>JARKNS010000001.1:0-10000000 GCA_029990575.1 Petunia axillaris subsp. axillaris | reverse complement strand
GGTGACAAGGGGAGTGCGATGGTACCATTTTTCCCAAATTTGGCCGGCTAAATCAACCGAAAAACCAATCGACAATGGTGGCGTGACGTTTCGCCAAAGAGAGAGAAGAGCGAGTGATTATCGGGGGTAAGGGAGAGAAATGAAAGGCTGCTGGGGTTCAGGGTTTGTATAGGGAATGGGATAGAGGATTTGATCTCAGCTGTCGGATGGCACGCGTGGACAGCTGAGATGGATCCACGTAAGCGCTGAAATGTAAAAATGTGTGATGATGTGTATAAACGTGAGGTGTAATGTGTATATATGTATTTATGTATATATGGTGTATAAATAGTATATATTAGGCATAATTTTACTACAAAATAGGAATAAAAATTGTATAAAGTAGGTATAAAATCATAGAAAAATTATAGAATTAATTTTATAGCATTAAAATGGCTAGGGAAGCGTATAAAAATGTAATTTAGGATTTAAATGAATTAGGTAATTTTATCAAAAATAGAGCTTATTACAGAATTTCGGTTAGAAACGCACATTTTGTAAAGTGGCTATGGTTTGCGATGACGTTTTCAAAAATGGCTTTGATTACTAGACTCGTATAGGCAGAAAAATTGAAAGAATGGACGGGGCAAAAATAAATGCACAATCTTGTGTACATTTTGAAAACTATTGCTTTAAAAAAATAGAAGGGACAAAATTCGGTGTCAACAACTGCCCCTCTTTGCCGGGGGATGATGAAAGATTCATCGGGCAAAGACATTGACAGTACGGCAAATTATATCATGACTCTAGATGAGTGTCTATGGCTTAAGAGAATGTGGGGGCGAAGGTTGTAATGCTTGTTTTTCCCAAAGTACATATCCTGCAATAAAGATGAGTCCGCAACATAATGTATTAATACCTTCCCGCCGGGCTGGATCGTCTTTCCAGGATTCTCACCGTATGAAGTTGTGTCTGTTATGCTTGACTATGTGTCCTTTGTTGTCAAGTGTTAGATTCGACGTCTGGTTGTGTACCCTCAGTCGATGCATTGGGTTGTGTACCCTCCGCAAGGAATTAAGATAACAGATCGATATCGGGCTGTGTACCCTCAACCGACGCTTCGGGCTATGTACCCTCAGCAAATGTAAATGCAAATCGATATC
This sequence comes from Petunia axillaris subsp. axillaris, assembly GCA_029990575.1. Lineage (NCBI taxonomy): Eukaryota > Viridiplantae > Streptophyta > Magnoliopsida > Solanales > Solanaceae > Petunia > Petunia axillaris. The sequence continues at coordinate 9,998,858 of JARKNS010000001.1, read as the reverse complement.
GGGTTGTGTACCCTCAACCAATGCTTCGGGCTGTGTACCCTCAGCAAATGTAAATGCAAATCGATATCGGACTATGTAACCTCAACCGACGCTTCGGGCTGTGTACCCTTGGCAAATGTAAGTGCAAATCGATATCGGGCTGTGTACCCTCAACCGACGCTTCGGGCTGTGTACCCTTAGCTAATTTAAATGAAAAAATTGATATCAGGCTGTGTACCCTCAATCGACGCTTCGGGCTGTGTACCCTCAATCGACGCTTCGGGCTGTGTACCCTCAGCAAATGTAAATGCAAATCGATATCGAGCTGTGTACCCTCAACTGACGCTTCAGACTGTTTACCCTTAGCTAATATAATTGAGAGGGTCCATCCTCAATATCAGCAATATTGAGTAAGATGTCCATTAATGTCTCAACTTCTGTGCTATCCAGGTCAGCGCACAACACGTGTGTTCCAGCAATGTGTACTTGGCCTCATTAGGAGTAAACTTCTTGCTTCGATAGTATATTGTTTGCTCCTTCCTTCCAGTTGAATCATGTTTTACCAATACACAATCAAATGCCGAATCTACTACAGACAAATACAATATCGAAGGACGGCCAGGCTCAGGTTGAACCAACATGGGCGGGCAAGACAAGTACTCCTTTATCCGATCAAATGCTGAGGGGAGAAGGTGTTAGGCACTCCCCCGAGTCCTATGAAAGGTGGTACCCGTCAGAGTCTATATTTTGGGATGAAGTTGTGAATACTATCATGTAATACTAACTTGGGAGGCTAAATTTGTATCTAATTCATGAAGGTAGTATGTCTATACAATTTAATCTACACATATGCCAATAGTTTTATATGCGACCCATAAATCCCTATTTCTTGCTTTTTGGTGGTGGTAATTCCTTGATGGCTTTGATCTTGGATAGATCTAACTGGATACCCCTTCTATTGACGATGAAACCCAGAAGCTTCCCCGCTTGAACAACAAAAGCACACTTTGCTAGATTTAGCTTCAAATTGTACTTTCGGAAGCGGATGAAAAACTTGCGCAAGTTGTCAAGGTGCTCTGAACTCTTCTTTGATTTGATGATCACATCATCCACATAGACTTCAATCTCTTTGTGCATCAAGTCATGGAACATAGTTGTTACTGACCTCGTGTAAATTGCTCCAACATTCTTTAACCCAAACGGCATAACCTTGTAGCAGTAAGTTCCCCAAGATGTGGTGAAAGTTTTCTTCTCGGCATCTTCCTCATCCAAGAGTACTTGATGATAACTGGCAAAATAGTCTACGAAGGATTGTAGTTCATGTTTCGCGCAATTTTCAATCAGGATGTGTATATTTGGTAAAGGAAAATCAATCTTTGGGCTTGCTCTATTCAGATCCCTATAATCAACACAAACTCGGAGTTTCCCATCTTTCTTCGGCGCTGGGACAATGTTAGCCAACCAAGTTGGATACTCAACTTTTTTCAAGATCCCTGCATTGAGCTGCTTGGTTACCTCCTCACCAATCTTCAACAGAACCGATGAAATGAAAGTTCTGGCCTTTTGCTTGACCGGCGGGAAGTCCGGATTGATAGGTAATTTGTGAGCTACCACATCCGTGCTTATGCCAGTCATGTCATCGTACGACCAAGCGAATACGTCCTCATATTCTTTAAGAAACTCAGTATATCACTTTTTATCTTCGGCGGTGAGATGCACGCTAATCCTTGTCTCTTTCACAATTTCCTCATCTCCTAGGTTTATCACCTCAGTTTCCTCTAGGTTTGGCTTAGGCTTGTTTTCAAATCTTTCAATTTATTCTTGTGTGGTTTCATCAAAATCATCATAATCAACTCCAGTTTCCTCAAGCTCCATTGTTTCATTACACGTTGCGATTGTGGACTCAATGGGATTATTAGTTTGAATGCTGAAAAATAAAATATTGCAAGATTAAAACAAAATTTAAACGGGAAATAGTGCAATATTTTATTTAAGAATCCTTGCAAAACAAAGTTTGTAGGGAGACATGTGCAATAAGAAAGAAAAATGAAAATTCCACGACCCGAAGTAGGGTTTTATTTTTAGAAAGCACAAAATGGATTCTATCCCCCAGCTCTACCAAGGTCCACGATAAGCTCGAGCTCGGTTGCTGATCCAGTTGTTCAATGCAGCTCCAGATCCAGCCTTTGTCAGTCCAGGAGGTTCAACATGTTCTTCTAGGATCACACAACAGTCTTCATCGGATATGAACATTTTTTGCATTCCCGGCAGCAGATCCTCTTCAACATCAGCTATCTTTGGCTCGATCCCTTGCGCTGCGGACACCTCCCCTTTTCGGCCATCCGAGTATCCAGACGAGACAAAAATATGTAAGAGAGTCTTGGTGCTTTTCTTATAGAACTTGAAGTCTAGTGATGCTTCTTCCATGCTCTTCTCGTAGGTCATAATGTACCCTACGCCAGCCTTCTCATTGTCGGGCTTCATCACAATTTTGATCGGTTCTTGCCCAAACCTTTACCAGGTTCATAGCCTTGCTTAATAATGATGCCCACGACCCAGTCTTCGGGCCATTTCGCAGGTTGTGAGAGTACATATGGCTCTTCAATCACTACCTCTATAGGTTCGGGTGCCTTGGGTATCCACACTTGCTTTCCTTTTGTTTCTTCAGAGATGCGCTTCCAATTGGGACAGGCATTAGATGAGTAGATTGGTCGCTTATCGGTCTTAGCTGGTAGGGTCTCATGAAATTCGCGTGAGGGCACTCCCCAATCAGATATGACTAGCTCCCATACCAAATTCTTCCCTTCATAGATTTTGCCTCGGCCATCCCAGTAGGCGCTGTAAAAATTTCTCTTCCTTTCTTCCACCCCAGGTGGTGTGTTGACAAACTTGGGAACAAAATGTGCAGTATACTCCCTTTGGATTGTGTCTGTAGGATTCCAACTTGAGTTGTAGTTCTTGCCGCGTCCTCTTCAAGTGCCTTGCACTGCTCCCACGAGTTCTACAGTATAGAATGTCTGCCCATCAGGAGCATTCCCTTCGATTGCTTGTATGGCTTTCTCATTGTAGATTGAGTTGTTCCCTTCACCCAACACTACCACCTCTTTGTGGTCCCACTCGAACTTCAATGTTTGGTGCAACGTAGAAGGCACCGCACCAGCCATATGGATCCAAGGTCTTCCCAATAGCAGATTATAGGAGGTAGAGATGTCCATGACATGACATGACATTCAGAAGTGAACTCCACAGGACCGACCATGATAGTTAGGTCAATCTCCCCAATGGTGCTTCTTTGTGATCCATCAAACGCCTTCACCTTCATGTCGCTCTCCCTTATCTTGCGTAGATCAATTCCCATTCTGTTTAGAGTGATAAATGGGCATATGTTCAGACCAGAGCCTCCATCAATCAGGACTCTTCCTACGAACCAATCTTTGCATTTGATAGTAACATGCAAAGCTTTATTGTGGCTCAATCCTTCAGGTGGCAGCTCATCTTCATGAAACATAATTCAGTTGGCCTCCATGACTTGTCCAACCATGCTAGCCAGGTTCTCAACTGAGGTGTCTACCGGAACATGTGCTTCGTCAAACACTTTCCTCAAAGCATTTCAGTGGCTCTCCGACTTGAGGAGTAAGCCTAAAACAGAGATTTGCGTTGGAGTCTTGCCTAAGTGTTCAACCACGGAGTATTCCTTGGCTTGTACCTTCATCTATAACTCTTCAAACTCCTCCTCGCTTATGCCTCGTCTACCTTGGACAAGATGCTCGGTAGTGTAAATCTTCCCACTCCTAGTCATCCCTTGTGCAGCAACTTGACTTGTTGTTTTTCTCCGTTTCATAATCTCATGGTACCGCCTTATCACTGTACAGGGGAACTACATCAACATAGAATTTGGGAGCCACTTCCACCTCGATGGGCTCTGGTGCTGTAGCGGCTTGCGCAACTGAAGAAATTGCTAGTGCACCTTCCTTTGCCTTAACAATGGCCCCTTCCAGGTTGCATTCCTCATCAAATTCGATCAGATTCACCCTATTGTCTCCATGGTTGGGCAGGGAATTATTGTGTATGTTTGGAGTTTTCAAGTGTATCACCTTTTGATCGATCAAGTCTTGTATCTTGTCCCTCAAGGCGTAGCACTTTTCAGTATCGTGACCAGGTCCTCCAGAGTAATAGGCACAGGTTTTGGTTTGATCAAAATAGGGCGTCATCCTATCAGGCATTTTGAATGGCACGGGTTGTATATGACCAGCTGCTTTGAGTCTCTCGAACAACTGAGTGTGAGATTCAGCCAGCAGGGTGTAGTTTCTTTTTGGTCTCGGGTTGTTATTGGCGTGAGGCCTTGGTGAATAAGTATTGGTGTTTCGGTAGCTGGGACTTTGTGGGAATATTGGTCTTTGTAGGGGTGGGTTTTGGTACATGGGCTGAGTGTTGTAGATTGGGTAGGTGGATGTGGGTGGAATGTATAGGTATGATGGAGGAGGTGTTTGGTAGTAGTGGTTATGGGTAGGAGAGTGGTCAAGTGATGCAGCCACGAAGGAGACATCGTCCTTCTTCTTTCTTAATGTAATAGTGTTTCCAGCTTGTAGGGCATTGTTAGTGGCTTGTACTGCAGCCAAGCTAATGATTCTACCATTATTCAGTCCATCTTCGACCATATCTCTAATTTTGATCAATTCTCCAAACTTCTTATCTTGCAGATTCAGCATCTTGTCAAAGTAAACGTCTTCTTGTATTCGGATGAAGGTTGCCACTATCTCAGTGTCTTCCATGGGAGGTTAACCTTGGCGGCTCCAGCCCTCCATCTAATTGCAAACTCTCTAAAAGTCTCAGTGGGCTTCTTTTTCAATTTCTCTAAGTAGAACCGATTGGGCATAGCATCAGTGTTGTGCCCAAAGATGTCGACGAAGTCTCCAGCCATTGCTTCCCAGTTCGTCCACTTCTTTGTTTGTTGCTTAGAGTACCATACCAGGGCATCTCCGGTCAGACTGCGGTTGAACAGTTTCATGTGGATCTTTTCGTGATGCCCAACCCCAATCAACTTGTCACAATAAGACCTCAAATGAGCCATTGGGTCTCCATTACCGTCGAACATATTGAACTTGGGCGTCTTATAGCCTTCGGGCAGCTTCAAGTCAGGCTACAAGCAGAGGTCCTCATAAGCTAGCCCTCAGGTTCCTTTGATGCCTTGGAATTACTTGAACATCTCCACTAGCCATTGGACTTGCTCCTTGGTGTTTTTTGGGTCTTCCTTGGTCCATGCATACATGCCATGATCTTTGGTGAGTGATGCGATGGTTTTTGTTTCAACAGTGAATGAGGGTAAATTGTTTTGTGGTGCTTTTGGTGGTGCAGTGTAGGTAGGTGACACGACCCGAAATCCGGTTAGGCCGTGCGGGCACCCGACATCCTTCCCTAGACCCGTCGGGCGAACCCTTACCAATTAAATTAGGCAAATAAATATAATTCAATTCATTAATAAGAACAAGGCTTAAAAAAAACACTGACATACTGATACCTCTAAGCTGTACAAAAAAAATTACAGCTGACTACCCAACATGCTAGGTTTAGGGTTATCCAGACCAGACATCTAAGAGTACAAAAGAAGACAAATACCTCCTGAAGGGAGCAAAATGCAACTGAAATAATAACCAATAAACTGGTGGCCATCCGGAATAAAAGCTGGCTCACCCTGACAGCTGAAGTCGTCTTCGCTCCTTCACAACGTGGCGAACTCAATCCTGGAGCGAACCTGCCGAAACGAAATAGATAGAAAAAGAAACAAACAACAAACAAGGGTGAGTCAAAAGGACTCAATAAGTGGGGCAGACTAGCCACCTCAAAGAATAGGATAGCTAGCCAGGGAGAAGAAACAGATAAACCAAATTTCTTTTATTTAAATTATAAAAAGGCAGAGCCAGATAACAACCGGAAACACGTAAGAAACTTCTAAACTCAACCAAGGGTGCGTGGCAGAAACATATCAACAAATAAGCGATGCACATATAAGCAGAACAGTAGTCATGTACCGCAAGTCTACACAATAGTATGAATTGAGATGAAATGAAATGAAGTGAGATGAAATGAAATGAAATGAAATATGATGCAAAGGGTCACATGTGCCCGTCGTCCCATCTCGAAGCGGAATACTCCTGCATTCGAGGGGAATCCAATCTGATAACCAACTGGAGCGGAATACTCCTGCTCCTGTGGCGGAATACTCCTGCACCCGATATAATATAAACCAGAGGCGGAATACTCCTGCACTCTCCTGGGGCGGAATACTCCTGCACCCGATATAATGTAAAGCTGAGGCGGAATACTCCTGCACTCAATATCTGACATAAGAGCGGAATACTCCTGCTCATAGGGCGGAATCCTCCTACCCTCAATATGATACAATGGAGCGGAATCCTCTTGCTCCTGGGGCGGAATACTCCTGCACCCAATATGATATGCAATGTAATGCATATGAATGACATATAATGCGTATGAATGCCATGTGATGCAACAATAACCCTTCACCGGCGCGAGACTCTCATCGACAGCCGGGAAGTAGATGCCAACTTACAACCAGGGTACAATGCTCCGATCCTCATTGCAATACTAACAATATGACATAGTATATAATATAAAATATAAATCCAAAGCTAAGGCGTAATGAGTACGCCTATCGGCAGCTACACACGTAAGGAACACGTGGTAGAAAATCCCCGAGGCCAGGTGCCTCCAAAGAAATAGATATAAATACTTACCTCTTCCAAAAGTTAGCATTGCTAATCAATAACCGCTTTTATCCTTTGGTTCCATGGCCAAACGATCCCACTGTGTTCAATAAGCAGAAAAATATATCACATTAGGCTAAAGGCTTCATTCCTCACATCTTAGGGCAATCCAGGTAGGAACCTGATACCCTATTCGCATACGCAATACGCAGGCCAGGCCTATATACAGGGTTCAAAGCCATATAACCAAACCCCAAATAAATTATATCTATATGTTGTCCATAACTCACTGAGTACGAATATATAATCAATTTCATTATCGGGGTCCATTTGACCCTTTAAACTATTAATTGAACTTATTAAGACGATGTCTAATATCTCAATTTCTACCGTCAAAATATATTTAAATACACGTAATAAACTCAAATACTATATTAGGATCATTACCTGAATGTTTTAGGGTAAAAATTCTACTCTTCTCCGACCCCTTTTCTTATTTTCTGGCATTTTTTCCTTCTCCGTGTTTTTCTGTAGCTTTCCGCTTTTTGTTTCTCTGCTTCATTCCTTTTTGCTTTGAAAACATATATGTACTTAGCTTTATCTCAGCTAAGCCGACATAAGCTCATTTCCATTTCGTTTTCCTTCCTTTGTCTTTTAGTGTTTTATGATTTCTCTTTTTTTTTCTTTTTTTCTTTAGAATTCGCTGCTACGGTTAAAATTAAAAAGGTGCCCTACAATATTCGAAATAATTCCAACTTTTGCATACGAGTTATACAAAATATATGTAACATACTCGCGAAGACGGATCTCAAATTGGACTCCCGAAACTCAAAATGCGAATTTAAATGAAAAAGGTCAAATTATTTAACTTTCGGCATTTTAGCGGAAACTTGCCGAACAACATCGAAAATCACTTTCGAAAGTTCACCAAAGTCAAAAATAATCATACGAACCCAACGGCGCTTTCGAATTTCGAATCGGAGCTCATTCGGCAAAACCGAGCTCGAAAATCTCTTTTTAATATTTATTGCCAAGAAAAACTGAAACCTTCTTCCGATGCCTACCAAACGAGGTCTGATTTAGCTGAAATTTTACAGACAGGTCCTAATGGACATTACAAATATTTTAAAATTATCGGCACGCCAATCGGAGTCCTAGCTTCCGAAACGACTGACCGAGGTCGTTTCATTCTCCTCCACTTAAACTCTCGTTCGTCCTCGAACGAGCCTAAATCTAAAGCAAGATTTACGCAGATAACAAGAGAACTTGCACAACCTTCATAAACTACTCCACGAACATGATCTCATAATTACAGAATCAGAGTTATGACATGCACATCAAACCCTTGGATAAAAACATAGCTGGATAATATCATAACGTCATTGCCCAAGTTATTCTGACTAAACCGATCCTTCCTCGATCACGAGAGGAGAATTCTGCATTTTCGAAGCAAAGATATACGAAACTCTGGATGGAATAAGATGATTCAGCCGAGAATCACCTTTTCGATATACCTTTCGATATAGAACAAGTCGATGAAACAAAGAATTAGCTTACGCTTGATGTAATAGGGGGAACTTTTGAAGTACCTTGTCACTACTTACTATAGAAGATTTGATACAAGCTATATTATTTTTACCAATGCACTATGCAATATCTCAGTTGATGTTAGTGTTGTTCCGCAAGCTCCTTGTGGGAATGTAGTTACTCATATCCTAATGTATGTCAAAGGTTCATCTGAACAGGGTCTATATATAAGGATAAGGATCAGGCAAATACTTCTGGATAGTATGATGCAGACCAGGAATGATCCCCAGACTGAACACCTACTTTAGGGTATTTTATTTCAATTGAAAATATTATGACTTGAAAAAGTAAAAATAAAGGAGACACGTAGTTGAACCATGAGCTGAGGCAGAATACCAGTAACAAAGTTGATTACATGAGCGCTTACAACGCTAAAGTAACCTCTCAAGGAGTTAAGGTGTGAAGGAGATATGCCAATGATGGATGGACGACAAGCTGCACTAGATCTTTCACTCTAAATTTCCATGCAGTAAAACAGCGTCAGTATGAGGATCCAGTTCTAGTTGAATACAGACAGATAGCCCAAGGAAAACCGAAGACACCATACAGGGTCACTACTGACGGTGTTCTCATGTATAAAGATAGACTTTGTATTTCTGATGTCACAGATTCACGTGGACAGATTATGATAGAGGCACATTATTCCAAATACACTGTTCATCCAGATTCGACTAAGATGCACCATGATCTTAAGCAGATTATTGGTGGGATAGAATGAAGTGTGACATAGCAGGATTTGTGGCTCAGTGTTCTAATTGCCAGCAAGTTAAAGTCGTGTCATCTTTTCAGACTTTACGTTTTCAGCAGATAGGTACATATATATGATCAGGTCGCCAGCTTATCTCTATCATTAGTAGATTATTAGTGGGTTTAGCAACGATCAACACTTATTGTAGATTTCTGCCGTGGCCTTACTTTGGATCGTGAGAAAAGTGGTATCAACACCTCAGAGATTTAATATTACCATTCAGTATTTCGAGGAAGACTCCTCCACTTAAAGCACAAACTTATGCAGCCATTTGAATAGGAATAACCATCCTAGCACAGTCTACTGGACTAAAGAAGATTTGGCTAAAAGCTGAACGTAAGCAGACTGAAGCTACCAACTACCCTTTCGAGTTGCCAAACAGCTGCAACTCTCAAGTTCACAACTCCATACCTTTGCCGTAAACACCACCGCCCGATGGATGGTACTTCTATATAAAAATTTCGGCAGAGTTTCCCCTGAAACAGGACGATCCGCAAAAACAGAACCAGCACTATACTATACATGGGAATGGATACCCGAATAAACTGATATCCAAAACAATAATATGCTTACCCGGCTACAATAACACATACTCTGGCTCAACACGGGGAACGTCACGAGCGGCTACCAATCGCCCAAGCTCACTAGTGCCGGACGAAGAAGAAATGGAAATAGATCGAGGATAGATATAATTAGAGCTTCAGAAAGTTCATCTTCTTATTTGCTTGACTACCAAAGCTAGACTACTTTCGCGTCAAGCGAGCCAAAAATCGCAATTGAAGAGATAGACATTAAATAAGCTTTATGGAAAAACATCCATACCAATTTAACCTCCCAATAAGAAGGAAACTCTGATAATTTACCAGAATACCCTTTTATAACTTAAACAAGCTCATAGAATAACATGACTTACTAACATTTCGAACCAAGAGGAGACACATAGATCGAGTATTACTTATTGATCACTTTACACCAGAAGAAACAATGACACTTCCTGATGGTGATAAATAAGAATCCCATCATCCTACTAGCACTGAGTTCCAAAGAGAGGTAGACTGACTTGACATTATAACAGAAGGTGGCACAACAGGATGCCAAGCAAACAATAGCGACACTCACTGTCAAATCTCTCATATTTAGATCAGATAAACTAGTAGGGTCTCATAAATGCCAGGAATAAATCGTATCAGAAACTCACCCCTCTACCGCAACCAATTCTTAATTACGACAATATCCAAGGAAACCGTCGAAACATGATAAGACACACCATTTCCAGATCGATCGGAAAGATAAATCTTACTTACAGATAAGGGAAGAAGAAACACACGGGCCTACTACATCGGATGCCTCAGCATCCTGCCAGACTGGCAGTTCATAAAACTGCCTTTGCGGCTGAACTAAGCCGCTACACTGATAATTACTTCTAGAAGAACCACTACCACTGCGCTCTCGACCTCTACTGGATGGTGGCATTTCTCTGATTAATTAAAATTTACATGAAATTCCTGCGACTGTGCAGGTGCCTGAGGGCAAGAAGAAGGACGATTGTCTACTTGCTGGAGTAAGGAAAAACTCCTCAAAGGATAACCAGACTCATGACAGTGATAACACCCTTTTCCCTGAAAATGGTAGCTGGAAAGATTGTCGATAGCTATAAAGAGAAAAACTGGGTCTAATCTTGATGAACTACTCGCGCACTCTGATAATCACGCTCTACAAGCTGAGATAACTTGACAAGTAACCTCCCAAAATAATCAAAACTCTTACCTCCAAAAGAGGTATAATTCCCATCAGGGCCGCGGGATTTCTCACTTTCTCGCTCTAACTCTTTCCGCTCCAACTTATGGTATGTCTCGAACCTTCGAGCAATATCAACAATAATATCCAATGAAATCCCGACCTCAATCTCTCGAGCCATATGGGATCTCAAGGAAGGAGAAAGGTCATCAGTAAATCTTCGAATCTCTCGAAAGGCTCATGGACTAGTTCAAATGCATATTCGACCATTTTATAGAATTCAATTTTATATTCTGAAACCAACAGCCTAACCGACAGGCTACCCTGTCCAATCCACTCGGACTGGCAACATTTTTCATCTTGTTCGCTACTCGAAAGGAACTTTTCCACGAATCTAGAAGAAAAATCGAACAAAGTTGGCTAATAAAGAGCAGTCCACCAATTCAACACTGGACCTCTGAAACTGGAAAACAGAATAATCGACACCATACCGCTCGATATAACAAGAGCCCGAAGGATATGCTGACATCATTTTATTTTAAAAAGAATCACGAGGTTATCTGATGCATTGCTTAAGAATATCGGAAGGTTCAACGGCGTAAAATAATGCAACCTCTTTGGGCACTCGGACCCAATAATTACCTCCGCTGGCTAACTAGCCAGAACAATTGGTGGCGCAACACATGCTGCTTCTAGAACATAATTTACCGTGACAATACTAAGAACTGGAATAGGAGCTCCCTGAGATCGAACGTCTCCATTTGCGGCAACCTGATAGGCTGCCTAACGAATAATAGGTTCTAGCGGTATCTGCGTCGCCAAAATTCTCGTAAAATCATCGTAGATAGCCAAGGGAACCACAAGGCCCTGCTCCCATGCCCATCGCGAGCTCGTACAATTGGGACCTCCGTAACTAGATCGTCAGCACAATCAAAATACTCGGGGCTTCGTCAGTGCTAGCCCAACGCTAGACTGCTTCGTCTTAAACTCATACCTTTTGTTGATTTATCGCACGAGGGTTTCACAATTACCACGAAGGAATTAATGAAAATACTTTTGCATCCTAGACCGACGCACGATCAGAAAAGAATGAAGTGAAACTTCCTAAATGCCATCATAGCCCCTCGTAGATAAGTACGGACGTCTACGTACCCATCAGCGAGACTCTACTAGACACTGTCTTAGTCTGGATAGACACTAAACTGGGCTCTGATACCAACTGACACGACCCGAAATCCGGTTAGGCCGTGCGGGCACCCGACATCCTTCCCTAGACCCGTCGGGCGAACACTTACCAATTAAATTAGGCAAATAAATATAATTCAATTCATTAATAAGAACAAGGTTTAAAAAAAAACACTGACATACTGATACCTCTAAGCTGTACAAAAGAAATTACAGCTGACTACCCAACATGCTAGGTTTAGGGTTATCCACACCAGACATCTAAGAGTACAAAAGAAGACAAATACCTCCTGAACGGAGCAAAATGCAACTGAAATAATAACCAATAAACTGGTGGCCATCCGGAATAAAAGCTGGCTCACCCTGACAGCTGAAGTCGTCTTCGCTCCTTCACAACGTGGCGAACTCAATCCTGGAGCGAACCTGCCGAAACGAAATAGATAGAAAAAGCTGGCTCTTTTTCTATCTATTTCATTTCGGCAGGTTCGCTCCAGGATTGAGTTCGCCACGTTGTGAAGGAGCGAAGACGACTTCAGCTGTCAGGGTAAACGAAATAGATAGAAAAAGAAACAAACAACAAACAAGGGTGAGTCAAAAGGACTCAATAAGTGGGGCAGACTAGCCACCTTAAAGAATAGGATAGCTAGCCAGGGAGAAGAAACAGATAAACCAAATTTCTTTTATTTAAATTATAAAAAGGCAGAGCCAGATAACAACCGGAAACACGTAAGAAACTTCTAAACTCAACCAAGGGTGCGTGGCAGAAACATATAAATAAATAAGCGATGCACATATAAGCAGAACAGTAGTCATGTACCGCAAGTCTACACAATAGTATGAATTGAGATGAAATGAAATGAAGTGAGATGAAATGAAATGAAATGAAATATGATGCAAAGGGTCACATGTGCCCGTCGTCCCATCTCGAAGCGGAATACTCCTGCATTCGTGGGGAATCCAATCTGATAACCAACTGGAGCGGAATACTCCTGCTCCTGGGGCGGAATACTCCTGCACCCGATATAATATAAACCAGAGGTGGAATACTCCTGCACTCTCCTGGGGCGGAATACTCCTGCACCCGATATAATGTAAAGCTGAGGCGGAATACTCCTGCACTCAATATCTGACATAAGAGCGGAATACTCCTGCTCATAGGGCGGAATCCTCCTACCCTCAATATGATACAATGGAGCGGAATCCTCCTGCTCCTGGGGCGGAATACTCCTGCACCCAATATGATATGCAATGTAATGCATATGAATGACATATAATGCGTATGAATGCCATGTGATGCAACAATAACCCTTCACCGGCGCGAGACTCTCATCGACAGCCGGGAAGTAGATGCCAACTTACAACCAGGGTACAATGCTCCGATCCTCATTGCAATACTAACAATATGACATAATATATAATATAAAATATAAATCCAAAGCTAAGGCGTAATGAGTACGCCTATCGGCAGCTACACACGTAAGGAACACGTGGTAGAAAATCCCCGAGGCCAGGTGCCTCCAAAGAAGTGGATATAAACACTTACCTCTTCCAAAAGTTAGCATTGCTAATCAATAACCGCTTTTATCCTTTGGTTCCATGGCCAAACGATCCCACTGTGTTCAATAAGCAGAAAAATATATCACATTAGGCTAAAGGCTTCATTCCTCACATCTTAGGGCAATCCAGGTAGGAACCTGATACCCTATTCGCATACGCAATACGCAGGCCAGGCCTATATACAGGGTTCAAAGCCATATAACCAAACCCAAAATAAATTATATCTATATGTTGTCCATAACTCACTGAGTACGAATATATAATCAATTTCATTATCGGTGTCCATTTGACCCTTTAAACTATTAATTGAACTTATTAAGACGATGTCTAATATCTCAATTTCTACCGTCAAAATATATTTAAATACACGTAATAAACTCAAATACTATATTAGGATCATTACCTGAATGTTTTAGGGTAAAAATTCTACTCTTCTCCGACCCCTTTTCTTATTTTCTGGCATTTTTTCCTTCTCCGTGTTTCTCTGTAGCTTTCCGCTTTTTGTTTCTCTGCTTCGTTCCTTTTTGCTTTGAAAACATATATGTACTTAGCTTTATCTCAGCTAAGCCGACATAAGCTCATTTCCATTTCGTTTTCCTTCCTTTGTCTTTTAGTGTTTTATGATTTCTCTTTTTTTTTTCTTTTTTTCTTTAGAATTCGCTGCTACGGTTAAAATTAAAAAGGTGCCCTACAATATTCGAAATAATTCCAACTTTTGCATACGAGTTATACAAAATATATGTAACATACTCGCGAAGACGGATCTCAAATTGGACTCCCGAAACTCAAAATGCAAATTTAAATGAAAAAAGTCAAATTATTTAACTTTCGGCATTTTAGCGGAAACTTACCGAACAACATCGAAAATCACTTTCGAAAGTTCACCAAAGTCAAAAATAATCATACAAACCCAACGGCGCTTTCGAATTTCGAATCGGAGCTCATTCGGCAAAACCGAGCTCGAAAATCTCTTTTTAATATTTATTGCCAAGAAAAACTGAAACCTTCTTCCGATGCCTACCAAACGAGGTCTGATTTAGCTGAAATTTTACAGACAGGTCCTAATGGACATTACAAATATTTTAAAATTATCGGCACGCCAATCGGAGTCCTAGCTTCCGAAACGACTGACCGAGGTCGTTTCAGTAGGGTAATGAATGTCTTTTTCAGGGTATAGTGGATCTTTGCCGTGACGGCGGGTGGTTTTGTTTAGTTCAACGATCTCATCAGTACAGGAAAGAGGGATCCTATTCTCCAACTCGAACAGACTCTGTTCCAACTTAGCATAGTCTTCATAGGCAACCACACCTTGCTTCTCAGGAGTTCCATTTCTGACTCAGCTATGATATTTCGTCTCATCCTTGTCCTTGTAAGTAAAGGGTAAGGTTTTAGGATCGATCCTCAGGATCTCAACCGGTATTGCGGCGCGGCCAGAATGCACAAACCAAACTATCAAGGACTTGGGGATTGATAGCTCAAAAACAAAGAAAGAGAATGTGAGTATACGTTAGTTTCAATAAAATCGCGTCCTATTATGCATGGGACCTCTTTTGTGCCAGTGATAGGCCTATCGAAGATTCGAAGTAACGTTTGCACCAAACACATCATTTTGTTTGCATAACAACGACACAAAGGGCAAGACGACTCGACTCGATACGATTAGACTAAGTGCCAAGCAAAGAGGCTTCAGATAAAGCAACAGTTCCAACGTCTTTTTTTTTCCTTCTTCTCTTTGGCTTCTTCCTTGGGCTTGTGAACTAAGCTCATTGGTAGAGGATCAGCAAATGTCTCCATCAGGTCCTTCCCAGCTTCCATGTCACCCAGAGCTTTCGTGAAGAACTCACAGATTTCTATTCCCTTTGCTTCCTTATCTTCTAGTGGTACTGACTTAAAATACTCTCCCCATCCCTTGAGCAGATCTTGCAAATTCCCAACAGCTTGCCTTGCAGCCATGACCTTGCCGAACCAATACTTGAGTTCATCCCCTTTGATCTTATCCTTGTATTGTCTCCTCATTTCCCTCTCTTGTGTCACCCTTAACTCCTTCTTTCCTTGATCAAACTCGTGTCTCAGCTTCTTGTATTTTTCAGCAGCACTCGGAGCTTTGGTTTTCCTTTTTCGTGTAGCCTTAGGTCGGAATCTCGCCTTATCTTCGCTGAGCCATTGAGGATAAGCCAGAGTAGCTGTGGGGTTCACCCTACTTTCTCGACCACGGCAAAACTGCATAGTGAGCTTGTTCTCCCACATTGTTAATATAGTGCCAACCATCGGATGCTCAATGTCCTTCATGTATATGTTGAAGCTTCTCCCTTAAGTCAACTGCGGAGTTTGTTGTGTCATTCCTACTTGTCGGAGAATACTTAGAGGAACATAGTGATGAGTTCCTCGGAATCCAATCAATGTCAAGAAAGTGATGTCTTGACCTTGTATGGAAACAACAAAGCCGACACAGTTCTCAACTACCCATTGTACCTCTTGCAACTCTTCAAACTTGGTGTACCATCCTTCTATGTTTGCGGGGTGTTCCCATGCTGCTGTCCCAGCCATGCGAGTACTATGCGAGCAGATCCCTCCTTTCCAAGATGGTTTTGGTGCTACCGGACTGACGGGGACACTGTGCAAATGCTCTATCAACCATATTTGCAGCAGCAGGTTGCATCCTTCGAAGAAGTCTCCTCCTCTTCTACACTTGGTTAAAGCCCTATAAACTTCTCCTAAAATCATTGGAACCAAGCTTACTTGATGCTTAAAAGCACCTCTGGATAACCCCGTCTACCACTCTTCCCAATCTTATGTCAAGCTTTCCTTCCTTCTCGGGAAAAAGCATGCTTCCCAGAAAAGCAACGATGAAAGCATTGGATTCAATCCACTCTCAGTCTTAAATTTCCCATGCCCTAGTCCAATCATGCCTAAGTGTCGGATCCCCAAACCGAGAATGCAAGTACTCTAATGTGGACTTTACCATCATGCACCCTTTCGACGTATGGATCATAAGGAGCGCCCAATAATTCAATGAACTCCTTAAAATCCACGTCTCGGGGATAAATCATAGTCTCGGGTCCAGGCTCTAACCCTGCTAGTCCCCCAAATTCCCCCAACATTTGTGCCAACTCCAAACCATTGAAATGAAAGATCGCCCTTTTGTAGTCCCAGAAATGTGTAGCCGCTTTGACCAAACCGGTCATGGCGGTGTAGTTTTTGAGAGCCACCAGTTCTCCTAACACCTTTTGAACATGAGCCTTGCTGACAATGGCCAAATCTTCCCACTAGAGTCTGATCAAGTGAGGAGGTCGGGAAACAATCTCAAATTGGAGTTTACCTCTTGCAGCCATAGTCTAAAACAAAACAAGAAAAGGTAAAGACCAAAACATTCTTATGGTTTTGATCATGTTTAAACAGACGATAAATATTTTGTGCAAACATTTCTTCGAATCAATGCAGAGACGCAATTTGTCATTTTTGGGTTAAAAACCCTTTCGACATTTGGACGTAGGCTTACTAATGGACTATTACGCGCCAAGGACGTATAGCCTTCCTAAGTTTGTCATTATGCAAAGAAAATAACTACATCTTTTGTAGCCAATTATTCTCATAAATTCCCCCAAATCAACTTTGAAAATCATTACATGATGACTTTTCGAAAATAAAATACAAAAGAAAAAATGAAAATGACACTTTGACTAGGCAACATGCTCCTTCTCCAGCCTGGCTCTCTTTGCTTCTTGTATAATCTCCTTGACTTCTTCCATAGCTTTGGTTAAGTATCCCTTAGCCGCTACTAAGTGTAAAATGTCTATCTCTGCACACTCCGAATTCCATTGTTCAAGTCTTGTCTCCAACGCCTCTATCTTTTCCTCTAGCTCTAATGTACGTTTCTTCCATACTTCGATCTCTTCTTTGTTCTCCTTATCCATCTTAACAGCTTTCAACATGAATTCTCGGTATCGAATTTGAGCTTCCGCCTCACGATCTCTTATGTCATTCCCTCGACTTGACCCCACTACCATATTTCCCTTTATACTAGAGCGTAACCAGCTTTTCTAATTTGGTTCGCATCCAGCGTTGTATCTATCTGACGCTAGCGATGCTTCTCCCGTGACTTGTCTTCCTACCCAGGATTTTCTAA
Source organism: Petunia axillaris subsp. axillaris (assembly GCA_029990575.1). Lineage (NCBI taxonomy): Eukaryota > Viridiplantae > Streptophyta > Magnoliopsida > Solanales > Solanaceae > Petunia > Petunia axillaris. The sequence goes on along the minus strand of JARKNS010000001.1, from coordinate 9,981,214 downwards.
TGCTCTTGACCCTTGGAACAACGTCTCCGGTATAGTCGAACTGATAATATTTCGTGTCTGACATCAATGTTATGATTTGCTTCCTCCCTGCTTGCCTCATCGCTTTTAATGGTTAATAAGGTTCAAGACCTCTTAATCCTATAAGTATCACAAAGGGCGCCTTCTCGGAGCTAACGATGAAGTGCGGTGAAGGAAACCAAGTGAACATCCACTGGATGGAGTCCTCCGTTATGTTCTCAAAAAATTTTACCCATTTCTCTATGCTGCTTGGCTGCTTGAGTTTCGGAACCCCATACCGCTCTCCAACCAAGTAGTTGGAACCAGTTGTTTAGACATTTCTTGTACACCCTTCACTTTCCTCAAATGCTCTTTGAACCATGCTTGTAGTAGGAGATTGCACCCTTGAAAATATTTTGCTCCCCTCTTGCAACAACCTAAATCCCAATAAATGTCTGTTACTATCATAGGAACTATGGTATAACAGTAACCATCAATTCTATTGGATACCGCATCGGCGACCATGACAAGCCTTGAACATATGTCGTGGCTCGAATTTTCAGGGAACACCATTACTCCTAAGAAATAAATAGCAAATGCGAGCGGTCTAACTCTCCTCCAATCACTGTAGGACTCAAACTCTTTCTTACGGTTATTGAACGCACTCAAATACCCATACCTATTGTAGAAGTAGGAAAAGGGTATCTTCTTTTGTTGTAAAAATTCCACATTCACACTCGCCACCATCCCTAACTTTTTACGAAACTCTTAAGCTGTGGGGATGCTAGGTGCTAGCATGCAGCCCCCTTTCCAACGATGTTTGTCTAACTCCGAGTGTGACACGAAACCCCATATTTCTTCAAATAAAGATGTTAATTCGACATCCCAAAATCTAAACACATTCAATCATTCATCACATCCCAAAATCTAAACACATTCATCACATCCAAAACTAAACACATTCAATCGTTCATCCCAAAAAGACACCGATGCTTCAATCATCTCCCTACAAGGTTCCATTTCTAATAGTGAAACCAAATGACCCAAGTGTTGATGTACTTCAGTTTGCTCACCTAGAGAAAATTTACTCCACCAACTAGTTAACAAAGGAGGTGCGCCCATAGTCATTCCAAAACGGTGAAATTTTTGATTCATTGTGTTCTATAAAGAAAAAAAAAGGATTAAAACCCCCTCCCCTTTGAGAATAATTGGGCAAATCAAAATGCGTTTTTATTCTCATCTCACTTTCTTTTCACTCTATTTTTTATTTTTCTTTTCTCTCAAATGCATATAGGCATGTCCAAACGTCTCTTCGGGGTTAGAAACCCGTTAGGTGGTTTGGACAAGTTGAAGACTAGCCGGCTCACAGGGAGCCCTCCCTACGGCATGATGCATGCTCATTACATTCAAAGAGTAGTGTAATTCTTGACATGGTTTCCCAAGGCAGACGGCCAAGGAGTGGGATCATTTAAAATTGTTGGTTGTACCACGGACCAACTTTATTCCAAAATGTCCCTCCTAAAAGGTGTTTTCGTGGTGAAGCGACCGTGGGATCCACGTAATCACATGTGTGTGTGCAAAGTGTCGTTCTCAGGAGTGGGAGAGTATGAGTGAACTATGCCAATGTTACATTAAAATTTCAAATTCATACAAGTAATTGAATGAAAAAAAAAAAAGGAAAAAAAAATCCAAGTTAGTAAAATCATAATATACAAAAAGCAAGATAATAATCAAATGAATCCCAAAATTAAAGACTCATTGTGGTTAGGACTTTGAGTATCCCCAGCGAAGTCGCCATTCTGTCATACCCGATTTCGGATTCAACTCGAAGCGAGTCGGATTTCGGATTTGACTGGGTAACTCGTTTGGGTTTAAGTGTTGCAGTCGCCGCCTAATACAGTCTTCTAAGGTGTATTAGGCCACCTAAATATCTAAGGTTGAGTTTAATAGCCATAGTAGTCCGGTTTCAGTGATTTGAAAGGGTAAGAAGTCCAAAAGACTCAGGGGAGAAGGTGTTAGGCACTCCCCCGAGTCCTATGAAAGGTGGTACCCGTCCGAGTCTATATTTTGGGATGAAGTTGTGAATACTATCATGTAATACTAACTTGGGAGGCTAAATTTGTATCTAATTCATGAAGGTAGTATGTCTATACAATTTAATCGACACATATGCCAATAGTTTTATATGCGACCCATATTTAAGCCTAATCGCATTTTATGGCCTCTAGTATGAATCCCTAATCGCAAATATAATTAAACATGCAAAGAGTGTTCAATTTCAGTTTACTTGTGCAATTTTAACACTTAAAACAATCTTGCACAAACAGACAAACAATGATCAGATTTAAAACCAAATGGGCATTGTTTTTAAAACGGAATGTTAGCCATTTAGGGTCGGTGTGTCTCGTCATTAATTGTCGAGCCCTAACCTTAATGGCTATTTTTGTTTACGAGTCAGTTTTGAAAATATGTATAGGCGGAGAGGCTGTTTTCGAAAAACAAAATTCACGGAGGCACACAAATGCAGACGAAGGGTCTGTCACACATAAAGTATATATGTATATGTATAAGCACGCAAGTATATGTGTAAATGATAGTTTTAGCTTTAGGAAAAATACATATAAAGCGTATAAGTGACCCCAAATACTTTATACACCCATAAAGGCCTTTTTTGAAAATGGTTTTGGGCCTGGAATACCTATGCAAAGAGAGGGGCAGTTTTGATTTTACCGATATAGTACAATCTTAGGCAGTTAGCGCACATACAGCCCCTGTCACTAGCTTTTCAGATTTTCTCATGAAAGATTTCATATAAAACACGATTTAAACCACAAGTATGCTAATTTGGAACACTTAATTATCGTTTTCATGCTATCATTTAGCGGATGTGCATTTGTTAATGGCCTGGCTTCGATTTAGAAATGCAAGTCTTCGTTTTAACCTAACAATGATGCAACCAAATAATGAGATAGTTCAGGAACGGCCCCTGTGTCACGACCCAACCTAAGGGCACGACGGATAACCGACACTAGGTGTTGATCATCACTAATCATGCTGATAATCTATAAATAATAGAGATGAGCGGGCAACCTGGTTATGAATACATACATATTTACCAAAAACATAAAGTCTAGAAAGATGACAAGGCAATCACACGCTAATATACATAACATACTGACTGCACCACACAGGGACATATCTACAGGCCTCTAAGAGTGATGAACTGAATATACAAAGGACGGGACGAGGCCCCGCCATGCCCAATCTGGCTGACTGTACACATACCATAAGATAAGTAACTCCGGGAGTAAGCGGAGTGACTCCAATAGCCGATAGATGGCCTACTAATGTGGTCCAAGCATTGATCTATTTGCACCTGCACGGCATGAAACGCAGCGCCCCAGAAAAGGGCGTGAGTACGATATGTACCAAGTATGTAAGGCATGCATATAATATATCATAGCTGAATGAAATAGTAAGGCTGGAATATAGATATATAAATATGAGCTAGAGCATAGCAATATAGCTGGAAATCTGAAGAACGTACCAAACATGATCTGAATATAGACTGAAGTCTAGCTGAATCGGAAACGGAAGACTGAGATGAACTATATTGATAAATAACTGCAATATGATTGATAACTGGTAACTAGAAACTGGAACTGATAACTGTCAACTGATCCTGGCACTAAGAACTGGTGGCTGATAATTGAGAACTGATAACTGGCACTGAGATAAAACTGAACTGTTATCTGAACTGGTACCTGTCTGGTGTTATGGGCTATATCCCCTCAAATCAGGTAACTTAACATTTGAACTAGTACCTGTCTGGTGTTATAGGTTGTATCTCCCCAAATTAGGTAACTGAAAACCTGAACTAGCCTCATGTATAATCATGTCGTGCATACCGTGGCTATATACGCGTATATAACAAACCTGGCGGGTGTTATGGGCTATGTCCCCCCCCCCCAGCCAGTAATAACTAGTCTCTCTGGTCAGAGTGTGTGAATGACACCCGGTCACACTAGGCGTTTCAACTCCCGCCTGAACCAGAGGGGCTGTATCCCCCAGACGGTTAGTATCACACGCGACCGGACTGTGTGTACAATGTCCAGCCTCTATAGGGGACTCCAAATCACACATAATATGGTCACAATATAAGCATAAGCATGTATGAGGCATTACACATGTGGCAACAATAGATATGGACTCAAAGGAATGAGAAGAAAACTCTGGATAGAATTATAGACACAACCTAGAACTCAGAATTTGTCTAACTCTTTGAGTCTTTCTAAAAATTTCGGCAGAGTTTCTCCTAAAACTGGATGATCCGCAAAAGATAACCAGCACTATACTATACACGGGAATTGGTACCTGGATAAACTGATAACATAAATATGCTAAACGGATAACAATATGAGACGATTGGATGACATAACAAATCCGCAGATAGAATGTCTGGACAGCACCAATGTCCTACCTTTTGACCAAATTTTCAGAGTGTAGATCAAAGTTATAGACTTCATGGTCTTCATGAAAGTTTTAGATATATGTCTTAGAATTCTGGGGATTCTTAAAGCATCTAAATATCAATCTTGTACAAGGAGTTATGATCAACATACTAACAGCTGTCCAAAGATCAATATGATTTTCCAGATTTTGAAACGTTTTGTCGTGTTGGTTCAGACGTCTTCCACCTTTGATTTTAGTACAAAATGAAGTATATCCAAGGTTTCCTTGATACCATACCAGTTTCTCACAAGACACACTAATTTTAGAACTAAGAAAAGCTTCAAAAGCTAAAAGATACATGCCTAGCCAAAAGAAAGGTTTAGTCTTACATACCTTGGATATTTCTTGCTTCTAACTCTTCTTTTCTTTGAATTCAATACCTTCTAAAGCTTAAAAAAGCTATAATATAGAATTTATGCACTTTCCTTAGCCATGAAGTAATTATAAAACTCAAGCTATAGATGAAATTGAAGGTAGCATAACGTTACCTTAATCGCGTAGAGCGTTTTGACGCAATCTGTCTTCCATTTCGAGTTAAGATCGGCGTCCTTCCTTCAAAATCATAAAAGTGGCTTAAACCTTCAAGAACACTCTGTTACTCTCTTTATTTTTCTGGAAGTGACAAGATATGAGAGGACATTTCATTTTATACTTGAAACATTTCAGCTTTAGTCCTCTTTTGCGCTTATGTCACTTTTTCTGGCCTGACTTCTAACGATCTTATCTTTTTATCCAAACATTGTATGAATAAACCGTCAAAAGTGTTGGAAACTGCACTCCAAGACCTTCAATTTGGTATATGATATGTCCCCAAAAGACCTCAAATAACACACGGAATTAATTGATGAAAAATCTTCGCTACAAGGCAATTCCTTAGTCGGTTTTTTTGCGCAACTTAAATCCACCTTTTCCCAAACTTTATATTCAATATATAAACATCTTATATGGTAATATTATGACTTTAAACTCACTTAAATCATTCTTGATATGTCATTAGAATGATATACGTCACTTTAGACATACGGGGTGTAACAATCTTCCCCCGTTAGGAACATTCATCCTCGAATGTTAAATGAAGTATATAGAAGCATTAAGCAATGATCTGTTACATACTTGAAGTAGTCAAGAAGTGTATATTTGGCTCTCATGTCATTTTCAGCTTCCCAAGTTATTTTTTCTACATTATTGCTTTGCTATAGCATCTTAACTAAAAGAATGTCTTTCGTCCTTAGTCGACGAATCTATCTATCTAAAATTGCAACTGGCACCTTTTCATAAGTCAACTGCTTTGTGATCTGAACAACATCTAGTGGAACAAATCTAGAATGATCTCCGACATATTTTTCTGAGCATAGAAACATGGAATACTGGATGTACCTCCTGAAGGTCTAACTCGTAGGCTACACGCCCAACTCACCTGATAACCTGATATGGACCAATAAATCTAGGGCTAAGCTTCCTTTTTTTTCCAAATCTCATAACGCCTTTCATAGGTGATACTTTCAGGAATACCCAATCGCCAATCTGAAATTCTAAATCTCGACGTCGGTTATCTGCATAGGACTTCTGTCTGCCCTGCGCTGTTAATAATCTTTCCCAGATCAACTTGACTTTATCAACTGCTTGTTGGATAAAATCTGGACTTATCAACTGAGACTCTCCAACCTCGAACCATCCTATAGGAGACATTCATTTACGACCATACAAAGCTTCATATGGCACCATTTATATGCTAGAATGATAGCTATTGTTTTATGCGAAGTCTATCAACGGTAGATGTTCACTCTAGCTGCCTTCAAAATCTAACACACAAGCTCTAAGTATATCTTCTAATGTCTGAATGGTCTGCTCAGCCTGTCCGTCTATCTGTGGATGAAATGTTGTACTCAGATTCACCTGTGTCCCTAAACCTGTTTAAAATGATCGCCAGAAATTAGGTGTAAACTGTGCGCCCCTGTCTAAAATGATAGATAATGGAATACCATATAGGCGCACTATCTCTCTGATGTAAAGTCTAGCATAATCCTCCGCTGTATACGTAGTTCTAACAGGCAAGAAATGAGTTGATTTAGTAAGCATGTCAACTATAACCCAAATAGAGTCATACCTACTCCGCGTACGGGGCAAGCCTGTAATGAAGTCCATATTCACTACTTCCCATTTCCATGATGGAATCTCTATTTCCTGTAACAAGCTACTAGGTTTTTGATGCTCGACTTTAACCTACTTGCAGTTAGGACACAAAGCCACAAATTCTGCTATGTCACGTTTCATTCCGTCCCAACAATAAATCTGCTTAAGATCATGATACATCTTAGTCGAACCTGGATGAACAGTATATCTGGAATAATATGCCTAAGACATAATCTATCCACGTAAATCTACAATATCAACAACACAAAGTCTATCTTTATACCTAAGAACCCCGTCACTAGTAACCTTTATGGTAATTTCGGTTTTCTTCTGGCTATCTGTTTGTATTCAACTAGAACAGAATCCTCATACTGGTGTTGTTTTACTTCTGTCACTAGGAAAGTAGTGGCTGCGTTCTGAACTGTAACTCATGCGCCCTCTGAATCTATTAATCTGACTCTAATGCTGGCTAACTGGTGGAGTGTATGAGCTAACTCTCTTTTCTGTGGCTGTAAATAAGAAATACTACCCATAGACTTACGACTAAGGGCATCAACAACAACATTCGCTTTACCCGGATGATAAAGTATGTCTACGTCATAGTCCTTCAGCAACTCTAGCCACCGTCTCTGTCGTAGGTTTAGCTCCTTCTGCTTGAATATGTACTGGAGGCTTTTGTAGTCTGCATAAATATCAACATGAACCCCGTGCAAATAATGTCTCTAAATCTTTAGTGCATGAATGACTGCTGCAAGCTCCAGATCATGGGTAGGGTAGTTCTACTCGTGCTTTTTCATCTGCCTAGAAGCATAGGAAATTACTCTTTCGCGTTTCATCAAAACACAACAAAGACCAATTCAAAAAGCGTAACAGTAAATGACATAGCCCTCAGATCCCTCTAGAAGTGTAAGTACTGGAGCTGGTACCAACATGTTCTTTAGTTCTTGGAAGTTGTGCTCGCAAGAATCAGACCACACAAATTTAACAATTTTCTGTATCAATTTGGTCAGTGGAGCTGCAATAGAGAAAAAACCATCTACAAACCTTCTGTAATAACCTGCCAAACCCAGAAAACTACGTACTTCAGTTGGCATCGTAGGTCTGGGCCAATTCTTCACAACCTCGATCTTCTGGTCATCTACTTTAATTCCTTCTGTTGAAACTATATGGCCAAGAAATGCCACTGAATCTAACCAGAATTTACACTTTAAGAACTTAGCATATAATTGTTGGTCCCGAAGAGTACCCAATACTGTGCGTAGGTGCTCCACATGCTCTGGTTCATACTTCGAATAGAAGAGAATATCATCAATAAATATAATCACAAATAAATCCAAGTAAGCCCTGAGTACGCTGTTAATCAGATCCATAAATACTGCCGGGGAATTAGTGAGTCCAAACGACATCACTAAAAACTCATAATGGCCATACCTAGTCCTGAATGCAGTCTTAGGTATATCAGATTCTCTAACTCTAACCTGATGGTAGCCTGATCGCAAATTTATCTTCGAGAAGCACTTGGCACCCTGAAGCTGGTCGAACAAGTCATCAATCTTGGGCAGAGGGTATTTGTTCTTGATTGTGACTTTATTCAGCTGTCTGTAATCTATGCACTTGCGTAGAGAGCCGTCTTTCTTTTTTACAAACAATATGGGGGCTCCCCACGGGAAAATGCTGGAACTGATGAGGCCTTTACCTAACAAATCCTTCAGTTTCTCCTTAAGTTCTTTCAGTTATGCAGGTGCCATTCTGATGAACATGCCCCTGATGGCGTGCTGGTGCTGAGGAAGCAACTGCTGATCTAGCTGGCTGGGCTACACAACTACCAACCCTAGTCGGGCAACCTCTCATGAAATGGTCCGCCTTTTGAAAAATATAACGAGTATCAACTCCAAACTTACATGCTCTCAAGTGGCGTCTACTACAATCTGGCATCTGGGATATGCCTGACTGGCCGGTATAGAAGTACCACGACGCTTAAATCCTGAAGTCTGTGATGCGTGACTAGATCTGGACTGAGGAGGTCTATCCGATCTTAGGCCACGGGACTCTGGAGGTATACTAGCTGGTGGCTGTTTAACACTCTGCTGCCTACTCACTCCAGATGTCTCTCTAAATGAACAAGACAATCTTCCCTTCTTATGTAACCCTCTATCCCTGTCGGCTCTCTGTTTCTGCTTATTCTCTTCAAGTGATAAATAAAATTCCTGAATGCGTAATAGTATCATACCTGGCTTCATAGCAATAGTCATGCACTCATTCATCAGTTGTGGACCTAGTCCCACTACATATCTGTGAATTCTATCCTCCATACTCACTACCACCGTAGGGGCAAACCTTGCTAAAGAATTAAAGCGATAATTATACTCTTCTACACTCATACTTCCCTGTCTCAAGGTCAGGATCTGATTAGCACGGGCTCTCTATGTCTCTATAGGCATATACTGATGAAGCAAGGCATCCGAGAATTCCTTCCAAGTCGCAGGAGTAGCGACTGACCCTCTACATAGCTCCCATGTCTGATATCACCCTGCTGCTAGGTCATGCAATCTGAATGCAGCCAACTCTACTAACTCTGTGTCTAACACGTGCATGATCCTCAATACCCTGGTTATCCTCATTAGAAAATTCTAAAGGTCCTCTCCTGTACGAGATCCAGTAAAGACTGGAGGCTCCAGTCGAATCAAATCACTGATCCTGGATCCAGTATCTCCCTAGGCATTTGCACTATGCTGTCTAGTCTGAGCAACTACAACACTGGTCAGTAATCTGATGGCATCTCTCACTTCCTGCCACTTACTATCAGGCTGAGGAGCTCGAGGTATGGTAGATGAAGTATCTTTAATATTGCCCTGAACTGAAGGGGTTTGTGAGGCCTCAGATAGAGCCTCAGGTCTGGACTCCTCACTCTCATCCACCTCAAATGGCACTAACTAGTACCCTGGCAGGCAATGGCTTTGCCCTTTTGAGCAACTGTTACTTTCTTCGGCGACATCGCTTCATTCAAAGCATTACGTCTAGAAGGCTGAATTCTATAATTATGGCACTATCGCATGATCTAGAGTGGAAAGAAAGACAACTGTCCTGAAGTGCCTATTAGCCTCTTGTTCAAAAGTATGGCGCGCAACATACTCCTGAACAAGACTCTACTAGACACGGTCTGTAGATACTTTAGGACTGAACTGCTCTAATACCGCTTTTCTCACGACTCAACCTAGGGCCGCGACGGATAACCGACACTAGGTGTCGATCATCACTAATCATGATGATAATCTATAAATAATAGAGATGAGCTGGCAACCTGGTTATGAATACATATATATTTACTGAAAACATAAAGTCTGGAAATATGACAAGGCTATCACAGGCTAATATACATAACATACTGACTGCACCACACAGGGACATATCTACAAGTCTCTAAGAGTGATGAATTGAATATACAAAAGACGGGACAAGGCCCCGCCATGCCCAATCTGGTTGACTGTACACATACTAAAAGATAAGTAACTCCGGGAGTAAGCGGAGTGACTCCAATAGCTGATAGATGGCCTACTAACGTGGTCTAAGCATTGATCTATCTGCACCTACGCGGCATGAAACGCAGGGCCCTAGAAAAGGGCGTGAGTACGATATGTACCAAGTATGTATGGAATGAGCATATAATATATCATAGCTGAATAAAACCGTAAGGCTGGAATATAGATATATAAATATGAGCTGGAGCATAGTAGTATAGCAGGAAATCTGAAGAACGTACTAAACATGATCTGAATATAAACTGAAGTGTAGCTGAATCTGAAACAGAAGACTGAGATAAACTATATTGATAAATACTATACTATGATTGATAACTGGTAACTAGAATTTGGAACAGATAACTGTCAACTGATCCTGGCACTAAGAACTGGTGGCTGATAATTGAAAACTGATAACTGGTACTGAGCTAAAACTGAACTGTTATCTGAACTGGTACCTGTCTGGTGTTATGGGCTATATCCCCTCAAATCAGGTAACTTAACATTTGAACTAGTACCTGTCTGGTGTTATGGGCTATATCTCCCCAAATTAGGTAACTGAAAACCTGAACTAGCCTCATGTATAATCATGCAGTGCATACTGTGGCTATATACGCGTATATAACAAACTTGGCGGGTGTTATGGGCTATGTCCCCCTCCAGCCAGTAACATCTAGTCTCTCTGGTCAGAGTGTGTGAATGACACCCGGTCACACTAGGTGTTTCAACTCCCGCCTGAACCAAAGGGGTTGTATCCCCCAGACGGTTAGTATCACACGCGACCGGACTGTGTGTCCAATGTCCAGCCTCTATGGGGGACTTTAAATCACACATAATATGATCACAATATAAGCATGCGCATGTATGAGACATAACACATGTGACAACAATAGATATGGACTCAAAGGAATGAGAAGAAAATTCTGGATAGAATTATAGACACAACCTAGAACTCAGAATTTGTCTAACTCTTGGACTCTTTCTAAAACTTTGGCAGAGTTTCCCCTGAAACTGGATGATCCACAAAACAGAACCAGCACTATACTATACACGGGAATCGCTACCTGGATAAACTGATAAATATGTTAAATGGATAACAATATGAGATTATTGGATGACATAACAAATCCGCAGATAGAATGTCGGGATAGCACCACTGTCCTGTCTTTCGACCTAATTTTCAGAGTGTAGATAAAAGTTATAGACTTCATGGTCTCATGAAAGTTTTAGATATATGTCTTAGGGTTGTGGGGATTCTTAAAGAATCTAAATATCAATCTTGTACGGGGAGTTATGATTAATATACTAACAGCTGTCCAAAGATCAAAATGATTTTCCATATTTTGAAACGTTTTGTCGTGCTGGTTCAGACGTCTTTCACCTTGGATTTTAGTACAAAATTAAGTATATACAAGGTTTCCTTGATAGCATACCAGTTTCTCACAAAACGCACTAATTTTAGAACTAAGAAAAGCTTCAAAAGCTAAAGGATACATGCCTAGCCAAAAGAAAGGCTTACTCTTACATACTTTTGATGTTTCTTGTTTCTAAACCTTATTTCCTTTGAATTCCACACCTTCTAAAGCTTAAACAAGCTATAATATAACATTTATGCACTTTACTTAGCCATAAGGTAATTCTAAAACTCAAGCTATAGATGAAATTGAAGGTAGCATAATGTTACCTTAATCGCGTAAAGCGTTTTGACGCAATCTGTCTTCAATTCCGAGTTAAGATCGGCGTCCTTCCTTCAAAATCATTAAAGTGGCTTAAACCTTCAAGAACATGCTGTTACTCTCTTTATTTTTCTGGAAGTGAGGAGATATGAGAGGACATTTCATTTTATACTTGAAACATTTAAGTTTTAGTCCTCTTTTGTGCTTATGTCCCTTTTTCGAGGTTCACTTCAAATGCTCATAACTTTAAACATGGTATGAATAAACCGTCAAAAGTTTTGGAAACTACACTCCAAGACCTTCAATTTGGTATATGGTATGTCCCCAAAAGACCTCATATAACACACAGAATTAATTGATGAAAAAGCTTCGTTACAAGGCAATTCCTTAGTCGGTTTTTTCCGCAACTTAAATCCGACTTTTCCCAAGCATTATATTCAATATATAAACATCTTATATGGTAATATTATGACTTTAAACTCACTTAAATCATTCTTAACATGTCATTAGAATGATATACGTCACTTTAGACATACGGGGTGTAACACCCTGTGTGGCCAAGCAAAGAAAACAGTGAGCGTTGCTCACTCACACACAAATACAGGCAGGAAGGCCTAGCAAATACATAGAAGGGAATTCTAAATGGGGGTAAAACATGAATAATGCCCTAATTTTTAGGGGTTAAAATCAAGACTGCCATCATAACAATCAGAGGTTTGCAATTCCAGAACCTCAGTACCAGAACCAGCTTAGAGGGCTTAACCATTGACCATATTAAAATTTGGGGTTCTCCTGTAGTCAATGAAACATGCTATAGTCTATCTGAGACCATCCAAACAAGCTTCAAGCACAAGATTAGCAGGGGAATATGGGAAAAGGGAAGAATGAATTGAGGCTTTATCCAAATTAAAAGGGGGTGCCATGATAGGTTGCAGAGACCCTTATTGATATGGTGCAACCGATGTCCCTCCACTTAGCAAGAAATTGGTATGATCTTGTTGGATCATCCTAATCAACTGGACAAGATTAACAGGGACTAACAGAATCTAAATATGCAATGTTTAGGCCAACATAGGTAGTTTAACTAGGCCAACACAACTAGGGTGAAGCAAACAGACTATTCAGGCACAGATAAATAGAGAAACATATGCAGTAGATAGTCAAGAAGGAGAAGAAAATACCTTTCAATAGTAAAAGAACAAGTATGCAAGTATGTATGTTGATCAATTCTTGCACAGTAGAATCAAATAGCAAATAGAGCAATTGTCTCCCCCAGGTTATGAGGAAGAAAATCAAAGAGGGAAATGTGTGAAGTCTCAGAAGTATTCTGTAGGTTTTCTGTGTGCATAGAACAGTGTGTCTGTGTGAATGTTGTCTCTAGAGTGAAGAATAGTACTAATTTAAATAGGTGTGAGGGGTGAGGTTTTTGAAATCAAACGGGTAAAGTAAAGAAGGCAAGGTGATATAATTTCCATAATTAAAAGGATTCTCTTAGGTATTCTCCGAGTACAGATCAATCAAAGTCCTAATAAGGCAAACAGGATCCTAAAATAGGTACGATTCCATCCCTTTAATAATATCACAGTCAAGATTAAAGAATCAGTGTGAAAAAGTGTTCCAAACTAATTTAGGCTCGAAATCTCTTGATCAACCTAACAGGTTTCAAACTGACCCTAATTGATGTTATATCAATCACTAGAACAAATTTCCATTCGAGTACCAATCAAGAAAATCAGATTAAATAAAATCAAGACTCCCTAAATTCTGCAAATCAAATCACCATTCCAATCCCAAGCATAGAGCAATCACGTAATTATGAGATTCATGTATGTTGACAGAATTAAAGGCTAAATACATTGACAACAAGAGTGAGTACACTGACATCGATGCTAAACCCTAAATGGTATGGAACATAAACAACGAATGCATCACCTTTAGGCATACAAGCAGTTCACATCAATGTTCAATTTTTAATCAATGAATCAAGACAGGAATTTAATTATGTCGATTCTCACCTTAACTAATTAACGAGTAACAAACAAACATACTAATGCACAGAAAAAAGTAGACAAATTTAGGCGTAGATATCACGTAGGTTCAAGAACAACAAAAAAAAGGAAAGGATTACCCATTTTCGAACCGGGTCAGGTCAAATCGACCCGTCGCGAATCGACTTTGCATGAAGGGTTTCTTACCCTTTTCAACTAATAAACATCGTTCAAAATAACATGAACCCCGTCAGAGGTGTTTCTCGGAGGTGGTGACTCAGTCAACAAGGGTCGAGAATTTTCGTTGTCCAAATATTATCGAAAGTATATGGGTTTTGTAGCTGGTGACAAGGGGAGTGCGATGGTCCATTTTCCCCAAATTTGGCCAGCTAAATCAACCGGAAAATGAATCGACAGTGGTAGCATGACGTTTCGCCAAAGAGAGAGAAGAGAGAGTGATTATCGGGGGTGAGGGAGTGAAATGAAAGGCTGGTGGGGTTCAGGGGTTGTTTAGGGAATGGGATAGAGGATTTGATCTCAGCCGTCGGATGGCACGCGTGGACCGCTGAGATCGATCCACGTAGGCGTTGAAATGTAAAAATGTGTGATGATGTGTATAAACGTGAGGTGTATTGTGTAAATATGTATTTATGTATATATGGTGTATAAATAGTGTATATTAGGCATAGTTTTAGTATAAAATAGGCATAAAAATTGTATAAAGTAGGTATAAAATTATAGGAAAATTATGGAATCAATTTTAAAGCATTAAAATGGCTAGGGAAGCATATAAAAATGTATTTTAGGATAAAAATTAATTGGGTAATTATTTCAAAAATAAAGTTAATTACAGAATTTCGGTTAAGAACGCACATTTTGTAAAATGGCTATGGTTTGCGATGACGTTTTCAAAAATGGCTTTGATTGCTAGACTCATATAGGAAGACAAATTGAAAGAATGGACGGGGCAAAAATAAATATACAATCATGTTTACAATTTGAAAACTATTGCTTTAAAAAATAGGAGGGACAAAATTGGGTGTCAACAATTCTCAAAGTGCGCTAGTATTTCATAGAGATAGACTTAGTTTTCTCTTTATAGCTATCAACACTTTATCCAACATCTATTTTTAGCCAAAAGGTGTTATCACTATCGTGAGTCTGGTTATTCTTTTAGGAGTTTTTCCTTACTCCAAGAAGTAGACAATCGTCCTTTCTCTTATCATCAGGCGCCTGCACAGTCGCAGGGGATTTCATTTAGATCTTAATCAGCTAGATAAATGTCACCATCCAATAGAGGTCGAGAGCGTGGTGGTTGTGCTTCTTATAGAAGTAATTATCAGGGTGCCGGCTCAGCACAGCTGCAGAGGCAGTTCTATGAACTGCTAGTATGGCGGGATGCTGAGGTATCCGATGCAGTAGACCCTGGGATTTCTTCTTCCCTTAAATATGAGTAAGATTTGATTCATCCGGTCGATCTAGATATGGGGTGTCCTATCATGTTTCCATGGTTTCTTTTGATTTCGTTTCTATTAAGAATTGGTTGCAGTAAAGGGGTGAGCTTCTGGTATGATTTATTCCTGGCATTTGTGAGACCCCACTAGTTGATCTGGTTTAAATGTGAGAAATTTGGGAGAGAGTGTCGGTATTGTCTGCTTGGCATCCTGTTGTGCCACCTTCTCTTATTATGTCGAGTCAGTTTACTTCTCTCTTTGGGATTCGTTGTTGGTAGGATGATGGGATTCTTATTCCTCATCATTAGAAAATGTGATTGATTCTTCCGATGTAAAGTGGTTAGTAAGTAATATTCGATCTACCTATCTCCTCTTGGTTCGAGACATTTGTAAAGTCATGTTATTCTATGAGCTTGTCTTAGTTATGAAGGAGTTTTCTGGTAAATTTTCAGAGTTTTCTTCTTATTGGGAGGTTAAATTGGCATGGATGTTGTTCCATAAAGCTCATTTAATATCTATTTCTTCAATTGTGATTCTTTGGCTAGCTTGACTCGTCGGTAGTCTAGCTATGGTAGCCAAGAAAATAAGAAGATGAGCTTCCTAAAGTTCTAATTATTCCTATCCTCAATCCATTTCCATCTCTGCTTCGTTCAACACTAGTGAGCTTAGGTGTTCATTAGCCGCTTGTGATGTTCCCTGTGTGGAGCAGAGTGCGTGTCAAGGTAGCTGGATATGCACATTGTGTTTTAAAAGCTACTAAGGGTAATGAAAAGTGTCATTTGACCCCTGGGTTGATCCATCAGTCAGTGGTGCTTACATCAAAGGCATGGAGTTGTGAACTCGAGAGTTGGAGTTGTTTGGCAACTCGAGAGGGTAATTTAGTAGCTCAGGTCTAAGCCGCATTATATTTTTAGCTAAGTCTTCCTTAGTCCATTAGGTTATGCGAGGATGGCTATTTCTATTCAAATTATTTGTATGAGCTTATGCTCAAAATGGAGGAGTCGTCATCCTATACAGAATGCTAATATTAAATCTCTAAGGCGTTGCTGAAGCGTAAGCTAATTCTTACTTCCATTGACCTAACTATATCGAAAAATATATCGACAAGGTGATTCGTCGGTAGAATCATATTGATCTATCCGGAGTTCTGTCTATCCTTGTTCTGAAAAATGTAGAACTCTTCTCTCATAATCGAGGAAGGGTCAACTTAGTCATAATAGGCTGGGCAATGATATTATGATATTATCCTGATATGTTTTATTCCAAGAGTTCGGTGTGTGTGTATTCTGTAATCATAAGATAATGTTCGTGGAGTACTTTATGAAGGTCATACAAGTTCTCTTGCTATCTGTGTGAATTATTTTTTAGAGTTAGGCTTGTTCGAGGACGAACAAGAGTCTAAGTAGATTGTCGTTTTGGAAGTTAGAACTCCGATTAACGTGCCGATAATTTTAAAATCTTTGTAAGGTCCATTAGGACCTGTTTGTTAAATTTGAGCTTAATCAGACTTCGTTTGATAGGTATTGGAAGAAGGTTTAGTTTCCATTGTCGGTAAATATTAAAAAGAGATTTTCGAGTTCGATTTTGGCGAATAAGCTTCGATTCAAAATTCGAAAGCGCCGTTAGGTTTATATGATTATTTTTTATCTGTATAACTTTTCGGAAGTGAATTTCGAGGTTGTTCGGATAGTTTCCGTTGAAATGCCGAAAGTTAAAGAATTTGATCTTTTTCGTTTTAATTCGCATCTTGAGTTTTGGGAGTAAAATTTGAAATCCGCCTTAGCGAGTATGTTACATATATTTCTTATAACTTGCTTAAAAATTTTGGAATTATTTCAAGTATCGTAAGGTACCGTTTTAATTTTTGTTAAGAAAAGAAAATATTAAAGAAAAGGAAAAAAGGAAAAAAAAAATAAATTAAAAGGAAAGTACCGCCTGGAAGGGATATATATCCCTTAAAGATTCATTTAGAAGTTTAAAGAAAAATGAAAGGGAAAATAAATGTAAAAAGAAAACAAAACAGATAACACAGCAGGGAAAAATGCCAGAAAAAGGAGAATGGAAAGGGAAAAGAGCAGGAAAAAGATAGAATTTTTACTCCGAAACATCCAGGTAATGGTGTTAATCCATTATTATCAGTTTATTACGTGTGTTTGAATATATTTTAACGGTAAAAATTGAGATATTAGACATCGTTTTAATAAGTTCAATTGATAGTTTCAAGGGTTAATTGGACAACCATAATGGAATTGATTATATATTTATACTCAGGGAATTATGGGCAACCCATAAATATAATTTATTTAGGGTTTGGTTATGTGACCTTGAACCATGTACATAGGTCTGACCTGCGTGCTGCGTATGTGAATAGGATATCAGGTTCCTAATTGGATTGCCCTAAGATGTAGGGAATGAAGCCTTTAGCCTAATTTGATATATTTTCTACTTATTAAATAAGCATGATCGTTTGGCAATGAATCCAAAGGACAAAGCGGTTGTTGAGTAGCTGTGCTAATTTTGTAACAAGGTAAGTGTTTGTATCCATTTCTTTTGAGGCCCTTGGCCCTGTGGATAATCTACCACGTGTTCCTTATGTGTGTAGCTGCCGATAGGTGTACTCATTATGCCTTAGCTTTGGATTTACATTGTATATTATATGTTATGTCCTCTTGTTGGTATTGAATTGAGGATCTGAGCATTGTACTCTGGCTGTGAGTTGGCATATACTTCCCGGCTGTCAATGAGAGTCCCGCGCTGGTGAAGGGTTATTATTGCATCATATTGCATTCATATGCATTATATTTTCCTATTATTGGCTGCTATATCATATCAAGTGCGGGAGTTTTCTGCCTCAGGAGAGTGCAGGAGTGTTCTGCCTCTGAGTCATATTATATTGGGTGCAGGAGTACTCCGCCCCAAGAGAGTGCAGGAGTATTCCGCCTCTGATTCATGTTATATTGGGTGCAGGAGTATTCCGCCCAGGAGAGTGCAGGAGTATTCTGCCTCTGATTCATATTATATTGGGTGCATGAGTATTCCGCCCCAGGAGAGTTCATGAGTATTCCGCCTCTAATTCATATTATATTGGGTGCAGGAGTATTCCGCTTCAGGACAGTGCAGGAGTATTCTGTCTCTGATTAATATTATATTGGGTGCAAGAGTATTCCGTCTCTGGTTTATATTATACCGGGTACAGGAGTGTTCCGCCCCAGGAGTAGGAGTATTCCACTCCAGCTGGTTACTATATTGTATTCCCCTTGAATGCAGGAGTATTCCGCTTCGGGACGGGATTACGAGCACATGTGACCCCAATGCATCATATTGCACTCATCCCATTTCATTGCACCGGTTGCTGTGTATTGTGTGATTATAGTGCGATGTTTCATGTATGTTTCATGAACTTCTCATTGTTGATATGTTCGGGATACCTATATGTTCTGTCTATCTTGTGTCCCTAGTTGTTTATGAGTTTATGGTTCCATACGTGTTTCCAATTACTATCTGGCTCCGCCTTTTTATAGTTTAAATAAGGTGGATTTGGTTTATCTGCTTTTCTTCTCCCTGGCTAGCTATCCTATTCTTCGAGGTGGCTAGTCCGCCTCACTTATTGAGTCCTTTTGACTCACCCTCATTTCTTGTTTGTTTCTTATCTATTTATTTCGTTTCGGCAGGTTCGCTCCAGGATTGAGTTTGCCACGTTGTTCAGGAACGAAGTCGACTTCAGCTGTCAGGGTGAGCCACCTTTTATTCCGGATGGCCTCCAGTTTTATGCTTATTATATTAGTTATATTTTGCTCCCTTCAGGAGGCGTATGTATTCTTTTTAACTCTTAGATGTCTAGTTTGGATAGCCTTAAACCTAATATGTTGAGTAGTCAGCTATAATTTCTGTTGTACAGCTTATAGGTATCAGTATGCCTATGCTTTTTCTAAGTCTTATTCTTATTTAGGCTTTAAATGTCTATTTATTTTCCTAATTCAGTTTGTAAGGGTTCGCCCGACGGGTCTTGGGGAGGATGTCGGGTGCACGCACGGCCTAGCCAAAATTTGGGTCATGTCAGTTGGTATCGGAGCCCAGTTTAAAGTCTATCCAGACTAAGATAGTGTCTAGTAGAGTCTCGCTGATGGGTACGTACACGTCCGTACTTATCTATGAGAGGCTATGATGGCATTTAGGAAGTTTCAGTTCCTTCTTTTCTGATCATGCATCTGTCTAGGATACAAAAGTATTTTTGTTAGTTCCTTCGTGGTAATTGTGAACTCTCGTGCGACAAATCAGCAAAGGGTAGTGTCGCATCCTAGTTTAGACTCAACTCGGAGCGATTCGGGTTTTGGATTTGACTGGTAACTCATTTTAGTTCAAAAGTTGGAGTCGCCACCTAATATAGTTTTCTAAGGTGTATTAGGCCACCTCAGTGTCTAGGGTCGAGTTTAATTATCATACTAGTCTGGTTTCAGAGATTCAACGGGTAAGAAATCTAAATGACTCGGGGAAGAAGGTGTTAGGCACTTCCCCAAGTCCCACGAAAGGTGGTTCCCGCTCGAGTCTATATTTTGGGATGTCTTAGTAAGGTTATGAGCACTATTATAGGCAAAACTAACTTAAAAGGTCTCTTACGTATCGAATTCATGAAAATAAATATATCTATGCAAGTTTAAACAACATATATACAAATAGGCTTTAAGTTATAGGACATATTTCATGCCTAATCGCGTTTCAAGGCCTCTAATACAAATGCTTAATCGCATAATAATGTTAAATCTGCAAAAGATGTAACAATTCGGCTTTTTTATGTAATTTTAACCTTTGAAACAATTTTGCGCAAATAGACCTCTCAATAGCCTCAAATCTGTAACTTAAAACAAGGTTGGTATGGCCTTTCAATGGCCATCCAAACAAAGCCGCTATTATAGGGGTTAGCAGGGCCAAAAAAGGAGACCTGAACAATCACAGTAACAAGCATAATGGCATGGATAACAGGTTTTTCCAAGAAAAGAAGCAGGGGAAGGCAGAGCCTCCCAAACATACCAAATAATCTATCAAATCATGTATAATAGGCATGCTACAAATCAAGACCGGTTCAGGATCATCTCACCTTGTTAAATGCAGTAAGTAACAAGCAAGACAATGTCAGGTAGTCTCTCCAGAAGTAGTGCAGGAAGAAAAACAGAGAAAGCAGAGTCCTTTCTTCAGGGAATTGAGAGTAAGAGAGTCTCAATTGTGTATGAGGTTCTGCCTGTGTTTTCTGTGTGTGTTCGATTGTTTTTCCTGTTGGAAGTGTGTTTCTGATATATAAAGGACTAATTTATATAGGCAAGGGGTGGGGGCTTTAGTTCAAACGGGAGAAAACCAAATAAGACAAAGAGAGATAGTTTTCCAAGAATTAGAAGGGGAATCTTGGTACACCTTCCAAATATAAACTAATTAAAGCCCTAAAGTTAAGGCCATCCAAGATTCTGACAAGTATAATACCGTCCCCTAGCCATAATAGAGTCTAAATTCAAGAATCAGTATACCAAAGTGTTTTTAAATCAAATTAAAGTCAAAATCCCTCGATTGCATTAACAGGTTCCCCATCAAACTCAAATTGATATTATATCAATCAGTAAAACTGTTTTCGATCAAAATATAAATCACAAGCTAATCACAGATTTCAAATTGAGCCACTAATCTTCCTTTAATTGTGCAAACTAAATTTCAATCCAAATAAATCAAGTGATCATCTATTTTATCAAAATAGGAGACTAGAATCATTGCAAAACTAGAATGGACAAATTATCATTAGACCTAGCAAAGAAGCCATGGAACACAGGCCACTAATGTATCAAATCCAGGCAGACAAACGTATCAAAGCAACATTCAATTTAATCAGTAAATTATACAAGAATAAATTAATCCGATCGAATTTTACCCTAACTAACTATCATGCAACAATTAAAAATACTAATACACAAAGACTAGGCAAATCTAGGTGTAGGTACCACATAGATTGAAGCAACAAAAGGATAAAGAATTACCCATTTTACATCGGAGTCGGGTCAAATCGACCCGTCATGAATTGACTTTGCGCGAGGGGTTTATTACCCTTTTTCAGGTGATAGCATTATTTAGGATATCCCTGGACCAACGTCGGAGGTATTTTTTGGCGGTGGTGACTCCGTTTACGAGGGTTAAGAATTGACCTCGTCCGAATGTTGTCAAAAGTGTATGGGTTTTGTAGCGGTTGAAATGGAGAACCTGAATATACCATTTTCCCTAAATTTTGCCGGCCAATTTGGCTGGAAAACACCGCAATAGTGGTGGTGTGAAGCTTCGCTGCGGGAGAGAGGGAGAGAGTATCGGGTGAGGGAGAGAAAATGAAATAAAGGGAATAGGGTTTGGGGGGTGCACGTGTGATTTAAAATGGAAGTTTTGATCTCAGCCGTCGGATTGTACACGTGGACGGCTGAGATCGATCCACGTAGGCGTTGAGGTGTTAAAAATGTGATGATGTGTGTGCATACGTGTGTGTATATATATGTGTGTGTATATATAGCGTATAAATAGTGTACAAAAGCATATAAATTAAGTATAAATACGTATAAACTATGTAAAATGTTTATGAAAGAATTATAAAATTAAGAAAAATAATTATCAAAGCTAAATACTTAAGAAAATCTATTGTATTGGGTTTTAAAATGATTTAGGTGTCTTCCTTAAAACAAAAATAATTGTGGAAAATATTGACGAGATATGCAAGCTTAGTAAAAATGCGATCGTTCATGCAAATATTTCTAAAATAGTCTAACCGACGTACGTGCATGAGATAACGACTCAAGATAGAAGTGCGTGCAATTTGTCTGAATAACAGCTATTGAGACAGGAGGGACAAAATTAGGTGTCGACAGCTGCCCCTCTTTGCCCGGGGATGATGAAAGAATCTTCGGGCAAAGACATTGACAAAACGACTAATTTTGTCACGACTCTAGAGGAGTGCTTACGACTTATGGGAATTGTTGAGGTGTTAGGTCGTAATGTTCGCATTGTCCGAGTGTATATCCAGAAATATAGATGAGTCTGCAAAATAATGTACGTATGAGCAAATGTAGAACATACCTCCCCATCGGGCTGGATCGTCTTTCCAGAATTCTTTACCGTATGCAGGTGTGTCTGCTATGTCTGACTGTGTGTCCTTTGCTGTGCCAAATGTTAGGTATTGACATCGGGTTGTGTATCCTCAGTCGATGCTTAGTCGATGCATTGGGCTGTGTACCCTCAGTAAGGAATTAAAATGACAAATCGACATCGGGCGGTGTACCCTCAGTCGACGCTTCGGGCTGTATGCCCTCATAAATTTAAATGCAAATCGATATCGGGTTGTGTACCCTCAACCGACGCTTCGAGCTATGTACCCTCATCTAATTTAAATGCAAATCGATATCGAGTTGTGTACCCTCAACCAATGCTTCCAGCTGTGTACCCTCAACCAACGCTTCGGAATGTGTACCCTCAGGTAATTTAAATGCAAATTGATATCGGGTTGTGAACCCTCAACCGACACTTCGAGCTGTATACCCTCAGTTAATTTAAATAAAAAATCGGTATCGGGTTTTTTACCCTCAACTGACGCTTCGGGCTGTGTACCCTCAGCTAATTTAAATGCAAATCGATATCGGGCTATGTACCCTCAACCGACGCTTCGAGCTGTGTACCCTCAGCTAATTTAAATGCAAATTGTCACACCCGGTTTTAGACTCAACTTGGAGCGAGTCGGGTTTCAAATTTGACTGAGTAACTCGTTTGAGTTCAAGAGTTGGAGTCGCCACATAATATAGTTTTCTAAGGTGTATTAGGTCACCTAAATGTCTAAGGTTAAGTTAATTATCATACTAGTCTGATCTCAGTGATTCAACGGGTAAGAAGTCCAAATGACTCAAGGGAGAAGGTTTTAGGCACTCCCCCAAGTCCCACGAAAGTTGTGAACATGCATTACTAACTTAAAGGATCAATTTTGTAAAATCAAGTCTATATATGCAAGTTTAAATAGCACACATACGATTAGGCCATTAAGTTTCACACATACGACCTATTTCAACGCCTAATTGTGTTTTAAAGCTTCTAATATTAATGCCTAATCGCAAATGAGTTTACATCTATAAAAGGTGCAACAATTTAGTTTAATTATGCAACTTCAGCCTCTTGAAACAGTTTTGCATAAACAGAAAGTTATACGAAACCAGACAGTTTTCATAAACATTTTCAGATTTTGGTCAAAACCAAATGGGTGTTGTTTTTAAAATAAAATGTTAGCCATTTAGGGTCGGTGTGACTCGTCATTAATTTTCGAGCCCTAACCTTAATGACTATTTTTGTTTAGGGGTCAGTTTTAAAAAGTATTTAGATAACGGAGTTGTTTTTCAAAAACGGGTTACACAAAGCACAGAAATGCAAATAAAGGGGGCTATATAAATATAGACATGCAAATACATGAATAAGTAATAGTTTCAAACTTTATAAAATGTTTATACACTCGTATAGTCAACCCCTATCACTTATACACCCCGATACACTATTAGATTAGTGTATAGGAGTTGACAGTAAAAGAACACACGAAACATGCCAAGTTTAAAAGTGTTTTTGGTCCTGGATCACTAATGTAAAAGGGGGCAGACCTGGTTTTACAGAAATAGTCACATATTAGCAGTGTTAGCACGTATAGCCCTCACTTTTAAGTAAAAAACATGCTCTCGATGCATTTTAAGTTTAAAATTTGTCTTGCATTGATTTTTAGTCAACTAGGAGTTATGTACGCCATTGAGATCACCAAATTCTACGTAGACGACATTATCAGGTAACGTTCATAACCATTCGCAAGTTAAATTTTGTTTTCAACATGATGCAGCCACACATAAAGAGTAAAAGGGTAAGAAACGGCCCCTGGGTGGCCTATTTGCACGGCATTGTAGTTGTGCACCCTGTTTTAAAGGAATACAAACAGGAGCCCTAGCAAATATACATACAGGGGAGAGTACTAAGTGGAAGAAAATATGAAAGGAGGCTTTGCTAAGATAAACTGCCCCTAATGACTTATAGGCATAACTTTCAAACTTTAGAACCCGTAGCATTACCCTGCACTTTAATAACACAGGTATGATCCTTGTGGATCATCCTAATAGATGTGTAGAGGTCAACCCAAGACTTAACAGAACATCCAGAATCAAAGCAAACAGAGCAAATAAGAAACAAGCAGTCCAGATGAAATAGATACAGGAGAGAGGTGTGACAAGCAAACAAACAAGCATAGGTGGATGAACAAATGCAATAAGTAATCAAAGATGAAGAAATACCTTTAGGCAGTATGAACCAATAAAATGCAAAAAAGGAGAGAAGCAGGATCAGCACACAAGCAGAGCAGGAGCTCTTCAGGAGAAAAAATAAGCAGAGAAGGAGAATTGTAGGTCTAAGAAATGCTATGTAAAATTTCTGAGTGTATCAGTGTATTTCTAAGCCTTTTCCAGTGTAAAAATTGTGTTTAAGTTTAAAAAAAAGCCAGTATATATAGGTGAGGGGTGGGGATTTGAAATCAAACGGGTAAACTCTACAAGGCAAGTAATATTGCCTTCGAGGAATAACAGGGGACAAACTTAGGTGTTCTTCCCAAAATAAAGTATTCAGTCCCAAGATTTGAGGTAAACCAATCCTAAACTAATTTGGGTTTCCTCCCTTCCCCATAACATAGTCTAGGTTCACAATTAAATGCACAAACTCATGCAAGGTTTGAAAATCAGCCAATCCCCTTAACATATCTCAAACAAATTCTGGTAGGCACAATATCAATCATCAGGATCAATTTCTATTTAAATATCAATCATTAATTCAAATTAAACCAATCAAGATCTCTCAAATCATGTTCAAATCGAATTGGCATTTTAAATCTTTAGCCTAAACAAGCTATGTGATCATAACACTTGATACAGTGATAAGACAAAAGGCTAAGCATACTGACAAAATCCTTCTCGACATTGACTTCATATATTGTCATTGACATAGAGCATCAAAGCATGGATAAACACAGTTTTAATGACCTCTAACATGGTTTAGTTGTATCACAATACTGACGCGGATTAACAAACATAAAACTCTAAATTTGTGCCAAGATAATAATTATCGTGAGGACTTGTGAAACAACACATAAGGTTAGACAAATCTTAGGCATAGATAAAAAACAAAATATTAAAGTAAATTAGGATTAGGGTTACCCGTTTTCGAATGGAGTCGGGTCAAATGGACCCATCTCAATTGAAGTCGCATGAGGGATTTCTTGCCCTTTTCAAAGTGATAGCATTACTTAGACCGCCCTGGACCACGTCGAAGGCATTTTCCGGTGGTGGCAACTCCGTCGACGAGGGTTCAGAATCGATTATCATCTAAATGTGTCGAAAGGGTATGGGTTTGGTAGCGGAAGAGACGAGGATCTCGAATGTCATTTTCCCCAAATTTTGCCGGCCAAATTGACCAGAAAACACCGCGACAGTGGTGGTGTGACGTTTCGCTGAGGAGAGAGAGAGTGTGTGTTTGTCGGGGAGAGGGAGAAGGGAAAATGGGAGTGGGAAATGAAGTTTAGGGGTTGTTTGGGGAATAAAATGGGGGTTTTGATCCTGGCCGTTGGATCAATCTCGTGGATGGCCAGGATCTTGCCATGTGGATGTTGAGGTGTTAAAAATGCGGTGACGTGTGTGCAGACGTGTGTGTGTGTGTGTTTGTCTGTATATATAGTGAATAAATAGCGTATAATAATGCATAAATTAGGTATAAATGCGTGAAAACTGTATAAAATGTTTTTGAAAAATTATAGAATGAAGGAAAATAATTACAAGGCTAATATGTTATATTAGTTTTTAAATAATTTAGGCATCGTCCTTAAAAGAGAAATAATTGTAAAAATATTGGCAAGACACGTAGGTTTTGTAAAAATGTGACCGTTCGTGCAAATGCTTCCAAAATGGCCTAATTGGTGTACGTGCATGAGACAACGACTCAGGATAGGAGTGAGTGTAGGATAATTATGTGGTTATCAATGCAAATTTTCTTAATAACGGCTGGTGAGACAGAAGGGACAAAATTAGGTGTCAACAGCTGCCCCACTTTGCCCAGGGATGATGAAAGAGTCTTCGAGGAAAGACGTTGACAGAATGACTAATTTTGTCACGACTCTAGAGAAGTGCCTATGACTTACAGGAATTGTTGAGAAATTAGGTCGTAATGTTCGCATTGTCCGAGTATATACCCTGCAATAAAGATGAGTCTGCAAAATAATGTATGCATAAGCGAATGTAGAATGTACCTTCCTGTCGGGCTGGATTGTCTTTCAGGGATTTTTTTTACCGTATGTAGTTGTGTCTGCTATGCCCGGCTGTGTTTCCTTTGCTGTGCCAAGTGTTAGATTCGACATCAGACTGTGTACCCTCGGTCGATGCATTGGGTTGTGTACCCTCCGGAAGGAATTTAAATGACAAATCGATATCAGGCTGTGTACCCTCAACCGACGCTTTGCGCTGTGTACCCTCAACAAATTAAAATGCAAATCGATATAGGGTTGTGTACCCTTAACCGACGCTTCGGGCTTTGTATCCTCAGCAAATTTAAATGCAAATCGATATAGGGCTGTGTACCTTAACCGACGCTTCGGGCTGTGTACCCTCAGCAAATTTAAATGCAAATCGATATCGGGATGTGTACCTTCAATCGACCCTTCGGGCTGTTTACCCACAGCAAATTTAAATGCAAATCGATATCGCGCTGTAGCCTCAATCGACACTTCGGGCTGTGTACCCTAAGCAAATTTAAATGCAAATTGATATCAGGTTGTGTACCCTCAATCGACCCTTTGGGCTGTGTACCCTCAGCAAATTGAAATACAGATCGATATCGGGCCATGTACCCTCAATCGACGCTTCGGGCTGTGTACCCTAAGTAAATTTAAATGGGATAGGAGGAATTTGATAACCTTTGTCGAAACATGTCTGTCATGTGTTGCCGACTTGCGTGTCTTTTGTGCCTAGATCCAAAGAAATATTGGTGAGTTGTGCAGGGTGGATTGGTTTGTGGATTCTTGGCTTCCTTCGCGCTTGCTGCCCATGAGTGTTGGGACCTTGGCCGGGCTGATAGGGATATGCATAAAATAGTAAATAATTCAAATATTTTTAAAAACTTTTATAAGAAAGAAGTGAAAAGAAATATTTTATCCCATTGAGTAACGAGTCGCGTTGTGTAAAGTCATAGTCGCCGCTCTTCATGCCGTTCCAAACTCCATCGAGTGAATTTTGAGGGCGACCTCAAAATTCTGCCCAACTTTGTGTTTGAAATTTTGGAGAATTTCTGCCCCAGTGTCAACTAAGTTTGTCCTCTATGAATTTTTTAGAGGTCCTCAAAAATTCTGCCCCAGTGTTTGCTTTATGGAAAATAAAATTTTTATATTTATGCGACCGAACCTTGAGTAGGTTGCCTACGTATCCCACTTGGGGAATCAGGTCGTGACGTAGTTCAGATTACATGATCCATTGTAGAATGACAAAATCACTAATTAGTACAAGCTCTTATACATAGTATCTTTTGACGGCGTCTGAGTTGGTTGGTTTCGGCCAAACTTCACCGGCCATTTCTGCCAGTATCAATGCTCCTCCATTCAGGACTCAGTGAACCATGTACAGTCCTTGCCAATTTCCTGCAAATTTGCCCTTTGCATCTTCTTGATTGGGAAATAGTTTCTTCAGTACTAATTGCCCAGGTTCGAAGGATCTCTCTCGAACTTTCTTGTTAAACGCCTTAGCCATTCTCCTCTGATATAACTGCCCATAACACATTGCATTTAGTCTCTTTCCATCGATGAGGGCCTACTGCTCCATCCTTCATTTGATCCATTCAGCATCTTTCAACTGTGTCTCTTGGACGATTCTTAAAGACGGTATCTCGACTTCCGCTGGTATCACCGCCTCGGTGCCATACACCAGCAAATGGGGAGTAGCCCCCGTTGATGTTCTCATTGTGGTGCGGTATCCTAACAGAGCATAGGGCAGGTTCTCGTGCCACTGCTTTGAATTGTCTGTCATCTTGTGTAATATCTTCTTGATGTTCTTATTGGCTGCTTCAACCGCGCCGTTCATTTGGGGTCTATATGCGGTGGAATTGTGGTGCTTTATCTTGAAAACCTATGCAAAATCGACTGATCATCTTATCACGGAGAAAGTTTGACACCACTTTCTATGTCACTGACTTGTATGATTCAGCTTCCACCCATTTGGTAAAATAATAAATGGCCACCAATATGAAATGATGCCCATTGGAAGTGGCTGGCTCAATAGGCCCTATGACATCCATTCCCCAAGCAGCGAAAGGCCAAGGTGATCCTATGATATTTAATTCATTATGAGGCACCAGAATCATATCTCTGTGGACTTGGCATTGATGACATTTCTTTGCGTGCTTTATGCAATTATGCTCCATAGTCATCCAGAAATAGCCAGCCCTCAAAATCTTCTTTGCAAGCACGAAGTCGTTCATATATGGGTCGCACGTCCCAGAGTGTATTTCTTCCAGTAATTTAGCAGCTTCTTTGGCGTCCACACATCTCAGCAATCCCAAATCAGGTGTCCTTTTGTACAGAGCTTTTCCATTCAAAAAGTAACCATTTGCTAACCTCCTCAGTGTCTTCTTTTGGATACTTGTTGCATCCTTTGGGTAAATGTCGTCTTTGAGAAGCCCTTTAATGTCGTAAAACCAAGGTTATCCGTCTGATTCTTCTTCTACATGATAACAATATGCTGGTTTCTTCCTCACTGTCATGGGTATTGAGTCAATGTAGTTCTTGTCAGGATGTTTGATCATGGAAGATATGGTTGCCAAAGCGTCCGCAAATTCGTTTTGCAGCTTGGGTACGTGCTGGAATTCAATCTTGGTGAACCTTTGCTTCAGCTCTTTTATGCACTCGAGGTATGACAATATCTTGGAGTTCTTTTCTGTCCATTCCCCTCGGACTTGGTGGATTAGTAACTCGGAATCTCCGATTGCTAACAGCTCTTGTATATTCATATCTACCGCCAATGTAAGACCCAAGATGCAGGCTTCATACTCCGCCATGTTGTTGGTGCAAGGGAACCTTAATTTGGCTGTGACAGGGTAATGTTGCCCAGTCTCCGAGACTAATACCGCTCCAATGCCGACTCTTTTGAAATTCACCGCGCCATCGAAGAACAGTCTCCAACCATCATACTCTTTGGTGATATCTTCTCCTATTAACATGACTTCTTCGTCAAGGAAATAGGTGTGCAACGATTCATAGTCATCCCCCACAGGGTTCTCAGCCATATGATCAGCCAGGGCATGAGCTTTTACCGCCTTTTGAGTGACAAAAGTGATGTCGAATTCACTGAGCAGCATTTGCCATTTAGCCAATTTTCCAGTAGGCATTGGTTTTAGGAAGATATACTTGAGAAGGTCCATCCTTGATATCAGCAATGTTGAGTAAGAGGTCAGGTAATGCCTCAGCTTTTGTGCTATCCATGTCAGCGCACAGCACGTGCGTTCCAACAATGTGCCCTTGGCCTCGTAAGGAGTGAACTTCTTGCTTAGATAGTATATTGCCTACACCTTTCTTCCAGTTGATTCATGTTGCCTCAATACACAACCAAATTCCGAATCTACCACAGGCAGGTACAGGATCAAAGGTCGCCCAGGCTCGAGTGGAACCAGCACAGGCGGGCAATACAAGTACTCGTTTATCCGATCGAATGCTTTTTTGCAGTCCTCCGTCCACTCAATCGTTGTGTCTTTCTTTAGTAGCTTAATGATTCGCTCGCAGATGACATTGGATTGTGCTATGAACCGGCTGATGTAATTGAGCCTTCCCATAAAGCTCATAACCTCTTTCTTGCTTTTTGACGGCGGCAATTCTTTGATGGCTTTGATCTTTGATGGATCCAGCTCGATAACCCAGGTGCTTCCCTGCTAGAACACCAAAAGCACATTTTGCTGGATTTAGCTTCAAATTATACTTTCGCAAGCGATTGAAAAACTTGTGCAAGTTGTCGAGATGCTCTGAACTCTTCTTTGATTTGATGATCACATCATCCACGTGGACTTCGATCTCTTTGTGCATCAATTCATGGAACATAGCTGTCATTGCTCTCATGTAAGTTGCCCCACCATTCTTCAACCCAAACGGAATAACTTTGTAGCATTAAGTTCCCCAAGATTTGGTGAAAGCTATCTTCTCGGCATCCTTCTCATCCATGAGCACTTGAAGACACCCGGCGAAACATTCCACGAAGTATTTTAGCTCATGTTTCCTGCAATTATCAATCAGGATGTGTATATTTGGCAAAGGAAAATCATCTTCCGGGCTTGCTCTATTCAAATCCCTGTAATCCATACGAACTCGGAGTTTCCCATCTTTCTTTGGCACTGGGACAATGTTAGCTAGCCAAGTTGGGTATTTTACTGTTTTTAAGATTCTTTTTGCATTGAGCAGCTTGGTTACCTCCTCCCCAATCTTCAACAGAACTAATGACTTGAAAGTTTGGGCCTTTTGTTTGACCGGTGGAAAGCCCGGATGGACAGGTAATTTGTGAGCTATCACTCCGTGCTTATGCCAGTCATGTCATCGTACGACCAGGCGAATACGTCCTCATATTCTTTAAGAAACCCAGCATACCGCTTTTTATCTTCGGCGGTGAGATGCACACTGATCCTTGTCTCTTTCACAGTTTCCTCATCCCCTAGGTTTATCACCTCAGTTTCCTCTAGGTTTGACTTAGGCTTATTTTCAAATCTTTCAATTTCCTCTTGTGTGGTTTCATCAAAATCATCATAATCAACTCCACTTTCCTCAAGCTCTGTTGTTTCATTACACGTTGCGATTGTGGACTCACCGGGGTTAATAGTTTGAATACTGAAAAATAAAATATTACAAACTTAAAAGATTAAAACAAAACGTTAAACGGGAAATAGTGCGATATTTTATTTATGAATCCTTGAAAAACAAAGTTTGTAGGGAGACATGTGCAATAAGAAAGAAAAATGAAAATTCCATGACTGAAAGTCGGGTTTTATTTTAGAAAATATGAAATAAACTCTATCCCCCAGCTCTACCAAGGTCCTTGGTAAGCTCGGGCCCGGTTGCTGATCTAGTTGCTCAATGCAGCTCCAGATTCAACTTTTGTCAACCCAAGAGGTTCAACGTGCTCTTCCAGGATCACACAGCAGTCTTCATTAGATATGAACAGATTTTGCACTGCCGCTAGCAGGTCCTCTTAGGCATCAGCTATCTTTGGCTCCGCTCCTTATGCTGCGGACACCTCCTCCTTTTGGCCATCCATGGAATCCAGGCGAGACGAAAGTATGTAGGAGAGTCTTGGTGCTTTTCTTATAGAACTTGAAGTCCAGTTATGCTTCTTCCATGCTCTTCTTGTATGTCACAATGTACCCTACGCCAGCCTTCTCATTGTCGGGCCTCATCACAATTTTAATCGGCTCAACCATGCCATCAAGGTTCTTGCCCAAACCTTTACCAGGTTCATAGCCTTGCTTTATCATGATGCTGATGACCAAGTCTCAAGGCCATTTTGCAGGTTGTGAGAGCACATATGGCTCTTCAATCACTACCTCCATAGGTTTGGGTGCCTTGGGTGTGCACACTTGATTTCCCTTTGTTTCTTCAGAGATGCGCTTCTAATTGGGACGAGCATTAGGTGAGTACATTGGTTGCTTCTCTGACTTAGCCGGTAAGGTCTCACGAAATTCACGCGAGGGCACACCCCAATCAGATATGACTGGTTCCCTGACTAAGTTTCTCCCTTCATAGCCTTTGCCTCGGCTATCCCAATAGGTGCTATAAAAGCTTCTCTTCCTTTCTTCGATCCCAGGCGTGTGTTGACCAATTTGGGAGCGAAATGTCCAGTGTAACCTCTTTGGACCGCGTTTGTGATGCTCCAACCCTTGTTGTAGTTTTTGTGATGTCCTCCACGAATATCTTGCACTACTCCCACGAGCTCTACAGTATAGAAAGTCTGCCATCAGGAGCATTCCCTTCAATTGCTGGTATGGTTTGTTCATTGTAAATGGAGTTGTTCCCTTAACCGAATGCTACCACCTCTTTGTGGTCCCATTCGAACTTCACTGTTTGATGTAATGTAGAAGACACTGCTCCAGCGATATGAATCAAAGGTCTCCCCAGTAATAGGTTGTAAGAAGCGGAGATGTCAGAGACATGAAATTCGGCAGTGAACTCTACAGACCGACCATGATAGTTAGGTCGATTTCCCCAATGGTGCTTCTTTGCGATCCATCGAACGCCTTCACCTTCATGTCGCTTTCTCTTATCTTGATTTGATCAATTCCCATCCTTTTCGGAGTGATGAATGGGCATATGTTCATACCGAAACCTCCGTCAATCAGGACTCTTCTACGAACCAATCTTTGCATGTGATAGTAACGTGCAAAGCTTTGTTGTGGATCAACCTTCAAGTGGCAGCTCATCTTCATGAAAAGCTATTCGGTTGGACTCCATGACTTGTCTGAACATGCTAGCCAGGTTTTCGATTGAGGTATCCACCAGAAGATGTGATTCATCCAACACTTTCATTAAAGCATTTTGGTGGCTCTCCGATTTGAGGAGCAAAGCTAAGACAGAGATTTGTGCGGGAATCTTGCCCAAGTGTTCAACAACGAAGTATTCTTTTGCTTGTACTTCGGAATCCTCCACGCTGATGCCTCGTCTTCCTTGAGCAAGATGCTCGGGAGTATAAATCCTCCCACTCCTAGTCATTCCTTGTGCAGCAACGGTTTCAACTGTTGATTTGTTCTTCTTCTCCATTTCGTAGTCTCATGGTACATCTTTATCACTGTACAGAGGAACTGCGTCAACATAGAACTTTGGAGCCATTTCTACCTCGATGGGCTCTGGTGCTGTAGCGGCTTGAGCAACTGAGGAAAGAGCTGGTGTATCTCCCTTTGCTTTAACAATGGTTCCCTCCAAATTGCATTCTGGTTGGGCAGGGGGTTGTTGTGCACATTTGGAGTTTTCAAGTGTGTCACCTTTTGATCGATCAACTCTTGTATCTTGTCCCTCAGGGCATAGCACTTTTCAGTATCGTGACCAGGTCCTTCAGAGTGATAAGCACAGATTTTTGATTTGGTCAAAATATGGTATCATCCTATCAGGCATTTTGAATGGTACGGGTTGTAAATGGCCGGCTGCTTTGAGTCTCTCGAACAACTGAGTGCAGGATTCGGCTAATGGGGTATAGTTTCTTTTGGGTCTTGGGTTGTTGTTGGTGTGAGGCCTTGGTAAATAGGCATTGGTGTTTCGATAGTTAGGGCTTTGCGGATATGGCGGTCTTTGTGATGCTGGATTTTGGAACATGGGCTGAATATTGTAAACTGGGTAGGTGGATGTGGATGGGATGTATGGATATGATGGAGGAGGTGTTTTGTAGTAGTGCTTGTTGGTGGGAGAGTGATGCAGCAACGAAGGAGACATCATCCTTCTTCTTTCTTGATGTTGTAGTGCTTCCAGCTGG
This sequence comes from Petunia axillaris subsp. axillaris, assembly GCA_029990575.1. NCBI lineage: Eukaryota > Viridiplantae > Streptophyta > Magnoliopsida > Solanales > Solanaceae > Petunia > Petunia axillaris. Next base: position 9,947,382 of record JARKNS010000001.1, on the reverse strand, counting down.
TAGGGCTTTATGGCTTGTAGTGCAGCAAAACTAACGATCCTGCCAGTCTTCAGTCCATGTTTGACCATATCTCCTATCTTGATCAGGTCACCAAACTTCTGGTCTTGCAAATTCAACATCTTGTCAAAGTAGTCGTCTTGTTGTATGCGGATGAAGGTTTCCACTATCTCGGCATCTTCCATGGGAGGTTAGACTTTGGTGGCTTCAGCTCTCCACCTAGTTGAAAATTCTTTGAAGGTTTCGGTGGGCTTCTTCTTCAACTTCTCCAAATAGAACCGATCAGGCATAGCATCAGTGTTGTGCAAAAAACTATCAGCGAAGTCTCCATCCATTACTTCCCAGCTCGTGCACTTCTTTGTTTGTTTCTTTGAGTACAATACCAGCACATCTCCGGTCAGACTGCGGTTGAAAAATTGCATGTGGATCTTTTTGTCATGTCCAACCCCAATCAACTTGTCACAATAAGATCTCAAATGAGCCATTGGGTTACCACTGCCGTCGAACATATTGAACTTGGGCGTCTTATAGCCTTCCGACAACTTCAAGACAGGATATAAGTTGAGGTCCTCATAAGCTAACCCTCGGGTTCCTTTGGTGCCTTGGAATTGCTTGAACTTCTCTACCAACCATTGGACTTTCTCCTTGGTGTTTTCGAATCTTCCTTGGTCCGTGCATACATGTCATGATCTTTGGTGGGCGATGCAATGGTTTTTGTTTCAACAGTAAAGGCAGGTAAGTTGTTTTGTGGTGCTTTTGGTGGTTCAGCGTAGGTAGGGTAAGGAATGTCTTTATCAGGGAATAGTGGATCCTTTCCGTGACGGCGGGTGGCTTTTTTTGGTTCAATGATCTCATCAGCGTGGGCAAGAGGGACCTTATTCTCCAACTCGAACAATCTCTGTTCCAACATAGCATAGTCTTCATAGGCGACAACACCTTGTTTTTCAGGAGTTCCATTCCCAACTTTGTCAAACTCAGCCATGATATTTCGTCTCGTCCTTGTCCTTGTAGGTAAAGGGGGAGGTATCGGGATTGATCCTCCGGATCTCAACCGGTATTGCGGTGCGGCCAGAATGCACAAACCAAACTTTAGGGGATTCTAACAGATCAAAAACAAAGAAAAGAATGTGAGTATTCGTTAGTTTTAACAAAATCGCGTCCTATTATGCAAGGGACCCCTTTTGTGCCAGAGGTATGCCTATCGAAAGATTCGAAGTAACATTCACACCAAACACATCATTTCGTTTGCATAATCATAAGCCTAAAAATCCAAAATAACAAAATTTTATTTGATTTACTTGGCTTTATTACAACCACTAGTTTGAGACAACGACTTGATTAAAAAAAAAACAATGACAAAAGAAATACAAGACGACTCGATCAATACGACCAGACTGCGTGCCAAGCAAAAAGGCCTCAGATCAAGCATCAGTTCCAACGTCTTCTTTTTCCTTTTTCTCTTTGGCTTCTTCCTTAGGCTTGTGAACCAGGCTCATGGGTAGAGGATCGGCGAACATCTCCATTAGATCCTTCCCAGCTTGCATGTCACCCAGAGCTTTCGTGAAGAATTTGCAGATTTCTATTCCCTTTGCTTCCTTCTGTTCCAGCGGTACCGCCTTAAAATACTCTCCCCATCCTTTGAGTAAATCTTGTAGGTTCCCAGCAGCCTGCCTTGCTGCCATGACTTTGCTTGTCCAATACTTGAGTTCTTCCCCTTTAATCTTATCCTTGTATTGACTCTTCATCTCCCTCTCTTGTGTTACCCTTAACTCCTTCTTGCCTTGGTTAAACTCGTGTCGCGACTTCTTGTATTTTTCAGTAACACTCGGAGCTTTGGATTTCCTTTTTAGTGTAGTCTTTGATCGGAATCTCTCCTTATCTTCGTTGAGCCATTGAGGATAAGATAGAGTAGCCACGGGGTTCAGCCTACTGCCTCGACAGTGGAAAAATTGCATAGTAAGCCTCTTTTCTCACACTGTCAATATAGTCCCTACAATTGGGTGCTCTATGTCTTTTATGTCAACGTTGAAGCTTCTCTCTTCAGTCAACTGCGGAGTTTGTTGTCTCATCCCTACTTGCCAGAGGATCCTTAAAGGAATATAGTGATGAGTTCCTCGGAATCCAATCAATGTCAAGAAGGTGATGTCTTGACCTTGTATGGAAACAATAAAGCCAGCACAGTTTTCAATCACCCATTGTACCTCTTGTAACTCTTCAAACTTGGTGTACCATCCTTCCATGTTTGCGGGGTCTTCCCATGCCGCTGTTCCAGCCATATGGGTGCTATGTGAGCGAATGCCTCCCTTCCATGACGGTTTTGGTGCTACCGGGTTGATATGGACACTGTGCTAATGTTCTATCAACCATATTTGCAGCAAGAGATTATACCCTTCGAAAAAGTCTCCTCCTCTTCTACATTTGGTTAGAGCCCTATAAACTTCCCCCCAGAATCATTGGAACCAAGCTTACTTGATGCTTGTGAGCAGCCTTGCGTAACCCCTCTACTACCCTTCCCAATCTTATGTCGATCTTTCCTTCCTTTTCGGGGAAAACCATGCTTCCCAGAAAAGAAACGATGAAAGCATTTGATTCTGTCCACTCCCAATCTTGAATTTCCCATGCCCCAGTCAGATCGTGCCTAATCGTTGGATCTCCAAATCTATAATGCAAATATTCCAACATGACTTTTCCATCATGCACTCCCTTGACATATGGATCATAAGGAGCACCCAGCATTTAAATGAACTCCTTAGGGTCCACTCTCGGGGATAGATCATAGTCTCGGGTCCAGGCTCTAACCCTGCTCGTCCTCCAAATTCTTCTAACATTGGTGCCAACTCAAAACCATATAAATGAAAAACCGCCCTTTTGTAGTCCCAGAAATGTGTAGCAGCCTCGACCAAACCAGGCATGGCAGTGTAGGCATTGAGAGCCACCAGTTCTCCCAATATCTTTTGAACGTGAGCCTTGCTGACAACATCCAAATCTTCCCACCAGATTCTAATCAAGTGAGGAGGTCGGGAAACAATCTCAAATTGGAGTGTACCTCTTCCAGCCATAGTCTAAAAACATAACAAGAAAAGGCAAAGACTAAAACATTCTTATAGTTTTGATCATGTTTAAGCAGACGATCAATATTTTGTGCAAACATTTCTTCGAATCCATGCAGAGATGCAAGTTTTTACTTTTCGGGTTAAGAACCCTTTCGACATTCGGGTGTGGGCTTACTAATAGACTATTAAATACCAAGGACGTATAGCCTTCGTAATTTTGTCACGACGCAAAGAAAATAAATACGCATTTTTTCGCCAATTATTCTCATAAATTAGCCAAATCAATTTTGAAAATCAGTACATGATGACTTTTTTGGAAAATAAAATACAAATGAAAATGACACTTTGACTAGGCAGCACTCTCCTACTCCAGCCTGGCTCTCTTTGCTTCTTGTGTAATCTCCTTGACTTCTTCTATAGCTTTGGTTAAGTATGCTTAGCCGCTACTAAATGCAAAATGTCTATCTCTGCATACTCCGAATTCCATTTTTCAAGCTTCGTGTCCAACACCTCTATCTTTTTCTCTAGCTCTAATGTATGTTTCCTCAACACTTTGATCTCTTCTTTTTTTCTTTATCCATCTTAACATCTTTCAGCATGAATTCTCGGTATCGAATTTGAGCTTCCACCTCACGATCTCTTATGTCTTTCCCTCGGTTCGGCCCTACTACCACATTTCCTTTTATACTAGAGCGTAACCAGCTTTTGTAGTTTAGCTCGCATCCAGTGTTGTATCTCTCTGATGCTAGTGATTCTTCTCCCATAACTTGTCCTCCTACCCAGGATTTTCTAATGCTTTTAACTCTTGGAACAACATCTCCAACATAATCAAACTAATTGTCCTTCGTATCTAATACCAACGGTATGATTTGCTTCCTTCTTGCTTGCCTCATCACCCTCAATGGTTGATAGGGTTGGAGACCTCTCAATCCCATAAGTATCACAAAGGGTGCCTTCTCGGAACTAATGATGAAGTCTGATGAAGGAAACCAAGTGAACATCCACTGAATTGAGTCCTCCGTTATATTTTCAAACAACCTTACCTATTTCTCTGTGCTGTTCGGCTGCCTTAATTTTGGAACCCCATATCTCTCTCCAATCAAGTAGTTGGAACCAGTTGGCTTAGACAACTCCTGCACACCCTTCACCTTCCTTAAATGATCTTTGAACCATACTTATAGTAAAAGATTGCAACCTTGGAAATATTTTGCTCCCTTCTTGCAACAACCTAAAGCTCGATAAATGTCCGCTACTATCATAGGAACTATAGTATAACGATAACCATCAATTCTATTGAATACTGCGTCGGCAACCATGACAAGTCTAAAACATATGTCGTGACTCGAGCTTTCAGGGAATACCATTACTCCTAAGAAACAAATAGTGAATGCAAGCGGTCTGGCTCTCCTACAATCAGTGTAGGACTTGAACTCCTTTTTACGGTCGTTAAATGCACTCAAATACTCAAACCGATTGTAGAAGTAGGAAAAGGGTATTTTCTTTTGTTGTAAAATTTCCACATTCACACTTGCCACCATCCCTAACTCTTTACGAAACTCTTCAGCCGTAGGGACACTAGCTGCTAGCATGCGACCCCATTGCCAATGATGCTTGTCTAAACCCGAATGTGTCACGAACCCCCTATTTCTTCCAACAAGGTGTTAATTCAACGTCCCAAAATCTAAATACATTCAGTTTTTCGTCCCAAAGAGGCTTCAATCATTTCCCTGCATGGCTCCATTTCTAACAATGAAACCAAATGACCCAAGTGTTGACGTACTTCGGTTTGCTCACCCAGTGACAAATTGTTCCACCAGCCAGTTAACAAAGGAGGTGCGCCCATAGTCATTCCAAAATGGTGAAACTTTTGACTCATTGTGACCTATAAAGAAAAGGAAAAGCAAAGGATTAAAACTCCCTCCCTTTTTGAGGATAATTGGACGAATCAAAATGTATTTTTATTCTCGTCTCACTTTTTTTTCACTCTCTTTTTTTCTTTTCTTCTTTTTTTTCCCTCTCAAATGCATATAAGCATGTCAAGACGTCCCTTCGGGGTCGAAAACCCGTCAAGTATTTTGGACAAGCTGAAAATTAACCGGCTCACGGGGAGCCCTTCCTATGGCATGATTCATGCTCATTACATTCAAGGAGTGGGTGTAATTCTAGACATGGTTTCCCAAGGCGGACGGCCGAGGAGTGGGATCATTTGAAATTGTTGGTTGTTCCACGAACCAACTATATTCCAAAATGTCCCTCTTAAAAGGTTTTTTTGTGGTGAAGCGACCGTCGGATCCACGTAATCGCCCGTGTGTGTGCAAAGTGCCATTTCCCAGGAGTGGGGAGTATGAGTGAGATATGCCAAATAACATCAAAATTCAAATTCATACAAGTAAATAAAAGGGAAAAAAGAAAAAAAAAAGAAACCAAGTTAGTAAAGTAATAATAATATGAATAACAAGATAATAATCAAATAAATCCCAAAAGTAAAAACTCGTTGTGGTTAGGACTTTGAATATCCCCAGCAGAGCCGTCATTCTGTCACACCTGGTATTAGACTCAACTCGAAGCGAGTCGGCTTTCGGATTTGACTGGGTAACTCGTTTGAGTTCAAGAGTTGGAGTCACCGCCTAATATAGTTTTTTAAGGTGTATTAGGTCACCTAAATGTCTAAGGTTAAGTTAATTATCATACTAGTCTGATCTCAGAGATTTAACGGGTAAGAAGTCCAAATGACTCGATGGAGAAGGTGTTAGGCACTCCCCCATGTCCCACGAAAGGTGGTTCCCGCCCGAGTCAATATTTTGGGATGTCTTAGTAAAGTTGTGAACATGCATTACTAACTTAAAGGATCAATTTTGTAAAATCAAGTCTATATATGCAAGTTTAAATAGCACACATGTGATTAGGCCCTTAAGTTTCACACATACGACCTATTTCAACACCTAATCGCATTTTAAGGCCTCTTATATTAATGCCTAATTGCAAATGAGGTTAGATCTACAAAAGGGGCAACAATTTAGTTTAATTATGGAACTTCAGCCTCTTGAAACAGTTTTGCAAAACTAGACAGTTTTCATAAACATTTTTTCAAATTTTAGTCAAAACTAAATGGGTGTTGTTTTTAAAACAAAATATTAGCCATTTAGGGTCGGTGTGACTCGACAGTAATTGTCAAGCCCTAACCTTAATGGCTATTTTTTTAGGGGTCAGTTTTGAAAAGTATTTAGATAATGGGGTTATTTTAAAAAAATAGGTCACACAAAGCACAGAAATGCAAATAAAGTGGGCTGCCGCACATAAATATAAATATAGACATGAAAATACATGGATAAGTAATAGTTTGAAACTTTATAAAATGTTTATTCACTCGTATAGTCGACCCCTATCACTTATACACTTCTATACACTATTAGATTAGTGTATATGAGTTGAGAGCAAAAGAACACACGAAACATGTCAAGTTTAAAAGAGTTTTTGGGCCTTGATCACTAATGTAAAAGAGGGCAGACCTGGTTTTACAGAAATAGTTACGTATTAGCAGTGTTAGCATGTATAGCCCTCACTTAAAAGAAAAAAAAATGCCCTCGAGGCATTTTAAGTGTAAAATTTGTCTTGTATTGATTTTTAGTCAACTAGGAGTTAAGTACGCCATTGAGATCACCAAATTCTACGTAGACGACATTATCAGGTAACGTTCAAAACCATTCGCAAGTTAAATTTTGTTTTCAACATGATGCAGCCACACATAAAAAAAAAGGTAAGAAACGGCCCCTGGGTGGCTTATTTGCACCGCATTGTAGTTGTGCACCCTGTTTTAAAGGAATACTAACAGGAGCCTTAGAAAATATACATACTGGGGAGAGTACTAAGTGGAAGAAAATATGAAAGGAGGCTTTGCTAAGATAAACTACCACGAATGACTTATAGACATAACTTTCAAACTTTAGAACCCGTAGCATTACCCTGCACTTTAATAACAATGGTATGATCCTTGTGGATCATCCTAATAGATGTGTAGAGGTCAACCCAAGACTTAACAGAACATCCAGAATCAAAGCAAACAGAGCAAATAAGAAACAATCGGTCTAGATGAAATAGATACAGGAGAGTGGTGTGACAAGCAAACAAACAAGCATAGGTGGATGAACAAATGCAATAAGTAATCAAAGATTAAGAAATACCTTTAGGCAGTATGAAACAATAGAATGCAAAAAAGAAGAGAAGAAGGATCAGCACACAAGCAAAGCAGGAGCTCTTCAGAAGAAAAAATAAGTAGAGAAGGAGAATTGTAGGTCTAAGAAGTGCTATGTAAACTTTCTGAGTGTATCAGTGTATTTCTAAGCCTTTTCCAGTGTAAAAAGTGTGTCTGAGTTAAAAGAAAAGCCAATTTATATAGGTAAGGGGTGGGGATTTGAAATCAAACGGGTAAACTCTATAAGGCAAGAAATATTGCCTTCTAGGAATAACAGGGGACAAACTTAGGTGTTCTTCCAAAAATAAACTATTCAATCCCAAGATTTGAGGTAAACCAATCCTAAACTAATTTGGGTTCCCTCCCTTCCCCTTAGCATAGTCCAGGTTCACAATTAAATGCACAAACTCACGCAAGGTTTGAAAATCAGCCAATCCCCTTAATATATCTCAAATAAATTCTAGTAGGCAACATATCAATCATCTGGATCAATTTCCATTTAAATATCAACCACTAATTCAAATTAAACCAATCAAGATCTCTCAAATCATGTTCAAATCGAATTGGCATTTTAAATCTTTAGCCTAGACAAGCTATGTGATCATAACACTTGATACAGTGATAAGACATAAGGCTAAGTATACTGAAAAAATCCTTCTCGACATTGACTTCATATATTGTCATTGACATAGAGCATCAAAGCATGGATAAACACAGTTTTAATGACCTCTAACATGGTTTTGTTGTATCACAATATTAACGCGGATTAATGAACATAGAACTTTAAATTTTTGCCTAGATGATAATTATCGTGAGGACTTGTGAAACAACACATAAGGTTAGGAAAATCTTAGGCATAGATAAAACGCAGAAAAATTAAAGTAAATTGAGATTAGGGTTACCCATTTCCGAACGGAGTCGGGTCAAATGGACCCGTCTCAATTGAAGTCACATGAGGGATTTCTTGCCCTTTTCAAAGTGATAGCATTACTTAGACCGCCCTGGACCACGTTGGAGGCATTTTCCGGCGGTGGCAACTCCGCCGACGAGGGTTATGAATCGATCTCGGCTAAATGTTGTCGAAAGGGTATGGGTTTTGTAGCGGAAGAGACGAGGATCTCGAATGTCATTTTCCCCAAATTTTTCCAGCCAAGTTGACCAAAAAACACCGCGACAGTGGTGGTGTGACGTTTCGCCGAGGAGAGAGAGAGAGTGTTTGTCGGGGTGAGGGAGAAGGGAAAATGGGAGTGGGAAATGAAGTTTAGGGGTTGTTTGGGGAATAAAATGGGGGTTTTGATCCTGGCCGTTGGATCAATCGCGTGGATGCCCAGGATCTTGCCACGTGGACGTTGAGGTGTTAAAAACGTGGTGATGTGTGAGTGAATAAATAGCGTATAATAATGCATAATATAGGAATAAATGTGTGTAAACTGTATAAAATGTTTATGAAAAAAATATAGAATTAAGGAAAATAATTACAAGGCTAATATGTTATATAAGTTTTAAAATAATTTAGGTGTCGCACTTAAGATAGAAATAATTGTAAAAATATTGACAAGACACGCAGGTTTTGTAAAAATGTGATCATTCGTGCAAATGCTTCAAAAATAGCTTAATTGGTGTACGTGCATGAGACAACGACTCAGGATAGGAGTGAGTGTAGGATAATTATGTGGTTATCAATGCAATTTGTCTGAATAACGGCTATTGAGACAGGAGGGACAAAATTAGGTGTCATCACAAATCGATATCGCGCTATGTACCCCCAACCGACGTTTCGGGTTGTATACCCTCAGCTAATTTAAATGCAAATTGATATCGGGTTGTGTACCCTCAACCGACGCTTTGGGCTGTGTACACTCAGCGAATTTAAATGCAAATTGATATCGGCCTGTGTACCCTCAGCTAATTTAAATGCAAATCGATATCGGGCAATGTACCCTAAAACCGACGCTTCGGGCTGTATACCCTCAGCTAATTTAAATGAAAATTCGGTATAGGGCTGTGTACCCTCAACCGACGCTTCGGGCTGTGTACCCTAAGCTAATTTAAATGACAAATCGGTATCGGGCTTTGTACCCTCAACCGACGCTTCGGGCTGTGTACCCTTAGCTAATTTAAATTAAAATCGATATCGGGTTGTGTACCCTCAACCGACGCTTCGGGTTGTATACCCTCAGCTAATTTAAAAGTAATAGGAAGAATTTGATAACCTTTGTCGAAAACATGTATGTCGTGTGTTGCCAAGTTGCGTATCTGTTGCGCCTGCATCCAAAGAAAGATTGGTGAGTTGTACGGGGTGGTTTGGTTTGTTCATTCTTGGCTCGCTTCGCGCTCACTGCCCATGAGTGTTGGGACCTTGGTCGAGCTGATAATGATATGTATAAAGTAGTAAGTAATGCAAATATTTTGAAAAACATTTATAAGAAAGAAACAAAGCGGAATATTTCATCCCATTGAGTCACGAGTCGCGTTGTGTAAAGCCATAATTGTCGCTCTTCATGCTGTTCCAAACTCCATCAGATGAATTTTGAAGACGACCACAAAATTCTGCCCCAGTTTATGTTTGAAATTATTTACAATAAAATTTTTGAGAGGTCCTCAAAAATTTCTGCCCCAGTGTCAACTATGTTTGTCCTCTACGAATTTTTTAGAGTTCCTCAATAATTCTGCCCCAGTGTTTGCTTTATGAGAAAATGAAATTTTTATATTTATGCGACCGAACCTTGAGTAGGTTGCCTACATATCCCACTTGGGGAATCAGGTCGTAATGTATTTCAGATTACATGATGTATTGCAGAATGATGAAATCACTAACTAGTACAAGCTCTTATACATAGTATCTTTTGACAGCGTCTGAGTGGATTGGTTTCGTCCAAACTTCTCCGTCCATTTCTTCCAGTATCGGTGCTCCTCCGTTCAGAACTCAGTGGACCATGTACGGCCCTTGCCATTTTGGTGCAAATTGGCCTTTTGCCTCTTCTTGATTGGGAAATATCTTCTTTAGTACCAATTGTCCAGGTTCGAAGGTTCTCTCTCGAACTTTCTTGTTAAAGGCCTTAGCCATTCTCCTCTGATATAATTGCTCCTGACACACTGCATTTAGTCTTTTTCCGTTGATGAGGGCCAATTGCTCCATTCTTCATTTAATCCATTCAGCATCTTTCAACTATGTCTCTTGGTTGATTCTCAAAGATTGTATCTCGACTTCCGCTGGTATCACTGCCTCGGTACCATACACTAACTAGTAAGGAGTAGCCCATGTTGATGTTCTCATTGTGGTGCAGTATCCTAACAAAGCATAGGGTAGGTTCTCGTGCCATTACTTTGAATTGTCTGTCATCTTGCGCAATATCCTCTTGATGTTCTTGTTGGCTGCCTCGACCGCACCATTCATTTGGGGTCTATATGCAGTGGAATTGTGGTTCTTGATCTTGAAAACCTCACAGGTTGCTTTCATTAGGTCACTGTTGAGATTGGACCCATTATCAGTGATGATGGATTCGGGAATGCCAAATCGACAGATCATTTTGTCACGGACAAAGTTTGACACCACTTTCTTTGTCACTGACGTGTAAGATGCAGCTTCTACCCATTTGGTAAAAAAAATCAATGGCTACCAATATGAAACGGTGTCCATTGGAAGTGTCTGGCTTGATAGGTCTTATGACGTCCATCCCCCAAGCAGCGAAAGGTCAGGGCAATCCTATGATATTCAATTCGTTAGGAGGCACTCGAATCGTATCTCCGTGGACTTGGGATTGGTGACATTTCTTTGTGTGCCTTATGCAATCCTGCTCCACTGTCATCCAGAAATAGCCAGCCCTCAAAATCTTCTTTGCAAGCACGAAACCGTTCATATGTGGGTCGCACGTCCCAGAGTGTATTTCTTCCAACAACTTAGCAGCTTCTTTTGCGTCCACACATCTCAGCAAACTCAGATCATGTGTCCTTTTGTATGACAATTCTCCGTTCAAAAAGACACCACTTGCTAACCTCCTCAGCGTCTTCTTTTGGAGACTTGTTGCACCTTTTGGGTAAATGTTGTCTTTGAGAAACCCTTTGATGTCGTAGAACCAACGTTGTCCGTCTGATTCTTCTTCTACATGGTAACAATATGCTTGTTGCTTCCTCACTGCCACGGGTATTGAGTCAATGTAGTTCTTGTCGGGATATTTGATCATGGAAGATATGGTAGCCAAAGCATCCGCGAACTCGTTTTGTAGCCTGGGTACATACCGGAACTCTATCTTGGTAAACCTTTGCTTCATCTTTTTTATGCACTCAAGGTATGGCAGTATCTTGGAGTTCTTTATTGTCCATTCTCCTCAGACTTGGTGAATCAGTAAGTCAAAATCTCTGATTGCCAACAGCTATTATATATTCATGTCTACTGCCAATCTAAGACCCAAGATAAAGGCTTCATACTCCGCTATGTTGTTGGTGCAAGAAAACCTCAGTTTGGCTGTGACAGAATAATGTTGTCCAGTCTCCGAGACTAACACCGCTCCAATGCCAACTCCTTTGAAATTCACTGCTCCATTGAAGAATAGTCTCCAACCAACATACTCTTCGGTGATATCTTCTCCTACGAACATGGCTTCTTCTTCGAGGAAATAAGTGTGCAATGGTTCATAGTCATCTCCCAACGGATTTTCGGTCATATGATCAGCCAAGGCTTGAGCTTTTACCGCCTTTTGAGTGACAAAAGTGATGTCGAATTCGCTGAGCAGCATTTTCCATTTAGCCAATTTTCCAGCAGGCATTGGTTTTTGGAAGATATACTTGAGAGGGTCCATCCTTGATATCAGCAATGTTGAGTAAGATGTCAAGTAGTGCCTCAATTTTTGTGGTATCCAGGTCAGCACACAACACTTGCACTCCAACAATACGTACTTGGCCTCGTAAGGAGTGAACTTCTTGCTTAGATAATATATTACTTGCTCCTTTCTTCCAGTCAAATACCGAATCTACCAAAGACAGGTACAAGATCAAAGGTCACCCAGGCTCGAGTGGAATCAACACAGATGGGCAAGACAAGTATTCCTTTATCCGATCGAAGGCTTTTTGGAAGTCATCCGTCCACTCGATCGCTGCATCTTTCCTCAGTAGCTTAATGATTGGCTCGCAGATGACGGTGGATTGTGCTATGAACCGGCTGATGTAGTTAAGCCTTCCCAGAAAGCTCATGACCTCTTTCTTGCTTCTTGGTGGCGGCAACTCTTTGATGGCTTTGATGTTGGACGGATCCAGCTTGATACCCCTTCTACTGACGATAAAACCCAGTAGCTTCCCTGTTGGAACACCAAAAGCACACTTTGCAGGATTTAGCTTCAAATTATACTTTCGCAAGGGATTGAAAAAATTGCGCAAGTTGTCAAGGTGCTCTGAACTCTTCTTCGATTTGATGATCACATCATCCACATAGACATCAATTTCCTTGTGCATCAAATCATGGAACATAGTTGTCATTGCCCTCATGTAAGTTGCCCCAGCATTCAACCCAAACGGCATAACCTTGTAGCAATAAGTCCCCCAAGAGGTAGTGAAAGTTGTCTTCTCAACATCCTTCTCATCCATGAGCACTTGATGGTAGCTGGTGAAACAATCCACGAAAGACTGTAGTTTGTGTTTCGCGCAATTGTCAATTAGGATGTGTATCCCTGTAGTCCACACAAACTCAGAGTTTTCCATCTTTCTTCAACACTGAGACAATGTAGCTAACCAGGTTGGGTATTTGACTGTTTTCAAGATTCCTACATTCAGCTGCTTGGTTACCTCCTCCCCAATTTTCAAGAGAACCGACGACTTGAAAGTTCTGGCTTTTTGTTTAACCTGAGGAAAGCCCGGATTGATAGGTAATTTGTGGGCTACCACATCCGTGCTTATACCAGTCATGTCGTCATACGACCAGGTGAATACGTCCTCATATTCTTTAAGAAACTCAGTGTACCATTTTTTATCTTCGGCGGTGAGATGCACACTGATCCTGGTCTCCTTCACAATTCCTTCATCCCCCAGATTTATCACCTCAGTTTCTTCTAGGTTTGGCTTGGGCTTATTTTCAAATCTTTCAAGTTCCTCTTGTGTGGTTTCATCAAAATCATTGTAATCAAACCCAATTTCCTCAAGCTCCATTGTTTCATTACATGTTGCGATTGTGGACTCAATGGGATTACTATTTTGAATGCTGAAAAATAAAAGTATTGCAAAATTAAAAGATTAAAACAAATGATTAAACGAGAAGTAGTGTGATATTTTATTTATGAATCCTTGCAAAAATAAAGTTTGTAGGGAGACATATGAAGCAAGAAAAATGCAAATTCCACGACTCAAAGTAAAGTTTTATTTTAGAAAACATGAAATAAACTCTATCCCCAGCTCTACCAAGGTCCACGGTAAGCTTGGGACCGGTTGTTGATCCAATTATTTAATGTAGCTCCAGATCCAGCCTTTGTCAATCCAGGAGGTTCAACATATTCTTCCAGGATCACGCAGCAGTCCTTATTAGATATGAACAGATTTTGCACTCCCCCCAGCAGGTCCTCTTCAGCATCAACTATCTTTGGCTCGACTCCTTGCGCTGCATACACTTCCCCCTTTCGGCCATCCAAGTATCCAGACGAGACGAAAATATGTAGGAGAGTCTTGGCGCTTTTCTTGTAGAATTTTAAGTCCAGTGACGCTTCTTCCATACTCTTCTCATAAGTTATAATGTACCCTACGCCAGCCTTCTCATTGTCAGGCCTCATCACAATTTTTAATCGTTTCAACCACGCCGTCCAGGTTCTTCCCCAAACCTTTACTAGGTTCATAACCTTGCTTTATCATGAGGCCTACAACCCGATCTCCAAGCCATTTCGCAGGTTGTGGGAGCACATATAGCTCTTCAATCACCACCTCCATAGGTTCAGGTGTTTTAGGTAGCCACACTTGATTCCCTTTCGTTTCTTCAGAAATGCTCTTCCAATTGGAAAGAGCATTAGGTGAGTACGTTGGTCACTTCTCTGTCTTAGCCGGTAAGGTCTCACGAAATTCACGTGAGGGCACTCCCCAATCAGATATGACTAGTTCCTAGACTAAGTTTCTCCCTTCATAGCCTTTGTCTTGACCATCCCAGTTGGCGCTGTAAAAGCCTCTCTTTTCTTCTCCTCAATCATAGGCGGTGTATTGACCAACTTGGGAGCGAAGTGTGCAGTATAACCTCCTTGGTTTGCGTCTGTAGGATTCCAACTCGGGTTGTAGTTTTTGCGATGTTCTCCTCGAGCACCGTAAACTGCTCCCACGAGCTCTACCGTATAAAAGGTCTGCCTAGTAGCAGGTTATAAGAAGCAGAGATGTCCATGACATGAATTTAAGCAGTGAACTCCACGGGACCGACCATGATAGTTAAGTCAATTTCCTCAATGGTGCTTCTTTGCAATCCATCGAACGCCTTTACCTTCATGTCGCTTTCTCTTATCTTGCTTTGAACAATTCCTATTCTTTTCAGAGTGATGAATGGGCATATGTTCAAACCAAAACCTCCGTCGATCGTGACTCTTCCTACAAACCAGTCTTTGCATTTGACAGTAACGTGCAAAGATTTTTTGTGGCTCAACCCTTCAGGGGGCAGCTCATCTTCATGAAAAGCAATTCGGTTGGCCTCCATGACTTGTCCGACCATGCTAGCCAGGTTTTCAACCGAGGTGTCTAGCGGAACATGTGCTTTGTCCAACACTTTCATCAAAGCGTTTCGGTGGCTCTCCGATTTGAGGAGTAAGGCTAAAACAGAGATTTGTGCTGGAACCTTGCCCCAGTGTTCAACCATGGAATATTCCTTTACTTGTACTTTCTTCCAAAATTCTTCGGACTCCTCCTTGCTGATGCCTCGTCTTCCTTGAACAAGATGCTCAGGAGTATAAATCCTCCCACTCCTAGTCATTCCTTGTGCAACAACAGCCTCATTTGTCGATTTGTTCTTCTTCTCCATTTCATAGACCCACGGTACCGCCTTGTCACTGTACGGGGGAACCACATCAACATAAAATTTTGGAGCAAGTTCTACCTCGATGGGCTCTGGTGCCGTAGCGGCTTGAGCAACAGAAGCAAGCGCTGGTGTATCTCCCTTTGCCTTGACAATGGTTCCTTCCAGATTGCATTCTCCATCTAACTCGATCAGGTTCACCCTATTGTCTCCGTGGTTAGGCAGGGGATTGTTGAGCACATTTTGAGTTTTCAAGTGTATCACCTTTTGATCGATCAAGTCTTGTATCTTGTCCCTCAGGGCGTAGCACTTTTCAGTATCATGACCAGGTCCTCCAGAGTGATAGGCACAGGTCTTGGTTTGGTCAAAGTAGGGTGCCATCCTATCAGGCATTTTGAATAGTACGGGTTGGTCAAAGTAGGGCGTAGCACTTTTCAGTATCATGACCAGGTCCTCCAGACTGCTTTGAGTCTCTCGAACAACTGAGTGAGGGATTCGGCCAATAGGGTGTAGTTTCTTTTGGGTCTTGGGTTGTTGTTGGCGTGAGGCCTTGGTGAATAGGCGTTGGTTTTTCCGTAGTTAGGGCTTTGTGGATATGGTGGTCTTTGTGGTGGTGGGTTTTAGAACATGGGTTGAGTATTGTAGACTGGGTAGGTGGATGTGGGTGGAATATATGGGTATGATGGAGGAGGTGTTTGGTAGTAGTGATTGTGGGTGGGAGAGTGGTCGAGTGATATAACCACGAAGGAGACATCGTCCTTCTTCTTTCTTGATGTAGTTGTGTTCCCAGTTTGCAGGGCTTTGTTAGTGGCTTGTAGTGCAGCCAAACTAACGATCCTACCAGTCTTCAATCCATCTTCAACCATATCCCCAATCTTGATCAAATCTCCAAACTTCTTGTCTTGCATATTCAGCATCTTGTCAAAGTAGGCGTCTTCTTGTATGCGAATGAAGGTCGCCACTATCTCGGTGTCTTTCATAGGAGGCTGGACTTTAGCAGCTTCGGCTCTCCACCTAGTTGCAAATTCTCTAAAGGTCTCGGCGGGCTTCTTCTTTAACTTCTCCAAATAGAACCAATCGGGCATGGCATCAGTGTTGTGCCCAAAACTGTCAATGAAGCCCCCAGCCATTGCTTCCCAGCTCGTCCACTTCTTTATTTATTTCTTTGAGTACCATACGAGCGCATCTCCAGTCAGACTGCGGTTGAACAATTGCATGCGGATTTTTTCATCATGTCCAACTCCCACAAACTTGTCACAATAAGATATCAAGTGGGCCATCGGATCACCTTTGTCGTCGAACATATTGAACTTGGGCGTTTTATAGCCTTCGGGCAGCTTCAAGTCAGGGTACATGCAGAGATCCTTGGAAGCTAACCCTCGGGCTCCTTTGGTGCCTTGGAACTGCTTGAACTTCTCTACCAAACATTGGACTTGCTCCTTGGTGTTATCTGGGTCTTCCTTGGTCCATGCGTACATGTCATGATCTTTGGTGGGCGATACAATGGTTTTTGTTTCAACAGTGAAGGAAGGTAAGTTGTTTTGTGGTGCTTTTGGTGGTGTAGTGTAGGTAGGGTAAGGAATGTCTTTTTCAGGGTATAGTGGATCTTTGTCGTGAGGGCGGGTGGTTTTATTTGGTTCAATGATCTCATCCGCACGGGCAAGAGGGATCCGATTCTCCAACTCGAACAAACTCTGTTCCAACTTAGCATAGTCTTCATAGGCGACCACACCTTGCTTCTCAGGAGTTCCATTTCCAACTTTTTCAAACTCATCCATGATATTACATCTCGTCCTTGTCCTCGTAGGTAAAGGGGGAGGTGTTGGGATTGATCCTCTGGATCTCAACCGGTATTGCGGCGCAGCGAGAATGCACAAACCAAACTTTCAGGGACTTAGGGACTGACACATCAAAAACAAAGAAAAGAAATGTGAGTATATGTTAGTTTAAAATAAAATCAAATCCTATCATGCAGAGGATCTCTTTTGTGCCTGAGGTAGGCCTATCGAAGATTTGAAGTAATATTTGCACCGAATACGTTATTTCGTTTGCATAAACAGACTCAACACAAGCCTAAAAACCCAAAAATGACGAAATTTTGTTTGATTTGCTTGGCTTTATTACAACCACTAACTTAAGATAATGACTCGACTGAATGGAAACAAAGACAAAAAGAAAAGACAACTCGACTTAGGACGACCTGACTAATGTGCCAAGCAAAGAGATTTTGAATCAAGCATCAGTTCCAACATATTCTTTCTCTTTCTTCTCTTTGGCTTCTTCCTTAGGCTTATGAACCAGCCTCATAGGTAGAGGAGCGGCGAACATCTCCATCAGATCATTCCCAGCTTGCATGTCTCCCAGAGCTTTTCTGAAGAATTCACAGATTTCTATCCCCATTGCTTCCCTCTCTTCCAGTGGCACTGCCTTAAAGTACTCTCCCCATCCTTTGAGAAAATCTTGAAGATTCCCAGCAGCTTGCCTTGCAGCCATGACCTTGCCTGTCCAATACTTTAGTTCGTCCCCTTTGATCTTGTCCTTGTATTGCCTCCTCATCTCCCTCTCTTGCGTTACCCTTAATTCTTTCTTACTTTGGTCGAATTCGATTCACAGCCTCTAGTATTTTTCAACGACACTCGGAACCTTGGTTTTCCTTTATAGCGTAGTCTTGGACCGGAACTTTTCTATATCTTCACTGAGCCATTGAAGATAAGCCAGTGAAACAACCTCGGTTAGTCGTTTCGAAAGGTTTTACTAAAAATGACTGGGGCTTCGTAGTTAGGACTCCGATTTGCGTGCCGATAATTTTAAAATATTCGTAAGGCCCATTGAGACTTATATGTAAAATTTGAGCTAAATCAGACCTCGTTTGGTAGGTATCGGAAGAAGGTTCATTTTTATTGTTGATAAATATTAAAAAGAGATTTTTGAGGTCGGATTTGGCGAATGAGCTCCGATTCGAAATCCGAAAGTGCCATTAGGTTCATATGATTATTTGTGATTTTTGTGATTTTTCGAAAGTGAATTTCGAGGTTGTTCGGCTAGTTTCCGCTAAAATGCCGAAAGTTAAATAACTTGACTTTTATTCCATTTAATTTGCATATTGAGTTTGGGGAGTTCTATTTGAGATCCGCCTTAGCAAGTATATTACATATATTTTGTATAACTGGTATGCAAAAGTTGGAATTATTTCGAGTATCATAGGATACCGTTTTATTTTTTGATTAAGAAAAGAAAATATAAAAGTAAAAGAAAATAAAATAAAATAAAAAATGAAAAAGGGGAAAGGCGGTGAAGCTTAAGGGATTAACAGGAACAAAACAAGGACCGAAACATGAACAAAAAAGTGCGAGAAAGCATAGGCGAAAAAAATGCTAGAAAATGAGAAAAGTAGAATTTTCACCCCAAAACATTCAGGTAATGATCTTAATGCATTATTTGAGTTTATTACGTGTGTTTGAATATATTTTGACGGTAAAAATTGGATATTAGACATTGTTTTAATACGATCAATTAATAGTTCAAAGGGTCAATTGGACCCCGATAATCAAATTAAATATATATTCGTACTCAGTGAGTTATGGGCAACATATAAATGTAATTTATATAGGGTTTGGTTATGTGACCTCAAATCCTGTACATAGGCCTGACCTGCGTCTTGTGTATGCGAATAGGGTATCAGGTTCCTAACCAGATTACCCTAAGATGTGGGGAATGAAGCCTTTAGCCTTATTTGATATAGTTTTATTCTTATTAAATACAGCAGGATCGTTTGATAGTGAATCGAAAGGATAAAGCGGTTGTTGAGTAACTTTGTAACAAGGTAAGTGCTTATATCTATTTCTTTGGAGGCACCTGGCCTCGTGGATTTTCTACCACGTGTTCTTACGTGTGTAGCTGCCGATAGGCGTACTCAATACGCCTTTGCTTTGAATTTACATTTTATATTATATATTATGGCATGTTGTTGGTAATTGTATTGAGCATATGAGCATTGCACTCTGGTTTTGATCATTGCATATACTTCCCGGTAATCGATGAGAGCCCCGAGCCGGTGAAGGGTCATCATTGCATATACTTCCCGGTAATCGATGAGAGTCCCGAGCCGATGAAGGTTCATCATTGCATATACTTCCCGGTAATCGATGAGAGTCCCGAGCCGGTGAAGGGTCATTATTGCATATACTTTCCGGTTGGCGATGAGAGTCCCGCACTGGTGAAGGGTCATTATTGCATATACTTCCCGGTAATCGATGAGAGTCCCAAGCCAATAAAGGGTCATTATTGCATATATCTCCCAGTAGACGCTGAGAGTCCCACACCGGAGATAGGTATCAGGAATTTGTGATTGCATTGCATCGTACCGCATTCATCCCATCTCATTAGGGTCATTATTGCATATATCTCCGGGTAGACGATGAGAGTCCCGCGCCAGAGATAGTTATCAGGCATATGTGATTGCGTTGCATCAAACCGCATTAATCACATCTCATTTTACCGCGTACTGACTATTGTGTGTATTGTGTTGCGTTTCATGTATGCGTTATGTATACTATGTCATGGAGATATCTCAGTTTGCCTATATATTTCTGGCTCGTATTCTGGGTTGCGGGGATCGGGTTGCACGCCGCAACGGTATAAATATATGGATCCGGTTGCATGTCTCCACGTCGCAACGGTATAAATATATAGATCGGATTGAACACTACGACGGTAGGAATATATGGATCGGTTTGCATGCCGCAACAGGATGAATATATGGATCGGGTTGCATGCTGCAGCAGGATGTATTTCGGATTGTGGATATATTCGGGATACCTATATGTTCTGGCTATCTTACGTTCCTTGTTGTTAATGAGTTTATGATTCCATACGTGTTTCTGATTATTATCTGGCTCTGCCTACTCATAATTTAAATTAGAGGAATTTGGTCTATCTGTTTCTTTTCTCCCTGGCTAGCTATACTATTTTTGAGACGGCTAGTCTCCCCCACTTATTGAGTCCTTTTGACTCACCTTTTTTTGTTGTTTGTTTTTGTCTATCTACTTCGTTTCGGCAGGTTCGCTCTAGGATTGAGTTCGCCACATTGTGAAGGAGCGAAGACGACTCCAGCTGTCAGGGTGAGCCAGATTTTATTCTGGATGGCCACCAGTTTATTGGTTATTATTTCAGTTGCATTTTGCTCCCTTCATGAGGTATCTGTTTTCTCTTGTACTCTTAGATGTCTAGTCTGGATAGCCCTAAACCTAGTATGTTGGGTAGTCAACTGTACATTCTTTTGTAAAGCTTAGAGATATCAGTATGTTTGTGCTTTTTTCTAAATCTTGTTCTTATTTATGAATTGAATCATATTTATTTTCCTCATTTAATTGGTAAGGGTTCGCCGACGGGTATAGGAGAGGATGTCGGGTGCCCGCACGGCCTAGCCGGATTTCGGGTCGTGTCAGTTGATACCAGAGCCCAGTTTAGAGTCTATCCAGACTAAGACAGTGTCTAGTAGAGTCTCGTTGATGAGTACGTAGACAACCGTACTTATCTACAAGAGGCTATGATGGCATTCAGGAAGTTTCACTTCCTTCTTTTCTGATTGTGCGTCGGTCTAGAATGTAAAAATATTTTCGTTAATTCCTTCGTGGCAATTGTGAACCCTCGTGCGACAATTCAGCAAAACGGTAAGAGTTCAGGACGAAGTAGTGTAGCCTGGGGCTAGAGCTACTCAAGCCTCGAGAGTTGTGGATCGTGCTGACGATCCAGTTGTGCAGGCCCCAGCTGTACGAGCTCGCGATGGGCAAGGGAGCAGGGCCTTGTGGTTCCCTTGGCTCTCTATGATGCTATTACGAAAATCTTTGCGACGCAGATACCGCAAGAACCTATTATTCGCTAGGCAGCTTATCAGGTTATCGCAAATGGAGACGCTCGGTCTCAAGGAGCTCTTGTTCCAATCCCTGATGTTGCCCCAATAAATTATGTTCCAGAAACAGCATGTGCTGTGCCTCTAGATATTCTGGCTGGTTAGCTAGCCCGAGTAATGGCTCGGTCTGAGTGCCTAAAGAGGTTGAATTATTTTACGCGGTTGAACCTTCCGATATTCTCAAGCCATGTATTAGATAATCCCTGTGTAAATTTTTAAAATAAAATGACGTCAGTGTATCCTTCAGGCTCTTGATTATATCGAGCGGTATGGTGTTGATTATCCTTCTTTCTAGTTTCAGGGTCCAACCTTGAATTGGTGGGCCACTCTCTTATTATCTAACTTGGTACGATTTTTCTTCTAGATTCGTGGAAAAGTTCCTTTCGCACAGCAAGCGAGATGAAAAGAGTCTCCAATTTGAGTGGATTGGATAGGGTAGCTTGTCGGATTTTAGTATATGAGAATAATTCTTTAGGATGGCTGGATATGCACTAGAACTAGTCCATGAACCTTCCGAGAAGGTTCGAAGATTTATTGGTGACCTTTCTTCTTCCTTGAGATCCTAGATGGCTCGAGAAATTGATGTTGGGACTTCATTTGATGTTGTTGATATTGCTCGGAGGTATGAGGTATACCATAAGTTAGATCGGGAAGAGTTAGAGCGGGAGAGCAATGAGATACTACGGCCCTGGTGGGCACCATGGTACCTCATTTAGAGGTAAGAGTTCTGATTACTTTGGGAGGTCACCTGCCATGTTATCTCAGCTTGTAGAGCGTAACTCCTAAAATGTGCTAGTAGTTCATCAAGATAGACTCAGTTTTCTCTTTATCGCTTTCAATAATTGGTCCAGCTTCCATTTTCAGTGAAAAGGTGTCATCATTGTCGTGAGTCTAATTATCCTTTGAGGAGTTTTCCTGTTATCATTGTGATGAGTCTGGTTATCCTTTGAGGAGTTTTCCCTTACTCCAGAAAGAAGACAGTCGTCCTTCTTCTTGCCCTCAGGCACCTGCCCAGTCGCTGGGATTTCATTTAGATCTCAATCAGCTAGAGAAATGCCACGATCTAGTAAAGGTCGAGAGCATGGTGGCAGTTATTCTTTAGAAAGTAATTATCAGTGTAGCGGCTTAGTTCAGCCGCAGAGGTAGTTTTATGACCTTCCAGTCTGGCAGGATGCTGAAGCATCCTATTTAGTAGACCCATGTATTTCTTCTTCCCTTATATGTGAGTAAGATTTGATTCTTTCGATCGATCGAGAAATTGTGTGTCTAATCATGTTTCCATGGTTTCCTTGGATATTGTTTCTATTAAGAATCGGTTGTGGCGGAGGGGCGAGCTTCTGGTATGATTTATTCCTGGCATTTGTGAGACCCTACTAATTTATTTGGTCTAAGTGTGAGAGATTTGGGAGCGAGTGTCGGCATTTTCTACTTGGCATCCTATTGTACCACTTTCTCTTATTATATCAAGTCAGTCTATCTCTCTTTGGAATTCAGTGTTGATAGGATGGTGGGATTCTTAATCGTCACCATCAGAAAGTGTTATCATTTCTCCGGTGCAAAGTGATTAGTATGTATTATTTGATCTACGTATCTCCTCTTCATTCAAAATGCTAGCAACGTCATGTTATCCCATGAGCTTATCTGGATTATAAAAGGGTTTTCTGGTAAATTGTCGGAGTTTCCTTCTTATTGGGAAGTTAAATATGCATGGATGTTGTTCCATAGAGCTCATTTAATGTCTATTTCTTCAATTGCGATTCTTGGGTTAGCCTAACTCGGAAATAGTCTAGCTCTGGTAGCCAAGGGATGAGCTTCCTAAAGATCTAATTATTTCTACCCTACGTTTATTGCTATCGCTTCTTCTTCCGACACTGGTGAGCTTAGGCGGTCAGTAACCAATTGTGATGTTCCCTGTGTTGAGCCAGAGTGCGTACCAAGGTAGCCAGGTAAGCACATTGTTGTTTTTCAAGGCTACTAAGGGAAATGAGAGGCATCATTTGACCTCTGATTTGATCCATCAGGTAGTGGTGCTTATGGCAAAGGTATGGAGTGTGGCCTCGAGGGTTGCAGCTATTCGGCAACTCAAGAGGGTAATTTGGTAGCTCAGGTTTGAGCCGCGTTATGTTCTAGCTAAGTCTTTCTTAATCCAGCAGGTTGTGCGAGGATGATCATTCCTATTCAAATGATATGTATGAGTTTATGCTCTAAGTGAAGAAGTCTTCCTCCAATACAGGATGCTAATATTAAATCTCTAAGGCGTTGCTGAAGTGTAAGCTAACTCTTAGTTCCATCAAACTGTTCTATATCGTAAAGTATATCGACGAGGTGATTCGTCTGCAGAATCATGTTAATCCAACCAAAGTTCCATGTATCAAAATGTAGAACTCTCCTCTCGTGATCGAGGAAGGATCATCTTAGTCAGAATAATCCGGGCAATGGTGTTATCATATTATCAAGATATGCTTTATTACCAGAGTTCGATGTTCGTGTTATAATTCTGATTCTGCAATCATAAGATAATGTCTGTGGAGTAGCTTAGGAAGGTTGTGCAAGTTCTTTTGTTATCTGTGCGAATTTTTCTATAAGACTTAAGCTCGTTCGAGGACGAACGAGAGTTTAAGTGGATGAGAATGAAACGACCTAGGTTAGTCGTTTCAGAAGTTAGGACTCCGATTGGCGTGCCGATAATTTTAAAATATTCGTAAGGTCTATTGAGACTTATCAGTAAAATTTGAGCTAAATAAGACCATGCTTGGTAGGTATCGGAAGAAGGTTCAGTTTTATTATTGATAAATATTAAAAAGTGATTTTCGAGCTCGAATTTAGCGAATGAGCTCCGATTCGAAATCCGAAAGTGTCGTTAGGTTCATATGATTATTTGTGGTTTTTGTGATTTTTCGAAAGTGAATTTCTAGATTGTTCGGCTAGTTTCCGCTAAAACGCCGAAAGTTAAATAATTTGACTTTTATTCCATTTAATTTGCATATTGAGTTTCGAGAGTCCAATTTGAGATCCGCCTTAGCAGGTATGTTACATATATTTTGTATAACTGGTATGCAAAAGTTGAAATTATTTCGAGTATCATAGGATACCGTTTTAATTTTCGATTAAGAAAAGAAAATATAAAAGTAAAAGAAAATAAAATAAAATATAAAATGAAAAAGGGGAAAGGCGGCTTCGGTAGAACAGTAACAGGAACAAAACAAGGACCGAAACATGAACAAGAAAGTGCGAGAAAGCATAGGCGAAAAAAATGCCAGAAAATAAGAAAAAAGCCGGAGAAAAGTAGAATTTTCACCTCGAAACATTCAGGTAATGATCTTAATGCATTATTTGAGTTTATTCCATGTGTATGAATATATTTTGACAGTAAAAATTGGATATTAGACGTCGTTTTAATAAGATCATTTAATACTTTAAAGGGTCAATTGGACCCCGATAATCAAATTAATTATATATTCGTACTCAGTGAGTTATGGGCAACATATAAATATAATTATTTAGGGTTTGGTTATGTGACCTTAAACCCTGTACATAGGCCTGGCCTGCGTATTGCATATGCGAATAGGGTATCAGGTTCCTAACCGGATTACCCTAAGATGTGGGGAATGAAGCCTTTAGCCTTATTTGATATAGTTTTCTGCTTATTAAATACATCAAGATCGTTTGATAGTCAATCCAAAGGATAAAGCGGTTCTTGAGTAACTTTGCTAACTTTGTAACAAGGTAAGTGTTTATATCCATTTCTTTGGAGGCACCTGGCCTCGTGGATTTTCTACCACGTGTTCTTTACGTGTGTAGCTGCCGATAGGTGTACTCATTACGCCTTAGCTTTGAATTTACATTGTATATTATATGTTATGGTCTGTTGTTGGTAATTGTATTGAGTATATGAGCATTGCACTCTGTTTTTAATCATTGCATATACTTTCCAGTAATCGATGAGAGTCCTGAGCCGGTGAAGGGTCATTATTGCATATACTTCACGGTAATCGATGAGAGTCCCGAGCTGGTGTAGGGTCATCATTGCATATACTTCCCCTTAATCGATGAGAGTCCCGAGCCGGTGAAGGTTCATCATTGCATACACTTCCCGGTAATCGATGAGAGTCCCGAGCCGGTGAAGGGTCATTATTGCATATACTTCCCGGTTGGCAATGAGAGTCCCGCACAGGTGAAGGGTTTTGTTGCATATACTTCCTAGTAATCGATGAGAGTTCCGAGCCGGTGAAGGGTCATTATTGCATATATGTTCTGGTAGACGGTGAGAATCCCGCACCGGAGATAGGTATCAGGCATTTGTGATTGCATTGCATCGTATCGCATTCATCCCATCTCATTAGGGTCATTATTGCATATATCTCCTTGTAGACGATGAGAATCCCGCGCCGGAAATAGGTATCAGGCATATATGACTGCGTTGCGTCATACCGCATTCATCCCATCTCATTGCGCCGCATACTGACTATTGTGTGTATTGTGTTGCATTTTATGTATGCGGTATGTATACTATGTCGTGGAGATATCTCAGTTTGCCTATATATTTCTGGCTCGTATTCTGGGTTGCGGGGATCGGGTTGCACGCCGCAACGGTATAAATATATGGATCCGGTTGCACGTCTCCACGTCGCAACGGTATAAATATATAGATCGGATTGAACACTACGACGGTATGAATATATGGATCGGTTTGCACGCCGCAACAGGATGAATATATGGATCGGGTTGCACGCCACAACAGGATGTATTTCTGATTGTCGATATATTCGGGATACCTATATGTTCTGGCTATCTTACGTTCCTGGTTGTTAATGAGTTTGTGATTCCATACGTGTTTCTAGTTATTATCTGGCTCTGCCTACTCATAATTTAAATAAGAGGAATTTGGTGTATCTGTTTTTTCTCCCTGGCTAGCTATACTATTCTTTGAGACGGCTAGTTTGCCCCACTTATTGAGTCCTTTTGAATCACCCTTTTTTGTTGTTTGTTTTTGTCTATCTACTTCGTTTCGGCAGGTTCGCTCCAGGATTGAACTCGCCACGTTGTGAAGGAGCGAAGACGACTTTAGCTGTCAGGGTGAGCCAGCTTTTTTTCTGGATGGCCACCAGTTTATTGGTTATTATTTCAGTTGCATTTTGATCCCTTCAGGAGGTATCTGACTTCTTTTGTACTCTTAGATGTCTATTCTGGATAGCCCTAAACCTAGTATGTTGGGTAGTCAGCTGTAATTTTTTTTGTACAGTTTAAAGATATCAGTATGTTTGTGCTTTTTCTAAATCTTGTTCTTATTTATGAATTGAGTTATATTTATTTTCCTAATTTAATTGGTAAGGGTTCGGCGACGGGTCCAGTAGAGGATGTCGGGTGCCCGCACGGCCTAGCCAGATTTCGGGTCGTGGCAGTCAGAGTAGCCGCGGGGTTCACCCTACTGTCTCGGCCACAATAAAACATCATTGTAAGCCTCTTTTCCCACATTGTCAAGATAGTCCCCACCATTGGATGCTCGATGTCTTTTATCTCAACGTTAATGCTTCTTCCTTCGATCAACTGCGGAGTCTGTTGTGTCATCCCTACTTGCCGGAGAATTCTTAGAGGAACATAGTGATAAGTTCCTCAGAATCTAATCAATGTCAAGAAAGTGATGTCTTGACCTTGTATGGAAACCATGAAGCCAACACAGTTTTCAATCGCCCATTGTACCTCTTGCTACTCTTCGAGCTTAGTGTACCATCCTTCCATGATTGCTTGGTCCTCCTATGCCGCTGTTCTAGCCATTCCAGTGCTATGTGACCGGATCCCTCTTTTCCATGACGGTTTTGGTACTAGTGGACTGATGGGACACTATTCAAATGCTCTATCAACCATATTTGCAACAACAGATTGCACCCTTGGAAAAAGTCTCCTCCTCTTCTACATTTTGTTAGAGCCCTATAAACTTCCCCCAGAATCACTGGAACCAAGCATACTTGATGTTTGTGAGCTCCCTTGCGTAATCCTTTTACTACTCTTCCCAACCTTATGTCAATCTTTCCTTCCTTCTCGGGGAAAACCATGCTTTCCAGAAATGCAACGATGAAAGCATTAGATTCAGTCCACTCAAAGTCTTGGATTTCCCATGCCCCAGTCCAATCATGCCTAAGCGTTGGATCTCCAACCTAGAATGCAAGTACTCTAACGTGACTTTTCCATCATGTACTCCTTCGACGTATGGATCATAAGGAGCTCCCAACAATTCAATGAACTCCTTAGGGTCCACGTCTCAGGGATAAATCATAGTCTCTGACCCAGGCTCTAACCCTGCTAGTCCTCCTAATTCTCCAACATTGGTGCCAACTCCAAACCATTGAAATGAAACACAGCCCTCTTGTAGTCCCAGAAATGTGTAGCAGCGTCGACCAAACCAGGCATGGCAGTGTAGGCCTTGAGAGCTACCAGCTCTCCCTACACCTTTTGAATGTGAGCCTTACTAATAATAGCCAGATCTTCCCACCAGAGTCAGATCATGTGAGGAGGTCGTGAAACAATCTCGAATTGAAGTGTACTTCTTGCAATCATAGTCTGAAACCAAAACAAGAAAAGGTAAAGACCAAAACATTCTTATAGTCTTGATCATGTTTAAGCAAACGATCAATATTTTGTGCAAACATTTCTTCGAATCCATGCAGAGATGCAATTTTATCATTTCACAGGCTAAGAACCCTTTTGACGTTTGGACAAGGTTTCTTAATAGACCTTAACGCGCATGGACGTAAGGACTTCCTATGTTTAAATGATATGAGGAAAAATAAACATGCATTGTCAATTGTTCTCCAAATTTCCCCAAAAACTTCATTATATAATTTGAAGTCTAATACATAGAAGATCTTTTGCAAATAAAAAAGTCAAAATGAAACTAGACATCAGGTTCCTCCTCTAGCCTAGCCTTCTTTGCTTCTCATACTATCTCTTGAGCTTCCTCCAAAGCCTCCGCCAAATGACCTTTAGCTGCGGACAGATGGAGTATGTCCACGGCACTGCATTCGGCGTTCCATCGCTCGATTTTTCCATTAATCCCTCTACTTTTCCTTCTAAGTTAAGTGCACATTTCTTCCATGTCTCTGTCCTTCTTTGATACTCCGTTTCCGATTCTGATACCCTGCGCATTAGCCACTTGTATTTAATTTGTACCTCTACTTATTTTTCTTTGATAGTATCACTCCTATTCGGCCCGGTGTAATCGTCCCTCTAAATTCTGCTTGCAACCAGTCGACATAGTGTGGTTCATAGCCTGCCTTATACCGATCTCGTTCTATATATTTTGGACCCATTATGCAATAATTTTTCCAACTATCGATGATTTCCCCAGCCAAAGAAATCTTCTTCTCATTGTAATCAAGTTGATATCGTCCCGTAAAAGCCATTTGGATTATGCATTGTTTCCTGCCAGCTTGCCTCATGACTCTTCTAGGGATGTATGGTTGAAGGCCTCGCAACCCCATTAGAGTCAAAAAGGGAGTGGCATTACCTCGAACTGTGAACTCGTTCGTTGGGAACCAAGTAAACATCTATTATACGGTGTCGTCCGTTATTGACATTAAGTTTCAACCAACCTTCAGCGCTACTTGCTTGTTTCAGGGTTCTAACTCCATAGCGTGGTGTGGTTATGCGATTAATGCCTGATGGTTTCAGTATTTCTGCGCTTCCTCTTACTATTTCTAAATGCTCCTTAAACCAAAGCTGTAGTAACAAGTTACATCCCTCGAAATACTTAACCCCTTTCTTACAAAGTCCCAAAGTTCTATAGATATCAGCCAAAATCATAGGTACCAAAGT
Organism: Petunia axillaris subsp. axillaris; assembly: GCA_029990575.1. Lineage (NCBI taxonomy): Eukaryota > Viridiplantae > Streptophyta > Magnoliopsida > Solanales > Solanaceae > Petunia > Petunia axillaris. The sequence goes on along the minus strand of JARKNS010000001.1, from coordinate 9,918,451 downwards.
GCATTCTCATTTTTCAACCCCGTTCATCACAGCTTCCACTACCTTAATCAACTGTATCCCAATGTAATGCTTTGAACTTTCAGGAAACACTATAACACCCAAAAGACTAACTATGAAGGAAAAAATCATTCCTTTGTGCCAATCATCATAGGAAGTGAAATCATCGTGCTTTTGATCAAAAGCACCATCGTGACCAAATTTCTCATACAGAAAAGACAAAGGTATGCCGCCCTTTTGTATAAATCCTACAACATCATTTTCGGCAAGGCCAAGCAATTTGTGAAAGTCGCTCAAAATAGGAAACTTTGGGATGATTGTCGTCTCTTGCCATGTACGCTTTTCTCTTATCATACCCGAATCTTCTATAAAACCACATATTTCTTCTACCAAAAGTGTCAACTCTACGCCATTGAACCTAAAGACATTTCTTTGCTCATCCCAAAATGTAACCACCGCCTCGATAACTCCACGACATGGTTCTACCTCCATCAGCAAAGGTAGATGCCCCAAGTATTTATGAACCCGAAGACGACCATGACCTCCTAAATTGCTCCACCATCGTGCCAGTTGAGGAGGAACACTCATGACCATACCAAACCTTGGAAATTTTTGAGCCATAAAGACCTACAAATAAATAAGAAAATTAAAGTAAACACCCCGCCCCCATTTTGAGAACAATATGGCCGTTATATGTTTATTTTTTCAAAAATGCAAATAATCATGTCCAAACGCTCTCTAGGGTTAGAAACCCATTTAAATCGTTGAACAAGTTGACCTATTTTAGACTTGGACACAAGTCGGCTAACGTGGTATCATGATGCATGATTTCCTATCGGCTCCACTAAGATTTGGTTTAGACAAGGTTCCTCCAAACGGACAATTTGGAGGTGGAAAATTTTTAGGGACCGTCGTCTGTACCACGGACTCGACCTATCCAAACTTTTCGAAGAGTGCTTTGTGGAAGTGAGAACGGCCGTCAAACCGACGCAACCATTTTTTTTTTCAAAGTATGTCGCACGAGTGAATGTTAATGAGGAGATATGTCAAATAAGATGCATTACAAAATTTAAAAAAGATATTACAACCAAAAATTAAAATAAATAAATAAAAAGAAAACAAAACAAAAGAAAGTAGTTCCGGATAATAAATAACAAGGTAATAAACAATAAAAATCCCAAAATAAAGACTCGTTGTGGTTAGGACTTTAAAAATCCCCAGCGGAGTCGCCATTCTGTCGCATCCTATTTTAGACTCAACTCGGAGCGAGTCGGGTTTCGGATTTGACTGGGTAACTCGTTTGAGTTCAAGAATTGGAGTCGCCACCTAATATAGTTTTCTAAGGTGTATTAGGCCACCTAAGTGTCTAGGGTCGAGTTTAATTATCATACTAGTCTGGTTTCAGAGATTCAATGGGTAAGAAATCCAAATGACTCGGGGAAGAAGGTGTTAGGCACTTTCCCAAGTCCCACGAAAGGTGGTTCCCGCCCGAGTCTATATTTTGGGATGTCTTAGTAAGGTAATGAGAACTATTATAGGCAATACTAACTTAAAAGGTCTCTTTCGTATCGAATTCATGAAAATAAATATATCTATGCAAGTTTAAACAACACATATACAAATAGGCTTTAAGTTATACGACCTATTTCACGCCTAATCGCGTTTCAAGGCCTCTAATACAAATGCCTAATCGCATAGTAAGGTTAAATCTGCAAAAGGTGTAACAATTCAGCTTATTTGTGTAATTTTAACCATTGAAACAGTTTTGCGCAAATAGATAGTTTTGTAAATAATTTCAGATTTCAGCCAAAACCAAAAGGGTGTTTTTTCTAAAATGAAATATTAGCCATTTAGGGTCGGTGTGACTCGTCACTAATTGTCGAGCCCCAACCTTAATGGCTATTTTTGTTTAGGGGTCAGTTTTGAAAAGTATATAGATATAGGAGCTCTTTTTCAAAAGTAGGATGCACAGAAGAACAGAAATGCGAATAAGGGGGGTTGTCGCACATAGATATAAATATAGACATGCAAATACATGGATAATTAAAGTTTTAGATTTTAGAAAACGTTTATATACTCGTATAGTCGACCCCTATCACTTATACACCCCTATACACTATTAGATTAGTGTATAGAAGTTTAAAAGTAATAAAAATAGTTTTAGCACATATAAAGGCCACATTTGAAAATAGTTTTGGGCCTGGATCATTTATGCAAAGAGAGGCAGTTCAAGTTTAACAGAAACAATCCATATTTTAGCGTGTTTTGCACAAATAGCCCCTGTTCAAAGAAATCGTTCTCCTAAGAAAAGTTCAAGTGCAAGAGGATGTCTTATCTTAAACTTCAGTTGATTATGAATTATGTTCGAGTGTCAAAATTATCCAGTCATGCACAATTCATGTTTATCAATGCTAAACACTTGCAAATTTATTCCTGTTTAACATGCTATGATATGATGCAGCCACAGAGATAGAAAGGAATAAGAAAAGGCCCATGGATGGCCATTCACACAGCCTAGTAGCTGTGTGCCCTGTCTTAAGCAAATACAAAGAGAAATCCTATTGAATATACATAACAGGGACAGTTTCTAAGGGGAAGAGTGCACAAAGAAGAGAGTGGATTGTTTTTTAATGGTTTTAGGCATAGTCAGGACTCCAAAATTGCACCTAAGCAGGCACTGCCTAGTGCAGTCAATAGACCTCTCAATAGCCTCAAATCTGTAACTTAAAAGAAGGTTAGTATGGCCTTTCAATGGCCATCCAAACAAAGCTTCACTTATAGGGGTTAGCAGGGCCCAAAAAGGAGGCCTGAACAATCACAGTAACAAGCATAATGGCATGGATAACAGGTTTTTCCAAGAAAAGAAGTAGGGGAAGGCAGAGCCTCCCAAACACACCAAATAATCTATCAAATCATGTACAATAGGCATGCTAAGAATCAAGACCGGTTCAGGATCATCTCACCTTGTTAAATGCAATAACTAACAAACAAGACAAACTCAGTTAGTCTCTCCAGAAGTAGTGCAGGAAGAAAAATAGAGAAAGCAGAGTCCTTTCTTTAGGGAATTGAGAGTAAGAGAATCTCAGTTGTGTATGAGGTTCTGCTTGTGTTTTCTGTGTGTGTTCAATTGTTTTTCCAGTTGGAAGTGTGTGTCTGATATATAAAGGACTAGTTTATATAGGCGAGAGGTGGAGGCTTTAGTTCAAACGGGAGAAAACCAAATAAGGCAAAGGGATATAGTTTTCCCAGAATTAGAAGGGGAATCTTGGTACACATTCCAAACATAAACCAATTAGAGCCCTAAATTTAAGGCCATCCGAGATTTTGACAAGTATAATACTGTCCTCAAGCCATAATAGAGTCTAAATTCAAGAATCAGTATACCAAAGTATTTTTAAATCAAATTAGACTCAAAATCCATCGATTGCATTAACAGATTCCCCATCAAACACAAATTGATATTATATCAATCACTAAAAACTATTTTCCATCAAAATATAAATCACAAGCTAATCACAGATTTCAAATTGAGCCAATTGATCTTCCTTTAACTGTGCAAACTAAATTTCAATCCAAAAAAATCAAGTGATCATGTATTTTATCAAAATCGGAGACTAGATTCATTGCAAAACTAGAATGGACAAAGTGTCATTAGACCTAGCAAAAATGCCATGGAACACGGGCCACTATTGTATCAAATCCAGGCAGACAAACGTATCAAAGCAACATTCAATTTAATTAGTAAATTAAACATTAATCAACTAATCCGGTCGACTTTTACCCTAACTAATTATCATGTAACAATCAAACATGCTAATACACAAATACTAGGAAAATCTAGGCGTAGGTATCACATATATTGAAGCAAACAAAAGGATAAAGAATTACCCGTTTTACATCGGAGTCGGGTCAAATTGACCCATCATGAATTGACTTTGCACGAGGGGTTTCTTACCCTTTTTTAGGTGATAGCATTATTTAGGATATCCCTGGACCAATGTCGGAGGTATTTTCCGGCGGTGGTGACTTCGTCGACGAGGGTTAAGAATTGACCTCGTCTAAATATTGTCGAAAGTGTATGGGTTTTGTAGCGGTTGAAACGAAGAACCCGAATATACCATTTTCCCTAAATTTTGCCAGCCAATTTGGCCGAAAAACACTGCGACAGTGGTTGTGTGAAGCATCGCCGCGGGTGAGAGGGAGAGAGAGTTTATCGGGTGAGGGAGAGAAAATGAAATGAAAGGAATAGGATTTGGGGTGCACGTGTGATTAAAAATGGAAGTTTTGATCTCAGCCATCGGATTGTACACGTGGACGGATTGCTCTTATTTGGTGTGTTTCACGTTGTAGGAATTATGTTGATGATATGAAGCGTTCGTGGAGCAAAGTTTAGTGAAAACAAGGGTTTTGAAGTTTGACTAGAAGCCCGAGGGTCGAGCGAACCAAGGCGTAGAGAAAAATAATAAAAAATTGAAGTCCCAGGTAACGTGGCTTACGGCAACGCATTGCGCAATGCACTATACGCCGCCGTAGGTAAATTTTTGCAAAAGTGAATAAAAGCCACTCTCAGTAAATCGACCCTACGGCACCGCATTACGCAGTGCACTGTGCGGCACCGTAGGCTTAAAATCCTGACATTTCAATTCCTATTTTATTTTGGATTCCGACTTATTTGGGTCTATAGGGACGATATAAGAGCCCTAAAACACGTTCCAAAACAGAACTTTTGACCTGGGAAGGAGAAAAAGGAGGCTAGAGCTTTGGAGACTTCAAGAACACAAGAGTTTTTCTTAAATTCTTTCTTTCTTCTAGTAATTTATTCATTCATTAATTACTTTGACATGATTGTTATGAACATGAGTGGCTAAATTACCCATTTTAGGGTTGATTAAACCACTCCAATACTTTTGTGTTATGAATAATTGCTTTAATAAATGAAACTTGTTAGCCTTCCTATTAAGTTTTTATGATTTGTATGTTGTTGATTGGTAGATCTCCCAATTGATTGTGCCCTTTACTCTTGAACATCTAGGGATAGATTCATGAGTTAGTGTTAAACACTTAGCAATATTTCAACCTAAAATAAAGACATTACTTAAGTTGTCAAAAAGGTGATTTGTAACCATTGACCTCAATTGTGAACCATACTTATAGTCCTACATATCTTCATTAATTTATTGGGAAATTGGTTAGTGAAAGCTACAATTATTACATGGGAGTGAATAGTTGTGAATTGGGAGCAAGTGTTCAATAGGAAGAAGCAAGTCGAATCCATTATTGCATTGTTCTAACGTATGAGTAGGAGTTGGATAGGTCAATCCTAGGCTTCTAAACCCCTGAATTAATCTATTTCTTACTACTTTGCTATTTACTTTATTGTTAATAAGTTTATTATATTTAAACCATCATAGAAATATAAACTATCGAAGTTAATTGATTAGATAAGTTAGTTAGATTAGCAATTAGATTTCGAGTGTTCTCTGTAGGATTCGACCTCGGGACTTTAAGTACCGAGCTATACTTGCCGCAACCACTTAGTCTCTTTTATAGGGCGTAGTTGGGCGTAATCAGTTTTATACTGGGAGACCCTTTTGTCCCAGCACAACAGCCTGGGACTCTATATATGCAAACTAGCAAGTCCCAGTATTTTAACTATGGGACTCCAACAAAATATATGGTAAGTCCCAGATTTTTTTTACCGGGACTTCATGAATAATAATAGAGATAACAGGAATCACATCCAAAAAATAATGGGGGAGTTCCCCTGCCATACAAAAGTGTATTTTTTCATATACTCACATTCATTTTGTATGTTGTTTTTATTTTCTTTTGCAATTCATCATCTGCACATTTTGATGTTGCAAAGAAAATATCCTGTGCTTTCTTTCGTCTCTTGAAAAACCAGTTTTGTAGCTTGTTCATTATGTTGTCCATCATTGGCAGTATTGATTTTTTCCTAGCTTGTAACAGAGCATTATTCATGGATTCCACGATGTTTGTTGCCATCATGTCATATCATCGATTTTGACAGCAAGCTCTAGCTCATCCTATATCTGTCTGTTTGATTCATATTCTCCATGTCTTCTTCAAACTCTTTAATTGTGTAGACCCGACATGCACTATTGAATATATTTATCACTGCAGGACCCACGTTCCTTTTGTTAAGTTTTTTTCAGATGATATATACAGATCCTATGCGCACATTCTGGATATACATTTGTAATCCCATTTGCAATTGCAGAATTATGATCAGAAAGGAACATCAAACTCTCACGGCATCCAATTGCAATGCGCAACTGCATAAAGAACCAATTGTAGGCCAGATTATTTTCTGAGTCCACAACTCCAAAGGCAAGAGGGAAGATTTGGTTATTTGCATCTTTTGCCATTGCAACCAATAGTATCCCTTGATATCTTCCCTTGAGGAACAGCTATGATCGGTCTACAATATTTCCACCCTTTGATAGATGATGCACAAGCAAAAAACAAATATTTGAACCTGTATAATACAGTCGCAGTGTTATCAGCAGAACACATTTATATAAATTTTTAAGTCTCAGCAAAATGTTGGGACTCCAGAAAAATAACTGGGGAGTCTCAGGTCTTTTTAATGGGATTACTCGAATTCTGTACAAAAATAAGAGGCACTACATCCTTTATTTTTCCATTTTTTTACCTGTTCTCAATATCTCTTTTCAGAGCAATGTGTGAGCCCGGATTGATGTCTCTTAACATATATAAATATGCAGGTAACTTCTGAAAGTTCTCTTCATGTGTTCCTCTAATCAAAGACACTCCTTCTTGGATAGTACGCCATGCCTTATTATAAGAGATTTCAATTCCCAGTTTCCTTCTCATCTCTGCGACGACAAAATTAGGCTTAACTGGATAATCATCATGTCTAATATTCTCAACAATCTCATCTCGCACAATCTTCGAAGTAACATGTTTTTGGTCTCTTTTTCTGTTGTCCACCGAGCAACTGTGATTCTTCTCAAACTTCAGTATTTTGAAGAGCGTGGACTCTTTAATTCTGGAAGATCGAACAGTCAATTCACATTTTTCGTTCATGCATACCAGTGAATATCTTGTTGTGCTTGATCTAACAACTTTGAATTCAAAGTGATGTGCAATTGCCATTGTTTGAAAATATTTAGTGACACACTGTTTGTTCAAAAAAATTGATCCAACTCTTATGTCATCCAATATTGCTACTTCTTTGAGTATTGGACGAGGTGATTCATTCACTTTCCTCCTTGAAGACCACTTTCTTTTCTTTGTGGCAGTAGATGTCTCGGGGGTTGAATAATCACAGGCTCTTGTTATGTATTTTCAGTATCCATTAATTGGTGCTGCATGACAATATCTATTTCCATAACTTCCACAGCCGGAGGCGTTAACATAACAGCTTCAAATGCATCATCATTGTCAATTTGCATTATCATTTGCCCTTCAGCGTATTTAAAGTCTCAGACTGCGGAGATCGTTGTGTAATATCAACTATGAAATGTCTACTCTTATACTCAGAATTGCCCTTCCTCAAGTGTAAACAGCTGATTAAATCATCAATATTTGTTATAGGGACCCCTTTGCTTGTTCCGAGATTCATATCAAAACATATGGCTATCTCAAATTTATCTTCATCTAAATCTATCTTTTTGCAAAGATTTTTTTTGAAATCTTCAAATGTATTTGTTTCAGTATGCAATAAAGTCTTGTCTCATGATCTTTGTACTTATAATCTTGTATATATTTTTCATTGAATGCAACAACAATGCAGATTTTAGCCATCCCCTACATTTTTTTATTGCAAACAGTCATAAATATAGTAAAATAATGAACAAAGTGAGAAGCACAACTCCCGATGGTAAAATACTATAGTTATACTTCACTATTGAACAAAGCCGCATAATTAAAAACTGCGAATCTATAAAGTAAATCTATTCAATTTTAATTTTTGTTTCAACTGAGAATAATAAGTTGCAAAATTAAGTATTGTAATTACTCTTCAATAAATAGCTAAATTTCAGAATTTTATCATGCGGCTTTTATTACTTTTCATTTATTTTATGTGAGAAGGACAAGTCGTAGGGCGGTAAATACTGTAATTATGTTTCAATAATGAAAAAAGTCAAGGATTAAGAACTGTGACTCTATAAACTAAATATACATAAGCCACAATATAATATAATATAGTTGACCTTTGCTTCAGCAAGGCACTAAGTCCCATTATTTTATGCTGGATCTCATAATTAAGAACTGCGACTCTATAAGCTAAATATACATCGCCACAGGATAATATACATGGTCTTTCCTACAATAAAGGAACTAAAGACCATATATATTATCTTGTGTCTATGTATATTTAGCTTATAGAGTCGCAGTTCTTAATCCTGCTCTCCAGCATAAAATGTACTTGACATTTGCTTCAATAAGGAACTAAGTCTCATTATTTTGTGCCGGATCTCATAATTAAGAATTGCGACTCTATAAGCTAAATATACATAGCCATAGGGTAATATACATGGACTTTGCCACACACAAGGAACTAAGTCCCAGCAATTATGCTGGAACGCAGGATTAAGAACTGCGACTCTATAAGCTAAATATACATAGACACATGATAATATACATGGCCTTTGCTACAACAAGTAACTAAGTCCCAGAATTTTATGCTAGATTTTTCATCTCAATGCAGATTTGGAAGTTTTAAATTTTAATATCTGAGAGAAACTAGTGAAATCATTTAATTAAATATATATCTCAGGAAAATCGTGTCAAAAGAACAAATTCGTTGAATGAATCACATATTTTACTGTAAAAATGAGCTCATAATCATGAGCATTGAATGAATCGCATATTTTACAGTAAATATGAGCATATAATCGCGAATTTTTATTTGAATTCATTATTTTACAGTTTCAAACCGCATCTACTACTGCAAAAACAATTGAAAATTTTGAGAATTCACCGCAGAAACTGAAAAAACTGAGCTCAAATTAGTCGATACCCTTTTTCAAATGCTTTTACAATTTGAATCTGGATTTGAATTTGAATTTGCGATTCAGAGAGAGAGAGAAATACTATGATTTTGCGATGAGGTCCGTGTTTTTACTCTAGTTTTAATGGCAGTTTATAACTCTTGATTCTATTTAAGTGTAGGTATAGGTTTTGTAAGGGGTAATTTTATAAAATCACGCGTGTGGGTTGTTCCCACGTGACACGACCCGGAATCCGGCTAGGCCGTGCCCGCACCCGACATCCTCCCCTAGACCCGTCGGGCGAACCCTTACCAATTAAATTAGCAATATAAATATAATTCAATTCATAAAGAAGAACAAGAGTTAGAAAACGCACAGACGTACTAATGCCTCTAAGCTGTACAAAAGAAATTACAGCTGACTATCCAACATACTAGGTTTAGGGCTATCCAGGCTAGACATCTAAGAGTACAGAAGAAGACAAATACCTCCTAAAAGGAGCAAAATATAACTGAAATAATAAACATAAAACTGGTGGCCATAGGGAATAAAAGCTGGATCACCCTGACAGCTGAAGTCGTCTTCGCTCCTTCACAACGTGGTGAACTCAATCCTGGAGCGAACCTGCCGAAACGAAATAGATAGACAAAAACAAACAACAAACAAGGGTGAGTCAAAAGGACTCAATAAGTGGGGCAGACTAGCCACCTCAAAGAATAGGATAGCTAGCAAGGGAGAAAACAAAATAAAACCAAATTCCTCTTATTTAAATTATGAAAAGACAGAGCCAGATAATAACTAGAAACACGTATGGAATCAAAAACTCATTAACCACCATGAATGTAAGATAGCCAGAACATATAGAGCTTCCGAACATACCTACAATTAGAAATACATCTTGTTAAGGCGTGCAACCCGATCCATATATTCATCATGTTGCGGCGTGCAACCCGATCCATATATTTATACTATTGCGGTGTGCAATCCGGTCCATATATTTATACCGTTGCGGCGTGCAACCCAGTCCATATATTTATACCGTTGCGGCGTGAAACCCGATCCCCGCAATCCAGAATATGAGCCAGAAATATACTGGCAAACTGAGATATGTCCACGACATAGTATACACACCGCATACATAAAACAAAACACAATGCACATAATAGTCAGTATGCAGTACAATGAGATGGGATGAATGCGGTACGATGCAATGCAGTCACATATGCCTGATACTTATCTCTAGCGCGGGACTCTCATCGTCTACCAGGAGATATATGCAATAATGACCCTTCACCGGTTCGGGACTCTCATTGATTACCGGGAAGTATATGCAATGATGACCCTTCACCGGTGCGGGACTCTCATCGCCAACCGGGAAGTATATGCAATAATGACCCTTCATCGGCTCGGGACTCTCATCGATTACCGGGAAGTATATGCAATGATGACCCTTCACCGGTGTGGGACTCTCATCGCCAATCGAGAAATATATGAAATAATGACCCTTCATCGGTGCGGGACTCTCATCGCCAACCGAGAAGTATATGCAATTATGACCCTTCACCGGTGCGGTCGCCAACCGGGAAGTATATCCAATAATGACCCTTCCTAAATGAAAGAAGTGAAACTTCCTAAATGCCATCATAGCCCCTCGTAGATAAGTACAGACGTCTACGTATCCATCAGCGAGACTCTACTAGACACTGTCTTATTCTGGATAGACTCTAAACCGGGCTCTGATACGAACTGACACGACCCGAAATCCGGCTAGACCGTGCGGGCACCCGACATCCTCCCCTAGACTCATCGGGCGAACCATTACCAATTAAATTAGCAAAATAAATATAATTCGATTCATAAAGAAGAACAAGAGTTAGAAAACGCACAGACGTACTGATGCCTCAAAGCTGTACAAATGAAATTACAGCTGACTATCCAACATACTAGGTTTAGGGTCATCCAGACTAGACATCTAAGAGTACAGAAGAAGACAAATACCTCCTGAAGGGAGAAAAATACAACTGAAATAATAAATATAAAACTGGTGGCCATCCAGAATAAAAGCTGGCTCACTCTGTCAGCTGAAGTCGTCTTCGCTCCTTCACAACGTGGTGAACTCAATCTTGGAGCGAACCTGCCGAAACAAAATAGATAGACAAAAACAAACAACAAACAAGGGTGAGCCAAAAGGACTCAATAAGTGGGGCAGACTAGCCATCTCAAAGAATAGGATAGCTAACCAGGGAGAAAAAAAATAAATAAACCAAATTCCTCTTATTTAAATTATGAAAAGGCAGAGCCAGATAATAACTAGAAACACGTATGGAATCACAAAATCATTAACCCCCAGGAACGTAAGATAGCCAGAACATATCAACAGTCAGAAATACATCCTGTTGCGGCGTGCAACACGATCCATATATTCATCATGTTGCGGCGTGCAACCCGATCCATATATTTATACTGTTGCGGCGTTTAACCCGATCCATATATTTATACTGTTGCGGTGTGCAACCCGGTCCATATATTTATACCGTTGCGGCGTGCAACCCAGTCCATATATTTATACCGTTGTGGCGTGCAACCCGATCCCCGCAATCCATAATACGAGCCAGAAATATATAGGCAAACTGAGATATGTCCACGACATAGTATACACACCGCATATATAAAATAAAATACAATACACACAATAGTCAGTATGCGGTACAATGAGATGGGATGAATGCGGTACGATGCAATGCAGCCACATATGCCTGATACTTATCTCCGGCGCGGGACTCTCATCGTCTACCAGGAGATATATGAAATAATGACCCTTCACCGGTGTTGCTCCCAACGCACACGCAAGTATACGTGGTCGACAAGTAATAAAATGATAAGTAGAGTATCGTTCCCACGAGGACTATTCAGACTGGACTCCTAACAAACAATTTTTTAACAACTATTCAGGGATCTTTTTCAATAGTGAGAGTATTATTAACTAAAGAACAGTAATTTAAATGGTAAAAATTCAGTCAAACAATGGAGCAAACTTTGGTTGTAACAATATTAACGAGATGGTCCAGGGTCAAAGTTACGACAATCCAGTTGAGTTTTTCAATTGATTCCACTCCTCGAATCCCAAATTACTAACTAACAGATTAAATGTACCCGTGAAAACCTTTCGATTCTTCACGGTCTATGCAGGCTACTCCAATCCCTATATGTCTATGGGTTGAATCACGTGCACGCATTAACAAATTCTGTAATTAGTTAAGCTAAGCGAGCAAGTATATGTCTATCCTACTCACAAATTGGTTCCCTGATGCCAAGGTTCACAATCTAGCCCTACTATTTCTTATTGTGTTCATAAATTCCCTCTTTTGAGTTCAATCTAAGAACCATAAATAATGCATAATTATTGGGCCCTAATAATTAAACAAGTGAAATCAAGATAGAATAAATAATCCGTTATGGGGTTAAATATATGGAATTCAATCTTCAAACATCAACTTTCATGAAACACTCTAACCCTAAAACGAAGGATTTAGTCACGCATACTCATAATCACAAGACAATGATTTGATGAAATAATGATGGAATGATTAATAGATGAAAGAATTGGAATTAAACCCTTGTTCAATGAAGTATGGTGCTCAACAATTGCTCCAAAGTCTGAACTCCCTTCAAAAATGAAGTAAAAGAGTATTTATAATGTTTACAAAAGCCTAGCAATTAGTTACGCCTAAGCCTAGATGAAATAGGACTTCCAAAAACGCTTCAGGGGCGCTATAGCTGGCGCCCCGCACCTCAAAACGCGCTCAACAAGTCAGAGTCCATCGAATCTCGCACACAACGGCCATGCTCCGTGCCCCAAAACGCGCCAGAAAGCTGAGCGCTATACCAGGCGCGGCGCGGCGCGCCACCCATGGCGCCAGGCCATTTTCAGCATTTCTTCGTCTACAGCTTGCGTCGCGTCGCGCCTTCGTGTGCTCGATCCAGTCCTCAATCAACTTCCAACCTTTTCTTTCTCGATCATGCTCTTTAAAGCTCCATTGCACTTCATAACAACCTACACGCATACGACATAAAATCAGTGCAAAATCACATTCATCAACTAGAAAACGTGCGAATAAAGTATCCAAACGTGAGGAAATATTAAGGAAATATAGGCATAAAATGCCAAACATCACCACCCCACACTTGAACCTTTGCTCGCGCTCGAGCAATCACAAATAATTCCCAACCTAGGTACAACAGGTCTGCCTATGACTATGGTTGATACCGACCATTGAAAAAGTGCACACATGACTACTATGCGTCCAACAAACATGCCAACAATATAACAAACTCTAAAACATGAGAACAACCACCCTGAGATAACTCAAATGCACAAACTCGACTCATTGCAACCATGCTCTCACAAAGTCACCCCTACCTACTCAACTAAGAAGCCACGACTTCACCTATCTCATGTAAACCGTGTGCCCTCACCAAAATGAAGCAAGAGAGTGTCCCCCAAATATCACACACAATAATGAATATCAAGAATAGAATGGGGACAATAGCATAGAAAGAATTCACTCACTCTCATGAAAACGCTCGCATGTCACACACGATGTACCATAGGCTTGCCCGTAGTGTAGGACTCCACTAATGTAAGCTCACTCCAATCGGGATTAACTAGGACTTTAAAGGGTTGTAATGTAGGCTAAGGGGCTGGTAGGATACATATGGATAATAGTGACTACCTCCCTAAGCACTTTAATACATCACAATCAATTTGAGCACATATCTCATCAACGCCACCTATTTCACCACCCAACCAATTTCACACACACCTTTTTCAACAAGTAGCAATTTTTTTTTAAGAACAACACTAGCAAGGATGGATATTTATTTCTTTTCTCCTTATTTCTTTTTCCAATTTTTTCAGCTTTTTTTTTTCTTTTTTTTTATTCACTTCTTTCCACACCTTACCAATGCTCTTTCAACTACTTCACAATTTATCAAATATTCCCCTCATTGGTTCCACTCAAAAGCCTCCCAATATTCAACCACAACTCCACAATAATATAAAATTATCAGTTAAAATGCTTAATGAGTAAAGGGTCAAAAAGAAAGCAATTTAGAACAAGTGGGTAGGCTTGCGGTGTGGGTGCCAACAAAAGGTCAAAGAGATCACAACAATCAAGTCCAAGGTGTATATAAGGGTAGGCAAATCAAGGTCAAAGGCTTATCCAAGAAAACCTGTATCATTTTCCGACTAGAGCAAACCTAGGATTTCGCTTTGCACACACACGGGGCAAGTTCTAGACACCAATATGCAAACATGGAACACAATAGAATATGCCTCACAACACACATTGCACACAGTCCACACAAAATGGCTCCATCACAACTCTCAATCAAGCAAATAGGGTGCAACTAGTGGGAATTTAAGCACTAATGCACAAAGTTTCACAACAAAGTCAAGTGAGTAGACTCAAGCATCTCAAGGGGGTCATTCCATTTTTTCTAGGCATGCATCACAATTTAAAACCAAAGGATACCACAAATAGCACATGCAATAAGTTCAAGTCCACCGGTATCAAACAAATCAAAGGCACCTAGCATTCTACCCATATCTTTCGTCTAGGGCAACCTATAACTAACTACTCTAATCCTAATAAAAATAAAAACTACCCGGTTCAAAGGCCTCCCCGTGGAAAAGAACCGAGGTCATAAGAAAAACCACGGGGTGGATGACATGTACCACTAACAAAGACAAAGAAAAATCTTTTTGCAATTTTTCATTAACTTTCTAATTTTTTTACATTTTTCATATATTAAAGCAAGAAACAAATAAAAATAAAGTCAAGTGACAAAGGAAAATTCCTAACAATACATGCTTCCCTAACCTCAAAAATAAAGGGGAGTTCCCCCACCCCACACTTAAAACAAGCAATGTCCTCAGTGTTAAATATAAAAATGCAAGGGTAAAGAAACTTCCCTGAGGGCCAGTCGGCCTACAATGGATGGTGCGATGGAGTGCGGTCCTAATCCTGCTCCTCCCCGTCTGTGGCACCTCCCTCAGCATCTGTCTCCACACCATCACTGTCTGGATCATGGTCTACGATGTCTGAATCAGTGTTCTCATCCTCCTCTGGAGGTAGCACCACTGTCTGAGTCATACCCAGCAGGAGTCTCGAAGACTCGAATAAAGGAACTGTGCAATCAACCGCAGCCATATCCATGCCATCATGCCGGGCCATATGCTCCATCATCAGGTACTGACGTGCGAACAAGTTGGCGTCTGTGTCCCGCCACTCGTCTGCTGTCAGTCGCACTGGTGCAGTGGTGGTCACACTCTTCACCGCTGCGATATCAAACGTCTTCTCAATGTCGGGGACAATGCGATCCCCGACCTCATCAACTGGGACTCCCTCATTCTCTAGATACTTGGTGAGAATGTTCCCAAAGTATAATCGACAACATGTCTTCGAGTTCCTTTTCTGCTTCATCATCTTCAGCATATAGTAGCCAATGTAAACCGGCCTCCCGGTCATGAAAAAGTAGATTATACACGCCCGAGTCTTGGTGACCTCGGAATAATGGGACGCAGGGAGAATGCGTGCATTGATCAACCTCATCCACACTCGAGCTGTCTTCAAAAATTGTGACTAGAGCATGTGGATATGTCTACTTGTCTGAGATCGCTCCCACCGATGGGTAGAGCCTTCACCACACAGTGCCTCTCGCATGGCCTTGTAATCAGGCCTCTTTATGAACTCCCACAGCTCGTCATAATCAGGGTCCTCTACCCCCAAGAAGGTGTTCAATGCAGTGTGATCCAATTTTACCTTCTTCCCCCGAATTGAGACCATGTCGTCCTCTTTCCATGCTTCCGTAGGGTCCCAATTGGCATAGAACTCTTGCACAAGATCGAGGTCAGCATGGCCCGGACTCTCGAAGACCGAGTCCCAATACAAGGCGTGAATGGCATCTCCCACACCCCGACACTTTTGCATCAACTTCCTCTCATCAATGGCTTGCTCGGGAATATATCCCGCAAGCCGCACGTTCTTGTACCAAGTTTGGCTTTCGCCCTTCTTGACAATTGAGAGGCCGAACCTCGTCCTACCACCGGGCCTTGGGATAGGCACCGCATCTTTGGGAACTCTAGCCTTGGCCTTAGCCTTAGGCTTGGCCGGTGCCTTGCCCTTTGCTTTGCTCGATGAAGCCTCAGCTTGTAGTGACCTTTTAGGAGCCGAGGTGGAGGAAGAACCCGTTTTGTTTGATGTTCTAACCATGGTACCTACATCAAACAACAATGCCAATGTGAGATTTCAATTCAAGCACAAAGTCAAATGGGTGGGTCAACACCCCACACTTATCGCTCATTAAATTCATCAACAATTCAACTCATAACCACAAGCGACCCCCCACTTAGCGAAAACAAGCATTGCAAAAATTGTCACGGGCGTGGACTTCATGATCAAGCTAGTGGAGGTTACAAAATAGCCAATTCTACGCATGTGTGACACCCAATGTTCAACTTAAGCCTAAGGATACCATTGCTACTCAAGAATTCACAAGGTTAAGCATTTTTCATAGTTGAGGCATTTTAAAAAAAAACACTTGTTGTGCACAATTTTCAACTTGCAATTTCAATGGCTAAAGTAATGTAATAACCCTCCCAAATTGTTGGGAGATCCCTTTTTTCAAGTATACAAGACAGACATTAAGCACGATTATGAATATAAGTAATTTAAGATCAAATTCTATTCAACATGCTTGCACACTAGTTACGGATTTAAACATGGAAAGAAGATGTTAACTTACTATGTAAGGGAAAGAGAAGGAGAAGAATCACTTACTTGAAGAATTTAGGATGATTTGAGAAGAACTTTAGATGAATTGCAAGAAGTAGGAGTGATTTAGGAGAGTTTTGGGAGTGTTTTGAGTGAAAATTATGAATCAGGTGTTAAGGGGAAAAAGTAGTCGGGGTCGCGGGTCATAACCCGGTTTGACCCAGATTTTTGCAAATTTTCACCTGGCTCTTGGGAGCCGCAGCGCGCGCCTAAGGCGCTCACCATTCTGCGCCTTCTGATCATCCTCGCGCGATGGGAGGCGCGGGGCACGCCTATTGCGCCCAAAATTTTCAACTCACTGATTGTCTCGGCGCATTAGGAGGCGCGGGGCTATCCCAAACGCGCCTAAGAAAATTTTTTCGTACCGAATTTTGATTCCAATCCTAGAACATCAAATTTCATGAAACACTCTAACCCTAGAACAAAGGATTTAGCCACGCATACTCATAATCACAAGACAATGATTTGATGAAATAATGATTGAATGATTAATAGATGAAAGAATAGGAATTAAACCCTTGTTCAATGAAGTATGGTGCTCAACAATTGTTCCAAAGTCTGAACTCCCTTAAAAAACGAAGTAAAAGAGTATTTATAACGTGTTGCTCCCAAACGCACACGCAAGTATACGTGGTCGACAAGTAATAAAGTGATAAATCGAGTATCGTTCCCACGAGGACTATTCAGACTGAATTCTAGCAAACAATTTATATAAACTATTCAGGGATCTTATCCAATAGTGATGAGTTTATTAACTAAAGAACAATAATTTAAATGGTAAAAGCGGATTCAAATAATGGAGCAAAACTTGGTTGTTATCAGTAATAAGGAGGCGGTCCAGGATCAGAGTTACGAACAATCCAGTTGAGTTTTCCAATTGATTCCACTTCTTAAATCCCGGGTTACTAAATAACAGAGTAAATGTACCCGTGAAAACCTTTCAGTTCTTCAAGGTCTATGCAGGCTACTCTAATCCCTATATGTCTATGGGTTGAATCACGTGCACGCATTAACGAATTCTGTAATTAGTTAAACTAGGCGAGCAAGTATATGTCTATCCTACTCACGAATTGGTTCCCCGATGCCCGGGTTCACAAACTAGTTCTATTCTTTCTTATTGCGTAATTAAATTCCCTCTATCGAGTCCAATCTAAAAACCATAGATAATGAGTAATAATCGGGCCCTGACAATTACACAAGTGAAATCAAGAAAGAATAAGTAACCTGTTATGGGATTCAATTAATGGAAATCAATCTTCAAACAATCAACCTTCATGTAATACTCTAACCCTAGAACGATAGGTTTAACCACACATACTCATAATAACAACACAAAGAATTGATGAAATAATGAAATAATGATGTAATAGATTAATAAAAGGAAGAAAAACTCTTGTTCTTGATGTTATGAGCTCTCCAATTTGCTCCAAAGTCCGAACTCCTTTCAAAAACTAAGTAAAAGACTATTTATAGAGTTTACAAACACCTAGTAATAAGTTAGACCCAATCCTAGACGAAATAGGAAGTGAAAAACCGCACACGGGGCGCTATAACGGGCGCCCCGCGCCTCGGAAAGCGCCCAAACAACCAGTAGCGTCAGATTTTGAGCGCCTTTGGCACCTGGCGCGCAAGGAATAGCGCTGGGGCACTGGGCACGGTGGGTGGCGCGCCACGTGCCCTACAGCGCCAGGCCAATTTCGTGTTTTCTTGCTCCTTTGCTCGCTTCGTGTCGTGCCTTCGTTTGCTCAACCCAATCCTCAATCAAAATCCAATCTTTTCTTGGTCAATCATGCTCTTAAAAGCTCCAATTGCACTCCATAACAACCTACATACACACGACATAAAATTAGTGCAAAACCACATTCATAAACCATAAAACGAGCGAATAAAGTATCCATACGTAAGAAAATATTAAGGAAATATAGGCATAAAATGCCAAACATCACCACCCCACACTTGAACCTTTGCTCGCCCTCGAGCAATCACAAATAACTTCCAACCTAGGTAGAACAGGTCTGCCTATGACTATGGTTGATACCGACCATTGAACCAATGCACACATGACTACTATGGATCCACAAACATGCCAACAATTTACCAAAACCAAAATATGAGAACAACCACCCCAAAATAGCTCAAATGCACAAACTCAACTTATTGAAACCATGCTCCCACAAAATCGCACCTATCTACTCAACCAAGAACCATCAATTTCACCTATTTCATGCAAACCATGCGCCCTCACCAATATGAAGCAAAAGAGTGCCCCCCAAAGATCACACACAAAATCATGAATATCAAGAATAGAATGGGGACAATAGCATAGAAAGAATTCACTCACTCTCATGAAAGTCTCACATGTCACACACAATGTACCATAGGCTTGCCCGTAGTGTAGGACTCCACTAATGTAAGCTCACTCCAATCGGGATTAACTAGGACTTTTAGAAAGGTCGTAATGTAGGCTAAGGGGCGGGTAGGATACATATGGTAATAGTGACTACCTCCCTAAGCACTTTAATACATCACATTCAAATTAATCATCAATCTCATCAAAGCCACCCAATCAACAACTTTCACACACACACCTTCTCAACAAGTAGCATTTTTCTTTTAAGCACACACTAGCAAGGAATGGATATTTTTTCTCTTTTTATTTCTTTTTCCACAATTTTTTTCTTTCTTTGCTATTTTTTCTTTTTCTTTTTCAATTTCATCCAACCTTGCCAATGCTTTTCACTACTTCACAATTTTAACAATTATTCCCCTTCATTAGTTCCACTCAAAAACCTCCCAAAATCCAACCACAACTCCAAAATAACAACACAATATCAATAAAGTGCTTAAGGAGTAAAGGGCCAAAAGAGACAATTTAGAACAAATGGGTAGGCTCGGGGTGTAGGTGCCAACAAAAAGGGTCAAAGAAATCATAACAACAATTTTTTTTCCAAGGTATATATGTAAGGGTAGGCAACAAAAGAAGGCCTTGTATCATTTCCCGACTAGAGCGAACCTAGGATTTCGCTTTGCACACACACGGGGCAAGTTCTAGACATTAAAATGCAACATGGAGTAAACAAGAACATGCCTCACACACACATTGCACATGATCCACACAAAAAGGCTCCATCAACAACTCTCAATCAAGCATCTAGAATGCAACTTGTGGAAATTTAAGCACTAATGCACAAAGGTTAACAATCAAGTCAAGCGAGCGGACTCAAGCATCTCAAGGGGGTCGTTCCATATTTTTTCTCTAGGCATGCATCACAATTAAAACCCAAGGACACCACAAATAGCACATGCAATCAATTCAAGTCCACCGGTATCAAACAAATCAAAGGCACCTAGCATTCTACCTATTCCTTTCGTCTAGGGTCACCTATACTAACTATTCTAATCCTAAAAAAATAAAAACTACCCGGTTCAAAGGCTCCCCGTGGAAAAGAACTGAGGCCATAAGAAAAACCACGGGGTGGATGACATGTACCACTAATAAAACTAAAAAGGAAAATCTTTTTGGTATTTTTCATTGGTTTTCTGAATTTTTTTTTTCATATATTAAAGCAAGAAACAAATCAAAATAAAGTCAAGTGAATAAAGAAAAATCCTATGGTACATGCATCCCTAACCTCAAAAATAAATAAAAGGGTAGTTCCCCCACCCCACACTTAAACTAAGCACTGTCCTAAGTGCTAAAAATAAGAAAGTGCAAGGTAAAGAAAACTTCCCTGAATATTCTAGTCCTTGGTGCTAGCATCCTCCAAGTTTCCATATCGTATGAGGTACTCAGACTTCCCTCATCAGGTCATCAACATTAGGCAAGGGTGAGGACACCCCACACTTAGCCTCGACATTACATGAACCTGCAATCCAAGGAAAAACAAAACTACGTGACACTATAATTAAAATAATAAAAGTACAAACTCGGGTTGCCTCCCGAGAAGCGCCTTAGCTAACGTCGTGGCACGACGACACTTTTAGCTCACTTCCAGCCTTTATGTCTTCTCTTCTTACGCCGAACTTTTGCTTTCTTCCCTTCTTTTAGAGAACCCATCTTCAACTTCACATGTGGTTTACTTCCATCTTCTTGTTTGACACATTCAATCATAGAGCACTCTTCCACCTTAGCTATGTGCTCCTTCTCATTATAAACCTTGAAAGTAACCTTTTCTCCATGCGCTCTAACAGTCATCTCACCCAGCTCCATGTCAATAATTGCCTTCGAGGTGACTAAGAATGGTCTCCCCAAAATGATTGGAGCTTCTCGGTCCTCTTCATAATCTAGGACTACAAAATCAGCAGAGAATGTAAATTTACCAACTTTTAGCAACACATCCTCCAACTTACCATCGGGGTGAGTGAGTGATCCATCCGGCATCTTAAGAGTAACTGAAGAGGGCTTGATTGCTCCTAGCCCTAACTTTTTGCAAACAGACAAAGGCATGAGATTTATGCTCGCCCCCAAATCACACAAGGCTCCAGTGATATTATGCTCTCCAATGGTGCAAGGAATAGTAAACCTCCCAGGATCTTGAAGTTTTGGAGGTAGCTTGCTCAAGATTGTGCTACACTCCTCAACTAACTCAACTGTATCTATCTCTTGAGGCTTTTTCTTCTTGACTAAAATTTCTTTTAAGAACTTCACAAAGGATGGCATCAATTCAAACACATCAGTCAAAGGAATATTAACTTGAAGTTCTTTCAACATACTCACAAATTTTTGATACTGGGCCAGATCCTTCGATGGTAATAGTCTCTGCGGGAATGGTGGAGGTGGCAGAGGTGCCTCCTTTTTCTCTTCTTTCTTCTTTACCTTCTCCATTTTTTCAACTTTTTCTATTTCAGCTCTCTCCTCGGACTTGGCCATCAGCTCTCCACCTTCTATTAAAGTCACTGCAAGACATTGTTCAGGCTCTTTTTTAACAGTGCTTAATTCTCCCACCAACTGCCCCAACTGGTGCTCTAGGTTCTTGTGAGCATTGGCAATATCTTGTATGGCCACTGCATGGGCTGCAGTATCAGCTATCATTCTCTGCTGGCCCGCCATCAACTGCTTTAACATCTCTTCAACTGAATAGCTAACCTACTGTGGTGGAGGTGGAAGTGGGTGGTAATTATTCGGGGCTCTCGTATTACCTTGATAATAACCATTACCAAACTGAATTTGACCCTGCAGCCTGTTTTGATTACCCACGTAATAAACTGACTCTGGATTAGAGGAGCAAACCTCTGTAGCATGGTCTTGACCACAAACCTCACAAAAGCTCTGGAGTTATTGCACTGGAGCCACTGGTTGCTGAGCCTTTGGCAGAGTTAACTTGCTAATTTGATTGGAAATAGCATCCATTCTCGCCCTTAGCTCTGAAACTGCATCTAACTGAAGTACCCCCTGCAGGTTTCTGCGTAATAGCTCTACCATCTCCCTGCCAATCAGGATTGCTCTGCGAAAACTTGTCAAGTAAATCATAAATTTGATCAAAATTTAAGGCCAGTACTTGGCCTCTAGCAGCAGCATCAACCACGATCTTAGTGTGTTGGTTCAACCCCTCAACAAAAGTGTGTGCAACAACCTCATTGGATTGGTTGTGGTGTGGACAATCTCGCAATAAAGCTTTGAATCGCTCCTAGGCTAAATACAAGGATTCTCCTTCTAACTGTCTGAAGGACATAATTTCGCTCCTCAGCCGGGCTGTCTTGGCAGACGGATAAAATTTAGCCAAGAACTTCTTAGCCAAATCCTCCCAAGTAGTGATAGACCCAGACTTTTCAGCCTTTAACCACTTCCTTGCTGCCCCAATCAGTGAAAATGGGAACAACGTCAAGCGAACATAATCAGTAGGAACACCCGCTGGTGTATAAGTATCACTGATCTCCAGAAAGTTCTGAATGTGTTGCTGCGGATCCTCATGAAGTAATCCACCGTATTGTCCAGTCACATGCAGCAACTGAATCATGCCGGACTTAATCTCAAAGCCCCCGATGATAGCGGGCTTAACTATGCTCGATGCTACTCCCTTCAGACTGGGGAGAGCAACATCTCGCACAGCTAAAGCTTGTTCTTCTGCCATTCCTGTAGGTAAAGATCAAGCAGGACCTAATACCTGAAACAGCACAAAACTCAAAACAAAAATTAAACCTGAATAGCAAGTAATAAACTGTTCAAAAAGAAATCAGTCAATAATTAGTCCCCGGCAACGGCGCCAAAAACTTGTTGCTCCCAAACGCACACGCAAGTATACGTGGTCGACAAGTAATAAAGTGACAAATCGAGTATCGTTCCCACGAGGACTATTCAGACTGAATTCTAGCAAACAATTTATATAAACTATTCAGGGATCTTATCCAATAGTGATGAGTTTATTAACTAAAGAACAGTAATTTAAATGGTAAAAGCGGATTCAAACAATGGAGCAAAACTTGGTTGTTATCAGTAATAAGGAGGCGGTCCAGGGTCAGAGTTACGAACAATCCAGTTGAGTTTTCCAATTGATTCCACTTCTTAAATTCCGGGTTACTAAATAACAGAGTAAATGTACCCGAGAAAACCTTTCAGTTCTTCAGGGTCTAAGCAGGCTACTCCAATCCCTATATGTCTATGGGTTGAATCACGTGCACGCATTAACGAATTCTGTAATTAGTTAAACTAGGCGAGCAAGTATATGTCTATCCTACTCACGAATTGGTTCCCCGATGCCCGGGTTCACAAACTAGTTCTATTCTTTCTTATTGCGTAATTAAATTCCCTCTTTCGAGTCCAATCTAAAAACCATAGATAATGAGTAATAATCGGGCCCTGACAATTACACAAGTGAAATCAAGAAAGAATAAGTAACCCGTTATGGGATTCAATTAATGGAAATCAATCTTCAAACAATCAACCTTCATGTAATACTCTAACCCTAGAACGATAGGTTTAACCACACATACTCATAATAACAACACAAAGAATTGATGAAATAATGAAATAATGATGTAATAGATTAATAAAAGGAAGAAAAACCCTTGTTCTTGATGTTATGAGCTCTCCAATTTGCTCCAAAGTCTGAACTCCTTTCAAAAACTAAGTAAAAGACTATTTATAGAGTTTACAAACACCTAGTAATAAGTTAGACCCAATCCTAGACGAAATAGGAAGTGAAAAACCGCGCACGGGGCGCTATAACGGGCGCGCCGCGCCTCGGAAAGCGCCCAAACAACCAGTAGCGTCAGATTTTGAGCGCCTTTGGCACCTGGCGCGCAAGGAATAGCGCTGGGGCACTGGGCACGGTGGGTGGCGCGCCACGTGCCCTACAGCGCCAGGCCAATTTCGTGTTTTCTTGCTCCTTTGCTCGCTTCGTGTCGTGCCTTCGTGTGCTCAACCCAATCCTCAATCAAAATCCAATCTTTTCTTGCTCAATCATGCTCTTAAAAGCTCCAATTGCACTGCATAACAACCTACATACACACGACATAAAATTAGTGCAAAACCACATTCATAAACCATAAAACGAGCGAATAAAGTATCCAAACGTAAGAAAATATTAAGGAAATATAGGCATAAAATGCCAAACATCATAATGTTTACAAAAGCCTAGCAATTAGTTACGCCTAAGCCTACGCGAAATAGGACTTCCAAAAACGCTCCAGGGGCGCTATAGCTGGCGCCCCGTGCCTCAAAACGCGCTCAACAAGTCAGAGTTCGTCAAATCTCGCACGCAACGGCCATGCTCCGCGCCCCAATACGCGCCAGAAAGCTGAGCGCTATACCAGGCGCGGCGCGCCATCCATGGCGCCAGGCCATTTTCAACATTTCTTCGTCTGCAGCTTGCGTCGCGTCGTGCCTTCGTCTGCTCGATCCAATCATCAATCAAATTCCAACATTTTCTTAGTCGATCATGCTCTTTAAAGCTCCATTGCACTTCATAACAACCTACACGCATACGACATAAAATCAGTGCAAAATCACATTCATCAACTTGAAAACGTGCGAATAAAGTATCCAAACGTGAGGAAATATTAAGGAAATATAGGCATAAAATGCCAAACATCAACCGGCTCGGGACTCTCATCGATTACCGGGAAGTATATGTAATGATGACCCTTCACCGGTGCGGGACTCTCATCTCCAACGGGTAAGTATATGCAATAATGACCCTTCGTCGGCTCGGGACTCTCATCGATTACCGGGAAGTATATGCAATGATGACCCTTCACCGGTGCGGGACTCTCATCGCCAACCGGGATGTATATGCAATTATGACCCTTCACCGGTGCGGGACTCTCATCGCCAACCGGGAAGTATATGCAATAATGACCCTTCA
Source organism: Petunia axillaris subsp. axillaris (assembly GCA_029990575.1). NCBI lineage: Eukaryota > Viridiplantae > Streptophyta > Magnoliopsida > Solanales > Solanaceae > Petunia > Petunia axillaris. Next base: position 9,893,335 of record JARKNS010000001.1, on the reverse strand, counting down.
CAGGTGCGGGACTCTCATCGCCAATCGGGAAGTATATGCAATGCTCAAAACCAGAGTGCAATGCTCATATGCTCAATACAATACCAACAACAGGGCATAACATACAATATACAATGTAAATTCAAAGCTAAGTCGTAATGAGTACGCCTATCGGCAGGTACTCACGTAAGGAACACGTGGTAGAAAATCCACGAGGCCAACTGCATCCAAAGCAATGGATATAAAACACTTACCTCGTTCCAAAGTTAACACTACTACCCAACAATCGCTTTATCCTTTTGGCTTCATTGCCAAACCATCCCGCTGTGTTCAATAAGCAGAAAATATATATCAAATTAGGCTAAAGGCTTCATTCCTCACATCTTAGGGCAATCCGGTTAGGAACCTGATACCCTATTCGCATACGCAATATGCAGGCCAGGCCTATATACAGTGTTTAAGGTCACATAATGAAACCCTAAATAAATTACATTTATAAGTTGCCCATAACTCACTGAGTACGAATATATAATCAATTCCATTATCGGGGTCCATTTGACCCTTTAAACTATTAATTGAACTTATTAAAACGATGTCTAATATTCCAAGTTTTACAGTTAAAACATATTCAAACACACGTAATAAACTCAAATAATGCATTAAAATCATTAATTGAATGTTTCAGGGTAAAAATTCTACTTTTTCCGGCCCCTTTTCTCATATTCTGGCATTTTTTTGTGTGTCATCTTTATTTCTCGTTTCCTCTGTTCATATTCCGTTTTGCTTATGTTTCTGTATCTTGCTACATAACTACCTCGTCCTTAGCTTAAGACCCACCACCAACTTTTGTCTTATTTTTCCTTTTTTTTCTTTTTCCTTTAAAGTTCGCTACTACGGTAAAAATTAAAACGGTACCCTACGATATTCGAAATAATTCAAAACTTTGAATACCAGTTATAAAAAATATATGTAACATACTCGCGAAGGCGGATCTTAAATCAGACTCCCGAAAATCAAAATGCGAATTTAAATGAAAAAAAGTCAAATTATTTAACTTTCGACATTTTAGCGGATTCTAGCCGAACAACATCGAAATTCACTTTCAAAAGTTCAAAAAAGTCACAAATAATCATACGAACCTAACGGCACTTTCGAATTTCGAATCGGAGCTCATTTGCCAAAATCGAGCTCAACATTTTTTTTTAATATTTATCGACAATAAAAACTGAAACCTTCTTCCGATGCCTACCAAACGAGGTCTGATTTAGCTCAAAATTTACAGATAAGTCCCAATGGACCTTACGAAGATTTTATAATTATTGGCACGCGAATCGGAGTCCTATCTCTCGAAACGACTGACGTAGATCGTTTCACCACGACAGCAACATGTAAGTGTGTGGGGAGATTTTTTACTATTTCTCAATGAATTGTGAAATGGTGGATGAAACTCATTGAGTGGTTGCAAATTTGGCTACTTATCTATTTTTCACATCATACTTGGACGATGTAACCTATTGCTGGACTTGATAGTTTGTGTTGAGCTAATACGTAGGAAAAATTATTTTAGGTATTTTTTTAAAAAACATAGCAATATTATTTTATTTTTTTCAAACATAGCAACATTTCTAAATATGCTACCAAACATAGAAAAATAGGAAAAACCCTAACTTTGCTTTTCCCTCTTATCTCTCCCTTTCCCCTCTTCACTTCCGCCTGTCACTAGACTTCCGGCGACTTCCCATCGTCGTCCTCTCCCCCAACCCCTTCCTCGTCGTGGTATTTCTCCCCTCCCCTCTCCCCATCACTGATTTCCGCTCAAGGCGTTGCTACGCGTCATTCCTGCTCCTCGTCATGCACCGTCATCGTCGGAGATGGTGGGTCCGCGACAGATCTGCTTCCAGCATTTTCTGGCAATATTGTCCCCCACAGCGCTGTTGCCTCCTCTTTATTTATTTATTTATTTTGATTTTTTCAGTGAGACACGGCGAATCTACAGTTGTTGTGGTGTATGCTTGGTGGTTGTTGATTGCTGGGAATGTATTACTTGTGTATTTTCATTGTATGTGTAGTGTATGCTATGTATATATAGTGGACAACAAATATAATAAGTATGCACTTTACATACACCATTTGTATAAACCTTTCCATTATGGATATGCATTGTATATACAATGTATATCCGATGTTGAACGTCCATACGATAAAAATACATCCAACATATACAATATATACAAATGTCTTACAAAACTATATTAAAATAAATGAAAAAAACAATTTTCAATGGCCGCCGGCGGCCCTCGTGCGGTGAATTATAGGGGGCAGCTGGGAAGTTGGCAGGGGGTTGTCGGAGGGAATTCTAGGGCTTTATCCACCTTTTTATATATATTTGCTATATTTTGAAAAAATATATATATTGCTATATTTTAAAATGGGGGTAGTGTTGATATTTTTGTGTAAAGTACAATATTTGTATGTATAGTTATCTAAATTGCCCTAATAGGTAGGATCCAAAATAAGGCAAACAAAAGGTTGGGTGATTTACATAAACATATAAAATTACCGCTCATATTACATAAAATTAGAAAAAAATGGATATTAAGAAACATAATGATATCTTTTTAAATTAAGTAGCTAAAAAAAAAAAAAAACTCTAGCCTCCATGCATCTCACACACCTTTAATGCCCCTAATGCTAGTTGTTGCTGGCGGTCCACTACCGGGCCGGCCTAGAAAAGTCGCTGGACCCTTTCATGATACAAAACCTACATACATACAAAGGAATAAAGATATTCACAAAAGTTACAAAAAGATTGAAAAATACAGTGGAGGTACAGTGGAGATACAAAAAACATACAAAGATACACATGAAATACAACTGAGGTACGAAATAGTCTAAAGATACACAACAAAAACAAAATAGGAACAAGAGATGCAAAAAAAAAAAAAAAAGGATACAACGAGATGCAAAAATACAAAGATACACAATAGATACAGAAAAGATACAGTAGGGATATAAAAAAAAAAAGTTCAAATATACATTACAGATACAGAAAGATACAATTGAGATACTAAAAAATACAACTGCGGCAAAAAAATACAATTGAGATACAAAAAAGTTCAAAGATAAATTACAAATACAAAAAAGACACAATCGACATACTTTTTATACAAGTAAAAAAAACAATGTTGAAACATGTTAGAATCGGTAGAAACAATGTAGATATACAAAATACAAAGTAGACAAAAGCGTAGAAGTATTGTAGAAATAGCATATGTGTAGATATAAAATATATGCAATATAGCAGTTACATATAATGTAGATACAGTAAGATGCAAATTAGGTACAATATAATAAAAAGAAGAAAATTTTTATCGAAAAAAAGACTAGATCTGACTGGAAAACAATATATCTAAACAGAAAGCACTGTATCTTCATCGAAAAATACCATATTTGAAGGAAAATACCAAATGTAAACGAAAAGCACCAAATATAAACGAAAAATACCAAATATGAACGGAACTACCAAATACATGGAAGAATAAACTCCAAAACTTAAGAAGAAGAACCAACAACCAAAACTCAGTGGAGCAGTTACTGAAAGATAAAAAATCAGAAAGCAGGAGGACGCTAGAGAAGAATAGGCAACAACACAGCGTGCGGGGAGGATGGCGCTGGAAAAGCAATGGTGGTGGGGGGAGGACGCCAGAGCTCCGGGATGCGGCGGTAGTCTTAGAGAGGGGAGGGAGGGAGGGAGGGAGGGAGTGAGTGAAAAAGGAAAAAATGGGAGAAGGATGCTAGGGGCTTTTCATATATTCTTTGCTTAAGGTTTTTTTTTTCTTGCTTAGTTTTGTAATTAAATCCTAAATGGGAAATGGCATAACTATCCCTCAAACTTGTCTAGAACTACCAGTTACACACCTAAACTTTTCAAAAATCCTATTATCCTTTGAACTATTTTGAACTAGAATTAATACCACCTTACTAGAGCGCAACCATATCTTGTCTTGAATAGTGAAGTACACGCGCCTGACAAGTGTACTTTATCACTTCCTTTTTTCATTTTTTTCTGTTCTTTCTTTATGTTCCTTTCTTTTGTATTCTTTATCCAAAGAAGGCAACAACACCACCATTGACGGGTCTTTGAGCTCTATTTTCAGAAAATATGTTCTTGCCTTGAATACCAAATTAACAAAGTTGCCTCAAAAGAGATTGCTCTATAATAAATTTTTGAGTCCAAGATTTTTTATATCATACTGCGTATCGGGATATTTTTGTAAATAATGCAAGAAAAACAAATCAAAGCAAAATATTCAATTTGTTTCCGTTGATTATTGAACCTTTTTTTAGTATTAATTAATAAGGCTATGAGATTGAACAAACTGGGTTCCAAGAAGTGGTGACAACATCACCATTGACATAGCAAAAACTTAATGCAAGTCGGATTCTTCAATCCAATTCAGATTCGCAACTCCACAGACCCCATGTTAACAGATTCAAAACTCAACTCAGATGGATAAAAATTACACATAGCATCAAATGGGTCCATTGCCGAGTTAAATTTCATATTGAAAAAATAATTATTATCAAAAAGGGGTCACCAGTGTTAAGTTGCAGATGGTGGTCGGAGGAGAGTATGGGTGATGAAACGAAGAAGAAAGGAAAGAAGAAAAACTAAAAGGAAAAGAAAAGAAAAGAAAATGCAAAAACATATGAAAATTGATATTTAATAAAAGAAATGTTGTAAAATAATATTTATCTTTTTTTTTTTTTTTTGGGGCTTCTCACTCTCCTTAGGAAAGTGAAATACACCCTCTTGCCACCTCAGCACTTAGGGGTAAATAATTCCAGTCCTAAATATGACCCCTGCAAAGTTTAAGTGTGTAATTGGTAATCTTAGACAAGTTTGAGGGGTTAATTATGTCTTTTTCCTTTCATAATTACATAAATATATTTCTATATTATGTTAAAAAGATCTCCAAATTGCACTTTTATTTAATTTTTCAAAAAGGTTTGGGTTTTTGGACATGTCAAATCCGAAAATCAATCTTTAAATCCACACAAAAAATTAAAGAATTTGGATTTTGGTCTACCCAAAAAATTTCCATTTTAATTTTAGTTTAGGAGACTTAAGATGTCAAAAACGCAACTTATTATTAAATGTGTGCTTCAAACTTACAAGTTTGACCTGAACCCCTGATTTGTGTTTTTTTTTTTAAAAAAAATTATGAGCATGCATAATGGTCCATATATATATATATATGATTTGGATTGAGGTTTGGAGTAGTCGGACGTGTTATAGAACAAGTTTTGTTGAAAATCTCTACTGCTACACCCATAAACGCGATGCCTAGCACTGGTATTGCGAATAAGTGACGATAGAGTTGACCAGTTGACCTCTGCTAATTCCAACTCTAGTTCCACGATCACAAAGGGTAAAGTGGACTAATCGAGAAATGACCATTTTGCAAAAGAGGACTATTGCTCATGATCATGAGGTTAAGTGAGGGAGTTGATCGCTCGGTTTACTTCTACAATAAGGGGTTATTGAGCCACAATCATGGTTTGGGTTTGACCAGTTCCACAAAAGCAAGGTTAGGACCATGATCACAATGGTCGTATGATATAAATATTGTAGCCTTATTTCAAAACTTAATTTTCTCTATTAATTGGATTTTGAGCTATGGGATAGTGCCTTTTTAGCAAGGATTTCACCCATTGGATTAAGGTAATGGTTCTGGACCTATTTTGAGCATTGAGTCCATGCATTTGTATAATAATCGAACCTTTACAGGTCGTTTAGTTGGGTGTATTAGGTAGAGTAGTCCCTGTATTAAATGCTTTATGGGTTTATCCACCGTTTGGTTTCAATTTGCAATTTATATATAAAGTAAAACATGTATAACTTATACAACAAATGGTGTATTAGCTAATACCAGTTATCATATAGCATAACTAATACAGGTTTTATTAGTACCTGGATTAGAATTTGAAATGACCAAATTATCCTTAAAGTTAATAGTTTCCTTCACCAATTCTTCCTGGGTTTACATCACTGCAAATTGAATTTCCTCTATCTTGAGCATCTCGGTCAAATTTATGGTTTGATGCTGCCATGCTCTTTCTAAATTAATTTTAGGATTGTTGTATTTACTTGTATCTTCAGTCTTCCAAAAGCATGTACATAGCTCCTTTTGGTATATTCTGCTTTTTCTCTATTGATGGTATGTGATTTATTCATTGTTGCAGAGTGATTATGTTTGATGCAAATAAGTGTGTCAATGGATTTTTAAGAAGTCCAGTAATACGTTCCATTTGGAAAAACATAATGCAAATGAAAATCATTAGATACAAAGTATTTTTTATTGCACGATTTGATGAAGAAAGACCAATTTTATTAAGAACTAGTTAAGGGTATAACTGGAATAAAAATTTATCCACTTTCAAACCAAGCACAAATTTTAAATTATACACCATATATCCAATGTTTAACACAATGAACCAAACGCTTGTTAAAATTTAATCCCTGTATTACAATTCCTGTACTACTTATCCATGTATTACTAATCTCTGCATTACTAATCCCCGTATAACTTGTCTTTGAACCAAACGACCCTTAAAGTATAATTTTTCATCGATGAAATTAAGCATTGGGCCTAAGCCCAGAAACACTTTAGATTGACTAAATTAACTCTACTTGAAAAATTAACTATAGATTTAGATTCGTGGGATTAGAGGTACCACAACAATATGCTCTCTAGCTCAATCTCGATTTATATGACAATATTAATTTTTCAGTGAATCCTAAAAATAACGAATGTTTTTTATATTTAGTAATAATTTTACTTTATCAAATAATTTACAAAGACACAAATTTTTATAATTTATTTTAAACCACAAATTTCAAAAACCTTAATATTTTTCTTAAATTCCGCACTCAGTCAGCTAAGTTACATAAACTGAGACGAATGGAGTAATTCATTTCAAGATTTCAATGTGTTGACACGGATTGGGTTTTGGAGTTGACTTTGACCTTGAACCCACCCAAAATTATATATAGAATTAAATCCATTAGCTTTAATTTATTTTGTTATGCATATTTTGTATATAACAGAGTCGCTTGGAGGATATTAAATAAGAGAAGTTATTTATTGAGAATATTATTTATGCTTAGTGTAGTTGTACTTAGATGATGTACACATTATACACTAGTCTAGTCTGTTGCATTAGTTATGCTTCGAGCTTAGTTGGTAGGTTGTCAGTGGTAGGACTTTAGAATGTTGCTCAATAACATCTAAAGTCGGGTCCTTTGGGTAAAAGACCTCTGGGATGTAGGAAATCTAGGGAATAACCCTCAAGTTTTAAATATTAGGTATATAACCCTTTAATTCACTAATCACATTTTACCCTTAATCATACTTAGTAAAGAATAAAGAATTTAAAACTTTCAACCCTCAAGTTCTTAAAAACACGAATTGGTCCATAGCTATAATTACTAATTTATTTTGACGATAAAAAAGAAATCGGATAAATCTTATCACCATTCTCCATTTCACTTTCCAGTCATAATCCGACCGCCATCTCCGGCGACGTTCCCGGCGAACGCCGGCCTCCTCTTCTCGTCTCTCTCTCCCTTTCTCTCTAAACTGATTTCTACCAATTTCTCCTAGCCGTAATCCAAATTCTTCTCAAGCTCTCCTAGATCGATCGACATAATCCAATAATAATGGGTTTTCTTGAAATCAAAGAGAACCCACAATTTGGATGAGGCTTCTTCTTCAATCTATAAGTTACAAACCCAGAAAACGAACCCGGAATCTGTATAGCTTCGAGCATTATTATTTTAAACCATAATTGGGTATGATTAATAGCTCCCATATGCCAAATTTATGAGGTGTGCTACAAATTTGGTATTGTTTGGTGAATCTATCAATCAGTCAATTGTTAATAAATGAATAATATCTATCAATTGTCTAAGAATCTTGTTATGGCTGGAGATTTGTCTGCATTTGTTTTTGGTGTGTATTACTACACCATGAGAGCTATTGGAAGGTCAGATGAACTTCAGGTAGCCTTTGATAGGTTTGAAGATGCAACAGTGAGGCTGAAACTAGTTTGGCAGTCAAGCCATGATTCTGTCCAATATATGAAGATGGCATTGTAAGTAGGAAAGTAGTGGTATGAGATGCTTGTGAAACATCAAAACAGGAATTCAAGCATCTTATGGTTGTTGAATGACTTGTCACGTCTCTTATGCTTTGCAAAGATCTACTTCTATAAAGATATCAAATAATTAGTGTATATTCTTTTTGGTTAGCTTTCACATTCATATAAGTTTCTTCTTGAATTTCTTTGCCTTTATCATCATGATACTAATTTTGTTTCTGGAATGGGATTGAGCGGGATTTGGACTGGAAAAATAAAAAATAACTGGTTGATGAATCGGGTTTCATTGGATTTTGATTTATGAACATACCCCTCTTTCACCATCTCAAACTGATGTAAATGTCAAATAACGGGGCCTTCAATTAAAGCCGAGGATAAGAACCCAATAGATGTTCATGTTGACTCTGGTCTTTTTCCGATGTGAATCCGCCGATGGTATTACGTGAAGAAGAAAACAATAACTTTTACTTACATTTTCTTTTTTCTTTTTATTTTATTATATATTTAAAAAAGTTGCCACCTTTGAAATATCGACATGAAAATTGGTAAGAATCATAAAATTCTATAATTATTTGCGTTAGTATTTCTTGTAGTACTAATATTAGTTTCCTCTGCAAAATTTCTTACTATATATTGTAATTTTGAAAATATTAATAATTTTGTGTGAACCCCATTTTGAAATGAATTCATAACAGATCTTATATAAAAAGAAATATACTATATCACAAAATCAATTGAAATTTCTCTTCAAGATAATTAATTTTTGTTATTTTTAGTTGATAATCTATTACTTTATTTTGTTCAAATTGGTTACATTAGTTTTGTCCACTTTGATATTTTTGTGCTCGGACTAAAGAATTTTCACTTGTGAAAAATATTGTTTTAAAATATAGTCAAAATCGCTGATTGGATTTTGCAAAATAATGCACGTGTCTGAATATAGGTCGAGGAATTACGGATTACGGGTTTAGGGGGTTTTTTTATTATCATTTTTTTGTTAGAGGTTTATAAACTCCTCCAAATTTGTGTTATTAAATAAATTAAATAGACTTTTCTATTATAGAACATGTGAGTAGATTATCAACTTGGTCGTATTAACAATAAAACATCAGTATATATTACGGGTTTGGGGTTTGGGATTACGGGCTAGGATATTTATTAGCAACCATTTGTTGGTTGATTATATATTTAAGCTATTTTACATTGAAAAATAGATGTTCTATAATCGACGAAGACGCAGTAGATTATAACTTGGTGTATTAACAAAAAATATCACTACATATTACGGGTTTGGGGTTTTGGGTTACGAGCTAGGCATTTATTAGCAATCACTTGTTGGTAGACTATATATTTCAGCTATTTCGTACTATAAAATGGTTGTTCTATAATCGACAAAGACAGGGTAGATTATCAACATTGTGGGTTTTGAGGAAAAGTCTGCTTTTTATATTTGGGAGTTAGGGTTAAAATTTTCTACTTTTTGTTAAGGGGAGGCGAGAAATTGGAATACCGCTTAAATTTTTCACGTTTGGTCTACCACGTGCCTTAGAGCGTGACGTGTTAAGTGTTTGGGATTTGGGGATAGGGTTAGAGTTAGCGATAATCGACCAATTGTAGTATATAATCAACCTTGTCTCTTGAAAAATTAACATATCGAATTTTTCTCAAATCCAAAACAGTTAATATTGTAATTATTCATTGTAAAGTGTATAAATGACATTATAAATGGATTGAATTGACTTAATACATACTTATACTTAAGTTATGTAACACTTATTCCTTCATGGTGTAACAAGACATATGAGTCGTAACACTTTGGAGATGTTTAACAAGAATTGACGTAATAGGCTTATGTATAGATGAGTTATACCTTTGTAGGCATCAATGAGTTGTTATAATGCATTAAAATTGGCAATAACATTATATGGGCACATTATATCAACATTTGGGGTGTAGCAAGACATATGAACCATAACACTTAGGAGATGCTTAACAAGAATTGATGTAATAGGTGTCGCACCCCACTTTAAATAAGTAAAGTAAAGTCCGACTTGGGGTAACTCGTTTGGAGTTAGAGATTTTGAAGTCGCCACCTAATAAATTATTCTAGGCGTATTAGGTCACCTATTAATTTCTAATTCAAATAATAACTCCGGGTTGGTCTACTAATCAGAGATTTGGGTAAGTGTTCAAATTAACTCAGAAGGAAGGGATTAGGCACCTCCTAAGTTCCACTAAACGTGGTTCCCGGCCGATTTCTATATTGGGTTTCAACATACTGCAATTTTGGTTAGAAAGGGACAGAAGCTAAGTATCGTACACTAATAGAATATGGTACGCAAATATACTTAATTACTAAGATAGGACAATTTATAAATTAAGTTTAAATGAAGGATATTGTACGCAAACTAATTAAAACGAACAGTCTAGTATAACTTGTAGAGACAGCTTTGAATAATGGTCATGTTGAACATATAGCTACAATTCACGAAGTTAGACAAAATAAATCAATTAAACAAATAATATTGTCATCTTTTCTCTTAGTTCACAAATTTCTTTTAAAATGACAAAACATGGAGGAAATATTTTATAAAAAATGTGCGCCACTAAAGGATGGTATTGTGACATTAGTAGTCACATACCGTTAACTTCGGTGGCGACTTTACTGTGAGGTCGCGTTTAAAATAATTAGGTTTAAAGTAAAGAGGATATATTCAAAATACATATAAAGTAATATCTAATTAAACACACAACATATTGAGCAGATATTAATATAATGATATATTTGAATTAAGTTAACGATAGATATCAATTTGCTATATAAATTAGTGAATAAATAATGTTAGATGCTTATATAATTAAGGAGTATGACATTTTAAAAAAAGTATTAACTAATGTGATGAGCAAACAACATAGAATCAAAACACTAATTTAAAAGTTCAATAAAGAAAATAGTATAACTTTTAGGACTTGACCTCCAAAGTCCAACAACCCCTCACAAATTATTAATTAACTTAAAGAGGCTAAAAACGAGCACAGAAATTTTTGGAAAACATTTGAATTCCAGATTGTCAAAACAACCAAGTTTTTGCAGATTTTTAAACTTTGCAGAAGCGGGCCAGTTTTAAAAATGAACTGAACCTTTAGCCTTTCCAAAAAAATCATTTATGAACCTGCGTTTCCAGAAATTAAAATTTGCAGAAACAGTCTACTCTTTAGTCTCAGTTTCAGTTTTAAACCTGTTGCAAACTGCCATTATTTCGAAGTTTAAATTTTGCACAAATGTTCCAGTTTCAACCTGCTCCGCGACTTTAGCACTCAGCACATAAACATACGCGATAAAGCTAGAGAAAAGACCTCTGTTAGCCTGAATTTTGTATTGCCCAAAGCAATGACATACGAATTGTACCTGTCCTAATACAGCATCTTATGGTGTTTTAATACAGGCAAGAACATCTAATGAATACATAATTCACATCTAATTACAAGCCAAAAAATCGTAAATGAGAAGAGGGGAGAGGAGGGCCTCTGTCCATTTCACAGACGCCCTTCAATTAAATTCTTCAAGCTCCATGAACTTGGCAGAAAGCTTAGTATACACGTATAGTCTTTGGACTACTTTTAAACCATCTGAATACCTGCAAAACTAATTAGCTTGGGTATAGCATTCTTGGCTATCCCTAATTCTTCCAAGTTCCTGCAAAGGGTTAGACATGATATAGCCATAGAGCTATCCTCACTTTTTGTCCGTATTGGACGATGAACTTTGCAAAAAGAGAGATTAGAAGTAGGGCACAAAGACAGCCCTTATGAACATATATAAACAGAGAAGCAGCAATCAGCCATTACAAAAGGGTTCATACGTAGTTGACAATATACATCAATATGAAATTAAAAGAAACATTCACTTACTTTATAGTAGTATCTTAATGATGCCTAAACAGCTAGAACGAGCAGTTGAATTAATGTAAATAGTAAATAGCAACCAGACCAAGAATTGACCAAGTTTTGCCTTGGTTTATTAACCACAAAGTAGCAATTTTAAACGAGAACTTGAGAAGAATGATCTTTCTATCACTTTAGGTAGTGAATAACAATAGTAGTACAAATAAAAGAGAGCGCTCTTCAACGGATAGAGAGAAAGGTTTTCAAAGTGTAAAGTGAGTGTAGATGTCCTTTTTAAGTGTCAAAAGAAGGTAGTATTTATAAGTATAAAAGTAGTATCCTTACAAAGAAAAGAATTCAAAATATTTAAAATTTCCCTATAAAAGGTAGATGTAAATTCTGTTCTCACATGAAGGAAAGAGGATATTTTGCCTTTAAATTAGATATTAAAGAGAAGATTTTGGCAATCATAGAGGGAGTGATCCAAGGGATCCACAAATACTGTAAAAGGAAAGTATAACAAAGTAGATAATACATTTTCCTAAATTACTATTGTCTTTAAGATTCAAAATCAGTACATACGTATAGGTATATCAAAAATTCTGCTTAGAAACAGTGTTATAAGTTTTGAGCACCGTTATCTGGTCCAATATAGCAAACTAATGATCAAGCCAGGCAACATAATCAAATTTCCAAACGGTCAGGCGCTTTATGACTCGATTAAACTGATATAAATTGTTTAAGCTTCATGACACTAATTATGATCCTCATAAACCAAGTTTAGGTATAAGAATGTGTATCAACATACCAACATATGAATATCTTATCAATTTTTGAAAGTGAGAATGGTAACGAGCATATTTCTTATGAGTTTCAGAATTGTATTATCTAATTGTCACAAGAGCCAAATAATAATGCTAAGCATGTAGTATTTCAAGTTGTTTTTCCTGGAAATTTAAAGAATTCAAATAAAATAAATAAATGAAATAAACAAAAAAGAGGGGTAGTACCCGTTCTGCATCCAAAGTAGGTCGGGTCAGGACGTTAAATCCGGGTCGGGTCAGTCCCGTTTAGGCTTGATTCAAGTTTGAATTTCAATTTTCTTGCCTTGTTTATGTGTGCACGTTGATGATTTCCATGATCTTTGCTTTGCTTCACTCGGATTTGAACGATAATCCCTTGTTTCCTTTGTAATTCTCATGACAACGAGATGAGATAATTCTTTCCATTTTACTCGTGTGAACTGTGACGAAGAGAGAGAGGGAGTGAATGACGGCGTTAATGGCGGGGTGATGGCGGAGATGAAGACGAGTTTGGGGTGGTGTTTAGGTGTATTTGGACTGAAAATTAGAGAAAGGGAGGAAGAGGGAGTAAGAGTAGGCGGCTGATTTTAGGGTGAGGGGAGAGGGAAAATGATTTAGGGTTTCGGGTGAGGGGTGTGTGAGTGTATAGATGTAATGGGAAGTTTTACTGTGGGCCGTTGGATTTAAGGGATGGAGGGTCACGATCGTGCCACGTAGGCGCGTATGAGTGAGTGTATATATGTGAGTATATGGAGAATGGGGCTTTGAGGGGTTGTACTGCGTGCTAGAATGAGTTGTACGCGTGCTTTAGAGAGTAGTACTTCGTGCTAAAAGTGTATTTGGTGAGGTGTAAGCTTATGTGAAGCTTAGGTGGCGTACACGTGGACAAAACGTGATGACGTGGACTGAATATAGTGGAAATGAAATTGTAAAAATAGAAAATGGCTAATATTTAATTAAAATACTTATAAATACAAATAATTGGTATAAAATAAGGAATTTTGTAAATAATTATGTAGATAATTATAAATAAATATATTTAATTATAAATAAATATAGATGACCACAAATAATACTAATTAGATATAAGTAGCCACAAATAATTATTAAATGATATCGTAATGCATTAAATTACAAATAGCACACGTATTTTAGAAAATAGTCTAAATGAATGCAATTACATAATATAGTCACAATTAAATAAATATTATATAAATATGGGATAAAAATAATTTTACACACTTAAAATGCATATCATCTAATGCAATTTTATTTAAAAATTTACTATTACCGATTTTAATTAAATTAGCCAAATTGCGAAAAATGGAGGGACATAATTGGGTGTCAACAATAGGCTTATGTATAGATGAGTTATACCATTGTAGGCATCAATGAGTTGTTATAATACATTAAAGTGCGCAATAACATTATATAGGCACATTATATCAACATTTAGGGTGTAGCAAGACATATGAGTCACAACACTAAGGCATTGCTTAACAAGAATAGACATAGTAGGCTTATATAAACATGAGTTGTACCTTTTTAGGCATCTATATGTTGTTTTAATGTATCAATGTGAGCTATAATACTCAAATGGGTACAATATACAAACATTTGAGGTGTAACAATACACATTAGTCATAGTTTTTTTATTTTTTTTGAAATTACACTAGGTTGATAATCAACCCTTTAGTGGTTGATCTGGTTAATAGTCGATTAACAATCTCACACCTTTGTTTACACAAATTATGTGTCAAATTATGTTTCTAAGTCATTAACAACATGTTATAGGGATGGTAGTTCAAACTTTTATCAATTCAAATTAGTTAATTAATTAATTTTATATCAAATTGAATTAGTTTGATGCTCAACTTACATATCAATAAATTTGGCTGATGGTCAATTAACACTAATGAGTAAAATATGAAGACTTATTTTAAGTCGAAGTGTATTTTGTACGGACTAGTCATACATTTGATCATACTAATCATATTTTTAGTCTAATATGTTCTATTTCTTGTCAAATTATATTAGTTTAATGCTCAACTTACACGACAGTTGATTTGGTTGATGGTCAATCACACTTGAAAGTAAATATGAAGACTTATTTTAAGTCGAAGCATATTTTGTTTTAACTAGTCGTATCTTCGGTCAACTAATCATATTTTTAATCAAATTCGATCTATTTTTTGTCAAATTATATTAGTTTGATACTCAACTTACATCTCAGTTGATTTGGTTGATGGTCAATAACACTTGTGAGTAAAATATGAAGACTTATTTTAAGTCGAGGCGTATTTTGTTTGGACTAATCGTATCTTTGATCATACTAATCATATTTTTAGTCAAATTCGATCTACTTCTTAAAAAATATATTAGTTTGATGCTCAACTTACATGTCAGTTGATTTGGTTGATGGTCAATAACACTCATGAATAAAATATGAAGACTTATTTTAAGCCGAGACGTATTTTGTTCGGACTAGTCTTACCTTTGATCAGACTAATCATATCTTTAGTCAAATTCGATTTATTTCTTAAAAATTTATATTAGTTTGATACTCAACTTACATGTCAGTTGATTTGGTTGATGGTCAATAATACTCATGAGTAAAATATGAAGACTTATTTTAAGCCGAGACGTACTCTCTTCGGACTAGTCGTATCTTTGGTCAGATTAATCATACCTTTTAGTCAAATTCAGTCTAGTTAATTAATAATTTCGTGTCAAATTATTAGTTTGATGCTCAACTTACATATTAGTTGATTTGGTTGATGGTCAATTAACACTCGTGAGTGAAATATGAAAACTTATGTTAAGTCGGTCAGACTAGTCATACCTCTGATCAAATTAATCATACACTTATATTACCTCATTCCTTTCATAATCTTCCCTAAGGGATTATCAACTCCTCGTCGTCATTAAAGATGGAACAGAATAAAATAATGTAAATTGAACCAATAATAGAAATAGAAAAAAAAGGCATTTTTTATGCTCACAATGCCTTCCACTTTCCTAAAGAATAATGAACATGAATAAGGAGTCAAAAATGCTATTATTTCAATTCTCCATTATCTTATTCTTCATCCATTTGATGATTTGCTAATCCTTGCTGGTGTTGCTTTATGCAACTTGAGCAAATTGATAAAAATACAAGGACCAGTAGTAAGAAATCATTCAAGTATGTAAATGATTTCATATCAGGGAGAGCAACCGAATAGTGGACTAGTTTTAGTAGAATATATTACATTATCAACCAAGAATAGTAGCATTTGGAAGGACAACAAACAAAAATATTACATTATCAACCAAGACAAACTCCAAATGAACTATAATTAAACTTGACAAGCAAAAAAGTCAGAAAATGGTATAAAAGTGAACTCAATGAACAGAGAGGGGGTGAGCAGCTATGGAATCAATCAATAAACTACAGTACAATTCCAAATTAGCTAGATCTACAATACGAAAGTTTTGAGTCCGTCCCAGCTTCATTAAGATACATTTCACTTCAGATTAACTTGACTTCTCATGTTCTATTCGAAAACTAAAAAAAAAAAAAGTGCTTAGTATTGGATTATTAGAGATTAACAAAAAATGTTCTCAAATCTCAAGAGTATTAGTATCAAATCAAGAGCTTTGAAAAATAAATGGGATAAGTCAAAAAAAAAAAAAAATCGAGCCGGATATCTCTACAAAAGAGCAGTAAATTGTTCTTAGCAAATACTTTTCAAAATCCTAGATTTAAAGTTACCAAACCCAGATTCAAAGTTTGAACTCACCATTAAAAAAGTGAAGATTGAGGAAGATAGAAAGAACCTAAAAATCAATTTCTCCGGAGAAAGGGAGTATTTCACAGCTTATGTTGATTTCGGCCACTAAATTTTATTGTTTCCCTTCTGCTAACAAAAGAAATTGTGGGGTTTTGTTCTTCAAGACTTCTTGTTTCGTTTCCAATTTCATCCAGATACTATTTTGAGGTTGCTTGGAGGGGATTTGTTTTATTAGGTTTTGTAATCTACAAAATGCCCACAAGTTTTAAAAATTCTAAATATACCCCATGTCCCACTTAATTCTATTAAGCATTTTCTCTCTCCAAAAATATATCAAAAAGAAATGCAAAGGTCAAACTTTTTATTCTAACACTTTGAGTTTTAGCTAATTCTTCTCAACAATACCTATGCATATATATGAGCTGTACACTTTCATTCAGTTAGTGAATTATATTTTCCTTTCCCGAAACTTCCAGATATTTCTCTCTCTAAGTCGGTTCCCACGCAGATGTTTCTCGTGTTAGGGCTCGTTCTTATCCCCACACAGTGAGGAATTAAGATCTTTTCATGATATCGGATCCACGGTTCGTCACCGGAGGTTCGTGTTCGTCGGTCACCAGAGTTTTACCTTCATTGTTGTTCATCGGAGGTTAGTTTTACCGTCTACGGTCGGAGTTTGACGGATTTTCATTTTTTGCTTCATTTTTTGAATCGTTAGGGATTATTTTCGATCAAATTGTTGGTGCTTTTCAGAGTTTGTTCCTGTATTGTGCTGCTCCCTGGAGCTAATTCTTGTATTCTTTTTCTGCTGTTTAATAGAGTTCAATTTTACATCTTGTTACTCGCCGGAGTTACACTCTCTAGGTTTTGGTACTGATTTTCTTCTTTCTTTTGCAAATTACTATCGGATATTGTTTTGTGCCCTAGTTTGATCAAATCGAGTATTTTGATTGAACTTGAGGAATTGTAACCAATGGCTCAATCTCAAAATGATAGAGTTAATAATGCTAATGGTCAGCCTCTTGTAAACTCCTCGAACCCCCTGTACATACATCCATCTGACAGTCCAGGATTAGTACTTATGTCTAGTCTTTTCAATGGAGTAGGTTATCGTTCGTGGAGAAGAAGTGTGCTTAAGGCTCTGTCAACCAAAAAGAAAGTGGGATTTATCAATGGTAAATGCAATAAGCCATATGATGATGATCCTCTTTTACAACATGGGGATTGATGTGACGACATCGTAATCTCATAGATATTGAATTCACTCGCAAAAGACACTACAGACAGTATGGAATATGCAAATGATGCAGCAGAATTGTGGAAGGAACTTAAAGATCACTATGATCAAACTAATGGAGCCAAGTTGTATCAAGTGCAAAAGGAGATCAATGATTTGTCCCAAGGGGTTCTAGACATTACAGGATCTTACAGGAGAATGAAGAAGTTGTGGAAAGAATTGGACAATTTGAGTGCAAACACATTGTGTAGCTGTCAATGCATATGTGGGGCTAAGGAAAATACATAAAGCTGAATAAGATCGGATATAATCCAGTCCCTGATGGGGTTAAATTAAGTGTTTACAACTGTGCGAGGAAACCTATTGATGATGAATCATCTGCCTTCTATGGCACAAGCTTTTTCTCTGCTTATCCAAGAAGAGAAACACAGGGAAATTCAAGCCTAATAATCTGCTTGTTGTTGAGCCTACATCATTGAATGCTAATACTTCAGGAAGTCATGGATTTAAGACTGATTTTAATAGCAAAAATCATAACAAGAATTTTGGTGGGAACAACCGGCAAAATAATTCTGGTGAAAACAAGTATAGTAACAACATATCCTATGAGAATACTGGGAATACTAGACCACGTGTGGTATGTGAGTATTGTGATAAGCCAGGGCATACAAGGGATTTTTGTTTCAAGTTGAAACAATATTTGAAGAACAACAATTTTGATAATCAATCATACAACAATGCTCAGAATCCCAAGAACAACAATTTTGATGGCAAGGGAAAGAAGCCCATGAGGAGTGCATATGCTGCTTCAATAGAAATGATGTATATGAGAGAAAATACTCAGGAGGAAGACTAAAATGTCAGCCTTAACAAGGAGCAATATGGAAAGATTATGAACCTACTTCAACATTTTCAAAAGGGGCATCCTGGAGAGAGTTCTAAGCAGCACATGTCTAGGAAATGGATCAACGAATTTGCAAGTACAATAGCTTGCTCTACTTCTTTTGATTGTGGCAATTTATCATGCAAATATTCAAAAATAAGAACTGACTCATGGATCCTAGACTCGGAGTATCAAATCACATGACCTTTAACAAAGACCTTCTCAGTAATGTCAAAACCCTTCCTTCCCCACTTTTGATTACCTTGGCAAATGGGTATAAGGTTAGAGTAAAAGAGATTGGTAGTGTGGTGATGATACCTTATATTATTCTACACAGAGAAATATTGGTGCCTACTTTTAAGCACAATTTAGTTTCTATTCATTCCTTATCAATGGATCTCAAGTGTATTGTCTATTTTACTAAAACTTCATGTCTTCTGCAGGCCCCTTCAAAGAAGATGCCTATAGAGATTGGTAGAGAAAGGAACGGTTTATACCCCATGTGTCTGAATTGCAGCACTTCCACCTCTGTTTCTACTGTTTCAGTTCACTATGTTCCTTCTGTTTGTAAGATAAATAAGACACACAGTCATCATTGTTTATCTATGAATAGCACACACTGTCATTCCTGTCCAATTGCAAATAGTCATGAATGCAATAATAAAACTCAATTTCCTGTCATGTGTTAATCTTTTCTTGTTAATGATAATGTAGATATCTTGTGGCATAATAGAATAGGTCATGTACCTTTTATTAAAATGAGGAGAATTTCATCCATACCAGCCAAGTTTGAATCTAAACAACCTTTTCTCTATTCCATTTACCCTATGGCCAAACAATCTAGGCTCCTCTTTCCCCGAAGTATCAGTACATCTTCAAAACCTTTTGAATTGTTGCATGTTGACTTGTGGGGACTAGATCATATTCCAACCCATGATAACTACAAATATTTTATCACACTTGTCTATGACTATCCACTTGGACACACCTTTTGAGTTGCAAGAGTAATGCCTTCATATCGTAAAAGGTTTTGTTGCCATAATAGAAACCCAATTTAGTACCATTGTTAAGTGTATCAGGTCAGACAATGGTCTTGAATTCACCAATACAAAGGCAGACTTTTTTTCAGTCTAAAGGCATCATTCGTCAAAAGACATGCCCATATACACCACAACAGAATGGTGTTGTGGAGAGAGAGCATAAATATTCACTGGAAACTGCAAGGGCACTTTTTTTCCAATCAAAACTACCTGTGAGATATTAGGGGGAGTGTATTTTGACTGCCACCCATATAATAAACAGACGTCCCACTACTTACCTCAAGAATAAATGCCCTTTTGAATTGTTGTACCAAAAGAAACCAAAATATCCAGAGTTGAGAACTTTTGGATGTTTATGATACCCAACAGTACCAAAGGTACATACAGACAAGTATGTGAAACGACCTCGGTCAGTCGTTTCGGAAGTTAGGACTCCGATTGGCGTGCCGATAATTTTAAAATATTCGTAATGTCCATTAGGACCTGTCTGTAAAATTTGAGCTAAATCAGACCACGTTTGGTAGGCATCGGAAGAAGGTTTCAATTTTTATTGGCGATAAATATTAAAAAGAGATTTTCGAGCTCGGTTTTGGCGAATGAGCTCCGATTCGAAATTCGAAAGCGCCATTAGGTTCGTATGATTATTTTTCAGTTTTGTGAACTTTTGAAAGTGAATTTCGATATTGTTCGGCTAGTTTCCGCTAAAATGCCGAAAGTTAAATAATTTGACTTTTTCTATTTAAATTCGCATCTTGAGTTTCGGGAGTCCAATTTGAGATCCGCCTTCGCGAGTAAGTTACATATATTTTGTATAACTGGTATGCAAAAGTTGAAATTATTTCGAATATTGTAGGGTTCCGTTTTAATTTTCATCGCGAAAAGAAAAGAAAAGAAAATACAAAAATGAAAAAAGAGAAAAAGACAAAATAAAGAAAGGGACTAAAAGAAAGGCGGTGGATTTGATCCTGAGCATTTAATCAATGCACTAATCCCACTGGTTGGTTACCTTAGTAATTCATTTGACGAATATATGTTTGCGCAATATATAATATAAATGCTAAGGAATACGCTTGAACAGAAACAAGAGCAGAAACGAAAAGACAGAACACAGCAAGGAAAAAATGTCAGAAAATGAGAAAAAGGGCCGGAGAAAAGTAGAATTTTCACCCTGAAACATTCAGGTAATGATCCTAATATATTATTTGAGTTTACTACGTGTGTTTGAATATGTTTTAACGGTAAAACTTGGAATATTATACATCGTTTTAATAAGTTCAATTAGTAGTTTAAAGGGTCAAATGGACTCCGATAATGGAATTATTATATATTTGTACTCAGTGAGTTATGGGCAACATATAAATGTAATTTAATTGGGATTTGGTTATGTGACCATAAACCCTGTATATAGGTCTGGTCTGCGTATTGCGTATGCGAATAGGGTATTAGGTTCCTACCTGGATTGCCCTAAGATGTGAGGAATGAAGCCTTTAGCCTAATTTAATATATTTTTCTGCTTATTGAATAGAGTGGGATCGTTTGGCAATGAATTCAAAGGACAAAGCGGTTGTTGAGTAATTGTGCTAACTTTGTAACAAGGTAAGTGATTATATCCATTTCTTTGGAGGCACCTGGTCTCGTGGATTTTCTACCACGTGTTCCTTACGTGTTTAGCTGCCGATAGGCGTACTCATTACGCCTTAGCTTTGGATTTACATTCTATATTATATGTTATGTCCTGTTATTGGTATTGCATTGAGAATCTGAGTATTGTACTTTGGCTTTGAGTTGGCATCTACTTCCCAGCGGTCGATGAGAGTCCCACGCCGGTGAAGGGTTATTATTGCATCACATTGCATTCATATGCATTGCATTGCATATCATATGGGTGCAGGAGTATTCCGCCCCAGGAGCAGGAGGATTCCGCTCCATTGTATCAATATTGAGGGTAGGAGGATTCCGCCCCAAGAGCAGGAGTATTCCGCTCTTATGTCAGATATTGAGTTCAGGAGTATTCCGCCTCTGGTTTACATTATATCGGGTGCAGGAGTATTCCACCCCAGGAGAGTGCAGGAGTATTCCGCCTCTAATTTATATTATATCGGGTGCATGAGTATTCCGCCCCAGGAGCAGGAGTATTCCGCCCCAGGAGTAGGAGTATTCCGCTCCAGTTGGTTATCAGATTTGATTCCCCTTGAATGCAGGAGTATTCCGCTTCGGGATGGGATTATGGGCACATGTGACCCTTTGCATCATTTCATTTCATCTCATTTCATACCATTGTGTAGACTTGTAGTACATAACTACTGTTCTGCTTATACGTGCATTGCTTATTTGTCTATATATTTCTGGCTCGTATTCTGGGTTGCGGGGATCAGGTTGCACGCCGCAACGGTATAAATATATGGATCGGGTTGCACGCCGCAACAGGATGAATATATGGATTGGGTTGCACGCCGCAACATGATGTATTTCTGATTGTTGATGTGTTCGGGATACCTATATGTTTTGGTTATCCGACGTTCCTTGTTGTTGATGAGTTTGTCGTTCCATACGTGCTTCTAGTTATTATCTGGCTCTGCCTTTTTATAATTTAAATAAGAGGAATTTTTTTTATTTGTTTCTCCTCCCTGGCTAGCTATCCTATTCTTTGAGGTGGCTAGTCTGCCCCACTTATTGAGTCCTTTTGGCTCACCCTTGTTTGTTGTTTGTTTCTTGTCTATCTATTTCGTTTCGGCAGGTTCGCTCCAGGATTGAGTTCGCCACGTTGTAAAGGAGCGAAGACGACTTCAGCTGTCAGGGTGAGCCAGCTTTTAATCCGTATAGCCACCAGTTTATTGGTTATTATTTCAGTTGTATTTTGCCCCATTCAAGAGGTATCTGTCTTCTTTTCTACTCTTAGATGTCTGGTCTGGATAGCCCTATACCTAGCATGTTGGGTAGTCAGCTGTAATTTCTTTTGTACAGCTTAGAGGTATCAGTATGTCCGTGTTTTTATTTTAAGTCTTGTCCTTATTTGTAAATTGTTATTTTTATTTTCCTGATTTAATTGGTAAGGGTTCGCCCGACGGGTCTAGAGGAGGATGTCGGGTGCCCGTACGGCCTAACCGGATTCCGGGTCGTGTCAGTATGATTCTAGAACTACACCTCATGTGTTTGTTGGATATCCCTTTGGAACAAAAGGGTACATGGTGCTTAGTCTTGCCATTAAGAAAATAAGTTTTTCTAAGGATGTATTGTTTCATGAAAGTATTTTTCCTTTCACTTTTTCTTCTAACTCTGCTACTTTCCCTTAAGTCTTGAAGTCAATTCCAATCTTTGATTGTCCACAAAGTGATGATATACAGGTTCCAACAAGTACTCCAAATGATCAGGGCATGTTAGAGACCACACAACATGATCTGTTGCATACTAACCCTCACTTTTTACCCAATCCTGCTTCTTCCCCATCACCTTTCTCACCAGAAACTATTCCAAAAATTAGACACTCCAAAAGAATTCCTACTCTGCCTCCACATCTGAAAGATTACATAGTTTTTATTCTAATGTTAAAGGGCAGTACTACTGATGACACTATGTCTAGTAACACCATTCTTGCTGATGAACAACCTTTGTCCCTTATTTCATTGTTTTCTAACAGTCATTATATTTCTCCTGATGATCTAACTCATAAAATTCAGCATCTTGTTGAGAATGTTTGTTGTGATAGTGAGCCACTGTCTTACGAGGAGGCAGTTGTTAATCCTGCTTGGCAAACAGCCATGGTCAAAGAATTTGAGGCACTCTATGCCAACCACACCTGCGATTTGGTTCCTTTACACCCTGGAAAGAACGCCATAGGGTGCAAGTGGATGTATAAAGTGAAACATAGTGCAGATGGGAGCATTGAGAGGTTTAAGGCTGGGCTTTTAGTGAAGGGATACACTTAAAGAGCTGGGGTAGACTATACAAAAACTTTCTCCTCAGTTGTCAAGATGACAACAATTAGAGAACTAATTAGCATAGCAATTAAGAGGGGTTGGGGCATCTTTCAGCTTGATGTAAATAATACATTCCTTCATAGAGACCTCCATGAGAAAGTTTATACGCAGACACCACCAGGTCTTGTAGTCAGCACTCCAGGCTTGGTGTGCAAGTTAAACAAGTCTTTGTACGGTTTAAAGCAAGCTAGTAGCAGTGGTATGCCAAGTTGATTGAGGCATTGTGTTCCAGAGGGTACACTAGATCCATGAATGGCTTTTCTTTGTTTCACAAGAAAATGGGCTCCTCTGTGGTCTTTTAAGCAGTATATGTAGATGATGTTTTTCTTACTGGTATAGACACTGCAGAAATTCAACACTTGAAGACCTTCCTACATGACACCTTTAGAATTAAAGATTTGGGAAGACTGTATTATTTCCTTGGCTTGGAGATACTATATAAAGAAGATGGTGTGCTCATCTCTCAAAGGAAGTTTGTATTGGATCTTCTAAAGGAGTATAGTAGTTTTTCTTCACCACCTGATCCCATGGTCAAACTAAAAGGAAATAAAGGTGTACCCTTAGCAGATCTAAATTTTTAGAGAAAGTTGGTTGGTAAACTGAACTTTCTGACCAACACACGACTAAATATAGCATATGGAGTCCAGCACTTGAGTCAGTTCATGTATAATCCCATAGGGAGCCACATCTGTGAGCAGCCTTCCATATGTTGAGGTATTTGAAAGGGGATCCTACATTGGGAGTTTTCTTATCAAACTATGTTGATTGTACAATACAAGCATACTGACTCTGATTGGGCTGCTTGCCTAGATTCTAGGAAATCTATCAGTGGTTACATATTTTTGTTGGGCACCAGTCCTACCATCTGGAAGTCCAATAAGCAGGATACTATTTCCATCTCCTCTGCTGAAGAAGAATATAGATCCATCCGGAAGGTGATTGGTGAGCTTGTTTGGCTGAGTAGACTTCTTGAGGAGCTGACTGTACTGTTTATGCCTAAAATTGGACGTCTAGGTTAAACACTTACATTTATGGATGGGTCACAAGCAATACAGTAAAATACGATGGAAAAGTAAGTAAATAGAGGGGAAAATAATAGACAAGAAAGTCAAGAGTTTTATTCCTCGAGAATAGCCGTATTCAGTGGTGAATCTCTTGATGTACAATACAATGTAAGGAGGGGTATTTATAGTAGAGATTACCCAGTTCTAATTATGGTAAAATACAAAGACTAATGAGGCTCAAGGGCCTATAAACTCAAAGCAGTGGTATAAACGAAACCCTAACTAGGAGACTGTGAACCCTAAGGCGGTTGGATGGATACCTTGCGTACACCTGCACCGCCTGAACAGTCGTGGCTCAAGGAGCACGCGTATTTTTGCCCACATAATCAGTCGTCCCTCCCCCCCCCCTTGTTGAGTGCTGACGCAAGTAATCAGGAAGTGAAAGCGGTATAGAAGACGGATATGAAAAATATCTCACTAACTCCTCGCAGTGTCTTTGACCAAGAATGATATTGATTTATTTGAGAAATCTGCATGTCTTCATCTAATTGGTTGATGTCAATTCCATGATTGTTTTATGATCCGTTCTTATCTCTTCCAGCCTATAAATAGGGGCTTCGTGATAGTGGTGGAATCACAAATCCTCTTCAAAAAAATGCCCATCTTCTTTAAAGTTTCTTATGAAAGAATGACTCTTCTATCTTCAAAAACATTTGCCTTTAATCCTGGTTTGATATTTCCAGAAAAAACTCCTTTTGTTCAGAATGAATGGTGTATGAGAAAACTGTAGGAAAAAGATCATATGGAGTTGTCTTTCTCTTTTCCTTCACCCATGAATGGACGAACGGAGTCCCCCAAGTCATGAAGTTTGATCGGAATTCTAATGATGTTATTCGAAATATCTTCATAGTGGCACGTGCACGGATTATGATGTGCTCTTTTTCTAATACAACAGTTGCTATGATATTCCTCTTGTCATGCAGGGTCTGGATGCTTGACCCTTTCAGTTATCATGAGGCTTCTCCGACAGGATATTTCTGGCGTTCGTGTAGCTCCTTTGACCGTGTAGGGTTGCAGCTAACGTGCCTGGCTCCGTTTCATGGCAGGCATGAGGATATAGCTTTGAGCCATAAGTGGATTCATGAGTCTCATTTGTATTTTACCATAATTAGGACTGGGTAATCTCTACTATAAGTACCTCTCCTTACATTGTACATCAAGCGATTCACTATTGAATCCCGCTATTCTCAAGGAATAAAAATCTTTACGTTCTTGTCAATTATTTTCCTCTCAATTTAATTACTTTTTCATTGTATTTTACTGTAATGCTTGTAACTTATTCATAAATTTAAATGTTTAACCTAGACATCTACCTTTAGGCATAGACATGTACCATTTCCCAGACCCATTATTATGTATTGTGATAGCCAATCAACACTATATATTGCAAAAAAAATCCTGTCTTCCATGAGTGCACAAATCACATTGAAGTCGACTTCCATTTTGTTCAAGCAAAGTTACAAGAAGGACTCATTTCACTTGACTATGTTCGCACGACTGACCAGCTGGCTGATATATTGACTAAAGCACTCACAGGGATCAAGCGCTCCGCCATTCCTAGCAAGTTGGTTGTGTTGAACACCCTTCCAACTTGATGCAGCCCGAACACGTGCTGATCAAGTGTTGAATCCACCGAGGCCGATGACACGAAGCCAAGCCAAGCTGTTGCACGACGTTCACATTCAATTGGCGTGGTCGGGAGAAAGAAACTGTTCTGAAGTTGAGTGGCCGAGCTCAAGAATAGAAGGATTCATTTATAAGCTTGAGTTCGAATAAGAGAGTGACCGAACACTCAACATCGACGCTGAAGTAAAGCAAACAAACAAACAACCGAAGGAAGAGTGTCCGATGTCAAAATGAGCCGAGTTGAGCAGCTGAGCATCGATGTCAAGAGCTCGAGCTCAAGTGTTCGAAACTCAAGTGTTCGGATGAAGGAGTGACAGAACACTCAGTTTATTCAGCCCTGCGTGGCTTACTCCTACTGGTCGCATGTGACTATTTACTATTTTGTCCTTAGAATAGTCTTTATAAACCTTATTTTATTTCATTGTAAGCATCTAGTTTTTGATGAATGATTAAACATAGCTGTAGCTATTGAGTGTCTCCGATGGAGCCGAACCCCGATGTGGGATTTTAAAGAACTTTGTGTCATTAGGTATGAATCGTTTGAACAATCTTCTTATTTGATCATTCAGTTTGCAAGAAGCGTGTGAATTCTTGAGGATTGTTGCTTAGCACTAGGTGCGTCTTTGTTTTCTAATTGTTTGGGATCGAAACTAGTTCTTCGGTATCATTCGATCGAAGCTAAGACTTGTCTTGCTTCTATCTTACTTTTTGTTGTTATTTTTTCGCATTTCTCCGGCTGCTTAGTTTTACCTCCAGTTTAGCTTGCACCATCTTAGTATCAGAGCACGATTGGACTTGTTCTTACAACCCCAATCCTGTTCGTTTATCTTGTGCGTTTGCGTCTTTCAGTTTCAGCTTCAATCCCCATTGTTGATTGTTGTTACTGTTGTATTTGTTATTACAAAAAACAAAAAGTAGAAAAGAAAAATTCAAAAATTTTGGTTCGATTGTTGGTTGTTTGGGTCAAACAACCATAGATTCTTGTTCACCAACATCTAAGGAATCAAACGAGCACTTGACGTACATTGTTTGACGTCAAGGGTTTCTCACTAATTTTCTTGTTGTTTTGACGTTGTGGTGGCTGTTATCGAGCCCCAATTGAATTTTGGTTTTTATCGTTGAAGACTGGTGGTTCTTATTTGATTTGGGTTGTATTTTGAGCTTACAATTCGAATTTCCATGTTTGAGCCACCGTCCATACGCTGGAAACTTATTACATTATAACAGAGTACGGACGAAGTGAAGCTTTGTTCTTAGCTCGATTTTGGAACTGAGATTTTCTCTGACGTGAAAGTCACCGGAGTGAAAAGCGACCCAGAATCAGTGTTAGTCATGGTCAGTGAACGAAGTTGAAAAATTTGTCCGTACGTCGGAAGTTTGAGTTCACTGTTCCATTGAAGAAAAAATGGGTAAAGTGTAAAAATCAAAAACCCCAAGTGAAATTTTGTCGGCTAGAAAAGGAAAAGTGGATAAGGTTAAACCCTAATCCGTACCAAAGGAGGGACCATTTTTGTCCGTAGAAGAGTTGGTGTGTTCAAGGATTCCGAAAGAGGGACTGAACGGTAGAATCTCCTAGGTTTTCACTTTTCTTGTGTTTGATAAATCTCGTTATTGGATCTCTGGAGTAAATCTTTCTACTCGAGGTCGTACTAGCTTGTTTGAGCTTATAGGAACTCGTACATAGGGTGATCGAAGTCCAAATTTCGTAGAAAAATTCTTTAACTTCCCGAGCGCAGAGTAAATAGCGTTCGTTCCATCGAGTCAAATCAATTCACTCTTCCCGAAGGAGACAGTGTAACTTGTCAAATTCGAATGAACTGAGAAAAGTTGATCAACCGAGGAAGCTAATGGCTATAAGTTCTTGAGTGACCAAAACCAAACCCATAAATTGAGTGGACCCGAGCACCACCCATAAAAGGTGAGGGAGAGTGTGAGGTAATTTCTAACCTTAACATTTTTCTTGGTCTTTGAATTGCGCAGGTACCATGGCTGGGAATAGAGGCGATGGAAAGGGCATTGAGGCGCCCGAGGTGTCGTTAGCTGATCTCATGGCTGCGGCATCAGTGCCGAAGTAAGAGAAGTGAGTGCTCGAGTAGCTAACCTCGAGCAAGGGAGTGTGTCTGTGGCCTTGCCTAGGTCCGGCGCTGGTACTAGTGACTCCACTCTAATGAAACCTGAGCAATTTGCTTAGCTCGTTCGACAACAACGGTTGAAAGATGAGGCTGTTCGAAATGAAGCTCTGGGCAATCCCCAAGCTAGTCAACTCTTGGGGAATCCCCACGTGGAACAACAAAACTTGGGCAATCCCCAAGCTGGTCATCTAAACTTGGGCATTCTCCGAGGTGAGAGAATACCACTTCCAAGGGCCTGAAGACAAGTTGTGGTCGTTGATGAAGGGGTCGATGATGGAGAATTTACCGAGGTCAAGCCTGAATATGAGCCACCGTTTGTTCAACGAAGGCGAGTTCAACAAGGTCGTGGAAATTACCGAGGTAGAGGCCGAGCTGCAAATATTGATCGATATTTTGAGCATCCGGAATTGATCCGAGGTGCTCTTGATTCAAACTTGAACAGTGTCAAGATCACTATTCCAAATTTCAGAGGAACTAGTGATCCGGACCAATATCTTGATTGGAAGATTTGATTGGAACGAATCTTCGAAACAAATGAGATAACCGAAGAGAGAAAAGCTGCACATGCTATTGCTTCGTTCGAAGCATATGCATCGACATGGTGGGAGGCTGACAAAAGGTTGACACAAAGGAATGCTTATCCCGAGGTCACCACATGTATGCAGTTGAAAAGAGCGATGGATGTTAAGTATGTGAATGCCAAATATTGGCAGGAACAACTTCGAAAGCTCTTCGAGTTGAAACAAGGGTCCAAATCAGTTGAAGAATACTATGATGAGTTCGAAAGAATTCGATTGGCTCTTGATATGGAAGAATATGATGAGCGAGCCATCATTCGATTCAAAAATAGCTTGGCTCAAGATGTGTCATCTCAATTGAGGCTGCATTTGTATCAAACTTTGGAAGATATATTTCATGCTGCCATCAAAGCTGAAAATGGGTTAAGGACGAGAAGGCAAACCGTATCGAGAAGTTACTGCTTCAACTCCTTTGAACCGAGGTAAAGAATGGAAGAGTTCGAATCCAGCAAATGTTAACACTGTTCGAGATCCGAAGAAACCCTTCGAGAGGGGAGTGACCGTTAAACAACCAAGAGAAGTGGGAAGTAAAGTTCAACTCAATACTCCTAGTGCTTCAAGCATTCAGTGTCATAAATGCAAGGGTTATGGTCACTTGGAAAAAGAATGTCCAACTTGCAAAGTTATCCTTTTTCTCGAAGATGGAACCGTCCATGAGCAAGCGAGTGACACCGAGGAAGAAAATTTTGAGGAAACTGATCGAGCTGAAAATAATGATGGTCGTGAAGCTGCCGAAGCTGATCATCCGAAAATGTTTCTTGTTGTTCGAAGGAATTTGAGTTGCATGACTCTTGAAGAAGTGGACAACCAAAGAGAAAATCTTTTCCATGCAAGATGTCGAGTGAGGGGGAAATTTTGTTCGATGATTATTGATTCGGGTAGTTGAGCAAATGTAGTGAGCCAAACCTTGGTCTCACAATTGGGATTACCTACCTCAAAGCATCCTCATCCTTACAGATTGCAATGGTTGAATGAGTGTGCAGACTTGAAGGTTGTCAAGAAAGTGTGGATCAAATTCAAAGTTGGAGAATATCAAGATGAGATGATGTTCGATGTGATACCGATGCAATCTTGTCATTTACTACTGGGTTGACCATAGCAGTATGATCGGTCGGTTGTATATAACGGGCGATCCAACACTTACACTGCTAAGCTCGAAGGGAAGAGTTTCATACTCAAACCCTTGTCTCCGAAATAAGTCAGCGAGGACTATAAATAGATGAAAGAATTGAAAGAAGCGGCCAAAGCTAAGTTTCCGATGGGAACAAATATTGGGGCTGAAGACAAAAAATCACCGCTCGAGGTAAGAAATATTTGTGCAATCATGCAATCGGGTAAGTATCTACGAGGCAATGACAACGGTCAACTGATGATTTGCCTCGTGCATAAGGTTATCTTTCTAAACTCTAAAGATGATTTTTCTAACAATAACCCTTTGCCTAGTGCTGTTCAAAGTGTTTTGCAGGACTTCGGAGACATGTTTCTCGAAGAAATGCAAGGTGGATTGCCTCCATTCAAAGGAATCGAGCACCAAATTGACTTCGTTCTGGGGTCTCAAATCCCCAACAAGCCTTCATACCGGTGTAATCTCGAAGACACTGATATTTCCCAATATACACCACTTTAATATTTTGAGGACCAGTTCCCTAAGATGTGTTCCTTTACTATGTTATGTGCGGAATTCAAACTGTAAGTAAATGAACATCAAATATTTAGCGTGGAAAAACCCCTTGACTCGGGATCAAAAAACCACGACCTACTTCTCAAGTAGGATTTCAACTTCACTATGTAATAAGACCCACTTGGTTACAAGACTACCTTCTTACTAACCTAGGACTAACTCTAATCCTTTAGTGATCTTTTTCACGATCAGCGAAGCTGTGTCAAGTACACGACTTGAACCAGAAAGATACAACTCGATTATGCTTACTACAGTTGAACTAAGACTGAACTTTTACAAGACTCAATCTAAGGAACAGGTTCTAACTTAGTTCCACTGTAGCTAACTGATTACACAAATAAGACAATTACTCATTTTTAAGCTTTGCTCGATTCTCTCTGTATTTGTGCATACTTCAATGGCTGATATGCTCCATGTTTTATAGCTCCAGCAGCCAAGAAGTCTTGAGCAATTAGAACTCCAAAGCTCCCATGAGTTTGAGTCCTAATTGGATTCTTCTCTTTAGCATCCGGATCTTCTTTCCTTTATCCTTTATTTATGCAATCTTTTCATATCCCGTTTAGACCTGCATAATTATCAAGATAAACATTAGTCTAAGGATAATTAATAATATCTCAGCTTAAATGATTTTGCATGAATTATCTATTTAGCTGCAGTGATTCAAAAGAATAGGTCCTTTAAATCCGTTCCTCAATCATCAGTCAAAACTCCAAGCTTATCCAAGCTAACATTTTCTCCCTTTTTGATGATGACAAATTCATAAGCATAGCTGCATATCCTTAATGTCCTGAAGTACAACTTAAGCTAAAAAACAGTCAGTAGAGACTTTATCATTAAGGACCAGATTTTCAATTAGGTATAAGTTCACATAAAATCAGACTTACTCTTCCCCTTTTTGGCATCATTGAAAAGGTTGCATAAAAATATAACTCACGTGTTAGAATAATCAGCACATGGCCATTGAGGCAACTCAAAATGCAAGCATAAATCATATTAAAGCAACTGCAAAACAATGATATTAGCCATAAAAGACAAGTCATCATTAATCAAGAGGTTAAACCAGGGGATACAAGCAAGTACTACATAATTATTCAAAGACTAGAGAAGGAAAAGACTAAGGCACTAGACTAGGCTAAATCCCACTGGACAAAAAAAGGGCTTATGGCTAAGGTGGTCAGGATGTGGAAGGACCAGGTCCCTAAGACTTGTTAAGCAACTCAAACATCTGCTTGAGCATTCCCTCATTGGTCTCCTTTGCCCTTGTTGCCTCTGCCTTCCAGTAGTTTTTCTCCTCTTCCAACCTTGCTATTTCAGCAGCCTGGATAGCAACTTGTTGCCTCAGTGCCCTTACCTTATTGTTCAAAAGCTGCCTCCCAACACCAGCCTGTGGAGGATCAGCCTGAACAGGCAAGTCACAGCTAATCAATGTAGCACAGCCAAACTTCTCCTTCTTAGTAGCCTTTACTACCCCTTCCAAAGGAATCATCAACTTTGCAAACACATCAGTCAAGATGAAGCCAAACGGTAAGGAATGCTTCCTCTTCCCAGCTATCACCCTTTTGATCAAGTGTATCATAAAACTGGGCCAGTTGATCTGCTTTTCAGTGTCCAACAGTTCCATAAGGACCAGGTCCATGAAACTGGCAATTCCTCTTTTTTCCTGTCATGGCATCACAATCTTGTTCACAAACTCAAATAACACTTGGTGCTGTGGGTGCATCTCACTTTTCTGCACAGCTCTGGGTTTTTCTTCCCCTTCATTCTCAGCAAAATTCCTTGTTATCTCCAATCCAGTAGGTAAGTTTGTCAAGTCAGGCCATACTTTCTTGACATAACTGGCATACCCAGCAAAAGGAATTCCCAACAGCTCACCAAGTTCCCTGGTGTCAAAAGTGATCACATTATCATTCATAGAGGTAGTAATTCTGTCATCCTTGATGGAGCAGTTCTTGTAGAACTCCTGCACCATCCCCTTTGCACATCTACCAGAAATCTGAAGGACCATGTCCCTCCAGCCCTGTGCTTGCAATTTCTGCAGCAACCATAGCATGCCTTCTTCTCCTACATCTGAAAGCACTCTCCCTTTCAAGACTTTCCTAGTTAGCATGTCATCATGAACACAATGAACAACATCTTCTCCCTCAGCCTCACTCTCACTATCATCCCCAGCAAAGGACTCATCATTGTCACTATCAGCAGAACATTCATCCACCACAGTTCTTTTGGAGGACCTGGTCCTCTTAGCAGACTTTTCTGCAGCTTTCACAAAACTTCTGGTCACACGTCTCTGTGCAACTTTTCTTTTCTTCGACTGAGGAACAACCTCCTCAGCATCTGCCATCTCATCATCTTCATCACCAACACCATCAGTTTCTATCTCCTCCACTTCTTCCTCTTCAACAGGATCAACAACCTGTTTTCCTTTCCCTTTTCTGCTTCTTTCTAAAGTAGCAGCTAAATTTTCATCAGCAGCTTTAGCAGCACTTCTTGTCCTCCTAACCCCAGAAACAGGAGTTGAGACAGAAGGAACAGGTCCTTTTGCCTTGGAGAAACTTTCTCCTTTCTTCTTTCTTCTTAATTCTTGGCTTATAACTGTCCCCAATTTTCTTTAACTTAGCAGCAATTTCAGCAGTCATCTTATCATTAATAGGTCCCTTCCTAGCAAGTTTTCTTCTTAAGCTCCTAATATTGATCAAATCAACAAGAGACCTATCACTATCACTTATAGCATCATCAACATCTATAACATCCTCCATGGGTGCTCTAAAAGCAACCTCTAGAGACCCCGATGACCCATGCATTGGTGCTTCCAACCTTTTAATAGTTTTTTCTTCCCCCTCAGGAACAGCCTCCGACCCTTCTTCCTTTTCCTCTTCATCTACCACCACATTTAAGGGATAAGTAAAATTTACCTGATACTGATATAGAACCATAGCTCGTGACAAATCCTCAACTTGTTCAATAATTGATTCAGCCATGGGAACTGGTCCTTCCCCCTGAATTTCAGGTTCAGGCACTTCTGGGATTATGTCAGGGATTTCAGGGTTTAGGTCAGTGGTATCCATGGGTGAAGGAGGGTTGAGATTTTGTGGTTGTACAGTAGTGGGTGCAGTTGAAGAATTTTCAGGAGAAAGAGACATTCTTGCAATTCGTCTTAAGAGATATGTGATTATTCTTTCTGAAATTTTGATAATTCAATTGATAAACAAAGTGAAAGAATAATGAAGAAGAGTGAGTGTATTTATAGAATGAATTAGGTAGTGGAGATAGGGTGTGAAATGATCACTATTACCTCAGCAAGACATGCAGCTGTTATGGACTCTTGGGAGTCTCTCGGAGAAATAGAGCCGTTGGACTGTTAAGTCTCCTTTTCAGAATGGGAACTGTTCCTCCGATGGGACTCTTATGCAGTTTGGATATGGTTAGGATACATAGTGGGATTTATCCTGATTGCAAGTTACCTATAGCCTTTATACTTCTAAGATAACTGAATAATAAAGAGTACATACCTGATTTTAACACGAAAATTTAGTGTCCTTCCAATTTGAAACACTTTTGATCAATCTGAAATTATAAGAGAATAAGGGTAACATCATTCAATTTTAGCAACTCTAAACAAGAATTATCGCATAAGGGTATACACTTAAGTATTAAGTTGGACTGAATCATTCATATTGACTTGAATAAAATTCAT
Organism: Petunia axillaris subsp. axillaris; assembly: GCA_029990575.1. Classification (NCBI taxonomy): domain Eukaryota; kingdom Viridiplantae; phylum Streptophyta; class Magnoliopsida; order Solanales; family Solanaceae; genus Petunia; species Petunia axillaris. The sequence goes on along the minus strand of JARKNS010000001.1, from coordinate 9,858,820 downwards.
TTTAGGTGCAATTTTCTAGCCAATTATAAAGTAAAGCATTGATGATTTTATGTGAATTTAATCATCCCTAATTCCAACCTATTTCTTTCCAAATCATCTCTACCTAAGGTTTTTGTAAAGATGTCAGCAATTTGCTTTTCAGTAGGACAAAATGCTATGGTGATCAAACCTTTTTCATAGTTATCTCTCAGAAAATGATGTCTTATATCAATGTGTTTAGTTCTTTGTGATGCACTGGATTTTTTGTCATATTAATAGCACTAGTTTTGTCACAAAAGATAGGAGCAGTTCCTACATCAACACCAAAATCCTGTAATTGTTGTTTGATCCATAACAACTGTGAACAACATGAGGCAGCTGCCACATATTCAGCCTCAGCAGTGGAGAGTGCCACTGAATTTTGTTTCTTGGTTCCCCAAGAAACCAAACACTCACCAAGAAAATGTGCCATACCTGAGGTACTTTTTCTATCAACAAGGAAACCTCAATATTCTCTTAACAGCTTTCAAATGAGATTCCTTAGGATCTGATTGAAACCTAGCACACAAACCAACACTGAACACAATATCAGGTTTACTAGCAGTTAGATAAGTAGAGAACCAATCATACCTCTATACAATTTTTGATCAACTTATATTCCATCTTCATCAAGATCCAATTTTGTGGTAGTGGCAATAGGTGTGTCAATTTCCTTAGCATTATCTATATTAAATCTTTTAAATAATTTCTTAACATACTTTTGTTGATGGATCATAGTTTCATTTGAGGTTTGCTTAATTTGTAAACCCAAAAAGAAGTTGAGTTCACCCATCATGCTCATCTCAAACTCACTCCCCATCAAGTTTGCAAATTCCTTACTTAAATTTTCACAAGTAGCACCAAAGATTATATCATCTACATAAATTTGAACAATTAAGAGATGCTTACCTTTTTCTTTCAAAAACAATGTGCTATCAATTTTATCTCTCTTGTATCCATGCTGGAGTAGAAATTTTGATAGCCTTTCATACAATGCTCTTGGTGCCTGCTTGAGTCCATACAAGGCCTTGTACAACTTGTACACATGTTCAGGGAACTGTTCACTTTCAAAGTCTGGAGGTTGCTTAGCATACACTTCTTCTTTCAAGTAACCATTCAGAAATGCATTCTTCACATCCATTTGATGTAGAGTAAATTCCATGTATGTAGCAAAGGCTATGAGAAGTCTTATTGCTTCCAATCTTTCAACTGGAGCAAAATTTTCATCATAGTCGATGCCCTCCTCTTGACTATATCCCTGAACAACTAGTCTGGCCTTATTTCTTGTTACCATGCCATCCTCATCAAGTTTGTTTCTGAAAACCCATTTTGTTCCTATTATGGACCTGTTCCTTGGCTTGGGTTCCAGATGCCAAACTTGACTCCTTCGAAATTGATTCAATTCCTCCTACATAGCATTGATCCAATCTGCATCCTTCAATGCTTCTTTCACATTTTTAGGTTCAACAAGAGATAGAAAAATACTAAAGGCACACAGATTGTGATTTTTGATTGCTGATCTAGTTTGTATCCCTGCAGTCTTATCTGAGATTATATGATCCACAGGATGTGACCCTTGATACTTGTAAGGCTTGAGTGTTAATCCAATGTCAGAAGTCCCTTGCTGAGGAACAGTTCCTAAAGGAGTAGCACCTCCAATATGTGAGGTGGAACCAACATTTGTTCCCCCTGTTTCTGTGCCATTCTTCTCAGTTCTGTCCTGAGGAACAGTTCCTTGCAGTTCACTTCTCACATCCAGAGTCTGCATTTGTGGATCAACTTCATTAATTTTCAGCATTCCAATCTCTTCATCCTCATGTACCTGTTCTTGAGTGAGATTGTCAGTTTCATCAAATTTAACATGCATGTTTTCTTCAATTTTCAATGTTTTCTTGTTAAAAACTCTATAAGATTTACAATTTGAAGAATCACCAACAAAGAACCCCTCATCACTTCTAGGATCAAATTTTCCTAAGGCATCTTTCCCATTGTTGTGTATAAAACATTTGCAACCAAAAACCTTAAGATGAGAGATATTTGGTTTACTTCCCTTAAGCAACTCATATAGTCTTTTCTATTAATGGTCTTATCATACATCTATTTATTATGTAGCATGCAGTATTAATAGTCTCAGCCCAAAAGTTTTGTGGAAGATTTCCAGATATTAGCATAGTCCTTGCCATTTCCTCTAGAGTCCTATTTTTCCTTTCTACCACACCATTTTGTTGTGGAGTTCTAGGTGAAAAAAAATTGTGATTAATACCATTTTCATTACAAAAATTGAAAAGCATATGATTTTCAAATTCAGTTCCATGATCCGACCTAATGGCAACAATATGACTATCTAGAGTTCTTTGAGCTTTCTTAGCAAAAATTGAAAATGTATTAAATGTTTTGTCTTTAGATGCAAGAAATATAGTCCATGTAAATCTAGAGTAATCATCCACTAATACCATAACATACTTCTTACCTCCACGACTCATTATTCTCGTTGGTCCACATAAATCCATATGGACCAGTTCCAAAGGTTTAGTGGTAGTTACCTGTTTCTTTGGTTTAAAGGAGGATTTTACCTGCTTCCCCCGGCACATGCTGCACATACTTTTTCATCCTTAAACTTGATGTTAGGAAGACCTATCACCAAATCCTTGGACACAAGTTTGTTCAATTGTGAAAGACTGGCATGTCCTAGTCTTTTGTGCCATATGAGGGGATCATTTTGCACCACACTTAAGTAACTCAAGCTTCCATCAGATAGTGTCAGCAAGTCTACCTTGTAGATGTTTCCATGCCTATTTTCCTGCAAAATAATCTCTCCAGAAGTTTGGTTAGTTACAGTGCATCCAGTAGATGAGAAATTAACATTATTACCTCTGTCACACAATTGAGATATACTCAATAAGCAATGCTTCCACCCATCTACTAGAAACACATTGTCTGTACTATGTGAATCAGACCTACCTACCTTTCCAATGCCAATGATTTCCTCTTTCTTACCATTACCGAAGGAAACACTTCCTCCTTGAAAGGCTGAGAGTGAAAGGAACAGTTCCTTATGTCCTGTCATGTGCCTTGAGCAACCACTGTCCATGTACCATTTGTGGTTCCTCTCCTTCACTCTAGCCTGCAAAAGAAAACTAGGGGTTAATTTTAAGAACCCAAACTAGTTTGGGTTCCTTTCCTTTAGAAAAATGATGAATCAGATCTCTCCTAGCCCAGAATGGTAATGGTTTATTTGGGTGAATAGTTTTCTTTCTTACAAAATTTTGAACAGGTTTATAGGACCTGTTCCTCTGGGTAGCCATTTTTAAAGATTGGCAATTTTCTTTCCGGTGACCATTGTTCCCACAGTGAGTGCATAGCCAGTTTTCAGGAAGTGATAAGTACTTACTCTTTGGATCCCATTTGGATGAAAACTGTGCTTTCATGAATCCAATACCCTTCCTGTTACTACTATGATTTTCCTGTAACCATTCTAGAGCTTCAGAAGACTTGTTCCATTTTACAGTTTTTCCTAGCTCCATTTTTGTTTTAACCAAGTCTTCTTCCAAGGATCTTATCTTCTCATCTTTTTTGCACAATTCATCAACTGTGACTTTCAGTTTCTCTTCAGCAATGATCTGATGAAAATTAGCAATACCTTTACCCTTTTCAACTGTTTTAACATTTTCTAATTCCTGAACAGTTGATTCAAGTGTGAGGACCTGTTCTTCAAGCATGCCAATCTTTCTTTTCAGAAAGTCATTTTTAATTACTGCCTCTTTGCATTCTGCTTCTAAACTATTAATTTCATCATGCAGTTGATGATTGCCGTCCCTTAGAGATTTAAATTCATTTAGCACAGTATGAAATACTTTAACCAATTTCTCTCTAGACATGCTTTTCACATCTTGTCTAAGTTTAGAAACAAATACCTCAGCATCTTCTTCATTTTCTGAGTCTTCATGAGCCATTAGAGCAAGATCCTCATCCAGATCATCATCAGTTACTTCATCTTCACTGTTTTACCATCCTGCAACCATTGCTTTGGGATTTCCACTTTGCTTACGGACCTGTTCCCTAGCCTTTTTCCTTTCATCAATAAATCTTTTTCTCCATTCTCCTTCCATGATTGGATATTTGCTGATGTAGTGCTCCGTGCTTCCACATTTATGGCATTCTCCAGCCTGTTTCATGTTAGAAGACCTACCCTGTCCACTAATCCCCTTTTTCTTAATCAAATATTTCTGAACACTTTTAGCAATAAGGACCAGTTTCTTATCGTCAATAATCTTATCAGCAGCAGTCAAGGCTAGATTAGGTTCAGTTTTAACTGGTACTCCTATGTTTTTAACCTTTTTCCTTAGTTCATAAGTCTTTAAATTACCTATAAGCTCATCTAAGGATAAAGTGGTTAGATCCTTGCTTTCTATGATAGCACAAGCTTTGATCTCCCAAGAGTCTGGAACAACCTTAGTTAGGATCTTTTCTACTCTATCTTCCACAGTTAAAACCCTTCCCAAAGAAATAAGTTTAGATGCAATGGCATTAAATCTAGTATACATTTCAGAGATTGACTCTTCTTCTTTCATTTTAAAACTTTCATATTCAGCAAAAAGAAGTGTACCTCTAGACCTTTTTACCTGACTTGTTCCTTCATGTGCAACTTGTAGAGCATCCCAAATCTCCTTCGCAGTGGTATACCCTCTGATCCTAGTGCACTCGTCAGGACTAAGTCCACCAACAAGCCACTTCCTAGCTTTTGCATTCTTTTCCCATTGCCTTATGTCTTCAGCTTTGCATTCTTTCCTGGTTTTGGGAACATCATTTCCCTCAGCATCCTTCTTCATTGGGATCATGGGACCTTCAGTCACTATGTCCCATAATTCATAGTCTTCAGCTTGAAGATGATCACGCATCCTTTCTTTCCACCAAGAATAGTATTTCCCATTGAACAAAGGAGCTCTAACCATTGACTGACCCTCACTGTTCTCTCGTGATGTACTCATCTAATCCTAGGTGTTAGCCTTTTCAAGGATAACCCGCTATGATACCAATTGATATTTCCCAATATACACCACTTTAATGTTTTGAGGACCAGTTCCCTAAGATGTGTTCCTTTACTATGTTATGTGCGGAATTCAAACTGTAAGTAAATGAACACCAAATATTTAGCGTGGAAAAACCCCTTGACTCGGGATCAAAAAACCACGACCTACTTCTCAAGTAGGATTTCAACTTCACTATGTAAAAAGATCCACTTGGTTACAAGACTACCTTCTTACTAACTTAGGACTAACTCTAATCCTTTAGTGATCTTTTTCACGATCAGCAAAGCTGTGTCAAGTACACGACTTGAACCAGAAAGATACAACTCGATTATACTTACTACAGTTGAACTAAGACTGAACTTTTACAAGACTCAATCTAAGGAGCAGGTTCTAACTTAGTTCCACTGTAGCTAACTGATTACACAAATAAGACAATGACTCGTTTTTAAGCTTTGCTCGATTCTCTCTGTATTTGTGCATACTTCAATGGCTGATATGCTCCACGTTTTATAGCTCCAGCAGCCAAGAAGTCTTGAGCAATTAGAACTCCAAAGCTCCCATGAGTTTGAGTCCTAATTGGATTCTTCTCTTTAGCATCTTCTATCCTTTATCCTTTATTTATGCAATCTTTTCATATCCCGTTTAGACCTGCATAATTATCAAGATAAACATTAGTCTAAGGATAATTAATAATATCTCAGCTTAAATGATTTTGCATGAATTATCTATTTAGCTGCAATGATTCAAAGGAACAGGTCCTTTGAGTCCGTTCCTCAATCATCAGTCAAAACTCCAAGCTTATCCAAGCTAACAAACACCAAAGAGCTCCAAAGGCAGGTGGATAAATTGTTGAAAAAGGGCCTTCTTCGAGAGAGCTTGAGTCCTTGCGCCGTTCCTGTTATCCTTGTCCCGAAGAAAGATGGAACATGGCGAATGTGTGTTGATTGCCGAGCAGTCAACAAAATTATGGTAAAGTATCATCATCCTATCCCTCGATTAGATCACATGCCAGATGAGTTAAGTGGTTCTTCATGCTTTTCGAATATAGACCTCAGGTCCGGTTACCACCAAATCCGAATGAAACCCGGAGATGAGTGAAAAATCGCATTCAAGACCAAATTCGGTCTCTATGAATGGTTAGTGATGCCATTTGGCCTCTCTAACACACCGAGCACATTCATGCGACTGGCGAACCATGTGCTCAAACCGTTCATAAATAAGTTTGTTGTCGTTTACTTTGATGACATACTTGTTTATAATAAAGCTGTGGATGAACATGTCGAACACTTAAGGCTAGTGCTTGTAACTCTACAAGAGGAGAAGTTATATGCTAACTTCAAGAAATGTGTCTTTTGTGTAGAGTGTGTAGTCTTTCTAGGATTTGTTGTAAGTGCTAATGGTGCTGAATTCGATGAATCAAAAGTTGAAGCTATAAAAGATTGGCCGACTCCAACCTCGGTTTCTCAAGTTCGTAGCTTCCATGGCTTAGCTAGATTTTACCGAAGGTTTGTTCCTGACTTTAGCACCATAGCAGCTCCTTTGACCGAGCTGGTGAAGAAAGACCATCCGTATGTGTAGCGAGAGTCCCAAGAGAGTGCTTTCCAAGACTTGCAACGGAGGCTATGCGGTGCCCCGTTGTTGCAACTCCTTGACTTCAGCAAAGCATTCGAGGTCGAGTGTGATATGTCCGGAGTTGGGATCGCAGGAGTGCGTATGCAAGAATCGAAGTCGATCTCTTACTTCAAAGAAAAGCTTAAGGGTGCAACCTTGAATTACTCTACGCATGACAAGGAGTTGTATGCCCTCGTTCGAGCACTCGCCCATTGGCAACATTACTTATGGCCGAGAGAGTTTGTGATTAAAAGTGATCATGAGTCTTTGAAATATATCCGTGGCCAAGAGAAACAAAACCGAAGACATGCCAAGTGGGTGGAATTCATTGAGAGCTTTCCCTATATAATTCATTATAAAAAGGGAACCGACAATGTTGTGGTCGATGCGCTATCAAGGAAATTTACCTTAGCGACCGCTCTCGCCTCGAGGCTCACATGATTCAAAAGCATCAAATCGATATACGAAGACGATCCCAAGCTAAAAAGAGTCCATGATGCAATCTTGAGTGGCCAAAGGGTTGAGAAATATCAGTGGCATGATGGCTACCTCTTCAAGAATGGGAGGGTTTGTGAGCCTGTGTCATCGTGGAGAGATCTTTTGGTTCGAGAATCTCACTCTGAAGGCTTGATGGGTGTCACGACCCAATTTTCGGGGCCGTGATGGCACCTAAGTGTTACATCCTTAGGCGAACAACGAATAATTAAACTGACTCATAATGATAATTTAGATAGAAATATTTCAATAAAATATATGTGTAGACATCCACCCGAAATACAGTGTCAATAGAGCATCTACGAATTCTGACATCCGATATATATATATATATATATATATATATATATATATATATATATATATATATATATATATATATATATATAATAAAGATGTAGGAAGCGTCTAAACACTAAGGTGGATCAGACAGTATGCCACCGCGAACCATGCGTTTGGCTCACCTCAAGCAAAAATAGACACAGCTTCGAACGGATCAGATAAGTCCAGCTGTCTGACTAGTAGAAGGATCTGCACATTTAAACAGTAAGTTATGAGCCAAAGCCTAGTAAGATCATCGATAGGCCCGCTAAATTACCCTTTCGGGACAAGTCTTTGATAATGCATAAGCAGATAACGGAAGTACAATCCACACCTTTACAGTAACCCATAAACATTACGTATGATAATATAATTATACAACAACACAAGCAATAATACGCGAACACATAACATGGTCAATAATATAAAAATACATAATATAGGCAGCATATACAATATTATATTGATACTATGGCATAAGCAATAATATAATTAACACACAGCATGGCGATGATATATCTCGCATACCACATAGGTAATGATATACCTAGCACATAGCATAAGCATACACCCTGTGCGGCTTTTTTTATAGGTCATAACGCACCATAGGCCTCTGTCCCTATAAACAACTTTACTTATAGGTCATAACGCACCACAAGCCTCTATCTTTACAAGTCTCAACATCTAGGTCATAACGCACCACCGGCCTCTGTCCCTAGATGAAATTTCGCTTCTAGGTCATTAGGCACCACCGGCCTCTGTCCCTAGAGCATATCAATAATACACCGGCACCCAACATCGACTATACACAAAGTCACGTTTGTGCTTTCTCCTTTTTGTATAAATATAACGAGTAGTACATAATACTATCTACTAGACAATGCTAGTCAATTAAGTACTCGACATCTTACTTAGCAAGATCAAATCTTATCCGCAAGCAAAATAGAGGTCAAGTCTCACTTACCTCAAAATCGGCTCAAGTGGCTAAGGAACGACCTCCTTTCCCAAACGATGTGCCTCTGTAAGACTCCTCTCTGAGCCAAAGAAATAGTGTCGCACTTGTAAGCATGTGAGGAAAGGATTCTAAGCCCTTACGCAATTTAAGAGAAATTTACCAAAATACCCCCGGGTCGGACGTACCCAAAAACCCGTAAAATTTATGTTTCCGGACTCCCCATACTCCCACGAGTCCAAAAGTACCATTATTGTACATACCCGAGTCCAACTCGGTCATTTTTCCCATTTCACAAATCTAGGGTTCAAACCCTCTTTCCAAGGATCGTCACTTTGATCCTCGGATTAAAGCGTTAAAATGGGTAAGAATAGTTACCTTGTGTTTAGGAATGATTTTGGTACTTCAATTCCCCTTGGAATCACTTTTAGAAGCTCAAAACATGAAAATAAAAATGAATGCCCGCCCTAGTATATATAGCAGCCCGCAGCTTTAAAGAGTTGTACCACATGCTGTCCAAATTGTACCTCACTGGATATCTTTCAGTAAAATACCCATAACGTTTATAGAAATGTCCAAATGATAGGAGGTTGGTGGAATTAGAACCACAACTCAAAGAGCTACAACTTTCATGTTTTGACCTTTTTTAAATTCCTTATGGATTCATCTGAAAAATCGATTTCTTTCCGGCTGAACAGTAAAAAACAGAATTCAGCAGCTCTTTTGACTTTGCACCAGGTCTGCCACTGTTTTTGGGTCCAAACGAGACTCTACGAAGCTCGGAATGACCCCAAATTTTGTACACAAGTCATACAAGACTAGTGTGACATACTCGTCAAGACGAAACTCAATTCGGATCTCTAGAACTCAAAAAGTGGGTCCCACGGGAAAGGGTAAAATTTCGACTTTTGCCAAAATAGCGAATTTTAATCAAACGACCCCGGAATCCAAATTCGAAAGTTGATACAAGTCACAAATGACGATACGAACCTAACGGAACACTCAGATCTCTCATCGGAGTTCGTTTACTCAAATCGAGCTTGAAAACCTCTTTTAACCTTTTTAAACTTCCGCAACGGAGATTTTATCAAAAGTCCTATCAAACGAGGTCCGTTTTCACTTATGAAGGTTGCTACAGGTCATAAATTACCATACGAACCTAACACAACTTTCAGATTTCACATCATAGCTCATTTTGCTCAAATCGAGCTCCAAAACCTCTTTTAGCCTTAACGAATATCTGAAACGGATGTCTTTCTCCGATACCTATCTAACAAAGTTCGTTTTAGCTAAAAATTTTCAGGCATGTCATAATGGACCTTACGGAGCTTTTGAGATTGTCGACACGCAAATCGAGGTCCCAATTTTCGAAACGACTATTTGAGGTCGTTACAATCTCCCCCACTTAGACTCTCATTCGTCATCGGACGAGCCCGAGTCTAAGGTAAGATTCACATTTTTACGAAAATAATTACATGGATTTCGAGGACTCTCGCTACTACCCGAAATCATAAACAGCAACATAACTTCAGGCTTTAGAGATTGAAATCATACCTGAATTATCGAAAAGGCGAGGATACTTCTCCCGCATGTCGGACTCGAGTTCCCAAGTGGCCTCTTCGCTAGGACGATTCTTCCATAGCACTTTAACCAACGGGATCTCTTTCGACCTTAGCTTACGGATCTCTTTAGCCGCAATAGCAATCGGCTCCTCCAAATAAGCCATGTCCTCGTCGATCTCGACAGAAGCCATATCAATCACATGGGATGGATCATGAACATACTTTCGGAGAATAGATACGTGGAATACTAGATGAACTGACAGAGATAGGGGCAAAGCAAGCCTATATGCAACAGCGCCAATGCGCTCCAAGACCTCAAAAGGACCAATGAACCTCGGACTAAGCTTGCCCTTTTTCCCGAATCTCATAACACCCTTCACCGGCGATACTTTAAGAAACACCCGGTCACCTACCATAAACACCAAATCTCTCCTCCTCCGATCCGCATAAGATATCTGTCGACTCTGAGCTGTGCGGAGCCGATCCTGAATGATTCGGACCTTATCTAAGGTCTGCTGAACTAGATCCGGACCCAACACCTTCACCTCTCCAGGTTCAAACCACCAACTGGAGAACGACATCGGCGGCCATATAATGCCTCAAACGGAGCCATCTGGATAGAAGACTGATAAATGTTATTATAGGCAAATTCCGCCAAAGGCAAATAACTGTCCCAATGGTCTCCAAAGTCAATAGCAGAAGCCCTCAGCATATCCTCAAGAATCTGGATGGTCCTCTCGGACTGACCATCAGTCTGAGGATGAAATGCAGTGCTAAGATCCACTCGGGTACCCAGCTCCTTCTGAAATGATCTCCAGAACTGAGCTGTGAACTGAGTACCGCGATCTGATATAATAGAGACTGGAGCACCATAAAATCTCACAATCTGCTCGATAAAGATACGAGCTAAGCGCTCTGATGAATAAGTAGTCCTCACGGGGATGAAATGAGCTGACTTGGTGAGACGATCCACCAAATAGAGACTGGAGCACCATGCAATCTCACAATCTGCTCGATAAAGATACGAGCTAAGCGCTCTGATGAATAAGTAGTCCTCACGGGGATGAAATGAGCTGACTTGGTGAGACGATCCACCACTACCCATACTGAATCATGCTTGCCCAAGGTCAAAGGCAATCCAACCACAAAGTCCATAGTAATATGCTCCAATTTCCATTCCGGAATCGGCATGGACTGAGTCACCCCGGCTGGTCATCTATGCTCATACTTTACTTGCTGACAATTTAAGCACCGAGACACATGATCAACAACATCTCTCTTCATTCCCTTCCACCAATATAACTCCCGAAGATCTTGATACACCTTCGTAATACCAGGATGAATAGAATACCGAGAACTGTGTGCCTCTGCAAATATCAGCTGCCTCAACTCCCCAACATTCGGAACACACAACCGACCGTTGAGCCGCAGTACACCATCATCTCCGATCATAAATGAGGTCACTCCCCCACTTAAAACTCTATCTCGAATATCACACAAATATGAATCATCAAATTCCTTTTCCTTGATCTGGGAAGCTAGGGATGACTGAGTCCCTATATAAGAAAAAACTCGGTCTGGCACAGAATCATCAAATCGCACTCCACTAATGGACAAGGCCTGCAACTCTCGAGCTAGTGGTCTCATATCAACATCAAGATAGGCAAGGCTACCAATAGACTTCCTACTCAGAGCATCAGCCACAACATTAGCTTTCCCGGGACGATACCGAATAGCGATGTCATAATCCTTAAGCAACTCCAACCATCGGCGCTGTCTCCCGTTCAAGTCCTTCTGGGTGAACAAATACTAGAGACTCTTATGATCAGTGAAAATCTCACAAGGCTCACCATATAAATAATGCCTCCACAACTTCAATGCAAATACCACTGCCAATAACTCTAGATCGTGGACAGGGTAGTTCTTCTCATGCACTTTCAGTTGTCTCGAGGCATAAGCTATCACCTTGCCTTTCTGCATCAAAACACCACCTAAGCCAATACCAGAAGCATCACAATAGACTGTGAATCCCCCGGATCCACTAGGCAAGGCCAATACATGTGTTGTAGTCAAGACAGTCTTGAGCCTTTGAAAGCTTGACTCACAAGCAGCAGACCATAGAAAAGGAACATTCTTCTGCGTCAATTTAGTCAGTGGTGCTGATATGGAAGAAAATCCCTCCACGAATCACCGATAATGACCTGCCAAGCCTAAGAAACTCCGAATCTCTGTAGGAGAAGTAGGCCTAGGCCAATTCTGAACGGCCTCCACTTTCTTGGGATCAACACTAATACCGTCCTTGGTCACCACGTGACCCAGGAATGACACGGTATCCAGCCAGAACTCACATTTAGAGAATTTAGCATACAATTCATGGTCTCTCAAGGTTTGAAGGATAATCTTCAAGTGATGCTCATGCTCCCCTCGGCTCCTTGAATATATAAGGATGTCATCAATGAACACAATAACAAAAGAATCAAGATATGGCTTGAACACACGGTTTATAAGATCCATAAAGGCGGCCGGAGCATTTTTAAGCCCAAATGACATGACAAGAAACTCATTGTGCCCATATCTCGTACGGAAAGCAGTCTTAGAAATATCCTCAGACCGAATCCTCAACTGATGATACCCCGATCTCAAGTCAATCTTGGAAAAATGAGTAGCACCCTGAAGCTGATCAAATAAATCATCTATACGCGGTAAAGGATACCTGTTCTTGATAGTCACTTTGTTCAATTGCCGATAATCAATACACATGCGCATAGAACCATCCTTCTTCTTTACAAAAAGAACCGCAGCACCCCAAGGAGACACACTGGGTCTAATGAAACCCTTATCAAGCAAATATTGAATTTGCTCTTTCAATTCCCTCAACTCAGCAGGAGCCATACGATATAGGCTGAGTACCTGGCAATATATCATTACAGAACTCAATCTCCCGCATAGGAGGCAAACCCGGCAAGTCATCCGGAAAGACCTCCGGATACTCGCATACTACCGGTACTCGATCAATAGATACCTCCTCCACTCGAACATCTCGAATAGAAGCAATATACCCTCTGCACCCGCGAGCTATCATCTTCTGAGCCTTCATGAATGATATGATCTTGTTCCTCGGAGAAGACTTGGAACCCTTCCAAATAGCCTTAGGCTCACCTTTGGTACCTATAGTCACGGAATTGGCATGGCAATCCAACGTCGCGTGACAAGATGCCAACCAATCCATGCCCATGATCACACCAAATTCCACCATATCTAGCAACATCAAGTCTACTAGAGACTCAACACCACAAATAGAAATCACACACTCCCGATACCCTTTATCTACACATATAGGATCTCCGACAGGCGTTGCCACCATAAATGGAGCATCAATAAAAACCAGATCCTTGCTCAAGCAAGGTGAAAATCCAGGAGACACATAAGAGAAAGTAGATCCCGAATCTATAAGGGCAAAGGCACTGCGGCCACAAACAGAAAGAGTACCTGTGATCACATCATTGGATGCCACGGCATCCTGGCGTGTCATAGCAAAAACCTGAGCTGAACCTCCAGGACTAGGAGCTCTCTGAACCGGCTGCCTAGGAGGAACCTGAGTGACAGGCCTAGCTGCCTGAGGAGAAGACCGAACCATAGCAGCAGAACTCTGATGTCCCGCGGAGGTAGGTCCAGATGAAGTAACATAGGGGCAATTCTTCACAAAGTGCCTGGGATCCCCATACTGGCAACAAGCCTTACTACCGCCTCCTCCGCGTCCACCTCCGGGCCTGCACCTCCCATAGTGCCTCTGACGGCATCTCCCACAAACAGGTGGAACAGACTGAGATGAATCCCCACGCCTCTGAGACGGCTGAGGCCTCTGAACACCCGACGAAGTACCCTGAGATGATAAAGCAGCGGCCTGAGGAAGTCTAGGCTGAGTATGACCACGGGAACCCTGGCCTCCATGCGAAGGAACACTAGAAATACCAGAATATCGTGACCTCTTGCTCGCTCTCTCTGCATCTGCCCTGGCATGAATATCCTCCATACGCCTCGCAATATCAACCACCTCATAATAAGACTTGCTGCCCATATTAGGGGCAACAGCTATCTGAAGACGAGGATGAAGACCCTCATCAAATCTAAGGACCTTGTCCCTCTCCAGCCCAACCATAGCAGGCGCAAACTGGGATAACTCTAAGAATCTAGTATCATAAGCAGGCACGGACATGTCTCCCTGCCTCAACCTCTCAAACTCGCGCCTCTGGGCATCATGGTGGCTCTGAGGCACAAATCTACTCATAAACATGGCAACGAACTCGGCCCAAGACAAAGGAGGAAGATCACTGGACCTTTGTCTCATCACAGAAACCCACCACGTCTCGACATCACCGGACAATCAGAAAGAAGCACATCACACCCCAAGGGTGTCTCTAGTACCTAGCACCGAAAATATCTTCTCACACTTCTGAATATATCTCTGAGCAGAACAAGTAGCTGGTGTACCATCGAACTCGGGAGGCTTGAGCTTCATGAAGGACTCAATCCTCCGAGTTACCTCCTCGTCACTCATAGAAAGAGTAGGAATAGAATGACCCAACTGAATACCCGACTTAGGAGCCAAAGTGGAAGGCTGAGCAATAGGACTAATAGCTGGAGTAGACTGAGGAATCACCAGAGTAGCCTCAGGAGTCGGCGTACTCATAGCTGGAGTAGCTGGCTGGGGTACCGCAGAAGGTACTGGCATATCGCTCATAGGGGAGGCTTGAGATCCAAATATGCCCATCATCCGCAATAGAACATCTGCAGGAATAGATACCGTTGTGCCCGGCACAAGAGAAGGCATAGTCGATGGGACATGTCCGACGGGTATCTCAGAAGACACCGGTGGCACTATACTAGTCTGTCTGGCAGCAGGAGGTCTGCCCACAGAAGCTCTGGTAGTAGCCGCTCTAGGCTGAGTAGGTGCCCGCGCACCAGTCCGTGTGCTACGCACAGCTCTTCCACAGACTGACTTAGTCAGTGTGTCACCAGCTCCCAAAGCAGAGGACGATCGCGTTCTCACCATCTGTCATAATCACATTAAAGGATTAGCACCTATGTAAGCATCATAGCACGAGAAGAGATGAAATGAAGGGAAACAACTCTTCCTAAAATGCCTTTGCAACCTCTCGCTTATAAGTATGGTCGACAACATACCCATAAACAAGACTCTGCTCGGACACTGCTCCATTGACTCCCTAAGACTCGACTTACAACCTAGGGCTCTGATACCAATTTGTCACGACCCAATTTTCAGGGCCGTGATGGCACCTAAGTGTTACATCCTTAGGCGAACCACGAATAATTAAACTGACTCATAATGATAATTTAGATAGAAATATTTCAATAAAATGTAGGTGTAGACATCCATCCGAAATACAGTGTCAATAGAGCATCTACGAATTCTGACATCCGATATATATATATATATATATATATATATATATATATATATATATATATATATATATATATATATATATATATATATATATATATTACAAGATGTAGGAAGCGCCACGAACCATGCGGTTGGCTCACCTAGCGCAAAAATAGTCACAGCTTCGAACGGATCAGATAAGTCCAGCTGTCTGACTAGTAGAAGGATCTGCACATTTAAACAGTAAGTTATGAGCCAAAGCCCAGTAAGATCATCGACAGGCCCGCTAAATTACCCTTTCGGGACAAGTCTTTGATAATGCATAAGCAGATAACGGAAGTACAATCCACACCTTTACAGTAACCCATAAACATTACATACGATAATATAAATATACAACAACACAAGCAATAATACGCGAATACATAACATGGTCAATAATACAAAGATACATGATATAGGCAGCATATACAATATTATATTGATACTATGGCATAAGCAATAATATAATTAACACACAGCATGGCGATGATATATCTCGCATACCACATAGGTAATGATATACCTAGCACATAGCATAAGCACACACCCTGTGCGGCTTTTTTTATAGGTCATAACGCACCATAGGCCTCTGTCCCTATAAACAACTTTACTTATAGGTCATAACGCACCACAAGCCTCTATCCCTACAAGTCTCCACATGTAGGTCATAACGCACCACCGGCCTCTGTCCCTAGATGGAATTTCGCTTCTAGGTCATAACGCACCACCGGCCTCTGTCCCTAGAGCATATCAACAATACACCGGCACACAACATCGACTATACACAAGTCACGTTTGTGCTTTCACCTTTTTGTATAAATATAACGAGTAGTACATAATACTATCTACTAGACAATGCTAGTCAATTAAGTACTCGACATCTTACTTAGCAAGATCAAATCTTATCCGCAAGCAAAATAGAGGTCAAGTGTCACTTACCTCAAAATCGGCTCAAGTGGCTAAGGAACGACCTCCTTTCCCAAACGATGTGCCTCCGTAAGACTCTTCTCTGAGCCAAAGAAATAGTGTCGCACTCGTAAGCATGTGAGGAAAGGATTCTAAGCCCTTACGCAATTTAAGAGGCAATTTACCAAAATACCCCCGGGTCGGACGTATCTAAAAACCCGTAAAATTTATGTTTCCGGACTCCCCATACTCCCACGAGTCCAAAAGTACCATTATTGTACATACCCGAGTCCAACTCGGTCATTTTTCCCATTTCACAAATCTAGGGTTCAAACCCTCTTTCCAAGGATCGTCACTTTGATCCTCGGATTAAAGCGTTAAAATGGGTAAGAATAGTTACCTTGTGTTTAGGAATGATTTTGGTACTTCAATTCCCCTTGGAATCACTTTTAGAAGCTCAAAACATGAAAATAAAAATGAATGCCCGCCCTAGTATATATAGCAGCCCGCAGCTTTAAAGAGTTGTACCACATGCTGTCCAAATTGTACCTCACTGGATATCTTTCAGTAAAATACCCATAACGTTTTATAAAAATGTCCAAATGATAGGAGGTTGGTGGAATTAGAACCACAACTCAAAGAGCTACAACTTTCATGTTTTGACCTTTTTTAAATTCCTTATGGATTCATCTGAAAAATCAATTTCTTTCCGGCTGAACAGTAAAAAACAGAATTCAGCAGCTCTTTTGGCTTTGCACCAGGTCTGCCACTGTTTTTGGGTCCAAACAGGACCCTACGAAGCTCGGAATGACCCCAAATTTTGTACACAAGTCATACAAGACTTGTGTGACATGCTCGTCAAGACGAAACTCAATTCGGATCTCTAGAACTCAAAAAGTGGGTCCCATAGAAAAGGGTCAAATTTCGACTTTCGCCAAAATAGCGAATTTTAATCAAACGACCCTGGAATCCAAATTTGAAAGTTGATACAAGTCACAAATGACGATACGAACCTAACGGAACCCTCAGATCTCTCATCGGAGTTCGTTTACTCAAATCGAGCTCGAAAACCTCTTTTAACCTTTTTAAACTTCCGCAAAGAAGACTTTATCAAAAGTCCTATCAAATGAGGTCCGTTTTCACTTATGAAGGTTGCTACAAGTCATAAATTACCATACGAACCTAACGCAACTTTCAGATTTCACATCAGAGCTCATTTTCCTCAAATCGAGCTCCGAAACCTCTTTTAGCCTTAACGAATATCCGAAACGGATGTCTTTCTCCGATACCTATCTAACAAAGTTCGTTTTAGCTAAAAAATTTCAGGCATGTCATAATGGACCTTACGGAGCTTTTGAGATTTTCGACACGTAAATCGAGCACCCGATTCCCGAAACAACTATTTGAGGTCGTTACAATGGGATACTTCGGAGTCGATAAAACTCTTAGTATCTTGACAGAGCAGTTCCATTGGCCAAAAATGCGAAGAGATGTGGAAAAGTTTTGCAATGCTTGTATAGATTGCAAGAAAGATAAATCGAGGTCCAACCCTCATGGTTTGTACACTCCGTTACCCGTTCCTAATCGATCGTGGGTTGATATATCCATGGATTTTATTATGGGGTTACCGAGATCGGGGGGTGGACATGATAGCATCTTCGTCGTAGTCGGCCATTTTTCCAAAATGGCTCACTTTATTCCTTGCAAGAAGTGTGATGATGCACAATATGTAGCTACTTTGTTTATTTCTAATGTGTTGAAATTGCATGGTGTGCCTCGCATTATTGTGAGTGATCGAGACTCAAAATTCTTGAGTCATTTTTAGAAATGCTTGTGGGGTGCCCTCGCCACTAAATTACTATTCTCGACGTCTCACTATCCTCAGACTGATGGACAGACTGAGGTAGTTAACTGAACCTTGGGAGCTCTGCTTCGAGCAATGACCAAAGGTAAGGTCGGAAACTGGGCTGATTGTTTGCCCGTGATGGAATTTGCATACAATCGAACAGTTCATCGAATGATTGGAATGACTCCGTTCGAATGTGTGTATGGTTTTAACCCTTTAATTCCACTTGATTTAACCCCATTGCCTCGAGATTATGTTATTGATTTTGAAGGTACTCAACGAGCTACTGCTTTGATTGAGTTGTATGCAAAGATGAAGAAGAACCTCGAGGAAGCTTATGCCAAAGTTGCATCGAAGAAAAATAAGGGGCGCAAAAAGTTGGAATTAAATATGGGAAATTGGGTGTGGGTTCACTTCCGAAAGGAACGATTTCTAAACCAAAGGAAAGGAAAGTTGGCTCCTCAAGGGGATGGTCTGTTTCAAGTGATGAACAAGATCAACAACAATGCTTATGTGATCGACCTCCCTGGTGAGTATAACGTATCCAACACCTTTAATGTTGCTGACTTAACTCCTTGTGTTGTAGGCCAAGCATCAGAGGCTGAAGAGGGCTCGATTTCGAGGACGAAATCTTCTCAAGAAAGGGAAGATGATGCATCCCAAACACGTGCTGATCAAGTGTTCAATCCACCGAGGCCGATGACATGAAGCCAAGCCAAGCTGTTGCACGATGTTCACATTCAATTGGCGTGGTCGGGAGAAAGAAACCGTTCCGAAGCTAAGTGGCCGAGCTCAAGAATCGAAGGCTTCATTTATAAGCTTGAGCTCGAAGAAGGGAGTGACCGAACCTCGACCGAACACTCAACATCGACGCTGAAGTAAAGCAAAAAAACAACCGAAGGAAGAGCGTCTGATGTCAAAATGAGCCGAGTTGAGCAGCTGAGCACCGAAGTCAAGAGCTTGAGCTCAAGTGTTCGAAACTCAAGTGTTCGGCTGAAGGAGTGACTGAACACTCAGTTTATTCAGCCCTGCATGGCTTACTCCTACTGGTCGCTTGTGACCATTTACTATTTTGTCCTTAGAATAGTCTATATAAACCTCATTTTATTTCATTGTAAGCATCTGGTTTTTGATGAATGATTAAACATAGTTGTAACTATTCAGTGTCTCCGATGGAGCAGAACCCCGATGTGGGATTTTAAAGAACTTTGTGTCATTCGGTATGAATCGTTTGAACAATCTTCTTCTTTGGTCATTAAGTTTGCAAGAAGCATGTGACTTCTTGAGGATTGTTGCTTAGTACTAGGTGCATCTTTGTTTTCTGATTGTTTGGGACCGAAACTAGTTCTTCGGTATCATTCGATTGAAGCTAAGACTTGTCTTGCTTCTATCTTACTTTTTGTTGTTGTTTTTCCGCGTTTCTCCGGCTGCTTAGCTTCACCTCCGGTTTAGTTTGCACCACAACTTGAGGGGGGAGGGGTTGAGAATATTATTTATGCTTAGTGTAGGTGTACTTAATTAGCTGATGTACACATTATACATTAGTCTAGTCTGTTAGATTAGTTACGCTCCAGCTGGAGCTTATTTGGCAGGTTGTTAGTGCTAGGATTTTAGATATTTTTGGTCAACTCACCTATGTATATATATGAGTTGTACACTTTCATTTAGTTAATTCCTTTCCTTTGTGCATGATCTTATTTACTCTTTGTTAGTATGCCATTATAATAAGGACAACGTCCCTCGGCTATAAGTAGAAGTTAGAGTAATAATTTACAGAGCTGTAAGACGATTGGAAGACATCGTCTGCTGAGTCCAAAAATGTTTCGCTGTTGATGGTCTACTATATGGACTGAATTTTGAAACATTATGCCTTCGGGGAAATTCACGTCTCTTCTAATCCCTAGAAACGTAGCTGTCGACCAGAGAAGAAACCTCACATGGCTTCCTATGATAAAAGTTGAGTTTTTTGCATTTTTGTTTCTGTTCAAAATTTTGTTCACCAAATTGGAGATCCTCCTTCCCTGTTTCATTAAGAAATTGTTAAGCTATTTCTTGTACAGAAACTCAAAGAAAGAATATCATAACTAAAACAAAAAGTCTACAATCTCTATAACTGGACGTACTCAACTTTAAATCTATATGAGTTTCATCTTATTAAATCTAAATCTTGAGAATCTTCACTAAGCATCCTGACGTACATATTTCCGTTATTACTAATGTGGCTTCATTTTAAATTTATAAAAAGTCCTCGTCAAATATCTTGAGATCCGTAATTTGAATTTCTTTTTTTACAAGGATGGTTGCTAATTAGTACTACACATTGTTGCATACTCTTTGCATCTGACATGCCTTGAAAAAAATGGTGGTACTTATTTATTTTTTTGTCAGACGCTGCTTTTTAACTAACTTTCTAACTATGCTGATGATCTTTAATTATTTGAGGAATTAATATCAAGTTTATTTCAATCAGCACTCGACGAGGATGTTCATGGTCCACATACTCAACATGGCTAACTATGTTTATAATTAGAAACCTATATTTATTATTACTAGCTAGCTTGTTAGTTAAGCGTGATATACAGGACCACAAACTGAATATGCTCGAAGTAATATCTCTTGCATGATTGGAGCTTTACGCATTCGATCTCTAATTCAATATATTAGAGATCTTTCTTTAATTTAACTAAAGCTCTACCGATCTTTTATAACGCGATAGGACCACAAACTGATAATATGCTCTAAGTGACACATCCTGCATGATTGGAGTTTCTATAAGCATGGAGTACTAGTTAAAGAGATCTTTCTTTTATTACTTTAAACAGTAATTATGATAATCTTTTTTAATTCAACCAGATGAGTATTCTAACAAACTGAGCTGTTCATGGGAGTAGGATACGGATTTAGTTAAGTGAGAAACATTATATCGAGGGACTACGTGTAACGTAGCAATTTGTCATGGTTAGCCAAATATGTTTAATTAGAGATCATAAAAATTAAGTTGATGAGTGGTTGGAATGATTGTCTTTTGTCTTGTACCTACTCTATAGAACGTGAACATAAAAAAGAGAGCCCGGATCTTTAAGAGTTGACTCCTTTTACTTTGACATTCACATCTGTCAATTAGATATTGTACGATCACTAACTCATAGAATCCTTGTCCTTGGACACGTATGGCTGCAACCATGCAAACCACTAATTTGAACTTAAGTAAAGGCTTAAAATCTTTGTAAAAATTTTACTGAATGGGACAACTTCACGTGTTTGGGCGGCTTCTTGGAGAGCCCCTAGCTAGCTGGAGATTTTTGACAAATTAAAGTTATGCTAGAATTAATGGATGGAGAGGAGAGAGGAAGAAAGGAAAAGCATGCATGGGGAGAACAAGGGGATTATTGTAGAAGATGAAAAAGAAGAGTTATGGGGTTCAGAAATTTGTGTCGGATTATGAATGAGCGGAACTGTCGTTGAGACTTTGACACATGAGTTCCTAGTCCAAGAATAAGCTTTTCTAGAGCTCTTTTGCGTTTGAAGAGTATTTCCTGCGACCTAGATGATGACATATTCCTATTCATTTTTCTAGTATTATGAACCTGAATATGCAACTGAAAATCTAGTGGGGATTGGGGTTAAATTTGGCGCAGTCCTATTCCAAATTGATAATTTTACCCACTATAACTGTTAGGAAAAAAATATCTCATTTTTGCTCTTGACTTCTTGCGGAAGTCCAACTTAAAAGGTAATCTTTAGACCATAGTAAAAGATAGTGAGGTAAATTTAGACCTTTATTTGTTGAGTATAAACATTTCAGGTTGGAGCTCTGTTAGTATTACAGTATATAGTAGAAATTGAAGTTCACGTGAATTTTTTATGAGCATGAACTTTTTTTACTCACAAATAGGTCCATACTAGTGTTTGGGTTTTGAAAACTCATCCTGAAAAATTGCCCAAGAATCATTAATTTATATGACCAAATAATGTTTTGCATTTTAAGTTTAAAAGAGTGAAAGTTTTCTATGTAAGGTGACCATTACATGATTCTAAATTCTGATTCATATTTGAATTTCGAACTTCGTCATCCTGAGTATATTATTTTCTGGAGAAACATGCAAGAGGTTCTTTCATAACTACTTAGACCCAGCTGAGAGATTAGAACTTGAATTGTTATAGCCTAGTCTATAGCATACTAGCATCATTAATTTGGTTGTATATGACGGTGGATCTTGAGAATGTTTTGAGAAGTATCAAGATAATCAGTTTTAACGAAAGAATGTGCCAGAACTATTAACTTTGCATATATATCAAGTCAATTTATTTAGATGTTAGAGAGATTGTGGAAGAGTCAGTAGGTTCGGTTAGTGAGGAACATACCCACGGGGACATGGCCAGCATTTCTCAACTAAACCAATCTGCTCCAATATTTTTTTAGGTATTCCTTGACACTTGTATGATCTTCTTTCAAACATTGTACCTGCATGACCACTTTATATTTCCCTTATGGGCCATTAATATTTTCCTGTGTTTTATTCTTCTTATTCATACGAGGACAAATAACAAAATATTCAGTTAGACACGAGAAATTCTAGTGTTTGTACGAGCACACACATGGCTTGTTATTTAAGGTATACACCCAATCGCTCCATCGTCACTTGTTTTAGGACATTTCTCTGCCATGGTTTATTCTTATCTCTTGGACATGAATAGAATCTTATTTCAAGGCGTACCACCACATGGAACAATTTTTTAAACTTTAGCGAGATGTTCCTAGTCATACACAACTATATACTTAGGAGTATAGAGAAATTTCTTAGATGGTCGAAATAGAAACACTTTTTGATTGGGCCTGTGGAGAAATTTTTTATTTTTTACAAAAGAAAAAAAAGGATCAAAAGTTAAGGAATCAAATGTATAAATTCTTTTTGGCACACTCTTTTTTTCTTAGCAAGATGATGTAGAGTGAAATCTCTCTATGACGTTTGTTTAGAAATTTTATGGGTACTGTAGCGAAGTTCTATTATACATGTGTAATGATATTTGGTGTATTTTTCTGACCTTTTTGTGCTATAAAGAAAATAACTAATGGTGCATCTCTTCTCATGTTTGAACATAACAGAATTCATAGCCGACTTTAATTTGTTTGACAATGAACAGTAATTGTTGGTCTTGTGCTAATACTTATTAACTATAATGGTGCATCTCTTATCTATGTAGAGCTTTCCATTTATTTGTTACAATGAAATTCTTCTCAAGTCTAAGAAAATGATATGTTAAAAGACAATATTAAAAGAAGGCAGGTGCAGCAAGCCGTGTGGGAAATTTAATCAATACTACCAGCTTGGCAGTGAATATTGAAATCCGTACTATACCATCTCTATATATATATGTCAAGACTTGTGGGATTTATGTTTAAAACAAACATTCCTCCAAGGCCCATGTTCACATCAACTAAGCGAACCAACCTGCCATAGTCACGTTTCTGTACTTCTCCAGAATGAAGGTAAGTTACACAAACTTAACATTTGCGTAGTCAAGAACAATGATTATATTCTTTACCTTGTAAACGTTTTAGCAAATTATGTTGATTACAGATCTTTAATTGGTTTCAAAGCAAGATAAATGGAAACCAAGGAACCAACAAGCAAAACTCTGTGACAGTTACTAGTAAGTATTCATGATTTCCTTTAGTTTGCTGTATATTAATCTACATTGTCAAAAGAAAAAAAATATATAACTATGTATGTATGTCTGTATGTATGTATGTATATATACACATATTTCTTTGTTTGTTGCAGTTGTAAAAGTATATTACTGAACCTATTAAAAGGATAGCATACACACTTACTCAGGACTGCTTTTTAAGGATTATATTTTGTGCTGTGTTTCTAATTGCTTTCTCCTTCCAAAAGATCATAGGCTGCATCAACCCTGTAAAGATGAATTCAGCAATTGGCCTATCGAACTTCTTGCTATCGGAACATTTGGAAATAACAGTCTGAAAGATTCTATGAACTTGAATCAGCCTGATCCTCCAGAAGAGTTTACACCTGAAGAAGTTGGAGAACTTCATAAAGAACTAACATTACTACTTTGTGAACAAAGTCCTCCTTCCTCTGATCCAGCTAAAGATTCGGCGAAGGATCTTGAGAAATTCTATGAATGCTTACAGAACTTGGAAGATGATAGAAGTACCGATGAGCAGGTTCCTGAATGTTCAGGATATAAAGAGAGTAATCTGAAGCAGAGTAACAGTGTTGTTTGTGGCAAAGGGCAAGAAGTAAAATTGGAAAACACAAGCAGTGGCATTGGAAAAAAGACTTTGTCTTATCTCCTCAAGAAGGCCTTTCTCCGCAGAGGTGGATTCACATCCCATCCCCCTCCCCCTCTTCTGAGAGATCCAATCTTACAATCAAAGTTTGAGAAATTAAGTTTGGAGAAGGTCTGCACACTCTATGCACCATATTAACGTCACAAATACAGTATATGTTATTATTTTATCTTAACTCGAGTAATAACGCTATCTGCAGATTCTGAGAACCATACTCCACAAAAAGGTATTCCCACAAGCGTCCAGTCCAAGGGCTAACATGAAAAAGAAGTACTTGGACAATGGAAATGTGCTTGAGAGTGACGGTGAAGATGAAGCATTTGATAGAATGAAGGATAAAAATAAGTGGGACAACTCTGATTCTGATTGTAAGTTTGATTATGAACCTAACTCTTCATCTACTCAGTACACTAACATGACAAGCACTTGTAAGAAGCACAGAGAAATCAAAATTCTAAAAGTGTAAAATTTATGAGGCACTTAAATACATTTACTGTATACGTTAACATGTAACACAACTAGCACTTGTAACTTTTTGAGGATGTTAACTGTGTTCATTTCTTGTGTTTGCAGTCATTGTACTAGAGATATGATTGACTTACTCTTTAGCCAGTTCTTCGAAAGAGGTACCAGTTAGCTAGATATGCTGCATCTGAGTCATTGTCCATCCGAGCCTCTCATAGTGTATAATACTTTTGAAGATTAATCCGTTCATTTTGGCTGAACAAAATTCAAATTCTTCTAAGATTTTGGTAGAGGTGAACCACTGCAAGATATGGAGGAGTTGACAGGCAGCACACATAGACAAGAATAAACTTCCACTGCTTCTGTTCGCTCAATTTTTGCCATGGCTGGATTTTCCATGGTTGCTTTGCGGGACTCAGAGTACTTCAGTTGGAAGTATTATTAAAAGAAGAGAAGAATAAATGGTGTATTTTTCAGTTTCTATTTTAGCAGAACTAGTGATGGGTTGAAATGTATAATTTTTTCTTCTATTATGCTGCAGATATAATAGTCTTTACTTTCACTCTTGCTGGTGTTATTTAACAGGGTCAGCCGTCCATGTTCTTTTCAATTCAAAGAGTTTCATATTTGGCATTATAATGCAGAAGCTGTACATATATCTACATTGGTTATCTGAACAGAATAAACTATAGGGAGCAAATTTGAAAAAGCACTATGTTAAATAGTCTCAAAAACAGGAACGTTTCGCTATGGGTGTGTATATTTACTACATTTTGAAAAATCTGAACTAAAAGTATCCACCCATGTCACAGACATTTTGACACAGATAAGTCAAAAACAAATGAAGGATCCATGAAACATGTAAATGCATAATAAAGGCTCCTTCATGCTCCAATTCCCAGTTTTGTTTATCTAGACGTTTTACTCTTATAGTTTAACAACAAATCCTTTTGGCTTCGAGGCTTCACTACATCACATGAAGTGTATGCAGTATCCATTTCAGGGATTGGTAAATGCCACATTCCTTTGTAAGATGCCCTTCATAAGCCTCTACTTGGTAGTCGAGGAGAGTTGAAAAAAACAAGCACCATCCCAACTAATTCTTTGTCGATCTCATGCATTGATCATTAGTCGGAGATCTCTTGGCCTAACCAATCAACACGTTAAACTTGTATCTCTTCTATCCTCCTTATGGCTTCCTTCATGTCAATTCTCTTATCATGGTCACTCTCAGTGCATGCAGCACCTATGTAAAGGAGCTTTTCCATCTTTTCAAGGGAATCCTTGGCTGTTGCTATCTCTGGATCAATCAATTCTGCTATTCTCTTCTCTTCAATTGCTGACCGCGCCCATTGCACAACATCAGTTCCACAGTTTTGGCTGCTGAGATACTGTGACGGGAATTTCCCAGTAATGATTTCTAAAATTATGATTCCAAGACAATAAACATCACTTTTCGGAGAGATTTGTTGCTGTAGTGTGGCTTCTGGGGATTTATAAGCAAAAAGAGATTGGACAGTTTGCGAGTTGTTGATTAGTGGGTAAAAGGCATAATCTGTTAAAAGTGGTTCATTGTTTGCACTAAGAAGAATGTTGCTAGACTTAAGGTTCCCGTGAGGCAAATCATATGATGCAAACTCAGTATGGAGAAATTTCATTCCACTGGCAACTCCCTGGATGATTTTCAGGCGGGTAGGCCAATTTAGCTGAGCATGTGCTATCCCCCGATCACCTGAAAATTTTTTATGAGATCTCAACTGATAAAAATAAACACATACAGTTTGTACTATAAAAGCAGCTCCTAAATTCGTACTATGTTGTAATGTAATGTGAAAATTACTTCCAGGCATATTAGAGCTTTGGACAAAGTCCAATTCAACACAATTTGAGAACTTCACAAGTAGTTGTAATAGTTCAAATTTCTAATAAAGAAAATATGTTTCCGCTATATAAGAGCATTTTTACGAACTATGTGGATCCCAATACTTTTAAAAGAGCCATTTCGAGGGAACTTGAAAAAGGATAGTTGACTAATATGATAAACTTAAAGGATATCTTCTCATGAACATCCACACATGCCCATGAAAAGAAAGAAAGCTAGCATTAAGTTGTAGTCGAAAAGGGCTGTGTCCACGGACTGCTTATCATCAGAATAAGGCAGAGCCAAAGAAGAGATATACATACCATGTAGCAGATACAACAGGCTGCCTTTTGGAATGTACTCTGATACTACCAGCTTCTCCTCTTTTCTGTAATGGTATGCTAATGGTTGCAATATATTCTTGTGCCTTAACCTGGCAAGCCGCCTGATCTCTGTATCAAAAGTGTCCTTATTCAACTTATTCATCTCTCTCAATCTCTTCACCACGACGGACACTCCATTTCCGAGCACTGCCTTGTAAGCTGACCCCAATCCTCCATTCCCAAGGACTTCTGCAGCTGCTTTCATCAAATCAGGCAAACCAAATGTACCTCTTTCTTCATTCACCATCACAAGATCACCCATATCACTACCACTTCGCGAACGTCCCCTTCTTGACGACCGCATAGAGTCACCTCCCTTGCTGCGCGAGCTCATGCTTCTCTTGTTTGAGCTTGGCATATGCACCTTCACAGCCTCATCAAGGTTCTCTTTCTCAAGCCTTTCGAAGTGATCATTCTTGCGCCTCATCTTAAAAAATACTATAACTACCAATACCAATACAACCACTAAACCTTTAATTATCCATTTTGTTCTAGTATAACCGCCAGACTTTTTCTCTGAGGCTGCAGCCTTGCATTCCCTCCCTATTTGTTGTCCACATAGCTCAGGATTTCCTTGAAAGGGGTCTGAACCAAACTTTGACAAACTATGTGGGACTTCACCTTGTAATTTATTGTTTGACAGGTTGATAGATGTCAGGGTCCCCTGTGATAAAGATGGAATAGGTCCTGAGAATTCATTATTTTCCAGGCGGAGCTCTAAAAGATATTTCAAACTGGCTAAAGAATCAGGGATTTTCCCTGAAAACTTGTTTCGCGAAAACCAGACTTTCCTGAGAGATGCCATTTTGGAGAAAATTTCTCCAGGGATCTCTCCTGTAAACTGGTTTCCATCAATGAATAATGACTTAAGAGCACCAAGCTTATAAAATTCAGGAATTGACCCTGAGAAGGAATTATTTGCAAGATTGAGCACTCTAAGGCCTTGAAGGCTAACCAATGCATCGACATCAATATCCCCTGAAAGGCCAAGCTCACCGAGAAGTAGGCCTTGGACAACATTATTTTCACATTGAATACCAATCCATTTCTTATTGTTGTCACAAGGATTTGTTCCTTTAATCCATGAGGAATCTAGAGCTGAGGTATTTTTTAATGATTCTTTAAATTCAACCAGAGCCTCATCATCTCCAATGGAAACACAAGGAGGTGGATGGGATAGAAAAAGGAGGAAAAACAATAAGGAAACAACAGGGGCCATGATTGTGATTGGGTATTTTGACACCTCCCTAGGCCTAGAGAAACAATGTGGCACTGGCCAAAGAGAGAGAATTTACCTGATTTTTTACTTAAGAGGTGTGTCATGGTGTGGTTTGTTTTTGGAGGGGATTAAGGTGGATGGTGTAATTTGATAAAAATTTGTGTGAGAGTTGCTAACTCCTAGAGGACACAGAATGTTGTCTCAGAACAGATTGAGAATGTTGCCACTGGCCAAAGAGGATTTTTCGCTGAATAAGGAAATTTTCACTAAATACCCATAATATTATGATAGATTTCTTTTTATATTATACTCCAAGTCCTATATTATAAACATAATGCCATAATAACATATGAGATGATTATCTTAAACACTAAGTTCATTCTCGGGCATAATTACGTTAATTAGTAGGAGTATTTTTTTTTTTTCCCTCCTTTAAACTGAAATGATTGTCCAGAAAGAGAAAACTCCTTTAGTATAGGTTTAGGATTGCAATATATGTCCACTAGAATTTCCAACTGTGTCCATATTTTAAAAAACAGGCGCGGCTAATCATATACACAATACTATATGTCCCATTTTATGTGGTATACTTTTTTTTAGTCTATCTAAAATTATGACATAGTTCAATTTTAAAAACAATTTGATGTTAACTTTTTTAATTTGTCGTTGATGAAATAATGTATAGCCTAAGAAATAGCTATAACATTGTTAACAAGTTTCAAATCACGTGCTTTGTCAGACACCGTTTTTCAGAATGAGATACTAATATTTCTTACCAATTGTGGTGAGCTCGACAATAGATTCGAGTATTCGACGGATCATACTCTAGCTCCAAAACGTTCACATATTCACGTATTCAAATTCTTAACTGATCATAAATGAGTTAACATATAGATCAAATTACCTTTAATCGATTTTCAAGGAGATTATTGGATATATCCCAATCACAACACATATGAAATGATTGTCTCATTTTATGCTACTTATTACTTATATACCAATCTTTCTTGATATGCAGGTGTATACTGTATAGCTAGAAAACTTGAAAGACCAGTGAAGGATAACAAGCAGTCACTTGCAAAAGAATTTTGACAGCATCGATCTTGTCTTCTACATCCAAGAGAAATTGAAAGAAAAAAAAAAGGAAGAGAGGTTCCTGTGAGTAGAGCTTTTTCTCCTCACAAGTACTAGAGATATTTCCGAGTATATAAGTTTATATATGTACTGATACCCTATGTGACCATTGATTTATTTAGTCTAGATAGCTAGAATTCCAGTAGAAAATATTTGGTCATTAGCATAAGGTGAACTTGCAATATCAGCAGATCTTGAAACTTCTGAGCTACACTTTTCCTTGTGCTCATCCATTACTATCTGACTGTATCGACACTCTGCACTACAAAATGCTTTCTCTCCCCTGCAATTCATTATTAACAACAAATCATCAGTCATAGAATAAATTGAAAAGTTTTGGACTTATGTATAACTATATTTTTACTTATTACATTTATATAGAGTTGGATGTCAAAACACTGATTATGTTGAAAAGGTTGAAACTTAAGGATGTACCTGTACATGTAAATGTCTTTGCCATGGAGCTTTTTATTACACAAATGGCATGAACTGAGAAAATCTGAAGTTGAGTGTCTCTGAATATCTCCAAATCTAGCTGGAGCTATGTCAAATATCCCTTTGGATGTGGATGATCTTTTGCATTCTTTTTCACTAACTCCGTTGTAATATACTCTAGTATATGACTTTTTATTTGGTCCACGGCAAGTAACAACTGTGTACTCTTCTTCAAAGTTGTCCAACTCTGTTTGATCATAATATTCTGCTGATCTTTTTGGTGAATTTATTGGAATTGATATGGACTTATTTGAACTTCTGTTATAAACAGCTTTGTTTGTATTGATTTCATCAAGAGCAGCTACAATAGCTAATCCCACCCCACCAAAATCATAGCCTTTTAGACCTATTGGTGATTGAATCTTGAAATCCAGGGGACTTTTTGGGCTAGTGGCACCATCCATAGTCCCCGTCCGGCTGCCGGAAACCGATAAGCCGGTTAGTTTTCCGATCACCGGCTTTGATATTTGGCTTATCATGATTAGTTGTTATGTTGTTCTCTTTTTCAAGAACTCCCAAAGTTGAATTATTGGAATGGAGTTAGAAAGTTTGAGTCTTGGGAAAGCTCTTTATATGAAGGCTTCTAATATAATGGAGTTGTTATGCTGAGCCCATGGTTTTTAGTTTAAATATCATAAAGAGAAGATTTCTTTATTTTAGAAAGAAAAAAATAACAAGGGAAAGTATAGTATCACATTATTCTATTCAGTAGTACAATTATTAAAACGCTTTATTATTGTGATATTTTTATTCCATTTTATATGTCACTATCAAATTATGAATAGTTCAACTACTTTTTTTTCTACAGTGACTTTTATGTTCTATTTGAACCATTTTATATATGTGGTAATATCACCTCTTTGTTTACCATATCTTTATGCATTTTCAACATACTTTTATGCATAAAATGCAACGTCTTGATCTTTTGGATTTAGAAGTCGGATTCCATTTTGGACACGTGTATACAATTTGGTTGCATTTCAAAACCGTTTGGTCGTGAAATCATTCTACAATCGAAGTTGAAAATTAATAACATTTTGGTGCAAGCTAATCGGAGATAAGCTTAGCAACCGAACAAGAACAGCAGAAAACAATAAAAAAAAATAGAAATAAGACGGATCTTATCTTCATTAGAATGAATCCGAGGAACTAGTCTCAGTCCAAACAACGGGAAACAAAAGATACACCTAATGCTAAGCAACAATCCTCAAGAAAACTCGTTTCTTGCAAAACTGAATGATCAAAGAAGTTGTTCAAACGGGTTCACCGATTGACCCAAATTTTTATAAATCCCACATCGGGGTTCGGCTCTCATCGGAGTCTCACTAGCAACAGCTATAACAAATATTCATCAACTACTTCGTAAAATAAAATAAGCTAAGGGGTTTAATTATATAGATTGTCTCAAAGGTACTTAAGTAAATACGGTCACAAGCGACCAATAAGACAAGGCCACGCGGGCCGAAGTGATTCATGTGCTCAGCTCTCTTGACTTGGGTGCTCGGTTGCTCAACTCGACACATTTGCAAACGGACGCTCACTTGCCTCGGGCACAATTGTAGCCCTTCGGTCACTCAGTGCTCGGCGTCAAGGTTGAGTGTTCGATCACTTTCTTCTTCGAGCTCGAGCTTACAGATATAGTCTTCGTATCTTGTGTTTGGCCACTCAGCATTCGAACAAGCGCTTCCTCTCAACCACGCCAGCTGAATGTGCACATCGTGCAAGAGCTTGGCTTGGCTTCATGTCATTGGCCTCGATGGGTTGAATAGCTGATCCGCACAGATTCGGGCTGCATCATCCTCCCCTTCTTGAGAAGATTTCGTCCTCGAAATTGAGCCCTCTTCAGTCTCCGATGCTTGGCCTACAACACAAGGAGTTAAGTCAGCAACATTAAAGGTGTTGGATACGTTATACTCACCAGGGAGGTCGATCACATAAGCATTTATGTTGATCTTGTTCAGCACTTGAAACGGACTATCCCCTCGAGGAGCCAACTTCCCTTTCTTTGGTTCGGGAATCTTTCCTTTCTGAAGTGAACCCAAACCTAATCTCCTTTCTTCAATTCCAACTTCTTACGCCCCTTGTTTTTCTTGGATTCCACCTTGGCATAAGCTTCCTCAAGATATTTTTTCACCTTAGCATGTAGCTCGGGCAAAACTGTAGCTGTGCGAGTACCTTCAAAATCAATAACAGCATCTCAAGGCAATAGGGTTAGATCAAGTGGAATCCAAGGGTTAAAACCATACACACATTCGACGGAGTCATTCCAATTATTCGATGTTGTATGCAAATTCCATCACGGGCAAACGACCAGTCCAGTTTCCGGACCTTACCTTTTGGTCATAGCTCGAAGCAGAGCTCCCAAGGTTCGGTTGAATACCTCGGTTTGTCCATCAGTCTGAGGACGGTGAGACGTCGAGAATAGTAGTTTAGTCACAAGGGCACCCCATAGACATTTCCAAAAAGTACTCAAGAATTTTGAGTCACGATTACTCACAATAGTACGAGGCACACCATGCAATTTCAACACATTAGAAATAAACAAAGTAGCTATATGTTGTGTATCATCACATTTCTTGCAAGGAATAAAGCAAGTCATTTTAGAAAAATGGTCGACTACGACAAAGATGCTATCATGTCCACCCCTGACCTCGGTAACCCCATAACAAAATCCATGGATATATCAACCCACGGTCGATCAGGTACAGGAAATGGAGTGTACAAACCATGAGGGTTGGACCTCGATTTAGCTTTCTTGCAATCTATACAAGCATTGCAAAGCTTTTCCACATCTCTTCGCATTTTGGGCTAGAGAAACTGCTCGGTTAAGATACCAAGAGTTTTATCGACACCGTAGTATCCCATTAAGCCCCCGGAGTGACCTTCTCGAACCAAAAGCTCTATCCAAGATGACACAGGCACACAAACCCTCCCATTCTTGAAAAGGTAGCCATCGTGCCATTGATACTTCTCAACCCTTCGGCCACTCAAGATTGTGTCACAAACGCTTTGTAGCTTGGGATCGCTCTCATACATCGACTTGATGCTTTCGAATCCCATGAGCCTCGAGGCGAGAGTGGTCGCAAAGGCAAATTTCCTTGATAGCGCATCAGCCACAACATTGTCTTTTCCCTTTATGTAATCAATGACATAGGGAAAGCTTTCAATGAATTTCACCCACTTGGCATATAAACCGCTGTTTAATTTCTTCGGGCCTCGGAGATGTTTCAAGGACTCATAATCACTCTTAATCATAAACTCTTTTGGCCAAAAATAATGTTGCCAATAGGCGAGTGCTCGAACGAGGGCATACAATTCCTTGTCATACGTAGAGTAATTCAAGGTTGCATCCTTAAGCTTTTCGCTGAAGTAAGCGATCGGCTTCGATTCTTGCATAAGTACTCATCCGATCCCAACTCCGGACGCATCATATTCAACCTCTAATGCTTTTCCGAAGTTAGGGAGTTGCAACAACGGGGCAGAACTTAGCCTCCATTTCAACTCTTGGAAAGCCCTTTCTTGGGATTCTCCCCACACAAACGCATGGTCTTTCTTTACCAGCTCGATTAAAGGAGCTGCCACGGTGCTAAAGTTATGAACAAACCTTCGGTAAAAGCTAGCTAAACCATGGAAGCTACAAACTTGAGATACCGAGGTTGGAGTTGGCTAATCTTTGATAGCCTCGACTTTTGACTCATCGATTTCAACACCATTAGCACTTACAACAAATCCTAGAAAGACTACACACTCAACACAAAAGGCACACTTTTTGAAGTTAGCATAAAACTTCTCTTCTCTAATTTTATCAAGCACTAGTCTTAAGTGTTCGACATGTTCATCCACAGATTTACTATAAACAAGTATGTCATGGAAATAAACAACAAAAAACTTATTTATGAACAGTTTAAGCACATGGTTGATCTTGAATGCAGTTTTCCACTCATCTCCGGATATCATTCGAATTTGATGGTAACCAGACATGCGGCCTATCTTCGAAAAGCATGAAGAACCACTCAATTCATCAAGTATGTCATCTAATCGAGGGATAGGATGACGATACTTTACCGTGATTTTTTTGACTGCTCGGTAATCAACACACATTTGCCAAGTTCCATCTTTCTTTAGAATAAGGATAACTGGAACGGTGCAAGGACTCAAGCT
This sequence comes from Petunia axillaris subsp. axillaris, assembly GCA_029990575.1. Taxonomy (NCBI): domain Eukaryota; kingdom Viridiplantae; phylum Streptophyta; class Magnoliopsida; order Solanales; family Solanaceae; genus Petunia; species Petunia axillaris. The sequence continues at coordinate 9,824,593 of JARKNS010000001.1, read as the reverse complement.
CTCTCGAACAAGGCACTTGTTCAGCAATTCATCCACCTGTCTTTGGAGCTCTTTGGTGTCTTCAGAATTATACCGCTATGAAGGTTTGTTGGGGATTTGAGACCCCAGAATGAAGTCAATTTGGTGCTCGATTCCTCTCAACGGAGGCAATTCACCTAGCATTTTTTCAGGGAACATGTCTCTGAAGTTCTGCAAAACACTTTGAACAGCACTAGGCAAAGGTTTATCGTTAGAAAAATCATCATTAGAGTTTAGAAAGATGTCCTTATGCACGAGGCAAATCATCAACTGACCGTTGTTGTTGCCTCGTAGGTACTCATCCGGTTGCGTGATTGCACAAATATTGTTTACCTCGGGCAGTAGATTTCTGTCCTCGGCCACAATTTTTATCCCAACCGGAGACTTAGCTTTAGCCGCTTCTTTCAGCTCCTTCATTCTTTTATAGGCCTCGCTGACTTGTTTTGGAGACAATGGTTTGAGTATGAAACTCTCCCCTCCGAGCTTAGCAGTGTAAGTATTGGATCGTCCGTTATGTATAACCGACCGATCATACTGCCATGGTCGACCCAATAGCAAATGATAAACTTGCATCGGTATCACATCGAACATCATCTCATCTTGATAATCTCCAACTTTGAACTTGATCCATACTTGCTTGACAACCTTCAACTCTCCACATTCATTTAACCATTGCAATCTATAGGGATGAGGGTGCTTCGAGGTTAGTTAATCCCACCTGTAAAACCAAGGTTTGGCTCACCACATTTGCACAACTGCCTGAATCAATGATCATCGAACAAACTTTCCCCCTCACTCGACACCTTACATGGAAAAAGGTTTTCCCTTTGGTTGTCCTCTTCTTCGAGAGTCATACAGCTCAAATTTCTTCGAACCACAAGAAAAAATTCTGGATGGTCAACTTTGGTTGCTTCACGACCATCATCAATTTCAGCTCGGTCAGTCTTCTCTTCATTTTCCCCCTCAGTATCACTCGCTTGCTCATGGACGGTTCCATCTTCGAGCAAAAGCATAACTTTGTGAATCGAACACTCTTTTGCCATATGACCATAACCCTTACATTTATGACACTGAATGTTTGAAGCACTAGGAGTATTGAGTTGAACTTTACCTCCCACTTCCTTGGAGTTGTTAACGGTCACTCCCCTTTCGAAGGGTCTCTTTTGATCTCGGCCAGTGTTGGCACTTACTGGATTCGGACTCTTCCAATCTTTACCTCGGTTCAAAGTAGTTGAAGTAGTGACTCCTCGGTACCAGCTTGTTTTGTCTTCCTTCACCCATTTCTCAGCTTCGATGGCTGCATGAAACACATCTTCCAAAGTTTGATACACATGCAGTCTCAATTGAGATGACACCTCTCGAGTCAAGCCATTTTTAATTGAATGATGGCCTGCTCATAATCTTCTTCCATATCAAGAGCCAATCGAATTCTTTCAAACTCATCATAGTAATCTTCAACCGATTTGGACCCTTGTTTCAACTCGAATACCTTCTGAAGTTGTTCCTGCTGATATTTGGCATTCACATACTTAGCATCCATTGCTCTCTTCAGCTACAACCATGTGGTGACCTCGGGATAAGCATTCCTTCTCATCAATCTTTTGTCAGCTTCCCACCATGTTGATGCATATGCCTCGAACGAAGCAATAGTATGTTCAACTTTTCTTTCTTCAGTCATCTCATTAATTTCAAAGATTCGTTCCAAACGAATCTTCCAATCAAGATATTGGTCTGGATCACTATTTTCTCTAAAGAGTGGAATAGTGATCTTCACGCTGTTCATGTTTGAATCACGAGCACCTCGAATCGGCTCCGGATACTCATCATAATAGTCATCAGCCTCACGCTCAAAATATCGATCAATATTTGCACCTCGGCCTCGACCTCAGTAGTTACCACGGCCTCGTTGAACCTGCCTTCGTTGAATGAACGGTGGCTCATACTCAGCTTCGACCTCGGAAAACTCTCCATCATCAATCCCTTCATCAACAATCACAATTTGTCTTCGGGCCCTTGGAAGTGGTAATCTGTCACCTCGGGGAATGCCCAAGTTTTTTAATCAGCTTGGGGATTGCCCAAGTTTTGTTGTTCTTCTTGGAGATTGCCCAAGTTGTGTTGTCCAGCTTGGGGAACGCCGAACTGTTGTTCAGATCGAGGATTGCCCATAGCTTCATTTCAAACTGCCTCGTTCTTCAACCGTTGTTGTCGAACCAGCTCAGCAAATTGCTCCGGTTTCATAGGAGTGGAGTTGCTAGTTCCAGCACCAGACCCAGGTAAGGCCACGGACGATTTCTCTTGCTCGAGGTTTTCTACTCGAGCAGTCACTCCTCTCATCTCGACACTGATACCTTGTATCGCAACCAAGAGATCGGCTAACGACACCTCGGGCACCTCAACACCCTTTCCATCGCCTTCATTCCCAGCCATGGTTCCTACACAAATCAAAGACCAAGAAAAAGTTAAGGTTAAAAATCACCTCACACACTCCCTAACTTTTATTAGGTGGTGCTCAGGTCCACTCAATTTGTAGGTTCGGTCACTCAAGAACTTGTTGCCAATGGCTTCCTCGGTTTGATCAATCTCTCTAAGATCCTCGAACTTGACAAGTCACACTGTCTCCTTCGGAAAGAGTGAATTGATGTTGACTCGATGGAACGGACGCTAGTTAACTGTACACGGGAAGTCAAAGAATTTTCTACGATATTTGGACTTCGGTCACCCCACGCACGAGTTCATATAAGCTCAAAAAAATTAGTACGACTTTGACTAGGAAGATTTACTCCAGAGATCCACTAACGAGATTTATCGACCACAAGAAAAAAAGATATCCTAGGAGAATCTACCCTACGTTTCCTCTTTTGGAATCCTCAGACACATCAATTCTTGTACGGACAAAAATGGTCCCTCCTTGGTACGGATTAGGGTTTAACTTTATCTACTTTTTCCTCTTTCTTACCGACAAAATTTTCATCTGGAGATATGATATTAACACTTTACCCCATTTCTTCTTTAATGGAACAATGAACTAGACTCCGGTGTATGGACAACTTCAAATTTTGTTCACAGTCCACAACCTCAACAAGATTTTTGGTCGTTTTCTCTCCGTTAAAAGTTTTAACGAACCGATGTAGCTTCAGCTCATACAATCAATAAGGTCAGTTTTCACTCGTCGTTCGTACACTGTTAATAATTTTACGGCGTACGGACGGTGGCTTACGACTGAGCTTCAAAGCTTTTCGAACAAAACACGACCCAGATCAAACATCAACCACCAGTGTTCGATAATAACCATCAACTCAACTGGGGTTTTGCAACAGTATCACCACGTCAAACAGTCCAAAAACCTCGAAAAACCCTAGTCGTCAAATTGTATACGACAGGAGCTCGTTGGATTCCTCGAACAGTAGTGAATCCAAATTTCTGGTTGTTTAATCCAAACAACCAACAACAAACACTAATTTTTTTATTTTCTTTTTTTTTACTTTTTTTTTTTTTTGGTAATAAGAACACAACAGTAACAACAACAATACGAAGATGAAGCTGAAACTGAAAGACACAACGCACGATAAATAAAAGGATAACATAAAACAGGATTGGGGTTGTAAGAACAATCCCAAACCTTGCTCTGATACCAAGATGGTGCAAGCTAATTGGAGATAAGCTTAGCAACAGAACAAGAACAGCGGAAAATAATAAAATAAAGATAGAAGCAAGATGGATCTCATCTTCATTAGAATGAATCTGAGGAACTAGTCTCGGTCCAAACAATGGGAAACAAAAAATACACCTAATGATAAGCAACAATCCTAAGGGTACTTAAATGAAATAAGCTAAGGGGTTTATATAAATAGCCCTAAGGGTACTTAAGTAAATACAGTCACAAGCGACCAATAAGACAAGGCCACACAGGGCCGAAGTGATTCATGTGCTCAGCTCTCTTGACTTCAGTGCTCGGTTGCTCAGCTCGGCACATTTGCAAACGGACGCTCACTTGCCTCGGGCACAATTGTAGCCCTTCAGTCACTCAGTGCTTGGCGTCAAGGCTGAGTATTTGGTCACTTCCTTCTTCGGGCTCGAGCTTACAGATATAGCATTCGTATCTTGTGCTCGGCCACTCAGCATCCGAACAAGCGCTTCCTCCCGACCACGCCAGCTGAATGTGCATATCGTGCAAGAGCTTGGCTTGGCTTCCTGTCATTAGCCTCGATGGGTTGAATATCTGATCAACACAGATTCGAGCTGCATCATATTTTAATCCCTCATTTTGAACATTGGTGGTTCCATTACATATATGAAAGTTCCTATAGATCTGCCTCGTAATTATTGACTCCTACGATGAATCGAATTCTGAGATTAGTGGAGGGGTTTCGAACATGAAAAAGGTTTTCGAAAATAGGCAAAAATTATTTCGAACACAAAAAAGGATTTTGAAAATAGCCGGAAATTACTTATTTGTTGGTGCTGCAATAGGCCAGGCACAACGCCTAGTGCGGTATACCTGTTTTTGCAGGCACCAGTAGTTTCTTATAAATAACTTTTATTTTATGATTTTGACATTTCTTACACATCCTTGAAACTTGTTGACTTGAGATTAAAAGGTTAAGGGATTCATCGTCTTGGTCAACATAAGAATCCTAATCCATTTGTCGACTTAGATTTATGAATATACATGAGTTTCTAACATAAAAACATGAGATTCAAGTATGGATTTCGAAATTTTTTGAACCCAAAGCATAAAACATAAAATTGTGGGATTGATGTCCTATTAGATTTCATTTGGGAAATTCTTTATATATTTGGGTTTAGTAGTGAATGGCTAAATTAGCTCTAAATTCATATTTGAATTCAGAGGTTGTGGCTAAAAGTTGTTTTTGACTTAAAGCCTGTTTGGTCAAGCTTCTGGGGAGCCAAAAGTGCTTATTTTGTTCAAAAAGTACTTATTTTAAAATTTTAGGGTGTTTGGCCAAGCGTCTAAGGAAAAATAAGTACTTTTGAGTGGCAGCAGAAGCTGTTTTCTTACTGTGAGGAAGAAGCTGAAAAAGTAACTTCTGGAAAAAATAAGTGCTTTTGATTATTTGGGACAAGATTACTCATATCAAACTTTCATATTTAATCAAGTTAATATCTATTTTCATAATTTGGTCATTTTTTTAAATATTGGTCAAACAAAGATTAATAACAAAAGTACTTATTTAAAATTTGGCCAAACACAAATTGTTTATCTCGCAAAGCACTTATTTGAAAAGAGCACTTTTTATAAAAAGCACTTCTCAAAATAAGCTGATTTTGACAGCTTGGCCAAACAGGCTCTTAGATACGTTGGTTGCCTAAATTGAACAATTAGCTATCCAATTTGGTTCCAATTTACAATATAATCATAGATTTAAACTGACCGGACATTTGATAACTTAAATTTGATTTTTATTTTGGGTTTTTGACTATATAGACCCAGGGGAATTTTGGGTATTTCAACCCTTTGAATTACAAATTGGGGAATATCATCCTATAGATAAATTGGATCATTCAACTCGTTATTTTGACTAGACTGGAGTGGTTTGGAAGGAGTTCAGCAAGATAAGACTGTCGTTGGGTAGTTTTGAGGTGCTTGAGACCGAAGTAGATGTATTGGTCGATTTCTGTCTGATTACGCAGGGGATACGTGGTCAACTACGTGGCAAGGTGATAAAAGTTTCCGAGGACATTACGAAAATAAGATCGGATTGAAACAGCTTCGATCAGTGATGTGTTCGGTAAAGAGGGATCGTGATTGAAATATTTTGAAGACAATTGTTTTGTCAGATAACGACGTCTGATCTTATCCCGCTTTTATCTGAATGGATTTAGCAGAGTTTGTTGGACGTGGATAATTGCTGTTGCGCGACTGATGAGAGACGTGGGGGAGTGGAGTCCTTCTAGGATTGGGGACTCCACATCTCACTAACCTATAAATAAGCCCCCATTTCCCCATTTGTAACTTACGTTCTTCTAAACAAGAGCACCCCCTTTTTCATTCTATTATCTTTATTAATATACTGCAAATCCGCCATTGACACAATCTCAATTATTGTACTAAACACAAATCACAGCTTGGTTCAAGTCTGAAGAAGGATTCATCTCTTTCAACGGAGCACCAGCCTTTGATTGAAGAATACAATAAGCTTTACCGCTTTCATTTATTGATTTATTACTATTTGTTTCGTTGTTTGCATGCTATCTCAATTGCTAGATATATCTGCTTATCATCATCGATCACGTTAATTTATTATCATTATCTTGGTCATATTGTTAATTCATCGATTCGGCATATTTGTTCACCATCACCAATCACGTTAATCGATTATTATCATCCTGATTGCAGCATCAATTCAGTAGAATTATCATTGGTTCATTAATTGTAGCTTTATCGTTTTCGCCAAACTCGTCATCGACTGATATACATTATCTTGCATATTTAACCGTAGCTCGACGTTCTTGATCGTATTTCATTTAATCTTTCATCGGATATCACATTAACCTAATACTTAAATCGTGTTCAGTAAACATTCGCTATTTACTTCGTTCGTAATTTGCTTGCCCGAATTCATATAGAATCAATCGCTCGTGGTTGTTTACTTATATCGTTATAAGCCTGTGAATCTATTATTTATCTTTGTTTATTCGATCATATTTGTCCTCGAATCAGATTTGCTGCACTATACCACCGAAACTTGATGTTGTCTGTGCTGTCGAATTTATTGCTCATATTGTATTCGATTGAATATTCGATAAACTGATCACCTATCGACGTAAACTGCTTATAGACCGGTCAAATTAAGATATAAATGGCCGTCTAAGACTCAACTAAATACAAATTTAATTGTAATATCTGAAATACGTTTTTAGGAAATACAGTAGATTATTTTATCCTTTTTTTTGGGTGAATTTTTCCACATGGACATTTCTATATATGTTTCTTCACATGCATAGTTGTCATGCGGCATACTTCTTATGCTCAGTTGTTGAAAATAAACTTGTTACATTTATGATTTTGTAACCTATATGCAAATAAACTTGATTGTACTTTGGTTTCTAGACCAGTTCGATCATATATTTTGGATGTGACTCTATTTTTAGAGTGTGAGCATGTATTTAATCATGCATCTAATCATATATTTATCTAGTTGAGCGTGTAAACTGACGTCTTGTTCTTGGTATGATTTAAAGGTATGGATTCACGACTCTGTTCATGACCCGATTGGATACTTATGAGCATATCTTCATGAATCAAGTCTATGATTTAGGCTTGTGGACCCACGATCCGGTATTATATTTGAGCATGTTGACTCATTATGTGATTATTTATTTGAGCGTGTGCACTCGCATCTCGATTATTTGTTATGGATTGCACATATGGACTCATCACACATTTTTTTAATCGATTATGTTTATGTAATTATGTGCTCGCATCTCGATTATTTGTTATGGATTGCACATATGGACTCATCACACATCTTTTTAATCGATTATGTTTATGTAATTATGTGCTTATATGAATTAAACTGGATGTTATTGCATATAGTTATTTATATATTGAACTTTGACTGTAACATTGCATTGGAATATATTAGTTGGAAATATTGTTTTGGAAATATTGTCTTAAATGTTGATTTTAAACACTTGCTTTATATATATTTAATTAAGATTGTGAGTTGATATCAGGTTGAAATATTGAGTTTATTTCAAAAGAATACTAATTTTATAACTATTTTCTATTGTCGTATAAATTGTTGGAATTAGTTTACATTAGTTATGGGATATCCTTTGAAAGTGATTTGCCTATTGTTGGAGGGTAGCCGCCCTACCTATGAAGTCCTTATTACCAAACTCAACTTCTTTCTTTGTTGCTTTGCCGTTAATTGTGGCAACTTATTTTATCGGATCGAGCAAATCTCAAGACTGGGTTATGTCCAAATAATTTTTCATTTTCATATCAAATTTCATTCAAAAAATATTTTCTAAAAATTATTTGAGAATCTATATCCAAACGCTAGCTTAGTTTACTATTTTTATCATTTTCTTCCAAACTTTCGGTGATTGTATTTATATATTATTGAACTTATTAGATGTCCATTATATTGTATTTCCCGCTCTTCCGTAGATGACATAACTTGTTATTAATATTGTATTTCCCGCTCTTCATTATATTAGACAATTATTTAAGTAATTGGGTTGAAATCCCTTATTTGAGGATTGCGGTTGGGGTTTCGATTTGCCTGACTGAGTCGCAGTTTGGTGCTAATCATGAACTCATATTTTTTGTGGTGACATAAAACTTAAGTTATTATACTTCTATATGAAAGTTTTGACAATGATAATTTTCTTTTTAAAAAAAATAAAATACAAAGGATGTAATTAAAATCATACAAAAAGTGCTGTTTTGACCTGTATAATTCCAATTTAGCATTTTTGTCTTAGCATAACGAAGCAATTTCTATGCAGTTTCCTAATTTTATTACATAAGAAAATTTTAAGAATTGAAGTCCAAATCATACTAAACATTGAATGTTGACCACTGTTCCGAAGTACTATTATTCCCTGGAATGGAGGAGTATTTATAAAAATCGTTTGAAAAAATTGACGTATTCTTTTTTAAATTTAGTGCAAATACAAAACTGTGTGCGGGTAATTATGGTTCATTCGTAGATTCGTGAGCATCTTGGAAACGAACTAGCTGATTGTTTGAATGATTAAATAAAAGAAATACAACATCTGTTTCAATATGTATGTGAAATGGTTCAAATCAGTGCAAGTTTTACATAAAGAAAATAAAGATATTTTGAATTTGGAGTCTTAAACATGTCATAGTATTGTATAATTACAAAATTTTTAAAACTTGTGATCTAAAATATATTCTAAAAATTCTATTTTTTTTTTAATTCCTCATTAAGTGCAATGAGAAGTTTAAAGTTAAACATTTTCTCATTTAAGAATATGTCATTTTTCAGATTTAAAAGAAAAGTATATCATAATTTCTACTTTTAAACAACAGAATTCTAGAAACACAATTTTAAAATATATTCAAGACAAATTAGAGTCTCTAAAAGGAAGAAATGAGCAACTCCTTTTTTTTATAATTTAAATAGAAGAAAATTGCCATTCAAATATTTCTTACCAAAGAAAGACCTCTCATGTGTTATTTTTATATATACCTCATGTGTTATTCTTTTATTTCAGTGAAAAATCATATAAGTAAATTCCAATTATGAAAAACTACAGAACCAGATGTCTCATCTACCTATCAAGAGAATCTTATTTAAATATAATTTCCAAAATTGTCACTTGTCAAGTGAACATTTTCTATCATCTGTCAATGTCAATGATTGGGACTCAATCCCTAGGCAGGACCCACAGTGCCGTAATCTGACTCGACTACTGATTCCGGTAAGTTTCTTCGCCGGCGATGTGAATACGTGTCAAGAAAATGCCAGGATAATATTTATTGGTGAGACCACTAAATGGGGTTGTTGGAGCCCACAGATATAATTTTATTTTCGTTTTAAATAATGGTGGGCCCGCATGCCCATTGTTAAATGTGGGCCCTACATTTTGTAAGGAAAGCGATTTGTGAAATAGGCACAAAATTATTGGGATTTTTGTTGTGCTTAATTAAAAAAATTTGAGTTTGTAATTTTAAAATAGAGAATTGTTTTGTTGGTACTAGATATTTTTTATGTTTCATTTTAGGTGACACTATTGTGTATTTGGTTTGAAAGCATGACACATTTTTTAATCTCACAATACTATAATGAGATGAATTTAAATATAATAACATTATTTGCGTTCATATAATCGATCTTTATTTGTCTAGATTATTGTTCTTGTTGTTAAGAAAAATAAGTCATTTCTATATTTTGAGATAATATATATAGATTTTTTAATATATAATATCAATTTATCTTTAATGAAATTATTTTAATCATATAAATATTATGATATATTTAACAGACAAAGTTAAATGTCTTATCGTCACATAAATTTGTTGGTGTGCATTCGAAGTTTGATTATTTTTTATTTTTTAAAGTTGTATGTCAAGTCAAATAACATCACATAAGTTGGAATAGAAAAATAAAGTGTGTCAAGGCTTTTTATTTCGATTTTATTTCATTCTTTTTCTCCTTTGTTAAAATAAAAAACGACTTCAACCGAAGATTACTTCGTTTTTTATAGTTATTTACTTACTCAATTGATAGATAGTTGGTGTGCATTTGAACTTGATTGTATCAATGAATTTCAAACACCAAATTTTAAGAGTAAGGGGTCGTTTGGTTGGGTGTATAAAGGCGTAATACATGTACTAAAATCCACACTAAATTATTTTCATGTTTGGTTGCTTTGGGTGGAATTTTAATACTTGTATAAAAATAGTACAATGTTTGGTTAGACTTTAAGATATAATACCCGCATAACTTAATGAGGAAATCTATGTATTATTTTATGCGGGGTAGAAGGTGGAATTAATAATGTGGGTATTAATAATGTAGGTATTAAAATTTAAAATGACAATATTAACCCTCATAATAATAAAGATAATTTTAAATTATATTTAAGGAGTAACTAAATATTTTAAATTATAATATTGTACATTAATTTGTAATATATTAGTGATTCAAGAAATAATTCCTACAGCTAATATCTACATTATTAATACCCGCATTACTAATACCCGCATTATTAATACCCGCATTGCTAATATCCACATTGCTAATAAATACATTACTAATACCAGCGTAAATTCTATCTCAACCAAACGACCCGTAAGAGAATTGATGTGCTAATATACTTAGTACGTGTCCTTTGATCACAATCAACTTTTAAAAACAAATTCTTGAAAGAACTCTTCAAAGATTTTATTCTCTGGAAAAGGAAGACATCTATTTTTATAATGTTACAGGCTTTCTGAAGTGCTTTGAACTGATGATTCTCCACAATAAAGGAAAAGTAAAGAAAAAGAACTTTGGAATAGGAATTCGATTTCTTCTTTTTTATTATAAGTCAAATTTTACTCTTTTTCGTCCAATTGTTCAACTCATTTTTCATTTAAGTTCACCTATAAATTTAAAGAATCATATCCAAGTGCATATTATAAAGTAAATCGATCTTATGCTCTCCTTATGGTTTTATTGAGAGCGATTACTTTTATCTATACAATTTTCATCTCATTTAATAAATGGATCGTTTACTACATTACAAAGTTTCATACCACTTCCACAAGGATGCTTCTCTTTCAAATATGCCATTACAGATTACAGCATAAAGCTTCATAAGCAAGAAAATGATATGTTGTATAGCTTTCTTTAGGACACAATTTAAGACTTCCAAAAGCAATAAATTAAAAGTGAATTTTACTCCTATAAGCTGTATCTTGCTATGCATGGTGTTCTCTTAGATTGTAATCACATGATGTTGCTCTCAAACGCAAACGCTAATATACATAGTCAACAAGTAATAAAGTAGTGAGTCGAGTAACGTTCCCACGAAGACTATAGTTAATAACCGTATTCTAATAAACAATTTTCTAAAAACTATTCAGGGATCTTTTCAATAATGGTTTTAATTTTACCAACTAACTAAGGAAACAATAATTTAAAACAGGTAATGAAGTCAAGTAATTCATGAGTTGTTATCAATGAAAGAGAAACGATCCAGAGTTAGAACGACAAACAATGCAGTTGAGTTTTCTAGTTGATTCTACTTCTTGATTTCCTAAATTGTTAACTAACAAGTTAAATATATGGCGGAATAGGTTAATTCCAACCTAAACTTGTCCCAAATTATTATTTTCACACCTTAATTTTACGGGCATCGTTTTACCCCCCTTAGTAACTTTCAAAGGATATCAATATCCAGCTTAAAGCTGACGTGGCAGTGAGCATATTATATCGTTAAATAGAGAGTGAATAGCATAAGCAAAATTAAATCGCACACATGTCAATTTGTGATTGGACATTACAAATTAATTGTTCATAATTAGTTTGTGGACCGTTTTTTATTTTTTTATCTATCGTTTCTCTTTCTTTTTCCTTTCTTTTTCTCTTTTTTCTTTTATGTTCCTCTTTCTTTTTCCTTTTTATTCCTCACCCCAAAATCCCCAATTTGTTCTTAATCATGTGCTACATAACCCACCACCCCCATTTTTCTAGCGGGTCTTCACAAATTCATAGACCCAAAATTGTACAGATCGAGAAATAGAAAAAAAGTCACAAACACAAAATCTTCAAAAGGCACGCATCATGAAAAAGGGAAAATGGCAAAAGATTTTAAAGACATAAGCATCAAGAAAGACAATTTCAATTCTACGAGCACATATTTTTTACCTTTTTATTTAGAGTTTTGATGAACGAGTAAATACAATTGATGAATCAACAACAATGACAAAAATCAAAGGATGAGCATTATCAATTGGGAGGATTATTGATTTTAAAGTGTTGTTGTTCTTTGTTGCTTTTTTTAGTGGCAGTAACAATATTATTATGTCTGCTCCATTTCTAATCATTTTCTATGTTATGTTAAAAAGTGTTTTCTTTGACTATTAATTTTAACGATGGTTTAATTTAATTTCTCGTGGTTTAGACTTTGATTTTTAGTGGATTTCTGTATGGTGGTTAGTTTTATGGTTAATTAGATGTTTATTGGAGGTAGTGGATATGATGGAAGCACTGTAGTGGGTATGGCGGTGGCGGTAGCTGTGGGTATGGTGGAAGCACTGTAGTGGGTATGGCGTGGTTGTAGCTGTGGGTATGGTGGAAGCGGAGGAATAGTTGGAGGAGGCATAAGATTTTGGAGAAGATGAAATAGATAGTAAAAGAAAAAGAAAAAGAAAAGAAGAAGTAATAATAACATATAAAATTAATTATTCTAATAAATAAAAAAGTACTTATTAAAATAGAAAATGATTAAATAGAAGAAGGGTTTTTTTATAAAATGATATTTTCTTTAATTTCTTACAAAATATTGATAGTGCATTTTAAAAATAGTTAAAAAAAATGATATGGCTGTGATTTGTCTATGATGTGGCTGCCACATATAGCTTAATTGACGCAAGTGTATTGCACTCTCCACCATGCAACTGGTTGAGAGTATGTGAGGTGTGAACTAATAGCATTTGAAAGTTACTAGGGGAGGTAAACAGATGCTCGTAAAGTTAAAGTGTGAAAATGGTAATTTGGGACAAGTTTAGATGGGAATTAACCTATTCCGCCTTAAATATATTCGTGAAAACCTGTTGATTTTTCACAGCTCTATGCAAGCTACTTTAACGCCTATATGTCTATGGAATTAAATCACATGCATGCATTAAAGAACTCTGTATTTAGCTTATATATCTATCCTACCCGCAAATCGATTCCCTGATGCCCAAGTTCACAATCAAGCCGTATTCTTTCTTATGTGCGTTTATGAGTTCACTCTGTCGAGTTCAACTTATGAACCGTAGATAGTGTTCAATTATCAGGCCTCAATAACCAAACAATTAGACTCAAGAAAAAATAAACAATCTGTAATTGTAAACCAATAGGTAGAAATCAACTTTCAAATATCAACCTTCATGTATTTGCCCTAACTCTAAAACGGTATGTTTAGCTACGCATACTCATAATAACAAATGGAAGAAAGATTGAATATTGTAATAGATGATGTAAAAGAATTAAACATTTGGTTCAATGTATTCTCTGATAAAACTCTGCTCCAAAACTGACTTTCTCCTTAAAAATGAGAATATAAAGTATTTATAGTGTTTACAAAATACTAGGCTAAGTTAAACCAACTCCTAGACTAAGTTGGAAAAGTTGGGGTCGCCGGGCTTCAAGCTGTTCTCTAGGCGTCACATGCCAAACAACATCTTGATGGCGCTGGATGTAGTGAAGGCATCACTTGGGAGAGCCTTTCTAGTCTGAAGCTGTGACAGAACTACAGCTTGCACCATAGCCTTGTCTTCTAACGCCATATCCCGCATTTTGCTAAGTCCATCAACTCTTTGCTCGATTGTATTCATTTTGCTCCAGTTGTACTCGTTCACGCCCTACCAGCAATATTACGAAAACTGAATGCAAAATCATATGTATAACCCAAAATCAACGAGTAAAGTATTACAAATACTAGAAAATATTAAGAAAATATAGGCATATATTATCAAATATCACGTGACATTTGATAAATGACTACAGATATCCCCATTGGCTCTTGTGATGAAAGAAAAACTATTGAAACATACTCCGTTTTGTTTCAAATAGAGCAAAGAAAGAATTTTTGTGTCCTATGATTATACTATATATTCTTCAATTTCTTAAATAGGAGTACCATTAATCTCATTTCCCTAAAGGCAGTTTCGTAAACTAGAAAGTGAATATCGCTGCCGTTATTTTCTTCAAACAAAGGACACCCAAATGGACCCCGTCCCGTCCGGCATCAAGTCACCTTGAAGACTGTGACCTTCACTTGTTATATCTTGAGCAAAAATTGACAAGTTTTCTATGATTAGACATTTTCTTCTTAAGAATCTGAGGCCTAGTGTGATTATTATATTTGATTCCACGTACTAATCAAATAAGATTACACTTTTCTTCCCACTCTTCCTAATTTTATCTCATTTTGTACTACGAACAACAACAACAGTAATTACTCCTACTAATCTAAATCGCTAGCTAAAGTAAACTATATGCAGTTATCTTATTGATTATAATACTTATTTCATTAAACTCGTCTCACTTTCATATAATGCTTATTTAGATGAACACGTATATACATCATGCAAATTTATTATAAACGTTGATTACCTTTTTTATTATCAATAGTTATCGCTACCCTTATTTCTTATTCAAACTTAGAGTCAGTAATATGAGCTAGCTCATACAAAATGCCGTTATTTCTAGGCATATTCTTTCCCTAAATTTATCAGATGATGAATTACATTTTCTTTATCTTTTCATTGCAGGTGTTTGCTTTATTTAGGAAAACTGCTGAAGCATCAAATTCTTTTATGCTACTCACTGATTTTCCAAGAAACAAATAGGATATATATAATTTTGGGTATCGCGGTGGTATGATGTTGACACACCTCAATTTCAATAATGTACGAAAGATATGTAGGAACACCCTAATAAATTTAATAAAGTTATGTACTCAGTCCCCGATTGACTTGACTTTAATTCATCTTTCCTAATTATTCGAACCATTATTAAAGTTGATATCATTTTCAATACAACATAAGCTATCTATAACATATAGAACTGATAAGATGGGCTTCTAAGGCATAAAGACCCCCTTGAATTTGGGTGAAAATGCCAACTACACACCCCACCTTTGGAAGGGTCTTATTACCCCCTTGAACTATCTCATAATGGAATAAGTAACACCCTGATATGCTACAACCACATCTGTGTTTTGAGTTGAAGTGCACGCGAGTTTTGAATGGTGACACATGTATTTCCACTTAATTTGTTTTTTTTTTCTTGTCAAAACACTTGTAGATCACTCTTCAGTCTTCTCCATCACCCTCTCCAACATTCCCCATCCATTTTTCACCTTGCCCATCAGATGCTTCCTCTCCATAGTTCTCTTATTTTGATTATTTTCCTTGTCAATTAGATTACCTCGCATAGCTAACTCTTTTTAAGTTCAGATTCTCATTTGAGAATTGTGAGCGAGATGATGAGAAAGCAGACTCGGGGATGGAGTGAAATCATACATGACAATGAAGCTATTGAAAATTTTGCTTACTGGGAAAACAGTCACACATATACAACCAAATTTCTAGCATTTCTTGTTTGTATAAAAGCTGTAGGAAGTTAGAAATTTTAGCAATGATGCCTTGTAAGCAATCTTCCAAAGGTAAGGTGTGTAGTTGGCATTTTCGAACTTGTGCTTTTTTCCATATATATACACACACATTGAGAGAGAGAATCTCCTATCTACCATGACTTTTGCCCTTGAATACAGTTAAAACATCAAATTGTGGTGGGACGTAATTGATCTGACCTGCATTATTTGATGGGTGAACTCTAAATTATTTGTTCTGAATTCTGATATACTAAATTTATACTAAAAGGTTCAAATTTTCCCTTTTGCGAAATGAAATAATTTTGTCATCATTAATTGTTGGGGTTAAATTTATTCAAGTAAGTCAGCTAGGGTAAATCTAGCTCATTTTGTAGCAACAACACTAGACTTGACCCCAGCTATTAATAGAGTATAAAATTGTTCTATTTTGCAAAACTCAAAGATAAATTTGGACCTATTCCCTTATTATATATAAAGAGGAAAATGAATTAACTTAAGTACACTAAATGTTTGTTACAAATCAAAACACAATCTGCATAACTGATATCTCATACTAAAGTCATGAGCCTCAACCTATCTGAATATCGATGACAAAATTCTTGGTGCACTCCACAAAAATCAACACAAATAAGAAAATTTCGATATTCTAAAATATGAAAATCCTAAAGGAAGCTGTAGCTCACCGATTGGAAAAACAAAAATCTGACTCTAGACCTGCTCCCTTTGCTACTACATTTACACCAGTTTTAGAGACTGTTTGGCCAAAACTGCTTATTTTAAAAAGCAATTTTGTAAGTACTTTAGATAAGTACTTTTGAAGAATAAGCATTTTGTGTTTGGCCAACTCATTTGTGGAATACTTTTCTAAATAAAATGTGTTTGAATAATTTTACAAAAAATACTTTTGAGTGTCAAATTACAAGAAATAGCACTATTAGTATTCAATTTGCAACTAATATTATTTAAACGTAAATTTTTTTTTTCATTTAGTTTAAGTGTAAAATATAAAATAAAAATATATACTATGATTTTTAATCAATAGAAATAAATTAAACCAAAAGAGGGAAGCGAAACAAAGTTTTATTTATAATTGAGACATATATTGGTTAAAGTAATTAAAAATTGTACGGTAAATAAATATTTTTTGTAAGATATTTTTGTGTTGAAAAATCTATAAACTGCTTGTGCTTCTGCTTTCAAGGAGAAGCATAAATTCGTAGCTTCTCCCAAACAGCAGAAAAACTGCTTTTGGTTCTTCTCAAAAGCACTTTTTTCTTCTGGCCAAACACCTTAAAATTCTTCAAACGTGTTTTTTTTTTGCTTTTGAGAAAGCTTTGATCAAACAGGCTATTAGTACCTCCAATGATAAGTGCTCCGCAATAGTGGAGCAAGATATGAAAAAATTATAAGGAATGCCTTAAAACATATGCATAACAGTTCATAGACAATATTTGCAACTAATTAAAAGACTTCATCTACATGATTGAAAATTGAATACGTTAAGGCCTAAATTTGGTCGTTTAGGTAAAACAATTGAAGTTAGTGAGTCATATGCAATACGATAAATACGCATGAAAAGTAAGTAAATATTGAGAGAAAAACAATAAGTAAGAACATAATAATCTTATTCTTGAGAATAGTCAGATTCTGTGTGAATCGCTTGATGTACAATGAGAATGGGTATTTATAGTAGAGATTTACCCAGTCCTAGTTATAGTAAAATACAAAGATTAATAAAGGTCATGGGCCTAAACTCAAGGTGGTGATATATACGAAACCCTAAATAGGTGACTATGAACCCTAGGACGATGTGATTTGTACCCTGCGCGCTTGAACGGTCATGGCTCAAGGAGTGGGCATGTATCCTCTGTGCCGCGTGATTTATAGGCTAAGTCTAATCTCATCAGCTGGACTCATATCCCCGTAATAGTAGGTGGCGTATTTTTCCCACACAGACAGTCGCCCCACTTGCTGAGTGTTGTCGTAAGCAGTCAGGAAGTAAAAGAGATAAGCAAAAAAATGTGAAGAGATATCTCACTGACTCCTTCAAACTCGTTGTCTCTTTGATCGAGACCAATGCTTGATTATTCAAGAACTCTGTGTGTCTTCGTCTGATTGGTCGATGTCGATTCCATGAACCTTTCTAAGAACACCTTTTTCTGTGCCGAATCGTTCCGTATCTTCAGGTCATAATTATGCTTGATCGTTTCACATTCCATTCTTATCTAATTCCGCCTATAAATAGGGGTCCCGCGATAGTGGTGAAATCACAAATCTTCTTTACAGAAACCCTTCATCCATTCAAAAGCTTTCTTATGAGAGAATAACTCCTTCATCTTCAGAAATGCTTTCCTTTGATCCTGGTCCAATGTTTTCAGAAATACTCCTTCGTTCATCATGGATGATATATGAGAAAACTGTAAAGGATGAAGTTTGTACATTGCTTCTCTTTTATCTCTCTATCCATGACTGGATGGAAGGAGTCCCCTGAGACATGAAGTTTGATCGGAATTCTAATAGCGTTCTTCAAAATTTTTTCATTGTGGAATGTGCACTGATTACGGTGTGCTCTTCTTATAACACGGCAGTTGTTGTGATATTCCTCTTGTCATGCGGGATCAAGAGGCTTAACCCTCTCTGGTGTCGTGAGGCTTATCTTCTAGGATGTCGTAAACATTCAGATAGCTCCTTCAATAGCACTGGGTTAAGGCCCCAGACCTGGCTCCGTTCCATGGCTGGAAAGAGGATATAGCTTTATGCCATCAGTCGGTCAAGGAGTCACCAAATTCTGAATTTGTTCAAGATTCATGGCTTTCACCTTGTCCGTCTAGTTCACCTGGATTGCTGCTGCAATGCCTCATCGGCCGCTGGTTGTGGGATACTCGGGGAGAAGCCACTCTTGTGGTAAGTTCCCAAATCAAGCCTCCCTTTCTTCGATAAGTTCTCAATTTTTCTTGAAGATCTGTGGAGCAGTGCACTCCTGTTTGACCAGCAGGGGTCGAAGCAGATCTTTGAGCCTTTTTTATGGGATGGTGGAAGGTCCACCTGTGCTCAGACGCTTTCGAGGTCCTTCGTTGCTGAGAGGACGTTCGGGCCCTGGTTGTATTATTGACTGTGCACCGAAGATTGCCCGGGCTGACATATCTCCTGATGCCTAAGAGGGATTTGAGTGGTTTGCCATCTTGTAGCTACAATCCAGATTAAGTGTCTTCGGTCGTACAAATTCATAGAAACTTGCAGTTTTTGCCTTTCTTTAGTTTTTTTCTAGAACATCTACAGTGAACAGTGTTGTATCCAAAGGACTTGATTGTATATTATGATCCTACGGGTTGTTGATATTAATGAAATGGTCGTTCATCAATTTTTTATGCGTACTTACGTAGTTACTTGTAGTGTAGTCAAGCAACATGTGTTTGGGTGCCTTTTTGAGCTAGTGTCTTTTAAAGACGGGTGTGCACACTGTTGGGCACTTCATTTGCATCGGTAATTGATGGCTTATGTTGCGCCTGTGATAGACAGCTTTTTTGTGCCCGCAATAGGGCAACTTTAGCCCGTGATATGAAACAGGTCTTTTTTGCATCCAAACATGAACGATGTTGCTTGTTTACTTGAGTATTTTAAGAATTTCTGGCGCTATGCGGGCGGGCGTCCCCACCGACATGTTGGTGTAATTTTGTTGAATTGACGATTTCAAATTACGAAGTAATGCCTGGTGGCTGAACTACAAATGATCTAGTTTTAAGCGAGTAGTTTACCCTACTTTTGTCATGAAAAAGTGAGTGTATTACTTCAACTTAAGTTGTGTCGGGGCTATGAATAATTGGATCGTAGATGGATCTGATTGTAAAACTGACTAAATAGAATAGTAGTTTTATTGATAAAGAGAGGCGTTGGACCTGATTTGTTGTGGGTGAACACCCATAACATGATTGATAAGTATGAAAATACTGTAATCAAAAGAAACTAAAGACTTAATTAAAGTAAATACTGAAAAGAATTGTACTTCCTAAGTCGAATGGTTGCTGCTTCTTTCTTGCACTCGGGTGAATCTTTATGCTTCGACGAAGATTTAATTTTCGGGAGCCCTGGAAGCATCCCCTGAGGCTTTTTTGTCAGGGGTTGTTTAACACCAGGATGTGACCCGTGGGATGCTGACCACCCTATTGTGTAACTCACCTTTGATTAAACAATAATGAACCGCCCACCTCCGCAACTGTTTACTTTCTGCCTTGCATTCGCGAAGTGCTCCCTTGTCTAAGTAGTTGATCAACGCATGACGCTGCTCTGAAGCGGATCCTGTGCTTGGAACTTCAAGGTTCATCAGGTCTTCGAGGGTTAGCTCAATCATTATTTGCTAGTCCTCTGAATCAGTGCGTGAATCTTCAGACGTTCCATCGTCGTGTAAGCATTCCTCCCGTTAAACGAACTCCCACTTATGAAAGTTTTTCAAAAGTGTCTATATTTTTTCCTGTAGATTCGGAGTACAGATGTCCTCTTTGGTAAAGACCTCATTCGCTTGATCGACCACTAACCGGGAGCGGCTATAGAGACTGATCTCCCTGAGCCCAATATGTAGGCTAAGTCAAGAGCTTGAATTACGACTTCATATTCTGCTTGAGTGCTGGCATTTTGCGGTCTTGCTAAAGACCTTCCCAGTGGGTATTTTGATCCATATATCAAGGTTGGCTCATTTACCTCCGAGATCCACAGTTGTATGGATTACCCAGTGCTCGGGTTCAATCGCCTCTACACCCTCGATCAACTCTTTTACCTTCAACGTCAGTTTGTCCGCAAAGTCTGCGGCGAAACCTTCCAGAGCTTGTGACTTAATGGTCTTCCTCGGCCCATTCTGCCAACCTTTTTGAGAGTCCAGGCCTGGAGAGAATGTTCTGTAACGACATGTATGAGATTATACTGACCATATGATTAAGGAAATACGAACGCAGTCCCCGTGTTGCCATGATTACGGCTGCCACGAACTGGTCTAATAATGAGATCCCTTACTAGCATATTTTACGGGGAACTACCTCTTATCTTCCTCTCTCACTAAGATCGTATTCTATGCTATTTTCTAAGATTGTGACGTATAACAACAGGTTCTCTCTCTGGACTGGTTCGGTTATCATCGGAAACAGGAGCCGCATCTTTGTTTGGTTAAGAAGTTGACAGCAGCATACTAGCCACCAAGGTCCCTCGTGCCTTACCAAAACTTCGGAGAGCTGATAACATAGTTCTGCAACCTTGGGAATTAAGTGACTCATCTCTGACACCCATTCTCTCAGCTCCTCGACCGCTACTCTGTCCTTCCATTCAATAGACCCATCCTTGAAAGACTCTTCATCGATCATATTTACATCAGCTATGGGCCCTTTTTGAAAGCTCATGCCGGGTACAAGGTAACTTTTCGGTAAGGACCGCTCATTCCGTAAATCTCTAACCTCCACTAGAGGTCGGGTATCTAAAAAGTTGATGGAGTATTGATGATACTCCCTTTATGCTGTGTATCTATGGCCATTCTAGGATGACATCATATGAAAAACTGCAGGCTAGTACCTGAAAATGTGTAATGCTTGTCACGCCCGGATATGAACCGGCAGTGTTAGTTCACCGACAGGTTTCCTAGAAAGGCCGTTGAAGCCGGTTATCTTGCAGTGGCTCGGAATCATCTGGCGGTGCTGCCCTATCTTCTGTAATACCTCCTTCTGGATGATGTTAATGTCACTCCCTGGGTTGATTAAAGCCTACTCGATTTGGAGATCGAGCACCCTGATTGGACAATGAGCGCGTCTAGGTCTTTCACTTCCTCTTCCACCGGGCTGAACGCAATCGGACTAGCAAGTAAATCGGGCACTCTAGTTCCTCAGGTTGTAATTGGTCTGATCCTTGCAAAAATCGCGTTGACGCTTCACTTGCCTTCAAAGTCCCTCGCTCTCGATCATCTCGTTCCTTCTTTAATCAAATCCTTGAGGTTCCCCTCCTTCAATAAATGCTCAATTTCCAATATTAACGCCTTGCAATCGATTGTGGCGTGGCTATTTCTCCGATGAAAATCGCAGTAAGGCATTGAACTCCTTCCGGTTGCTTCTTTTATAGTGGGCGGCCACCGTACTTTTGAGCCTAGTTTCCCAAAGTGGTTTGCAACCAGCTCTACGGTGTTGACCCACAATCCAAAGTTCCTAAAATGTGTAGTTCTACACGTGTCTCCTGAGGCCCGATCCCCCAAGAATTGCATGTCTTTTGGCTTCCCGCTTGACTTTGTGTTTTTCCTTTTGTTCTTCTTCCATCTCCTTTCCCCCTCTAGGGATGGACTTTTGGCTTGCTTCCGTCGTTCAGCTTCGAGGTTTTGGGAGCACTTTTGCTCGAGACGGAGTTTCTCCGTATTCTCTAGTGTAAAGCACTCCATGTTGTTACAGGGTGTTGGGTTAAACTCCACCGCAACTCCCTAGTGTCTAACGAACCTCTGGAATTCAAACTTTTACTAAAGGCTACCACAACTATGTTATCACAAACTGGAGAGAGCTCCATGCGTTCCCTCTGAATCTGTCCAGATAGTCTTTTCGAAACTCGTCGTCCCACTTCGAATCTCAAAGATGTCTTCCATGCGCTTCTCCCGCTTGCGAACTCTAGAGTGTGCCTTCTTGAACAGATCTTGCATCTGGGTAAATGACTCGGCCAAACCCATAGGTAGCTGAGTGTACCATCCGAGGGGTCTTTTAGTCAAGGTCGAGCAGAATCTCTACACCAGTGCAGATTGAGTTTCTTCTTCAGAGATCTCATTGCTCTTAACGGTTGTATAGTAAGCAACAATATGCTCATCCAAATCAGTAGTTTCATCGTACTTAAGGTTATTCGGCAGGCGAAAATACTTTGGTACATGGGTCGGTGCAGCACTCGCCTTGTATGCATGCTTATAAAATTTCTGCTCATCTAAGGTGGTAACCTGTGGTGGAGCACTTGGTAAAATGTGTGGGTAGCTATCACTAGCCTTGCGAACTCGTGCTAGGACATCTGTTATGTTGGGTAGCAAACATTTGCCCTGACAAACTGACGTTAAATGCGAGACTCGCTTCAATTTAAATGTATCAAATTTATAACTGACTTTGACCTACGCATGTAACAATAACATCCTAACAACAAGCAATAAATAACTATTTATAAAGCTTATTATGAAATCATATACTTTTCTGAATACTTTCTCACATTAACTATAAAATCGAGTTGTTAGGTCTTATATTATGGATAGTTAAAGACCTGCTTGTGGTTGCCTCTCCATAAGAACTTAAATCAGAAAATAGTAAAGCATACATTTTAAAAAATATTTGGTAGGCATGCTTTGTTTGTCTAACCAGGATGGTTTTTGTCTAACTTACCTCTAACAAGCTCAAACTAACTCCTTCAACTGTCCCAAGTGATCAACACCTCGAAACCTGCAAGTGGAATGGCTTTAGTCGACTAATAGTGAAAAATGGTAAAATCTGCAGAACCCTAATGGAATTGGGGATGAAAACTCCCTGAACAAGCACTGCAATAGAAAGTGAAAGAGAGAAGAGACTGATTGAATATAGAGGAAAATGGATTAGAATATTTGAATAAATCTAATTGAGCTAACTACCCATTACTTATACTAATGTGTTTCCCCCTAACCAACTAATGGAATTCAGTTAAGGGAATCTTCAACTAACTGCCTAACCGACTTTCAAATGCTAACGAATTTACAGTTTCGCCCCTCATGTATTTTTGGCACATGACAACCATCATCCCCTCAAAACAATCCTTGTCCTCAAGGATTAAAGGCAGTGAACTGCTGCGTAAAAGAGTGAAGATCCATCCAAGTGTTGTCCTTAGGTACATAATTGAACCACTTAACCAACACTTGAGTGATAGTGCGATTATGTTTGCTGATGGTTCTTCTATCCAAAATTGCTTCAGGCTCAAGCAGTTGGTAACCATGAGTGAAGAGTATGACAGGAAGATGAGGTACCCCAAGGTGGTGCCCATCCTATTTTTTCAAAAGTGAAACATGAAAAGTGTGATGGATCTTAGTTTTAGGGGGAAGCTGGAGCTTATAAACCACCTTCCCAACTCTCTTGATCACTGGAAAATGACCAAAATACTTGGGTTCCAATTATTTATAAGAGTGGCCACGCAAGAAAAGTTGTCTGTAGGGCTGTAGCTTGACATACATAAAATCACCAACATTAAATTCCCTGTCAGTTCTTTTCTTGTCAGCATAGTGTTTCATTGTTTCCTGGGCTAGGAGCAGCTACTATTTCAATGTTCTGATTGTAGCTTCTCTAGCTTGCAGGCTGCGGTCCACAGTGTCCACCATAGATGTCTCAGGAAAATAGGGAATATGAATAAGATGCTTTTGACCATACACAACTTCATAGGGTGTGAGCATAGTTGAAGAGTGAAAGTGAGTGTTGTACCACCATTCTGAACGCAGCAACCATTGTACCCATTCTTTTGGTCTTTCCCCACACATACACCTCAAATACCCTTCTAAACATTTGTTAACAACTTCAGTTTGGCCATCACTTTGCGGATGATAGGTTGTAGAGTGATGAAGTGATACACCTTGCAGCTCAAAGAGCTCCTGCCAAAATTTACTCAAGAACACTGTATCCCTATCACTCACTATTGTCTGTGGCAAACTATGTAGCTTGTAAACATGTTCCATGAAGAGTTGTGCCACTTGCAGTGCAGTATAAGGGTATGGCAAAGCAATAAAATGGGCTTGTTTACTTAGTCTATCCACTACTACAAAAATAGCTGATTTAGTACCCACTTTAGGCAACCCTTCTATGAAGTCCATACTGATGTCTTGCCAGATCTTCTGTGGTATTGGTTGTGGTTGTAGTAGCCTAGGAGAAGCAACATTCTCTCCCTTATTCTGCTGACGCACTGCACAGCTTGCAACATAATCATGGACCTATGGTTTCATCCTCTTCCAAGTGCAAACTTGTTCAGCCTGTGCAAAGTAGCTGTTACTCTTGAATGTCCTCCCATGGCACTAGAATGATATATGTCTAGTAACTGATTCTTGAGATCTACTGAGTTGCCAATAAACCTTCCCTTCTTATACATTAACCCATACCTCACAGCATAGCCTGGCTTCAAAGGTACATTGGAAGAGAAATCCTGCATGATCTTCTGAACTGCACTGTCTGCTGAGTAGGACTCCTTAGTTTGTTGCACAAGTTGTCCGGTAATGACAGAGATAGCTAAGAGTTGGCCCTCTTGAATAGGCCTCCTAGATAATGCATCAACCACCAGGTTATCAGACCCTTTTTTGGATATCAAGGAGTAATCATACCCCATAAATTTGACTAACCACTTTTGCTGGCTGGGAGTGCTAATTCTCTGCTCCATCAGATATTTTAAACTTTGATGATCAGCTCTAATTACAGAATGCCTCCGTATAAGGTAAGGTCTCCTTTTTTGAACAACCATCACAATTGCAAGCATTTATTTCTCATAGACAGATAAAGATTGGTATTTTACTCCAAGAACCTTGCTCATGAAAGCTATAGGGTGCCCTTTTTGCATGAGGACAACACCTACCCCAAAACTGCAGGCATCTGTTTCTACAACAAAATCAATAAAGAAGTCAGGCAGGGCTAAAACAGGGGCAGTGCACATAGCTTTTTTGAGTTGCTGAAAATCCACAAAGGCTTCATCTGACAACTGAAATGCATGTTTCTTTAGTAGTTCAGTCAGAGGCCTGGTTATAAGGCCATAGTTTTTAACAAACCTCTTGTAGTATCCTGTGAGGCCTAAAAACCCCTAAACTCCTTCACTGAATTTGGAGGAGGCCAGGACTTCATAGTGTCAACCTTTCTAGGATCAGCTGCTACTCCTTGTACTGAAATGATATGCCCTAAGTATTTTATTTCAGTCTGCCCAAAGGAAGAGTTGCTTAGCTTAACACACAGCTCATGTTTCTACAGAATACAAAAAGTTTGCTGCAAGTATTCCAGATAGTCTGCCCAAGAAGAGCTATATATCAGGATGTCATTAAAAAAACCAGAATCAACCTTCTGAGGAAAGGTTGAAAAAATTTGTTCATTAAACTCTGAAATATAGAAGGGGCATTGGTAAGGCCAAATAGCATGACTACAAACTCATAGTGTCCATGGTGTGACCTTAAGGCAGTCTTCTCTATATCTTTTTCAGTCATACAAATTTGATGATAATTAGACCTGAGGTCTAACTTAGAAAAAATATCGGGCACCTCTTAGTTCATCAAGAAAATTTTTCAATAATAGGAATAAGAAATTTGTCTTTTACTGTATGCTTATTCAGTTCCCTATAGTCAATGCACATCCTCCAGGAGCCATCTTTCTTTTTCACCATCACAATAGGTGAAAAGTAAGGGCTAACGCTAGGCCAAATCACACCAGACTCCAACATCTCCTGTATCTGTTTCTCAATCTCATTATTCTGTATAGTAGGATACCTATAGGGTCTCACATTAACAGGGTTTGTACCTTCCTTCAATAGAATTCTGTGATCATGATTCCTGTGAGGGGTTAAAGACTTTGGTACAGCAAAAAGGCCAGCATATTGGTCAATCAAGACCTGAACATCATCTGGAATGGTAACCTCCTGAGACATTAGAGCTGGTTCTACAATAACTGTTTGGGTAGCGCAAATTTCATGCACAAAAGATACTGTCAGCATAGTCAATTGGCCCTGCTTCTAGATCAGTTTTCCCATTTGTTTACTGTCAATCCATTTGTTTTCGAAAGTAAGTTGAGTTAGAAGTTAGAGGCTTTCTTTCCTTTGTCAACTCTAGCTTTCTTGCCCCCTTTTGATTAGCCAGTTTCCAAGAGGGAGAAGGTCTTGAAATCTTTTGCTTCCCTACTGAAATTCCATTTAATATCTCCTAAATTGACTAACCACTTCACTCTATGTACAACATGACAACCTCCCAATGGTAACAACAAATATCAATCATGAATTAAACCCCTTGCATCTTTCACCCAAATTTTTTACACATATTGGAACTAAATATCCTACTGCTATTTGCCACTACTACTGAAAAAAAGAGTATTGCCTTAAGCGTGCACCCCAACCTCTTGGCAGTCCCTTCATCTAAGAAATTATGTGTGCTTCCTGTGTCTATTAATATATGTACTACCTTCCCCTTAACTGACCTATTAACTCTCATAGTCCTGAAGTCATGAGTCCCAGAGATTGCATGAACTGTGAGTTGAGGTGTAATAAAAGGCTCTTCACTAGGTGAGTTCTCATGTTCTTCCTCTAGCATAGCTAACTCCCCTTCTTCCTGTAAATGTTCTTCCTCCTCTTTTATTTCCAAGAAGTATAGTTTTTTCCTCCCATTACAGGTATGACGAGGCATATATTTCTCATTACACCAGTAACGCAAACCTTGTGCCCTCTTCTCATCCATTTCAGCACCAGAAATAACTCTAGAGGCCTTAGTGTTACTTTTCTGGGAAAAAATAGACCTAATATTATTATATGGTGCAGAATTATTGGTTCTTGGGGTGGGTAATAAGGCTTTACTATTGTAATTAGGAGAATAAGAGTAGTTAGAGGAATAGTTATCCCTTCTAGTAGGATCAGGACCCTTCTGCACCCTCTGTGTCCTCTCCACTCTTTTGGCAAGACTATAGGCTTTCATAAGGGATCTTAGCCCTAAAAGATCAACATAAGAACCAATATTAGGTTTTGACCCCTTCAAGAAGCAACTGACTGCATTTTCTTCTGAGATATCCATTGTTTTCACCAATTCATCAAATTGATCTAGAAATTCTTGAACTGATCCTCTCTGCTTCAGAGCAACCAATTCTCCAAATGGGTCCATATGAGCAGCCTCATTAAATATTTGACACAATGCACATATATAATCATTTCAAGAGGGAAGTTCACTACCAAACCTTATTTTCAAATACATTTGGTGCCAATGCAAGGCTTTCCCTTCTAGCTGAATCGATGCTACTTTCACTTTCATGTGGAGGGGGTGTGGCATCAATTTCAAAGAATTGGTCACAGGTAAAGATCTACCCCCGTACATTATCACCATTGAATTTAGGGAAATCGATTCTAGAGTAACGAGTATTAACCTGGTGATTATTATTTTCTCCTGGGGCCTCATATCCTCCACCTCTAGAACCAGAAGCTTTAGCTTCCATCTGCGATGTTTACCCAGTTGAGTCATGTTTCTGAATTTGATATCCACTTTCTCCATTAAATCCATGGTCATTTTCGTGTACTGCGACTCCAAATCCTCTTGCCTTTTACAAAGCTTTGTGAACATGGCATCCATGGCTTCCTTCAATTTTTTAACCTCTTTAGAAGTGCGAGTTTCCGTCGGCATGATGGAGAACTTAGCCAAGAATCGAGTGGCTCTGATACCAAATGGAATGACCTAAGTCGACTAATAGTAAAAACTGGTAAAATCTGCAGAACCCTAAGGGAATTGGGATGAAAACTCCCTGAACAAGCACTGCAATAGAAAGGAAAAGAGAGAAGAGACTGATTGAATATAGAGGGAAATGGATTACAATATCTGAATGAATCAAAATGAGCTAACTGCCCATTACTTATACTAATGTGTTTCCCCCCTAACTAACTAATGTAATTCAGTTAAGGGAATCTTCAACTAACTGCCTAACTGCCTTTCAAATGCTGATGAATTTACAGTTTTGCCCCTCGTGTATTTTTGGCACATGACAAAAAGTATCATTCATCAATTCAAATATATTTAGTCAACCCAATTTTCTCAACTTATGAACAGTAGATTCAACATCCTTGAGTTATAGGTTTAGTTGAAAGCCTAGGTTTTTAAAGCGCTTTCCAATAATAATACCGCTCACCATCCCACATTATAATCGTAATTGCATTTAGATTAAGGGTTACCTCAAATTTTGTACTTCCTTTTTTATAATCAGCTATATTTAATTAAAGTGTATAATTTAATAATTGGAGCAAAATATGCATTAGAAGGCATGCATTTATTCATGCATTCCCTATTTATATCTTATATAATATATTTAATTGTGGCTATATTAGATAATTACATTATTTATGCTATGTATTAAATACATGTCAAATTGTTGCTATTTTTGCAATTTATTCCATGAACGATAGTTTAGTAATTATTTGCGGCTATTTATACTAAATTTATTAAATTTGACCCTAATTATTTTATATACGTATTTTTTATTTTATATAATATGTATTCATATTTTTTAATTATTCAACACCTTTAATTTGATATCAGTCCGATTAAAATATTTACTCCAATTAAAACATCTAGTTCAAATTTCATTCATGTAATACCATATTCATCTGAGATTTGAATTTTTCCACAATCTCTGACCAAATTTATGACACGACCCGGATTTCGACTAGGCCGTGCAGGCACCCAACATCCTTCCCTAAACCCGTCGGGCGAACTCTTCTGAATTGAATTCACAAAAATAAACATAAAATCAACTTTCAGATAAGAAATAAGACCTAAAGAGACACAAACATAGCTATGCATAAGCTGCACAAAAGAAATTACAACTTGGCTACCCAATAGACTAGGTTTACAGCTATCCAGACTAGACATCTAAGAGTACAAAATAATACATACACCTCCTGAAGGGAGCAAAATACAACTGAAATAATAAACATAAAACTGGTGGCCATCCTGAATAAAAGCTGGCTCACCCTGACAGCTGAAGTCGTCTTTGCTCCTTAACAACGTGGCAAACTCAATCCTGGAGCGAACCTGTTGAAACGAAATAAATAGACGAGAAACAAACAAAAAATAAGGGTGAGTCAAAAGGACTCAATAAGTGGGGGGGCGTAATAGCCACCTCAAAGAATAGGATAGCTAGCCAGGGAGAAGAAATGCAGCTAAATCGAATTCAGCTTATTTCAACTATAGAAAGGCAGAGTCAGATAATAACTGGAAATACGTATGGAACTGTAAACTCATAAACAACTAGGGACAAAAGTAGACAGAATGTACAGGTATCTCGAACATATCAACAATCAGAAATACATTATACATATAGAAAACATCGTACTAAGTCACACAATACACAACAGCCGGTGAAATGAAATGAAATGAATGCAGTATGATGCAATGGTCACATGTGCCAAATGGATGGAGCGGAATCCTCCTACTCCGGTGCAGAATCCTCCTTCCCAATATGATGCAAGGAGCGAAATCCTCTTGCTCCTAGGGCGGAATCCTCATACCCTCAATATGATGCAAGGAGCGGAATCCTCCTGCTCCTAGGGCGGAATCCTCTTACCCTCAATATGATGCAAGGAGTGGAATATTCCTGCTCCTAGGGTGGAATTCTCCTACTCTCAATATGATACAATGATAACTCTTCACCGGTGCGGTACTCTCATCGGCTGCTAGGAAGTATATGTCAAGCTCAGAACTAGAGTACAAAGCTTCTATGCTCAATGCAATACCAACAACAAGGCATAACATATAATATATAGTGTATATTCAAAACTAAGACCTAATAAGTATGCCTATCGGCAGCTACACACGTAAGAAACACGTGGTAGAATATCCACAGTGCCAAGGGTGTCCAAAGATATGGATATAATCACTTACCTTGTTCCAAAATTAGCACTTCTATTCAACAACCGTATTGTCCTTTGGATTCACTGCCAAAAGATCCTGCTATATTCAATAAACAGAAAAATATATCAAATAAGGCTAAAGGCTTCATTCCTTACATCTTAGGGCAATCAGGTTAGGAACCTAATATCCTATTTGCATATGCGATACGCGGGCCAGGTCTATGTACATGGTTTAAAATCACATAACCAAATCCTAAATAAATTACATTTACGGGTTTGCCATAACTCCCTGAGTACGAATATACAATCAATTCCAATATCGGGGTCCAATTACCCTTTAAACTATCAATTTCACTTATTAGAACGATGTCTAATATCCCAATTTCTACCGTTAAAATATATTCAAGCACACGTAATTAACTGAAATGATGAAGTAACATCATTACCTGAATGTTTCGGGGTGAAAATTCTATTTTTTTCCTTCTCCTTTTCCTTTTCTTCCCCTCCTTACGTTTTCTGCTTTCTGATTCTCGTCTTTTGTTTATGCTTCCTTTGTTGCTTGAATATTAGCTAAGTATATTTATTTAGCCACTGCCCATAGTTAGCTCTTATCCTTTTCTTTTCTTTTCCATTAAAACTTGCTGCTACGATAAAAATTAAAACGAAACTCTACGAAATTCGAAATAATCCCAAATTTTGCATACAAGTGATACAAAATTTATGTGACGTACTAGTAAAGGCGGATATCAAATCGAATTTCCGAAACTCAAGATGCAAATTAAACGGAAAAAGATCAAATTATTAATTTTTCAGAATTTTAGCAGAAACTAACCGAAACTCGAAATTCACTTCTGAAAGTTCATACAGGTCAAAATATTCATATGAACCTAACGGCGCTTTCGGATTTCGAATTGGAGCTCATTCGTCAAAGTGAAGCTCGAAAACCTCTTTTTAATATTTATCGCTAACGAAAACTGAAACCTTCTTCCAATACCTACCAAACGAGGTCCGATTTAGCTCAAATATCACAGACAAGTCCTGATGGACCTTACAAAGTTGTTAAATCTATCAGAATGCCAATCGGAATCCTATATCTCGAAATGACTACCTAAGGTCGTTTCATTCTCCTCCACATAGACTCTCATTCATCCTCGAACGAGCTTGAGTCTAAAGCAAAATTCATACATATAACAAGAGAACTTGCACGACCTTCATAAACTACTCCACAAACATTGTCTCATGATTACAGAATCAGAATTATAACACACACACCGAACTCTTGGAATAAAACATATCTGGATAATATCATAACACTATTGCCCATCTTATTCGGACAAGCTGACCCTTTCTTGATCATGAGAAGAGAATTTTATTTTTTCGAAACAAAGATACACGGAACTCTGGACTGATTAACACGATTCTGCCGACAATCACCTCTTCGATATACTTTTCAATATAGAACAGTTTGACGAAGCTAAGAATTAGCTCACGCTTCAGCAACGCCTTAGAGATTTAATATTAGCATTCGGTATTGGAGGAAGACTCCTCCATTTAGAGAAAAACTCATACAGCTAATTTGAATAGGAATAGTTATCCTCGCACAGCCTGCTGGTAACTAAAAATAAAATGCGGCTCAGACCTGAGCTACCAAATTACTCTCACGAGTTGCCAAACAGCTGCAACTCTCGAATTCACAACTCCATACCTTTTCCATAAGCACCACCTCCTGATGGATCAACTCAGGGGTCAAATGACGCTTCTCATTACCCTTAGTAGCCTCAAAACACAACAATGTGCTTACCCGGCTACCTTGACACGCACTCAGGCTCAACTGTCATGACCCAAAATCCTGGATAGTCGTGAAGGCACCCGAACTAACCCAATCGGGCGAACCCACTTGCTATATTAACAATAAATCTCAATAATATTAAAGAAATAATATAATAAAATTCAAGCTGCGATTTTTATTACTGAAATACGCGGAATATCCGACTGGCGCACCCCATTTAAAGTAAGTGGTGTCCGACTTGGGGTAACTCATTTGGAGTTAGAAATTTTGGAGTCGCCACCTAGTAAATTATTCTAGGCGTATTAGGTCACCTATTAATTTCTAATTTCATTTAAAGAATAAATCCGGATTGGTCTACTAATCAGAGATTTAGGTAAGTATTCAAGTTAACCTAAAAGGAATGAGTTAGGCACCTCCTAGGTTCCACAAATATGGTTCCCGGCCGATTTTTATATTGGTTTTAACATATTGCTTAGAAAAGGACAAAAGCTAAATAAAATAAATAGAAGGGACATGAGATGTAAAATAAATAAGCAGTTAAAATACATTTGCTTGAGTTATCTAAAAATAATAATGATGTTGCACAAATAGCCACAACTTAAACAATAAATAACTAATTACACATTTAAATAAATAACCCTAGGTTTTACTATCCTATTCAGATCAGATTCTGAATTTCGTAAGGGACGATAGTTTCACTATCAAATAATAGCTCGGGTAGTTTCCATCATATCCGAGGGGCTTAATTCCCTTTAACCCCCATACCCTCTTTAAGTATTTAACTAAATTGCTTTCTAATATTTTAAAACATCCTAAAAGGTTTACTAGCGCCCCAATTTAAAGTCCCGGAGGCTTTTGGGACGCTACTTTAAATATCAAGACACCCTAAGTATATTAAGTGCCCCAATCTAGACTCGAACTAGGCGTTGTAAGTAATAACGGTCATGTTGGATACAAGCAAAGAAACACGTTAAATAAGTGTTATCAGTTAACAATAAGAGAAGTGAGCCTCCAAATTGACTATGTCGAGAATCACGTTAAGTATTAGTAAAAATTTCGTGGGGAAGCCATTTTGGTACCCGCTTTGTGATGCGTAGCCTCTGTTTACAAATTCGCTGAGAATTACCCACTAGACGCGTTTTTTAAAAATAATAGTATCACGACGTCGTTTTACACATTTTGGAAATTTCGGTTTTACCCTTTCTTATTTTTAACTTATTCGGGGTTTTTGTTTCTCTCTTTGATACTGTGACTTTTGAATTCTATCAAAATATACGAACTCTCTTTCAAAATACACCAATTTATTATTTTTGAGATTTTGAAGCTTTGTGTTTGGGTAAAAACTTTGTTTTGCTATTTCGTATATTAAGGTAACTGTGTTTACTTCGTATTATTTTTTTTTCATTTTTGTACGTGTATATGGGTTATTAGGTTTTGATTTTGTTTCGAAAAATATTTAAATTTTCCATTGGTCTACAGTATAAGCTTTTTTGATTCCCTTTAAAATGGTGGAGTTTTTTTAAGTGGAACGCTTTTTCCTGTGAAACCCATTGCTCCAGAACTATATACTATGACTTTTTGTTGGGGATAGGTTGTTGCTCCTTGATAAAAAAAACTGGGACTGTGCGTTTTTAACAGGTACTTGTCCATTGTAAATGGTGGGTTATTTTTAAAGGGGGCAATGGTTTTTTTTGTGAAACCCTTTGCCCCAGAACTATATACTGTGACTCTGTAGGGGGATAGACTATTGCCCCAGCACAAAATACTGGACCCCTTTGTTTAACAAGTGCTTGTGTCTCAGTTCTAAAATACTGTGACCATGCACATGAACTACTTGTGCTCCCAACACCAATGTCTGGGGGAGGGGGTGGGCCACCAAGCTCTCCCCCAGCACAAACACTGTGACTCCTTTGTTTAACAATTGCTTGTGTCCCAGTTCTAAAACATTGGACTTTGTATAACAAAGCACCATAGGCCCCAGCACAAAATACTGTGACCCCCTGTTTAACAAGTGCTTGTGTCCCAGTTCTAAAACATGGGACTTTGTATAACAAAGCATCATAGGCCCCAGAACAAAAAACTGTGACCCCCCTGTTTAACAAGTGCTTGTGTCCCAGTTCTAAAACATAGGACTTTGTATAACAAAGCATCATAGGCCCCAGCACAAAAAACTGTGTCCCCCCTGTTTAACAAGTGCTTGTGTCCCAGTTCTAAAACATGGGACTTTGTATAACAAAGCATCATAGGCCCCAGCACAAAAAACTGTGACCATGCACATGAACTACTTGTGATCCTAGCACCAATGTCTGGGGGGAGGGGGTGGGCCACCAAGCTCTCCCCCAGAAAAAACACTGTGACCTTGCACATGAACTACTTGTACCCCCAGCACCAAAAATACTGTGACTTTGCACATGAACTACTTGTGCTCCCAGCACCAATGTCTGCGGGTTTTTTAGGTGCAAGCATATAGGTGTTAATTTTTCTTTGTTTTATTTTAATACATGTGCTAATGTTACAGCAATGGAGATTATACCAAGTGATGAGGTTATGGATAATCTGCCAAACGACGATGGTATATTGCTTCCATTTGCGCAGTGGAAAAAATCGTGATTGCCAGTGGAAAGGTGACACAGAGTATCGTGGATTACTTGAAGGGTTATTGTCTGCGGATTACCTGGAGAAACTGAAGAAAGGGCCATTCGGAAAGTTTATGCTTTTGAAAGATGCTAAATATTCTGGGAGGCTTATAAATTGTTTTCTACAGTCTCAAATAGTTTCTTCAGACAACACTAAGCTTAACTTCAAAGTTTTTGGTGATATAGTAGATTTCACAGCTGATTATTTTCATGTAGTTAGTGGTCTTAATATTTCCAGTATTGTGGATATAAGTATTTTTAAGCTTTCAAAGAGTAGATTAAAGGAGAAGTATTTCAGGAATCCTGAAGACGATGTTAATAAAAAGAACAGCAAGTGGACTTTAAAGTTAAATGACTTGCTTGATTTGATTGAACATCATTCCAGTTATGTGAGAGTGGCTCCAAAGAGCAAGGGTAATGTGAATAGAGTGTCAGTTGCACGATTGGATGTTCCATTAGAGCAAGATGATGTTGTTAAACTAGTTGAGGTATATTTGCTTAATTCTGTTTTATTTGGCCGGCCATTACCTAGAGTAGTGGATGATCAACATATGATTATTATTGATAATGAAGAGGTGCATAGCTGTTATCAGTGGAGTACTGAGATATATCGTCAAATGGTACACCATTTGCAATCAATCATAAAGCCAAATTCTACTACTTATTTGTTTCCTGGTATGCCCTTCCTATTCTGTTGCTGGGTGGCAGAGGTGTTCCCTGTGTTCAGGCAGTATTTTACTGTTCGCCCTAGGATCAAACCTGTGATGCTTCGTTACACATGTACTTTTACCCCTCAATACAATGTCTTGTGTGATGACTACTTTCATAATGAACAGGTGAGTTTTATGAGTACTTGCTTTTGTTTGTTATTTCTTTTTTTTTTTTACTTTTTTGTTGGTTTTGAAATGTACTTTTTAATAGTTTTGGGAGGATGCCTCAGTGAGACCAATAAGGCATAAATCTAAACATGCTTCAACTTCAAAGTCCCCCTCAAAGTCATCTTCAAAGACTAGTTCAACAGCAGAATCTATTGACATGAATGAAGTTGTAAAGGTGAAATTCTTCGTGGGTTTTGTCTTTTAATTTTTTTTCTTATGTGGTTTTAATGCTTTTTCTTTTATCAGAGATTTACAGCTAATCTCAAAGTAAACTTACCTACTGAGACCAAGATTCAACATATGATCAATTCCTCAGAAAATAGTGTGAAGAAAGATCTTGCTGACATGGAGAAGAGGATTACAAATAAGTTGAATGCAAATTTTGATTCATTACTGCTTCTTGTTGCAAAATCAAAGACAAATGATCTCGGAGAAAACTGTGGTGTGTCTGTAAGTAAATCAGGCACCAGGAGTAGAAATGAGAAGAGTCATTTTGTTTATAATTTGAATTATTCAGATGGTCGCGATAGTTTTTTCAAACAAACATATAATCGGCCAGAGCTTGTTGGTAGTGTACAAAGTGATCATGGTATTCCAGCTGCTTTAATAGATAAAAGCAATCAAATGATTGTGGATGTTTTAGAGGATTTCAAAGCTGATACCTGTGACCCTATTGATGAAGCAAAAGGTACAGATAGTTTAGAAAATGCGCCATCAAATTCAGACCATCATCAACAAAGTCATGGTAGTCAAATAGAGTATTATATATAATCGTAACCTAAGTAAAAGGGAATTTTTTGTTTAATGTAATTAATTTTTTTTATTGTATATGCAGATAAACAGAATCCTTCATCTGATTCATTGGACAAGTGTCCATCTAAAGATGATGATGAATCTTTGAATCCAACAGATGTTCAGCTTCGTGATGAAAAAATTTATTCCACACTTAATGGTAAGAAGAAAAAAACTTGTTGGTAGATTCACCAACATATTATGCACTAATACTGTGTTTTTATGATATGCTAATGTCCCAGATAATAAAATACTGAGACTCTTTGTTTAACAAGTACTTGTGTCCCAGTTCTAAATTATGGGACTTTCTATAACAAAGCACTATAGCCCCAGCACAAATACTGTGACTTTTTCATATGAAGTATTTGTGCCCCAGCACGAATGTCTGGGAAGTCTATAGTAATGGAAATCTATTTTAAATATGTGTGTTTTGGAACTTCTGTTTTCTATAGAGAAATGTAATGTATTGTGCTTATTTATTTTTACAGAAGGTAATAATGGTGAATCTGGGCAAAGTGACGTGGTTGAAGAACAAATTAATGAATTAAAGCATTTTGTTGAAACTGGTATTTGGACACCAGTAGGTATGTAAAAGTAATTTTTATATAATAATTAGTGTTCCTATTTTTGTGGTTGAAAATGTGTAACAAATTATCTTGTTTTGAAGTCTCTCAAGAAAGTTCTCAAGAAGGTTCTCAACCAATTAAGCTTGCTGATAACCAAATATTTTTGACTCCTTGTACGCGAAAATATGTTGCATATTTTGCATGGTCCACACTCCAGCATAAAATATCATGTTGGTTGGTCAATGAATAGTGTGTCTTGTTCCATTTACAGAAGCAACAAATGTTAAAGCTAATAATGAAGACGTTGTCAATCAACGCAGTCACAGTGCTGAGGTTCGACTTGAAGTTAAGACTGTCAGTGAGCTTTGCATAGCTGGTCTTATTTTTACACCAGAAGGTATGTAATCGTCTTTTTTATAGTTATTTTGTGTTTTTATTGTTCGCAAATGTGTGATATATTATCTTTATTTATAAAGGTTCTCAAGAAGGTTCCCAAGAAGGTTCTAAAGAAGGTCTCAAAAAAGGTGTTGAGGATTCGTCTCCAAAAAAAGGTTTTGAAAGCATTTTCCAGCAAGAAAAGGAAGAAACGTGATAATGATGCTTCTCCTGAAATTGCATCTCCCCTCAAACCTAAAATTGGTGAAAATTTGGCTGAAGCAAGCAAAAGCATCATGAATATTGGCTGTATAGATGCACCTTCATTTTTAATTGGCTTCACACAGCCATCGCAAGAGACTGCAGCAGTGATTGATAGTGTCAGGCCAGATTCCATGGATATCGATTGCTCAAAAAGTAAGGGTGGTACAGAATTGGAATTAATAGAGAAAGATAATTCAAAACTTACGACACTTGCTGATGCATCTGTTGTAGTACTGGAGCAAGAGTCTGCTTTGGATTCAGCCATGAAAATACCTGAACAGATAATTTTTGTGGAGAAATGGAAGATTGCTGGAACAAATGTCTGTGCAAGGAATTTTGCAGATGTGTGTTCATCTAAACAACAGTCGGCTATGCAGTGTTCAGTGAAAAAAGAGGAAGTTATGGATTTAGCTGTTTTGCAAGACAAACCATCAAATGATCCAGAAGGAGGAGAGCTGTTAGGCAGGGGACATAGGGTTCGTAAGATTAGCCGCCACTTATTATCTCCATTCAGGCCTTTTGATCCAAAGGAAAAGTGTGATTGGAAGCCTTCTTATAAGCGTGTATGCCATTTTCATACTGTCAATGCCACGTCTAATTGTTTGGCAATTTTTGATAAATGGTTGAAGGAAGGCTTGAAAGTGACTGATCAAAACAGCGTCTCTAAAGTGTAAGTTATTTTATTTTATTTTTTTTAGTTATTGTGTATTTTAAGTTACAGGGCGTTGTAGATTATATTAGTAAATTAGTATTGTTTATGTTGTTTGTGTTTAACTTTTTCAGGGGTGATGATCTTTATGATGAAAAAATTGCAGACATCAATTCACAGAACAAAATTAGATTATATAGTATTTCAGTGAAGAGCAAAATGTGGTTTAGAGAGATTACAGATAGAAGATATTCACTTACCAATGAGGTATTCTACAGTTTTTTTTAATTATTGGTTCTGTAGTCTTTTATATATATATTTGTTAACTAAATTTTTTTTTTGTTTGTGTTTTGTGATTTTTTTTTTTTTTGTCATGCAGCATGTTGATGTTATATTGTACTATCTGAGGAAGAAAAATGTATATCATTTCACAAACTACTCAGCGTTGTTCACAACGACAGACTTGAAATTTGATTTTTTTGTAGGGTCGTTGTTCTTTTCGAAGGTTGA
The DNA here is from genome assembly GCA_029990575.1 of Petunia axillaris subsp. axillaris. Classification (NCBI taxonomy): domain Eukaryota; kingdom Viridiplantae; phylum Streptophyta; class Magnoliopsida; order Solanales; family Solanaceae; genus Petunia; species Petunia axillaris. The sequence goes on along the minus strand of JARKNS010000001.1, from coordinate 9,785,738 downwards.
ATCCTATTTTAAAAATATGGGAAAGGAAGAGAAGACCAGGAGAATAAAACAGAAGAAGGATAGAATGGAAGAAGAGTGGAAGAATAAAGAACGTTTTGAAGAAATGAAGGCCCAACAAAAGAAAGGAGCAAAAAGGACTCGTGCTCAACAAAAGAAAAAAAATATATAAACCTCCAGCAGAAGTTGTTTTTGGAATTCATGACTTGACATTGGACGATTTAGAGAATATTGAGTTAGATTTTGACCTAGCACAGTATGAAGGAACTACACAGAATAACCTACTTGAGTGTGTGAATGGGTCTACTAATCAATGTGGCATAGCATGGACTCAAGTCGAAAAAGTATTTATGCCAATTAGGAAGACTTAACTTGATCCTGATGATTACATGTCTTGCACTCATTATTGGTTGGGAGTTTATTCTATAAAAGATCATAGAATAGATGTCTATGATTCGGTTTTTTATGAGGATGAACATTTTGTGAAGATGAAGATGGGAATGTATGCAATTGCTATACCTAAGCTACTAAAAGAGATGGATTTTCATACAAACTATCCTAATTTTGGTACGACGTACAAGAAACTTGATATTGTTTATCAAACAGCACCAAAACAATTAGGAGAGATAGACTGTGGTCTTTTTGTAACAAGATTTACAGATCTACTCATGCTTGGACAGGATTTGTTTAAATATGAATGGGGAGTAGAAGCTATTACTATTTACAGGAGAATGGTTGCTGCTAATCTACTGGAGCATGCAAAATCAAAAAGAGATGAAGGCTATGAAACTCCACCAGAGAAATTGAATGATGATTATGGAGAGCATGATAAGAAGCTAGCTTGTGAACATGGAAGGCTGCCTCTTCTTTGAATCTTTATTTATATAAACAATGCAATGTACACATTTTTTGAAGTATGTATAGTTAATATGTTGTTTGTTTGTTATTATTTATTAGCTTGTGAAGTATATAAATAGGAATGCTAATACTTTAATTGTAGTATTTTTATATACTGTGATTTCACATATGAAGCACTTGTACCCCAGCACTAATGCCTGTGAGCGGGTGGGAAAATCCCTTCGTGCCCATTATAAAATACTGGGACTCTGCATTTTTAAGTACTTGTGCCCCAGTTCAAAAATTATGCGAGTTGCATCCCCCCCCTCCCCCCCCCCCTCCCCCCGCCCAAAATACTGCGAGTTTACGTATGAAGTACCAGCGTCCCAGTTTATATACTGGGTATAATTACTTAGTATAATTTTTTTTAAACAGTCGATAATGTAGTAGTAATATAGATAAGCAACGACGTCGTATATCACCTTGTTCCTTTTTTATAACACGCAATTATACCCAGACAGTATAATTATTACTATATTATCGATTGTTTAAAATAAAAAGTCGTGCTTAAAATTAATGTATTGTCTTGGTAGAGTGAAACTTTCACTTAAAACGCTGCACTCTACCAAGACAACACATTAATTTACTTGAAAGGAGAGTTGATTAATCGTTATAAACACGGCAACGTTTCATAAAATTTTTGATGTGGGACATAGATTCTAGGTAAATAGTCCCAGTTTTTTTATATACTATGAGTTTACATATGAAGCACTTGCACACCCAGCACCGCGAGTGGAAAAATCTTTTCGTGCCCATTATAAAATACTGGGACTCTGCATTTTTAAGTACCTGTGCCCCAGGGAGACGTTGAGCAGTTGACTCGTACTGTAGATCACCTCCGATTATTAATTATTCGGCAAGATCAGAAGATTGAAAGGAAAGAGCGACAAATGACAAGGATGATGAGGGCAATCAGACTAATCCCAAACTATAATTAAGTACCTACTCCACCAGGGTTACCAGAGAACTAATTTTACTATTTTTAATAAACTTATGTTGTATTAACTTGATAATAGAAAAAAGATTAAGTCTCCATCAATGTTATGTTTTTAATGCTTGCATCTGCAAGTGTAATTTATCTTTTCTTGTACTTTGAGGATACTTCTTTTGTGTTTTTAGAAGTATCCTTTTTCTGTAATTTTTATGTTAATCTTAATTAAAATGCCTGTAAGTTTGCGTTTGTTTTGTGTGAAAAATGTTATCTAATATGCTGGGGATGGCTAAGATGTTTTTGATGTGGGTAGTAAAACAAGGCACATGGATCACACACCCCTCCCAGATGTTTATTCTGGGGCTAGTATTTTAAGGCACATGGACGCCCCAGATGTTTTTGCTGTGGGTAGTAAAACAAGGCGCATGGATCACACCCCCTCCCAAATGTTTATTCTGGGGCTAGTATTTTAAGGCACATGGACGCCCCAGATGTTTTTACTGTGGGTAGTAAATTAATGCACATGGACATTTGAGTTTTTATTTTTATTTTTCCAATGCTCTTTATACTTGGCCCCAGTTCTGCATCGTAAAGGAAAAGAACAAGCAATGTGCAGCTTTTATATAAAGAAGGAAGAATCTTTACTATCATCCAAAAGCAGAAGGACAATACAGTATAATAGAGAAGATTTCTTGTATAATTATTTTAATATAAATAGACTACTTTGTTACTGAATAGAATAGGCAAATATTTTTGTATTTTTAAGATGGGAATAGTCGTTGAAGCAGTGTTGAATGAATTGGATGCTGAATTAGATCAGTTTGTAAGTTAATCATACCATTTTTTTAAAGTGTTATTTGTTTGTTGGTCTTGCTATGCTTCACAGACTTCACCCAGTCTTTACACTGGGACGTTATGGTAAATATAAAAGGTGACCCAGGTTTTTTTAATTCTGGGTGAATAAAAATACAGAAATACCAGCAGCTGGGTTAATTGCCTCCCTAATATGGGGATTCGAAAAGTCTGGACTTTATTATTTATAAAAACTAGAAGGAAATAGGGAAGACCAAAAAAACCTACCATTATTTACTACATTTATTGTGATATTTTTAATCGATTCTTTGACCATAACAGCTGGACAAAAGTTAATATTAGATAAATAAGCTATACCCAGCATATTAGAGAACATTTTTCATAAATAAGATGGGAACAGTCGTCGAAGCAGTGTTAAGTGAATTGGATGCTGAATTAGATCAGTTTGTAAGTTAATCATAGCATTTTTTTAAAGTGTTGTTTTAGTTTGATGTTATTATAAAAGTTTGCATTTCTTCTTTTGTTTTGTTTTGTAGATTTTGCCAGTATGGTTGGCAATTAGGCTTCCCAGACGTGATGTTCCAGCCACTCTTATTTGCCGTGGTATTCATTTTCAGATGAACTACCTAAAAGTGAGAAGACAGAGAAAACTTTGTAATGGATGGAGGGAGTTTGTTCGTACTAACAATCTTGGAGTAGGAAGTACGCTACATTTTAGGGTTCTGGAATCCTTAGATCGTGTGGTTTTAAATGTTAGTATATAGCAGCCTGAACTAGAACCTTTAAGTTCAAGTTCTAGTTCTAGTTCTGGCTCTACTGTTGAAGATACTTGAATAAGATAACATATTTGTCTGTTTTAGTTCAATATCTGAGTTTTTGGTAAACAATATCTGAGTTTTTGGGGCAGTTATATATGTGTAATGTAACTGTTATTTTTTGAATTGTGATTGTTCAGTAAACAACATCACAAATATTATGTAATGGTGCCTTTTCAATTATAAGTTGCATCTGTTATTACATTATGGAATTTATTCTATAAATACATATCAACTTATAGTTGTTATGAAGTTTTATGTGAAGTTTCTATGTTGTCATTTTTAATTATTAGTCTATAATTTCCAACTAGTTTACAGTCATTAGTATAGGACCCCATATCAAAATGCTGTTATTTTTAACTGCATAACAATATAGCTCCAGCAAAAGTACTGGGGATTAATGTATGAATAAATATTATTAAATTTTGTAATTCTGGGATTAATTTGATAGCAACCCCCATATCAAAATGCTGTTATTTTTCAACTGCATAACAATATAGCTCCAGCAAAAGCACTGGGGATTAATGTATGAATAAATATTATTAAATTTTGTGATTCTGGGATTAATTTGATAGCAGCCCCCATATCAAAATGTTGTTATTTTTCAACTGCATAACAATATAGCTCCAGCAAAAGTACTGGGGATTAGTTTACAATTATGAGTATAGACCCCAGATCAAAATGCTGTTATTTTCAGCTTCATAACAGTATGGCTCCAGCACAAGTGCTGGGATTACTTTACAATTATGAGTATAGGACCACAGATCAAAATGCTGTTATTTTCACCTTCATTACAGTATGGCTCCAGCACAAGTACTGGGGGGACTAATTTATGTGAGAGCAGTTTTTTATATATGAATAAATATTTATTAAAATTTGTGATAGTAATAAAAGTTACACAATATTTGTTGAAATTGATAACGTACAGAAACTGTAAAGTCCATAGAAAATATAATTTCTTTGACTACATTTAATGTATTTTTGACAAAATACATATCGACTAACAGCTACTCACTTTTTTTACTATAAATAACCCTTTGCAGCTAAAGCAAACTATAAAGTTTTTTGAGATTTCATCTCCTCTTATAAAATGTAAAGTTTTTTTTTTTTTTGAAAAGAAGATATGGCAGATGAAGAGAATCGTGTGGAGGAACTAGGAAGTTTCGACAAGAAAATCACATCATCTTATTTTGATAGAGATGATTTTGTATGTTAAAAGAAATGACCAAAGTATTTTTTATTTTTCTCATTTATTTTTTGTGATTTTTTTATTAACTGTGAAATATTATTCCTTTTAGATCTTTCCAAAAAGTTGGAAGCAGAGGCTGCCAAATATAAATAGAATGGCATGCATATTGTGTGAAGATGATGATGAGGTATATGAGATGAGCTTCAAAGTTGGGAAGCACGCAAGGTTGTGTAATGGATGGAAGGATATGATTAATAAAAAAGGCTTCAGGATAGGCAATATACTTCGTTTTGATCACCTATTCCACGAGATATTCAACGGTAATGCAACTGTTGTTTTTGAAGTTTCTGTCATAAACCATCAGGATGGTGAGGGAGGGGGTGATGATGATGAAAGCAATGATGATGATGATGATGATGATGATGATGATGATGATGATGATGATGATGATGATGGTGGTAGTGGTAGCAGTGACGAAGATGTAGGATCAGCCCAGAAGCCTATTGTGATTGAATAAGTTTTAGTAGTTTTTATGTTTTTTCAGTTAATGTGGGCTGTTTGTTTCTCTTTTTATTTCATGTGTGTTTTGAAGCTTTTTTCAGTTAATGTGATGATCTTTTTTCGTATTATGAACTGTGTTTCTAAGTACTGTGTTTTTAAGTAAGATCAAAATATTTGTTGTTCAATAAGTAAAAAAACTAGAAAATAGATAAATTAAGACAACTATTTTGCATAGCAACAAATGAAAAGTGTATTTTTTATATATATTAATCCTTGTTAAAGAATACAGAGGAAGTAATATTTAAAAAAAAAGTTCTCTATAAGTGAGAACAAAATGCTGTTATTTTCAACTGCATAACATCATCGCTCCAGCACAAGTACTGGGATTAGATTTACAAATATGAGTATAGGACCCTCCAGATCAAAATGATGTTGTTTTTCAGCTGCATAACACCATGGCCCCAGCATAAGTACTGGGACTAATGTATGTGATAGCAGTTTTTTATATATGAATAAATATTATTAATTTATGTAATTATGAAAATGTTGCTCATATTCAAAAAAAAATTTATTATGCATTTTAAATATTGTAAAAGAGTTCTTATAGTAATTTAACTTACAGAATCTTCTAAGATTTTTTATTGACTTGACTTGTCATGTAAAACGACAAAAGAATCTATCTGCTTTTGTTCATGTATTGTCAAAACAATACACAAATGCTGTGGATTTGCAAAGTTAAAGTAGGAAATATTTTGTGGATTTCAGTATATTTTTGGAACAGAAGTCGGTTCTAAAGTATAGAATCTTTCCAGAATCTGCTTGATTTCTTTTTGTGTTGTCAACTGTGTAATAATGTTACTTTAATACAGTTGAAAATCTCAGTTCAATCTTTTCCTATACAGATACGACCTATCAAAAAAAAAGTGATATCTTTTTTACAGAGAAAGATGCAAGGAATCTTTACAGCTTTTTTTGAGTTACAATGTCAGCTAAAATAGAACAAATATTCTTTACATATTTTTTCTGTTTTTATTTTCTATAAATTAGACAGTGGTCTTGTTTTTTCACTTGTACAAAACAAAGTATTATTCTAAAAAAAGGAAAAATAACAAAGCATAAAATAAAAGATGGCTTGCAATGATGAAGTAAGAAGACAACAATGGCGCCAGTTGAATAACGATGTTAGGAATTTGAAAAGTGATCTTGAGTTTTTGAAAACTGAGGTATCAGTCGTGAAGAATAACTTGGATGTGTTGTTTGAATTTTTTGTAGCTTTCAGAGAGGAAAACAATAGAGATATGGATCGACTTTTTGACAAACTCTTGGACATTGAATTGCAGAACTTTACAGATTCAACCTCTGGTTCTAGCTCTCGCATTCCTTAGTAATCATTAATGTTTTACTGTATTTTTTTTATGTGTTTTGCAGTGTTCTGTTTTTATGCTTCAATGTGAAGCAAGTATAATTTATCTTTTCTTGTATTTGAGGATACTTCTTTTGTGTTTTTAAAAGTATCTTTTTTATGTAATTTTTATATTACTGTTAATGAAAATGGCTGTAACTTTGCCTTTGTTTGTGTGTAAAATGCTGTCTCTTAAATAATGTTTATGTACAGTCCCAGCAATATATGCCCCAGCATTTTTACACCAAGCCCCAGGATATTGTTATGGGGCTTTGGGTTAAAGTAACACCAAGTCGCGGCATTTTATGCTGGGACAACAGGGGTGATTTTGAAGTCCAATTTTATAAATCCCAGTATTTAATGCTGGACAATACACAAAGTAATTCAAAATCATGTTAACCAGTGTGACCCATTGTAAACAGTGTGACTTATCAGAACTTATGACAAAATACACATTATACTTTTCAGAATTTCTAGAAGTGACTCTTACAAACAAATGCCAATGTATATAAATTCCCACCAATAAAACAGATAGACAGGAATCCAATCTGTCATTTTTGTTATTGAAAGAAGAAAAAACGAAATTGTTTGAAATGCTATCTGATCAAAAAGTATCTATAGAGAATGGTCACCGACCATCAAATGGCCACCGACCATCCAATGGCCACCGACCATCCAATGGAAGACATGCTTTCCAGAATGGTCATGGACCATCAACTCAAAGACATGTTACGAACTTGCCTTCAATACCAAGAGACCTCTGTTGGCGTTTTGAATATCTGAAGAAGGAGGTGGAATCCTTGAACGAATTCAGAAAGAAATGTGAAGATGAGTTGTGGAATTTAAGGTACACGCAGCGACAATATTATGAAAAACTGATGGAATTGCTTAAGGTGATGGCAGATCCCCTGTAATTGCACAATGGAGGGCCAGGGGAGCCCGTGTTTAGGAATTATGGAGAATAAACAATGGTTTAATTTGATATATTATCTATTGTTGTTCTTTCACATATTAGTAATTTTTTTACAATGATATCATGTATTCAAAAAGGCAAACAGACAGTCTTAACATGTGTGTAAAACAAGTGTATTTTATCTTTTCTTGTACTTGAGGATACTTCTTTTGTGTTTTTAGAAGTATGCTTTTATGTAATTTTTATGTCACTGTTAATGAAATTGGCTGTAAGTTTTGCCTTTTGTGTTGTGTGTAAAATGTTGACTCTTAAATAATGTTTATGTATAGTCCTAGCAATACATGCCTCAGCATTTCTGATTAGAACTTCCTGGCAAAAACCCTTCTCTTCCATACCATACCCGTTTAATTAGTATCATCCAGACGAATTTTGAGTTCCTCTTTTCTTCCCCCCCCCCCCCCCCCTTAATATTTTGTCTGGTAGCAAATTGACCATTTCCATTAGTAGGTATTTAAGGTGACAAGTAACAACTCTTCTGTTGATAAATGTAGTATAGCTACAGGATATTGTAATGGGACTTTGCTTCAACGTAATACTAAGTCCCAGCATTTTAATGATGGACAACATGGGGATGATTTTGAAGTGCAGCTTTATAAGCTAAACAATAGCATAGCTACAGGATATTGTAATGGGACTTTGCTTCAACGTAATGCTAATCCCCAGATTTTTATGCTGGGGCCAGTAGTTTAAGGCACATGGGTGCTCAAGCTTTTTATCCTGAGACGTTATTGTAAATATAGAAGCTGTTCCAGTTTTTAAGAGTGTGTCAGCAAATATCTCGGGTACCAGCATTTTATCAGGATAACATTGGCATACGAGAAGACCTCGAACTGGAAGAAACATAGGGAAGAACATAGAAACACAGCTTTTTTGACTACATTTAGAGTGATATTTAATCTATTTTTACTATACATATTCTCTTTGACCATAACAGTTGAACAAAAGTTAGTAACTCCTAGCCTATAAATAAGGCTTTGCAGTTGAAGCAAATAACAACAATATTGCAACTAATTTATTTTTTCATCCAAACAATAATATGGAGGACGATCGTTGGGAGGAACTAGGCGATTTTACTATGCAAATAACAAAATTATACTTCAAAAGAGATGATTTTTTATGTTAAAAAAATACCAAATTATTTTTTATGTTTTTGTTCATCTAATTTTTCAATGTTTTTTTTGTATTAACTGTGAAAGTTTATTTTGTCAGATCTTTCCAGAGAGTTGGAAAGAGAAGCTGCCAAAGGTCAATGGAAGTGCACTTATAAATTGTGAAAATGATGACACTGATTATGAAATGAAGTTCAAGGCTGGGAAGGGACATTCAAGGTTGTGCAATGGATGGAAGGAGATGCTTCAGCGTAAAGGCTACAGACTGGGTGATATTCTTCGGTTTAATCACGTTGTTCATGAGGTTTACAACGGTGTTGCCACTATGGTTTTTGAAATTTCATTAGTAAACCGTCAGGTTCGTCAAGGCCACAACAATATTTATGATGTTGATGATGATGATGATGGCAGCAGTGACGAAGATGTAGGATCAGCCCAGAAGCCTATTGTGATTGAATAAGTTTTAGTAGTTTTTATGTTTTTTCAATTAATGTGGGGATGTTTGTTTGTGTTTTTATTTCATATGTGTTTTTAATTTTTTGAGCAGTGGATGAATCATGAACAATCTTTTTTCGTATTATGAACTGTGTTTCTAAGTACTGTGTTTTTAAGTAAGATCAAAATGTTTGTTGTTCAATAAGTAAAAAAAACTAGAAAATAGATAAATTAAGACAACTATTTTGCACAGCAACAAATGAAAAGTGTATTTTTATATATATTAATCCTTGTTAAAGAATATAGAGGAAGTAAATTTTTTTTTAAAAAAAAAATGTTCTCTATAAATGAATAGTCCTTTTTGACTTCAGATTTGTTGCGACTGGATGAAAATAGAGAAGAATGGTCTTCTATCTATCTAGTGACGACGGGATTCCTAACTGAAAAATAAAAATTAAAAAAAAAATTAACATAGCAGCTTTGGGTGTTGAATTGCACTAAAATAGAATTAAAAAAATAAAATGCAAATAGAGAGACATACCTATTGTTTTTATTGGGAGTTATGTTTCTTTGAATATGGTTGAAGTACTAGAGTGTGTCTGCATGATGTCCTGTTGTGTCCACGCTTTCTACATATCCCACATTATTTCCCCTTTTGTCTCACATATTCTACAGTCGCGACAAATCTTTTCTCCTGCTTTCTACCTGCCTTAAGTTTAAAATCTGAGGGTTTTGTTATCTCTTCTTTAATGCTATCAGGTACAACCCATGATTCTTCATGTCCAACAGTGTTGATTTCCGCTTCATACTGTTTTAACCATGTTTCTCTTTTATACCATATAGAGCAATAATCCGACTTGTTAAGGTGCACTCTGTCTATGGCAGCAAGTGCATGTTCACAAGGCATTTCATCCATCTGGAACTTGAGGCATTGACATTCTTTCTTCTTCAAACAAACAATGAATTCTCTCCCTTCATCTGTTACCTTAAAGCTTTGATCCGTAGTCCCGTCAACCTGTAAAAATGTAATGTATAAAACTACTTGACTAGTTTTTATTTAGTAAAAAGAAAAATAAATAATTAACTAGCATAACAGATATAATGTTGCAATTTACTGGATCCCCCGCTTTTGCATACCATGTAGTCCCAGCACAAAAGCTGGGACTTCATGAATTATCATTGACATAACACAAATCACATCCAAAAATAACTGTATTAGTTGATATACTCACATTCATTCTATATGCTTTTTTTATTTATTTTTTTCAATTCATCATCTGTCCATTTTGATGTTGCAAAGAAAATATCCTGCGCACTCTTCCGTCTCTCATAAAACCAGGTCTGTAGCTTGTTCATTATGTTGTCCACCATTGACAGTATTGATTTTCCCCGAGCATGTAACAGAGCATTATTCATAGATTCCATAATATTTGATGTCATCATGTCATATCTTCGATTTCGATAGCAAGCTCTAGTCCATCTCTCTGGTGGTTCTTCCATGAGGTAATCATAGGTTGCCCTATCCGTTTCTCTCATTTGGTTCATGTCTGTTTTAAACTCTGCAATCGTGTAGACTCGACATGCACTATTGAATATACTTATCACTGTAGGACTCACGTTCCTTTTGTTAAGGTTCTTTTCCAGATGATATACACAGATCCCATGTGCACATTTAGGATATACATTTGTAATCCCATTTGCAATTGCAGGATTACGATCTGAAAGGAACAGTAAATTCTCACGGCAACCAAATGCAATGCGCAACTGCCTAAAGAACCAATTGTATGCCAGATTATTTTCTGAGTCCACAACTCCAAAGGCAAGTGGGAAGATTTGGTTATTTGCATCTTTCGTCACTGCAACCAATAGTGTGCCTGAATATCTCCCCTTGAGGAATGTTCCATCGACAACTATCACAGGTCTACAATGTTTCCAGCCTTTGATAGATGCAATACAAGAAAAAAACATATATTTGAACCTGGATAATAGAATTGCAGTCTTATCAGTGAAATGCATGTTAAAATTTTTGAGTCTCAGGTTCTAGTACCGGAACCTTACTTACACATAATTACCACGTCACAGCATTTTTGTGACGAGGACTCCAACAAATAACAGTGCAGTCTCACAGGCTTTTTTTAATCGGCATTTGTGGAATTCTAGACAAAAATATATAAGTACACATTTTTTTTTACATGTTCTCATCATCTCTTTGAAGAGCAACGTGTGAGCCTGGATTGATGTCTCTTAGCACATATAAATATGCTGGTAACTTCTGAAAATTCTCCTCAGGCGTCCCTCTAATTAAAGACTCTCCTTCTTTTATAGCACGCCATGCCTTATTATAAGATATTACAACTCCCATTTTCCTTCTAATCTGTGCAACAACAAAATTAGGCTTAACAGGATAATTATCGTCTCTCAGATTCTCAACTATCTGATCTCGAACGCTCTTTGACGTAGCATGTTTTTGGTCTCTTTTCTATCATCCACTGAGCAAGTGTGATTCTTCTCAAACTTCAGTATTTTGAACAGTGTGGACTGTTTAATTCTGCAAGATCGAACAGTCCACTCACATTTTTCATTCATGCACGCCAGTGAATATCTCGTTGTGCTTGATCTCACAACCTTGAATTCAAAATGGTGTGCAATTACAGTTGTCTGGAAACATTTAGTGACACACTGTTTGTTTAAAAAAAATTGATCCAACCTTGATGTCGTCCAAATCTGCAAAGGAGATTCTCTTATTTTCTTCCTTGAATACCTCTTTCTCTTTTTTTGCAGCACTTGATGTCTCAGGAAGTTGAAGATTTACAAACTGTTTTTCTGTGTTTTCAGCATGCATTAACTGTTGATCTACTGCTACAGCTTCGACAGACGGAGGTGTTAAAACTATCACTTCGAAAGCATCATCGTTATCTATATGCATTATCATTTGCCCTTCAGCATAATCAACTCTCTCAGACTGTGGAGATCGTTGTGTAATGTCAACTATGAAACGTCTACTCCTATACTCGGAATTGTTCTTCATCAAGTGTAAACAGCTGATTAAATCATCGGTATTTTTTATAGGGATACCTTTGCTTGTTCCAAGTTCCATATCAAACCATATGAATGTCTCAAAATGTTCTTCATCTAAATCTATCTTTTTCCAAAGGTTTTTTCTGAAATCTTCAAATGTATCTGTTTCAGTATGCAGAAAAATCCTTCTCTCATGATCTATGTACTTATAATCTGGTGTTCATTTCCCATTGAATGCAAGAACAATACACTGTTTAGCCATCACCTGTAGTTATAAACACAGTAAAAATACTAAACTAAGTGACAAAGAAAGCTACATGGTAAAATACTGTAATTGTAGCTTAATAATGAAAGCTTAAGAACTGCTAACCTATAAGCTAAATATACATTTCCATAGTATAATGGATAATTATACAGGGGAGGGGAATTTTTGAAGTGCAGCTCTATATGCTAAAATATACCATAGCTACAGGATATTGTAATGGGACTTTGCTTCAACTTAACTGTAAGCCGCAGCATTTAATGCTGGACAACAGGGGGGATTTGTTGAGGTGCAACTTTATATCATCAAATGTAATCACAACTACAGGATATTGTAATGGGGCTTTTCTTCAACGTAACACTAAACCCCAGCATTTTTGTGCTGGACAACAGGGTATTTTTTTAAAGTGCAGCTCTATAGCCTAAAATATAGCATAGCTACAGAATATTGTAATGGGGCTTTTCTTCAACGTAACACTAAACCCCAGCATTTAATAGTGGACAACAAGGGTTATTTTTTTAGTTGCAGCTTTATATCATAACTAGAGGCAGTTTGCCTGCGCGAGCGCATGCCTAATAAATACTCCAAGATTACTCTACTTATTTTACTGTAGTTGTGAATTTAAAGAATGTGGAGTCGCAACTTACATTTATATTGCTCCATATGTTTTTTCTTTGATATATAGTTGTACTGGTAATTTAGCGAACATGTAATCATCATAAGTTAGTCTATTGTCTTATTTATTCTTTCAGTAGGTTCCTCAGTATAAAATAAAATTAAAATGACTTTGGCTCGCTAAGTAGATTATATATTGGATTATGTTGTATTAACAATAATAAAGTTGATTAAGAATCACAAAATTATACTTTTTATCAACTTTTTCTTATTCATATTAATAAGACATATAGTGCATAAACTAAACATGTATTTGTCCGTAAAAATTTACACCCAAGCAGTGAATATGTCAATCGATGGACTAATATTATTGTATATTTCGTTTAGAATATTTTATCAATATATATCTTCTTTATGAGTCTCTTTTTAATTTTCAAAAACAAATATATATAGACCCATGCTTCATTCCTTTTCTACCTCTTTCGTTTTGCTCTTTCTTATATTTTCAACTTTAAAAATGTCATATTTGTTGACTTAGTAATTAAAATTTTAAAACTAATATATGATTTAGTAAGGGTGAATTTGAAGACCTCGTTTCGTGTTAACCTTTGTAACACTAAATTTATTTATGATTTGGAATACTGTATCAACCAACCAGTCTTTCGTGTTTTGATTCTCTAAAAAACCCCCCATTAACATGATTTTTTTTATATTTTATTGCAAGGATAAGCCTTCCTTCAACATTCATTTTATGCAACATAATTCTTGTGATTTGCTCCATATTTAAAAATAACGCGTCTAAGTACAATAAACATATGCTTATGAATTACTTATCATAATATATTTGTAAGACAGAACAATTATTGTGAAGCTAAATTGTGTAGATTTAGTCTTTTTAGTATGATACTCTACTTTTTTCTGTAAAACTTATATTTAGTAGTAATTCTATACAAATAAGAAAGTAATCAAGGACTTTAAACAACCAACACGATGTATCGAAATATAAAATGAGCATTTGTAAATTTTATTTTAACAAGACTTACTATTCCTAGTATACTATAGAGAGAAAATAAACACAAAAAGAAGCACAAACTAACTGCTATGGGTGCTTTCTCCTTTGGATAAATCATTAATAAGAGGTGCCTTCTGAATTGAAGTCAAATTGGAGTGGATCCCACGTGGTTAAAATTATGTTCAATAGACAAAATGTAAACAAAAACATAACGTCTGGAGTGCAAACTTTCAGTGGGGACCACATCTGTACCTAATATAAATCATAATGTTTTCATCAACGCTACCAATTAAGCGCGTGGAGTTGAATATTTAAGTGAGACCCACTTTTTCAATAAGTGTACAGTTTGCTAGCAACCACGTGGGGGGGACACGTTTCCAATAAGTACATCCTTTATAAGGACACAGAGTAGCATTAAGCAAAAGTGGTTCGACATATTCGTCTAAAAAGGAAAAGGTATGTATAGTAAAGCTTTGGTGTACAATAAAGTTAAACCACAAATACTTCAGAATACCAAAATTGCCCCCGCGTCGGCAAGCAGGTCGACCATGACCTGCTTCTTGCCATTTATATATGTAGTACAGAAATGTAATCACAGATACAGGATATTGTAATGGGGCTTTTCTTCAACGTAAGACTAAGCCCCAGCATTTAGTGCTGGACAACAGGATATTGTAATGGAACCTTGCTTCAACTTAACAGTAATCCCCAGCATTTAATGTTGGACAACAGGGGGATTTTTTGAAGTGCAACTCTATTTGCTAAAATACATAGCCACAGGATATTGTAATGGGACCTTGCTTCAACGTAACACTAATCCCCAGCATTTAATGCTGGACAACAGAGGGGATTTTTTGAAGTGCAGCTTTATATGCTAAAATACATAGCCACAGGATATTGTAATGGGACCTTGCTTCAACGTAACACTAATCTCCAGCATTTAATGCTGGATAACAGTTGATTTTGAAGTGGTAAGCTAAAATATAATCACAGCTACAGGATATTATAACGGGGCTTTGCTTCAATGTAACACAAACCCCCAGCACCTAGTGATGCATACACTTTTGAACTTAATTCATATTCATATTAATTATATATAACAGTAAATTCGCGTACAAATGAGATCATAATCACGAATTTTTATTTCAAATCATTGATTTACAGTCACAACCACAGATATATTTCCACAAAATAACTGAAATTCAGCACAAAAACATCACAGAAACTGAGAAAACGCAGCTCAAATTACCTTTTACAGTTTGAATTTGAAACTTCCGGAGAGAGACGATGATGATCTGGAGAGTTGAGAGAATGTGTGCTTTGCTCTATTTTTTTCAGGTGTGATTTGTATTTATTGTTGAGCTGTAGGTTTTTAAGGGTAGTTCAGTAAATTCAATGTATGGGGTGTTGTTAGCGGCAGTAGCCTGTATGTACGTGAGTCATTATTGGCTATTTCTCAATGAATTTTGAAACTGTGGATGGAACTCATTTAACGTGTGCAAAATTGGCTAGTCATAAAATTTTCACTAAGTATTATAGTAAAGAGTTTCAGATTTGCAGAGACAAGCTAAATTTCAGTTTTAACCACTTCTAAAAAAAAATGTAAACGGTTACATATTCAGAATATGTAGTATTTGCATAGATTAATAAGTTTTAAGTTTTAGCCACTTTCAATTAAAAAACTATAGTTTATATTTTCAGAACATGTAATTTGCAGAAACAGTCCCGCTTTCAGATAATATTGCGATTTTAGCCTATTTTCTGAAATTTGCACAAAACAACCCCTGATGCAATTCTAATCTTAGAACCTGTCATATTCACCTAGAATTTCAGATTTCAGCTACACATAAACATACCAGCAGTTTCACTTTTAATTTTGTAGAAATAGTCACGTTTTCAGGCTGTATTATAATTTTGACCTTTTAAAAACACAATAAGCAAAGTGAGAGTTAGGAAAGGCCCCTGTTAGCCGATTTCAACCACACTAAGCAATGTACAAATGGCTGCACTTGTCCTAACATCTATCATGCACCTTATGGTGCATAATCATACAAACCAAGGGGACATCCTAACAAATACATAAAAGGGCCTAGGGGTTGAGCATATTAACACGTAAAAGATGGAAAGAGTATGCCCTATGTACACTATTATGGACTGCTTTTGTCCAGCTTTGTTCTCGGATTCAGTCTGTAATGCCAAGCCTTTCAGACCTTACAAACAATTAGTTAACAATAGTCTTTAAACCTGCAATGAAGTTAAGATTGTTATGGCCCTTTGGCCATCCTATTTCCTGCACAAAAGGTTAGTAAAAAGGGCCAAGAAGAGGCCTACACCAGAGAGCATATGCATACAGATCACAGTACTGTTAAAGGGGCATAGATCATCCACTTTTCAAGTACCATTCAATTAGTTAGATATTTACCTTAGGAGCCTTAAGATGCCAGAAGTGAGGATACTAATACAGGTTATAGGGCAGTGAGCGACAACAAGAACAACCAGACTTTGTCTTGGCTTATTAGCAGGCACAGAAAGAACTTAACTTCATCAAAGAACATTGAGGATGATAGAAGGGGAAACTACAACTTTCAACAGTGAAGGACAACAAGAAAGGTGTCGAAGTTATGTTTTGAATTCGAGAGGTATGTAGGTATGTCCAGAGATGTGTAGGTTGTCCTTTTTAGTTCTAAGGGTCCTAGTATTTATAGTGTAAGAGGGATTAAGGTAGCATTACATTTATAAGGAAAGGGAAGTCAAAAAATTCAAATTTCAAAAGAAGGATCCTTTTCTAAAGAATTCTGCTATACCAAGAAGGAAAGTTTAGATTGGATTAGCAAAATAATGGGAAGTATCACGCTTTCAATATAAGCTAAGGAAAGAGAATAATATCCACTTAACAAAATCAGGAGGAAAACAGGGCATACAAATACATATGAAGACAATTAATAAACTTTGTATATTGCTAGTACGTTAAGGGTAGAAACAGAGAGAATCATTTTCTTTATTTGCAAAATTTAGGTAGGCAGATTATACATACGTATGTATATGTGTACGACACAATGGCAGGAACCTCTAGCAACAGATTAACCAAGACGGGCAGACGCTTCTAGGACTCGAGTTAACAAAGGATTGAAATCAAGATATGATCATATTTTATTTTCTTAATTGTGGTCTTAATAACTAAATCATATGAATGCCAAGAGCAACTACGTTGAATAAACGTTTTAATTAGGCATCAATTTTAGGCAAAGAAAAAGTAGACGAAATAGGCATTGTCATACATAATTTTCCAGCGTATCAAACATATGAAATCGAGCATGATTTTCACGGTTTTAATCAGAAAAGAATGAAAAAAGAAAGGTGTTACCAAGTTTTGGCGTTCGGGTTGGGTTGAATCTGACTCGTTTGTTTCCTAAAAATTGACAGGAGAAAGAGAGAGAGAGAGAGAGAGAAAAGGTCGCGTGACTGACGGGACTTAGTAGATAGCGGGGTGATGGGGGAGTTGTGGTGTACCTGGTCCGTTTTGAGAGAAAGGGGGAAAGGGAAAGAGTGAAGGCGGTGGCTGGGTTTGTTAGTGTGGATGGGGAAATGTTTATAGGGTTTTGAAGATGAGGGGGTGATTGTAAATATGAAAATACGGGAATCAATCTCAGTCGTTGGATTTATGGGATGGACGACGATGATTTAGGCCACGTGTACACGCACAAATACATGTGTATAATGTATATCAGATGGGGAAAAACTTAGTTGTGCATTGACAGGTAGTACTATGTGCTAAAACGAGTTGTACATGTGCCTAATGTGTGTGTACTTGTGCTAGAAGTGTATTTAGTGAGGTGTAAACTTAGGTGGCGTACACGTGGATAAAAATGGTGACTGTAATCACCTAATTTTGGCACCTAAAATACAAAAATGCATAAAATATGTGTGCTAATTGTCATGTGATTTTATCATTTCTTTTGACTATTTTAGTAATTAATTAGGAAGAAATGTAGAAAAATTATCAAAAAATATATTTTGTTGTTCAATGCTTATTTGAGTTAATTAACAATATATCTTAATTTTGTGTGATCTTTCTCAGCTTAGTTAATTCAGTTCGTGCTAATTAATTAAGGTTCGAAGTCTGGCTAGTTTTGTAAGCAATTGTTATTGGGGCGGTTAAAATTAAAAAGAAATACCCAGCCCACTTGTTGTTTGACCCGGCCCGTTTTCCCTCCTTAATTCCCAATTACTTTGCACTCCCAATTATACAAATATCAGAAAGAAAAAGGCGAGGCCATGGCGATTTCTCCACATTCGCCGGACCTCCGCCTGAGCTCCTCGATGCCACCACCTCCGGCCTAAAAATTCACATATTCAGATGCGGATTGAGCCTCCTTCCAGTCCCGACATCAATTTTCCCAAGTACTTAACGGAATGTCGTAAATCACGGCTAAAGATCCGGTCAAAATCTCAACTCCGGTGAAGGCGAGTTTTCCGTTCAATTGCACATCACCAGGTTCGTTTTTCGTCCTCCTTCACGGTATGGATCCCGATTTGGACAAGAATAGTCTCCTTAGGCCAAAATCCCGAATTAAAATTTGAAGAAATGTCTTCTTTGGTCATGTTTTTCGACCCCTTTCTCCATCCTCCTCTGGTTCTAATTGAGTCGACCCCGAACGAGGTCGATTCTATTAGAACAAGAAGAGTTTGGGAGATTCAGTTTTGGCTATGACACTACGGCATTTTGGAGGCTGCTCCGATGAGGTATAAGCGTCGCCAAGGCTGCGAAGAGGCTGTTTGGGCAGCGACAAGGGTATAAGATGGAGATTAGGCTAGGGACTCAATGATTTGTTTTGTTTCTGATTAGACGATGGTGATGCTGGTTAGAGAGGACTCGGTGATGCTAATGGCGATGAGTCCCGGACCAAACTGTAACATCTTATCTTTCTTTTCACTTGTAGCTTTGGTTTATGTATCGTGCTTTAGTATTTGATTCGTATCGCAATCTTAGGAAATGTCATTCAATTGGTATGAATTTCTTTGAAGTTGTGTCTTTGTTTCAAGCATAAAGCTCCTGGCTGTGTATATATGTTGCTTAGTATATAAATTGGTTTGATGTTCAGTTTACCCATTGCTATCGTAGTTCTGCTCATTCGAGCACGAATCTATCCTTATTGAGTTTTAGTGAATGTTTCAGTCCAGACTTGTTGAAATCATATGTATGTGTGTTTCTGTGGTCGCACTGGTGGTTTATTATAGCATGGAATTGGCTATAGTTGTTTGTTGCTCCTATTTGTTTTGAACTGGTTTGTTTGGTCAGAGCATGATGTCCGGATCAGTTTGTTTCGCTCTAATTGTAGCTCTTGTTTAGTTTGTCTTAGCATTGAGAGTTGCTTGTTTTAGTGTTGATCATTCAAGTCATTGGTCTAATCTACTGTTGAGAATAAGATTGGTTTCTATCAGATGTCTAAAGCTTGTCCCTTTGTCTAAGCGACTTAGCTTCTTGGTTTAAATTGGTTTTTGGGAGCCTGGGATTGCTTTAGTAGAAATTAGGAAGTCAGATGTATGGTCTGTTGTTAGAGCTTTGTTTCAGATTTGTTAAATTGTTCTTAGGTGGACTTAGTCCACTCAATTTAGTTTGGTTGTGTTAGTTTGTTTGGTTCAAGTCTAGATATTTAGATGACATGGGCTTGATGATGTCAAATGGGGATGTCAAAATTGAGTCAAGGAAGTACAAGCTCTTTCTTGGTCTAGTACTCCCCTGCCTGCCATGAAATTATGGGTAAAAATGGCTAAGGCTTGGGCACATGGGCTCGTACTTTACTGGTACACACCCCCTCTCCCTTTTCTATTTTGAGATCTTTTGACTCTCTTTAAAAGAGGAGCAACAGAACATATAAAAGGGGGAACGGAAAGAAAAAGAAGACAGAACTGAAAAGATTGAGGGGAACAGGGTGGAAAAACAAGAACAGAGAGTGAGAAACAAAAGAGAGCAACAGGGAACAACAGAGAGAATATAGCAACAGAGAAACAGAAAAGAGTGAAGCAACAGAGAAACAGAAAAGAGTGAAGCAACAGAGAACACACAGGAAAATCACACAGACACAAGACAAGAAAGCTAAAAAAAAACTTGACTCCTTTCTCTTGGGACACATCTGGAAAATACATTCAGATCTGAAATTGAACTGGTTTGTTTAAAGAGTGTTCTGTTGCTGTCCGTTTGTTGTTGCTGAGTTTAGGCTGGTGTGTTTTGGCATAAGTTGCTGCCCTGGAGTGTGTTTGAATTAGGCGTTGTTGCACTGCTGGGGTTATATTTTGGGCTTAGCTTTTGGCCACCACCACTGTTGTCTTGAAATTTCAGCCACAAGGTAAATGTTTTTTTTTTTACTGTGTATGTATACTTTGGCCATGTAATATCTTGCTTTTAAAGCCCATTTAAGGTTGTTTGCTTTTCATGCCTAAATCTATTTTCGTTTCCGTTATAAGAGGAAGTAGATCCATGAAAAATAGCAAGTGTAGGTTATATTAGTTTGTTTAATGTTCTTTTCTCAAATGTGTGAATTTATTAGTTAAATATGGAGGTTTACTTAGACAAGTAAGAAATAGATCTAAAAGAAGTATATATCACTTGGGTAAAGCTGGACAAGTCTTAAACAGTAGGCGAAGGATAGGACGTCAAGTGCAAACTTTTTTGGTTGCTTCGTTTCTTTAACAGAAAGATAGTAACGTAAATAAAAAGGGGGATATATAACTAAGTGGAGCCATGTGACCTTATTATTAAATTCGTAAATCAATTACTTAGTTGTCTTCTCTTAGTCAAGTCATCATCGTTTAAACAGAAAAAAAATAGTTATTCTTTAAAGGTTTGAGAGAGTACAAGTTATCTAAGTCATTTAGAAATATGAATAGCTTCACCGTTTGTTTCTTTTTCACAAATACTTGATCTTTTAACTTGCAATAATAAATTCTGATCTTTTAACTGGCATAACAAATTTAAATATCAAATTAAGTGTAACAAAATAAAAAGGCAAAGTACAACAATTTTGTATTTTAGGTCAGCGCAATCAAACGACTAGGCAAATGCTAATAGGCCGAAGCAACAACAAAATTAGTGCGCCAAGATGTTTACATGGAAACTCATTTTTTTTGGAAATTCGAACGGATATTGTATTTGGGGTTAATTTTCAATAGAGTATCCATCAATGAACGAGCGAATGTCACATGGGAACTCATATTAAGTCAAGAGATTTCGAACGGGTGAAGTGCCTGCGCGAATTAATTGATTTAAATCGGAAGATTTCGAAAGGGTGAAGTGCCTGCACGATTATATCTCGATTTTGAGTTTCTATTTGAGCGGACAAAATTAATAATCAATCAAAGTGTAACAAATCAAGGAAAAATATAATGAAAAATTTCAAAGAGTCGAAATGCGTCAACGAAAGCAACTGTGCTTGGCACAGGACTCGAGGGTGCCTAACACCTTCCCGAGAGTCAACCGAGATCCTTACCCGGAACTCTGACGCAGACCATTTACGAGTCATAGGTGTTCTAGGTACACCACTTTGGTGACTTGGCACACCTTTAACTTGTCAAGTAGCGACTCCGAAAATCTCTTAATAATCGTGTACCTAATAACACCTAGTCACAGACCTTTTAAAACATAAGTTTTTTTTTCTTTTTGAGTTGAAAAAGGGTCGTGACAGCTTGGCGACTCCGCTGGGGAGGAAAGTGAAAACTGAGAGTCTCAGGCTTTAAACCTTGTCGCTTTCGGCTTTTGAATATTGTTTGTATATGTTGCCTTGAATGTTACTGCTTTGATATGTTTGAACTGTATATACACAACTGTCTTTTCTCGTACACCTCTGAGTCTTCTGGAACACTGCACACATGCACGCCAGTTTCGCTTCGACGTCTGGAATTTCTGTCGTGTCTCAGGACACAAAAAGTTAACCCTTCTTAGAGAGGAGGTGCGTTGGGTTAGGCCGTTAGACGTTGTCGACCGGTACCCCCCAGGCACTTCCAATTTGCTGAACCACTAGAACATGAACCCATTAAGTCACCTAGAGTTGAGCCTGAGCTTTTATCTAGGCCGATTTATTTGCATGTCATTAGACTTAGTGAGGTGCGGTACACCGGTACCGCACTTGTCTAGGCTGACACCCTCGTGTCATAATGGGGCCCACGTCCCCAAAAGACACATCATGAGCATATAATGTGTTGCATTTGTTCTAGTCTAAGGGTTGTTATGCTGACTGATCACCGAGGGGCGAGAGCCAAATTTTGGGAAAAAAAAAAGGAAAATGATAGAAAAGTTGGGTTTAGTCCCGTGTTTCGAAATATTTTTTTTTAGTTGTCATTTTGCGCCGTTATAATGGCGAATTTTTCAAGAACTCATAGAGTCTAATTTTGTGTCCGGGTTGGGTCTCAAATATTAGAAAATAATTTGTCATAATTTTGCACCAGTATAATGGCGAAATTTGGGACCCTTTTGTGTTTGTGTCCAAGTTAAGTTCATATTTTGAAATTAATTTATCGGGGTTTTACGCCGTCATAATGGCCAATTTTAGAAATCAATTTTGCGTCTAATTTGTGTTATATTTTGTGTCGTCCTAATTGCCAGATTTTGTAAATACTCTAAAGATTCTTTCTCGAATTAGATCAAAGTGTTTGTTTCAAACAGAAAAACAAAAAACAAAAAACAAAAAAACAAAATAAAAAATTGTGTCCGTCTTTGTGTTGTCGTAATGTCCGATTTGGAGTCACCTTTCGGATAAGAAAAATAGTTTGTTTCATAATCTGTTCTTAAGTTCCGTTTCAAATTTCCCGTTGAGCCTTAATTTTTCATTAAAAAAAATATTATTTTAGGGTCCCGCTTTATTTTGTTTTTTGTTTAAGGTCAAGTCAGGGTGCCGACGATAAATTGTAATTAGTTAAGTTGTATTTTGCGTTGATCTTGGTAGAAAATTTGACTCCGCTAAAAAGGCGAGTCTCATTATTTTCACCATCCAGTGTACCCGCCCAATGTGTCAGTTTGTATATATCTTTGACTCGTGCATCATATCAATCACTTTTATTTCGAGTTTGTCTCGTGTCGTTTGTCTAAATTACGTTTGTTGAGTCAGAAAAAGAGAAAAAAATAAATATATTAATCATCCAAGTTCATCCTTGTGCTGATTATGTATCAGTTACAATTTTGTTCTAATTTTGATCAAGGCACATAAGCAATCTTTCGGGGATACGATCGGTACACTCGGCTTACGCCGTTAACCGTTTTGGGATGACGCATAACAACCCTAGGCTTGCAATATGTGTTTCTTTTGTGCTAACCCGGTTTGTTTGTACAAAGCTTTGGAATTTGGAGATTTGGTACGGAATTCTGGCATCATTCCACACATACAAAGGAACCCATTACCATGTCATTTGATAAGGGAAATTCTGAGATCGACGTCCATGAACTTCTGGTGCTGGAAAACAAGAGGTTGACTGAAGAGGTCAAAAATCTGAAACAATTGGTGGCTGATATGTATATCGCCATGAATACGGGACAAGCTTGTTCTACCGTGCCAGTTAGTCTTCTAGGGCATGTCTCGACTGTCTTACATCAGGCACAAGGCCCTACAGCTGAGGACCTGCAGTATTCTCCCGACTCTCCCTACTATAGCACAACAAATGTTTTGAGAACCTTCCCAGGGTGTCCTCCGGCACCACCACCTCCGCCCAAACAGAGGTGTGCTTCACCCCTGGTCTTTGTTCCACCATTCACAGGCTAAGTTAGGACGGAGAGTCTTGGGAAGAAAGATGAAAGAGAACGAGGTCCAGGAAGGAGGGATGAGGAACGGTACAAACGGCTCCACTCACACCATCGAGCCTCACAGAAGCAGCATTCGCAACACTACCCTTTACAAAATACAAAACATTCCATTCCTCCACTCCAAAAAGCGCGACCATATGCTCCAAATTTTTCATATCCGCAATGGACCGCGCCAGCCTCACAGCCCACATACCACACTCACCAAGCTCCACATAATCAATATCGGACTCCACCAGAATTTCCATATCGATCAACGAGACCTTCTACTTTCATCCCAAGACCCGAATACAAGAAGGCGCGAGAAGAGAAAAAGAGAAAGCTCACGCCAATCGGGGAATCTTACACTAGTGTCTTCGAGAAGTTGCAGGCTTTGGATATGTTGAGGTTGATCTATGGGAATATGCATCCCGCGGGAAAGGTTGATTATTCTCGCCGATGTGCTTACCATTCGGGCGCACCTGGGCATGACACAGAAAATTGCCACTATCTCAAGAAGGCGATCCAAGCTCTGATAGATAATGGTCAGATCCAAGTTGAGGGCTCAGATGTGCCAGATGTCAACCAGAACTCATTGCCCGTCCATGAGAATGTGTATATGGTGGGAATGGTGGGTGTAGAAGATTTGAGAGTTGAATCTACAATGCCGATAATACCTGTTGGTGATGTGTCAATTTGGGCCAACCAAATGCTTGTGACAGTGAACTCTGCTCCCGAAATTGTGCTTGGGGTAGCAGACAGAGTAAGAGGTGATGAAATGAAGAAGACGAACATGTCTCTTGAGAAGCCAATTCCATATCTTACCGGGTCATTCATCAGTCCCCAAGAGTGAAGTCTACCCCGATAAGGGTTGGAGAAAGTGAAGAAAAGCAGAAGATGTTGCCAGATTCAGGGAATTTCTTTGATATCAGCATGGTGCGTCCTTGTGAAGGGCTCAACAATGCATGAAAAGCAGGGAACTGGCCCTAACTTGGAATTGAGTGACTGTGAAATGTTGTAGCTTGTTTTGCTAATCTTTCTGTGTACTTGGTTAATTAAGGGTTGTAACCCAAGTGCATTATTTTGTTTATTTTGATGTTCAAACCCTTCTATCTTTAATTCAATGAAAAGCAAGATCTTTCTCTCGTCTCGACATTATTTCTCTTATTTTCTTTCTCGATCTTGTTTTCTTAGTATTCTGTCTTATGTTTTGTCGGCCTTAATAACATGACATGCGTGCGGAATTTATGTCTTGATCTAAACACGTGGTCTGACATTGTGAGCTATCTGAGTAGTAACGAGAGACAAAAGAGGGAGTGAAATAAGTTGGAAATTAATCTGTAGTTATCTGATAAGGGGGATCTGTGAGAAGTTCAAGATCGTGCACGGTCGCTTCGACCGAATTTGAAATACCAGTTTTGAGTACCATCAGTGAAGTAGAAGTCGATGACACGCGTGGATAAGTCTGGATCAATTCTTTGAATCATTATTTGTGCGAGGCATTCGCGGGTCGGGATGACGAACGGCTTTCGTTTCTGCTACCCAAGCACAATACCAATTTTCTAGCCCTTTGAGCCTTGAGTATTTTTCTTTGGCTACCCTCCTTTGGAATCAATGTGATTGAAATTGGAAAAAATGAAAAAGAAGAGGAAGAAAAAAAATATTTGAAAAAGAAACAAGAAAATCTACCTCAGGGTAGAACTACGTCTGACCTGATTCCTCTCAAAAGGATACGTAGGCAACCATTCGGGTGCGGTCATAATAGGGGAAAGTTCATTTTTTCCTCTATTCCTCGTTGACGCAAAAGCTTGCCTCCAAGTTTGCGGCCAATGTCAAAAGAAATTCAAATCCCCAATGTATGCTAAACTGGGGCAGAAGTTTATTTTTATTTTATTTTTTAAAAAATAAAATTAAATTAAAACAAACTTCTATATTTTTGTACCATCTGTTCATATGTTTCATGAGATTTCAGCCTCGAAATCGAGGAAGAAACTCAAAGCGCCCCAGTTTATCCTAAACTGGGGCAGAAGTTTAGTTTATTTGTAAAAGAAAAGGAGAAAGTTAATTCCTTTTGCTTTCTTTGTTTTCATCTCGGGGGAAAGTCTCAATATCTCCTATGTTTGCATATCAGAAAATTCAAAAGATAATTCCTCTGTTTTTTCAATAAATTGGGGTCTTAGTTAGTTATTATTTTAAAAGAAATGATTCCAAAGGTTGTAATATTTTACCAAGTCGTTTCATGAGATGCTTTCACACCGCTCTTCAAAACAAAGAAAAAAATAAATAAAAGAGAAAAAAAAAAAAAAAAAAAAGGGAAGGAATCCCCAATTTGCCTAAACTGGGGAAAAGTTTGGTTTATTTTTCAAAAGCGGTGATTTCAAATCTTGTAATATTCATCTGATCGTCTCATGGGATGTTTCTGAGCTTTTATATTGAACCCCTTTCTTCATAGCCTAAGCAAATCCAATGTTATAGTCCAAATAAAGACCCTTCTGACCGATCATTGAGAATGCCAAGCCGAGTAGGGTATCAAGGGATAAGTTCCACGCTGTAAAGTCGCATTCTTATAAGCCGGCAATCGCATTTGGGAGCTGGGAGCACCAAGGTCATTAAAGGAGAAATTCTCTGAGGAGTAAAGATAAAGGCCAAAAATTGAAGAAAGAAAGGAAAGACGGGGTCAAGCATCAAGGAAAGATCGGAGGTCGATTGGGAAAGAGAGAAAAAAAATGAAAGAAATGAAAAAAAAAAAAAAAGAAGAGAAAAATGAAGTCTTGTCGGTGAAAACCTGAAAGGGCGCTGCAAGACAACGGTGAGTTAAAAGAACAAAGAGAGAGGCTAGTCGGTGAAAACCCGAAAGGGCACTGCTAGTCGAATGAGGGTCGTTAGATTTGCCATCAAACAAGATTGGAAAGCTGGGTACACAGTCATGGATGGACTATGTGAGCGGATTAAGAGTTGATTCCAAAATACATGTCATGTTAAAAAGATCGTCATCTCTTCAGTCCTTTACCTCTCCTGTAAGGGACGTCATCATTTTTTCATCTTTTGGTTGGAAGTTTTGTCGTTTCCATCATTTTGTCTTACTTCAGTTCGTTTCAGTTTCTCCAACATCAAACGAGCAAAGAAAGTTTTGCAAAACTTGTTATAGTTTCATAGTTGTACTAGAGCAAGTCAGGACCAACCTTGATAATTGGAGCCCAATGTTCCACATCGGAACAAAGTATGCCACACCAAGGAGTGTACCATGAAGGAGATCATCAAAGGACATGCAGATTTCAAGATGCAGTTTCAAATCAAAGCCTGCCCCAGCAGCAATTACAAGTTTTTCAAAGCCCGTCATAGCGGCAATTTCAGCTTTCAAGTCAAAGCCCGTCAAAGCGGCAATTTCAATTTTCAAGTCAAGCCCGTCAAAGCGGCAATTTCAAAGCCCGCCCGAGCGGCAATTTCAATATTCAAGTCAAAGTCCGTCGAAGCGGCAATTTCAACTTTCAAGTCAAAACCCGTCAAATCGACGTATTTCAACTTTCAAGTTAAAGCCCGCCCGAGCGGCAATTTCAAGTTTCAAAGATCCACTGGATTAGTTGGAGCTTCAGACCAGTTCATCAGCTTGTGGAGAATGAGGGAGTAGTTTAGAGAAGTCGAGGCACCCACCTGGAGAATGAGGGAGTAGTTTAGAGAAAGTCGAGGCACCCACCTGGAGAATGAGGGAGTAGTTTGAGAAAGTCGAGGCACCCACCTGGAGAATGAGGGAGTAGTTTAGAGGAGTCGAGGCACCCACCTGGAGAATGAGGGAGTAGTTTAGAGAAAGTCGAGGCACCCACCTGGAGAATGAGGGAGTAATTTGGAAAGTCGAGGCACCCACCTGGAGAATGAGGGAGTAGTTTAGAGAAAGTCGAGGCACCCACCTGGAGAATGAGGGAGTAGTTTAGAGAAAGTCGAGGCACCCACCTGGAGAATGAGGGAGTAGTTTGAGAATGTCGAGGCACCCACCTGGAGAATGAGGGAGTAGTTTAGAGAAGTCGAGGCACGCACCTGGAGAATGAGGGAGTAATTTGGAAAGTCGAGGCACCCACCTGGAGAATGAGGGAGTAGTTTAGAGAAAGTCGAGGCACCCACCTGGAGAATGATGGAGTAGTTTTGAGAAAGTCGAGGCACCCACCTGGAGAATGAGGGAGTAGTTTTGAGAAAGTCGAGGCACCCACCTGGAGAATGAGGGAGTAGTTTTGAGAAAGTCGAGGCACCCACCTGGAGAATGAGGGAGTAGTTTAGAGAAAGTCGAGGCACCCACCTGGAGAATGAGGGAGTAGTTTAGAGAGTAGTTTAGAAAAAGTCGAGGAACCCACCTGGAGAATGAGGGAGTAGTTTAGAGAAAGTCGAGGTACCCACCTGGAGAATGAGGGAGTAATTTGGAAAGTCGAAGCCCACCTGAAGAACGAGGGAATCCATTTCTGTAAAGAAGCAAGACCCATCAGAGTGATGGTTTTCAATTCAGCAAGAACAAGACCCATCGAAGAGATGATTTTAATTTTCAGCAAAAGCAAGACCATAGTGATGGTTTTCAAATCAGCAAGAACAAGACCCATCAGAGAGATGGTTTTAATTTTCAGCAAAAGCAAGACTTACCAGAGTGGTGGTTCCAGTTTTTTCATTCAAGTCAAAGCCCGTCAAAGCGGCAATTTCAACTTTCAAGTTAAAGCTCACCTGAGCAGCAGTTTCAACTTTAGAGGCAAAGCCCACCCGAGCGGCAATTTCAAGTTTTCAAGACTACTCTGGTAGTGGGAGCTTCGGACCAGTTTATCAGCTTGGGAAGCATGAAGAAGTTAGCTTAGGAATTGTAATTTTACATTCCAAATGTTGTATTTTCATTTTTCCTTTGTAAAGCAGTGACCACCAGCCAGCTAGCCAGCAACCAGCGACAGTGACCAGCAGCAACAACTCTAGTGTGTCAAAAGTGTCTTGTGTCAGTCCGGGTAAATCTAGGAGCATCGAGTCAGTCCCAGTTAGTTCTGAAAGTGTCTAGAGTTAGTCTGTGTATGTCTAGGGAGTGCTTAGTGTTAGTCTAGAAAAGTCCAGTGTCTGTCTAAATGTGGTAGTCTCAGCTATCGCACGTGAGGAACTACACTGACCTGATCCCTTAGTCCGGGGATATGTAGGTAGCCTTGTTCTTGGTTAGAACCGAAAAGTCAAGGTTCGGTCCCAATTTTGCAAGCGTGTTCTCGGCTAGAACCGAAAAAGCCAAAATTAGCTACCGATTACGTCTTTGTCCGGAAACTCTTCATGTTCCCGAACAAAGAGGGGCAGCTGTAATCACCTAATTTTGGCACCTAAAATACAAAAATGCATAAAACATGTGTGCTAATTATCATGTGATTTTATCACTTCTTTTGACTATTTTAGTAATTAATTAGGAAGAAATGTATAAAAATTATCAAAAAATATATTTTGTTGTTCAATGCTTATTTGAGTTAATTAACAATCTATCTTAATTTTGTGTGATCTTTCTCAGCTTAGTTAATTCAGTTCGTGCTAATTAATTAAGGTTCGAAGTCTGGCTAGTTTTGTAAGCAATTGTTATTGGGGCGGCTAAAATTAAAAAAAATACCCAGCCCACTTGTTGTTTGACCCGGCCCGTTTTCCCTCCTTAATTCCCAATTACTTTGCACTCCCAATTATACAAAAATCAGAAAGAAAGAGGCGAGGCCATGGCGATTTCTCCACATTCGCCGGACCTCCGCCTGAGCTCCTCGATGCCACCACCTCCGGCCTAAAAATTCACATATACAGACGCGGATTGAGCCTCCTTCCAGTCCCGACATCAATTTTCCCAAGTACTTAATGGAATGTCATAAATCACGGCTAAAGATCCGGTCAAAATCTCAACTCCGGTGAAGACGAGTTTTCCGTTCAATTGCACATCACCAGGTTCGTTTTTCGTCCTCCTTCACGGTATGGATCCCGATTTGGACAAGAATAGTCTCCTTAGGCCAAAATCTCGAATTAAAATTTGAAGAAATGTCTTCTTTTGTCATGTTTTTCGACCCCTTTCTCCATCCTCCTCTCGTTCTAATTGAGTCGACCCCGAACGAGGTCGATTCGATTAGAACAAGAAGAGTTTGGGAGATTCAGTTTTGGCTATGACACTACGGCATTTTGGAGGCTGCTCCGATGAGGTATAAGCGTCGCCAAGGCTGCGAAGAGGCTGTTTGGGCAGCGACGAGGGTATAGGATGGAGATTAGGCTAGGGACTCAATGATTTGTTTTGTTTCTGATTAGACGATGGTGATGCTGGTTAGAGAGGACTCGGTGATGCTAATGGCGATGAGTCCCGGACCAAACTGTAACATCTTATCTCTCTTTTCACTTGTAGCTTTGGTTTATGTATCGCTTTAGTATTTGATTCGTATCGCAATCTTAGGAAATGTCATTCAATTGGTATGAATTTCTTTGAAGTTGTGTCTTTGTTTCAAGCATAAAGCTCTGTGGCTGTGTATATATGTTGCTTAGTATATAAATTGGTTTGATGTTCAGTTTACCCATTGCTATCGTAGTTCTGCTCATTCGAGCACGAATCTATCCTTATTGAGTTTTAGTGAATGTTTCAGTCCAGACTTGTTGAAATCATATGTATGTGTGTTTCTGTGGTCGCACTGGTGGTTTATTATAGCATGGAATTGGCTATAGTTGTCTGTTGCTCCTATTTGTTTTGAACTGGTTTGTTTGGTCTGAGCATGATGTCCGGATCAGTTTGTTTCGCTCTAATTGTAGCTCTTGTTTAGTTTGTCTTAGCATTGAGAGTTGCTTGTTTTGGTGTTGATCGTTCAAGTCATTGGTCTAATCTACTGTTGAGAATAAGATTGGTTTCTATCAGATGTCTAAAGCTTGTCCCTTTGTCTAAGCGACTTAGCTTCTTGGTTTAAATTGGTTTTTGGGAGCCTGGGATTGCTTTTGTAGAAATTAGGAAGTCAGATGTATGGTCTGTTGTTAGAGCTTTGTTTCAGATTTGTTAAATTGTTCTTAGGTGGACTTAGTCCACTCAATTTAGTTTGGTTGTGTTAGTTTGTTTGGTTCAAGTCTAGATATTTAGATGACATGGGCTTGATGATGTCAAATGGGGATGACAAAATTGAGTCAAGGAAGTACAAGCTCTTTCTTGGTCTAGTACTCCCCTGCCTGCCATGAAATTATGGGTAAAAATAGCTAAGGCTTGGGCACATGGGCTCGTACTTTACTGGTACACACCCCCTCTCCCTTTTCTATTTTGAGATCTTTTGACTCTCTTTAAAAGAGGGGCAACAGAACATATAAAAGGGGGAACAGACAGAAAAAGAAGACAGAACTGAAAAGAGTGAGGGGAACAGGGTAGAAAAACAAAGAACAGAGAGTGAGAAACAAAAGAGAGCAACAGGGAACAACAGAGAGAATATAGCAACAGAGAAACAGAAAAGAGTGAAGCAACAGAGAAACAGAAAAGAGTGAAGCAACAGAGAACAGAACACACACGAAAATCACACAGACACAAGACAAGAAAGCTAAAAAAAACTTGACTCCTTTCTCTTGGGACACATCTGGAAAATACATTCAGATCTGAAATTGAACTGGTTTGTTTAAAGAGTGTTCTGTTGCTGTCCGTTTGTTGTTGCTGAGTTTAGGCTGGTGTGTTTTGGCATAAGTTGCTGCCCTGGAGTGTGTTTGAATTAGGCGTTGTTGCACTGCTGGGGTTATATTTTGGGCTTAGCTTTTGGCCACCACCACTGTTGTCTTGAAATTTCAGCCACAAGGTAAATATTTTTTTTTACTGTGTATGTATACTTTGGCCATGTAATATCTTGCTTTTAAAGCCCATTTAAGGTTGTTTGCTTTTCATGCCTAAATCTATTTTCGTTTCCGTTATAAGATGAAGTAGATCCATGAAAAATGGCAAGTGTAGGTTATATTAGTTTGTTTAATGTTCTTTTCTCAAATGTGTGAATTTATTAGTTAAATATGGAGGTTTACTTAGACAAGTAAGAAATAGATCTAAAAGAAGTATATATCACTTGGGTAAAGCTGGACAAGTCTTAAACAGTAGGTGAAGGATAGGACGTCAAGTGCAAACTTTTTTGGTTGCTTCGTTTCTTTAACAGAAAGATAGTAACGTAAATAAAAAGGGGGATATATAACTAAGTGGAGCCATGTGACCTTATTATTAAATTCGTAAATCAATTACTTAGTTGTCTTCTCTTAGTCAAGTCATCATCGTTTAAATAGAAAAAAAAAATAGTTATTCTTTATAGGTTTGAGAGAGTACAAGTTATCTAAGTCATTTAGAAATATGAATAGCTTCACCGTTTGTTTCTTTTTCACAAATACTTGATCTTTTAACTTGCAATAATAAATTCTGATCTTTTAACTGGCATAACAAATTTAAATATCAAATTAAGTGTAACAAAATAAAAAGGCAAAGTACAACAATTTTATATTTTAGGTCAGCGCAATCAAACGACTAGGCAAATGCTAATAGGCCAAAGCAACAACAAAATTAGTGCGCCAAGATGTTTACATGGAAACTCTTTTTTTTTGGAAATTCGAACGGATATTGTATTTGGGGTTAATTTTCAATAGAGTATCCATCAATGAACGAGCGAATGTCACATGGGAACTCATATTAAGTCAAGAGATTTCGAACGGGTGAAGTGCCTGCGCGAATTAATTGATTTAAATCGGAAGATTTCGAAAGGGTGAAGTGCCTGCACGATTATATCTCGATTTTGAGTTTCTATTTGAGCGGACAAAATTAATAATCAATCAAAGTGTAACAAATCAAGGAAAAATATAATGAAAAATTTCAAAGAGTCGAAATGCGTCAACGAAAGCAACTGTGCTTGGCACAGGACTCGAGGGTGCCTAACACCTTCCCGAGAGTCAACCGAGATCCTTACCCGGAACTCTGACGCAGACCATTTACGAGTCATAGGTGTTCTAGGTACACCACTTTGGTGACTTGGCACACCTTTAACTTGTCAAGTGGCGACTCCGAAAATCTCTTAATAATCGTGTACCTAATAACACCTAGTCACAGACCTTTTAAAACATAAGTTCTTTTTTCTTTTTGAGTTGAAAAAGGGTCGTGACAGTGACGAGGACTTAATGTAGTAATATTGGAATTGTACAAAGGAGAATTTGGCTAGTATTTAATTAAAATATTTATAAATATAAATAATTAGCAAAAAATAGAAAAATTATAAATAATTATAAATAAATATATTTAATCACAATTAAATATAGATAAATTCAAATATAATACTAATTAAATATAAATAGCTGCATATAATATTGTAATGCATTGAATTGCGCAAATAGCATACGTATTCTAAAAAATAGCCTAAATGAATGCAATTACGTAATTATAATCACAATTTAAGAAATATTATATAAACAAGAGACTAATAATAGTATTACGCACATAAATGCAGGTTATCTAATACAATTTTGTTTAAAAAAATAGTATTGCACATTTTAATTAAATATAGCCAAATACAAAAAATGGAGGGACAAAATTGGGTGTCAACACCTGCAACGCAAATGAAAGGTCTAGTCCTCTACCATAAGTCATGAACATCTATAAGATAAACACTGAAAAAAATATTCCGAATATCTGAAACAATAAATGACAGGAATGAAATAATGGAAAGGTGCGCCACCACGGAATGAGGATGGTTGGCTCACAGCTGATCAAAAGGAAAATCTTCAACTCTAGCCACGGAGCTCGCTGGTACTCGGAACCGTATCTGCCCGAACAAATAATAAGAAAACAACGTAAGTCAAAAGGACTTAGTAGGTGGGTAGACTAGTTCCTACGAAAGACAGGAAACTAGTCTAAGCAATAAATCAATATAATAGAGGAGGGAGAAAAAAAAACATGTTATAATTCGCTATTCAAATAGTTCATACAATCCCACCATTCAACATCAATAAATCTCATTCAAGAACCAACAATTAAACTCAATTCATAAATCAGAAGGATATGTGGGCTAACTCCGAAAAGATTTGATAGTGGACCAACTCCAAGGCTATCCAATGTACCAACTCTAAAATAGATAGTGGACCAACTCCGAGGCTATCAAATGGACCAACTCCGAAAAATTATCAATTGGACCAACTCCGGCATAACAAATTAATCATAAATTTTGAGGTCAGACTTGCATATAACTTGCAATACTTTTAGCAACAACCATGAGCAAACACAATCCAGAAAAACAACATATATTCAAAGTATAGATTTAAACACAACAAAAATGTGTAAACGGTTACACCTAGGGCAGTGCACATACAAGAAACGTATGTACAATATCCCGCGTGGACAAATTCCACCAAAAAAAAGGGATAGAACCACCTACCTCAGTTCGAAGAAGTAAACCACTACTCAACAATCCTTATCACCAGCCGAATCTCCTCCAAACGGTCTCGCTCTAACTAAAAGAACGGAAGACATATTTAATATAATATATTAGCTCAAATTTCATGGTCTAATATTTATTCTCAAATCTCGAACAAATTACGTTCACTAAATATATAATTTAGGATTAAATATTCACTCTCCACATCTCAATATCATACTTTTAAGGCGCACTATATCATATTCTAGTCTAAAATAAATATTTAGTATAACCTGTATATGAAATATAATAGGCGCCATTGCAGTAGAAGAAAAAAACGTACGCTGAAAAAAATAGTTGCAACTTCTAATTGACGTTCTGTGAAGGTCAGATCAGCTAAGGATAATTCTTTTGTTAGGCCTGGGCATCGAGCGAGCGAGCCGAGCCCGAGCCGAGCCTAACCGAGCCCGAGCCGAACCGAGCTTTATACATAGCGAGCCGAGCTGAGCTCGAGCCGAGCTCAACCGAGCTTTGTTAGAGTTTGACCGAGCCCGAGCCGAGCCCGAGCTGACTTTTTTTCTAGTGTCCCCATACTTAATAATATGAAAAATAATATTTAAAATTTTCTTTTGATCATAATCATAGATATGGATAAAAATAATAGTTTATAAATTGTTAACTATTGCATTAAAATATTAAATAACACATAGACTTCTAATATTTTTTGGTAATTAAGCCTAATAAATGGAAGTTATATTTTAAAGATAAAATTACACAATTAATCAAGCTAATCGTGCCGAGCCGAGCTTTGACCGAGCCGAGCTTTATCGAGCTTTAACCGAGCCGAGCCGAGCTGAGCCAAATTTTAAATGAGACTGAGCCGAGCCGAGCCGAGCTAAAAGGCAACCGAGTCGAGCGAGCTCCGAGCCGGCTCAGCTCTATGCCCAGGCCTATCTTTTGTACTAACTTTCCTCACAACCATCATCATTACTTCATCATATGCATTATCATCTTGTCCCCTCATCATTATCTAATAATTGGCATTCTTCATTACTCTATTATTAAATAAAATAGAACAAGTACTTAATTCTAAGCCAAAGTGATAACACTTAAGTACTCCACCTCTACGCCTAAGCATAGAGAAGCCATAGCCAATACTCTTTTTTGTAACGCAGCCCAATAACTAAAACATAATAAAAGTCGTACCTGATGCCCTTGATTAATATCACCGCGAATTTTAAAGATGGCGATACTCCAGCCGAATTGTTACTCTCGGTTACCCTATATTTTGAAAACCTAGGTTATGTATCCTAAAGTATTTTGTGTGCTTATGCAGTTAAAAGCACGCTAACCCCATTTCCCTACTATTTTTTTAAACTACTAACTAATAAAGGTAATATCTAATTGGTCCAATAATTACTCGTAATTATATATACAACCCTTCTTCCAACTCGTAATTTAAATGAATAATTTTCCTATAATAATAATTAAAATAAATGTGAGGAAATAACTAAAAGATAATATTTATAAATATAGAGTCATTACATCAACACAGGGAACACCACAAGCGGCTATTAACCGCCCAAGCTCACTAGTGCCGGACGAAGAAAGAGATGACAATGGACTAAGGATAGGAATAATTAGGGGAAATTTTCAAAATTAGGCACCCCTCAACACAAAATTACAAATGAGAGGCCACATTTCATCCATAGCACCCCTTTATTTTTACATTACACAACATATCACCCCCTTATTTTCAAAATTACACAACATAGTACCCATTTAAACTAAAACCCTAGGAACCACTCCCTCACCCTCCCCCATCACTGCCCCACCACCAGAAACCGACCTGCCACCGCTGCCGCCGCCGGCCGGCGGTGGCCGGTGGCCGGGAAATCAAAAATTCACCGGATTTGTTTATTTTATTTGTGGATTTGTTTAAATAATTATTTTTTGATAATTTTATACACCTAAATCTATCAAAATAATAAATTATACATGTAAATACATATAAAATTGTGTATGCAAGAGGGAAAATACAAAAATATACACAAAAATATAAATTTTATACAAAACATCCATAAAAGTGCACGAATCTGAAACTTATACTATTTTATTCATTGTTCATACACGCATATACAGCTTTATACAAAATTTACAATGCATAGTGTGTTTTATACACTGTTAATGCGTACATATACAGATTTATACATTTTTATACACGTTTACAAAATTGTATAAACTTGTATAAAAATGTATAAAAGTGTATAAACTCGCAAAACTGACTTTAAACAGTGTTTCGGGCAGCTTTTACACAAAAGCTTAACAAACATCCCAGATCTATACAGTTTTATACAAGAAAAATACTAGATCTAAACATTAAACAAAAGTTTTAATAAAAAAATAGTAGATCTCAATGAATTTTAATGATAAAAGTGAAGAAAAAAAAGAAACTCGATAAATAAACTCCTCACCGGAGTTTGGATCGGAATATACACGAAAATCAACATTGCTATTCAAAAAGCAAAAAAAAAAAAACGAAAAGAAGAAGAAGAAGAAGCAGCGGCGGCGGTGGTGGTGGTGACGACCTCGGCGACGGCGACATCGGTGGTTTGGAGGAGAGAGGATGACGGTGGGGCAGCGGTGGAAGAGTTGGGGGGGCGGCGGATTATGTGTAATGGGGAAGAGAAGAGAGAAAAATGGGAAGGAGGGAAGGAGGAGAGGAAAAATGAGGGCTAGGGTTTTTTTTTCTTTATAAAGGGGGTGCTATGGAGTGAAAGAAAAAAAAAAAAAAAAAAGGAGGGGGTGCTATGTCATGTAAGGTAGCAAAATAGGGGTCTTTTTTGGTAATTTTCATGAGTGGGGTGTCTCTCAATGTAATTGTCCCAATAATTAGAGCTTCATGAAGCTCATCTTCTTATTTACTTGGCTACCAAAGCTAGACTACTTGCGAGTCAGGCTAGCCAAAGGATCGCAATTGAAGAAATAAACATTAACTGAGCTTTATGGAACAATATCTATGTCAATTTAACCTTTCTATAAAAAAGAAACTCCGACAATTTACCAGAAAACCTTTTTATAACCGAGACAAGCTCATAGAATAACATGACTCTACAAGCATCTTGAACCAAAGGAAGACACGCATATCGAATATTACTTGCTAGTCACTTTACACCGGAAGAAACAATGACACTTTCTGATGGTGACGAGTAAGAATCCCATCATCCTACCAACACAGAATTCCAAAGAGAAAGGTAGACTGACTTGACATAACAACAGAAGGTGGCATAACAAGATGCCAAGCAGACAATACCGACACTTACTCCCAAATCCCTCACATTTAAACCAGATAAATTAGTAGGGTCTCACAAATGCCAGGAATAAATCATACCAGTAGCTCAGCCCTCTACCGCAAGCGATTTTTAATAGAAACGACATCCAAGGAAACCATGGAAATATGATAAGACAAACCATTTTCAAATCGATCTGAAGAATCAAATCTTATTCACATATAAGGGAAGAAGAAATCCATGGGTTTGCTATATCAGATACCTCAGCATCTTGCAAGACTGGCAGTTCATAGAACTGCCTCTGCAGCTGAGCTGAGCCACTATCCTAATTATCACCTTCTAGAAAACCACTGCCACCACACTCTGAACCTCTGCCAAATGGTGGCATATCTCTGGATGATTGAGATCTAAATGGAATCACGACGACTGGGCAGGTGCATGAGGGTGAAAGAAAGGACGACTACCTGCTTGCCAGAGTAAGAGAAAACTCCTCAAAGGATAACCAGACTCACGACAATGGTAATACCTTTTAGCCCAAATGGAAGCTGCACGGATTATTGATAACTATAAAGATAAAACTGAGTCTAATCTTGATGAACTACTGGCGCACTCTGAGAGTCACGCTCTACAAGCTGAGAAAACCTGGCATGTGACCTCGTACAATAATCAGAACTCTTACCTCCAAATGAGGTACCATGGTGCCCACTAGGGCTACAGGATCTCTTGCTCTCCCACTTTTACTCTTCCTGCTCTAATTTATGGTATACCTTATACCTCCAAGCAATATCAATAACAACATTAAATGAAGTCCTGAACTCAATCTCTCGAGCCATCTGGGACCTCAAGGAAAGAGAAAGGTAATCAATAAATCTTTAAACCATTTCAGAAGGCTCATGGACTACTTCTAGTACATATCCAGACATCCTAGAGAATTGAATCTCATATTCTGAAACGGATAGGCTACCCTGTCCAATCCACTCAAACTGGCAACAATTTTTTGCATCTCGCTCGATGCGCGAAAGGAACTTTTCCATGAATCTCCGAGATAACTCGCACCATGTCAGCTTAAGCAAGCCCTGCCTAGCTAATAAAAGAGCGGTCCACCAATCCAAGACCGGACCCTAAAATTGGAAAGCAGTATAATAAACACCATACTGCTTGAGATAGCCAAGAGCCTGAATGATACGTTGACATCATTTTTTTATTTAAAAAAAAATCACGGGGATTATATGATGCATGGCTTGAGAATATCGGAAGATTCAACCGAATAAAATAATACAGCCTCCTCGGGCACTCGAACAGTACTTTTACCCAGGCTAGCTAACCAGCTAAAACAACTGGAGGCACAACACATACTGCCTCTGGAACACAATACACAACAGTCGGTGCAATGAGATGAAATGAATGCAGTATGATGCAATAGGGTCATATGTGCCAAATGGATGGAGCGGAATCCTCCTACTCCGAGACGGAATCCTCCTACCCTTAATATAATGCAATGGGATCACATGTGCCTAATAGACTTTCCTTGCAAAACTCTGTTACTCACATCACTTTTACGAAAACAGTTCATTGCATGTTTTCTTTTGCACAAACAGATCCTTTAGTGTAACCCTTTTAAGCTTTTAGCCAAAATTTTCAAACTCTCGTTGGGCCTAATTACTTTTCACAATTGATTTGTTTTAAAGATCATCATGCAAATATAATCGAGTTTCTTTACCAACAGTGGCTATTTTGCACAAAAACATGGCTAGATTTTGAAAAAAAAATACCTTATCAAGTGCCTAATCGTTTCCCGTTACAAATTATTATTAAATTATATTTATACCTTGCTTTTAGCCATTTTTTCAAACTTTTTCCAGATTTCTATTTTTTTCTAGTTTTACGCCACATGGACAGCTTTGCTAAAGACTCCATATTCACAAAATTATATAACTTGGCACTAAATAACCTGTTTCATATAAAAAATTGGTCCAGATATTAAATAACATACATTTCTGCAAAAAGGGCCATGGATTTACAACTCTACAAATATTAGTTCACCACTCATTTCCATCACTTTTACATATATACATGGCTCAACAACAATAGTTATGAATTTTGCTAAATAGGTACCAACGGTTAAACATTTCCTTCTTTCCAAAAACCTTAACACAAGAAGTCATAGGCTAGGTAATGACATACATAAACAACATTTCCAAAACTAACAAATATGATGAATTCATACAAGTAAGATCAATAAGTTCTTAAGAGATTTTTGTGTTTACCTAGTATGAAGAAAAGCACAAATTAAAGGACCAAAACAAGTTCAAACAACAGCAAGAAAAGCAGCCCTATGCAGTAGCAACAAACAGTCATGTGCAGCAGCAGAAACCCCCCTAAGCAACCTTCTTACTTTTTCTCTCTAGTATTGACTCTCATTCAATGCCTTTTTTCTTTCATATTTTTAGCTAACATTTCTAGCATTTCTATCTGTTTTTACAGCTCTCTTCTCTTGTCTATTTAATATCATGAAGGCTGCTATTTATAGAAAGAAAATGAGTGGGTAAGTTGGGTTTAAGTCGCCCCTTGTCATACCCCCTCACCCATTGTCATGAGTATGTCCCAAATCCTATTTTCAAGGTACCTTGGATTGTGTTTTCAGCCCCCTACACTTTTCAAAAGCTGAAAATGTTGGCTGGCCACTTGAAAAGACATCCCATGGGCTGGACTACAAGAATTATTGGGCTTGGACTTGCTAAAGTCCAGCCCAATACCTATTTTACACTAAGTAGCCGTTTGGCCATAGATTTGAAAAAATATTTGAAAAAAGAGTTTTTGAAGTTGGGTTGAAAAATGGTATTTGGAAGTTGAAGTTGTGTTTGGACATACATTTTACTTGAAAAAAAGGTAGAGTTTTGTGAGAGAAGAAAGAACTTTTTTTGGAAAAACTTGAAAAAGTGCTCTAAACCACTTTTTAGTTTTTCAAAAACTGTTTTCCAAAAAAAAGTTGAAAAAATCACAATATTTCATGGACAAACATGTTTTTCAAAAACTTTTTGAAAAAAAGCAAAAAGTTTTTGATGGACAAACGGGTCCTAAAAGTTCAGATCTTAAACAAGCCTAAAATCAAACCATTAAGCAACTTTCAAACCTCTATATTAAGCCAAAACAGTCCAAGTCTGATCTGGCCCAACACAAAAAATGAACCTAATCCAAAATTAACTACCAGGACCTAAAGTCTAGCTAAAACAATCCCAGAATCAAATTTAAACAAGTCTCTGGCAGCTCAGACTACTTCCTAAGCAAGTTCATGCTCAATATAATGAAAAAAAAGTAGCAAATACAAGACAAAAATTACACCTAAAGCCATGAAAGAAAAAGAAAGTGAAAGTACACCAGTTTATGCTTCAAAACTAGACAACAAGAAGTTGGTAGAATATAATGTAAATCAGTATCACACCAGGTTCACAAAACACTCTGGAATGTAAACTTTTCTTCCCACCAAGTTGAATTCTCATGTCTAGACGCTCAAGTTCACTTATTATTTAAAAACACTAGAAGAAAACAACAACCAAGAATCTAACATGGTCATTACTCTACCTTTTCGTGAAACTTCACATACTTACCTGCTTGGAATAGGAACTTAATACAAAAGGACAAGAATGGTCATGCTAAAGTAACACTAGTAAGTATGCATACCATAGGAAAATTTCATTGAAAAAAAATCTTAATACTTCACATTAACTGAACGCTACTCAAAGCTACTTTTAACTTGAAATAAAAATGGACAACCAGTCAAAAGGTATAGGATCTTTATGCAGGCATCCTTTCATACTTAAAATGAATCAACAAAACTTACCTTGGGCTGAATGAGCAAGGAAAATTCACTTAAATAATACAAACAGACCTACACATGAGCTTAAACGTTGCTAAACAATATTATTTGACACATTTCCTATAACTAAAGGTCGGTCCAGGGAGATAGTTCGTCAAGTGACTCACATGTACACTTCCAAATACCTCACGTTATTTAATTTTCATGTCAACATATCACTCTTACATACTAACCAAAATAAAAATGGGAAAACTCCGGAGGATCACACCAGATTACAGGGAAACAATACATACATAACTTTCTTACAACTTAGATTTCATTAGGATAGGAAAGTGTGTTAAACTTGAGCAATTTAACCTTATAAATATACCCAAAATACATGAGCAGATCAATTATTGATAGTTAAACAAAACTCAACATAGTGTATATCTTACTTATATTGATCTCTCGCTAAATAGCACAAAAGATGAAGAAATCAAAACAAAAACTGCTCAAATTCATAGGTGCAGATATACATATCCCTCATTACAAATCAGGAAGCTAAACTATCATGTTTTACTTGAACTAACATGTAATAACATTAAGTACAGAAAATGAAAAGGGAAAGTGGGGTTCCTTGCTAACCCGTTAGAGCAAAAACCGCTACCAACTAGTCTGAAAGCCAAACGCCCGGTCTCCACTGCTTCGGCTTAGCTGCTGCTCTAAAATAGGCATCACCGCAGCTGCTTCGTGATGTCTTTGCTGCGTCATAGCAGCACCATCATCTCAGCTTTGAATCGCTGCCCTTACTCGTCGCCTACGCATCGCCATCGCTAAGCTAAACAGAAAACAAAAATCATCACCCGAGCCTCAAACTAATAGTCGCTCCTGCTGCTACCATAGCCTAACCAAAAGTAGCCAAACATCATCACAAAACAGCCCCAAATCATGACCATAACGCTGCCCTGCTTCATCCTCATCGCTGCCCAAAAAATGCCACGACACCATAATCACAACTACAACATCGCATCACAAAAATGACCATAGCATCTCAGTAGTCGCTGCATCGCCACCATTGATTCAAATGGGGCAGCCACCAAAGCACTGCCTCGCCATCGACATCACCCCCATTTCAGCCACTTCTATAGTTGCTATCAAGCTAAAATTCAGCACCAAGAATACAATCACATCACAATAACAACACCATTAAACCATCATGTTCGCTGCTTCGCCAAACTCCATGTATGAACCTCACGTTCACAGCAACAATGCCATCATAGCAGCTCCCTAAGTTTAAAAATTTAGCACCATGACAACCCCCATCACCAACTCGGCTTCAAATGCCAAAATACAACCACACACGCTGCATTATACTATTTGAATCAGTCTCGAGCCACCACTTTTCTCGTTCTAATTAAAATTAGAACACTACGGGTCATGTCAAGTAGAAAAAGATAAGTGGCGGCTCGACAAATTTCTATAACAAAGTGGTACATAAAAGGATAGAGGAGGGTGAGGGGGACCCGTAGATATAAGACTCACTGAAAAAATACGAGTGGACGTCAGCGTTGATGTTTAGCCGTACTTTCAAGGTTTGATATGTGCAAAATGGCTGCGATTTTGGAAATAATAATTGCAGAAATGGATAGAGGGTCTCGAGAGCTTTCCGAAAAGGCATAGTTTTGTATATTTTGACCGTCGGAAGGCGGCGATCCGGCGGTGGAAAGTGGCGGCGCAAAAAAGGGCAAGGGTTTGCCTTAGACTTATCTGGTCCGAAAAAATAATAAAAATAACAAAATTTAGTTTTATACAAAGGGATTTGGGTTGGGTTTTGACCGGTTTTGGGCTGGGGTGTTTAAGTTGGTGGGCTAATCTTGTTCATTCATTTTTTCATATTTTCAGAAAGCTCAATGGCCATATAAATTAAACAAAGTCCATCACTTAACAACTACTCAATTAAATTAACAATCTAAGCAATTAACTTAAATAAAATTCATAAAATTATGCTAAATCATACAAATTATCTCAAAACAACAATTTAGCCAATTAACATAAAGAGAAATGTATTTTTTTTTCAATTTCGGAATTTTTCTACATATTAAGCTAAAATGCTAGAAGACATGAGAAAAATTAGCTAAATTTTAACATAATTTTCACGACTATTTTGAGCACTTTATTGTAAAGTTTGTGCCAAAATTAGATGATTACATAGAGATTCCCACTTTTAGAAAGATTGATATATTATATTTTGTGAAATCAACATAAATAGTGATCTGCTCAACTAAAACTAAAAATAGCTGCCAAATGTTTAATACAGTCAAATCTCTCTATAAAGTCCCTCATTATAGCAAAATTTCAGTATAACGGCCTAATTTTCTCCATAACCAATTTTTCATGTTATATTTTATCTCTCTATAACTACATTCTACCTATAACAGCAATGACGTTCATTATAGCGGTACACTCTTTATAAAATTACCTCTCTATAACGGCTAAAGTCAAATATTGTGTAATAATATTTTGTAAGAGTTATATTATGTATAAAATAAAATACAATATATTTATGATAATCATTCATAACATAAGTATTTTGCTCTTTTTTTTTTTTTACATTCGTACCATATGAATTCCTACGTCAAACTTGATTTTTTTTACAGTTTCAATTATTTTAAATACATATGTTCCTTATATTTTAATTTTAATTGGTACGATACAATTAGTTATAGATTTATTAATAATGTATTAACTTTCTCAATTTTTCATTAATGAAATATGAAAATCTATTGAGATTTTAAATTTAACATATATTTTTTCGGACTTTTTGACTATAACAGCTAAATGAGATCTAAACATCAAACCAATATATATGTATAACAGCACCTCACCATAGTGGCCACGAAAATTCCAGACAAACGCTGCCACTATAGAGAGGTTTGACTGTATATTAGGGCG
This sequence comes from Petunia axillaris subsp. axillaris, assembly GCA_029990575.1. Lineage (NCBI taxonomy): Eukaryota > Viridiplantae > Streptophyta > Magnoliopsida > Solanales > Solanaceae > Petunia > Petunia axillaris. The sequence goes on along the minus strand of JARKNS010000001.1, from coordinate 9,741,610 downwards.
GTTCATTTTTCGGTTTAAACCGATAAACCGAACCGATAAAAAGTTAATGGTTTATAAATATTGGGTTATCGGGTTATCGGTTATTTAACGATTTGCAAAAAAAAAAAATTTATTGGGTTATCGGTTCGGTTGTCGGTTTTGTACATTTTCTTATTGGTTAAACCGATAACCCAATAAGGTTTTCAAATTTACTATGTTGCGCTTATGTGCATAAAAGTAGTACGTATTATAATTAAATACTATTAGTTGGAACTTGAAAACCTCAAACCCGTCTTCTTTTACTTGTGTAGCTTTCAAGTCGTCTCATCCATTTCAACCACTGATTTACTATTTTATTCCTTACCTCCTCCATTAGTTTATAGAATAATGAAGTATATTTGAATCTGTTGTTGGTTGCTTTTTGGAATATGGCGAATGCTATAAGAGGCATTTGAATTCGCTGTGAAAATAAAGCCGATTTTGTATTGGATGCAATCATTTAAGAGATTTTTTTTACACTTGTTAGGCCTAAGTTTCTTAATGGTTAAACCGAAAACCGAACCGATAAGAATCTAAAACCGATAACCCGAAAACTGATAACCGATAGCTTATTGGTTCGGTTATTGGTTTAGCACTTTTAAAAATCGAAACCCGATAGTCCAAACCGATAAGGTGAAAACCGAACCGAACCGACCGATAAACACTCCTACTGTATATGTATACCAATATGTAATTAGCGTATAATTTGTATATGTCAGCTCCAAAATAAAAATAGTGATTCTGATTAGTTATTGAAAAAGTAGGGCGAATTTTCAAAAATATGACACCATAAGCAATGGTTTGCCTTTTTGCCCATGCTAATAGATGTTTTGCAAAAATGCCCTCGTTAAGGTTTAATTAAAAAAATCCGGACGGAAACACTATATATGTATAACAGCACCTCACCATAGTGGCCATGAAAATTCCAAACAAATACTGCCACTATAGAGAGGTTTGACTGTATATGTATATCAATATGTAATTAGTGTATAATTTGTATATACCGGCTACAAAATAAAAATAGTGATTCTGATTAGTTATTGAAAAAGTATGGCGAATTTGCAAAAATATGACCTCATAAGCAATGGTTTGCCTTTTTGCCCGTGCTAACCGATGTTTTGCAAAAATGCCCTCGTTAAGGTATAGTTAAAAAAATCCGGACGGAAACACTTTTGTCAAGTTTTTAGGTCGGGGGAAAGACTTGTCTTTATATCTCTCTGCTTTCAATACTTATCCCTTCAATTGTTGGCAAAAGGCAATACTTGCCGCACTTGGTCGTAAGTCCTGGCAAAGGCCAAGACTTGCCTTTGACCCCTCTCTATTTGCCAACACTTACCCTTAAAGTGTTGGCAAAAGGCAACATTTGTCGGACTTAGCCGTAAGTCTTGGTAATTGCCAAGACTTACAAGATTTTTACCTTGAAATCTTGGCTCCAGGCGAAAAAGGGTATTTTGCTAAAATATTTTTTAGCACGGGCATTTTTGCAAAACCACTCCTTATGAAGGGCACCTAATGAAATTTTTTGAAAATGTTTAGCCATGTGCTAATACGCTTTGGCCCATTTCTCTTTTGGAATATTAGACTTAGAACCATTTCTTAAGTAGGCTGCTAGATTTCAGCAACGATGGTATAATATTGGTGTTTGGCTTGAAGAGGATTATAATGAGATAAGGAAGAAAGAGACGAAACCAAAGTTCAACTTTTGGTTTAAAATGTGATGGATTTGCCAGAAGTTATCTTCTTTTCACACTTCTTTCTAGTTTTTAGAATTTAGTGTATCTAAACTGATGTTGATAGAGAGAAGGTTAATAAGGACTAAAAAAGCAATTGAGATGCGAAAGAGAAACACACTTCTGCCTTCTTAATTTGATTAAAAATTTCTCAACAAAATCTTAACAAATTGACTATACTTTTGTCTCTTGCGCATCCTTAATTTAGTGAATGGAATATAGTTTGTATGATTGAAATTAATTTTTTTTTTTTTAAAAAAAGAATGTTGGAGTTTAATGTTACAGAAATTAGTTTTGAAATTTCTTTTAAAAGGAAAAAATATTCAACAAACGGCTCATACACTTTAAAGGGAATTTATGTACTATCCCAATGCTATAGTTAAGGCTTGATCTTATTTATTTTCTTTAAGATTAAATCATTTGAATATAAATACAGATCTGAAGATTAAAATGTGTATTTAAATTTAGATGTTTGAATCTGAATACATTCGAATATAATCATATAAAAATATTAATACATAACGATATAAGCTATTTATATTCCAACATTTGAATGCTAATAATATATCTTTATTAAAGATAATAAAAGTAATTTTCAAATAAATAACAAATACTATATGCAAAAATTACAAAGTTGTAAGGTAGCGTTAAATGTTATACAATGGTGGTGATTGATAATAATGATGTTGGTGGTGGTGGAGCAATGATGGTGATGGTGATGGTGAAGGGCAATAGTTAGTGATAGTGGTTAGCAATGGTGAAAAGTTTGACGATAGTTCTGGTTGTTTTTAGGAATGGAGTTAGTGGTTGATAGTTGAGATGATTGTAATGGTGGAGCTAGTTAATACTATGGATGGCGCTGGCGTCATTGATGGCGGAAATGGTTCGTATGGTTGTGACTCTATATGTGGCAGGTAATTGGTTACCACGAAGATGATGGCACCTACAGTGTAATGGTTTACGGTGGCGATGGTAGTTATATCAGTTGATTGGTGGTTGTGATGGTGGAGGTATAAGGATGTTGGGGTGATGGTTTGCACTAATAGTTGCAGAAGCAGATCTAGGATGACAAGAGGATAAGTTCACCACTGTTAAGGACGGAGTTACAACATCCCAAAAATGATAGGAAACAACCTTCATCAAAAATATTTATTGTGCATATATGTCAAATATCTTTTATATGTGTGTATGTATGTGTATATATATATAATGACATACTAAGGAACAAAAATATTAAAAAGTATTTAAATAGGGATCGGTCCCTACACAGTGTAAGTGACCATCTAAACTCTTGTCCATGGATTCTTGAAATCATACTATTAGACACATTTTTTTTTAAAAAAAAAAATATGTAAATAATATACCAAATTTTGTTGGGGAATTATGTGTTCATGTGAACCGCAATTTATTGGGCAGATCTATTGGGAAGAAACAACAATATCAATATTTGCACGACGAGTAAAAGTGGAAGAAATATCAAAGTCTAAAGTTTCTACACTATTTGAACACGATTCAAGCATAAATAGGAATCCAGTCATCTCAAAATACCATGCACACAAATGAATAGCAATGCAAAGTAATCAAACACACGAGACACCAATTTTTACGTGAAAACCTCTTTCAACATGAAAAGGGAAAAAACTGCGGAAACTCGACCCACAAAAGCTCCACTATATCAACAACAACAGTTAAAAATATTCTCTAAAATGGCTACACAACAAGGGCCAAACACGGAGTAACAATAGATACAAAATGGTACAAAAACTAGGAAAGTAAATGAGAGAAATCACCCAAAATACAGCTATTGTTCGTGAAACAGAAACTGAACCTACAGACAATAAAATCCAATTTCCATCGCCGAGATCAAAGAACAGAATATTGACAATCCCCAGTTTAAATTTCAGCACGATCCAACCATTTTGAAGCAGACTGCCTGAAGCAGAATTTTTTTGGAGCAAAAGAACAATATTTTTCTCTCTCAAAACCCTAAAAACGGCTGCTCTTTTTTTTTTCTCTTATATAATTTCAGATCTAAAAGAGGTCTTATTTATATGTCTTAACTAGTAAAATTGTCTGTGCTTTCACGCAATCCCAAAAGTTACAATCTAAACTTAATCCGAATATACTTTATTTTAATATATAAAAACTCACCTGCCAAATGGATGTCTCACTAGCTCCAATGTGTATAAAGTCTAGAGTGCAACTCCTATATTCAATATTAGCAATTTCACCTCTTTCACCATACACTTAATAATTGATTTGTTTGGAGCCTTAATGTCTAGTCAGACGACTTTTTAAGCATTTTAGCTCAAACATGGTGTAAATAAGCATCATGCAGATTCTTTCAATATTAGCATAATAATTTTGTATTCGTTTATGTTTTCTTTTATTTCTTTAATCATAGTAATAGTAATTAAGCATAGTTGTAAATAAGCATCATGCAGATACTTTCAAAACTAGCATAATAATTTTGTGCTCATCTATATTCTTGTTTATTTTTGAATCATAGCACTAGTATTTTGTGCTCATCTATATTCTTATTTATTTCTTGAATCAAATGAAAAAATAATAATTTGACCAACAGAAACCATCTTATGAGCAATGATCTGATGTATTTGGGCTATCTGAGGATTTTGTTTTGTGACACATAAACTGAATTCTCAAGAAATATTTACTATTATGGAACTTTTATCCGTGTCTCAAGGTGTGTTTAAGGTCATTCCCGCATAACTCTTTTTTCTACTTACCCAAGTCAAAATATTTCTGAGCCATCCTTCCATATTCCCATTTCAAGCAATTCCAAGAAAGTAGGATCATTTGGTTAAAAGGGACACTGAAGACTTTAAGTTGGTAAAATAGACAAAAGTCTTAATTAATGAGGTAGAAGGGACACTACTAATTGGAGAACTTAAACACAATATTTCTTCACCCTAAAGTTTTAGTTCTTACACTTAGGTACTCATTATATAAATGAGATTTTTTGCCAAATTAGGGAAAGATATTTCTCTCCTTTTTTTCCCTCCTTTCTCTCTCATCTCTTCTTTCATCTCCCTCGCGAACCGAAAACACCATAGCTGCTGTGCATCTTCTTTTTTCAATCTCTTATCAGTTTATTAGGTATTATTTACTGTAATTGAAAAAATAATTTAGGGAAAGTAATTTGAAATTCTTTGAATAAGGTTTACTGGTTAGGCATTAATTAGAATTGGAAAGCTTGACACTGAAATTCTTTGAATAAGGTTTACTGGTTGGTAGAGCTGCAAATTGGAAAGCTTGACATTGAAATTCTTTGAATAACGTTTAGTGGTTGGGCAGTTCTTCAAATTGGAAAGCTTGACAGCTCCCATAACTGTTGTAAGTGTAAATCTTCATCTTCCTCATCTCTACTATCCTATTTTTCGTGAAAACCAAGGTTTTTAAACAATATGTTGTTATTTTGCAACATCTTAAATTAACGATAGAAACATCATATAGAATGTTCTAAAATGCTCGTACGATCTAGTCAGAATTATGAAACATTGTGTGAGATGCTCGGAACAGTCATTTCAATGTTTCTATTGTGCTAGTTAGAGTTATGGAACATAATGTTAGATGCCCGAAACATCTTACAGCATGTTCAGTAAATTCTATTCATCAAGTTGGAACATTTTATAGATGTTCGAAACTATAGTATAAAGGTTCCACATTTGTATGATGGTGCTCTTAAACATCCTGTAATGTGTTCGGATCTGTTTTTCGATATTCCAGTATCTTTGGCTGCCTGGACCATATTTAATGAATATTTATCCTCTCTTGCAGATATTGTTAAACTAATGGGGTACATACTACTAGCAGTTGATTATCTCGGTGAATGGGTGGAGCGCTCGAAATGTTATGCTTAGATCCCTAAGGTGAAAGAGACAAGACCTATCCTTGTGAGTAGGAATGTTACATATGATGAACTTGTCAACAAAATCATATGCAGTTGGGGGGTGAGTGATGATCTTAGAGATCTTTGCATTTCATATATGCTGAGTGTTGCCGTAAAGTAAAAGATTGATCCATCTAAAATTAGGACTGATGATGATGTTCAGCTTTATATGGCTGATGTTGACTCAGCTGGTGCTAGGCCAACACTAAGGGTTAGTGTGATTTTAAGGCCTGAAAGAATTTCAAGTTCAAATGAACAAGATATGCATACTAAGATGGATGAAGATGAATTAAAACAATGAGGAAAGGCAGATGAAGAAGGTGAAGAATATGGTGATGAAAAAGGTGTTGAAGAAGGTGGAGAAGTAGTTGGTAATCCTTGTTTTGTAAAGGGTATGACTTTCAAAAACAATCGAGAATTAGTGGTGAAGTTGAGGCTTGCTACAGTGAGGAAGCCTTTTTCTTTCAAAGCAGTGAAGAATACAAAAAAGTTGTTTTATGTCCGATGTATTAGTGCAAATTGCAAGTGGTGGCTTCGAGCATTGAGGTATGATAGTAATGATATGTTTTATATCACAATCTACAATGGCGAGCGCAGCACCTGCAAAGCCACCATACACATGTCACGGGTGATGTTGTTGGTGAATACATGAAAGATAAGTATATTGAGGGGAACTGGGATGCAGCATTAGTTATTGGAAAAGTTTGAAGAGACGTGAGATTTCAAAGGCAATAGCAAGAGGGACAAATGAACACAGTTATGCAATTTTGGAGGCATACCATTATATGGTAAGGACCTAAATATTGGAAGCAAAACAGCTTTGAAGGTTGACCGTTGTGGGAGTTTTAAGTATTTTTTTATATCTTATGGATCTTGGATTAGGGGTTTTGTGTATATCAGGAAAGTCCTAGTTGTTGATGGGACTCATTTGTCAGACAAGTATGGTAGGGTGAAAGCATCAACACCTTTCTAATATGAATACATTAAAAAAAATTAATTCATAATTCAGATACATTGTCTAGAGAATCGTGAACGTCTTTTACATGTTTCAAGCATGTCTTTTGGTACTTTTATGGATGCATTAACTCAAATACAGTGGATATATTAATATTAGAAAATTTCAAATACTGACAGTTACAAAATTTATCTATAAATATATATATATATATATATATATATATATATATATATATATATATATATATATATATATATATATATATTGTTAGAAATTCATAAACACAATCTTAAATAAATCAATTATCCTCTTCCTTGCATTATCAAAATTTCTTCACAAACCACAAAAATAAATGGAAAACCACCAAAATGGAGTTGTTGCTAATGACCACTATGCCCCGGTGCAACCAAACCATAACGAAAATTATGGAAACATACGCTGGGACATTGCTGGTATACAAAATGACATCACTGTAATCAACCATAATATGGACCACTTGTCTACTGATATATGGAGTATAAGACATGTGTTCATTCAGTGCATGCAGTGTATTGAAAGAATGCTTACTGCACTCCTTCTCCAACAAGGGATGAATTCGGAGCAGTTTGATACTCCTCCAAATTCTCCCAAATGTTGACAATTAGTTATATATGTTTTTCTATTATATATTATGAAGCATTATATCTAGTACTTTTGTTTAAGCAGTTTGACCGTGGTTATTGTATTTTGTTTCTTTAATTATGAATAAAAACTATCAAGGATTATGTGTTAACTTGATCATACTTCCATTACATATGAATAATGAACATCTTTTAGTTCCGAGCATATCTTTTAGTATTTGTTATGGATACATTAACTCAAATACAACAAATACATTTTTTAGAGATATTAGAACGTTCTTTTGTACGTGTCAAACATAGCTATCTATTAGTAACTCGTTCGTTTAAAATGAAGCGCGTTTCCTAAAAAAACGTACTTTTATTTCGGTCGGAACATTAGAATTGGTGTTCCAACCCTAACCCTAACCCTGAACCCCAAGCCCTAACCGCAAACCCCAAACCACAAAAATGCCGACCAATTTAAGAACATCAAATAGCCTGTTCTGGAACGTGTTTGGTGTGTTTTGGAACGGGTTTATAATGTTTCGTATCACCATGACGATGTTCTGACTGCCCCATCAAGGATTAGTTGAGAAATACTAAGATAAGTATCATTTGAACTGATTAAACAATGACTTAGTAGGTTATTAATATTCCAAGACATACTATGTGTAAGTAAAACCAAATATATGTGTTTAGTTATACCAAAATGTATGTATTAAGTTATTTTCATAGTAATTTAAGTGTGATTCTACTTCAATTAACACTTTTAATCATTATGACATATATTCTAATGAATTGTAGCATGGATTGGATGTTCTATCCACTACTTAGACACATTCATAATCGATTTGAACAAAATATACATTTTCAATCACAAATTAGACACATTCTTAGTGATTCTACCACAACTAAGACTTTTAATCATACAAATCCAACGTATTGATAGTGATACATCATTTATGTCTATTGAAAGTGATTACTCATTTATATATTTATTGAAAGTGGTTACTCATTTATGTCTATTAGAGTGACTACTCATTTATATCTATTGAAAGTGATTACCAAAGTGTTGTGTTCATTATATGTTGTTTTAACTAAGTAACTAATTTATATTATGATGACATAACCGTAAATATAAAAGCCTTATTAATCTAGTCATGTTCTATAGTTTCTTTGTACAATCATATTCAAGATTAAAACATCATATATTAAATTAGGTACCTACTATGAACCGAACATCTAAATTTATGTTTGGAACGTAATGTTTTTGCATTACTATTAGAAAATTTCAAAAACTGACGGTTTCAAAATTTATCTATAAATACATATATTTATGTGAGAAATCCATACACACAATCTTAAACAAATCAATTTTACATGTTCCAAGCATGTCTTTTGGTATTTGTTATGGATGCATTAACTCAAATACAACGGATACATTTTTTTTAGAGATATTAAAACGTACATTTGTACGTGCCAAACATAGTTTTCTGATGTTATATTGGATAACTTTACAAACTTTTTATAAAATCTCAACTGTCAAACAGACGGAAGGCCATATGGGCAAACACGTGGACTTACACACAACTTAATCCGACCCATTCCATTAATCTGCTCCACATTCGGAAAGAATTAAATGATCCACCACACATCACAATTAAAAGACGTGGACTAACCCCAACCATTCAAATAAATTAGATCTTTTTACCCTCTTATTCTACTTGTTCATCTTTTTAACCGAACTTAACCAACAAAAAAAACTTATAACACATGTCTCAAGTATCAATTGGTTCTCGCAGCTCCTGCAATTCAATTTACGACTGGCATATAGTCAAATGATGGACGGGAATTTTACAACTGTCCCCACAAGGGTATTAGCAATTGTGGATTTTGGGAATGGTGTGATGATAACTATCCCCAGCATATTATATTGTTGATAAATAAGTTTAAAATTTCAGTGGATGAAATTTGTGAAGAAAGGGCTAATTTGGTGAAGGAAGTGGACAAATTAGGGGCTTGTAATACTGCAAATTTGTTGAAGATTGATAAGTTAGAGGTTAAATTACAACGTTGGAAGATGTATTTCTTATTGTCTTGGGCAGTTTTTTTTTTTTTTTTTTTTTTTTTTTTTTTGGTTTAATAGTAGCTAGGTTTATTTAATATCAATTGCTGTTCTTATTATTGTTGTTATTTGAACGTGTAACTTCATGTTCCGATAATTACTAATAGCGTTCCAACAGTCTATTATTTTTTAAGTTTATAATTCAAATTGATCATCATACTGATGTTTCTAATAATGTAAACGTGATGTTCAGTGTTATGCAAAATAATATTCAAACTTATGAAGAGGTGGATGTGAAAAGGTACATACACAACTACCTAGGAATAGGCACCCTGTAACAGTCACATATGCAACAGAAAAGGCACCAAGTTTAGCCTATATATGTGCCCAAACAAAATCTGAAGCAAACAACACAAACCAATACTAAACCAAGCAAGCACATCTACATCAAGCAACAACAACAACAATAACAAAGATGCCTCGCAGATGAAGGCACCCAAGGACACCAGAACATCAAGGACCACTGAAATCAAGCATCTCCGTGAAGATATTGCATCCTTGAACACATATGTGGATCAGTTTCCAGTATATATTGGAAATTTGGAGGATCAAGTGACGCAATTAACGATTAGGTTCGATGAATTCAATGAGGATTATAAGAGAGATATCTTATCAAGCGTATGCTCCGTGGTATTCAAGTTGAACTCAAGATTGACCCCCAGAACTATCTTTCACCACCACGTCCTCCAGCGGCACACATGTGAAATGAAGAAAAAATGTTGTTTGAATGATCTCCTTTTAAGTCTGGCCATTTTCTGTTTGTTTTGAATGTCGTGCTTTGAAGTCTTGTCCTTTAATTTTTAGTTCAATTTATGCATATTTTGAATATTTATGAAGTTGTATGAATTTTTTTGATATAATTTGAATTAAGTTATTGCTATCGTATGTAATATTTTAACGTGTAACTTAATGTTTCGAAAATAAAAAATGGCATTCCAATAATCTATTATTTTTTGAAGTTTATAATTCAAATTGATCATTATACAGATGTTCTAACCTTGTAAACGTGATGTTCAGTATATTGTATAACAATATTCATAATTTTCCATAGATATCATCAAATATCCATTAAGTTAAACCATAAATATCTTCAAAAAAATATTTAAACGTGTAACTATTGTTTTTGAAGTTTATAATTCAAATATGAAGCAAACAACGAATAGTCACCTAAAAATATGAAAAATTACACATAACGGCTAGTGGCTACAATATTTCTGTTACCTCTTTTTACTCCTATAAGTACTCAATCAAACCATTGCAAAAACTATAACAACTATCCTCTTCAATCAAAAATCAATATATAACAAAATGGCTCGTCGACCTTCCACTTCAAGAGTAGCAACCACTACAAGAACAGGAGCAGCCAATACAAGAGCAACCATAGAAAGAGGAGCATCCACTACCAGAACGGGAGCAACCAATACAAGAGCAACCACGGGAAGAAGAGTATCCACGGCAAGAGGAGCAACCACAGCAAGAGGAGCAGCCACGTCAAGAGAAGCAACCACAGCAAGAGGAGCAGCCACTACAAGAGGAGCAAGAACAAGTCGACCATCCACGTCAAGGCAAAACACTGCTGCAGCACCAGATTCATCACAACAAGAACGGGCTAATGGTATTTTGGAACAACTTCGGGTTGAAGTTTGGGGTTGGAAGTTCAAATTTGACTTCTTCCATGACTACAAAAGTGATGTCAAAAAGATGAAGAAATAAGTAAGGAGGATAAAGAACATGCTCCAGATAGCAACCTTGAATAAAGAAGGGTCTGCATTACCTTAAATGTTTATGCTTATTTTGGGTTTATGTTGGATGTTAATATGACTGTTTATTAAGTAATTTCTTTGTTTGAATGCTAATATAATTAGCATACTTTTGTAAAGCGTTGAATCTCTGAACAATCAAGAATATTTTTTCCTAGTTCATGATTATCAATGTATAAACTTTAGTGTTCGGAACATCTATTGTTATTTACTAGTTATTGAACATCAAAAACCCATTAAGTTAAACCATGAACGTGTAACCTAATGTTTCAAAAATTACTAATGTCATTCCAAGAGTCTATTGTTTTTGAAGTTTATAATTCAGATTGATCATCATACATATGTTCTAATAATGTAAACTTGATGTTCAGTGTAATGCAAAACAATATTCATAATTTTTCACGGATATCATCAAAAAAAGAAAAAGAAAAAATAAAACAAAAGGGCAATCATCCAAATATTACACCCATCAAGGGAAAAAAATAAAAGGGCAATCATCCAAATATTGCACCCATCAAGGACAAAAATATAATTATCCAAATATTACAACCCATACTAAGGGACTAATTTGCCAGGGAATATTTTCGCAGTAAATTGAACTAGACAATCTTCCATCACATTGTCACACGGGTCATCCATCAGGGTGTTGGTCAACAAATGCTCAAGGAACATGATGGCATACCCTCCACATGCAGTGCCAATCAAATCCTTGGAACGCCTTGGATGCGCTCATACGGCCACATTTCCAAATTGAGGATTTCTGGAGAGAGGTGGTTGAATTTCTCCGACTGCCGGATGTATAATGGGAACATGTATATTATTGGCTCCATTATTGAATAAAAACGGTCTTCATCATACACCCCAATATTGCAGTCGCAGACATTGATCTTTGCCTCCTCTAAAAGGAAGACGCATGTAACATAATGCGTCCTATCAATGTTAAACACGACAAAGATCCTTTTTACACCATCCCACTTCCTTCCATCCGGAAATGGAAACTTACCTCTGGCATAATCAAGAAAGTATCCTCAAACTGATACTGTGCTAACCATCTGTCAAGGCTGACATCAAAATCCTTCGCTTCCTCTTTAGCCGTAGTGTGTCGTTCGCACAAGTTGTTCAAGAATGCAAGATCATGGATAAGATCAGAGCTATCATAATGCCGGGGGTAACATTCCTCGCATAGACACCATTGCAGCTGCAAATCACAAGTATGTTCATCAATTAAAGATGTTCAAACATGAAACATGGATGTGTGAAACATAATAAACTAAAACAACGTAGCATACCTTAAAAAACAACTAATATATTTAAGCAACTAATGTTTTAACAAACCCTATTTTTTTAAAAGAAAAAACAATTTAAGTCATCATTAAACATGATCTACCTCTCACACGTTCGAAGCACTGTCTCAAAATGTTCCAGAACATCGAATAAGGTGTGTCAAACATAACACGGTTTTATCTTCGAAGCAAGTACAAAGCAACATTTTTTCAATATAAACTTTAAAAATAAAATTTTAAACTTGTAGCATATTTAATTTATAAAATCCTAATTTCTTTTAACAAAATTCAACTAAAATACATCAACAACTTCAAACATTCTATCACACGTTCAGAGCACTGTCGCAAGATATTTGACATAGCGAAGACGTATGGTCTTAACATTCTAATAACATAAACATGCAAAAGCTTCACAATTTGTACAAAAACATAGCAATATTTAACGAAAAAATTAAAAAAAATAAAGATTTTCTCGAGAATTTCAGTCCAAAACCAGTAAAAAGGCGTAAAAATCCAAGCTTTATCAAAATAGCAAAGAATAAACCTTGATTCACTTGATAAACATCAATGTAGTTCAAAAGTTACCTTTAGATGTTACCGGAATGACGCAGATGGTCGGCGATGATGATGCTCAAAAGGTTGAGTAGAACGCTTGAGAAGAAGACTTGAGAAGTCTGTAAGAAAAGAAAGGGGTTAGGTGTTCGATGCTTGAAATGATGGAAATGATCAGACTATCAATTCTCACCTTTTTGATTAAAAGTTTTTGGGTTGTTAATTCAGCCCCAAAAATTTTTAATTGTGTCCCCCGAGTTTTAAAAATTTCTAATCCAGGCCCTTATTAACTGTTAAACGCGCGTCCGTTTCAGAGGAGAGAGAAAGCGGAAGATTTTCTCCTTTTTTTAAAAAAAGACTTAAGAGAGTCTTTTTGCCCAATCTTCTCAAGAAAGTATATAATTGAAGAGTGTTCAGTGTGAACAACAAAAATACTAATAACATAATAGCCCCCCCCCCCCCCCCCCCCCCCAAAAAAAAAAAAAAGATTTCACATGCGATGGTCACAAAGTTAGAATGCCATACATATATTACAGGAAAATCTTCAACAATCAGTAGAAAAGCTTCTGTGGACATGACTATCGTCATCAGCAGAAACATCAAACTCTTGCACACCACCATAACCAGATACGGCTAAAAGGAACTAATTACATGTTGCTGATGTAGGAATATTAATCTAGACAAAATCTATATATAAAAAGAAGACATTCAAGGGAATGATTAGATTACAGTACTAATATTACTGTTCTTCACAATTTTGTACATCTTGGTTGAGTACATCCAAATATACAATGCATTTTAGCTAAAAGCATCAAGCCAGCAACAACGGTTAAGTTGAAAACAAGTTTTCAGATTTGCAGATGTAAAGCTCAAAATAAATAAAAAACTTTGACATCTTGTTAACGAAAAAGGAAAAGCAATATGAAGATATGAGTGTTTGTGGAGGCCTAAGAAAAGACACCGGGAGTGGTTTATATAATTAGTCCACTAACGGTTAAGAGATTTGTAGGCATTACTTCCCATTCGTATAAAGAATTAAAGTTAGAATAGCAATTGATATTCTTGGAACATTCTTCATTAACGTCTGAATGCAATAAGTGAGCTTTTATGTTTGTCTGCATACTATGATAGCCGTTGATAAAGTTAAGTTTTATATTTTTTTAGCCAGAAAATGAGGTAGCATGCCAAAAATGACAATAGACCCAAAAATAAAAAAATAAAAAAATAACAATGTTGGCCTAGGAGATGTACCACCTCACTTCTCCTAAGACTAGCATTATATAATATATAGATATAGATACAGTGGACTATTGAGTAAAAGTGGACTTGGTCCAAAAGAGTGTTTATTTATCGACATAGGAAGGAAAAGTGCCCAAAATCCCAACAAAATCAGCCCCTGAATAGTTGGCAGTGATTGTGGTGGTGGTTGAGGTGATAGTTGTGTGGCGATAGTTGTGAAGATAGAGGTGATTTAGTACGGTAACAAATAATGGTGGTGGTGATTGATTACGACGGTAGTGACTGTTGCAGCAGTGATAATTGACGTTGTATACTGAAGCTGATTATGATTATATTATAGATAGAGAGTCGGTGAAATGTTTCAATTACGAGTGAGTCAAGACCGGACTCTCCGTGATCGTAACTGCCCACGATTGCACATTAACACTCTGTTTGGATCATTGTTACCTATTGTTTCATAATGTATTGTATTGTATTGTATCGTATTGAATTATAAATACGACGTTTGAATTGATTGTATTGTTTCGAGTTGTTTAGTAGCGTTCTTATTATTTGTTTTGATAGTATTGTATCGTACTGTAACTAATAAATTTTACTAATATACCCTTAGTTGTTCTAAATATTAGTTTAAGTAATATTTTTTTTTAAAAATAATTTAAAACCGTTTATATTTACTAGTTTATCACCAACTATACCTTGTAAATATATTAGCTATGAAATTCATGCAAATCATAGTGAAAATAATTTAAAAAAAGTTAATAATATTAAACATAACAAATAAAATAAATAAATATGAGTTCTTTTGAAAAGTAGAGAACGACATTAAAAAATGTGCAAGAAAAGAAAGAATCCAAAAACATATAAAGAAAGAAGGGCCATTGAACGTACCAAACTGGAAAAGAAGGGAGACGAGATCAAAGTAACTACTTGGGTGTATTTAAATAAAAAAATAGGATAGATGGTAGAATAGGATTATAACGTTATAATAAATGACATGATGGAAAAATGAAAAAGCGTAACAATAAAAAATCACCAAATCAGTTGTAATAAAAAGTGAGGTTTTTCATTGTTACGTAACAACGGAACTTAACAATACAATATAACAAAATTAAAGAACAACCAAAACAAACATTGCAATTATAATAATAATAATACAATACAATGGGTAACTATGTTCCAAACAAAGTGTAACTGAACAGCAGAACGTGTGGCCCCCACGATTAGACGTGGGGAATGTGGCCTCATAAAGGTGCGGAGCCATTTCGTCTGGGTTTACTATAACTCCCCCAATCCCGTTGTAAAAGGCGTTCATCTTAAAAGCAATAATATAACATTTATGTTTTTGTTTCTTTCTTGCTCTTATTAGTTCATTCACTTACATATACTTGCCCGCTATCTTGACATGATTGCTTATAAATCTTTGTACAACTTCAGTTGTAACCTAATTGTCAAATTTAGGCTATACAAGAATAAATAAAATTATTTACTAATTAAGACCTCAATAATCAAAATTTCAACTAAAAGACTTTTGGAAAAATAGCTATTAATGACTATTTAACTCCCTTCATATATTTTTTAACCCAATATTTCCAAAATTACTCTAAATAGACAATAAACTAACCTCCCTAATTTTTTCTAGCCACACCCCACTTCTAACGTTTTTAGATCCCATCTCCTCCTTTTCCGCTCAACGCCGTCCCCGGCGTAGCTCCGGCCACTACTGCTCCTCTTCTTCCAAAAACAAAAAGCAACCGCCGCCACTGAAATCCGTCATACCTCCGTCCGCTGCTGCTCTTCTTCTTTCTAGAAACAAAACGCCGCGCCACCACTACAGTTTCCGGCTGGTGGTCCTTCTCTGATGCTGCTATTCCGGCAGCTTGCCGGAGCTCCGACGATCGGAACCGGGCAGCAGTGTCGATCTCGTTTCCTTATTTTTTTTTTGAATATGTATACACAGAAGTATAAAAAAATGTGTATTCACGGTGAAAAAAGTGTTGTATACACAAAAGTGTAAAAAAATGTGTACACACTGGGAAAAAAGTGTGTATACACTAAAAATAACTGAAAAAACTGTATGTATACATTGTGTATACCCAAAAAATTTGACTGTATACATAATATTATTGGGTATAACCACTGTGTATATGTAAGGATACCTTTTGTATACTTATCCCAGCGTTTGGACACACTTTGTATTTATTTTTGTATATACTGGCTATAAAAAATAAGGGCTAGTCAAAAGTAAGTGGAGGAGGTTGACGGGCTGTTTTTGTAATTCTCTCAAGACTTTTCGAGGCAGTTCAAAAATTCATTTTCTCAAATTTAAACCCAATCTGTGTCCATTTACTCAAGGTCAGTAATTGTTGGGGGAAGTTCTAGAATCATCTTATCTTTGCACAAGAACCCCTCCAAAAAGTCCTCTCCCGAACCTTCTAGGGTTTCATTATCCATTCCATTTTCAACAACCTAACCACTCACTCCCTTAAATCCTCATTCTTTCTTACTACAGGTACTTCATTTCAAATTCTTGATTTCTTTGCCTTTACTTTTCATTTCTGTGTATTAACTATTCAATTGTTCGTCCATTTTAAATTCAGCTCAGAAAGGAATGGCAACAACTCAGCTAACTGCATCATCCATTGGCTTTGGATCCTTTGAAGGACTTAGGTCTACAACTACTGTAAAGGTTGCATCTTTAAAGCAGAATAACAGCAGGTCCTTTCGTGGACTTGTTGTCAAGGCTGCTACTGTTGTTGCCCCCAAGGTATATATATTTTTTCAATCAGTTTGTATTCCTTATCGTTAATAGAACTTTTGTTGTTTCAGTTTATATGACATAGTTTGACCCAGCATGAAGTTCAAGAAATTCGGAAAAACTTGTCGTCTGTATATACTATGACTATAGCAACTCAAAAGCTTAGTCTAATAGGTATAGATCCCAATTTAGTCTATAAACCAATATAACATTTCTCATTTTTAATCGATGAGGGGCAATTGGATAACAGAGAAGTTCAAGGAAAATTGTAAAACAATTTAGATATGTTGCATTCTTGTTGGGACGAATTAATAAGGAAATTGTGCATTTTTTTTTTTTGAACCAGTGGAGTATTTGAATACTTAAAATTACATTAGTTAAAACTAATAAATCACTAACTTTATTGTAACTGAAAATGTCTAGTAAAGAGAAAATGTTGGACTATTTGAACAAGTAATGGTATCATTTAAAATGTAGCAGCATTGCAAGGGTAAAGGTTTGGTTTTGGTTTCTGAGTTACCATGTGAAATGATAAAGTCCATGTTCTTGCGGAACGTTTATTGCTCTCGACTTAAATGTCTATTGTCTAGTTTATTCTCATATTTAGAAGAGCATCCTTAATTCTTATGCATAGTTAATGGACTGGTTTGGATTAAGCATGTAGTTGTCATTGTAGTAATGCTTATGTAAATTTGTTTCTGCTTTCTGCTAAATGCTCTATTTGAGATTGTGTCTTTCGCGTGCCTGGCCAAATTGTGTGACAACTTTGTAATTTGGGTCATGAACAACTGGGTGCAATTTGTGTTTTCTGGTCTTTGTGAAATGATGGAGGAAAGAAATGTGCTTTTGTTGCTAATTTAGATGTCTGTTGGCTAAATAGATAGCTAGTGTCTTCTGTGAAGATGGTCTAGTGTAAGAGTAAAGCCTGTGATGTGTGGTAAGCGCACGTTACCGACTCGAAATCTGCCATAGCCTAAAGTGTGGTGTTTAAGTGGAGAAAGGGTAGAGGGATGGGTTCACTTTCCACTGAGTTTCTTGGGTAAATCTCATTTGGTAGTAGTTATCATCAGGTAGTGTATTCTTGACTTTTCTCCACGTTTGGTTTGTCTACCCTTAACAGTCCCAAAGGTAGAGGGCATTGCTTCACTGTGCTTGAAGTATCGTATCTGTTGTTCATCAAGTTAAGGAAATTTTAGTTCTCTTAGTTGCAGCTTTTAGTTAGGTCACAGTTTCTAGTGGTTATTAACATAACATATGCTAAATGGTATAATGGTTTTCTGAAGATTGTTCAGACAGGAAATTTTTCATTCTAAGTGACGATCTATGTTCTCATGCTGCTGCTGTTCTTGCAGTACACTGCTCTCAAGCCTTTGGGTGATAGAGTTCTGGTGAAGATCAAGATTGCAGAGGAAAAGACCGTGGGTGGTATCCTACTTCCAACAACAGCACAGTCAAAACCTCAGGGAGGCGAAGTCGTAGCTGTTGGGGAGGGCCGTTCAGTTGGCCAGAATAAAGTGGACATTAGTGTGAAGGTAATGCGAATGTTTCATGATTGAGTGAAATACTCGAGCTGGCTTATCCAAAATTGATAAGTTTTCTGAAAAGATTTACTATGTGTAGACTGGTGCACAAGTCGTGTACTCAAAATATGCCGGAACAGAGGTGGAGTTCAACGGAACAAATCACCTCATATTGAAGGAGGATGACATTGTTGGTATTCTTGAGACAGAGGATATCAAGGATCTGCAGCCGTTGAACGACAGAGTTCTAATCAAGGTTTGTCATTGTGCTCTTTCTCTGGATATTGTACCTCAAGCATTTTCATTTTCTACAGCCTTTGATGTTAGAATGCTAACTGGTGGTCACATAGGTTGCCGTGGCTGAGGAGAAAACTGCTGGAGGCTTATTGTTGACTGAAGCAGCCAAGGAGAAACCTTCCATTGGCACGGTATAGGAATCTCCTCCTAGTAATTCAGCCATTGTTACTTCTACTGCAGTGATCTGTAGTTGCTTTTCTCTTTTTTTTTTTTTTTGGGTGTGTGCGCGCGCCTGATCCCCGCTATAGTTGAAGATCTTTCTGAACATATTCTGTGTTTTGAACTTGCAGGTAATAGCTGTTGGTCCCGGACCACTTGATGAGGAAGGGAACAGGAAACCATTATCAGTATCCTCAGGAAATACTGTTTTGTACTCCAAATATGCTGGCAATGAATTCAAAGGTGCTGATGGTTCTGATTACATTGCTCTGAGGGCATCTGATGTAATGGCTGTGCTTTCATAGTTCGACTGAGCCTTCCATACCTCAAGTTTCAATGGACCTGCAGAGCCTGCACAATACGGATTAGACTTTTTGCTAGTGTGGAATGTTTTATCAGAAAATGAGTAGTGCCAAATGTAGATGCTAATTTTTGAACTACGCTATGCTACCATGTGGTGCAGTGGTTTAAATCCCAGTAAAAGGTTTTTACTTTTCCTACCTCTAGTCTTATTCATGTATCCGACTTACTAACTGTACTGTGCCAAGAGAGGGTTGCAATAGTTTAGATCTGCCAGAAATTGGGTCGCAATATTTTAGATCCATATGAAGTCATTACGTGGTGGAGATTGATATTATGGATGAATTAATCTTTCATACATCACAAACTAAAAGATGAGGCAGCCCTCTTCCTTAACAACATAGTACATTCACTTTTAACTATTAAGTACAACAGTTTTGTAGGATGAAGTGTTGTCGCGTTCAACTATTCGTAGGCAGGGAAAGCTGGAGACACGGGATCACTAACTTAGAGAGGTTAAAGTTTTGTTAGACTAATAAAACATAAAGTAAAGATTCATAGTAACCTGCTGACAAGAAAAAAGATTACCTTTTACAAAGTGAAGAGCTTTGTACTTCATACTACGGACAGTACTACAACTGATGAATTAACTTATGAGTACGTGAAGTAATTAGCTATCAACTGATGAATTAACTTATGAGTACTTGAAGTAATTAGATAATGATATCGATATCTGCTGCTGCTATATAAGCAATCACAACTTAAACTTGGTTTCTCTCGGTAAGTGTTAACCTTCGGATGAGCAAGAACATGAAAATAAAGGATTGTCAACAAAGCATTCTAGTGTGTCGTAGATTTTTATCCAAGATTTGAGGTATATCTGAAAATATAACAAGAATGTACGCCCCGAACAGATGGTTTATTTATTTATTTTCTCCTCATTACATATGCTCCTACTTGGCTCTCATGGGTAATTTTCCAAACTTCACGTTCTATCTTACCAAGTATAGTTCATGACAATAACTCTCTTCCTGCGATGAAAACTCAACCAGCCTCACAATGACACCCAAAATTTTCTCACAGGAAAGACGTACTCGCATTTGATAGTTCACCAATCCGATAAACACATGATATGTGTCCATACACAAACTGTTATCACTTGAATCATATTTTATTAACATTATTTTGCCTCGATTTTTATCATTGACCATGATAAACTAGAGTGATTTGATGTAAATGTGAGTTTGGATAAGTCTTTTCTTCCCTCAGTTGCCTCCTTTTTGTTTTTTCCTACAAATTTCTTCTTGAACTCCAAAGCACTTCAACAGGGAGTCAGGGAGTATGTAGACGAAATGCAGAGTAAATTAGTTATATAGTCATTCAATTTTGTGAAATGAGTGATCAAAGTTACTTTGCTTTGATTTGTACTAATAAAAAACACTCAACTTAAGGTAATTCTTACCAAAAGTTATTCTAGTCGGATTTCGCACTATCACTCCACCGAAAATCTGACGTCTTTTTAATTTTATTTATATACATGTGAGTCCCATTTTATTTGTCATGTAGGATTTTTCTAATGAGTTAGATTTATTTATATATGACAAAAAGTGATTTAATTCTTCAAATGTTGATTTACTTATGTATATTTTAAAGAATATTTGACGTTTTTTTAAAGTTAATTAACATCAAGTTGTGTTTATATTAGGCTATAAGCATAATTTCTTCTTATTTTGTTGTTCTCTTTTTCATTAGATAAGTTTGGTTCTAACAACAAGAAAAGAAGAAATAATGCTTATAGCCTAATATAAACACAACTTGTAGTTAATTAACTTAAGAAGAAACGTCACATATTTTTTAAAATATAAAGTTTCCAAAAGTAATCCAACATTTGAAGAATTAAATCACTCCTTATCATATAGAGATAAATCAATTTATTAGAAAAATCCTACATGGCAAATAAAGTGGGATCCACATATTTATAAATAAAAATTAAAAAACTGCATTAGATTTCCGATGGATGATAGTGCAAAGTCTGGCTAGAATGATTTTTGGTGAGAATTACATTAAGTTGAGTGACTTTATTAGTACAAATCAAAGCAAAGTGACTTTGACCACTCATTTTTTAAAGTGTGACCATATAAATAATTTAGTCCCCAAATGTATAAGCTCCGAGAATCAAAAAATTGAACAGATTTCTAACTCCTATAAATCTCTATCTTCACATTGTGAAGATGAATGAAAAGTTTATAGTTCTCAAAACATTATCTGGAATTTCAGTTACCTCTCACTAAGATTTTTCAAAAATGGCGGCAGAATATCTAGGATAACGAATTGTCCTATTATAGCATTCGATTTTGCTACACAACTTGCAAGCCGCAAGGGATAAATCTAGAATTTAATTGGGCAATTGTTTCAGAAATAGGTGGATGGAACAACTTGAAAAGAAAGTGAGTTTGGCATCAGCTCAAATTGACAGAAGATTTTGTAGCATTGGCTGTATTGGATTGGCAATAGTTCAAAATCGCCCGAGCATGTGAATAGATATACTGCAAAGTCCAATCAACACTTAGGGGGTCGTTCGGTTACTCGTATTGTTTACGCGGGTATTAATTAGTAATGTGGGTATTAATAATGTGTGTATTAATAATGTGGGTATTAATAACGCGGGTATTAGTTAGCGCGGGGTTTAGTAATATGGGTATTAGCCATGCATATATTAGAACATAGGGATTATTTTTTGAATCACTGATATATTACAATATTATTATTTAAAATATTTATTTACTCCTTAAATAAAATTTTAAAATATATTCTCATAATAAGGTTACTTTTGTCATTTTAAATTTTAATACCTGCGTTATTAATACCCACATTATTAATACCATCTTCTACCCTGCACAAAATAATACATAGATTCCCCCATTAATAATACATGTATTAATAATGCGGAATATACAAAAACGCAACCAAACGTTGTATTAATTTATGCAGGTATTAGAATTTCACAGAAAATCAACCGAACGCTGTGCTAAATTAACGCGGAATTTTGCGCTTGTATTAACTATTTAGCCCAGTAACCGAACGACCCCTTAGAACATTAGTATTATTTATCTTACTATAAACAAATATTCATTGGAGCACCATTTAATTTGCTAACACTAGTATTAGAGTCCGTTTGAGTGAGCTTATTATAAGTAGCTTATAAGTAATTTTTGAAAAGTTAGGATTTTCTAATTTCTCACTTTTGAATTATTTTAAGTACAAAAATATTAATAAGCTTACAAACACCACTCTACAATTTTTAAGAACAATATTCTCTAATATAACGTTGTTTTGAAATTCTTTTATCCTCGTAGCAAACACCTAAAATATAGACATTTCGAAGTTTCTGTTGCCATATCCAATTTTTTTTTCTGCGTTTTTTTTTGAATTTTCTAACATACAATTACGAGTTTGATTTACAATAGTCTACCTTGATTAGCCAATTATTCGAGTTAAAGTAAATTCCAAGAGAATCAAAGCCAACGTCAATGTCATATTGACATATTAAAGCAAAAGAAAAATCACATCAGGCGACAAAATTATTACAGTAACCAATAGCATTTGGAATCCCCGACTTGGATATTCCCATTTACCGAACTTTATTACTTGGTGGAGATTTATATTTGGCCTTCTTTACTTGACATAGATTATGAATACAATGGGGCCTTAATAGTTAATTTGGAATGCAAATGATTGTTAGGAGTATGGAATATTAAAGAAAGTTGTCACTTTCTTATTACTGATAGTGGTCCTCCTTTTGTTATTCCATTGAAACAAAATTAAAGGTCCACAATACTCATTTTGTCTTACTCTTCTTTGTTATTGTAGAAAATTTGAGGTCAGTGGGGGGATTGGCATGGCAGGTCTCCCCAAGTCTTTTTTGTGTGGAAAAAGGCTCAAGTTTTAAACATGAATTCTAGGATCCTCATTTAATTAGTGTTATTAACTATGTAACATTCTCACCCCAATGTTTTGTAAGTTGCACAATAGTCCATGTATATAAAGTAGTTTTTTTGCCAAATTTGGCCATTCCCTAGCTGCTTTCCCTCTCTCCTCTCCCCCGTTTTCCCTCCATTTTTCCACATTCTATTCCCGCCCAAAGCTCCACCATAGCTGCTGAGCTTCCTTTCGTATTTCGAAATAATACCCATTCCACCATAGCTGCTGAGCTTATTATCTTGAATATCCTTTCCAGTTTTAGGCAATACAAGCTGAGATCCCCCACATTTGGGTTATACGGAATTTCGTTAAATCTGGTCGTCGTTTCTTATCCATTAAAGGAGAAATCTTGTTCCTCCAATTTTAATCGTATCAATCCAGTCATCTCCGGTAAGTGTACTAAATTTTCGAACATGTTTTTTGCTGTTTTTGTTGATTCGGGGTTGTTACGGATTCAGTTCCTCCGAACAATCTGCGTGAAATTCCAAACACCATTTCGACTTTCCTATGGCCGTAATTGTAATTCCAAACATATCGCTAGCGTTTTACGCGGCGTATGTATATTATTGGAATTTTCACAGATAATGTTCGGAACATTCTGTAGGATGTTTGAGCGTTCTGTTGAAGTTTGGAACATCTTGCATTGAGCATCGAAAAAGTGTAAGGTGATGTTCAGAACGTCTTTATTAGATGTTCCAAACGAGCAATACTGAGGTTCGGAACATCTTTCATCGAGCAATGAAAAACTGTAATCTGATGTTCAGAACGTCAGGAAGATGTTCCAAACGAGAACATGGAGGTTTGGAAACATACTGTATAAATATTAGTAATACTAATAGTTGGTCATTCCAATTTATTGCAGGTGACCATCGATGGGTGAGGTTATATTGGGAGTTAATTATCAAGGTGAATGGGTGGAGCGTTCTAAATGTTATGCTTGGGTTCCGAAGGTTAAAGAGTCAAGACCCATTCTTGTGCCTAGAGATGTTACGTATGATGTTCTACTTAACAAAATCATCGGAAGTTGGGGGATAAGAGACAATCCGAGGGATATTTGCATTACTTACATGCTGAGTGTTGCCGCAAATCAAAAGACTCCTCCCGTTACAATAAGAAACGATGATGATGTACGCCTTTATATGGCTGACGTTGATCGTAATGGTGCTAGGCCCACACTAAGGGTAATTGTGGTTTCAACGACGGAGGAATGTATTGGTTCTAATGACCAAGAAATGCCAAATAGTGGAGGGCATGATTTTAGTCAGCGATTGGATGACTTACATGAAGAAGTAGCAGAAGAAGACAGAGGAGGAGGGGTAGAAAAAAACAGAGCAGGCGTAGATGTAGATGAAGAAAAAGAAGAAGAAGTAGAAGACAAATATGTAGAGGAACATCCTGCCATTTATACCCCTGTGTTTCCAACACAAAGCAGCGAGCCGATATTTCACTTCGTTGATGGCACAGGTTTTGAAAAAGGTATGACTTTCCCCAATAAGAAAGAAATGGTCACCAAATTGAAGATTGCAGCAGTTAAACATCGTTTTAATTACAAACCATTGAAGAATACTGCAAAGATTTTTAATGCTAGATGTTTAGATGTGAAATGCAAATGGTGGTTAAGGGCAATGAGGTATAAAAGTAATGATAGGTTCTACATTAGCGTTTACAATAACATGCACACATGCGGTGTCCAACATCATTCCAGTCATAATTCACACGCCTCTGCCCGGATAATTGGTGAGTTCATGAAAGGTAAATATTTAATGGGAAAAGGTCCAACCACAAAAGCTGTCAGGGAGTCCCTTAACAACGATTTTGGTTGTAAGGTTAGCTACTGGAAGTGTCTTAGGGGCTGTCAATTTGCAAAATCTTTGACACGGGGAACACATGCGAAAGGTATTGAAATTCTTGATGCTTATGCTTATATGGTTAGGAGCAAGAATCCAGGAACCAAGACAGATTTGAGGCTTTCTAGCACAGGGAAGTTCTTGTATTTTTTTCTCTCTTATGGAGCGTGGATCAGGGGATTTACTTACGTGAGAAAAGTCCTAGCCGTTGACGGTACACATTTGTCTGGCGAGTATGGAGGGGTCTTGCTGTCTGCTGTTGCTCAGGATGCAATGAGTCACGTATTCCCTGTTGCTTTTTGTGTTGTAGACAAAGAGTGTGACGCCTCATATGAGTATTTTTTCGAACAATTACGCTGCATAGTTTCAGATAGTGAAGAGTTGTGCATAGTTTCGGATAGACATCCGAGCATCTCGAAAATGGTCGCCCAAATGTTTCCTTCTGCACACTATGGAGTTTGCATGTGGCACCTTGGTGAAAGCATCCGAACAAAGTTTCAGTTTGGATTCAGTCTTCATAAATACTACACTGCAGCAAAGGCATACAGGGTAGAGGAATTCAATGATGCTATGAATGAGATCAGGGCTATTGATTGGAGGGTAGCGGATTATCTTGAAAATGTTGTTGGCTATCATAGATGGAGCAGATTATATTTCCCAGGAAACAGGTAATATATTACTGTCTGCTTTCAATATGTTCCAAACGTCACATTGCGCTCTCTGAACATAACATATATGTTCAGAACATTATAGGAATATTTATTTTTCGATGATGTTCCGAACTCATTATCGGAGTTCTGAACGTCTGAGTCATGTTAGGAACATGACTAATGTTCCGCACTTCTTATTCCTATATCTGCACTTGTGCTAGGAACATGTTTTGACTATTATAATTTTTATTCTTTTTAATAGGTTTGAAGTTATGACATCAAACATAGCCGAGTCCATTAATTCCATGCTGAAAGAGCAAAGAAAATACCCCATTGCTGCCCTCTTGAAGGATATAGGTAGGAACTTTGCGGAAAAATTCCACACTAGGGCCATGAAGTTAATCAACCACCCAAATTTATGCGTCCCAGACGTTGAAATAAAAATAAGGAAGAATAAAGAAGTGGGAGACAAGCTAGTTGTCAACAGGAAGGGAACTTATTGTTTCGAAATCATTAGTCCAGGGCATGAGGCAGAAGTTGATCTATATGAGAGGACATGTACATGTAGGGAGTTCGATCTTGATCAGTTACCTTGTGTACATGCTATGGCAGCAATTAGGGGGTTGCATGGCGATGAATATGGAAGTAGAGTGTATGAATACACTTCTGGATATTACACAACACAAGCATACATCCTTGCCTATGCAGAGCCTGTCAATGCAGTACCTCCTGAAGAATCATGGGTCGTCCCTGCTGAAGAGATACTTTATCCAGTGCCTCCGCCCCCAAATCCGAACAACCGTGGAAGGAGAAGGGTTAACCGGATTCGATCTATTGGGGAGCGTCTTCCAAAGAGGAGAAATAAATGTGGCAACTGCAAGAGATATGGGCACAAGAAAACTACATGCCCCGTTGTTCGTAGTGGAAATGAGGCTACAAGTCAGCCTACGAATTGAGTTTGTGAATTGTATATTTATATGGTCCTCGTTATAATTTCGATTATTTGGATTATTTGGATATTTATTGAATTGCATAATGGACTTTTCGTCCTACTTGTATAATTTATATTGTGTACATATTTGGCCAAATTTGTTTCTTAACTTATGGTTTGCACAGATTTGCTTTACTGCATCTTTTGTGATTATGTTGTGTACATAATTGCATATTGTTCGCAACACATCCATTTTGTTTAGGATATTACGTGTGATGTTCCGAACGATGTCAAGGCATGTGAAAGCTTGTGAGGTCTTTATTTCACAATTCACAGTCGTAGCGTTTACCAAGTGCTACCTTATAGGAAATGTTCGGAACCTCGTGTCGATGATATTATATTATACTTTTATACGTGACGTTCCGAACAAGCTATTCAAAATTTAAAACACACAAACGGCTACAATGAACAGTTGGGAACGCAAATACCAATACACTAAACGGCTAAAATACAAGTTGGTTGCTGCAACAGTCACGTCAAAAAACACATTGACACTTGTAAATATGTGTCCCTTCATTTGCTTCAAAACATCTATAAATACCTCCACTTTGATGAACACTCAATTCACAATTCATTTCGCATTAACCAAGTATTACGTTCAGTTTTCACTAGTTTCTATATCAAGGAAGAACAAGTTGAGGTACTCAAGTTTTCCATATTTTCTGCCTTTTTTCTAAAACGATTTCTCCATCTAATCTGTTTATATTTCCTTAAACATAACTATCCACTTTGATTCTTTTCTAAATTTTAAACAACTTTTCATGCAGATGGCCAATAACGCATTAAACGATCCATGGAATAAGTACCACCGAGTCCGAGAGCCTCCAAACAAGTCGCTTCCCATAAGACTGCTAGATGTGCATTATGAAGTTGTTGACATCAAAGAGGTAGCAGATAATTGTGAGAGGTCCATTCAAACACTCGAGACAAAACTTGAGCAGATGCAATTGCAGATAGATCGGATTGAGAGGATTTTGCAAAATCAATTCGGTGGAGATCCAAACAATAACGAAGACGCTATTATATATTAGATGTTTAAGTAGTTCTACTGTTTATGAATATGCTTTTGTATCTCTGTTCAATTAATATTATTATGAAGGTCTTTAATTAGTACTGTTAAACTGTCTCCAAACCATCCTGTTTGCTTATAGTTCGCAACACATCAACTGTCGTTTAGGATATTAAAAACGATGTTCCAAACGACAACTTGGCCTACTCCATTTCTGGAAAACTTAATAAAATCATACAACACGTTCGGAACATAATAGGTGTGTTCCATCATGAAAACAAATGTTCG
The DNA here is from genome assembly GCA_029990575.1 of Petunia axillaris subsp. axillaris. Lineage (NCBI taxonomy): Eukaryota > Viridiplantae > Streptophyta > Magnoliopsida > Solanales > Solanaceae > Petunia > Petunia axillaris. Next base: position 9,713,639 of record JARKNS010000001.1, on the reverse strand, counting down.
GAACGCACCTGTTATGTTCCAGATATAACTGATGATCATTAACATTATCCACGTCCAAATATCCAGAATGAAAATAAATGTTCGGAACTCCACCATTATGTTCGTCACATTAAACAGCCGTTCGGATCGCACAATTGTTAATGTTGTTATCTTCGGGAGAAATGATGATCCATACATATAACGATGTTTCGAACATCAACGGGACGTTTGTCGCGTTCATGCGATGTTCCGAGCGCGAACTTCTATTGTTGCTATCTTCATCACACTCTTCACATCTAGAGTGGTTCGAGTGACAAACTATGATCATTATATACCTACAAAGGACCCAATATACCTGTAAGAGCGATAAATTCATCCACTTTCATCACAAAGACCACTTAGAGTAGTTTGTGGGACAAATGGTTATCCTTATGAGTAGAAATGGACAAGTAGAGTCGTTAGAGTGGGAAATGATGATCATTATGACTAGGCAGGACCCAACAATACTTGTAAGAGTGGAAAATGATTATCAATATGATAATAAATGAACAACTACACTTGTAAGAGTGAAAAATGATGCTCACTATCACTATAAATGACCAACTATACTTGGTGTAGGGAGAAATGATGATCCATACATATAATAAATGACCAACTATACTTGTAAGAGTGATAAAGGATGATCATTATACCTAAAAATGATCCAAGATACCTGTAAGGGTGCATTATGATGACCATTATGTGTAGAAATGGCCAACTAGAGTTGTTCGACAGACAAATGATGATCCTTATAATCTAGAAATGACCCAACATACCTGTAAGAGTGTCAAATGATGGTCATTTTAACTAGAAATGACCCACTATACTTGATAGGGTGACAAATGACGATCACTATCACTATAAATAACAAACTATACTTGTTATGATGATCCATACATATAACGATGTTTCGAACATCAACGGGAAGTTTGTCGCGTTCATGCGATGTTCCGAGCGCGAACTTCTATTGTTGCTATCTTCATCACACTCTTCACATCTAGAGTGGTTCGAGTGACAAACTATGATCATTATATACCTACAAAGGACCCAATATACCTGTAAGAGCGATAAATTCATCCACTTTCATCACAAAGACCACTTAGAGTAGTTTGTGGGACAAATGGTTATCCTTATGAGTAGAAATGGACAAGTAGAGTCGTTAGAGTGGGAAATGATGATAATTATGACTAGGCAGGACCCAACAATACTTGTAAGAGTGGAAAATGATTATCAATATGATAATAAATGAACAACTACACTTGTAAGAGTGAAAAATGATGATCACTATCACTATAAATGACCAACTATACTTGGTATAGGGAGAAATGATGATCCATACATATAATAAATGACCAACTATACTTGTAAGAGTGATAAAGGATGATCATTATACCTAAAAATGATCCAAGATACCTGTAAGGGTGCATTATGATGACCATTATGTGTAGAAATGGCCAACTAGAGTTGTTCGACAGACAAATGATGATCCTTATAATCTAGAAATGACCCAACATACCTGTAAGAGTGTCAAATGATGGTCATTTTAACTAGAAATGACCCACTATACTTGATAGGGTGACAAATGACGATCACTATCACTATAAATAACAAACTATACTTGTTATGATGATCCATACATATAACAATGTTTCGAACATCAACGGGAAGTTTGTCGCGTTCATGCGATGTTCCGAGCGCGAACTTCTATTGTTGCTATCTTCATCACACTCTTCACATCTAGAGTGGTTCGAGTGACAAACAGCCACTTAGAGTTGTTAGAGTGGCAAATGATGATCATTATGACTAGGTAATTAAAGTGAGATGATCAGTATCACCCTAAATTACCAAGCATACTTGTTAGAGTGACAAATGACTGCACATCCATCTTTGTGGTTTCGAACATGCTAAATATGTTTGTCACGTGATCTTCACGTTCGGAGCGGCATATTTCGATATTGCTATCTTCATCGTTCTGTTAACGGATTTGTTCAGATCAGATCGCGATATGCTTGAAACATGAAGTGTGTCGTGCGGAACGACATAGGGTACATTAGTAAATTATAGGACAAAATAACAATTTCAAATGAAATTTCTTGATCATTACTGCACAAAACATAACAATTGGAAATATAGAAACTAAACTATGAACCAACACTTGATCCAAGTACAGAATATGAGAACGATTAGCACCACGACTATTAGTACCCCAAAACCCAATTTTTTCCGCCATAAACGTGCCGCTTTCCTCTCTTCTTCAACAGCTTTCAACTTCTTAAGTAGACCCCATATTACTCTCTTTGCTTGATCTGACATCTCTTCATCATGCCATCTAAAGTAGTTGCAGCCACTTGCCTACATAAAAAAATAAAATAAAATAAAATAAATACAACAAACAAATAAATTCAAGAAAGAAAATAAACGCACCACCTAACCTGACCATATTTGCATCCGTAAAACCTCCTTCCTGGGTTTAGCTGCGTCCATGATGTTGTTAACTTCGCATAATCTCCACATCGACAAAATGGTACAACACTGCCGCTATTAACGGATCTACTAGACATTTCAATCTGGATGTTTGATGTAATTGTGTAAACTTGTTTTACAAATAATGAACGCATATATAATGTGTTGGGTGGTGTATTTTTATTACCGTTGGTAAATAAATGTTGTTCACGCGCCCAATGTAATAATCTATCACGACATTGGGCTAGATCGAAATGATGTTCGGAACATCGTGTAAAAGATATGTTACGCGAATTATACTTATGTACACTGCCGTTCCGAACAAGAGATTCAATATTTGAAATTCAAAAAAGGCTACAATACAATTTCCAAATACCAATACACCTATCATCTAGAGTAGTAGACTAGACTTGGTTTGCAGGTAGGCCGAAATGATGTGCGGAACATCATTTCGTAGACTAGACTAGGTGAACATCATTTCGTAAACTAGACTAGGTCTGCAGATAGGTCGAAATGAGGTTCGGAACATCATTTCGTGGATACGTTACACCAATTACACTAATATAGGCTGACGTTCGGAACCTGTTCAAAATTTGAAATACAGAAATGGCTGCAATACAACCCGCTCAAATACCAATACACGAAACGGCTACAAACGTTTCGGTTGCCTCTCTCAACTTCTATAAATACCCAACGGCTCAAAGCATTTCAATCCATATTCATCAACTTACAATTCAAGGAATCACAAACTATTCATCTTCAAAAATGGCACGTCAACCACGAACAAGAGGAGCAAGAGGATCCTCCACGGCTAGAGGAGCCTCCACGGCCAGAGGAGCCTCCACGGCTAGAGGTGCCTCCACGGCTAATATAGCCTCCACCTCTAGGGCATTATCATTTGCAGACGAATCACAAACTGAAAGGGCTATTGACATATTGGAACAACTAAGTGCAGAAGTGTGGGGTTGGAAGTTCCAGTTTGAGGGATTCCTAGATGACTACAAAAAGGACGTCAGAAAGATGGCGAAGGAAAGGCGTAGGATCACAAGAATGCTCAAAGGGCTGCTTGCTGATAAGGGGATCCATTACCTTGACTTCTACTCCTCTCCTTCACGCTAGATTTGGATGTTCCTATTAATGTTATTATATATTTCTTTTTGAATCTTTATAATCTAGTATCTTTTGGTAGAATGCTAGTATAAGTAGCATTCCTTTTGTAAAGCACTGACAGTGATGTGCAGTTTCTCCATTTGAATGCTAATATAACTAGCATTCTTTTTTGTAAAGCTCTACAATGATTATCAATGGAAATTACTTTTATCTAGTTCAGAACTCCATGACGCCGTTCAGAAAGGTTTTGTGTCGTTCTGGAACATTATTAACCTTTATACAATTAGAGTATCTCGTTTGGAACATCATTATTCCGCGCAAAACATATATATCTTGTTCCATATAATTGATGAGCACTTGATATGCTCTGTTCTTTTTCTTAAAAAACTAATCTATCTATAATTAAAATAAGCACAGTATACCGAACGATATTTAATAATGTTCCGAACATCATGTTAAAATCTAAAAGGTACAGCAGTTACAATATTATCTGTTGCGCTCGTTTGAGTAGTACATAACGGTTACGAGTTTCATCAAAAGTCACTTTCGATAAAGCCCTTCCCAACAGACTCGTCGATTGCCGCTTTCTTCACATTCACAAGGGGAGCACCTATAAGTGGAGCATCGAGTTCACATTCACATTCCAGGGTAAACTTAATTAAATGTTGCAGATGTTTGGAACATCACTTTGCATTTCAGGAACAGATTGATGTCGTTCTGGAACTGATGTAATAATCGTCAATATTTAATATTTAAGCACATCAAAAGCCGTTACTGTTAAGCGTTACTTGTTACTTGGCTAATAAAATAAAAGTCATCCATACCTAATTACATTACCAAAAAAAAGTTAAAAGATTATCCAAATATTACATATTCCCCAAATCAAGGCTTCATTTTGCCGTCGTAAATATAAACGGCTAAACGTTGCCTCCACCGATCAGCCTCATTGTCATTAATTTTGCCCATGGAGGTGTTTGTAATGAGATGCTCAATGTACATCAACGCGAATACTCCACAGGATTGCCCTGTTAGATTTTGTGGACAAAGTGATCTTGGCACTCTCTCGAACAACCACATGTCTCCTTTATTACACATCGGATCCAATTCTTTGAATAGCTTAGAATTTCTGACATAGATCGGGAACATGTACAGAATGGGAACAATTATTGGCAAGAACTTTTCATCATCATTAACACCATGATTGCAATCATACACCCAAACCTTCGCTTCAACCATGTCAAACACCACCAACACGTAGTGATTGTCGTTGATGTTGAAGACGGCGAAGATCCTCTTAGCACCAGCCCAACACCTACCCCCTGGGTAGGGTAGCTCTCCATGTGCATACTTCAGATACTCCTCATCAAACTTATACGCATTCAACGCCTCATCCAGCGGTATCTTATCATCCTGCGCATCTTTTTCCAGTTGGTAGTAGCGTTTTTTCATCATTGTCAAGAATGCCATATCCAGAATGAGGTCACTTTGATCGTAATGATAGGGGTAATTCAAATGCCTCTCCCGCATCATTGTCAACACAGCTTCAACATACTGCAGAACATATAAGAGAGACAAATAATAATTGGAGTATAAGTGAGTGAAGGAAATTTCTGTCTTTTCGAACATCATTCCATGTTCGGAACGACTGTGTGATGTTCTATAAATCTATGAGAAGCTAGAAATGCTTTTGTTGATCCAAGCATACTAATGATGTTCCGAACACAGTTAGAATGTTCCCTACAACAATGTGAAGTTCAGAAAATCATTCTAAAATAAACTTACAATGTCCCACAGCCACACAGTCTTGTCCATCAGTTCTTTGAAATCTAGGTAATTCATCGGCATTCCAAGAAAAACATCTTTTTGTTTCTTCCTCTTTTTCATAAATGCGGTCAAGGCCATAACTTTTTTCCGCTTCAATGGCTTGTAAATATCCACTTTCAGACTAGGCCAAACTTCTTCCTGCTTCTTCTCCTCTTCTGTTTGTGGTGATTTCACAGCCTTTGCAGGTTTTACAATTGTTTTGCGCTTCAACTGCTCAATCGTCTCCTTCACGGCCGCCATCTCCATCACCATGCCTTTACGCCAATCGTCGCACTCTTTGCAATTGCAACTGCTACATTTGGGGATGTCGAATCCATCACCACCAGAAGAATCACCTTTGATTTGCTCAGAAGCACCATCCTTTGTCTCGTAAGGCACGATCTGTTGCTCATAAGCCACCATCCTTTTCTCATAATCCACGATCTTTTCATCATAAGCAACCATCTTTTGATCGTAAGCCAAAATCTTTTGCTCCATTGCTTCCCTCCATCCGCTGCATTCACCACATTTGCAGCCTCTGCAATTGGAGCTCCTCTTCACTATACCAACTTCAGTGATACCGGCAACTTCAAACTCACCGCGAACTACATCACCATCACCTTTGTTTCCAATGTCAATATTTACATCTTGCAGGCCACCAATTCCCTCTTCCTTGTATTCACCATCACTTCCAAACATCGTCGTTTCTGGGGCTTCCATAGCTTTAATTTCTATCACTTGTCTTGGAGGGGTTGCAGGATTGTTGTTGAAGATACAAATTGTAGTGCCACCAACAAGGCCAATGCTGCAAGCATCCTCAAACACTTTACAAAAACGATCTATTGTGTCGTCCTCTGAGTCATCAAATGGCATGAGGTCTAGAAAGTAATCCATGTCCAGCTCTTCATCGGTAGGAATGAGGAAAGGGTGAACAACCTGTTAATATACCCAACAACATTAAATAAATATCAACTAAATTTTAAGAATCTTTTAATGTTGTTTGGAACAAAGTCTTGTTGTTCGAAAACATCGGAAAAGGATGTTCCGAACATTGTTGACTGTAGAAGTTGAGGGTTCTTCATTAAGATGTTCCGAACATCAATTAGAAATATCTCAGCAACAACGAGGTTGTTCCAAACATTACATAACATATATGGAAAACGGAATACTTACAGGAACATCTTGTTGGTCAAACAACCTGTCCGTATCTCTTTCACAAATTTCAGTAAGCCTGTTTATGATCCTTGGGATTGTTTTTTCTTTTGGCAAATCCTTTGGTCTCAAGGCAGGAATGGCTTCATGAGCCCAGGCCATGAATGCCCATGGAAAGCCATAAAGATTGTAAGTCTGGCTTCCTTCTGCACGAGGTTCCATTGGCTTGATCAGATATTCCATTGTTAATTCAAAACTCATCTTACCCCAAGGATAACGCTGGAATGCCGCAAGATCAGCGGACAAGCACACCACCCATTCCTCTATTCCATATTTGGAATCCCTCACACACAGAATAGTATGAACAAACCAAGCCATGCACAGATTTAAATACCACTTCTTGGGACAGGTTCTAGAACATACCAACTCAAGCAAGTCACCAGACTTCACAACTTGCTTTTTCTTCGGCTGTTTTTGTTTTTTGGGCTTGTTGAACTTCCTCTTTGCGGGTGAAGGTGAGGCTGAGGGTGAAGGTGAGGCTGAGGGTGACTCCTCCTCCTTCTTCTTCCCCTTCCGCTTCCCACTACCCTTCTCCTTCTCCTCCTTTTTCTTCTCCTCCTTTCCCTTTATCTCTTTCTCCTTCTCCTTCCTCTTTTTCTCCTGGAAATAATCAACAACAAACTTCCACAATTCCTTCCCCTTTTCATTCATTTTATCCATGTACTCTTTACTTGGATAGGGCCCACAGTTTAGCCCTATCATTAGTGCAAACTCGGATAGGCCAAAACGTGCTGGCAATCCATTGAAGGATATCCAAACCTCTTTCTTCTTCTTGCAAATAATCCTTCGCATGAGGAGGTTATGCACCAACTTGGTGCCAAACAGTGGATATTCCGGTAATTGCAAGAAAGGACCGAAACTGCTATTGGCAAATCCCCTTCTCACCTGCAATTTTTTCAGTACCTCCTTGAACTGTATCATACCCCTAGCCAACGAAGAACGAACAGTAATCTTCCCATTAAAAGGTTCATTGTTGGTCAGGAAGGTCTTGAAGAGACCCTCAACGTTACTCTTGAAAGTAGCATGACCAACGTCTTCATACTGCACATAATTTTAGCATAAAATTAATAAAATGAATCACAATGATAGTAAATTATTAAATGTTCGGAACATGAGTATGCTGAGGTTCTGAACGACAGTTGCTACTGTTGGGAACAACATGTATCGTGTTCCGAACGAGACCTACCAGCCTTAATGTTGATGTTGGGAACGTACAAAATGTCGTGTAGAACATCAACACTGGCGTTCCGAACAATACGCATTTCAATTCAACTATTACCTGGTCTTCCTCCAGTTTCAATCGAGATGTTCCTTCAGCAGCTTCCTTCTCTTCACCTGCTTCCTCTACAACATTTCCACCTGCATTATTTACAGCTTCCCCATCTATTTTAACTCTTTTTTCACGATCCTTCAGAAAGTTGCTTTTTAAAATTACATCCTCCGCCTCTCTTCTACTTCTTTTGCTGCTTCTTGGACTCTCCCCTGTTTTATCTGCTTCCCCCTCTACTTCTTCTCCTTTTTCTCTACTTAAATCATCAGCCTCTACATTTTTTTTACCACCATCTTCCTCTTCCTTTTCACCATCACCATCTTCCTCTTCCTTTTCACCATCACCATCTTCCACTCCAGTCCTCAAAAAATCACTTTTTAACAGTTCATCAATACCGGCGTCATCTAAATCCACCCTTCTTTCACCCTCATCTGCAGCCCTCTCCAAATCCTCCCCACCTTTACTTAGATCGTAACTTGGTGCTGGACTTTGGCTTTCCTCTTGTTTATCACCTTTGTTCCGTGGACCTGCTACTTCTCCTTGGCTACATTCGTCACTCTCCACAACTAATTTTCTTTTAGTGGGTTTAGTAGTTCTTGGGCGTTTAGGAGTAGGTTCTAAATCTGTTGGAGTACGTTCCGAATCTGAAGTACTAGGCTTGTCAAGTTTCTTCTTCGGCGAAGGGCCCTTTTTCTTAGAAATCGCCTTCTTGGGAGTCTTTGTAGGCTGCTTCTTCTGCTCATCTTCATCTTTATTTCTCGGTCTTAAATTTACCATTTTTCTGCAAAGCAAAACAAGGGGATACTAAATTTAGTTACAGAAGAAAAACATGAACATCCTATTAGATGTTTAGAACCTTCAGATGGTGTTCGGAACATCAAGACACATAATAGCAATAACTTCAAATTGCAACTAAATAAAGCAGTGTTGGTTCCCAGAAAACCCTCAAAATCATCACAATTTAACCAAAAAATGTAAACACCCTAAAAATTTCAGTTGAACATTGAAAATCCCCTTTGTAGTTCGGAACTACTTTACCCATTAAAACACATAATGCCATTCAATTTCAACACAATATTACACCTTTTGTACAAAAACAAACACCCAAATCATCGTTAATCACTATCGACGAAAAAATTAAAATCTAAAACCAAGGTTCGACATTTACACCACAGTTTAAATGAGAACGACATAGTTTACCTTTTATATAAAATACTTTGTTGTATTTGCTGGTCGGATTCCTTGAAAACACAGAGAATTTGGAGTGAAAAAGGAGATGAAGTGTGAAGTTGGGGCAAAGAAAAGCCACGCGGGGAAGGGGAAAGGGGTTAACTGATGAGTGAGGTGTGGTGTTCCCAAGGTTTGAAATAATTATTATGTATGTTTTAAGAAATACCCTCAAGTTTTAAAAGTGTTAATTTGGTCCATGATTAGTGTTAATCAGACTTAGAAATAAAAGAAAATGGGAAAGAAAATCAGAGACCCTTTTCTGCCAAAAAAGAGTTGTGGGGTTCTGGAACGCTACATTTCACAGGTCAGTGATTAATTGTACTTCGATTAATAATGACGAATAACCTCCGTGTCGACGGATTTGACACATACATCCTATCGAAGGGTGATATGATTATGATCAGAGGCAAATCGAATTAAATTAATCTGTATAAGCCTAAATTCACAATATCTATAAACATTAATCGATAGTATTAGTTGTAACGTCTTAACACTTCAATATAACAAAAATGTATTTTAATATATTATACTTTGCACCATATTGAAAATTGTGTTAGGCTAAAACTGTATTTCCTAAAAGCGTATTTCAGGTATTACAATTAAATTTGTATTTAGTTGAGTCTTAGACGACCGTTTATATCTTAATTTGACCGATTGATGATCAATTTACGTTGACGAGTGATCGATTTACTGAAGATTGCTTCGAAAACAATATGAGCAGCCAATTTGATAGAACAGATAATAGCAAGTTCGACGACACAATATAGCAAATTCGATTCGAAGACAAATGTACATCGGATAAACAAAGATAAGCAATAAACTCACATGCTACGATGACATGATTGAATAATCATAAGAGATCGATTCTATATGATTCTGAACAAGCAAGTTATGAACGAAATAAACAACTATGGTTTTACCGAACACGACTTAAATATGAAATTTGCTCAATATCAGATGAATGATAGAATAAAATTCGACGAAGAACGGAACAACAAAATTATGATGACAATGTTAAATATGCAAGATTATGTGAATTAACCGGTGATAGGTTTGGCGAAAATGGTAAGACTACAATTAACGAACTAACGATAATTCTATCGGATTGATGACGATCAAGATATTGATACTTAATTAACGTGATTGGTGATAGTGAACAAATACGCCAAATAATGAGTTAACACGATGATCAAGATAATGATGGTTAATTAACGTAATCGATGGCGATGAATAGATATATCAAACGATTAAAGTAGCATGCAAACAACGAAATAAGCAACAATAAATAAACGAAAGCAGTAAATCTTATTGTATTGATCGATCGAAGTCTGGTGTCTCGTTGAAAGAGATGAATAATCTTCCTTCAGACTTGAACCAAGTTGCAACTAGTATGTAATACAAAATTGTGATTATAACAACGACAGATTGATAATAGCGATGGTGAAGATGAAAATGAAGAAAAGGATGTTTTTTGTTCAGAGGAACGTAAGTCACAAATGGGGAAATGGGGGCCTATTTATAGGTTAGCTAAGTGTAGAGTTCCCAACCCTAGAAGAACTCCACTCCCCAACGTCTCTTCAGCAGTTACCCACGTCCCACAGATTGTGCTGGATTTATTCCGATAAAAGTGGGATAAGATCAAATGTTGTCATCTGATAAAGCAACTGCCTTCGAGTTATTCCGATCACAATGCAGCATAACCGATCACACTCTTTTCGATCAAAGTTATTTCGTCTCGAGCTCATTTTGTAATGTCTTTCGAAAACTGTTCTTGCCATGTAGTTGACCACGTGCCATTTGCGTGATCGGACAAAATCTAACCATTACAGATAGTCCCCCCACTTGCCAAGCGTGTGTTCGGTAAACTTGGCAAGTGGCTTGAAACATTAGGCGGGAAAACACGTGGAGCATTCGTGACCCTTCAATTTGAAACATCAAACTGTCACTTCAACTTCTCATCGCCGCACGTGTCAGACATCGTGCGGATGACAGTTTTCATCGGTTACCGAGGCAATGATGACTTTTGCCCTATAAATAACAGTCTTAAAACCAATTCGCAAACTTTACAACTTCCAAAACTTTCAAAACTCTCCAACTTCTTCAAATTAAATTCCAGAATTTCCTGTTTGTGTTCTTCAATTCTGTCTTGAATCTCCAGAATAATTGTTCAAACCACCAAGTTATGTTGTCTAAAAATGTCTTCATCTTCTCAAAACATTGTTGATACTGAAGCTACGACTTCCACTGCTACTGCAGCCACAGCACCGCCGCAGCCCGCCGCAGTGGCGGAGCAAATCGCCACAGTCGCTAGCTCTTCAGGAGATAAAAAGGGCAAAAAGCAAAAAGAAAGAAAAACCAAAAGACTTTGGCCCCAAAAAGCTCTACACAGAAATCCTTCCGAAGAAGTTCACTTACGACGATGATTGCAAAGTGAGAGTTCAAAGTGATTCGGAGAAGAGTAAGAAGAAAAATATTCCAATCGACTCTATATACTGCGCAATCACTCCCGAGTCGATACCACGAGTTCGGGAAGAATGTGGTTGGAAGGCTGGCGTAGTGGATATGATGTGTCCTTCGAGGAAGTCAACTTTGGCTACCCATATCGAAGATCACTCGGTGGTGCTGACTTACCCTTTTACGATCGGTTTCACTCTTCCGGTCGATAATGTGATCGAGGAATTTTGTAAAATGTACAATGTTTGTCTTGGACCGCTTTCTCCAGCGATATGGAGAACGGTGGTGATTATGCGATGGATCGCAGAGAAGGCGGAAGTGCAGTTGACACTTCGCCATATCCTTAACATGTACTCCCCCCGAGTTTATAAGGGAGGGGTAATCAACTTGGCCAAGCGAGGCCAGCGGGCTCTGATCTCAGACAACGATGATGATTTCGAGGAGCCGCTTCCGAGCGTATGGAACCGAACTTGTAAGTGTTCATATGTTTCTTATTCTTTGAATAAATTTGTAATTTGTCTGACCTTGAAAATTCACCTTCCCCTCTTCACCCGACAAGGTCATATTCGATCAAGTTTCCGACATCGTACCCTGGCTGATCAGAGTTCTGGACAAGGCACCAACGATCAAAGGGCTTAGAAGCCGGTCGCGGCTTTGCAGATTCTGAAGGCTAAGAATCATGGTAATCTTCTTTCCTCTGAAGGTGTACTTTGGTTTATTTTCTCCACTAATCTTTGAATTTCCACAGGCATCACTGGTATCGGAGGCGAGCTCAGCGACGAAGTAGTTGAAGTCGAGGGCGGGAAAAAGACCGATGACACCCCTCCTCCTCCGAAGTCCTTTCAGAACTTAAAGAGCAAGTATTTGCCCAAGGTTGTGGAAAAGGGGCAAGGGGGCAGTTCGTCGGCTGCGCCCCAAACTATCTAAGAGGTGATTGCTGGGACGAACTCAGCTATTGCAGCGGCGAAAGCCGCCGAAGAAGTGACCCCAATTGTTGACCTCGAGGAATACGAGGTTGGAGAGGAATCAGGGTCTGATCGATTGGTGAGGCGTCCTAAAAAGCCTGTGAAGGAAAGGATCCAAAAATTGCTATTCAGCTTAAAGCAGCTGAACAATTGGGAGATCTTTCAGCTGATTTGGGAGGCGAAGATCCCCACCTGTCTCCAATAGCCGAAGAAGTCACTTCAGGCTCAGGAGGTCTACCCAGTAGAGAGGGAGCCATCATTTCTTTAGGCCTTATGCCTGAGGTTGGAGAAGAGATGATCGATATCTTTGATCGAGGCCTTGAGGAGAGGGATCCAGCGAAAGGAAAAATGCCAGCTTTAGATCGGCCAGTGGCGACAACAAAATCTAAATACGATGAAGAAGCGGGTTCATCGTTTTTTGGTATGGGTCATGATGACCCGATCGTACTTCTTCCTCGAGGTGAAGATTTTGCTGCCTTCGCTGCTTTGGGCGAATCTGAAGCGTTGGGCGACAGATCGCTAACAATAACTGTGCCGCGCAATGTTGACTTACTTAGATGCCCAAAGCAGCTTGCCGACTATCTTTTTGATGTTATAGGCCCGATGGAACAGGCTCATTTGAATACGCACGCTGACTTGAGATTACCTTCGCAGATTGCTTTTGGTGCTTTCAGGGTAAACTTCTATCATCTACTTTTCTTTCTTTCCTTTGCATTTTATTGAATCTTACTTATGACTCGCTTTCAGAATTCCATAATGGCGATCGAAATGGCTGATCGAATTCGCCAACTTCAAGACAGAGCCAAGGTGCTAAACGAACAAATCGTTCATCTTACTTCGGCGGGAGAAGAGCTGCACCGAAAACTGAATGCTCTGGAGGCCAAACATGCTGAACTTTTGGCCAATTTTTACAAAAGTACGAATGAAAATGCCATTCATCAATCTGAGTTGGAATCTCAGATTCGAGCCTTGAACGAGCAGCTTAGCGAACATGAAGTCAACTCGGAACTCAAACGGGCCGAACTCAGCTCTGCCTTGGAGAGAAAAAATCGAGAGTTGGCTGAAATGTCCGAGGAGCTCCAAACTCTTCGTAAGGGCAATGCAGACTTAAATGTTCAAGCCAACAGCCTATCGGAGAGGAACCAATTGCTTCAAAGGGAATCGACCAACCTAAGGCGCGACCTCGAAGAGGAGTTTGAGAAGAAAAAGGACTTGATCCTTGCTGAGTCGAGAGGCGATGTGCTTAGAAAGATGTTGGATCGAAATATTGATATTCCCACTGAGCTGAATGATGCAGTCGCCATTGTGAGGTTGGCTCGTGATGACCTTGGTCTCCCTGCAAGCTCTTCCGATGAAGGCTCCGACGGAGATGATGAACGAGTTGTGATTTGAACTCGTCTTTTCTTCAGTTGTTTTCGACCAGTAGCTTGGTCTTTTGTTTATGTTGTGATGAAATCTTTGACCGATGTATGTAAATATTTTTCAAATGAATGAATTAATATTTATCAAATGAATGAATTATGTTTTCAAGACTTCCTTTAATCGTTTTATATGTCGTTTTCCGAAGACAAGTTAGTTTGATCGTTCGAAATTTTTAACGATTGAGCGATAGTCGTCGGAAAAAATATGATGTGATTGGGGCCCAATGTCCTTAGTGCGTAGTAAAGAATGACGTCTCATTTTCACGTAATGCACTCTTCGAACGCTTTCATGTTCGGGAAAATTTGGTTTAAACACTTAGCAAAAATTAGAATTATGAAATTCATCAATGTAGAGATCGACAACACAGATCAATAAGTGTAGGGACCGTAAAATTAGAATTGTGAAATTCATCAATGTAGAGATCGACAACACAGATCGATAAGTGTAGGGACCATAAAATGACTAAGTGTTGTATATTATTGAAGTTTTGGTCACTATCGGGTGCTTGATACATTTTTGGATCGATTGATTCGATCAATAACACAGTGTGGCCGTTTAAAGGCATGGATAACAAAGAAATTCCTTGATCGCTAATGGATCGTTTACATATTGCATGTCTCATCTAAACGAACAGTCCCCAGTTTTGAGTGAAAACACTGGGGTTTGAAGTTTTCGTCAAATTTGAACGAGTCCCCAGTTCGAGTGAAAACGTTGGGGCTTGAGGATTTCGTCAAATTTTGAACGAGTCCCCGATTTTGTCTTCCATCGACTGCATCTTCATCTTCGAAGGAAGTCCCCGATTTCTGGGCAGTCCCTAGTCTTCGAATGTGCGATTATTCTACTAGCTCTATCCCCCAAGTGTTTGGGTACGAAGTTTGAGCAGTCGAACACTAGATTTTGATCTTCGACATTAAACGAAATCGTTGAAAGACAGCCACCAAGAGAGCGTTAAGGATGAAGACCATGTTAGAATGTTCGTCAGACTTATCGACCCCGATTGGAGCATTTCGAGCTCAAGTATTCATGGGTGATATTTGTCATCATTCGATTCTAACTATGCATATCATCTAAAAATGTTAGTGTCAAATAATCAATAAACAAGTGCGCCCGATGAAGGGGAAATGTAAATTACGTAAGTAAAAAAAATGAAATTCGATCATACGATACAGTAGTATTTAGAAGTAGTACTTCTTCAATTGTGTGATATTCCAATTGTAGTCGACTTGCTTGGAGTCCATTGTCTCGAGTTGGTATGAACCTTTTCCGACTACTGCCTTGACCCGATAGGGTCCCTCCCAATTTGCTCCTAGTTTGCCTTCGTTTGGTTCATCCTTCTTTGGCCTTTTGATTCTCAATACATAATCACCTACATTAAAAGCTCGATACCTAAATTTTTTGTTGAGGTAGTTTTTAGCCCTTTGTTTCTGTGCTTGTATCCGAACTAGTGCCATATCTCTTTTTGCCTCGACCAAATCCAAGTTTATCAGCATGGCTTCTCTATTTGATTCGTCGGTGGAATGAGCGAGCCGAAGACTAGGTTCGCCGACTTCCACTGGAATCAGTGCTTCTGCTCCATAGACAAGTGAGAACGGAGTCTCCCAGGTGCTGTGTTTCACCGTTGTTCGATGAGCCCACAACGCACCTGGGAGCTTGTTCGGCCAATTGCCCTTTGATTCATCCATACTCTTATTCAAATACTAGATAATTGTCTTATTGGAAGACTCAACTTGTCTGTTTGCGCTGGGGTGATAAGGTGTTGATGCAATCCGCTTAATCCCCCACTTTTCGAAAAAAGCTGTGATTCGTCTCCCCACGAACTGTTTGCCGTTGTCACATGTGATCTCTTTCGGGATCCCAAAACGACAAATGATGTTCTGGTGAATGAACTTGATAACTTCCTGTTCACGAATTTTAGCCAAAGCAATTGCTTCTACCTACTTAAAAAAATAATCTATCAAGATTAAAATAAAATTTACCCCACCGGCGCTGTTGGAAGCGGCCCGACCAAATCCATTCCCCACTTCATGAATGGCCAGGGTGAAGTGACCGAATAAAGGGTCTCTGCTTGTTGATGTATGAGGTTGCCGAATCGTTGACATTTATCACACTTACGAACGAAGTCCTTGGCATCCTCTGCGATCGTTGGCCAATAGTATCCATCTCTGATTATCTTTCGAACAAATGATTTACTGCCCGAATGATTGCCACATTTGCCTTCGCGAATCTCTCTCAACACATAGCTCGTTCCATCTGGCCCAACGCACTTTGCTAAAGGGCGATCAAACATTCGCCTATAGAGTTGGTTATCTAAAAGGCAATATCTGGCCGCTTTAGCTTTGAGCAATCGGGCAGATTTTTTGTCATCGGGTAGAGTGCCTGCCTGCAAATAGGAAAAATATTTGATTCTCCAATCCCAAGTATGGTTAACATTCTTTACCTCTTTGATGCTCCGAAAAAGTGGGAATTCGAACAAATGAACCGCCATTTCATCGAGTTCTCCATCGATGGCAGCTGCAGAACCAAGGTTGGCTAAGGCATCAGCCTCGATGTTGTCCTCCCTCGGGATTTGGGCTCATTCCTGAAAAAAAGTTAGAAAATTTCGTACCTTGTCGAGCAGTTGCTGCATCCTCGAATCTCGAACACAGAAATCCCCTTGGATTTGGTTCACCAATAGCTGGGAATTACTTTTGATATCCAATCGTTCGATTTTCAAGTCTTTTGCGATCTTTAAAACTGCAGCGAGGGCCTCATATTCGGCCTCGTTGTTAGTCTTTGCATGTAACTTGATCGCATACCTGAGTTTTTCACCGATTGGTGCTATCAGCAAAATTCCAAGGCCAGTTCATTTCACGTTTGAAGCTCCATCGGTGTACATCATCCTGATTTCGGATCTGGATCTCTCATTATTAGTTCCTCTTTCTTTGCTTCCGGAAAGATGTTGGCGCTAAAGTCTGCTACGAAGTCAGCTAAAACTTGAGATTTGATGGTGGTGCGAGGCTGGTAAGTGGTATCATACTCAACTCAGCTCGACCGCCGTTTTCATTAATCGACCGGAAAGATCTGGTCGATGTAAAATATTTCGCAATGGAATAGCAGTTATGACTGATATAGAATGACATTGTTGGTCTTAGCTTTTGTGCGGCAGTGACTAGTGCGAGTGCTAGTTTTTCTAAATGTGGATATCTTGTTTCTGCATTTTATAGTGTTTTACTAACATAATAGATAGGAAATTGGTTACATCCATCCTTGCGAACGAGGACATCGCTCACAGCCACTTCGGAGACAGCTAAGTAGATCAGCAACATTTCTCCTTCGACTGGTTTTGAAAGTAGTGGAGGGTTGGACAAATATTGCTTCAACTCTTTGAGGGCTCATTTGCATTCTGGTGTCCAATCAAAGCTTTTGTTTTTCCTTAGCACCGAAAAGAACTTGTGACATCGTTCAGATGACCTCGAGATAAACTTGCTGAGATAGGCTACTCGACCGGTCAGTTGTTGAACTTCTTTCACCGTTGTCAAGTCTTCGGGTATGCTTTCGATTGCCTTGATTTTGTCTGGATTAGCCGCGATCCCTCTCTGCGATACGATGAATCCCAAGAACTTGCTGGATCCGACCCCGAACGCGCATTTCTCCGGATGCAGTCTCATGTTGAAGCGCCTTAGTATTGTAAAAGTTTCTTCTAAATGACCCAAATGATCTTTCCTTTCTAACGATTTAACAAACATATCATCGATATATACCTCCATCATTTTTCCGATCAGATCTTTAAATATGATGGTAACCAAACGTTGATAAGTAGCCCCAACATTCTTGAGGCTAAGCTTATAACAATAAGTCCCCGCATCGGTGATAAACAAAGGTTTTTTCCCGATCTGCTAGGTCCATCGAAATTTGATTATAACCTGAATAAGCATCCAAAAAAACTCAATATTTTATGCCCTGCCGTCGAATCAATCAATCTATCGATGTGAGGCAGTGTGAACGAATCTTTTGGGCAAGCTTTGTTAGGGTCGGTGTAATTGACGCATACTCTCCACTTCCCATTTTTCTTCGGTACTACAATAGTGTTTGCAAGCCACTCTGTGTACTTAACTTCCTTAATGAACCCATTCGCCAACAATTTATCTTCTTCATCGTTAATAACTTTCCTTCGAAATCCTCCGTTCGGCCGTTTCTTTTGCTTTGTCAGCCGATATCTTAGGTCGACATTCAACTTGTGTGTGGCAACCTTTGGGTTGATACCTATCATGTCCGCGTGATACCAAGCAAAACAATCAGAATTATCCTTGAGAAAATATATGATTTTTGCTCTTACTTCGGCATCCAACTCCGAACCGACGTATACTTTCCGTTCTGGTTTATCATCGAATAGCGTTACTTCCTCTAGTTCTTCTATCGTAGAATCTTCAGCTTTTTGTTTGTGTGGTTATCTAACACATGACAGAATCGGTGCAAATTCGTCTTCGACTACGGGCTCCGCTAACTGCACTCGTTGAGCACATGACGGAGTCGCAGTGAAGTCTTTGGCCACAGATTCCGCTAACTGTGGTTGCTATTTTCGAACGCCATCCTTAACAGCCACTGAGTAGCACTCTCGAGAAGCCTGCTGCTCACCTCTTATTTCGTGCACTCCCCATGGAGTGTGAAATTTTACAACTTGATGTAGAGTCAATGGAACCGCTCCCATAGCATGGATCCATGGTCGACCAAGTATCACGTTGTATGACATGTCACCTTTCATCACTTGGAACAACGTATCGTTCTCAACGCCTTCTGCATACATCTTAATTATAATTTCTCTAACCGTCACTTCGCTCGAATTATTGAAACCTGATAACATCGTTGAACGAGGAACGATCTTGTCATTCAACTGCAACTGTTCCACTACCCTAGAATGTATTATGTTAACCGAGCTGCCGGCATTGATTAACACCCTCTTTACATCGGCATCGTCAACCCTCATCGTAACTACCAATGCATCATGATGGGGATGAATCCTTTCATCGAAGTCGAAATCCCCGAACACAATCTCATCATTCATATCGTCTCGTGTCCTCTTGTCTCGTGTAAATGAAACCTTTGCGTATTTCTTTGTAGTGTAAGTTACCCCCACAAACGTCATTTCCTCCAGTGATGACGTTCACCGTTTTCCTAGGAGCATGAGGTTTTGGTGGTTCATCATCCTTTTTCTTATTAAAATTGTTTCGCACCCTTTCAGTCAAAAGTTCTACTAAGTGTCCTTTTTGTAACAAACTGGCTACTTCATATCGTAATGCCTTACAATATTCGGTCGTATGGCCAAAATCATGATGAAATGCACACCATAAGTTTTCATCCCTCATGTCTGGATTCGTTTTCATGCGACCGGGAAACTCTACCACCTTTTCACCTATTCCTCTCAAGTGATTTACTAAATTAGATGTCGACATACAAAAATTATATTCTGTCACTTTAGGAGGCAGTGGTCGATCCTTCGGAGCCGCAGATGAATTCGACTGCCCCATTTTCGGTTGATTCTTGGAGCTACCAGCTTCGTGGTTGTTGCTCCCCATTCGAGGGAAACTGTAGGGCTCCCATCGTTGATCCCTGTAGTTTCTCCTGTCATTCTCAATTCTCCGTGGAGGTGGTCGATCATATTGATAATTATATCGGGCTAGCTGCAATTCCTCTTCTTCAGCCCTAATCTTTGGTTCACACTCACGATGCAAATCGTCAAAGGTCCACGCGTTAAATTTCTCTTAGACGATCTTTCAACTTTGCACATGCCTCCGTTGAATCATTGCGCCAGTTATTGGCAAAAGACAAACAAGCCCATCTCTCCTTAAGGTTTGGGATGTTAATCTTTTCATCGTTGAACCGTTTCACAAACTGTTTGATAGTTTCACCAAGTTGCTACTTAATATTCAAGATATCTTCCACTCTAGGTGCTCTCTTTTTAGCTCCAGCGTGTGCTCGAATGAACTTAGTTGACATGTCATCGAAATCAGATATCTCATTTTTGGGTAGCTGCAAATACCATTTCAACGCTGCCCCTTTCAGCATTTCACGGAACTTTTTCAGACTAACTGAATTGATCTCATCCGAAGTCAGGTCATTTGACTGAACTGCAACTGAAAACATATCGTTGTGATCCCTTGGATCTGTATTTCCATCGTATCTCAAACTTTCTGGCAACTTGAAAGTTTTGGGAATGGGTAATGGGGCTGCACTTGGCGGAAACGGACGCTTTGAGATCGATTTCTTGGCAACGTCATCCGTCAACTTTGGAACACCTGGCAGCTTCTCCATAAACGACTTCATCTCATTGAATTTCTTATCTACTGTATCGTTTAACAACGTTTACATCGTAGCCAACATCTTTACTTCTGTCGTAATGGAGGCCGGAGCTCCCGTAGCCACGGCGGCCGTACCCGATCCTCCAGATCTGACCCCCACGGTAAGTCCCCTGTTACGGCTCCCTGAGGAAACGAAGTCAGAATGCTTGGGGGGGGGTGTGATCAGGGAGGTGGGCGCGCTATTTCCGATAGAGCTAGACAGAATCGCCAATTGTTTATGTATCATTTCGAATTGCACATCATGCCTTTTCAAATACGCCATCAACGCCATATTTGTATCTACTGATTCAACTTTGACCGCGGGTTCCTTACCGATCGCTTTCCTTGAGGCGCGTTCAATCGTGAACCAGCAGGAATGTCGTCGCGAAATGGATCCTGCTCGTGATTGGATGATTCATCGACTGCTTCAACATTTGCCAGAATATGAATCCCGTCATTGGGATTGAGTTGTTGTTAGCCGTTCAAAGCGGTGGTAGCATCAATGTTACGTTCATCTGCCATTGTAAAACAAAAAAGCAAACGTAAGTAGTATCAAACGAATCAAATTTCGGAACAAATCAATTGCCTAGACCCCACGGTGGGCGCCCAATTGTATTTCTTAAAAACGTATTTAAGGTATTACAATTAAATTTGTATTTAGTTGAGTCTTAGGCGACCGTTTATATCTTAATTTGACCGATTAATGAGCAATTTACGTTGACGAGTGATCAATTTACTGAAGATTCTTCAAAAACAATATGAGCAGGAAATTCGATAGAACAGATAATAGCAAGTTCGACGACACAATATAGCAAATTCGATTCGAAGACAAATGTGATCGGATAAACAAAGATAAGCAATAAACTCATAGGCTACGATGACATGATTGAATAATCATAAGAGATCGATTCTATATGATTCTGAACAAGCAAGTTATGAACGAAATAAACAACTATGGTTTTACCGAACACGACTTAAATATTAAATTTGCTAAATATCAGAGGAATGATTGAATAAAATTTGACGAAGAGCGGAACAACAAAATTATGATGACAACGTTAAATATGCAAGATTATGCGAATTAACCGGTGATAGGTTTGGCGAAAATGGTAAGACTACAATTAATGAACTAACGATAATTCTATCGAATTGATGTTACGATCAAGATATTGATACTTAATTAACGTTATTGGTGATAGTGAACAAATACGCCAAATAATGAATTAACACGATGATCAAGATAATGATGGTTAATTAACGTAATCGATGGCGATGAACAGATATATCAAACGATTAAAGTAGCATGCAAACAACGAAATAAGCAACAATCAATAAACGAAAGCAGTAAATCTTATTATATTGATCGATCGAAGTCTGGTGTCTCATTGAAAGAGATGAATAATCTTCCTTCAGACTTGAACCAAGCTGCGACTAGTATGTAATACAAAAATTGTGATTATAACAACTGTGGATTGATAATAGCGATGGTGAAGATGAAAATTAAAAGGATGCTTTTTGTTCAGAGGAATGTAAGTCACAAATAGGGATATAGGGGCCTATTGATAGGTTAGCTAAGTGTGGAGTTCCCAACCCTATTAGAACTCTACTCCTCCACGTCTCTTCAGCAGTTATCCACATCTTAGAGATTGTGCTGGATTTGTTCCGATAAAAGTGGGATAAGATCAAGTGTCGTCATCTGATAAAGCAACTGCCTTCGAGTTATTCTGATCACAATGCAGCATAAACGATCACACTCTTTTCGATCAAAGTAATTTTGTCTCGAGCTCGTTTTGTAATGTCTTTCGGAAACTGTTCTTGCCATGTAGTTGACCACGTGCCATTCGCGTGATCGGACAAAATCCAACCAATATAAAAACAACTTAAAGACTCTATTAATATGGTGTGATAAGGTACTCTTTGGGTCAAACTCGCATAATTTTTTCCTAAAGGTTTCACACAATTAATAGATCCATACATATAGAGCTCGTTTGGGTTAGATGATTTAAAGTGGCTGATAAGCATCAAATATTGATAAGTACTTTTAGGTGCTTTAGCTGATTTTATAAATAAGCAATTACGTGTTTGGATGGAAGTGCTGAATCTGGTAATAAGTAGTTGGTGTATTTGGTAAAAAAAGTGCTGATAAATATTTTTTCTGTTAAAATGACTTTAATACCCTGAAGGTTATTTATACTAATCAAGATATAACTATTGCAAGATTTTAAATTCTAAATTGCTGCTAATACAATATAATTTATGTCTCGATTTATTTTTTATTCTTATTAAAATTGAAAACGATAAAATTAAATTTATTGAAGAGCTTCGCATCTTGTAGTTGTTTGATGTTGGCCTACGTGTGGTTCTGGTTTTTGAGAGAAAAATGTGAAAAGGCTGAGGGTGAGTGATGGAAAGGGTTTGGGGTTTTATTTCAGTAAGGGTAGTTTAGGGATTACAAAATAATATTAGGGATAAAATAGTAAAAGGTTTGGTCAAACCAAAAGTGCTTATAAGCTGGTAAAAAATAAGTTGGGAGAGATCAACTTATGGCTTATGGCTTATGGCTTATTTTGGCTGATAAGCACTTTTAATTTTACCAAATGTAGAGATAAGCCAATAAGTGCTTATAAGCTGGTTTGAGCTAAGCCAAATACCCTCATAATATGTAGCTTATTTTTCTTGTCAACTTCCGATGTGCAACTGATTCTCACACCTAACAATCTCCCCTCAAACTAAGTTCCACATGTAACATTACTGCTTATTTAGAGATTCATTGTGTGGCACAAACATGAGCGTCTTTGAAGCTACGGGCAAACGTAACAAAGCGATCGGTAGATGGGCAAAGACAATTAACTTTCTCTCAAAGTTAAGGGTAAAGTCAGATAGTAATTTAGTCCGTATCGGGCGAAGGTTAAGTCAAGCCTCAAGCCATCACTCTGCCATCTTCACACTCGTCTCACTTAACTATTAGCTCTGATACCAGTTGTCAGGCTAAAACAACCAAAGAGTACTCTCAACATGGTGATATTTTCTGCTTTGGGCTAACCCCGTACAATTTTTCGCAAAAAGTGTCACATTATTAAGAGATTCCTACACATTATATGACTTATTTTTCTTGCCAATATTTGATGTAGAATTATTTTGTACACCCAAAAAATTGATGAAACCTTTTTAATTGTGTTTAAATAGTTAAAGAAAAAAGGTGATCAATATTGTTTTTGTTTGAGCTAGAATAGATTAAATGAAGAAGAAGATAGAAGGAGGATTAGAGAGAAAATTCACATATTCTCGTAGTTGAAATGAATCAATACAATAAGTTTTCGTAAAGTAGTTAGCTTATAACCCTAAATAACTTTAAGTAAATTATTTTAACTAACTAATAACTAATTTCTGGAATGTAGTAAAAGCACTAAATTGGCCCTGCTTAGTCCACTGCTTAGTTAATTAATTATTTATTTTCATAAAGTTTCGATAACATTAATCCTTATGAGTAATTATTATTTGAAATATGAGAATAAAAATGACTTATACATAGATAAAAACAACAAATCCAATTTGATCTCAAAATTCTATACTTAAAAGGACATAAGATTTATAGAATAAATAATGAATTTAACTAACAGTACTCATTCCGGTCCTATTTAATTATAACACCTACTATAAATACTTGAACTAAAATATTTTCAGTTTACAAATATCAAAATAAAGTTTACCATTATTTTTCATTACACCCCTAGTATTAATTGCTCTTGAAAATCACAAACACCTAAATTATGAGTTTCTTAAAATATTAAGAAGGATAATTTAGTAAAATTGTTCTACTTATTTATAATTTCTTAATGAACATGTAAATGACAAACCTTACTATTAAAAAGTACAGGAGAAAGTAATAGCTAATGTTTCACTTAATAGTAAGACTTGAAGCGTGTGTAATTGGGTAAAATTTGTAGGAGTAAGTTGGTCAAATAAGTTTTAAAGTATTTTTTGACTTATTTAAATGCTTGAGAAATAGAAAATGCTAGTCAGTACATATATGTCAAAGTCACACGCCATAAATTTATTAATGGTAAACTATAACTTTCCAGCTTAGAAAATTTTTTTGATCAAAATTTTATTATCTTCTTAACTTCTTTTGTAATTTTCAAGCATTCTCCCCCCACTCGCCATTCCCCAACAAAAGAAAATAACCTGTCTCTCATTCTTTTCTTTCCATCCGATGTCCCGCATTTTGAGCTAACTAATTTGGAGACGTGTTAAGTAAGGTCCAATATAGAAAAAGTGTCCCATCTCTAATGGATTTGGCTCTTCTCATGTATAGCATCTCTCCTGTTTGTTCATTGCCCCTTTAGTTTAATGACACATGTCCCTCTTTAAATCCAAGGGCCATTATTAGTTTAGCTATACTAACCCCTAAATCATGTTTTAAACTAAAAGATTGCTATACAATCAGAACTAAATTGGAAAGAGAATACAAGTATTCGAAAAATTTTCTAGGTAAATCCTTTTGGTTGGAGAAAGATTTTTCTTACCATGGAGATCATTCCTTCCATAGAGATGCTATGCAAGAATCCACAAAAATAAAACTTTACCTCATTTACATAACACAACTACAGCAGGTCGCAAGGCAAAGAATGGAATCAGTTGATAAGAATTTATTTTTTCTTGAGAACAAGTGACAGCACCATAACAGATTCTTCTACGATCTTACATCACTTTTGCTGCTTATAAACCAAATACTATGTGTTTTTGTGATTCTTGAAGTGGCAACTGCCAATGTTATAAATAACACCCACAATGTGTTTGATAAATCTCAAGTGAACTATTTGAATATTTTAAACTAGGAACTCAGTATCTAAAATTGTGAAGCTAACATTGTAAATTGTATAAAACGATCTTGCAAAAAAAATATTAACTTTTGATGGAAAAACAAACCTTTACTAATTATGATTCACTATCTTATACAATTGATCATTATCATAGATAAATGAACATTTTAATGGAGTTGATAGTTAAAATCAAATGAGGTACCATAACCAAATTGAAGAGTAAATTAATGACTGAAAGTACCAAGAATCAAGAGTTCAGACATTAGAGAAATGTATCTCGTGCACCAGGAAGGAATAAAAATGAAACATTATACAAATTGTCTGTTACTCCTATGTTACTCCACCCCAAATATCTTGTATCTATATAGTTTTTGCAAACTTTCAGATTATAGACTATTTGTCTCATTTATACTTATAATATGTAGATATATGGAGAACGCATCTAGTCAATCTCAGAGTAGATCTAATGTGCCAATAAAATTTGGGATGAAATTCGATTCGGAAGAGGCCGCATATGATTGCTACAGTGAATATGCGGCTTCAATTGGTTTTAGTATTAGAAAAGAGTATGCAAACAAAAACAACGTCCAAGGGTACGTGACTTCAAGAAAATTAATATGTTATAAAGAATGTTATAGACGTAAAGACAAGCGAGATCCAACAGTTCAAAAACATAGGAAGGAAACTAGGACGGGGTGCTTAGCTCATATTATTAATAGTCGTCAATCAAGTGGAATATTTCGTATCAATTTATTTGATGAGAAACATAATCATCCTCTTGTTCCTCCATCTTTAGCTCATGCGTTACCATTGCAAAGAAAGATAAAAAGGGTTCAAGCACATGAAATTGACTTATTAGATTAAAAATAAATCCAATGCCTAAGGTTGTGATGACAAAGGTTGCTTGGAGTCCGCCTCAGCTAGGGGTAGATCAAATGTAATACGGATGGAGCTTCTAGAGGTAATCCAGGTGTTAGCTATTGGGCATTCGAGATTATAAGGGGGATATCATGAATGCTTGTGCTAGGGATATGGATGATTGTACCACATATACTTAGCAACGACAATGCTTATGGCCTTGAGGTATGTGGTTTCTTCTTCTTATTCACAAGTTATCGTTGAAACGAACTCAATGTTTCTCAAGAATGTAGTCACAAAAACTTGGGAGGTGTCTGGGCAGATTGTGCAGATAATGGAGGAGATTTGGAGTTCGATGGAGGGTATAGAGGTCGTGGTATTGCATGTGTTTAGAGAAAGGAATAAATTGGCGGATTACTTGGCGAACTTGGCTATTGATCAAGGGGATGTCATGGTTAATTAGTTTCATGAGTTGGATAGCATGGGAAGGAGGTTGGTGAATGAGGGATAAGTGTGAGCCTTATATTCGCACTAGGCCGAGGAGGAATTTTTAGAAACAAGGGAGGTGGACTTTTCCTTCATGCTCGAATCTATGAAGAGGAGAGCATGGAGGATTTTACTACTAACTTTGTGTTTTTTAATATGTATTATCAATGTTGGAAGTCTTATAGTGATCTTTCTTTGTGTGTATTTGAGAATGCTTATGATAATGTTGCAACCTTAGATACACATAATTTGGTGGTTCTTTGGTTTGGATTGTTTAAGGATGAGGAAAAGCTATGCATTTATGCCACTAGCTTATCCAATTAAGCTCCATTCGTGAATTTGAACAGACCAAAGGTAGAGTGTAGTTCAACTTCTTTTTTTTTATCCACAAAGATTGGTCACTTGCTGCTATGGGTGTCAAACGGGTAGGGGTCTACCCGTCAAAATCCAGACCCGGACTCATTAAAACCCGACCCCACCCGGACCCGCAAAAACCCAAACCCAGACCCGGAGACCCCCTAAAATACCCCTACCCGAACGGGTTTTTTTTTTCTTAACAAATACCCGTATCCGTTAAGACCCGTCAAAATTATGGGGTATTAATGGATATACCCGTACCCGTACCCGTTAAAATAAACTGAGTAATAAAACTTGTACGTGGAGAGAAATGTATACACAAGTTTTCCACTCATGGTTTAATTTATTTTGTGTCCATATTGTTAGTAGTGAAATATGTTCAAGAGAAACAAATTATTTATTTAATTAAAAAAATACTTTATATTCCATAATAAATCAACACTTTGAAGTTTGAATATATATTACTCTAATATGGTATAGAACTTCAACTATTAATTTCGATATATACCTCAGAAAATAAGCTACTTGGAGTCGGACAAAGTAATTATGGGATCGTATTTATTAGAAAATATAATTATTTAATTCACTACATAAAATATTTTGAATTACATGTCGTCGCATACAACTAATTGCTTTCTAACAGAAAGCATAATTCCTTGGAAGGTGGCTTTTGACAGTTGGAGACTCGCACTAAGGATTTTAGCCCGTTGAAATGGTGGAAGGAGAATGAAAAGCAATATCCGATTCTTGCAGCAATGGCCCGAGATGTTTTAGCTGTACCAGTTTCAACAGTTGCATCAGAAAGTGCATTTAGCCAAGGAAGACAAATGATAGGTGATACCCGCCACTCTTTGGGTAATAATGCTTTGGACGTTCTAGTTTGTTTACGAGACTGGATTAGATCAGAGCGAAGAAATCAAGGAATTGAAGACTCACTAGAACAAGATGATAACCTTGAAGACATTCTGTTAAGTGATCAAGCACCATCAATGGCACCTACACCGGAGCATGATGGAAATGACATGGAAGAAATTACACAAAGAATTAGGCATATTTAAATTTGCAATTTGAATTTTCATTATAGTTTTGATGTTGCACTTTTTAAATTTGGAAGTTTAATATTTAAGACTTTAATAGTTCAAGTATCTTAAATAAAGTAACTCTTTAAGTTTTTCCTATTGATCTTTTTTAATTTATTTTAAGTATTTAAAATAATATTATTAAAAAATAAAATTATAACCCGCAGCCAAATCCGATTTGTTAAGACCCGACCCGTACCCCTACCCGCTAAGACCCGAACCCGCACTGGTTTTTTTTTTCCTAGCAGAAACCCGTATCCGTTAAAAACCCGTACCCGGACCCGTACCCGAAATCTGCGGGGTTACAATTTTACAACCCGAACCCGGACCCGTATACCCGTTTGACACCCATACTTGCTGCTATGATGCCGCGATTAATTTTTTGTTGTGTACTTAATTTTGTCGAATCTAACTTAATGATTTTCGAAAATATTCATCACAAACTTTTTTGAAGAATTTATCCAATGAATTAACAGTGCTTTAAAAAAGTAGTTTTATCTAATGCATACTAGAGTACAATGTATTCATTCTCTCTATTTTCTCGAAAGTAAATCTTAGTCTTAAGCTAACTATGAACTAACTGAGCTTTAAAAGTTTTTGTTGACACGATAAGCGTGTTAACAGTCTATGCAAATAACAGTTCATTAGAATGAGCTTGGATTCTGGGGCAAGAAAGCTCAAGGATTTTATTTGGAGAAGTATGAAGTAACGGTAAAAATAAATATCCATGAAAAGGGGTTTAACTGTTGCTGGTAATTAAGTAAACGAATCAATATGCAGGCCTGCGATATTCTCGCATATCTACTAGTGCTATTTACAAGGAAAAGATAAAGTACAATATTTATTTTGTTTAAACCATGGTTTAGGGTTTAGTTTCGATAAGCTAGTAATGACCTTTAGATTTAAAGATGGACATCTGTCATTAAACTAAAGGGGCAATGGACAAACAAGAGAGATGCCATACATGATAAGAGCCAAATCTCGTATCTATCATTTTAATAGAATGACCATATTTTTAATCAAATATATCGACTACATGGTAATAATTTCAACACTTATTTTCAAAAATGTAACCGTTTCTTTATAAATTATGTGCCACACTTAAAATTGATTCCAACACTTTTGTCAATTTTTTCTTAATCAAATACGCCAACTAGATTCTTGGACTCTAAACTTAGTGAATTTAAGTTATATATACATACCTTCTGATGCAACCCGGCTCGTGAGTAAACCATTTACAAGAAGCCAAGCACGGGAGTTGCAACAGTTGCAGGCTACTTTCTCAAAACTCGAGCTGCTGAGGCAGATTTTGGAGGCTTCAGGACCTGTTTGCAAGCTCACTGCCTCAAAACCAGAAATTGCTCATCACGATCGCGAGACTGTAGACGCGATCGCGCAAGTTCATGAAAGTGTTCAGCGCGATTGCGAGGCATTGGACGCGATTGCGCAGGAATCTGAAGAAAGATGAAGACAATTGTCTTCGCAATCGCATGACCAAAGCCGCGATCGTGAAGCTCTGGTTGCCCATACTGCGCGATAGCGCTGTGGCGATAACCAGAACCCTATTTTAAGTTTAATGACTTTGCTTCAGCCCACTTTAGGGGCAATTAGGGCATTGTATGCCAAATTTAGAACTACTATATAAGCTCCTTATTCATCATTTATTACAGTTAGATTTTGATGACATTAAAGATTGTGAGTTTATTGGTTAAGCTTGTTTGCTTAAGCACATTTGTCCTTGATTTGCAATTGAACTAGATTCAATTGAGGATCAAATAGTATAGGTTCTTTTTTGTTGTTGTTTTAAGGGGGATGATTAGGCCACACTTCCTAATCTATTTCCTTAATTCCAAATCAACTCATATTGGGTCTTGTTTTAATCATTTTATTTTCTTGTTATTTTTCTTTTTGTTGTTTGATTCATATCATTTGGTATCAGAGCTGATTTAGTGTCTGTTCTTACAAAGTAAGTTTTTGTTATCAAAATCCAAAAATCCAAAAAAAAAAAAAAAAAAAAAAAATCAAAAAAAAAAAATCCAAGGAAAAAAAATAGTCATAGATTTAGGTTTCTTTTGGATGAAATTTTTGTTACCACTTGTTGAAAGTTGATCGTAGAAGCTGTAACTTGAAGGAATTGAACAACAAACAACGATTGGAACATCAATTGGAGGAATCAAAAGTTAGGGTTCTTCAAGTTCATCAAATAATAAATTGGGGCTTTTACATTTTGGGTGTTGCTTTTGAAGAATCAACCATTGGAGTTTGTTAGCAGAATAACAAGGAGCATATATCTCAAATTGGGAGAAAAACAAGCTGAATTGAAAAGATTCAAGTGAAGAAGTGTACTGAAAAAATGGGTTCTGCATAAACTCCAGAAACCCACGCGATCGCTCGCCAGCTTGCGCGATAGCGCACATTTATTGCTCTATGCGGTCGCGACCTATCCACGCGATCGCGCATGACTGGGAGCTGCAGAATCGCGATCGCGATAGTTCTCACGTGATCGCATAGGACAATAATTTTTGGAAAACAGTTTGCTTAGACAGATTGTTTGCAACAGCCCCTGAATAGTTTCCAATCAACCAAATTCCATTTTCATCATCGAGTACAATGAGTTTCTAGATCATAAACAAAATTTCATCCAAATCTGAATTCGTTTCATGCCAATTCAATTAGTGCTTTTCTTCTCTCATTTCGTTGACTTTTTCTAATTTCCGTCCATTAGCTTCAATTGTCCGTTCTTTTCTACAACAACTCAATTCCATCCCAAATTGGATTGAGTTTGATTGTTGAATCGGACTTGGGTGCGAAGAGCAACTTGCATTAGCCAAGAGAGGTAAAAGGAAAGTGTGGTAAGAGTATTCGAGTGAGTAAAAGCCAATCATTGAATGCAAACACGAGTGCATTGAGTGCAATCAAATCGAGTGTAAACACTTCGGGAGTGAATTGGAGATGACTCTTTCTACTAACCTTTGTTTGTTTAATTATTTGTAGGTACTATGGCTCAAAATGAGGTTGATGTGAACATGGAGACCAATACCTTGATTCATGTAATGATGGCTCGCTTTGATGCCCTCCATGATGAATTCTAGGAAATCAAAGGAACCGTTGATGACCTAGCCCGCTAGTCTAGACTTCAAGAATCGAGAAAACAAATGATGGAGATACCTCCAACCGTGGAGGTGCAGGGTGATGGACCTAGTAGGCTTTCTCGGGCTAATGACCGTTATTCTCATATGGTATGCCAAGACACCTACTCTCCAAATGACACTCCACAAGCAAAGGATCCCACTCATGATCCTCCAAAGCATGACCTTCTAAGAAATGAGACTCCAAGACGTGAGGGAATGGTACATCCACAAAATGATCGTCCATATGATGGCGAATCTTTCCATGCACATGATAAATATGATGTTGATCCATTTCTCTACCCGGGGAGGCACGACAAAGATGCTGTAGGGGTCGATGTGGTCGATTTGGAGAGGTTACCAAGAGAGAGTGGAACGTGAAGAGGACTACTATGACTATATGGGTCATGGTGGAAATCGAAGGCATTATGATGAGGAGCGGGGATTGAATACCATCAAGATCAATCTTCCTACTTTCCAAGGAGGTAGTGATCCCGAAGATTATCAAGAACAGGTTGTCAAAATGGAAAGGATCTTCCAAATTAAAAATGTGCAATAAGCTACAAAAATCAAGTATGTCATCACTCAATTTAGAGGCGATGCTTCTACTTGGTGGGAATCTAAGCATAGGCAAAGGGAGATTCATAGGCTACTTGCGGAGGGTGGATGGATAGCCATGAAGGATATGATGGAAGATTGATTCTTACCAAAGAACTATGATGAAGAATTGCTCAAGAAGTTCTACAACTTGAGGCATGGAAGCAAAAGGATCCCAGAATACTTTGATGAGTTTGAGAAGACAAGGATAAGCGCTAACATTCAAGATGGGGACTGACTCCTCATTCCAAGGTTTTGTGGGGGCTTGAATAAGGAAATTTCTTCTCCCATGGAGTTGCACCAATTTGATTCCTTGTATGATGTTTTTCTCGGTGCTTAAGGTGGAGAAGATGCTTAAGTTGGACAAGTCCTACAAGTCCAAGAGCACCTCCACCAATTGGAGCAAGGGATGGGACAATGTGAAGACCTATTCCCCATGGGATAAGGCGAAGCAGCCCAAGCGAGATTTCAAGGGCCAATTTGACAAAGCCAAGCCCAAAGAAGAACCAAAAGTGGGAGATAGCAAAGCTAAACTCGAAATTTTGTCTAACATTCAATGTTATAAATGTAATGGCCGAGACCATATGATGAGGGATTGTCCAAATAGGAGAACCATTGTTGCCTTGGCTGATGGTGGTTATCAAACGGGTGATAGATATGTGGAGGAGGTAGATGGAGATGTTCCTTGTAATGATGACTTTGATGGGGGAAGAGGAGAAGGTGGGCACTTTGAGGAAGACATCACCGCTACTCCTGTGGTAAGGAGAATAACGAGAGTGTAAGCGAAGGAGGATTCGGATCAAAGGGAGAACTTATTTCATGCTTATCGTAAGGTCCAAGGTACTATTTGCTCTCTTATCATTGATAGTGGTAGTTGTATCAATTTAATGAGTACCACTTTGATTGATCAACTCAAGCTTCCCACTAGAAAATGTCCACAATCCTATAAGCTACAATGGTTGAATGAATGTGGGAATTAAAGGTGACCAAGCAAGCTTTGATCAAATTCAAGATAGGGGACTAACATGATGAACTCTTATTTGATGTAGTTCCACTGCAAGCTTGTCACATTTTGCTTGGTAGATCTTGGCAATATAATCGTTAGCAAAGCATGATGGCAAGACTAACAAGCATGCCTTAGAGTTGGAAGGTCGGAAGTATATTCTTAATCCACTGACTCCGGCTCAAGTGGGTGAGGGATATAGAAAGATGAGGGAATTGAAGTTGAAAATAGAGAAAGAAAAGAAATAGGGAGTTGATTTGGGGGGGGGGGGAGGGGGGAGGGAAGAGTGGGAGTTGTCACACAAAAGAGTGAGGAAACAAAAGAGGGAGTGAATATGTTCTTGTCAAAAAAAGGAGCGGTTGAATGATGTCAAGGAGGGAATGCCCATGATTCTACTCCTACAGAAAGACCATGTATTGCTTACTAGTGAACTAATCACTTTTTTGCCTAGTTCTATTTCTTCTCTTTTGCGAGGTTATGAAGACATCTTTCCCGAGGAGTTGCCTAGTGGATTTCCACCACTAAGAGGCATTGAGCATCAAATTGACCTTGTTCTAGGCTCCCAATTTTCCAACAAGGCCGCCTATAGAAGCATCCCGGAGGCCACTAAAGAGCTCTAAAGGAAAGTGGAGGAGTTGCTTGAAAGAGGACTTGTGCAAGAAAGCTTGAGTTCACGTGCGGTCCCAGTCATCCTAGTACAAACGAAAGATGGGACTTGGTGCATGTGTGTGGATTGTAGAGCCATCAACAAAATAACGGTAAAGTATCGTCATCCTATACCTAGGTTAGATGATATTCTTGATGAGTTGTGTAGTTCTTGTATGTGTTCTAAAATTGACTTGAGGAGTGGCTACCACCAAATCCGGATGAAACCGGGTGATGACTGGAAGACGGCCTTTAAAACTAAATTTAGCCTTTATGAGTGTCTTGTCATGCCTTTTGGCTTGTCCAATGCTCCTTCAACCTTCATGAGGTTGATGAATCATGTGCTTAAATCTTTCATTGGAAAATTTGTTGTAGTTTACTTTGATGACATCCTTGTCTATAGAAAATCCATTGATGAACATGTTAATCATTTGAAACAAGTGTTTGTTGTTTTGAGAAAGGAGCAGTTATTTGCTAACTTGAAAAGTGCTCCTTTTGTGTTGATAAAGTTGTGTTTCTTGATTTTGTGGTGAGTGAAAACGGTGTGGAAGTTGATGAGGTTAAAGTGGAGGCCACTAAGGATTGGCCCACGCCTAAAAGCTTGGTGATGTGAGAAGTTTCCATGGGTTGGCTAGCTTTTATAGGAGGTTTGTGAGGGGATTTAGCACTATAGCCGCACCATTGACCGAAGTGATGAGGAAGGATAAGGCATTTGTGTAGGGGAAAGAGCAAAAAGAGGCTTTTGCAAAGTTGAAAGATGTGCTTAGCTCTACACCTCTCCTTCAATTACCCAATTTTGATAAAATCTTTGAAGTTCAGTGTGATGCTAGTGGATTAGGAATTGGAGCCGTATTGATGCAAGATCAAGAACTCATTGCCTATTTTAGTGAAAAGCTTAAGGGAGCAACCACTAAATACTCCACTTATGACAAAGAATTGTATGCGTTGGTGAGAGCATTGGCTCATTGGCAACATTATCTTTGGTTAAAAGAATTTTTCATTAGAACCGACCACCAATCTTTGAAACACCTCAAATCCCAAGAGAAGTTGAATGTGAGACATGCCAAATAGGTGGAATTCCTTGAAACATTTTCTTATGTCATCCATTATAAAAAGGAAAAAGAAAATGTGGTGGCGGATGCCTTGTCAAGAAAGTTTGTGCTTCAATCAAGAAGACAAGTGTTGTTGAATACTTTGGGGTCCAAGCTCATGGGTTTTGAAAGCATGAAGGAGATATATGCCAATGACCCGAAGTTTGGGGAACTTTATGCTAATTGTGAGTTGGAGGAAAAAGGAAGAAGAATTATTAGATTGTGTGATGAGGAGAAACCAACTGATGATGTGGAGAAAAAGAGGTTCCACAAGTTTGAAGGGTTCTTGTTTAGAAATGAAAAGTTGTCTGTGCCTAGTTCATATTGGAGGAAGTTTTTAGTGAGGGAGGCACATAGTAGAGGACTAATGGGGCATTTTGAAGTGGGAAAGACCATGGAGATTCTTAAGGAGCAATTTTATTGGCCTAGAATGAAGGTGGATGTTGTAAGGGTGTGTGGTCAATGTTTCGAGAGTAAGCAAGCTAAGTCGAAGCTACTTCCACATGGTTTGTAGTCACCCTTCCCCATTCCCTTGGCTTGATATTTCTATGAACTTTGTGCTTGGATTGCCTAGGACCAAAAGGGAAAAATATAGCATCTTTGTGGTAGTTGATAGATTTTCCAAAATGACACATTTCATTCATTGTCATAAAATTGATGATGCATCCCATGTAGCCAATTTATTTATTAAACATGTACTTAAATTGCATGAGGTCCCTAAAACTATTGTTAGTGATAGGGAGTCCAAATTCCTTATTCATTTTTGGAGGGAATTATGGGGAAGGCTTGACACTAAGTTGTTGTTCTCTACTTCTTGTCATCCCCAAACCGATGGCCAAACCGAGGTTGTCAATAGGACCCTGGGAGCCATGCTTAGAACCTTGGTTTAGGGGAAACTTGCTTCTTGGGAAGACCACTTACCTTTGATTGAATTTGCATATAATAGAACCATGCATTCTTTTACTTGCATGACTCCTTTCGAGGTTGTGTATGATTTTAACCCCCTAACCCCATTGGATGTCTCGAGATGTGGTTTTAAGCTTAGATGCCAAGGTGAGAGCTCAAGAAATGAAGAAACTTCACGAACAAGTAAGGAAGCAACTTGAAAGAAAGAATCAAGAAGTTGCCAAGAAAGCTAAAAAGGGAAGAAAGAGGATTGTCTTTGAACCGGAAAATTGGGTTTCGGTTCACTTCCACAAAAATAGATTTCCCAACAAGAGGACAAGCAAGTTGATGCCAAGAGGTGATGGACCGTTTCAAATCCTTGAACACCTCAATGACAATGCATACAAGATTGATTTGCCAAGTGACTACCAAGTGCACAACACTTTCAATGTGTGCGACTTACCTCCTTTCAAGGTTGACAATCAAGCAAATTCGTGGACGAATTCTTTTCAAGAAGGGGAGAATGATGCAACCCAGCTCGTGAGTAAATCATTTACAAGAAGCCAAGTATGGGAGTTGCAACAGTTGCAGGCCACTTTCTCAAAACTGGAGCTGCTAGGGTAGATTTTGGAGGCTTCAGGACCTGTTTGGAAGCTCACTGCCTTAGAACTAGAATTTGCTCATCGTGATCACAAGATTGCAGACGCGATCACGCAAGGTCATGAAAGTGTTCAGCGCAATCGCGAGGCATCAGACGCGATCACGCAAAAAGCTGAAGAAGGATGAAGACAATTTCTTCGCGATCGCGTGACCAGAGCCGCGATCGCGAAGCTCTGGTTGCCCATACTGCGCGATCGTGCAAGTGTTGGCGCGATAGAGCTGTGGCGATAACTAGAACCCTATCTCAAATTTAATGACTATACTTCAGCCTACTTTAGGGGCAATTAGGGCGTTGTATGCCAAATTTAGAACTACTATATAAGATCCTTATTCATCATTTATTAGGGTTAGCTTTTGATGACATTAATGATTGTGAGTTTATTGGCTAAGCTTGTTTGCTTAAGCACATTTGTCCTTGATTTGCAATTGAACTATATTCAATTGAGGATCAAATAGTATAGGTTCTTTTTTGTTGTTGTTTTAAGGGGTGATTAGGCCTCACCTCCTAATCCATTTCCTTAATTCCAAATCAATTCAAATTGAGTCTTGCTTTAGTCATTTTATTTTTTTGTTATTTTCCTTTTTGTTGTTTGATTCATATCACCTTCAGTGTATTGCACCAAAAAAAAAAAGTGTAAATAATTTTTCTATCAAGTAGTCTTTACATGTTATTATAGGTAATGTGCTTTAGTTTCTAGATTAGAAATCTAAATTTTGAACTATTTGTAAATATCAGTTGTATGACTTTGAAGTTCTTTATGTTGAATTATACCTTTAGCTCATACTTATTTAACGTTAAAGAGCTAGGCACCAATCGCTGTTTCTTTTTCT
This sequence comes from Petunia axillaris subsp. axillaris, assembly GCA_029990575.1. Classification (NCBI taxonomy): domain Eukaryota; kingdom Viridiplantae; phylum Streptophyta; class Magnoliopsida; order Solanales; family Solanaceae; genus Petunia; species Petunia axillaris. The sequence continues at coordinate 9,676,935 of JARKNS010000001.1, read as the reverse complement.
AAACTTGGCCACCCTTATTTAAGCGTACCATTTTATTCCTAAAGGGTTGACCTAGCTAGAAACAAAACCTTATTCCATTCTCAATTATTATTAGACTGTAGCTGCAAACAAAATGTATATCACTAGTTAATAATAATATCAATAACACCGTCGTTTGATCAAAATAGCTCTCCATTCATTGGATATTCGCATAAAAGTATTTAGATTCACATTTGCTACTCTATTCATTTGACATTTTTAATTAGGGCAAGAGGACCATCTCTGCTCGAGAGCATTGAATACTTTAGTAGGTTTATATGCTGAGAGCCAGAGACCAATTAAAGCACATGATTGCTGTGGAGTGTAAGTATATTTTAAGGAGATATTAGAATCTTTCCGATTGTTCCGGTTCTGTTCGACTTGAGAGCAAAATTAAGGAGTAAATTTCTTAAATGATCACTTAATTTTGTAAAATTAATCATCAAAGTTATTTTGTTTTGATTGGTCTCAAAAAAGTCATTCAACTTAAAAAAATATATATCTAAAAGTAATTCTAGCTGGTTTTTTCACCGTCACCCACCGAAAGTGTGACGTGGCTTTTTACAATTATTTTTATATTCCTATAGGTCCCAATTCTTTGCCATGTAGGATTTTCTTAATATTAATAAAAGACCCAAAATATGTGACCCTAAATCAATTATTTTTACTGTAGAAGCTTGCCAAGCATATTTTTAGTTGTAGCTCTTTTTATCCAATTATTATGGAGAACGGCACTGCTGGGTGACAACCAGAGCTTTCATTTTGTTGAGTACGATGTGTGTAACTATCAACTACTCACCGATGAGGGAAGAAATTTTAGGAGCACTTTTGTATCTGAGAAGCTTAATTTCCTTGAGATTCCTTCGAACAAGTCAGCTAGTTAATTAAAAGAAAATATTTTGTAGATAGTTATTTCAAATGAAATGTCATATTCTTTATTTTCCTCAAGTCATGTGATTGAATAGTGGTTGGTGGTCTTCTTCTTTTATTATATGATAGCAATTCTTTAAAAAGAAGTTAAACTGTAGAATGTTGCGTATGTTGATGCTATAACTTTGCTCTAGAAAAATTAGTTACATATTCAGTTCACGGAGGATGGTTGAATGTTGCGATGCTAGTACAGATATGCTAGAATAATTTGTTGTTTAAATACATATGTTAATCCAAAAATTGTTTAATGGGTCAGGGTCACATATTTTGGATCTTTAATTAATGTTAAAAACATCATACATAGCAAAGAAAGTGGAACCTGTATGAATAAAAAATTATTTTAAAAAGCCACGTCACACTTCTGGTGGGTGACAGTGCAAAAATCGACCACAATTATTTTTAGAAATATTTTTCCTAAGTTGAGTGACCTTTCTGGGACCAACCAAAACAAAGTGACTTTGGTAATTAATTTCACAAAATTGAGTGATCATTTGAGTAATTTACTCCAAAATCAAGTGAAGTTATTGAAAGTTGATCTTTGATATTTTCATAGCAGTCTAAAGTTAGAAATTATAGTGAACCTAACTTTAGTATTATGTTTCAGTTCAGTTTGGTCTACGATTTGACCAAAATAAATAAGGAATAGCTAGAGGGTTTACGAGATAGAAAAATATTACGACTATATAACATATATACACTAAACCTTTAATTTGTAAACTTTACAGTCTTCTCCGTTTTGTCCTAATGGATCTTACAATTTTGTCCCTTGGACTCATTGTTGAGTCAAAAAATAAGTTGCACATTTTGATTCCAAAACTCTTAGCTAGTGTTTGGATATAAATTTTGGTTGAAACATGAAAAGAGTTTTTTAAGTTAAGTTGAATTTTTTTTTTTGGAATTTGAAGTTGTGGTTATTAAATATACTATTGGAATATATATTAGGCTATTAGTGCAAATTGTATAAGTTATTTGTGTAAGAGTTTTTTACACAAATATACAAATTTTTATCCTTAATTACATAAAAATAGCAATATTTTTCTAATTACAATGTCTAGCAATATTTTTCCTAGAAAAATGACAATGTATAAATTGTTCATTCCAACTCTTATTCCTAGAAACTGAAACCCTTATTCCTTTCTCTCTGTTTTTTCTCTCTCTAGCTGCTTACAGTTTTCTAATCACTCTGCATCCAATAACAAATCTGCAACTACTCAAAAACGTATCTTTTCTATTTCTATTTGTTTCTACACATCATCCTCTGTTTTCGATAAAAAATTCCACAAAGCTGCTACCGTTTCTCCACTGTGTCGCGTCTGTTTCTGCTCTGTGTCGCGGCTGTTTCTCCTCTGTTTCGCGTCCGTATATCCTGTGTTTCGCCTCTGTTTCTGCTTGCTGTTACCCATCTTGTACAGTTTTAACAGATAAAAATCGAAACTTTACAATAGGTATGGAATAGATACAAATTCTACTAAAACTAGGTGAAGATGGGACAAATTCGACAATTATATTGATTTTGTTGTTGATGCAATCGCGATAAATTCAGATTCAAACTTTCAAATACTTCGTGATACAGTTGCGAAGCAACTGAAGATTGATCTGACTAGAAAAATTGTTAAAATAAAGTATAAGGTAATGGAAAAAAGTCTGGATTTAGAGATACACAATGACATGGGTGTTTTAGTGTATACAGGATTGAAAATAGAGAAAAAAAGGAATATAAATGTATCCACTTTGTATGACACTCGAGGATATTATTGAGGATCAAGGGTTCTGGAGTGATAGACAAAGCATAAGGAGTCGTGATACAGTGGGAGACTGTGTTGATACTGACAGAAACAGTTGCACTATAGACAGGAACATTGATGATACGCTTATAAGTAGTTCTGAAATGGTAGAACTACTGATTAAAGGAAATTGTGATAAGCACGAGGTAGAAGAAGTTGCAGTAATTACCAATAGCGTGCAAAACGAGATACTAGAGGGCCAAGTCTACCTTAACAAAAAGACTGTAGTAATGGTCATGAAACGATTTGCAATAAGAGAAAAGGTCCAGTTTAAGGTTGAGAGATCAAGCGCTACAAGGTATTAAATCTCAGTATTTGTCTTTTGTATCAATTTATTTCACACTGTATCATTGTATCTGTTTCTGTGTAACTGTATCATAAGTAGTCTAAGAAATGTTCTTGATATCAGTGTATCTGCTATGTGTCTTTTGTGTATATGAATTTTTATATTTTATAATTTGTACCACACTGTGTGAGTTTGTTTCAAGCACAAACAGTTTGTATCTCAAATGTGTCATTTGTATCACTATTGTATCTGAAATGTGTATTCTGTTTCAAGCAATAACATTTTATATGTCAGATACAATGTGTGAATTGTGTATCACATTGTATCTGATCTATAAATCTACCATCTCTGATTATATCATACATGGGTGTTAGAAACTAAGTAAATCGTATTTATATCATACTGTATAATTTTGTATATGTTACTTAATTTCTGTAGCTTTCTGTATCATTTAACAGTTTTCTGTATCATGCTGTATCTGTAGCTACTGCCTGATATGCAAAGGCGAAAACTGCAAATGGAAATTTAGGGCATCCAGCTTGAATTCATCAAGTTTGTTCAAAGTTAGAGAATTCACTAATGAATAGACATGTCCATACAAAGAAAGAGTGTATGGGCAAGCGCAGCTTACATCACGAATGATTGGTATGATTGTCAAGGACAGGGTTGATGACCCAAAGTCGACCTACAAGCCTAAAGAGATAATGGACGAAATGCAGAGGTGTTACGGTATACACATAGATTATATGAAGGCTTGGAGAGCAAAAGAAATGGTCATTGCATTGATACGAGGAGACCCAACTAAATCTTACAATAAGCTTCCAAGTTACCTTTATATGTTAGAGCAAAGAAACCCAGGGTCAGTTGTTGCTTTGCATGCAAGTGAGGACCATTTGTTCAAGTACGCTTTTGTTGCTTTGAATGCTTCAATAAAGGGATTTCAACATTGCAAACCAATCGTAGTCATTGATGGTAGCTTCCTAAAAGCAGCGCACAAAGGAACATTCCTAGCGGCAAGTACATTAGATGCAGCAGGTAAATCGATTTCTAACGCTACCTGTTGTATCATACTGTTTCAACTGTTTGTATCATACTGTTTCAGCATCTCTCATTTGTTTCATACTGTTTCAGCTTTGTATCAGACTGTTTGAACTTTGGTATCAAGATTTTTAAGACCATATATTTTATCTGTTTCATCATCTTTTATCTGTATCAGACTGTTTCACTTTTGTATCAAACTATTTCCAGCTTTTGTATCAGGCTTTTTTAGACACATGGTTTATTTATATCAGACTGCTTCAATTTTTGTATCAGCTTTGTATCAGACCGTTTTAACTCTGGTACAGACTTTTTAAAGCCATGTATTTTCTCTGTTTCATCATGTTTTATCTGTATCAGACTGTTTCACTTTGTATCAAAATATTTACAGCTTTTTGCTATCAGTTTCTTTGAGGACTATACTTTAGTGTTTAAGCTTTCTATTTGAATCAGACTGTTTCAATTTGTACTTGTGTGATACTGTTTCAAATATTTATCTTATTGTTTCTTTCCATAGGGAGCATACTGCCGCTTGCGTATGCAATTGTTGATTCAGAGAACGATGCCTCATGGCAATGGTTCTTTGAGAAGTTCAAATATGCTTACGGTGAGAGAGAAAACATGTGTGTTGTGTCAGACCGTAACGAGAGCATAATTAAGGCTACTACAATCATATATCCTTAGGTCCCACACTATGCATGCCTATGACACTTGTGTAACAACCTCAAGACTAAGTTCAAGAAATGTGAAGAGAAGTTCCATGAGACATTCTTCAGTATGACAAAGGCATACATCATACAGGAATTTGACACATACATGAACAGTGTGGAAAAAATGGATAAACGTATCAAAGCATACTTACTAAATGCTGGATACCAGAAATGGTCAAGGGCGCATTCAACAGTAAAGAGGGAGTTTACAATGACATCAAACATTGCAGAATCCTTGAATATGGTCAATAGGGATGCGCGTGATATGCCTGTAGTCGCATTTATGGAGTACATACGCTCACTGATTGGGACTTGGACTGATTATAACAGGAAGAAAGCACATGAGACATTCACACCTCTTGGATTCAAGTACAACAAAATACTGGATGGATACAGAAGCACAACTATGCAGCTTAAGGTATTATAGAAACTGTTTCATTTCCACTGTATCTAAGTTCTTTCATCATGTATCTTCCTTGTATTTTCTGTTTCAAAAATATATCATCCTGTGTGTCGTAGATACATTCAACAGGAAATGAAGCAGCTATCTATGATGCTGAAAAAAATTCATTGTTAATCTGAACGAACGGACATGCTGTTGTGGAAAATTTCAAATGGAAGAATTGCCCTGTGTGCATGCTTTGGCTATTCTAAAGTACAAAGGCCTGGAAGAAGAAGATTACAGCTGTAACTACTACTCAACAAAGTCCCTGGTAAAGACATACGAGTTCCATGTTAATCCAATACTAGATGAAAGCAGATGGGAGATTCCAGCATTTGTTTCAGAAATTAAACTACTCCCGCCAGTTGCTAGACGGCCACTGGGAAGGCCAAAAACAACTAGATACAAACCACAATGGGAAGTACATGCAAAAAGGACAAAGATTACGTGTGCAAATTGTGGTCGCGAAGGACACAACAGAAAAACTTGCACACATCCTCCGAAGCCCAAATAGAACTTTTTTTAGTTCTTTCTTTGTCATTGAATCTGAAGTGTTAGAAGTGATACAGTTTGAGAATTGTTGCGCGGTTGTTTCAAGATATTCCCAACTGTTAATACATTTAGCTGTCTGTATCAGACTGTTTCATGACTGTATGAAACTGTTTCACCTTTATGTTTTACTTTTTTTTTCCACATTGGATCTGGATGTTTAGAAGTGATTCAGTTTCACAAGTAGTTCCTTCGTATTTCAAGATATTTTCACCTGTTTTTGTGTCAATTTAGCTATCTGATACAGTTAATAATTATGTCAAACTGTTTCATTGTGTCAATTGAACTTATACCACACAACGCGATCCACACTTAGATAGTATCGCCACTTTCATCCAATAAACACATATTTGTTAAGCCAAAAGCATGTTGCGCATGTTAGTTCCAAGCCTTTATTGCTCCCTTCGATTTAACCCAAGTGCTTTTTAACCAAATCAATTTGGTTTAAATTAAGTGTAGCTCTAGAAAATCAAGAAGAGATTAACTTTCTAAAATTTACTTTTACTCCAATAAATAATCAAAAAAAAATTGAGATATAATGGTTACTTAGTCATATAGGTCGAGTTAATATATTGACACATTATAATAATTTGAACTAATTATACTAGCTTCTAATGAAGAACCATTGGAAATAAGAAAATATAGGCCGCTTTGGTAACGGCAAAAATATTAGTGACTCAAACATTTAATGAAGAGCTTAGACCATTTTGCATTGTTTAGGGGCAATTAATATAGTAGCGTTCGCCGTTCTTTCTTTGTTTTATCCTTCTTTATTTTTCCCTCTGAACAGCCTGAAAATATATAGACAAGACGAGCAAACAACGTACGGTTCTCTATTAAATAAATACTGATGAATAGATGAAAACAACACTAGCCGCGTTCATCATTAAAGATTTCAACCGGTTTTGTCTGCATCCAGAAGGGGAAATCATTAAGGAACACATCACTTGTAATTAATAGAGCCTTACATGAAAGTTAAAACGCAAATTGGATTTAGCAAGCTACACCGACCAACCATATATCATAGTGATCATAGGTAGATTGATAATTTAGTGGTGTCTGTATTCGATTTTGATTTCTTTTTTAGACAATTAGTTCTGAAAAAGTTTCTAGAAAACATTTTCAAGATAATTGTGAGCTAAGTTGTTTTCTGTTGAAAATTATATTTTGGAAAAGTATTCGTCAAATTTTCTTTTAGGATTCTGCAAAGAAAGCAAGCAACAAAAGTTCGCACGATAAACAAAAATAAGAAATGGAGTAGTAATAATTAAAGAAAAGTAGAAGCAATGAAGAAAAAGGAAGAGAGTGAAAATGCATTCAGGTATTACAAAAGACTCCTGCATATAATATTTACAATTCTTTTGTATGGATTAAAAATCCATATTTGTCATGAAAGCCATTACTAATAACATTAACCTACTACCACTATATATTCCCACCTACCACGTCCTAACTACGCCACCCAAGAATGTGGTGGCTTCAACTTTTCTCCGCCCTCTACAACCATCCCACAGCCTAACTACATTACCGTCAATCACCATCAAATCTTGGTACTTATACCACCCCATTTCCCCATTTTTTGTACTAATCACTTTCTCCCAACTCTCATACCATTCCTCTACACCATTGTTCATCGTGGGATGTATGGCGTTTTGCATCCAATATAAAATTTTAGATCCGTCTCTGACAGTATTAGTGTCACTGCAATCGTCATCACATGGTCCAAGGACATCATTGTGCTCAAAACACATCATTAGTCTCCCTTTTGTTCCACTTTCTTTGTCCAACAAATTATGAGACAATGATGTAGTAGGAGCAGAAGCTGGTTTTAAAGGTTCTTTAAATATTAAAGTAGGCTCATCGTCAACCGATACGTGTGGAACTTTCTCATATGATGATAATGATGGTACCAAGATTGGCTTAGGTGGAGATGGAGATGCATCACCGGATAATTCCCTACGTGGTGCGGGTTTTGGCAATATTGTTGAGGATGTTTTGATCCTCCAGAAGCTTAATGCAGCCGTTATCACCGCCACCCACGTCCATATATTGTTGACAATGGTAAATACTCCAAAACTTAAGTAGTTGAATGCTAAAGCTTCTAGCGGAGATTCCAATGCACTCATATTTTTTTATGAATTAGAACGACAAAGAGCTGGATATAAATATAAGTGGATGGTAAGACTACTTTTATCAATATGTGTTTAGTTTTGCTAGCTCTAGAGAGAGGATCGTCAGGAATATATGGGAGTGGGAGAGATAGAGAAAGGGGTAAGCATCTAAATTTGATGCTAGGAATCGAGTGAAGATGCTAAGGTAGATCCATGTTCCTATGAAATGTACCACAATTTATATTTTGGCAACTAGCAAGTGGGGATATTTGGACACGTGTAAGGCCAGGAACGTTTGTTTAAATATGCAAATTGCCTCACTTGGTCACCACAAGAGTTGTTCACAAGTACTCCCTCCGTTCCACTTTAGATTAACCTACTTGACTTTGTACGGAGTTTAATAAAGAAGGAAAGACTTTTAAAATTTGTAGTCTAAAATAAGTTATAGATATTTGTGTGGCTATAAATTATCTAGAGAAGAGTAAAAGTGAAAATTTCTTTCCAAATTTAGAAAGAGGTCATTCTTTTTTAAACATACTAAAAAAAAAATTCATCATTTTTTAAACGGATGGAGTAGGTCTCCCTTCTACTTTGTTATCATAGTTTAACTTTGATACAAATTTAATAAAAATTAAAAAATTAAAAATATAAAATTTAAATTAAATCATAAATATTTGTGTGACTCTAAATAAATAAAATAAAAAATTTAAAATTATTTAAATTATTTTTAAATTAAAAATAAATAATTCTTTTTTAGACGAATTAATAAGAAATATATAACAAACGTAGTATGGTACATGCATGCACTATGATTGTTTACTTATCATGTGATATGAACTTAACAGTGACAGTGCGCTAACTACAAGACACTTCACCTCTGGCCCTGATTTCTTATCCAAGTTTTTATTGAGAATTTAACTTCTGTTGGTGTCTTATTGACTACACTCATATTAGGTTAAAGGTGATTTTTAATTTATGTGGCATAATATGTTTCGACGGGTCTAAATAATAGAAAGGAGAACTTTTAATACCGATGGTCTTGATATTGTAACATTTGCTAAGTTTGAACATAAAAATACTTATATTAGGATTTCTAAATATTGTATTTTGCATTTACAAATACTAATTTGCCCGTTAGTATTTAACTAAACTATTTGAACAATATTCAAAAAATTGTATAAGCTTCCTTGGTTGTTGGATGGGGATTTTAATGAAGTACTTAATGTAGAGGACAAGTGGGGGCAGATCTATAAGTTCTAGTTGTTATAATGCTTTTAGAAATTGTATCAATACTTGTGAGCTTCAAGACTTAGGGTTTATGGGTAGCAAGTATACGTGGACTAACAAGCAACAATCTGGTAAGCTTATCCTTGAGCACCTTGATAGATGTTTTGCTAATGATGCCTGGATAAAATTATTTCTCGACGCCCTAGTGACTCACTTGCCTCGTACACACTTTGATCATGCTCCCCTTTTAATTAAGTTTCATAAGCATTTAATTCATAGTAGCCAAAAGCCTTTTAGGTTTGAGAAAATATGGTGCAACCACCCTGATCTTGTAATGTAGTGGCTGAATCCTGGAATTATCATACTGATTTGGACGATAATATTAAAATATTTCAAGATAAAGTGACAATTTGGAATCATGAATATTTTGGTAATTTTTTTTTTTTTAAAAGAAAAATATTAGGGCACACTTGTATGGTATTCAAAGTTCCCCTAGATATCCTATCAGTGTTTCTTCAAAAATTTAGAGACAAATCTTCAATTTCAATTTAATAACATCCTCAAAGATGAAGAAAACTTCTGAAAAATGGAGTCTAGAATTAACTAGCTTATAGATGGGGATGCTAACACTGCTTTTTTCATGTTACTACTTTGAATAGACGTAGAATTTAAAAAAATGCTTTTATTAAATCGGATAATGGTGATATGCTTTTCACTCAGCCTGAAATTGAAGCTCATATCCAAAATTATTTTCAAAACCTTTTTAAAACTGATCATATTTTTTCTTATAAGATCCATGGGGCCTCAAATAATTTTTCTCTGGATGCTCATGACTTAACTCGATTAAGTGCTCCAGCGTCCAACCTTGAAATTTATAAAAACCTTGAAGTCATTTAAACCCTACAAAGCTCCAGGACCAGATGGTCTTCAACCTTTCTTTTTCATAAAATACTGGCATATTGTTGGTCCATATTTTCTAAATAGATGTCATGATATTTTTAGCTCCTGTAATATGCCTAAGTCCCTAAATAAAACATACTTGTGCCTCATTTCCAAATTTGACAATGCTAACGATATTAAAAATTTCAGACCTATTGGTCTTTGTAACACTTTTTACAAGACCATCACCAAAATTTTTGCCAATAGAACAAAATCATATCTTAACTCCATTATCAGTCCTTGTCAAAGTAGTTTTCTCAAAAACAGAAGAACTTCCGACAGTGCTATTATTATCCAAGAAGTCATCAAGTCTTTCAAAAGCAAAAAGGGCAAAATAGCTAATATGATGCTCAAGATCGACCTTGAAAAAGCTTTTGATAGACTTGAATGAGCTTTTATTCATAAAACCCTTAACTACTTCAAACTTCCCAAAAATCTTGCTAAACTCATTATGTCTTGTATTTCCTCCTCCAGCATTTCCATTCTCATCAATGGCAAGAAAACCAATTTCTTCTCTCCTTCTAGAGGAATTAGGCAGGGAGATCCTCTTTCTCCCAACATCTTTATCTTGTGTCTTGAAATGCTCTCTAGAAGTTTTAATAGTGAAGTTTTGGATAGGCATTGGGATGCTCTCAAGATTTCTAGAAATGGACCATTACTATCTCATCTTTTTTTGGCGACGACCTAACTTTTTTTAGCCGAGCCAATAATAAAAATTGTGAGTCCATTTATCATACCCTAAACTCCTTTTGTAATCAATTAGGGCAAAAAATAAATCTTGCAAAAATCGAAATTCTTTTATCTAGTAATTGTGACAACACTGTTAGAGATATTATATCAAACCAGCTGAATATCAAGTAAAGCAACACATTTGAAAAATATCTAGGTTTTTATTTTTGATAAAACACCTAAAACAAAAGACTACCAGTGCATTATTGGTTCCATGACTACCAGATTGGCAAATTGGAAAACCAAATTTCTTAACATAGCTGGTAGAACCACCCTTGCTAAAGCAACCCTCAACTCTTTATCAAACCATATTAGGCAATTTCACAAGCTACCTAAAAAAGTCTGTTCAACTATTGACAAAATTCAAATAGACTTTATATGGGGATCAACGTCTGAAAAATCTAAAATTCATCTCTTAAATTGGGGTACTTTGTTTTTGAGTAAAGCAAAAGGAGCATTGGGTATGATTAAAGCAGAATCTAAAAATATTGCATTTCTTGTCGGCCTAGCATGAAGACTGATGTCTAATCTCAATTCTCTATGGGCTAAAATTCTCCTTGCAAAATATACCACTATAAACTCTTACTCAAACTCAATCCATACCAAATCATCCTACAAAGGTTCGTGGAAAAATATTCTTATAGGTTTTAACCTTTGCAAAATAGCCACATATTGGTCAATTGATAATGGCAAAACAATCCATTTTTGGCACACTGAATGGATAAAAAATCACACCATTAGAAGCTTGATTCATAGCCCTCTGACAAGAGAAGAGGAACATCTTATAATTGACACTTTAAATTCTCATCGAAAATGGGACCTGTCCAAACTTTCATTTACATTTCCTAGAGAAATTCTTCACACCATTACTAGTTCTCACCTTCCCACTCTCACCACTACTAATGATAAGCCATGCTAGAAACTTACTAGCAATGGCATCTTCTCTACTAAAACTGCTAGAAATCTGTTTGATAGCACTCGTTTAGGCCCATTTAAAAACTTTTCTTGGATCTGGGAGCTTAAAACATTGAACAAGATAAAATACTTCCTTTGGACGTGCTACCATGACCGTCTTCCTACATGAGAATATTTACATTATATTGGCATCAATATAAACCCCAAGTGCCTTCATATCCAACTGAAAATAAGAGTATTCACCACATATTTCTATATTATAAAAGAGTCTCGAATGTCCGGCTAGATCTTCAAATTGATACAAACTCTTTCAGCCACCAAACTAATTATTGGTTAGAGTGGATTCATAACCATCAGATCTACTTTTCCCATCCTTACTACGAATGGAATGTTTTCTTCCCCTTCCTTATTTGGAATATCTGGGTAAATCGCAACAACAATTATCATAACAATCTCACAAATGATGCTTCCATCTCTCTAATTCACAACCGTACCTTAGAATACACCCTCCTTGGTCAACACCTCAATATGACTTCAAGTATGATCAAGTTAAACTTGAAATGGCATCCTCCCCCCCACCCCCATTTTTTTTTAAATCAATCATTGATGGAGCTAGCAAATTTGACAAGGGCGGAACTGGAAGGGTGGTCAAAAATAATAATGGTGACTGGATTTTAGGATTTAATAGCAATATTTTTTCTACTAAGACTGGCCGTATTGAACTTCTAGCCTTTTGGCATGGGTTACAAGTCATTAAGGAAAGAAAACTCTATCATGTAATAATAGCATCAGACTCTTCTGAAATAATATCCCTCTTGCTTGAGCCTAACACAAATCGTGGCGCATTATTGTCTAACTGCAGAAAGTTGATGGCAAGCATGGACAAGTTGAAAATTAGACATTACTTCAGGGAAGGGAACAAAGTGGCAGACCGGCTTGCAAAAATAGAAATTGATCGTTGTCCTTTTTCTACTATGTTTATGTGTTTTGCACCTTACTACTACTATTATGACTTTATGTTTGAATGATGCTAAAGGGTCCATGTACCCTAGAATAATTTCGTATGATGCATGTAATATTTTGGCCAATCTTGGCAACTTTGATGCTCAACAGGCAGTTATGTCTGTTGTTAGCACACCCTAATATTTATAATATCTCGTATTTACCAAAAAAAACTATAACTCCTCAGGAAGAATTGTGATGTAGTGACCCATTACAATGGCGCAGTTTAACGGTTAAATATTACTTTTTCTACCCAAAAAAATTACATTTACTTCTCAGCTTCAACCAAACATCGCAAAACATCTACTGAGTCTAAAATAAGTTAATACGACTAAACACAAATAAGTTGTAGAAACGACATCCTTTTACATGTATTTTTTAAAATATTTAAAGATTAGTGGGATTCAATAAAATATATGGTAGGAATGATAGAGATTTGGTGTGGCTGGAACAAAATAACCAATCTCTGGACAAGCAAACAGTACAATTATTGAATGTGACAACCTAAGCACCATCTAGTCTTTTTCTTAGTTTTTGTTTTTAAGGGTTAGGTTGGGGGTTGGGTGGGTGGGGAAAATTGTAAGGGAGATACTTTAAATTTTAGAGACATTGCTCCTCATTTTGTTTTCTCTGTATTGATGACTGACAGGACATTGTATTTATGTCTCTGGTTTTAGAATTTTTAGTTAATCACTAAATACTATTGATCCTGATGCTAACAGTAATATGTATCACAATCCACATTGATTAATTATAATGGTAAAAAAGGAGGGAAGGTGTCATTATATCCCTCTCTTGGTACCTTGCTTAATATTCGAACAATAGCAAACATGTAAGAAGGCTGGTACTTCTTGAGTTTCGATCTTAAATTGTCCACAAGATGCTTAATGAACTAACACTGGTAATAATTTTTTTTTCCTAACTTTTTCCTTGATTCCGTCCTTCGTCGATAATCCACCCATCTTCCCCAATCCCTGAAATCCCTCCGGGAGAAAGATAGATAGTTGACAAAAAAAAGCTAGGGAAAAGACTAGCGAACCACTTTAGAATCATTAAAATGTAAATTCCTTGTGAGGATCTAAGGTCCCGCCTCCCCCCGAATGATCGGTAAGGCGGTTAGGCATCCTTAGACGAAATAGTGGTCTTTCAGGATTGGTCATGGCATAGTCCCTGGAGTCTTTCTTCTAGTTCCCGAATTCTTTGACGGCTTACTTCCCCGTGATAACTTCTTCGAATTTGCGTGAACTAGCAGACTGATCGCTCTATTTCTTCATGCATCAAGGGGGGGGGGGGAATGTCTTCATATGCAAGAATGAAATGTTGAGGTTGTAGGAACAAAGGGAAAATTATATATATATATATATATATATATATATATATATATATATATATATATATATATATATATATATATAGCTTGAGTCCTGATGGACACCGTTCTGAGAAACTATTTCTGCAATTAGAAATATCTCCCAAGGATTAAACAAGCCCTCCTCTATATTAATAAAGGGACCAAGAATTAGCAAATCAATATTACCAGCAAGACTATATTAATTAGACAATAAGAAATAAGAGAACGAGTGGAAGAAATAGCAAATGAAAAATGAATTGCATGGCCTTTGGAAAGAGAATTTTAAAAGTATAATTAATGATTGCTATTTGGTAAGTTTGCATAGTTTTTTTTCGGATGAACAGATATGGTCCTATATATAGGAAGAGGATTGGTTTATATGTATGACAAGTGTAGGAACACTTGTCCAAAAGCCTTGCCATTTGATTTTAATATTTGCCACTTAGTTAAATGATTTCATTAAAACCGTGAGCCATTACCAAAACCATATATTTTCTCCCATGGTATTATGAAAACCATACACTTTTCTGCTCACAAATTATTTGAAATACATAACACTCCCCCACATATTTCAAATTATTTTTCTTGGGGAAGATATAAGTTATAAGAGGTGAAAATAGAGGAATAGACTTGCTGGAGTTACATGGTCCAAATGCAATAGGTTTGGTGTCTTCTGGACTATGAACCAAACTTAGACCGATAAAACATGACTTACAGAATTACCGGTGAAATATAATATTTCTATGAACCAAAAATTCTTGTTGTAAGCTAGAGGTCATTCTAGTCACATTTGACCCACAATTTGTCGTTCAACGCGGTTTTGCGCGAATAGGCCATGAGCGTGTCTGGTTATTCATGAAAGCTTTAGAGATTTGGCTAGAATCTCATAGGAGCGGCCTCACTCCACTCTCATATAGGTGAATTCATCAAGTGTACATTGCTTTAAATACACCATCCATAAGGACTATGAACTCATTAAGAGATAAAACTCAGCCCTCCAAATAGTAGCAGTCAAGCATTCACATTATAGTGCTTCAGTGTCAATATCAACTTGTTATTACCCATATGAACCTACTTTATGGGATCTCCCATCACATAGGTTGGGTTACTATCTCTATTGACGATCATGTTAGCCTTAACCCTATCTCTTTTGAGGTTTGAAGAATTAATTTTCTTCCAACTGGTTTAGTCAGAGGATCGGCTAAATTTAGTTCTGACTTCACATAATTAATGGAAATTATTCTATTTCTCAACAGCTGTTTGATAACTTTATGTCTCGGACAAATGTGTCTACATTTTTCATTATAAAATTTATTCTTGGCAACATTAACTGCCGCTTTACTATCACAATGGATAGACACAGGAGGCAGTGAATCCTTTGTTAAAGGAATATCAGCTAAGAAGTTTCTTAGCCACTCAGCCTCAGAACCAGCCAATTCTAGAGCTATAAAATTTGATTCCATAGTAGATTTAGCAATTATTGTTTGCTTGGCTGATCTCCATACTATTGCACTACCACCAAGGGTGAATACATAACCACTAGTGGATTTTATCATATCTGAATCAGAGATCCAGTTAGCATCACTGTATCCTTCTAATACAGCGGGAAATCCACTATATATAAGATACCATAACTTATGGTTCCTTTCAAATATTTCATTAGTCTCACTAATGCAGACCAATACTCTTGATTGGGATTATGAGTATATTTGCTCAGTCAACACACAGCATAGGCTATATCAGGCCTTGTAAAATTTGTTAAATGCATTAGACTCCCAATAATCTGAGCATATTTAGACTGAGCAACTGGGTCACCATTATTCTTTTTCAATTGAGAGCTAGCATCATAAGGAGTGGCCACCGATGTCACATCAAAACAATCAAACTTCTTAAGAAGTCTCTCAACATAGTGTTCTTGTGACAATACAATACCATCATCACTTCTTATGACTTTAACTCCCAATATCATGTTTACTTCACCTAGATCTTTCATATCAAAGGTAGAAGACAAAAATAATTTGGTACTCTGCACAACATTTAAACTAGTACCAAATATAAGCATGTCATCAACATATAAATAAATTATCACAAATTCACCATTTAGGACTTTGGTATAAACACATTTATCCACTTCTAGCGAAGAAAAACCGTCTCTCATTAAGACTTAAATCAAATTTTTCATTCAACTGTTTAGGAGCTTTCTTGAGGACATAGAGAGATTTCATTAATTTACAAACTTTATTTTCTTGCCCTGATATAACACATCCTTCGGGCTGAACTATATAATTTATTCTTCCAAATCACCATTCAAAAATGTCGTTTTAACATCTATTTGGTGAATAAAAAGCTTATAAATTTAGGCAAGAGCAATTAAAAGTCGTATTGAAGAAATTCTAGTTACTGGTTCAAATGTATCAAAATAATCTATATTTTATTTTTGAGAAAATCCTTTTGCTACTAAACGAGCTTTATATTTATCTATAGAACCATCATGATTAAATTTCTTTTTGAAAATCCATTTGCAACCAATAGGTTTTGTACCACGAGGTAACTCAGTCGAAACCCAGGTATTATTTTTCATAATAGAATCAAGTTCAATTTTTATTGCCTCTTTCCAATAGTCAGAATCAGAAGAATAAATAGCTTCAAAATAATTTAGTGGTTCATTATTAACAATAAAGGTTTGAAAGTCACTTCCACAAGAGAAATATTCTTTTCTAGGCCTTTTGCTCCTTCTCAATTCCTCAATAGATGCACTCTCTTTATTTCTTTCAACAGGTGCATGAGAAATTTTATCAGATAGTAGAAAAATGTGTTCAAAAAACTCAGCATTCTTTGTTTCAATAATGATGTTGCAATCAAGCACATCACTTTTTAAAACAAGAAATCTATATGTAGCACTATGTTCAGCATATCCAATAAGCATGCAATCAGATGTTTTAGAACCTATTTTTCTCCTTTTAGGTTCAGGTAAAAGAATTTTAGCTAAACACTCCCACACCTTTAAATATTTCAAGTTAGGTTTGTAACCTTTCCATAATTCATAGGGAGTTTTACCAGTTCTTTTGTGAGGAATCCTATTTTGTAAGTGACATGCAGATAAAATTGCTTCACCCCACAAATTAGCAGGAGCATTAGCACTAACTAACATGGAGTTCATTATTTTCTTTAATGTTCTATTTTTCCTTTCAGCTACTCCATTTGACTTAGATGAATATGGAGGGGTCACTTCATGAATAATTCATTCTCTTTCACAATAATCATTTAAGGCCAAATATTCTCCTCCTCTATTAGATCTAATCCTTTTGATTTTTCTATTAAGTTGATTTTTAACCTCAGTTTTATACGAAATAAAAGCATTAAAAGCATCATCTTTATTTTTAAGTAAATATAACTTAGTATACCTAGAAAAATCATCAATAAAAGTTACATAATATCTTTTACCACCTCTAGTCATGGTCTGTTTCAAATCACCCAAATCAGTGTGAATTAGAGATAGTAGTTTAGTTTCTCATTTTACAGAAAAATAAGGTTTTCTAGTAATTTTAGCTTCAGCACAAATTTCACATTTGTCAAAGTTATTTGAGTCTAAACCATAAATTAAACCTAGTAATTGCATTTTCATTATATATGAGACATTCACGTGTCCAAGTCTAGCATGCCATAAAGAAATATTGACTCAACAATAAGCAGAAGCTGATACATTCTCATTAACAACACCAGAAATAATGAGTACAAAGAGTCCTTGGTTACACTAGCCCTTTCCAATAAACACATATTTTTTTGTTATTATGATCTTAACAGATTTAAATGACACTTTTACCCCCACTTTTACTAATAAGGCTATGGAAATCAGGTTTGTCCTAATGGTAGGAACATGTAGCACATCCATGAGGGCTGAAGTGAGTTTCAGGAGTACTTTACCCTTACCAAGGACTTTAGCAGTCCTTGAGTCTTCAAGGTAGACTACTTCATTGTCATCTCCTATAGGTGCATAGGAGGTAAATCCTTCTCGGTTTGTACAAATGTGCCGAGTAGCCCCAGAGTTTACCACTCATTCTTTCACATTTGCTACAATGTTTGCTTGAGAAACAATAGCTGCAATAATATCATCTCCCTTGACTATGTTAGTCGTAGGAGGATTATTCTTTTCTTTGTCGTCTCTCGCTCTCTTCCTGCATTGTGCAGCATGATAACCTGGTTTTCCAAAAACAAAACAAGAGCCTTTCTTTTTCTTAAAGTTAGGGTTATTGGGCTTGTAACTTTTGGACTTATATGCATACTTTTTATTACGGCTTTGGACTAGGTTTGCTTTCAGTGCTGTCATTTTAGCTTTTACCGACTCTTTTCTATTGTCATCTTCTATTAAAATATGAGTTACTATCTCCTCGATAGTAAAGTTTGTCTGCTTATGTTTCAAATTTTTCTTGTAATCATTCCATGATTCCGGAAGCTTCTCGATCAACACTCCAGCATCAAACTTTTCTGGTAATTATATGCCTTCGGCCTTAAGGTCTTCGATCAATTTTTGGTACTCATTAATTTGAACTTTCATCTCCTTTTCATCAGTCATTTTCCAGTGATAAAATTTTTCCACTACAAATTTTATTTTGTAGCATCTTCTACAGTGAACTTTTTAATTAAAGCTTCCCAAATAATTTTGCTTCCTTGCAACTACAGTACACGTCAAACAATTCATTAGAAAGAGTTTGCAAAATAGTGTGACGACATACCTTATTGGCGTATTGCCATGACTCCTGCATTTTTCCATCAACGGGTCCAGAGCAGGTTGTGGCTCAGACAGAGCATGTGCAACACCGTGAACATCGAGCAGTGAAAAAATACGTTCATGCCAGCGTTTGAATTTTTCATTGGCAAAAATTTCAATGTTCGACACATCAGGAAATTGTTTGGCATACGGTAGTATAACTGGTATTGGAGAAGTGGATGTAGTACCGACATTGATAGTATCGGTAGCGGAACGGACATTAGTGACAGCGGAACGGACATTAGTGACATTGGTAGTATCAGCAACATTTTCAAGAGTAGGGTTACTTGCCATAGTTTCTTAGATTGTAGGAATAAAGAGGGAATAAATAATAATTTATAATGAAAATATTGCGGATACAAAATAACAAGGACATGTATAGCTTGAGTCATGCTGGGCACCGTCCTAAGAAACTATTTCTGCAGTTAGAAATATTTCCCCAAGATTAAACAAGCCTTCCTCTATATTAATAAAAGGACCAGGAATCAATAAATTAATATTACCAGCAAGACTATATTAATTAGAGAATAAGGAATAAGAGAACGAGTGGAAGAAATAGCAAATGAAAAATGAACTGCTTGGTCTTTGGAAAGAGAATTTTGAAAGTAAAACTAATGATTGCTATTTGGTAAGTTTGAATAGTTTTTTTCGGATGAACAGATATGTTCCTTTATATAAGAAGAGGATTGGTTTAAATGTATGGCAAGTGTAGGAACACTTGTCCAAAAGCCTTGCCATCTGATTTTAATATTTGCCACCTAGTTAAATGGTTTCATTAAAACCATGAGTCATTACCAAAACCATGTGTTTTCTCCTATGGTATTATAAAAACCATACACTTGTCTGCTCACAAATTATTTGAAATACATAACAGAGGTTGCAGAACGTCAAAGTTAAACCTTGAGGGTGCAAATTAAATCATAAATGTTGGAAACAGTAAGGTACTAAGGAGTCGTTTCATTTGTGACATAAGAAATAACAATCCCGAATAACACATGTAATTATTTTATCCTGCGTCCATTGAATTTCTTAATCCAAAAATAGAAATTTCAGAATTATTTATACTATAATTGTAATAAAGTATTATTATATACTATATTCAATGTGGAATAATAATTCCATGATTAATAATGTCGAGATACACCAAAATGACAATGAGGCGCCTCTCCAAAGCTCCTCTTAAATACTAAAGACTAACACTGAATATAAAAATTTATCCCTATTTAACTAGTGTAAAACTAAACATACCTTTTATATTACCTTGTATATCTCATTTTATGCAGAGTCGAACTCAGAATTTGAGCGCAACGAGGGCACCATTAGTCTTATCATCAATATTGATGCAATCTGATGCCCAGGCAAACTATTTACAAAGAGCCAAGCATGAGAGTTGCAGCAGTTGCAGTCCATGTTTTCACAGTTGGAGCTGCTGAGGCAAGTGCCGGAAACTTCAGGGCAGTTCTGCCTACTTTCTGCCTCAAAAGCTGAAATTATTCATCGCGATCGCGAAAGGCCAAAAAGAAGACCAACGCGATCGCGGAAGAAGAGAAGGCAGAAGTGCGATCGCGTGTCCACAGACGCGATCGCGTTAGAGGCTGATATTGGTTGAAGACCCACACCTGCACGATCGCGAGACCATAGCCGCGATCGCGAGACTTCGATTTATTGTTCAGCGCGATAGCGCCAATTCTTACGTGAACGTGCTGAGACGAGGACCAGACGCCCATTTCAGCTAATGACTTTGAAGGCCCAATGTTAAGGGGCAATTAAGGCAAATTGTATCATACTATATAAGTTATTATTGCCATTAGTTTACTGAGGTTTTGATGACATTAAACCTAGTGAGAAATTTGGCTAAGCTTGTTTGCTTAAGCACACTTATTATCCTTGATTTGCAATTAGTCTTAACTAATTGAGGATCAATTAGAATTGGTTCACTTTGATAGACAATTAAGGGGGTGTTTAGGCTAATTTCTCTAATCTACTTCCTTGATCTTTTCTAATCAAGTTGGGTCTTTCTTTAATTCTTTTTCTTTTAATTTTGTGTCTTTAATTTTCATATCAAATATGAGCGACAAAAAATTGATATTTTTTTATATATATAAAAGGTGGTTTTTGCTGAGTTTTACGGGTGTCGGTGCCCCCACAAAAAAGGCCTAGGTCCACCTCTGATTTTATGTCCGATGAACCAAAACATTTATAAATAAAAGTATATCTACTAAAAAAATTATCATTATTCCATTCTCTTATTATAATCCCGACAATATAAATCGAGTATAACTTGTTCACGAACCAAACGGTCCCCAAGTAAACTGACCATATATTTTTCTTGGGCTGCTGTAGCTGAATCTAGAGTCTAGCCTACTAGGGGCAAGTGCACGCATAGCTACTTATGGATGTGTCACTACAGTTTCAGGTACTTTTGGGTGTGCCTTTGCAGAGGCAAGCTACTTTGCCTTCAAATCATTAGATTAAAGTTTAAGCCACATTAAGTTAACTTTAGTTCCTCTTGGTATGAAGTTAAAATATGATATTTTTTCTTTTTCTTTTTTTTTTTGATTTTTTTTTTTTGGTTCAATTTCAAACTAAAGGTTTGAATTTGATTTGAATGTGAGCACAACTCCACACTTTTGCTCTGAATTTGGCTCATTTTTAAATCAAAATTTAAGTTGACTGAACTTTAACTTCAGTCCTGATGAATTTAAAATGGGCGCTAAATTTGCTAAACAGTTTCAGAGAAATTTTTACATTTTATTATCTAAGGGCTTAGAATTGAGGTTGACAATCTAAAAAGCTCATAGCACCAAGTCATACTGCAGTTTGTTTACACTAATTTCATTAGGTGTCATTATAGGGAACTTGTTTTAAATATATAGAGATATTTTTCCTCTTTTACTAAATATATCAACATTTTGTAATTACGCTACCAAATAAATAAAAAAATCAGAAATAGGCAGCCCACTACCCAAATTTACAAATGAGGGGCCATATTTCATTCATAACATCCCCTTATTTTTAAATTACATAATATAGCACCCCTTATTTTTAAAATTACATAATATAGTACCCTTTGAACTAAAATCTTAGAAGCCACTTCGCCACCCTCCCCCGCCACTGACCTGACGCCGGAAACCCAGTCGCCGCCGCCGGCCAGTGGCCGAAAAATCAAAAATCTACCCGGTCTCATCGAATTGCTTATTTTATTGGTGGATTTGTCTAAATAATTATTTTTAATAATTTTATACACCTAAATCTATCAAAATAATAAATTATACATGTAAATGCATAGAAAAATTTGTATGCAAGAAGGTAGATATAAAAATATACACAAAAGACATAAATTTTATACAAACATCCATAATAGTGCACAAATCTGAAATTTATGCAACTTTGTTCATTGTTCATACACGCGTATACAGCTTTATACAAATTTACAGAAGAGCATAAAATATGTTTATACAGTACACATATACAGATTTATACATTTTTATACACGTTTTAAAAATATATAAAATTGTATAAACTCGCAGGAATGATTTTATACAATATTTCAGGCAGCTTCTACACAAAATCTTAACAAATATACAAGATTTGTATAGTTTTATACAAGAAAAATACTAGATCTAAAAAATTTTAACAAAAAACTAGTAGATCTCACCGGATACTTTAAAAAAACGTGAAAAAAGAAGAAGAAACATGATAAACGAATCCCTCACCGGAGTTTTGACCGAAATATACAACGAAAAATAGACATTGTTATTTAAAAAGCAAAAATAAAAAAGAAGAAGAAACAGCGGCGGCGGTGGTGGTGACGACGGCGGCGGAAGCTTGGAGGAGAGGGAATGAAGGTATGGCAGTGGTGGAAGGAGTGGGGGAGGAGGCGACGTTATTGTGTAAGGGGGAATAGAAGAGAGAAAAAATTGGGAGGGAAGGAGAAAAGAGGGAAAATGGGGGCGAGGATTTTTTTTCCTTTAAATAAGGGGGTGCTATAGAGTGAAAGAAAAAATAAAAAAAAAATGGAGGGGGGGTGCTAGGTTAGGTAAAGCAAGGAAATAAGGGTCTTTTTTTGGTAATAATGAGTGGAGTGTCTCTCCATGTAATTGTCCCAAAAAAATACAAAAACATTAATATATGAACCCTAATTCTCCTTCCATCTCCTCTCTTCTCTCTCCCCTTCAACCCCACTTCCGCCGCTGTCCCCACTATTCTAGTCGCCGAGCAGCCCTGTCATCCTCCGTCACCCGTCGATCATCATCGTCCCTACTATTTTAGTCACCGATGGATTTGTTGTTCTCCGTTGGTGACATATCTACTTCCGTCTTCGGCGTCGCACACGTAATCCCTCACATAGAAACTTCTTCGATCCCAAAGGTGCTCGTTTCCGGCGCTGCTGCTTTTTTTTTTTTTTTTTTTTGAGTTTTTCCGGTGACTACGACGGATATCCAATAGAATGGTGTGCTTTTGGGGGTATGTATAGTACACATTGTATTTCTGGTGTATGTCCTGTATACCCTATGTATCAAACCAACATATTTGTATGTTCATTGTATATAGTATCTCTGATGTATTGAGCATCCACACAATGGAGATTCATCAGGCATACAAAGTATAGACAAATAACATACAAGAATATACAAAAAAGTTTCCCGATGACAGTCGCCGCAGGAAAGTTATTGGCGGGCGGCTAGGAGGTTGGCGGGGGCTGTAGGAGTGAATTCTAGGGTTTTCTCCACCTTTTGACATGCATCTATTATATTTTTTAGAAAAAATATTGCTATATTTTAAAAAGTATGTAATGTTAATATTTTGTGTAAAGTCAAATGTTTGTTTGAATAATTATGCAAGAAACCTAGTTGTTTCAAGTTTTTGTGCCCAATGGCTTTTTGGCACGTAACACTTTTGACCATCATGAGAGAGCCTTTTAATTTATAGCCTCATTCGTCAGAAGTTGCCAAAATTCTCGATGAATTGTCAATCTCGCTATAATCTCTTTTTACTAAGTTCCTTGTGACTTGCCAAGAATCTCCAGTGACTTAATGCGACGTTTACTTTTGTGCTCCCGACTGGTTGTGGTAACTTGAATCCAAATTTGTTTGGCCTATTAAATCCATGACAAAATCATATTCAATTTTTCATTCAAAATATAAGTAAATATTGGCTAGATTCATTTCTAACCCGTAATAATATGAGTTTAAATGGATTGAAGATGATTCTGAATTTTGATCGATGTAAATCGTATATCGTCGTTGCATCTATGGTTCTGATTTTGATCGTTCAGGGAACGCTCAACAGTCATTATCGATTAAGCATTCAGCAATATGTGCTAGGTCTTTACCCATATTTTTATCAATATAATTCATATACAAAAGATTTATGTGCTGTCATGAGAAGTTGAAATACAAAGGAGTCACTTAAACGTCCATGTAGCCTCTCCCGCGGAAAGCAGAAAGTATTGAAAGAACTCCAGTATGCAGTTAGTTACTACATTCAGAGGGCTAAGTGCACGAAAGGCCACTTTTGCCACTGGTCTTTGGGTACAGGCCACTAATACCAAAACATTTAGTTTGTGGCCACTTTTACTTAAAGAGATAGAACTTCAGTCCAGAGGCCGGATTGAAGTTCAGTCCTTAAAGATTGAACTTCAATCCACGGCCATATGGACTGAAGTTCAGTCCAGTCCTTAAGATAGAACTTCAGTCCATGGCCATACTATGGACTGAAGTTCAGTCCATGGCCATATGGACTGAAAGTTCAGTCCTTAAGAGATGGAACTTCAGTCCAGGGGCCGTATGGACTGAACTTCAGTCAACTATCAGAACTTAAGTCAACATTTATTTAGTAAAGGCCCAAAAGTGGCCTCTAGTGTAAGACCAAAGAAAATAGTGGCCTCAAACTAAATACCAGTGTTAAAAGTGGCTGCTGGGCGAAATTTTTACACATTCAGACGACCATGCATACTATTTGTAAAAATTTAGCCCCGTAGCCTATTTTAACCGTGCTAATGAATACTAGCCAGCAGCGCTAAACTGTTTGAAGACTAGCCACCTCCAGACAAGTCTCAGTATAAAATACTGGGACTTTATATATAAAGCTCCAGACATGAATCCCAGTTAGTTCAAAATTCCAGTATAAAATACTGAGACTAGACTTTATATATAAAGTTCCAGGGTACTATAAACATGAATCTCACTATAAAATAATGAGACTTTGAACATATTAGTTCAAATCTCAGTTTTTTATACTGAGACTAGTATGTGGTGTTTGTCAATATTAATGAAGTGCAAGTATGCGCGCGGTGGCTGTTTCTTAATTAATTTTGAAACGATGGAAAATCCTCATTTAGCGCGTCCAAAAATGGCTACGCATCAAAATCACACATACTATTTTGGAAAATTTTCAAAAAAAGGCAACCCACTGCCCAAAATTACAAACAGGATGTCATATTTTTTTTTCATGCATAGCACTCATCCCTAAAATTACAAATTTTAGCGCTCCTTCATAAAAAACACCATAGCTACCAAATCTCCCCCTCCCCAGCCACTAAGCCGCCGGCAGACACCCTCTCCGCCAGTGGTGTCGTTATTTTTTTAAAATTTTACTGAATTTATGTTGTTTATTGCGTCTAAATCATTGCTTTGGACAAGTTTATACACACAAATCTCCCCTCCAAAAAATAAATTATACATGAATAAACATAGATAAATGCGCAGCAATGAGAGAAATACAAAAATATACACAAAAAAAGTAAAAATTCATATAAACATCCTTAATATACAGATTTATTCACTCGTATAAACACACTTATACAATTTTATACACGTGTATAAACTTGTATAAACTTGCGGCAGACTACTATCTCGGGTAAAGAGTGATAAGTCGCGTAAGATCCAAAAATATGAGCTATTTTTGATAATTTTCGTCCTTTGCTGGTCTTTTAGTGCAATTATCCCTGCTATTTTCACTCATACGTGATAGTTATTTAACTATCTGCCGCATCGGTTGAACCATGACCCTAATCTGACAGTTCCTTTGACATAATTATAGTGGTCGTATAACCTAGTAGAATCACAAAATCTGTACCGGCATACATAAGAGAAACTTGATGGCTGGTGGGAGGAATAGAAATACACAGAAAAACTTCAGTTGAACATTCAGAGATTTTGAAGTAGCTTCAGTGTCTCATCAATATGCTTTTCAGGTTGGAACTGATTGTTATATACGAGTTGAACGACTCCATTCTTGTCAAGCACATAGGTTTGTCTTCCAGGCAATGCACCAAAGAGATCTGCTGGGACTCCCCACTCTTTTCTAACCTTGTCGCCTTCATCGCTCAGCAAGGTATATGGAAGTCTGTATTTCTTTGCAAAAGCCTGTTAAACACAGATACCTTGGTTTTAACCATTGGCAATATTGAGACTACAGGGATATAAAGAATACTAACTAAAATCTAGTTAATCTAAAATAAAAGATAAAAAGAAATATAAGAAGTTTAGAACATGGTAACTAAAATCTAGTTAATCTAAAATAAAAGATAAAAAGAAATATAAGAAGTTTAGAACATGGTGAGCTGGAGTATATCCTTGACATGAAAAATAATAATGAAATGTAAATCAATCACTTGCAACTCAGCCACCTCCTGGAGTACACAGCCAAGCCAGGAATCATCACGGGCATCAGGCACTACCTCCATTTCACCTCAGAGGAAAAATTTTGAACATCTGATTTATAACTTCAAATCAAGATAACAATGAACGGATGGAGTCCCAAAGATTGGCATTTGGAAACCTTGAAACCAGATGGAACAATTAGCAAGCAAAGCTAACAGAAAGGAATCCTGGAAGTCTCCCAAGGTTGAACCATCGGAGACATAAAAGGAATTAGTCCTGTAAAAGGAATCAATCCTGCAAATTCCAGCGCTGTTGTTAACACAGAGACTGTTCCAAACTTAACAGAGGTGGTCCAAAAAGATGTGGTGAAACTACTGGAGGAAAGGAAAGTCTTTGAAGTTTCTAGCAGAAAATGGGAAAGCCCAGGAAAAGGGAGGAACACCAGTTGTAAAAGACGAAAATAATTATTTGATTCCAGCCGGAATGGTCACTGAGTGGAGGATATGCATTGCCTGCCGCAGAGTTAATGCCGCTACTCATATACCCTTACCATTTATTAATCAGGTATCTAGAAAAGCGGCAAGATACAATTTTTACCCATGACAGTTACTCTGGGTACAATCAAATCAAGATTGCACCAGAAGACCAAGAGAAAACTACATTCACTAGCCCCAATAGATTTCCATATAGAGGAATGTCCTTTGGCTTATGCAATGCCCCTGCCACATTCTAACAGTGTATGATAACCATTTCCTCATATATGAATAAAAATGTTTGAAGATACTTATAGATGGTCTTACACTCTTTGATTATACTTTTAAAGAATGTCTCACAATCTCACATTGGTGCGAAAAAGATTTGAAGAAACAAATCTGGTCATAAAATGGGAAAAGTGCCGCTTCATTGTAAAGGAAGGTATTGTTCTTGGAGACAAGAAGACTTCAAAGGGCATTGAAGTTGATAGAGCTAAGGTGGATGTAATTGCAAAATTTACCTCCTCTGACCACCGTCAAGAGTATCAGAAGCTTTAGGTCATGCAGGATTCTACCAAAAAATTATTAAGGACTTCTCAAAAATCACAACCATTAGGTAAGGATGTGAAGTTTGAATTCACCGGAGATTCTTGGAAGCATTGAAATAACCAAGGGAAAGTCGGTAAATGCATCGTTATTAAAATTCCATATTGAAATAAACGCTTAGAATTGATGAGAGATGGTAATGATGTAGCAGTCAAGGCAATTCTTGAACAAAGAACAGATAGGATCTTTCGTCCCATCGATTATGCCAGCCGTAGTCAATGAGGCACGGCCGAATTACGCTACACCAAGAAAGAGTTATTAGCCATAGTATTTGCTTTTGACAAATTCAGAGCTTATCTCATTGGCACAAAGGTAATGCATATACAGGCTACTCAGCATTTGAATACCTTCTTGCTAAGAAAGATAGAAATCAAAACTTTTGAAGTGGATACTTCTCCGACAATCTGATGTGGAAATTAAAGACAAAAAAGGTACAGAAAACCAGTTGTTGATCAACTCTCTCGGCTGGAAAAACTGCCAAACGAAAGAGTTGCAAACTAACAAGATTTTCCTGATGAACATATTTTCTCAATAAACTTTATTGTTGATCAACCTCCCTAGTTTGCTGATCTAGTCAATTACGTAGTTGGACACTGGATGCCAAAGTAGATTTCTTATCATCAGAAGAAAAAAGTCATAACAGAAATGATGTAACATTACTTCAGGGAAAATATTACTCCCTCCGTCCCAATTTATGTGGCACCATTTGACCGGACACGGAGTTTAAGAAAATAGAGGTTGACCTTGTTAATTGTCAATTTTACCCTTGAAAAAGTAAGAGAGAGAAGATTTGAGTAATAAAATAGTTGTTGGTAGGTTTAAAAGTATGTAGGGCCCAACAAGGGTAAAATAGAGATAGTACATTAAATAGTTGTCAAATAAGGAAAGGTGCCACTTATTTTGGGACAAACAAAAAAGGAAATGGTGCCACATAAATTGGGACGGAGGGAGTAAATATTTAAATTTTGTGCACATGGAGTTATTAGAAGATGTATCCTTGAGACTGGAATAGCGAAAATCCTAATCCATTGTCATGATGGAGCAGTAGTGGACGCTATGAAGTAAATCAAACAACAGCAAAGATATTGGAAGCTGGTTTCTATCGGCCAACTGTGTTTGAAGATGCAAAAGAGTATGCACAGCAGTCTGGAAATGGCTAACATCTCAAAAAGGGACGAAATGCCCCTCAATACTGTCTTCGAGGAATACCTTTCATGCCCACAAATGGTGGACAAAATGAACGAAGAGAAACAGAAGATGCTTTGAACATAGTGCTAACTCTGTTCAGAGGATAAAAGCTAGTTGTACAGATTTATTTTGCTTTTGGTGTAGATTGGAATATGTAAATGAGGCTGAAACAGTTCTACAAGTGTTCTATAAGTGCTAGAATCATTACAGGATTAGTTTTTGTGGCTTCTTTTCCATTTTCTTTTCGCCTATTTGATTTTAGGGTGCATTCTTATTCTTATAAATGTATATTTTGACAGGATGTAGATGGGAATCCAAATCAATGCATCTTAAGAAAATAATTATGTTGTTTAATCATCCAAAACAATCCTCCAAATCCAATTAGAAATGAGAACCTGATTATCAGCTTCTCTTTGATATCAATCCATCAGGGAGTGACCAGTTGTGTATGAAAACATACATAACAAGGTCTTTTGCAATTATAGCTATTTTAATACCTGGTGAATGGAGTACTGTTCCGATCAAATGCAACTTTTAGACGAGACTAGATGTAGAGCAAGGTTTAATGTAACCTGTTCTGATAATAAGAATCAGAACTCAGGTAACGGATTACCTATCAGAAAAAAGAACTCCAGCTAGAAAATTGTTTTAATTAACCAAGAACTCCAGCTAACAAATTTACCTCAATTCTTAACTAAAATATTTTTATTAAGTAAATTTATAATACCTTGTGCGATGAAGGATCATCACCACTAATCCCAACAACTTCCGCTCCAGCTTGCTTGAATTTCTCATAAGAGTCCCTAAAGGAACACGCCTGTTAAAAGTTTTCACACAGTGGTCATCACCAGAGAAACTTTTTCTATGCATATACTAGTGAGGCATAAAGAGTTTGGTTTTGCTTTCAGGAGAAAAGCAATTAAATCCTAGTTAAGAAAAGAAATAACATGAAGAATGAGGCAATCCTACTTATCTCAGGAATAGAATTCAAACAGTAGGTCTAGCTTCATATTTTTAACCTGTCTCACACAATATTCAGACGGTGTTAAGGTTAATAACTATTCTGTTTGCATATTCGAGCAACTTATGACTTCCGTTCAGATCTTCCCACGAATATTTTGAAGACCGGTAATTCCCTTGCTTGTTTGCATATTTGAGTAATTTCCTAGATTAAATTAGACTTAATTCATGTCTAACACCAATCTTTTTCACCCGATTATACTATTCTATTTGAATTAGTAATACATGAGATAATTATAGAAAGTAGAGTACTCTATCCAACATAGATACACTTGAGAAGTTCCGAGTGAAATACAACTGTATTAGACTTGTAGTCAAACATTAATCAGCAATGGAATTGTAGTGTAATGGTACCATTATTCCAATGTAGCCTGTTGTAGTCTAAGGGTCGCAGCTTCACCGAGCATCACATAGGTTCAAGGTTCCAATACCAAAAGCTTTTCCCTGCTGCTCGAATCATGGTTCCACCCACATTACAAAGATATTACTATTGATTTTTTCTTTAAAAAAAAGTTGGTCATCCAACCTAGGAAGCGGTAATCCAATCGCTAGCATCAAGAGGTAGGTTTCATTCACAACTATTCAGCTAATTGATCTTACTTTCAGCAGTTGTGATACTAAGAAGTATTTCTTGTTGAAGATATTTTGTGTAAAATGATTGCACTTCAATAAGACCAACTTGTATGGACCTAAGGCATTGTTCTTGTACTTCAATAAGACCAAAAGAATCATGCTTTGAAGAACTTTCTTCTATATTTTTGTGATAACTGATGACTAATAAATCCGTGAGGTCAATGGAACACAATTTGAAACTTGATCAATAATGAACCTACCCACTAGGTTCGAATCAGCGTGTCCAACACACACATCACGCGGTGTGCTCTTAACACTAGACAAAAGCTTCAGACAACTTACTTCTACATCTTTTGTCTATAATTATTAGATGTCTAACCCGATGTGAAATTGGCCGAATTTACACGCAAATTTAAGGTGTTTTAACAATACCTGTTTAGTACAACCAGGAGATTCATCAGCAGGATAGAAGTACACCACCACAGGCTTGCCTTTGAAATTGGAGAGGCTCACATCTTTTCCATCTTGATCTTTTAATGTGAATGGTGGAGGCACTGAACCTTTATCCACCTACAAAACATGTAACATTTCCAAAAAGGAGTTAAAAGAAATCAGAGAAAAGTACTCAATATTTACATGACTCTATGTTCTTTTTAGTCTTTATTCTTTCCGTACCAAAAAATGACTCACTTCTAAATTTAGAAACAAACTTAATGAAACTATTATAACCACGCAAATGTTATGACATATTAAAACTACCGTTCAAAATTATGACATACTTAAAACAAGTCTTTCATTTCTTTTTCAAAATGCGCATCCAGACAAATAAGTTCACATAAATTAGCATTGAACCTTAGCAAAAACAGAACTTTTAGCTGAAGAAGAAAATGGGGTCATAAAAGACGGTGAATGAAGGAGCTTGAGACCATAAAAATTGGATTTTAATGAAATGCGTAGGTTCTGACAGAGGAGGGTTTTAGGGGTTTGAAAATAGAGCAGTGAAGGAAGTGTCTGCTTTGCATAGATTGACAAAGATGCCATTTTGTGGGGGAAGACTGAAAGATAGTGTGCGACACAAGTTGAAGAACAATCTTGAGAAAGATTCAAAAGGGGAAGCACATGAGAGTGAGCTTAAATGTGTGTGTGAATGGGTTTGTGCGTGGAGCATTGCTGACCCCAACAACCAAACCATGACACTCTTGCATTTCTTTTCCTTTAAACTTCTATACACTAGTTTTGGAAATACCCCATTTCAATAAGTATATATATTTTTATAATTTCATCAAGCAATGTTATGAGAATTAAAGAAAAAAAGTACATGTTCCTAATAAAGTGTTAAATGTTGATACTATTTATATAGGTCAATATGATCCTAAAGTGATTCGCCTCCAATTCACAAAGTTAACCAAACCCAAAGTTGACCAATAATGTATCTTTGCATAAATATTGTAATATGAATGCTAGAAAAGAAAAAGTCTTCCACAAATATAATTTCTGCATTGTATACACACTTGATGATACATCAATTTAGTAATGTTCCAATGACTTAAACTACATATTTTACTCCCTCCGGTCCATATTATTTGATGTTTTTGGTATTTTAACGGGTATTAAGAAAATCACATTTTTAGCATTAATTAGCAATGTAATTGACTATATTAGCCCTTATTCAAGCGATTATTACTTATCGTTTTATTTACGGTCATTTATTAGCAAGGGGTGACATTGTAAAATTTCATCTTGATTTTCGAAAACACCAAATATTGTGGATAAAAAAAAAGTTAAAACATCAAATAAAATGGACCGGAGGGAGTATCTAATATATCAAATTCAGCTTGACTTATTTTATGTTATTTATATTTCTATGACACAGGATTTAAATGTGAATATGATCAGTAATATTGGCTATAGTTGGAAATGAATCCTTGTCTTAAAGCTTTTGCTACTCTTGTAAGAAAATATAGCTATCTTTCTTTTCATAGTCGTATACATGTCAAACAATTATCGTCGAACGAAAGTAGCTTTTTGAAGAATTCATATAATAATTCGATCAACATATATTTTTTTTAGAATGGCTAATAGATCATTGTCAATTTCATGATGTGCACCTACAAAAAAATATTTATGATATAGATATTTAATCATTGTTCACATTTGAAACTTTAATTAATGTATATAAATTATAATTACACATATATTACCTTTTATTTGATTCAAAACTAAGAGTGTTTTTAACTATCAATTTATCAAAAGAAATAATTTAGTACTTCGTCAAAAAATTTAACACTATTAAATCAAGAGAAAATAATGTCTATTAATTTGCAAGTTTAAATTTTAATAATTAGAAGACAACTTCATAGGAAAAAGAGCCAAGAATAAATAACGTACAAGATATATAATAATAATCACGAGAAAGAATATTCATAAATAGAAAGGCCTGAGAATAAATTTATTACTTGATTTTTTTAATCATTTTTATAAAGATTTTCCTTTCAACCAAAAATAAATTTGGCAGGGAAAAAAGGGATTGGGATCCAGTCCAGTAGTTCTTTGTCCAATATTATTCAATAGTAACCTAAAATATTGCCACATCACCAAAACAAAAGCAAAGGATTGTTATCTATTTTGTATTGTTACAAGAAAAAGAAAACATAAAAAAATGTTCCTCTAAATTTCTCTCCTTTGTTAGCTTGAAGTATAGCTAAGCATACTATACACTGGTGCGAAGAAGATTAAAGAGTTTGATGGAGGCGTTTTGCTCACTGTTTATATTGTGTTATCAGTTGCCTCGAATTATGTATGTTTAAATTAATATTTCAAGTTACTTATGATTTATGAGATATATGAACTTGCAATTATTGGGAAGAAAAGAAGAAGGGACATCCATTGTTTCATTCTATTCATATGCTTTGGCAAGCTAAGTTAGCATCAATGAATTGTTCTATTGAACCATTGAACCCATCAAAATTATGAATCTCAGCATTCAAATTTCAGATTCTAAAAATTGGAGTTAGAAAAAATCCAATGAAGAAAAATACATTAATAAATTTGGTTATTATCTATCCACAGACTGCTAATTTTCAAATAAAGCCTTAACGTTTCGTGTTCGTAAGAAAGAGGAAGCAGTGAAGAAGATTAGACGAAAGCTGGGTAGGATAATCAAAGATCTTTGAAGGTAAATGAGGAGAAGAGTTTGAAAGAGAAACAATAAAATAACATCATTTTGATTATGTTTTGGTGACGTGGCAAGTTTCTAGATAAACATTGAGTAATATTGAACAAAGAATTACCGGACTGGACCCATTGGGGAAAAAAGGCACACAGAGGGCACTATTTCAACAGTAGAGATTGAGAATCATTTCATCAAGTAAAGGACTGTATCTCTGGGGGGAGGGGGGAAACAGTGGTAAACAACTCAATTTATACAACATATTAAGGAAAAAATGCAGTTGATTCTTGTCACCCCAAGTGATATTTGTTTAAGAGGCTAATTTAGTGTTTATAAAAAGTTATTTTCCTCCATAAAAATAGGATTTAAGATGTTAGAAGAATTAAATAAATTACCTACTACAATAGATAAATGTGACCTAATAATATGAAATTACATACACAATTAGTGCATAAGTCGTAGGTAAATGCGACCTAATAATATTAAATTATATATACGATTGGTGCATAGATATTGAAATTTAGAATATAGGAATGTAACCAGAAGAATTACGGAAAAAAAATTAAAGAAGTAGCAAAGGTCAAATGAACAATATTATGGAAAGAAAATAGTTTACCTATGGTAAAAACTTACCCGTACCGGGTATTTACACACATTCAATAAACAAATGACACATGTTACTTTATTTAACTATAATTATTAGTATTTAACCATAGTTAACTAATAGTACAATATATATTTTTATACATAATCTTAATTAATACTATAAAAAGAAAACAAACTTATATAATTATTCTAATCTTCTTCTTTACTGTATCTGCCGTTAAAGTCAATCTAGTACTCTTAACTTTCTTGTACTTTGTCTGTTGCTAACCACACCCTAAAGTCCTTCACAGAATCACAGGCCATTGCCAATAGTACTTTGACCTAATTTTATCATGAACTAGTTAAGTTAACCAAAGAATATAAACTAATTTTAATTTCTATTTTAATAAATTAAATAAAATGTAATTAAAGAAAGAAAGTAAAGTCAATAATTTAACATTATAAAGTTTTAGGGTTGCAGTCTCTTTCTATTATTTCTTGGTTCTTCTTCTTCCGTTCCACCCAAATTAAAGCTCTACCTTGTATTTCTTTAGTCTTTTATTTTTCTCCATTGCAAGTCAATCAACAAACTTGATTCCGCAATTACTTATCAGGAGTTTAGAATACAACACTGATATTTAAACAAACACATCTTTATTCTAATTTTTCAATGAAAGTGCAATTATAATTAGTACATTTGAAAATTTTTATTATTCTAATTTTTGTGTGTAACAATCATCTAAAAGTACTTGGAAATGGGGACCAGCTATAATTGAAGTGTTATAAAACAGCTGAAACTACATCACTGCATATAGTTTCTACAAGCTAGTGGAAGCCATTCGGTTAGAAATTGAAATTTTTTGTGTAGAATGATTTGGTACAAGTATTTTGAAATATTTGAGAAGGAGAAAATAGTGATCTTTGTTCATTTGTTTCAGATAGTAGTAGCATTTATACAAATTTGTAGAAAATCCTTCATTGCATTTGTAATCTAATAAAAAATTTGTTAATTCATAATGCGTGTAAAAAGCCTTTAAGATGTCTAAAAAAATATGGATAAATTCTATTCTGAAATGGTGTAATGAGCATATGCAGGCAGCCCATTTGGTTATGATAAAAATGTTTATACCGCACATGACCAGTTCATGATAAAATTATGTCAAGGAAAAAAAGTTTACCTTGGCAATGGCCTGTGATTCCGTGAAGGACCTTAGGGTGTGGTTAGCAGCAAACAAAGTACAAAGAAGTTAAGAGTACTAGATTGACTTTAACGGAAGATACAGTGTCGAAGAAGATTAGAATAATTATAGAGAGATTTACACCATATGACTACCCTAATAGCTATATTACAAAAAATAACAATATTTTTATCATATTTACAATACATAACAATATTTTCTCATTTCTCATTACTCCCTTCCCAAACATGAAACCCTAATTTCTCTCTCTCTCTCTCTCTCTCTCCTTCTCACCCACCCACCACCATCCCCCTCCCTCTCCACTGCCAATACTCCTACCACCGTCCCCCTCCCTCTTCCAACCACCATCCCCCTCCCTCTTCCAACAACCCGTCCCCTTCCCTCACGGTACTGTCGCGGCGTTGCTACCACCGTGGTGCAGCGGCGCTGCTGCACTGCAGCGATGGAACGCCGGATCTATGTTTTTCCGGTGGATTTTAACGATTTGATCATTTTTTTCTTTTTTCCTTTTTGTATGTGTATATATATGTATGTTTATGTATATATTTGTATATATAATTTCATATCTCCTTTTTTTTCTTTGTTTTTTCCCTTTTGTATGTGTATATACGCGTATGTTTATGTATATTTCTTTATTTTTATATATACATATTCAGATCTGTCTTTTTGTATTTTTTGTATATAAAAACGTATGTGCATGTTGTTGTATAAATGTGTATGTTATTGTATGCTTTGTGTATGTGTATGTATGAAGTAACAAAATAGTTGTATGTTGTTGTTTGTATATTTTTGTATGTTTGTGTATATTTTTGTATATTGTGTATGTTTGACTATGAGTAAATTTGAAACAATAAATTATATAAAGTTTCATATATATATATATATATATATATATATATATATATATATATATATATATATATATATATATTGTATGTTTCATTTTGTAGATCTAAGAAAAATTTAAAAAAAAAATAAAAAAAAATACAAATCCGGCCACCTGCTGCCGGCGGCTGACCGGCGGCGGCCGGCTGCCGGTGACTAGTGGCGTAGCAGCAGTGTAGCAGTGGGCAAGGGAGGGGGTTAAAACCTTAATTTGTATGTTTTAAATGAGTTTTGTATTTATATATATATATATATATATATATATATATATATATATATATATATATATATTGTATGTTTCATTTTGTAGATCTAAGAAAAATTTTAAAAAAATAAAAATAAAAAAAAAATACAAATCCGGCCACCTGCTGCCGGCGGCCGGCTGCCGGCGGCCGGCTGCCGGTGACTAGTGGCGTAGCAGCAGTGTAGCAGTGGGCAAGGGAGGGGGTTAAAACCTTAATTTGTATGTTTTAAATGAGTTTTGTATTTATTATGTAAAAAAAGTATTGGTATGTTTTGTAAAATGATATAATATTGGTATGTTTTGTAAATTTGGTATTAGGGTTGTATATTTGTGTAATTCTCCCATAATTATATATTTTTTTTTCTTTTTATTGTATTAATTATGATTATGTATAAAAATATATATTGTACTATTAGTTAACTATGGTTAAATACTAATAATTATAGTTAAATAAAGTAACATGTGTCATTTGTTTATTGAATGGGTGTAAACACCCTGTGCAGGTAAGTTTTTACCTATATAAATGTAATCAGAAGAATTATTGAATTGTGTTCATTATTCACTCATAATTTATAACAAATAAAAGATGTGAAATGGATGATAATTAATTGAATATGTAACAATTATCGAAAAGTAAATGGAAAGACATCCAAAAGGTTAGACATAATTGGTGCATCATTAAGGCCTCATGGAGGGTTGAACAGAACTCTGAAGTCCTAGGAACTGTCTTTCCATATACTTGGTGCATTGTAACTGGACAGTACCTTGAATTTTTGATAGATTATCGAAAGGCTATAGTATATTGATTAACTTCTGTTAAGGAGTTTCATAAGTTAGCCTTCAAGACTTAGAAGGCTTCCCAATGAGCACTAAAGTCCCTAAATGATTACTCATTAAAAAACTCTTGTGGTTGGAACATTTGCAGGTTAGGGTTAAAGTATTATTAACCAAATTATTAAGCTTTGATGTGTCACAACTCACAAGCAAAATAATCAATGGGATCGTAGAAACTGAAACTAAAGGATTATAGTAAGAGAAGCTCTCCCATCTCTCTACCCCCTACCCCAGCTTCTTGAACTTTGAACTCAGGAAACCAAAAGTTTTTCGCATTCAAAATGGACTTTATGGATTCCACCCATTCCAACGCCACTACATCGAACTTAATTCTTCCTAAACCCCCAGATATTCCATCTTCCCTGACTAATGACTTTCTATTACCTAAATCAGTACCACCTACTTTCAAGAAAAAGCTCGTTTAAACAGAACAATTTACTAATCAAACTCTCCAGATTTCGTCTTCAACCCTAGTGTCTGAAATTTCAATTTCACATACTTTAAACAAAAGTTCAACCTCCTCTGGAGCTTTCATCGAGTTGACAGAGGAAGACAAACAACGTATATATCATCCTTTGCGTTTTTCCATTATTATTAAACTCTTTGGTAAACGCGTAGTTCATCATTACCTTAAATCCAAGATTGCTGAGTTATGGAAACCCACTGAATCCTTCCCACTTATTGATTTGGGATCAGACTATTACATCGTTAAATTTTTCAAAGAAGATAATATATTAAAAACTCTCCAAAAATGGTTCTTGGTTTGTTGGTGGTCATTTTCTATCTGTTATTAAATGGCACCCTAGCTTTGTCGCCGCTTCAGCAGAACAAGCTTCATCATCGATTTGGATCCACTTACCTCAGCTGCCAACTGAGTTTTATGATGCCAAAATTCTTATAAAAGTGGGTAATTCAATTGGTACGTTACGTAAAATCGATGCGTGCACTAGTTCTACTCTTCGAGGTCGTTACGCCAGATTTTGTATGGAGGTTCCTCTAGAAACTTCAGTCAAATATCATATATTCATTGGAAGCCATAAACAACAATTATATGTGAGGGTGAAGAAATTCTCTGTATTTCATGTGGGAAATTGGGGCACACGGCAAAAAATTGTCTAAACCTCTTGTGCCATCAACATCATCTCTACAAAATAACGACAAAGAAGTGTTAGATCCAATCACCTCCAACCCTGATCAATGAGAGACTGTGGCCTTCCCAAGAAGACGAAAGGTTCAAGCATTTTCTCGTCGTCAGGAATCTAAACCACCAGATCCAGTTCGTCCAGGTACCAATGTTAAAATTTTTGATGCCCAGTCAGGTAAGTATTTAAATACTCAAACTTTATCTTTTGTAAATAAGAAAGATATTAATATAAGTTCTAGTTCACTATCTGTTCCTATTACTCAAAATCCATGCAAATCTATCAGTAACTCTCCTCTAGCTATGTCTGTTTCTACTTGCAAGGACCTGTCTGTCAAAAATCAGAAAATTTATACTCAAAATAGTTTTGCTATTCTAAATGAATCTACCCAATTATCAGACACTGCCCACAATATTGGTAAACAAAACCACGCTTTACAATCAAAACCTAATGGCCATAAAACACGTGTTAAAGACATGTCGGTGTCTAATTTTTTATTAAATATTTTTAGCCAATCATTAGCTCACAAATTAAATAATACTTCCTCAATGGATATTAATGAAAATCGGGAGTTTAACACGTCTTCACATGCAAATCAACTACCTTCAAAATCTGAAGACACATCTAAACTAACTGATCATGGTTTACACTTGGCAACTGAAAACCACCAAGTTTGCATGGATCCGACCAATCCAGAGGTCTATAAAAATTCTTCAAATCTTCTAGCCACTCCTATGCAAACTGAATCTCACCTTAAAGATTTGCATGATTGCAATATTACCATCTATCCAAATAACTCTGCTATAACTGCTCACTCTACTCATGGAGACCTCACAATTACCACTAAGAAAGAGAACTACTCGCCTAATTCCAATTCTAAGGAACTCTGCTACTCCAACCATGGATTACCTTCACAACTTACTTCCTGCTCATCTCCAAAATCAACCAGTCATACTAACAACTCCAACTCTCTCCCCAACATATCAACCCTAATCATGGATCGAGTATGGACTAATGGGACAAGCAGCCCTCTTCACCATGATCCTGAATGGTCAAGAGGTGACTGTAGTACTACAGGATCCCAACTTCCTAGCACAACTAGTGACAGAAGGGTTGAGACGGGGAATGGACAACTACTCGAACCATGTATGCCTTTGGAATGTGTTGAACCCTCTTGCACCAACCATGGCTCCAGCACTCTTCAACGACATGCAAACTCACTGGAACATGCCTCAGCACTACAACCCATTAATCAACTCCACTCAGCTAAGTCAAACCCCCTTCTTTCCACCAACAGAACTGAATCAGATACCACTATTTTACCCTTGGAGTCTACTGGAACCACAAACACCCCTACATGCAACACCTACATCCATATCTCAAACCAATCACTTTTCCAACCATGCCCCTTGGAACCAACCCATGCAACAACCAGTGGAAGTTCCACCCTCAACTCCAGAAACCCATACCACAGTGATGGTAGAGGGAGAGACCTTGCCTCCCCTAAGGTCATTCACAGAAATTTCAAGTCTGCGCGTAGCTATCCTTATGTTATTCCTAGAGCTGGAAGACAAGGAATACATACTGAACTGCCCACTAGCACTATACAAGTGCTCTATAGACATCAGGCCATGTGTGAAAAAAGCAGTAGGGAAACTGGTTGTTTGTCTGAATCTATCAATTTGGAGGAGCCACCAATATTCTCTGGAGGAAGAAATTGCACCAAACCATCCCATAATGATGAATAAGCCTAAAATTTTATTATCTGGAACATCAGAGCTGGCAACAATGATGACTTTAAGAGGAATATGAAAGAAATTATTAGAAACCATAAGCCTTACTTGCTAGCCCTTCTTGAAACTAAGATAAGGGACCATCGTCCTTTAGTTGAAGAGTTAGGCTTTGATGATTTCTTGGAAATCTCTGCTCAAGGCAGATCTGGTGATATTGTGTTAATGTGGCATTCTAATAGGGTTGTTACTCGTGAGCCAAAGGTTAACAATCAGGAGTTGCATGTGTTAGTCAAGGTATTACCCAACCCTGTTGAAACGATCTCGGTCAGTCGTTTCGGAAGTTAGGACTCCGATTGGCGTGCCGATAATTTTAAAATATTCGTAATGTCCATTACGACATGTCTGTAAAATTTGAGCTAAATCAGACCTCGTTTGGTAGGCATCGGAAGGAGATTTAAGTTTTTATTGGCGATAAATATTAAAAAGAGATTTTTGAGATCGGTTTTGGGCGAATGAGTTCCGATTCGAAATCCGAAAGCGCCGTTAGGTTCGTATGATTATTTGTGACTTTTATGAACTTTCGAAAGTAAATTTTGATGTTGTTCGGCTAGTTTCCGCTAAAATGCCGAAAGTTAAATAATTTGACTTCTTTTTATTTAAATTCGCATCTTGAGTTTCGGGAGTCTGATTTGAGATCCGCCTTTGCGAGTATGTTACATATATTTGGTATAACTTGTATGCAAAAGTTAAAATTATTTTGAATATCGTAGGGTACCGTTTTAATTTTCGTTAAGAAAAGAAAATAAAACAAAATAAAATAAAGGTAAGAAAGTAAAAAGGAAAAGAAAGATTAAAGGAATTAAAACAAAGGGAGGCGGTGCAAAGTTTCTACTCCCTTAGCTGATTGTATTTATAAAGTAGAACGAAACAGAGCAACAAACATATGAAACAGAGAACGCGGCGAACAGGGAAAAAAATGCCAGAAAATGAGAAAAGAGCCGGAAAAAAAAGTAGAATTTTCACCCTGCAACATGCAGGTAATTATTTTAATGCATTATTTGATTTTATTACGTATGTTTGAATATATTTTAACGGTAAAACTTGAAATATTAGACATCGTTTTAATAAGTTCAATTAATAGTTTAAAGGGTCAAATGGACCCCGATAATGAAAATGATTATATATTCGTACTCAGTGAGTTATGGGCAACATATAAATATAATTTATTTGGGGTTTGGTTATGTGACCTTAAACCCTGTACATAGGCCTGGCCTGCGTATTGCGTATGCGAATAGGGTATCAGGTTCCTAACCGGATTGCCCTAAGATGTGAGGAATGAAGCCTTTATCCCTATTTGATATATTTTTCTGCTTATTGAATAGAGTGGGATCGTTTGGCAATGAAACCAAAGGACAAGCGGTTATTAAGGGGATATACTAACTTTGTAATAAGGTAAGTGTTTATATCCATTTCTTTGGAGGCACCTGGCCTCGTGGATTTTCTACCACGTGTTCCTTACGTGTGTAGCTGCCGATAGGCGTACTCATTACGTCTTAGCTTTGGATTTACATTGTATATTATATGTTATGTCCTATTGTTGGTATTGCAATGAGGATCTGAGCATTGTACCATGGCTGTAAGTTGGCATCTACTTCCCGGCTGTTGATGAGAGTCCCGCGCCGGTGAAGGGTTATTATTGCATCACATTGCATTCATATGCATTATATGTCATTCATATGCATTACATTGCATATCATATTGGGTGTAGGAGTATTCCGCCCCAGGAGCAGGAGGATTCCGCTCCATTGTATCATATTGAGGGTAGGAGGATTCCGCCCCACGAGCAGGAGTATTTCGCTCTTATGTCAGATATTGAGTGCAGGAGTATTCCGCCTCAGCTTTACATTATATCGGGTGCAGGAGTATTCCGCCCCAGGAGAGTGCAGGAGTATTCCGCCTCTGGTTTATATTATATCGGGTGCAGGAGTATTCCACCCCAGGAGCAGAAGTATTCAGCTCCAGTTGGTTATCAGATTGGATTCCCCTCGAATGTAGGAGTATTCCGCTTCGGGATGGGACTACGGGCACATGTGACCGTTCGCATCATATTTCATTTCATTTCATTTCATCTCACTTCATTTCATTCCATCTCAATTCATACCATTATGTAGACTTACGGTACATGACTATTGTTCTGCTTATATATGCATTGCATATTTGTTGATATATTTTTGGCACGCATCCTTGGTTGAGTTTATAAGTTTCTTACGTCTTTCCAGTTGTTATCTGGCTCTGTCTTTTTATAATTTAAATAAGAGAAATTTTATTTATCTATTTCTCCTCCCTGGCTAGCTATCCTATTCTTTGAGGTGGCTAGTCTGCCCCACTTATTGAGTCCTTTTGACTCACCCTTTTTGTTGTTTGTTTCTTGTCTATCTATTTCGTTTCGGCAGGTTCGCTCCAGGATTTAGTTTGCCACGTTGTGAAGGAGCGAAGACGACTTCAGCTGTCAGGGTGAGCCAGCTTTTATTCCGGATGGCCACCAGTTTATTGTTCATTATTTCAGTTGCATTTTGCTCCCTTCAGGAGGTATCTGTCTTCTTTTGTAGTCTTAGATGTCTGGTCTGGATAGCCCTAAACCTAGCATGTTGGGTAGTCAGCTGTAATTTCTTTTGTACAGCTTAGAGGTATCAGTATGTCCGCGTTTTTATTTTACGTCTTGTCCTTATTTGTAAATTGTTATTTTTATTTTCCTGATTTAATTGGTAAGGGTTCGCCCGACGGGTCTAGGGGAGGATGTCGGGTGCCCACACGGCCTAACCGGATTCCGGGTCGTGTCAGTTGGTATTAGAGCCTAATTTAGAGTCTATCCAGACTAAGACAGTGTCTAGTAGAGTCTCGCTGATGGGTACGTAGACGTCCGTACT
This sequence comes from Petunia axillaris subsp. axillaris, assembly GCA_029990575.1. Taxonomy (NCBI): domain Eukaryota; kingdom Viridiplantae; phylum Streptophyta; class Magnoliopsida; order Solanales; family Solanaceae; genus Petunia; species Petunia axillaris. The sequence goes on along the minus strand of JARKNS010000001.1, from coordinate 9,633,951 downwards.
TATCTACAAGAGGCTATGATGGCATTTAGGAAGTTTCTCTTCCTTTATTTCTGATCATGCGTCAGTCTAGGATACAAAAGTATTTTCGTTAATTCCTTCGTAGTAATTGTGAAACCCTCGTGCGATAAATCAGCAAATGGTATGAGTTCAAGACGAAGCAGTCTGTCCTGGGGTTAGCACTGACGAAGCCCCGAGAGTTGTCGTGCTGACGATCTAGTCGCGCAGGCCCCTGCTGTACGTGCTCGCGATGGGCTTGCCTTATGGTTCCCTTGGCTCTCTACGATGCTTTTACGAGTATCTTGGCGACGCAGATATCGCAAAAACCTATTATTCGCTAGGTAGCTTATTAGGTTGCCGCAGATGCAGATGTTCAGTCTCAGGGAGCTCCTATTTCAGTTCTTAATATTGTCGCAGTAAAGTATGTTCCGGAGGCAGTATGTGTTGTACCTCTAATTGTTCTGGCTGGTTAGCCAGCCGAGGTAACAGTTAGATTTGAGTGCCCCAAGAGGTTGCATTATTTTACGCGGTTGAATCTTCCGATATTCTCAAGCCATGCATCAATTAATCCTTGCGTAAATTTTTAAAATAAAATGATGTCAGCGTATCCTTCAGGCTCTTGATTATATCGAGCTGTATGGTGTTGGTTATTCTTCTTTCCAGTTTCAGGGGTCCAGCCTTGAATTGGTGGGCCGCTCTCTTATTAGCTAACTTGATTCGGTTTTTCTTCTAGATTCGTGGAAAAATTCTTTTCGAGTAGCGACCGAGATGAAAAGTGGCTCCAGTTTGAGTGGATTGGACAGGGTAGCCTATCGGTTAGCCTGTTGATGTTTCAGAATATTAGATTGAATTCTATAGAATGACTGTATTTGTATTAGAACTAGTCCATGAGCCTTTCGAGATATTGAGGTCGGGATTTCATTTGATGTTGTCGTTGATATTGCTCGGAGGTACGAGGCATACCATAAGTTAGAACGGGAAGAGTTAGAGCGGGAGAGCAAGACATCCCGTGGCCCTAGTGGGCAACCATGGTAACTCATTTGGAGGTAAGAGTTCTGATTATTTTGGGAGGTCTCCGGCCAGATTATCTCAGCTTGTAGAGCGTAATTCTCAAAGTGCGCTAGTAAATCATCAAGATTAGAGTCAGTTTTCTCTTTGTAGCTATCAGTAATCTGTCCAGTTTCAATTTTTAACGAAAATGGTGTTATCACTGTCACGAGTCTTGTTATCCTTTGAGGAGTTTTTCCTTACTTAGGCAAGTAGGCAATCGTCATTTCTCTCGTCATTAGGCAACTGCACAGTCGCAGGGGATTTAATTTAGATCTTAATCAACCAGATATATGCTACCATCCGATAGAGGTCGAGAGTGTGTTGGCAGTGGTTCTTCAAAAGGTGATTGTCAGGGTAGTGGCTCAGCTCAGCTGCAGGGGCAGTTCAATAAACTTCCAGTCTGGCAGGATGCTGAAGCATCCGATGTAGTAGACCCAAGTATTTCTTCTTCTTTTAAATGTGAGTAAGATTTGATTCTTTTGATCGATCTGGAAAGGATGTGTCTTATCATGTTTCGATGGTTTCCTTGGATGTCATTTTTATTAAGAATCGGTTGCGGTAGAGGAGTGAGCTTCTGATATGATTTATTCCTGGCATTTTTTATGACCCTACTAGTTTATCTGGTTTAAATGTGAGAGATTTGTGAGTGAGTATCGGTATTGTTTGCTTGGCATCTTGTTCTGCCTCATTCTAATTATAATGCCAAGTCAGTCTATCTCTTTTTGGAACTTAGTGTCGGTAGGATGATGGGATTCTTATCCGTCACCATCAGAAAGTGTCAATTACTTCTTTCGGTGTAAAGTGGTTAGTAAGTAATACTCGATCTGCATGTCTCCTCTTGATTCGAAATATTAGTAACGTCATGTTATTCTATGAGCTTCTCTCAGTTATAAAAGAGTTTACCGATAAATTGTTGGAGTTCTCTTCTTATGAGAAGGCTAAATTGGCATGGGTGTTGCTCCATAAAGCTTATTTAATGTCCATTTCTTCAATTGCGATTCTTTGGCTAGCCTGACTCGGAAGTAGTCTAGCTTTGGTAGCCAAGCAAATAAGAAGATGAACTTCCTGAAGCTCTAATTATTTCTATCCTCGATCCATTTCCATTTCTTCTTCGTCCGGCACTAGTGAGCTTGGGCGATTGGTAGCCGCTTGTGACATTCCCTGTGTTGAGCCAGAGTACGTATTATTGTAGCCGGGTAAGTATATTATTATTTTGGATATCAGTTTATCCGGGTATCCATCCCATGTATAGTATAGTGCTGGTTCTGTTTTGCGGATCATCCAGTTTCAGGGGAAACTCTGCCGAAATTTTTATATAGAAGTACCATCCATCAGGCGGTGGTGTTTACGGCAAAGGTATGGAATTGTGAACTTGAGAGTTGCAGCTGTTTGGCAACTCGAAAGGGTAGTTGGTAGCTTAGGTCTGCCTACGTTCAGCTTTTAGCTAAATCTTCTTTAGTCCAGCAGACGGTGCGAGGATGGTTATTCCTATTCAAATGACTGCATGAGTTTGTGCTTTAAGTGGAGGAGTCTTCCTCCAAATACTAAATGGTAATATTAAATTTCTGAGGTGTTGATACCACTTTTTTTCACGACCCAAAGTAAGGCCACGACAGAAATCTACAATGAGTATCGATTATTGCTAAACCTACTAATAATCTATTAAAGACAGAGATAAGCTGGCAACCTGATCATATATACGTACCTATCTGCTGAAAGCATAAAGTCTGGAAAGATGACACGACTTTAACTTGCTGGCCATTAGAACATTGAGCCACAAATTCTGCTATGTCACACTTCATTCCATCCCACTAATAAATCTGCTCAAGATCATGGTACATCTTAGTCGAACCTGGATGAATAGTGTATTTAGAACAATGTGCCTCTATCATAATCCGTCCACGTAAATTTGCAACATCAGGATCACAAAGTCTATCTTTATACATGAGAACACCGTCAGTAGTATCCCTGTATGGCTACTCCAGTTTTCTTCTGGCTATCTGTCTGTATTCAACTAGAACTATCCTCATACTGACGCTGTTTTACTTCATGGAAATTTAGAGTTAAAGGTCTAGTGCAGCTTATCGACAATCCATCATATATCTCTTTCACACCTCAACTCTTTGAGAAGTTACTTTAGCGTTATAAGTGCACATGTAATCAACTCTGTTGCTGGTATTCTGCCTCAGCTGAAGGTCCAACTACATGTCTCTTTTATATTTACTTTTTCAAGTCATAATAATTCCAATTCAAAAACAATACCTTGAAATAGATGTTCAGTCTGAAGATCATTCCTGGTCTGCATCATACTATCCAGTAGTATTTGCATGATCCTTATCCTTATATGATAGACCCTGTCCAGATGAACCTTTGACATACATTAGGATATGAGTAACTACATTTCCAGAAGGAGCTTGCGGAACAACCCTAACATCAACTGAGATGTTGCATGGTGCGTTCGTAAAAATAATATAGCTTGCATCAAATCTTCTATAGTGTGTAGTAACAAGGTACTTCAAAAGCTTCCCCTATTGCATCAAGCGTGAGCTAATTTTTAGTTTCATCGACCTGTTCTATATCAAAAGGTATATCGAAGGGGTGATTATCGGCTGAATCATGTTAACCCATTCAAGGTTTCATGTATCTTTGTTTCGAAAATATAAAACTCCCCTCTCATGATTGAGAAAGGGTCAGTTTAGTCAAAATAATTTGGGCAATGGTGTTATCATATTATCCAGATATATTTTATTCCAAAAGTACGATATGCGTGTTATGATTCTGATTCTGTAATCAGGAGATAAGGCCGTGTAGTAGCTTATGAAGGTCGTGTAAGTTCTCTTGTTATCTGCGTGAATCTTGCTTTAGATTTAGGCTCGTTCGAGGACAAACGAGAGTTTAAGTGGAGGAGAATGAAACGACCTTGGTCAGTCGTTTCGGAAGTTAGGACTCCGATTGGCGTGCCGATAATTTTAAAATATTCGTAATGTCCATTACGACCTGTCTGTAAAATTTGAGCTAAATCAGACCTCGTTTGGTAGGCATCGGAAGAAGATTTCAGTTTTTATTGGCGATAAATATTAAAAAGAGATTTTTGAGATCGATTTTGGGCGAATGAGTTCCGATTCGAAATCCGAAAGCGCCGTTAGGTTCGTATGATTATTTGTGACTTTTATGAACTTTTGAAAGTAAATTTTGATGTTGTTCGGCTAGTTTCCGCTAAAATGCCGAAAGTTAAATAATTTGACTTCTTTTTATTTAAATTCGCATCTTGAGTTTCGGGAGTCTGATTTGAGATCCGCCTTTGCGAGTATGTTACATATATTTGGTATAACTTGTATGCAAAAGTTGGAATTATTTTGAATATCGTAGGGTACCGTTTTAATTTTCGTTAAGAAAAGAAAATAAAATAAAATAAAATAAAGGTAAGAAAGTAAAAAGGAAAAGAAAGATTAAAGGAATTAAAACAAAGGGAGGCGGTGCAAAGTTTCTACTCCCTTAGCTGATTGTATTTATAAAGTAGAACGAAACAGAGCAACAAACATACGAAACAGAGAACGCGGCGAACAGGGAAAAAATGCCAGAAAATGAGAAAAGAGTCGGAAAAAAAAGTAGATTTTTCACCCTGCAACATGCAGGTAATTATTTTAATGCATTATTTGATTTTATTACGTATGTTTGAATATATTTTAATGGTAAAACTTGAAACATTAGACATCGTTTTAATAAGTTCAATTAATAGTTTAAAGAGTCAAATGGACCCCGATAATGAAATTGATTATATATTCGTACTCAGTGAGTTATGGGCAACATATAAATATAATTTATTTGGGGTTTGGTTATGTGACCTTAAACCCTGTACATAGGCCTGGCCTGCGTATTGCGTATGCGAATAGGGTATCAGGTTCCTAACCGGATTGCCCTAAGATGTGAGGAATGAAGCCTTTATCCCTATTTGATATATTTTTCTGCTTATTGAATAGAGTGGGATCGTTTGGCAATGAAACCAAAGGACAAGCGGTTATTGAGGGGATATACTAACTTTGTAACAAGGTAAGTGTTTATATCCATTTCTTTGGAGGCACCTGGCCTCGTGGATTTTCTACCACGTGTTCCTTACGTGTGTAGCTGCCGATAGGCGTACTCATTACGTCTTAGCTTTGGATTTACATTGTATATTATATGTTATGTCCTATTGTTGGTATTGCAATGAGGATCTGAGCATTGTACCCTGGCTGTAAGTTGGCATCTACTTCCCGGCTGTTGATGAGAGTCCTGCGCCGGTGAAGGGTTATTATTGCATCACATTGCATTCATATGCATTATATGTCATTCATATGCATTACATTGCATATCATATTGGGTGTAGGAGTATTCCGCCCCAGGAGCAGGAGGATTCCGCTCCATTGTATCATATTTAGGGTAGGAGGATTCCGCCCCACGAGCAGGAGTATTCCGCTCTTATGTCAGATATTGAGTGCAGGAGTATTCCGCCTCAGCTTTACATTATATCGGGTGCAGGAGTATTCCGCCCCAGGAGAGTGCAGGAGTATTCCGCCTCTGGTTTATATTATATCGGGTGCAGGAGTATTCCGCCCCAGGAGCAGGAGTATTCAACTCCAGTTGGTTATCAGATTGGATTCCCCTCGAATGTAGGAGTATTCCGCTTCGGGATGGGACTACGGGCACATGTAACCCTTCGCATCATATTTCATTTCATCTCACTTCATTTCATTCCATCTCAATTCATACCATTATGTAGACTTACGGTACATGACTATTGTTCTGCTTATATATGCATTGCATATTTGTTGATATATTTTTGGCACGCATCCTTAGTTGAGTTTATAAGTTTCTTACGTCTTTCCGGTTGTTATCTGGCTCTGTCTTTTTATAATTTAAATAAGAGGAATTTTATTTATCTATTTCTCCTCCCTGGCTAGCTATCCTATTCTTTGAGGTGGCTAGTCTGCCCCACTTATTGAGTCCTTTTGACTCACCCTTTTTGTTGTTTGTTTCTTGTCTATCTATTTCGTTTCGGCAGGTTCGCTCCAGGATTTAGTTTGCCACGTTGTGAAGGAGCGAAGACGACTTCAGCTGTCAGGGTGAGCCAGCTTTTATCCCGCACGGTCTAACCGGATTTCGGGTCGTGTCACCTGTCCCTTGGTTAATTAGTATTATTTATGCTAGTACTAAAACTCTAGATAGATTTACTTTATGGGAAAATTTAGAGAATTCATCTGATACTTATTCTGGACCTTGGCTTATTGGTGGAGATTTTAATGAGGTTTTATTTAATAAGAAAAAATGGGGTCGTAATCCAATCACTACTCGTCGCTCCTCTAGATTTTTATCTTGTATAAATCATTGTAATTTAATTAATTTGGGCTTCAAAGGATGTAAGCACATATGGTCAAACCATAGAAAGAAAAAGCACAACCTGATTTTGGAGAGATTAGATCGTTGCTTTACCAATGATGACTGGCTTAACCTGTACCTTAATACTATAGTAACTCACCTCCCAAAAACATACTCAGACCACAATCCTTTATTAATTACTACATCGCGTCCTATTGTCACTAAAACACCAAAACCCTTTAGACTAGAATCCTTTGGTGTTCCCACCCTGAATTCAGTAATGTTATCACCTCCAGTTGGGACTCTAATACCTTACTTCCTGCTATTCATCGTTTTCAACATAATGTCCAAAGATGGAGTAAACAGACCTTTGGAGATATTATACGTCAAAAGAATAAACTTCTATCCCGGCTTAATGGCATCCAATGTTCTAATAACTACACTACTAGCCTTTTTCTCCAAAACTTAGAAAAGAAGCTCACTTTAAAATATATTAACATCCTCCAATTAGAGGAAGATTATTGGAAAATAAGATCTCAAATTAATTGGATCAATGATGGAGACCTGAACACCAAGTTTTTTCACATGTCTGTTATTAATAGACGTCGTAAAAATAAGATCTCCTTCTTTACTGATAACACTGGTTCTATCATTACTGATCAGACTAGTCTTCTTCAGCATACCCTTAATTATTTTACATCTATGTTTTGTACAAGTCATTTGAGTTCTGATCTTCATAATATTATGGCTAGCTTTACTAGTTTTCATAACATTGATATGTTAGGCTTAGATAACCCTTTGCAAAATTATGAAGTTACAAAAGCTATATTTTCCTTTAAATCTTTTAAAGCCCCAGGTCAGGATGGTTTACATCATTTCTTCTATAAAAAAAATTTGGCATATTGCTGGAAAATCAGTTCTTGATTTTTGTCACCAATGTTTTAACAACTGGTCTATTCCTTCTAACATAAATGAAACTTATTTATGCCACATCCCTAAGTTTCCAAATGCTAATAAGTTAGAAAATTTTTGACCAATTGGCCTTTGCAATACTTTATATAAACTCATTACCAAAATCATTGTTGATCGAATTACACCCCTTATTAGTAAAATTATTAGCCCTTATCAGAGTGCTTTTTTAAAGGGTCGTAGAACTTGACAATGCTATTATAATACAATAGATCATCCATCATCTAAGGAAATTAAAGGAAATAAGAATAAGATGATCCTTAAAATTGATTTAGAAAAAGCATTTGATCGCATTGAATGGTCTTTTGTTTATAGTACTCTTTTATTCTTCAAATTTCCCCCTAAAATTACTAAACTCTTTATGAATTACATCTCTACCAGCTCCATTGCAATTCTTGCAAATGGATCCATAACTTCATTTTTTCTCCTTCTAGAGAAATTCGCCGAGGGGATCCCTTATCTCCTTATCTTTTCATACTTTGCATGGATCTACTATCAAATTACATAAATCACCACATTGACCTCATGCTATGGGAACCAGTTAAAATATGCCCCAAAGGCCCAGCCTTCTCTCATTTATTTTTTGCTGATAGCCTCATTCTAATGGCTTCAACAAATAGCCAGTCTGTTCAATCGATTCATCAATGTCTCAATTTATTTTGTAACCTTTCTGGTAATAAAATAAATTATTCTAAATCCAAAATAATTTTTTCTAACAATTTTTATCCTACAATTCAAGATAACATTACCTCTATCCTTCATCTTAAAAAGGCCAATAGTTTTGGAACTTATTTAGGTTATCCTATTTTAAATCACCAACCCAAACATGCTGACTTTCTCTATCATTGATAAGATGAAAAATCGATTAGCTTCTTGGAAAACTAATTTTTTGATTATAGATGGTCGTACTACCCTTGCTCATGCTACTTTATGTGCTCTTCCTTCTCATGTTATGCATTATATTCATCTCCCTAAGAAGACTCACAACCAAATTGATAAAATCATTCGCGACTTTATATGGGGATCTATAGACTTTCATAGAAAAATCCACTTCCTTAATTGGGATACCATTACCCTCCCTAAATACTGTGGTGGCTTGGGAATTCGTCAAGCAAACACAAAAACCTTGCTTCTCTCACAAGCCTATCATGGAGGCTATTTACTCATCCTACATCCCTTTGGGCTTCTACCCTTATTGCTAAATATAATAATAAACCTTCTAGTAAATACTCCTCTTTTATTTGGAAAAATTACTTAAAAGGTTGGAATTTTTGTCAACAAGGACTAGGCTGGACTATCTCGAATGGGCATCAAGTCAAAGTATGGCATGATCGTTGGATTCCTGATGTTCCTCCTTTGAGACATTTAAGTCAAGAACTTCTATCTATGGAGGAAAATAATAAACTAGTCCATCAACTTATCAATTTCAACTCATGGGACTTCAATTTTCTGTCCCTAACCCTACCTCCCAATATTCTTCAGAAAATTCAATCTCTATATCTTCCTCTTAATCATAACAATGTAGATATTCCTATATGGACTCTTAACACTAATGACATCTTCACCACTTATTCCTCGTATTCTCTTATTGATACTAGACAACCAAGCACCAATGGTTCTTTCTCTTGGATATGGAATCTTGATACTCTTCATAAAGTTAAATTTCTTTTGTGGAAATGTTACCATAATAGGATACCTTGTCACTCCTACTTAGCTCAAATTGGTATCTCCATAGATTCCACCTGTCCCATTTTGTAACACTGATATTGAGGATATAAATCACATCTTCTTACTTTGTCCCATTGATGTCGCATTTTGGAATTCCATAAACCTTGATTTTCAGGATCTTCAAACATGGTCTACTCACTGCCTTCTAACTATTAAGCAGGCTACCCCTTCAATTTCCATTCCTAGGATAACATGGAATGAGCTTTGGCCCTTTTGTATATGGCATTTGTGGTTAAACAGGAATGCTAATACTTACTACAACAAAGCTGAATTACTAGACATTAACTTAGTCTACAAGAGATTCCAGGAGTATAAATACTCCACCAATAAAATTACTCACACTTTTAAAAATATTGACATTCCTGTTAAGTGGTGCCCACCTGACCAAAAGTATTATAAACTAAACATTGATGGATCTTTCTCCATCAAATATCGCACGGGTGGAATTGGTGGTGTGATAAGAGGGCACCAAGGAGAATGGATCCTGGGATTCCATCAACACTGTCAGGGATTCTCTCATACGCAGATGGAACTCCTTGCATTAAAAGAAGGCCTTACATTAGCTATTGCCAATAACCTTCTTCCCCTTCAAGTAGAAACTGATGCTACTGAGGTAATCCAATTACTAACCAATAATACGCCCTTATACTCACATATTGCTTCTGACTGTAGGTGCTTGCTGAAGACAGCGGGGAATTCAGTATAGCAGCATAGTTTCCGTGAAGGGAACTATGTAGCACATCTGCTATCTAAACAAGGAGCAACAAGTTGGAATATTTCAAGTCTGTGTGTTATCTTCAGTACCTATGCTATATTTTGTTGCTGCCAAGAAGGATCAAGATGGCTTTGTCTTTTATATTAAAAAAGTTCCTAGTAATATCTGTGATAAGTTAATAACTCTTAGCAATCTATGTATTATTAGGAAAATGTCAATGTCTGCTAGCTCACTTGATAGTCCTCAAGAGGCTAGCACTACTACTACTACTAGCTTGTCTGCCAGGGTTTCTAATCCTGTTAGAATCCTTGACAACTGTAATACTACATTTAATATATAAATAAAGCTCCTTGTTTTTACCCAAAAAAATAATCAATGGGTATTTTAGTAATTAAAATAATTAGCTATGGTATTTTTGTAATATGATATTACATTAGGAGGTTATTACTTTTATAATAATATGATAGGATATGATGTACTATAGAAATAATAAGCATGAGAATCAATATTATTTGTAGCATTTGATATGAATCATTGTCGCACCCCTTTTTCGAGCTCTGATTGAGTTCAAAGGTCGGGTTGAACTAGGTGACTCGTTTGGAACGAGTTTGGAGTTGCCACCTAATATATTATTTTATTAGGCGTATTAGGGCACCTAATTGCGTCCAGTTTTATTATAGTTAACCCCGGATAAGGTCTGCATAACATAAATTCTAGGTAAGAAGTCCTAGTGTCCTAAAAAAGAAGGTATTAGGCACTTTTTAAGGACCCACGAAAGGTGGTTCGCAGCCTGATTCAAAATATGAGATTATAAGCTATAATATCAAGTAGGGACAAAATCAAAAGTTAAAAATGAAATTTTAACTTAAGAAAAATACATCAAATGCTAAATCTCAATTGTCTTCCAATCTAAAGGACGTTTCTGCAAAAATTCATAACTAGACGAATTTTAAAATCAGTTTGAAAAAAGTTAAATTATTCTCAAAATACACTAAGTTCACAAAGTGTAGGGACAATGAGAATTTCGACGAATTTAAAATATTAGCCACTTTGAGCGATAGTGTGATATTAGTATATGTGTTTTATGACTAAGTTATGGTGTGTATCTAATTGTATATCACAAAACTCTAATTTGTTCGTAATTTGTTGTATAGCTACTGCCTAAAATGCATAAGGGATGATTGTACATGGTTGTTTAAGTCTTCAAGTTTGCATGAATATGGTATGTTCAAAGTTAGAAAATTCATCGAAGAGCACTCATGCCCATTGAAGGGCAGAATTTACGAGCTGCAGCAAGCAAGTGCAACAATCATTGGCAGTATAATTCAACACAGATATATCAACCCCAAGAAAAACTACAGACTAAAGGATATAATTGAAGATATGCACAAGAGCTTAGGCATTGAACTTCCATACATGAAGGCGTGGAGATCAAAAGAAAAGGCACTTGAATTTGTAGGAGGGGATCCTAAAAAGTCCTACACCAAGTTACCTAGCTATCTGTATATGTTGCTGAAAGCCAATCCAGGGTCATTTGTAGACTTGGTTAAAGATGAAGATGATTGTTTCATGTATGTCTTTGTGGCGCTCTATGCATCTATCAAAGCTTGGGAATATTGTAGGCCTATTGTGGTGGTCGATGGCAGCTTTCTTTCAGCTGCTCACAAGGGAACTTTCCTTGCTGCAACAACGACAGATGCATCAGGTAAGTTCCACAACATCAACTATATTCCCTGTTGTGCCATGTATAAATGTAGTAAAAGTTTTATGTTCAGGTATATGAATGTATGTATGTGATGATGGAAATTTGTTTACACTTTTTGTTAACATTTATATAGGCAGCATCTTACCCCTTGCCTATGCTGTAGTAGATTCAGAGAATGATAATGCATGGGGATGGTTTTTCGATAGGTTAAGACAAGCCTATGGTCAAAGAAAGGGTATCTGTATTGTGTCAGACATGAACGAGAGCATCATAAAAGCAACATCTATTGTGTATCCAGGTGTCCCTCAGTATGCCTGCATTTGGCATTTATGGAACAACATTAAAATAAAATTCAAGAGCGGAGAAGAGAAGCTCCATGAGGTATTCTTTACCATGACTAAGGCATACACAATTAAGGAGTTTGATAGTAATATGACAAAGGTACAAAATATGGATGTACGTATTAAGTAATACTTGTATAATATTGGGTATCAAAGGTGGGCACGAGCTCATTCTACTGCGAATCGAGGTTTCACAAAGGCTTCGAACATCGCTGAATCATTGAATGCAGCTAGCAAAGATTCACGAGATATACCAGTACTTGCCTTCATGGAATCCATGAGAAATTTGGTTGAAAGATGGAATTATAACAACAATGAAGCTGCAAAAAACAGATTCAGGAAGCTTGGTACAAAGTATCACGACATTCTAGATACACATCGAAAGTTGGCAATCCAGATGACGGTAAAAATACATTTTAAGTTCATCATTAATGTGTGTAGGCATCACTGTTTTATATTTATGTATCAACTGTATAGCATTAATTATTCATAGTTATGTGTAGTTGTTCGTAGTTTACTAGTTGAATATATTGTATGAAAGTTAACAAAAGATCTAATTGTGCAATTATAGGTAAAATCTATAACAAACATGTATACAGTAATGCATGGGGAGCGTAAATTCTTAGTATCCTTGAGTGACCGAACATGTTGTTGTGGAAGATTCCAAATGGATGAGCTACCATGTCCACATGCAGTGGCTATTCTAAAGTCAAAGCACATAGAGGAGGAAGATTATGCATCTGCATACCACAAAACAGAGTACTTGCTGAAGACCTATGAAGTACCAGTGGATCCCATTCCATATGAGAGTAATTGGGATGTTCCTACATATATTTCTGAAGAAGTGGTACTGCCTCCAACTGGAAAAAAGCCTCCAGGAAGACCAAAAAAGAGAAGATACAAGCCATCTTGGGAGATACATTCTAAAAAATCAAAGATTACCTGTGGAAATTGTGGACGGGAAGGACACAACAGAGCTACTTGTAGGAATCCCTCCACCAGAAAATAAACAAGCTTCTCAAAAAAGTATTTCTATTGTTTCAGGATTTAAACAAAACACAAAGTATACATATTAAATTCAAAATGCACAAAACTTTACATGTTATTAAATAGGTACTGCTATGGCAATTATATTACGTATGTTGTTGGAAGTGACATAAAGCAGAAATAAGTTGTTGAATATTTTGTGTATGAGGCTATATAGGTGTCTATTTGTCTATTTGTTTATGTATTTATGTCTCTAGTTGCGTGTATGAAACTATAGCTTTATGTATTTATGTATGAGAGAGTGTGTGTGTATAAACATGTATGTCTGTGTATTGACTTATTTTGTCTATTTGTTTAAGTGTTTATGTATGAAAGTGTATGAAGATTTATGTCTGCAAATTTGTATATGAAGCTGTACTTGTAAAGTGTATGAAGATGTATGTCTGCAAATTTGTGTATGAAGTTGTACTTGTATGTATGAAAGTGTGTTTGTTTAAGTGTTTATGTATGAAAGTGTATGAATATGTATGTCTGCAAATTTGTGTATGAAGCAGTACTTGCGTGTATGAAGCTGTACTTCCATGTATGAAGCTGTAGGTTTATGTATTTAATTATTTATGTATGAAAGATTGTGCGTGAGTGTGTGTGTGTGTGTGTGTGCGCGTGTGTGTATGAAGATGTATGTCTGCGCATTTACTTATTTTGTCTATTTGTTTAAGTGTTTATGTATGAAAGTGTATGAAGATGTATGTCTGAGTATTGACTTATTTTGTCTATTTGTTTAAGTATTTATGTATGAAAGTGTATGAAGATGTATGTTTATGTATTTATGTATGAAAGAGAGAGAGAGAGTGTGTGTGTGTGTGTGTGTGTGTGTGTGTGTGAAGATGTGTGTTTGTGTATTGTATAAGCTTGTACCTGTGCAAATACATAAACATATGTGTATTTTCAGACATGTTGTAATGTCTAGGTTTGTACATGTGCAAATACAACATGTGCAAATACATATATACAGTTACACCGTAAAAAAGTTATATAAAATAAAATGCCTGGCAGCACAACAAACATAGTAACATCCAAAACTTATATAGATTTTCACCAGTCATACATTGAAAAACGCAAACCATACAAAGTATAAATCGTAGGTAAACATCCAGCTTAAAACAAAAACGTAAAAGGTGAAATTATCATCCAACAGCCCAAGTATCTAAAAAGGTTATTACAAAAGCCACTAAAACTACTTAACAATGCACTTCTCCCCTTTTCGGACCACCCTTCTTCCTAAAATAATTTTCTGTGACCTCAGGTGTGCTAATTGCTCCTTCTGCCTGCTTTTGTGTTGCATACTGCCAAAGAAATGTCCCCAACTTCATACGATACATATCAACATCAAAATCAACAGGGGGTGCAAGCAGTCCACATACAAAGGACTCTGCATATGCAGCAACGAATATACCACAGTTGCTGCAACAACAACTAAAAGTCAGTCCACATGCAAAATACATCAAATATAAACAACAAAAAAATACACATACAGCGATTCAGGAGCTTGCTGAAGCAGGTTTGGAACTATGACAACATTGTATGGATTTTTCACAACTTTGTCTTTGTATGGGTTCGACTGCCAATCAATGTTAATTCTCCCACCGTAAAAATCAGTTACTGACAGGTACAAAGGCAAGATAACAGCAAATTTCTTAACCACACCACGAACAACAGCACTACAACCACCATTCCTTCCAAGTAGAGAGTCATACACCTAAATACACCTAGCCATAAATGAGACAATTCCCAACACCCAATGATTTTTTTTTCTGATATATATAGGCATCATAACATAGTCAACATGGATCCAGGGGGTGTTGGCGCGCAATCTAAAACTCATAATATACTCACTAACAACATCATCCTTGGAAGCCACACCGTCATCCCTATTTCTGGCCTCATACAATTTAAACGCTTTTTCAACCCTTGTTTTGAAACAACAATCAGTACATGTGAACCTAAAAGGTACATTCGGACCATACTTGCTTTTTTTCCACAAGTAGTAAAAGATCACATCAAGGTGCTGGAAAAAAATAAAAACATAACTATAATTAACAAACATGTGGCATACCAAAATATATATAATATCCATGTGGCATACAAAAATATATACAACACCCAAGTTCATACAGACGTTGTATCAAACTGTATGTATGTGTATGGAAGTCTCAATTTGTGTATGCAAGTGCATATTTGTGTATGAAAATCCTATGTGTGTGTATTTATGTATTTCCTTGCACTTACAAGCAATTATAATGACACGACCCGGAATCCGGTTAGGCCGTGCAGGCACCCGACATCCTCCCCTAGACCCGTCGGGCGAACCCTTACCAATTAAATCAGGAAAATAAATATAACAATTCACAAATAAGGACAGGACTTTAAAAAAAATACAGACATATTGATACCTCTAAACTGTACAAAAGAAATTACAGCTGACTATCCAACATACTAGGTTTAGGGCTATCCAGACTAGACATCTAAGAGTACAAAAGAAGACAAATACCTCCTGAAGGGAGCAAAATGCAACTGAAATAACAACCAATAAACTGGTGGACATCCGGAATAAAAGCTGGCTCACCCTGACAGCTGAAGTCGTCTTCGCTCCTTTACAACGTGGCGGACTCAATCTTGGAGCGAACCTGCCGAAACGAAATAGATAGACAAGAAACAAACAACAAACAAGGGTGAGTCAAAAGGACTCAATAAGTGGGTCAGACTAGCCACTTCAAAGAATAGGATAGCTAGCCAGGGAGAAAAGAAATAGATAGACCAAATTCTTTTTATTTAAATTATAAAAAAGCAGAGCCAGAAACATATCAACAAATAAGCAATGCACATATAAGCAGAACAGTAATCATGTACCGCAAGTCTACACAATGGTATGAATTAAGATGAAATGAAATGAAGTGAGATGAAATGAAATACGATGCAAAGGGTCACATGTGCCAAATGAATGGAGCGGAATCCTCCTGCTCCGAGGGCGGAATCCTCCTACCCTCAATATGATACAATAAAGCGGAATCTTCCTGCTCCGCGGGCGGAATCCTCCTACCCTCAATATGATGCAATGGAGCGGAATCCTCCTGCTCCGAGGGCGGAATCCTCCTACCCTCAATATGATACAATGGAGCGGAATCCTCCTGCTCCGAGGGCAGAATCCTCCTATCCTCAATATGATGTAATGGAGCGGAATCCTCCTGCTCCGAGGGCAGAATCCTCCTACCCTCAATACGATGCAATGGAGCGGAATCCTCCTGCTCCGAGGGCGGAATCCTCTTACCCTCAATATGATGCAATGCATAACCAGAAAACGTAATACATATGAATACGGTATGATGCAATAATAACCCTTCACCGGCGCGGGACTCTCATCGACAGCTGGGAAGTATATATCAACTCACAGCCAGAGTACAATGCTCAGATCCTCAATGCAATGCCAACAATAGGACATAACATATAATATACAATGTAAAATCCAAAGCTAAGGCGTAATGAGTACGCCTATCGGCAGCTACACACGTAAGGAATACGTGGTAGAAAATCCACGAGGCTAGGTGCCTCCAAAGAAATGGATATAAACACTTACCTCTTCCAAAAGTTAGTACGACGAATCAACAACCGCTTTATCCTTTGGTTTCCTTGCCAAACGATCCCACTCTATTCGATCCCACTCTAAACGCTTCATTCCTCACATCTTAGGGCAATCCAGGTAGGAACCTGATACCCTATTTGCATACGCAATACGCAGGCCAGGCCTATGTACAGGGTTTATGGTCACATAACCAAACCCTAAATAAATTACATTTATAAGTTGCCCATAACTCCCTGAGTACGAATATATAATCAATTTCATTATTAGGGTCCATTTGACCCTTTAAACTATTAATTGAACTTATTAAAATGATGTATAATATTCCAAATTTTACCGTTAAAACATATTCAAACACACGTAATAAACTCAAATAATATATTAGGATCATTATCTGAATGTTTCAGGATGAAAATTCTACTTTTCTCCGGCCCCTTTTCTTATTTTCTGGCATTTTATCCCTCACTGCGTTTTTCTCGTTTCTCTGATCATAATTTGTTTCTGTTATACGTTTTCTTGAATGTTTAGGCGCTATGGGACACTAATCCCATAGCCACCGCCCATAATCCCTTTTCTTTCTTTGTTTTGTCTTTTTTTGTATTTTGTCTTTTCTTTTTCTTTTTTTTCCTTTTTGCTTTAAAATTCGCTGCTACGGTAAAAATTTAAACAGTACCCTACGATATTCGAAATAATTTCAAATTTTGTATACAAGTTATACAAAATATATGTAGCATACTCGCGAAGGCGGATCTCAAATCGGGTTCCCGAAACTCAAGATGCGAATTTAAATAAAAAAAGTTAAATTATTTAACTTTCGGCATTTTAGCGGAAACTAGACGAAAAACATCGAAATTCACTTTCGAAAGTTCTTGAAAGTCACAAATAATCATACGAACCTAACGGCGCTTTCGGATTTCGAATCGGAGCTCATTCGCCAAAACCGAGCTCGAAAATCTCTTTTTAATATTTATCGGCAATAAAAACTGAAACCTTCTTCCGATGCCTACCAAACGAGGTCTGATTTAGCTCAAATTTTACAGACAGGTCCTAATGGACATTATATATATTTTAATATTATCGGTACGCCAATTGGAGTCCTAACTTCCAAAACGACTGACCGAGGTCGTTTCATATAAATAACTAAATACATACCCCATCATTCAAACACGTGCCAGCATGTACCAACGTGCGGAACCAGTCCTTCCACTCAACTTTCAACACTCCTAAATTCAAAGCCTGCTGAAGTCTATTGGCTACTCTTGGATAAACTGATTTCCTAAGGAATTCATACAAATTCAATGACTTAGATTCACATGTAAACACCAAAAATACAAAGAACAAAAAATCAACCAAAGACGTTACATTCTTTTACTTGGACAGACCCCTTCATCAAGCCATACAGAAAATGCATTTTGTAGATCTTCATCAACCTCAACACCAATAGGACTTGTAAATGGATGTTTTGTTCCAAAATATTTTGGTCCTGGTGTTTTTGGTGTTGCAACAACCCAAGGAGAATTAGCATACCTCCCTGGACGCCTCAGTCATGCAATTAACTGCTCAGGTGTAACATCACCTTCTTCTTCATTAGGCTCAACTAAAATAATTTGAGACTCACCAGCAACAAGAGCATTACCATCACGGTGGCTTTCAACTTCTGAACCAACATCTTCAGACTCTATTTCTTCAGAATTACGAGCAACATCTATTAATAAAAACAAGATTATAAAGCAAAATAAGTGACAACAACAACAAATGTAACAACAACAAAAGATATCAGGTATACCTTGCTTGTTAAGATTTTCAACCGACCCACTTTTAGACTTAAGTACACTTGCCACAACATCATCAATTAGCGCAAGGTGCGTAGCATTAAAAAAGGTATCATCGTCATCAAGAGTATCCAACTTGCTTGATTCACCAACTTTTGTATCCATACCAGAAGCATGAACTGATCCAGCACTAGCTACCTGCTATGAAAATGACATACAATTTACTTCATATACAAAAGTTTTAAAAAATGTATGAATATATATAAAATATACCTGCTCATCCGGATGGACACTACCACCACTATTGTTTGTAGCAGGAGCTGGATCCTCATCCTCTTGACTAAAACCAAGAGAAAAGCTTGGACAACCATCATCTTCACGAAGTAGGCAACCAGGATCTTCAGCATGCACATGACTGCCCTTGTTGTGTGTTGGAGCAGACTGGTCAGCCCGTTCAGTTGCAACGTCTATAGCCTCGGCTTCTGTCCCAACACCCTGCTTCAATGAAAGTTTAGAAGCAGGATCTGCAAAAGGGTCATGACTGCCCTCACTGTGTATGCAAGCAGGCTTTTTAGTTCGGACATCTAAAACATCGGGCATATCTGAAGCAGCAACTGGTATTGAAATTTTACAAGCAACATCTTTATCAGGGACAGGCTCGGCTGTATCTGTAACAGCAGGTAGTACTGTCCCAACACCCTTCAACAAACAAATAAGTATAAATAGTTAAAAAGTTTTAACATCTAATGAATTAAAATTAAAATTAAAATAATGACACATACAGAAACATGGATAATAGTATCAACTGTGTCATTTCCCAATATAACAGGGCTTCCATCAAAGAAATTGCCGACTTGTTGTAACTGTTCATCTGTGACAACGACACTTCCAAGTACCTGGTTGCAAAAAAGGTAAATAGAGAACATTTAAATATGTGGATATACAGTTCTATAAACATAAAACATAGTAATACAAATATATACACAGTAAAACAATTTTAAAACATCTATAAACACATAAAATGCAAGCACATACACATAAATGCAACTCCATGCACATAAATATAACTATATGCATACCAAAATAATGTGCATACAGGTTCTCCCCAAACAAGCCGTGAAAAAATTGCTATACACATTTAAATTATCTCTAAACACATAAATATAAGGCTATACACATAAAATACAAGTTGATACATATAAAAACAATGTACATACAGGTTTCCCCCAAACAAATCTGTGAAATTACACATAAAAAACATTCCTAGACACATAAAAGACATTCCTATACAGATAAAAATACATGTTCGACACCAAAATACAAATGACATACAGTTTAGACATGGATTCATAAAAGAGTGCACGTACATGATCGTTCACAAACATCTCCTTCTGTTGCACCGAATGTCCAGGGTCAAAAGGGCTGCCAAAGCTGAAATCAGTGCGTGCTCTATTATCAGGATCTACAACAGGGTCGCCTCCGCCAATCTTTTAAAAAGGAACAACAACATCATTATATAAACAAAAACAATCTTGTTTAAAAATACAAAAATACAGAAACATTACCTTTAGGTGATCAAACAGTTTCTTAAATGTTTCAGTCATAAAGCTCTTAAGATCAGTAAACTTACAGTCAACCTACAAACAAAAAAGAAACATTAGTTTAATTAAAAGTGTTGGAAAAGTCTCTTATGGTAAAAATAGAAAATACAAAAATACCTGCGTCTTATGTATTACAAACTCATTGTTCAATCGCTGCAACTCATTCCCAATGAAAGGCAACTGTACAGACGGGGAAGGATCGGTTGAAGACACACAAAATTGGTGTGAATCCTTAGCAGGATTACTTGAAGAGGCACCAAATTGTTGTGCCCCTTGGCAGCAGCGTTGATTGAAGATGCACCAAAATGTTGTGAGTTCTTGGTAGCTTCAAAAGGATTACTCGTAGAGTTACCATGAGGGACTTGAGCACTACTAGTATGGACAACAGGCTGCTCAAGTTCAATGCTAGAATCCTCTAGTGCATCCAAGCTGAAAGTTCGCACCTCATCAGCGGTTGGAATAATATTGTTAAACACAACCTACAAAAACAGTAAAACAAAAGGATATAAAGACAAAAAACAGTAAATACACTAAAGTAATAGGAAAAATAATACAACTAGTTTTTGTGCATACAAGATACATACAAAAAAGGGTGTGGTGTGAATTTACGTGACTTCTTTTTCCTCTAAAAATTACCTCATACAACTTGCGAAAAGATGGTTGTCGTACAATCATTTTCCAATTCAAAATCCTAGGGATTCCATTACCAACACAAACCACGATACTGCCATCAACTCTCGAACAACATTCGTAAAACCAAACTTGTAAAGCAAGTGGCAGCCCACCAATTCTATAAAATTTCCCTTTGGATGTAACTTTTTGCTAATGGTTTCAAGCAATGCAGAAAATGAAGCTTTACCCCATGGATACGTAAGATATGTACCAGATGCTACCAAATCAAAGTGCGCCTTTGGTATGTATAACTTAGCCGCATTATCTGTTGACAACACAAAAAAGTGTATAAAGAACAACGCAGCAATCTTCACTGCATCTTCATCACAGATCCATCACTTCTCAAAAATGCAGTGCAACAGTTCAATCCTCGGCACTTTACTGATTTGGGAAGTAGGATGAGATAAGCCTATTCGGTGCAGGATCATCAACAAGAGTATCATCGCCTAAACAATTTAACCCAGTGATTGCTGCAAATTCTTTAATACCAAAATGCAACCGTGTTCCGTTCATCATAATTCTAAAAATATTTGAGTTCACTGACACAAACTCTCGCAACATAAGGTGATGAATAAGCTGATTTTGCATGTGTACTAGCGGTAGACGCAAAGAATACCCAAAATAAGTCTCCTTAAACATATCAAGCTGGGTGTCACTCAGTTTCTGCTTTAACAAAGAAATAATATGACACTGGGTCGTGGCAATCCAATGACTGGTAACAAAAGGTTCATTGGTGGAGACACAGTACGTGCAAGGCTGAACATGGACAGAAAGACAAAAATATACATCACAACTAAAATTCAACTGTAATATAACAAGATATAACTCAAACAAATACAGCTATACAAAACACACAGTCACCTTGCACATCCCGAATATTTTCAAGTGCATTACTACAAAATAACTTAAAAAATCTTCATGTATACATATAAAATAAACTAGACAGAACTACAAAAAATAAACTAACTATGGATAAATATGTGGATATACAGTTCTATACACATAAAACAAACATATGCACAGTAATACAAATATATACACAGTAAAATAATTGTGAAAATAGTTGTGAAAAATAGCTCTAAACACATAAATACAAGTCCAGACTCATGAATATAAGTCTAGACTCATAAATACAATGTACATACAGGTTTTCCCCTAAAAAAGGCGTGAAAAAATTGCGATACACATTCAAAAGTATTTGTAAACACATAAATACAAAGCTATACACATAAATACAGTGCTATACATATAAAAACAATGTAGATACAGGTTTCCCCCAAAAATCGTGGAAAAAATGCTATACACAGAAATACATCTCTATACACATAAAATACATGTCTATACACATAAATACAATGTACATACAGGTTTTCCCCAAGAAAGGCGTGAAAAAATTGCGACACACATTTAAAAGTATAACTAAACACATAAATACAAAGCTATACACATAAATACAAGACTATACATATAAAAAACAATGTAGATACATGTTTCCCCAAAAAATCCGTGGAAAAAATGCTATACAAAGAAAATTAATTTCTATACACATAAAATATATATCTATACACATAAAATTTCAAATGACATACAGTTTTTCCTTATAAAAATCATCAAAACATAATGTAACTAACAAAATACAAGTTCAATGCAAGTACACACACTAAAAATACATTTTATACATATATTTGTGCACAAAAAAATATAAATGAAAAAAAATGTGTAAATACCTGTTCGGAACACTGATTGTTAGTGAGAATTTCACCCCGGTCGATTTTCTTCTTTTTACATCCAACGTCAACACTAATTTCGTCAACAAAATCATCATCTACAACGTTTTTCCCTTTAACATCAGAATTCGACGTTGTAGACTTCCTTTTACAAATTTTTGGTACCAAACCTTCACAAAGCTTCTTCTGTACTGACCGATGTCCTTCTTGATTTAATGTTAGGGATTTCCTGTCATGCCGTGCTTTTGATCAAATTTCACGAGGTGATGGAGGAGTACCTTTGTTTGTTGATATTTTTTATACAATAATATGCTAAATTGTAGGTAAAACTTATGGTAATTGCAGAGAAGAAGACAGAAAAAGGATTACATTTGAAGAATCGCCAAGAGACGCGATGGAACGAGAAGACACGACTGGAGAAAAACTGAAAGAAACGTGAAGAGCTGTGAGGATTGGTAAAATTTAGGGGAAAAGGGAAAAAGTTAGGTTTCAGGTATGGTTTATAAAAAATTTAAAAATATTGGTATTTTTTGTAAAATTTTAAAAATATCGGTATATTGTGTAATTTTGGTACTTAAAGTGACAACTAGCATAAAAATTTCAATTGATAATTAGCAAAAAAAAAAAAAAAAGGTGCCATGTGTACGCCATGGGGGGTATTTTCATACCATATTTAGAGTAACAAAATTATAAAATGAAAAGGAGGAGGACAATCTAACGGTCAAAAAAGCGCAAAATTTTTGTAGAAAATGTTGAATGTTAAAAATCTTTTTGGTATTTTCTCTGAAGCTTGAATCCCATTTAGTTGTTATTGACTATCTATGATTGAAATCAAAGACTGTTCCAGAAGTTTGGAAATTTCCGACCGCCAAATCGGTCGAATAACGGTCGACATGTCGACCGATTGAGGTGGTCGACCCAAATATGGTCGAAAATAGCCCTTCGATCGAAATTCGGTCGAACGTCGATCGACTTTCGGTTGAAGAACATGGACCATATTTTTTTAAAGTGACATGTTCTTCGACCGAAAGTCAGTCGAATGTCGGTCGACATTTGACCGAATTTCGGTCGAAGAACCTCTTCGACCGAGACCAACCTTTCGACCGAAAGTCGGTCGAAAACCTGTAAAAACCTGCAACATAAAATCAGAAATTAGCCCTACACCACCTGTAAATTCAGCAACACGCAGAAAAACCAGACAAAACACATTCATAAACGATATTCAACAAGGCTAACAAAGCCAAACAATAGAAAGAAGTCTTTCAACATTAGTTCTACTGTTACAATAATCAAACAAACTTAACAAACAGTTTAAGGTTCAACTATCACTACTACTGGCTAGAACCCGAACTAGACTTGGCATCAGACTCAGACGACGAACGGTGTCGACGTCTGCTCTTTCGCTTTCCCAAACTATCACGCTTTCCTTTGCCTTTTTTTTTTTTTTTTGTTAATGAGGATTTGTTGCATCATTTCATGCATTTCTCTTTGATGGGCTTCCTGTGCTAAGCGCATAGCTTCATTTTGTCTTTTCAGCTCTTCGATCTCCGCTTGCATCCGAGTAATTTCTGCAGGAGTAGCAGAGCTTGAAGGAGCAGTAGAACACGAGCCCAAATAGTTCGATTTATGCTTGTCAGATGAATACAGAGTTGCAAGACCATATGCGGATCCCTTTTTCACCCCCTCCGACCGCTTCCAACCATAAATTGGTTTCTTGCTTGAGCGTTAGCGGTGCAGGGACTGCTTCCGCATTCAGATTGTTGAGTCGAGGTCCAGTCTTCAACGGCTTTTGTAGCTCTTTCCTGAAAAACAGAAATATATCAACGGTACAAATATGAAGTATAAAAGTTGAAGGATTGGCGCGAAAAAAGTTTGAATTTAATTACTTACCCAGGTCTCTTTTGCGCGGGGCTCGACCCAGACTTCTCCGCCCTTTTTATCACTCTTGATATGTCGGATCTTGTGCATTTCAGAGATTGGAATTATCCGATTTTCTTTCTTTTCCTACAAATTAAAGAAGAGAACAAGTTAGATAAAAAATAAACGATTATACCAAACGTAATAATTTGTCCAACCGTGCCTTCAAGTTGTCCTTTGTCTTGTTCCGGACATCCGTCACAGTATTAAGGATAGCCTCGAAAAAATTCTTCTCAATATGCATTGGATCCAGATTATGGCGAAGAAGATTATCCTTCCAGTAAGGCAACTCCCAGAAAATGCTCTGTTTAGTCCAATTATGTTCAACCCCATAACCAGGTGCTTTAGATGGCAGTTCTTCAGTTACCTTAGGAAGCTCTTTAACCCTGTCCCATATCTCTATGCCTGATAACCTTCGAGGAGGCTCCTCAAAATCAACCTGATTCTTCATAAATGCACTAGTGTTATTCCTGAAAGGATGGTCCATTGGCAAGAATCGACGGCGACAGTCGAACCATGTGCATTTACCTCCATATTTCAAAGTGAAGGCTTTTGTATCTTCCATACAGTAAGGGCAAGAGAGCTTACTTGCAGTGGACCACCCAGACAACATCCCATAAGCTGGAAAGTCATTTATAGTCCACATCAAAGAAGCACGCATTTGGAAGTTCTGTTTCGTTGATATATCATAGGTTTCAACTCCTTCATGCCAAAGTATCTGCAACTCATCAAGCAAAGGCTGAAAATATACATCAATAGAGGCTTTCGGGTTATGTGGACCCGGTATTATACAATTCAAAAACAGATAAGGACTGCTCATGCACATT
Organism: Petunia axillaris subsp. axillaris; assembly: GCA_029990575.1. Lineage (NCBI taxonomy): Eukaryota > Viridiplantae > Streptophyta > Magnoliopsida > Solanales > Solanaceae > Petunia > Petunia axillaris. Next base: position 9,608,951 of record JARKNS010000001.1, on the reverse strand, counting down.
CCGGGAGGCAGGTTGTAAGGAGTGACAAATACGGGCCAACAAGAATAGGGTGTAGAGGAGACATCAAAAAGGGTGTACCCATCAGAACATAGACCCAACCTTACATTCCTTCGCTCACTAGCAAATGCTGGATACACTTGATCAAAGTGTTTCCATGCCTCACCATCAGACGGATGGGATAGAATACCCGGCTGCTTGGTACGGTCATGATGCCATCTCATGTGTGGAGCAGAACTCATCGAAGCATACAACCTCTTTAATCGGGGTATAAGGGGCAAGTAATGCATCGACTTAACAGGCTTCGGCTTCTTTTTAGGATTTTGCTCAGGCTTGTATCGAGGCTCCTCACAAAATCTACATGTCACGAGGTGATGAGAATCAAACGCGGAAAAAAGTAAAAGATAAGAACGAGACGTAACTCGATCTCTAATCCCAAGTAGCAACGGAGAACTTGTTCCGTTACACCCCGAGAGAAGGACAAGAACACCTACGCTATGCAACTACCCTCGAGCTAACGCGAGCACGCAAGTAGAATGGTCGGAGAGGAAGAGTATTCATCTAGATCCGCTAGAAGAACTACAAGTCCAAGGTCAAAAGGTTTCATTCAATAACCAAGAGCCATGCTCATGTTCAATGTTTAACATTCATTCAATATCAAAAACTAAGTGTAAAATAAGCTAGGCTTGGATATTTATAGTGTTTCCCAAGCTTACACAAAGACTTAATTACCCTTACTAATAAGGTTCATCAAATAAGCCACGTAGGGCAAAATAGTAAAAGAAACATAAGTTCAGCAGCTAGGAGGGGCGCCTGGGGCTGGGAGGGGCGCCTGGAACATGCTGAAGCTAGGCTGGGCGCCTGGAGCTAGGCGGGGCGCCTGGCTTGGCCTTCAGCTAGGCTGGGCGCCTGAAGCTAGGCGGGGCGCCTGGCTTGGCCTTCAGCTAGGCTGGGCGCCTAGCCAGGTGGGGCGCCTGGTGCTTTGCTGGGCCTTAGGCAGTGAGCTCCCTAGGCGGGGCGCCTGGGGTAGGCGGGGCGCCTAGCTCTGCTGGGCTCTCTTCTTCCTTAGGCGTGAGGCCTAGTTTGAGCACCCGGAATGGCTTCCAATCGCTTCCTTCTTCAAGGCCCTTCCTCACCAAGTGTATGTGTACTCCTTGGATCTCCTTAGCTTGACTACGTGTGAATGGTCTTGTGGGGGTTTGGGTCTCATCATCCTCCCCTTCTTGAGAAGATTTCGTCCTCGAAATTGAGGCATCATCACCCACTACCGCATCATCACCTACATCCAAAGGAACCAAGTCACAAACATTGAAAGTATTAGAAACTTGATACTCACTTGGCAAGTCGATCACGTAGGCGTTGTTGTTTATCTTTGAGAGCACTTGGAATGGGCCATCTCCACGGGGTGCTAACTTCCCTTTTCTAAGGTTTGGAAACCTTTCTTTCCAGAAGTGCACCCACACATAGTCACCCTTCTTGAGTTCCACCTTCTTGCGTCCTTTGTTTTTCTTGGAAGCAACCTTAGCATAGGCTTCCTCCAAATTCTTCTTCGCCTTTGCATGGAGTTCCATCATTGCCTTCGCTCTAGCTTTACCTTCAAAATTAACAACCATTTCCCTTGGCAAAGGGGTTAGATCAAGGGGAATCAAGGGGTTAAAACCATAAACACACTCGAATGGAGTCATGCCAATCATTCTATGCACGGTTCGATTGTAGGCAAACTCCATAAGAGGTAAATGATCAATCCAAGTCCCGGCCTTACCCCGGGTCATGGCTCTAAGAAGAGCACCCAAGGTTCGGTTTACCACTTCCGTTTGCCCATCGGTTTGTGGGTGGTGGGACGTGGAGAACAAGAGCTTGGTGCCTAAAGCATCCCATAAAATTCGCCAAAAATGGCTTAGGAACTTAGTGTCCCTATCACTCACTATAGTTTAAGGCACACCATGTAGCTTCAAAACATTTTCAACAAACAAGGAAGCTACATGTTGGGCATCATCGCATTTCTTGCATGGAATGAAATGAGCCATCTTTGAGAACCTATCCACAACAACATAAATGCTATCATGGCCCCCCCTAGTCCTAGGTAATCCCATCACGAAATCCATTGAGATATCCAACCAAGGACTAGTAGGTATGGGGAGAGGGGTATACAACCCATGGGGGTGGGCTTTGGATTTAGCACGCTTGCATTCAAGGCAATTGTTGCAAAACTTTTCCACTTGCACCCCCATCTTTGGCCAATGAAATTGTTCCTTAAGAATAGCCAAAGTCTTTCTTGTGCCAAAATGTCCCATGAGTCCCCCGCAATGTGCCTCTTGCACAAGCAACTCCCTCCAAGAGGACTCCGGAATGCACACTCTACCATTTTTGAAGATATAACCATTAACCCATTGGTATTTCTCAACTCTCTCCCCCTTCTCTAGAGCGTCAAGGACACTCTTTAGCTTTGGGTCATGAGCATACATCAATTTAATGCTCTCAAAACCCATGAGCTTAGAGGTGAGAGTGGTGGCTAGAGCAAACTTTCTCGAAAGCGCATCCGCCACAACATTGTCCTTCCCTTTCTTATATTGGATCACATAGGGAAAGGACTCAATGAATTCAACCCACTTGGCATGTCTCTTATTGAGCTTCTCTTGGCCTCTCAAATGCTTGAGTGACTCATGGTCACTCTTGATTACAAACTCACGAGGCCAAAGATAGTGTTGCCAATGGGCAAGGGCTCTCACAAGGGCATACAACTCCTTGTCATATGTCGAATAATTCAAGGAGGCCCCTTTCAATTTCTCACTAAAGTAGGCGATGGGTTTGCTATCTTGCATTAAAACACCACCGATTCCCACCCCCGAGGCATCACACTCAACCTCAAATGCCTTCCCGAAGTCGGGCAATTGCAATAGAGGGGCGGTACTCAACCTACTTTTCAACTCAAGGAAGGCCTTCTCTTGAGGCTCTCCCCAAACAAACGGTTGGTCTTTCTTCACCAATTCGGTGAGTGGAGCGGCAATGGAGCTAAAGTCCCTCACAAATCGCCTATAAAAGCTTGCGAGACCATGAAAGCTCCTCACTTGAGTCACGGTAGTAGGAGTAGGCCAATCACGTATGGCCTCTACCTTAGACTCATCCACCTCCACTCCTTGAGCACTCACAACAAACCCAAGGAAGACCACCTTCTCAACACCAAAGGCACACTTTTTAAAATTAGCATAGAGTTTTCGGCTCTCAACTTCTCAAGCACTAGCCTAAGGTGTTCAACATGGTCGTCTATTGATTTGCTATAGATCAATATATCGTCAAAATAGACGACCACAAACTTGTTGATGAATGGCTTTAGAACATGGTTCATTAGCCTCATGAAAGTGCTAGGTGCATTGGAGAGCCCAAAGGGCATCACCAACCACTCATAGAGACCAAATTTGGTCTTGAATGCGGTTTTCCACTCATCACCGGGTTTCATCCGGATTTGATGGTAGCCGGACCTAAGGTCAATTTTGCTAAACACACATGAACCGCTCAACTCATCTAACATATGATCAAGTCGGGGAATAGGATGACGGTACTTTACCGTTATTTTGTTCACGGCCCGACAATCAACACACATTCTCCAAGTGCCGTCCTTTTTGGGAACAAGGATCACGGGCACGGCACAAGGACTCAAGCTTTCCCTTACCAAACCTTTAGTGAGCAATTCATCAACTTGCTTTTGCAATTCCCTTGTATCCTCCGGGTTGCTCCTATAGGCCGGTTTGTTTGGGATTTGGGATCCCGGGACAAAGTCGATTTGATGCTCAATGCCCCTCAAAGGAGGCAATCCATCCGGCATTTCATCCGGGAATATGTCACCAAAATCCTTCAAAACATTCTCAAACACACTAGGCAAAGGGTTAGAAGAAAAATCACAATTAGAGTTAAGGATCATACCTTTGTGCACTAGGCATAGGAGAAATTTTGTGCCATCATTACCCTTCAAGAGCTCGCCCGGTTGCATCATGGCACACATGCCACCGGTAGATGAAGTAGGTGGGATTGCCACCATGCTTTTGGACAAAGGGCTAGTCTCAATGAGTGACTTAGCCTTTGCCACCTCCCTCAACTCCTTCATTTTCTTGTAGTCATCACTCACTTGCTTAGGAGTGAGAGGTTTAAGCACAAATCTCTTCCCTTCATGTTTGACCGTGTAAGTGTTGACACGACCATCATGCACCACTTGCCTATCGAATTGCCATGGCCTCCCTAAGAGTAGGTGGCATGCTTGCATAGGCACAACGTCAAACAAATGCTCATCCACATAACTACCCATTCGAAACTTGATCATGGCTTGTTTCATCACCTTAAGCTCTCCACATTCACTAAGCCATTGTAACCGGTAAGGTTTAGGATGCTTCATGGTAGTTAACTTCAATTGAGCCACTAGTGATTGACTCACTACATTTGCACAACTTCCGGAATCAATTATCATAGAGCAAACAACATCTTTGACCCGGCACCTAGCATGGAAAAGATTTTCCCTTTGCAAGGTTTCACTATCTTCCACAATCATAGCCCCTAGGCTCCTTCTCACAACCAAGAAAGTATGAGGATCCTCATCCTCCACCGTGTCATCAAGCAAATCATTCTCCTCTACTCCCTCATCTCCCTCTACTCCCTCTACTCCCTCATCTTCCGATTCACTCTCTTTCTCATATGCATCATTACCAACAACAATCATGGTCCTCTTTGTAGGGCATTCCCTAGCAAAGTGACCATAGCCCTTGCACTTGTGGCATTGTATTGAAGAAGAAGTAGGAGCATGTAGTTGAGTTTTAGAGTTACCTCCCACATTAGGTGTGTTCTTCTCAAACGGCTTTTTCACATCCTTGGTAGCATTTGCACCACTTGTTCCACTTGCACTTGGGAACCTTGCATTTGTGGTAGGAGGCTTCCAATCCTTCGGTTTGCTTGTTGGAGTAGTATTGCTACTCTTGTAGCGAAGAGATTTCTCCTCCTTGAGCCATTTCTCGGCCTCAACCGCATCTTCACATAGCTTGTAATGATCATCATATTTGTGGAACTTCAATTGTGAGGCTATGTCTCGGTTCAAGCCCCCTTTGAAACGGATCATGGCCGTCTCATTGTCTTCATCATCTAAGTCAAGGATCATTCGGATTTGCTCAAATTCATTGAAGTATTCACCAACCGATTTGTATCCTTGCTTTAAATCATATAGACGCCTTTGTTGTTCAACCCGATATTGGTTAGTCAAGTACTTCTCATCCATCACACGGATCAACTCTTCCCAAGTAAGATTAATAGCCATACCCGTCCTCCTTCTATTCCTCTTCACCGACTCCCACCAAGTAGAAGCAAAAGATTCAAAGGAGGATATTGCATACTTGGTCTTCTTCACATCGGGCATATCATTGGTGTCAAAGATACGCTCCATAGCCAATTTCCAATCAATGTACTCCACCGGGTCACTACTTCCTTTGAAAGAAGGAATAGTGAGCTTCACACTATTAAGGTTGTTGTTGTTGTCACGACCCCCTTGGAATGGCTCCGGTTGGCCTCCATGGTGATCATCATAAGCAACATAGTCCCTTCTAGCATTCCTCCCTCCATATCCTAAGGGTGGCCCTCGACCTCGGCCTCTACCTCGATCCACATTTCGACCCCAATTCATAGCTCGCCTTGGTTGAAAGTGATCATCAAACCCATACACATCGTCACCATAATCAACTTCCTCCCCTTCTTGAGCCTCAACAACTTGCTCAAGAGGTTGCACATTTTGGACGGGTCTTGGTAGTGGAAAGTTTCTTGGGGGATTATCCAAGATACGGGGAATGCCCGTTAGTTCAATTCTCTCCCGATCCTCCTTTACCCGTTGTTGATTGAGCAATTCAACAACTTGTTCCGGGGTAAAGGTAGGGCTACTTGAGCCTTCACAGGTCTCAATTTGGACACTCGGGGTCCCCTTTTCAATTGGGACACTCGGGGTCCCATGTTCTCCTTGAGTACTCGAGGCTCCCTTTTCAAGAGAATCAATCCTTTGGTTCATGAGGTCCATCTTGGCAAGAAGATTAGCCAAGGCCTCCTTAATGAAATCTTGACCTTCGTTGGCCATTGTACCTACAAAGAAAGAAACAAGAGTTAGTTAAAACACCTCACTCGCTCCCTCACTTGTGTTCACTCGGATCACTCTTTTGGGTGGCGGTGGATATTTCACTCAACTTGTAGTTCCAAAGCTTCACGTAGATGATTAGCAACTCCTCAACTCAACTAAACTATTCACGAGTCACGCACACTCCGGGGTGAGTGGAGTTAATGGGACTCAATGAACGCTAGGCACTTTGAAGTGAAGGACTTGAGTTAAAAGGTTCTACGCTTTTCCTTAGAATTCTACTCTCCTTGCTAGGCACGAATCACTTAAGAGCAATCAAAGGGTTAGCACTATTCAAGTAGATCGGTTACTCAAATTAGTACTAACTAGATGTTATGTTATCAAACAAAGGGAAATACCTACGAAAATCTACCCGAAACACTACGTTCAGCACTCAGGAGGGGCGCCTGAAACTCAGGTGGGGCGCCTAGTCTGTGCTGTATTCCAGGCGGGGCGCCTGGGTCTAGGCGGGGCGCCTGGGACTTAGGCAGTAGCCAAGTCAGGCGGGGCGCCTGGCTTAGGCGGGGTGCCTGGCCTGAAGCCTTTTCCAACTCGTTCCAAACTCGTTTCAAGTCGATTTTCAAGCTCCAAATCCGATGTTTTCAACTTGTTTTCACAATCCAATGATACCCAAAGTTGTGTTTGATCTTCCTTAACAAAACCTAATCAAATTTTCAATCAAACAAGCAATCAAATCAAGGTTCAATCCCAAGAACTCAAGAACACAAGGGTTTAACAAAAGGGTTTCAACAAGGATTGTGATTCATCAAAGTAGGTGTTATACATGTTCAAATCCCACAAAATTGGTACCGAATTGTTTGTTTTTCAATGAAGATCAATCCCCAATAACAAGTTTCCAATCAAACATCAACCCAACCCAAGAATCAAGCCAAAATTCATCAAGAACAAGTTCTTCAAGGGTTTAAGGGGTTTTGGGGTTTCAATTTTTCAAACTTCACCAATTCCAACAATTTTGGTATCCAAGTAACGGGAAATCAATCACGATCAAGAATCCATAACACCCATATCACAAATCATCCAAATCAACAAGTTACACCAAATTTTTGTATTTTTCAATTTTTCAATTTTTTTTGCAATTTTCTCCTTTCTAATAACTTCAACAACAAGAAAAACTAAAAGAAGATACTAGGCACGAAGAATCAAGGGTCGGGGGTTTGTAGAAACAAAACCCGAGCCTTGCTCTGATACCAAACTGATGAGAATCAAACGCAGAAAAAAGTAAAAGATAAGAACGAGACGTAACTCGATCTCTAATCCCAAGTAGCAACGGAGAACTTGTTCCGTTACACCCCGAGAGAAGGACAAGAACACCTACGCTATGCAACTACCCTCGAGCTAACGCGAGCACACAAGTAGAATGGTCGGAGAGGAAGAGTATTCATCTAGATCCGCTAGAAGAACTACAAGTCCAAGGTCAAAAGGTTTCATCCAATAACCAAGAGCCATGCTCATGTTCAATGTTTAACATTCATTCAATATCAAAAACTAAGTGTAAAATAAGCTAGGCTTGGATATTTATAGTGTTTCCCAAGCTTACACAAAGACTTAATTACCCTTACTAATAAGGTTCATCAAATAAGCCACGTAGGGCAAAATAGTAAAAGAAACATAAGTTCAGCAGCTAGGAGGGGCGCCTGGGGCTGGGAGGGGCGCCTGGAACATGCTGAAGCTAGGCTGGGCGCCTGGAGCTAGGCGGGGCGCCTGGCTTGGCCTTCAGCTAGGCTGGGCGCCTGAAGCTAGGCGGGGGGACCTGGCTTGGCCTTCAGCTAGGCTGGGCGCCTAGCCAGGTGGGGCGCCTGGTGCTTTGCTGGGCCTTAGGCAGTGAGCTCCCTAGGCGGGGCGCCTGGGGTAGGCGGGGCGCCTAGCTCTGCTGGGCTCTCTTCTTCCTTAGGCGTAAGGCCTAGTTTGAGCACCCGGAATGGCTTCCAATCGCTTCCTTCTTCAAGGCCCTTCCTCACCAAGTGTATGTGTACTCCTTGGATCTCCTTAGCTTGACTACGTGTGAATGGTCTTGTGGGGGTTTGGGTCTCATCACGAGGTCTGCATCATCCTTATAATACAACATGCAACCATTAACACAACAATGAATCTTCTCGGCAGAAAGACCCAACGAGGAAACCAACTTCTTAGTGTAGTAATAATTAGTTGGTAAGGCCATATTTGTCGGATTGAGTTCATTCATAAGGCCAATGATGGAATCCACGGCAGCTTGAGAAATACTAAAATCTGATTTGATACTCATCAATCTAACAGCAACCGAAAACTAGGAATGCACCGAGCCCTCATAAAATGGACGACTTGTTTCCTCCAACCGTTTATAGAATTGATTTGCCTCGGCATTGGGAATGTGCTCAATATTTGGCTGTGATGTATCCGGCTGAAGGGGATCATTAGCCGGGTACATCCCAAAAGCATCATTTACCATATCTTCCATTTTATACCCGGCTGCTTGGTCTGGTTCCACAACTGGAGAACTTCTAACGCCATGAATATTTTCAAGATTTTGAAGGTGCTCCTGCAAGTCCCAAGGCTCTCCATGATTATACCAAACATAGTAATTTGGCATAAACCCCTTCTTATACAGATGTACCTCTACATTCTCCAAATCTTGTATCTTTACACATTTGCATTTTTCACATGGACACCTAATTTTGCCATGCCTTAAATAATCGTCTGTGTTGCGGGCTATATCAAGAAATTCCATAACACCCGCTACAAACGAAGGCCTCAACCCCCGCCGCTCGGGAAAATTTCTATTATCCATCCACAAACGACGTCGATTAATGTCCATATCTACACAAACATTGCAAGATTGAGAAACAATATGTATGATGTTTGTAAATATTTTCTTATAACACCATATTAATTACTATTATCAAAGCAATTCAAACCAACAAAAACTTATTCGTTTTAGGCATAACATGTTCATCTTCTCAACAATACCAAAGCAACAACACATTCCAAACAACACTATCAAACAATTTCAACAATCTCCAACAACTACAACAATCCCAAACAACACAAACCTAACTTTAAAATAGCTAACAACACCAAACAAGTTCTTCAACATCAACAATAACTACAATAAATAAATTAACTAATAATTAACTACCTATGCAACATTATAAGCCGAAATTAAAAAATAATTAAATTCGGATTTAATAAAAACAAAAAAAAAAACTTACCTCGAGGTTGATTTGTGCTTCAATAGCACCTAGTAATGATTTTTCACTAGTTATATGCTTAAGAACAACAAAAAAAAATTGAGTAAAAAAGTTAGGGTTTAAGTATTAGAAAATAATTAAAATAACCCTAAAACTAAGAATTTACCTTGAATTTCTTGTTATATGTAGTGTATAGGAGGGTAGAATGTGTTTGACTTTTGATTTTGGGGGTGGGTTATGGTGGTTTTCGAGTATTGAGGTTTGGGGGGAGGGGTGTTTAGAGAGAATTTTAGTGTTTGGGGAAGAAGATAGAAATGGGGAAAGGGGGATTCTGCTGAAACTTAAAACGGGTAGGTCGACCAACCTTTCGACCGAAATTCGGTCGACCGATTTTCGGTCAAACAGTTGTGACTATGTTAACTGTTCGACCGAAAATCGGTCGAACCTCGGTCGAAATAGGGGTTCGACCGATTTTCGGTCAATAGATGGTAGTCGAAAAAACCTGTATTTTTAGTAGTGAAAGAATGAAATAGAACAATATAGAAAACCTACTTAGAGTTTTAATTCTCGGGGTCTGAAAATTCACATGAATAGAAGCTCCATTGTTGTATGGAAATTCGAACATTGATTTGTGTGCCTAGACTTGAGGCTTAATAGTGACCATAGAAGCTTTGGTGTACAGTCTCAATACCACCATTGATGGGTTTTGAAAAGTTTCAATGCTTGAAAACGGGTTATGCACTTTTTTCTCAATTTGTCTTGTTGTTGTAAAGTTTTGATTTTAGTTTAATTTTTTTTAAAAATAGTGTGTATTGTTATTGAAGTCATTGATATCTGCTTTGGTCTTTACTCTAATTGAATTTTCTGGTTTGTTATGTGTATGTAGAGCTCTAGTTTCAATTTTAGTCCTTGTAAATTACTAAACTTGAATTTTTATTCAAACGAGCTCCATAATTAGGTGCAATTGATCTTTCTTGATTTATGCACTAAACTTGTTGAATTGGAGCTTGAAGTTAAAACTCTCGTCCCAAATTGAGAAAAATTGATTTCAAAAATGAAGGAGTAAGAGAAAAATCAAAGGAAAAAGAGTCAAAATTATCAGATTGTGAAAAAATTAGTTCGGATTGGGAGTAATCACTGCATTATGTTTCGCTTGGAGGAGGGGTGGAGGGGGATGGGTGTTAAAAATTAGTGCATCTTACTATTTTTCAATAACTGGTTTTACTGCTATTTTTTATGTTTACTGAGTCAAATAAGTCAGTTTCTATTTTATAGGACAATTATCAGATTCTAGACTATTAGTTGTTGATTTTGGATAGGATTCTCTTGTTAGTAGTTGGAGATATTTTAGGAGTTAACATTAGTAGTCTGCTATTTATTTTTACATATCTGCTGTATCTTGAAGTATCAGAAAGTAAGCAATAATATTTTCCAACTTTCCTATTTCTCATTGCCATTTACTGCATTAACTCTTCTTCTCTATTTTTATTATAATGGGGATGGGGTGGGTTTGGAACTCTGATTGTACTTTCTTTCTTCTTGTCTATCAAGTTCATTTTGTCTTGTCAGAGGAGATTGAAAGTTGTTGAGGAGAATTTCTTTGTGCATAATGGAGTTGGCAAATGGCGGAAATAGTTTAAATGCACAGTTCGGTGTTGAGAAGCTTGTAGGGACAAACTACAAGTATTGGAGAATGTGTATGGAGGCTTACCTTCAAGGTCAGGACCTGTGGGATCTTGTTGCTGGTACTGATGAAGAAATTCCAGCAGATACTCCGAAAAATGCAGAATCACGGAGGAAGTGGAAGATCAAATGTGGTAAAGCTCTCTTTGCTTTGAGGACTTCAATTGGAAAAGAACTCATCGATCATGTTCGTGATATTAGTTCACCAAAAGAAGTTTGGGATATACTTGAACGACTCTTTTCTCAAAAGAATATAGCGAGGTTACAACTGTTGGAAAATGAATTGGCAATGTTAAATCAAGGAGGTATGTCAATTTCAGAATACTTTTTGCGAGTTAAAAGTATTTGTGCTGAAATTTCAGAATTAGACCCGGATGAGAAGATCAGTGAAGCAAGATTGCGACGATTTCTTATTCAAGGGCTGAAGAAGGAGTACACTCCTTTCATTACCTCCATTCAGGGTTGGTCAAAGCAACCTTCAGTTGAAGAATTGGAAAACTTGCTTTCGAACCAAGAGGCTCTGGCAAAGCAAATGGCAAAAAGTTTTGAATCGGATGCCGTTCTTTTTTCAAAAAAAAATATAAAAAGAAAAACACATCAGCAGGAAACAATGACAATGACAAGGGGTCAAACAGTGAAAAATCTCCTGATGGCAACTCTCGAAACAACAGTCGTATCAAGTGCCATCGATGTGGTAAAATGGGGCAAATCAGGAAAAATTACAGAGTGAAGATTTCAAATGCAAATATTGCAAGTGAAAATGAAGAAAATGAGCAACTCAAATGGGACCAATGTTTCACTGTAGAAGTAGTTGAAAAGAGGAACAATGGTGCTACCATGACGTCTCAGGCACTTTACAACCATGATAGCTGCAAAGAAGAATGGATTATTGATTCTGGTTGCTCTCATCATGTAACCGGCAATGATTCGCTCCTTTCAGAGTTGCATCAACATAATGGAGAACGAGTTATAGTTACCGCTGATAACTCAGTATATCCGGTAGCTAAAGAAGGAGTCCTGAAGATTGACGTTGGCGATACACGAGCTGTTAAGTTGAACGATGTCTTTCATGTTCCAGGTTTGAAGAGAAATTTAGTTTCAATTTCTCAAATTACTAATTCTGGAAAATATGTTTTGTTTGGTCCAAATGATGTGAAGGTTCTTGATAATGTGAAGAATATAGTTGCTGATGTTGTTCTTGCCGGTGAAAATAAAGGCTCCTTATTTTCCATGGCTGTAGGGGAAGCCTTTGTGAAGAAGACAAGCCAAACAAGTAATCCTGCGATTTGGCATGCCCGATTGGGGCACTTAGGCTACCAATTGTTGCGGCAAATTTCTTTAAAGAAATTGGTGCATGGAATACCAGCTCTACAAAATATTCATGAAGACGTAGTTTGTCAATTTGGCAAATCACATTGTCTTCCATTTCAAAGATCATCAAATCACAGATCCACTATGTTTGAGTTGGTTCACTCAGACTTGATGGGACCAACAAAAACAATAAGTTATAGTGGTTTTCGCTATGCCATGGTATTTGTTGATGATTTTTCAAGGTATACATGGGTAAAGTTCTTGAAAGAGAAGAGTGAAGCTTTGTCAAAATATGCTGAGTTCAAAGTTGCTGTAGAAAAGGAATTTGAGGTGAAAATAAAATGCTTACGCAGTGATAACGGAGGCGAATATATGTCAGATGATTTCTTCAAATACTGTGATGATAATGGCATTTTAAGGCAAATGACATGTCCGAATACTCCTCAACAAAATGGTGTCTCAGAAAGAAAACTATCTCATCTTTCTTCTATAAGCCTTTCATGGCTACATGATAAGAATCTCCCTCAAGAGCTTTGGGCTGAAGCCATTCAATGTGCATGCCATGTAATAAATCGGTTGCCTCCATGGTCAGGTAAAGAAAAATCTCCTTTTGAGATTCTATATGATGAAAAGCCAAATGTTAATTACTTTCGGGTATTTGGTTCAACTTGTTATGTTCATATTGCAAAATCTAATCGAACTAAACTTGACCCGAAAGCAAAAAGGTGTGTCTTTGTTGGCTATGATTCATATAGGAAAGGGTGGAGGTGTATGGATCCAGAAACCAAGAGATATGTCACGTCCAGAGATGTTGTGTTTGATGAAATATCATCATACCATTCTGCGGATAGAACCAGCAGCCAGGAAACTATTCTTGATGTCGATCAAGAAAAATTGGAACTGATTCAAGAGAGTACCTTGCAGGAGAGTAACATCCAGGTTTCTAACAATGATGACAGTTCAGCTGCTAATACCTCTAATTCAGAGGATGGTGAACATCAAACTGAAAGAAGGTCAACAAGGGAGAGAAGAGAACCAATTTATCTCAAAGATTATGAGGTGCAGCTCAATGGAGCAGCAAGCTTTGAAGAAGAACCAGCAAGCTTTGAAGAAGCCAAAGGTCATCCAAAGTGGGAAGCAGCTATGCAAGAAGAAATTGATGATTTGAACAAAAACCAGGCATGGGAGTTGGTGTTGAAGCCGGAGAATTGCGAGCTAGTTACCTGTAAATGGGTTTATCGATTGAAGAAAAACTCAGATGGGGCTATTGATAAATACAAAGCTCGTCTTATTGCACGTGGTTTCTCTCAAAGTTATGGGCTGGATTATGAAGAGACATTCAACCCGGCTGCAAAATTGGTAACAGTAAGAACCATTTTCTCTCTTGCAGCATCTAAAAATTGGAAGTTGTGGTAACTTGACGTGAAGAACGCTTTTCTTTACGGAGAATTGGATCGTGAAGTATTTATGGAACAACCCAAAGGATATGTCTCTAAGCAGTATCCTCATCATGTTTGTCGTTTAAAGAAGGTGTTGTATGGCCTTAAACAAGCGTCGCGTGCTTGGTATGGTAAAGTTGCCCAATACTTTATCTTTTGTGGTTTTAAAGTCTCTAATGCAGATTCTAGTTTGTTTATTAAAAAGGGACCAAATATGCACTTGATGGTCTTATTATATGAGGATGACATGATCATTACCGGAGATAATGAAGCTGAGATATCTAAATTGAACAATGAACTCTCTGTTCGATTTGAGATGAAGAATTTGGGAGAAGTTAGCTGCTTTTTTGGTCTGGAAATAGAAAAAACAGATCAAGGATATTTTGTTTCTCAAAAGGCGTACGCAAGAAAGTTGTTACAGCGTTTTGGCATGGGGAGTCGAAAGCTAAAGCCACTCCAATGGAGCCACATCTCAAGGTGAAGAATGATGAAGGAAAATTGTTAAAAGATGTTCGAAAATTTCAGCAGCTTGTTGGTAGTTTAATTTATTTAACTATCACAAGACCTGAAATTTCTTATTCTGTTGGAATAATTTCTCAGTTCATGCAGTGTCCAAGAAGTTCACACTTAGATGCAGCAAAAAGAATTCTTCGATACGTGAAGGGCTCACTTGATCATGGTCTTATGTATAGAAAACATCAAAAGTTCATGCTAAATGGCTTTACTGATGCGGATTGGGCAGGAGATATAAATGATAGGCATTCAACTTCAGGATATTGCTTCAGCGTTGGTTCAGCTGTGGTATCTTGGTATAGCAAGAAGCAATCAGTGGTGGCACTGTTGAGCTGGCTGCACAAGAATGTACTTGGTTGAAGAGATTAATAGGAGAGATGTTGTGCAAAGTGGACTATGCTGTTCAAATTAGATGTGATAATGAAAGCGCTATCAAGCTTGCTTTGAATCCAATTTTTCATGGTCGCACGAAGCACATTGAAGTTCGTCATCACTTCATTCGAGAGAAAGTTCTAGATCAAGAAATTGCGCTGAAAGGGATCTCTACAAATGAGCAAGTCGCAGACATATTTACAAAGGCTTTAGTAAAGCCTAAGTTTGAATATTTCAGAGCTGCTCTTGGAGTTACTGATCGTAAGCATGCACTAAGGGGGAGTGTTAAAAATTAGTGCATCTTACTATTTTTCAATAACTGGTTTTACTGCTATTTTTTTTATGTTTACTGAGTCAAATAAGTCAGTTCCTATTTTATAGGACAATTATCAGATTCTAGAATATTAGTTGTTGATTTTGGATAGGATTCTCTTATTAGTAGTTGGAGATATTTTAGGAGTTAACATTAGTAGTCTGCTATTTATTTTTACATATCTACTGTATCTTGAAGTATCAGAAAGTAAGCAATAATATTCTCCAGCTTTCCTATTTCTCATTGCCATTTACTGCATAAACTCTTCTTCTCTATTTTTATTATAATGGGGATGGGGTGGGGTTAAGAAGATGAAGAAGTATGTGGGTGGTGAGAGAGGAAGTAAAGTTGGTTTTGACAGGGACATGTGGCACCTTTTTGGTGCTAATTATTTAGTTTTGGAACTCTTGTAAGTTTTAAGGGTATATTTGCGCCTTTTTTATTAACGGCAAGGGTAAAGATGGGCGAAACTATTAACAGAGGGTATATCTTTTCAATAACGCATACTTTAAGAGGTCTTTTGTTATGGTGTATAAGAACAAGTAATCACAATATTAAATAACACATGGTCTTAATCCTATATTTGGTTGCTTCCTTCTATGCATAAGCAATGCATGTATTAAGTTATACATAAATTATGGTACTATTTAATTTCACATCCCATGTGGGATAACTAATTCAATTATATATGGATAATATCAACTTGAGAAAGTTGCCCTTCTTTCCAAATCTTTTTATTCCCTTTGATATTTGAGGTCCAATGTTATAATTGGAAACAAAAATTTATCCACTCAAAACCAAACACATGATTCAAATTATGTCTCATTTTTAATACCGTCGAAACAAATGCTAGATAAATATAATCCTTGTATTTTAATCCATATATTACTAATTGCCAATTTCCCATATTATTAATTCCTGTATTATAGTCCTGTATAACTTGTTTCTCTACCAAACGACCAAGGGCATCTTTGACCCTTTTCCGTTATATTTTAATAACATACTGAGTTTTGACACTGACTTGATAAAAAAGACACCTTTTTAAAATGTGTCATTTGCATTTTACACCCCTAATGTATTATGCTTTGTTTTGTGATTCGCATATTATACTTTTATTTTTAATAATTTACACCCTGATCTCTCTATTCTCTTGTAAATCAATAAAATATTCTTTTATTGGGTTATCCATAAGGACAAATAAGTGTTTGGCTAAGCTTATAAGCTGGTCAAATCAGTTTATATGCACTTTTAGGCTTATCTCCGTATTTGCTAAAATTAAAAGTGCTTATAAGTCAAGTGCTTATAAGTCAAAATAAGTCATAAGTTGGTCTCCCCCAACTTATTTTTTTGGGAAAGTGCATGAGAGGCCACTTTTGCCAGTGGTCTTTGATTTGAGGCCACTTTTTTTAATTGGTTTTGCATGAGAGACCACTTTTTGGAACTTCAATCCTTTTGGGTTGAACTTCACACAAGTTCAGCCCACAAAGGTTGAAGTTTAACTTCAGCTCACTACAAGGATTGTAGTTCAAACTTCGGCCCACAAGGGTTGAAGTTTACGGCATCTATACCTAAAAGTTCAACCCTTACGGATTGAAGTTGAACTTCATAACTTAAGCATGAAGTTCAACCCACAGGGTTTGAACTTCAACCCACAAAGATTGAAGTTCCAAAAAATGGTCTTTCATGTAAAACCAATAAAAAAAGTGGCTTCAAACTAAATATCAATGACAAAAGTGGCCTCTGCCGAAATTTTTACTATTTTTTTTAGTTTATAAGCACTTTTGGTTTGACCAACCTATTTACTATTATATTCCTAATATTATTACGTAATCCCTGAACTATCCTAACTAAAATAAAACCCCTAACCCTTTGCATCACTTCACCCTCGACCTTTTTACAATTTCAAAACCCTGCAACTCATATTTGTAAGGAAATTATTATATATTTCAAAAGATTTCAACGAATGTCCTTCATGCAATGATATATAATACAAGTGGCTATTTGCATGAAAATAATTTACAAGTGTCATTGTGCATGTATAGCCATGGACAAGTGTTTTTTGCGTGAAACCATTTTGAGAAGTGTCAAAAATCCCTTGATAAGTAGCTAATTTAGCAAGACACTTGTCATCCATGCAAAATTCCCTATAAATAGAGGCTATTTCAGCAATCAATGGACATCCCACAACCGATCAAACATTCTTTTTCAGCCAATATCCCTTCTTTAGCCACTGTTTCACTGTTAGCCACTATTTTATTGTTTAGCTACAAATATTAGCCTAATCCTTTTCCTTTGGCCACCTCCACCTTAGACTTGCTGGGTACATTATATAATTTTGTTGATTCTTGTTCCCTCTAAAATATAAATAGAGGAAGGCTTGTTTTATCCTGGGGAAACATTTCAAATTGCTGAAATAATTTCTTAGGACAGTGCCCAGCACGACTCAAAACATCGTACCTTTTGAGATATTAACTATATCCTTTTACTTGTTTTATATTCAACAATATTTTCGTCATACATTATTATTATTATCATTATTATTATTATTATTATTATTATTATTATTATTATTATTATTATTCCCGTTGTTTCCCTACAATATTAGCCACGAGCAAAAAAACCACAAGCATCTGAAGCTCTTGTACACATCAAAAGTCATTGTTTCAGATTGAGAGTATTGCGGTGGTTGTGGAATTAGTTTCATTGGAAGAACTAGTGTTGGGCTTTACTGATAAATATTTTATGGGAGATTACACAAATATACAACCCTAACACCATATTTACAGAAAATAGCAATACTTTATAACTTTACAAAATATAACAATAGTTTTTTCACATTCCATATACAAATTTCAACAAAAACCTACAAATGAAGGTCTCCCACACCAGCTGAGCAGTAATAGCATCGCTGCCGGCCACTGGCGGCAGGTCACCGGAAAAACTTTTTTTTTTTAAAATCTGGAAAAAGGCTTCTAACATACAAAAAAAAAAAAAATGAAAACGCATACACATACATAATCTAGAAAATACTAAATATACAATTATTTGAACCACAAAATACAAGACATACACTATATACAAAATATACAAAAATACATAATCAAAATATTGCCAAACATACAGTTGAAACTACAAAAAATACACAAACATACGACAATATACAAAATAAACACAATTAGATATTCAAATTTTTTTAATGTATTTATACACCAAAACATGCACATACACATAACTACAAAAATCGTATATATGTATATACAAATAAATACACATACAAAATCAAAAAATAAAAAGAAACAAGAAGAAAATGAAGTAGATCTGAAAATATATTTACAAAATACAAATATATACATAAACATACGTATATATACACTTACAAAAAGGAAAAAAGAAAAAAAGAGAGCAGATCGGAAAAAGCTCACGGGAAAACCACCAAAAACCCATGTATCGGGGCTGCCTGCCACCACAGTGCAGCAGCGCCGCAACAGAGACAGGGGAGAGCAGAGCCTGGCGAGGAACAACGAGAAAGGGGAAGGGGGAGGGGCGGCGATGGGTGGGGGATGGTGGAGGAGGAAGAGAAGGAGAGAGGAGAATAAATTAGTGTTTAATGTTTGGGATGAGGGAAATGATAAAATTGCTATGTGGGGTAATTAGGGGAAAGTATCATTATGTATTGTAAATATTCAAAAAGTATCGTTATGTTTTGTAATTAAGCTATTAGAGTAGTCATGTGGTTTAAATTTTCCATATTTTATTGGCAAATATTGAAATCTTAAATTCTTCCCCAGAGATTATCATTTTGGGCTAGCGTTGAATTGTTTCAAGACTACAATGTGTTTCACGTATTTGAAGCAATTTAGAATTTAAAATCTTGCAATAGTTATGTTTTGATTGGTATAAATAACCTTCAGGGTATTGAAGTCATTTTAATAGAAAAAGTGCTTATCGACACTTTTTTTTTTACAAAACACACAAACTGCTTACTATCAGATTCAGCACTTCCATCCAAATACATAACTGCTTATTTATAAAGTCAGCTTCAGCACCTAAAATAAAAGTGCTTATCAGCACTTAATGCTTATCAACACTTAATGCTTATCCACCACTTTAAATCAGCTAACTCAAATGGGCTCCAAAAAAGAGATACAACAACAAAATGCTTAGGACGAGAGTCTGAAAAAAATACTTAAGACGAGAGTGATTGTAAATAGGTCCATCTTCCCACTTAAAACAACCAGCGCTATGCAAACTGAAGGCTGCATAGGAGCTTTCTTATAAGCATGAAGTGAATTATAATCTCTTGTTCGTCTTTCTAGTCTTAGGATAAGTAAAGGGACTATCTCTGTTACTTTATTCTTAGAGGGTTGGAAAATATATATGTAGACTTTTTTTTATTTCTTATGAAAGAAAAGTTAAATTGACTAATTCCTGTCTTAACGTGCTATGTTATATGGCTTAGACAAAAAATAGGAAAAGGAAAAGACCAAATTCTTTTTAATTGCACCATATATCATTTTTAATTTCATTTCTTATTTAAATTATTTTCCTATTTTGCCTAGCTAATTTAACATAAAAAGGGTTCTTTATTGTTTTGCAAAGAAATAAAGAAATTTGGATGCAAATAATAAATAATACTAACATAAGGTGCAAATCACAAAAGAGGATATACATTAAGGGGTAGTTCAGCTCCGCGACGGATAACCGACACTTAGTGTCGGTCATCACTAATCCTGCTGATAATCTTTTAACCATGAATATAACTGATAAACGGAATAAGCATAAACCTAGCTGATAAGAATTATGCAATGCAAAAAGTTGGCAAGGCTAACATAAGCTTACATACATAACATACTGACAGAACCACACAGGGACATATCTACAGGTCTCTAAGAGTGCTGAACTGAATATACAAAGGACGGGACAAGGCCCCGCCATACCCAGACTGGCTGACTGTACACATACCAAAAGATAAGTAACTCCGGGAGTAAGCGGAGTGACTCCCATAGCTGATAGATGGCCTACTAACATGGTCCAAGCATTGATCTATCCGCACCTGCGCGACATGAAACACAGCGCCCCAAAAAAGGGCGTGAGTACGATATGTACCTAGTATGTAAGGCATGAACATATAATATATCATAGCTGAATGAAACTGTAAGGCTGGAATATAAATATGTAAATATGAGCTGGAGCATAGCAATATAGCTGGAAATCTGAAGAACGTACTAACATGATCTGGATATAAACTGAAATCTAGCTGAATCTGAAGCTGAAGATTGAGTTGAACTATACTTATAAATAACTGTAATATGACTGATAACTGGTAACTAGAAACTGGAAAATAACTGTTAACTGATCCTGACGCTAAGAACTGGTGGCTGATAACTGGTACTGAGCTAAAATTGAACTGTTATCTGAACTGGTACCTGTCTGGCCCGGGGTCGTTTGGTTTGTGGGATTGGACTAATAATTCTGGGATTAAATTTAGGACTACAACAATCTCTTGTTTTGTTGGTGGGATTAGTTAAAGTGGGGTAGCTTTTATACCAAATTCATGGTATTATTTTATCTCATATAGGAGGTGGGATTGTTAATTCCGGGATTATTATCCCGAAATTATAACAATCCCAAATTTGTGGGATATCCCACGTATTTAGTCCCGCCAATCAAACGACCCCTTTGGGTATTGGGATAGCTAATACCCACTTAGAATTTCTCATAAGTTATTGCAACGTTTGATTGACAATTTTGCAATATTTAATATGCACATAAGTTATAGAATAATTTATGTATTATTTTATGTGGGATAGACAGATGAATAAGTAAGGTAAGTATCAAGACATGTATTAAAATATAAAATGAAAAAATTTATCCACATAATAATAAAGATATTTTTTAATTTTATTTAATGCGGGTATTAGTTGAATCCTGAAGTCAGAGATAAAGCAGTAGTAGTAAAATCTCAAACAAAATATAGGAGGAAGCAGTCCAAAGTCCTAAACCCTAACTGAAAATCTCTTATTATTTGATGGAGAAGTTATTTGGTAGTGGGATGTTGTCGCAGGATGGAAACAGTAACTTAAGTACAATCTCTTCTGTTCTTGAAAAGTCAACCTCCAAATCATCAAATGGCTCTGCTTCTGTTGACCAGTCTCAGCTCTTGCTTGCTCGCCCTCCCAGGTATTTTTATAGAGGTCTTTTGATGATCAACTAAGTGTGTACCATATTAAATTGCGCTGTTAAAGGTTATTTTGTATATCATGACCCAGCCTTAATGGGTCAGTGGAATAGTTTAGGTGTGCACGCCCCCTAGTAACTTCTTATACTTAGAACTACCAGCGATGTTTGCATCCACTGGCTTAGAATGCTAGATCAGTCCTTGTTGCCTCCGACATAATAAGTAATTTTATTCAGTAACACCCTAACTTTGTAGAATTGGACACTCCTATTTGAGAGAGTAGAGATGAATTCAGGAACATAGGCAGTAAAGTTTCTGCATGTTTGAGTTTCCTCAGTTAAGTTGCGTTTCCTTTTTAGCAGATGGAAATCGTAGAATATGAATGACAATTTGTTGTGGTTCCAATTTTGTAGAGGTAGGAAGCCTGTCAGTTGGGGTGTTTTATTGCATATTAAGTGTTAAGAGGTGGTGTATGATTTGCAAAACTATACTGATAGTCCCTGCATGTCGTTAATTCTTCCTTTGGTTCCATAACTTGATCTTTCCTTTTATGTTTTTCTAAACACCTAAAACCAAACTCACACAGGAAAAGGGTGAGTTAGACAAGTAAGTTGTTTATGATGTAGTGAACTCTAATCCAGTGAAGTTTCCGGAAACATGCCCATTCTTGCAATGATGTTTGTACGCACTAACCTTGCAACCTTGATCTGCCACTGTTGGCTACTGACCTAATAAGTAATTTTGTTAGGGAGTCTGTATACCTTTGTGGCATCAGACACTCCTAGTTAAGAGAATGTAGATGCATTCAGTAACACTGAAACTACTACCAATTTGAGTTGCTCATCTTTAAGATATTGACGGGGAATCTTCTGGAGTATGCATACTGAAAGTGCCTTTATTCTGTTTTGATTTGTGAAAATTGAAAACTGCTTTTCTTTTTGAGTAGGTGGTTCAATGGAATCAATGGATGTAATGGGAATATGAATGGCTTTTATTAGTTATTACTAACTTTATCCAAAAACAAAATGACAAAACATTAAAAACCTAATTGCATAATACAGTGTAGGGATTAACATCCGGATTTGGTTCAAATAAGTATGGTTCCTGCTTTGTAGAGCAGAAGACCTGTTGGTTAGGGTGTTCAATTGCATTTTATGTGTTCAGGGATCATGTATGATTGGAAAACTATACCATTACTCCCTGTATATGGTTCTTGCTTTGGTTCCATAAGTTGGTCTTCTTCTTATTTCTTTCTTTGAACACTTAAAACCAAACCAGAAAGTTGTTTATGAGAGAATGAATTATACAGCAATGATGCTTCCAGGGAAAAAAAATGTCCCTCCTGTGTTGTGAATAGGAACATTGTGGTCCATTTACTCTTTTTTTTTTTTTGGGGGGGGGGGGGGTGGTTTAAAATGTGTCCATTTGCACTTGTTTTGGAGGAGATTTAGCTATCCTCTTATCCGAATGGGGTTCTAAATATGAAATATTGACTTAAATGTCTCAGATGATTGCAAGTGGACCACATCATCCTAAAAGAGGAAATGATTGTAAGTTGACCAAAATCGTTCTTCTTTCCCAGTCACTTGGCAGGAATGTGGTTTGCAGCTTAAAATCGTTCTTCTTTCCCAATCACTTGGCAGGAATATGGTTTGCAGCTTTGGTATCATAATTTTGCCATAATATCTATAACCATTTGATCAACACTGTTCTTAAAAAATTAAGATTTTTGTGTGCTCATATAGCGAAAAGTAAGTACGACTAGAATGAGGAATTACTGTAATTTCAGGAACCAAAATAGCAACGTTGGTTTGTTAAATTGGTTGATTGATCATATGTATGAATAGGGGGAAAGAGATAAAGGGGCATCACAGCTTCTATCCATGTTGCTCGGATCCTGAAAAGATGCCATTGCCTCCGTATCAGATCCTCCAAAAAATGAAAACTGTATCCTAGCGTCGGTCGATGAGTGTTTAGTTAATTATGAATGTTTAGTAAACTATGAATATTTAGTTAATTGAAAGTAAAAAAAGAAGTCATAATTACACAATAATCGTTGGTCATTTCACTTAATTAAAACAGAAATCAAGTTAAAGTACATCGTTGACTAAACACATTAGGTTTTATTCAACAAAACGACGTGCTGATCTGTTCTGTACCGCCGGAGCCTAAAATTTATGTGATGAGTCCGACCTCTAGATCCAGACCCGTGTCTAGCAACATTGGCTTCTATAATCCCAAGATGCAACATATTTAAGTTTGGTGTTAACATGACACACCTTATTCATGGTCATATTTGCATTTCAGTATACCAAACTTTTCGAATCGTTTATTTGCAGTATCTAAAGGTCTGGTTTCCATTTAAGTAATCTTCCCTTACTAAATCCATGCCTCCTCCATGTGACCAATGTGTTAATCATGCAATCATTTTCTTTAATTTCTTGTTGAAAAAGAAGTGGATAGTAATGAAAATGCTATTATTTTCTTATGGAAAGATGTCCAACTCTTTTTCTGCAGACAATTGGTATCACTGTGGACCTGCTCAAAAGTCTGTGCCATTTGTTTTGTTGCTGGAGTTTTTGTTGGCTATACACTAAAGCGTAGGGTACGGCGATGGGCCTCCAAACTTCTCAGGAGATTAAAGGACGAATAGCTCTCTGATACTTGCTGGAGTGCATGATTCTACTTTTTTGGTAGGTAGGTTGTGACTCTGTTTTCAATTATGCATAACAGTTGTGATAATGCTGAGTTTCTCTTTGTTGTAGAGAAGTTTTAATTTTTGCTGATCAAAGAATATTCGATACAAGAAGAGTATATTAACTTTAAGTCATAAATGCTTTATTTGGTCTCTTATAAAATACTTTCATTTTTGCTTTCTGATAAGGCTTTCCATCTGTATTTTCTGATAAGTCAAAAAGAAACAAAAATTGAAAGAAATACATCAGCAGGCTTAACTAATTTATGTACAAGAACTAAAATCCATCCTATTTCTTTTCAGAATGCTTGATGCTTCCAATTCCTCGTATCTTGGTGTCCTGAAAGCAGCAGACCTCCCCTTTTCATTTTCTTATAGCTTTTTTCTCTTGCCCTCTTTCTGTAACAATCCTTTCCTGACCTAGCAATTGCAGCTTATTGATCTTGTGATGCTTTTTGATAAACCATTCTTGGCATGCTATGCTATTTAGCACATAAGATGTGCTTGATGTTACGATGATACGGTTCTTATATATTTCTGTAAAATGATAGCTTTAATGAAAATTTACAATCTTCTAGTGAAAGAACTTTCTTTCATGGTTGTAACTTGTACAATACTTGCATTTACATTTCTCTGAATCCTATGTTGCTCGGATCCTCTGAAAATGCTGCCGGGTGTGTGTCGGATCCTCCAAAAGTAATGTATTTTTAGAGGATCCGACACGGGTGCGGCGGCATTTTGGAATATCCGAGCAACATACTCTGAATCGATGTGTGCATGTACATGTATCACATAAATAATTACAACATGAAAAGGTAAAACCACTTGGCTTATTAGCGAAAATTTCTAACGTCAAAAGTACTCCTTGTGGAACTCGAAACGCGTGGATGTCTTGTAAGTTAATTCTTGTGATAGCTTCTTCAACTCCTTTGCCAAGACAGGCAAACCACAGTAGAAGACTCCTGCATATCATACTGTTAGTGACTTTACCTTGTTAATTTTTAATCTCCAGCTTCATGTTGCACTTTGTCTCTTTTGTTTTTTCTCCTTATTCTTTTTCCGTATTTCAACGTTAAGCGGGAAGTGCCTGGTTGGATGTTTCCACCTTGTGTATGCTATGTCATCAAGATGCTAAATACTTTTGTAAATTAGTTATCTAATTGTTTAAGTACTTCGTGAAGTATGAAGAAGTTACTCTTCATGACTTCCATAATACTGTATGGCTTTCTAAAGCAACTTATGATTTGAGTCGGCCCCCTAGAATATCATATGCTGTCACCACTTCATGATGTGTTATCGTTGTAGAGTTCTATCCACTCTGTCTTCATCTAATTAACGTCAGGTTTTTTGGATATAGCAAATATTGCTGCCTTATTAGATTCTTCTTCAAGCTTGCGTATCATCTCTGATATTGGTTATTTACTTACTTAACAGCCTCTACGATGAGATGATATCATGTTTGATAACCAACGATGAGGAGATGATATTCATTGGCATGAGGTTGTTTCATTTTGTTGAACTGATCATTATCTCTAGAAGTGAACAAGCAAAATCAGGTAGGAAGCAACACTTGTCAGAACTGCCCATTCCTAGTAACTTATCATTGTTAAGATTGTAGAAATTCATTACCTACTGTCGAGTACGGATGTCTCAAAGCTATTCTCTTGAATACTTCCATCCACTTTGGCCTTGCAAAATGTGTCCTCACCTGCAATAAAATTAATTTTAATGTCAGTACTGTTCAATTTGCACTCTACTCTCGTCTGCATTATGGTTGAAGACCTTTCATAAAAGTTTGGCAGCTTTCTAGTAGTAAGGCCTTTCTTTTAGCTAGAATTCAGTCATTGAGCTCAGCCAAGCACCTCGTTTTTTTCTTTCTTTCTTTCTATTTACTTGTTGAAAACAATATCTTTACATTTCTTTTTGAGAAGCTCTGAGTGAGGGTAGTGATGGATCATACCCTAGTGCCGGACAGGATGTCAATGCCGTGTTTTGCATGATTAAGTGCCTGGACCATGGTGATGAGAGTTGATCTGGCATCACCCTCTTCATAAATACTTGTGAGGTAATTGTGCATCTCTATCTGGCCCTGTTCCATCACCAGAACATTGGAGACAGCTGAGTCAATCGGCAACCAAATGGCAGTATTAAAACAGAAATAGACCAAAGTAGAATCCCAATTAAGTGGAGTAAAGATGGGTGGCTGTTTAAGGATATCCATCAACAAGTATGTGTGTACTACCTTGCCATCCATATCTGCAACTTCATTCATCACTCCTTTGAACCACTCAAAGGATGCAAGTTCTCTGGTAACCCAGTAAAAATGTGCACTTCTCGTCCTTTGTGATTTCTTTTTTATGCTCGATGATGTGCTTGAAGAGACAAAGCTTGTCCAGCTATCATCTGATGCACTAGTCTCAGTATTCAAATCCTGAAATAGCATCATGGAAGAAAGACAATTAATTGGAGCTTTGAAATTTCGATGTTATTGCTCTGAATTTATGGTTAAGTAGATGTCACCATGTGTTCTGCTGCTCTTGTATTCTTCAATAGATCCTTTAGGACACTTATAAAAGGTGTAGCCCCAATACCAAGTCCTACAAGAAGCAAGACATCATAACTTTGATAGTCCTGTGCTGGAGCACCATATGGTCCATCAACTAGCAATCGAGGTAAACTGCGTTGTAGATAGCATTTTTAGACCTTAGAAAGGAAATCTTGATGTAGGTTTGACTGGTCAGAAGTACACGCTAAATTACCCTCTTTGATCAACATTTTCATGTTCCCCAAACTTTCCTCGACCAACTACACATGCTGAACTTTTATCCTCTGTGAATACTCTCTTAAGTTCTTTGGTCCAGTCACCTACAATGCGGACGTGAACACTGAGGTAGTCATCTCCTGGTGCTGATGTTATAGAAAATGGATGCCTGGAAAAACATTAAGACATAAGTTTGATGCTTACTGATGGAACATAATCAGCTTGAAATGTGAACACAACCATACCTACCATTCAAACGAGGATATTGTTGGGCACTGCAAGAATATGTACTGCCCGCTCTTGTATTTGAAACCATCTGGTTTTGACACGATCAAGCTCAAGACGTCTCCTGGAAGTACAGAAACCTGTAAGGTTCGAAAATTAATTCTTCATTTGTTTCCTCTTATTTATTCCTTCGTTTTTGCCCTCCCTATTTGTTAAGGCGGTTGTACTTTAAGGGGCCAGTTTGTCCTTAGAAACAAAGTGTAATAAACTGTTACCATCTATTTACCCCATTTTATCAGTTTATTTGTTGCCAAAATTTTCGACTGGATGTAAAGATAAAGGGCTCAAATAGCAACTTACCTTCAAGATCTTAACTGCATAGTCTTCTGCACGCCATGTTCTCAAACCCCTCTCTGCAATGTAGATGATTAAGGGAATGGAGATATACATCCATGTCTGCAATAATTATGCACGATAATTGTTAGCTTATAATCATAGATAAATGTAGACCGATTTAATGCTCGACTCGTACTAGGTATCTTCATAGTCCTTACCGTTTTCTGATACCATTTTTGGACCAAGAACAGGAATGTTCCATGCAGTAGTAGCAATACGTAGACCAATATCAGAAGGTGATGAGAATACCAAAATGCATTAAAGCCTGTTAATTGGCAGAGAGGGGGTGGCAGCTTCACCATGTTTCTCCTGAAGCATCGTGATGCCAGTGTGAAGGATATAGTCATCAAAATTACCATAGAAATACCAGTGATGCCTTCAATACTGATCAATAGACTTTTGTAACTTGGCTTCACCTTGTCAAAGTCAGAAGCTATGAGTGCAAATTTTTCTGGTGACGAGTTAACCAGATGGGGAAAATCACATGCCAAGTGGTTGGCTGCGTGAAGTATTACACCTACAGCTATGGCATGTGCAATTATCTGCCAAGTAAATGGCGTAGTTAAGGAAAATATGATTCTGCTGAGAAGTTCAGAAGATATTCAGGTATTTTGTGCTTACCTTGTGAAAATTTATATTATCATCAAGTGGAATAAGCATCCTGGCTCTTGTGGACCGTAGCCTAGTTAATATGTTTCGACAAACTGGTATAAGGATTAGTGCCATGTTTAACTTGAGAGTCTCTGCAGCTCCTTTAGCTGTTGCCAGGCAGTAACCCATTACTTGAAATGCTGCCATTTGCCTATACTGCAAGAATTTCCATGTGAAAAGTCCGATCATCAGCAAGAACCATAGCAAGAGAATCCAGCCCCTCTGCCAGTTCTCTAAGACAAAGCATTTGACGGCACAACTTGCTTTCTTTACTGTGTTGTTGATTCCTAAGTTCTGACTCCATCCGTCGCTTGTTGTGCTTAACGGTCTGCTGTAGCTCATGTAATTGTCCCTTTGTAGAAGGAGTGTTTCCAACTGCCACAACTGAAGGGAAAGGCAGGTGAGGAAATCTTATCACTAGCCGTCTAACCAAACTAGTGTTGCTACACAAACAATTAACACACTTTACTGTTGTGCTGATGCTTGGTTATATCCTCTAAAGTCTAAGATCAAATGATCTCTTGATAATTCGATCATTGTGTTCTGATGTTGTTTAAGCTTAAAACTGCATCGTTAGATTATTTCTTAAGTGATATGTAATGTCTAGAGAAGACACTTTTTCTCTTATTTGGAGGCAAATTCAAGGGTGTATAATATTGGTAGTTGGTGCAACAATCTTTATATCAAGCAGTATATTTGTCACAATGAAGAAATTGTGGGGACGTATTTGCGTATAATTTAGAAATAAACAAGAAGTTGATACCTCAATGTAGCCAAGACCTTCTTGATCTAGTTCCTCCATTATTAATGAAGCATACTCTGCTGCAGTTTCCTTCAATCTGGACAGCTTATTTGCCGAAGCACTCAGCATTATCAGCTGATGAAGGAACGAAGAAAAATGATTAGGGATTTTTGTATAACAGTATTTATTGTCGAATGGTACTTCTTAAACATTGCCTATACTTCACCGTATTGTTTTCCTATTCTCTTTCACACAGAGTAAAATGTAAAGAAATATTCCATACTATACACTTATGTACGGTGGGAAACCCGATTGTGGAAATTCGTTTTTTTCTTTTTAGCTTTATCATGGATGAGAATTAAATTCTTCTACAAATACTAGTACGTATAAAGCCATAACTGGTCACAGTGTTTGAACTTTCCCAATTGTTAAAAAGATTGAAGTACTTGGATTTGTTACTCTAATAACTTAAATTGCCCTGTATCTGATGGAGATTCGACAACCAATATGTATGTGACTACTGCTTAACTTTTCTATTTGTTTTTTCTTTTCGTGATCACTTATCTTGTTTTGATTGAGAAAGTCCAACCGATAATAACCTTACCTCTTGAACTTCTTCTGTCGTGATTTTTCCATCGCCATTGTTATCAGCCCTACAGTGAAAATACATATATTTGCATCGATCAGCAAGTGAAAACTTTTCCTTTCTTTTTTCGAAAAAGTCAAAAGTTAGACAACAATCAATATTTACTCAGACAAGTGTAGACTTGTGTTTGCACTAAGAATAAGAATAAGAATAAGGAGTTGACTTGGAAACAGGATAGCCAACCTGCTCAAATTTCACCAGATATACGTGTAATTAAGGCAGTAGATTATAAAACTTTAAAATCTCAACTTTATTTTATTTTGGATTTTATATATATCAGATTATGTCAAAATTATATAATATAGCTTAGAATTCAATAAAGTAAATGGAAAGTGAGTCTAATTTATTTCATGGAAGAGGACAATAATGCTTTTGCAAGTTGCCAGCTGACTGCACACTTTCAAACAAGTAAAAACTGGGGAAGAAGAAGACAATGAAAACCGAAAAGTAAGAGATGCACAAACACACACATGTCAAAGAATATCTGAAGTCGAGCGTCAAAGCTTTGGTCTGAAATCTGCAACCAAAATTGGTGAAGCTCTTCTTTGGTTATTTTTGCCATCTTTTGTCGCCGTCTTCGCACCAATGCATCAAATATCCCCTCTGCAAACTCTTTTGAATCTGCCATTCCTGCACATATATATGCTCCAACATTATCACACTTGTGTGCACAGAATTTAAGATTTTAAATCAACTTATTCAGACTACCATTGTAGCATATTGTGAAACAGTCTATATGAACTTAATATATATATATATATATATATATATAGCAAATTTATAATTCCATAAATAGAACTTAATATGGTTCTTAAATTTAAAAACAATCAAAGTTAAACTTTCATACTTAAAAATAAGTTTTTATAACTAGTAACTACGCAGATTTATGTCATAAAGTCTTATAGTCAAACCAACGTTAACCAGGACCTGATAGACAAACAAGGATAGAGGAAAACAGATACTCTATCCCAATAAATGAGACAGACATTGTTTTACTTAGCCACATGGTTCAATAAAGAAATAAAGGCTTTTAAAATTTATGATTTTAAACAAGCTATAAGGATTATAAAATCTTCGGATTGAAATGAAAAGTTTAGATCGTTTAATAATTTAGAAATATGTCATTATTTTTAAATGGATTAAAAAGACTAGTATTCATCATGTTTTCATGAACCGAGAATTTAGAATGTACCAATGCAATCACCAAAATCTTCTCTATCGAGCAAACCATCCTTTGCCAAAGCACTGAACCGAGCCTCAACTTTACTCCAAAGCTCATAAGTGTCATATTCTCCAGTCGTCTTACTAATAAATCTCAACCCTCCAAGCGCTCGTTGAGCACTAGATTTATTCCTCACCAACTGCAATTTCGATTTCATCTCTTCTCGTGCACATGAATTCATCTGGTTCTGATGATGATCATCCCTTTCTGGTGATCTCAGCCACGGGAATTTGCTACAAATTCTTGAAGCGGCATATGTATTTTCTTCTTCGTTTGTATTATTATAGTGCTGTTCTGTGGGCGTTACACTACACAAAACTACCGAATTATCATCAATCTCTAGCGTGACCTCAACCAAGTCCTGTTCATTTCTCTGTAAATTGTTGAGGAAAATTGGCAACATTGCGCCCCCAACAGCTTCTTCATCCTCCGGCATGTCGAATTGTCGGCTGTAACTGGATGATCGCTTTGAGCTGCTAGGAGATGACTTCAAAAATGACATTAGCTGCATGATCTGGTAAATATAATAAATACTTTAAATTTGCTATCTGTGTTCTTTTCATTGCTTATCTGCTACAAACACATCTCTAACTGACTCTTAACATGATTTTCACGCTTTTTGGTTTTAGCTCTTTCATTCACATTCGTCCCAAAGAAAGAGAGAGAAAAAAGAGTAGGTGGGGTTTGTTTGAAAAGTTAGAGAATAATATCACCAGCTTTATGATCGTATTGTAACCACATTGTGCATGCTATGCGACCTATAGTATGATATGAAATGTAGTAACTTAGTAAACCGTGGGTATTTATATATACAGGAAAGAATGGCCTGGCCAACACGTGTCAAGCTATTGCATTCATTTACACATACGTTACACTTTATATGACAATAATGTTCAATATGAAATTCAACAAATAAAGAAGAAGCTTAAAATAATTTGTAGTCTTAATATGTTATAAGTTAAATTATTTTCAAAAATGAATAAAATTTCATTATTCCTTAAATGAACCACAAAGATAATAATGTCATATTACTACAATAGAACAAAAAACATGCTACATGTATACATCAATTTTACGTAAAGACTTGGTCTAGTTTTGGTTAACATGATGAACTTGTCTAATGATCTCTGTCTTTATGATTGTCTTTCATATATAATACATTTCACTAATAATAATAATGTTAGAAGTAATTATACAATTAGATCACATTGACTTAAATTTGTTACCTGAAATGATGTTGGTAATTGGTAGAGCTTGTCGAATCACCCAAAATAGATAAGAGTATTTTAACATTATTAACATATATAACTTAAAATACATAATATTTTTTACACCCTCCCATTTTTCAAGATCTTAATCAATTCATCATCTACCATTTGAATTTTATATTTTTATGGAATATATATTTTCTAGATTAAAATTACCCTTTTACCGTTACTTTGTTTTCTTTGGGTACCACTAATCTACTACTACTCTATAAGTGGGAAGCCCAATTAGTAGCAAAGTCAAAAGACCATATTACCCTCTTCATCAAATATTGCTATAAATATAGTTGTGTACATAAAAGTAAATACACACCCAAATAAATAAAATATAAAATAAAAAATTAAATAATAAAACATGCATCTAAGCGGATTGATACAATAAAAAATTAAATTTGATAATCCAATTTAGGATAAATTTATTTGACTAATTTAATAGAATAAATCGGCTTCATTTACAAAATGCAAATTATTAGACATTGGAAATGGTCATATATTATCTCAACTGGTAGGAAACCGATAAACCATCAAATACTTTGTTGAATTCTCATCATATTCTTCTTTTATTAAGTGGACATTTACATAATTTTGAACATTCTACCTCCTATAAATTAAAATTATTGTACACTAGGATTATTTGTTCACCTATCGGAACCGAAATTTACTATCTCAAAATGTTTAAAAATTAATTTAAATCATATTATTTTTTATATTCATGTCATCTACTCTTTACATGAAATAATCCCTCACTAATATCAAATACCATTTCTTAAATTTTTTAGTTCATTTTAAGGAAGGATTATTTATGTTTTTGGATTATATTTAAGTTTGATGTTCTTATTCTCTGTTAATACAATAATATTGTTTCGACAATCTAATTAATTATTTTTTTTATGTTTCTTTTGTCATTTTACATAAAATGTTGTTTCTTTCAAATTATGCTAAAAACATCGTGATTAGGGAATTATACTTATTATTTTATTCGTCAAATGGTAATTATCTTTGATAATAGTTGTATTACAATTTCACGTGAATATTATAATTTATATGTATAAAAAAATAATTTGATGTGATTCATCATTAAGTATCTCTATTACAAAATCTACAATTTCACTCTTTGCAGGCGTACATCATGAATTGACAATGACATCTTAGCCATTCTAAGGAAGATATATGTTGATCGAATTTCGGACAACTTCGACAAAATAATATTTTTATTCAACAATAATTTCTTGATATATGTGGTCACTAAAAAGTAAGAGACTGCGATTTCATAAAAACGAGTTGGAAACTCTAAGATATGAAGCGTTTGAAATTATAGTTGTTGTTACTCTTATTTACATTATCAAATGTCGTGTTATTTAAAATATGACACTATCAAATGTCGTGTTCTCACCTTAAGATTTAAAAGTATTTACTTATTAGAATCGATTTCACGTGTAACGCACGTGTTAGAAAACTAGTATAATCATAAGTCAGCACTCTATATTAATGTTGTAGATGATATTTAATGCAAGCAAACAAGACTGAAATAGTGAAAAGAAGATATTAGCTAGAGTTTCAATCTAGTAACGTGAGAATCCTGTAAAAATAGCATAATTTTTAATAACAGAGAAAATACCAATTAATATGCCTGCCTTCTTTTTTAACAAGGCAAAGTCCAAGACATATTATATATTGTCTTCATTTAATTTTGTAACTTATTCTCTTGGACAGATATTGAAACAATGACATTAGTTTGGGAAATAAACACAATTTGGGAAGAACCGAATTCATCGCCTTTGAGGCTACAAAATCTTACTCTCTCTCTCTCTCTCTCTCTCTCTCTCTCTCTCTCTCTCTCTCTCTTCTCTCTCTCTCTCTCTCTCTCTCTCTCTCTCTCAAGTATATATAGTAAGATATACTAACACTACTAGAAATCATATGTTTTGATGGAACAACCCTCTCTGAGTTTTTAGAGAGGCAATTTCCTCTCCAAAACATGCTTTCCCTCGCCATATGTAATTAAAATAAAAATCACTTTTTTGGCTAGGGAATTCCCTCGCCAGTTGAAACAAAAAAAATATGTGGGACCTTATTGGAGAGGGAATTCCCTCGCCAATTACTTTCTTTAAATGTGTCAGAACACCGGCGAGGGAATTCCCTAGCAGTGTCAAAAAAGAAAAAAAATACTCACGCTTTTACCCATTAATAAAAACAGATCGACTATTTTCTTAAGTCTAAAAAAAATTGTAAGTCACTTTCTGTCTGCTTTGAAAGAAAAACCCTAAGCCACTTTTCCTATTTCAACAATTTTCCCTGCCAACAATTCTTTCTCATCAAGGTAAGTCTATTTCAACAGTATCATTTAATTTTCGAATTAGGCATGCTTTACCTGTTTTTTTTGAGATTTTTGAAATTTGGGTTCTTGTAGTTCTTGTAGTGATTTTCGAATTGGGATGAGGCAATAACAATGTGTTTTACCTGTTCTTGCTTTTGTTCCTTGAGATCTTTCTCTAAATTTAATTGTGTCTTTGATCATGACTGCCATTAATTTTTTATGAATTTAGAAGTTAAAGATGGAAATTAAATGATGAGTCATTCGTAATATAAAATGGCAGTACAAATAGGCTTTATTACGCCAGGACCACCTTGCCGCTCCTTCTAAAGTATCGGGGTGTATATCTTTGTGATCTTAGTTCTTGTATTAATTGATTTTCTTAGCACGAGAAAGAGTCTTCAGGAGCATGAAACTTTAAAATTTGCCAAAATAAGAAGATTAAATTTAATTAAATTGAAATTAAACAATAATTCCTTTATTTTCATATCTTCATTGGCCTCTTCATCATTTTTCGTTTTTACACTTTCCTCTTTGCTTATTTTAAGTGAAGAGATTATATTTGATTGACTAGCAAATATTAGTTACAGAAAGTTCGTTTTCTAGAAATTTGATTGATTGTACATTTTAAAAATTACCTATTTGTTGAAAACACGAAGTATTCGATCAGTTTGGAGTTTTTCATAGATTCTAAATTGAATTATTTATGAATTTGTAAGTTAAAGAAGTTTACAAGTGAGGATTGGTACGTTGTTGATACGTTAGAAAAAGTGCTTGTAAGTTTTGAGGTAATGGTTATTGATACTGCTATTGATAGGTTGTGATTCTCTATATTGTAATAGTTGTTGTTGATGCTTATATGTTGTTTCTAATAGTTTGTTGAGCAGGTTATTATGCTAGGCGAGGGAATTCCCTCTCCAAACGGTTAAAAAAAATTAAATGTAATGGTTTGCGAGGGAATTCCCTCGCCAAAAGTGAAAAAAAAGTTACCTTTGACGAGGCAAACAAGTAAAAAAATAAAAATTGATACATTAGGTGAGGGAATTCCCTCGACAAATAACACTGATACACTTTCACAAAAAGAGCCTACCTAACTGTTGGCTAGGGAATTCCCTCGCCAAAAAAGCTTTTCTACGAAGTTTTTTGCGAAGCTCGTGCAGCGAGTGAGTTCTCTCTCTAAAGCGCATTTGGAGAGGGAATTCCCTCGCCAAACTCCCTCGTAAAACACGCAATTTCTAGTAGTGTAATAGTAAAGCAGTCCAACAGGGAAATTGAAAACTAATTAATAAGTATATGTGACACGATCCGGATTTTGGGATAGGTCATGCAAGCATCCAATATTCTCCTCTAGATTCATCTGGCGGACCTTATCAAATATGATCAACTGATAGACATATAAATAACTTGAAAGATACATATTTACACACACACACACACATACACCCAAATATATATATATATATATATATATATATATATATATATATATAACACACAAAAGCTGTAGAGAAAGAAAGCGCAGCTAACCACCCAAAAGATAGGGTTTAGGTACAATCCAGATCAGACATTTAAGAGTATGAAAAATATACAATTCCCACAAGGAAACAAAACAAGTCTAACAAAAGAAAGCTAAGGCTGGCGTCCACCACAGATAAAGGGTTGGGTCACCATTGATAGCTGGATAGTCCTCGCTCCTCACATGTCTAACTTGGTCCTAAAGCAGAATCTGTTGAAACAAATAAACATCACAAGGAACAAACAGGAAGTGAATCGAAAGGACTCAATAAGTGGAGGCTAGCTAGCTACCCTTAACGACAGGTAATCTAACCATGAGATCATATAAAATAATGTCAAGAAATAGATAATGAATGCACAACCATCACATTTCATATAAGGCACGTACAACTTGTCAACAAATGAAATGGGATGATATAAGATGCAATATGATGCTATGCAATGCAACCGAGTCACATGTGCGCAAAACCTATACTTTTGCAGACTCCTCAATGCTTTCAGGGGATGCATGAACTGGAGCAAAATCCTTAACGACAACCAGTGTAATGAATGCAACTTGGCGTGGACTCCTCAACACTAACTAGTATGATATCATAGCTTAAAGAATGAAATTATAGTATCAATCTTCGATCCAAGGCTGTGGCATACTAAGTACGCTCTATTGATAGCTACACACGTAAAGACCACGTGTGTAGACATCCATAAGGCCTAAGGCCATCAAAGAAGTGGATGATATTGTTGACACCCAATTTTGTCCCTCTGTTTTTCGCAATTTGGCTATATTTAATTAAAATCGATAATAGTAATTTTCCAAACAAAACTGCATTAGACAACATGCATTTACGTGTGTAATATAATTATTAATCCCCTATTTATATAATATTTATTTAATTGTGACTATATTACGTAATTACATGCATGTAGGTTATTTTTTAAACTATGTGTGCTATTTGTGTAATTTAATGCATTGCAATATTATTTAATAATTATTTGTGGCTATTTATATCTATTAGTATTATTTGTGGTCATCTATATTTATTTATAATTAATTACATTTATTTATAATTATTTATTCCTATTTTATACTAATTATTTATAATTATAAGAATTTTAAATAAATACTAGCCAATTTGTTATTTTACAATTCCATTTCTATTATATCTAATTCCCGTCATCGCCTTTTGTCCACGCGTACGCCACCCAGGCTCCACATAAGCCTATACCTCACTAAATACACTCGTAGCACAAAGTACACATACATTAAACATGTGTACAACTCACTCCAGCGTATGGTACAACCCCTTAAAGCACCCACTTATCCACTTCATCACATATGCTACTAATACACACACACGCGCGTGCCTGACGTGGCCAAATCTGAGCCCTCCATCCATCTAATCCAACGGCTCATAACAAATCCTACATTTTAATATTACACACACACCCTTCTCCCAAACCCTAAAATCATAAGTCCCCTCCCCTTTCCTAAAATTCAGCCGTCGTCCACACTCCTTCTCTCTCCCCTTTCCCTCAAACTCGTCCAAATTAACACCATATCTCCACCGTGACTCCGTCATTCTCTCCACCAGTCACGCCATCCGCTCGTCCCTCTTTCTCCCTTTTCGTTTTCACACAGAAAAAGGAAAAGAATCCCTCCTATCCCTCTTTCTATGGAAACCGAAAAGGAAGAGAGGGGATTGAAGGAATCTCGTCAAAATCCGAGAAATCTTCGACAAACAAGGCAAGTGACTAATGGCTCGAACTTGAAAATGTTGAAAATGGGCAGATTTGAGACGACCCAACCCTGTTCATCCGACCCGACTTGACACTAAAACAGGGTTAATTCTTCCCTTTTATGTGATAAATATTCTGTCCACATTTACAATTGATTGGAGTTAGTTCCATTTCATTTTATCAACATGATATACACATTTAAATTTGATTTCGGTTTGCTTTCCGGAATATATGGTAATCTTTTGATAAAGGGACTGGATTGATTATGTATAAGCTGGTATTGATCCTTGATTGATATTGTTTCCTAGTAGACGAAATTGACATTATCTTCCCTAAAGTTTGCCTTTTTAAATTCTGATTGATAGGATCTTAATCATGATTTGAGCCATATCAAGTATTTGATTATGATATTTGCCTGTTAGCTGAACAGAATGATATTTGCCCTTTGTAGAGTAATTTCGAACTCCCTTCCTTTAGCATATTTCCACTATAAATACACCTCTTTTCTAGTTGAAAGACACGCTTAGACACTTGAAAAACACCTCTATGGACTGAAATACAGTCTACACACACACACTGAAACACAAGGCTGAAAAGCACCCTCAGACTCCCTTCTTCTCCCCTACAAACTGCTAGAATACACACTACTTGTTTTCGAATGCTGGTCGTCATTGGAAGTCAAGGAAAAGCTTAGTTGTTCTTTTGCTATTTACTTGCTAACTGGCACCTGCACTACTGTCATTAGCCCTGTTGTTAAAGCCCTCAAGGTATGGTCCTTTAAAATCAAAGTCTGTGATCACTCTATAATATAAACTGTATATGAACCTATACATGACTTGATGCATTATTGACTGCCTTGTTTGCTATCAATGTGCACCTTTACTGGGCTGTTTTGAGCCATCCCTAACTTCTGCTGCAGTTTATCATTAGCCCAGTTTAGACTACTTTGGGATAGCCAAAGGCTATACCTTGTTGAAAGCTTTGCAGGTGCTTGGATGAGTAGCCAAAGGGCTGCTCACTAATAGGTTGTTGACAGGTCCTCGAGGTTGAGATTCAGTTGAACTAAGAGGTTCAAAAGAGAGCCTATGTTTGGTTTAAGAAAAGCTTGTGAAATCAGGGACAAGGCCTTGCTCTTTTCTCTATTTTGCTTAACCTATATTCATTAAAGTGTTGTTTATGTATTCATTAGGACTAGTCATGGTTTGTATATAATCACCAAGGGTGTAAAGTTTCTGTTTAGTAGGGCATGAATGTAGCAGTATAAATGCTGCAAATTCAGGCTAAACAGGGGCATTTCTTTAACCTTGCTCTTTACTTTCATGTGTTTGAAGTTAAGTCTGACACACAGTCTGAAAATAGGTTTATTTGTGCAAAGTTCCAAGCTTAAAACCATGACAGTTGCATAGGTGCGAAAACTGGAAATTTTGTGAATATAATGCATAACAGGTTTTGAATGAAATTATTACATAGGAGCTGTTTTGCTGAATATCATTAAAAGGCTAAAATCGCAATATTATCTGAAATAGGATTATTTCTGCAATTGTTTATCCCTGAAACGTAACAGTCCTTTTGTTTTAGTAGAACAGGCTGAAAATGCTAGACAACATTAAAATTGGTTTATTTCTGTAAATTATACTTTTTGAAACATTACAATGTAGTTTGATTTTCTTGAAAGTAGTTAAAACTGAAATTTGAAAATAATTTAGGCTACTTGTGCAACTCTAGTATGCTGAACATGTGAGCCTTTTTGAATCTTTGTCACAATTCAATTAAATTGGAGGTCTTATTGTCACTACCTATTTCAAAATTATTAGGGTTCTTTACATAAATAGCAGCTCATATAAAAATATTTACTATTCTTTAGCCCTTACTTTTGGTAGCCACAACATTACACTAAAATAAAAGAAATAAATTCTAGAGTTAATAATTATATAATACTATTTTCCTTAAATAAAAAAAATATATATCAATGCTAAAAAAATAAAATATGTATCACCTAAAAAGAAGAATTTGCATAACACTATTTTTTTTTTTATTTTTTAGTCGCAATATTTAATATTTGCATAAATAAAATACATATCACCTAAAAATAATAATAACAAATACGAAAATAAATAAATATTGAATATACACCATATTCAAATAGTGATATATTGTATTAAAATAGTAAATATTAATATTTATTTATTATATATTTAATATATATATTATATATCGTATATTTAATATTTAATCACTTAATATCTTAACATATGTATGTAATATTTATTGAATTATTATTATATATATTAATATTAATTGGATACACAATATATGTATGACTCTTTAATATTTATTATATATCTATTAATATTTATAGATACACCACATATGTATGAAATTTTTATATTTAATTTAAAAGATACACGATACATTTATGATGTTAATATTTTATATATTTTATTAGATATTTATAAAAATATTATTATTATATTAATATTTATTAGATACATGATATATGTATGATATTTTAATATTTATTTGATATACGATATATGTATGATATTATATTTTATATATTTTATTATATATTTATAAAAATATTAATATTTTATATATTAATATTATTTATTTGATATATGATATATATATGATATTTATATTTTTTTATTACTTATTGTGTATCTAATATTTAATCACTTAATATTTTAATATATTGTGTATGTGATATTTATTTAATTAAAATTTATATATTAATATTAATATTTAATTAATATTTATATATTAACATATTGTGTATGTAATATTTATTTAATTACTAAATTTATCAAAAATTTAGATATTATTTAATATTTCAAATTGTGGTTAATCCCTAATACAAGGGATAAATATTTTTTTGTATGAAATATAATTAATAATATATAAATAAATATTCTTAAGTACTCCTAATATACTTGCATAACTAACATGTTAATATTTTATAATATTATTATCTATGTACTGTTTATTGTACATAAACAAATAGTAAAGAACCCTACACAAATAGTACATAAACAATATCATGTATTTAATATTTATTTATTAAATGTACAATATTTAATATCATACATATCGTGTACTTGAATAATTATTCTCTTAATTTTTAAAATATTATGTATGTATTGTTTATATATTAATATTTGTTTTATATATACACACACGGAGAGGATTTAAATCGTTAAAAAGCTGATTTTTGCGCTAAATATGGTATATAGGCGATTTTAGGCGTCAAAACACAATTAACAAATTCATTATGATCTCTACATAAATACACAATTATTTTTTAAATATATTAACACAATAATATGAATAAGATTATAAATATTAGAAAAATAAGTAAAATATGCTATATATGTGTGTCTGTAATATAATCAATCATTATTATATTATAACTATTAAAAATAAATTCTTGAAATATTCATTTTGTACATTTCAAATATAAACATAAATAAATATGCAATGGGAAAGGAAATATAAAAAAGTTGAATTTGATAGTTATGGAAATTAATGGAAAGAAAATATTTTATTAACTAGCATTAGGAAAGAAACAATAAAGAGCTTTAAAAAAAAAAATAGACTCCTATAATAACTCATGTATTTAATTCTTAAAATAACATTAACAAATATGAGATGCATTAACTAAACCCTTAAATTAAGGAATAATTTTTTTTATTAATTTATAAATTATCTAATGGTTAGAGAAAGAAAGAGAGTGAAAAGTGGGGCTAGGAAAAGTAAATAAGTACTACTCATATGCTTATTTAGTAATTCTCTCAAATTATTATGTGATTTGCATGACCGTACTTTTTTACTTGACGTCTAGTTCGAGTCTAGATTGGGGCATTAAATCAAATGTAGGGGTCTAGTTATTTTTATTTTTAAATTAGTTGTCTCAATGGCTTCCGGGACTTTAAGTTGGGACGTTAGTAAAACCTTTAGGACGTTTAAAACATTAGGAATGCGCTTTAGTTAAACACTTAAAGAGGGTATGGGAGTTAAAGGGAATTAAGCCCCTCGAAAATGATGGAAATTACCCGAGCTATATATTGATAGTGGATTTTGAAACTATCGTCCCTTACGAAAGCCGGGTTCTGATCCGAATAGGATAATAAAGCCTAGGGTCATTTATTCAAATGATTAATTGGTTATTATTTTGTGGCTGTTTGTGATATATGCTTATTACTTCAAATTATTTATGCAAATGTATATAACTGCTTATTTATTTTATATCCATTCTATCTATTTTATTTAGTTTTCGTCCTTTTATAAGCAATATGTTAAACCCAATATAGAAATCGGCCGGGAACCACATTTAGTGGAACCTAGGAGGTGCCTATCCCCTTTCTTCTAGGTTATTTCGAACACTTACCCGAATCTCTGACTCGTAGACCAACCCGAAGTTATTATTTAAATTGAATTAGAAATTAATAGGTGACCTAATACGCCTTAAAAATTTATTAGGTGGCGACTCCAAAACTTTAACTCCAAACGAGTTCACCCAGTCAAATCCGAAACCCGACTCGCCTCGAGTCGAGTCCAAAATCGGGTATGACAGATATCACTTACCTCAATCCCTGAGCCAATCCGACAACTAAATAACATCATTTCCCTTCGGAATCCTTTCAGAATAATCTCGCTTTAAGCCATAGAGAATAACACATATAAGTACCAACACAAAGAATGTATGAAACCCTTGGGCCTACTTTGACGAATGTTAATAAGAATTATACTTATAGACTCCTCATAATCCCACGATACCAAATACAAGATCGAATTAATCTTGCGACCTCATTACACCCGAATTCCCCAATTAGGGCTCCAACCCTTGAAATCCTCAACTAATCCAAGCAAATTTATGGATTCATAGACTCATAATCCTCAATTATTGATATGGAATGGTTAGGAAACCTTACTTGGACGGTATGAAACGACTTGATTCAATCCCACGCAAGAATTTTATCACAAATATCAATTTGCCGACCTACTGACCCTTATATAAGACCTGACATGCGCGCTCGCGGAGCCTTAGCCACAATCGTGGAGTGGACTCATCGCTGCCACGTTGTTGGTTCACGATCGCGCAGGCTAAGGGACTTAGTCCCTTAGCACGGTCGCGCCACGACCTCGCAATAGCGCTGGCCTCTGCCCAGAGGCACCAACAAATTTAGCAGCACATGCTAGTACTGCATTTTTTTTTGGTCCAAACTGGACCTACGTTTCTCGGAATCATATAAAACTTTACAAGCAACTCCTAAAACACATAAGACTTACATCGCGGACTCAGATTCAGAAACGAGCCTAAAATACGCAAAACGAGGGATTAAATCGAAGAATGAAAATTCCTACTTCCATATCGCAGGTCGATAACTAATCAAATGACCTCAGAATCTATTTTGGAAAGCTCATACAGGCCACAAATGACGATACAAATCTAACGATACTTTTATATTTTAGAACGGAGCTCATTTACCTAAAAGGATCTTCGAAAATCATTAAATGGCTTTACCGAAACTCGAAAGTATAACGCTTTCCAAGACCAACCAAATAAAGTCCAATTCAGCTCAAATTTCACAGACATATCACAATGAACCTTACAAAGCTTTTAAGACTATCAATTCATAATTCGGAGTTCGAGCTCCTAAAACAATTGATCAGGATTGTTTCAATATATCATAATAACTTATAAGATGCAGGGGGTAAGATTACGTGCCTTGTTAAATTCTAAGACATCCCGATTGAAATCGTAGTACCATAAATTTGTATTCAGTATCTTGAAAATTGTCGTTCAGTTCGATTATCTAGGGTTAAAGTTTAAACCGGCGTTTTCTTTTTGATTTATCTACCGATTCCTACAAGCTTCAGTTCTTCGCAATCTCTCCTTCTGACAGGGTTTTTGTCCCTTTGGTTGTTCCAAACTGTTATTAATTATTTTTTATTATTTCCTACTACTATTCCATTTCCGAAATCTTTTAATTCACTTTTCTTCTTGATCATTTAACATGGTTTCATCGAGTAATAGCTGCGTAATTTACTGGTAGAATTTCCATGAGCCTCGGACGGTTGTACTTGGACAGACTCTCAATCCTAGCACAAGTTAATTGGTATTATTTGATCTAAATTGTTTACTCAATTCATCTCAATTTATATCATTTTGTTCGTAGTCTTCTTTTAAGAAGTCACATAACTTCACTTAGCAAGTTTTCAATTGCAACATTCATATTGCTCCTTCAATGACAATTTCTTTTAAGAATGCCATGACACATTTAAAATCACAAGATTCAAATAATATATGTGATATATATTATAGTATATGAAACAGGGTTGATGTAGAACATTAGGTCATGATTCGACTTAAACTTAATAGTTTTAGCCTAAATCCTGTATATGTATTGAAAAGTTTGCTAAATATATACATATAATAAGCTAAGACCCAATAACATAAATGAATTGTGGGGTCGGTGTCAAGTCGCTAGAACTACACACTTTAGATTCTAGACTTGATCTGGGTATGATATCACAACAGCAAAATTATTTTCTTTCTATTTTTAAACTTCGTGCATATAATCAAATTAAGACACTTAAAATTGAAATAATGGTATTTGTTCATGTCAACAATTTGGAACAAAGGTTTGTAGTACAAAAAAAGGTTAAAAATAAAAAGTTGGCAGTCTGCTTGACAATATTATAATTCAAGTAAGCATTATTTTTCCCACTTTAAATAAAGTAAGATTGAAACTCGCCGGGGCTTCCTGGGGTGGAGACACTTGTAAAATTTCCTTGTATTTATGTATTGAGCTCTTGCCATGTGCGGCTTAGGTCTCAAATGTCGAGTTGCTGAACGTGTTGCTCGATGGGGTCAACACCCAATTGATTGTCCAGTGGTTATCTATACATATTGTAATTGTGCATAATTAAACTCGTAAATTCTCAAAATTTCTTAACTACTCATTGATTTTTCAAAATTACTCATTTTTATCACAAGTCAGAAGTTAAGACAAAACTGAAGTTATTATATTGTACATTATACTATCCATTTTGGGTGCTTACATCCAACCAATAAATATATGTTATTTATTTATAAATACACTATTATCACTTAATCGTAGTTAATTAATACACATTCTTTCTTCATAAAATCACTTTTCATGGATAAGATTTTACTCATTACCTACTAACTCTATAATAGAAAATTTTAGTGAATCGATTTACGTGAAAAATCTTCATTTACTAAATTTTCTGAATCTTGATTCAATCGTCCATAGTTTTTCTCAGATTATATTTTTCTCAATATTGTTCTTTTCATGTTCACAGGGTACGAGATATATTTTAATGGTAAAGTGTTAGCGAATCACTACATATAAATAATTATTTATATATTACTTTTTTTAAATAAAAACTTTTGGTGTTTGGTTTTTAATTATATCTAATATTTTTTTTGTATTCATAATTTTCTTACAATATTAATTTATTTAATATTTTATTATTTTGAAAAGATTACGATTTCAATGCTCTTTTTAGTATTTTTTCGATTTAACACTATTTTGAAAATCTAAAAATTAGTAAAACTTAAAGATTTGTGTGCTGACTCCCCATGTTTAGTAACTTACCTCTCGCCTAATACGTCTTTTGGTAAAATGTCTCGCCTTATGCCTCCACTTT
Organism: Petunia axillaris subsp. axillaris; assembly: GCA_029990575.1. Taxonomy (NCBI): domain Eukaryota; kingdom Viridiplantae; phylum Streptophyta; class Magnoliopsida; order Solanales; family Solanaceae; genus Petunia; species Petunia axillaris. The sequence goes on along the minus strand of JARKNS010000001.1, from coordinate 9,563,981 downwards.
AAAAATACGGATTCTTTTCATTCTTGGTCTTGAAGTAAAACATGACTACTAATGGTAATTTTCTCATTCATGTAATTTCTTTGATGCTATTCTTTAATTTGCTTGATATCTAATTAAATCATCTTTGATTTGATGCAAAAACCCATTTTATTATTTTACAGAAGTGAAGTGCTACTGAGTTAATGTTGACATTTTTAATATATGTGAATCATTTTGACATTTGACATTCTAAGACAATCCTTTTAAATATTGATGAAGTGATTTAGGCAGCAGTTTGGCTCTCGAACTGTAAGTGAGCTGTCGTAGCTTGTCCTATGATTTTTTCTAGAATTTGGATCCCTCTCTCTAAGTAGAAGAAAACAAACTCATTAGCGATGTTGATGGCATCAAGAATTTCTAAATTAAATTACGACCAATGAATACTAAACTTCCTCTTGAAAAGTATGTCTGCCAACATAAGGTTTACATGTGTATTTTGCTCATGGCCTTACTTTTGTATGTGCAGAATTATATTGTGGCCTATTAATTATAATCTTATACCTTGAGATCAACAGTGATAATGAATACTTCATGATGTTACTATTATCCAGCTAATATCATAGTTGTGGCTAATCATTCATCGAGAGTAAAGACTGAGAATGGATACTTATACAAATGTATACTAATCACCAGCCTCCTAAGCTGACCAGTCTTTTGATTTGTAGCTTCATGTGAAAACAAAACAAAAAGAAGAGGTAAGAGACTCTTGCAGTAAGTTAGATTTTGAAAGCTAAAACTCAACCAACGTATCTGTACATTCATAAACTAGTCCTTGGTCTTTGTTATTGTCTCATAATTAAGAGATGACTGAACTTGTCTTCATGCCTTTTGCTGATGCAAACTTCTTCTAGAATGAGGGCTAATTTTGATATCGGTTAGCATTATTGTGTACTACAGTATTCAGTTTTTCTAGACTTGACTTTTCCCTATTTTTTGTAACATAAAGACATGCAAATGTACAACCAGCTGGCAAATAATAGCAGCCAGCGTCGAAGGTACATGAAATATAAGGGGTTCATCAATTGAATCCCTCTTCCCGGAAATTGCATTTTGCATATAAGTAAAATTTTTTTTATGCATGTACATATACATATACTTATAGATTATTGAATCCCTTTTCAACAATTAAAAGTTTTAGTATATATAGTAAAGGTGTATGTAGCCAAATCACTAGTATTAAAGAAGCAAATATCGGATGGATAGTCTGTCAGAAATTCTTAGAAATACTTTCAGAAAGAGTTCGTCACATTTCTGATGTATTTATGCCAAGAACATCCGTTGAAAATGCACGTGAATTTAGTAGTAAATCCTAATTGTGGTTAACCATTTGTTTTTTTAAATTTCTTTTCTAGACATATTAATTCCGCCACTGCTGCAATAATATAGTAATGGTGCGTCTGGTTATTACAAGTATTAAGGCAAATAATCTATGTATAAACATCTTTATTGGTTTATGCAATGTTAGTTTGTCATCTCATATTCAGTATAATTAATACCAGTATAATTTTCATACAATAATTCGTATATTTCTCTATACCAAGATATCAGTGTAGCATAATCTATCCACGTATAACTTCTTTACGGATAAAACAAAGAAAAAGATAAATTAAAACTATCCTTAGCTTATCTTATTCTAGAAGCCTATAAATGTGCTTGTAAACTTACAGCATTTTAGTTTAGAAAATTACTTAATAAATATTTCAAACAATATCTCGTACATCAATTTAGTGCGATGAATCAAACACCTAAAAAGAAATAATTTCTGCATTATTAATTCATACATTCTAATTCATATACAACTTGTCTACGAACCAATAGACGCTAACTCGGTCTCTAGGAGCAAGCACTTGTTCCAATAACAGAGCTGGTCGAATGTCATTGTCAACCAAAAACGGATACTTATATCAGTTTCAAAAATCATAGCAAGAACCACGAATGCATAGAAATTTTATGTACATGTCATACATCAGGATTCAAAGTGTGCAAATTCCTGGTTACGCATGGATCAAGATTCTAGAAGTTATAAACAGCTAGGAGAAAGAATGAGTTCTAATGTTGATAGTGACACTTGTTTAATTAGAACCAACAAGATAGAATATACCTCCATAGTTTATCTCAAATTGCTGCTGAATGAAGCAAATGACAACTTAGCCAAATTATGGAATGTAGTTCATCACGGTATCTTAATTTATTGACTGCAGACTTCTCATATCACCAGCACAATACTAGAATTAGTAAACTAGCTAGTGCCTCAATTTGACAGTACAACTATTTTGACTGGGACAGCTAGCTTTCCAACCGCATTGTATTTCCTAAAAACGTATTTCAGGCTTTACAATTAAATTTGTATTTAGTTGAGTCTAAGGCAACCGATCTATCTCAATTTGATTGATTGATAGGCAATTTACGTTTACAAACAATTGGTTGTTTACGCGTTAAAACGAATGCAGTACAAATAGTAAGTTTGAATGAATGAAATGAAGAATCCGATGAAATTATGCTGAAGTCCAATTCGAAGACAGATATGATTGAATATAAGATTAATCGACAGAATCACTAAATCTGATGAGAAGCTAAACGAGCACAAGCAATCGGTATTGTACGATTTCGAAAACAGCCAGATTAGTTTCGATCTCAGATAAGCTATTTCAACAAGATTTGACGAGTGAAGCTACGGTAGAATTAAATTATCGATGACAAATATACAAGATTATACGACTTAGCCGATGACGAATTTGAATGAAACAATAGAGATGCAATTGATGAAACAAACTTTGTCGAATTAATATCACGAACCAAACAATAATGACTATCGTTTTAATGTGATCGATATTGATCAATAAACACAGTGAAACAATTTTACGACTAATGCAATAGCATGAAATTAACGAAATCGATGACAACAAGCAGATATGTTAAACAATGGAAATAGCAAGCAAATGATGAGAAAAGCAGTAATCAATCAATAAATAAAGCAGTAAAGCTTATTGTATTGAAGAATCGGAGGTTGGCGCTTTGATGAAAGAGATGACTCCTCCTCTTAAGTTTGAGCCAAGCCGCGACTGATGTCTTATACAATAGTAGTTGAGACTAAAACGTTAACAGTAGGAGATTTGCTAATAATAACAGTAATGGTGCAATGTAGCAGATGAAATAGGGAAGCTTTTTCTGTTCTCATGAACGTAAGTCCCGAATGGAAGGAATAGGGATCTATTTATAGATGAGCTAAGGCGTGGAGTTCCAACCCTAGAAGAACTCCACCTCCCCACGTTTCTTTAACAGTTGTCCACGTCCCGCAGATTGCGCTGGATCCATTCCGATAAATATGGGATAAGATCATCTGGAATTATATGCTAGAACGGCTGTCTTCGAAACATTCCGATCTCAATACGTGTAATTGATCTCGCCTCGTAATGTCTTTGAAATTTATTACAGCTTTGTCGCGTAGTCGAACACGTGTCCTTTGCGTGATTGGACAGAAAATCGACCAATACACTTATCCTTTTGACAAACATGTTAACATAAGTAGAGTTCTCTCATTTGAGAAAAGCTTGAAGCGAATTGGTTTGGGGTTACAAACTCTTTAGGATTTTGCCGAAAAATAAAAAGAAAACAAATGGAATTCGTAATAAGCTTTTGGAGGGTGGGCAGGTGGGATCTGAGGCAAGATCGGTGTCACCTTTCACAATAACAAGAATATCATACTAGTGACACGAAAATCATTTAGTTTTATGAAAATACATTATAATATTTACAAAAAGAGTGGAGATGCGGGGGATCGAACCCCGTGCCTCTCGCATGCAAAGCGAGCGCTCTACCATTTGAGCTACATCCCCAATACGCTGTTTTATGTTATATCTAGTTATTCAACTGATCTAGAAGATATTGTTTTACGAGTTGAGCAATATAAAGAAAACATAGTTACCACAACATAATGTTTCAATTGACCCTTTTTATTATGCTTTGGACAATATCTGAGTTGAAGTTAAAGAAAATTGTGTTTGAAGTTGAAATACAAAATATTGTAGAAATTGAAGTTATGTTAGCTAATGAACGTCCTTTACAAAAATTTTGTGAAAACTGAAGATTTGGAAGCTCCATTTTAAGTATAATCAAATCATTATGTTCCATACTTCACTTGAATTCTATAGTTTCTTAGCCGTCCAACCACCATTAACAAATAATTACTTCAGCAGTTAAAAATTAGGATAATTTCAAAACATCCCCGGAAGTTTTTGCTTGTAATTAACACACATCTCCCCCATGATTTTAGATTTTAGATTTTAGATTTTATTCTAACATAAAATAGACAAATCTGCTTCCTCATATGTTAATTCTTTTCTTCTTATTTCGTTTAAATCCACTTATGTTAATTTTTTCGTTAGATCTGTACACTTAATCCATATAGACCACTGTGTAAATCATATTCATACATAAACAAATAAAGAAGATGTATTTCCTAAAAAAAAATATTTCAGGTATTACAATTAAATTTGTATTTAGTTGAGTCTTAGGCGACTGTTTATATATTAATTTGACCGGTTGATAAGCGATTTACGTTGACAAATAATTGATTTATCAGGTATTGCTTCGATAACAATGTAAACAGTAGATTCGACAAAACGGATAATAGCAAGTTCGATGACACAATATAGCAAATCGGGTTCGAAGACAAATGTGATCGAATAAATGAAGATAAGCGATAGATTCACAAAATATGATGATGCGACTAAACAACCACAAGTGATCGATTTTATATGATTCCGAACGAGCAAGTTATGAACGAAATAAGCTAATATTGTTTATTCCGTATAATCTGAATGTTAGATTTTCTTAATAGCAGACGAACGATTGAGTAAAGTTCGATAAAGAATGCTTCAGTAGAATTACGATGACAATATTAAATATGCAGAATAATGCGAATCAGCTGATGACAGGTTTGGTAAAAACGATTGAACTACAGTTAACGAATTGATGATAATCCTACTAAATTGATACTACGACCAAGATAACGAAACTTAATTAACGTGGTCGGTGATAATGAATAAATACGCCAAATAATGAATTAACGCTATGATCAAGATAATGATAGTTAATTAACGTGGTCGACGGCAGTGAGCAGGTTTATTAAACAATTAAAATTGCATACAAACAACGAAATAAACAACAATCAATAAACGAAAGCAGTAAAACTTATTGTATGATCAAGCGAAGGCTGGTGTTCCGTTGAAGAGAAGAATCTTCCTTCAGACTTTAAACAAAGCTGCGACTTGTTTAATAATAATTGCGATTATGATAATGGTGGATTAGAAACAACAGTAGTGAAGATTTGACAATAGAAGAAAATGGGGTAGTTTTATTCAGAAGAACGTAAGTTTACAAATAGGAAAATGGGGAAGCATTTATACGCTGAGATGTGGAGTCCCCAACCCTAGAAGGACTCCACCTTCCCACGTCTCTCCACTAATCACGCAACAGTAGTTGCCCACGTCCAACAACTTCTACTAAATACGTTCCGATAAAAGCGGGATAAGATCAGACATTGTTAGCTGGCAAAACAATTGCCATCGAAATATTCCGATCACGATTTAGCTTATCCGATCAAAGCTATTTCAGTCCGACCTCCTTTCACAATGCACTCCAAAATTTGTTCTCATCTTGTCACATAGCTGACCACATGTCATTTGCGTGATCGAACGAAATTCGACCAATACAGATAGTCCCCCCCACTTGCCAAGCGTGTGTTCGAAAAAATTGGCAAGTGGCATGAAACTTTCGGCGGGAAAACACATGGATCATTTGTGGCCATCCATTTTGAAATGTCAAACCGTCACGTCAACTTCTCATCGCTGTACGTTTCAAGCATCGTGCAGATGACAGTTTTCATCGGTTACCGAGGCAATGATGACTTTTGCCTTATATATACAAACTTCAAACCAATTTTGCAAACTTTACAACTTCTCAAAATCTTCAACTTCTTCAAACCAATTTCCAAAAAACCTTGCTTGTGTTCTTAAATTTTCAGAGAATCTTGCTTGTGTTCTTCAATTTCTGCCTCATATTTTCAAATTCGTTGCTCAAATTCTCAAGTTTAACTTTGTTAAAAAATGTCTTCATCTACTCAAAATGTTGCTGATACTGATGCTACTGCTTCCACGGCCCTTGCCGCCACAGCAATGCAGCAGTCTACCATGGTGGCGGGACAAGTCGCCACCGTCGCTGGCCCTTCAGAGGATAAGAAAGGCAAAAAGCGAAAAGAAAGGAAACCAAAGTATTTTGGTCCCAAGAAACTGTATTCGGAAATTCTTCCAAAGAGGTTCACTTACGAAAACTACTGCAAAGTTAACGTCCAAAATGAAGCAAAGAGAAGTAAGAAGAAAAACATTCCAATCAACTCTGTGTACAGCGAGATTACTCCCGAATCGATGTCACGAGTTCGGGATGACTGTGGTTGGAAGGCAGACGAGGTGGATGTGGTATGCCTCCCGAGGAAGTCTGCTTTGGCCACCCACCACGAAGGCCATTCGGTAGTATTGACTTATCCATTTACAGTTGGCTTCACTCTTCCAATCGACCCTCTGATCGAAGAGTTTTGCCGAATGTATAATGTGTTTGTGTTGGACAGCTTTCTCCATCGATATGGAGAACGGTGGTGATAATGCGGAAAGAAGGTGGAAGTGGAGCTGACACTTCGCCACATCACTATTCTCCCCGAGTCTACAAGGCAGGGGTGATCAATTTGGCCAAACGAGGTTAACGGGCTCTGATCTCCGATAATGATGATGATTTCTGAGGATGGGATCAACGTTTTGTTTTCATCCCCACGGAGCTATTGACTGTACCCGGAACATAACTGCTTCCGAGCGTATGGAACCGAACTCGTAAGTGTTTGACTATTTTTTGTTTTTTGAATAGATGTGAAATTCATTTGATCTTCTTAAAAACTCATCTTTCTATCTTCAGCCGATAAAGTTCTATTCGATCAAGTCCCCGATATCGAACCATGGTTGATCAGAGTCTTGGACAAGACAACCAACGATGAAAGGGCCTGGAAGCCGATTGCAGCTTTACTGACCCTGAAGGCCAAAAACCATGGTATGATTCTTTCCTTTGAATTTGTATTTGATTTATTCTTTCCACTAAACTTTGAGTTTCTATAGGCATTACCGGCGCTGGAGGTTATCCCAGCGACGAGGAAGGCGAAGTCGAGGGCGAGTAGAAAGTCGACGACGTCCCTCCTCCTCCGAAGAAGAAAAAAATCTTTCAAGGATTTGAAGAGCAAATACCTTCCCAGATTGTGGGTAAAGAGTAAGGGGCAGTTCATCGACCAAGCCCCAAACCATTAAAGAAGTGATTGATGGGACGAGCTCAGCTATTGCAGTGGCGAAGGCTGTCGAAGAGACGACCTCGATCGTTAATCTTGATGAGGATGAGACATGAGAAGAATCGGGGTCCGATCGATTGGTTAGACATCCCAAGAAGCCATTGAAGGAGAGGCTTCAAGAAACGGCTATCCAGCTCAAAGCGGCTTAACAAGTTGGAGACTTTTCAACTGATTTGGGAGGCGAAGATTTTCACCTGTCTCCAATAGTTGAAGAAGTCACTTCGGGTTCTGGAGGTCTGCCTAGTAGAGATGGCGCCATCGTTTCCTTGGGCATTGTCCCTGAGGTTGAGGAAAACCATGATTGATGCCATTGATCAAAGCCTCGAGGAGAGGGATCCAACCAAAGGAAAAATGCCAACTTAGATCGGCCAATGGCCACGACAAAGTCCAAATACAATGAAAGTACGGGTTCGTCGTTTTTTTGGTATAGATCATGCTGACCCGATAGTGCCTCTTCTTCGAGGTGAGGATGCTGTAGCCTTTGCCGCTCTGGGCGAATCTGAAGAGTTAGGCAGCAGAGCGATTACAATACATGTGCCACGCAATGTCGATCTGGTTAGATGCCCAAAGCGCCTTGCTGATTACCTCTTCGAAGTGATGGGCCCGATGGAGCAAGCTCGACTGAATGTGCACAGTGATTTGAGTCTTTCTTCACAAATTGCTTTTGCTGGTTTCAGGGTAATCTTCTTCCCATCATCCATTCTTTTCATTTCATTCGAAAATAACCCACTTATTAAACCTTTTAACTATGACTTGCTTTTAGAATACAATAATGGCGATCGAAACAACTGATCGAATTCGCCAACTCCAAGATGGGGCCAAAGTTCTAAATGATCAAATTGCCCAGCTTACTTCGGTGGGGGAGGAGTGGCACCGAAAGCGGAAAGCTTTGGAGGCTGAGCATGCTGAGCTTTTGGCCAATTTTGATAAAAACACGAATGAACATGCTCTTCGTGAATCCGAGTTAGAATCTCATATTTGAGCCTTGAACGAGCAGCTTAGCGAACACAAGGCCAATACGGAGATGAAGTGTGCCAAACTTAGCTCTATCTTGGAGAGCAAAGATCGAGAGCTTGTTGTGGTGTCCGAGGAGCTTAAAACTCTCCGTATGGGCAATGAAGATTTAAATGCTCAAGTCAATAGCCTAACGGAGAGTAATCGAGTTCTTCAACGGGAATCGACCAACCTGAGGCGCGACCTCGAGGAGGAATTTGAGAGAAAGAAGGATTTAATCCTTGCTGAGTCGAGGCGCGATGTGCTAAAAGAGATCCTTGATCGCAGTGTTGATATTCCCACTGAGCTGGATGAAGCAATAGCCATCGTAAGGCTTGCTCGTGAAGATCTCGGCCTCCCTCCAAGCTCCTCCGATGAAGGCTCTGACGGAGACGATGAGTGAATAACTTCAGCCTGCTTGCTTTTGTTTAGTTGTTTTCGACCAGTAACTTAGTCTTTTTTGTTTTAAAACGATGAGGCTGTTTGGCTGATCAATGTAAATTTCCTTTTTTCGAATGAATGAAGTATTTTTTATGAACTTCATTTTATCGCTTCAAGTGTTGTTTTTCGAAGATGAGATTTTGCCTTGGGTTTTTCGAAGGAAAGTTGATTCAACCGTTCGAAATGTTAACGATTTAGCGATAGTCGTCGGAAAAAATATGAAATGATTAGGGCCCACTGTACTTAGTGCGTAGTGAAGAATGATGTCTCATTTTCACGTAGTGCACTCTTCGAACAATTTCAAGTTCAGAAATTTTCGGTTTAAACACTTAGTCAAAAATTGGAATTGCAAAATTCAACAATGTAAAGATCGATAACACAAAATGACAAGTGTTGTAGAGATCGAAAAAATGATGTAAGTGATGTATCTTATTGAAGCATTAGCCGCTGTCGGGCGCTTGATACATTATTCGATCGGTTACACAATGTGGCCGTTTAAAGGCATTGATGACAAAAAATTCCTTGATCGCTAGTAGATCGTTTACATATTGCATATCCTATCTAAACGAACAGTCCCCAGTTTGAGTGAAGACATTGGGGCTTGAAGTTTTTGTCAAATTTGAACGAGTCCCTAGCTTGAGTGAAAACGTTGGGGCTTGAGACCTTTGTCGAATTTGAACGAGACCCCGGTTTTGTCTTCAAACGATCTCTTCTTCATTTTCGAAAGAAGTCCCAGGTTTCTGGTCAGTCCCCAGTCCTTGAATGCGCGATTATCCTACTAACTCCATCCCCCCTTCAGTGTTTGGGTGCGAAGTATGAGTAATCGAACATTGGACCTTGACTTTCAACATTTGAAACGAAAACATTGAAAGAAAAACAATGAGAGAAGGCGTTAAATATGAAGACCGCGTTAGAGTATTCGTCAGACTTATCGACCCCAATTGGAGCGTTTCGAGCTCAATTATTCGTGGGTGATGTTTGTCATCATTCGATTCCAACTATTCCTATCATCTAAAAGTGTTAGTACCAAATAATCAATAATCAAATGTGCCCTATGGAGGAAAAATGAAAATTATGTAAAGAAAAGTAAAATCCGATCATACGTTACCGTAGCACTTTCAGAAGTAATACTTCTTCAATTGTGTGATATTCCAATTGAATTCGACTGGCTTGGAGTCCAATGTTTCGAGCTGGTATGAGCCCTTTCCGACCACTGCTTTAACCCGATAGGGTCCCTCCCAATTTGCTCCCAGTTTGCCTTCAGTTGGTTCATCCTTCTTTGGCCTTTTGTTCCTTAATACATAGTCACCTACTTTAAAAGCTCGATGCCTGATTTTTTTGTTGAGGTAGTTTTCCGCCCTTTGTTTCTGTGCTTGTATTCGAACGAGTCCCATATCTCTCTTTGCCTCGATCAAGTCCAAGTCTATCAGCATGGCTTCCTTGTTTGATTCATCGGTGGAATGAGCGAATCGAAGGCTAGGTTCACCAAATTCCACCGGAATCAATGCTTCTAATCCATAGACAAGTGAGAACGGAGTCTCTCCAGTGCTGTGTTTCACCGTTGTTCGATGAGCCGACAACACACCGGGAAGTTCGTTCGGCCAATTGCCTTTTGATTCATCCATCCTTTTCTTCAAGTACTCGATTATTGTCTTGTTGGAAGACTCAGCTTGTCCATTTGCACTGGGGTGATAGGGTGTTGATGCAATCCGCTTGATCCCCCACTTCTTGAAAAAAGCTGTGATTCGATTCCCCACGAACTGTTTGCTGCTGTCGCATATGATCTCCTTCAGGATCCCAAAACGACAAATGATGTTCTGATGAATGAACTTGATAATTTCCTATTCACGAATCTTAGCCAAAGCAATTGCTTCTACCCACTTATAAAAATAATCTGTCAAAATTAAAATAAACTTCACCCCACCGGCTGCTGTTGGAAGCAGCCCGACTAAATCCATTCCCCAGTTCATGAACGGCTACAGTGACGTGACCGAATGAAAGGGCTCTGCTTGTTGATGTATGAGGTTGCCAAATCGTTGACATTTATCACACTTGCGAACGAAGTCCTTGGCGTCATCTGCGATTGTTGGCCAATAATATCCAGCTCTGATTATCTTTTGTACCAATGATTTGCTGCCGGAGTGATTGCCACATTCGCCCTCGTGAATTTCTTTCAACACATAGCTCGTGCCATCTGGCCCAACACATTTTGCTAAAGGGGCATTGAACATTAGCCTGTAGAGTTGGTTATCTATAAGGCAATATCTGGCCGCTTTAGCTTTGAGTGATCGGGCAGATTTCTTGTCCTCGGGTAGAGTACCTGCCTGCAAATAGGACAAATATTTGTTTCTCCAATCCCAAGTATAGTTAACATTGTTTACCTCTTTGATGCTCCAACATAGTGGAGATTCGAACAAGTGAACCACTGTTTCATTGAGCTGTCCCTCGATGGCAGCTGCGGAACTGAGGTTAGCCAAGGCATCTGCCTCAATGTTATCCTCCCTCGGGATTTGGGCTATCTTCCATTCCTGAAAATAAGTTAGAAAATTTTGTACCTTGTTGAGCAGTTGTTGCATCCTCGAGTCTCGAACACTAAAATCTCCTTGGATTTGGTTCACCACTAGTTGGGAATCGCTTTTGATGTCCAACCGTTCGATTTTCAAATCCTTTGCGATCTTTAAACTTACAGCGAGGGCCTCATATTCGGCCTCATTGTTAGTTTTGGCATGTAATTTGATTGCATACCTGAGTTTTTCACCAGTTGGTGCTATTAGCAAGACTCCGAGGCCAGTTCCTTTCACCTTCGAAGATCCATAAGGGTACATCATCCAGACTCCGGGGTCTAGATCTCTCATCATAAGTTCCTCCTTCTTTGCTTCCGGAAAGATATTAACACTAAAATCTGCTACAAAATCAGCTAAAACTTGTGATTTGATGGCGGTGCGAGGCTGGTAAGTGATATCATACTCACTCAGCTCGACCGCCCATTTTATTAATCGACCGGAGAGATCCGGCCGATGTAAAATAATTCGTAAAGGAAAAGTAGTTTTGAATGACATTGAAAATACGGTCTTAGTTTTCGTGCTGCCGTGACTAGTGCGAGTTTTTCTAAGTGTGGATATCTTGTTTCTGCATCTAATAATGTTTTACTAACATAATAAATGGGAAATTGGTTACCTCCATCCTCGCGAACGAGGACAACACTCACAGTCACTTCGGAAACAGCTAAGTAGATCAACAACATTTCTCCTTCGATTGGTTTTGAGAGCAATGGAGGGTTGGACAAATATTGCTTCAACTCTTTGAGGGCTCGTTTGCATTCTGGCGTCCAATCAAAGCTAGTGTTCTTCCTTAGCACCGAAAAGAACTTGTGACATTGTTTAGATGATCTCGAGATGAACCTGCTGAGATAGGCTACTCGACCGGTAAGCTGTTGAACCTCTTTCACCATTGTCAACTCTTCGGGTATGCTCTCTATCGCTTTGATCTTGTCTGGATTGGCTCAATCCCTCTATGCGATATGATGAATCCCAAGAACTTGCCGCATCCGACCCCGAACGCGTATTTCTCCGGGTTCAGCCTCATGTTGAACTGTCTCACTATCGTGAACGTTTCTTTCAGGATACTTAAGTGATCCTTCCTCTCTAATGACTTAACGAACATATCATCAATATACACTTCCATCATTTTTCTGATCAAATCCTTAAACATGATGGTGACCAACCGTTGATGCCCCAGCGTTTTTGAGACCGAAGGGCATGACCGTATAATAATAAGTCCCCCATGTCTGTGATAAAAGAAGTTTTATCCTGATCTACTGGGTCCATCGAAATCTGATTATAACCTAAGTAGGCGTCCAAAAACTCAACATTTCATGCCCTGCCGTCGAATCAATCAATCTATCGATGTGAGAGGCAATGTGAACGAATCTTGGCAAGCTTTGTTAAGGTCGGTATAATCGACACATACTCTCTATTTTCCATTCTTCTTTGGTACCACGACGGTGTTTGCCAACGATTCTGGATACTTAACTTCTTTGATGAACCCATTCGTCAACAACTTATCTACCTCATAGGTCATAACTTTCCTTCGAAAACCACCATTCGGCCGTTTCTTTTGCTTCACTGGCTGATGTCTTGGATGGACATTCAACTTGTGCGTGACAATTTTTAGATCGATTCCTATCATGTCCGCGTGAGACCAAGCAAAACGATCAGAATTATCCTTGAGAAAAGGTACGATTTTTTTTTTTTAATTTCGGGATCTAGCTCTGCCCCAATGTACACTTTTCGATCTGGTTTGTTATCGTAGAGTCTTCAGCTTTTTGTTTGTTTGGTTCCCTAACACATGACGGAATCGTGGTGACGTCGTCTTCGACCGCGGATTCCGCTAACTGTGCTTGTTTAGCACATGACGGAGTCGCAGTGAAGTCTTCGACCACGGATTCCGCTAACTGTGATTGCTATTTTCAAATGCCGTCTTTTCGTGCACTCCCCATGGAGTGGAAAAATTTTACAACCTGATGCAGAGTCGATGGAATTGCTCCCATAGCATGGATCCATGGTCGACCAAGTATCACGTTGTACGCCATGTCACCTTTCATCACTTGGAACAATGTATCATTTTCGACGCCTTCCGCGTATTTCTTAATTGTAATTTCTCCAACGGTCACTTCGCTCGAATTATTGAAACCCGATAAAATCGTTGATCGAGGTACAATCTTATCGTTCAACTGCAACTGCTCTACTACTCTAGAATGAATTATGTTAACCGAGCTGCCAACATCGATCAACACTCTCTTTACGTCGGCATCGTCAACTCTCATCGTGACTACTAAGGCATCATGATGAGGATGAATCCTTTCGTCGAAGTCAAAATCCCCGAACACAATCTCATCGTTCATATCATCTCGTGTCCTCTTGTCCTGTGCAAACGAAACCTTTGCATATTTCTTTGTAGTGTAAGTTGCCCCACAAATGCCATCTCCTCCAGTTATGACATTCACCGTTTTCCTCGGAGCAGGAGGTTTTGGTGGTTCATCATCTTTCTTCTTATTGAAATTATTTTGCCCCCTTTCGGTCAAGAATTCTACCAAGTGCCCCTTTTCCAACAAGCTAGCTACCTCATATCGTAATGCCTTACACTATTCCGTCGTGTGGCCAAAATCATGATGGAATGCACACTATAAATTCTCATCCCTCGTATTCGGATTCGTCTTCATTCGACTGGGGAATTTTACAACTTTCTCACCCATTCCCTTCAAATGATTTACTAATTTAGATGTTGACACACAAAAGTTATATTATGTCACTTTAGGAGGCAGTGGTCGATCTCTTTGAGTCGAAGATGGACCCGGCTGTCCCTTTTTCGGTTGATTTTTCAAACTACCAGCTTCGTGGTTGTTACTCCCCATTCGAGGGAAACTGTAGGGCTCCCATCGTTGATCCCTGTAGTTTTGCCTGTTATTCTCAACTCTCCGTGGTAGTGGTCGATCATACGGACGATTCTATTGGGCTAGCCGCAACTCCTCTTCTTCAGCCCTAATCTTTGGCTCACACTCACGATGCAAATCATCAAAGGTCCATGTGTTGATTTCCCTCAAATGATCTTTCAACTTTGCACATGCCTCCGTTGAATCGTTGCTTAGATTATTTGCAAAACACAAACAAGCCCATCTCTCCTCGACGTTTGGCATGTTAATATTTTCATCGTTGAACCGCTTAAAAAACTGTTTGATAGTCTCACCGAGTCGGTCCTTAATATTCAAGATATCCTCCACTCTTGGTTCTATCTTTTTAGCCCCGGTGTGTGCTCGAATGAAATTAGCTGACATATCATCGAAATCTGATATCCCATTTTTGGGTAACTGCAAATACCATTTCAACACTCCCCCCTTAGCGTTTACAGAATTTCTTCAGACTGACCGAATTGATCTTATCCGAAGTTAGGTCGTTCGATTGAACTACAATCGAAAACATGTCAATGTGATTCCTTGGATCCGTAGTTCCATCATACCTTAAACTTTCTGGCAACTTGAAAGTTTTGGGAATAGGTAGTGAGGCTGCACTTGGTGGAAACGGACGCATTGAGATCGACTTCTTAGCAACGTCGTCCGTTAACTTTGGAGCGCCTGGAAATTTTTCCATAAATGATTTCATCTCACTGAATTTCTTCTCCACTGTATCATTCAACAATGTTTGCATCGTAGCCAACATCCTTACTTTTGTCGTGATAGAGGCCGGAGCTCCCATAGCCACGGCGGCCGTACCTGATCCTCAAGATCCGACCCCCGCTGCAATTCCCCCTGTTATGGTGCCCTGAGGAACCGAAGTCAGAATGCTTGCAGGGGGTGGATTGGGGAGGTGGGCGCTCTATTTTCGATAGAGCTAGACAGAATTTCCAATTTCTTATTTATTATCTCAAACTGTGCATCGTGCTTTCTCAAATATTCAGCGCCATATTCGTATCCACTGACTCAGCTTCGACCCCGGGTTCCTTACCGGGTCGACGTCCTTGAGGCACGTTCAATCGTGAACCAGTAGGAACGTCGTCGTGGGGCGGATCCTGCTCGTGATTGGTTGATTCATCGACCGCTTCGACAATCGCTGGAACATGAACCCCGTCATTGGGATTGAGTTGTTGTTGACCATTCAAAGCGGTGGTAGCATCAACGTTACGTTCATCTGCCATCGTAAAACAAGAAAACAAACGTAAGTAGTATCAACGATCAAACCTTGGATCAAATCGATTGCCTAGACCCCACGGTGGGCGCCAAATTATATTTCCTAAAAAAAAGTATTTCAGGTTTTACAATTAAATTTGTATTTAGTTGAGTCTTAGGCGACCGTTTATATCTTAATTTGACCGGTTGATAAGCGATTTACGTTGAAAAATAATCGATTTATCAGGTATTTCTTCGACAACAATGTAAACAGTAGATTCGACAAAATGGATAATAGCAAGTTCGATGACACAATATAGAAAATCGGGTTCGAATACAAATGTGATTGAATAAACGAAGATAAGCGATAGATTCACAAAATATGATGATGCGACTAAACAACCACAAGTGATCGATTTTATATGATTCCAACGAGCAAGTTATGAACGAAATAAGCTAATATTGTTTGTTCCGTACAATCTAAATGTTAGATTTGCTTAATAGCAGACGGACAATTGAGTAAAGTTCGATAAAGAACGCTTCAGTAGAATTACGATGACAATATTAAATATGCAGAATAATGATTAGACAGGTTTAGTAAAAACGATGGAACTACAATTAACAAATTGATGATAATCCTACTGAATTGATACTACGATAAAGATAATGACACTTAATTAACGTGGTCGGTGATAATGAACAAATACGCCAAATAATGAATTAATGCTATGATCAAGATAATTATAGTTAATTAACGTGGTCGACGATAGTGATCATGTATATTAAACAATTAAAATGGCATGCAAACGACGAAATAAACAACAATCAATAAACGAAAGCAGTAAAGCTTATTGTATTGATCAAGCGAAGGCTGGTGTTCCGTTGAAGAGAAGAATCTTACTTCAGACTTGAAACAAAGCTGCGACTTGTTTAATAATAATTGCGATTATGATAACGGTGGATTAGAAACAACAGTAGTGAAGATTTGACAATAGAAGAAAATGGGGTAGTTTTATTCAGAAGAACGTAAGTTTACAAATAGGAAAATGGGGAAGCATTTATACGCTGAGATGTGGAGTCCCCAACCCTAGAAGGACTCCACCTTCCCACGTCTCTCCACTAATCACGCAACAGTAGTTGCCCACGTCCAACAACTTCTACTAAATCCGTTCCGATAAAAGCGGGATAAGATCAGACATTGTTAGCTGGCAAAACAATTGCCTTCGAAATATTCCGATCACGATTTAGCTTATCCGATCAAAGCTATTTCAATCCAACCTCGTTTCATAATGCCGTCCATAATTTGTTCTCATCTTGCCACGTAGCTGACCACGTGTCATTTGCGTGATCGAACGAAATTCGACCAATATAGAAGAAAACATATTTAAATGACGTTTCTAACTCACTTTAGGTCTTTGTGTTTCTTCATTCGAATCACACAAACAATTAAAGGAAAAATAACTAGGACCATGGGTACTAAAGTTAATCACCTTCATTCTCGAACTCCAACGTTAGAATTAGAGCCCGTTTCAGATTGGCTTATTTTAGGTGCTTTTAAGCCAAAAGAGTTTTTAAGCACTTTTTTAGTTTTTGGAGTGTTTGGCAAAAACAAAATGTGCTTTTAAACCAAAAAAGCAGAAAAAAAAAGAAGCTAAAAGCCAAAAGGCCCAACTTTTGCTTTAGGCTTTTAGCTTAAAAACACATTTTTATATGCCAATCCAAACACCCTCTTAAGCTTGTCTAATAAAAAAAAAATTGATGTTATTCGTGTGTGTTGCAGGACTTCATTCAAGGACGCTATCTGAAGTTATAAGTTAATATTTCGAGAGTTCTACTGGTCGAATAGGTAATTATCTCGGTAATTTACAAAACTATGACACCTTAGGCAATAGTTTGCCGTATTGACTTCGTTTAAAGTGGTTTTACAAGAATGACCTCACTAATTTTTAAATAAGTGCTTCCTCGGGGGGCAACACTTCAAGTTTTAAACTTGACAAGTGCACCCGTGGGGGCAGCACTTCAAGTATAAAATGAAAATGCTGCAAGTGCTTTATCTCTGTCAACATTCTCCCCAAATAACTTGAAGTGGTGCCTTGCAGGCAGCACTTGCAATTTACACTTGAAGTGTTTCTCCCGACGGAACACTTGTAAATTTATAAAGTGAAGTGTTACCTACCGATGCCATTTTACTAACCTATTCTTAAATATGGATAAAATAATCATAACCAAGAATAAGGAAGTACATGTAGTGAAATTTTTTGTAATTATCTTGGAAATGTTATAACTTATACCCTCTATGTCCCCTCGATACCCAATTACCACTCATACGCTATTGCGAAAAAGTATTCGGTATATACAAAAAATTTCACTACATGTACCCCTTCTCCTTGGTTATGGTTTTTTGTCCCCATTTAAGAATAGTTTAATAAAATGGCCTCGATAGGCAACACTTTACGTTATAAATTTACAAGTGTTCCCTCGGGGGAAACACTTCAAATATAAATTGCAAGTATTGCCTGAAAGACAACACTTCAAGTTATCTGGGGAGAATATTGATAGAGATAAAAGGTCAAGTGCTGCCACGGGGGCAACACTTGTCATTTTATACTTGAAGTGCTGCCCCCGTGGGTGCACTTGTAAGTTTAAAACTTGAAGTATCCCCCCCGAGGGAGCATTTACTTAAAATTAGTGAGGTCATTCTTGTAAAACCACTTTAAGCGAGGTCAATAAGGCAAACCATTGCCTAAGGTGTCTTAGTTTTGTAAATTCCCCCAGTATATAGGTGTAACTTAAAGCTATGATTATAGAAGTGTAAGGGTTTTGAACAAAAATATACAAACTTGCACCCCTATATTACAAAAAAATAGCAACATTATACAAACTACAAGGCGTAGCAATATTTTTTCTAGCACATTTCACAACAATCAAAGACAAAGAGGGACAATCACAAAAATTATAGTCATCGAAATCCCTCTACCCTACACCTTCACCCATGACCCTTTTTCTCCGCCCCCTCCACCACCATATCCACCGTCGCCGTCTATCAAGACACAAATCTCTGGACCACCGCACCTCTCGTCACCGTTTCACCTGCCGCCGAATCTCACTTCGATGTCAGCATAGATATGTCTGATTCTCCTGACCTAACTTTCTCATATACTAAACCGTGTTAATACCTCAGGCTCCGTGTTCCCGACGTTGAGAAACCTTCGTTCCTCGCCATCACTTCTCCGCCGTCGCTTGTCTCCGCGAAAGGCGTGTTTGAGTTCCTCGTTAAAAGTATCTCTAGCTCCACAATAGAGCAGCTCTGTGGCTTCGGAAAGGAGACAGTGGTATCTCCCCTCGTTTTGTACTAAACCCCATACCTGATCTCCCATGTTTTTGGTCTTTTATTTTCTATTTTTGACCACCGGTGATGGTATTGTATGGTTGATGATGGTGTTGCGTATGTATGTATACTGATCTGTTTCATACTTTTTATGTATCTATGTGTGCCGGTCTATACGTCTTTGTTCTTGACCGTGTGTGTGTGTTGAAGAAATGTCAAAGACTGAAACAGCTGCTGAAACAATCTGAAAAGGCACTGAAAACCGTCTGAAACAGCGAAACGGTCTGAAACAACTGCTGAAATAGCCTGAAATGAAATGTTGAAAATAGCGTGAAACAACGCAAAAAAGGGTGAAATAGTTCAGAAACAGTGAGAAACATCGCACAAACAGGATAAATAATGCTGAAACAATATAGAAACAACTAGATACAATGCAGAAATGATCTAGAAGTAGTTAGATACAATGCAGAAACCATGCAAAAACCCAAAAACAGTTAGATACAGTGTAAAAATAGTGCAACTAAAGCGAGATACGAGGTTGTTGGTTTTCTGTAAGTTGTGATATAGTGAGATACAACATTAGAATGTAAGGTTTTGCTATGTTATACTATTTTTTGCTATGTTTTGTAATTAACTTTTCATTTCCTCTATATTGGATAATTTTACTAAATTATTGCTATGTTTTGTAAATAACTTCTCAAAAGCATACTTTTCTATGAAGATTCATAAATGGTAAAAGGTTTCTGGGCCAACATTCTTTCAGAAGCCCATGTATTCTGATCCGGTGCTTACTCTTGTTACAAAAAATTTCACCGCACATCCTCAAAATTACTGGTACTGCCTTTATGTCCTCATTTAAAATGGTTTTATTAAAATGACATCCGTTTCATACATAGACAATATTTCAAGTTATCAATCGACAAGTACTGCCTCTAAT
Organism: Petunia axillaris subsp. axillaris; assembly: GCA_029990575.1. Classification (NCBI taxonomy): domain Eukaryota; kingdom Viridiplantae; phylum Streptophyta; class Magnoliopsida; order Solanales; family Solanaceae; genus Petunia; species Petunia axillaris. Next base: position 9,544,198 of record JARKNS010000001.1, on the reverse strand, counting down.
ATTTCAAGTTATCAATCGACAAGTACTGCCTCTTAGGAAGAGATCAAAGGGCATGAGAATGATTGTTCAAAGTTTTAGGATGTGTTCGATTTTAAAGCAAAGTTGAAGGAGAAAAATGATCTTCACTCGTTATAATAACATTACATAACCTGCTATAACTTATACTTTTCTTTTGCTGGGATTACTATATGACTTCAACGTGGCATAGGGTAAAAAAAAAAAGAGGAAGAAAAATAGAGGTGTTTGGGAGAGGGAGCATCTAGGAGGAACGAAAAGATAGGTGAATCCAATGGATTAAAAGAGAAAATTGCTGCGAGAAATAAGGATGTCTATAATTATTGTAGAAGTTGTTACATCCAGTTTCATTCAATCGTTATCCCATTTAGCGAATTCTGAAAATATATAAACATATATCCCCAAACTCTTCCATCCTCCTCTCCGGAGCTGCTCTTGGTTAATGTGTACATATATCATATAATGTCGTTTCCTATAAGCTGCTGAAATCTGCTTCTCACTTCCTTCCATTCATTTCCTCCATCACAACGGTAAGTAGAAAAGATGAAAATCAGCTTTTTTTTCTTAATCATCTTATATTTAAGTTGTACTAACATTTTATTGTTCATTTGCGGTAAGTCTATAATTCGGATTAAATCAATTACTATATAAATGTATTGTTGATATCGACCCAAAAACCAAAAAATCATACAAAAGAAATAACCAAACATTCGGTTGATTGTGTATTATATGCATCCAAATAATTAATTTTTGTATTTAGACTGTGCTTCCTCCATGCATATTATATATTTTTTGCATTGGTAGTGACATGTACACGATTTTATATCGTCAATGTCATTTGGGTTTGAAACTATAGAGATTTTAAGACTTTACCTATTGTCCAATGATGTCTACTTGTATTGTTTTCAAGGGATATTGGTCTATAGAAAAGAAGTATGTTTGTGTGTTTTTGTGAACTGTTTATAAATATGTGTATGTGAAATCTTTTGACAATTTATTACCATTTTCTTTACTTTCATTTGATTATTACTCATAAAAAAAAAGAACATATAACAAAGGAGATGTGCAATGATCTCTTACTGGAGTAATTTTTAATTCTGCTGCTATATGTGATTCTTGATTCATGGTAAGGTAATACGAATAGTTTTCCCGCTATAAAAAAATCGATCAATTTACCATTACCAATATTAGGATCTCCTTTTAATTTCCCCAGATTTTGGATCGTCAGTGAGACTGGGTGAGGAAACAATCTAAGCAAATTGGATTTACATTAATGGAGTAAAATAATTTTATAGTAGATATGTTGCAACAAGTAATTTATCTCAAATTACAAGTTACTATTCATGCTGCAAAATATTAACGGTAATAGACTTTTACATTACTTGATAGTATAAAAATTCATTATCTATAAATTTATACTCAACGAAATTGATTTTATTTTATCAGTTTCCCTTTTGAGCCGAAAGAGGAACACAAAGAAAAATAAATAATTTAGCCTTACGCAACCAAAATTCTTTTATCTACGTGTAAATTATTGATTATTTAATTGTATTTAAATGGTATACATTGATAATTTTAATTACGGCTAAATGGTAGTAGTATCTAATTTATTAATTATTACTATCAAGATTTATTTCATTAATTTAATATAAACATATATGATTGCTTGCCGTACTGCTAATTTTATACTTACAGTAACTTTTTGTAGTTTATACACAAAGACAACTTTATTTGCCAAAAATGATTGCATTAGCTGGGGATCATGTGATAGAAAGAGGCTTTTCCTCCTTGGCATATCATGGCTAATTTAATGTGCTATTTACATTGCACATGGATTCTAGCAATAAATTAATAGTCCTCCCTCTTAATTTGTTCCGTACTACCTATTCTTTTTTGACAAATCAAGCTGTTTTTTCCTTTAAAAATGAATCTTTATAGACTTTTTATAAACACTTCAACTTGAAGAAAACTTATGAATTATAAGTAATTACTTTACCCATGTGTACACATTTGAAAGGGAATCAACCTAAGCTTTTGTAGCAAACTTTCTGTGTCAGAATCTTTGTCCTTTACTTTCCCATAAAAGTGAAAATAATGGAACTGATACCTTGGGCATTTATGTTAAAATGCAGTTAAAAACAAGATCAGATGAGTAGTCAAATTTTCCAAGAGCCTAAGGGCTTATCATCAACCCCATCTGGATTTTCTTCTCATAATCAATCTTGTCGTGGTAAGCAAAGGAAAATGGATGATCAAGGAGGAAGCAAGGTGACAGGTATTAAGCAGATAGTAAGACTCAAAGAATTTCTAAGTAAATGGCAACATGTCACACTTGGCCCTAACAAGGGAAACAACCCCGACAACAACAACAATGATGATCTTCGGTCATCGAATCGTGGTAACAATTCCCCTGGAGGAATATCACCTTCTATTAGCATGAGGCTAAGGAACTATAATATATATTGTGATTCAGATGAGGAAAGTTGTCAAAGTCCAGAGCCACCCCATGGTGTTCCTAGAGGGTACTTGGCTGTGTATGTTGGACCAGAGCTTCGGAGGTTTATAATTCCGACAAGTTATCTAAGTGATCCATTGTTCAAATTATTGTTGGAAAAAGTAGAGGAAGAGTTTGGGTTTGATCATAGTGGTGGACTCACTATACCTTGTGAGATTGAGACTTTTAAGTTCCTCATGCAGTGCATGGAGAATCATCAGAGAGATCAAGCTTCTAATCATCATCAAGACGATTCTGGTTAGCATTCTTTCTTTTCCTTAATTACACTAGTTAATTTTTAATAGATGGAATTATAGCTAGCTAGGTTGATTATTGTTTAAATTGGTAGTACTAGTTATCTATATATTCTTTGACTTAGTTTGATTGGTACCACTGAAGTTATTTTTATGGAAAATACTTTTATGAAAATTGTTCTTTCATAGAAACTTTTGGTATCCACGAAATTATGTTCAGGTGTTTAATTAGTGTGCGAAAATATGCATTGCTTTTATTTCATTTTAGGTGGCACCATATTATGTGACACTATTTTCTTTTACCATTATTTTCTTTATATTCACAAAAATATTATGGTTTAAACCAACAAATTTTAAATTCCTTTTTTCTAAACTTGTGTGCAACCAAACAAGTTCACACTAAATGCAACCGATCGAGGGATTTATATTAATAATGGTATTAGCAATCCGAATGTATTTTGATGAAATATATTAAGGTAGTTGGATATGTCGCACGAAGTTAAAATTTAAAATTGTTATAAGGAAAATGGCTTCTCCTAATAAGTACCATTTCCTCCTTTTTGATGAAAAATGTACCTTGTAGAGAGCTTTCTTTTTTGGTAATCAAACATAAGAAAAGGAATTGTTCATAAAAATATCTTCCTAGAAAATGACTTTTGTAATACCAATTATATCAGTGTTTATAATGCATGTCATTTTACTCCAGTTTAACATAGAATCTTGATGGTGTTGATGCAGTTGGATCTTCGCCCGTTGTGGAGTGAGTATTAACTACCCTGGTCTTAGTGATGACTGAATATTTAGGGCTGGATTAATTTTTACTTTATTTTTTTCTTCTTCTGGTTAAAAGATCAGAGGGTCTCATTGTACTTGTATACAAATCTGACAGTTTCCCTCTGTTTGTGTGTTCAAAGTTGAGGCATAAAGGATGGGAGAAAGAGGCTTAGGTAGTTATTTTGAGAAGGTTTATTGGAACAGAAAAAAAAAAGCAGGAACCTATAATCCTATCTAGGTATTACCTAAAAGAATTTATGATCAAATTTGGCCAAAAAGAAAAATTCCATTTTAGGGATAGCCAATTGTACTATTGTAATAACTCTGTCCAAGTTTATTGTAAAGCATTTGATCTTTGAGTCTGTAAATTATTTATCTTCTATCAAATTTACATTACATTGTATATATGGCAGGACCTTTTATCAGTACTTAATTTTGCTAATGCCAGCTCTGGAAAATCATAAAAAGAACCATTCTGGCATTCAAACAATTTGACAGTTTACCAGGAAGTGTCAGATTTTGCACTAATACACTATTTCAGGCAATTTGTCACAAAGATGTAGAAATCTTTTTATCAGACTATGTTTAGGTACAGAGAGTTCTACTAAACTGAAATATCACTTTGGGTATTCTCTAAGATCAAATATACTAGTGGTGGTCTAAAGTAACATACACATGTTTCCAAGCGAGCATTAAATCTGTGTAAAAGATTTTATAATATGTAAACTGCAGAACTGCAGAATATTTACTTGGATCACTGGATGCAGGACATTCCAATATACGATAGTTGGAGTTGATTGTCTCTATATTCACTCAACTTGTGTTAATTGATCATTATGGTCATTTTTCTTTGTTTTATTTTTTTTAATGATCACTCAACTTGTGTTAATTGGCCACCATAGTTACTTATCTTTGTTTTATTTTTCTATGGTTACTCAATATTATCTAGTTAACTCCTATGGTCATTCTAAACAAAACTACAAGCTTCTGTTAGTTTTTTTGTGACATGGCAGCTACAGTTTTTAGAGAAAATATAAAAAATAAATAAAATTAAAATAATTTAAAATCCAACCCATTTTAAACTCGAACAAGTCATTAAGAATTACCATGGGTATCTGATCACGCCCAACTACGCCCTATAATAGAGGCTAAGTGGTCGCGATAAATATAGCTCGGTACTTAAAGTCCCGAGGTCGAATCCCACAGAGAACACTCGAATTCTATAAATTATCTACTCAACCAACTTCAAGTTTATATCTTTGGTTTGGTTTTATACTAACACTACTAAACAAGAAAGTAAATAACAAGTGTAGAAAGGTAGATTTGATTCAAGAGATGGAAAACCTAGGATTGATTTCCCCAACTCCTAACTTGTGCTAAAGTAACTATCAATTTCTCCTAATTCTTCCTATTGAACAAGTGCTCCAAGTTTACAACTACCCACCTCCACTAAGTAATCATAACTTTCATTAGTTAACTATTCCAATTAATGAAGATAGGAAGGACTACACTTATGGTTAACAGTAAGGATCAATATTCCTAATTCACCATTTTGACAACCTAAGCAACGCCTTTGTTTTAGGTTGAAATACTGCTATGTGTTTAACTCTAACTCATGAATCTATTCCTAGTAATTACAAGAATAAAGAGGACAATTAATTGGGGATCCTACCAATAAATAGCAAACAATTCGTAAACAACATCGATATGAAGAATTAACAAAGTTCATTAATAACACAATAATTATCATCACACAAGTATATGGAGTGGGTCAATCAACTCTAGAATGGGTGATTTAGCCACTCATAGTCATGTTCTAAGACAAGAAATAACTATAAGCATGTAAAAATCACAATAAGATGAAAAGATGGATGAAGTAGAGCCTTGAATCTTGATCTTCTCTCCTCCTTGCCTCCTTTGGATGTGGAATAGGTCAAAAGTTATATTTTGGGGCATGTTTTAGTGCTTTTATATCGTCCCCATAGACCCACAAAATCTGAGAATCTAAAATAAATTTGGAATCAACATGTCAGGAAACTAAGCCTACCGCTCCGCGTAGCGCATTGCATGGCGCGGTGCGGTAGGGGTTTTTCTGCAGGTTTTCAAAAATTCTAATTCTCTGAATTTTGACCCTGTTGCATTGCGCTACGCGGCGCCCAGCGCGTTGGGGCAGGCATAATTTACTGCTCTTCTATTTTTTTTATCGTTTTTCATCCACGCCTTCATCTGCTCGACCCTCGGGCTTCTACTCAGACTTCAAAACCCTTGTTTTCACTAAAATTTTCTCCACGAACACCTCATATCATCACTACTAGAAAAACTCGATTTAGGAATGGAAGCATAGAGACAGCCAGCCGTCCGTGTTTGCGTAGAGACGGGTCGCCGTCGCAACGCTTCTGACAAATTAAAAAAATAGACAGGCTAGAGATGGCCCGCCGTCCCTATTTTTTTAGAGACGGCTAGTCGTCCCTAACCATCGCGTTAAATTTGAAAATCAGAAAACAAAACACACGTATTTCTCATCCCCAAAACCCATTTTCTTCCTCAAATACCTCTCTCTCCCATTTTTGTAGCAGACAAAACCCCCATTTTCTTTCTTCAAACAACTCTAGATCCGCCTCACCTTCTTCATTTATCTCCTTCCCTTTTTTATTCCTTTTTCTCAGTAAAACATAAATCAGACGGGTTTATTTTTTTCGAATTTTGCAGCAGTCCACCTCTGTTGGATTCGCAATCGGATTCCGCCGGATCTGTACAACACCAGAAATCGCGTCTTCTATCAGGTATTTTTTTTTCAGTTTTTTATTTAATTTTTTCCCTAATTTGGTAAGCTTATTTTATTGTATGCAATATTAAAAATATGTTAGTATATTTGGAGTTGTTATTGAAAATAATCGAATCTCCTTAATTACTTAGCCCATAATTGTGAGTTTGTTTGTTTGGATTGATTGGCAAAGCCAGTCTTGGAATAGCTATTTGTTTTTAGTTATGAAATATTTGGATTCGCCTTGATAATTCAGAATTTGATTTTCTTGTAATCATTGCTAGGAAAAATTTAAACTTTTGAGTAGCTTTTGGTTATTAGATTTAGACTCATTGGAAAAATGCAATAACAATTTTGAACCTAAAGGAAGAAACTACAAAGTTAAAATATTAAGAAGAAAGGAGAATTAGTGACGAAGTAAATGTGTATTCTATCAGATTTGGTTAATTGAATTATTTAAGTTGCTACAATGTTATGTGATTAATTAGAAGATAAACTTTAGCTGCACAAGATAATTTTAGAATGGTTGCAATTTTTTTTTGAATATTCCACTTTGTATTATTTATGTAGATGGAAGGTCATCATGAAAATCGTAGTTGGATGTATAATAAGAATAACCCGGGACGTCGGGGGTTGAGGAAATTTTTTATAGATGGGTTGCAGAGTTTGTTAACAAAGCTAAAATGTTTCCTGAATATATAAGGGAGGGGAATATCAAATGTCCTTGTTCGGATTGCAAATGTTGTGATGTGAAAAGTCTAAAAGAGGTTGTAATGCATCTTTATACTAAAGGTTTTATGCAAAATTATTTTGTATGGACTGCACATGGAGAGTTTGATCCTAGTGTCAACATAGACAATGTATATGCCGGTGCGAGTAGTTCGTATATTGATAATGAGTCTCGTAATAATCAGATGCATGAAATGATTAATGATGCATTTGGGATGTTCCACGAGGAACTATCCCAACCAAATGTTGGGCATTCCAAACAATAAGGCCAAACTCTTCTATGAACAGTTGGACGAAGCTAGTCGCCCATTTTATAAGGGATCAATGCATTCTAAATTGTCGGTTGCAGTTAGATTGATAAGTATAAAATCAGATTATAATATATCTCAAGCAGGCATGGATGAGATAATTGGGCTTATGAATGAACTTAATTCGACTAACTTGGAGTTACCTGGATCGTACTACGATACAAAGAAATTGGTTTCCAAGTTAGGTCTTTCTTCTGAGAGAATTCATTGTTGTAGAAAAGGTTGCATATTATTCTGTAAGGAAGATAAGGTGATAACAATCACGATACCTATCAACAATGCTCATGTTATGGATCCAATAACTTGACAGAGAAATTTAAAGAAACGCGTGGAAGCTAATAAAAAGAGTATTAGAAACGAAAAATAAATGAAAATAAAGATAGAATAAATTAAAGAAAGAGTTTCTTAAATTCAATAACGGATCAAGAATCTAAATAATGAAACTAGAAATTCAAGACAAGTCTAAATCTTGAAAAGAGACTTATAACAATAACAATTAGACTAGCTAATCGCCTTTGGTAGAGAATAACTCAAGAGATAGATTATGGAATCCCGACCCCCCGTTAGAGTAACAAAGAACAACAGTAAAATAGAATTTACCGCCTTTCTTGAATACCTAAAAGTAATCTAAAGATTTGAAAGAATTACCTTCATCACCTAAAAGTGTAGACTGGAAGGTTGAAAGATGAATCCAAGAGCAGCCACACACACAAAAGTGCAAGAGAAAACCTCTCAATTTTTATTCATCATAAATTCTATTGTTTTGTTGTATATCTAAAAATAAAGAAAATAACCCTTTATATAGGAGTAGGGGCTGGCCATAGGCCTTACAAAATCCTACTCAAATATAGTTTCTAAGTAATAATGAAATAGGAAAAGAAACCAACTAGGAAAGAAAATCCTTATAAAATAGGAAAAGGAAGTAAATTAAAACTAAACTAGCAAAAGTAAATAATATCCTAAAAAAACTTGGTAAACTAATCCTAATTAATATTGGAATCAAAACTTAATTAATATAGGAAAATATATCCCAATTAATATAGGAAAATATATCCCAATTAATTTAGGAAACGAATCCCACTTGAACTAGGAATCATTGATAGCAACTTGCAAGCAATTTGGAGTACACTTCATAGAAATCCTTTGACCATCCTGTGCATGTTTTTGGGCTGAAATTAAGCACATTTTATGGGATAAAAACGTGATCCTATATGGTTCTTCTTGGGCTTCAAGTTTGGCACACTTTAGGCTTCTTAATTAGTCCAAAAATAGACTGATTTGGAACCCAATTCTTCCACTTCAAAATGTAGTAATTTTAACTTGAATACTTATCACTTGTACCTTAACTTTGACCATATAATATTTATATCATTTAAACAAAATATCATCATTGGCTTGAGCTCTTCCTCTTCACAATTCAAGTGCAATCATCTTTTTTTGAACTTTCTTTGTGTGAGATCTCGTCATATGCCTTCCAAGAGCTTCTAGAGTTTCATCCAAGTATTTCAATAGAGTTTTCCTTCCATGGACGCTATCATTCACCTCTTCTTGAAGGAATTCATCCTCGAATTCAAACCTGCACAAAAGAGAAAGTAATAGAAGTACAAAAGAAACAATAATCAAACCACACCAAATTTCCTTGGTTGGAACAACATTAAGTAGTACCCATAAACCTTACTCTTAATCTTAAAATTAGATATTATTGTTAACGACTTTAAATATATGAAAACATCGTCATCTTTAAAAATAACAAAGTCACCATTATAAGAAATAAGAATAGAGTTCATCACCTCCAAAACTACCTTAGGTGTTTTAAGAAGTCCAAAAATACGAATTAACTATTTATACATACCGTACTTGGACTTGTTCATTAATGGAAAAACATCACCTTGTAGTCTTTTGTTGTAAGCCTCCAACATAGCAATGGTTCTAAAGAACCTTATGTCATAGACACTTAAGTAAGGATCAATATAATCAATAGGTTTAATAACATCAAAATCAACTACTAAGCTTTCATCTTCCAATATCCAACAAGAATTGATTTTTCCATATTCATCTAGGAATCCATTCGTATCCTTTTCCACATTCACTTGCATGACACTTCCTCTATCAAAAGGTTTTTCATCACTTTTCTGCACGAAAATTCAAGAACTAGTGCAAGAAATAGTTAATGGATTAAGAAGCAAACAAGAGTTCTCCTCATAACCAACATGTATACTATCAACAAGTAGAGATTTAAAAGTAGACAAATCACAATCATTCTCCACTTGAGTCAACTCTTCGCCAAAATCATGAATTTCATCATTATAAATAGTAGGTGAAAAATAAAACTCAAGTTCATGTTCTTCCTCGTCAAACAATGGTGGACTCTCATAATAAGAGTCTTTATCAAAACCAACATTAGATTGAGGCCAACACAAATAAGATAGCAAATCAAAATCTTCCCCAACTAGTGAATTATTAAAACAAGTATCATATTTATTGTTCCTATCATTACCTACACTCAAAAGAAAAATATCATTATCAAACTCATCAAAATAAGGTAGAGTGTTATGGTTGACGATTTTACCTTGAACCATACCTAAACCATCTTCCTTACCTTTACTTTTCTCATTGAGATTTACTTGTTCTCTAGAAGTTATACATGACTCACTCTTGACATGATTTTTTAAAGATTGAAGCTTTTCCGATGTTGGCTTCTCCATGCAAACTTTTCCACAAGCACCTAGAAAAGAATCAAAACAACTAGAAGAAAAAGAAGTAGGAATGTTAGAGTTAGAATAAGAAATATCCTCACCCAAACTCTCTTGTTTTTCATAGCTCTCATCTTCTTTTTTTCACTCTTATTTTTATCATTCTCTCCTCTCTTTTTTTGTGGAAACTCTCTCACTTCTCTCAACTCAATCTCTCCTTTTTCCTCTCATAAATTGCCATTTCGCTCTCCCTTACTCCTCTCGATCTTTTCTCTCTCATCCTCACTTTTGTTCTCACAAGCAAGATCAATAAGATCAATTTCATTCCCAATTAGACGATTATAAATTGTACGCACAATCCAATCACTATCATCATGAGTATGATCTTTACTAACTTCACTTGCATCTCTAGCTTCTCTTCTCATACGATTTTATTTTGCACATTAAGATTTAACATGACCCACTTTATGACACTTAGAACATTTAAGTTCTTTATAACGAAATATAAAAAGTGGTTTAACCATGGAACCTTATTTTTCACTTGCAAACATCTTCAAAAGAATGAACAAACAAGTTAGTGTGAAAAAAGAATCCTCACAAAAAACAAAAATCACTCACACTCGTGTTTCTCTCAATACATTGGCTTTTACCCTCTAATAATCTCAGATCTCCTGCCTTTTTCCACTTAAAGCAACTTTTCGTTGGTTCTCTTTGAATTTATAAATATACCCTAGTAGTTACAATCCTAGATGATAAGGTTTAGGAGTTATAAAATAAGAAGGTAAGTGAAAGGCCAAAACCTAGAAAGAATAGGATTTGGTAAGTAGGAATAAAACCAAATAGAAAAAGGATCTTCTCTAATGAAAACAAAAACCTAGAAAGAATAGGATTTGAAATGTAGAAACAAACAACGAAAAGAATATAAGAAACCCAACCCAAAGAAAAAAGAAAAGATATTACTTTTCTTCCAAGGACTAGAATCCCCTCTTCTTGTTTCCTTTATTGAATTTTCGTCTCTTTTTTATTTCTTTTTTTTTTTCGTGTTACTGTTCACTGCTACAATAACCTTTTTTTTAAGCTCAAAAATCCCTCAAGATAATCAAGAACGGAATCTTGATTGAACCCGCTCTGATATCACTTGATAACAATCACGATACCTATCGACAACGCTCATGTTATGGATTCAATAACTTGATAGAGAAATTTAAAGAAACGCGCGGAAGCTTATAAAGTGAGTATTAGAAACGAAAAATAAATGAAAATAAAGATAGAATAAATTTAAGAAAGAGTTTCTTAAATTTAATAACGGATCAAGAATCTCAAGAATGAAACTAGAAATTCAAGACAAGTCTAAATCTTGAAACGAGACTCCTAACAACAACAATTAGACTAGCTATATCGCCTTTGGTGGAGAATAACTCAAGAGATAGATTATGAAATCCTGACCCCCGTTAGAGTAACAAAGAACAACAGTAAAATAGAATTTACCGCCTTTCTTGAATACCTAAAAGTAATCTAAAGATTTGAAAGAATTACCTTCATCACCTAAAAGTGTAGACTTGAAGGTTGAAAGACAAATCCAAGAGCAACCACACACACAAAAGTTCAAGAGAAAACCTCTCAACTTTTATTTGTCATAAATTCTATTGTTTTGTTGTATATCTAAAAATAAAGAAAAAAACCCTTTATATAGGAGTAGGGGCTGGCCATATGCCTTACAAAATCCTACTCAAATATAGTTTCTAAGTAATAATGAAATAGGAAAAGAAACCAGCTAGGAAAGAAAATCCTAATAAAATAGGAAAATGAAGTAAATTAAAACTAAACTAGCAAAAGTAAATAATATCCTAAAAAAACTTGGTAAACTAATCCTAACTAATATTGGAACCAAAACTTAATTAATATAGGAAAATATATCCCAATTAATATAGGAAAATATATCCCAATTAATTTAAGAAACGAATCCCACTTGAACTAGGAATCCTTGATAGCAACTTGCAAGCAACTTGGAGTACACTTCATGGAAATCCTTTGACCATCCTTTGCACGTTTTTGGGCTGAAATTAAGCACATTTTATGGGATAAAAACGTGATCCTATATGGTTCTTCTTGGGCTTCAAGTTTGGCACACTTTAGGCTTCTTAATTAGTCCAAAAATAGACTGATTTAGAATCCAATTCTTCCACTTCAAAATGTAATAATTTTAACTTGAATACTTATCACTTGTACCTTAATTTTGACCATATAATATTTATATCATTTAAAAAAAATATCATCATTGGGTGGAGCTCTTCCTCTTCACAATTCAAGTGCAATCATCTTCTTTTGAACTTTTTTTGTGTGAGATCTCGTCATATGCCTTCCAAGAGCTTCTAGAGTTTCATCCAAGTATTTCAATGGAGTTTTCCTTCCATGGACGCTATCATTCCCCTCTTCTTGAAGGAATTCGTCCTCGAATTCAAACCTGCACAAAAGAGGAAGTAATAGAAGTACAAAAGAAACAATAATCAAGTCCACACCAAATTTCCTTGGTTGGAACAACATTAAGTAGTAACCATAAACCTTACTCTTAATCTTAAACTTAGATATTATTGTTAACGACTTTAGATATATGAAAACATCGTCATCTTTCAAAATAACAAAGTCATCATTATAAGAAATAAGAATAGAGTTCATCACCTCCAAAACTACCTTAGGTGTTTTAGGAAGTCCAAAAATACGAATTAACCATTTATACATACCGTACTTGGACTTGTTCATTAATGGAAAAACATCTCCTTGTAGTCTTTTGTTGTAAGCCTCCAACATAGTAATGGCTCTAAAGAACCTTATGTCATAGACCATTAAGTAAGGATCAATATAATCAATAGGTTTAATAACATCAAAATCAACCACTAAGCTTTCATCTTCCAATATCCAACAAGAATTGATTTTTCTATATTCATCTAGGAATCCATTTGTATCCTTTTCCACATTCACTTGCATGACACTTCCTCTATCAAAAGGCTTTTCATCACTTTTCTGCACGAAAATACAAGAACTAGTGCAAGAAATAGTTAATGGATTAAGAAGCAAACAAGAGTTTTCCTCATAACCAACATGAATACTATCAACAAGTAGAGATTTAAAAGTAGACAAATCACAATCATTCTCCAATTGAGTCAACTCTTCACAAAAATCATGAATTTCATCATTATAAATAGTAGGTGAAAAATAAAATTCGAGTTCATGCTCTTCCTCTTCAAACAATAGTGGAGTGTCATTGTTTAACCTAGATCCGATTTTAGGCCAATTAACAATTAAATGTGTATTTGCGGAGTCACGATCAATAGTTTAGATTAAGAGTTCAAATGATAACTGTTAGGTTACCGATGGTACTCGTGATTTCCAGTAATAATAATTAGCAACAAGAAGATAGTATGTAACTAAGACTGAATAAAGTTAAAGCGTAATAAAATAGATGGAGGTAACCGTGTTGAATCACTTGACTCCGGTGAGATTCCCTCGTTACTGATTGCACTAGGAGATTAGAGAACCAATTACTTAACAAATGTAAGCAAAGAACAGTATGTGAGCAAGAGTGAGAGAGTATTCTTATTGATTGTTGTAGATAAGAAGTAAAGTTGTGTTACATTGACTTAGAACGAGTGCTATTTATAGGTCCCGTAGGCGTCTGTTGAGTATTGTAACTGCTGGGCATGTATCCGTTGGATACGTAACCGCTGGGTCGTAATTATTGCCTTTATGACCATTCATTGAGTGATCACACATGATCAGGTTATTAATTGCTCATTCGGATCGTGTTGACTGATGAAGCGTTACATAACTGCTTTGAGTCTGCCCGTGGTAACCGTCTGGCTAGTTGTCTGTCCGCTAGATATCTACCCGGTGGAACTTCTGCCCGTGCCATGTGGCGGACATGCATCGCCTTTTAGGTGATGTCAGCTTTTATCCAATATAGATAGTCCCCGCACTTCTCGAGCAGAGTATCTGTTCGAGGAGTGGATGTGAATTTTTGCGGGAATTTTCACTTTGCAAAATCCAATCTTTGTATGACGAAGCTAAGTGACGTACGCATCTTATCAGCTATGTGACAAATCCCTATGACGTGCGCATTAAATGCGCAGTAAAAAGTAACTGGAGCTGGCATGTCTGCGCGCCTGCAGTTTGCTTTGAAATGACCACTGCACGTCTCGAGGTGAAAATAATGATTTTAACCGCCTCAATCACGTGCACACGTCGACTGCTGATCGCGAGGTGACCGCTGTACTTCAAGGTAATGATGACACTTCGAAAGTTGGTGAAACCTACTTCTTCTTTTGACGGTTAGATCTGATCGCAGTCTCTTGGATAGTCTCCACGTGTTTCGTGGGAACTTGATGGGCCGGATTTTTGCTCTTATAAATAGGGGTTTGTTAATAGGAAACCTTTTTACTTGCTCTCATTTTCTTCCTGTTAAATCTTGAGAATTCCTTGAACTCCTTTCAACCTTTCTTTCGAACTTCTTCTTCTGGAACTATGTCTTCAAGAGCTAGGAAAAACCAAAATTTGGATGCGGCTGGTAGTTCTTTGGCAGCCACCCCCCAGGCCTAGGGCTGCTCAGGCCACTGCTGCGGAGATCATCCCTAAGAAGTGGGGTGAACTGGAAAAGGATTGCAACATTAAAGCTTCCAGTAATCATGGAGACATACGCAACTGGCTGGCGTATAGATTCAAGTCTGGGATTACATCGGGGCTGATCCCACGGGTCAGAATAAACTGTAACTGGAACGAGAATATCCCCCTTTTTCCGGTTTCTGAGGAGGAGAACATTACTTTACATAGGGCTGGATGGACAGCTATGTGCACCTACCCTTTTACAGTCGGATGCAAACTACCCCTGCATCCTGTGCGTGAGAGGCTCTGCAGGGAATATTTACTCTGCCCGGGGCAACTGTGCCCCAGTGTATATAGAATAGTTACACTGTTGGATTGGTTTACGGCATATACCGACCAAGTTTTTGGATATGAACATTTTATTTCTTTGTATAGTATACAAATTTTTAAAGACGGTTTTGTAAATGCAAGGATGCGCGGGAGCAAGGGCTTGGTGCGCAGCTCTGAGGACACAAGTGACCGGGGTTGGTTACACCGGTATGTGTTCGTGCGTACCACGGCCTTGACTTTCAACTCTAAGACCTATCTTCTCGAAGTTTGGAATAAGAAGCGTAAGTCCCCGAGTATCTTTTTGAGTTTTTCGTGCTCCCTCTTCTCTTTTTATTTGCTTACCCCCTTTGACTCGTTTTTGTAGCGGCCAAGCGACCCTACGACGGGCTCATATCTGTTGATGAGCTGACGGCGTGGGTCGAGGCGATTTTGAAGGAGTTTTCTCTTGAGAGGAGAGAATGGGCATACTTTGCTGCGCAGAAGAATTTGACCGTGAAGACTCACGGTGAGAATTTTTCTGCTGTTGTAACTATTCCCTTCCTTTGTAGTTTCTCCATGTCTGACTGTTCTGCCTTTTGCAGGTCTGGGTACTCAGGGGGATTTTTTCCCTACTTCTCCTTCTCCGGTCGTGCCTCCTGAATCTACTGCTGATCCTGATGCCGATGTCGCATCTATACTGGCTTCAGCAGAGGCACTGCGTGGCAGGGAAGGTGGCGAGGAGCTCTTGTCCAGTGGCCTTGGTTCTTTGAAGAGGCAGAAAAAGAGCCAAGGTGAGGGCGGAGCACGGAAAAAGTCTACACATAAGACTTCCATTGCTGCCGGGCAAACCTCAACTGCTGGGGGTGAGTCCTCGCCCAAAGCCAATGTACTAGAGTCTGCAGAGGAGAATATCAAGACTGCTGCCAAAGTCCCCGAGTCACGGGGAGAAGGTTTAGACAGGGTGGTGATTGATGTTTCAGATACTGAGACTGAATCTAATGGACCCCTTGTGCGAAAACCTTATCTCTGGAGCGATAAGAGGAAAGTCGAGGAGGAGGCTGCCCGTACTCCGGAGAGGAGTCCCCGAGTTGATAACGGGGTGAAGGCGGCTCCTTCCCGTGTGGACAAAGGGAAAAGAAAAGTAGGTGAAGAAGAAGAAAAAGAGGAAGAAGAAGACACAAGAGAAGAGGTTCCCCAAGAGGGTGCCCGAGGTCCTCGTGTTTTTCGTTTTGAGGACCTGGAAAATATTGCCACTGAGGGGGCGACGCCTGTTGGTCTTCGCGAGTGTGACACGATAGATCCTGGAATGGAGGGTGATTCCAACTTATCAACAACAAGGCTTATTTGGCGGTCAGTCATCGACGGTCAGACCGGATTAAAGGACATTAGGGGTGTGCGCTACAAGTTTGGTCCAAACTACCCATCTGAACAGGCTTGGGAACCCAAGTACTGCGAGAGGAAGCATACCATGAGGCTAGCCCCTGACGTTAACTTCATATCCAGGCCGGGTAGTTTAGCCAAGGCTGTCTCTTCACTCATCGGCCCCCGAGAGGAGTGGACAATGAGAGGAATGAGTGACGAAGAGTTGGCTTTTGCGATTGCCGCCGATTCTGCCCGGGTAAGTTTTTACAGCTTGTGTTGGAGATAGTTTGATTTCAGATTTCTAAATTTTGCTTATTTTGTTCCTCCAGTCAAGTATGATGTCTGCCGAGCTTATATTCCGCTCCAGGATCAACAACTCGAGGTAAAGAAAGAGTTGCTGGATGCTCTGAAGGAGAACAAGATTCTGGTAGAGCAGTGTGGTCTCGTTGGGGGTGAAGTTAATCGATTAACTGAAGTTAACAACGAGGAAATTGAACGGATTAAAGAAATCACCAAGGAGAAGGATCCTCTTTCTCAGAAAGAAGGATTCGCACGATCTGCCCAGGGTCTAGAGATTCTGCTCGAAGAATGTAAAGCTTCGTTGAACAGAGTTCTTGATGAGCGTAGGTCTCTTGAGATGGATCTGCAAAGAGCTAATGAAGAGTCTGCCAGGGCTAGAGCTGAGCTTCAAACCGCTAGGGATCAGGTTGCCCAGTCGATGAGTGCTCAAATTGCGTTATCTAAGGACTTGGCAAACCTTCATGATCAATCTGAAATTAAAGCAAAGCTCGCTGTGCTCGAGGCTAAGCGTTCACTGCTCGGGCAGGTCCAGGCTAAGCAGATCAACGTCGAGGAGATGCTGCAGAAAATAAAGAGCGTTGTTCGTGGAGTGAGACAAATATTGAATCTTTCTCCTGAGGAGTCCGAAGGTGAAGATGATGAAGATGAAGATGATGGTGAAAACTCGGGGGATGATGAGAGAATCGACGGAGCTGGTGCGTCGAGTTCTGGTCGTAGCCCCAAAAATTGATTGAGTTGCAAGTTAGTTCATCTGGCGAGAGCCGGATTAGTTGGTTGTGGATAGAGGTCTCGTAAGGACTCTCTGATCCTTGTTTGGCCGGTTTCATTTGGCCTTTGGTCACTCTGTAAAACTTCTGTCAGCCGTTTTCGGCATTTTATCATTTTACAGAATTATGTATGTATAACTTTAGATCTTTTCAATGACTATATTTATCCTGAATTTCTGATCTTTTCATTTATATGTACTGTGACTTTCGTGCCTTATGTTTAGGAACTTTTTTGAAGTTTGAACTTTATTAAGTTCTGGTCTTCAAAAGTCTGTTCGAATGTTTTAACTTAGCCTTTCCCAAGTAAGAGGTCATAAGTTGTGAGTAATTTGCGCAGATGTTTTTATCTTGACCGAGTCGTGGTCGATAGTTTCTGGCCGATTCATTGGCCTTTGCGAGCCAACTGTGCTCATCGCCTTGAAAGTTCTCGCAGCAAATTTTTAATTCTGGCCGAGTCGCTGGCCTTGTAAGCGACTTCTCTTATTTTCGTGGAAGCTTGTCACATAAAAAGTTTTTTGAAAACTTGCCTTTTCGCAAGGTCTTTTGCCTTTATGAAGGTCTTATCTGGCCTACGGGGGCCTCTCACCACCCTCCTTGTTTTTATGTTGGAACACGGTAAGTGATAACATAAAAAGAGTTAAGGCAAGTTGAAGGTAAAAGAACACATGAGACCAAACGAGGAGTGTGTCCGTTGTGGGATTCGAACCCACAGTCGCGAAGTTGAATAACTTCGAGCTCTACCAGTTGAGCTAAACGGATCTGACCTTTTTCAGGCCGTTAATACCATTTAGGAGAAGTATAATAAAAGTAAGAATCGTCACAAAAAGTAAAAGGCAGGAAAATAACCGACCGTTTTACCACTCGGAAGTGATACCTTTTGAGGTGAATTACGTTCCAACTGTTCGAGACAATTGAACCGTCTGGTCGTGCTAAGCGATAAGATCCCTTGCCGACTGATGCAATTACCTTGTAGGGGCCTTCCCAGTTAGAACCTAGCTTCCCTGAATTTGCTTCCTCTGTGTTCTGGGACACTTTCCTTAGCACAAAGTCTCCAACTTGGAAACTTCGTACGCACAGTCCCCGATTGTAATATTGTTCAATTCGTTCTTTTTGAGCGACTACTCGTACAAGGGCTAACTCCCTTCGTTCTTCAAGGAAGTCCAGCTCTTCGGAAAGGTTGACCGAGTTGGACTCTTCAGTGACATGTGCATACCGTAAGCTGGGCTCCCCAATTTCGACTGGGATTAAAGTGTCTGCACCGTACACCAATGAGTAAGGAGTCTCTCCAGTACTCATTTTTATCATCGTGCGATAAGCCCGTAGTACGCTAGGCAGCTCCTCTACCCAACATCCCTTGGCCTACTCGAGGCGTTTTTTGAGGGATTCAACGATTATTTTGTTGGTAGACTGTGCTTGTCCGTTAGCAACGGGATGATATGGAGAGGAAGTGATCCTCTTGATGTGCAGGTCGTCGAGAAACCTAGTCACTTTCTGGCCGATGAATTGTGGGCCGTTGTCCATGACTATTTCCTTAGGTGCTCTAAAGCGACACACGACAAAACGCCAGAGGAAGCCGACAACTTCTGTTTGTCGTATCCTCGCGTATGCTGCCGCTTCGACCTACTTGGTGAAGTAGTCAGTGATGATCAACAAGAAGCGCATTCCTCTCGGCGCCGTGGGAAGAGGACCAACTATGTCCATTCCCCATTTCATGAAGGGCCACGGGGAGATTAATGAATTGAGCGGTTCTGCTGGCTGATGGAGGAGATGTGCGAACCTCTGGCATTTGTCACATTTTTTGACAAATTCGTTCGTATCCTTCTCTATTTTGTCCCAGTAATAACCTGCGCGAATCAACTTTCGGGCTAATGCCTTGCCCCCAAAATGATTGCCATAGCAGCCTTTATGGACCTCCCTCATCACGTAGTTGATTTGATTCGGTCCGAGACACTTTGCGAGGGGTCCTGCAAATATTTTGCGGTAGAGATCGCCGTTGACGATTGTATACCGAGTAGCTTTTATTCTGAGCTTGCGAGTGGATTTTGTGTTAACGGGCAGAGTCCCATGAAGAAGATAGTTCGTGCTTTCATTCCGCCAGTCCCAAGTTGCGTTGATGGTGTTGGCTTCGAACTTTTCCCGGTGTATGGTCGTGTAAAGGAGTTGAACAATAGCTGAAGAGCTGGCCGCCCCCATTTCTGCTACCGACCCTAGATTCGCGAAAGCATCAGCTTCATGGTTCTCTTCTCGTGGAATCTGGAATTCCTCCCATTCATCAAACTGGGCCAGGAGTTCTTCCACACGGGCAAGGTACACTTGCATTCTAGATTCTCGTGCAATGAAGCCTCTGGTCACCTGGTTGACTACCAGTTGAGAATCACTCTTGATTTTGATGATGTTTGCTCCATAACTTCGGGCTATCTCCAATCCTGTAATAACGGCCTCATATTCGGCCTCATTGTTAGTAATAAACAGGCACTTGACGGCCTGCCTGACGGTCTCTCCGGATGGAGCGATGAGAACCAGTCCGAGACCAGACTCTTTAACGCTCGAGGAGCCATCAGTTTATTGGGTCCATACGCTAGGAGCCTGCCCAGCATAAAAAACGACATCCTTTTCTGCCTCAGGATATATATTAACGCTAAAATCTGCCACGAAGTCTGCTAGAGCTTGTGATTTTATTGCTACCCTAGGTTGATAGGTGATATCAAGTTCACTTAATTCTGTAGCCCATTTTACTAACCTTTCCGAAAATTCAGGTTTATGTAGAACATTTCGTAAAGGAAAGGTTGTTACCACAGCTATTGAATGACTTTGAAAATAAGGGCGTAACTTGCGAGCAGCAGTTACCAGTGCTAGAGCCAATTTTTCCAAAGGTTGGTAGCGTGTCTCTGCGTCAATTAGAGCTTTGCTAATGTAATAGATAGGAAGTTGTTTACCTTTTTCTTCCCGAACTAAAACGGCGCTTACTGATGACTATGAAACTGCCAGATAAATCAGCAACTGCTCCCCGTGTTGAGGTGTAGAGAGCAGTGGTGGATTGGACAGATACTTTTTTAGATCCTTTAGTGCTTGTTGGCATTCGGGAGTCCACTGGAACTCCTTATTCTGCTTTAAAACGTCGAAGAAACTCTTGCACCGGTCTGATGATCGGGAAATGAATCTTCGCAGGGCTGCCACTCTTCCGGTCAATTTCATGATGTCTTTCCGGTTGTGGAGTACGTCTGGAATTGACTCGATGGCTTTGATCTGAGCGGGATTGACTTCAATTCCACGCTGAGAAATGATAAAGCCCAGGAATTTTCCCGATCCGACTCCAAATGCACATTTCTCCGGGTTCAGCTTCATGTTGTACTAATCAAGAATCCGGAAGGCTTCCTTTAGATGCGCTAGATGGTCCTCTGCTCATTTGGATTTGATCAGCATGTCATCGCTGTACACTTCCATAGACTTACCAATATGGTCCTGGAACATTCGATTAACTAGGCGCTGAAATGTTGCACCTGCATTTTTCAACCCAAATGGCATAACTTTATAACAGTACGTACCTCTAAAGGTTATGAACGCTATTTTCTCCTGATCATCGGGGTCCATCAATATCTGGGTATATCCGAAATATGCGTCGAGGAAAGTGAGCACCTCGTGCCCGGCTGTGGCGTCAATCAGTTGGTCTATCCTGGGAAGGGGATATGAATCCTTCGGGCAGGCTTTGTCTAGATCTGTGAAGTCAATGCAGACTTGCCATTTGCCATTTTTCTTGGGCACAACGACCATGTTGGCTAGCCAGTTTGGGTATTTGACTTCACGTACAGACCCGATCTTCAACAGCCGATCAACCTCATCGTTGATGACCTGGTTCCGAAAAGCTCCTTGCTGGCGCATCTTCTGTTTTACTGGGCGGTGGTATGGGACGACGTTCAACCTGTGGGTAATAATATCTGGAGAAATACCTGTCATATCTGTGTGAGACCAGGCGAACGTTGTATGCCGCTACTTGAGGAACTGGAGGATATCTCCTCGTAAGTGTTCGCTCAACTCGGTTCCTAAGTAGACCTTCCATTTCGGCTTGTCTGCGAACAATTTTTCGGGTCCCAAAGCTTCCACGGTCGGCATATGGCTCTCTCGTTCGTCCATCTTTGTGATGAATTCCGGGACCTCATACTTTGTTTCTTCGTGTGGCATGTTTGGTCCCGGTCGCTGTAATTGCTATTTGCTTTCTTTAGGTAGCTTGAGAGCCACTGAATAGCAATCTCGAGCAGAGCGTTGCTCTCTTCGAACCTCACATACTCCCCATTCGGATAGGAACTTCAATACCTGATGATAAGTGGAAAGAAAAGCTTGCATATCATGGATCCAAGGTCTCCCATGATGATATTGTAAGCCAGATCCGCATCAACAACATGAAATGTCGTCTCTTTCGCCACCCCTTCGGTGAGAGTTGTAAGGGTAATCTCACCGAGGGTCTTCTCACTCGAGTTGTTGAAACCGAAGAGAACTCGAGACATCGGTACGATTTTATCTGACAGCTGCATCTCCCTTACAACTCATGATATCAAGTTTGCAGAGCTGCCTGCATCGATGAGCACCCTTTTGACGTCGAATTCCGCCACGCCTAACGTTATCACTAACGCATCAGCGTGTGGGAATTGCGAACCGTCTGCGTCGGAGTCTTCAAATGTTATTATCTCTTCTGGTCGTGGGCGTTTTGTGTTTGTGATGGAGACCTTTGCATACTTCTTCGCTGTGAAGGTGACAGAATCCACTTCGATCCCACCCGAGATAACATTAACTGTCCTCCTTGGAGAAGATGCTCGTAGAGGGCCAGATTTGTTCTGCTGCGCCTTCGCGTGAGTTTGCTTTCCTTTCTCAGTCAGGAACTCCTTCAGGAATCCCTGTTTTAATAAATGTGCAATTTCATATCTTAGGGCCTTGCAGTCCTCGGTGGTGTGTCCGTGGTCGCGATGAAATTCACACCATAGGTCCTGGTTTTGCTTGCTTGGGTCGGTCTTCATGTCCTTCGGCAATTTGACCTTCTCTCCTATATCTTTGAGCACTGCCACTACTTCAGACATTTCCACGTTGAAGCTCGGCATGCTTGGGGCTCCACGGAGGCTTGACTCTGAATCATCTCTTCGAGACATCCCTCTGTTATTGCGGATGCGTCCTTTGAAATTGTTGCGTGACTGGTCAGGGTATGGTTCGTAACTTACGTCTGATCTCTCCATCTCCGCCTTTCCACCGGAACCGCCGTTGCGTGCCTGAGTCCTTCCTTGGGTACCTATTCCAATCAATTTATCTTCGTCAATACGTACCTTTGAGTTGTAGCGGTTGTAGACGTCCGACCAGTTGGCTGCTGGGAACTTGCGAAGAGACTCATAAAGTCTGTGTGTAGCCTCTGAGCTCCTGATATCTAAACTGTTAGTGAATGCGATCGCTGCCCATCTGTCCGGTACTTTGGGCAGCATCATACGCTCCCTTTGGAAGCGATCCACATATTTGCGGAGAGACTCATCGGGCCTCTGCTTGATCTCAAAGATGTCCTCTACGCGTGTTTCCGTCTTCTGAGCACCTGTGTGTGCCTTTACGAACAGCTCAACCATTTATGCGAAGGACCCAATGGAGTTTGGTTGCAACATTGAGTACCATCGTAGAGCTCCATTTGCCAGGGTTTCCACAAATTTCTTCAATTGGACAGATTCGATCTCCTCGTCGGTGAGATCGCTAGCCTTTATAAAGTTGCTGAACATCATGAGATGATCATTGGGATCAGATATCCCACGATACCTCGGAATGTTTGGCATCTTGAACGTCTTAGGTATTGCCTTTGGGGCTGCTTCTTTCTTCCAAGGCCGCTGGGAATACCGTTGGACATCGACTTTCTTTAGCGTGGGCGGAGCACCTGGTATCTGATCGATTCTCTCGTGTAGGGACTTCTGAAGTGCTTCCTGGCTCTCCTTGAATTGTTTGGTGAGAGCTTCCACGACAAGGCTCATTTCTGTAGATGCCATAAATCCTCCATTTCGATTTTGGTTGACTTGGGTTGTTGGATCTATAGTCCCTCCGTTGTTTCGCTCTCCACCTTGCCTTGAGGTATGTGAAGAAGGGGCGTCACGACCAGGTGTTGCAGCGTCAGCTCTTGCAATTGGAGGGTTGTGCCCTCGGAGAGAGTTGAGCGCCTCGTTTATCCCTCGGTTAACCTCCGCCTGTTCCTGCATAAATGCATAGAGCGTTTCCTGGAGAATTCCTTGGCTAGGGGAGAGACTCCTATGGCGTCGTCTCCTGGGCGGGGTGGTGCTCTGAGAGCGCCTACACCCATTTCCCTGCCCGACCGGTCCTTGGGAAGATTGTTGCTGCCCATCGGACGAATAATCGGGAGAATAATTGGGACTTGATGAAGGGGTACGTACCTGACTTCCGCCTACGATAGTTCGTTGTGAACTGCTTTCTGCCATGTTAGTTGTGAAGCAAAAAGAATGATAGAAAGGAATGCAGTGCTGGAAAAGATAAACTATTAACCTACAGAGGCTATTGACCGGCTCTCATTGTGGTCGCCAAATTGTTTAACCTAGATCTGATTTTAGCCCAATTAACAATTAAATTTGTATTTGCGGAGTCACGATCAATAGTTTAGATTAAGAGTTCAGATGATAACTATTAGGTTACCGATGGCACTCGTGATTTCCAGTAATAATAATTAGCAACAAGAAGATAGTATGTAACTAAGACTGAATAAAGTTAAAGAGTAATAAAATAGATGGAGGTAACCGTGTTGAATCACTTGACTCCGGTGAGATTCCCTCGTTACTGATCACACTAGGAGATTAGAGAACCAATTACTTAACAAATGTAAGCAAAGAACAGTATGTGAGCAAGAGTGAGAGAGTATTCTTATTGATTGTTGTAGACAAGAAGTAAAGTTGTGTTACATTGGCTTAGAACGAGTGCTATTTATAGGTCCCGTAGGCGTCCGTTGAGTATTGTAACCGCTGGGCACGTATCTATTGGATACGTAACCGCTGGGTCGTAATTATTTCCTTTATGACCATTCATTGAGTGATCGCACATGATCGGGTTATTAATTACTCATTCGGATCGTGTTGACTGATGAGGCGTTACATAGCTGCTTTGGGACTGCCCGTGGTAACCGTCTGGCTAGTTGTCTGTCCGCTAGATATCTGCCCGGTGGAACTTCTGCCCGTGCCACGTGGCGGACATGCATCACCTTTTATGTGATGTCAGCTTTTATCCAATACAGTCATAATAAGAGTCTTTATCAAACTCAACATTAGTTTGAGGCTAACACAAATAAGATAGCAAATCAAAATCTTCCCCAACTAGTAAATTATTAAAACATGTATCATATTTATTGTTCCTATCATTACCTACACTCAAAAGAAAAATATCATTATCAAACTCATCAAAATAAGGTAGAGTGGCGATTTTACCTTGAACCATACCTAACCCATCTTCCTTACCATTACTTTTCTCATTGAGATTTACTTGTTCACTAGAAGTTATACATGACTCACTCTTGACATGATTTTTTTAAAGATTGAAGCTTTTCTGATATTGGCTTCTCCATGCATACTTTTCCACAAGCACCTAGAAAAGAATCAAAACAACTAGAAGAATAAGAAGTAGGAATGTTAGAGTTAGAATAATAAATATCCTCACCCAAATTCTCTTGTTTTTCATAGCTCTCAACTTCTTTTTTTCACTCTTATTTTTATCATCCTCTCCTCTCTCTTTTTGTGGCAACTCTCTCACTTCTCTAAACTCAATCTCTCCTTTTTCCACACTTAAGTTGCCATTTTGCTCTCCCTTACTCCTCTCGATCTTTTCTCTCTCATCCTCACTTTTTTCTCACAAGCAAGATCAATAAGAGCAATTCCATTCCCAATTATACGAATGTAAATTGTAGGCACAATCCAATTACTATCATCATGAGTATGATCTTTACTAACTTCACTTGCATCTCTAACTTCTCTACTCATACGCTTTTGTTTTGCACATTAAGATTTAACATGACCCACTTTATGACACTTAGAACATTTAAGTTCTTTATAACGAAATATAAAAAGTGGTTTAACCATGGAACCTTGTTCTTCACTTGCAAACATCTTCAAAAGAATGAACAAACAAGTTAGTGTGAAAAAAGAATCCTCACAAAAAACAAAAATCACTCACACTCGTGTTTCTCTCAATACATTGGCTTTTACCCTCTAATAATCTCAGATCTCCTGCCTTTTTCCACTTAAAGCAACTTTTCGTTGGTTCTCTTTGAATTTATAAATATACCCTAGTAGTCACAATCCTAGATGATAAGGTTTAGGAGTTATAAAATAAGAAGGAAAGTGAAAGGCCAAAACCTAGAAAGAATAGGATTTGCTAAGTAGGAATAAAACAAAATAGGAAAAGGATCTTCTCTAATGAAAAAAAACCTAGAAAGAATAGGATTTGGAATGTAGAAACAAACAACGAAAAGAATATAAGAAACCCAACCCAAAGAAAAAAGGAAAGATATTACTTTTCTTCCACGGACTAGAATCCCTTCTTCTTGTTTCCTTTATTGACTAGGAAACCCAATACTACTAGATTTTTAAAAATAATGAGCATAAGCAACCCAAAAAATTTCCTCCAATTTTTTTTTTTTTGAATTTTCGTTTGTTTTTGGTTCGTTTTTTCCTTTTTTTTTTCGTGTTACTGTTCACTGCTACAGTAACCCTTTTTTTTTTATAGCTCAAAAATCCCTCTAGATAATCAAGAACGGAATCTTGATTGAACCCGCTCTGATACCACTTGATAACAATCACGATACCTATCGACAACGCTCATGTTATGGATCCAATAACTTGATAGAGAAATTTAAAGAAACGTGCGGAAGCTTATAAAAAGAGTATTAGAAACGAAAAATAAATGAAAATAAAGATAGAATGAATTTAAGAAAAAGTTTCTTAAATTCAATAACGGATCAAGAATCTCAAGAATGAAACTAGAAATTCAAGACAAGTCTAAATCTTGAAACGAGACTCCTAACAACAACAATTAGACTAGCTAATCGCCTTTGGTAGAGAATAACTCAAGAGATAGATTATGGAATCCCGACCCGCATTAGAGTAACAAAGAACAACAGTAAAATAGAATTTACCGTATTTCTTGAATACCTAAAGGTAATCTAAAGATTTGAAAGAATTACCTTCATCACCTAAAAGTGTAGACTTGAAGGTTGAAAGATAAATCCAAGAGCAGCCACACACACAAAAGTGCAAGAGAAAACCTCTCAATTTTTATTCATCATAAATTCTGTTGTTTTCGTGTATATCTAAAAATAAAGAAAATAACCCCTTTATATAGGAGTAGGGGCTGGCCATAGGCCTTACAAAATCCTACTCAAATATAGTTTCTAAGTAATAATGAAATAGGAAAAGAAACCAACTAGGAAAGAAAATCCTAATAAAATAGAAAAAGGAAGTAAATTAAAACTAAACTAGCAAAAGTAAATAATATCCTAAAAAAACTTGGTAAACTAATCCAAATTTATATTGGAATCAAAACCTAATTACTATAGAAAAATATATCCCACTTAATATAGGAAAATATATCCCAATTAATTTAGGAAACGAATCCCACTTGAACTAGGAATCCTTGATAGCAACTTGCAAGCAACTTGGAGTACACTTCATGTAAATCCTTTGACCATCCTTTGCACGTTTTTGGGCTGAAATTAAGCACTTTTTATGGGCTAAAAACATGATCCTATATGGTTCTTCTTGGGCTTCAAGTTTGGCACACTTTAGGCTTCTTAATTAGTCAAAAAATAGACTGATTTGGAACCCAATTCTTCCACTTCAAAATGTAGTAATTTTAACTTGAATACTCATCACTTGTACCTTAATTTTGACCATATAATATTTATATCATTTAAACAATATATCATAATTGGCTTGAGCTTTTCCTCTTCACAATTCAAGTGCAATCATCTTCTTTTGAACTTTCTTTGTATGAGATCTCGTCATATGCCTTCCAAGAGCTTCTAGAGTTTCATCCAAGTATTTCAATGGAGTTTTCCTTCCATGGACGCTATCATTCCCCTCTTCTTGAAGGAATTCATCCTCGAATTCAAACCTGCACAAAAGAGAAAGTAATAGAAGTACAAAAGAAACAATAATCAAACCACACCAAATTTCCTTGGTTGGAACAACATTAAGTAGTACCCATAAACATTACACTTAATCTTAAAATTAGATATTATTGTTAATGACTTTAAATATATGAAAACATCGTCATCTTTAAAAATAACAAAGTCACCATTATGAGAAATAAGAATAGAGTTCATCACCTCCAAAACTACCTTAGGTGTTTTAAGAAGTCCAAAAATACGAATTAACCATTTATACATACCGTACTTGGACTTGTTCATTAATGGAAAAACATCACCTTGTAGTCTTTTGTTGTAAGCCTCCAACATAGCAATGGCTCTAAAGAACCTTATATCATAGACACTTAAGTAAGGATCAATATAATCAATAGGTTTAATAACATCAAAATCAACCACTAAGCTTTCATCTTCCAATATCCAACAAGAATTGATTTTTTCATATTCATCTAGGAATCCATTTGTATCCTTTTCCACATTCACTTGCATGACACTTCCTCTATCAAAAGGCTTTTCATCACTTTTTTGCACGAAAATACAAGAACTAGTGCAAGAAATAGTTAATGGATTAAGAAGCAAACAAGAGTTCTCCTCATAACCAACATGTATATTATCAACAAGTAGAGATTTAAAAGTAGACAAATCACAATCATTCTCCACTTGAGTCAACACTTCACCAAAATCAAGAATTTCATCATTATAAATAGTAGGTGAAAAATAAAATTCAAGTTCATGTTCTTCCTCGTCAAAGAATGGTGGAGTGTCATAATAAGAGTCTTTATATAAATCAACATTAGATTGAGGCCAAAACAAATAAGATAGAAAATCAAAATCTTCCCCAACTAGTGAATTATTAAAATAAGTATCATATTTATTGTTCCTATCATTACCTACCCTCAGAAATCTTTATCAAACTCATCAAAATAAGGTAGAGTGTTATGGTTGATGATTTTACCTGGAACCATACCTAAACCATCTTCCTTATCTTTACTTTTCTCATTGAGATTTACTTGTTCTCTAGAAGTTATACATGACTCACTCTTGACATGATTTTTTAAAGATTGAAGCTTTTCCGATGTTGGCTTCTCCATGCAAACTTTTCCACAAGCACCTAGAAAAGAATCAAAACAACTAGAAGAATAAGAAGTAGGAATGTTAGAGTTAGAATAATAAATATCCTCACCCAAATTCTCTTGTTTTTCATAGCTCTCAACTTCTTTTTTTCACTCTTATTTTTATCATTCTCTCCTCTCTCTTTTTGTGGCAACTCTCTCACTTCTCTACACTTAATCTCTCCTTTTTCCACACTTAAGTTGCCATTTTGCTCTCCCTTACTCCTCTCGATCTTTTCTCTCTCATCCTCACTTTTTTTCTCACAAGCAAGATCAATAAGAACAATTCCATTCCCAATTATACGATTGTAAATTGTAGGCACAATCCAATTACTATCATCATGAGTATGATCTTTACTAACTTCACTTGCATCTCTAGCTTCTCTTCTCATACGCTTTTGTTTTGCACATTAAGATTTAACATGACTCACTTTATGACACTTAGAACATTTAAGTTCTTTATAACGAAATATAAAAAGTGGTTTAACCATGGAACCTTGTTCTTCACTTGCAAACATCTTCAAAAGAATGAACAAACAAGTTAGTGTGAAAAAAGAATCCTCAAAAAAAAAAAATCACTCACACTCGTGTTTCTATCAATACATTGGCTTTTACTCTCTAATAATCTCAGATCTCCTGCCTTTTTCCACTTAAAGCAACTTTTCGTTGGTTCTCTTTGAATTTATAAATATACCCTAGTAGTCACAATCCTAGATGATAAGGTTTAGGAGTTATAAAATAAGAAGGAAAGTGAAAGGCCAAAACCTAGAAAGAATAGGATTTGCTAAGTAGGAATAAAACAAAATAGGAAAAGGATCTTCTCTAATGAAAAAAAAAATCTAGAAAGAATAGGATTTGGAATGTAGAAACAAACAATGAAAAGAATATAAGAAACCCAACCCAAAGAAAAAAGGAAAGATATTACTTTTCTTCCACGGACTTGAATCCCTTCTTCTTGTTTCCTTTATTGACTAGGAAACCCAATACTACTAGATTTTTAAAAATAATGAGCATAAGCAACCCAAAAAATTTCCTCCAATTTTTTTTTTTTTTAATTTTCGTTTGTTTTTGGTTTCTTTTTTCCTTTTTTTTTTTTTTTTTCGTGTTACTGTTCACTGCTACAGTAACCCTTTTTTTTATAGCTCAAAAATCCCTCTAGATAATCAAGAACGGAATCTTGATTGAACCCGCTCTGATACCACTTGATAACAATCACGATACCTATCGACAACGCTCATGTTATGGATCCAATAACTTGATAGAGAAATTTAAAGAAACGTGCGGAAGCTTATAAAAAGAGTATTAGAAACGAAAAATAAATGAAAATAAAGATAGAATGAATTTAAGAAAGAGTTTCTTAAATTCAATAACGGATCAAGAATCTCAAGAATGAAACTAGAAATTCAAGACAAGTCTAAATCTTGAAACGAAACTCCTAACGACAACAATTAAACTAGCTAATCGCTTTTGGTAGAGAATAACTCAAGAGATAGATTATGGAATCCCGACCCCCGTTAGAGTAACAAAGAACAACAGTAAAATAGAATTTACCGCCTTTCTTGAATACCTAAAAGTAATCTAAAAATTTGAAAGAATTACCTTCATAACCTTAAAGTGTAGACTTGAAGGTTGAAAGATAAATCCAAGAGCAGCCACACACACAAAAGTGCAAGAGAAAACCTCTCAATTTTTATTCATCATAAATTCTATTGTTTTGTTGTATATCTAAAAATAAAGCAAATAACCCCTTTATATGGGAGTAGGAGCTGGCGGCCTTACAAAATCATACTCAAATATAGTTTCTAAGTAATATTGAAATAGGAAAAGAAACCAACTAGAAAAGAAAATCCTAATAAAATTGGAAAAGGAAGTAAATTAAAACTAAACTAGCAAAAGTAAATAATATCCTAAAAAAACTTGGTAAACTAATCCTAATTAGTATTGGAATCAAAACCTAATTAATATAGGAAAATATATCCCAATTAATATAGGAAAATATATCCCAATTAATTTAGGAAACGAATCCCACTTGAACTAGGAATCCTTGATAGCAACTTGCAAGCAACTTGGAGTACACTTCATGGAAATCCTTTGACCATCCTTTGCACGTTTTTGAGCTGAAATTAAGCACATTTTATGGGCTAAAAACGTGACCCTATATGGCTCTTCTTGGGCTTCAAGTTTGGCACACTTTAGGCTTCTTAATTAGTCCAAAAATAGACTGATTTGGAACCTAATTCTTCCACTTCAAAATGTAGTAATTTAACTTGAATACTCATCACTTGTACCTTAATTTTGACCATATAGTATTTATATCATTTAGACAAAATAACATCATTGGCTTGAGCTCTTCCTCTTCACAATTCAAGTGCAATCATCTTCTTTTGAACTTTCTTTGTGTGAGATCTCGTCATATGCCTTCCGAGAGTTTCTAGAGTTTTATCCAAGTATTTCAATAGAGTTTTCCTTCCATGGACGCTATCATAAGGATAGGGTTCATTGTAAATTTTGTGGGGAGACTCGTTTTAAGCCAGTAAGAAAAGAAAAGGATAAGTAGGTCCCAGTTAAGGTGATACATTACTTGCCCCTTATTCCTCGGTTGAAAAGGTTGTATGTGTCGATGAGCTCTGCTCCTCATATGATATGACACCATGAACTTACAAAACAACCTGGAATTCTATGTCATCCTTCTGATGGTGAAGCATGGAAGCACTTTGATAGGGTGTATCCGGTATTTGCTAGTGAACCTAAAAATATTAGGTTGGGTTTAAGTTCTGATAGTTTTACTCCATTTGCAGTCTTTGCCACACCATATTCTTGTTGGCCCGTATTTGTCACCCCGTATAATCTTCCACCTAAATTGTGTATGACAAGTCCATACATTTTTTACTTGCATTATCCCGGGTCCGCACAACTCAAAAGGCTCGATTAATGTATTCTTACAACCCTTGATTGATGAGTTAATAATTTCGTGGTATGAAGGTGTGGAAACATATGATTGCTCCCTTAAGGAAAACTTTATGTTGCATGCTTCTTTGATGTGGACTATAAATAGTTTCCTGCTTATGGAATGTTTTCTGGTTGGTCCACTGCTGGTAAGTTTTCTTTCCCTTGTTGTATGGAGGACACAAAAGCTTTTTATTTGAAAATGGAGGAAAGAACACATAGTTCGACTGTCAACATCGATTCTTGCCAGATGATGATCCGTTTAGGAGAAATACTAGTGCATTTATGAAAAGGGCAAAAAGACTTTGATGACCCTCCACGAAGGTTGTCTGGTCATGAAATTTGGGATAAGGTGAAGGGGTATCCTAAGGTAACTGATCAAAAACAACCCTTTAAAATAACTGGATTTGGTGAATGGTATAATTGGACTAAACAAAGCATATTTTGAGAGTTGTCTTATTGGAAGGACAACCTTCTCCGTCATAAACTAATCCTCTGTACATCGAAAAGATTTTTTTTGTTACAGTCTTTAATACAGTGGTGAATATCACTAACAAAGACAAAGGATAATGTTAAGGCCAGGTTGGATATTCAGGAATATTGTAGGCGTAATGAATTGCACCTATATCCTGTTGGTGACAAGGTTCGGATGCCGTTAGCCAATTACACATTTGAATTAGATGAGAGAAGAGAAATTTGTGAGTGGGTACGGAATTTGAGGTTTTCTGATGGGTGCGCATTGAATATATCAAGGTGTGTTAACATGCGAGAAGGAAAGTTAACTAATATGAGAAGTCATGATTGCCATGTGTTCATGGAGAACTTACTCCCTATTGCTTTCAATGGTTTTCCTGATACAGTATGTAAACCCCTGACAGAGATGACTGTATTTTTCAAAGACTTGTGCTCTAATACATTACGGGAAGAACATCTTGAATTGATGGAAAGAAACATCCCAGTGATCTTAACTAAATTGACTAAGATCTTTCCTCCTGGTTTTTTCAATGTGATGGAACATCTGCCTATTCATCTTGTGGAAGAAGCACACCTTGAAGGCCCAATTCAGGGAAGATGGATGTATCCTTATGAAAAGCATCTGTTTGCTTACATTTATATTAATTCTTTAAACTCAACTACTGTAACATGTTATGCAGAACTGTTGGCAAGTGCAAGCGAAGTGTGAAAAATAGAAATATGATTGAGGGATCAATATGCGAGGCTTATCTTGTACGGGAAACTGCGTATTTCTGCTCGTACTATTTTGGTACCGAGGTCCCATGTTTTAGAAATAGGCCGAATCGTCATGACGATGGTGGGAACGATGATTCATTGTTTCCACTAGATTCCCCGATATTGTCTACTCCGGGATCACATGGTTTGCCTGACTCAAAGTCTCCCACCCCTTTTTCTCCGGTTCCTCTACTACTAAAGGAAAAGGAAAGAAGAAGAAGAATAAGAGTATAAAGGTACCAGCTGCTCCTGGCTAGCCGGGGTGTTATGATGATCGTGGTAGGTTAATTGTTATGCCTGAAACCCGTCATGGGTAAGTTGCCAATAGGGACATTAGAATATTAAAACTTGAATATATATGTTTACTTATGCTACATTTTATGCAGTTTTATACCATCAGACGAGGCTATGCCTCTTGTTATAGAAGCTATGCGTCCACATTTTCTTGAAGCTTGGAGCAGGTTTGAAAAAATCCCAGGAGATGTCAGAGCAAGGATGTTTGATACATTTAAGGCATACAAGCTATTTCTGATTTTTTTTCCTATCATATGTAGTTTTCTAACATATTATTAAAAGTTGCAGAACAAGGTTTCTTGGAGTAATGAGTATCCTAATCATATTATGATTTAGTGTTTTCAGCGGAGAGCAGCAGCCCGACTTAGTAGCGCATTTCATAATGCAAGACTAACTGGGAAACGCCCAGAGTGGGTCTATGAAGACGCTTGGAACAAACTGTTGGCATATTGGGAAACTGATGAGTTCACAGCATTACAAGAGCAAGCCAAGGTTGCCCGGGCATCCGAGAGGGGTGACTCTTTACACACTGGCGGTTCAGTTAGCTTGGCGACGCATAGGCTTAGAATTGTAAGTTGTTAGTTGAGATTTTCTTGAATATATTTAATATAGGTGCTAACGTTTATAAGCTTGTAGGAGCAAGAAAATGGAGGGCCTATGTCCAATATTGATTTTTCCGAGAAGTTTCATATTTTATATGACGAGGATGGTAATGTCGTAGGCTATATGGAGAAACGTGCAGAGGAAACCATGGTAAGTTACTAAATTAAACCCTCTATTTTTGTTTAACATGAAGAAAGTATATTTATCCTAAATTTTGTTTATTTCAGAAAAAATTTAGAGTTGCATAGGAGCAATGGGTTCAAAGCCAAGGATCCGATACTGGATCAAGCTAGCCAACTCAAGAAGAAGTTACATCAATATTTGTTCAAGCGAGTGGTGGCTACAACAAAGGAAGAGCCTACGGATTCGGACCTAAGCAATACAAGGAACCATCCCATATAGGTATCTCTACTTCCTGCTCCTCTTCTTCTTCCCAGGTTCCCAATAATGAAGTGCTTGTAGAGTTACAAAGGCTAAGTCAAGCGGAAGCTGTAAACACCGAAAATCAAGAAGTAGGAAAACTTTATGGCCAAGTACATGTCGGAAAAGGGTGATGTTACTGACTCGGATAGAATCAAGTAGATGGTTGGTTTGTTAAAACTTATGTTCTAGACTTAGTTTTTATCTCGTCCTTGTTGTGAGACTTTATATTTAAAACTTTATGTTCTAGACTTGGTTAAATCCTATTTATGTTACGTTGTGAGACTTTACGTTACGTTTGTTAAGGTTTATTGTAAGACTTTATGTTGGTGATGGATTCGGCACAAGTGTTATGTGCCTTTATGTTTACGAGTTTAAGTCTATGGAAAATTTATTAGACTTAATATTATAATGTTTGTGTATTCTAGTTTAGTTATCTTTTCGACTAGCTTTGTTGTATGAATGTGTATTAGTTTTTGGCAGGCATGTATCTATTTTTTAACAATTTATTGTGCAGGTTTATCACACGTAGGGCGATGGCTAGCCATCTCTACCAAACAAAAATCGTCAAAATAGGGACGGGCACCGCTCCCTAAACAAAAAAAAAAACTTCCAGATTTTAGAGCCGTCCCTACCTAACTACAAACTAAAAAACAGCGACGGGCACCCCTCCCTAAACCAAAAAAAATATATTTCAGATTTCACTGAGTAGGGACGGCTAGCCATCCCACAAGCCGTTTGTATCACGGACGGCTATCCGTCCCTATGTGAACAGCGTCGAGCAATTTATGGACGGACGATACCGTCGCATAGCCCGTCCGTAAATCGCGTTTAGGGACGGCTAGCCGTCCGTATTGTCCGTCCCTAAATTGCATTTTCTAGTAGTGCATCAACATCATTCCTACAACATAAACACACATCAAATAAGAGCAATCCCGTTCGAAGTGCTAACAAATATGACAAGTAGAAGCATGAATGTGAGGCGAAAGTAAAGGAAATAGAGTAATATCTAGCCTTGTATCAGTATCATTTTAGGGATTTTTTTTTTAAAAAGCGACACTTTTCTTACTTTACCAAATATAACAATAATTTAGAAAAATACTACCAAACATAGGTAAAAACATCTAAATGTTGTTATTAAAACCCTAACTCCCTCTCTCTTCCTCACCCCCTTCCCTAAACCCTTCTTCACTGCCCCAATCCCCACCGGCGCCCCAACTCCAGTCGGCATCATCGTCTTCCCTTCCCCCAACCCCGTTGTTTCTGCCCTTTTTCCCTCTGTGAGGGTTGCGCAGAGCTCTGGTGAGTGTTGCGTCAGAGTTCCCTGGCTCTTGCTTTCGCAGGGAAGTGAAGGAGAAAATTCCGGTGTTTGTCTTACATTTTTATATATATATTTGCTAGGTTTGAATTAAATACTACGTTTTGAAAATAGCGTAATATTGATATATTTATGTAAGTAATATTTTAGTTTGCATAGTTATGTAATTATCACTTATTATATAGCTGACCCATATAAGAGGATCAGATTTAAAGTGTAATGTATTCGAAATTATTTTACTATTTTTAATTACATTTTTCTTGAAAACTGTAGCTGTCATGTATAAAAAAAAACTAACAGAGATTTGTGGGTTTTTAGGATGACCATAAGAGTTAACTAGATAAAATATAGTGTCCATGCTGGCCAATTAACACAAGTTAAGTGATCATAGAAAGACAAAACAATTAGTTCCTTACGTGTGTAGCTGCCGATAGGCGTACTCATTACGCCTTAGCTTTGGATTTATATTATATATTATATGTTATGTCCTATTGTTGGTATTGTATTGAGGATTTGAGCATTGTACCCTGGCTGCGAGTTGGCATCTACTTCCCGGTTGTCGATGAGAGTCCCGCGCCGGTGAAGGGTTATTGCATCACATTGCATTCATATGCATTACATTGCATATCATATTGAGGGCAGGAGTATTCCGCCCCAGGAGCAGGAGTATTCCGCTCCATTGTATCACATTGAGGGTAGGAGGATTCCGCCCCAAGAGCAGGAGTATTCCGCTCTTATGTCAGATATTGAGTGCAGGAGTATTCCGCCTCAGCTTTACATTATATCGGGTGCAGGAGTATTCCGCCCCAGGAGAGTGCAGGAGTATTCCGCCTCTGGTTTATATTATATCGGGTGCAGGAGTATTCCGCCCCAGGAGCAGGAGTATTCCGCTCCAGTTGGTTATCAGATTGGATTTCCCCTCGAATGCAGGAGTATTCCGCTTCGAGATGGGATGACGGGCACATGTGACCCTTTGCATCATATTTCGTTCCATTCCATTTCATTTCATACCATTGTGTAGACTTGTGGTACATAACTGATGTTCAGCTTCTACGTGCATTGCTTATTTGCCTATATATTTCTGGCTTGTATTCTGAGCTGCGAGGATCGGGTTGCACACCGCTACAGTATAAATATATGAATTGGGCTGCACGTCGCAACGGTATAAATATATGGATCGGGTTGCACGTCGCAACGGTATAAATATATGGATCGGGTTGCACGTTGCAGCGGTATAAATATATGGATTGGGTTGCACGCCGCAACAGGATGAATATATGGATCGGGTTGCACGCCGCAACAGGATGTATTTCTGATTGCTGATGTGTTCGGGATACCTATATGTTTTGGTTATCTTACGTTCCTGGTTGTTGATGAGTTTATGGTTTCATACATGTTTTCGGTTGTTATCTGGCTCTGCCTTTTCATAATTTAAATAAAAGGAATTTTGTTTATCTATTTCTTTTCTCCCTGGCTAGTTATCCTATTCTTTGAGGTGGCTAGTCTGCCCCACTTATTGAGTCCTTTTGACTCACCCTTGTTTGTTGTTTGTTTCTTGTCTATCTATTTCGTTTCGGCAGGTTCGCTCCAGGATTGAGTTCGCCACGTTGTGAAAGAGCGAAGACGACTTCAGCTGTCAGGGTGAGCCAGCTTTTATTCCGGATGGCCACCAGTTTATTGTTTATTATCTCAGTTGCATATTGCTCCCTTCAGGAGGTATTTGTCTCCCTGTGTACTCTTAGATGTCTAGTCTGGATAGCCCTAAACCTAGCATGTTGGATAGTCAGCTGTAATTTCTTTGTACAGCTTAGAGGTATCAGTATGTCCGTGTTTTTATTTTAAGTCTTGTCCTTATTTGTAAATTGTTATTTTTATTTTCCTGATTTAATTGGTAAGGGTTCGCCCGAATAAGTAGAAAAGCACCCGGTCTTGATTTGGTGAGCACTTTTTTGGTGGTCTTGAAAACATAAGCACTTTACCATTAAATGAAGCTGAAAGTAAAAAAATACCCTTACTAATAGAGAAATTTACGTAATTACAAAAATGCCACCGACCATTTTTTGAAGCTGTAATTACAAAAATACCACCGCACCTTTTCACCTCCGAAATTATAAAAAATGACACTGCTTCCTACATAGCAGAAAACAATGCCAATCCGGTTGTGTTTCATATCCATTTTGTGAATAAAAACGCCAAATCGGCATCGTTTTGCTTATATGCAAGAAAGCCAATCCGTCTGTATTTCACGTCTATTTTGTGAATAAATAACACCAAATCGCCACTATTTTTTTCATATACAAAAATCAAAGGAAAATAAAATATAAGACCAATCCGGTATTATTTCATCATACAATATTTACTCATATATAAAAATCGAAAGGGAAATATAACTAAGGCCAAATCCGGCATTATTTATTCATATTGTTAAGTAAATCTACTTTTATTTTACAAATAAATGAGGCCAAATCACCATCAATTCACTCATATACAAAAATCAGAAGAAAACATAATTAAAGTCAATCCGGCATCATTTACTCATATCGTTAAGTAAATCCACGTTTATTTTACAAATAAATGAGGCCAAACCGTCATTAACTTACTCATATACAAAAATTAAAAGGAAAACATAATTAAGGCCAATCCGACATAGTTTTTTCATAGCGTGAGCCTTAAAATTTGTACATTTTACAAATAAATAAAGTCAAACTATCATCACTTTCATCACTTTGCCATATAATAGTTACTTAGAGATTGCGGATGCACTGATTTGATATTACTGAATTTATGCTATTAGATAGATCTCTATTGTTGTAGATGGTAAAAATTTTCTTTTTCATGATCTCAGTGGCTTTTGCTTGCATCATCCTTCAATCATATTTCCAAAGTAAAATAGTACTCCCTCCGTCTCGATTTATGTGGTACTATTTGACCGGATACGGAGTTTAAGAAAATAGAGGTTGATCTAGTTAAGTATCAATTTTACACTTGAAAAAGTAAGAGAGAGAAGATTTGAGTAATAAAAAAATTATTGGTAGGTTTAAAAGTATGTAGGGCGTAACAAGGATAAAATAGAAATGATGTATTAAATAGTTGTAAAATAAGGAAAGGTGCCACTTATTTTGGGACAAACAAAAAAGAAAATAGTATCACATAAATTGGGACGGAGGGAGTAAAAGAGTAGAGGGGATGCATCTGTGAGGTGTAAAAATATCCCTTACCTTTAGTATGGAAACATAATATTTGGTATACTTCATTTTATATTTACTGAGTTCACGGCAGATCACTAACTTTTATCCTTATGTCAGACTTTGCAGAGTAATCTATAGAGATCCTGTATTATTTTTGGTTTTGATCGAACTAGTGTTCAGGCGATCTGTGTTTTCTTGAGCAATGGCTTCCTCCTTGGTCTCAGCAAGGAGATACTGGGCCGCTTTCATTGGTTTCGTTCTCGTTTCTCATGCCTGTAATGGGTTTTATCTTCCTGGGAGCTACATGCACACATATTCACCGTTTGAAGAAATCACTGTGAAAGTGAAATAAGGAGAGGAGGCTGTGGTGGTTACGGTGGTGGCGCAGGGGGCTGGTGGTGGTGGTTGTGGTGGGGTTAGGGTTTGATGTATAGAGAGAGAAAGTGGATCTGTAGAAAGAGAAAGTGTGAATGTGAAATTGTAGTAGAAAAATGTTTAAGGGATAAAAGTAGAAATACTATTAAAAGTGTTAAAAAACTGCTTAGACTTTAAAGACCAGTGAAAAATAGCTCACCAAATCAAGACCACCCCAAAAATACTCACCTCTCATAAAAAATGAAATAATAAGTGACCATAATGACCAATTAACACAAGTTGAGTGATCTAGAGGCAATCAACTCACAATAGTTGTGAATGTATATGTGTATGATTGTCTTATTTAGATTTTGAAGGAATATCATTGAGGTTCCCAAATAATTTTAAAAAGAGATTTTACAAAATATTTAAGGACTTTCTTTTTTCCACATAAGGCAGAGACGATATATATTTAAAGACTTTATAGTCTGGAATTGGACTTTGATGACAGCTTTGATACATACTACTAATATTTAAGGACTTTGAAGGAATACCATTGAAAGTTCGTGAATAATTTTAAACCAGATTTTACTAAATATTTAATGATAGATGTCAGACATCCTTCTAAGTGTAATTTTTAGGAGATCTCAACGTAAACACAAATAGTTCATTAATTTCTCCAAATAGATAGTTTTCATTAACTAGATAAATAAAAATCAAGTATAAATGTAAATTGTTATCATATTTACACGGTATGAAACAAAAGTTAGTAGATTTATTTCAAATTCCCATATATATATATATATATATATATATATATATATATATATATATATATATATATATATATATATATATATATATATATAATAAGTATATATTCTTTGCATATAAAGTTCTCTACTATTAGACATACTTGTTGTCCACAAGTCCAAGCCATCTATGTTAAATGTAGAATAATGTATATTATATGCATTATTCTACAATATACATTATATGCATAATGTATGCATATCAGTCATTGTCCATTATACAATTATTTTATTTACACATTGGGTATATATTAGATATAAGTATATATTAGATATAAATTGTATTGTATCATTAATCACTATTTTGGAAATTACTCCAAGACGCCTATAAACATAGGATTCGGATTGGCTCCAGTACTATTGGCTTCAGTAAATGGCAATATCATGGTAGATGTCCGACACGTGTCCCTTCGCAAATTAAAGCCTGTAATTCACTACTCTATTTTTGGTTATATTACGTACTTCATTAAATGTAATAATTAAAAGGCAAGAAAGTGCTAAAGTTATGCTGGTTTTAATGTGATATTACCCCGACCCCACTAAAATTACCTTTTGGAAGTGTCCCTGCCCGCCAAAATTCACCCTACTCTAATATTATCTTCCAAAAGACACATCATTAGGCTATATTATATTCCAAAAAATTAAAAAAAGCGTCAATTGATTAAAGTAAAAGAACACTGGCAGCTTAGTATTTCTTCTTCCATATTAATTTATTGCATTAATAATCAAATCTTCAATCTTATTAATTCTTTATTGAAGCACATTTTAGTATTTACCTAAAAAAATTATATATAAATAAATAAATAAGCACACTTTATTCAATATGATTTTATATTTGTGTCTTTATTTTGTTTATATGTTTAGTATTATGTGATTTGAAGTATTATTTTTTATTTATTTATAAGTAAGTGTTTCTTTTAATTAAAATGGTGTTGATATCACACGAATAAAAATTAATCAAATTATATTTGAATCTTAAACAAAAAACTAGTCTGGTAGGTTTCGGTACGGTAAAGTTTTCGGTACGGTACGGTAACTTATGTAAGTGGTGGAACCATACTGAAGTTTAATCTATAAGTTAATGTTGTAAATTAAGAATTTAAATGACTTAATATACTAATAATAAATAAAATAAAATATATAAAAATTATAAAAAAAATCTTATCGGTTAACGGTACGGTAATGGTAAAGAGATATAGAAACCATTACCGTACCGATATCTTATTGGTATTGAAAATTAATACTATTACCGAACCAATAACCGTTATACAGATACCGTTATACTTATCGATAGCGGTAACGGTTCGGCTATCGGTACCGATTCGATTTTGCAAACCCCGCTACTTACTACTAGTACTACTTAGTAATTAAATAAAAAAGATGAGAGAAACCCCACTTTGCAGAGCTTTTGGCAAAGTCAAAGGCAGTTTAGTACTTCAGAGGGTAGTTTTTGTCGGGGGTAACGATTTCACATGAGGTGCGCATAATTTTGGTACATTATCACCTTTTCAATAGTTAAATTTAATAAAGATACTAGTATTACCAAAAATAAAGTACTGCCACTTACTACAACAGACAGTACTGGAGCCAATCCGAATGATATGCGAAATTTATAGATATGCAAAAGGTGTACGTAGCATTTGCAAAAATTTATATATAGCATATGCAATATTTATACACATTAGTCAATTTTATTTTACAATTATGTATACATATTATTCTTATGGAGTTGATGGCTCAAAAGGTCACTCAACTTTGAGTAATTGACCATTAAAGTCATCTTACTTTCATTTGTCTTTTAAAAGTCATCTAACTTTAGCTAAATGGCTCAAAAGGTCATCTTTACCGGTTTTCTTACTTCCGGTGACTGAAAAATGACGTGGCGTTTCTTTTTTTTAAAAAAAAACTTTTTTTAATACTTTATTAAACTTCCTAAAATGTTTACCAAACATACCCAAACAATACCCAAACAAAACCCCACCCTAACCCCAACTCACCTTATTAGGTATCATCATAAAAAATAAAACGCAGCTTCTTATTTTATTACTAGAAAACATGAATAAACAATAGTATCCTCTCTGTTTCATGCCTTCACCATAAAGAATAAAACCACTTTTCAAATCAGCCTTTTGAAGATGGAATTGGGTAGAAAAATTTCGTCCCCACCGCTAATGTTACATGAGGAAAGGGACAACTATGTTGGGAATAATGGAGAAAACGAGGTACGTTTGTAAAAAAAAATTAGAATCCCATTTACAATGTAAAAAGTTGAAGAACTACAATTCTAAGTAGTTGAGAACATAACCTGAGATATAAAAGAATGACTTGTCAAGTTGACTTCTATTTGTGAATTATCCGATATGTCATGATTAAACTGATCTGAATTTTCCCATGTACCTTCATCGTTAGCAACTCCATAATCATCTACTGATTGCTGACTTTCCGACGTAGGACCTACTCTTGACATAGGAGTGTTAATGAACTTATTGTGGCCCCTTGCATTGTGTCCATAGTTCTTGCAAATAGAACACCTTATATGAACAAGGCCCTTCTTGGACAATTTTTTTGGAGCCTCTTCTTCACCCCTTTTCTCTGACCTTCTGTCAGCAATCCTTTGTGCTTCATCCTGCTTATTTTTCTCCAACTCTTCAGCCTCCTTTCTTCTTGCTTTAGGTTTCCTCCCCCTTTTTTTTTTCACTACCTTAGGTGGAAGCACCTCACCACCATTCACTACCTCTGGCCAATGATCTTCAGGGTTGGTTGGGTTGATAAAATGTGAGTAAACATTTTTAAAAGTTTCAATCTTGTAGTAGTCATGGACATAATCTTCAACTTTTTCATTATTTCCATGAATACTAATCATAGCATGAGGACAAGGTAGTCCTGTTAGATCCCATCTTCTACATGTGCAACTCTTCCTTAGCATATCCACTATATAAGGCCCTCCAGGACCATCAACTGACACCTTTGGTCCACCAGAATAATCAGGTGTAAACAACACTGCCTCCTTCCCTATTTTGTTCAATTTTTTTTCAACTTTTGGGCAAATAACTCCTTCATATTTACCAATCCATTGCTTCTTTTTATACAACCTTTTCATGAGTTTATTCTTGATCATTTCTAGCATGGTAATAATTGCTTTGTCTCTTGAATCAAGTATATACCTGCAAAGTGAAATCCTATCAATAATAGTACCTCATAGACCCAAATAGTCTTGATGGTGGACTGTTTATTAAACTGGTAGCAGTTAACTATTTCTAGTTCAAGTAAAAGTTGTGATTTCATTGGTGCAATAAAAAAAAAATAGTTATCAAGTACCTATTGAAGCTTTCGCACAGGTTATTCAAGAGCATGTCACATTTGCTATTAATCTTGAACAACGCTCTAGTCCATGAATGGAATGACCTTTCGGGATGATCAAACCATTTTCTTGCCTCTATATCCTCTTGTTCAAGTCGTTCCATGCACCTATTGAACGTCACCACATTACTTGCCCTTGCCGCATTCCATACTAAGTCCTTCAAAGCCTTGCCTTTATGCTTTTGTCTAAAGTTTTGATACATGTGTCTGACACAATTTC
Organism: Petunia axillaris subsp. axillaris; assembly: GCA_029990575.1. Classification (NCBI taxonomy): domain Eukaryota; kingdom Viridiplantae; phylum Streptophyta; class Magnoliopsida; order Solanales; family Solanaceae; genus Petunia; species Petunia axillaris. Next base: position 9,500,823 of record JARKNS010000001.1, on the reverse strand, counting down.
TATGTTCAGCTTCTGGAAACAAGTCTTTAACAGCTCCAATTAATCCCTGAAATGTAACTTAAACAGTTTAATGAATATATAAAATAGTTAAACAAGAAATATGCAATTAAGATGCCTTACCTTTTGCCTATCAGACATGAAAGCTATGTGGTGACTGTTTCTTATCTCCAAATCATCTGCAAGATTGGTTAAGAACCAACTCCAAGTCTCCTTACTTTCTGCCTCTGTAATTACAGCATATGCTACAGGGAAAATACAATCATTGGGATCAATTGCAACAGCAGCTAACAAATTGCCTCCATATGTCCCTTTAAGCCAACAACCATCTAGGCTTATCAATGGCCTACAACCAGACTTGAAGCCTTCCTTCAAAGGAGAAAGACACACATAAAATCCCATACATTTACCTCTATCTCTCCATATAACTACATTTGATCCAGGATTAGTATTCATCAAATCAGCCCTGTATCTTAAGAGTTTGCCATATTGCGCACCCTCCTCGCCATAAACCCATTTCAAAGCTTGTCTTTTGGCTTTCCATGCCTTATCTCGAGAGATCGTATAGTTATAGTCGTTCTTTAATGTTTCAATTAGCCCACTAACATTCCAATCTGGATCAGCTCTAAAGATATTATAGTATCTTTTAGCAATCCAGTGAGGTGCCATATGGAAATTATCAAAAACATTCGGACCTGTATGCTTTGGATCCAACCTTTTAATTTGAATTGTAGGATCAAACCTACTTACAGGACTTGCATAAATTCTAAATGAACAACCTTTCTGCTTGCACATACAAATACATCTTCTTTTGTCATTTGTGGGAAAAACTAGTTGCCTCCTATTCTTAATTCCCCAATTCTTGCAAGCATCCTTAAACTCTTTAAAACTCCCAAATTTCATTCCTAGTTCTAATCTAGGATTCTTTTTGTGTTTTTCTTCCAAATACTCCTCATATATTTCCCCTTTCTCATTTTCTGAATCAGTACCACCCTCCAACAATTCATCAGATTCATCATAATCTGAATCAACATCTTTTGTCGCATTTGGGATTAAAATCCCAACATCGGATGGTCCATCTTCATTGTTGCCACTTTTTTTCGGTCTACCTTTTGCCTTCATACCATGTTGATCAGCAATAACATCATGGTAATCATCGTCATCTTCCTCTAGGTTATAGTCAGGATCATCAAAGTCGTCATCCAAATCTTGAGCAGCAACTATTTTGCTCAAAAAGTTCTCAAATTGTAATTCATTAAAACCCTAAAAACAGTGGCAACAAAGCAAAGCAAAATCAAATAGCTGCTTACAATAAAAGCAAAAAAAGAATCCCAACAAGTCGTCTATCAGTAAGAAAATACCAATATCAGAAAAAAATGGTAGATTATATGAAGACAAAAAAAAAAATCTTTACAAACGTACCTCGTTTTCTCCATTATTCCCAACATAGTTGTCCCTTTCCTCATGTAACATTAGCGGTGGGGACGAAATTTTTCTACCCAATTCCATCTTCAAAAGGCTGATTTGAAAAGTGGTTTTATTCTTTATGGTGAAGGCATGAAACAGAGAGGATACTATTGTTTATTCATGTTTTCTAGTAATAAAATAAGAAGCTGCGTTTTATTTTTTATGATGATACCTAATAAGGTGAGTTGGGGTTAGGGTGGGGTTTTGTTTGGGTATTGTTTGGGTATGTTTGGTAAACATTTTAGGAAGTTTAATAAAGTATTAAAAAAAGTTTTTTTTAAAAAAAAGAAACGCCACGTCATTTTTCAGTCACCGGAAGTAAGAAAACCGGTAAAGATGACCTTTTGAGCCATTTAGCTAAAGTTAGATGACTTTTAAAAGACAAATGAAAGTAAGGTGACTTTAATGGCCAATTACTCAAAGTTGAGTGACCTTTTGAGCCATCAACTCTATTCTTATGTATACATTTGGTATACATAAGATATAAGAAGTTGGCGGTCTAAAAGTAGTTAGTTTATAAAGAGAAGCTGTTCTTAAGACTTTCTCCATCGTTACTAAGACCTTTAAATGATCATACAGCAGTACTTTTTTTTTACGCCTTGCACCTATTATATTTATTTCATACGTTGCTTATAGAAAAACATTTTACACTTCTTAATTATCATTGTAAGGAGTAAAGCAGTTAGAGAATAATTCACACAAGTTACAAAGAAAAAATAAAAAGAAATCCACCCATATAAGAGCTCATATTTAATAAGCTAGTTTTTAATTTATATTTTGAAAAAATGAATTAGCTAATTGATGTATTCAATCAGTGTGAGGTTTTATTTAATATTGGTTATTAAATTCTATTATCCCTAAAGTATAGGCATAAATCACGCATCAATACTATTTTAAATTAAATGACCAATATTCTTTCAGTAACTACGTAACTAAATCCTCATTTAGCAAAATTTTAAGCTTGGATTATTGATTCTTAATCTTGTAGCTTTACCGGCAAAAAAAGAAAAAAGAAACTTACATGTACTTAATGTTTAAACCGGATAATTAAAGCAAAATAAGTTTACTTTAGGGTAATTTTGATCACTAGCCATTTTTGGACGCGCTTATTGAGGACTATCCACCGTTTCAAAATTCATTGAAGAATAGCCAAAAATTCGCACGCACACTTAAGCTCTATTAGCGTTGGAAAAACACCCCAGACTAGTCCCATAACAAAATACTGGGGCCTCTGAACAAAACTTGTTCAAAGCCCAACTTGTTCAGAGGCCCCAGTATTTTGTTATGGGACTGAAGCTTTATACAAAGTCCCATAACAAAGGTCCAGTCCCATAACAAAATATTGGGCTTTGAACAAATTTTGTTCACAGTCCCAGTATTTTGTTATGGGACTGAAGCTTTATATAAAGTCCCATAACAAAATGATGAGGCCTTGAACAAAACTTGTTCAAAGCCCCAGTATTTTATACTGGGATTCGTTTACTTCAGCTTCCCAGTATAAGTACTGGAGCTTTGAACAAAACTTGTTCAAAGCCCCAGTATTTATACTGTGATTTGTCCGGAGGTGGCTAGTCTTCAAACAGTTTTGCATCGCTGGCTAGTATTCATTTAACGCGGTCAAAACTGGCTGCGTCACTAAATTTTTACTTTATTTTATACTTAGATGTATGTTGAGTGTTTATGTGGTGTAAATTTCCCAAAAAACATACATACGTTCGGTCAATAAACTAAAGATTTCTTTAATTTCTTTTTTTACAAAGTAACCTAAGCATACAAATTAATAACTTCAATTCAAAGGTACTTTGCCAAAATAATTATTTTTCAAAACTAAATCAAATAAAATAAAAACATCACGTATTACTTTTAAGGGTCTTTTACACTTATATACAATTTTGAAGCATTAATTACAAAAAAATAGCAATATTATTGAAATTACAAAACATAGCATTATTTTTTATATACAAGTTGCTACAAACAACTAGAAAATGGTAAAACATAGCCTCCACCTCATATTCATTCCTCATGCCGCCCCCGCTCTGCCTATTACCTCACTGTCGTCGCCGGAATGCCGCCTCGGTCTACAAAAATAGTGCAGATAATGTTAGAAACAGTTAGATACAGTCTGAAACAATGCATATACAATCTGAAACAGTGCAGATACAGTTACAAATAATTAGATACAGTCTGAAACTATGCAGATATAATTTGAAATAGTGCAGATACATTTAGATACAATGCAGAAATGTAATGACCTGATATTTTACAACTATTATTTTTCCTAGTTATTCTGTTCGTTTCGGTATATTTATTTTAATTATTATTATAGAATAATTATTTATGTAAATTATGGGTGGGAAGAAGGATTAAAGATATAATCAGGAGAAATTGTTGGACCAATTAAACATTAGCCTTATTAGTTGGTATTTAAGTGAGAAAAAAATTAGTAGTGGATGTGTGGGGTCTTGTCCTTTTAACTGCGTACACATTCCACGAATGAGGACTGAAAAATACATATCTTTAAGTTTTACAATAGGGAGTATACCTAATAGAAGGAGTCAGCCGTAGCATTGAAAACTTTTGGAATTCGTGAGATTGTAACAACTAAATTCGCGTCAAGAAAATAAATATCGAGACAGGAAAATATTGCAACAATATATTTTATTTATCAAAATATGAGTGTTACAATCTCTATGATTCCTCTGATTCGTCTTTTCGAACTATAACTTCAAGGGCTTTTGAGCTTGATCTTGAAGTTTGGATTTGGATTTGGATTTGGATTTGATTTTGATCTTTGACTTGATGATTTCAAGAGCTTGGAGCTTTATCTTGAACTTGGTCTTGATCTTGAACTTGTACTTGGATTCAAGGGCTTGAAGCTTGATCTTGAATCTTCGTCTTGATCTCTAGAACTTGTAGAGAAATATTTGAGTGCTTGCAGCTTTTGTAGAAATCTCTTGCTTTGATCCACGAGCTCTTTCTTGCTTCTTGTTATGGATTCTTGCTTCTGATTTCTTCTCTTCTCAAATGAGAGATTTGACCCCTTTATATAGATATGGGGTGAAGTAGCCACCAAGAAACCCTAACGGGCCTTGGCCCGTGGACCGGCCAATCAGATTTAAGCAGTGACTAGGCCGTTTTTTATTGGCCATAATATGTCACATGTCCACATGGCGTATTTTTATTGGTCTTGGGGTTTGACTTGGATTGTCACATCATTTGACGTGTGGCATGATCCAATTGGCTATTGTATTGACTTGGCACCATGTCACTTGCCACGTGGCACATTTTTGGGCCTCTAGGAAAACTTATATCTATTGGGCCTTAGGCTAATTTGGGCTAGCCTTTCAAGATCGGGCTTTTATTATATTGAAATAATTAGCCACATTATATTAGTCCATAATATTTATTTGGACCAATATGTCTTCAATTTAATATGTAGCCATATTATTTCATGGATTTAAATCCAACAAAATTTACTTGTCTACAAATGCCCCCTACTTCAAGGCTTGTCGGGGTTTAATTTGTTTGCACCCGAAGACTAGGCTTGAAGTAATTTCTTTGGTCATGTGACTATTTCCAGTTAATGACAGACAGCTACTATTTGATAAGAAAATTTAGCAAAAGTCAGCTATTTTCCAGTTAACAGCCCACAAAAGTCGCTACCTTTTCATTTATGCCAAAAGTGGCTACCCTCCAGTTACTGGCATAAAAAAAAGGCTACCAAGCAATAAAGTATCAAAAAGTGGCTACCATTCAGTTAACAGTAATAAAAGTGGCTGTTGGTCCAAATTTCCCCAATCAATTTCGCCGCCTGAAGCCTCTTTCTTTTCTATTTTCTTTTTCTTTTTCTTTTCCTATATTTTCACTGCATGTGGTCTTCCTATTCCAATTTGGTTACAGTTCCTACTTCTTTTTGGACTCCAATAATGACCTTCAAATTTGTATCAAATTAGAACTTTTTCACATCATTAGTCCTCTATAAATAGAGGCCTGAGATCCCTATTTGTTTAATTCGCTTGAAGGCAACACCTGGGTATATCTTTTGCAGAGGCAAGTATTTTTTTTTATTTTTTTATTCTCCTTTTTGTTGTATGAGAAATACTTTATACAAATTAACACTTTCTTGAAAACCCTTTTTTTCTTCTTCTTTTTTCCTTTTTTTTTCTCACGCCTATTTTCCGTAACTTGCACCCTCCTTTTTTTTTTTATTTTTTTTATGTAACTTTATTTATTACTTCTTCCGTTTTGTTTCCAGCAAGTAAAAGAGGACTTCTGCAGCTTGAATTTTCTTCTTCTCTTGTCAGGTAAAACTACTTTCTCCCTTTTGTAATTTTTTTTCTTTGCTCTTCTTTTTCTTTTATGTAGGTCAAAAGATGATTCTAAAGAAGTCAACCCTTACTTTAACGAGGATAACCCATTGAAGACTTATTTGGGAGCGATACTCATGGGAACGTCAAGTTTAAAGTGATTGGGGTGGTACCACACTCCCACTTTAACAACGACAATCCCATGGAAGATTTATTTGGAGCGATACTCGTGGGAAGGTCAAGTTTAAGGTGATTGGAGTGGCAACGCACTCCCACTTTAACGACGACAATCCCATGGAAGACTTATTTGGAGTGATACTCGTAGGAAAGTCAAGTTTAAGGTGATTGGAGTGGCAACGCACTCCCACTCTAACGATGACAATCCCATGGAAGACTTATTTGGAGCGATACTCGTGGGAAAGTCAAGTTTAAGGTGATTGGAGTGGCAACGCACTCCCACTTTAACGACGACAATCCCATGGAAGACTTATTTGGAGCGATACTCATGGAAAAGTCAAGTTTAAGGTGATTGGAGTGGCAACGCACTCCCACTTTAACGACGACAATCCCATGGAAGAAGCCATTTGGAAGAGCAACTTGAAGACCGGCGAATATGAAAACTCCATCCCAAGACTCGATAAACTCGAAGGCTCTTTAAATTAAGTACTTCAACTCTGAAGACTTTCCGTACCTGAATGACATCGACTTTAAGACCGATGGACTTGAAGACTTCAACCTGTAAACTTGTCAAACTTGGAAAAGTCGAAGACCTTAACTTGAAAGATTGTCAAATTTGAAGATCCCACTTGAAGACTTGACAAAGTTGAAGACCCCAACTTGAAGACTTGACATATATTTGAAGACATCAGCTTGAAGACTTGGAGAATTTGGAGACTCCAACTTGCACTTGGCGAAATTGAATAATCTAGCTTGAAGACTTGGAGAATTTGGAGACTCCAGCTTGAACACTTGGTGAATATGAAGATTCCCACTTGAAGACTTGGTAAATTTGATGTTTGTAGACTCCAACTCGAAGACTTGGAAAACTTGGAGACTCTAACTTGAACACTTGATAAATTTGAAGACTCTAACTAGAAGACTTTTAAATTTAAAGACTCGCAAATTTGAAGAGTCTAACTTGAAGACTTGGTAGATTTAGAGGCTCCAGCTTAGAGGAAGATTCCACTTGAAGACTTGACCAACTCCCACTTGAAAACTTAGCGGATATGAAGATTCCAGCTTAAAACTTGGAAGACTTGCGAATTTGAAGGCTCAAACTTGAAGACTACAAACTCCAACTCGAAGACTTGGAAAATTTAAAGATCCCATCCTGAAGACTTTGGCGAATTTGAAGGCTCACACTTGAAGACTTGACGAATTCGAAGACTCCAAGATGAAGATTTGGTAGCCTGAAGACTCTGGCAAATTTGAAGACTCAAGTTGAGTCTTTCAAGTTTTCCAAGAATAGTAATACTCAGAATTTGAAACACCCTGGCAGGTAATCACGTTTTCTCTCTAGGTTGCAAGCTTTAACAACTTAAACTTGATCTATAAATAACAATGTGAAACTTGACAAGGAAAAGAACTTTTCTTCTTTTTGGGCGACTGGACTTAGAATTTGAGCTCTAAGCTGCCTACGTACCTCAGTGAAGAGGATCAAGTCATTACGTAGTTCATAATAAAAGAAGTGTGTTTTTTTTTCTTTGTCCTAACTTTTGCCTAGGCCGCCTCTTTTGAGGTTTTCAACCTAGCGGACATTTTTTTTGTGTCCTAACTTTTGCCTAGGCCGCCTCTTTCGAGGTTTTCAACCTAGCGGACTTTTTTTTTTTTTTTTTTTTTTTTTTTTTTTTTTTTTTTGGGCCGTGCACAGTTTAGACTCTTGCGGGCCAGGAGTTTTATGCAGTTTATGCTTGTGCATCAAAGGAGCGTAGTGATTTGCAGTTTAAGCTCGTGCGTCGAGGAGCGTATGAACTTGCAGTTTAGGCTCGTGCGTCGAGGAGCGTGTCAACTTGCAGTTTAGGCTCGTGCGTCGAGGAGCGTATGAACTTGCAGTTTAGGCTCGTGCGTTGAGGAGCACGTCAACTTGCAGTTTAGGCTCATGCGTTGAGGAGCGCGTCAACTTGCAGTTTAGGCTCGTGCGTTGAGGAGCGTATGAACTTCAAGGATAGTACTTCTTCAAGAATTTCCCGTTAATGGGACCGAGTCTTTTTCCTTCAGCATCAATAAGCTTATAAGCACCACTTGAATAAACTTCTTGCACAACATACGGTCCGTCCCATTTTGCAGTGAACTTGCCCCCAGATTTATGGGAAGTGATGATGGGTCTTCTTACCGCAAGGACTTGATCACCAACCTGGAAAGATCTTGGGCGAACCTCTTTATTGAAAGCACGAGATAGACGAGCTTGATAACATTCAAGGCTTTGCTGAGCTTCGAGTCTTTTCTCATCGAGAGCCTCCAACTCTTCAAGGCGTAAGCGAGCATTTTCTTCATCAGTGAGCCCTTCTTGGAGAGCAAGTCTCAAGGATGGTATTTGACGCTCCAGCGGCAATACAGCTTCAACTCCATAAACAAGCTAGTAAGGAGTTTCTTGCGCTGGTGTGCGGTGGGTTGTCCTGTACGCCCATAAAGCTTCTTCCATCCTTTCATGCCAATCTCGCTTGGATTTGGAAACAACCTTATTAAGTAAATTGCACAAGGTCTTGTTGAATGCTTCGGCTAGGCCATTGGCGGCAGCATTGTACATGGAAGATTTGCGCTGCTTGAAGCCAAAGAGATCACATATTTTATTCATCGGTCTATTATCGAATGGTTTGCCATTATCCGTTATTATATAACGAGGGATATCGAAGCGGTAAATAATCTTTACTCGAATGAAGTTTGCAACTTTTTCCTTCTTTACTTCCTTGAGAGCGACAGCTTCTGCCCATTTTGAGAAGTAATCAGTTGCAGCTAATATGAACACGTGTCCTTCAGAAGACTTCGGCAATGGTCCAACAATGTCTAGTCCCCAAGCATCAAATGGCCAAGACGCGACCGTTGGGTGCAACACTTCAGGTGGTTGATGTATGAAGTTTGCATGGAGCTGACAAGCTTTGCATTTTCGAGCATGGTCCAAGCAATCCTTCACCATTGTTGGCCAATAGTACCCCATCCTTTTTATATGGAAGTGAAGCTTCGGCCCAGACTGATGTGATCCACATACCCCAGAGTGTGCTTCTTCCAGAGCTTGAAGTGTTTCATCATCTCCTAGACATCGCAAAAGTACTCCCTCGAATGATCTTCTATATAGAGTGTCCTTGTAGTAAAGGAAACGGGGTGCTCTACGATGAATTTCGCTTCTTCTTCTCGGATTTTCTGGCAGGGTTCCATGACTGAGGTAATCAATTATAGGTTTCCTCCAGTCTTCCTTCTCAGCCTCGGAAACAGCAACAAGACGCTGAAGTTCATTTTCACCATCCATGCCTTCATCAAATGGTGGTACTACCCATTTTTGGCAGATAGTAACTTGTGTCTGTTCAGGCAAGGTAAGTGTTGACGCCAAAGCCGCTAAGGCATCAGCTTTCTTATTTTCCTTCCTCGGCACATGCTGGAGGGTTACATCCCCAAGCCATCCTATTAACTTCTGTGCATAATTGTGATAGTGTTGTAACTCTGGTTTCCTTACCTCATAGCTACCCAGAAGCTGATTAATTACCAATTTAGAGTCTCCATATACTTGCAGCTGTAATTGCTTCATGTCGACTGCCATTTCGAGGCCAAGTATGAGTGCTTGGTACTCTGCGACGTTATTAGAGCAATGTTGTGTCAGCGTGAAAGAATATGGGAAAACCTCTCCTTCCGAAGTTACGAAAACTACACCAGCCCCAGCTCCATCACGACGTGCAGCACCGTCGAAATACATCTTCCACGATGGTTGAACTTCGACGACCATTGCATCTTCATCAGGTAATTCATCAGTGAGCTCCCAATCATCAGGTATCGGATGGTCTGCCAAGAAGTCTGCTAATGCTTGTCCTTTCACCGCTTTTTGAGGGACGTACACAATCTCAAATTGTTGAAACTGGAGGTACCATCTCGCCAAACGATCACTAAGGACTGGTTTCGACATCACAAATTTTATAGGATTTGCTTTGGAAATGAGTCGGACGACGTGAGCTTGAAAGTAGTGCTTCAACTTTTGAATGGAGAAGACTAGCGCCAAACACAACTTTTCGATTGGAAAGTACTTCAACTCATTTGGTGTCATCATCCTACTTAAGTAGTAAAGGGAATTTTCTTTCCCTTCACTATTCTCTTGAGCCAAAAGTGCCCCAACAGACCTTTCTTGCGCTGCGATATATAATATCAGCGGCTTTCCAGGTATAGGTGCAGCTAAAACTAGAGGTTTCATCAGGTACGACTTGATGCTCTCGAATGCGTTGCTGCAAGCTTGGTCTCATTCGAAAGGGACACCTTTCTTCATAAGACGGCTGAATGGTTGACATCTTCCGGCCAGATTTGAAATGAATCTCCTAAGATACGCCAACTTTCCTTGTAGACCCTTCAGTTCATGAATATTTCTAGGCTCAGGCATCTTCAAAATCGCATCGACTTTAGCTTGATCAATTTCAATCCCTCGGTGTCGAGCAATGAAACCAAGGAATTTACCAGAAGTAACTCCGAATGCGCACATTAAAGGATTCATCCAAAGTTGGTATCTTCGCAGCAATTCAAACACCGTTCTCAAATCTTGTAGGTGATCCTCCTTGTTTCTTGATTTCACCACCAAGTCATCAACATAGCACTCGACACTTTTGTGAAGCATGTTGTCGAAGATATTTTGCATAGCTCTTTGATAAGTAGCTCCGGCATTCTTCAGACCAAATGGCATCACCTTGTAGCAGTAAATTCCCTTAGGAGTTCGAAACGCTGTGAGTTCTTCATCCTTAGGAGACATGCGAATCTGGTTATAGCCAGATGAGCCATCCATAAAAGACATTGCCTCATATCCAGTAGTGGCGTCAATCATGAGTTCTGGGATGGGGAGTGGAAATTCATCCTTAGGACATGCATTGTTGAGATCTCTAAAATCAACACAAACTCGAATTTGCCCATTTTTCTTCCTTACAGGGACTATACTTGAAATCCAAGTAGGATACTTGACTTCCCGAATAAAACTAGCCTCAATAAGCTTGTTGACTTCATTCTCGATCAAGGGTACCAGCTCTGACCTGAAGCGGCGTTGGCTTTGCTTAACGGGACGAGCACCATTTCTAACCGCCAGATGATGAACCGTTACTTTGGGGTCTAAACCAAGCATCTCTTTGTAGCTCCAAGCAAAGGCATCTCTATACTCTTTCAGCAGCTCTACATAAGCACTTTCTTCATCCTTCATCAGCAAAGCACTTATATATGTGGGTCTTGGTTCTTCATCTGTGCCGAGGTTGATTTCTTTCAATGCGTCAACTGTCGCCTTCACTCCTTCTTCAAGATCAGGTGGAGCATCTTTAGCATCTTCATCTTCTTGCAGATCTCCGTCATTGAAAGATATGTGGTGACACCATGAAATATCCTCCGACTCATTCTTGACATTATTTGGATATGAAGCATTATGCTCTTCTTCTGCAACGACGTAATATGAAGATCCTACACTTTCTTCATCTTCCTCACGCTCCCTTGTGTGGACTATAGTGTGAGTCTTTGCCTTTAACACTTCTCCACATGAAACTACTAGTTTTGCTTGACGCTTCATCCTTGAAGGGATCAGACTTTGGCAATCTCTCGAAAGTTTTGGGTCGTTAGGAGAAATGGTTATTTTCGCCTTTACATCACCCTTTTGGAGCTTGTTCCTCTTCTTCAATGGTCCCAATCTATCAAAGACAGAAGTTCTTGCAGTTGGTTCTCCGAGCCGATCAAAGACAGACTTTCTTTTATTCGAAGGAACAGACTCATCCTCAGCACCAACATAATTGATGCTTGCCCTCCTTATAGAGATGCGAACTGGTGGAGGTTTTTCGAAACCCAAGCCTTCACGTGATTTCTTCATTGATCCTTCTGGTAGGAGCTTCCCTAACTTAGATGGTTCATTGGGATCGTACCCAGCCTTTGCAAATAGTTTATAAGCATTTGGATCAAAACCCTCGTTTGTGCGCTTTGTGGGGAGTGCACTATTCTCCGGCAGATTTCGGGCCACAAACTTTCCAAGAAAATTCGAGGATAACTTTAAAGCATCAAGCCACTTGATAGGAAGGGTTAATCCATTCAGCACGTCACTTTGCAGGTCAGATGATTGGTCTTTCTTCTCCTTCAGTTTTGGGACGTAGCGGAGCGTAGGTCCCGTCTTCTTGCCTGAAGGTGCAAAGTATTGCTTATGTGGTTTCCTTTGAATAGAGTGGCTTCTATCTTCATCCTCTACAACTTTTGCTTTCCCAGGTACAATCTCAGCCTTCTTTATTGCAATCTTAGGATCCAATGTCTTGGCGATGTTATCAACCCTGACTTCATTCACGATATTCTTCAAGTAAAATTTAGCGTCAGCACAGTACGCTTCAGATTCAGTGAATGGCTTGTCATCAGCCACGATTTTCTTCTCAATGCCATCTTCGTGATACTTAAGGCATTGGTGATAAGTGGATGGGACGACTTTATTCTCATGTATCCACGGCCTTCCCAGCAAGATATTATAGGAAGTCTTTGCATCGATCACATGCAACCATGCGCTTGAAGTCATTTCTCCAATAGTGAGGTCTATTTTTGTAGCACCTATGGCCCTTTGCCCCCCTTGATTGAATCCATGGATTATCAAACGGCTTTCAATCAAATCCTCTCTTGAGATGCCAAGTTCGTTCATTGTGTGAATAGGCAGGATGTTGATTCCGGATCCTCCATCAATCAAGATTCTATTCACTCGTTGTTCATTCACATATCCAACCATGAACAACGGACGATTGTGAGGAACTTCCCCAAGTAGGATATCATCACTCGTGAATGTGATCTTGCTTCACAAGTGTTTGCTTCTCCGGTTGTAGATTCAGTGAGTTTTTCTGACTTCGCAGGTGAAGATGACTCTGGACTTTCATTGTTCACCTCTAGTTTATCAGCATTACAACATAAGGCCTTCGTATCATCTTTAGGGATCTTCATGTGGAACCAACTTGGTAGAAACTCGTCTAAAGTCACTGGCTGACGCGACTTTTGGTGATGGTAAACCTCCACCTTTGCCTCTCGTGGACGTCCGATCGCTTTTTGCTTCCTCGGCTTCCTTACCATCTTCTTCCTTGTTGGTTTCTCAGCTGGTTCGTCACGTAGGCTTGCCTTACGACGCCTCCGTCGAGTCACCAATATCCAACCATCATCATCTTCCTCGAGCGATGCTTTCTTCATACTTTGTTCACACAGCTTTGGGGGAGAAAATGATCCTTTTACTGGAACGGGTTCGAAGTCGCCAAACTTGATCATGACATCTTGCCCTTCGAATCCTTCAGTGAAGTTGCAGATCGCAATGGGATCTTGTGAGCCAAAGATGATGGAAACTTGGTTTGCATTTTCCTTTTCATCTTCGAGTATGATCTCCCCTTTGTCGGCCAACTCCATGACTTTGTCCTTAAAGACAAAACATTTTTCAAGAGAATGACCTAAAAGCCGATGGTACTTGCAGTAGTTTGGATCATTCATTCTTCCAGCTTCATTAGGACGCTTCATCTCTGGTAGCTCAATGAGCTTTAGTTCCAGAAGTTCATCGAAGATTGCAGGAACATCAGAATCAAGGAATGGGTATTCCCTATCTTGCATCTCTCTCAAAGTTGATTTTCGACCTGTATTATCCTTGAAAGAAGTCGTTTTCACACTTTGTTTCTTGCTAAACTTTGTGGTGAACTTCACAGGTTTGGCATCAACATTCATGGACTCTTTGCTTTCAACCTTGGGTACCACTTTGCTCCATCTCTTGACTTCTTGCTTGTCTTTTCCCTTGCGAGGTTCGGTGAGTGGTGGCCCTTCTTTTCCAGTGGATGCCATGCTTAGCTCCATATCATGAGCACGTGTTGCCAACTCTTCAAAAGTCCTTGGCTTTATGCCTTGCAAGATGTAGCGAAGCCCCCAATGCATACCTTGAATGCACATCTCAATTCCTGAAGCTTCACTGAGTCTATCTTTGCAGTTGAGACTTGCATTCCTCCATCGGTTGATGAAGTCAATGACTGGTTCTTCCTTTCGCTGTTGCGTGTTTGTAAGCTCTATCATGCTTACGGTACGCCTTGTACTGTAAAAGCGATTGAGGAACTCATGTTCCAGCTGCTCCCAGCCATCAATTGAACCAGACTCAAGGTCTGTATACCAATCGAAAGCATTCCCTTTGAGGGAACGGACGAACTGCTTGACGAGATAATCGCCGTAGGTTCCAGCATTGTTGCATGTCTCAACGAAGTGCGCCACATGCTGCTTTGGGTTTCCTTTGCCATCGAACTACTGAAATTTTGGGGGTTGATAACCGATTGGCATCTTCAAGCTATCGATTCTTGCGGTGTATGGCTTCTCATATGCAAGCGAAGACTTGGAAGAAACCTCGTACTTATCCTTGATTGTTCCCATAATGAACTCCTTCAGTTGGTCAATTTGAATCACCCCATCAGCAGAAACTTGGATTTCCTTAGCAGGTGTTACTTGCTTAGCTGGAGTATTAATCACCTCTTGAACTTCTGGACGTTTTCCTGGTGCATGGCTAGATTCTCCCTCCATCATGCTTTCCATCTTGTTGATGCGAGCGTCTTGATCCTTGACATAGTTTGATAAACTATCAATCGCTTTTGTCAAGTTTGCAAGTTGTTCCTCCACTGTTAAAGTATTAGTCGCCATGGCATCTACTGCTGTTGGAGATGATGGAGAACAACATGGATTCTCCCATAGATTGATCTTTGACTGGAATGACTCGCGCGGCGTGGTTGGAGAGGACCCAAGGCTTGAAACTTCATCGTCTTTCTTCACTGCTGGACTTCTGGATCTGCAGAGCCTAAGTCGAGCCAAAGTGTTTTCAACAATCTCAGCGATATTTTCCCCTTTTTCCAATGGCTCAGTAGATGATCCTGCTCCTTTGGAAGATGAAGAACCGAAAATTGGAGTTGATGCGGGCGGCACCTGATGTGCTTGTTGTCCCATCAAGTTTGCTTTGTTTCTTGTAACTGGTCCAAAACTTCCCTTAGTAGCATTCATGCAGCTTTGAACCTCAGAAGAGAACTTGGAATTGGCATCAAGGTCATGAGGCCAGACAGATTTTGCAACGACAGATTTTGAGTTGGTGTTCTTGGAAGCCATCTCAATGTTGCTGAACTTTGTGAGTTGAAAAGTTGAGATGAGAGGTAGAGATGGTCCCACTGGGCGTGCCAGAATTTGTAACAACTAAATTCGCGTCAAGAAAATAAATATCGAGACAGGAAAATATTGCAACAATATATTTTATTTATCAAAATATGAGTGTTACAATCTCTATGATTCCTCTGATTCGTCTTTTCGAACTATAACTTCAAGGGCTTTTGAGCTTGATCTTGAAGTTTGGATTTGGATTTGGATTTGGATTTGATTTTGATCTTTGACTTGATGATTTCAAGAGCTTGGAGCTTTATCTTGAACTTGGTCTTGATCTTGAACTTGTACTTGGATTCAAGGGCTTGAAGCTTGATCTTGAATCTTCGTCTTGATCTCTAGAACTTGTAGAGAAATATTTGAGTGCTTGCAGCTTTTGTAGAAATCTCTTGCTTTGATCCACGAGCTCTTTCTTGCTTCTTGTTATGGATTCTTGCTTCTGATCTCTTCTCTTCTCAAATGAGAGATTTGACCCCTTTATATAGATATGGGGTGGAGTAGCCACCAAGAAACCCTAACGGGCCTTGGCCCGTGGACCGGCCAATCAGATTTAAGCAGTGACTAGGCCATTTTTTATTGGCCATAATATGTCACATGTCCACATGGCGTATTTTTATTGGTCTTGTGGTTTGACTTGGATTGTCACATCATTTGACGTGTGGCATGATCCAATTGGCTATTGTATTGACTTGGCGCCATGTCACTTGCCACGTGGCACATTTTTGGGCCTCTAGGAAAACTTATATCCATTGGGCCTTAGGCTAATTTGGGCTAGCCTTTCAAGATCGGGCTTTTATTATATTTAAATAATTAGCCACATTATATTAGTCCATAATATTTATTTGGACCAATATGTCTTCAATTTAATATGTAGCCATATTATTTCATGGATTTAAATCCAACAAAATTTACTTGTCTACAGAGATATCACTCTAAGACATCAGGTACTAATTTCATTCTCTTAGTCGTTGGTTGTGTTTCAAGAGTTGCTGTAGTGCTACTTGTAGTGGAGTATTAGAGTACTGAAGTACTTGTTGTATCATATGTTGTAATATCATGTGGTTAGGGATCATTTCTGTTTCATTTTTATACTCCCTCCATTTCAAAAAGGATGAACCTATTACTATTTGAAGGGTCCAACAAGATTATGTAAGACCACATATCTTACAAATATTTTCTAACTATTTTGAATTCTTGACTAATGTGACTTATAGTATTTTTAATGTAGTTTCTAAATATATAAACTTTATTTAAGAAAGTTTAAAAATTCGATGTGCAAATTCCCGTTGAAAATTAGTCAATTTGACTCTCATACTCCACAAAGGCTCATTCTTTTTGAAACGGAGGGAGTAATAGTTTATTTAGGGATGACAATAGCAATGACTAGTATCATCATGGGAGACATCATAATGAATTAATGATTAGAGGTATAGTGGAGGTTAAGAAAAATATTGGTTGTTATCATTGTTACGGTGCTTCAAGTTAGTACTGTTCTTGTTTACTTTCTTTCTTTCCGTATATTTAATTGCTAAGTAGCGATGGAAATAAGTGCATAATGGTTAACAGAATGGCTATGAGCTTAGGCGAACTTGTGCGGGTTCGTTTGGAACTGATATATTCAATTTTGTATCAAAGAATTGGTTACATAACGAGATCAGAATGTTGGCATATTTGGTCTGGGTTTGAGTATTGAATATAATAGAATATACGTTTTACCTCAAAAGTATGGTATTTGATATGTAGAACGTGAGTAGTTGCCGTTAAGTTATGTACTTAGTGAATGTGGTTTGTTTCGCTATCTAGAGTAATTTTAGATTTAAGAATGTGAACAACTACAATATATTAATTTTGTATTCCATTCTTTTAATTAGAGAGAGATCGTTTGGAGGGGATTCGGCAAGGAAAAACAATTGTTGAGTAGTGTTCTGATTCTTTGGATTGAGGCAGGTGGTTCTATCCCTTTCTTTGGTGAAATTTGTCCATGCGGGATATTGTGCATTCGTTCTTTGTATGTGCACTGCCCTAGGTGTAATCGTTTACACCTTTTCGTTGTGTCTAAATCTTTACTTGGAATATGTGTTGTTTTCCTGAATTGTGTTTGCTCCTGGATAATTTTATATTGTTGTTGAAAGTATGAAAAGTTATATGTATGTTTGACCTGGAAATTTATGATTACTTTGCTATGTCGGAGTTGGTCCAATTGATATTTTTCGAAGTTGGTCCATTTGATAGCCTCGGAGTTGGTCCACTATCTATTTCGGAGTTGGTACATTTGATAGCCTCGGAGTTAGTCCACTATCAAATCTTTTCGGAGTTGGCCCACATATTCTGTTGTTCTATGAATTGAGTTTAATTTGGTGGTTTTTTGAATGAGATTTGTTGATGTTGAATGGTGTGATTTGATGAACTATCTAAATAGCGAGTTATAAATATTTCTTTTCTCCCTCCTCTATTCAGTTAATTTATTGCTTAGACTAGTTTACTGTGTTTCATAGTAAGTAGTCTACCTACCTACTAAGTCCTTTCGAATTACGTTATTTTCTTATTATTTGTTCGGGCAGATATGGTTCCGGGTATCAGTAAGTCCCGTGGCTAGAGTTGAAGATTTCCTGATAGACCAGCAGTGAGCCAACCATCCTTGCTCCGTGGTGGCGCACCTTTCACTTACTTCATTCATGTCATTCTTGTTTCAGACATTCAGGATATTTTATTCATTATTTATCTTAAATATGTTCATGTCTTATGGTAGAGGACTAGATCTTTTATTTTTATTATGAGATATTCCGCATATTTCAATCATAAAGTCGCACTATTGATATATTATTTCTTCAATATTACTGAAATTATTTGTTAATTTAGCGAGTGGGTTCGCTCGACGGAGTTAGTTCGGGTGCCCTCACGACTGTCCAGGATTATGGGTCGTGACAATTGGTATCAGAGCCCCGGTCTAGTGTCCTGATAAGTCATGGACAATGCCTAATAGAGCCTAGCTGATCGGTACTGAGACGTCTGTACTTATCTACGAGGGGCTATGGTGCATTTAGTGAAAATTTCCCTTCTTTCATTCATTATCTCCTGCGTTGTCTTTTGAAAGTGAAGGACTAAATTCTTCCGATGTTTATTCTCGTGGTGGCGAATATTCATTGTTCTAGCAAGACATTGACGAATTTAGGTGCATCATAATGAAGGCAAGAAATACTATATGTCGAATGTAATAGATTCGAAATGAGATTTTGATTTGAGATTGCTTCGACTTCAATAAATTAATAAAGGCATATGAGAGTGGTTTAAGCTATATCACGGTTTGATAAGGTTTTTCAAAAGGATTACTGTTTGCAATGAAGATGCAGTGGAAATTTTTCTTGATAGCGGTAAAGTTGGATTCTTGCAAGTTTATAAATTGTATAAGTAAGGTTCTTGGACTTTATAAATGTGAAAGGGAAGTTAGTAGGCCCATATAAAGCGTTTGGTATGGTGATTCTCAAAACAGTTTAAAAAATGAAAATTTACACCAGTAGAATTCTCTGTTCTAGGCATGTGGTAGTATTTATTTAAGACTTAAACGAAATACTCTTTTATGTCTTTGCTATTGAAGATGAGTTCTTGTGAAGTTTCATATCTCAGAGATGTTGATGGTACAACACCAAGGTTGTACCATGTCAGATTGTAGTTTCCTTGCATAAGTTATCAATTGCTATTAGCTTCAAGTGGGGGAGCCTATGGTGCTAACTAAGTTGAACTAGACTTTTGCAGATGTTATGGTTATCTCTGGACCGAGTTCCATTGATTTTGATATATCTCCATACTTTTCTATAGGTGGTGGTGTGAATCATGTGCACCTTGGTAATGTTTGGACACTTACAGGAGGTTCTTAGATGTGAAACGTGTTTTGACCGGCATATGTAGTCTTAATTCAGGGTTTGGATCCTTTTGTTGGTTTGTTTCTTCTCAATGTGGTTGGCCTGTTATTCTTACCAAGACGAATATTGACTGTCAGTATTCTATCAAGTGTTGCAAAAATTAGGTTCTAGTTGTATTTTTTCCTGAGGACTTGTTGAGTATCCTCTTGGTAGGTACATTAATTTTTGGTATTATTTCTATAGTGGGATTTCTTGTTGCATCTGTAACAGCTTGATTGTGTTTTTTTTTTTTAAGATCCACTCAAGATCTAGATAACATTAGTTGGAGATTCGATAGCTGGATATCTTGAGTATGGTTATTTTAAGACTCCGAGGGGGTAATAAGAGTCTCTGGTATATCTTATGAGCTTGCAAATGCTCAAGTTATTTTCGTGTGTCTTATGTATCGAGTTATTAAGCTTTGCATGGCTTCGTTGATGCTTGTAGTCAGTATGACATCTCGTTGTACCTCTTAAACGCATCAAGGCTTGTTGTATAGTAATTAAGTTAATCAAAAATTTCCATGATCAATTACTGTTGGGATTCATAGTCTCTTGGGTTTGGCAGATATATATTGGCTTGTAAAGGAAGGGGTTCAATTTTGATGGTTTTTGAAATATGAATTGAGTTTTCGGAAGATTAAGACTAATCTTTCCTTGATTCGAGCTACATGTATGGAGTCCCTCATTTATTAATTCTATTTATGTTGTTCGCGAGTTCATTTATATGTTTCCAAAGGATTTTTCCATTCTTCCTCCCAGCAGAGATATAGATTTTGGCATTGATATTATTCCGAGTACCCAACATATCTTTATTCATCCTTATCGTATGGACCCTACCGAGCTAAGAGAATTAAAGGAGCAGTTGCAGGATTTACTTAATAAGGGATTTATCATACCCACTATTTCACCTAGGGGAGCTCCAGTATCATTTGTTAACAAGAAAGATGGTTCGATGCAAATATGTATTGACTATAGGCAACTAAATAAGGTGATAGTAAAATAATAAGTATCTGTTGCCTCGTATTGATGACTTGTTTGATCAGTTGCAGGGATCTAAGTTCTTTTCTAAGAATGACTTGTGATCTGATTGTCATCAGTTGAAGACTCGGGAGAGTGACACCC
Source organism: Petunia axillaris subsp. axillaris (assembly GCA_029990575.1). Lineage (NCBI taxonomy): Eukaryota > Viridiplantae > Streptophyta > Magnoliopsida > Solanales > Solanaceae > Petunia > Petunia axillaris. The sequence continues at coordinate 9,480,690 of JARKNS010000001.1, read as the reverse complement.
CAAAGACGGCCTTCCGGACTCGTTATGGTCATTATGAGTTTCTGGTTATGTTATTTGGGCCTACAAATGCCCCGACAGCTTTTATGGATTTGATGAATCGTGTGTTCAGTCCTTGCTTAGACTTATTTGTCATCGTCTTTATTGACGATATTTTGATGTATTCCCATAGTCGAGAGGAGCAGTTGAGAGCAGTTCTACAGACACTTCAGTATCAGAAGTTGTACGCCAAGTTCTCCAAGTGTGAATTCTTATTGGATTCTGTGGCATTCTTGGGTCACATTGTGTCTAGTGAGGGAATTAGAGTTGCTCCGAAGAAAATTGAGGCAGTTCAGAATTGGCCACGACCTACTTCTCCAACAGAGATACATAGTTTCCTTGGCTTGGTGAAGTACTACTGGCGATTTGTTTAGGGGTTTTCTTATATTGCAGCTCCGCTGACCCGTTTGACTCAAAAGGCTGTGCATTTTCGATGGTCAGAGGAGTGTGAGGCGAGCTTTCAGAAGCTCAAATCCTTATTGACTACTTCTCTAGTATTGACTCTTCCTACTAGTTCAGGCGGGTTCGTAGTATATTGTGACGTCTCTAGTATTGGTTTGGGATGCGTCCTAATTCAAAATGGCAGGGTGATCGCATATGCATCAAGGCAGTTGATAGTGAGTTAGAAGAACTACCCTGCCCATGACTTGCAATTGGCAGTGGTTGTGTTTGCATTGAAACTTTGGAGGCACTATCTTTATGGTAAGCCTTGTGAGATTTCAAGGATCACAAGAGCTTACAACACCTTCTTAATCAGAAGTATTTAAATGGTAGGCTGCGTAGATGGCTCTAGTTAATCAAGGATTATTATCTTACCATTCGCTATCTCACGGGAAAGGCCAATGTAGTAACTGACACGTTGAGTCGAAAATATTATCTATTTAGATATTGATATAAGGCCATTGGCGATTGGGTTACAGTCCTTGACTAACCAGAGCGTTAGAGTATTTAGACCAACACTTGAAAATTCATTTACTTGTATGATGGCCAAGTCTTCCCTTGCTAGCCAGATCAAAGAGAGAAAATATGAGGACCCTTATTTTCTAAAGTTGCGAGATCGGGCCCTAAGTGGGGGAGTGTCAAAGTTACAGTTGGTGATAATTGTATCCTTCGCCTCAGGGGTCACTAATGTTGATGACTTGAGGTTGTTAGTATTGGATGAGGCGCACGGTTTGCCGTATTCTATTCATCCCCGGTACCACAAAGATGTATCATGACCTTCGTGAGTTATACTAGTTGAAGGAAATAAAAAAGGAGTTGTTGAACACATGTCTCGGTGCTCGAACTGTCAACATGTCAAATATGTTTAGTTCAAGCATTACCTATTCTTGAGTGGAAGTGGGAGATGATCCCTATGTACTTCGTGGTTAGTTTGCCTAGAACTTTGAGATAACATGACTTGGTTTGGGCTGTTGTTGATAGACTCACCAAGCCTGCTCACTTTATTGTAGTGACAAACTACATATATAGCAAAGGAGTTGGCTCATCGAGCAGATTATCCAATTGCATGGTACTTCACTTTTTATTATTTGGGATAATGGCTTTCAGTTCACGACGCAATTTTGGAAATAATTCTGCGAGAGTTAGGTACTAAAGTTTCGCTTAGTACTGCATTTCATCCACTGATAGATGGCCAATCTAAGCGGACTATAATGATATTAGTTGATACATTAAGAGCGTGTGCGCTAGATTTCGATGGTCATTGTATGACTATTTTCCCATGGCAAAATTCGCTTACAAATATAGCTATCAGTCTTCAATTCAGATGGCACCTTTTGAGACTTTGTACGGCTGTATGCGTCGCTCTCCAGTGGTATAGTGTGAGTCTGGAAAGATGATTTCTTTGGATCCAGATTATGTGCAACAGACTTTGGATAGCGTTTGGATTAGTCAGAACGGCTTACGGACCGCTTAGTGTAGGCAGAAAATGTAGACAAATCGGAAGACCCGAGACTTGGTGTTTATGAAGGATGATCTAGTTTACTTTAAAGTGTCACTGATGCGAGGTGCAATAAGATATGGGAAGAAAGGTAAGTTGAGCCCTCGGTTCATTGGCCCTTTTGAGATTGTTCATGGTATTAATGTTATTGCTTATAAGCTTGCCTTATCTGATTCGATGCCAGTCCATCCAGTTTTTCATGTTTCTATGCTTCGGAAGTGTGTTCGTGATCCTACTCACGTTATTGAGGTGAATACAGTTCAGTTGGATTAGAACCTAGCTTGTGAGGAGGTTTCGGTTGCTATAGTGGAAAGGGATACTCGAATTCCCTTAGTAAAGGTGCAGTGGCAAAACCGTCCACGTGATGAGGCTACTTGGGAGATTGAGGCGAGTATGCATGAGAAATATCCTCACTTGTTTGAGACTTCAGGTATGTATCATGAAACTTGATTGTTGAGGTTTGTTTATGTCTTTTGTCTATTGCCTCTCTTGCAATCTTGTGGGGCCTAGATTCTTTAAGTGGGTTCTTAAGAGTTAGTCGGTTATAGATCGCAAGACTGACTTAACCTATCGTTCGAGGACAAACGAGAGTTTAAGTGGGGGAGAATGTAATGACTTGATATCTTACAACTATTATTTTTCCTAGTTATTCCCTTAGTTTCGATACAATTATTTTAATAATTATTATAAAATAATTATTTTTGTAAATTTTGGGCGGGAAAAAGGATTACAGATATAATTAGGAGTAATTGTTGGACCAATTAGACATTAGCCTTATTATTTGGTATTTAAGTGGGAAAAAATGAGTAGTGGATGTATGGGGTCACGTCCTTTTAACTGCGTACACATTATACGAATGAGGACTGCAAAATACATACCTTTAGGTTTTACAATAGGGAGTAATTGATAGAAGGAATCGGCCGTAGCATTAAAAACTTTTGAATTCGTGAAATATAACTTTAAGGGGTCGTTCGGTTACTTAGTTAAGGGTTTAATACCCGCACAAAACTCCGCGCTAATTTAGTGCAGCGTTCGGTTGGTTTTCTGTGAAATTTTAATACCCGCATAAAATTAGTGCAACGTTTGGTTGTGTTTTTGTATATTCCGCATTATTAATACCCGTATTATTAATGCGGGAATCTATGTATTATTTTATGGGGGTAGAAGGTGGTATTAATAATGTGGGTATTAATAACGCAGGTATTAAAATTTAAAATGACAAAAGTAACCCTTATAATAATAAGGATATTATAAAATTTTATTTAAGGAGTAAATAAATATTTTAAATAATAATGTTTTTTGTTAATTTAAAATATATCAATAATTCAACAAATAATTCCTATGTTATAAACTATGCATGGCTAATACCCACATTACTAAACTCCACATAACTAATATCCGCATTATCAATACCCACATTATTAATACACACATTATCAATATCCACATTACTAATACCCGCATTAATAATTAATACCCGCGTTATTTGCACCTCCAACCGAACTACCCCTAAGACATCAAGTACTAATTTCATTCTCTTAGTCGTTGGTTGTGTTTCAAGAGTTCCTATAGCGCTACTTGTAGTGGAGTCTTGGAGTACTAAAGTACTTGTATCATATGTTGTAATATCATGTGGTTAGGGATCATTTTTCCTTTCATTTTTATAATAGTATATTTAGGGATGGCAATAGCAATGACTAGTATCATCATGGGGGACATCATAATGAATTAATGATTAGAGGTATGAGTGGAGGTTAAGAAAAATATTGGTTGTTCTCATTGTTTTGGTGCTTCAAGTTAGTATTCTTCTTGTTTACTTTCTTTCTTTTCATATATTTAAATAATATTTGCTAAGTAGCGATGGAAATAAATGCATAATGGTTAACATAATGGCTTTGAGTTTAGGCGAACTTGTGCTGGTTCGTTTGGAATCGATATATTCAATTTTGCATCGAAGAATTGATATAAGAAAATATACGTTTCGCCTCAGAAGTATGATATTTGAGATGTAGAACGTGAGTAGTTGTCCTTAAGTTATGTACTTAGTGAATGTGATTTATTTTGTTGTCGAGAGTAATTTTAGATTTAAGAATGTGAACAATTACAATATATTAATTATGTATTCCGTTCTTTTAATTAGAGCGAGACTGTTTGGAGGAGATTCGGCAGGGAAAAACAATTGTTGAGTAGTGTTCGGGTTCTTCGGACTGAGGTAGGTGGTTCTATCCCTTTCTTTGGTGGAATTTGTCCATGCGAGATATTGTGCATACGTTCCTTGTATGTGCACTGCCCTAGGAATAATCGTTTACACCTTTTAGTTGTGTTTAAATCTTTACTTGGAATATTTATTGTTTTCCTAGATTGTGTTTGCTCCCTGGACATTTTTACATTGTTGTTTAAAGTATTGCAAGTTATATGCATGTTTGACTTGAAAATTTATGATTACTTTGCTATGTAAGAGTTGGTCCATTTGATAGCCTCAGAGTTGGTCCACTATCTATTTCGAAGTTGGTACATTTGATAGCCTCGGAGTTGGTCTACTATCAAATCTTTTCGGAGTTGGCCCACATATTCTATTGTTCTATGGATTGAGTTTAATTGTTGGTTCTTTGAATGAGTTTTGTTGATATTGAATGGTGTGATTTGATGAACTATTTGAATAGCGAATTATAACATATTTCTTTTCTCCCTCCTCTATTCTGTAATTTATTGCTTAGACTAGTTTACTGTCTTTCATAGTAACTAGTCTACCTACCTACTAAGTCTTTTCGACTTACGTTGTTTTCTTGTGGTTTTCTTATTATTTGTTCGGGCAGATATGGTTCCGAGTATCAATGAGCCACGTGGCTAGAGTTGAAGATTTTCCGATAGACTAGCGGTGAGCCAACCATCCTTGTTGCGTGGTTGCACACCTTTCACTTACTTTATTAATGTTATTCTTGTTTCAGATATTCAGGATATTTTATTCATTATTTTTCTTATAGATGTTCATGACTTATGGTATAGGGCTAGACCTTTTATTTCTATTATGTGATATTCTGCGTATTTCAATAATAAAGTCGTATCATTGATTTTATTATATTATCTTTTTAATATTACTGAAACTAATTATTAATTTAGCGAGTGGGTTCACCTGACGGGGTTAGTTCGGGTGCCCTCACACTGTCCAGGATTATAGGTCGTGACAAGAAACAGCGTAGAAATGCAGAAAAAAGTGCAGAAATAGTCCAGAAATAGTTAGATACAATGCAGAAACAGTGCAAAAACTAAAAAACAGTGCAAAACTCAGAAACGGTGCAGAAACAGTCAGATATGGAGCAGAAATAGTGTAGATACAACGAGATACAACAAGATATAGTTAGAGATTCAACGATATACAACGAAATACATCAAGATACAATATAAATAAATAAGATGAAACAACAAAATTACAAAAAATAAAAATGCATATTTAACTGGTAAAATAGTGTATCTAATTTATTAGAAAGTTGAGTGAATTTTACTCACCTATGAAAATAGATAATTGACGGAGATCTCATGAAAGAAATAAAATTTTCATATTTATGTAAGTATGTAAGTACCTCTTCAATGAAAATCTTGTTAGGTATAACTATAAAATCATCAAAGTGTCCATTAGTATTATCCCCTATACCGCTGTACCCAATGCATTTCTAATCGGCAACTTAAGATTCTGATAACTCAAAGGTTTGGATTTATGTACTCTCTGCAAATAAAAAGTAAATTTAGAGAAGATACAATTAAATTAGAAAAAAAGCATAAGGAACGTTCCAATTATGGACGTCGTTGTTAAGAAGGAATTGAGGAGGGAAAGAAGTTGGTTGTAAAGGAAGCTGCTGACAGCAGCTCCTGAAGCTAAGCAGAGTACCCTCCATTAGTGTAATTGTGGAGGAGAGAAATTGGAGAGGAAGGAAGAGACGTGAAATTAGGAAAAAGGGAGGTAGAGTTTTGCTATATGTTAGGTTTTTATTTGCTATATTTTGTAATTAAATTTTCATTTTCTCTATATTGAGTAATTTCGTAAAAATATCTCTATATTTTGTAAATAACTTTTAAAAATATATTTTTATGTAAAAATCTCTATTTTTAATTATTTAACAAAGAAGTAAAATTAAAAGGAAATAGTCATAGTCGCAACATCAAAAAGAAGAACGCCGAAGCCTCCGAACTATTTGTTTAACTTACTAAATAAAGAGTTTAAATTTGACGCACCGTCGGTGTACAAAAATTTCTACACCCTTAGATAAAATTACCTGCTAATTACATTAATTGTTTTTACCTTTTATTAGTTTACAAAAAACAAAAGAAAACCAATTAAGGCAAAGAGAATAAATCGCAATAAATCGTTTCCTAGTTTTACGTAACAAACTACAGTTGCCTTCCAAAGTTTGTCTTCTTCCAAGAATTGGTAGAAAGTCGATCTCAACACATAACACAAAATCGGAGAGCTTTTCCTATTAATAGTATGTCTTCAATATTTCGTCCATGTATTCATTGTTTTTGGGTTTGGGAGTGAATTTCTTTTTTTTTTTTTTGCCGTGTACAAGCTCCTGAGGCTCTACAAAGTTAAATTTGATATTCCAGTATATGAACATATATTTTTTTATGTTAATCTAACATCCAAAATTATATGTTGCAGAACAAATGGTAATATCAAATTCAGATGATCAACATATAGAAAAAGTTGAAGTCACGTTAGAAGAAATAGAATTTGATATGGATGAAACAACACAAGCTGTTCCCAATTTAGGTGTTGAAAATCGGAGAGAACCCTACATCGACATGAAGTTCTCGTCACTTGATGATACATTCAATTTTTATCTTGGTTATACTCATCGTAATGGGTTTAATGTGCGCCGAGGTCGTGTGACAAAATCGAGAAAAGATCAATCAGTAATTAGTCAAGCATTCGTTTGTTCAAAAGAAGGATTTTTCCCAAAAAAATATTTTAAAAACAACAGACCACAAGATCTAACCAGAGAAGGATGCAAAGTTTTGATATATGTGTCGAAGAAAGAAGAAGGAGCATGGGCTATTCGTAGGCTTATATCCGGCCACAATCACGAACTTGCTACTCCAAGTAGTCAAAAGTTCTTGCAGTCAAAAAGAAAAAAGTCAAAGGCTCAAAAGGATCTAATTGATCTGCTTGATGACTCTGGAGTTCGACCAGGTAAAATTGCATCAGTGCTGATAAATCAAGCCGGGGCATAGACCAACTCAATATAACTGGACAAGATATTCAAAATTATTTGAGAACAAGAAGACAAAAAAATATTGAAAAGGGAGATACACAAATGATGCTACAATATTTTCCAAAGCGTCAATCCGAGAATCCAGGATTCTTTTATGCAATCCAAATGGATGTAGAAGGCCGCTAGCTAATTGTTTCTGGGCTGATGCTAAATCTAGGGTTGCTTATAAGAATTTTGGAGAAGTTGTCATTTTTGATCCTACATATCTCACAAACAAGTATAAGATGCCTTTTGTCTTATTTATAAGGGTTAACCATCATCACCAGTCCATTTTGTTTAGTTATACTCTATTTTGGGATGAAACTAAAGACACTTTTAAGTGGTTACTGCATACTTGGAAAGGAGTAATGTTAGGAGTTCACCTCGTACTATGATAACAGATCAGGACGCTGCCATTACAAATACAGTTGCAAAAATATTCCCAGATAGTGCGCACCACTTTTGTATGTGGCACATTGAAAAGAACATTCCAGATTATTTAAGTCATGTTTATAACCAGCATCCTGATTTTAAGGGCAAGTTTGTAGGTGTATTCATGAGTCGGCAACTCCTGAAGAATTTGAAACATCATGGAAGAAAATAATGGAAGTGTATAACTTAGGGGAAAATAGCTGGTTACGGAAGATATATGCAGTTCATGAGAAATAGATTCCAGCATATGTTCGCACTACCTTTTGTGCAGGTATGTCGACTACTCAATGAAGTGAGAGTATATATAGATTTTTTAAGATTATTTGAATTCTAGTACTCCAATGAGTGTATTTGTGGTGGAATATGATAAGGCTATCGATCCTAAATATAATAAAATAAGGGAGAAATAATTTAAGACAAAGTGGTCAATGCCTATCTGGAAAACTTTATATCCTATGGAGGATGAAGCTTCTATTCACGATCTTTTCAAGGCTCGACAAGCTCCCGGGGTCAGTTACCTCGAGCACGAAATAGATGATGGCCACAAGCTGGCCACACGAGGCGATTGAAAGATATCCATCACGAGGCGAAAGATTCACCCCTCATAGAAGATTTCGCTCCACGAGCTCTCACTTATGTAACTGCCGACCATTGTCCATGACTTAAATGAGGAGATAATTGGCAGACCATGATTAAACGTGGAGTAAATGTTATTAAGCACAGTGAATGTTGCCCTCGCCTCGAAAACCTATAAATAGCCTTGTAAATATTATGTAATGCATCCAGAAATATATCATACACAGATATACTTTGTCTTCAATTACTTGTCTCGTTTTTTAATTTAAATTCTTGTTTTTTCATGGCTTTGATACGAATAATTGCTAGTTAACCCTATACAAATTCGATATGTTGTTCTAATTAGATTTAGGCCAACAAAAATTGGTGCCGTCTGTGGGAATTCTAGCAATAGCGTTCGTTCCAAAATCATATTCTCAGTTTTACAGGTTACTCTTGTCAACATCATCCAATGGGAGATAACACCAATACCTCTGATAACACAACAATCAGAACCCCTGACCCAACAACTGGCGTCACCTCGTCATGAGATGTAACGCCTATAACCCCGCCAAGCTTTAACACCACCTGATTTAACAATACCTAGTTTAACACCACCTAGCTTAACGCCTCCCAGCCTGACACCCGCTGCTTTGATTCCTTCAACTGGCTTAAATCTCCCAGTTGGTGCTATTCTGCCAACTGACCCCTCGTCGTCAAGTTCAAATGATTCATTTCAATTGTTTGTGATGGAAACTTTGCAACGGCTTCAAGAGCAGCTCGCTGCTTTTTCTGGAAATTGGAGGAATGCAACAAACCCTGTCGAGCCCATGCTCAATTGAAGCATCCCGATCGTTGTTCCTACGGGCGCAACAATAGGAGGACTTCCAAATGGCGCTGCATCTGGGGGCTCGGGCTCAATGACACTGGGGAATCAACCCTTCGGGGCAGCTCCAACGATGGCTGAAACTAGCATCCCGTCGGACTTTGAGAAATGGAAAAAAGAATTCGAGGCCAGCATGGAAAAACGGCTCAAAAATGTCCCTGGGGTCAAGAAGCCTCAAGGTGCAATAGATATTGAAAAGTGCAGGCAGCAACCTTTTAAGCCCGTGGCCGCTCCTGTCCTCATCCCCAAGCACTTCAAGTTGCAAATCTTGAAGAAATATAATGGAACGATTGATCCAGTTGACCACATAACTGAATACATGGCTATGGTGAAGAGCAACGATTTGACCCCGGTGGAGAAGGAATCTATGTTCCTTAAGAAGTTTGCTGATACGCTTGAGAAGAGAGCGCTGCGCTGGTACATGCACCTCCCCTTGGAGTTGATATCAAATTTCGAGGAGTTGGTTGACATGTTCATCAAAGCTCATACTGGGGCCCAGAAGATCCTCAAGCGAAAGGAGGATATCTTTGATGTTAAACAAAAGTACCTCGAGCCGATCAAGAACTTTCTAAAATGCTTTCAGGCTGAAAGAATGGACTTGCCGAAAATGGATGATGCTCTGGCAATCATGGCTTTTGAAAGAAATTTGAATGTGAGTAACATAGAAGCTGCTGCCGAACTGAAGAAGGAGCTTCAGCAGTACCAAGCCCAGAATTGGGGAGAATTGCATGACAGAGCCTCTGCGAAAATTAGGCTCGACGAGGCTGAGTGGAGGGTAGCAGGTCAGTATAATTCATACCAAGGCCAAGCTGAGGCGTCTCGACGCACCGATGCGCCACGAGGGAATTCAAAAGGGAGATACGAGCCTTATAATTTGCAAAGGCAACATGTAAGCCAACGCCTTAGTGGACAGCAGCATGTGAGTTAGAGGTAGGAGAGAAGTTTAGCACCAACGCTAATCAGAAGAGCTCCTCGGGGCCAACCTTGGTGACCACGGATAAAGAATCACCTCGAATCTCTGATTATAACTTTACTTTCTCTACCTCCGAGCTGGTAAATGCCATAAAAGGGATGACAGATCAGGGTGTAAGGCTGCCGAGGGATATGAGAACGCCCCCGGGGAAAAGAGATCAAACTCAATACTGTTAGTTTCACATAGATTATGGCCGCGCCACCGAGGATTGTAAGGCATTGTGACTTGAAGTGGCTCATCTTCTCAAGCAAGGTGTACTAGCTGAGTATCTTACTGATAAGGGAAACAAAATTTCTCAAAAAAACTGAGGAGGAGGACAGCCACCAAAGGTGGAGTCTCCAAAAAGAGTGGTGAATGCTATAACTGGGGGGATCAGAGGTGAATGGCATGAACTTTGCAAAAATTTTCAAAACTTTCGATTACTGTGGAAAAGAGGACCCAAGCTGGTGGATCAAAGAATGAAATTGTATGTGATAATGAAGATTGTGATGGGATGATGTTCCCTCATCACGATGCTTTGGTAATCATTTTGAGGATCAATGACTGCGACGTCAAGGTTTTTGGCCGACCCTGGGAGCTCGTTGAAATCATCAATTATGGAGCAGTGAAGAAAATATGGTTAAAGGACCTCGTCGTCCCGAAAGCAACCATATTGACAGGGTTCAAAAATTCAACTAAAAAAATACTTGGGAAAATTACTCTTACTACGACTGCCAAGGGAGTAGATAAGAAGACTATTTTCCAAGTAATGGCAGAGGATATGGCTTATAATGTTATCCTCGGGAAGCCTTGGATCCATGAAATGAAAGCTGTTCCATTTACCTTGCATCAAGTAATCAAGTTCCCAACACCATGGGGAATCCATGCTATCCGAGGAGAACAACGTATGGCTCGTGAGTGCTACAAGATTGCGATGAAGAGTGGAGTGACTTTGGTTAAGCCACCTAAATTGCAATTACCTGGCCCAGGGCCCTACATCGAGGTTTGTTACCCATCGCTAAATTCAGGCTTGAGCTCGCAACTCCAAGCCGACGATGCCCCAGTATTTGGGCCGAGTGATGGTCACCTCTCGTTCTCTTCGCCTATCCTTCTTAGGAAACTGAAAAAATGATAGTCAGTACTCGGATCCGCATTCTTCACACCCGAACATTGGTTGGGGGGTGAAAGGGGAATAGTACAACTGGGGACTTCGAAAACAAAACTTGAAGACTGTCGATCCGCACACCGGGGACAGTTCCTTTAATTTATTCTGTTGTCTGATGTTATCACCCAAGGAGGCTGTTATAGTAAAAATTTACTTAAGTTTTTCCTAAGTCATGCGATGACTGAAACTTATGTAAATCGGCAAGTACTCCATCAATAAAACTTGAAGTCGTTTTCTTTTTTATTCGATGTTTAAAAGCCTATTTTTAATTTATGCCACGGATCGTGAAGGAGATGTCGTTCTAAGCTAACTTCGTTTATACATTATCTAAAGTCTTGCAAGCAAAAATCTCAAACAACGAGAAATAGATATCATCATTACAAAGTAAAAGATTGGGATATTCTAAATGTTCATTAAATGCCTTGAAGGCTAAAACAAGAGAATTTACAAAGCATTGGCCTAAAGGCTTAAGGCTCGAAGCCCAAATGAAAAACCAAAAAAAGAGGAAAAGCTCATTCAGACGAAGCTTCAGAATCCTCATCTACCTCACTTTCGCTGCTCGAAGGCAAATTTCTCATCAACCGTTGAAACTTGGCAACATCCTCATGTGCCTTAGCTATTTCCTCGTCCAAGTTCGCTCCAGCTTTGAAAAGGTGGAGAGTCCGCAGCTTGGTCTGGATGATAGCCCAATTTTTCTGAACTCGAGCCTTAGTATCACGAGACTTCAACTTAGCCTTGATTTTGGACTTAAGCCTTAACGAGAACATGACCCCTTCGCTCTGAAGAGTGTCAACTTGGGCCTCGAGGGTCTGGGCTTGGACTTCAAGCTCGTTCACCTTCGTCGAAAGCTCTTTACACTGGCTATGGAGTTGATTGTTCAGGTCATTGATCATCGTGTTTGCTTCTTCGATCTCACCTCAAAAAATCTCCTCTTGAGCTCTCTTTTCAGTTTCAAGCTTCGCAGCGGCCTCTCGAGACTTTTCAAGCTCAAGGTTAGACTCCTCGACCGCTTTACAGATAGGTCGAAGTCCACCTTAGAATCGAGCAAATGCTTCTCAAGATCAGCAATCTTGTCTTGAAGCTTCTCCTTTAAATAGTCCTAATGACCCCCAATCCTCCTCAACTCTTCTGCTCGACTGGCCTCTATCTCGGCTGCTTTCATAGTGTAAACAAAATTCTGCACAAGCAAAGAGTTAAAGAGTGTGCTAATAAAGTCAAAGGATAAAGTAAAAACGAGGAAAAAGAGTGAAAAATTACACGAATCGCATGCTGAGATGCGAAAGCCATCAGGTCATAAATTGATAAACCCTCGATGCACTCCCGCTTTGCTGGGCCGAGCAAATCCCTAAGGCTGAGGAACAGCCACTGTGTCATCCAGCATGCACAAATCATGGGGGATGCTTATCAGCATAGGGCTTGCAACAAAAGACGAAGGGTGGTCAGCCCGAGTGCAGTCTTTATATACCCTATCTTCATCTTGAACAGGGGCATCAGTTGCCTTTTCCTCTGCAGGAAAGTTTTCCACCACCTTGGCCTTGCCCTTAGCTTTCTCTATGGCTTGATTCTACTCAGAATTAGCCACCATAATTTCATTATGAGCCTCGCCACCCGAAGGCTCGTTGACTTGGTCACGCTAAGAAACTTCAGGTGACTTGGCTCGAGGGCGTTTAGCATGAGAGGGATTGGCTACCGTGCCCTTACTTTTCCATGAAGCTTTAGCTGTAAGGACTCCCACTTAGTCCTCCAACTCCTTCAGACTATCCCCTGCTTCGAGGACTCCAGTCTCTGGCTTCTATCCTTTCTTCTTCTTCTTCTTCTTCTTCTTCTTCTTCTTCTTCTTCTTCTTCTTCTTCTTCTTCTTCTTCTTCTCTTCCTTCTCTTCTTCTTCTTCTTCCTCCTTCGGTTCAATGACCGCTTTATTAGGGAAGCCTACAAAAGAGGAAGGCAATAATGAGGATAAATTGTGAAAGAAAAAAAGGTTTAATTCACACTTACCGTGCCATTTGCATGATCACTGGTTCTCTTTCAAAGCCGCCAGGATCATCCATGATCTCACAGGCATCGGCTTGGCGTTGATGAGTGCTTGAACCCATTCAGTCAAACCCTCCGGGGGGTTGATAGGAAGTTTCTCTGCTGGAAAAAGAAAACAATGAGTTGGTTAAAAATTGAGGAGTTGTAAGAATAAAGAAGAAGTCAAGGGTCAGAAACTTACGAGTTCTGTTCCACTCCTCGGGGAACTCTGCATCGGAGGAGAGAAGAGCTGTAGGGATAAGGACGAACCGATCGCACCAACCTCGATCCTCGGTGTCGTCACCCTTTGTTATAATGGAAAATTTGCCCTATTTAGTTAGTTGGACAATCCCATCCTTGTGCATGCTGGGGCAAAAAAGGGAAATGAGATGATCAAAGGTAAAATCGACTTTGGCACGTTGGCCAAGCTGTTGTATGCTCAACAAAAAGCATCAGCTACGTGATGGATTGGAAGTGAGAAACCTATCGTGAATAGATAGGTGTAGACAAAGAAAAAACCATGGACTCTATCACAAGTACAACGCTCTGAAGTTGGGACTATAATTTCGACCTCGGGACCCCAACTGCAGTCTTCACGAACCTGATCTATGAGGTCTTGTGTGATCAGGCCTGAGGACTGTTTAATTGGAACTTTTCTGTTCTTCTCAAGATTAGAAGCCGATTGCTTCTGCATCTTAAAGTCTTTACCGTGATCAAATTTTGAAGGGATCACATGATGGGGTTTTAACTCCTCGACGAAGGATTTCTTTGTGGGCTGTGAAGCTTCAGTGGTTTCAACATTATTATCAGCAGTGGTGGCTTCTTCAAGCACAATTCCGACGCCAACAGCTGACATTTCTTCTTGAGCGGCGGCGTCGCGGTGGTCGGAGACCGTTTCTTGGTCACTTTCTTCTGGGGTAGTTACCCTCAATGGTACAAGCGTACCACTTAAAACCTCGCTCATAGTCGCAGGGGTTTCATCTATTATTCTACCTCTGATGATTTTGAAGATTTCTTAGAAGAAGACGTGACGATAAGATTCAAACAAGAAGGAGATTTGCAGAAAAATTTGGTTACAATTGATCAGAAGATTTGGGAAACAATACAAGTAATGGAGAAGTTGGAAGTTTTATAAGATGGGTGGTACTCAAGTGCTTCGAAGAGTCGTTATTATTACCTTTACATTGGGAAGGTAAAATGAAGGGTTACAACCGCTCAGAAAATGCTGCGTGGAGAAGATTAGACGTCGAAAGGATGGTTAACTTTTCAAATTCCATGGTGGAGAATTGGCTACGGCGATTCTTGCCGATTTAAATCCACCCCTCAAAAAATTTTGGCTCTGATCCGAGGAGTGGGGGGACTAACTGTACTGGGTTAAAAATCAACGAGGTTTTAATTCGCAAGGTTCAAAGTTGGGTGAGGTTTAAAGCTTCTATTCACGACCTTTCCAAGGCTCGACCAGCTCCCGAGGTCAGTTGCCTCAAGCACAAAATGGATTATAGCCATGAGCTGGCCACACGAGGTGATTGGAAGATATCCATCACGAGGCGAAAGATTCACCCCTCGTAGAAGATTTTGCTCCACAAGCTCTCACTTCTGTAACTGCCGACCGTTGCCCACGACTTAAATGAGGAGATCATGGGCAGACCACGATTAAATGTGGAGTAAATGCCATTAAGTGCAGTGAATGTTGCCCTCGCCTTTGAAAACTATAAATAGCCTTGTAAATATTATGTAATGCATCTAGAAATATATCAAACATACATATACTTTGTCTTCAATTTCTTGTCTCGTTTTCTTTATTTAAATTCTTGTCTTTTCGTGGCTTTGATACGAAAAATTTTCTAGCTAACCCTATACAAATTTGATTTGTTGTTCTAATCAGATTTAGGCCAACACAATTATGTCTATGAGACCATTTTTTGCTGACTTGAAGTATGAAGTAGGAATAATTTATATAATACAATATCGTATTGATCCAACAGGAGCGGAACATTGTAGTAGTGTTGATGATGCGCTGAAATTACAAATGGCATTGGATTTTTAATGAATTTATCTAAAGGATTTACTAAGTAGAGGAAATTAAGTAGAAGGAAAAAAGAGAGAAATACAATTCACCTAAATTAAACTAAAGCAATTTTATGAAGACATTATCTGATAACTACAGCAATTGAATTAACACATTTTCATAGGAAGGATTGGAAGTCACCAACTCAACATATAGACATAAAGATGGTAAGGCACGTTATTCTACCCACATAAAGTAAAAAAATGATAGTAGTGAAGGACCTTTCTTGTTATCTATTCTAGTCTTTTTGAGTCAAATTGTTGAGGAAAAATTACCCCCTATACATATTCATAATACTTATTTACGGTTCCTAACTCTACTTTTAACTCCTTTTCTTTTTCTAATCATTTAGATTTTTTTTTTTCAAATATTTATTAATTAAATTATATAATTTTAAATATTGTTAGATATTAACAATTTATCTTTTCTATTTAGGGATTAATCACAAATCAAAATATGACTCAAAATAATTTAAATTCCTAAATGTCAGATAATTAATTGTGCGTTATTTACAATGCACATTTATTCCTCTTCCACTTTCACATATGATTCAATATCCATATTTTTCTCCTCTCTCCTCTTTATTTAAAGTTGAATAAATATTAAAATATAAAATATTAATTAAGTAAATAGTACATACATAATATATTAAAAATATTAAGTGAATAATTACGAAATACACGATATATAATAAATATTAAATATTATACATATCGTGTATATAATAAATAGATATTAAAATACATGATATTTTGTACAGAAAAGGGCCGAATTTACCCTTAACATTTTAGAAATTGGGCAAATATACCATCCGTTAAGTTTTTGGTATCATCATACCCTCATCGTTTTCTTTTGGCTCCTCCACACCCTTCAAACTAACTGAGCTGCCAAGGTGAACTCTTATTTCCAATTGTCAACATTTAAGTGGTACACGTGGAGCTGACTCACTCTTAACCACACCGTCCAAATAAACCTAACCACACTATCCATATTAATAACCATACCCGACCTACCCTTTAATTTTTAACCCAACCCTAGTAAAATATATTTTACCCATCAGATTAACCTTTCATTTCTCCCCTTTCTTTCCTTAACAAAAAATGAAGAGGCGATCTAGGGTTTCCAATCATGAGTAACTGAGTGGGGGCAATTGTGGGTGGCAATTCAAGTGGCAAAGCTCCGATTATCGGATTAAGGTATGTATTCGAAACCTTTTGTATTTTACCTTGTAATATTAACTATTTTTTGTGTTAGTGTGGTTGTTACCATGTTATGTTTTTTTAAGAAACAAAATCTTAGGGTTTGCTGTAAATATTAGGGTTTACCGTAAATGTTACATCAATTCTTTAACTTTATTATTGTATAATAGGGTGTGGTCCCTTATGTCGTATGTTTTGTGAAATTTTTCTATATTTTAGGGGTTTTTAAATTAAAAGTGTTGGTGGGTGGGTATGTATGGACAAACTTGTGGTCCCTTATGTCTGTATATTAGTAGCAAGTCTTGAAGTTTTTATTAAGAAATTTTGAATAATAAATTATATGGTCCCTTAAACTGTTTTTAAAGCTTTGCATGTGATTAATTAAAGATGATTGAAATAGTAGATCTGATCTTTAATTATGATGGTGAGTTTGTTAAGAGACCAAAGTTACATTATCGTAAAAAATCAACTACTTGTTGGGAAGGGTATGAAGTAGACCACCTATCTTTTATTGATAGTTGTCGGGAGTATACAGACAAGTATGGTTATCTTGAAGCGGTGCAACTTATTGTGTGTGGACCCACTGGTAGGTATTATTTAATGGTGGAGGATGAAGGTTAAGAGCTTTGCAAAGCTGTTTGTCTGAACACTTTAGGGTTTTAAATTTTTTTTTGTTGTTGATAAATATGAAGATGAGCTGCCGGTCTCAAATATTACTGAACTTAGGGACTGCCTTAATGCTCATGCAGTAGAAGGGACTACTATATTAGTCCCTAAAAAACTGGTATAGTAGTTGTTGACACCCAATTTTGTCCCTCCTGTTTCAATAACCATTTTTAGACAAAAATTGTACTGACAAGCCAGATATTGTCTTCATACAAAATCCTCCTTTCACGCAAGCACGCCAATTAGACTATTTTTAAAGACACCGGCACAAACTACGACCATTCACAAAATTCGCACGTTGAATTATAAATTTTGCAATTACACTATTTTCAACAAAATTTCTCAAAATTATTTTAAATTTTATAATGATATTTTCTAAGTTATTATAGCATTTTTAAATTCAATTCACAATTTTCTACAATTTTTTATGAATTTTGTACACATTTATGCCTATTTTATATAATCATATATACTACATATACACCTCACTTATACACTTCACACCCTTCTGCTTATACACCTCACCATGCCACGTACACCCATGTGAGATCCACGTGGGCATACGTGGTCAAATCTCAACCATCCGATCGCCTAATCTAATGGTGGAAAACAATGCTTCCATTTTTAACAATACACTCACCCTCGAGACCCTTACACTCTCTTCATTTCGCCCAAACCCCACGCCGCCATCACTCTCTCTTCTCCTCTCCGCGGAACACTAAATCGCCACTGTCAAGTCTAGTTCCGGCCGTCTCCGACCACCAAACACCATGAAATTTGTATCTTCTTACTCCTCTCACCATCCGCAAAGAAACCCCTATATTGATTTCCCCCCTACGACGAAGATCGAAATCCAAACCTACCCCCCGACCTTTGCCTCTGTCATCGAAAGTGAAACTCCGGTGGAATCTTTACTAAATTATGAGCGTCCCTATCCTGACGTAGAGGAAAACCCCTCACAAGTGCATGACTGAAACGAGTTAAAGACTAAACCGAATTCAATCCAAACGGGTAACCCTATCCCTTTATTATTCTTCGAGTTTATGTGACATTATGCCTAAAGTTGTCTAATTCTTTTTGTGAAATAGCATGTTTGTTTTTTACTTGTTAATTAATTAGTTCACATAATTTGTAACCCCTGTAAATCACTGATTAGTTGAACATCGCATTGAACCTGTTATATGTTTTAATTTGATATGTTTGTAGGTCGAATTCCATATCATCTCCACTAGGTTTAAGCTTAGAATCATCACAGCTTGAGAAATTGGTTATGTGCATCCTACTTTGCAATATTTTTGTCAATTCATGACCTGCCCAGTTTGAAATTTGAAGGGAGGATTGATTTACATGATTCAAGGGATCACGACTAAGTTTAGTTTGAATTTGTGAGTAGTGCTTGAATGGAAATTGGTTATTTGATTGATTCAGTATCAATTGGGGTTTTCTTGAATATGTTAAATTATTTTCGAGCCTAAACCATGCTTATACATTGATTTTGAACATGGACTCCATTATATTTACGGGGAGGGAACTATATTTGTTAGAGGTCTGGTTTGCCTTAAGTTTAGGGATTCTGATTGAGCCATACATGGAAAGAACACCTAAGGGCGCCCCCTTTCTTTCTGAAAGGCAATATTCTGTTGCTATGTATGTTTGCCCATTGAATTCCCTTCACCCCAAAACTACAGAAATCGGTCTTCTTTTAATTCTTAACGCACATCACAAGCATACACATTCCTACACTGAGATACACAGAAACACACACGACAAAAAACTCTCTGCCTTTAGTTACTTTGAAGCATCCTCACTACTCTTGTTACTGAAAATAGAAGCTGAACAAAGCTTCGGATTGCTGCATCCTCACTGTTTTCCTTTTGGTGTGGTTGTTCACTAAAGGTATACAGTTCTCTCTCTCTCTCTCTCTCTCTCTCTCTCTCTCTCTCTCTCTCTCTCTCTCTCTCTCTCTCTCTCTCTCTCTCTCTCAAAGTATGGTGTGAAATTAAGTATACACCATGGCTTATACCTTTGTTTGCTCCCATGTTTAAACTGTCTATGCATATGTTTTCCTTTATATTATCTCTGTCAGTTTGTGTTTGGGTCTTGCTTCTGGCCCCTGCTAACTCTTTTTGTAAAGGCCTATATGTGGATAACTTTAAGGCTATACCAAGATCAATGTGCAGGTGTTCCTATGATTATTCTAGAAGGAGTAGTTCCTGGTTTCTTTTACATTAATATGAACAATGCAGGCTTCTCTGTCAGTGCTCACAGGGCATTCTTTCTTATCTCTTGTCTGACCTCTTTTAGATATCCCCACTATTTATATTTGGTAGGACTCCCTGTGTATATGATTTTTTTTACAGGGTGCATGACAACAAGCCTTGTACTTGGCTATCCAGGTCCCCCTTCTCACTCCCTCCTTTATGTGATTACATCATGTTTAAGAAAAATAGAAGCTTTTGCATTGAAACTCGAGTCTAATTGATAACTGAAAGTTCGTATCAGTATGTCTATAATATATAATGACTTGAATTAAACTTGGCAGTGTTTGATTGAAGTACTTGTATGTAAAACTTGAAAATTTTGATAGCGGGGGCTATTCGGGTAATACATGTTGAAATCTGAACTCTTTTTGCAAAACTAAACTGCCCCTCTTTTGCATAAGTGATGCAGGCCCAAAACATATTTTAAAATGTGGCCTTATATGTGTATAAACTGATTTTGACCTACTTTAATCTCTTATACACTAATTTAATAGTGTATAGGGGAGTATAATTATAGGGGTCACTTGTACAAACTATTATACGTATTTTTTAAAGTATATTACTACTTATTCATGTATTTGCATGCTTATACGCTTATATTTATATGTGACAGCCACTACTTGCATTTATGTACTTCTGTGTACCCTTTTTTAAAAAATAGCCCCATACACATATCTTTCAAAACTGACCACAAAAGCAAATAGCCATTAAGGTTAGGGCTCGACAACTAATGTCAAGTCACGCCGACCTAGAACGGCTAACATTTTTTTTACAAAAAAAAAAAAAAAACCCCAATTTGGTTTCGTGACAAATCTGAAAATATTTTCAAAAACCTGGCTATTTGTGCAAGAGCGTGTTTAATACTGAAATTGCGTAAACATGCTGATTCGAAGTATTTCTTGCGACATTGGCCTGTTTAGTACAACGTTTGTAAAACTTGAGGCTAAAAGTGCGATTAGGCATTGGGCCTAGGCTGTTTTTGCAAAATATTGAAAACCCAATATCACAGCCTTACTGCCTATACTGTTTTCGCACAAGTAGACCTGATTACTTGACAAATTGAAATTTTAGCCCTCAAGTTAGTAATATAATTTGTATATAACCAATTCTTGTCGATGACCTTTTTGACAACCCAAAAGTAAAAGCTCGCCGGGAACCACTTGGGGAAGTGCCTTACACCTTCTTCCCCGAGTCACTTGGACTTCTTACCATCGAATATCTGGAAATGTGATTATTTACATAAAACCCGACCTTAGACATTTATGTGGCCTAATACATCTTAGAAGACACATATTAGGTGGCGACTCCAATTTCAAACTCAACAGAGTTACCTAGTCAAACCCAAGCCTTAACTCGCTCCGAGTTGTGTAAAAAGGGGGGTGCGACAGTAGTCCTAATACTACTGAGCATGGTGAAAGGTGTAGTGTTAATGTTGAGGCAGGAACTGATTGTAGTAGTGGGAGGATGATGAGGAAGGGGATGAACAGATTCCTAGTGACTATGACAGTGAGGAGTTTGAGAGTTATAAGAAGTAAAGGAAGCTTGAGATAAATGATAGTCTTGAGAAGTATAAGTAGTTCGAGAAGGGGATGACATTCAAGGACCTTAATGAAGCTAGACAAGTTGTAGCTTTTTATGCTATGGCAAACAAGAGAAAATTGAAGCCTGAAAAGAGTGATAAAATAAAACTTAGGTATAGGTGTGATGCTGCCTGCCCTTTTGTATGTTATATTTCCAGGGCTAGGGGACGAGGGTTTAGCATTAAAACCTTAAACCTAGAACATAATTGTGATGAGACATTTGACCAAAAGGTAGTATCTGCCCACCATCTAGCTCAATATTTCTAGAATAAAGTTCAGCATAACCCTCAGTATAAGCTTAAGGACATGAAGGGAGATCTTATGAGGCAGTTTAGCCTTAATGTCAAGTCCACAAAGATGAAAAGGGCCAAGCAGATTGCCTTGGTGAAGTTAGAGGGTAGTTATGTTGATGATTACAACAAGTTAGAAGCTTATGCTCAGGAACTGAGAGAAACCCTGGGTCTGATGTGGTTCTTAACATATCCAAGGAGGCTCTAAAAGAGGGTAATAAAAAATCTTTGAGAATGTATATTTGCTTACATGCACTCAAACTTGGCTGGAAAGGTGGATTAAGACCTCTAATTGGTCTGGATGAGATCTTTTTTAAAGGGAAGTGTTGTGGACAACTACTGGTGGCAATGAGACCAGACTCAGAAAATCACTTCTACCTACTTGCTTGACAGTTGTGGATAGAGAAACAAAAACAAGCTGAAAAGGGTTTCTTGGACTTTCGAAGATGTCATTGGAGTTTCATGATTGAGATGGAATTAAATTTATGTTTGAAATGCAAAAGGTATCGTTCATTACATGTTTTTCCAATTCTTTTTTTTGTTTGTATACTTTATCTTTACTGATTCACTTTATTTTGTAGGAACTGTTGGAGGCATCAAAAGAGGTGTGCCCAAATACCCATCACAGATATTGTGTAAGGCACATTGAACATAATTGGGGCAAAAGATGGAAGAGAAAAGAGATGAAAAAATTGCTATGGTGGTCTGTTTGGAGTACTTTTAAGGAGGAGTTTGAAGATCAACTAAAAAAGTTAGGGAAACTATCTGATGCTGCTGCAAGGGCCTTGGTTTCTTATCCTTCCAAAGCATGGTGTAGGGCTTATTTTGATACAACTTGCAAGAAATCCGTGGTAGATAACAACTTCACTGAATCCTTTAATGCATGGATTCTTGAAGCAAGAAATAAGCCCATGATAAAAATGCTTGAAGAAATAAGAGTTAAGGTAATATGTAAGCTGCACTTTTATTCTTTACTTTATTGTTTATTCTGATTTTCTCACTATTCTATCTTTTGTTTATTGGTTGAAGGTCATGAATTTTTTAAGTGTTAGAGCAGATGAAGTAGAAATCTGGAAAGAAGATATGAGCCTTCATGCTATGTATTTGTACAAAGACTATAGAAAGATTGCTCAGAGGTGAAGACTTGAATTCAATAGAGATGATGGTTATGAAGTCACTGATGGTGAGGATAGGCATACAATTGTCTTAGCTGAAAAAAAATGCACTTACAGGGGTTGGGATGTGTCTGGTATACCATGCCCTCATGCCATTAAGGCACTTCTCCACAAGAAGGTAGATCCAACCTCTGAGATACACTGGTGATACTCAAAAGAGGCATTTACCTTGGTCTATAAGCACAAACTCCAGCAAGTTAAAGGTCAAAGATCCTGGAAGGTTCTTCCTGAACATGTAATGGAGCCTCCACCATTTGGTAGAGGTGCTGGTAGAGCCAAGACAAAGAGAAAGATAGAGAAGGATGAGGCAAAGAAAAGAGCTGCACTTTGGGTAGCATCAAGAAGGTATAAGTGCAGACCTGTGGCTATTATTCGGCATCTGGCCATAATATGAGAAAATGTCCACTGGTTAGTTTTTGTTAATTGCTTAGTGAAGCGGTTTTTGTTCATCAATTTATTGCCTTATTGTTTGTTACTTGCTTAGTTACGCTTGATTATTATTTTTCATTATTCCAGATTTATTTTTTGCTTAGTTAAACTGAAATTATATATAAAGTAGTAGGAGTACTTCAGTTTTCTCATAACAAGGAAAGTTTGTTACTAGGATACACAAGTCAGTTGGGACCACTCATGATCTCCTAAAGTATTTGAGTACTTGCCTTGTTGCAGTTATAACTTTGATATCCCCTGACCAACATATTCTACTTCTCATTTTCTGTTTTTCCCCTAAGAATTGCTATTTCATATTTTCCATTAATAAGGGAGGTTATTTGTTTAAATTTTTAATGGAATTTGTCCTTTACAATTAGTTGGAAAGATGTTTTAGTCATATTAGTAATT
Source organism: Petunia axillaris subsp. axillaris (assembly GCA_029990575.1). NCBI lineage: Eukaryota > Viridiplantae > Streptophyta > Magnoliopsida > Solanales > Solanaceae > Petunia > Petunia axillaris. The sequence continues at coordinate 9,457,387 of JARKNS010000001.1, read as the reverse complement.
CGTGCATTTAGTCTAGGTTCTTTAGAAGTCTTTTAGCATTGTCACATATTTATGTGAAAGCTTGGCTATTGTGAAATCTAAAATCTGAAATCTTATAGCATTTAGTCTTGTGAAGTCATTTTGCTATTCTGAAATCTGAAAGCTTGTCTATTGTTTTTTGCTTAAAGGTCCATGGCAGATACAAGAAATTCTTTCAAGAAGAACAAGATGTGCAAATGTCTGCCCCTCAACCATATGAACTAGGTACTTCACAAGATTCTGGATTTATTTTCATGCCCACCCCTGGAATGGTGCATAAATCATCAAGCCAAGCTGCTGTACATAAGTCATCCAATGACAACTTGCAAAATATAGTTGCTGATGAACAAGAATCTGATTCTGATTATGATACTACTGGTATTGCTGTTAGACAAAAAGTAGTATCTGAGGCAAAGACAAGGCTTAAGGAGATGATGGTCATGCGACAGAATACTGGTAACATGAAGACAGGATTTTCGGGAGATAATCATATGCCCTTATGCCTTATGAACCAAAAAAAAAAAAAAAAAAAAAAAACTACTTTGAATGGAAAGGAAGCAATGACAAGCTCACAGTTGAATGACATAAAGGAGAAGAAAATTGGGAAACTTCATGTTCGTAGGGTCAAGAAGAATTAATTAGCTTAATGTTGGTGTTTAGTACTATTGATAGATGACTGAATGTTGGTGTTTATTAGATAAGTAAATTTTGGCAGGTTTTATATTTTTGGGTCAAAATTTTATATGTCTAATAGCTTAATATTGGTGTTTATTAGACAAGTAAATGTTGGCATATTCTATATTTTTGTGTCAAACATTTTTATGTCTAATACCAAGTTAGTGTGGTTGTTGTCTGTACGTTTTTGGACAAGTTAATAGTTTGACAGTGCCAATGGTTCTTGTATGGTGTTTGTGAAATGAAATGATTATGGTGTTAACTCCATTTTTTATAGCTTATTTTTTCACATATTGTCAACTTTTTTTTAAAAAAAAGAAACAAAGAGTCAGCTAGACATAGTACCTAGCGATCAATTTTATTAATAATCAAACAAGAAAGAAAAAATAGTTGTTTTGCAAATTGGGCGCATAATAAAATAGTTTCAAAGTATTGAAGACATAAATTATATAGTGTTGTCTTCAGCTTAAAATTTTCTTGAAGTTGAAATTTGATGTATAAGCTGTAGGATAACCAATGGAAGATGATGAAGACAACACTTTCCAAGAGTTAACAATGAAGAAGGCAGCCAATTTCCCAACAAAAGCTTGGTTCAAGTACCATTTATGCTTAATGAAATCAGCTTTTGAGAGCTAAATGGCGAGCTGAATTCCCAGAATATATAGCAAGAAATCTAGGCGGCTCAATGCACAAGGTTGCAGCGCTAAAGCATGGCCAAACAGAAAAGAGGTCGCACTAGCATGCGCCTCAACGAGCGCCCAAAATCCAAGGCAGAAATAGTCTCGCCTCAACGAGAAGCCCAGCGAGCTTAATGACACAACAATGCAGAAATATTCTCGCCTCAGCGAGAAGCCCATCGAGCTCCTAGGTTGCTTCTCATCAAGCAAACTGGTCAGGCAGACATTGGATAACATTAACGAGAAACTTAGTGATCTTATAAACATTCTCTTATGCGACAACACATTCCTAGTTGAATTATAATCAAAGCTGCTCCATATTTGAATTGTTCTCTTGATGTTGAATATCATAGGTGAGCACTACCCTTCTTTGGTTGCCATAAAATTTCATGATTAATGACATCTCGTGCTTGTAACATCTTCTATGGTAATTTGGTGATATATAACGTTAAGGGTAAATTCTAGTTTTATCATTGTAATCTTGCAAGTTTTATCTCATCTTAGAATACTCCATCAATTGTAACTTTAATAAACCCAAATTGACATAAAACAACTTAATCAACAACACAAAGTTGCAATTACAATAGGCATATCAACCTTGGCTTGAAAACTAAACATCATAGAAACTAGAACTACAATTGACAAACCAATTCTTACTATCAATTACAATAGCCATACCAATTCCTAATATATTTAACCCTCCATTACCTTCACCTATATCATTTTAGAAACTATAAACCCCATAAAAAGTGCCCAAGATAGCAAGAGAAGTATCTTCATTCTTTCGAATTTTTCTTGTAACTTAGCCATCTTGATTAAATTGGCAGAATTAACATCTCTCAATTCTTTAATCTTCATCTTCAACAAATCATTTTCATCATGCAATTCATCCAAAGAAGTTCTTAGTTTATTAATCATATTTGAAACTCAGGGGCGCCAACCACAATCAGGTGACGTAAGGAAAACTAGAGATGTAAACACAATTCAAGGGATAGTCCCGCAGAATCTAAGTCAAACATCAATACCGAAACCACTATTACAACAACCAAGTAGCAGTATAACAACAAATCCATCAAAATCTGAGGCACAACAAGCAGGTGGTAGTAGAGAAAATATGAACCAAAAATCAACGGCATCATGGGTGGACATGGCGGAGGAAGAGATAGAAACAGGTAACACAAAAACCCTAAATTCGAATGGAAAAACATGGAGTAGAGTAGTGGATACGATAGGGGAAGAAGAGGGGTTAGACCTAAATACTGAAAAACCCTAATAAACAGAATGTCAAAATCACGGTCAAAGATATTCAATATTGTTGAGCATTGGTTTTGAAGAATGACAAACGAGAAGGATTCAGTGGTTTCGGAAAAGAACCTAGTCCTTGAATAGAAGGGCACGACTGGTCGAAAAGATCTGAGGGTTGCAAATCCCTGCAGAACTAGGAGTAATGGCGCGTGAATGAATATACATCCTAGTCAGACTAAAAGAGGCGGTGCCCAGGCTATGTCTTCGAAGTACGAATAGGAGTTGAACTTTAGTAAGGAAAAGAGTTACAAGGAATCTTGTCTTACCATAATTACAAGGATTCCTTGTGAGACTCAACTAGGGTTGTAAAGCCCATATAAATATAAGTAGTTGATACAGCCGAAATCAGTTATCCACAAATAGAGAGTTAAGAGCAAACAAAAGCGATCTAGCATCTTTCAAACGTGGGATAAATGAAGAAGACAACTGGTGGACCTGAGTAGGTTGAGTCTAGATAATCTTGTCTAGGTTCTGTGCTTTGTAAGTTGTCTTCGTTTATGCGATCATTATTTTACCTATTTGCTTATCCTAGAAGCAGTGTATTAGGTGAACTTTCGAGAGATTACTTTGTAAAGCTAGAGTTTAGCTTTGTTCAGTGATTAGGGTCTAGAGTGTAGCCCCTTGGTTACAGAGTCTTGTAATCAGAAACTTTGCTCGTGTTGTTAGTGGATTGTGATTCAAAATCCCAGAGTGTGGGTCGTGGTTTTTCACCCTTGAGCAAGGAGTTTTCCACGTAAAACCCTTATGTTCCTTGTGTGTGTGATTGGTGTGTGTTGTGGTGGTCAGGTTGCAAATCTTCAGAGGCAAGAACAGGGTTCTTGACTCAGGAGAATCAAGTTCTTGAATCGAAAAATCGGTGGACACTATTCAACCCCCCTTCTAGTGTCCTTAGGAGGTGCATATAGAATAACAAGTGGTATCAGAGCGGGTCTTCTCGTGCTAGGCTAACACCTTGAGAAGGATCAAAATCATGAGTGCACCACCTACTATCCTGAAGGACAGTCAGTTCAGAGGCCCCCACAGTTCAATGGGCAGTACTATGCTTGGTGGAAGAATAGGATTGAAAATTACATATGTGCTGAAGACTACCAACTATGGCTTATAGTATCTGAAGGAAACCTGATTCCCACTAAAATAGTTGGTGAAGGAGCGGCTGCCAAACAAGAACCTAAGATGAAAGAGGAGTTCAATGAGGCGGACTATAAGATGATTGAAAACAATCACAAAGCCAAACGTTTGGTAATTTGTGGTCTTGGTCCTGCGGAGTTTAACAGAGTATCATCTTACAAGACTGCAAAGGAAATCTGGGATGCCTTGCAGGTTGCGCATGAAGAAACCACTGAAGTGAAGGACTCAAAGAGAAGAATACTGAAGAGACAATTTGAACTGTTCTCTATGGGAGAAAAAGAATCAATCCAGGATATGATGACCAGGTTGACCATTATCACTAATGAGATGAGATCCCTGGATATGGAGCTGCCAGAAGTAGAGATGGCGGACAAGATTCTAAATGTGCTACCTGAGGCTTGGGAACCTAAGATGACTGCTATCATTGAGTCTAAACCTCTAAGAACCATTAAACTTGAGGTACTGGTTGGTAGCTTGAAAAGTCATGAGATAATGAAAGATTCAAAAGCAAAACCAGCTCTCAAGAAGGACAAGACCCTTGCACTTGAAGCAACAGAGGAAGCTGATGAATATATTGATCTTCAATCAGTTGAAGCAGCAACGGTTAGTTCCTTGAGACAGAAGCTTAACTTGGGAAGGTTTAAAAGCTTTAGAAGAAGTGGCAAGGAAAACTCTGGAAGGAAGGCATAGTCGACAGCCCTGACTACTCAGGATGCTTCAAGTGCTTCAAAAAGGATCATGCAGTTATGGATTGTCCTATATGGGAAGCAGAATGGATGAAAAATAGAGAAACTAAGGAAAAGGAGACGTCAAAGGAGAATGGCAAAGATAAGAAGAAGGGAAGAGGACCTTCAAACTTCAGAACAGAAAGAAGGAAAAGAAAGGAAGCTTTCCATGCTACATGGGGACCAACTGACAGTGAATCTGATCATGAAAATGAATCTGGAGATGAGTCACCACTAGCACTGATGGGATTAACAGGCATCAATTCTGATGAAGAAGACCCTAGGGAGTTCAGAGGAGGACGAGATCCTTCAAAGCCACCTGTGTTCAACGGGACTAACTACAAGTGCTGGAAGAAACAGATGAAAAACTTCCTTCAAGCAACAGATTATAGTCTCTGTCTGATTTTCAAGAGAGGACCTCACCTTCCTTTGAAGAGAGCGGCGAACGGAGTTCTAGTGCCAAAGAAGGTAGAAGAACTGGATCCTTAAGATTTGGACTGGCTATAGGCAAACTCCAAAGCTGAATTGTACTTGAGAAAAGGGCTGACCAATGATGTGTTGGCAAGGATACTTGAATACAAGTCTGCTAAGGAAGTATGGAAAAAGCTGAAGGAGTTGTACACAGGTGACGACCAAAAGAAGGACTCTGCCCTTATGGCTACAGATGGAGCTGAAGCTGCTCATTCAGCAGAGGTATGTCTATCTGATCTTAAGAAAAATTTACACACATACTCTACTAAAAATTTGATTCTAATCACAGCCACTTTGATTGAGGGTTATGAAAAAGAGAAAATTGAATAAGACAAATTAACTGAAGAGTTAAGCGATCTCAGAACCAAGCACGAGAGTCTTCAAGAACAAAACATTGAACTGGAAGAAACCAATGCCATCTTAAAAGGGCAGACTCTTGTGTCAAACTCTAAGATTACTGAACTAGAATTGGAACTTAATCAGTTAAGAGAGAGTGTAAATGGTAAGCAAGTAATAAGTGAAGTTCAAACTTTTCTTGAAAATGAACTTAGAAGAGCTAATGAGATTCTGTATCAGGAAACTGAAAAGAACAGGATTTTAAATCAAAATGTTGAAAAATCTGAATGAGCTTACCAGATTAACAAAATAGAATAAATCATCTGAGGCAATGAACTGGGTTCTTGAAAATCAAAACAAGGGAAAACAAGGACTGCCTTCAAGAAGCCACTGCCTCCATATAATCCTAAGAGCAAGTATATGGGATTGCCTTGCAACATGTTGTGTACCTTTTGTGGTGAAACTGGACACCACAAACAAAGGTGCATGAATGCAAGCAAGACAAAGGCTAAGAACAAAAGAAGTGTTCTACCTAAATGGGCTAGACATGATTTGATTTATTCATTCTCTCATAAGAAGGGACCCAAGCTTGTCAGGGTTTCTAAAGCTAACCCTTAATCTGCTTTGCAGGCTGGAGTGAGGGAGAAAAACCCAAGCTGGATTCTTGATAGCGGTTGTTCGAGACACATGACAGGAGATAGAAGAAACTTTCTCCCACTCGCAGCATTTCAAGGAGGCAGTGTAGCCTTCGGAGGAGGTAAAAATGGACAAATCGTAGGAATTGGAAAAGTTGGGAGAATACTAGATCACGCAATTGAAAACGTATACTGTGTCGATGGTCTCAGACACAACCTGCTGAGTATCTCTCAACTGTTTGATAGAGGAAATGAAGTGAGTTTCTCCTCTGTAGGATGTATTGTGAAGAATCTACAGAGCGGAGAGATTGTTATGGAAGGAAAGAGGGTGAACAATGTGTACGAAGCATCACTGAAGTCACTGCCTAAAAATAACTTAATATGCTTGAACACGCGAGAAAGTGACTCTCAACTGTGGCACAAAAGAGTGGGTCATGCAAGTCTCTCACAACTGAATAAGCTTGTATCTAAAGAGCTGGTTTATGGATTGCCTACCAAGAAATTTGAAAACATAAAAATGTGTGATGCTTGTGTAAGGGGGAAGCATCTGAAATCATCCTTTAAATCAAAAAAAGTGGTAAGTACTTCAAAACCACTGGAATTGTTGCATATGGATCTGTGCGGACCTATGAGAGTCAGGAGCAGAGGAGGAAAGAGATTTGTGTTCGTAATTGTTGATGACTACTCTAGGTACACATGGACCTTTTTCTTGGCATCTAAAGATGAAGCTTTTGACAACTTCAAAGATTGGGCTGGTGTTGTGTAGAAAAGGTTAAGCCTAGAACTTATCAGTATTAGATCTGATCATGGAACAGAGTTTGAAAACTCAAAATTCTTTGAGTATTGTGCAAAATACAGAATTGATCATAACTTCTCTGCACCAAGAATGCCACAGCAAAATAGAGTGGTTGAAAGGAAGAACAGGTTTCTGGAGGATATGGCAAGGACCATATTGTTGTCAAGTGGGCTTGCAAGAAATTTTGAGCTGAAGCAATAAACACTGCATGCTACTTGCTAAATAGATGTTCCATTAGAGCTATTCTTGACAAGACCCCATATGAGCTACTCAGAGGAAGAAAACCAAATATTGCACATCTGAAACCTTTTGGTTGTAAATGTTTCGTACACAACAATGGCAAGGAACCATTGGGGAAATTTGATGCTAGAAGTGATGAGACAATATTTCTCGGTTACTCTACTCAAAGCAAAGCATACAAAGTGTTTAATAAAAGAACACAAACAGTGGAGGAAAGTATGCATGTGGTATTTGATGAATTCGACAAGGCATTAGGAGAAACTGAGGTAGATGATCAAGCGATTGGCCTCAGTCGAGAAAATAGTGCAGCTGACTTTGAAGACTCAGAAGACAAAGAACCATTAGGTGAGAATTCAATTTCACAAGAACAAGGAGTCAATATGACAGGGAGAATATCAGATGAAGTTGATGATCCAGCAAGTCAGGAAGAACCTACCCAAGGTGATGCTGAAGGTTCTTCCCGTCATATTCAACCCAGGCCATGGAAACATTAAAGCTCTCACCCATTGGAGAATGTTTTATCGGAACTAAATACTGGAATCATGACCAGGTCAGCCTTGAAGAACTTCTGTGCATTCTTTGCATTCCTCTCATCTCTGGAACCAAAGAATGTAAAAGAAGCTCTAGAGGATCCCGATTGGATTTTAGCCATACAGGATGAACTTCATCAGTTTGAGAGAAGCAAAGTGTGGTACCTGGTTCCTAAGCCAAAGGACAGATCAATAATTGGAACAAAATGGGTGTTCAGAAAAAAACTGGATGAGCATGGTATTGTGACAAGGAACAAGGCAAGACTAGTAGTTCAAGGATACAGTCAGGAAGAAGGAATCGACTATGATGAAACTTTTGCACATGTGGCAAGAATGGAGGCAATTAGGATGCTGATTGCTTTTTCTACATACATGGAGTTCACACTGTATCAGATGGATGTGAAGAGTGCCTTCTTGAATAGCTACCTAAGTGAAGAAGTCTATGTAATACAGCCACCAGGCTTTGTGAACAACGAATTTCCTGATTATGTTTACAAACTTGACAAGGCACTCTATGGATTAAAGCAAGCTCCTAGAGCATGGTACGAAAGACTTTCAGGATTCCTACTGAAGAATGGTTTCTCAAGAGGAAAGATTCATAACACATTATTCCTGAAGAAGAAATGAAAGGATCCATTGGTGGTTCAAGTATATGTTGATAATATTATTTTTGGAGCCACTGATGAGGAGTTATGCAAGGGGTTTACTGATCTGATGGGAAGTGAATTTGAAATGAGCATGATGGGTGAGCTAAATTTCTTCCTAGGACTGCAGATAAAGCAGATGCCTGAAGGAACCATGATTCATCAGCAAAAATATGTCAAGGAACTTCTGAAGAAATTTGACATGGAAGGAGCAAAAGAAATTACTACGCCTATTGCTCCTGGAACCAAGCTGGACATGGATGAACTAGGTCCTTCGACAAATGAGAAAAAATATAGAGCAATCATAGGTTCACTTCTCTATGTCACAGCTAGTCGACCTGATATTGTATACAGTGTGGGACTGTGTGCTAGATTTCAGTCCAAGCCTAAGAAGTCACATCTGACAGCTGTGAAAAGGATCTTGAGATACTTGAAAGGAACTCAGGATCTATGTCTGTGGTACCCAAGGGGAGGTACTTTTGAACTAATTGGCTTTGCTGATGCAGATTATGCAGGTCATTTGGTGGACAGGAAAAGCACTTCAGGAATGACACATTTTCTTGGTCTTTGTTTAGTTTCTTGGGCAACAAAGAAGCAAAATTCAGTAGCCTTGTCTACTGCGAAAGCTGAGTATGTAGCAGCTGCATCATACTGCTCACAATTGCTATGGATCAAACAGCAGTTGGAGGACTTTGGAATCAAGTGTGGAGCAGTGCCAATTTTCTGTTACAATACAAGTGCAGTGAATATTGCCAAGAACCCAGTCCAACATAAAAGAACAAAGCATATTGATATTAGAGTCCATTTTCTTAGAGACAATGTAGAAAAAGGTCTGATTACTATGAATTCTTGCAGGACTGAAGATCAAATTTCTGACATATTTACCAAAGTATTGAACAAAGTGCAATTTGAGAGGAACATGTTGGAGTTAGGGATGACAAAAATACACGGATGACCCAGCAGTTTGTCCCACAATGATTGGTTAGTTAAGTGTTCAATGATTTGTGTGTAACATTTGTTATTATTGTCCAGTCTGATATTGTACTTTATTAAGTATACTTGTTCAGTAAATAAGCACCAGGTGAGGATATTGTGATCCCATGAAGAACCTACTAAGTACTGAAAGAGGAACCGACTGAAGCATGAGGAATCATGTCCAGGTACAGTCACATTACCTTGCATGATAGAAGTCATAACTGAAATTGAATTATCAAAATTATACGTGTGTTAACGGAGACTTTCCATGTTCTTATAACCGTCCTAAATTATAGGAACACATTCCTTTTTGGGTTAGAATTCTAGTGTATTTGTATGGACCCCACTACTTGAAAAGTTTTTATTTGAGTAAGTCCATAACCGTCAAATCCATAACTCTTTTCTGGTTTTCAAAAATTTCAAAAATCTGCTTTTTACCTTTTATGTCATCATTACTTTGGCTTCCCCAGGAAACCGTCTCATCACTAAAACCCTTTCTCCTCCTTGATTGTCACAGAACACACATACTCAACAATCTTTCCCCTTTCAACCTACTTTCTCTCTCAAAAATTCAAGCAAAAAAAAAACTTCGTAATCTCAATTAAAACTCTAACCGCTTTCACCATGTCTCAAGCACAATCTTCATCAACATCACCCACCAAAATTCTCAAGAAATCAACTCTAAAACCCCCTCCTTCCACTCTTGCAGAAAGAATTGCTAGGGCTAGGTCAAAGTTTCTCAATAAGGGAGAAAAGAAGTTGGTCAAGAAGATGATGGCAAAATCCTTGTCAACTATGCCTACAGGACAAGTTTCCTCTGAAACATCCATCGAGGTAATTCCTGACTCTACCCTATCTACTTCTGTCGATTTAGAGGGTGTAAAAAGTCCTGGTAAAGTGGGCACTGAAACTTTAGTAAAAGGACTGGATGATATCGTAGGAACAGTAGAGTCTTGTGACAAAATTGAGAGGGGGAAGGTAGTTGAGAAGAAGCAGCAGGATGTTCAGGAAGAACCTAAGGCTAGTCTGCATGTGCCTGTAGTAGAAAAGACTGTGTTAGAGGTTGATGTAGCAGGAAGAGTGTTAGAACAACTAAGGGAAGATAATTCTGTTGAGTCCCTTAAAGAACATGAAGAAGCTGATGATGCAGAACTTGGTTCAAATCCATACTTGAAGGTCCAGCTGGTAGAGGACCTAGACCTGCTGAGGCTTCACAGGATTTGAGCAAAGAACCTGGTTCTTACCCAGATCCTACAGAGGCTGATGACGTAGAACTCAAGTGGACAGACTCAGAAGAAGAAAAGGAGGAGGAAGTTGGAGAAGAGAAAATTGAAAGTGAGAAAGTTACAAAGAAAGCAGAAGAAACAAAGAGGAAGAGGATGAAAAGAAAGTTTGGTGAGGAGGATGAGAAGCTGATGGTTGAGGAAGAGGAAGAGGATGTGATATTTGTGAGTGAGAACAGAGTAGAGCCTGAGAAGAGGAGAAGACTGGTGAGAAGGGGAATGCCGGTATCCAAAAGCCGGTTAGTGGATGAATCGAGTGAGGAGAGTGATGACAAGGCTGTGGCAGAGCAAGTTGTAAGGAGAGTAGGAACTAGATCTGCTCTGAAACAACAGCTGGAAACTATTGGAAATCTTGAAAGAACAATTACAAATGTGAGAGATAGAGAAGATAGGAAAAAGCATGAAGAAGAGAAGAAACCTGGTGAGGCAGAGGAAGAGAGTGACAAAGCTGGCAGCTATGTAGAGCTAAATAACTCTGAGACTGACAGCGAAGCAGAAAATAGGAAAAGAAGAAGAGGATCAGAAGAAAAGGTTGATCGAGTAGCTTTCTTTGCCAAGCATCAGGTGCTTCCTGGTAGCATTCTGCATGACGAGAAGAAGCATTATATGAAACCCTTGCTCAGGTTGATCGGTGACCAAGGGTGGCTGAGCTTGTTTGGAAACAAAGACAGAATGTTATTTGCTGATGAGATCAGGGAATTTTATACAAATTGCAGAGTTGTAGCCAGGAGAGTGTTCACGATTGTGAAGGGAGTTGAAATAGAGTTTGGGAGAAATGAGCTAGGGGTGATCCTTGATGTACCTGTAAGGTTACTTCAGGTATATTAAGCTGAAGTGGCCCAAAAAGACAGACAGAGTAACCCCTCTGAGTGTGGTCAAGAAATTCTCAGGGAAACCCAAGCTCAGGAAAGAAAGGAAAGTAGACAAAAAGGAGATGGAACCGGCACACCAGTTGCTGTTTGAGTTTGTGCACAGATTCCTTCTGCCTAGAGGAGAAAGAAATAGTGAAGCTAGTGCTCTAGACTTAACCTACATGGACCTGCTGGATGAGGGGTGAGAATAAACTTGCCTGGCTTAATCATCAGACATATTAAGAGGATTGCAGATACTGATCAAAAGCACCACTCTTTAGTACATTCCTATGTCCTTCAGCAGGTTCTAGGGAATTTTGGGGTTCCACTGTAAGCAGGGAAGAGGCCAAAAATTCATCAGATGTTTGGGTACAATGTGCTTAAAAGCTGTGCCTTCTTTAAAGAAAGGAGAGCTTCCAAGAAGCCCATGCAGGTTAAGCAAGAGCTAGCTGAGGAAAGTGAGGATTATGGACATGAAGAGGCCATTACAGCTGTAAAGGAACTGGAGAGCCATGTGCTTGAAGTCAATACAGAAAATGCTGAGCTTCACAGACAACTGAAGTTGAAGGATCAAGAAATTGATCGTTTGAAGATAGATTGCCACAAGTATGAGGCCGAGCTGGTGATGGAAAGGGCAAAAAATACAAAGAACCTTGAGGCACTTGTCAAACACTTCAACCTACAGCCCTGAGTCCTCCTGTCCTACCTTCATGTCCTTTCTCCTAATTGATGTTATTTCTTTCCATTCTCCCTGCACATGTGATGTTGTTTAAAACAATTTATTTTTAGTTGTGTACTTGTGGATAGGGTTGTGCTGCTGTCACACCCTGGATGATGATTTTAATTTTCTCCTGATTATGGTTGTTTGCTCTATGGTACTTGGTTCTTGTTGAGCCCTTAGCCTTATCTCTGTGTGTCTATATTTTAGCTGACTTGTTGCCTCGTGCTCTAGAATGGATAGTACTAACTGGTTCATGCAGGTATTTGAATCTTTTTGATGATGCCAAAAAGGGGAATTAGGAAATGTTGGGGTGTTTGTGACCTAACTCGTCTGTTTTACATTTTTCAAACTTGTTATTTCTGTTTTTGTGTTTTTGGGAAATTTTGTCTATTCAGGTTCTTTGGCAACATTTGTTTGTCATCATCAAAAAGGGGGAATTTGTTGAGCATTGGTTTTGAAGAATGACAAACGAGAAGGACTCAGTGGTTTCGGAGAAGAACCTAGTCCTTGAATAGAAGAGCACGACTGGTCGAAAAGATCTGAGGGTTGCAAATCCCTGCAGAACTAGGAGTAGTGGCGTGTGAATGAATATGCATCCTAGTCAGACTAAAAGAGACGGTGCCCAGGCTGTCTCTTCGAAGTACGAATAGGAGTTGAACTTCAGTAAGAAAAAGAGTTACAATGAATCTAGTCTTACCATAATTACAAGGATTGCTTGTGAGACTCAACTAGGGTTGTAAAGCCCATATAAATACAAGTAGTTTATACAGCCGAAATCAGTTATTCACAAACAGAGAGTTGAGAGCAAACAAAGGCGATCTAGCAGCTTTCAGACGTGGGATAAATGAAGAAGACAACTGGTGGACCTGAGTAGGTTGAGTCTAGATAATCTTGTCTAGGTTCTGTGCTTTGTAAGTTGTCTTCGTTTGTGCGATCATTGTTTTACCTATTTGCTTATCCTAGAAGCAGTGTATTAGGTGAACTTTTGAGAGATTACTTTGTAAAGCTAGAGTTTAGCTTTGTTTAGTGATTAGGGTCTAGAGTGTAGCCCCTTGGTTATAGAGTCTTGTAATCAGAAACTTTGCTCGTGTTAGTGGATTGTGATTCAAAATCCTAGAGTGTGGGTCGTGGTTTTTCACCCTTGAGCAAGGAGTTTTCCACGTAAAATCCTTGTGTTCCTTTTATGTGTGATTGGTCTATGTTGTGGTGGTCAGGTTGCAAATCTTCAGAGGCAAGAACAGGGTTCTTGACTCAGGAGAATCAAGTTCTTGAATCGAAAAATAGTGGACACTATTCAACCCCCCTTCTAGTGTCCTTAGGAGGTGCATATAGAATAACAAAGATGAATTGATTACTGGAATACGACAGTTATATGTTACATGCTTGGATCTAATCCACCGCAAGCAGTTATGGAGGGGTACTTTAAGCGAATCTGGGGAGCCCCAGGGATAGAGAAAGTAGCACAAATCAATCGTGGGGTATTCATGATCAGATTCCATAGCTTGGAGAGTAGAACAAAGGTGGTAGAAGAAGGGGTTCAAATGTTCGACAGAAAGCCTGTACTGGTAAAACCTTGGAGACCTGATATAGAGGTGAATAAGGAGACTGTTGACAAGCAACCACTATGGATCAGGTTAGTAGGACTTGACATCAAGTATTGGGGGTCAAAATGCTTTGAAGAAGATTGCAGGACTTATAGGGAAATCAATCAGAGCTGATCGAGCAACAACAAACAAGGAAAGATTAACATATGTAAGAGTGTTGGTTGAGATCCCATTAAACCAGCCATACCAGAAGTTAATAATGTTTGAAAATGAACTAGGGAGGATTATTGAGCGGGAAATATTTTATGAATAGAAACCTGTGTTGTGCTCTAAATGTAAGAATTATGGCCATGAAGAAAAAGAATGCAGGAAAGGAGGAAGGGAGATAGAACAGAAAGCAAAGGTGGAGCAAGAAAAGGAAAATCGGGATTAAGTAAAACAGGGGTTCAGATGTTCGACAGAAAGCCTGTACTGGTAAAACCTTGGAGACCTGATATAGAGGTGAATAAGGAGACAGTTGACAAGCTACCACTATAGATCATGTTAGTAGGACTTGACATCAAGTATTGGGGTCAAAATGATTTGAAGAAGATTGCAGGACTTATAGGGAAATCAATCAGAGCTGATCGAGCAACAACAACAAGGAAAGATTAACATATGTAAGAGTGTTGGTTGAGATCCCATTAAACCAGCCATACCAGAAGTCAATAATGTTTGAAAATGAACTAGGGAGGATTATTGAGCGGGAAATATTTTATAAATGGAAACCTGTGTTGTGCTCTAAATGTGAGAATTATGGCCATGAAGAAAAAGAATGTAGGAAAGGAGGAAGGGAGGAAGAACAGAAAGCAAAGGTAGAGCAAGAAAAGGAAAATCGGGATTAAGTAAAACATGGGAAGCAACCAGTGCAGAAAGGGGCAAAATAGGTGAACTGAGTGCAAGAAAGGTGACCATGGAGGAACTGGGAAGAAGGAGGGGTCAAATGGTGTATAATGTAACTCAACAAACACATAACAAGGCAGGTAATGCCTTTGCAGTACTAGCAGACCAACAATAGAAGAGTGATGAGGCAAATGAGGAAGGGAAAGCCAGTGCACCCAACCTCAAGGTGGCATAAGAGGCAAAGGGACCAGGACATGGAAGGGGTAAGGATGACCCCTCTCCTAATGGATAGTGTGGATTTTTGGAACACTAGGGGCCTAAACAGACTAGAGAAGCAGAAAGAAATACATCTGCTTCTCCACAACATAAAAGTTAGTCTGTTTGGGCTACTAGAGACAAAGATTAAGAGGAGCAAAGCCTTGAATGCCTCTCTTAATCTTTGTAATGGGTGGTCATTTGCCACCAACCTGGCAAAACATGAAGGGGAAAGAATCTGGCTTCTATAGAAACCTCAAATATTTGGGGTAAACATCATACACACCACAAAACAAGTACTCTCTCCGTCCCAAAATGAGTGTCTGGGTTTGACTGAGCATAAAGTTTAAGAAAATAAGGAAGACTTTTCAATCCTGTGGTTTAAAATGAAAGTTGTGTGTAATGTGGGCCAGTGTCTTTAAATCATGTGGTACAAAACAAATCTTAGATTTAAAGAGCTGCCATAAAAGGAAAGAGGCACTCATTTTGGGACAAATAAAAAAGAAAAGGTAGACACTCATTTTGGGACGGAGGGAGTAATACATAGTGAGGTGATACACAGAGGGATATGAGTGAAACTAAACATTACAATGGTGTATGCTTTCAATGATCAGGGCATGAGAAGAAGCTTATGGGATGAAATAGAAGAAATATATGTACAAGTAAGGGGCCGATAGGCAGTAATGGGAGACTTTAACTATGTTATGGCAAGAGAGGAAAGAGTAGGCAGAGCTGTCACAGTAGCAGAAATCAGAGATTTCAAACAATGCATTGAAAAATGTGCTTTGCAAGATCTGAGATCATGAGGATCTTTCTTCACCTGGAACAACAAACATGATGGTGTTGACAGGGTATACTGTAAGCTAGACAGAGTTCTGGTGAACACAGACTGGATGTCATCCTTACCAGCATTAGAGGTTCACTTCATGCCTGAAGGAATCTATGAGCACTATCCAACCGTGGTGAGATGGGAAGACAACCAACCAAGACAAAAGCAAGGTTTAGATATTTTAATATGTGGAGCATGGATGTTGACTTCAAAGAAAGAGTGAAAAGAAATTGGGAACAATAAATAAAGAGGACAAGAATGTTCCAACTGATAGGGAAACTACATAGACTCAAGAGGACATTGCTGGAACTGAACAAAACCAAGTTCAATGATGTTGAAAGAAAAGCAGATCAGGCACTGACAGACCTGTGGAAATGCCAAACACAGCTGCAATCTGATCCGAGGAATACATCACTCATACAAGAGGAAAGAATTCTAATAATAGAGTATATGAAATGGAAAGAAGCAAGGATTCGGTTTTGGAGACAAAAATGCAAGATCCACTGGCTTACAAAAGGAGATCTGAACACATGATTTTTCCACACTTATCTCAAGGTCGGAAGATGTGCTAATAGGATATTTACAATAAAGAATCTAGAAGGAAAGCAAATCACAGACATGGAAGGGGTGGCAAACATATTCATAGAGTTTTACACAGGGCTGTTGGGGACTGCAAATACATGAGAACATGTCAACAGTAACATAGTACATCAAGGACCAGTGATCACTGAAGCACAAAGAGCCATACTGAATGTAGAGTTCTCAGAGCAAGAGGTGAAGAAAGCCTTATGTGGCATTGCAGGATATAAAGCACTTTGCCCAGATGGATATGGAAGCCAATTTTACAAGGACATCTGGGACATAGTGAAACAGGATGTAGTAGCAGGGGTACTGGAATTCTTTACCATAGGGAAAATGATGAAAGGAGTGAATAACATTGTGATCACTCTCATACCTAAACAAAGTCATGCAGCACCAGTGGGGGACTACAGGCTCACAGCCTGTTGCAATACTATCTACAAAGTCATATCTAAAATGCTCTACAATAGGCTTTGCCTACAATAATATCAAGCAATCAAAGTGCTTTTGTGGCAGGAAGAACAATTGTAAAAAATGTGTTGATATGCCAAGATATGGTGAGACTATATAATAGGAAAAACACAACAAGGAGCTGATTAATAAAAATTGACCTGAAGAAAGCTTATGATATAATGGAGTGGGAGTTTGTATAAGAAATGCTCCATGCTATGAATTTTCCTTCTAGATTCATAAAATGGATGATGACCTGTATTAGTACCCCACAATACACAATAGCTATGAATGGTGGCACGTATGGAAACATTTTAGGAAGAGAGGGCTTAGGCAAGGAGATCCCATCTCCCCACCGGTTTTTGTGATCTGTATGGAGTACTTTCACACGCATAATAAACTGGGTGGCTACTTAGAAGAGATTTACATATCACACCAAGTGCAAGACCATGAAACTGAATCACTTGTGCTTTACAGATGATGTTCTCTTATTTAGAAAAAGGGACTATCAAGCTGTAATGTTGATGCTAAGGGGGCTGCAGACATTCTCCAAATCATCAGGACTAACAACAAATGCATCTAAATCAAACATCTTCACAGCTAACATGGACCCACATACTGTGGAAAGACTGTGTTCAGTCATTGGATACCATAAGGGGAAAATGCCTTTCAGATACTTAGGAGTTTCAATATCCCCAAGGAATATCTCTGCTGTGGATTGTGAGATATTGGTAGAAAAACTAACCACCAGAATTAAGTGTTGGGGAACAAGACACCTGTCATATACAGGCATAGTTCAATTAGTAAACTCTGTACTACTGCATATACACACATATTGGTCTGTCATGTTTATACTACCCAAGAAGACTATGAAGGCAATCACTGCAATTTGAAGGAACTTTCTTTGGGAGGGCAAAGTATACTCAGCCAAAGCACCAATAGTGGCCTGGGAGCTAACATGCAGGAACAAAAAAGAAGGAGGGTTGGGTATAACAGACCCTCTAATATGGAATGAAGCTCCAACTGCAAATTATGCCTATAATATCACACAAAAAGAAGACACAATATGGGTAATGTGGGTGCATCACATCTACATAAAAGGACAAGATTGGGAAACATACTCCCCTCCCCAAGAATGCTGCGGGTATTGGAAGAAAATATGTGCTCTAAGAGTCAAATATGCATGGGGCTGGTTAAAAATAAATGGCAATACAAAGTGAACAATGGATACAAATGGAAGAGGGGTGAGCATGAACTTTGGCCATGGAGAGCATGGCTCTAGAACTGCCTGAACATACCTAAACACAACTTTATCTGCTGGCTATCCATGTACAAGAGGCTCCAAACCAGAGAGAGGCTAGCAAAAATGGGCATTACCCAATACAGTGCCTGCCTAATTTATGGAGGAAAATAAAAACTCATGAGCATCTGTTTTTTGAATGTCCCTACTATAAAAAAATGCCTCAGAGAGATCCTGAGCTGGTTGCGACTGGGTATCCAAAGATTAGATATAGATCAGCGATGGAGGAGGATGGTAAGGCTGATTAAAGGGAAGGTTTGCAGAGCATTCACACTAAGTGTGTTAGCAGCCCTAGTATACTACCTGTGGAAGGCAAGGAATAAAGCTTTATGGAATCACAGAGTTCCGGTGAAACCGATCACAGTCAACCTGATTAGAGAAGAGTGCAAGTACAGAGTTCAGGAAGTATTGAGCAGAAGAACAAGGCCTAAAGAGAAGCAATGGATAGAAGACTTACACAGAAGACAGAATTAGAAGTAGTATATGCAGTAAAGATAGGATACAGTAGCTTATACAATAGTTTTTTTTTTTTTTTTTTTTTTTTACAAATAGAGGTAGGATGCATTAGCATGTTTTTCAAATTGTAATGATAGATGGCATATAGAATCTGGCACTACAATGTAATGGTGGGGGATAGTGATAGAAGTGGTATAGGCAGGTAAAGGAATATGGGCTGAGAAGAGAGGAATTTTATATAAGTAAGCAGCCGCGAGAGTAGGAAAAATGTAACTCAGTGGTGATTAATAAGATATATATCTCTTTCACCAAAAAATATGGAATGTATAACAACAACAGGACATCAAAACTCACACCATTACGAGGACATCTATAGAACCTACGACCAAAGTTAAGATCAGTCTTCACCATTAATTGAGTCGTGATTAACCCGCACCTACATCTACGCTTAAATTGGTCTTGAGAAGAAGCTGAAAAATCTGACATTTTGATTGATGAAGGAAACAAAAAGGGTGGTGCAGGGTGTCCTATTTTGAGAGAGAAGGTTGAAGAAGAAGGGTGTTAATAGTTATGAGATGAGAGGAGTGTTCTGGTAGAATATATTTTACTAGGGTTGGGTAAAAAATTGAAGGGTGGGTCGGGTATGGTTATTAATAGGGGTAGTGTGCTTAGGTTTATTTGGGTGGTGTGGTTAAGGGTGAGTCAGCTCCACGTAGACAACTTAAATATTGCCAATTAGACATAAGAGTCCACCTTGGCATATAAGAGTCCACCTTGGCAGCTCAATTAGTTTGAGGTGTGTGGAGGAGCCAAAAGAAAACGGTGAGGGTATGGTGAGATCAAAACCTTAACGGAGGGTATATTTTTCCAATTTCTAAAACGATAAGGGTAAATTCGGCCATTTTTCGTATTTTGTATGTATATGATATTTAATCTGTTGAGGAGACTGGGAGATCGACTATGAAAGCCATTTATCTATTGAGGATGCTGGTCGAGCAGTATAGGAACAAGAAAAGAGACATGAATATGGTGTTCATTGACCTAAAAAAAGCGTATGACAAGGTCCTTAGGGACGTTATGTGGAGATGCCTGAAATCTAAAGGAGTTTCGGTGGTATACATCAGGGTGATTAAGGATATGTACGAAGGTGCTAAGATTCGATTGAGAACAGTGGGAGGAGACTCGGACCACTTACCAGTCGAGATGGGGCTTTATCAGGGGTCAGCGGTTAGCCCTTTTTTTTTTTTTGCACTGATGATAGATGTATTGACTCGGAGTATCCAATGAGAGGTGTCGTGGTGTATGTTATTTGCAGATGACATAGTATTGGGATGAGACACGCAGAGGTGTCAATAGAAACTGGAGGTATGGAGGCAGACTGTAGAGTCTAAATGCTTTAGACTAAGCAGGACTAAAACAGAATATACGAAATGCAAGTTTAGTGACGCTCATGATGAGTCACATGTGGAAGTGAGACTTGATTCTCAAGTCATTCCTAAGAAAGGAAGCTTCAAATATCTTGGCTCAATGATCCAAGGTAATGGTGAGATTGATGATGATGTCACACACCGTGTAGCAGTAGGTTGGATAAAGTGGAGGTTCGCTTCCAGTGTACTATATAATAAGAGAGTGACACTTAGGCTTAAATGCAAATTATATAGAGTGGTCGTTAGACCAGCTATGTTATATGGTGCGCAGTATTGGCCAGTCAAGAACTATCACATCCAGAAGATGAACGTAGCGGAAATGAGAATACTTAGATGGATGTGTGGGCACATTAAGATGGATAAAATTAAGAATGAAGTCATGCGTGACAAAGTTGGCGTAACCCCAGTGGTAGAGAAGATGCGAGAAGCGAAGTTGCGGTGGTTCGGTACGTGAGAAGGAGGAATGTAGATGCTCCGGTTAGGAGGTGTGAGAGATTAGCAGTGCTGGATCTATGGAGAGATAGAGGTAGACTGAAGAAGTTCTGGGCCGAGATGATTACATAGGAAATGACCTGGATCTAGATCACCGAGGACATGACCTAGATAGGGGAGCGTGGAGGTCGAAGAGGGTAGAAGGTTAGGTTGTAGTCGAGTACCTTTTCCCTTAGTAGATGCAGTATTATGCTTATATAGATGACTTCCATTTTAATCTTCGCCTTTATATCTACTGTTATTATCTGTTTCTTTTGAATATGATTTAGTTTTAACATTCTCTTTAGCATGATATTACTGGCTTGATTTTCAAAGGCGTTTTCTAATATGTTTCTTTTCCTAGCCGAGGGTCTATTGGAAATAACCTCTCCACCTTGGTAGGAGTAAGGTTTGCGTATCTCACCCTCACCAGACTCCACTTGTGAGATACACTGGGTATGTTGTTGTTGTTGTTGTTGTATGATATTTAATCACTTAATATTTTAACATATTGTGTATATAATATTTATTTAATTAATATTTTTAACATATTAAGTATTGAATATTTATTTACTATTTTAACACAATATATCACTCTTTGTATCTATTGTGTATTCAATATTTATTTATTTAATATTTGTTATTCTTAGGTGATATATATTTTATTTGTGCAAATATGAAATATGACAACTAAAAGAAAGAAAATCGCCTAAGAATCGTCCCTAAAATGTGGGTGTCTGTTGGTATATACCAATTTTATCTCATGGCATATTATTTAGATTTGAATGATATTCCTTAAATTTAGGAAGAAAATAAATACTAAATATCAATACTAGTATTTAATATTCCTTCATTTTTTAGCATTGTATACATCTTTTATTGAAGGAAAATAGTGTTAAATAATTATTAACACTAGAATATTTTTTCATTATTTTAGTACAATGTTGTGACTACAAAAAGTAAGGATTAAATAATACTCCCTCTGTTTCAGAATGGATGAACCTTTTCGCTTTTCGAGAGTCAAACTGGATGAACTTTGACCAACAATTTAAGATGATTTTTTTTCATCATATTGATATGCAAAGAGTTGCATGCAATAGTACTTTTTGTATAGTTTTTGAATATGCAAATTTTTATTTGAAAATATTAATTTAATATAGTCTAATTTAGGTTCAAAAATTAGTCAAATTGACTTTCAAAAAGTGAAAAGGTTCATCCTTTTTAAAACGAAGGGAATAGTAAATATCTCCATATTGTTTGTTATTTATGTAAAGTACCCAAGTGTTGATGGATTTTCGCGAATGTGGTTGTGAAATTTTGAGGCCCACCGCTGCTGGATTAAAAACCAACCCATCTCACAAAATAGCTTGTTGATCACCTTGGTTACATAAATAGCAGCTCATATAAAGTTATTGACTTTAGCATAACACTTATTTTTTATAGCTACAACATTAAACTAAAATTAGGCAATAAAAAAATATTAATAGTAATAATTAGTTAATAGTATTATACAAAAATAAAAGATTCTATCAATCATCTAGATAGATATCAATCATCTATAAAATATATACGTTTTATTACAAATTAAATAAGAGAAAGAACTAGTGCATCTTTTACACTTTTAATTTTTTTCTTTTCTTATCTTTTAGTTGCCACATTTAAAATTTTAGACAAATAAAATACATATCACCTAAAAATGTGAATAATAAATATTACTAAAATAAATAAATATTGAATATACAATACATACAAAAATTGATATATTGTGTTAAAATAGTGATAAATATTGAATACACAGCATGGTAAAAATATTAATTAAATAAATTTTACACACACAATATGATAAAATATTAAGTGTTTTAACATATATATATATATATATATATATATATATATATATATATATATATCACTAGTGTTTGGAATGCGCGACATGCGTTCGTCCTTATAACTAAGTAGAAATTACGTATTGCACGTATATTTTATGACATTCTAACTTTAAAATGATATAAACATCATTAAAATATGTATATACGGTATCATCTGTATAAACACATCGAAAGCTTTACTCATCTCCATGAACTCATAGATATCATTAGCTTATAGACCAGCTTAACCAAAAGGGAAAAAAAATCTTAATAAAGGTTTGCATGACCTGCAAGAAAGAAAACTATTTAGGGGAGGAGAAGAAAAAAGTCTTGGAGTTATCCGGAGGCCGGAATGTGTGGCGACCACTATAGAAAAAGTAATTCATCTACTTTGGAAGTTTTTACTCTATGAGAAAGCTATTTTGAAAAGAAAGTTAAAACAGAGAAGTCCAATGAAGGAACTCATGAAGAAAAATGAGTGAGAAAGCAAGAAGAGCTTGGACATGAGCTTAACTTTAAATTTTTTGAAAAGGAATAGGAAAGAAGAATTTGCCAGGAATTAAGAGGACATGCATGCACATAATAGGGAGGGTTGAAGCATGGATGGAAGTCCAAAGATCCTTTTCTTACTCTTTCAAGTGACTCTAGGATAAGTAACACTCCAAATTCTATATAACCAACTTTTTTATACTATTTTTCTTTTTAAAGGTTCCAAAGGCATGAGAGATAAGTATCATAAATTTTCAATTTTTCTACAGCAAAGGAGATGGGGTTGAAGCTAAAACACGTATAAAACAGAAAAATTAACATTATGACATATATCAAATTCTAAGAATCATGGAGTCCTAATTGATTCTTGTTTATTGACCTTTCAATTACTAACTCCTCAAATTCCAAATTTTTTATTAATGAACGAAGAGAAGCTTGGTTGGATACAAATTAATGACACTCTACATTAATTAATGATGAATGATTCATTGTAATACAATTTTGAGAGCATATTAGTGACATGTAATTTAAGATAACACATTAAATCCGTATAAGAAAATGAAAGCACTTAACCATGTAACTTATTAAATTTAATATACAAAAATTATAGTATTTAGTTTTTGGAGGAAAAAATGGGAGTTTAATATTTTAGGGGTATTTTGGTCTTTTTACATTTTACTTTAGAGATTCCCACTTTTAAATTAGTATAAAATAGAATAGATATAGATAGATATATATATATAAAGAGGAAAGAGAAAGACAAACAGTTGAGTGCTTTAGAGAGATAGATTTTGTGAGGGATTGATTCTTGATTATGACATCTTCCGCACAATTAATTACCTATTTAGTGACATTTAACAAAATTTAAATATTTTGTGATATCTTGATTTGTTATTAATCCCTAAATAAATAAAAGGGATTGATATGTAATATTTTTATGCAGTTAAAATATATAATTTAATTAATAAATATTTGTAAAATAAGCTGAATAGCTAGAGAAAGTAAAGGAGAGAAAAACAGATTTAGGAATGGTTAATAAGTACTATCAATATGCTTATGAGATAGTTTTTCCGAATTCTTTTGCTATCAGCTAGGCCTGGGCATCGAGCGAGCGAGCCGAGCCCGAGTCGAGCCTAATCGAGCTTACTATGCTACTGAGCCGAGCTGACCCGAGCTTTATATCATACGGAGCCGAGCCGAGCCCGAGCCAAGCTCAACCGAGCTTTGCTAGAGTTTGACCGAGCTTGAGCCGACTTTATTATTTTGTGTTCTCATACTTAATAATATAGAAATAATATTTTTAAATTTGTTCTTTTGATCATAATCATAAATAAGGATATAAATACTAGTTTATCAATTGTTAATTATTGCATTAAAACCTTAAATATAATGTAAAGTTCTATTTTTTAAGTAATCAAGCTAACCGAGTTGAACCGAGCTTATCCGAGCCGAGCCAAATTTTAAATGAGCCCGAACCTACCCGAGTCTCTTTTCAAAATGAGTCGAGCCGAGCTAAAAAGCATTCGAGCCGAGCCGAGCTTCGAGCCGGCTCATCTTTATGCCCAGGCCTACTATTAGCCATCATTTATATGTAAATACATTTACATCGTAGATGATGGAATTAATGGGCTTTACTGGGAAAAGAAATGTGGGCAGATAAGGAATAATTGACATTACAATTGATCAAATAATGGAGTTTATTGGGGCGAAATGCACAAAGGCCATTTTTGGTAGTGGTCTTTGGTTTGAAGTCACTTTTTTTATTGGTTTTATATGAGAGGCCACTTTTTGGAACTTTAATTTTTTTGGGTTGAACTTTACACAAGTTCAGCCCACAAATTGAAGTTCAACTTAAGCCCACCACAAGGATTGAAGTTCAACTTCAGGTAAAAATTTTGTGTAGGGGCCTGTTTGGCGCATGCTAATTGATTTGTAGTCCTCAAAAACATATTCGCTGAGAAATAGCCACCTCCAGACAAATCTCAGTATAAATACTGGGATTTTGAACAAAACTTGTTTAAAGCCCCAGTATTTATACTGGGAAGCTTCAGTAAACTAACCCCAGTATAAAATACTGGGGCTTTGAATAAGTTTTGTTCAAGGCCCCAGCATTTTGTTATAGGACTTTGTATAAAGCTTCAGTCACATAACAAAATGCTGGGGCTGTGAACAAAACTTGTTCAAAGCCCCAACATTTTGTTATGAGACTGAAGCTTTATATATAAAGTCCCATAAAAAAATAATGAGATTTATCCCTTTGATGAGACCTTTTTTATGGGAATAAATCCCATTATTTTGTTAAAGTTCCATTACAAAATAATGGGACCTTTGAACATGTATTTTGTTATGGGACTTCTTCAGTCCCATAAGTTTGTTCAAAGCCCCAGTATTTTGTTATGGGACTAGTCTGGGGTGTTTTTCCAAAGCTAATGGAGCTTAAGTGTGTGCGCGAATTTTTGGCTATTCTTCAGTGAATTTTGAAACGGTGGATAGTCCCCAAGGAGCGCCTCCAAAAATGGCTACTGATCAAAATTTCCCCAACTTCAGCCCACAAGGGTTGAAGTTTACGCATCTATACCTAAAAGTTCAGCCCTTACAGATTGAAATTGGAACTTCATAATTTAGGCATGAAGTTTAACCCACAAGGTTTGAACTTCAGCCCACAAAAATTGAAGTTCCAAAAAGTGGCTTCTCATCTAAGACTAATAAAAAAAGTGACTTCAAACTAAATATCAGAGACAAAAGTGGCCTGTAGGTAAAACTTTTACAGCTTAATGTGGTCATGAATAATTATGTTACAGATTGCCAAATGGAAACTCCTGCGTGTTTCACGTCTTTAATAATAAAAGTGTCAACATTCTCAAGAAATATTTTTCAGAGACCATTTTTTGTAAGACTTTCTTTATGAGGATCAAATTTTTGATGTGGCACAATAAATTTCATATTTCTTTATAACTAGAAATTTAGTAAGACAAGTGTAAAAAGATTAGAAGCTAGATTCAAAATAAGCGAGATGATCATTCTATTTTCAAAAGGTTGAGTCTTTAGCTGTCACTCCACCAATTGTCAGATATGTAAGAGAAGGTATATAAAATATTTTTTTATTAAATTGATTCATACGAAAACAAACCATAGATCAAGTCAGGTTAAAGATAGATGAGAACAAATATTAAGCAATTATTCAGAAATAAAACTTTTGAATGGGGTGTGGAAAAAAATTCCCCTTAATGTATGGATTATTTATTACTATTATCGTGGTTCCTTCTACTTTTATTATTTTCACTGTATTGTTGATAATCCTTAACTTTTCTTCCATATTTTTATTTAGCTATTACTTTTATTTTTCAATCCAATTTTTGAAAATATATTTTTTTTTAGCCGGAGGGACCATAAAAAAACTTTTACACTTCTCGCATGTTAGGTGTTGGGTCGTGTACTTTCAATCTAGCTTCTAATCCTTTTACACTTTCCTTAGTAAATTTCTAGTTATACAGAAATAGGACAAATTTTACCCTCACAAAGAAAGTTTTACAAAAGTAGTTCCGTAAAATTTTTATGGGGAATCTGCAGACACTTTTATTATCAAAGACCTGAAACTCGCCAGGAGTTTCCTTTTGGCAATCGCCAACAATTTTTCTTGATGGGGTCATTATGTAATATTTTTTTAAGGGTCAAAAATATAACAGAGGAGCCAATATGCAAAAAGGTTCACTACACGTACCCCTTATCCTTGGGTATAGTTTTTTGTCCCCACTTAAGAATGATTTAGCAAAATGGCCTCGTAAGGCAACACTTCACGTTATAAATTTACAAGTGTTCCCTCAGGAGAAACACATCAAGTATAAATTGCAAGTGCTGCCTGCAAGACAGCACTTCAAGTTATCTGAGGAGAATGTTGACAGAGATAAAAGGTCAAGTACTGCCACGGAGGCAGCACTTGTCATTTTATACTTGAAGTGCTGCCCCCGTGGGTGCACTTGTCAAGCTTATAACTTGAAGTTTTGTCCCAGAGGGAACACTTACTTAAAATTAGTGAGGTCATTCTTGTAAAACCACTTTAAGCGAGGTCAATAAGTCAAACCATTGCCTAAGGTGTCATAGTTTTGTAAATTGCCCCCAAATATATTTATTTTGCGCAAAAGCTTCTAGGTTCTTCCATATGTGAATTGGGGAAAAATTACAGAACTATGACACCATAGGCAATGGTTTTCCTAACTAGTTTCCTTTAAAATGGTTTGCAAGAATGACCATCTATAACTTAAATGAAATTTTTCTGGACAAAAATATCCTTGAACAAAATACAAAACGGCCCAACCTATCTCTTCCCTTATTTAATGATTCAACAACTAATTTAAAAAAAAAAACAAAAAAGCTTCAGAAACTCATTCAAACCCTAAAAACTCCAATTTTCCAGAAAAAAGAAGATCCAGAGGTAAATAATGTCAATATCATATTGATTATACATAATTTTTCAATTAAATTCCATATAATTAGATTTTAAATTCGTAGAATTGGTTTAAACTTTGTACAATTACATATTAGATAAAGTGAGTTGTTAATTTTGATGATACCGATCGAAAGTCAGTGCCGGATAAACAACAATTAACGTTAAATTGATTGTCAAATAGTGATTTTTTCATTATATTTTTAATATGTATTTGCTGTAGAATTTAGTGGTAGAATCGAGAGTGTTCTTTTCTGGTTGGACTAGCAACACTTTGTCCTATTTTAACTTGGAATAACTTGTAGATAATCTCTATGAATTTTGTTGCAAGGCAACACCTCTTAAGCTCTGGTGCACGGGAAAATGTTACCGTGCACTCACTTACCTGTTGGCAACACTTGAAGTTGTGGTGCAAAAATTACTTGATGAGAAACTCTACATCTGGTGTTTAATAGGCATCACTTCTGATCTCAGGAAGTGGTGCGTTGTGGGCAGCAGTTAAAGATTTGGTGCAACCCACTCTTTAGAGAAGTCTCAACATGTGTTTCCTAATAGGAAAGGAAACACTTTAGCAATGATGCATTCTCTACATACACTTGACATAACTTTTAGTGAATTTTCTACAAGTTGTCACTGAAGGTCAACACTTTAAGCAATGGTGTAGAGAAGTCTCTACAACTTGCTACCACTTGACCTCCACCACCTATGTGTACCACTTAACAAAGGAATATTGATGTTTGCTTCTGTCTAGTTAGTCTATTCACCAAACTCTAAACTTGCATTTCCATTTCATTGCGTGTAATATTTGAATGGCAACAAATTACATCTATATTGGGTCAAAAAAGAGCTGAACGACAAGATTGCTACTGTCAGTAAATAGCACTTCTTCAACATAAAGATACTTCACTTTGTAAACAAAGAATCCAATAACATTTAGACTCTTGAGTTTATTGTTTATTTGATTCTTGCTTTTGCTCGCAGGTAAATCCTATCAATGAAACAAGAATTATTTTTAAAGATGGACCTGATGAATTCACCGGAGACTTAATAAAAAGGTCTTCCGACTGCTTGTAGTTTTAAATGGACGAGATACCATGTACCCTCACTACTGCAGCAATAGATAGAAAAAATCTGAACAAGTCGACTTATTATTCATAATGGTTCACAAGAAGCACTTGGACGCAAGCTTACCAAGGAGAAATTATCCTAGTAGAAAGTGCAAGCTCGTGGGATGGTCCACAAAGTATAAAGGAATTCATCATACATCCACCCGATAATATTTCATTAGGGAAAATTAAATTAGGGTTTTAGAAAGAACAAGTCTAGAGAGGGGGAAAAACAAAGAGAGAAGGAAAGAGAAAGAATGAAGATACACGGAACATCGATGATTCCTTCGGGAGAAAGGAGTTGTTGGACTAGAAGAAGAGGAACGTTCTGATTTCTGATTAGGAGTTAAGGATGTTAATTGCTCTCTGTTGGAGACTTTTATTTTTAACTTTTATTATGACATAATAAAATAAAAGAAGGGTAACTTATTATGGAGATACATTCGCTACTAATTACCTTTAGTAGCTACAGTGCCGAATCGCCACAAATACTTCACCACATAATTCATGTTGAAGAAATATTTGGTACATATTATGGCGATATGATTATAATTGCCACCAAAAAGTATGCATTCTGTTGCAACTAGTGGGGTCGCAACTAAATTTAGAATTTTAAGTGGCAATCTTTCAAAGTCTCCACGGATACCCTTAATTTTCGTGGCAACTAAAGGGGTCGTCACGGAATGGCATCACAGAAAACATTAATTCTTGTAGTGTTCACAACACTACTACCCACCACTAAATACTCAATACTCTATACCTCCATCCCAATACTCTGTACACGTCGCTCAGCCATATGCTCCAACATCCTATCCGCAATGGTGCGCTCTAGCCCCACAACCTATGTATCCCCCTCATTAAGCTCCACATAATCATTATGAGGCTCCACCGAACCCTACATACCGACCAAGAGGTCCTGCAGGCTTTCGTCCAAGGCTTTAATTCAAGAACGCTCGAGAAGAGAAAAAGAGAGAATTCACACCAATTGGGGAATCTAACACCAGTATCTTTGAGAAATTGCGAGCTCTGGACATGATAAAGCCAATTCAAGAAAACATTCACCCTTTGAGGAAAGTGGACAACTCTCGGCATTGCGCTTACCATTCTGGCGTACCAGGGAATGATATAGAAG
Organism: Petunia axillaris subsp. axillaris; assembly: GCA_029990575.1. Lineage (NCBI taxonomy): Eukaryota > Viridiplantae > Streptophyta > Magnoliopsida > Solanales > Solanaceae > Petunia > Petunia axillaris. The sequence continues at coordinate 9,428,145 of JARKNS010000001.1, read as the reverse complement.
ATTGTTATTATCTCAAGAGAGTAGTGTAATATCTGATAAGACAACAATCAAATCATGATTGAAGATACAAAAAAAAAAACCAAACATCAACCGTAATCCTTTGCAAATCCAGGATGTACACATGGTGGTTATATGTGAAGGAGAATTTGAAGATGAATCTGTAAGGCCAATAGTGTCAGTTGATGCTATAAGGTTGGGGCTAGACAATATACATATAACAATGAAGCCAGTTCCTTCGGTTGTACCGGGGAAAACAAGGCATCCAATCCAGCTGAACAAGTCAGTGTTAATATTGAAACGAGCCATTGAGAAAAAGAAAGGGGAAACCGTTGTTGCCAAACCAAGGTTGGTTATCAAAAGGGCACCCCCTTGAAGATGATTAGAATAAGTTGTGTTAGCACATAGTCATAAAAAGCACACCTCAGATTTTTATGACAAACACTAATACGGTCCCATGGAATTTTGACAAGGAAATGGTGACATACAAAGAAAAAGAAGTCGTGGCAGAAACAACGCATGTGGGTGGTCTAACTCGTTCTGGGCAGTGCTTTACCCTGGAAGAGTTGAGAAAAATAAAGCAAGCTAGAGAAAATTAGGCCCGATCAAGGAACCTGTCACTAAGAATGAGGTAGAAGAATTTTTGAAGAACATGAAAGAGCAAGATTACTCTATTGTGGAGTAGCCGAGAAAGACCCCTGCTCAAATTTCTTTACTGTCCTTGTTGATGCATTCTGAGGTACACCGTCATGCTTTGTTGAAAATCCTAAATGAAGCTCATGTATCGGAAAAAAAAGACCATTAGCAATTTGGAAGTCGTTGCTAGTCGTATCTTTGAAGCCAATAGGATCAACTTTACTGATGAAGAATTACCTATGGAAGGCACGGGTCACAACAAAGAACTACATCTGACTGTCAACTGTGGCAATTCTTACGTCATAACGGTACTGGTTGACGGTGGATCCGGTCTGAACATCTGTCTGTTTTCTACCCTGAAAAGATTGAAAGTCAACATGGAAAAAATCCAGACCAACACTATGAGTATCCGTGCGTTTGACGGAGAAAAACGACAATCGATTGGTGAGATAGAACTGATATTGACAATCGGGCCGGTGGATTTTGCTATCGATTTCAAAGTTCTTGATTTGGATTTGTCTTACAATTTGTTGTTGGGAAGAGCCTAGATCCATATGGTGGGCGCAGTGCCGTCGACCTTGCACCAGATTGTGAAGTTTGAATGGAACCGTGAGATAATCATGGTACACGGAGAGGGAGATATGTAAATCTACAAGGACCTACCCCTTCAGGTCATTGAGGTGCCCAACTCTGATGTATCAAGCCTTTGAAGCAGTCCATGTGGAGGAGGTTCCTGAAGGCATGCCATTGCCCCAAGCAAAATTGTTAGATGCAGCAGTCATGATGGCTACTGAAATGATGAAACATGGTTGCAACCAGGGAAAGGCCTGGGGATATCTCTACAATGGATATTGTTTCCAGTAGATCCACTTGGCATTCGTTGTACCTATGTTCTGGGATACAGGCCTACAGCTGCAGACAGAGCAAGAGCTAGGAAGATGAAGAAATAAGGATAGTCAATCGAGAAGTCTGTCTTTCAATAGTGGTATGTCTTAGATAATATCAATTGGTATCAGAGCGGGTTATCCTTGAAAAGGCTAACACCTTAGGATTAGAATCAGTGCACCACAAGGAAACTCCAAGGGTCAGTCTACTGTTAGGCCATCATTGTTCAATGGTAAGTACTACTCTTGGTGGAAAGAGAGAATGAGGGATTACCTATAAGCTGAAGATTATGAACTATGGGACATAATCACCTAAGGTCCCATCATTCCTATGAAGAAGGATGCTGTAGGTAAAGATGTCGTGTGGTCGACGGCTTGGGACTACCTATTGATGGAAGGGGGCTCTAAGCGATCACGAGCGAAGACGTGTCGAAGCGGCATCCTTCCGCATTGGCGGCGAGTGGAGTGCCACAATCCCATTCATCATTTTTGATCTACATAAGCCAAAGCCCATAGCACTGGCGACGTCTCCGGCCCGTGAGGGAATAGTAATAGAATTACAGGGTTTCGGAATTGATTAACAGGGATGGGGAACTCCGCCTTCAAAGGTCGTAGTGCTTTCCTAATCGTTCTCCCCGGGCGATAAGAATATCATCGCCAAGGAGAGCGTAGTCATAGAAAGGGGTGGCCCTCTGCGGGTAGGCCTTCTTCGCTGCCAACCATACCAGATAATGGTGTGACAGGGCGAAAAGCGACCAAGAGCCGTAGTAACCCAAAGGCTGTCCAGTCAAGAAAGCCACTTCACTTATCCCTTTAACAAAAGGTTTTGTTAAAAGGAAAGTGTTAAGACCAAGAGTACTGTTGACGATTGATGATGTTCCTAAAACTAGGAAGGAATGCAATGGTGAGGACTTGAGGCAATGGGAGAAGAATGCCAGGGCTAAGAAATGGCCTATCTGTGGCTTTGGTCCTGATGAATACACTAGGATTCAAGGCTGCTCCACTGGTAAGGAAATCTGGGATGCATTGCAGGTTGCTCGTGAAGGTAAGGGCAGTGCAAATTCTCACTAGCTTATTGCTGAAGAGAAGTTGAAAGTGACAGTTGATGAACTGTACAAAAAAAAAAAAAAAAAAAAAAAAAAGATAAGAACTTTGGAAGAGGAAAATTGTTAAATGGAACTGAACTAAATTGTTAAATGGAACAAGTGCCTAAAGGAAAATCAGAGTAATAGGAAAGGTATTAGGTTTATGAAATCACAATCATTGTCCAAATAGGATCCAAAGAGTAAGTACATGACTCTTCCTAAAAATTGGTTATGCACACATATGGGAACACTGGTCAACTGAAACAAAACTATCAAGCTTTGGCAAAAGCTACACAAAGGAACAGGTCTATAAACCTGCCCAGAAATATATGGCTAAGAAAATTGTTCACACAAAGAAAGCATTACCAATCTGGGCTAAGAAAGATGTGATTCATCCTTTTTCTCAAGGAAAGGAACCCAAATTAGTTTGGTTTTTTAAAGTTAACCCCTGATTTTCTTTTGCAGGCTAGAGTGAAAGTGGGAAACCACAAATGGTACATGAACAGTGGTTGCTCAAGACATATGACAGGACATAAGGAACTGTTCCTTTCACTCTCAGCTTTTCAAGGAGGAAGTGTTTCCTTTGGTAATGGTAAGAAAGAGGAAATTATTGGCATTGGGAAGGTAGGTAGGTCTGATTCACATAGCATTGATAATATTTTTCTGGATGGACTGAAACATTATTTACTAAGCATATCTCAATTATGTGACAAAGGTAACAATGTGAATTTTTCTTCTACTGGTTGTTTTGTGACTAACCAAGCATCTGGAGAGATCATTTTGCAGGGAAATAGATATGAGAACATCTATAAAGTAGATCTTTTGTCACTAGCTGATAGAAGTATGAGTTACTTAAGTGTAATGCAAAATGATCCCCTCCTATGACACAAAAGACTTGGTCATGCTAGTCTTTCACAATTGAACAAACTAGTTTCTAAGGACTTGGTGATAAGACTCCCTAACATCAAGTTCAAGGAAGGAAGATTTTGTAGTGCTTGTGCTAAGGGAAAGCAGGTAAAATCATCCTTTAAACCAAATAAACAGGTCAGTTCTACCAAACTTTTGGATCTGGTCCATATGGATCTTTGTGGACCAATGAGAACAATGAGTCGTGGGGGTAATAAATATGCTGTGGCACTAGTTGATGATTACTCTAGATTTACTTGGACTATTTTTTTTTGCATCTAAGGAAGAAGCATTTAATGCATTTTCAATATTTGCTAAGAAAATTCAAAAAACACTAGATAGTCACATTGTTGCTGTAAGGTCAGATAATGGTATTGAGTTTGAGAATCAAATATTCTTTTACTTTTGCAATGAAAATGGTATTGATCATAACTTCTCTTTACCTAGAACTCTACAACAAAATGGAGTAGTTGAAAGGAAAAATATGACCTTAGAAGATTGACTAGGACCATACTATTATCTGGAAACCTCCACAAAGCTTTTGGGCTGAAGCTATTAATACTGCTTGCTATATAATCAATAGATGAATGAAAAGACCATTGTTATAAAAGACCCCTTATGAGTTACTTAAAGGAAGAAAACCTAATATTGCACATCTTAGGGCTTTTGGCTGTAAGTGTTTCATTCACAATAATGGAAAGAATGCCTTAGAAAAATTTGATCCTAGAAGTGATGAGGGAGTCTTTGTTGGTTATTCATTACATAGCAAGTCGTGTAGAGTATTTAATAAGAAAACTATGAAGATAGAAGAAAGCATGCATGTTAAGTTTGATGAATCTGACAATCTATCTCAAGAACAGGTACAGGAGGATGAAAAAATTGGAATGTTGAGGCATGGAGAACCTGTTCCTCAATAATTGCAATCTGTGGCAGGAGAATCAATGGGTAATGAATCACAAGGAATAGTTCCTTCAACGGAAACTGATATGGGTAGCACAGAAACAGGGGGAAAAATATTACTCCTCAAGCTGGACATGCTTACTACATCAGGAACTGTTCCTCAGCATGAACACTTACAGGATGGACTGGTGCAAAAGTCTTTCAGATATCAAGGTTCACATCCTGTGGATCAGATAATCTCTGACAAAGCTGCTGGAATTCAGACAAGATCTGCAGTCAAGAATCACAATCTGTATGCCTTTAGTGCCTTCTTATCTCTTGTTGAACCCAAAAATATAAAAGAGGCAATGAAGGATGCAGATTGGATAAATGCTATGCAGGAAGAGTTGAATCAATTTCAAAGAAGCCAAGTTTGGCATCTGGAATCTAAGCCAAGGAACAAGTCCATCATAAGAACCAAATGGATTTTCAAGAACAAACTTGATGAGGATGGCATGCTAACCAGAAATAAGGCTAGATTAGTTGTTCAGGGATATAGCCAAGAGGACGGCATTGACTATAATGAGACTTTGCTCCAGTTGCAAGATTAGAAGCAATAAGACTTCTTATAGCTTTTGCTACTTACATGGATTTCACTGTACATCAAATGGATGTTAAGAGTGCCTTTCTGAATGGTTATTTGAAGGAAGAAGTATATGTCAGACAACCACCAAATTTTGAGAATGAACAGTTCCCTGAATATGTCTACAAATTAGACAAGGCTTTGTATGGACTCAAGCAGGCACCAAGGGCTTGGTATGAAAGGTTATCAAAATTCCTACTTCAACATGGATACAAAAGAGGTAAAATTGATAGCACACTGTTCCTTTTGGGTTTGAGATGAGCATAATGGTTAAACTCAAATCTTTTTGGGTTTACAAATCAAGAAAACTTCAAATGGAACTATGATCCACAAACAAAAATATGTTAAGGAATTACTTAAAAGATTTGATATGGATAATGCTAAGGAATTTGATACAGCAATTGCCACTGCCACTAAATTAGAACTTGATGAACATGGCAATTCAGTTGATAAAAATTGTATAGAGGCATGATTGGTTCTTTGCTTTATCTAACTGCAAGTAGACCTGATATTGTGTTTACTGTTGGCTTGTGTGCTAGATTTCAATCAGATCCTAAAGAGTCACATTTGAAAGCTGTTAAAAGAATTTTGAGGTATCTGAAAGGAACAGGTTCTTTAGGACTTTGAGATCCAAAAGGTGGAATTTCTAATCTTGTTGGATATACTGATGCTAGCTATACAGAATTCCTTGTTGATAGGAAAAGTACCTCGGGTATGACACATTTTCTTGGTGAATGTTTGGTTTCATGGGGAACCAAGAAACAAAATTCAGTAGCACTCTCCACTGCAGAAGCTGAGTATATGGCAGCTGCCTCATGTTGTTCTCAATTGTTGTGGTTAAAGCAACAATTACAAGATTTTGGTATTGATGTAAGAACTATTCCTATCTATTGTGATAACACTAGTGCAATAAACATGACTAAGAATCCAGTACATCACAAAAGAACTAAACACTTTGACATAAAGCATCATTTCTTGAGGGACAATTATGAGAATGGGTTGATCACTATTGCTTTTTGTCCTACTAAAAAATAAATTGCTGATATTTTCACAAGGCATTAAGTAGAGATCATTTTGAAAGGAACAAGTTAGAATTAGGAATGATTAAATTCACCTAAATCTACATTGCTTTACTTCAAAAATTGGCTAGAAAATTTGGTCCAAAAATTAGAATATACTTAAGTCAATTGGAAGTTTCATACTTAACTGTATACTCTGTACCATGATTTCTACTTAAAGTGTACTAAATTTTAATTATGTTACCCCTATATTCTTAGAATTTCAGATTTTGCAATATTGATTGAGACTGGGTATGGGAACTGTTCCTTGTCACATTCTCATGTATGTACTACTTTATTATTCAGAAATTTTTAGAGTTTGAAGGTATTAGGTAATTCAACGAGTTTAAATCCCACTCAAACTCTATCTCTATGAAAACAGTCCCATCAAGAAACCGTTCCACACTCCATCTTCTACTTGAACTCTAATCATAACGACTATAATTGTAATGTTAAAGTGACCTAATCAGTCTGAAACTCTATTTAAACAAGAAAACTGAAAGTAAATCATTTTAGACTCCATCTATATCACTACTCTTTGATTTTATATAAACTCTTAAGCTCTCATCTCATATTCTCATTTTTAAGTTTTCAAAATTTCAGAAAGAGTGATCAATTATCTTTTAAATCGAATTATTGCCATGTCTATTTCACTTGAAAACACTTCATCAAACCCTACCACGGAACAATCACTAGTTGCAACCCCTACGTCACCCGTGCAAACCACTTCACCTCACCCAGAAAACCAAAACACTCAAAACCCTGACTCTGAAATTTAGGGGGAAGGATCAGGTCCATCTGTTACTGAGGCACTGGAACATATGGATGATTTGTCTAGGGCCATGATCCTATATAAATTTAAGGTAAATTATTGCTACCCTTTAAAATTTTTTAATGATAAGGGATAAGAAGTACAAGGGTTAGGTTTTTCTGTACCAGAAAATGAGGGGGGAAAAAAACTGATAAGTGCATAGAGGCTCCCATACATGAGTCTCTTGGGTCTCCAGAGGTTGCTTGTATAGCACCCATTGATGATGAAGAAATGGTGGATGGCAATGAGAACATTAGTGACAGTGATAGACCTATCATTGATTTAATCAATATTAGAGACAAAAAGAGAAAATTAGCAAAACAGGGGGCCTGCTGATCCAAAAGAACTTGCTGAAATAAATGCTAGGCTTAAAAAGATTAGTGATAGCTATAAGCCTGGGATTTAGAAGAAAAGCCAAAGGAAAGTTCTGGCAAAGGTAAAGAAATTGTTCCTTCTACTGAGACTCCTGCAAGTAGTGTTTGGAGAACCAGAAGCTCTATAAAAGCAGCTGATGCACAAATGTCTGAAGCTCTTGAGAAAAACAGGAAGGGTAAGTAGAAACAGGTGTCTGAGATTGCTGTGCCAGTTGATGATTCTGAGGAGGAGGAAGAAGAAACTGTTCCTTTGACCAGGAATAGAAGAACATCTCAAAGGAGGTCTGCACAGACTGATGAGAGATCTTCTAGTGCTGGCCTTGTGTCAGAAAAAAAGATCTTCCAGGAGGGCTTTGGTAGATGAAACTAGTGAGTCTGAAGGTGAAGCTGAGGATCAAGAAGAGGATGCTGAAAGTGAGAGTGATGGGAAAGAGGCAAGGAAGAATTTTCACACTGATTATGACAAAAGGAAATTGTTAAAAGAAGGGTGCTTACTGATATGGAAGAAGAAGGCATGGGCTGGTTGCTGCAAAAACTTGAGAAATAAGGCTGGAATGACATGGTCCTTAAGATCAAAGGGAAGATAGCTAGAGATGAAGTAGTCCATTGATGAAGGCAGAATCAACAGTACAGTTAATGGAAAGGACATTTCCTTTGATGCACAAGAACTGGGAGAACTGTTTGATATCCCTTATGTGGGCTATGATACTATGTTAAGGGTGAATGGCCTAATCTCACAGGTTTGCCAACTACCTTGGAAATTACAAGCAAGTTTGCTGAGAATCCTCATGAGGAAAAATCAAGGACAGTAGAGAAATGTGAGATGCAACCAAAGCATCAACTTCTGTTTGAATTTGTAAACAAGATCATGTTTCCCAAACAAGAAAAAAGATCAAAGGCAAGTTTCTTGGACCTGGTCCTTATGGAGTTGATGAACTCTAACAAGCAGATTAATTGGCCCATGTTTATAGTGTATTTGATCACTAGGGTGGTAACTGGGAAGAAGAAACATGCTCTGCCATATGGATTCGTTCTTACTGATTTGTTTGACAAATTAGGCATTCCATTGAAGGAAGTGAAAACTGCTACAAAGAAGGAAAGATTTAGGGTTACTACACTGATCAGCTGTGATATGGCAGTAAATGTTGACCTACTACTGTTGGGGCTACTGTTGTTGGTTCTTCCAGGGGACCTTTGAACAATAAGGTTAGGGTATTGAGGCTGCAGATTGATATGCAAGCTGCTGAGATTAAGAGGTTGGAGGTAGAAAGAGACTTCTAGAAAGCTGAAGCTGCTAAGGCAAAAGAAATAAATGAAGGAATGCTTCAGAAAATGTTTGAGTTGTTGCAGGAAAAGTCTTAAGGACTTGGTCCTTCCACCACCTGATATCTAAAACCTTGTAGCCATCTTTTGACCAATGGGATTTAGATTAGTTCTAGTTGCCTAGCCTTCTTATCTTTAGTTTTTTTACTAGTTTAGCTGTTCTTGCTTAGCTTGTTTCCCCTGGTTGAAAATCTTTTTGCTTATGATGTCATATCTTGGATGGCTAATATCATTTCAATGCAATTGCTTTTTGTTTAATTATGTTTTCATCTTGGGTTGCCTCAAAGACTATGAGTTGATTATTTTTATTGCTTACATTAATTCTGACTTATGCAACCTTTTCAATGATGCCAAAAGGGGGAAGAGTGCGTATGATTTTAATTTTGCTTGTGGTATTTATAACCAATTTAAAGAACCTGATCCTTAATGATGAAATTGATTTATGCTAATGTTGCTTTTAAGTTGCAAGTTGTGGTTCAGGACATTAAGGATATGAAGCAAAGTCTATGAGTTTGTCATCATCAAAAAGAGGGGAAATGTTAGCTTGAAGAAGCTTGGAAGTTTTGACTGATAACGAAGGAAAAGATCCAAGGACGTGTTTCTTTGGATCACTGCAGCTGAATAAATAATTATGCAAAATCAATTAAGCAGGAAAATTAATTTTTATCCTAAATCTAATGTTTATCTTGATAATCATGCAGGGATGTACGAAATAAGAAAAGATTGCATAAGATTGGGATATTGCTTGGAGATAAGCAAGAAGTTAAATTAGGACTCAAACACTTGAAGGTTTTGGAGTTCTAATTGCTCAAGACTTCTCAAGGTCTCAAGGCTATAAATTGAGATGCATTTCAGCTGTTGAAGATACGCACAAATACAGAGAGTTTAGAGAAGTAACAAAGAAATTATTCTGAATTGTATTTGAGCAGTCGTCTAGCTACAGGGAACTAAGTGAAGAACCTATTCGTTAGGATTGAGTTTGTATTGTTCTCAGTCTTAGTTCATCTGTAGTAGGATCTATCGAGTTGTACATTTACTTTCATAAAAGTTCTGTAAGAGTACATATCATTCAAGTCCTATACTTAGAGAAACTTCACAGATTGTGAAAGGGGTCACTATAGGATTAGAGTTAGTCCTAGGTTAGTAAGAAGGAAGTCTTGTAACCAAGTGAGTCTTTCAAATTGTGAAGTTGAAATCCTACTTGAGAGAGTAGGTCGTGGTTTTTTGATCCCAAGTCAAAGGAGTTTTTCCACGCTAAAATTATGTGTTCATTTATTTACTTTTACATATTCCGCACTTAATTAGCAAATGAATACATAGAATGAACTGATCCTTTAGTAGTGGTGTGTCTTGGGAAATATCACACCTAGTTGGCCAATGTCAAGAAAGTACCCAAGAAAGATGGAAAGACAAGAATTTATGTTGACTATTGAGATTTGAATAAGGCCAGTCGCAAGGATAATTTCCCTTTGCCTAATATTCATATTTGCATAGGCAATTGCGCTAAACACGAGATCCAATCTTCCGTGGATTGCTATGCTAGATATCACCAGATCTTGATGGATGAAGATGACACATAAAAGACAATATTCACCACACCGTGGGGAACCTTCTATTACAAGGTCATGCCATTTGGCTTGAAGAACGTCGGGGCGACATATATGAGAGCCATGACAACTGTTTTCTACGACATGATACAAAAGAAATTGAGGTATATGTGGATGATGTGATAATCAAATCAAGAATGGTGGAAGATCATGTAAAACACCTCAGGAAATTATTTGAAAGGCTTAGAAGGTACAATTTGAAGTTGAACCCGGCCAAATATGTGTTTGGTGTTCCAGCCAAAAAATATTTGGGTTTCAGTGTCAGCAGGCGCGGCATTGAGCTAGATCCTTCAAAGATCAAAGCTATACAAGAGTTACCCCAGCCAAAGAACAAGAAAGAAGTCATGAGTCTCCTCGGGAGATTGAACTACATCAGTAGGTTCATCGCTCAACTTAGCACCACTTGTGAGCCAATATTCAAGCTGTTAAAGAAAGATGATGTAGTCAAGTGGTCCGAGTAATGCCTAGCGACCTTTGACCAAGTCAATCAATACTTGTTAAATCCACCCGTGTTGTTCCCACCGGAGCCAGGCCGACCTTTGTTCCTTTATTTCTCGGTGATAGAAAATTCATTTGGATGTGTACTGGGGCAACACGATGTCACAGGCAAGAAAGAGCAAGCCATCTACTACCTGAGCAAGCCATCTACTACCTGAGCAAGAAGTTCACAGATTATGAGGTCAAGTACACTTTGATGGAAAGAACAATTTTTGTCCGCACTTGGGTAGCATAGAAGCTGAGGCCTTATTTGTTGTCATACACTACTTACCTCATATCTCGGATGGACCCATTGAAATACTTATTTCAAAAGCCGATGCCAACAAGAAGGCTTGCCAAGTGTCAAATGTTAGTCACAGAGTTTGACATAGTCTATGCCACCACAACTGTAATGAAACCCCATGCTTTGGCCGATCATTTGGCCGAGAATTCGGTGGATGATGAATATGAACCACTGAAGATATATTTTCCAGACGAAGAGGTAGACATAATTGAAGAGTTGTTGTTTGACGAGGATAATTATTGGAAGCTATATTTTCATGCGGCCTCTAACTCAAAAGGGGATGGTATTAGGGCTATTCTCATATCTTTAATAGGTCATTACTATCTGGCGGCTGCACAACTTCGTTTCTGTTGTGCTAATAACATGGCATAAAATGAAGCTTGCATCCTGGGTCTACGTATGGAGATAGACATGGACATCAAAGAACTGCTAGTGCTTGGAGATTCCGACCTACTGGTACATCAAATCAAAAGTGAACGGGAAACTCGAGATGAGAAGCTCATCATGTATGAGCAGTGTCCGAAAGATCTATGCCAGGGATTTGATTCTATTAAATTTAGGCACATCCTAAGAATGCACAATGAGTTGGCCGATGCTTTGGCTATATTAGCATCAATGATTAGTCATCTAGACCGAACTCACATCGATCCTCTTAAAATTCAAGTCCAAGACCAACATGCCTACTGCAACATGGTTGAAAAAGAACATGATGGTGAGCCATGGTGCCTAGATATCAAAAACAACATGATGAATTGAGAATACCTAGCTCTAGCCGAGAGAAATCAGAAAAGAACCCTCCATAGTCTTGCAAATTGTTTCTTGCAAAGTGGAGGGGTATTGTACTAGAGAACCCTAGATCTAGGACTGTTGAGACGTGTGGACATGTAAAAAGCCTCAAGAATTCTTAATGAGGTACATTCTAGAATTTGTGGGCCACATATGAACGACTATGTTCTATCCAAGAAGATCATAAGAGCAGGTTATTTCTGGCTCACCATGGAGCGAGATTGCATTGATTTTGTGTGGAAATGCCATCAATGTCAAGTACACATCGATTGGTACATTCGCATCCCTTAGAGCTCCACACAAGTTCTGCCCCTTGGCCTTTTGCAGCATGGGGAATGGATGTCATTGGCCCGATAAAACCAAAGGCGTCAAATGGGCATAGATTCAATTTTGGTCGCCATTGATTATTTTACCGAGTGAGTGGAAGCGGCGAATTCAAAGCAGTAACCGACAAAGTTGTGGTTGACTTTGTTCACTCGAACATCATTTGTTGATTTGGTATCCCCAATACCATCACCAACAACAATGAGGCTAATCTCAACAATCAATTGATGAGAGAGGTACGTGAAAGGTTCAAAATTGTGCATAGAAATTCCACACCTTACCGGCAGTCAAAACAAGAACATTAAGAAGATCCTTCGAAAGATGGTGCAAGGATCTCGAGATTGGCATGAGAAGTTGCCATTTTCTCTTCTGGGTTATCGCAAAACTGTGCATATATCAATAGACACAACTCCATATGAACTGGTGTATGGAACCGAGGCTAGTCATTTCGGCAGAAGTTGAAATACCATCCTTGAGAATCATTATGGAAGCTGAGATCGAAGACATTGGATGGGTCAAATTCTATTTGAAACAGTTGATTTTGATTGACAAGAAAAGGCTAAATGCAGTCTGTTATGGCCAATTATATCAGAAGAGAATGGCCAAACCATACAACAAGAAGGAGTGCCAATGCATTTTTCAGTGAAGGTCAGTTAGTCTAGAAATGCATATTTCCACATCAAAAAGAAGCCAAGGGCAAGTTTGCTCCAAATTGGCTAGGACCATATTTTGTGAGGAAGGTGTTATCCAATGGTGCTTTATTCCTACCAGACATCGAAGGGCACAATGACAGAAATGATTGTCAATGCAGACGTTGTCAAGAGGTACTATATTTGATGTTCCAAGTTGGCCTTTGTTAAGCTAGACATCCTTAGATCGGGATAACGAAAGGCTTTCGTTTCCCTTGCCCCAAATATTGTATCCTTTTTGTTAGTCTTTCATTTCCCTTGCCCCAAATAATGTATCCCTTTTGTTAGCTTTTTAGGCTTTGTATTTTCTTATGTAAACCCTTATTTGGGAATAATTGTAATGAAATGAAAATGAAAAAAAATGAAGATTCAAAAACAAAAAATTTGGCATTAAGTTTCTAGAGCTACGTCTGACCTGATTCCTCTCAAAAGGATATGTAGACAACCATTCGGGTGCGGTCAAAATAGGGGAAGATTCATTGTTTCCCTATCTCATATCAATGTAAAAACTTGCCTCCAAGTTTGTGGCCAATGTCAAAGGAATTCAAATTACTAGTTTATGTTAAACTGCAGCAGAAGTTTGTTTTTATTTTATTTTAAAAATAAATAAGATAAAAACAAACTTCTATTCATTGTACAATCTATTCACATATTTCATGAGACGTTTGGTAGATCAACCTTAAAATTGGGGAAGGGACTCAAAGCGCATCAGTTTATACTAAACTAGAGCAGAAGGTCTTTATTTTTTATGAGCGATCTCTATCCTCTCATTAGATGCTTTCGAGTCTTCAGGCCAAACTCTCCTTTCCAACCTAGATAAATATCATATAACATTGCTGACAAATCTTGAGAATGTCGATCAAGCGAGAGTTAAAATTCTTGCCTAGGAAATCATCATCAAAGGGTGGAATGAGAAGAGGTCCAAAGAAAAAAAAAAGAGAATTATGAAGTCTTGTCGGTGAAAACCTGAAAGGACGCCGCATGACAAACAGCGAGGCAAAAGAACAAAGAGAGAGGTTATTCGGTGAAAACTCCAAAGAGGGTACCACTAACCGAATGAGGCTTGTGATAATTGTCATCATGTTGCGCTTGGCAACTAATCATTTTGAATTTTCAAAATGGGTAAGGTCGATAAAGAACTGTTGCGAATAGATCAGGGTTCGAGGCCAAAATGCGCGCCATGTTTATTGAGGTCATCACTTTCACCCCCAGATAAGTCCCTTTACCTCCCTAAAGGATATCTCTCATTTAGAGTCCTTTGTCCAGAATCTTTTTCACTTCAAATACCATTGAAACGAGCAAAAGAAATTTTTGCAAAAAATTGTTTACCTGTTTTGCAGTTGTAGCAGAGCACAATCAGCGCCTTCCTGAATAATGGAAGCCAAGGTTTGCACCGCATAAGAGACTATCAGAGAAAGTATAACGTTCTTAACAAGTTTGACTAACGAAAAGTGGGAATATTTGGCCTCATGACATTTCAATGTCAAAGGCTGGGGAATGAAAGAAAGAAAGAAGAATCAAGAAAGGAAAATAAGAAGTCGAGGCACCCACTTGAAAATGAGGGAGTAGTTTTAAGAAATCGGGGCCCCACCTGGAGAATGTGGATTTTATTTGAGAAGTCGAGGCACCAACCTGGAGAATGAGAGATTTTATTTGAGAAGTCGAGACACCCACCTAAAGAATGATGGAGTAGTTTTGAGAAGTCGAGGCACCCATCTGAAAATGAGGGAGTAGTTTTAAGAAGTCGAGGCACCCACCTGAAGAATGAGGGAGTAGTTTTGAGAAATTAAGGCACCTACCTGAAGAATGAGGGAGTAGTTTTAAGAAATTGAGGCACCTACCTGAAGAATGAGGGAGTAGTTTTGAGAATTTGAGGCACCTACTTGGAGAATCAGGGAGTAGTTTTAGGAAGTGGATGCACCCACCTGAAGAATGAGGGACTTTGTTTTGAGAAGTCAAGGCACCCACCCGAAGAATGAGGGACTTTATTTTGAGAAGTCGAGGCTGTTTATGCCAAAAATCGGTCGCTTAGGTTAAACCTATTTTAGGAATAGCTGATTCTGGGGTGAATCATGATGATGTATAATATAATGTAAGAAGTAGTGGATATCTAGTCCTAATTAAGGTAAAATACAATGAATAACAAGGCTATGGGCCTATAACTCAAGGCGGCGGTATACACTAAACCCTAACTATGAGACTGTAATGCTAAGGCGACAGGATGTATACCCTTTGTCTTACGCCCGTACTGCTTGATTAGTCGTAACTCGCAGAACATGTATGTATCCTTTACGCCTGGTGAGTTGCAGGATAAGTCTAGTCTCGTCAGCTTGACTCGTATCCCTGTAATAGTAGGTGGAGTATTTTTGCCCTCACAGTCAGTCCCCCCACTTGCTGAGTGCTGACGCAAGCAGTCAGGAAGCGAAAGAAGCGTGATAGAAGACGTAAAGGTGTGATGTACTGATACTCGTCCCCTGCCTCTTCGCATGAGTTGCATTTAATGCAAATTCCTTTAGTAGGATGACGAGTCCCTTTACAATTGGAGGGGTTTTCTGTGTATCTTCCCAATGCTGCTGCAGCTTTGTTCATATCCCATAATTATGGGGATTCATATCATGTTAACTGCAGTATTTATAGTAACGATCCCATGTGATCGTGATCATTCAACTTCTCATTCAAGCAATCCTCATGGACGTGTATATATATGTCGTAAACATAGAGATTTACTCATCTGTCTTCAAAGAATTTCCAGAACCTTCCTCAGAAAAACAAATACTCCTTTATTTATATCATGGCACAAGGACACAATTTCCTTCTCGACAACTTCAAAGCCCAAGATTATCTCCCTTCCACCATTAGTTTCGAAGCCGATGGCCGTATACAGGGCCAAACTTCTGAGCAAGAAGGCGAGAATAACAATCTCTCTATAAAATATTACTCTTCTGCAGTTGTGAGGAATCATCTTATGCGCATCAGATACGAATGCAAGTGTCCAGAATTTGTTGACATCATTGTCCTTGGAACTGAGGAAAGAATTTCTTCTCATCGGGCCGGTTATTCGATTGTCCATACAGACCATTTCAATAAGCGTGTTCATGCAATTGTTGAGGACTTATGCCGCAGGTATAACATCTGCTTAGGGCAAATTAGCCCTTCTTCTTGGTATCTGGTGGCCGTACTGGATCATCTGGCTAACCATGCCCAAGTCGCATTCACCTTCAGATATCTTCTGGCTTTCTATTCTCTCTGTTTTTAGAAGGCTGGCATGCTAATATTCATATAATGGGGGAAGAAAGGTATAGTTCCCAACAGCGAAGATTCCAAGGACCACGGCTGGGTCTATAGATATGTTGATGTATGAACATCCAGCATAGTTTCCCCTCTTCCCTTCCCGGAGGTCTTCAACAGAAAGTGTAAGTTCTTGTGAACCCTTCCATATGCCTTGATGCTATCTACTTTTTTGGAACGTACTTCCATTTCTTTCATTAGTGAATCCTGTGACTGCCATTTTGCTGAGCCACGATGAGTTGATAACATGGGTCACGACGATTTTTACAAGGAACCACCCAGAGACTCTGACTTTTGCTGCCCTAGCTACTACAAATGGAAGGCAGGCAAAAGACCATGGTAATTTTAGTGCTAGAAAAATTCCCATCTTGAATATTCAAATGTCTTCATTAACTCCCCTTTTCGCCTTAGGATTTTCTCGTCGTGAAAAGCCCCCCTGAAGGAGATCAAGATCGCTGCCCTCTATATTGCTCCTCTGCATGACGTGAAGGCTTCTGGTGCGAGAATTTTTTAGAGAGCGACCAGTTCCCACTCTTCAAAGAGGAAAAAACATTCCAGGTCTACTAGCATGGCGGCTGCCAGTGAAACCTTGGTGATTTCTGATGGAGAAGGTGAAGTCCCCCAAGCGCCCGTGTCTGAAGCTCTTGAGTCCACTCCAATTGCTTTTACCGAATCCGATCTGTCTATGCACAAGCGTAGGCACTTGATAGAAAAAGCCCCCATGGTTGAAGAAGAAGCCGACGTGGAGGATGAGCGGCTGCGCCACCCGCCTCCTCTGAACCTCAACCGTCAAGATAGAATTCCACTTCTTGTCGTGTAATTTTGCTTTAACCATGTATTTCATAAGTTGAAATTTCTTGTTCATGTTTAG
Source organism: Petunia axillaris subsp. axillaris (assembly GCA_029990575.1). Lineage (NCBI taxonomy): Eukaryota > Viridiplantae > Streptophyta > Magnoliopsida > Solanales > Solanaceae > Petunia > Petunia axillaris. Next base: position 9,411,203 of record JARKNS010000001.1, on the reverse strand, counting down.
AAACTGCCGTGTCGACTCCTGTCCCTAAGGCTACTAACTCATTTCAACGCCGTTCTGGCAAGGAACTAGTCGTGGACGCTATGGCCACACCCGTGAATGGAGCTCGTGAGGTTGTTATCCTTATCGCCACAGGAGTGAACCTGTTCAAGACTCCAAGGTTTGTGATAGACCATACTGCCGAGTTCGTCAGTCCTGCTGAATAGGGTCACCTTTTTGGTTATAATTCTCGTGATCTACTTGAAGTTGCCACATGATGCTCTCTTCGAGTGAGCTCTGTTTTTTTTTTTTAATTTCATAAACAACAACTTTTTCTTCTCGTAGCTGAATGCCCATTCTGTCAATCATCCAGGAGTTGATGGTGTATCATAAGATACTTTGCCGAGGGGGCCCAGAAGGAAGCCTTCCTGTGGAGATATAAGCTTTATGCGGGGAAGTGGCTAGCTTACAACTGTTCGTGGAGAAGGTTGAAGAACTGAAAGGAGAGTCCATACTACTCACGAAGTTTATCAGATGGAGGCTATAAAGAACAGTAACCACAACAAAGCTCTGGCCAACGAAGTTTGCAAGCACAAACAGACTGTAAAAACTCTCAAATCTTGAACAATTACATCGAAACAATGTGAACCGCCTAAAAGCAGTGGTGGAGGATCTGCAACAAAAACTTTCTGGCATGGAAGAAAGAATGAACGTCACTGAGAAAAGCGTCTCAGGTGCCCAGAGCCTCTCTGCTTTCCTCCAATATGATAATGATAGGCTGAAGAGCAAAGTTGTGTCGCTGGAGAGGACCAGTGATGAACAAGTAAATGCCTTGAACGCTCATCGCGTGGCTGAAGTGGATCGTGCTAACATCACAGCTATTCTTGCCACTTTCCTCCGGGTTCGTGACGACCCTAAACTGAACCTTTCCGGTGAGATTGCCTCGTATACGAGCTTGTCGCTCAGGCAAATACTCAGCTGAGGTCCAACATTGAGGAAAGTTCTGAAGAGGATAGTGAAGAAAGAGGAGACGAAACACTAGATAGGGAACTTGCAGTTGTTGAAGCAGGACTTTCGCGGAGTGTTGCCGTCAAAGGAATAAAAATTACCCGCCTGATGCATAGTTTTTATTTTTTCTTCTATCTCTATTTTGAACATTTGCCCGTACATTTAGAGGGTAATGGTATAATTTTTGGCCCGTTTTGAGGCGTTTTAACTTGAAGTACATGTTTGCTTATTTGTGATGCTTTTTAATTTCTTCTGTAAATAAGTAATGTTTAGTTGTACCTTTGTGGGCGTATGCACCTAAAATATTAGATAGCTTCCGGTCATCCTAAATGTCCTAATGTTTATAATGTTTATCCCTGAGCCTGCTTTGGGCAATTATGTCTGTTGTGCACCACTGTTTGGTGGCTTAGGTACCATCTATAGGAGAGGGTTGTTTGCGCCCACAATGGGATGACTTTAGTCCGTGTGATACCGGACACTTTTGCGTCTGACTTCGAACATCTCTGCTTAGTTACTCGAGTATTTAAGACTTTTTGGCACTATACGAATAGGCGTCCCCATCGGCATGTAGGTGCATTTGTTGAATAAACGAGTTTAACTTATGAATAATGCCTGGTGGCTGAGGTAGACGTAGTCTAGCTCGAAGCGAGTAGTGTACCCTACATTTGTCACGAAAAGTGACAGTATTACTTCAACTTGTAATTGGCCTAGGCTATGAATATTTGGATCGTATATGGATCTTAATTTGTAGAAAAATTGTCTATATGAATAGTAGTATATTAATAAAGGCGTGAACGCATGGAATATTATGGGTGAATACCCATAACATGTCATGAGAGCATGAAAATGCTGTAACTTAAGAACAAAACTAAAGAACTAAATAAAGTAATTTATGAAAGAAAAGTGTTTCAAAACATCCCTGCTCCTCCGCGTCCCCCCCCCCCGAAAAACGTCAATCAACCGTACCAGCAGAATCATAGTCTTGGTTGATTGAGGTTTCAGGGTCCTCGGTGACTTCAGGAATTCTTGTTTCAGGCACCTCTTCGGGGACAGCTCCTTCCAAGATGGCCGCTGTGTAGCATTCTCTTGCTGCTTTCTGGTCCATGTTGACTTCATTTATCCTCCACTTAGTAGAGTATTTAAGCTTTTGATGCCAAGTAGATGGCACTGCTTTGACTTGATATATCCACGGCCGTCCTACGATCGCATTGTAAGGGACACCACCCTTAACTACCTGAAAAGATGAAACATAATATGCTCCTGGGATGTGAACAGTGAGGTTAATTTCTCCAACAGCCCTTTCACAACAGTTGTTGAAGCCAGCCAGTGTGTAGAAACTTGGGGCCATCTTTTTTCGACTCTCATCACTTTCAGCGTGTCCAACCTGATGAGGTTGACAGCACTACCGGTATCGACCAGAACACATTTGACGTCCGTATCCTCTATCCTGAGAGTTCTGAACAAAGCATTAAGGTGAGGATTTCTGCAGCTGGTGCTGTCCTCGTCACTAAATAGGATCATCTCATCTCGAGCGTGTTCCTTATCGGAAGCTGCCCCAATACTGTTTGACTCTTTGAGCAACATTGGTCTGCTGATTATGAAATTGATGGACCTCTTCGGATTTGGTAGCTCTGGTGGTCCATCTTGAGTTCCGCTTATGGCGTAAGTCTTATTTCCCCTGTCGGTGAGAAAATCCTTGAGATAACCCTTATTCAGCAAATCCATGACTTCTAGGATCAGCGCTCTGCATCCAGCCATCTCATGTCCATGATCCTTATGGAAATCACAATAAAGATTCTTTTTCCTACTGCCTGGTTTTGCCTTCAGATTTCTAGGCTAGCGTCTTTGGGCATCCTTCATGTGATCCCTTACGAATTCTACGGTGTTGATGCGCAATCTCAACTCTTCAAACCTGTTAAGCACCTAATCTACACTGAGTGTCCCCTTGGTTGACGGCGCTGAGGACTTCTCACTATCTTCTCGCTTTGGGAAATTATCTTTGAAATATCTCTTGCTTCAGTTCCCTTTGTCTCTGGCCCGAGGTTCTTCCATGCAACCCCTTTTGTGTTCTTGGCAGATGGCGTCTTGGATAATAGGGCGATCTTTCTCGAGGGTGGATTATTCTCCTGGCTCCAAGTGAAGCTTCTCGGTATATCTCTTATGTAGGGCATTCCATGTTGTCACAAGGTGTTGAGTTAAACTCCACTGCAATTCCCTTATGGCTAGTGACCCCTTCAAGTTCAGACTTTTGGCAAAGGCTACCACGGTAATATTATCGGGGACTGGAGGAAGCTTCATGTGTTCCCGCTGAAACCTGTCAAGATAGCCTTCAGCATTTCGTCGTCACGCTGACGGATCTCGAAGACGTCCTGCATGCGTTTCTCTTGCTTGCGTGCACCCGAATGTGCCTTCTTGAATAGGTCCTACATCTAAGTCAATGATTCGATGGAGCCCATTGGTAGCTGAATGTACCAAACAAGGGCGCCTTTGTTCAGAGTTGAGCCAAATATCTTCACCAGAGCAGATTAAATCTCTTCCTGGTGATCTCGTTGCTCTTTACAGCCATGTAATACGCAGCAATATGCTCATCCGGATCGGTTGTTCCGTCGTGCTTCAAGTTATCCAACTTAAATGCTTAGGTATGCAGACTGCTGCAGCGCTTGCCTTGTAAGCATGTCTTGTAAAATTTGTGCTCATCTACCGTGGTAATTTAGGGTGGAGCACCTGACACATTATCAATCCGGTCATAGATGGCCTTCATCTCTTTTATGATGTCCTGGATGACAGGCGCTCCCTTAAGGTCTTGCTTGTTGATTGTTGATGGCCCTCCGAGAGCGGCATCCATGTTGAGCCTGTAGCTTGGAACAGATTTTGGCGAGTTATTTGTGGGCACTGGTCCTCGCGGAGATGCTGGCCTCTGAGACGATCCAAAAAATATCGCTCCTAACTTCATTGATATTCATTTGACCATATTGCTCGAATTCTGCAGTTGTTGTTCTGACATAGTTTTGAGAAGACTAACATGGAAGCTTCTATATTTGGGATTACATTGCAGTGATCGATCGTCTTCTCTATTGCTGGAAACATGAGTTGCCTCCTGGGCAAGGCCTTTTGGTTGATCAACGGGATCCTTAGGCTGCACGTTGGGATTACTGGGATCCTTTACAGATTCATTTACTGCGTATGTAGTGTTCTCCGGAATGTTGCTACTATCATCATACATGATTGCGCCTTTTCCTTCGTAGAATACCTACAATTGCCTGGGCCCCACGGTTGGTGCCAAACTGTTTATGCCTTAAATCGGTCACTAAGGTTAAACAATTAATTAAGAATGAGGTCACAAGCAATACAGTAAATACGATGGAAAAGTAAATAAATAAAAGAGAAATAATAAGCAAGAAAGGTAAAGTAGCCTTATTTCTTGAAAATAGCCGGATTCTGTGGTGAATCGTGATGATGTACAATACAGTGTAAGGAGGGATATTTATAGTAGTGGATACCCAGTGCTAATTAAGGTAATATATGAAGACTAATAAGGGTATGAGTCTATAACTCAAGGCGGCAGTATACACTAAACCCTAACTACGAGACTGTAATCCTAAGGCGGCAGGATGTATACCATTTGTTCTATACCCGCCGCCTGAACAGTCGTAACTCGCGGAACGGTTATGTATCCTTTGCGCCTGGTGACTTGCAGGATAAGTCTAGTCTCGCCAGCTAGACCCGTATCCCCGTAATAGTAGGTGGCGTATTTTTGCCCACGCAGAGGCACCCACTTGAAGAATGAGGAAGTAGTTTTGAGAAGTCGAGGCACCCACCTGAAGAATGAGGGAGTAGTTTTGAGAAGTCGAGGCGCCCATCTGAAAATGAGGGAGTAGTTTTAAGAAGTCGAGACACCCACCTAGAGAAGGAGGGATTTTATTTGAGTAGTCCAGATGCCCCTGATCCCCCGAAGAATAAGAGAATTCTTTCAGTAAAGGGAGTACGATCCTGTTATAATCTATGCACCTCCTAAAGACACTAGAAGGGGGGGTTTGAATAGTGTCTACCGATTTTCGTTGTTACAAGAACCTGGTTCTTCTGACGTAGAAGCTAGTTCTTACCTTAGCTCTTATACTACTTCAAACACTGCAACTCGCCACACCACACATACAGAAGACACAAGGATTTTACGTGGAAAACTCCTTGCTCAAGGGAGAAAAACCACGACCCACACTCTGGGATTTTAGAACTGAATCCACTAACACAAGAGCAAAGTTTCTGATTACAAACTCTGTAGCCAAGGGGCTACACTCTAGACCCTAATCACTACTCAAAGCTAAACTCTAGATTTTCTAGTAATTACACAAGAGTTCACCTAATACATATGCTTCTGTAATAAGCCAATAGGTAAAAACTATGAATGCTCAAACTAAGACAACTTACAACTCGATGATCCTAGACAGAATATCTAGACTCAATACACTGCATGCACTTCAGTTGTCTTCTCCAGTTTACTCACGTAGAAAGATACTAGATTGCCTTTGTATGCTCTCAACTCTCCGTTTGTGAATAACTGCTTTACGGCTGTCTCCACTACTTGTATTTATACGGATCTTGAAACCCTAGTTGAGTCCTACAGGGAATCCTTTTAATTATGGCAAGTCAGGATTCCTAGTAACTCTTTTCCTTGTTGAAGTCCAACTCCTTTTCACACTTCGAAGATACAGCCTGGGCACCGCCTCTTTTAGTCTGACTAGGATGCATATTCATTCACGCGCCACTACTCCTAGTTTCGCAGGGATTTGCAACCCGTAATTCTTTTCGATCAAGCGTGCCCTTCATTGCAAGGACTAGGTTCTTTGTGGGGACTCTGAGTCCTTTCCGTTTGTCATACTTCAAAACCAGCTCTCAACAAATTCTCCCTTTTTGATGATGACAAACAAATATTGCCCAAGAACCTGAATAGACATAAACCAAAAGCACGGAAACCAAAGTAACAAGTTCGAGAAAAAAACAAAACAGATGAATTAGGTCACAAACACCCCATTTCCTTCTTCCCCCTTTTCGCTTCATCGAAAAGATTCAAATACCTGCATGAACCTGTCAATACTATCCAGTCTAAAGCACAAGGCAACAAGTCAGTAATAAGAGCAAACACAAGCAGAAATAAGGGCCCAATCAAGAACCAATTACTTAAGCAGGAAACAGTCATAAACATAAGAAAATGGAAACCATAATCCAGGGTATGATATCAACACAACCCCATCAATAAGTACTCAACTGAAAAACAAATTGTTTTAAACAACCATCACATGCAACAGGAGAGAATGGGAAGGAATAGACAACAGGTAGAAAGAGGAGGATAGGACAGGAGGACTCAAAGCTGAATGTTGAAGTGTTTGACAAGCGCCTCAAGTTGCTTCGCATTCTTGGCCCTTTCCATCACTAGCTCGGCCTCATACTTGTGGCAGTCTATCTTCAAACGATCAATTTTTTGATCTTTCAACTTCAGCTGTCTGTGGAGCTCTGCATTTTCTGTATTAACCTCAAGGACATGAGTCTCCAGCTCCTTCACAGCATCAATGACCTCTTCAGGTCCATAGTCCTCACTTTCCTCTGCTAGCTCTTGCTTGGCTTGCATTGGTTTCTTAGAAACTTTGCTTTCCTTGAAGAAGTCACAATTTTTAAGCACATTGTGCCCAAACATTTGATGAATGGTCGGCTTCTTCCCAGCTTCCAGGGGAACCGCAAAATGTTCAAGTACCTGCTGGAGGATGTAGGAATGCACAAGGGAATTCTGATCTGTGTCGGCAATCCTCTTTATATGTCTGATTATCAGCCCAGGCAAATTGATCTTTACCCCCCCTGTCCAGAAAGTCCATGTATGTCAGGTCCAAAGCACTAGCTTCACAAATCCTCTCTCCTCTAGGCAGAAGGAACCTGTGCACAAACTTAAACAGCAACTGGTGCGCAGGTTCCATCTCCTTCTTATCTACCTTCCTCTCCTTCCTTAGCTTGGGTTTTCCTGAGAACTTCTTGACAACATCCAGAGGAGTGACTCCATCAGTCCTCTTTGGCCATTTCAATTTTATATACCTACAATAACCTTCAGCAGGTATGTCAAGAATCACTCCAAGCTCAGGTCTCCCAAACTCTATCTCTATTCCCCTCACTGTGGTGAACACTCTCATAGCATTAACTCTACAATTGGTGTAGAACTCTCTGATCTCATCAACATACAACTTTCTTTCTTTGTTTGCATACAAACCCAACCATCCCTGGTTAGCAATCATTCTCGGCAGTGGCTTCATGTGGAATTCCTTCTCATCATGCAAGATGCTGCAAGGCAACACCTGATGCTTTGAGAAGAAGGCCACCCTGTCAGCTTCTTCTTCACTACCTCTCCTTCTTTTTCTGTTCTCAGCTTCACTATCTGTATCAGAGTCACTTGGCTCTGTATAACTTCCAGCCTCATCACTCTATTCCTGTACTTCCTCAGCTCTCCTTTCTTCTTCTTCCCTCTTCTTTGCCTCTCTATCTCTTACATTTGTCACTATTCTTTCCAATTTACCAACCTTCTCCAGCTGTTGCTTTAGTGCAGACCTGGTGCCAACCCTCCTGGCAACAGGCTCATCAACAGGCTTGTCATCACTTTCTCCACTAGCTTCATCAATCAGTTTTGTTTTCAATACTGGCTTTCGCCCTTTCACCAGTCTCCTTCTTTTCTCAGGCTCTACTTTGTTTTCTTTGACAAACACAACCTCCTCTTCTTCTTCATCACCTGCCAGTCTCTCATCCTCTGCACCAAACTTTCTCTTTCTTTTTGATTTTTCTGCTTTCTTAGTAACCTCTTCCTTTTCAACCTTTTCTAAAACAATCTCCTCATTCTCTTCTTCTTCAGAATCTGTCCAGTTTAAGCCTGCATCATCAGCCTCAGTGGAATTTGGACAAGCAACAGGCTCTTGACACAAATCCTTTGAGGCTTCAGCAAGACCAAGTCCACCAACTACTGGACCTTTTGGCACAGATTCTTCCTCATTCTTTTCAGTACTCCCAACATCTTTACAGGGTTCCATTTCACTTTCTCTAAGGGTTTCAACATGATCTTGTTCCCTAAGTTGTTCTTTCACTCTTTCTGCAATATCCAACTCTACACCAGTCTTTTCAACCAAAGGCACCAGCAAATCTTCCCTAAGTTCATCATGTACACTATCTTGCTCTGTTTCTCACGGGTTCCCCCTATCTATTCTGTCATCATGCTCAACTCATATAGTTTTGTCTAGTCCTGTAACTAGGGTTTTAGTATCTGTAGTTCCAGGGCTTTTTATATCTACTAAACAAACAGGAGTAGATGAAATAGGATGAGGGATTAACTCAGACGGTGATTGTGATGAACTTTGTGCAGTGGGCGTAGTAGGTACTGCTCTAGACCTCATCTTCTTAACCAATTTCTTGTCGCCTTTTTGAAGAAATTTTGTGTGGGCCCTTGCGATTCTTTGTGCGAGAGTGGATGGGGGTGGTTTTGCAGACATTGTGAAGAATTTTGTGAATAGTTACTGAGATTTCTAGAGAATTTTCTGTTTTAGGGCTTCAGAGAGAACTTTGGTGTGGAAGAGGAGAAGTAGTTGGATTGAGAGGGATTCTGAGTGTATCGACAAAAAGGGAAAGGGTTTTGGTGATTTGACAGCTTCTAGGGAAGACAAAGAAATAATGATGTAAAGTAGAGAAGCAGCTTTTTGAACTTTTTGAGAACCGGGAAGAGTTAAAGATTTGACGGTTATGGACTCATTTAATATACCCTTTTTAAGTAGTGGGTTCCAAACAAGTCAAATAGAATTCTACCCGAAAAAGGAATGTGTTCCTATAAATTGGGACAGTTATAAGAACATGGAGGATCTCCCTTGACACACGTATGATTGACAATTTAATTTCAGTTATGACTTCTATCATGCAGGGTAGTGTGAATGTACCTGGACATGATTCCTCATGCTTTTGTTAGTTCCTTCTTAGTACATAGTAGGTTCTTCATGGGATCACATTATTCTCACCTGGTGCTCAAAGACTGAACAAGTGTACTTATTCAAGTACAGGGTTAGACTGGACATTATTGACAAAATTCAAACATGAACAATTAAATACTTAACTTAACCAATCATAAAGGGATTACCTGCTGGGTCATCCGTTTATTTTGGTCATCCCTAATTCCAACCTGTTCCTATCAAACTGTACCTTGTTCAATGCTTTGGTAAATATGTCAGCAATTTGATCTTCAGTCCTGCGCGAATTCACAGTAATCAGACCCTTTTCCACATTATCTCTCAGGAAGTGGTGTCTAATATCAATGTGCTTAGTTCTTTTATGTTGGACTGGGTTCTTGGCAATATTCACTGCACTAGTGTTATCACAGAAAATTGGCACTGCTCCACACTTGATGCCAAAGTCCTCCAGTTGTTGTTTGATCCACAGCAATTGTGAACAGCATGATGCAGCTGCCACATACTCAACTTCAGCAGTAGATAAAGCAACTGAGTTTTGCTTCTTTGTAGCCCAAGAGACCAAACAAGGACCTAGAAAGTGTGCCATTCCTGAAGTGCTTTTCCTATCCACCAAATGACCTGCATAATCTGCATCAGCAAAACCAATTAGCTCAAAAGTACCTCCTCTTGGGTACCAAAGACAAAGGTCTTGAGTTCCTTTCAAGTATCTCAGGATCCTCTTCACAGCTGTAAAATGTGACTCCGTGGGCTTGGACTGTAATCTGGCACACAGTCCTACACTGTATACTATGTCGGGTCGACTGGCTGTGAGATAAAGAAGTGAACCTATGATTCCTCTATATTTTGTCTCGTTTGTTGAAGGACCTAGTTCATCTAAATCCAGCTTCGTCCCAGGTGCAATGGGAGTAGTCATTTCCTTTGCTCCTTCCATGTCAAATTTCTTCAGTAGTTCCTTGACATATTTTTGCTGGTGAATCATAGTTCCTTCAGGCATTTGCTTTATTTGCAATCCAAGGAAGAAATTTAGTTCGCCCATCATGCTCATTTCAAATTCACTTCCCATCAGATCATCAAATCCTTTGCATAGCCCCTCATCAGTGGCTCCAAAGATGATATCATCGACATACACTTGAACCACCAATAGATGTTTTTCTTTCTTTTTTAGGAACAATGTGTTGTCAATCTTTCCTCTTGAGAAACCATTCTTCAGTAGAAATCCTGAGAGTCTTTCATACCAGGCTCTAGGGGCTTGCTTCAATCCATAGAGGGCCTTGTTCAGTTTGTAAACATGATCAGGGAATTCATTGTTCACAAATCTTGGTGGCTGTATCACATAAACTTCTTCATTCAGGTAGCCGTTTAAGAAAGCACTCTTTATATCCATCTGGTATAATGTAAACTCCATATATGTAGCAAAGGCAATTAGCATCCTGATGGCCTCCTTCCTTGCAACTGGTGCAAAGGTTTCATCATAGTCTATTCATTCTTCCTGACTATAACCTTGGACTACTAATCTCGCTTTGTTTCTCGTCACTATACCATGCTCATCCAATTTGTTCCTGAAAACCCATTTTGTTCCAATTATTGATCTGTCCTTTGGCTTAGGAACCAGGTGCCACACTTTGCTTCTTTCGAATTGATGTAGGTCCTCCTGCATGGCTAGAATCCAGTCTGGGTCTTCTAGAGCTTCTTTTATATTCTTTGGTTCCAGAGATGAGAGGAACGCAAAGAAGGCACAGAAGTTCTTCAAAGCTGACCTGGTCATGATTCCTGTATCTAATTCCGATAGGACATTCTCCAAAGGATGAGATCTTTGATGTTTCCATGGCCTGAGTTGAGTATGACCGGAAGAACCTGCAGCATTGTTCTGGAGGGGTTCTTCCTGACTTTCTGGATCATCAGCTTCATTAGAGGTTCCCCCTGTCAAGTTGACTCCTTGTTCTAGTATGCTTGGATTTTCACCTGATGTATCCTTGTCTTCTGAGTCTTCCAGATCATTTACACCTTCTTCCCTACTTAGGCCAATCACTTGATCTTCTGTCTCACTCTCCTCCAGTGCCTTATCTGATTCATCAAATACAACATGCATACTTTCTTCTACTGTTTGTGTTCTTTTGTTAAACACCTTGTATGCTTTGCTTTAAGTAGAATAACCAAGAAATATTGCCTCATCACTCCTAGCATCGAACTTTCCCAAGGGTTCCTTGCCATTGTTGTGAACAAAACATTTACAGCCAAAAGGTCTTAGGTGAGCAATATTTGGTTTTCTACCTCTGAGTAGCTCATATGGTGTCTTGTCAAGAATTGCTCTGATGGAACATCTGTTCAGCAAGTAGCATGCAGTATTTATAGCTTCAGCCCAAAAGTTTCTTGCAAGCCCACTCGACAACAGCATAGTCCTGGCCATATCCTCCAGAGACCTGTTCTTCCTCTCAACCACTCCATTTTGTTGGGGAGTTCTTGGGGCAGAGAAGTTATGATCTATGCTGTTCTTTGCACAATATTCAGAGAATTTTGAGTTCTCAAACTCAGTTTCATGATCAGATCTGATGCTGATGAGTTCAAGACTTAACCTTTTCTGAACTACACCAGCCCAGTCTTTAAAGCTGTCAAAAGCTTCATCTTTAGTTGCCAAGAACAGGGTCCATGTGTACCTAGAGTAGTCATCCACAATCACGAACACTAATCTCTTTCGTCCTCTACTCCTGACTCTCATAGGTCCACACAGATCCATATGCAACAGTTCCAGTGGTTTTGAAGTACTTACCACCTTCTTGGACTTAAAGGATGATCTCACATGCTTTCCCTTTACATACGCATCACACATTTTTATGTTTTCAAATCACTTACTTGGTAATCCACGAACCAGCTCCTTCGATACAAGCTTATTCAGTTGTGAGAGACTTGCATGACCCATTCTTTTGTGCCACAACTGAGAGTCACTTTCTTGTACATTCAAGCATGTTAGGTTATTTTCAGATAGTGACTTCAGCGATGCTTTGTATACATTGTTCACCCTCTTTCCTTCCATTACAGTTTCTCCACTCTGTAGGTTCTTCACAATGCATCATACAGACGAGAAACTCACTTCGTTACCTCTGTCACATAGTTGGGAGATGCTCAGCAGATTGTGTCTGAGACAATCAACACAATAAATATTCTCAATTGCATAATCCAGAGTTCTCCCAATCTTTCCAATTCCTACTATTTGACCACTTTTTCCTCCTCCGAAGGCCAACACTGCCTCCTTGAAATGCTGCGAGTGAGAGAAAGTTTCTTCTATCTCCTGTCATGTGCCTGGAACAACCACTATCAAGAATCCAGCTTGAGTTGTTCTCCCTCACTCCAGCCTGCAAAACAAATTAGAGGTTAGCCTTAGGAACCCAGACAAGCTTGGGTCCCTTCTTACTAGAAAATGGATAAATCAAATCTTGTCTAGCCCATTTAGGTAAAACACTTCTTTTGTTCTTGGCCTTTGCCTTACTGACATTTATGCACTTTTGTTTGACATGTCATGTTTCACCACAAAAAGTACATAACATGTTGCAAGGTAATGCCACATACTTGCTCTTAGGGTTATATGGAGGCAGTGGTTTCTTAAATCCTAACCCTTGCTTTCCTTTATTTTGATTTTCAAGAACCCAGTTCATTGCCTCTGATGATTTATTCCATTTAATTAATCTGGTAAGCTCAAATTTTGATTTTTCAACCTTTTGACTTAAAACCCTGTTCTTCTCAGTTTCCTAATACAGAATTTCATTAGCTCTTTTCAATTCATTTTCCAAAAAGGTTTGAACTTCACTTATTACTTGCTTACCATTTGCACTTTCTCTTAACTGATTGCATTCCAATTCTAGCTCAGTGATCTTACAGTTTGACACAAGAGTCTGTCCTTTCAAGATGACATTGACTTCTTCAAGTTCAATGTTCTGTTCTAGGAGACTCTTGTGCTTAGTTCTAAGACTACTTAGTTCTTCAGTTAATTTATCTTTTTCAAGCTTCTCTTTTTCATAACCCTCGATCAAGGTGGCAGTGATTAAGATCAAGTTTTCAGAAGAGTATGTATGCAAAGTTTCCTTTAGTTCAGATAGACATACCTCTGCTGAATGAGCATCTTCAGTTCCATCAGTTGCCATGAGAGCAGAGTCCTTCTTTTGATTGTCATCTGAGTACACCTCCTTCAGCCTTTCCCAGATTTCCTTGGCAGACTTGCATTCAAGTATCACAGCAAGCACATCGTAGGTAAGTCCTCTTTTCAGGTACCATTCAGCTTTTGAGTTTGCCTGTAACCAGTCTAGGTCTTGAGGATCCAGTTCTTCTACCTTCTTTGGCACTAGGACACCATTTGCAGTTCTCTTTACAGGAACATGAGGTCCTCTCTTCACAATAAGCCACAGACTATAGTCAGCTGCTTGCAAGAAAGTCTTCATCTGTTTCTTCCAGTTCTTGTAATGAGTCCCGTTGAACACAGGTGGCCTTGATGGATCTCTTCCTCCTCTAAACTCTCGAGGGTCTTCTTCATCAGAACTGATGTCTGACATACCCATTAGTGCAAGTGGCGGATCATCTTCAGAATCCTTTTCATGATCGGATTAACTATCAGTTGGTCCCCATGTAGCATAGAAGGCTTCCTTCTTCTTTCTCCTTTCTGCTTTGAAGTTTGGAGGTCGTCTTAACTTCTTCTTATCTTTGTCATTTTCCTTTGGCGTCTCCTTCTCCTTTTCCTTGGATGCTCTATTTTTCATCCATTCTATCTCCCACATAGGACAGTCCACGACAACATGATCCTTTTTGAAGCACTTAAAGCATCCTGAATAGTTAGGGCTGTCAACTATGTTTTTCCTGCCAGAATTCTCCTTGCCACTTCTTTTGAATCCTTTGAACCTTCCCAAATTAAGCTTCTGTCTTAGGGCACTTACCATTGCTGCTTCAACTGATTGAAGATCAACATATTCATCGATTTCATCAGTTGCTTCAAGTGCAAGGGTCTTGTCCTTCTTTACAGTTGGTTTAGCTTTTGAGTCCTTCATCATCTCATGAGTTTTCAAGCTTCCAACCAGTTCTTCAAGTTTGATAGATCTGAGGGGTTTGGATTCAATGATGGCGGTCATCTTGGGTTCCCATGCTTCAGGAAGCACATTCAGAATTTTATCAACCATCTCTATTTCAGGCAGCTCCATATCCAGAGATCTCATCTCATTAGTAATGATGGTCAACCTGGTCATCATATCCTGAATTGATTCTTTCTCTCCCATGGTGAATAGTTCAAATTGTCTCTTCAGCATTCTCCTTTTTGAGTCCTTTACTTCTGTGGTTCCTTCATGCGCAACCTGCAAAGCATCCCATATATCCTTAGCCGTCTTATAAGATGATACTCTATTGAACTCCTCAGGACCAAGACCACATATGACCAGACGTTTGGCTTTATGATTCTTTTCAATCATCTTATAATCCGTCTCGTTGAACTCTTCTTTCAGTTTAGGTTCTTGCTTGGAAGTGGCTCCTTCACCAACTATTCTAGTGGGGATCAGATTTCCTTCAGAGACTATCAGCCAAAGTTGATAGTCTTCAGCACATATGTAATTCTCCATCATGTTCTTCCACCATGCATAGTATTGCCCATTAAACTGGTGGGGCCTCTGAACTGACTGTCCTTCAGTGATAGTAGGTGGTGCACTCATGATTCTGATCCTTCTCAAGGTGTTAACCTTTCACGAGAAGACCCGCTCTGATACCACTTGTTATAATCTATGCACCTCCTAAAGACACTAGAAGGGGGGTTGAATAGTGTCTACCGATTTTCGTTACAAGAACCTGGTTCTTCTGACGTAGAACCTAGTTCTTACCTTAGCTCTTATACTATTTCAAACACTGCAACTCACCACACCACACACACAGAAGACACAAGGATTTTACGTGGAAAACTCCTTGCTCAAGGGAGAAAAACCACGACCCACACTCTGGGATTTTAGAACTGAATCCACTAACACAAGAGCAAAGTTTTTTATTACAAACTCTGTAACCAAGGGGCTACACTCTAGACCCTAATCACTACTCAAAGCTAAACTCTAGCTTTTCTAGTAATTACACAAGAGTTCACCTAATACATATGCTTCTGTAATAAGCCAATAGGTAAAAAATATGAATGCTCAAACTAAGACAACTTACAACTCGATGATCCTAGACAGAATATCTAGACTCAATACACTGCATGCACTTCAGTTGTCTTCTCCAGTTTACTCACGTAGAAAGATATCAGATTGCCTTTGTATGCTCTCAACTCTCTGTTTGTGAATAACTGCTTTACGGCTGTCTCCACTACTTGTATTTATACGGATCTTGAAACCCTAGTTGAGTCCTACAGGGAATCTTTTTAATTATGGTAAGTCAGGATTCCTAGTAACTCTTTTCCTTGTTGAAGTCCAACTCCTTTTCACACTTCGAAGACACAGCCTGGGCACCGCCTCTTTTAGTCTGACTAGGATGCATATTCATTCACGCGCCACTACTCCTAGTTCCGCAGGGATTTGCAACCCGTAATTCTTTTCGATCAAGCGTGCCCTTTATTGCAAGGACTAGGTTCTTTGTGAGAACCTCTGAGTCCTTTCCGTTTGTCATACGTCAAAACCAGCTCTCAACAGATCCACTCGGACCTGGATCGATAATTTTATTTTTCGCAAGGTGGAGCACGACCCACCTAAACCAACAATGGTGGTCTTATTTTCAGCAAGAGCAAGATTCATCTTCAGAAGCGTGAATACTTAGTCTAGGCATTGTAATTTTACATTTCAATGTTGTATTTTTTATAAAATAATGACCGCCAGCCAGCAACTAGCATTCAGTGACCAGCATCAACAACCCTAATGTGTTAGAAGTATCTAGTTTCAGCCCAAGTATGTCAAGAAGTATCTTGATTCGGTCGTAGTGTGTCTAGAAGTTGTCTAGTTTCAGTCTTAGTAAGTCTAGAGTTGTTTAGTGACTGTCCAGGAAGCGGTAGTCCTAGTTATCGCGTGTGAGGAACTACAATGGCATGGCTCCTTACTCCGAAGATATGTAGGTAGCTTTATAGTCAGAGTACGATCACCATTTTCCAAGGCATGATCTTGGCTAGAACCGAAAAGCCAAAATTAGCTGTTGATTATGTCTTTGTCCGAAAACTCTGCGTGTTTCCGAGCAAAGAGGGACAACTGTAATCACCTAATTTTGGCACAAAAATACAAGAAAAATCTGCTCAAAATAGCCGTTGTAGTTTCCTAAGATTTTTGCTAAATTTTCCTAGAATTTTAGTCTTTTATTTTAACTAAAATTGTCATTAATTAGAAAAAATATAAAAATTACTAAAAATTACTTGTGTTGTGTTTAATTATGACTTTATATTTTGAATGTGATAGTATTGAAAATCTGTGTGGTTTTAATTATTAGTTAATTAGTTTATTATCAATTGTATAGAAGTTAAATTAGTTTGGATTTTGTTTAGTTAATAGGCCATTTGGGCCATGTTTAAATTCAGAAAAAAGAGATATGTAGCCCGTTCCAAGAAAAATATATATATATATATATATATATATATATATATATATATATATATATATATATATATATATATATATATATATATATATATATATATATATATATATACACACACGGAATCGCCTTAAGCTCCTCTACATGTTTCTAAAGGTACTTTTTCTAAGAGCCCTTTAATGTTTCCTTTCTCTTTTGCTACCCGATCCCATTTTTCCTCTTGAGTTTCTTGCCATAGTGTGATTATGTGGTAGCGATGGGGACATGCAGTGTGGCATGGTGAGAGTGTTGTGGTGGCTGTGCGTATGGGTGATTGAAATGGTGGCTGGTGTTAGCCGTATGGCTGGGATGATGCTTTGATGATGATGATGAGGATGACGGTGAAACAGCGTCAAAGTCGAGGCAGCTGTCGTGGTTTCGACTTGATGAGGCAGTGCACAAGGTGTTGTCAATAGTGTTGTTTTGATGTGTTTGCTGCGATTGGAGGTGTTGTGATGGCGATGGCGAGTGTTGCTAATGAGGCAGTGGCGAGGCTGTGGTGTGGATGGTGTCGGCATCGATGGTAGTGGTGTCGAATTGGACTTCACGGTTAGAGGAACCACTGTTTATTTTTGTACTTGTTATATGTATCCTTTGGTTTGGTTTTAGCAATAGAAAAATAGTTGGTTGATGATCATTGTAAAGGTTTTGGTCTTATTCCATTTTTCATTTTCTTGTTTAGTTTTTGGCAAGTTAAAATGTTAATCATGAGAGAAATTACCTGAACTGCATACTAGTGTCCATGTACAGATTCATTCCAAATTCAAACATGGTTCCTGAAATGCTCGGTCATTAGTTAAAGCACATTGTTCTTGTTGCTCTATATTAAGTATGAAGTTCATGCTCTAGTTGTTCTTTTTGCTCTACATTAGTCTGCTATTGGTTTGTTCCTATTGACTGCATTTGAGCTTGAAGTTAAGATAATTTGGCATTGTAGGAAGTACATTTCCTTGGGAAAGACAAAGATAGCAGACAGTTCAATGTTCAGTTTGTTTAGCATAGAATTTATGTGGAAATTTGCATGTCTAAACATGGTTTATATAGGTGCTTGTCTAGTTTATTGTGTATCTTATAACTTGTGAGTATAAAGAATTGACAGATGTGTTTGCCGGCTCCTTAGTCTTGCGTTTTCAGTCTTATGTGTATATGTGCTATGATCAGTATATCCTATCGTAAGCGTGAGTAGGGAATGAAAGAAAAGGTCATTGTGTATGTCTCAATAGTCGATCAGAGTTAAGCGTGTATTCGGTCATGCATGGATTTGAGTTTGAAAGTTATTTTAAGTTGTAGTATGTTCCTGTTTTGTTAGTATTATTGAGCATGCATCTGGTTGTTGATTTTGAGCACAAATTGGTTCTATTTGGTATGCTAGAATTGAACTCATTTGAAACGTGTCAATAAGGGTCTTGAAACATGGAGAGTGTGTGAATCTATTTGAACTAGTTGTCCAAGTGAGTCTTAACATTTTTTTTTA
This sequence comes from Petunia axillaris subsp. axillaris, assembly GCA_029990575.1. Lineage (NCBI taxonomy): Eukaryota > Viridiplantae > Streptophyta > Magnoliopsida > Solanales > Solanaceae > Petunia > Petunia axillaris. The sequence continues at coordinate 9,393,200 of JARKNS010000001.1, read as the reverse complement.
CTGTGAGTTGAATTTGATATTATAGTTTAAGTTTCATGTTAGTTAAATTCTAGTTTTCTGTTAGTCTTGGGAGTAACCTGGATTTTTTAGTTAGCTTATAAGTTCAAAGGGGTTAGTGTGACCTTCTTTTAGACTCAAATGAGTTTGAAACTCAACTTGGAATGGGCTGTAGCCAACTATGACGGTCTGGTGTATTTTGATTTAGTTCTAAGTTAGTTTGAGCTTTTAGTTTGTTTAGTTGGCTTGTTAGTTAGTATGATGAGTATTGGTCTGTTGTACTTTGGTTTAGTCTCAAGTTTAGTTTAGCTTGTTTAGTTAGCTTTTAGTTAGTTTATATGATGGGTATTGGGTTGTCCTTTGAAAGGACAACCTATTTTTTCAGCTATTAGGACTCTTCAAGTGGGCTAAAACACTGTCCAAGACAGCTCTAGCAGCTGTAATTTCAGAAAAAAGACTTATTGAGGCATAGACTTATACTTATGTGCAAATCAACAGTCAACCCTTTGGAAGCCTATTTAAAGAGTGTCTTAACTCATTTAAAGAAAGAACTACTTACTGATAATTGCATTGAATGAGAGTAAGAGCACTAAGAAAAATAGAGAGAAAAGAAAGTAAGTTTGGAAGAAGGATTTTAAAACCAAAAAGTCTTTACATCCAAGGGTCTTTTGGGGTATAAATCTTGAGGTTTAAAGGATGAATAGGAGTGTTAAGGGGCTGTTAAAAGGGATGTTCGGGTGCTGTATTTTGCTGTGTACGTGTCTTGTTTAAGCTTGTGGATCGATTTTGCTGAGCTCTCATTTGCTGAGTGCTTGTGGATCGACTTTGCGGAGCTCTTAGGTCTCGTTTGTTACAGGTAAACACAAAATCAACTTTGTATGCTTTACTTTTGCGTACGAAATAATATGTTTTAAAGGTTGAAGGTCTGTTTATGCTTCCATGAATGTACTGTTGTGTGTATCAAAAGTTTTTAAGGATGTATGAAATATGTTGGTGAAGTTCATGTTATTTATTTTGAGCATGTGTATGTATAATAATTTGGTAAAAATGAGTATGTTAAGCCAAAAAAAAAAATGGATCTGTTATCTTAAGGTTTTTTTTAATATGCTAAATCTAGACATTTTATAAAAGAACTGGTCATGCATCGAAAATTGTTAAATCTGGACTTGTAGGCTATTGTCTAAATTATGTATATATTTTATCATTTCTGTAAATTGGTACATTTTCACAAACCCAGGAATTTTGAAATCTGGTTAACTCTAAGATAATAAGCAAAGCAGGACCATAAATGCAGAGTTAATAAAGTTTAAAACAAGAAAAAACAGACATGAATTCATTTGAAGAAATATTGTGCTTGAATAGATAATTGAGCATGTGCCATTATTTTGCGAAGTTCACCTGCTTAATGTGCCAATCTTATGGAGCTTTTAAGACTGTCGGCACATAAGTCAGAGTTCTAACTCCCGTAACGACTGATCGTGGTTGTTTCATATTTTGCTTCAAATAATTTTTTCTGACTAAAATGATACTATTGATACAATAACTTCAACCACATGGCTAAAAGTTGATAATTAGCTACTAATTTTTGGTGTACCAATAAATTTGTTGCTATTTTGGTAGCAAGTCTAGCAAAAAATAAGAAATAAGCTTTGCAAATTTAATTTTTTGTGGCTAAGAAATTTACGAAATTGTAAATTTTCTTAGGTATTAGTCAGGATATTTAAATTTGTAGTCAAGAATTTGTAGCTATAAATACCTATTGTTGTAGTGAGTCTCTTGCGGTCAAAGGACATCTATCCTGTGCACCAACACACAATTGACAATAATTTAGGAAAAGTTACGACTTGTGGGGACAGGTCTATACGTATTGGTACTTGTCCATGAGCTAAGTTTCTAAAATGGATGTCAATGGAAACAGATACGTTAAAAACATTCGCGTCAAGGGTCAAAATCATCTAAATGATCTTAGAACTCAATTCCAAAAGTTCCTACAGGACACTACTGATCATACGAACTTAAGATGATAGAAGGATTTCTAAACTGAGCCCGTTTACACAAATCGATCGATGTGATAAGGTCATATTTTGATCGCAGAAGAATATGAACCAAATCTGCATTCCAGAGCTAATTCAGCTACTTCAAATTGGATTCAAATTTTGCTGGCAAGTTGAAAATGACCGAAAGGAGCAAGAATTGGATCTGGCGGTTCCCAAAACAGAACTCAATTACTCAAATAATGGGCCGGGCCATTTTAATAAGTCATCTGATTTTTAACTTGTCATGCCTTTAATTATAGAACCATTTACTTATTTATTATAGGGATTTTTACACAAATATACAAATTTTCACACTTAATTACAAAAAAATAGCAATATTTTCAAAATTACGACACATAACAATATTTTTTCTAGCAAAGTATAAATATTTATGGTACATTTCACAACCACCCATTATCACAAATCACACAACTCCTCAAACTTTTCCCAAACTCAGCTTTCAACCTAATCATAGTCCCGTTGGCAGCTCAATTTTCAAGCTCCTAATCCTCTCAAAATCATCGCCGGGGAGTTTTGCAGTCGGGTCGGGTTCTAAGAAACTAAATGATGCAGCGATTTGATTACAGATCTGAAAAAGGAAATTAAAAATGAATCGCCGTCGTCGTCGGAATCGGTGGCGGAGATGATTCGGTCGACCCGGAGTAAAAGCAAATCGGATTGTGGGATCAGTAAATTGAACCGTTTAGAAATGGAACGGCAACGGATTAGGGGTTTTGATATCGGAGATTTGGTTGAAGATTAAAAGGATTATCGGGTCGGGTATATGATTGAACCCGTCTGGAAAATGTTTGGGAATCTGCTCTCAACCGTTTCTATTTCTTTAGATTTGTTTCATTTTTGTTCTGTTTCTGTTTCTTCAGAATTGTTTAGATTTCGTTTCTGTTTCTGTTTGTACAGATTTGTCAGATTAATAAATTTGAACTCTTATTTTATTGCTCACGACTGATGGCGTTGAAACAATATGATACAGTTTGAAACATCGTTGAAACATTGAAACAATTGTTGCAACAGTTTGATACATCTGAAATGATGTTGAAACAGTATGATACTGTCTGAAACGACATTGAAACAATCTGAAATAATTGTTGGAACAGCCTGATACGGTCTAAAACGGGAGTTGATACAATGTAAAACAGTATGATACAGTCTGAAACGGGACTTGATACAGTTTAAAACAGTCTAAACGAAGTTGATACAGTCTGAAACGAGACTTGATACAGTTTAAAACAGTCTGATACAGTTTAAAACAACATTGAAACACTATGATACGGTCTGAAACAGTCTGATACGGTCTGAAACGGGAGTTGATACAGTTTAAAACAATTGAAACGGTCCAGAAACAGTTAGATACGGTGCTGCAGAAACAGTTGAAACGGTGCAGAAACAGTTAGATACGGTGCTGCAGAAACAGTTGAAACGGTGCAGAAACAGTTAGATACGGTGCTGAAATAGTTGATACGGTGCAGAAATAGTGAGATTCAACGAGATACATTGAGGATGGACGAGGAAAAGTGAAATTGGAGAAAATGAGAGGAGTAAAAGTGAAATTGGGGGGAAATGGTGGGAGGAAAAATGAAATAGGGGGAAATGGGAGGAGCAAAAATGATAGTGGGAGAAATAGAAGGAAGAATGTAAGTGTTTGGTATGTTATGGAAAAATATTGCTATGTTTTTGCTATATTTGTAATTATCTTGTGTTTTCCTCTATATAGGATAATCTTACTAAAATGTTGATATGTTTGGTAATTAAGCTCTAAAACTTGTACTTTTATGTAAAAAATCCTTTATTATAACTAAAACTCAATCAGGACTGATGAGTCACATATACCCTAACAAATGCATTTTATTTATTAATTATCAAAACTCACATATCTCAATAAGAGTTTTGGGAGAGATATAAAAGGAACCATACTTAGGGAGTTTAATTGAGAACTGAATGCGAACAATAAACTTGAATAAGAGGAGCTTTAACCTTCACTTTATATGCATAGAACACACCTAATTAATCTAACGGTGAACCTATATTGCATGACGGTTTAAACTTAAGAGAGCATCAGTGTGTAGGACTTCGAGTGCATCCATTAGTTAACGTACGTTTATATAAGACGAAAGACATGGTTTAAAAGAGTCGAAAGCATCTCCAACCACCCGATTAATAGTACCATTATTGTGTACCTAACGGCTTATTACTCTTCCTTCCGCTATGGGAGTTGCATAACAAAACAAATCATGAGATTATTTTACTACTCTAAGAGTAATTAATTAATTATGTAGTTGGATCATTTTCTGTGAAATCATCATTTCTAATGCTTAGTGACTTTTGATATTTCAAAATTACAATATGTTTGGGATTATTCTTGACTTTATTGAATAAAATTGAGTTATATTTTTAAATACGGTAGTTATATTGTTTAGAGCGGGTACTGAAATACTAGATCTAATATCTGTTGTTCCAGATTGATATAAACTTGTTTTATTTGTAATTAAACATGATCCTTAATGATTTTCACGAATACTCGTATACGTTTATAGTAGTAGAAATAAATAACCAGTACCAAGAGCATACAACTAAACCTACAAATAACTAATTAAAAATGATCTAGCCTAGATCAAACAACCAAAGCTTCAAGCAAAGCTAGCTAGCTTAGTGGTTAATGTGGCCAATTGTCAGTATCGTGATCTTACAAGTTGCAACATAACCTTTATGAGTAGCTTGTAAGGATGATCGTATATATATGTGTACAATTTATAAAAGCTAGCTAAGGATTAGGTGGCCTATTATCAGCATTTGCATCTTACAAGTTGCAACCTTTATCTTACAAGCCAGCTGAAGCTGTAACTACTCGATATTATCATAGATCGATCAATTACATTTTATACAAAGCTAGCCAAGTGGACAATATGGCTAAAATATCAGTGTCGTTATCTTACAACTTGCTACTTTTAACTCTAGTTTTCTTTGGATCATCTTCAAAATTAATTGTTTGTCACCAAGTACTCTTCGTCTTCAAGTTTAATTTAGCTACTTTGAAACACATAATACTAGCTACTAATTGAGAATGGTTTGTGTCGACATATCTCTCTCTCATTGACAGTTCCAGAGACGGACATAGATGGCTATGTGGTTGAATTTAACTCTGTTAATTTCGAATCGCATTATGATCACCACTTCTCTCAGTAATGGACTTCCTTTAGCTTTAGGAAGAAATCTATACTTTGGAGCTCAGCTTAGGGATCAGATATATATTATATACATATGAAGAACATAAATGGAAAAAATGCACATAAAAAGAACGATTATATTCATTTTAAATCCATTCTACATCCTGAATTCACCATTTCGAACTTATTAAATTCGAAGTCTAGGAAAAGATTTACGACTATGTATATATATACCACGTGGTGGCTTACTAAAACCATGTAAGTGGTGAGTTTGTTTTTTCTTTTAGTGACTGAAACTTCTACGTACAAGATCAATTAATCCCGCTATAAGAAACATACTTCAGCAAGAGTAAAACTCGACAAGCTCGTCCAATGACGACTCAAGCTGGGAATCAGCATGTCGGAGCATCCAAAGCAAGTGTTCAAAGAGAACAACTTCACATCCGACAACGATATTGGAGTCTTCTGAGTTTTCAACAAGTTCTTGGAAAAGTGGATGGTGGATAACGTCGGAGCTGACTAGGTATTTGCGGCGTGACTTACCAACATAGACTGGATGTAGGTCATTGTTATAACAATATTGGTTGTCATTGGAATAGCAATCATTATCTTCAGTAGAAGAATGGTAATTAGTAGCCACAATGGGGCCACGACCTAGCTTGAAAGATTGCATTTTCTTCATGACTGACTTTAGCTTGATGAGCTTCCCTCCTTTGGCCATGGCTATATATATTTTTGTTGGATTCTAGGAAAAGAGAAGATAAGTTTGATTTGAATAGAGAAGATTGAGGGAAGAGATAGGGAAGGTTGGTATATATAGAAAGGGGAAGAGTGAAAATATAACACAGCTAATGGGCAGCCGTTACGTTGAATAGAATAACACTTGGTGGGCCCGCGCAACTGTTTACAAATTGAAGGCTAAAATAAGGGAAGGCAAAACCAGCTGCGGCTTTGGAACTTTTTTTAGCGAACTTTCTTTACTTTTCTATTCATTGACAGATTTCTCACACTGCTGCACCCACTTTTAAGTTTTACTATTCTTTTTTAAACTTGAACTACATGTATAGTAAGAGTATCATAAATCAAAAGTTTGGAGGTCATTGTCAACCTATCAAGACGAACTATACTAATTTTATAACATAAACAGAGTTTTTCAATTGATTTGTTTCTTTTCTTTTACGATTAACTAACAAAGTAACAACGAAGCGCTCTCTAAACTGCTAGAGAGAGGGAATGTGCGTGGCTAGCATGAATAAAAGTTCTTTTGCAGATACAAGTATTTTTTAAAACTACCAAACTTTTTGCTTGGTGGCGTTTTCGTACCCTCCCTACTGGCTGTGTGAGCAAGTTTGTTGAGTTGGATGTTTTGAAGAATGAAAAATGAAAGATTTTAGTAATTTGGAGAAGAATTTAGTCCTTGATGAGAAGGACACGACTAATCGAAAAGATTTTGTGGAATTCAAATCCATGCAGCACTAGGAGTAGTGGTGCGTAGGCTTATGTGCATCCTAGTCAGCTAAAAGAAGTGGTGTCGGGACTGTCTCATTGAAGTATGAACAAGAGTTAATGTTGAACAAGGAGACTCACAAGAAAATCTTGACTTTCCATATTTACAAGGTTTCCTAGTGAAATACTACTAGGGTTACGAAACCCATATAAAAGCAAGAAAATTGAGGCAGTCGAACTCAGTTATTCACCACGAAAGTTCAGAGCAAACACAAGGCGATTCATTAACTCTTAAATGACATAACTGTTGAAGACAACTAGTGAAGAACTCGGAGTACAAATAATAAATCTGTTTAGGTTCTTTATTGCAGCTGTCATAGTTTTCATATTTTGTTCGTATTACCTATTTGCTTATGTTGGAAGCCATTGCAATAGGTGAACTTTGAGTGATTACGAACTTTGTAAAGCTAGAGCTTAGCTTTGTTGAGTGATTAGGGTCTAGAGTATTGCCCCTTGGTTACAGAGTTTGTAATCTAAAATTAAACTTGTTCTTTGTGTTAGTGAAGTGTTTTCAAAATCCCAGAAATCATGGTTTTTCTCCCTTGAGCAAAAAATTTTCCATGTAAAAACATTGTGTCTTTAGTTTGTTGTTTGTTTATGTGTTTGTGGTTTTTTGGTGGTGGCAACTATACAAGAACAAGGTTCTTGTGTTTAAGAGTCTAGTTTTTCAGCGAAAATTGGTGGACACTATTCAACCTTCTTCTAGTGTCCATAGAAGGTGCTTAGATTATAACAGAGTTATTGCATTCTTTTAATGTATGGATTAAGAAACAAATGTAATTGAATGGATCAACAGGCGGGTTACACGATTTCGGTCGGAGAAAGAAATCTGAGATAACATATTAAATTCATAACTGTTGTGCGAAAGATTAATAAGTTTTGGTTGCGACTAAAGTGCTATTTAGTAGCAGTAAGTAATGACGTTCTTCTTTTGTAATAGGTTCTTTAGTAACTTCATTTGTTCAAATTTTTGTGAAACAGTTTGAATAGATACATAGTTTAAGGAATAATTTTTTAAAATTTGTGACCATAAAAATATCGTAACATTTATGTAGTTGTTAAATTTTTGAAACTTATGGTATTGAACACTTCATAATATTTGTGTGGCAATATACCCTTCTCAATAAGGGTCAAATAAAAAGCTAGAGTTAAATTGTCTCTAATCTTAGAAAATTACTGTATCATATTTTCTAAAACTGATTAAAAAAAATACGTAAAATGAAACAACGGGAGTATGAATTAATGACACACCTATTGCGTTGATTCTTTCTTTTCGATTCATCAGCATCAAACCAAATTAGAGTGTTTCAAGTAACTGCATGTATGGTTACGACCATATCCACATTAGAGAATGTCTAATCTGAATTCTTACCTTAAATTTCGCTGTCCACCCCCTTTGTTACTTCCAAACAAATAATAACAACTCTTGGGTACATGCAATGTAGGAATTTAAAAAACAAATGCTCACTCGTTCACGTACAAATTTTACTTGCTTAATAATATTTGTGTTAAACAAGCCGTGGAAACCCATCACAAACGTTTTTCTGCATTTCTTTTATCCTTCAAAAAATTTCTTTTTCTTTCTTGAAAGCGACAGACATGTGCAGCCGCAAACAAGTTGAGCCAAATTCTGGAGCCCCTTTGTGCGACTTCATTTGTTTCGTTTTATTAAATAAATTCTTTAGATATCAAGGAAGGTAATGGAACAACAACAACATACTCAATGGTATCCCATCAAGGTGCGGTCTGTGAAGGGTGAGATGTTTGCAGATCTTACCTCCACCAGAGTTTAAAGGCTGTTTCTGATAGACCCTCAGCTAAAAAACATCAGTGGGAAACATAATCGAGTGAAGCTAGATGACAATAACAAAACAATGAAAATGACATATTGTTAGAAAGCATTCAAACATACTCAAGATAAACAGAAAATACCAATAACACATAAAATTCGAATAAGCTAAAAGTATACTATACCGAGAATCGCTCGATTACTACCTATCCCTCTACCTAAATCTTCGACCTCCACTTTTTCCTATCTAGGGTCATGTCCTCGGTAATTTGAAGGTGGGCCATGTCTCGCCTAATCACCTCATCCCAATTTTTCTTTGGTCTACCTCTACTTCTCCGAAGGGTTAATACTGTCAACCCCTCACAACAAAAGGAAGGTATAGGAATCTTTCAAATTTTTGGAAGGCATAATTCTTCATCGTTTATTTAGTGGCTTGGCTAGTTAGAATCCGGACAAAAAGAGGTGGTAGAATGTAACAAAGAGAATAATCAATCCAAAAAATTAAACAAACTTGTTTACAGACAATGTGTTACTTTGCAATTAATGCAATCACTTAATTATAGACAAGCTCAGTTTTTTCTAAAATTGATTTAATTACATTCGGTTTATTTAATATGAAGTCAGCTAATGGATAGAATCTTAGTCAGCTTATATCATTGTTTGTTAGTGATAGATTATATGAACTTTAACATGCATGAATTATGTGGTAGAGTGAAATGGTATTGTTTTTTTAAAGTAACCTCTTGTTTTAATGTTCGTTTTTTTTCCTTTTTAAATAGGGGAAATATGGAAAAGAGTACTGTACAAACGTTTAAACTTTACACTCCAATTGTCCAGTAGGATTCACTATGTTTTTAAACGTAATACACTGCGAAGCAATGTTGATATCACACACTTGGCATAAATGATATTGTTCCCATACCTCATTCCACTCACCCATATGTGGACATTCATTTAAAAAAAAAAAAAATCATATTCGGTAGTTATAAGGTATTATACCACAACAACAGGAGACCAGGAACACAAGCTCCTTTGTCACTGACTCCTTGCCTCCTTGGTCTTAAGAGTATTAGTTTAAGGAAAAAAGAATCATTGTTCGTCTGATGCTGACTATTCATAATCCGCGTATGGGTCTCATTTATCATTGAACGTGGTTCTACAATAGATCCATATGATTCTTAGATGGCAAAATTATCCTAGCTAGAGTGACACTTGTAAAGATTTTTATGTTCTAGACTGTGAATCATGTGCAATCTAATTAACTTTTTGAATTGTAAGACTAATTGATTAAGTTTTTCCATATACATAAAAAACACTGTTTTATTCAAGAAATCTTACCAAAAACAAAAATAATTTCTTGATTTTGATTTGACTATACCACTTTCTGTTTTGAATCTTCTGGAATATGATGATTTTCTCATCCTTTACTTTTTTCATGATTTTGTGAAATGACCTGAACTGTCATTTTAAGTTTTAGAGCTCCATTTTGTGAACAGATAGTTTCATTAGTTTAACGGGATCATTAAAGACTCACTTATGAATTTTGAGTTCGTTTAGATAAGTTTCAACACTTGAGCGGAAGAATAATTTTTGAGCATATGGAATCGACAACCTTGATTTGTGTTCTCGAGCTTCGGATTGATATCTGAAGGTACTATTGATGCTTATTGAGATTTGTGACTCATAAAAATAAGAATCGCCGAATTTTAAGATCGTAACTCGTATGAGATTTTAAGTGCCAAAAAGGTGAATTGGGAAGGTTCTGGTTTGTTGGTGCGAGCTTTAGCGACTAGTTATTTTCTCAGCATTTATATATATAGCTGAATTGCGCGCATTTATTATTTTTTCTTCCTTTTTTGGCCGAGAAGAGCTTGGAAAACTTAAATTTTAGAATCAAATTTATTTATGGCTCTCAAGGTAATGATTATCTACCACAGTATGAATATTATACTCAAATTTGAATTGATTTCATTCATTATAATTATATTTGATTTCTAAAGCCTTAAATGGAAATTTTCAACTCTAGCCTAAAATGAAGTATTTTGGGGATTTGAAGGAGTAAACTAAATCCAATTGATCAAACTTTTTATGTACGAACTCGTACTCGAATGGATACATGATTATGTAATTGAATTTTAGATGTGAGGTGTTGAGCAATATTTGACTTTCGATGTAAACCCGAAAACTGATAAATTGACAATTTAATGATGTAAATGAACTTTGATTGAGAAAGTAAATATACTTTAGGACTAGTGGACTTATACGTGACCCAAAAATGTATCTTGTTCTGGTATTCAAGTATGACTTTTGGAATGAATTTTGACCAGTTTGTTCTAAAGCTATGGAGACTAGCCACTAGCTCATATTGACTATATTATTTATTTTCTTACATAAAGTGGACTCGTTTGGAGGGATTTGAGCATGAAAAGGTGATTGTAAACTAGTTCACTATTGTCGGATTGAGGTAAGTGATTTTCATCCCTTGGGCTAGTTAACTAGCCTCAGGTCAAGGTAAGTGATTTTCATTCCTTATTTGGTGGACTTACTCCAACATTGGATGTCTGTGTATGTGTTCCTCACATGCATAGCTGCTGAAATAGGCATACTTTTTGTACCAAGATTGTCTAAAAAGTATGATTTACTCATTATGCTATGTATTTATTTATCGGTACTGACTTTTATGATCATAAATATTAGCACTCATTATTTTTACATACTTACTGTTATGCGGTGCCTCCTTGAGTTTGCTTAATAGGCAAAGTAATGTCGGGCAATGGTCTCCTCCGCACGCTAGACTAGATCGTCAGTGCCGTGCAGGAAAATCGATGTCAATGACAGTGTGTATAAAAAGTGTAATTCAAATAAAAGTCGTTGCACTTGCTTGTATTAGTCAAAAGCCAATTGATTACAAGAAAGCCAACGTGGTGTCGAGGGGGCGAGACACCAGAGCAGAAATATGAAAGCAACTTACATATGTTTGAATCCTCATACCCCCATATATATGTCTTAAAAAGAAAAACTCATGTCCACGTAGTAGGCAATAAAGGGTTAGACAATCATACTAGAAAAATACAGAAAGATAAACTAACTATATTTATATGGTGTGCGGTACTTTGAGGGGCCGCATCCTTGTTTGCGTCTTCACGGTGCATGCACAGGGCGCAGACGCGGGGCAATCTGTGTTAGGGCGTACATGCGTAGGTCGCATGGCATTTGCACACTCTAGTGCGAGAAAAGCAGCGTTGGGGCGCGCATGCGCAGGTCGAATAGCGTTGGCACACTCAAGTGTGGGGGTGTGTAGGCGCTGGCTGCGGGAAGGCTTTGAAGGCGCTATCTACTTGCTGCGCGCGGACACGCTCAACCGGTTGGGCGACATACACAGATGCACATATAGATCTTGGCGCGGCCATGTTCGTGGCACTAGGCGCTTTGAGGCTTGCTAGGGCGGCGCAGGACGCGCCCAAGGAGTCATGGGGCACGGCTGAGAGGCTGACCATGACATTCTCCCCCACATGAGTTGGCGACGTCCTCGGTGCCCTCCTTGCAAGATAAGATAATCAGCTGTAGAGGTCCTTGAAGGCTTTGAGGTCTGTTCCCCTCTCCCATGTATTCTCATCTGCATCACATTCGCTCTATTTCACAAAAAATTCCTCGTGATCTTTCCTTGAGGCATTAGTAACGCGGTCATCAAGGATAGCTTCTGCTACTTTCTTCCCTGACCACTTGTTCTTCTCGATGCTTGGCATTGTGAGCTGGCTTCTGGAAGGATCATACCTGTCTTCTTGGAAAGGCTTCAACAAGCTGACATGAAAGACGGGATGGATCTTCCACCAAGCTGGAAGCTCAACACGATAGGCAACTTTTCCAACACATTTCACAATGGATAGAGGTCCAATGTATTTCGGCAAAAGACGTGGGTTATGAGCTCCCGCAAAAAAGTATCTTTTGTGGATCTTTACCATCACCTTGTCCCCGACTTTGTACTCCACAAAACACCGGTTTTGATCTGCATATTTTTCATCCTCTTTTGTGCTTTTTCAAGGTAGCTCCGCACTATCTCTAGGTTTCTCTTCCACTCTCTTGACAAACTCACAGCTCTGGGAGACTTTGACACATTTGGTGCATCAACAGTATGCAGGAGAAGACGTTGTTGTCCCATGATAATTTCAAAAGTGCTCATGTTGATACAAGTATTTCTAAAGTGCTCATCTTGACACCACCAGTTGTCTTCTTTTAGTTATTTCACGTTGAAAGTTGTTGGATCGCCTTTGTATGCTCTCAGCTCTCTGGTTCTGAAAAACTAACTTCGGCTGCATCAACTACTTGTATTTATATGGCATTAAAACCCTAGTTGAGTTCCATAAGGAAACCTTGTAATTTAGGTAAGACAAGATTCCTTGTAACTCTTTCCTTGTTTAAGTCCAACTCGTATTCGTACTTCGAAGACACAGCCCGGGCACCGCCTCTTTTAGTCTGACTAGGATGCATACTCATTCACGCGTCACTACTCCTAGTTCCGCAGGAATTTGCAACCCTCAATATTTTCGATCAGTCGTGCCCTTCTATCCAAGGACCAGGTTCTCCTCTAGAACCACTAAGTCATTTTCGTTTGTCATTCTTCAAAACCTCTTTCTCAACAAATTTCCTCTTTTTGATGATGACAAACAAATGTTGCCAATGAAACTGAATAGACAAGATCTCCAAAAACACAAAAACACGAATAACAGTTTGAAAATTTTAAAACAGAGGAGTTAGGTCACAAACACCCCAACATTTCCTTCTTCCCCCTTTTGACATCATCGAAAAGATTCAAACACCTGCATGAACCAGTTAGAACTATCCAGTCTAGAGCATAAGGCAACAAGTCAGCTAAGATATAACCACACAGAAATAAGGCTAAGGGCCCAAGTAGAACCAGATATATAGAAAGATCCAAAATAAGCAAAAGAAATTTAAAACCATTCATCCAGGGCATGACAAGCCACACGGCCCTATTTAAGTACACAAGTGAAAATAAGATTGTCTTAAAGTCACATATCAAGGGAGGACACGGAGAGATAAGGGAGGGTAAGCAACAAGGACAGAGATGAGGAGGGGTAGGACTCAGAGCTGTATGTTGAAGTGCTTGACAAGTGCCTCAAGGTTATTCGTATTCTTGGCCCTTTCCATCACCAGCTCAGCCTCATACTCGTAACACTCAATTTTCAAGCGATCAATCTCTTGATTCTTCAACTCCAGCTTCCTATGCAACTCAGCATTTTCTGTATTCACGTCAAGAACATGACTCTCTATTTCTTTCACTGCTGCAATTGCTTCATCTGGTCCATAGTCTTCACTCTCTTCAGCCTGCTCCTGCTTAACCTGCACTGGTTTCTTGGAAGCTCTTTGCTCTTTGAAGAAATCACAACTTTTCAGTACATTATGCCCAAACATTTGATGTATGGTGGGCTTCTTCCCTACTTCCAATGGAACCCCAAAGTGCTCAAAAACCTGCTGTAGGATGTAGGAATGCACTAATGAATGTGGTTTCTGATCAGTGTCTGCAATCCTTTTTATATGTCTGATTATCAGACCAGGTAGATTAACTTTCACTCCTCTGTCCAGCAGGTCCATGTAGGTTAGATCAAGAGCACTGGCCTCGTTGTTCCTCTCTCCCCTTGGCAACAAGAACCTATGCACAAAGTCAAACAACAATTGATGAGCCGGTTCCATTTTCTTTTTGTCGACCTTCCTTTCCTTCCTGAGTTTTAGTTTCCCTGAAAAAATTTTCACAACACTCAGTGGAGTTACTCCATCGGTTCTTTTTGGCCATTTCAACTTAACATACCTGCAATAACCCTCAGCAGGCACATCAAGTATCACTCCCAACTCGGGTATCCCAAACTCAATTTCAACTCCCTTCACCACAGAATACACCCTCCAGGCAGCAATCCTGCAATTTGTATAGAACTCTCTGACTTCATCAGAATACAGCAGCCTGTCTTTGTTGGCAAATAAGCCTAACCACCCTTGATCCCCTACGATCCTGAGTAAGGGCTTCATGTGGTGCTCCTTCACATCATCCAGGATGCTTCCAGCCAATACCTGGTGTTTTGCAAAGAAGGCTGTTCTGTCAACCTCCTCAGAGTCTTTTCTTCTTTTCTTGCTCTCCAGTTCACTGTCTGTTTCTGCGTCACTGGGTTCCACATAACTACCAGCTTCATCACTTTCTTCTTTGGCTTCATCCTCATTTTTCTCATGCTTTTGTTCTTCCTCCAGTTTTCCAGTCTTCACATTCTTAACTGTTTTTTCCAGCTTACCATCCTTTGCTAACTGCTGCTTTAAGGCTGACCTTGTTGCCTTCCTTCTTGAGGAAGAGCCTGGCTGTGCAGCAGTTTTGTCACCACTCTCAGTCCTCTCCTCCTTAGAGTCATCACTAGATTCATCCACCAGTCTACTCTTTGACACAGACTTTCCCCCTTTCAACAACCTTCTTCTCTTATCAGGCTGCACCCTGGTCTCACTTACAAGCACCACTTCTTCTTCTTCTTCATCTTCATTCAACAGTTTTTCATCCTCCTCTCCAAACCTTCTTTTTACACTCTTTCTTTTTGTTTCCTCAACTTTCTCTGCTATTTTCTCACCTTCCCCATTTCCTTCTAAACCTTCCTCATTCTTTTCCTCTTCAGAATCTGTCCAATTTAGTTCTGCATCCTCAGCCACAGTAGGATCTGAGCAAGAACCAGGTTCTTTACTCAAATCCTTTGCAACCTCAGCAGAACTAGATCCTCCAACCACTGGACCTTCACGTACAGATATATCATGAACTCCCTCAATAGGAGCATCCTCCAACCTAGATTCACTAACATGTTCCTTTTGGGATTCAGCAGAATCCTCTTCTCTCAGTCTTTCTATCACATTTTCAACTAGATCTGCCTCCAACACACTCTCAGTTACTAAGGGCACATGCACACTAGACTTAGGTTCTTCCTGAACACCCGGTTGGTTCTCCTCAACTACCTTCCCCCTACCAGATGTATCTCTGGATTCTACATTTCCTACGATTTCATCTAGTCCTTTTACAAATATTTCAGTACTCACTTTTCCAGGACTTTTTACAACTTCTAATGCAGTAGAAGTAGATAGAGTAGATTTAGGTATTACATTAACCGGTATTTCAGAAGAAACTTGTTTTGTTGACGTAAGAGACGAGGATCCGACCGCCTTCTTCTTGGCCAATTTCTTTCCTCCCTTATTGAGAAAATTTGACCTAGCCCTAACGATTCTCTCTGCAAGAGTAGAGGGAGGGGGTTTTGGAGTAGATTTCTTCGATTTGTGTGTTCCTGAAGTCTTGATAGGAGATGTCGATGTAGATTGTGCTTGAGACATGGTGATTTTGGTTAGGGTTTTGAGAATAAGATGAAGGGGATTTCTTGTTTCGATTTTTTGGTGAGAGAATGTGGACAAGGCAGAGAGGGATTATTTTGCAAGCGTATCTATTTAGCTTCTGTCAAAATAGAAGTGAGAATGAGTAATGGTGGTGGGGGTTTTTCAGGGAACTGACACTAATGATGGCTAAAAGGTGAAAAGCAGCTTTTTGAAATTTTGAAAACCGGGAAAAGAGGGATTGATTTGACGGTTACAAGACTTACCCAAATAAGGTCTTTTTAATGAAGTAGGGTCCGGTAAAGTCTAGTAGAAGTCTAACCAAAAAGGAATTTGTTCCTATAATTAAGGGCGATTACAAGAACATCGGAGGACTTCCTTGACACACGTATAATTTGACAATCAATTTCAGTTATGACACTTAACGTAAATGGCTTGTGTAGATGTACCTGGACATGGTTCCTCATGCTTGTCTTGGTTCCTTCCACGTACCTTGTAGGTTCTTCCATGGGAACATATTAGCCCATCCTGAATGCTAATCAGTTGAACAAGTGTACTTAATAATGTACAAAATTTAGACTGGACAATAATAACAATAGTTACAGACAAGAAGCTGAACACTTAACTAACCAATCATTGGGGAACAAACATTGAGTCATCCGTGTATTTTGGTCATCCCTAACTCCAACCTGTTCCTCTCAAACTTAACTTTGTTAAGTGCTTTTGTAAATATGTCAGCAATTTGATCTTCAGTCCTGCAAGAATTCATAGTGATCAAACCTTTTTGTGCATTATCTCTAAGAAAATGGTGTCTAATATCAATGTGCTTTGTTCTTTTATCCTGGACTGGGTTCTTGGCAATGTTCACTGTACTTGTGTTATAACAGAAAATGGGCACATCTCCACATTTAATTCCAAAGTCCTCCAACTGCTGTTTGATCCATAACAATTGTGAGCAGCATGATGCAGCTGCTACATACTCAGCTTCTGCAGTAGATAAGGCTACTGAATTCTGCTTCTTTGTTGCCCAAGAAACTAAGCAAGGACCAAGAAAGTGTGCCACTCCTGAAGTGCTCTTCCTGTCCGCCAAGTGACCTATATAATCTGCATCAGCAAAACCAATTAGTTCAAAAGTACCTCCCCTTGGGTACCATAGACATAGATCCTGAGTTCCTTTCAAGTATCTCAACATCCTCTTCATAGCTATCAAATGTGATTCCTTAGGCTTGGACTGAAACCTAGCACACATTCCCATACTGCATAATATCAGGTCGATTGGCTGTGAGGTAGAGAAGTGAACCTATAATTCCTCTATATTTTGTCTAATTTGTAGAAGGACCTAGTTCATCCATATCCAGCTTGGTTCCAGGAGCTATAGGAGTAGTCATTTCTTTAGCTCCTTTCATGTCAAATTTTTTCAGAAGTTCCTTGACATATTTTTGTTGATGAATCATGGTTCCTTCAGACGTTTGTTTTATCTGCAATTCTAGGAAGAAATTGAGTTCTGCCATCATGTTCATTTCAAATTCACATCCCATTAATTCAGCAAATCTTGCATAGCTCCTCATCAGTGGCTCTAAAAATGATATCATCAGGAAATACACTGTTCACAAACCCTGGTGGCTGAATTACATAGACTTCTTCATTCAGATATCCATTCAAGAAAGAACTCTTCACATCCATCTGATACAGTGTGAACTCCATGTATGTAGCAAAGAATATTCTAATAGCTTCCATTCTTGTCACTGGTGCAAAAGTTTCATCATAGTCAATTCTTTCTTCTTGACTGTATCCTTGGACTACCAATCTAGCCTTGTTTCTTGTTACTATACCATGCTCATCTAGTTTATCTCTGAACACCCACTTTGTTCCAATTATTAATCTGTCCTTTGGCTTAGGAACCAGGTGCCACACTTTGCTTCTTTCAAACTGATGAAGTTCATCCTGCATTGCTAAAATCCAATCCGGATCTTCTAGGGCTTCTTTTACATTCTTTGGTTCCAAAGATGAAAGGAAGGCAAAGAATGCACAAAAATTCTTCTGCTGACCTGGTCATAATTCCAGTATCCAATTCTGATAGTACATTCTCCAAAGGATGAGAACTTTGGTGCTTCCATGGCCTGGGTTGAACATAACGAGAAGGACCTCCAGCAGCACTTTGGGTAGGTTCTTCCTGTCTTGTTGAATCGTCAACTTCATTTGATTTTCCCCCGGTCATATTGACTCCTTGTTCTCGAGAAGTTGAATCTTCACATGATTCTTCCTTGTCTTCTGGATCTTCAGAGTCATCTGCACCATTTTCTCGAGCAAGGCCAATTGCCTGATCATCTACTTCAGTCTCATCTACCGCCTTGTCAGATTCATCAAATACCACATGCATACTTTCCTCAACTGCTTGCGTTCTTTTATTAAACACCTTGTATGCTTTGCTTTGAGTAGAATAACCAAGGAATATGGCCTCATCACTTCTAGCATCAAATTTTCCCAATGGTTCCTTTCCGTTGTTGTGGACAAAGCATTTGCAACCAAAGGGTCTCAGGTGTGTAATATTTGGTTTCCTTCCTCTGAGTAGCTCATATGGGGTCTTGTCAAGAATAGCTCTTATGGAGCATCTGTTCAGCAAATAGCATGCCGCGTTTATTGCTTCAGCCCAGAAGTTTCTTGCAAGACCACTTGACAGCAGCATAGTTCGTGCCATATCCTCCAGCAACCGGTTCTTTCTTTCAACTACTCCATTCTGCTGTGGAGTTCTTGGTGCAGAGAAGTTATGATCAATGCTGTATTTTGCACAATAATCAGAAAATTTTGAGTTTTCAAACTCTGTTCCATGATCAGATCTAATGGTGACAAGTTCCAGGCTCAACCTGTTCTGCACAACACCAGCCCAATCTTTGAAGCTATCAAAGGCTTCATCTTTGGACACCAAGAACAGAGACCATGTATACCTAGAGTAGTCATCAACTATTACGAACACGAACCTCTTTCCTCCTCTGCTGTTGACTCTCATAAGTCCACACAGATCCATATGTATAAATTCCAATGGTTTTGATGTACTCACCACCTTCTTTGATTTAAAGGATGATCTCACATGCTTCCCTCTCACACAAGCATCACATATTTTTATGTTTTCAAATCTCTTACTAGGCAGTCCACGAACCAACTCCTTAGATACAAGCTTGTTGAGTGGTGAGAGACTTGCATGACCCATTCTTTTGTGCCACAACTGTGAATCACTTTCTTGCACGTTCAAACATGTTAAGTTGTTTTCAGGCAGTGATTTCAATGATGCTTTGTACACGTTGTTCACCTTTTTTCCTTCCATAGCAATTTCTCAACTTTGTAGGTTCTTCACAATACACCCTACAAAGAAAATACTTACTTCATTTCCTCTATCACATAGTTGAGAGATACTCAGCAGGTTGTGTCTGAGACCATCGACACAGTATACGTTTTCAATTGCATGATCCAGAGTTCTCCCAACTTTTCCGATTCTTATGATTTGACCACTTTTTCCTCTTCTGAAGGCTACACTGCCTCCTTGAAATGCTGTGAGTGGGAGAAAGTTTCTTCTGTCTCCATTCATGTGCCTTGAACAACCGCTATCAATAATCCAGCTTGGATTGTTCTCCCTCACTCCATCCTGCAAAACAGATTAAGGGTTAGCCTTAGGAACCCAGACAAGCTTAGGTCCCTTCTTATGAGAAAATGGATAAATCAAATCCTTTTTAGCCCATTTAGGTAGAACACTTCTTTTATTCTTGGTCTTTGCCTTGCTAGCATTTATGCATCTTTGTCTGTAATGACCAGTTTCACCACAAAAGGTACACAGCATGTTACAAGGCAATCCCACATACTTACTTTTAGGATTATATGGAGGAAGTGGTTTCCTGAATCCTAGTCCTTGTTTTCCCTTGTTCTGATTTTCAAGAACCCAGTTCATTGCCTCAGAAGATTTATTCCATTTTGTTAATCTGGTAAGCTCATATTCAGTTTTTTCAACCTTTTGATTTAAAATCCTGTTCTTTTCAGTCTCCTGATACAGAACTTCATTTGTTCTTTTAAGTTCATTTTCAAGAAAAGTTTGAACTTCACTTATTACTTGCTTACCATTTATAATCTCTTTTAACTGATTGAGTTCCAGTTCCAGTTCTGTGATATTAGAGTTTGACACAAGAGTCTGCCCTTTTAAGATGTCATTGATTTCTTCCAGTTCAATATTTTGTCCTTGAAGACTCTTGTGCTTAGTTCTAAGATCACCTATCTCTTCAGTTAACTTATCTTTCTCAATTTTATTCTTTTCATAACCCTCAATCAAAGTAGCAGTGATTAAGATCAAATTTTCAGTAGAGTATGTGTGTAAATTTTCTTTGAGATCAGATAGACATACCTCTGCTAAATGAGCAGCTTCTTCTCCATCAGTTGCCATGAGAGTCAAGTCCTTCTTTTGGTTGCCTTCTGTGTACATTTCCTTTAGCTTTTCCCACACTTCTTTAGCTGACTTGCATTCAAGTATCCTTGCTAACACGTCAGTAGTCAGCCTTTTCCTCAGGTACAATCCAGCTTTGGAATTTGCCTGTAACCAATCTAGGTCTTGAGTATCTAGTTCTTCTACTCTCTTTGGAACCAGAACCGCGTTTTCTGCTCTCTTTACAGGAACATGAGGTCCTCTTTTCACAATCAACCGGAGACTGTAATCCGTTGCTTGAAGAAAGTTTTTCATCTGTTTTTTCCAGCACTTGTAGTTAGTCCCGTTAAACATAGGTGGCTTTGAAGGATCTCTTCCTCATCTGAACTCCCGAGGATCTTTCTCATCTGAACTGATGTCCGTCAACCCCATCAGTGCTAGTGGCGATTCATCTCCAGATTCTTTTTCATGATCATATTCACGGTCAGTCGGTCCCCATGCAGCATAAAAAGTTTCCTTTCTCTTACGTCTTTCTGCTCTGAAGTTTGGAGGTCGTCTCAGCTTCTTCTTGTCTTTGTCATTCTCCTTTGACGCCTCCTTTTCCTTTTCCTTAGTTGCTCTATTTTTCATCCATTCTGCTTCCCACATAGGACAATCCATAACAACATGATCCTTCTTGAAGCACTTAAAGCATCCTGAATAATCAGGAGTATCAACTATGTTCTTCCTTCCCGAGTTTTCCTTGTTATTCCTTTTGAAGCCTTTGAACTTTCCCAAGTTAAACTTCTGTCTCAAGGCACTAACCATTGCTGCTTCAACTGATTGAAAATCGACATAGTCCTCAGTTTCATCAGTTGCTTCGAGTGCAAGGGTCTTGTCCTTCTTGAAAGCTGGTTTAGTTTTGAATCTTTCATCATCTCATGAGTTTTCAGGCTTCCAACCAGTTCTTCAAGTTTAATAGATCTTAGAGGTTTAGACTCAATGATAGCAGTCATCTTAGGTTCCCAAGCCTCAGGTAATACATTCAGAACCTTATCTACCATCTCTACTTCAGGCAACTCCATATCCAGGGATCTCATCTCATTAGTGATAATTGTCAACCTGGTCATCATATCCTGGATTGATTCCTTCTCTCTCATCGAGAACAACTCAAATTGTCTCTTCAGCATTCTTCTCTTTGAGTCCTTCACTTCAGTGGTTCCTTCATGTGCAAATTGCAAGGCATCCCAGATTTCCTTGGCAGTCTTATTAGATGATTCTCTATTAAACTCCTCAGGGCCAAGACCACAGATTACCAAACGTTTGGCTTTGTGGTTCTTTTCAATCGTCTTATAGTCCGCCTCATTGAACTCCTCTTTTGACTTAGGTTCTTGTCTGGCAGCAGCTCCCTCACCAACTATTTTAGTAGGAATCAAATTTCCTTCTGATATTATAAGCCATAGTTGGTAGTTCTCAGCACATATGTAATTTTCCATCTTGTTCTTCCACCAAACATAGTACTGCCCATTGAACTGTGGGGGCCTTAGAACTGACTGTCATTCAGTGATGGTGGGTGGTGCACTCATAGTTCTGATCCTTCTCAATGTGTTAACCTAGCACGAGAAGACCTACTCTGATACCACTTGTTATAATCTAAGCACCTCCTAAGGACACTAGAAGAGGGAGGAGTGAATAGTGTCTACCAATTTTTATATGTAAGGACCCGATTCTTCTGAGTCAAGAACCTTGTTCTTGACTTAGCAGCTTGCACTTAACCACCTCAACACACACACAAACAAAAGACACAGAGAACACGGTATTTTTACGTGGAAAACTCCTTGCTCAAGGGAGAAAAACCACGACCCACACTCTGGGATTTAGAACTCAATCCACTAACACAAAGAGCAAGTTTCTGATTACAAGACTCTGTAACCAAGGGGCTACACTCTAGACCCTAATCACTCGACAAAGCTAAACTCTAGCTTTACAAAGTAATCTCTCAAAAGTTCACCTGGCGCAATTGCTTCTACAACAAGCTAATAGGTAAAACAATGAACGCTCAAAACAAGACAACTTACAAATCAAGAACCTAGACAGAATATCTAGACTCAATCCCTTTAACACCACCAGTTGTCTTCTTTAGTTATTTCACGTTGAAAGTTGCTGGATCGCCTTTGTGAAAAACTAACTTCGGCTGCATCAACTACTTGTATTTATATGGGGATTAAAACCCTAGTTGAGTTCCATAAGGAAACCTTGTAATTTAGGTAAGACAAGATTCCTCGTAACTCTTTCCTTGTTTAAGTCCAACTCGTATTCGTACTTTGAAGACACAGCCCGGGCACCGCCTGTTTTAGTCTGACTAGGATGCATACTCATTCACGATACTCCTAGTTCCGCAGGGATTTGCAACCCTCAATCTTTTCGATCAGTCGTGCCCTTCTATCCAAGGACCAGGCTCTCTTTTGGAACCACTAAGTCCTCGTTTTTCATTCTTCAAAACCTCTGTCTCAACACTCCTCTTCCAAGTTTTAATTAACACATATTTGTTAGAAACAATATATATCATCTAAACTAGAATAAATGTGAAATGTAGTCTGACAATAATAATTCAGGTGGGCAACATCTTACAACCCCAGATTTCTTATGGGGTTGAAATTACAATAACGCATCCTTCAAGGTTATGGTTTCTAAGCACAAATAATAATTTTTTTCTCTCTTTTGCTGAAAAGGACATAAATTATACATTAACTAAGTATTACAGAAAGTGATCCTTCTCCTCAGTACTTGATGTGAGGGGTTATTAACATAGTAGTCATATACGAATGAAGGTGCTGAATTAAATTTTAGTAGGCTCGTAACAGTGTTGTTGTTACAATCATGTTTAGATAAAATATCCGCAAACTATGTTGGCTTCTCTGAAAAAGAAGTGTGGAGGAAAAGCAATCGAGCTCATTCCTTTCACTTCCTAGGCTAAAGCAGTGTAGTCTTTCCTTGTGTTGCACAGGTGTCCCTCCAAGTTCATTAAGCAACAACCTGCATTTGATAAGAATATGTGAGTATTTATAATTTAGTCCATTGTCCATTGAGCATAGAGCATATTACTTGGGTGTCAGATTCGATATGCAAAGATTTGATATTAAATTCTCGTGCTAGCTGTAAACTATGTAGTGACGCGAGTAGTTCCGCTTGGATAATAGAATTAGATCGAAGATGATGTTTGGAAAATCAATTATCCAGTTACCTGTATTATTTCTAAATCTCCATCTACATTTAGTTTTATCACATCATCTGGTGGCTTTTTCCATTTGACATGACTGATGATGGTTTGAGGAGTGGTTATGACATTCATAAGGAAAAAGGATTCAGAAACTTTCTGATGATACGGTTGATTGAGACAAAACCAGTGGTACAATTAAAAATATTCTCGTTTTATTATTTTAGATATTCCAAAAAAGAAAGGGAATGAAAATGTAAGTGAGAAAGGAGATGCCCTTTACCATGATTATCGTGTTAGTTTTTAGAGCAAATAACAGTTGTAGTTGCAAAACAGATGTGATTGTGCTTTCAGAACAGTCTGTTCACTCGACAGCATTTGCTTCTTGCATCAAATGTTGCTCGAAGGAAAAAACAACATAATTTGTCTTATTAGCAGCCTAACAATATAGACAAATAAAATATGTTACTCCATTAAGCATATATTAATATATATTACATTAATTATAACATAAAAAAGAGGAAGCTTTTGTAGGGTCACTAAGCTTGTTGGTTAGTCTACAGAAAAATCACAAATACAGATGTTGCTAAAGATTCCTCTAGCCCTATATAACTGTGATGTCAACAAATTTATACGAAGTTAGTAGAGATCTTTTGTGTCAATAATAAAGTGAGACTTGATCCCTACATTTTCTTTTCTCGTCTCTTGTCACCATCAAAAGGCATCTAAACATATAAAAAATGTGTTCTTTTCGGAGTGTATATAAAGAGATTTTGATTCTCAAGTGGAGAAACAATTTTTTTTTTTTTGCTTTGTTTTTGGGTTAAGATGGATTTAAATGACACACAATCTAATCATTGCAGGATTTGTATTCTACCGACAAAAGCAAATATAGGCACACATTGGGGCTTTTTGCTGCATGACTTCCCCCAAGTCTTCAATTAAAAAAATGACCTCCAAGTTTTAAAAATTGGGTAAATGACCTTCTCCTTTTTAATCATGATTAAAATTTAATTACACCTAAACAATAAGTATACATCCCATCCCCCCAAGTTTTAAATAATACACTGTGACCCATACTTGAAAAATAAAAAAAAACTCCCCCTCCCCCCACAATTTTTTTCCCGCCAGAAATTTTCCCCTCTCTCTTCTTCTTACCAAGCTCGTTCATTGGCTTCTGTATTGGCTTCTTCTTCAAAAATTTCCCCCCAAATTCATACCAGACATTTATAATCAATCAGACCAATCTCAAATCCAGTTCTCATCATCAATCTGTCCTCATTTCGTGATTGATTTTCGTGGGATAAATTTTAATTTTGGATCTTTTTTCAAAAGGTCAAATCTGTCGCTTGTGGTGTATGCATTGACACATAATTGGGTCAGTATCAGATTCTTTGTGGTATACGCGGTGCTTTATTGAGCTGGTAAGCTGGTTTATATATCCGCCATTGTTTTGGTTTGATTAGACCTCTGCTTTAGTTCGTCGACCTATTTCAGTATATTGTCGACTATACTGATATCTGTAAACTTAGCTGCGATGGGGGGCTATGCAGTAGTGGGTGCTGATTTCTTGGGGAAATGGGTAGAGACAACTAAATGTTGGTCCTGGCGTTTGAATTCTAGTGCAACAATACCTATTGATTGAAATTGGATGGTACATTTGACGAGTTGATCGACAACGTCATTGAACGCGGACAATTAAATTGTGATTGAGGCGATGTGGGAATTAGTTATATGCTTGGTGCTGCACCTACGAGGAGGAAAATAGCTCCTTCATTCATTAGGAATGACAGTGATTTGCGCATATACCTGCTAGATTTAAATGGTAATGGAAGTAGGCCAATTCTTTATATTTTGATGGTCGATGGATCTGCACCTGCTGCTGCACCTCCTGTAGAAGTTGACGATGATCAACGAGAAGATGTTTTTAGGCCTGTGTTTGAGGATAGTGGATATTATCCATTGTTCGTGGATAAAGATGAGAGTACTGGCACTGATGGAAGCGATGAATATAAGTGTGAGGGGCCTGCTGAAACGCAGACCGATGTAGTTGGGTATCTGCTGGAACAGAGTCCAGTCATATTTTAAATAATGGCACAAGTTTTTTTAAGGGAAAAACACTCTTGAATAAGAATGAGGTGGTTTGCTCATTGAAATTAGCTGCGTTTAAGAAGATGTATACTTTCAGCACGAAGAAGAGTTCAAAACTTTGGTATTCTGTGGCATGTGCATTGACGACCTGCAGGTGGATGGTACACGCTACCAAGTACAAAACATGTGAGAGATTTAAGATCACCAAGTACTGTAGTGATCACACATGTAGAGAAAGCTACGAGCCACCATCCTCAAGCTTCGGCAGAGGTCTTCGCTCGTCTTGTTAAAAACAAGTTTATTTGAAACAAGGGTCCATCAACTAAAGATATCAGCGCCACTGTTCTTCATGATCTGAAAACAAACGTTAGTTATTGGAAGACGTGGAAGGCAAGGAACATTGCAAGGAACATGGTGAGGGGGATGGCGGAGCACGGGTACGCTGCCTTAGATGCATACCGCTTAGCAATTGGTATTTTTTTGCGAAGTATGCGTAGTTTACAATCGATCATACTTTGGTTGACAATAAACTTTAACTAGATTTATTGATCTCTGTAGTTGGAAAATTTGTGTAGACGCAACAACTTTTAAGATAGTGAATAAACTACTATCCATGGTATTTTTTTGGCCATGTGTAGTTTATGATCGATCACATTTTGGTTGACAATAAACATTAACTAGCTTTATTGATCTCTGTAGTTGGCAAATTTATTTGGACGCAACAAATTATAAGATAGTGTATAAACTACTATACATGGTCAATAATATATAAGTTTGTATTTTTACTACTATGGAATATTTTGTCCATGTTAGCTATTCGATCGTACACCAAAATTTCATAGACTAAAGACAGAACAACAATGATAACTTTTGTTCCATATATTAATAGACGTGAATCTTATTGAGTAAGTTTAGTGGATTGAGTGGTAGATAATAGGTAACGTGTAAGAGTAATAAATGGGTTCACCGCCCAAAGCTTAGAAAGTCGCGTCGAATACAATGGAGGAACTGAAAAGTCTTGCCGGGAATAGTGAATAATCATGACGTTTCACCCCCCTCCCAACCCCCTATCTCTTCACCTTCTACAGCTATAAATTAACAATTATTTGTCCATTTTGAACACACATATCCAACTACAAATCTCAAACAATCTTGCTGCAAAAAAAAAAAAAAAAATGGCATTCCCTAGCCCGCCCGCCCAAGGTGCCATGTTGATCCGTCAAGCCTTGGATACCTTAATCCGACAGCTTCATGAGGACAGAATGCGCCATGAGATGAACATCCGGCGCATTGCAAGCAGAATGTACCGCCGCGTCGGCTTAAACGCCGACGACTACATCCTCCCCCCCCCCCAATTCTCCTTAATTTTTATGTTTGCTGTTATTTATTTATGTTTTCTATTATTTTACTTTTTGTTAAAGAGCTTTCTGACTAAAGAAAGCTCTTTTTGTAATTATTTCAAATATCTATTAATGGAATGGGGGGTATTTTGCTAGTTAAATTGGTGTTTCTGCCTTTTTTAAATTTCTGCGTTTGTTTAACTTTCTGCGTTTGTTTAAGTTTCATCCGGGAAGACGACTAGATCTGTAAACATAATAAATGACGGATCTAGTTGATAAACAATTGCTGATAGACAAGAACATAGACACGATTAATACTTGCCAAACTGAGAAATTTCCAACTTAAACGAATAATAGACCAGTTTAAGTGTATACTCAACTAAACTACTAAACATTAAGTATATGATAAACCAATTGAAGTTACTAAGCAACTAACGCTATGACAAGGGAAGAATGTAATTAACAGTAAAATGAAAATCCAAATCAGTGTGGAATTAACGATTTGTTAACAATCATCTGGATTGTAGCTTGTTGACAATTATATGTATAAATGTTTTCATCGATTACAAAGAATAAGCACCAAAATTGAAGGTCTTCATTAATGTGGAATTAACCTGTGGTCTACGCTCACTACTGCTAAACTTGAATTAATTTGACGGACAAATTTTTTTTGTAATGAAATAATGATAATATATCCAACAATGATGTGAATTAGAATAAACAAATTATGAATGACCACGTGTCCCTGTCAATTCATCAGGATTGTGCATAGTTGGCAATCTTCTTTACGAAAGTTTATCGTCGATTACAATGAATACGGATAAAATTGAAGGTTATTATGATATTTTGTTATACCACAACTTTATCATTTTTGTAGGTTAATTAATGAACATAATCCAATGCTAGGTATCATCATTAAAGCTTTAGGGTGTGTTAATCCATATAACTAAATCAAATCATTGCCTGCTTCTCACATCATGATCTTCTTCCAAGCTAAGACAAAAGGTCTTGCTTTGTCAGAACCTTAACACTAGTAGTCATTATAACATATATGCCATGTAATGTTTGTCCTTAGCAATTGCTGACAAATAGGATGGTAGCTGATGCAAAAACATTGTCGTGTGAGGGGTTTCGTAGTTCTTAGACCAAAAAATAACCTCTTAAAAAGTTTAAAATATAGGTTTTTTATATTATTTTAACCCTAAACCGTATGAGTTTATTGTCAACTCATGAAAGTTGATAATACAACACAATGTAAATTTCGGTAGTTGATAATATACCAAATAAGCAAAATTCATCTACAAATACCCTAGAGCCCGGATACCAAACCCCAAGTGCGTGAACCCTAAATCCTAAACCCCAAAACCCAAACCCTAAATACCAAACGCGCGCATGATAACATCCTGAACGGTATCGTTTCAACGCACAGCTGTGCAGTAAGTCTACAATAGACCAAATAGATGTTGATTAGCATCTTATAATTTGTTTTGTCTCAAGGTGATTTTTTTTAATTTTTCTAACGATAACTTTTTAAATTTTGTGTTCAACGGTAATATATTATCTTTTACATATAAACCGACGACCAAATTATAATTCTCTCTCATCCGTCTATCATCGAGTACGATAAAAAAAAATGTCCCAGACCTCGCAATCTGCATCTTCTTCTTCGGTGGAACCCGATATATTCCATTGCGGTCAAAATGGGAAGCTCAAAATATCAAGGACTCAAACAAATCCTGGTCACAGATTTTGGAGTTGTTAGTACACCAAAGATAGGTAATTATTTACGTCAAATAAAATTTACAATTAATACTCGACCAACGATGCTAATTTCTGTCCTGATTAGGACAATGGTGGATGTGATTATTTTAGGTGGTATCATGGTCCACTTGCTCAAGAAACAAGAGAAATACTGTCCCAATTAGTCTCAGGGAACAAGGAGCGGCAAGGTTTGACTTCACTCAAAAGATCCATGAATATGAAGAACAAGTGAAGCTTCTGAGATTGCTGCTTCTGGAGGCTGAGCAACAGAGGGATTTCCTTAAAACTCAACTGAGGGAAGTTCAAATGACGAAGGAATGAATCCAAGTGCAGTTGAAAGAGGTTGAGAGGCAGAGGGATCGATTTAAGAAGTTGGCGCATAGGCTTCTTATCGGAGCATTATTTTGCTTAGCCTGTAAATGGTGGGTCTAATTAATTTTGTTAATGTGATAGCAGTTTAATTGTCTTGTTTGTTTTATTGATCACTGTGAAGTATGCGCACTTTTGCTCTGGTTGTTAAATTTATATAATAAACCATTCCTGGTAGACAATCAAAATCACAGGTGGAACAATAAAATCAGACTTGAAACATGGAGATTTATATTTTATAGACCTGCATTGGTGGAGAATAAAAAAAGTACGGTTGAACTAAGACAAACAATACATTGATTCAGTACTAAAGGTTAAACATAAAAATGAACAACATTACTCTCTCAGATAACACAGGCAACTAGTTTGGTAGATTAGCGCTTTCCATGACATTCCACAATGATGTTTGCCTCGCAATTTGGTGGTACACCAAGCGCATCAGGCCTATGGTTGATCGATTTGAATTGATTTAACCTGTCATTAGTGTCTCCCCATATGATAACATCATACCTCTTCATTTGCTGCCTAATATAACCAGCCTTGCTTTAAAAAAATGCTTTTGTTTGTTTAAATTCACGCGAGTTGGATGGTCTTGCCATTTTGGCTGACTACTTGATAGTTTGGGAGCAGATGTTTCGATTTAGAAATGGAATGGGAGAGGCAAACTGTTACACCCCGTATGTCCAAAGTGAGGTATATCCTTCTAATGACATGTTAAGAATGATTTAAGTGAGTTTAAAGTCATAATATGACCATATATGATGTTTATATTTTGAATATAAAGTTTGGAAAAAATCGGATTTAAGTTGCGGAAAAACCGACAAATGAATTGCCTTGTAACGAAGCTTTTTCAGCAATTACTTTCGTATGTTATATGAGATATTTTGGGGACATATCATATACCAAATTAAATTTCTTGGAGTGTAGTTTCCAACACTTTTGACGGTTTGTTCATACAATATATAGATAAAAAGATATGAGCATCAGAAGTCAAGCCAGAAAGAGGGACATAAGCGTAAAAGAGGACTAAAACTGAAATGTTTCAAGTATAAAAGGAAAATTCCTTTCATAATCTCGTCATTTCCAAAAAGATAAAGAGAGAAACAGTTCTCTCATTTAGTTTTGAGAAAATTTTATGATTTTGAAGGATGGACGTCAATCTTAACTCGAAATTGAAGACAAATTGCGCCAAAATGCTCTACGCGATTAAGGTAACGTTATGCTACCTTCAATTTCGTCTATAGCTTGAGTTTTAGAATTACTTCATGGCTAAGTAAAGTACCCAAATGCTGAATTATAGCTTGTTTAAGCTTTAGAAGATGTTGAATTCAAGGGAAACAAGGTTTAGAAGTAAGAAGCATCAAAGGTATGTAAGACTAAACCTTTCTTTTGGCAAGGCATGTATCTTTTAGCTTTTGAAGCTTTTTTTAGTTCTAAACTTAGTGTTTCTTGTGAGAAACTTGAATGGTATCAAGGAAACCTTGTATATACTTAATTTGGTACTAAAATCTAAGGTGAAAGACGTCCGAATCAGCAAGACAAAACGTTTCAAAATCTGGAAAATCATTTTGATCTTTGAACAGCTATTAGTATATTGATCATAACTCCTCGTACAAAATTGATATTAAGATGCTTTAAGAATCCACAGAATCCTAAGACATATATCTACAACTTCCATGAGACCATGAAGTCTATATCTTTAATCTACACTCTGAAAATTAGGTCGAATAGAAGGACAGTGGTGCTGTCCAGACATTTTATCAGCGGATTTGTTATGTCATCCAGCCGTCTCATCTTGTTATCCATTTAACATGTTTATGTTATCAGTTTATCCGGGTATCCATTCCCGTGTGTAGTATAGTGCTGATTCTGTTTTTGCGAATCATCTATTTTCAGGGGAAACTCTGCCGAAAATTTTATGGAAATTCAAAGAGTTGGACAAATTCTGAGTTCTAGATTGTGTCTATAATTCTATCCAGCGTTTTCTTCTCATTCCTTTGAGTCCATATCTATTGTTGCCACAAGTGTTATGCCTCATACATGCTTATACTTACATTGTGATCATGTTATGTGTGATTTGGAGTCCCCCATAGAGGTTGGACATTGGATACACAGTCTGGTCACGTGGGTATCAGGTTCCTAACCGGATTGCCCTAAGATTTGAGGAATGAAGCCTTTAGCCTAAATTGATATATTTTCTGCTTATTGGATAGAGTGGGATCGTTTGGCAAGGAAACCAAAGGATAAAGCGGTTGTTGATTAGCCGTACAAACTTTTGGAAGAGGTAAGTGTTTATATCCATTTCTTTGGAGGCACCTGGCCTCGTGGATTTTCTACCACGTGTTCCTTACGTGTGTAGCTGACGATAGGCGTACTCATTACGCCTTAGCTTTGGATTTACATTATATATTATATGTTATGTCCTGTGTTAGTATTTCATTGAGGATCTGAGCATTGTACTCTGGCTATGAGTTGGCATCTGCTTCCCGGCCGTCGATAAGAGACTCGCGCCGGTGAAGGGTTATTATTGCATCACATTGCATTCATATGCATTATATATCATTCATATGCGTTACATTGCGTATCATATTGGGTGCAGGAGTATTCCGCCCCAGGAGCAGGAGTATTCCGCTCCCTTGTATCATATTGAGAGTAAGAGTATTCTGCCCCAGGAGCAGGAGTATTCCGCTCCATTGTATCATATTGAGGGTAGGAGTATTCCGCTCCAGGAGCAGGAGTATTCCGCTCCATTGTATCATATTGAGTGCAGGAGTATTCCACCCCAGGAGAGTGCAGGAGTATTTCGCCTCAACTTTACATTATATCGGGTGCAGGAGTATTCTGCCTCTGGTTTATATTATATCGGGTACAGGAGTATTCCGCCCCAGGAGCAGGAGTATTCCGCTCCAGTTGGTTATCAGATTGAATTTTCCACGAATGCAGGAGTATTCCGCTTCGAGATGGGATGACGGGCACATGTGACCCTTTGCATCAGATTTCATTTCATCTCATTTCGTTTCATTTCTTTTCATACCATTGTGTAGACTTGTGGTACATAACTATTGTTCTGCTTATACGTGCATTGCTTATTTGTCGATATGTTTCTGGCTCGTATTCCTGGCTGAGTTTTTGGTTTCATACGTGTTTTCGATTATTATCTGGCTCCGCCTTTTTTAGAATTTAAATAAGAGGAATTTAGTTTATCTGTTTCTTCTCCCTGGGTAGCTATCCAATTCTTTGAGGTGGCTAGTCTGCCCCACTTATTGAGTCCTTTTGACTCACCCTTGGTTGTTGTTTGTTTTTGTCTATCTATTTCGTTTCGGCAGGTTCGCTCCAGGATTGAGTTCGCCACGTTGTAAAGGAGCGAAGACGACTTCAGCTGTCAGGGTGAGCCAGCTTTTATTCCGGATGGCCACCAGTTTATTGGTTATTATTTCAGTTGCATTTTGCTATCTTCAAGAGGTATCTCTCTTCTTTTATACTCTTAGTCTGGATAGCCCTAAACCTAGTATGTTAGGTAGTTAGCTGTAATTTCTTTTGTACATCTTAGAGGTATCAGTATGTCTGTGTTGTTTTTTTAAAGTCTTTTTCTTATTTATGAATTGAATTATATTATTTTCCTAATTTAATTGGTAAGGGTTCGCCCGACGGGTCTAGGGGAGGATGTCGGGTGCCCGCACGACCTAGCCGGATTCCAGGTCGTGTCAGTTGGTATCAGAGCCCGGTTTAGAGTCTATCCAGACTAAGACAGTGTCTAGTAGAGTTTCGCTGATGGGTACGTAGACGTCTGTACTTATCTACGAGATGCTATGATGGCATCTAGGAAGTTTCACTTTCTTCTTTTCTGATCGTGCGTCGGTCTAGGATTCAAAAGTATTTTTGTTAATTCCTTCGTGGTAATTGTGAACCCTCGCGCGAAGAATCAGCAAACGGTATGAGTTCAAAACGAAGCAGTCTAGCCTTGGGCTAGCACTGACGAAGTTTTGAGAGTTTTTTATCGTGCTGACGATCTAGTTACGGAGGTCCCAGCCGTACGAGCTCGCGATGGGCAAGGGAGCAGGGCCTTGTGGTTCCTTTGGCTCTCTACGATGCTTTTACGAGAATTTTTGGCAACACAGATACCACAACAACCTATTATTCGCTAGGCAGCTTATCAGGTTGCCACAGATGCAGATGTTCGGACTTAGAGAGTTCTTGTTCCAGTTCCAGTTCCAGTTCCTGATGTTGCCCCAGTAAATTACGTTCCAGAGGCAGCATGTGTTGCGCCATTAATTATTCTGGTTGGTTAGCTAGCCCAAGTAATAGCTCGGTCCGAGTGTCCGAAGATGCTTTGTTATTTTATCTGGTTGAACCTTCCGATATTCTCAAGCCATGCATCAGATAATCCCCGTGTAAGTTTTTTTAAAAAAATAAAATAATGTCAGCGTATCCTTCAGGCTCTTGATTATATCGAGCGGTATGGTGTTGATTATTCTTCTTTCCAGTTTCAGGGGTCCAACCTTGAATTGGTGGGCCTCTCTCTCTTATTAGCTAACTTGGTTCGATTTTCTTTTAGATTTGTGGAAAAGTTTCTTTCGAGTAGCGAGCGAGATGAAAAGTGTTGCCAGTTTGAGTGGATTGGACAGGGTAGCCCGTCGGTTAGCCTGTTGGTGCTTCAAAATATGAGATTGAATTCTATAGAATGGCTGAATGTGCATTAGAACTAGTTCATGAGCCTTTCGAGAGATTCAAAGATTTATTAATGACCTTTCTCCTTCCTTGAGATCCCAGATGACTCGAGAGATGGAGGTCGGAATTTCATGTGAAGTTATTGTTGATATTGCCCGAAGGTGCGAGGCATACCATAAGTTAGAGCGGGAGAGCATGAGATCCCGTGGCCCTAGTAGGTAACCATGGTACCTCATTTGGAGGTAAGAGTTCTGATTATTTTGGGAGGTCACCTTCCAGGTTATCTCAGCTTGTGTCACGTGATTCTCAGAGTGCCCCAGTAGTTCGTCAAGATCAGACCCAGTTTTCTCTTTATAGCTATCAATAATCTATCCAGCTTCTATTTTCACTGAAAATGTGTTATCATCATCGTGATTCTGATTATCCTTTGAGGAGTTTTTTCTTACTCCGACAAGTAGGCAGTCGTCTTTTCTCTCGTCATCAGGCATTTGCGCAGTCGCAGGGGATTTCATTTAGATCTCAATCAGCAAAAGAAATGCCACCATCCAGTCGAGGTTGAGAGTGTGGTTGCAGTGGTTCTTCAGAAAGTGATTGTCAGGGTAGTGGCTCAGCTCAGCTGCAGAGGTAGTTCTATGAACTGCTGGTCTGGCGGGATGCTGAGTATCCGATGTAGTAGACCGGAGTATTTCTTCTTCTATTATATGTGGGTAAGATTTGATTCTTCGGATCTGTCTAAACTTCGTTTATCTTACCATGGTTTCCTTAGATGTCATTTCTATTAAGAATCGGTTGCGGTAGAGGGGCGAGCTTCTAGTATGATTTATTCCTGGCATTTGTGAGACCCTACTAATTTATTTGGTCTAAATGTGATGGATCTGGGAGTGAGTGTCGGTATTGTCTGCTTGGCATCTTGTTGTGCCACCTTCTATTATTATGTCAAATTAGCTTACCTCTCCTCTCGGAATTCCGTGTTGGTTGAATGATGGAATTCTAGTTCATCACCATCAGAAAATGTCTATGTTTCTTCCGATGTAACGTTATTATTAAATAATACTCGATCTATGTGTCTTCTCTTGCTTCAAAACACTAGTAAAGTCATATTATCCTATGAGCTCATCTGGGTTATAAAAGGATTTTCTGGTAAATTGTCAGCGTTTCCTTCTTATTGAGAGGTTAAATTGGCATAGATGTCATTCCATAAAGCTTATTTAATGTCTATCTCTTTAATTGCGATTCTTTGGTTAGCCTGACTCGGAAGTAGTGTAGCTCTGGGAGCCAAGCAAATAAAAAGATGAGCTTCCTGAAGCTCTAATTATTTCTATCCTCAGTCCATTACCATCTCTTCTTTGTTCGGCACTGGTGAGCTCAGGCGGTCAGTAGCCTCTTATGATGTTCCCTGTGGAGCCAAAGTGCGTGTCAAGGTAGCTGGGTAAGCGCATTGTTGTGTTTAGGACTACTAAAGGCAATGAGGGGCATCATTTGACCTCTGATTTGATCCATCAGGCGGTAGTGCTTATGACAAAGATATAGAGTTGTGAACTCGGGAGTTACAGTCGTTTGGCAACTCGAGAGGGTAATTTGGTAGCTCAGTTCTGAGCTGCATTCTATTTTTAGCTATGTCTACCTTAGTCCGGTAGACTGTGCGAGGATGACTATTTCTATTCAAGTTAGCGGTATGAGTGAATGCTCTAAGTGGAGGAGTCTTCCTCCAATTGAAATCTCTAAGGCGTTGCTGAAGCGTAAGCTAATTCTTAGTTCCATCGACTTGTTCTATATCGTAAAGTATATCGACGAGGTGATTTGTCGGCAGAATCATGTTAATCCATCCAGAGTTTCGTGTATCTTTGTTTCGAAAATATAAGAACTCTCCTCTCATGATCGAGAAAGGATCAGCTTAGTCAGAATAAGCTGGGCAACGATGTGAGGATATTATCAAGATATATTTTGTTCCAAGAGTTCGGTGTGCGTGTATTCTATAATCAGGAAATAATGCCCGTGGAGTAGCTCATAAAGGTCGTGCAAGTTCTCTTGTTATCTGCGTGGATCTTGCTTTAGACTTAGGCTCGTTCGAGGACGAACGAGAGTTTAAGTGGAGGAGAATGAAACGACCTCCGTCAGTCATTTCGGAAGTTAGGACTCTGATTGGCGTGCCGATAATTTAAAAATATTCGTAGGTCTATTGGGACTTATCTGTAAAATTTGAGCTAAATCAGACCTCGTTTGGTACGCATCGGAAGAAGGTTTCAGTTTTTATTGTCGATAAATATTAAAAAGAGATTTTTGAGCTCGGTTTTCGCCTCAGCTTTACATTATATCGGGTGCAGGAGTATTCCGCCCCAACAGAGTGCAGGAGTATTCCGCCTCTGGTTTATATTATATCGGGTGCAGGAGTATTCCGCCCCAGGAGCAGGAGTATTCCGCTCCAGTTGGTTATCAGATTGGATTCCCCTCGAATGCAGGAGTATTCCGCTTCGAGATGGGATGACGGGCACATGTGACCCTTTGCATCAGATTTCATTTCATCTCATTTCATTTTTTATTCTTTTCATACCATTGTGTAGACTTGTGGTACATAACTATTGTTCTGCTTATACGTGCATTGCTTATTTGTTGATATGTTTCTGGCTCGTATTCCTGGCTGAGTCTTTGGTTTCATACGTGTTTCTGATTAATATCTGGCTCCGCCTTTTTAGAATTTAAATAAGAGGAATTTGGTTTATCTGTTTCTTCTCCCTGGCTAGCTATCCAATTCTTTGAGGTGGCTAGTCTGCCCCACTTATTGAGTCCTTTTGACTCACCCTTGGTTGTTGTTTGTTTTTGTCTATCTATTTCATTTCGGCAGGTTCGCTCCAGGATTGAGTTCGCCACGTTGTAAAGGAGGGAAGACGACTTCAGCTGTCAGGGTGAGCCAGCTTTTATTCCGGATGGCCACCAGTTTATTGGTTATTATTTCAGTTGCATTTTGCTCCTTTCAAGAGGTATCTGCCTTTTTTTGTACTCTTAGATGTCTAGTCTGGATAACCCTAAACCTAGCACGTTGAGTAGTCAGCTGTAATTTCTTTTGTACAGCTTAGAGGTATCAGTATGTCTGTGTTGTTTTTTTTTAAAGTCTTGTTGTTATTTATGAATTGAATTATATTATTTTCCTAATTTAATTGGTAAGGATTTGTCCGACGGGTCTAAGGGAGGATGTCGGGTGCTTGCACGGCCTAGCCGGATTACGGGTCGTGTCACAAACATATTTGAGGGGTTTATATAGAGATGGCCATGAAGAGTTGCATCCCTAGTGAGAGCGACTACTTAAATTATACCAATTAGAATCTGGCACATGCTTCTATGATAGACCTACAGGAGTGAATAATCAACTTGAGTGGTTCACCATGATTTTTAAATTATATAGGGATGCACGACGGTTGCTTGCATTTTAAACAATAGCAAAATGAATTGAGCAATCATTCTTGATAAACGAAACATATAACACGTTACCATAATGGATTGTCAACAATAATGGTTGCTAAACGAAATATCACACACATTAGCAAAATCGATGGTCAACCCTTAATATTCAAACAAAAAAAAAAAAAAAACCGAAAAGACTTAAAAATATAAGTGTTAACTATTGTTTTAAGAAACATAAAACCACAGACCTATCAATCTTTGTACTCATCACTGTCAATAAATTCTTTGCTCAAACTCTTCAAGACACCCGCAATTTTAGAGTTGGGGTCTCCAACATCTTCTACAACCCCTCCATTCAAGTTATCTTCCAATGCAGCATGGGATGGATCCTCCACTTCATAAAACTCTTCCTCAGAAAGCCGATCCTTACCATTTTCCATCATCACTTCACTATCATTCACAGTGGCTTCCTCTCCAACAATGACATTGGTGGCATCAACTTCACCATCAACTGCATTTGGATTGTCATTTTCACCATACACTTCACCATCGACTGCATTTGGATTGTCATTTCTAGCATCAACTTCACCATCAACTGCATCGGCATCGGCATTGGCATTGGCATTAGCATTAGCAATGACACTGGTTGCACTGACACTGGCATCCACTTTAGCATCAACTGCAGCACCTACTTCATCAAATCTACGTTTCTTTCTAAGAATTGATGTGGTATTTGCATTGGTACCACAATCCATTGCCTTCCTTTTCTTGTGCCTCATCAACCACGCAGACGGACGGTACAAGAATTTGCAAACTGACCACTTCCGTTGTTCCGCTACCATCTTAGCAACATTAGCCAATTTGGCCTCCACTACTTCCAGCTTAGCGAGCACATCAAGCAAAAAAGTACCTGCAGATCTGACACCACCACTTGAAAGACCTGCGCCTTCACTAACAATTCCTGCACAAGCTCCACCAATATCTACATAACCTCTTGCATCTTCTTCTCCATCTACGTCCATATCATCTTCGTCAGCAGGATTCAGAGCAGATTCTTGATGGCTATGGCCCCCTCCAATTCAGCCCTTTATAGGGCACATATAAATCCTCCCACCCCGAGCTCACCTCTTGAACAGTAGGCAATAAGTAAGGGCGCACGATCTGGATATAAGTCGAGCAAATTAATACTTTTTATTACAAATTTAAAAGATATTTAATGACATGAAAATAGCGCAATGTTACCTTAATTTTATCTTCACATGCCGAGAATGGATTGAAGGATTTAGGCACCCTTTTTCTGTACCATTTGAGCATCCTAGGTTACGGCATAGGAGACTGATCTGTCAGTGCAGATCTCCTTCCAATGACAGGAAATGCTTCATTGACCCAAGCCTAAGATGAAAAAAATAAATCGGAGTACGAAAAAAAAATGAAGACTTGCTAATCAACTAACCATTGGTTTATTATAGACTTACCAAAAATGTCCAGGGGAAGCCAAAAAGAGCATATCCAGGTGCTTTTCCTTTTTTACTGAAGCTTCTATAATGCCTTGCCATGTCAAGCTTGGGCTTCAAATATTTAATCGTCAACTCGAAGCACAACCTGCCCTATGGTTACTTGGAAAAGAACTCCAGATCATCAACCATACAATTCCATTCCTTCTCAACTGACTTTGAAGAATCCTTTGCCATCAATATCATGTGGAGAAACCACAAACGACACAACTTCAACTGATCCTTCTTTTTAAATCTACTAGTTTTCAACAACCTCAAAATCCTCGACGATGTCACTTTAGCTATTCCATCACCAGTGTAATTATAAGTTAGTTCTTCATAAAATTCCTGACCTTTCCTCACAACCTTTTTCTTTTCTTTATCGCTGGGTAATACTCCACACCCCAACCCAGTCATAAATGTAAACTCCCTAAGCCCAAAACAAGTTGGCTTCCCATCAACCAAGAACCATATCTCACGATGCTTTCTATCCTTTATTCTACGCAGAAGTAGGGAGTAGACCAACTGTCCATTGAAACTCCAAAATTGGGACAATCCAAGGAACTACCCAAACACAGACTCCTTAAATTTCTTTTCTAGTTTCAACCTTTTCAACAACTTGTTGAAGTCATAAAACTTTTTTATGCTAGATCGAACTGACATCTCAAAAAGGAAAAGAATGAACTTCATCAAGCCACGTTTTAAGTCGATACATTCGAACGTTGATTTCCTTGATGGATCGGGCCACTGATAAATGGTCCGATTCGCACTCAGGCTCCCTGGCTTCATCCCCTTCTTGATCAGCTTCTTCATCACTTTCTTCTTCTACTTCTTCACTTTCTTCTTCGTCTTCTTCTTTTCCTTCTTCACCTTCCTTTTCTTATTCTTCACCTTCTTCTTCATCTTCTTCTTCTCCACTTTCTTCTTCACCTTCTTCTCCTTCTTCTTTTCTTCACCACTTTCATCTTCTCCTGATTCATCTCCATTTCTTTCCTCACAAGCAGACTCACTTTTTCCATTATCATCACCACCTTCATCCCTGCTTTCCTTATGTTTCCCTGGTTCGGAGCGTTTATCCGCTTGAAAATTGTCAATGTCAGCCAAAATATCTTCAATTTGGGGTTCGATTCGGGCCTCTAAAACCACAAAATCTTTTGCAGAGTGATTGTCATCTGCAGCTACATTTTTATCACTTTCAGGAACTTCACTTTCAGGAAGTTCACCTTCAGCCACTTTACCGCTTGTAGACTGATTCTAATCTGCTCCTGCTTTTTTAACACTCTCAGGACCTCCACCACTTGTGAATTGATTTTCCTCTGCTTCTGGATGTTTATCAAGTTCAACACCTTCAATTTCATCTCCTCCACCACGTGGAGGTCGAATGTCACCTTCTGCTGAATGTTTATCAATCTCAGCATCAGTTTCGTCTCCTCCACCACTTGGAGGTCGATTGTCACCTTCTGCTGAATGTTTATCAATCTCAGCAGCATCAGTTTCAGGAACTATAATGATTTCATTGTCATCTTGTCCAGCAATCTTCTTCTTCGCCTGTTGTGCTTTTAATTTCATTTTAAAGCTATTTCTAGCCCTTGGAGGCCTTGTATTCAGCAACTTC
The DNA here is from genome assembly GCA_029990575.1 of Petunia axillaris subsp. axillaris. Lineage (NCBI taxonomy): Eukaryota > Viridiplantae > Streptophyta > Magnoliopsida > Solanales > Solanaceae > Petunia > Petunia axillaris. The sequence goes on along the minus strand of JARKNS010000001.1, from coordinate 9,352,988 downwards.
GGTCTCGCCATTACTTTATCTGCACACACAATCAGTCAAATCAATGTCTAAATAAACCCATTTCATCTAAAAGAAAAACCTAAATTCTTCAAAAACCACCATTGACCTTTTTTTCATAAGCTCTAAAACTAACAAAAATGAACCCGAAAAAATAAACTATAATGACATTAGGGTTTCTCACCTGAATAAATTGGAATTTCTCGAAATTGCTTCGACTGCTACTTCTATCTTCCAAAACGGCGAAAGCTATGTAAAATTTTGAATGTTGAGCGGTAATGGCAGTAAAATAAATGGAAGAAAGGATGAAATAATTTTTGAAATTGGAAGAAAGGGAAGAGAAATTTTGTAAAAATTTTTCAAGACCCGTTTTTGACCCACTATATGACCCATTTCTGATTTAGTTTATATACTTTCCTACAATATTCAATTTTACCTACAAGTTTTTCTATTTCTAATTTAGCCCCCGACCCCCACTTAACCTCATTAACTATTTTCTCACATAAAAATAAGTCAAAAAGAAAAAGAGAAGGTCATTTAGTCACACTAAATTTTTTTGAGGTCTTTTAGTAATTAAATCTTCTCCACACACTGCGTGCAAATGTTTATATCCCTGTACTACCATGTAAAAGCAAATAAGAGTACTAGTTTTACATGTATCCCAGCAGTTACCCAATTACTCTTTGCTACTATTAATGACGAGAAGTGAACTCTCTCATACCCCATATATATTTCTTAAAGAACTTGCATGCAGAAGGGGGTGGGTGGGGGAGGTAGAGGCGTATGGTTAGCAAGTTAAGGGCATGTGTGAATTTTGTACATATAATCACAAAGATCTTGTTCCATGCATGTGCTTCTAGATTAAGCTCTCTACCCAATTTTGAGAAACCTTTAAGCTATTCCTTTTGCAAGCTTACAGTGATCAAAGTGTATAAGAGGAGTCCTCATCACAAACTCAGACTACTGTCAAGCTTCTTCAAAGGGTGAGACCTTAGTCATGCCTCATCTTATTTTGGAGGCTATTGTCTATGTCCTCCTCTATGTTTTTTTTTTTTTTTTTTTTTACACAAGTTAGGGTCATGCGTAATCCCCACCACTAAGGTGGATTTTTTTTTTTTTTTTTTAATAAAAAAAAAAAATAGCTCCAAGAAGCTTGGCCATATAAGCTAATTATTTTGGGATTTTGGTTGCATGTTCGAGTAAATATTCTCAATGATAGTGTGTAAATTTAGACAGTGTTTAAATATTGTCCACATGGTTCCACCGTTAATTTGCCGAATCAAATGAGTTGCTCTTTTAACCAAATTTTGGGGTCAATTGGTTTTTTGTCTCTTTACAAATAGTATTCTTGCTTTGAGGAATTTTATAATTTTATTTTAACTTTATGACTCTTATGGGACCTACATGTTAAGAAGGAGTGTCCATGTCAGCATTTATGTTGTCATATTTACAAAAAGAGGTCTTAAAAATAAGGATTGTTAAGCAAAATTTAAGGGTCTCATAGTAATTAAACAATTCTTGCTCCAAACTAAATGATCAGCGCCAAACCAATATAGCAACCGATCGAATTGTGCGAAACAATTCTTTTTCTTGGAACCCATCTGGATATCCAAATCCTCCATATGTGCCAATAATGTATGCTTTCTGTGCTTCTTGAAACAAAATAATCATTTTGTGCAAAACGAATGCTTGTAATAGATTGAAAGTTTTATCCTTTCGCTCTATTTATTAATAGTTTCCAAACTTTCATCTTTCCAAAAGATCTTTCAAGTTCATACAATTATTGTCTTGCAAAATATTCTTGTCGTGAGTGCAAATATTTTCGGGTATGCAATACATTCTTTCAATAAATTGTTATTTATGTGGATGAAATTGAGAAGCAGAAGAATGACTTATAAAAGTTGGAGACTACCACAAAAGAGATCAAAAAGTTGAAGCAGGAGATTTGTGTATCAAAAGGAGATGATCTTAATATAAATCGCAAAAGATCTTTTTTATATATTTAGAAAAACAATTTAATCTCTTGCAATCAAGCAACGATACAAACGAGAATATTATCTCTTAGGACCATGAGTTACATCTCTCGCATTATATTTAGTTAATCTCTTACAATCAAGCTATGATCTCTTACAAACGAGAATATTATCTCTTAGGACCATGAGTTAGATCTCTCGCATTATATTTAGTTAATCTCTTATGGACAAGAATATTATCTTTCATCAATAATAAAAGTATCTCTTATGAAAGTGAATATTATCTATTACAAAAAAAATATATATATATAATCTCTCACGATTATAGGTTAGATCTCTCAAATTATATTTAGTTAATCACTTTAGGTTACCTCTCCCGAACAAGAAAAATTCTCCGAGAAAAATGAAGTTTCTCTCTGTAATTATATAAATTACCATGAAAAAGATCACCTAAAATGATTGGGCTAATACTAACATACATTTTAAATGAAGAGATAGATAATATATATTTTATCGGTTTAATCTCTTATGGAAAAAAATGTAATCTCGTACATTGTGTGTTGCATCTCTCAGGTTGTAAGTAATGGTCTCCCTTGATTAATGTCATTAGTTTTAAAGCATAATTTATTATTAAATAATTTTTAATCTATTAAACAACAAGTATGATCATATTTGTTAAGGTAAAAAGTTGGTAATAATGATAAAGTATGATGAATACGGTCCCTAAGATGATATGTGCACTATAAACATACGTTTAAAGAAAACAAGAGATAATGTATATTATCGTGTTAATCTCTTTTTTTTTTCTTAACCGGCCGTACTTATATATAGCATAATCAAGTCTGCAAATAGTTACAAAAGGTGATCTTTCGTTCCCTCATATGGGAAGAAGAATCAAGCATGAGTTCATTAATTACATAGCCTGGGGATAAGGAAAATACATAATATCTACTAGAGAAGTATTTAAACATCCATTTTTTTGCCAACAGGTCAGCAACAAAATTTGCTTCTCTATATATATGCTCAATTCCTCCGCTGCAGAGCTCAGCGACCAATAACCTGATCCTACAATATGTGTTAAACCTCTCACATGTAGATGATAGTCTCTCTTGATTAGTTTTATTATTTATAAATTAAAACATAATCTACTTTTGTAAATAATCTTAAATTATTAAATTATGAGTAGGATCATATTTTTAAGGTAAAAGTCATAACAATGATAAACTATACATGATGAAACAATCTCCTAATAAGATCATATCATGAGTAATATTAATTGAAGAGTTCTTTGGACATAGATTTTAAAAGATTTTTTCACAGAATTTTTCGTTACTCATATCAGCATTTTCAGTTCTGATATTTCCAGATCTTTTCACGAAAAACCTTCTCCAATTAAACACAAAGATTTGAGAACAAAGTAGAAGAGATCACTCAATAACTTAAGAGATATTAAAATATAACGCAAGATATGTCAAGCAGTAAATTTTTGTTCCTCAGTTAACGACGCATCCTTTGCACCATCCTCCTCTAACTCGTTACCATTATCATATTGTTGCCTAAGACTATTGGCTACTATTAATATAGGTTTTCGAAAGAAATAATGTGTAATCGTCATCTCTTCTGAACAAGAGTGTGATCTGTTATAATATATATTGGATCTCACATTGTATATTTGTCTCCCTACTCTAATACCTTCAATTATAAACTTAATTTCCTTTTAGCCTAACTAAAGAAATTTGATAACTTTTCATAATGAGAAATGATTTAATTTCTATTTATACATCTTAAACTGGAGTGTTATCTCTTACAATATACTCCTATATTGGATCTCTCACATTGTATCTAACTGCTTCCCTTAGTTTTTCTGTAGTTTTAATTAAGAGCGTAATTAATTTTATAATAATTTTTTAAATGAGTAAGTTCATATTTGTGCGATGAATGTCCGCTTGACATCATCTTCATCTTTTCCCAATAAAATTGTGATCTCTTACGATATATGTTATCTATCACGGTGTATATAATTATCTTGCTTGATTATTATTTTTTTTTTTAAATTAGAACACTACTAAATTTTAAAATTCTTTCGAATTTATTAAATAAACTAATGAGTTAAGGTCGCCAAAACATTTGGATACTATTTAAGAGATCTCAAAATATAACAAAAGAGATTATCTACTAAAAATACAAGAGATAAATAACTCTAAACATAAGAGATACAATAACAAAGCAAAAGAAATCACTTCTGAGATTAGAATAGAGCTAATAACAAAGCAAAAGAGATCACTAGCTCGGTAATAAGGTAAAATCTTTCTTTTCAAAGCGGATAGATTTTGAAGCATAAGTAAATTCAACAATCTATATCAATGTACAGATGCAAGGATCAAAGATAGAGTCATCAATAGTACTATATATGTTTACCTTTTGAAACTATGAGTATGCTGGAAAGTGGATAGTTACATGCCAAAAATGGATTAAATAGTGTGTACTAAGAAGAATTGGTTCAAATTAAATACAGATGGCGTGTACAATGTTTCATGGGTCACTACAGTTTTAACTGCTATATACTGTTTAGTTTGAGCAATAAGGATTTGAACATAGAAAAAATTCATTAAAAAGTTCATCCTTCCTTGTCTTGTCCCAGTTGTCATCTTCTGTTGCTTGTTCCGTTCTCCACCTCACTCCTCAGTTGCTCCTCAATCATTTTCTTAGTTTGTTGTGATTTAACCTCAATCCTATTGGACGCTTGATCTTCTCCGTTTTCTTTTTAGTAGCTTTATGTCATTGGAACCCGACGCAAAAGCAGTTCATGGGAATGAATTCCATTGTCATCTCTTAGATTAATTTATAATTGTAAGAGGTGATCTGGCTGACAAAAGAAAAGAGAATTTTAGAAAGAGAAATAAAAAGGGGGAGTAAAATTTAGAGGAGTAGAACAAAGTAGAAAAGGGAAACAAATTTTCTTCAGTTAAAAGTAAGAACAATGAAGAAGAAAGAGGATGACCAAGAAGGACGAATAAAGAGGTAACGCTCCAATTTTACATGGGTTTGCAAAGAAGTCCTTCTAAAATTTGGTTTGCAGAGGTGGGCTTACTTACTGCCACATAGGAAAAGTATCAATAAAAATAATTGAAAAATAAAAAGAAAAGAGCATTGGATCATTTAGCTAATTGAAATTTGTAAAGAGATATTCCATCCAATATCCTTCCAAATTTTTTCGTACCTCTATCTTAATAATGTGATGCACTTTTCGAATTTTGAGAGACAGAGAGTTGAACAAGTTTCTTTAGTCTCACCGAAATTTTTTCATACTGCTTTTAGATAAGTTAGAAATATTGTTAATTTTTGTGATTTATACTTACTTTTTATATAGTTACTAAATATATATATTTAGAAATTTTATGTTCGAATTTATGGAAAGTTTTACTCTCAAAATTTGAAAGGCAAACCTGTTTATATAAATTAAAATGGAGAGAGTGTAAAACTTGAATTACTGAATAAATATTGTGGCTTATACTATATTTTCTAATTCTTAAATATGTTGAAAGAAAATTACAATAGCTTAAAGGTTTTTATATTTGAGTTTACACAAGTAATGGAGGGGGGAAATATATATTGATTTGTACATGCTGCATGTAATACAATTGATAAAAATAATTAATATCAGTTACACCAATCAGCTAGCCTTCTCCATTAATTGAGAGACTAGCCTTGCGACAATACTGGGTTGATCAATTTCTCATAGCCTGGCCAGTATTGCAGAATGCAGATCATGAACTGTCACTACCTTAAACATGCATCTCTATTTCTCCCTCTCTCTCAAACTTCTTTATGCATCATCTTTCCTAATAGTGCTAAATTTACATCAAAATTTTAAACTAAGAAAAAAAGATACTGGCTGAAAGGAGAGAATCCTTCCTCAACCTCGTAAAACTTCCTTTCTCTATTTTTGTGTGTGGTTATAATTCTCAGCAAGAGTAAAACTCAACGAGCTCATCCAAGGAGCCAGGCTGTTGAGGATCAGCATTTTCAAGAATCCAAAGCAAGTGGTCAAAGAGAACAACTTCACATCCAACAGTAGTAATGGAGTCTTCTGAGTCACCTGACTTTTTAACAATTTCTCGGAAGAGTGGGTGGTAGACAATGTCGGAGCTAACGAGGTATCGACGGCGTGATCGACCAACGTAGACTGCATGTTTGTCCTTGTCATATGAATATGAATCATCGTCAGAGGAAGAATTGTTGCTCATACGGCCACCTAGCTTGAAAGATTGCATCTTTTTCAACACTGACTTTAGTTTTGTGAGTTTGCCTCCCTTAAGCATGCTTTTTTTTTTTTTTTTTTTTTTTTTTTGTAAATTAGAAGGATATTTTTTTTCTATGAACACTAGGGTGACTGTTTTTCTAAGAAGAGAAACTTTAATTTCTTCTTGGTGTTTGAGAGAAAATGAAGGGAAGTTTGTATACAAAGGAAAGCAAAGAGTGAAAATGGAATGTATAGTGGATGGGCAGCCGTTACATAGAATATAATAACTGGTAGATGTATATGTAATCCATGTGGACATTCATATATATTTTTTTTAAAAATCAAATTCGGTAGGTATTATACCACACATGACAGCAGGAACACAGTCTTCCCTTAGTCAGTGACGCCTTGATCTTAATAGTGTGTGTTTAAGAAAGAATGACACTACAAAAAAAATAGCTAATCCCAGCGGTTCAAAATGGGGTTTCTCAGCGGTTTTAGACGCTGGTAAATAATACTTCCAGCGGTTTCAAAACTGCAGCTGGATGAGCTGTACTAAAACCCTTTAGGACCGGTTTCGGCGGACCGCTGGCACAACCGTCGGTAGGAGCTTTTAATGCCGGCAGTTGCGACTTATACCGCTGCTAATCTGTTAAATAGTGCTATTAATAATTAATTAATAAATAAAATTTAAATATCTCGCCTGGAACAGAACATGACTGGGCTTTCGCGCTGGCAAAGGCCATTGCAGAGATTTCACAGACCGAGTCATCGAAAGACAGTAAACTTGTTCTCCAGGCCCAACTATGCACGATTATTTACCCGTGTAGCCTCGCTCACGTGTAGACTTCTCACGATCTAATGCGATATTTGTAACTTTGTGTACAACAATTCATTATAAAGTGCATAATCTTGCTCTTAGCAACCGGTGTGGGATGAAGTTAAATGCTTCAGCTGACGCTACTCTTTGGCTTTGACTCTTCCTCCATTTCTTTGTTTTCTTTTGCTCTCTTTAATAATGTAAACCTATCTTGCAATGACGAGATAAATAATAATTCCTTTCATGACCCAACTCATTTCCATTGAAACGCAAAAAAATATTGAATTTGCAAAAAATGGTAATTTTAAAATATAAAATTATTCCTAATACAAATATAGAAATTTGTTAATTTTAAAATTGAAAAATTGTTTCAATGTAAAACTATTTTTCTAAATTTTTTTATTATTTTGGTATAAACGTTTTTATGAAAAAGTATTTCACAGTTTATTTTAAAAGATTCTTTTTAGTATTAAAGTCAAGTTTTCAAAAAAGAAGAGATTCAGCAAAGTGCAGCAAAACGCATTCATAACCAGCGCTAAATGAACATTAAATGTCACTACACTTCAACCGCTGCAAAAAAAATTCCGGAACCGTAGCTATTGGTTCTATTAGGTGCGATTAAGAAAACCGCTGGAAAACGAGATGTCTAGCAGCTGTTATCAAAACCGCTGCTAATAAACCGCTGCGAACCGCCTATTTTTTTGTAGTGTGAATCATTGTTCTTGTCTGATGTTGACTATTCAAAATCTGCGTATGGGTCTCATTTATTACTGAACGTGATTCAACAATGCATCCATGATTCGTAGATCGCAAAATCATCCTAGCTAGAGTGACACTTGTAAAGATTTTTATGTTCTTGACTGTGTTGAATGAGTTGATGTGGTGTGTGAAAAGTTTTTCATATGGTAAAACATGAAAGGCAAGTAGCTCATATAAACTAAGAAGATTTAGGTAAAAGACCCTCTCAAGTTTTCATTTAAAAAAATGACCTCTCCTTTTTTTATTTTTTGGTTTATTTTTATTGTGGAAAAATACTACTAATATCATTATACTTTTATTTTTTTTTAGTTCTTTGTTCCTATTTAGAACTTATGAAGAAACGTCAAGGTTTTTTGTTTATTGTCCTTCTCCAATTTTTATTTTTTGTTGTTTATTGATTTGCTCGTTTTACTTTATTATAGTAAATCAAGTGGGTTTATTTAGAGTTTAATTTGTTTTGACATGATTCTGTATGTAGATAAAGTAATGGCAAGGTCGAAGTTGTATAATACAGATAATCCAAGTGTTAGAAAGAGAAATATCATAAGAATAAAACACAAAGGGAAAAAGGTGAAGAAGCAATTTGAAGAAGAGGATGTTGCTGGGATGGATAAACATTCAGCAGAAGGTGACAATCAATCTCAAAGTGGTGGATAAGATGAAAGTGAAGTTGCTGAACTTGATAAACATCCATAAACATATGACAATCAATCCACAAGTGGTGGAGTTCCTGATATTGTTAAAAATCCAGCAGCAAATGACAATCAGTCTACAAGTGGTAGAGTGGCTGAAAGGAAAGTTCCCGATAGTGCTAAAAATCTAGGAGCTGATGACAATCAGTGTATAGGTGGTAGAGTGGCTGAAAGTGAAGTTCCTGAAAGTGATAAAAATCCAGCAATAGATATCAATTAATCTCCATTTGAGGAAACTGGTTTAATGGATGCTGAAGTTGGCGATAATGAACCCTATATAGAAAAGACCACTGACGATCACTCTGCAAAAGATATAGTGGTTGAAAAGGCCCGAGTCGAACCCCAAACTGAAGATATTGTGGTTCCATTGGATGAACTCTCCGAAGCAGGAAAACGTAAGGAAAATAGGGATGAAGGTGGTGATAATGATAGAAAAAGTGCTTCTGTTCGGGAGGATGGAAATGGAGATGAATCAGGAGAAGATGAAAGTGGTGAAGATGAAACTGAAAAAGAAGGTCTCAGAAGAAGAAGAAGAAGAAGAAAAAAAAATTGATGAAGAAACAGATCAAGAAGGGGATTGATCACGCCCAACTACACCTTATAAAAAGAGACTAAGTGGTCGCGACAAATACAGCTCGGTACTTAAAGTCCTGAGATCGAATCCCACAGAGAATACTCGAATTCGAGTTGTTATACTCACTAATTTACCTATCAACTAACTTCTAAGGGTTTTTGATTTAAGATTGATTGTATAGTAACAACTAATTATAAAAATTAACAATAAAATAAACTACAATCACTAGAGATTAAATTTTATTCAAGAAAGTAAAGCCTGGGGTTAATCTACGCAACTCCCACCTATGTGTTAGAATAGTAAGTGAATGAATTAACCTTGGTTCTTCCTATTGAACACTTGCTCCAAATTCACAACTACTCACTGTTATAATTATAAGTTTCACTAACCAATTTTTCAATTCATTAGTGAAGATAAGGAGGACTAAAAATATTGTTGATAATCAGGTTCAATGGTCACAAATCACTTTATTGACAACCTAAGTAATACCTTGGTTTTAGGTTAAAATATTGCTAAGTATTTAACCCTAACTTATGAATCTGTCCTTAGACACACAAGAATAAAGGGGCAAATAATTGGGGCCCTTCCAATCAATAGCAAATAAAACGTAAATGCTTAGATAGGAAGAAATTGTAAGTTTTCATTCATTGAAATCAATATTCATCACACATAAGTAATGGAGTGGTTCAATCAATCCTAGAACGGGTAATTTAGCCACCCAGGATTAAGTAATTCATGAATGAATAAATTACAAAAGGGAAGGAAGAATTTAAGAAAAACTCTTGTGTTCTTGAAGTATCCAAAGCTCTAGCTTCCTTTTGCTCTTCTCCAGGTCAAAAGATATGTTTTGGCACGTGTTTTAGGGCTTTTAAACCGTCCTCATAGACCCACACAAGTCGGGAATCCAAAATAAAGTCGGATTGAGAATGTCAGAATTTTAAGGCTATGGCGCCGCACAGCGCATATAGACAATTTCTGCCGGATTTCAAAATTTCATGTTCTCTGAGTATTGCCCCTGTTGCACCGCACAGCGTAACGCCTAGTGCGGCACAACATGCTTAATTTACTGCTTCTCCAATTTTTCTTTGTTTTTCCTCCATGCCTTGGTTCCCGGTAAAGTCTCGGGCTTCTACTCAGACTTCGAAGCTCCGTTTCTTCTCATCTCATCATCCAAATCCATCAATTATCTCCAAGTACATTCTTACACAAGTACAAGCACGTAATAAGCACAAGAATAGTAAAATATCAACTCATTTGATGTACAAAGATCACAAATTTGAGGCGAAACAAGACTCTAAACATATGTTTCTCGTCGCATATCAATACCCCAAACTTGAATCTTTGCTCGTCCTCGAGCAAACCTGGACTTAGCTAGATATGGCGACACTACCTTTGGCCATATTTCATAGGAAAACTTAGAACGGCGCATATGCACTTTTCACACCACTATTCACAAAAATATACTGTCAAGAATATTTAAAACTACCAAATTTCCTCACATAACTCCAAACCTCAAGGAACGACTCATTCGCACCAACCCTCACACACACTCACTCTAACTGAGAAGCCTAATAACTTCACTAATCCCTCATAAACCATGTGCCCCCACAATAAGAAAATTTGTCCCATTCTCACACAGAATTTTAAGTAACATTGGGACTTAACAAATACAAGATTCACTCACTCTCATAAAGAAATCATGCACCACAGTAGACGTACCATAGGCTTGCCCGTGGTGTAGGACTCGACTAATGCAAGCTTACTCGGTGTAAGATCAATAGGGCTTTATAGGTTGTAATGTAGGCTGCAGGATAGGGGGGATACATTTAGTTAAAAGTGACTAACCTCCCTTGAGTATTTTAATATATCACACAAATTTAAGAACTTTTTTTTCACCCAACTCTTCTCAATTCTTCCTCATCCAAGCTTCCCTTTTCATTAAGCTTTTAAGAATACCCACTAGTAAAGGACAATATATATTTTTTTCTTTTCTCTTTTTTTATTCTTTTCTTCTCTGTCTTTTTTTTTTCAGTCCTTACTAGCAGTTTCTCCCAAGTAATGCACCTTTCTTCCTTCTCTATGGTCTCTACCACACCCAACTCTTCTTATCATAGATGTCAAAGCTCATTAGAATCACAAAAGCTCAAAAGAGGTAAAATGGTTCAATATATAGTCAATTCAAAACAAAGGGGTTTTGGCTTGTAATATGGTTACCAAACCAAAAGTTCAGACTCAAAGGGGCTAACTAGGGTCAATTTTCATTGAGTAGGAAAACAGTTCATAGGCTAACAAAGAATTGCCTATAGGAAACCGATCAAGACTTATCATTTCGCTTTGCACATACTCGGGGCAAGTTCTAGACATCATCATGTGAGTATATAGCAATAACAAATCTCACACACACATGGCACACGGTCTACTCAGGACATCTCAACTCTAGTCCTCAAATTAAAGCAAGCGAGCATGCATTCAAGTATAACACATAAAAGAGTCAAAAAGCTGAGCCTAGACGTCACACCAGGTCACTCAGTAATTATCAAGGCAAAACTATACAAGTTATGAATAGTGTATGTAGTCCACATATTCCGACCTAAATGTTCATATAAAACAAGCCATAAATAGACAATCACACTATTTAACCTCCCTATTGCTCTATTACTACACAAAAAATCCAACCTATACCCGGTTCAAACTACCTCCTTTGGAAAAGAACTGGAGCACAAAGAAAAATCAGGGGGATTATTCAAGTTGTTTATCTAAGGAACAAATAAAAAATGGTATTTACAATAGATGTATAAATCAGACTCAATTGGGCTGCGTACGTATCACGCAAATCGTTAATAAAAAAAGGTGATTTTTTTTCGTGTTTGATTTTAAAAATATTTTTCTTTCATATTTATATTATTTTTATTTTCATATTTTTAAATTAAATTTAAAGGCATGAATAAAAGAGCTACAACTAATGAATTAATATACTAAATACTAATATATTACTAAAAAGTACCCAACTAACTATTACAGGCCAATCATAAATTTAGAGTTAAAGTACAGGCCTCAAAATAAACTAGACATGAAATAAATTAAACAAAGCCAACTGGCAAACAGAAAACCCCCACACTTAGCATATGCACTGTCCCCAGTGCACCAAAAAGAAAACAAGGGTTGAAGGAACTCCCTGAGGCCCAAGGCCTAAGAAGCAACATCATCCTCCTCCTCGTCATCATCATCATCATCATCATCATCATCAAACCGAGGACGATCTATAGAATGGATGTCCTTATCTGAGGGAGCTGTGATAGCTCAATTCCTAGCCACTGCCTAGTGATAAAGGTCAGGTGCGCATCATCTGCATCATTCTCTTCAGCGGTCTTCCCTTCTCGCCTATCAAACAATAGCCGACGCACAGTCTCAGACATACAGGCCACCTGCGTCCGAAGCAAAAAAGAAGGGCCAGCCCCCTCCACTAGAGCTGTCACCTTCACAGCTGTAATGTCCCACTCCTTCTCCGAGGGTGGCAGGATATATCCCTATCATCCCTTTTGTATCCCCTCATGCATCAAGTACTGGGTAAGAACAGACGGATAGTGTAGGCGACCTTTACCCAAATCTCATGTCTTTCCCATCTCCCGTATCATGATGTGTGCCAGATTAATCTTAATTTCCTTCAAGCAACAGTAGATCAAACAAACACGCTCTTTTGGTATCGTAGAGAAATTGCTAGAGGGCCTAACCCAGGTATTCACTAACCGCAACCAAACCTTGGCTGGAATCTAAAGTTAAGAACTATTAAGAGATCCATGGGTGCCCTTGCACTTATCCCGAACCCACACAATTTTGGGGTTATCTCCGCACAAGGAGCGGCGGATGTCAACATAATCAGGGGGTCTAAAAACTCTTGAAATACCTCCACAGGATGATCAGGGATCCCCAAGAAAGTATTAAGTTTCTCCCTGGTAAATGTGGTTTGCTGACCTCGAACATGAACTGTGTCCACCCCAACTATCTAGTTTGCATAGAATTCCTTAACCAACGAGATATTAGCAGGACCTGGAAATTTAAACATGCAACCCCATTTCATACGTTTTATAATCTCCCAAATTTTCGTGTGCTTGGAGCCCAATCTCAGCTCATTAATCTGAGGCTCAGCTTCAGGAGACTTGGCAGGTTGGAAATTTTCGTACCAACGAAGACCGTGATCCTCAACTGCCATTTGGCCAAAAGTAACCCTAGGCCGCTTCGTGAATAACTCAATCTCGTGGTGAGCCGGCCCTGTTTTCTTACCTCGGCTAGTGGATGGAACTTGAGATGCGGGCTTAGGTGCAGTTTTTGCTTTCTTTGGAGTCATTAGTCCTGCACAAAAAGGATATGAATAAATAAGGACAATACAATATGAGCAAATACCAAGAGTGGTCTAAACGACCCCACACTTTGTGTCCAAACTAGGTTCCTAAGCCAAGCAACAAGAAAATTACAAGCATATGCGTAACAATAAATTTGCATCATCGCTCGCTTCATCATAAATTAGCGATATGCACTCTCTACAAATACTTATGCACAAAGTGACAACAATGTGTCATGCCAAACGTAATAACTTATTCGCAAATAGATTCATTAGCTACTCAGACTTCACTAAAAACAATAGAAAAGATTACTTATTGTATGTATACAAGTATCCTGAATCAACACCTGATGTAGGAAATCAAACGCGGAAAGTAAAAGATAGGAACGAGACGTATCTCGATCACAAATCTCAAGTAGCAACGGAGAACTTGTTCCGTTACACCCCGAGAGGAGGTCAAGAACACCTACGCTAGGCAACTACCCTCGAGCTAACGTGAGCACGCAAGTAGAATGGTCGGGAGGGATTGGAATTCATCTAGATCCGCTAGAGGAAGAACAAGTCCCAATTCAAGGTTTTTCATTCAATAAGAGTTCAACTCTTCAACACAAGTGTTTGTTTTTCATCCAAGGTAAGCTAATGACAATAGTAAGACAACTAGCTATTTATAGGTGTTTTTAGACACCATATGAAAGGTCTAATATGCCCACACTTAGGCTTAGGAATAAAGGACCACGTAGGGTCAAAATAGTATTAACATAGCTAGAAAATTCGTGCTTCAGCGATCCGGGCGGTGCGCCCAAGTTTGGGGCGGAGCGCCCACATTTTGCTCCATCAGTGGGGTGGGCTGGGTGGTGCGCCTGAGGGTGGGGCGGTCCGCCTAGCCCCTGTGTTCTCTTGGCGGAGGCGCCTAAGGTGCAGGCGGGGCGCCTAGTTCGCTGGGCTGCTCCCCTTGCACTTTGAGCACCCGAAATGGCTTCCAAACGCTTCCTTCTTCTAGTCCCTTCCTCACCAAGTGTAGGTGTACTCCTTGGACCTCCCTAGCTTGGCTCCGAGTGAAGGGTCTCGTGGTTTGCCCGGCATCATCCTCCCCTTCTTGAGAAGATTTCGTCCTCGAAATAGAAGCATTATCATCCACGACCTCTTCATCACCTACATCCATAGGAACCAAGTCACAAACATTGAAAGTATTAGACACTTGATACTCACTTGGTAAGTCGACCACATAAGCGTTGTTGTTTATCTTTGAGAGCACTTGGAATGGGCCATCTCCACGGGGTGCCAACTTCCCTTTCCTAAGGTTTGGAAACCTTTCTTTCCGGAAGTGCACCCACACATAGTCACCCTTCTTGAGTTCCACCTTCTTGCGTCGCTTGTTTTTCTTGGAGGCTACCTTTGCATAAGCTTCCTCCAAGTTCTTCTTTGCCTTAGCATGTAGTTCCATCAAAGCCTTGGCTCTAGCTTTACCTTCAAAATTAACAACCATTTCCCTTGGCAAAGGGGTTAGATCAAGGGGAATCAAGGGGTTAAAACCATACACACACTCGAATGGAGTCATACCAATCATCCGATGCACGGTTCGATTGTAGGCAAACTCCATAAGAGGTAGCTTATCTATCCAAGTCCCACCCTTACCTCGGGTCATGGCTCTAAGAAGAGCACCCAAGGTTCAGTTCACCACTTCGGTTTGCCCATCGGTTTGGGGATGGTGGGACGTAGAAAACAAGAGTTTGGTGCCAAGGGCACCCCATAAACTCCTCCAAAAATGGCTTAGGAACTTAGTGTCCCTATCACTCACTATGGTTTGAGGCACACCATGCAATTTCAAGACATTATCAACAAACAAGGTTGCAACATGTTGTGCATCATCACATTTTCTACATGGAATGAAATGAGCCATTTTGGAGAACCTATCCACAACAACATAAATGCTATCATGGTTCCCCCCATTTTTGGCCAATGGAATTGTTCCCGAAGGATGGACAAGGTCTTGTCTCTACCAAAGTGACCCATGAGTCCTCCACAATGTGCCTCTTGCACAAGAAATTCCCTCCATGAGGACTCGGGTATGCACACTTTACCATTCTTAAAGATATATCCATTAACCCATTGGTATTTCTCAACTCTCTCCCCCTTTTCTAGAGCTTCATGGATGCTCTTGAGCTTCGGGTCATGAGCATACATCAATTTAATGCTTTCAAAACCCATAAGCTTAGAGGTGAGAGTGGTGGCTAGAGCAAACTTTCTCGAAAGCGCATCCGCCACAACATTGTCCTTCCCTTTCTTGTATTGGATCACATAGGGAAAGGACTCAATAAATTCAACCCACTTGGCATGTCTCTTATTGAGCTTCTCTTGGCCTCTCAAATGCTTGAGTGACTCATGGTCACTCTTGATCACAAACTCACGAGGCCAAAGGTAGTGTTGCCAATGGGCAAGGGCTCTCACAAGGGCATACAACTCCTTGTCATATGTAGAATAATTCAAGGAAGCCCCTTTCAATTTTTCACTAAAGTAGGCGATGGGTTTGCTATCTTGCATTAGAACACCACCAATTCCCACCCCCGAGGCATCACATTCAACCTCAAATGCCTTTCCGAAGTCGGGCAATTGCAATAGAGGGGCAGTACTCAACCTACTTTTCAACTCATGGAAGGCCTTTTCTTGAGGCTCTCCCCATACAAAGGGTTGGTCTTTCTTCACCAATTCGGTGAGTGGAGCGGCGATGGAGCTAAAGTCTTTCACAAATCGCCGATAAAAGCTAGAAAGACCATGAAAGCTCCTCACTTGAGTCACGGTAGTAGGGGTAGGCCAATCACGTATGGCCTCTACCTTAGATTCATCCACCTCCACTCCTTGGGCACTCACAACAAACCCAAGGAAGACTGCCTTTTCAACACCAAAGGCACACTTTTTATAATTAGCATAGAGCTTTTCGGCTCTCAACTTTTCAAGCACTTGCCTAAGGTGATCAACATGGTCATCTATTGATTTGCTATAGATCAATATATCGTCAAAATAGACGACCACAAACTTGTTGACGAATGGCTTTAAACATGGTTCATTAGCCTCATGAAAGTGCTAGGTGCATTGGAGAGCCCAAAGGGCATCACCAACCATTCATAGAGACCAAATTTGGTCTTGAATGCGGTTTTCCATTCATCACCCGGTTTCATCCGGATTTGATGGTAGCCGGACCTAAGGTCAATTTTGCTAAACACACATGAACCACTCAATTCATCTAACATATCATCAAGTCGGGGAATAGGATGACGGTACTTTACCGTTATTTTGTTCACGGCCCGACAATCAACGCACATCCTCCAAGTGCCGTCTTTTTTGGAAACAAGGATCACGGGCACGACACAAGGACTCAAGCTCTCCCTCACCAAGCCCTTAGTGAGCAATTCATCAACTTGCCTTTGCAATTCTCTTGTGTCATCCGGATTGCTCCTATAGGCCGGCTTGTTTGGGATTTGGGATCCCGGGACAAAGTCTATTTGATGTTCAATGCCCCTCAAAGGAGGCAATCCATCCGGCATCTCATCCGGGAACATGTCCCCAAAATCCTTCAAGACATTCTCAAACACACTAGGCAAAGGGTTAGAAGAAAAATCACAATTAGAGTTTAGGATCATACCTTTGTGCACTAGGCATAGGAGAAACTTGGTGCCATCATTTCCTTTTAGGATCTCGCCCGGTTGCATCATGGCACAAATGCCACCGATGGAAGAAGAAGGTGGGATTGCCACCATGCTTTTGGACAAAGGGCTAGTCTCAATGATTGACTTTGTCTTTGCCACCTCCCTCAACTCCCTCATTCTATTGTAGTCATCACTCACTTGTTTGGGAGTTAGGGGCTTCAACACAAATTTCCTTCCTTCATGTTGGAGCGTGTAAGTGTTGACACGCCCATCATGGACCGCTTGTCGATCAAATTGCCAAGGCCTTCCAAAGAGAAGGTGGCAAGCTTGCATGGGCACAACGTCGAACAAGTGTTCATCAACATAACTACCCATTTTGAACTTGATCATTGCTTGCTTCACTACCTTTAGCTCCCCACATTCACTAAGCCATTGCAATCGATATGGCTTGGGATGCTTCACGGTAGGCAACTTCAATTGGGTTATAAGAGATTGACTCACAACATTAGCACAACTCCCGGAGTCAATGATCATAGAGCATACAACACCCTTAACACGACACCTAGCATGGAATAGGTTTTCCCTTTGCAAGGTTTCACCATCCTCCACAATCATAGCTCCTAAGCTCCTCCTCACAACTAGAAAAGTATGAGGTTCCTCATCCTCCACCGTGTCATCTAGATCATCCTCCTCTACTCCGTCATCTCCCTCTACACCCTCATCATCCTCCGGTTCACTCTCTTGTTCATATGCATTATCACCAACAAGAACCATGGTCCTCTTCGTAGGACACTCCTTAGCAAAGTGTCCATACCCCTTGCATTTGTGACATTGAATGGAAGAAGAAGTAGGAGTATTCAATTGAGTTTTAGAATTACCTCCCACATTGGGTGTGTACTTCTCAATCAGCTTCTTCACATCTTCGCTAGCACTTGCTCCACTAGGGCCACTTGCATTTGTGAATTTGGCATTGGGAGTAGGATTTTTCCAATCCTTTGACTTGTTCATGGAGGTAGTGCTCTTGTAACGGTTGGACTTCTCTTTCTCAAGCCATTGCTCGGCTTGAATAGCGGCATCAAGAACTTCTTGAAGTGAGAGATAAGCATGCAATCTCAATTGTGAAGCTATACCATAGCTCAAACCATTCATGAAACGGATCACGGCTTGCTCTTCATCTTCGGTGTCCATATCTAAGGCCATTCGAGTTCTTTCAAACTCATCAAAATATTCATGCACCGTTTTGACACCTTGCTTCAACTCATAAAGTTTCTTGAGTTGCTCTTGCCGATATCTAGGAGTGATGTACTTGATACCCATGATACCCTTCAAGTCATTCCAACCCACATTCACGGGAACCCCCGCTCTCCTCCTTGATCTCTTGACGGATTCCCACCAAGTAGATGCATAGGATTCAAAGGATGAAATAGCATAGGTACCTTTCTTCTCATCGGTCATCTCATTTGTGTCAAACAATCTTTCCATGTGTAGCACCCATTCAATATAAGCCGCCGGATCACAATTCCCTTTAAAGGTTGGGAGATTAAGCTTCACACTATTGATGTTGGTGTTGTCACGACCCCCACGGAAAGGCTCCGGTTGGCCCCCATAGTGATCTTCATTCACACCATAATCCCTTCTAGCATTCCCTCCCACATAACCCATAGGTGGCCCTCGACCTCGGCCCCTACCTCTATCCACATTTCGACCCCAATTCATACCTCGCCTTGGTTGGAAGTGATCAGCAAACCCATACATATCATCACCATATTCGGCTTCCTCCCCTTCTTGAGCTTCATTGGCTTGCTCAAGAGGTTGCACATTTCGGATGGGCCTTGGTAGTGGAATGTTTCTTGGGGGGTTATCCAAGATACGGGGAATGCCCGTTCGTTGGGTATTGCCCAACACTTGGTCAAGTCTCTCTCGCTCCTCCTTTGCCCGTTGTTGATTGAGCAATTCAATGACATGGCTAACTTGCTCCGGAGTAAAGTTAGGAGTACTTGAGACTTCAACCGGGACACTCGGGGTCCCTTTCTCGACTTGGACGCTCGGGGTCCCTTTCTCCGAGGGGACGTTAGAAGTCCCTTGCTCAACTAGAGCACTAGAGTTCACCCTCTCGAGGCTTTCAATCCTCAAGTGCATACTATCCAATTTGGCGAGGATAGTAGCAAGGGCACTCTTTGCAAAATCATCTCCTTCGGAAGACATTGTACCTACACAAGTAACAAACGTTAGAAAACAACCTCACACACTCCCTCACTTGAGATCACTCGGCTCTCTCGTATAGTGACGGTGGGTATTTCACTCGACTTGTGGTTCCAAAGCTTCACGTAGATGAATAGCAATTCCTCAACTCAACCAAGCTATTCACGAGTCAAGCACACTCTGGGGTGAGTGGAGTTAATAGGACTCAATGAAAGCTAGGCACTTTGTGAGGACTTGAATCAAAAAGAGTCTAGGATTCTTCTTGGAATTCTACTCTCCAACTAATGCACGAATCAACCTAAAAGCAATGAAGGATTAGTGTTAATTAGGTAGAAAGATTACTTAGATCAACACTAATTAGAGGTTAGGCAACAAAGAAACAAGTAATCCTAGAAGAAACTACCCGATTCCCAAGTTTCAGGGCTCAGGCGGAGCGCCCAGTGAAGTGGGGCGGAGCACCTGGAAAAATTGGTCAGTGAGGTCGGGCAGGCGGGGCGCCTGGGAACTAGGCGGAGCGCATGGAGCAAGAACAGTTCAGGCGGAGCGCCCAAGGTCTAGGCGGGGCGCCTGGACAAAGAACAACCTGGGTTTCCAACAACGTGTTCTTCGATTTCAACCCA
Organism: Petunia axillaris subsp. axillaris; assembly: GCA_029990575.1. Lineage (NCBI taxonomy): Eukaryota > Viridiplantae > Streptophyta > Magnoliopsida > Solanales > Solanaceae > Petunia > Petunia axillaris. The sequence continues at coordinate 9,333,125 of JARKNS010000001.1, read as the reverse complement.
ACTTTTTGGTCGATTCCAACGTGTTCTTCCCAAATTTGAAGTACCCGAAGTTGTATTTTGGTATAACCACCAAACCCCAATGATTTTCACACCCAACAAAGCAACAAACAAGGCACAATCATGATTCAAGTTTCAAGTTGGATTTTCTCAAATTTTCAAAAGGGTCAAAAAGGTGGGTTTCGATTCTTCAAAATCAATGTTATACAACTCCGATTCACACCAAATTTGTTGCAAATGGTTTGTTTTCAAAAGTAGATCAATCCCCGGCAATCAAATCCAAAACCCCATTAACACACAACCCAAAATCAATCAATTTTCTCAAGAACAAGGGTTTGGTAGGGTTTAAGGAAAATTGGGGTTTCAATTTTTCAAACTTCACCAATCCAAGTAATTTTGGTACCCAAGCAACGGGAATTCAATCACAATCAAGAATCCATAACACCCATATCAAGAATCACAAGCACCAAAAAGTTATGCCAATTTTTAAATTTTTCAATTTTTTTGTAATTTTCTTTTTTTCCCAATAACTTCAACAACAAGAAAACTAAAAGAAGATACTAGGCATGAAGAATCAAGGGTCGGGGTTCGTAGGAACGATACCCAAACCTTGCTCTGATACCAAATGATGTAGGAAATCAAACGCGGAAAGTAAAAGATAGGAACGAGACGTATCTCGATCACAAATCTCAAGTAGCAACGGAGAACTTGTTCCGTTACACCCCGAGAGGAGGTCAAGAACACCTACGCTAGGCAACTACCCTCGAGCTAACGTGAGCACGCAAGTAGAATGGTCGGGGGGGGGGGGGATTGGAATACATCTAGATCCGCTAGAGGAAGAACAAGTCCCAATTCAAGGTTTTTCATTCAATAAGAGTTCAACTCTTCAACACAAGTGTTTGTTTTTCATCCAAGGTAAGCTAATGACAATAGTAAGACAACTAGCTATTTATAGGTGTTTTTAGACACCATATGAAAGGTCTAATATGCCCACACTTAGGCTTAGGAATAAAGGACCACGTAGGGTCAAAATAGTCTTAACATAGCTAGAAAATTCGTGCTTCAGCGATCCGGGTGGTGCGCCCAAGTTTGGGGCGGAGCGCCCACATTTTGCTCCATCAGTGGGGTGGGCTGGGTGGTGCGCCTGAGGGTGGGGCGGTCCGCCTGGCCCCTGTGTTCTCTGGGCGGAGGCGCCTAAGGTGCAGGCGGGGCGCCTGGTTCGCTGGGCTGCTCCCCTTGCACTTTGAGCACCCGGAATGGCTTCCAAACGCTTCCTTCTTCTAGTCCCTTCCTCACCAAGTGTAGGTGTACTCCTTGGACCTCCCTAGCTTGGCTCCGAGTGAAGGGTCTCGTGGTTTTCCCGGCATCAACACCTCCATAACAAACCATATACAATGGCGTCAGAGTACCCTGTATGATGATCAATCCAAAACAGCCCATATACGTTCCAATAAGATGCATAAAACACTCACCCCACACTTATGTCAACACTTAATGCCAATTCTATAATTTAGCTACTCAGACTTCACTAAAATTTCAATTCGGACCTCACTTTGACATTTTTACAAACACGTGGTGTGCTATAATGAAGGTTCAAAAGCATTTAGGCATTCATGAACAAGGGGATCCCCAATCAGCCATGCAAATCACAACCATGACAATGTAATGCTACGCAATAGCATACACAGCAAACTAGTGCACAAGAACTCCTAAAATAATTCAATAACAGCACACTATGGCTCACTTTCAAAAACCAACGCATAGACACAACTTAAACTATGGTGTAGTGGTAAACATGGAAACTGGGGTAGGGGAATCATAGCGTATGGATAGGAAACGGGATAGGGGTAATGGTGTTAGGGGGGTAGGAGCGGTAGTAGGGCAGTGGGGTTAGCGGGGAAATTGAACATGTCAGGAGGAATTAAATATAGTAATAGAAGTAGAAGAGGAGAGAGAGAAGCGACATACTTGGTGGCTGATCAGTGGGGGAACACGGGTGGCAGTAGGTAGGGGAATCGGTGGTGGCAATGGGGTAGGGTGGGGGAAATCGGCGGGGTTGGGGGGAAATTTTGAAGTGTTGTATATGTTTAGTAATGAAACAAGGAAAGAGTATTATGTGTTTACCCAATAATCCATTTTTCAATTTTTTATTTTCTTTAAAGTAAAAATTCGAAAATCTGTACAAAATATATACTTACTGCAGCACATAAGGCGTTGTGCTGTGCATTGCCGTAAGTTCGATTTACTGAGAGTGCATTTTTTCACTTTTGTAGAAATTGGCCAATGGCGGCGCATAGTGCATTGCACAGCGCATTGCCATAGGGTCGATTTACTAAGAGTGCATTTTTTTACTTTTACAAAAATTGGCCAATGGCGGTGCACAATGCATTGCCGTAAGCCACTTTACCTGGGACTTGAATTTTTCATCATTTTTCCACTTTATTTTCACGTTCCCATCCTTGTTATGACCAATTCTCGAGAATTGAGTCACCCCATTGTGCTATTACCTCTTCGTGCACACCAAAAATAAAACCCAAGCATAATATCTTAACTAGAACAACTAAAAATCACAAGAAAGCAAGTATACATTGGGTTGCCTCCCAACCAGGGCCTGATTTAATGTCCCGACACGACTCTTTTCGTGTTTTTTTTTCTATTGTTTTTTTTTACAATTACAAATACGGGTTGCCTCCCAAAGAGTGCCTTAGTTATAGTCGTGGTACGACATTATGCAAGTTTCCTTACTCATAAAAATACAAGACAGAGATCACCTTGACCTTTTCTTCCATTCCATAATAATTTTTCAGCCTTTGCCTATTTACCTTAAATTGTCTTGAACCATCCTCAGTCTCCATTTCGACAGCTCCATGAGGTGCCATTTGCACAACTTTGAATGGTCCAGACTACCTGGACTTTAGCTTACTAGGAAACAAACGAAGTCTAGATTTATAAAGCAATACATGTTCACCCGGCTCAAAGCTCCTATCTATTATCCTCTTCTCATGCAAGTTTTTCATCCTCTCCTTGTACAATCGCACACTCTAATAAGCTTGAAAGCGTCTCTTCTCAAGTTCATGTAACTCATTGATACTGCCAGATGCTGCAGAGTCATAATCTAAACTCTCTCCTAAGAGCCCACAAAGCCATATTCTCTAACTCTACAGGCAAGCGACATGACTTCCCAAACACCATCTTGTAAGGCGTCATGCCTATAGGTGTCTTGTAAGCAGTCCTATAAGCCCATAAAGCGTCATCGATCTTCCTCGCCCAATCAGTCCTGGTATCATTTATAGTCCTTTGAAGCACACTTTTAATCTCTTTATCTGAGACCTCAACTTGCCCACTGGTTTGCGGGTGGTAAGGTGTGGCAACTTTATGATGAACTCCATACTTTTTCAGTAACCTCCTGAATACTTGGTTGCAAAAATGACTTTCCACATCACTAATGATATCCCAGGGAGTGCCAAATCTAGAGAAGGTGCTCCTTTTAAGGAATTGAGTAACTCCCTTGGCATCATTAGTGGGGAGAGCAACAGCCTCGACCCACTTTGAGACGTAATCCACTGCTACAAGTATGTATTTATTTCCATAGGAGCTAACAAATGGACCCATAAAATCTATCCCCCGCACGTCAAATACCTTAACCTCCAAGATTGGTTTCATAGGCATTTCATGACGAAGAGATATATTGTCGGCCCTATGGCACTCATCACAAGCCCTGACCCAAATGTTCGCATCCTTGAACAAGTAGGCCAAAAGAAGCCCGCCTCCAACACCTTTGCAGCTGTCTGGGTTCCTCCAAAATATCCTCCATAAGGTGAAGAATGACATTCCTGCAAAATAGAAGATTGCTCTATCTCGGGGACATATCTCCGGATCATGTTATCAACACATAGCTTAACAAAATAAGGTTTGTCCAAAAAGTAAGATCTACATTCATAAAAGAACCTTTTCTTTTTTGCAGAGTCACAATCGTGAGGAATTATTTCACTTACCAGATAGTTTTCAATATCAACATAACATGGAATTTCTTCTAGTGTAGTAGCCAAGAACTTCTCATCTGGAAAATTTTCCCATATCTCACCTTCCTCAACTCGCTTCTCAGCTCCCTCAAGTCTAGAAAATTGGTCCACAACTTAGTTCTCAGTACCTTTACAATCACGGATTTCCAAATCGAACTCTTGTAATAGCAACACCCACCGTATCAAACAGGGCTTTGAGTCCTTTTTCTCAACTAGATATCGGATTGCACCATGGTCTATATACACCACCACCTTTGAACCAACTAGGTAGGAACGAAACTTGCCAAAGGTGAATACTACAGCTAGCATCTCCTTCTTAGTAGTGGTGTAATTCAATTGTGCTCCATTCAGCGTGCGACTGGCATAATATACTGGGGCCATTATTGTTGAACCCCAAGAATTACCCTTTCTTTTAAGAAAAGATAGGTTTCGGGTATAATGTTCAACAATATGGGACTCCAAAGGGCTTTCTTTGGAGTTGCCACCTAATTTAGGAGAATTAGGAACCAATTAATTAAATAGTGCATGCAAGCACTCCGTTTTTAAGGAAGTGGTCTATTTTCAGAGATTCTGCGTAAGAGGTTCATTTATTTTCGAAAGAAGGTTCCAATTTGAAAGCACTTTTGAAAATCCACAAAATGTGGTTAATCCTCCGGTTTTCACAAGACAGCTATATAAATGCAAATTTACAAAATTATTTAACTTTCAATTTAAAGCATCACCAATTGAATTTAAAAACTTATTCATAAAAAAAGGTAGAAAAAAATAAAATAAAAATAAATAAATGACTTTAATAAGAAAACGGATTGATTTGAAGACTTGTACCAAAGTTGTATTTTAGAAGTAATCTTAAGATTATTACGAATTGGCTTGCACGCACCATTTAATTAGAAGGTTCAAAATTTATAAATAAGGTGGAAATTCTAAAGAAATGAAATATTCACAAAAGAACTCAATAAATAAATATTCATTTATAATCAATCAAATTATTCTACAGTAATTATCTACGGGGAATTCCTAATGATATGAAAATTCTAAGGGATTGGGAAAGAGAAGAGGTTTCGAAGAAGAACCCGAAAATTGGCAAACTCACGGGAGCCTTGTATTTATTTTAATTTTATACATTTATGCCCATGAGCCTAAAACATCACATGGCTCAACAAAGCATTTTTTAAAATTCTGAGTCTTCACTTCTTGAAAGCTTGAGTCCAGACTCGACCCCAATGAGACTCCAATGCAAATTTGCAACCCCAATGTCGAGTTTTAACCAACTCGTCCCCAAGTGTGTGTCCATGCCAAGAAATAGAAGAAATAAGGATTAGAAACTGCTCGAGCTTAATTAAATAAGATGAAGTTAATATAAATCAACTAAGCTTAATTAACAAGCAGTTTAAGAAACTATGCTATACTGGAATCATTTTCCATATCATGCTAGTTGGAGACAGAAAACAATCTCAGGCTTATGAATTTAACGCACAGCGACGAAGAGGATCAAAATTGACATTCAGCCACAAGACACCTTTCTCATGTTAATTGTAAGATTAACTAAGCAAGCAAAAACACAAACACAGTAAACCTGATATGATTTTAGTTAAGACAACAGACCCTAATAACAACATTTTTTAATCCGGGAACTTATTTCCGAAATAAACACTTACTGAATGTAAGTAAACAAAGCATACTTTATACTTCAGCTAAACCAAAACAGAAAATTAAGCATGGACTAACTAAACACAATCTTAAACTTCAAGTAAACAAACGGAAACTCATTAGAATTACTTCAATTTCAAAATGAGACAACCAGCCATAGCTATGCTAACATATATGAGGGTCGTAACTTTAACTAAGAGAAAATACCAGATTTAAAGAAGAATAAGTAATGGGATTACTTTTGGCACTTGGCCTCAAAAGATAAAAACTAGTTAAGAACCATTCAAACTAATTAATTAATTAAGCCAATTCACAGTGACAAACTTATCAACTTCTAAAGAGATAACATTTATGCTATTTCAGTCAACTAAGACTACAAGTGTTAATAAAGTCATCCTCTTTATTTAAATTGAACCATAGGCATGGAATATCTGCAGATATGAGCTATGTACTAAAGCAAACATATATCATTCCAAACAAAAAAACATAAAAAAACACATGAACATGGCAGATTCTATCCCTTTTAAAACAAAATTTTACTTGAACTTGTAGTCAAATAGGAAACAAACGGAAAACACCTATACTCCCTACTGAACAGAACACCCTCCTAAGATTGAACCAGAGAGAATTAGCCCTTAACAAACTACTCCAGCCCCCTTTAACTCACCAAAAAAAAATGACCTGAAACAACCTCCTATACTAGCACACAACCAACTGCACATACAACTCACACACACAACTGAACAATCATCCCTTGACAAACTGAGACAGAAACAAATTCCAGACCCTTGCAGGACATACACATATCTGCAGCCACTCTCTCTACCTCACAGACTTCACAAAACTCCAATATTTCTCCTGATTTACTGCAGCACCAGACCTCTACATTCCATTAATTCCTTGGAACAAGATGAACCAGGACAACCTTCAGGTTGCATAATCCCACAGGATGCAAGCTTCACAACAAACACCTTCTCCCTTAGCAACCTATACCCTTTCAGGAACATCTATAACAATATACAAACACCCTCACACTCTCACATCCCCTGAAACTGCAGCACAAGACCTCTCTTCTCCTTCTCCTACCAAAATACACCTACAGCATACCCCAGAACAACTCCTTAGCTTCTTACAAAGCCAGGAACAAACTCTCACAACATCACTCAGATCTGGGAACATCTACACACCACTGCACCTTTTAGCTCACATACAGACATTCACAATACACCTGCAAGACAAGAACAACATCCACACCCTACCAACTATCAAGACTCTCTAAACTAACCTCACTGCCTCCTAGACTAACCAGAAACTGAAATAGCAGCTGTAGCTTCTAACTTCCCTCTAAAACAGACCAACTACCCTCTCAAATGCTTCTCCAACTCCACCAAGACTCCCTCTTACATTTACACCAAAAACAGAACCAAACCAGACTCAAACATCTACACCAAAAAAACAAAACCAAACCAGAATCCTTGACTCCCTCACTATCTGCAAACAACTACCAGGACCAGGGGAACCACCACAAACAAGATGCAGAACTCAACCTGCATCTCCTCCTTATTTAAACAAAGATCCAGACCATGACACAAAGGAAAAGAGAGTAACAGAGGGACATGTCACATTTTAGGAGAGAAAATAATCCTTTAAGATAACCAAAGGACCAAAGATCAAAACTTTAATCTTTAAACTTGACTAATTTAGGATTATTTCACCCAGCTATTATATCATTCAGAAAACAACATTTAGTAATCAAGCGAAAAAAATAGAAAAATCCTATTTTTACTACATAATAAACTATTGCGATTTCCTACTTAACACATATCAAATTTATCCTTATGATTTATGCACATCCTTAAACTAGGGCAGTCACGCGAGCATATTCAATTGTGAATGCAGATCAGACATAAGAACAAAACAGTAAAAGAAAGGGAATAGCTATTACCTTTTGCGACGCAGTGAAATGAGGCGATTGATCCGTCGAAATCCGCACTTGAACAAGCGACAACAACTCGACGATTCACAAAATTTAAAAGTCGGAAATTAGGAAGGAAAACTGGAATCGCTATTAAAAAAGCACTAAGAGGGTCCTCGTTTCCGAAGTCCCTCAATTCCTTCAACCAAAATCCCACCCCATTCTTACTGTGCAAAGGGGGTATTTATAGGGGTTTCGAAGGTGTAAAAACACTAGATTTTCGATGTGGGATCAAAAGTGCTACCAGCTGTGAATTGAAAGAAAGAAAAGTGAAAATTTACCTCATACTCTTGATCTAACGGTAGAAAACGAATCGACTTCTGATCTGGATGGATGAAAAAAGTGGATTGTACTCCTCTCTTCTCATTTGTCCAGCACAAAAGCGATTGTATTGGAAAATGAGAAGAAAGGGTATAATCCGACGCCGTATGAAGGAGTAAAGGAGCGCGGGACCACCAGGGACCACTGGTGACGATGGAATTTGGACTTATCCGTTAATTAGGGTTTTGGGGAGAGGGGAATTAGGAGAGGGCGACGGGTAATTTGCTGATTAGGGTTTGGGATTTGGGTAAAATGGGGATCGGGTTTAAACTGATGGAAGAGGGGAGTGTGCGTGTAATGTTATGTATATGTGTTTTGCATGGATAGGACAGAATTTAGGCTACGAATTATGCTTTTAGCCTCTTTTGATCAAAATCAATTGCTTTATCTCTTTTATTTCTAATTTTAGCCTTAATTAAAACAATTTATAGTAAATTATCCATTTCAATAACTCCGAGACAAAATTAGGTGTCAACAGCTGCCCCTCTTTACCCAGAAAAGGATGAAAGAGTTTTCAGGGTAAAGAAGTTGACTAGAAACCAATTTTGTCCCGATAAAACCAAGACTTTTGATTCCACGGACCAAAGGCGAGGCTTATGGCCGAACTCCGGTTTTCGAGTTGCCTACATATCTCGGGCTGAAAGAGAATCAGGCCATATGTAGTTCAACGACACTTAGATATAAAGACTCACACGATTGATAGAAAAGACGCACGAATAGGAAAGAATTCAAACTGACTCTTAATCCGGAATGAAAGATTAGGTAAGAATTTGCTTGTTCGAGTGCGATTCTTCAGATCCTTGTTGACGAGTCTAGCTCATATCAACGATTGCCCCAGTTCACTGCTAAGAAAAAGTTCCACGTTATGCTCCAAATGGTGCTGCGGTGCTGCTAAAGTCCTGTAATAAACTCGACAAACGGTAAGCGAGCAACTGCTAAATAAACTTTGATAATTGGAAATAAAGAATAACATAAAACTGTAAATGCGGGTTGTGATACTATCAATAAGTTCTTCTTTCGATCAACTGACGAGGCGCTCCGCCCGGGGAACCTCTAGGCTGATCATTATTCTGAAACAGTAAAGTAAAACAATAAGTAAAGCAAGTACCGAATTGCAGAATATAAGGCTGTTACAAAATAAGTCGATTAACGAGATATAATGCCTCAAGTTGACTTGGCTAATCTATAGCCTACGCAGGTAACATAACGTTTATTTATAAGGCAAACGAGCCTAAAACGTTCAATTATAAGGCGAACGAGCCTACAACGCTCAATTATAAGGCGAACGAGCCTAAAACGTTCAATTATAAGGCGAACGAGCCTAAAATGTTCAATTATAAGGCGAACGAGCCTAGAACGTCCAATTATAAGGCGAACGAGCCTAAAACGTTAGGCAAGCAAAAGAGGCGAAATTCATTAAAGCAGGTACTTCTTTAGACTTAGAAATATCTGCAAATCACAAAATGAAATTTTAGTAAATGTTCCCATAAATAGAAATGAAACGGATAGGCTTAACAATTTGCAAGGAATATAGGAAATAGAAATGCCGCCTTTTCGGCAATAAACTATGATAAAGCATAACGCTTTAATGATCTAGTGGTAGTTTGCGATTTAATCTTGAATTGTGCTCGAATCACTTGACAAAGCAAATGAGACGTCCAGTCTTGAAGCATCCAATGTTCCAAAGCGACTTGAAGTAAATCTGCATATCCGATTTACGGGTGGATGGACCCAGATCATTCATTTATAAGGCAAACAGGTCTAAAACATTCAATTATAAGGCGAATGAGCCTAAGACGTTCATTTATAAGGCGAACGAGCCTAAAACGTTCAATTATAAGGCGGACGAGCCTAAAACATCCATTTATAAGGCGAACGAACCTTCATTTAATAGTACCCTACAAAATAAAGTTGCAAATTGGATTAATTAAGGTAAGATAATGCAAAACAAATAAGCAAAGCTAGGCCGAGTTGCTTGTATTGATAATGCTGCACAACGTTAAATGCTGCCTTCAGTCCATATTGAAACTGATGTTCAATTTTGCTAGTTCTTCTTATTCTACTGCTTTTAGAATTCCTGCATCCAAAGAAAAATCGTGAGTTCGGAAAGATGGGCCCAAAAGCCTCAACATTTTGTTTTGCTCCTTCTCTCTTTATGCTGAACTTTGCAGTAGCACCAAAACGAATTTGCCCCTGTTTTCAAAGAAAAAGCTGTTAGTTTTTGAACAAATAGTGGCTGGCTTGATTGAACACCTAATGTGGCTTCAAATCTGCATCTTCTTGTATGGAAACCAGATGTATTGCTGCTGCGAGAGTCTGATGCCCTTGAAATTCTTCTTTTGCACAAAAGATATCATCTAAGATTGATCTGGCATGGCTTATTTGGAAAAATGGATTTTCATTGCCTTCGGGATTAAAAACCCAATAAAGGGTACAAGATAGTTCATTACATAAAACTTCAAAAGAGTAGGAAAACATAAGATAGTCGGGCAATAATGCTATTTCAACAAGCAAAGTGTTTTCATTTGATCTTCTTGTTAAGCTTCACGCTTCCTTTTCAAATGCCCTGGTGCCAATTTTGATGAATCACCTCTGATGATAATTGCATTTGCTGCTGGAGGATCATAATTGCTCGTTTGCCCTTGCTTCACACTTATCTTGCCATTTTCAATCATATTCTGGATTTTGTGCTTAAGTGCCAAGCATTCTTCTGTGTCATGGCCTTGAATATTTGAGTGATATGCGCACCTCTTTGATAAATTGAATCCTTGAGGTGGATTTTCTGGGATCCATCCCTTCCTTGCTTGCAATAGTCCTTCTGCTTTCAATATCTCAAATATGGCTGACAATGATTCATGTAGAGGAGTGAAAGTACGAGGTCTTAGCCTTTTCGTGCTTTGATGACCAGATGGTGCCTGATAAGATTGATGCTTACGACTTGAATTCTGCATATCATGATTGTAGTGCACTTGCGAAGGCTGGGAGTCTTGAATATTTTCAGGTGCATCAGAACAATTGAAAACTGGCACTGTAGTGTCATAGTCAATCAACCTTCTGGTTTGAAACTTTTCTTCCAAAATCTTTGCATACCGGATTAAACTGGGAAAATCCTTTAAATTGGCAGAAAGTAGCCTTTCGTAAAATATGCCTTCTTGAAGGTCAATGAAAGTTGCGATCAGCTCATCTTCAGGCAATGGAGGATGCATCTTAGAAGCCTCTAGCCTCCATGTCACAGCAAATTCTGCAACAGATTCATGCGGTATCTTCTTGATTTTACGCATATCAATTAGATAAGGATCTCTTACTATGTTGAATTTGTATTGTTCCACAAAGTCTCGAGCCATGTCTTCCCATGTGTGCCATTTGGTAAAATCTTGCTTAGTATACCATGCAAGTGCCATTCCTGATAAACTCTGAATAAACAATCTCATACGCAAAGCCTCATCCTTGCCAATTCCAATTAATCTGCTGCAATAATCTTTCAGATGTGCATAGGGGTCCCCTTTTCCATTGAAAGTGTTAAATTTTGGTATCTTGTACCCACTTGGAAGCTCAATGTCCGGGTGAATGCATAAGTCTTCATAGCAGAAGCTCTGAATATTCCTAGAGCGCAATTCTTTTCCCATGATCTTTCTCACAATATGTTCATCCATATTGTGAGGATAAGTTGTCTCAACTTCTTTCTTAGGCAATTCCTGCGAACGCACTATCGACTGATTTGATTGACCCCCCACAGCAGGCATAGTGATAAAAGGTGGGTATAAAGTTGCAGCTGGCCAAGCATTTGGATTGATAAGATATTCTTGTGGGATTTGTGGATATATAGTATTTATAGGCATTGGGTAATTAGGCATTGTTAAGTAAGGTGGATTGGAGGTAAAGCTTGTATTTGGCAAAGGTTTGCTAGTGCTGACAAAGTTGATAATCCTATTCCTTTGGACCACATGTTCTTCAACATCATCATTCTGCGCTTGCAAGATACCCATACCAGAACTGGTTGCCTGAAGCTGCTTTGCCATGTTGTTTTGTCCTTGATGCGGATTCTCAGCCATTTCAATGTTCAATGCTAGCCAACCTTTAACAACTGAATTCTACACATTGAACAAAAGCAAGTTAATACGTAAAATGATAATGCATGCATAAAATTTCAAATGTAAAATAGGCCATTAGGCCGAATGGATGGGACCAAAATCCCGACTCAACACATGAGTAAAATATTTAAGAGTTCGAAACTCAATGATTAACAAAATTTGATTTTCAAGACGCGAATTGATGAAAACAAGAAAGTTTTTACTAAATTAGTATGCGTGCTAGACCATTTTGACACAAATTGCCAAAATGGTCGGCTTATTTTGAACATCAATGCTTTGCTCGACTATCGATTCTTGTTTGTCGCATAACAATCTGTACCAATTCATAGGAAAACCACTTCTGATAATTAAGAAATCAAGGAGCAACAGGAGCACTTGGTCCTGGGCTTGGCACGTTACGCACTGGGTTGCGAGCATCCATGAGCGCGATAACCAATTCAGTAAGGCTATTGAGTCTCTTTTCCAAACTTGCCACGGTTGCTTCAAGCTTGTTAACCTTGTCTTGGTGGGAACCATCATTTCCAGTCAAGTCAATCATGACATTTTGACAAGCCATATGTCCTGACCTTGATGTTCAAAATAATTAACCCTTTAGCAACGCATACCAAATTTAATAAAAATTTATTAAAGATGAAACTGACGGATCAACTTATTCCAAAATGGAGAAATTGAGACCGTACTAAAAAGACTCCAAAAGTTTAAATAGGGCGTTTGTTTCGTTAGAGAAAACAATGCTTATTAAATTCGGAGAAATATTATTCATTAAAAGGATGGAACACTTAAAATTTGATGCTAAAACAATATTTTGTAAAATTAAGACAGACCAAATAAGATTCAAAAAAGTATTTTTAGAATAATAATATGCATGCTTTCATATTATAAGTAAATAAAATAATTAAATGAGTAAAGAGAATAAGCGGTTAATTCCTGCAAACAAATACAATGTTAGTCAAATACCAATATCAAGCAAATTGAGTCACCCCAACAAACAATGCAAAATGAATTACAGGCGATTAGCACATAGCAAATAAGCATTTAGCAAGCTATTGCATAGTAGACAAATAATTGATATGTGGCAAACACAAGTAATCAAGCGTAAATAAAGATGCAGGCGGGTCCTACCCTGTGAGGTGCCTCTTTGTGCTAGAGGTAAGCCTAATCGCGCAAATAAATGATAACAAAAAGTAGTCCACACCTGTTTTGCAATAATCGATTTTAGAGTAAGCGACAACGACAATAGTAATAATAATAGTCTTTCATTGATAATAACTTGCTTTTAGTACATCATCATCATTACATGGAGAATGAAAAGTGCTAGAAAGTAAATACATAAATTAAAGACATAGTCTGAGTACAACATTTCGAAAATTTAAATAACTGCTATTGCTAAACTGCATCAAACTGGAGGAAGTGCTGAAGCTGAAGTGCTAGCATGGTTTGGATCAATCCTGGCTCGTTTCACAGTCTCTACAACTTCTTCCATGAAGCTCCAGTCATAAGGAGTGAAAGTGATGGAGCTAAGCTTGACCTTCATCCCATAGGTTAGATCTACATCTTCTAAACCTTCTTTTCCTGCTGGACTAGGAGTGATGGCAATGTCTTCTTTGATCCAGGCATAGTATTCAAGAGTCCGGCCTGCCGGATGAAAACTAGCGCGTTGGTTCACCATTCTATCCCAATCTTTGAAAATTTCTCCGACCCTTGGAACTTTTACTTCTTTGCCAAATTCAATTTCATAGGATCTCGTATATGCCGTGAGGGGTATGACTTGTTCTATCCCAAACTGACGAAGGACTCTTAAAGGCGCATAGTGATGAAGGCCCGTCAACCCGATGAGCTCGATGTAATACTTCTCCTTAGATCTAAGATAAACGCCCTCCTTGATTGCAAGCCACCACACTTTCCACAAAATATAGTCTTCTTCAAGCTCAGCTAAGTATCGAAACCAATCATTAAGGCCCACTGGTGCAACAAACTTTTCAAGTACCCGTTCTTGATAGCTTCTGATTGGGTTGCCCCCACATAAGGCTATGTCCACCATGGGTTTTCGATTAAAAAGGTGTTCCATGGCCCATAGTTGAAGAAGTAGATTTGAGCCCTCAAAATACCTCTTGCCCTTTTTTCTGCAGTTAGTTAGAGCTCTAAGCATTTCTGCCAGAATCATCGGGACCACAGTGACTTCTTTGTTATCAATCCCTTCAAACAAAATACGGACCACTGAACCAATGCTGGTGCTAATCTTCCCTTCTTCCCGTGGAAAAATCAGAGTTCCAAAGAAGGAAATGACAAAGGCGGTGAAGCGCCTTTTCTTCCAGGTATCCAAAGAACAAGCAAATTCCCGAATATGGACAGCGTGGCTGTCCCCAAGTGAAAACCTCTCATAAAGATAGTCTAAAGAAACCCATTCATTTGCAAAGCATCCCAACTTCTTGTTGTTATATAACCCCAAATCATCTAAGAAATGCCTCCCTCCTTGTTTCCTTGGAATGATCATCTCCCGACCTTTCAAAGGCAGCCCGGTAAGGTCGTCCATTTCCTCTACGGTCGGTGTAAGCTCAAAATCCTTAAATCGAAAAACGGCCCTCGAATAGCTCCAGAAAGGCAAGAGTGCCTGAATCAAGTAGCGATCAGATGGAATCTCCAACAGATGGATCAAGTTCCCCAACTTCTTCTCAACCCATCCTGCCTCTCGTTTGTCATCTTGTTTCATGTTCCTCCACCATTCTTTCAATTTCTCAGGAACCTTAACAACCATTTGGACATTCTTGAATTCTGACATCTTTTGACCTACAAAGCCAATGATAAAATGTTCTAAACCCCATTCATTGCAAAACTTGGTTTGGACTGTGAGTTTCGTTATCATATAAACACATAATATGCACCGTTGTTGGGTGTTAAAACCCGTCAACGAAAAAGGGTGGTTTTCCTAACTATGGAGGCGGTACCAAGGACCGGGTCCAATCTAAGGCTTATGCATGAATGTTCCTAACGCAAACTCTAGAGTGGGTTTACTAGACACAAGGTTGTTTTGAGTGGCAAGCGGTCACGCGGTAGTAAAACTATCCGCTCACCCCGCAGGTACGCACACTCTTTCTTAAAGGGTTTTTTGTGAGTTGCGGGTGTATATGCATACACCTCGCGGGTATAAGTAACCATGAAGAAGCTCCCAGGAGTGGGGGAAATATGAACGGAATGCCAGTTTTATATGTGCACAAATAAAGTGTAGTGACATGCTTTCAGTGACAAACAATTGCAAATAATCAAATTAACTAATATTGCTATTTTTTGCAAATAATATTAAACAAATAAAGAGTTATCTTGTGAAAACCTTGCGGTTAGAACCTTAAGGTAATCCCCAGCGGAGTCGCCACGCTGTTGAACCCCAAGAATTACCCTTTCTTTTAAGAAAAGATAGGTTTCGGGTATAATGTTCAACAATATGGGACTCCAATTAATTAAATAGTGCGTGCAAGCACTCCGTTTTTAAGGAAGTGGTCTATTTTCAGAGATTCTGCGTAAGAGATTCATTTATTTTCGAAAGAAGGTTCCAATTTGAAAGCACTTTCAAAAATCCACAAAATGTGGTTAATCCTTCGGTTTTCACAAGACAGCTATATAAATGCAAATTTACAAAATTATTTAACTTTCAATTTAAAGCATCACCAATTGAATTTAAAAACTTATTCATAAAAAAAAGGTAGAAAAAAAATGACTTTAATAAGAAAACGGATTGATTTGAAGGCTTGTACCAAAGTTGTATTTTAGAAGTAATCTTAAGATTATTACGAATTGGCTTGCATGCACCATTTAATTAGAAGGTTCAAAATTTATAAATAAGGTGGAAATTCTAAAGAAATGAAATATTCACAAAAGAATGATCAATCAAATTATTCTACAGTAATTATCTACGGGGAATTCCTAATGATATACAAATTCTAAGGGATTGGGAAAGAGAAGAGGTTTCGAAGAAGAACCTGAAAATTGGCAAACTCACGGGATCCTTGTATTTATTTTAATTTTATACATTTATGCCCATGAGCCTAAAACGTCACATGGCTCAACAAAGCATTTTTTAAAATTCTGAGTCTTCACTTCTTGAAAGCTTGAGTCCGGACTCGACCCCAATGAGACTCCAATGCAAATTAGCAACCCCAATGTCGAGTTTTAACCAACTCGTCCCCAAGTGTGTGTCCATGCCAAGAAATAAAAGAAATAAGGATTAGAAACTGCTCGAGCTTAATTAAATAAGATGAAGTTAATATAAATCAACTAAGCTTAATTAACAAGCAGTTTAAGAAACTATGCTATACTGGAATCATTTTCCATATCATGCTAGTTGGAGACAGAAAACAATCTCAGGCTTATGAATTTAACGCACAGCGACGAAGAGGATCAAAATTGACATTCAGCCACAAGACACCTTTCTCATGTTAATTGTAAGATTAACTAAGCAAGCAAAAACACAAACACAGTAAACCTGATATGATTTTAGTTAAGACAACAGACCCTAATAACAACATTTTTTAATCCGGGAACTTATTTCCGAAATAAACACTTACTGAATGTAAGTAAACAAAGCATACTTTATACTTCAGCTAAACCAAAACAGAAAATTAAGCATGGACTAACTAAACACAATCTTAAACTTCAAGTAAACAAACGGAAACTCATTAGAATTACTTCAATTTCAAAATGAGACAACCAGCCATAGCTATGCTAACATATATGAGGGTCGTAACTTTAACTAAGAGGAAATACCAGATTTAAAGAAGAATAAGTAATGGGATTACTTTTGGCACTTGGCCTCAAAAGATAAAAACTAGTTAAGAACCATTCAAACTAATTAATTAACTAAGCCAATTCACAGTGACAAACTTATCAACTTCTAAATAGATAACATTTATGCTATTTCAGTCAAGTAAGACTTCAAGTGTAAATAAAGTCATCCTCTTTATTTAAATTGAACCATAGGCATGGAATATCTGCAGATATGAGCTATGTACTAAAGCAAACATATATCATTCCAAACAAAGAAACATAAAAAAACACATGAACATGGCAGATTCTATCCCTTTTAAAAAAAAATTTTACTTGAACTTGCAGTCAAATAGGAAACAAACGGAAAACACCTATACTCCCTACTGAACAGAACACCCTCCTAAGATTGAACCAGAGAGAATTAGCCCTTAACAAACTACTCCAGCCCCCTTTAACTCACCAAAAAAAATGACCTGAAACAACCTCCTATACTAGCACACAACCAACTGCACATACAACTCACACACACAACTGAACAATCATCCCTTGACAAACTGAGACAGAAACAAATTCCAGACCCTTGCAGGACATACACATATCTGCAGCCACTCTCTCTACCTCACAGACTTCACAAAGCTCCAATATTTCTCCTGATTTACTGCAGCACCAGACCTTTACATTCCATTAATTCCTTGGAACAAGATGAACCAGGACAACCTTCAGGTTGCATAATCCCACAGGATGCAAGCTTCACAACAAACACCTTCTCCCTTAGCAACCTATACTCTTTCAGGAACATCTATAACAATCTACAAACACCCTCACACTCTCACATCTCCTGAAACTGCAGCACAAGACCTCTCTTCTCCTTCTCCTACCAAAATACACCTACAGCATACCCCAGAACAACTCCTAAGCTTCTTACAAAGCCAGGAACAAACTCTCACAACATCACTCAGATCTGGGAACATCTACACACCACTGCACCTTTTAGCTCACATACAGACATTCACAATACACCTGCAAGACAAGAACAACATACACACCCTACCAACTATTAAGACTCTCTAAACTAACCTCACTGCCTCCTAGACTAACCTGAAACTGAAATAGCAGCTGCAGCTTCTAACTTCCCCTCTAAAACAGACCAACTACCCTCTCAAATGCTTCTCCAACTCCACCAAGACTCCCTCTTACATTTACATCAAAAACAGAACCAAACCAGACTCAAACATCTACACCAAAAAAACAAAACCAAACCAGAATCCTCGACTCCCTCACTATCTGCAAACAACTACCAGGACCAGGGGAACCACCACAAACAAGATGCAGAACTCAACCTGCATCTCCTCCTTAATTAAACAAAGATCCAGACCATGACACAAAGGAAAAGAGAGTAACAGAGGGACATGTCACATTTTAGGAGAGAAAATAATCCTTTAAGATAACCAAAGGACCAAAGATCAAAACTTTAATCTTTAAACTTGACTAATTTAGGATTATTTCACCTAGCTATTATATCATTCAGAAAACAACATTTAGTAATCAAGCGAAAAAAATAGAAAAATCCTGTTTTTACTACATAATAAACTATTGCGATTTCCTACTTAACACATATCAAATTTATCCTTAAGATTTATGCACATCCTTAAACCAGGGCAGTCACGCGAGCATATTCAATTGTGAATGCATATCAGACATAAGAACAAAACAGTAAAAGAAAGGGAATAGCTATTACCTTTTGGGACGCAGTGAAATGAGGCGATTGATCCGTCGAAATCCGCACTTGAACAAGCGACAACAACTCGACGATTCACAAAATTTAAAAGTCAGAAATTAGGAAGGAAAACTGGAATCGCTATTATAAAAGCACTAAGAGGGTCCTCGTTTCCGAAGTCCCTCAATTCCTTCAACCAAAATCCCACCCCATTCTTACTGTGCAAAGGGGTATTTATAGGGGTTTCGAATGTGTAAAAACACTAGATTTTCGATGTGGGATCAAAAGTGCTACCAGCTGTGAATTGAAAGAAAGAAAAGTGAAAATTTACCTCATACTCTTGATCTAATGGTAGAAAACGAATCGACTTCTGATCTGGATGGATGAAAAGAGTGGATTGTACTCCTCTCTTCTCATTTGTCCAGCACAAAAGCGATTGTACTGGAAAATGAGAAGAAAGGGTATAATCCGACGCCGTATGAAGGAGTAAAGGAGCGCGGGACCACCAGGGACCACTGGTGACGATGGAATTTGGACTTATCCGTTAATTAGGGTTTTGGGGAGAGGGGAATTAGGAGAGGGCGACGAGTAATTTGCTGATTAGGGTTTGGGATTTGGGTAAAATGGGGATCGGGTTTAAACTGATGGAAGAGGGGAGTGTGCGTGTAATGTTATGTATATGCGTTTTGCATGGATAGGACAGAATTTAGGCTACGAATTATGCTTTTAGCCTCTTTTGATCAAAATCAATTGCTTTATCTCTTTTATTTCCAATTTTAGCCTTAATTAGAACCTTTTATAGTAAATTATCCATTTCAATAACTCCGGGACAAAATTAGGTGTCAACAATTATTTTATCTTCCCTTTGCCCAAGAACTGCACCCACAGTGTAGTCACTTGCGTCATACATCAACTTAAATGGGTCCTCCCAATTAGATGCTACAATAATTAGTGCTGACACCAACCTCTCCTTTAGCTCCTTGAAAGCTAACCTGCACTCATCAGAAAAAATAAAGGGATGATCATTTTCAAGCAGTTTACACAAGGGATGAGAGATCTTAGAGAAATTCTTAATGAACCTCCTATAGAAACCAGCATGGCCTAAAGAGCTACAAATTTCCCTCACTGAGGTAGGCTCAGGCAACTCCTTAATTACCTCTACTTTGGATTTGTCAACTCAATCCCCCTACTTGACAGTTTGTGTCGTAAGACTATCCCCTCTTGTACCATAAAATGGTACTTCTCCCAGTTAAGCACAAGATTAGTTTCAATACACCTTTTTAACACTCTCTCTGAATTATACAGACATTCATCAAACGAGTTACCTACCACAGAAAAGTCATCCATAAACACTTCCATAATATCCTTCACCATGTCCGTAAAAATAGCCATCATACACCTTTGAAAGGTGGCTGGCGCATTACATAGACCAAAGGGCATCCTTCGAAAAGCAAAGGTGCTATAGGGACATGTAAAGGTAGTTTTCTCTTTGTCCACAGGGGCTATGTGAATCTGGTTAAACCCCGAGTAACCATCTAAAAAGCAAAAATTGGACCTTCCTGCCAATCTGTCAAGCATCTGATCAATAAAGGAAATGGGGAATTGATCTTTCCTAGTGGCTTTATTTAACTTCCTATAGTCCATACAAATTCGCCAGCCAGTTAAAGTTCTAGTGGGGATTAGATCATTATTCTCATTTTTAACCACAATCATCCCACCTTTCTTTGGCACACACTGGACTGGACTTACCCATTGACTATCAGAAATTGCAAAGATAATACCTGCGTCTAGCCACTTTATTATTTCTTTCTTGACTACCTCTTTTATGTTCGGGACTAGCCTCTTTTGATGCTCTATTGAAGGCTTGGCACCCTCCTCCAACAGAATCTTGTGCATGCAAAAAGCTGGGCTTATTCCCTTGATGTCAGCGATAGTCCATCGAATCACCTGCTTGCACTCCTTCAAAACCTGCATTAACCTTTCTAACTGCACAAGTGACAAACTAGATGAAATAATAACAGGAAAAGTAGAGTTAGGTCCCAAGAAAACATATTTCAAGTGCTCAGGCAAAGGTTTGAGTTCCAATTGAGGGGGCTCCTCTATTGATGGTTTTGCGGGTGGCACTATCCTTTAGCCAAATCAAGAGGATCAAACCGTAGTTCTCTATGCCAAAACCCGCGTCCTTCTAATACAATACAATTTCCTCCCATTCCTCACCATCAAGGATGTCCATATTCATAAGACAAGCCTCCAATGGGTCATTGGGATAGTAGGATTCACCCTCCTCAAAGTCATCCACCTCCAACACATTAGCCATGGAACAATTTGCAAACTCACTAGGTCTCTTCGTGGATTTTTGGACATTAAAGGTCACCTCTTCATCATTCAACCTCATCTTCATCTCACCAGCCTCACAGTCTATAATAGTCTTTCCTGTTGCAAGGAATGTCCTCCCTAAAATAATAGGGGTCTCCTCATTATCTGCACAATCAAGAATTACAAAGTCTGCAGGGAATTCAAATTTTTCTGCTTTGCACATGTACATCATCTGAAATTCCTGCAGGTTTATTGACACTCCTATCAGCTAATTTAAGACTCATAGAGGTGGAAAGCTTTTTATAGATAGACGAAGGCATCAAGTTTAAACTAGCTCCTAAATCAAGTAAGGCTCTAGCAAAAGTGTGCTTACCAATCATGCAAGGTATAGTAAAACTACCTGGGTCTGCAGCTTTTGAGCCACACGCTTAGTCACCACAACACTGCAAGTGTGAGTCAGAGTGACTGTAGCCAAATCCTAAAAATCAAACTTTCTAGACAACATATCTTTCATTATTTTAGCATAACTAGGCACATCTCTAATTGCTTTAAGTAAAGGAATATTAACATGTAATTGTTTAAGCATATCAATGAATTTCTTGTACTGGCTTTATTTTTGTTGTTTTATGAGTCTTTGGGGATAAGGGGGTGGTGGTGTCTTACGCTTTACACTTACCTCTTCATTTATCTTTTCAGTCGGCTTAGTCACAGGGTCAGGTGTAATCTTTTTTTTAGCTTCATCTTTGTCAGCAACTTTAGCTGGAACATCCACAAGATCAGCTATTGGCACACTAGACACCGCTCCCTTACTCAATTCTTGCTCTTTATCTAAATCTCTATCATTCCTCAAGCTAACTTCCATCAATTGATTAGGATTTGCATCCTTTAGATTCACCACTGTATCTCCTGGCAAGGCACCCTGAGGTCTATTGTTTAAAGCAATGGCTAGTTGTCCCAACTTAGTCTTTATTCCCTTAATGGCAGTGTCATGGGCTGTTACTTGATCTTGCAACTTCTTGTGTACTCCCATCAGAGACTCCACCATGCTCTTAATATCAGCTATGTCATTAGCATTCTGCGTAGGTAATACCTTTTGCTGCTGATTATTGTAAGCTGTTTGTCTCTGGTAAGGAACTGGCTGACCCTGCTGTCTGGCAGTGTCGTGTGGAGCTGGCTGCTGTGCCTGCCTAACTGGACCTTGCAGATTGTATTGCTGTCTCTGCCCATAATTCAGAAAATTCACATCTTCAGTATAATCCAATAAATCAGAGTCAGCAAAATTACCAGGATCGGGTGTGACCACTTGGTTAACAGGTTTCAACATATTTTTATTAAATTGTTTTTGAGCCACATCCAGCATAGTCTGTAGCCTTGAGATTTGCTCTTCAACCCCATGATCAATTCCAGCAGCTAAAACCTTTGGGCCTGAGCCAGCAGATGCATCTCTAGTCAACCAACCTGAATTTTGAGCCATCACATCGAGTAGAGCTTTCGCTTCAACAAACGTTTTACTCAAGAATGTTCCTCCAGCTGCTGCATCTAAATTGCCCTTGATATGATCTCTCATGCCCATGTAAATTATTTTTCCCAACATCTGATCAAGAATTCCATGATGGGGACACTTTCGCAAGCAACCCTTGAACCTCTCCCAAGCTTCTGGCAAAGTCTCGAGCGGGTTCTGCCTGAACATGAGTATCTCATCAACCATCTTCGCAGTTTTATTTGGTGGGAAAAATTTCTTCATGAACATGATCACTAAGTCATCCCATGAAGTGATAGAATTGACTGGCAAAGAATCAAACCAGTCACTAGCATCATCCGTCAAAGAGAACAGAAATAGCAGCAGTCGCACGACCTCTGCCAGAACTCGAGCATGCTTCTGAGTTTCACACACCCTCACAAAAATTTTCAAATTCTTCTGAGGATCGTCGGTAGATTTACCCACGAACAATCCAGCATTGGACAATAGACTAACCATAGTTTGGGTGATGTAAAAACTCTCGGCTTCAAATTCTGGAAGCTGAATAGCAGAAGCCAAGTTTCCAGCCACAGGCTATGCAAAAGCATTAAGTGCCAAATCTTCAGCCATCTCAATTTCTTTCGTATCTTATTTTCTAAGTGTATTGCCAACAGTATTTTCCCTTCTCAAGACGTAGAATGTCCTCTTAATCTTTGGGTCAAACGGTTTCAACTCTACAGACTGAGATCTTGACTTACGCATACACCTAAAACACACAAATTCCAAAGAGTTAGTTCAAGATGAATAAAGTGAAGTCAATTGAGAAATAAAACTAGCTATTTTAACAACTAAAATAACACCGTGTTCCCCCGCAACGGCGCCAAAATTTGATCATGCCTAACTACGTCTTATAAAAAGAGACTAAGCGGTCGCGACAAATATAGCTCGGTACTAAAGTCCCGAGATCGAATCCCACAGAGAGCACTCGAATTCCAGTCGTTATACTCACTAACTTACCTATCAACTAACTTTTAAGGGTTTTTGATTTATGATTGATTCTGTAGTAACAACTAAGTAATAAAAATTAACAATAAAATAAACTACAATCAATAGCCTAAGATTGATCTACCCAACTCCCACCTATGTGTTAGAATATTAAGTTAATGAATTCAGCTTGGTTCTTCCTATTGAACACTTGTTCCAAATTCACAACTACTCACTCCCGTATAATAATTATAACTTTTACTAACCAATTTTCCAATTCATTAGTGAAGATAAGAAGGACTAAAAATATTGTTCATAATCAGGTTCAATGGTCACAAATCACTTCGTTGACAACCTAAGTAATACCTTTGTTTTGGGAATCCCTAACTTATGAATCTATCCCTAGACACAGAAGAATAAAAGGGCAATTCATTGGGGGCCCTTCCAATCAATAGCAAATAACACGTAAATACTTAGATAGGAAGAAATTTTAAGTTTTCATTCATTGAAACCAATATTCATCACACATAAGTAATGGAATGGTTCAATCAACCCTAGATTGGTAATTTATCCACTCATATTCATAACAATCATGTTTAAGTAATTCATGAATGAATCAATTACAAAAGGGAAGGAAGAATGTAAGAAAAACTCTTCTGCTCTTTAAGTATCCCAAGCTCTAGCCTCCTTTTGCTCTTCTCCGGGTTAAAAGATATGTTTTGGGACGTTTTTTAGGGCTTTTATATCGTCCCCATAGACCCACACATGTTTGGAATCCAAAACAAAGTTAGATTGAGAATGTCAGGATTTTAAGCCTACGGCGCCGCACAGCGCACTGCCCAATGCGGTGCCGTACGCCCATTTCTGCAGGATTTTCAAATTTCATGTTCTCTAAATATTGCCCGTGTTGCGTCACACAACGCAAATCCTAGTGCGGCGCAATAGACTTAATTTACTGCTTCTCAAATTTTTCTTTGTTTTTCCTCCACGCCTTGGTTTCCGATCAAGTCTCGGGCTTCTACTCAAACTTTGAAGCTCTATTTCTTCTCATCTCAGCATCCAAATCCATCAATTATATCCAAGTACGTTCCTACACAAGTAAAAACACGTAATAAGCTCAAGAACACTAAAATTTCAACTCATTTGATGTACAAAGGTCACAAATTTGAGGCGAACCAAGATTCTAAACAAATGTTTCTCGCCGCATATCAGGGATGAAGCCAGGGAGACTGAGTATGAGTCGGACTGTTTATCAGTGCCCCGATTCATAAAGAAAATCAATGTTCGAAGGTATCGACTTAAAACTGGTCTTGATGAAATTCCTTTTTCCCATCGAAGATATATGTTCGATCTAGAATTTAAAAGTTTTCTTAATTGAACAGGTTTTTGAAAGAGTGGAGATTAGAAAAGAAATTTAAGGAGTCTGTGTTCGGGCAGTTCCTTAAAATGTTCCGATTTTGGCGATTCAATGGACAGATTGTCAACTCCCTACTTCTACATAGAAAAAAAGGATAAACAACATCGTGAGGTTTGGTTCTT
This sequence comes from Petunia axillaris subsp. axillaris, assembly GCA_029990575.1. Classification (NCBI taxonomy): domain Eukaryota; kingdom Viridiplantae; phylum Streptophyta; class Magnoliopsida; order Solanales; family Solanaceae; genus Petunia; species Petunia axillaris. The sequence goes on along the minus strand of JARKNS010000001.1, from coordinate 9,308,296 downwards.
AGTTTATGGGAAGCCAGCTTGTTTTGGGCTTAGGGAGTTTGCTCTTATCATTGAGTTGGAGTGTGGTGAATTACTCAGCGATAAAGCAAAGAAAAAGTTTGTGGGGCAAGGTATGGAATTTTATGAAGCACTAACTCATAATTACACCAGCGACGGAATAGCTTAAGTGAGAGCGTCTAGGCTTTTGAGGTTTTTGAAAACTAGTAAAAAATTTAACGAATAGGGCCGATTGAAGTTGTGCCTTTTGTGGTTTCTCCACACGACATTGATGGCAGAGGATACTTCAAAGTCAGTTGAGAAGAAATGTGTTTGTATATCTGGAGTTCTTCTCCATGTATTCATGGGGCAGGTTGTGCTTCGAGCTAACGATTGAATATTTGAAGCCCATGCTTGACATGGCCAAGCATTATAAAACTTTTAGTGAAAAAGGAAAAGCACCTGGATATGCTCTTTTTGGCTTCCCCTGGGCATTTTTAGTAAGTCTACAGTAAAAGAAAATTTAGATGATTGTTAAGTTTTCATTTTTCATACTCCGATTAAATATTTCATCTTAGGCCTGGGTCAATGAAGCATTTCCTGCCATTGGAAGGAGAGATGCACTGATGGATAATTCTCCTATGTCGTGCCCTCGCTCAAATAATACAGAAAAAAGGTTTCTAAATCTTTCGACCCATTTCTGGAAGGAGAAGATAAAATTAAGGGAACGTTGCGCTATTTTCATGTCACTAAATTAGCAAACTTTAAATATCTTTTTAATTTATAAGAAACAGTATTAATTTGATAAAATTCTATCCAGATGGTGTGCCCTTACTAATTCCCTACTGACAAAGAGGTGCAATCATGGTGGGAGAATTTATATATACCCTATACAGATGAAGTTGAGGATGCATCGGTGGATGCCCTTATGACTAATTTGGAGGGGGCCACAAAAATCAAGAAGACTGCTGGTGAAGATGGTATAGACGTAGATTGAGAAGAAGATGCAAGAGGTGATGTAGATATTGGTGGAGCTTGTAGACGAATTATTGGTGAAGGTGCAGGTCCTTCAAGTGGTGTTGTCAGTGCTGCAGGTCCTTCTTTAGATGTTGTGCTCGCTAAGTTGAAAATAGTGGACGCCAAATTGGCTGATGTTACTAAGCTTGTAGCAGAACAACCGAAGAAGACAGTATGCAAATGCTTGTACTGTCCTTCTGCGTGGTTGATGAGGCACAGGAAGAGGAAGGCAACAGATTGTGGTACCAATGCAAATAACACTTCAATTCTGAGAAAGAAGTGTAGATTTGATCAAGTGTATACTGCAGTTGATGCTAAAGTCAATGCTAGTGTCAGTGCTAATGGCAATGCCAATGCCAATGCCAAAGCAGTTGATGGTAAAGCTGATGCCACCAATGACAATGCAAATGCAATTGATGCCACCAATGCCAATGTTGGAGTGGAAGCCAGTGAAAATGATTGTGAAGTGCTGATGAAAAATGGTGAGGATGCTAAGGAACAGTTTTTTGAAGTGGAGGATCCATCCCATGTTGCATTAGAATCTAACTTGAATGGAGGGGTTGGAAAAAATGTTGAAGACCCCAACTATAGAATTGCGGGTGTCTTGAAGAGTCTGAACAAAGAGTTGATTGACAATGATGAGAACAAAAATTGATTTTTTAGTGATTTATGTTTTGATGAACAATTAACAATTATATTTTTGAGACTTGTCCGGTATTTATTACCTTTTTTGGGAGTATTAAACTGTTGATAGTCCACTGTGATAATGTGTTACATGTTTCGTTGATCAAGCATAATTGCTCAATTCATTTTGCTACTGTTTAAAATGCAAGCGATCATGGATCCCTACATAATTTTAAAAATCTGGTGAACCACGCCAGCTGATGGTTCACTTTTATAGGTCTATCATCGAAACAGACGTAATTATTGGCTGTAGTTGCAATTTCATGCATCTTCGTCTGTGTAGCTCGATTTATTATACTATGTAAGTTGGACACTGTTCAAGCATAGACCCAATGTGCATAGACTGAAGACAAAATAATATTTTAAACAATTATAACAAAATAGATGTTTATTAATAGACGTGAAACTTAGCCAGTATGCTAAGTAGATTGTACGATAGATAATAGAAGCGTGTGCCAGAGTCTAATTGGATCAATAAGTAGTGCCTCTTCACTAACTTTTGTAACTCTTCAAGGTCATCTAGACGTGAAACATAGCTATTAAGCTAAGTAGATTGTACGATAGATAATAGAAGCGTGTGGCAGAGTCTAATTGGTTCAATAAATGGTGCCTCTTCACTAACCTTTGTAACTCTTCAAGGTCATCTATATATAAGCCTCCCTAATATGTCTGCCTCTCCCATTCCATTTTCAATTCAAACAATCTGCATTCAAACTATCCATCGGTCCACCAAAATGTATGGACCATCCAACTCGCATGATATCGCTAAGAAATTATCGTTTTTGTAAAGCGAGGTTGTTTATATGTGGCACCAAGTGCGGATGAATAGAGATTACTTATGGGTAGATACCCATGATAGGTTGAATCAAATCAAAGCGATCAACCATAGACTTGATGCACTTGGTGTACCAGCACATCCCGAGGTAAATGTCATAGAGGAAGACGCATCTCTACTAAATTCACCAAGTGTCATGGACGACGCTAATCCACCAAACCATTCGTTGTGTTATTTTAGAAAGTAATGTTGTTAATTTTTATGTTTAACCTTTCCTCTTTTACATATTGTTAATCGTAGTTTCAGTTATGTTTTTGATTGTCCACCACTTCTGGTCTATAAAATTTGAAATCACAATGTTTTAAGTTTGATTTTATTGTTTCATTTTATGGTGTATTATAAACATTTAACAAACAGAGCAAAAGATTGAGTGGAGCACAACGATCAATCAAACAAACAAGATAATTAAATTATTATCACATTAACAAAATTAACTTGACCCACCATTTATAGACTAAGAAAAATAATGCTCCAATAAGAAGCCTATGCACCAACTTCTTAAATTGATCCCTCTGCACCTCAACCTCCTTCAACTTCACTTGCAATCTTTCCTTCTCCATATGAACGTCTCTGAGTTGGGTTTTAAGGAAATCCATGTGTTCCTCAGCCTTGAAAAGAAGAATTCTAAGAAGTTTCACTTGTTCTTCATATTATCGGATCTTTTGGGTGAAATCAAACCTCGTCGCTCCTTTTGCCCCGGAGACTAATCTGGACAATAATTCTCTTGTTTCTTGAGGAATCGGACCATCATGCCACTTAAAGTAATCATATCCACCATTGTCCTAAGCAGCCCAGGAATTATCAACGTTTGTTAAGTATTCAGTGAAAATTTTAATAGATATAAATAATTACCTACCTTCGATGTACGACAACCCTAAAATCTGCGAGGAAGATTTGCTTGGGTCGATGTTTTCAGCTTCCCATTTTCACAGCAATGGCATATATCGGGTTCCACAAAAGAAGATGATGAAGATTACGAGGTCTGGGACATTTAGTGTTTTATTATCGAAGTTGATGATAGACGGATGAGAGAGAAATTCAATTTACTCGGCAGTTTATATCTGCAGAAAGTTTTTTACCATTGTAAACAAAAGTTACCGTTGAAAAATTCAAAAAAAAAAAAAAGACAAAACTAATTTGAAGATGCTAATCAACATAAGTTTGGTTTGCTGTACGCTTATTGAGCAGCTGTGTTTTGAAATGTTACCATTCGGGATATTGTCACGCGCGCGTTTGGCATTTAGGGTTTGGGGTTTGGGGTCCACGCACTTGAGGTTTGGGGTTTGGGCTCTTGGGTATACGTAGATGATTTTGGCTTGATGGGTAAATTATCAACGATCGAAATTATATTGTTTTTTGTTGTCAACTTAATCTGGTTGATTGTAAACTCATATGGTTTTTCTTAAAATATTATAAAAAAGCTATGTTAAACACTATTATATGGTAATTTATCGGTCCAGGAACTAGGAAACCACCCACATGACAAAGTTGTTGCATAATTGATCAGTTAGCATTTTGCGTATATTTGCGATTCTTTTAGACTAGCTTTCACATCCTAATAGCTTTATTATTTGAGTAAATCTTATGTTTTTCTCCATATTTTAAGTTTACAAAGAATATTAATGCACAAAGCCAAGAAGAATGAAGAAAAGAACAAAAACAAGTGAACTTTGACTATATTTTGAAGAACAAGGAGAACAGGCAGCAGCTTGAACGGCGACCCGCCGAATCTCCTGCTAAAGAAAGATCAAGTTCAAGAGCTCATCAAATTCATGCGAAGCTAAGAGGCAAACCACCTTAATATATATGCTGAAACTACTCTGCGATTCTGCTGAAGCATGTGCGATTCCGCCGACCATCACATTGAGCTCGGAAGACATCTGCGAGTGTTGGAGTTGTCCGCCACTAAACATGCACCTCGCCGGACGTGCACCGCATAACAAAAAAAGAGGAATTAGACTAACCTTCGACAGATGCACAACTCATTATGTGGCCCGCCGAGTAACCGGCGATTTAGCATAAAATAGGGCAAAATGGCAATTTTGTAAATACTAGCATAGTTTTTAAACTCATGCCTATAAATAAGCTGTTATTCCTCCAAGAAAAGAGACCCTTTTTCAGCTTAGAATATACTTTATCACACTTTTGAATATTCTTGGAGGCAAAGGAAGGGCTTAAACTTGAATCTTTTGTAAGAATTTCTTATTAATGTAATTCTTCTAATGATTCTTGCTATATCATCTCTTACTATGTTTGTGTTATACCCTAGTATGAGTAGCGAAACTCATACTAGTGGTTTATTCATGAAGACTTGATGATTTTTACTTAAAACTTGCTTTTAATCTTGTGTAATCTATGGGTAAAGATGAATCTAGTTCTCTTTCGTATTTTCATTTATTAGGGTTTGAGGCACAGTCGTGCTTAAACCTAACCCTACTTTGCTTTCATCACCCTAATGGGGTTCAAGGTGGAGGCTAATGGAAACTAGCCAGAATTTAGGTTACATTGGCTACGACCTACCCCATCTAAACAGAAAGACCCCCGAAAAGGTCATTCCCGCTCGGGTCCTTGGACTAGGGTTTCTCACGCCCCATTATTGAGCCTAACATGTATGATGTGGTAAATCCTCTCTATCCCTAAAGGGTTTTGAGGAATACATTCGAGGTCCAATCATTTATATTACACATACGATTTGCAAGATTAAGGCAAGGATTTGAATGAAAAGAATCTTGTCGGAATGAGTAAACCCCTAGTTCATCCTCCATATCTACATCTACTTTAGAGTGTTGAGTTTATTGCATGCTTTTAGTGTTAGTTTTTAGTCGTAATTGTAGATATTTCAATCTTACCAATTTATATCTAGGAATATACATACAATTCGTGGAACCCGTTGCTATTCAATCTAAGACTAATAGATTTCAAGCTAGCTCCGTGAGGAAATCGACCCCGACTCTAGTTGGGTACTACTATCTTTGACGATCGCCCCAAACCTTTATAGGTGAGTGGATTGTGCGTGGATCAAATTTTGGCACCGTTGTCGGGGAGCTACGGTACATCTATTAGATTGAGTATTTCGTGTTCTTGTCTTGTGAGTTATTCTTACCATTTTATCTCTTATTTTTGGTATACAGTTTGTAGGTGACTAATAACAATGAGAAGAAATCCAAACCGAGCTATGCAGAACCCCCTCTACAAATCATGAAAATGAGGGAGCTCCATTTCCAAATGCTCCAATGGCTCCAAATGATTATGATGGAGAAACCGGGGAAGATTATGATGACACTTCTCTTAGTGAGGAGAGTTATGGAATTCATAATGTGTTTGAAGAGAATGATCAACTGCAAGTTGAAGATGGTGCCCTAGTTGATGGAAACCCTATTGGCAACAACCAAGCCAACATGGGAGTGAATGTTGATAACAATATTGGTGTTGTGGGCAATGCACACCAAAGAGGCAACAATGCTAACCGAGGAGGCTGAGGTGCAAACCGAGGTGTTCGTGTTAATCAAGCTAATCAAAGAGCCAATCGAGTGAATGTTCGCAATGTCAACTAGAATCAAAGGAATGCAAGGGGTGCCCGAAATGCAAATCCACTGGTACAAGATGTGGAAGAGTCCGATGAAGAAGTGAATAGGGAAAGTTTTGCTAGTGCAATAGTTCCACCACCCATTTATGGTAATGTTACTTTTAACACTCCACAAGTGATCTTGCACGGGCCTGATCAAAACAGATACTTTAGTGGAGGCAAGCATGATGATCCAAATGAGCATTTAAGGAATTTCATCCAAACATGCCATCTCTATAAGTCTGCCCATTGTACGGAAGAATCTTTGTGCTTAAGGGTCTTTCCCTATTCTTTATCCGGGAAGGCCAAGACATGGTTGAACAAGCTACTAAAGAATTTAATTTACACTTGGGAGGAACTTGTGAAGCAATTCGTGGAAAATTCTTACCCAAGGGTAAGCAAGCTTCAATGAGGGACAAGGTTTATACGTTCAAGCAACATCCGACCGATTCATTGTGCGAAGCTTGGGAAGCTTTTCAAGAAGTTCTACTATATTGTCCAACTCATGGTTTTGGAGAAGATATGCTCCTACAATGTTTCTACCAAGGGCATAACAAGATCAACCAATCGGCCGGGAACAATTTTTGTGGGTGTGCTATCATGGATAAGACTTATCAAGAAGTCAAGGATATCTTGAACAAAGTTGCCAACAATCTCAGGATTGGCAATCTAGAGCCCAAATTCTAAGTAGGGATGAAGGAATGAATCCAATGATGATGAAGAGATTTGAATATGAAGAAGAGAAAATGGCTCGAATTCTTACCAATACTGAGATTCTTAGAGGTGCCAAGTAAGACAAGGAGAAGAAAGTGAACAAGGTGGAAAATCTTCAAGTTACAAATACTGGTCATCAAGTAGCCCCTATGGGTTATGTGAACCCTGGAGCTCCACCTCCTGCTCTTCTTCAAAGAGGGCAAGAAGAATACTTTCCGGAACAATGTTTCAATGTCCATGGTGAAGAAGAAGCCAATTATGTGTCTAACTATCAAGGTGGCTATCAAAGGCCATAACAACAAAGTCAATGGAGGCAAGATATAGGAAGACAAAATTGGAACAACAATCAAGATAGGAGAGGAGTTGGTACCTCTTAAGGATATGTTCCAAGAGTCCCATTCAAGCAAGGTGAGAATGAAAGAAAAAGTCCATCCACGTTAGAAGAAATGATGGGAGAAGTGCCTAAAAATTAAGAAAGTTACTTCGGTGACATCTAAGATATCAAGAAAACGATCATATCTCACAACACCTCCATCAAGGCTCTTGAATCTCAAATGAGCAGCTTATCTCACCAAGTGAATGAAAGACCTCAAGGAGCACTACCAAGTGATACAGTGGTGAATCCTATGAAGAATGGAAAAGATCATGTGATGGCAATTATAACCCGAAGTGGAAAAATATGGGATGAACACAAAGCAAAAGATGATGGTGTGGACATAGAGGTGCAAGTTCATGAGAAAAATAATGGGAAAGTGTTGAATCAATGCAAGGCAATTGATGTGGATGTAGAGATTCTAAGGCATGAAATCGATGATGAGGCAATCTCTCAAGAACCAAGTCCCGAAGTCACTACCACTCAAAAAGCCAAACCAAAGAAAACTCTACCACCCAAATAAAGCCCTCCTAGTCCAAGCTCCATTCCCAAAATTCCACTTCCTTTTCCACAAAAGAGTGTCACGCAAAGACAAGCATCACAAGCCAAAAAGATTTGGGATAAGATGGCAACAACATCTATCAACCTCTCTTTGGTTGATGCATTAAGCCAAATGCCAAATGTTGTTAAACTCGCGAAAGATCTTGTTACCAATAAGACCTATGAAGATTATGAACCAAACAAGGTGAGTCATCAATATAGTTCAATTGTCTCAAAGCATATGGCAAGAAAGATGGAGGACCCCAGAGCCTTCACGGTCACGTGTACAATTGGAGGGACACATTTCCTTAAAGCTCTATGTGATCTTGGAGCAAGCATCAATTTGATGCTGCATGCGGTGTACAAGACTTTGACTACCAAAGAAGTTCCACAAGCAACAACAATGAACTTGCAAATGGCCGATCGTTCAATAGAGCAACCAATTGAAGTTGTCACTAATGTTCTATTGAAGGTGGAGATGTTTATATACCCGGTGGATTTTGTTATTCTTGATTGCCCGGTGGACTTTGATGTCCCCATTATCCTTTAGCGTTTATTTCTAGCTACCGGAAGAGCATTATGTGATGTGGAGAAGGGAGAGCTCACTTTTCAATTCAATGGAGAGAAGGTTTTGTTCTATGTATGCAAAATACTAAAACAACCTATGGAGGAGGAAGCCGCTTGTTCTTATGTAGATATGGTTGAGGATACACTTGTAGAAAAAGAGAGTGTCCTAGTGAGCCAAGCGGATGAAATGGTGCGGCCATTTGGAATATGGATATTGACAATGAGGAGAGTACTGCCGAGTGTGTGAAGGCATTGGAAGGGTTAGGCACTGGACCCTACATTCCCAAAAAGCACTTCCTTGACATTGAAAACTGAACTACTCCACCTACCAAACCGCCTATTGAAGAACCTCTCACTCTTGAACTCAAAGTCGTACCAACCCACTTGAGATATACCTTCCTAGGTCCAAACTCCACTCTTCCCATAATTATTTCTTCCCACATAACCAAAGAACAAGAAGACCAATTAGTTGAAGTGGTGACAAGTAGAATTAAGGCAATTGGGTATACTATAGCAGATACAAGGGGAATTGATTCGGGATTTTTCACTCACAAGATTCTACTTGAAGAAGGTTGCAAATCAATAGTGGAACACCAAAGGAGGTTGAATCCTCCAATGAAAGAAGTTTTGAAGAAGGAGATCATAAAATGGTTAGATGCGGGGGGTGATTGTTCCACCCTCAGATAGTGAATGGGTATCACCCATTCAATTTGTGCCCAAGAAAGGAGGACGACGGTAGTTCACAATGAGAAAGGTGAAGCTATATCAAATCGAACCGTGACCAGTTGGCGAGTGTGTATGGACTACTAAAAGCTCAACAATGCAACAAGGAAAGATCATTTTCTCTTACCTTTCATTGACCAAATGCTTGATCGTTTGGTGGGCCATGCTTATTTTTTTCCCTTGATGGATATTCAGGGTACAATCAAATCCCAATTAAAGCAAATGATTAAGATAAGACAATCTTTAAATGCCCATATTGTACCTTTGCATTTTGCAAGATGCCTTTTGGACATTGCAATGCCCCGGCTACCTTTCAAATGTGCATGCTTGCACTTTCTCATAATATGGTGGAGAACTTCTTGGAAGTATTCATGGATTATTTCTCGGTAGTCGGTGATTCCTTTGAAGATTGTCTATCTAATTTGAAAAAAGTCTTAGAGAGGTGTGAAGAGACAAAGCTTGTGCTAAATTGGGAAAAATGTCATTTCCTTGTTCAAGAAGGAATAGTCTTAGGGATCAAGGTGCCCAATAAGGGAATTGAAGTTGATCATGCCTCGAATGCAACCACCTCCACCGCCATCAAGAAAAGTCAATCCAACTGAATTTGACCAATTAAGTGCAGCCATTGATGCACATGCCAAGGATATCTTGAAAATCAAGAAGTGCATTCATGTGTCTGCCATCATACATCTGGATACAGTGAAGAGTATGAATGTGTTGTGGAGCGAAAGGGAGCAAAGGCAAGAAAGGTCAAGTCAACCAACAGCCCCAGAAACTATGCATCAGAGGAATATGAGAAGAATGGAAAAGGAGGTACTTGGAGACTTGGGTGTACTCAGAAACAAAGAATTTGAGGAAGAAGAACAATTGGATTTGGCTAGGATAGCTTCAATGGAGGAAGCAGTACGAGCAAGAGAGAAAAGAGGGCAAACAGGGCAACAAACTCGAAAAGATCATGTTGAGGGCAAGGGCAAAGGAATTTCTCGAGATGAATAGGGAGTTCTTCTCTCTCTTTTTGATTGACCCCATGCATTTGTGTTTTGTTTTGGATTAGTTGCTTTGGGACATAGCAACTTTTCATGTAGGGGTGGGGTAATTATTTTTTGTTGAATGTCCTAAACTATGTTTATATTGATGTTTTTAACTTAGTTATTACTTTAATTTAGGATGTTAATCTTTAATTTAGGATGTTTTATTTCTTGTCTATAATGATTGTCTTTTTAATTCATAGTTTAATGATTGTTGTTAGCTTTTTAATGAAAAACCTAAAAATCCAAACAAATTGAAAATTTTGAAAATCACATAAAGATGCCAAAGGTACTTCCGTGAACTACGCTTGGGATGTTGCCTTCTACGTAGGCAACCCTCGTGAAATTCACTTTTACTTGGGCCTGAAACAACAACCACCTCCACTGTAAATACCGTTTTTGTAAATAGCTTTGAAGTAGTAAATAAGCTTCTTGGTTTTCTTTGACTTAGTTCTTTTCCCAAAAATGCAATTCTTTTGAACCGGACACTTTTTAGGACTTTAATCATAGACGTGTCATCCTTGTTTTGGTGACTTTTTTGATACCAACATATTAGGAGCACCCTTGAGAAAGTTTAGTGGATTGTTTGTTGAGAGTTGCACCTATAACCTTTAGGTTCTTTTGATGACTCTATGTATGTGTAGTATAGGCTAAATCCTTACCTAAAGTTCTTGAACATTGATGTTCTTGTCTCTTGTCCCTTATGCTAGTGAGGTGAGTTTTTGCTTAATTTTGTTAATTGCATATGCATGTTAGAACTTGGCTTGTGTGTCCTTAGAAATTAATGGAGTGTCAAATTACTGATTAGATAGGATGATAGGTATTTCTTTTACCCGTTTGAGCCTTTCAAGCCACCAAATGAAATTAATCCTTAGTTAGCCAACTTTGAGCCTTAATATCCTTTCTTTTGATAGGCACGCAATTAGCTCGAGCCATTTCTAAGTGCTTGATAGCACTAACCTTCTCTTGGCCCTACCTCCTTGAGGCATTGAAAGACGTGCAACTTAGACTAAAGTCTACGTTTGGAGGAGGGGAACAAGGAAATTAAAGCTAAGTGGCTCTTCAAAAGGGAAGATGATTGTATAGAATAGTGGCAAAAGAAAAAAAAAAGAAAATCAAGAAAAATGAAAAAATAGCAAAAGAAAAATTGAAAAGGAAAATATAGAAGAAGTGAAGCAAAAAGAGGAATAAGAGCCAAAAAGCAAAGATCAAGTAAGAAAAGTGGGAATAAGAGCTAATGTAAAAAGAAAGCTCAAAGTGAAATGAATGAAAAGATAATGTAGTGCCCAAGGAGGGAATTTAGTCACATTTTATCCAAATTATGCCCTATCTATGACCAAAAGCCTATATTACAACCTTAGAAGTCCTATTTGATCCTTCACTAATTGACATGAAAGAAATAACTAAGTGACACAAAGGCCAAGCCTATGATATTGTATGTGCTTAACCTACATTCATTTGTAAGAGTGAGGGGTTAGACTTGAGTGTCCCTTTTGTTTGAATTATATCAAGAGATAGGGACCCATTCCTTGCGGTGAGAGCATTACGGTACTTGAGACTTGAAGATGCAATTAAGAGAGCCTTAGGTGAGTTGAGAAAGAAATTGTGCTATGCATACTCTAATCAGCACTAGAAGCTCTAGTGATGTAGTTTTGACTTGGGCGCTTTTCGATTGTTTGGTTAAATTCTGATGTGTGAAACTAAATGTTAGTATCAACTAAAGTCATGAACTTCCTCTTGTCTCAGTCTCATTTTTTAACTCAATCCCGGTGCTAAATTATGAGACATAAGATAGTTCTTAATGTTGCTTGCGGACAAGCAAAAAGTTATGTTTGGGGGAGTTGATGCGTTAACATTTTGCGTATATTTGCGACTCTTTTAGACTAGCTTTCACATCATAGTGAAACTAAGAGCTCATATTTGCGACCCGTGCGAATCTCCTGCTAAAGAAGGATCGAGTTCAAGATCTCATCAAATCCCTGTGCAGCTAAGAGGCGAACCACCGAAATATATGCTGAAACTACTCTGCTATCCCGCAGAAGCATAAACGATTCCGCCGACAATCTTAGTGAGCTCAGAAGACATCTGCAAGTGTTGGAGCTGTCCGCCGCTGAACATGCACCTCGTCGGACCTGCACCGCAGAACAAGACTAGAGGAGTTAGACTAGCCTTCGACAGGTGCGCAACTCATTATGCGGCCCACCGAGTAACTGGCGATTTAGCGTAAAATAGGACAAAATGGTAATTTTGTAAATACTAGCATTGTTTTTAAACTCATGCCTATAAATAGGCTGTTATGCCTCCGAGAAAAGAAACCCTTTTTCAGCGTAGAATATACTTTATCACACTTTTGAATATTCTTTGAGGCAAAAGAAGAGCTTAAACTTGAATCTTTTGTAAAAATTTCTTTTATTAATCTAATTTTTCTTATGATTCTTGATATATCATCTCTTACTATGTGTGTGTTAGACCCTAGTATGAGTAGCTAAACTCATACTAGTAGTTTATTCATGAAGACTTGATGATTTTTACTTAAAACTTGCTTTTAATCTTGTGTAATCTATGGATAAAGATGAATCTAGTTCTCTTTCGTATTTTCATTTACTAGGGTTTGAGGCACGGCCGTACTTAAACCTAACCCTACTTTGCTTTCATCACCCTAATGGGGTTGAAGGTGAAGGCTAATGGAAACTAGCCAGAATTTAGGTTACATTGGCTACGACCTACCCCATCTAAACAGAAAGACCCCAAAAAGGTCATTCCCGCTCGGGTCCTTGGACTAGGGTTTCTAACGCCCCATTATTAAGCCTAACAGGTATGATGTGGTAAATCCTCTCTATACCTAAAGGGTTTTGAGGAATACATTCGAGGTCCGACCATTTATATTACCCATACGATTTGCAATATTAAGGCAAGGATTTGAATGAAAAGAATCTTGTCAGAATGAGTAAACCCCTAGCTCATCCTCCATATTTACATCTACTTTATAGTGCTGTGTTTATTAAATGCTTTTAGTGTTAGTTTTTAGTCGTAATTGTAGTTATTTCAATTCTTACCAATTTATATCTTGGAATATACATACAACTCATAGAACCCGTTGCTATTCAATCTAAGATAATAGATTGCGCGCTAGCTCCCTGAGAAAATCCCCCGAATCTAGTTGGGTACTACTATCTTTAAAGATTGGCCTACACCTTTATAGGTGAGTGGATTGAGCGTGGATCAATAATGTGTCTTAGTAAAGGTCAATAACATTGATAAGGAGTGACATTGGATGACTTATATGATACAAGGTATACTGGTGCTAAGGGTATGAGAAAGCAAGAGCTCTTTCTCTAACCGTGGAAGAAGATCGTAATGTAAGAAGCAAGCAATGCTTTGATTGATTTATATGGATTAATACATCTTAACACTATAATGATGATAGATAACATTGGATTAAGCTTGTTATTTAACATATACAAATGATAAGGGGTATAACAAGAGCTCCTTCCCAATGTATTGAAGATAACCGTAGCGTGAGAAGCAACTAATACATTGCTTTAGTTATATGGATTAATAACACCACCCACCTTTTGTAATGAATTATTTATATGCTTAGGGCTTCTTAGACGAACGAATACACATTAACGCTTTAATTTAATGCTTAATCAGTACAGTCGATGATACACCTTAAGAAGGTGGATTGTCCACCATTTACAAACCAGATGATTTTACTGGAAGTCATTTTTATTTTATTTTTATAATTCACCACATTGGTACAACAACAACATACCCAATGTTATTATTATAACTGTGTGATGTTAAAATTATATCATTAGAAAAAGTGGTTGTCTCAGTCATATTAAATCAAGCATAGCAGTAATGATTGTCAATCCTAAATATTCAATTATCAACTACTTTAGAAATCCACATTTATTTTGAATTCCACAGTGATTTTAGAAAGTGTACAGCACTTTAGAATTTCAAATTGAATATCATACATAATTTTTTATATTTATTTCTTATTTTGGTTGTTTGTATACTTGACGTGGTTTATTAACCTTTTTATCAGATTTATAGGTAAGAGGACACTTTTTCCATGACATTATATTTAGTTGTTTATAAACTTCAGATTGTTTATTATCAAGCTTATCAGATCTTCAGAAATCTCGCGTCTATGTTTAGTTGTTGAAACACTTTAATTGGTTTATTGTCTCTTTTATCATATCTATATGCAAGAGGACATGTGGAGATCTCAGTCCATACGTCTTAAATTAATTACACTTTTTCCATGACTCAGTGTTTGTTTAGTTGTTTATAAACTTCAGATCGTTTATTATCAAGTTCATCAGATCTTCAGAAATCTCGCGTCTATGTTTAATTTTTTAAGCACTTTAATTGGTTTATTACCACTTTTATCATATCTATAACCAAGAGGACACATGGAGATCTCAGTACACACGTCTTAAATTAATTACACTTTTTCATGACTCTATGTTTGTTTAGTTTTTTATAAACTCCAGATCATTTATTATCAAGTTCATCAGATCTACTTTAGATAGCGTCATAAATTTGTCCTAGTCTCCATGTTTAGTTGCTTATAGACTTCAGTAAGTCTATTATTATGTTAAACAGATCCAGTTATCTTCTTCGATGGCAATAAAGCAGAAATAGGAAAAACAATAGCAACACAAACATGTACGCCGACATCAAAATTCCCTCCATTCTATTTTTATATATTTTTTATAACTACTAAATAAAGAGCTTTCTGAAAGAAAGCTCTTTAAAATAACAAAAAATAAAAAGCATAAATAATTGAACTAACTTAAAATATTAAAAATACTTAATATAAATATATAAATTAAGGGAAACCAGGGAGGGTGATAAGGTAGTCGGAGTTGATACCGATGCGACGGCACATTGCACGGAACATACGTGCAATGCACCTAGTATTTATCTCTTGGCACAGCCTATCCTCGTTTATAGTTTGTATGAGTATGTCAAGTGCTTGGCGGATGAGGAGTGCATCTTAGGTGGGTGGGTGCACCATTGTTGTGGAGAAAAAGAGTTTTAAAAAAGTTGAGATTTATCAGTTGAAATTGTGTGGAAAAAAAGAGTAAAAACGGTCCTATTTATAGATAAAGAGGGTGAAGGGATAGGGGTGGGGGTCTAACAATAATGGTTAAACACTGTTCCCGGAGAGACTTTTTCTTTTCTCCACTGAATCCGATCGGACATGCGACTTGCGTAGTGTACCCTTAAATTTACCGGATACGTTTTCCCACTGACCTATTATCTACCACTCAATATACTTAGCTTACTCATTAAGTTTGTTATCTATTAATATACCGCACTAGTTATCATTGCGTTTGAAATATTGTCTTGTCTTAAGTCTACGCAATTTTGGTATATGATCGAATAGAAAACTTAAATGACAAATATTTAATTTAATATAAATCCAATATCTTTTTAGTATAGACCACGTATAGTAGTTTATACACTATTTTATTGCTAGTTGTCAAAAAAATTTACAACTACAGATATCAATAAAGCCAATTAAAGTTCATTGTCAACCACGTTATGATCGGTTGTCAACTACATATACTTGGCCAAAAAATACCAACTTCTAGCGCATCAAAACTCTATTGTCAACATATCTAAATATATTAAACAATAAGATAGAGTAAACACAGGTAATTTGGAAGCAAACATACGTAAATTAGTCAATTGACAAGTACATAACAAAGGTTCATAAATAAATTATTACAGTTAATAAATAGCCTTAAATCATTGTGTTTTTTGAGCAAGAGGACAAGTTGTTTTTTTGTGGCAGGGTCTTTTACATTTTGAACATCTATTCTTTCTCTTCTTGGACGTATATGATTGCTCTCCCATTGATGGAATGCGCTTAACTCTTTTCCTGCTCGTTTAGACATCAACTTGAGGTGGCCTTATGGTTACCAGCGTATAATCGGACGGCAAAATCCATTCTTCTCCTGGAGGAATGAGACGAGTATTATGTTCATATGCAAGCAAGTATGCGTCGCTCTTATAATACTCAGAAGTGTACTGGTAAAGAAAGCTACCATACTCATCTCCAAAGGCCAAATGAATCGCTGTCGTCGCATGGATGCACGGAATCATGTCAAAGTCAAATGAACTACATGAACATATTTTTTTAGTAAGACTCACAATTTTCCTTGTTAGTATATCCTTAGGCTTATCTTCTCCCACAACGACAAAATCACCGTTGCCCATGTTATACGCCACAAGAACGCTGGAAAGACCTATATGATGCCTGAGAAGCTTCTCAATTCGAGGGACTAAGATAGTGTTGACGTTGTTGACAAACGCACGATGCTTCATGAAAATTTCATGGAACCTCTCATTAATAGAATTAATCAGGGTGACAATAGAAAATTCCCTTCGTCCAAGAACATTGTATTTACAGATTCTGAAATATTGGTGGTGATCACTTCTTACCTTTGACCTGGAAATATGCCCTGCTCTATTTTTCTGGTCCAGCACCAACAAGACAGTCAGCAGCCGCTGCATTTTTTCACGAAGCTCTTTTAGTTCATTATCGAAAATCTCTTGGTTGTAAGCTTAAGCTGCAGTATAATAATTAGTCATAAAATCACCCCTAAACCTTTTACGAATGTTATCAACGAGGTGCCTCATACAAAATTTGTAATGCACCTAAGAGTAAACCCTTGAAATTCCGTTAGATATACTACTAGCGCGACTGGAGATGATGCACAACTCACGACTGTCCGGTACCACTGCCAGCTGGTTCCAAAAGAAGAAGGTCCAAGAATTGTCGTACTCCACATCGACCACACAAAACAACAACAGAAAAATATGTTTCTCCATGTCCAACGCCGTCGTAGCCAACATTACACCTTCGTAAGGCCCCGACAAATGAGTGCCATCAGCAGATACTACCTTTTTTAAAATAATGATATCCTCTAATCCAAGCACCAAATGATACGAAAAAATAACGAAATGAATAGTCATCATTCACAGCCAATTGGACATGACTTCCGAGATTCTCTCTTTCGACTGCAAACTGATATGCATCTAAAGAAGCGTACCCATGCTCCGCTGTCCCCCTCTACATGGCCCTTGCAATATCCCTTGCCATCCAAGTCTTCCAATAGCTAACATTTTTTTAGATCATGAACAACAGTCACGTTGATATCTTTGGTCGATGGACCCTTATTTCCAATAAACCTATTTTTAACAAGAGGAGCAATGACCTCTGCCGAAACTTGAGGATGGTGGCTTTTAGAATTCTCTATCCCACATATGTAATCACCACAATACTTGGTGATCTTAAATGTATAAGAAGTTTGGTACTTCATAGCGCGTACCATCCACTTGCATTTCAGCGATGCACATGCCACAGAATACAAAACTTTTGTACGCTTCTTCGTGCGGAAAGTATTAATTTTCTTAATTGCCGCTAACTTAAATGAGCAAACCAACTCAGCAGACCCCCAACAACATTGGTTTGCATTTCAGCAGGCCCGTCACGCTCAGATTTATCACTTTCATCACAACTGATACTCTAAAAAACCTTGTATACCATGAAGAAGCTGATACCAACCCAATTATATGTCAATGCACACCCCACAATAAACAGATTGGAGCTTTTGAAAAAGAGAAAACTTAAAAATTCAAAATCTTCCTACGACCATAAATCAAAAAATGAGGACAGACTGAAGATGTGAATTAGATTGTGATAGCTACATATTAAAATGGTATGGTGTTGGGCCTGGAACGAGGTTTAGCTGAAGAAGAAGAAGCCAATGAACGAGTTTGAGAAGAAGAAGAGGAAAGGGGGAAATTTTGGGTGGGAAATTTGGGGAGGGAACTTTTTTATTTTTGGGTATGGGCAAAAGTGTAATATTTGGAACTTGGGAGGGTTGGGATGTCTAGTTATTTTTTTGGTCTAATTAAGCATTAAATATAATTAAATAAGAAGAGGTCATCCACCCAATTTTTAAAACTGGGAGGCCATTTTTTTAATTGAAGATTTGAAAGAGGTCAAAGAGCTAAATGTCTCATATAAGCTAACAATCCTCCCTCTTTGAACTAGCTTTTAGTGTGGAGTTAGGTCCAAGCTTATGTGGGTGCCTGTGTGACGGATGCCCGTGAGATGTGTGTTAGGATTTATTATTCCCCTGTGTGATGGGTACCCGGGTGTTGAAATTTATTTGACTGTGAATCATGAGCAATCCGATTAGCTTTAGAATTGTAAATCATCCAATATTCATACAAAACACTATTCTATTCAAGAAAACTTTAGCAGAATCCAAAATATTTTCTTGATTTGGATTTGAGTATAACATTTTATGTTTTGAATCTTCTAGAATATGATAATTTTCTTTTCCTTACCTTTCTCATAGTTTTGACATCACTGATGTAAAAAAATTTTCCATTAAAAAGTAGAACTATGATTAGTTATTCTAGAAGTCCTTTTAACTTTCACCTCTATCAAAGTGAAAAGTTAATTAGCCGTTATATCATAAATCAACCGCCATCCCGACCCCCACCCCCAAGTTTTAATCAACACAATTTTTGTTAAATACAATATATATCAATTGCATTAGAATAAATGAAATATATAGCCCCACAATAATAATTCAGGAGGGTGACTTAGCTTTGTACAACCCTGTATCTCTTATGCAGTGAAATTAACCAAGAAGCCCACCATGGTACAATGGCAGACTCTTATCAACAAGATAGTGGCTAGAATTTCCATTCTTGATAGCAAAAAAACTGTCATATGCAGACAAGATTCAGTTGGTTCAAACTGTGTTGTTTAGCATACAGGCTTACTGGGCACAACTGTTTGTGCTACCAATAAAAGTGATTAAGCTGATTGAAGCATATTGTAGGAGCTATATATGGTTAGGAGCTAGCACTATTACTAGGAAAATCTTAGTAGCTTGGGACAAGATGTGCACACCAAGAGCAGTTGGAGGGTTAAACTTGACCAATTTGAGATTATGGAATAGAACAGCTATAACTAAGCAATGTTGGGAACTTAGCCAAAAGAAGGACAAGCTATGGATCAAATGGATCCATGAGTACTACCTAAAGAATCTAGCATTGGAAAGTATCAAAGTGCCTAATCAAGCATCTTGGATGATGAGAAAAATTCTGGGAGCAGGGAAAGACTATGGTACTGGGCAAGAAGGCTTTAAGACAAACAAGAGCATAATCAAGCAAATATATTATCAGCTTCTAGGTGATTTTGGCAGGGTACAGTGGAAGCGCCTCATGTTTAAAAATGAGGCAAGGCCTAAAGCAAAGTTTATCATGTAGTTATGCCTTCAGGAGAAGCTACTTACTGCTGGTAGGATGATAAAGTGGGGTATGACTGTGGAACAATAATGCAGCTTGTGTAAGAGCTATGATGAACAAGAGACCACTTGCTTGTTCAGTGCAGCTATGTCAAGGCTTTGTGGAACAAAATTAGTACATGGATGTAATGGCAGAGTTACCAACTATAGAGTTGGGAGCAACAGAGGCAATGAGTTGTGCAGAATGCAAATAAGAAATCACCAAGAGCTCAAGTGTTCAGAATGGTCTATGCAGAATTGATTCATGCAATCTGGATTAAGAGGAACTTGAGAATTTTTGAGAAAATTGGGAGAGAGGTAGATAGTGTACCAAAGAATATTGCAGTAGTATGTTGTACTAGAGCTACAGGAAAAAAGGCTCAAATACTTGGTCAGTATAGTTTCTAGCTAGAGTTTCTGCAGATGTATTAGCTAGGCTAGTTTTTATTCCCTATTAGGTATTAGTTTTAAGACAGCATAGCTGAGTTTTAAGCTTGTTGTGGTCTATAATGTCTCATTTTGGTGATTAAATAAAGTTATAATTACCAAAAAAAAAAGAAAAAGAATTACAAAAAGGGACCCTTCAAGGTTATGGCCTCTTAGCACAAATAACCGTTGTAGTTGCAAAACATACGTGACTGTGCTTACAAAACTGTCCCTTCACTGGACTGCCTAATTTGCTTCTTGCATCAATTGTTGCTCGAAGGGGAGAACACGACAAAACTTCTCTTCTTAGTATCCTAACAGTATTTTAAAAAAAAATACACTCCTTTAAGCTTATATTAATATTAAGAATAACATAAAAAAGAGAGGGAGCTTTGTAGGGTCACTAAGCTTGTTGGTTAGTCTACAGGAAAACTACAAATACAGATGTTTGCTAAAGATTCCTCCACCCTAGATCATTCTGATGTCAATAAATTGATACAAAGTTAGAGATCAATTATACGGTGAGTACATTATCTGTTCTCGGCCCTCGTCATCATCAAAAGGCATCTAAACATATAAAGGGTATCTAAACATATAAAGGGTGTGGTCTTTTCGGATTGTATATACAGAGATTTTATTCTCAGGTGGGAAAACAAATTATTTTTTTTTTTGTATTTTTTTGGTTAAGATGCATATAATGAAACACAATATGATCATTGCAGGATTTGCTTTCTACCAACGAAGGCAAATAAAGGCATACTGCGTGCAAATGTTTATTTCCCTGTACTACCATGTAACAGTAGTAATTAACAGTACTAGTTTTACATGTATCCCAGAAGTTACCCAATTATTCTTTGCTTAAAGAACTTGTATGCAGAGAGGGGGTGGATGGGTGAGGTAGGGACCTTTGGTAATCAAGTCAAGGAGCATGTGTGAATTTTGTATACATATTATTACAAAGTTCTTGTACCATACATGTGCGTCAAGATTAAGCAATTGAACTTTGTGATATTAATCTTTCACTCCGTCAATTGGATGCTAACCCAATTAGCTAGCTAGCTACAAAATGATAAACTTCAGAAGGATTAAGAAAGAGACATTAACCTATTCATATACCCTTGCCAAATTTATAGCAAAACTAAACAATAAAACTTTTTATGCCAAAAATTTGCTTAATAGGTTAAACAGATAGAATTTATCAGAGGGTCACAAGCAATACAATAAATATAAAAAAAAACGAGAAATAAGCAGAGAAATTAACCCTAACTAGGAGGCTGTAAACCCTAAGGCGGTTTACTCAAGGCGGTGATACAAATTAACCCTAACTAGGAGGCTGTGAATCCTAAGGCGGCAGGATGTATGCCTTGCGATCCATAGCCCGTGCCTGTTAAACAGTTGTAGCTCGTGGAGCAGGCATGTATCCTTAGCGCCGGGTGACTTGTAGGCTAAGTCTAGTCTTCACCTACTGGACTCGTATCCCTATAATCATAACTGGTGTATTTTTACGCACACAATCGATCCCCTCCACTTGCTGAGTGCTGGCGTAAGCGTTCAGGAAATGCGAGAGGCATGCAAAAGAGGTGTAAGAAAGGAAGTCTCACTGATTCCTTGAAACTCATAGTCTCTTTGACAGAAGTAGAAGCCTGATTTCTTCTAGTGTTCCACGCGTCTTTACTTGATTGGTTCTTGTCAATTCCATGCACTTTTCCCATAACTTTTATTACTGCGCCGAATCATTTCATATCTATATGCATAATTATTTTGACTGCTTCGTACTCCGTTCTTCTCTCCTTCCATCTATAAAAAGAGCTCCTCAGTAGATCTGGATCACAAACTTTTTCAGAAACACGTTGTCTTTCTCATAAAAGACCTTTCTTTTGAGAAATAATTCCGCTTTTTCTTATAAGATGTTTGCCTTTGATCCTGGTTTGATGTTCCCAGAGCAACTACTTCACGCCGAATTGATGGTGTTTGAGAAAACTGAAAACAAAGAACCTCTGGTCACTTTCCTTCGACGCCCTGATCGCAATGTTGAGATGGATGAAGTCTCACGAGTCAAGAAGCTTGATCGGGATCCTAATGATATTCTTCTGAATGTCTTCCTTGTGGCATGTGAACTGATTACGGTGCAGTCATTTTCTAACACAGTGGTTGTTGTGATATTCCTCTACGAATGTGGGAGACAGGTCGCTTAGCCCTTCCAGTTGTCATGAGGCTTCTCTTCTAGGATGATTTTGGCGTTCTGGTGATTTCTTTGATGGTGTAGGGTTGACGATCTACCGCTTGGCTCTATCCACGGTCGTGAAGGGGTTTCAGCCTTACACTATTAGCAGATTAAGGAGTCACAAAGCTCTGTGTCTACTCATGGCTTGAGGTCATCCTGTCTTCCGGTTGGCTTGGATGCACTACTCTTGCGACGTCTCTTCGGCCGCTGGCTGTAGGCTGCCTTAGCAGAACGTTTCTCGCTTACGTAGATTCCTAGTCTTAACCCTCTCCTCTTCAATAAGCTCCCAATTGTGCTTGATTATTTTATTCAACCTGTACTGGTTGACACACATTCATGTCCTCACCATTCTTCGAGCTCCTTAATCACGATAGGAGGAGGGTTTGTTCGTGCTCGGACGCTTCCAAATTCCATTACTTAGAACCAAGGGTTGTACCTCATGGACGGGCATTAGTGGTATCGGTTGTCGCATACTGAAGAGTGCTCGTACCAAAATATCTCTTGGTTAGGAGTTTCAATTCTCGCCGAGGTACTTCGGCTGTGCGAAGCTTAAGAGACCTTTTCAGCCATAGTCTCTCAGGACCTTTTTGTTTCTTAATAACATCTGTAATGAACAGTATTATATTCGAAAGAACATTATTATATATTGTATGCCTACTGGCCTTTGATATTAATCAAAATAGACATTCTTCAATATTTTGTATGTACTTGCGTATGTACTTGTAATGTAGTCAAGTAGCATTTTTGGTGCCTTTCTGAGCGTTTGTTTTTTAAAGACGTTTATGCGCTTGTTGGACGTTGTTTTATGCATAAGCAAGTGATGGCTTTTGTTGTGCTTGTTAATAGATGTCTTTTGGTTAGGGCAAGGTCGGAACCCTCAAGGGGACAACTTTAGCCCGTTATATTCAAGGTGGAATTTTTGCGTTCACGCTAGAACGGTTGTGCTTGTCCACTCAAGTGCTTAGTCTTTACTAGTATTATGCGGGCGGGCTTCCTACCGACATATTGGTGCAATTTGTTGAATTGATGAATTCAACGTATGATAATGTCTGGTGGCTTAACTAGAAGTGATCTAGCTTTTAGCGAGAAGTATACTCTACCTTGTAGTGGAAGGTGAGTGTATTCTTTCAACTTAAATATGATAGGGGCTAGATACCCTTGAGAAATAAAAAAGTAAGAAAGAGAATACATGTCTTGATTATAGCGGTCTGCTGACCTTTTAAGAATAGTATTTCTTAAGCCAGGTGATGTTCCAGTTGTTTGGAATGGCTTCCGAGATGCTCTAAGGTACTTTCTGGAAATCCATCCTCGGCTTGTGTTGGACCTAGGCACTTGGCCTGTGGACTGCTGGCCACCCAATGATACAGCTTTCCATTGATTAAGTAGTACTGAGCTGCTCGTTTTTGCAGTTGTCTGCTTTCTTCCTTGCCTACAGGGAGTGTTCCCCTATCCAAGTATTCAGTTAGTGCATCACTACAAGAAAAAGGCTTTTCAGGGACCAAGTTTTAAAGATGAGTACAAAATCTGGTCCTTAAATGTATACATATAAGGATGAGATATTTTTCTGGTCCCTACCGCTCAATTTTATAATTTTATCTGTGACCGGACCAAATCTAGTCCATAAAAAAATAAAATTCTGGTCCTTATCGCTCAAATTTGAGCGGGGAAGTAAAAGTAGCACCACATATTTTTGCCTCTAAAAAGAAAAACTCAAAATAAAAACACTTTACTAAAATCGATAAAGTTTCTAAACCCTAAAAACTTGACAATCTCCCAAATTTATCTCCACACTATGCCCATCAAAATTCATTTCTCTCCCTTAGATCTCTTTATACAAGTTGTCGATGTCTTTAGGTTGGTCATTCCCCTTCGTTGAATCTCCTAATTTTTCTTCTTTTTTGATTTACTGATGAACTTTTTAAGTGTTTTTCTAATTTATCTTGTGAGTTCTCTCCATTGTGGCTTAAGATCTCTACAGGATATTGTCAAGTGGATTTGTACAGGTTTTAAATTATGTGTCATCTTTTGCTTCTAATATTGGATCGATGCATAGAAGCTAGGATGTTTCTCTTTTTTCTTTTTATTTTTTTGGTTTTGTTTGCATGTAAAATAGAATAGGTGATCTCAGTTGTGGTCTGTTGAAACTTACTATGCTTTGATTCCAATTTTTTTCAGAACCTATAATTAATGAAGTAGCAAGAGCTTTAGGAGTTCTTCTATACCAGGTAACCCTCTAAAAAATTTTGATATGCTTTTAGCTCCTTCTAGCTATGGCTCGGCTAGGTAGATTGAATCACTCTCATGATTAATCTATCTACTTCACATTCAAACAGGTAAGGAAAATGATACGAGGCCCTTTGTGCGGCTACAAATTAAGAACCTTAAAAATCTTTTGGTTTTGTATTTAAATTCATTGTACAATTTCTTTATGTTTATTCAGTGATATGAATGGTGACTAGGTGTATTATGAGATTGTTGTGCTATTCAAGATTGGATTTGTCTATTACAGAAATTGTGTATTTACGATAACCCGATAGAGGATCTAGAAGGCAAATCTGGTGGTGTTCCACACTCAATGGCAGGTTTTTTATCATGCTTTGCAGCTTTTCTCCCTGATTATGGTGTAAAATCATATTGTGTATGTGTAAGCTTGTTAAAAAAACTCTGCCATGTACTCCGTCTCTTTGCTGCAATAGTAATTATTTGTTCATTACCAAGCTAGAAGGGCAGTTTACCCGCAATTAGAACCTTTATCTGTTGGAACTTGGCAGAAAGAGACTTTTAAACCAGATGTATACTATTGAGAAAACGTTAGACCTTATAAGCTAATAAGACGAAGAAGGAGAGGGGCTTGCATTTCCCTGTATTTTTTGTTACCAATTATTTATTTCAATTTACAAATTGTTGTTGGAGAATAGTTATGCAAGTAGGAGGAACATAAATTTATTTTCGCTTAAAGGTATGGGATTAGTGTCAATGGCCAGGGTGAATTTTACAGAGGTGTCCATTATTTTTTTTCCCTAATATTTCTCTTCCATTCATTAACTTATATCATTAAGGGTGCTACTTTTTAGCAACTGTAGGCTGTGAGGTCATTCATTCATGTTTTCTTTTTTCGTCTGAGCTACGCTAATTTTGTCTCCCCACTTGTATCTGTTTACCTTATAAGGTTACAAAATACAACCTCACGCATATTTCATATGCTCGCATTTTTTTTTTTATTATTAAAAACTGAAATTGATATATTGTAGGTTCTTGGAGTTTAGATACTCTCTGTTTCATCTCCAATTATGCGTCGTCTCTTATTCTATTTTTATTGTTCACTATTTATCACTTATAAATTATAAACTAGCATGTAGGAACATAATAATCCTCATCATTGATGGCGTAGCATCTTGAAGTGTAGCTGCTTAGTGACTTGGTCATTGGAACAGAGGCATCAAGATCATGTAGTCATTGATTCTTCCTTAGAACTGTATGGGAATCAGGGAAAGAAGAAAGGGGGTAAAATGAAGGAGGGATTTGCTGGTTGCTCTTCCATGTTAAGAGTCTAATAATACTATTGCTCTCATGTTTGCTTAGGTGGGAATGCTTATTACTCTCTGGTTCCTTACCAGAAAGAGAAACTTCATGATAATCCTCTTTCTGTGATACAACATCAGCACTTCTCAGTAAGCATACATTCTGAACTGCACTAGCTATTTATTTATTTTTTATATCATAGACTTGTAGTAAATGATTCAGCCTGATGAGCCTGCCCTCTATTTATCCTGCAAAGTTTTGGAAAGTCACTATCATAATGTCGATTTATTAGTTCATCAACCCATGTGGCTCATCTTCCCTCTGTGTTTCTATTATGTAATGTTTGATACCTCGACTATCAATTAAAACACGAATGTTGAAATATTAAAAAATGGTGATTAGGCATATTCTGTTGGTTATGAGTACTGTTGGTCCTTTTATATGTTATGGTATTTAGATGCTGCAAGTAAAAATGATCTTGGTCATTTTGTACAATGCTTTTGTTTCTTAGGTTAAGTTCACTTGGATTTTGGGTTGTAAAATTGATAAATAAATTGACTATGCCTCATGTTTACATAGATCTATCTTACATAAATTGCTCCATTTCTCTCTGTTGATTGACGTCTTATTCTTTAGTTCATTTTTAGTCTTCTTGCCTGGTAGCTCTTCGTTGTGTCAACTTGGTTAACTCACTGTTAGGCTTGTATTAATG
The DNA here is from genome assembly GCA_029990575.1 of Petunia axillaris subsp. axillaris. NCBI lineage: Eukaryota > Viridiplantae > Streptophyta > Magnoliopsida > Solanales > Solanaceae > Petunia > Petunia axillaris. The sequence continues at coordinate 9,282,058 of JARKNS010000001.1, read as the reverse complement.
AAAAAATTATATAACAAGTCTGTATAGTTGAATTATTGTATTTTTTAAAGAGAATTATTTTACTTTTTTCAGGGTTCGAGGACTTTCAAAATGCAAGATTTGAAGATGTCACGAGTTGATAAATTGGTTATCTTTTAGCTAGGACTTTTGGGTACTACGTTGTATTATTTGATAGGGATGTCCCCTTTTTGCTAGCTGTTGTGTAAAAATGTTGTGACTTATATATATATATGGAAGCAGGAGATTATGGATATTGTTTTGTGTTTGCATTTGATTTTTTATATTTAAAATTGTATAATATTTTGATAAATAGGAAAATTAAAGAGCATGATGCTATTAGAAGCTAAAAATATGGTCCATAAAATAGCTCCAGTGACCAGATTTGTTTGGTTACAATTGCATGAGTAATGGAGCTAATTACCAGTACATATAAATCTTTAGGGACCAGTTAAGTTGGTCGTTAAAAAGTTATGAGCACCAATCAACTCATATTTAGGGACCAGAAATATGGTCTATAACATACGCTTTAAGGACTAGTTTTTTGCTAGTCGCAAAAACCTTTTAGGGACCAGTAACATAATCTCGTCGTTATTGATCTTTAACGACGGAGCCATTAAGGACGGGGTGACGACCAGAAACTCTGGTCGTTATCGACCTTTTGAGACCAGAACAAGACTTTTAGGGACCATATTTCTCGTCCCTAAAGGCCTTTTTTCTTGTAGTGCATGCTGTCAGTCCGAGATGAGGTCATGTGTGTGACCTCCAAGGTCCAGCAAGTCTGAGTAAGTTAGCTCGATCACAATCTCTAGACTGTCTGTATTTACGTGTTACACCTCGTATGTCCAAAGCGAGGTATATCATTCTAATGACATGTTAAGAATGATTTAACTGATCTTAAAGTCATAATTAGACCATATATGTCTTTTATATGTTGAATAAAAAGGTTGGGAAAAATCAGATTTAAGTTGCGGAAAAACCGACTAAGGATTTGCCTTGTAACGGAGCTTTTTCAGCAATTAATTCTATATGTCATATAAGTTCTTTTAGGGGCATATGCTATACCGAATTGAAGGTCTTGGAGTGTAGTTTTCAAAACTTTTGACGGTTTGTTCATACAATATCTGGATAAAAAGATATGAGTATCAGAAGTCAGACCAGAAAAAGGGACATAAGCGCAAAAGAGTGCGAGAAATGAAATTTTTTGTTATAAAAGAGAAATCCTTCACTTTCTTGAAATTTTCCAGAAACCCCATGATATAAACAGACCTTTCTTGAGTTTGAGTCCATTTTTATGATTTTGAAGAAACAACATCAATCTTGACTCGAAACGGAAGACGGATTGCGTGAAAACGCTCTACGCGATTAGGATAACATTATGCTACCTTCAATTTCGTCTATAGTTTAAGTTTTAGAATTACTTCATGGCTAAGTAAAGTACCTAAACTCTAATTTATACCTTGTTTAAGCTTTAGAAGGTGTGGAATTCAAAGGAAACAAGGTTTAGAAGCGAGAAACATCAAAGGTATGTAAGACTAAACCTTTCTTTTGGCAAGGCATATATCTTTTAGCTTTTGAAGCTTTTCTTAGTTCTAAAATTAGTATTTCTTCTGAGAAAATTGTATGGTACCAAGTAAACCTTCTGTATACTTAATTTGATACTAAAATCCAAGGTGAAAGACGTCCAAATCAGCAAGACAAAATGTTTCAAAATCTGGAAAATTGTTTTGATCTTTGGACAGTTGTTAGTATATTGATCATAACTCCTTCTACAAAATTTATATTTAGATTCTTTAAGAATCCCCTGAACCCTAAGACATATATCTAAAACTGTCATGAAGATTATGAAGTCTATAACTTTGATCTACACTCTGAAAATTAGGTTGAAAGTCAGGACAGTGGTGCTGTCCAGACATTCTATCTGCGGATTTGTTATGTCATCCAGTTGTCTCATCTTGTTATCCGTTTAACATGTTTAAGTTATCAGTTTATCCGGGTATCCATTCCCGTGCATAGTATAGTGCTGGTTCTGTTTTGCGGATCATCCAGTTTCAGAGGAAACTCTGCCGAAATTTTTATAAAAGTCAAAGAGTTAAAAAAAATTCTAAGTTTCATGTTGTGTCTATAATTCCATCCAGAGTTTTCTTATCATTCCTTCGAGTCTATATATATTGTTTCCACATGTGTTATGGCTCATACATGCTTATGCTTATATTGTGATCATGTTATGTGTGATTTGGAGTCCCCCATAGAGGCTAGACATTGGACAGACAATCCGGTCACGTGTGATACTACCTGTCTGGAGGATACAGCCCCTCTGGTTCAGGTGGAAGTTGAAACACCTAGTGTGACCGGGTGTCAATTCACACACTCAGACCAAAGAGACTAGATATTACTGGCTGGGGGGGATATAGCCCATAACACCCACCAGGTTTGTTATATACGCGTATATAGCCTCAATATGCACTGCATGATTATATGTGAGGCTAGTTCAGATGTTCAATTACCTGATTTGGGGGGATATAGCCCATAACACCAGGCAGGTACCAGTCCGGATAACAGTTCAGTTTTAGCTCAGTGCCAGTTATCAGTTCTCAGTTATCAGCCACCAGTTCTTAGTGTCAGTATCAATTGACAGCTATTAGTTCCAGTTTCTAGTTACCAGTTATCAGTCATATTACAGTTATTTATCAGTATAGTTCAGCTCAGTCTTCAGTTTCAGATTTAGCTAGACTTCAGTTTATATTCAGATCATGTTTAGTTCGTTCTTCAGATTTCCGGCTATATTGCTATGCTCCAGCTTATATTTACATATCTATATTCCAGCCTTACTGTTTCATTCAGCTATGATATATTATGTGCTCATGCCTTACATACTTGGTACATATCAAACTCACGCCCTTTTTGTGGGCGCTGCATTTCATGCCGCGCAGGTGCAGATAGATCAACGCTTGGACCACGTTAGTAGGCCATCTATATGCTATTGGAGTCACTCCGCTTACTCCCGGAGTTACTTATCTTTTGGTATGTATACAGTCAGCTAGTTTGGGTATGGCGGGGCCTTGTCTCGTCCTTTGTATATTCAGTTCATCACTCTTAGAGGCCTGTAGATATGTCCTTGTGTGGTGTAGTCAGTATGTTATGTATGTCAGCTTATGTTAGCCTTGTCAGCTTTTTGCATTGCATAATTCTTATCAGTTAGGTTTATGCTTATTCCGTTTATCAGTTATATTCATAGTTAGCAGATTATCAGCAGGATTAGTGATGATCGGCACTTAGTGTTGGTCATCCGTCGCGACCCTAGGTTGTGTTGTGACAAAAGTGGTATCAGAGCAGGTCGGTCCTAGGGTGTCTACAGGCCGTGTCTAGTAGAGTCTTGTTTAGGAGTATGTTGCGCGCCATACTTTTGAACAGGATGCTACAAGGCCCATCAGGATAGTTATCTTTCTATCTTCTCTAGATCGTGCGATAGAGCCATGGTTACAGAATTCAGCCCTCTAACAATAGTGTTTTCAGCAAAGCGATACCGCCAAAGAAACTAACAGCTACCCAGAAGGTCAAGGCCATTGCCGGCCAGGGTACTAGTAGAGTGCCACATGAGGTGGATGAGAGTGAGGAGTTCAGACCTGAGGCTCCATCTGAGGCCTCACATATCCTATCAGTTCAGGGCGATATTAGAGGGACTGCAGCTGCCATACCTCCAGCTCCTCAGCCTGATAGTCAGGGACAGGAAGTGAAGGATGCCCTAGATCCAGGATCAAGGATTTTATCCGACTAGAGCCTCCAGTCTTTATTGGATCTCGTACAGGAAAGGACCCTCAGGATTTTCTAGTGAGGATTGCCAGGGTGTCGAGGGCAATGCACGTTTCAGACACAGAGTCAGTAGAGTTATCTGTATTCAGATTGCATGACCTAGCAGCAGGGTGGTATCAGACGCGGGAGCTACCAGAGGGCCATATTCTACTCCGGCGACTTCGAAGGAATTCTCAGAAGCCTTCCTTCATCAGTATATGCCCATAGAGACACAGAAAGCACGTGCTGATCAGTTCCTGACCTTGAGACAGGGAAGTTTGAGTGTAGAAGAGTATAATTATTACTTTAATTCTTTAGCAAGGTTTTCCCCCACTGTGGTAGCACGTATGGAAGATAGAATTCACAGGTATGTAGTGTGACTTGGTCCACACCTTGTGAATGAGTGTATGACGGTTGCTATGCAGTCAGGTATGAACATATCACGCATTCAAGCATTTGCTTTATCACTTTAGGAGAGGAAGCAGAGACAAAGAGCCGACAGGGATAGAGTGTTACACATGAGGGGCAGATTTTCTGGTTCGCTTGGAGAGACATCTGGAGCGAGTAGACAGCAGAGTGTTAGACAGCCACCAGCTAGTATACCTACACAGTCCCGTGGCCTGAGATCTGATAGACCTCCTCAGTCCAGATCTAGTCACGCATCACAGACTTCAGGATTTAAGCGTCGTGGTACTTCTATACAGGCCGGTCATACATATCCCAAATGTCCAGATTGTGGCAGTCGCCATTTAAGACTATGTAAGTTAGGAGTTGATACTCGTTATATTTGTCAAAGGCAGACCATTTCATGAGAGGTTGCCCGAATAGGGGTGGTAGTTGTACAGCCCAGCCAGCTAGATCAGCAGTTGCTTGCTCAACACCAACATGCCATCAGGGGCATGTTCTTCAGGATGGCACCTGCATAACAGAAAGAGCTTAAAGAGCAACTGAAGGATTTGTTACATAAATGCCTCATCAGATCCAACATTTCCCCGTGGGGAGCCCCAGTATTATTTGTGAAAAAGAAAGACGGCTCTCTACGCATATGCATAGATTATACACAGCTGAATAAAGTCACAATCAAGAATAAATACTCTCTGCCCAGGATTGATGACTTGTTCGACCAACTCCAGGGTGCCAAGTGCTTCTCGAAGATAGATTTGCGATCAGGCTACCATCAGATTAGAGTCAGAAAATATAATATACCTAAGACTGTATTCAGGACTAGGTATGGCCATTATGAGTTTTTAGTGATGTCGTTTGGACTCACTAATACCCCTGCATTATTTATGAATCTGATGAACAACGTATTTGAGCCTTATCTAGATTTATTTGTGATTATATTTATTGATGATATTCTCATCTATTCAAAGTCTGAATCAGAGCATGCGGAGCACCTTCACACAGTATTGGGTACTCTTCGGGACCAACAATTATATGCTAAGTTACAAAGTGTAAATTCTAGTTAGATTCAGTGGCATTTCTTGGCCACATAGTTTCAGTAGAAGGAATTAAAGTAGATGGCCAGAAGGTTGAGGCTGTGAAGAATTGGCCCAGACCTATGACGCCAACTGAAGTACGTAGTTTTCTGGGTTTGGCAGGTTATTATAGAAGTCGAGCATCAAAAAGCTAGTGGCTTGTTACAGAAAATCGAGATTCCATCATGGAAATGGGAAGCAGTGAATATGGATTTCATTACAGGCTTGCCCCGTACGCAGAGCAGGTATGACTCTATTTGGGTTATAGTTGACAGGCTTACTAAATCAGCTCATTTATTGCCTGTTAGAACTACATATACAGCGGAGGATTATGCTAGACTTTATATCAGAGAGATAGTGCGCCTACATAGTATTCCAATATCTATCATTTCAGACAGAGGCGCACAGTTTATAGCAAATTTCTGGCGATCATTCCAGACAGGTTTAGGGACACAGGTGAATATGAGTACAACATTTCATCCACAGACAGACGGACATGCTGAGTGGACCATTCAGACATTAGAAGATATGCTTAGAGCTTGTGTGTTAAATTTTTGAGGCAGTTGGAGTGATCATCTACCGTTGATAGAGTTTGCATATAATAATAGCTATCATTCCAGCATACAGATGGCGCCATATGAAGCTTTGTATAGGTGCAAATGCAGGTTTCCTATAGGATGGTTCGAGGTTGGCGAGTCTCAATTGATAGGTCCAGATTTAATACAACAAGCTGTTGATAAAGTCAAGTTGATCAGGGAAAGATTATTAGCAGCGCAGAGCAGACAGAAGCCCTATGCAGATAATCAACGTCGAGATTTAGAATTTCAGATTGGCGATTGGGTATTCCTGAAAGTATCGCCTATGAAAGGAGTTATGAGATTTGGAAAAAAGGGGAAGCTTAGCCCTAGATTTATTGATCCATATCAGGTTATCAGGCGAGTTGGGCGTGTAGCCTATGAGTTAGACCTTCCAGCAAACCATCAGGAGGTACATCCAGTATTCCATATTTTTATGCTCAGAAAATGTGTTGAAGATCCTTCTAGAGTTGTACCAGTAGATGATGTACAGATCACGGAGCAATTAACTTATGAAGAGGTGCCAATTGCAATTTTAGATAGGCAGATTCGTCGACTAAGGACGAAAGACATTCCTTCGGTTAAGGTGCTATGGTGAAGCAATAACGTAGAGGAAATAACTTGGGAAGCTGAGAATGATATGAGATACAAGTATCCACATATTTTCACTACTTCAGGTATATAACAGATCCTTGTTTAATGCTTTTACATAATTCATTTCACATTTGAGGACAAATATTCCTAAAGGGGGAAGATTGTTACACCTCGTATGTCCAAACTGAGGTATATCATTCTAATGACATGTTAAGAATGATTTAATTGATCTTAAAGTCATAATTGGACCATATATGACTTTTATATGTTGAATATAAAGGTTAGGAAAAATTAGATTTAAGTTGCGGAAAAACCGACTAAGGATTTGCCTTGTAACGGAGCTTTTTCAGCAATTAATTCTGTATGTTATATAAGGTCTTTTAGGGGCATATGTTATACCAAATTGAAGGTCTTGGAATTTAGTTTCCAAAATGTTTGACGGTTTGTTCATACAATATCTGGATAAAATGATATGATTATCAGAAGTCAGACAAGAAAAAGGGACATAAGCGCAAAAGAGGGCTAGAAATAAAAATTTTTGGTATAAAAGAGAAATCCTTCACTTTCATTAAATTTTCCTGAAACCCCATGATATAAACAGACCTTTCTTGAGTTTGAATCCATTTTTTATGATTTTGAAGAAACAACATAAATCTTGACTCGAAACGGAAGACGGATTGCGTCAAAACGCTCTACGCGATTAGGGTAACATTATGCTACCTTCAATTTCGTCGATAGTTTAAGTTTTAGAATTACTTCATGGCTAAGTAAAGTACCTAAACTCTACTTTATAGCTTGTTTAAGCTTTAGAATGTGTGGAATTTAAAGAAGCGAGAAACATCAAAGGTATGTAAGACTAAACCTTTCTTTTGGCAAGGCATGTATCTTTTAGCTTTTGAAGCTTTTCTTAGTTCTAAACTTAGTATTTCTTCTGAGAAACTTGTATGATAACAAGGAAACCTTGTATATACTTAATTTGATACTAAAATCCAAGGTGAAAGACATCCAAATCAGCAAGACAAAACGTTTCAAAATCTGGAAAATTGTTTTGATCTTTTGACCGTTGTTAGTATATTGATCATAACTCCTTGTACAAAATTTATATTTAGATTCTTTAAGAATCCCCAGAACCCTAAGACATATATCCAAAACTTTCATGAAGACTATGAAGTCTATAACTTTGATCTACACTCTGAAAATTAGGTTGAAAGTCAGGACAGTGGTGCTGTCCAGACATTCTATCTGCGGATTTGTTATGTCATCCAGTTGTCTCATCTTGTTATCCGTTTAACATGTCTATGTTATCAGTTTATCCGGGTATCCATTCCCGTGCATAGTATAGTGCTGGTTCTGTTTTGCGGATCATCCAGTTTCACAGGAAACTCTGCCGAAATTTTTATAAAAGTCAAAGAGTTAAAAAAATTCTAAGTTTCATGTTGTGTCTATAATTCCATCCAGAGTTTTCTTATCATTCCTTTGAGTCCATATATATTGTTTCCACATGTGTTAAGACTCATACATGCTTATTCTTATACTGTGATCATGTTATGTGTGATTTGGAGTCCCCCATAGAGGCTGGACATTGGACACACAATCCGGTCGCGTGTGATACTACCCGTCTGGGGGATACAGCCCCTCTGGTTCAGGCGGGAGTTGAAACACCTAGTGTGACCGGGTGTCAGTCACACACTCTGACCAGACATACTAGATATTATTGGCTGGGGGGATATAGCCCATAACACCCACCAGGTTTGTTATATACGCGTATATAGCCACAGTATGCACTGCATGATTATATGTGAGGCTAGTTCAGATGTTCAATTACATGATTTGGGGGGATATAGCCCATAACACCAGGCAGGTACCAGTCCAGATAACAGTTCAGTTTTAGCTCAGTACCAGTTATCAGTGCTTAGTTATCAGCCACCAGTTCTTAGTGTCAGTATCAATTGACAGCTATTAGTTCCAGTTTCTTGTTACCAGTTATCAGTCATATTACGGTTATTTATCAGTATAGTTCAGCTCAGTCTTCAGTTTCAGATTCAGCTAGACTTCAGTTTATATTCAGATCATGTTTAGTTCGTTCTTCAGATTTTCGGCTATATTGCTATGCTCCAGCTCATATTTACATATCTATATTCCAGCCTTACTGTTTCATTCAGTTATGATATATTATATGCTCATGCCTTGCATACTTGGTACATATCAAACTCACGCCGTTTTCTGGGGCGCTGCGTTTCATGCCGCGCAGGTGCTGATAGATCAACGCTTGGACCACGTTAGTAGGCCATCTATATGCTATTGGAGTCATTCCACTTACTCCCGGAGTTACTTATCTTTTGGTATGTATACAGTCAGCCAGTTTGGGTATGGCGGGGCCTTGTCTCGTCCTTTGTATATTCAGTTCATCACTCTTAGAGGCCTGTAGATATGTCCCTGTGTGGTGTAGTCAGTATGTTATGTATGTCAGCTTATGTTAGCCTTGTCAGCTTTTTGCATTGCATAATTCTTTTGAGTTAGGTTTATGCTTATTCTGTTTATCAGTTATATTCATGGTTAGCAGATTATCAGCAGGATTAGTGATGATTGGCACTTAGTGTTGGTCATCCGTTGCGACTCTAGGTTGTGTTGTGACATTACGTCTGTATCGGCTCCTAGGCTGGCTAACATATTAGCCTCTGTTTTTTCTTCTTTCTGAACAAACTTCCATTTGTGAAATTTTTTCAAATGAGCCTCTATTTTGGCTAAATACTTCTGCTTGAATTACAGCTTCATATTCTACGTTGTTATTCATGGTTAACAGGCAATTTGTGGCCTAGAAAAATGCTTTCCCAGATGATAACTTAATCAACAGGTTCAGGTCAGCGCTTTTGTCGTTTATTGTCACATCCGTATGGATTATCCATTCTCCGGGATCGGTTTCTTCTATGATCTTCATCTCTTCCACAGCTTTTGATGCCACCCCGCCGCTGATATCAACAATGAAATCTGCAAGGACTGGCTACTTGATGGTTGTGCGCAGCTGATAAATAATATCATACTCTTCTAATTCAATGGCCCATTTCGTTAGCCTTCTTAAATACCTAGGCTTATATAGAATGGTTTGTAATAGGAGAGTGGTTATCATAATGACCGTGTAGTTCGAAAAATATGAGTGTTGTGTGGGAAAAAATACGCCACCTATTGTTACGGGGATACGAGTCCAGCTGGCGAGACTAGACTTATCCTACAAGTCATCGGACACTGAGGATATACGCTCGCTCCTAGAGCCAACGACCATTTAGGCGGTTTTGCCACAGAGCACGGGGCATACATCTCGTCGCTTAGGGTTTACAGTCTCCTAATTAGGGTTTAGTATACCACCGCCTTGAGTTGTAGACCCATGGCCCTATTAGTACTTGTATTTTACCTTATTTAGCACTGGTATCACTTCTATAAATACCCCTCCTTACATTGTATTGTACACAACATCGGATACAATGCTTTTCTCCATTGTTTCTTGATTATTTACTTGTCTTATTTTCATCGTATTCATTTACCTTTCCATCATAATTTATTGTATTGCTTGTGACCTCATTTATAATTAATTATTTAACCTAGACGTACAAATTTAGCGTAAACAGTTTGGCGCCCATTGTGGGGCCCAGACAATTGTAGGTATCCTACGAAGGAAAAGGCACAATCATGTCTGACTATGACAACAGCGTTCCAAAGAACACCGCAGATGGAGCGGATGAATCAGCAAAGCATCTTAACGATGCCAGCGTCCAACAAAAGGATTCTACCGACAGCCAAAAGATCCTTCTCAAGAGCCAACCCCTTTCGCCAGTAATGAAAGGATCAACCGCACATTAGAATGTAATTCTGAGTTCAGAACTTTCATCACTGATCTCCTCAAAACTATGATGGAACATGCGGAACAAAACTCCAACAACATGATTGAGGGGGTGTCTCGCAAACTAGGCACAATTTTTGCAGGATTGTTTTAAAGTCCAGCGTCTCCACAGGGACAAACACCTATGAAAAATTCGCCAGCATTTGTGCCTAGTCGAAGGCTAAACATGGATACAGCTCTAGGAGGCTCATCAACGATTAATAATCAAGACTTCAAGGGAGCCCCTATCATTCAGGATCTCATAAAGGAGATGAAGGCCATCTATGACCGGATTGGTAACGTTTCGGGTGCTCCACCCTAAGTTGCCATGATAGATGAGCAGAAGTTTTACAAGCATGCTTTCAAGGTAAGCGCCACACCGGTTTGCATACCAAAGCACTTCCGCCTGCCTGATAACTTGAAGTATGATGGGACGAATAATCCGGATGAACATATTGACACGTACTATACTGCTGTGAAGAGTAACGAGATTACTGAAGAAGAAATCCAGTCTGCTCCAGTGAAGAGGTTTTGTTCAACTCTAACCAAAGGAGCCTTTTTCTTAGTACACTCAGCTACCAATGGGCTCGATCGAATCATCCTCTCAGATGCAGGATTTAATCAAGAAAGCGCATTTTGCTGCCCGCAAGGGAGAGAAGCGCATGGAGGATATCTTTGAAATCCGACAGCGAGACAATGAGTTGCTCAAAGACTACCTGACAGGTCTCAGAGGGAACAGATAGAGCTTCCTCTAATTACTGACAATATTGCGGTGGTAGCCTTTGGCAAAAGTTTGAACACAAAGGGATCCCTGGCCACCAGAGGGCTACAGTGGAATCTAATTCAGCACCCTATGTCAACATGAAACGCCCTACACCAGACGTACACTGAGAAGCTTCGCCTAGAGCCTGGGGAGTCTTCTGCTTCTGAAGAAGTCCGACTAGCTATTAAAAAGGTCATCCGCCAAGGACAACAATGGGGATACGTTGAGGAACCTCGAATGGGGACAAAAGCAAGTGAAACAAAAAAGATAACAGGGACGATTTTCTGAAGCGGCAGGACGGACAGGGAACATCGGGGTCATTATCCAAGGGATCGCTCAATGTTGAATGGGTTCCTAATCGATTCGAAGAATTGGGTCTGCAAGCCAATGTCGTGGAATTCGTTAGAGATCCTAAGAAGAACGCACAAATCCTTTAGCCAAGCAACCAGAGAGCAGAACCTGGTAGGAGGAATAAGGAACTCTACTGCCAATATCATAGGGACCATGGACACAACACGGCCGGGTGCAGAGTATTGATCTCAGAAGTCATGAATTTGTTGAATGGGGGTACCTTAAGGACCTGCTCACTGATAAGGGAAAGCAGACCATCATTAGAAGTGAGAACCGGGACGTACCCCAAGTCTGCCCGATCCCAAGAGGTCCATCAATATGATAATTGGGGGATCAATATCTGCCCGATCCCAAGAGGTCCATCAATGTGGCAATTGGGGGACCAATATTGCTCAAGGGTCAGAGGATATTTTGGTAGCACCTAACTAGGGTCTCGCCGGAGATGAGACGATCCTATTCTGCAAGGAGGACAACATCATCTACAACACCCCGCACCATGATGCCCTAGTCATAACACTTAGGATTGAAGACGTGTATTGGTCAACACCAGTAGTGCCGTAAACCTCATTAGATGGGATGCACTGAAGGCGATGGGTGTTAAAGAACGAATCATGCCGAGCATCTACGCGCTCGTAGGATTTAATAATTCTTGTGAGAAAGCTATAGGCGAAGTTAACTTTACCACCCACTTGCTAGGGATAGTTACGTTTCATCCTTTCAGGTAACCAAGAGAGGCGTTCCTTACAATGCAATCGTCGGGCGACCATGGATTCATCGAGCCAAAGCAGTACCATCCACCTGGAATCAGAAACTGAAATATCCTACTCAGTGGGGGATAAAAGAAGTGAATGGTGATCAGGATGCAGAAAGGGAATGCTATACGGCCGCAATCCTTGGAGCAGTAGTCTCCGAGCAAGTGCCCGAGACGAACATTCTAGGAGACCCAAAAAACCTCGAAGCCGCAATCAACCAAGACTACGATTCAGATGCTATGGTTGATTAACGTATTTCGGGGAAGAGAAGGAGTAGGGATAATTGGAAGTACTTTTCTTTTCAAAATTTACTTAGCACATTGTCTTGGTCTCAGATTACAGTATTTTCATACTTTTCTTTGGACATGTTACGGATCTTCACCCCCGAACATCCTAGGCTCTGCGCCTTTATTAATAAAACTACTATCTTACTTAGTCAGTTTTACTCATTTATCCAGATCCATCTATGATTCCACTATTCATAGCCCCGACCACATACAAGTTAAAGTAATACACCTATTGTTGACACCTAATTTTGTCCATCCCGTTTCGATAACCTTTATTCCGATAAAATTACACTGATAACCACACAATCACCATACCCTCACTCCTATTCTAAGTCACTACTTCATGTACACACATCTATTAGGCTATTTTTAAAGACATTTGCACAAGCGACCGCAATTTTACAAGATTAGCAAATTTCGTCACAATACCTCGCAATTATTCGCACTTCTGGAAAAATTGCCTAACTTCTTTTAAAACTTAAAATAATAGGTTTTCCTTATTATTTAGCCCGCACATTTAATTTCATCATTTTTATAATTTTTATAAGTACTCTATACAAATTTTCCATGCATTTATACGCATTTTATATATTTATATGCATTTTTTATACACATTATATGTTGTATATACGCATATACATATACACACATTAGACCTCACACTTATAAACATCAGCTCTTTATCAATTTCACATCATTGCCTACGTGGCATTATCCTAGTCGTCCACGTGTATAATCCAACGGCTGGGAATTATGTTGCCATTTTTAACTATAGACTCCCCCCCAAACCCTAAAACCTTTTCCATTTCCTCTCACACACTCAGCCGATTCACCCTTTTCGCTCTCATGAAGCTTCCACAGTAACCACCATTTTTCGGCCATTATCACCGGTGAAAATAGAAACAAATAGAACTACTGTGATCCTCTCACTCTCCGCTACAAAACCTATGTATTGGTCGAATTTGACTCTAATCGTGACCTCCGTCTCCGTCGCTGGAAAATGTTTCGGAATCCCTTCGCTTAAATACGACCTGCACCAACAAAGGAAGGAGGTAAATCCCTCGTACATGCATTGTTGAACCAGGTTAGAATTGACCCGACGTTGATCCAAAACGGGTAATCCTAAAGCCCTATTTGTTTTTCCTATTTGTTCTCTGGATTTATGTGACGTTAAAATTGAAATAGCCCAGCCTTTTAGCACGATTAACATAGCTGATTTGTCGATTAATTAGTAAAAATGCATAAATCGATAATTTTTTATTTACTTCACTGTCTTAGCAAAAAATAATTGTCTACGTGCATGGATTTGCTTAATTTCATTTGAGTAAAGTATTGATAATCTGTTATCAGTCGACTAATTAAAGGGGAAGGCTGCTTGATTAGTTGGTTTCACTATTAACTCACTGAGCCACGTGAAAAGTTTTTTTGGCTTTGCTTGTATATTCTGAGCTCAACATCCTTGACATCTTCCTTATCACTATTACTGCAACTTAAATCCATCTTGGACAGTGTATTTCGACCATTATTTGTTAAGATGCATGATTACTTAACTAAAACTGGATTGATTTGATTTAGAGGATTTTACTAAGGCTGGGTTTGAATTGGGTATTTGTAATGGATTCCAGTAATTGACAAAGTATTAATTAGGAGCTGACTGTAATCTTGTTAAGGTGATTGAATAATTTCTGGGAATCTTAATTAGGTTTGTACTACTAGTTGTGAACCTATATGATATTGGAATTAAAGAGGGAAAAGTATAACTGACTATTTTGTTTTACCTTAACTTAGGTTCTTTGATTAACCTATTTTAGGATGAGAACCTTTTTAATTCTAGAAGGCAAAACCTTCCTTCCTCCCCTGATTTTCGAACCAGCTTCATTTATGAAAAACATGTAGGAAATTGATTCCCTTTAATTGACATTATAATTTTTCCTTTCCTTTTTTAAAATTTGCCAGTTTTATCACTCTTTCACATTGAAATTTGAATTTAAAAGGGCCATATGCTACGCCTATATAAACCAGACTTTTGCACACTTAGAGACACGACATGCACACCAACGGATACACTGAAAAAGGCTTGCATACAAAGAAACACACATAGCACCTCACAGGCCTACTTTTCTCTCTTTCTGGTTGTCTTTCCTTCGAAGAATTCCTGCTCTGGTTGTGTGCTAGTTCTAGTTTTGCAAGCATCAGTCTCCTTCTTTGCACTCTGTTTGTTTCATACTGCTAGAGGTATCTCTACACTCCCAACTGTTATTTGCATCTGCCTTCCTGAACTTACTTATGCTTGTTTACATTGTCTGTGCTTTACTTAAACTGCATATGCCTATCTGCTACCCCACTTCCTATTTCTGGGTTCTTTCTAGTTCTTCTTAACCTTGTGCAACTATGAAGATGATCTGAAAGATCATACCAGAATTCATCTAGTGCAGGGGCATTACATAACTTACTGTTAGGGGCTTTTGATAGCCTAATAACTACTGGGACTGGACTGAGTCATTAAAAGCTTTAAGTACATGCTCTTTCCCCCTCTTGTCCCCTGTTTATGTACATTCATTAGGGCTCCCTGCTTGTATCCATCTAAAACAGGGTACACGGCTATAAGGCTCTGTAAATGGCCACCCAGGGGCCTTTTCTTATCCTTTTCTCCTTATGTGGCTGCATCATGTACTAAAAATAGTCATTGCATTTAAATGTTAAAACAGAATTTAACTTGCAAGTGTTTAATGGTTTTAAACGTGACTTGATAGTGACATCTATACAGAATTTGGTGATTTTAATGACTAGCTTAACTCTTAGTCGACTGAGAACCAGTGCAGGACAGATTTCGTACTTCAACTATTTTAGAAGCATGATTTTCTTTAAAACGAGGGCTATATGTGCTAAAACTACTTAATATGTGACTGTTTCCGTAAAACAAGCCTTTCCTTTGCATTAGCAATCCAGGCCCAAAATCTCTTTTAAACTTGGCCTACTTCGTGTGTTTTCATACTTTCATCTCCTATACACTAATGTAATAGTGCGTAGGGGTGTATAAAGTAATTGGGGTCAATTATACGATATACTATATGTATTTTATTAAAGATATATCGCTATTACTTCATGTGTTTGCATGTCTATACTTATATTTACGTGTGGCAGCCCTCTATTTGCATTTATGTGCTTTGTGAACACGATTTCCTTTCCAAAATCATCCCCTCTATCTATATTTTGAAATTGACCCCGAAATCAAATAGCCATTAAGGTTAGGGATCGATAATTAATGATGAGTCACACCAACCTCAAATGGCTAACATTTTATTTCAAAAAATAACCTCATTTGTTTCTTTGACAAAATTTGAAACTATTTGCGAAAACTACCTATTTATGCAAATTTAACTTAGCCGATGGAATTGCAAAACTAGGCTGCTTCTCGATATCCTCTTGCAGATTTGACCACTTTTCGATTAGGCATTTATAATAGAGGCCGAAAATGTTAGTAGGCGTGAAATGTAGGTCGTATTTGTAAAATATATAGCCCAAATCATATATATGCTGCCTAGACTTGTTATACTTGGTATGAATAAATTCAATTCTTTAATTAGTTGTGAATTTTACCTTTTTTAAAATAGTAATTTGTTTTTTTTGTAAACATGATAACATCTTATAGCTTATTTAGGCATTCCAAAATATAAACTCGGCCGGGAACTACCTTTCGTGGGACTTGGGGAAGTGCCTAACACCTTCTTCCCCTAGTCACTTGGACTTCTTACTCTTGACTCTCTGAAACTAGACCACTCTAAATAAAGACCCGACCTTAGACACTTAGGTGACCTAATACACCTTAGAAATCCATATTAGGTGGTGACTCCAATCCTTAACTCAAACGAGTTATCTAGTCAAACCTGAATCTTGACTCGCTTCGAGTTAAGTTTAAAACCGAGTGACAGAATGGCGACTCCACTGGGGACACTCAAAGTCCTAACCATAACGAGTCTTTATTTTGGGATTTTTATTACTATCTTGATGTTGTTTTTGTTGTTGTTGTTGTTGTTATTATTATTATTATTATTATTATAATACTAACTTGGTTTTTTTTTCTTTTTTCTTTATCTATCTGTATTTGAAAATTGATGTAATATTTTCATATTTCATTCATACTCCTCCTCTCCTGTAAAACGACACTTTTTGCACACACCCGGGCGATTACGTGGATCTCACGGTCGTTCCACCTCAAAAAACCCTTTAGGAGGGACTTTTGGAATATAGTTGGTCTGTGGTACAACCAACAATTTTAAATAATCCCACCCCTTGGTTGTCCACCTTGGAGAACCGTGTCTAAAATTATACCACTCTTTGAATGTAATATGCATGCATCATACCATAGTAAGGGCTCCCCGTGGGCCGACTAATCTTCAATTTATCCGAACAACTTGACATTTTTTTAACCCCGAAGGAACGTTTGGACATGTTTATGTGCATTTGAAGAAAAAAAAGAGAGAAAAGAAAAGTGAGATGTAAATAAATACGCATTTTGACTTGTCCAATTGTTCTCAAAAGGGGAGGAGAATTTTAATCATTTATTTTCTTTTTCTTACATGAGTCAAAAGTTTCACCATTTTGGAATGACTATGGGCGCACCTCCTTTACTAACTAATTGGTGTAATAATTTGTCATTGGGCGAGAAAATCGAAGTACGCCAATATTTGGGTCATTTGGTTTTTCTATTAGAAATGGGGTCGTGTAGAGAAATGACTGAAGCGTCGATGTCATTTTGGGATAAAAAACTAAATGTGTTTAGATTTGAGGACGTTGAGTTAACACCTTTTCTGGAAGAGATAGGAGAGTTCATATCACACTCGGGGCTAGACAAACATCGTTGGCAGGGGAGCCACATTTTAGCTCCCAGTGTCCCCACACCTGAGGAGTTTCGTGATAAATTAAGGATGGTAGCAACTGTAATTGTAGAATTTTTACAACAAAAGAATATACCATTTTCCTATTTTTACAACAGGTTTGGGTATTTGACTGCATTCGATGACCGTAAGAAAGAGTTCAAGTCCTACAATGACTGGAGGAGAGCTAGACCATTTGCATTTATTGTTTGTGTCTTGGGAGTAATGGTGTTCCCTGAAAGCTTGAATCACGACATATGTTCGAGCCTAGTCATGATTTCTGATGCGGTATTTAATGAGATTGATGGTTATCATTATACTATAGTTCCTATAATTGTGGCAGACAGTTATCGCACTTTAGGTTGTTGCAAAAGAGGAGCAAAATATTTTCAAGGTTGCAACCTTCTACTACAAGCGTGGTTCAAGGAGCATTTGAGGAAAGTGAGAGGTGCGCAAGAATTGTCTAAGCCAACTGGTTCCAACTACTTTGTTAGAGAATGGTACGGGGTTCCAAAATTCAAGCAGCCAAACAACATAGAGAAATGGGTAAGGTTATTTGAAAGTATAACGGAGGATTCAATTCAATGGATGTTCACTTGATTTCCTTCATCATATTTCATCATTAGCTCTGAGAAGGGATCCTTTGTGATACTTATGGGATTGAGAGGTCTCCAACTCTATCAACCACTAAGGGTGATGAGGCAAGCAAGGAGAAAGAAATCATCACACTCATACCAGAAACGAAGGCCTACCAGTTTGATTATACTGAAGACATTGTTCCAAAAGTCAAAAGCATTAGAAAATTCTGGTAAGTAGACGAGTCATGGAGAAGGAGTCATTAGCATTAGACCGATACAGCACTGGATGCAAACAAAATTACAACAGTTGGCTACGTTCTAGCATAAAAGGAAATGTGGTAGTAGGCCGATCAGAGGGAATGATATAAGAGACCGAGAGGCGGAAGCTCAAATTCGATACCGAGAGTTCATGTTGAAGGCCGTTAAAATGGACAAAGAAGAGATCGAAATGTGGAGGAAGCGCACATTAGAGTTTGAAGGAAAAATAGAGGCGTTGGGGATGTAGCTGGAGCAATGGAATTTGGAGTGTGCTGAGGTAGATATCCTACATTTAGTCGCGGCCAAGGGGTACTTAACCAAAACTATGGAAGAAATAAAGGAGATTACCCGAGAAGCGAAAAGATTCAGGCTGGAGGAGGAGCGTGTTACCTAGTCAAGTGTCATTTTCATTTCTTTTGTATTTCTTATTTCCAAAAATTGTTATGAATTTCAAATTTATTTTGGGAATCTATGGAAACAATTGGC
The DNA here is from genome assembly GCA_029990575.1 of Petunia axillaris subsp. axillaris. NCBI lineage: Eukaryota > Viridiplantae > Streptophyta > Magnoliopsida > Solanales > Solanaceae > Petunia > Petunia axillaris. Next base: position 9,263,396 of record JARKNS010000001.1, on the reverse strand, counting down.
AACAAAATGTGTATCTATTTTCCTTGCATCATGATAAACCTAGGAAGTCTATACGTTCTTGACCCGTCATAGTCCATTAGTGAACCTACTCCAAATGTCGAAAGGGTTCTCGACCCAAAAAAAGAAATAACAGCATCCCTGCATGACTTCGGAGAAATGTTTGCGCAAAATATTAATCATTTGCCTAAAGTGTGATCAAGACTATAAAAATATTTTGATCTTTACTTTTCATTGTTTTGTTTTCAGACTATGGCTGCAAGAGGTACACTTTAATTCGAAATTGTTTCCCGAGCTCCTCACTTGATCAGACTTTGGTGGGAAGATTTGGCTGCTGTCAGTAAGGTTCATGTTCAAAAGGTGTTGGGAGAACTGGTGGCTCTCAAAGCTTACACCGCCATGTCTAGTTTAGTCGAGGCCGCTACACATTACTAGGACTACAAATGGGCGGTATTTCATTTCGATGGTTTGGAGTTGTCACTAATGCTAGAGGAATTTGGAGGACTAGCAGGGTTAGAGCCTGGGCTCGAGACCACGATTTATCCCCGAGACGTGGACCCTAAGGAGTTCATTGAACTGTTGCACACTCCTTATGATCCATACGTCGAAGTAGTGCATGATGGAAAAGTCACTTTGGAGTATTTATATTCTGGATTTGTAGATCTAACTCTTAGACACGATTGGACTGGGGCATGAGAAATTCAATACTGAGAATGGACTGAATCAAATACTTTCATTGTTACTTTTCTAGGAACATGGTTTTCCCCGAGAAAGAAGGAAAGATTGACATAAGACTGGGAAGAGTAGTCGAAAGGTTATGCAACAAGCGCCGAGTGAGTTTGATTCCAATGATCGTGGGGGAAGTTTATAGGGCTCTAACCAAATGTAGAAAAGGGAGGAGACTTCTTTGAGTGGTGCAACCTTTTGCTACAAATATGGTTGATAGAACATTTACATAATGTCCCCATTAGTCCAATAGCACCAAGGCCATCAAGAGATGAAGGAATTCACTCACATAGCACCCGCATGGCTAGAAAAACAGTATGGGAAGACCCCGCAAACATGCGAGGATGGTACACCAAATTTGAAGAGTTACAAGAGGTGCAGTGGGTAATTGAAAACTATGTTGGTTTCATCATTTCCATACAAGGTCAAGACACCACTTTCTTGACGTTGATTGGATTCCGAGGAACTCACCACTATGTTCCTCTAAGAATCCTCCGGCAAGTAGGGATGACATAACAAACTCCTCAGTTGATAAAAGGGAGAAGTTTCAACATTGACATAAAGGACATTGAGCATCTGATGTTGGTACGATATTGACAATATGGGAAGGAAGGCTTACTATGCAATTTTTCTGTGGCAGAGACAGCAGGGTAAACCCCGTTGCTACTTTGACCTATCCTTAGTGGCTCAGTGAAGATAGAGAGAAGTTCCGATCAAAGACCGCACTAGAAAAATAAGCCGAAGCTCCAAGTGTCGTTGAAAAGTACAAAAAGCTACAACACAAGTTTGACCAAAATAAGGAGTTAAGGGTGACACAAGCGAGGGAAATGAGAAGGCAATACAAGGAAAGGATCAAAGGGGATGAACTTAAGTATTGGAAAGGCAAAATCATGGCAGCAAGGCAAGCTGCTGGGAATCTGCAAGACTTGCTCAAGGGATGGGGAGATTATTTTAAGTAAGTGCGGTTGGAAGAAAAGGAAACAATGGGAGTGGAAATCTGTGAATTCTTCATAAAAGCTTTGGGTGATATGCAAGCTGGGAAGGGCCTGATAGAGATGTTCGTTGCCCTTCCACCAGCAAACCTGGTTCACAAACCTAAGGAAGAAACCGAAGGGAAGAAGAAGAAAGAAGATGCTGGAACTGATACTTAATTCAAAACCTCTTTGCTTGGCACATAGTCTGGTCGTTTTAAGTCGAGTCATTTTTCTTTCGTCCTTTTCCATTTAGTCTAGTCATTGTCTCAAATTAGTGATTGCACTAAAGCCAAGCAAATCAAATAAAATTTCGTTATTTTGGGTTTTAAGACTTGTGTTGGTTATGCTTACGCAAACGAAATGATGTGTTCGGCGCAAACATTACTTCAAATCTTCGATAGGCCTACCTCTGGCACAAAATAGGTCCCTTGCATAATAGGACGTGAATTTATTAATGGTAACACTTACTCGCATTCTTTTCTCTATTTTTGTTATTTTAGTCCCAAATCCCTGAAGTTTAATTTGTGTATTCTGGCCGCGCCGCAATACCGGTTGAGATCAAGAGGATCAATTCCATCACCTTCCCCAGACAAAATATCATGGCTGAGTTTGACAAGGCTGGAAATGGAACCCTCGAAAAGCAAGGTATGGTTGCCTATGACGATTATGCTAAGCTGGAAGAAAGGTTGTTTGTGTTAGAGAATAGGATTCCTATTGTCCATGCTGATGGGATCACTGAACCAAAGAAAACTGCCCGCCCTCACGGCAAAGATCCACTATTCTCCGAGAAAGAAATCTCGTACCCCACCTATATCGCACCACCAAAAGCACCACAAAATAACCTACCTCCCATTACCGTGGAAACAAAAACCATTGCATCACCTATCAAAGACCAAGACATGTATGCATGGACAAGGGAAGACTCAGACAGCACCAAAGAACAAGTCAACTGGCTAGTGGAGAAGTTCAAGCAATTCTAAGGCACCAAAGAAACTAGAGGACTAGCTTATGAGGATCTCTGCAGGTACCCTAACTTGAAGCTGCCCGAAGGTTATAAGACACCCAAGTTCAACCTGTTCGATGGCAGTGGCGACCCAATGGCTCACTTGAGGTCTTACTGTGACAAGTTTGTCGAGGTTGCACACGATGAAAAGATTCGCATCCAACCGTTCAACTATAGTCTGACTGGAGATGCGCATGTATGGTATTCAAAGCAGCAAATAAAGAAATGGACAAGCTGGGAGGCAATGGCTGGAGATTTTTGCCGGTAGTTTTGGGCACAACACCGACGCCATGCCTGATCAGTTCTATTTGGAGAAGCTGAAGAAGAAACCCACTGAGATCTTTAGAGAATTCGCAACTAGATGGAGAGCTGAAGCCGCCAAAGTCCAACCTCCTATGGAAGACACAGAGATAGTGGCAACTTTCATCCGCATACAAGAGCATGTCTACTTTGACAAGATGTTGAACATGCAAGACAAGAAGTTTGGGGACTTGATCAAGATTGAAGACATGGTTGAAGATGGTTTGAAAACTGGTAGGATTGTTAGCTTGGCCGCACTGCAAGCCACAAATAAAGCCCTACAAACCGGTAACACCAGCGCATCAAGGAAAAAGAAGGAAGACGTCTCTTTCGTTGCTGCATCACTCGATCATTCTCTATCCCACAACCACTACTACCAAAAACCACTTCCGTCATACCCATATATTCCACCCACGTCCACCTATCCAGTCTACAACACTCAGCCCATGTTCCAAAACCCACCGCCACAAAGACCACTATATCCACAAAGTCCTAAGTACCGGAACACCAACACCTATCCACCAAGGCCTCACGCCAACAACAGCCCAAGACCCAAAAAAAATTATACCCTACTGGCCAAATACCGCACTCAGTTATTTGAAAGACTCAAAGCGGCTGGCCACATACAACCCGTCCCATTCAAAATGCCTGATAGAATGTCACCCTACTTCGACCAAACCAAGACATGTGCCTACCACTCTGGAGGACCTGGTCATGATACCAAAAAGTTCTATGCCTTGAGAGATAAAATACAAGACTTGATCGATCAAATAGTGATTCACTTGAAAACTCCAAATGTGCACATCAACCCTTTACCTAACCACAGAGATAATAGGGTGAACTTGATAGAGCTGGACGAAGAATGTAATTTGGAAGGAACCATTGTCAAAGCAAAGGAGGCCATACCAGCACCTGCTTCTGTTTCCCAAGCGGCTAAAGCACCAGAGTCCATTGAGGTAGAGATAGCTCCAAAATTCTATGTTGACGTAGCTCACCCATACAGCGACAAGGCAGTACCATGGGACTGCAAAGTGGAGAAAAGGGATAAATCGACAGTTGAGACCGTTGCTGCACAAGGGATGACTAGGAGTGGCAGGATCTATAATCCCGAGCATCCTGTTCAAGGTAGACGAGGCACCAGCGAGGAGGAGTCTGAGGAGTTATGGAAAAAGGTTCAAGCAAAAAAATACTATGTGGCCGAACATTTGGGAAAGACTCATGCACAAATCTCTGTCTTGGCTTTACTCCTCAAGTTAGAAAGCCACCAAAATGCCTTAATGAAGGTGTTAGATGAAACACATGTCCCGGTGGATACCATAGTTGAGAATTTAGCTAGCATGGTCGGACAAGTCATGGAGTCCAACCTAATCGGTTTCCACGAAGATAAACTGCCGCTAGAGGGATTGAGTCACAACAAGGCTTTGCATGTCACAATCAAATGCAAAGACTGGTTCGTAGGAAGAGTTTTGATTGATGGAGGTTCTTCCCTGAACACATGCCCATTCATCACTCTGAAAAGAATGGGAATTGATCAAAGAAAGATAAGAGAGAGCGACATGAAAGTAAAGGCATTTGATGGATCGCAAAGGAGCACCATTGGGGAAATCGACTTAACCATCATGGTCGGTCCCGTGGAGTTCAATGCTGAATTTCATGTCATGGACATCTCCGCTTCTTACAACCTACTGCTAGGGAGACCTTGGATTCACATGGCTGGAGCGGTGCCTTCTACATTACACCAGATAGTGAAGTTCGAGTAGGACAACAAAGAGGTGGTACTATTCGGTGAAGGGAACAACTCCATCTACAATGAACAAACCATACTGGCAAAAGAAAGGAATGTTCTCGATGGGCAGACTTTCTATATTGTCGAGCTTGTGGGAGCAGTGAAAGGCACTCGAGGAGGACATCGCAAAAACTACAACAAGAGTTGGGGCCTCACCGATGCAGTCCGAGGAGGTTATACTGCACACTTCACTCCTAAACTGGTCAACACACCGCCTGGAACTGAAGAAAGAAAGAGAAGTTTCTACAATACTTATTGGGATGGCCGAGGCAAAGGTTATGAAGGAAAGAACTTGGTCTGGGAACCGGTAATATCTGATTGGGGGTGTGCCCGCACGTGAATTTCGTGAAACCATACATACCAAAATGGAAAAGCAACCAATATACTCACCTAATGCTCGTCCTAACTGGAAGCGCATTTCTGAAGAAACAAGGGGAATGGAAGTATGGTTGCCTAAAACACTTGAATCTAGGTAGGTAGTGATCGAAGAGCCGTATGTACTCCAACAACCCGCGAAATGGCCCGAAGATTTGGTGTAGGAATCATGATAAAGCAAGGCTATGAACCTGGGAAAGGTTTGGGAAAGAACCTAGACGGCATGATCGAACCAATTCAAATTGTGATGAGGCCCGACAACGAGAAAGCTACCATTGGGTGCATTGTGACTTATGAGAAGAGCATGGAAGAAGCATAACTGGACTTCAAATTCTACAAGAAAAGCACCAAGGCTCTCCTACATATTTTCGTCTTGTCTTGGATACTTGGATGGTCACAAGGGGGAGGTATCCGCAGTATAACCTTGAACCGAAGATTTTTGATGCTGAAGAAGATTTGTTGGCAGGAGTGCAAAAGCTGTTTATATCTGATGAAGATTGCTGTGTGATCCTAGAAGAGCATGTTGAACCTCTTCGGTTGACAAAAGATGAATTTAGAGCTGTGCTGAACAACTGGATCAGCAACCGTGTCCGAGCTCACCATGGACCTTGGTAGAGCTGGAGGATAGAGTTTATTTTATGCTTTCTAAAATAAAACCCGACCTCGAGTCATGGAGCTTGCATTTCCTTCTCTTTTTCACATCCGTACACTTTAGTTTGCAAGGATTCATAAATAAAATATCACACTATTTCCTTTAATTTTTATTTTAATCTTTTAAATGTTGCAATATTTTATTTTTCAGCATTCAAATTAATTATCTCATTGAGTCCACAACCGCAACGTGTAATAAAACTATGGAGCTTGAGGAAGCTGATTTTGACTATGATGAATTTGATGAAGCCGCGCAAGAGGAAATTGAATGTTTCGAAAATAAGCCCAAACCAAATCTAGAAGAGACTGAAGTGATAAATCTGGGAGGTGACGAAACTATAAAAGAGACAAGAATTAGTCTGCATCTCATTGCCGAAGACAAAAAGCGGTATACCGAGTTTCTTAAAGAATATGAGGATGTGTTTGCATGGTCATATGATGACATGACTGGCATAAGCACGGACGTGGTGGCTCACAAATTGCCCATCAATTCGGGCTTCCTGCCAGTCAAGCAAAAAGCCCGAACTTTCAAGTCATCTACCTTGCTCAAGATTGGGGAAGAGATAACCAAGCAGCTCAATGCAGGAATTTTGAAAATGGTCAAATACCCAACTTGGCTAGCCAACATTGTCCTAGTACCAAAGAAAGATGGAAAACTCAGAGTTTGTGTAGACTACATAGATCTGAACAGAGCAAGCCCAAAAGATGGTTTTCCTTTGCTGAATATATACACACATCCTGATTGATAATTGTGCGAAGCATGAACTACAGTCTTTCATGGATTGTTTTGCCGGCTATCATCAAGTGCTTATGGATGAAGAAGATGCCAAGAAGACAGCTTTCACTACAACTTGGGGGACCTATTGCTACAAGGTTATGCCATTTGGGTTGAAGAACGCTGGGGCAACATACATGAGGGCAATGACAACAATATTCCATGACCTGATGCACAAAGAAATTGAAGTATACGTGGACGACGTGATCATCAAGTCAAAGAAGAGCTCAAAGCAACTGGACAATTTGCGCAAGTTTTTCAATCGCTTGCATAGATATAGCGTGAAACTAAATCTAGCAAAGTGTGCTTTTGGTGTTCCAGCAGAGAAGCTTCTGGATTTCATCGTCAGTAGAAGAGGCATCGAGCTAGATCCATCCAAGATCAAAGCCATTCAAGAATTGCCACCACCAAAGAGCAAGAAAAAGGTTATCAGTTTCTTGGGAAGGCTCAACAACATCACCCGATTCATAGCACAATCCACGGTCATCTGCGAACCAATCATCAAGCTATTAAAGAAAGATGCAGTGATCGAATGGACGGAGGATTACCAAAAAGCATTTGATCGAATAAAGGAGTATTTTTCTTGCCCGCCTGTGTTGGTTCCACCCGAACCTGGGCGACCTTTGATCTTGTACCTATCTGTGGTAGATTCAGCATTTGGTTGTGTGTTGGGGCAACATGACTCAACTGGAAGAAAGGAACAAGAAATATACTATCTGAGTAAGAAGTCCACTCCCTACGAAGCCAAGTACACACTACTGGAGCACATTAGCTGTGCGCTGACCTGGATAACACAAAAGCTGAGGCACTACTTGACGTCCTACTCAACTTTGTTGATATCAAGGATGGATCCTCTCAAGTATATCTTCCAAAAGCCAATGCCTACTGGAAAATTGGCTAAATGGAAAATGCTACTCAGTGAATTCGACATTACTTTTGTCACTCAAAAGGCGGTGAAGCCTCAAGCCTTGGCGGATCATATGGCCAAAAATCAAGTGGGTGATGATTACGAACCTCTGCACACTTATTTCCCCGATAAAGAAGTCATGTTCGTAGGGGAAGATATCACAGAGGAGTATGATGGTTGGAGACTATTCTTCGATGGAGCGGTAAATTTCAAGGGAGTCGGCATTGGAGCAGTGTTAGTTTTAGAGACTGGTCAACATTATGCTATCACAGCCAAAATGAGGTTTCCTTGCACCAACAGCATGGCGGAATATGAAGCTTGCATCTTGGGTCTTAGAATGGCGGTAGACATGAACATACAAGAGTTGTTGGCAATTGGAGATTCTAATTTGTTGATTCACCAAGTCTGAGGAGATTGGACAGCGAAGAATTCCAAGATATTGCCATACCTCGAGTGCATAAAAGAGCTGAAGCAAAGATTTACCAAGATAGAGTTCTGGCATGTACCTAGGTTACAAAATGAGTTCGCAGATACTTTGGCCACTATATCTTCCATGATCAAAATTCCAAAAAGAATTACATTGACTCAATACCCGTGGAAATGAAAAAGCACCCAGCATATTGTTACCATGTGGAAGAAGAATCGGACGGACAGCCTTGGTTCTACGACATCAAGGAATTTCGCACTTGCCCAAAGGATGCAACGAGCCTCCAAAAGAAGACATTGAGATGGTTGGCAAATGGTTTCTTCTAGAACGGTGAAATGTTATACAAAAGGACACCTGATCTAGGATTTCTGAGATGTGTAGATGCCAAAGAAGCTACTAGGTTGTTAGAAGAAATACACTCTGGGACGTGCGGCCCACACATGAATGACTTCATACTTATGAATAAGATCTTGAGGGCTAGATATTTCTGGATTACACTGGAGCACGATTTCATAACGCACGCAAAGAGATGTCATCAATGCCATATCCACGGAGATATGATTCGAGTGCCTCCTAGTGAATTAAATGTCATGGGATCACCTTGGCCTTTTACTGCCTAGGGAATAGATGTCATAGGACCAATTGAACGACTGCTTAAAATGGAAACCGTTTCATGTTGGTAGCTATTGATTACTTTACTAAATGGGTGGAAGCTGCATCATACAAGTCAGTGACAAAGAAAGTGGTGGCAAACTTTGTTCGTGACAAAATGATCTGTCGATTCGGCATTCCCGAGTCAATCATCACCGACAATGGGTCCAATCTCAATAGTGACTTAATGAAAGCAACTGGTGAAGTTTTCAAGATCAAGCACCATAATTCCACTACATATAGACCCCAAATGAATGGTGCGGTCGAGGCAGCTAGCAAGAACATCAAGATGATATTGCGCAAGATGACACACAATTCAAAACAATGCCATGAGAACTTACCCTATGCTTTGTTAGGGTATCTCACCACAGTGAGAACGTCAAAAGGGGCTACTCCCAAGTTGCTGGTATATGGCACCGAGACAGTGATACCAGTGGAAGTTGAGATACCATTTCTGAGGATCATTCAAGAGGCACAATTGAAAGATGTCGAATGGGTCAAAGGAAGGATGGAACAATTAGCACTTATCAATTGCAAGAGACTGAATGCAGTATGTCATGGGTAATTACATCAGAGAAGAATGACTAAATTGTTTAACAAGAAAGTTCGAGAAAGATCTTTCAAACTTGGACAATTAGTGCTTAAGAAGATATTCCTCAATCAAGAAGAAGCGAAAGGCAAGTTTGCACCAAACTGGCAAAGGCCATATATGGTTCACCGAGTTCTAACTGGAGGAGCACTAATATTGGCAAAAATGGACGGAGAAGTTTGGCCCAAACCAATTAACTCAGACGCTGTCAAAAGATACTATGTATAAGAGTCTGCATTAGTTAATGGTTTCAGTATTCTGTGATACATCATGTAATCTGGAACTACGTTACGACTTGATTCCCCAAGTGGGATACGTAGGCAACCTACCCAAGGTTCGGTCACATAGATACTCTCTCAAAAATTCTGAAAGGACAAACATAATTGACACTGAGCTAGAAATTTTTTAGATCCTCTCTAAAATTTCGAAATAAATAAACTGGGGCAGAATTTTGAGGACGCCTTCAAAATTCATTCAATGTAATTTGGAACAAAAATGACCATAACCTTATACAATGCGACTCGTGACTCAATGGGATAAAATATTTCGTTTCATTTTCTTCTCATAAAAGTCTTCCAAAATATTTGCATTATTTACTGCTTTATACATATCCCTATCAGCTCGGCCAAGGTCCTGGCACTCGCGAGAAGCAGGCATAAAGCGGGCCAAGAATGCACAAACTAAAATACCCCACACAACTCACCAATATTTCTTTGAATGTAGGCATGATGGGTACGCATCCCGACGCCACATGGCAAACATATCTCGACAAAAGGTTAGCTGGTTTCTTTCACTGCACTTTCATTTTGCGGAAGGGTACACAGCCCGATGCATTGACTAAGGGTACACAGCCCGATGTCGAATTTAGCACTTAGCATAGCGGAGGGTACACAACCCAATGCATCGACTGAGGGTACACATCCAGACGTCGAATTTAGCACTTAGCACAGCGGAGAGTACACAGCCCAATGCATCGACCGAAGGTACGCAACCCGATGTCGAATTTAGTACTTAGCACAGCAGAGGTACACAACCCAATGCATCGACCGAGGATACACAGCCCGATGTCGAATTTAGCACCTAGCACAACAAAGGGTACACAGCCCAATGCATCGACTGAGGGTACACAGCCCGACGTCGAATTTAGCACTTAGCACAGCGGAGGGTACCCAGCCCAATGCATTGACTGAGGGTACGCAGTCCGATGTCGAATTTAGCATTTAGCACAGCGGAGGGTACATAGCCCAATGCATCGACCGAGGGTACACAGCCCGATGTCAAATTTAGCACCTAGCACAGCGGAGGGTACACAGTGTTGACACCTAATTTTGTCCCGAAAGTTTTAATTAAAGTCTAATTATTTTAAAATTAAAATGAATTTTGAAAATTAAAGGTAATTAATTTCAAAAGGAAAGGTTAAATGTGCAATGCGCAGCCTCCAATTTCAGCCTACCTGTGCAATCTCCCCACTTACTAATTGAATCCTAATTGGGGGACTATATTTGTTCCTAAGCCTAAAATGTGGCCTATTCATGCAAAACATTATATACACATACACACCCATATTTCCCATAAAAATTTAGTCACGTAGCCTGTTTTGACCGCGTTAAATGAATACTAGCCAGCGATGCAGAACTGTTTGAAGACTAGCGACTTCTGGATAAATCACAGTATAAATACTGGGGCTTTGTTCAAAGCCCCAGTACTTATACTGGGAAGCTTCAGTAAACTAACCCCAGTATAAAATACTGGGGTTTTGTTCAAAGCCCCATTATTTTGTTATGGGACTTGGTATAAAGCTTCAGTCCCATAACAAAATGCTGGAGCTGTGAACAAAACTTGTTCAAAGCCCCAGCATTTTGATGGGACTGAAGCTTTATATATAAAGTCCCATAACAAAATAATGGGTTTATCCCTTTGATGGGACCTTTGTTATGGGAATAAATCCCATTATTTTGTTATGGGATAAAGTCCCATAACAAATAATGGGACCTTTGAACATGTTAGTTCAAGGTCTCATTATTTTGTTATGGGATTATTTTGTTATGGGACTTCTTCAGTCCCATAACAAAATACTGGGGCTTTGAACAAAGATGTTTTTCCAACACTAATGGAGCATAAGTGTGCGCGCGAATTTTTGGCTATTCTTCGCTGAATTTTGAAACGGTGGATAGTCCCAAATGAGCGCGCCCAAAAATGGCTACTGATCAAAATTTTCCATGTTTCCCTAAAAAATCTTATTCGATACCCATCAGCCCTTTTTCATTTTTCCCAAACCCGTTCCCTCCTCAATTCAAATTGGAACCTGAAATCCCAATTTCCCTCTCAAATCCATCGGCTCCACATCCTATTTCCAGCTGTGAATCGTACAACCTTATCCAATTATACCCGTTGAGGGCCATTTCTATCCGAAAAAGGAAAATTGGATCTAAAAAGGAACCCTAACGGTTTCCATATAAAAGGCTACTCCCTCCGTTCAAGAAATATTGCTACTATTTTTGCAATTTAGTTTTTGTTTATGGCATCGTGTTCAAGTCGTTGATTTTCTCGAGTGTTCCTCTTCAGCTCGTTGCCTCGTTCACTCCGAAAAAGGTAACGACTCTAACCTTTCACTTAATCTTCCTGTTTCTTTGTTATTCTTGGCAATACGTTACATTTTCTCTGTTGTTATTGGATTTAATCCTTTAGTGTTATCTCTTGACATTTGTTTCAGCATGTATTAGATGTAATGTAGTAAAGTTTGTATCTTTTAGGTTATAATGGTGCTGCTATGGTTTAAATAAGTCTATGATTGTTAAAAGATTTGGCTAGTTTGAGTGAAAAGATGAGTTTTTCTTGTAATATAAATAGAGGCATCAAGCATGTCATGGCTCTTGTGTTTGGTCTCTGTTATTTTAAAGTTGAAAGCTGGAACCTTTATGATCAAAATAATGTTTAAAACATGGATTTTTTTTTTGTAAGGCTCCCCTTGTTCATTTAAGATTAAATAAATTGGTAAGCCATTGGAAAACTTTTGTCAAGTTTTCTTATCTATTGGTATTATTTCTGCTGCATTTTAAGATTCATAGTCAAAGTAGAATGTTTGTGCTCTGAGTATGATATGTTGTCCTGTATCAAACTGGTTTTCCTCCTCTCTTAGCGTTTCCAGTTTGTTTGTGCTTATTGTTCTGTTTATGAGTTGTGAATGTTGTGAGGAGGCTATGAGGGGATGTATCATGTTCCTTTATGATTTGTAAGAGTGTGAGGGTGTAGCTCTGGAGTATTCCAGGGGTTAAAGAAAAATAATGGAGCTGCCATGGGTTTCTTGGAGAAGCAGTAGTGAGTTTTGTAGCTTCTGGTAAGGATGTTCTGGAGCATGGTGAGTTTGATGTGTAGGTGTCAGAGGAGGAGGCAGAGTGTCTTTGGAGTGAGGCAGGTGGGAATTATTTCTAGTAGTAGCTTGTGGCTGTATTGGAAAGTGAGGGAGTATGCAGGTGTTAGTTTGTTCCAGGTTGTTTTCCTGGAAGACGAAAGAATAGAATAGGGTATTGGAGTATGAGGGTCTGTGAGGTCTCTGTGTGTGTAGGCAGGAATAGGAGTTAGTTTATAGGAGTTCAAGGTGTTGTTTTTGTCTTATGCTTTGCAGGGTATGTAGGTGTGTTGCAGGTGTTAGCTTAGGCTCTGGTGGTTTGCAAATGTGTAGCAGGAAGTGATTTCATGTTCTATAGGGGATTAGAAAGAGTTCTGGTGCTTGCAGGATGTTAGAAATTGTCCTGGTGGTAGCATAGGCGTTTGGAGGGGTGTTTTTGTTTCTGGATAATTGTGTTTAAGGTCAGTTCTTAATCTAGTTTTTGCTTTGCCCTGAATATTATTAGTAGCAGCTGAAAGCAGCTAAAAAGGTATTTAAAAGTGTTTAAAAGGGACTTGCTTTGTTCTCTTCTTTAAATGCAGCAATCTGTTTTTGCTAAGGAAAGGTTTTCCTTTAGTTCTAGTAAGTTTAGTACTAGGTTTCCTTCGTATCACATGATCTACGAATTTTCTCCTTGAGTGGTCGACTAGCTTGTGTTCTGTGGTGCATTCCCTTGCTTTTGCTATGATGGTTAATGACCTATTGATCTTGTTGGTCCTTGAAATAGTTTCAGCGTGATTGTAAAAGCAATGTTTTGTATGTGTAAGTCTTTTCAAGCTTGCATTTGAAATTTAGCCTACTCCTAATTTGAATTTTAGTCTATTAGTCTATATCAGCTTGAAGTACAGTCTGTTTAATATTCTGTTTAGTTTGTCATAGCTTGCTCATGTGCTGAAATGGCACGAGATATGAAATTCCTGTTAAAAACATGTGAAAGTTTTGTTTGGTGGCTGAAGGTTAATTTTATTTAATTTTCATGGCTGTCACTTAATTCAAGACTCTCTATCACTTTTACCCTCACAAATTTGGTTGTTGCGATTATTTGAAGAGTCTGGTTTGCGTGCTAAGTTTCATTCATTTACTTATTTTATGAAGTTATATTTTTCTTGAACTTTTACTAATCTTAATCTCCCTTTCACTTTGCATGAATACACCCTTGGGACGAGTTTGGCTAACTCACAAATGGGGATGGCTTATTGACATTAGAGTCGCATTGGGGTCATGCTCGGGCTCAAGTTATGAGGACCTTTAGAAAATTTTAGAAATTCAAGGCTCCCGCGAGTTTGTCAAATTCCTGGGTTTTTTTTTTTTTTTTTTTTTTTTTTTTTAATCTCTAGGTCTTCCTTTATCCTTAGGATATTTACCTAAATTATTGTAGAATGAATTATCTATTTATGAATAAATTGTGATTATGGTATATTGCTTTACCTATGTTCATCACCTTTCTATTTAGAGTTGTTTATTTTAACGCCAATTGGGTCTATTTGAGCAAATGCATGCAAGTTACAATATTTTTACAAAACGAATTGGTTTCGATTAATTATTTTATTTTAGAAGATTTATTATAATAATAATAATTATTATTATTATTATTACTATTCAATCAATTATTATTATTATTATTATTATTATTATTATTATTATTATTATTATTATTATTATTTTTAGATAATACTTTACAAGAAAAGCACACTTGCAAATTAATTTGGAAAATTGTCGGATTAACCGTACTTTACGGAATTTCGAAAGTGCCTTAAATACTTTCTTTCAAAATTAATAAAACCTCTTACCATAGAATCTCTAAAAGACGACCTTTTCTAAAAGTGGAGTTTTTGCGCGCATTTGCTTATTTGGTTCCCTGTTTTTCTTGAATTGGGTTGGCAAAAGAGTTAGTCCATTTAGTTGATATTCCTAAATTTAGTCTTTCGGGGTTATTTTTTTGGGGTTCAACAGCATGGCGACTCCACTGGGGATCAATAAAGGTTTTGACCATAAAGGTTTCCAATTATTTGCAACTAGCATGACTAACGTATTTGCTTTATTATATCTGCTTGTTTGGTTTGCCTTAGAAAGCATGTATTAAAATTTATTTGTGCATAAGTCTGCATTCCGTTCATATTTCATCCCTCATGGAAACTTGTCAATTCTCTTTCACCTCCTCGATTTCATCATGGGGCACCCGCTTGACGGGTAGTTACGCAGGAAGGGTATTGTTCTTACCTCACTCTTTGAAATTTATTTCGTGTCACCAAAAGTTTGTTCGGGATATGGATTTTGCCTGGTTTTGTCATGGCCAATTCTACTGGTTTATGAGGCCAGGTCTATCCCGCATAGGTCGAGTCAGCCTCAACCGTTAGCCCACTTTTAGAAGGAGATTTTAGGACATGCATTCATATACACCTTAGTTTGGACCCGGTCCTTGGTACCGTTTCCAGAAATTAAGAAACCGCCTTTTGTCGACGGGTACATGTAACCCAACGACGTTGCATTTTATTTGGTATGTGGTAGTCATAGACGGATCCATACTGGTTTGCCTTTGCCAAATTTGGGAGTTTGTCTCACTGTTCCTTTTGTTTGCGAGGAGATAGCAGGTTGTTCAATAAGGTAATGTTCACAGTTGTTTGACTGTGCTTTCAATCAAATTGAATATTGGCAGTTGATGGATCCAGATCCAATAAGGACATGCACTTGCAGTTTTAGTGGTTTTGGGCTGAGTTACTGTACTTTTATTACTCATTTTATTTTATAACAGGGTGTTACCATATTGTTGTGGTTTATAGCGGGATTTCATCTCAAGGCATTGTATCGTTGCAAATATTTTAATAAATGGCAGTCTTTTAAAATTTTTTACTGTTTATTGTACCGTTATCTCCCAAATTTACATTGACAATGGTTTGGATCAATCTATTACCACCGCATTAGTTTGCTACTTGACTATTAGGCCTACCTCTGGCACAAAGAGGCACCTTGCAGGGTAGAACGCGAATGCATTTTATTTACGCTCAACTACTTGTAATTGTCACATGTTAATTGCTTGCCTTACTTTATTTGCTCAAAATGCGTTAAATACTAGGTGTTATTTGCTTGTGTGAAATCTTACGAATGACATACAAACTAACATAGTTACCCTTTGAGGTTTCTTTTATTTTGTTTATTTCTCTAGCAAAATTGAATTTATGAAGTGACTGGCCATTCACCACGCAAGAGATTCAAGATCTGATTGATGGTAGACGCTCTAGCTCGTGAATGATGCAGCACCAGAAGCTAATGGCATTGTTTGAAAAGAAATTGGCGATTGAACTTAGTAGCATTATTTTCAATTTTAATTCAGATTGAGGCCCTGAATTGCATTGTACCTTAAAGCTCATATTAATCTGAATCAACTCTTTTAAATAAAATGCATCAAATTCTTATGATACTATTTATTTATTTCGATTATATTTGTTTCTGTTTCAAAATTAAAATTAGTAAATCTGACAAACCTTTACTTGTGACATAACGAAACAACTGAATAATTTGAGAATGATACAGTGAGAAGTTATTGTCTGTGCTCTTTGGATATCGCACTATTATTAAAACTACAATTGGGGAAGCTTTTTTTTGCTAGTATATGGCGTTGGAGCAGTGTTATTCGCAGAAATGAAGTTCCTTCTTTGAGAATCCTCACGAAGATGATTGGAAAGATGCAGAATGTGTAAAGAGTTGTTAATGCCTGCTGATAAAACACAGTTCATAGGAAATTTTATCAGAATATAATTATCAATGCATTCAGGGACTTTTAAACCGGGCAAATCCTTACATGTAAGGATAAAACTTGTACAAATTCTATGAATTTTGGACAAGTTTTACCCTTATTTTGAAAAGAAAATAGCCTCTTTTTGGAGATTATGGGAAATTCACAAAAATACGAAACCCTAGCCCTAGAGGTATTTAATCTTTATTTCTCTCATTTTTTCAGGGATCCAAGTTGAGAGATAAGAAAAACGGCAGCTAGAAATACTTGAATTTTTTGTTAAGTTTGTGGGAGATAAAAAAAAAGGAGGCAGAGTTCTTAGAACGGGAAATAGAGGGATAGAAATATATGAAAAAATGACAGAGTCTATTCGGTGATATAATTTTTTTAGTTTACATTTTAAAATATTATTGTGTTGTTGTTTCTGGATTGTATCGTCGCTTCATCCCTCGAGTCGTAGACGTTGTTCAAGTAGTCATCGCTTGTTCGAGTCGCTTTATTTTTAAGTCTCGCGCCTTTGTTCACTGCCCTTTAGGAAAGGTAAAATCCAACCTTATTCTCATGTTTGTCTATTTTACGTTCTGTTTTCATTGTGTGAAATTATGTGTCATATGAGCAAAGTTTTAAGCTTTATTGAAATCATTAGACTGAAAAAAGTATGTTGCATAAGTTGGTAAGTTTGTTAGTTGGAGCTGTTAATGAAGCGGTATTTCACATGGTTGGAGTGCATAAAGGATGATCCCTTTCTGGTTTTGTTTAGCCTCTTCTCGTCTAATATTTGTTCCTGAACCCTGATAGATCTGTCCAGGTCATCGCTCTCAGTTTTTGTGTATGGGCTAGTGTAGCTGGTCTGTAGTAAAGGCCGGTCCTTGTTTTAAGCTCCCTGTTGGTTCTGTGTATCATCCAGTAATTGAAAAAGCTTAGGTTGTTCAGCTCTTTGTTGTCTTGAAGCTAGAGTTGGAGTTCCAGTTGTTAGAGGGATTGCTTTTGTAAAGTCTATAGTAAGCAGGTCATTGTGTTTGTGTATTTAGAATAGAGGTATATGTCATTAAAAGGGAAGCTATAAATTTCTATTTTTATGCTCTTAAGTGTGGAGTTAGGCTGGTCTCTAGTAAGAGGCCCAGGCCTTGTCTGATGTGCAGCTTTTGGAGGAGAGTTTCAGGGCAGTGGAGGGGTATGTAAGGGGCTGTTTTCAGTTTTTTGGTCCTGTTTCTGTTCTGGAGAAGAATAGAGTAGGCTGGAAGTAGTTCAGGGTCAGTCTTGGTTGTTCCCTGGTTGTAGTTGTTCTAGTATGGAGTTTTAAAAGGGGGTGCAGATCATGGTTTGTACAGTTTCATAGTTGCTGCTTGTTCCAGAGGTGAATTGGGAAGGGTGTGCAGGTGTTCAATATTGTATGTGTATGCAGGTTGTTGTTAGAGCCTGTTCTGGCAGTCTTGGTAAGCTGAAGGGGCATGAGTGTGTGTAGGTTGTTGGTTTGTGAGATGAGGTGTATAAGAAGTTTAGGTAAGAGGGAGGGGCTATTATTGATTGCAGAAATATGAGGGTTGTGATCTGGTTTCAGGTGATGGCCCTGGTATTTGGTTAGATGGTGAGTGAGAAGTTTGTCATGGTTTTCTTAGAGAGGCAGCAATGAGTTTGTAGCTTCTGGTGAATTAATTCTGAATAACTTATGATTCAACCTGCTTAATCTCTAGGTTGTTTGTTTACAGCCACTCCCTTATTGCTTAATAGTTATATCGGAACCAGGATAAGCTGTTGAAGTACTTTCTACAAGTCCTACTCTCTTGATAATTCTCATCATCTGATATAAAGACAATATGAAGTTTTTTTCCTTGCTATTGTCACAAAGATGTAAAGACATGCTAAATGAAATATAAAATTCCTAGATATCTCTGGTGCTTGCTGCCTAGAACCAATCTGGCATCATTCAAGTCCTAGTGGCTTCCTAAATGTTGATCTGGGTAGAATTAATCCACCTGCTATCAAGTCATTTATCTTGGTTAAGTAATTTAAGCAATTGTTACTGACATGTATGCAAGCTAACCTGCTATCTGCCAGTTGATTGTTTGAAGTAGTATGTTTAGTTTATTGGATTTCTCATTTTTCAAATGGTACATAATATGAAATCCTGCTAGCGTGAAAGTGTGAATTAGAAGCTACATGATTGAGTTGTCTTTTTTATAGCTATTTGTTACATTTATAAGCATGATCCGTTCCCCTCCTTTCCACTAAGCAAAACATGCCAGTTTCTTTAATCAAAAGTATTTATTCATTTGGCTTCTTTCTTTTATTGTGCTCACTGTTTCATTTAATTGAGTTCTTGTTCTACTTATGAGGTTCTTTCCACCTTTGAGCATTTATTAATTCCTTTTCTTTCTTATTCCTTGACATAATACTCCCCGGGATCGAGTTGGGTAAAACTCAAACTTGGATGGGCTATTTGCATTGGAGTTGTTTGATTCGCGTTGTATTTTCGGGCTTAAGTTCCCCGAAAAAATGAAAAACTTATAAAATCCAAGGCTCAATTGAGTTTGCTATATCCGGGTTCTATCTTCTAAACTCCCTCTTTCCCTATTCCCGTTAGAATCCATGTTATAGGATCCCTGTAAACCAGACTAGGAACTTTACATGATAGAAGCTTGGTAGGATAGACGCTTTATATTATGGAATTGTTATATTATCGCATGATTAGAAATTGCTTTATGCAATTATTTATTATCATTTCTTTGGGATTTTCCATTTAATTTAAGGTATTAAGAACCGATTGTTAATTAATGAGTGCAAATTAAAGTTCAATTAAATTTGTATCTTTATTTTATCATTATTTATATTTAAATTATTTATTTATTAATTTACTTATTTTATTAAATATTCAGTTATTTTTTTATTTATTTAATTATTTCTTATTTATTACTTATTTATTGTCTATTTACTTATTTATTTATTTACTCATTATTCTTCTTTATGTATATATCCTATATTTTTCTTAAAAACTCTACGTTATTTATTTTATCAAAATTCGTGAAAACCGCCGGATTAACCGCTTTTAGCGGATTTTCGAAAGTACCCTTTTAATAAATAAAGACCTTCTTTTGAAAATAAAAGAACCACTTATCTACGAATCTCTAAATTAAATTTCCTTTAAAGGAATAAATTGCACTTTTTAATTAACGTTTGGTTCCTAATAATCCTAAATTAGGTTTGTTGAAAATACACCCGAAACATATTTATATGTATTTTGGAGGGTTCAACACACATCCCAATGCATCGACCGAGGGTACACAACCCGATGTTGAATTTAGCACTTAGCACAACGGAGGGTACACAACTCAATGCATCGACCGAGGTTACACAGCCCGATATCGAATTTAGCACTTAGCACAGCAGAGGGTACACATCCCAATACATCGACTGAGAATACACAGTCCGATGTCAAATTTAGCTCTTAGCACAGCAAAGGGTACACAGCCCAATGCATCGACTGAGGAAACATAACGCGATGTCGAATTTAGCACTTAACACAGCGGAGGGTACACAACCCAATGCACCGGCTGAGGGCACATAGCCCGATGTAGAACTTGGTATAATAAAGGGTATACAGCCCAACGTAAGGAACACACCTGCATTTGATGAGAAACCCTGGCAAGATGATCCAGCCCAACAGGAAAGTACATTTTACAGTTGCATATACATACACTATTTTTGCAAAGCCCACTTCTATTGCAGGATATACAATCTGATAACGCGAACATTACTATCTAGCACCTCGTCAATTCCTATAATCCATAAGCACTTCTCTAGAGTCGCGACAAAATTAGTCGTTCTGTCAACGTCTTTGCCTGAAGACTCTTTTATCATCCCCGGGCAAAGAGAGGCAGCTGTTGACACCTAATTTTGTCCATCCCGTTTCGATAACCTTTATTCCGACAAAATTACACTTATAACCACACAATCACCATACACTCACTCCTATTCTAAGTCACTACTTTATATGCGCACACCGATTAGGCTATTTTTAAAGGCATTTGCACAAGCGACTGCAATTTTACAAGATTTGCATATTTCGTCAGAATTTCTCGCAATTATTCGCATTTCTAGAAAAATTGCCTAAATTATTTAAAAATTAAAATAATAGGTTTTCCCAATTATTTAGCCCTCACAATTAATTTCATCATTTTTATAATTTTTATAAGTATGCCATACAATTTTTCTATGTATTTATACGCATTTTATACATTTATATGCATTTTTTTATACACATTTATACGTTGTATATATGCATATACATATACACACATTACACATTAAACCTCACACTTATACACATCAGCTCTTCATCGATTGCACATCATCGCCTACATGGCGTTATCCTAATCTTCCACGTGTATAATCCAACGGCTGGGAATTAAGTTGCTATTATTAACTACACACTCCCCCCAAAACCCTTAAACCTTTTCCATTTCCTCTCACACATTCAGCCGGCTCACCCCTTTTCCCTCTCATGAAGCTTCCACTGTTACCACCATTTTCCGGCCATTATCGCCGGTGAAAATGGAAACAAATTGCACTACTCTGATCCTCTCACTCTCTGCTACAAAACCTATACATTGGTTTGTTCATTTGACAAGAGGTCGAATTCGACCCTAATCGTGACTTCCATCTCCATCGTCGAAAAATGTTTCGGCATTCTTTCGCTGAAATACGACCTTCACCAACAAAGAAAGGAAGCAAATCCCTCGTACATGCATTGTTGAACCGTGTTAGAATTGACCCGATGTTGATCCTAAATGGGTAATCCTAAAGCCCTATTTGTTTTTCCTATTTGTTCTCTGGATTTAAGTGATGTTAAAATCGAAATTGCCTAGCCTTTTAGCATGATTAACATAGTTGATTTGTTGATTAATTAGTAAAATGCATAAATCGACAATTTTTGTTTTACTTCACTATCTTAGCAACAATTATTTGTCTACGTGCCTGGATTTGCTTAATTTCATTCGAGTAATGTATTGGTAATCTGTTATCAGTCGACTAATTAAATGGGAAGGCTGCTTGATTAGTTGGTTTCACTATTAACTCATTGAGCCAAGTGAAAAGTTTTTTTGGCTTTGCTTGTATGTTCTGAGCTTAACACCCTCGACATCTATGTTCCTTATCACTATTACTGCAACTTAAATCCATCTTGGACAGTGTATTTCGACCATTATTTGTTAAGATACATGATTACTTAACTAAAACTAGATTGATTTGATTTAGAGGATTTTACTAAGGTTGGGTTTGAATTGGTGATTTGTAATGGATTTTGGTAATTGATAAAGTATCAATTAGGAGCTGATTGTAATCTTGTTTAGGTAATTGACTAATTTCTGGAATCTTAATTAGGCTTGTATTACTAGTTGTGAACCTAGATGATATTGGAATTAAAGAGGGAAAAGTATAACTGACTATGATTTTTTTTACCTTAACTTAGGCACTTTGATTAATCTATTTTAGGATGAGAACCTTTTTAATTCTGGAAGGCAAAACCTTCCCTCCTGTAGGAAATTGATTCCCTTCAATTGACAGCATAATCTTTCCTTTTCTTTTTTAAAATTTACCAATTTTATTACTCTTTCACATTGGAATTTGAATTCAAAAAGGGCCCTATGCTATGCCAATATAAACCAGACTTTTGCACACTTAGAGACACGACATACACACCAACAGATACACTGAAAAAGGCTTACATACAAAGAAACACACATAGCACCTCACAGGCCTACTTTTCTCTCTATCTGCTTGTCTTTCCTTTGAAGAATTCCTTCTCTGGTTGTGTGCTAGTTCTGCTATTGCAAGCATCAGTCTCCTTCTTTGAACTCTGTTTGTTTCATACTGCTAGAGGTATCTCTACACCCCCAACTGTTATTTGCATCTGCCTTCTTGATCTTACTTATATTTGTTTACATTGTCTGTGCTTTACTTAAACTGCATATGCCTATCTGCTACCCTACTTCCTTTTTCTAGGTTCTTTCTGGTTCTTATAAACCTTGTGCAACTATGAGGATGATCTGAAAGATCATACCAGTATTCATCTATTGCAGGGGCATTACATAACTTACTGTTAGGGGCTTTTGATAGCCTAATCACTACTGAGACTGGACTGAGTCATTAAAAGCTTTAACTACATGTTCTTTCCCTCTCTTGTCCCCTGTTTATGCACATTCATTAGGGCTCCCTGCTTGTATCCATCTAAAACAGGGTACACAGCTACAAGGCTGTGTAAATGGCCACCCAGAGGCCTTTTCTTATCCTTTTCTCCTTATGCGACTGCATCATATACTAAAACAAAGTCATTGCATTTAAATGTTAAAACAAAATTTAACTTGCAAGTGTTTAATGGTTTTAAACGTGACTTGATAGTGACATCTATACAGAATTTGGTGATTTTAATGACTAGCTTAAGTCTTATTCGACTGAAAACCAGTGCAGGACAGATTTCGTAAAACTATTTTAGAAGCAGGATTTTTTTAAACGAGGGCTATATGTGCTAAAACTACTTAATATTTGACTGTTTCCGTCAAATCAAGTCTGCCCTTTCCTTTTACATTAGCAATCCAGGCCCAAAACCTCTTTTAAACTTGGCATGTTTCGTGTGTTTTCATACTCTCAACTCCTATACACTAATATAATAGTGCGTAGAGGTGTATAAGTATTTGGGGTCAATTATACGATATACTATTTGTATTTTTTCAAAGATATATCGTTATTACTTCATGTATTTGCATGTCTATACTTATATATACGTGTGGCAGCCCTCTATTTGCATTTAAGTGATATTTGAACACGATTTCCTTCCCAAAAATAGCCCCTCTATCTATATTTCAAAATTGACCCCTAAAACAAATAGCCATTAAGATTAGGGCTCGACAATTAATGACAATTCACACCGACCCCAAATGGATAACATTTTATTTCAAAAAATAACCTCATTTATTTCTTTGACAAAATCTGAAACCATTTGCGAAAACTACCTATTTATGAAAATTTAACTTAGCTGTTGGAATTGCAAAAGTAGGCTGCTTCTCAATATACTCTTGCAGATTTGATCACTTTTCAGTTGGGCATTTATAATAGAGGCTAAAAATGCAAGTAGGCATGAAATATAGGCCGTATTTGTAAAATATACAGCCCAAATCATGTATATGCTGCCTAGACTTGTTATACTTTGCATGAATAGATTCAATTCTTTAATTGATTGTGAATTTGACCTTTTTTAAAATAGTGATTTTTTTTTTTTTTTTTTTTTTTTTTTTTTTTTTTTTTGTAAACATGATAAAGTCTTATAGCTTATTTAGGCATTTCAAAATATAAAGTCGGCCAGGAACCACCTTTCGTGGGACTTGGGGAAGTACCTAACACCTTCTTCCTCGAGTTACTTGGACTTCTTACCCTTGACTCTTTGAAACTAGACTAGTCTAAATAAAGACCCGATCTTAGACACTTAGGTGACCTAATACACCTTAAAAATCCATATTAGGTAGCGACTCCAATCCTTAACTCAAACGAGTTATCCAGACAAGCTTGAATCTTGACTCGCTCCAAGTTGAGTTTAAAACTGGGTATGACACGCACTTTACGTGACAAAAGTAGGGTACACTACTCTTTTAGAGTTAGACCACGTCTAACTCAGCCACCTGACATTAATCAAGCGTTGATCTCATTAAATCAGCAATTGCACCTACACGTCGATGGGGACACCTGTCCGCGTAGTACCAGAAAGTCTTTAATACTCGAGTACTAAGCGAAGATGCTTTGTCTCAAAATGCAAAGGACCGTTTCTAGACGGGCTAAAGTCGTCCCATTGTTGCCACAAACAACCATCTACTACGGATGCAACCTAACCGCCGTTTATCAGTACATAACGGACGTAATTGCTCAAGGCAGGCATACTAACACACGTTCTTAATTAACTAGAGCTGTCAGGACGAACGGAAGCCATCTAAGTCTTCGGTGCAAACGCTTACAGAGGCATAACTTAACATTAATTATTGTTTACAGTGAAAATTAAAAAAACGTCATGTGCAAAGACAAGTGATTTAACTTAACACGCCACAAACGGCCCAAAATTACATCTGCATACGCGGATAAATGTTTAAATCAATAGATGCATAAAAAAAAGAGCACCAAATGGGGGGGGGGGGTCTCATTCCTCTCTTGGGGGACTTCCTTCATCGGAAACACTCCGTGAAGGTCCTGCTTCATCAGCTGCAGGTTTTCCAGTCGGCGTCTCCTCTCTTTCGCCACTCATCTCTTCAGAGCCTTCCTCAAGGTCAGGACAAAGTTGAGCATCTACCTGGGCAACAAGGCCAGTATAGGCAATCTCAGTAGCAAGGTCAAGATTTGGGTCGTCACGAACCCGGAGAAGAGTGGCAGGAATATTGGTACGATCAACTTCTGTTATGCGACGAGCATTCAGAGCTTCTTTTTATTGATCTTTTAGTCTCATCGCAGAGGTCGTCGCGAATCCGCTCAAGTGATGCCACTGTACCTTTCAGCTTTTCATTCTCATCTTGAAAGAAGGCTTAGAGACCCTGAGCATCCGCGACATATTTTTTAGCAGTATTCATTCTCTTCTCCATACTGGATAGTTCTTGTTGCAGGTCTCTCACGATTCCATCCAAAAAATTCACGTTATCGAGGTGGAGCTGCTCTGAGACCTGTGCATCTGTAAAGACGACTTGAGGGCCTCCACATCTTGCTTATGCTTATGCTTGCGCACTTCACTAGTCAACGCCCTCTCTAAGTTCTTGCTCTTCAAAACCTCCGCATGATAAGCATCATGAGTGGTCTGCAGCTCGCCGTTCAATTCCTCAGCCTTTTCTACAAAGGGCTGCAAGCTAGCTACTTGTCCACGCAGAGCATCTGCTTCCTCGACCAGATTCCCCTCTAAGCTCTCCCAGCGGAGTATCGCATGATACACCATCAGTCCCTGGGCAATGGCAAAGATAAAAGTTTAGTAAAAGAATAACGATGTTAAACTTGACATGGTAGTGACACGAAACTTACCCGAAAAGAGCAGCCGGGGGCAACCTCAAGCAAATCGTGATTGCTGTAGCTAGAGAGGTGTTCCTGTTCTGAAGGCAAACCAGTTCAGCAGTATGGACTGTTACAACCCGTGGAGTCTTTATCAGGTTAACTCCCACAGCAATAGGGACAACAACCTTCCGAGCTCCACCTACGGGTTCATGCACAACCTCTACGACAACATCCTTGCCAGGACATCGCTGAAAAGAGTCAGAGCCCTCAGGAGTCAGAGCGGCATCAACGGGTTCTAACATAAAGGGATAATATAAGCTTTTGAAAATAACAAGGAAAGAATATTATTTCAAAAAAAAACTGAAGTCCTAGAAGAAACAAACCTGGAGGTTGTGGATCAGAAGACATGGAAGGAAGCAAGACATCACCCTCCACACTAGCCTCTTCCTCGGCTATGGGAGTCTCTACAATCAGACATCTACGCTTTTGTAAAGAAGGACCAGCTTCAACAGCAGCAGACGGGGTTGCCTCAACGGCCCCAAATGCAGACACTCGGGGGACTTCCCAATAACCATTAGAAATTAAAAGGGTTTCACTAGCAATGGGCACACTGGCCGGCATAGAAGACCTCCTCCTCTTCTAGGAGCAGGATCTATTCGCCTGCTCTAAAATTTTCCCACTTGATGCCAGCACATTGGGTAGGGATATACAAGGCAGCGATCTGAATTTCTGCCAGCATAGGCATATCACGACGAGAGAACCCTAGAAGCAGCAGTGAATCAAAATATAAAAGAAATTTTAGGTAGAAAGAACGGCTCAATGATTACTTATCGTGATCTTTCGCCCGCCAGCCATTCGCGTTCGCCAAGGACAAGAAGCTTAGGGAATCGTGATGGTTCCTTGAAAAGATGTTGGTGACCCAGATCATCAGTTCATTATGACTCAAAGAAATGGTAGACGCTACGTTCACTATACCAAAAAAAAATCAGTTTCAAGCAACCACAATTGAAAAGCAGGGAGATAAGCTTCTACGGACTTACGCTTTCTATTGAAGACCTGTCGAAAGGGAAGAGAGAATACCAAATCGGATCGTTCGTACAGCCAGGTACTTGTATACCCAACCACGGTCCTTGGAATCCTCACTATTGATACCTTTCTTCTCTCATTTCATAAACATCAGCATCCCCGCCTTATAAAGACGAGGGGAGTAGAAGGCCAGAAGGTGATCAAAAGAGAATGCGACCTGAGCATGATTTTCTAAGTGATCAAGCACGGCCATTAGTCACCACACAGAAGGGCCGATTTGGCCCAAGAAAATGATAGCATATGTCCTTTATGATTAAGTGGACCAGCCTGTTGAGATGAAGAGTAAAAAGGTATGTGTGAACCATCGAGTAGCCAGCCCGATGAGAAGAAATCCTTTCTTCAGCACCAGGAGCAAGAACGATAGAAAAACAACACCATCTGCATTCCTGCTTGATGTGCATTATGTTCCTCTCCGTGACTACAGAAGGGTAAGATTCGATGGAGAGATTGATGCTTTCACCCTCTTGCTTGGGAGTTTGGACTAGCATGCGACTGTCATTTTCAAAGTTGAAGGTATCTGTGAGGTAAACTTGCACTCTGAAATTTGCTGGGAGAAAGCTTAGACCTTGTGCCATGATGATATTGTTAGCAAGATCGGAAAAGAGATTATCTTTTGAAGAAAAGTTCTTGAAGATCTTGGAAAGGTTGTGAATAAACTTTCTCACTTACGACGTATATATACACGTCTGGGTTGGAGACATATAGGGAAGTGGAGAGATCTCATTCACGTGGGATCATAATTATGATTACTGTAGTTAAGTGATATGGATCCCCAAAATTACGGGATGTGAACAGAGCAGCAATATTGGGAAGATACCCAGAAAAACCACTCCAATCATTAGGAGACACGTCGTTGTACTAAGGAATTTTCATTTAATACGATGCATGTGAAGATTCAAGGAGGCGAGCATCAGTACTATCGCATCTTTACATATGCTATCACGCTTCTTTCACTTCCTGACTACTTGTGTCAGCACTCAGCAAGTGGGGGACTGACTGTGTGGGCAAAAATACGCCACCTGTTGTTACGGGGATGCGAGTTCAGCTGGTGAGACTAGACTTATTCTACAAATCACCAGGCACTGAGGATATATGCTCGCTCCTAGAGCCAACAACCGTTTAGGCGGTTTGGCCACAGGGTCCAGGGCACACATCCCGTCGCTTAGGGTATACGGTCTCCTAATTAGGGTTTAATATACCACTGCCTTGAGTTGCAGGCCCATGAACCTATTAGTACTTGTATTTTACCTTATTTAGAACTGGGTATCACTACTATAAATACCCCTCCTTACATTGTATTGTACACAACTCTGGATACACGAACAACTTCGGCTACTCTCAAGGAATAAGATTTACATTGCTTTTCTCCATTATTTCTTTTTTATTTACTTGTCTTATTTTCATCGTATTTATTTACTTTTCCAGCGTAATTTACCGTATTGTTGTGACCTCATTCATATTTAATTGTTTAACCTAGAGTATAAATTTAGGCATAAACAAGTGTCACCTATGGGCGGATATGACGATTGCTGACACAAGTTGTTCTGAAAGTGGGAGATGTGTTTCCACTCCTAAGAGCGCCTTTGCTAGCATATCTCACGGAGAGCTGCACTTCCCCATGTTTTCGTGTAAGGACTTCACTCGCAGCTACTTCTGAAATATTGACATATAGTAGGAGATACTCCCCTTAGGGGGCTCGGTCAATGTTGGGGGTCTTACAAAGTTTTTCTTCATCCCTGCTAGTATTCGGCTACAGAGCCTTGGCCATTGAGGTTCTTCATACTTCACCAATACTTCAGAAAGTTTGTACCACAGTTCCGCTGATCCTAGGATCGAATCATCTATCGCGAAGATCCATTTCCTGAGTTCCATTATTTCTGCTCTAGCCATGCGCTCGTCTGACGTATCCCTTTTTGCCTCACTTCGGATTGTGTTTACTTATGTTTTTAGGCTCGGGCTGATGTTTGCATCAGATGCATAACATTCCTCGGACAGGGACTGCTCGCCTCGAACTTCGCTTATCCCAAATAGGGTCGGATATCTAAGGACTTGATGAAGTGTTGAGGGTACTCCCCTCACTCTGTGTATCTAAGGTCTTCCCAAGATGGCATCATACAAGAGGTCGCAGGTCATTATTTGGAAGGATGTTAGCTTTAAAAGGCTTAGGATGAGAATTTGCAAGGCTATTTCCCCGACCAGCTTCTCGCTCGTGGTGTTGAAGCTGGTCACTATGTAGGAACTCGGGCTATGTGTTGCTGAAGTTCCATTCTCTGGATCACCTCCCATCGAAAAATGTTTACGCCACTTCCTGGATCTACCGAAGCTTGCTTGATCTGAGTGTCAAGCATCATGATTGTGATGGCCAGAGCTTCTTGACAAAAGTTGTGGGGCTCTTTTCTGCTTTCCCGACCAAACTCGATCATGTTGATACGAGGCCTTTACTTTGCTGCTTCATGAACCTCATCGGGCCCTAGTCCTAAAAAATAGCGTCCATGCTCCGCTGGTCCTTGGAGCCAAAATTTATGGACCATTTGCCTCATTTTGGAAGCAAGTCTCTAAAATGCCCATCCTTCAGCAAGTGGGCGATCTCGAGCATAAGTGCTCTGCAACTGACCGTATCATGGTCGTTTCTATGATGAAAATCACATTAGGCCGACGAGTTCCTCCCAGGGGAATTCTTGATGGTTGGTGGCCACTGTACTCTCGAGCCTAGTTTCCAAAAGTTATTGTTGACTAGCTCGAAAGTGTTTCCTTATAACATGAAATCGTGGAAGCTGTGTTGGTCAAAATATCTCTCATGGGAACTTGTTCCTCTGGCACTGCTCTGCTTCTCTAAAGGTTTTGCAGAATCATCTTGATGTTGAATCCTTCCTTTCGTCCTCCTCCTGCCGATATCTGTTTCAAAGGTATGACTACCTGCTCATTTTCCACACGCCCCATCACCGAGTAGTTGGGATAGTTTTGGCTTCAGAAGAATTATTTAGTTGTACTGCTAATGTAGGGCTTCCCATGTCGTCATCGGGTGTTGAGTAAGACTCCTCTACAGCTCTCGTGTGGCCAGCGATCCTCGAGAGTTCAGACTTTTGCTGAAGGCTACCACAGTGATACTGTTAGGTACTCGCGGAAGCTCCATGTGTTCCCTCTAGAATTTTTCCAGATAGTCTTTCAACAATTTCCCGTCGTGTTGACGGATCTCAAAAATACCCTCTATACGCTTTTCTTGTTGGTGGGCACCATAGTGCGCCTTCTTAAAGAGTTCTTGCATCTAGGTGAATGATTCGATTAATCCCAATGGTAGCTAAGTGTACCATGTGATGGTCCCCTTGGTGAGAACCGAAATATTTTACTAGAGAAGACTGATTTTCATCTTCTATGATTTCATTTCACTTGACAGCGGTGTAGTAGGCAGCAATGTGCTTGTCTCAGTGGTTCCGTCATAGTTAAGGTTGGCCGGCAGACGGAAGTGCTTAGATATGCAGGCCGGTGCAATGCTCTCTTTGTATGTATGCTTGAAGAACTAATTGCTCATCTATAGTTGTAACTATAGTTGTAACCTGGGGTGGAGCACCCAGCACATTTCCAATCAGATCGTGGATGACTTTTAGTTCCTTAAGGATGTCCTGGATGACAAGAGTTCCTTCAATACCTTCACCACTGGCAGTTGTCGAGCTTCCTGGGGCGGCTCCCATATTGAGGCTCCGTCTTGGCACGGAAGCTGGTGACTCATTTATAGGCGCGGGCCCTCGTGGGGATGCTGGCCTCTTGAATGAACCAGCAAATATCGCCTCCAGACTCTTGGCTAAACTTTTGACCATGTTTTCCGAGTTTTGTTCTACTCGCTCCTCCTGAGCTTTGAGAAAATTGTTGAGGAAGTCTTCGAGCTTGGAGTTTCTTGCACATGGTTGATCATCTTCATGGTCACTGTCCCCATGGATTGGATCCTTGGGAGAGCCCTTATGTTTTTTTTGTTGGCCTAAATTTGATTAGGATAATAAATCGAATTTATTTTGGGTTAACTAACAATTGTTTGTATCAAAGTCATGAAATAACAAGAAATAAGAGCAAAAAAAATTGAACAATAGCAAGAGACAAAAAGTAAGTGATTTTGATATATCTTGAATAACTTTACACAGTTTCCCAATGACTATTTATAGTCTACAAGAATAAAGAGGGCAGTAAATACGTTTAATGGCCATTACTCCACGTTCAATCATGGCTAACAGCTCATGATCTTTTTCTTAAATGTTTGCGTAATGGTTGACAATTACAGAAGATAAAAGCTTATTTTTCAAAGAGTGAAACTTCCCCGAGGGGTGAACTGCTTACATTATGATGGTTATCCCTCGGGCAACCCGAGCGATGACTCTTAGCCAGGATTCATTCTCGCCCGAGGCATCTAGCCTCGGGATCATGGAACCATACCCCGGGCCATACCCCGGGCCATAGCGCCGAGGCTGGATAAATTTCTATCCAATACACATAGTCCCCCCATCCCTCGGATAATTGTCAGGATTTTCTGAGGGGTGGAATAAATTCGACGGGAAATTGACGTGGCCACACATGTACCATGAATTTTGTAATTGGCGATTGTCACTCCATATTCCACTCATCACATATGGCTTCCATTGATTGGGTGTGACTCTTCGTTCCTCCTTCCCCATGTAAACGCAATGATGATCCTTCCACTATAAATTCCTCAACTTGTCTTCCTTCCTCTTCACTTTTACGTCTCCATCAACAGTAATTTTCCGTAGCAGGATTACAACCTGAGTTCCTTCTTCTTGAGTCTTGATTAAGGAAGAACATCATCAACCGTTTAGAAAAAATGTCTGCAACATACTCTGTACAAAACTCGTCAGGTCCCTCTGAAGAAAGGATCTCTGACGTTGTTGCCATGATCGTCGGCGATGAAGTGGTAAACGTCATGGTGCCTTTAAACATCCTTCCACCGTTAGATGACAACACAGAAGAGAAATCATATCCTAGTGGTTTAAACCCAAGGCGACGCAAAGCCACCGCCAACCGCGGCAACATTGAAGAAACAGGTCACAAAAAAGAAAACGCCATTACGGAAGTTTGTAACGCCGGAGCGGAGATCTTAAAACCCAAGAAAAAAAAATCTCCCTTGAAGGAGCTAACGCCTGAGAACGTTATACCCTTAACGCTCGACCTCTCGAATGACTTCATGATGCACCTCAAGACCGAGGCCGACAATAGAAGAAATAGAAATATTCCAGTTCAAGACACTCCGAAGCCTGATCACATAGGCCAATATTCATTTAGTTCGGAAGGACTGTAAGTGGGCTCCCGAGGTCCAAATTAGCATCCTCGCTCTGGAGAGCCAAACTTATGATATAGTAGTCGGGAGCTCTTTCGTGTACCCTTACCCCTTTACAATAGGGTTTACTTTTCCTTTCATGAGGTGGTGTACGCGTTCTGCGGAACCTATAATTTGTGCATAGGTCAAATTGCTCCTGGATTTTGGAGGGTTATACAATGCCTCGATTACTTGAGCAAAAGAGCAGGTGTCTCTTTCACTTTCGATCACTTCATCTGCCTCTTTTCTCCCACTCTAAATAAAGATGGGATAGTTCAACTCAATAAGCGAGGCAAGTTTTCGCTGATCAAAAAAGGCGAAGACATTGAAGACCGGGGGTCGAACGAATCGTTTTATTGCCTACTAATCTTTTATCCTCGAAGCTTTGTTTTTCTGAGCGGTGGACCTGAACACGTAAGCATTTGCCTCGGTTGCTTTCAATAACTTTCCTCTTCATAATTTTTTATTTCTAACTTTTATCTTTGACTTATTTAGCCGAGTCAATCCCGATTACACCTCCAGATGATCATACTATCTTGGTGCAAGCTATTATAAGGCGAAGCCAAGGGAAGAGAGATCATGGATAATCTTGGCTGCCCTAAGTGAAAACCAATGGGCATGCAAACGCCATGGTTAGTCACACTTTACCTCTGTCATATTTCCTTTTTAAGATTTTTCCCTCACTAGTCATCATTTTCTGCTTTTGTAGGTTTCCCCAATAGGGAAGTTACCGCGCCGAAAGAGAAGAAGAAAAAAAAGATAAAAAGAAGAAAGTCCCTGAGATTGGGAAAACTTTGGATGAGATCGAGAGTTTAGTTGGAGACCTGAAAAAGAAGAAAAAGGAAAAGAAGGATGGAAAGACTGTTCCCGTGGAGCGAACGGACTAGGGTAAACATATCTTTTCTCTTCTATTAACACCTAACCCTACTATTTTTTTAACTGACTTTTTCTCCTTTCCTTTCTTTTGAAGATCCAAAAAGAAAGAGGTAGGCTTCGAAGAAGTCCACCGGGGCCAGAGTGGAAGAGAATGTCAACCCCGAGGTTGTTACTTCTCCTCATAGGGGTTTGATCGACAAGCCCGAAGAGGAAGAGGCTCAAAGAGAAGTAGAGACTATCGACCTTGAGGCGTCGACTCAGTCGGCTAATAAAGCTGAAGAAGAAATTCCTTCATCGGCAAATAAGGAGAAGAGTGTGGATAGGCACCCTCATGCTGACGAAAGAGCCTCAAGAGCTGCGTTCGAGCCTGCTCATGAATCGATTCCTCAAAGGTAGGTTAGGAGCGTTCAACTTCCCTCCGACCTCTGCCATCTGGACAACGACGTGGCGGTTCCTATCAACTATAGAGGGCTCCCCGGGCCATTAGAGCGAGAACGCCTCGGGAGATCACCCATGGTCGAGTTGATGGCCGATGCATCTCAGCATGCAATTCAAGTATTTGTTCCTCACTTACCCTTTTTTAGATTGTACCATTTCCCTTTCTTGATGTAAACTTTTAGTTAATCCTTTACAGGGGTAAATCTACTCAATCAGGGCTACCGAGATCGAGGCCCACCGAGCTGGCATTCTTAAGAAAACCAGGGATGAATGGAATCGAACAAGAGCTGGCCTCGAATCTCGACTAGTTGATTTGAAAAAACAATTACTCAACACCAAAATTGAATTGAATGATGCTTGAAAGGCTGCTGACAAGTTTGATCTCGAGGCGGCCAATGCTCATGAAGCTGCATCTTCCGCCAAGGCCAGAATGATAACCCTAAAGGAATATTGCAAGGCCAAGTTGGCAACCGTGCTGAAAAAATTAACCGACGAGGCGAAAGCTATCATCACAAAGAATGCTGAAAAGTATCACTCCAAAATTAAGGAAAACTTCCTCAAGATAAACGAGCTAACTGTAAGGAAAGAGTAGCTCGAGGTTGAAATTGTAACCCTTCGGGGCAAAATAGCATCCTCCTCATCGAATAAGAATGAAAGCAACGAAGGGCAAAGTTGACAAGAATTTAGACATTATTCAAACAAAACTGAAGACTCTCAAACAGTGCCAAGCTAGGGAAGTCTGGAAGCAGAGATAGCCAACGCTAAAAATGATGTTGTGAAAGCCCAACAACTGATGAGCAAACATCCCTCGAGTTGTGAAAGCTCGAGCAATGAAGACGAGGGTTCTGATGCTTCATCTTTCAAGGTCGAGGAGTGATATCCCGTTAGTGTAGTTTTTTTATTTTTGCTTACGCTTTCGAGCCGTTACATGTTGGCCTCCGAGCCTTTTATAAATGAATTTGAATATTTTAAGTGTTAATCTTCGCTTCATATTTGAAGCATTTGATATGTCACTTGAGTATTTTCTTGCAAGACTTAGATAAATTTAAGCGTAATCTAACATAAAACGACATCTCGTTCTCGAGTTGAGGCGTAAAAATAAAAACTGGCTTCATGCATCGGATAAGAAAGAAACTGATTCACGTTTTATTCCATTGATGAGATTCGAGCCGATTTACATAAACACTATTCGTGATGAGACTTAGGCAAATTCTTATTAGCAAAGAAACCCCAGGAACTTATAATAAACAACTAGGCTAACTCCTAAGGGAACAGTCCTTGGTGTACGGATAGCTAATCTTCAGGTTTCATTCGAAGTCCCAGGTTATGGAGTGAGTCGAAGGCTAACTGAGCTAATTCCCCTTGCTTCCCCCCAGTAGTCGGGTGTGAAGAATGAAGACACGAGCACTATGTGTGTCATTCCCTCCGCTTCCTGAAAAGGACAAGCAAAGAAAAATGAGGGAGGGGTTAGTATCATTCGACACAAGCGTTGGAGCGCTGACAGCTCGATGCCGTAGGTGAAAGATTATGCTTGAGGAAGGGTAGCGTACCTCAATGTTAGAAATAATAGCACTTTAAGTTTGAGATATTCCAATTTAAAGGCTCTTGATTGCCTTGGAGGTCCTCAAGCTAGTAAGATCCTTTTCACACAATGGCCTTAATCCGATAAGGCCCTTCCCTATTAGCAGCCAATTTTCCTGCATTCTTTTCCTCAGTCATTTGATTCGAGGCCCTTAGGACATAATTGTCAACCTTAAGGTTCTGAATTTAGCCTTTCTATTCAAGTAGGCCTCGATCTATTGCTTTTGGGCTTCCAATAGAACTAGAGCTAGCTCTCTTCGCCCTTCGATCAGATCTAGTTCCACGCGCATAGCTTGCTGATTCGACTCCTCGGCTGCATGAGCATAGCGAAGGCTGGGTTCAGCACCTCAACAAGAATCAACGAGTCAAACCCATAGGCGAGGGAAATGGGATCTCTGCAGTACTGTTTTGCTCAGTCGTTCTCATTGCCCATAACACCCCGGGTAGCTTATGGGGCCACGAGCCTTTAACTTCATCCATCCTTTTTTAAGATTGTCCACGATTATCCTATTTGAGGACTCAGCCTTCCTATTGGCACTAGGATGATAAGGCGTTGAGACCACTCTTTTAATTCCCCATTTGGCAAAGAGAGTAGTCACCTCCGAACCTATGAAATTTTTACCATTATCATATATTATATCCTTCGGAACTCCAAATCTACATATGATATTTTTCCAAATAAAATCGATAACTTCTCTTTACCGAACTCTAGCAAAAGATCCTGCCTCGATCCAGTTGGTAAAATAGTCAGTGAGTACAAGAATAAATTTGACACTACTTTTGCCTTGGGAAATAGGCGTACAATATACATCCCCCACTTCATAAATGGCCACGACGACATAATTGAATGCAATGGGTCAGATTGTTGATGGATCATTGAAGTATGCTTCTGACATTTGTCACATTTTTTAACAAAAGAGTTAGCATCTTCACTTTCATTTCGGGCCAATAATAGCCAGCTTGAAGAAGCTTTCATACTAAGGCTTTGCCCCCAGAATGATTTCCACTCTCACCCTCGTGCACCTCTCTCATGGCATAACTATACTCTCCTGGTCCTAAACATTTGACCATCGGGCCACGGTAGAGTTTTTTATATAACTGCCTTTGTAAGCGAATATGAGACCACTTGCCTTCGGAGTTTTTCAGCCTCTCTCTTGTCTCCTGGCAGGATTCCTAAATCTAGATAAGAAATAAACTTGGTCCGCCAATCCCAATGTTTATTTACTGCATTTACTTCCAACTTCATTTCCCCCACCGCAGACGTGAGTATACGAACTTCTGCATCAGTCCCGAGTCCCCAGCTTTGGTAGTAGAAGTAAGTTAGCCAATGCATTAGCTTCGGCGTTTTTCTCTCGAGGGATCTGCTACACTTTCCACTCTTGGAACGCATCGAGGGCTTGTTGTGCTCGGATCACATATTGCTTCATTCTGGGCTCCCGAGCCAAAAAGTCACTGAGGATCTGGTTCACGACTAACTGCGAATCACTCTTTAGCTCGATTTTCTCAGCCCCTATTTTTTTAGCTAATTCTAAACTCGCTATTGTAGCCTCAAACTCAGCTTCATTGTTAGTCAAATCCCGACTGAATGCTCCATCAGTAAAAATATTCATACCCCGAGGGCTGGACCCTTTGACAATAGATTCTCTCTTTCCGCCTCAGGGAGTATCCTAGCACTGAAATAGGCTACGGAATCTACCAACAGTTGAGAATTTATGGAAGTTCGGGGCTGAGATACAATGTCATACTCACTTAGCTCAGTTGCGAATTTAGATAACCTCCCTAAAAAATCAGGCTTATGTAAGATTGTAACTACAGCTGTGGGATGGCATTGAAAATAAGGGCGAAGCTTACGAGCTACCATAATCAATGCAAGTGTTAATTTCTCTAAGTGAGGGTACCTTATTTCAGCATCGAGAAGAGTCATGCTGACGTAATATATTAGTTGCTTCTTCCCATCCTCTTCTCAAATCAAAACTGCACTGACTGCCACCTCGGAGACAGCTAAATACACCAACAACGTCTCCCCGTCCTTTAGTTTAGCGAGCAATGGTGCGTTTGCCAAGTAGTGCTTTAGTTCTTTCAACGCTTCTCTGCATTCGGAAGTCCACTTGAAGGTAGTGTTCTTTTTCAAAACAAAAAAAAAGAGCCCGTGGCACCGTTCGCATGACCTCGAGTTAAATCTGCTTAGAGCGGAAAGTCGTCCAGTCAAACATTGAACTTCTTTTGTCTTGTCAATTCTTTGAGGATTTCTTGTATAGCCTTGATCTTATCAGGATTTGCTTCTATGCCTTGCTCAGAGAAAATAAACCCTAAAAACTTACCAGAGCCGACAGCAAAAGCATACTTTTCAGGGTTTAGCTTCATGCAATACTGCCTCAAAATCGCAAAAGCTTCCCTCAAATGGTTCAAGTGATCCTCCATTCGAATAGATTTCACTACCATGTTTTCTATATATGCCTCCATCGATTTACCTATGTAGTCTATGAACATCCGACATACCAACCTTTGATAAGTTGCCCCAGCATTTTTGAGGCCAAAGGGCATCACCTTGTAACAATATGTTCCTTCATCGGTGATGAAAAAGGTTTTTTCTTTATCGCTTGGCTCCATTAAAATTTGATTATACCCCGAATACGCATCCAGAAAGGTCAGTAGTTTATGTCCAGCCGTGGAGTATATCAACCAATCTATCTGAGATAAAAGATATGAATCCTTTGGACAAGCCTTATTCAAGTCGGTGTAATCAATACAAGTCCTCCACTTGGCATTTTCTTTGGCACCACCACCACATTGGTGAGCCAATCGGGATATTTCACTTCCCTGATGGAGCCATTATCGAACAGCCTTTTTTGTCTCATCCTGAATTGCCTTTTCTTTACGCCAGTATGCGGCCTCTTCTTTTGTTTCACCATGGGGTGGTTGGGATCCACATTCAACTAGGTGTCATTATCTCTGGGTTAATCCTTACCATGTCCGCGTGAAACTAGGCGAAACAGTCATCGTTAGCTTTCAGCTACTCAATGAGAGCTATCTTTCACTTGGTACCCAGCTCCGAGCCCACAAACACCTTTCTTTATGGAAATTCCTTTGATAAAGATAAAGATTCCAACAATAGTGAAATCCTCAGGCTTTTGCTTATGAGGCTCCTGTATGAACGCTGGAGCCTGCTCTATTTCTCCTTGAGAGCTAACTTTAAGAATCGAGCCCTCCTCCTCATCAGGCACTGAGCCAATTAATTTCAATTTGGATAGCCCAACTGGGGCGACTCCATTCTTCATAGCAATTGAATAGCATTCGCGAGCTATTTGCTGCTAACCTCGGCTGGCGAATTCCCCATGGAGTTGGGAATTTAACAACTTGGTGTAAGGTAGATGGAACGGCTTCCATTTCATGAATCCAGGGTCTTCCAAGGATAGCATTGTAAGCCATATCCTCAGTCATACTTGAAAAACAGTTTTCTTATTAACTCTTTCGGCAGTTGTAGTAAGATTAATCTCCCCTAGCGTCTTCTCTGTGTAATTGTTGAGTCCTGCCGGTATGGTTTTCTTCGGGACGGAGAGCTCCTTCAACCACATCTTCTTAACTGCCCCATAATTGATGATATTTACTGAGCTATTAGGATCGATTAAGACTCGCTTGAAATCACAGTCATTAATCCTTAGTATGATTACTAGAGCATAATAATGGAAAAATATCATTCCATCACAGTCTTCTTCATTGAAGACTATTTCATTCTCCGACCCACCAGCTCAGGTCCTCCTTTCCATCATGATTGATAATTTTGCGAATTTCTTCGCAGCAGCAAAATTGAAACCATTCAACTCTGATCCACCAGTTATAATGCTCATAACTCTCTTAGGACACCGCGCTCTCCTCCTATTGTTGTGTCTGTAAGATCAGTGTTATCTGTTGTTAGCTTGGATAAACTTAGAGTTTTGACTTATGACTAAGGAATTTATGCAAGGACGTGTTCCTTTCAGTCACTGTAGTTGAATAAATAACTATGCAAAATCAATTAAGTGGGAAAATTAATTGTTATCCTAAAATCTGATGTTTATCTTGATAATTGTACAGTGATGCACGAGATAGAAAATATTGCATAAGATTGGGATAAGTCTTGAGGATATCAGCTATCTAAGTGAAGCGTTCAATTAGGACTCAAACACTAGAAGGCATTTAGAGTTCTAATTGCTCAAGACTTCTCAGATTTCAAGGCTACAAATTGAGAAGCATTTCAGCTGTTGAAGGCACGTACAAATACAGAGAGTTTAGAGCTATAGCATTGAAGTAATTCTAATTTCGTTTGAGCAGTCGTCTAGCTACAGGGAACGAAGAGAAGAACTTGTTCCTTAGGTTGAGTCCAATTGTTCTCGATCTTATTTCATCTGTAGTAGAATCTATTGAGTTGTTCTATTTACTTTTATAGAAGTTCTTTAAAAGTACACATCATTCAAGTCTTGTACTTGGAGAAAGTTCACTTATTGTGAAAGTGGTCGCAATAGGATTAGAGTTAGTCCTAGGTTAGTAAGAAGGAAGTCTTGTAACCAAGTGAATCTTTCAAACAGTGAAGTTGAAATCCTATTTGAGAGAGTAGGTCGTGGTTTTTTATCCCAAGTCAGAGGGGTTTTTCTACGCTAAAATACAGTGTTCATTTACTTACTTTTATATATTCCGAACTTAACCAGTAAAGGAACACATATAAGAAACTGGTCCTTTAGTAGTTGTGTGTCTTGGGAAATATTAG
Organism: Petunia axillaris subsp. axillaris; assembly: GCA_029990575.1. NCBI lineage: Eukaryota > Viridiplantae > Streptophyta > Magnoliopsida > Solanales > Solanaceae > Petunia > Petunia axillaris. The sequence goes on along the minus strand of JARKNS010000001.1, from coordinate 9,224,060 downwards.
CTTGTATCAGAGCGGGTTATCAATTATGATGCTAACACCTTAGGATTATAATGAGTGCACCACAAACAGACTCTGAAGATCAGTCCACTATTAGCCCACTATTGTTCAATGGTAAGTACTATTCTTGGTGGAAAGAGAGAATGAGGGATCACTTTCAAGCTGAAGATTATGAACTATGGGACATAATCACTGAGGGTCCAATAATTCCTATGAAGAAGGATGCTGCAGGCAAAGATGTTCTCAAAACCAGGATATTGATGACTTGAGGCAATGGTAGAAAATGTCAGGGCTAAGAAATGGCTTATCTGTGGACTTGGTCCTGATGAATATACTAGGATTCAAGGTTGCACAACTGGCAAGAAAATTTGAGATGCATTGCAGGTTTCTCATGAAGGAACAAATCAGGTTAAAAGATCTAAAGGTACACTCCACTTCGCTGAATATGAAAATTTTAAAATGAAAAAAGGAGAAACAATCTCTGAAATATACACTAGGTTTAATGCTATTGCAACTGAACTTATTTCTCTTGGAAGAATCTTAACTGTAAAAGATAGGGTTGAAATGATCTTGACAAAGGTACTTTCAGATTCTTTGAAAATTAAGGCATATGCCATCATTGAAAGCAGGGATCTTAGTACTCTTTCCTTTGATGAACTTATCAGTAATCTAAGAACATATTAACTAAGAAAGAATGTCAAGAACATAGGAGAACCAGTTAAAAATGAACCTAATTTAGCTTTATATCCTTCTAACAATTCTGTTGATAATGAGAAGGAACTGGTCCTTATAGCTAGAAGTGTCCAAAGATTCCTGAATAAAAAAAATGGATCTAGTGGGCAAGGTAGATCTTCTGATATGAAACAGGGAGGAGAATGCTTCCAATGAGGAAGCATGAAGCACTACATTAGCAAATGCCTAGTTATGGAAGAAGAGTGGAGAAAGAAGTATGTTGAAAAAAGAAGAAAGGCTAAGAAACATGTCCGAAAGAAAAGTGGATCTTCCAAAGCTATGGTTGCTGGCTGGGAAAACAGTGATAATGAATAGGTTGATGATAATATAGATGATGAACTTACTCTAATAGCTCTTAAAGATTCAGATAATGAAGAAGATGTTGAGGTATTTATTTCTCAACTCAAACTTAATATAAGAGGTATGCCTAAAGAGAAGATAGTCAAAGTGTTTCACATTATGTTAAATGAGTTTGAATCTCTAAGTAATGTGAAAGAACAAATGCATGAAAATGAATGTTTAGGAACTGAATACAAGAAAACTGTGGTAAAAAATGACTCTTTGAAAAAAAAAAACAGCATGCTATAGGAACAAGTCCTTATGCTTGAATCAACTGTTCATGAATTGCAAAATGAATGTTCAGAAACTGTTACAGTTGATAAAGGTAAGGGTAGCTCAAATTTTCATCAGCTTATTGCTGAAGAGAAGTTGAAAAAGATAAGATCTTTGGAAGAGGATTTAGTTAAAACTAAAGAGGAATTGAACTAAATTGTTAAATTGAACAAATCCTCTGAAGCATTAGAATGGCTATGGGAAAATCAGAGTAATAATAGGAAAGGTATTGGGTTTATGAAATCCCGATCACTGTCCAAATGGGATCCAAAGAGTAAGTACCCGACTCTTTCTGAAAATTGGCTATCCACACATTGTTGGAACACTGGTCACTTGAACTAAATTGTCAAGCTTTTTCAAAAGATACACAAATGAACAAGTCCTATAAACATGTCCAGAAATATATGGCTAAGAAAAATATTCACACAAAGAAAGAATTACCAGTCTGGGCTAAGAAAAGTATGATTCATCCTTTTTCTCAAAGGAAGGAACCCAAATTAGTGTGGGTTCTAAAAGTTAGCCCCTAATTTTTTTTCCAGGCTAGAGTGAAAGTGTGGAGCCACAAATGGTAAATGGACAGTGGTTGCTCAAGGCATATGACAGGACATAAAGAACTGTTCCTTTCACTCTCAGCTTTACAGGGAGGAAGTGTCTCTTTCGGTAATGGTAAGAAAGGGAAAATCATTGGCATTAGAAAGGTAGGTAGGTCTGATTCACATAGCATTCATAATGTGTTTCTGGTAGATGGACTGAAACATTGTTTACTAAGCATATGTCAATTGTGTGACAAAGGTAACAATGTGAACTTTTCTTCTACTGGTTGTTTTGTGACTAACCAAGCATCTGGAGAGATCATTTTGCAAGGAAATAGATATGGAAATATTATCTTTTCTCACTGGCTGATGGTGTATGAGTTGTTTAAGTGTAATGCGAAATGATCCCCTCCTATGGCACAAAAGTTTTGGTCATGCTAGTCTTTCACAATTGAACAAACTAGTTTCTAAGGACTTTGTGATAGGTCTCCCTAACATCAAGTTCAAGGAAGAAAGAGTTTGTAATGCTTGTGCTAGGGGAAGCAGGTAAAGTCATCCTTTAAACAAAAGAAACAGGTCAGTACTACCAAACCTTTGGAACTGGTCCATATGGATCTTTATGGACCAATGAGAACAATGAGTCGTAGGGGTAAGAAATATGTTATGGTACTAGTTGATGATTATTCTAGATTTACTTAGACTATTTTTCTTGCATCTAAGGAAAAAGCATTTAATGCATTTTTTCAATATTTGCTAAGAAAATTCAAAGAACACTAGATAGTCACATTGTTGCTATAAGGTCAGATCATGATACTGAATTTTAAAATCAAATGTTCTTCAGTTTCTGCAACGAAAATAGTATTGATCATAATTTCTCTTCACCTAGAACTCCACAACAAAATGGAGTAGTTGACAGGAAGAATATGACCTTAGAAGAAATGGCTAGGACCATGTTGTTATTTGGAAACCTTCCACAAAGTTTTTGGGGGAGTCTTTGTTTGTTATTCATTAAATAGCAAATCTTATAGAGTAATTAATAAGAAAACTATGAAAATAGAAGAAAGCATGCATGTTAAGTTTGATGAATCTGACAATCTATCTCAAGAACAGGTACATGAAGATGAAGAAATTGGAATGTTGAGGCATGGTGAACCTGTTCCTTAAGAATTGCAATATGTGTCAGAATCAGTGGGAGTTGAATCACAAGGAACAGTTCCTCAAACTGAAACTGGAAAGGGTAGCACAGAAACAGGGGGAACAAGTGCACTTCGACCCCTCAAGATGGAAATGCTACTACATCAGGAACTATTCCTCAGCATGAATACTCAAAGGATGTACTGGTGCTAAAGCCTTACAAATATCGAAGTTCACATCCAGTGGATCAGATAATTTCAGACAAAGCTGCTGGAATTCAAACAAGATCTGCAGTCAAGAATCACAATTTGTGTGCCTTTAGTGCCTTCTTATCTCTGTTGAACCTAAAAATATAAAAGAGGCACTGAAGGATGTAGATTGGATAAATGCTATGCAGGAGGAGTTGAATCAATTTCAAAGAAGCCAAGTTTGACATCTGGAACCTAAGCCAAGGAACATGTCCATCATAGGAACTAAATGGATTTTCAAGAACAAACTTGATGAGGATGGCATGGTAACTAGAAATAAAGTCAGATTAGTTGTTCAGGGATATAGCCAAGAGGAGGGCATTGACTATGATGAGACTTTTGCTCCAGTTGCAAGATTGAAAGAAATAAGACTTCTTATAGCATTTGCTACTTACATGGATTTCACTCCACATCAAATGGATGTTAAGAGTGCCGTTCTGAATGACTATTTGAAGGAAGAAGTGTATGTCAAACAACCACCACGTTTTGAGAATGAACAGTTCCCTGAACATGTCTACAAGTTAGACAACACTTTGTATGGACTTAAGCAGGCACCAAGGGCTTGGTATGAATGGTTATCAAAGTTCCTACTTTAGCATGGATACAAAAGAGGTAAAATTGATAGCACACTGTTCTTAAAAGAAAAAGGTAAACTTCTCTTAATTGTGCAAATTTATGTAGATGATACAATCTTTGGTGCTACTTATGAAAATTTAAGTAAGGAATTTGCAAGATTGATGGGAAGTGAGCTTGAGATGAGCATGATGGGTGAACTCAGTTTCTTTTTGGATTTACAAATCAAGCAAACTTCAATTGGAACTATGATTAACCAACAAAAATATGTTAAGGAACTGCTTAAAAGATTTGACATGGACAGTGCTAAGGAAATGGATACAACAATTGCCACTGCCACTAAGCTAGAACTTGATGAGCATAGTAATTCAGTTGATCAAAAGTTGTATAGAGGCATGATTGGTTCTTTGCTTTATCTTACTGCTAGTAGACCTGACATTGTATTTAGTATTGGTTTTTGTGCTAGATTTCAATCAGATCCTAAAGAATCACACCTGAAAGCTGCTAAAAGAATTATAAGGTATCTGAAAGGAACAGGTTCCTTGGGACTTTGGTATCCTAAAGGTGGAAACTTTAATCTTGTTGGATGCACTGATGCTGACTATGCAAGTTTTCTTGTGGATAGGAAAAGTACATCAGGTATGGCACACTTTCTTGGTGAATGTTTGGTTTTATGAGGAACCAAGAAACAAAATTCAGTGGTACTCTCCACTGCAGAAGCTGAGTATGTGGCAGCTGCCTCATGTTGTTCTCAATTGTTCTAGATAAAACAACAATTACAAGATTTTGGTGTTGATGTAGGAACTATTCCTATCTATTGAAATAACACTAGTGCAATAAGTATGACTAAGAATCCAGTGCATCACAAAAGGACTAAACACATTGACATAAGGCATCATTTTTTGAGGGACAATTATGAGAAGGGGTTGATCACTATTGCTTTTTGTCCCATTGATAAACAAATTGCTGATATTTTCACAAAAGCATTAAGTAGAGATTATTTTGAAAGGAACAGGTTAGAATTAGGAATAATTAAATTCACCTAAGTCTACTTAGCTTTACTTCATAAAGTGGCTAAAAAAATTGGTCTAAAAGTTGGATGTATTTAAGTAAATTTGAAGTTTCAACTCAGTTTCATACATAATTGTATATTCTATGCCATGATTTCTACTTAAAGCTTGCTAATTTTTAATGATGTTACCCTTATGTTCTTAGAATTTCAGATTGTGCAATTTGATTGAAATTGGGTATGGGAAGTATTCTTGTCGCATTCTCAGGTATGTACTACTTTATTATTAAAAAATTATTAGAGTTTGAAGGTTCTAGGTAATTAGATGAATTTATGTCCCACTCAAACTCTATCTCTCTGAAATCAGTCCTACCAAGGAACCGTTCCACACCCCATCTCCCATTTGAACTCTTAATGATAACGGCTCTATTTTGTAACGTTCAAGAAACCTAACCAATCTAAAACTCTATTTAATCAAGGATGCTGAAAGGTAAATCGTTCTACACTCCATCTCTATCAATATCTTTTACTCCTATATAATCTCTCAAACTCTCATCTCATATTTTCTTTCAAGCTTTCAAAAATTTCAGAAAGAGTAGTTAATTATCTTCTAAAGCGTATAATTGCAATGTCTCTCTCACCTGAAAATACTTCATCCACTCCTACTACTGAACAACCACCAGTCACAAACCCTACTTCACCCATGCAAACAAAATCACCATACCCAAAAAACCAAAACCCTCAAAAGCCTGAAGATGAAATTCAGGGGGAAAGATTAGTTCCATCTGTTGCTGAGATACTGGAACAGGTGGAGGACTTGTCTAAGGCTATGATCATGTATCAATTTAAGATAATTATGCTGAACCTCTTACTGTTGTTGATTAACAGGGATAAAAAGTAGAAGGGTTAGGTTTGTCTGTTCCGGAGAGTGAGGGTGAAAAGAAGGATGTGAGGGGTATAGGGGTTCCTATGCATGAGTCTCTAGGGTCTCCAGAGATTGCTTTTAGAGCACCCGTGGATGATGAAGAAATGGTGGATGTTGTGGATGTTGATGAGGCCATTAGTGACAGTGATAGGCTTATAATTGATTTGATCAATGTAAGAGGAATGAAAAGAAAATTGGCAAAACAGGGGCCAGTTAATCCTAAAGAACTTGCTGAAATAAATGCTGAGCTTAAAAAGATCAGTGATAGCTATAAACCTAGACTAAAGAAGAAAAGCCAAGGGGAAAGTTCTGCTAAAGGTAAAGGAACTGTTCCTTCTGCACAAACTCCTGCTAGTGGGGTTAGGAGAACCAGAAGTTCTATGAAAGCTGCTGATGAAAGAAGGTCTGAAGCTCTTGAGAGAAACAAGAAAGGTAAACAGAAACAGGTTCCTGAGCCTGTTGTGCCAGTTGAGGACTTAGATGAGGAAGTAGAAGAAATTGTTCCTTTGACCAGAAAAAAAAGAACATCTCAAAGGAAGTTTGCAAAGACTGATGAAAGGTCGTCTAGTGTTGGTCCTGTTTCAAAGAGAACAAGGTCTTCTAGGAGAACTTTGGTAGATTAGAGTAGTGATTCTGAGGAAGGTGAAGCTGAAAGTGAGACTAAAGGTGATGAAGCTGAACAAACTGTACACACTAATTTTGACAAAAGAAAGTTGTTGAAAGGCAGGGTGCTTGCTGATGTGGAAGAAGAGGGAATGGTTTGGTTGTTGCAGAAATTGGAGAAATAAGACTAGAAGGACATGGTTCTTAAGATCAGAGGGAAGGTGGCCAGAGATGAGGTGGTTGAATTTTTCTTCAACTGCTCCAGTGATGAAGGCAGAATCAACAGTTCTATGAATGGAAAGGATATTACCTTTAATGCACAGGAGTTGGGAGAACTGTTTGATATCCCTTCTGTGAGCTATGATGACTACATTAAGGGTGAATAGCCTGACCTAACAAATTTTCCTACTGCTTTAGAGATTACATGCAAGTTTTCTGAAAATCCTCTAGAGGAGGAACCAAGGGCAGTGGAAAAATGTGAGATGCAACTAAACCACCAACTTTTGTTTGAGTTTGTTAATAAAATCATGTTCCCTAGGCAAGAAAAAAGAGAACTAGCTAGCTTCTTAGACCTGGTTCTTATGGAGTTACTAGACACTGAGAATCAAATTAAGTGGCCTATGTTCATGGTGCATCTGATCACAAAGGTTGTGAAAGGGAAGAAGAAGCATGCTATTCCTTTGGGTTCATTCTTACTGACTTGTTTGACAAGTTAGGGAATTTTTTTGAAGGAATTAAAGAATGCTACCAAGAAGGAAAGGTTTAGAGCTACTACACTGATAAGCTGTGACATGAATATCAATGCTGAGCCTACTTTAGTTGGAACTTCTAAGGGGCTACTGAACAATATGGTTATGGGCTTAAGGCAGCAGATTGGTGTACAGGCTGCTGAGATTAAGAGGTTGGAGGAAGAAAGGGACTTCTGGAGAGCTGAGGCTGCTAAGTCAAAAGAAACAAATGAAGGAATGCTCAGTAAAATGTTTGAGTTGTTGTAGGAAAAATCTCAGGGACTTGGTCCTTCCACCACCTGATACCTAAAATCAAAAAACAATCTTTTGTCCAGTGGAATTTAGATTAGTTCTAGTTTCCTAGTCTTCTTGTCTTTAGTTTTTGTCCAGTTTAGTAGTACTTGCTTTTAGTTTGTCTCCCCTAGTTGAAATATTTTTGCTTATGATGTCATATCTTCGATGGCTAATATCATTTTAATGCAGTTGCTTTGTGTTGAATTATGCTTGCATTTTGAGTTGCCTAAATGGCTATGAGTTGCTTGTTCTATTGCTTAAAATAATTCTGACTTATGCAACTTTTTCAATGATGCCAAAAGGAGGAAGAGTAAATATGATTTTTCTTGTGATATTTATAACCAGTTTAAGAACCTGATCCTTAATGATGAAATTGATTTCTGCTAAGGCGTTTTTAAGTTGCAAGTTATGGTTTAGGACATTAAGGATATGAAGCAAAGTCTATGAGTTAGTCATCAACAAAAAGGGGGAAAATGTTAGCTTAGATAAACTTGGAGTTTTCACTTATGACTAAGGAACTGATCAAATGACGTGTTCCTTTGGATCACTGCAGCTGAATAAATAATTATGCAAAATCCATTAAGCAGAAAAATTAATTATTATCCTAAAATCTGATGTTTATCTTGATAATTATGCAGGGATGCACGAGATTGAAAAGATTGCATAAGATTGGGATAGGGCTTGAGGATATCGGCTATCCAAGTGAAGAATTCAATTAGGACTCAAACACTAGAAGGTATTTGGAGTTCTAATTGCTCAAGACTTCTCAAATTTCAAGGCTATAAATTGAGAAGCATTTCAGCTTTGAAGGCACGTACAAATATAGAGAGTTTAGAGCTATAGCATTGAAGTAATTCTAATTTCGTTTGAGCAGTCGTCTAGCTACAGGGAACTAAGAGAATAACTTGTTCCTTAGGTTGAGTCTTATTATTCTCAGTTTTAGTTCATCTGTAGTAGGATCTATTGAGTTGTACTATTTACTTTCATAGAAGTTCTGTAAGAGTACACATCATTCAAGTCTTATACTTGGAGAAACTTTACTGATTGTGAAAGGGGTCGCTATAGGATTAGAGTTAGTCCTAGGTTAGTAAGAAGGAAGTCTTGTAACCAAGTGAGTCTTTCAAATAGTAAAAGTGAAATCCTACTTGAGAGAGTAGGTCGTGGTTTTTTTTTTATCCCAAGCCAAAGGTGTTATTCCATGATAAAATTCAGTGTTCATTTACTTACTTTTATATATTCCGTACTTAACCAGTAAAGGAACACATATAAGAAACTGGTCCTTCAGTAGTGGTGTGTGTCTTGGGAATTATCATTTGTCATTGGAAAAAATTGGCAGAGATGATATGTAAGCTAAAAACGTGAATTTGGAGCAAATATTATTGTTATTTCCCCACAGATGGCACCAATTTGAGTTGGCCTAAATCTGTTTAGGATAATAAATCGAATTTATTTAGAGTTAACTAACAATTATTGGTATCAAAGTCGTGAAATAACAAGAAATAACAGAAAAGAAAATTGAACAACAGCAAAGAGACAAAAAGTAAACATAGTTTTCCAATGACTATTTATAGTCTACAAGAATAAAGAGGGCAGTAAATATTTTTAATGGCAATTACTCCACGTTCAGTCATGGTCAGCCCATGATTTTCTTCTTAAATGTTCGTGTAACGGTCGACAGTTACAGAAGATAAAAGCTCATTCATCAAAGAGTAAAACTTTCCTGAGGGGTGAACTGCTTGCCATATGATGGTTATCCTCGGGCACCCCAAGCAATGACTCTTAGCCAGGATTCAATCTCGCCCGAGGCATCTAGCCTCGGGATCATGGCAAGCTTCTTTGAGGAGTTGTCTTAGAAGATTTACCCAAACCATGCTCCGAGCCCTAGCGCCGAGGCTCGGTAAATTTCCACCCAATACAATTGTCCATCGGGATCGCTGGGATCCTTTGTGGAATCATCAACCGCGTCAGTGGTGTTCTTCGGAACATTATCGCTGGCGTTCGACATGGTCGTGCTTTTTCTTGGTAAATACCTATAATTGTCTGGGCCCCAAGGTGGGCGCTAAATTGTTTATGCCTAAATTTTGCTTAATAGGTTAAACGGATAGAATTTATAAGAGGATCACAAGAAATACGATAAATACAAAGAAAAGGTAATAAACCGAGAAATAAACAGAGAAATAATAGTTGTATCCCTTGAGCAAAGTCGGATTCTTGAAGAATCACTTGATGTACAATATAATGGTAATGGTGTATTTATAATTGTGATTTACTCTTGTCCTAATTATGGTAAAATACAAAAATTTATAAGTCGTGGGCATGTTTATCCCAGGCGGTGATAGAAATTAACCCTAACTAAGAGACTGTAAACCTAAGGCGGCGGGATGTATGCATTGCGTCTCATGGCTCGTGCCTGCGGTTGCGGCTCGTGGAGCAGACATGTATCCTCAACGCCTGGTGACTTGTAGGCTAAGTCAAGTCTTCGGCACTCATCAGCAGTTGGACTCGTATCCCTGTTATTGTGAGTGGTGTATTTTTACTAACACAAAAACAATAAACTACTCATACCCATACCAAATTTTTAAGATTTATATGAAATTAATATAGTTAATCTGGCGTCAACATAAGTAAAATTATATGTTTAAGTCTTACTATCGCATATCAATACGATATTTGCATTTCATGACGTATGAAATTAATTAGGTACGCGGATTAGCATATCTAAGATAAGAAATATTTTTTTCAAATTGACAAAATTTAATTCAAGCTGGGAACTATTGGAAGAGAAAAAGAAAAGTATAACCACTTTATGGAGTTTTCTATGCCCAACTCAACAACACTACAATAGAATTGCAGTCATAGTTCGTTTAGCCGATCTTTCAAATACTTATTTTAAGAAGTAATTTTGTCAAAACAGCTTTGCAAAGAAGTGTACTTCGAGAGTTGCATTGTGTATGTCCGATTCAAGTAGAGAGGATTTTTATTAGTGGTTGATAAATAACTTATCAAAAAGTGCTTTTGAATATTAACTTAATTATGAAGGTTCATTTTATATTGTTATTTAACTCCAGAGATAATTTTAATTATGCATTATGAAAGATAACTAAGTTTTACTTTATCTAGTTAAACTATAAATATAAATATAAAATATTTCTTGGATTTAATAAATATAAATTAGTTGTACCGAAAAGGAAGAGGATTAGGAGAAATGATAGAAAAAAGAAGATAAGAAGAGGTGATATTAGGGTCAAAATTGTTGTGTGCCGGTTCGGTAAATAAAAATATTTGGTAATGATATTTTATTTTGAAAAGATTAATTTTCTACTTCCGCTTCAAGAGACGTACTTCTCCCACCTAAAAGAAAAAGAGTTTTTTTGCTCACAAACTTCTCAAATTTTCAAAAGATTTTTTTTGGGGGGGGGGGGGGGGGGAGTGCTTTAATTAGCTCCAATAAGCTAGGCAAAACATGCTAAGTAAGCATATTTTGGTTGCATATTCGAGTAAATATTTTCCCTGATATAATGTAAATTTAGATAGTGTTTAAATTTTGGTCGCCTGGTTCCACTATGGCACTATGTTTGCCGAATCAAATGAGTTTCTATTTAACCAAATTTCTTCATACTCCCTCTGCCCATTTTGGAAAATTATGTGATAATTTGTGAATTTCAAAAGTTGAACGAGTTTCTTTAATCACGTTTTTTGTTTTAATATGGTTTTCAAATATGGTGAGTCATTAATTTGTGTGACTTATAAAAATAGTACTTCATCTGTCTCAATTTATGTGGCATCATTTTCTTTTTTATTTGTCCTAATATGAATGACACATTTCTTTATTTAACAACTATTTAATATATATCTCTATTGTACCCTTATTGGGCCCCACATACTTTTAAAGTTACCAATAATTTTTTTATTACTCAAATCTTCTTTCTCTTACTTTTTCAAGGTTAAAATTGAAACCTTGTAACCTCTATTTCCTTAAACTCTGTGCCCGGTCAAATATTGTCACATAAAATGGGAGGGAAATTTTTATGTAGTTTTTAAATATATAAATTTTAAAATAATATTTTTGCATTCTCGATCAAACAATAAACTTGACTTATGAAGTCGAACTCATTCACATCAATTTGAATGAAGGGAGTATATAATTTTAGTTAGTGAATTGCATATTGTGGCTTAACGTATAGAGTAAGTACTGCTATTTTAATTTTTAAATATGTAAAATTTATTTTAAAATAGCTTGAAGGCTTTATTGCCGAGTTTACACCAGAAATGGAAGGGAAGTGTATATTGATTTGTACATATTGCATGTAATACAAATGATAATAATCGATGTCAGTAACACCAATCAGGCTTCTCCATTAATAATTGAGAGACTAGCCTTGCAAGAATGTTGGGTTTATCAATTTCTCATCGTTCGCCCAGTATTGCAGATAGAGCATGAATTGTCACTGCCTCAAAAATGCATATCTCTCTCTCTCTCTCTCTCTCTCTCTCTCTCTCTCTCTCTCTCTCTCTCTCTCTCTCTCTCTCTCTCTCTCTCTCCCTCCCTCCAAACGCATCATCTTTCCTAATTAATACCGCTAAATTTATTAAATTTTTAAATCAAGAAAACGATCCTATACAAGTATATACCACTACATGGTGGCTGAAAGGAGAGAATCCTTCCTCAACCTCGTAAAACTTAATTTCTTTCTTCTTTTGTTGTGTGTGATTATAATTTTCAGCAAGAGTAAAACTCAACGAGCTCATCCAAGGAATCAGGCTGATGAGGATCAGCATTTTCAAGCATCCAAAGCAAGTGGTCGAAGAGAACAACTTCGCATCCAACAGTAGTGATGGAGTCTTCTGTATCACCCGACTTTTCAACAATTTCCTTGAAGAGTGGGTGGTAGACAACGTCGGAGCTGACGAGGTACCGACGACGTGATTGACCAACGTAGACTGCATGTTGGTCCTTAAAATGATTGGAGCAATGACTTCCATACGAATATGAATCGTCGTCAGAGGAAGAATTGTTGATCATACGGCTGCCTAGCTTGAAAGATTGCATTTTCTTCAGCACTGATTTGAGTTTTTTGAACTTGCTTCCCTTAGGCATGCTTTTTTATGGTATAGAGTAGAATTATTTTTTCGTAAGAAGAATATATAGGGTGAAAGATAATAGAAGAGAAACTTTTATAATTTCTTGTTGGCGTTGGAGAGAAAGTGATAGGAAGGTTTTGTAATATATAAAGGAAAGCAAAGACTGAAAATGAATAATTAGCGGGATGGGTAGCCGATACATTGAATAGAATAAACACTAGGCGGGCCCGTGCAAGTGTTTGTGCAATTGGTACTAAACCAATACAGTACAGTAGAATATTTCGGCCGTCAAAACCAGCTGCGGCGTTGGACCTTTTCGAGGAAACCTCAATTTTTCAGTTTCTGACATGAATTATGTAGTCGAAGAATTTTTTTGATGATATATATTGTATTGGGTAAAAATTGACGTGCTCGGTTAGCACCTTGGCATGATGAACCGAAGAGAAAACGAGCTGACTCCGAAGAAGAACGATCGAAGCAATCGATCAGGTTACCGAAGGTGAACTTCATTGTCAGTACCGAAGGCCAGCCGCGAGCTGAGCTTCGGTGACATCCTTTTCAACCGAACAACAAGGTCATGCCACCGAAGTCATGTGATCGAACTTCGGTGGGGCACCTCTGTTCCAACAGCTTTGCAGCCCACTACTTCAGCCCACTAACTCCTTCCATTAATGCCAAGAACGTGGGTCAAAGCATGATTGATAGTGGAAGACGTGGGCAAGGCCCCTAGGCCTATAAATAGTACTTCATTTTGTATGATGGACATCCAGAAATACATACAAAAACTCTGCCCAAATTGTACTCACTACAATATATTGAAATCAAGTTACTCTTTTGTATTTACGCTTACTTCTTGCACTTTTCTAGCTTTGATACGAAGTTTTGCTTATATTCTGACCCAAATTCGATTTGTGATCCTAAAACTGGTTTAGGCCTATACAAATTGGCGCCGTCTGTGGGGATATAAGCAGAAACGCTTTGTTCCAAAGTTCAACGCTCTTTTTCGTCAAAACACACAGTCTCTTCAACGTTATGGCTGATAACATTAAGAATCTTAACGAACGGGCTGACGTTTCATCGAACCAACAGTCCACGTCTCCTATGACAACCGAAGCATTCCAAGCTTTTGTTGTTAACGCACTAAAAGCTCACCAAGATCGACAGGATGAGCAGATCAACATTAATGCTGAATTCCGCGCCTCCTTGGAAGCGAGGAACAGCGCAGCACCGAATGGCATCCAGCCTTCGGCTCCAAGAGGAGGTATCCCGACTTTCGTTCCTACGGGCACGATAATAGGGGGACCTCTCAACGGAGCCACATCTGGGGGCTAGGGAAACGTACCAGTCGCAACGCCACACTTGGGGACGATTCCCACCATGGCTGAAACAACATCCTCGGTCGACGTTGAGAGGTTGGCCAGAGAGATTGAAGCACGCGTAGAGACTCGCGTCGAGATACACAAGGAAAAACGCCTCGAGAGCATACCGGGGATGACAAAACTCGAAGATGATCTTGATATAGATCAGTACAGGGAGTTGCTCTTCAAGCCCGAAGCGGCTCCAGCCCCAACTCCTAAGAACTTCAAGCTCATGTTTTAAAAGAAGTATGATGGGACCACCGATCCCAGTGAGCATGTAAAGGAATACATGGCAATAGTAAAGAGCAATGACTTAACGGCGATAGAGCTCGAGTCAATGTTCTTAAAAAAGTTTGGCGAATCCTTAGAGAAAGGATCGCTACGCTGGTACATGTGCTTACCAGTGGGGTCGATTTCCACCTTCAAGGAAATGTCCAACACCTTCGTTAAGGCACACACTGGGGCCCAAAAAATCCTCCAAAGGAAGGAGGACATATGTGAGGTTAAGCAATGGCCCGGTGAGCCACTTAAGGAGTTCCTTGAGCGTTTTCACGCTGAGCGCATGGAGCTGCCTCGGATGGACGATACTCTGACCATCATGGCATTTGAAAAGGGTATCAATGTTCGCAATTCTGACGCCGCTGCTGAATTGCGAAAGGAGCTCCAACAATACCAAGTTTTGACATGGGAAGATCTACACAAGCGGACTTACTCCAAGATCAAATTGGAAGAAGCTGAGTTCAAAAGCCGAGGTTACAATTATAAAAAACAGGCGAATCCTCACACTGCGCCGAGGCGTCGCGAGGAAATTCGAAGGGGAGGTATGAACCATACACCTCAACAAGGCAGTCTGTCAGCCAAAGGCTGGGAAACTCCTTCAGAAATTCATTCACAGGCCCGCACATAAGCCAACGGCTCGGAGGAAAGGTTCACTCCAACACGAACCAAAGAAATTCCTCAGGTCTTGCTTCAGCCCCGAAGAAGGAACTGCCTCGGATCCCTGACTACAATTTCAACATATCGACCTCGGAGCTGGTCAACGTAGTCAAAGCGACTGCCGGGGTGAGAGTGCCCAAAGACATGAGGACTCCAGCAGATAAGAGAGACCATAATTTATATTGCGAGTTCTATGCGGATTATGGCCACCGAACCGAGGATTGCAAAGCTTTGCGCCTCGAGGTGGCTCATTTGCTGAAAAAAAGAGTGTTGGCTGAATTCCTTACTGACAAGGGAAAGGAAAACTACTCCAAGAACCGAGGTGATGGGCAACCACCTCGGGCTCCACCCCCAGAGAGAGTTGTGAATGTCATCTCTGGGGGATCAGAGGTGAACGGGGTGAATTTCACAGCTGCCAAAAAACTCACCAAATTATCGATCACCATGGAAAAGAGAACCCGAGTTGGCGGCTCGGGTAAAGTAATTGTGCTTGACGATGATGGATTGTGATGGGATGATGTTCCCTCATCACGATGCCTTGGTCATCATGTTAAGAATCAACGACTCTAACATCAAGCGAGTCCTGATCGACCCCGGTAGCTCGGTCAATATAATCAGTTACGGGGCCGTTAAGAAGATGTGGCTCAAAGGGGAAGTTGTCCCCAAGGCAACAGTGCTAACTGGCTTCAAAAACTCTACCGAAAAAACTTTAGGTGAAATTACACTCAAAACATTTGCTGAAGGAGTAAGTAAGGAAACACTGTTCCAAGTGTTGCCCGAGGACAAGCGTACAATGTGATCCTCGGCAGGCCATGGATCCATTCCATGGAAGCTGTTCCCTCCACACTGCATCAAGTGATCAAATTCCCTACACATTGGGGGGTTCGGTCAATCAAATGAGAGCAACGAGTAGCGAGGGAATGCTATTCGATTGCGTTGAAAAGTGGAGTCGCCCCGACCGGGCCAAAATAATAGCAACTACAGCAACCGGGGTCGAGCGAGGAGGACCTCCAAGGAGAAGTTGAAAAGATCCCGGTTTGCATTCAAGAAACTCGGAAACAAAAAGACGAGGACTCTACCATTAAGAAATTGGAGTCTTTCACACTATTGAAAGATTTTCCCGAAAGAAGGTATTTGTCGGCTCGGAGTTGGGCCCAGAGTCAAAGAAAGCAATCATTGAAGTTTTAAAGTCCAACAACGATTGCTTTCCTTGGTCTCATTCAGACATGATTGGTATCGATCTAGAGATCATGACCCATAAGCTGAATGTGGACCCAAAGTTCACCCCGGTGAAGCAAAAGAAGAGACCTCACGCCAGGTTTAAAAAGAAGGCAATCGAAGATGAAACCACAAAGTTGCAGGAAAATGGTTTCATAAGGGAGGTGAAATACCTCGAATGGCTGACTAATGTGGTCGTCGTACCTAAGAAGAATGGCAAGTGGAGAATGTGTGTAGATTACACCGATTTGAACAAGGCTTGCCCCAAAGACTCCTACCCATTGCCACAAATAGACAGGTTAATAGACTCCACGGCTGGACATAAACTATTAACCTTCTTGGATGCTTATTCAGGTTATAACCAGATCCTCATGGACCCGAAGGACGAAGAGAAAACCTCATTCATTACTGACCGAGGCACTTTCTGCTACAAAGTAATGCCCTTCGGTCTGAAAATACTGGGGCGACGTATCAAAGGTTGGTGTGTTGCATGTTCAAAGAATATATTGGAAAGTCTATGGAGGTCTACATAGATGATATGCTCATCAAGTCGGTCTGAATGGAGGATCACTTGAATCATCTAAGGGAAGCTTTCGTTGTTCTGAGGCAATATGGAATGAAGTTGAACCCTGAAAAGTGTACCTTCGGTGTTGGATCAGGCAAATTCTTGGAATTCATTGTCTCCGAACGAGGCATCGAAGCAAACTCCGACAAGATTAAAGCTATCGAAGAAACCCCCAAAGAGTTGACCGGGGTGAAAGAAGTTCAACGCTTAACTGGCCGAATCGCTGCCTTGAGTCGATTCATCTCAAGGTCTTCAGAGCGATGCCACAAATTCTTCTTTGTTTTGAGGAAGAACAACCACTTCGAATGGACACCTGAGTGTAAAAAGCGCTGAGTGATTTGAAATGCTACTTGGCTAACGCACCGTTGCTTACCAAGCCTAAGGATGGTGAAACATTACTGGTTTACTTGGCTGTGTCCGAGGTATCAGTCAGCGCGGTCCTGGATCGGGAGGAGGATGGCAAGCAACAACCCATCTACTATGTGAGAAAGACACTCCTCGATGCCGAAACCAGGTACCCACATTTGGAAAAACTAGCACTTGCCTTAATTGTTACTGCCCGAAAACTACGACCCTATTTTCAATGTCACCCAATAACGATAGTTTCAACTTTCCTCTTGAGAAGTATATTACACAAACTGGAGTTATTGGGGATGTTATCAAAATAGGTGCTAGAGTTAAGCGAATATGACATCACCTATCAACCCCGAACAACCATAAAATCCCAAGTTTTGGCCGACTTCGTAGCTGATTTTAGTGTTGGGATCCTGCCCGAAGCCGAAAAGGAGAACTCAATATCGAAAGGAACGGCTTCGAGGCTATGGATACTTCATAGTGATGGGGAAACTAACTCCAAGGGTTCGGGGTTAGGCATAGTCCTAAAAGCACCCACTGGGGAGAAAATCAGGCACTCGGTTTGGTCCAAAAAAGTGACAAATAACGAGGCTAAATACGAAGCGGCTTTAGCTGGCTTGGAGTTGGCTAAGGAAATGGGGGTAGAGAGAATTGAGCTAAGGTGCGACTCTCAGTTGGTTGCTCGGCGAATAAACGGCTCGAAAGCCCAGAATGCAGCTATACTTAGACCGAGCACAAAGAATCTTAGCACAATTCCAAGAGTGGCAAGTCAAGCAAGTGCCTCGGGAGGAGAATACCGAGGCTGATGCCCTGGAAAATTTGGGTTCGGCAGTTGATGAAGCTCACTCGGGTACTGATTCAGTGGTTCGGTTGTTGTTCGCGCAAATGAGAAAGATGAAACTTCATGTCAACTCGGTGGAAAACAGATGGGATTGGCGAAGTAAGTTCATATCTTACTTCGACTCGGGGACTATTCCCCCAAGATAAAAAGAAGGCCGAAAAATTGAGGACCCAAGCAGCTTCGTACCACATGATTGAGGGTAACTTGTACAAGAGGTTATACTGCAGCCCGATGGCCAATTTCTTGGGTCCCGATGAGGCTAGATATGTGATGGCCGAGGTGCACGAAGGCGGGTGTGGCAATCACTCGGGGAGAAAATCCTTGGTGCACAAATTACTAAGAGCTGGGTATTATTGGCCCACTATCAGCGCAGATGCAAAGGCCTTCGTGCAGAAATGTGATAAGTGCCAATGCCATGGACGGATGATCCACCAACAGGCCGAACCTCTGCATTCGGTGGTGTCACCGTGGCCTTTCATGAAGTGGGGGATGGATGTTGTTGGACCCTTACCGAAGGGAAAGGGCGGTGTTCGCTTCATCCTTGTGTTAACCGACTACTTCACTAAATGGGTGGAAGCAGGAGCTCTTACCGAAGTCAAACAAAAGCAGGTAATCAATTTCATCAAGAAAAACATCATCTACAGGTTCGGTGTTCCAGGGGAAATTGCCTGCCACAATGGCAAACAGTTCATAGGAGCAGCCATCACTGATTTCTTCAAACAATGGGGAATCAAGAGAATTGCATCGACCCATTATCATCCAAGTGCTAATGGCCAAGCTGAATCTTCAAATAGAATTATAATCGAAAATCTCATAAAAAATGCTCGATGAGAAAAAGGGTCCCTGGCCCAAGGAGTTTCCAGGTGTGTTGTGGGCCATGCGAACAACGGAGAAGAATAGCACCGGTGAGACTCCTTTTTCACTTGCTTATGGTATAGCCAGTGAAAAAGGACTCTCTCTGGTTCGGTTAGTCGCCCAAAAAAGGCAGATCGAAGCATACCTCAACAGGAAAGCCACACTAAGAGATTTTAAAGTTGGTGATTATGTGCTAAAGGTTACAAACCAGTCAACGAAGGTAGAAAATGGGGGAAAGCTTGTCGCGAATTAGGAAGGACCTTACAGAGTCTAAGCAATTGTTGGGAAAGGATCTTATCAAATTGAAGATCTGCAAGGTGTGCCCGAACCCTTGAATTGGAACATCTCCAACTTAAAGCGGTACTACTTCTGAAATCGAGGTACATATCCCTTGCTCATTTCAAAGTTTCACCCACAGCCTCGAGCAGAACAACGCTCCTAAAGGCTTCGGTCAAAATGTACTAACTTGCTCCTCGTTTCATTTTGCTTGACCTTTTCAGGAAGCTGATTAAATGATCTCCAGTGCACGGGTCTTCATCAAGATTCGCACCCAATCACTGGGGGGGAGGGGGGAAGTAAGGGACGAGTTGTAATCGAGGTCGAAAGACGCGCCTCCGAACCGAAGACCATCTATTTGAGAACCGGGGACTGATACCCGAGGAATAGATTTAGTACATTGTAATTTTGCCCGGTAGTGGCACATTGTTAGTTTGCTTTTCGATCCAAGGTCCGCTTCGACTTGGTTTCATGTACAAGCCAATTTTGGCTTATTAATGCTATCAATGAAATAAGCTTGATTCCGCATCTACTTGTTTCTATAATTTTGCACCCCGAAGTCGGACTATATGCATTAGCTCGAGGACGAGACGTCGTTCTAAGTTTGCATCGGTCTAAATTCAATTAAGTCTCGCAAGCAAGCTATCTATTTTTTTTTAAGAAAAAAAGAGTGTTCGGTACACGCGAAAACTAACACTTAAAAAGATGCAAAATCATATCATCAGAAGGCCCGAAGGCTAATTGCAGTCATTGAACAAAATGACCCGAAGGTCAAAGTCATATATACATACAAAAGCCCGAAGGCTGAAATAAAAAAGGCACCAAGGCCTAAACAAAAACAGTACACAAAAAGCTTGCTTTTTTCTGCTACTAAGGGTTCTCCTCTTCGGCATCTTCACTTCCCTCTTCAGCACTTTCGCCCTCTTCATCACCTTCGGGTTCCCCATCATCCGAACCCTCGCTCGAAGGAAGTTCATCCACAATCTTTTGAGCCTCGCTAGCGGCCTCCCTTGCTTTGGCAATCTCCTTTTCAAGTATGATTTGCCCAGCTTGGACTTGCTCAAGCGTGCTAAGCTAAGTCTTGACAACGGCCCATGCTTCTTCAAACTTCGCCCTCGTCGTTTTGACTTCGGCCCGCTTGTTGAGGTAAGGACTTTTCCTTCGAGCTTGGAGATCTGGCCCAGAAGGGATGGCACCTGATCTACTTAGCTCTGCAGCCCGACGAGCTTGGCGTTGTATTCACCAAGTTTACCGCGATACTTTTCGCCCGCTTCAAGCACTTCGGTCTTAACCCTGAAGAGCTTAGCCTCAAGGCGAGCATTTTAAATGCTCAACCTCGAACGCTCAGCAGTAAACTCGTTCGTCGTAGCTTGCACCCTAGCCTCGACGGACTCCACAAACCCTCGGAGATCAGCTTAAGCCTTAGCCGAAGCTTCATTAGCACGCTCCGGCTCCTCATTCAAGGTGGCGAACTTTGCTTCCAGCTCGGTGACTCTTCCTCTAAGCCCTCTCTTCTGCTCATCCCAAGCGGCGGTCGCTGCTTGGATCTGTTCGGCCCGCTCGTGCTCGAGTTGAACAACTTGTAACGCAAGAACCAAACTCTACGTTAAAACAAACATTAATGTCAGAAGAAGTACAGGACGAGTTATGCGAATGAAGCGCACCAAAACTTACCCGAAGGGCAGAAGTAGCAGAGACACCCATCAAACTCATAGGGCTAAGATTCCGAAGGGCGTGAGCCTCGGTCGGGCCAAGCATGCCATCAAGGGCGGCAACATCCTCTTTGGTAGGATCTAGCAAGTTGGCATCGAGAAATATCTCAAACGCCCGAGGTACGGTGCTAGAAGACTTCGGTAAGGCTCGATAGGCTTTAACCGTGCTCTTAATCAATCCTTCGCCCACTCTGGCCTTGCCCTTTCGCTTCACAGCCTCTTGATCAGACTCCTCATTTATTACCTCGGTCGCCCTAGCGACCTCGACCCTCGGCTCTGGAATCGTCTCAGAGGCCGGCTCTGGCGTCACCTCGGGAGCCATGGGAGGAATCTCATCATCATTAGGCTCGTCAATAAGGCCTCGGCGCTTTACGATTGTTGCCTCGGCAACAGGAGCAGTACCCTCTTCAACCCGAGGTCCTTTCGCCTTCGCCGCTCGCTTTGACTCGGCTCTTTTTCTTTTGGAGCCTGGAGAAGGAAGAGGAGCAATTTGATTAACATGGGATAAGGAAAGAGTGGAGAAGCACGAAAATCGACCTAGGAAAATTTCATCACCTTGCGATGTCCCTTGGCCCGGTGAACTTTTGGCCTTTTTCTCTTCGGCGATCCGCCTTGCAAGACTCGCCATCCTAGCGACACCCTCGGTGATGTCAAGCACTTTTTTCTCTCTCTTTCTCTTCTCTTTCTTACCCTCCTTTTCTTCTCCTTCCCCATATCTTCTCTTTCTTACCCTCATTTTCTTCTCCTTCCCCATCTCTCTTCGCCTCCGTTTCTTCCTCTTCCTCTTCGGCATCCGTCACAGCCCTGTTAGGGAAACCTGCATGAAAGTGGAGAATATCAGGGTATAATAGTTCGAAGCGAATTTAAGGAATCGCAAGCATAGATACGCGGCTCACCATGCCTCTTGCATATCCATCGATTCCCCTCCATGCCGGCTAAAATCATCCATTGCCGGCGCGGGCGTTTCTCCGACTGCATGACCTCGGTAACCCACTCGAGCAGATTCTTCGGTGGATTAACTAGAACCTTTTCAGCTGCAAACCATAGGTAAGAAAATAAGTATCAGCTACAATAGTTAAAAGCCGAAGGAGAAACAGAAGTAAATACTTAAGTTGGGCATTCCACACTTCGGGGAAGCCAGGTTCAGCTGACAGCAGCCTTGTAGGGATGAGCACATACTGGTCGTTCCAGCCTCGGTCCCCATGGTCTTCACTTTTGCTCAAGATAGCATAGGACCCCCGAGGTAGGAGGGCAACTACCCCGGCTTTATGAAAACAGGGGTAGTAACGAGAAATCAAATGTTGGAAAGTAAAGGGCAATCTTGCTATGTCACTCAAATACTCGAGGGCTTGAACGACTCTCCAAAACCCGGGCCCCAATTGAGCCAAACACAAGTTGTAAGATCTACAAAATGTGTCAATAATGGGGTGGACCGGCAGGCTGAATCCTATAGTGAATGCTTATGTGAAAACCGAAGAGTACCCCTCAACGTGAGTAGAAATAGATGTGTCCGGAGCCGGGACCCTAATCTCCACCTCGGGCCCCCAACGGCAGCCAGCCCGAACCACTTCAAGCATGTCTTCGGTTATGATGCTCGGGGTAACGTGAACCGATATATTCCTTTTATTCCCTTTCTGAGCATCGGACTGAACGTGGATCTTCAAGTCCTTGTCGTTTTTGAAACTCGAAGGAATAACCAATTGAGGGTCAATCTCCACTTCGAGAGGAATCTTCCTCTTCGATTTCTTTGATGTGCCAGCTTCGGTTTGAGTTTCCCCCTTGCTGGCTTCGGCTTCACCCCTTTGGCCACTGGCCCCTCCACTTACTTCGGCTTCGCCCGTCGAGCCACCAACCTCCTGGGCACTGGTGACGTCATCCCCCTCGATGTTACCCCTTTTATCATCGTGGTCGTCACCACCAACATCGACTTCAACGTCGTAACTGATCTCCACTGTGTCACGGCCAGCACTCGCCTTGCGCCGCCTAGCGATAGTAGCCGTCGACGCGGCCTCGCCGCCACTCTCCGCCTCAACCACTTGCAGCGGAGGCACGGTGGCTATAAAATCTCCACTCATAGCTGCGGTGGCAAGACGCTCCACCCTCTCACCGGAGTAGCTAGAGCCATGGCTTTAGTTTGTAGCAGACATAATGATGATGGGAAGGAAGATTGAGATCAAGAAAGTTGCTTGAACATTAGAAGTGTTTTTCTCTGTAATTCCACTGTATGTCAGGAGTTTTTCAAGTGAAGAAGAAGAATGCGAAGTGAGGTATTTATAGGAGATGTACACGTGCAAGTTGGGGAAGTAATGATGACTATAACATTGGAGAAAGCGAAAAGTCGGCGCGACCGTTCGGTTGCCAACCAACCGCCGCCACGTAATGTGGAACAGTAATCCGAAACACGTGCAACTTTTTGAAATTCTTGGATAGGGTTGCGCCACGTCGGTTTCCCGCTCAAATTCATTCCACTCCTCGACGACCTCAGCGTTGATCCGAGGAGTGGGGAGACTATCTGTATTGGGTAAAAATTGACGTGCTCGATTAGCACCTCGGCATGATGAACCGAAGAGAAAACGAGCTGACGCTCCGAAGAAAAACGATCGAAGCAATCGATCAGATTACCGAAGGTGAAATTCATTGTCAGTACCGAAGGCCAGCCGCGAGCTGAGCTCCGGTGACATCCTTTTCAACCAAACATCAAGGTCATGCCACCGAGGTCATGTGATCGAACTTCGGTGGGGCACCTCTGTTCCAACGGCTTTACAGCCCACTACTTCAGCCCACTAACTCCTCCCATTAATGCCAAGAACGTGGGTCAAAGTAGGATTGATAGTGGACGACGTGGGCAAGGCCCCTAGGCCTATAAATAGTACTTTATTTTGTATGATGGGCATCAAGAAATACATACAGAAACTCTGCCCAAATTTGTACTCACTACAATATATTGAAATCAAGTTTCTCTTTTGCATTTACGCTTACTTCTTGTACTTTTCTAGCTTTGATACGATCTTTTGCTTATATTCTGACCCAAATTCGATTTGTGATCCTAAAACTAGTTTAGGCTCGTACATATATATTATACATATGTACAAAATTAAGGTCTCTGTTACGTTAAAATAGTATAAAATTGATTCTACATCATATAATATCTCCTTTCTTCCACTTTATATATTACAGTATATTTTCATTTGGCACGATTTTTTTTTAAAAAAAAGACTTTTTAGATTAGTGATCTAAAATAAACCATAAATATTTTCGGTTCGTAGTCATTTCATTAAGGAAGTTTTTGGCGTGCATGAAAATATTTTTCGGGAAATATTTTTTAGTTTCCCATATTTGGTTGGCTTAATTACAAGTTTTGAAAAACATTTGCTTTATGGAACTTATTTTCCTTTAATTAGAGAAAAATATTTTCCCTTGATAAAGGAAAACATTCTTCAAAAGTGACAATTAACGCTACCCACCTCCACTTCCTTCCACCACCCAATCCTAACCCCACCCCATCCATCCTCACTAGGGGCGGATGTATTCCTCAGCTATCGGTGTCATTCGACACCACTCGATCAAAATTTTTGTTAAAAAATAAAAAATTGCTTATAAAAATAAAGAATGACACCAGTAAAATAAAAGTATTAGCAGGTGAGTTTGTGTAGGCACATATATTTCAACTTTGTAGTCTTGAGTTCTAGACCCTTCAGTGGCGGCTTATTTCAAGATTTTTTAAAGCTAGATTTTGACACCACTAACAAAAAATCCTGCGTACGCCACTGACCCTCACCCACCACCTATCCTACCCCACCCTATCCCTTATCCTCCCAACCCACCTACCCCAACCATAACCCACTCTGTACCCCTAATATTACCCACCCATATTGGATGGTAAGGAAATTGTTTGCTTTCTTGGCAATCAGACACCGAAAAATGAGTATGAAAATCAATTATTTTCTAAGACATCTATGAAAAGTATTCATACCAAACATTCTAAGGATAAAATAGTAATTTTAAAGTTAAATTATTTTCAAATCTAGAAAACTGTCATTCTTTTTTAAACAAATTAATAAGTAAATGTTGCACGTAAACTGAAGCGGAGGTAGTAAGATTATTTTTTATAAACAAGTAGCTAAAAACAAAAAAGTTGGGAAAGTTAAACCTCTATTTCCCCTCCCCTGCTACACCTAATGATACTACAATATTTTATGCGATATTGTTTTTACATAAACTTACATCCTAATGAAAAATAATGTTGAATAGAAAAGATCGATCCCACAAAATGACAAGAACTTGTGTTTGTCCTTTCGATTACAAAAATCGGAAAAATCATGAATCGAGAGATTTACTAACAAGCGAGCCCTGTGAAGGGAGATACGTGACCAATTAATGTGGATTTTGTTCTATGGTCAAATTTCTCAAGATTTGGACAATGATAGGCACATGGTGATCGTCGAATGGAGCCTTGAATCAACACATGTGCTTCCATGTTACTGGCGTTATTCCACCCCCAACATATTCTGTAATTGCCAAAATTTGTAATACTCAAGTTACTCGTACATCATTCTTCTCTCCCAGGTGGTGGTTTCCATTTAATTTCTCTATCAAATTCAATAGTACTCCGCGTAGATAATATGCCAGGAACATTGGGTTTTCTCCCATGCATTTTCGTGTTAATTAAGACAATACGCGAAGGTCTTGTAGCAAACTAATATCACAGGTCTTTTCTCTAGAAAATAAAATTAATATTATGTGGATAAATAGTCATTGCACGTACCAGTTATTAATTGAATAAGAACAATAACTGCACTTGATTTTAGCCAAACGTACTCTAATATTAAAAAGTATAGTTAAACACGTGTTTGTGGAGAAGAAATCAATCTCTGGACTTGTTGGTCTTTGCTCCTCGCATCAAAAATAGTTCTAATAAGACGATAAAAACAATGGTAACAACCTAACATTGCCAAAGGAAATATATTATCACATTTTCACTCGTCCTACATTATTAGTGTTACAGTAATAATACATTATTCATAGAAAAATAGAGAGGTTGTGGAGCTCTAAGCTAGTTTAAGATTTATAATAAAGCTTCCTCTAGAGTCTAGTAAGAGATTTTGTGTGTTAAGTATAATATGCGAGTTGATTCATGCATCATGATTGTTCAGCTCGTCATTATCAGTGGGCGACGGGCGTCCAAATTAAAATATGCTATAGGATTGTGTTTTGGAGTGTAATCATGAGATTTGATTCTTGGCAACCCACTCCAAATCATTTCAGGATTTTGTATGCCACCGGCTACTGCAAATTCGCGCAGACATGCAGTGTCTCGTTTATGCTCATCTTCCTGTAACAGTATTAGCTAGCCATGAAACAGCAACTGCACTAATTAGCTAACTCTGACTTGTTTCCCAGCACTTATCTAATTATTCTTTGCTATTAATGAAAATTATCTATGTAACATGGGTCCAGAAATTATAACAGACTTTTGCTGGAGTTATCTCTTTGTATACTATTTCTAGTAGGACTCTATATGATTTTACTTGTATTCATCTTTACTTTACCCAGATGTATCTTTGAATATAGGGAAGTTAGGAGGGATGTATTGAAAGAAACAATAAGGAAACTCGACTTGAACGGCATCGGGAATCTTAATAGAAAAGAAGGCAAAGGTAGTTCAAGGTCGAGTGAGCCTTGGCTAAGCAATCCATGTACCTTAGCTTCACTCAGAGCTATTAAGCTCTTTGCAGGAAGAAAATAAGCAGACCACTTGGGCATTTAGAAGAAGATGCGTGGATGAGAAGTTGTCTGAGTTCATTCCCTTCACTTCCTGGGCCCAAAGTGCTTTTCAAGATAGACTCGCTCCTACCTGCAACTAAATCTACTTCTATATTCTCCTCTTATCTTAGAGGGTAATAAAGAATTATTTTTCCTTTCTTACAATTAGCTAACAGAGAGCAAAGCTTAAGCTTGCTCCTTTATAACATTTACTTGGTATCAAGAGCTATAAATGATCCCTCTCAATGGCTTCTGAAAACATCCGTAAATCAATCTTCACTTGGTCTTCCTATCCCTCCTCTAATATTTTCCAATATCAAAGGTTCTGTTCCCATTGAACGGACATATGTCAATTAACTTACTTAGAAGAAAGTTTTTTTATTATTGTTCTTAAAAGTCACAAAAAAGTTTTTTTTTTATTGTTCTTAAAAGTCACAACCTCCTAACTCTAGTGGATGGAACCATACCATGTCCTTCATCAGATCACGAAGATTACAAGCTATGGATTGAGTTCAGTACTATTGCATTAAGAAGGATTAATGCTACGAATTCTTCTGTGGTTCTTGGACACTTTTAAACTATGCTTGTGAGACATCTAAGCAGGCGTGAGATACCTAGCCTCACTATATTCGGATAAAGTCTCATTCTATGGAGGATTATCTTTAGCAGCTTCTTTCGATCGCCTATTCTCATAGAGTGAAAGGTAAGCCTGTGACTGAACATGATCTCGTCACTCAGGCTTTGCAATGATTGCCTTCATCCTATCAGCTCTTCGCGTTTGGATTAAATGCACCAGGATCTCTGCCTTCTTTTATTGCATTAATACCACTTCTCCTCACGGACGTAGCCCAAATTACAACAAATATTTCTGAAGAACCAGACCCACAATATACATATTATTGTGACTAGTCAAAGTAAGACCACTTCTAGTACATCTTTTCAGGGAAGTAAATTTGCAAAAGGTTACATACATGGGCGAGGTCGTGGAAAGAATAACAAGAGACAATATGGTTGGGGTCAAGGATACAACAACTCTTCATGGTTTGGTTTCCAACATCATTTTCGTCTTCCTTCCTCTACTAATGGTTGTGTGGAAAAAAATACGTCACCTACTATTACGGGGATACGAGTCCAGCTGATGAGACTAGACTTATTCTATAAGTCACCAAGCACAGAGGATACACACTTGCTCTACGAGTTACGACCGTTCAGACGGTACGGGCGTAGGACGCAAGGTATACATCTCACTGCCTTATGGTTTACAGTCTCCTAGGTAGAGTTTCGTATATACCACCGTCTTGAGTTTATAAGCTCATGGCCTCATTAGTCTTTGTATTTTACCATAATAAAGACTAGGTAAATCTCTACTATAAATACCTCTCCTTACATTGTATTGTACATCAAGCAATTCACAAAGAATCCGGCTACTCTGAAAGAAGAATAATATTACTTACTTTCTTACTCATTACTTTTTTTCTCTATTTACATACATTTTCCATCGTTTATACTGTATTGCTTGTGACCCCCTCATAAATTTAATTGTTTAACCTAGATGTCCAATTCTAGGCATAAACAGTTTGGTGCCCACCGTGTGACCCAGAAAATTATAGGTATTCTATGAAGGAAAAGGCGCAGTCATGTCAAACAACAACAACCACGTCGCAGGGGATGCTAGTATCACGATCTGACAGATGACACATAACTCGGTCGACACGGATAAAATATGAACGAATATCTAAGATCAACATCCTTTTATTTGCTATCACGGCCGGAGTCCCATCGAGATACTGCGCCTTATTGTGATTCAGACGAAGCGATATTGGCAGTCCCGGGAGCCCAGAAACCCGTTAGCATAATTTTTGGTGGCCCAGAGTTAGCAGCACCAGGACCAGAACAATCATGGTCTGTGAGGCCCACCAGGAGATAACCAAGAAACCCCGTATCAACGCCATCGAGTTTGATAACAAAGCCTCATTGCAAGTTCTATACCCCCACTATGATGCCTTGGTAATTACCTTCCAGGTGCATGATGCTCAGGTCAAACGCATATTGGTAGATCCAGGCAGCGCAGTCAACATCATTCACTGGGAAGTCATTCGCTAGATGGAGGTGCAAAACAAGATAATTCCAAGTCCATACACCATAACCTGCTTCAACAGCTCCAGCAAGAAGTCTGTAGGAGAAATACTCCTTCAGGAACACCTTCCAGGGGGCAGCGAGGGTAACGTCCTTCTAGGTAATGACATGCGATCTCTCGTATAACATTATCTTGGGAATACCCTAGATTCACGAAGTACGCACAGTGTCGTTAATGCTTCATCAGATCCTTAAATACCCGACTCCCTGGAGGGTGAGAGAGATTCGGGGGGACCAGAAATTATCCCGAAGTTGTTATGTAACTGTCATGACATACGCGGTCAAGAAGGAAACGAAGAACTATAAGAAGAAGTTGGATAAATTGCTTGGCACTTGTCTAACCAGCATACCTTTTAGGTCTGGAAGTTATGAAGCAACTGGATCTCAAGAGCCAGCCATCACGCCCCTAGACCTGCAGGAAAAAGGGAAAAACCACGAAAGCTACGGTCGAAAACCTCGATTCGATCATTTGTTACGAGAGGTTCCTAGATCAGAAATTTTACGTAGGGTCCAAACTCTCGGCAAAAGCCAAACAAGAATACGCTAACTTCCTGCGTGCTCGGTCAGGCACATTCGCCTGGACACACATTGACATGCCAAGAATATCAACTAGCGTCATCACACGTAATTTAAATGTCGACCCCAACTTCAAGCCGGTCAAGCAGAAGAAACGACCGATCAGCTGCGAAAAGGGATTGGCGGTGCACAAGGAAGTTGCGAAGCTGTTAAACAATGGTTCCATTTGCGAGGTTCAGTACCCCGATTGGTTATCCAACGTAGTGGTCGTCCCGAAGAAGAATGGGAAGTGGAGAATGTGTATTGACTTCACAGGTTGGAATAAAGCATGCCCAAAAGACTTTTTGCCACTTCCTAACATCAATCAACTCATCCATTCAACGGAAGGTCATGAGGTTTTAAGTTTTCTGGATGCATACTCGGGGTATAATCAGATCCTCATGAATTCGGATGATCATGAGAAGACTTCTTTTATCACGAACATGGGGACTGATTGTTACAGGGTAATGCCTTTCAGTTTAAAAATGCAGGAGCAACTTACCAGAGATTAGTGAACCTGATGTTTAAGGAGCAGATTGGTAAGACTATGGAGGTTTACATCGACGACATGTTGGTAGAATCAGAATTTTCCAAGGACCGCATCAACCATCTGGAGATAGCATTCGACATCTTGGACAAGTTCGGTA
Organism: Petunia axillaris subsp. axillaris; assembly: GCA_029990575.1. Classification (NCBI taxonomy): domain Eukaryota; kingdom Viridiplantae; phylum Streptophyta; class Magnoliopsida; order Solanales; family Solanaceae; genus Petunia; species Petunia axillaris. Next base: position 9,194,374 of record JARKNS010000001.1, on the reverse strand, counting down.
TGAAGCTCAACCCAGAGAAGTGTGCCTTTAGCATATCCTCCAGGATGTTCCTCGGGTTCATTGTCTCCAATAGGTAGCATAGAAGAAAATCCTGTGAAAATTGAAGCAATCAAGGCTATACCAAAAGTCGTGAAAAGCGAAGTAGAGGTAAAAAGACTTAATGGCCGGATAGCCGTGCTCAGTCGTTTTATCTCGCGGTCTTCTGAAACGTGTCATCAGTTTTTCAATGACTTGAAGAAAATTAAAAGCTTCGAGTGGACAGAGCAGTGTAGCAAGGCATTTCAAGAATTAAAGCAGTATCTGGCCAATCCTCCATTGCTAACCAAGCCACGCGAGGGAGAGCGGTAATTGTTATACCTCATGGTGTCCGAAGTTGTCATCGGTGTTGTCCTGGTACCAGAAGAAAAAAGGGTTTGATCGCCAATATACTATGTCAGCAAATCTTTGTTGGACGCAGAAACCAGGTACCAGCACCTGGAGAAACTAGCACTCGCCTTAGTAAAGGCAGCAAGGAAGCTACCGCTATATTTTCAAAATTACACGATTATTGTGGTCTCCTCTTTCCTTCTGCGGACCATTTTGCACAAACCCGAGCTCTCAGGTAGGCTAGCAAAATGGGCTGTAGAGCTAGGAGAATATGATATCATCTATCAACCACGCATGAACATCAAGTCACAGGTACTCGCGGATGGCATTGCCGACTTCAGTACCGACTTAATGCTGAAGGCCGAGATAGAATGTAAAATGATGGAGGGTGTTACCCCCGTAGAATAGGTGATCTACTCCGATGAGGCCTCGAATGTAAAAGGTTCGGGCTTGTTTTAGTCATCAACTCTCCAGCTAAGAACAAATTTTGGAAGGTTGTCAGCTGCCCATAAATGACAAATAATGAAGCAGAATATGAAGCAGTAATTCAAGCTTTAGAATTCGCTTACATATTAGGGTCCAGGGAGATCGACCTCTATAGAAACTCTCAGTTGGTCATCAATCAAGTAACTGGAGCCTACGCTGCCAAAGACGCCTACATGCAGGAATACTTGGGCAGGGTAGAAAAGGGTTTGAAGAATTTTCAAAAATGAAAGATCTATCAAATACCAAGGAAAGAAAACACGGAGGCTGATACCCTAGCCGATCTAGCGGCCACTGCAGACATGACTGCAGATAGCCCAAGATCTATTATTGAGTTAACCTACGGACGTAAAGCGCAATGAGGTCAACATCACGGGATCGGTATGGGATTGGAGGCACCCGATTATTGATTACGTGGAAGGGACTACTCCTAGGAGACAGAAAAGAAAGCAGAAGGTTGAGGGTTCAAGCAACTCGTTATTGCCTGATCAACGGGGAGCTATATCGCCGGATATTTAGTGGCCCTTTTGCTAAATATCTGGGACCTTTACAAGTGGACTGCGCACTAAGAGAAATTAATGATGGGAAATGCAGAAACCACTTCGACGGATGATCTCTAGCTCGCAAATTAATTAGGGCGGGTTACTTCTAGCCCCACGGAAGATGACGCGAGAAAGTTCGTTCGTGCATGTGACAGTTGCCAAAGATTTTCCTATATACTTCATTAGCCAGCGGAGCTGGTACATTCAGTAATAGCCCCTTGGCCTTTCATGAAAGGGGGAATGGATATCGTAGGGCCCATGCCTAAAGCACTCAATGGTGTCAAATTCTTGCTTATCATGACAAAATATTTCACCAAATGGATTGAAGCAGCGGCCTATGCTCGAATCCGGGAGCAGGAGGTAATACAGTTTATATGGAAGAACATCATGTCTTTTCATTAACGTATGGAATGGAAGCAATTATTCCTTTAAAAATCGAAGAATCCAGCTTGAGATGGTCGTTTGCCAAGGAGGAATCGAACAACGAGGCTTTGAAAGCTTAACTTGACGCCTTGGACAAACGACGGGAGATAGCAGTGATACGCCTCGCGGCCCAGAAGCAGCTAGTGGAGCAGTACTACAACGTGTGGACTAACTTATGTTCCTTCAATGTGGGTGATCTAGTCCTTCGCAAAGTTACTCAAAGCACCAAGAAGGCCAGCGCAGGCAAGGTAGCTCCAAATTGGGAAGGACCTTGCAGAGTCCAAGGAATCACTGGAAAAAGGTGTGTGCGTTCTTGAAAACATGGAATGAACAACTATTCCAAATAATTGGAACACCTCTTAGCTTAAAAAGTACTACTCTTGAAAGGCCAGCTGAGCCTACAAACTCGAGACATGTATTTTCTCCTTTCTTGTTTCTTTAATTATTATCATTATTTCATAACAAGCCCTTAGCACCTTTCTTTATGTTTTATATGGCTCAATGCTCTTTTTATCAACAAAACTACTATTTTACTTAGACAGTTCTACAATTCAGATCCATCTACGATCCAAATATTCATAACCCCGGCCAGATCTAAATTGAAGTAATACACCAACTTTTTGCTACAAAAAGTAGGGTAAACAACTCGCTTAGAGCTAGATCACGTCTAGCTCAGCCACCATGTATTATTCGTAAGTTGAACTCGTCAATTCAACAAATTGCACCTACATGCCGGTGGGGACGCCCGTCCGCCTGTATAGCGCCAGAAAGTCTTAAAATATTCGAGTATATAAGTAAAAACGTTCTAGTTGGAATGCAAAAATGTCCAATTAAATATCAGGGGCTAAAGTCGTCCCATTGTGGGCTCAAAACAGCTGTCTATCACAGGCGCAATATAAGTCGTCCCCTCGATGCGCACGCCCGTCTTTTAAAGATATTAGCCCATAAAGGAACACAAAACATGTTGCTTAATTACACAAGTACGCATAAAAATGTTAATGGACATCTATTTCATTAATAATACATAGCCCATAGGCTCATAATATACAATTAATTCTTCCTAAATACAACATTGTTCATGACAACTGTAAAAAAAAAATGGAAATGGAAGGCTACAAACTGCAAGTTCCACCGAATTTGCACGACGAGAGATTCTTCGTCTGGATTGTAGCTCTTGCAACAAAGTCTCTCTCGGCACGTGGAAGGTGAAATTTCCAACTTGATACCCCAAGCAGCAACATCTTTGTAATGTTGTGCCACGGGAGTTGGAAAGTCAGTCCAGCTGAGAAATCCCTAAGTAGAACAGAACAGGAAGCATACGCGGTTCGAGACTTCACTTAGAGAGACTCCAATAGGAAACCCTCAGTGGCTATGTGAACACCTTGTTCCCCCTATTTCTCGGATGATTGGAAGAAGATGGATTCCCCAAAACTACAGAACAGACCAGAGCTATCATCCACCCTGAACACTGTGGGCATGGAGAATGTTCTCGGGTATCAACCCACCGAATAAGGAGAGGATATCCCAGGGACTCGCTCCTAGTTCAAATGGAGTTTCTTCCGGGACTATGGCCCTAAGCAACTAAAAGAAGAGCAGATGTAGAAGTCCTGCTTGGTTAGCATTCTTCTGCTGACAAACTCTGCAGGACAAGAGGAATATCACAGCAACCGCCGTGTTAGAAGAAGAGCATACCGTAATCAGTGTGCATGCTAAACAAAAGATATTTTGAAGAATATCATTAGAATCCAAGTCAAAATTCATGACTCGGGGGACTCCGTTCGTCCATTCATGGAAGGAAAAAAGGAGGAAGAAAACTGTAGATGGTCTTTTTCCTACAGTTTTCCCATGCAATATCCATTCTGAACAAAAGAGTATTTCCAAGAATATCAAACCAGGATTACAGGCAAATATTTTTGAAGATAGTAGAATCATTCTTTCATAAGAAATCTTTGAAGAGATGGAGTATTTCTCTGAGGAAGATTGTGATTCCACACTATCACAAAGCCCCTATTTATTTATAGGCAGGAAAGGATAAGAATAAAGCATGAAATGGTCAAGAGTAATTATTGTCGCACCTCGTTTTTCGAACTCGGATTGAGTTCGAAGGTTGGGTTTGACTAAAGGTGACTCGTTTGGAAAAAGTTTGGAGTCGCCACCTAATAAATTCGTCTAAGGCGTATTAGGTCACCTAAAGCGTCTAAAGGTATAAACTAACTCCAGGAAGTCGTACTAGTAGCGATTCTAAGGTAAGAAGCCCTTGTGACTTGGGAAGAAAGTATAAGGCACTTCCCAAATCTCACTAAAGGTGGTTTCCCTACCGGATTTAAATTTTTTTGGGATTATATGCTAAAATACGAATATACGAAGAACTTAAAGCAGTTCTCCACTAAAGCCATGAAATAAGAGTTGAACTAGAGGCTAAAGGTGCAAGTTGAGATTCAAGATATCTTACCCGCCCACAAATCATGCTAAAAGGCTAAAGCAAACACCAATTTAGACATTATATGTAATTTAAATTATAAACAAAGCCTACTGTTATGGAAGAAGACTTAAATCTGATTATGGATTCTGCATAAACGGCCTAAAAGCACTGTCTAACCGCAGTTTTGGCTCTGATTATAACATTTAATTTTCAGAGGGCTATAAACTCAGTAGTGACTCATGTTCGGATCATTTCTGCAAAATCAATGCTGCTTAGTTTAAAAGGCGTCAAAACTAACAAAATATAATTCTTTGGTTCCCAAAATACACAACCATTCTAAAAAAGAATTGCTATGTTCATGGAATGTTAGCCACTTTGGAAGGTAATTTGATATTAATTATCAAGTGCCTTTTCCAAATGGCTATTGTTGTGGGGTCAAACATGTATTAACAAAGTGTAAATACATATACATAGATAACATTAAGAAAATATTTTTTACTAAAAAAAAGAGTAACAAAAACATATTTTATAGAAATTGATAAAATTATATATATATAGGTAAAGCTTTTATACTAAATAAGATAAAGCATATAAAAATAGAAGAATTTTATCATAAAATAGGCTTATGACAATGTTATGAAAAATATAGTCAACTTACTTTGTTTAGCTTTTCAAAAATAACCATGAATATGTAAATGTAAAGCTTGACCCCCAAAGCCACTCCTTTCCCTTCCACACTATTAGTAGTGATTAGAGAAACGTTCAGCCTTTTAAAACCAGTTTAATTGCAGAAAAATTAGCCTTGAATTTTAAAACTGGCCAGCTTTACAGTTCTGCAGAAATGTACTTCAATTGAGATAGAATTGCGAACATTACCTATGTTTTAAAAAATTAAATTTTGCTATGTAAAACAGCCCTGTTATATGGGAATTCAGATTTTGAAATTTTGCATAAAAAGACAAGTAATCAGATTGTATTTCAAGCTTTAGTAATTGCAGAAATGGTCCAGATTTCATTTTTAGCCTCTTTTTTTATTTTTGCAGAAAACAGCCTCCTGTAACAAACTAATCTTAACGTTGTCCTGCTTTCAGTTTTACAACTCGCTCACAGTTATAAAGTTGCTGGATTGACCAAATGCAACACTTTCTAAAAATATCATTAGGATGAAGAAAGGCCCCTGTAAAGCCATGAATAGCAACAGCCTACAACCGCGTGTTACCGTTGCCTCAACCGATGTTTAGACACCTTTTTTGTTGCTTCGCCTAGCAACTTTGCTAACCATTTTTCCGTATTATCACCTTTCCTTGTAGTGTACAATATATGTATAAAAAAGGGATGCCCTATCAAATACAAGCGTGTGGAATCTAAGGGAATAGCCAAACGTATGTATACTAAAAATAAGTGAAGAATAAGTGTACTGTATGCACCAGTGTGTGAAACCTCCAGGTTCCATTCAAATTTACTTTTGATAACATAAACATTCATGTTACAACATGGAGTTTTATCACTAAGGGAACCTGCATATACGTTAGTGATGGTATAGTCACTTAAAGACTATCCAGAAAACTGCAAAATGGGTTAGTGGCAGCCATAATAGGCTTAGCAAACCAGCACACATAGAGTAACAAAAATCAAGTGACTTCTAAGGAAAAACTATTATGTCATGCTACATATAAGTTCAGATTGTATACCTTGGATGTGAAATACTAGATGGGAAGTTTAGCGAGGGCAGAATAGAATAGAAAGTTGTCACCAAGGGTTTTACCATGGCTTACAGCCGGCAAGACAAGAAGAATAGCAATGGAAGAGAGTTTAGATGCTTTTCAGAGAGAGCAAATATACAGTTTTCTGTATGCCTTTTTAGCATGTATTCACTGTCTAAAGTTAAGAAGAGAGGGCCTGTTTATATAGTGCTAGGGTAGCTATTTTAAAGTTCAATTTTAATTAAGGAAAATAAAATAAATAAAAAACTTGTAAGGAAGATAGGAAAAATATTTTGTCAATCAATTTTAAATAAAAGAGGTACCAGGATGCTATCTTTCCAAAAATAATTTAACAGCTTTGAATTTCTAACTGCTTGCCCTTTTTCTAAGGAATCAAAATATTTTTCTCAACATATATATATATATATATATATATATATATATATATATACTAAAATCTCGGCAGTGAAGCATCCTAAGAGGGAAAGATCAATTATCCAAGTTAAATTCCTTGTATGAAACTGTACCAGTCAATAACATGCATTTACAACAACATATTCATTTAAATCTTCGGCCAAAATCCAGTATAATCAAGAAAAGAAAGTTATGATTCTTCTCAATTGGTTTTAATAAAGGAAATCACATGCAGCTATCTATTTACTGTAGCAGTTCAACATTCCATTAAGAGGATCTTCCCTCTTACTTTCGGAAAGCATTTAATGCATACACATAGTGTCAAACAAAGCTTTAAATCAGTAAATTTGCCCAAACAGTCATGCCTCGACTCAATTCAAAGACTAATGATAAAACATAATCTTGAATACGAAAGAGTAAAGGCAATCGACGCTCATCCTACTTGAAACAGTTCAAATAGTCGTGTAATGACTCTGAGTAAATTAACAACATCATCACTATGCTAATAGAATTATCCATTCATTTTATCATATAACGAGAACAAAACGGGCAGATTCTCCTTATCTAATGAACAATCATTTTTGTAAAATAGGCTAATTGTAACGAGGACATAACTAGCAAGCGATTTTCATGATTTTAAGAAGTAAATGAAATAGTCAAAGAAAGGTTTTACCCATGTATGAGGCTAGGTTGGGTGCCAGGTCGGGCAGACCCGTTTTGCCTTGTCTTTGACCTAAATCCGTAATACTCTCACCCAAAATTGTTTCTTTCCCTCGTATATTTTGGATTTGCAGAGATTGTCCATGATTTGATTTTGATTTGGATGGCAGTTCCTTTTCCTTGTTTCAAGTTCCAAAGAATCAGTGAGTGAGAAGGGGAGATTCTCTTTCCTTTTCTGGTGTGAGATGAGACATGTGAGAGAAAGAGGGTAGGAGCATCGTCGTCTTCGCCGCCGTGACTGGCGGAGGATGGTGTGTGTGTTTGCATGGTGTATCAGGACAGGTTTGAGGGAGAAGGGGAGAGAGGAGTGAGGCAGGGGCGGCGGGTTAGAGATATAGGGGGAAGGGGATATGTTTTAGAGTTTTCTAATTTGGAGGCTTTGGGTGTAGTTAAAAATGGAAAGGTCTTTCTCGACCATTGGATGAGGGAAACAGGTGGCTCAGATCGTGCCGCGTGGGCGTGTGAGCCAAATGTGTTGGTTTTGAGAGTGCAACTGTGTATATGTAGTGTGTAGGGAATGTATTTACGTGTATATGCAGTGCATTTCTAAGTATAATTTGCTAACAATAGACTTACAAATGCCAATAAATGAAAGAATAATTGGTAAAATATAAGGAATAATATTGGTGACTTATAAAAAATAATAATTAATTCAAAATGATTATAGACGAGCTTAGAAAATATTAATTAGGTATAAATAATGGCAAAACAGGTACGTAAGTATTTTACTAATAGTACAAATAGTTACAAAATCGTGCAAGCATTTTTGAAAATGACCTAAATGATTTAATTATGTAATATATTCACAATTAGTAAATATTATATAAATATGGGATTAAGGATAAGGGATTACACACGTAAATGCATTACATCTAATGCAATTTTGTTAGAAAATTTTAATATGCATTTTTAAGCTAAATACAGCCAATTATAAAAGAAGGGGGGGGGGGGAACAAAATTGGGTGTCAACAGCTGCCCCTCTTTGTCCAGGGATGATGAAAGAGTATTCGGGCAAAGAAAGTTGACGGAGTAGCCAATTTTGTCACGACAGGAGGGCAAAATGCTGGAAAGAAAAAAGAGAGTTTTAGGGTGTTTTGGCCGAACTCTGGTCTCTGAATTGTCTATATATCTCAGGTTGCACGAGAATCAGACTGTGTGTATCTCTAGAATGACATGTTGCCTGTGTGAGATATATATGACGCATGATTTAGGTGTCAAGAGCTAATTTGTCCAAGTATGAAAAGTTCAGATTGGTGTGTGCCTTGAAATTGATGACATATTGAGGAGTAAGCACGGTAAATTCGCACGAATCAAACAAATGAACACGATTAGGCACGAAGATACGCACGATTAACAAACAGGCAAGATTCACACAAGGTAAGCACCAATCCGAAAGAATGCAAACTGCCTTCTTTATAAAGGATCAAGCAGATTACTTGTTTGCCTAAGAGAGGTTTTGATTTGAACGGGATAAATAATTTGATGAAAGAACAAAAGCATAATTGAAGGGACAAAGCTTTTGAATGGGGTTTCGAAATGGTGCATAATATGTATTTGATATTTTGTAATTGCACGATTTCTGTATAGGGAACTAATTTTGAAAGCGAGTATGAGAGAGCGAGGAAGGGCTCAAAGAGATTGTTGGAAAGTCAAAAAGTGTCTTAAAGTGTTTCCCCATATGTTGTCATGTTTTTTGTTGTAATTAGTATTTTCTGCCTGCATTAAAAGAAAGATTTGTGAGTTATGGGGAGACGGGAAGGTCGATTTGTGTATTCTACTTGAAACTAGTGCCTTATTCTTTATTGTAATGCAATCTCCTCGTTGCTTCTCCTCAAGGTTGGGAGTAATCGATCTTTAATGAACCTCAAAATTCTTCTCCAGTGTTGACTTGCATTTTTTGGAATTTTCGAGGAATCCTCAAAAATTCTACCCCAGTTTATTGTCTTTGATAGATCACCTTATTGTAATAGTGTCTGCAAACAAAACATACGTATATATCCAATTCTAAGGGGGACGAGCCTAATAGTAGTGCCTGAAAAATAAAGTAAAATTTATGTGTATATCCAATTCTAAGGCGGATGGGCCTATTATAGTAATGTCTGCAAAATAAAATATATGTGATGTCCTATTCAAGGCGGAAAGGCCTAATAGTCATATTCTAAGCCTGACGGGGCTAATGGTCATATTCTAAGCCTAACGAGGCTAATCGTTATATTTTAAACCTGACGAGGTAATTGTCGTATTACAAGCTTGGTGTAGCTAGTTGTCATATTTTGAGCCTGACGATGCTAGTCGTCATATTTTAAGCCTGACGAGGCTAATCGTTATATTTTAAGCCTGACGAGACTAGTCGTCATATTTTAAACCTGATGAGGATAGTCGTCATATTTTAAGCCTCGCGTGGCTAGTCGTCATATTTTAAGCCTGACGTGGCTAGTCATCATATTTTAAGCCTGACGAGGCAAGTCGTCATATTTTAAGCCTGACGTGGCTAGTCGTTATATATATTAAGCCTGACGTGGCTAGTCATCATATCTTAAGCCTGACGAGGCTAATCATCATATTTTAATCCTCACATGGCTAGTCGTCATATTTTAAGTTTAACGTGGCTAATGGTCATATTTTAAGCTTGACGAGGGTAAGCGTCATATTGGAGGTGCCATGTCCATAAACTTGTAAGTGCATTTCTTGAGTGTCTTTCAGGTATTGGTGCTGGAGCTATTCATTCTCAGATATTGTATTGCCTGCGAGTCTTGTATTTGTAAGAAAAGATCTGCTCTCGAAGAAAAATTTATTAGTTGAATTCAAAGTAGTTGTCTTGCATTGAACAACCAATCTTGGCTAGAATTTGCATTTGTCCTTTGACGTAACAATTGGCTATCTTAGTGATCCTGATCGATCGTGCGGATACTTCTTCCACTTTTAGCTTGAAAACTTTTGAGTGAGTGTATTGGAGTAGGATGATGTCCCAAAAATTGTTCTTATCTTGGTTAGGAGAAAATGAGAATTTTATTATAATGAAACCTTGCCCAAGTAGGCTGCTTACATATCTTGTCTATACAATAATCAAGTCATATGTAGTTCAGGTACAAAGTAGGGACAAAGAGCAAAATGGTAGTCAAATTTAGAGATTGTAGATTTTGCATGGTGATGGGTTGCCTTCATGTGTTGCGCTCTCTCTTCAAATGCCTCGAAGCTATCTTCGATGGATTGCCTTGAATATAAACTGTATTTGCAGCTTGAGAGTTGGAATTGTCATTTGGTGGTTCTTATTGTACCATTATCTTGCCTTTTTCAATCATGTTCTGAATTTTGTGCTTCAGTGCTGGATATTCTTCAGTGTCATGACCTTGAATGTTCGAATGATATGCGCAAGTCTTTGATGGATCAAAATCCGAACGAGGAACCCATCCATTTCTCAGCTGCAATATACCTTGATCCCTTAGTCTTTCAAATATGTTTGTCAGACATTCAGCTAGAGAAGTAAATGTGAGAGGCTTCATCTTTTTTGTCTGGTACCGATTGCATTGAGCCTGATAAGATTGTTGTTGAAAACCCTGATAATAGGGATGTTGTCTAGTGTGTAAGTCAGGAGTATCATGAAATTGTAGATTCCATTGATTCTAGTTGTACGGTGGTTGGTGCCCAGTCATGGTGACTAATGTGTTGTCCTCTTCATTACTTTGCAAATTCTCAAGTGCCTCGGGTTGAAAATGTCGATTAACATAGTGCACTGTTGAACTGCCAATGATCTTCCCTTCTTGAATTCCAATTTTGAGTTCCTTTATTATTCGAATCAGACTAGGAAAGACGTGTGCCTGAACGCCGAGCAATTTCTCATAGTAAATCTTCTTTGATCTGGACGAAAGTTGAAACTAACTCTTCTTCAGGTAAAAGAGGGTGTATCTTTGAAGCTTTGATTCTCCATCGGGCGGTATATTCTTCAAAAGACTCGTGTTGCATTCTTTTGACTTTGTACATCTCATATAGGTGCACATCCTTTCGGATGTTGAACTTGTACTGCTCCACAAAATCTTAGGCCATATCTTTCCAATTGTGCCATTTTCTAAAATCTTGCTTGATGTACCAAGTGAGTGCTAATCCAGACAAGCTTTGGATGAACAATTGCATTCGGATGGCTTCGATGTGTCTAACTCCAATTAGGCTGTTGCAGTAGTCTTTCAAATGATAGAAATGGTTTCCTTTTCCATCGAAAGTGCTGAATTTTGGAATTTTGTATCTATGTGGTAACTCAACATATGGATGTAGACACAAATCCTCATGCCTCAAACATCAATGTCGTGATGCATGTGTACTCTTGAAAATATATTCATCCATGTCTTTTCACACTTGTAAACCACCTGATGTATTTCGAACTTTGCATCAACTTTCCTTATTGGGTAAAATAATTTTTTTTATAAAGGGACTGAACCCGGTGTGGGCTGCCTACGTATCCTGCTGCTGACAGGAATCAGGTCAAGTATAGTTCAAAATACATAAAGAGAAAATCCTAAAAACATGTGCCATAAAGCTTGCTATAAATGTCTCCAAAGATTATGCAACTTAAAAGCTCTCTTCTTGTATTCAGATGTCTGTCATTAAACTGCTGCCTCTTTGACCTGGTCATCTGCAATTACTTTGTCATTAGCATTTTCAGTCTTGATTTGCCCAGAGTTTAGCTCTTCAATCTTCTCTTTATAAGCAAAACACTTCTCAATATTGTGCTCCAACATGCCTGAATGGTAAACACATGATTTTTTCATATCTGCTTTCCAAGGTTCCTTGTAAATTTTCTTTTCAATAGGGTGCACTATCCCTGCATCTTTCAACCTTTCGTACAAACTTGCATATGATCCACCAATAGGAGTGAACTTGAGAGGAGCATCAAGAGAGAAACTCTTAGTATTATTTGTTGGATTCGGATAAGAAATTGGGTTAACTGACTGTGAGCAAACTTCAACTGTTGGCATAAAGGTCATGGCACCACATAAGTTGAGGTTTTCCCTTTGGTACTTCGACTATCTTGCCACTTTCCACTAAACTCTGAATCTCCTTTCTTAGAGCGGTGCATTCATTGGTGTCATGACCTGGTATGTTGGAGTGAAATGCACAATGTTTGCTTGAATCAAAATGAGGTGGTAGTGGGGTAAATACTTCTCCACGTTGCGGCTACAACATCCCGATAGACTTAAGTTTCTCAAGTAGAACAACTAGTGATTCATGCAAAGAGATGATGGCTTGGTTATTAAGAGATATTGGGATAGGGCTTGGGGTTTGAGTAACAGTAGCTTTCCCTTTCCTTGTAACATTCATATCCTTAGGTTGTGCTTCAGTCAAATGGTTACCTAAGACCTTTTCAGAAATTGGTTCTATAATACTTTTCCGTTTCAACAAGCTATTGCATGTACGGTGGTCGCCATAGGATTTATATCTGTTAATAAAGGCTTCGACCAGGTCACTCCAAGAAGCCCATTTGCTTGTGTCTTGCCCTATGTACCAAATCAATGCTAACCCTGTAAGTATCTTAACAAATAGCTTGCTCTTGAGTTCGTCGTTGTGTTCCATACTTTCTTGTTGGTGCAGATATGCTCCCAAATGTACATAAGGATTTTTAGTTCCATCATACAACGAAAGTTTCGTCACCATGCTAATATACGATTGTTGTGCGTAAACCTTTGCAATATTTGTTGATTCTCCTCACTTCCCACCTCCTGATTGCCTCCTGCTATCCCTTTGAATGCTCTTTCAACCATGAATGAATGTAAATTGGCAGGAGATAGAAGAAACTTTCTCTCACTCGCAGCATTTCAAGCGGGTAGTGTGGCTTTTGGAGGAGGCAAGAGTGGTGAAATTATTGGTATTGGAAAAGTTGGGAGATCCCTCAATCATGCTATTGATAATGTAGTATGTGTGGATGGATTGAGGCACAATCTTCTAAGTATCTCTCAACTATGTGATAGAGGAAACTTAGTAAGTTTCACTTCTGTAGGTTGCACTGTAAAGAACCTGCAGACTGGTGAAGTGATAATGGAAGGGATACGAGATAATAATGTGTACAAGGCTACATTAGGTTCTCTTTCTGAGAATAATTTGACTTGTCAGAATGTGCTGGAGAATGATAGTCAGTTGTGGCACAAGAGACTAGGACATGCAAGCCTGACTCAATTGAATAAGTTGGTGTCAAAGGACCTGGTTCGTGGAATGCCAAGCAAGAGATTCAATGACATCAAGATTTGTGATGCTTGTGTGAGGGGGAAATATGTAAGATCTTCATTCAAGTCAAAGAAACTGGTTAGTACTTCTTAACCACTTGAGCTGGTTCACATGGACTTGTGTGGACAAATGAGGGTAAGGAGCAGAGGAGGTAAGAGATTCGTAATGGTAATAGTTGATGACTACTCCAGATACACATGGACCTTGTTCCTCAGATCTAAAGATGAAGCATATGATATGTTTGAGGACTGGGTCAGAGTCAATCAGAAGAAACTGGGGCTTCAACTAGTCAGTATAAGGTCCGACCATGGTACAGAATTTGAGAATGCTAAGTTTGTAGAATATTGTAATAAATATGGCGTGGATCACAACTTCTCAGCACCAAGGACCCCTCAGCAGAATTGTGTAGTGGAGAGGAAGAACAGGTCCTTGGAGGACATGGCTAGAACTATGTTATTATCAAGCGGTCGATCGAAGAATTTTTGGGCTGAAGCTGTCAACACCCCGTGCTACTTGCTAAATCGTTGTTCTATCTGTCCCCTGTTAGAGAAAACTCCCTATGAGCTGATTAGATGTAGGAAACTTAATATTGCACATCTCAGAGCTTTTGGGTGCAATTGTTTCGTGCATAACAACGGGAAAGAACCTCTTGAGAAGTTTGATGCTAGAAGTGATGAAACCATTTTCTTGGGATATTCTTCACAAAGTAAAGCTCAAGTGTTCAACAAGAAGACCTTGACTGTAGAAGAAAGTGTGCATGAGGTATTTGATGAATTTGGAAGTGTTACAAACAGACAAGAAGATGATGATCGGGAGATTGGTCTTGCAAGAGATGAATCTGCTGAAGATCCTGAGAATTTGAATGGAGTTAAAAGTAATCAGGATTATAAGGATCAAACTCAGGGGGGACTAGAAGGCAATCAGACATGGGGAACTGAAGAGCAAGATGAAGAGGACTCAGATGACTCAGCTCCTCCTGGAAACGACACTCAGCAGATTCAACGTAAACCTTGGAGATATCAAAGTTCTCATCCACTGGAGAACCTCATGTCTGATCTAAACACTAGAGTTGTTACTAGAAGAGCTTTGAAGAACTTCTGTGCATTCTTTGCATTTTTGTCCTCAATAGAACCAAAGAATGTATGTGAAGCACTTGAGGATCCAGACTGGGTGATTGCTATGCAAGAGGAACTTCATCAGTTTGAACGCAGTAAGGTATGGGTCCTGGTCCCTCGACCAATGGACAGGTCCATCATTGGTACTAAATGGGTCTTTAGAAACAAGTTGGATGAACATGGCACAGTAACAAGGAACAAGGCAAGAGTGGTGGTTCAAGGTTACAGCCAAGAAGAAGGAATCGATAATGATGAAACCTTTGCACCTGTTGCAAGAATGGAGGCCATTAGGATGCTTATTGCTTTTGCAGCTTACATGGAGTTTAAGTTGTACCAGATGGACGTGAAGAGTGCATTCCTTAATGGTTATTTGAATAAAGAGGTGTATGTGGTTTAACCACCTGGCTTTGAAAGTACAGAGTTTCCTGATATGTCTACAAACTTGACAAGGCACTGTATGGGTTGAAACAGGCTCCTAGGGCTTGGTATGAAGGATTGTCTGGGTTCTTATTGAAGAATGGGTTTACTAGAGGTAAAATAGAAAATACTTTGTTTTTAAGGAAGAAAGCCAAGGACCTGCTGATTGTTCAAGTGTATATAGACGACATCATCTTTGGTGCTACTAATGAGAACCTTTGCAAGGAGTCTGCCGACCTGATGGGAAGTGAATTTGAGATCAGTATGATGGGTGAGCTAAATTTCTTCTTAGGCTTACAAATCAAGCAATCTCAGGAAGGCACAATAATCCACCAGCAGAAGTACATCAAAGAGCTACTAAGGAAATATGATATGAAGTCTGCTAAGGATATGAACACACCCATTGCCCCTGGAACGAAGATAGATCTGGATAAAACTGGTGCTTCCATCGATGAAACTAAGTACAGCGGAATGATTGGTTCTTTGCTGTATTTAACTGCAAGTCGTGCAGATATTGTTTATAGTATGGGGTTGTGTGCAAGGTTCCGTCAAAACCAAAGGAGTCACACTTAACTGCAGTCAAGAGAATCTTGAGATATTTGAAAGGAACTCAAGATCTTTGTTTATGGTACTCAAAAGGTGGAAATTTTGATCTTATTGGGTATGCTGATGCTGACTATGCAGGTCACTTGGTTGATAGGAAAAGCACATCTGGGATGGCACACTTCCTAGGTCCTTGTTTAGTTTCATGAGCTACAAAGAAACAAAATTCAGTGGCATTATCCACAGCTGAAGCTGAATATGTAGCAGCTGCTTTATGTTGTTCATAGTTATTATGGATCAAGCAGCAGTTGGAGGACTTTGGAATCAAGTGTGGACCAGTTCCAATCTTTTGTGACAATACCAGTGCAGTCAATATTGCCAAGAACTCGATCCAACACAAGAGAACAAAGCACATTGATATTAGGTATCACTTTTTAAGGGACACTGTTGAGAAAGGCCTAATTACTATGAACTTTTGCAGGACTGAGGATCAAATTGTTGATATCTTCACTAAAGCATTGAACATGGTACAATTTGAAAAGAATATGCTTGAGCTAGGGATGACCAAGATACAATGAAAGAAGCAGCACCTGGTTCTCCCAATGATTGGCTAGTGAAGTTTCCTTGTTTTACTTAGCTTAATTTTGCTTAGTTGATTCTACTATGAAAACTTAATTATTTTGCTTGCTAACCTGTTCGGAACCTGTTTTCATGACTTAGATACTGGCAAATTTCTGATATAAAGGATATAATTGAAGAAACTGGTGCATGGACATTCAGGTACACATTCTATATCACTTACTTAGTATAAGTGTTGTCTTACGTGGCCTAATTTGTTAACAATCACCCTCACTTGGCGCCGGATTAGTGTAAGCTTTTAAAATTCAAATACTTTCAACCATGCTAGCATCAGATCCTATGCGTCATAAGTAGTAACAACTTTTTCCAATCCCATCAACCCGTTCCCTTTCCCGATAAACCTAAACCCTTCCCTATTCCACTACTTGATTAAAGAAACAGTGTTTCTATCGGCAAAACAGAAAGAACTCTCGCAAAACAATTTTTCTTCTCTCTCTAGAAACTCAACACTTTGTAAACATGTCGACCAGTTCTAAAATCAATTCTCAACTCTCTTCTCCCAAACACAAAATGTCAAAACTAAATCAAAAAGGCTAAGAAACTAGCAGCGAGTCGCTCTGTGGCTATGGCGAGGAAGTTTGCCAACCTAAGACGGAAGAAGTCGACAGAGGAAGCAACTAGTAAGGGAGAGAGTGTTCCAAAAACTGGTACGGAGGAAGGGATCATTGAAACGACTCAAGAAATCGTTCAAGAACTTGAAAAGGTAAACCCTAGTTCTCCTACTGGCACCATAGTCGTCGATACTAGTTTACCTTCTGTGCCTGTAGATTTAATAGAGCCTGTTGTGAACAAAGAAGGAGAAAAGGAGGAGGTAGTTGTAGAAAATGTTGAGAAGGTCATAGAAACAGAGGTTGTTGTTGTTACTAAAGAAACCGAGAACACTGTTGATGAACCTATTCCTGAGACAGTTCCTGTGGTAGAAAAGACCGGTAGTAACAAAGGAGAGGAAAAATCTGCTGAACCTGCTAAATAACCTGAGAAAGAACCTGGTTCGTTCTCTGGTTCTATGGCTGGTGATGATGTAGATCTGAGAGATATTGATGATTATGTGGAAGAGAACGTAGAAGGTGTAGGTTTTATTGAACCTTTGGATGCTGTGTTGCCTGAGCCCAATCCACCTCCTCAAGCTAGTGAAGGTTTCTCCAGTGAGACTGATGTAGTGGTGGTTGAGGAACAGAGGAGATTGGGAAAGAGGCCTGTGATTCAGGAACAAAAACAAAATGTGAAGAAAAGGAGGTTGGTAAAGGGAGGAGAATTTGTAGGTAGTTCCAAGATTGGAAGTTCTGGAGATGCAGAGGGTATGGGAGAAAGCAGCAGAAAGAGAGTGAGTCATACTAGGAGACCTGCTACTCGAGGTTCTGTGAGAGAGCAGCAAGAGAGGATTGTGGAGGAACCTGAGGTTCGTAGGAGAGGTTCCAAATCAAAGCTGGTGATTGGAGATGACAAGGTAGACAAGAAACTATTTTAGAGGTGTGCCAATGGTGGAGGGTAAAATTCTCACTGACCTGGAGCTAGAGGGAATGACTCAACTTGGTGCTAAGTTGAGGGCTCAGGGTTGGTTGAACCTGTTCAGCGATCGTGCTAGACAACTGAGAGAACAAGAGGTTCGAGAATTTTATTCCAATTTCACAGTAAGTGAAGGTATTATGACAATCATCGCAAAGGGGCTTGTAATCCAATTTGATAGTGTGGAACTGGGTGAGATTTTAGGTGTTCCCTCTCAGGGTTACAGCGAGTATATGAGGAACTCGTGACCGGCTAGAGGAGATGGTGTGTCTACTTTGGAGGTGACCCAGAAATTTGCGGGGAGACCAAGACTGGCAAGGGCTACACAAGTTAAGAAGAAGGCAATGCAACCCTTCTACCAGTTGCTCTTTGAATTTGTGCTGAAGGACCTACTGCAGAGGTCGGAAAGAATGAGTGAGGCCAACTTTCTGGATATGACCTATATGGACATGCTAGATCGCGAGGTTCGTATTAATCTGCCTGAATTGATGATTAAGCACATTGGTAGGGTAGCTGACATGGGGTTAGGCAAACATGCGCTGGTCTATGGGTTTCTTCTGGAGAAGGTATTTGATTTCTTTGGGGTTCCTGTTGGTAAGTGGACTGAGCCGGACCACAATGACTTGTTTGGGAGGAACATTCTTAAATCCTGTGACTATGTGTTGGATGGTGAACCTGCTGATGAACCAGAGCATTTGGAAGAGGATGCAGATGAAAGAAGGAACAACAGAGTAGACAGGAGAATTGAGGGGTTCAGGAGGCAGCTTGAAAGGTAAAATGATGAGCTGGCCTGGATGAATGCTTAAAATACAAGGCTTGATGCAGAGCTGGAGTGTGAAAGAGAAGGAAACTCGCGTCGCCTCGCCTTGTTGCTTGCTCACTTTAACATCCCTGATATTTTCCAATTTTGAACCAGTTCCTTTCCCTAGTCCCTTCCTGGTTCTCTTATGGCCTGTTTTTAAGACAATATTATATCGCGGTTTGTAATATTTGAATGTTGTTTGGATTTTTTAAGCCGGTTTGGCTCTGTTTTGATATAAATATCCTATCTGCTAGTATTTATTGTCTGAAACAGGTCCTGGCGTTTAAAGGTTGGCTTGCTGCCTATTTATTGGCACTAGAGTCAACTAGACATAATTTAAGTTGCGCAGGTTCTTACAACTATGAAACTTTTCGATGATGCCAAAAGGGGGAAGTTAGTTGTTGTTCGTTCATTATATATTTGTGACCTATTTCTCCCTAACTGTTATTACCTTGGTTCGTGGTTAGTGGTTGATTTTTACAGGTTCTTGAGAGAATAAATCCTCGGTGAGACGACATTGTTTGTCATCATCAAAAAGGGAAAATTTGTTGAAGGATGAGTTTTGAAGATGTCAAAGGACCTGGTGCTAAGTGGACCGCGAAAAGGTTCACAGTCGAAGTGAGAAGACCAGCTGTTCAAACGAGATAATTCAAACGAGATATTCAAGTTAGAGCTGAAGAAGGAAAGAAAAGAACAGTTGGGTCAAAGTTCCAATCCTACTGGACACAGAAGAAGCAAGAAGCGGTGCTGAGAAGGACGCG
The DNA here is from genome assembly GCA_029990575.1 of Petunia axillaris subsp. axillaris. Lineage (NCBI taxonomy): Eukaryota > Viridiplantae > Streptophyta > Magnoliopsida > Solanales > Solanaceae > Petunia > Petunia axillaris. The sequence continues at coordinate 9,175,305 of JARKNS010000001.1, read as the reverse complement.
GTTCCTAAACTTAAATGGATTGGGAACTAAAGCAAATTAACTTAGGTTTTAAATAAAGAAATATGGGTAACCTTGTTTAAACTGATTTCAAAAAAGAAAAGGAATCCTATACTTAGTTGGATTTGGCTAAGTCTAGTCCCTATAAATACAGGTTAATTTGGCCAAATTCGAGACGCACAAAAAGACATCTGAACAGAGCATATCAAGTACAATCAGATCATGAGAAGCTTTGTATGCAAGAACAAAGGTTGAGCAGCAGAACCTTACGAAGGATCAGTTTCATAGATAAGTCTATTGTTTTAGATTCTTTGTTATAGTCTATTGAGTTGTAATCTATCAGCTTGTTTAAGAAGCATTAAGTAGAGATTACTTTTTGAGGTTAAGCAGAGGTAACCTTACCAGCTAACGTGTGGCTGTGAAGGTTCTAGGTACTAGGGGGTTCTAGTTCCTTGATTACATTACGTTGTAGTCTAAAACTTGCTCGGGTTTTCCTTTAGTGGAAGAGTTGAAATCCCAAGAGTTTAGGTCGTGGTTTTTTAATCCCTTGAGCAAGGATTTTTCCCCGTAAAAATCTCTGTGTTCTTTACGTTTCCGCAATTTGTTTAGTTTCAGAGATAGGTGAAACTTGCAAGGAACCTGGTTCTTTAAAAGTTAGGGGCAGAAAGTTAAAAGCAAGTTTTACGATTTAAAAATCGGGTAAGGACACTATTCACCCCCCCCCCCCCTCTAGTGTCTTACAAAGGTGCACCAAGTGCAATATTGATTTTTGGGTTGTTATGTCTTTTGTAGGCAGGAGGATTCCGCCCTAGGAGTAGGAGGATTCCGCTCCTTGCATCATATTGAAGGTAGGAGGATTCTGCCCTGGAGTAAGAGGATTTCGCTCCATCCATTGGGCACGTGTGACCCCATTGCATTATGAATTCATTTATTTTATATCCTTATGTATGTTGTATATGACTACTACTTGCCTATCTGTATATTTTATCGGCTATATGTTGTTACTTACCCTTTTCCTGGCTAACTTAACTATTTATTTGAGTTAAGTAGTTATTCATCACCTAATGAGTCCTTATGACTCACTCCCTACCTGTTTCTTGTGTTGTATTTTCATTTCAGCAGATTCCGCTCCTGGATCCAGTCAGCCGCAACGTGATTGAGGAGCAGGACCCCTTTCTAGCTGTCTACGGTGAGCCAGCTTGTTCATTGAGGCCACCGGTTGTAGATATTCTAGTTTTATCTCATTTTTCTCTCTTCGGAAGATGTACCTATCTCTTGGACTTCTTAGATGTCATATTTCGAAACCTCTAGATTTATGTATTTTGGGTAGTAATTGTATTTATTCTGGCGGCATGTAAATATGTCAGTTTATACATAATGTGCACGCATTTTTATTTTTTTTAAATTGATGTTCTAATATTTCTAAGTAAAGTTTGTGTTATCTAAGTCGTTTCAAATCATATGTCTTGGCTTAAGCCTATAGGGTTCGCCCGACGAGTCTAGGGAGGTATTCCGGTGCCCGCACGATCTAGTCAAAATACTGGGCCGTGTCAAATCCTCCCAAATCTCTATAAAATTCTACAACATAATTACCCTACCCTTTAAAGTATTTTTCCTTTCTTTAAATATCATTTCTTATTTCCTTCTAAAAAGAACTTCTCATTCAATTGCAAATTAAAGGAACGGAAAAATCTTTAATCCTATTTTTCCCTCCACAATTTCAGTTGTTCACTGTATCCTGTCTAATAGTGATAAATTCCGCATCAATGGCACAAGTTTTGGGGAGAACTTTCCATGTTTTCAGGATATCTTCAATAGCGCCTATTTATACCATTTTAAGTTTGGAGAAAAGGAGGGAGGAACGGTAACAGTGAGACAGTGGCACCGGTGTAGCGGTGACGCCACTATCCTAGAACACAAAATTCGCTCAAGATCATTCTGCATTTGTTTCACTAGTCGACAGCGTAATCACATGTATAAAAGATACAAACTACACCATATAAATTCACAGGAATTTTGGCTGAAAAATCCAATGGTGGCAATCTCTCTCCCTCTCCTCTTCGGTTGTCGACCTAGCTTTCACTGCCCTCAATTATTATTTTGCTTCGTCCCTTTACACATAACGATGCTAGGCACCGGATATAGCCAGAAATATCCATTGCTAGTTGTCACCTTTTCTTTATTCATTTGACTTGCTACTTTAAAAAAAAAAAAAAAAAAAAAAAGAAGTCAGTGTGGCAGTAACGCTTGCCGGAGTTTCTGCCGAAACATCCAATGGTGGTCGCTCCTTCTCTATTTGGTAATTTGCTGCACTCATTGCCATCATTATTACCTCACCGGAGAAACCCTAGACCCCAGTAAACTCTTTCCTTTGTCCCTGTTTTTTCCTAAGTTCTTTACAACAAATATTTCTTTATTCTACGACCTTGTCAGCCTTTACTGCTAATCTGTTCGGCTTCGTCATCTCATTCATCTCGTTGTGCACTATAGTCAGTTGACGCCTATAGAACCATTCATATTCTAGAGTTAATCGTTATCTTTGCAAGCTTGTTTTTTCTTGAGAATTTCACTCATTTGTTCTGAGTTTTTAATTTACTATGTTATTGCTGTTTGTTTATGCTGTTTTACCTATCATTTTGTCAAATTTTTGAGTGTTTCTGATGTGTCTGGATAATTTCTTGGATAATTGCTTCATATGATTGAACAAATGTTATGATATGCTATGTTGTTTGCCTATGAATTAATATTTATTTTCGAGCCTCTCTGAATTTTTTTTTTTTTGCAGATTTTGAATAGATGCTACACCTATAGACGAGGATAATTTTTTAGACCACTGTCCCTTATGTGTAATGTTGTGCGAAAATGAAAAGGCGATGACGATATATATATTTCAAAATTATCGGGATAGAGCAACAGGGTTAGCACTTGGCACGACAAACCAACTGGAAATCGTTGTTTGCAGCCGTGACAGCATCCTTAACCCTCAATCCGAACCGCCACATTCCGAGCCTAAATCTTTTTTAAAATTATTCTTGTTTTCTCTTTAATTTTATTAATTTTTGGTTATTTTATATATTTTTGTACTACTATTTGCTTTATTTGCGAGGTACGTCCCAGCGAAATTATCTAAAGATGACGCTATTGGAGAAGACAAATATTTAATAAATTTTTACTATAAATTTTTGTACTTAAATTAATTACTATACTGAAAACTTTATTTTCGAGTGTTGGAGGTATTGGTTAATTATTTTGATTACTTCTATTCTTTTGTAACCTAAATGGTTGAGATAGTTAATAATTAACTACATGCGTAAAAACCTCGCTTAAAAATAGTTGGAATTTCAGACAAAATGACATCTAATTTAGTAGTTCAATTACTTGAATATTTTAATTCATTTTAAAATATCAACAATTTAGTCCGTTACAGAACCATATTTACTGGAATTTAGGAGGTTTCTAACACCTTTCTCTAAGATTAATTTGAACCCTTACTCAAAATTTCTAGTTTGCGGACCAAGTTCTTGAGTCAACTTTAAAATCAATTAGAACCAAAAGCAGGTGCCCTAATATGCCTAGTTAAATAATTTATTAGGTAGCGACTCAAATTTTTATCCGTGAGTTCCACAGTCGAGTTCAATTTTAAACTTAGCGGTTTGAATACCACTGCAGATTTTTAATTGGGATTTTAGTGTTTATTTGTTTTTTTACTTGTATTCTGCTTAGCTCTTATTTCTTGAGATTAACTTTGCTTCTTCTTCTATTTGCATGCCCATACACCTTGGTCAATGAACTTGATCCACACTATCTCAAGAGGACACCAACAAACTGCAGTAATTTTTAACCGAGGTGTATGGGCATGCAAAACAAGTACATATCAGCCCACCTAAAATTTGCGTTGTTTACCTCACTAACAAAATCTGACACTTGGTCAAATGATCGTGTTATTACAATTCTTGACTAAAAAGATAGCCAAAGTTTCTAATTCTTGAACTACCTTTGAGAGCGAGTACTGTTAATTTTACTCTTATTTCTAAAAAAAAAAAAAAAAGCAATCTCAAAGTTTTCTAAATATCAAAGCCTTTATTTCACGATATAACATGGCCCGAATTTTTTGCTAGGCCATGCGGGACCCGACCACCTCCCCTAAACCTGTCGAGCAAACCTATTGACTGAATCAATATAAATTGCATAGAATTATTCCGAGAACAAAATAAATCTAACCTTAACAATACAAGATTACTCCCAAGGACAGACATATGTACAAGTTTTCTAAATAATACAGCCAATTACCCAAAATACACAGGTTTAGAGGTTTTCAGATCAGAAATCTAAGAAGTTCAAAAGATATACATATCTCGCGAATGAAGCAAAAATTAGATAAACTACAATATCTACGGCTGGTGGCCTCAATGATCAAGATGGATCATCGTAGGCAGCTGATAACATACTGTTCCTCAATCACGATGCGGCTGGTTGGGTTCTGAAGCAGAATCTGCCGAACGAAAAGAAAACAAAAGAACGAATAGGGAGTGAGGAATAGCTAACAAACCTGAAAGATAAGTAAGCTAGCCAAGGAAACAGAACCAGACAAAACCCAACAAATAAGCAATGCACATATAATCAAAGCAGCAGTCATGTACAACAAGTCAACATACACAATGGTATGAAATAAAATGAAATGAAATGAAATAAAATATGCTGCAATAGAGTCACATGTGCTCATAATCCCATCCCGAAGCAGAATCCTCCTACATTCGAGGGGAATCCAATCTGATAACCAAGTGGAACGGAATACTCCTGCTCCTGGGGCGGAATACTCCTGCATCCGAGATAATATAAAGTTGAGGCGGAATTCTCATGCACTCAGTATTTGACATAAGAGCAGAATACTCCATATCCTGGGGCGGAATACTCCTGCACCCGAGATAATATAAAGCTGAGGCGGAATACTCCTGCACTCAGTAAATGACATAGAGCGGAATACTCTTTCTCCTAAGGCGAAATACTCCTGCACTCGAGATAATATAAAGCTGAGGCAGAATACTCCTGCACTCAGTATATGACATAGCAGCCCATAACCATAAAACATAATACATATGAATGTGTTTCAAGGTTGTAGTGTAATAAGTATGCCCTGTAGGCAGCTATTCACGTAAAGAACGCGTGAACAGAATATCTATAAGGCCAAAGGCCACCAAAAAAATGGATATAATCACTTACCTTGTTCCAAAGTTAGCACTGCTACTCAACAACTGCTTTATCTTTTGCATTCTCTGTCAAACAATCCCGCACTATTCAATAAGCAAAAAAATATATCAAATAAGGCTAAAGACTGCATTCCTTACGTCTTAGGGCAATCCGGTTAGGAACCTGATATCCTATTCGCATATGCGATACACAGGCCAGGCCTATGTACATGGTTCAAAATTACATAACCAAACCCTAAATAAATTATATTTATGGATTATCCATAACTCCCTGAGTTCGAATATATAATCAATTCCATTATCGGGATCCAATTAACCCTTTAAACTATTAATTTAACTTGCTAGAACGATATCTAATATCCCAATTTCTACCATTAAAATATATTCAAACACACGTAATAAACTAAAATAATAAATTAACATAATTACCTGGATATTTCGGGATAAAAGTTTATTTTTTTCTCCTTCTCCTTTTCCTTTTTCATTCTCTCTTTACATTTCCTTGTTCTTTGTTTTGCATTTTCTTGTTTATGTATCGTTGTGTGCTAGTGCTAGGCACTTTAATTAAGGGATAGAATCCCCATCGCCTCTGTTCAATTACCTTTTCCTTTTTCTTTCTTTTCTCTTCTTTTTTTAAGAAAAAAACGTGCTACCGTGACGAAAATTAATACGGAACCCTACAAAGCTCGGAATGATCCCAAATTTCTCAAGTAAACTATAAATAATTTATGTGACATACTCGCTAATATGGATCTCGAATCGGATTCTTGAAATTTAAGATACGAATTAAATAGAAAGAGATCAAATTATTAACTTTCGGTATTTTAGCGGAACTATCCGAACGACCTCGGAATTCACTTTTGAAAGTTCACACATGTTATAAATGACCATACGAACCAAACGACACTTTCGAATTTTGAATCGGAGCTCATTCGCCAAAGTCGAGCTCGGAAACCTCTTTTTAAGATTTACCGACAATAGAAACTGAAACCTTCTTCTGATACCTACCAAACGAGGTTCGATTTAACTCAAATATTACAGACAAGTCCTGATGGACCTTATGAAGCTTTCAAAGCTGTCGGCACACCAATCGGAGTCTTAACTCCCGAAACGACTACCTAAGGTCGTTTCACGATTCTTCCACTACCCCTCTTGGGGTAACTTGAAATGTTTAAATTTTTGTCGCACATCGATCAAAGAACTTTTTGCAATCTAGTAGACATTTATATCAATACCAAATTTCTGATGTACATCATGTGATAAGGTTCGCGTCATGGTAATTGAATGCCTCACCGCTTGTTTTCTAGCCTTTTCATCATCAATCCGACCCAGCATATCTCAGGCTACCCAAACCTAATTTTTGCATGCCCAAGTGTTTCTAATTTTCACATTTATATTCTCAATTTTGGTCATCATTTGGAGTAGCAACTTTTCCTTTTCAAAGTCTCGCAAGCGTTATCATCCTAATTGAGCTATGTTTTTGCACTTCGTACACACTTGGGCAACCTTACCAAACCAATATAAATCCCCATATAACTCAAACCGAATTTCACATTCTGTATTATTCTTTTAAAATCTTATAACATTGATTCATCTGTTGAACTACGTCTGACCTGATTCTTGTTTTGGCAAGATACGTATGCAACTCTATATAAGGGGTGTCATCTTCCCACTGTCCATTCGAAGCCTTTATTTTTCTTCAGCACATTGAAGGATTGATGACAACACTCAGAAAATCGAGAGATGAACCTGCTCAACGGGCCTATGCAGCAGTTGAGTGATGAGGTCAATATGTATAGGATTTTCATGCTCGTACTTTGTCGAATTAATATAGTTTAAGATATCGTCCCACAGAGATTGGAAGCACCTAGGCTACACATTTGTATTGTATTTGTTACTATCTGAGAGAATCAAGTTGATGAAAGGAGAGTTGATTATAAGTTCCTAAAATTTAAACTAAAAACAATAAATATTTTTGGATTTCTAGATAAAAGATAGAGGTTGGGATATTTTGAATTTGCGAGATAAAATTACAATAGAAACAAGACTTTATTATTTATTTCTTTGTTGAATGAAATGATCGCTTATTTTATAATTCAACCAAATCACATAAAAAGAACTCGTTAATAGCACCACTTGCTTATACTATTAATTGATTAACAGTGAAACGGAGACCTTGTTTAAATAATACTTAATAGCTTATTACTAATACAATTACTCCACATAACATAAATTTAATAATAGCACCACTAGCGCTTAAACTATTAATCCATTAAAGTTAGTGACATTAATCGATAAATAGCACCACTTTCACTTATATTATTAAACAATTAAAGCAATGGATTAAAGAAGAAGTATCTCGGTTAAGTACACCAAGTGAGCAAAACCCTCTTTCAATTAACTTTTTACTAAATCAATAAACTTATTTGAGTCAACTCCTCTGTGAGAATTAGAATTGAAAGAAATAAGATAAAGATTATTGTTAATCCTAGTGTATAAAGATGATCAAGAAAAAATCCCAACATGAAAAGATAATAAATTTCGCACCTCTATTATAATATTATATCAAACTTCATCTAATATTCCAACCAACGAAAATTACTCCATTATGGAGTAAGAAAGCTAAAAAAAAATATAATAATAAAAGACTAATATTTAAAAGACTAGAAATAGTTTTGTTACTAGAAAAATAAAGACAAAAGAAAGAGAAAGCTTTAAAGAATAACAAAGCTATACTATACTAATTCTACTTGATACAACACGAGAGAGTTTGCCTTCCTTTTATAGATAGAGAATTCCTTCATTAATTGTTGTAATGGTCAGAGAGGGAAATGTATCATGACATTTGAGCCACTATGGGGGGAGATGTGAAGCAACTTTCTTGCATATTGGCATGGATACATGGAAATCTTCTCTTGCTCCTTATTTGCTTAATTCCAACATTCTTTCATTAAATCTATAACTCCATATAAAGAAGATGTATAGTGAGGAGCAAATATTATAGCCAAGATATGTAGAAACTTTCTTGCATCATGATGTTGACACGTTGTAATCTTCTCCTTTTCAAGCTTCTTTATTTTCTCTTTCTAAGTATTCTTTTCCCTGCAAGATTTGTGAGGAAATATAGGAGAATTGAATATATTTTTTCATGCTTTTATTTAAAAAATTTATTTTTATATAAGAGAATGCATGAATAAATTATATTCATCATTAAGCTTCTTCTCCTCTACCTCACTCTTCAATATTTTTGGTATTCCTTCGATGGCCTTTATCTTTATAGGGTTAGCTTCGATCCCTCGGTTCGAGATGATGAATCCAAGGAACATACCTGTAGACACTCCAAAAGCGCACTTCTCAAGGTTAAGAGCCTGTTTGGCTAAGCTGCCAAAATCAGCTTATTTTGAGAAGTGTTTTTTATCCAAAGGGCAGCTTATTTTGAGAAGTGTTTTTTATCCAAAGTGCTTTTCAAAGAAGTGCTTCACGAAATAAGCAATTTGTATTTGGCCAAATTTTAGAGAAGTGCTTTTTTTATTAATTTGTGTTTGACCAATATTTAAAAAAAATTACCAAATTATAAAAATAGATATATAATAATATTAATTTGATTAAATATGGAAGTTTAAAATGGGTATTCTTGTCCCAAATAATCGAACGCACTTATTTTTTCAAGAAACTACTTTTTTCAGCTTTTGTCCCACAGTAAAAACAGCTTCTGCTGCCACTCAAAAGTACTTATTTTTTCCTAGAAGCTCGGCCAAACACTCCAAAATTCTAAAATAAGCACTTTTTAGAAAAATAAGCACTTCTGGCTCCCGAGAAGCTTGGCCAAACAGGCTCTAAGTTTCACGCCGAACTTGTCCAATATGTCGAATATTATCTCTAGATGTTTGATATGGTCTTTCAAAAACTCTAAATTCACCAACATGTCATCATTATATACCTCCATGGCCTTTTCAATTTGGTCCTTGAACATTAGATTGACCAACTGTTGATATATGGCTCTTGTATTCTTCAGCCCAAACGGTATCACACGATAACTATAAGTCTCGTGAACCGTGATGAATGAGGTCTTCTCCTGATCATTGGGGTTCATAAGAAACTGATTGTATCCAGAGTAAGCATCGAGAAAACTGAACATCTCGTGCCCCGCTGTGGAGTTGATGAGCTGATTGATATTATGCGAGGGAAATGAATCCTCCGTGCATGTTTTGCTTATGCCAGTGAAATTTACACACATTCTCCACTTTCCATTCTTCTTTGGAATCACTACCACATTAGAGAGCCAGCCCGGATAATAGACTTCTCGAATGGAGCCATCATGAACTGCCTGACCCTTTTTGGGACTGATGGGTCATATTTTTTCCTTGACAGCTTTGAAGCTAAGGTCGACATTCAGCCGATAGGTGATCACCTGATTTGAAATCCTTGGCATGTCCGTGTGCGTCGGCATGTCCGTGTGCGTCCAGGCAAAAGTTGTTGCCTGGGAGCAGAGAAGGTTGGCCAATTCCTCTCAAGCTTAAGCTATTAAATTTAAACACGCATAAAATTCTTTCTCTAGTGTTTTTTCATCGAAAACTAATGGCTTCTGGTCATCTACTTTGGTTCTTTAAATTTATTTTTCGTCCTAAACACCGATGACATCAGATGTTTCCCTAGGGTCCGCCTTTTCTAGCTTTCGGGCTCAATTGTGATATCTACGACTATGAGCGGTCCTAGTTGTCTCTGATGATTTTTAGCTTCTGCCTTTACTGCATGTAAGATGCCAGTCATGTATCAGCTCCTTGATAGCTTTTGTTTCCCCTGATTTCCTTCACACCCCACAGGGTTGGGTACTTGACTACTTGATGAAGTGTCGAGGGTACAACTCCCATCTCGTACATCCTCGGCCTTCCTATTATGGCATTATATAATATGTAGCACATCATGACTTAGAAGGATGTCATCTTGGTCGCTCCTGGTGTGGGGACTGGTAGGAATACCTTGCCGATCGACCTTTTGATGAAGTTGTTGAAGCTAGTCAATGTATACGTGCTTGGGACTACATGGTCTAATAGCTACATATCGCGGAAAACTTCCCATCTAATTATGTTATGGCTCTCCCAGCGTCTACGAGTACACGCTTTACTTGTATGTCTCCTATTCTTAGGGTGACGACCAAGGCCTCGTGGTGTGGAAAGAGTAGACCTTATTTGTCTACTTTGTCAACAGGATAGTATCAGTTTGCCGCCTCTTCCTTCCTTCTTCGTGGACTTTGCAGTTCATCACAGCTCTAGTTTTTTTACTCGCGATCCTTGGGCTGCCGAATATTGTGTTAATAGATCTCTGAACGTATAAGAGCTGCTTCCTTCTCTACTCAATGCATAGGTTTACTTTTCTTTGTTAGTTAACAATTCCTTAGGGTGTTCCGCACTCAAAAGGTGTGCTACTTCGAGCATAAGGGCTCTATAGTTGGCGGTCTTGTGGCTATTCTGCTGGTGAAACTTGCAATAAAGTGAAGAGTTTTTGCCGAAATTATTTCTTATGTTTATAGGCCAGTGCACTCGTTTTCCCAGCCTCCCGATGTGATCCATTACCAAATTTATTGCGTTTATTTGAAGGCCAAAATATTTAAATCATCGTGGCTCGGGTCCCGATCCTTGAGAGTCCGCTTTTCGAGCATCACTGCGTCCAGCTGCGGATCCTGAAGCGTCTAGATGATGCTCTTTCTACAGATTGTTCTAAGGTTCTCTACCCTTTCTTCACCCAAGGAGCTGCGTCTCTGGATCCTTCTGCTTCTCTCTTTAGTTGTCTCAGTCGTATCTAACTCGATTTTGAGCTTGTGGCTATATCAGTGGTATAACGTGCTCCACGTTTTTTACGGATCCTCTTGCAAGCTTTTTTGAAGTACTCGTGTGGCTATAAACTGACCGCGAAAGCCACAGTTGCTATATTTTTTGGCACCAGTGGGGTAGTCATGCGCTCCCATTGAAATCTTCTAGATAATCTTTCAGCAACTCACCTTCATTTTTCTTAATCTTGAAGATATCCCCCATCCTCTTCTCCTTCTTTTGGGCGCAAGAATGCGCCTTTATGAATTGGTCTTGCATCTGTGTGAAAGGCTCTATGGACCTCTCAGATAGTTGAGTGTACCAAATCAGGGTTATTTTAGACAAGGTGGAGCCAACCTTCTTAACTAGTGCTGATTGGATCTCTTCTTTGATCAGATCATTACTTTTCACTGTCGTGACATAGGCAGCACATGGTCATTAAGGTCCGTTGTGCCGTCATAATTTGGTCTGTTGGGCAGACAGCGCTGGTCATGTGCTGCTGAGAATACTTGTCTTTATCGACTTTTGTTATTACGGGCGGAGCACCCAGTATCTGATTTATTTGCTCATTTGTTTCCTTTATTCTCGACGTAATTCCCGCATGAGGGCAGATTCTGCAAATACTAGAACATTGGTTGCATCGGAGCTTCCTGAGGCTGAATTTAGATTTATTTGCCATGCCACAAAGGCTGGTGTGTTTCTTGATATCCTTGATCCTCGAATGGATTCGACTCGTGGCGCCAATTTTGTGAAAACTTCTTACAGGCGCCTAGATAGCATATCAGCCATCAGCATTGTCTGTCGTTGCTCTGCTTCAAAGAATTTGTCGAACGCCTTTTCGAACATGTTCTTGGCTCTGTCTAGGCTTCCTCTTCGAGCAGGGTTCCCCTCCTGGGATTGTGACTTATTGTGGCCACCGTCCTCTTCCTGCTCCACCGTGGTTGGATCAGCTTTATGTGTACCTGGATCGCTGGGATCCTTTACTATGTCATCAGCGCGGTATTTCTTAGAAGCCTGTCATTGTCTTGCAACATAGTGAATTTGTTTCTACGGAATAACAAGGAATTTCTTGTGTCCCACTGTGGGCGCCAAACTATTTATGCATGTAATTTGCTTAATAGGTAAAAGAATTAAATTTATAAAGGGACACAGGATAATGAAATATCGAAGAAAAGCAAGTAAATTGGAGTTGTATTCCTTGGACAAGAGAGGGATACTAGTCGAATCTCGATGATCATTTACATTGACATGGAGGGATATGACCTCTTTCTCATATGCCTTTGTCAAGCCAGCTCATAATAAAATGTTGGATATTCCTAGGTGGCATATTTTTATCCGCACACTAAGATCTCAGGCTAAAAGGATTAAATAACTTTACAGCCTTTATTATATGTCGAGTTGTTCTGATCTAGACAATTACCTAATCGACCCGGGCTGTTACCAATTCGACCCGTTAGCCACCTTTAATTAGCTACATGAGTTGTGTGCTGCAGCGCACAACTTTCGCCCATTGTGATGATCAAGATTTTGAGCTACTAGCATGTGTTATTGAGCCACAGCGCACAACTTTTGTCTAATGAAATGCCGACGCAATTTTATATAAGAAAATTTTAAACTATTTGTTTATGCCTAAAATTTGCCTCCTAGGTTAAACCATTAGATTTTTTGTAGGGTCACAAGCAATACGATAAAATATGAGGAAAAATAAGAAAAAGTTGAAGAATAAATAATTGAGCAAAAAAGTAAGTAGTAGTATTCCTTGAGAAAAGTCGGATTCTGTGTGAATCGCTTGCTTATACAATACAATGTAAGGAGGTATACTTATAGCTATGATTTAGGCAATTCTAATTATGGTAAAATACAAAGACTAATAAGGTCGTGGCAATGCTTACTCAAGGCGATGGTATATAATAACCCACGAGGACTATTGATTAACTACTGACTAAATCAGACAATTCCTAATAATCTAAACAAGCAGGTTACAAGAGTTTATGAGAAATAACTAAAATTAACTAATTATATTAAGCTAACAACTAAAATAATTAAAACACGATTTTAGATTTCAAGAAGGGATAATAGTCTAGGGTCATAGGATATCTGCCAATCCTGTTGAATTCTTCAGTTAATCTGACTAAATCAATTTATCTGGGTTACTAATCACATGGTTACGATACCCTGTTCATCTATTCAAGCCAACCTAACGCTTATGTCTATGGAATTAGAGTTAACAAGAATGCACGTGCTTCTCCTGTATAGTGACTAAGCATGATTGTTAGGTATATTTCTATCCTAACCGCGAAACCATTTCCCGATGCCCAGGTTCAGGAACACGCTCTATTCAATCCTATTGCAACCTACGATTCCCATTTTCGAGTTCAACCCTAGGTTCATAAATAGTATTCAATTGGTGATCAAGCAATTAAATAATTAGGCTCAGGATATGAATAAATAACCCAATATAATAAATTAATGAAATCAAATCAACATCCGAAAATCAACATTCATGGAGAATCCCACAATCCTAGAACTAACAAACTAGGAAATTAAAGAAAAAAGAAAAGGAAAGAACTCGTTGAAGGCCTTGCTCCAAGTTGTTGTTGCCTCCCTTCTATTCCCCGCATCCAAGACGTAAAAGTCCCCCAAAAATATGCTTTTTAGGGTTTATATATAGAATACAATAAGTAGGAAAAGTCCAAAGCCTCTCCAAACTCGTCTGGGAAAACTGTTCAGTGCAAACACCAGCCGAAGCCTCGCGCCAACGGCTGTTTGCACTGCTGCTCCTTTATTTTCTTCACTTTTTGCTCTTCCCAGGCCAAACACTGGTGCATGCGACGCATGGATGGCTGTATGTACTGCCACTTCCTTGTTTTTGTACCAATTAAGCTCCAATTTCCTTCATTTCATTCCTATAACATTCAAACACCTCAAATTAGCAATATATTTCAATTTGATCATTGTTGGGCACATAATATCCTTAAAATAAATCCAAAAGTTGTAAGAATTTAATGCCAAAACAATAGCCAAATGCCCAACATCAGTAGGCGTGTATCTTTTGCGTCTGGTGACTTATAAATTAAGTCTAGTGTATTCCCATAATCATAGATGTCGTATTTTTACTCATACACTATTCTTATTTGCTTCATTACACTCCCTCAACTTCCAAACACTCATATTCATGAATTTAGCATACCACCTTTGTTTTGTGGCATTAATTATTGGGGGATTTACAAAACTACACATACACTCTATTTTATTTACATGCCTCTATCCATTACTTTTATATCCATAACTTATTTACATTCTATACCCATTAGCTAACCTTCTTATTTTGAGGCATAAAACAAGGAACTCAAGTTCCTCTCTCTCCTCATATCTTGTATTATTTTTTATCCTTTTTTTTTCATTCTTTTATTATTCTGTTTTCCCTCTCCGTTTTCACTATTCTAGTTTTTTTTTCTTTTTCCGTTTTTTTTCTTTTTTCTTTCTTTTTTATTTCTCCTGTTTCTAGCACTATTCATGGTCTCCCCATATTTTTATTATTTTATTTATTTTCTTTCTCCGTAATCATATTATACTTTTTTTTTCTTTCTCTAAAAAGGCATACTTTGTTCACAAACACAAAAACTGAAATATTTTATTTGCTTGATAGTATCTCACACTTAAATTTAAACATAACAAGGTATACCCAAAGAGTATACAGTACACCAAAAAGGTGTATTCTGTTCAAGATAACAATAATTGAAATACTCATTTACTCGATAACATCGCACATTTTAATCCAAATAAAAAGGGTATACCAAAAGAGAATACAATATACCAAAAAGGTATACTTCTTTAAAAATAATAAAAATTAAAATATAAATGTCTTCTAAAATATTTTGCACTTCGATTCGAATAGAAAAGGGTATACCAGAAGAATATACAGTATACCAAAAGAGTATACTTTGTTCAAAACAACAAAAACTAAAATATTTATTCGCTCGGTAGCATCGCACACTTGGATCCAAACACAAAAGGGTACACCAGAAGAGTATACAGTATACCAAAAGTGTATACTTTCTTCAAAACAACAAAAACTGAAATATTTATTCGCTCGGTAGCATCACACATTTGGATCTAAACACAAAAGGGTATACAAGAAGAGTATACATTATACAAATATACTTTGTTCAAAACAACAAAACTGAAATATTTATTCGCTCGGTAACATCGCACACTAGGATCCAAACACAAAAGGGTATACCAGAAGAGCATACAGTATACCAACAGGGTATACTTTATTCAAAACAATAAAACTATAATATTTATTTGCTCGGTAGCATCGCACACTTGGATCCAAACACAAAAGGGTATACTAGAAGAGTATACAGTATACCAAAAGGGTATACTTTGTTCAAAACAACAAAAATTGAAATATTTATTCGCTCGGTAGCATCACACACTTGGATCCAAACACAAAAGGGTATACCAGAAGAGTACAAATTATTCAAAACAACAAAAACTGAAATATTTATTCGCTCGGTAGCATCGCACACTTGGATCCAAATACAAAAGGGTAAACCAGAAGAGTATACAGTACACTAAAAGGATATACTTCGTTCAAAACAATAAAAACTGAAATATTTATTCGCTCGGTAGCATCGCACGCTTGGATGCAAACAAAAAGGGGTATACTTTGTTTAAAACAACAAAACTTAAGTATTTATTCGTTCGATAGCATCGCACATTTGGATCCAAACAGAAAAGGGTATACCAGAAGAGTATACAGTATACCAAAAGGGTATACTTTGTTAAAAAAACAATAAAAACTGAAATATTTATTTGCTCGGTAGTATCACACACTTAGATCCAAACAAAAAAGGGTATACCCGAAGAGTATACAATATACCAAAAGGGTATACTTTGTTAAAAACAACAAAAACTGAAATATTTATTCGTTCGGTAGCATCGCACACTTGGATCCAAATGCAAAATAGTATACCAGAAGAGTATATTGTATACCAAAAGGGTATACTTTGTTCAAAACAACAAAAACTAAAATACTTATTCGCTTGGTAGCATCACACACTTGGATCCAAACACAAAAGGGTTTACCAAAAGGGTATACATTGTTCAATACAACAAAACCTGAAATGTTTATTTGCTCGGATGCATCGCACACTTTGATCCAATTTCAAAAGGGTATATCAAAAGAGTATACCATATACCAAAAGGATATATTTTGTTCAATACAACAAAAACTAAAATATTTATTTGCTCTATAGCATCGCACACTTTGGTCCAAACGCAAAAAGGTATATCAAAAGAGTATACAGTATACCAAAAGCGTATACTTTGTCCAAACAAAAAAAGCTGAAATATTTATTTGCTCGATAGCATCATACACTTTGATCCAAACACAAAATGTATTTAATTACCATACTATTTTTATTTATTTTAACCAATAAATCTCCCAAATATAAATAAAATTGTCCTGCTTCACTATTTTGGTTTAGTTTTATTCCTATTGATTAAAAAATATATTATATATTTTTATTTTATATTTTACACTTAAACTAAATAAAAATATAAATTAAACAAATAATATATTGGATGTTAGTTATGTATTGTTGGCTAATAACTAGATTAAATAACACAATGCTAAATAAACTACTACAACAACATACACAGTGAGATCCCACCAAGGTGGGGGTCTGGGGAGGGAGAGATGTATGCAGACATTACCTCTACCAAGATGGAGAGGCTGTTTTCGATAGACCCTCAGCTAAATAACATCAGTGAGAAACATATATGAGAGAAATAAGAGGACAATATCAAAATAAATGAAATGAAATACTGCTAGGAAGCACTCAAGCGTGTTCAAGATAAACAGAAAATACCAATAACAAATAAATTTCAGAGTAAGCAAAGTAAGCTGAACGCATAATATACCGAAAATCGCTCGATTACTATCTATCCCTCTACCCTAATATAAGTTAAAAGTTAATATAATAACTAATCTTTTAAAACAAGCATAGGTTAGTAATATATAAAATATGATAATTAATTAATTGTCACTGATAATATTACTTTGGCACTATATAATTTTTTGTACTATTTTATAATATTGATAGTACAAATTACTCTAGATTTAATAACATGTCTTAATATCTTTTTCTAATACCATATTTGAAAAAAAAAAAAAAAGATAGATCACGTGATGGAAATATCAATAAAAGAGTACAAATGGTGAAAGCTTACGTTACTTTCCTCAAGAAAAGTCATAGTCATATTAGTAAGGAGAGTGCGCAGTTGGGTAAAAGTTTTGAGCGGATGGGTACTTGAGTAAATAATTTTGAGTGGATGGGCATACAGCGAAAGCCAACTTATAATGGGTAAGTTCTCGTAATAATTTGTGTCCTTTGGATATTCCGTGTAAATTACCCTTAATTATTCGTAAAAATTTCGCGGGGAAGCCACTTTGGCACCCGCTTTGTGATGCGTAGCTTCTGTTTACAAATTCGCTGAGAATTAGCCACTAGACGCGTTTTTAAAAAATAATAGTATGACGATGTCGTTTTACACATTTTGGAAATTCCGGTTTTAACCTTCCTTATTTTTAACTTATTCGGTGTTTTTGTTCCTCTGTTTAATACTGTGACTTTTGAACTCTATCAAACTATACGAACTCTCTTTCGAAATACAGCAATTTCTTATTTTTGAGATTTTGAAGCTTTGTGTGTAAGGTAACTGTGTTTACTTCGTATATTAAGGTAACTGTGTTTACTTCGTATTGTTTTTTTTTTTTTCATTTTTGTACGTGTATATGGGTTATTTAGGTTTTGATTTTGTTTCGAACAATGTTTAGATTTTCATTGGAGTACAGTATAAGCTTTTGATTTCCTTTAAAATGGTAGGGTTTTTTTAATGGGAACGCTTTGTTTTTGTGAAACCCATTGTCCCCAGAACTATATACTGTGACCTTCTGTTGTGGATAGGCTGTTGCCCATGATAAAAAACTGGGACTGTGTGTTTTTAAGAGGTACTTGTCCATTGTAAATGGTGGGTTATTTTTTAGAAAGGGGGCAACGGTTTTTTTTTTGTCAAACCCTTTGCCCCAGAAGTATATACTGCGACTCTGTTTAACAAGTGCTTGTGTACCCAGCACTAATGTCTGGGGGAGCGGGTGGGCCACCAAGCTCTCCCCCAGTACAAAAACATGGGACTGTGCATAACAAAGCATCATAGGCCCCAGCACCAAATGCTGTGACCTTTGTGTTCAACAAGTGCTTGTGTCCCAGTTCTAAATCATGGGACTGTGCATAACAAAGCATCATAGACCGCAGGACAAAATGCCGTGACCCTTGTGTTTAACAAGTGGTTGTGTCCCAGTTCTAAAACATGTGACTGTGCATAACAAAGCATCATAGACCCCAGCACCAAATGCTGTGACCCTTGTGTTTAAAAAGTTCTGTGTCCTAGTTCTAAAACATGGGACTGTGCATAACAAAGCATCATAGACTCCAGGACAAAATGCTGTGACCCATTTGTTTATTAAGTGCTTGTGTCCCAGTTCTAAAAATGGGACTTTGCATAACAAAGCATAATAGGCCCCAGCACCAAATACTGTGACCATGCACATGAACTACTTGTGCTCCCAGCACCAATGTCTGGGGGAAGGGGTTGGGCTACCAAGCTCTCCCCCAGCACAAATACTGCGACCTTGCACATGAACCACTTGTACCCCCAGCATCCCAAATACTGTGACTGTGCAGATAAACTACTTGTACCCCCAACATATATGTGTTAATTTTCCTTTGTTTTTATTTTAATACATGTGCTAATGTTACAGCAATGGAGATTATTCCAAGTGATGAGGTTACGGATAATCTGCCAAACGACGATGGTATATTGCTTCCATTTGCGCAGTGGAAAAATCGTGATTGCCAGTGGAAAGGTGACACAGAGTATCGTGGATTAATCGAAGGGTTGCTGTCTGCGGATTACCTGGAGAAACTGAAGAAAGGGCCATTCGGCAAGTTTATGCTTTTGGAAGATGCTAAATATTCTGGGAGGCTTATAAATTGTTTTCTCCAGTCTCAAATAGTTTCTTCAGACAACACTAAGCTTAGCTTTAAAGTTTTTGGTGATATAGTGGATTTCACAGCTGATGATTTTCATGTAGTTAGTGGTCTTAATATTTCCAGTATTGTAGATATAAGTATTTTTAAGCTTTCAAAGAGTAGATTAAAAGAGAAGTATTTCAGGAATCCTGAAGACGATGTTAATAAAAAGGACAGCAAGTGGACTTTAAAGTTATATGACTTGCTTGATTTGATTGAACATCATTCTAGTTATGTGAGACTGGCTCCAAAGAGCAAGGGCAATCTGAATAGAGTGTTTGCTGCACGATTGGATGTTCCATTAGAGCAAGATGATGCTGTTAAACTAGCCGAGCTATATTTGCTTAATTCTGTTTTATTGGGCCGGCCATTACCTAGAGCAGTGGATGATCAACATATGATTATTATTGATAATGAAGAGGTGCATAGCTGTTATCAGTGGGGTACTGAGATATATCGTCAAATGGTACACCATTTGCAATCAATCATAAAGCCAGGTTCTTCTACTTATTTGTTTCCTGGTATGCCCTTCCTATTCTGTTGCTGGGTGGCAGAGGTGTTCCCTGTGTTCAGGCAGTATTTTACTGTTCGCCCTAGGATCAAACCTGTGATGCTTCGTTACACATGTACTTTTACCCCTCAATACAATGTCTTGTGTGATGACTACTTTCATAATGAACAGGTGAGTTTTATGAGTACTTGCTTTTGTTTGTTATTTATTTGTTTTACTTTTTTGTTGGTTTTCAAATGTACTTTTTAATAGTTTTGGGAGGATGCCTCAGTGAGACCAATAAGGCATAAATCAAAACATGCTTCAACTTCAAAATCACCCTCAAAGTCATCTTCAAAGACTAGTTCAACAGCAGAATCTATTGACATGAATGAAGTTGTAAAGGTGAAATTCTTCGTGGGTTTTGTCTTTTAATTTTTTTTTCTTATGTGGTTTTAATGTTTTTTCTTTTACCAGAGATTGACAGCTAATCTCAAAGTAAACTTACCTACTGAGAGCAAGATTCAACATATGATCAATTCCTCAGAAAATAGTGTAAAGAAAGATCTTGCTGACATGGAGAAGAGGATTACAGATCAGTTGAATGCAAAGTTTGATGCATTACTGCTTCTTGTTGCAAAATCAAAAACAAGTGATCTCGGAGAAAACTGTGGTGTGTCTGTAAGTAAATCAGACACCAGGAGTAGAAATGAAAAGAGTCATTTTGTTGATAATTTGATTTATTCAGATGGTCGCAATAGTTTTTTCAAAGAAACATTTAATCAGGCAGAGCTTGGTGGTAGTGTACAAAGTGATCATGGTATTGCAGCTCCTTTAATAGATGCAAGTGATCAAATGATTGTGGATGTTTTAGAGCATTACAAAGCTGATACCAGTGACCCTATTGATGAAGCAAAAGGTACAGATGGTTTAGAAAAGGCGCCATCAAATTCAGACCATCATCAACAAAGTCATGGTAGTCAAATAGAGTATTCTGTATAGTCGTAATTTAAATAAAAGGGAATTTTTTTGTTTAATGTAATGATTTTTTATTTTTTGTATATGCAGATAAACAGAATCCTTCATCTGATTTATTGGACAAGTGTCCATCTAAAGACGATGATGTATCTTTGAATCCAATAGATGTTCAGCTTCGTGATGAAACAATTTATCCCACACTGAATGGTAAGAAGAAAAATATTTGTTGGTAGATTGAACCAACATATTATGCACTAATACTGTGTTTTTATGATATGCTAATGTCCCAGATAATAAAATACTGGGACTCTTTGTTTAACAAGTACTTGTGTCCCAGTTCTAAATTATGGGATTTTCTATAACAAAGCACTATATGTACAGCACAAAATACTGTGACTTTTTCATATGAAGTATTTGTGCCCCAGCACCAATGTCTGGGAAGTCGATAGTAATGGGAATGTATTTTAAATATGTGTGTTTTGACACTTCTGTTTTCTATAGAGAAATGTAATGTATTGTGCTTATTTATTTTTACAGAAGGTAATAATTGTGAATCTGGGAAAAGTGCTGTGGTTGTAGAACAAATTAATGAATTAAAGCATCTTGTTGAAACTGGTATTTGGACACCAGTAGGTATGTAAAAGTAATTTTTATATAATAAATAGTGTTCCTATTTTTGTTGTTGAAAATGTGTAACAAATTATCTTGTTTTGAAGTCTCTCAAGAAAGTTCTCAAGAAGGTTGTCAACCAATTAAGCTTGCTGATAACCAAATGTTTTTGACTCCTGGTATGCGAAAATATGTTGCATATTTTGCATGGTCCACACTCCAACATAAAATATCCTGTTGGTTGGTCAATGAATAGTTTGTCTTGTTCCATTTACAGAAGCAACAAATGTTAAAGCTGATAAGGAAGATGTTGTCAATCAACGTAGTCACAGTGCTGAGGTTCGACTTGAAGTTAGGGCTGTCAGCGAGCTTTGCATAGCTGGTCTTGTTTTTACACCAGAAGGTATGTAATCGTCTTTTTTATAGTTATTTTGTGTTCTTATTGTTCGCAAATGTGTGATATATTATCTTTATTTATAAAGGTTCTCAAGAAGGTTCCCAAGAAGGTTCTAAAGAAGATCTTAAAAAAGGTGTTGAGCATTTGTCTCCAAAAAAGGGTTTGAAAGCATTTTCCAGCAAGAAAAGGAAGAAACGTGATAATGATGCTTCTCCTGAAATTGCATCTCCCCTCAAACCTAAAATTGGTGAAAATTTGGCTGATGCAAGCAAAAGCATCATGAATATTGGTTGCATAGATGCACCTTCATTTTCAATTGGCTTGACACAGCCATCGCAAGAGACTGCAGCAGTGATTGATAGTGTCAGGCATGATTCTATGGATATCGATCGCTCAGAAAGTAAGGGTGGTACAGAATTGGCATTAATAGAGAAAGACAATTCAAAACTTACGACACTTGCTGATGTATCTGTTGTAGTACTGGAGCAAGAGTCTGCTTTGGATTCAGCCATGAAAACACCTGAACAGCCAAGGAAGGTTGCTGGAACAAATGTCTGTGCAAGTAATTATGCAGATGTGTCTTCATGTAAACAACAGTCGGCAATGCAGTGTTCAGTGAAAAAGGAGGAAGTTATGGATTTAGCTGTTTTGCCAGAGAAACCATCAAATCATCCAGAAGGAGGAGAGCTGTTAGGCAGGGGACATAGGGTTCGTAAGATTAGCCGCCACTTATTATCTCCATTCAGGCCTTTTCATCCAAAGGAAAAGTGTGATTGGAAGCCTTCTTATAGGCGTGTATGCCCTTTTCATACTGTCAATGCCACGTCTAATTGTTTGGCAATTTTTGACAAATGGTTGAAGCAAGGCTTGAAAGTGACTGATAAAAACAGCGTCTCTAAAGTGTAAGTTATTTTATTTTATTTTTTTTAGTTATTGTGTATTTTAAGTTACACGGTGTTGTGGATTATATTAGTAAATTTGTATTCTTTATGTTGTTTGTGTTTAACTTTTTCAGGGGTGATGATCTTTATGATGACAAAATTGCAGACATCAATTCACAGAATAAAATTAAATTGTATAGTGTTTCAGTGAAGAGCAAAATGTGGTTTAGAGAGATTGCAGATAGAAGATATCCACTTACCAATGAGGTTTTCTACAGCTTTTTTTATTATTGGTTCTGTAGTGTTTTATATATATATTTGTTAACTAATTTTTTTTTTTTTTTGCGTTTTGTGATTTTTTTTGTCATGCAGCATGTTGATGTTATACTGTACTATCTGAGGAAGAAACATGTATATCATTTCACAAACTACTCAGCGCTGTTCACAACGACAGACTTGAATTTTGATTTTTTTGTAGAGTCGTTGTTCTTTTCGAAGGTTGAATCCTATTTTGAAAATATGGCAAAGGAAGAGAAGACCAGGAGAATAAAAGAGAAGAAGGATAGAATGGAAGAAGAGTGGAAGAACAAAGAAAATTTTGAAAAAATGAAGGCCCAACAAAAGAAAGGAGCAAAAAGGACT
Source organism: Petunia axillaris subsp. axillaris (assembly GCA_029990575.1). Classification (NCBI taxonomy): domain Eukaryota; kingdom Viridiplantae; phylum Streptophyta; class Magnoliopsida; order Solanales; family Solanaceae; genus Petunia; species Petunia axillaris. The sequence continues at coordinate 9,152,195 of JARKNS010000001.1, read as the reverse complement.
CGTGGTCAACAAAAGAAAAAAAAATATGATCCTCCAGCAGAAGTTGTTTTTGGAATTCATGACTTGACATTGGACGATTTAGAGAAGATTGAGTTAGATTTCTACCTAGCACAGTATGAAGGAACTGCACAGAATAGCCTACTTGAGTGTGTGAATGGGTCTTCTAATGAATGTGGCATAGCATGGGGTCAAGTCGAAAAAGTTTTTATGCCAATTAGGAAGACTTCAGTTGATCCTAATGATTACATGTCTTGCACTCATTATTGGTTGGGAATTTATTCTATAAAAGATCATAGAATAGATGTCTATGATTCGGTTTTTGATGGGGATGAAGATTTTGTGAAGATCAAGATGGCAATGTATGCAATTGCTATACCTAAGCTACTAAAAGAGATGGATTTTCATACAGAATATCCTAATTTTGGTACGACGTACAAGAAACTTGATATTGTTTATCAAGCAGCACCAAAACAATTAGGAGATACAGACTGTGGTCTTTTTGTAACAAGGTTTACAGATCTACTCATGCTTGGACAGGATTTGTTTAAACAGGAATGGGGAGTAGAAGCCATTAGTATTTACATGAGAATGGTTGCTGTTAATCTACTGTCGCATGGAAAATCAAAAAGAGATGAAGGCTATGAAACTCCACCAGAGAAATTGAATGATGATTATGGAGAGCATGATGAGAAGCTAGCTTGTGAACATGGAAGGCTGCCTCTTCTTTGAATCTTTATTAATCTTTTTTATAAACAATGCAGTGTATACATTTTTTGAAGTATGTATAGTTAATATGTTGTTTGTTTGTTATTATTTATTAGCTTGGGAACTATATAAATTGGAATGCTAAATACTTTAATCCCCCTGTACAAAAACATGGGACTGTGCATAACAAATCATCATAGGACCCAGCACCAAATGCTGTGACCTTTGTGTTTAACAAGTGCTTGTGTCCCAGTTCTAAATCATGGGACTGTGCATAACAAAGCACCATAGACCCCAGGACAAAATGTCGTGACCCTTGTGTTTAACAAGTGGTTGTGTCCCAGTTCTAAAACATGTGACTGTGCATAACAAGCATCATAAACCCCAGCACCAAATGCTGTGACCCTTGTGTTTAACAAGTGTTGTGTCCCAGTTGTAAATCATGGAACTGTGCATAACAAAGCACCATAGACCCCAGGACAAAATACCGTGACCCTTGTGTTTAACAAGTGGTTGTGTCCCAGTTCTAAAACATGTGACTGTGCATAACAAGCATCATAAACCCCAGCACCAAATGCTGTGACCCTTGTGTTTAACTAGTGCTGTGTCCCAGTTCTAAAACATGGGACTGTGCATAACAAAGCATCATAGACTCCAGGACAAAATGCTGTGACCCATTTGGAAAATCCAGCCGTTAAAAGAATAGGAACCGAAATGACGGTTTTCATCATTACTCCTGCAGTCTCGAAGCACGCAACAGTCGCTTTTTTAGTAAATATGATTTTCACCAGCTTGAAAACCTTTTACTCCATTCCATATTTCATCCAAACCTTCAAAGCTTCAAAACACCTTTCTAACAATTTCTAAAACGCAAAAACTCTTCCAATCTTCTAATCCAGTTGTCTCCAAAAGCCAAGAAAAGTCTCAATATGGATGCTGCGGCTAGTACTTCCTCAGCAGCAGGTGGTCAATCCACGAGTTCTTCAACTTTGGTTGCTGATGTGATCCCGAAAGTTTGGGGAAACCTTGAAAATGATTGTTCAGTCGGCTCGTTCAGTCATTATGGCAATATAAGGTCGTGGCCTTCAAGCCGGTTTAAGAGTTCAATTACTCTCGACCTCTTGCATAGGGTTAAGGAAGATTGCGGCAGGGACGATGATGTTACAGTGTCTTGCCCCTACCCAACGGAGAATATTACTTCTGTGAGAACTGGTTGGACGGCCATATCCACGTATCCATTCACAATAGGCCATACGCTGCCATTGCATCCTGTTATAGAGGACATTTGTAAATACTACCTTATCTGCCCGGGGCAGCTGTGCCCGAGCATTTATAGAATCATTTCTCTGCTACAATGGTTTGCCGATGAGACTGAGCAAGATTTTGAGTTTAACCATTTTATCTCTTTGTATAGCCTTCAGGTTGCAAGAGACGGGTATATCAATGCCCGTATGAGAGGAAGAAAAGCTTTAGTGCATAATTCTGGAGATACAGGGGATAGGGGTTGGATGCATAGGTATGTTTATGTGCAGTCCAAACTCCTCACACGTGGCAGCAAAACTAATCTCCGCGAGGTGTGGAACAAAACTCGTAAGTCCCTGAGTCTTTGTATTAAATACTCTCTGAGTTACGTATTTGCACCTTCTGACCTTTACTCTTTATTGGTTAGCTGACAAGATTCCTTACGACGGTCTGATTTCCGAGGAGGAGTTGTCTGCTTGGGTTGAACCCATTTTGGCAGCTTTCACCCACGAGCAGAGACAGTGGTCCCACTATGCTTCTGAAAAGAAATTGTCAAACCCTAGTACCCATGGTAAGCTGATTACCCAACTTCCTGCTAATTTATGTTGAACTCACTGTGGTATTAATATGACTTTAACCCCAGGTTTAGGTGCTAGTGGTAGTTACTTTCCTGCTCCTCCTCCTGCTGAGGAGACTGTTGACCCCGTGGCCGAGATCAACGAGGAGGCAGCTGCCATCCTCCAAACTGCTGCAGCTGTTAAGGCCAGGGAAGGTGGTGAGGAGGTCCTTGCGAGCTTGAAGAGAAAGCAATCTGACTCTGAAAAGAGTAAACCCAAGAAGAAGACGAGGACAGCTCGCAAGAGTCCTCAGTCTTCTGAAAAGACAATTGAAACCAATGCTGCTGCTGATGATACGCCCAAGGCTAGGCAGGAGAGTGTTAAAAGCTCGGCGGCCGCCCCTGAATCTGCTGGGGCTGTGATATTCGATATTTCTGATTCAGAGGCTCTCGATGTGAGCTTGACTTGGAGGAGGAGGGCACCTCTTCGGGGTGATAAGAGGAAGGATGTAGAGACTTCTTCTTATGCCTTCGAGGAGAGTCCCCGAGTTGATGATGGGGAAGGGGATAGAGCTGGGGAAATGGGGGAAGAAAGAATGCACGAAGGTTTTGCCTTCTTCCCTGAGGACCCAAAGCTGAATGAGCCTGAACGGGTTGGTAGTCAGCAAGGCGAGCCTGAGCAAGCCAGCCACAGGTGCCCTGGCAAAGAGCCGATGAGAGAGGAGGCTGAGGAAAAAGAGGAGGAGCAAGATGAGGGGGTTGATGAGTGGAGGAAAGCTGAGGCGGAGGCTGAACCTCAGGTCTTTTATTACGAGGACATGATAAATTTGGCTGGTGAAGGGGTGGCACCAATTTATCTGCAAGAGTGCGACACTCTGGACCCCGAGGAAACAGGTGACGTTGAGGTCTCTCGCACAAAGCTTACCAGGCGAGTATCGTTAGGAGGAAAGACTGGGGCCTACTTTGTTAAGGGTATTCGTCACAAATTCGGTCCCCAGTACCCTTCTGAACAAGCGAGGGAGCCCAGGCCGTGTATGAGGGAGTGTGACTTCACTATCTCTCCGGATACAAATTTTCTGGCGAAGCCTGGCCACTTGGTTAAAGTGACGTCTAACCTGATCGGTCCTCGCGAGGAGTGGAACATGCGTAGCATGAGTGACGAGCAGCTAGCTTACGCAATTGCTGAAGATACTGCTCGAGTAATGTTTCCCTCTTTACTTCTTTATTCCTATTAAGTCCTTAGTTCTGATTACCTGCATATTTTCATTTTGTTGCCAGGCAAGTATGATGGCTGCCGAGCTCATGTTCCGCTCTAGGTTGAACAACCAGGAACAAGTCCTTGGCTTGAAGAAAGATCTTTTGAAGGCTCTCCAGGACAAGCAGGCCCTAGAAGAGGAGAAAGAAGCTCTGATCAGGGAGAAGCGAGTCCTGGAGGGGAGGCGTGGCTTCTTTGAGGATAAGATAGACAGGTTGGAGAAATCCAACACTGAGGCCAACGACAAGATACACGCCCTCCTTGAGGAGAAGGACCGTCTTCTGGACGAGAAGAAAAGGTTTGCACTATCATTCGAGGATCTGAAAACCAGGATAGATGAACAAGGTCGCCAGATTTCTCAGCTTGCCCATGAGCTTAATATGAAAGAAGTTACCTTGGAAAGCATCCGTAGCACTTCTGACCTAATGTTGAGAAACATGAACAAGGCTGAAGCTGAATCTCGGGCTGCTCGAGGAGAACTGCAAGAAGCCAAGAATCGGGCTGAGGAATCTGTGAGGACCCAAGAGCTGTTGACGAAGGAGTTGGCGAATTTGAGGGATCATTATACAATCGAGTCCAAACTGGAAGCTCTTGAAGCCAAGAAGAAGTTGCTCATCCAAATGCAGCGCGGCCAGGTTAATGTCGACTCAGTCCTTGATCAGACCATAGCAGCTATCATCAGTGTCAAGCAGGCCTTGGGCATGGAAGTAGGAGCCGACGACGATGATGTCGAAGAGGACGATGAAGGCAGTGAGGATAACGAAGATGAAGATTTGGGTGGGGATCCGACTGATGGAGCTAGTGCATCAGGTCGAGATCCTGGCCCAAATGATGACTAAGGCCTCATCTGGTCCTCCTTGTAAATTTACTGGATGCTGTTAATTTTGAAAATTGCTAATTTGTGGACAAATGTATATTTTGACTACTTCTGTTTTTGTCCGACTGATGAAGGCTTGATGATCATTTTTGGTCTCAAGTCTTGCTTATATGAATGACGTTGGTATTCTCTGTTTTAATGAGGTTTTCAGAAGTCAGAATTATATTTCAAATCCTAGTGTCTGAGTTCCTTATTTGGTGTTAATCTGCGCAGATGTTCAAAGTAAAATTTGATCATAACTAGGTTAAGTTGCCCTTAGTTAAGATAAATGAAGTCAGGCCTCTATAAATGTTATGTTTTTAATGGTTGCATCTGCAAGTGTAATTTATCTTTTCTTGTACTTTGAGGATACTTCTTTTGTGTTTTATGATAATGTTAATTAAAATGCCTGTAAGTTTGTGTTTGTTTTGTGTGAAAAATGTTTTTGCTGGGGGATTGTTAAGATGTTTTTGCCGTGAGTAGTAAAACAAGGCGCATGGATCACACTGCCTCCCAGATGTTTAACCTGGGGCTAGTATTTTAAGGCACATGGACGCCCCAGATGTTTTTGCTGTGGACATTTGAGTTTTTATTTTTATTTTTCCAATGCACTTTTTCCACTGCATCGTAAAGGAAAAGAACAAGCAATGTGCAGCTTTTATATAAAGAATGAAGAATCTTTACTATCATCCAAAAGCACAAGGACAATACAGTATAATTGAGAAGTTTTCTTGTACAATTATTTTAATATAAATAGACTACTTTGTTACTGAATAGAAGAGGCAAATATTTTTGTATTTTTAAGATGGGAACAGTCGTTGAAGCAGTGTTGAATGAATTGGATGCTGAATTAGATCAATTTGTAAGTTAATCACACCATTTTTTTTAAAGTGTTATTTGTTTGTTGGTCTTGTTATGCTTTGCAGACTTCACCCAGTCTTTACACTGGGACGTTATGGTAAATATATAAGCAGATCCAGGTTTTTTTAAGTGGTGGTTTTTGGTCTAAAAATAAAGAAATACCAGCTACATTGGGATTCGAAAAGTCGGGACTTTATTAGGGAAGACCAAACAAACCTACCATTTTTTACTACATTTATTGTGATATTTTTAATCGATTCTTTGACCATAAGAGCTGGACAAAAGTTAATATTAGATAAATAATCTATACCCAGCATATTAGAGAACATTTTTCATAAATAAGATGGGAACAGTCGTCGAAGCAGTGTTAAGTGAATTGGATGCTGAATTAGATCAATTTGTGAGTTAATCATAGCATTTTTTTAAAGTGTTGTTTTAGTTTGATGTTATTATAAAAGTTTGCATTTCTTCTTTTGTTTTGTTTTGTAGATTTTGCCAGTATGGTTGGCAATTAGGCTTCCCAGACGTGATGTTCCAGCCACTCTTATTTGCCGTGGTATTCATTTCCAGATGAACTACCTAAAAGTGAGAAGACAGAGGAAACTGTGTAATGGATGGAGGGAGTTTGTACGCACTAACAATCTTGGAGTAGGAAGTACGTTACATTTTAGGGTTCTGGAATCTTTAGATCGTGTGGTTTTAAATGTTCGTATATGGCAGCCTGAACTAGAACCTTTAAGTTCAAGTTCTAGTTCTAGTTCTAGTTCTGGCTCTACTGTTGAAGATGCTTGAAATAAGATAGCATATATTTTGTGTTTTAGTTCAATATCTGAGTTTTTGGTAAACAATATCTGAGTTTTTGGGGCAGTTATATATGTGTAATATAACTGCTGTTTTTTGAATTGTGATTGTTCAGTAAACAACATCACAAATATTATGTAATGGTGCCTTTTCAATTATAAGTTGCATCTGTTATTAGATTATTGAATTTATTCTATAAATACATATCAACTTATAGTTGTTATGAAGTTCTATGTGAAGTTTCTATGTTGTCATTTTTAATTATTAGTCTATAATTTCCAACTAGTTTACAGTTATTAGCATAGGACCCGATATCAAAATGCTGTAATTTTTCAACTGCATAACAATATAGCTCCAGCAAAAGTACTGGGGGATGAATGTATGAATAAATATTATTAAACTTCGTGATTCTTGAATTAATTTAATAGCAGCCCCCATATGAAAATGCTGTTATATTTCAACTGCATAACAATATAGGTCCAGCAAAAGTACTGGGGGGATTTACAATTATGAGTATACGACCCCAGATCCAAATGCTGTCATTTTCACCTTCATAACAGTATGGCTCCAGCACAAGTACTGGGGGGGGGGGGGACTAATTGAGGACCCCATATCAAAATGCTGTAATTTTTCAACTGCATAACAATATAGCTCCAGCAAAAGTACTGGGGGATGAATGTATGAATAAATATTATTAAACTTCGTGATTCTTGAATTAATTTAATAGCAGCCCCCATATGAAAATGCTGTTATATTTCAACTGCATAACAATATAGGTCCAGCAAAAGTACTGGGGGGATTTACAATTATGAGTATACGACCCCAGATCCAAATGCTGTCATTTTCACCTTCATAACATAATGGCTCCAGCACAAGTACTGGGGGGGACTAATTTATGTGAGAGCCGTTTTTTATATTTTAATTAATATTTATTAAATTTCTTGATAGTAATTTAAGTTACACAATATTTGTTGAAAATTGATAACCTATAGAAACTGTAAAGTCCATAGAAAATATAATTTCTTTGACTACATTTAATGTATTTTTGCCAAAATACATGCCGACTGACTAACAGTTACTCACTTTTTTTACTATAAATAACCCTTTGTAGTTAAAGCAAAGTACAAAGTTTTTTGAGATTTCATCTCCTCTTATAAACTGTAAAGTTTTTTTTGAAAAGAAGATATGGCAGATGAAGAGAATCGTGTGGAGGAACTAGGAAGTTTCGACAAGAAAATCACATCATCTTATTTTGATAGAGATGATTTTGTATGTTAAAAGAAATGACCAAAGTATTTTTTATTTTTTTCATTTATTTTTTTTAGTGTTTTGTGATTTTTTTATTAACTGTGAAATATTATTCTTTTTAGATCTTTCCAAAAAGTTGGAAGCAGAGGCTGCCAAATATAAATGGAATGGCATGCATATAGTGTGAAGATGATGATGAGGTATATGAGATGAGCTTCAAAGTTGGGAAGCACGCACGGTTGTGTAATGGATGGAAGGATATGCTTAATAAAAAAGGCTTCAGGATAGGCAATATACTTCGTTTTGATCACCAGTTCCACAACATATTCAATGGTAATGCAACTGTTGTTTTTGAAGTTTCTGTCATAAATCATCAGGATGGTGAGGGAGGGGGTGAAGAAGATGATGATGATGATGATGGTAGTGGCAGCAGCGACGAAGATGTAGGATCAGCCCAGAAGCCTATTGTGATTGAATAAGTTTTTGTAGTTTTTAAGTTTTTTCAGATAATATGGGTATGTTTGTTTGTGTGTGTTTTTTATATATCTGTGTTTTTAAGTTTTTCAGCAGCTGATCAATTATGAACAATCCTTTTTAGCATTATGAACTGTGTTTGTAAGTACTGTGTTGTTGTGGTCGATCAAAATGTTTGTTGTTCAATAAGTAAAAAAACTAAAAAATAGATAAATGGAGACTACTATTTTGCACAGCAACAAATGAAAAGTGTATTTTTTATATATATTAATCCTTGTTAAAGAATACAGAGGAAGTAAAATTTTAAAAAAAAAAAATTCTCTATAAGTGAGAACAAAATGCTGTTAATTTCAACTGCATAACACCATTGCTCCAGCACAAGTACTGGGACCAAGTATAGGACCCTCCAGATCAAAATGCTGTTGTTTCTCAGCTGCATAATACCATGGCCCCAGCATAAGTACTGGGACTAATGTATGTGACAACAGTTTATTATATATGAATAAATATTATTAATTTATGTAATTATGAAAATGTTGCTCACATTCAAAAAACAAAATCTATTGTGCATTTTAAATATTGTAAAAGTGTTGTTATAGTAATTTAACTTGCAGAATCTTGTAAGATTTTTTATTGATTTGACTTGTCATGTAAAATGACAAAAGAATCTATCTACTTTTTTGACAATACACAAATGCTGTGGATTTCGAAAGTTAAAGTAAGGAATATTTTGTGTATTTCAATATATTTTTTGAACAAAAGAGAGTCTGTTCTAATGTATAGAATCTTCCCAGAATCTGTTTGATTTCTTTTTGTGTTGTCAACTGTGTAATACTGTTACTTTAATACAGTTGAAAATCTCAGTTTAATCTTTTCCTATACAGATACGACCTCTTCTTTACAAAGAAAGAAGCAAGGAATCTTTACAGCTTTTTTTGAGTTACAATGTCAGCTAAAATAGAACAAATATTCTTTACATGTTTTTTCTGTTTTTGTTTTCTATAAATTAGACAGTGGTCTTGTTTTTTCACTTGTACAAAACAAAAATATTATTCCAAAAAAAGGAAAAATAACAAAGCATAAAATAAAAAATGGCTTGCAATGATGAAGTAAGAAGACAACAATGGCGCCAGTTGAATAACGATGTTAGGAATTTGAAAAGTGATCTTGAGTTTTTGAAAACTGAGGTATCAGTCGTGAAGAATAACTTGGATGTGTTGTTTGAATTTTTTGTAGCTTTCAGAGAGAAAAACAACAGAGATATGGATCGACTTTTTGACAAACTCTTGGACATTGAATTGCAGAACTTCACAGATTCAACCTCTGGTTCTAGCTCTCGCGTTCCTAGTAATCATTAATGTTTTACTGTATTTTTTTATGTGTTTCGCAGTGTTCTGTTTTTATGCTTCCATGTGAAGCAACTGTAATTTATCTTTATTGTACTTGAGGATACTTCTTTTGTGTGTTTTAGAAGTATCCTTTTTTATGTAATTTTTATGTTACTGTTATTGAAAATGTCTGTAAGTTTGCTTGTTGTGTTTGTCTGTAAAAATAATGTTTTTGTATAGTATCAGCAATATATTCCCCAGTATTTTTACACCAAACCCCAGGATATTGTTATGGGGCTTTCGTTGAACGTAACACCAAGACACAGCATTTTCGTTATGGGTGATTTTGAATTCGAGCTTTATAAGCCCCAGAATTTAATGCTGGACAACACACAAAGTACTTCAAAATCCGGTTAAACAGTGTGACCCATAGTGTGACTTATCAGAACTTACGACAAAATACACATTGTACCTTTTCAGAATTTCCAGAAGTGACTCTTACAAACAAATGACAATCTATATAAATTCCCACCCATAAAACAGATAGAGAGGAATCCAATTTGTCATTTTTGTTATTGAACAAATAAAAAAAAAAGAAACTGTGTCAAATAGTATTTGATCAAAAAGTATCTATGGAGAATGCCCACCGACCATCCAATGGCCACGGACCATCCAATGGTACACAGGTTTTCCAGAATGGTTATGGACCATCAACTCGAAGGCATGATACGAACTTTCCTACAATACCAAGAGACCTGTGTTGGCGTTTTGAATATCTGAAGAAGGAGGTGGAATACTTGAATGAATTCAGAAAGAAATGCGAAGATGAGTTGTGGAATTTAAGGTACACGCAGCGACAATATTATGAAAAACTGATGGAATTGCTTAAGGTGATGGCAGATCCGCTGCGATTGCACAGCGCAGGGCCAGGGGAGCCCGTGTTTAGGAATTATGGAGAATAAACAATGTTTTAAATTGATATATTATGTATTGTTGTTCTTTCACATATTAGTAATTGTTTTACAATGATATCATGTATTCAAAAAGGCAAACAGATTGTGTTTTTAGAAGTATGCTTTTATGTAATTTTTATGTCACTGTTAATGAAATTGGCTGTAATTTTTCCTTTTGTGTAATTTGTTGACTCTTAAATAATGTTTATGTATAGTCCTAGCAATACATGCCTCAGCATTTCTGATTAAAACATTTTGAACTGCAGCCTTATAACCTAAAAAATAGCACAGCTACAGTATATTGTAATGGGACTTCGCTTGAAAGTAATACTAATCCCCCAGATTTTTATGCTATGACCAGTAGTTTAAGGGACATGGTGCTCAAGCTTTTTATCCTCAGACGTTATTGTAAATATAGAAGCTGTCTGCAAATATCTCGGGTAACATTGGCATACGAGAAGACCTCGAACTGGAAGAAACATAGGGAAGAACATAGAAACACAGCTTTTTTGACAACATTTATAGTGATACTGTAATACATGCCTCAGCATTTCTGATTAAAACCCTTCTCTTCCATAGCATACCCATTTTATTTACATCGTCCAGAGGAATTTTGTGTTCCTCTTTTCTTTTTTTTTTCCCCCCCTTAATATTTTGTCTAGTAGCAAATGGACCATTTGCATTAGTAGGTATTTAAGGTGACAAGTAACTACTCTTCTGTTGATAAATGCAGTATAGCTACAGGATATTGTAATGGGACCTTGCGTTAATGTAATACGAAGTCCCAGCATTTTAATGCTGGGACAACGGGGGGGGGGGGTGAATTTGAACTGCAGCCTTATAACCTAAAAAATAGCACAGCTACAGTATATTGTAATGGGACTTCGCTTCAAAGTAATACTAATCCCCCAGATTTTTATGCTGTGACCAGTAGTTTAAGGGACATGGTGCTGTAAATATAGAAGCTGTTACAGTTTTTAAGAGTGTGTCAGCAAATATCTCGGGTACCAACATTATATCAGGATAACATTGGCATACGAGAAGATCTCGAACTGGAAGAAACATAGGGAAGAACATAGAAACACAGCTTTTTTGACTACATTTATAGTGATACTCAATCTCATTTTGACTATACATATTCACTTTGACCATAACAGTTGAACAAAAGTTAGTAACTCCTAGGCTATAAATAAGGCTTTGCAGTTGAAATAAACAATAACAAAGATTGCAACTAATTTATTTTTTCATTGAAACAATAATATGGAGGATGATCGTTGGGAGGAACTAGGCAATTTCAGTATGCAAATAACAAAATCATACTTCAAAAGAGATGATTTTGTATGTTAAAAAAATTACCAATTATTTTTTATGCTTTTGTTCATCTAATTTTTCATTGTTTTTTTTTTGTATTAACTGTTAAAGTTTATTTTTTCAGATCTTTCCAGAGAGTTGGAAAGAGAAGCTGCCAAAGGTCAATGGAAGTGCACTTTTACTTTGTGAAAATGATGACACTGATTATGAAATGAAGTTCAAGGCTGGGAAGGTACATTCAAGGTTGTGCAATGGATGGAAGGAGATGCTTCTGCGTAAAGGCTACAGATTGGGTGATGTTCTTCGGTTTAATCATGTTGTTCATGAGGTTTACAACGGCGTTGCCACTATGGTTTTTGAAATTTCATTAGTAAAACGTCAGGTTGGTCAAGGCCACAACAATGATGATGATGTTGATGATGATGATGATGATGACGACAATGATGATGATGGTAGCAGCAACGAAGATGTAGGATCAGCCCAGAAGCCTATTGTGATTGAATAAGTTTTAGTAGTTTTTATGTTTTTTCTGTTAATGTGGGATGTTTGTTTGTCTTTTTTTTCATGTGTGTTTTTTCAGTTAATGTCGAATTATGAACAATGATTTTTCTTGTATGAACTGTGTTTTTAAGTACTATGTTTTTATTATTTAAGCAAGATCAAAGTGTTTGTTGTTCAATAAGTAAAAAAACTAGAAAATAGATAAATCGAGACAACTATTTTGCACAGCAACGAGTGAGAAGTGTATTTTTTATATATAATAATCCTTGTTAAAGAATACAGAGGAAGTAAAATGTAAAAAAAAAAAAAAAAGTTCTCTAGAAGTGAATAGTCCTTTTTGACATCAGATTTGTTGCGACTGGATGAAAATAGAGAAGAATAGTCTTCTATATATCTAGTGTTGATGCGATTCCTAACTGAAAACAAAAAAAAAAAAAGAAAAATTTTAACATAGCCAGCTTTGGGGTGTTGAATTGCACTAAAATAGAATTAAAAAATAAAATCATATAGAGAGACATACCTATTGGGAGTTATGTTTCTTTGAATATGGGTGAAGTACTGGAGTGTGTCTGCAAGATGTTCTGTTGTGTCCACGCTTTCTACATATCCCACAGTGTTTCCCCGTTTGTCTTACATATTCTGCAGTCGAGACAAATCTTTTCTCCTGTCTTCTACCTGCCTTAACTTTAAAATCTGGGGGTTTTGTTATCTCTACTTTAATGCTATCAGGTACAACCCATGATTCTTCATGTCCAACAGTGTTGATTTCCGCTTCATACTGTTTTAACCATGTTTCTCTTTTATACCATATAAAGCAATAATCCGATTTGTTTAGGTGCACTCTGTCTATAGCAGCAAGTGCATGTTCACAAGGCATTTCATCCATCTGGAACTTGAGGCATTGACATTCTTTTTTCTTCAAACAAACAATGAATTCTCTCCCTTCATCTGTTACCTTAAAGCTTTGATCTGCAGTCCGGTCAACCTGTAAAAATGTAATGTATAAGATCACTTGACTAGCATAACACATATGATGCTGCAAATTACTGGATCCCCCGCTTTTGCATACCATGTATTCCCAACACAAAACCCGGGACTTCATGAATTATCATTGACATAATGCAAATGAATTATCATTGACATAATGCAAATGACATCCCAAAATACTCACATTCATTCTATATGCTTTTTTTATTTTTTTTTTCAATTCATCATCTGTCCATTTTGATGTTGCAAAGAAAATATCTTGCGCACTCTTCCGTCTCTCATAAAACCAGGTCTGTAGCTTGTTCATTATGTTGTCCACCATTGACAGTATTGATTTCCCCCGAGCATGTAACAGAGCATTATTCATTGATTCCACAATATTTGATGTCATCATGTAATATCTTCGATTTCGACAGCAAGCTCTAGTCCATCTCTCTGGTGGTTCTTCCATGAGGTAATCATAGGTTGCCCTATCCGTTTCCTTCATTTGATTCATGTCTGTTTTAAACTCTGCAATCGTGTAGACACGACATGCACTATTGAATATACTTATCACTGCAGGACTCACGTTCCTTTTGTTAAGGTTCTTTTCTAGATGATATACACAGATACCATGGGCACATTCAGGATATACATTTGCAATCCCATTTGCAATTGCAGGATTACGATCTGAAAGGAACAGTAAATTCTCACGACAACCAAATGCAATGCGCAACTGTCTAAAGAACCAATTGTATGCCAGATTATTTTCTGAGTCGACAACTCCAAAGGCAAGTGGGAAGATTTGGTTATTTGCATCTTTCGTCACTGCAACCAATAGTGTGCCTGAATATCTCCCCTTAAGGAATGTTCCATCGACAACTATCACAGGTCTACAATGTTTCCAGCCTTTGATAGATGCCGCACAAGCAAAAAACATATATTTGAACCTGGATAATAGAATTGCAGTGTTATCAGTAAAATTCATGTTAAAATTTTTGAGTCTCAGGTTTTAATACTGGAACCCCACTTATACATAATGACGACATCACAGCATTTTTGTGACGGGAATCGAACAAATAACACTGCAGTCTCAGGATTTTTTTAATTGGCATTACTGGAATTCTACACAAAAATATATAAGTACACTTTTTTTTTTTTTTTTACATGTTCTCATCATCTCTTTGAAGAGCAACATGTGAGCCTGGATTGATGTCTTTTAGCACATATAAATATGCTGGTAACTTCTGAAAGTTCTCCTCAGGCGTTCCTCTAATTAAAGACTCTCCTTCTTTTATAGCACGCCATGCCTTATTATAAGAGATTAGAACTCCCATTTTCCTTCTAATCTCTGCAACAACAAAATTAGGCTTAACAGGATAATTATCGTCTCTTAGATTCTCAACTATCTCATCTCGAACAATCTTTGACGTAGCATGTTTTTGGTCTCTTTTTCTATCATCCACCGAGCAAGTGTGATTCTTCTCAAACTTCAGTATTTTGAACAGTGTGGATTGTTTAATTCTGGAAGATCGAACAGTCCACTCACATTTTTCATTCATGCATGCCAGTGAATATCTCGTTGTGCTTGATCTCACAACCTTGAATTCAAAATGGTGTGCAATTGCAGTTGTCTGGAAACATTTAGTGATACACTGTTTGTTTAAAAAAATTGATCCAACCTTGATGTCGTCCAAATCTGCATTTTCTTTTAGTATTGGACGAGGAGATTCTCTTATTTTCTTACTTGAATACCTCTTTCTCTTTTTTCCAGCACTTAATGGCTCAGGAAGTTCAATATTTACAAGCTGTTGTTCTGTGTTTTCAGCATGCATTAACTGTTGATCTACTGCTACAGCTTCCACAGATGGAGGTGTCAAAACTATCACTTCAAAAGCATCATCGTTGTCTATTTGCATTATCATTTGGCCTTCAGTGTAATCAACTCTCTCAGACTGTGGAGTTCGTTGTGTAATGTCAACTATGAAACGTCTACTCCTATACTCGGAATTGTTCTTCATCAAGTGTAAACAGCTGATTAAATCATCGATATTTTTTATAGGGACACCTTTGCTTGTTCCAAGTTCCATATCAACCATATGAATGCCTCACAATGTTCTTCGTCTAAATCTATCTTTTTCCAAAGGTTTCTTCTGAAATCTTGAAAAGTATCTGTTTCACTATGTAGAAAAATCCTTGTCTCATGATCTATGTACTTATAATCTGGTGTCCATTTCCCATTGAATGCAAGAACAATACACTGTTTAGCCATCACCTGTAGTTACAAAAGACAGTAAAACTAAACTAAGTTACAAAGAAATCCACACGGTAAAATACTGTAATTGTAGCTTAATAATGAAAGCTTAAGAACTGCTAACCTATAAGATAAATATACATTTCCATAGTTTAATTGCTAATTATACAGGGTGGAGGGGGATTTTTGAAGTGCAGCTCTATATGCTAAAATATAGCATAGCTACAGGATATTGTAATGAGACTTTGCTTCAACTTAACACTAAACCCCAGCATTTTGTGCTGGGGATATTTTTTAATGGGACACTGCTTCAGCACTAATCCACAGCATTAAATGCTGTAGGTTGAAGGAAGGTCCCATCACAATATCCTGGGGATATCACGCCATTTTGAAGTGCAAGTTTATATCCTAATATAGCACAGCTACAGGATATTATAATGGGGCTTTGCTTCAACGTAATACTAAGCCCCGGCATTTTTAGCGTTGGAATACAGGATATTTTCTAATGGGACATTGCTTCAACAGAAATCCCAGCATTAAATGCTGGAGGTTAGTGTTACGTTGAACAAAGGTCCCATCACAATATCCTGGGGATATCAGGCCATATTGAAGTGCTAAGCTAAAATGTAATCATAGCTACAGGAAATTTATAACGGGGCTTTTGCTTCAACGTAACACTAAGCCCCAGCATTTAGTGTTGGACAACAGGATATTTCTAATGGGACATTGCTTCAACATTAATCACCCAGCATGAAATGCTGGAGGTTAGTGTTACGTTGAAGCAAGGTCAAATCACAATATGCTGGGGATATCAGGCTTTTGCTTAAACGTAATACAATTCTAGGTGCTGCATACTCTTATGAACTTAATTCAGATTCATATTAATTATATATAACAGTAAATTCGCGTTTCCGAAAAACAAATTCAGATTATAATCACGAAAACAGATATATTTATGTAATATAATTCAAATTCAGCACAGAAACGTCGGAGAAACTGTGGAACCGCACCTGCAATTAGCTTTTACAGTTTGAATTTGAAAGTTCCGGGAGAGAGACGATGATCTGGAGAGTTGAGAGAAGTAATGTATGCTTTGTTCTGTTTTTTTCCACGCGTTATTTTGTATTTATTGTTGAGCTGTAGGTTTTTAAGGGTAGTTTAGTAAATTCAATATATGCGGCAGTAACCTAAATGTACGCGAGTGTTTTATTGGCTATTTCTCAATGAATTTTGAAACTGTGGATGGAACTCATTTAACGTGTGCAAAATTGGCTAGTCATCAATTTTTCGCTAATTATTCCATGTAAATTTTCAAAGGGGCTTTTTACACTACATGCCCACATTTTATAAAATTTACATATTTTTATCCATTTTAAACTTCATTTCACCCCATACCCATTTTAGCATAAATATTTACATGGACTACGTACACTACAAAAGTTCGGCTTTCAGCCACGGTTTAACCGTAGCTAACTAACCGAGGCTATCGACAGAATTTAGCTACGGCTTTACTGTAGCTAACGACTTATTTAGCCACGGATTAATAAGTTGAAGATTTAAAGATCCAATTAACATTTGCCACGTAAGACCCGTGGCTAATTTGATTTTTATATTTTATTATTTTTATATTTATCAATGTTCAACCGTGGCTAAGAAATTTTATTTTTTTAAAAAGAATTAATATTTTAATTGGAGACATTTACCTTGTTATGTTCGGATCAAAATGCAAGATGTTTCAAAATATATAGAAATTTTAATTTTTATTATTTTTTAAAAAGTATACCTTTTTAATATATTGTATACTCTTTTGGTATATCCTTTTGTGTTTGGATCAAAGTGTATGATGTTATCGAACAAATAAATATTTCAATATTTGTAGTTTTGAACAAAGTATATCTTATTGGTATACTATATACTCTTTTGGTATACCTTATTTTGTTCGGATCGAAGTGCAAGATGTTTTAGAATAGATAGATATTTTTATTTTAATTATTTTTTATGAAGTTTACCTTTTTGATATACTGTATTTTAGTATACCTTTTTGTGTTTGAATCAAAGTGTGAGATGCTATCGAGCAAATAAATAATTTAATTTTTATTGTTTTGAACAAAGTTTACCTTTTGGGCATACTGTATACTCTTTTAGTATACCTTGTTATGTTCAGATCGAAGTGCAAGATGTTTCAGAATATATAGATATTTTAAATTTTATTTATTTTTTAAAAAATATTTCTTTTTGGTATATTGTATACTTTTTTGGTATACCTTTTGTTTTTGGATCAATGTGTACGATGCTATCGAGCAAGTAAATATTTTAATTTTTGTTTCTTTGAACAAAGTATACCTTATTAGTATATTGTATACTCTTTTGGTATACCTTGTTATGTTCGGATCGAAGTGTTATATATTTTATTATTTTTTGATGAAGTATACCTTTTTGGTATATTGTATACTCTTTTGGTATATGCTTTTGTGTTTGGATCAAAGTGTGTGATACTATCGAGCAAATAAATATTTTAATTTTTGTTATTTTGAACAAAGTATACCTTTTGGGCATACTGTATACTCTTTTAGTATACCTTGTTATGTTCGGATCGAAGTGCAAGATGTTTAAGAACACCTAGATATTTTAATTTTTATTTATTTTTTTAAAAAATATACCTTTTTGGTATATTGTATACTCTTTTGGTATACCCTTTTGTGTTTGGATCAAAGTGTGTGATTCTATAGAGCAAAATTTTTGTTGTTTTGAATAAAGTATACTTTTTGGTTATACTGTATACTCTTTTGGTATACCTTATTATGTTCAGATTAAAGTGCGAGATGTTTCAGAACACATAGATATTTTAATTTTATTATGTTTAAAGAAGTATACCTTTTTGGTATATTGTATACTCTTTGGTATACTCTTTTATTGTTTGGATCAAAGTGGACGATACTATCGAGCAAATAATCATTTCAATTTTTGTTGTTTTGAACAAAGTATGCCCTTTTGGTATACTGTATACTCTTCTGGTATACTCTTTTGTATTTGGATCCAAGTGTGATGCTACCGCGCGAATAAATATTTCAGTTTTTGTTGTTCTGAACAAAGTATATCCTTTTGGTATACTGTATACTTTTCTGGTATACCCTTTTGTGCTTGGATCTAAGTGTGTGACACGACCCGAAATCCGGTTAGGCCGTGCGGGCACCCGACATCCTTCCCTAGACCCGTCGGGCGAACCCTTACCAATTAAATTAGGCAAATAAATATAATTCAATTCATTAATAAGAACAAGGCTAAAAAAACACTGACATACTGATACCTCTAAGCTGTACAAAAGAAATTACAGCTGACTACCCAACATACTAGGTTTAGGGTTATCCAGACCAGACATCTAAGAGTACAAAAGAAGACAAATACCTCCTGAAGGGAGCAAAATGCAACTGAAATAATAACCAATAAACTGGTGGCCATCCGGAATAAAAGCTGGCTCACCCTGACAGCTGAAGTCGTCTTCGCTCCTTCACAACGTGGCGAACTCAATCCTGGAGCGAACCTGCCGAAACGAAATAGATAGAAAAAGAAACAAACAACAAACAAGGGTGAGTCAAAAGGACTCAATAAGTGGGGCAGACTAGCCACCTCAAAGAATAGGATAGCTAGCCAGGGAGAAGAAACAGATAAACCAAATTTCTTTTATTTAAATTATAAAAAGGTAGAGCCAGATAACAACCGAAAACACGTAAGAAACTTATAAACTCAACCAAGGATGTGTGCCAGAAACATAACAACAAATAAGAAATGCACATATAAGCAGGACAATAGTTATGTACCACAAGTTTACACAATGGTATGAAATAAAATGAAGTGAGATGAAATGAGATGAAATATGATGCGAAGGGTCACATGTGCCCGTAATCCCATCCCGAAGCGGAATACTCCTGCATTCGAGGGGAATCCAATCTGATAACCAACTGGAGCGGAATACTCCTGCTCCTGGGGCGGAATACTCCTGCACCCGATATAATATAAACCAGAGGCGGAATACTCCTGCACTCTCCTGGGGCGGAATACTCCTGCACCCGATATAATGTAAAGCTGAGGCGGAATACTCCTGCACTCAATATCTGACATAAGAGCGGAATACTCCTGCTCTTGGGGCGGAATCCTCCTACCCTCAATGTGATACAATGGAGCGGAATACTCCTGCTCCTGGGGCGGAATACTCCTGCCCTCAATATGATATGCAATGTAATGCATATGAATGCAATGTGATGCAATAACCCTTCACCGGCGCGGGACTCTCATCGACAACCGGGAAGTAGATGCCAACTCGCAGCCAGGGTACAATGCTCAAATCCTCAATACAATACCAACAATAGGACATAACATATAATATATCATATAAATCCAAAGCTAAGGCGTAATGAGTACGCCTATCGGCAGCTACACACGTAAGGAATACGTGGTAGAAAATCCACGAGGCCAGGTGCCTCCAAAGAAATGGATATAAACACTTACCTCTCTCAAAAGTTAGCATTGCGACCAACAACCGCGTTATTTTTGAATGCATTGCCAAACGATCCCACTGCGATCAATAAGCAGAAAAATATATCATATTAGGCTAAAGGCTTCATCCCTCACATCGTAGGGCAATTCAGGTAGGAACCTGATACCCTATTCGCATACGCAATACGCAGGCCAGGCCTATATACAGGGTTTAAGGCCACATAACCAAATCCCAAATAAATTATATTTATAAGTTGCCCATAACTCACTGAGCACGAATACATAATCAATTTCATTATCGGGGTCCATTTGACCCTTTAAACTATCAATTTACGTCATTAGGGCGATGTCTAATATTCCTATTTTTACCGCAAAAATATATTTAAACACACGTAATAAACTCAAATACTATATTAGGATCATTACCTGAATGTTTCAGGGTGAAAATTCTACTTTTTCCCGGCCCCTTTTCTTATTTTCTGGCATTTTTCCACTGCGTATTTTTTTGTTTCGCGTCTCTGCTATTTTTGCTCCAATGCTCCTGTTTCTGTATCTATTAACTCCGTCCTTAGCATTTAAGCTAAGGACCAACCGACCTTTCCTCTTTTTTTTTTTTTTCTTTTATTTTATTTTCTTTTCTTTTCGTTTTCGCGGCGACAATTAAAATAGTACCCTACGATATTCGAAATAATTCCAACTTTTGCATACGAGTTATACAAAATATATGTAACATACTCGCGAAGACGGATTTCAAATTGGACTCCCGAAACTCAAGATGCGAATTTAAATGAAAAGAAGTCAAATTATTTAACTTTCGGCATTTTAGCGGAAACTAGCCGAACAACATCGAAATTCACTTTCGAAAGTTCACGAAAGTCATAAATAATCATACGAACCCAACGGCGCTTTCGGATTTCAAATCGGAGCTCATTCGGCAAAAACCGAGCTCGAAAATCTCCTTTTAATATTAATCGCCAATAAAAACTGAAACCTTCTTCCGATGCCTACCAAACGAGGTCTAATTTAGCTCAAATTTTGCAGACATGTCCTAATGGACATTATGAATATTTTAAAATTATCGGCACGCCAATCGGAGTCCTAGCTTCCGAAACGACTGACCGAGGTCGTTTCATTCTCCTCCACTTAAACTCTCGTTCGTCCTCGAACGAGCCTAAATCTAAAGCAAGATTTACGCAGATAACAAGAGAACTTGCACAACCTTCATAAACTACTCCACGGACATGATCTCATAATTACAGAATCAGAGTTATGACATGCACATCAAACCCTTGGATAAAAACATAGCTGGATAATATCATAATGTCTTTGCCCAAGTTATTCTGACTAAACCGATCCTTCCTCGATCACGAGAGGAGAATTCTGCATTTTCGAAGCAAAGATATACGAAACTCCGGATGGACTAACATGATTCAGCTGAGAATCACCTTTTCGATATACCTTTCGATATAGAACAAGTCGATGAAACAAAGAATTAGCTTACGCTTGATGTAATAGGGGGAACTTTTGAAGTACCTTGTCAGTACATATTATAGAAGATTTGATGCAAGCTATATTATTTTTACAAACACACTAGGCAACATCTCAGTTGATGTTAGTGTTGTTCCGCAAGCTCCTTGTGGGAATGTAGTTACTCATATCCTAATGTATGTCAAAGGTTCATCTGAACAGGGTCTATATATAAGGATAAGGATCAGGCAAATACTTCTGGATAGTATGATACAGACCAGGAATGATCTCCAGACCGAACACCTACTTTAGGGTATTTTCTTTCAATTGAAAATATTATGACTTGAAAAAGTAAAAATAAAGGAGACACGTAGTTGGACCATGAGCTGAGGCAGAATACCAGCAACAAAGTTGATTACATGAGCGCTTACAACGCTAAAGTAACCTTTCAAGGAGTTAAGGTGTGAAGGAGATATGCCAATGATGGATGGACGACAAGCTGCACTAGATCTTTCACTCTAAATTTCCATAAAGTAAAACAGCGTCAGTATGAGGATCCAGTTCTAGTTGAATATAGACAGTTAGCCCAAGGAAAACCGAAGTCACCATACAGGGTCACTACTGACGGTGTTCTCATGTATAAAGATAGACTTTAAGTTTCTGATGTTGCAGATTTACGTGGATAGATTATGATGGAGGCACATTATTCCAAATACAGTATTCATCCAGGTTCGACTAAGGTGTACCATGATCTTAAGCAGATTTATTGGTGGGACGAAATGAAGTGTGACATAGCAAAATTTGTGGCTCAATGTTCTAATTGCCAGCAAGTTAAAATCGTGTCATCTTTCCAGACTTTATGGTTTCAGCAGATAGGTACGTATATATGGTCAGGTTGCCAGCTTATCTCTATCATTAATAGATTATTAGTGGGTTTAGCAGTGATCGACACTCATTGTAGATTTCTACCGTAGCCTTACTTTGGGTCGTGAGAAAAGTGATATCAACACCTCAGAGATTTAATATTACCATTCAGTATTTGGAGGAAGACTCCTCCACTTAAAGCACAAACTCATGTAGCCATTTGTATAGGAATAACCATTCTCGCACAGTCTGCTGGACTAAAGAAGATTTGGCTAAAAGCTGAACGTAAGCAGACCGAAGCTACCAACTACCCTTTCGAGTTGCCAAACAGCTGCAACTCTCAAGTTCACAACTCCATACCTTTGCCGTAAACACCACCGCCCGATGGATGGTACTTCTATATAAAAATTTCGGCAGAGTTTCCCCTGAAACTGGATGATCCGCAAAAACAGAACCAGCACTATACTATACATGGGAATGGATACCCGGATAAACTGATAACATAAACATGTTAAACGGATAACAAGATGAGACAACTGGACCAAAACAATAATATGCTTCCAAAATAATAATATGCTTACCCGGCCACAATAACACGTACTCTGGCTCAACACAGGGAACATCACAAGCGGCTACCAATCGCCCAAGCTCACTAGTACCGGACGAAGAAGAAATGGAAATGGATCGATGATAGAAATAATTAGAGCTTCAGGAAGCTCATCTTTTTATTTGCTTGGCTCCCAGAGCTACACTACTTCCGATTCAGGCTAACCAAAGAATCGCAACTGAAGAAATAGATATTAAATGAGCTCTATGGAGCAACATCCATATCAATTTAACCTTCCAATAAGAAGGAAACTCTGATAATTTACCAGAATACCCTTTTATAACTTAAACAAGCTCATAGAATAACATGACTTACTAACATTTCGAACCAAGAGGAGACACATAGATCGAGTATTACTTATTGATCACTTTACACCAGAAGAAACAATGACACTTCCTGATGGTGATAAATAAGAATCCCATCATCCTACCAGCACTGAGTTCCAAAGAGAGGTAGACTGACTTGACATTATAACAGAAGGTGGCACAACAGGATGCCAAGCAAACAATAGCGACACTCACTGTCAAATCTCTCATATTTAGATTAGATAAACTAGTAGGGTCTCATAAATGCCAGGAATAAATCGTATCAGAAACTCACCCCTCTACCGCAACCAATTCTTAATTACGACAATATCCAAGGAAACCGTCGAAACATGATAAGACACACCATTTCCAGATCGATCGGAAAGATAAATCTTACTTACATATAAGGGAAGAAGAAACACACGGGCCTACTACATCGGATGCCTCAGCATCCTGCCAGACTGGCAGTTCATAAAACTGCCTTTGCGGCTGAACTAAGCCGCTACACTGATAATTACTTCTAGAAGAACCACTACCACTGCGCTCTCGACCTCTACTGGATGGTGGCATTTCTCTGATTAATTAAAATTTACATGAAATTCCTGCGACTGTGCAGGTGCCTGAGGGCAAGAAGAAGGACGATTGTCTACTTGCTGGAGTAAGGAAAAACTCCTCAAAGGATAACCAGACTCGTGACAGTGATAACACCCTTTTCCCTGAAAATGGTAGCTGGAAGGATTGTCGATAGCTATAAAGAGAAAAACTGGGTCTAATCTTGATGAACTACTTGCACACTTTGAGAATCACGCTCTACAAGCTGAGATAACCTGGAAGGTGACTTCAAAAAAAATAATCAGAACACTTACCTCCAAATGAGGTACCATGGTTGCCCACCAGGGCCACGAGATTTCTTGCTCTCCCGCTCTAACTTACGGTATGCCTCGAGCCTTCGAGCAATATCAACAACAATATCAAATGAAATCCCGACCTCAATCTCTCGAGCCATCTGGGATCTCAAGGAAAAAGAAAGGTCATCAATAAATCTTTGAATCTCTCGAAAGGCTCATGAACTAGTTCTAATGCATATTCAGTCATTCTATAGAATTCAATCTCATGTTCTGAAACATCAAC
Source organism: Petunia axillaris subsp. axillaris (assembly GCA_029990575.1). Lineage (NCBI taxonomy): Eukaryota > Viridiplantae > Streptophyta > Magnoliopsida > Solanales > Solanaceae > Petunia > Petunia axillaris. The sequence goes on along the minus strand of JARKNS010000001.1, from coordinate 9,128,016 downwards.
AGGCTAACCGACAGGCTACCCTGTCCAATTCACTCCAACTGGCAACACTTTTCTTCTCGCTCGCTACTCGAAAGGAACTTTTCCACGAATCTAGATAAAAAAAATTGAACCAAGTTAGCTAATAAAAGAGCGGCCCACCAATTCAAGGCTGGACCTTGAAACTGGAAAGCAGAATAATCAACAACATACCGCTCGATATAATCAAGAGCATGAAGGATACGCTGATATCATTTTACTTTTAAAAAAAAACTTACACAAGGATTATATGATGCATGGCTTGAGAATATCGGAAGATTCAACCGCGTAAAATAATGCAACCACTTTGGGCACTCGGACCGAGCTGTTACCTCGGCTAGTTAACCAGCCAGAATAATTAGAGGTACAACACATGCTACCTCCGGAACATACTTTACTGCGGCAATATTAAGAACTGAAATAGGAGCTCCCTGAGACCGAACATCTACATATGCGGCAATCTGATAAGCTGCCTAGCGAATAATAGGTTCTTGCAGTATCTGCGTCGCCAAGATTCTCGTAAAAGCATCATAGAGAGCCAAGGGAACTACAAGGCCCTGCTCCCTTGCCCATCGCGAGCTTGTACAACTGGGACCTCCGTAACTAGATCATCAGCACGATCAAAACACTCGGACTTCGTCAGTACTAACCCCAGGCTAGATTGCTTCATCTTGAACTCATACTGTTTGCTGATTTATCGTGCGAGGGTTCGCAATTACCACGAATAAATTAACGAAAATACTTTTTCATCCCAGACCGATGCACGATCAGAAAAGAAGGAAGTGAAACTTCCTAAATGCCATCATAGCCTCTCGTAGATAAGTACGGACGTCTACGTACCCATCAGCGAGACTCTACTAGACACTGTCTTAGTCTGGATAGACTCTAAACATGGCTCTGATACCAACTGACACGACCCGAAATCCGGTTAGGCCGTGCGGGCACCCGACATCCTTCCCTAGACCCGTCGGGCGAACCCTTACCAATTAAATTAGGCAAATAAATATAATTCAATTCATTAATAAGAACAAGGCTAAAAAAACACTGACATACTGATACCTCTAAGCTGTACAAAAGAAATTACAGCTGACTACCCAACATACTAGGTTTAGGGTTATCCAGACCAGACATCTAAGAGTACAAAAGAAGACAAATACCTCCTGAAGGGAGCAAAATGCAACTGAAATAATAACCAATAAACTGGTGGCCATCCGGAATAAAAGCTGGCTCACCCTGACAGCTGAAGTCGTCTTCGCTCCTTCACAACGTGGCGAACTCAATCCTGGAGCGAACCTGCCGAAACGAAATAGATAGAAAAAGAAACAAACAACAAACAAGGGTGAGTCAAAAGGACTCAATAAGTGGGGCAGACTAGCCACCTCAAAGAATAGGATAGCTAGCCAGGGAGAAGAAACAGATAAACCAAATTTCTTTTATTTAAATTATAAAAAGGTAGAGCCAGATAACAACCGAAAACACGTAAGAAACTTATAAACTCAACCAAGGATGTGTGCCAGAAACATAACAACAAATAAGAAATGCACATATAAGCAGGACAATAGTTATGTACCACAAGTTTACACAATGGTATGAAATAAAATGAAGTGAGATGAAATGAGATGAAATATGATGCGAAGGGTCACATGTGCCCGTAATCCCATCCCGAAGCGGAATACTCCTGCATTCGAGGGGAATCCAATCTGATAACCAACTGGAGCGGAATACTCCTGCTCCTGGGGCGGAATACTCCTGCACCCGATATAATATAAACCAGAGGCGGAATACTCCTGCACTCTCCTGGGGCGGAATACTCCTGCACCCGATATAATGTAAAGCTGAGGCGGAATACTCCTGCACTCAATATCTGACATAAGAGCGGAATACTCCTGCTCTTGGGGCGGAATCCTCCTACCCTCAATGTGATACAATGGAGCGGAATACTCCTGCTCCTGGGGCGGAATACTCCTGCCCTCAATATGATATGCAATGTAATGCATATGAATGCAATGTGATGCAATAACCCTTCACCGGCGCGGGACTCTCATCGACAACCGGGAAGTAGATGCCAACTCGCAGCCAGGGTACAATGCTCAAATCCTCAATACAATACCAACAATAGGACATAACATATAATATATCATATAAATCCAAAGCTAAGGCGTAATGAGTACGCCTATCGGCAGCTACACACGTAAGGAATACGTGGTAGAAAATCCACGAGGCCAGGTGCCTCCAAAGAAATGGATATAAACACTTACCTCTCTCAAAAGTTAGCATTGCGACCAACAACCGCGTTATTTTTGAATGCATTGCCAAACGATCCCACTGCGATCAATAAGCAGAAAAATATATCATATTAGGCTAAAGGCTTCATCCCTCACATCGTAGGGCAATTCAGGTAGGAACCTGATACCCTATTCGCATACGCAATACGCAGGCCAGGCCTATATACAGGGTTTAAGGCCACATAACCAAATCCCAAATAAATTATATTTATAAGTTGCCCATAACTCACTGAGCACGAATACATAATCAATTTCATTATCGGGGTCCATTTGACCCTTTAAACTATCAATTTACGTCATTAGGGCGATGTCTAATATTCCTATTTTTACCGCAAAAATATATTTAAACACACGTAATAAACTCAAATACTATATTAGGATCATTACCTGAATGTTTCAGGGTGAAAATTCTACTTTTTCCCGGCCCCTTTTCTTATTTTCTGGCATTTTTCCACTGCGTATTTTTTTGTTTCGCGTCTCTGCTATTTTTGCTCCAATGCTCCTGTTTCTGTATCTATTAACTCCGTCCTTAGCATTTAAGCTAAGGACCAACCGACCTTTCCTCTTTTTTTTTTTTTTCTTTTATTTTATTTTCTTTTCTTTTCGTTTTCGCGGCGACAATTAAAATAGTACCCTACGATATTCGAAATAATTCCAACTTTTGCATACGAGTTATACAAAATATATGTAACATACTCGCGAAGACGGATTTCAAATTGGACTCCCGAAACTCAAGATGCGAATTTAAATGAAAAGAAGTCAAATTATTTAACTTTCGGCATTTTAGCGGAAACTAGCCGAACAACATCGAAATTCACTTTCGAAAGTTCACGAAAGTCATAAATAATCATACGAACCCAACGGCGCTTTCGGATTTCAAATCGGAGCTCATTCGGCAAAAACCGAGCTCGAAAATCTCCTTTTAATATTAATCGCCAATAAAAACTGAAACCTTCTTCCGATGCCTACCAAACGAGGTCTAATTTAGCTCAAATTTTGCAGACATGTCCTAATGGACATTATGAATATTTTAAAATTATCGGCACGCCAATCGGAGTCCTAGCTTCCGAAACGACTGACCGAGGTCGTTTCAGTGTGCGATGCTACCAAGCGAATAAATATTTCAATTTTTGTTGTTTTGAACAAAGTATACCCTTTTGGTATATTTTATACTCTTCTGGTATACCCTTTTGTATTCGAATCGAAGTGCAAAATGTTTCAGAAGACATAGATATTTTAATTTTTATTATTTTTAAAGAAGTATACTTTTTTTGGTATATTCTATTCTCTTTTTTATACTCTTTTGTGTTTGGATCAAAGTGTGCGATGCTATCGAGCAAATGATTATTTCAATTATTGTTATTTTGAACAAAATATACCTTTTTGATATACTGTATACTTTTTCGGTATACCTTGTTATGTTCGAATCGAAGTGCGAGATGTTTCAGAGCACATAAATATTTTAATTTTTATTATTTTTAAAGAAGTATACATTTTTTGTATATCATATACTCTTTTCGTATACCATTTTATGTTTGGATAAAAGTGTGAGATACTATCGAGCAAATAAAATATTTCAATTTTTTTGTTTATGAACAAAGTATTCCTTTTTGGAATTAGAAAAAAAAAATTAGTATAATAAGATCACGGAGAAATAAAATAAATAAAAAATAAAAAAATGGGGAGACATGATTAGTGCTAGAAACAAGAGAAAGAAAAAAGAAATAAAAAATGGAAAAAAAGAGAAAAAAACGAAGAATAGTGAAAACGGAGAAGGAGAAAGAATGACAAAAAATGGAGAAAAAAATAATACAAGATATGAGGAGAGAGAGGAACTTGAGTTCCTTGTTTATGCCTCAAAATAAAAAGGTAATTAGCTAATAAGTTTAGAGTGTAAATAAGTAATGGGTATAAATATAATAGATAGAGTCATGTAAATAAAATAGGATGTATGTGTATTTTTGTATATCCCTTTTCAAAGAGCACGGGCCCTTCGTAACTTCTATTGGAATCAGTCAGTCACTGCACCAAAATCACATGCTCGGTGACTTGAAGGTTAAAAGAGCCCAGTCAAATAGTATGAGATTAATAATGGAATAAAACATTAATTTAGAGACCAAAACATTAATTTTCCAAATATTTTGTAGTACTTTGACTTTTAATCAATTTATTATTGTTATTATATTATGAGTATAAATGAGAGACGACTTCGAAGGACCTTAATTCCTCTTTTTGTACATTAGCTTAGCCATAAGCGAAATGAGAAAACGATCTCTTAGGACATTGGCAAGCATCAAACCCATCCTTAACCTTAGCTGTTTAGTCACAGCCAGAGAAAGAAAATGTTATCTAGGAGTGTTATTCAAACCACCGAGAGGTGTTGTAGTTTCATTGAAATCATTCGCTTTTAAACAAAATTCTCGCCTTCTGCTCGAACAATGAAAACCTCTTAGTTGAGAGCATTTCGGATAGCATAAGATTAAGCCAATAAAAAAAATAGTATTCCATTAGTTTCAATTTATGTGGTGATTTTTCCTTATTAATCCGTTTAAAAAAGAATAACAACTTTTTAAATTTGAAAACAAGTTAACTTCAAAATTATTGTTTTACCATTAATGAATGGATTTACAGTCGCACAAATATCTATAACTCAACTTTCCTTATTAATCCGTTCCAAAAAGAATGATAATTTCTTTTTTTATTTGAAAATAAATTAACTTCAAAATTACTAATTATCCTTAATGAAATGATCTACAACCACATAAATAGACTTATTTTAGACCATAATATTTTCTTTCTTAAATTTCGTATCGATTATATGACATACAAAGTAAAACGGATAAAATGGTAAAAGTTAAAGTATTGTAACACTTCACAATATATAAGAGTATTTTTCAGATGGAAACATTGCAATGCATGAATGAAAAGTGACCTAAGAAACAACATAATATCCTTCATCGAAACTAACCACCAAAAACACAAAAATAAGAATATCTTTGAATACGGAAAAAATCGAGTAGATTGTTTGTCAATATCCAACAATTTTCGAGAAAGTGCACAAAAGGCCATTTTTACCACTGGTCTTTGGACGCAGGCCACTAATACTAAAATATTTAGTTTGTGGTCATTTTTGTTTAATAAATAGAACTTCAGTCCAGAGGCCGGATTGAAGTTCTGTCCTTCAGTCCAGGGCCATGTTGACTGAAGTTCAGTCCTTAAAGATTGAACTTCAGTTCAAGGCCATATGGATTGAAGTTCAATCCTTAAAGATAGAATGTCAGTCCACGGCCTCATTGACTGAAGTTCAGCCAGTTCCTTAACGATGGAACTTCAGTCCAGGGCCATATGGACTGAAGTTCGGTCTTTAAAGATGGAACTCAGTCCAGGGGTCGTATGGACTGAACTTCAGTCAATGAACAGAACTTAAGTCAATGTTTATTTAGTAAAGGCCCAAAAGTGGCCTCTAGTGTAAGACCAATAAAAATAGTGGCCTCAAATTAAATACCGGTATTAAAAGTAGCCTCTGGGCGAAATTTTTACACAATTTTCCCCAAGTGCAAAGTAACACCTAAACATCATCTTTTTTCTTTTAGTTGGGGGTGGGGGGGGGGAGGGGAGTCTCTGAAAACTAAAAAATAAATCATGAAGAGTGGAAATGCGAAACCAAAAAAAAAAAAAAAAAAAAAAAAAAAAAAAAAAAACCAAACAAGATGAAAACGCTAATGATAGAGCAGTTGTTTCATGTATGTAGAGTTCCAATATTCATGTGTCAGTCTCAATATCAAAACTCACGCTACAAAAAAAATCATTGTTAGCCGCGGTTTAAAAATAAGTTTAGCAGCGATTTTAACGGCTGGAAAAAAATATACCAGCGGTTTTATTACCGATGCCTAAGCAGATGTACTTAAACTATTTTCCGACGGTTGTAGTAGGCCGCTGGCAGAACCGCTGGTAATTGCTTTGCTTGCGGCGGTTTTAGCAAAAGCGTAGGTAAACAACGATAATTTGAATATATGAAAATGAAATGGAACGCTGCGGCCTACAAGCACACGCACACATGGGCCCACCTTAGGTCCACAAGAACTGTATGATCCATGCGTGTAGGGCCGTCCAAACTCTTACTAACCTTCGGGCAAAGTGCACCAAAGACCACTTTTGATAGTGGTCTTTGGTTTGAGGTCACTTTTTAATTGGTTTTACATGAGAGACCACTTTTTGGAACTTCAATCCTTTTGGGTTGAACTTCACACAAGTTCAGCCCACAAGGGTTGAAGTTCAACTTCAGTCCACAAGAGTTGAAGTTTACGCATCTATGCCTAAAAGTTCAGCCCTTACGGATTGAAGTTGAAACTTCATAATTTAGGCATGAAGTTCAACCCACAAGGTTTGAACTTCACTTCAAAAAGATTGAAGTTCTACAAAGTGGCTTCTCATGTAAGACCAATAAAAAAAGTGGCTTCAAACTAAATACCAGTGGCAAAAATAGTCTGTGGACAAAATTTTTATCTAACCTTCTGATTCCTTTGGCCCACATTTCACAGGTACTTGCAAGTAGTACGTAGCAGCTTTGCTTATAAAGCAATATATTCTCTACTTCAGTTTCGATATGGGACAAAACGAAAACCGCTGCAAAACTTTCAAAATCGCCGTTATTCGTTGACTTAATCAAAACCGCTGCAAAATTATTTTAAAACCCCTGGTATATACTTTTTTTAGCGGCAGCTAAATAAATCGCTGCAAAATTGTTGAAATAGCAGGGGTTTGCAAAACCGCTGCTACAAAACTGCTGCAAAGTAGCGATTTTTTGTAGTGTCATACGCATAATAATCTACTTTATTAAATTTAGATGTCAATAATGTAGATATGACTTTGCGGTGTAGTGAATGCCCATTGTTTTAGGTGTCAAAAAACCCTACTCCTACGATATATAAAACAATCACTCGAGAAATATAAACAGATTGATCATCTGGAACAAGTTAATACACCAAGTCCTTATCAACACATTCTCCATAAGTTAAGGATGAAGATTGGATTAATGACCAAAGAGGAAAAGTTAGCCTTCTAGTTGGAAGAAGTCAAAAAAGATTTAATCAAAAATCTTGAGGTTGAAATTCAGTCAGACACGTCAATGGCTTCTGCAAATAATACAGAAGATGAGGGCGAATATTGTCTGCCTGGGGAATCCCAATCAATTACAGAAGATGAAGCAAATGATTATATCACCAATATAATGACACAGGTAACTGAACAAGTGACTAAAGAGAGGGAATCTTCCAAGGCACAAAACGCTAAGGGAAAGGATAAACTCTGACGAGGACATATTATTCAAGACCCCTCAGCTTTTATAAAGTTACCTTTAATAAAGTAGCTTCAATAATGTTGCTCTCTTTTTAATAAAAGCAGCTTTGATAAAGTTGTGAAAATAATGGGCCATCTATGGCCATTTTTCTTTCTTTAATTTTCAACCGGCCACTTGTAAAGTTTGGGCCTAATTTGTTGATTTATTTTGTCTATAAATAGCCTAGGAGTTAGAACGGAGAAGGGCATCAGTCTACAACCCTCTCAAAATTGTAAATCTATCCTATTGTAAAAACTTTCAAGCATATAAAATTCTCTTAATTGCCTGAGCGCAAAACCAGGTATTTAATATTGTTCTTTTAATTTTGTTTCTTTTAATAAATTTAAGTTTTGATACTTGGCCTAATGATAGGCTAAATCATTAAGTGTTGAGCTCTGTCACACTAGGCTACTAGGGTAAAATGATTCTAATAACAGATTATGATTAGAATCTCAGCAGGTGGTGGTGTTAAAGGTATGGTTTGATAGACAACCCAGGCGGAAGGTTGCATGCCAGAACCAAGGTTCTGTTGTTTGCCCGCTTAGCCGAGGATGACGCTTAGGGCTGTTGTTGAACCTAATTTTGGGATCAGCCACTCCTTGCCAGGGTTGTGTCACCAGTAAAATATTCCTGTTACCCCCATGCTGTTAAGATCCGTCATAAAAATGATAGGCTAAATCATTAAGTGTTGAGCTCTGTCACACTAGGCTACTAGGGTAAAATGATTCTAATAACAGATTATGATTAGAATCTCAGCAGGTGGTGGTGTTAAAGGTATGGTTTGATAGACAACCCAGGCGGAAGGTTGCATGCCAGAACCAAGGTTCTGTTGTTTGCCCGCTTAGCCGAGGATGGCGCTTAGGGCTGTTGTTGAACCTAATTTTGGGATCAGCCACTCCTTGCCAGGGTTGTGTCACCAGTAAAATATTCCTGTTACCCCCATGCTGTTAAGATCCGTCATAAAAATGGTATCAGAGCCATGGTGCACAGTAGCAATAGGTGACGAGTCCAACACTTAAACTTTCTGATGAATATCATTAGAAACAAGACTACTGTTAAAAACAGTAGAAAGGAGGAATATGATATTCCACAACACCTAGATTTACTTAACAAGTGGACTATTCCTAAAGTTCAACCTAAGTTAATATACCAGTTAGGAACCTTTGAGAAATTGGGTTTGAAACAAGTAGTGAAAACTACAGAAGATACTATTACTATTGATAATGATCATGCTACCTTTAATTTATTGACTCAGCATGATTTATTGCCTTATATGCACACTCATAGATTTATTCATATTGGTTTGATTCAAGTTGCATTTAAACCTTTAACTTTAAGAGGACTGAATGAAACGTTTATAGCTGCTCTCAGGGATGGTAGAAACCATAACTGGAAGAAATCCCTTATAGGGATTGTACAATCAAGTTTGGCCTATGGCCCGGTATATTTTAATGCTTATCCGAATTTACAAATATCATTATCGGATGAAAATGCTTTAAAAGCCCTAGTTTTAAATGTTAAACTGCATGGTTATGACTATATGCCTAATACAGAAGTCATATGTATCTGTTATAGGATTTATTTTAAACCATTATATACTCTAAATCCTATGTGCAAAATCATGGATTTCAAAAATGAGACTATTTTAATAGAAACAAATTTTGGTAAAACAAAGGTTACTACCAGAAGACCTATCAAGTGGGAAGAAATAGATTTCCCTAAAGAGTGGGTCATGGAGGATGCTGCTCCTCCAAAAGATTTGAAAAGTACTGATTTAACTGGAATTGAACAAACTCCAGAAGGTAATGTAAAAATCAGATTTGAATCTGATGACGTTGTAAGTAGGATAAATATGGGATCGGATAGATCTAGCTCTAAAAATTTATCTAGATCTAATTCTTTGTATTATTCTCATATCTCTCCAATTGATTATATTGTTGAAACCCCTTCTAGGGCTTCTACTTCTCAAATAAGAGAAGAAATGCCTAGATATAATAGTTTGAAAATTGATAAAGATAATATTGTTACTCCTGTTGCTCCAATAAAGGAACAACAAAGGAATGATGTTGATACAGATATAGTTGAGTCAGAAATGGGTTTTGAAATTTAATGGATTTTAAGCCTAAAATAGATTTTAGTCGGGGATCACCCGCAAGAAAAAGAATTTCTGAAGAATTTTATAAACCTAGATGGGCATTATTTCGGAAATGGTTTTTTAAAAGTTTTGATAAAACCAAGCAACATGCGTTTCAAGAAGAATTCTATGAAGATCTTGAAAAGAATGACAAGCTTATATCTTTTGTCTTGTGGTTTATGGGAAGATATGTAGCAAATAATATTGCTGTCATGGAAAGGCAATTTGAAATGGCAAATGGTACAATTGTTGATGCTGTATTACCTCCACAGCAACCTTTTAAAATGAAAAAACTTGACTTTGCAGCGTTTGCTACATTATGGGATGAGCAAACTTTGCAAGTTACTGTTAAACATATTAATATTATGTTAAAACAGCATAATTATACTAATATTTATGTTCATATATTGGGTGAACATATTGTATCTTTACATGATAAGGTAGATAAATTATGTTCTATAATAAGCAGTAATACTGCTAGCACATCAGGAAAAGAAAAATTGGAAAAGCCACCTCGAGTAGCCATTCCAACAATTCAGCCTCCTCCTGATGTTGAAGATTTTAAATTAAAACCTGATGCATATAATATCGAAAAGTTTTTAAATGAGAAATTTAAAGAGTTATCACTAAAGCCTCTAATTAATACGGAGGAAAGTGATAATGCATTTTCTGAAAATGAAGTTTTTGAAGATGATTTTCCTAAACTGACTTATGATCAAATTAATAAATTAAAGTCTTCTTATAGTTCGAAATTTGCTGATAAACCAAGGCAAAGGATGTTTTACTATCCTAGGCCTACTCCTCAGGATGTTCTATTCGAAGAGCAGGATGATATGTATGCTCCGAATAGTTTCAGCGGTAAGCAGATATATGAATGGAATATTGATGGCCTTACCAATAGGCAAATGTATGTAGTTATGCATAGAATGATGATGTATAGCACGATTTGCAAGACTAATGGTAATAGTGATAAAACTGTTGCCAATATGATTACCTCGGGTTTTACTGGTCAATTAAAAGGGTGGTGGGATAATTATCTCACTGTTGACCAGAGAAATGAAATTTTGAATGCAGTTAAAAGTGAACCAGGAACTTCTACAGCTGATAATACTAATGCTGTTTATTTTTTGGTTGTTAATATAATTGAACACTTTTCAGGAAGATGGTCTGATAATAGTGAGACTATTCGAACCCTCTTACAGAATATGAGATGTAAGACTTTAACTTCATTTAGACTTTATAAAGATACATTTCTTTGTAGAGTCATGGAGTTACCAGAGTGTAATAGCACTCATTGGAAATCTAAATTTATAGATGGACTTCCTAACCTCTTTGCAGAAAGAGTTAAAAAGGTTCTTAGGCAAGGAGGAGTCAATATTAATTATGATGACCATACTTATGGAAGTTTGGTTGGAATATGTATCCAAGAAGGGCTGGCGTTATGTAATGAAATCAAGCTTAATCAAGAGCTTAAACGCCATCGTCTTAATGAAAGACAACAGTTGGGTGAATTTTGTGGTCAATTCGGCATGGATGATCCACGAACCCGAACCAAATCAAAGTCTCATAAGCTTCATAGAAGCAAGACTGGTAAGAAACATGATTACCAGGAATGGAGACGAAGATATTCGGAGAGACGCACAGAAAAGCGTACTAGAAGAAAAAAGGCTTTTAAAGAGCGAAAGGATGAAATTAAAGCCAAAGCCAAAAATCCACTAAATTGTTGGAAATGTGGAAGGTTTGGTCATCGCTATAAAGACTGCAAGGTCAAAGAGAGAATCAAAGCTCTTAATATAGATGAAGATCTGAAGGATTCTTTATGCAAGATCTTATTAAATTCTGAACCAGAAATATCGGATCCAGGTGAGGAAAATATCCCTACCAAGGAAGAACTAAATAAAGTCTTCCAGGATGAAAGTGATATTGTCACTAGTTCTGAGGATGAATGTGATCCTTGCAAGATTGGACAACCTTGTGATAATGAAGAAAATGATGAATTTTATAATTTATTTTCTCAATTTAGTCTTAACACTTTGGATAATGATAATTTAATAGAATTATTGAAAATGGTACAGGATTCCAAAGTGAGATCCAAACTTATCGATCAGATCAAAGGAAATTTCGAACAGAAGGAATCTGAAGGATTGGAAAAGGGTTTCTATGCTCCTATGGATAATACTCCATACACCATGAAAGAAGTTAAAAGACTTCTAGAACAAAGAAAAATGAGTCGTAGTGGTTCACCTACTACGTCTCAGGATTTGGAAAAAGAGGTTTATAACCTAAGAAAAGAGATTTCTAATCTCAAGAAAGAAAATAAGATATTAGATCAAAGGATTTCTAGAATTGAAGGAAAAGGTAAAGAAAAGGATGAAACCACTACCCCTTCTAATTTTGAAAATCTTGATAAAATTTTTAGCGATATGAATGAAGAGTTTTTAACTACCCTAGAAGTATTTACTTCTCAAAAGTTTTTTATAAAAATTACTCTTCTTATTGATTATAATTTCAAAAAAGAATTTATAGCTCTTGTTGATAGTGGAGCAGATTTAAATTGTGTTCAAGAAGGATTAATTCCTTCACGATATTTTCATAAGACTACTCATAGTTTAAGGTCTGCTAATGGTGAGAAAATGCAGATTGAGTACAAATTGCCAACAGCTTCTATATGCACAAATAAGGTATGTATACCTCAAAGCTTTGTTTTAATAAAAAATATGTCTAACCAAGTTATACTAGGAACACCCTTTTTACAAAAAATATTTCCTATTACTAGGATTGATAAAGAAGGGATAATAGGAACTTTTCAAGGAAAACCTATTATTTTTCAGTTTATAACTGAACCTATTACTAGAGTTTTAAACCAGTTGAAAGATATGCTAGCTAAGAAGAGTCAGCATATCAATTTTCTTAAACATGAAATTTATACTTTAAATATTGATGAGATTTTAAAAAATCCTAAATTGAGAGAAAAAATTGATTTTATGATAAATCAGTTTTCATTACAAATTTGTAGTGAACATCCAAATGCTTTTTGGAATAGGAAAAAACATGTAGTTACACTTCCATATGAGGAAGAGTTTTCTGAAGCTAATAGTATCCCTACTAAGGCAAGACCTTGCCAGATGAATTCAGAATACTTGGAATTATGCAAAAAGGAAATAGATTCTTTATTGCATAAAGGTCTCATACGATCATCGAAATCACCATGGTCCTGTACAGCGTTCTATGTTAATAAACATGCTGAACAGGAGAGAGGAGTTCCAAGGTTAGTAATAAACTATAAACCTTTGAATAAAGTTCTGAAATGGATCAGGTATCCAATTCCTAATAAAAAGGATTTATTAGATAGGCTTCATAATGCTATTATATTTTCTAAATTTGATTTGAAATCAGGGTACTGGCAGATTCAAATAGCTGAAACTGACAGGTACAAAACTGCTTTCAACGTTCCAATAGGACAATTTGAATGGAACGTTATGCCATTTGGTTTAAAAAATGCTCCTTCTGAATTTCAGAAAATTATGAATGACATATTCATCCCTTATAGTAATTTTATTATCGTTTATATTGACGATATCTTAGTATTTTCTAATACTATCGAAATGCATTTTAAGCATTTAGAATTATTTAAAAAAATTATTATACAAAATGGTTTGGTTATATCTAAACCTAAAATGTTTTTGTTTCAAACTAAAGTAAGATTTCTTGGCCATAATATTGAAAAGGGGAAAATTATTCCTATTAATAGAAGTATAGAATTTGCTTCTAAATTTCCAGATGTTATAACTGACAAAACTCAATTACAGAGATTTCTTGGAAGTCTAAATTATATTGCTCCATTTTATAAAGATCTGGCTAAGGATACATCTATTTTATATGATAGATTGAAAAAGATTCCAAAGCCATGGACAGATGCTCATACTGAGACAGTCCGGAAAATCAAGGAAAGGCTAAAAAATCTCCCTTGTCTTACATTGGCTAATCCTACATGGCCAAAAATTATAGAGACCGATGCATCAGACATTGGTTATGGAGGTATTTTAAAACAAAATGCTCCAGGAGAGAAAATTGAATATTTGATACAATTCCATTCTGGTAAATGGAATAACAGTCAGAAAAACTATTCAACTGTAGCAAAAGAAATACTTGCTATAGTAAAATGTGTTTTAAAATTTCAAGGTGATTTATACAATCAGAAGTTTCTTATAAAGACCGATTGCCAATCAGCTAAATTCATGTTTAATACAGATTGTAAACATGATGTCTCTAAGCAAATGTTTGCTAGATGGCAAGCGCTATTAGCTCCATTTGATTTTGAAATACATTATAAGAAAGGAGAAGATAATAGCCTTCCTGATTTTTTGACTAGAGAATATTTGACTAGTTAATGATAATAATCATTATCTTAATGTGCAGGTTATTTAATATGTGTAGACGAGATAATATGCTTTATTATTGTCCATACTGCCAAAATCAACTCTTACCCAGGCAGATGTATGCTATATATTGGGATTTGCGTGCAACGCAGAATAGATTGAAAAAACTGGTGTATGAAGCTGAAGATTTATTATCACGCGCCAAGTTCTTTAATAAAGAAGATGTAGATCATGTTATTAGCATTATATGCACAGCAAAAACTAGAATGAAAGATATTACAAAGGAAATTATAGGAATCCATAAAGTATTGGAAATTTATCCAATATATCTGGCCTGATGAATTTATGATTCATTATATGCAGGTTATGCATCCGGCCCGAGGGAACCCAACCTCTAATAGAGGAAGGGGAAACAGAGGAAGAGGCACTGGTAGAGGTGCTGTAATAGCCCAAATGGGTAAGCAAAGGCTTATAGCCGAAGATTTAACAGGATCATCTTCGAAGAGTAATACAAGCAATGATACAATGTCATACCAACAGTATCAAGAATTCCTGAAATGGAAAAATTCTCAAGAGAAGCAAAAAGGAACAGAGGATAATATGCCTCCGTCATATTCTTCTATTATAATAGAAGATGATAACGAAACTATCCAGTCTTATATTAAGACAGATCACAAGGAAATAATATTATTCCTTGAAGATAGAGACCTCCAATGGAAAGATGAGCCATGGAAATTAATGGCAAGATATTTAAATAATGCGTCATACGCAGCCTGTACTTATAAGTACAGAGGTCATTATGAGATGATACTTAACACCACTGAATCTTGCGAGATATCGCATTTTTACCCAGCTAATACCAAAAAAGTTTTTAACTTTTCCAAAATGATAATCAAAAGGATTATATCCGCAGAAGAATGGGGTTTAAGTACCCTAACTGAAAAAAGTTATAATCATCCAGAGATGAAAACACCGGTAAAATATAATTACTGGGACTATGTGGATAGCTTTTATAAAGCATTGCTATATGAGAATGAGAACAAGAAACATTCTTGGTTCATAAAAATATGCTCAAATGTTTATAAACAGAGCAATGTACCAAATTGGTTTTCACAGTGGTGGATCGTTTATGGTCCTACGGTAAAATTGCTACCGGAGCCATTGCTCAGTTTATATACTGAATGGGTGGATGTATCTCCCAAGATTCATGAATTACAGGGAAATAACACTCTTATAGAGGGAAATTCTTATATGAATTTCTTTATTGAATATTCAATCCCATGGATTATGAAATGGAGCGTTGAAGTGGATTATACCCCACATAACATTCCTGCCTTATATAGAACCTTTTATACGAGGTTTTGGAAAAAAATGATTCAAAGAACAGCTGATGGTAATCTACACTGTCAATAATCTACTTTATTAAATTTAGATGTCAATAATGTAGATATGACTTTGCGGTGTAGTGAATGCCCATTGTTTTAGGTGTCAAAAAACCCTACTCCTACGATATATATTCACATTAAAATGCAAGCATTTTAAGTAAAACTTCACAGCCACCATATTTAAACAATTAAAAGTACGATAACTAGAAACCCCGTAGGAAACTTATTAGTAGCATTAATTCCACTCGTCTCTTTCTTGAAGTTAAATCTCATCCTTGAGCAATGTTTCTTAGCAACAAATAATCGTAAAATTGTAGATTGCTTGAAAAACAGTGGGACCCGTTTGTCCATAAAAAAGTTTTTGAAAAATATGTTTATCCATAAAATCTTGTGATTTTTTCAACTTTTTTGGAAAATAGTTTTTGAAAAACCAAAGTTTTTTCTCCTCTCATAAACTATACTTTTTTTTCAAGTGAAATTATGTCCAAACACAACTTCAACTTCCAAATACCATTTTCAACTCAACTTCAAAAATTCTTTTTTGAAATACTTTTTCAAATCTATGGCCAAACGGCCACTTAGATCATGAGCTGACCGCCACGTTTTGGTTTACTGGAGATTTTTAAAAATATATAACCCAGTAAGATATAGTGCATTATTGCTCACAAACGCACACGTAAATATACGTGGTCGACAAGTAATAAAGTGATAAGTTGAGTATCATTCACATGAGGACAATTGTTCAGACTGAATCCTAGCAAATAATTTTGTAAAAACTATTCAGGGATCTTTTTCGATGATGATTTATAATTTACTAACTAAGCAAACAATAATTAAAGACAAGAAATTGAAGTCAAGTAATAGAGTGTAAATTATGCGTTGTTATCAATAAAAGAGAAGCGGTCCAGAATCAGAGCTACAAATAATCCAGTTGAGTTATCCAGTTGATTCTACTTCTCGATTTCCTGATTGCTAACTAACAGGTTAATTATATTCGTGAAAACCTGTCGATTCTATACGAGTCTATTCAATCTACTCTAACGCCTATATTTCTATGGAATTAAATCACATGAATGTATTAAAGAACTCTGTATTTAGCTAAACAAGGCGAATAGGTATATGTCTATCCTACCCGCAAATCGATTCCCTGATGCCCAGGTTCACAATCTAGCCCTATTCTTTCTTAATTGCGTTCACAAGTTCCTTTTGTCGAGTTCAACTTATAAACCGTAGATAGTGTTCAATTATCAGGCCTCAATAACCAAACAATTAGGCTCAAGAAAAAATAAACAATCTTTAATAGTAAATCAATCACACTTTCAAACATCAACCTTCATGTATTTGCTCTAACCCTACAAAGATATTTTTAGCTACGCATATTTATAATAACAACACAAGAATATATGGAAGAAATATGAAAGATTGTAATAGATTAAGTCAAGGAATTAAACCCTTGGTTCAATGTGTTAAGAACTCCAAACTTGCTCCAAAATCTTACCTTCTCTCTCAAAATAATGAAATAATAATATTTTATAATGTTTACAAAGTCCTACCATAAGTTAAACCAAAGCCTAACCTAAGTTGGAAAAGTTGGGGTCCCTGAACTTCAAGCTATAGGGCAAGCGCCGCATATCTCATAGCCCAGATGTCGCGCGCTGTACTGAAGGCGTCGCATGGCTCATAGCATTCCAAAGTCTGAAGTTGTGACAGATCTACAGCTTGCACCATAGCCTTGCCTTCTAATGCCATATCCCACAATTAGCTAAGTTCATCAACTTCTTGCTCGATCATATCCATCTTCGCTCCGTTTGCACTCGTATTCTGAAACGACCTCGGTTAGTCGTTTCGGAAGTTAGGACTCCGATTGGCGTACCGGTAATTTTAAAATATTCGTAATGTCCATTAGGACCTGTCTATAAAATTTGAACTAAATCAGACTTCGTTTGGTAGGCATCAGAAGAAGGTTTCAGTTTTTATCGTCGATAAATATTAAAAAGAGATTTACGAGCTCGATATTGGCGAATGAGCTCTGATTCGAAATTCGAAAGCGCCGTTTGGTTCGTATGATTATTTGTAACTTTGGTGAACTTTCGAAAGTGGATTTTGATGTTGTTCGGCTAGTTTCCGCTAAAATACCGAAAGTTAAATAATTTGACATTTTTTTTTTTAATTTAAATTCGCATCTTGAGTTTCGGGAGTCCAATTTGAGATCCGCCTTCGTGAGTATGTTACATATATTTTGTATAACTTGTATGCAAAAGTTGGAATTATTTCGAATATCGTAGAGTACTATTTTAATTTTCGTTAAGAAAAAAAATAAAATAAAAGAAAACAAAAGAAAATGAAAAAGGATATAAAGTAGGCGGTGGTCAAGGGATCTAATCCCTTGACATTTAAGTAGAACGAATGAGCAGAAACAGAGGAATTCACTCAAAAACGATACAGAATAAGAAGCGGAAACGAAGCAAGGAAAAAATGCCAGAAAATGAGAAAAGAGGCCGGAGAAAAGTAGAATTTTCACCCTGAAGCATTCAGGTAATGATCCTAATATATTATTTGAGTTTATTACGTGTGTTTGAATTTGTTTTAACGGTAAAACTTGGAATATAATACATCATTTTAATAAGTTCAATTAATAGTTTAAAGGGTCAAATGGACCCCGATAATGAAATTGATTATATCTTCGTACTCAGTGAGTTATGGGCAACATATAAATGTAAATTATTTGGAATTTGGTTATGTGACCTTAAACCCTGTATATAGGCCTGGCCTGCGTATTGCGTATGCGAATAGGGTATCAGGTTCCTACCTGGATTGCCCTAAGATGTGAGGAATGAAGCCTTTAGCCTAATGTGATATATTTTTCTGCTTATTGAACACAGTGGGATCGTTTGGCAATGAATTCAAAGAATAAAGAGGTTGTTGGGTAGCAGTGTTAACTTCGGAACAAGGTAAGTGTTTATATCCATTTCTTTGGAGGCACCTGGCCTCGTGGATTTTCTACCACGTGTCCCTTACGTGTGTAGCTGCCGATATGCGTACTCATTACGCCTCAGCTTTGGATTTACATTGTATATTATATGTTATGTCCTGTTGTTGGTATTGCATTGAGGATTTGAGCATTGTACTCTGGCTGTGAGTTGGCATCTACTTCCCAGCTATCAATGAGAGTCCTGCGCCGGTGAAGGGTTATTATTGCATCACATTGCAATCATATGCATTATATGTCATTCATATGCATTACATTGCATATCATATTGGGTGCAGGAGTATTCCGCCCCAGGAGCAGGAGGATTCCGCTCCATTGTATCATATTGAGGGTAGGAGGATTCCGCCCTAGGAGCAGGAGTATTCCGCTCTTATGTCAGATATTGAGTGCAGGAGTATTCCGCCTCAGCTTTACATCATATCGGGTGCAGGAGTATTCCACCCCAGGAGAGTGCATGAGTATTCCGCCTCTGGTTTATATTATATCGGGTGCAGGAGTATTCCGCCTCAGGAGCAGGAGTATTCCGCTCCAGTTGGTTATCAGATTGGATTCCCCTCGAATGCAGGAGTATTCCGCTTCGAGATGAGATTAGGGGCACATGTGACCCTTTGCATCATATTTCATTTCATGTCATCTCATATCATTTCATTTCATTTCATACCATTGTGTAGACTTGTGGTACATAACTACTGTTCTGCTTATACATACATCGCTTATTTGTTTATATGTTTCTGGCTCGTATCCCTAGTTGAGTTTATGGTTTCATACTTGTTTCCGGTTGTTATCTAGTTTTGCCTTTTTATAATTTAAATAAAAGGAATTTGGTTTATCTGTTTCTTCTCTCTGGCTAGCTATCCTATTGTTTGAGGTGGCTAGTCTGCCCCACTTATTGAGTCCTTTTGACTCACCCTTGTTTGTTATTTGTTTCTTGTCTATCTATTTCGTTCCGGTAGGTTCGCTCCAGGATTGAGTTGGCGACGTTGTGAAGGAGCGGAGACGACTTCAGCTGTCAGGGTGAGCCAGCTTTTATTCCGGATGGCCACCAGTTTATTGGTTATTATTTTAGTTGCATTCTGCTCCCTTCAGGAGATATCTGTCTTCTTTTGTACTCTTAGATATCTAGTCTGGATAGCCCTAAACCTAGTATGTGGGTAGTCAGTTGTAATTTCTTTTTTTTTTTACGGCTTAGAGATATCATTATGTTTGTACTTTTTCTAAGTCTTGTTATTATTTATAAATTGAATTATATTTATTTTCCTGATTTAATTGATAAGGGTTCGCCCGACGGGTCTAGGGAAAGATGTCGGGTGCCCGCACGGCCTAACCGGATTTCGGGTCGTGTCAGTTGGTATCAGAGCCAAATTTAGAGTCTATCCAGACTAAGACAGTGTCTAGTAGAGTCTCGTTGATGGGTATTTAGACGTCCGTACTTATCTACGAGGGGCTATGATGGCATTTGGGAAGTTTCACTTCCTTCTTTTCTGATCGTGCGTCGGTCTAGGATGCAAAAGTATTTTCGTTAATTCCTTCGAGGTAAATGTGAACCCTCGTGCGGCAAATCAGCAAACGATACGAGTTCAAGACGAAGCAGTCTAACCTGGGGCTAGCACTAACGAAGCCCCGAGAGTTTTGATCGTGCTGACGATCTAGTTACGGAGGTCCCAGCTGTACGAGCTCGCGATGGGCAAAGGAGCAGGGCCTTGTAGTTTCCCTTGGCTCTCTACGATGCTTTACGAGAATCTTGGCGACGCAGATACCGTAAGAACCTATTATTCGCTGGGCAGCCTATCAGGGTGCCGCATGTGCAGACGTTCGATCTCAGGGAGCTCCTTTTCCGGTTCTTAATATTGCTGCAGTAAATTATATTCCTGAGGTAGTATGTGTTGTACCTTTAATTGTTCTGGCTGGTTAGCCAGCCAAGGTATCAGTTGGGTCCGGGTGCTCAAAGAGGTTTCATTATTTTATGCGGTTGAACCTTCCGATATTCTAAAGCAATGCATCAGATAAACCTCGTGATTCTTTTTAGAATAAAATGATGTCAGCGTATCCTTCAGGCTCTTAATTATATCGAGCGGTATGGTATTGATTATTTTGCTTTCTAGTTTCAAGGGTCCAGCCTTGAATTGGTGGGCTGCTCTCTTATTAACTAACTTGGTTCGGTTTTTCTTCTAGATTCGTGGAAAAGTTCCTTTCGAGTAGCGAGCAAGATGAAAAGTATTGCCAGTTTGAGTGGATTGGACAGGGTAGCCTGTCGGTTAGCCCGTTGGTGTTTCAGAATAGGTGATTGAATTCTATAAAATGACTGAATATGCATTAGAACTAGTCCATGAGCCTTTCGAGAGATTCAAATATTTATTGATGACCTTTTTCCTTCCTTGAGATGCCATATGGCTTAAAAAATTGAGGTTGTAACTTTATTTGATGTCGTTGTTGATATTGCTCAAAGGTATTAGGCATATCATAAATTCGAGCGGGAAGAGTTAGAGCGGGAGAGTAAGAGATCCCGTGGCCCAAGTGGGCAACCATGGTACGTCATTTGGAGGTAAGAGTTTTGATTATTTTGGGAGATCACCTTCCAGGTTATCTCAGCGTGTGTCACGTGATTCTCAGAGTGCGTCAGTAGTTCGTCAAGATCAGACCCAGTTTTTCTCTTTATAGCTATCAATATTCTATCCAGCTTCCATTTTCAGTGAAAAAGTGTTATCATTGTTTTGAGTCTGGTTATCCTTTGAGTAATTTTTCCTTACTCCGGTAAGTAGGCAGTCGTCCTTTCTCTTGTCATCAGGCACCTATGCATCAGATAAACCTCGTGATTCTTTTTAGAATAAAATGATGTCAGCGTATCCTTCAGGCTCTTAATTATATCGAGCGGTATGGTATTGATTATTCTGCTTTCTAGTTTCAAGGGTCCAGCCTTGAATTGGTGGGCTGCTCTCTTATTAACTAACTTGGTTCGATTTTTCTTCTAGATTCGTAGAAAAGTTCCTTTCGAGTAGCGAGCAAGATGAAAAGTGTTGCCAGTTTGAGTGGATTGGACAGGGTAGCCTGTCGGTTAGCCCGTTGGTGTTTCAGAATAGGTGATTGAATTCTATAAAATGACTGAATATGCATTAGAACTAGTCCATGAGCCTTTCGAGAGATTCAAAGATTTATTGATGACCTTTTTCCTTCATTGAGATGCCATATGGCTTGAAAAATTGAGGTTGTAACTTTATTTGATGTCGTTGTTGATATTGCTCAAAGGTATTAGGCATATCATAAGTTCGAGCGGGAAGAGTTAGAGCGGGAGAGTAAGAGATCCCGTGGCCCAAATGGGCAACCATGGTACGTCATTTGGAGGTAAGAGTTCTGATTATTTTGGGAGATCACCTTCCAGGTTATCTCAGCGTGTATCACGTGATTCTCAGAGTGCGTCAGTAGTTCGTCAAGATCAGACCCAGTTTTTTTCTTTATAGCTATCAACATTCTGTCCAGCTTCCATTTTCAGTGAAAAAGTGTTACCATTGTTGTGAGTCTGGTTATCCTTTGAGTAGTTTTTCCTTACTCCGATAAGTAGGCAGTCGTCCTTTCTCTTGTCATCAGGCACCTGCACAGTCGCAGGGATTTTATTTAGATCTCAATCAGCCAGAGAAATACAACGATCCAGTAAAGGTTCAGGGCGTGGTGGCAGTTATTTTTCAGAAGGTAATTATCAGTGTAGCGGCTTAGTTCAGCCGCAAAGGCAGTTTTATGAACTGCTAGTCTGGCAGGATGCTGAGGCATCCGATGTAGTAGACCCATGTATTTCTTCTTCCATTATATGTGAGTAAGATTTGATTCTTCCGATCGATCTGGAAATGGTGTGTCTTATCATGTTTCGATGGTCTCCTTGGATATTGTTTGAATTAAGAATCGGCTGCGGTAGAGGGATGAGTTTCTAGTATGATCTATTCAGGGAATTTGTGAGACCCTACTAGTTTATCTGATTTAAATGTGAGAGATTTGGGAGTGACTGTCGGTATTGTTTGCTTGGCATCTTGTTACGCCACCTTCTGTTATTATGTCAATTCAGTTTACCTCTCTCCTCGAAATTCAATGTTGGTAGGATAATGGGATCCTAATTCGTCACCATCAGAAAGTATTATCGTTTCTTCCGGTGCAAAATGATTAGTAAGTAATATTCGATCTACGTATCTCCTCTTGGTTCAAAATGCTAGTAAAGTTATGTTATCCCATGAGCTTATCTAGATTATAAAAAGGGTTTCTGGTAAATTGTCAGAGTTTTCTTTTTATGAGGAGGTTAAATTGGCATGTATGTTGTTCCATAGAGCTCATTTAATATCTATTTCTTCAATTGCGATTCTTTGGCTAGCCTGACTAGAAAGTAGTCTAGCTCTGGTAGCCAAGCAATAAGAAGATGAGCTTCCTGAAGTTCTAATTATTTCTATCCTCGGTCTATTTTCATTTCTTCTTCGTCCGGCATTAGTGAGCTTGGCGGTGGGTAGCCGCTTGTCATGTTCCCTACGTTGAGCCAGATTGCATGTCAAGGTAACCGGGTATGCATATTATTGTTTAGGTTGAAAATCAGGACAGTGGTGCTGTCCAGACATTCTATCTGTGGATCTGTTATATCATCCAGTTGTCTCATCTTGTTATCCACTTAACATGTTTATGTTATCAGTTTATCCGGGTATCCATTCCCATGTATAGTATAGTGCTGGTTCTGTTTTGCGGATCATCCAGTTTCCGGGGAAACTCTGCCGAAATTTCTATATAGAAGTACCATCCATCAGGTGGTGGTGTTTACGGCAAAGGTATGGAGTTGTGAACTCGAGAGTTGTAGCTGGTTGGCAACTCGAAAGGGTAGTTGGTAGCTTAGGTCTTCCTACGTTTGACTTTTAGCTAAACCTTTTTAGTCCAGCAGATTGTGTGGGGATGGGTATTCCTATTCAAATAGCTGCATGAGTTTGTGCTTTAAGTGGAGGAGTTTTCCTCCAAATATTGAATGGTAATACCAAATCTCTAAGGCGTTGATACCACTTTTGCCACGACCCAACCTAGGGCCACGACACTAAACCCACTATTAATCTATTAATGCCAGAGATAAGCTTGCAACCTGATCATATATATACGTACCTATCTGCTGAAAGTATAAAATCTGGAAAGATGACACGACTTTAACTTGCTGGCAAATTAGAACACTGGGCCACAAATTCTGGTATGTCACACTTCATTCCGTTCCACCAATAAATCTGCTTAAGATCATGGTACATCTTAGTTGGACCTGGATGAACAGTGTATTTGGAATAATGTGCCTCTATCATAATCTGTCCACGTATATCTGCAACATCAGGACATAAAGTCTATCCTTATACATAAGAACACCGTCAATAGTAACCCTGTATGGCTACTCCGGTTTTCTTCTGGCAATCTATCTGTATTCAACTAGAACTGGATTCTCATACTGACGCTGTTTTACTTCATGGAAATTTAGAGTTAAAGGTCTAGTGCAGCTTGTCGACAATCCATTATTGGTATATATATCCCTTTCACACCTCAACTCTTTGAGAAGCTACTTTAGCGTTATAAGTGCACATATAATCAACTTTGTTGCTGGTATTCTGCCTCAGCTAATGGTCCAACTATATATCTATTTTATTTTTACTTTTTCAAGTCATAATATTTCCAACTCAAAGACAATACCCTGAAGTCGATGTTCAGTTTGAAGATCATTTCTGGTCTGCATCATGCTATCCAGTAGTATTTGCATAATCTTTATCCTTATATGATAGACCCTGTTCAGATGAACCTTTAACATACATTAGGATATGACTAACTACATTCCCACATGGAGCTTGCGGAACAACACTAACATCAACTGAGACGTTGCATAGTACGTTTGTAAAAATAATATAGCTTGCATCAACTCTTCTATAGTGTGTAGTGACAAGGTACTTCAAAAGCTTCCCCTATTGCATCAAGCGTGAGCTTATTCTTAGTTCCATCGACCTGTTCTGTGTCGAAAGGTATATCGAAGAGGTGATTATCGGCTAAATTATGTTAACCCATTCAAAGTTCCGTGTATCTTTTCTTCGAAAATGTAGAACTCTATTCTCGTGATCGAGGAAGGATCAGCTTAGTCAGAATAAGCTGTGTAATGGTGTTACCATATTATCCAGATATATTTTATTCCAAAAGTTCGATATGCGTGTTATAATTCTGATCCTGTAATCAAAAAATAATGCCCGTGGAGTAGCTCATGAAGGTTGTGCAAGTTCTCTTGTTATCCGCGCGAATTTTTCTTTAGACTTAGGCTCGTTCGAGGACGAACGAGAGTTTACGTGGAGGAGAATGAAACGACCTCGGTTAGTCGTTTCGGAAGTTAGGAATCCGATTGGCGTACCGGTAATTTTAAAATTTTTGTAATGTCCATTAGGACCTGTCTGTAAAATTTGAGCTAAATTAGACTTCGTTTGGTAGGCATCGGAAGAAGGTTTCAGTTTTTATCGTCGATAAATATTAAAAAGAGATTTACGAGCTCGGTATTGGCGAATGAGCTCTGATTCGAAATTCGAAAGCGTCGTTAGGTTCGTATGGTTATTTGTGACTTTAGTGAACTTTCGAAAGTGGATTTCGATGTTGTTCGGCTAGTTTCCGCTAAAATGCCGAAAGTTAAAAAATTTGACTTTTTTTATTTAAATTCGCATCTTGAGTTTCGGGAGTCCAATTTGAGATCCGCCTTCGCGAGTATGTTACATATATTTTGTATAACTTGTATGCAAAAGTTGGAATTATTTCGAATATCGTAGAGTACTATTTTAATTTTCGTTAAGAAAATAAAATAAAATAAAAGAAAACAAAAAAAATGAAAAGGATATAAAGTAGGCGGTGGTCAAGGGATCTAATCCCTTGACATTTAAGTAGAACGAATGAGCAGAAACAGAGGAATTCACTCAAAAACGATAGAGAATAAGAAGCGGAAACGAAGCAAGGAAAAAATGCCAGAAAATGAGAAAAGAGGCCGGAGAAAAGTAGAATTTTCACCCTGAAATATTCAGGTAATGATCCTAATATATTATTTGAGTTTATTACATGTGTTTGAATATGTTTTAACGGTAAAACTTGGAATATTATACATCGTTTTAATAAGTTCAATTAATAGTTTAAAGGGTCAAATGGACCCCGATAATGAAATTGATTATATATTCGTACTCAGTGAGTTTGGTTATGTAACCTTAAACCCTGTATATAGGCCTGGCCTGCATATTGCGTATGCGAATAGGGTATCAGGTTCCTACCTGGATTGCCCTAAGATGTGAGGAATGAATCCTTTAGCCTAATGTGATATATTTTTCTGCTTATTGAACACAGTGGGATCGTTTGGCAATGAATTCAAAGAATAAAGCGGTTGTTGGGTAGCAATATTAACTTCGGAACGAGGTAAGTGTTTATATCCATTTCTTTGGAGGCACCTGGCCTCGTGGATTTTCTACCACGTATCCCTTACGTGTGTAGCTGCCGATAGGCGTATTCATTATGTCTTAGCTTTGGATTTACATTTTATATTATATATTATTTCCTGTTGTTGGTATTGCATTGAGGATTTGAGCATTGTACTCTGGCTGTGAGTTGGCATCTACTTCCCGGCTATCGATGAGAGTCCCGCGCCGGTGAAGGGTTATTATTGCATCACATTGCATTCATATGCATTATATGTCATTCATATGCATTACATTGCATATCATATTGGGTGCAGGAGTATTCCGCCCCAGGAGCAGGAGGATTCCGCTCCATTGTATCATATTGAGGGTAGGAGGATTCCGCCCCTGGAGCAGGAGTATTCCGCTCTTATGCCAGATATTGAGTGCAGGAGTATTCCGCCTCAGCTTTACATCATATCGGGTGAAGCAGTATTCCGCCCCAGGAGAGTGCAGGAGTATTCCGCCTCTGGTTTATATTATATCGGGTGCAGGAGTATTCCGCCTCAGGAGCAGGAGTATTCCGCTCCAGTTGGTTATCAGATTGGATTCCCCTCGAATGCAGGAGTATTCCGCTTCGTGATGAGATTACGGGCACATGTGACCCTTTGCATCATATTTCATTTCATGTCATCTCATATCATTTCATTTCATTTCATTTCATACCATTGTGTAGACTTGTGGTACATAACTACTGTTCTGCTTATACGTACATCGCTTATTTGTTTATATGTTTCTGGCTCGTATCCCTAGTTGATTTTATGGTTTCATACGTGTTTCCGGTTGTTATCTAGCTCTGCCTTTTTATAATTTAAATAAAAGGAATTTGGTTTATCTGTTTCTTCTCCCTGGCTAGCTATCCTATTCTTTGAGGTGGCTAGTCTGCCCCACTTATTGAGTCCTTTTGACTCACCCATGTTTGTTATTTATTTCTTGTCTATCTATTTCGTTCCGGCAGGTTCGCTCCAGGATTGAGTTGGCCACGTTGTGAAGGAGTGAAGACGACTTCAGCTGTCAGGGTGAGCCAGCTTTTATTCCGGATGGCCACCAGTTTATTGGTTATTATTTCAGTTGCATTCTGCTCCCTTCAGTAGGTATCTGTCTTCTTTTGTACTCTTAGATGTCTAGTCTGGATAGCCCTAAACCTAGTATGTAGGTAGTCAGCTGTAATTTCTTTTTTTTTACAGCTTAGAGATATCATTATGTTTGTACTTTTTCTATGTCTTGTTATTATTTATAAATTGAATTATATTTATTTTCCTGATTTAATTGATAAGGGTTCGCCCGACGGGTCTAGGGAAGGATGTCGGGTGCCCGCACTGCCTAACCAGATTCCGAATCGTGTCATATTCATCCAAACCATTCCTAAATCACAGACACAATAAGTGAACACAAGAATTGCAATTATTCCGTGCAATGGGCGAATAACATATCAATATGCAAGGATGGATTAAGGTAAAATAGGCAAATATTGCCAAACATCACCACCCCACACTTAGACCTTTGCTCGCCCTCGAACAATCACCAAAAACAACTCCCCATCTAAACACCAACACTTGATAGAATATGTCTACCTATGGTTATGGTTGATACCGACAATTAAACAAGAGCATAAATACATATTATGTGACCCACAACATGCCAAAAATTCACCAAATTTTAAAACACTAGAACAACCAACTCAAGACATCTCAATCTCAAAAACCGACTCAATGAAACCAAGCTTTCACAAAACCATACCCATTCACTCAACCAAGAAGTCAATAACTTCACCTATCTCGCGCAAACCATGTGCCCTCACCAAAAATAATGGATCAAGAGAGCGTCCCAAATATCACACAAAAAAAATATTTCAAGAATAAATTAGGGACATAATATAGGAAGAATTCACCCGCTCTCAAAAAGAAGTTCACGTGCCACTCACGACGTACCATAAGCTTGCCCGTAGTGTAGGACTCCACTAATGTAAGCTCACTCCAATCGGGATTAACTAGGACTTTAAGGGTTGTAATGTAGGCTAAAGGACGGGTAGGATAAATATGGATAAAATAATGACTACCTCCCTAAGCACTTTAATACATCATTTTCAATTTTTATTTTCATCATTCTTCTCAAAACCAACCAAGCAACCACCCAAACATCAAACAAGGATTCCTCCTTCAATTTTAAGCAATTTGCAACTTTACTTTTGCACAACACTAGTAAGGATTGAGATTTTTTTTATTTTTTTTATATTTATCTTTTTTATTTTTTTCTTTTCAATATTTTTTTCAACCTCGCCAATGATTTTTTTTTCAAAATACACCATATTTTTCTTTCATTGGTTCCACTCAAAAGCCACCCAATTTCTCCAACCACAACTCGATAAACATCAAATATTTTAATTAAAGTACTCTAAGGAGTACGGGTTCAAAAAGAAGATAATTAAGAACAAAAGGGATAAGGCTTGAAATGTGGGTGCAAATAAAAAGGTCAATAGGCTCAAAAGGGCTTAATAAGGATAATATTAAAGGGTAGGCTAATCAAGGCTGAAAAGACTTATCAAAAAAACGCCTGTATCATCTCCCGACTAGAGCAAACCTAGGATTTCGCTTTGAACACTCACGGGGCAAGTTCTAGACATCAATATGCAAGCACGGAACATAAGAAAGGATACCTCACATCACACATGGCACATAGTTCACTCAAGACGGTTTCATTCCAACTCTCGGTGTAAGCAAATAAGGTGCAACTTTTGAAATTTAAGCACTAAGGCACAATGGTTCACAAAAGAGTCAAGCAGTTGAACCTAAGCGTCTCAAGAAGGTCATTCAAATTTTCTAGGCATGCATCACAATTTTAAGACCAAAAGGGATTCACAAATAGCATATGCTCAAGTCCAAATTCACCGGTATCAAACAAACTAAAGGCACCTAGCATTCTACTATTTTCCCTAAAGATACTCTACTAACTAACTGTACTACTCCTAAAAATAAAAATTTACCCGGTTCAAAGGTCTACCTATGGAAAAGAACCATGGCATAAGAAAAACCACGGGGCGGATGACATGTACCACTAACTAAAACTAAAAAGAAAATATTTTTTGGAATTTTACATTAGTTTTCTAATTTTTTTTTTATTATTATTTTATATATTAAAGCAAGAAACAAATAAAGATAAAGTTAAGTGGCAAAAATAAAAATTGCTAAAAATAAATTTCTAACAGTAGAGTCATCCATAACCTCAAAAATTTGTGAATTCCCCCACCCCACTTAAAACTAAGCAAAGTCCTCAGTGCGATAAAAAATAGAGTACAAGAGGTAAAGGAACTTCCCTGAAAGCTCCAGCCCTTGGTGCTAGCATCCTCCAAGCTTCCGTATAGCATGAGGTACTCCCCAAAAGGTCATCAATATTAGGCAGGGGTGAGGACACCCAACACTTAAACTCGACATTACATGAACCTGCAATCTAAAGAATCACCCAAAGTAATATACAACCATAAAAATAATAATAAAAAAATAAAAAATAAAAGTAAAGCAAGCAAATTGAGTTGCTTCCCAAGAAGCACTTGATTTAACATCGCGGCACGACGAAGACAACTTCACCACTTTTGCCTCCACCTTGAACTTATGAATTAAATCCCCAACTTTGCCTCAAGCTTATGACTATGGTATTGGGGTGGTGGAAAAAATACAAAAGGACCAAGTAACCATTGTCGCATTTTTCTTCTTGGCCTTTAAAAGAGGGATGTCATTTTGTCTCCTCCGTATCACAAACTTTAAAATATAGCCACCTTTTTCCTCCTCCTTTGGTCTCTTCATAGGCTCGGGTGGCTCAATTTTCATGTCACCATCCAAACACAATGTTGAAAAATGATTGGAATGAGGTCCAATGCGCTTCGATTCTAAAATTGCATTACTTTTGACAGCCTCACTTGCACAAAAACTAGAGTCCTCAAATATGATGTTTTCTTTTTCCTCACTTGACTCTAATATAATTTGTCAACTTCGGCATCCTCAACTAATATTGGGTCGAATGATAGAAATTCCACTTTTTGCTCCTCGAATTGGTTCCTAAGCTCTTCTATCTCAAATCTACTATTCATGACAATTGATAATTGGCATTAGACACCTCAACCATATCACTCAAATTCACATCCAAGTCGTGAATAGGTAAACCAAATTGATCAATTTCTTGTGTGAGCTCCACTCTTTCTTCCATAAATTGCCTCGTCATATTTGTTATTTCCTTAGAGACATCCTCATATGCTTCAAAGAGTTTGGTGTGCTCCATTATCCAAGTTTCGCTAACAACCTGCACTTTATCGCTCCTGTCAAACTCACAAACACTATTAGAATCATCACACCTATTGATTGGGGAAGGAGTATGACAGTTAGGACAAGAATTCAACAGACCACTATACAATTTGCAAAACTTCCAGTCAAAGGTTGTAGAAAATTCACATAACCAGTCCCGTAGGATTGAAAGACTTGGACAATTTTCCCACAAGTGAGTTCCTCCACATAGTAAATAAAAATCATCAAACTTTGAGCAATTATCATTCGACCAGTTTTAATTAAAAGATGCCATATTAACAAGTAACACAATAATAAACTAGACAAAAAATTAAACCTGAATAGAAAATAATAAATCGTTCAAAAAGAAAACAGTCAATTATTTAGTTCCTGGCAACGGCGCCAAAAACTTGTTGCTCCCAAACATACACGTAAGTATACGTGGCCGACAAGTAATAAAGTGATAAGTTGAGTATCGTTCCCACGAGGACAATTGTTCAGACTGAATCCTAGCAAACAATTTCCTAAAAACTATTCAAGAATCTTTTTCGATGATGATTTGTAATTTACTAACTAAGCAAACAATAATTAAAGACAAGAAATTGAAGTCAAGTAATAGAGTGTAAATTATGTATTGTTATCAATAAAAGAGAAGCGGTCCAGAGTCAAAGCTACAAACAATCCAGTTGAGTTTTCCAATTGATTCTACTTCTCGATTTCCTAGATTGCTATCAAATAAGTTAATTATATTCATGAAAACCTGTCGATTCTTCACGAGTCTATGCAAGCTACTCTAACGCCTATATTTCTATGAAATTAAATCACATGCATGCATTAAAGAACTCTTTATTTAGCTAAGCAAGGCGAATAGGTATATGTCTATCCTACCCGCAAATCGATTCCGTGATGCCCAGGTTAACAATCAAGCCCTATTCTTTCGTATTTGCGCTCGCAAATTCACTCTGTCGAGTTCAACTTATAAACCGTAGATAGTGTTCAATTGTCAGGCCTCAATAACCAAACAATTAGGCTCAAGAAAGAATAACAATCTGTAATAGTAAACCAATCAGTAGTAATCACTTTCAAACATCAACCTTCATGTATTTGCTCTAACCTTAGAACAATATGTTTAGCTACGCATATTCATAATAACAACACAAGAATTCATGGAAGAAATATGAAAGATTGTAATAGATTAAGTCAAGGAATTAAACCCTTGGTTCAATGTGTTAAGAACTCCAAACTTGCTCCAAAATTTGACCTCCTCTCTCAAAATAACGAAATAATAATGTTTTATAGTGTTTACAAAGTCCTACCATAAGTTAAACCAAAGCCTAAACTAAGTTAGAAAAGTTGGGGTCGCTGAACTTCAAGCTATAGGGCAAGCGTCGCATGGCTCATAGCATCTGGATGTCGCGCGGTGTTCTGAAGGCGTCGCATGGTTCATAACATTCCAAAGTCTGAAGTTGTGACAGATCTACAGCTTGCACCATAGCCATAACTTCTAATGCCATATCCCACAATTAGCTAAGTTCATCAACTTATTGCTCGATTATATCCATCTCGCTCCGTTTTCACTCGTATTCATCCAAACTATTCCTAAAATCACAAACACAATAAGTGAGCGCAAGAATCGCAATTATTCCATGCAATGGGCGAATAACGTATCAAAATGTGAGGAAATATTTGACACGACCCGAAATCCGGTTAGGCCGTGCGGGCACCCGACATCCTCCCCTAGACCCGTCGGGCGAACCCTTAACAATTAAGTTAGGAAAATAAATATAATAATTCATAAATAAGGACAAGACTTAAAAAAAACACTGGCATACTGATACCTCTGAGCTGTACAAAAGAAATTACAGATGATTACCCATCATACTAGGTTTAGGGCTATCCAGACTAGACATCTAAGAGTACAAAAAAAGACAGATACCTCCTGAAGGGAGCAAATTGCCACTGAAATAATGCACATAAAACTGGTGGCCATCCTGAATAAAAGCTGGCTCACCCTGACAGCTGAAGTCGTCTTCGCTCCTGAACAACGTGGCGAACTCAATCCTGGAGCGAACCTGCCGAAACGAAATAGATAGACAAGAAACAAAAAAAAAACAAACAAGGGTGAGTCAAAAGGACTCAATAAGTGGGGCAGACTAGCCACCTCAAAGAATAGGATAGCTAGCTAGGGAGAAAAGAAACAGATAAACCAAATTCCTCTTATTTAAATTATGAAAAGGCAGAGTCAGATAATAACTAGAAACACGTATGGAATCACAAACTATTCAACAACCAGGAACGTAAGATATCCAGAACATATAGGTATCCAGAACATATAGGTATCTCGAACACATCAACAATCAGAAATACATCCTGTTGCGGCGTGCAACCCGATCCATATATTCATTCTGTTGCGGCGTGCAACCCGATCCATATATTTATACCGCTGCGACGTGCAAACCGATCCATATATTTATACCGCTGCGGTGTGCAACCGATCCATATATTTATACCGTTGTGGCTTGCAGCCCGATCCCCGCAACCCAGAATATGAGCCTGAAATATATAGACAAATAAGCAATGCACGTATAAGCAGAACAGTAGTTATGTACCACAAGTCTACGCAATGGTATGAAATGAAATGAAATGATATGAGATGAAATGAAATATGATGCAAAGGGTCACATGTGCCCGTCATCCCATCCCGAAGCGGAATACTCCTGCATTCGAGGGGAATCCAATCTGATAACCAACTGGAGCGGAATACTCCTGCTCCTGGGGCGGAATACTCATGTACCCGATATAATATAAACCAGAGGCGGAATACTCCTGCACTCTCTTGGGGCGGAATACTCCTGCACCCGATATAATGTAAAGCTGAGGCGGAATACTCCTGCACTCTCCTGTGGCGGAATACTCCTACTCTCAATATGATACAATGGAGCGGAATACTCCTGCTCCTGGTGCGGAATACTCCTACCCTCAATATGATACAATGGAGCGGAATACTCCTGCTCCTGTGGCGGAATACTCCTGCACCCAATATGATATGCAATGAATGCATATGAATGACATATAATGCATATGAATGCAATGTAATGCAATAATAACCCTTCACCGGCGCGGGACTCTCATCGACAGCCGGGGAGTAGATGCCAACTCACAGCCAGAATACAATGCTCCGATCCTCAATGCAATACCAACAACAGAACATAACATTTAATATACAATGTAAATCCAAAGCTAAGGCGTAATGAGTACGCCTATCGGCAGCTACACACGTAAAGAACACGTGGTAGAAAATCCACGAGGCCAGGTGCCTCCAAAGTAATGGATAAAAATACTGACCTTGTTATGAAGTTAGCTCAGTTACTCAACAACCCCTTTATCCTTTGGATTCACTGCCAACGATCCTACTGTATTCAATAAGCAGAAAACGATATCAAATAAGGCTAAAGGCTTCAATCCCCACATCTTAGGGTAATCCAGTTAGGAACCTGATACCCACGCGACAGGACTGTGGGTCCACTGTCCAGCCTCTATGGGGGACTCCAAATCACACATAACATGATCACAATATAAGTATAAGCATGTATGAGGTATAACACATGTGGCAACAATAGATATGGACTCAAAGGAATGAGAAGAAAACTCTGGATAGAATTATAGACATAACCTAGAACTCAGAATTTGTCCAACTCTTTGAATTTTCATAAAATTTTCGGCAGAGTTTCCCCTGAAACTGGATGATCCGCAAAACAGAACCAGCACTATACTACTCACGGGAATGGATACCCGGATAAACTGATAACATAAACATGTTAAATGGATAACAAGATGATACAACTGGATGACATAACAAATCCGCAGGTAGAATGTCTAGACAGCACCACTGTCCTGATTTTCAACCTAATTTCTAGAATGTATATCAAAGTTATAGACTTCATGGTCTTCATGAAAGTTTTAGATATATGTCTTAGGGTTCCAGGGAATCTTGAAGCATCTCAATATCAATTTTATACAAGGTGTTATGATCAATATACTAACAGCTGTCCGAAGATAAAAATAATTTCCCAGATTTTGAAACGTTTTATCTTGCTGATTCGGACATCTTTCACCTTGGATTTTAGTACCAAATTAAGTATATACAAGATTTCCTTGATACCATATAAGTTTCTCACAAGAAAAACTAAGTTTAGAACTAAGAAAAGCTTCAAAAGCTAAAAGATACATGCCTTGCCAAAAGAAAAATTTAGTGTTACATACCTTTGATGTTTCTTGCTTCTAAACCTTGTTTTCCTTGAGTTCAACACCTTCTAAAGCTTAAACAAGCTATAATACAATATTTAGGTACTTTACTTAGCCATGAATTAATTCTAAAAGTCAAGCTATAGACGAAATTTATGGTAGCATAACGTTACCTTAATCGCGTAGAGCATTTTGACGCAATCTGTCTTCAATTTCGAGTTACGATTGATGTCCTTCCTTCAAAATAATAAAAGGGGCTTAAAACTTCTACAACACACTTTTTCTATCGTTTATATTCTGGAAAATGACGAAAAGAAGACATGCTTTTCCTTTTATACTCGAAACATTTCATTTCTAGCCCTCTTTTGCGCTTATGTCCCTTTTTCTAGCCTGATTTCTGATGCTCATATCTTTTTATCTATATGTTGTATGAATAAACCGTCAAAAGTGTTGGAAACTACACTCCAAGAACTTCAATTTGGTATATGATATGTCCCCAAAAGACTTCAATTCCATGTGAGAGCTACAGAGTTCCTCGAGGTTTCAACCATATGTGTCCCTTCAATTGAAGGAAAAATAAGATTCAACCTGGAGGAAGGAGGTAAGCTCGCAATTAGTCGAAAAGGTACGTATGGTTTCACCATCATCAGTCCAGGCCAGGGAGCAGAAGTCGATTTACTCAACAGAACTTATACGTGCAGAGAGTATAAAATTGACTTAATACCCTGTAAACATGCTATGGCAGCTATCAGAATGCTGCGTCCAGAAGACTATGGAGCGTGCGTCTATGACTTCACTTCTGCATATTACAAGTTAGAGTCATATATGTTTGCCTATGCAGAACCGATCAATGCTGTTCCACCGGAAGAATTTTGGAATGTTCCTCCTGAGCTGCTTGAGAGACGAATATTGCCTCCTTTCATCGACGTGGGTAAGGGCAGATGAAGAAAAAAGCGGATACCATCAGTTGGTGAATTATTTTCAAGCAGGAGAAACAAATGTAGCATCTGCAAAAAGTCAGCCCACAAAAGAACTACTTGCAACGAGTGGATAGTGGACAATCCTCCCAAACTCAAAGTGTTGCTTTTTGAATTTTAATCTTGACAATTTTATATATTTTTATATTTGAACGTTTAACTTAATGTTTCGAGCATTTATCAATGGTGTTCCAAATTCCTATTATTTTTGTAGCATATAATTCAAACTGATCATCATACAGATGTTCTAATACTGCAAACGGGATGTTCTGTGCAATGCAATAGTCATGCTGATTCAAGCGAAGGGTTGCCTTGTGCAATTAAAAGGTGTGAAAGCATCCCTCAAAACCTGCATACGAAAAAAGCCATTAATTAATCCATATACATTACCTAGAGAGTAGTGAACGTCTTTTCAATGTTCACATCACGCCTTTTGGTGTTTTTTATGTTAAATTCATCTATAAATACATACATTTCCTTGTTCCTCCATACACACAATTATCCTCCTACTTGAATTATCAAAATTTCTTCATAGACAACAAACACAAATGGAAAATAACCAAAACGATACGAAATTAATTGCTGAATAAGCTTCGTTACAAGGCAATTCCTTAGTCGATTTTTCCGCAACTTAAATCCGACTTTTCCCAAACTTTATATTCAATATATAAACATCTTCTATGGTAATATTATGACTTTAAACTCACTTAAATCATTCTTAACATGTCATTAGAATGATATACGTCACTTTGGACATACGGGGTGTAACAATCTTCTCCCGTTAGGAACATTCGTCCTCGAATGTTAAATGAAGTACGTAGAAGCATTAAGCAACGATCTGTTACATACTTGTAGTAGTGAAGAGATGTGAAAGGTCAAATTATTTAATTTTCGGTATTTTAGCGGAAGCTAGCCAAACAACCTCGAAATTCACTTTCGAAAAAGCATAAAAGTCACAAATAGTCATACGAACTTAATGACGCTTTCGGATTTTGAATCAGAGCTCGTTCAACAAAACCGAGCTCGAAAATCTCTTTTTTGTATTTATCGACAATAAAAACTGAAATCTTCTTCCGATGCCTACCAAACGAGGTCTGATTTAGCTCAAATTTTACAGACAGGTCCTAATGGACATTACACAGTTTTTTTTAATTATCGGCACGCCAATCGGAGTTCTAAATTCCGAAACGACTAATCGAGGTCGTTTCATTCTACTCCACTTAAACTCTCGTTCATCCTCGAACGAGCCTAAGTTTAAAGAAAATTCCGCACATATGACCAAAGAACTTCTACGACCTTCATAAGCTACTCCACGGATATTATCTCATGATTGCAGAATCAGAATTATAACACGTACACCGAACTCTTGGAATAAAACATATCTGGATACTATGATAACATCATTGCGCAACTTATTCGGATTAAGCTGACTCTTTCTCGATCATGAGAGAAGATTTCTATATTTTCGAAATGAAGATACATGCAACTCTTGATGGGCTAACATGATTCCACCAACGAATCGCCTCGTTGATATACTTTTGATATAGAACAGGTCGATGAAACAAAGAATTAGCTTACGCTTCAGCAATGCCTTAGAGATTTAATATTATGATTCGGCATGAATTGGAGGAAGACTCCTCAACTTAGAGCATAAACTCATACAAATAATTTGAATAGAAATAGTCATCCTCGCACAACGTGCTGGATAAAGGGAGACTCAGCTGAGTAGAGAACGCGCTCAGACCTGAGCTACCAAATTACTCTCTCGAGTTGCCAAACCGCTGCAACTCTTGAGTTCACAACTCCGTACCTTTTCCATAAGCACCATCGCCTGATGGATCAAATCAAAGGTTAAATGACGCCTCT
Source organism: Petunia axillaris subsp. axillaris (assembly GCA_029990575.1). NCBI lineage: Eukaryota > Viridiplantae > Streptophyta > Magnoliopsida > Solanales > Solanaceae > Petunia > Petunia axillaris. The sequence goes on along the minus strand of JARKNS010000001.1, from coordinate 9,090,672 downwards.
CATTCCCCTTAGTAGCCTTGAAAAACAGCAATGTGCTTATCTAGCTATAATAACACATACTCTGGCTCAACACAGGGAACATCGCAAGCAGCTACCAACCGCCCAAGCTCACTGGTGCCGGACGAAGAAGAAATGGAAATGGACCGAGGATAGAAATAATTAGAGCTTCAGGGAGCTCATCTTCTTATTTTATTAGCTACCAGAGCTAGACTACTTTCGAGTCATGCTAGCCAAAGAATCGCAATTGAAGAAATGGACATTAAATAAGCTTCATGGAGCAACACCTATGCCAATTTAGCCTTATCATAAGAAGAGAACTCCAACAATTTATCGGTAAACTCTTTTATAACTGAGAGAAGCTCATAGAATAACATGACGTTACTAACATTTCGAATCAAGAGGAGACACGCAGATTGAGTATTACTTACTAACCACTTTACATCGAAAGAAATAATGACACTTTCTGATGGTGACGGATAAGAATCCCATCATCCTACCGACACTAAGTTCCAAAAAGAGATAGACTGACTTGACATCATAACAGAATGAGGCACAACAAGATGCCAAGCAAACAATACTGATACTCACCCACAAATCTCTCACATTTAAACCAGATAAACTAGTAGGGTCATAATAAATGCCAGGAATAAATCATATCAGAAGCTCACTCCTCTACCGCAACCGATTCTTAATAAAAACGACATCCAAAGAAACCATAAAAATATGATAAGACACACCCTTTCCAGATCGATCAAAAGAATCAAATATTACTCACATTTAAGAGAAGAAGAAATACTTGGGTCTGCTACATCGGATGCCTCAGCATCCTGCCAGAGTGGAAGTTTATTGAACTGCCCCTACAGCTGAGTTGAACCACTACCCTGACAATCATCTTTTGAAGAACCACTTGCAACACACTCTCGACCTCTATCGGATAGTGGCATATATCTGGTTGATTAAGATCTAAATTAAATCCCCCGCGACTGCAGTTGCCTAATTACGAGAGAAAGGATGACTGCCTACTTGCCTGAGTAAGGAAAAACTCCTCAAAGGATAACAAGACTCGTGACAGTGATAACACCCTTTTCGTTAAAAATTGAAACTGGACTGATTATTGATAGCTACAAAGAGAAAATTGAGTCTCTCTTAATGAACTACTCGCGCACTCTGAGAATCACGCTCTACAAGCTGAGATAACCTTGCAAGTAACCTCCAAAAATAATCAAAACTCTTACATCCAAAGAAGATACCATGGTGCCCGCCAGGGCCGTGGGATCTTTTGCTCTCCCGCTCTAACTTATGGTATGCCTGGTACCTCCGAGCAATATGAACAATCATATCAAATGAAATCCCGACCTCAATCTCTCGAGAAGCTCATGGACTAGTTCTAATAAATATTCAGCCACTCTATAGAATTTAATCTGATATTCTGAAACTCCAACAGGCTAACCGATAGGCTACCCTGTCCAATCCACTCAAATTGGCAATACTTTTCATCTCGCTCACTACTCGAAAGGAACTTTTCCACGAATCTAGAAGAAGAATCGAACCAAGTTAGCTAATAAAAGTGCGGCCCACCAATTCAAGGCTTGACCCTGAAATTGGAAAGAAGAATAATCGATACCATACCGCTCGATATAATCAAGAGCCTGGAGGATACACTGACATCATTTTACTTTTAAAAAAAAACTTACACAGGGATTATCTAATGCATTGCTTGGGAATATCAAGATGTTCAACTGCGTAAAATAATGCAACCTCCTTGAGCACTCGGGCTCAATAATTACCTCAGTTACCTACCCAGCCAGAGCAACTGGAGGCACACCACATGCTGCCTCTGGAACATACTTTACTGCGGCAATATTAAGAACTGGAACAAGAGCCCTCTAAGTCCGAACATCTGCATCTGCGGCAACCTGATAAGTTGCCCATCAAATAATAGGTTCTTACGATATCTGCGTCGCCAAGATTCTCGTAAAAGCATCGTAGAGAGCCAAGGGAACCTCAAGGCCCTGCTCCTTTGCCCATTGCGAGCTCGTACAGCTGGGACCTCCGTAACTAGATCGTCAGCACGATCAAAACTCTCGGGGCTTCGTCAGCTCTAACCCCAGGCTAGACTGCTTCGTCTTGAACTCATACCGTTTGCTGATTTGTCACACGAGGGTTCACAATTACCACAAACGAATCAACGAAAATACTTTTGCATCCTAGACCGACGCAAGATTAGAATAGAAGTAAGTGAAACTTCCTAGATGCCATCATAGCCTCTCGTAGAAAAGTACGGACGTCTACGTACCCATCAGCGAGACTCTACTAGACACTGCCTAAGTCTGGATAGACTCTAAATCGGGCTCTGATACCAACTGACACGACCCGAAATCCGATTAGGCCGTGCGGGCACCCGACATCCTCCCCTAGACCCGTCGGGCGAACCCTTACCAATTAAGTTAGGAAAATAAATATAATAATTCATAAATAAGGACAAGACTTAAAAAAAAAAAAAAAAAAAACCACTGACATACTGATACCTCTAAGCTGTACAAAAGAAATTACAGCTGATTACCCATCATACTAGGTTTAGGGCTATCCAGACTAGACATCTAAGAGTACAAAGAAAGACAGATACCTCCTGAAGGGAGCAAATTGCCACTGAAATAATACACATAAAACAGGTGGCCATCCTGAATAAAAGCTGGCTCACCCTGACAGCTGAAGTCGTCTTCGCTCCTGAAGAACGTGGCGAACTCAATCCTGGAGCGAACCTGCCGAAACGAAATAGATAGACAAGAAACAAAAAAAAACAAACAAGGGTGAGTCAAAAGGACTCAATAAGTGCGGCAGACTAGCCACCTCAAAGAATATGATAGCTAGCCAGGGAGAAAAGAAACAGATAAACCAAATTCCTCTTATTTAAAAGGCAGAGTCAGATAATAACTAGAAACACGTATGGAATCACAAACTATTCAACAACCAGGAACGTAAGATATCCAGAACATATAGGTATCCCGAACACATCAACAATCAGAAATACATCCTGTTGCGGCGTGCAACCCGATCCATATATTCATTCTGTTGCGGCGTGCAACCCGATCCATATATTTATACCGCTGCGACGTGCAAACCGATCCGTATATTTATACCGCTGCGATGTGCAACCGATCGATATATTTATACCGTTGTGGCGTGCAGCCCGATCCCCGCAACCCAGAATATGAGCCAGAAATATATAGACAAATAAGCAATGCACGTATAAGCAGAACAGTAGTTATGTACCACAAGTCTACGCAATGGTATGAAATGAAATGATATGAGATAAAATGAAATGAAATATGATGCAAAGGGTCACATGCGCCCGTCATCCCATCCCGAAGCGGAATACTCCAGCATTCGAGGGGAATCCAATCTGATAACCAACTGGAGCGGAATATTCTTGTACCCGATATAATATAAACCAGAGGCGGAATACTCCTACACTCTCTTGGGGCAAAATACTCCTGTACCCGGTATAATGTAAAGCTGAGGCGGAATACTCCTACCCTCAATATGATACAATGGAGCGGAATACTCCTACCCTCAATATGATACAATGGAGTGGAATACTCCTGCTCCTGGGGCGGAATACTCCTACCCTCAATATTATACAATGGAGCGGAATACTCCTGCACCCAATATGATATGCAATGAATGCATATGAATGACATATAATGCATATGAATGCAATGTAATGCAATAATAACCCTTCACCGGCGCGGGACTCTCATCGACAGCCGGGGAGTAGATGCCAACTCACAGCCAGAATACAATGCTCCGATCCTCAATACAATACCAACAACAGAACATAACATTTAATATACAATGTAAATCCAAAGCTAAGGCATAATGAGTACGCCTATCGGCAGCTACACACGTAAAGAACACGTGGTAGAAAATCCACGAGGCCAGGTGCCTCCAAAGAAATGTATATAAACACTTACCTTGTTATAAAGTTAGCTCAGTTACTCAACAACCACTTTATCCTTTGGATTCACTGCCAACGATTCTGATGTATTCAATAAGCAGAAAACGATATCAAATAAGGCTAAAGGCTTCATTCCACACATCTTAGGGTAATCCAGTTAGGAACCTGATACCCACGCGACCGGACTGTGGGTCCAATGTCCAGCCTCTATGGGGGACTCCAAATCACACATAACATGATCACAATATAAGTATAAGCATGTATGAGGTATAACACATGTGGCAACAATAGATATGGACTCAAAGGAATGAGAAGAAAACTCTGGATAGAATTATAGACACAACCTAGAACTCAGAATTTGTCCAACTCTTTGAATTTCCATAAAATTTTCTGCAGAGTTTCCCCTGAAACTGGATGATCCGCAAAACAGAACCAGCACTATACTACTCACGGGAATGGATACCCGGATAAAATGATAACATAAACATGTTAAATGGATAACAAGATGAGACAATTGGATGACATAACAAATCCGTAGGTAGAATGTCTGGACAGCACCACTGTCCTGATTTTCAACCTAATTTTCAGAGTGTATATCAAAGTTATAGACTTCATGGTCTTCATGAAAGTTTTAGATATATGTCTTAGGGTTCCAGGGAATCTTGAAGCATCTCAATATCAATTTTATACAAGGAGTTATGATCAATATACTAACAGCTGTCCGAAGATAAAAACAATTTCCCAGATTTTGAAACGTTTTGTCTTGCTGATTCGGACATCTTTCACCTTGGATTTTAGTACCAAATTAAGTATATACAAGGTTTCCTTGATACCATTCAAGTTTCTCACAAGAAAAACTAAGTTTAGAACTAAGAAAAGCTTCAAAAGCTAAAAGATACATGCCTTGCCAAAAGAAAAGTTTAGTCTTACATACCTTTGATGTTTCTTGCTTCTAAACCTTGTTTTTCTTGAATTCAACACCTTCTAAAGCTTAAACAAGCTATAATACAACATTGAGGTACTTTACTTAGTCATGAATTAATTCTAAAACTCAAGCTATAGACGAAATTGATGGTAGCATAACGTTACCTTAATCGCGTAGAGCATTTTGACGCAATCTGTCTTCAATTTCGAGTTACGATTGATGTCCTTCCTTCAAAATAATAAAAGGGGCTTAAACCTTCAACAACACACTATTTCTATCGTTTATATTCTGGAAAATGACGAAAAGAAGACATGTTTTTCCTTTTATACTCGAAACATTTCAGTTCTAGCCCTCTTTTGCGCTTATGTCCCTTTTTCTAGCCTGATTTCTGATGCTCATATCTTTTTATCTATATGTTGTATGAATAAACTGTCAAAAGTGTTGGAAACTACACTCCAAGAACTTCAATTTGGTATATGATATGTCCCCAAAAGACTTCATATTACACGAAATTAATTGCTGAAAAAGCTTCGTTACAAGGCAATTCCTTAGTCGGTTTTTCCGCAACTTAAATCCGACTTTTCCCAAACTTTATATTCAATATATAAACATCTTATATGGTAATATTATGACTTTAAACTCACTTAAATCATTCTTAACATGTCATTAGAATGATATACATCACTTTGGACATACGGGGTGTAACAATATTAAGGTAAAATAGGCAAATATTGCCAAACATCATGCATCCACGTAGCACAATTTCAGTTTACACACATAAAGCCAATAAATGTTTTGCAATATGTATAAAATGTGAATATTGTGCTGATTTAGAGGGAAAAATTTCCTCTCAAAAGGTTATTTAGCAATAGATTTTAACTTTGGACACCGTTCACATGAAAAAATATCTTCCTTGTCGAATTATTAATTTGATTAAATTACAAAATCAAGATTGATATAAAGTGATCCCTATTATAGTAGATCGTCTTAACTGCGCAAAATATAAATTCTAGCTTTAGACTTTTCTCTCCCACATTTCTTAGACCGGACACAAACTAATGTCGCACTTTGCTAAAACAAAATTTCTTTCTTTATCTATTCAACAAGTTCCTTCCTGAGTTATTTGCTCTCCGTTTATATCGAAAATTATGAAGTTATAATTAAGATCCTCAAATCCTGAATTAAGTTCATGATGGATTATCTTACGTTTATAAATTCTCATGAACGCTAAGTTCCCATAAATGGTGAACTTTTTATGGTATGCATGGCATCACACAGCTACCTTTGTGGCTTTTACACCAACGCAATTACACTTTGGATCTACATAATTTGCATTAATTAGGCCAAAATTGGCCTACTTTGACTTCAAAATTGACATATTTACTCAATGACTCCCCCACTACCCCACCACCAAGTAAAAACAATAATCAGAATATGCCCAAATAGAAAATTGCATTACCTTCTTAGAGCACTGACAATTTGTCAACCTCACAAAGTATACATGCCCCTATATATACTCCCTAAGTTTTCCCAATCAATCCAACCTCATCCAAGAAACCAACTCCTCACACAAAGATCATTTTTTTTAACAAAGTCATGGAGTTCTTCTATGTCTCTCTTCTTTGCCTATTTGTTTTTTTAGTCTCCCTCTCCCTTCATTTTCTATTCTACAAGAACAAATATGGCTCATCCCCACTTCCTCCGGGAAAAACAGGGTGGCCTATAGTAGGAGAGAGCCTTGAGTTTCTCTCAACTGGTTGGAAAGGACACCCTGAAAAATTCATATTCGATCGTATGGCTAAGTACTCATCCATTGTTTTCAAAACTCACCTTTTAGGTGAACAAGCTGCTGTTTTTTGTGGTGCCTCGGGCAACAAATTTCTGTTTTCTAATGAAAATAAGTTGGTCCAAGCATGGTGGCCAGACTCAGTAAACAAAATCTTTCCATCTTCAACACAAACATCTTCTAAAGAAGAAGCAATAAAAATGAGAAAAATGCTTCCAAATTTCCTCAAACCCGAGGCGTTACAACGTTACGTTGGTATCATGGACCATATAGCCCAACGTCATTTTTCTTCAGGGTGGGAAAATCATGACCAAGTTGTTGTTTTTCCACTAGCAAAACGTTACACTTTTTGGTTAGCATGTCGATTATTTCTAAGTGTGGAAGACCCTAACCATGTAGCTAAATTTGCCGACCCTTTCGATGTTGTGGCTTCGGGTTTGATTTCAATCCCTATAGACTTGCCCGGAACACCATTTAATCGTGCTATTAAGGCTTCTAATTTCATTAGGAAAGAACTTGTGGCAATTATTAAACAAAGAAAGATTGATTTGGCTGAAGGAAGAGCTTCGCCAACTCAAGATATATTGTCACACATGTTATTGACGTGTGATGAAAATGGGAAATTCATGCAAGAGTTGGATATTGCTGATAAGATATTAGGGTTGTTGATTGGTGGGCATGATACTGCTAGCTCTGCTTGTACTTTTATTGTCAAGTATCTTGCTGAGCTTCCTGAGATTTATGGAGGTGTTTACAGAGGTAATCGAGCTAGTTCTTAATTATTTATTACTTTGATTGTTAATAGGTTATAACAGGTAACTTTACTTACTATAGAAGATTATATGGTATTAGTATCTAGGTAATAATCATGTCCTGGTCTTGTTTTTTGCTACAGATATGTGATGTTACTCCATTTAATTAATCAGGATAGACCTTGAGGCACAACTTCAATTGATGACCTATCTAATAACATATTACTTGAATGAAATGTATATTTATCTTATAAAACTGTTTAATTTCCTTTTTTTCTGTTTTTACCTCTGTTTTTTCCCTTACAACTATTCTCTTTGTTCAAAATAAATAGAGCAAATGGAGATAGCAAAATCAAAGGCTCCTGGCGAATTATTAAATTGGGAAGATATTCAGAAGATGAAATATTCATGGAATGTGGCCTGTGAAGTTTTAAGACTTGCACCACCCCTCCAAGGTGCTTTTAGAGAAGCCCTCGCTGATTTCATCTTCAATGGTTTCTCCATTCCAAAAGGATGGAAGGTAAAAAATCAAAAACAAAATCATGTCCTCCTAAAAATATCCTATTTTTCCATATTCAATACTATTTTGACTTACATATCGCATACACTAAAATTTACACTACTGCTGTACTATTTTAATCTATTGTATAGTAGCAGATGATTTTCTTATTTTCGAAATACTAATTTCACTTTTATGTACAGTTACCTATAGTTATCATTTGAGTTACCCTTAAAATATTTTTAGCATATACAGTACGAGTTAGACTTATTCATAAATGAACCATTGACTCCATAAACAAAGTTTAAATACTATACAAATTAGTTTGATAAGCTCTAACATCATGATTTACCAAAACCCTAATTTTTCTTCTGGACTAAAATTTATGCAGATATACTGGAGTGCAAATTCTACACACAGGAATCCAGAATTCTTCCCTGAGCCTAAAATGTTTGACCCTTCAAGATTTGAAGGAAGTGGACCTGCTCCATACACATTTGTACCATTTGGTGGAGGACCAAGAATGTGCCCTGGAAAAGAATATGCTCGTTTAGAAATACTTGTATTCATGCACCATCTTGTTAAAAGGTTCAAGTGGGAAAAAGTAATTGCAGATGAGAAAATTGTCGTCAATCCGATGCCGATTCCGGCGAATGGACTCCCCGTCCGACTATACAGTCACACCCAGGCATGAAGAATACTGCAAGAAAAGTTTATAGTAACAAATTGATTATATGCTACAATCCATACAAAGATTATGTTGTTTAAAATCCTCTTTCATGTTTATTTAATTTCTATTGTTTGCCCTTATACTTATTGGTTGTACCCTCTTGTTAAGGTGAAATTGTGTGACCTATAATTAGTGGTCAATCTCCATAATTGTATAATAAAAGAGTTATCCTTTTGTTCACTCGCAACTTTCATCGTTCTATCTTTTCTAACACAGTTACGAAATGGATTTTAACTGATATATACAAATAGTGATGATTTAGTACACCTAAAATGCATGTTATAGCATGTATTATATATCTGTCTTATTTTTTAGATTATTAATCAAACTTTCTTCTAGAAATAATTGTATATTATTAATCTATAATATTAAAATCTTAACAAACTAGTAGGAATGACCAAGTATTATTCCGTTTGAGGACGTTTTTATGTTTACCAGCATGAAATTACTACTATAATTAATTTTACCATCATATTAATTGAGAAATGCTTTGTGTTCTCAACAACCAAATATTCAATATAATCCCACAGGTGGGGACTAAGAAGGGTGAGATGTATGCAGGCCTTATCGCTATCTCGAGTGAGGTTGAAAGGCTAACCAAAGTATTAAAGCTATAACCAAGATAAATAAAACAACAGTACTAATAAAAGCGAATAAAAAGATTAAAATAATAATAATAATAATAATAATAATAATAATAATAATAATAAAGTTCTCTTATAAAATCGCGCCACTAGAACCATGTTCTCCCATAGAAAGGAAAGAAAACACTCAAATACATACATTCTACTCTAATTCTCGATATGCATGCTCCTAGCTATGGTCAAGTTCTCAGTGATTTAAAGTGGTGTCATATCTTGTGCTCATCCTTTTCACATGTCCGAACTATTTCAGCCCGCTTCCTGCATCTTCTACACTACCTAGGCCATGACTTCGTTTCTAATCTTATCTTTCCTAGTATGCCCTTACATCCATCTAAGCATCCTCATTTCGGCTACTTGCATTTAGGTGGGACTTTCTTATTGCATAAGGCACCGGAAGTGAGCCTCCATTTCATCCAATCCGCTCATATACAATGTATGAAAAAAAAACACACATTATAGAACTTACAATTTGTGTTCTCACGTTACTTTAATTAATTATACTGTTTAACTACATTTCAAGTTGTAAGCTAAGTGAATCATGGTACTCTTCGCACATAAAATTATAAATGTTATCTTTATCTTTACGTAAAGAAAGAACACTGCTAAAACTGCTAATACCTGCGAGATCACAGGTATATTATAAAGTTCTTTACGTGAGAATTCCTGTGATATATCACATGATTTCAATGAAGAATCTCAATTGGTTAAATGAAGGATACAAATATGCATATATCAACAAATATATACTAAATAGATTGTTTAAAAATAAATCCGAGAACTTACTTTCTCCTTATGAGTGGAAGCGGTAGGATCTTGTACCGTGGCTGGAATTACTGACCGTCGGTGGTTGTCACGTACTTGACGGATCAACCCCTTTATCCACAGTCTAAACACCTAAATTATTTAGTAGAGAGTAGAAAGAGCTGTATAGAAAGTACTTTTGTTTTATCTGAGCAAATACTATATTTATAACTGAATAATACAGTAGTTGTCCTCTTATAGGATTCTATCAGGTAACTTATCTTTTTACCTGGATAGACTTTAAGAGCACCCCTTTATGGGTGGGCTCTTTTATTTAGATAAATCCAACATCTCCCACTCACACATAACGGGAGTGCTCTTACAATATGAGAAACATATTCTCATCTCATCTCTACAAATATTCATACAGTGAAATAGACCGTGCGACCAGCATACTGTGAGAGCTACGTGCTATACATCTGTTAGGAGTATATAGCCTCTCGTCGAGTGCAAACCTGCAAGTAGATTATAAAGTATGCAATACCCTAGATCATATGAATCACATTTTGATATCCTCTCAAAATCTCAAATATCATTATTATGTATTCATAATTATAACCCATAAGTTATAACTGGTGCACCTGTGAACACAAATCAATGAGATTCCATTAATGATCTTTCTCTTCTCACGATTCTCTTAACATTAGCTCAACTGCTTTTCTAGATATGTCCTGCCAGACCGCATCCATTTCCATGGTCTTTTGGAAACACACTAAGATAGCAAACATTAGACTAAGTCTCAAGTATCTGATCGAGTCACTGAGCCACCATAAAGGCTCTGGGTCTCACACAACAGTAAGTTGAGATTAAACTTATATTAACCCATGGTCGACATTAGCACACATGGTATGAAACACGTGCTACAACATTTATATCATTTCCTTAATGAGCGTATGTCTTTATAAAGAATGCTGTATAGACGAAATTCAGACACCATAAGTATCTAAATTTGAGTTCCATAAACTCGCATCTAGCTCACAAAGTAGACTAGGTGAATATGTTTTCACCTTAATGATCTTATGTCATTGTTTAAGCGACTCTAGTGATTTTAAATATGTAGCTCTCAAATTATCCATTTGATAATTTTTTCGTAAAATCAAGTCTCATCTCCACTTACCACTAAGATAAGGAGGCAGTTTCATGTGTGAGAAGGCCAACCTCTTGTCTACCCGACATACTAAAATTAAAATTAAAGAATGTACTAAACACTCAATAAATCATGAATACGTATGTAAGTAAATCAACTTTATTGATTATCAAAGAACATAGTTTTGTGAACAACTGAAAAAACAAAGAATAATACAAATCATTCAAAGTCTACGCAAGCCTTGAGACCTAGTGTGTCTCACAAATGCATCTCTAGCTAAAGGCTTGGTCAGTGGGTCTGCTACCATATCTTCTGTAGATATTTTCACCAGGTTCAACCTCTTGCGTTTATACATGTGTCTTGCATAGTTATACTTGATATCTATGTGCTTAGTATAGCAATGATGCTTAGGATTTTTTGTTGCATCAACTGCAGCCTTACTATCACAGTAGACCAACACTGGTTGAACATCAGCGTTATCCAACAAGCTTTTCAAGAGCCTATTCAACCAAACAGCTTCTTTTGTTGCTTTTGACAGAACCACATATTCGGCTTCCATCGTGGATAGTGCTACACATGATTGCTTCTTACTCCTCCATGATATGGCACCATTACTAAGCAAGAAGACATATCCTGAGGTAGACTTTCTTTCATCTAAATCTCCTCCATTATCAGCATCACTGTATCCAACTAATCGCAAATCTTTGCTGCCTTGATAGCAGAGTGTGTAGTCAGTTGTTCCTCCCAGATATCTTATGATCCTCTTTACTGCTTGCCAATGTGCTGGAACTGGATCAGATTGATATCTACTTACCAAGCTAACTGCTTGACAAATATCAGGTCTAGTACACACCATAGCATACATTAAACATCCGACTGCGCTTCTATAAGGGACTCGCTTCATCTTTTCTGTCTCGTCAGGAGTCTGAGGACACAAATGATTTTTCAAGTTATGGCCTTTGCTGATAGGAGTGTCAATTGGGTTGCTATTCTGCATATTAAATCGTTCAAGAATTTTCTTAATGTAATTCTCCTGAGAGAGATACAATAGTTTCTTAGGACGATCTCTTGAAATCTTGATTCCAATAATATATGCAGATTCACCCATGTCTTTTATCTCAAACTGAGACGACCACCAGGCCTTTACCTCGTTTAATAACTCCTTATCATTTCCAGCTATAAGTATATCATCGACATACAATGTCAAAATTACAAGCTTATTTCTTGATCTCTTGATATAAACACAGTGATCTTCATCTACCATAGTAAAACCATTAGATATGATCACATTTTAAAGTGTATATACCACTGCCTTGAAGATTGTTTGAGGCCCTAAACAGACTTCAAAAGTCTACAAAACCTTTTGTTCGTGGCCTTTTTCAATGAAACATTCAGGTTGTTCCATATAAATTACTTGAATTCTCCATTGAGAAAGGCAGTCTTTACATCCATCTGATGTAATTCAAGATCTAAACTTGCTACTATAGCTAGAATCAGGCGAACTGAGTTAAATCGCACAACAGGTGAGAGAGTCTCTTCGTAGTCTATTCCTTCCTACTGTGTATAACCTTTCGTCATCAGTCGAGCCTTATTTCTCTCAACTGTGCCATCAACCTTTCTTTTGAGAGATCAACTAGTTCCCAGACTTTGTTGACTCCCATTGACTCCATTTCATCTTCCATTGCTTTCATCCATTTTTCCTTAGAAGGGCATGAGAGAGCCTCTTTTGCATTTTTAGGCTCGTTTTCTTCTTGTAAGAACAACATAAAAAGTTCAGCACCTTCAGCATCAAATCATCGGTGGGGAATCTTTTTACGTAAACCACGTCCTTTTTGTGATTCTTCTTCGTTGTTCACATCTGGATCAACGTTCCTCCCACTTGGATCAAGAACATTATCCTGCTCCCACTTGGAACGAGATCAGTGATCATCTCGCTCCCACTTGGAACAAGATCCATTTGGTCACTTACATTCGCATCCGATGATGAAGGAGGTTGTTGATGTGAAACTAATTCATCATCAGTTAAATTTCTCCCACTCGAATGAAGTGATCTTTGTACATCTTGATCCTCTATCTCAAACAAGGTTAGGTCTTGACCTACCTCTCCCTTTTTAGGAAACTCATCCTCTAAGAATATGACATCTCGTGATTCAAATTCAGTTACGCTCCCACCGTCTTGCTGACCTATAGACACATAACCCTTAGAGGTTTCTGAGTATCTTATAAATATACTTTTCTTTCCTCTCTGACCTAATTTGTCATGTTTGTGAGAAGAATCATGTGTATAGCCAGCACAACCCCAAGGTCTTAATACACTTACTTTAGGTGCTCTTCCAGTCCATAACTCATATGGAGTGGTTGCAACTGACTTTGTAGGCACTCGATTAAGTACATAGGTAGCAGTAAGCAATGCATCACCTCAATAACTAATTGGGAGGCTAGCTTGTGCCATCATTGACCTAACCATTTCTAGAAGCGTCATGTTTCTTCTCTCCGCAACACCATTTTGTTGTGGAGTATTTGGGATAGTCAACTAATGAACTATTCCTTTTTCATCACATAATTCATTAAATTATGTTGACAAGTACTCTCTACCTCGGTCAGCTCGAAGAACTTTTATCTTCTTGTCTAATTGATTTTCCACTAAGCTCATATAGCTTTTGAAACAACTCATTGCTTCTTATTTGTGGGAAATTAAATAGACATAACCGAAATGAGTATAGTCTTCTATAAATATGATGAAATAGTACGCTCCATGCCTAGCCCTAACATTCATAGGCCCACAGATATCCGAATGGACTAATTGCAAGGGATATTCAGCTCTGGTCGCTTTACCAAAAGGTTTTCTTGCAGATTTTCCTGCTAGAAAACTTTCACAAGTGGACAATTCCACATGTTCAATGCCAGTAAGCAAATCTTGTTTTGCTAACCTTTGCATTCTTTGTTGGCCAATATGACAAAGTCTAGCATGCCATATGTTTACATCACTATCATATTTGTGTGAGGAAGCAAACATAGAAAAACTAGCATTATTATTAAATAAATCATTATCCAAATCCATAATAATAAAACCTCCGGTCACATGACCAAAACCAAATAAAGTTGAACCTAAAGTCAACTGGACAGAATTGTCATGGAAAAACAAGCTAAATCCAAGCCTAAGAAAAACAATAACAGAAATTATATTCCGGCAAATTCCTGGAGCATAGAGGACATCATGTAGTAGTAGGTGTCGACCACCACGCAAGACTAACTTCCGATCCCTTCAACAGCAACCTTATTGTTGTTGCTCACATAAATCCACTTTGTTCCACGTGAAATAAGCCTAAACTCTACAAAAGAATTGCGTTCCCTCATTCTGTGGTCCGCTGCTCCCGAGTCTACAATCTACAAAAGATTAGATTCAGTCAAAAACACTGAACTAGAAACACAAAGTTCGCTAGTTTGAGTTTTGTGAGTTACCTTTCTAGGAGGGTCAGAGCAATCCTTAGCATAGTGACCCTTTTTATCACAGTTAAAGCATTTCACCTTTACAACGTTGACACGTCTGGGACGTTTGTTATTGCTTTGTTATTCTGCCCTTGCTCTTTTAGCAGGCTGAGACTGAGTTGGTCCTCTTTGCTTACCCCAATTCTTTTTCTTTGAGCCACATTTGGCCTTAGAGGTTGTTGCCATGTGCAACTCAGCTATTGGCTTGGCAGCCTCTAGCCGATCCTCTTCAAGCTCAAGAGATCTCCGAACATCTTCCAGAGTCGTGATTAGCTGATTGTAGGTCAAATGCATCTTCATATGATCCCAATAATTTTGTAAGGACCGTATGACAACTTGAACTTGTTGCTCATCAGTCAACACATGACCAGCATCTTTTAACTCCCCAATCATGTTTGTCATAAGCCTCAGATGAGTTCTCATTGAATGTTCTGCACGCTTCTTGCATGAGTCAAACTTGATTGTTAAGGATCGTAGCCTTTCAACTGAACAGGTACCAAACCTATTCTTCAAAGCAACCCATAGCTCTTTAGTGATCCTTATATTCCCTTAAGATGTCATCATCTAAGGTGCTCAGCAACGTAATGCGAGCCAAGGAGTCTTTCTTTTTCCAAGCGTCATAAGACGCACGGTCACGCCTATGCTGAACCGCGGTGCCTTCCTCAGGCTCATCCATGACGATGTTAATTGCCTCCGGAGCCTCTTGCTCTTCAAGCACATATTGAACTTTTAAGCTCCAAGTCTCATAGTTGTCACCATTGAGTTCAACCCTTTGTTGAGCTCAGCAACAATGTTCTTAGCAGCAGTAGACATTCTTTTAACAAAATGAAAAAATATATTAAGGATCTAAAGAGGGAATTTCTAAACGCAAGTACTATGTTCAACATACATATTCAGACAATAAGCACTAAGTTGATTAAGTTAATAAACACGTATTAAAAATGGAATCGAAAGTTCACTATATTCCCAGTCATCGTCAAAAAATTAAACACATGAAATTAACCTAGCCAACTACCTAGCTTAATGTCGTAATCATGTTTACAACAACATTTTGTTTTCATGATCTTATAATCCCGTATGGATCTAAGTTAAACAAATTAACTTAAATTTAATCTTAAATTTTATTTAACATATTAAATAAAATAAGTCAAATATTAAATTAATTAACATTTATGTATTCATTAAACTAATTAACAAATAGATTAATATTAAACTAATTAATATTTCTAACATTTGGGATAGTAAACATAATTATTTCCACTAAATAAACAATATTAATATTATATTTCTGAAAATTAAATCCATTTATGAACATTAGTACATATTTAAATAGGTCGTTTCCTATTACAAAAAAAAATACTTCTTAATGATCCACTAGGCAAATTTGAACTGCAGACATTAATACAATATTAGAATTCTAATCCATAAGAGTTTCTGCTAACTTGCGTGTTTATAGATGACCTAACTTTTTTTTTTTTATAGAAAATATAACAGAACTAATAATGAGCTAATTTTCAAAATATATAGTAGTGCATTACGAATAGGCAACTATTTCTAATGGCCTCTAGCCTAATTTAATCAAACCACCAGAATATTCATTTAGTGGCTCTTTAGCCCACGTTTATATCACTTGAAGAGATAACCCTAATATCTATCTTCTTCTTCAAGAAGTAGCAGCCTCCTCCATTAGAGCCCAAGCTCTATATTTTTTAATCTAGTTTAAATCAAGTGTGGAAAAGAGAGAAACCACAGTTTCCTATCTTCCTTTATTCCTCACTACTTACTAGTGCCACTGCCATCTTTGTAGAAGAAGATTAAAAACTTATGTTTCTTCTTCTTCTTTTCAGAGTTGCCAAAGCCATGGAGCACCAAACTCTACAATTTGTGATTGTTTGTAGCAGATCGGAAAAATAAAAGGATTAAAAAAAAAAATTTAATTTTCGAAACTGATTGCCACTAGTTGGTGTTTTGACAGCGGTGCTTGGTGGCTTCGAAAAACTGATTTCGAATCTGATTTGAAACTAATTTCAAATCCATAAAGAAAAGTGATCAGTCTCTATGATTCAAATTATAGGAGTTCAGCAAGACTTTCTTTTTCTAATGTTTAATCTGGTGTTCAAAAGAAAAACTACTACAAAAGAATCTGATATAAAACATTCTTTAAGATCAAATTCAGTTTCTTTTATTTATTTTCTCGGTAGCAGAAGACCAAACTTCAGAGATCATGAAAAAAAATACACATACTGTTTAAATTTCACGTTGAATAATAGCACAAAAAAATATGTGTTTTCGGTCCAGAAAACCAGCCTATAACATCTGATACCAATGAAGGATACAAATATGCATATATCAACAAATCTATACTAAATAGATAATTTAAACATAAACCCGAGAACTTACTTGTTCTCCTTATGAGCGGAAGCGGTAAGATCTTGTACCGTGGCTGAAATTACTGGCCGTCGGTGGTTGTCACATACTTGACGGATCAACCCCTTTATCCACAGTCTAAACACCTAAACCATAATACATAATGCAAATTAGCAGTAAAAGGTGTGATCCTCTTTAGGAAAATTAACTACCACTAATTATTCCCCTTGGTCGATCGGGGGTTGGAAGAATGCACAAATAAAAAAGTATTTCTTGGCAACTAATAGCTCGTCAACAAATCATTAATTAGCCTTCCTTGGACCAATACCTATAAAACAAATATTTTCATGTGAAACTGAACATTGAAATACCTAAATAAGTGGGATTCTCGATTTGTCGAACTAGGTTTGGAGACAAATGAGCTTTATATCGTACAATAAAACAAGTCAGTGGCTTTATTTCATCGTTTGGGTTAATACTAAAAGGATCTAAATCATACTCATTGAACGCTACCAATATTAGAGAACTTTACACGATTATTGCACTTTAACTGGTTGTAGCAGTTTGTTTTTCATATTTTTCTCAATTGCCGATCAATATTTATTATAGAGATTAATATGTACTTATATTTTAATTCAGTGATCTAATCATATAAATATATTTTACTTGCGTAAAATTTCAACTCATATTAACATAATAGAGTAGTCGTTTCTTACTTTGTTTGTTCCTAGTAGTTGGAAGGAAAAGAAAAAAGTCTACTGATGATTTACAGGATTTAGTTGAATCTTGATTACGATAATCATCTTTCATTAAGGATAACTGTAACGTTGTTCCCTCATTGCCAAGTATCTTTAATTTTGAAATGGAAATGCACCAAACTTCTTGTCCCTTAATGTCTCATACCAACTGAGATTTGGTGCTTGTAGGCCCAAAAGTCACTAACTCATGACTTGTTAACTTCCTTGTTATTGTTGCCTCTTCACCCGATCATTCTCTAGTGCAAAGCACCCACAACTCAAAAGGCTAGCAGTAGAGAAAAGAAATAAACTTACATATCATGTAGTACTATATATTTGTTTGCTCGTATATCTGCAATTGCGTCCAATCGATATCAAGATACATAGCATGTCTAGTTGTACAATAGCTGAACTCGAAGCTAGATTAGATCCAATCATGTGGTTCTTTCCAACCGAAATGTTAAAAGTTGACCATTCCATGATTTCTTGACATTACAGCTCCCCAAATATCTAATGCTTCGTAACACTTTTTCGGTTATATAATGCTAATGTCTGCAACAACTGTAAGACACAGCACAAACTTAACCAACACATTATCGTTTTGAACAGTTCTGCAAAAATTTATCTAGATTATACCAAACCACTAACAATATGGGAGAGCAAAGAATTAAGCAATAACAAATAATATCAGTCCACCCTCTTTTGCAATGGAATTTTATATACAAGACTTGGAAGGAATGAAGATCACTAGAAACATTCCTTTTCTTTTCCACCTTATTAGTTCGTGTACACCCAATTGACAAGTATAAACTACTTAAAAGCACACAAACATGATAGAATGTATTTGAGTTAGAAAAAGAAATTAAATGAAAAAAATAAAAAGTCCACGAAAATGATGAAAGTTCATACTCCTATTAAGTACTTCCTCTGTTCCACTTTTATGTGGAAGGTTCGGAGTACGACAGTCAAACTTGTTATCTTTGCCTGTGAATTTGAAAATAGATTAGTCAATTTTTGAAAATAAAATTTATATATTTAAAAACTACATAAAAAATACTATAAACCATAATAATTTATAATTAAAATATTTATAAAATATGTAAGAAAAATAAGATAAAAAAGAACCTCGAAGACTTATCAAACAGTAATTTTGCCACGAAAAGGGAACGGAGAGGTAGTATATTTACCACAACAATATCTGTGTCAAAGAATGCATTTGAAATGATTACAATTATCATTCATTGTTTGTGAGCTAGACAACAATTTTTGAACTTTCTTAGCCAATCAAATTTGGTCGCCACGGTAAGACCTCAAAATTGGACTTTCTTAGCCAATCTAAGAGGTTTACGGTAATTTGGTAGGCGGCAAAGAGTCAAAATTGCCACTAAACTATTGTAAAAAGTCTAATTATGTCATTCTTTAAAAATATGGTGCTAATATGTCGCTGTCGTTACACTTTTGATTCAGAAATGCCATTATGTATAACTTTCAGCTCAAAATTGCCATTATTTTTAACGGAACCCATTTATTTATTTTTTAAATTTTTAAAAAATACTATAAATTCCTAAAAAAATGCCACATGGTAATTAAAAAACCTCACCCCAAGCTAATTTTCGAACTCACCCACCCGTACTCTATTTTTTGCTTTTACTTTTTAACACAAGCATTATTTTCATCTCCAAATTTACAAATATATTCAGAATCTATATTCCAAAATCTGCTCATTCCATGTGAGGAAATTAAAAAAAAAAAAAAAAAAAAAAAAAAAAAAAAAAGAAATAGGTTCATTTTGATAGTCTATTGAAATAAATTTCTTGAATAATTTGTGAAAACCTAGAAATGCAATATATAGTAGAAAAAAATAAGAAATAAGTTTTTGATATTTTCATATCCCAGGTCGAGCTTTTTTTTTTTTTTTTTGACAAAATTACGAAAAAGTCTGTAAAATTTTTTATAAAGTTAAAGAAATAGAAGGCGAAATGAGCGATATAAGTGTGGTTCGTGTGAATTAGAGAAGAAGGTGTAAAAATGGCCTTTGGTTCTTCGTCTATTGTCGCCTTTTAAAAAAATATTTAAAAATTATGTTGATTGCAAGATAGATAGAAAATACATTAACAAATACAACTAGGGGTGGTGGGTGATACAGATCAGAAATTAAGTTGGGTCAGGGGTATTTAATGAATATTAGGTATGTTCTACAATATTTGGTATTTTTCAAAAACTAAAAATTAGAATAAATAATTCCCGTCAGAAATAATGATATTTTTGAGCCGAAAGTTATACATAATGGCATTTTTGAACCGAAACTGTAACGACAATGGCATATTTGAACTATATTTTTAATGGGAATTAGACCTTTTTCGATAGTCTGTTCGCAATTTTGGCCCTTCACCCTTTGCTAGGTGAACTTCGAAAGCAATGTAGTCTTTCTAGTGAATATCATTAGCCTCTTTAGGATAGGTCTTGTTCTGACGTCTGTCATTAACACGAAGTGAAATGGTTGCTTAGAGCAGGAGGTTTCTTGTTCGAGGAATCAGAATTGTACTCGAAGAACAACTTTATTTAGGTTCATATGTCACGATTTAATAAAAATTTCTTAGCTGTAACTACAACTTAATCCAGTGTTGAAAACACTTGCGACGAATAAAACAGTCGATAACATCCCAGTTTTTATTAATTTTCTATGTTTTGGGGGTGGGGATGTTGAGGGAGGAGAAGCATACCAGTCAAAAGTTTCTCTAATGCTGTTAAATTAAATGGTTGCTTGGCGGAGACATATTTCTATTATATATAAGTGACGAACGAGAGTACGAACACAGCTTTAGTAAGTCGTACAAATGACTATCCAAGTTGTACTTTCAAAAAGTGGCATTTAGTAAGTGGTCTTTTGATCTATGAACGCACGTGTGCTTCCTATACTAATCAACCTTTGTCTTCCAACTTCTCTCTATAAAAAAAACACGCTAAATTTGTGTCTCTATGACTTTCTTTCTCTTTCTCTCTCTAATAATCTCTCTGCCAGTCATAAGCTGAAACTCGCTCTTTCTTCGGATTCTTTTGGTGAATTTCTCCTTCAATAACAAAATTTTTCCTGATTTTCGTCCCAAGGTATGTCATCTATCTCAAAATGACCTGTGTTTTCAGTAGTTTTTTTTCAAGGCTTAGGTCGTAGTTTACCCTAACACAATTTCTCCTTTCTCTGATAGAAATTTTAGTTTTGTTCTTTAATTTAATGAGGTGTCACTGTTAGGTTTTCTTTACTTATTACACTCATATGTAATTGGTTAGTTTTCTGTTGAATTTTATACATGCATGTTAGTAAAGTTGGTCTGATTTAGTCTGTACATATCCGAAAATACATACATAAGGCCATGATTACAACCTTCATTGCTTTGGTTTTTCTACTGATCGTCTTAACATATTGTGGTAGTTACAGTATTTATTAACAGGACAAAGACATTGATTTCAGCTTTTCTGCTTTTGTCATCCTCCACTAAGAAGAATCCTGTATTTTCACTAAAATACGATATGTACGATGCAATTTAAGTTAGTTTTTTCATAATTCCATTTTTCGTGTACATTTGTTTTCCTTCTGCCACCACATGCTATTGTTAACCATACAATTCCAATTGCAGGACTCATTTCATGCAATTTGTCAACTACTCAGGTTATGTTTTGCTATGACAATATATAAAGCTCACGGTCAGACACTAGATTTTATTGAAATTTATTTACGTGAGCCAATGTTCTTGCATGGTCAACTGTATGTTGCTTTATCACGAGCAAATGGTTCACATAATGTAAAGATATTGATAGTCACCAGCAACAGACCAGGCCATAAAGATGATCATTCTTTATATGCTATAGTTTACGACGAGGTTATTCAAAAAGAATTCTCATAAATTTATTATTTGTATATGGATGCTTGCTGATAACTCAATGAATAATGTACTTAGTACTTTACGCCGCTTGATTTGATTTGTAAATTGCATTCATAATTCTTCTTTGAATGTCAGAGTTCCATGATTAAATTCATCACACCCTTAGGTATGTGTTGCGCTGTTTAAATTTCAAATATAGTTCGTGTTCTACATACTACCTCTTTTACAAGGTAACTTTGTTCCTAACCGAAGCTGCTCTATGTCCAGCTGAAAGAAAATTAACTGGATCTACTTCTTCATGTAAATAAAGTAGTTGGAAAGATGAGGTACTGATGAAGAGCAGAATAGGATTATCTCTATGTACTATTGCAGGTACTAAGTTGAATTTTAGTTCGTCTTTTATTTGTCTTCCCCTTCAGCTCTTGAGTCATTTAGTGCAATGCCAGATATAATTCTATCAAAGATTGAACAAGTGAACTATATTTTTCACAAGACTTGATGCCCACTGGGTAATCTTTTGGTGTTTTAACTTAAATTACAATATAACTGCAAACATAAGTTCCATTCTATTTTCTCTCTTTTCTTTTTTGTGGAAACTCAGCATATATTTGGCTTCTTATTGGAGTACTTTTTCTCCAGGATATGCAAAGAATGCAAGTTAGTTTATTTTTTTATCCCACTATGTCAAAGGTAAACTATAAGTAATATGCTGGTGTAGATTTGCAATATCCACAATCCTCCTGTGCTTTTTTATTAAATTTGGTTACCTACTACTTGCTCTCTTCAAGATTAACTCTACCTATCCTTCACAAGAAATAAGAGTGATTTAACTCATGGACAATGTCTAAAATTGTGAAAGACTTAGTTCATCTCTGCATGGGGATTTCGTAACAAATTGCATGTTCTCATAGGGAAATCCAATTGTTCACTACTTTTTTTTTTTTACAGGTAAGTCGATTGGAAATATTAGATGCCAACTTTGTTTCCATATAAATCAGGTATTGCAGCTGTACCACGGAACCCTCTATCGAAAGAAAAAAAGTGACCACACCTTAACTGAGTGACGTAGCTAATGCAATGCCAATTAACAAAAGGCAAGTTGACATAATACATTCTTGCCTCCCCATCTATGTTTAAATCCTGCTGTAAGAAGTTTTTAACCTCTCATCATGGTTAGTTAGCTATATATACGGTTTTCTTGAATTGGTTAAGCATATTTTTTTTTTTTTACATACACAGTGATTGTTTGAGCAAGGTGACCGGTCTGATTCTATGAACATTGGCAGTTGTACTTCCTTGACCCTGGTTATCCTCGACAGTACTTCTTGTTGTATGCACTTGGAGAGTTGTCACACTATTAGTTGAAATCAACAAATTATGTGTTGCTGAGGTATGTTTGTAGTTTTACTTGGTATACCATCTTACTCCCTCCGTTTCAAAAAGGATGAACCTGTTTCCTTTTTAGTCTGTTTCAAAAAGAATAACCTCTTTCTAAATTTGGAAAGAAATTTTCACTTTTACTCATCCCTAGATGATTTGTAGCCACACAAATATCTATAACTTATTTTAAACCACAACTTTCAAAAGCCTTCCCTTCTTTATTAAACTCCGTGCAAAGTCAAATGGGTTCATCTAAAGTGGAACGGAGGGAGTAATATTTTTGGTCATTCTGTTGAACTTCTTTGGTCATGTATGTACTGTAAAAGAAAGTGTGCCAGCCAAAATGACAACTCAGCTCAGCCTATCAAAGAATCTGCTTCAAGTTGGCACCAATTACCCACTAAAACTTAAGGATTGGAGAAGAGTTTGGAGAGTGCTACCTTGATGAATGTTAATGAATTTGTCGACCGTTCTAACAAATAGATCAACCATGAAGCAATAGGAACTTTTCAGTTTTTCTTTTGAGGCTTCAACTTCACAGCTAATACAAGCGAAACTATTTCTAAAATTGTTCAGTTTATGCTTTTCTGAATGTAGTATGCTTTTCAGTTTGATGTCTTCTAAAATTGTTCAGTTTATCCATTCGGTTTATTATGGGGAATGGAGGTGATCTCTTAGGTTTTTTCAAACGCATAAACAGAGGATAAGTGTTCAAAGTTTATGCACTCTTTAAGTGTATGAGGTGCTCCAGATGAAGAAGTGTACAAATGGTTTTCCATTTTTAAGGGGTAATTTATTTAGTCCATTCTCTTCTTCAAAGAGGCTTGTATGTCTTGGATGTTTTTGCATACTCGGTTTTTATAAAAGCTGTGGCACACATATGGTGTTTTCCAATCAACTTGGTATATATATGAAAGACTTTAAGTATGAATTCTACTAAATGAACATTGGTCCAAAAGTCTCAAATATACAGTGCTGAGCCTGGGCGGGGCACGGGCACGCCCTTGCTAGTATATAAATAGACAACTTTAAGATGTTGCAAGTCCATCTGTCAGTCGATGGAATCAAAATTGTACTGTATAATTGTCTCTTAATTCACATCAACAGGACTAAAAGCACAATTAGGGGTGGGCATTCGGAATTTCAGTTCGGGTTCGGTTTTTATAAATTCGGAATTTCGATTTTTGGTACCTAAATGTCGATACCAAATACCAAACCAAAATTTATTCGGTTCAGAATTATGTAATTCGGTTCGGTTTTTTCGGTACGGTTTCGGTTTTATAATTCAGTTTTTATTTCAATTTTATGTCATTCTATTAATAGCATTTTTGCAAAACCAAATTTTGTAGTAAGTGGCGAAGTGTCACTGTACCAACTCCTAATATTGTTCAACCTTAATAAGCTTTCAACGTGCTTTTAAGGACCACAACCCACAACATGATAGCAAAAAAAAAAAACAATGTTCAATAATATTATTAACTCTGTCAATGATAGAAATTTATAAGCGTATTAATTTCTAGCATCTACTTATCTTATAAATTTCTAGCATCTACTTATAACATTTTATTGAAGAGTATGGCAGGCGAAGGTCGTAACATTTTAATACAGTCCTGCCTTCAAACAAAGTGATTACTACAATTAGAATTAATTATATCACAAAGTATTTATTCATCTGATTATAATACAGATAGAGAACTTACAAAAAGAACGACAAGAAGTTGCAACTTAACCTCTTCAATGCAGAATAAGGAAGAAAGAAGTGTGAATAAAGTATATTTGCAATTTGGGCTAAGAAAGAATTGGACCTGGGTTTGGTTTTAGTTATTAGAATTGTATTATGTATATATTTTAAATATATACACAATAAAAAATTCGAAATTTCGGAATTTGACACCTCAAAACCGAATTCCGAACCGAAATTCCGAAATACCAAACTTTTACACCGAATAGTGCTCCGAAATTCCGAAACCGGAAAACCAAATTAATTCGGTTCGGTTCGGTTTTTCGGTTTTCGAAATTTATGCCCACCCCCACAATCACAGAATCTTCATGTCCCACAAAAAACAAAAGGAAAGAAAATAAAAAACTATCCCTCATAGTTACACAGTATACCCAGTATGAATTTATCGAGACGACAGAACTGAAGTAGTATAATAGACGAGATTGAACACATTACAAACTATGCCTCCAAGTTAAGAATGAACATTACAAAACCATGCCTCCAACTCTTTGGAAGCCGCGTTTACCACTCGAATTGGCCAGACTTCCAACAAGATGTCATACACGAACAGGAAAAAATTCATGATAATTACACGCTCTAAAAAGGTACTACAGCTCCAAAATTGTTCTTTCTAGATGTGGGACTGTGGTTCCTAAGCACGAATAGCAAATACAAATGCCAAACATGCATGTGGATTATGGTACAGACTGAGAATCACAGCAGAAAGCTGTAGACATTATCTCCAAATGAGTCGGATACAGAGCATAAGCAATATCCACTGGACCACCTGGTACAAGTAGGAAAAACTTGATCGATGTATGGAGCATAGCCCAGAGTTTCGTGCTCCAAGTATTTCAGATGATTACAGTGGAACCCATCAAGCAATGCATAGTGATTGGGAATTGCCATAGTTGCTTCAACAATTTGTGCATAACGAAAAGTTACTAACTGGATTTTATGGTTATAAATAGCTCTGAGGCTTCAAGAGTGACTGACATAGAGTACTGGGACAAGACCAGCCATTTTGCCATCTCTGCCAGGGCGTTTTTTCTTGACCTGAAAAAAGTGTGCACCATCTGTTGGATTTGGAAGGAAGGTAAATTGGTGTGATTGAGAAATGAAATAAATATTAATATTTTATATTAATAATTGATATGGAGTCGGTTTCGTAACGAAATTAAAAAGTGGACTATTTATGCAAATATTCCAAAGGTGGGCTGCTGTAACATTATTCCAAATGAAAGGGTGCTTTCATTGAACAACCACTTTGAAGGCTGCCTTTCATGAACAGCTACTTCACCAATGAAAAGGTACGTTTTCATTGAACAGCCACCTTGAAGGCTGCCTTTCATGAACAGCCATTTCACCAAAAGACACCTTCATGCCTTTTCACTCCAAATCTTGTGGCTATAAATAGAGAGGCATTTTGCCTTATTTTCATCATCCAAAAATTTCATACTCTCTCTCTCTCTCATTACCTTTTGCATTTGTTTTCAAAACAAAAGTAAGTTCTGAGTCAGTGTGATTTGCTACCATTATTTGAGTTCGCTGTTCACTGTGATTTGAATTACCGCTATCACAGTGAGGATAATTCCATTCTATCCTGGGAGAAATTAATCCACAAACCTTGGGTAACTGTGAGGGGATTAGATTTCTTAAGGACAGGCAGTGTATACTGTTGGCTTGGAATTTTTTCTACTTCATCTTATTTTTGTTTTGGTCATTATCGAAAGTGCAGACAAATAACAATCTTAAGAAATCTAATTTTGTATTTTGGTCTGCTAATCGATAATAGGCTGTTTGTGGAGACCAAAATCTTAAAAGATTTTCTACTCCAAACTGTTGTGGAGACTAAAATCTGAAAAGATTTTCTACTCCAAATTTAATATTCCGTTTTTTAAGATTTAAATACTTCAACGGATTATTAAAATTATTATGTGTTTAATCCGTTCAGAAGATTAAAAACTTCCGGATTATTAAAATATTTATATTATTATTTGCAGTTTGAAGATATAAAAACTTCACTGTACATTAAATAAGTTTGAAGATATAAAATCTTCACTGTACATTAAATCAGATTGTTTGAATCTGACTGTATTATTTTGTTTTTACAGAATAATGACAAGCACAGAAAATGACAACGGTGTTTCTGGTACACCAAATGCTTCTATTGGTGCAAGCTCCAGCCGCCCTGCATCTGCACCGGCCCCTGCGCCAGCACCGGCTGAAAAGCCGGGAAAGTTTGGCGGGATTGACTTCAAAAGGTGGCAGCAAAAGATGTTCTTTTATCTGACCACGCTGAGTTTGCAACGATTCATTAAGGAGGATGTTCCTGTCCCGGCAGACGATACTCCTGAAAATGAACGTTTCGTTGTTATTGAGGCATGGAAGCATTCTGATTTTCTATGTAAAAACTACATTCTGAATGTACTGGAGGACGACTCATACAATGTCTACAGTACTGCTGCAACTTCGAAGGAGCTTTGGCTTGCTCTTGAAAAGAAGTACAAAACTGAAGATGCTGGGATGAAGAAATTTGTAGCCGCCAAATTTCTGGACTTTAAGATGGTGGACAGTAAAACTGTCATAAGTCAAGTCCAAGAGTTGCAAGTGATCATTCATGATCTCATTGCTGAAGGTATGATCAAAATTAATGCTCATATTAGAAGTATTAATTATCCTATTAATAATAAATTTCTTATTGAAGGTTTGGTCATCAATGAGGCGTTTCAAGTAGCTGCGGTAATTGAAAAGTTACCACCTTTGTGGAAAGACTTTAAGAATTACTTGAAACACAAGCGCAAGGAGATGTCACTCGAAGATCTCATTGTTCGTTTGAGGATCGAGGAAGACAACAAGATTGCGGAGAAGAAGGTTGCTCGTGGAAGTTCAACAGTAATGGGAGCAAATATCGTTGAGACGAATGATGCACCAAAGAACAACAAAAGGAAGAAACCTTCTGGACCAAACAATCAGCCGAAAAAGAAGAAATTCAAGGGCAATTGCCGCAACTGTAGCAAATATGGACACAAGGCTGTAGACTGTCGTGCCCCAAAGAATGCCAAAAATAATAAAGGTCAAGCAAACATGGTAGAAGATACTATTTCCTAAGGAGTGCAGGAGATAGATCTTTGTGTAATGATTTCTGAGTGTAACTTGGTAGGAAATCCTAAAGAATGGTGGATTGATTCTGGAGCCACCCGCCATGTTTGTGCAAATAAAGATGCGTTTACTAGCTATGCTCCCGCTGGACCTAATGAGACACTCTTCATGGGAAATTCTGCAACAGCAAAGATTGAAGGTTATGGCAAGATAGGCCTAAAAATGACCTCGGGCAAGGTTGTGACTCTCAACAATGTTCTTCACGTTCCAGAAATACGTAAGAACTTAGTGTCAGCTTCACTTCTCGTCAAGAACAGGTTTAAGTGTGTTTTTGTTGCTGACAAGATTGTATTAACTAAGAATGATAGTTTTGTAGGAAAAGGTTACCTATGTGAGGGCCTTTTCAAGCTGAATGTAATGACTGTTTCTATCAATAATAAAGTTCAAGCTTCTTCTTACTTACTTGAGTCAAATGAATTATGGCATGCACGTTTGGGACATGTTAATTATAAAACCTTGCGGAAAATGATAAATATGGAAGTATTGCCTAAATTTGAATGTGATAAATCCAAATGTCAAATATGTGTTGAGTCTAAATTTGCGAAACGTCCTTACAAATCACTTGAAAGGAATTCCGAACCTTTAGACTTAATTCATACGGATATTTGTGATATGAAGTCAATACCATCTCGCGGTGGAAAGAAGTATTTCATAACTTTTATTGACGATAGCACTCGTTACTACTACGTTTATTTACTTAGTAGTAAAGACGAGGCTATAGATGTATTCAAGCAATACAAAAATGAAGTTGAAACACAACTTAACAAAAGAATAAAAATGATAAGAAGTGATAGGGGCGGTGAATACGAATCTCCTTTTGAACAAATATGTTTGGAATATGGCATTATTCACCAAACTACTGCGCCTTACACGCCACAATCTAATGGGATTGCGGAAAGGAAAAATAGAACTTTAAAGGAGATGATGAATGCCTTGTTGATAAGTTCGGGTTTACCCCAAAACTTATGGGGGGAAGCTATTCTTACAGCTAGTCGAATACTTAATCGTGTACCCCACAGCAAAACACAATCCATTCCATATGAAAAGTGGAAGGGAAGAAAGCCAAGCTTGAATTACCTCAAAGTGTGGGGGTGTTTGGCAAAGGTACAAGTTCCTAAACCTAAAAGGGAAAAGATAGGACCAAAAACCGTTGATTGTGTTTTCATAGGATATGCCAAGAATGGTAAGGCATATCGTTTTCTGGTTTATAAATAAGAAAATCCCGACATTCATATTAATATGGTTATAGAATCAGATAATGTTGAATTCTTTAAAAATATATATCCGTATAAAAGTGAATATGAATCGTCAAGTGTCAGCACGAAACGACCAAGAGAAGGTACAAAAGGAAGTATGCCAAATAATGATAATCCAAGACGTAGTAAACGTCAAAGGACATCTACTTCTTTTGGACCAGATTTTATGACTTTCCTATTGGAAAATGAGCCTCAAACTTATAAAGAAGCAATGGCTTCTTCAGAGTCTCCATATTGGAAAGAGGCAGTCAATAGTGAGATTGAATCCATTTTAAGCAACCACACATGGGAGTTGGTTGATCTTCCTCCTGGGAACAAACCTTTAGGTTACAAATAGATTTTCAAAAGGAAAATGAAAGCTGATGGTACTATTGACAAATACAAGGCTAGACTGGTCGTTAAAGGTTATAGACAAAAAGAGGGCCTTGATTATTTTGATACATACTCTCCGGTAAGCAGAATTACATCCATACGGATGCTAATAGCTTTGGCCGCCGTGTATGATCTTCAAATCCATCAAATGGATGTAAAGACAGCCTTCTTAAATGGAGATTTGGAGGAAGAAATCTACATGGAACAACCTGAAGGGTTCGTGGTTCCTGGGAAAGAAAAGAAGGTATGTCGACTTGTTAAGTCTCTTTATGGACTAAAACAAGCACCTAAACAATGGCATGCGAAATTTGACAGTACATTGTTGTCAAATGGCTCCCAAATTAATGAGTGTGATAAATGTGTTTACATTAAGAACACTCCAAATCATATAGTCATTGTTTGTCTATATGTGGATGACATGTTAATAATGAGTAAAGATATTGCTGACATCAATGCTACTAAGCGTATGCTAACTAGCAAGTTTGATATGAAAGACTTGGGAGTTGCGGATTTAATCTTGGGTATTAAAATTCACAAAACTCCTCAAGGTTTGGCATTATCTCAAACTCATTACATCAGAAATGTCCTGGAAAAATTCAAGTATTTAGACTTCAAAACTTCAAAGACTCCAATTGATGTTAATCTTGCCTTTACAAAGAATAAAGGACAAAGCACGTCTCAACGAGACTACGCTAGAGTGTTGGGAAGTCTAATGTACCTCATGAATTGTACACGACCAGATATAGCTTGTGCTATAAGTAAACTGAGTCGATACACAAGTAATCCTGGACAAAATCACTGGATGGCTATGAAACGAGTTTTGGGTTATTTGGAGTACACCCAAGACTATGCTTTGCACTATGATAAGTATCCCGCTGTTATAGAAGGATATTGTGATGCAAATTGGATCACCGGCTCAAAAGAATCAAAATCCACAAGTGGATATATTTTCACAATAGGTGGAGGAGCGGTAACTTGGAAATCATCCAAACAAACCTTGCTTGCTCGCTCTACAATGGAGGCTGAGTTCATAGCTTTGGACAAAGCCGGTGAAGAAGCTGAATGGCTCCGAAACTTCTTGGAAGACATTCCATTTTGGCCTAGGCCGTTGACACCTATATGTATACATTGCGATAGTCAATCAGCAATATCGAGGGCTGGGAGCCTTATGTATAATGGTAAAAATCGTCATATACGACGAAGACATAAAACCATTAGACAACTTATCTCTAGAGGAATTATCACAATTGACTATGTTAAGTCAAAGGATAATGTATCGGATCCACTTACTAAAGGTTTAACTAGAGATGATGTTGAAAGATCATCAAGAGGAATGGGACTATGGCCGAGGACAAGTCGTCATGGCGGTAACTCTACCTAGAAGACTGGAGATCCCAAGATCTAGGTTCAAGGAGCTCAAACAAAGTTGTGTACGACCGCTCCAACATTGTCAAACAACTCAACTCATCCTCTTAATAAGACAATGTTTAGTACCAAGGATAAAACGTTAAAGACGTTTTTTAATGATTATCTAAGTTTGATACGGGGTTTGTCAAACAGTGTAGATCTACGGGATTACATGTTTAGAAATCACCTATGTGAGTGTGAAGTGGAAGCCGCTTCAAGGAGAATTCTGTAAGGCCAATTCTCTACGCACTCATGAACCCTCGATGTTCATGGCTGAAACGAACACAACAATGAGAACCAAAAATGGTCAAGGATTAATTGTGTGACATATGTTGTCTAGGTATACACCAAAGTTCGACGGTTCAAAGATATCAAATCTACCGATTGACCGAGTATATCCGATATATGTTCACTATGGAAAGTTCAAAGGAAAAACCCACTTATCCAGATGCAATTAATTCTTACTTGCAAATCACATAGTTTTCTGCATGTTTTCTTCATATAGCCATTTCCCATTCATGTGGGGGATTGTTGGGTTTGGAAGGAAGGTAAATTGGTGTGAATGAGAAATGAAATAAATATTAATATTTTATATTAATATTTGATATGGAGCCGGTTTCGTAACGAAATTAAAAAGTAGACTATTTAAGCAAATATTCCAAAGGTGGGCTGCTGTAACATTATTCCAAATGAAAGGGTGCTTTCATTGAACAGCCACTTTGAAGGCTGCCTTTCATGAACAACTACTTCACCAATGAAAAGGTACCTTTTTATTGAACAGCCACCTTGAAGGCTGCCTTTCATGAACAGCCATTTCACCAAAAGACACCTTCATGCCTTTTCACTCCAAATCTTGTGGCTATAAATAGAGAGGCATTTGGCCTCATTTTCATCATCCAAAAATTTCATACTCTCTCTCTCATTACCTTTTGCATTTGTTTTCAAAACAAAAGTAAGTTCTGAGTCAGTGTGATTTGCTACCATTATTTGAGTTCGCTGTTCACTGTGATTTGAATTACCGCTATCACAGTGAGGATAATTCCATTCTATCCTGGGAGAAATTAATCCACAAACCTTGGGTAACTGTGAGGGGATTAGATTTCTTAAGGACAGGCAGTGTATACTGTTGGCTTGGAATTTTTTCTACTTCATCTTATTTCTATTTTGGTCATTATCGAAAGTGCAGACAAATAACACCAATCATCGTCAGACAAATTATAATCAGAGACAACACCTTCAACATGGCTTCCTTTTCCCAAGAAGGCAATATGGATAAAGTGAAAGGAGTTGTAGGGAAGAGTGCAGTGCAGAATCAACTTTAGCCACAAAATCCAGTCAAAGCATGGTTGAATTAGATAATCAGATAATCTTATCATGGAATCTTCCCAAGCACATGCATATTCCAAAAAATTCAAGCTGCTAGTATAGTCTCCTCAAATTTACTTACTAAATTGTTTAAGAAAGAACAGCCAACTGTCTGGCCAAGCAACTAAGCAAGTTTAGGAGAATCAGGGGATCAATGATATCTCCAGAAACAATTTCATTGAGTTATTAGTCCCTGGTTCGCAACTTTTTGGCATTGTTTGACAGGACAAGCAGATTAAGAAAGAGCGCAAGACTTTGACACCTAACCCATGCATAGTGTACCAAAAATACATTTGTACAAAACGATTTGTTTTTCTATCCAATGGTGCCTACAAGTAATGTTAATGGCAAGATGGGAAAATAAAAACATCAACTCGGTCCAAATACAGAAAAGCGCCAATCTTTTGGGATAACAATTAAGTAAAACATGTCAAACAAGTTGTGATTGAGAGGATACAGATAGCAGGCGGGGGAGAATGGTTGTATAATTGGAATTCAAACCGTCCACCTTCTCTTTGACATCCCAGAAATCCCCCAAGGGCCAGCAGCGCACGGTTCAAAAATCAGTGGATAACGGCCCAACCCAAACCTTGTAGTGGTTTTTTTTTTATAGTAGAGGATAAGTGCAGAATACATTGACTCACTTAAATTTATAAACCTGACACTTTTAGGTAACTCAGCTCAACTCTTTAACCATTTCCTTGAGTTATTTAGATATGTAAATATAATCATATGCTCTAGGAGATCATAATTTTACATTTCTAATGGAGCATTTCAACCAAATGACGACATAATTTCTTTTATATCCGAGAAATTCCTCAGGACCGGTGGCGCACAGTTTGAAACTCGGTGGATAATAGGCCTGCCCCTCTACACTTCTTTTCTTTAATTCCAGGCTTTTTGTTGTTCGAACCCGTGATATATGCCTAAGCCGCACATTACGCGCTATGCTCATACAACTAGACCAAAACCATGGGGCCCAAGTGACAGCATAATTGAAATGTGAAAGAAAAATATTGCTACTGTGGTGATCAGGAGAAGATTAATGCAGTAACTAAGTAATCACATTACTAGTTATATAGCACACTCGTGTATGTCCATATATGTTAGTGCATACATTGCTAAAAGGAGTAAGTCAAGAGGTTGGAAATAGAGACAAAATGGAAACAACTTCTCCTTCAATAAAGTGACACTTTAAAATTTTTTTACTCGTTACATAAAAAAGACACTTTTACTTTTCTTACTTGTGGGTATCACAAGTAAAATGTGAAAGTAGTGTTAGACTAGCCGCCTTGTTCTTCCTTGAACAATACCACAGATAGTCCGCACGAAGTTTCTTTTGGTTAGAAAGAACAGTGTGATCATTCGGTGAAGGAGGATCTGGATCAATGTACACTTCAATTAAGATATCTGGTCCAAAGTAACCTCCTCATTTAAAGAAACTGAATTATGTGCATATGCAATTCCCCTTTTTTCTTTTGATGGATACTATTACGTGCATATGCAATCGATACTGAGATGATACAAGTTCAATAGTCCCATTAAATGCATGATTAGCAATGAAGAGCGGCTCGACAAAACATTCCGGGGGAATTACTTACATAGAACCAGCCGTCTACTTCATACTCAATTTCCACTTCTTCCCCTGCTGTCAGATTTAGCTGCAGATAAGAAATACTATATATTATTAACCTTTGCAATTCCAGTGAACCACAAAGAAACAAGCTACAATGAAGTAGAATTTGGAAAATTCAACATACGAACATCAGAGTGCAACATGTTAATGGGTCCAATTTCATAGAAAGCAAGAAGAGCAATATATGATATCTTCATGCCCATCACACATACCACCACCACAGAATTATTAGATCATTAACCAGGCTTTTCGGGACGAATATCTAGTAGTCACGGATAGACCTACCTCATCATCTCCACCAGCTGTGAAGTCATAAAGTGCTGTACCGGACTGTGGGTTGCCTGAAGAGACTCGCTCCTCTTCATGGGATCCAAAACTGTGAGAACCAGACCCAGCCAAGGGATTCTCAAATGACTCGTAGCTTTCTCTAATAGGTGATGAATATGGTGGAGGCTCTTCTCTTATCTGCAGATTCTTTTAACATAAAATACATGAAATGACAAAATACATGAATTTGACTGGGTAGGAGGCCTTACCGGGGAGCCAAGACCATCGTATGAGGAGCCACTATAGGAATTATTGTTATATCTGCTCCCACCAGTTTTCCCGTCATAGGCAACAATGAGCATTTACAATCAAACACAGGCAGAAAAGGAAGGAACCCAAAAGGAAATACAGCGACTGAACCGCTGCTCAACACTAGAAGCAATATAATTGGAGTGTCAGAGATCTTTTCCTTGTTTATAGGTATCAGAAAATATATGAATTGTAACGACAAAAGACTACCTGTGGATTTAAGGCCGTCCCAAACATAGTAGAGTCTGTTCCTAGTTATATTGATAACTTTGGACTACACTCAGACATAGAGAAGGGTATTGAAACAAATAACTAGGAGTTCCATTCCAATCCAAAATTTTCACCACTGCTATTGAGTGATTATCCCATTCCATAACATGCACAAAGTTTAAGCAAGTTCACTAATCATATGTTTCGAAGTTGATCAGTTCCACTGATCCTTATAGAACTGTTCTCATTATTATAAGAGACACAACTTCAAAATCCAATAATTACATTTATTTTGGTGACTAAATATGCACCGACTTTATTTCATTACTGGTTTACCAAGATTATAGTAGAGGTCGTTTTTTCCCCTGTGAGAAAGGAGATTGATACACTTGGTAAAAAGTAGAATATGGAAATTTAGTGATTTATGTTCTAACACAATCTTAAGGAAGCTCTGCTGCTATAGCTACAGTGGTCAAGCAAGTGATCAAACAGTTGCAATAGAGAGATTTGAAGTTCAAGCGACAGAAATGATAACTAAAAGGAGGTGTGAATCATATGCAGCGAATGGAAGGATGTAATGTTTTACTGTATTGAATTCTCACATCTCGTGAAGAAAGATAAAACAATCCATTAACTTCACATACATTACCCTTTTAGAGCAATGTCAATAAAAGAGTGTAAATGTCCCCTGATGTTAAAACAGAGGTCCCTTTTTTCTTTGATAGCCGAGAAATCTCCGAGGGCCAGTAGCGCATTATAGGTTTGAAACTCTGTGTATACTGGATTCACCCTCGACCCTTCTCAACTTAAAATCTAGGCTTTTTTCTCTGCAGCAGGGTTCCTACGTGACGCGAATCAGTCTTAAGTACTAAGATAGCATGCTTTGCAATGTGAATTGTCAGAGTTGGTTAGTCTGCATACGCTGTCTTTTGGAACTAAACTGAGACAAACTCAAATTTTCAGTTTCAGATACCTACAACTGTTTTCCTCAAATAGATGTGAAGTGACAAAGCTCAACATCATCATGGGTTCTTCCTTCTTAAACTTAAAGATATTCAAAACTTCTTTTGGTGATATAAAAAAATCTTTTCTAGTACTATTTGTCAAGTCTCCTTGTTAGACCTTAATGACAGTCAGCTTTAACATGTGGCTCCAGGTGTTTCCAAGTCTACAGGTGTTCCACTCCAGGTATGGAGTACTTCTGATTTGAGTTTCTGAGTGAGCTATTCTCTTGCCTTTAAGTTTATTGCACTTCAACCATTCCTTAGCAACCCATATCATACACTCTTGCCTTTTAGTTTAGATGTCTCTTTTCTTCCACTTGAAGATCATTTCAAACAAAGAAGGAAGTGAATCCAGACATATCACATCCATCCCGCAACCCTTTCCTCATTTCAAGTCATCATCATAGTTCCCACAGCAGAAAAGGAAAATGGGTGAGAGATCAAGGTTCTGCAGTCTCAGCAAGTTAACTTTCTACGGTGATCCAAAAGCAGGTCGCACATAAGGATTTTTTATGCAACAATCCATCTACATTTATACACAAACAATTTGAACACCTCTATCGTAAAAACTGGTTAACACAATGTTCTATCTGTATTTCTCATGAGATGCAGTGAAATTAAAAGCGCGCCTAAGAGCTCTTAAAGCCCTGAAGCGAGGCTCTCAAAAGCCTTTGCGCTTCACTTCACCCCAGGCGAGGCCCACATATTTGGAAAAAAAATATCTTTTTTTATTTATTTATTTTTTGAAAAAAGAAGAAGGTGTCAAACAGTCTTTGAGTCGGTTACAATTCCCTAAACCTCAAAACATGGAAAGAAGTTAATTAAGGGAAGAAATCATGAGTTACAAAAAAAATGAAAAAGAGGAGAAGTATAATAAAGCAGAGGCAAACGAGCAGAAGTTCTTATAAATTATGCTTCAAGCTCTAGAGCTCCACCCAGTCACTTAGAAAGAAGATGAGATTGATTCTTGTGAGTCAGAGGAAGAAGAGATTGGAGGCTATAATTCTAGTGATAACAATGAGAATTACTCCATTGAGAATGATGGATATGATTACATGAGTGACTAGGAGTGGGTGGTTTTGACTTCTCATAGACTTCTAATTCGTCATAAGTAACATATATTTACTATTTTTGTGCCTATTATTTATATATATTAAAGTTTCTTATATTGCACTTTTTTTCACTGAAGCCCACGCTTTTAGTGTGCTTTAAGCCCCAACAAGTCCTTATCGCTTTTTTGCGCTTCTCGCTTTTCACAACACTGATGAGATGAAACTATAAAACAGTTTAAAAAGAGAAAAAATATAGAGTACAGATGCAGAATGTGGATAAACATCAAACTTTTCCAAAATATACTTTCTAGGCTCTGTAGAAAGAGTTTACTGTTTGGCATGTGAAGCTTAATCGAACATATATAAGCCAAGTGCTAAATCTTTTATCTTTTGTGTGTGTGTGTGTGTGTGTGTGTATGTGGGAGGGGAGTTTTGGGGGTGGAATCAGGTTAATGAATATGATATAAGCAGTAAACATATGTCTGCTGCAGACATGATCAGCAAACTGGTGGGCAACATATCCTGAACAAATACAGATACCTTTATCTAAGAGGTTTTGGTTTATCATGATGAAGGTGGCTGTTAGTAGGGTTGTAAATAGTTGCATCACTCAGGTCAAATAGATCATTGAACCGTATGGTTCTTCATCAAATATCTAAAATTTTCAGGCCGCTGTTTCTTGAAATGGGATAAGTAAAATGTGAAAGGGAAAAGAAATCAAATGGATTAATTGTCCACATCAGTTGCTTTGGATAAGGAGCTCCCTCAAACGTACCACGAACATTCTTTTTCTTTTTTGTTTTATATCAATGCTATTCGGCAGCTTCTACGCACCTCGACTATTCCACTGGGTACCCGTTACCTCCCACGAACATAGGTACCGGATAACTTGGCCACCAAGACTTAAGCATATGGGAAAAATCACCTAGTGTTTTTATCACTGTTGAGATCAAAACCCTGATATCCAAGGTTTGCACCGACTTCATTGACCACTAGGCTGCACCCTTGAGTGCAGCAAACCATAAACAATATCATGGCATTAAAGTTAACGCAGATTTAAAACGCAAACTCCCTACCTTGGATTGCGATGATCCATAATTGGATGGCTTAGAACTGAATAACGACGGATAGTTCATTCCACCAAAGTGGGATGATATGGATGTCTCTACTGACCCTATTGAGTCTGGGGAGGAAGACCCTGACGATCTCCCATCATCTTCCTGCAGTAACCAATATGCTGCCTTAAACACTGTAACTCACAACACCACCCACACAAAGAACACAAGGATTTTACGTGGAAAGCTCCTTGCTCAAGAGAGAAAAACCACGACCCACACTCTGGGATTTTAGAACTGAATCCACTAACACAAGAGCAACGTTTCTGATTACAAACTCTGTAACCAAGGGGCTACACTCTAGACCCTAAACACTACTCAAAGCTAAACTCTAGCTTCTCAGTAATTACACAAAAGTTCACCTAATACATATGCTTCTGAATAAGCTAATAGGTAAAACTATGAATGCTCGAATTAAAGACAACTTGCAACTTGACAAACCTAGACAGAATATCTAGACTCAATACACTGCATGCACGCAAGTTGTCTTCTCCAGTTTACTCACGTAGGAAGATGCTAGATCGCCTTTGTATGCTCTCAACTCCCCGTTTGTGAATAACTACCTTACGGCTGTCTCTACTACTTGTATTTATACGGGGCTTGAAACCCTAGTTGAGTTTTATGAGGAATCCTTTTAATTATGGCAAGTCAGGATTCCTAGTAATTCTTTTCCTTGTTGAAGTCCAACTCCTTTTCACACTTCGAAGACACAGCCTGGGCACCGCCTCTTTTAGTCTGACTAGAATACATATTCATTCACGCGCCACTACTCCTAGTTCCACAGAATTTTCAACCCGTAATTCTTTTCGATCAAACGTGTCCCTTTATTCCAAGGACTAGGTTCTTCGTGGGAACCTCTGAGTCCTTTTCGTTTGTCATACTTCAAAACCAGCTCTCAACAAATTCCCATTTTTTGATGATGACAAACAAATGTTGATGTTGCCCCAGAAACTGAATAGACATAAACCAAAAACAAAAATAAAAAGTAACAAGTTCAAGAAAACTAAACAGATGAATTAGGTCACAAACACCCCAACATTTCCTTCTTCCCCCTTTTGGCATCATCGAAAAGAATTCAAATACCTGCATGAACCTGTCAGCACTGTCTAGTCTAAAGCACATGGCAACAAGTCAGTAATGAAAGCAAACACAAGCAAAAATAAGGGCCCAATCAAGAACCAATTACTTAAGCAGGAACCAGTCATAAGCATAAGAAAATGAAAATCATCATCCAGGTTGTGATATCAACACAACCCCAGTATTAAGTACACAACATAAAATCAAATCGTCTCAAACAACCAGTACATGCAATCAGGAGAGAATAGGAGGGGGTAGACAACAGGTAGAGGGAGGAGGGCAGGACAGGAGGACTCAAAACTGAATGCTGAAGTGTTCGACAGGCGCCTCAAGTTTCTTCGTATTCTTGGCCCTTTCCATCACCAGCTCGGCCTCATACTTGTGGCAGTCTATCTTCAAACGATCAATTTCTTGATCCTTCAACTTCAGCTGTCTGTGGAGCTCTGTGTTTTCTGCATTAACCTCAAGGACATGCGTCTCCAGCTCCTTCACAGCATCAATGGCCTCTTCAGGTCCATAGTCCTCACTTTCCTCTTCTTGCTCTTGCTTGGCCTGCATTGGTTTCTTTGAAGCTCTGCTTTCCTTGAAGAAGTCAAAATTTTTTAGCACATTAACCCCAAACATTTGGTGAATGGTTGGCTTCTTCCCAGCTTCTAAAGGAACCCCAAAGTGCTCAAGTACCTGCTGGAGGATGTAGGAATGCACAAGGGAATGTGGCTTCTGATCTGTGTCAGCAATCCTCTTTATATGTCTAATTATCAGCCCAGGCAAATTAATCTTTACCCCGCTGTCCAGCAGATCCATGTATGTCAGGTCCAGAGCACTAGCCTCGCAGTTCTTCTCTCCTCTAGGTAGAAGGAACCGGTGCACAAATTCAAACAACAGCTGATGTGCAGGTTCCATCTCCTTCTTGTCTACCTTCCTCTCCTTCCTCAGCTTGGGTTTCCCTGAGAACTTCTTGACAACATCTAGAGGAGTGACTCCATCAGTCCTCTTTGGCCATTTCAGCTTTATATACCTGCAATACCCTTCAACAGGTATGTCAAGAATCACTCCAAGCTCAGGTCTCCCAAACTCAATCTCTATTCCCCTCATTGTGGTGAACACTCTCCTAGCATTAACCCTACAATTTGTGTAGAACTCCCTGATCTCATCAACATACAACTTTCTTTCTTTGTTGGCAAACAGACTCAACCATCCCTGGTTACCAATCATTCTCAGTAATGGCTTCATATGAAATTCCTTCTCGTCATGCAAGATGCTGCCAGGGAACACCTGATGCTTAGAGAAGAAAGCCACCCTGTCAGCTTCATCATCACTACCTCTCCTCCTTTTTCTTGTCTCAGCTTCACTGTCTGTATCAGAGTCACTTGGCTCTGCATAACTCCCAGCATCATCACTTTCTTCCTGTGCTTCCTCAGCTCTTCTTTCTTCTTCTTCTTCTCTCTTCTTTGCTTCTCTATCTCTTACATTTGTCACTGTTCTTTCCAATTTGCCAACTTTCTCCAGTTGTTGCTTTAATGCAGACCTGGTGCCAACCCTCTTGACAACAGGCTCACTAACAGTCTTGTCATCACTTTCCTCACCAGCTTCATCAACTAGTCTTGTTTTTAGCACTGGCTTTCCCCCTTTCACTAATCTCCTTCTTTTCTCAGGCTCCACTATGTTTTCTTTCACAAACACAACTTCCTCTTCCTCTTCCTCTTCCTCTCCTGCTATTCTCTCATCTTCTTCACCAAACATCCTTTTTCTTTTTGGTTCTTCCGCTTTCTTGGCAATTTCTTTTTGTTCAGCCTTTTCTAAAACTATCTTCTTATTCCCTTCTTCCTCAGAATCTGTCCAATTTAAATCTGCATCATCAACCTCAATGGAATTTGGACAAGCAACAGGCTCTTGCACCAAATTCTCTGAGGCTTCAGCAGATCCAAGTCCTCCAACAACTGGACTTTCTAGCACATATTCTTTCTTATTTTTCTCAACACTATCAACTTCTTTACAAGGTTCCACTTCAGCTTCTCTAAGGGTTTCAACATGATCTTGTTCCCTAAATTTTTCTTTTACTCTTTCTGCAATATTCAATTCCACACCGGACTCAACAACCACAGGCACCTGTAAATCTTGTCTAAGTTCATCTTTTACACTATATTGCTCTGCTTCACATGAGTTCCCCCTACCTATTCGGTCATCATGCTCAACACCTATTATTTTGTCTAGTCCTGTAACTAGGGTTTCAGTTTCTGTAGTTCCAGGGCTGTTTATATCTACTGAAACGACAGGCGCATATGAAATAGGAGATTACCTCATGCGGTGATTGTGATGAACTTTGTGCAGTGGGTGTAGTAGGAACTGCCCTTGACCTCATCTTCTTTACCAGTTTCTTGTCCCCTTTTTGAAGAAATTTTGTACGAGCCCTCGCGATTCTTTGGGCAAGAGTGGATGGGGGTGGTCTTTCAGACATTTTGAAGAATTTATGAATGATTTCTGAGATTTCTAGGGAGTTTTCTGTTTTTAAGGCTTGAGAGAAGATTTTAGTACAATGGAGAAGAAGTGGTTGAATGAAAGGTGATTGTGGGTGTATCGACAGAAAGGAAGGGGTTTTGTGATTTGACAACTTCTAGGGAAGACAAAGCAGTAATGATGGAAAGAAGAGAAGCAGCTTTTTGAACTTTTTGAGAACCGGGAAGAGTTAAAGTTTTGACGGTTATGGACTTATTTGATATATCCTTTTAAGTAGTGGGGTCCAAAAAGTCAAATAGAATTCTATCCGAAAAAGGATTGTGTTCCTATAATTTAGGACAATTATAAGAACATGGAGGATCTCCCTTGACACACGTATGATTGACAATTTAATTTTAGTTATGACTTCTATCATGCAGGGTAATGTGAATGTACCTGGACATGATTCCTTATGCTCTGGTTGGTTCCTTCTTAGTACATAGTAAGTTCTTCATGGGATCACATTATTCTCACCTGGTTCTAAAAAAACTGAACGAGTGTACTTATTCAAGTACAGAGTTAGACTGGACAATAATGAAAAAATTCAAGCATGAACAATTGAATATTTAACTAACCAATCATGAGGGAATTTCCTGCTGGGTCATCCGTGTATTTTGGTCATCCCTAATTCCAACCTGTTCCTCTCGAACTGTACCTTGTTCAATGCTTTGGTAAATATGTCAGCAATTTGATCTTCAGTCCTGCGTGAATTCATAGTAATCGGACCATTTTCCACATTATCTCTCAGGAAATGGTGTCTAATATCAATGTGCTTGGTTCTCTTATGTTGGACTGGGTTCTTGGCAATATTCACTGCACTAGTGTTGTCACAGAAAATTGGCACTGCACCACACTTGACACCAAAGTCCTCTAGCTGTTGTTTGATCCACAGCAATTGTGAACAGCATAATGCAGCTGCCACATACTCAGCTTCAGCAGTTGATAAGGCAATCGAGTTTTGCTTCTTTGTGGCCCAAGAGATCAAACAAGGACCCAGAAAGTTTGCCATTCCTGAAGTGCTTTTCCTGTCCACCAAATGACCTGCATAATCTGCATCAGCAAAACCTATTAGTTCAAAAGTACCTCCTCTTGGATACCAGAGACAAAGGTCCTGAGTTCCTTTCAAGTATCTCAGGATTCTCTTCACAGCTGTCAAATGTGACTCCTTGGGCTTGGACTGAAATCTAGCACACAGTCCTACACTGTATACTATGTCAGGCCGACTTGCTGTGAGATAAAGAAGTGAACCTATGATTTCTCTATATTTAGTCTCGTTTGTTGAAGGACCGAGTTCGTCCAAATCCAGCTTCGTGCCAGGTGCAATGGGAGTAGTCATTTCTTTCGCTCCTTCCATGTCAAACTTTTTCAGCAGTTCCTTAACATACTTTTGCTGGTGAATCATAGTTCCTTCAGGCATTTGCTTTATCTGCAATCCAAGAAAGAAATTTAGTTCTCCCATCATGCTCATTTCAAATTCACTTCCCATCAGATCAGCAAAACCTTTGCATAGCCCCTCATCAGTGGCTCCAAAGATGATATCATCGACATACACTTGAACCACCAATAGATCTTTTCC
Organism: Petunia axillaris subsp. axillaris; assembly: GCA_029990575.1. Lineage (NCBI taxonomy): Eukaryota > Viridiplantae > Streptophyta > Magnoliopsida > Solanales > Solanaceae > Petunia > Petunia axillaris. The sequence goes on along the minus strand of JARKNS010000001.1, from coordinate 9,047,612 downwards.
TTTCTTTTTGAGGAACAATGTGTTTTCAATCTTTTCTCTTGAGAAACCATTCTTCAGTAGAAATCCTGACAGTCTTTCATACCAGGCTCTAGGGGCTTGCTTCATTCCATAAAGAGCCTTGTCCAGTTTGTAAACATGATCAGGGAATTCATTGTTTACAAAACCTGGTGGCTGTATTACTAGACTTCTTCATTCAGGTAGCCATTTAAGAAGGCACTCTTCACATCCATCTGATATAGTGTAAACTCCATGTATGTAGCAAAAGCAATTAGCATCCTGATGGCCTCCATCCTCGCCACGGGTGCAAAGGTTTCATCGTAGTGTATTCCTTCTTCCTGACTGTAACCTTGAACTACTAATCTTGCTTTGTTTCTTGTCACTATACCATGCTAATCTAGTTTGTTCCTGAATACCCATTTTGTTCCAATTATTGATATGTCATTTGGCTTAGGAACTAGGTGCCACACCTTGCTTCTTTCGAATTGATGTAGTTCCTTGATAAGAATCAAACGCGAAAAAAAGTAAAAGGATAAGAACGAGACGTAACTCGATCTCTAATCCCAAGTAGCAACGGAGAACTTGTTCCGTTACACCCCGAGAAAAGGACAAGAACACCTACGCTAGGCAACTACCCTCGAGCTAACGTGAGCACGCAAGTAGAATTGTCGGGGGGAAAGGAAGTCATCTAGATCTGCTAGAGAACAAGAAGTCCCATCAAAGGTTTCATTCAATACCAAAGAGCTATGCTCAAGTTCAATATTCATCAATCTTAAACTAACTTCAAAATAGGCTAAGCATAGCTATTTATAGTGTTTCCCAAGCTTGCACAATGAATAAAATACCCTTACTAATAAGGTTCACAAAATAGGCCACGTAGGGCAAAACAGTAAAAGAAACATAGTCTTCACAGCTGGGAGGGGCGCCTGGAATGAGCTGCAGCTGGGCGCCCCAAGCTGGGAGGTGCGCCTGGGTCAGGAGGGGCGTCTGGCTAGGCGGGCGCCTGGGTAGGGGCGCCTGGCTGGGCGGCCCGCCTGTGCATTTCAGCACCTCATGCAGCGAGTTTGCCAGGCGGGGCGCCTGGCTCTGCTGTGCCTCCTTCTTCCTTAGGCGTGAGGCCTAGTGAGATCACCCGGAAAGGCTTCCAATCGCTTCCTTCTTCTAGGCCTCTCTTCACCAAGTGTAAGTGAACTCCTTGGATCTCCTTAGCTTGGCTCCGTGTGAAGGGTCTTGTGGGGGTTTGGTTCTTATCATCCTCCCCTTCTTGAGAAGATTTCTTCCTCGAAATTGAGGCATCATCATCCACGACCTCGTCATCACCTACATCCAAAGGAACCAAGTCACACACATTGAAAGTATTAGAAACTTGATACTCACTTGGAAAGTCGACCACATAGGCATTGTTGTTTATCTTCGAGAGTGCTTGGAATGGGCCATCTCCCCGGGGTGCCAACTTCCCTTTCCTAAGGTTGGAAACCTTTCTTTCCGGAAGTGCACCCACACATAGTCACCCTTCTTGAGTTCCACCTTCTTGCGTCCTTTATTTTTCTTTGAGGCAACCTTTGCATAAGCCTCCTCCAAATTCTTCTTTGCCTTTGCATGGATTTCAACCAAAGCCTTGGCTCTAGCTTTACCTTCAAAATTAAAAACCATTTCCCTTGGCAAAGGGGTTAGATCAAGGGGAATCAAGGGGTTAAAACCATAAACGCACTCAAAGGGAGTCATGCCAATCATGCTATGCAATGTACGATTATAGGCAAACTCCATTAGAGGCAATCGATCAATCCAAGTCCCGGCCTTACCTCGGGTCATGGCTCTAAGAAGAGCACCCAAAGTTCGGTTTACCACCTCGGTTTGCCCATCCGTTTGTGGGTGGTGGGACGTAGAGAACAAGAGTTTGGTGCCAAGAGCACCCCATAAACTCCTCCAAAAATGGCTTAGGAACTTGGTGTCCCTATCACTCACTATGGTTTGAGGCACACCATGCAACTTCAATACATTATCAATAAACAAAGTAGCAACATGTTGTGCATCATCACATTTTTTACATGGAATGAAGGGAGCCATTTTGAAAAACCTATCCACAACAACATAAATGCTATCATGGCCCCCCTAGTCCTTGGTAATCCCATAACAAAGTCCATTGAGATATCCAACCACGGACTAGTAGGTACAGGGAGAGGGGTAAACAACCCATGGGGTGGGCTTTGGATTTAGCACGCTTGCACTCAAGGCAATTGTTGCAAAACTTTTCCACTTGTACCCCCATCTTTGGCCAATGAAATTGTTCTTTAAGAATAGCCAAAGTCTTTCTTGTGCCAAAGTGACCCATGAGTCGCCCGCGATGTGCCTCGTGCACAAGCAATTCCCTCCATGAGGACTCGGGTATGCACACTCTACCATTTTTGAAGATATATCCATTAACCCATTGGTATTTCTCAACTCTCTCCCCTTTCTCTAGAGCGTCATGGACACTCTTTAGCTTTGGGTCATGAGCATACATCAATTTAATGCTCTCAAAACCCATGAGCTTAGAGGTGAGAGTGGTGGCTAGAGCAAACTTCCTAGAAAGTGCATCCGCCACAACATTGTCTTTCCCTTTCTTGTATTAGATAACATAGGGAAAAGACTCAATGAATTCAACCCATTTGGCATGCCTCTTGTTTAGCTTCTCTTGGCCTCTTAGATGCTTGAGTGACTCATGGTCACTCTTGATTACGAATTCTCGAGGCCAAAGGTAGTGTTGCCAATAGGCAAGGGCTCTCACAAGGGCATACAACTCCTTGTCATACGTAGAGTAATTCAAGGAGGCCCCTTTCAACTTCTCACTAAAGTAGGCGATGGGTTTGCCATCTTGCATTAAAAAACCACCAATTCCCACTCCCGAGGCATCACATTCAACCTCAAATGCCTTTCCGAAGTCGGGCAATTGCAATAGAGGGGCGGTACTCAACCTACTTTTCAATTCTTGGAAGGCCTTCTCTTGAGGCTCTCCCCAAACAAAAGGTTGGTCCTTCTTCACCAATTCGGTGAGTGGAGCGGCAATAGAGCTAAAGTCTTTCACAAAGCGTCTATAAAAACTAGCAAAACCATGAAAGCTCCTCACTTGAGTCACGGTAGTAGGAGTAGGCCAATCACGTATGGCCTATACCTTAGACTCATCCACCTCCACTCCTTGGGCACTCACAACAAACCCAAGGAAGACTACCTTCTCAACACCAAAGGCACACTTTTTAAAATTAGCATAGAGCTTTTCGGCTCTCAACTTTTCAAGCACTTGCCTAAGGTGATCAACATGGTGGTCTATTGATTTGCTATAGATCAATATATCGTCAAAGTAGACGACCACAAACTTATTGATGAATGGCTTTAGAACATGGTTCATTAGCCTCATGAAAGTACTAGGTGCATTGGAGAGCCCAAAGGGCATCACCAACCATTCATAGAGACCAAACTTGGTCTTGAATGCGGTTTTCCATTCATCCCCGGATTTCATCCGGATTTGATGGTAGCCGGACCTAAGGTCTATTTTGCTAAACACACATGAACCACTTAATTCATCCAACATATCGTCAAGTCGGGGAATGGGATGACGGTACTTTATCGTTATTTTGTTCACGGCCCGACAATCAACGCACATCCTCCAAGTGCCATCCTTTTTGGGAACAAGGATCACGGGTACGGCACAAGGACTCAAGCTCTCCCTCACCAAGCCCTTAGTGAGCAATTCATCAACTTGCTTTTGCAATTCTCTTGTATCCTCCAGATTGCTCCTATAAGCCGGCTTGTTTGGGATTTGAGATCCTGGGACAAAGTCGATTTGGTGTTCAATACCCCTCAAAGGAGGTAATCCATCCGGCATATCATCCGGGAACATGTCCCCAAAATCCTTCAAGACATTCTCAAACACACTAGGCAAAGGGTTAGTCGAAAAATCACAATTAGAGTTAAGGATCATACCTTTGTGCACTAGGCATAGGAGAAACTTGGTGCCATCATTTCCTCTTAGGATCTCGCCCGGTTGAATCATGGCACATATGCCCCCGGTAGAAGAAGAAGGTGGGATTGCCACCATGCTTTTGGAAAAAGGGCTAGTCTCAACAATAGACTTAGCCTTTGCCGCCTCTCTCAACTCCCGCATCCGCTTGTAGTCATCACTCACTTGTTTGGGAGTTAAGGGATTCAACACAAAGCATGTTTGATCGTGTAAGTGTTGACACGACCATCATGAACCGCTTGTCGATCAAATTGCCAAGGCCTTCCAAAGAGAAGGTGGCATGCTTGCATAAGTACCACATCGAACAAGTGTTCATCCACATAATTACCCACTTTAAACTTGATCAATGCTTGCTTCACCACCTTTAGCTCCCCACATTCACTAAGCCATTGTAGGCGATAAGGTTTGGGATGTTTCCAGGTAGGCAACTTCAATTGGGTAGTAAGTGATTGACTCACAACATTAGCACAACTTCCCGAGTCAATGATCATAGAGCATACAACACCCGCGACTCGGCATCTAGCATGAAAAAGGTTCTCCCTTTGTAAGGTTTCGCTATCCTCCACTATCATAGCTCCTAAACTCCTCCTCACAACTAGGAAAGTATGAGGTTCATCATCTTCCACCGCATCATCTTGATCATCATCCTCTACTCCCTCATCTCCATCTACTCCCTCATCTTCCTCCGGTTCACTCTCTTGTTCATAAGCATCATTACCAACAACAACCATGGTCCTTTTCGTAGGACACTCCTTAGCAAAGTGTCCATACCCCTTGCATTGGTGACATTGAATTGGAGAAGAAGCATGAGTATTCAATTGGGTTTTAGAATTACCTCCAACATTGGGTGTGTACTTCTCAAACGGCTTCTTCACATCTTTGCTAGCACTTGCTCCACTAGGGCCACTTGTATTTGTGAATCTTGCATTGGGAGTAGGATTTTTCCAATCCTTTGGCTTGTTCATGGAAGTAAAAGTGTTGGACTTGTAACGGTTGGACTTCTCAACATTAAGCCATTGCTCGGCTTGAATAGCAGCATCAAGGACTTCTTGAAGTGAAAGATAAGCATGCAATCTCAACTGTGAAGCTATACCATAGCTCAAACCAGTCTTGAATCGGATCACGGCTTGCTCCTCATCTTCGGTGTCCATATCCAAGGCCATTCGAGTCTTTTCAAACTCATCATAATACTCATGCACCGTCTTGACACCTTGCTTTAACTCATAGAGCTTCTTGAGTTGCTCTTGACGATACCGAGGAGTGATGTACTTGATACTCATGAGACCCTTCAAATCATTCCAACCCACATTCACGGGGATTCCCGCTCTCCTCCTTGATCTCTTGACGGATTCCACCAAGTAGATGCATAGGATTCAAAGGATGAAATAGCATAAGTGCCTCTCTTTTCATCGGTCATCTCATTTGTGTCAAACAACCTCTCCATGAGTAGTACCCATTCAATGTAAGCCTCCGGATCACCATTCCCTTTAAAAGTGGGAAGATTGAACTTTACACTATTGAGGTTGGTAATATCACGACCTCCACGGAAAAACTTCGGTTGGCCCCCATAGTGATCTTCATAACCACCATACTCCCTTCTAGCATTCCCACCAACATACCCCATAGGTGGCCCTCGACCTCGGCCCCTACCTCTATCCACATTCCGACCCCAATTCATACCTCGCCTCGGTTGAAAGTGATCATCAAACCCATACACATCATCACCATAATCGGCTTCCTCCCCTTCTTGAGCTTCATCAGCTTGCTCAAGAGGTTGCACATTTCGGATGGGTCTTGGTAGTGGAATGTTTCTTGGGGGGTTATCCAAGATACGGGGAATGCCCGTTCGTTGGGTATTGCCCAACACTTGATCAATTCTCTCTCGATCATCCTTTACTCGTTGTTGATTGAGTAATTCAATAACATGGCTATCTTGCTCCGGGGTAAAGTTAGGACTACTTGAGCCTTCAACTTGGACATTCCGGGTCCCTTTCTCAACTTGGACACTCGGGGTCCCTTTCTCCGATTGACATTGGAAGTCCCTTGCTCAACTAGGCCACTAGAGTTCACCCTCTCAAGGCTTTAATCCTCAAGTTCATACTATCCAATTTGGCAAGGATAGTAGCAAGGGCACTCTTAGCAAAATCCTCCCCTTCGGTAGACATTGTACCTACACAAGTAACAAATGTTAGCAAAACAACCTCACACACTCCCTCACTTGCGTTCACTCGGTTCACTCGTTTAGTGGTGGTTGATATTTCACTCGACTTGTAGTCCAAAAGCTTCACGTAGATGAATATCAATCCCTCAACTCAACCAAACTATTCACGAGTCAAGCACACTCCGGGGTGAGTGGAGTTAATGGGACTCAATGAACGCTAGGCACTTTGAAATGATGACTTGAGTTAAAGATTCTACGTTTCTTCTTAGAATTCTACTCTCCTATCTAGGCACGAGTTACCTAAAAGCAATTAAAAGGGCTAGTACTAATTAAGTAGAACGGTTACTTAAAGTAGTACTAACAAGATGTTATGCAATCAAACAAATGGGAAAACTTATGAAAATCTACCCAAAACAACACCTTCAGCAGTCAGGTGGGGCGCCTGGGTCTCAGGAGGGGCGCCCAAGGTGTGCAGGCAATCAGGCGGGGTGCCTGGGTCCAATGCAGAGAGTTGGCTAGGTGGGGCGCCTGTCCTGAAGCACTTCCCAATTCGTTTCAAACTTGTTCTAAGTCGATTTTCAAGCCTCAAATCCGGTGTTTTCAACTTGTTTTCACAATCCAATGATACCAAAAGTTGTTTTGTTCTTCCTTAACAAAACCCAATCAAATATATATCCAAACAATCAATAAATTCAAGATTCAACTCAACAAACTCAAGAACACAAGGGTTTATCAAAAGGGTTTCAACAAGGATTGTGATTCATCAAAATTGGTATTAGGCATGTTCAAATCCCACAAATTGGAACCAAATTGTTTGTTTTTTAGTCAAGATCAATCCCCAATATCAAGTTATCAATCAAACATCCATTCAACCCAAGAATCAAGCCAAAATCATCAAGAACAAGGTTTAGCAAGGGTTTAAGGAATTTTGGGGTTTCAATTTTTCCAACTTCACTAATCCAAGTAATTTTGGTACCCAAACAATGGGAATTCAATCACGATCAAGAATCCATAACACTCATATCATGAATCCAACAAACCAACAAATTACACCAAATTTTTGGGTTTTTCAATTTTCAATTTTTTTGTGTTTTTTCTTCTTTCAATAATAACAACAAGAAAAACTAAAGTAGAAACTAACCTAGGCACAAAGAATCAAGGGTCGGGGGTTTGTAGAAACAATACCCGAATCTTGCTCTGATACCAAACTGATAAGAATCAAACGCGGAAAAAAGTAAAAGGATAAGAACGAGACGTAACTCAATCTCTAATCCCAAGTAGCAACGGAGAACTTGTTCCATTACACCCCGAGAGAAGGACAAGAACACCTACGCTAGGCAACTACCCTCGAGCTAACGTGAGTACGCAAGTAGAATGGTCGGGGGGAAAGGAAGTCATCTAGATCCGCTAGAGAACAACAAGTCCCATCAAAGGTTTCATTCAATACCAAAGAGCTATGCTCAAGTTCAATATTCATCAATCATAAACTAACTTCAAAATAGGCTAAGCATGGCTATTTATAGTGTTTCCCAAGCTTGCACAATGACTAAAATACCCTTACTAATAAGGTTCACAAAATAGGCCACGTAGGGCAAAACAGTAAAAGAAACATAGTCTTCACAGCTGGGAGGGGCCCCTGGGGCTGGGAGGGGCGCCTAGAATGAGCTGCAGCTGGGCGCCCCAAGCTGGGAGGAGTGCCTGGGTCAGGAGGGGCGCCTGGCTAGGCGGGCGCCTGGGTAGGGGCGCCTGGCTGGGCGGCCCGCCTGTGCATTTCAGCACCTCATGCAGCGAGTTGGCCAGGCGGGGCGCCCGGGCTAAGCGGGGCGCCTGGCTCTGCTGTGCCTCCTTCTTCCTTAGGCGTGAGGCCTAGTGAGATCACCCGGAAAGGCTTCCAATCGCTTCCTTCTTCTAGGCCTCTCTTCACCAAGTGTAAGTGAACTCCTTGGATCTCCTTGCTTGGCTCCATGTGAAGGGTCTTGTGGGGGTTTAGTTCTTATCATTCCTCCTGCATGGCTAGAATCCAATCTGGGTCTTCTAGAGCTTCTTTTACGTTCTTTGGTTCCAGAGATGAGAGGAAGGAAAAGAAAGCATAGAAGTTCTTTAAGGCTGACCTAGTCATGATTCCTGTATCCAGTTCTGATAGGACATTTTCCAAAGGATGAGATCGTTGGTGTTTCCATGGCCTGAGTTTAATATGACTGGAAGAACTAGCATCATTATCCTGGGGAGTTTCTTCCTGTCTTGCTGAATCATCAGCTTCATCAGCAGTTCCCCCTGTCAAGTTGACTCCTTGTTCCAATGTACTTGGATCTTCACTTGATGTCTCCTTGTCTTCTGAGTCTTCTAGTTCATTCACAGCTTCTTCCCTGCTAAGGCCAATCACTTGATAATCTGTCTCACGTTCCTCCAGTGCCTGGTCTGATTCATCAAAAACAACATGCATACCTTCTTCCACTATTTGTGTCCTTTTAGTGAACACTTTGTATGCTTTGCTTTGGGTAGAGTAACCAAGGAATATTGCCTCATCACTCCTGGCATCAAACTTTCCCAAGGGGTTCCTTTCCATTATTGTGAACAAAGCATTTACACTCAAAAGGTCTTAGGTGAGCAATATTTGGTTTTCTACCTCTGAGTAACTCATATGGGGTCTTGTCAAGAATTGCTCTGATTGAACATCTGTTCAGCAAGTAGCATGTAGTATTTATAGCTTCAGCCCAAAAGTTTCTTGCAAGACCGCTTGACAACAGCATAGTCCTAGCCATATCCTCCAGAGATCTGTTCTTCCTTTCAACCACTCCATTTTGTTGGGGAGTTCTTGGAGCGGAGAAATTATGTTCTATGTTGTTCCTTGCACAATACTCAGAGAATTTTGAGTTTTCAAACTCCGTCCCATTATCAGATCTGATGCTGATGAGCTCAAGGCTTAGCCTCTTCTGAACAACACCAGCCCAGTCTTTAAAGCTGTCAAAGGCTTCATCTTTAGTTGCCAAGAACAGAGTCCATGTGTATTTAGAGTATTCATCAACAATTACGAACACGAATCTCTTTCCTCCTCTACTCCTGACTCTCATAGGTCCACACAGATCCATATGCAACAGTTCCAGTGGTTTTGATGTACTTACCACCTTCTTGGACTTAAAGGATGATCTCACATGCTTTCCTTTTACACACGCATCACACATCTTAATGTTTTCAAATCTCTTACTTGGCAGTCCACGAACCAGCTCCTTTGATACAAGCGTATTCAGTTGTGAGAGACTTGCATGACCCATTCTTTTGTGCCACAGCTGAGAGTCACTTTCTTGTACATTCAAGCATGTTAGGTTGTTTTCAGGTAATGACTTCAGCGATGCTTTGTATACATTGTTCACCCTCTTTCCTTCCATTACAATTTCTCCACTCTGTAGGTTCTTCACAATGCATCCTACAGATGAGAACTTCACTTCATTTCCTCTATCACATAGTTGGGAGATGCTCAGCAGATTGTGTCTAAGGCCATCAACACAATAAACATTCTCAATAGCATGATCCAGAGTTCTCCCAATTTTTCCAATTCCTACTATTTGACCACTTTTTCATCCTCTGAAGGCCACACTGCCTCCTTGAAATGCTGCGAGTGAGAGAAAGTTTCTTCTATCTCCAGTCATGTGCCTCGAACACCCACTGTCAAGAATCCAGCTTGGGTTGTTCTCTCTCACTCCAGCCTGCAAAACAAATTAGAGGTTAGCATTAGGAACCCAGACAAGCTTGGGTCCCTTCTTACTAGAAAATGGGTAAATCAAGTCCTGTCTAGCCCATTTAGGTAAAACACTTCTTTTGTTCTTGGCCTTTGCCTTGCCGACATGTATGCACTTTTGTTTGATATGACCTGTTTCACCACAAAAGGTACATAACATGTTGCAAGGTAATGCCACATACTTGCTTTTAGGGTTATATGGAGGCAGTGGTTTCTTAAATCCTAATCCCTGTTTTCCTTTATTTTGGTTTTCAAGAACCCAGTTCATTGCCTCTGATGATTTATTCCATTTAGTTAATCTGGTAAGCTCAAATTTTGATTTTTCAACCTTTTGACTTAAAACTCTGTTCTTTTCAGTTTCCTGAAACAAAATTTCGTTTGCTCTTTTCAATTCGTTTTCCAAAAAGGTTTGAACTTCACTTATTACTTGCTTACCATTTGCACTTTCTCTTAACTGATTGCATTCCAGTTCTAGCTCAGTGATCTTAGAGTTTAACACAAGAGTCTGTCCTTTCAAGGTGGCATTGACTTCTTCAAGTTTAATGTTCTGTTCTAGGAGACTCTTGTGCTTCGTTCTAAGACTACTTAGATCTTTAGTCAGTTTATCCTTTTCAAGCTTCTCCTTTTCATAACCCTCGATCAAGGTGGCAGTGATTAAACTTAAGTTTTCAGAAGAGTATGTATGCAAAGTTTCCTTTAGTTCAGATAGACATACCTCTGCTGAGTGAGCATCTTCAGTTCCATCAGTTGCCATGAGAGCAGAGTCCTTCTTTTGAACGTCATCTAAGTACACCTCCTTCAGCCTTTCCCAGACTTCCTTGGCCAACTTGCATTCAGATATTTTAGCAAGTACATCATAGGTAAGTCCTCTTTTCAGGTACCATTCAGCTTTGGAGTTTGCCTGTAACCAGTCTAGGTCTTGAGGATCCAGTTCTTCTACCTTCTTTGGCACTAGGACACCATTTGCAGCTCTCTTTACAGGAACATGGGGTCCTCTCTTCACAATCAGCCATAGACTATAGTCTGCTGCTTGCAAGAAGGTCTTCATCTGTTTCTTCCAGTTCTTGTAGTGAGTTCCATTTAAAATAGAAGGCTTAGACGGATCTCTTCCTCCTCCAAACTCTCGAAGTTCTTCTTCATCAGAACTATTGTCTGACATACCCATTAGTGCCAGCGGTGAATCATCTCCAGAATCCTTTTCATGGTCGGATTCACTGTCAGTTGGTCCCCATGTAGCATAGAAGGCCTCCTTCTTCTTTCTCCTTTCTGCTCTGAAGTTTGGCGGTCGTCTTGACTTCTTCTTATCTTTGTCAGATTCCTTTGGTGTCTCCTTCTCCTTTTCCTTGGATGCTCTATTTTTCATCCATTCTATTTCCCACATAGAACAGTCTACTACAGCATGATCCTTTTTGAAGCATTTGAAGCACCCTGAATAATCAGGACTGTCAACTATGGTCTTCCTGCTAGAACTCTCCTTGCCACCTCTTTTGAATCATTTGAACCTTCCCAGATTGAGCTTCTGTCTTAAAGCACTTACCATTGCTGCTTCAACTGATTGAAAATCAACATAGTCATCAGTTTCTTCAGTTGCTTCAAGGGCAAGGGTCTTGTCCTTCTTTACAGCTGGTTTAGCTTTAGAGTCCTTCATCATCTCATGAGTTTTCAAACTCCCAACTAGTTCTTCAAGTTTGATGGATCTCAGAGGTTTGGATTCAATGATGGCAGTCATCTTTGGTTCCCATGCTTCAGGTAGCACATTCAGGATTTTATCAACCATCTCTATTTCAGGCAATTCCATATCCAGAGATCTCATTTTATTTGTGATGATAGTCAACCTTGTCATCATATCCTGAATTGATTCTTTCTCACCCATGGTGAAGAGTTCAAATTGTCTTTTCAGCATTCTCGTTTTGGAGTCCTTCACTTCTGTGGTTCCTTCATGCGCAACCTGCAAAGCATCCCATATTTCCTTAGCCGTCTTATAAGATGATACTTGATTGAACTCCTCAGGACCAAGACCACATATGACCAGTCGTTTGGCTTTGTGATTCTTTTCAATCATCTTATAATCCGTCTCATTGAACTCTTCTTTCGGTTTTGGTTCTTGCTTAGCAATAGCTCCTTCATCCACTATTTTGGTGGGGATCAGATTTCCTTCAGAGACTATCAGCCAGAGTTGATAATCTTCAGCACATATGTAGTTCTCCATCCTGTTCTTCCACCATGCATAGTATTGCCCATTGAACTGTGGGGGCCTCTGAACTGACTGTCCTTCAGTGGTGGTAGGTGGTGCACTCATTCTGATCCTTCTCAAGGTGTTAACCTCTTACGAGAAGACCTGCTCTGATACCACTTGTTATACTCTATGCACCTCCTGAAGACACTAAAAGGGGGGGTTGAATAGTGTATACCGATTTTCATCACAAGAACCTTGTTCTTCTATCGTAGAACCTAGTTCTTATATTATCTTTTATGCTGCCTTAAACACTGTAACTCACAGCACCACCCACACAAAGAACACAAGGATTTTACGTGGAAAGCTCCTTGCTCAAGAGAGAAAAACCACGACCCACACTCTGGGATTTTAGAACTGAATCCACTAACACAAGAGCAACGTTTCTGATTACAAACTCTGTAACCAAGGGGCTACACTCTAGACCCTAAACACTACTCAAAGCTAAACTCTAGCTTCTCAGTAATTACACAAAAGTTCACCTAATACATATGCTTCTGAATAAGCTAATAGGTAAAACTATGAATGCTCGAATTAAAGACAACTTGCAACTTGACGAACCTAGACAGAATATCTAGACTCAATACACTGCATGCACTCAAGTTGTCTTCTCCAGTTTACTCACGTAGGAAGATGCTAGATCGCCTTTGTATGCTCTCAACTCCCCGTTTGTGAATAACTACCTTACGGCTGTCTCTACTACTTGTATTTATACGGGGCTTGAAACCCTAGTTGAGTTTTATGAGGAATCCTTTTAATTATGGCAAGTCAGGATTCCTAGTAACTCTTTTCCTTGTTGAAGTCCAACTCCTTTTCACACTTCGAAGACACAGCCTGGGCACCGCCTCTTTTAGTCTGACTAGGATACATATTCATTCACGCGCCACTACTCCTAGTTCCACAGGGATTTTCAACCCGTAATTCTTTTCGATCAAACGTGCCCTTCATTCCAAGGACTAGGTTCTTCGTGGGAACCTCTGAGTCCTTTTCGTTTGTCATACTTCAAAACCAGCTCTCAACAGTTCAGCAAGACTTTCTTTTTCTAATGCTTAATCTGGTGTTCATAAGAAAAACTACTACAAAAGAATCTGATATAAAACATTCTTTAAGATCAAATTCAGTTTCTTTTATTTATTTTTTCAGTAGCATAAGACCAAACTCTACCAAACTTCAGAGATCGTGAAAAAAAATACACATACTGTTTTAATTTCACGTTGAATAATAGCACAAAAACATGTATTTTCGGTCCAGAAAACCAACATATGACATCTGATACCAATGAAGGATACAAATATGCATATATCAACAAATCTATACTAAATAGATTGTTTAAACATAAACCCGAGAACTTACTTGTTCTCCTTATGAGCGGAAGCGGTAAGATCTTGTACCGTGGTTGGAATTACTGGTCGTCGGTGGTTGTCACGTACTTGACGGATCAACCCCTTTATCCACAGTCTAAACACCTAAATTATTTAGTAGAGAGTAGGAAGAGCTATATAGAAAGTACTTTTATTTTATCTGAGCAAATACTGTATTTATAACTGAATAGTTGTCCTCTTATAGGACTCTATCAGGTAACTTATCTTTTTACCTGGATAGATTTTAAGAGCACCCTTTATGGGTGGACTCTTTTATTCAGATAAATCCGACAATTTATTTAGCACGTAATACAAAAAATCGAGGTGAATTTTTTTTAAATTTTAATATTTTTCTTTGATTATGAATTTGCCATGATTTCCTGCTTTTCTTTTTTAAAACGATATCTGAAGTTTCTATTTCCTACTTTTCTTTTCTAAAACAATATTTGAAGTTTCTGTTTCTCATATATCTATATGACGATGCATGATGTACTATATTTATTGACACATAAAACTAACACTAGATATTTCCCTCAGTTTTATTTAATATGCACAAAATGCATCTTCATATTAAATGCAGTGGAATGATAAAAAGTATAAGCTAAAAAAACTGCATTTCATGTTTTGATATACATGAGGTATATATGCTGTACTTTGCATTTTGGTAGTTATCCTGCTGTGTGTGTGAATATATAGTCATTAATTTGTGAAAAATGTAGGCGTCTTGAGAGTCCCCCACCAAGAAAACGACTAAAAAAGACTAAACAGAAATCGAACATTACAAATGTTTACTTTTGTTAATGAAGTATACTCCTTAAAGTAGTCAAATTATTACTGATTATACCAAATCAGTGGATAAGACACCCTAACTAAAAGAGGATCTCTTCTAATGGACCTTCTCCAAACCATGATACATAATGCAAATTAGCAGTAAAAGGTGTGATCCTTTTTTGGAAAATTAACTACCACTAATTATTCCCCTTGGTCGATCGGGGGTTGGAAGAATGCACAAATGAAAAAGTATTTCTTGGCAACTAATAGCTCGTCAACAAATCATTAATTAGCCTTCCTTGGACCAATATCTATAAAACAAATATTTTCATGTGAAATTGAACATTGAAATTCCTAAATAAGTGGGATTCTCGATTTGTCGAACTAGGTTTGGAGACAAATGAGCTTTACATCGTACAATAAAACAAGTCAGTGGCTTTATTTCATCGTTTGGGTTAATACTAAAAGGATCTAAATCATACTCATTGAACGCTACCAATATTAGAGAACTTTACACGATTATTGCACTTTAACTGGTTGTAGCAGTTTGTTTTTCATATTTTTCTCAATTGCCGATCAATATTTATTATAGAGATTAATATGTACTTATATTTTAATTCAGTGATCTAATCATATAAATATATTTTACTTGCGTAAAATTTCAACTCATATTAACATAATAGAGTAGTCGTTTCTTACTTTGTTTGTTCCTAGTAATTGGAAGGAAAAGAAAAAAGTCTACTGATGATTTACAGGATTTAGTTGAATCTTGATTACGATAATCATCTTTCATTAAGGATAACTGTAACGTTGTTCCCTCATTGCCAAGTATCTTTAATTTTGAAATGGAAATGCACCAAACTTCTTGTCCCTTAATGTCTCATACCAACTGAGATTTGGTGCTTGTAGGCCCAAAAGTCACTAACTCATGACTTGTTAACTTCCTTGTTATTGTTGCCTCTTCACCCGATCATTCTCTAGTGCAAAGCACCCACAACTCAAAAGGCTAGCAGTAGAGAAAAGAAATAAACTTACATATCATGTAGTACTATATATTTGTTTGCTCGTATATCTGCAATTGCGTCCAATCGATATCAAGATACATAGCATGTCTAGTTGTACAATAGCTGAACTCGAAGCTAGATTAGATCCAATCATGTGGTTCTTTCCAACCGAAATGTTAAAAGTTGACCATTCCATGATTTCTTGACATTACAGCTCCCCAAATATCTAATGCTTCGTAACACTTTTTCGGTTATATAATGCTAATGTCTGCAACAACTGTAAGACACAGCACAAACTTAACCAACACATTATCGTTTTGAACAGTTCTGCAAAAATTTATCTAGATTATACCAAACCACTAACAATATGGGAGAGCAAAGAATTAAGCAATAACAAATAATATCAGTCCACCCTCTTTTGCAATGGAATTTTATATACAAGACTTGGAAGGAATGAAGATCACTAGAAACATTCCTTTTCTTTTCCACCTTATTAGTTCGTGTACACCCAATTGAGAAGTATAAACTACTTAAAAGCACACAAACATGATAGAATGTATTTGAGTTAGAAAAAGAAATTAAATGAAAAAAATAAAAAGTCCACGAAAATGATGAAAGTTCATACTCCTATTAAGTACTTCCTCTGTTCCACTTTTATGTGGAAGGTTCGGAGTACGACGGTCAAACTTGTTATCTTTGCCTGTGAATTTGAAAATAGATTAGTCAATTTTTGAAAATAAAATTTATATATTTAAAAACTACATAAAAAATACTATAAACCATAATAATTTATAATTAAAATATTTATAAAATATGTAAGAAAAATAAGATCAAAAAAGAACCTCGAAGACTTCTCAAACAGTAATTTTGCCACGAAAAGGGAACGGAGAGGTAGTATATTTACCACAACAATATCTGTGTCAAAGAATGCATTTGAAATGATTACAATTATCATTCATTGTTTGTGAGCTAGACAACAATTTTTGAACTTTCTTAGCCAATCAAATTTGGTCGCCACGGTAAGACCTCAAAATTGGACTTTCTTAGCCAATCTAAGAGGTTTACGGTAATTTGGTAGGCGGCAAAGAGCCAAAATTACCACTAAACTATTGTAAAAAGTCTAATTATGTCATTCTTTAAAAATATGGTGCTAATATGTCGCTGTCGTTACACTTTTGATTCAGAAATGCCATTATGTATAACTTTCAGCTCAAAATTGCCATTATTTTTAACGGAACCCATTTATTTATTTTTTAAATTTTTAAAAAATACTATAAATTCCTAAAAAAATGCCACATGGTAATTAAAAAACCTCACCCCAAGCTAATTTTCGAACTCACTCACCCGTACCCTAATTTTTTGCTTTTACTTTTCAATACAAGCATTATTTTCATCTCCAAATTTACAAATATATTCAGAATCTATATTCCAAAATCAGCTCATTACATGTGGGGAAATTAAAAAAAAAAAAAAAAAGAAGAAATATGTTCATTCTGATAGTCTATTGATATAAATTCCTTGAATAATTTGTGAAAACCTACAAGTGCAATATATAGTAGAAAAAAATAAGAAATAAGTTTTTGATATTTTCATATCGAAGGTCGAGCTATTTTTTTGACAAAATTACGAAAAAGTGTAAAAAATTTTATAAAGTTAAAGAAATAGAAGGCAAAGTGAGCGATATAAGTGTGGTCCGTGTGAATTAGAGAAGAAGGTGTACAAATGGCCGTTGGCTCTTGGTCTATTATCGCCTTTTAAAAAAATATTTAATGATTATGTTGATTGCAAGATAGATAGAAAAATACATTAATAAATACAATTAGGGGTGGTGGGGGATACAGATCAGAAATTAAGTTGGGTCAGGGGTATTTAATGCACATTAGGTATATTCATAGTATTTTTCAAAAACTATAAATTAGAATAAAGTATTCCCGTCAGAAACAATGGCATTTTTTAGCCGAAAGTTATATATAATGGCATTTTTGAACCGAAAGTGTAATGGCAGTGGCATATTTGAACCATATTTTTAACGGATGGCATAATTAGACTTTTTCCGATAGTCTAGCGGCAATTTTGGCCATTTGCCCTTTGCTAGGTGAACTTCGAAAGCAATGTAGTCTTTCTAGTGAATATCATTAGCCTCTTTAGGATAGGTCTTGTTCTGACGTCTGTCATTAATACGAAGTGAAATGGTTGCTCAGAGCAGGAGGTTTCTTGTTCGAGGAATCAGAATTGTACTCGAAGAACAACTTTATTTAAGTTTATATGTCACGATTTAATAAAAATTTCTTAGTTGTAACTACAACTTAATCCAGTGTTGAAAACACTTGCGACGAATAAAACAGTCGATAACATCCCAGCTTTTATTTATTTTCTATGTTTTGGGGGTGGGGATGTTGAGGGAGGAGAAGCATACAAGTCAAAAGTTTCTCTAATGCTGTTAAATTAAATGGTTTCTTGGCGGAGACAAATATATAAATAGACAACTTTAAGATGTTGCAAGTCCATCTGTCAGTCGATGGAATCAAAATCGTATAATTGTCTCTTAATTCACATTAAGAGGACTAAAAACACAATCACAGAATCTTCATGTCCCACAAAAAAAAAAAAAAAGGAAAGAAAATAAAAAACTATCCCTCATAGTTGCACAGTATACACAGTATGAATTTATCGAGACGACCGAACTGAAGTAGTATAATAGACGAGATTGAACACATTACAAACTATGCCTCCAAGTTAAGAATGAACATTACAAAACCATGCCTCCAATCTTCCAACAAGATGTCATACACGAACAGGAAAAAATTCATGATAATTACACGCTCTAAAAAGGTACTACAGCTCCAAAATTGTTCTTTCTAGATGTGGGACTGTGGTTCCTAAGCACGAATAGCAAATACAAATGCCAAACATGCATGTGGGTTATGGTACAGACTAAGAATCACAGCAGAAAGCTGTAGACATTACCTCCAAATGAGTCGGATACAGAGAATAAGCAATATCCATTGGACCACCTGGTACAAGTAGGAGAAACTTGATCGATGTATGGAGCATAACCCAGAGTTTCGTGCTCCAAGTATTTCAGATGATTACAGTGGAACCCATCAAGCAATGCATAGTGATTGGGAATTGCCATAGTTGCTTCAACAATTTGTGCATAACGAAAAGTTACTAACTGGATTTTATGGTTATAAATAGCTCTGAGGCTTCAAGAGTGACTGACATAGAGTACTGGGACAAGACCAGCCATTTTGCCATCTCTGCCAGGGCGTTTTTTCTTGACCTGAAAAAAGTGTGCACCATCATGTCAGACAAATTATAATCAGAGAACACCTTCAACATGGCTTCCTTTTCCCAAGAAGGCAATATGAAAAGTGAAAGGAGTTGTAGGGAAGAGTGCAGGGCAGAATCAACTTTAGCCACAAAATCCAGTCAAAAGAATGGTTGAATTAGATAATCAGATAACCTTATCATGGAATCTTCCCAAGCACATGCATATTCCAAAAAATTCAAGCTGCTAGTAGTCTCCTCAAATTTACTTACTGAATTGTTTAAGAACAGCCAACTGTCTGGCCAAGCAACTAAGCAAGTTAGGAGAATCAGGAGATCAATGATATCTCCAGAAACAATTTCATTGAGTTATTAGTCCCTGGTTCGCAACTTTTTGGTTGTTTGACAGGACAAGCAGATTAAGAAAGAGAGCAAGACTTTGACACCTAACCCATGCATAGAGTACCAAAAATACATTTGTACCAAACGATTTGTTTTTCTATCCAATGGTGCCTACTTGTAATGTTAATGGCAAGATGGGAAAATAAAAACATCAACTCGGTCCAAATACAGAAAAGTGCCAATCTTTTGGGATAACAAGAAAGTAAAACATGTCAAAAAAGTTGTGATTGAGAGGATACAGATAGCAGGCGGGGGAGAATGGTTGTATAATTGGAATTCAAACCGTCCACCTTCTCTTTGACATCCCAGAAATCCCCCAAGGGCCAGAAGCGCACGGTTCAAAATTCAGTGGATAACGGCATAACCCAAACCTTGCAGTGGTTTCTTTTGATAGTAGAGGATAAGTGCAGAATACATTGACTCACTTAAATTTATAAACCTGACACTTTTAGGTAACTCAGCTCAACTCTTTGACCATTTCCTTGAGTTATTTAGATATGTAAACATAATCATATGCTCTAGGAGATCATAATTTTACATTTCTAATGGAGCATTTCCACCAAATGACGACATAATTTCTTTTATATCCGAGAAGTTCCTCAGGACCGGTGGCGCACAGTTTGAAACTCGGTGGATAATAGGCCCGCCCCTCTACACTTCTTTTCTTTAATTCCAGGCTTTTTGTTGTTCGAACCCGTGATATGTGCCTAAGCCCCACATTACGCGCTATGCTCATACAACTAGACCAAAGCCATGGGGCCCAAGTGACGGCATAATTGAAATGTGAAAGACAAATATTGCTACTGTGGTGATCAGGAGAAGATTAATACAGTAACTAAGTAATCACATTACTAGTTATATAGCACACTCGTGTATGTCCATATATGTTAGTGCATACATTGCTAGAAGGAGTAAGTCAAGAGGTTGGAAATAAAGAGAGACAAAATGGAAACAACTTCTCCTTCAATAAAGTGACACTTTAAAATTTTTTTACTCGTTACATAAAAAAGACACTTTTACTTCTCTTACTTGTGGGGGTATCACAAGTAAAATGTGAAAGTAGATTTACACTAGCCGCCTTGTTCTTCCTTGAACAATACCACAGATAGTCCGCACGAAGTTTCTTTTGGTTAGAAAGAACAGTGTGATCATTCGGTGAAGGAGGATCTGGATCAATGTACACTTCAATGAAGATATCTGGTCCAAAGTAACCTCCTCATTTAAAGAAACTGAATTATATGCATATGCAATTCCCCTTTTTTCTTTTGATGGATACTATTACGTGCATATGCAATCGATACTGAGATGATACAAGTTCAATAGTCCCATTAAATGCATGATTAGCAATGAAGAGCGGCTCGACAAAACATTCCGGGGGAATTACTTACATAGAACCAGCCGTCTACCTCATACTCAATTTCCACTTCTTCCCCTGCTGTCAGATTTAGCTGCAGATAAGAAATACTATATATTATTAACCTTTGCAATTCCAGTGAACCACAAAGAAACAAGCTACAATGAAGTAGAATTTGGAAAATTCAACATACGAACATCAGAGTGCAACATGTTAATGGGTCCAATTTCATCGAAAGCAAGAAGAGCAATATATGATATCTTCATGCCCATCACACATACCACCACCACAGAATTATTAGATCATTAACCCGGCTTTTCGGGACGAATATCTAGTAGTCACGGATAGACCTACCTCATCATCTCCACCAGCTGTGAAGTCATAAAGTGCTGTACCGGACTGTGGGTTGCCTGAAGAGACTCGCTCCTCTTCATGGGATCCAAAACTGTGAGAACCAGACCCAGCCAAGGGATTCTCAAATGACTCGTACCTTTCTCTAATAGGTGATGAATATGGTGGAGGCTCTTCTCTTATCTGCAGATTCTTTTAACATAAAATACATGAAATGACAAAATACATGAATTTGACTGGGTAGGAGGCCTTACCGGGGAGCCAAGACCATCGTATGAGGAGCCACTATAGGAATTATTGTTATATCTGCTCCCACCAGATTTCCCCTGTCATAGGCAACAATGAGCATTTACAATCAAACACAGGCAGAAAAGGAAGGAACCCAAAAGGAAATACAGCGACTGAACCGCTGCTCAACACTAGAAGCAATATAATTGGAGTGTCAGAGATCTTTTCCTTGTTTATAGGTATCAGAAAATATATGAATTGTAACGACAAAAGACTACCTGTGGATTTAAGGCCGTCCCAAACATAGTAGAGTCTGTTCCTAGTTATATTGATAACTTTGGACTACACTCAGACATAGAGAAGGGTATTGAAACAAATAAATAGGAGATCCATTCCAATCCAAAATTTTCACCACTGCTATTGAGTGATTATCCCATTCCATAACATGCAGAAAGTTTAAGCAAGTTCACAAATCATATATTTCGAAGTTGATCAGTTCCACTGATCCTTATAGAACTGTCATTATTATAACAGACACAACTTCAAAATCGAATAATTACATTTATTTTGGTGACTAAATATGCAGACTTTATTACACAACATTACTGGTTTACCAAGATTATAGTAGAGGTCGTTTTTTCCCCTGTGAGAAAGGAGATTGATACACTTGGTAAAAAGTAGAATATGGAAATTTAGTGATTTATGTTCTAACACAATCTTAAGGAAGCTCCGCTGCTATAGCTACAGTGGTCAAGCAAGTGATCAAACAGTTGCAGCGAAATGATAACTAAAAGGAGGTGTGAATCATATGCAGCGAATGGAAGGATGTAATGTTTTGAAGTTATTTGAATTCTCACATCTCGTGAAGAAAGATAAAACAATCCATTAACTTCGCATACATTACCCTTTTAGAGCAATGTCAATAAAAGAGTGTAAATGTCCCCTGATGTTAAAACAGAGGTCCCTTTTTCCTTTGATAGCCGAGAAATCTCCGAGGGCCAGTAGCGCATTATAGGTTTGAAACTCTGTGCATACTGGATTCACCCTCTACCCTTCTCAACTAAAATCTAGGCTTTTTTCTCTGCAGCAGGGTTCCTACGTGACGCGAGTCAGTCTAAAGTACTAAGATAGCATGCTTTGAAATGTGAATGGTCAGAGTTGGTTAGTCTGCATACGCTGTCTTTTGGAACTAAACTGAGGCAAACTCAAATTTTCAGTTTCAGATACCTACGACTGTTTTCCTCAAATAGATGTGAAGTGACAAAGCTCAACATCATCATGGATTCTTCCTTCATAAACTTAGAGATATTCAAAACTTCTTTTGGTGCTATAAAAAAATCTTTTCTAGTACTATTTGTCAAGTCTCCTTGTTAGACCTTAATGACAGTCAGCTTTAGCATGTGGCTCCAGGTGTTTCCAAGTCTACAGGTGTTCAACTCTAGGTATGGAGTACTTCTGAGTTGAGTTTCTGAGTGAGCTATTCTCTTGCCTTTAAGTTTATTGCACTTCAACCATCCCTTAGCAACCCATATCATAAACTCTTGCCTTTTAGTTTAGATATCTCTTTTCTTCCACTTGAAGATCATTTTCAAACAAAGATGGAAGTGAATCCAGATATATCACATCCATCCCGCAACCCTTTCCTCATTTCAAGTCATCATCATAGTTCCCACAGCAGAAAAGGAAAATGGGTGAGAGATCAAGGTTCTGCAGTCTCAGCAAGTTAACTTTCTACGGTGATCCAAAAGCAGGTCGCACATAAGGATTTTTTATGCAACAATCCATCTACATTTATACACAAACAATTTGAACACCTCTATCGCAAAAACTGGTTAACACAATGTTCTATCTGTATTCCTCATGAGATGAAGTGAAATTAAAAGCGCGCTTAAAGCCCTGAAGCGAGGCTCTCAAAAGCCTTTGCGCGTCACTTCACCCCAGGCGAGGCCCACATATTTGGAAAAAAATATCTTTTTTTTTTTAAATTTATTTTTTGAAAAAAAGAAGAAGCTGTCAAACAGTCTTTGAGTCTGTTACGACTCCCTAAACCTCAAAACATGGAAAGAAGTTAATTAAGAGAAGAAATCATGAGTTACAAAAAAAAAATGAAAAAGAGGAGAAGTATAAGAAAGCAGAGGCAAACGAGCAGAAGTTCTTATAAATTATGCTTCAAGCTCTCGAGCTCCACCCAGTCACTTAGAAAGAAGATGAGATTGATTCTTGTGAGTTAGAGGAAGAAGAGATTGGAGGCTATAATTCTAGTGAGAACAATGAGAATTACTCCATTGAGAATGATGGATATGATTATATGTGATTAGGAGTGGGTGGTTTTGACTTCTCATAGACTTCTAATTCGTCATTTATATATATTAAAATTCCTTCATATTGCACTTTTTTTCACTGAAGCCCACGCTTTTAGTGCGCTTTGCGCTTTAAGCCCCAACAGGTCCTTATCGCGTTTTTGCGCTTCTCGCTTTTCACAACACTGATGAGATGAAACTATAGAACAGTTTAAAAAGAGAAAAAATATAGAGTACAGATGCAGAATGTGGATAAACATCAAACTTTTCCAAAATATACTTTCTGGGCTCTGTAGAAAGAGTTTACTGTTTGGCATGTGAAGCTTAATCGAACATATATAAGCCAAGTGCTAAATCTTTTATCTCTTGTGTGTGTGTGTGGGGGAGGGGGAGTTTAGGGGGTGGAATCTGGTCAATGAATATGAATGATATAAGCAGTAAACATATGTCTGCAGCAGACATGATCAGCAAACTGGTGGCAAACATATCCTGAACAAATACAGATACCTTTATCTAAGAGGTTTTGGTTTATCATGATGAAGGTGGCGGTTAGTAGGGTTGTAAATAGTTACATCACTCAAGTCAAATAGATCATTGAACCGTATGGTTCTTCATCAAATATCCAAAATTTTCACGCCGCTGTTTCTTGAAATGGGATAAGTAAAATGTGAAAGGGAAAAGAAATCAAATGGACTAATTGTCCACATCAGTTGCTTTGGATAAGGAGCTCCCTCAAACGTACCACGAACATTCTTTTTCTTTTTTGTTTGAGTTTCTAGTTTCTTAAGGGTTAAGTCTTGTAACTCCCTATTTAAAGGGCACATTGGATGAATGAAACTTAAGTCAGAATTCAATAAAAGAAACAAGAGATCGGAGTTCTCTCTCAATGAATTCCGAGGTCAAAGCTCCCTTTAACGAGCCTAA
Source organism: Petunia axillaris subsp. axillaris (assembly GCA_029990575.1). Taxonomy (NCBI): domain Eukaryota; kingdom Viridiplantae; phylum Streptophyta; class Magnoliopsida; order Solanales; family Solanaceae; genus Petunia; species Petunia axillaris. The sequence continues at coordinate 9,023,523 of JARKNS010000001.1, read as the reverse complement.
GGTGAGAGCTCCCTTTAACGAGCCTAAGGTGAGAGCTCCCTTTAATGAGCCTAAGGTTGGGGGTCCCTTTGACAAGCTCCATTATCTTCACCGCCCCATGACCCGATCCCGGGAACATAACAATTTGGTATCAGAGCCTAACACGATGGGTGGTGAAATTAAACCAATCTGGCAGCAGGAAAGAGTGGCGGCTATAATGGGAGCTAGGGTTTTTGTAATGGAGAAACTCTTGGAAGACATTGAGACCAATACAAGTGTGAAGCAAAGGAGAGGATGTGGATAGCTTTCGTCAGTCTTATCCAGATTTCGAGCTTGAGGACAAGCTCGTTTTCAGGAGCGGAGTAATGTTACGTGCGTAGGTCTAGGGCTTTTAGATTATTATTATTATTATTAATATTATTATTGTTCTAGAATAGGATTTATGTTTTCTAGTTACTTAAGGATTAGGGTTTTTATTATTCTAGAATATTCTTTAGAGTTTCTAGTTTCTTAAGGGTTAAGTCTTGTAACTCCCTATTTAAAGGGCACATTGGATGAATGAAACTTAAGTCAGAATTCAATAAAAAAAACAAGAGATCGGAGTTCTCTCTCAATGAATTCCAAGGTCAAAGCTCCCTTTAACGAGCCTAAGGTGAGAGCTCCCTTTAATGAGCCTAAGGTTGGGGGTCCCTTTGACGAGCTCCATTATCTTCACCGCCCCGTGACCCGATCCCGGGAACATAACAGTTTTTGTCACTGTTGAGATCAAAACCCTGATATCCAAGGTTTGCACCAACTTCATTGACCACTAGGCTGCACCCTTGAGTGCAACAAACCATAAACAATATCATGGTATTAAAGTTAACGCAGATTTAAAACGCAAACTCCCTACCTTGGATTGCGATGATCCATAATTGGATGGCTTAGAACTGAATAACGACGGATAGTTCATTCCACCAAAGTGGGATGATATGGATGTCTCTACTGACCCTACTGAGTCAGGGGAGGAAGACCCTGACGATCTCCCATCATCTTCCTGCAGTAACCAATTGAATAAACTTAATCATTTGAACCATATTTGAGAAAAAGAAAAACAGCATAGATTTACAAATTACTACCTCCATTTCTGAAGATTCTAAGAGAGTCTTTGCCCACATATCATCATAACTCATGGAAGGTCTTGAAATAATATTCTCCTCCTCGACATCAGGAGCATCAGTACCAGCACCAGCAAGAAACTCATTAACCTAAGAATGAAAGAACTACTTAACAAGCTAGAAAAGATTGATAATCAAATGAGAAGGTTCTATATATTTAACAATATGCAATGCTACACACATATGTTTCTGCACCCAACAGAAAGATAGTTTTACATCAAAACAATGACGGCATCTGAAGAAAACTTATCAGAATTCTTAGTAACTATACTTGCCGAGTGTAGATAAACCAAAAAAAATGAATATCCGTTCAGATACAATTCAAAACATACTTGGGACACATTTAGAAAACACATTTCGTGCAAATATAGTGGCTGAAATAGAGACAGTAAGAAGCATGTTGGCTATGTGTTCCCCTGGCTATCCCAACATGGTCAACTCAATGTCCATAGCAACCCTTTATATAACACCAAGAAGTTGCATGCATGTTTCTTTAGCTTGATTCATTAAGCTAAATATTTGACATTCAGAACAAAGGCAAAGGGGCCACGTGATACGCCACAAAAATACTTACCCTGTTTATAGCAGGTGCATTATTTAAGCTATCATCTCCAAGATTTGCAGCCCAGAAGTTCACAAGGTCATCATCAATTGTTTCAGGTTCAGCAGCTGTTGCTTTGGTAGTTTCATACATAAGATCAGAGATACCCGTGGCCACAGCTGGATCGCTGAGTCCAGTTGACGCACTTATATTATGCCGAGTGCGATAGATGTCAATTAGCTTTGCACTGCTCAATATGTAAAACTTTATTCAGTACACTTCAGAAAGCATAACAAAAAGACTAAGCACATTAAGTGAAGTGCTATCTGATGTAGCCAAGAGTCGGTTGGTATGTGCACCATTTTATCAAGTAAAAATATCAGAAGTATGTGCAGGGAAATTTCAGAAAGCCCATCGAAACTAGGTGACTCAGAATTATCAAGTGGTGTTTTTAAGATAACGGTGGTGTCCAGACCAACTTACGCGCACCTTGACTAACACCGAATACCTGCCACCTCCCACCAACAACAGGTAACTCTACTCATCAAGGCTGGTTTTAAGGACTCCTTTCTTACCACTGGATTCATATCCCCCAAAGATTTGCAGTTCTAGATAAGCTTTATTTTCCCCGCAAGAATGCTAAGTGCTCCAACACAGTCGTCAGAGATGAGAGATTAGAAGGCAACTAAAGTTGCTCCTAAGTTATCTAATGAGGATGACATCTTTCTTTTAGATTATCTTCCCCCCTAAAGAAATGTTTTTTAACAAAAGTAAATTAGGAATCCTCAGATGTGAAGCAGGCTCTCCAGACGCCACCAGGCTAATAGGGGAAAGAATCCCAGAGTTCGATAGGTGGTCATCCGTCTTGTGTATGCTTTACCACCTGAATTGTTTGTTGAGTACACTACACCACCACCACCACCATCCACACACACATTTTCTTAAATACTGTATAAGCTAAGTATTTCAGTATAACTTACGTAACATGTCTGTGAATTTAGAATTGGTTACATAATTGTGTAAAATGACAGACGTTTAAATTAATCAGCAACAAAACTACATCTCAATCCCAAACAAGTTGGCACCAGCTATATGAATCCTTGCTGGCCATGTTTCTCCATATAAGCTCAATTAATATCATCATGATACCAAATAAAAATAAAAGTTGAAAAGAAGTTAAATATATAACTAAGAGTAATAATAATTATATTATTTATATTAATACTCTCCATTATTTTTTTGCCGACATATAAATATATTGTAAAGTCAATACTCCTAGAAAGGCAATAGGTTCAAAATAACGTACTAACAAGATTAAAACCTATTCCCAACTAGTAGATATCACTTGTATGAATCTTTTTTTTCATTGTTTCTTTAGCTATGTCTGTATTTAATTTAGACATTTAATTTAATACTTGTACATTTTTTTTCATTTTGAATTTACTACAATTTTAAAATATCCATTAATTTTTAAATTTTATCTCATTTTTACACTTACACCCCATGATGTGGAACTAATGTCTCACTGCATGATAGGTAAAATGTGGCAACCTGTGTCTCCACCTTCTAAAACACTGTTAACGAGTCAACTGACGCTGCTGCCACTCTCTTGCTTCTAAACACTAAAGAAAATTCATTACTTGTACACTCAAACAACAAGGCCGAGGGAACTTAAGAGTAATGTACCTTGTTGGTCCTAAAGGAAGATACTTCGATCTTGGAACATAACAGAACAGAGAAACGAGATCCAAGAGCCTCTCATGAGTTTCATAAAGCTTCTTTAGTTCCTCGTCCGTCCATTGTTTTTTTGCATTGTCATGGTTGCGCATGTCCCTACAAATTCAAGCTAAGAGTTAACAAGGAACTACATGTTATGCCTTACAGTTGGTTCATAGTGTTAAAAAATGAGCCAGAATAGTGTCCTACACTTACTTTATTAACTCATCCTGCGCAGAATACATTTCATCAAGGACCTTCAACATAGGGCTGATTAGAGATCCAAGGCCAGTTCCACTGGCTCCCTGGTCCTCTCCATTGCTAATATGCATGTCTGAGAACTGAGACTGTACACCACCCTGGGCTAAGGCATGTAAAAATTCATAGATCTGTAACCTATAAGGCTCACCAGATCGAATCGCAATAGTTGTAAGCGCCTGGGCAGCAATTATTCGAACCTGAAAATTAAAATAGTAAGAAGGGAAACCATGGAACGCTCAATAATATACACTCTTTTTTATATAATACACTCAATAAGATGAAGCATTTGTAGATTGGATTTATAACTAGAACTAACCAACAATAATATATTTGTACTATTCATGCAAGAAATAAAAGATGACTACAAACCTCAATCTACTGATGGGAGACAGAGGGCCTCTCCTCAGAGGTAAGTACACACCTATATACACGGGTTTAGGGATCCTTCAAGAGGAAAGACTCGAAGACTATACTTTTTTTTCAGGAGAGACAAACACTTGGGATACAATTGTATTAATTGGACTCAATTTTAGGATGGATTTGCTCCAAAACACTGCCAAAAATGTAAATAAGAAAAGCAGCTTATAGTTTCATCTTCAGCATCAGACCCAATACCTCAAATTACTCACATATAAGATTATAAATAAAGTAATTCCCAAGTTTAAAGTAACCAAATTAGTTCACTGGACACAACTTGGATGGATTCGCTCCGGGACACAGCCAAAAGTGTAAAACACAAAAGCAGTTTATATTTTCATCTTCAGCAACAGACACACACTCAAACTACTCAGTATAAAGATCATATAGTAGGAAATTTCTAATTTTGGTTGGGCAGTGGCAGCAAGATTAACAATGTCCTTTTTTTCTTGACCTGGCTATGCAGAAACTCAATAAACTCGTCCTTGATCACGATTATTCAGTAATTTCTTTGTGTTAGTAATCGTTTTGTACTCTCTAAATCCATAATTCTATATAAAAACTAAATTAACCAATGTTAGACAAAGAATTAATCTAGAGAACCCTTGTAAAACAAATCGTAAAAGTTGGAGCAATTGGTAAAAGGTCTCTCCATGTAACCTATACGTCACGGGTTCGAGCCGTGGAAACAGCCACATATGCTTGCATCAGGGTAGGCTGAGAATCACACCCCTTGCGGTGCAGCCCTTCCCCGGACTCTACGTGAGCGCAGGATGATTTGTGCACCGGGCTGCCCTTTTTAACCCTTGTAAAACAAGTGAGAAATGGAAATGTTAAGTGTCCCAAGATTGGTAGAGGAAATGGAATGTTGTTTCCCGGTATGGTCTTTAAGAATCCTCACCTCATGAGCTAACTTTAGTATCCTTGTATGGTATTGGGCAATTCCCTTTTGAACTAGCTTTGGATTGAGTTAAAGCCAAGGTCCATTTCTCATCAGTAGGATTATAAGTATTTGTACTTTTCATGCTCACAACCAATAAGCATTTCTAACCGATAACCAAATGCATAAATCTGGTATGAAATAAATCGAAGCTTGCCAGATAAAATTTCTACCTCCCAGCTTCCATTGAAAGCACACCGTTGGAGCCGAGTCAGAGCACCAGCAAGAGTAGGATTACGAGAACTGGCAGCAGCAACCATTTTATCAGCATCTAACATCATCAATGCCGTACCAGGAGGGGTTGCTGACTCCCATGCATACTCAGAGGCAGCATAATTTGCATTTTCTCCAAGGAACCAAACCTTCAAGCATGCCATAATCCATTCAGCAAAATAAAAAAAAGCTATAACAGATGCTAGTTATCTGGTAGCTCAATTATCTACAAATTAATTCTTAGACGAAATGCTTACTGCTGCTTGGACCATTCTCTGCAATGCCAGAGCTGACTTTGGATCAGAAGCGGATACACTATCAACTGAGGTAAGCCCAGACATTGAGCCAGGTTGCGGAGGCGGTAAATCCAGAACAATTGTAACAGCTTCCAATGCAGTGTGTTTTCCATCTGGACCAGCTCCAACTAAACAGGTCTAGAAATTATATTACAAATTAAATTAGCAAGTACTTTTGCTACATGAACCAAGCAAATAGCAAAACTTGAATAATGACAGAGGTAAAATGCACAAATGTATGAAATTAGGAATTATACAAGCCAGGCAGAAATGAGAGATCACTAATTCCAAGCTTCTTAGAGCACTGTATGTTAGATTTAAACAAGAATATTAAGTTAATGGGTGAAAGAGAGGAAACATAATGTGAATTGGGGAACAAAGTCAAAGCTACAGCAAAGTTGCCCAAGATTCAACTCAGTGGAGGAAAAGAATGCATATCATAGTGCAGTGGCTGATGAAAGCAGCACCTCCAGAGTACCATCACATTGATTCTTTGATAAAGTAAATAATTTTATTAATGAAAAAGGGCACAAGAAAAAGCCTGAATACAAGAGGTATATCAAAAAAAGTAGAAAAAACTACAAACAGATATGGTTTTCTACGAACAACATTCAATCTTCTATACAACAAGGGATTTCATAGGTGCAGCAAAAGTAGATAAGAGAAAATAGACTACTCCTTAAATGAACAAAATCCATCTCTACTCCTTCAGAGGCTCTTCTATTACTTTCTCTCAAGACAACCCACATAAGTGCTAAAGGAGCAACGCTCCAAACCTTGTGCCTGTTCTTCCGTCTACCACAGTACCAGCTGAACATTACCTCTTTTACCGTGTGTGGCATCACCTACTAGATTCCAAACCAATTGAAGATTTCTCACCATAACCTCGTTGCCACCCTACAATGTAGAAGTAGATTGTCAACATCTTCACCGGCCCCCTTGGCACATATAACACCAACTAACATAAGTGACCATCCTTTGATTGGTCCCAACATAAGTGACCATCCTTTTGCTGGGTTCCATACTGCTTGCCCCTTATTTGAAGCTCCAAGAGGTAAAGCCAAGATAGGTAGTTCGAAACCATGTAATAATTTCACTTTCTGAGATTAATCTTCAGACGCCAAAACCACCTGAAATGACATAAGCACTAGTCCCAAGTAATCTAGCTGAGTCCTATCTGCATCACAAAAAGTTAAAGTATCATCCGCAAACAACAGGTGTGAAACTGAAATGGTACCAAGTCCCCCAACCGCTGCATTGAAACCCCCTTAAGGAATCACCCATTACAGCTCTATCCATCATCCTGTTCAATGCCTCCATAACTAGGATGAACAACATCAGTGATAACGGAAACCCATCTTCAACATAATGAAATTAAAAAACTTCTAATGCACATAGCCATAGGCCTTCTTGAGATCTAATTTGCACAAGACACCAGGGACACCTTGTTTTCTTCTAGAATCTACCAATTCATTAGCCACCAAAACTGCATCCAAAATCTAACTTCCTTCCACAAAAGCATTTCGTGAAGTAGACACAGATTCATCCAGGACCTTCTTCAAGCTATTCGAAAGCACCTTAGAGATAATCTTAAATGCTCCCCACTAGACTAATAGGCCTATAATCATTGGTCAGTGGCGGTCCTAGGTGGGTGCAAGGGGGTGAACCCCCTTCGTCGAGAAATTACAGCATAAATAGGGTAAAATCGAGTTTTTTCCATTATATACACACTATTGAACACCCTTGACACAAGGAAATATGTTAGTCCAGAAGTAGAGGGAGTTCAAAAATTGCTTTAGGTCACACATTCAAATCTCAAGTGTGACAAGCAAATATTTTTTGAACCCCCTTCCGTCAATTTCTGGGTCCGCCCCTGTCCTTGGTGCTCGTGGCTCATTCTCGTTCTGGTATAATGACAATGAATGAAGCATTAAGGCTCTTTTCAGTTTCTCCCCTATCCTGGAACTCTTTGATAGTCTCTATCACATCGCTTTCAACCCGTGTTCCAACACTGCAGGGAAAATCCCAAAGTGAAACATCGGTCCAGGGCTTGTCTGCCGCACAACACTCTACCGGATCCCTCACCTCCTCCTCCCGGATTGCTCTCTCCAACCACTCTCTATTTTTTCTCCTTATTTGGTTAAACCCTAATCCCCCCAAATCAGGCATCCACTCTGCTCCTTCCTTGATAAACACTCGTAAAAATCTACAATTGCCCCTTCAACTTCCTCCTCCCTACATGAAGAACCCCATTTACTTGTATCATCTCTATAAAATTTCTATAAAATTTGGAACCACTACCCTATGAAAGAAATTTGTATTAGAGTTCCACTCGTCCAACCACAACACCCTCAGTTTTTGTCTCTAACTGACCACTTGGGCAAATGCCAAAGAAGCTAGTTCCCTTTTCAGTAAATAATAACATTACTGATCCCAAACAAGGGAAACCTAAGGCCAGGTTCTGGTCACACCTGGTCACATTGATCGACAGAGATCAATAAAGCTCTATATTGCACAAAAATGACTTATCATGAGATGATTAGACTGTTGGCAATTTCACTATTCTTCATTTGAGCGTTCTTTGTTAAAGAAAAGATATCTAAGAGGACCCAAAATTACTCAATTTCTACTTGACCAAGCATATGATGGTATAAAGAACAAAAACAAAATGATGGTAAAAAGAAAATCGAGTTATGAAGTGCAACCAGATGACAAAATACTTCATCACACCATGCATACAAGAATTTACAGATACAGAATTTGCACACAAAAAAAAAAAAAGGTATCAATTCAATGTGTCAGAAAATTGTCCAATTTAAGGGCACCAAGATCAATAGATACTGACTTTTGGTTGTAATAAAAGTATCATAACAATCCATCTTCTCTAAGACTGATTCAGAGAGAGGGAGAGTTTTATCAGTTGGGCTAGATAAAAGTAAATAGATACACCATATATAAAGAGTCATCTACACAATTTATATGTTATCAACATCTGTTCAGTCCATATAATAATTAGGTAGCTACAATCTGCTACACGTTGTTTTGACCCATCAGTTATAAACTATTTATGAAACACTAAAATCAAATAGGAAATTAATAACTACACAGAAGTTATAAATTCTGTCAACAGCAAAAGATTCATCTAAACATAAATTAGATGTTCGAAAAGAAAGAAGAAATGTGTCAATTAAGCAAGATAAATCAACTTTATCTTCCGTATTTCGATGGTTGTTACCGGTCATATCGTATTGTACTGTTAAATATAAGGCAATGTTTGTTTTGATTGTTACTTTAAAATTTTACGGCATCGTATCGTTAACCCATCGTTATATAACAATGAAAGCCCCATTTTATGTAACGACCGATTTGGTGTGATCGCGTCGCTACCGTACCCTTTTTCTCTCTTCTTCCACTAAATATTCTCATACTACCATTTACCCTACCTTTTCTATAGTAACTCTAACCCGTATCCAACTTTTTTCTTAGAAATACTGTAAATCATTCTTCATATTTTTTGATAATGGTAAATCATTCTTCATATTGCTAGTATGTTGTATCATAAAACAGCAAGAAACGATACAATCTATCCAAATGTTGAACCCATCAAAACAATACAGTACAATACAATATAATACATTATGAAACGATATATAACAACTATCCCAATGTTTTGGACGGCGTAAGGCGACAAAAGGCGACAAAGGTCAATTTCACCGAGCCGAGAGGCGAGAGGCGAGGCGCTCACCTTTTCAAAGTGAGGCGCCAATTAATTCCAAAAAATAATAATATTATATATATAGAAATAACCAAAATCTCAATAGCAATAGCATAATAGCAAACATTTCATTAAAAAACTAGAAATAGATAGTAGTGGTAGGGGCAATATATGTAGGGGCAATATAATTCATTTCAATTACAATCTTGAAGAAGATAGTAATTGAAGAATTACTATCTTGAAGAAGATAGTAATTATATTGCCCCTACCACTACCAATTTAGAAACATATTTGCAGTTTTGTCCCTACCACTACTATTCAAGATCTCCAATTTCTTAAGTCCCAAGATTATAAGAATTATATTGCCCCTACCACCACCCTCTGAAGCCATTTTTACCCTTTTTTTAAAAGACTGTGAGCCAAACAGGAAAGAAGAGGAAGAAGAAAAAAGAAAAGAAAAAACTGCTATAAACTTAAAAGAAGAGAGGGGAGAAAGAAGAAAAAAGAAGAGGAAAATAATGAAGTAAGAATAAGAAAGAAAGAAGTAAGAAGAACAGTAGAGAAGGAAAGAGTGCCACTTTTGGAGAGAAGGAAAGAACTCAGGCAACCTTTTTTTGGTTTTACGAAACCCTAATTGTGGGCTTTTTATATTTTAAAGTGTTAGCAGCCTCTTTTTAAAAAAAAGGGGACTAAAAAGGCAATGCCTTTCTCGCCTTTTTCTCGCCTCGCCTCAGTCGCCTTTTTACACTCACGTCGCCTCACTGTCCAAAGGCGAGAACCCATCGCCTCGTCGCCTTAGGCGAGAGGCGCTCGCCTTTCACAACACTGAACTATCCAAACAAGCTGTTAAGGCAGTGAGCTTACTTTCCATAGTAGTTGTAGGACATCTGCATCTATCTTTCCAGGAACCTTGGTGGCAAAAATTCGTGCAATCTCTAGAAGAGTTACTGCCATATCAGGAGTAGCCTAACAATCACATAGCAAAAAAAAAGTAGGGAAAGTGAGCTCCGCGGGACTATGCCAGTTTGTAAAGATAAAAAGGTGCAGAAAATTCATATGTCTATTGATCATAGCATGGAAAAAGCGTGAGCTTAAACATGCATTGACCCATCCTTTGCTTCTATTGGTTGCATGCAAGCAGATCCCAAGATTAAAATCAAAAGAAATGCATTTTGACTAGGTGAGCAATAAAACACTTTTCACACTAAAATGAACTTACAATAAGGCATACTTACACTTCCACAATAGCGTAGGAAAACATTATAGGAGAAGATGATCTTACACTTCCACAAAAGAACACTGAACACCTCAATATACCAATTTCCTCTATATAAAAAAGATACCCGTTCTTAAGCATCTTTTATCTTGTTCTTGCATCAACATTTCTTATATCATGGGACAAAGCTATAGAATATTTATCTTCTTCTCAAGGTGGTGACAAAGCACAAGCTACAATGGAAAAGAAAGGGTAGAATCTGAAAAACTTATAATGATTTTGACATACTTAATCACACAACAAAAACTAAAAAGATCTAATAGGGACAAAGAATTAACCATTATGTAAAGACAAGATATATTGAGGACAATCACTTAAAGAATTACCAAACAAGACCTGGACAACAATACAAAGAATACGCCTTTCTAGGCCTTTAAGTACCTTGAAACGAGCATGAAGTGTTAACAGTATATCATTCACTAAAGGTGATGGCCAAGCTGGGTCTGACAGTTCTGATGCAATGATAGATTCCAGTTCATCAAAAGACTCGTGAGGGCTTTGCATCCATATCAATGCTTTTATTACCATTGCACGAACGTAAACACATTCACATGCAACAGTGGTTCGCACCACCTCCATTAATGATGCCAATAAACTTGCAATTGTGTCCTTAGCACCAGTGGCATTAGATATTGAGGAAGCTCGGCGTATGCCTAACAAAAGGACAAGAAAAGTAAAAATTGGAAGAGTCGGGAGAGGTTTCTGGTTACCACAAAGGGAACTCGAAGAATATATAAGAATTGAGGCCAGATTCCAATCATAATACAAGAGAAACTAAGTGATTATAACTAAATAAAGCGAACAAGTAAAAGCTAGTCTTTACAGAACTATTAAAGAACCAGGTCATCCACATAGAAAATTACCTCAAGAGCAGATCTTTAAGTAAAAGAGTGTAGGAAAATTGAAATGATTAATAATACTATAAAAAATTATTCAAGCGGTCAATGAAAGATGTTAAAATCCAATGACAAGGACCCAATGTTTGTGTTGAGGAGAACGAAAGGACAAATGATAGATGAGTTGAAAATCCAAACCAAGACCAGTATCTTCATGAACAGATTTAGGCACCAGAATCTTGTCTAATCGCCTCAACTTCATTCTTATATTGCCAGCTAAATCTATCATGCACATTTGATCTCAATTCTACTTTTCCTAAACTCTCCTTCAAGCTTTTGGTTGATTCTCTCGATATCAGTTAACACAATATTGTTTGCAAATAACACACCAGGGAACCTGTCTTGTATACTATTGGTTAACTCATCAATCTAGGCTAAATAAGTACGAGCTCAACGGAAAATCATGATGTGAACCTACGGTTACATATCCTAGATTCTTCTCCTAAACTGGAAACTCTTTAAATCTCACATATTCTCTCTCCGTATGACCCACAATACAAATTCCATACATTAGCCATGTCTTCTATATTTTAAGACCCAAAGAAAGATCAATTGCACCACATACAAGCGACTTTGAACTCTTTAAATTGGTATGTCTTTTGCAAAAGATTTCATATTACAAATTGACCTTACAGAGACAGAGAGAGAGAGAGAGAGAGAGAGAGAGAGACCACAAGTTATCTAAACATCTGACTCGATTCCATTACCTTCGGGGTGAGAGGTTTCATTATGATCTTGATCATATGAGTCGTTATTTTCAGGAAAGGTGTTAACATAAGCTCCTTCATCAATATCTTGTAAGCCCAAAGCAAAAGCTGCAGCACGACTTTTGCCCATTTCTTGCACCACCCGTGCTGCTGAATGAAGTACAGGCCGAGAGAAACTGCGAAAAGAACTCTCTAGCCTGCCACAATAGAGGGGTATTACCTTACCAATTCATCACAGAAAAGTTGAAGCTTCAGAGAGTGTAGGGAAGGGGGCAGAGAGCAAAAAGACAAGATTAAGAACCTCCTCATCACAAGTTTGATCAAAGGTTGAGGACGCCTTGTCTTTGAAGACTTATCTTTGGAGGACTTAGAAGGAGCTGCATCCTTCGATTCAGAATTTGAGTCTTTAGCTGAAGGTGCTTCTGGTAGCTTAAGAATTTCTCTAGTCAGTCTGTACCATCCAGCGGCTCGTTCCTCAGTCCTATAGAGTCCAAAATCCCAAAGAAAAAAGAGATCAATTTAAAATTTAAGTAGTTATCTGCAACATCAGGAAAATAAAAGTTTTGTGGATGAAGCTACCTCTCAGCATTATCAACTTTACCCAGCACACAAAGGATAGCCTCAAAACAAACTCTTTCGCTAGGATCAAGAAGTAGTTGATAGAGCACTGAGTTGAACTGAGTTTTAATATCTGGCCTTTCTGCACAAGCAATATGGAATTTAGCAGCAAACAGCCTTATTATCTACTCCCAGTCTCCAAATAGAACAGGTACATGCACGCTCAGGATACGTTTCAAACAGACATACCATCTAGTGACCGAGCTCTGGATATACTGTGGCACAATCTGGCAAGTGCAACTCTTGCAAGAACATCATGCATATGGAGTACATCCTGTAGAGCCCCTGATTCAGACAAATTCTGGTGGTATTAGTGGATGATAAAAGACTGCGAACTCAGAAAGATAATATCAACTTACCACCAGGTTGGACAAGTTTCCCTGCGAAAGGACAAAAAAGCTATGTCAAAAGACCATCTCTAAACCGTCAATCAAATGCATCCACGAAGAGATTCTACACAATGATTTCATGCAAAACACCAGAAGTATTCCCTTTTTATTAGGTCTTAGCATAAGACAACACAGCTAGATAACCTCAACGAATTAAAGCATCGCCACTTGCTAAGTCCAAACCCACAAGAAAACAAATACATTACCAAAAAAGAATACGATTGCAGATACGAGAAGAACATCCTTAAAGAGTTCAAAACCTGATCAACTATAAACTCATGAAAGTTTGAAGAGTATCCCTGAAGTCAAAAATTTCCAACTTCTAGGCCCTTTCGCAGCTTATCTTCATTTCTTTATTAGTTGAACTTGTGGTAATTTTGCACGACACATTGTTCATTCTACTGTTTAAGGTGTCCTCTTCCCTTCAACTGTTGTAGCAAAGATTCTCAAGTTTCTTTTTTCTTTCCAAGAAAGAGCACTTCAACAATTTATCAAGAAATATATTTCTTTTTTCAACCTTTTAAACGGAGAAAACCCTAAAAAAATGGAACCTTCGTACCGTTCTATTAACTTAGCACAACTGCGCTATTTATTTAACACCACTTCCCCTGATCTTGTTGGCTTTTATGTGTTTGATCAAGAGATAGAACTTCTTGTATATGGGGTTTTCCCTTCATCATAAATAAAATTATTTACCTTATTAAAAAAAATCAAGAGATAGCACTATTTCTTTAAAACACATTGAATTCCAAAGTGCTCCCTCTGACAATAAGTATCAAACAACAGGCTAGCATCATACTTCGCTTGTTTATTTATTTCTTCAGACCATATGGACTACGTCAACCTGACTAATAAAACAATGCAAGAGCTATTGTGTTTATCCATTTGAAGATTCTTGAAGAAAGCATTAGCCCTCACTGATTGCTTACTAGTGGAATTAATGCTCTTCAACGAATCAATAGAGTAAATCACAATTATGCTAATTACCCGAGGCAAGGAAAAGAACAAAAAGAGGAAATGAAATGCGACATCCATTTTACCCTTTTGGCATCTGCCATAAAGGATCTCTCTTCAAGGCATCTATGATACTTTGAGCCTTTGTTATTCAATAGGTTTGGCATTCGCCAGTTATCTATACCCTCAACATTTTTATTTAAGACAGACAAACACATCACTGAAAAGTTTTCAATTATTATTTTTTTAGCCGAGGGTCTATCGGAAACAGCCTCTCCACATTGGTGGGAGTAAAGTCGGCATACATCTCACCCTGCCCAGACCTCACTGGGTATGTCGTTGTTGTTTTTGTTACGCATCACTGAAAATAATTCTTCTTTTGAAAAAATAATAATAATAATAATAATAATTGGTACATGTTCTTCAAACCACTCTTTTTCTTTTTAACTTTTTTGGTGGGCATGACAGTAAAGTGAAGGTTAACAACTTGTTTCCTAGTTTATGCATGCTGGAGCACATGTGCCTCCAGAGCCCCAACATAGGCAAAATATATTGATTATGTTCATTTAGATAAAACTAGAATCAGCATAGGAATGCACAGTGTTAATATTTTAAACATACTAGAAATTGGAGTTCAGAAACTTAAGTCTTCATACTATTGTTTTCATGAAGAACTAAGATTTTATAAATGCTAGGGTTATAAAAAAACCCTTACACAGGAAATATAAAGAAAGACTTAAGGACCTTAGTTTAGAAAATTACCTAATGCCATTGCAACTGCATACGGATCGCTTGTGGCTAAGTCGGAGAGAATTTCTAAAGAATGCCTCACAGCAACTGGATCGGCAAATGAGACTCTGTATCATCAACATACAAAATGCCTTAATTTTGGTTGTCCAACACTGTAATTATCATTTAGACAAGCATAAATATACTTTAACCAAAACTAAGAGACCAAGTTATTGTAGTAGAGACTGGTGATGACTGATGAGTTTCAAACACTGTTGCAGATGCAAAACTGTTTCTGCTCATTAAATAGCACGGATCAGGTAATACTTTTCAACCATGCTGAATTTATGAAATGTAAAAGCATCTTCGATATTCCAGGCCCAGTGGGCCCAAGACAATGCTCTTGGTAAACTAGAGAGCGGGAGCTTGATTTTCACCTCTTGGACTCAAACCACTGGGCAGCAGTGATCTCCAGAATTTACTAAGCCCCTTGGGCCTCAAAGTAATTAAGCACCAAATGGCAGGCTTGCAAATCCTTCACTAAACCTTTTTTTGGATAAGGTAAATACATTATTAATTAAAAAAAAGGGGGAAACCCTTGTATATAAGCCGTATACAAAAGGTAGATAACTTACACCAAAATATAGTTCTCTACAAAAGAAACCCAATCATCTATACACATCGGAACCTCATGGGTACACCAAAAGAAACTAGAAACCACAGACTACTTAGCAATTTAACAAAATCACTCTCCACTCCTTCAAAAGCTCTCATATTTCTCTGTTTCAAAGAATTCACATAAGAGCTAGAGGAGCCACACCCCATACTCTCAGCCTCCTCTTCTGCCTTCACTGTACCTTCTCTCAAAGATGTCAGAGGTTGAGATGTAATGTGACAACTACTCCTCAAGAAGTGACATCCTCGTTGAAAGTGTATGCATATCAAGCGATGCAATGGGGTGGGCTCCCACTGCCTACAATGCAGCTCTTGGCCCTTTTAAGAACTTGCTCTTACCACACCTTTGACCCATTTATACCATTTGTGACACCCTGAGACTACTAGCCCAGGACAATATTCTCGGTAAATATGGGAGTTCGGCGCTTGGAGTTTTATCACTTGAGCCTCAAACCACCTTACTCAAGCTAATAAAGTCAATTCACTTACCCTTCTCTCACAGACATGGCACTTCTGGGATGTCGCGGAAGCACCGGCATTTTCTCCCCTATGCCACACCAAAAGGAAGATTCCAACAAATAGTTTATGTATCCCTTTTCTATAAGTAAGATATAGATATTGGTATTAGTACCCTAAACGGCTTTATCCATTTTCGATAAGTAAGATTGCGAAAAATAGCTATTGGAATTGGTACCCTAAACGACCAGCTCAGACTTCAAAAGTAGTTTTTGGTATATTCTTCCACTAGACAATTGAACAACTCAAACTCAATCTTTCCTTCCATGCAGACATAATGAATTCCTTTATGAATTTCTGTATTAATATAATACATTGGAGTTACAGTTCTTCTTCCTTTTTTTTTTTGTTTTTTTGATAAGGTAAATGATCTTATTTATAATGAAGGGGAAACCCCGCATACAAGTAGTATACTATACCAAAAGGAAGAGAACCTACACCAAAACATAGTTCTTTACAAAAGATACCCAATCATCTATACACATCGGGACCTCACGGGAACACCAAAAAGAAACTAGAAAGAAAAACTACTCTTCAAATCAACAAAATCACTGTCTACTATACAGTGCAATGTTTATCGCGATCATTTTACCATATCTTCCATAATATGCCAAAAGAACATGGTAGGAGATATACTTAATATAGTAAGTAACATCAGCACAAACTACTTATGCCGAGTTTAAAGCATGTGCGCCAAGATTATGACGAAAGCTTTTGTTTCAGCAAACTATGTGGATATTAGAGTCCAATTATGACAATAGACCATCAGTGAACTTGGGTATACCACAGTGAACTTGGGTATACCACAACTAAGCATTAAAACTAGCATAACTAATCAAGATCTCTGTCCACAGATTCCAAAACAGAGCAACACATATATAGCAAACACACCCTTGCACAGCACGATGAAGGAAAGCTGGATTTCCTGGATCCAAGGGAAGTCTCCTCAACGCGCTCAGTGCAGCATATTGCAAATTACTCCGAATAGTAGACTGAAAAATGATAATGGGAGAAACAGTAAGTTCAGTAGCAGAACTATGAGACTGGAGAAGACTTGTAGCATTCTGCTGTTTGATATCTATTTGTCCAACACCCTTAGCCCACAAAACTACCAAGTAAAAGAGAATAATTGCATCCACACTTCAACAAAAATCAAAACCACTTGAAGCAAAGGCAGGCTACTCAGTTAGAAAAAAGAAGCCGTAAGTCAACTCATGCACATTTAGATGATAGTGAATTAGTCTAGAATAACTTTATAAACAGTAGAAACATTATGATAAAAACTAACTATGATACAATAGATGGATTTCCAAGGTGAAACAGGGATGTTACTTCAGAATTTCAAGGAACCATTATATGCCAATAATATGGCTCATGATAACTGATTACAAGTATCACCACTTTACCGTGTATAGGATGTAAGCAGATGAATGTGTGTCTTATCCAAATTTAAACTATTTTCTAATAGAGTAATTTTGTTATAACTGTCGCGGAGAAAATTCCTGATATACAAGTGGATAAATAAGTAGAGAACCTACTTAAAAATATGGTTCTCTACAAATAACACCTGATCATCTTTAATGACAAGAATCTCATAGGTGCGCCAAAAATTACCTTATCAAAAATAAAATCCTGCAAAATCATCTACGCGATCAAGAAACCTGCTAAAGAGGCTACATCCTATGCTAAGCAACTGCTTTTCCTCCTTCAGAAGCCCAGCTCAACATCACAATTTTTACTCTAGCCAACATCCTAAAGTTTAAGCAGTCAGCAGTGGCAAATTTTTATTTATTTTGTTACATCTTCAACAATAAATACCTAATAATAATATTTAATAACATTTACACACATATATTTGTAATACATTACACCTTATTTACATGTTTATCAAAAAAAGATTATGTAATATTTATTGAAAATAAAAAAGATCTAACTATGTAATTAAACTTATGTAAGCAAACATGACACTGAGAATTAAACGATCATTACATTGTGACAAACATGTCTTTGTAATTACTATGTTGTTTAATTACTAGGCAGTGTAATTGCTACTGTGGTAACTACACAATCTAGTAAACAGATAGTTGTTTCGAAACAGGCTCTAAATGTCAGGTCACAAGCACAATTTTGTTCCTGCTCATTCGAAGGTACTCCTTTTCCCGTATGTTTTATAATATACTAAATCATATCAAAGAAAAGAATACAATAATTTGCAAACAAGTAATTTGATTTACTGCGATTTGACGAAGGTACCTCCTTATCACCTCCTTTCGTCCCAAGTATTCCCTTCTTGCGTTTTTGTGGTGTATCAGCAACCTAACATTTGGAAGACATCACAAACAACTTGCATTTCAATAAAACCAAACCTTTCACTAAGTGAAGTAGATAAATTTTTTTGAAGAAGGTAACAGTAAGTGAAGTAGATAAATGTTATCAAAGAAAAAAATTATACAGTTGTTTGTCTAATAAACAGTACTATTTATTAAGGGCAAGAAACTGTTAGTTGTTAGCAATCGTATTTATGAATTCTCCAAAATACTAGAATTGACGAACATATCTGCCAATATTCAGAAGACTTCTTCTGAAGATATACCTACTTGTTGTATGGAGGTACTATCTGTTTGGATGATACAAAAGAAGAAATACTCTAGTAAGCCTCACGCCCGCAACCAAAAGACTGCTTCCTAATGATTAATATCCCTTGAGAAGACTGAATGTTCTCAATAATTTTCTTTGAACAATATTGTTCTTTGTTTTCTTATGGTGGTGTCCAAGCCAATTTGCACGCACCTCAACTAGTCTATTGATTACATGTTACCTCCTACCACCACAGGTATAGGATAATTCTACACACCGAGGCTTAGGCAAATAGGAATAAATCACCTAGTATTTTTTGTATCTGCTGGAATTTGAACCTTCATCTCTAAGGTTTGCACACACATCATTGACCACTAGGCCACACCCTTGGGTGCAATTATTCTTTGCTTTTTTTTAAGTTAATAATCTTTTCATAATTCATTTTTTAGATTAATAATTAAAAGAAAGTAAAAGTAGACACTTCAGGCATAAAATGAAGTGTTAATTCAAAGTACATTCTGTTGCATGCCTTTATCTCTTAACGTAAATCCATCTGAATACGAAATACCTTATAATTTAATTAGATTCACTTAATTTAAAAATGTAAAACATTATTGTTACTTCACAGCAAAAACAGTCCTATCCCTCCAGCTCCTCCTTTACCGAATGGGTAGAGATAACAGGGGACGACATATTGGACTTACTTATCAGGAAAAGCAGAGAGAAGAAAGCATATGCTAACTATGTACCAGAACAGCCTTGACCACATTAATAACGAAAATGCGAAGCCAATGTGATATAGTATGCATAAGAGAAGCTGTGTGTATGACGGGAGATACATATGCAAAGAAAAACAGATGATACTAAGATATATTCGTGAACAAACCTTGTCTAGAATGGCAAACACAATTTCATACAACTTCTGTGAAATCTCCGAGCTGCTTCCAGGTGCATATGTAAGAGCCTTTAGAGCTTGAAGGCGCCGTGCATGAACTTCAAAAGGAAAAAAGCATCACCAACTTCTACTATGTAGACAAAAAGACAAACCATATGAAACAAATTTGATCTAATTAAAAAACAACTCTGCTTGTGATGACCCGAAAAATGATATCATATGTGAGAAGTTTCTATCAGCCCAGCAGATCTTAGTGAAAGAACCAGTTCATCACTTAATTCTTTTTTTTTATATATAAGGTAAACAATTTTATTGATATTGGGAAAAGCTTCCGTATACAAGAGGTATATCAAAACATAGAGAAACTACATCAAAATATAATTCTCTACAAAAGACATCCAATCATCTACACATATTAGAATCTTAAGGGTGCACCAAAAAGCTATCAAAGACATAAGACTATTTCTCAAATGTACAAAACCATTTTCAACACCATCAAACGCTCTCCTATTTCTCTCTCTCCAAACTATCCACATAAGAGCTAGTGGTGCAACCTCCCCTGCCCTACGTTTTCTTCTCTGGCTTCTACATGCCCAACTATGTAGGACATCTTTAACACTACGTGGTATGACCCATTGCAACCCGAAGAAATTCAATACCACCCTCCATAGATCCGACGCTGTCTTGCAATGCACCAAAAGATTATCAACGTCTTCTCCCGAGCATTTGTACATATAGCACCAGCTGACATAAGTAATATTTCTCTTCGTCAAATTCTCAACCGTTAGGATCACTCCTCTCGCCGCTAACCAAGCAAAAAAGCACACTTTCCTCGGAGCCTTGGGAATCCAAACTGACAAGTGTGAAAAACATATCTCCTCTCTCACTAACAATTTCTGATAAAACGACTTGACTGTGAATTAACCCCCACCTCCATGAGTCGGGATTATAAACTCATGTGATATGCTTATAAAGTAACTCCAACATAGTTTGGAACTCATCTATCTCCCAATCTTGAAGATGTCTCTTGAACGTTAGATCCCATAGCACCTCCTCATCATGCACCCTACGAATCTGTTGGACAGTCGACTCTTTCTGGCTAGAAAAGGCGAACACATTAGGAAAAGAGACCCTTAGTGTGTCCTCCCCGCACCACTTATGGTTCCAAAAACAAACTCTTCTCCCATCCCCTACCTTGAGAGAAATATGGCCACTAAAATCTTCCCACCCCTTCATGATACTTCTCCACAAACTGCACCCAAATGGAGAATTGATATTACTAGTTCTCCACCCCCTTCTAAAGTGTCATACTTTTCTGCCACCACCTCCCTCCATAAAGCACGCTCCTCAACTCCAAATCTCCACATCCATTTTCCTAGCAGTGCTCTATTGAAAACCCTAAGATCTTTCACCCCTAGTCCCGCCCACTTCTTTGGAGTCGTGACAGCCTCCCAACACACCAAGTGAATCTTTTAGAACCATCAGAAGCATCCATAGGAAATTCCTTTGAAGCCTTTCCAACTTTTCTGTTACTTTAGTCGGCGCCTGTAGCAAAGATAAGAAGTAGGAATACTTGGCAGCGTGCTCTTGATGAGCACCTCTTTTCCTTTGACAAATATCGCTTTTGCCATCCTGCAAGCCTTCTCTCAACCCTTTCAATAATAGAATTCCAAATAGAAATATCTTTATGTGATGCACACAACGGCAAACCCAAGTATGTAGTAGGCAAAGCACCCACCTTGCAATTGAGCACTTATGCAAGGCAATTGATGTTATCCACCTCTCCCACAGAAAAATCTCGCATTTACTAAGGTTAATTTTGAGCCCTGACACCACTTGAAACCACATCAGAACCTGCTTCAAGTATCCCAATTGATCTACATCTGCGTCACAGAAGACTAGCGTATCATCCACGAAGAGCAAGTGAGAGACCCTTGTAATACTTTGATCTCCGAATGAAGCCGAGAAACCCCTCAAATATCCTCCACCTAAAGCCCTATCCATCATTTTGCTCAACGCTTCCATCACTAGAATCAGCAAAGTCCATAGAACATTATGTCATGAGCAAGTGGAAGTGCATGGACAAAACTTTTGAGGTTAGCAGCTGAGCAACTATTTTTCCAGTAATGTGCATTCAGATTACTGGAATCCACTAATGGCCTATACGTTAATTTTAAAGAGGATTCAATAGTCTGCATTTAAGCAATACAACAAGCCAATAAAAAAATTAGTATGTCAGACATCAAGAAAAATGGTTGCTTATTAAATATAGGTTGTTGCATCCTATTTATCCCCCAAAAAACAAAAAAGGAAAAATGGGCAGCTTCTCAATTCCGACTTTGGGTGGGATGTGGCAGAGTTGTTAGAGATCAGATGAGTGGAGAAAGGTCATTCGCACTGAGAAGAAAGATCAACACTGCCCATGAATCAGCAACAGCTATGCTTTTCTTAAATACAAAATCCATTTGGCTCCTACGGCACTGTGTTCTACTGATGCCGAAGAACTCCTTCGACATTCAGTGCGCTTTGCTTAACGAGATGCAAGGACGATGACTTTGACGGACCAACTCCGTAAGTCAACTGTGAAAAGCCAAAAAGCATTTGACTAGAAAGGAATTCAAGCATCTTATTAAAAGTTGTTTCCAAGTAAGTACATACAGTTGGTACACAGAAGAAATAGCAATATCATTATTAATAAAACATAGAAAAAGGAAGAAATACATAGATATTGCAGCTTAAAAGAAGTGACCTATAGTAGTAGACTCACACTCAACATCTTCATTTAAGGCCTCTGATGTTAACCGATCTACTATTCTAGGTACCACATCAGCTCTCGTCACCCCTCCACCAGCATCAATATCAGCTAAAGCATCCCAGTTTGGTGTAGGAATCCCACCACCTGAACTTACACCTTGTGACCCACTATCGGAGAGAATTCTGGCCAGATAATAATAGACGTATCGCAGCACAGTCCGATCCTCACACTGTTGATCAAGCTGTAATGTAATGTAATAAGAGAAAGAGAAGAGTGAGCAAACAAAACCACATTTTTCCATAAAGCTAAAAGCTTGTTCAGTCCACCACAATGGCAATATAAAGAAAGACAAAAAGGTTCGTCCTGGTATATGACTAACTAAATTTGCAGATAAAATTAAAGAAGTCATAAGCCATACCATAAGCAAAGATGGTGCTAAAGAAGGATCAACAGAATTGTATACAGCTAGTTTAGGGAACACATGATGAACCAATTGCCTCTGAGAACTTTTCTGCAATTAATTGCAAACAAGATAAGAACAAATTTACGGAAGAAAATTAAACTAAAAGATACAGTGAGTGAGAAAGCTAAATGTACTTGATCAGACGTTGCTGCTAGCTCGTGGATGCTCCTTGCAAGTTGTGCATAAGAAACTGGCTGTACCAAAAAAAAAAAACAAATTGAATCAGGTACACTAGAAAGGCACATTCGAGACCTGAGATATTCAAGCAACGGGTCTGGTCAAGACGAAATCTCCCATTGCTAAAAATATACACCCTTAAGTTAGCTAAGTCTAGTTGTATAATATGAATTCTCAAAAAGTAAAAGGAACATATTTCCTTCTATAACAAGGTTGAAAAGGTAGAACTGTTACATGATCCAATCCTACATGAGTACAGCTGCAGTACATCTATGCATTATGACAGCGGAGGATAATCTATTTAGCTAAAATCATATTTCTCATCGCCTGTGAGTTCAGCAAAGCTCAATGGTGTCTATGCAAGCTTACGTGCAACTCGAAACTCTATCTACCATATGTTAATAAAAGTAGGTACCTTTTTCTTTTGCTTTTGTGGCATAATATTGGCACGAACAGCTTTCGCAGCAGAAATAGTATCGCTTTGGATCTGCATTAATGTCCCTTTTTTCTTCCGATCCGTCGATGCTGCCGCCACCGTGTGTGGCGGCAGTGATGGTGGCGCTGCCGCAGCAGAGGTGGACTGGGATGAAGAAGTAGATGATGGGTCTGATGTTATCAGATCCATTAGTGTCGTCCCACTCGAATCCTACAAAAATAGACAAGAATTATCAAATGCAAAATTGATGAAATGTAGAATTTAAAATGAGAAAATTACTTACAGCCATGATTTTTGAAGTGAAATGGAGGAGAGAGACACTAATATAAGCAAATGCACATTTGATTGATTAATGGAGAGAGAGCTATATAAATTGATTGGAGAAGATGAATTTTCTTCCTCCCCTGTGAGTTAAATTTCTTAATTCTTTCTTTTCTTTTTTTACTTTTGCTTTTGAGTAATGTTTTTTATGTACTACTCCTATTTGATTATGGAAGAATTATTTTCCAATTGTTTAACAACAGTTAGGTTCTGCATTTGCTTTTAGATGAGGACATATCTATAAACCCCTTGAGATTTGATGCTTTTGTATATCATGATTTTGAGTTGTTGTGTTTCAAAATATATTTTGAGTATGTTTATATGTTGTGTTATGATTTGTAGTCGTGTTGATAAAATCTGTTAAAAGTTTGAGATTTCAGATATATTTGTAAAAAAATCGACATTATTACAATCACTAATGCTCACGAGAGCCGTATAACAAGCTAAAATTCTTACAAGGGGATGCGGTAAATTAGTTTAACCCATATGATCACAATATTGAGGTCCACGATAGCGGTGGCTTTGGATCCCACCACTAGCATGAAGGTGAGATGTTCCATGCGAAGGGAAAGTGCAAGCCCAAGCCCAAACCTCGTGATTGTTATGTTGCCGGACGATATAAAATGATCAGCAATTGAACAACAAATATTTTTGACAAATATTGGAAAACAAGTTTTTAAATTGTATTTTGGAGAAAGTCATCGGAGATTTCAAGGGAATGATTCTTAACTCCCTTAGTTATGCTCATATTTGGTAATTTGCATATATTCTGATAAGTTTTATCCCGTATTTTAGTGTGTTTTACTTGTTTTAACCGTTGAAAATATCAAATGAACTTAATAATATATCTGAATGTTTAGGAAGCACTTAAGATGAAAGAACCAAATTTGAATGAACTTGGATGGACTTGAACTAAAAAAAAAATAATCTCATATAAGCTGTGAAAGAAATGCACTGCAACTCCAATGCAAGAAACACTTGGGGAAACTTGCATTAGTTTGAAGTCTCCATAGTAGTTAGGCAAATTTATGGGCGAATCGCCAAATCAAATCTCCAGGCCATATATGACTCGACTCGGATTTTCAGACAAGCTGCGCGGCACCCGACATCCTCTCCTAGACCTGTCGAGCGAACCCTATCTGCTTAATTATAACAAAGTATGAAATAAAGTTCTAAAATGAACATGAACAGGCTGCTAAGAAGGAAATGTAGTTGTCTACCCACCATACAAGGTTCAGAGGCTATCCAGGTTTGACATCTAAGAGTACAAAAAATATATATATCTCCCAAAATGGGCAAAATAGATATAACAAAACATAACTAGAGTTGGTGACCATCACGAACAAGCGACCGACTCATCACTGTCAGCTGGATTGTGCACGCTCCTCAATCGTGCATCGAGCAGGGCCCTAGAGTGGACGCTGCCGAAATGATAGACAAACAAGAGGCATACAAAGAGTGAGTCAAAAAAGATTCAGTAAGCGAGCACTAGCTAACTAGCTCGAACGGTAGGTAGGCTAGCTAGGGAATCAACAATCAACTCATCAACAGCAATCAAAAACAGATAGCCAATGCACAAATAAGTCAATGCCTATAGTCACATACAGCCCGCAACTCATGTAATAAAATGGAATGAAATGAAATATGATGCAATAGGGTTACATGTGCCCAAAACTCCTAAGGGGAGCATAATCCTGATGCATCTAAGGAAAACATAATCAGATGAAATAAATGGAGCGGACTACCCCTGCTCCTAGGGAGGAATACTCCTACACTATGACATCATAACCCACAGTAAGATAATATAATCTAAATATATAATCTAAGGCTGCGGCATAATAAGTACGCGCTCTCGGCAACTTCTCACGTAAAGAACATGTGGTAATACATCCATAAGGCTAAACACCATCAAAAAAATTGATGATATCACTTACCTCAAGTCTGGGACCAATTTGGCTACTAAACAATTTCATTCCCCTTCAAAAACCTCTCAAAACTACCTTTCTCGAAGTCATAGAAGAATAACCGCACACATTAGTGTTAATATGACAGATAACTAACAATAACGCAACTTTATTAAGAAATTCCAAATTACTCTTGGGCCCGGCTTAGTCGAATATCCATAAAATATATATTTTTGGACTTCTTATGGTCCCACGATGTCAACTATATGATTGGATTACAATTCCGAATTCATTTTATCTAAATTCTCCAAATACCCAAAAGCTAGGGTTCCAACCCATTTGAATCAAACCAACTTTCAAGAATTCTCTAACTCAAAACCTTCAATTAACATCATAGATAGGTTAGGAGGCGTTACCTGATCAATTGGAATGATTTGGTAGCAAGAATTCACCTTAGATCGAGTTTATATTGGAAAAATTAGATAAAATTTGAGTTATGTCAACTATTGGGGTCTATTTATACCCTGACTCAGTGCTACCGCGAAGCTGCAGTCACGACAATGACTTTACTCAATGCTATCGCACCCAGACTAGCGTTGTCGCAGTGAACAATATTTTTCTTCAGCCCTATCGCGCTTGCTTAAGCACCAGCAGCCCGACAGCGCAGGCTGGTGCTGCAAATCGGGTCCGAACGGGACCCTACCCTGCCCGAAATTACCCCAAATTTTATATGCAAGTTCTAAAATACATTTATGACTTGCTTGTTAACTCGTATCTTGAAGCGGACATCCGGTACGCAATATGAGGTTTAAGCCGAAGGAGAAAAGAAAAACTCTCATTTTTGGAATATATGCAAAAACTATCATAATGACCTCGGATTTCACTTATAAAAGTTCACGCAAGTCACAAAATGACCATATAAACCTACGACACTTTTTGATTTTGAAACGGAGCACTTTTGCTCGAAACGAGATCATAAAACAGGTTTACCGATGCTAGAAAACAAAAACATCTTTGCAAGACCTATCAGATAGGGTTCGATACCGCTCAAACTTTAGAAACAAGTTCTAATAGACCTTACAGAGCTTTTAAGACCGTTGGTCCGTAAATAGGAGTAATCCAAAAATGACTGGTCAAGGTCATTTCGATATAAAAGATTTTAAATATATTATTAGCAGTCACCTTAACTTGAGAAATAAAATAGCACTAGAGTTGAAGCAGATTCAGTTGTAAAAGATCCTCGAGTCCATTCTACAAAATGAATTGAATAGTTTTCTTATTTATGTACTATAAATATTGTCAATAGTTTTCTTATTTATGTACTATAAATATTGTCAATTATATTTATTGTATTTTTTTAGTATAAATATGAGTAGCTAAACCTTTTATCAAGACTTCTAAAGTACTTGGTGAAATTATTCCAAATTTACTTTATAAATTAGACTTCTCCCCAATTTTGAACTATACATTCTCCCCCTCATAAATTTATAAGGACGTATCAAAGAAAATCTAACACGAATTACCATATTTAAGTATTTGAAAAATAATTCAGAGATAATAATCCAGAAGAAGAAGAAGAAGAAGAGGAGTCTAAAATCATTGATTTCATAGTGTGTCCTTAAGGCACTTAATTCCTTCATAATACTCGAATTTAGAATTATTTCTTTGTAAGATAGAAACGATTACTTTCACTATTGTAGCGGTGCTTCAAACCCCAGTCCGCAGTGATGGATGAACTCAACTAGCGGCAGCAACTCACACGACACTTACTTTTATTTTTATTTGAACTCAAATAGCGGCATCAAATCCTCGATTTTTTTATTTTGGTACTCGGTTGTTCGGTTTAATCAAACTGTTACACTGGTGCTGCTACTGCTGCTGTTACGCTACTGCTCCGGCTGCTGTTACGCTGTCCCGGCTATTACAGAGCTGTTGTTATTGCAGCTATTACAGATCTATTGTTGTTGCTGTTACATTTGCGTTGCTGCTGTGGTTGTTGTTATACGTCTATAAATTTGCTTGTTTGGCCCAATTTTTTTTGTGCTAGAAACTTTGGCTTAAATCGAACAACCGGGTAAAGTGAATCGAACTAAAATAATTCGAACCAAAGTATAAAAAGCACAATATATTTTTTTCACTTCCAATGTAATGAGCCAAAGTTTAAAAAAATCAAACTGAAGTACTGAATGCCCACCCCTAATTTTCATTGTATTCTTACAAGTAGGAACATTAAAAGTGGTTGGAATGTTTTTGAACAACCTCTGAGTATTTCATGCACTTTGTGTGTGCAAAACTACGCCACCTATTATTATGGGGATACGAGTCCAGCTAGCGAGACTGCTCTTAGCTAACAAGTCACTGGGCGCAGATGATACACATCTGCTCCTTAAGCCACAGGCGTAGGATGTAAGGTATATAGCCCTCCGCCTTAGGGTTTACAGTCTCCTAGTTAGGGTTTCGTATATACTATCGCCTTGAGTTTATAGGCCCACGAGCCTTATTAGTCTTTGTATTTACTATAATTAGGACTGGATAACTCTTAGCTATAAATACACATCCTTACATTGTATTGTACATCAAGCGATTCACACTGAATCTATCTATTCTCAAGGAATAAAACTCTTTAGTTTCTTGCTTATTAATTTTCTCTCAGTTTTACTTAGTTTTCATGCGTATTTAGTGTATTGCTTGTGACCCTCTAACAAATTCAATTGTTTTACCTAAATGACCAAATTTAAGCTTAAAAAGTTTGGCGCCCACCTGGGGGACAGGAAATTGTAGGTTTCTACGAAGAAAAAGGCGCAGACATATCAGACGACAACGACAACATTCTAAAGAACACTACTAACGTAGCAGACGATTCCGCACGGGATCCCAACAATTGTAGTGGACAATCGATAGATCCTTCCAAAGAACTAGTCCATGTAGCCAGCGACGGCAAGGATGAAGAACCGCGTGAAGGTAATTCCGAGCTCAAATATTTCCTTGTCGATCTCCTCATGACCTTGTCAGAACGGGCAAAGCAAAACTCGGCCAACATGGTCAAAGGCATGACCCAAAAATTAGGAGCAATGTTTGCTGGATCATCTCAGAGGCTAGCATGCCCGCGAGGACTAGCGCTCGTAAACGACTCACCAACATCCGTTCCTAGTTGCATGCTCAACATGGATGTGGCCTCTGGAGGCCAATAGTCAGTAATCAAGATCTTAAAGGAACACCTGTCATTCAAGACATCCTGAAGGAGATGAAGGCCATCCATGATCGGATCGATAAAATTCCGGGTGCTCCACCCCAAGTTACCACCGTAGATGAGTAGAAGTTCTACAAGCATGCAGATAAGGCAAGTGCTGCACCGGTCCACATACCAAAGTATTTCCGCATGCCGGATAACCTTAAGTACGAGAGAAGCACTGATCCGGACGAGCATATTGCTGCTTACTATACAGTTATCAAAAGCAACGAGATTTCTGAAGGAGAAACTCAATCTGATTTGTTAAAGAGGTTTGGTTCGACCTTAACTAAAGGTGCCCTCGCATGGTATACTCAGCTACCAATGGGTTCAATCAATTCTTTCATACAGATGTAAGATTTATTCAAGAAAGCGCATTCCGGGGCCTATAAGAGAGGGAAGCTCATGGAAGATACTCCTTTCATTCCAAAATGGTTGTCCTAGTTTGACTTGGAACGGAGTTTAAGAAATGTGGTAAGACTTTTGGAACTTGTGGTTCAAAATAAGCCCTACATAAATATGTGGATATAAAGCATTTAATTAAGGGTAAAGTAGTAGTTTCAACTCAAAAATATTTCCAAATTTAAAATTGTGCCATTCTTTTTTGAACGGACTAATAAGAAAATAATGTCAACCATTTTGGAATGGAGGTAGTATCTTTGAAATTCTAAAACGTGTCAACGAGTTGCTAAAGGACTACATGGAGAGATTCCAAAGAGAACGCATGAAGCTTCTTCCAGTTCCCGACAATATCGCTGTGGTAGCTTCTAGCATGAGTCTGAACTCTAGGGGATCATTAGCCGTACGAGAGTTGTAGTGGAGTCTTACTCAGCATTCGGTTACCATATGGAATGCCTTGCACCAGAGGTATACTGAGAAGCTCTGTCTGGAACCCGAACAGTCTCAAGACCTCAGCAGGGACACATGGAGGAAGCGATCAGGTAGTCTATCTCTAGAGGGAGAGGTCGACGGAAGAAGAACAAAAGAAAGGATTCATAATCAAGCAGGATCAGGAAAGCGAGTCAATTCCCGAGGAGCAAGGTCCCAGGAGAAAAGCACAGAGCCACGTAGCTTCAAAGACTTTGGGTTGCGGGTCAACGCAGTAGAGCTGGTTGTCAATCACTTTAGGAAACTAGACTCTAGGGTGTGTTGGCCCCTTACTATCAAGGGCACGACTGAGAGGTAATCAACGGATTACTGCAATTTTCGTCGAAGCAACAGCCACGTCACAATCAACTGAAAGGCCCTGATATTGGAAGTTGAGCATTTGTTGAAGGAAGGACATCTCAAGGACTTGATCGAAGAAGGAGCAAGACGATCAAGAGCGCCCAACCCTAAGGATAAGAAAAGTATCAACGTGATCTTCGCAAAGCCCAGGTCGATCGACACTTGGGGGCTAAAGTGATGAAACTGTTTGTTGGACTGATTGTGTTCAGTCCAATAGAAGAGGAAGGGGAACACCAGGACGCTCTCATAATCCCAATCAAGGTGCTTGACCTTCAGATTGAGCAAGCTTTGACTGACATTGGGAGCGATGTCAAGGTCATCCAATTGGAGGTATTGCAGAAGATAGGCCAGCATCATCAAATAATTCCGAGCCCCTGTAGAGTAACCGGTTTCAATAGCATATGTGAAAAACCTATCGGAGAACTAGCTCTGTCGGTCCATATTCCGGGCGTGACCTGCGTAACGCCTTTTCAAGTACTAACTTGTAATCTCACATATGATGTTATCCTGGGGCGGCCATGGATACATAATGTAAGGGTAGTACCCTCAACACTTTACCAAGTCTTCAGATACCCGACCTCGCGCGGCTTAAGAAAACTAGCAACTACTCATAACTATTACAATGTGATTTAACTGCTGCGACTTAAGAAAAATAGCAATTACTTATAATACCCGCCATTATTGGAGCTAGAGAAAGTAGAAAGACAACTAGAATATCACTTTGCTATAGAAAGCTTCACATTACATTGAACAGAGATTATTGTATTGAACACAATGTGGTATCTTGAAGCGGCACAATTACAGTACTGAAACACAAGAAAGAGAAAGTATGGATATGGATTCCTTATCTTTCCATTACAATACATCTCAACCTTACTATACCTACCCTTTGATCAACCTTCACTTAAACCCTGTAACACACATAAAACAAAAAGGATTTAAAAAAAAAAACAACATGTTTTACTAGTGAGGCTTGCTCTAGTGGTTGAACACCTTCACCATCGATTGTTATGTCTAAGGTTCGAGTCACGCTGTAGTTAAGGTTTCATCTCCAGGCATAGTCTCTATCAAGCTCCAACCCAAACAAGATCAGCTTGTGACATCCAATGACAAGCCTCTCCTTTCACAGGTGAGAATTTTAACATATGAAAAGTCGGATGATTAGCAGACCATGAAGAAGTATCCATGTGATAAACAACCATAGCTGTATTAACAAGATCATTAGTGTTTGGATAAACTAAGTCCACGACATATAGACGAGTTGCAGAGAGCAAATGGCAAAAGTAAATAGCAAAGGGAAGAAAAATCTCATGGCGTGAAACACTTTTTTGGGCATAAAATTCTGCAGAGTTTCTTAATTCTAAGATTCTCTCCGGATCCCTCTACACTTTTTGTTGTCAATGCACTTAGGTGATTTTTGGCCAAAACATTCTTTGAGAAGTCTATCATTTCTTCAAAGGATTTAGCACATGTCTTCACTTCTCTTTTCAGAGTAGGTGAATTGCAACTAAAGATGGTAGTTTCAATGGTATATTCTGTAACAGTGGAAGAGAATGTCTTAGGGAATAAATGTTGGAGCTCGTTTGAGTTAGTGGAAATCTTTGATGCAATTTGAGAAGGAAAAAATGAGCGATGAGGGAATGGGTTCTCCAAGTTGTCAAGATGGTATGTTTTTCTTGGTTTGAGGATAGAAAGTGTGTGCAAAAATATACCACCTACTATTACGGGGATACAAGTCCAGCTGGTGAGAGTAGACTTATCCTATAAGTCACCGGGCACAAAGGATACACGTCTGTTCTACGAGTTACAACTGATCAAGTGGTACGAGCGTGAGATGAAGCGCACACATCCTGCCACCTTTGGGTTACGGTCTCCTAGTTAGGATTTCGCAGACACCACTGCCTAGGGTTTCGTATACACCACCGCTTTGATTTATAGGCCCAAAGCCTTATTAGTCTTTGTATTTTACCTTAATTAGGATTGGCTATCCACTACTATAAATACCCCTCCTTACATTGTATTATACAACACAACAATTCACCATATAATCTATTTTTTCTCAAGGAATACGACTACTTTAATTTTATTGCTCATTATTTCTCTCTTTTACTTATTTACTTTTCCATCATATTTACTGTATTGCTTGTGACCTCATTCTAAATTAATTGTTTTAACCTGGGCGACCGATTTAGGCATAAATAGTTTGGTGCCTACTGTAGGGCCCAGGCAATTGTAGGTATTCTACGAAGGAAAATGAGCAATCATGTCATGCAGTGGCAACCACGCCATATGAGATACTGATAATGAGATCCAACAGATAATTTATAACTCGGTCAATATGACTGAAACTGTGAACGACTATCTAAGGCAAAGACTTTGTAATCTGTCATCGCGGTTGAAGTCATACCAGTGTACCACGCCTCGTCATACCTCTCATGGTGCAAAACAGACATTCCAAAAGTTTATAAATACCATCTTCGGGGGGCCCGGGGTCTGAAGTACCAGGACCAGAGCCATTTGGTCTGCGAGGCTCACCAGGAGCTAGCCAAGAAGCCACACGTCAACACAATCGAGTTTGATGACAAGGATTCACGATGAGTTCATCAACCTTACTATGATGCTTTGGTAATCACTTTGCAGGTACATGATACTCGAGTCAAGCGTGTGTTGGTAGATCCATGCAACACGGTCAAAATTATTCATTGGCAAGTTGTTTGCCAGATGGAGGTACAAGACCATGTAATTCCAATTCCATATACCATAACAAGTTTTAACAGCTTTAGTGAGAAGTATGTAGGTAAGATACTCCTCCAGTTGCACCTTTCGGGAGAAACCCAGATGACATCCTTCCAAGTAATGACATGCGACCTCTCGTATAACATTATTCTCGGTGGGCCTTGGATTCACGAAGTACGCACAGTGCCGTCTACGCTTCACCAAATCCTTAAATACCCGACTCCTTGGGGGTGAATGAAATTTAGGGGGAACAGATGCTGTCCCGGAACTGTTATGTAACTGCTGTGATAGACGCCACCAAAAAGCAGACAAAAAATCAGAAGAAGAAGCTAGATAAGTTACTTGGTCTAGATCTCAAGAGACGGTCATCGCGCCTTCTGACCTGGAAGAGGAAGACAAGCCTGCCAAAGCTATAGTTGATGACCTTGACCCGTTGATCTTCAACGAGAACGTTCTAAATAAGAAATTCTTTGTGGGGGCCAAGCTCTCAGCGGAAGCCAAGCGAGAATATGATAACTTTCTATGTGCTCAGTCAAGCCTAGACACACACCGATATGCCAGGATTATCGACTAGCGTTATCACACATAATCTGAACGTCGATCCCAGCTTCCAGCCAGTCAAACAGAAGAAGCGACTGATCAGTTGTGAAAAGGGGCTGGCGGTCCATGAGGAGGTCAAAAAACTACTAATCAATGGTTCCATTCACGAGGTGCAATATCCCGATTGGTTATCCAATGTAGTAGTAGTTCCTAAGAAGAATGGGAAGTGAAGGATGTGTATCGACTTCACAAATCAGAACAAAGCATGCCCAAAGGATTCCTTCCCACTGCCAAACATTGACCAACTCATCGATTCAACGACAGACCATAATGATGTTTGGCAATATTAGCCTTTTTTACCTTAATATTTCCTCACATTTTGATACGTTATTCGCCCATTGCACGAAATAATTATGATTGTTGCGCTTACTTATTGTGTTTGTGATTTTAGGAATGATTTGGATGAATACGAGTGCAAACGGAGCGAAGATGGATATAAACGAGCAAGAGTTGATGAACTTAGCCAATTGTGGGATATAGAATTAGAAGGCAAAGCTATGGATCTGTCACAGCTTCAGAATTCAAAAAGCCATAAGCCATGCAACGCATGGGCTATAGCGCACGACTTCCAAAAGCCATGACACATGCGAGGCCTATGTTACACCCCGTATGCCTAAAATGACGTATATCATTCTAATGACATGTTAAGAATGATTTAAGTGAGTTTAATGTCATAATATGACCATACATGATGTTTATATGTTGAATATAAAGTTTGGAAAAAATTGGATTTAAGTTGTGGAAAAACCGACTAAGGAATCGCCTTGTAACGAAGCATTTTCAGCAATTAATTTCGTGTATTATATGAGGTCTTTTGGGGACATATCATATACCAAATATACCAAATTGAAGGTCTTGGATGTAGTTTCCAACACTTTTGACGGTTTTTTCATACAATGTCTAGATAAAAATATATGAGCATCAGAAGTCAGGCCAGAAAAAGGGACATAAGGGCAAAAGAGGACTAAAACTGAAATGTTTCAAGTATAAAATGAAATGTCCTCTCATATCTCGTCACTTCCAGAAAATAAAGAGAGTAACAGTGTGTGCTTGAAGGTTTAAGCCACTTTTATGATTTTGAAGGAAAGACGTTAATCTTAACTTGAAATTGAAGACAGATCGCGTCAGAACGCTCTACGCGATTAGGGTAACAGTATGCTACCTTCAATTTCGTCTATAGTTTGAGTTTTAGAATTAATTCATGGCTAAGTAAAGTACCTAAATATTGTATTATAGCTTGTTTAAGCTTTAGAAGGTGTTGAATTCAAGGGAAACAAGGTTTAGAAGCAAGAAATATCAAAGGTATGTAAGACTAAACGTTTCTTTTGGCAAGGTATGTATCTTTTAGCTTTTGAAGCTCTTCTTAATTCTAAACTTAGTGTTTCTTGTGAAAAACTTGTATGGTATCAAGGAAACCTTGTATATACTTAATTTAATACTAAAATCCAAGGTGAAAGATGTCCGAATCAGCAAGACAAAACGTTTCAAAATCCAGAAAATTGTTTTGATCTTTGGACAGTTGTTAGTATATTGATCATAACTCCTTGTACAAGTTTGATATTTAGATTCTTTAAGAATCTCCAGAACCCTAAGACATATATCTACAACTTTCATGCAGACCATGAAGTCTATATCTTTCATCTACACTCTAAAAATTAGGTTAAAAGTCAGGACTGTGGTGCTGTCCAGACATTCTATCTGCGGATCTGTTATGCCATCCAGTTGTCTCATCTTGTTATCCGTTTAACATGTTTATGTTATCAGTTTATCCGGGTATCCATTCCCGTGTATAGCATAGTGCTGGTTCTGTTTTTGCGGATCATCCAGTTTCAGGAGAAACTCTGCCAAAATTTTTATAGAAACTCAAAGAGTTTGACAAATTTTGAGTTCTAGGTTGTGTCTATAATTCTATCAAGAGTTTTGTTATCATTCCTTGAGTCCATATCTATTGTTGCCACATGTGTTATGCCTCATACATGCTTATGCTTATATTGTGATCATGTTATGTGTGATTTGGAGTCCCCCATAGAGGCTGGACATTGGACACACAGTCCGGTTGCGTGTGATACTACCCGCCTGGGGGATACAGCCCCTCTAGTTTAGGCGGGAGTTGAAACACCTAGTGTGACCGGGTGTCATTCACACACTCTGACCAGAGAGACCAGATATTACTGGCTGGGGGGGATATAGCCCATAAAACCCACCAGGTTTGTTATATACGCGTATATAGCCACAGTATGCACTGCATGATTATATGTGAGGCTAGTTTCAGATGTTCAGTTACCTGATTTAGGGGGATATAGCCCATAAGACCAGACATGTACCAGTTCAGATAACAGTTCAGTTTTAGCTCAGTACCAGTTATCAGTTCTCAGTTATCAGTCACCAGTTCTTAGCATCAGTATCAGTTGACGGCTATCAAATCCAGTTTCTACTAACCAGTTATCAGTCGTATTACAGTTATTTATCAGTATAGCTCAGCTCAGTCTTCAGTTCCAGATTCAGCTAGACTTCAGTTTATATTTAGATCATGTTTAGTACGTTCTTCAGATTTCCAGCTATATTGATATGCTCCATCTTATATTTACATATTTATATTCCAGCCTTACAGTTTGATTCAGCTATGATATATTATATGCTCATACCTTACATACTTGGTACATATCGTATTCACACCCTTTCCTGGGGCGCTGCATTTCATGCCGCGCAAATGCGGATAGATCAATGCTTGGACCACATCAGTAGGCCATCTATCAGCTTGGAGTCACTCCTGGAGTTACTTATCTTTTGGTATGTGCACAGTCAGCCAGTTTGGGCATGGCGGGGCCTTGTCCCGTCCTTTGTATATTCAGTTCAGCACTCTTAGAGGCCTGTAGATATGTCCCTGTGTGGTGCAGTCAGTATGTTATGTATATTAGCGTAGCCTTGTCATCTTTCCAGACTTTATGTTTTCAGTAAATATGTATGTATTCATAACAAGGTCGCCAGCTCATCTCTATAATTCATAGATTATTAGTAGGTTTAGCGATGATCGACAATTAGTGTGGGTCATCCGTCGCAGCCCTAAGTTGGGTCGTGACAAAAATGGTATCAGAGCTGTTCAGTCCTAGGGTGTCTACAGGCCATGTCTAGTAGAGTCTTTTTTAGGAGTATGTTGTGCGCCATACTTTTTAACAGGAGGCTACAAGGCACTTCAGGACAATTGTCTTTCTTTCTACTCTTGATCGTGCGATAGGGCCATAATTATACAATTCAGTTTTCTAGATGAAATGCTTTGAATGCAGCGATGCCGCCGAAAAACTAACAGCTGCCCAGAAGGGCAAGGTCATTGTCGGCCAAGGTACTATCAGTGTGTCACCTGAGGTGGATGAGTGTGAGGAGTCCAGACCTAAGGCTCCATCTGAGGCCTCGCAGATCCCTTCTGTTCAGGGTTATATTAGTTGTACTGCAGCTACCATACCTCCAGCTCCTCAGCCTGATAGTCAGGGACAGAAAGTGAGGGATGCCATCAGATTATTGACAAGTGTTGTAGTTGCTCAGACTAGATAGCATAGTGCAGATGCCCATGGAGATACTGGATCCAGGATCAGGGATTTTTATTCGACTAGAGCCTCCAGTCTTTACTGGATCCCGTACAGGAGAGGACCCTCAGGATTTTCTTGTGAGGATAGCCAGGGTGTTGAGGGTCATGCACGCGTCAGAGACAGAGTCAGTATAGTTGGCTGCATTCAGATTGCATAACCTAGCAGCAGGGTGGTATTATACATGGGAACTATCTAGAGGGTCAGTTGCTACTCCGGCGACTTGGAAGGAATTCTCAGATACCTTCCTTCATCAGTATATGCCCATAGAGACACAGAGAGCACGTGTTGATCAGTTCCTGACCTTGAGATAGTGAATTTTGAGTGTAGAAGAGTATAATTATTGCTTTAATTTTTAGCAAGGTTTGACCCTACTGTGGTAGCCAGTATGGAGGATAGAATCACAGGTATGTAGTGTGACTAGGTCCACACCTGGTGAACGAGTGCATGACGGTTACTGCGCAGTCAGGTATGAACATATCACGCATTCAGGCATTTGCTTTATCACTTGAGGAGAGGAAGTAGAAACAGAGAGCCGACAGGGATAGAGTGTTACACAAAAGGGGCAAATTTTCTAGTTCGTTCGGAGAGACATCCGGAGCGAGTAGGCAGCAAAGTGTTAGACAGCCACCCGCTAATGTACCTCCACAGTCCTGTGGCCCGAGATCTGATAGACCTCCTCAGTCCAGAGCTAGTCAGACATCACAGACTTTAGGATTTCAGTATCGTGGTACTTCTGTACAGGCCGGTCTGACATATTCCAGATGTCCAGATTGTGGTAGACGCCACTTGGGACCATGTAAGTTAGGAGTTGATACATGTTATATTTCTTAAAAGGTAGGACATCTCATGAGATATTTCCCGACTAGGAGTGGTAGTGGTGCAGCCCAGCTAGCTAGATTTGCAGTTGCTTCCTCAACACCAACACGCCATTAGGGGCATGTTCTTCAGGATGGCACCTACATAACTGAAAGAACTTAAGGAGCAGCTGAAGGATTTGTTAGATAAAGGCCTCATTAGACCTAGCATTTCCTCGTGGGGAGCCCCGGTATTATTTGTGAAAAAGAAAGATGGCTCTCTATGCATGTGCATAGATTATAGACAGTTAAATAAAGTCATAATATAATATGGAATAAATACCCTCTTCCCAAGATTGATGACTTGTTCGACCAGCTTCAGGGTGCCAAGTGCTTCTCGATGATAGATTTGCGATCACGCTACCATCAGGTTAGAGTCAAAAAATCTGATATGCCTAAGACTGCATTCAGGAATAGGTATGGCAATTATGAGTTTTTAGTGATGTCATTTGGACTCACTAATGCCCCTGCAGTATTTATGGATCTGATGAACAACATATGCAGGCCTTATCTAGATTTATTTGTGATTATATTTATTAATGATATTCTCGTCTATTCAAAGTCTGAATCAAAGCATGTGGAGCACCTATGCACAGTATTGGGTAATCTTCGGGACCAACAATTATATGCTAAGTTCTCAAAGTGTGAATTCTGGTTAGATTCAGTGGCATTTCTTGGCCATATAGTTTCAGCAGAAGGAATTAAAGTAGAAGGCCAGAAGATCGAGGCTGTAAAGAATTGGCCCAGACTTACGACGCCAACTGAAGTGCGTAGTTTTTTGGATTTTGCAGGTTATTATAGAAGGTTCGTAGAGGGTTTTTCCTCCATTGCAGCTCCACTGACCAAATTGACACAGAAAACAGCTAAATTTGAGTGGTCTGATTCTTGCGAGCACAGCTTCCAAGAACTAAAGAGCCAGGTTTATAACAACTCCAGTACTTACACTTCCAGAGAGATCTGAGGGCTATGTCATTTACTGTGATGCTTCTCGAATTGGTCTTGGTTGTGTTTTGATGCAGCACGGAAGAGTAATTGCCTATGCTTCCAGGCAACTGAAAAAGCACGAGCAGAACTACCCTACTCATGATCTCGAGCTTGCAGCAGTCATTCATGCATTGAAGATTTGGGGACATTATATGTACCATGTTCATGTTGATATTTATACAGATCACAAGAGCCTCAAGTACATATTTAATCAGAATGAGCTAAACCTACGACAAAGGTGATGGCTAGAGTTGCTAAAGGACTACGACGTGGACATTCTTTATCATTCGGGTAAAGTGAATGTTGTTGCTGATGCCCTTAGTCATAAGTCTATGGGTAGTCTATCTTATTTACAGCTACAGAAAAGAGAGTTAGCTCATGCACTCCACCAGTTGGCCAACATGGGAGTCAGATTAATAGATTCAGAGGACGCATGAGTTATAGTTCAGAAAGCAGCCACTACTTGCCTAGTTACAGAAGTAAAACAGCATCAGTATGAGGATCCAGTTCTAGTTGAATACAGACAAATAGCCATAAGAAAACCGGAGTCACCATACAGGGTTACTAGTGACGGGGTTCTTAGGTATAAAGATAGACTTTGTGTTCCTGATGTTGCAGAGTTATGTGGACAGATTATGACTGAGGCACACTATTCTAGGTACAATGTTAATCCAGGTTCGACTAAGATGTATAATGACCTTAAGCAGATTTACTGGTGGGACGGAATGAAGCGTGACATAGCAGAAGTTGTGGCTCAGTGTTCTAACTGCCAGCAGGTTAAAGTCGAGCATAAAAAACCTAGTGGCTTGTTACAGGAAATAGAGATTCCATCATGGAATTGGGAAGTAGTAAATATGGACTTCATTACAGACTTGCCCCGTACGTGGAGCATGTATGACTCTATCTGGGTTATAGTTGATAGGCTTACTAAATCAGCTTATTTCTTGCCCGTTAGAATTACATATACAGCGGAGGATTATGCTAGACTTTATATCAGAGAGATAGTGCGCCTACATGGTATTCCAGTATCTATTATTTCAGACAGGGGCACACAGTTTACAGCGAATCTCTGGCAATCGTTCCAGACTGGTTTAGGGACACTGGTGTATCTGAGCACAACATTTCATCCACAGACAGACGGACAGGGTGAGCGGACCATTCAGGCATTAAAAGATATGCTTAGAGCTTGCGTGTTAGATTTTGGAGGCAGCTGGAGTGATCATCTACCGTTGATAGACTTTGCATACAACAATAGCTATCATTCTAGCATACAAATGGTGCCATATGAAGCTTTGTATGGGCACAAATTTATGTCTCCTATAGGATGGTTCGAGGTTAGCGAGTCTCAATTGATAGGTCCAGATTTAATTCAACAGGCAGATGATAAAGTCAAGTTGATCAAGGAAAGATTATCAGCAGCGCAGAGCAGACAGAAGTCCTATACAGATAACCGACGTCGAGATTTAGAATTTCATATTGGCGATTGGGTATTCCTGAAAGTATCACCTATGAAAGGCGTTATGAGATTTGGAAAGAAGGGGAAGCTTAGCCCTAGATTTATTGGTCCATATCAGGTTATCAGGCGAGTTGGGCGTGTAGCCTACGAGTTAGACCTTCCCGCAGACCTTTAGGAGATACATCCAGTATTCCATGTTTCTATGCTCAGAAAATATGTCGGAGATGCTTCTAGAGTTATACCAGTAGATGATATTCTGATCACAGAGCAGTTGACTTATGAAGAGATGCCAGATACAATTTTAGATAGACAAATTCGTCGACTAAGGACGAAAGACATTCCTTTAGTTAAGATGCTATAGCAAGGCAATAATGTAGAAGAAATAACTTGGGAAGTTGAAAATGACATGAGGGCCAAATATCCACATCTCTTCACTACTTCAAGTATGTATCAGATCGTTGCTCAATGTTTCTACATACTTCATTTAACATTCGAGTTCCTAACAAGGGAAGGTTGTTACACCCCGTATGCCTAAAATGACGTATATCATTCTAATGACGTACCATACATGATGTTTATATGTTGAATATAAAGTTTGGAAAAAATTGGATTTAAGTTGCGGAAAAACCGACTAAGGAATTGCCTTATAACGAAGCATTTTCAGCAATTAATTTCGTGTATTATATGAGGTCTTTTGGGGACATATCATATACTAAATATACCAAATTGAAGGTCTTGGAGTGTAGTTTCCAACACTTTTGACGGTTTTTTCATACAATGTCTAGATAAAAATATATGAGCATCAGAAGTCAGGCCAGAAAAAGGGACATAAGGCAAAAAGAGGACTAAAACTGAAATATTTCAAGTATAAAATGAAATGTCCTCTCATATCTCGTCACTTCCAGAAAAATAAAGAGAGTAACAGTGTGTTCTTGAAGGTTTAAGCCACTTTTATGATTTTAAAGGAAGGACGTCAATCTTAACTCGAAATTGAAGACAGATTGCGTCAGAATGCTCTACGCGATTAGGGTAACATTATGCTACCTTCAATTTCGTCTATAGTTTGAGTTTTAGAATTAATTCATGGCTAAGTAAAGTACCTAAATATTGTATTATAGCTTGTTTAAGCATTAGAAGGTGTTGAATTCAAGGGAAACAAGGTTTAGAAGCAAGAAATATCAAAGGTATGTAAGACTAAACATTTCTTTTGGCAAGGCATGTATCTTTTAGCTTTTGAAGCTTTTCTTAATTCTAAACTTAGTATTTCTTGTGAAAAACTTGTATGGTATCAAGGAAACCTTGTATATACTTAATTTGATACTAAAATCCAAGGTGAAAGATGTTCGAATCAGCAAGACAAAACGTTTCAAAATCCAGAAAATTGTTTTGATCTTTGGACAGTTGTTAGTATATTGATCATAACTCCTTGTACAAGTTTGATATTTAGATTCTTTAAGAATCTCCAGAACCCTAAGACATATATCTACAACTTTCATGCAGACCATGAAGTCTATATCTTTCATCTACACTCTGAAAATTAGGTTGAAAGTCAGGACTGTGGTGCTGTCCAGACATTCTATCTGCGGATCTGTTATGCCATCCAGTTGTCTCATCTTGTTATCCGTTTAACATGTTTATGTTATCAGTTTATCCGGGTATCCATTCCCGTGTTTAGCATAGTGCTGGTTCTGTTTTTGCGGATCATCCAGTTTCAGGAGAAACTCTGCCAAAATTTTTATAGAAACTCAAAGAGTTTGACAAATTTTGAGTTCTAGGTTGTGTCTATAATTCTATCAAGAGTTTTATTATCATTCCTTGAGTCCATATCTATTGTTGCCACATGTGTTATACCTCATACATGCTTATGCTTATATTGTGATCATGTTATGTGTGATTTGGAGTCCCCCATAGAGGCTGGACATTGGACACACAGTCCGGTTGCGTGTGATACTACCCGCCTGGGGGATACAGCCCCTCTAGTTTAGGCGGGAGTTGAAACACCTAGTGTGACCGGGTGTCATTCACACACTCTGACCAGAGAGACCAGATATTACTGGCTGGGGGGGATATAGCCCATAAAACCCACCAGGTTTGTTATATACGCGTATATAGCCACAGTATGCACTGCATGATTATATGTGAGGCTAGTTCAGATGTTCAGTTACCTGATTTAGGGGGATATAGCCCATAAGACCAGACATGTACCAGTTCAGATAACAGTTCAGTTTTAGCTCAGTACCAGTTATCAGTTCTCAGTTATCAGTCACCAGTTCTTAGCATCAGTATCAGTTGACGGCTATCAAATCCAGTTTCTACTAACCAGTTATCAGTCGTATTACAGTTATTTATCAGTATAGCTCAGCTCAGTCTTCAGTTCCAGATTCAGCTAGACTTCAGTTTATATTCAGATCATGTTTAGTACGTTCTTCAGATTTCCAGCTATATTGATATGCTCCATCTTATATTTACATATTTATATTCCAGCCTTACAGTTTGATTCAGGTATGATATATTATATGCTCATACCTTACATACTTGGTACATATCGTATTCACACCCTTTCCTGGGGCGCTGCATTTCATGCCGCGCAGATGCGGATAGATCAATGCTTGGACCACTTCAGTAGGCCATCTATCAGCTTGGAGTCACTCCTGGAGTTACTTATCTTTTGGTATGTGCACAGTCAGCCAGTTTGGGCATGGCGGGGCCTTGTCCCGTCCTTTGTATATTCAGTTCAGCACTCTTAGAGGCCTGTAGATATGTCCCTGTGTGGTGCAGTCAGTATGTTTTGTATATTAGCGTAGCCTTGTCATCTTTCCAGACTTTATATTTTCAGTAAATATGTATGTATTCATAACAAGGTCGCCAGCTCATCTCTATAATTCATAGATTATTAGTAGGTTTAGCGATGATCGACAATTAGTGTTGGTCATCCGTCGCAGCCCTAAGTTGGGTCGTGACAGCTTACCCTGTGGCTTTTAGTTCAGCGACCCCAATTTTTCCAACTTAGTTTAGGCTTTGGATTAACTTATGGGAAGACTTTGTAAACACTATAAATAGCTATTAATTTCGTTTTAGTAGAGAGGTCGAATATTTGGAGCAAGTTTTGGAGTTCCTAACACATTGAACCAAGGGTTTAATTCCTTTACTTCATCTATTATAATCTTTCATATTTCTTTCATGAATTGTTGTGTTGTTATTATGAATATGCGTAGCTAAACATATCGTTCGAGGGTTAGAGCAAATACATGAAGGTTGATGTTTGAAAGTTGATTTCTACTTTTTAATGTACCATAACAGATTGTTTATTCTTTCTTGAGCCTAGTTGTTTGGTTATTGAGGCCTGATAATTGAACACTACCTACGGTTTACAAGTTGAACTCGATAGAGGGAACTTGTGAACGCAAATAAGAAAGAATAGGGATTGATTGTGAACCTGGGCATCAGGGAATCGATTTGCAGGTAGGATAGACATATACCTATTCATCTTGCTTAGGAAAATACAGACTGTTTGTAGATTTGTTTGTAGCTCTGACCCTGGACCATTTCTCCGTTATTGATAACAACCCATAATTTGCTCCCTATTACTTGACTTCAGTTACTAGTTTTTAATTATTTCCTTTAGTTAGTAAAAATCATAACCACTGTTGAAAAAGATCCCTGAATAGTTTTTAGGAAATTGTTTGCTAGAATATAGTCATTAACACTAGTCCTCGTGGGAACGATACTCGACTCACTACTTTATTACTTGTCAACCACGTATACTTGTGTGTGCATTTGGGAGCAACAAGTTTTTGGCACCGTTGCCAGGGATTAAATAATTGACTGTTTTCTTTTTACACGATTTGTTATTTTCTATTCAGGTTTAATTTTTGTTTTGAGTTTCTTGTGCCATTTTAGGTTATAGGTCTTGAATGCGAAAGGAGAGAAAGGACGAACCACTTGAACCTTTTGATCCTGAACCTGAATTAACCTTATGGAGATTGAGGAAAGAAGCA
The DNA here is from genome assembly GCA_029990575.1 of Petunia axillaris subsp. axillaris. Taxonomy (NCBI): domain Eukaryota; kingdom Viridiplantae; phylum Streptophyta; class Magnoliopsida; order Solanales; family Solanaceae; genus Petunia; species Petunia axillaris. The sequence continues at coordinate 8,979,332 of JARKNS010000001.1, read as the reverse complement.
AGAGACCGTGAAGCACTCACACTTGTACTTGCTTCCTTACCTATTGGAATGGCAGAAAAACGAGCTTTAGATGTGCGAGATGTTGCTCTTCCTAGTCTGGAGGGAGTAGCTTCTAGCATTGTGAAACCTGAAATTACTGGACACTTTGAGATTAAGCCCGATATGATACAACTGCTGCATGCGACTGGAAAATTTGCTGGATTACTGCACGAGGATCCACAACAACATATCCAGAATTTCTTGGAGATTAGTGACACATACACACCAGCAGGCGTCTCAACTGATTGTGTTCGCTTGATACTCTTCCCGTTTTCATTGACTGGAACAGTAAGGAAGTGGTTAAAGGCTGAAAAGCCTGGGTCTATCACAACTTGGGATGATTTAGCTAAGAAATTTTTGGCTAAATTCTATCCATCCGCCAAAACAGCCAGAATACAGAGTGAGATTATGTCTTTCAGACAACGAGATGGAGAATCCGTGTATTCAGCTTGGGAGAGATTCAAGTCATTGTTAAGAGATTGCCCGCACCACAACCAATCTAATGAGGTGTTGGCCCATACTTTTGTTGAAGGATTGAATGCTCATACCAAGATCGTAGTGGATGCTGCAGCTGGAGGCCAAGTATTTTCCTTGAATTTTAATGAGATTTATGAATTGCAGGATAAATTTTCTCAGAGCAATCCTGACTGGTAGGGCGATGGTAGAGTTCCAACGCAAAAAGCTGCTGGGATACTTCAGTTGGATGCATTCTCAGCATTAACTGCAAAGGTAGATGCCATAGCTAATCAGATCAACAAGTTAGAACTGCCACCATCTCAGCAACAAGTGGCACCAGTTAAACAAGTGCATCAGTTCCAAAATTTCGGTAAGGTCTGTGGAGAGGATCATACTACTGAGGTTTGCCCCTCCAATCCAGAGTCAGTTTATTACGTGGGAAATCAAAACAGGTTTCAGGGACAGAATCGGAGTCAGTTTGGTAACAGCTACAATCCTAATTCACGAAGTCATCCTGTTTTCTCATGGAGTGATAATCAAGTTGCTCAAGGTGATACGAGATCTCAGAATAACTGCCAGAGTTCACAGCCTCAGGCTCAACCACAACAGTAGAACAATTCAGTGGAAGATTTGATAAAGCAGATGTTGGCAGGTCAGCAGAAAATTATAGCAGACAATGCAGCTCAAGCACATGCCATAAAAGATCTCGCCAATGCTCAAAAAGATCTGGAAAGCCAAATGGGGCAGCTAGCTGGAGCACAATACACCAGACCATATGGTGCCTTGCCAAGTGACACAGAAAAGAATCCTAAGGAATTTGTGCAGGCAGTTACTTTGAGATATGGACAAGCTCTAGAAGAAGTGCCTCCAAAGCCGAGGAAACCCGTTGGTGAACTGGAGCCAAATACTGAAAAAGAAGCTGAAAAAGTGATAGAGAAGCAGCCCGAGCTGGAAAATGTCAGACCACCACCATCTTTCCCTTAAAGGCTTCATAAGTAGAAAGTAGATGCAGCTTGCAAGAAATTTTTGGAGATCTTGAGTCAGATACAAGTGAATATTCCTTTGGTGGAACTTTTGCATGATGTTCCAAAATATGCTAAGTACATCAAGGATATTGTGGCAAATAAAAGAAGACTGACTGAGTTCGAGACAGTTTCACTTACTGAAGAGTGCAGTTCCAGAGTCAGAAGCAAACTTCCTCAGAAATTGAAAGATCCTGGAAGCTTCACTATTCCTATAAAAATTGGGAAACATGAGGTTGGGCGAGCTTTATGTGACTTGGGCGCTAGCGTAAATTTAATGCCATCATCGGTGTTTCGAAAGCTAGGCCTGGGTGAACCAAGACCAACCACAGTGACCCTGCAGTTAGCGGACAGTTCTTTGACATGCCCCGAGGGAGTTATTGAGGATGTTCGAGTACAAGTAGGCCAATTCATCCTCCCTGTTGATTTCATCATTTTAGATTATGAGGCTAACTAAGAGGTCCCACTCATCTTGGGAAGAGGATTTTTGGCTACTGCTGATGCTGTGATTTGAGTTAGAGCAGGGAAGATGATCATGAGGGTAAATGGCGAAGAAGTGTATTTAATGTGTTCCGGACTACTCAACTTCCATCACACTATGAAGAGCTATCTATGGTAAGAGTGCTGGATATGGAGTTAACTGCCTCTGAAAAATCACTTCTGGCTTCTAAGGATGATCCTCATGAAAGAGCATTAATGTATGAAGATGACATGCTGAATGATGAAGAAACTAAGGAATACTTGGAGATTCCTGACATGGAGTGTCAATTTATCCCAGGGTGGAAGAATTTTGAGGAGCTTGATAGATCTCTAACATTAGCTCCTGACCGTCTATTGAGAAAGCTCCAGTTCTTGAACTTAAACCTTTACCTGCTCATTTACGTTATGCTTATTTAGGTGAGGATAACACCTTGCCCGTAATCCTGTCTTCTTTGTTGTATGATGTGCAGGTTGAGAAGGTCTTAAGATTGTTGCGAGAGCGCAAGAGGGCAATTGGATGGACCATTGCGGATATTAGAGGGATTAGTCGTTCTTTTTGTATGTACAAGATCCTCTTGGAGGAGGGCCATAAGCCAAGTGTCGAGCAGCAAAGAAGGCTAAATCCAGTAATGAAGGAGGTTGTGAAGAAGGAAATTATCAAGTGGCTTGATGCTGCCATTATTTTTCCAATCCAATGTGTTCTAAAGAAGGGAGGTATGACAGTTGTGACGAACGAGCAAAATGAATTGATTCCTACAAGAACAGTCACGGGGTGGCGGATTTGCATTGATTATAGGCCATCAGAAAAGATCACTTTCCACTCCCCTTCATTGATCAGATGTTGGATAGGCTACCCGGGCATGAATATTACTGTTTTCTTGATGGATACTCGGGCTACAACAAGATTGTGATAGCACCAGAAGATCAGGAATAGACGAGGTTTACATGTCCTTGTGGCACTTATGCATTTAGAAGGAAGCCGTTTGGACTATGTAACGCGCCGGGAACCTTTCCTAGATGCATGATGGCTATTTTCACCGATATGGTGGAAAAATTTGTTGAGGTATTCATGGATGATTTCTCAGTCTTTAGAGATTCGTTTGATGGCTGCTTGAAGAACTTAGATGCCGTGCTTAGCCGCTGTGAAGAAACCAACTTGGTACTTAACTGGGAAAAATGCCATTTCATGGTTCGAGAGGGCATTGTACTTGAACATAAAGTGTCGAAGCAAGGGATCGAGGTTGATAGAGCAAAGGTTGAAGTAGTTGAAAAATTACCACCACCTATATATGTTAAAGGTGTGCGTAGTTTCTTGGGATATGTTAGGTTCTATAGGCGATTCATTAAGGTCTTTTCGAAAATAGCAAATCCCATGTGCAAATTGTTAGAAAAGGATGCGAAGTTGAATTCGATGATGCCTGTCTGAAGGCGTTTGAAGAACTAAAAAAGAGGTTAGTGACTCCACCAATTATTATTGCTCCTGAATGGTCTCTACTGTTTGAGTTTATGTGTGACGCGAGTGATACTGCTGTTGGGGCTGTACTCGGGCAAAGAAAGGGTAGAATTTTCACTCTATATACTATGCATGCAAGACTCTTAATGCTACCCAATCCAATTACACTACCACAGAGAAGGAGCTGTTGGTTGTTGTTTATGGTTTTGATAAGTTCCGATCTTACTTGGTTGGCACTCGGGTTATCGGCTACACTGATCATGCCGCAATCCGGTATTTATTTGAGAAGAAAGATTCTAAGCCGCGACTGATTCGTTGGGTTCTTCTACTCCAAGAGTTTGATGTGGAGATCCGAGATCGAAAAGGGATCGAGAATCAAGTGGCGGATCACTTGTCGAGGCTGGAAGATAGAAAACATATAGATGAGGGGCCTGAAATAAATGAAGTTTTTCCAGACGAGCAACTTTTTGCTCTGCAGGTAACCGAGGTGCCATGGTATATAGATATGGTGAATTTGATGGTGAGTAATGTTTATCCACCTAAGGCTACAGCTGAATAGAGAAGGAAATTTACGTCTGGGATGAGCCGTACCTGTATAAAATTGGCCCAGACCAGTTGGCGAGGAGATGTATTCCAAGTGATGAAGTCGAGTCTGTGTTGCAGAGTTGTCATTCATCCCCCTATGGTGGTCATCATAGTGGTGATAGGACAGCTGCGAAGGTGCTTCAGTCGGGGTTCCTTTGGCCTACTCTATTCAAGGATGCTCATGCCTTTGTTAAACAGTGTGATTGTTGCCAAAGAACGGTAATATCTCAAGGCATCACGAGATTCCCTTGAGTAACATCCTGGAGATTGAGTTGTTAGATTGTTGGGGAATTGATTTTATGGGTTCGTTTACACCTTCTAATGGCAACAAATACATACTTGTAGCAGTCGACTATGTGTCAAAGTGGGCGGAAGCTATTGCACTTCCAACCAATGATGTGAGTGTCGTGGTAAGGTTCTTGATGAAAAATATTTTTACTCGCTTTGGGACACCACGGGTCATCATCAGTGATGAAGGTACGCATTTTTGCAATCTCTTATTCAATAAACTTTTGGCCAAGTATGGGGGTGCATCACAAGGTAGCTACTGCTTATCATCCTCAAACGAGTGGCCAAGTGGAGGTGTCGAATAGAGAGACAAAGTAGATTCTTGAGAAAACTGTTGATGCTTCAAGGAAGGATTTGTCTATGAAGCTCGACGACACTCTTTGGGCCTATAGAACGACTTTTAAAACACCTATTGGAACCTCTCCGTATAGGTTGGTTTATGGTAAGGCCTGTCACTTGCCTGTCGAGTTAGAACATAAGGCGTAATGGGCAATTAGAAAGCTCAATTTGGATATGGAAGTGGCAGGTGAAAAGAGGATGCTTCAGTTGCATGAGCTAGAAGAGTTCCGTTTCCACGCTTATGAGAATTCAAAGTTATACAAAGAGCGGACAAAGAAATGGCATGACAAGCACATTGAACATCGTCAATTTGAGCCGGGCCAGTTAGTATTGTTGTTCAATTCTAGATTGAAATTATTTTCGGAAAAGTTGAAGTCTAGATGGTCGGGCCCCTTTGAGGTAGTTCGTGTCACTGCACATGGAGCGGTTGAATTGAGAGACCCGGATTCCGATAAGTCATTTTTAGTGAACAGGGAAAGAGTTAAGCGCTATTGGGGAGGTTTAGTCAATCATCGTACCTCCGTTTCATTGCGAGAACCATAAATTGTAACCGTTGTGCCACGACGTTAACTAAGGCGCTTCTCGGGAGGCAACCCGAGCTTTGTATGTAAATGAAAAAATAAATAAAAAAATTGAAAAAGAATAAAAATACAAAAAGAGTCGTGCCGCGACGTTAAATCAACCGCTTGTTGGGAGACAACCCAATTTTTATTGTTTTAGTCGTTTTACTCATTTAACATTACGTAGTTTCTGGTTGTTTTTGCAGGGCTCGGGCCTTTTGGATGTTGAGCTAAGTTCAAAGCATCGCGTGGCTCATAGCATGGAGTAGAAGAAAATTTTTCATGTCAGAAGCTGAGAAGCTACAGACCAAGCGACGCTTTTAGCATAGCTTTGAGTAAAACAGTGAAATGGAGCAGGATCGCCATAGCATCAGCGTCGCACACTCCATGGCGTGGAATGGAACAGTGGAGTCAAAGTTTGAAACTCTATAGCCATGCGACGCTTAGCTTATAGTGTGCGTGAAAATTTCAGCTGCAATCAGAAACGCTGTAGCGTACGCATTGCTTACATTATAGCTTGGACATAAACAGAATGTGCAGATTTTTAAACGCCATACACATGCATCGTGTAGGCTATAGCGTGCGCAAAAAACTTCAGAAATAACTAGAAAGCTACGACATAAGCGTCACTGCCTCCACAACTTTGCGTGAAACAGAATACACAGATTTGGACATGCTATAAGCGTGCGTCGCCTTTCTCATAGCTGTTCAGGTAAGTTCAAAAAATTTAACGGGTCGACCCACTCTTGACCCATTGACCCACGACCTAAAACATTAAAATACCATTCCCTTTCCTTCTTTCCCTATGTTTAAACATAAAACAAGAGAAAAGCTGAAGCAAAGAGACAAAACATAACACACTGCTGCCCGTTTCTCTCATCTCTGCTTGAAAAAAAATTCAATTGATCTTCTCATCTCTTCATCAACGACTCTGGTGAGTTTTCTCTCTTCTCTCTCTATCGTCAGTGCTTCCATATACGTAACAATCCCATCCCCTTGTCCTATACTTACATGTGTGTATGCTGAAATTTTTTTTTCTGAATCCTTGTCGGGTTGAGTTTAAATTGTGAAATTCTTATTGCTTTACACTGGGTGCTTCAAGTGATCTCCCATAAAATTTGGGAGGGTTATTTCCCTCTAAATATTTGTGAAATCATAGCTTAAAAATGATGAACACAAGGTGTTCGACATAATGCCGCAATGAAGAAAAACTTGAAACTTTGCGAATTCTTGAGTAGCATAGTTCCACAAAGGCATTAATTGAATAAAGTGAGGTCCGAATAATTGAATTGCTTACTTGATGCTAATTTCGACTTGATCATGAGTTAATTACGCCATCGGGCAAGGTTGTGCGACATATGCACCAAGGTTTCAATGTATACCTTGACTGCTGCTTCAACTACTTTCTTTGATTCGTTCATGATAAGTTAGTTGTTTTCATATCGTTTGAGTCGTTATAGTTAGTTAGAAACAAGTGTGGGGTTGTTCCTATACCCCGGGAGATTTTTTCTTATTTACTTGGGAGTCTAAAATCCGACTTTGTGGTGCAGGTACTATGGTGAAAACAACACAAAAGGCTTCTTCTTCTGCTGCACCGGCTGCCCAGAGGCCAAAACTGGGGGTAGCCTCAACTAGTAAAGTGAAAAAGGGCAAAGCAAAGGCTAAAGCATCGAGTAAAGCAAAACCAAGGGTTCCGAAAGAGGCGATCCCTATTCCAAGGCCCGGGGGGAAAGACAAGGTTTGGTCTATCTTTTGTGAAGAAAGGGGAAAGCCAGGCTTGGTACAAAAATGTGAAATTGTCGGGCTATATCCCGGAACAAGCTATAGATGAAAGAAAATTGATCCAAAAGTGTCGAGTAGTAAGACAAGCAGTTCATGGGATGAAGTGTGTTTCGTTATTAGCAAGGCCAGGGCACGCGAATCTTGATCTTGTGTCGGAATTCTATGCTAATTGGGATCCGAAAGAAGCATGGCGAGATGATGATATGGTATAGGTTCGGGGCTGTAAAGTGAAGCTGGATGCCACTGCCTTGTGCAATTTTTTAGGGGTGGATGATCATGATACTGAGGAGCTCCGAGACTTCATTAAGAGGCCGGACTATAAGGCTATGCGAGACACACTCTGTGGCGTGGATTCTACACATCTGTGGGAACGCTCAGAGGAGACTGGAAGGCACAAGTGTATGTTGTTCTCGCAATTTCAAAAGAAGGCCCGTGTCTGGATGAAGTTGATTAATGCTCGCATTCTACCATCTAGACATTTTTCTAGTGTGATCAAGACACGAGCGTGCATGATCTACTTCTTCATGGTGGGGAAACCGGTGAACATTGGGTATTACATGCTTAAATTGATGAGGAGGACACGCCTCAAAAAGACGTGTCACCAGTTGTTTTTCTATAATATTCTCACCCAGTATTTAGAGAAGGCGGGGGGTGTCGATTGATGCGATTGGTGATCGTATTGTCCCTGATATAGAGAAGCAGCTTGATATTGCAGCGGTTAAGGGTGTGGTTGCTAGTACCCCTACCAAATTCACCGCGGATAAGTGGCATGAAATAGACGCCAACCTGTCAGCCCGTAAGTATTTGATGATAGAATATCTAGCGAAGGCAACAGGGATGGATATGCAGGCACTTGATCGAGCTGTTCCTTTGTTGGATTCGTCCAAGCAACTGTTGAGCTTGACTAAGAAAGTTGTGATACCTCTTGAGAAGGATGAGGATACAGATTCTGAGATCGTGGCTAAAGACAAGGGCAATGATGATGATAAGAGTGGTGACGAAGAAGAGGGTAGTGAAGAAGAAGAGGAGGAGGCGCGCACTCCGCCACATAGGCCTGGAGGTTCCTCGAGAGCTCAGGCAGTTGTCCCTACCACTACTACTCCTGTGGCTGCTGATGCTGACACTCCCGAGCATACTGAGCGGGAGAATTCCAATGAGAATGCGACGGATTAGGCTACTTGGCCTTCAGGGAAGTTCCTTTACCTCTTGTACTTTATTATTTACCGCACTGAGGACATTGCTTAGTTTTAAGTATGGGATGGGGGACTTTCCAAGTTTTGAGGTTATGGATGATTGTACCTTTAGGTATTTAATTTTAGAAATTTTTATTTTTGTCACTTGACGTTATTTTTATTTGTTTCTTGCTTTAATATATAAAAAATGAATAAAAAAAATTAGAAAACTAATGAAAAATTTCAAAAAGATGTTATTTTTAGTTTTAGCTAGTGGTACAGTCATCCGCCCCGTGGTTTTTTTTATGGCCTCGGTTCTTTTCCATGGGTAGACTTTAACCGAGTAATTTTTATTTTTAGAAGTTAGTATAGTATCTTTAGGAAAAAAATGGTAGAATGCTAGGTGCCTTTGGTTTGTTTGATACCGGTGAATTTAGACTTGAGCATTTGCTATTTGTGAATCCCTTTTGGTTTTAAAATTGTGATGCATGCCTAGAAAAAATTGAATGACCCTTTTGAGACACCTAGGCTCAACTACTTGACTCATTTTTTAACTATTGTGCCTTAGTGCTTAAATTTTCAAAGTTGCACCTTGTTTGCTTAAACTGAGAGTTGGAATGAAACCGTCTTTAGCGAACTATATGCCATGTGTGATGTGACTTATCCTTTCTTATGTTCTGTGCTGCATATTGATGTCTAGAATTTGGCCCGTGTATGTTCAAAGCGAAATCCTAGGTTTGCTTTAGTCGGGAGATGATACAGGCGTTTCTTTGATAAGCCCTTTTACCCTTGGTTAGGCTACCCTTTAATATAATCCTTATTAAGCCCTTTTGAGCCTATTGACCTTTTTGTTGGCACCGACATTTCAAGGCTTATCCCTTTTGTTCTTAATTATCTTCCTTTTCAACCCATACTCCTTAGAGCACTTTAATTGAAATATTTGATTGTTTGTAGAGTTGTGGTTGGAGAAATTAGAGAGCTTTTGAGTGGAACCAATGAAAGAAAAATATGGTGTATTTTGAAAAAAAAAATCATTGGCAAGGTTGAGAAAAATATTGAAAAGAAAAAAAAGAAAAAAGAGAAAAGAGAAAAATAAAGAAAACAAAAGAAAAAAAATCTCAATCCTTGCCAGTGTTGTGCAAAAAGTAAACTTACAAATTGCTTAAACTGAGAGGGAACTTCTTGCGTATGTTTGGGTGGTTGTTTGGTTGGTTTTGAGAAGAATGATGAAAATAAAAATTAAAGTGATGTATTAGAGTGCTTAGGGAGGTAGTCACTATTTTATCCATATTTATCCTACCCGTCCTTTAGCCTACATTACAACCCTTAAAAGTCCTAGTTAATCCCGATTGAAGCGAGCTTATATTAGTAGAGTCCTACACTACGGGCAAGCCTATGGTACATTGTGTGTGGCACGTGAACTTCTTTTTGAGAGCGAGTGAATTCTTCCTATATTATGTCCCTCATTTATTCTTGAAATATATTCTTTGTGTGATATTTGGGACGCTCTCTTGATTATTTTTGGTGAGGGCACATGGTTTGCGCGAGATGGGTGAAGTTATTGACTTCTTGGTTGAGTGAACGGGTGTGATTTTGTGAAAGCTTGGTTTCATTGAGTCGGTTTTTGAGATTGAAATGTTTTGAGTTGGTTGTTCTAGTGTTTTAAAATTTGGTGAATTTTTGGCATGTTGTGGGTCACATGGTATGGATTTATGCTCTTGTTTAATGGTCGATATCAACCATAACCATAGGTAGACCTGTTCATCAAGTGTTGGTTTAGTTGAGAAGTTGTTTTTGGTGATTGCTCGAGGGCGAGCAAAGGTCTAAGTGTGGGGTGGTTATGTTTGGCAATATTAGCCTATTTTACCTTAATATTTCCTCACATTTTGATACGTTATTAGCCCATTGCACGAAATAATTGTGATTGTTGCGCTCACTTATTGTGTTTGTGATTTTAGGAATGATTTGGATGAATACGAGTGCAAACGGAGCGAAGATGGATATAAACGAGCAAGACTTGATGAACTTAGACAATTGTGGGATATAGCATTAGAAGGCAAAGCTATGGAGCAAGCTATGGATTTGTCACAACTTCAGACTTCCAAAAGCCATAAGCCATGCGACGCATGGGCTATAGCGCACGACTTCCAAAAGCCATGAGACATGCGAGGCTTACCCTGTGGCTTTTAGTTCAGCGACCCCAACTTTTCCAACTTAGTTTAGGCTTTGGATTAACTTATAGGAAGACTTTATAAACACTATAAATAGCTATTTACTCTTTTAGTAGAGAGGTCGAATTTTTGGAGCAAGTTTTGGAGTTCCTAATACATTGAACCAAGGGTTGAATTCCTTTACTTCATCTATTATAATCTTAAATATTTCTTCCATGAATTCTTGTGTTGTTATTATGAATATGCGTAGCTAAACGTATCATTCTAGGGTTAGAGCAAATACATGAAGGTTGATGTTTGAAAGGTGATTTCTACCTATTAATTTACCATAACAGATTGTTTATTCTTTTTTGAGCCTAATTGTTTGGTTATTGAGGTCTGCTAATTGAACACTATCTACGGTTTACAAGTTGAATTCAACAGAGGGAACTTGTGAACGCAAATAAGAAAGAATAGGCTTGATTGTGAACCCTGGCATCAGGGAATCGATTTGCGGGTAGGATAGACATATACATATTCGCCTTGCTTAACTAAATACAGAGTTCTTTAATGCATGCATGTGATTTTATTCCATAGAAATATAGGCATTAGAGTAGCTTACATAGATTCGTGAAGAATCGAAGGTTTTCATTAATAAAATTAACCTGTTAGTTAGCAATCTAGGAAATCGAGAAGTAGAATCAACTGGAAAACTCAACTGGATTGTTTGTCGCTCTGACCCTGGACCGTTTCTCCGTTATTGATAACAACCCATAATTTGCTCCCTATTACTTGACTTCAGTTACTAGTTTTTAATTATTTCCTTTAGTTAGTAAAAATCACAACCACTATTCAAAAAGATCCCTAAATAGTGTTTAGGAAATTGTTATATAGAATATAGTCATTAACACTAGTCCTCGTGGGAACGATACTCGACTCACTACTTTATTACGTGTCGACCATGTATACTTGCGTGTGCGTTTGGGAGCAACACATAAATCTTTAAGTTTTCTTGATGCTTATTCAGGATAAAATCAGATCCTCATAAACCCGAATGATCAAGAAAAGACTTCTTTCATCACGAATAGGGGGACTAATTGTTACAAGGTTATGTCTTTTGAACTGAAAAATGCAGGAGCAACTTACCGGAGATTAGTAAACCTGATGTTCAAGGAACCGATTGGTAAGACCATAGAGGTTTATATAAACGATATGCTGGTTAAATCAGAATTCGCCAAGGATCACATCGACCATATGGAGATAGCGTTCGATATCTTTAATAAATTTGGAATGAAGCTCAACCCAGAGAAGTCTGCCTTTGACGTGTCCTCCGGGATGTTCCTTGGGTTCATTATTTCCAATAGGGAAATAGAAGCGAACCCCATAAAGATCGACGCAATCGAGGCTATATCAGAAATCTTGAAAAATGAGGTCGAAGTTAAGAGGCTAAACGGTCGAATTGCAGCACTCAGCCGGTTCATCTCACGGTTATCAAAGAAGTATCACCAGTTTTTCAATGTGTTAAAGAAGAATAAAAGCTTCAAATGGACATAGTAGTGTAGTAAGGCGCTTCAAGAACTTAGGCAATATTTGGAAAATCCCTTGTAGCTAACTAAGCCACGCGAGGGAGAACCGTTATTGTTGTACCTAGCAGTATCCGAAGTTGCCATCAGCGTTTTCTTGGTACGAAAGGAGAAATAGGTGCAATCACCGCAGTACTATGTCAGAAAGTCTCTTTCAGACGCAGAAACTAGGTATCAACACCTGGAGAAACTCGCACTTGCCTTAGTCATGGCAGCAAGGAAGCTACGACCATATTTTCGAAGTCACACCATTATCGTGGTTTCCTCTTTTCCCTTGCGGACCGTTTTGCACAAACCCAAATTATTGAGTAGGTTGGCAAAGTGGGCCGTCGAGCTCGGAGAATATGACATCATTTATTAGCTTCGTACGTCCATCAAGTCATAGGTGCTTGTGGACTTTGTCGCCAACCTTAGTATCGACTTAATGCCGGGAGCTGAGACAGAATGCAAAATGATAAAGGGAGTTACCCTGGGAGAATGGGTGATCCACACCGATGGGGCCTCGAACGTAAAAGCGGCCGGGCCTTGGTTTAGTGATCAAATCCTCAACAAAGAATATATTCAGGAAAGCTGTCAGCTGCTCCCAGATGACAAATAATGAGGCTAAATATGAAGTAGTAATTCAAGCTCTAAAATGAGCTTACATATTGGTGGCCAGGGAGATCAGTGTCAACTACAATTCTCAACTCGTAGTCAATCAGGTAACCGGGGCTTACACTATTAAGGACGCTCGTATGCAGGAATACTTGGCCAGAGTAGAGAAGTGCTTGGAGAATTTTCAAAAATGGACGATCAATCAGATACCGAGAGAAGAGAACGCGGAGGCTGATGCCCTAGCCAGTCTAGTGGCCACTGCAGACATAAATGCAGATAGCCCGGTTTCAACCATAGAATTAACTTATACGGATGTCAAATGCCACGAGGTCAACGCAGTGGGATCATTGTGGGACTGGCGACATCTGATCATTGAGTACCTGGACAAGGGAGTACTTCCAGCACACAGAAAGGAGAGCAGAAGTTTAGAGCCCAAAGCGGCCCGCTATTGCTTAATCAACGGTGAGTTGTATCGGTGGATGTTTAGCGGACCTCTAGCTAAATGTTTGGGACCCTCTCAAGTAGATTATGCACTCAGGCAAATCCACGAAGGAAAATGTGGAAACCACTCCGGTGGGTGATCTCTAGCTCGCAAGTTAATCAGGGCGGGCTATTTTTGGCCCTAAATAGAAGAGGACATGAGCAAGTTTGCCCGGGGGCGTGTGTTAGTTGCATTAGATTCTCCTATGTACTTCATCAGCCGACAGAGCTATTACACTCAGTAATATCCCCTTGGCCTTTCATAAAATGGGGGATGGACATCGTAGGAACCATGCCTAAAGTACACAGTGGTGTCAAATTTCTACTCATCATGACAGATTATTTCACCAAATGGATCGAAGCAACAACCTACACTCGGGTCAAGGAGCAAGAGGTGATGGAGTTTATATGGAAAAATATTATGTGCCGTTTCGGCATACCGGAGGAAATCACTTGCAACAGTGGGCCTCAGTTGATAGGTGACAAAATCACTGCTTTCCTGAAGGAATGAGAGATAAAGAGAATAACCTCTATGCCCTATCATCCTTCGAACAATGGTCAAGAAGAATCTAAAAACAAGATAATAGTGGAGAATTTGATAAAGCAACTCAAGGAAGCCAAAGAAAAGTGGTCAGAAGAACTGTCAGTCCAAAGCCAGCACTGGAGAAACTCCATTTTCACTGACATATAGAATGGAAGCAATGATTCCTCTAGAGATCGGTGAATCTAGTCTGAGGCGGTTATTTGCGGTGGAAGAATCCAATGACGAAGCTTTGAAAGCCTCCATTGATACTTTAGAAGAATGACGAGAAATAGCAGCCATACGCCTCGATGCCCAGAAGCAGCGAGTGTAGCATTATTACAACACGAGGGCTAATCCACGGTCCTTCAACATAGGGGATCTTGTCCTTCGCAAAGTAACTCAGAACACCAAGCAAGATGGTGCTGGTAAACTCGCCCCAAATTGGGAAGGACTGTACAAAATTTGAGGCGTAGCTGGAAAAAGGTGCGTGTGTTCTTGAAGGCATGGAAGGAACAACCGTTTCGAATAACTGAAACATCACATGGCTAAAGAAGTACTACGCTTGAAAAGCTCAGACAAGCCCATATACTCGAGACATGTATTTTCTCCTTTCCTGTTTTCTTCTATTGTTATTACTTACAACGGGCACATAGCCTCGTTCTTTATGTTTGCAAGGCTCCGTGCCCTATTTATCAATAAAACTACTATTTTAGTCGGTTGAAGTATACACTCACTTTTCACTACAAAAAAAGTAGGGTAAACTACTCGCTTAGATTTAGATCACGTCTAGCTCAGCCACCAGGCATTACTCGTACATTGAACTCATTAATTCAACAACTGCACCTACATGCCTATGGGGACGCCCATTCGCATAGTGCCAGAAAGTCTTAAAATACTCTAGTAACTAAGTAGAGACGTTCGAAGTCAGACGCAAAAGTGCCCGTTATCACACGAGCTAATGTCGTCTCATTGTGAGGGAAAACAACCATCTCTTACAGATACAACCTAAGCTACCAGCTATTGGTGCACAACGAACGTAATTGCCCGATCAGGCTCACTGATAAACGTTATAAACATCAGGACATTCATGAAGACTAGAAGCCATTTAATCTTTAAGTGTATTAGCCCAGAAATGAACACAAATCATACTGCTTGATTACACATTACACTACTCGTAATTATACAAACACGTATAAAACTATTAATGAGCGATTGTTTCAAAAATAGCAAACGGCCCGTTGAAAAGCTGACAATATGTCAACTTTATACTCCTTTACACTTTTTTTTTTAAGTCTAAAAGTGAACAAATAAGAATCAAATTGATACAGTTTTATTTGGTTTTCAGGTTTGGATACAAATGAACAACAAAGGAATTAAAAAGAGCAAAATAAAAGTTAAGATAGAAAATTAGTGAAGTGCCGGAAAAGGCAGCCACCTCAAGGGTAAAGGGTGACCTCCCTTTACCAATTGGCTAGGCAGAATGCTGAAAAATGTTGCAAAGGGCTGCCACCCTCGGCCAGGGCGCCCCACTCTCCAATGAACATGCGGTCACCCCCTATGAAAGGGCGACCACCCTTTTTTGGGCAGCAAGAGAAGGCAACCACCTCCTTGAAAAGGCGCTCCACCTCACCTGCAAGAAGACAAAAAAAGTCAATCAACAACAAGAAAGGGCCCTTCACCCATCAATTGAGGTGGCCACCCTTTTCCAAAAAGGTCAATTCCAGAATTTGTAACTATTGCAGCTATAAATAGGAACCTCTAGGTCTTTTATATCTATCCTTAACTTGTTGAGCCTCCCATAGCTTATTCTTAGCTTCTTTGGCAAGTTTCACCATTTTGAGGAACAACAACAACAATTTGTAAGGAATCTTTCGTATTTATGATTATGCAATTCTTATCTTCATTTATATGTAATTTTTCCTTATATTCCATGAGTAATTAAATTCTTAGCTAGGGTTATAATCAAATCTTAGTCTAACATATGTTAAGCTTAAATCTAGATGATAATATTCCATTTCACTATCTTCATGTTAAAATCTTAACAACATAAGTTAAGACCTAAAGTACTAAATCTAAATTGAAAGAGTATTTTTAGGAATGGGTAAGATAGTGACAAGGAATTGGGGGTAGGTGTGTAGTGGTTACCCCCAGTTAAGGGGTTCGAACACCAAAAAAGGGACATAACCTTACTTAGGGATATTCACTTGTACTTCATGGAACACCTCTTTACACTGAAAGGTTGAAGATGTGTTAGTCTCGCTCACCACCGAAAGGGATGAGTTGGGTGATATTGTGCGAGTCCCATTGGATGACTCAACGCTATATTTAGCTTAACCAATAACACCCATTAGGTTGTTGAACTAAGTAAGGATTATAACCCTAGTCCATTAAACTCATTAGAAAACAACAATTAGAAGTCGCCTGTTATTTAAATTCGTAGTTATACATACAATTTCCTCTATTTTAGGATACAATAAACTAAATCAATGAAAACAACTTACTTAACTACTTTGTGTCAAGCGTGCTAGTTCCTTGTATTCGATCCCTACTCAACAAGGAGGGAAGTTGTGACCCCTGCTCAAATTGAGCACGTCATGAATTGGCGCCGTTGCCGGGGAACTTCGGTTTGACCAATTAGTTGAAGTTGTTTAGTTTCTTGTTTTAGTTTCTTGATTCTTAGCCTTTCACTTTTAGTTTTGTTTTTCGTGGTTTTGTAGGTATTTGACGAGATGCCACCAAGAGTGGCAATTCCGAATGTGGGAGGTGTATAACCACCCAGAGGTATTTCACCACCACCACCACCTCCTCCTTCTTCAAACAATGACCAAGATGAGGAAGTTGGCATTGATGATAATATTGGGATACTTGACCCACCGGGGGATCAAGTAGATGGAGTTCCTAATGCATAACCAAATGCCCAAGCTCAAGGGGTGAGAGCAAGAAGAAATGCCAGAAGGGAGCAAGTAAATGATGATGGTTTTTGTGGAGCCATTGTGCCTCCTCCAATTAGGGCCACGACTAGCTTTCAAATACCTGCGACCACTATGAATTCACTTGACAATCGAGGGTTGTTTGGAGGAGAGGAAGATGAGAATCCTAACAAGCATCTCCAAACCTTCCTTGATTTGCACTCTTAATAGACATGCTGGGTGACCGATGATGCTTTCTGCCTTAGGCTTTTCCCATTCTCACTTAAAGGGAAAGCTCATCAACTGTTGCCCCGGTCATGGTTTTTCAGATAGTGTGCTTTTGGAGACTTTCTATAGAGGCCTTGATGACAACAATCAAACAACTATCTACCATGTTGCTCAAGGAGGTCTAATGGAGGGAACTTTTCAACAAGCAAGAGATCTTATCAACAAAGTCACAAAGCAATCAAGAGTATGGAAATCAAGAGTAGAAGGCCGGGAGTCAATGATCCTAATAATAATGCCATGTCTAGAGCTATAGAAACTCAAGAGGAAAGAATGGCTCAACTTGTTACAACGGTTGAGTTACTTCCCAAGAACCAGTTGAAGCAAACCCAAGAGGCCACAACCAAGAATGTTAATGCAATTGACATGCCTCCCAAAGAGATTCACCATGGGCCTAACTATTCCTGTATGCCTTATCCTGTGGGTTATGCTCCAACAAGTTATGCTTCAATTAGATTTATGCCTCAAGGCCAAGATGGCCAAGTTATGAACCAAGAGTACCAAGAGCATGATGAGGAAGCTAAATATGTCAATGCCTACCAAGGCCAAATACCACCTTACCAACAAGGGTACCAACAACAAGCTCAAGGGCAATGAAGGCAACAACCACCACAAGGAAATCAATGAGGAACCATAGATGGCAAGGTACTAATCAAGGGATAGATTAACATGACAATCAAAGGGGTCCCAATGGGTCCTAATAAAGATCAAGCAATTCTAAGGACTCAAGATTGGAAGATATGATGGAGTAGATGTTGAAGCTCCAAGAAGGCAATTCGGGTGATATACGGAAGATAAAGCAAACCTTGAATTCTCATTCAACTTCTATCAAGGAGCTTGAGACTCAATATAGTCAATTGTCGCACCAAGTTAACCAAAGGCCTTAAGAGGCACTATCGAGTGATACAGTAGTTAACCCTAAGAGAAATGGCAAAGAGCAAGTGATGGCTATAACAACAAGAAGTGGGAAAACTTTGGAAGATCGAAAGATTATTGGGTGAGAGAATGAAGTGTTGCCAAATGAGGTATATAATAGTGAGGAGGTCTACGTTAATGTGGAACCACAATGCACCAATGAAAATCGAGCACCCATTCACTAAACTCACTCATACTCAAAGAGACACCAAATAAACTCCACTATCCAAAGAAGTCGTTCCTACCGAATCCACCATCCCGAAGCCTACTCCTCCCTTTCCCCAAAGAAATGCAAGGTTGAGACAAGCCAACCATGCCAAGAAAGTGCGGAAGAATATTGCCACCACATATATTAACCTCCCTTTAGTTTGATGTCTTGAGACAAATGCCAAATGTAGCTATGTGCATGAAGGACTTGGTCACAAAGAAGAAAGCTTCCGATTGTGAAACAATCAAAGTAACCCATCAATGTAGTGCGATTATGTCCACTAATCTGACACGACCCGAAATCCGGTTAGGTCGTGCGGGCACCCGACATCCTCCCCTAGACCCATCGGGCGAACCCTTACCAATTAAATTAGTAAAACAATTATAATTCAATTTATAGATAAAAGTAAGACTTAGGAAAAGTACAAACATAATGATACCTCTAAGCTGTAAAAAAAAATAAAAATTACAGCTGACTACCCACATACTAGGTTTAGGGCTATCCAGACTAGACATCTAAGAGTATCAAAGAAGACAGATACCTCCTGAATGGAGCAAAATGCAGCTGAAATAACAACCAATAAACGGGTGGCCATCCGGAATAAAAGCTGGCTCACCCTGATAGCTGAAGTCGTCTTCGCTCCTTCACAACGTGGCGAACTAAATCCTGGAGCGAACCTGCCGAAACGAAATAGATAGACAAGAAACAAACAACAAATAAGGGTGAGTCAAAAGACTCAATAAGTGGGGCAGACTAGCCACCTCAAAGAATAGGATTGCTAGCCAGGGAGAAAAGAAATAGATAGACCAAATTTCTTTTATTTAAATTATAAAAAGGCAGAGCCAGATAACAACCGGAAACACGCAAAAAACATATAAACTCAACCAAGGATGCGTGCCAGAAACATATAAACAAATAAGCAATGCACATATAAGCAGAACAGTAGTCATGTACCGCAAGTCTACACAATGGTATGAATTGAGATGAAATGAAATGAAGTGAGATGAAATGAAATATGATGCGAAGGGTCACATATGCCCGTAATCCCATCCCGAAGCGGAATACTCCTGCATAAGAGGGGAATCCAATCTGATAACCAACTGGAGCGGAATACTCCTGCTCCTGGGGCGGAATACTCCTGCACCCAATATAATATAAACCAGAGGCGGAATACTCCTGCACTCTCTTGGGGCGGAATACTCCTGCACCCGATATAATGTAAAGCTGAGGCGAAATACTCCTGCACTCTCCTGGGGCGGAATCCTCCAACCCTCAATATGATACAATGGAGCGGAATACTCCTGCTCCTGGGGCCGAATACTCCTGCCCTCAATATGATACAATGGAGCGGAATACTCCTGCTCCTGGGGCGGAATACTCCTGCACCCAATATGATATGCAATGTAATGCATATGAATGACATATAATGCATATGAATGCAATGTGATGCAATAATAACCCTTCACCGGCGCGAGACTCTCATCGACGGCCGGGAAGTAGATGCCAACTCACAGCCAGAGTACAATGCTCAGATCCTCAATAAAATACCAACAACAGGACATAACATATAATATAAAATGTAAATCCAAAGCTAAGGCGTAATGAGTACGCCTATCGACAGGTACACACGTAAGGAACGCGTGGTAGAAAATCCATGAGGCCAGGTGCCTCCAAAGAAATGGATGTAAACACTTACCTTGTTACAAAGTTAGCAAAGTTACTCAACAACCGCTTTGTCCTTTGAATTCATTGCCAAACGATCCCACTCTATTCAATAAGCAGAAAAATATATCAAATTAGGCTAAAGGCTTCATTCCTCACATCTTAGGGCAATCCAAGTAGGAACCTGATACCCGGTTCGCATACGCAATACGTAGGCCAGGCCTATGTACAGGGTTTATAGTCACATGACCAAACCCTAAATAAATTACATTTATATGTTGCCCATAACTCACTGAGTACGAATATATATCATCAATTCCATTATCGGGGTCCATTTGACCCTTTAAACTATTAATTGAACTTATTAAAACGATGTCTAATATTCCAAGTTTTACCGTTAAAACATATTCGAACACACGTAATAAACTCAAATAATATATTAGGATCATTACTTGAATGTTTCAAAGTGAAAATTCTACTTTTCTCCGGCCCCTTTTCTCATTTTCTGGCATTATTTTCTCCTATATTTTCTCCTTTTGCTTTTCTATTTTTCGGTTCTGCTCCATCTTTTTTTTGTTTGATTCAAAGTAACATGAAGGGATATATATATATCTAGCCACCGCCATTCATTTAATCCTTTTTGTCGTTTGTTTTCTCATTTCATTTTTTCATTTTTTTTCTTTTCGCGACGAAAATTAAAACGGTATCCTACGATATTCGAAATAATTCCAACTTTTGCATACAAGTTATACAAAACATACGTAATCTACTCGCGAAGGCGGATCTCAAATTGCACTCCCGAAACTCAAGATGCGAATTTAAATAGAAAAAGTCAAATTATTTAACTTTCGGTATTTTAGCGGAAACTAGCCGAACAACATCGAAATTCACTTTCGAAAGTTTACAAAAGTCACAAATAATCATACGAACCTAACAGCTCTTTTGGATTTCGAATCGGAGTTCGTTCGCCAAAACCAGGCTCAAAAATCTCTTTTTAATATTTATTGTCAATAAAAACTGACACCTTTTTTCGATACCTACCAAACGAGTTCTGATTTAGCTCAAATTTTACAAACAGGTCCTAATGGACATTACGAAAATTTTAAAATTATCGGCACTCCAATCGGAGTCCTAACTTCTGAAACGACTAACCAAGGTCGTTTCATTCTCCTTCACTTAAACTCTCGTTCGTCCTCGAACGAGCCTAAGTCTAGAGCAAGATTCACGCAGGTAACAAGAGAACTTGCACGACCTTCATAAACTATTCCACGGGCATTATCTTCTTATTACAGGATCAAAATCATAACACGCATATCGTACTTTTGGAATAAAAATATATGGATAATATGATAATACCATTGCACAGCTTATTCTGACTAAGCTGATCCTTCCTCGATCACGAGAAACCTTTTTCGGAACAAAAATATACTAAACTCTGGATGGATTAACATGATTCAGCCGAGAATCACCTTTTCGATATACCTTTCGATATAGAACAGGTCGCTAGAATTAAGAATTAGCTCACGCTTGATGCAATAGGGGAAGCTTTTGAAGTACCTTGTCAATACTCACTACAGAAAATTTGATGCAAGCTATATTATTTTTTACGAATGCACTATGCAACATCTCAGTTGATTTTAGTGTTGTTCCGCAAGCTCCTTTGTGGGAATGTAGTTACTCATATCCTAATGTATGTCAAAGGTACATCTGAATAGGGTCTACCATATAAGGATAAGGATCATACAACTACTACTAGATAACATGATGTAGACCAGGACTGATCTCCAGACTGAACATCTACTTCAGGGTATTGTCTCTGAATTGGAAATATTACGACTTGAAAAAGTGAAAATAAAACAGACATGTAGTTAAACCATGAGCTGAGGCAGAATTCCAGCAACAAAGTTGATTACATGTGCACTTATAATGCTAAAGTAACTTCTCAAGGAGTTGAGGTGTGAAAGAGATACACATACCGATGATGGATTGTCGACAAGCTGCACTAGACCTTTAACTCTAAATTTTCTGAAGTAAACCATCGTCAGTATGAGGATCCAGTTCTAGTTGAATATGGACAGATAGCCAGAAGAAAACCGAAGTAGCCATACAGGGTTACTACTGACGGTGTTCTCATATATGAAGATAGATTTCAGATTATAATAAAGGCACATTATCCCAAATACACTGTTCATCCAAGTTCGACTAAGATATACCATGATCTTAAGAAGATTTATTGGTGGGACGGAATGAAGTGTGACATAGCAGAATTTGTGGCTCAGTGTTCTAATTGCCAGCAAGTTAAAGTCGTGTCATCTTTCCAGACTTTATGCTTTCAGCAGATAGGTACGTATATACGATCAGGTCGCCAGCTTATCTCTATCATTAATAGATTATTAGTTGGTTTAGCAGTGATTGACACTCATTGTAGGTTTCTGTCGTGCCCTAGGTTGGGTCGTGAGAAAAGTGGTATCAACACCTCGAAGATTTAGTATTACCATTCAGTATTTGGAGGAAGACTCCTCTACTTAAAGCACACACTCATGCAACTATTTGAATAGGAATAACCATTCTCGCACAGTCTACTGGACTAAATAAGATTTAGCTAAAAGCTGAACGTAGGCAGACCTAAGCTACCAACCACCCTTTCGAGTTGCCAACCAGCTGCAACTCTCGAGTTCACAACTCCATACCTTTGCCGTAAACACCACCGCCTGATGTATGGCACTTCTATATGAAAATTTCGGCAGAGTTTCCCCTGAAACTGGATGATCCGCAAAAACAGAACCAGCACTATACTATTGGGAATGGATACCTGGATAAACTGATATCCAAAACAATAATATGCTTACCCGGCTACAATAACACGTACCCTGGTTCAACACAAGGAATGTCACACGCGGCTACCAATCGTCCAAGTTCACTAGTGCCGGACGAAGAAGAAATGGAAATGGATCGAGGATAGAAATAATTAGAGCTTCAGGAAGTTCATCTTCTTATTTGCTTGGCTACCAGAGCTAAACTACTTCTGTGTCAGGCGAGCCAAAGAATTGCAATTGAAGAGATAGACATTAAATAAGCTTTATGGAAAAACATCCATACCGATTTAACCTCCCAATAAGAAGGAAACTCTAACAATTTACCAGAAACCCTTTTATAACCCAGATAAGCTCATAGAATAACATGACTTTATTAGTATTTTGAACCAAAATGAGATACGTAAATCGAATATTACTTACTAATCAATTTGCACTGGAAGAAACGATAAAACTTTCGGATGGTGACGAATTAGGATCCCATCATCCTACCAACACTGATTTCCGAGGAGAGAGGTAAAATGACTTGACATAATAACACAAGGTGGTATAACAGGTTGCCAAGCAGGCAATAGCAATACTCACCGTCAAATCTCTCATATTTAGATCAGATAAACTAGTAGGGTCTCATAAATGCCAGGAATAAATCGTATCAGAAACTCACCCCTCTACCGCAACCGATTCTTAATTACGACAATATCCAAGGAAACCGTCGAAACATGATAAAACACACCACTTCCAGATCGATCGGAAAGATAAATCTTACTCACAGATAAGGGAAGAAGAAACACATGGGTCTACTACATCGGATGCCTCAGCATCCTGCCAGACTAGCAGTTCATAAAACTGCCTCTGCGGCTGAGTCGAGCTGCTACCCTGATAATTACTTCTAGAAGAATCACTACCACCACACTCTCGACCTCTACTGGATGGTGGCATTTCTTTGATTGATTAAAATTTAAATAAAATTCCTGCGACTGTGCAGGTGCCTAAGGGCAAGAAGAAGGACAATTGTCTACTTGCTGGAGTAAGGAAAAACTCCTCAAAGGATAACCAGACTCATGACAATAATAACACCCTTTTCCTTAAAAATGGAAACTGGATAGATTATAGATAGCTGCAAAGAGAAAACTGAGTCTATTTTGATGAACTACTAGCGCACTTTGAGAATCACGCTCTACAAGCTGAGATAACCTGGAAGGTGACCTCCCAAAATAATTAGAACTCTTACCTCTAAATGAGGTACCATAGTTTCCCTACCAGGGCCACGGGATCTCTTGCTTTCCCGCTCTAACTTATGGTATGCCTAATACCTTTGAGCAATATCAACAACGACATCAAATGAGATCCCGACCTCAATCTCTCGAGCCATCTAGGATCTCAAGGAAGGAGAAAGGTCATCAATAAATCTTTTAATCTCTCGAAAGGCTCATGGACTAGTTCTAATGCATATTCAGCCATTTTATAGAATTCAATCACCTATTCTAAAACACCAACGGGCTAACCGATAGGCTACCCTGTCCAATCCACTCAAACTGGCAACACTTTTCATCTCGCTCGCTACTCAGAAGGAACTTTCCACGAATCTAGAAGAAAAACCGAACCAAGTTAGCTAATAAGAGAGTGGCCCACCAATTCAAGGCTGGACCCTGAAACTGGAAAGAAGAATAATCAACACCATACCGCTCGATATAATCAAAAGCTTGAAAGATACGCTGGCATCATTTTATTTTAAACAAAATCACGAGGTTTATCTGATGCATTACTTAAGAATACCGGAAGGTTCAACCGC
This sequence comes from Petunia axillaris subsp. axillaris, assembly GCA_029990575.1. Lineage (NCBI taxonomy): Eukaryota > Viridiplantae > Streptophyta > Magnoliopsida > Solanales > Solanaceae > Petunia > Petunia axillaris. The sequence continues at coordinate 8,955,242 of JARKNS010000001.1, read as the reverse complement.
GTAAAATAACGGAACCTCTTTGAGCACTCGTACCCAATAATTACCTCAGTTACCTAACCAGCCAGAACAACTGGAGGCACAACACATGCTGCTTCAGGAACATAATTTACTATGGCAATATTAAGAACTGGAATAGGAACTCTCTAAGTCTGAACATCTGCATATGCGGCAAACTGATAAGCTGCCGAGTGAACAATAGATTCTTGCGGTATCTACGTCGTCAAGATTCTCATAAAAGCATCGCAGAGAGCCAAGGGAACCACAAGGCCCTGCTCCCTTGCCCATCGCGAGCTCGTACAGCTAGGACCTCCATAACTAGATCGTCAGCACGATAAAAACTCTCGGGGCTTCTTTAGTGCTAGCCCCAGGCTAGACTGCTCTGTCTTGAACTCATACCATTTGCTGATTTGTCACACGTGGATTTCACAATTACCACGAAGGAATTAACGAAAAAGCTTTTGCATCCTAGACCGACGCACGATCAGAAAAGAAGGAAGTGAAACTTCCTAAATGCCCTCATAGACTCTCGTAGATAAGTACGGACGTCTACGTACCCATCAGCGAGACTCTACTAGACACTGTCTTAGTCTGGATAGACTCTAAACTGGGCTCTGATACCAACTGACACGACCCGAAATCCGGTTAGGTCGTGCGGGCACCCGACATCCTCCCCTAGACCCGTCGGGCAAACCCTTACCAATTAAATTAGTAAAACAGTTATAATTCAATTTATAGATAAAAGTAAGACTTAGGAAAAGTACAAACATAATGATACCTCTAAGCTGTAAAAAAATAAAAATTGCAGCTGACTACCCACATACTAGGTTTAGGGCTATCCAGACTAGACATCTAAGAGTACCAAAGAAGACAGATACCTCCTCAATGGAGCAAAATGCAGCTGAAATAACAACCAATAAACTGGTGGCCATCCAGAATAAAAGCTGGCTCACCCTGACAGCTGAAGTCGTCTTCGCTCCTTCACAACGTGGCGAGCTCAATCCTGGAGTGAACCTGCCGAAACGAAATAGATAGACAAGAAACAAACAACAAATAAGGGTGAGTCAAAAGGACTCAATAAGTGGGGCAGACTAGCCACCTCAAAGAATAGGATAGCTAGCCAGGGAGAAAATAAATAGATAGACCAAATTCTTTTTATTTAAATTATAAAAAGGCAGAGCCAGATAACAACCGGAAACACGCAAAAAACTTATAAACTCAACCAAAGATGTGTGCCAGAAACATATCAACAAATAAAAAATGCACATATAAGTAGAACAGTAGTCATGTACCGCAAGTCTATACAATGGTATGAATTGAGATGAAATAAAATGAAGTGAGATGAAATGAAATATGATGCGAAGGGTCACATGTGCCCGTAATCCCATCCCGAAGCGGAATACTCCTGCATTCGAGGGGAGTCCAATCTGATAACCAACTGGAGCGGAATACTCCTGCTCCTGGGGCGGAATACTCCTGCACCCGATATAATATAAACCAGAGGCGGAATACTCCTGCACTCTCTTGAGGCGGAATACTCCTGCACCCGATATAATGTAATGCTGAGGCGAAATACTCCTGCACTCTTCTGGGGCGGAATCCTCCTACCCTCAATATGATACAATTGAGCGGAATACTCCTGCTCCTGGGGCGGAATCCTGCCCTCAATATGATACAATGGAGCGGAATACTCCTGCTCCTGCTCCTGGGGCGGAATACTCCTGCCCTCAATATGATACAATGGAGCGGAATACTCCTGCTCTTGGGGCGGAATACTCCTACACCCAATATGATATGCAATGTAATGCATATGAATGACATATAATGCATATGAATGCAATGTGATGCAATAATAACCCTTCACCGGCGCGAGACTCTCATCGACGGCCAGGAAGTAGATGCAAACTCACAGCTAGAGTACAATGCTCAGATCCTCAATAAAATACCAACAACAGGACATAACATATAATATATAATGTAAATCCAAAGCTAAGGCGTAATGAGTACGCCTATCGGCAGGTACACACGTAAGGAACACGTGGTAGAAAATCCATGAGGCCAGGTGCCTTCAAAGAAATGGATGTAAACACTTACCTTGTTACAAAGTTAGCAAAGTTACTCAACAACCGCTTTGTCCTTTGAATTCATTGCCAAACGATCCCACTCTATTCAATAAGCAGAAAAATATATCAAATTAGGCTAAAGGCTTCATTCCTCACATCTTAGGGCAATCCAAGTAGGAACCTGATACCCGATTCGCATACGCAATACGTAGGCCAGGCCTATGTACAGGGTTTATGGTCACATAACCAAACCCTAAATAAATTACATTTATATGTTGCCCATAACTCACTGAGTACGAATATATAATCAATTCCATTATCGGGGTCCATTTGACCCTTTAAACTATTAATTGAACTTATTAAAACGATGTCTAATATTCCAAGTTTTACCGTTAAAACATATTCGAACACACGTAATAAACTCAAATAATATATTAAGATCATTACCTGAATGTTTCAGGGTGAAAATTCTACTTTTCTCCTGCCCCTTTTCTCATTTTCTGGCATTTTTTTCTCCTATATTTTCTCCTTTTGCTTTATTATTTTTTTGGTTCTGCTCCATCTTGTTTTTTTTTTTGCTTCAAAGTAACATGAAGGGATATATATATATCCAGTCTAGCCACCGCCATTCATTTAATCCTTTTTGTCGTTTTTTTTCTCATTTCATTTTTTTATTTTTTTTTCTTTTCGCGACGAAAATTAAAATGGTACCCTACGATATTCGAAATAATTCCAAATTTTGCATACAAGTTATACAAAACATACGTAATCTACTCGCGAAGGCGGATCTCAAATTGGACTCCCGAAACTCAAGATGCGAATTTAAATAGAAAAAGTCAAATTATTTAACTTTCGGCATTTTAGCGGAAACTAGCCGAACAACATCGAAATTCACTTTCGAAAGTTTAAAAAAGTCACAAATAATCATACGAATCTAACGGCACTATTGGATTTCAAATCGGAGTTCGTTCGCCAAAACCGGGCTCAAAAATCTCTTTTTAATATTTATTGTCAATAAAAACTGACACCTTTTTCCGATACCTACCAAACGAGTTCTGATTTAGCTCAAATTTTACAAACAGGTCCTAATGGACATTACGAATATTTTAAAATTATCGGCACTCCAATCGGAGTCCTAACTTTTGAAACGACTAACCGAGGTCGTTTCACTATCATGGCTCAAAAGGAGAGGACCACGGTGCATTCACTATCTCGTGTGCTATTGGTGGAAGGAGTTTTGACAAAGCTTTATGTGATCTTGGGGTGAGTATAAACTTGATGCCTTATTTGGTGTTCAAAACTGTAAGACCCGATATTTTATAAGTATTATTATTTTTTAGTTATTCCTCTAGTTTTGATATATTTATTTTAATTGCTATTATAGGAAAATTATTTGTTTATGTGAGTTAGAGAAGAGGGCTAGAAATATAATTAGAAGTAATTATCAGACCAATTTGTCATTACACTTATTAGTTGGTTTTAACTGATTTCTTTTGATAAAATTATAAATGGAGGAGTGGGGTAGGCCGGTTCATTAACTGATTTATGTTTAGAAGTAGAAACTTATTAGAAGCTAATTTGCTCCAAAGGCACTTGCAGAAGTGGAGCATTTTTGCTTACAACATCAGGTATTTTCCTTGTAGTAGTTATATTGCTTAAAATGATTTATACTAAATATTGAAGGGAGCAACTGCGTTGTTCTTGAATGTTTGGTTAATGTTTCTGTTTCCAGTTTTGTTATTGTTATAGAATAGTTTATTAAGTCATCATCGTGTAATTATTAATAGAATGATTACCTTAAAGCAAAGTATGGGATTCAAATAGCTAACATACGAATTGTTCTTGATTTTGGTACCATGCGATGCTATCGGTTTGTGTTAATTAGATCATTAAGGTTGCACTTTATATACCATACAATAAGTGGTAGTAGCTCATTAACTCTCGGATATTAAACTTATATATAGCTACCTTTTCATTTACTTTCAACTAGTAGAATCTTATGATATTTAATATAAATTTGAAATGTTTTTACTTATTCTGATGCTAGTTGAAAAGTTTTAGTTATGATATTTTACCTATAAATTTGTACCAAGAGTAAAAATAATCATAGTCTTAGCATCGTGAATTTGCGGATAATAAAGGAACATAATTTATAATGGGGTTCGAGAATAAATTTGAAACTCGGAGTTTTGAACCAACACATTAAACTAATTATGTATGTCGTTCTTTTACTTAGAGCAAGAACGATTGGAGAAGATTCAACAGGGAAAAGCGATTGTCGATAGTGTTTTTTTGTCATATAGGTGGTTCTATCCCTTTCTTTGGTGGAATTTGTCCATGCGGGATATTGTACATACTTTCCTTGTATGTGCACTGCTTTAGCTGTAATCGTGTACAACTTTTCGTTGTGTTTAAATATTTACTTGGAACACGTGTTATTTTTCTGGATTGTATAGGTTCCTGGTTGTTGCTTAAAGTATTGCAAGTTATATGCAAGTTTGACCTAAAAATTTATGATTAATTTGCTATGTCGGAGTTGGTCCAATTGATAATATTTTCAGAGTTGGTCCATTTGATAGGCTCGGAGTTGCTCCACTATCTATTGTAGAGTTGGTACATTTGATAGCCTCGGAGTTGGTCCACTATCAAATATTTTTGAAGTTGGCCTACATATTCTGTTGTTCTATAAATTGAGCTTTAATGTTGGTTCTTTGAATGAGATATGCTGATGTTGAACTGTGTGATTTGATGAACTATATGAAAGCCAGTCATAACATATTTCTTTTCTCCCTCCTCTATTCTGTTAAGCTATTGCTTAGACTAGTTTAGTGTTTTTCATAGAAACTAGTCTACCCACCTACTAAGTCCTTTTGACTTACGTTGTTTTCTTGTTATTTTTTTAATTATTTGTTCTGACAGATACGGTTACGAGTACCAGTAGGCCCCGTGGCTAGAGGTGAAAATTCTCCTATAGATCAGTAGTGAGCCAACCATCCTTGCTCCGTGGTGGCGCACCTTTCGATTATTTCATTCTTGTCATTTATTATTTCAGACATTTGGGATATTTCATTCGGAAACCTACATTTTAGATGTTCATGACTTATGGTAGAGGATTAGATCTTTCATTTGTATTTGGGTATATTCCGTGTGTTTTAATAATAAATCCTTATCTTGGATTCCATTATATTTTTCTTTGATATTATTAAATTTAATTCTTAATTTAGCGAGTGGGTTCGTCCGTCGGGGTTAGTTTAGGTGCCCTCACGACTATCCAGGATTTTGGGTCGTGACAATTTATATCAGAGCCAAGGTCTAATTTCCTAATAACTCATGAACAGTTTCCAATAGAGCCTCGCTGATCAGTATAGAGACGTATGTACTTACCTACGAGGGGCTATAGTGGCATTTAGTGAAAATTTTCCTTCTTTCATTCTTGATCTCGTGCGTTGAGTTTGAACGTGAAGGACTAAATCTTTTTGATATTTGTTTTCACGATGGCGAATGTTTGTTGTTTTAGCTAGACTTTGACAAATTAGGGAGCATCATAATGAAGGCAAAAAATTTTATATGTCGAATACAAGGTTCATATATTCAAAATAAGATTCTTATGTCAGATTTCTTTGACTTCAATAAATCAATAAGGGAATAAAGGAATGGTTTTCGCTATATTGCAGTTTGATAAGTTTTGTAGAATTGCTGTTTATTATAGGAATCTCATGATTTAGAGCATTACTCTTCAGAATGAAGATGGAAGGAATATTTCTCTTGATAGCGGTATAAAGTTGGACTCTTGCAAGTTTATAGTTTGTATAAGTGAACTTCTTGGGTCTTTAGAAATGTGAAAGGGAAGCCAGTAGGCCCATATAAACCGTTTGGTGTGGTGGTTCTCATATTAGTTTAGAAAAAAAAAGGAAACATGTAGTAAACTTTGATGTTCCCATGGTTTTGTGTTTGTTTAAGACTTAAACGAAAATTTTCTGATGTCCTTGCCATTGAAGATGAGTTCATAGGAAGTTTCAGATTTAAGTGATGTGCTACGACTGTTGAGGGACATATTATTTCATCCTTTTGTATATTTGTGTCTGTCTTTGTATGTGTTGTGCTAGGCACAACTTGAGTTTGGGGAGCTTGGGGAGACATATACAACACTAAGATTTTACAAGTTCAGAGTGTAGTTTCCTTGCATAAGTTACTAATGACTTTTGGCTTCAAGTGGGGGAGCCTATGGTGGGTAACTAATTTGAAACTGACTTGTGGAGATGTGACAGTTATCTTTGGACCGAGTTCCATTGCTTTCGATGTATCTTCATACTTTTCCATAGGTGGTGGTGGGAATTTTATGCACCTTGGTAATCTTTGAACACTTAGTGGAGGTTTTAGGATGTGGAACGAGTTTTGACAGGCATATGTAGTCCTATTTCAAGTCTTGAATTCTTTTGTTGGTTTGCTTCTTCTAGATATGGATGGCACTTTGTTTACAGTGAGATGATATTGAATGTCAGTATTCTATCAAATATTATAAGAATTGGTTGGAAATGGGTACAAATATTTCATATCTTGCCTTTGTTTGAGATTCTATTATTGAGTTTTGTTTATAAAAATGATTCTAATTGTGTTTTTCCAAGGACTTGGTAAGTATTCTACTGGTTGATATAGTGATTTTGGTTTCAATTTTATGTCAGGATGTCTTGTTGCATCTATTATAACTTGATTGTGCCTTTAAGATCCACTCAAGATCAGGATAATATTAGTTGGAAATTCGAAGTTGGATATCTTGAGTATGGTTTTTTAAGACTTCGAGTGGTAATACGAGTCTTTGGTATATCTTATAAGCTTGAAAATGGTCGAGTTATTTATGTGAGTCTGATGTATCGAGTTTTCATGTTTTGCTTCGGTACTTTGATACTTGTAGTCAGTTATGACATCTTGTTAAACCTCTTAAATGTATCAAGGCTCGTTGCATAGTAATTGAGCAAGCTTTCCATGATCAACTTCTGTTGAGATTCATAGTTCCTTTAGTTTTGGTAGATATATTGGCTTGTTAAGAAAGAGGCTCAATTTTGATGGTTTTGGAAACATGGGTTGAGTTTTCGGAAGCTTAACACTAACCTTTCCTTGATTTGAGACACCTGTATGGAGTCCTCTATTTATTGATTCAATTCAAGTTGTTCGTGAGTTCATTTATGTGTGTCTAGAGGATTTGCTCGGTGTTCCTCCCGATAGTGATATAGATTTTTTGTTGATGTTATCGGGGTACGCAACCTCTCTATTCCACCTGATTATATGGTTCTTGCTGATCTTAGACATTTAAAAGAGAATTTGCAGGATTTACTTAGTAAGGAATTTATCAGACCTAGTGTTTCACCTTAGAGAGCTTTATTATTACTTCTTAAGAAGAAGGATGGCTTCATGTGGATGTGTATTGATTATAGGGAGATGAACAAGGTTACGATTAAAAGTAAGTATTTGTTGCCTCGTATTCATGACTTCTTTGATTAGTTGCAGGGAGCTAAGTTCTTTTCTAAGATTTACTTGAGATCTGGTTATCATCAGTTGAATATTCTGGAGAGTGACATCCCAAACACGACCTTCAGGACCCGTTATGGTCATTATGAGTTTCTGGTTATGTCCTTTGGGCTTACAAATGCATCGGCATTTTTTATGGATTTGATGAATCAAATGTTCAGGCCTTACTTGGACTTATTTGTCATCGTCTTTATTGACGATATCATGATATATTATCGTAGCTGAGAGGAGCATGAGGAGCACTTGAGAGTGGTTTTACATACACTTCGGGATTAGAAGTTGTACGCCAAGTACTCCAAGTGTGAATTTTGGTTGGATAATGTGGCATTCTTGGGTCCCATTGTATCTAGTGAGGGAATTAAAGTTGATCTGAAGAAAATTGAGGATGTTCAGAATTGAACACGACCTACTTCTTTGACAGAGATACTAGTTTCCTTGGCTTGGCGGGGTACTACCTATGATTTGTTCAAGGGTTTTCTTCTATTGCAGCTCCTGACCCATTTTACTCAGAAGGCTGTGCACTTTCGATGGTCAAAGGAGTGTGAGGCAAGCTTTTAGAAGCTCAAATCCTTATTGACTAGTGCTTCAGTATTCACTCTTTCTACTGGTTTAGGTGGGTTTGTAGTGTATTGTGACGACTCTCGTATCTGTTTGCGGTGTGTCTTAATGCAAAACGGCAGGGTGATTACATATGCATCGAGGCAGCTAAAGGTGAGTGAGAAGAACTACCCCACCCATGACTTAGAGTTGGCAGCGGTTGTGTCTACTTTGAAACTTTGGAGGCACTATTATTATGGTGAGCCTTGTGAGATTTTCACTGATCACAAGAGCTTACAACACCTATTTGATCAGAAGGATTTAAATGGTAGACAACTTAGATGGCTCGAGTTGATCAAGGATGATGATCTTACCATTCATTATCACCCGGGAAAGGCCAATGTGGTAGCTGATGCATTGAGCCGAAAGTCTATGGGTAGTCTTGCATATTTAGATGCTGATATGAGGCTATTTGCGATTGAGTTGCAGTCTTTGACTAACTAGAGGGTTAGAGTATTCAGCCCAGCACCTGGCAGACTGTTTGCTTGTATGATGACCCAGCCTTCTCTTGCCAATCAGATCAAGGAGAGGCAGTATGAGGATTCTTATTTGCTTGAGTTACGAGATTAGTCCCTAAGTGGGGGAGTGTCAGAGTTTACAGTTGGTGATGACGGTGTCCTTCGTCTCAATGGTCGTTAGTGTGTTCCTAATGCTGATGATTTAAGGCGTTTAGTATTGGATGAGACTCACAGTTGCGGTATTCTGTTCATTCTGGTACCACAAAGATGTATCAGTACCTTCGTGATTTATACTGGTGGAAAGGAACAAAGAAGGATGCTGTCGAGCACGTGGCTCGATGCTCAAACTGTCAGCAGGTTAAATACTCGCATGGAAGACTCACATGTTTATCCTTGGCATTACCTATTCCGGAGTGGAAGTGGGAGATGATCACTATGGGCTTTGTTGTTGGTTTGCCTAGGACTTTGAGACAACATGACTCACTTTGGGTGGTGGTTGATAGACTTACAAGGTCTACTCAATTTATTGTAGTAAAGACTACCTATACGACGAAGAAGTTGGCTACTTTCTATTATTTCTGATAGAGGCTCTCAGTTTATGGCACAGTTTTGGCAGTCATTTCAGCGAGAGTTGGGCACTAAGGTTCAGCTTAGTATTTGCATTTCTTCCACAGACGGATGACCAGTCTGAGTAGACTGTTAAGATATTTGAGGACATGTTGAGAGCTTGTGTGCTGGACTTTGGTGGTCATTAGGATGACCATTTACCCCTAACAGAGTTCGCTTATAATAATAACTATCATTCTTCGATTCAAATGGCACTGTTTGAGGCTTTGTGCGGGCGTAGGTGTCATTCCTCAGTTTGATGGTTTGAGTCTACTGAGGTGATTACTTGGCATCCAGACTATGTGCAGGAGACACTAGTTAGGATCCGGAATATCCATGATCACTTATGGACTGCTTATAACAAGCAAATATCTTATGCAAACTGAAGGAGTCAGGACTTGGTGTTTATGAAGGATGATCTAGTTTACTTGAAGTTCTCGCCAATATGAGGTGTGAGAATTCTAAAAGAAGGGAAAGTTGAGCCCTCAGTTCATTGGTCCGTTTGAGATTGTTCAGTGTATTGGTGTTGTTGCTTATAAGTTTGCTTTGTTTGATTCGATGCCAGTTCATCCTAATTTTCATGTTGCCATGCTTCGGAATTGTGTCCGTGATCCTACTTAGGTTATTAAGGCGAATACAATTTAGTTGGATGCGAACCTAACTTATAAGTAGGTTATGCTTTGTATTGTTGAAACAGATACTCGCATGTTGAGATCAATGGAAATTCATCTAGTAAAGGTGTAGTGGCGAATATGATGAGGCTACTTGGGAGATTGAGGTGAGTATGCGTAAGAAATATATCCACTTGTTTGAGACTTCAAGTATGTATCATGACATTTGACTTGCTGAGATTTGCTTATCTCCTTTGTTTATAACTTCTTGTATGGCCATGTGGGACCTAGATTCTTTAAGCATGTTTACTTTATACTTTTTGATTAATCTCGCTGGGTATGCATCCCCAGGAGTATGTTGTTGATTGGTTTTGTATTGATTTACAAGAAAGACTTTGTCAGAATTTTTTAAAGTTCGGAAAGTTGTTTGAATAAAGTCCTTAAGAGTCGGGCGCTTATAGTTATCTGGGCGGACTTTAAGTATCGTTCGAGGATGAACGCGAGTTTAAGTGGGGGAGAATGTAATGATTCGATATTTTATAAGTATTATTATTTTTTAGTTATTCCATACATTTATTTTAATTGCTATTATAGGAAAATTATTTGTTTATCTGAGTTAGAGAAGAGGACTAGAAATATAATTAGAAGTAATTATCAGACCAATATGTCATTACATTTATTAGTTGATTTTAAGTGATTTCTTTTAATAAAATTATAAATGGAGGAGTGGGGTAGGCCCGTTCATTAAGTGATTTAGGTTTAGAAGTAAAAACTTATTAGAAGCCAATTTGCTCCCAAGGCACTTACAGAAGTGGCACAATTTTGCTTACTACATCAGGTATTTTCCTTGTAGTAGTTATATTGCTTAAAATAATTAATGCTAAATATTGAAGGGAGCTACTACGTTGCTCTTGAATGTTTGGTTAATGTTTCTATTTCCAGTTTTGCTATTGTTATAGAATAGTTTATTAAGTCATCATCGTGTAATTATTAATGGAATGATTTGTTGGGTTTAATGGAAGAATGTGAATGGGAAATGGGTGAAAGGTGAAAAGGTTCCCTTTTGTAGGGAAATGCACTTTCTCCCACATTGGTAGAGTAAAAAGATTTTGTTGGGTTTAAATAGAGATTTACTTCTCTTAGCTCTTAAAAGGGTTGAGAAGAAGGGAAGCCTCGCGTCGTCGCTTGTCTCGGCTTCGGCTTCGGATTTGGATTTGGTCAATTGATATGATTGATTGAATTAAATTTTTGGACCAACAAAACTAAAATATAATTAATATTATATCCGTTTGTGTAACGGGGAGCTGAAGTGAGTTCAGTACCCAGGCAGCTGAAGCAACATCAGCAGATTAGTTCATCCACGTTTTCCCTCCACGTCTTCTCATTAATGTCGGTCATTAGTGGTAGATTAATTCCTCCACATTAATGTCAGTCAGTAGTGGTAGATTAATTGCTCGACATTGAATTCAGTCATTAGTGGACAATTAAACTCTCCCACGTTTTCTCATTAATCACCAGGTGTGTCTCTTCACCTGCCCTTGGATGTCTATATAAACTGGTCATGTGTCAGTCCTTGATCACGACAGACAGAAGACAGACCACATAGAACACAGACATAGACTGAAGTTCTGAGATAGAGACTCGACAGAGACTCAAACTCGGACTGATAGAGACGCAACCTCGGACAGAGGATATGCAACCTCGGGCAGAGGATAGGAACACTCGGGCAGAGAAAATCACTGACAGAAAGCATATCTCACTGCATCCCCTCCCTTTCTACATATTAAGTGAGTCGTGTGATTTGCTCCGTTCTTTGTGTTCGCCGTGTTCTAACCGTTTGAAGTGCCGCTACGGTAGAACTGTTATCCCGTTCCATCCTGGGAGGAATTAACCCGTGAACCTCACGCATCGTGAGGGGGTTAGATTTTTTAAGGAGACACAAGTAACTTGTGGGCTCGGGATCGTCCTATACTAACAGATTATATATTGCAGGTTTTATATCTCCTAATTTTATTTGAGTGCAGGAACCAACAAGCTTAAGAAATCTCTGATATTTATTTTCTGCGCTTAAATAAATATTGTTTAAGGAGACTGTCCGAGGAGACTAAAACCTTTGTGGTTTTCTGCTCCTATACTGTATATTAATCTGCTCGGGGAGACTAAAACCTTTGTGGTTTTTTGCTCCTATACTATATATTACTCTGCTCGTGGGGATTAAAACCTTTGTGGTTTTTCTACTCCTAATTACTGTGAAATATTCTGTTATGTGGAGACTAAAAGCCTTCGTTGTTTTTCCTACTCCAATTGTTTAAACAGTTTATTGATTTTGTTTCTGCTCGTGTCATTTTGCAGAGATGACAAACGGAGTGGATACAACTGTTCCTGTTGGGAGTGCTAATGCTACCACAGTTTCTGGTGCTGCTGGGCCTAGTCGTGCTGCTGCAACGGTTATGCCACCTGCAGAGAAGCCGGGGAAGTTTTTTGGTGTGGATTTTATGAGATGGCAGCAAAAGATGTTCTTTTATCTGACCACCTTAAGTCTGCAAAGGTTTATTAAGGAGGATGCTCTAGTCCTGACTGATGAAACACCTGAAAACGAACGCTTCCTCGTGATTGAGGCTTGGACTCATTCTGACTTCCTATGCAAGAATTATATTCTAAGTGGCTTGGAAGATAACTTGTACAACGTTTATAGTAACGTTGAAACGTCAAAGAAACAGTGGAATGCATTGGAAAAGAAGTATAAGACTGAAGATGCTGGACTGAAGAAATTTGTGGCTGCCAAATTTCTGGATTATAAAATGGTGGATAACAAATCTGTTGTGTCCCAAGTCCAAGAACTTCAAGTCATTATACATGATCTCCTTGCTGAAGGTTTGGTGATCAACGAGGCGTTTCAAGTTGCAGCCATGATTGAAAAGTTACCTCCTTTGTGGAAGGACTTTAAAAATTACTTGAAACATAAGTGCAAGGAGATGACCCTTGAAGATTTGATTGTTCGCTTAAAGATTGAAGAGGACAACAAATCAGCTGAGAAGATGGCTCGTGGAAATGCTACAATAGCGGGAGCAAATATTGTTGAGCATAATCCAAATAAGAGGAAGAAGCCTTCTGGAGGGAAGACCAACCCTAGCAAGAAAAAGTTCAAGGGAAATTGCTACAATTGTGGCAAGAGTGGACATAAGTCCGTAGACTGTCGTACTGCAAAGAAGGACAGGAAAAATGGAAAAGGTCAAGCAAACATGGTTGAAGACAATAAATTGTCTCAAGGAGTGCAAGATATTGATCTGTGCGCTATGATTTCTGAATGCAACTTAGTTGGAAATCCTAAAGAATGGTGGATTGATTCAGGAGCCACCCGCCATGTTTGTGTTGTGAAGGAAGCCTTTGCTTCATATGCTCCCGCTGAACCTGATGAGGCGCTCTCTATGGGCAATTCTGCAATGGCGAAAATTGAGGGATATGGAAAGATATTCCTCAAGATGACGTCTGGCAAGGTTGTGACTCTGAACAATGTTCTTCACGTTCCTGAAATAAGGAAGAACTTGGTGTCAACTGCACCTCTCATTAAGAATGGGTTTAAGTGTGTGTTTGTCTCTGACAAAGTTGTAATAACTAAGAATGAGCTGTATGTAGGAAAAGGTTACCTGACTGAGGGCCTTTTCAAACTCAATGTAATGGTCATTGACAATATGAATAAAACTGCAGCTTCTTGTTATTTACTTGAGTCAAATAATTTATGGCATTCTCGTTTGGGACATGTCAATTATAAAACCTTGCGGAAAATGATCAATTTGGAAGTATTGCCTAAGTTTGATTGTGAGAAGTCAAAATGTCAAACATGTGTTGAGTCTAAATATATGAAACACCCTTACAAGTCAATTGAAAGGGATTCGGAACCATTAGACTTAATTCATACGGACATTTGTGACATGAAGTCAATACCATCTCGCGGTGGAAAGAAGTATTTCATAACTTTTATTGACGATAGCACTCGTTACTGCTATGTTTATTTACTTAGTAGTAAAGATGAGGCAATTGACGCATTCAAGCAATACAAAAATGAAGTTGAAACGCAACTTACCAAAAAGATCAAAATGATAAGAAGTGATAGGGGTGGAGAATATGAATCTCCTTTTGAACAAGTGTGTTTGGAATATGGCATTATTCATCAAACAACTGCCCCCTACACGCCTCAATCTAATGGGATTGCGGAAAGGAAAAATCGAACCTTAAAGGAGATGATGAATTCCTTGTTGATAAGTTCGGGTCTACCCAGAACTTGTGAGGGGAAGCCTTATTCACGGCTAATCAAATACTCAATCGAGTTCCCCATAGCAAAACACTGTCCATTCCATATGAAAGGTGGAAAGGAAAGAAGCCCAACTTGAATTACTTCAAAGTGTGGGGGTGTTTGGCTAAAGTGCAAGTCCCAAAACCCAAAAGGGCTAAGATTGGACCGAAAACAGTTGATTGTGTTTTCATTGGGTATGCTATAAATAGTAAAGCATATCGGTTTCTGGTTCATAAATCAGAAAATCCCGACATTCATGTTAATACGGTGATGGAATCAGATAATGCTGAATTCTTTGAAACCATATATCCGTATAAGAAGGAATGTGAGTCAGATGGTGAAAGATCCAAACGACCTTGAGAAGGAACCAGAGGAAAGTCACCAAATGAGGAAGAACCAAGACGAAGCAAGCGTCAAAGAACTTCTACTTCATTTGGAGATGACTTTGTCACTTTTCTTTTGGAAAGTGAGCCTCGGACGTTTAAAGAAGCAATGTCTTCTTCAGACTCTCCATTTTGGAAAGAGGCAGTCAATAGTGAAATAGAATCTATTTTGAGCAACCATACTTGGGAGTTGGTTGATCTTCCTCCTGGAAATAAACCATTAGGTTCTAAGTGGATTTTCAAAAGGAAAATCAGAGCTGATGACACTATTGACAAGTACAAGGCAAGGCTTGTTGTTAAAGGATATAGACAACAAGAAGGTCTTGACTACTTTGACACATACTCGCCGATAACCAGAATAACATCGATACGGATGTTAATAGCGTTAGCCGCTGTGTATGGTCTGGAAATCCATCAGATAGACGTTAAGACAGCGTTCTTAAACGGGGATTTGGAGGAAGAGATTTACATGGAACAACCTGAAGGATTTGTGGTTCCAGGTAAAGAAAAGATGGTGTGTAAACTTGTTAAGTCGCTTTATGGACTAAAACAAGCACCTAAACAATGACATGCGAAATTTGATCATACAATGTTGTCAAATGGCTTTAAAAATTAATTAGTGTGACAAATGTGTCTACATTAAGAACACTCCTAATTTTGTAGTCATTGTTTGTTTATATGTGGACGACATGTTGATAATGAACAATGACATTGCCAATATCAATGCTACGAAATGCATTTTGACTAGCAAATTTGATATGAAAGACTTAGAAGTTGCGGACTTAATTCTGGGTGTTAAGATCCATAGGACTCCTCAAGGTCTGGCGTTGTCTCAAACTCACTACATCAATAGTGTGCTTGAAAAATTTAAATATTTGGATTTTAAAGTTTCAAAGACTCCTATTGATGTAAACCTTGCTCTTAAGAATAACAAAGGTGAAAGCATGTCGCAACGGGATTATGCACGTGTTTTGGGAAGTTTGATGTACGTCATGAATTGTACTCGACCAGATATAGCTTGTGCTATAAGTAAACTAAGTCGATACACGAGTAATCCCAATCAGACCTATTGGATGGCAATGAAACGTGTTTTGGGGTATTTAAAATACACCTAAGACTTTGCATTGTATTATAACAAGTATCCTGCAGTCCTTGAAGGATATTGTGATGCCAATTGGATCACCAGCACAACTGATTCTAAGTCCACAAGTGGATACATTTTCGCACTTGGTGGAGGAGCGGTGTCTTGGAAATCGTCCAAGCAAACGTATATTGCCCGCTCTACTATGGAAGCTGAATTCATAGCCTTAGATAAAGCCGGTGAAGAAGCTGAATAGCTTCGGAACTTTTTGGAAGACATTCCGTTCTGGCCTAAGCCGTTGACACCAATTTGTATACATTGTGATAGTCAATCGGCTATAGGAAGAGCGAGGAATGTCATGTATAACGGTAAGAATCGTCACATACGACGAAGGCATAAAACCGTTAGGGACCTACTCTCTAGATGAATTATCACCATTGATTACGTGAAATCAAGGGATAATGTGGCGGATCCGCTTACAAAAGGCCTAACTAGAGAGGCGGTTGAATGTTCATCGAAGGGAATGGGACGATGGCCAAGGACAAGTCATCACAGCGGCAACTCTACCTAGGAGACTGGAGATCCCAAGAACTAGGTTCAAGGAGAATACAAAGTTGTGTATGACGGTCCAACATTGTCAATTAAATGTTTGGTCTATTCTCGTGATGAGACAATGTTCAAGTACCAAGGATAAAATGCTAGAGGCATTTTTTAATGATTATCTAAGTTTGATATTGTGTTTATCAAACAGTGTATATCTATAGGATTACACGTTTAGAAATCACCTATGTAAGTGTGAAGTGTAAGCCGCTTCAAGGAGAATTCTGTTGGCCAATTCTTTAAGCACTTATGAAACCAGGTGGTGTTCATGGCTGAAACGAACACAACAGTGAGAACCAAAGACGGTTAAGGGTTAGTTGTATGACTTACGTTGTCTAGGTATACACCAAAGTTCGACGGTTCAAAGATATCAAATCTACCGATTGATCGAGTATATCCGATGTATGTTCACTACGGAAAGTTCAAAGGGAAACCTACTTATCCATATGCAACTAATTCTTTCTTGCAAATCACACAAGTCTGTCATGCATGCGTCCATACAGCCATTCCCCATTCATGTGGGGGATTGTTGGGTTTAATGGAAGAATGTGAATGGGAAATGGGTGAAAGGTGAAAAGGTTCCCTTTTGTAGGGAAATGCACTTTCTCCCACATTGGTAGAGGAAAAAGATTTTGTTGGGTTTAAATAGAGATTTACTTCTCTTAGCTCTTAAAAGGGTTGAGAAGAAGGGAAGCCTCGCGTCGTCGCTCGTCTCGGCTTCGGCTTCGGATTTGGATTTGGTCAATTGATATGATTGATTGAATTAAATTTTTGGACCAACAAAACTAAAATATAATTAATATTATATCCGTTTGTGTAACGGGGAGCTGAAGTGAGTTCAGTACCCAGGCAGCTGAAGCAACATCAGCAGATTAGTTCATCCACGTTTTCCCTCCACGTCTTCTCATTAATGTCGGTCATTAGTGGTAGATTAATTCCTCCACATTAATGTCAGTCAGTAGTGGTAGATTAATTGCTCGACATTGAATTCAGTCATTAGTGGACAATTAAACTCTCCCACGTTTTCTCATTAATCACCAGGTGTGTCTCTTCACCTGCCCTTGGATGTCTATATAAACTGGTCATCTGTCAGTCCTTGATCACGACAGACAGAAGACAGACCACATAGAACACAGACATAGACTGAAGTTCTGAGATAGAGACTCGACAGAGACTCAAACTCGGACTGATAGAGACACAACCTCGGACAGAGGATATGCAACCTCGGGCAGAGGATAGGAACACTCGGGCAGAGAAAATCACTGACAGAAAGCATATCTCACTGCATCCCCTCCCTTTCTACATATTAAGTGAGTCGTGTGATTTTCTCCGTTCTTTGTGTTCGCCGTGTTCTAACCGTTTGAAGTGCCGCTACGGTAGAACTGTTATCCCGTTCCATCCTGGGAGGAATTAACCCGTGAACCTCACGCATCGTGAGGGGGTTAGATTTTTTAAGGAGACACAAGTAACTTGTGGGCTCGGGATCGTCCTATACTAACAGATTATATATTGCAGGTTTTATATCTCCTAATTTTATTTGAGTGCAGGAACCAACATGATTACCTTAAAGCAAAGTATGGGATTCAAATAGCTAACATACGAATTGTTCTTGATTTTGGTACCATGCGCTGCTATTGGTTTGTGTTAATTAGATCATTACATTTTATATCCCATACAGTAAGTGGTAGTAGCAACGAATTCATTAACCTTCAGATATTAAATTTTTATATAGCTGCCTTTTCATTTACTTTCAACTAGCAGAATCTTATGATATTTAATATAAATTTGAAAATTTTGTACTTACTCTGATGCTAGTTGAAAAGTTTTAGTTATGATATTTTTCCCATAAATTTGTACCAAGAGTAAAACTAATCAGTCTTAGCCTCATGAATTTGCGGATAATAAAGGAACATAATTTATACTGGGGTTCGAGAATAAATTTGAAACTCGGAGTTTTGAACCAACACATTAAACTAATTATGTATGTCGTTCTTTTACATAGAGCAAGAACGATTGGAGGAGATTCGACAGGAAAAAGTGATTGTCGATAGTATTTTTTTTCTTCGGACAGAGGTAGGTGGTTCTATCCCTTTCTTTGGTGGAATTTGTCCATGCGGGATATTGTACATACTGTCCTTGTATGTGCACTGCTTTAGCTGTAATCATTTACACTTTTACGTTGTATTTAAATCTATACTTGGAACACGTATTATTTTTCTGGATTGTATTTGTTCCTGGTTGTTACTTAAAGTATTGCAAGTAATATGCAAGTTTGACCTAAAAATTTATGATTAATTTGCTATGTCGGAGTTGGTCCAATTGATAATTTTTTCAGAGTTGGTCCTTTTGATAGCCTCGGAGTTGGTCCTTTATCTATTTTAGAGTTGGTACATTTGATAGCCTCGGAGTTGGTCCACTATCAAATATTTTTTGAGTTTGCCCACATATTCTGTTGTTCTATAAATTGAGCTTTATTGTTGGTTCTTTGAATGTAATATGTTGATGTTGAACAGTATGATTTGATGAACTATCTGAATAGCCAGTTATAACATATTTCTTTTCTTCCTCCTCTATTTTGTTAACTTATTGCTTAGACTAGTTTACTGTTTTTCATAGGAACTAGTCTACCCACCTACTAAGTCCTTTTGACTTACGTTGTTTTCTTGTTATTTTTTTATTTGTTCGGGAAGATACGGTTATGAGTACCAGTGAGCCTCGTGGCTAGAGTTGAAGATTTCCCTATAGATCACCGGTGAGCCAACTATCCTTGCTCCGTGATGGCGCACCTTTCGATTATTTCATTCATGTAATTTATTGTTTCAGACATTTGAGATATTTTATTCAGAAACCTACATTTTAGACGTTCATGGCTTATGGTAGAGAATTTGATATTTCATTTGTATCTGGGTATATTCCGCGTGTTTTAATAATAAATCCTCATCTTGGATTTCATTATATTTTTCTTTGATTTTATTAAATTTAACTTTTAGTTTAGCGAGTGGGTTCACCCGATGAGGTTAGTTCAGGTGCCCTCACGACTATCCAGGATTTTGGGTCGTGACAAAAACCTTAGGATTAGAGAATCCAAGGTCAACAACTATGAAGTTACAAATGGCTGATCATTCTATAAAGAAGCCAATTGGAATCATTGATAATATCTTGGTGAAAGTTGAAAAGTTTATCTTCCCGGAGGACTTTGTAATTCTTGATTGTCCCACGGACCTTGAAGTCCCGATTATCATTGGGCATCCATTTCTAGCCACCGGGAGGGCTCTTTGTGATGTTGAGAAGGGAGAGTTGACTTTTTGGTTTAATGGAGAGATAGTAGTCTTCCACATTTTCAAGTCATTACGACAACCGATGGAGAAATAAGCCAATTGTTTGTGTGGCATTGGGGTTTTGGATGCCACAATTGAGAAGAAGAGTCCAATGGTCACTCAAGAAGATGCTCTAGCTTTGGAGATATGGAACATGGACATCAATGAAGAAGCGAGTACCAATGCATGTGCCTTAGCATTGGAAGGATTGGGTACTTGTTCTTATGATCCTAAGGAGCTCTCCAAAGACCTTGCAAAATGGAAATCACCATCCACAATACTTCCAATTGAAGAACCTCCAAGGCTTGAATTGAAAATAATGCCTCAATTAATAAAGCAACCTATAGAGGAAGCGACTTCCTCATATGGGGATGTGGTTCTTGATCCTATTGTTGAGAAGGAAATTGAGATGATGAACCAAGTCGATACTTTGGCATCTATGATTTAGAATTTAGATATTGATGATTTGGACAACATCAAGAATTGTGTGCTTGCTTTAGAGGGACTTGGAACTCACCCCTATGCTCCTTACATGCTCTCAAGCGACTTGGACAACCGGAAAAATCCACAAACAAAGTCGTTCATTGAGGCGGAGCCGCCGATGTTGAACTTGGAAGTGATTCCATCGACTATGAAACGTGTGGATTTAGCCAACTATGTGGCATATGGTGAAGCCCCAGGAGAGTTTATTAATTATCAAGGAGACACTCGTTGAAGATGATCGCCAATACTTTTAGGATAAGTCTTTCACATTTTGGAGTGGTGTGGATGTAATAATTAAAAGAGGTGTGACCAATGCCAAAAAAGTGGAGATCTTAAAAGAAAGCTATTCCTCTCCATTTGGGGGACATCATGGGGGAAGGAAGTTGGTTTACAAGAAGAGATGGAATCTGGAGTTCAAGCAAGATGATTTAATGCCTTTGTTCAATTCTCGAATCCAATGGTTTCTCGAAAAGTTGAGGTCGAAATGGCGTGGTCCGTTCAAATTTGTTGGTGTAATGCCATATGGTTCTCTTGATCTTGAAGACGTGAATGTGGAATGATTTTGTTTGAATAGGCATCGGGCGAAGCATTACTTGGGAGTGATGGAAGGCACCAAAGTAGTGGCCTTCATGGTTTTGATCAATCCTTGAAGAAATGGGTTGACATCGTGCCACGACGTTAACTAAGGCGCTTCTTGGAAGGCAGCCCAAGTTTTTAGCTAATTAGTTGGTTTCATGTATAGGTTCCTTGATTGAAAATGGATGATGGAAGAAAGCATCAAGTTTGAAAAAAAATGGGAAAAAGAGTGGAGCACCCTAGCAATAGGGTGGCCACCACTTGTGCAAAGGGCAACCACCCCTACACTAAGGTGGGGCGCCCTTTACAAAACAAGTGGAGGTAGAATGCTAAAAATTGTGCAAAGGGCGGCCACCCCTCAAAAGAGGTGGGCGCCCTTTACCAAAAACATTCGGGCAGAATGTGAAAAAAAATTGCAAAGGGCGACCACCCTACAGCAATGTGGGGCGCCCCAAGTAAGTGCATCACATCTTAGAGAGAGGGCAGCCACCCATTCACAAAAGGCCGACCACCCCTCTCCCACACCCGATCCGAACCAACGAGTTATAAGAGGGATTCATCTCCCCTTTATCTTACTTCACTCTTTACATCACACCACCACCTCCCACCACCCAACCACCATAAGACACCACTTTTGGTCCCTTCCAACACACTTCACAACATTTCACCATCATTATTTGCTTGATTTCATTCTCTAACAAGTAGATGTGGTAACTTTCATATTTTTCTTAGTTTCTTTTTACTTTTTCTTAACTTTCTAGCTTAAATTAGTTGTTAGTATAGCATATCCTTGTAGTTAATACATTAGATTAGTTAGATAAATACATTGGTACCCCGTGAAGTCAAATATTAACATGAAATTGGGGATGAATGATAAGTTGGGAAAAATGAAGGGTAAAGTTGGTACCTTTATGATGAACTGCTTGAAAAACCTTGAATCTTGATTCCATGTAAGTGAAATGGTGAGACTTAGAGAGAAAAATATGTTATTGAAAGTGAAAGAATGATGTTTGGTAAGAAACCCATGTGATTTGAATATGTTTTTCTTGATTTCCATGCCATAGGACCCATTCTTGGATAAAAGGGTGGCCACCCTTTTCAGGAAGGGTGGCTGCCCTTTGCACTCTTAACTCAAGTTTTCTACAATGATTGGTTTCATAAGTCCATTGATTTGGGTTTCATCTAACATGAGTTTTGAGTTGTTTTGTAGACCAAATGACTAAAGCTAAAGAAGGAATTGTCAAAATGAGGAAAGGGGAAAGGCACACCGCCTAATGCCACCCCAGTTAGAGTTGGAAGAAAAAGGAAAGCCCTATTCATGAGTCAAGGAGTCCCTTCTACCCCCCTTTGTGCCTGCTTTTATTTTATTAAGCATTCGGGGACGATGCTAGAGTCTTAAGTTAGGGGAAGGGTTCAAATTCTAATTGTTGAGCTTATGAGTTGATGACTTTTGAGAGATTATTGTCATAAGAATTTGAACCATTTACGTGCTTTCTAGTGTAGTATTTAACGCTTTCTGGTTAGTTTTTCTTTTGTGAATAAGCTTATGATTTTCTTTGCTTGGTTCTTTCTGAAAGTAGAACTTTGAACCAAGTTGAATGAATGAATGAATGAATAAATTGCTTTTGAAAATTGATGGCTTGTGTTTTTACTTGGTACCAATATATTTTAATCTTGATTGCATGGTGTGAGACAAGCATGATTCTGAGTGATCAAGGGAGTTATGACTTTGTTGGTGACTTCTAGGCTCGCTAGTTACCTTTTTGAGTCATTGACGTGGTTGTGAACCATTATGCCTTGTGATTGATTGTGCTTTATTGTAGGTTGGAATTCATTGCTTTCATCTTTCACTTGCTTTTGTGTGGTGAGTTTTAGTCATATTGTTCATAAGTGTACCTTTTTGGTCTAGAACTTGCTCCATTTGTGTTTGTGGCGAAATAGTGTTTAGTGTCGGACTTAGAAATGATCTAAGCTTTCTTTGAAAGCCATTCTTTAACCTCTTCATATATCTTTCACTTTAAAATATCACTAGTTATCCCTTTTGAGCCTTAGCCTTTCATTTGGTAACCTTGTACAAAAATTCCATTGTTGGTTGAGTATATATTCCCTTGATTTATTGATCAAATTTCTAAATTGAGGCAAAAAGCCTATGTTTGGGGGAGTGTGTAGAAAAGTTGTGCCTAGTAAGCCTTGTGATAATTTTATTGCTCATATGTATATATAAAAAAAAAAGGAGAACAAAAAGAGGAAAGAAAAAAAAATTGCAAAAAGAAAAAGACAAAAAAAAGGTGCACTCATGAACTACCATGAGATGCATTTAGTTTCAGGTTTGATTTACCTTATGTGATACGTAGGCAACCCGAGTATGGGCCCAATCCATTCTACCATCTCATTGTATATACCATTGGTAGAGTTAGAGAAACAAATGACCCTTGGGCTTCCTATGGTGGCAAGTGAGGACAAAAATGAAGAGGAAAAGAAAAATACAAAAAGAAATAAGGAAAAATAAAAGGGAATGAAGTTGAAGGGTGAAAGGAAGTGAAGGATGAATGAAGAAGTAAGGTGAGTGTGTGGTGTGGAGGTAGTCACTATTTTTCCAAAATTTTATCCTACCTAGCTCGTAGCATACATTACAAGCCTAATCAAGTCCTAGAGATCCAATATTTGACACTATTCCATTATTGGAGAATCACAGTATGGGCAAGCTTATGGTATCTTTGTGGCGCTTGTGAACATTCCTTGTGAGAGCGAGAGTTTGTACTTGTTTAGTCTTTGTGTTTCATGTTGATATGTCTATCTTCTATGGAAATAGACTCAATTGCTTTCGTGAGATTGTGCAAGTGAATTGAAGAGAGGGATGAGTTTAAACTTACAATAAGGATGCATGAGAGAGTGAGGTTGGTTGATGACCGAAGTTAACTCTTGAGGCTCTTATGTTATGACTTGGTTGTGTAATTCTATACTTGAGATACCTTATCTTGTAGTATATCAAGCATGCATGTGAGAAAAGATTGAATTGTTGGTACCAATTGAGCCATTAGTCATGCTTTGTGTTTAAAAAAGTGTTTGAAGATTGACTTCTACCTTGAGTTGATTTGAAAATATTCTTCTTGTTCATGTTTGAATTTGATTTGCTTGAAGACAAGCAAAAACTTAAGTTTTTGGGAGTTGATAAGTTGATTATATGTCAACTTTATACTCATTTACACTTTAGTTTTTGAGTCTAAAAGTGAATAAATAAGAATCAAATTGATACACTTTTGTTTGGTTTTCAGGTTTGGATACAAATGAACAACAAAGGAATTAAAAAGAGCAAAATACAAGTCAAGATGGAAAATTGGTGAAGTGCAGGAAAGGGCAACCACCCCAAGTGTAAAGGACGACCGCCATTTACTAATTAGCTAGGCAGAATGCTGAAAAATATTGCAAAAGGCTGCCACCCTCTGCCAGGGCGCCCCACTCTCCAATGAACATGCGGCCACCCCCTATGAAAGGGCAACCACCCTTTTCTGGGTAGTAAGAGAAGGCAACCACCTCCTTGAAAATGCGCTCCACCTCACCTACTAGAAGACAAAAGAAGTCAGTCAACAACAAGAAAGAGCGCTTCACCCCTCAATTTAGGTGGCCACCCTTTTCCAAAAAGGGCAATTCAAGAATTTATAACTATTGCAACTATAAATAGGAACCTCTAGGTCTTTTATATCTATCTTTAACTTGTTGAGCCTCCCATAGCTTATTCTTAGCTTCTTTGGCAAGTTTCACCATTTTGAGGAACAACAACAACAATTTGTAAGGAATCCTTCATATTTATGATTATGCAATTCTTATATTCATTTATATGTGATTTTTCCTTACATTCCTTGAGTAGCTAAATTCTTAGCTAGGGTTATAATCAATTGTTAGTCTAACAACTTAATGGGTCTATTGTGTTAAGCTTAAATCTAGATGATAATATTCCATTTCACTATCTTCATGCTAAAATCTTAACAACTTGTGGTGTACAACATAAGTTAAGACCTAAAGTACTAAATCTAAATTGAAAGAATATTTTTAGGAATGAGTAAGATAGTGACAAGGAATCGGTGATAGGTCTGTAGCGGTTACCCTGGGTTAACGGGTTTGAACACCTAAAAGGGGATAACCTTACTTGAGGATATTGACTTGTACTTCATGCAACACCTCTTTACACCGAAAGGGTGAAGAGATGTTAGTCTCGCTTACCACCGAAAGAGGTTAGTTGGGTGATGTTGTGTGAGTCCCATTGGACGACTCAACGCTATATTTAGCTTAACTAATAGCACCTATTAGGTTGTTGAACTAAGTAAGGATTATAAACCTGGTCCATTAAACTCATTAGAAAACAACAATTCGAAGTCACTTGTTATTTAAATTCGTAGCTATACATACAATTTTCTCTATTTTAGGATACAATCGACTAAATCAATGAAAAAAACCTACTTAACTACTTTGTGTCAAGCGTGCTAGTTCCTTGTGTTCACTCCATACTCAACGAGAAGGGTATTTGTGACCCCTGCTCAAATTGGGCACATCACCCGTAGGCTCATAATATTGACATGACCCGAAATCTGATTAGGCCGTGCGGGCACCCGACATCCTCCTCTAGACCCGTCGGACGAACCCTTACCAACTAAGTTAGGAAAATAAATATAATACTTCATAAATAAGACAAGACTTAAAAAAAACACTGACATACTAATACCTCTAAGCTGTACAAAAGAAATTACAGCTGACAATCCATCATACTAGGTTTAGGGCTAACCAGACTAGACATCTAAGAGTACAAAAGAAGACAGATACCTCCTGAAGGGAGCAAATTGCAAATAAAATAATACACATAAAACTGGTAGCCATCTTGAATAAAAGCTGGCTCACCCTGACAACTGAAGTCGTCTTCGCTCCTGAACAACATGGCGAACTCAATCCTGGAGCGAACCTGCCGAAACAAAATAGATAGATAAGAAACAAACAACAAACAACAAACAACAAACAAGGGTGAGTCAAAAGGACTCAATAAGTGGGGCAGACTAGCCACCTCAAAGAATAGGATAGCTAGCCAGGGAGGAGAAACAGATAAATAAAATTCCTCTTATTTAAATTATAAAAAGGCAGAGCTAGATAATAACTAGAAACACGTATGGAATGGCAAACTCATCAACAACCAGGAACGTAAGATAACCAAAACATATAGGTATCCCGAACACATCAACAATAAGAAATACATCCTGTTGCGGCGTGCAACCCGATCCATATATTCATCCTGTTGCGGCGTGCAACCCGATCCATATATTTATACCGTTGCGGCGTGCAACCCTATCCATATATTTATACCGTTGCGGCGTGCAACCCGATCCATATATTTATACTGTTGCGGCGTGCAACCCGATCCATATATTTATACCGTTGCGACATGCAATCCGATCCCCACAACCCAGAATATGAGCCAAAAATATATAGGCAAACTGAGATATGTCTACGACATAGTATACATACCGCATACATAAAACACAACACAATACACACAATAGTCAGTATGTGGTTCAATGAGATGGGATGAATGCGGTACAATGCAATGCAGTCACATGTGCCTGATACCTATCTCAGGCGCGGGACTCTCATCGTCTACCAGGAGATATATGCAAAGATGACCCTTCACCGGCTCGGGACTCTCATCGATTACCGAGAAGTATATGCAATGATGACCCTTCACTGGTGCGGGACTCTCATCGCCATCCAGGAAGTATATACAATAATGACCCTTCACCTGTGCGGGACCTCATCGCCAACCGGGAAGTATGTGCAATAATGACCCTTCACCGGTGCGGGACTCTCATCGCCAACCGGGAAGTATATGCAATAATGACCCTTCACCAATGCGGGACTCTCATCGCCAACCGGGAAGTATATGCAATAATGACCCTTCACCAGTGCGAGACTCTCATCGCCAACCGGGAAGTATATGCAATGATGACCCTTCACCGGTGCGGGACTCTCATCGCCAACCGGGAAGTATATACAATAATGACCCTTCACCGGCTCGGAACTCTCATCGATTACCGGGAAGTATATGCGATGCTCAAAACCAGAGTGCAACGCTCATATTCTCAATGCAATACCAACAACAGGGCTTAACATATAATATACAATGTAAATTCAAAGCTAAGGCGTAATGAGTACGCCTATCAGCAGCTACACACGTAAGGAACACATGGTAGAAAATCCATGAGGCCAAGTGCCTCCAAAGAAATGGATATAAACACTTACCTCATCCAAAAGTTAGTACGGTTAATCAACAACCGCTTTATCCTTTGGTTTCCTTGCCAAACGATCCCGCTCTATTCAATAAGCAGAAAAATATATCAACTTAGGCTAAAGGCTTCATTCCTCACATCTTAGGGCATTTCGGATAGGAACCTGATACCTACGCGACCGGACTATGTGTCCAATGTCCAGCCTCTATGGGGGACTCCAAATCACACATAACATGATCACAAGATAAGTATAAGCATGTATGAGGCATAACACATGTGGCAAAAATAGATATGGACTCAAAGGAATGAGAAGAAAACTCTGGATAGAATTATAGACACAACCTAGAATTAAGAATTTGTCCAACTCTTTGAATTTCCATAAAATTTTCGGCAGAGTTTCCCTTGAAACTGGATGATCCGCAAAAACAGAACCAGCAGTATACTACACACGGGAATGGATACCCGGATAAATTGATAACATAAACATGTTAAATGGATAACAAGATGAGACGACTGGATGACATAACAAATCCGCAGATAGAATGTCTGGACAGCACCACCGTCCTGCCTTTCGACCTAATTTTCAGAGTGTAGATCAAAGATATAGACTTCATGGTCTTCATGAAAGTTTTAGATATATGTCGTAGGGTTCGATATTTATATTCCATCAGCCCGTAAAAATTTTCAATGATAAAGTCCAGGCACAAGAACTCTGTGTGGATCAGGAAGAAGTTGAATGAGTGCGATGAACTCTTGGAGTTTGGTCTGATCGAGCGTAGCTTGGCAAGCCGTCCTGTTTGGATGTGAAGATGCTGTGAATTGCTCCAATACCAGTATTAATTTAATTCACCATTGGGATTATGATGTTGAAGGCGAAATCTTGGGAAGTAAGAAATAGATTTTTATCTTGTATCCCAAGCAAATTCCACCAATCTCTGAGAAGAACCAATTCCAGAAAGAAGGCGAGAACCTGTCACAATTTTTTTTCAAGGAGTTATGATTAATATACTAACAACTGTCCAAAGATCAAAATAATTTTCCAGATTTTGAAACATTTTATCTTGCTGATTTGGACGTCTTTCACCTTGGACTTTAGTACCAAATTAAGTATATACAAGGTTCCCTTGATTATATACAAGTATCCAACAAGAAAAATCATGTTTGGAACTAAGAAAAACTTCAAAAGCTACAAGATACATGCCTTGCCAAAAGAAAGGTTTAGTCTTACATACCTTTGATGTTTCTTGCTTCTAGACCTTGTTTCCTTTGAATTCCACACCTTTTAAAGCTTAAAAAAGCTATAATAAAGCATTTAGGCACTTTACTTAGCTATGAAGTAATTCTAAAACTCAAGCTATAGACGAATTGAAGGTAGCATAACGTTACCTTAATCGCGTTGAGCGTTTTGACGCAATCCGTCTTCAATTTCGAGTTAAGATTGATGTTGTTTCTTCAAAATCATAAAAATTTGTTTCAAACTTAAGAAAGAGCTGTTTATATCATGAGGTTACTGGAAAAATGTCGAGAAAGAGAAGGTATTTCTCTTTTATACTAAAACATTTCATTTCTAGCCCTCTTTTGCGCTTATGTCCCTTTTTCTGGCCTAACTTCTGTTGCTTATATCTTTTTATCCATAGGTTGTATGAACAAACCGTCAAAAGTGTTGGAAACTAAACTCCAAGACCTTCAATTTGGTATATGATATGTCCCCAAAAGACCTCATATAACGCACGAAATTAATTGCTGAAAAAGCTTCGTTACAAGGCAATTCCTTTGTCGGTTTTTCCGCAACTTAAATCCGATTTTTCCCAAATTTTATATTCAAAATATAAACATCACATATGGTCATATTATGACTTTAAACTCACTTAAATCATTCTTAACGTGTCATTAGAAGGATATACCTCACTTTGGACATATAGGGTGAAACAAATATACAATTAGTTTTTCCTGAATACAATATTTTTTCATAACAATTGTAGGAAAAAAAAGGAAAGGGAAGATTAAATTCACAGTTTCCTTCAAATTTTTATGGCCATAGACTCTTCGTCTGGATTGTAGCTCTTGCATCAAAGTCTCTCTCGGCAACAAAAAGGCAAAATTCCCATGTTCATACCCAAGCATCAACATCTTTGTGATGCTACACCATGGGAATTGGGAAAATCTGCCCAACTTTAGAATCCTTTAGTAGAAAGGCGGAGGCAGCATGACAGGCATCAAAAACTTCACTTAGATTCACTTGGAGATACTCCAAAAAGGAACCCCCGTGAATCTAGGAAACGCCTTATATTCTCTCTTCCCCCGAATGATTGGAAGCTTGTGTAAAACCAAAACCGAGAAATTGGGCAGAGCTATACAACCACCCTGAACATTGTTGGTATGGAGAATGCTCTCGAGCGTTAACCGCTCGAAGAAGGAGAGGATATTGCAGGGACGCACTCCTAGTTCAAGTGAAGTTGCTTCCGGGATATGTTCCCTTGCAACTAGAAGATGAACGACTAGAAGAAGCCTGAATGGGTTGGCATTCCTCTGCTGTCATGCACCACATGACAAGAAGAATATCACAACAATCACCATGCATGAAGATGGACATACTGAAATCAATGTGCCTACCGCAACGAGGACATTCAGAAGAACATCATCATTAGAATCCCGCTCAAATTTCATGACTCGGGGGACTTCATTCGTTCTTTTGCAGATGAAGAAAGAACATAAGGTAACTGCATATGAGTTTTCTCCTATAGTTTCCTCATGCATCATCTATTCAG
Organism: Petunia axillaris subsp. axillaris; assembly: GCA_029990575.1. Classification (NCBI taxonomy): domain Eukaryota; kingdom Viridiplantae; phylum Streptophyta; class Magnoliopsida; order Solanales; family Solanaceae; genus Petunia; species Petunia axillaris. Next base: position 8,925,613 of record JARKNS010000001.1, on the reverse strand, counting down.
AACGAAGAAGACTCTTTAGGAGTTTCAAACTAGGATCGAAGGCAAGCATATTTGAATAAAAAGAAGTTTCTCACTATCATAAGAAGTTGTTGAAGAAGAGATATTTCTTGAAGAAGAGTTTGTGATTTTTCTACTGTCACAAAGTCCATATTTTTAGGAAAACAAGAGATAAGGATGACATATGAAACAGTCAAGTGTCATCATTGTTGGAGATATGAAATGATTCAGAGCAGTTAATGGCAGTCCTTGGAAAAGTGCATGGAATCGGTATCAACCAATTAGATGAAAGCACGCGGAGTTCTTGAAGAAATCAGCATCATTCTTGGTCAAAGAGACTGCGAGTCTCAAGGAGTCAGTGAGATATCTTTTCACATACGTCTTTCACGCCGCTTTCACTTCCTAACTGCTTGCATCAATATTCAACAAGTAGGGGGACTAACTGTGTGGGCAAAAATATGCCACCTACTATTACGGGGATACAATTCCAGCTGGCGAGAATAGACTTATCTTATAAGTCACCGGTCACAAAGGATACACGCATGTTCTACAAGTTACCACCATTCAGGCGGTACATGCGTAGGATGAAGTGTATACATCCTGTCCCCTTAGGATTGCAATCTCCTAGTTAGGGTTTCGTATACACCATTGCCTTTAGTTATTGGCCCATAGCCTTATTAGTCTTTGTATTTTACCTTAATTAGGACTGGGTATCCACTACTATAAATACCCCTACTTACATTGTATTGTACAACACAACGATTCACCACAGAATCCGGCTATTCTCAAGGAATAAGACTATTTTACTTTTTCTGCTCATTATTTCTCTCTTTTACTTATTTATTTTTCCATCGTATTTATTGTATTGGTTGTTACCTCATTCTAAATTAATTGTTTAATCTAGACGACAAATTTTAGGCATAAATAGAAAGTCTGAAGAACAAGACTTCTCTAAGGTGATCATGATTTGAGTGAGAAGTTGCATAAACTTTGGCTTGATCAGGAATTTTTGTTTCATAAAATTTAGCTTGATCAAGAATTTTTGTTACATAAACTTTAGCTTGATCAGGGAATTGGATGCATAGTCCTTGGCTTGGTCAGGGATTTTAAATGGATGAACCTAAATTGATTAACTATTTCGGATGGATAAAGATAAAGTGTGGCTCGATCAGGAATATTGGATGCATAGACCTTGTCTTGGTTAGAGGTTTTTGATGCATAGACCTTGGCTTGGTTAGGGATTTTTGATGCATAGACCTTGGCTCGATCTGGGATTTTGGATGCATAGACCTTGGCTTGGTCGGGGATTTTGGATGCATAGATCTTAGCTTAGTCGGGTATTTTGTAGTCATAGATCTTGGCTCGATCAGGGATTTTGGAGGCATAGACCTTGGCTTGGTCAGGGATTTTGGATGTATAGACCTTGGCTTGATCAGGGATTTTGGATGCGTTGACCTTGGCTTGGTCAAGGACTTTGAATGCATAGACCTAGGCTTCATCGGGGATTTTGGTTCCATAAAGCTTAATTTGAGGATAAATTTATAGATTCTGGATCCAGCACGAGCAACACTTAGGTCATATGTCTCAAAAATACAAAATATGCCAACAACCAAGCAACTTTGGGTATCAAAGAGAATGTTTCTTTGGACCACTAATGAAGTGTAATAGTCAGAGTCACTCTTGTTCATTGGAGATAACTTAGAAAAAAGAGCTTGAGGTATGTCATTGACGACATTTTATGCCCAAAACTTGAGCTGATTAGAACCCACAAATGCTAAATGATTAGAAGTAGAAGAATCATATAGAAATATGACAGTTAGCCAGGAAAACATAAGCAAGCCAATATGAAGTAGCCATTTTTGGGAAGATCAACTTGATTGGTGTTTCCTGATTTTTTTAACTCAAGAAACTTCCATATTTATACTAAAAAAATTCCCGACATTTTGATATTATGTACACTTTGATAATCATAAAGTCTTGATATTTCGTTAACTATGCACAAATAGATCATTATTTTTCATGAAAATTGCCCAATACATTAATTAGAGCTTAGATATCAATCATGTTTATACCCCTTTTCAGATTGAGACAAAACAATGATGATATCGCGACTGCCTGCATTAGCTAACAAGAGAAGATAGTAAATTACATTGTAGACGACTGGTAAAGTTTGTACTTTTATAGGGTTTAACTACTTAATTTTCTCCCATTTGATGAGCCCTATACACAATGCGAATTCAATTAGTCAAGCCAGTCGGCTTCATAAAAATTTACGAAAAAAACAGAGCTAGTTTTCTTTTTTGTGTTTGTGAAAGGTCGCAAAAATCTACAAAAAAGTTGAAGTGTAGTCGGACTTACCCTGACATCTTAATAAAAAAGAATAATACGCTTTTCAAGCAAAGAAACGTGCGTCTACTTTTATTGATTCTTTTAGTTATATCTCAAATGTATGATTCATGTAGTCTAAGCAATTCGTCTGAATTTCAAACCTTGTTTTATCTTGTCAAAAGATGAATTACTTTAGACTTGTAGTTAGTAGTTTTATGAATGTTTTTTATAAATATTTATTCTAATTAAATTTAGTGCCCGTTTTGGTGAGCTTATTTTAAGTAGCTGACAAGCCACTTTTTGAGAAGTTAGGATCCCACTTTTGAATTTTTTAAGAACATAAGAGCTAATAAGTCCATAAATTTCTAAGTTATCAAACATTTACTAATCAACTTGATCACGCCCAAAACTCGTTCTTGAAAGGATAAGTAATCGCTGCAAATATAACCCGGTTTAATAAGTCCGGAGTCGAATCCCACAGAGAGCAATGTTAATTTGCAACCTTATTTTCATCAAGTTTTTGTTCAAACAATTTCAAGAGCAATTTATAATGATTTTTGTATAGAAAAACTAATAATGAATAACACGTAATTAATGACAAATAGTAAATAGCTAGAGTAAAATTCTTGAGTAAAAGATCTAGGGCAATGACTTCCTCAATTATTGGGATGATGTACTGATTATCTCGCTCTCTATATCGCTTCATTATTCCTATTGACATGAACTCCTAGTTTGTTGCTAGTATTTTTCAATCACAAGCAACAACTATCTCAAACTACTCTTCCAAGTTAGTCAAAGATGATTATATGGACTACTCACAAATATCACGATAAGAGCAAATTATTCCTAAGTCACTCCGCACATTGATCTAAGTAATTCCTTAGTTTAAGCCAAAGTATCGTCATCCAACTAACCCTGTCTCAATACTTTTTCAAGTTATCTCAAGAATTAAAGGGCACATTCAATTGAGAGTTCTTCAATTAAAGACAATACAAAACGTACTTGAATGAATAAGAATAAGAATTCAAACTAGATTTAATCACGAAATATTAAATACATCATCCAATAACGGTTCCATCACACCCAAGATGGGGTAACTTAGCCGCTAATGTTCATCATAATCATGTCAGAAATATTCATGAACAAATAAATTAGAAGAATTGAAGAATTTAAGAAAACTCTTGTAATCTCCAAGTCTCCAATGCTCTAGCCTCCTTTTGCTCCTTCCCAAGTCAAAATTTCTATTTTGGGGCGTGTTTTAGGGCTTTTATATCATCCCCACAGATCTACACATGTCGGGTATCCAAAATAAACTCGAAATTAAAACTTTAGGATTTTAAGCCTACCGTGCCGCGCAGCGCATTGCATAGCGCGGTGCGGTAGGGCTTTTTCTGTAGGTTTTCCGAAATTCAATTTCTCTAAAACCCGACCCTGTCGCTGCGCGCAACGCAACGCCTAGCGCGGTGCGACAGGCATATTTTAAAAATGCGTCCCTACACAATTATAAACATGTAATAAGCTCAAGAAAACTAAAATATCAACTCATTCAAGGCACAAAAGTTACAAATATGATGCAAAACAAGACTCTAAACATGTGTTTCTCGCCGAATATCAGAACTTATAAGCTTGTAAGTCACTTTTAAGCTTACCCGCTCTAATTTATAAGATACTTAAAATAGAAGATTTCATAGGGCTTATGCCCAACACTTCGCCGGGCTTATGGCGGCTTACCTTCTGTTCGGAAACATTAAAGTGTTTCCTCTCACTCTCGTTTTTTATAACATTGATATTGAATGCATTGAATCTACAAATTAAACATGCCATTTGTTTAATCAAAAGGCGTGATTGAAATAGTAGGCGGTATGCCAACTTGCAAGTCATAAGTTAAAAGCAAAGTGGATTATCCATAAGAGAAAATAAAAGGAGAAAAAGGAAAAAAAGAAATCATAAAACTAAAGCTCAAGACATCATGTGTAATTACTTGCCCTCACGTCCAATAGAGAAACTTGTTATTGAAAATGAAAGTGTTTCCACTAGGAAAGATGCAATTGGTGCTTTTCTTTAATGTGATAACTTATTATTCATGAATTAATATATAGTCCACACTACTGCGCATGTGAATGTTGTTGGAAAGAAACCAAGCAGTAACAATAATTGCACGATGAGGTAAAAGCGGAAGAATACCCAAGTCAAAATTTCTCACACTATTTGAACACGAGGAGCAAACCAATCCAAGCACAAATGGAATACAGGGGCAACCACCAACAACAATAAATAGCAAGGCAAGCAAACAAAGTAATCAAGCGACAAGAGACACCAAATTTTTCATGGAAAACTTATTCAACGTGAAGAGGAAAAAAACCATGGTGTTGAAGCGTTAGTTTTGAAGATTGACAAGAAAAGGACATGGTAAAGAACCTAGTCCTTTAGAGAGGGCATGATTGATTGAAAAGATTGTGGGATGTAAATCCATGCAGAACTAGAAAAGGTTGGCGCGTGCATATTTACTTATCCTAGTCAGCAAAAGAGTTTATGCCGAGGTTGTCTTTATGAAATGTGAACAAGAGTTGATGTTATACAAGGAGTATATCACTGGAGATCTTTTCTTGCCATAATTGAGAAGATTCCTAATGAGAAACTACTAGGGTTTGCATAACCCATATAAAAGTAAGTAATTGAGGTAGTCGTATTCATTCATTCACAATGAGAGTTGAGAGCAAATAAAAAGGCGATTCAGTTGTAATTCTTGTGTGATTGAATAGCAGTGGACAACTATTGAAGAACTCAAAGTTCATTAAGTTTTTAGCATAGGTTCTTCATTATTGTTGTCATAAATTTTGTGAAGTTAAACTGCATTACCTATAAGCTTAGTCTGAGAATCGTTGTAATAGGTGGATCTTTTGAGAACATTTTGTGAAGCTAGAGTTTAGCTTTCAGAGTGATTAGGGTCTAGAGTGTAGCCTCTTGGTTATAGAGTTTGTAATCTAAAACCTGCTCAATTTGTGTTAGTGGAAGAGTTTTAGAAATACTAGAGATTGGATCGTGGTTTTCCTCCCTTGAGTAAGGATTCTTTCATGTAGAAACTCTTTGTCTTTTACATTTAGTTTTAGATTGATACTTGTACTGTTGGTTAGTTAAGGTAATTAAGAACTGGGTTCTTTGGCGAAAATCAGATGACACTAACCCCCCTCCTAGTGTCCTTAGTAGGTGCATAGAGTATAACAAGTGGTATCAGACCAGGTCTTCGCACGTTTTAGGTTAACACCTAGAGAAAGATCTAGTCATGAGTGCACCACCGACTATCACTGAAGGACAGTCTGTTCTCAGGCCACTTCAATTCAACGGCCAATACTATGCGTGGTGGAAAAACAGAATGGAGAATTTCATCTGTGCTGAAGACTACCAGTTATGGCTAATTGTTTCAGAAGGACCCTTGATTACAACCAAGACTGTTAGAGCTGATGCTAGAACTGAGCCAAAGAATAAGTCTGAGTACAATGAAGCAGACTACAAGATGATATAGAAGAACCATAAAGCTAAAAGGCTGGTTATATGTACACTTGGCCCTGAGGAATATAATAAAGTTTCTGCATACAAAACTGCAAAGGAAATCTAGAAAGCTTTGGAAGTTGCACATGAAGGAACCAGTCAAGCTAAAGATTCTAAAAGGCATATGCTCAAAAGACAATTTGAATTTTTCACTCTGGGAAAAATGGAACAATTCAAGATATGATGACCAGATTGACCATCATTACAAAAGAGATGAGATCTTTGGATATGGACCTTCTAGAGATAGAGACGATGGACAGGGTTCTCAGAACATTGCCTCATTTATGGGAACCAAAGGTAACTGCCATCATTGACTCTAAGCCTCTTAAGTCCATAAAGTTGGAAGAACTGATTGGCAGTCTGAAGACTCATGAGATGATGAAGGAGTCTTGAAACAAGTCTGCACCCAAGAAGGAAAAGACTCTAGCTCTAGAAGCAACAGAGGAAAGTGAACTTGATATACATGAGGTTGAGATAGTCATGGTTGGTGCTCTCAGACAACAACTCAACCTAGGAAAGTTCAAGGGGCTCACGAAGAAAGCTAGGGACACGTTTGGTAGGAAGAACATTGTCGATAGTCTAGATTACTCAGGTTGCTTCAAATGTTTCAAGAAGGACCACATTGTCATAGATTGTCCCATGTGGGGAACTTGAGTGGATGATGAACATAGATTAAAAGGAGAAAAAGAAGGACAAGGACAAGGACAAGGACAAGGATAAAGACAAGGATAAAAAAGAAAACTAAGCGTCCACCAAATTTCAGAACTAAAAGAAGAAAGAAGAAAGAAGAAGGAAGCTTTCTATGCCACTCGGGGACCTACTGATAGTGAGTCAGATGGAGAGAAAGAATCTGATGATGAGTCGCCACTAGCACTGATAGGATTGACGAATGAAGATATACGTGTATAATGTATTTTCCAAGTAACACAGAAGAATGATGTTTTTGGAATAAATGTAGGAAGGGATCTGTCCAAACCTCCACTGTTTGAAGGAATTCATTATAAAAAGTGGAAAAGGGAGATGAAAATGTTCCTTCAGGCAATGGACTACAACCTTTGGGTTATTGTGAAAAGTGGACCACATGTTCCTCTGAAAAGAGCTCCAAATGGATCTCTGGTACCCAAGCTGGTGGAAGAACTGGATTCTCATGATTTGGATTGGCTTCAAACAAATGCCAAATCTATACTTGTGTTAAAGTATGGGATGACCTTCAGTGTGATGGAGAAAGTATCAGGATGCTCTACTGCAAAGAAAATATGAAACAAGCTGAAGGAACTATATAAGGAAGATCCCAAGAAGAAGGAATCAGCTCTCATGGCGTCTGATGATGAGGAATCTGCTCATGAAGTTGAGGCTGGAGTGGGAGTGAACAACCCAAGATGGATTCTTGATAGCAGTTTTTCAAGGCACATGACTTGAGATAGAAGAAATTATCTCTCACTCGCAGCATTTCAAGTGAGAGAGTGGCTTTTGGTGGTGGTAAGAGTGGTCAGATAATAGGAATTGGAAAGGTTGGGAGATCATTGGATCACCCAATTGAGAATGTATATTGTGTGGATGGACTAAGACTCAAATTGCTCAGTATTTCCCAACTATATACAGAGGAAATGAAGTTAGCTTCTCATCTGTAGGTTGCACTATGAAGAACCTACAGAGTGGGAAAGTTGTCATGGAAGGAAAAAGAGTGAAAAATGTGTATAAAGTGTCACTAAGTTCTCTTTCAGAAAACAATTTGACTTGTTTGAATGTTCAGGAAAGTGACTCACAACTATGGCACAAGAGATTGGGACATTCAAGTTTATCACAGCTAAACAAGATGGCCTCAAAGGAACTGGTTCTTGGATTGCCTATCAAGAAGTTCGAGGAGAAAAAAATGTGTCATACTTAAGTCAGGGGGAAACATGTCAGATCATCTTTCAAGTAAAAGAAAGTGGTAAGCACTTAAAAACCATTGGAGTTGGTACATATGGATCTTTGTGGCCCAACGAGAGTTAGAAGCAGATGAGGAAAGAGGTTCGTATTTGTGATAGTTGGCGATTAGTCGAGGTACACATAGACTTTGTTCCTTACTTTAAATGATGAGGTATTTGACAACTTCAAAGTTTGTGAGGGTGAGCTTAGAACTAGTAAGCATTAGATTTGATCAGGGCACGGAGTTTGGGAATGCAAATTTAAATATTTCCTTAAGCACAACATTGATCACAACTTCCCAGCACCAAGAACCCCACATCAAAATGGGGTAGTTTAGAGGAAGAACAGATCTATGGAGGACATGGCAAGAACTATGCTATTTTTTATGCAAGAACTATGCTATTATCAATTGGATTAGCAAGAAATTTCTGGGCTCAAGCAGTTAACACAACTTGATACTTGCTGAACATGTGCTCAATTAGAGCTATTTTTGACAAGACCCCGTATGAGTTACTCAGAGGTAGAAAATCCAACATTGCACTACTGGGGTTTGCATAACCCATATAAATACAAGTAATTGAGGCAGCCGTATTTATTCATCCACAACGAGAGTTGAGAGCAAACAAAAAGGATTCATTTATAATTCTTGTGTGATTGAAAAGCAGTGGACAATTATTAAAGAACTCAGCGCTCATTCAAGTTTTAGCATAGGATCTTCATTATTGTTATCATAAGTTTTGTGAAGTTAAATTATATTACCTATATGTTTAGTCTGAGAAGCGTTATAATAGGTGAATCTTTTGAGAACATTTTGTGATGCTAGAGTTTAGCTTTCAGAGTGATTAGAGTCTAGAGTGTAGCCCCTTAGTTGCAAAGTTTGTAATCTAAAACTTGCTCAATTTGTGTTAGTGGAAGAGTTTTAAAAATCCCAGAGATTGGGTCGTGGTTTTTCTCCCTTGAGCAAGGAGGTTTCCACGTAGAAACTCTTTGTCTTTTACATTTAGTTTTAGATTGATACTTGTACTACTGATTGGTTAAGGTAATTAAGAACTGGGTTCTTCATATAACGAACAAGGTTCTTTGGCGAAAATCGGAGGACACTATTCAACCCCCCCTTTTAGTGTCCTAAGTAGGTGCATAGAGTATAAAACATGGGATCAAAGTCCATAAAATATCCACTAAATAAACAAAAAGAGTTAAAAATATTCTCCAAAATGGCTACATAACATGTTCCAAATACTAAGCAACAATTCATATACCAAAGCACCAAAATTAGAGAAGAAATAAGCAAAATCATCAACATACAGCTATTGTTCATGAGCCAAAATTCGAGGCTACGGAACTCAAATCGACCACCGTCAGTACCCAATCAAAGATGATGAGAGGAATGTGCTTTCCAATAATCAGCTTAATCGGACTAGAAACGAAGCGGAGATCTTCTTTTAAAGTTAACAGAAGTGGCTGAAATGTTGTGGGAAAATCTGCACCTCTCCCTTACTATTTCTCTCTCTATATGGATCCTATATTGTGTTGTATATATCTTAATTCAGACATAAGGAGGCCTTCTATATTTCTTGGCAATAGTGGGCTTAGGGCATATAGTGGGCTGGTCTAAAACGGTGTTTATTTATCCACACAGGAAGGGAAAAGCCAAAAAAACCCAACAATTCTCCCCCCTCCCAACTACGTAGAGGTGATCACCAACACGACGATCAAACAACATTCTTCAAACTTCCTTCTTGGCAAAGATTTAGTAAGCACGTATGAACCATTGTCATTAGTGTGGATCTTTCAAGTGAAAGCAACTTAGCATCAAACACATCTCGAATCCAATGGTACCTTACGTCAATAAGCTTCGACTTACCATGAAATGTAGAATTCTTGCCAAGATGATTAGTACTCTGAATGTCACAATAAAACACATATTTCTTCTGAGCAAAGCCAAGTTCCTTTAAAAATCTCTTCATCCAGAGCAACTCTTTACAACCTTCAACGACAGTAATAAGCTCAGCTTCTGTAGTAGATAGAGCAACACATTTTTGCAACTTGGATTGCCAAGACACAGCTCCCCCTGCATAAGCCATTTCTGAATCAATATAACTACAAAGAATAGGTTTCCCTATACCAAAACACAAACTCTAACTAGTAGTGCCACAAAGATATCTCACAATCCACTTCACTGCATTCTAATGCTCTCTCCCTTGATTAGAAAGGTCTAACAATACCAACAGTATGAGCAATATCTGGTCTGGTGCAAATCATTGCATACATGAAACTGCCAACAATTGAAACATAAGGAACTTTCTTCATATCTTCCTTTTCAGCAATACTAGAAGGATACTGCTTTCTGCTCAACTCTAAGTGTATAGCTAACGATATACTGACAGCCTTAGCTTTATCCATGCTGAATCTGTGAAGTACTTTATAACCACAACTTCTTGGCCTCTCTATCACGGACAATCTGAGTGCTAAGAATCTGCTTCGCTGGTCCTAAGTCTTTCATGGCAAAAAAGTTGTTCAACTCTTACTTCAACTTCTGTTTGACCAACAACAAGCATGTCATAAACATAAAGAAATAAAATAATAAAGTCATTATCCGAGAATTTGGGAACAGAAATACAATGATCTGAAGAAGTCTTTTTGAAACCCTGTTGTTGCATGAAAGACCCAAACTTCATGTATCACTGCCTGGGAGCTTGTTTCAAGCCATACAAGCTCTTATTCAACCTACAAACATAATTCTCTTTTCCTTTGACTTCAAAGCCTTCAAACTTCTCCATATAAATTTCTTCATCTAAATCACCATGGAGAAAAGTAGTTTTAACATCCATTGGCTCAACCTCTAAGTCTACACTTGCAGCTAAGCCTAGAACAACACGAATAGAAGACATCTTCACAACAAGAGAAAATATCTCACTAAAATCAACTCATTTTTTCTGATTAAAAACCTTGACAACCAATCTAGTATTGCACCATGGAACTGGGTTACCATCTTCATGCTTCACCCTAAAAAAATCACCTATTTTTCAAAGCTTGTATGTCTTTAGGAAGCTTAACCAAATCAAATGTATTATTATCATGCAAGGAATTCATCTCATCTTGTATAGCATCAAATCACTTTTATTTTTCTTCACTTTCCATGGCCTCTTCAAAGCATTCAATTTTTCCTCTGTCAGTCAAGAGTACCCACTCATTGGGAGGATACCGATATGAAGGTATTTTCACTTTAGTAGATATTCTGCGTGAACTCTCAGGAGCATCAACAATGATTGGTTGCTGGCGAACCATATTATCAGGAACTGGAGCATCAACAATATCATCAACATACTGCTCATTCTGAATATGATCATCAACATCATTATCAACCTGAATTTCAACATTTTCTTCAGGTGCAACTTTCACAAGAACTAGATCAAGATCAACTAATCTCTCACTGCCTAAGAATCAACTTTCTCAGCTTTGTCAAAGTTTTCAATCATCTGGTCTTCAAAGAACACAATATCACGACTTCTAGCAAGTTTCTTCTCAACTGGATCATAGAAACACTAGCCAAAATCATCCTAACATAACCAATGAAGATACGCCTAGTTTTAATATCCAGCTTTGACCTTTCATCTTTAGGGATATGCACAAGGCTCTACAACCAAAGACTCTCAAATGATCATAAGAAACATTCTTACCAGACCAAACTCTGTCACAGGCATCACCATCCAAAGCAATAATATGAGATAAACTGATAACATAAGTTGCAGTGTTAAGTGCTTCTGCCAAAATAAATCTGGGAGCTTAGCCTATGTAAGCAAACATATAACCCTCTCAATAAGTGTTATGTTCATCCTTTCTGCTGAACCATTTAACTGAGGAGTGTTGGGATGAGTTTTCTAATGCTGAATACCTTGCGCTCTACAATAGTTATCAAAGGACCAGTATATTCACCACCATTGTCAGTGCAGATGAATTTCAATTTCTTCCCTGTCTGTCTCTCAACAATACCCGAAAATCCTTGAACACATCAAATACTTGATCCTTGGTCTTCAAAGGAAACACCCAGAGCTTGCAATAATGATCATCAATAAAAGTCACAAAATAAAGTTCACAACCTTTAGATCTTTCTTTAAAAGAACTACACAAATCAGAATGTACCAACTCCAGCAAATTAGATTTTCTTGAAGGCGGATGACTCTGACTCAGCCTTCTATGCGATAACTCTGATGAAGATCACTCTCCACCAAATTTACTGAGTCACTAGAAATGCAGCCCTGCATAGAATACAAGTTACTAGACTCATTGCCTCGAGCCACAATCAAAGAACCTTTAGTCAACTTCCACTGGCCATTATAAAATGTGCTACAATAGCCATCATCATCAAGCTTTTATACAAAGATCAAATTCAGGCGGATCTCTGGAACATGTTTGAAATTTTTAAGAATTAACCTCAAACCATTGTTAGTTTCCAATCAAACAGTACCAATGCCAATAACCTCAATATCACCATTATTGCTCATTTTTAATACTCGAAAATTACCCGGAGTATAAGAAGAAAAGAACTCTTTCTTCGGTGTGACATGATAAGAGGCACATGTATCCACCACTTAGCTAGTCTCATGGAAAACCAAATTAATAACATCATAATCACAGGCAAAAAGAAGACCAGCTTTAACAACAGTAGCAACACGATTTTCATTGTCGCTCTCCTTTTTTTGATGTCTCAATTCTTTCTTATATTTTAAAAAAAATTCTTAATATGCTATCAGATGCCACAATGATCACATGTAAGATTTGTCTCTGTTGCTTGATCCACGCTCAATCCACCCACCTCTAAGAATGATGGGGCGATCGTCAAAAGAAATAGTACCCAACAAGAGTCGGGGTCGATTCCACAGGGAGTTTAGCGAAGTAATCTATTAGACTTAGTCCTAAGTATTATCTGTAAATTCCTAATATATAAGAGTTAAAGTGTTTTAACTATAAATACAACTAGTAATTAATGTAAAGCAAGAAAAAATAATGGCGACGGGTGTAAATGATGAGAATGAGCTAGGGGTTTATCCATTCCAACAAGGTTCTCTTAACAAAATGCTTGCATTAAACTTACAAATCTCATGGGTAACACTAATGGTCAGACCTCTAATGTAATCCTAAAAACCCTCTCGGGTCAATAATGAAGCACGAGAAATCCTAGTCCAAAGACCCGAGCGGGGATGACCTTTTTAGGTCTTCCCCTTCAGATGGGGTAGGTCGCAACCAATGTAACCCAAATTCTCACTAGTCTCCATTAACCTACGCCTTCAACTCCTTTCGGGTGATAAAAGAAAAGTAGGGTTACGTTCAAGTATGGTCGTGCCTTAAACCCTAGTTGAGAAAATACGATGGAGAGCTAGATTTATGTTAACCCATAAATTTTATAAGATTAAGTACAAAATTTAAGCTAAGATAATCATCTTTTCATGAATTACTCATACTAGGGTCTAACACACACATATTATAAGATAAAATGGCAAGAATCATATAAGAATTTAGATTGAAGAATAAAATCCTTACAAAGACTCAATTAGAAACCCTCTTTGTTCTCCAAGAATATTCAAAAAGCATAAAGTAATATTCTAAGCTGAAAAAGTGTCTGTTTTCTCGAAGGCATAACAACCTATTTATAGGCATGGGTTTCAAAACTATGCTAGTATTTACAAAATTTTCATTTTCCTTATTTATACGCCAGTCACCACTTGTTCGATGAGCCGCCCAATTGGTTGCTGGCTCACTGCCTTCATGTTTTGCTAAGCTTTCATTTTCTTTTGCGGTGCTGGTTCGGCGGGGCGCCCTTGTAATTGCGGTCAACTCCTCAGCTTCGTATTTTTCAATATCTCTCTGTTAGTATAAGTGGTTTCGCCGTTCATCCTGCGGGGCCGCCGGGTATGTTTAGCACTCTAATCGGCTGGCAGCCTTTTTAGTTGCTGACTGCAGTGAATTTTCCCTTCCTTCGGCGGATGGCTGACCTCTTGAACCACAATTTTGGCGAGGCATCGATCCAGTTGCTGCCTTGTCTTCATGTTCTACATTTTGTAGCCAAAGTGCACTTGTATTTGCTCTTTTATATATTTTTTTCGGCTTTGTATATCAATTCTCTTAAAAACCTGAAACATGAAGAATAATATAAGATTCATTCAAATAACATCACTAAAAAGGATAAAAGCTAGTCGGAATGAGTTGCAATTAAGCACAAGATACCAACATATCAATTCCCCCAAACTTAAGCTTTTGATTTCCCTCAAGCAACATTAAGAACATAACTCATGTTTCATTTTCTTAGCACCGAGATTGAGTTCAACAAGGGAATGGAGTAAAAGAAGAGTTCATGACTTTGGTTGATGCTAACACTTAATTTCTCATATGAGAATCCAACAAATCAATCCACCAGAGCCATAGTCACAACTATATCTACTAAAGCTTCTAGTGGGGACTAGAGCATGTATAGCACAATTGCTTTCTCAACTCACCTAAGGTTTTCTTGGTTGCACCTTCAAGTCTCAAGTCCCTTAATGCTCTCACCACAAAGAATGGGTCCCTATCTCTCAATATAATGCAAACAAAAGGGACCCTCAATTTTTAAACTCCCACAAGTTAAGCACATACAATGTCATAGGCTTGACCTTAGTGTCACTTGTCATTTCCTTTCATGTCAATTAATGGAGAATAAAATAGGACTTCTAAGGTTGTAGTGTAGGCTTTTGGATAAAGGTAGGATATAATATGGGTAAAGAGTGATTAAATTCTCTCCTTGGGCACTACATCATCTTTTCAAACATTTCACATTGAGCTTTCTTTTCATATTTTAGCTCTTATTCCCATTTTCATTCTTGATCATTGCTTGTATGGCTCTTATTCTTTCAGTTGCTTCACTTTTTATTTTTGTCTTTTCAATTTGTCTTCTGCTCTTTTTGTACTTTTCTTGATTTTCTCCTTTCCTCTTTTGTAACTTTTCTTTATACAATCACTGAAGAGCCACATAGCTTTCATTTCTTTATTCCCCTTTAGTCTAAGTTGCATGTCTTTCAATACCTCAAGGAGGTAGGGCCAAGAGAAGGATTAGCGCTAGTAAGCACTTAGAATTGGCTCGGCTAATTACATGGCTGTCAAAAGAAAGGATGTTAACGCTCAGAGTTGGCTAACAGGGGATTAATTTCATTTGGTGGCTTGAAAGGTTCAAATGGGTCAAAGAAATGCCTATCATCATATCCAACCACTAAATTAACACTTCATTCATTTTCAAGGACACACAAGCCAAGTTCTAACATGCATATGCAATTAACAAGCTTTTGAGTAAGAACTCACCTCACTAGCATACGGGACAAGAGACAAGAACATCAACTTTCCAATACTTAAGGTGAGGATCTAACCTATACTACACATGCATAAAGTCATCACAAGAACCTAAAGGTTATAGGACTCTCAACAAAAAATCCACAAACTTTCTCATGTGTGCTCCTAATGTGTCGGTATTAAACAAGTCACAAAACAAGGATGACACTTCTATGATTAGAGTGCTAAAAAGTGTCCGATTCAAAAGAATTGCATTCTTGGGAAAAGAACCAAGTCAAAGAAAACCAAAAAGGTTATTTACTAGTTCAAAGATATTTACACAAGTGGTATTTACAATGGGGTGGTTGTTGTTGTTTGGGGCCCAAGTAAAACTGAGTTTCACGATGGTTGCCTACGTATCGCAACAAGTGCGAATCAGAGATAAGGAGGCAACATCCCAAGCATAGTTCACGGGAGTACCTTTAGAATCTTTGTTTTTTTCTTTTTGGGATTTTTCAAAGTTTTTCAATTTGTTTGATTTTTGGATTTTCTTATATTTTTTAGAAATATGATACTAACAACAACTACACTATGAATTTAAACACATGACTAAAGACAAGAGTATACACAACATCACACGAATATAAATATCATAAAAAAAATCATATACTAACATCCTAAGCTAAACATCAATATCAAAATAAAAACAAACATAATATAAAGATAGTTTAGGACATTCAAACAAAAGATAGTTACTCCACCCCCAACATGAGAAGTTGCTATGTCCCAAAGCAACTAAACATAGTAGCACAAAAATTCATGGGGTAATCAAAGAGGGAGAGAAGAACTCCCTATTCATCTCGAGAAATTCCCTTGCCCTTGCCTTCAACATGTCTTCTTAGGGCTTGTCGACTTCCTTGTCCTCTCCCTGCTCCTGCTCTCCTTGCTTCATCCATTGAGGCCATTCTAGCCATATCCATTTGGATTTCCTTGTCAAGTTCCCTGTTTCTGAGCACACCTAAATCTCCAAGTGCCTCGTCTTTCATTCTCCTCATGTTCATTTGGTGCGTAGATTTTGGAGCTGTTGGATCGTTCGACCCTTCTTGTCTCTGCTCCCTTTCAATCCACAATATGTTCACATTGTTTACCATATCTCGATGCGTGATTGCAAACACATGAATGCACTTTTTGATATTTAAGATTTCTTTTGAGCGTGCATCGATGGCCTTACTTAATTGGTCAAATTCAGTGGGATTGACCTTTCATGAAGAAGGTGGAGGTGGTTGCATCCTTGGCATGTTGCACAACTGGAGTCAAAACTCTTGCATCTTGCCCTGTAGCTCCTCGAGTTCCCGAGTGAGACTTGTAATAGCTGCTTCTGCTTTATGCACTTGAGCTGGAGGAGCTCTTAAAGAAGATAGTCGATCAGCTCGTGATGTTGCCCTATGAGTGGGTGCAGCAGGTATTGGATGAAGTGGGTTGTTTTCATCTTCAAGAGTGTACAAATTTAAACCCCTTCTCACAAATTCATAGTCATCATTGCCTAGAGTTTCACACCCCTGCTCCATTAGGAATTCTATTAAGGTACTGACAAATGGGAAATATCTATCACCAGCTTTTGCAGCATCAAACATTGCCTGCACCATTTTAGCTCCCAGATTATTTGGTATTCCACTCATTATGCAGCCAATGATGATTGCCCTTCGGAGGGTAACTATGTGGCTCCCTCTTGTCGGTAAGATTCTTGAGCTCACAATAGTATTCCAACCCTTGGCTTCGAAGTTAAGATCTTGGATTGTAATTTTTGCATCGACTCTACTCCATGCTGGCCTTCTCTTTCGCCCAATAATGAGAATCAACCACCTTCTTTGCAGTTTCTCTCTCATTTCCAGCTTGACCATGTACTCTTCAGGAACAAAGTTTGGAATTTGGAGGTGTTGATTCAATGCTCTTGCTGACACTTCCACTGATGTGCCCCTGACTTCAATCACACATTCAGGTTCTTGTTGTTCACTTAGTGCAATGTAGAATTTTAGAACTAGCTCTACCACTGCTGCTCCCAGTCTTCTTATGAAGATGTTACTCCATTTTGTTTCACGGAAAGCTTTGTAAAATGATGGGTTAAGCTCCCCCACTCTGTCAAGTACTACTCTTCTCTCACAGATGAGCACCTCATGCTCTCCATCTGTACTGAAAGTTGCTTCACATGGTTCATCATCAGACAAATCATTGCTAGAAAGGTCACTCTCGTAAGAACTGTATCGTGGGAGAGTGTCCATCCTTGCTCGTTTGTATGGAGCTGGGTTTGCTATTTTACTACCTGGACAAAATCAACTCCTGGAGCAATGTGAGTTTTTAAATCAATTCACTATCCCACTCCTAACTAAACTAAGATTTACCTAAACTAACATATGAAGCTCATGGAATAGGATGGAACACTTGAAAAATTCAAACAATGTATAAGGTGCAAAAGAATAGGCGGGCAGCAGAACAAGAGGTGGGCTGGCAGACAAGAAGAGGCAGCCCGCAGAAGCAAGTGCTGAGAAGCACCGGCGGGTCGCCACATGAAGTGCAAGGCTTTAGCTCAAGCCGCAGAAAATTTCAACTCTCTGTGAGAGTCGGCGACCCGCACTTGAAATTGAACGTCCGCCTACTCATTCTACCCTTCCAGTTGTCAGGCGCACTTTGGCCTCGGCGACTCGCATAACATTTGACAAAATGGATCGGCGAGTCGCCCTTTGACCTGCGATGGGCAAGCCTCTCTCGCCTAATTTTTTGAACTCACTGATCACACCATCGGCCTTGAACTTTATTTTGCAAGCACGCCGAGTGTTTTCCGCACTCAATTGTGGGCAATCTACCTTATCGGCGGCTTGTCGAATCCTTGGTTCAATTTTTCTACAGTGCATAGATTCCAAGTTTTCCAATTGTCATTTCCCTTAACACCGTTAAACACACTCCTAAGTGGTCTTCAACTTTTCACATCTCTCAAACTTTCTCTCAAGAATGAAACCACAATTTCAACCAAAATTCATGAAAAGTCAACCAAGAATCATACAAAGTTCAAAGTTTTTTCAAGATCTCAAGCAAAACAAGGTATGTTCATGGCGTCATTCAATTTCAATTTGTGGTCTTTTTACTTTCACTCTCTTCTTCTACTCATTTCTTCACTTAAGAACAAAGTAAACCCACATTTACAAACTCTAGGGTTCCAATTTCATGAAATGAAAGTTAAGAACAAACCTTAAAATCAACCTAATCATGGATAAAAAGTTTTAATCAACCAAATTCCACCCCCAAAATTAGGGGTGGGCACTAAACCGAAAAAACCGAACTGAACCGAACTAATTCGGTATTTTGGGTTCGGTGTATTTCAGTTCGGTCTAAGAAATTTTGAAACTTCGGTTTTTCGGTTCGGTTTTCGGTTTCGGGCAACCCGGAATTTCGGGTCCCGGAAAAACTGAATTTTTTTTTATTTTTTTATACACATATGCCATATATTTCCTAATGTATAACCTAAAATATAGAGGTCTTTTTTTCCCCTTTTTTATGACTACGAAAATTATTGCCCTAAGGCAAAGCACTCGTAACAAAGAAAGATGTTACTAAATAATCAACTAGAAGAAATATTGTTATAACCCTATTGTAATTTAGGCTACGTACATTTTGTTCTAGAACTAAGAGGATCTATCATCTTTTCCTTATATGACTTTTACTAATTATTTTGCATATGTTCCAATTACTTCTCGAAGTATTTTGTCTATTATTATGCCCTTCCTCGTCTTTGTACCAGGTAGCCTTCTAGGTTTTTTCTCATTTGAACTCCACGCTTCACTTCTAAGACTGCGCCATAGATATTGAGGTGCTAATAAACAGGAGACTTTATAATGTCCACAAATGATAATTATAGATCGAACCACATAACCCAAAAAATTGAATTTTATCATAAAACTTTGTATGATCACTGATTGAAGCTCCGCCATGATAATACCAGACTGTACGAAGGGGGTGAATAGTTTCATTTCTAGCAATTAGTCATACTTTTAGTACGAATTTTGTTTAAGCTTAAAAGAAATTGAAAGAAATGAGAAAGTGAGAGGACCAAATTATGGTGTGGTCGAGGGGACCAAATTATCCTAGTTAGTCATAGGCTATAAATTTTCTTGTTCGGGCTTTTTTTTTTTTGTTGCCATAAACTTTGGTTTAAACCGAAATACCGAAGTACTGAACCGAAGTACCGAACTAAAAAACCGAACCGAATCGAAGTATAAAAGTTACGAGTTTTTCTACACTTCAAACCGAACCGAAAATCGAAATACCGAACCGAAGTTTCAAAAAATTGAACCGAAGTACCGAACGCCCACCCCTACCCAACATGAAGTTGTTAACTACCCCACATATAAAACATGAAAACTTTAAAGCGAGGGGCTGAACTTTTACCGGATCTGTGATGAAATTCAAATCAGGATGAAGGATTCATTGTGGGTTGGTGAGATCAAGTATGCGTGTGTCATTTGGAGTGTTGGTTGAGATGGTGGTGTGTCGGAACAGTGTTTCCCGGTGGTGGTTGCTTTGATTTTTTCGTTTGGGTTGAAAAGTGTAAAAGAAACTTACCTTGGGGCCTTATATAGTCGGGTAAAAACCCGTCAGGCCCATGAGAGTGGCAGCTCGCATCTCATTCAGCAGGTCGCCAAATTTAAGGAGTGTAGGACTTAAGTCCTTCAAGTGTGCACAAGTAGATTGGGTCGCCGACTGGTCTGCAGAGTTGAGTGGGCGACTCGCCGAATGAACGGCTGAGTAATCCTTCACTCTGCAGAAAATATTTCCTCACTGCTTGCACCGACGGCCCGCAATTCATTTGGTTGGGCCGCCCTTTTGCTTCCGCACTTTATTCGGCACCCTTTTTCCACTTTTCAACTCTTTCACTTTTCAATCCTTGCAATTTCCTGCATCAACACCACTCCAACCAAGATCAAATGCATTCATCACAGAACAGCACATTAAATTTTTACACTAACTACATGGTTAAGGGAAAGCTTTTTAGGAACATAAGGTTTAGTGTCAAGTCCTTCCAATGCTTTCATACATTCCACAATACGTTCTTCACTATCAATATCCATGTTCCAAATCACCGCGGAAAATTTATCCGCTTGTTTTTTCCACAAGTGCATCCACAACCATATCCACATAAGAACAAGTGGCTTCCTCCTCCATAGGTTGTCTCAATGTTTTCGCATATATGAAAAACAACCTTCTTACCATTGTAACGATATGTAAGTTCCCCCTTCTCCATTTCACAAAGTGCTCTCCCGGTAGCTAGAAATAGATACCTAAGAATAATGGGGACATCAAAGTCCACCGGACAATCAAGGATCACAAAGTCGATGGGAATATAAATTTCTCCATCTTTACTAGAACATTGTTGACCACTCTAATTGGTTGCTTTATGGAGCGGTCGGCCATTTGCAAATTCATATTTGTAGCTTTGGGGACTTCCTTGGTAGTCAAAGTCTTGTAGACCGCATATGACATCAAATTGATGCTAGCTCCAAGATCACATAAAGCTTTAGGGAAATGTGTCCCTCCAATTGTGCATGGAATCATGAAGGCTCAGGGGTCCTCCATTTTCCTTGCCATATGCTTTGAGACAATTGAACTACATTGATGAGTCACCTTGCTTAGCTCATAATCCTCATAATTCTTCTTGGTCACAAGATCTTTCACAAGCTTTGCAACATTTGGCATTTGGCTCAATGTATCAACCAAATAGAGGTTGATGGATGTTGATGCTATCTTATCCCATATTTTCTTAGCTTGAGATGCTTGTTTTTGTTTCATACTCTTTTGTGGAAAAAAAAAAGTGGATTTTTGGGAATGGAGCTTGGACTAGGAAGGCTTTGTTTGGGAGGTGGAGTTTTCTTTGGTTTGACTTTTTGAGGGGTAGTGACTTCGGGGATTGGTTCTTAAGGGATTGCCTCATCATCAACTTCATGTCTTGAAATCTCTACTTCCACATCACTTGCCTTATCTTGGTGTAACTCCTCCTCCTTGTTTTGCTATCCCTTTTGCATTTCTACTTCATCCACATCTTCTTTTGATTTAGTATCTTCCCATATTTTCCCACTCCTTGTCATAATTGCCATCACATGATCTTTCCCATTCCTCTTAGGATTCACCACCGTATCACTTGGTAGTGCTCCTTGAGGTCTTTGGTTCACTGGGTGAGAAAGGGTGCTCATTTGAGATTCAAGAGCCTTGATGGAAGTACTATGAGCATTGACCGTTTGCTTAATCTCCTTGATGTCACCCGTATAACTTTCTTGATTCTTGAGAACTTCTCCCATCATTTCTTCCAATTTTGATTAACTTCTCCCTTCATTCTCACCTTGCTTGTAAGGAGCTCTTGGTGCATAGTTTTAGGAAGCACCAACTCCCCTTCTACTTTGATTGTTGTTCCAATTTTGTCTTCTTGATCTTGCCTCCATTGGCCTTGTTGATAAGGTTTTTGATAACCACCTTGTTGGTAAGCCACAAAGTTGGCTTATTATTCATTTTGGACATTGAAACATTGTTCCGGAAAGTACTCCTCTTGTCCTCTTTGAAAAAGGGCTAGAGGTGGCCCCCCGGGGTTGATATACCCAATTGGGGCCACTCTATGGCCCGCATTTGTAACTTGAAGATTTTCTACCTTGCTCGCCTTTTTCTCTTTTTCTTCTTTGGGACCTCTAAGAAGCTCAATGTTGGTGATGATTTGAGCCATTTGTTCCGCTTGATCTTCAAATCTTTTCATCATCATTTGGTTCATTCCTCCATCACCATTTGGATTTGAGCTCTTGATTGCATCTTGAGATTGTTTGGCAACTTTGTTGAGAATTTCCTTGACCTCTTAAAAAGTATGGTCCATGATAGCACCTCCACATAAGTTGTTCACGGCCGCTTGGTTGTTTTTGTTGAGCCCTTGGCTGAAACATTGTAAGAGCATATCATCTTTAAAACCATGAGTTGGGAAATATAGCAAAACCTCTTGGAAAGATTCCCAAGCCTCATATAATGAATCGGTAGGATCTTGCTTGAACATATACACCTCATCTCTCATTGATACTTGCTTGCCTTTGGGCAAGAATTTTGCCAAGAATTGCTTTACAAGTTCTTCTTAAGTGTAAATTGAATTCTTTGGTAGCTTGTTCAACCATGTCTTGGCCTTCCTCGATATAGAATAGGGAAAGACTCTTAGGAGCAAAGACTCTTCCGTACAATGTGCCGATTTGTAGAGATGATACGTTTGCACAAAATTCCTCAAATGTTCCGTTGGGTCATCATGCTTTCCTCCACTAAAAAGTCCAGTTTGATCAAGTCCATGAAGAATCACTTGTGGAGTATTAAAAGTCACATTCCCACGAATTGGTGGTGGCACAATGGCACTTGCAAAAGTATCTAAATTTATTTCCTCCTCCGAATCTTCCAATTCTTGAACATGTTGATTATCATTTCGACCACCCCTTGCATTCCTTTGGTTCCGATTGTCATTGAGAACATTCACCCGATTGGTATTGGCTCTCGTATTAGCTTGAGAACCACAGCCTCCTCGGTTTGCACATAGGCCTCCTCGGTTTGCACCTCGGCCTCCTCTATTAGCATTGTTGCCTCTTCGGTTTGCATTGCCCGCAACACCATCATTGTTACTAACATGAACTCTCTCATTGGCTTGAGCATTTCCATGAGGAATTTTGGGGCTGCATTTTTGACACGACCCGAAATCCGGTTAGGTCGTGCGGGCACCCGACATCCTCCCTAGACCCGTCGGGCGAACCCTTACTAATTAAATTAGGAAAATAAATATAACAATTCATAAATAAGGGCAAGACTAAAAATAAAAACACAGACATACTGATACCTTTAAGCTGTACAAAAGAAATTACAGCTGACTACCCAACATACTAGGTTTAGGGCTATCCAGACTAGACATCTAAGAGTACAAAAGAAGATAGATACCTCCTGAAGGGAGCAGAATGCAACTGAAATAATAAACAATAAACTGGTGGCCATCCGGAATAAAGCTGGCTCACCCTGACAGCTGGAGTCGTCTTCGCTCCTGAACAACGTGGCGAACTCAATCCTGGAGCGAACCTGCCGAAACGAAATAGATAGACAAGAAACAAACAACAAACAAGGGTGAGTTAAAAGGACTCAATAAGTGGGGCAGACTAGTCACCTCAAGGAATAGGATAGCTAGCCAGGGAGAAGAAACATATAAATCAAATTCCTCTTATTTAAATTATAAAAAGGCATAGCCAGATAATAACTAGAAGCACGTATGGAATCACAAACTCATTAACAACCAGTAACATAAAATAGCCAGAACATATAGGTATCCCGAACATATCAACAATCAGAATTACATCATGTTACGGCGTGCAACCCGATCCATATAATTATCCTGTTGCGGCGTGCAACCCGATCCATATATTTATACTGTTGCGGCGTGCAACCTGATCCATATATTTATACCGTTGCGGCGTGCAACCCGATCCATATATTTATACCGTTGCGGCGTGCAACTCGATCCATATATTTATCCTGTTGCGGCGTGCAACCCGATCCCCGCAACCCAGAATACGAGCCAGAAATATAGAGGTAAACTGAGATATGTCCACGACATAGTGTACAAACCGCATACATAAAATACAACACAATACACACAATAGTCAGTATGCGGTGCAATGAGATGGGATGAATGTGGTACAATGCAATGCAGTCACATATGCCTGATACCTATCTCCGGCGCGGGACTCTCATCGTCTACCAGGAGATATATGCAAATATGACCCTTCACCAGCTCGGGACTCTCATCGATTACCGGAAAGTATATGCAATGATGATTCTTCACCGGCTCGGGACTCTCATCGATTACCGGGAAGTATATGCAATAATGACCCTTCGCCGGTGCGGGACTCTCATCGCCAACCGGGAAGTATATGCAATAATAACCCTTCGCCGGTGCGGGACTCTCATCGCCAACCGGGAAGTATATGCAATGCTCAAAACCAGAGTGCAATACTCATACGTTCAATGTAATACCAACAACAGGCCATAACATATAATATACAATGTAAATTTAAAGCTAAGGCATAATGAGTACGCCTATCGGCAGCTACACACATAAGGAAACACATGGTAGAAAATCCACGAGGCCAAGGGCCTCCAAAGAAATGGATACAAACACTTACCTTGTTACAAAGTTAGTACATCCACTCAATAACCGCTTGTCCTTTGGTTTCATTGCCAAACGATCCCACTCTATTCAATAAGCAGAAAAATATATCAAATTAGGCTAAAGGCTTCATTCCTCACATCTTAGGGCAATCCAGGTAGGAACCTGATACCCTATTCGCATACGCAATATGCAGGCCAGGCCTATATACAGGGTTTAAGGCCACATAACCAAACCCCAAATAATTTACATTTATATGTTGCCCATAACTCACTGAGTACGAATATATAATCAATTTCATTATCGGGGTCCATTTGACCCTTTAAACTATTAATTGAACTTATTAAAACGATAGCTAATATCCCAATTTTACCGTAAAAATATATTCAAACACACGTAATAAACTCAAATAATATATTAGGATCATTACCTGAATGTTCTGGGGTGAAAATACTATTTTTCTCCGGCCCCTTTTCTCATTTTCTGGCATTTTTTCCACTGCGTTATTTCCTTTCCTCTGTTCTTGTCTTCTGCGTTTTATATATATCTCTCTCTCTGTTTTGTGTTTTACAAGTCCTTAGCATATAAGCTAAGCTAAGGACAACCGCCTAACTTCATTTCTTTTTTTTTGTTTTCTTTTATTTTATTTTTCTTTTTTTAACAAAAATTAAAACGGTGCCCTACGATATTCGAAATAATTCCAACTTTTGCATACAAGTTGTAAAAAATATATGTAACATACTTGCGAAGGCGGATCTCAAATCAGACTCCCGAAACTCAAGATGCGAATTTAGATGAAAAGAAGTCAAATTATTTAACCTTCGGTATTTTAGCGGAAACTAGCCGAACAACATCAAATTTCACTTTCGAAAGTTTACAAAAATCACTAATAACCATACGAACCTAGCGGCGCTTTCAGATTTCGAATCGGAGCTCATTCGGCAAAACCGAGCTCGAAAATCTCTTTTTAATATTTATCGCCAATAAAACTGAAACCTTCTTCCGATGCCTACCAAACGAGGTCTGATTTAGCTCAAATTTTACAGACAGGTTCTAATGGACATTACGAATATTTTAAAATTATCGACACGCCAATCGGAGTCCTAACTTCCGAAACGACTGACTAAGGTCGTTTCAATTTTCAACTTAAGGTTCTTCATTTTTTTCAAAGACACCATAAATTCCATAACTCTCCTTGCTAAGAGAAGTATCATCATAATCTTCCTCGGACTCTTCATAATGATCATTCAGAGCAATTGGAGCATTTGGAAATGGAAATCCCTCATTAGCACAATTGTAGAGGGGGGTTCCTCATAGCTCTATTAGGATTCCTTCTCATACTTGAATTTACCTACACACGGTAAAACAAAGCACGAGATAAAATGTAGGAACAACTACTAAGACTCGAACATGAAATATTCAACCTAATAGATGTACTGTAACTACCCGGCAACGGTGCCAAAATTTAATCCATGCTTAATCCACTCGCCTCTAAGGATGATGGGGCTGTCGTCAAAAGTAATAGTACTCAATAAGAGTCGGGATCGATTACACATGGAGCTTAGCGAAGTAATCTATTAGACTTAGGTTGAATAATAACAGGTCCTAAGTATTGTCCGTAAATTCCTAATAAATAAGGGTAAAAGTATTTTAAATACAACTAGCAATTAATATAAAGCAAGCTAAATAATGGCAATGGGTGTAAACGATGAGAATGAGCTAGGGGTTTATCCATTCCAACAAGGTTCTCTTAACAAAATGCTTGCATTAAACATACAAATCTCATGGGTAACACTAATGGTTGGACCTCTAATGTATTCCTCAAAACCCTCTCGGGATAGAGAGGATTTACCTCATCAAGCCCTCTCGGGTCATTAATAAAGCGTGACAAACCCTAGTCCAAAGACCCAAGCGGGGATGACCTTTTTAGGTCTTCCCCTTTAGATGGGGTAGGTCGCAACCAATGTAACCCAAATTCTCACTATTCTCCATTAACCTACGCCTTCAACTCCTTTCGGGTGATAAAAGCAAAGTAGGGTTAGGTTCATGTACGGCCATGCCTTAAACCCTAGTTGAGAAAATACGATGGAGAGTTAGATTTGTGTTAACCCATTAATTTTATAAGATTAAGTACAAGATTTAAGCTAATATAATCATGTTTTCATGAATAAACCCCTAGTATGAGTGTAGCTACTCATACTAGGGTCTAACACACACATATTGTAAAATAAAATGGCAAGAATCATATAAGAATTTAGATTGAAGAATAAAATCCTTACAAAGATTCAAGTAGAAACCCTCCTTATTCTCCAAGAATATTCAAAAAGCATAAAGTAAGATTCTAAGCTGAAAAATGGTCTGTTTTCTCGGAAGCACGACAACCTATTTATAGGAATGGGTTTCAAAACTATGCTATTATTTAAAATTTTCATTTTCTTTTTTTTTTTACACCAGGCCGCTGCATGTTCGGCAAGCCGCCCAACTGGTTGTTGGCTCGCCGCCTTCATGGTTTGCTAAGCTTTCCTTTTATTTTGCGGTGTAGGTTCGGCGGAGCGCCCTTTTATTGTGGTCAACTCCTCAGCTTCGCGGTTTTCAATATCTCTCTGTTAGCAGTGACGGTTTTGCCGTTCATCCTGCGGGGCCGTCGGGTATGTTTAGCACTCTAATCAGCTGTCAGCCTTTTGAGTTGCTGACTGCAGTGAACTTTCCCTTCCTTTGATGGATGGCTGACCTCTTGAGCCACAATTTCGGCAAGGCACCGATCAATTTGCTGCCTTATCTTCATGTTCTTCATTTTGTAGCCAAAGTGCACTCGTATTTACTCTTTTGCACATTTTCTTAGACTTTGTATATCAATTCTCTTAAAAACCTGTAACATGAAGAATAACATAAGATTCATTCAAATAAAATCACTAAAAAGGATAAAAACGAGTCAGAATGAGTTGCAATTAAGCACCAGATACCAACATATCATTGCTCTCACCTCTAGACTTGTTTCTCCCCCCGTCTTCGGTAACCAAAATATCGGAGTATGAAGCTGAATAAGATGAGCCTTGAGATTTTCTTCTCATTTCTTCATTTAAAACACCACTCTTAACATATTTTATAGTCATAACACCACATGGAGCAGAATTAGTCAATGAAACCTGATGAGTTTCTCACGAGTCAGGATGAGTATTCAAAAGCCAAAGTCCCTGAATATCTTCATCAAATCTCATACCCATATCGGACAACTGGTCAAGGACACCCTGAAAATAATTAATATGATCAGAAATAGGACTGCCCTCTTTATATTTAATATTCATCTATTGCTTAAAAAGGAACAACTTTTTATTACAAGTTTTAGAAGCATAAAGTGTCTCGAGCTTCTCACACAAACTCCTAGCATGTGTCTCATTTACAGTATGATTACGAAGATTGTCTTCTACCCATTGTCTAATATTACCGCAAACCTGTAAGTGTTCAAATTCCCAATCTTCATCAGATATAGTCTCGGGCTTATTAGACGCAAACACATGTAATTTCTTTTTCTTGACAAATAGAAGATCTCTCATCTTGCCTTTCTAAATATGATAATTACAGCCATGTAAACAAACCATCTTGCTCATATTTTCCTCCATCATTCAAATAGATAATCACCAATCAAATATAACCACAAGCTCTGATACCAATATGTTGGGAAGAAACCAAGCAATAACAATAATTGAACGACGAGGTAAAAGCGGAAGAATACCCAAGTCAAAACTTTCCACACTATTTGAACACGAGGAGCAAATCAACCCAAGCATAATTAGAATACAGGGGCAGCCACCAACAATAATAAATAGCAAGGCAAGCAAACAAAGTAATCAGGCAACACGAGACACCAAATTTTACGTGGAAAACCTCTTCAATATAAAGAGGTAAAAAATCACGGGACCAAATATTCTCCAAAATAGCTACACAACAAGTTACAAATATGGAACAATAATACATGTACCAAAGCACAAAAACTAGAGAAGAAATGAGCAATATTACAAAAATGAAGCTATTGTTCACGAGACAAAATTCGGGGCTACAAAATTTCAGATCAACCACCATTCATTTCCAATCAAATATCAAGATGAGAGAAAAGTGTTATCTAAAAATCAGCTTAATCAAACTAGAAACGAAGCGAGAATCGCCTTTCAAAGTTGGTTGCAGTGGCTGAAATGTTGTGCGAAAATTTGCACCTCCCTTACTATTTCTCTCTCTATATGGCTGCTATATTGTGTTGTATAAATCCAAATTCAGACCGAAAGAGGCCTTTTATATGTCTTAACAATAGTGGGTTTAGCGCATATAGTGGGCATGTCCAAAATGGTGTTTATTTATCCACATAGGCAGAGAAAAGCCCAAAAAAACCCAACGAATGTATAGCCTAAAATGGCATAAACAAGAATTCTATGGGAACCAATAAACTGCACTTAGTTGTTGCTTTTATCCAGTAGTTTTCCTCATCACTGATAATAATCACAACTTGTATGTGGGCCCAGGCCATTTAGAAATTCGAATTAATGCTTCTTTCTTCCATGATTCACGAATGTATCTAATTCAATTGGAATTGAAATCTCACTGGCTCGCAAATAATTTGGTTTCGGCTAAATGGGACAATTGACGGGTAAAACTATTACACCTCCTACTTTTGTGATATTGAATATTATGTAAATGACTGTCTAAGCATCATTGAAATGAGTTTAAAATCATAATATGGTCATATATGATGTTTGGATATGGAATATAAGGATTTGCCTTGTGACGAAGCTTTTTGAGAAATTAATTTCGAGTGTTATATGAGGTCTTTTGAGGACATTTTATATACCAAATTGAAGGTCTTGAAACCTAGTTTCCATAGGTCCAAACCGTTTATTCATATGAAATCAGGGTAAAGGAATATGAATTTTAAAGTTGGGCAGCCAAGTCACGTTGTCGTATTACGATTAAAGCAGGCAGGTTAATAGGTCACATTGAGATGCGGTTTTCTCCCAATCTACTGAGAGTTGTAGGGATCTTTATATGGAATTAAAGTTTCATGTGTCTAGTTCGTAACACCACAAACCATTTGTCAAAACAACATCGGAGTATACATATACAAGCGTTCAAAGCCAGACCACTCAAGCTGCCAAGCAGGCAACTTACCCACATGCTTGGACAATTGGCGGTGGTCTATACTTATCTCGTTTTTGGGATGAGACTTTCTAATTTTCAACAAAAAATAGAACTAAAAATCTCTAAGTATCCTAAATATATCCTTAGTCTTTTAACACAATTCCATCATCCGCAACTCAAAATCAAGAAGCGAACACATTCACGCGATCCTTACAACATATGTAAGACTTTGTCGTCCTCCTTTCTCCTTATGACTCGTGTTTTGGAAAGAGATTCCTGGCTAAGCAATCTGCCACCTCTTTACTTTAGCTGTACAAGCATAAGGAAGGGTGTGAATAAAAAGGAACAAGGTGTGGGAGCTAAACTAGTGAGGTATGTAAGGCTAAACGTTTCATTCGACAAGACATCTATCTTGTTGCTTTTGAAGCTTGTCTTAGTTTCAAACTTGGTATTTCTTGTGGGAAACTCGTGTGTCATAAAGGGAACCTTGTATATGCTTAATTTGGTATTAAAAAGGGTGAAAGATGTCCAAAACAGCAGCACGAAATGTTGGCTCAAAATCTAGAAAGTTGTTTTACCTTCGAATAGATGTTAGTATTTTAAGTATAACTTTTTGTATAAAACTGTTATTAGGGGTGATTTAGGATTCCATGGAACCCCAAGATTTACAATATATATATATATATATATATATATATATATATATATATATATATATTATATATATATATATATATATATATATATATATATATATATTTTATGAAGACTTCAAAGTCTAAATTTTCTATTAAGTCCCTGAAAAGATCGATACAAAACAGGACAGTGGTGTAGTCCAGAAATTCTGTGCGATCGTGGAATTGATTCGTCGTCCGGTCGTTTCATTTTGTTGTCTATTCAATTTTTTATATAATCCCTTAGCATATACATATTTTATAGCATCCCTTATGAATGTTTAAGCTAATATATCATGTCTAGATGCTAATTTTCATCCTAAATCAATAGTAGAGCGTAAATTCTAAGTCATAAAATAATTGGCCAACATTACATTCATAAATCTGTTTTGTCGTTAGTTTTGTGGATAGCTGAATTTCCTTTTTCTCATTGTAATCATCCCAGCCGGGTATCCATTCCCGTGTATATTGTAGTGCTGGTTTATTTTTTCGGATCTTCTAGTTTTAGGCGAAATTCTGCCGATATTTTTATAAAAATTCAAAGAGTTGGACAAATTTGGAGTTCCAAGTTGTGTCTATGATTCCATCTATGGTTTTCTTATCATTCCTTGAGTTTATATTTATTATTGCCACATGTGTTATGCCTCATACATACTTTTGCTTACATTATGATCATATTATGTGTGATTTAGAGTCCCCCAAAGAGGCTGGGCATTGGACACACAGTCCGGTCACGTGTGATACTACCCTTCTGGGTGACACAATCCCTCTGGTTCGGGTAGGAGTTGAAACACCTAGTGTGACCGGGTGTCATTCACACACTCTGATCAGAGAGACTACATATTACTGGCTGTGGGGACGTAGTTCATAACACCCGCTAGGTTTGTTATATATGCGCATATAGCCATAGTATGCACTGCATGACTACACATGAGTCTTTTAGATGTCCAGTTACCTGATTTGGAGGGATACAGCTCATAACACTAAATAGATACCCGTTCAGATAACCTATCTGTTTTAGCTACCAGTTATCATTTCTCAGTTATCTGCTCCAGTTCTTAGTGTCAGTTGACAGCTATCAGTTCCCAGTTTATAGTTACCAGTTATCAGTTATCAGTCATATTACAGTCAGTTATCAATATAGTTCAGCTCAGTCTTTAGTTTCAGATTCGGTTGGACTTCAGTTTATATTCAGTTCATATTTCAAATTTCCAACTACATTGATATACTTCAGCACAGATTTACATATTTGTATCCCAGCCTTACAGTTTCATTCAGCTATGATATATTATATAATCATGTCTTACATACTTAGTACATATCGTACTCACGCCCTTTCTGGGGTGCTGCAATTCATGCCGCACCGGTACAGATAAATCAGCGCTTGGGCCACATCAGTAGGCCATCCATCAGCTATTAGAGTTACTCCGCTTACTCCGAGAGTTACTTATGTTTTGGTATGTGTACAGTCAGCTAGTTTGGGTATGACAGGGCCTTGTCCCGTCCAGTATTTGTTCAATTTAACACACCTAGAGGCCTGTAGATATGCACATGTGCAATTAGTATGTCTTTGTATGTCAGCTTATGTTATCCTTGTCAGCTTTCCAGATTGTCAATTCTTATCAGCTAGGCTTATGCTTGTTCAGTTTAGTAGTTATACTTAAGCCTTTCCAGCGGCCCGGTCTGGTCCGGGACCGGTTTTCTATACCGGTTCCGGTCCGGTCGCTGAAAGTAGGAAAGACCGGACCAAACCGGCCATTCTGGTCTGGTCCAGTCTGGTGTGAAAATAGAGAGCATTCTCATGACCGGCACCGGCAACCGGCCCTCTAGTTTGCATGTAATTTTTTTATTTTTAAGGCAAATACAATAAAAATTAAAATAGAAGAGCTATAAAAAATTATTTTTCACTAAACAAATTTTGAATTTGGAAAAGAAAGACAAACACTTTATTGAAAATTAGAGAAATATATAATAGAAAAGACAAACTGGAAAATTGAAAATTTCATAGTTATTCCCTTAACTAGTCCTTCAACTGTGAAGATAAACGCCACCCGCCCGAGCACTCTATTCTGCATTATATTGTGTTTGTAAGTGGATTATATACTTCATCGTGCCTCCACCAGGACCACCACCAGTGTAAAGTCGCCACTCTTTCATACAAAGTGTACATTTAGCAAGATGAGTTTCATCATTTTTGGTAATAAATTTCCACACTTCAGATCGATATCGTCGTTGCTTACATGGATTTTCACTAGGACCAGCACCAACAGGTTGATTTGCAGTCATTAGGATTTTTTTGTAGATATTTAGAAAACAGCTTTTGATAATAATTTTGGAGAGAAATAGATAGAAATGATGAATTATGATATAATTGATGAAATAATAGGGTATATATAGATAAAAATAGGTTGTGGAGGTATGGGGCGTTAGGGGGGTGGGGAGGCAAATATAGCTGTTTTAAGCCGTTGGCCAATGGCTATATTTGAAATAACTGATTAAAAAACCGACCCAGTTCGGTCCGATTCGGTTAGCCGATTAATTTTTTTTTTTTTTTGGTTTCTTGTCTTTCATTTCAAGTGATGGACAATTTCTAAATTATGAAAAATTGAAATATAATAATAAAGTATTACTAACTTTTAATATATATTTGGAATGTTTAGTTTCTTACAAAGTTTAAACTTTGAATTTAAAGCTTTTAATATTTTTTCAAACTTTGAATTACTTTGATAATTTCAAAGTTTGAATTAATCTTATAGTTTGAACTTTCAAACTTTGAATTAATTTAGAAATTAGTAAATTAATAGTAGTATTTTTGCGCAGAGAATAAATTAAAAAATTGAAAAGACAAGAGTTGTGATGGAATTCCAAGAGTTGGAGCAATATTATTGATACTTGTTTAAAACATAAGTAGTTCTAAATACTACATAGCCAAACATTCAAACTTGTAACTTCAAAATCATAATTAGAAAATTACAGTGTTTTAAATATATTGGCTAATTTTTTTAGAATAGTCGTAAGCTTTTCTTCAAGAACTGGTGTTTGTTGTTCTAGTTCATCTTCTTCATCTAGTTCTGCTTCTTCTTCTTCATCATTGCCGGTTTGACTCCCTTCGCTTGTTATATCGCTTAAAATTTGATTGATATATTTCATATCTTTTTTCTTATTAATTTCTGGTAGTGCAAAGTTTCTTCGCTCGGCTCTGATCCAATCCCTGAATAAAACTGTTGTCTCCATTGACTCTTCCTTCAATGAATATCTGTGATCTCTAATTTATAATCTTCCTTGGCTAAAAGCGCTTTCCGAGGCAACTGATAAAGCTTGAATTGTTAATATATCCCGGGCCATTTTTGCAAGAGTTGAAAATTAGGATTCTTGAATCTTCCAGTTATCTAGCAAGTCATGACTTCCAAAACTTTTAAGTTTCTTTGGATATTGAATTAAATAAACTTGGAACTCGATGTATTCCTCCTCCTATTCGTCCTGTTCTTCAAGCAACCTTTCATCAAGTTTGCCAAAAGTGCTCATCCCTGCATGCTTTTTCCCGTTTGAGAAAAGCTTTCACCGGTGGATCGTATTGGTGCAGTTGGTGTAGCACTGTCTGCCCAAACTCTATACTTTACAAAAACAGTCAAGGTATCTGCATAAACTTTAGTAATAGCTGCTTCTACATTTGGAAATCTATTAGTCGCAATTTCAGTAGGAGTAATTTCTAATTTGCGTATATTTCTTTAACAAGTCGTTCAGATAACTAAAGTTAAAAGCATGATGTAACACAGAAGCAATGTAAAAACGAGGAGGAATAGGAAAAAAAATATTTTCTAAATTTTTCAATCATAGCTTCTACAGCCACTTTATATACTTCATATTTCTTATATTCTTTCAATAACTCCGATATTCCAACGATATAATATAACATGGTAGGAACAGTTTGGATAATATTGTCCAGAAACTTCTAAAGTAGCATGATAAAAAATTTCTAAAAGCTGAAGGAGATGAGCAATAAGGTTCCAATTTTCATCTTTAAGGTGATATACTTCCATAAAATGCTTATAATACATTTTTGAAATAGGCTCTCAATATTGATAAGCAACATTCAAAGCTTCATATAAAGTGTTCCATCTAGTACAAACTTCCTTTGAGACTCTCCTAATTTCCATTCCTAATTCTATACATTTTCTTTCTCATTCTCTTTTTCTATCTTGGTTTTTTGTTCTAAAAATATAAGTAATAGCTACTTTCACCTTTTTTATAATGTGGTTAAACAAGTCAAGACTATCTTTTAATACTAAATTGTAAATATGACATGCACATCTAACATGAAAAAACTCCTCAAAATAGGGGTTCAAAATAGGTCTTAAGTTCCTAAGTGCTTCTGTTATTTGTAGCATTATCTACCGTAATACTAAAAACTTTGTTAATTAAACAGTACATCGAGAAATTGATGAAACTTTATTACAAATATAATTTCCCATGTGTGGTTCATCAACAACTTTATAGGTAATAATACATTTTTGAAAAATCCAATCAGGATCTATCCAATGAACAGTAACATTAATATAATCACAATTATTAGTAGGACAACCCATATCCGTAGTAAGGCATATAATTGTATCAAAGTTATCAAATAAACATCGCAAATAATCTTTATATTCGTTCTTAAATTTAATAATATCATTTCTAACAGTAGTTTTTAAAAAATATTTATAAGAAGGATTACATGTAGACTAAATATAACGAAAAACATCAGTATATGAAGGAAAAGTAAAGGGCAAAGCCTCTACCGCAACTAGTTTAGCAATATTTTTCCTATCCTTTTGCTTTTCATAATGAAGAATCTCTCATGTTACTAAGTTAAGTTGTGTCTGGGTACCCGAAGATTGATCATGCGCTACTCCCTCATGTTCAGTCCCTAAATGAATACCCCCGCCCCCATTGCCCATTCTTTAGGATATTTATTTTGTAAGTGCATCCTCATTTCTCCCGTCCCGCCTTCATAACTCCCAGTTTTAAAAGACCAATCCTTTTCACAAAGCCCACATACGGCCCTCTATTCTGCAACTCTCTTTTCCAAAAATTTCCACACCTCAGATCTATCCTTACTTAGCCTGTTCTCTAGTAGGAGCTACAGGAGGCAAATCAAACGGAACTTTAGGTGACTAGATTGGAATTCACTAGGTGGTGTTTCTTCTAAATTAACTCCTTGTGTGTTATGAAATTCGTATTGTGTTTCTAATATTTCATGATCAAGTATATTATTAGCGCTAACATCATGATAATAGTAAGAATTATCTATTTGGGTGAACTGACTCGAACTACCAGCAATTCCTTTACCTGTATTTTCCCGACGACGCCCCCACCACTAGTTCTAATTGAACCTCTTTGAGACATAATTATAGAAAATTAAAACTAAATATATGACAAAAAACTATAAAAGAGTATGAAGCAGGAACGACCAACCAAATATAACCGTATAATTGAGGTGAAGTTGATACTTGATCCTTCACTCCAATTAATTAGTTGAATACTTATTCGAAAACTTCAACAAACCAATTTATCCAATACTTGATAATTCAAAATTTCACCAAATAGCCAAATATAACTTTGATAGCAACTAAAATTAAAACTTGATAAAGTAGCAAAATTATAAAATTTTAACAAATAGTCAAAGTACCAAAGCAGCAATATTGTAGAGAATTAGTGATAATTGGATGATTTGTTTGAAAATAATGAGGTATTTATCGGAAAAAAATAGTTGGGGGTGGCTATGCGGTGGTGGAGGGGCTAAAATGACATTTTTTATCGTTTGACAACGGCTAGACGTCAAAAGAGTCGTTGTCAATGGCTAGTTAACGACTGAAATCAGATTTTTCTATTTTTTTTACCGGTCCGGGCCGGTTCCGGTCCATTTTTATACTGTCCATCTGGTTTAAAATCAAGAGGCCGTCTCGGGGCCAGTTCCGGTGAGTCGTTAAGTCCAATGGTCCGGTTTTGACCGGTCCGAACCAGTCCGAGTCGATTTCTGGCTCGGATTCGGTCCGGTTTTGACAGGCTTAGTTATACTCATGGTTAGCAGATTATCAGCAGGTTTAGTGATGATCGACACTTAATGTCGGTTATCTGTTGCGGCTCTAGGCTTGGGTCGTGACA
This sequence comes from Petunia axillaris subsp. axillaris, assembly GCA_029990575.1. Taxonomy (NCBI): domain Eukaryota; kingdom Viridiplantae; phylum Streptophyta; class Magnoliopsida; order Solanales; family Solanaceae; genus Petunia; species Petunia axillaris. The sequence continues at coordinate 8,889,373 of JARKNS010000001.1, read as the reverse complement.
AAAATGCTTTCTACAAGAAGTCTTACCGTCACAGGACTTCAGCGCGATTAATCTGAGTTCTCCTTCCAAGAAGTTCTCCAATCATGTCCTGAATAATCAAATTTGAATCTAACTAGAATTAGTGTAGTGGTAAGGATACCTAAAAAAAAATTTAAAAAAAAGGCATAGAGGACGAACTATCGGCTAAATATTTGGTTTGGCCCTTTGTCTACCTCACGGATCAGTTCAGATAAGTTTCTTGCCTATTTTTAGTGGTGCCTATAATTATTACTGGATAATAGGGATTAGTATTGAGCTATAATTTATTCTGGATATTCCTAACTAGAGGATATGGAAGAAAATCTGGGATTTCATTTTTTTTTTATTTTAAAAAATTCTTAAAATGGAATATAAGGAATGTAAAACAAAAGGAGAGATCGACATTGATTTTCGTTCGCAATAATGGAGGAAGAGTAGAGTTAATGTTGTGGAAAAAACTTACACGATCACACATGATATGTATGTCAAATCACATTAACTTATATAGTAGTGATACATTTGGGTAAAAATACATGTTAATTATCAGTTGTTAAGTTATAAAAAGTACATGATCACGTGGACTATAACTAATTTGTGAGATGAGATGATCTATGATTTTAACATTTGGGAACTAACGAATATCCTGTTTGAAGGTTATTTTCAGGGCAGTCAAATAAAAAATGACCTTCCATAACTAAACATTCTCATGTCCTATTAATTGATATCATGAAGGGTTTTTTCTGCAAAATATTTGGAGTAAAATACACAATTTTTTTTATATATTAACTTGTCATTCTTTTGTCCACCTTTAGCTTCAAGCATAGATTACCCGGCAGTGGCGGCTTAAAAGGCAAAAAAATTCATTCCATGTACCCCTTATCCTTGGTTATGTCATTTTGTCCCCACTAAGCAATGTTTTAGCAAAATGATCTCCTATCCATTTTTAAACATATGAAAAGTCTACTTTGCCCTTGACCAATATTAGCCCTAATCCTATGTCCTAGCAGCCCCTTTTCTTTTTCTTCTCTCTCTCTCTCTCTCTCTCTCTCTCTCTCTCTCTCTCTCTCTCTCTCTCTCTCTCTCTCTCTCTCTCTCTCCCTCCCTCCCTCCCTCCCTTCGAATTAGGGTTAGTTTCATTCTTCTTTCTTTTTTCTTTGTTTAGTTTACTGTGAATTTATCTTTTCTTTTTGTTGATGTTCATTATTTATCTAATTTTTTGTTCCGTGAATGTTTAAATTTTGCTGTTAATCAATAGTATTTATATTTGTTATATTGATTAATTTTAATTAGGTATTTAATGTAATTTTTATTATAGTATTTTCATTGCACTTTGATTTGCTTTAACGGTCGAAATTGTTGCCCACAGGGCAACAGTTGACCTATTTATATTAATTATAATTTAATTTTTAGTAAAGTATTGGCTGTGTAGTTTATTATCCTTTTTACTTTCAAAAGTGTTGCCCACAGGACAACAATTGACATAAGACTCAAGCATAGTCTTCCTTTTTCCAAAAAATGTTGCCCTGTGGGCAACCGTTGATATTAGAACATCAAGTATGAGTTGTGTTTTTGTATGGAAAGTGCTGCCTATCAAGCTGCACTTTCCTTACTGCTTAGTAGTAGATATTTTCCTTTATATTTCTGGATGTTGATATTGCATTTTTTTTGCTGGTAATGGGGAAGTTGTTGGTGCAATCAAATCAACCAGCTGTTTCTGAGGATGTCGTTGCTAGTAAAAGACAAAAATATAGATTTGATTATGATTATGATATGTCATCATTCCGTCTGTTGGACAACTCAGAAGATGTTGTGGCTGTTACACCATCTAGTAATATGGAGATCGAGACATTTTGTACGGCAGACGATTTAGAAAAAAGTACTATTTAGATTCTATGTAATTTTGTAATAGTGTAACAGACTTTTGACCTTGTTCTTGTTTTATTCTACATTCGAATTTGGGTTCTGTTGCACTATATTAATGCTATTAATTATATATTTAAGCGCTATTTCATGTATTCCACATTTTTTTCTTTTACCTAGACTTTTCATCTTGTTGGATGTGAGGGAGGGGGGACTTGTTATTTGTCTAAGGGTTCGGTAAAGTGTTGTCCAGGCAATTACTGAATGTTGTTTGCCTTAGGAAATTTAGTAAGTTGTTGATGTTTATGTGAAGCCTGGGAGACAATACTCCAAGGTTATTATGTGAGATAAGTTGTGGGAGGGTGAAGGCAATATGCTGCCTGTGAGGCTGCCTATGCAGCATCATTTCAAGTGTATTAGCTTTGGAAATTTGGATATGGGGTGGATGCCAAGTGCTGCATGTTAAAGGTTCTAGTTTGTGAGGGGTGTAGGTCAAGTGCTGCTTGTCAGGGATCCAGTTAAGGGATTTCGTTTGTGAGGGATGTAGGCCAAGTGTTTCCTAGGCAGCAACTCAATAGAATTGGGTGTGGGGTGTTGGTAAGTATTTGGGATCAGCAATTGCCCATTTGCCAACACTTGTATCTAAACACAATGCAACATTTATAGGAAATTTCGCTTGGTGAATTTTGTGAGAGTTTGGGGGTGAAGTGCTGCCTAGGCAGCAACATTTCAAGTGTATTAGCTTTGGGATTTTGGGTAGGGGGTCGATGCCAAGTGCTGCTGCATGTTAAAAGATCTAGTTTGTGAGGGGTGTAGGTCAAGTGCTGCTTATCAGGCATCCTGTTAAGGGATGTAGTTTATGGGGGATGTAGGCCAAGTGTCGCCTAGGCAGCAAGTCAATGAGAATTGGGTGTCGAGTGTTGCTAAGGATTTGGGGTCAATTGTTGCCTATTTGCCAACACTTGTATCTAAACACAATGGTAAAGTGCTGCACCGGCATCAGTTCATGGGATCTTGGAGAAGGTTTTGATGAGTTAAACATAAACTGCTGTCATCCGGACAACACTTTGGGGCAGTTAATCCAGTCTAAGTCGGGTTTGGGATAAGTGTTGCCTTGCTCACACTTTAAGGCATTTGAACTGCAGCGAGAATGAGTGGGAAACCTATTCTTATTTTGCAAGCTTTGTGGATTGAATGTGTTCACGTAACTTTAACGATAATGAGAAATAGTTGTGCTTACAGCAAAACGAAAAGTATTTGTTGACAAATTTAATCCAATATCATAAGAAAATAGCATATTCATGCCACAACTCCAACTCTGTTTCTGTATCTTCTTGCATGTGGATGTTGGACCGGAGTGTGGAGACAACTTGTTCTATTGTGTCCAATTCTATTGCATCTCGAGCATCTGATCATACTCTCGAAGAATTCTGCTCTTTAAACATATCTTTTTGTTTGTCTCCTACCGAGTTGAATTTTTGTATTCGGTGGGTGTACAATGAATTCCTTTATACTTTGTGGAACATCCTACGAGCTGTCACTTTCCACTGGGAGAATTTCTCCCTGATAAGTTTGCATCCAAGTGTTTCTTTTGAACCAATGCGCACAGTAAGTCGACTTGTTCAAGTTTCTTCTCTACTGCTGCAATGGCGTGGATGCATGGTATTTCGTCCGTCTGAAACTGTAAGCAACTGCAGGACCTCTCCTTTAAATCTACAGTTAATTCATCTTTTCCATCTTTGACAATAAAACTTGTGTCATTGCTTGGATTTACCTGCAAGCAAAAGATAATATCAAGTAAACCAAAAAAGTGAAGTGTTACATGAGTGTTTGTTTGCAAAGCTAATAGTCATTAGTTTTGTTGAACAAGAGTTACTTACTATCAGCCTAAAGGAAGTAGGAATCATGTTTGTGAGCTCTTCTTCGGCCCAACGTGTGAGGTCATGAAATGTAGCTCGTGCCTCATTTCTCCTTTCATAAAACCAACTTTGGAGCTTGTTTTGGATGTAATCTATCAATCCCAATATAGGCAGCTTCCTGGCCTTCGCGAGAACAACATTCATACACTCTACATTATTCAATTTTTTCTTTGTTTAGTGGTGTACGTAGGCGTTGGAGGTTGACTGGCAACAAGAAGCCACAACTTGTAGGGCAATTTAGTACACACGTAAAATGCTGCCTGTTGTGCATCACATGTAGAGATCCCTATACATTTTTTATTTGCACCAAACCTTTAAGTGTTGTCCACAAGGCAACATTTGAAAAAGACACTTACTATGCATTCAAAACTGCTGCCTATTAGGCAGCACATGTAGAGCTACTCTACATTTGAACCAGAGCTAGTCTACATGTAATGTGGCCCTGTGGGCAACACTTACAAGGCACTACTTCAGGTGATGAAAAGTGTTGTATATTAGGCAACGCATGTAGAGTTTATGTAGCAGCAATTGTTTGCAGTTCAACTACAAGTGCTGCCCACAAGGCAGTGAGTGCATTACAAACACATTACATTGCAACAGATCTTAAAAAATTTTTTCTGTTAGCACCAATTAACATACATCATCTACAAGTTATTTCAAGTTAATTTAGGCAAAGCAATGCAGTTGCGACTAAATAAGAGTAATTGCAATTTCTATTCGTAAATTCTGCAGCAAATACAGATTCAAAGTAATATAATTTTTTTTGCAGCAACTGAAAATCAATGTGACGTTATATAGCAGTAGTTTTCAATCATTATCATCAAAATTCACAAATCACAGTAGCTAATATGTGATTATACAAAAACTAAACAAATTCCACAAATTTATGATGAAATTATGCAAAATTTAATTTAAAAATTGCGTAAAATTAATGAAATATTGAAGAAACTTACCTTTGAATCTTCTTTTTTCTGAAAATTTTAGTTCTTAGGTTAATCAGTTGGAAGAGTAAAGGGACGAAGGTCTGGAAATAAGTTGCAGAGTTAATGGAGGAAAGGTCTGGTTTATATGTTGTGTTTATATGATTTGTTCAGGGGTAATTTAGTCCAAAAAGATTCATTTAACTTAAAGAAGGTCATTCTTGCTAAACCATTCTTTGTGGAGTCAATTAGGCAAACCATTTCCTTAAGTGTCATAGTTTTGTGAAGCTAGTAAAGTCTTTGCTTTAGGCCCCATAATTTGAGGCCCCAAAAGTTTTTACGGGTGGGATTAATGACTTTATTTTTGCAAGATAATATCAAATTTTGTAGGAAAAAAAAGTATCCACCTCCATTCCCTTTTCCTTGTCTAAGTTTTTATTTTTTACTTCCTTTTAACAAAACATTAAGTAATTATTTTACCAGTTTATTGTGGTACTTGATTTTCAATTAATTTGACTAGTAAAACTATAACAAGTCTGAAAAATGAGTACTTAATGATAAATGGTAAGATTGGAAGACAGTAATCTATTCTTTGTTGATTTGTTAAACTGGACGAGTAACAGAAAATCGTCTAGTATGCTTGACAAGTAAAAGGGAATTAACAAAGAGAGTGCAAAGTCTTTATAAAATAAATTGAAAAGAAAATTATCGACTTTGTAATTGCTGAAAAATTGAAATAACAGTTAAAAAAAAGAGATTAAATGTATCGATATTATTTTTAATTGGTAAAGATTAATTTATAAAAATCGATTATGCATATAAATACACATATATACACGAGTTATAAATCACAAAATTTTAACATGAAACGTCGATAGTCTTTTTAAGCTTCTTAGGTGCATGGTATAGTGGATAAAATCACATACTAATTAATCATTAAAACCTCTAACACTTCTTGTATTTATTGTTTGATATTTATATTTAATACAAACTTATTGTCTTGTATGATGTTATTAGATGTTAATTCAATTTTTCAAGTTGATATCAATCTTTACTTATTTGATAAAGGCCTTTTATTTACCATTAAAAAAATAGAGTATTATCTTTGGTAAAAGTTATAAGTAATTTTTTTAAAATAATTCTTTTCCTGTGAATTGTGATCATTATTTGACAGTTTTAGCTAATTAAAATTTTCGTTGTTTTCTTGTATAGATAAAATTTTATGCTTAACTCTCCAAACTCTCAGACGGTAGGAAATTTAGTAAATATAATAGAGAAAAATACCATCTCCATTTAGCGTCACATTAGGAAAGTTATAGGATACAATTTCAAAAGTAAAAGTTCACTATTTTGTAGAATGATATACGAATACACTCAATCTTTTTTGTTTGTTGGTAATATAGATAATATTGCATTAGCAAAGATAAAAATACAATGTTTATTGTAGATTTGATGACGGCAAGATTTGCAAGGCTAGCTATATGATTTACATACTGTTGGGTTTACTTAGATAAAGAGTCCACCAATAAAGGGTGTTCTTAAAGTCTATCCATGTAAAAAGATAAGTTACCTGGTAGAGTCCTATAAGAGGACAACTACTGTATATCCAGATATATACACTAAAAGACTACAGATACAAAGACGTACTTTCTCTATTGCTCTTTCTCTTTCTCTCTATCAAATACACTACTGTTTATACCGTGGATAAAGGAGTTGCTCCGTCAAGCACGTGACAACCACCGACGACCAGTATTCCAGCCGTGGTAAAGATCCTACTGCTTCCGCTTATGAGAAATTCAAGTAAGTTCTCTATTTATATTTAATTAATCTATTTAGTATAGATTTGTGATAATATGCATATATGAATACTTCATTGGGATCAGAACAAAGTTCAGGGCTGAGTCTAGACAAATCCCCGTATGCGGAGGAAACCTCCATGGTGAGTCTAGGCGAATCCCGCTACGCGAGGCAAACCTCAGCTAGGACGCTGAGTCCATAAGAGGGGACCCTAACGCATTTTAAACCCGTGCGGGCCTAAGACCAAAGCGGACAGTATCACTAGCGGGCTTGGGCTGTTACAGAAGCGTCCAGAGCATTCAGTGAGAACACATCTGAGGCATATGACAAACATGATTGGGGAGTTAAAAGATGCTGGTCATGTGTTGACCGATGAGCAACAAGTTCAAGCTGTCATACGGTCCTTACCTAATTCTTGGGATCATATGAAGATGCATTTGACCCACAATCAGCTAATCGCGTATCTGGAAGATGTGCGGAGATCTCTTGAGTTGGAGGAGGATCGGCTTGAGGCTGCTAAGCCAACAGCTGAGTTGCATATGGCAACATCCTCTAAGGCCAAAGGTGGCTCAAAGAAAAAGAATTGGGGTATGAAAAGAGGACCAACTCAGTCTCAGCCTGCTAAAAGAGCAAGGGCTAAACAACAAGGCAATAACAAACGTCCCAAACGTGTCAATGTTGCAAAGGTGAAATGCTTTAACTGTGACAAAAAGGGTCACTATGCTAAGGATTGCTCTGAGCCTCCTAGAAAGGTATTTCACAAAACTCAAACTAGTGAACTTTGTGTTTCTAGTTAAGTGTTTTTGACTAAATCTAATCCTTTAGGAATTGTAGACTCGGGAGCAACGGACCACATTACAGGAAACACAATTCTTTTGTGGAGTTTCGGCGTATTTCACGTGGAACAAAGTGGATTTATGTAGGCAACAACAATAAGGTTGTTGTTGAAGGGATCGGTACATGCAAGTTAGTCTTGCATGGTAATCGACATCTACTGCTACATGATGTTCTATATGCTCCAGAAAATCGCCGGAATATTATTTCTGTTATTGTTTTGCTTAGGCTTGGCTTTAGCTTGTTTTTCCATAACAATTTTGTCAAATTGACTTTAGGTTCAACTTTATTTAGTTTTTATCATGTGATCGGAGATTTTATTATTATGGATTTGGATTATGATTCATTTAATAATAATGCTAGTTTTTCTATGTTTGCTTCCTCACATAAATATGATAATGATGTAAACATATGGCATGCTAGACTTGGTCATATTGGCCAACAAAGAATGCAAAGGTTGGCAAAACAAGATTTGCTTATTGCTGTTGAACATGTGGAATTGTCCACTTGTGAAAGTTGTCTAGCAGGAAAATCTGCAAGAAAACCCTTCGGTAAAGCGACTAGAGCTGAATATCCCTTGCAATTAGTTCATTCGGACATCTGTGGACCTATGAATGTCAGGGATAGGCATGAAGCGTATTATTTCATAACGTTTATAGATGACTACACTCGTTTCGATTATGTCTATTTAATTTCCCACAAATCAGAAGCAATGAGTTGTTTCATGCGCTATATGAGCTTAGTGGAAAATTAGTTAGACAAGAAGATAAAAGTTCTTTGAACTGACCGAGATCGAGAGTACTTGTCAACTCAACTTAACGAGTTATGTGATGGAAAAGGAATTTTTCATCAGTTGACTATCCTAAATACTCCATAACAAAATGGTGTTGCGGAGAGAAAAAATAGAACGCTTCTAGAAATGGTTAGGTCAATGGTGGCACAAGCTAACCTCCCAATTAGTTATTGGGGTGATGTATTGCTTACTGCTACCTATGTACTTAACCGAGTACCTACAAAATCAGTTGCAACCACTCCATATGAGTTGTGGACTGGAAGAGCACCCAACCTAAGTGTATTAAGACCTTGAGGTTGCGCCGCCTATACACATGATTCTTCTCGCAAACATGGAAAATTCGGCCCGAGAGGAAAGAAAAGTATCTTTTTAAGATACTCAGAAACCTCTGAGGGTTATGTGTTTATAGGTCAGCAAGACAGTGGGAGCGTAACTGAATTTGAATCTCGAGATGAAACATTCTTAGAGGATGAGTTTCCTAAAAAGGGAGAGGCAGGTCAAGACCTAACCTTGTTTGAGATAGAGGAACAAGATGTACAAAGATCAATTCATTCGAGTGGGAGAAATTTAACTGATGATGAATTAGTTTCACATCAAAAACCTCCTTCATCATCGGATGCGAATGTAAGTAATCATTTGACATCAAACAGTGACCAAATGGATCTTGTTCCAAGTGGGAGCGAGATGGTCACTGATCTTGTTCCAAGTGGGAGCAGGATAGATGTTCTTAATCCAAGTGGGAGCAACGTTGATCCGAATGGGAACAACGAAGAAGAATCACAAAAAAGACGTGGTTTACGTAAAAAGATTCCCCGCCGATGATTTGATGTCGAAGGCGCTGAACTTTTTATGTTTTTCTTACAAGTAAAAAATGAGCCTAAAAATGCAAAAGAGGCTCTCTCATGCCCTTCTAAGGAAAAATGGATAAAAGCAATGGAAGATGAAATGGAGTCAATGAGAGTCAACAAAGTCTGGGAACTAGTTGATCTCCCGAAAGAACGCAGAGCTATTGGGAGCAAATGGGTTCTCAAAATTAAGCTTAAGGCTGATGGCACAGTTGAGAGATATAATACTCGACTGGCGGCGAAAGGTTATTCACAACAGGATGGAATAGACTACAAAGAGACTTTCTCACCTGTTGTGCGATTTAACTCAATTCACCTGATTCTTGCTATAATAGTAAGTTTAGATCTTGAATTACAACAGATAGATGTAAAGACCACCTTTCTCAATGGAGAATTAGATGAAGAAATTTATATGGAACAATCCGAATGTTTCATTGAAAAAGGTCACGAAGAAAAGATTTGTAGACTTTTGAAGTCTATTTATAGCCTCAAACAATCTTCAAGGCAGTGGTATATAAACTTTCAAAATGTGATCATATCCAATGGTTTTACTATGGTTGATGAAGACCATTGTATTTATACCAAGAGATCAAGAAATAAGCTTGTAATTTTTACATTATATGTCGATGATATACTTATAGCTGGAAATGATAAGGAGTTATTAAACGAGGTAAAGGCCTGGTTGTCATCTCAGTTTGAGATGAAAGATATGGGTGAAGCTGCATATATTCTTGGAATTAAGACTCAAGAGATCGTCCTAAGAAACTATTGTATCTCTCTCAAGAGAATTACATTAAGAAAATTCTTGAATGATTTAATATGCTGAATAGCAACCCAATTGACACTCCTATCAGCAAAGGCCATAACTTGAGAAATCATTTGTGTCCTTGGACTCCTGAAAAGACAGAAAATATGAAGCCAGTCCCTTATAGAAGCGCAGTCGGATGTCTAATATATGCTATGGTGTGTACTAGACCTGATATTTGTCAAGCAGTTGGCTTGGTAAGTAGATATCAATCCGATCCAGGTCCAGCACATTGGCAAGCAGTAAAGAGGATCATGAGATATTTGAGAGGAACATACGACTGCGCACTTTGTTATCAAGGCGTTAAAGATTTGCGATTAGTTGGATACACTGATGCTGATCATGGAGGAGATTTAGACGAGAGGAAGTCTACCTTAGGATATGTCTTCTTACTTAGTAATGGTGCCATATCATAGAAGATTAAGAAGCAATCATGTGTAGCACTATCTACGATAGAAGCCGAATATGTGGCTCTGTCAAAAGCAATACAAGAAGTTGTTTGGTTGAATAGGCTCTTAAAAAGGTTGTTGGGTAACACTGATGATGAACTAGTATTGGTCTACTGTGATAGAAAGGCTATAGTTGATGCAACCAACAATCCTAAGCATCATTGTTATACTAAGCACATAGATATCAAGTATAACTATGCAAGAGACATGCATAAATGCAAGAGGTTGAACCTGGTGAAAATATCTACAGAAGATATGGTAGCAGACCCACTGACCAAGCCTTTAGCTAGAGATGCATTTGTGAGACACACTAGGTCTCAAGGCTTGCGTAGATTTTGAGTGATTTTGCATTATTCTTTGTTTTTCCAGTTGTTCACAAAACTATGTTCTTTGATAATCAATAAAGTTGATTTACTTACATACATATTCATGATTTATTGAGTATTTAGTACATTCTTCAATTATATTTTAGTATGTCGGATAGACAAGAGGTTGGCCTTCTCACACAGGCAAGCGCCTCCTTATCTTAGTGATAAGTGCAGATGAGACTTGATTTAAAGAAAAAAAAATTATCAAATGGATAATTTGAGAGCTATATGCTTAAAATCAGTAGAGTCGCTTAAATAATGACATACGGTTATTAAGGTGAAAGGACGTTCACCTAGTCTACTTAGTGAGCTAGATATGAGTTTAAGAAAATCAAATTTAGATACGTATGGTGTCTGAATTTCACCTATATAACATTATTTATAAAGACATACGCTCCTTAAGGAAAGGAAAAATATTGTAGAACGTGTTTCCTACCATGTGTGGTAAATGTCGACCATGGGTTAACATAAGTTTAATCTCAACTTACTGTTGCGTGAGACCCAGAGCCTTGATGGCTCAAAATAATGTATCCTTCAGTAACTCCGATCAGATACTTGAGAGTTAGTCTAATATTAGCTATCTTAGTGTGTTCATGAAAATGGATGCGGTCTGGTGGGACATATCTAGAAAAGCAGTTGAGCTAATTTTAAAAGAATCGTGAGAAGAGGAAGATCATTAATGGAATCTCATTAATTTGTGTTCACAGGTGCACCCAGTTATTGTATTGGATAAAAGCTGACTAGGCTTGAAAAGATGACACGTGTCTTCCACGTGGCACGGGCAGATATTTCAACGGACAGACATCCGACGGACAGACATTCATCACGAGCAGACTTAAAGGAGTTATGAAACACTTCAACAGTCAACACGGTCTAAATGAGCAGTTATTAACACGATCATCCACGATCAATCTATTAATGGTCATTAAGGCAATCATTACAACCCAGCCGTTATGACTCCAACGGATATGTGACTGGCAGTTACTTATCCAGACGGATCCACGCCCAGCGGTTAAACAAAATCCCAACGGGTGCCTACCAGGCTTATAAATAGCATTAGCCTTAATCAATTGTAAAAAACAACTTTTACTTCATGTCTGCAATATCAATAAGAATACTCTCTCTCTCTCTCTCTCTTGCTCAGATATTCTCTTTGATCATATTTTCGCTTACGGCTCTAGTTCTTTGATCTTCTGCAGTGCAATTGGTATCGAAGAACTCTCTCCGAAGACGAGTGATACGATACGGTTACTTCTCTTCGTTCCCGTTTGTGATTTATTTTTACTGGTTAATATTTGCATATCGTTCTCGTATTATAGTCATCTCAGCTCATCATATAAACTCTTAATCTCAACTATTGATCATGACTCCGCAAATATAAATTAAATTATTAATTAGCCTAAAATCGGATCTAGGTTAAATAATTTGGCGACCACAGTGGGAGCCGGTCAATAGCCTTCGTAGGTTAATAGTTTATCTTTGATATTATACCTATTTTCGTCTATCTTTTTGCTTTATAACTAACATGGCAGAAAGCAACTCTCAACGAACTATCGTAGGCGGAGAACAGGTAAACACTCCTTCACTCCATCTTGATTACTCTCCTGATTATTCTCTCGATTACTCGTCCGATGGGCAGCAACAATCTTCCCAAGGACCGGTCAGGCAGCGATACAGGCGTATGCGCTCTCAGAGCACTACTCCACCCAGGAGACGACGCTATAGGAGTCTCTCCCCTGGCCTAGGGAACCTCCAAGAAACACTCTTTGCTTTCATGCAGGAACAGGCAGAAGTAAACCGAGGAATAAACGATGCACTCACCTCTCTCCGAAGGAGTAACCCTTCAACTGCAAGGGTTGATGCTGTAGCACCTGGTCGTGAGGCACCATCCTCTCATACCTCGAGGCAAGGTGGGGAGCGGAATAACGGTGGTACTGCAGATCCAACGACCCAAGTCAAGCAGAATCAGAACGGAGGGTCTATGGCACCTACTGACGTAAGCCTTGTTGTGGAAGCTCTCACCAAACAATTCAAAGAAAGCCAAGAAGCACTCCAGAAATCTCTCCACGAGAGAATTGATCAGATGTTAGGTGCTCCACCCACACTGAAGAAAGTTGATGTCCAGCGCTATTCACAGTGACCGTGGAAGAAGGAGGCAGCCCCAAAAGCGATACCTAAGACGTTTAAGATGCCGAACATCCCGAGGTATCGCGGAACATCTGATCTGAACGACCATCTTATGATGTTCAGCAACTTTATCAAGGCTAGCGATCTCACCGACGAGGAGATCGAATCTGTCCAATTGAAGAAGTTCGTCGAAACCCTAGCAGATAGAGCCCTGCGATGGTATTCAATGTTGCCACCCAATTCCATTGGATCTTTTGCAGAAATGGCAGAATTGTTCGTGAAGGCTGTTGAACCCCCAAAAAAATTAACCCTGAAGGATTAAATTTCAGGAATATCGACAGGATGGACTAACTCTTTTGGAGTTTTTGGAGTCGCCACCCAATTTAAGGAAAAACAGGGAACCAGATAAACAAATGCGTGCAAAACTCCGTTTTTATAAAAAAGACGGTCTTTCTTTCAGAGATTCTAAAGGTAAGAGGTTTTGCTAATTTCGAAAGAAGGTTTTTAAGGCACTTTCGAAATTCCGTAAAAAAAAAACGGTTAATCCGACAGGTTTCCAAAATATTTGCAAATGCTATTTATGCGCTTTTTCTAAAAATAATTAATTGAACTATTAATTAATTCAACTAATTAAATTTAGTAAGTTTTCAAAGATTTTATAATTTTATTTAACTTTAATTATTTTCAAAATAAAATAAATAAATAACTAAATAAAGCGCATTTTCTTTTGAAAATGAACGATTTGATCGTCCTAATTTCTTTGCCAACTCGCATGTGACAGTGCATAAATGGCACTTGCTTAATTTCAACTTTAAAACCCGGGTTTCTCATCATAAGATGGAACTTAAGTTTCAAGTCGCTTTTTGCAAAATTATTTAGGGATATTTAGAAGTTAATTAAAACTTCTTTATAAATTTTGACTTTTTTAAAAGAAACTACTTCGTATCAATAAGATAGAAGTTTTTTCTTACAGTCTGTTATTAAGCGTGATTTTTGAAAATTTGTGAAAATTTGCACGCATTTACTTAAATGGCCTGATTTGCAATAAATTAAATAACGACTAAAAATAAAGGAAATGGACATAAAGTAGATAAATACAAACAAATCATATATATATAATAGATAAAATATTTCTATAAAGTTTACATAAATATTCTAAAGAGAAAAGAAGGATAAGAGTTAAAAGATAGAACCCGGAAAGCAAACTCGCGAAACAAGCCTTGGATTTCTAAATTTTCTAAAGTCTTGAGAACTTGAGCCCGAATCTTGACCCTAATGCGACTCCAACGCAATTGAAACCTCCCAATTGGTGAGTTTTAGCCAACTCGATCCCAAGTGTTTTATGCAAATAAAAAAGGAGGAAAAGATTAGTAAATGCTCAACACATTTCAAAGAAAAATAAATTATAAATTGGACAAAGGATGAAGTTAACATGAAATGGCCATACTTAAAAAAAATGACAAAAGGTTTAGTATTCTTTATGTTTGCAAAGAGAGAAAGACAAAGGAAAGGAAAAAAAACGTAACAGATGCATGCCTCCAACATACAGCCATGATATGCACTAAATTGTTCCTCCGGCCATCAACTAAATCTTCCCTTGGCAGACACAGAAAAGTGCAACACTGTAATACACTACCAACTAGTTAAATAAAGCTGAATAAGCTGATCACAGTCCACATCAATCTCTTTTCTTATAAATGAGAAAATGCCATGGAATTGCACATAATGCACAATTTTGCCCTGGCATTATCCAAATAATTCATCACTTGCAAATGAATTTAAACCTGAAATGAATAATTCATTCCCAAGAGAACTTTGTTGGCGTTTGAGATGATCAGAGAAGCAAAATTCCTTTACTTAATTGTATGATATAAAAGCAAAAGAAAGAGCAATGATAAGCATCACTCTCATCTACTTGAAGCAACAGTGCCGACAGCAATGAAAACTGATGCAAAGTACATCAGAACTTTTTAAAAACTGTAACTAAATAAGGAATGAATACATTTTTTAACATCTTTGACAGCTAATTTGATATTTCTAAAACTTGTAAGTAAATAATGAAAGAATCTGCTGGACTATTGTGTTCACTGTGGTGTTGAAATTAAAAGGGTTGCATATAATTCGACTGTGTAATATGCTGCCAGGCTACCAGAAAGCTGTAGTGCATGTTTCTCAGCTCACACAATCTAAAATGGGCAAAGCCAAAGGCACTTGCACAAATGGAAGAGGGTCCTATGAGGAGAATAGGAAAAGATAGATGACAATCCTTCAAGCAATTGTTTGGACCAGTTGGCTGGAAAAAGATGCTTTGAAGGTTTAGTTAACCCTATACAGATTTAGATGCTCATGCTTATATCCTGGCCTTTGGTGTGAGAAGACAGATATGCCAACTCTATACTTGAAGTCTTGAACACCTTCCTTCAGCTACCCAGATGTTTGAAACATGGAAAGCTTATTTTTCTTTTTGTATATAGCTGTACCTACTTGGTGCTGTTTCTATGGAGTAAAACAACTTAACTGATCCAAGAAAATGAGCAAAGTGCATCCTACAGACTACCCCAAACACCTGCATTTAGCCTCTTCCTCGCAGCACCTTACAACAACCACCTCTGCAATTCCACCCTCCCAGAAACTGCAGCATCACTCTCACCTTCAAAGAAACACCTAAGCATCCTTGCTACTACTGGAGCCCCTCTTTACAACCCTCACAGACCAACTCCTACACACTCTGCACCCTCACAGCCTATAGACAGACAAGACTTCTAACAACACCCTCCACACTACTTGCAGGTCTTTGGAAATAACCTGGACAAAGCCCTAACGGCCTCTGCTTCTTTCCCTTCACAGACCCCTTTTAAGCCTTTGCTAACAACACCAGAAATCAAATCCAGCTCCTATATCTAGCAGACCCTGCACTCCCTGCAACTAATAACCAAGCAGACCCCTTGAACTCCATACATCTCTGCCTGAACAACTCATACAATCACCTCACACTCCTGGCATCTATCAACTGACCTTCCCCAAGCTCCAGGAAACAACCATTCAAGAACTAGGACATGCCGGCCTTGATACAATGCAAAAGAACCAGGCTCGGAGCTAATTTCCAGCTTTACCAGGCTGCATACACAAGCACACAGAAACAAGCTCAACCTGAACACCCCTGCCTGAACTGATCCCATTCCAATCTCTCACCAGCCTCTCTGCACCATCCTAACATCTATACACATACCAGACTGGAAAACTAGAAAAATGGACAAGAAACTGCCCTGAGTATTCAGAATTCAAATGTACACATAACAAACTTCATAAAGGTGCAATTTTAACACTGATTTCTTAGTTACTACTGCAGATTACACAATGACTAAAGCAACCTGACATGAGGCTAGGCTATTCAATGCGATCTAGTTACTGCAAATCCATAAGAAGTTGTCTTAAGGTCAGCGACATCGTGAACTCTATCAGATTATACAATGGGTAGAGCAGACATACATAAACGATATCAATTGTTGTCCCTTTCCATCAAAACACTAATATTCATAATAACAAGTTTTACCACTAAAAAAAAAGCTAAAAGAAAGATCAAACAGATACAATGATTAAGAAAATGAGCCATTGAAGTTGCTTTTAACTAAATCACTATCTACGAATATAATCAATGAAACCTCATACATAAATTTAAATTTTAAGACTTTAAGCATACTTACAGTGAACCCAACATAATCATTTACAACGTATGCAGAATAGAGACACAAAAATAAATTAAAACGATAAATAGTAACAGAAATTACCTTTTGCGATGCAGCGATCCGGGGCGCGGATCCAAAGTAAAGCGACTCGAACAAACCACTCGAGCGAGATCGATGACTCCAACGATGACGCGACTCACCTTGAATGAGGTTGACAACTCGAAAGGCGAAGCGACGACTCAATCAAAACAATCAACCAAATCACGAACACCGTATGTTTGAACTTCAAACTAAGAAAAGAAATCTATATTGTATAAGGTTTATACTCTTCCATTTTATGCTTTTTTCTCTCTTCTTCCTACTACTGCCGCTGCCCCCCAAAACTGAATCCCAAATTCTTCATTATATACTTCTACATTTAGGGCTCTCCATTGAGAGAAAATACCCAAAGAACCCTTTAACGGTCAAATTTTAAGGTCTGT
The DNA here is from genome assembly GCA_029990575.1 of Petunia axillaris subsp. axillaris. NCBI lineage: Eukaryota > Viridiplantae > Streptophyta > Magnoliopsida > Solanales > Solanaceae > Petunia > Petunia axillaris. The sequence continues at coordinate 8,872,470 of JARKNS010000001.1, read as the reverse complement.
ACGATGAGATGATGTGGAGAAGGGGGGGGGGGACCAGTTAATACAAAATTTGGACTGATTATAAGGGTTTTGAGAGGATCTGAAAGGGGAATCGGGTATGGATCAGCGGGTTGGGGAAATGGGTTGAAGGTTACTGAAATGGGAATGGTCTCCAAATGGTGAGGCGTGTGTGTGCAATGTATATATGTATTGCGTAAATAGGCTGATATTTAGACTCTACACGATTTTAGCCTCTTTTAAGATTTAATTAGGAAATGAAAGCATTGAACATGTGAGTTGAAATTGGGGTCATGCATTGCAAAATTAACCCTTTTCTTTAAAATTATCAATTCGCTTTTGATTGTTAAAATTAACCTTATTTAAAAATAATTAGACATTAATTTGAAAATTTCGGGACAAAATTGGGTGTCAACAGCTGCCCCTCTTTACCCGGAAAAGGATGAAAGAGTTTTTAGGGTAAAGAAGTTGACATAAAGCCAATTTTGTCATGATAAAATCAAGGACTTTGATTCCAAGGACCAAAGTGCGAGGCTTATAGACGAAGACTCGCACGACTGGCAGAAAAGACGCATGAATAGAAAAGAAACCAAATGGACACCCTAATCCAAAATGAAAGATTAGGAACAGACTTGCTTGTTCGAGTGCGATTCTTCAGATCCTCGTTGACGAGTCTAGCTCATATCAACGATTGCCCCAGTTCACTGCTAAAAAAAAGTTCCACGTTATGCTCCAAATGCTGCTGCGGTGTTGCTAATATCCTGTAATAAACTTGACAAACGGTAAGCGAGTAACTGCAAATAAAGCTTAATAAATGAAGTAATAAAGGAATAACGATAATAAAACATGTAGATGCTGGATGCAATATCAATGATAAGCTCGTCTCCAATCAACTAGAAGAAATCCGGCTTTGTGAGGCAAGATGACTTCAGGGCCGTTGGTAGACTGAAAATAAAACAATAAAGGACTTCAATCCATAGAAACATAAAGTAGACTTAAATGAAATATAAGGATAAAAATGCCGCCTTTCGGCAATGACTCATGATCGGGTCTCCAGTTGTCTATGGTAGGATTCATAACAATAGTGCCTTCGATTGTTTACGATAGCCTCCAATTGTCCATGGTAAGCTTCATGATAATGACGTCTTTGCCTGTTCATGTCAGACTTCATAATAAGGCCTCCAATTGTTTATGGTAGGCTTCATAATAATAGCACCTTCGATTGTCTGCGATAGACTTCATAAAAAGGCTTCCAGTTGTTTATGGAAGGCTTCAAATGATAGTGACGTCTTCGATTGTTTACGATAGACTGCACAATAAAGCCCCCGATTGTTTACGGTAAGCTTCATAACAATAGCGCCTTCGATTGTCTACGATAGGCTTCATAAAAAGGCGCCTTCGATTGTCTACGATAGGCTTCATAAAAAGGCTTCCAATTGTTTATGGGAGGCTTTAAATGATAATGACGTCTTCGATTGTTTACGATAGACTTCACAATGAGGCCCCCCGATTGTTTACGGTAGGCTTCATAATAATAGCACCTTCGATTGTCTGCGATAGGCTTCATAAAAAGGCTTCCAGTTGTTTATGGAAGGCTTCAAATGATAGTGACGTCTTCGATTGTTTACGATAGACTGCACAATAAAGCCCCCGATTGTTTACGGTAAGCTTCATAACAATAGCGCCTTCGATTGTCTACGATAGGCTTCATAAAAAGGCGCCTTCGATTGTCTACGATAGGCTTCATAAAAAGGCTTCCAATTGTTTATGGGAGGCTTTAAATGATAATGACGTCTTCGATTGTTTACGATAGACTTCACAATGAGGCCCCCCGATTGTTTACGGTAGGCTTCATAATAATAGCACCTTCGATTGTCTGCGATAGGCTTCATAAAAAGGCTTCCAGTTGTTTATGGAAGGCTTCAAATGATAGTGACGTCTTCGATTGTTTACGATAGACTGCACAATAAAGCCCCCGATTGTTTACGGTAAGCTTCATAACAATAGCGCCTTCGATTGTCTACGATAGGCTTCATAAAAAGGCGCCTTCGATTGTCTACGATAGGCTTCATAAAAAGGCTTCCAATTGTTTATGGGAGGCTTTAAATGATAATGACGTCTTCGATTGTTTACGATAGATTTCATAATGAGGCCCCCCGATTGTTTACGGTAGGCTTCATAATAATAGCACCTTCGATTGTCTACGATAGGCTTCATAAAAAGGCGCATTCGATTGTCTACGATAGGCTTCATAAAAAGGCTTCCAATTGTTTATGGGAGGCTTTAAATGATAATGACGTCTTCGATTGTTTACGATAGACTGTATCATAATAAACTCGTTGAGATAATAAAACCGATTGTATATGATTAATCCGATATAAACACCAATTGTATATGATGGATCCAATAGAAGAAAGCCATTAGAATAATATCACCAATGGTATATGATTGATCAAATATAATGTCATTGGAATAATACCACCGATTGTATATGATGATTCCAATATTGAAAGTCATTTGAATAATACCATCGATTGTATGCGATGATTACAATATAGAAAGCCATTGAAATAATATCATCGGTTGTGTACGATGGATCCGATGTAAAAGCCATTGGAACAAAACTACCAATTATAGGATTGATCCAATATAAGAAAATCATTGGAATAATACCATCGATTTGTGTACGATGGTTCCAATACAAGAAGGCCATTAGAATAATACCATCGACTGTGTACGATGGATCCAATATAAAAAGTCATGGTCTTTGATAATAACATCCTTGATGGTTTGCGGTACCAATGATACCTCAATCAAGTGTCTATGACAAGTTTTGGTAACAATTTTGTCAAAATAATATCACGGGTTGTCTGCGGTAAATAATGACAATAAAGTAATGTCTTCGGTTGTCACCAATAGACTTGACGTTGACACTTGTAAAATAAATGGCCTGCAAAATAAAGTTTTCATTAAATTCATATAGACAGGAAAAGGTCACAGATAAAGGAGATGTAAAGCAAGAGTTTAAGCCGTCCGGCTTATATTTGGTGACGCCATAAAGGGTTGAGTGTTGTTCTTGAGTAAAACTGAAGTTAATGCTTAAATCCTGCAAAGAGTAAAGCAAAATTGTTAATAAAGCAATAAGGTTTTGATTAAGCAAGGGCGAAATAGAGGGAAAAATAAAATCATTTCGCGTATGCGATGAATCAAATAACGCTTCTAATCTCGGTTGATTATCTTGGCAACATTGTCCAATGTGTATGACAAATAATCTCCGAGTAATTGATGGTTGCTAGTTTCCCTCATTTTGCTGCTTTTTGAGAATCCCTGCACTCAAAGAAAAATTGTTAGTTTTGGGAGGGAGGGGGAGCGTTTGATTCATGCTGACTCGAGCCTTCATCCTTCAACTGCTTCCTTTTCTCACTCTGCCTAGATTTGTGATCCGTCTTTTGAGACTTGGCTAATGAATTCTGTCGTATTTCAGATGGTGACATATATTGAACATATTGAACGTCCTTTATCTTTGCAATTCTGCATTATCCCTCAAAATAACTCTCGAAACTTCGCCAATTTATCTTTGTCAAGCAATACGGCTTTTGCAAAATCTGCCCCAGTTATGATCTTTACGCCTTCAACTCGCTTTGCAAAATCCGCCCCAGTTGCTATCTTTCAAATTTTCAACTTATTTTGCAAAATTTGCCCCCGTTTCTATCTTCCATATCTTCGAATTATTTTTGCAAAATTGCCCCAGTTGCTATCTTTCAAACTTTCAAAATATCTTGCAAAATTGCCCCAGTTGCTTGCCTTAGGGGAGACTGAAAATTTTAATATTATAGAGTCGAGCCCGTTGAGAGCGCCTACGTATCCCTCCTTGGGAATCAGACCGTGCGTAGTTCTGCTTACATAAAGATTTTTGGGGAAAATATGGCAATCTAAACACGAAGCCGTATCCGAATTGGAAAATCCACGCATCTGCCCAGATGCATAGTTCGACATTACATCATAAAAGATAAACAAGCCTAAAGCATTACAATAATTTGATCGAGTCCGATGTGGATTGCTTACTTATCCTGTTGCCATTCCAGGAATCAGACCAAAAGTAGTTCAGAATTACATAAAAGAGGAAATAGGGGAATCCTACGCTAGTGTAACCAAGCTCTATGTGAGTTGCTTACGTATCCCGCCTTGGGAATCAGGTTACGCGTAGTTCACATTACATAGAAAATTACATTGAAATGAAAAGACTGATTTTCCACTTGTCAAATGTAGTATCTCTCGATTGTTCTTGATTTGATATTGGCTAGGGATTTACTTTACCTTCTTTGGCAACAAAATTTCTTCAATAAAATCTGCCCCAGTTTGGGTTTGTCTTGATTTGTCCTCTGTGTTGAAAGCTTTTGGTCCTCCCGACTTTGTAAGTTCGAGAGCTCTTCTTTGTTGTTTGGCTCTTTGGGATCACAATGGTCCCTTTTTCAGCCTCATCAACTGATATCAAGTGTATGCCATACTCATCATCTACCAAAGGGTTATTATCAGCAGGTATATTCCCAATGAGTTGAATCGAACCTTCTTGGATTAGAGTTTCAACTGCATTTTTTAGACTGTGGCAATTTTCAGTGTCATGCCCTGGAGCCCCTGAATGATAGGTACAATGCTTAGTTCCATCGAACCATTTTGGAAGAGGATTAGGAGTTGCATCAGCAATAGGGTGAATCACTCCAGCTGCCCTTAGCCTTTCATAAAGCTGACTGTAAGGTTCCGCTAAAGGTGTGTAGGTTTTATATGTCTTCTTGACAGGATTAGTGCGTGGCTTTAGTACGGCTAGGCGATTTTGAAAAGTGCGGACTTGGGGATTGGTAATTTCTGATTGGTGGCCAAATGATTGCTGGTAGTAAACGGGTTGAGCATTGTAGCCTGGATGTGGATTGCTTTGGTGAGTAGGCTGGGATAATGAGTTCTTGGTAGTAATAATGCCAACTTCCTTCTCTTTTTCCTCTAAATTTCCCAAACCAGTCTGGATGGCTTGCGCAGTTGCTTTCACTGTAGCAAAACTTACAATTCTCCCCGTCTTAATCCCTTCTTCAATCATTTCTCCCATCATAAGAAGTTCAGAATAGGGTTTACCCATCATAGGGAGCAAGTGCATGTAATAAGAATCATTTTGAGCTCGGATGAAGTACTTCACCATGTCTTTCTCATTCATTGGTGGTTGCACCCTTCCAGCCTGTTCTCGCCATCTCAGTGCGTATTCCCTAAAGGTTTCTGTTGGTTTCTTCTTCATATTGGACAGGGTTATAAGGTCAGGAGCCACCTCGACATTGTACTCAAACTGCTTTGTAAAATCATTGGCTATGTCATCAAACTCACTCCACTTGCTTATATCCTGTCTTGAAAACCATTCAGCAGCAATACCTTCCAGACTATGATTGAAGAAGGCCATCAGAAGTTCCTCTTTACCTCCCGCAACCCTCATTCGGTTGATATATTTGGTCAAATGAACAAATGGGTCACTATGACCATCATACATATCAAATTTTGGCACTTTAAACCCGGGAGGAAGAGCAACGTCAGGGTATAGATAAAGATTGCGATAGGAGATACTTTGACGCCCTCTAGACACTTGCAAATCTTTAATGGATTGCTGCATGATTTTCATTGTTTGGATTATCTCCCCTTGCTCAACTGTCCTTCCCCATTTTTTCACGGTTACGGGCATTTCACTTTGTGGCACATAGTTAGTGAAATCCACGTTCTTGCCATTGGGGTCATGCTCATAGTATTGGGCTTCAGGATATCCTTGTCTTGGATCATTGGCATTTTGAGGAGCAACAGCCATAGAAATAGGTGCTTTGGATTGTGGAGGACGAGGAGTATCTTTGGCAAGTAAATATTGATAGTGAGACAAGTTGTTCTGGTTAATGAATGCATTTGGGATGTTGTTAACTGGTGCAGGCATATGAATGACACTGGAATTTAAAGGTGTGTTCGGATTGGCAGTTTCAACATTGGGATGCAGAGTTGATAGTCCGGCTGGCGTGTTTTGGTGGCTCGACCCTTTCATTCTGTCTAGTTCAGCTTGCATACACTCAATCTGCTTAGCCATTCTAGCTATTTGTTCATCAGGAACAACAACTGCTTGCTCATTAGAAGATGCAGGGAGACCAGTCTGATTATCAGTCATTGCTTACTTCACTTTAGATTAGACACTTAACCAACTCGGGAGTCAACACGAATCAAACTCTCTCTGTTTGGGGAATAATCAAACAAAAGAAAAATTCAAAAGGTAAACTATGTTAGTCTGCGTGTCATTAACAACATTGCATACAATCACGTAGCGCGCGTCACGTAGCGCTTTGCATTTTAAGCAAGTTTGACATGTGGCAATCACAATTAGTTGAGCGTAAATGAAAATGCGGGCGCGTCCTACCCTGTAAGGTGCCTCTTTGTGCTAGAGGTAAGCCTAATCGCGCAAACAAGTGGTAACGAAAAATAGTTCATGCCAGTTTTGAGCAATTCAGATTTAGAGTAAGCAATAATAACAATAATTGACAACGATCATATATCTGCCTTGACACTGCAATTTCGTTATCCCAACTATCTTCCAAGGGTTGGCGTCAACTCAAAATTCTAACACAGCTCAAGCCCTCCACAACATCTGCACAGAATTCAAAAAAAAAATGCCTAACCTTAAACAACCCTCCATATCTTTTGCAAACATCCTCGCTCCTCCAAGCACAACTCCCGATTGTTTTATAATATCCAGGGGTGAAATTTCCAACTGCCTTCACAATACCAGACTGCCAATCATAAAAGGTTCCAATTGACCTTTTAAAAATAAAACCTTACTGGTCCTTGGCTTTGGACAAGCCTCTCAGCTTCCTAGGTTTTGCAAGGCTCACAGACCTTGTTCATAAGGCTCCTCACTGGTCCTCGGCTTTAATCAAGCCTCTCAGTTTCCTAGGTAGCCAAGACCGCACTGGTCTTCAAGGAGGGACCCCATTGGTCGTTTATAGACATAGGGGCTTCACTCTCCTAGTATGCAACAAGCATACTTCAATTATCATGAATGCAGCTGGACAGTCAACACAGGCATGCACACACGCAAAACCATTCACGAGAGGGACCCCACTGATTTTTTAAAGACACCAGGGGCTTCGCCTCTTAGATCTCACTACACCAGGCCATCTCCAAAATACAAACCAACCAAATCTGCCGACCTTTTCCCCGGACTGCAATTTCGTCTATGATCTCAATTCTGCTAAATTCTTCCATTTTCTAACCTAAAAGACAACATAGGAGACAAAATTCTAAATATGATTTTGCTCAAAACATGGTTAGGACTGAGGATTCGTCATCACACAGCACATAATATGCATTGTCGTTAGGTTTCAAAAACCAGTTGACATAAGGGCGGTTTCCTAACTATGGAGGCGGTACCAAGGACCGGGTCCAGACTAAGGTGTAAATGCATGCATGCTCCTAAAAGCTCCATCTAAGAGTGGGCTAACGGTTGAGGCTGATTCGACCTATGCGGGATAGACCTGGCCTCACAACGCAGTAGAACTGGCCATGACAAAACCAGGCAATCTCAATATCCCGAACTAACTTTTGGTGACACGAAAGAAGTTTCAAAGAGTGAGGTAAGGGCAATGCCCTTCCTGCATAACTACCCGTCAAGCGGGTACCCCGTGATGAAATCGAGGAGGTGAAAGAGAATTGACAGGCTCCATGAGGGAGGAAGTATGAACGGAATGCAGACTATGCACAAATAAATACAATACATGTTTTATAAGACAAACCAAACAAACAGATATAATAAAGCAAATAAATTAGGCATGCTAGTGCAAATAATTGGAAACCTTTATGGTCAAAACCTTCATTACTCCTCAGCGGAGTCGCCATGCTGTTGAACCCCCAAAAAAATTAACCCTGAAGGATTAAATTTCAGGAATATCGACAGGATGGACTAACTCTTTTGGAGTTTTTGGAGTCGCCACCCAATTTAAGGAAAAACAGGGAACCAGATAAACAAATGCGTGCAAAACTCCGTTTTTATAAAAAAGACGGTATTTCTTTCAGAGATTCTAAAGGTAAGAGGTTTTGCTAATTTCGAAAGAAGGTTTTTAAGGCACTTTCGAAATTCCGTAAAAAAAAAACGGTTAATCCGACAGGTTTCCAAAATATTTGCAAATGCTATTTATGCGCTTTTTCTAAAAATAATTAATTGAACTATTAATTAATTCAACTAATTAAATTTAGTAAGTTTTCAAAGATTTTATAATTTTATTTAACTTTAATTATTTTCAAAATAAAATAAATAAATAACTAAATAAAGCGCATTTTCTTTTGAAAATGAACGATTTGATCGTCCTAATTTCTTTGCCAACTCGCATGTGACAGTGCATAAATGGCACTTGCTTAATTTCAACTTTAAAACCCGGGTTTCTCATCATAAGATGGAACTTAAGTTTCAAGTCGCTTTTTGCAAAATTATTTAGGGATATTTAGAAGTTAATTAAAACTTCTTTATAAATTTTGACTTTTTTAAAAGAAACTACTTCGTATCAATAAGATAGAAGTTTTTTCTTACAGTCTGTTATTAAGCGTGATTTTTGAAAATTTGTGAAAATTTGCACGCATTTACTTAAATGGCCTGATTTGCAATAAATTAAATAACGACTAAAAATAAAGGAAATGGACATAAAGTAGATAAATACAAACAAATCATATATATATATAATAGATAAAATATTTCTATAAAGTTTACATAAATATTCTAAAGAGAAAAGAAGGATAAGAGTTAAAAGATAGAACCCGGAAAGCAAACTCGCGAAACGAGCCTTGGATTTCTAAATTTTCTAAAGTCTTGAGAACTTGAGCCCGAATCTTGACCCTAATGCGACTCCAACGCAATTGAAACCTCCCAATTGGTGAGTTTTAGCCAACTCGATCCCAAGTGTTTTATGCAAATAAAAAAGGAGGAAAAGATTAGTAAATGCTCAACACATTTCAAAGAAAAATAAATTATAAATTGGACAAAGGATGAAGTTAACATGAAATGGCCATACTTAAAAAAAATGACAAAAGGTTTAGTATTCTTTATGTTTGCAAAGAGAGAAAGACAAAGGAAAGGAAAAAAAACGTAACAGATGCATGCCTCCAACATACAGCCATGATATGCACTAAATTGTTCCTCCGGCCATCAACTAAATCTTCCCTTGGCAGACACAGAAAAGTGCAACACTGTAATACACTACCAACTAGTTAAATAAAGCTGAATAAGCTGATCACAGTCCACATCAATCTCTTTTCTTATAAATGAGAAAATGCCATGGAATTGCACATAATGCACAATTTTGCCCTGGCATTATCCAAATAATTCATCACTTGCAAATGAATTTAAACCTGAAATGAATAATTCATTCCCAAGAGAACTTTGTTGGCGTTTGAGATGATCAGAGAAGCAAAATTCCTTTACTTAATTGTATGATATAAAAGCAAAAGAAAGAGCAATGATAAGCATCACTCTCATCTACTTGAAGCAACAGTGCCGACAGCAATGAAAACTGATGCAAAGTACATCAGAACTTTTTAAAAACTGTAACTAAATAAGGAATGAATACATTTTTTAACATCTTTGACAGCTAATTTGATATTTCTAAAACTTGTAAGTAAATAATGAAAGAATCTGCTGGACTATTGTGTTCACTGTGGTGTTGAAATTAAAAGGGTTGCATATAATTCGACTGTGTAATATGCTGCCAGGCTACCAGAAAGCTGTAGTGCATGTTTCTCAGCTCACACAATCTAAAATGGGCAAAGCCAAAGGCACTTGCACAAATGGAAGAGGGTCCTATGAGGAGAATAGGAAAAGATAGATGACAATCCTTCAAGCAATTGTTTGGACCAGTTGGCTGGAAAAAGATGCTTTGAAGGTTTAGTTAACCCTATACAGATTTAGATGCTCATGCTTATATCCTGGCCTTTGGTGTGAGAAGACAGATATGCCAACTCTATACTTGAAGTCTTGAACACCTTCCTTCAGCTACCCAGATGTTTGAAACATGGAAAGCTTATTTTTCTTTTTGTATATAGCTGTACCTACTTGGTGCTGTTTCTATGGAGTAAAACAACTTAACTGATCCAAGAAAATGAGCAAAGTGCATCCTACAGACTACCCCAAACACCTGCATTTAGCCTCTTCCTCGCAGCACCTTACAACAACCACCTCTGCAATTCCACCCTCCCAGAAACTGCAGCATCACTCTCACCTTCAAAGAAACACCTAAGCATCCTTGCTACTACTGGAGCCCCTCTTTACAACCCTCACAGACCAACTCCTACACACTCTGCACCCTCACAGCCTATAGACAGACAAGACTTCTAACAACACCCTCCACACTACTTGCAGGTCTTTGGAAATAACCTGGACAAAGCCCTAACGGCCTCTGCTTCTTTCCCTTCACAGACCCCTTTTAAGCCTTTGCTAACAACACCAGAAATCAAATCCAGCTCCTATATCTAGCAGACCCTGCACTCCCTGCAACTAATAACCAAGCAGACCCCTTGAACTCCATACATCTCTGCCTGAACAACTCATACAATCACCTCACACTCCTGGCATCTATCAACTGACCTTCCCCAAGCTCCAGGAAACAACCATTCAAGAACTAGGACATGCCGGCCTTGATACAATGCAAAAGAACCAGGCTCGGAGCTAATTTCCAGCTTTACCAGGCTGCATACACAAGCACACAGAAACAAGCTCAACCTGAACACCCCTGCCTGAACTGATCCCATTCCAATCTCTCACCAGCCTCTCTGCACCATCCTAACATCTATACACATACCAGACTGGAAAACTAGAAAAATGGACAAGAAACTGCCCTGAGTATTCAGAATTCAAATGTACACATAACAAACTTCATAAAGGTGCAATTTTAACACTGATTTCTTAGTTACTACTGCAGATTACACAATGACTAAAGCAACCTGACATGAGGCTAGGCTATTCAATGCGATCTAGTTACTGCAAATCCATAAGAAGTTGTCTTAAGGTCAGCGACATCGTGAACTCTATCAGATTATACAATGGGTAGAGCAGACATACATAAACGATATCATTTGTTGTCCCTTTCCATCAAAACACTAATATTCATAATAACAAGTTTTACCACTAAAAAAAAAAGCTAAAAGAAAGATCAAACAGATACAATGATTAAGAAAATGAGCCATTGAAGTTGCTTTTAACTAAATCACTATCTACGAATATAATCAATGAAACCTCATACATAAATTTAAATTTTAAGACTTTAAGCATACTTACAGTGAACCCAACATAATCATTTACAACGTATGCAGAATAGAGACACAAAAATAAATTAAAACGATAAATAGTAACAGAAATTACCTTTTGCGATGCAGCGATCCGGGGCGCGGATCCAAAGTAAAGCGACTCGAACAAACCACTCGAGCGAGATCGACGACTCCAACGATGACGCGACTCACCTTGAATGAGGTTGACAACTCGAAAGGCGAAGCGACGACTCAATCAAAACAATCAACCAAATCACGAACACCGTATGTTTGAACTTCAAACTAAGAAAAGAAATCTATATTGTATAAGGTTTATACTCTTCCATTTTATGCTTTTTTCTCTCTTCTTCCTACTACTGCCGCTGCCCCCCAAAACTGAATCCCAAATTCTTCATTATATACTTCTACATTTAGGGCTCTCCATTGAGAGAAAATACCCAAAGAACCCTTTAACGGTCAAATTTTAAGGTCTGTACGATGAGATGATGTGGAGAAGGGGGGGGGGACCAGTTAATACAAAATTTGGACTGATTATAAGGGTTTTGAGAGGATCTGAAAGGGGAATCGGGTATGGATCAGCGGGTTGGGGAAATGGGTTGAAGGTTACTGAAATGGGAATGGTCTCCAAATGGTGAGGCGTGTGTGTGCAATGTATATATGTATTGCATAAATAGGCTGATATTTAGACTCTACACGATTTTAGCCTCTTTTAAGATTTAATTAGGAAATGAAAGCATTGAACATGTGAGTTGAAATTGGGGTCATGCATTGCAAAATTAACCCTTTTCTTTAAAATTATCAATTCGCTTTTGATTGTTAAAATTAACCTTATTTAAAAATAATTAGACATTAATTTGAAAATTTCGGGACAAAATTGGGTGTCAACAAAGGCACACACAGGTGCTCAGAAGACGGAGACCCGCGTAGAAGACATCTTTGAAATCAAACAAAGAGCTGACGAATCTCTCCGCAAGTACGTGGATCGCTTCCAGAGAGAACGGATGTTGCTCCCTAAAGTACCAGATAGATGGGCAGCGATCGCGTTTACCAACAGCTTGGATATCAGAAGCTCAGAGGCTACTCGTAGACTCTATGAGTCTCTTCGCGAGTTCCCAGCAGCCAGTTGGTCAGATGTCTACAACCGTTATAATTCCAAGGTACGTATCGACGAAGATAAATTGATTGGAACAGGTACTCGAGAAAGAGCTCAGGCACGTAGCGGTGGATCCAGCGGAAAAGCAGAAACTAAAAGGACAGACGTACGCTATGAACCGTACCCTGATCAGTCACGCAACCATTCTAAAGGACGCAATCGTAACAACAAAGGGTTATCCCGGAGAGATGATTCAGAATCAAGCCTCCGTGGGGCCCCAAGCCTGCCGAGTTTCAACGTAGAGATGTCTGAAGTAGTGGCAGCACTCAAAGATATGGGAGAAAAGGTCAAATGGCCGAAAGACATGAAGTCTGATCCCAGCAAGCGAAACCAAGACCTATGGTGCGATTTCCATCGTGACCATGGCCATACCACCGAAGACTGCAAAGCCCTCAGGTATGAAATTGCTCATTTGTTGAAACAGGGGTTCTTGAAGGAGTTCCTGACCGAGAAAGGAAAGCAGACTCATGCGAAGGCACAGCAGAACAAACCTGGCCCTCCCCGAGCATCCTCTCCGAGGAGGATAGTTAACGTTATTTCAGGTGGGATCGAGGTGGAGTCCGTTACTTTCACAGCAAAGAAGTATGCAAAGGTCTCCATCACGAGCAACAAGCGCCCACGGTCAGAAGAAGTAATCACATTTGAGGACTCTGACACCAATGGCTCGCAATTTCCACATGCTGATGCATTAGTCATAATGTTACGCGTGGTGGAGTTCGACGTCAAGAGAGTACTCATTGATGCAGGCAGTTCCACGAACATTATCCAGTCACGGGTTGTCAGAGAGATGCAGTTATCGGATAAGATCGTGCCCATATCTCGAGTTCTATCCGGCTTCAACAATTCAAGTGAGAAGACTCTCGGGGAGATTACCCTGACGACTCTTGCCCAAGGGGTAGCAAAGGAAACATCTTTCCATGTTGTCGATGCGGATCTAGCCTACAACATCATTCTGGATAGACCTTGTATCCACGACATGCAAGCTGTTCCTTCGACTTACCATCAAGTATTGAAGTTCCCATCTGAATGGGGAGTCCGTGAAGTTCGAGGAGAGCAATGCTCTGCCCGAGATTGCTATTTTGTGGCTCTCAAATTACCCGAAGAGAAAAAATAGCAATTACAGCGATCGGGACCAGACATACCACCTGAAGAGGCTAAGTACGAGGTCCCAGAATTCATCACGAAGATGGACGAAAGAGAAAACCACATGCCAACCGTTAAAGCTTTGGAACCCGAAGAACTGTTCGCTGACAAGCCAGAGCGGAAGGTGTACTTAGGGACCGAACTGAACGAGTGTCTACGAGGAGATATCCTCCAATTCCTCAAGGAACGGCACACAACATTCGCCTGGTCTCACGCGGATATGACAGGTATTTCTCCTGACATCATTACTCATAGGTTGAACGTTGATCCTTATCACCGCCCGGTGAAACAAAAGACGCGCCAGCAAGGAGCATTCCGGAACCAGGTCATCAACGACGAGGTTGATCGACTGCTGAAGATCGATTCAAGACGTGAAGTCAAGTATCCAGACTGGCTAGCCAACGTGGTTGTCGTACCTAAAAAGAACGGCAAGTGGCGAATCTGCATTGACTTCACAGATCTAAACAAAGCCTACCTGAAGGATTCATATCCTCTTCCCAGGATAGATCAGCTGATCGATGCAACGGCCGGACACGAGGTGCTAACCTTCCTCAACGCATACTCCGGGTATAACCAGATATTGATGGATCCTGACGACCAGGAGAAGACGGAATTCATAACTTGTCGAGGTACGTACTGTTATAAAGTTATGCCCTTTGGACTGAAAAATGCAGGTGCAACTTATCAGCGTCTGGTCAATCGAATGTTTCACGACAATATCGGAAGGACTATGGAAGTGTACATCGATGACATGCTGATCAAATCCAAACGAGCAGAAGACCATCTGGCACATCTGAAAGAAGCCTCCCGAATCTTGGATCAGTATAATATGAAACTGAATCCAGAGAATTGCGCTTTCGGAGTCGGATCGGGGAAGTTTCTGGGATTCATCGTTTCTCAGCGTGAAATTGAAGTCAATCCCGCTCAGATTAAAGCCATTGAATCAATCCCAGACGTACTTCACAACAGGAAAGATGTCATGAGACTGACGGGGAGAGTGGCAGCTCTACGCAGATTCATTTCCCGGTCATCTGACCGCTGCAAAAGTTTCTTCGATGTCTTAAAACAGAACAAGGAGTTTGAATGGAATCCCGAATGCCAGCAAGCATTGAAGGATTTGAAAAAGTATCTATCCAATCCTCCACTACTCTCAACACCTCAGGAAGGTGAGCAACTGCTGATCTACTTCGCAGTCTCAGAGTCATCGATAAGCGCTGTACTAGTTCGGGAAGACAAAGGTAAACAATTTCCTATCTATTACATTAACAAAGCTTTAATTGATGCAGAAACATGCTATCAACCTTTAGAAAAATTGGCATTGGCATTAGTAACTGCTGCTCGCAAGTTACGCCCTTATTTTTAAAGTCATTCGATAGCTGTGGTTACAACCTTCCCCTTACGAAATGTTCTGCACAAACCTGAATTCTCAGGAATGCTGGTAAAATGGGCTATAGAATTATCTGAATTTGATATCACCTATCAGCCTAGAGTAGTAATAAAATCACAAGTTCTAGCAGACTTCAGCGCTAACATGTACCCTGGAGCAGAAAGGGAAGCTATTCTTTATGCAGGGCAAGCTCCTAGTGCATGGACCCTTCACACAGACGGCTTCTCAAGCGTCAAAGGGTCCGGGCTTGGATTGGTTCTCGTTGCTCCATCCGGCGGAACGGTAAGGCAAGATATCAAGTGCCCATTCATTACTAACAATGAGGCCGAATATGAGGCCATTATTGCAGGATTAGAACTAGCCCGAAGTTATGGAGCAACCATCGTCAAACTAAAAAGTGACTCTCAGCTGGTGATCAATCAGATCAACGGAGGTTTCACTGCACGGGAATCCAGGATGCAAGTGTACCTTGCCCGAGTGAAAGAACTCCTAGCACAGTTTGACGAATGGGAAGCAATCCAGATTCCACGGGAAGAGAACCATGAAGCTGATGCTCTTGCAAACATGGGATCAGTGGCAGAGATAGGAGCAGCCAGCTCTTCAGCTGTTGTTCAACTTCTCTACACAACCATGGACAGAGAAAATTTCGAAGTCAACACCATCAATGCTACTTGGGATTGGCGGAATGAGATAACAAATTATCTTATCCATGGAACTCTACCCGAAGATTCTCAACGGCGAGCTTTACCGGAGGATGTTCGCAGGACCTCTCACAAAATGCCTAGGACCCAATCAGATCAATTATGTGATGAGAGAAGTTCACGAAGGCTGTTGCGGAAATCATTCCGGGGGCAAGGCATTAACCCGAAAGCTGATTCGTGCAGGACACTACTGGGACAAAATGGAGAAAGATACGAATGAGTTTGTCAAGAAATGTGACAAATGCCAGAGGTTCATCAATCTCCTCCATCAACCAGCAGAACCACTCCATTCAATAATCTCCCCGTGGCCCTTCATAAAATGGGGGATGGACATCGTTGGTTCGCTTCCCACAGCACCAAGGGGAATACGCTTCTTATTGATCATCACTGATTATTTCACAAAGTGGGCTGAAGCGGCAGCATATTCAAGAATACGGCAAATGGAAGTCGTCGATTTCCTCTGGCGTTTTGTCGTGTGTCGCTTTTGGAGCACCTAAGGAAATAGTCATGGACAACGACTCGCAATTCGTCGGCCAGAAAGTGACGAGATTCCTCGAAGATTTACACATCAAGAGGATCACTTCCTCTCCGTATCACCCTGTTGCTAATGGACAGGCAAAATCTACCAACAAAATCATCGTTGAGTCCCTTAAAAAGCGCCTCGAACAGGAAAAGGGATGTTGGGTAGAAGAGTTACATGGAGTATTATGGGCCTATCGCACAATGATAAAAATGAGTACCGGAGAAACTCCTTACTCATTGGTATATGGTGCAGATGCTCTAATCCCAGTTGAAATCGGAGAGCCCAGCCTACGGTATGCACATGCCACTGAGGAATCAAACTCAGTCAATCTCTCCGAAGAGCTGGACCTCCTCGAAGAATGCAGAGAACTAGCTCTTGTACGAGTAGTTGCTCAAAAAGAACGAGTCGAGCAATACTATAATCGGGGGCTGCGTGTGCGAAGCTTTCAAGTCGGGGACTTTGTACTCAGAAAAGTCTCCCAGAGCATACAAGAAATGAATTCAGGGAAGCTTGGTCCTAATTGGGAAGGCCCCTACAAAGTAATTGCTTCAGTCGGCAAGGGATCTTATCGTTTGGCACGACCAGACGGCTCCACTGTCCCGAAGAATTGGAATGTGGTCCACCTCAAAAGGTATCACTTTTAAGTGGTAAAACGGTCAGTTATCTTACACTTACCTTTTATCTTTACAAAAGTTCTTACTTTTATTATATATTTTCTTTTTTCTAAATAGTACTAACGACCTATAAAAGGTCAGATCCGTTTAACTCAACTGGTAGAGCTCGTGGGTTCGAATCCCACAAGGGACACACTCCTCGTTTGGTTATATGTGTTCCATATGCAGCTCACCGAAAACTCTTTTCATGTTATCACTTTACCTGCTCCAACATAAAAACAAGGAGGGTGGTGAGAGGCCCCTGTAGGCAAGATAAGACCTTCATAAAGGCAAAAGACCTTACCAAAAGGCGAATTTTTAAAGTTTTTCAAAAAACTTTTACGTGATAAGACTTCCACGGCAAATAAGAGGAGTCATTCACAAAGCAAAAACTTTTACGTGATAAGACTTCCACAGTAAATAAGAGGAGTCATTCACAAAACAAAAACTTTTATGTGACAAGGCTTCCACGAAAATAAGAGAAGTCGTTCACAAGGCCAACGACTCGGCCAGAGCCAATCTACAAAGCCATGCAACAACTTTCAATTGTCGAAACGATAAGCAAAGTTACGCGCACAGAGCAATAATTCTGCCAAAACTCTAAACGACCACGATTTGGTCAGACTACCTACAACTTACGACTTCTTCCTAACGAAAGGCTAAGTTAAAAACATTCGGGCAGACTCTTGGAGATACGAACTTAATAAAGTTCAAACTTCAGAAAACTCCCAATCATAAGGCACGAAAGCCGCAACACATGCAAACAAAAGATCAAGAAGTTCAAACTAAATATAGTCACTGGATAGATCTAAGTAGCATATATACATTATCTTTGTAAATTGATAAAATGCCGAATACGGCTGACAGAAATTTGTAGAGTGTTCAAAGGCCAAACAAACCGGCCATATAAAGGACTAGAAAGTCTCTACTAGACTTCTGTCCACCAACAAATAAGTCCGTCTCTCGCCAGACAGAATAAAAAATACATCAATCATAGATTGAGAAAAGGGCATTAACATGTAGGGCTACGACTAGGACTCGACGCACCAGCTCCGTCAGTACTGCCGTCATTCCCTAAATCCTCACCGTCATCTTCATCTTCATCTTCATCATCATCGTCACCGTCCGACTCTTCAGGAGAAAGACCCAATGCTTGTTTTATTCTTCGAACAGCGTTCTTGGTTGTTTGCAGCATCTCCTCGACATTAACTTGTCTAGCCTGAATCTGCACGAGCAATGTACGCTTGGCCTCAAGAGCAGCAAGCTTGACTTTGATTTCAGACTGATCACGCAGGTTTGCCAGATCCTTGGTTAATGCGGTCTGAGCACTCATTAATTGAGCAACCTGATCCTTGGCAGCCTGGAGATCAGTCCTGGCTTTAACAGACTCCTCATTAGCTCTCTGCAGATCCATCTCAAGAGATGCACGATCTTCGATAGCACCGTTCAAAGAATTTCGACAATCTTCAAGCAGCCTCTCCAAACCCTGGACAGAGCATGCGAACCCTTCTCTCTCTTCGAGAAGAAGGTCCTTTTCCCTGGTGAGTGCGTTGATTTGCTCAAGACGCTCATTGTTGACATCAGTCAACCGGTTAACTTCACCACTAAGGAAACCACACTGCTCTATCAGAATCTTGTTCTCCTTCAGAGCTTCCAGCAACTCTTTCTTGATCTCAACTACCTGATCGACGTTGTTAAGCTTGGAGCGAAACATGAGCTCAGCAGCCAGCATACTTGACTGAAAAAGCACAGTAAGTTAGAGCTAGAAGTCCGAGGCTAAAGTTATTCCCAAAACAAAGCGGAAAATACTTACCCGGGCAGAGTCAGAAGCAATCTAGAAAGCTAACTCCTCATCCCTCAGCTCCCTCAGCACCCATTCCTCACGAGGACCGATGAGCGAGGAGGCCGCCTTAGCCAAGCTGCGTGGCCTGGTTACAAATTTAACGTCAGGGGCAAGTTTCAAAGTGTGCTTCCTCTCGCAGAACTTGGGCTCCCAAGCCTGTTCAGAGGGATAATTCGGCCAAAACTTGTAACGCACCCCCCTGATATCATTCAACTCTGTCCGGCCAACAATGACTGACCGCCAAAAGAATCTTGACGAGGAAAGGTTAGAGTCACCTTCCACTCCAGGATTTATTGTCTCACATTCACGAAGACCAACGGGAGTTGCCCCCTCAGTAGCAACATTCTCCAGTTCCTCGAAACGAAAAACACGAGGACCTTGGCTACCTTCTTGGGAAGCTTCTTCTCTCACTTCTTCTTTCACCTCTTCTTCTTCTTCTTCTTCTTCTTCTTCACCTACTTTTCTCTTCCCATTGTCAACACGAGAAGGACCTGCCTCCGCCCCGTCATCAACTCGGGGACACTTCTGCGGAGTACGGACAGCCTCCTCCTCGGCCCTTCTTCTGTCACTACGGAGATGAGGCCTTCGCCTAAGAGGAACATCAACTTCGACCTCAGTGTCCGAAAGATCGATAACCTCCTTGGCTACACCCTCTCCCCATACAGACTCGGGGACTCCAACAGCAGCACCGGCATTATCTTCTACGGGCTCCGGTACACCGGCCCCAGCCGACGAGGTTTGCCCGGCTGCCACAGAAGTCTTACGAGCAGACTTCTTCCGTGCTCCGCCCTCGCCTTGGCTCCTCTTCTTCCTCTTCAGGGAGCCCAGTCCACCGGACAGGAGTTCTTCACCCCCCTCCCTGCTGCGCAGAGCACCCACTGAAGCTAGTATAGCCTCAGCTTCAGCTTCTGGGTCAGCTACAGGCTCGGAAGGCCCATCTTGGGGGGAGCAAGAAAGAAATCTTCCGAAGTGCCCAAACCTATAAAAAGGTAAAACGGTCAGACCCGAAGAAGATTCAAAGAAGAAGGACGATCATGAAAGCAGAGATATTCTCACCATGATTTTGTACAACCAAACTCTTCTGAGTGGCAAAATACATCCACTCTCTCTTCTCAGGAGTAAACTCCTTCAAAATTGGCTCAACCCACGCGGTCAAATATTCAACAGAAATGAGTCCGTCGTAGGGTTGCTTGGCCGCTACAAAATTGAACGAAGTTAGAAGATGAGGAGAAGAAAGAACATAAAGAGTTTCAAGAAAAACTCTGGGACTTACGCTTTTTATTCCAGACTTCTGGAAGATAAGCCTTGTCGTCAAAAGTCAAGGCCGAGGAGCGCACAAACAAATACTGTTGTATCCAGCCTCGGTCACCAGTATCCTCAGAACTGCGCACCAAGCCCTTGCTTCCGCGCATTCTGGCATTTACATAGCCGTCTTTGAAAATTTGTATACTATACAAAGAAATAAAATGCTCATAACCAAAAGATTGATCAGTTCCTGCCGCGAACCAATCCAAAAGAGTAACTATTATATATATATATATATATATATATATATATATATATATATATATATATTGGGGCTCAGTTGCCCCGGACAGAGGAGGTACTCCCTGCAGAGCCTCTCCAGCACAGGATGCAGGGGTAATCTACATCCCATGGTGAAAGGATAGGTGCACATGGTTGTCCACCCTGCCCTATGGGAAGTGATATTCTCCTCCTCGAAGACCGGCAAGAGGGGAACCTCATCGCCCCAGTGGCAGTCCGTTCTCACTCGTGGGATCACCTCTTTCGTGATCCCAGATTTATACCTATACGCCGGCCAGTTCCGCGTATCTCCCTCTCTATTATGGAAGGACTTAACGTTACAGTCCGCCTCAAGTTCACCCCACTTCTTGGGGATTATCTCTGCAGCAGTAGCTTGTATAGCCCGGGACCTGGGAGTGGCCGCCGAGGAACTACCAGCGACATCAGTACTCTGATTTTTCCTAGTTCTTGAAGTCATGATTGCAAGAAAATTATGAAGTTATCAAGAAGAATTCAAAGCTAGTTCAAAGTATTTTCAAAGAACAGTAGAGAAGAAATAAAGGCAAGTAAAAGGTTTCTCATCAGGCAAACTCCTATTTATAGGAGTGAAAATTCAGTCCCACGAACTTCTTTCGAGACACGTGGAGGTCATCAGAGAAACCTCGACCAGATCTGGCCGTTGAGAGAAGGAATAGGGTTCGTCAAAACTTTATAGCATCATCATTATTCTGGAAAGTAGCGGTCACCTCGCGATCAACAGACGACGTGTGCACGTGACTGAAGCGGTTAAAATCATTATTTTTACCCTTGGGGCACGCAATAGTCACTTCAGAATGACCTGTAGTCTCACAGGCATGCCAGCTGCAGTTATTTTTTTATACGGCGCATTAAATGCGCACGTCATGAGGGCTTGTCACTTAGCTGATAAGGCTCGTACGTCATCAAGATACATCGCACGAAGACAAAAGTTCACAAGAAATTCCCGCTAAAATTCATATCCACTCCTCGAACAGATACTCTGCTCGAGCAGTACGGGGACTATCTGTATTGGATAAAAGCTGACTAGGCTTGAAAAGATGACACGTGTCTTCCACGTGGGCAGACATTTCAACGGACAGACATCTGACGGACAAACATTCATCACGAGCAGACCTAAAGGAGTTATGAAACACTTCAACAGTCAACACGGTCTAAATAAGCAGTTATTAACACGATCATCCACGATCAATCTATTAATGGTCATTAAGGCAATCATTACAACCCAGCGGTTATGACTCCAACAGATATGTGACCGGCAGTTACTTATCCAGACGGATCCACGCCCAGCGGTTACAAAATCCCAACGGGTGCCTACCAGGCTTATAAATAGCATTCGCCTTAATCGATTGTAAAAGACAACTTTTACTTCCTGTCTGCAATATCAATAAGAATACTCTCTCTCTCTCTCTCTCGCTCTTGCTCAGATATTCTCTTTGATCATATTTTCGCTTACTGCTCTAGTTCTTTGATCGTCTGAAGTGCGATTGGTATCGAAGAACTCTCTCCGAAGACGAGTGATACGATACGGTTACTTCTCTTTGTTCCCGTTTGTGCTTTATTTTTACTGGTTAATATTTGCATATCGTTCTCGTATTATAGTCATCTCAGCTCATCATATAAACTCTTAATCTCAACTATTGATCGTAACTCCGCAAATACAAATTTAATTGTTAATTGGCCTAAAATCGGATCTAGGTTAAATAGTTATAACTTATGAGCTATAATTATGGATATAAAGGATAATGATATTTGAGATTTTGAGAGGATATCAAAATGTGATTCATATGATCTAGGATATTGCATACTTTATAATATACTTGTAGGTTTGTACTCGACGAGAGGCTATATACTCCTAACAGATGTATAGCACGTAGCTCTCATAGTATGCTGGTTGCACTGTCTATTTCACTGTATGAATATTTGTAGAGATGAGGTGAGAATATGTTTCTCACATTATAAGAGCACTCTCATTATGTGTGAGTGGGAGATGTTGGGTTTATCTGATAAAGAGTCCACCTATAAAGGGGTGCTCTTAAAATCTATCCAGGTAAAAGGATAAGTTAGCTGGTAGTATCCTATAAGAGGACAACTACTGTATATTCAGATATATATAGAGTAAAAGACTACAGATACAAAGACGTACTTTCTATACTGCTCTTTCTCTTTCTCTCTATCAAATACACTAGTGTTTATACCGTGGATAAAGGGGTTGCTCCGTCAAGCACGTGACAACCACCGACGATTTGTAATTCTAGGCGTGGTAATGATCCTACTGCTTCCGGTTACGAGAATTACAAGTAAGTTCTCGATTTATATTTCATTAATCTATTTAGTATAGATTTATAATAATATGCATATATGAATACTTCACATATCATAGAAGAAATACCCTTCATATTTAGTACTAAACTCTCTTTATCATTGTTAACTAAATTTACTATAGACGACGGGGTGTTACAAAATATACTAGACATCGCACTGAATTGTGGTGAGCTTCCTCTTTAGCTAGTACATGAGCGACTTTGTTACTCTTCTAAAGCTATGCCGCACGGCTAGAGTCCACACTTTCATCAACAAGTACCTACAATAAAAAACTAAGTTAGCATATAGAGACTTTGATGTTTCAAGAAGGCGTAGGATTCATGTGGAATCAGTCACGCCTTCAAGAGGGGTGAGCTGATGATATTAGGCCAACTGAAGGCCTTGTTTAAGAGAGACAGAAGTTCCATATGAGTATGGTTGAGGCCTTTCACGCTTTGGGAAACACATTATCAGTATCATCACGAATAATTCCACTAGTGCCACCACCATCATGGATATATTTATAGGAGCTGTCCATATTTAATTTAAAAGAACCCTATTAGGATATGTGTCATTTGATTTAAATGAAAATAGAGTTGTTTTTAAACTTTTACTTATTTATAAGATTTATTAAATATTTATTTTTTTATTTCAATTTTTTGAATTATAATTGATTTTTTATTTTTAGGGGTGCCTTTCTTAATCAGTAAACTACTATCTATGTCGAAAAGTTACAATCAATATTTACAAGCTCATTATTTTCTTTTATTTATTATTTGATAGTTTCATTTAATAAAAAAATCTGCATTATTTTTTTATATGGCGACGTTAAGCATATAGTAAATATCTTTTTCATATTCTCATAATTTCATTTAATTTCTCAAGTCTTAACAATAAATATATTTTAGAACTTTAAAGTTAAACTACTCTAATTTTTATATTAGCTAGTAAGTCAATTTTTTTACAACAATATTCAAGATAAAGTATCGAAAATACATGACTAACATCTTATTAACTTAAATTTACTCTTACCAACATAAATAAATATTACTAGCAGATGTAGATTTTAAAAGTTAAATGTTTAATGACTTGTAAAAATAATGTACAATGAACAATCAGTACGGACAAAAAGTCTAAAGCCTCTAATTAAAATTTGGCTTTAAACCTCTAATTTTAGGATTTTTTACATAAAAGTACAAATTTTAGAACTTAATTACCAAACATAGCAACATTTTAGCAAAATAACCCTATATAAAGGAAAACACAAGTTAATTACAAATATAGCAAAAACATAGCAATATTTTCCCATAACATATCAAACCCTTACATTCTTCCTCATATTTCCTCCACTATCACTTTTGCTCCTCCCATTTCTCCCTATTTCATTTTTCCTCCCACCATTTCCCCCAATTTCATTTTTATTCCTATCATTTTCCCCAATTTCACTTTTCCTCATCTCATCCTCGATGTATCTCATTATATCTCACCGTATCTCAACTGTTTCTGCACTATTTCAACTGTTTCTACAGCACCGTATCTAATTGTTTCTGCACTTTCAACTGTTTCTGCAGCATCGTATCTAACTGTTTCTGTTTCTGCAGCACCGTATCTAACTGTTTCTGCACCGTTTCAACTGTTTCTGCAGCACCGTATCTAACTGTTTCTGCACCGTTTCAACTGTTTTTAACTGTTTCTGCACTGTTTCAATTGTTTCTGCAGCACCGTATCTAACTATTTTTGCACCGTATCTAACTGTTTCTGCGCCGTTTCAACTGTTTCTGCATCGTATCTAACTGTATCTCGTTATATCTGTGTTGTTTCAACATTATTTCAGACTGTTTCAGAGCCATTATAAAATGAAATTTATTTTTTATTAGATCAAAATACATGAAATGATTAGGTGTAAATATGTTATAAATGTTAGAAAGAAAAAGAAATACACAGTTTCTAGAAATGAATAGCGTTGACCAGTAATACTACTAGTATTAGCGATTTGAAAAATCATCACATGTGGGCTTGTAGTTGCCATTTTCCCATTACCTTCATCTAAAAGAAAGAGAATAAGTTGTAAAGTACAGCCAACAACTCCACCCCACCCCCTCCTTTCCTTTTCTTCGAGGATTTGTTACGCATTTTCCAGCTTCGTCAACATCAGTGATTCCCATTTCGGAATCTGATTCAATTCGGATCCAAGCCCAGATTGATTATAATACAGCGGCTATGAACCAATTTCAAGTTCAGATCTAAGTGGAAGTGGAATCAGTAGCACGATTTATTCCTTAAAAGTTATTGAAACAAGTTGAACATACACCACTGTCCTTCCCCATCCACCCCTCATCGGAATCGGACTTCGTCGGAATCGAAAACAACAGCGGTGTCGCCTTCATCGTCAAGGTTTTGTTAATGGTTTGGACTTTCTCTCCCTTTTGCTAAGTCGTCAGCGGGTCTGGGGGACTCTCTCTCCCTTTGGCTAATGGTTGAAGTTTGAATAAAAAATTGGAAATGAAGAAAATGTGACGGGTCTGGGGGACTTTCTCTCCCTTTGGCTAATGGTTGAAGTTTGAATAAAAAATTGGAAATGAAGAAAATATGCTAAAAAAATATTGCTATATACTGTAATTTATAAAATATTGTCATTTTTTTGTAATATATGGTGTAGATTTGTATATATGTGTAAAAAACCCCTAATTTTATGGGGTCACCCTTATTACCAGAAGACAAAGAGGAAGCAAGCAATATTTATTATACATAATTATTTAAAAAAATATATATATATATATATATATATATATATATATATATATATATATATATATATATAAACGCTTCTAAGAAAACACATGACCTTGATTTTACAGTTGCAATATGTCTTTTGATTTATCATAAGTATATGATGACACATAATCACTAACAAGAATCTTTCATCAATACCGAAAACATAGGAAAGCCATCAATTTCTAGTCACAAACCCGTATTACCCCCTTGCCAATCCACCCAACATTTCCCATGACACAAAAAAAAAAAAAAAAAAAAAAAAATCTACCATGGCCAAAATCAATAGACATATTACAAATTCTTGTCCTCTTTTCGTTCTTGTTATGATCATTTTTCTTTCTTTACCAATTTCAGATGCTAAAATAGATGAAGTCAACGATGTCTTTCCGCCAATCGAAATAACTTTAGCCAATGATAATAAATTTCCAATCTATTATATGTGTGGAGATGACACCAACAATACAATGGCACCACTTGAACCAGGTCACAAAAATCGATTCAGCTTTCGTCAAGTTGCTTTCCCCATGAGATGGTGTTACTTATATATAAATCGACGTACTCATGGATTCTTTTGGGTTTATAATGTGAGATCTAAATGCACAAAATGCTTTTGGAGTATCACAAATTTCCCCTACTTGTTTAAAGCAGATCGTGTAAGGTGGGAACGTGAAAAGCTTTTTACCCCAGCTGGATTTAATATTAATGATTATTTGATAAGAAAGATTTGACACATACGTGCAAGTTGATCTCTAAATCATTCTTTTATATATATATATATATATATACACACACACACACCCTTCTTATGAAGAATCTCTTGATGCTAATATACATTTGTTATGAAGAATCCTTGATACGAATATGTGTATACCCGATATTATCTGGGTGAAAGAATCATTTCGCAAGTCTTCTAAATGAAAGGAAGCTAGATAAAGATTTGAGAATGTTGGATATATATAAAGATTTTGAGGTATCATATTTATTTTCATTTTCCTAATTAAACTTTATAAATGTCCCCGTAGCTTAAGTCAGATGGCGGATGTAGTCTAGACTTAGAGATGGCTGTTGGAATTTGGATACAGTGCACCCCTATGGATCAATACGGATCCATGTCCAAATGTATAAATTATATATAATTGTTATATATAATAATAAATAGAGAGAAAAAAAGGACAACCTTTGGGAAAACTCTCTGAAGAGTTGGGTCTCTTAAAAGAATTCTTAGTATAAATAATTATTAGTATCAAGAGGAGATATTCTTTTTTTTTTTTTTAAAAAAGAACAAACACGTTGTTTTCTACTCTGACACAAGAAAATAACATAATCTCTTTCTCAGTAAATAAACTCTCTTCTTCTATGTGATGATGAACTTCAATGGGAAATTCCTTAGAAGAGCCGTCTTCTACGAATTGGAACTCCTTCTGTAATCAGGTACGACTTACACTGTGAACTATATAGAGTAGTTCGTGTTTTTATAACATGTGATTACACCACCGACTAGTGAAATAAATACCGTTAGTCCTTGGGCGAATTGTATGTTCTTGGATTGTGTGTAATCCTTCATTGGTATCAGAGCCAGGTTATTTATTTTCTGGTCACAAAATTCTTTTTTGAAAACCACCGTTGGGTGATATTTTTTTTTAATTATTGTTTGTTCAATTTTTTTTTGGAATGGAAACCAATCTTTGGTGTAAAGAGGCTAAAGCAGAACTCCGTAACAGTGTACATATTGGAAATAAAATTACAGGTTTGCTAGGAATTTTATTCCCTGACTTGTGAACAGATAGTTCAATTCAACTTTGGAAAAATATAAAAGAAGCTAGTTCTATGTTTTAACCATATTGTTTCTGTTATGGTGAACTATGTTGCAAAGTTTTGCAACTCATTGTAGGTGCTGGGAAATTTCTCGTGCGCCGTAGAGTTCAATTTTTTTGGTACTTGTGAATAGAAGTTTTATCTGGCCTTCTCTTTGTTTTTATACTGCTCCTTACAATGTGAAACTTCATTTGTATTCTTTTTTTAAATCTCGGGTAAGGGAAATACTGATCGGATATATTTGCTGTATATTTCTCTCAAAGTTCAAATGGAACAGTGAGAATTAAATAACGTGACTTATTGTGAAGAAAAAACGTGTGGATTCTTCAACGCCACAGTATTGCATCTGTTGCTGATGATGTGAGAAAATGGAACTCACTTGGTTTAATTTTACTTCCAATTAGATTGGAAAATTATGCAAAAAGAGAATCTGTCATATATGGGAAACTACAGAGAAATGGTTTTCGAGGCCAACTTAAATGAAGAATATTGTTGAATGTTGAACCCACTAATTCATGCTTATTAGTCATGGCTGAATTACAAAATTTCTAAGGGTTTTTTTTTCCTCCGTGAAGCAAAAATGGGTTACAGCAAATCATTTTCTTCAATTCTCTCCTCAAAGTGAAGTAGTACAATAGTCAACTAATAACAATTATACTTCTTCCTCTCCTCACAAGTTTAAGCCACATTTTTATACACAGGACATATAATTTATGTGCATATCTTTATTTTTGTATATGTTGTGAAAGGGGAAAAGAAAACAACCATAGCATTGAGTATAATGGATTAAAGTCTTACTCACATTCCCGACATGTGTATGTCATATGCATAAAGCTTGCGAAAGTTTTTTTTCTGAGTTTCTTTTCTCTTGTGATGAGAAATTAAAATACCCACTTTGACTTGATAAAAAATATTCATGTATAAGATGCTAGTGGAATATATCAAGGTGCATTTGATCTGTAGTGGTGTTTCTGTGACACAATACTTTTGCAAGTACATCCACTTATATAAAATTTACAGCTTTACACCATTATTCTTGTTGAATATTTCTATATTTTTCATAGAATGTCTATATAGTTGGTCTTGAAATTAAGTAATTTAAGATAAGTATTACTTTCATAATTGATTATGTTAGATTTATCGAATATTAGTATTTGGATGATGATTGGGAATATAGTGAACTTTCGATTCCAAATCTAGTATGAAGTAAATTTTAATACAACCAGTTATTTTAAAGATTAGTATGTATATGAATCTTAGGCTTTATGAAACTACACAGTTGTCTCTATAAGTTTATACTAGTTTATATCAATATGCTAACTGCTACGAGAATATTGTCTGGAGCTTAACAAAAGTGTTAACACTGACATTAAAATCCAGTATATCCTAAAAGAGCGAGAGACTCTTGTGACTCTAGATAGGTCTAAGATGTCTCCTAAAAATGGTTTTATATTCCATTGTAGCTGGTACATTATGACATTTGTGATCCAAATTATGAAATTATTCTAAGTTACTTATATTCCATATAAGTTATGGATAGATGAAAATCCAATTCTTTTCTACTATTGGGTTTGTGCTGCTATTGTACATTAAGTTTTTTTTTCCACATGGAAAACTAGTTCCAAGGGGAAGGACATGTATCAATTTGTGATACTACTTCAGTCCATGATTTATGTGTTCATAAGTAAACAAGACAACAGTGATATTGTAACTGGATTTGAATCACATAATGTTATATTCGTAGAGAATGCTTTTCCTAAGTAGGACGAGATAAGTCAAGACTTGTCTCTTTTATAAAACTGTGGACCAGATTGCTTCCGCTATTAACTCTAAATGGATTCGAGTGGGAGTCATGTTTGGTGATAATGGATGTGTTCCAGTTAACATCAATATATTGTCCAAAAGAGAATCCATTTAATATTGTTGGTCCCAGTGGGAGTAACTATCAATTGATAAATCAATTTTATCAATCTCAACCTCGACGAGTGAGTCATCTCCAATATTCCCCGTCGTTGATTTGAGATCAAAGGAGAAGCATATATAGTTACTCCACAATATAATAAGAGTTATGAGATATAAAGGAGGCTCTTAAATACTCTACTAAGGATAAGTACCTAGAACAATGGAACATGAAATGGAGTTAATGAAACCAAACCAAGAGTTGGATTGGTTAATCTACCTTTTGAGCCTAACGACATTGGGAAAAAATGGGTTCTCAATATGTGCGAAAGACTTATTGTAGTATTGAAAAAATATGAGTGAATTCTTGAAGTTCAGATTTCAAGAGATCGTTCAAAGGAATTGTTGTCTCTTTCAGAAAAATCTTATATTAAGAAATTTTCTTGAACGATTTAATATGCAATAGTCCAAACCCATTAATACTCCTATTTTTAGAGACGGAATTTCAAGTGGGAGGATGTATCCTCGTGAATCCACGAGAATATGATTTGTCTCATGAATATTGATATCTCTTATTCTAGTTAGCAGATATCAATCTCACGTAAAAAAAATAATGGAAAGCAGTTAAAGGATATTGAGGTATCTGAAACGCACAGTTGATTATCCTTGTGTTGTTAAGGAAAATATTTGCAATTCAAAAGCTATACGTATGTGAGAGGAAATATAAATCTAAGCATGTCTTCTTTTCTAAACAGTAGCGATGTGTATATTGTTTGTGTAGAAAGAAACAATCATCAACCTTATTTATACAGAAAGCTGCATTTGTAGTGTTTTCAGCAACTGTGGAAGAAGCTATTAATTGGCTTAGATGTCTTTTATGATAAAATTGGGTGTGTTTGATAGTGCTATTGAATTAGTGACAATCGAGTGTGATAGTCAAGTCTTAATAGCTTACATAAAAAGGCCCCAAGTATCATTGGAAGACAAAACATGTTGATATAAAGTATAATTTCCTTAGGGACATAGTTGTACATAGAAAAGTGAGCATGAAATACATCTCTACACATTATATAATAGCAGATCCGATAGTGCAACCCATAGAATTTGGTGCTTATGAATGATATGCGAGGTCATTGGATTTGCGTAGATATCGATGTATTTATATCTTAACTTTTTACCAAGCATGTTCACATAAAATTACATTATTAGAGTTAATGTAGTTGAAGCCTAAATTTATTGTTATTGGTTCATATACATAAAATGGTACTTATGTTTAGTACATAGAGTACAAGTGTACCAAGCATGTCGGACAGACAAAATGATTGACCTATTCACACAGGCAATCGCCTCTATTGTCTAGATGACTAATATGGATGAGATAATTATAAACTTATTATTATCAGAAGTGATAATAATAGAGAGCTTGAAGTTTATAATAAGAATGTCGCTTGATTTTTTAGTTAATCATATTTAATTAAATGTGAGTCTGTCTTAATGCCAGATGTGAGTTCTGAAGGATAAAATGTATGAGTAGATTTGTGAACTCAACGTTAGACATAGGCTGTCTGAACTATCAGCTACACAGTATTTAATTTGCAAAAGACATACGCTCCACATGAAAGGAGTCAATACTGTGATACGTGATTCATACCACGTATGCATAAAGTGACCTGGGCGCTAAAAGTTTAATCTCTACTTGTACAACGTTTATCGTGTGAAGCCCTGAAAATTATAAGTAATTTTCTTTCTTTTTCTTTACCCTCATGACTTTGATCAGTTTCTCGAGATTTAATTTGGTGTTTGTTATCTTAGGGTGTTGTCTAAAGATCATGGATGATTCGGCTGGCGGGACACTTCTAGAAAAGCAAATCAGATTGAAATTAAGAGAATCATGAGATGAGGAAGATCATCGATGAGTAATATCACATTAATTGTGTTCATTGGTACACTTTATGTTTGTCGCTGAGATAAGAAAATAATGATGAACTCAAACTATTACAAAGAGATTGCGAGAGATGTGAATGTGATAAATAATCTAGGGTACTGCATACTACAATCTACTCCAAGGTTTCGTTAATCGAGATGCTATATATTCCTAACAGATGTATAGTAACTAAGCTCTCGAAGTATGCACTGGTCACACGGTCTAGTCGTTATGCATGAAGTTACAGAAAAGTAATGAGAGTTGACCCACCATGTGTGAGTGGGAGATGTTGGAATTTGGATACAATGCACCTATATGGGTCAACCCGTATCCATATCCAAATATATAAATTATATATAATTATTATATATAATAATAAATAGAGAGAAAAGAGACAACCTTTGGGAAAACTCCTTGAAGAGTTGTGTCTCTTAAAAGAATTCCTAGGATATATAATTATAGTATCAAGAGGAAATATTCTTTTTAAGAAAAAAAGAACACACACGCTGTTTTCTGCTCTTACACAAGAAAACCAACATAACCTCTTTCTCAGTAAATAAACTCTCTTCTTCTATGTGATGAAGAACTTCAATGGGAAATTTCTTAGAAGAGCCGTCTTCTATGAATTGGAACTCCTTCTGTATTCAGGTACGACTTAGACTGTGAACTATATAGTGTAGTTCGTGTTTTTATAACATGTGATTACACCACCGACTAGTGAAACAAATACGGTTAGACCCTGAGCGAATTGTATGTTCTTGGATTGTGTGTAATCCTTCAATGGAAATGGAACTGGGCGTGGTGGGTTCTGGTCTGTGCGGATATCCCTACACCAAATTTCTAAAAATCACGACAATTACTTTTCTGCAACATCTTTCTTTAAACACGCTTCATAACTTCTCAAACATTTCTCAATTATTTTTCTCACCTCAGAACCTTGTGGGGATAGGAGTTAAGTATCCCAAGGTTAGGCGCATCTCATTGAGCATGGAGAAGTATTGAGAACCAATTTTTTTTTCTTCGAAGCTATTTGTTTTTCCGTCCCCCCATTCCATTCACTAACGTTTTAGTTTTTAATTACTTCAAACTGGGTTATTCACATGAACCTCATGGTTATTATATTAATTTTTTTATCTTTTCAGTTAATTTTTAATCTTAATGTACACAATATGGTACATTATAAAAAAAATAAAGATAACAAATTAAACTTCTTCAGTATAAATTTCGAACTCGTTGTTTTGAAGATAATAAAATATTAATTTTTTTAGCTTAATAATAAAAAGAAAGAAAAAACTAGAAAAAAGAAACCTAACCAGATGGAGTGGGGCACGTCTAGGGGGGGGGGGAGTTAAAAATAGAGAAAAAACTAGGGATGATTACAATAAAAGACTAGCAAAAGACGAAAATTACAAAAAATGGCCCATATTTTTGAATCTCACCCGAGCTGTCACCCTTTTCCTGAGATAGCAGTCTGCCGCAAATTTATACAAGTTTATACAAATTTATACACATGTATAAAATTGTATATATTTGTATAAGTGTGTATATGCGAGTGAATAAATCTGTATATTAAGGATGTTTATATGAATTTTTACTTTTTTGTGTATATTTTTGTATTTCTCTCATTGCTACGCATTTATCTATGTATATTCATGTATATTTTATTTTTCTGGGGGAGATTTGTGTGTATAAACTTGTCCAAAGCAATGATTTAAACGCAATAAACAACATAAATTCAGTAAAATATAAAAAAATAACGACACCACTAGCGGGAGAGGGTGTATGCCGGCGACTTAGTGGCTGGGGAGGGGGAGATTTGGTTGCTAGGGTATTTTTTATGAAGGAGTGCTAAAATTTGTAATTTAAGGGGTGGCTGCTATGCATGAAAAAAAAATATGGCCTCTTGTTTGTAATTTTGGGTAGTGGGCTGCCTATTTTTGAAAATTTCCCAAATAACTATATAAGGCAAATTAAAATGTTTGTAGGGTAAGGCAAATCCAACTGGAGTACATAGTTTTTAATATGTATATATCTCGGACAAATAATTAAAATTTCAATGAATATTAAGTTCCAACACATAATTGAAAAAGCTCAATATGTGCATTGAATCTACGTCAGCTCGTAGCATAACATTGAAACGACCTCGGTTAGTCGTTTCGGAAGTTAGGACTTTTATTGGCGTGCCGATAATTTTAAAATCTTCGTTACGTCTATTGGGACTTATCTGTAAAATTTGAGCTAAATCAGACCTCGTTTGGTAGGCATCGGAAAAGGTTTCAGTTTTTATTGTCGATAAATATTAAAAAGAGATTTTTGAGCTCGATTTCGGCGAATGAGCTCCGGTTCGAAATTCGAAAGCGCCGTTAGGTTCGTATGCTTATTTGTGACTTTATTGATTTTTCTAAAGTGAATTTCAATGTTGTTCGGCTAGTTTCCGCTAAACGCCGAAAGTTAAATAATTTGATCTTTTTTCATTTAAATTGCATATTGAGTTTCGGGAGTCCCATTTGAGATCCGCCTTTGTGAGTATGTTGCATATATTTTGTATAACTCGTATGCAAAAGTTGGAATTATTTCGAATATCGTAGGGTATCGTTTTAATTTTTGTCACGGAAAGAAAATAAAAAAAAGAAAAAGGAAAAGACAAAAGAAAAAAAGAAAAAGACAAAATGCAAGAAAGAGAAAGAAAGGATCAGATGTATTTGATGTGGCGGTGGATACTTAGCATATATGCTAAGCATGAAAATAGAAACGAAACGATTAAAAAGCAGGCAAAGAGAAAAACACACAGAAATGGAAAAAAGTGCCAGAAAATAAGAAAAAGAGCCGGCGAAAAATAGAATTTTCACCCTGAAACATTCAGGTAATTATCTTAATCCATTATTTTAGTTTATTACGTGTGTTTAAATATATTTTGACGGTAAAAATTGGAATATTAGACATCGTTTTAATAAGTTCAACTGATAATTTAAAGGGTTCATTGGACCTCGATAATGGAATTGATTATATATTCGTACTCAGTGAGTTATGGGAAACATATAAATGTAATTTATTTAGGGTTTGGTTATGTGACCTTAAACCCTATATATAGGCCTGGCCTGCGTATTGCGTATGCGAATAGGGTATTAGGTTCCTAACCGGATTGCCCTAAGATGTGAGAAATGAAGCCTTTAGCATAATTTGATATATTTTTTTCTTATTGAATACAACAGGATCGTTTGGCAGTGAATCCAAAGGATAAAGCGGTTGTTGGGTAACTGTGCTAACTCTGTAACAAGGTAAGTGTTTATATACATTTCTTTGGAGGCACCTGGCCCCGTGGATTTTCTACCACGTGTTCCTTACGTGTGTAGCTGCCGATAGGCGTACTCATTACGCCTCAGCTTTGAATTTACATTGTATATTATATGTTATGCCCTGTGGTTGGTATTGCATTGAGCATATGAGCATTGCACTCTGGTTTTGAGCATTGCATATACTTCCCGATTGGCGATGAGAGTCCCGCACCGGTGAAGGGTCATTATTGCATACACTTCCCGGTAATCAATGAGAGTCCCGAGCCGGTGAAGGTTCATCATTGCATATACTTCCCGGTGGTGATAAGAGTCCCGCACCGGTGAAGGGTCATTATTGCATATACTTCCCGGTTGGCGATGAGAGTCCCACACCGGTAAAGGGTCGTTATTTCATATACTTCCCGGTAATCGATGAGAGTCCCGAGCCGGTGAAGGGTCATTATTGCATACACTTACCGGATGGCGATGAGAGTCCCGCACCAGTGAAGGGTCATTATTGCATATACTTCCCGGTTGGGGATGAGAGTCCCGCACCGGTGAAGGGTCATTATTGCATATACTTTCCGGTAATCGATGAGAGTCCCGAGCCAGTGAAGGGTCATTATTGCATATACTTCCCGGTTGGCGATGAGAGTCCCGCACCGGTGAAGGGTCATTATTGCATATACTTCCCGGTTGGCGATGAGAGTCCCGCACCGATGAAGGGTCATTATTGCATATACTTTCCGGTAATCGATGAGAATCTCGAGCCGGTGAAGGGTCATTATTGCATATACTTCCCGGTTGGTGATGAGAGTCCCGCATCGGTGAAGGGTCATTATTGCATATACTTCCCGGTTGGCGATGAGAGTCCCGCACCGGTGAAGGGTCATTATTGCATATACTTCCCGGTAATCTATGAGAGTCCCGAGCCGGTGAAGGATCATCATTACATATACTTCCCGGTAATCGATGAGAGTCCCGAGCCGGTGAAGGATCATCATTGCATGTACTTCCCGGTAATCGATGAGAGTCCTGAGCCGGTGAAGGGTCATCTTTGCATATATCTCCTGGTAGACGATGAGAGTCCCGCGTCGGAGATAGGTATCAGGCATATGTGACTGCATTGCATTGTACCGCATTCATCCCATTTCATTGCACCGCATACTGACTATTGTGTGTATTGTGTTGTGTTTTATGTATGCGATTTGTACGCTATGTCGTGGACATATCTCAGTTTACCTATATATTTCTGGCTCGTATTCTGGGTTGCGGGGATCGGGTTGCACGCCGCAACAGGATGAATATATGGATCGGGGTGCACGCCGCAACGGTATAAATATATGGATCGGGTTGTACGCCGCAACGGTATAAATATATGGATCGGGTTGCACGCTGCAACGGTATAAATATATGGATTGGGTTGTACGCCGTGACGGTATAAATATATGGATCGGTTTGCACGGCGCGACAGTATGAATATATGGATCGGGTTGCACACCGCAACAGGACAATTATATGGATTGGGTTGCATGCCGCAACAGGATGTATTTCTGATTGTTGATATGTTCGGGATACCTATATGTTCTGGCTATCTTACGTTACTGGTTGTTAATGAGTTTGTGATTCCATACGTGTTTCCAGTTATTATCTGGCTTTGCCTATTTATAGTTCAAATAAGATGGATTTGGTTTACCTGTTTTTATTCTCACTAGCTAGCTATCATATTCTTTGAGGTGGCTAGTCTGCCCCACTTATTGAGTCCTTTTGACTCACTCTTGTTTGTTGTTTGTTTCTTGTCTATCTATTTCGTTTCGGCAGGTTCGCTCCAAGATTGAGTTGGCCACGTTGTGAAGGAGCTGTCAGGGTGAGCCAGCTTTTATTCCGGATGGCCACCAGTTTATTGGTTATTATTTCAGTTGCATTTTGCTCCCTTCAGGAGGTATCTGTCTTCTTTTGTACTCTTAGATGTCTAGTCTGGATAGCCCTAAACCTAGTATGTGGGTAGTTAGCTGTAATTTCTTTTTTTTACAGCTTAGAGGTATCATTATGTTTGTATTTTTTCTAAGTCTTGTTATTATTTATAAATTGAATTATATTTATTTTCCTAATTTAATTGATAAGGGTTCGCCCGACGGGTTTAGGGAAGGATGTCGGGTGCCCGCACGGCCTAACCGGATTCCGGGTCGTGTCAAACATATCATTAGAAGATGTTCATAACCAGTTTGAAATTAAGGTTTATGTTTTGTCCTTTTTTTCTTTAAATTACATGGAAGATATTATGAGAAGGGAAATGGGAAATAGGTAAGGAGAAATAGGAATTCAAATGCCCACTATTCAACAGACGTTTGTGATATTCATCACTCTACATTTCATTAATTCTTTCTTCTCTACCGATTTCTTTTGGATGGAGGTAAAAGGCTGAAAAAGTAATTTTTAAAAGATATACTAAAATTATGTTATCCATTTTTAATCTTGTGTAATCTTGTGGTGTGTTGGATAAGGGAGGTAAGCTTTTCAAACAAGGAAAAGAAGATATATGTATGTGAGAGAAAGACAAGGAAGAGAGAGAGAGAGAGAAAGAGAGAGAGTGTGAGAGAAAGACAAGGAAGAGAGAGAGAGAGAGAGAGAGAGAGAGAGAGAGAGAGAGAGAGAGAGAGAGAGAGAGAGAGAGAGAGAGAGAGATATCTTATTTTTCTTTTTTAAAGAATTAGTTGAGTTTAAAGTATGAAATTTGTTTATAACGTGGATCTCAATTTGAGCATGAAATCCTCTTATAAAAAAGTATTTAACAAGTTTCTCATTTTCTTTTATTTCTCTATATACGCAATTATTTTGAAGAATTAGAAAAGAAACAATGAGAGTTGAACACACCTATTTTATAAAAAACTTACAATTACAACTAAGATATAAGCCTCAACTATATCAAGTTTTTTAAATTCTAATCTGCTCTTCTTGCTTCTGTCTTCCCTTCTTCCTTCCCTATTCCTTTTGCTTAATCACTTTGCTCCTTACTCCTTTTAAAATAAAATTTATCATTTTATGGAATGCATTGTATGAATGTGTTGCAGAATATTAAAAATATTAAATGGAGTAAAATTGTGTAAGAGAAATCAATAAATAATAAATAAACTAAAAGAGATCATCAAACGAGAAAGTTCAACAAAATAATCGGAAGGGTTTTTTTACCGATATATACAAAAATACACCCTAAATTACAAAAATATAGCAATATTTTTCAATTTACAATACATAACATTATTTTCATAGCAAATTTCACAATAATCTAAGTCATTTCATTCCCCAAATTACATCTCACTTTGCCCCGTCTTATTCTTCTAACACTAATCCACCACCCATAATCCCCTCCCCCCTAAACCCAGGAACACCCTGCCCACCCCTACCCCGTCACTTCTCCCCCTAACCCCATAGTATCCGTTATCAGAAACCGCTACCAACGCGCGCGCCTACAAACCCTAAGATCCATTACCTCACCGTCGACGGTGCTGGCGAACATATATCCTCACCCTTTCCGTCAACTACCAATCGCCATATCAAACATAAGATTTCGATCTACTGCCACGTCTCAATTCTGACCCCAAACGTCGGTTACCCATTTGGTGGTGATATCGGAATCCGCGTTGTTTTGAGATTTCGATACCGCCGTCCCCGCCACTGTTGCCGGAGATTTTGCCGCTGCGTTGAAAAATCCGGCGTCGGTTAGACCTGCTCGAAGAACTCTACCACAACATAATCATCATTCAGGTCGGGTCAAATACACCGGACACGTTATGTTAATAGGCCTTGAAAAAGAAGATTTTTGAAATAGTATCATTTTCTGTTATTTAGATTTGTTTCTTTTTTGTTCCGTTTCTGTTTCTTCAAAATTGTTCAGATTTCATTTCTTTTCTGTTCCTGTTTGTACGGATTTGTCTGATTAATAAATTTGAACTCTTATTTTCTATTGCTCGCGATTGATGGTGTTGAAATAATATGATATAGTTTGAAACATTGAAACAGTTGTTGCAACAGTTTGATACATCTGAAACGATGTTGAAACAGTATGATACTGTCTGAAACGACATTGAAATAATCTGAAATAACTGTTGAAACAGTTTGATACGGTCTAAAATGGGAGTTGATACAGTTTAAAACAGTATGATACAGTCTGAAACGGGACTTGATACAGTTTAAAACAATATGATACAGTCTGAAACGAAGTTGATACAGTCCGAAAAAGAGACTTGATACAGTTTAAAACAGTCTGATATAGTCTGAAACAATATTGAAACACTATGGTACGGTCTGAAACAGTCTGATACGGTATGAAACAGGAGTTGATACAGTTTAAAACAGTTAGATACAATGTTGAAATGAACCAAAACGGTAGAGAAATAGTTAGATACAGTGCTACAGAAACAGTTGATACGGTGCGAAAATAGTTGATACGGTGCAGAAACAGTTGATACGGTGCAGAAATAGTGAGATTCAACGAGATACATTGAGGATGGATGAGGAAAAGTAAAATTAGGAAAAATGAGATGAGTAAAAGTGAAATTGGGGGGAAATGGTGGGAGGAAAAGTGAAATAGGGGAAATGGGAGGAGCAAAAGTGATAGTGCGGGAAATAGAAGGAAGAATGCAAGGGCTTGGTATGATATGGGAAAATATTGCTATATTTTTGCTATGTTTGTAATTATCTTGTATCTTCCTCTATATAGGATAATTTTACTAAAATATAGCTATGTTTGGTAGTTAAGCTCTAAAACTTGTACTTTTATTTAAAAAAATCCTAATCGGAATGAGTTGACAAGGTGTTTGCAGGAAACTACCTTTAGGCTAGTAATTTTTCATATGAGGCAAATAGTTTATTGGAAATTCTATCACGGAAATGCAATAATGTTGTAAGTAATCAAAGTTGCACTTTTAAATTTCTTCTACCAACAAAAACACTCAACAAAGTAATGAGTAAAGGGATACTCTTCATTTTTTATTATTTTTCTTTTTTTCTGAATTTCAAACAAAAAGTTTGAAATTTATTTGAAGTTGAACCCGATTTCATACTTTTAATATGAATAAGGTTTATTTCCAATCCATAAAGTTTAAGTTGCGTGAAGTTCACACCATGAGTATTCTACTTCAACCCTAATTGTTTGAAAGTAGATGGCTGTAGTTAAAAAATGGCTAAACGTGAAATTGTATTGGTAGAACTGGCTGCCTATATAAATTGTTAGTCTACAAATAGGCTATTTTGTGCACTTCGCGTAAGTCGAATCCATTAGCTTAATCTTGGGCTAAGCCCAAAGTCACTTTTAACAGGCTGGATAAACAGAAAATAAATAGACCCAAATTCAAAAGAGCCGCCTCTTCTCTTTGTGCCGCCAAATCAATCTGTAAGCTTCTCTTTATTTTTTGTCCAGTAATCATAATAATAATAATTATTATTTTAAACACATGCTTAAATTTTTGATTGTATACCTAGTTTATGTTTTAGTTGCAGGGATTAAATTTATGAAATCTAGATGACTTAAAACAAGTGTTTAAGTTATATACATCAACGGTGTAAAATAATTTTACATTATTAGGTCGACTAAAGTAAATTTGTATATATTCATCCACAAAATAAAACAGGTTACCAGCTACAAAAGGTAAAGATGAACCGATGATGTAAAAATCATTTACCGAGACGGTGTGTATATATTAAGCTGAAAAAAATATCCTTTCTACTCACGGAGCTTTGGTATAACGGTAAGAGCTTCGCCTCTGATTTGTGGGTTAGACACACATCACTTTCTCAGACAAAATATTTAGTACTGTATGGGCCTAAATCAGTTTAGGATCACAAATCGAATTTGGGTTGGAAAACAAGCAAAACTTTGTATCAAAATCAATAAAATGCCGGAAATAAGCGTAAAATGCAAGGAAATAACTGGATTTCAATATATCGTAGTGAGTACAAATTTTTCCAGAGTTTCTGTATGTATTTCTGAATACCTACAACGTAAAGTGCTATTTATAGATACAAGAACCTAGCCCACGTTTTCCACGTCTAGTGGTGCTTAAACCCACGTTCTGGACGCTCATTAATGGAGATAATGGGTTGAAGTAGTGGGCTACAAAGCCGCTTGGGCTCGAGGCGCTTCACCGAGGTTCATGTACATGACCTCGTTGGTAAGGCCTTGCTATTCGACCGAGGTGAATGTCGCCGAACCTCAGCTTACGGCTCGCCTTCGGCGATGA
The DNA here is from genome assembly GCA_029990575.1 of Petunia axillaris subsp. axillaris. NCBI lineage: Eukaryota > Viridiplantae > Streptophyta > Magnoliopsida > Solanales > Solanaceae > Petunia > Petunia axillaris. The sequence continues at coordinate 8,831,963 of JARKNS010000001.1, read as the reverse complement.
CCTCGGTGTCTGACTTCGGTAATCAACTCACTTGCTTCGATTTCTAACTTGTCATCACATGCTCGGTTGCTATCAGATCATGCTGACGAGGCAACTCATAGTGAGCCGATTTCTACCCAATACAGATAGTCCCCCCATTCCTCGGTCAATTACCGAAGTTACCGAGGAGTGGAATGGAATTTCGCCGGAAAGCGGCGTGGCTTGATCTTATCCAAGCATTTCAAATATTGTCAACGGTGCGCGTCCTTTCAGATTACTATTCAATGACACGTGGCATCCGTTCATTGGGCATTGAACGGCCACGCCGTTTTTCTCTCGTCTTCCAACGTTACAATGATGACCCTCGGCCACTTGTCTCCCCCACCAACTGTATATATACCTCCTCAGCAAATTCTTTTCTCCATTTCCAATATTTGCAATCAACAGTAGCAAGAAAAATAAAGAACTTCCATTCCTATTCCAACCAATTCTTACTTTCAAGAAATCTCAAACATTTGAAGTCATAGCCATGTCTGCTACACACTCCAGACAGGATTCAAGCGACTCAGGCGAAAGAGCGAGGATTTCACGCTACGCTGCCATTATAGCTAGTGGTGATTTCATCACCACCGTGCCGGCGTTGCCGGTGATAGAGGCGGAGTGTGGTGGAGAGGTGACCTCTAGCGCTGGTGGCTCCCAGCGGCGTAAGAAGAGGGCTAGGCGCGACATCGCTGCGGTAAGTGGAGATGACAGTTTGGAGGGAGATGACGTCGTCGGTGATGACGACATAGTGGTAGGTGGAGCTGATGATGTCATCCATAGGGGCGACGATGGCGAGGGCGAAAGCGAAGAAGACACCAAGGCCGAAGTTGAAACTGGGGGTGAACTGCCCTAAACCGAAGGTGGGCTTAATGCCGAGGTGGGACCTTCGGGCCCTGCGATTCCCCTCGAGCAGGAGCTCGAACCTCATCAAATTATCACCCCACACTTCGATAACGACAAAGACCTTAAGCTGCAAGTACAGTCTGCCGATCAGGAGGAGAAGAACAGGAACATACCAGTGAACACAACGCCGACTCGCATAACAAAAGTTCACATAGAACGAGTTCGGAGGGATTATGGATTTGGGCCCGAGGTGAAGGTGATTATCCCCGACCCAACTATTAGGGTTCGCCAGCATGTGGAGGGGCCATCCTTTGCATACGCTTACCCTTTTACCCTCGGTTTTACCCTACCTGTTCATAGGATTATAGACGAATTCTGCCGAGCGTACAACTTGTGTTTGGCTCAGCTAGGCCCCAGCATCTGAAGGGTGGTTCAGTGCATGGATTGGCTGAGCACTAAAGCCGGGGTGGATTTCACCTTGCAACACCTCATCTCCCTCTATTAACCTTACTTTCACAAAGCCGGGGTTGTGTCTTTAAACAACTGAGGCAAATATGCGCTCCTCCATAAGAGTGAAGACCATAGGGACCGAGGCTGGAGTGACCGCTATGTCCTTTTGGAGACCAGCATTTTATCTGCCGAACCCAACTTCCCAGAGAAGTGGAACAATACACGTAAGTGTTCCCTCAAAAGGTAGTGTCATCTTCGGTTGCCTTGCTTGTTTTCATTTTCCTTTGTTGCCTCACTTGAAATTCTTCCATGTTGCCCTTCGTAGGTGTGAAGAGAAAGAGGGAAGTTTCTAAGAAACCCTCTTGTTCAGTGAATCCTCATGTCGAGATGGCTACTTCCCCTCGGATCGAAGTGGCGGCGAAATCGCGCCGAAGGCTAATTGATGAGCCCAATGATGGAGCTGCTGAGGGCTTAGAGGTTCGTAGGGAGGTCGAGTTTGTTTACCTCGAAGATCAGGAACACAGCTCCAAGGTGGCAGTTGCCAAAGCCAAAGGCAAAGCCAAAGTCGGAGAGGTTGGGACTGCTGCCGCCGAAGAGGGGGCTGGCATCGGCGCGGTTAGGGCGCAATCCGAGCCCACAAGGATTTCCTCCTCGGTTGGATCTTTTCGAAAGCTGGAAGTGCCATCTTCTTTGAACCTCTTGGCGAGCGAACGAGGCGATATCCTGAGCCTTATGCCCTTGCTTGACCCCGTGGAAGACAAAGTTGTGCAGACTTTCTCTCGAGGCCAGCTACACCACATCATCGCAGCCAATGCTCTCAGAGTAAGTTTTGTTGTTTCTTAATTTTGTACCTCTGTCTTCGGTCAGTTGCTGATAATGATTTCTTGGCTGATTTCTTTTCAGGGCTTCGTTCTGTCATTGAGGGCCCTCGAGGTCGAGACTTCAAAGGATGAAGAGGTTCGGCGTGTTGCCCGCTTGTGGGACAGACAAAGGGATAGCTTCAACGAGCTAATAGCAGAATTGAAGGCTAAATTTTCCAAGTCCCAGTCTGATCTTCATGATGCTGAATCGGCTGCCGAGGCGAAGATTAAAGCCCTCGATGACGGCTTCCAGGTTGAGCACTCGAGGCTAGAGGCTGAGGTCGCCAAACATAACGCCGAGCTAACTCAAGCGAAGGGCGAGTTTATGGAAATGGCCAAGAAGCACCACGAGCAGCTGAAAAATCATGTACTTCATATTCAGAGGTTGGAGGGTGAGAACTCCAAACTCTCAGCTTGTGAGGCCGAGGTCAAAGCTCTTCAAGAGGACGTTGGCGATCGCAAGGCCAAGGCAAAGATCAAGACCAAAAGGGCGGAGTTGGATAAAACATGGGCCGTGATCAAGTCTCGGTTGAAGTTGCTCAAGCAATGTCGCGCTGGTGAGCTTAACTTAGAAGAGGAGATTGCTAAAGCCGAGGAGAAAATAGCTCAAGCTCAGGTGTTACTCCCAAACGCACACGCAAGTATACGCGGTCGACAAGTAATAAAGTGATAAATCGAGTATCGTTCCCACGAGGACTAAGCAGACCAATACTTCGCAAACAATTCCTACAAACTACTCAGGGGTCTTTTTCTTTGGTTGTAAGAGTTTTTATAACTAAAATGCAGTAATTTAAGTGCTAGAGGTGTAGTCAAGCAATGAGAAATACTTTGGTTGTAAACAATATCAAGAGCGGTCCAGGGTCAGAGTTACAAACAATCCAGTTGATGTATCCAATTGATTCCACTTATTAAATCCCGGGTTACTAACTGACAGAGTAAATGTAACTATGAAAACCTTTCAGTTCTTCACAGTCTATGCAAGCTACTTCAATCCCTATATGTCTATGGGTTAAATCACATGCACGCATTAACGATTCATGTAATGACTTAAACTAGGCAAGCAAGTATATGTCTATCCTACCCGCAAATTGGTTCCCCGATGCCCGAGTTCACAAACTAGTTCTATTCTTTCTTATTACGTAGTTAGATTCCCTCTTTCGAGTTCAATCCAAAAACCATAGATGATGTATAATTATCGAGCTCTAACAATTACACATGTAAAATCAAGAAAGAATAAGCAACCCGTTATGGGATTCAATTAATGGAAATCAATCTTCAACAATCAACCTTCATGTAATACTCTAACCTTAGAACGTAAGGTTTAGCCACACATATTCATAATCACAAGGCAATAATTTGGTGTAATAATGAAGTAAATGATCTAATAGATGAAAGATTAGGAATAAACCCTTGTTCAATGAGTATGTAGCTCTCAATATTGCTCCCGAGTATCAACTCCCTTTCAAAAACTAAGTAAAAGACTATTTATAGTGTTTACAAACACCTAGTAATAACTTAGACCCAATACTAGACGGAATAGGAAGTGAAAAACCGCACACGGGGCGCTATAACGGGCGCCCCGCGCCTCGGAAAGCGCCACAACAACCAGTAGCGTCACATTTTGGGCGCCTTAGGGGCGCGCCACTTGGGTTATAGCGTTAGGCAGTGGGGCGCGGTGGAGGGCGCGCCACGTGCCCTACAGCGCCCAGCCAACTCGCCTTCTTCCTTAGTCCGAAATCGTGTCCGTGTCGTGCCTTCGCGTGCTCAATCCAATCCTCAATCATCCTTCAACCAATTCATGCTCAATCAAGCTCCAAAAAACTCCAAATGCACCGTAACAACCTACACACGCACAACATAAAATCAGTGTAAAACCACATTCACAAACTATGAAACGAGTGCAAAACAAGATCAAATATGCGGAAATATTAAGGAAACCTTGGCATAAAATGCCAAACATCACCACCCCATACTTGAACCCTTGCTCGCCCTCGAGCAATTCACATCTCACTTTCCCTACCTAGGTAAAACAGGTCTGCCTATGACTATGGTTGATACCGACCATTGAACCAATGCACACATGACTACTATGGATCCACAACATGTCAACAAATTATCAAAATAAAAAATATAAGAACAACCACCCCAAAATAGCTCAAATGCACAAACTCAACCTATTGTAACCATGCTCCCACAAAATCACACCTATCTACTCAACCAAGAACCATCAACTTCACCTATTTCATGCAAACCACGTGCCCTCACCAATATGAAGCAAAAGAGTGCCCCCCCAAAAATCACACACAACAATCAACAACATGAATCGAACGGGGGCAATACAAATGAATTCACTCACTCTCATGAAAGTCTCACATGTCACACGCAACGTACCATAGGCTTGCCCGTAGTGTAGGACTCCACTAATGTAAGCTCACTCCAATCGGGATTAACTAGGACTTTAGAAAGGTCGTAATGTAGGCTAAGGGGCGGGTAGGATACATATGGTAATAGTGACTACCTCCCTAACCACTTTAATATATCACGTTCACTTTTAAGTACAATTCTCATCAAGCCACCCAACCAACACTTCTACACATACACCTTCTCAACAAGTAGCATTTTTCTATTAAGCACACACTAGCAAGGAATGGATATCTTTTTCTCTCTTTTTTTTTTTTTCTTTTCAAAACTTTTTCTTTCTTTTCAACTTTGCTATATTTTTCTTTTCTTTTCAATTTCATTATCCAACCTTGCCAATGCTTTTCACTACTTCACAAATTTTCAATTATTCCCCTTCTTTAGCTCCACTCAAAAACCTCCCAATTCCAACCACAACTCCAATCAACACAAAATATCAATAAAGTGCTTAAGGAGTAAGGGCCAAAAGAGTCAATTTAAAATAAATGGGTAGGCTCGGGGTGTGGGTGCCACAAAAAGGGTCAAAGAAATCACAACAACAATTTTTTTTTTCAAGGTATATATGTAAGGTTAGGCAAATCAAAAGAAGGCCTTGTATCATTTCCCGACTAGAGCAAACCTAGGATTTCGCTTTGCACACACACGGAGCAAGTTCTAGACGTTAATATGCAACATGGAGTAAACAAGAACATGCCTCACACACACATCGCACATGGTCCACACAAAAAGGTTCCACCAACAACTCTCAACTAAGCATCTAGAATGCAACTTGTGGAAATTTAAGCACTCATGCACAAAGGTTATCCATCAAGTCAAGCAAGCGGACTCAAGCATCTCAAGGGGGTTGTTCCATGTTTTCCTCTAGGCATGCATCAAATTAAAACCAAGGACACCACAAATAGCACATGTAATCAAGTTCAAGTCCACCGGTATCAAACAAATCAAAGGCACCTAGCATTCTACTTTTTTCCTTCGTCTAGGGTCATCTACAACTAACTATCCTAATCCTAAAAATGAAAATACTACCCGGTTCAAAGGCCTCCCCGTGGAAAAGAACTGAGGCCATAAGAAAAACCACGGGGTGGATGACATGTACCACTAATAAAACTAAAAGGAAAATCTTTTTTGGAATTTTTCATTGGTTTTCTAAATAATTTTTTTTTCTTATATTAAAGCAAGAAATAAATCAAAATAAAGTCAAGTGACAAAAGAAAAATCCTATGGTACATGCATCCTAACCTCAAAAATAAAAACGAGATCAAGGGCAGTACCCCACCCCACACTTAAACTAAGCAATGTCCCAGTGCGACAAAGAAGTAAGTGCAAAAGTAAAAGTACAAGAAAACTGCTCTAAAATCCGGGTGGTGCGCAGGAGTGGGGACCTAATCCTCCTCCTCATTAGAGCCACCGCCCTCAGCATCAGGCGCCTCGACCTCACTGTTCGGATCGTTAGCAACAACATCCGAATCTGTGTTCTCATCCTCCTCCGGAGCCACCTCTCTAGCTCGAGTCATGCCCAGCAGATCCTTCGAGGTCTCCAGGAGAGGGACAGTGCGATCAATAGCAGTCAAATCTACGCCCGACCGCCGGGCCATCGCCTCCATCATCAAGTACTGACGCGCAGTCAAGTTGGCGTCTGCCTCCCGCCACTCATCTACCGTCAGTTTCACCGGCGCCGTGGTGGTCACACCCTTGACCGAAGCAATGTCAAAAGGCTTCCCTATGTCAGGGACAATGCGATCCCCAATCTCATCTACGGGGACGCCAGACTGCTCCAAGTAACGAGTCAAGAGATTCCCAAAGTACAATCTACTACATGAATCAGACTTCCGTTGCTCTTTCATAACGCGCAACATGTAGTAGCCAATGTTCACCGGCCGCCCAATCATAAAAAAGTACACCATGCACGCCCGAGTCTTGGTGACCTCGGAGCAATGGGAAGATGGTAGTATACGTGCATTTATGAACCGCATCCACACACGGGTCGGTTTAAGAAACTGCGAGAAATACATGAACTTGTGTCTTCCGGTGGTAGTGCGCTCCCACTTGTGAGTGGAGCCCTCGCCACATAGGGTATCCCGCAGAGCCTTGTAGTAAGGCTTTTTGATGTACTCCCTCAAATCATCATAGTCGAGGTCCTCGACCCCCAAAAAGGCATTCAATGCCGTAGGATCCAACTTCACTTTCACTCCCCGAACTGTCACCACATTATCCTCCTTCCAAGCTTCCTCGGGCTCCCAGTTGGCATACAATTCTTGTACCATGTCCAAGTTGACGTGCCCTGGACTCTCAAACACCGAGTCCCATTTTAGAGCAATGATCGCCTCGGCCACACTTCTAAATTTTTGCATCACCCGTCTTTTATCAATGGCTTGCTCGGGTATGTACCCCGCAAGCCGCACACTCTTATACCATGTTTGGCATTCACCCTTCTTGACAAAAGGGATGCCATAACGGGTCTTGCCTCCGGGACGTGGTATCGGCACCGCGTCCTTAGGAATCTTAGCCTTGCCTTTAGCCTTTGGTTTAGCTTTGGGCTTGGCTGGTGCCTTGCCCTTTTGCTTGGTAGTGGAAGGCCCGGCTTGAAGTGTTCTTCTCGGGCCCGAAGCGGAGGAAGAGCTCTTGCTTGGCAAAGGAGTAGTTACCATGGTACCTATACAACAATAAAAGATCAATGTGAGATGGATAGATAGGTACCAAGACTATACAATTCAAGCACAATTGGTGGGATACCACCCCACACTTATCACACATTCTATGTGGCAAGCACTCAACTCAATGGCACGAGCAACCCCACACTTAAGCAAAACTAGCCTCGGGCAAAGTATGCCACGTTTTTGAATTTTCAAGATTAAGCTAGTGTGGGTGCCTCATGATCAATTCTTATGTGTGTGCAACACCTAATGTCCATTAGAAGCCTAAGGAATGCATTGCTACTCAAGAATTCACAATGTTATTGAATTTTTATCATTGAGGCTTTTTCACAAACACTTGGTGTGCACAAATTTAAACTAGCAATTTCAATGAGTTTTGGAATGTGCCAACCCTCCCAAATTGTTGGGAGATCTCTTTTTACAAGTCACAAGTCATCTATCTAGCACCATTAGTAATTTAAGCATAACAAGAATGAATTTTATGAGTAAACTTGTAACTAGCTAAGAAATCACCCATGAATCAAGAATAAGTGCAACTTACATGTTAATGAAGAGAAGAAGTGAAGAATTTACTTACTTGAATGTTTTAGAATGGATTGCACAAGATTTGGAATGATTCCAAGTGATAGAGATGAATTTGTGAGTGATTAGAGAGTGATTTGAGTGAAAATAGTGAAAAATTGGGTGTTAGAATCGGGTATAAGGGGATGGGGAAGACCAGGTCGCGGGTCGAAACCCGTTTGACCTGGAAAAACTCACAAAAACTTGGCCTTGCGCGGTAGGAGGCGCGCCACGGGCCAACCGCGGTGAAAATCTGGAGCTACTGATCAACCTGGCGCGGTGGGGGGCACGCCACGCTTCCCAACGCGCCAGGCCCCTTTGCTTCAGCTATCTTTTTGCGCTTTGGGAGGCGTGGGGCACTCCCGAACGCGCCCGAGCACGTCTTTTCGCATCGATTTTTGATTCCAAGTGAAACCCCAAGCGCGAGACATGACTCGAGACGTCCCGCACCCTTCAATGCATCAATTTCACCTTGTTTAGCTCACCCGATTCCTACAAAAACGACACACAAAAACAGCAAACTACGTGACACTATAAAAACAAAAAAAAAACTAAACTATTACAAGTACAAACTCGGGTTGCCTCCCGAGAAGCGCCTTATTTAACGTCGTGGCACGACGGGTATAAATCAAGGGTCCCTCAAAGTAATTGAAGTGCGGTGATTCACCACACCTCCCCAATAATGTTTCACCCGTTGACCATTAACCAAAAATGTGTTCTCAGAATCCGGGGCCCTCAATTCAACCGCTCCATGTGCGGTAACACGAACAACTTCAAAAGGCCCCGACCATCTCGACTTCAACTTGCCCGGAAATAATTTCAACCTTGAGTTGAACAATAATACAAGCTGCCCGGGCTCAAAAGAACGACGCTCAATGTGCTTATCATGCCATTTCTTTGTCTGTTCCTTATATAATTTCGCATTTTCATACGCATGGAAACGGAACTCATCAAGTTCATGCAACTGGAGCATCCTCTTCTCACCCGCCAAGGCCATATCAAGGTTGAGCTTTTGAATTGCCCAATACGCCTTATGCTCTAATTCAACCGGCAAGTGACAGGCCTTACCATAAACAAGCCTATATGGAGAGGTTCCAAGAGGTGTTTTGAATGCGGTTCGATAGGCCCAGAGAGCATCATCTAACTTCATAGCCCAATCCTTCCTTGAGGCATTCACAGTCTTCTCAAGGATTTGCTTGATCTCTCTATTAGACACTTCCACTTGGCCACTAGTTTGGGGATGATAAGCAGTAGCCACCTTGTGGCGAACCCCATACTTAGCCAACAATTTATTGAACAAGCGATTATAAAAGTGCGTACCTTCATCACTGATTATGGCCCGCGGTGTCCCAAAACGAGTGAAAATATTCTTCTTTACGAACTTCACCACCACACTCGCATCATTTGTTGGAAGTGCAATAGCTTCCACCCATTTGGACACATAATCAACTGCTACTAGGATATATTTATGGCCCATAGAAGGTGGGAATGGACCCATAAAATCAATACCCAACAAACAGCTCAATCTCCAAAATATTGTTCAAAGGCATCTCGTGACGCCTAGTAATAGTCCCCGTTCTTTGGCAATGATCACATTGCTTCACTAAGGCGTGAGCATCTTTAAATAAAGTAGGCCAAAAGAAACCAGATTGGAGTACCTTTGCAGCTGTTCGATCTCCACCAAGGTGACCACCATAAGGAGAGGAATGGCAGCTCTGTAGAATCGGCTCTACTTCTTCCCTTGGAATGCATCTCCTAGCTAGTTGATCAACTCCTATCTTGTACAAATAGGGCTCATCCCACACATAAAATCTACTCTCATAAAGGAGTTTACGCTTCTGCTCAGCAGTTGCCCCAGGGGGAGACACATTACTCACAAGTAAATTTACCATGTCAGCATACCATGGCACCTCAGCTGCACCAAGAGCAAAAAGTTGCTCATCAGGAAATACCTCTTTAATCTCGGGCCCTTCATCTACATGATCTCTATTCTCCAGCCTTGACAAATGATCAGCAACTTGATTTTCAGTCCCCTTGCGGTCTCGAATTTCAACATCAAACTCTTGCAATAGGAGAACCCATCTAATGAGTCTAGGCTTGGAGTCCTTCTTTTCAAACAAATACCGGATTGCGGCATGATCAGTGTAGACAACAACATGAGTGCCAACCAAATAAGATCTGAACTTATCAAAAGCATAAACTACGGCTAGCAACTCCTTCTCAGTGGTGGTGTAATTTGACTGGGCTGCATCAAGCGTCTTGCTTGCATAATAGATGGAGTGAAAGATTCTTCCAATTCTTTGGCCTAGAACAGCCCCAATAGCATTATCACTCGCATCACACATCAATTCAAACGGCAAAGACCAGTCAGGAGCAATGATGATTGGTGTGGTCACCAACCTTTTCTTCAACTCTTCAAATGCCTTGAGACAAGCATCATCAAACACAAATTTCACATCCTTCTCCAACAATTTGCACAAGGGAGTGGAAATTTTGGAGAAGTCCTTTATGAAACGTCTATAGAACCCTGCATGTCCCAAGAAACTACGCACCCCTTAACAGAGATAGGTGGTGGTAATTTCTCAATAGCCTCAATCTTTGCGTTGTCAACCTCAATCCCTTGCTTCGACACCTTGTGCCCAAGTACTATGCCCTCTTGAACCATGAAGTGACATTTTTCCCAATTCAGCACAAGATTTGTTTCTTCACAACGGCTCAGCACTGCATCAAGATTTCTCAAACAGTCATCAAAAGAGTCACCAACCACTGAAAAATCATCCATAAATACCTCCACAAATTTTTCCACCATGTTCGTGAAAATAGCCATCATGCACCGCTGAAAAGTCCCCGGGGCATTACACAACCCAAATGGCATCCTCCTAAATGCATAGGTGCCATATGGACAAGTAAAAGTGGTCTTTTCTTGGTCTTCAGGGGCTATCACAATTTGATTGTAGCCCGAATACCCATCCAAGAAACAGTAATATTCATGCCCTGCAAGTCTATCCAGCATCTGATCAATAAAGGGAAGTGGGAAGTGATCTTTCCTGGTGGCCTTGTTCAGGTTCCTATAATCAATGCAAATTCGCCACCCTGTAACAGTTCTTGTAGGAATCAACTCATTATGCTCATTCTTCACCACTGTCATGCCCCCCTTCTTAGGAACACATTGCACTGGACTTACCCACTTGCTGTCAGAGATAGGAAAAATAATACCATCATCCAGCCACTTGATAACTTTTTTCTTCACCACCTCCTTCATAATTGGATTTAGCCTCCTCTGCTGCTCTATGGATGGTTTATGATCTTCCTCCAAGAGAATTTTGTGCATGCAGAAAGAAGGACTAATCCTATAATATCAGCAATAGTCCAGCCAATAGCTCTTTTGCGCTCTCGCAATACCCGCAACACCTTCTCAACCTGCACATCAGACAACAAAGAAGAAAGGATCACTGGTAAAGTATTACCTTCACCCAAATAAGCATAACGTAAATGCTCGGGTAAAGGTTTAAGCTCAAGATTAGAAGCTCTCTCAATAGACGGTTTAGCAGGAGTTATGGTCAACGGTCTATCAAGCTCCTCAAAATTTCTTCCACCCTGGGATGAATCTACTCTGCATATTAAGAACCTCCAAATACTCTTCAATATCATCATCCTTCAGGATATCATCATCATCATCACATAAGAGTGCCCGTTCTAATGAGTCAACATTAGAAGCCAAGAATGACCTCTCATCAGCAGTCAACTCATCATCTACCACTTTTACCATGGACAACTCTTCATAATGAGAGGGAAGCTGGGTAGCTCTGAACACATTAAACACAGCTTCTTCCCCATTTACCTTCATAATCATCTTTCCAGCTCTGACTCTAATAACAGCATCAGCAGTAGCCAAAAATCCTCTTCCCAAGATGAGAGGAACCTCAGGATCAGCTTCATAGTCAAGAATACTAAAATCAACGGGTAGTATAAACTGACCCACATGTACAAGCACATCCTCAATAATCCCCTCGGGGCATGTCAAAGATCTATCAGCAAGCTGCAGGGTCACAGTAATGGGTCGTGGCTCACCCAGGCCTAATTTCCTGAAAACTGAAGAAGGCATCAAATTCACACTAGCACCCAAATCACATAAAGCTCGACCAACCTCATGTTCCCCAATTTTCAAAGGGATGGTAAAACTGCCAGGGTCCTTCAATTTCTGAGGAAGCTTGCTTCTAACTCTGGAACTGCACTCCTCAGTAAGTGTAACTGTCTCAAACTCAGTCAGTCTTCTCTTGTTAGCAACAATATCCTTGATGTATCTAGCATATTTAGGAACATCCCGCAAAAGCTCCACCAAAGGAATATTTACCTGAATCTGACTCAATATCTCCAAGAATTTCTTGCATGCTGCATCAACTTTCTGCTTCTGTAGCCTCTGAGGGAAAGGTGGTGGTGGTCTCACAATAGCAGACTCGGGCTGCTTTGCTATTACTGTCTCTGCTTCTTTCTCCACTTCCCTATCAACATTTGGCTCTAGCTCACCAACAGGCTTCTTTGGTTTTGGTGGAACTTCTTCTAAAGCTCTTCCATTCCTCAAAGTAACTGCTTGCACAAATTCTTTAGGATTCTTCTCTGTATCACTCGGTAAAGCACCCCGAGGTCTATTATTTTGTGCTCCAGCAAGCTGCCCCAACTGTCTTTCAAGATCCTTCTGCGCACTGCTCCAATCTTTAATTATTTTTGCCTGAGATGCTGAATCATCCATGAGCTTTTGCTGCCCTGCAAGAAGTTTCCTGAGCATATCCTCCATTGCATTGGACTGCTGTGGCTGAGCCTGTGACGGCGACCCCTGCTGTGGTGCATTGCTTTGAGTAAATTGAGGTCTCTCATTACCCTGAAACTGCTCACGGGTATCCCTCCAGGAAAAATTTGGGTGATTACGCCAGCCCGTGTTATAACTGTTACCATATTGATTTCGATTCTGACCCTGTGACCTGTTCTGATTACCCATATAATATACTGACTCTGGGTTAGATGGGCAAACCTCAGTACTATGATCCTCACCACACACTTCACAAAAAGTCTGAATTTGTTGCACTGGAGCTAATGGTGGCTTTGCTTGGAGAGTCAGCTTGTTGATTTGATTAGAAATAGCATCCATCTTCGCTCGCAGCTCTGAAATTTCATCTAGTTGAAGAATCCCAGCAGCTTTCTGCGTATTAGCCCTGCTGGCACCCTCAACTTGTGTCGTAGCTCTGCTATCACCCTGCCAATCAGGATTGCTCTGTGAAAATTTATCGAGTAAGTCATAGATCTGCTCAAAATTTAAGGCCAGCACTTGGCCTCCAGCAGCAGCATCAACCACAATCTTAGTATGTTGGTTCAACCCCTCAACAAAAGTGTGTTCAACAACCTCATTAGATTGGTTGTGGTGTGGGCAATCTCCCAATAAAGCTTTACTTTAAATCTCTCCCAAGCTGCATATAATGATTCTCCTTCTAACTGCCTGAAGGACAAAATTGTGCTCCTCAACCTGGCTGTCTTGGCAAACGGATAAAACTTAGCCAGGAATTTCTTAGCCAAATCCTCCCAAGTAGTGATAGACCTAGGCTTTTCAGCCTTTAACCACTTCCTTGCTGTCCCAATCAATGAAAATGGGAACAAAGTCATACGCACATAATCAGTAGGCACACCCGCCGGTGTATAAGTATCACTGATCTCCAGAAAGTTCTGAATGTGTTGCTGCGGATCTTCATGTAGGAATCCACCATATTGCCCCGTCACATGCAGCAACTGAATCATGCCGGGCTTGATCTCAAAGTTCCCAGTAATAGCAGGCTTCACAATACTTGACTCTACTCCTTTCAGACTAGGAAGAGCAACATCTCGCACTGCTACTGCTTGTTCTTCAGCCATTTCAACAGGTAGAGAGGCAAGTACGATTGCTAATGCTTCTCGATCTCTCGCTTCCCTTTTTGCCTTTCTCAAGGTTCTTTCAGGCTCGAGATCAAAAGGTGCGAGTGATTCGTCCTTTTTATTCCTTTGCATTCAAAACCTATCGCCTGAAATAGCACAAGAAACTCAACAAAAAATTAAACCTGAATAGAAATTAAGTAATTGTTCAAAAGAAACTAGTCCGTAATTAGTCCCCGGCAACGGCGCCAAAAACTTGTCACTCCCAAATGCACACACAAGTATACGCGGTCGACAAGTAATAAAGTGATAAATCGAGTATCGTTCCCACGAGGACTAAGCAGACCAATACTTCGCAAACAATTCCTACAAACTACTCAGGGGTCTTTTTCTTTGGTTGTAAGAGTTTTTATAACTAAAACGCAGTAATTTAAGTGCTAGAGGTGTAGTCAAGCAATGAGAAATACTTTGGTTGTTAACAATATCAAGAGAGCGGTCCAGGGTCAGAGTTACAAACAATCCAGTTGATGTATCCAATTGATTCCACTTATTAAATCCCGGGTTACTAACTGACAGAGTAAATGTAACTGTGAAAACCTTTCAGTTCTTCACAGTCTATGCAAGCTACTTCAATCCCTATATGTCTATGGGTTAAATCACATGCACGCATTAACGATTCATGTAATGAGTTAAACTAGGCAAGCAAGTATATGTCTATCCTACCCGCAAATTGGTTCCCCGATGCCCGGGTTCACAAACTAGTTCTATTCTTTCTTATTACGTAGTTAGATTCCCTCTTTCGAGTTCAATCCAAAAACCATAGATGATGTATAATTATCGAGCTCTAACAATTACACATGTAAAATCAAGAAAGAATAAGCAACCCGTTATGGGATTCAATTAATGAAAATCAATTTTCAACAATCAACCTTCATGTAATATTCTAACCCTAGAACGTAAGGTTTAGCCACACATATTCATAATCACAAGGCAATAATTTGGTGTAATAATGAAGTAAATGATGTAATAGATGAAAGATTAGGAATAAACCCTTGTTCAATGAGTATGTAGCTCTCAATATTGCTCCCGAGTATCAACTCCCTTTCAAAAACTAAGCAAAAGACTATTTATAGTGTTTACAAGCACCTAGAAATAACTTAGACCCAATACTAGACGGAATAGGAAGTGAAAAACCGCACACGGGGCGCTATAACGGGTGCCCCGCGCCTCGGAAAGCCCCACAACAACTAGTAGCGTCACATTTTGGGCGCCTTAGGGGTGCGCCACTTGGGTTATAGCGCTGGGCAGTGGGGCGCGGTGGAGGGCGCGCCACGTGCCCTACAGCGCCCAGCCAACTCGCCTTCTTCCTTGGTCCGAAATCGTGTCCGTGTCTTGCCTTCGCGTGCTCAATCCAATCCTCAATCATCCTTCAACCAATTCATGCTCAATCAAGCTCCAAAAAACTCCAAATGCACAGCGTAACAACCTACACACGCACAACATAAAATCAGTGTAAAACCACATTCACAAACTATGAAACGAGTGCAAAACAAGCTCAAATATGCGGAAATATTAAGGAAACCTTGGCATAAAATGCCAAACATCATCAGGCCATTATTGAGGATCTCCCATCAAGTGAGGCTTCGAGCGAAGATGAAGAAAAAGACGATGATGAAGAGGAGGCCGAGGGGT
This sequence comes from Petunia axillaris subsp. axillaris, assembly GCA_029990575.1. Classification (NCBI taxonomy): domain Eukaryota; kingdom Viridiplantae; phylum Streptophyta; class Magnoliopsida; order Solanales; family Solanaceae; genus Petunia; species Petunia axillaris. Next base: position 8,816,566 of record JARKNS010000001.1, on the reverse strand, counting down.
TTCCGAAGCGGGAGATGACGGATCCGAAGCCTAGATTCCCGTTCCTATTTCTTGTTTTTGTGAGCCTTCAGGCACTTTTCTTTTGTTCATACTTTGGACTTTTGGGTCCTTTCGATGTATAAATTTGCGGCCTTCAGGCCTAGTAAATGAATTTGTACTTTGATTTTAAATGTTAGTTTTTGCATGAACCGAACACTTAAAATTGATAACATGCTTGCAAGACTTAACTGAACCAACCCGATGCAAACTAAGAACGACGTCTCGTTCTCGAGTCGATGCATTTGAAGTGCAACTTCGAAGTGCAGGATTACAAAAACAAATAGATGTGAAATCAAGTTTAATTCATTGATCATATCAACGAGCCAAAATTGGCTTTTTACATAAAGCCAAGTCGAAGTAGACCTTGGGAGCAAAAATAAATTAACAATATACCACTATCGGGCATAATTACAATGTACTAAGCTATTCCTCGGGTGTCAGTCCCCGGTTATCGAATAGACGGGCTTCGGTTGGGAAGATTAGTGTCGACCTCGGTTGCGAACCGCCCCTTACTCCCCCCCAGTGTTCGGGTGTGAATCTTGATGAAGATCCGAGCACTGGAAATAGTTTTATGTGCTTCCTGAAAAGGTCAATCCAAACGAAACGAGGAGCAAGTTAGTACATTTTAATGGAAGTCGTACGAGCGTTTTTTGGCTCGAGGCTGAATATATGTTTTAAATCGTCGAGGGATGCTTACCTCGATATCGGAAGTAGTACCGCTTTAAATTGGAGATGTTCCAATTTAAGGGTTCTTGTGTGCCCTGCAAATCTTAAATTTGGTAAGATCCTTTCCCAACAATTGCTTTGACTCTGTAAGGTCCTACCCAATTTGCGACAAGCTTTCCCCAGTTTTTTTCCTTCGTTGATTGGTTCGTAGCCTTCAGCACATAATCGCCAACTTTAAAATCTCTAAGTTTGGCCTCCTTAGTGAGATATGCTTCGATCTTCCTTTTTTGAGCAACTAACCAAACCAAAGCCAGCTCTCTTTTCTCCTCGAGCAAGTCCAACTCTATGCGCATGGCTTGCTGATTCGCATCCTCGATGGTATGAGCGTACCGAAGACTTGATTCGCCCACCTCCACGGGGATAAGGGAGTCCATACCGTAAGCAAGTGAAAAAGGAGTCTTGCCGGTGCTGTTCTTTTCTGTTGTCCGCATGGCCCATAACACGCCTGGCAACTCCTCGGGCCAATGACCTTTTTTCTCATCGAGCCTTTTCTTAAGATTTCAATTATAATCCTATTCGAAGACTCAACTTGGCCATTGGTACTTGGATGATAGAGGGTCGAAGCAATTATTTTGTTCCCCCGTTGTTTGAAGAAATCAGTGATGGCTGCTCCCATGAACTGTTTACCATTGTTGCAAGCAATTTCCCTCGGGACACCGAACCTATAGATGATGTTCTTCTTGATGAAATCGATTACTTGTTCTGTTTAACTTCGGTGAGAGCTCCTGTTTCCACCCATTTAGTAAAGTAATAAGTTAATACGAGGATGAACGGAACACCACCTTTTTCCTTCGGTAAGGGTCCAACAATATCCATCCCCCACTTCATGAAATGCCATGGTGATACGACCGAATGTAGAGGTTCAGCCTGTTGATGGATCATCCATACGTGGCGTTGTCACTTATCACATTTTTGCATGAAGGCCTTTGCATCTGCGCTGATGGTGGGCTAATAGTACCCAGCTCTAAGTAATTTGCGCACCAAAGACTTTCCCCCTGAGTGATTGCCACACTCGCCTTCGTGCACCTCGGCCATTACATATCTAGCTTCGTCCGGACCCAAACACTTGGCCATCGAGCCGCAATACAATCTCTTATACAAATTACCCTCGATCATATGGTATGAAGCTGCTTGAGTCCTCAACTTTTTGGCCTTCTTTTTATCTTGAGGGACAGTCCCCGAGTCAAAGTAAGAGATGAACTTACTCCGCCAATCCCATTTGTGGTCCACCGATTTGACCTGCAATTTCATCTCTCTCATCTGTACAGATAGCAACCGAACCACTGAATCAGTCCCCGGGTGGGCTTCATCGACTGCCGAACCCAAGTTTGCCAGGGTGTCAGCTTCGGTATTTTCCTCCTGAGGCAATTATTTAATTTTCCATTCTTGGAATTGGGCCAAAATCCTCTGTGCTCGGTCCAAGAATAGCTGCATTCTAGGCTCTCGAGTCGTGTATTCACCGAGCACTTGATTTACCACCAGTTGTGAGTCGCATCTCAACTCAATTCTTTCCACCCCCATTTCCTTAGCTAACTCCAAGCCTATGAGAGCCGCTTCATATTCGGCCCCATTGCTGGTCACTTTTTTTAACCGAACCGAGTGCCTGATTTTCTCCCCGGTGGGTGCTTTTAGCACTATGCCTGATCCTGAACCCTTGGAATTAGTTGCCCTATCGGTGTGAAGTATCCATAGCCCCGAAGCTGCTCCTTTCGACGTTGAGTTCTCCTTTTGGGCTTCGAACAGAATTCCAACACTAAAATCAGCTACGAAGTCAGCCAAGACTTGGGATTTGATGGCTGTTCGCGGTTGATAAGTGATGTCATACTCGCTCAATTCTACCGCCCATTTTGATAGCCTCCCCGATAACTCAGGTTTATGAAATATACTTCTTAAGGGAAAGGTTGAAACTACTTCTATTGGGTGACATTGGAAATAAGGTCGTAGTTTCCGGGCAGTAATAATTAAAGCAAGTGCTAGTTTTTCCAAGTGTGGGTACCTGATCTTAGCTTCGAGGAATGTCTTACTCACATAGTAGATGGGTTGTTTCTTGCCATCTTCTTCCCGAACCAGCACAGCACTGACTGACACCTCGGACACAGCCAAGTAGACTAGCAATGTTTCACCATCTTTTGGCTTGGCGAGCAACGGCGCGTTAGCCAGATAGTCTTTCAAGTCTTTCAGCGCTTCTTTACCCTCTGGTATCCATTCAAAGTGATTATTCTTCCTCAAGACAGAGAAGAATTTGTGGCATCGCTCCGAGGACCTTGAGATGAATCGACTCAAGGCAGCGATTCGGCCAGTTAAGCGCTGAACTTCCTTCACCCTCGGTCAACTCTTCGGGGATCTCTTTGATAGCTTTAATCTTATATGGGTTGGCTTCGATTCCCCGTTCGGAGACAATGAATCCCAAGAATTTTCCCGACCCTACGCCGAAGGCACACTTCTCAGGGTTTAATTTCATACCATATTACCTCAGAACAGCAAAAGCTTCCCTCAGATGATTCAGATGATCCTCTATTCGAATTGATTTTATGAGCATATCGTCTATGTAGACTTCCATAGATTTTCTAATATCCTCTTTGAACATGCGATACACTAGCCTCTGGTATGTCGCCCCCACATTTTTCAAACCGAATGGCATCACTTTGTAGCAGAAAGTACCTCGGTCAGTGATGAACGAGGTCTTCTCTTCGTCCTTCGGGTCCATGAGGATCTGGTTGTAGCCCTAATAAGCATCCAAGGAGGTTAATAGTTTGTGTCAAGCCGTGGAGTCTATTAACCTGTCTATTTGTGGCAATGGGTAGGAGTCCTTGAGGCAAGCCTTGTTCAAATCGGTATAGTCTACGCACATCCTACACTTGCCATTTTTCTTAGGTACGACGACCACATTGGCCAGTCATTCGGGATACTTTACCTCCCTTATGAAACCATTTTCTTGCAACTCTATGGTTTCATCTTCGATCTCTTTCTTTTTAACCCCAGCGTGAGGTCTTTTCTTCTGCTTCACCGGAGTGAATTTTAGGTCTACATTCAACTTGTGGGTCATGATCTCCGGATCGATACCAGTCATGTCTGAGTGAGACCAAGTGAAGCAATCGTTGTTGGACTTTAAAACTTCAATGATTGCTTTCTTCGACTCCGGGTCTAACTCCGAGCCGACAAATACCTTTCTTTCAGGAAAATCTTTCAATAAGGTGAAAGATTCCAACTCCTCAATAGTTGAGTCCTCGGCTTTCTGCTTCCGAGGCTCTTGAATGCACACCGGGATCTTTTCAACTTCTCCTCGGAGGTCCTCCTCGTTTGACCCCGGTTGCGTTAGTTGCTATTGTTTTGGCCCGGTCGGGGCGACTCCAGTTTTCAACGCAACCGAATAGCACTCTCTTGCTACTCGTTACTCTCTCTTTATTTATCGAACCCCCCAAGGCGTAGGGAATTTGATCACTTGATGTAGCGTGGAGGGAACAGCCTCCATAGAATGGATCCATGGTTTGCCGAGGATCACATTGTATGCAATGTCCTCGGGCAGCACTTGAAATAGTGTTTCCTTGCTAACTCCTTCAACAAATGTTTTGATTTCACCCAAAGTTTTCTCCGTGGAGTTGTTATAGCAAGTCAACACTGTTGCTTTGGGGATGACTTCCCCTTTGAGCCACATCTTCTTAATGGCCCCGTAGTTGATTATGTTGACCGAGCTACCGGGGTCAATCAAGACTCGCTTGATATCTGAGTCATTGATTCTTTACATGATGACCAAGGCATCGTGATGAGGGAACATCATCCCATCACAATCGTCGTCGTCAAATACAATCTCTTTACCCGAGCCTCCCACTCGAGTTCTCTTTTCCATTGTGATTGACAGCTTGGCAAATTTCTTTGCAGCTGCGAAATTCACCCCGTTCACCTCTGACCCCCTGGTGATGACATTTACAACTCTCTCAGGGGGTAGAGCCCGAGGTGGCTGTCCATCACCTCAGTTCTTGATGTAGTTGTCTTTTCCCTTGTCGGTAAGGAATTCGGCCAACACACATTTCTTCAATAAATGCGCCACCTCGAGGCGCAATGCTTGCAGTCCTCGGTTCGATGGCCATAATCCGCATGGAACTCGCAGTGAAAATTCTGATCTCTTTTGTCCGCTGGAGTTCTCATGTCTTTAGGTACTCTTACCCCGGCTGTTCCCTTGACTACGTTGACCAGCTCCGAGGTCGATATATTAAAATTGTAATCAGGGATCCGAGGTAATTCTTTCTTTGAAACCGAAGTTGGGCCTGAGGAATTTCTTTGGTTTGAGTTAGACTGAACCTTTCCTCCGAGCCGTTGGCTTATATGTTGGCTTGCATAAAAATTTCTAAAGGAATTTCCCAAGCTTTGGCTGACAGGCTGCCTCGTGGAGGTATATGGTTCGTACCTCCCCTTCGAATTTCCTCTCGGCGCCTCGGCGCGATATGAGGATTCGCCTCAATTTTTTTAATTATAACCTCGGCTTTTAAACTCATCTTCCTCCAGCCTTATCTTAGAGTAGGCTCGTTTGTGTAAATCTTCCCACTTCAGAATTTGGTATTGTTGAAGCTCTTTTCGCAACTCAGCAGCAGCTTCAGAGTTGCGAATATTGATACCCTTTTCAAATGCCATGATGGCTAGAATATCATCCATCCGAGGTAGCTCCATGCGCTCAGCATGAAAGTGCTCAAGGAAATCCTTAAGTGGCTCACCGGGCCGTTGCTTGACCTCGCATATATCCTCCTTTCTTTGGAGAATTTTTTGAGCTCCGGTGTGGGCCTTAATGAAGGCGTTGGTCATTTCCTTAAAGGTGGAAATTGATCCCGCTGGTAAGCACATATACCAACGCAGCGCTCCTTTCTCCAAGGACTCGCCAAACTTTTTCAAGAACATTGACTCGAGCTCAATTGCCGTTAAGTCATTGCTCTTTACCATCACCATGTACTCCCTTACATGCTCTCTGGGATCGGTAGTCCCATCATACTTTTTTAAGAACATGAGCTTGAAATATTTAGGAGTTGGAGCTGGTGCTGCCTCGGGCTTAAATGGCAACTCCCTGTATTGATCTATGTCAAGCTCATCTTCAGTGTTTGTTATCCCTGGTATGCTCTCGAGGCACTTTTCTACGCGTGCCTCGACACGAGCCTCAACGCAAGCCTCGACACGAGCCTCAGCGCGAGCCTCGACGCGTGCCTCAATTTCTCTGGTCAACCTCTCAACATCGACCAAGGATGTAGTTTCAGCCATGGTGGGAATCGTCCCAAAGTGTGGCGTCGTGCCCGGTATGTTTCCCGAACCCCCAGACATGGCCCCATCGTTCGGTGCTGCGCTATTCCTCGCCTCTAACGAGGCGTGGAATTCAGCGTTGATATTAACTTGCTCGTCCTATCGCTCTTGAAGAGCCTTTAGTGCATTAACAAGGAAAGCTTGAAAGGCTTCGGTTGTCATGGGCGATGAAGACTGTTGGTTCGACGGAACGTCAATCTGTTCATTAAGAGTTCCACTGCTGTCAGCCATATCGTTGTCAAAAAATTATAGGTTTTAACGGAAAAGAACGTTGAACTTTGGGACAAAGCGTTTCTGCTTATATCCCCACAGATATTGCCAATTTGTATGGGCCTAATCAGTTTAGGATCACAAATCAAATTTGGGTTGGAATACAAGCAAAACTTTGTAGCAAAATCAATAAAACGCCGGAAATAAGCGTAAAATGCAAGGAAATAACTGGATTTCAATATATCGTAGTGAGTAAAAATTTTGGCAAAGTTTCTGTATGTATTTCTAAATACCTAAAATATAAAATGAAGTGCTATTTATAGATACAAGAACCTAGCCCACGTTTCCCATGGCTAGTGATGCTTAAACCCACGTTCTGGACGCTCATTAATGGAGATAATGGGTTGAAGTAGTGGGCTGCAAAGCCGCTTGGGCTCGAGGCGCTTCACCGAGGTTCATGTACATGACCTCGGTGGTAAGGCCTTGCTGTTCGACCGAGGTGAATATCGCTGAAGCTCAGCTTACGGCTCGCCTTCAGCGATTACCTCGGTGTCTGACTTCGGTAATCAACTCACTTGCTTCGGTTTCTAACTTGTCGTCACATGCTCGGTTGCTATCAGATCATGCTGACGACGCGACTCATAGTGAGCCGATTTCTACCCAATACAAGTACTTAAGTAGAGAATGGTAGAGAGGCTGACCCATTATCCAAGAGTTTCAAACTATGCGTCGCTAGCCCTCCGAGAATTTCACTTTTTACCTATATTGAAGAATTAAGCCTAAAACCATCTTTTTTTGTGTGTTATGAAAGAGTAGGAGAAGATGGAGGGCTATATGGAAGGATTGCAAAGTATTGGCATCTCAATTGAAGCAGCATGATAAAGAACTTAGACTCAAAAGAAGGTGACCGCTCATTTTATATGATTGTGTTTGATTGGTTTTATATATATATATATATATATATATATATATATATATATATATATATATATATATATATATATATATATATATATATATGGATAATACACTCTTTTTATATAGTCTGACTTAGTTTGATGTTTAAGATGAAATAGACATGTATATATTAAAGTAAGAGTTGAAAATTTGGTCTGATGGTAAAAACATCAAAGTATAAAATGTGTGTAGTTTGTGCAGGTTTTACAGTGAAATAAAAATTACTTATAACAAAAAGTTGAATAAGTTAATGAATTTAAGTTTTGTAAGTTCGTGAAACATAGAAAAATTGGTGTAATGTATGTGAGGAATAATCAATTTTGAGTATTAAGAAGAAATTAATTTTGCAGGTGGTTGATGGACTGGGTACAGAGTTTAAGAAAATAAAGAAAACTTTTAAATCATGTGGTTTAAAATGAAAGGTGTGTGTAATGTGGGCCAGAGTCTTTAAATCCTGTGGTCCAAAATAAATCTAAAGAGTTGCCATAAAAGGAAATAGGCATTCATTTTGGGACAAACAAAAAAGGAAAGATAGACACTCATTTTGGAATGGAGGGAGTAGTTAAACTGAAGTGATAATGGAATTAGAAATTTCTAGTAAATTAAAAGATGATTTAAAAAATAGGAGATCCTCTATACGGTTGATAGAAATACCTAAAAATAAAAATTATTCCTAAGAAGAAGAGGAATTGTAAAAGTATATAGTAGGGAAAACAATGGAAAAATGAGAAATATAATTTTATTTTGAGAGAGATATGATTAATTAATGAGAGATAATTTGGTAAATATGAATTTTTAATAAGTATATTTTTGTCTTGAAAAAATTAATAAACTGCTTCTGCCTCTTGGAAGAAGCAGATATCTGTAGCTTCTCTCCAACAGCAGAAAAACTGCTTCTGCTTCTATCTAAAAGTATTTTTTTTTTTGCCAAAAACCTCAAAGTTTTATAAAAGTACTTTTTTTTTGGCTTTGAAGAAGCAATACCAAACAGGCTATAAAGCACACCAATTTAAAGTTTTATGTTTTACATCTACAGAATGTTGAGAGTCTTCCTTTGATAGGTGAACAGACCAAAATGTAATGGATCACATTTTAATTGCGTTCGATGGCTCATGAAATTGTGAAACTTGATATTCGGAAATGAGATGAAACATAACAAGTGTACTTGGTCCTTACTATCTGCTTCCACAAATATGGGTTGCATGTTTTCTTAGGCTACTAGGATATAGAAATATGGCAGCTCCAACAAGTCTAAGAACAAGGCAACATATAAAGCTAATACAAAGAATAAACTGTCCAAAAGTACGGAAATATCAGAATTTTACAATCACTTCTCATGGAAAAGGTGTTGAAGAGGTTTTGAAGAATGACAAACGAGAAGAACTCAGTGGTTCCGGAGAAGAACCTGGTCCTTGTATAGAAGGGCACGACATATCGAAAAGATTTGAGGGTTGCAAATCCCTGCGGAACTAGGAGTAGTGGCGCATGAACGAGTATGCATCCTAGTCAGACTAAAAGAAGCGGTGACCAGGCTGTGTCTTCGAAGTACGAAATAAGAGTTGGACTTGAACAAGGAAAGAGTTACAAGGAATCTTGTCTTACCATAATTACAAGGTTTCCTTGTGGAACTCAACTAGGGTTTTAATGCCCATATAAATACAAGTTGTTGACGCAGCCGAAATTAGTTATTCACAAACAGAGAGTTGAGAGCTTACAGAGGCGATCCAGCAACTTTCAACGTGAGATAACTGAGGAAGACAACTGGTGAAGTTAAGTAGCTTGAGTCTAGGTATTCTGTCTAGGTTCACGGTTTGTAAGTTGTCTTGCCTTATGCTATCATTGTTATTACCTATCAGCTTATCGTAGAAGCAACTGTGTTAGGTGAACTTTTGAGAGATTACTTTGTAAAGCTAGAGTTTAGCTTTGTTGAGTGATTAGGGTCTAGAGTGTAGCCCCTTGGTTCAGTCTTGTAATCAGAAACTTGCTCTTTGTGTTAGTGGATTGAGTTCTAAAATCCCAGAGCGTGGGTCGTGGTTTTTCTCTCTTGAGCAAGGAGTTTTCCACGTAAAAACGCCGTGTTCTTTGAGTCTTGTGTTTTGTGTGTGTGTGTTGTGGTGTTTTAGTGCAAACTGCTAAGGTTCTTGACTAAGAGGAATCGAGTCATTGCGAAAAAAATCGGTAGACACTATTCAACCCCCCCCCCCCTTCTAGTGTCCTTAGAAGGTGCTTAGATTATAATAAGTGGTATCAGAGCGGGTCTTCTCGTGCTAGGTTAACACCTTGAGAAGGATCAGAATCATGAGTGCACCACCTACCATCACTGAAGGACAGTTAGTTCAAAGGCCCCTACAGTTCAATGGGCAGTACTATGCTTGGTGGAAGAACATGATGGAAAATTATATATGTGCTAAAGACTACCAACTATGGCTTATAGTATCTGAGGGAAATTTGACCCCTACCAAAATAGTTGGTGAAGGAGCTACTGCCAAAGAAGTACCTAAGTCAAAAGAGGAGTTCAATGAGGCGGACTATAGGATGATTGAAAAGAACCACAAAGCTAAACGTCTGGTAATTTGTGGTCTTGGCCCTGAGGAGTTTAATAGAGTATCATCTTATAAGACTGCTAAGGAAATCTGGGATGCCTTGCAAGTTGCACATGAAGGAACCAGTGAAGTGAAGGACTCCAAGAGAAGAATGATGAAAAGACAATTTGAGTTGTTCTCTATGGGAGAGAAGAAATCAATTCAGGATATGATGACCAGGTTGACCATTATTACTAATGAGATGAGATCCCTGGATATGGAGTTCTCTGAAGTAGAGATGGTGGATAAGATTCTGAATGTGCTACCTGAGGCTTGGGAACCCAAGATGACTGCTATCATTGAGTCCAAACCTCTCAGATCCATCAAACTTGAAGAACTAGTTAGAAGTTTTAAAACACATGAGATGATGAAAGATTCAAAAACTAAACCAGCTCTCAAGAAGGACAAGACTCTTGCACTCGAAGCAACTGATGAAACTGATGATTATGTTGATTTGTAATCAGTTGAAGCAACAATGGTTAGTGCTTTGAGACAGAAGTTTAACTTGGTAAAGTTCCAAGGTTTCAAAAGAAATAACAAGGAGAATTCTGGAAGAAAGAACATAGTTGACTTTCCTGATTACTCAGGATGCTTCAAGTGTTTCAAGAAGGACCATGCTGTCATGGATTGTCAAATGTGGGAAGTAGAATGGATGAAAAATAGAGCAACAAAGGAGAAGGAAAAGGAGGCGTCAAAGGAGAATGACAAAGATAAGAAGAAGGTGAGACGACCTCCAAACTTCAGAGCAGAAAGAAGGAAGAGAAAGGAAGCTTTCTATGCTATATGGGAACCTACTGATAGTGAATCTGATCGTGAATCGGGAGATGAATCTCCACTAGCACTGATGGGGTTGATGGATGTCATTTTAGATGAGGAAGATCCTCGGAAGTTCAGTGGAGGAAGAGGTCCCTCAAAGCCACCTGTGTTTAACGTGACTAACTACAAGTCTAGAAGAAAAAAATGAAAAAATTTCTTCAAGCAACGGATTACAGTCTCCGGTTGATTGTGAAAAGAGGACCTCATGTTCCTGTAAAAAGAGCAGCAAACGGGGTTCTGGTTCCAAAGTTGGTAGAAGAACTAGATCCTCAAGACCTAGACTGGTTACAGGCAAACTCCAAAGCTGAAATGTACCTAAGGAAGGGGCTGACTACTGATGTGTTAGAAAGGATACATGAATACAAGTCTGTTATTGAAGTGTGGGATAAGCTAAAGGAAATATACACCGAAGGTGACCAAAAGAAGGACCCAGCTCTTACGGCAACTGATAGGGAGGAAGCTGCTCATTCAGCGGGGGGTACGTCTATCTGATCTCAAAGAAAATTTACATGCATACTCTACTGAAAATTTGATCTTAATCACTGCCACTTTGATTGAGGGTTATGAAAAGGAGAAAATTGAGAAAGATAAATTAACTGAAGAGTTTAGTAATCTCAGAATAAGCACAAGAGTCTTCAAGAACAAAACATTGAACTGGAAGAAATCAATGACATTTTAAAAGGACAGACTCTTGTGTCAAACTCTAAGATCACAGAACTAGAATTGGAACTCAATCAATTAAAGGAAAGTGTCAACGGTAAGCAAGTAATAAGTGAAGTTCGAACCTTTCTTGAAAATGAACTTAAAAGAACAAATGAGATTCTGTATCAGAAAACTGAAAAGAACAGGATTTTAAATCAAAAGGTTTAAAAATCTGAATATGAGCTTACCAGATTAACAAAATGGAATAAGTCCTCTGAGGCAATGAACTGGGTTCTTGAAAATCAGAACAAAGGAAAACAAGGGCTAGGATTCAAGAAACCACTGCCTCCATATAATCCTAAAAGCAAGTATGTGGGGTTGCCTTGTAACATGTTATGCACCTTCTGTGGGGAAACTGGACATTACAAACAAAGGTGCATGTATGCAAGCAAGGCAAAGACCAAGAATAAAAGAAGTGTTCTACCTAAATAGGCTAAAAAGGATTTGATTTATCAATTTTCTCATAAGAACGGACCCAAGCTTGTCTGGGTTCCTAAAGCTAACCCCTAATCTGTTTTGTAGGCTGGAGTGAGGGAGAACAATCCAAGCTGGATTCTTGATAGCGGTTGTTCAAGGCACATGACAGGAGATAGAAGAAACTTTCTCTCACTCGCAGCATTCCAAGGAGGCAGTGTAGCATTCGGAAGAGGAAAAAGCGGTCAAATTGTAGGAATCGAAAAAATTGGGAGAACTCTGGATCATGCAATTGAAAACGTATATTGTGTCGATGGTCTCAGACACAACCTGCTGAGTATCTCTCAACTGTGTGATAGAGGAAATGAAGTGAGATTTTCTTCTGTAGGGTGAATTGTGAAGAACCTACAGAGTGGAGAAATTGTTATGGAAGGAAAAAGGGTGAAAAATGTACAAAGCATCACTGAAATCACTGCCTAAAAACAACTTGACATGCTTAAACGGGCAAGAAAGTGATTCTCAGTTGTGGCACAAAAGAATGGGACATGCAAGTCTATCACAACTCAACAAACTAGTATCATAGGAGCTGGTTCGTGGACTGCCTAGTAAGAGATTTGAAAATATAAAAATGTGTCATGCCTGTGTGAGAGGAAAACATGTGAGATCATTCTTTAAATCAAAGAAGGTGCTAAGTACATCAAAACCATTAGAACTGATACATATGGATCTGTGTGGACCCATGAGAGTCAGGAGCAGAGGAGGAAAGAGATTTGTGTTCTTAATTGTTGATGACTACTCTAAGTATACATGGACTCTGTTCTTAGCATCCAAAGATGAAGCTTTTGATAGCTTCAAAGATTGGGCTGGTGTTGTGCAGAAAAGGTTGAGCATGGAACTTGTCAGCATTAGATCTGATCATGGAACAGAGTTTGAAAACTCAAAATTTTCGAATTATTGTGCGAAGTATAGCATTGATCATAACTTCTCTGCACCAAGAACTCCACAACAAAATGGAGTAGTTGAAAGGAAGAACATGTCTCTGGATGATATGGCAAGGACTATGTTGCTGTCAAGTGGTCTTGCAAGGAACTTCTGGGCTAAAGCAATAAACACTGCGTGCTATCTACTGAATAGATTCTCCATAAGAGCTATTTTTGACAAGACCCCATATGAGCTGCTCAGAGTAAGCAAACCAAATATTGCACACCTGAGACCCTTTGGTTGTAAATGCTTTGTCCACAATAACGGAAAGGAACCATTGGGGAAATTTGATGCTAGAAGTGATGAGGAAATATTCCTTAGTTATTCTATTCAAAGCAAAGCATACAAAGTGTTTAATAAAAGAACACAAACAGTGAAGGAAAGTATGCATGTGGTATTTTATGAATCCGATAAGGCAGTAGATGAAATTGAGTAGATGATCAAGCGATTTGCCTTACTCGAGAAGATGGTGCAGCGGACTCTGAAGATCCAGAAGACAAGGAAGAATCATGTGAGGATTCAACTTCACGAGAACAAGGAGTCAATATGACAGGGGAACACCAGATGAAGTCAATGATTCAATGAGTCAGGAAGAACCTACCCAAAGTGATGCTGAAGGTTCTTCTTGTCATATTCAACCCAGGCCATGGAAGCACGAAAGTTCTCACCCTTTGGAGAATGTATTATCAGAATTGGATACTGGAATTATGACCAGGTCGGCCTTGAAGAATTTTTGTGCATTCTTTGCCTTCCTATCATCTCTAGAACCAAAGAATGTAAAAGAAGCCCTAGAAGATCCGGATTGGATTCTAGCCATTCAGGATGAACCTCATCAGTTTGAAAGAAACAAAGTGTGGCACCTGGTTCCTAAGCCAAAGGACAGATTAATAATTGGAACAAAGTGGGTGTTCAAAAATAAACTGGATGAGCATGGTATAGTTACAAGAAACAAGGCTAGATTTTGTAATCCACGGATACAATCAAGAAGAAGGACTTGACTGTGATGAAACTTTTGCACCAGTTGCAAGAATGGAAGCTATTAGAATGTTGATTGCCTTTTCCACATACATGGAATTCATACTGTATTAGATGGATGTGAAGAGCGCTTTCCTGAATGGATATCTGAATGAAGAAGTCTATGTAATTCAGGCACCAGGTTTTGTGAATAGTGAATTTCCTGATCATGTTTACAAACTGGATAAGGCACTCTATGGTCTGAAGCAAGCTCCAAGAGCCTGGTATGAGAGACTATCAGGATTCCTATTGAAGAATGGTTTTACAAGAGGAAAGATCGACAACACACTGTTCTTAAAGAAGAAAGGAAAAGATCTATTGGTGGTTCAGGTATATGTTGATGATATCATTTTTGGAGCCACCTATGAGGAGCTATGCAAGGGATTTGCTGAATTAATGGGCAGTGAATTTGAAATGAGCATGATGGGAGAACTCAATTTCTTCCTAGGATTGCAGATAAAACAAATGCCTGAAGGAACCATGATTCATCAACAAAAATATGTCAAGGAACTTCTGAAGAAATTTGACATGGAAGGAGCTAAAGAAATAACTTCTCCTATTGCTCCTGGAACCAAGCTGGATATGGATGAACTAGGTCCTTCTACAAATGAGACAAAATATAGAGGAATCATAGGTTCACTCCTCTATCTCACAGCCAGCCGACCTGATATTGTATACAATGTGGGACTGTGTGCTAGATTTCAGTCCAAGCCTAAGGAATCACATTTGACAGCTGTGAAGAGGATTTTGAGATACTTGAAAGGAACTCGGGATCTATGTCTATAGTACCAGGGGAGGTACTTTTGAACTAATTAGTTTTGCTGATGCAGATTATGCAGGTCACTTGGTGGACAGGAAAAGCACTTCAGGAATGGCACACTTTCTTGGTCCCTGCTTAGTTTCTTGGGCAATAAAGAAGCAGAATTCAGTAGCCTTATCTACTGCAGAAGCTGAGTATGTAACAGTTGTATCATGCTGCTCACAATTGTTATGGATCAAACAACAGTTGGAGGATTTTGAAATTAAATGTGGAGCTGTGCCAATTTTCTGTGATAAGACAAGTGCAGTGAACATTGTCAAGAACCCAGTCCAACATAAAAGACAAAGCACATTGATATTAGACACCATTTTCTTAGAGATAATGTAGAAAAGGGTCTGGTCACTATGAATTCTTACAGGACTGAAGATCAAATTGCTAACATATTTACCAAAGCACTGAACAACGTTCAGTTTGAGAGGAACATGTTGGAGCTAGGGATGACCAAAATACACGGATGACTCAGCGTTTGTTCCCTAATGATTGGTTAGTTAAGTGTTCAGCTTCGTGTTTGGAACTGTTGATATTATTGTCCATTCTAAATTTTGTACATTATTAAGTGCACTTGTTCAGCTGATTAGCACCAGGTTGGGCTAATGTGTTACCATGAAAGAACCACAAGGTACGTAGAAGGAACCAAGGCAAGAATGAGAAACCATGTACAGGTATAGCTACACAAGCTATTTATGTTAAGTGTCATAACTGAAATTGATTGTCAAATTATGCGTGTGTCAAGGAAGTCCTCCTATGTTCTTGTAACTGTCCTTATTTGGGTAATTCTTGTAACCATCAAATCAATCCTTTTTTTCCGGTTTTCAAACTTCAAAAAGCTGCTTTTCACTTTTTTGCCATCATTAGAGACAGTTCCCTAGTTAAACCCCCTACCACCATTACTCATTCTCACTTCGAGTTTTGAAACAAACGAAACATACACACTTGCAAAAATAATCTCTCTCTACTCTGTCTATTTTCTCTCACAGAAAATCGAAACAAGAAAATCCCTTCATCTCATTTTTAAAACCCTAACCAAAATCACCATGTCTCAAGCACAATCTACATCGACATCTCCTATTAAGGCTTCAGGAACACACAAATCCAAGAAATCTACTCCAAAACCTCCTCCATCTACTCTCGCAGAAAAAATTGTCAAAGCCAGGGCAAAATTCCTCAAAAAGGGAGAAAAGAAAGGAGTCAAGAAGATGGTGGTCAGATTCTCATCTCCTACGCCGGCAGAACCAGTTTCATCTGAAAAAATGGTTGAGGTAACGGTTGACTCTACTCTACCTGATTCTACTGCTTTAGAAGTTGTAAAAAGTCCTGGAAAATTAAGTACTGAAACATTGATGAAAGGACAAGATGAAATCGTAGAAAAGGTAGAGCCATGTGAAATACTGATAGGGGGAAGGTAGTTGAGGAGAAACAAGAGGTTGTTCAGGAGGAACCTAAGTCTAGTTTGCATGTGCCCTTAATAACTGAGAATGTGCTGGAGGTTGATGTAGTTGAAAAAATGATAGAAAGACTGAGAGAAGAGGATTTTGCTGAATCCCAAAAGGGACATGTTAGTGAACCTAGGTCGGAGGATGTTTCTTTTGAGGGAGTTCATGATATATCTGTACATGAAGGTCCAGTTGTTGGAGGACCTAGTTCTGCTGAGGTTGCAAAGGACTTGAGCGAGGAACCTGGTTCTCGCTCAGATCCTATTGTGGCTGAGGATGCAGAACTAATTGGACAGATTCTGAAGAGGAAAAGGGTGAGGAAGTCTTAGAAGGAAATAGGGAAGGAAAGAAAGTTGAGGAAACAAGAAGGAAGAGTGCAAAAAAAAAGGTTTGGAGAGGAAGATGAAAAACTGATGAATGAAGGTGAAGAAGAAGAAGTAGTGTTTGTAAGTGAGACCAGAGTGGAGGTTGACAAGAGAAGAAGGTTGTTGAAAGGGGGAAAGTCTGTGTCCAAGAGCAAACTGGTGGATGAATCTAGTGAGGACTCTCAGGAGAAGAGGACTGAGAGTGATGAGAAAACTGCTGCACAGCCAGCTCATTCCTCAAGAAGGATGGCAACAAGGTCAGCCTTGAAGCAGCAGTTAGCAAAGGTTGATAAGCTGGAAAGAAAATTTAAGGATGTGAAGGCTGGAAAACTAAAGGAAGAGCAGAAGCATGAGAAAAAAGAGGATGAAGCCAAGGAAGAAAGTGACGAAGCTGGTAGCTATGTGGAACCCAGTGATTCATAAACAGACTGTGAGCTGGAGAGCAAGAAAAGAAGGAAAGACTCTGAGGAGGTTGACAGAGCAGCCTTTTTTGCAAAACACCAGGTATTGGCTGTGAGCAACCTGGGTGATGTGAAGGAGCACCACATGAAGCCCTTACTTAGAATGGTAGGGGATCAAGGGTGGTTAGGTCTATTTGCCAACAAAGACAGGCTGCTGTATTCTGATGAAGTCAGAGAGTTCTACACAAATTGCAGGATTGCTGCCAGGAGGGTGTATTCTATGGTGAAAGGAGTTGAAATTGAGTTTGGGAGAACTGAGTTGGGAGTGATACTTGATGTACCTGCTAAGGGTTATTGCAGGTATATTAAGTTGAAATGGCGAAAAAGAACCGATGGAGTGACTCCATTGAGTGTTGTGAAGAAATTTTCAGAGGAAAAAAACTCAGGAAGGAGAGGAAGGTTGACAAAAAGGAAATGGAGCCGGCTCATCAGTTGTTGTTTGAGTTTGTGCATAGGTTCTTGTTTCCAAGGGGAGAGAGGAACAGTAAGGCTAGTGCTCTTGACCTAACCTACATGGACTTGCTGGACAGAGGAGTAAAAATTAATCTACATGGTCTGATAATCACACATATCAAAAGGATTGCAGACACTGATCAGAAGCCATATTCATTAGTGCATTCCTACATCCTCCAGCAGGTTCTTGAGCACTTTGGAATTCCTTTGGAAGCAGGGAAAAAGCCCACCATACATCAAATGTTTTGGCATAATGTGCTGAAATGTTGTGATTTCTTCAAAGAGCAAAGAGCTTCAAAGAAACCAGTGTAGGTTAAACAGGAGCAGGCTGAAGTGAGTGAAGACTATGGACCAGATGAAGCAATTGCGGCAGTGAAAGAACTAGAGAGTCATGTTCTTGACGTGAATACAGAGAATGCTGAGCTGCATAGGAAGCTGGAGTTGAAGGATCAAGAAATTGATCGCTTGTAAATTGAGTGTCACAAGTATGAGGCCGAGCTGGTGATGGAAAGGGCCAAGAATACGAAGAACCTTGAGGCACTTGTCAAGCACTTCAACCTACAGCTCTGAGTCCTACCCTTCTTTCTCTCTGTCCTTGTTGATTGCCCTCCCTTATCTCTCTGTGTCCTCCTTGATATGTGACTTTAAGACAATCTTATTTTTCAGTTGTGTACTTAAATAGGGTTGTGTGGCTTGTCACGTCCTGGATGAATGGTTTTAAATTTCTCTTGCTTATTTTGGATCTGTTCTATTATATCTGGTTCTGTTTGGGCCCTTAGCCTTATTTCTGTGTGTTTATATCTTAGCTGACTTATTGCCTTGTGCTCTAGACTGAATAGTACTAACTGGTTTATGCAGGTGTTTGAATCTTTTCGATGATGCCAAAAGGGGGAAGAAGGAAATGTTGGGTGTTTGTGACCTAACTCATCTGTTTTAAAATTTTCAAACTGTTATTCTTGTTTTTGTGTTTTTGGAAATTTTGTCTGTTCAGGTTCTTTGGCAACATTTGTTTGTCATCATCAAAAAGGGGGAATTTGTTGAGAAGAGGTTTTGAAGAATGACAAAGGAGAAGGACTCAGTGGTTGCGGAGAAGAACCTGGTCCTTGTGTAGAAGGGAACGACTGATCGAAAAGATTTGAGGGTTGAAAATCCCTGAGGAACTAGTCGTAGTGGCGCGTGAGCGAGTATGCATCCTAGTCAGATTAAAAGAGGCAGTGCCCAGGCTGTGTCTTCGAAGTACGAATAAGAGTTGGACTTGAACAAGGAAAGAGTTACAAGGAATCTTGTCTTACCATAATTACAAGGTTTCCTTGTGAAACTCAACTAGGGTTTTAACGCCCATATAAATACAAGTTGTTGATGCAACCGAAATTAGTTATTCACAAACAGAGAGTTGAGAGCTTACAAAGGCGATCCAACAACTTGCAACGTGAGATAACTGAGGAAGACAACTGGTGAAGTTAAGTAGCTTGAGTGATATTCTGTCTAGGTTCACGGTTTATAAGTTGTCTTGCCTTATGCTATCATTGTTATTACCTATTAGCTTATCGTAGAAGCAATTGTGTTAGGTGAACTTCTGAGAGATTACTTTGTAAAGCTAGAGTTTAGCTTTGTTGAGTGATTAAGGTCTAGAGTGTAGTCCCTTGGTTACAGAGTCTTGTAATCAAAAACTTGCTCTTTGTATTAGTGGATTGAGTTCTAAAATCCCAGAGTGTGGGTCGTGGTTTTCTCCCCTGAGCAAGGAGTTTTCCACGTAAAAACGTTGTGTTCTTTGTGTCTTGTGTTTTGTGTTTTGTGTGTGTTGTGGTGTTTTAGTGCAAACTGCTAAGTCAAGAACTTCTTGACTAAGAAGAATCGAGTCCTTGCAAAGAAAAATCGGTAGACACTATTCAACCCTCCCTTCTAGTGTCCTTAGGAGGTGCTTAGATTATAATAGTGCTCCCGTGAGAAGGTTTTGAATCAAAGTTTGTGAGCTGCGTTTCAAATACTATAGAGATGGTGCAGTTAGAGTTCTTTTTTTTTTCCTTTGATTGGTTGCAGTTAATCATTATGCTTTCTTGGCAAAAGTTTTTTTCTTAAAATCTTTCTACAAACTGATTATAGTACCTTAGCACGTGAGTTGGTCTTATTGCTGATAACTTGATATGCATTTATTATCTGGATTTATTTTACATTATCACGGGTTGTGTGTTGTTTTTCAAGTGATGTTTTTGCATTTCAAACTCAACCTCCATTCTTTTGTTTGTATCTTCAGGACTTTACCTGAATCATTGATTAGAGAAGATGATGTAAGTGTTCTTTTCAATGCCTGGCTGATGTTATGATATGCTGCAACTCAAAGTTTATAACAAATCAAAAAAAAAAGTTTACTTATCCAAAAAAAAAAAATTATATCACATTTTTTAGTGTATTCTTTGAAATCCAAATGATTCTGTTCACATGTAACTTCTGAAGCAAAAAAGTTTGAGTACTCATGCACTCACTATTTTAGAAATATCTGTTTCTTTGTTTGAATTGAACAGTATCTGTTTTTTTTCTTAAACTTCATCGGAAAATTCCGTCCCCCCCCCCTCATCCAAGGAGTAAAGCTGATATATTTCTTATTATCATAATTACAGCTACATTATGACTTATGATAATATTAAAACTGCTATTGCAAAGGCATTTGGAGTGCATAAGGATGAAAGGAGATGTTATGGTGCTCCAGTCGCATTGCTCTTTCACTCAGCTGAGAATTTGAGATGCATATATTCCCTGCTTGATAATATGAACAACAAGGGTTTATGCTTGTTGGTTTTTGTTAAAAATATGGAGCAATAAAAATAAGATTGAAAATAGGATTGAAATAGTCTCTACTTTTCTTATTCAACTTATGGTTATTTATAGCCAATGTTCAACAAAAAAATCAGCATCTAAACATTCAAAATAGCTACAATAGCTCAACCACCTAATAACTCTAACAAATATTTAAAATTTTAAACTAACTAACTAATTATTCTAGATTTTCTAAACTAATTATTCTAGATTTTGTGCAGCAATTGAATAAACTTCAACACTCCTCCTTTGTTCAGTTGATGCAATCTAAAACAGATGCTCCTCCTCAATTTCTGCTTCCGTTATTTGTGCTTGCAGATTTTTTTGATTGTCTTTAAACTTGCACACTTTTGTGACATGACCTGTTTGTTTGCAATTTCCACATGTTGCATCAGGTCTCCACCAACAAAACGTTTCTAGGTGTGTTTTCTTTCTGCAATATTTGCAAAGAGGATAATTGACTTTTTCTCTTTTATTTTGTGCATAAAGAGCACCTTCAATAACTGTTTCATGTCTAAAAATTCTTCTTTGCTCTTGTGTTTGAAGAGCACTTATCAATTCTGCAACAGTGATGGTAGATATATCTTTTGACTCTTCTAGAGAGGAAATTTTAGACTCAAATCTCATTGGAATTGTCACAAAAAAAATTTCAACAATTTTGTTATCTGAAAAATCAGCACCAAGCATTCTGATTTGATTAACAATCACGTAGATTCTATCAGAATACTTAGTGATAGTCTCATCTTCTTGCATCCTAAGAGATTCAAAATCTCTTTTCAAATTCAAAATCTGCATTTGTTTGATTCGATCACTTTCTTGATATTCTTTTTTTAGTTTTTCCCATGTTTCTTTTGCAGTCTCACATGCAATGATTTTAGAAAAAATTAAATCCGCAACTGAATTTGAATAATAGTTTTGGTTTTGCATTTTTTGGTTTTCTCTTCTGAATAAGCTTTAATTTGAGCAAGAGTCGGATTTTCGGGGAGTGGTGGTAATGACGTATCTGCCATTCCAACTTCCCATAAATCATAGGCTTCAAGATAAGATTTCATTTTCACTGATCAAATTTGATAGTTTTCACCAGTGAAGATTTGTGAGACATTCAAAGAGAGCGGTTGCTTGCCATTTTGAAAATAATGTTAAAAATATATATGGGTTAAAAATGGTAAAAACTAGTCGTTTGACTCACAGATCCCTTAAGATCAGTTGAGGCTCTTGATACCAATTGTTGGTTTTTGTTAAAAATATGGAGCACCAAAAATAAGATTGAAAATAGGACTGAAATAGTCTCTACTTTTCTTATTCAACTTGGGGCTATTTATAGCCAATGTTCAACCAAAAATCAGCATCTAAATATTCAAAATAGCTACAATAGCTCAACCACCTAACAACTCTAACAAATATCTAAAATTTAAACTAATTAGCTAATTATTCTAGATTTTCTAAACTAATTATTCTAGATTTTGTGCAGTAATTGAACAAACTTCAACAATGCTGTATTGTCGAAGCAGTTACTGGCAGGTCAATTACTTTTGAGAAAACTAGGTGGCAAATAAGAAGGATAATCAAGCAATATCTTCCCAAAGTTCTCCATCGCCATGATGATTCCATCAAAGTCGTATTAAAAGAATTTCCCAACTCCTCAAAGATCCTCAACATTGTCGTGTTAATCATGAGGTTCTTTGTTCTACTTCAGAATCCTTTCGTACTGCTGCTAGTTATGTGCTGGATAGACTTGAGGAGCTGCCTCTTCTTACTTTAAATAAAATGCGTAGGGATCTCACGAAAGTCACAGCAGATATCCCCAATATGCAGCCTAAAAGAATAGGTTGGAATATCAAAAGGTTAGTTAATCAGATTAGGACAACATCTTTGGAAATGCTGTCAGACTATGAAGAAGGGGATCAACCACCAGAGCTCCTGTCCAAGGCTTTGTCCATAGGAGCCTAATGTTAAAACCAGAACTTGATTGTCCTTCTCAGATGATGTTCCGAAAACTTTCAGCTGATGCAGAAGCATTGCAGAATGATATAGCGAAAGCAATCAGGATACTAGATGATAAAAAGAAAGTAAATTTTGTGGAGCTGGGGAATTTGCCACTTGTGTTGGTTTTTAATGGAGTTAATTCCTAAAATGGTCACTGAACTAATACAAAATATCTTAAAAAGTCACTTTCCTTTGATTTGGGAAAAAAATATCACTCAATTTATCCAAAGTTCCTTAAAAAGTCATTCTCCCAAGTTGTGCTTAAAGTTCACCGGAAAATGCTGATGTGGCATTTTATTTTGTTCTTTTTATTAAAAATAGACCCAACAAATATTTTTAATTTTTTTAAATAAATTATTTATCTATGAGATAATTTACTGGTAGATTATTTATTCTTCGTCTTTATATTATAGATCTTTTTGGTATATTATTGGTGTATATTAATGTCCTATTTGCATGTTAATAGTATATTTGATTTCCTACTATTTGCATATTAATAGTATATATTTGATTTTCTTCAACGTAAATTGTGCATCATATAAAAATTGTAGGGCAGAGGGATTATGAGATATACTCCCTAGTAATTTGGCATTCGGTTAAGCTGATTTTAAGGAATGCTCATTGAAAAATATCAAAGTGTGCAAATAATATTATGATAATTTTAAAATTAGGTACCACAACAAATATACTAAAGAGTGTAATTAGAAATTATAACTGATGTAGTTATTTGAAATCTTTCCAACAATTATAGTTGAAAAATGTAGCACCATAAGTTTTTTTTTACATGTTTTTGGCATAATAATTATTGAATTTATATATTTTCATATGCGGTATATCTTTTAGACATTTTGGTTAACAAATATGATTTTTACTTTCTGCTGAATCTTTTCCCATAGCATATTGTTATTTATTTTGAGATGACGATGTTTTTTAAAAAATCTAAAATATTTTTTCGGTCCAGTTTTAATAAAAAGAACTAAAATAAAATGTTATATTTTTCATAAATTTTAACGTACAACTTGGGAGAAGGACTTTTTAAGGTAATTTGGATAAAAAGAACTAAAATAAAATGCTACATCATCATTAGTTCAGTGACCATCCTAGAAATTAAGTGATTCTAATGTTAAAGCTTCCAAAGAAAGTGTTTGTTTGCGTGTTAAAGTGAAGAAACTGTTGACTGAATATATTCTTGAATGCAGCGACTTGCAGTTATCTGAGGATGATGTTTCATATCTCGAAGGCAATTCTTCAGATTCCAAAGTTTTTGAAGGTGTCTGAATACTGAACTCTCCTTGTGCTGCTTCTGATACTGCGATGGTATGCTGCTGTTGCTGGATCTTAACCTCTCTGATGCCTAAGGAAATTGCTTGTAGATTTCTCTAAATTACTTTGGTATTGCTAAATCATTGGAACTATCAATGTTTTGAACAATTCTAGATAGCTTATTGATTATCAGGAAAGTGTCATACTTAATGAGATTTTGCTATCAGTCTGACATTATTCAAAATGCTCTTATAGTGCTTTAAAATTAACACCTTTACAAATATATGTGCCCCTACACAAGTTCTCTTGTTTTCCCATCCTTAGGAAGTAGTGAAATTTTGTATCATAAGGGTGGTGATTGACTGATCTCTTTTCATTTATAGTTCTCAAGGACAAGCGAAGCTCTTGTGATGAGACCACTAGCTCCATTTTGTGTCATGCTCTTGGTGAGATAATTCCTTCATTTCCAAACAGGTACTTCTGAGTCTGCTGGTTTTTATAAATTAATGTTACCTCTACACATTTTCTAGTGTTATTTATTTCGTCATGGAAGGTAAATAGCATGAGGACGGAAACTGCTTGAATCAGACAAGCTTATTTCTAAATTAATCTTTCTACTTGTAATAAATAAAAGAAAAACATTCTACTTTGCCAGTTCTATGACCGACGATTATTGTGGTTTAGTCCTGTTGCCTGAACCTCAAATTGCTTTTGCTCTAACATTTTTTTATTTGCTTTACTTCTATCTGTCAATAATAGATTATAGAATCTTTCTAGTACTGTCAAATGGCTCCCTCCCTCTAGAAGGAGCAAATAACATGTTTGTCATTTGACCAATCCGCGCAAAATATGGCCTGTCAAGTTCAGTGCATAAAACTGATATTATGGCAGGGTAAGTTCGAGTTATTTGGTAAGGAGACTAAGCAGTTAGTGCAATTTCAGTGTAATTTGGTAAAGGATAGAGGATAGTAGATGTAATTTGAATAATTGTAGAATAGTGGTTTATCAATTTTACTGGTTTATCTTTAGTATACAACTGAACATGCTTAAGAATCATTATTAGTTTCAATACAAGAAAAAAGGATTTATGCTTGCTGTATTCTTTAGGACTTTAATTGGTAGCAGCTTTGAGTAGAGACTAGAGATACAGTGACACAGCTTTATTTCTTGGTCTTAGCGAGTTATTGACATTTTAAGAAAGCTCCCTCTCTCAGTCTCTTGTGAAAGCGATAGCCAATGTGACATTATAGTGAAATGACCGCATCTCTGTTTCCTTTGGTTGGTCTAGTAAAGGGGAAGGAATATTTTTGTTCATCCTCAATTACACTACTTGGGTTTCCTTTGGATTAGTAAAGGGGAAGGAATATTTTTGTTCTTCCTGTGATTCTTGCATTTTGAACTTATAGAGTTAAACTCAAACTCGCCTTGTAGATTTATCTGTTATGGCATGTGCTGTTATTGTTGATAATTTATAGTTTTCTGCTGGGTGTTTTACATGCAGTGGTAAAGAGCATCTGAAGGAGTTGTTGGGCGTGAGGTAGCTT
This sequence comes from Petunia axillaris subsp. axillaris, assembly GCA_029990575.1. NCBI lineage: Eukaryota > Viridiplantae > Streptophyta > Magnoliopsida > Solanales > Solanaceae > Petunia > Petunia axillaris. The sequence continues at coordinate 8,791,703 of JARKNS010000001.1, read as the reverse complement.
CTGAAACCTCGAGCAATTGATCGAAGCATAGCTCAAGGTCTAAATTACATAGAAGCTTGCTTAGATATAGTTGGGGACGATATGTAGCCAGGACCATGATATCTGCGTTCTTGAAAAGAAATTCATTTCACATGTGGAGTTTAGGTCTGAAACTTGTTAATCGAGTGAGGTCATGTTTTTGTTTGCTAATTTATACTAACTTCTTTGTATTCTATTTTGTCACACAGGTTTCTGAAGTGGAAGCACTGTCAGGTCTTCACCAACTGTGACTTGAAAAGATATATTGTGATTCATCTGGAGATCCAGTATGATAAAACATGGGTTTGATATTGGCTTATGGAATGGAGGCGAAATTTTGGCCAGAAGAACAGATAAGCTTGTTTTTTGTATGCGAATTTTGCTTTTGCTTGTTCATTCATTTATTTCATTTGTTAATATGCTTTTTGTACGAGCCAGAAATAAGTTTCTGGTAATACGTGTGATATATCGGCAATTCATTTACTGTAAGAGATGTCAACTCCATTTGTCACAGGCAATAGATAATTAGTACAATCTCAGTGAAATGTTTGAACAAGTGATGTTGGACCAAATCTTAAGAAAATCAGCTCGGTGTATTTTACATAGTACTTTACATATGCTTGCAGTTTCTTTTCTCTCTGAACACATTAAATTTACATGCTGGTGCCTGGTCTGTTTGTGGCCTGTGGGTGGGTTGGGATGGGCGGTGTGGGTGCTGCAATATGAACTATTTGAAATCGTGTTAATTCAGTGTGAATGATGCAAATTTATTTTTATTTATTTTTTTATTTTTTTTTTTGTGTTCTTTTTAGAATCTACCATTGGAAGTATTCAAAAAGAACTGACAGCTCCCTTCCAACTTCTCGATTCTCATGTAACAGATAAATTACTTGCTACTCCCTCCTATCATTTTTAGTTGTAACATTTGTTATTTGCATGTCCGTTAAGATATCATAAATAAGTAGAATATTTTTACTAATTTAACATTCTTAATATTTTGCTCATAATTATAATTGATGTCTTTGTTCTCTTCAAGAACGATTAATAATAGAGATATTATGGAGAAAATACGGTAAATTTTATCTTGATATTTTAAATTAACAAATATTTTGGCCAAATTAGTTTTAGTAAATACAACTAAAAATGACCGGAAGAAGTATGAATTTAGCATTCAATGAAGAAGAAAAAGTAGCTTGTATAAGTTGGTTTTGTGAACATGGCCTGTAAGTTGGTTTTCGAGCAAAACTGTGAATTTGGATTAGGTGGCATTTTATTTTTGAGATATAAGATATCCTGTAGAGGTGAAAGTTTGGGGGGTGTACATCAGTTCTTGCTTCTTGGTGAAGGCCCTTCGATGTTGCTAAATTGTCAATCAGTTGAGGGGAAATAGGTTTCATCTTAAAAATGTACTACTAGTATTTTGTGTTTAGCTATACAGTCAGGGCTGTTTGGTAGGAGAGATAAGGAATAATAATTTTGAAATTAAATTTGGGATTAATTTATCTCATATTTGGTAGGAGTTTAGAGTTTTGATTCCGGGGTTACCAAGCACTGAATTATTTATCCCACAATTGTGATACTATTTTTATCCCATACTCCATGGGGAATTATAATTCGGTGATTAGTAATTCCGGTATTAACATTAAAATGACTTATTTCTTCCCTCTTCCAAAGCTCTTCTTCCAAAATATTTTGAGTAAGTTAAGGTCAAAATTAAAAATAATTTTTTATCCTAATTTGTCTACTTTAAACCATACACATGTTTTATATTATATCCAGTATTTATCAATAAAAGTGTATCTATTTTAAATTCCTAGCTTACTTGGAATAGAGCAAGGGGTCGTTTGGTACGTGAGTGAGTTAACTTTGCATATGAGCAACCCAAGGCACTGTTTCTCCCAACGCACACGCAAATATACATGGTCGACAAGTAATAAAGTGATATGTAGAGTATCGTTCCCACGAGGACTATTCAGACTGAATCCTAGTAAACAATTTCTTAAAAACTATTCAGGGATCTTTTTCAAGGATAGTTGTGAAAGTTACTAACTAAAGAAAATAATTAAAAATAAGTAATTGAAGTCAATAATCGTTATCAATAATAGAGAAACGGTCCAGGATCAGAGCTACGAACAATCCAGTTGAGTTTTCCAGTTGATTCTACTTCTTGATTTCCTAGATTGCTTACTAACATGTTAAATGTACCCGTGAAAACCTTTCGATTCTTCACGGTCTATGCAGGCTACTCCAATCCCTAAATGTCTATGGGTTGAATCACGTGCACGCATTAACGAATTCTGTGATTAGTTAAGCTAGGCGAGCAAGTATATGTCTATCCTACCCGCAAATCGATTCCCCAATGCCCAGGTTCACAATCAAGCCCTATTCTTTCTTATTTGCGTTCACAAGTTCCCTCTGTCGAGTTCAACTTGTAAACTGTAGATAGTGTTCAATTATCAGGCCTCAATAACCAAACAATTAGGCTCAAGAAAGAATAAACAATCTGTAATGGTAAATCAATATATAAAAATCAACTTTCAAACATCAACCTTCATGTGATTGCTCTAACCCTAGAACGAACAAACTATAGAATTAAAGAGAAGAATAAGAGAAAGAGAGAAAGAACTTGTTTAGAAGACATCTAGGGCTCCTCCCCTCTCCTCCAAAACTTGCTCCAAAGTCTGAACTTCTCTCAAAAACTAAGTAGAAGAGTATTTATAATGTTTACAAAAGCTTAGCAATTAGTTACGCCTAAGCCTAGACGAAATAGGATTTCCAAAACCGCTCCAGGGGCGCTATAGATGGCGCCCCGCGCCTCGAAACGCGCGCACCCAAGCAGAACCCCTCGAATCTCGCACGCCATGGCCCGCTCCGCGCTCCAAAACGCGCCAACAAGCTGGGCGCTTTTGGGGCGCCCCGCGCCAGTAACCGCGCCAGGCCATTTTGGCTGCTTTCATCGTTCGCATCTTGCTTCGTTCTGTGCCTTCGCGTGCTCGATCAAATCCTCAATCCAACTCCAATCTTTTCTTGCTCGATCATGCTCTTTAAAACTCCAATTGCACTTCATAACAACCTACAATCATACGACATAAAATCAGTGCAAAATCACATTCATCAACTAGAAAACGCGCGAATAAAGTACTCAAACGTGAGGAAATATTAAGGAAATATAGGCATAAAATGCCAAACATCACCACCCCACACTTGAACATTTGCTCGCCCTTGAGCAATCACAAATAACTTCCCAACCTAGGTAGAACAGGTCTGCCTATGACTATGGTTGATACCGACCATTGAACAAATGCATACAAGACTATTATGGGTCCAACAAACATGCCAACAATTTAACAAACTCAAAAACATGAGAACAACCACCCCAGGACAACTCAAATGCACAAACTCAACTCATTGCAACCACGCTCCCACAAAGTCACACATATCTACTCAACCAAGAAGCCAGAACTTCACCTATCTCATGCAAACCGTGTGCCCTCACCAAAATGAAGCAAGAGAGTGTCCCCCAAATATCACACACAACAATGAATATCAAGAACAAAACGGGGACAATAGCATAGAAAGAATTTACTCACTCTCATGAGAAGATCACATGTCACACACGATGTACCATAGGCTTGCCCGTAGTGTAGGACTCCACTAATGTAAGCTCACTCCAATCGGGATTAACTAGGACTTTAAAAAGGTTGTAATGTAGGCTAAGGGGCTGGTAGGATACATATGGGTAATAGTGACTACCTCCCTAAGCACTTTAATACATCACATTCAAATTAAACACATATCTCATCAAAGCCACCCATTTCACCCAACCAACAATTTTCACACACACCTTTTTCAACACTTAGCAATTTGTTCTTTTAAGCACAACACTAGCAAGGATGGATATTCATTTCTCTTTATTTCTTTTTCCAATTTTTTGAGCTTTTTTTTTTTCAATTCTTTCCAACCCTTGCCAATGCTCCTTCAACTACTTCACAATTTATTAAATATTCTCCTCATTGGTTCCACTCAAAAACCACTAAATACTTCAATCACAAACTCCACAATAATATAAAATTATCAATTAAAGTGCTTAAGGAGTAAAGGGTCAAAAGAAAGCAATTTAGAACAAGTGGGTAGGCTTGCGGTGTAGGTGCCAACAAAAAGGTCAAAGAGATCACAACAATCAAGTCCAAGGTGTATATAAGGGTTGGCAAATCAAGGTCAAAGGCTTATCCAAGAAGGCCTGTATCATTTTCCGACTAGAGCAAACCTAGGATTTCGCTTTGCACACACACGAGGCAAGTTCTAGACACCAATATGCAACACGGAGTAAAATAAGAATATGCCTCACAACACACATTGCACACAGTCCACACAAAATAGCTCTATCACAACTCTCAATCAAGCAATTAGGGTGCAACTTGTAGAAAATTAAGCACTAATGCACAAAGGTTTACAACAAAGTCAAGTGAGTGGATTCAAGCATCTCAAGGGGGTCATTCCATTTTTTCCTAGGCATGCATCACAATTTAAAACCAAAAGACACCACAAATAGCACATGCAATAAGTCCAAGTCCACCGGTATCAAACAAATTAAAGGCACCTAGCATTCTACCTATTTCTTTCGTCTAGGGCCACCTATAACTAACTACTCTAATCCTAATAAACATAAAAAAAATTACTCGGTTCAAAGGTCTCCCCGTGGAAAAGAACCGAGGTCATAAGAAAAACCACGGGGTGGATGACTGTACCACTACTAAAACTAAAAAGAAAATATTTTTGAAAATTTTTATTGGTTTTCTAAATTTTTTTTCATTTTTTTATATACTAAAGCAAGAAACAAATAAAGATAAAGTCAAGTGAAAAAAATAAAAATTGCTGAAATTAACTACCTAAAGGTACAATCATCCATAACCTCAAAATTTTGGAAGTTTCCCAACCCACACTTAAAATCAAGCAATGTCCTCAGTGCGGTAAATAATAAAATACAAGAGTTAAGAAACTTCCCTGAAGGCTAAACGACTTAGCCTTTTGGCGTGAGCAGTGGCACCATCTCCATTACGAACCCACCAAGCGTCCGTAGAGCAAGGGGTACTCAGACTTCCCCTAACAGGTCATCAATATTAGGCAAGGGTGAGGACACCCCACACTTAAACTCGATATTACATAAACCTGCAATCCAAAGAATAACCCAAAGTAACGTACAACCATAAAAATAGTAATTAACAAAAAAAATAAAAAATAAAAGTAAAGCAAGCAAATTGGGTTGCCTCCCAAGAAGCGCTTGATTTAACGTCGCGGCACGACGAAGACAACTTCATCACTTTTTCATCCACCTTGAACTTATGAATTGAATTCCCAACTTTCCTCAAACTTATGACTATGGTATTGAGGTGGTGGAAAAAATACAAAAGGACCAAGGAAACAATGCCGCATTTTGCACTTCTTAGCCTTTAAATGAGGGATGTCGTTTTGTCTCCTCGGCATCACAAATTTTAAAATATAGGCACCTTGTTCCTCCTCCCTTGATTTCTTCATAGGCTCGGGTGGCTCAATTTTCATGTCACCATCCAAACCCAAAGTTGAAAATTGATTGGAATGAGGTCCAATGCGCTTCAATTCTAAAATTGCATTACTTTTGACACCCTCACTTGCACAAACACTAGAGTCATCAAATATGATGTTTTCTATTTCCTCACTTGACTCTAATGTAATTTTTTCAACCTTGGCATCATCGACTAATATTGGGTCGAATGGTAGGAATTCCACTTTTTGCTCCTCAAATTGGCTTCGAAGCTCTTCTATCTCAAATCTACTATCCACGACAACTGATAAGTGGGCATTAGACACCTCAACCATATCACTCAAATTCGCCTCCAAGTCGTGAATAGTCAAGCCAAATTGATCGATCTCTTGTCCGAGCTCCACTCTTTCTTCCATAAATTGCCTCGTCATATTTGTTAGTTCACTCTGAAATCCCCATAAGCTTCTAAGAGTTTGGCTTGCTCCATTAGCCAAGTTTCGCTAACAACCTGCACTTTATCGCTCCTGTCAAACTCGCAAACATCATTAGAATCACCACAGAAATTATTGGGGGAAGGAGCATGACACTTAGGACAATCATTCCACCGACCACCCCACAATTTACAAAAATTCCAATTAAAGGTGGTAGAAAATTCACATAACCAGTCTCGTAGGGTTGAAAAAGTTGGACAATTTTCCCATAAGTGGGCTCCTCCGCAAAGTAGACAAGAATCAGTAAAATATGAGCAACCATCATTCGACCAATTTTTATTCAAAGATGCCATGATAACGAGTAATACAATAATAAACTAAACAATAATTAAACCTGAATAGAAAATAATAAATTGTCTATAAAGAAAATAGTTAATTATTTAGTCCCCGGCAACGGCGCCAAAAACTTGTTGCTCCCAACGCACACGCAAGTAAACGTGGTCGACAAGTAATAAAGTGATAAGTAGAGTATCGTTCCCACGAGGACTATTCAGACTGAATCCTAACAAACAATTTCTTAAAAACTATTCTGGGATCTTTTTCAAGGATAGTTTTGAAAGTTACTAACTAAAGAAAAAAATTAAAAACAAGTAATTGAAGTCAATAATCGTTATCAATAATAGAGAAACGGTCCAGGATCAGAGCTACGAACAATCCAGTTGAGTTTTCCAGCTGATTCTACTTCTTGATTTCCTAGATTGCTAACTAACATGTTAAATGTACCCGTGAAAACCTTTCGATTCTTCACGGTCTATGCAGGCTACTCCAATCCCTATATGTCTATGGGTTGAATCACGTGCACGCATTAACGAATTCTGTGATTAGTTAAGCTAGGCGAGCAAGTATATGTCTATCCTACCTGCAAATCGATTCCCCGATGCTCAGGTTCACAATCAAGCCCTATTCTTTCTTATTTGCGTTCACAAGTTCCCTCTGTCGAGTTCAACTTGTAAACTGTAGATAGTGTTCAATTATCAGGCCTCAATAACCAAACAATTAGGCTCAAGAAAGAATAAACAATCTGTAATGGTAAATCAATATATAGAAATCAACTTTCAAACATCAACCTTCATGTAATTGCTCTAACCCTAGAACGAACAAACTATAGAATTAAAGAGAAGAATAAGAGAAAGAGAGAAAGAACTTGTCTAGAAGACATCTAGGGCTCCTCCCCTCTCCTCCAAAACTTACTCCAAAGTCCGAACTTCTCTCAAAAACTAAGTAGAAGAGTATTTATAATGTGTACAAAAGCTTAGCAATTAGTTACGCCTAAGCCTAGACGAAATAGGATTTCCAAAACCGCTCCAGGGGCGCTATAGCTGGCGATCTGCGCCTCGAAATGCGCGCACCCAAGCGGAATCCATCGAATCTCGCATGCCATGGCCCCGCTTCGCGCTCCAAAACGCGCCAACAAGCTGGGCGCTTTTGGGGCGCCCCACGCTAGTAACCGTGCCAGGCCATTTTGGTTGCTTTCGTCGTTCGCAGCTTGCTTCGTTCCGTGCCTTCGCGTGCTCGATCCGATCGTCAATCCAACTCCAACCTTTTCTTGCTCGATCATGCTCTTTAAAGCTCCAATTGCACTTCATAACAACCAATAATCATACGACATAAAATCAGTGCAAAATCACATTCATCAACTAGAAAATGCGCGAATAAAGTACTCAAACGTGAGGAAATATTAAGGAAATATAGGCATAAAATGCCAAACATCAGGCACATTGGGCATTTCTTCTTTATCATGGTTAGACCTGAGACCTATTATTAGGAAAAGCGACAGTGATATATAATGTGTGACGGATCGTCTAGAAGCAAAGCTCAAAGTTGAAACAGGTGAGCACACTTCACTTTTAAGAACAACAAAAGTTAATAAACTAAAGTTAAAGATTCCAAAGATTTCAAAAGTTGAATTGGTGCAGCACCAACGTGCTGTTTGACTGAAAACAAGATAGCTCGCAAAGGTGCAGCTATAACGACCCTCAAATAGTCGTTACGGGATCCGGGACCTTGATTTGCGTGTCGACAGTCTCAAAAGCTCCGTTAGGTCATTTATGACCCGTCTGTGAAATCTGAGTCGAAACGGAGTCCGTTTGATAGGTTTTCGAGAAAAGGATCCGTTTATGAAATTCCGGAAAGGAATTTGGGGTTTCGATAGGTCGTTTTGAGTAAACGAACCCCGATGGAAAATCCGAGCGCACCGTTAGGTCCGTCTCGTCATTTATGATATGTAGCAACCTTCAAAATTGAAAACGGACCTCGTTTGATAGGACTTTTGATAAAGTCCCCGTTTCGGAAGTTTAAAAGAGTTAAAAGAGGTTTCCGAGCTCGATTTGAGCAAATGAGCTCCGATGAGAGATCCGAAAGTTCCGTTAGGTTTGTATAGTCATTTATGACTTGTAGCAACTTTCGGAATTGGATTCCGAGGTCGTTTGGTTAAATTTCGCTATTTTGGCGAAAGTCGAAAATTGAACCTTTGTCGTGGGACCCACTTTTTGAGTTCTGGAGGTCCGAATTGAGTTCCGTCTTGACGAGCATGTCACCCAAGTATTTTATGGCTTGTGTGCAAAATTTGGGATCATTCCGAGCTTCGTAGGGTCCCGTTTTGCCCCTAAAACAGTAGAAAATCTGGTGCGACTTTTCTGTTCTGTTTTGGCGCAAACAGCCGGATAAAAGCTGATTTTTCGGCCAATACGTTAGGAATTAGGGAAAACTCAAAACATGAAAATTGTAGCCCTTTGAGTTGTGGTTCTAATGGCACCGGTTGCAGGTCATTTGGACATTCCTATCAAAAGTTATGATTTTTTCAAAAGAAGCTGTCACAGAGGCAAAAAAAAACTGCTATAAAAAGGCCATTTCGGGCCATTTCGGTTCATAACTTATAAAAATCATTTGGTGAGCTCTTGAGGCGATTTTTGGGTATTTCTTGAAGACCCAATCATACTTACACTTAAGGTAAGCCCTTTCAATCCATCTTTATGTTGATTAACACAAGAATCAAAGGGTTGATTCTTGGAAATGGGTTAGAACCCTAGATTCTTAAGAATTGGGGAAAGACATCGAGCAAGGCTCGCATGTGGAATCTAAGTGTACTTTTGGACTCACGGGAGCGTGGGGAGTCCGGAAAAGTACATTTTGTAAATTTAGGGCTCGGCCCTAGCCGGGGGCATTTTGGTAAATTTTACCCTAGGATGCCTATAGGCTTAAATAGCTATAATTGAGCACTCATATGTGCTATATCTTGTCTTAATAGACCTAGTGGAGAGTCCTTCGCAGACAAGGCGAGCGGGAAAGGAGATTCTTCCCGGCATTTGAGCCCGAATTTCGAGGTAAGTGAGACTTGACCTCTATTGTGCTTGTGGACTCTTCCTTCATGCTAGTATGCTTCATGTACGCATATATATACCTAACAATGGTTAGGATTAATGATGTGAATTACTTGCTATTATTGTTTGTTATAAATAGCGAGATTGTGACTCGACCGAGGTATGTGCCGGTCTAAACGCTACGTCGAGGTAGCTTAAATTTATATCGTAGTAACGCTTGCTACGCCATGCTTAGATAGCAAGAACTTGGGACATGGCCGAGGATGTTGCCGGCATGTCATGATAAATGTCTTGCCGAGGATTTTGCCGGCTTTTGTATGATATTGGTACTTGATTTGTTCACGTGCCGGGTTGGGTAGTGCTGTCTATACGTAACCTTGGGTTGGACGATATGGGAGTAGGGATTGTACCCCCAAACTGTGGTCGGGTTAACCTTCGCCTTACGTTCAGCTAGCATAACCAACCTGGGTTACGGTGACTGTGAAATATTATCGTTATTAATATTTCTGTTATTATTTCTGTTATTGTTATTAATGTCGTGGATATTAATACTGTTAGAGGGACACTTGACAGGGGGTGTGGTGTCGCCTATACTATGAGATGTGTCACACTTGACAGGGGGTGTGGTGTGGACACTTGATCTTTGAGATGTGACACACTTGACAGGGGGTGTGGTGTGGTCACTTGATTTATTGAGATACGACGCACTTGACAGGGGGTGTGGTGCGATCGTAGACAGATTTGAGATGAGCCAACGACTACGGGTCGTTGGTCTACTTATTCATGATTGTGATAGTGACTTCGGGTCACGGTATATGGTTGATACTTAGTAGTGGTGTTGCTAGTCCATCGTAGGTCTAGGTTAGTCGGCACGGGAGTAGAGATTGGACCTCCAAACCGCCGCTGAGTTGACCTATGCCTTACGTTGGATGGGCATAATCCTTGAGACTTCTGGTTACTACTTGTGTGTATGGAATGTGTTACATCTATTTGTGATTTCACTACTTTATTGTATGATTACTATAGTATGTTGTTGCTTATGATGCATGTAGCAACTTGTCCCGCAAGGGTACCTTAGCGGGCCTGTCGGTGATCTTACTGGGCTTCGGCTCATAACTTACTCTGCTACGTGCGCAGGTCCTTCATCCAGTCAGCAGCCCGGACGTTAGCGGTTCCCGAGGCTTCTGAGACTTTTGATTGAGGTGAGCCGACCACACAGACCGTGGTGGCATACCGCCGGAGTCACTTAGAGATAGGACTCAGATTTCTTTGATGTATATTCATACTTTATTGAGTCACTCTTTGAATGCTCCAATTCTTTTGTGGATATATTCTTTTGGACTTCACCCTTTTATATTTATATATCCATTTATGATCTTTTCACATTATTGTTCTTTTCTGCATCTTGTTTCATTGGTTCGCCTAGGCAAATGTTGTTTAGGTGCCATCACGAGCCCTTGGAAATTGGGTCGTGACAGCAGCCATGAGCATTCTTTCAGCATCTGAAACAAGTAAAACCACCTTCAAGTATATATTGTTCGTCTCAATTTTTTGTCAGACCAGGTAGAGTACTATGACTTTAACTGAATCCATTGCTTATGCATACGCAAAAACTAAACTACTAATGCGTATGCATACGATAACATCACGTTTATTCTGAATTGGCTGACTCTATAACTTAAATTTGACAGCTGAGATATTGTTTAATTTGAAATAAGCTAAGCTAGTGATGATCCTTGTTCTTTATCTTCATTGTATGCATATTCCTTCTAACCCTTATTGTCAATCTTATCTTCATTTAGAGCTGCATTACATAAAGCTTCTGGCCATTGATGCAGTTGGTGTTGTTGCTGGATTTGAAGTAATATTCAGGTAACTGTAACAACAAGAATGCCGGCTGTACTGTCTTTATAGTTCCTGAAAACAGAGCCGGAAGTGCATGCATAATAGTAGTATTTTCCAATCTCCATCAAATCGTGAGGTTTTTGGAATCGAAACTCTATAAAAAGTTGGTAAGTCTTTAATAAAGGTCTAGATAATTGAAAGTCACGAATCATATTCCAAGTAGTTTATAAGATTACAATATTCTAAATAGCTGGTAACTTAAAATGTGTTATGCTCCCCTTTTCCACTCCCCACTTTCTCTGAACGGTATCATCATATATTACAGCCTACGGGCCTTGTTAATCTGAATTCCAGCTCGGGTCAATTAGAAGAGTAAGCGCCTCTACAAAAAAATTTCAATCCCAAAGCTCGAACACGAGATATTTGTTATCACATATCCTTGATTATGTTAATTACCATTAGTATCATTGAACTTTAGAGATGACTATAACAGTATAGATCAAGTACATATTTTTGTTGGTACATGATGTTTGGCAATATTTGCCTATTTTACCTTAATATCTTCTCACATTTTAGTACTTTATGCCCTCATTATATGTGATAATTGTGTTTCTTGTGCTCACTTAGTGTATTTGTGATTTTAGGAATGGTGCGGATAAATTCGAGACAAGAACAATCAAATTAGAGTTAAAGGACGCATTGGAAGCTACGGTGGAAGCAAGGCTTCCAAGAAAGTCCTGAAGAGTTGGAAGCTATACTGGGAGCAAGGCTTCAGCGAAAGCCCTGAAAAGTTGGGAGCTATAGTGGAAGCCGTGGCTTCCACGAAAGCTTTGAGGCTGACGAAACAAAAGTTTTCCCAACTAGATTAGGCTTTGGTTTAACTTATCCTAGCACTTTATAAACACTATAAAACCTCAATAATTTCGTTTTGGAAGGGGAAGTCGAATTTTCAGAGGTCAGTTTTGGAGAAGAGGGGATGAGCCATAGATGTCTTCTAAACAAGTTCTTTCTCTCTTTCTCTTCTTCTTCTCCTTAATTCTATAGTTTGTTCGTTCTAGAGTTAGAGCAAATACATGAAAATTGATGTTTGAAAGTTGATTTCTTCCTATTGATTTACCACTACAGATTGTTTATTCTTTCTTGAGCCTACTTGTTTGGTTATTGAGGCCTGATAATTGAACACTATCTACGGTTTACAAGTTGAACTCGACAGAGGGAACTTGTGAATGAAAACAAGAAAGAATAGGGCTTAATTGTGAACCTGGGCATCAGGGAATCGATTTGCGGGTAGGATAGACATATACCTATTCGCCTTGCTTAGCTAAATACAGAGTTCGTTAATGCATGCATGTGATTTAATTCCATAGAAATATAGGCATTAGAGTAGCTTGCATAGACTCGTGAAGAATCGACAGGTTTTCACGAATATAATTAACCTGTTAGTTACCAATCTTGAAAATCAAGAAGTAGTTACAACTGAAATACGCAACTGGATTGTTTGTAACTCTGACCCTGGACCGTTTCTCTTTTATTGATAACAACCTAGAATTTGCTCCATTACTTGATCTCAATTACTTGCTTTTAATTATTGTTTGTTTAGTTAGTAAAAATCTCAACCATCATTGAAAAAGACCCCTGAATAGTTTATAGGAATTGTTTGCTAGAATATAGTCATTAACACTAGTCCTCGTGGGAACGATACTCGATTTATCACTTTATTACTTGTCGACCACGTATACTTGTGTGTGCGTTTTGGAGCAACAAGTTTTTGGCGCCATTGCCGGGGACTAAATAATTGACTGTTTTCTTTTTGAACGATTTATTATTTTCTATTCAGGTTTAATTGTTGTTTAGTTTATTATTGTATTACTTGTTATCATTGCATCTTTGATTAAAAATTGCCCGAATGATGGTTGCTCATATTTTATTGATTCTTGTCTACTTTGTGGAGAACATCACTTTTGGGAAAATTGTCCGAGTCTTTCGACCCTGCGAGACTGGTTATGTGAATTTTCCACGATCTTTGACTGGAACTTCTGAAAATTGTGTGGTGGTCTTTGGAGTAGTTGTCCCAACTGTCATACTTCTTCCCCTATCAATGTGTGTGACGATTCTAATAATGTTTACGAGTCCGACAGGAGCGATGAAGTGCAGGTTGTCAGCCAAACTTGGCTAACGGAGCAGGCTAACTTTTTAGAAGCATATGGGGATTTCAGAAGTGAACTTACAAATATGACGAGGCAATTAATGGAAGAAAGGGTTGTTCTCAGACAAGAAATCGATGAATTTGGCTTGACTATTCACGACTTGGAGGCGAATTTGAGTGATATGGTTGAGGTGTCTAATGCCCAATTATCAGTTGTTGTGGATAATAGATTTGAGATAGAAGAGCTTAGAAGCCAATTTGAGGAGCAAAAAGTGGAATTCCTACCATTCGACCCAATATTAGTTGATGATGGCAAGGTTGAAAAAATTACATTAGAGTCGAGTGAGGAAATAGGAAAAATCGTATTTGAGAACTCTAGTGTTTGTGCAATTGAGGGTGTCAAAAGTAATGCAATTTTAGAATTGAAGCGCCTTCGACCTCATTCCAATCATTTTTCAACATTGTGTTTGGATGGTGACATGAAATTGAGCCACCTGAGCCTATGAAGAAATCAAAGGAGGAGGAACAAGGTACCTATATTTTAAAACTTGTGATGCCGAGGAGACACAATGACATCCCTCATTTAAAGGCTAAGAAGTGTAAAACGCGACATTGGTCACTTGGTCTTTTTGTATTTTTTCCACCACCCCGATACCATAGTCATAAGCTTGAGGCAAAGTTGGGGATTCAATTCATAAGTTCGAGGTGGAGGAAAAAGTGGTGAAGTTGGTATCGTCGTGCTGGGACGTTAAATCAAGCGCTACTTGAGAGGCAACTCAATTTTTATTGTTTTAGTTGATTTTATTTATGTATTATTACGTAGTTTTTCTTGTCATTTTTGTAGGGCACGGAAGGTTCGGAGTGCGAATCATAAAAAAAAATAGTGGCAGAACCACTAGGGCGAGGAGTTGCGGAGCAGTTGAAGCCATGAATTTAGAAAAATGCAGTTGGGACCCAATTGAGCAAGCTGTAAAAAAAGTCTTTGAATTTCCATAGTTCAGGCAAAACATTCAGACTACAAGAAGTTCTTTTTGGCTGCTTCACACAGTGAATAGCTCGCAAAACAGCTTCAGACCCTGTAGGAGGCGTTTTCCAAAGCGTCGCTTCCCGAACAGCTTGATCAAAACTCGCTCCAGATTTGATGAAAGCGATCTCCAAAGCATCGCCCTCAGGATCGCTTGACTGAAACAGAATGTTCAAAAACTGCTCAGGCGATGAGCAGGCGACGCCTCCTACTTCGCACACCCAGGTAAGTTCGAGGTTTACAGGTAAACCCAGATTCGACCCAGTTTGACCCATTTGACCCGTGAAAATTAAGCTTGAAACAGCTATTCCCGTTCTTTTCTACTACTTGAACGCTGACGCAAAGGATCGACAAAGGAAAAAAATGGAACCAGACACTCTCAATCCTTCCATCACTAGTGTGAAATAAATCATGCAAGCCGTTCTGCCTAATTTGAGTACACCAGGAGTGGACATACTAGCAGCGTGGTCTGAAGGTACAACTGTGACAGGTAAACAAGGAGATAAACGGGTAGTTGCATATAACATAATTTCTGGGACGTCTATGGCTTGTCCTCATGCTACTGCAGCAGCTGCATATGTTAAATCATTCAACCCAACATGGTCTCCTGCTGCCATCAAGTCTGCTCTAATGACTACTGGTATATGTTGCAGTTTCCTGTGGGTTAAACACTGTGTGAACCATTGATGCTTTGAGTGTATGAACTCTGAATCATTGTTGGATTGTACTGGAATCTGTGAGCGATCTCCCATGAAAATTTGGGAGTGTTCTTTCATTCTAAATATCCATGAAACTGAAGCTTAAAACTAATGCACATAACATGTTCGATAAAATGCCGCAGTGAGTAAAAGTTGATTTTTTTGTGAAATCTGGAGTAGCAAAATTACATATAGGCATTAAGTGAACATTGTGATGCTCTTCGAAATTAAAATTGGCCGTTCTTGAGCTAAATTTGACATGACTATGAGTTAAAGTGTGCCGTAGCCATTATCGCACACTAGTCGTTTCCAAGTCCCGGCCTTTTTAATCCTTCCTGCTGCCCCCATTGCTTTGTTAATTAGTTTTAGATTAGTTAGTAGTTTTACTTCCATTATAGTAGTATTGTTAGGACAAAGTGTGGCGTCGTTACGACGCCCCATCATTTTTATATGCGTAGCTACATGTTTTATAGGTTTTGGCGAAGTCGAACTCAAGTGTGGGGGGTGTCACACACCCAATGCCTTAAAGTGAGGACATGTCAGGGGAAGTCTGAGTACCCTTGCTCTACGGACGCTTGGTGGGTTCGTGAGGGAAATGGCGCCACTGCTAGCGCCAAAGGCTAGGCCCTTTTAGCCTTGAGGGAATTTCCTTTAACTCTTGCACTCTAATTTTGTTCGCACTGAGGACATTGCTTGATTTTAAGTGTGGCATGGGGAAACTTCCGTTCTTTTGAGATTATGGATGATTGTACCTTTAGGTATTTTAGCAATTTTTATTTTTGTCACTTGACTTTACTTTTTATTTGTTTCTTGCTTTACTATATAAAAATAAAAAACAGTAATTAGAAAACTATTGAAAAAATTCCAAAAAGATTTTATTTTTAGTTTTAGTTAGTGGTACAGTCATCCGCCCCGTGGTTTTTCTTATAGCCTCGGTTCTTTTCCACGGGTAGACCTTTGAACCGGATAATTTTTATTTTTAGGAGTAGTTTAGAAGTAGTAGTTAGTAGAATATTTTAGGAAAATTGATAGAATGCTAGGTACCTTTGGTTTGTTTGATACCGGTGAATTTGGACTTGAGCATCTACTCTTTGTGAATCCCTTTTGGTTTAAAAATTGTGATGCATGCCTAGAAAAATATGAATGACCTTATTGAGACGCTTAGGTTCAACTACTTGACTCTTTGTGAACTATTGTGCCTTAGTACTTAAATTTCCAAAGTTGCATCTTGTTTGCTTTAACCGAGAGTTGGAATGAAACCGTCTTTAGTGAACTATGTGCCATGTGTGATGTGAAGTATCTTTCTTATGTTCCGTGCCACATATTGATGTCTAGAACTTGCCCCGTGTGTGTTCAAAGCGAAATCCTAGGTTCGTTCTAGTCGGGAGATGATACAGGCGTTTCTTTGATAAGCCATTCTAGCCTTGATTAGCCTACCCTTTAATATTATCCTTCTTAACCTCTTTTGAGCCTATTGACCATTTTTGTTGGCACCCACATTGCAAGCCTTACCCTTTTTGTTCTTAATTATCTTCTTTTTGAACCCTTACTCCTTATAGCACTTTAATTGAAAAATATTTGATTGTTTGTGGAGTTGTTGTTGGATGATTGGGAGGCTTTTGAGTGGAACCGATGAAAGAAAACAATATGGTGCATTTTGAAAAAAAGAGAATCATTGGCAAGGTTGAGAAAATAGTGAAAAGAAAAAAAAATTGAAATGAAAAAGAGAAAAATAAAGAAAACAAAAGAAGAAAAATCTCAATCTTTGCTAGCGTTTTGCACAAAGAAAAAATTACAAAATGCTTAAAATTGAAAGGAGACTTTTGGATGGTTGCTTGGTTGGTTTTGAAAAGAATGATGAAAAGAAAAAAATTAATGTGATGTATTAAAGTGCTTAGGGAGGTAGTCACTATTTGTCCATATTTATCCTACCCGTCCTTTAGCCTACATTACAACCCGTAAAGTCCTACTTAATCTCGATTAGAGCGAGCTTATATTAGTGGAGTCCTACACTACGGGCAAGCCTATGGTACGTTGTGTGTGGCACGTGAATTTCTTTTGGAGAGCGAGTAAGTTCTTCCTATATTATGTCCCTAATTTATTCTTGAAATATATTCTTTGTGTGATATTTGGGATGCTCTCTTAATTTGGTGAGGGCACATGGTTTGCACGAGATAGGTGGAATTTTGACTTCTTGGTTGAGTGAATGGGTGTGATTTTGTTAAAGCTTGGTTTCATTGAGTCGGTTTTTGAGGTTGAGATG
Organism: Petunia axillaris subsp. axillaris; assembly: GCA_029990575.1. Taxonomy (NCBI): domain Eukaryota; kingdom Viridiplantae; phylum Streptophyta; class Magnoliopsida; order Solanales; family Solanaceae; genus Petunia; species Petunia axillaris. The sequence continues at coordinate 8,774,377 of JARKNS010000001.1, read as the reverse complement.
TCTTGGGTTGGTCGTCCTAGTGTTTTAAACGTGATGACTTTTTGGCATGTGTTGAGGGTCACATGGTATGTATATGCACTTGTCTAATGGTCGGTATCAACCATAATCATAGGTAGACCTTTTCTATTAAGTGTTAGGATCTAGTTGGAAAATTGGTTTTTGATGATTGCTCGAGGGCGAGCAAAGGTCTAAGTGTGCGGTGGTGATGTCTGGCAATATTTGCCTATTTTACCTTAATATCTTCTCACATTTTAGTACTTTATGCGCTCGTTATATGTGATAATTGTGTTTCTTGTGCTCACTTAGTGTATTTGTGATTTTAGGAATGGTGCGGATGAATTCGAGACAAGAACAATCAAATTAGAGTTAAAGGACGCATTGGAAGCTATGGTGGAAGCAAGGCTTCCAAGAAAGCCCTGAAGAGTTGGAAGCTATACTGGGAGCAAGGCTTCAGCGAAAGCCCTGAAAAGTTGAGAGCTATAGTGGAAGGTGGCTTCCACGAAAGCTTTGAGGCTGACGAAACAAAAGTTTTCCCAACTAGATTTGGCTTTGGTTTAACTTATCCTAGAACTTTGTAAACACTATAAAACCTCAATAATTTCGTTTTGGAAGGGGAAGTCGAATTTTCAGAGGTCAGTTTTGGAGAAGAGGGGATGAGCCATAGATGTCTTCTAAACAAGTTCTTTCTCTCTTTCTCTTATTCTTCTCCTTAGTTCTATAGTTTGTTCGTTCTAGAGTTAGAGCAAATACATGAAGGTTGATGTTTGAAAGAGTATTTCTTCCTATTGATTTACCACTACAGATTGTTTATTCTTTCTTGAGCCTAATTGTTTGGTTATTGAGGCCTGATAATTGAACACTATCTACGGTTTACAAGTTGAACTCGATAGAGGGAACTTGTGAATGCAAATAAGAAAGAATATGGCTTGATTGTGAACCTGGGTATCAGGGAATCGATTTGCGGGTAGGATTAGACATATACCTATTCGCCTTGCTTAGCTAAATACAGAGTTCGTTAATGCATGCATGTGATTTAATTCCATAGAAATATAGGCATTAGAGTAGCTTGCATAGACTCGTGAAGAATCGACAGGTTTTCACGAATATAATTAACCTGTTAGTTAGAAATCTTGGAAATCAAGAAGTAGAATCAGCTGGAAAACGCAACTGGATTATTTGTAGCTCTGACCCTGGACCGTTTCTCTTTTATTGATAACAACCTAGAATTTGCTCCATTACTTGATCTCAATTACTTGCTTTTAATTATTGTTTGTGTAGTTAGTAAAAATCTCAACAATCATTGAAAAAGACCCCTGAATAGTTTATAGGAATTGTTTGCTAGAATATAGTCATTAACACTAGTACTCGTGGGAACGATACTCGATTTATCACTTTATTACTTATCGACCACGTATACTTGCGTGTGCGTTTGGGAGCACATATCCTTGATTATGTTAATTACCATTAGTATCATTGAACTTTAGAGATGACTATAACAGTATAGATCAAGTTCATATTTTTGTTGGTACACCTAGATCAAGCTCATATTACCAGTAGAAAATTAAGATATATAATTGTGAAGAGTTTTGAATTAAAGCAAAAGAATCTAAAAGAGGTTAATTCTTAGGCAAAGGACAAAATTTTGAAAAAAAATTGGTAAATAAGGTGTTCCATCTAATAATACATGATATATTTGCACAAGTGTTTGCTTAAAATAAGTGAAAATGATATAATATCTCTTGGCAGTCATCACGTTTTCCTCCATTTTCTGAATTGTTGAATCATAACATAATTAGACTACCTTAAAATGACAAGAAATATCTTTTACATTCTCTTGTAATTACTTGCGTGCTTAGTATGAGTATGACACTATATATGCATCTCTAGTGTACAACATGGACCCAATTAATTAATAATATTATTTATTTTAATTTATTTAATTTTTTTAAATATTTTATTACCATTTTATAATACAAAATTAACTACTTAAACACTCTTTTTATACTTTTTTTCCTTTCATTATTACAATTATATGTTCTTACAACAACATAATTGTATATGGTTATAAAAATAATTATAGCTATTTGATCATTCCAACTAATATCTAATATACTGGATAATATTTTTTGATACACTTAATATTGATGAGATAACAATTAATATTTATATATATATATATATATATATATATGCAAAAAATAATAAGATGATCCTAGAGGTCATTCTTCCATAACACATAAAACAAAGCTCATTAAATTATTACTATTTGAAAAAGAAAGAAAGTACTAAATTGCATATTAATTCAGTGGCATTTTACTTTTGCAATACATTTTTTTCAAAGATTGTGTTTCTATTTTATTGATGCTAACTATCAAGTACTTTTTCTACCTTTATTTTTCTTTCATTATCATAGTTATATGTGTTTTTAATAATAATTATGATTATTTGGTCATTCCCAATTAATTTATAGTGCGTTAAATGTATTTATGAAATAGGATAGAAAATATAATTATATTATAATAAAACCTAACGTGATAGATTTCTCTTTTAAAATTTGGAGAAAATAATAATTCAGATCTAGTTTGGAGACATTTTTAATTTGATAATTATAGCAAAAATAAAATGTCTATTAAGAATTAATAGTATTATTAGTTCTACTTATATAAATCTATCTATAGAAAAAAATAATACTTGAAATAATGTCTTTTTTAATAATATTATTCATATTTATTTTATTTTATTATTTTACTCCGTGATTGTGTGTCGTGTTCATTTGATCTTTATTCCTAATTGTTGTTTGAAAATGTTTTTTTTTTTAATTTATATCTCGTATTGATTTTGAAGTATTAAGTGTAATCTATTTATATTATTTTTGCATGAGGAAGTCTGTATTTTATCTTGTTTGAATTAAATTTTTAAATAATTAATTAGAAAAGAATTCAAATTGTCGTCTATTGCTAAATTTGAAGAAGATATGTCATGGTTGAATACTTACTTTAAAGCAATGTTATAAAAGGCGGGGCACAAGGCGAGACGTTTTACTTACAATAGGGCGAGGCGTAAGCCCCGAGACATGGGGCGTAAGTCCCATGGATCTTATTTTTTAATTAATTTTAAATTAATAAAATAGCATAATGAGCCAAAAAATCAAAAGTACATTAATAAATTTAAGAAAATTAAAAATTAGAAAAAAAATTATAGAAACAAAAAATCTAACCTTTTTAACAATTGTAAGAAATTGAATAATGTCACAGTTTTTATGAGATATAAATAAACTATAAGGCTTTAACTTTCAAACAATTAAAAATAAAATTTTGTTACGATAAAAAATGAATAAACAATAAAATTTATTAATTATAATTTAAAACATTAATTTTTCATTGATAAATATAAAATTACTTCTAAATTGTAAAATAATTGAAGTCTAACAATTTTGAGTGATAGAGATAAGACATGAAGACCAATAACAAGTGATGATATAAACATCGAAGCATTTTCAGATTAAGTATACAGATGATGTTCACCCTCATGATATTCTCAATTATAATACATGTAACATTATGTTTCGTTAATTGAGCTACACTCAATTTTTGAATTTCTATAGATGAATATTATATCATTTTTAAAGAAAAATACGGATGAACAATCTTAATTAGGGAATTGGACAGATCATTTGCATATGTTCTATAAGGTGAGTCCCAAGCGTTGAGCGTTGGGCGTGCTATGGGCGCACCATCAAATGCTTGAGGTATAAGCCACACGGATCTAAGCCCCGCCCGAAAGCCTCGGGACGTTTTACGAGCCTCGAGGCGAGTCCCAAAACTGTTTTTTAAAATAGAGCTTTAAAGTATAAAAAATCTTTCCAAGTCGGCCAATTCTATTTGCATTCTAAAAAGTAAAAATATGTGCTCTTGAGGGTTGAGATGATGGTATAGCGTGGGGTCCAGAAATATCTTTTGACATCTATTGATGTAGTCTGCACTATACCTGTCAATTGGGCCAGGACCGGCTCGGACCGGCCCGTTAAGAGTCGGCTCACCGGTCCCGGTACCGGTCCGGTCCGGTCCGGGCCATTACCGGGCCGGTCTGAATCGGTCTTTTTTTCAAAAAATTGAAGCCCGGCTCGGCCCTTAGCCCATTAAGGACCGGACCGGTCCGGTCCGGTTTTTTTTTTTTTTTTTTTTTCATATTTTAGCTAAGCCTATCACTTTGTACTTGCAATTGGAAGGACATATAATCCTATATAAAAAAGAAGGAAGGTGAAAGCAGGAAAGAAAAGGATCAAACATTTTGAGAATCATATACTTTGGTTCATTGATGGAAACCAAGTTTAATTACTATATAAATTTGATGCACTACTCATGAAGTAAAAGATCACTGTTATTATTTTAAGTAAGTATTATCTCATCATTACTATAGTACGCTTAGTCAAATAGATACAACTTTAATACTACAACTCAAGGATGAGAAACTGAGACTATCAAATTCTCTTACAACCAAGAAGATAAGTTGTATAAAATACTTAATTAATATATATTCTTGATTAGCAATGAAAAAATAATAAAAATGAATATGTTCATTCGTTGTACTTAATGAAGCTAAAAATATCTTTGTACTATTGCATATTGAGGGATTCTAAAAGGGAATAAATGCTACATTATATTTTGTATGTTCTTGGCAAAAGTATGTCTCGATTTCCCTCGATGTATAGTATAATTTTTCTATGAAAAAACCGGTCCGGTCCGGTCCACCGTGGGCCAAAGACCGGTCTTTTACCGGTCCGGGCTAACCGGTCTTTTTTCTTAAGCCCGACTCGGCCCGCAACCCGCTTCCCCTTTGACCCGGACCGCTTATAATGAACCGGTCCGGTCCGATCCGGTACCGAGCTAGCCCGGCCCGATTGACAGGTATAGTCTGCACGTAAGAAGCATGGTTCTACAATGAATGTAATAAAATGATTATTTTAGCCTTAGTCGAAACATAAGTCACTTCTAATAATAATAATAATAATAATAATAATAATAATAATAATAATAATAATAATATTGTCTTCCTAAGATTAATTTCCAACATTTCTATGCCTTAAATTATTGACAAGTCTTTCCTCTTAGAAAGTGTGTAATTTCTTATGTGCTTAGTATGGCATATATGATTTTTTCTTCCTAAGATTAATTTCCAAAATTTCGATGCCTAATTTTATTGACAAGTCTTTCCTCTTATAAACTGTGTTACACCAAATGGAAGAAAATGATTTACACATGGGCATAGAGATCATTTCCCCTACAATTTTCACGTACTCCATCCGTTTAAAAAAGGATGAACTTTTTCACTTTTTGAAAGTCAATTTGACTAATTTTTAAACCTAAATTAGACTATATTAAATTAATATTTTTAAATAAAAATTTGCATATTCAAAAACTATACAAAAAGTACTATAACATGCAACCCTTCGCATATCAATATGATGAAAAAAATCATCTTAAATTGTTGGTCAAAGTTCATCCAGTTTGACTCTCGAAAAGCGAAAAGATTCATCGATTTTGAAACAGAGGGAGTACCTTTATATCCTTTCGTACTAAAATAAAATATTTTTCTTCAAAAATAGAGTACGTGAATTTAATAGGTTATTACCTAATGTGTCTCCAGCTTTTAGCTTGACAGTATTGGTCCAATCTTGATAGCAGGATGGGTAAGGGGCAGCAACCCAGCCATACCTTTTTCCAACAATATAATATACTTTTCTGAATTTACTGACTTCATCAAAATCCCAATTACAACAAAAAGGAGAAAAATAATGACCTGCATATTGTATTATCATTAGCTCTACCGCAAAATCTTATTTTTCCTTCTATTTTATTCGAAGCTATATATAGCAAAGTTAAAACAATTACAGGTCGTTTGGTTGGGTGTATTAGATAGAATAGTTCCTGTATAAAATGCTTTATAGGTTTATCCACCGTTTGATTTTAATTTGCAATTCTTGTATTAAGTACAACCTATATAACTTATACAATAAATGGTGTATTAGCTAATACTAGCTATCATATGGAATAACAAATACAGGTATTATTAATACCTGGATTTAATCTGAAATGACCAAATTATCCTTAAAGTAATAATTTCCTTCACCAATTCTTCCTGGGTTTACCTCACTGCAAATTGAATTTCCTCTATCTTGAGCTTCCTGGTCAAACTTATGGTTTACCACTGCAATGCTCTTTCTAATTTAATTCTAGAATTGTTGTGTTTACTTGTATCTCCAGTCTTTCAAAGTGATGTACATAGCTCTTTTTTGTATCTTATGCCTTCTCTCCACTGATGGTCTTTGGTTTGTTCATTGTTGGAGAATGATTATGTTTGATACAAATAAGTGTGTCAATGGATTTTAAAGAATCAAGTAATACGATCCATTTGGAAAAACGTAAAGCAAATGAAAATCACAGAAACAAAGTATTCTCGATTTGATGAAGAAAGACCAATGCTATCAAGAACTAGTTCAATGGTATATCTGGAATAAAAGTTTATCCACTTTCAAACCAAACACAAATTTCAAATTATACACCTATATCCAATTTTTAACACAATGAACCAAACACTTTCCTTGTATAATAATCCATGTATTATTTATCTATGTATTACTAATCTCTGCATTACGAATTCCCGTATAATTTGTCTTTGAACCAAATAGACCCCTTAGTGCAACTGAACCTTTAATAACCTTTTGTAAATGTTCTACTACTATATACTAACATATTCCGTTATCTAAAGGTGTTAATGTCGAATGTTACACAACTGCACTTCCAACAATTTAACTTTGCATTAATTCAAGTTAATTCTTTAACATTCAAACAGGCTATGAACTATCGCCAGATAAGAGGAACATGATTTTTTTTTTTTTTGTTGGAATCACTCAGCCAGTAAATTTTGTAAGAATTGCAAAATTTGTAAATAATAAATTTTGGATAAAGAACTTTGAAAGTTATTAAGTACTGTTTTTTAAAATATCTTATAATACTAAGAGATCATGAATTCTTTTAATAATCACCTAAAACTTTAAGAGCTTTTTTCTAGAGCTTGATATATATGTTGCACAAGATATGTATAATATAGTAGGGAATTTTAGCCTCCTTCGCTGTTGGACTATAATTTAAACTCCTTATTTTATGTTAATTACACTTTTTAGGCATTATGACATTCTCTCTTTCCTCCCCTCCCCCTTCATCTTACCCACCACCACCTCCCAACCTATTCTCACCTCCCCACCTTCTATCGCACACCCACCTCACCTTTATTTTTGGATCGTTATCATTGTATACGTAAGATTATTCTGTATACCTATATTTATTCTTCATTTTTAGATTGCTATCACCGTATATTGTAAGAGTATACAATATACCCCTAGCTTACTCTTCATTTTTGGTTTGTTATTATTACATACCTGGCTTATTCTTCATTTTTAGATTGTTATTATGTATACTTGATACGGATTAAAAATGCGAAAATATAAAGATAGGAGTGAGATTCGTCTCGAACTCCCTACGAGGTATCCACGAGGAACTAAGTCTAGTGAAACTTTCGATTCGGGTCAAGAGTTGCCTACACTATGCAACTACCCTCGAGATACACTCGGGCCTCGTAAATAGAATGATCGGGTTTGGTTTGAGGTTCAACTAGATCCGCTAGAAGATTCAAACGAAAAGGGGTTTCTTTCATAAATTCAAAGAGGTACAACTCTTCAAAGTGTTCATCATTTATCAAAGGCAATCCACTTGAAATGAAAGACTAAGAGCCCTTTTATAGGTGCCTCATACACATAATATAAAGTCTAAAAGACCCCTAAAGTGGGCTTTAATGATATATGCCACATAGGGCTAAACTAGGAATTTCATAACAATTAAAATAGAATTCCCATCAAACAAAGAAGTCACTGGGCGGTCCGCCTCTTGCTGAACACCATGAGCCACACTGTGTAGTGGGCGGTCTGCCTCTGTAAAAGGGGCGGTCCGCCCCTCTGAGATGTAGAGAGCTCTAATTCCATACTTAGCCAAATTTCGGCTATTTTTAAGTAGGCGGTCCGCCTCATCCTGGGAGGTCTTGAGACGGCTCAAAATGGTCTTGAAATGCTCTTCCTTGGCCTTGGATGGTTGCTTGATTTGCCCCTCATCATCCTCCCCTTCTTGAGAAGATTTCGTCCTCAAAATCAAGGCGTTCTCTCTCATGGCTTCATCAACTTCTCGCGGTGTCCAATGCTCTCCTCCTTTGACTTTCTTGAACGTCACTTTGACATAGGCTTCTTCCAAGGACTCCCCTGCCTTAGTATGGATCTTAGGACCTACAAGCAACGACAAGAAAACACAAAACCTCCTACTTCAAAAGTAGGTTAATGCAAAAAGTGTGGAAAACACACTCTTATGGTGTAACCAAGCATCAATAATAAGCATAAAAATCAAATCTCCAAGGAGATCATCACGTACTTGGTTTAATGGAAACATGCACTCAACACAAGAATGAGCAAATAGATCATAGGGACATGGAAAATGCAAGATCAAGCTATCAAAATCCCCTTGCACCTTATGCTCACGATCAACATACCAATCCATCCTCAAAGTGTGATCAATATGTGGAGTGGAGTGAGTCAAATAACCCAACCTACAAGTAGCATCAAGTACTCCACTCCCCTTCTTTAGATCATACTTACTCACACCAATGGATTCTTTTTCACCTCCAATTTCTTCACCTAAACAACCCTTCTCAAAAGACAAGCTCTCAAGGAAGGCATTGATAATGGCTTCTTCTTCATCATAACCCCAACAAGCAATAGCAGGGTCACTCGAGGAGTCATTTACCTCACTCAAATTCTCACACAATGGGTTGCCTAAGGAGTCAAACCCTTCACACCATGGAGGTTCCATTTTACTACCAACCCTAGTCCGATACACGTCACTACAACAAATGAGGATGCCTTCAAACAATGGATTAGTAAAAGCATGCATCTCAATGTTATGATCAAGCATAGGCAAGATATCAAGACTAGGTTCATGATTCTCACTTGATGAGTCATCATAGACAACCTTGTCCAATTCATGCAATTTGGACTCCTCAAGGTCACTACCATCCTTACCATAACACATTGGTCCACCAAATAGAAGCATATCAATAAGGGTATGATCAACTATCTCATCTTCCACTTTGTCAAAAATTGGTGGCGTGTCATAGCAAAGGTCACAATCAAAGTCAACTATCAAATCTACACTAGGGAGAGGTTTGTTGAACAATGAGCTCACATCATGATGTGGCTTAGCATTTCTCTCCACTAGTGATACACAAGTACTCACAAGTTGACTACTAGACTCTTCGCTAGTGGCATATTCACTAGATGCATCACAAGCACCATCTAGCGTTGAGTCATCACAAGACAAGTAACTAGTAGGCTCATGAAAAGATGAAGCAACACTTACATTTGAAGTACTTCCTTGATCACTCACAAGGCCTGAAGTGTCATATGCAACTCCTCCTTCTTGAGGCTTACATTAAAGATTTTCTTCCTCTTGTCTTTCCTTCCAAGCACATGGTTGAGGCTCCAATGGCTTGTCCTCAAATGTACCTACACAAGAAATGTACCTACACAAGAGCTAACATAAGAAAAGGTAGAAGATGAAGAATAATTAGAACAATGGGTGCTCTCACTCTCAATTTTTCTTTCCTCACCTCTCTTTTCTCTCAATTTTTCCTCAAGGTCAAGTGTAGTTTGTGGTGACAACCCACTCATATCACTCCTCAAATCCTCTCCTTTTTCCTCTCTTGGATGTTCACCGGTCACTCCCTCACTTCTCTCTTTCATATGTCTCTCATTTTCAAGTACAATGGAATGAGACTCAAGATTATCATCATTTGGAGTAGAATGACACTCACTTTCAATACTCAATGGTAAGACAATAAGATTGTTTGCTTCGGGCTCAAGTACAATAGGTGACTTTACTTTAGCTGCTTCCCTCAACTCCCTCATACGCTTGTAGTCTTCTCATACTTGCCTTGGTGTCAAAGTCTTAAGCACATACTTCTTTCCATCTTGCTTGACCATATAGGAGTTGGTTCGGCCATCATGTACCACACACCTATCATATTGCCATGGTCTTTCAAACAAAATATGGCAAGCTTGCATCGAGACCACATCAAACATGATTTTATCTCTATAGTTTCCAATATTGAACTCTATCAACACTTGTTTCACCACTTTTAATTCACCATACTCACTTAACCATTGTAACGGTATGACTTTGGATTCTTTAGAGTGGCAATTTTAATTGGGAAATCAAGATTTGGCTCACTATGTTGACACAACTTCCCGAATCAATAACCATTGAGCACACTTGCCCCATCACACGACATCTAGCATGAAAAAAGTTTTCTCTTTGATCATTTTCCACCTCCTCTTCTATGAATATGGTACTCAAACTTCTCCTAACAACTAAGAACAAGTTAGGATCATCCCCTTCCGACGTAGCCTCTTCACAAGCAACTACTTCACTCTCCTCATTTTCGGGCTCACTATCTTGCTCATATACCAACCCATCATCCATAATAATAATGGTCTTTCGGGTAGGACAATCTCTTGCAAAGTGGCCATAACCTTTGCACTTATAGCATTGAGTAGAAGTAGACATAGGGGTATTCAAGAAAGTTTTAGAGTTACCTCCCACATTCGGTGTTGGCTTCTCATAGGTCTTCTTCACATCTCGGCTTGCACTTGCACCATTTGTGTTTGGAGACTTCCATTCTTTTGGTTTATTCAAGGGAGTAGTAGTAGCACTCTTGTAGCGGTTAGACTTCTCTTCCTTGAGCTATTTATCGGCTTCAACCGCATCTTCAAATAGATCATAATGAGAAGGATACTTTTGAAACCTCAATTGAGTGACTATCTCTCGGTTCAAACCATTCTTGAAGTGAATCACGACTTGTTCATCTTCCTCCACATCCATGTCTAAGGCTATCCGAATTTGCTCAAATTCATTATAGTACTCTTCAACCGTATTGGAACCTTACTTCAACTCATAAAGCCGTGTGAGTTGATCATGACGATACTTTTGGGTCACATACTTCTCATCCATCACACGTTTCAACTCATCTAAAGTAAGGTTAATGGGCAAAGCATTCCTTCTCCTATACCTTTTGGACGACTCCCACCAAGTAGAAGCAAAGGATTCAAAGGAAGATATAGCATATTTGGCTTTCTTCTCCTCGGCCATGTCATTCGTATCAAATACTCTTTCCATGGCCAACTTCCACTCAAGGTACTCAATCGGGTCACTACTTCCCTTAAATGAAGGAATAGTGAGCTTCACACTATTGAGATTATTGTTGTCACGACCCCCTCGGTAAGGCTCCGGTTGGCCTCTAAAGTTGTCACCATAAGCATCATAATCCCTTCTAGCATTCCCTCCAACATACCCCATGGGTGGCCCTCGGCCTCGGCCTCTACCCCTATTCACTTCCCGACCCCCATTCATAGCTCTCCTAACAGGATAGGGAGCTCCATAGTCTTCATCATCAAAGCCGGCCTCCTCATCTTCTTGAGCTTCATGAACTTGCTCAAGAGGTACAATGTTCCTTCGGACTCTAGGGAGTTGGACATTTACTGGGGATTGCTCAAGTTGTGGGGAATGCCCACTTGTTGGGGATTCCCAACACTCGCTCTTGTGGAGCTACATCATTCTTTAGCTCATATTTCTTTGCTATCTCCGCAAAATGTCCGGGAGTTATGGTAGAACCAAGACTTGCGGCTTCTCCGGATTCAATTTAGACGCTCGGGGTCCTTCTTTCAACATTCTCAAGTCTCAAGGTTATGTCTTCCAACTTGGACATGATAGTTTCCAAGGCTTTCTTCGTGGGATCATCTCCTTCGTTTGCCATTGTACCTACAAAATGAACAAACACTAGTAAAATCACCTCACTTACACCCTCACTTTGTATGTCACTTGGTTCACTCGTTTAGTGGTGGTGGTTTTGTGCACTCAAATTTGAATCTAGAAGCTTCACGTAGTTGAACAACAGTCCTCAACTCAATCAATCAATCCACAAGTCAAGTGTTCTCCGGGGTGAGTGGAGTTAATGTAACTCAATGGACGCTAAGCTCTTTAAAGTGAGGACTTGAGACGAGTCTTCTTCTGAGGACTTGAGTCAAATAATTCTACGAGTCTTCTTCGAATTCTACTCTCCTACTAGGCACGAGTTCTAAAAGCTCAAAGGACTAGTACCAATTAAGTAGGAAGGTTACCTAGAGAAGTACTAGTTAGATGTTATGCAAGCAAGGAAACAATAGATCCTAGGGAAAACTACCCCAATAATTTTTCCAGAAAACAGGCGCCGCCCTTCAGAGTGCGCGGTCCGCCTGAAATCTTATAGTGAAGAGTAAGCGGTCCGCCTCTGCAACTAGGCGCCCCGCCACCCAAAAATCCAGAGAGCTCAACAAAAGTGGGCGGTCCGCCTCTGTGACTAGGCGGGCGCCTACTTCGTGTTTCTTGGCTTTAGCACCCAAAAATCCAACAATTTTCAAGATGTTTTACCAATCCGAAGGTACCCAATTGTGTTTTCAACCACTATAATCAAACCCCAATGATTTTTATCAAACCCCAATAAAAAACAATTAAATTTCAATGTTTATCAAGTTCATATCAAGGGTTTTCAAGAACAAGGGTTTCAAATTTTCAAATCTTGTTTTACAACTCCAAATCAAGATTTGTTGGTACCAAATCAACGGGTTTTAATAAGGAACAAACCCCGATATCAATCAAACAATGGGTCCATCAATCCAAGAAACATGAGCAAATTTTTGGCGTTTTTCAACTTTTTCAATTTTTTTATATTTTCTTCTTTTCAACGACAACAAACAAGAAACTAAGACAGAAACTAACTTAGGCACGATTAACAAGGATCGAGGGTTTGTAGAAATAAATCCCAAGCCTTGCTCTGATACCAAGATGATACGAATTAAAAATGCGGAAACGTAAAGATAGGAGTGAGACTCGCCTCGAACTCCCTACGAGGTATCCACGAGGAACAAAGTCTCGTGAAACCATCGATTCGGGTCAAGAGTTCCCTACACTATGAAACTACCCTCGAGACACACTCAGGCCTCGCAAATAGAATGATCGGGTTTGGTTTAAGGTTCAACTAGATCCGCTAGAAGATTCAAACCAAAAAGGGTTTCTTTCATAAATTCAAAGAGGTACAACTCTTCAAAGTGTTCATCATTCATCAAAGGTAATCTACTTGAAATGAAATACTAAGGGCCTTTTTATAGGTGCCTCATACACATAATATAAAGTCTAAAAGACCCCTAAAGTGGGCTTAAATGATATATGCCACGTAGGGCTAAACTAGAAATTTCATAACAATTAAAATAGAATTCCTGTCAAACAAAGAAGTCACTGGGCGGTCTGCCTATTGGACCAGGAGGTCTGCCTCTTACTGAACACCATGAGCCACACTGCGTAGTGGGCGGTCCGCCTCTGTAAAAGGGGCGGTCCGCCCCTCTGGGATCTAGAGAGCTCCAATTCCATACTTAGCAAAATTTTGGCTATTTTTAAGTAGGCGGTCCTCCTAATTTTTCAGGCGGTCCGCCTTATCCTGGGAGGTCTTGAGATGGCTAAAATGGTCTTGAAATGCTCTTCCTTGGCCTTGGATGGCTCTTCCTTGGCCTTTGATGGTGCTTTGGATGGTTGCTCGATTTGCCCCGCATCATAATACTGTAAGAGCATATAATGTATACCCCTTGTGTGGCCAAAAATACGCCACATATTATTACCGGGATACGAATCTAGCTAGCGAGACTAGACTTATTCTACAAGTCACTGGGCATAGAGGATACATGCCTGTTCTACGAGTTATGACTGTTCAGGCGGTACGGGCGTAGGATGCAAGGCACATTTCCCGCCGCCTTAGGATTTACAGTCTTCTAGTTAGGGTTTCGTTATACCACCGCCTTGAGTTTCTAGGCCTATAACCTTTATTAGTCTTTGTATTTTACCATAATTAGGGCTGGGTAATCTTTACTATAAATACCCCCTCCTTACGTTGTATTACATCTAGTGATTCTCACAGAATCCGGTTATTCTCAAGGAATAAGACTCTTTACTTTCTTGTCTATTATTTTCCTCTCTATTTACTTACTTTTTATTGTATATTACGGTATTGCTTGTGACTTTTTCATAAAATTAATTATTTAACCTAGACGTACAATTTTAGGCATAAACAGTTGTCGCATCCTATTTTACCGAACCGGTTAATGTTTGAAATAGGACTCGACTTATTGGGTAACTCACGGGAAAAGAGTTGGAGTCGCCACCTAACATATTTTTTTAACTAGGCTTATTATGACACCTATTTTGTTTCTAGCCAATTTTAACAATTAACTCCAAAACTTAATCTACGACCAGAAATCTACGTAAGAGGTTCAAGTTAACTCAAGAGGAAGGGGTTAGGCATCTCTCAAGCTCTACTAAATGTGGTTACCGGCCGGACTTTATAATTGGGATTAAAATAAGTAACTAAACAAATGGACTAAACAAATAATTAAACGACTGTTATGATATGCATATAATAATTAAGATTAGATAAAAAAAACTCCAATTCACTAGTAGGATTCCTCCTTAAAGAATTTCACCTAGCAAAATAAAATAAATTAGTTAGTATATAATAAAAATAAATATTAGGAGTAAATAATAGCAAGTAAGATTAGAAATATTTTTGGAGTGTTGTTTTGAAGATATCTATCCAAATGTACTTCAAAAAAAATAAATGAAGTTAAGTTAGTAAATAATAATGATAACTATAATAATAAAGCAATAATAATGAATATGAAAATAATAATAATAAAATAAAGGAAAAAATAAATTTTCGTGAAAGTGTCGTCTTTTCGTAATTCCACCATGATGTACCTCGCAAAAATATAGAGAAAATAAGCTAGTAAAAATAATAATAATAATAATAATAATAATAATAATAATAATAATAATAATAATAATAATAATAATAATAATAATAATTTAAAATAAAGGGGAAAGGTTTTTTATAAAATTTAGGCTCATAATATGTATTGCGTCAAGCAGAGGTTAGAGATGTCGGTACGACTGCAAATACGGAGCCGGTCGTGTTGCCATGCCAAGCACCTCCAATCCCACTACTCTACTATCGCTTACTTTGCAAAGTGATATGCATCGTCATCGCTTATTTCTTTTTAGGGACCCGGGAGTGTAACGGGACTGATTTTAGGCCTCCAAACGTCATTGACCGAGTGTAGTATCATGTTCAAATCAGTCCCTAGGCCTCAATAATTATTTAATTATCTTCATTGGCCTATATGGTAGGGACCACCAGATCCTTGTAACACCAAGGAGATTATCCGAGATTTGAGTCAATAACAGTATATCAAGATAAACCCAGTTAAAGCATAAGCTCAGTATAAAGTCCTGAAAAGTCCAAATTAATCACAACTCGTTTCAAACTGGATCTGCTCATGAAATTTGTTAGTTAAAATAATCAAATGAAGAAATAAATCAGAATGGCGACAATAAACAAAGCAAATAGCATAGCAAAGCAAACAGGACACCAGCGACAACAGTGAATCGCCGGCGAGAACTCCAACTGAAGCAGCAATCAAATGGGGAGAAGCGACTGCCAAGCCTTAGCGGCATCGTTGCAACTCCACCGTCCTCTTCAATTCCAATCACAAATTAGAGAGTATCGTCAGGCAAAGAGATTAAGCCTCCAATCAGAACCCTGTAACAAAACAAAACAGTGCAACAGACGAAATGTACAAAGGAAAAAGCTCCGACTGAAAGGAACCATGGGGTTTCGCTGGTCGAAGCCAAACCCATATCTGGTGAACAGTAACAGCGGTAGCGCAGATGAGAGGGGGGCGACTGCCAGCAATTTTATTTTCAACAACATCGCGGCGTCGCCGCTATGCCAATGGTGATGCCAATATCCCTGCTTTTACCCGTCAATCCCTCATACCCTGATCCCCTTTGCTTTGATTTATGTATGTGTATGATTGTATGAATTTGGTGGATCTGTTATGGTGTGTAGATGTTTTCCTCACTGTGTAATGGTGTATTGTTTTTGTATGTGAAGTATAGGTCCTGTGTATTTCTGGAGAAGAAGACTCGATGGGGGGAGGGGGTTGCTGTGCGTGTGTAACGTGTGAGGTGTGTGGACTGTGTGTTTTTTGAAGAAGAAGGGAATTGGAGGGTCTGTGGGTTGATGATGTATATCAGTGAGGTCCCGTGTGTATTGTGGGTGTGTAGGTGAGGAAGAAGACGAGGGGGGGTTGGGGTCTGCGTATTGTATATTGTGTCCCTCCGTATTGTTTTGATGATGATTGTTTATAAGATTAGTAAAAAAGAGTTGTTGGGTAATTAGAGAGATTAGGGGGATTTTTGAAATTTTTCCAAAATGGGGAAGGTTAGAGAATGATTTGGGGGAAGATAAGATATGAGGGGAATGAACTTAGACGGATGTAAAAACATGGAAGATATTTAAAATATCCAAAACATGAATTTTGTCAGAAATGTAGTCTAGGTGCAAAAATGAAATTTGAAGGAATAAAGTAAAAATATATTTTGTTTAACAAATAAGTAGAAAAATGTACGGTGCAAATGAATGAATCTAGACGAACACATGTCTAGGTTCAAAAGAAAAGATGATTTTAAAATAATGGAAAATAAATATTTTGGAATAAAATAATTATATGAATATTGAAGAGAATTTGAACTAAATGATTGGAAGAAAATCGCAATTGATTTCTAACATAATGGATGTACCTAGACGGACTCTTGTCCAGGTTCGTAGGAAATTTTAACAAAAGGAGAAGGAAAATAAGTAAATAGAAAAATTGACATTTTCTTTTGACCAATATTCAACTTAAAGGTGTAAATAAAAATATGGATATACATATTTTATAACACGTACAAAATAATTATTAAATAAACTCAAATAAAATTATTTAAATATAGGTAAGAGAAGGAGATTTGTTGCCTAGGGAAATTCATGTTAATGCTCCAAAGAGAGTACGGAGGGTAAGGCGCCCTTTAGAGCCAACTAGGGTGCAACCTACGAGGAGTACAAAATCAAAATCCAAAAGGTCCAACCAGTCCAAGAACTCGAAGAAATGATGGATAGCATATATGATCGTGACAGAGAGCCGCAAATATCATTTTTTCAAGTTAGTATTGTAGGGCCGTTCTACATTTTCCATTTCATCACTTGTAGAAGGAAGTGCGGATTGTATGATTCCACTTTCTTTCTAGCTTTTATGTTATTTCATTATTTTAGTATTCTCATATGTAATATCATCATAGAGTGTGTTATAAACTCTGTGATGATCATACTTTATTTGGTTCTTGCTAGTTCTTATTTTTTGCATTCTTGCTAGGAGCGAGGTCTCACCTCGATAGGATGATGTAAGGTATGGTATGGCCTTCCTTACTTTGTATTGTCCTCTTTGAGGCATTTATTATTTATAAAACTAGTCACTAGGATCCTTGCCTAGTGATATTCGCTGATATATATATATATATATATATATATATATATATATATATATATATATAGGTAATCACAGATAATCACAGATAATTATAAAACTAGTCACTAGGATCCTTGCCTAGTGATATTCGCTAAAATATATATATATATATATATATATATATATATAGAGGTAATCACAGATAATTAATAATTTGCACAAATGATCACAAATTGATACAAATTTGACATGTAGCCCAAATGATGCAATTATGTGATATATTATGAATGTATTAAATTGCACAAATATTCACGGTTTGACAAATAGCCTAAATAATGCAATTATGTGATATATTATGAACGAATCTCTAAGATCAACGTCCTTCTGTTCGCTGTCATGACAAGAATCCCGTCAAGATACCGCGCCTTATAGTGATGCAGACGGAGCGATACTGGTGATCTAGAGGACCCATAAGTCCGTCAACACAATTTTCTGGGGGGCCGGAGTTAGCAACACCAGGACCAGAACCGTCATGATCTGTGAGGCACATCAGGAGATAACTAAGAAACCTCATATCAACACCATCGAGTTCGATGATAAAGACTCACGGTGAGTTCTATACCCTCCATTACGATGCCTTGATAATTACTCTGCAGGTACATGATTCTCAGGTCAAACGCGTATTGGTAGATCCAGGTAGCACAATAAACATAATTCATTGGGAGGTCGTCTGCCACATGGAGGTGCAGAACCAGATAATTCCCAGTCCATACACCATAACCAGCTTCAACAGCTCCATCGAGAAGTCTGTAGGAGAAATATTCATTTAGGTACACCTACCAGGGGCAATGAGGGTAACGTCCTTCCACGTAATGACATGCGATCTCTTGTATAACATTATCTTGGGAAGACCCTGGATTTACGAAGTTCCCGTAGTGCCATCTACACTTCATCAAATCTTTAAATACCCGACTCCCTGGAGAGTGCGAGAGATTCGAGGGGAGCAGAAACTATCCCAAACTGTTATTTAACCGTCGTGACATGCGCGTTCAAGAAGGAAATGAAGAACCAGAAGAAGAAGTTGGATAAATTGCTTGGTCCTTGTCTAGTGACCAATATACCTTTTGGGTTCGAAGCTCATAAAGCAACCGAATCCAGAGAGCCGGCCATCACGCCCCACCAAGGCTACGGTCGACAACCTCGATCCGGTGATTTTCAACGAGAGGTTCCTAGATAAGAAATTTTACATGGGAGCCATACTCTCGGCCGAATCCAAACAAGAATATGCTAACTTCCTGCTTGCTCGGTCAGGCACATGACCGGACACACTCCTATATGTCTGGAATATCGACTAGCGTCATTACACATAATTTAAATGTTGACCCCAACTTCATGCCGTTCAAGCAGAAGAAACGACCGATCAGCTGCGAAAATGCACGAGGAAGTTGAGAAATCGTTAAACGATAGTTCCATTCATGAGGTTCACTACCCCGATTGGCTATCCAACATTGTGGTGGTCCCAAAGAAGAATGGGAAGTGGAGAATGTGCATCGACTTAACAGACTTGAATAAAGCATTCCCAAAAGACTCTTTCCCACTTCCTAACATCGATCAACTCATCGATTCAACGGCAGATCATGAGGCTCTAAGTTTTCTGGATGCGTACTCGGGATATAATCAGATCCTCATAAATCCAGAGGATCAAGAGTAGACTTCTTTCATCACGGACAAAGGGAATTATTGTTACAGGGTAATGCTTTTCGACTTGAAAAATGCAAGAGCAACCTACCAGAGATTAGTGAACCAGATGTTTAAGGAGCATATTAGCAAGGCTATGGAGGTTTATATCGAAGACATGTTGGTTAAGTCAGAATTCGCCAAGGACCACATCAGCCATCTAGAGATGGCATTCGGCATCCTGGAAAAGTTCGGTATGAAGCTCAACCCAGAGAAGTGTGCCTTTGGCATATCCTCGGGGATGTTCCTTGGGTTCATTGTCTCCAACAGGGGAATAGAAGCAAATCCCGTGAAAATTGAAGCAATTGAGGCTTTACCAGAAGTTTTGAAGAGTGAAGTAGAGGTAAAAAGACTCAACAGCCGTATTGCCGCACTCAGTCGTATTATCCACGGTCTTCTGAAATGTGTCATCATTTCTTCAACGTCTTGAAGAAAAATAAAAGCTTCGAGTGGACAGAGCAGTGTAGCAAGGCGCTTTTAGGGCTAAAGCAGTATCTGGCCAATCCCCCATTGTTAACAAAGTCGCACGAGGGAGAGCCATTATTTTTGTACCTCATGGTGTCCAAAGTCGATGTCAGTGTTGGTTTGGTACGTGAAGAAAAGGGGGTGCAGTCGCCAATATACTACGTCAGCAAAAAATCTCTCTTGGATGCAGAAACTAAGTACCAACACCTGGAGAAAATAGCACTCGCCCTAGTTATGGCAGCGAGAAAGCTACAACCATATTTTCAAAGTCGCATGATTATTGTGGTCTCCTCTTTCCCTTTACAGACCATTTTTCATAATCTCGAACTCTCGGGGAGGCTAGCAAAATGGGTCATCGAGCTAGGAGAATACAATATCATCTATCAGCTATGCACGACCATTAAGTCCCAGGTACTCGCGGACTTTATTGCCGACTTCAGTACCGACTTAATGCCGAGGGCCGAGGTAGAGCATGAAATGATGGAGAGTGTTACCCCGGAGAATGGGTGATCCACACCAACGGGGCCTCAAATGTAAAAGGGGTTGGGCTTGGTTTAGTGATCAAACCCTCAATTGATAACAAATTACTGAAAGCTGTCAGCTGTCCGCCGATGACAAACAATGAAGCAAAATATGAAGCAGTAATTCAAGCTTTGGAATTAGCTTACATATTAGGGGCCGGGGAGATCAGTCTCAATAGCGACTCCCAGATGGTCATCAATCAAGTAACTGGACCCTACGCTGCCAAAGACGCCCCCATGAAAGAGTACTTGGGTAGAGTGGAAAAATGCTTGAAGAATTTGCAAAAATAGAAGATCAATCAAATACCAAGGAAAGAAAACACGGAGGCTGATGCCCTAGCCAACCTAGTGGCCGCTGCAGACATGAGTGGAGACAGCCCATGATCTGTCATTGATTAACTTATACGGACGTCAAGTGCCAAGAGGTCAACATCACGGGATCGGTATGGAATTAGCGGCACCCAATCATTGAATACTCGGACAAGGGAACACTCCCAGCAGATAGAAATGAAAGCAGAAGGTTGAGGGTTAAAGTAGCTCGTTATTGCCTGATCAACATGGAGTTGTATCGCCGGATGTTCATCAGTCCTTTGGCTAAATTTCTAGGATCCTCTCAAGTGGATTACGCCATAGGAGAAATTCATGAGGGGCAATGCAAAAACCACTCCAGCGGATGATCTCTAGCTCACAAATTAATCAGGGCGAGTTACTTCTGGCCACGAATAGAAGATGACGCGAACAACTTCGTTGGTGCATATGACAGTTTCCAGAGATTTTCCCACATACTTCATCAGCCAGCGGAGCTGTTACATTCTGTGATAGCCATGTGGCCTTTCATAAAATGGGGACTGAATATTGTAGTGACCATGCCTAAAGCGCCGGCGGTGTCAAGTTTTTGCTTATTATAGCAAACTATTTCAGCAAATGGGTCGAAGCTGCGGCCTATGCTCGAATCCGAGAGCAGGAGGTGATATAGTATATACGGAAGAACATCATGTGCCGCTTCGGCATCCCAGCAGAAATCACTTGCAACAATGGACCTCAATTCGTGGGCGACAAGATCACCGCTTTCCTGGAAGGATGGGAGATAAGAGAATAACCTCAACACCTTACCACCCTTCGGCCAATGGTCAAGGTGAGTATTCAAAAAAAAAACAATCATTGAAAGTCTGAAGAAGCGCCTCAAGGAAGCCAAATGAAAGTGGCCGGAGGAACTTCCAGGAGTTTTATAGGCTTACCGCACTACATCCAAGGCCAGCAGGGGGAAACTCCATTCTTGCTAACATACGGGACATAAGGAATGATTCCCTTAGAGATCACGGAATCTAGCCTACGATGGTCATTTGCCCTGGAAGAATTGAACAATGAGGCTTTGAAAGCTTCACTCAATAGCTTGGACGAATGATGGGATATAGCGGCCATACGCCTCGCAGCCTAGAAGCAACGGGTGGAATAGTACTACAATGCGCAGTCTAACCTATGTTCTTTCAACGTAGGAGATCTTGTCCTTCGCAAAGTTACTCAGAGCACCAAGGAGGCTAGTACATGCAAGTTAGCTCTAAATTGGGAAGGACCTTACAGAGTCCGAGGCATAGCTGGAAAATGTGCGTATGTTCTTGAAGACATGAAAAGAACAGCTATTCCAAACAATTGGAACATCTCATGGTTTAAAAAGTACTACTCTTGAAAGGTCAATTGAGCCCACATACTCGAGACATGTATTTTCTCCTTTCTTGTTTCTTTAATTATTGTCATTATATCATAGCAGGCACTTAGCCCCGTTCTTTATGCTTCATCTGGCTCAACGCCCTATTTATCATTAAAACTACTATTCTACTTAGTCAGTTTTACAATTACAATTCAGATCCATCAACAATCCAAATATTCATAGCCCCGGCCAGACCTAAGTTGAAGCAATACACCCACTTTTTGCTACAAAAAATAGAGTAAACTACTCGCTTAGAGCTAGATCACGTCTAGCTCAGCACCAGACATTATTCGTAAGTTGAACTCATCATTTCAACAAATTGCACCTATATGTCGATAGGGATGACCGCCCTCATAGTACCAGATAGTCTTAAAATACTCGAGTAAAACAGCAACGACGTTATATTTCGGAATGCAAAAATGCCCCATTCTTACACAGGCTAAAGTAGTCTCATTGTGGACGCAAAGCACCCATCTATCAAAGGAACAATATAAGCCGTCATTCACTGATGCAAATGAAGCGCACCTCAGTGCGCCCATCTTTTAAAGACACTAGCCCAGAAAGGCATACAAAAACATAATGCTTAACTACACAAGTACGCATAAAAAATATTAATGGATGTCTGTTTTATTAATAACAAACAGCTGTATGCTCATAATGTACAATTAGTTCTTCCTGAATACAATATTGTTCATAACAGTTGTAAAAAAAAAAATGGAAAGAGAAGGCTAAAAATTGCATGCTCTTTCGATTTGCACGGCCAGAGACTCTTCGTCTGGATTGTTGCTCTTGCATCAAAGCCTCTCTCGGCACTCGAAAGGGGAAATCCAACTTGATACCCGAAGCAGCAATATCTTTATGACGCTGTGCCACAGGAGTTGGAAAAGTCACTCCAACTGAGGAATCCCTCAGTAGAATGACGGAGGAAGTAGAACACGGTTCGAGACTTCACTTGGAGAGACTTCAATAAAGAAGCCCTCAGCGACTGTAGGAACACCATGTTCCCCCTCTTCCCCGGATGATTAGAAGCAGATGCAATCTCCGAAGCCGTAGAACCTGGCAGAGCTATACAACCTCCCTGAATGCTGCGGGTATGGAGAATGTTCTCGGATATCAACCGCCCAAAGAAGGAGAGGATATCCCAGGGACTCAATCCTCGTTCAAATGGAATTGCTTCCAGGACTATGACTCTAGACAACCAAAAGACGAGCAGATATAGAACCCCTGCTAGGATGGTATTCTTCTACTGGTGAATCTCGTATGACAAAAGAAATATCACAGCAACCGCCATGTTAGAAAGAGATCACACCGTAATCAGTGCACATGCCACAATGAAAACATTCCAAAGAACATCATTAGAATTCCGATCAAACTTTATGACTCAGGGGGCTCCGTTCGTCCATGCATGGATGGAGAAAAGGAGGTTGCAGATGATCTTTTTCCTACAGATTTCCCATTCACCATCCATTCTGAACAAAGTAATTTTTTTGGGAATATCAAACCAGGATCAAAGGCAAATATTTTTGAAAATAGAAGAGTTATTCTTTAATAAGGAACTTTGAAGAAGATGGAGTATTTTTCTGAAGAAGATTTGTGATTACCACTATCACGAAGCCCCTATATATAGGCTGGAAGAGATAAGAACGAATCATGAAATGGTCAAGCATAATTATGGCTGGAGATATGGAACGAATCGGCGCAGCAAAAGACATTCTTGGAAAGGTACATGGAATCAACATCAGTCAATCAAATGAAAACGTGCGGAATTCTCGAATAAATCAGCATCAAAAGACTACGAGTTTCAAGGAGTCAATGAGATATCTTTCACATCCGTCTTGTACACCGCTTTCACTTTCTGACTACTTGCATTAGCACCCAGCAAATGGGGTGACGACTGCGTGGGCAAAAATACGCCACCTATTATTTCGGGGATACGTGTCCAGCTGGTGAGACTAGATTTATCTTACAAGTCACCGAGAACAGATGATACATGTCGGTTCTATGAGTTACAACCGTTTAGGCGGTACGAGCATAGGACGCAAGGCATACATCCCGCCGTCTAGGGTTTACAGTCTCCTAGTTAGGGTTTCGTATGTACCACCGCCTTGAGTTTATAGGCCCATAGTCTTTATTAGTCTTTGTATATTATCATAATTAGGACTGGGTAATATCTAATATAAATAATCCTCCTTACATTGTATCATACATCAAGCGATTCACACAGAATCCGGCTGCTCTCAAGGAATAAAACTCTTTACTTTCTTATCTATTATTTTCTTCTCTATTTACTTACTTTTTCATCGTATTTTACTGTATTTCTTGTGACTTTTTCATAAATTTAATTGTTTAACCTAGACGTACAATTTTAGGCATAAACACCCCTAACTTATATATCATTTTATATTGTTATCATTGTAAACTATAATACTGTATTATATACTCTTATGGTATATACTTTTATTTGTCTCTTTAAAGAATGTTATGTTTTCAAACAGTGTACTCCAATTTTTATATTATTGTTGTACACCTTTGGAGTATACCCTGATAGAAACCAGCAAAAAATAACAAAAAGAAAAGAAGAGAAAGTTACTGGTAATATTGTGCAATGATCTTAAACACATAAATTTGTCCGTACTGAGAAGACAAGGCTCCAAAACACAAGGTGGTAAGTCTGAAATTACATAAAACTATAACTAGTCCTAGTACATACTTATATAGAACACAATATGATAAGATTTAAATCATAAACTGCTGCAGTTCCAGGAAACAGTTAGTTGACAGTTTCGCCAGTTGTACACTTCAAAAACTGCAGAAATTGCACTACATCAAGACACTTCAGCTCTTTATCTTCTCTTCTGTATTTTCTTCTGAAATATGTCTTGAAAGGTGGGTCCGTAACAAAGCACCCTCCTGAAAAGACGCCTTGTCCTCAAGGCGAAAAGAAGGAAATTGGGCAGCAAACAAGTCATAGTCCTCCCAACTAGCTTCTTCAACCAGATGACGATGCCATTGGATAACAAGTTCGAGAGATGAAACCCCAGATTCATTCACCCAATGATGCGATAAGAGTTTTTTAGGTTCCACCGTGAATTCCAGCTCACTCGAAAGTGGTAAGGGAGGAGGAGATGAAATATCAGAATAACCACGAGCTGGAAGAAGTAATGAGACATGAATAATTGGGTAAACCTTTGATTCTTGAGGGAGCTGCAATTCATAAGCAACTAGACCAACTTTGCGAATTATTTTGTATGGGCCAAAATAGCGAGGAGATAGCTTTTCATTATGACGTTTGGCCAAACTCTTCTGTCGATAAGGTTGCAAACGAAGAAAGACAGCATCACCCACGTTAAAAAAGATAAGTCACGACGCCTGGTATCAACTTAATACTTCATTCTAGATTGAGTATTCAAAAGATTGGAGCGTAGCAATGTTAATATCTAGTCTCGCTCCACAAATTGCTGTTCAAGGTCAGCAATTTCAGTTTCTCCACGAACAAATGGATGTAAGGGTGGTGGCTCTCTCCGATACATAATTTGGAAAAGAGTTATATTGGATGAAAAATGGTAGCCAGTGTTGAAAGAATATTCTACCCAAGGTAGAAACTGAAACCATGATTTAGGTTTCTCATGAGCAAAACAACGCAAATATGTTTAGAGGCACCGGTTAACCACTTCCATTTGTCCATCAGATTGGGGATAGTATGAAGTACCCATATAAAGATGAGTGCGACTAAGGCGGGACACTTCCTGCCAAAATGCACTTAAAAAGACAACATCACGATCTGAAAGAATAGAACGAGGTAAACCATGCAACCTGACAATTTTTTTAACAAAAGTAGCAGCCACTGTCTTGGCAGTAAAAGGGTGAGATATAGTGACGAAATGGCTATACTTGCTAAGCCTTTCTACCACAACTAGAATAGTATTAAAGCCATGAGAAGAAGGAAGTCCAACAATGAAATCCAAAGAAATGTCTTCCCACACTCGGTTAGGAACAGGCAGAGGCTGCAGTAGACCCACTGGAACCAATGTTTCATATTTCTGTTGGTGACATATCAAACAATTTTAAACAAACAACTTGACATCATGCTTTAAACAAGGCCAGAAAAAATTTGCATACTTTTTTTAAAGTTTTCAAGTACCTGCCATATCCTCCTGCTGGAGATTCATGTGCCTCTGCTAAAATCTTTGCTTTAAGCTCTAGATAATCGGGAATAACAAGCCGAGATTTGTAGTAAATTAAAGATGGTTATCTGCCAATGAGAAGTCTGGATGAGTTGATGGATCAGAAGAAAGTTGATCTCGAATCTGCTTAGTATATGAATCAGCATCAATTTCTTCTCTCAAATAAGTAAAATCCAATGGAATAGGCATAGTCAAAGTAAAATAAATCAGCATGTTGAGGGCGGCGTCATAAGGTATCTGCTCCTTTGTTTTCACTACCTGACTTATAGACAATTGTGAAAGCAAAAGGTAACAATTTCAGCAGCAAACGTTGTTCCGCTGTGGTCACCCGCTGATTCAAGAGGTATTTTAGGCTGCAATGGTCAGTTGTAACAATAAAGTGCCGACACAAAAGATAGTGTTTCCATTTTTGCAACGCAAGAACCATAGCCGATAACTCGCGATCATAAGTATATTTAATGCGATTAGAAAAGGAGAATCCCTTACTAAAATAAGCAATTGGATGGGCCTGTTGCAATAGGATAGCCCCCACTCCATCAACCGAAGCATCACACTTAATTGTAAATTCATGAGTAAAGTCGGGTAGACGAAGTACTGGAACTGATGTCAAGATTCTCTTAAGTTGCTGGAAGGCCTCTTTTGCTTTTGGATTCCACAAAAAAGCATCCTTTTTAGTCAAGTCTGTCAATGGACGAGCTATGATACCATAGTTCTTGACAAACCGTCGGTAATAACCCACAAGGCCTAAGAAACCCCGAAGTCGCTTTACATTCTTTGGTAGTGGCCACTCTAAAACTGCAGATACTTTTTCCGGATCCATGGCTACTCCATCTTTAGAGATTACATGACCCAAAAATCCAACTTGGGATTGTCCAAATAGAAATTTTTTAGGATTAGCAAAAAAGTAGTCGTTGGAAAGAAGGTGAAGGGCTATTTGAAGGTGTTGTTGGTGTGTTTTAAGATTAGGACTGAAGATTAAAATTTCTTCTAAGAAAACCAAGATGAATTTTCTAAGGTATAGTCTGAAAAGATCATTCATTGCGGCTTAAAAAGTGGATGGTGCATTGGTCAATCCAAAAGGAATTATGAGAGACTCATAATGGCCAGAATGAGTACGAAAGGTAGTTTTGTAGACATCATCAGGTTGGACACAAATTTGGTGGTACCCTGAACGAAGAACTGTCACGCCCTAAAAATGCAAGTTTATCCTGCGCTGAGGTATATTTTTTTAAAGGCTCGTGACTGGTGTTCAAAAAGGTACAAAATTATTTCAGAAAAACTCGGAGTCGCCACTTGACATAGTTTAAGGTGTGCCAAGTCCAGGTACCTTGTAACACCTCTGACTCGTCTAATGGTCTGCGTTAGAGATTCGGATAAGGTTCTCAATTGACTCTCGGGAAGGTATTAGGCACCTTCGAGTCCTGTGCCGAGCACAGTTGCTTTATTGTCGCAACTTTAATTTATTAAATATGGTTGTTATATTAATGCCGTTAATTTGAACTTGTACTTTGATTCAGAAGAAATTTAAAAGTGTTATTCTTATCCAACCTCACAGAGGATCGGATAAATTTATACTTTAATTCAGAAAAAATTTAAAAGCGTTATTCGTATCCAACCTCACAGAGAATCGAATGAATTTACGCTTTGATCTATAGTAAATAAATATCTTAAGTAAAATTTATCGTGCATTTCCAACCTCACAAAAGATTGGTCTATCTTTAAAAATAATTTAGTTAGCTTCAAAAGGTAATTAATTTAGAATTGGTTTGTTTTTTTTTTTTGGTGTAATAAGCGGACCACAAGTCACGCTTATCGTTATGCCTAATCGAGTGGAGGTTTTATCATTCCTATTGATTTGCCTAATCGCGTTAAATATTAAATTGCAACCTATCGTTGTGTCTAACCGCATAAAGTATTCCGCTCCCATTGATTTGCTTAATCATTTTTCAATATGTTGAAAGGAGCTTTGATCGATTTAAAGAAATTGCAAAGTTCAGAGTGTGATGATTTATTTCATAGAAAACAAGAATATTGAACTATTTTATTGCATTAAAAAAACTAGATGTTAGAATTATTTATTAAAAGTAAGGGACTATTTGTTAAAGAAATGATTGTTTGTTAAGGGGTTGGCTATTTGTCAAAACAAGGAAAAAGAAGAACTGTTTGCGGAATTGGGCTGCATTATTTTTAAAAGTGAACTGCTTCAAAGGCAGTCTTGCAAGAATTTTCCCCTTTATGTATTCCAAATAGTGGTTGTATAGATAAATTAACATGTGACCAGATTTAAAGAGACGTCCTAAATTTAGAGCCTATTCGTTCAATTGTTGTCCAGTTTATACAAATATCCATAGCTTACAAGTCAGTTGCTTCCTAACTCGCTAAAATATTCTAAAGAGAACTACCATAAATTTACATGTTAAGGTTCACTTTTGCCACTTGTTTCATACGTATATTGCTCCAAAGTAGCAAATATAGACCTAGAGACGTATAGCTAATTACTAACAATTTTTCACTTTTCCACCACAATGATTCAAACTTCAACAGAATAAAGACATACAACAAACTCAAAGATTCAAGACATACAAGGAAACTTTAGTAACTGCATGTTGATTTTCTACCAAAAGAAGACATAATATATGAAATTACAATAGTTGAGATGTTACCTGTCAAACAACAACAACTATGCGAGCAAACAGTACCACCAAATGATCAGCAACAAAGCAGCCCTTTTAAACTCAAACTTGACTCTTTAACCACCACTATTTCCCCCTTAGAAGACTTCAAGATTTATACCCCAAAGACCCTTAATGTAAAGGCTTTGGTTCTAAATCCTACTCTCAACTTAAAACCTTTTTTCAAGTGTTTTTAGCTCCCATTAATTGCATTTTCAGATCTGGTTTTTCTGTGTGTTTTCAGCTAGTAGCTCTTGTTAAATGAGGGCATTCAATGCCCTATTTATAGCTAAAAGTGAAGGCAAAGGGGTGGGGTGTAGACTTGTACAAAAGTACAAGCCCACACCCCTACACTTGAGTGTTTTTTGGCTATTTTCAGCATAGTAGAGCAGCTGAAAAATGACTATTTCAGCAGCCAAAACAGTCCTAAAAGCTGAAATAATACAAGTAGGGTCCTTTAAAAGGACCCCCAATACTCATTACATTAAACTAGAAGGGAACTAGGACCAAACTAGACAACTAGATCAACTAAACTAACTAAAAACTGAACCAAAGGTCTCCCAGATTCCAAACTCAGTTTTTAAGAGTTCTAATAGCAGGAAAAAGTAGCAAAGTCAGCCCCACAACTAAGCCTAAACTATACTAAAACAAGCAGATTCTAGCTTGCTAAAGCAGACCAGGAATCCTATGCTTGACAAAGCTAAACAAATTAGCACCTTAAGAGTTACACTAATTGTTCATACTTAAACACCCAAGATATACATGATAATGACAAACACAGTAACTTCATAACTTAGATTGAACTAAAGCAAACAAATCTCATACTTCGGAACAGATGAAGCTGTAACACTCGCTTTAAACTAAACCAATCAGTCCGATCAAAGCATATGAACATACATGTTTGAGCAAAGTGGTGCTCGAACAGGATTATGCAGACAAACTAAAAAATCAATTAGCACATAAATTTATCTCACACCTAATCAAAACAAAGGATTCATACGCTTAAACCAAAATGAAAACAGAGAGAAGCTTCTATTGCTTTTATTCAAAACTGACTCAGTTGCACATACGATACGATTCGAATTCATTTTTCAATGGGAATACATATAAGCCGATATGACTTCTGATGCCAAAATTGTGACTAAACTTAACGACACTAAAACACAAAAAAAAGAACCAAAGTTTCAGGCTTTCTAACCCGTCTAAGCCAATGTATCACCAAGATGCAAAACAGAGGCGTGTCTTCTGACTCAGCGCCATCACCACCATCGCAGCGTCGCTGCTTGCTTCAGCTTTGCTCATTGCTGCCTCGCTGCTGCTACCCGTTCATCATCTCCACAGCACACCATTCACCATAGAACCCCGAATCAAACATACACACGGCTGCCCCGTTCAAAAACAAACAGCCTCGCCTCGTCGCCGCCTAGACGCCACTGTCTCCCTCGACTGAAAACAAAACCCACTCCACGGCCTAAACAACTCGCACCACTGTCTCAAAACCAAAACGCCAACAAGAACCATCAGTTTCAACTCATAACATCTCCACCACCACAAACAAGTCATCACAGTCACAAGATAATTCCCACAGCCTCCGGATTGAACCCTCCAAACAAACAACGCAGCCCCCCTCCCCAAAACACCATAATCAATCACAGCCCCCCCCCCCCCCCCCCCCCCCCCCCCCCGTCATCATCAAATCAGTGCAGCAACCATAACAGAAACAGAAAAAGAAAAAATGAGAAGAAGAAAAGAAACGAGAAACAGAAACGGGATAACGAGAAAGCGGGTAAAGGGGAGGGATTTTTTGGGAAAACGAGATGTGGGGTGACGGGGAAGGGTAAGGGAAAGAGAAATATCCAAAAACTTACCGGAAAAAAGTCAAGGTGGCCGGAGTTGAGCTTTGACCGAGTCTTTGACTCCCGATCTAGGCTAAACGGCCATGCTTTTGACGAAACCAATCACGGAAATGGAAAGAGGGGGTCAAGATCCATTGAATGGTGTATTTTTGTATTTTTCCCCGGCCACCGGAGGTGGTAGCCGGTGGCGGAGCAGTGGTGGCTCCGCCGTGGGAGGCGAATTCCGGCGACGGGGCAAAAAATCGCCAGGGCTTCACCAGCTTTTTAGCTAAGGGGTGTAAAATGGGGGAAATGAAGGTTTTAAGCTTATATAGGAGGGGTATGGGCCGGGTAAATGAGTGGGCTGACGGGCCAACATTTGGCCTGTGTATTTTACATGTATGGCCATTAAAAGAGTCTACATTTATTCCAAATACACACAATTAACTAAATGAAAACTCCACAATTAAAAATATAGAATCACAATTAACACATAACAAGTAGTTACTTAATTTTCAAATTTCACATCCTAATTAAAGACAATTTTGGTTAGAATAGAGACTAATTTAGGAAAATTTCGGCAAAAATCCTAAGAATCTAACACAGTTATTTTGAGCAATTTTTGTATTCGTGCCAAAATTAGGTGATTACAGCTGCCCCTCTTTGTTCAGGAACACAAAGAGTTTTCGGACAAAGAAGTAATCGACAACTGATTTTGGCTTTTTCGGTTCTAGCCGAGAGCATGCTTTTCAAAATGGTGACCGTACCTTGAATTTCGGTTCTAACCGAGAACAAGGCTACCTACATATCCCCGGACTAAGGAATCAGGTCAGTGTAGTTCCTTATGTGCGGTAGCTGGGACTACCGCATTCAAACAGACATTAGACTCTTCTAGACTCACTAAGACAAACTAGACACTCTAGACTACTAAGACAAACTAGAGACTCTTCTAGACACACTTGGGGCTGATACTAGACACTCTTAGGCACACAAGGGCTATCGCTGCTGGTTGCTGGTTGCTTGCTGATTGGCGGTCATTGCTTTACAGAGAAAATGAAAGTACAACATTGAAAATGTAAAGTTACAATTCCTATTCTAAGTCTTCATGCTTCCCGAGATGAGCTTCTTGGTTCTTGCTCCCCTCACTTGTTGAAAATAAAACCACCGCTCTTGGTTCAGGTGGGTCTTGCTCTTTGTAGAAAAAATAAAACCCCCGATCTTGGTTCAGGTGGGTCTTCCCTCTTTACAGAATGGATTCCCTCGTTCTTCAGGTGGGCGCCTGGACTTTTTCAAGTGTATTCCCTCGTTCTTCAGGTGGGCGCCAGGACTTCTTCAAGTGTATTCCCTCGTTCTTCAGGTGGGCGCCTGGACTTCTTCAAGTGTATTCCCTCGTTCTTCAGGTGGGCGCCTGGACTTCTTCAAGTGTATTCCCTCGTTCTTCAGGTGGGCGCCTGGACTTCTTCAAGTGTATTCCCTCGTTCTTCAGGTGGGCGCCTGGACTTCTTCAAGTGTATTCCCTCGTTCTTCAGGTGGGCGCCTGGACTTTCTCTAAACTACTCCCTCATTCTCCAGGTGGGTGCCTCGACTTTCTCTAAACTACTCCCTCATTCTCCAGGTGGGTGCCTCGACTTTCTCTAAACTACTCCCTCATTCTCCAGGTGGGTGCCTCGACTTTCTCTAAACTACTCCCTCATTCTCCAGGTGGGTTCCCTGACTTCTTTAACTTACTCCCTCATTCTTCATTCTTTTGCTTTCTTGTATTTCAAATGGCCTTCAACACAGAACATCATGCGGCCCAAATGTTCCAACTAGTTATCAGTCAAACTTTGTTAGGAACGGTATATTTTCCCTGATAGTCTCTTCTACGGTGCAAACCTTGGCATGTCACTCCAGATGCCAAACTGCCTCATAGGCATTCCATTATCCAGGCAGGTCCTGACTGTGCTCTGCTACAACTGCAAAACAGGTGAACAATTTTTGCGAAACTTTCTTTTGCTCGTTTCAATGTTATTGTGAATGAAAGGCAGAAGTGGAAGAAATTTCGGATAAAGGACTCTGAATGAGAGATGCCCTTTAGGGAAGTAAAAGGACTTATCTGGAGGTGAAAGCGATGACCTCAATAACATGACGTGCATCTTGGCCTCGAACCCTGATCTATTCACAACAGTTGTCCCTCGACTCTTCCCCCAATAGAAACACTCAAAGCAATACTCGTCAAACCCCACTTGATGACAGTTACCAAAGCCCTCATTCGGTTAGCGGCGCCCCTTTCAGGGTTTTCACCGGCTAACCTCTTTTTTTTTTTTTTTTTTTTGCCTAACTGTTTGTCATGTGGCGCCCTTTCAGGTTTTCACCAACAAGACTTCATTCTTTTTTTTTTCCTTCTTTCTTTTTTTTCTTTCTCCCGTGGACCTCTTTAGTTCCACCCATTAATGATGATTTTTGAGCTAACTCTCACTCGATTGACATTCTCAAGATTGGCCAAAATAGTCTATTGGACATTTATCTGAGTTAGGAAGCAATGTTTGGCCTGTAATTTAGGGTGCCTTGAGCATCTTCCCCCCTTTTAAGAATGAATGAATGGTACTACAAAATAGAAGTTTGTTTTTATTTTATTTTATTCATAAAATAAAAAAAAAATAAAAACAAACTTCTGCCCCAGTTTAGCAGAAACCGCGGATTTTGGATTTTCTTTGACTTTGGCTGCAAACTTGGAGGCAAGCTTTTCATCGATGTGAGATAGGGCAAATAAACTTTTTCCCTTATTTTGAAACTAGGGAACCTTTAGAACTTTCCTTGATATGACCGCACCTGAATGGTTGCCTACGTGTCCTTTTGAGAGGAATCAGGTCAGACGTAGCTCTAGCAACTTAATGCCAAATTTGTTTTGGATCTTTCTTTTCTTCATTTCATCGCAATTACAAAGATTCCCAATAAGGGTTTACAAAAGCAATACAAAGCCAAAGGCTAACAAGAGGGGTACATTATCTAGGTAAGGGAAACAAAGACTTTCGTTACTCCACCCAAGAACATCAAATGTAGTACCTCTTTACTGCATCAGCATTAACAATCATTTCAACCATCGTGCCCTCGATGTCTGTCAGGAATAGAGCACCATTGGGCAACACCTTCTTCACCACATACGGTCCTTGCCAATTTGGAGCAAACTTTCCCTTCGCTTCTTCCTGATGTGGAAAGATGCGCTTCAAGACTAACTGACCTTCATTGAACTTGCGTTGACACACTTTCTTGTTGCATGCTTTGGCCATTCTCTTCTGATATAGTTGGCCATAACATACTGCATTAAGCCTTTTCTCGTCAATCAAAGCCAATTGTTCCAAGCGGGATTTGACCCATTCAGTGTCCTCGATCTCAGCTTCGACAATGATTCTCAAGGATGGTGTTTCGACTTCTGCCGGAATGACTGCCTCAGTGCCGTACACCAGCTCATATGGAGTTGTGCCTATTGAGGTGTGCACAGTCGTGCGATAACCCAGAAGAGCGAAGGGCAACTTCTCATGCCAATCTCGGGATCCTTCGACCATTTTTCGAAGGATCTTCTTGATGTTCTTATTTGCCGCTTCGACCGCGCCATTTTCTTTTGGCCGGTATGATGTGGAATTTCTGTGTACAATTTTGAACCGTTCACATACCTCCCTCATCAGATGACTGTTCAGATTAGCCCCATTGTCAGTGATGATGGTATTGGGAATACCGAATCGGCAAATGATGTTTGAGTGAACAAAGTCGACCACAACTTTCTTGGTTACTGACTTGAATGTCGATGCTTCCACCCACTTGGTAAAATAATCAATGGCGACCAAGATGAATCTATGCCCGTTCGACGCCTTTGGTTCTATTGGGCCAATGACATCCATTCCCCATGCAGCGAAAGGCCAAGGAGCAGACATTGTGTGAAGCTCCAAGGAGGGAAAATGTATCAGATCGCCATGCACTTGACATTAGTGGCATCTTCGCACAAACCCTATGCAATCTCTCTCCATAGTGAGCCAGAAATAACCTGTTCTTAAGATCTTCTTGGCGAGCACATAGCCATTCATGTGTGGCCCACAAATTCATGAATGTACCTCATTAAGAATTCTCGAGGCTTCTTGTGCGTCCACACATCTCAACAATCCCAGATCTGGAGTTCTCTTATACAGTACTCCTCCGCTCAGAAAGAAACCATTTGCAAGACGACGGAGGGTTCTTTTCTGATTGCTCTCAGCTAGTGCCGGGTACTCTCCATTCTTGATGTAGTTTTTGATATCTAGGTACCACGGCTGACCATCAAGTTCTTCTTCAACCATGTTGCAATATGCATGTTGATCCCGAACTTGAATCTCGAGAGGATCAATGTGAGTTTGGTTAGGATGACTGATCATTGATGCTAATGTAGCCAAAGCATCGGCCAACTCATTGTGCATTCTTGGGATGTGCCTGAATTCAATAGAATCAAATCTTTGGCAAAGATCTTCCAGACACTGCTTATACATGATGAGCTTCCCATCTCGAGTTTCCCATTCACCCTTGATTTGATGTACTAGAAGGTCTGAATCTTCGAGCACCAATAATTCTTTGATGTCCATGTCTATCGCCATGCGTAGACCCATGATGCAAGCTTCATATTCTGCCGTGTTATTGGTACATCAGAAACGAAGTTGTGCAGCCGCCGGATAGTAATGACCTGTCGGGGATATGAGAACGGCCCCGATACCACCACCTTTGGAGTTGAGGCCCCATCAAAATAGAGCTTCCAATAATGTTCGTCGTTAGAAGGCAATTCCTCAATTGTGTCTACCTCTTCATCAGGAAAGTATGTCTTGAGAGGTTCATATTCATCATCCACTAGATTCTCGGCCAAATGATCGGCCAAAGCCTGGGCTTTCATTGCAGTCCGGGTGACATAGACTATGTCAAACTCTGTGAGTAACATTTGCCATTTGGCTAGCCTTCCTGTTGGCATGGGCTTCTGGAAGATGTACTTCAATGGGTCCATCCGGGATATGAGGTAAGTAGTGTATGACAGCAAATAATGCCTCAACTTCTGCGCTACCCAAGTGAGGGCACAACAAGTTCTTTCTAGCAAAGTGTACTTAACCTCGTGATCTGTAAACTTCTTGCTCATGTAGTAGATGGCCTGCTCTTTTCTGCCTGTGGCATCATGTGGCCCCAGTACACA
This sequence comes from Petunia axillaris subsp. axillaris, assembly GCA_029990575.1. Classification (NCBI taxonomy): domain Eukaryota; kingdom Viridiplantae; phylum Streptophyta; class Magnoliopsida; order Solanales; family Solanaceae; genus Petunia; species Petunia axillaris. Next base: position 8,738,549 of record JARKNS010000001.1, on the reverse strand, counting down.
TCCAAATGAATTATCCATCACCGACAAATAGAGGAACAAAGGTCGGCCTGGCTCCGGTGGAACCAACACAAGTGGATTTGATAAGTATTGCTTGATTTGGTCAAAAGCCGCTTGGCACTCCTCGGTCCACTTGACTGCAGCATCTTTCTTTAGCAGCTTGAAGATTGGCTCACAAGTTGTAGTGAGTTGCGCGATGAACCTACTGATGTAGTTCAATCTTCTGAGGAAACTCATTTCTTTCTTGTTCTTTGGTGGAGGCAACTCTTGTATAGCTTTGATCTTTGTAGGGTCTAACTCAATGCCCCGTCAGCTGACAATGAAACCCAACAACTTTCCAGCTGGAACGCCGAATGCACATTTAGCCGGATTCAACTTCAAATTGTATCTTCTAAGCCTTTCAAAGAATTTCCTGAGGTCTTTAACATGATCCTCTAATGTTCTTGATTTGATTATCACATCATCCACATACACCTCAATTTCTTTGTGTATCATATCGTGAAAGACGGTTGTCATGGCTCTCATGTACGTTGCCCCAGCATTTTTCAAACCGAACGACATGACTCTATAACAAAAGGTTCCCCAAGGCGTGGTGAATGCCGTCTTTTCTGCATCATCTTCATCCATCAGGATTTGGTGATATTCGGCATAGCAATCCACAAAAGATTGGATCTCGTGTTTGGCACAATTATCTATGAGAATGTGAATGTTAGGGAAAGGAAAAATATCCTTGGGACTGGCCTTGTTCAAATCTCGATAATCAACACAAATTCTCGTCTTTCCATCTTTCTTGGGTACTGGCACGACATTGGCCAACCAGGTGGAATATTGAAGCGATTGAATCATCTTGGCTGATAGTTGCTTCATAATTTCATCATCAATTTTCTTGCTCACATCTGTCTTGAATTTTCTCCGAAGTTGTTTGACCGGAGGGAAACCAGGATTAATCGGTAACTTGTGAACCACCAAATCTGTGCTCAAATCGGGCATGTCATCATATGACCAAGCAAACACGTCTCTATAGTCAAACAAGACTTGGACTATGTCGTCTTTCACTTTCGGTTCAGCGTGCATGCTTATCTTGGTTTCCTTAACATCATCGGTACTTCCCAGATTTATATTTTCTGTGTCATCCAGATTGGGCTTTGGCTTATTTTCAAATTGTTCTAATTCCTCATTTATTTCACTCTCGGCTCTCTCCTCATCATATTCTTCCTCAAAGATTTCTTCCGTATCAGCCTCTTCCATGTCGTCTACCTCCTCAACTGTCATTTCATACTCAACCCACCTCCCATCATTAATTTTCTTTATTTCTGGTTGGTTCAATGAGACCAAGTTAAACTGTGTGTTTAGATCAGGGCGTGATTTCAGCATGCATGTCATGTTATTAAGGCTGTCAGAAACATAGCTACAGAAAGAAATAAAAAACAAAAATCAGGAAAGTAAAGAGATAGAATAAGGAGACAAGAAGCAATCTCTTGCTTTTCATTGAATTTGAAAGATAAAAGGGTTTGACATCATAACGAGCAAAATAAATATACTTGGATTACAACCCTTAGAATAACCAAGTATACAGAAAGGATAACAAAAACTTGCTACCAATAACCCCTCCTAGTGGGGAGAGGCATGGATTCCCAGTTGTTCAGCTTCACATCAGGGCTAATGTCCTGGATTTCTGCATTGCTAGGTCCTTCGCCAGTTTGCATCATGTTAATGCCAAAGACGTGCCTCAGGTCTGACAGCAACTTCCTTTGTTCTTCAGTCTCCTCAGTATTCTTAGAAGCGGCCTTGCCTCCACTAGGCCTTGTGAAAGATTGAGCGAGGCAAGGGACAGGCTTCTCGAGAGACCATTCCTGTTTCTTCATCTTCCTAGCTCTTGCTCTGTCTGCAGCTGTGGGCTTGTATCCCAGACCCCAGGTACCTCGAACGCCAGGTGGACTAATTGGACGCGACATTCCTTGTAGCGCTGCCCCGAGACCTTTCCCGGGCTGGAAACCGTGCTTCAACATTTCCGTAGCCATCATGACTGCTGCTTCTGACAATCTTGCTTGGGGTAAAGGCTAGCCTTCAGGAACCTCCTCCACATGGACCGCTTCAAATGCTTGATACATCAGAGTTGGGCTATCATTAGTGACCTCAATAACTGGAATAGACGGATCCTTGTAGATTGACAAATCTCCCTCTCCGTGTACCATGATCATCTCACGATTCCATTCAAACTTGATAGTCTGGTGTAAGGTTGATGGTACTGCGCCTGCCATATGGATCCAGGGTCTTCCCAATAACAGGTTGTAAGACGGATCAATATCAAGAACTTGGAAATCGATAGCAAAATCCACGGACCCGATTGTCAATATCAGTTCTATCTCACCAATCGATTGTCGTTTCTCTCCATCAAAAGTGCGGATACTCATGGTGTTTGTCCGAATTTTGTCCATCTTGACACTATTGGCCTTGCAGATTCGTCTTCGAATCCCCCTTCACATATACCCACCATGTGTACATCATGGACCGGTAAAGTATTGCGATTAATATTTGGCGTTTCTGCATCTTCGATCACTATTTGGTTATTGTCAATCAGATCTTGCACTGCCTTCTTGAGAAAATAGCAATCTTCTGTATCATGTCCTGGTGTGCCCGAATGGTATTCACAATGCCGAGAGTGGTCCACTTTCCCAATGGGCTGCATATTTCCTTGAATTGGCTTTATCATATCCAAGGCTCTCAATTTCTCGAAGATACTGGTGTAAGATTCTCCGATTGGTGTAAATTCTCTCTTTTTCTCCTCCCGGGCTTTCCTAAATTAAGCTCTTGGACGGAAGCCTGCAGGACCTCTTGGTTGCTAGGTAGGGTTTGACGGAGCCTGATAATGATTAGGGGGAGCTTGGTGCGTGTGATATGTAGGCTGTGGGGCTGGGGCACGCCATTGCGGATAGGACGCTTCATCTTGCGCCTCAATGAACAAACGAACCATATCATCGTCTGGTATTGCGGGGCTCACTCGAGCGGCCTGCTCGCGCCATCTGAGGGCATATTCCCTAAAGCTTTCACTTGGCTTCTTTTTTATCGCATCCAAAGAGGATCGATCTGGCAAAACTTCAATGTGGTACTTGTACTGGTCATAGAATGCCTGTGCCATATCCTCAAATGACAACCATTTAGTTAAATCCTGCCTCATGAACCATTCGGCAGTTGCCCCCCCCCCAAGCTTTCAGAAAAGTAGGCTATCAACAGTTTGTCTTTCTTGACCCCTCTCATTTTGTTGCAGTAGGTCTTCATATGAACCCTCGGATCTCCTTGCCCGGTGTATAGATCAAACTTTGGCACTACGAACCCATCCGGCAATTGCAATTCAGGGTAGGGACAAAGATCCTTGAACGAGATGTTAGTATGATCTCCATATCCTTGAATGTTCCTTACTGCTTGTTCTAGGCCCTTCATCTTTCTCAGAACCTCGCTCTCATCAAGCTTTCCTGAGCGATCAACCTCAACTTGAGACTCGCGATGGAACCCCTGATCATATGAGTCACTGTGTCGAAAATGGGGTTCGTGGTGCTGATCATAATGATGATCCCCGGCCTGGAGATGTGGTTCACCGTTGGATCTGGCCATGGCAGGCCTAGCTGGGCCCCAAAAAACTGGAACCCATGGGGGAGGTGGTCCATACTGTCCCTGTGGTGGATGTTGTCCATACTGCCCTTGTGGTGGAGGTGGTGGTTGTGGCGCATGAGGGCGCACTTCAGCTTCTTTCGTTGCACCATGGTTAGGTCCAAAACCAGGGGGATAGGTCGGATCCTCGACCGCCGTAGATGTGTCTGGTGCTCGTTGGCTAGCTGTTGGCACAAACCCCTCCATGAGGTTTGGCATGGGAGGAGGTGCCCGTCCCGTGGTTATTGCATGATGCATGTCTACCAGGAATTGCTTCAGAGTCAGGGCCTCTTCTGTCGTCCTATCATTTTCCTCGGAACTAGCATCAGATTTATCTCCTTCAGTTGCCATGTTACCAAATGGAATTCCAGATCCTTTTGAGAGTAGGGTAATGGCAGAGTGCTGCACCAAATCACTGGTAATATATACTTGTCTGCAAACAAAACAGGTTAGGAAACACAATTTTTACAAGTCAATCGTGCTACAAGCCTAAGTCGTCATGCATCATCCCGAAACGGTTTAGATTAGATTTCCAAGTGTATTGTTTGAGTCTTTTTTTTTTCTTTTTCCTTCTTCTTTTTTTCAAAGAGAAGCCAGAGGGTGAAATAAATTGACACATAAAAATAAACAAAAGATTTTCATTACTAAGATAATGCAAGACATACAGTGCTCTAAGGCACAACCTTAGAAACGTACAAATGACTGAAAATAGAAATAAATTACTGCTACTAAAAGCAACATGAAATACAATATGTCGAGATGCTAAATGAGTGACAAAACAAAACAATAAGCTGCATCATCTCGGATTGATATATCTGCTAAGGCAACCCTGGCTCAGTGTCAACTGGCTCCTCTAGGTCAGACTCATGCGGCTCCTCGGGATCTTCTTCTGCTGGTGGCAAAGGCTGGCTCAAAACATCATGCAATACGTGCACTCGCTGAGATATATTCCTGGCATAATCTGGAGCCTCAATGAGGATAGTCCTGTTGGACGAGTTCCTATGATCTTGGCACATCCTAGCCACATAGTCGGCTAGTTGCCGCACGTGTTCCTGACCTTGATCAATGACTCTCTTTGACACAGCTATCTGTTGAAGCTGGCTCGTGGCTAATCTCAATGTATCATTTTTCAAAATCACTGTCTCATCCAGTCGTTTATGAAGCCGATCAATGTTCCCCAGGCACTTATCTGCAAATCTGTCACTCTCAGCCTGGGCGACTAGAGCGGTGTCCTTCTCGGTCAAAGCTTTACGGTGCAAGTCATGCAGTCGCCTGATAGTATCTGAGTATTGATGTGTCAAGTCCTCGCTTTTAGACTGAGCGGATCTAGCAGCATCTCTCTCTGCAACTAAACCATGTATGGTAGCACGGTACTCCTGTTCAATCTCACGCCTGGCCATCCGAACCTGCATCTCTAATCGAGCCTCAAGGTCAACCATGCCTATACTCGACCTAGCTGGCATCTCTCTAGGTATGGGCTGGTGGCGATACCATGACTCGTACTCCTGAGTGACCTCTCCTATGAGTCCGTTCTGAACCTGAGTCTCTTTCGTGAGGTGACGCCTAGTGTCCCACAAGTTCAAGATCTTTCCCACAAGTTCAAGATCTTTCCCCTGTGGGTAAACAGTCCTGGAGGATAGACTAAGACATAAGCACTCATATCCTCAACTATCGGGACCACCTGTCGTCGCCCCAACTGCCTGAGTACCCGTAGAGGGGCATAAGGCTGGGCTGCTTCAAGACCCATCAGAACTAAAAAGGGGCGCTCGATGCATCGGTGCACAACCTTCTCCATAGAAAGCCAGTTATACTGCCACAATATCTTATCTGCTGTAAGGGAGTCCAAGCACGCTCGCCATCTGGAAACTTAAACTTCTCAATATGTTCGAAGTGATAACCGAGATAGCCAAAGTCAAAGCAACCAGCAATGGGATGAGAAGAGCGGGGGCGTATGTGCTCCAAAAACCACACTTGCAATAGGAAGTTACACCCCTCGAAGAACTCATTTTCGCCTTTGCAGCATCGAGTCAAGGCATGAAAGATACTTCCCAGAATTGTCGGAATGATCGTGGGATTTGGTGCTTTTTCAAACAGGGCCACCATAATCCAACTAACTCTAATGGATATCCTTTTATGCGGCAATGGAAAGACCAATAACCCTAGAAGAGCAAACACAAAAACCTTCGGACAAAGTTGCACCCATTCATTATATGTTAGCTTGTCATGAAACTCGAAGCTATACCATTTGAAACCACTATCACATCCGAATCGAGCATAGAGGTAGTCAAATGAAACCCAACCATGACTAGTACTAGCAATAAAGGTATCTACTCGCATCCGGATGTTTTGAAAGAAATCATGGGCATTGACATTTTTTGGGGCAATCATTCTCTTTTCATGTAAATCTAGCTTAATGAGCCCGGCTATTTCCTCAAGTGTAGGCGTCATCTCAAAGCCTTTGAAACAGAAGGTATTACTGTTTGGGTTCCAGAGTCCGACTAGTGCACTAACCAAATCTCGGTGCGGCACAATATCTTTAGTCACAAGGTCAGTCAGAAAGCCAATCTTCTTTTGGACAGAACCTTGCTGCATCTCGCTCATACTCTTCCACCAAGACCTCAACAATTTGGGTGGGCCGTCAGTCATCATTGATAGATGGTGGGGTGGCATCAGTAGGGTACTTTCTCTTGCTAGACCTAGAAGACGATGCAGCCATTGTACCTAAAACATATGTCACTTAATTTAGACAAAACAAAAGTACCTCGAAACATTGACAGACAAAACAAACTGATGTTTGAAACCTCCTCAAAATCTAACATGTGTTTACCATTTAAGACTCAGATTTTCAACAAAGTTTGGCCATTACAACGGCATAAAATTGACCCAAAAAGACTTTCGGCCAACCGAGGCATTTGCTAACTGTTGGAAAAATTGCCATTCTAGAGACGCGAATAAATTGACTCAAAATACTGTCGCCAACACGAAACAGACTCTTGGACTTTCCACAAAATTGGGCATATGGCGGTCGCCACAATGGAACTCATCTATTTTTTTTTCAAAAAATTTACCATTATAACGGCATAAAATTGAACCCAAAGAATCCTTCGACCAACCAGGGCACTTGGAAACTTAAAATATTTTGCCATTATAACGGTATCAAGACTATCTCAAAAAGAGTTGACAACTTTGGTATGAAAATTCTTTTCCTTTTCCTTTCTCTTTTTTTTTTTTTTTTTGAAAAAATTTCGCCATTATGACGATGTAAAAACATACTCAAAAATTTTTCGACAAATAAATCTTTGCAAAATATTCTGTTTCGACAGCATGACCCCAAACAGGAAATGTATTAAAACAACAAAATGTACAAACTGAAATTCACCCTACTTCCTCTTTCCTTTCATTTTTTTTCCTTTTTTTTTTCTCTTCTTTTTCTTTTTCTTTTGAAATCCGCCATTTCCCGATTCGGTCAGCATGACGACCCTTCCTTCTAAATGCAACACAAAAAATGCTTAGGACGTATTTCGACGCCAAGGAGTCATCCTAGACAAGTGTGGTACCGGTGTGCCGCACCTCACTTAGTCAAATATGATGCAGATAATTGGGCCTAAAGGTTTAACTCTAGGTGACACAACTGACTCGGTGTCTCGACTGGCTCATAACCCGGTAGACAAATCGGCGGAAAGCGCATCAGGGTCGTCCGGAAACAGTGTGTCCGGCCTAAAACCCCGTCACGCCTTCCTCCTAAATCATGGGTAATTTTAGTAAGAAGGCCCAGATGCCACAAGTAATCTGGTAAGTGTACGTGTGCAAGTGTTCCAGAGACTCAGAGGTGTACGTGGAGAAGACAGTTTATATACAATTCAACAAAATCAAAGCGGTAACATTCAGCTTTCCATGTGATAACGGCAAGAATATAACAACCAAATATTTAACAAATTAAAACATACGACAATTTTATCAAAGCCGGAGATTCTAGTTTTTACTAATTTCCCCAGCGGAGTCGCCAAGCTGTCACGCCCTAAAAATGCGAGTTTATCCTGCGCTGAGGTATATTTATTTAAAGGCTCGTGACTGGTGTTCAAAAAGGTACAAAATTATTTCAGAGAAACTCGGAGTCGCCACTTGACATAGTTTAAGGTGTGCCAACTCACCAACAGGTACCCTGTAACACCTCTGACTCGTCTAATGGTCTATGTTAGATATTCGGGTAAGGTTCTCAATTGACTCTCGGGAAGGTATTAGGCACCCTCGAGTCCTGTGCCGAGCACAGTTGCTTTATTGTCGAAACTTTAATTATTAAATATGGTTGTTATATTAATGCCGTTAATTTGAACTTGTACTTTGATTCAGAAGAAATTTAAAAGTGTTATTCTTATCCAACCTCGCAGAGGATCGGATAAATTTACACTTTAATTCGGAAAAAATTTAAAAGCGTTATTCGTATCCAACCTCACAGAGGATCGGATGAATTTACGCTTTGATCTATAGTAAATAAATATCTTAAGTAAAATGTATCGTGCATTTCCAACCTCACAAAAAATTGGTCTATCTTTAAAATAATTTAGTTAACTTCAAAAGGTAATTAATTTAGAATTGGTTTGTTTTATTTTTTTTTCGTGTAATAAGCGGACCACAAGTCACGCTTATCGTTATGCCTAATCGAGTGGAGGTTTTATCGTTCCTATTGATTTGCCTAATCGCGTTAAATATTAAATGGCAACCTATCGTTGTGTCTAACCGCATAAAGTATTCCGCTCCCATTGATTTGCTTAATCATTTTTCAATATGTTGAAATGAGCTTTGATCGATTTAAAGAAATTGCAAAGTTTAGAGTGTGATGATTTATTTCATAGAAAACAAGAATATTGAACTATTTTATTGCATTAAAAAAACTACATGTTAGAATTATTTATTAAAAGTAAGGGACTATTTGTTAAAGAAATGATTGTTTGTTAAGGGATTGACTATTTGTCAAAACAAGGAAAAAGAAGAACTGTTCGCTGAATTGGGCTGCATTATTTTTAAAAGTGAATTGCTTCAAAGGCAGTCTTGCAAGAATTGCCCCCTTTATGTATTCCAAATAGTGGCTGTATAGATAAATTAACATGTGGCCAGATTTAAAGAGACGTCCTAAATTTAGAGCCTATTCGTTCAATTGTTGTCCAGTTTATACAAATATCCATAGCTTACAAGTGAGTTGCTTCCTAACTCGCTAAAATATTCTAAAGAGAACTACCATAAATTTACATGTTAAGGTTCACTTTTTCCACTTGTTTCATACGTATATTGCTCCAAAGTAGTAAATATAGACCTAGAGACGTATAGCTAATTACTAACAATTTTTCACTTTTCCACCACAATGATTCAAACTTCAACAGAATAAAGACATACAACAAACTCAAAGATTCAAGACATACAAGGAAACTTTAGTAACTGCATGTTGATTTTCTACCAAAAGAAGACATAATATATGAAATTACAATAGTTGAGATGTTACCTGTCAAACAACAACAACTATGCGAGCAAACAGTACCACCTAATGATCAGCTACAAAGCAGCCCTTTTAAACTCAAACTTGACTCTTTAACCACCACTATTTCCCCCTTAGAAGACTTCAAGATTTATACCGCAAAGACCCTTAATGTAAAGGCTTTGGTTCTAAATCCTACTCTCAACTTAAAATCTTTTTTCAAGTGTTTTTAGCTCCCATTAATTGCATTTTCAGATCTGGTTTTTCTGTGTGTTTTCAGCTAGTAGCTCTTGTTAAATGAGGGCATTCAATGCCCTATTTATAGCTAAAAGTGAAGGCAAAGGGGTGGGGTATAGACTTGTACAAAAGTACAAGCCCACACCCCTACACTTGAGTGTTTTTTGGCTATTTTCAGCATAGTAGAGCAGCTGAAAAATGACTATTTCAGCAGCCAAAACAGTCCTAAAAGCTGAAATAATACAAGTAGGGTCCTTTAAAAGGACCCCCAATACTCATTACATTAAACTAGAAGGGAACTAGGACCAAACTAGACAACTAGATCAACTAAACTAACTAAAAACTGAACCAAAGGTCTCCCAGATTCCAAACTCAGTTTTTAAGAGTTCTAATAGCTGGAAAAAGTAGCAAAGCCAGCCCCAAAATTAAGCCTAAACTATACTAAAACAAGCAGATTCTAGCTTGCTAAAGCAGACCAGGAATCCTATGCTTGACAAAGCTAAACAAATTAGCACCTTAAGAGTTACACTAATTGTTCATACTTAAACACCCAAGATATACATGATAACTTCATAACTTAGATTGAACGAAAGCAAACAAATCTCATACATCGGAACAGATGAAGCTGTAACACTCGCTTTAAACTAAACCAATCAGTCCGATCAAAGCATATGAACATACATGTTTGAGCAAAGTGGTGCTCGAACAGGATTATGCAGACAAACTCAAAAATCAATTAGCGCATAAACTTATCTCACACCTAATCAAAACAAAGGATTCATATGCTTAAACCAAAATGAAAACAGAGAGAAGCTTCTATTGCTTTTATTCAAATCTGACTCAGTTGCACATACGATACGATTCAAATTCATTTTTCAATGGGAATACATATAAGCCGATATGACTTGTGCTGCCAAAACTATGACTAAAGTTAACGACACTAAAACACAGAAAAAAGAACAGAAGTTTCATGCTTTCTAACCCGTCTAAGCCAATGTATCACCAAGATGCAAAACAGAGGTGTGTCTTCTGACTCAGCGCCATCACCACCATCGCAGCGTCGCTGCTTGCTTCAGCTTTGCTCATTGCTGCCTCGCTGCTGCTACCCGTTCATCATCTCCACAGCACACTATTCACTATAGAACCCCGAACAAAACATACACACGGCTGCCCCGTTCAAAAACAAATAGCCTCGCCTCGTCGCCGCCTAGACGCCACTGTCTCCCTCGACTGAAAACAAAACCCACTCCACGGCCTAAACAACTCGCACCACTGTCTCAAAACCAAAACGCCAACAAGAACCACAGTTTCAACTCATAACATCTCCACCACCACAAACAAGTCATCACAGTCACAAGATAATTCCCACAGCCTCCGGATTGAACCCTCCAAACAAACAACGCAGCCCCCCTCCCCAAAACACCATAATCAATCACAGCCCCCCCCTCCCCCCCCGTCATCATCAAATAAGTGCAGCAACCATAACAGAAACAGAAAAAGAAAGAATGAGAAGAAGAAAAGAAACGAGAAACAGAAACGGGATAACGAGAAAACGGGTAAAGGGGAGGGATTTTTTTGGAAAACGAGATGTGGGGTGACAGGGAAGGGTAAGGGAAAGAGAAAGATCCAAAAACTTATCGGAAAAAAGTCAAGGTGGCCGGAGTTGAGCTTTGACCGAGTCTTTGACTCCCAATCTACGCTAAATGGCTATGCTTTTGACGAAACCAATCACGGAAATGGAAAGAGGGGGTCAAGATCTATTGAATGGTGTATTTTTGTATTTTTCCCGGCCACCGGAGGTGGTGGCCTGCGGCGGAGCAGTGGTGGCTCCGCTGTGGGAGGTGAATTCCGGTGACGGGGCGAAAAATCCCCAGGGCTTCGCCAGCTTTTTAGCTAAGGGGTGTAAAATGGGGGAAATGAAGGTTTTAAGCTTATATAGGAGGGGTATGGGCCGGGTAAATGAGTGGGCTGACGGGCCAACATTTGGCCTGTGTATTTTACATGTATGGCCATTAAAAGAGTCTACATTTATTCCAAATACACACAATTAACTAAATGAAAACTGCACAATTAAAAATATAGAATCACAATTAACACATAACAAGTAGTTACTTAATTTTCAAATTTCACATCCTAATTAAAGACAATTTTGGTTAGAATAAAGACAAAATTTAGGAAAATTTCGGCAAAAATCCTAAGAATCTAACACAGTTATTTTGAGCAATTTTTGTATTCGTGCCAAAATTAGGTGATTACAAGAACAATTTTTGAGAAAATAGTGGCTCCATGTAACTCATCCAACAACTCATCAATATTAGGTATGAGATATTTGTCGGGTAAGATAACTTTGTTAAGGCTACGATAATCAATGCAGAACCTCCATGAATTGTCTTTCTTTTTAACTAGCAGCACTGGCTAGCAAAGGGACTTGAACTAGGGAGAATGAAACTAGATTCTAGCAAAGCACCAACTTGGTTCTCAATTTCAGTCTTTTGGACATGTGGGTAATGATAGGGTCTAAGGTTTGGAGGTTTGGAATTTGGCAAAAGGCGAATAGCATGAGAATATGCTCTGAAAGGTGGAAGGGATTTTGGTTCAGAAAACACGAACTGAAACTCTTGTAAAATTGTCTAAATTAGATTATCCTGAGTCTCTGGTAATTTATTAAAACACTGGAGTGAAGCCGTAGCAGAATTTGTTGATCCCACTCCTTGGAATTTGTAAAGTTTCCCTTGCCAATTGAAAATCATGAACATATCTTTCCAGTACGCTTGAACAGTGTTGAGTGAATCCAACCATTTAATTCCCAAGACCAAATCAGCCCCGCCAATTTCAAAAGGATAGTAGTCTTGCGTGATGGTTAGGCCTGGTGATACGAGGCTAGATATTGCAATAATTTCTATACTTTCGCCTCGTGGTCATGCTTCGACTTGTGATATTTGTTGGTAGTTAGAACGAAATTGCTCTTATGGTGTGTTTCATGTTGTAGAAATTATGTTGATGATATGAAGCGTTCGTGGAGAAAAGTTTAGTGAAAACAAGGGTTTTGAAGTCTTAGTAGAAGCCCAAGGGTCGAGCAAATCAAGGTGTGGAAGAAACCAAAGAAAAATTGGAGAAGCAGTAAATTAAGCCTCTTGCGCCGCACTAAGCATTGCACAGTGCGACGCAAATGGGGCGATATTCAGAGAACATGAAATTTTAAAATCCTGCAGAAATCGGCCTACGGCACCGCACTGCGCGGTGCTGTAGGCTTAAAATCCTGACATTCTCAATCCGAATTTATTTTGGATTCCCAACTTGTGTGGGTCTACGGGGACGATATAAAAGCCCTAAAACACGTCCCAAAACATATCTTTTGACCAGGGAAGGAGCAAAAGGAGGTTAGAGCTTTGGAGATTTCAAGAACACAAGATTTTTTCCTAAATTCTTCCTTTCTTTTTGTAATTTATTCATTCATGAATTATCTTGACATGCTTGTGATAAAAATGAGTGGCTAAATTACCCATTCTAGGGTTGATTGAACCACTCCACTGCTTATGTGTTATGAATTATTGCTTTAATGAATAAAACTTGTTAACCTTCCTATCTAAGTGTTTATGATTTGTATGCTATTGCTTGGTAGAGCTCCCAATTGATTGTGCCCTTTATTCTTATGCATCTAGGGATAGATTCATGAGTTAGGGTTGAACACTTAGAATTATTTCAACCTAAAACAAAGGCATTACTTAGGTAGTCAAAAAGGTGATTTGTAACCATTGACCCCGATTGTGAACCATACTTGTAGTCCTATGTATCTTCATTAATTAATTGAGGAATTGGTTAGTGAAAGTTACAATTATTACACGGAAGTGAGGAGTTTTGAAATTGGAGCAAGTGTTCAATAGGAAGAAGCAAGTTGAATCCATTAATGCATTATTCTAAAAAATGAGTAGGAGTTGGATAGATCAATCCTAGGCTTCTAAACCCATGAACTAATCTATTTCTTACTACTTTGCTATTTACTTTATTTTTAATTAGTTGTTACATTTAAACCATAAAAAATATATAAACATTCGAAGTTAATTGATTAGATAAGTTAGTTAGATTAGCAACTAGATTTTGAGCGTTCTCTGTGGGATCCAACCTCGGGACTTTAAGTACCGAGCTATATTTACTGCGATCGCTTAGTCACTTTTATAGGGTGTAGTTGGACGTGATAAAATTTTGGCGCCGTTTCCGGGGAACACAGTGTTATTTAGTTGTTAAGATATCTATTTTATTTTTCTATTAACTTTACTCTTGTCATCTTGATCTGGTTTTTTTGGTGTTTACAATTGAAAGTTCAGATCCCAAAAAATTCAGGATGGCTCAAAAAATTCAGGATGGCTCAAGATTTGGCTCTTACAACTTGTGGCTGAGAATCAAGTGTCTGCTATTCAGCTTCCAACATTCGAGGCAGAAAATTTTTACATCAACCAAACGATGGTCGCTTTGCTTGTTAATGCTGGTTTATTTGCAGGTAGAACTACTGATGATCCTCAAAAGCACTTGAAAAAATTCATAAGGATTTGTGAAACTCAAAAACAGGCTCGAGTGCCAACAGAGGTTGTGAAATTGATGTTGTTCCCGTTCTCGCTAACGAAAGATACCAGTGATTAGTTGGACTCGTTGCTAGTTAATTCTATTACGTCATGGGATGATTGGTGATAATATTCATGAAGAATTTCTTTCTACCCAATAAGACTAACAGGCTAGTTGATGAGATACTTATGTTCAGGCAGACCCTGCTAGAGACTTTGCCAGAAGCTTGGGAGAGATTTAACAGTTGTTTGAAAAAGTGTCCTCATCATGGTATTCCTGACCAAATGTTGGGGCAAAGGATCTACATGGGCATGGGAGATCAAATTAAGGGCACTTTGGATGTGAAACGACCTCAGTTAGTCGTTTCGGAAGTTAGGACTCCGATTGGCGTGTCGATAATTTTAAAATATTCGTAATGTCCATTAGGACCTGTCTGTAAAATTTGAGCTAAATCAGACCTCGTTTGGTAGGTATCGGAAGAAGGTTTCAGTTTTTATTGGCGATAAATATTAAAAAGAGATTTTCGAGCTCGGTTTTGCCTAATGAGCTCCGATTCGAAATCCGAAAGTGCCGTTAGGTTCGTATGATTATTTGTGAGTTTTATGAACTTTCGAAAGTGAATTTCGATGTTGTTCGGCTAGTTTCAGTTAAAATGCCGAAAGTTAAATAATTTGACTTTTTTCATTTAAATTCGCATCTTGAGTTTTGGGAGTCCGATTTGAGATCCGCCTTCGCGAGTATGTTACATATATTTTGTATAACTTGTATGCAAAAGTTGGAATTATTTCAAATATCGCAGAGTACCATTTTAATTTTCGTTGCGAAAAGAAAAAAAAAAGAAAAACAAAATGGGAAAAAGACAAAATACAAAAAGGAAAGCAAAAGATTAAAAAAGTGGGCGGTGGTTGTGGGGATATGTATCCCTGTGCATTTCAACATTTTTCATAGAAACGTAAAAAAATGAAAGCGCAGAAGGAAAAAATAATACATGACGCAGCGAAAAATGCCAGAAAATGAGAAAAGAATCGGAGAAAAGATAGAATTTTCACCTTGAAACATTCAGGTAATGATCTTAATATATTATTTGAGTTTATTACGTGTGTTTGAATATATTTTGACGGTAAAATTGGAATATTAGACATCATTTTAATAAGTTCAATTAATAGTTTAAAGGGTCAAATGGACCCCGATAAGGGAATTGATTATATATTCGTACTCAGTGAGTTATGGGGAACATATAAACGTAATTTATTTGGGGTTTGGTTATGTGACCTTAAACCCTGTATATAGGCCTGGCCTGCGTATTGCGTATGCGAATAGGGTATCAGGTTCCTACCCGGATTGCCCTAAGATGTGAGGAATGAAGCCTTTAGCCTAAATTGATATATTTTTCTGCTTATTGAATATAGTGGGATCGTTTGGCAAGGAAACCAAAGGATAAGGCGGTTGTTGATTTGCCGTACTATGTTTTGGAAGAGGTAAGTGTTTATATCCATTTCTTTGGAGGCACCTGGCCTCGTGGATTTTCTACCACGTGTTCCTTACGTGTGTAGCTGCCGATAGGCGTACTCATTACGCCTTAGCTTTGGATTTACATTGTATATTATATGTTATGTTCCGTTGCTGATATTGCATTGAGTATCTGAGCATTGTACTCTGGCTGTCATTACTGCATATACTTCCCGGTTGGCGATGAGAGTCCCGCACCGGCGAAGGGTCATTATTGCATATACTTCCCGGTTGGCGATGAGAGTCCCGCACCGGTGAAGGGTCATCATTGCATATACTTCCCGGTAATCGATGAGAGTCCCGAGCCGGTGAAGGGTCATCATTGCATATACTTCCCGGTAATCGATGAGAGTCCCGAGCCGGTGAAGGGTCATTATTGCATATATCTCCTGGTAGACGATGAGAGTCCCGCGCCGGAGATAGGTATCAGACATATGTGACTGCATTGCATTGTACCGCATTCATCCCATCTCATTGCACCGCATACTGACTATTATGTGTATTGTGTTGTGTTTTACGTATGCGGTATGTATACTATATCGTGGACATATCTCAGTTTGTTTATATATTCCTGGCTCGCATTCTGGGTTGCGGGGATCGGGTTGCACGCCGCAACGGTATAAATATATGGATCGGGTTGCACGCCGCAACAGGAGGAATATATGGATCGGGTTGCACGCCGCAACATGATGTATTTCTGATTGTTGATGTATTCGGGATACGTAAATGTTTTGGTTATCCGACGTTTCTTGTTATTGATGAGTTTGTCATTCCATACGTATTTCTAGTTATTATCTGGCTCTGCCTTTTTATAATTTAAATAAGAGGAATTTTTTTTATTTGTTTCTCCTCCCTGGCTAGCTATCCTATTCTTTGAGGTGGCTAGTCTGCCCCACTTATTGAGTCCTTTTGACTCACCCTTGTTTGTTGTTTGTTTCTTGTCTATCTATTTCGTTTCGGTAGGTTTGCTCCAGGATTGAATTCGCCACGTTGTGATGGAGCGAAGACGACTTCAGCTGTCAGGGTGAGCCAACTTTTATTCCGGATGGCCACCAGTTTTATGTTTATTATTTCAGTTGCATATTGCTCGCTTCAGGAGGTATTTGTCTTCTTCTGTACTCTTAGATGTCTAGTCTGGATAACCCTAAACCTAGTATGTTGGGTAGTCAGCTGTAATTTCTTTTGTACAGCTTAGAGGTATCAATATGTCTGTGTCTTATTTTAAGTGTTGCCCTTATCTATGAATTGTTATATTTATTTTCCTTATTTAATTGGTAAGGGTTCGCCCGACGGGTCTAGGGGAGGATGTCGGGTGCCCGCACGACCTAGCCGGATTTCGGGTCGTGTCAGTTGGTATCAGAGCCCAGTTTAGAGTTTATCCAGACTAAGACAGTGTCTAGTAGAGTCTCGGTGATGGGTACGTAGACGTCCGTACTTATCTACGAGAGGCTATGATGGCATTTAGGAAGTTTCACTTCCTTTATCTCTTATCGTGCATCGGTCTAGGATTCAAAAGTATTATCGTTAATTCGTTAATTCCTTCGTGGTAATTGTGAAACCTCGTACGACAAATCAGCAAATGGAAGGAGTTCAGGATGAAACAGTCTAGCCTGGGCTAGCACTGACGAAGCCCCGAGAGTTTTGATCGTTCTGACGATCTAGTTACGGAGGTCCCAGCTGTACGAGCTCGCGATGGGCAAGGGAGCAGGGCCTTGTAGTTCTCTGGGCTCTCTATGATGCTTTGACAAGAATCTTGGTGACGCAGATACCGTAAGAACCTATTATTCGCTAGGCAGCCTATCAGGTTGCCATATGTGCAGACGTTCGGTCTCAGGGAGCTCCTATTCCAGTTCTTAGTATTGTCGCGGTAAATTATGTTCTAGAAGCAGCATGTGTTGTGCCACCAATTGTTCTGGTTGGTTAGCCAGTGGAGGTAATTATTGGGTCCGAGTGCCCAAAGAGGTTGCATTATTTTACGCGGTTGAATCTTCCGATATTGTCAAGCCATGCATCAGATAATCCCTGTGTAAGCCTTTAAAATAAAATGATGCCAGCATATTATTCAGGCTCTTGATCATATCGAGCGGTATGGTGTTAATTATTCTTCTTTCCAGTTCCAAGGTCCAGCCTTGAATTGGTGGGCCGCTCTCTTATTAGCTAACTTGATTCGGTTTTTTTCTAGATTCGTGGAAAAGTTCCTTTCGAGTAGCGAGCGAGATGAAATGTGTTTCCAGTTTGAGTGGATTGGACAGGGTAGCCTATCGGTTAGCCTGTTGGTGTTTCAGAATATGAGAATGAATTCTATAGAATGGGTGGATATGCACTAGAACTAGTTCATGAGCCTTTCGAGAGATTCAAAGATTTATTGATGACCTTTATTTTTCCTTGAAATCCCAGATGACTCGAGAAATTGAGGTCTGGATTTTATTTGATGTTGTTGTTAATATTGCTCAGAGGTACGAGGCATACCATAAGTTAGAGCGGGAGAGCAAGAGATCCCGTGGCCCTAGTGGGTAACCATGGTACCTCATTTGGAGATAAACGTTCTGATTATTTTTGGAAGTCACCTTCCAGGTTATCTCAGCTTGTAGAGCGTGATTCTCAGAGTGCGCGAGTAGTTCAAAAGTTCTGATTATTTTTGGAAGTCACCTTCCAGGTTATCTCAGCTTGTAGAGCGTGATTCTCAGAGTGCGCGAGTAGTTCATTAAGATTAGACCCAGTTTTTCTCTTTATAGCTATCGACAATATGTCCAGCTTCCATTTTCAATGAAAAGCTGGTATCACTGTCATGAGTCTGGTTATCCTTTGAGGAGTTTCTCCTTACTCCAGCAAGTAGACAATCGTCCTTCTTCTTGCCCTCAGACACCTGCACAGCCGCAGGAATTTCATTTAAATGTTAATCAATCCGAGAAATGCCACCATCCAGTAGAGGTCGAGAGCGTGGTGGTAGTGGTTCTTCTAGAAGTAATTTTCAGGGTAGTGGCTCGACTCAGCTGCAGAGGCAGTTCTATGAACTGCTAGTCTGGCAGGATGCTGAGACATCCGATGTAGTAGACCCGTGTGTTTCTTCTTCCCTTATCTATAAGTAAGATTTATCTTTCCGATCAATCTGAAAATGGTGTGTCTTATCATGTTTCGACGGTTTTCTTGGATGTTGTCGTAATTAAGAATCGGTTGCGGTAGAGGGGTGAGTTTCTGATACGATTTATTCCTGGCATTTATGAGACCCTACTAGTTTATCTGATCTAAATATGAGAGATTTGATGGTGAGTATTGCTATTTCCTGCTTGGCATCCTGTTATGCCACCTTGTGTTATTATGTCAAGTCATTTTACCTCTCTCATCGGAAATCAGTGTTGGCAGGATGATGGGATTCTTATTCGTCACCATCAGGAAGTGTCGTCGTTTCTTTCGGTGTAAAGTGGCTGGTAAGTAATGCTCGATCTATGTGTCTCCTCTTGGTTCGAGATTCTAGTAGAATCATGCTATCCTATAAGCTTATCTGGGTTATAAAAGGGTTTCTGGTAAATTGTCAGAGTTTCCTTCTTATTGGGAGGTTAAATTGGCATGGATGTTGTTCCATAGAGCTAATTTAATGTCTATCTCTTCAATTGCGATTTTTGGCTCGCCTGACGCGGAAGTAGTCTAGCTTTGGTAGTCAAGCAAATAAGAAGATGAACTTCCTAAAGCTCTAATTATTTCTATCCTCGATCCATTTCCATTTCTTCTTCGTCCGGTACTAGTGAGCTTGGGCAATTTGTAGCCATTTGTGACGTTCCCTGTGTTGAGCCAGAGTACGTGTTATTGTAGCCGGGTAAGCATATTATTGTTTTATATATCAGTTTATCCGGGTATCCATTCCCATATATAGCATAGTGCTGGTTCTGGTTTTGCTGATCATCCAGTTTCAGGGGAAACTCTGCCGAAATTTTTATATAGAAGTACCATCCATCAGGCGGTGGTTTTACGACAAAGGTATGGAGTTGTAAACTTGAGAGTTGCAGCTGTTTGGCAACTCGAAAGGGTAGTTGGTAGCTCAGGTCGGAGCCGCATTCTGTTTTAGCTAAGTCTTTCTTAATCCAGCAGGTTGTGCGAGGATGAATATTCTTATCTAAATAGCTGCCGGAGTTTGTGCTTTAAGTGGAGGAGTATTCCTCCAAATACTGAATGGTAATGCTAAATCTCTAAGGTGTTGCTGAAGCGTAAGCTAACTCTTAGTTCAATCAGACTGTTCTATATCGTAAAGTATATCGACGATGTGATTCGCTGCAGAATCATGTTAATCCATCCAGAGTTCCGTATATCTTTGTTCCAAAAATGTAGAACTCTCCTCTCGTGATCGAGCAAGGATCATCTTAGTTAGAATAATCCGGGCAATGGTGTTATCATATTATCCAGATATGTTTTATTCCAAGAGTTCGGTGTTCGTGTTATAGTTTTAATTCTGTAATCATAAGAAAAATTTCGTGGGATAGTTTATGAAGGTCGTGCAAGTTTTTTTGTTATCAGCGTGAATCTTGCTTTAGATTTAGGCTCATTCGAGGACGAACGAGAGTTTAAGTGGAGGAGAATGAAACGACCTCGGTTAGTCGTTTCGGAAGTTAGGACTTCGATTGGCGTGTCGATAATTTTAAAATATTCGTAATGTCCATTAGGACCTGTCTGTAAAATTTGAGCTAAATCAGACCTCGTTTGGTAGGTATCGGAAGAAGGTTTCAGTTTTTTTTGGCGATAAATATTAAAAAGAGATTTTCGAGCTCGGTTTTGCCGAATGAGCTCCGATTCGAAATCCGAAAGTGCCGTTAGGTTCGTATGATTATTTATGAGTTTTATGAACTTTCGAAAGTGAATTTCGATGTTGTTCGGCTAGTTTCCGTTAAAATGCCGAAAGTTAAATAATTTGACTTTTTTCATTTAAATTTGCATCTTGAGTTTTGGGAGTCCAATTTGAGATCCGCCTTCGCGAGTATGTTACATATATTTTGTATAACTTGTATGCAAAAGTTGGAATTATTTCAAATATTGCAGAGTACCATTTTAATTTTCGTTGCGAAAAGAAAAAAAAAAGAAAAACAAAATGGGAAAAAGACAAAATACAAAAAGGAAAGCAAAAGATTAAAAAAGTGGGCGGTGGTTGTGGGGATATGTATCCCTGTGCATTTCAACGTTTTTCATAGAAACGTAAAAAAATGAGAGCGCAGAAGGAAAAAATAATACATGACGCAGCGAAAAATACCAGAAAATGAGAAAAGAGTCGGAGAAAAGATAGAATTTTTACCTTGAAACATTCAGGTAATGATCTTAATATATTATTTGAGTTTATTACGTGTGTTTGAATATATTTTGACGGTAAAATTGGAATATTAGACATCGTTTTAATAAGTTCAATTAATAGTTTAAAGGGTCAAATGGACCCCGATAAGGGAATTGATTATATATTCGTACTCAGTGAGTTATGGGAAACATATAAACGTAATTTATTTGGGGTTTGGTTATGTGACCTTAAACCCTGTACATAGGCCTTGCCTGCGTATTGCGTATGCGAATAGGGTATCAGGTTCCTACCCGGATTGCCCTAAGATGTGAGGAATGAAGCCTTTAGCCTAAATTGATATATTTTTCTGTTTATTGAATATAGTGGGATCGTTTGGCAAGGAAACCAAGGGATAAGGCGGTTGTTGATTTGCCGTACTAAGTTTTGGAAGAGGTAAGTGTTTATATCCATTTCTTTGGAGGCACCTGGCCTCGTGGATTTTCTACCACGTGTTCCTTACGTCGTTAGCTGCC
Source organism: Petunia axillaris subsp. axillaris (assembly GCA_029990575.1). NCBI lineage: Eukaryota > Viridiplantae > Streptophyta > Magnoliopsida > Solanales > Solanaceae > Petunia > Petunia axillaris. The sequence continues at coordinate 8,717,341 of JARKNS010000001.1, read as the reverse complement.
GATAGGCGTACTCATTACGCCTTAGCTTTGGATTTACATTGTATATTATATGTTATGTCCCGTTGCTGATATTGCATTGAGTATCTGAGCATTGTACTCTGGCTGTCATTACTGCATATACTTCCCGGTTGGCGATGAGAGTCGCGCACCGGCGAAGGGTCATTATTGCATATACTTCCCGATTGGCGATGAGAGTCCCGCACCGGTGAAGGGTCATCATTGCATATACTTCCCGGTAATCGATGAGAGTCCCGAGCCGGTGAAGGGTCATCATTGCATATACTTCCCGGTAATCGATGAGAGTCCCGAGCCGGTGAAGGGTCATTATTGCATATATCTCCTGGTAGACGATGAGAGTCCCGCGCCGGAGATAGGTATCAGGCATATGTGACTGCATTGCATTGTACCGCATTCATCCCATCTCATTGCACCGCATACTGACTATTATGTGTATTGTGTTGTGTTTTACGTATGCGGTATGTATACTATATCGTGGACATATCTCAGTTTGTTTATATATTCCTGGCTCGCATTCTGGGTTGCGGGGATCGGGTTGCACGCCGCAACGGTATAAATATATGGATCGGGTTGCACGCCGCAACAGGAGGAATATATGGATCGGGTTGCACGCCGCAACATGATGTATTTCTGATTGTTGATGTATTCGGGATACGTAAATGTTTTGGTTATCCGACGTTCCTTGTTGTTGATGAGTTTGTCATTCCATACGTATTTCTAGTTATTATCTGGCTCTGCCTTTTTATAATTTAAATAAGAGAAATTTTTTTTATTTGTTTCTCCTCCCTGGCTAGCTATCCTATTCTTTGAGGTGGCTAGTCTGCCCCACTTATTGAGTCCTTTTGACTCACCCTTGTTTGTTGTTTGTTTCTTGTCTATCTATTTCGTTTCGGTAGGTTTGCTCCAGGATTGAATTCGCCACGTTGTGATGGAGCGAAGACGACTTCAGCTGTCAGGGTGAGCCAACTTTTATTCCGGATGGCCACCAGTTTTATGTTTATTATTTCAGTTGCATATTGCTCGCTTCAGGAGGTATTTGTCTTCTTCTGTACTCTTAGATGTCTAGTCTGGATAACCCTAAACCTAGTATGTTGGGTAGTCAGCTGTAATTTCTTTTGTACAGCTTAGAGGTATCAATATGTCTGTGTCTTATTTTAAGTGTTGCCCTTATCTATGAATTGTTATATTTATTTTCCTTATTTAATTGGTAAGGGTTCGCCCGACGGGTCTAGGGGAGGATGTCGGGTGCCCGCACGACCTAACCGGATTTCGGGTCGTGTCAGGATGCAACAGCTGGTGGAGCTTTTTTGAGCAAAACATTTGCTGAAGTGAAGGCCCTGCTTGATGTGATGGATCAGAACTCAGGCTGGCTTAGAAGAGATGCATCTGCTAGCATAGGTACCGGGGCTTTAGCTATTGGTACTACTTCTGCAATGGAAGAACAGATGTCAAAGTTGCAGACTACACTTGATGTTGTGTTAATAAAACTAAACGAGAAGATGATGAAACCTGTTAAACAAGTGGACTCACGGGCTCAGACTCAAGTCCTCGTTCCTAGTAACTTTTTTGATGCTGATTTTCTTGCTGGTACTGAAGATGTGAACTTTGTGAATTATGGGAAGCACCAGCAATGCAATCAATAGGGTCAATTTAGGACAATGCAATAACAAGCAACTTTACCCCTGCAGCAGGCGAATGATATAGCTAAGATTAAGACTATGGTGCAGGCTATGATGGGATTTAATAAGAATCTTTAAGACCAAGTTGCAGTACATGACACTGCTATAGAGGGTATAGAGACCAAGTTGGGACAATTGTCCCATGCTTTACATAATAGACCTCAAGGTGCTTTGCCGGACGACACTCTGGTGAATCCTAAGTATCCAAATCCTTATCAATTGATGGCAGTCACTTTTAGGAATGGTAGAGACTTGGACAAGGAGCAAGAATTAGCTAAAGGAGCACTACCTACCATGCCAAACATTGAGCTTGCTGATGACTCTGTCAAACTGGCTGGCAATGATCATGCTGAGAAAGAAACCACTCCAAAACCTGTCCCTGGTACTGAGAAGGTAATTGCTAAAGAACCTAATATAGAAGCCAAGAGGGTGGTTGAACAAGGTAAAGTGTCAATGGAGCAGAACTCCAAGGCAAAAACACCACCACCTCCTTTTCCTCAAAGATTGGCAAAGCAACAAAAAGGTTTGAAGTTTAATAAGATTTTTGATTTGTTGAAACAATTGAAGCTTACTATGCCTTTCATGGAAGTTATGCGAGAGGTCCCTGAATATGCTAAATTGTTAAAAGACCTTCTGTCTAAGAAGGTTGACTTTAATGAGATAGAGATGATCGAGTTGAATAAGGTGTGTAGTGTTGTCATCACAAAGCCTATAGCTAAAAAGAAGCAAGATCCTGGTAATTTTACAGTCCCGTGCTCTATTGGTGATTTTACAATTGGTAAGGCTTTGTGTGATTCTGGTGCAAGCATTAATCTAATACCGCTGGAAGTATACAATAAGTTGGATTTGACTGGTATAAGAGAGACTTCAATGCGAATCCAGCTGGCAGATAGGAGGCAAAAGCACCCTATTGGAATAGTTGAGGATGTACTTGTGCATGTGGGTAGTTTTATGTTTCCAGTAGATTTTGTGGTTCTTGATTGCCCCGTTGATAAAGATGATCCAATTATCTTAGGTCGTCTATTCTTGGCTACTGGTAGAGCAGTGATTGATGTTGATAAGGGAAAGATGACCTTGAAGTTGTATGTTGAAGAAATAGATATTGACATTTGCAAAATGCTGAAAGGACATTGTGATGATGCGAATTGTTCGTGTGTGCATATATGCGAGCCTGGATGAGCCATGGGTTGAGTGGATTAAAGTCGTGCCACGACTATAATTAAAGCGCTTCTCGGGAGGCAACCTGTGATTGTAATTGTATAAAAAAAATTAAAAAAAATATATAAAAAAATGGTTATCTTTTGAAGGACATTACTTGGTGAGTTTCTTTGTTTTGCAGGTTTAGACTGGTTTGAAGTCCTAGTGTGGGGTGTTTTCAACCTCGTACAATTGCTTGAAGATGAAGTCCTGCTTGGGGAAGTCTCAGTACCTCGTGCTCTAAGAAAGCTCACAAGGATGTTCTTCGGGCTTAGAGCCCCAGGAAGTTTCTCTATCACCCTTAATTTTTATTTTTTTTTTATGCATTGAGGGAAATACATGATTTTAAGTGTGGGGTGGGGGATTCTTCTTATTTATGTTAATAATCTAATTTGGTTTTTCTTTGTGCATCGGTTCTTTTCTAAAGGAGGTAGTTTGAACCGGGTATAGGTAGATTTTTTTTTTAGAATTAGAGTGTAGTAACTGGATGAGATAGTCGTGGCTCCACTTTGACTAGTTTTATATCGATACTTAATTTGGGGTATGCGAATTTCATGCATATATTCTATCATAATCTACTTGCCTTGAGAAACATTGAGTGTATCATTTGAAGCCTATGATCATGATGTTGACTCTAGATTTGCTTGATAGTTTGCTTGTGTTTGCTTTGTTTAAGAGCGTGAATCGAGCCGTTTTGAGTAGGTTATGTGCCATGTGAGAGTGAGGATTTTATGTTTTTTGTGTTTAATACTTGATGTCTAGAACTTGCCCGGTGTGTGTGCAAAGCAAAATGAGAAGTTTGCTCGATTAGGAAGTGATATAGGCAATTCTTTCATACCCAATTTATTTGAAGCTTCAAAATTATATGTTTACCAATGAAACTTTGACCCTAACTAACCTTTTTTAGCTTGTAGCCTTTTCTTTGATAGCCATTGAGATTCCTGTTTCTTGTGCTAAATACATGCGAGTTGTACTTGTGGTGTCATGAGTCTAAAAGGCTAGTTAACGAAGTGGGAGATTGTGGTTGTCAGAGGAAGACAAAAGGTGCTTTAAGTGGAGGCTATGTGGAGGGATTTACTAAAGAGAAAAAGAAGAAGAATGAAAGTGAAAGCTTAAAATATTGTGCAATAGCTGGGATATGAAAAAAAAATCATTGTTCGAAAAAAAGAATAGTCCCTATCATTAGCCACTACTTTGCTTAAAGAAGAAAGTTGGTAAAAGTTGACTCTACGCTGGTAAAAAAAGATTGGTTGGGAGGAAAATACTTGAATAATTTTTGGTGTATTAAATTACGTGGAGTGGTTAGCCACTATTACCTAACTATATCCTACCTGTTCCATTGCCTACATTACAACCTAAAGAAGTCCTAATTGATTTTAGCCGAACAGATGGACATTAGTCGAGTCCTACACTAAGGGCAAACTTATGGTACATCTTGTGTTACACGTGAGTTCTTTTCGTAGAGTGAATGTTTCATCTATATGTGAACTTTTTGTTCATGATCATTCTCTTATGTGAATTCTTTCTCTAATATTTAATTTTATTGTGAGGGCACATGATTTACAAAAGCGGGCTCTTTTATTAGTATCTTGGATAGAGTGAGTACTTGTATGACTTATTGGGTGAGTCTGGAGTTGATGTAGGATTGGGAGGTTGATTTAATGCACTTGGTTGTTTTTAAATATTCTAGGTATGGATTTCGTACGAATAAATCATAATGAGTGCATATGAAACTTGTTAAGTGCCTATATTGACACGACGCGAAATCCGGTTAGGTCGTGCGGGCACCCGACATCCTCCCTTAGACCCGTCGGGCGAACCCTTACCAATTAAATAAGAAAAATAAATATAACAATTCATAGATAAGGATAATACTTAAAATAAAATACAGACATACTGATACCTCTAAGCTGTACAAAAGAAATTACAGCTGACTACCCAGCATACTAGGTTTAGGATTATCAAGACTAGACATCTAAGAGTACAGAAGAAGACAGATACCTCCTGAAAGGAGCAAAATGCAACTGAAATAACAACCAATAAACTGGTGGCCATCCGAAACAAAAGCTGGCTCTCCCTGACAGCTGAAGTCGTCTTCGCTCCATCACAACGTGGCAAATTCAATGCTGGAGCGAACCTGCCGAAACGAAATAGATAGACAAAAACAAACAACAAACAAGGGTGAGTCAAAAAGACTCAATAAGTGGGGCAGACTAGCCACCTCAAAGAATAGGATAGCTAGCCAGGGAGAAAAGAAACAGATAAACAAAATTCCTCTTATTTAAATTATAAAGAGGCAAAGCCAGATAATAACTAGAAACACGTATGGAATCACAAACTCATTAAAACCAGGAACGTAAGATAGCCAGAACGTATTATCCCGAACATATCAACAATAAGAAATACATCTTGTTGCGGCGTGTAACCCGATCCATATATTCATACTGTCGCGGCGTACAACCCGATCCCCGCAACTCAGAATACGAGCCAGAAATATATAGGCAAACTGAAATATGTCCACAATATGGTATACATACCGCATACACAAAATACAGCATGATAGTCACACAATAGTCAGCACGCGGTGCAATGAAATGGGATGAATGCAGTATGATGCAATGGTGTCATATGTGCAAAATAGATGGAGCGGAATCCTCCTGCTCCGAGGGCGGAATCCTCCTACCCTCAATATGATGCAATGGAGCGGAATCCTCCTGCTCCGAGGGCGGAATCCTCCTACCCTCAATATGATGCAATGGAGCGGAATCCTCCTGCTCCGAGGGCGGAATCCTCCTACCCTTAATATGATGCAATGGAGCGGAATCCTCCTGTTCCGAAGGCGGAATCCTCCTTCCCTCAATATGATGCAATGGAGCGGAATCCTCCTGCTCCAAGGGCAGAATCCTCCTACCCTCAATATGATGCTATGTGCATACGAATACAACATGATGCAATAATAACCCATCACCAGCGCGGGAATCTCATCGACAGCTGGAAAGTATATACCAACTCACAGCCAATGTACAATACTCAGATTCTCAAAGAAATACCAATAACAGGACATAACATATAATATAGAATATAAATCCAAAGCTTAGGCGTAATGAGTACGCCTATCGGCAGCTACACACGTAAGGAACATGTGGTAGAAAATCCACGAGGCCAGGTGCCTCCAAAGAAATGGATATAAACACTTACCTTGTTACAAAGTTTGTACATCCACTCAATAACCGCTTGTCCTAGTTAGTAAATCCACTCAATAACCGCTTGTCCTTTGGTTTTATTGCCAAACGATACCACTCTGAATGTTTCGGGGTAAAAATTGTACTATTTTCCCGGCCCTTTTCTCATTTTCTGGTATTTTTTTCATACTTTTTTTGCTGTGTTTTCTCATATGTTCTCGTTTCTAATACGTTTTTATGTTTCCGTTTGTTATACCAAGGCTAAGGACCAAAATGGTCCACCGCATCCAATCTTTTTTTCTTTCCTTTTTCTCTTTTTCCTTTTTCTTTTTTTTTTATTTTCTTTTCGGGATGAAAATTAAAACGGAATCCTACGATATTCGAATTAATTCCAACTTTTGCATACCAGTTATACAAAATATATGTAACATACTCGCGAAGGCGGATCTCAAATTGGACTCCCGAAACTCAAGATGCGAATTTAAATGAAAAAAAAGTCAAATTATTTAACTTTCGGCATTTTAGCGGAAACTAGCCGAACAACATCGAAATTCACTTTCGAAAGTTCACAAAAGTCACAAATAATAATACGAACCTAACGGCGCTTTCGGTTTCGAATCAGAGTACGTTCGCCAAAACCGAGCTTAAAAATCTCTTTTTAATATTTATCTTCAATAAAAACTGACACCTTTTTCCGATACCTACCAAACGAGTTCTGATTTAGCTCAAATTTTACCGACATGTCCTAATGGACCTTACGAATAATTTAAAATTATCAACACGCCAATCGGAGTCCTAACTTCCAAAATGACTGACCGAGGTCGTTTCATTCTCCTCCACTTAAACTCTCGTTCGTCCTCGAATGAGCCTAAATCTAAAGCAAGATTCACGCTGATAGGAAAAGAACTTGCACGACCTTCATAAACTATCCCACAGAATTTTTCTCATGATTACAGAATCAAAATTATAACACGAACACCGAACTCTTGGAATAAAACATATCTGGATCATATGATAACACCATTTCCCAGCTTATTTTGACTAAAATGACCCTTCCTTGATCACGAGAGGAGAGTTCTACATTTTCGAAGAAAAGATACACTTAACTTTGAATGGGTTAACATAATTCAGCCGATAATCCCTCTTCGATATACCTTTTGATATAGAACAGGTCGATGGAACTAAGAATTAGCTCACGCTTGATGAAATAGGGGAGCTTTTGAAGTACCTTATCACTACTCACTATAGAAGATTTGATGCAAGCTATATTATTTTTACGAACGCACCATGCAACATCTCAGTTGATATTAGTGTTGTTTCGCAAGCTCTTTGTGGGAATGTAGTTACTCATATCCTAATGTATGTCAAAGGTTCATCTGAACAGGGTCTATCATATAAGGATAAGGATCATGCAAATACTTCTGGATAGTATGATGCAAACCAGCAATGATCTCCAGACTGAATATCTACTTCAGGGTATTGTCTTTGAATTGGAAATATTATGACTTGAAAAAGTAAAAATAAAAGAGACATGTAGTTAAACCATGAGCTGAGGCAGAATACCAGCAACAAAGTTGATTACATGTGCACTTATAATGCTAAAGTAACTGCTCAAGGAGTTGAGGTGTGAAAGAGATATATACATACCGATGACGGATTGTCGACAAGCTGCACTAGACCTTTAACTCTAAATTTTCTGAAGTAAAACAGCGTCAGTATGAGGATCCAGTTCTAGTTGAATATGGACAGATAGCCAGAAGAAAACCGGAGTCACCATACATGGTCACTACTGATGGTGTTCTCATGTATAAAGATAGACTTTATGTTCCTGATGTTGCAGATTTACGTGGACATATTAAGATAGAGGCACATTATTTCAAATATACTGTTCATCCAGGTTCGACTAAGATGTACCATGATCTTAAGCAGATATATTGGTGGGACGGGATGAAGTGTGACATAGCAGAATTTGTGGCTCAGTGTTCTAATTGCCAATAAGTTAAAGTTGTGTCATCTTCCCAGACTTTATACTTTCTGCAGATCGGTACGTATATATGATCAGGTCGCCATCTAATCTCTATCATTTGTAGATTATTAGTGGGTTTAGCAATGATCGACACTCATTGTAGGTTTCTGTCGTGGCCTTAGGTTGGGTCGTGACAGAAGTGTATCAACGCCTTAGAGATTTAGTATTACCATTCCGTATTTGGAGGAAGGCTCCTCCACTTAAAGCACAAACTCGTGCAGCTATTTGAATAGGAAAACCCATCACTACACAGTCTGCTGGACTAAAGAAGATTTAGCTAAAAGCTGAACGTAGGCAGACCTAAGCTACCAAATACCCTTTCGAGTTGCCAAACAGCTGCAACTCTCGAGTTCACAACTCCATACCTTTGCCGTAAACACCACCGCCTGATGGATGGTACTTCTATATAAAAATTTTGGCAGAGTTTCTCCTGAAACTGGATGATCCGTAAAAACAGAACCAGCACTATACTATACATGGGAATGGATACTCGGATAAACTGATAACATAAACATGTTAAACGGATAACAAGATGAGACAACTGGATGACATAACAAATCTGCAAATAGAATGTCTGGACAGCACCACTGTCCTGATATTCAACCTAATTTTCAGAGTGTAGATCAAAGTTATAGACTTCATAGTCTTCATAAAAGTTTTAGTTATATGTCTTAGAGTTCGAGGGAATCTTGAAGAATCTCAATATCAATTTTGTACAAGGAGTTATGCGCAAACTACTAACAGCTGTCCAAAGATAAAAACAATTTTCCAGATTTGAAACATTTTGTGCTACTATTTTGGACATCTTTTACTGTGGTTCTTAGCAGTGCTATCTTTTGGAAGAGGTAAGTTTTTGTATTCAAAACAACAATATGCTTACCCGGCTACAATAACACATACTCTAGCTCAACACAGGGAACGTCACAAGCGGCTACCAACCGCCCAAACTCACTAGTGCCGGATGAAGAAGAAATGGAAATGGACCGAGGATAGAAATAATTAGAACTTCGAGAAGCTCATCTTCTTATTTACTTGGCCACCAGAGCTAGATTACTTCTGAGTTAAGCTAGCCAAAGAGCCGCAATTGAAAAAATAGACATTAAATGAGCTTTATGGAGCAACACCATGCCAATTTGACCTCCCAATAAGAAGGAAACTATGACAATTTACCAGTAAATCCTTTTATAATCCAGATAAGCTCATGAGATAACATGACTTTACTAGCGTTTTGAACCAAGAGGATATACGTAGATCGAGTATTACTTACTAACCACTTTACACTGGAAGAAACAATGACACTCTCTGATGGTGATTAACTAGAATCCCATCATCCAACCAACACGGAATTCCAAAAAAAGAGGTAAACTAATTTGATATAATAATAGAAGGTGGCACGAAAAGATGCCGGGCAGACAATGGCGACACTCACCGTCAGATTTCTCATATTTAGACCAGATAAATTAGTAGGGTCTCACCAATGCCAGGAATAAATCATACCAGAAGATCGCCCCTCTACCGCAACCGATTCTTAATAGAAACAATATCCAAGGAAACCATGGAACATGATATGACAAACCATCTCCAGATCGATCGTAAGAATCAAATCTTACTCACATATGAGGGAAGAAGAAATACATGGGTCTACTACATCGGATGCCTCAGCATCCTGCCAGACTGGCAGTTCATAAAACTGCCTCTGCGGCTGAACTAAGCCACTATAGTGATAATTATGAATAACTGCCACCACGATCTCAACCTTTACCGGATCGTGGCATTTCTCTGGCTGATTGAGATCTAAATAAAATCCCTTGCGACTATGCAGGTGCCTGACGAGAGAAAGGATGACTGCCTACTCGCCGGAGTAAGAGAAAACTCCTTAAAGGATAGCCAGACTCACAACAATGATACCACCTTTTTGCTGAAAAATGGAAGCTGGAAAGATTATTGATAGCTGTAAAGAGAAGACTGAATCTGATCTTGACGAGCTACTGGCGCACTCTAAGAATCAAGTGACACCACCTGAGATAACCTAGAAAGTGGCCTCCCAAGATAATCAGAACTCTTACCTCCAAATGAGGTACCATGGCTACCCACTAGGGCCACGGGATCTCTTGATCTCCTGCTCTAACTCTTCCCCGTCTAACTTATGGTATGCCTAATACCTTTGAGCAATATCAACAACGACAGCAAATGAAATTCCGACCTCAATTTTTCGAGCCATCTGGGATCTCAAGGAAGGAGAAAGGTCATCAATAAATCTTTGAATCTCTCGAAAGGCTCATGGACTAGTTCTAATGCATATTCAGCCATTCTATAGAATTCAATCTCATATTCTGAAACACCAACATGCTAACCGACAGACTACTCTGTCCAATCCACTCAAACTGGCAATACTTTTCATCTCGTTCGCTACTCAAAAGGAACTTTTCCACGAATCTAGAATAAAAATCGAACCAAGTTAGCTAATAAGAGAGAGGCCCATCAATTCAAGGTTGGACCCCTGAAACTGGAAAGAAGAATAATCAACACCATACCGCTCGATATAATCAAGAGCCTGAAGGATACGCTGGCATCATTTTATTTTTAAAAAAAAAAACTTACACAGGGATTATCTGATGCATGGCTTGAGAATATCGGAAGGTTCAACCAGATAAAATAATACAGCATCTTCGGACACTCGGACCGAGCTATTACTCAGGCTAACTAACCAGCCAGAATAACTAGAGGCACAACACATGCTATCTCTGGAACATAATTCACGGCAGCAATATTAAGAACTGAAATAGAAGCTCCCTAAGACCGAACGTCTGCACATGCGGCAATCTAATAGGCTGCCCAGCGAATAATAGGTTATTGAAGTATCTGTATTGCCAAGATTCTCGTAAAAGCATCGTAGAGATCCAAGGGAACCACAAGGCCCTGCTCCCTTTCCCATCGCGGGCTCATACAGCTGGGACCTGCGCAACTGGATCGTCAGCACGATCCACAACTCTCAGGGCTTCGTCAGTACTAACCCCAGGCTAGACTGCTTCGTTTTGAACTCATACCATTTGCTGATTTGTCACACGAGGGTTCACAATTACCACGAAGGAATTAACGAATTAACGAAAATACTTTTGAATCCTAGACCGACGCACGATCAGAAAAGAAGGAAGTGAAACTTCCTAAATACCATCATCGCCCCTCGTAGATAAGTACGGACGTCTACGTACCCATCACTGAGACTCTACTAGACACTGTCTTAGTCGGGATAGACTCTAAATAGGGCTCGGATACCAACTGACACGACCCGAAATCCGGTTAGGTCGTGCGGGCACCCGACATCCTCCCCTAGACCCGTCGGGCAAACCCTTACCAATTAAATTAGGAAAATAAATATAACAATTCATAGATAAGGATAATACTTAAAACAAAACACATACATACTGATACCTCTAAGCTGTACAAAAGAAATTACAGCTGACTACCCACATACTAGGTTTAGGGTTATCAAGACTAGACATCTAAGAGTACAGAAGAAGACAGATACCTCCTGAAAGGAGCAAAATGCAACTGAAATAACAACCAATAAACTGGTGGCCATCCGAAATAAAAGCTGGAAAACCCTGATAGCTGAAGTCGTCTTCACTCCATCACAATGTGGTGAATTCAATCCCGGAGCGAACCTGCCGAAACGAAATATATAGACAAAAACAAACAACAAACAAGGGTGAGTCAAAAAGACTCAGTAAGTAGGGCAGACTAGCCACCTCAAAGAATAGGATAGCTAGCCAGGGAGAAAAGAAACAGATAAATAAAATTCCTCTTATTTAAATTATAAAAAGGCAATGCCAGATAATAACTAGAAACACGTATGGAATCACAAACTCATTAAAACCAGGAACGTAAGATAGCCAGAACATATAGGTATCCAGAACATATCAACAATCAGAAATACATCCTGTTGCGGCGTGTAACCCGATCCATATATTCATACTGTCGCGGCATGCAACCCGATCCCCGCAACTCAGCCTACGAGCCAGAAATATATATATATGCAAACTGAAATATGTCCACAATATGGTATACATACCGCATACACAAAACATAGCATGATAGTCACACAATAGTCAGCACGCGGTGCAATGAAATGGGATGAATACAGTATGATGCAATGGTGTCATATGTGCCAAATAGATGGAGCAGAATCCTCCTGCTCCGAGGGCGGAATCCTCCTACCCTCAATATGATGCAATGGAGTGGAATCCTCCTGCTTCGAGGGCAGAATCCTCCTACCCTCAATATGATGCAATGGAGCGGAATCCTTCTGCTCCGACGGCCGAATCCTCCTACCCTCAATATGATGCAATGGAGTGGAATCCTCCTGCTCCGAGGGCGGAATCCTCCTACCCTCAATATGATGCAATGGAGCGGAATCCTCCTGCTACGAGGGCGAAATCCTCCTACCCTCAATATGATGCAATGGAGCGGAATCCTCCTGCTCCGAGGGCGGAATCCTCCTGCCCTCAATATGATGCAATGTGCATACGAATGCAACATGATGCAATAATAACCCATCATCAGCCGGGGACTCTCATCGACAGCTGGAAAGTATATACCAACTTACATCCAAAGTAAAATACTCAAATTCTCAATGCAATTCCAATAACAGGACATAACATATAATATAGAATATAAATCCAAAGCTAAGGCGTAATGAGTACGCGTATCGGCAGCTACACACGTAAGGAACACGTGGCAGAAAATCCACGAGGCCAGGTGCCTCCAAAGAAATGGATATAAACACTTACCTTGTTACAAAGTTAGTACATCCACTCAATAACCGCTTGTCCTTTGGTTTCATTGCCAAACGATCCCACTCTGAATGTTTCGGGTAAAAATTCTACTATTTTTCCGGCTCTTTTCTCATTTTCTGGCATTTTTTTCATACTTTTTTTGCTGTGTTTTCTCCTCTGTTCTCGTTTCTAGTACGTTTTTATGTTTCTGTTTGTTATACCAAGGCTAAGGACCAAAATCGTCCACCGCCTCCATTCTTTGTTTCTTTCCTTTTTGTCTTTTTCCTTTTTCTTTTTTTTTTATTTTTTATCCTACGATATTCGAATTAATTCAAACTTTTACATACCAGTTATGCAAAATATATGTAACATACTCGCGAAGGCGGATCTCAAATTGGATTCTCGAAACTCAAGATGCGAATTTAAATGAAAAAAAGTCAAATTATTTAACTTTCGGCATTTTAGCGGAAACTAGCCGAACAACATCGAAATTCACTTTCGAAATTTCACAAAAGTCACAAATAATTATACGAACCTAACGGCACTTTCGGTTTCGAATCAGAGTTCGTTCATCAAAACCGAGCTTAAAAATCTCTTTTCAATATTTATTGTCAATAAAAACTGACACCTTTTTCTGATACCTACCAAACAAGTTCTGATTTAGCTCAGATTTTACAGACAGGTCCTAATGGACCTTACGAATAAGTTAAAATTATCAACACGTCAATCGGAGTCCTAACTTCCGAAACGACTTTCCGAGGTCGTTTCATATATAAACCCAAGTCATTGTGTGAGTGGTTTTGATATGTCTTGAGTTCAAGTTATAAGTTACTCGAGGACGAGCAAAGATTTAAGTGTGGGGTGTTGATACAAGGCTAGATATTGCAATAATTTCTATACTTTCGCCTCGTGTTTATGCTTCGACTTGTGATATTCGTTGATAATTTGAATGGAATTGTTCTTATCTGGTGTGTTTCATGTCGTAGGAATTATGTTGACGATATGAAGCGTTTGTGGAGCAAAGTTTAGTGAAAACAAGGGTTTTGCAGTATGAGTAGAAGCCCGAGGGTCGAGCGAACCAATGCATGGAGGAAAAACAAAGAAAAATTGGAGAAGCAGTAAATTAAGCCTGTGCGCCGCACCATGCGTTGCGCTGTGCGACGCAACAGCGGCGATATTCAGAGAACATGAAATTTTGAAATCATGTAGAAATTGGGCTACGGCACCGCACTGCACAATGCGCTAGTATCACATGTTGGGTCTTTCGAATATTTATCTTATCCAACTAGTCGAAATTGGAGTACTGATTGTCAAGAAAGAATGTTAGTAATACAAAAAAGATGGTACTGGAAAGTGGAATCCCAAAGTTGATTAAAGAGTGTGAGGCGTAATGGGCTTAAAATCCTGACATTCTCAATCCGACTTTCTTTTGGATTCCCCACTTGTGTAGGTCTATGAGGACGGTATAAAAGCCCTAAAACACGTCCCAAAAAATATCTTTTGACCTGAGAAGGATCAAACGGAGGCTAGAGCTTTGGAGACTTCAAGAACACAAGAGTTTTTCCTAAATTCTTCCTTTCTTTTGTAATTTATTCATTCATGAATTATCTTGACATGCTTGTGATAAACATGAGTGGCTAAATTACCCATTCTAGGGTTGATTTAACCACTCCACTGCTTATGTGTTATGAATTATTGCTTTAATGACTAAAACTTGTTAACCTTCCTATCTAAGTGTTTATGATTTGTATGCTATTGCTTGGTAGAGCTCCCAATTGATTGTGCCCTTTATTCTTATGCATCTAGGGATAGATTCATGAGTTAGGGTTGTACACTTAGAATTATTTCAACCTAAAACAAAGGCATTACTTAGGTTGTCAAAAAGGTGATTTGTGACCATTGACCCCGATTGTGAACCATACTTGTAGTCCTATGTATCTTCATTAATTAATTAAGGAATTGGTTAGTGAAAGTTACAATTATTACACGGGAGTGAGGAGTTTTGAAATTGGAGCAAGTGTTCAATAGGAAGAAGCAAGTTGAATCCATTAATGCATTGTTCTAACACATGAGTAGGAGTTGGGTAGATCAATCCTAGGCTTCTAAACCCATGAATTAATCTATTTCTTACTACTTTGCTATTTGCTTTATTTTTAATTAGTTGTTACATATAAACCATCATAAAAATATAAACTTTCGAAGTTAATTGATTATATAAGTTAGTTAGATTAGCAACTAGATTTCGAGTGTTCTCTGTGGGATTCGACCTCGGGACTTTAAGTACCAAGCTATATTTGTTGCGACCGCTTAGTCCCTTTTATAGGGCATAGTTGGACATGATCACCCGGTAATTGAACTTGAACATCGCAACACATTTTATTGCAAGATATAATATCACCATTCCCAATCTGCACACCGAACAATGGAATAATTTCAACATGAATTTTATGCTCCTCCACAATTGATTCAGCAACAAAATTATGTGTTGAACCACTATCCACAAGTATTAGAACCTGTCGTTGGTTGATTTCACCTTGAAGTTTCATTGTATTGCCAACTGAACATCCTAAAATGGCATAAAAAGAAATTTCAGCCAAGTCTGCTTCTGGAGGTATGTCACTATCAACATTGGCCTCTTCGCTACCTTCTAATTGCTCTCCTTCTGCGAGCTCCATTAAAGATAAATTCGCGGATTTACATCTATGACCCAGGGCAAATTTCTCATGACAACAAAAGCAGAGTCCTTTAGCCATAAGAGCTTTCCTCTCGTTATCCCATAACCGAGTGTGAAAAGGTTGGGTACCTACTTGGTTGGTTACAAGAATGCTTCGAGAATTTTGATTTGCAGAGGAAGAAGAAAAAGGCATGTTGTTATGGGAGTTTTTAATAGAATGCAATGGATTTTGTAGAGTGGATCTACTGGTGGTGGTCTAATTGGGTCCTTTAATGCTGCGATTTGGGCCTAATTTATTTTCAAATCCAAGAGCCAAACTCATAGCCCTGTAGACTGTTCTAGGCTTGTGAATTCGGCTCATTTGCAAAAATATGACACGGGAAGCACTGGTTTGCCTTTTTGCTCACGCTAAGAGATGGTTTGCAAAAATGCCCCGTTAAGATTTAATAAAAAAAATTGGGGCCAGGACTTCCCGTGATATTTTTCCGCTTTTCAACACTTATCCCTTCAAGTATTGGCAATAGGCAATACTTGTCGCGCTAGGCCGCAAGTCTTGCTGCAAGTCTTGGCAAGACTTGCCATTGACCCTTGCTCGATTTTCCAACACTTGCACGACAAGTATTGGCAATAGGCAACACTTGCTGCACTGCGTCGTAAGTCTTGGTAATTGTCAAGACTTGACCCTTCCAGTTTTCCCTGCATTCTCGCCATATAACTTGAAGTATTGGCAAAACAGCACTTGCCCTTGAAGTATAGCCAATTGCCAAGACTTACAAATTTATTGCCTTGAAGTCTTGGCTTGCGGAATAAATAAGGGCATTTTGCTAAAACATTCCTTAGCGCGAGTAATTTTGTAAAACAACTCCTTATAGAGGGCATACGGTAAAATTTTTTGTGTGAATTTTGACATCAGACTTCAGTTCTTCTTTCAAATCATTCAAAAATACGCCTAAGAGATAATGATCTGGCCAATTTGCGATCCTGGATGAACGCATTACAAACTCTTGACGATATTCCTGAATCGGACCTGTTTGTCGGATACTACAGAGATGCTTATCTGGATTTTGGAACTCTGCAGGACCCTAATTTTCCTGCAACGCTTTTACAAGTTCGTCCCAATAAATCAAAGTTCACTCTCTATTAATCCAAGAATAGAGGTAAAGAGCGTCTCCTTCAAGATACATCGCTGCGATTTCAACTTTGTATTCCTCCGAAGTCTGATAATAACGAAAATATTTTTCTGCTTTCAAAATCCATCCTCTAGGATCACCTCCTTCAAATCTGGAAATTCCATCTTTGTATATAGCCTTCGAGAAGGATTTTTTGACCACCATGGACTGTCTATATCATTTTCTTCTTGCCAAGCAGATTTTCCTCTATTACGGGTTCATTGGCTGGTTTCCTCTTTTTGAGGATGACCAGTCTGGGCTTTCAATGTAGCTACTTCTGCCGCCAATGAATCTATTGTGTTAAGTATTGATGAAATAGCAGATAATTGTTGAGCAATGGTTTCAATATTGGGAAAATCATCTTGTGAATTAGAAGATCTGGTGTTAACTATTTTGGATCAACCTTACTCTAATACCAAACTAATAGAAACCAGAAAAAGAGAACAAAAAAAAAAGAAGAGAAAGTTACTGGTAATATTGTGCAATGATCTTAAACATATAAAGTTGTCCGTATGGAGAGGACAAGGCTCCAAAACACAAGGTGTTAAGTCTGAAATTACATAAAACTATAACTAGTCCTAGTTATATACTTATATAGAAGTAGATGATAGGTCTAATGTTATCATATCCATTAGTGTCGTCCCACTCGAATCCTACAAAAATAGAGAAGACTTATGAAATGCAGAATTGATGAAATGTGGAATCGGAGAGTGAGATTGGTAGGTAAATTACTTACAACCATGAATTCAGTTTGATTCGTGAAGAGAAATAGAGGAGAGAAACTAATTAATGGAGAGAAATCTATGTATATTGATTGTTTCTTCTTTGTTTGGAAGATGAATTTTCTTCGTCTGATGTGAGTTAAATTTCTTAATTCTTTCTTTTTAACTTTCGCTTTTGGGTAATGTTTATTATGCACTACTCCTATTTGATTCAGGTAGAATTATTTTCCAATTTTTTAACAACAATTGGTTCTGCATTTGCTTTTAGATGAGGACATAATCATAAACCCCTTGAGATTTGATGCTTTCATATCATGATTTTGAGTTATTGTATTTCAAATATATTTTGAGTATGTTTATATGTTGTGTTATGATTTGTAGTCATATTGATAAAATTTGGAGTTAAATGTTCGAGATATTAGATATATTTTTGAAAACATTGATATTATTACAATCACTAGTGCTCACAAGAGCGTATAACGGGCTGAAATTCTCACAAGGGGATGCAATAAACTAGTTTAACTCCTATGATCACGATGTTGAGGTCCATGATAGCGGTGGGTTGGATCCCACCACTACATGAAGGCAAGATGTTGCATGTGGAGGGGAAAGGGTCGGCCCAAGCCCAAACCTTGTGATCACTATGTTGCCGATATAAAATGGCCTGAAATTGAACAACGAATATTTTTGACAAATATCGAAAACAAGTTTTTAAATCATATTTTGGTAGAGAATCATCACAAAATTTCAAGGGAATGATTCTTACTCCCTTAGTTATACTCATATTTGGCAATTTGCGTATATTTTGATAAGTTTTATCCCGTATTTTAGTATGTTTTACTTGTTTTAACCGTTGAAAAATGGTCAAATGAGCTTAATAATAGATTCGAATGTTTAGGAAGCACTTGAGATGAAAGGAACCAAATTTGAATGAATTTAGATAGACTTAAACTAAAAATAATAATCTCGGATAAGCTATACAAAAAATGCACCGCAACTCCAATGCAAGAAACACATGGGGAAACTTGAATTAGTTTGAAGTCTCCATAGTAGTTAGGCAAATTTATGGGTGAATCTCCAAATCAAATCTCCAGGCCACATATGACACGACTCGGATTTTCGGATAGGCTGTGCGGGCACCCGACATGCTCCCATAGGCCTGTCGAGCGAACCCTATCGGCTTAATTAATATAAAGTATGTAATAAAATTCTGAAATGAACATGAACAGGCTGGTAAGAAGGAAATGTAGTTGTCTACCCAACATACAAGGTTCAGAGGCTATCCATGTATTGACATCTAAGAGTACAAAAAATATATACATCTCCAAAAATAGGCAAAATAGATATAACAAAAGATAACCAGAGTTGGTGACCATCACGAACAAAACGACCGGCTCATCACTGACAGTTGGATCGTGCACGCTCCTCAATCGCGCATCGAGCAGGGCCCTGTAGCGGAATCTGTCGAAATGATAGAAAATAAGAGACAAATAGGGAGTAAGTCAAAAAGATTCAGTAAGCAAGGACTATCTAACTACCTCGAATGATAGGTAGGCTATCTAGGGTATCAACGATCAACAACAATAAAAAATAGATAGCCAATGAATGAAATGAAATATGATGCAATAGAGTCACATGTGCCCAAAACTCCTTACCGAAGCAGAATCCTGCTACATCCGATGAAAACATAATCAGATGAAATGACTGGAGCGGAATACTCCTGCTCCTATGGCGGAATACTTCTACACCCAATATGACATCGCAACCCACAATAAGATAATATAATATGAATATATAATCTAAGGCTGCGCCATAGTAAATACGTGCTCTCAGCAGCTACTCACGTAATGAACACGTGGTAATACATCCATAAGGCCAAATACCGTCAAAGAAGTTGATGATATCACTTACCTCAAGTATGGGACCAATTTGGCTATTAAACGATCTCGTTCCCCTTCCGAAACCTCTCAAAACTACTTTTCCCCAAGCCATAGAAGAATAAACGCACACATAAGTGTTAATACGACAAATAACTAACAATAACGCATTCAAAATTACTCCTAGGCACGGCTTAGCTGAATATCCATAAAAGATATATTTTTGGACTCCTTATGGTCCCACGATGTCAACTATATGATTGGATTACAATTCTGAATTCATTCGATCAAAATTCTCCAAATTCCCAAAAGCTAATGTTACAACCCATTTGAATCAAACCAACTCTGAAGAATTCTCTAACTCAAAACCTTCAATTAACATCATAAATAGATTAGGAGACGTTACCTGATCAATTGGAATGATTTGGTAGCAAGAATTCACCTTAGATCGAGTCATATTGAAAAAATTAAATAAAATTTGAGGTATGCCGTCTACTGGGTCTATTTATACCCTAACTCAGTGCTATCGCAAAGCTGCAGTCGCGACAACGACTTTACTCAATGCTATCGTGCCCAACTAGCATTGTCGCGGTGAAGAATATTTTTCTTCAGCCCTATCGCGCTAGCTTAAGCACCAGCAGCCTGATACCACAGGCTGGTGCTGCAATTTCGGTCCGAACGAGACCCTAACCTACCCAAAATCACCCCAAATTTTATATGCAAGTTCCAAAATACATTTATGACTTGCTCGTTAACCCGTATCTCGAAATGAATATCTGATATGCAATACTAGGGTTAAGCAAAAGGAGAAAAACTCTCATTTTTGGAATAAATACAAAATCCACCCTAACGACCTCGAATTTCACTTACGAAAGTTCACCCAAGTAACAAATGACCATGCAAACCTACGACACTTTTGAATTTGGAAACATAGCACTTTTGCTCGAAACGAGATCATAAAATAGGTTTACCGATGGTAGAAAATAAAAACGTCTTCCAATACCTATCAAACAGGGTTCGATACCACTCAAAATTTAGAATCTTATAGACCTTAGGGAGCTTTTAAGACCGTTGGCCCATAAATCGGAGTTTGAACTCCCAAAATGATTGATAAGGGTCGTTTCAATATAAAAGGTTTTAAACATATTATTAGTAGCCACTTCAACTTGAGAAAGAAAATAACACTAGAGTTGAAGCAGATTCAGTCCTAAAAGATCCTTGAGTCAATTCTACAAAATGAATTGAACACTTTTCTCAACTTTACTTATTTAGGTACTATAGATATTATCAATTATATTTATTATACTTTTTTAGTATAAATATGAGTAGCTAAACCTTTTATCAAGACTTCTAATGTACTGAGATGAACTTATTCCAAATTTACTATAGAAATTAAACTTCTCTCTAACTTTGAACTATACATTCTCTCCCTCATAAATTTATAAGGACGTATCAAAGAAAATCTAATGTGAATTATTATTATCTTTTAAGTATTTGAAAAATAATTCGAAGACGATAATCCAAAAATAGAGAAGAAGAAGAATCTAAACTCATTGATTTCATAGTGTGTCTTTATGGCACTTAATTCCCTCACATTACCCGAATTTAAAATTATTTTTTTTTAAGATAGAAACTATTATTTTCACTGTTGTAGCGGTGCTTCAAACCCCAATCCTCAATGATGGATGAACTCAAATAGCGGCAGTAAATCACACGATACTTACTTTTGCTTTTTATAAATTCATGAGAAAAATTCGATGCAATGCCTAAGAACTTATAGCCAACGAAATGAGAGTAGTGAAGAGATATCTGATGCCTTTTCAAAAAAATGGTGCCCTTACGAAAAAAAAAAAGCGGGAATTTTACGGATAACCTGGCGTAACAGCCAGCGTAAAGCTGAGCGAGCGATGGCGACGACATAAGGTTTGCCTTCTTCTCAACTCTTTTTAAGAGATAGTAAAAGTGATTTTATTTTTGAATCTAACAAATAGTTTTCCTTGTGGGATAAAGTTCTTTTATAAAAAAAATCTTTTCATTTTCTTCCATTTTCATTCGTGCCACTATAAACAAATTCAAACATTAACAGTGATATAGTAGAGAATTACCTAGAGTAAAATTGTAAAAAAAAAAAAGGATTAGATGAACTTATATGAACATAAAACTATAATAAATTCTTATTTATTATCATAAATCTGATTGAAAGATTAAGTATTTTCGCATTGATTAGTGGAGATTATGAATGTACTATCATAATATGATCTACTAATTCAATTCAATTTGTAAATAATATTATGCGTTGAGTTAATAAATAACAGATAATTGAGATTTGTTTGTGACTTTTAGGTAGGGTCATACACAAAGGAAGTCATAAAGAGGTGATTTGGTTTAGAGACAAGCTAAGTTAGGTAGAGATTCGTAATGCATGAATTAATATTATTGAAATTGTAATGCAATGATCAATATTGCATGAATTGTACTATAAATATTAACAATGCATGGAGTGTATTCAAAAATCAACAATAATAAATTAATAATACGAAGATTTTATAACACATTGATTGTCTTGTTTGATATATTACAAATTTCTGCATATAAGACTCTTACTTAACATAGAGGTCAACATCATTGCAAAGAGTAATTGGCACAAGAACATTTGCTCTATTTGTATGTTGAGATTATTGAAAATAAATTACCTACTAGAGGTACTTAGAAATTTTGGAGTACAAGGTCCTTTTAGGTGTTGTTGCGAGGACCTCCCAAAGACATAGTTTTCATTAGGGGTGGGCACAAAATCAAAAAAATCAAAAATTTGAACCGAATTATTTCGGTAATTTGGTTTCGCAATCAGTTAGATATATTTTAGAATTCGGTACTTCAGTTTGGTCCTTAATTTTTTAATTTCAATACTCGATTGTTTAATTTAATAGAACCATTACACTAGTGTTGCTACTGCTGCTGTTACGTTGTTGCGGCTGTTACAGAGTTGTTGTTGCTGCAGCTATTAAAGAGTTATTGTTGTTACACTTGTGCTAATTATGCAGCTGCTGTTACACGTCTGTAAATTTGCTTGTTTGGCCCAATTTTTTTATGCTAGAAACTTTGGTTTAAATCGAACAACTGCGTAACCAAACTGAACCAAAAAAAATTCAAACTAAAGTATAAAAAGTATGATAAATTTTCTTCTCTTCCAAAGTAACGAGCCGAAGTTTCAAAAAATCTAACAGAGTACCGAATGTCCACCCTTAGTTTTCATTGTGTTCTTACAAGTAGGAACACCAAAAGAGGTTGGAATGTTTTTTTTTTTTTTGGTCAAAATACGATATTTTTATATATTACGTGAGGCTAGCAACAGGCAAAACTACCTGTTGTGCATCATAGTTGCCAAGAGAGGCCAGAATATTACATGCTTCAAAAGAGAGATGTCTAGGGTACAAGCACTCTTCAGAATCATTGAAATACAGAGATATAAGCTTAGCAGTAGGGGGTTTAACAAAAACTATTTGAGAAGCAGCCTGTCTATGATCAAGTCCCATTTTTGCTAGTTGGTCCGCCACCTTGTTTCCCTTTCTAAAGCAGTGTCTAAGCTCCACCATTTTCATTGTTTCCATCAACTTTTTGCAATCACAAAGTAAAGCACAATTATTAGTGTTAGATTCCTTTAGAGTAGCAACAACTTCAGAGGAATCAGTTTCTATTATGATGGGATAGAATTGCTGTTCCTTAATAATATTCAGACCATGCCAAAGAGCTAAGAGTTCCACATGGACAGATTGGGTTGAGTAAATATGGTTGTAAAAACCTAACACCCAATCACCTTTATAGTTGCGAATAATACCACCAGTACCACCTTGGTTCCTTTTACTAGCTCCATCAATGTTTAATTTAAAGAAGCCTCTCGGAGGAGGATGCCATTTTATACTTAGGGTGATGGGAAGGGGTTGGGCAGAGGGCTTTTGAGTTATGAGGCTGTATTCCATGGTGCGTTTATGGATTAGGGTAAAAGAAACCTCATTGGAAAGGTTGTTGTGATGGTTATTGTTACGATTGGTCCAAATATTCCAAAGGAGAAAAGGAAAGAAAGTGGTCCAAGAATACTGGTGGTGAGCAAAAACAACATGGCAATTAGAGATCCAATCCAGCCAGTGGGATGATTGGTTAAGGAAGTGGAGAGGATTAATGTGGAGATTGGACCAAATGCCTTTAACTTGCTTGCAGTATAAGAAGATATGAGAGAGACTTTCATCTTCATTAGGGCAGGAGGGACATTTAGGATTTATATTGATACCTATATGATGAAGATAGGTTCTAGAAGGGAGTTTGTCATGGTAGCATAGCCAGAGAAAATATTTGATCTTATTTAAGGTTTTGAGGGTCCAGATCTAAGTGAAATCTTTGTATGGACCTGTATGGATATCGTCAATAATAGTTCTAACGGATTTTGTAGAGAACAAGCCATTGTTCGAGAGCTTCCAATAAGGTTGGTCTTTAGAAGTAGAGAGGGTGGGGAGGTGCGAACTTAAGATAGTTCTCCTTATGTCCTCAGGAAAGTTAAAAGATATTTGGGTGAGATTCCAGCTTCCCCTAAGATTTAAGTCACTAATAGAGAACTTCTCTTCTTCTTTAGTAAGGGGGCCATGGATCAGGGATCGAATAGGAGTATTTTTGATCCATTCAGAATTCCAGAAATTTATGGATTTGCCATTGCCTATCTGCCAAGAGGTAGCAGGCTTACAAAGGTTGAGGCTTGTCATGATGTTTTTCCAGGTACCTTTGTAGGAGGATTTAGTAGTCAAGGAGTTTGTATGAGCGTTAAAAGTTGTATATTTTGCGATGATCAGTTTGGCCCATAGGGAGTTAGGAGTTAGGATTGGATAGGAGACGCCAAGCTAGACTTGAAAGAAAAGCTAAATTTTTCGATTCTGCCTTGATTATACCCAGACCCCCTTTGGATTTTGGGAGAGTTATGGTAGTCCAATTTAAAAGGTGGAGCCTAGATTTCTCATTGGTGGATCCCCATATAAAATTTTTTTGGATACGGTCAATAGAGTAGCAAACTTTCTTTGGAAGCTTGTAAAGTTGCATAATGTGATTTGGAAGGGAGTTCAGAGTTGCTTTAGCAAGAGTGGTTCTCCCGGCCATGTTGAGAAGCTTTGTTTTCCAATTTGTTAAGCGGTTATTCATAGAGTCCACAATAAATTGGAAATCTTTTGCTTGAGGGGTTTTATCAAGGATTGGAAAGCCCAAGTATTTGCCACAAGAGAGAGAGGGTTTGATGTTGAGCTTTGAGGAAATGATTTCTCTAACCGTAGGGTCACAATTGTTAGAGAAAATAATTCTAGATTTGGCGTAGTTTATCTTTTGACCAGATTGACTACAAAAGGAGGTCAGAGTATGATAGATAGAATTACAATTTTTGCTATCAGCTTTGCAGAAAAAAGTGAGATCATCAGCAAAGAAGAGGTGGGAAAGAGTAGGCCCACTTCTAGAAATTTTAATCGCATCCCAATTTCCTTCTATCACTTCGCTATTGATATTTCTAGAAATCATTTCAATGCAGAGGATAAAAATGTAGGGGGATATAGGGTCACCTTGACGAATGCCTCTAGAGGGATGGAAAAAGTTTGTTTTTCTACCATTTATAAGGATGGAGATGGAAAAGCATGTAACACAAGACATAATAAGCTTAATAATGTTTCTAGGGAACTGGAAAAATTCTAAAGTTTTAAGGATGAAGCTCCATTCAAGACGATCAAAAGCTTTTTCAAGATCAATCTTAAGAATCATGTTGGCTACTTTTCCTTTCTTGTTTTTGAAAGCTTTAACAACCTCCTGGATGATAAGGGCACTATCTGAGGTTCGTCTGTTCTTAAGGAAGCTACTTTGGCAAGGACTAATAATAGAATTTAGAAAAGGCTTAATTCGGTTAGCAACAATTTTAATGATGGTTTTGTACATAGTGTTGCATAAGCCTATGGGTCTAAAATTTTTAATGCTATTAGCATTGACAAATTTTGGAATGAGAAAAAGGAAAGTTTCATTTAAAAAAGGAGGCATATTGCCTGAATTGAAGATATCATGGCATTGTCTCAGGAAAGAGGGGCCTACGATGTGCCAATATTTTGTAAAAAAGAAAGGTTGGAGACCATCCGGACCTGGGGCTTTGAAAGGTTTAAAAGATTTGAGGGTAGAATATATTTCCAGGTTAGTGATAGGGCATTAAGCCTCTCAAGGTCTTTGGCAGTGAAAGAGCCAGTATTAGAATTTCCATGAATACGATAGGAAAAGATTTCATCAGTTTTAAAGAGATTTTGAAAATAATCCAGAATATGCATTTCAATGTCTTTTTGATTAAAAAAGATAGTATCATTACCATCCTTGATGAAAGCAATTCTATTGGTTCTACGACGGTTGAGGGTAGAGATATGAAAAAATTTTGTATTAGTATCACCCTCGTCCAGCCAATTTATTCAAGATTTCATTTTCCAGAAGTCCTCTTCATCTCTCAGAATATTGTTAAATTGAAACTGGAGATGGGATTCTAAGTTTTGGAGGAAACAACTAGTAGGATAATTAGTGGATTGTTGTATCCCATTTAGACGGGCTAGGATGTTTTTCTTTTTCTGAAAGATATTGCCAAAATATTCAAGATTCCATGAAGTGACATTCTCTTGGAAAGTTTAAGTGCAATTGTGGAAGTCATTGTTATGGTTCTAGGCATTCGCAACTACATTAATGAGATCAGGATGATTGCACCACATTTTCTCAAAACAAAAAGGTTTTTGGCTAGAGCTTATGTTGTGATTGTGTAATTGAATTAAGAGAGGAGAATGATCAGAGTGGGTACGAGGTAAGTGAGTAACTAATATATCCGGAAATAGTTGAATCAATGCATCATTAGCAAAGCATCTGTCCAATCTTTCCAGAATAATCTTACCAGGTTTTTGCTTGTTAGTCCAGGTATATTTACTACCTTTAAAACCTAGGTCTTGAAGATGGCTCCCCCCCCCCCCCCCCACTTATCCTCAGAACTCATTATCTCATTGAAATCACCACCCATTAGCCAAGGATTTTTATATGAATCATAAAGGCTCAAAATATTATTCCATAGAACTAAACGATCAGCAAATGAATTACTTGCATAAATGGCAGAAAATAAAAAAGGTTGGGAAAAAAAATACCTTCACCATGGCATGGATTTCCTGTTCACTCATACGAACATCCTCAACAGAAATTAAGTTAGTATGCCATAAAATAACAATGCCTCCAGACCTAGTACCAGTAGGACTTTGAATCATCCCAGTAAAGTTAAAAGCATCCCTAAGGCCAGTGTGATCATTCATGTGAGTTTCCAAGAGAATAACTAAACAAGGACGATGACGATCCAGAGAAGACCGAAAATTTTGCCTAAAATTAGCATTATTAGCTCCTCTAACGTTCCAGATCATAAAGTAGTTAGCCCTATTCATAGGTAAATTAGGGTTTGGGGGTAGAATCTCTTGGTTCATCCCCTGCAGGTTCACATTGGCCCTTAGAGTAGGGTTCCATATTATCGCATATTTGGCCATTCTTTGATTCGTAGGGAACCTCAAGTCCATCGAGCATTTTGTGAGAGACAGTGGACAATAAAGAAGGCAAGTTTTTTCTACTATTTCTTTTAATAACATGATTGTTATCTCTCGCAGGCTTGAGAATATGACCTGATGGTCCATTAGCATTTCGTTTTGATTTTGTTCTTGTAGTAGGGCCTCCTCTGCTGGTTCTGGATTGTTGAGATCTTGCATGTTCATTGGAGGTTGCTCCTGGGGTGGAATGTTCATTTCCTCTTGCTGTGGTTGAAAATTCTAGGGTGGCATCTGCTCCATGTTGATCTGAGGTGGCCACTGATAGAATATTGGAGGTTGAGGGTTTTCCTCTATTGGGTGATAATAGGGAATATTCATCAGATGCTGCGCATAAGGGTCTAGGGGATTCTGAGGCCCTAGAGGATTCAATACATTGTTTGCCATGTGGAAGTTCATGTAGCTTTGAGCAGCCATTGTCATTGCCTCCGTAAAAGCACGTGCTAAGAACTGAGAGTTTTGGATCGCTACTACCACTGGTTGATTGTTGAAGTTGAAATGGAACATGAGAGCTCTTCTTCTCATTGAGTGTTCGAGCCAGGAAGTTGGAAGAACATTCTCCTATTGAGGCATGGAGAAGAGGAGAGGAGGAAGAGGTGGATTGTTTTGGTGAGGAGGGTTGTTTGGTGCTAGAGGTGGTGGATGAGGATCCATGCGCAAAGCTTGAGGTGTTCGAAGAAGTAGTCGATATTGAGTTCCTTGGAGCCGGATTGTTCTCCTTTGGTGATTTAAAGGAATTCTCGGCATCATTAAGAAGGGTAAGTGAAGATTTTTTCGTGTCTTGTGAAGTGGAGTTAGAAGTTAGTTTATAGGTGGATTTATCTATGTCCATAGTAGTAGGGTGGCTGGGCGTGGGAGAGGGAGTGAATGCATGCAGAGTGATTGGTAGGGTTTTAGATAGTGGACATTTGGAATGATCATCATTAGGAAGAGGAGAAGGATTGGTTGAGAAAACCGGTGGAGCAGCGAGGGAGGTAGAGGATTGGTCAGTGGGTTGCATGCTATTAGGAGAATGATTAATTTCCTTATTTTCAGTGGAGTAATGCAATGATTGAGAATCATTTGGGAGGGAAGATGGGCAAGTGACACTTGGCGCAGTCAAAATCTCATTGGTTGCATGGGGCGATTTTTCATTTTTTATTAAAGGCTCACCATTATCTAAATCATTATTTAAGATATTAAAATAGTTATAATTTTCCTTAGGTTGTAACGATTTAGTTTTATCCTGCTTAATGATCAAATTCTTAGACTTGTAAATGAAATTCTGAGTGGTGAGATATTTGCCACTTTTGGCATAAAAAATTCTAGCATTAAATGGAGCCGGCGCAATAAGTTTTGCCTGATCCATTGGGAGTTCAGACATACCTGAATTGGAGCGGTTCTTCCTTCTTGTAAACTTAACTGTTTTCCATGCTTCCTTAATGACTGTATCCGAGCTTAAAGTGGAGCTAGGAGTAGTTAAGTTTACATCCTTAATTGATGAAGGAGAAACAGCCACCTTACCCTTCTCATACGTGCACATAGAGTTTCTGTGACCCAATCTCCCACATAGTTGACATAGGATATATTCTCCTTCATAAATGATTGCCTGCTTGTGATTTCCAATTTGAATGGAAGTCTTCACCGGAGAGTCTAAAGGAACTTCGACACATAGACGTGCATATCTGCCTCTATGAGTAGAGGAGGTGCAAGCATCCACCTTTAAAAGTTTGCCTATCTTTGTACCAATTTTTGTAAGGATTTGCATGTCGTAGAATTCAGTAGGTAGCTCAGGTAATCGAAGCCAAATGGCAGAGTACGTGATCTTTGCCGTTGATGCAACAAAATTTGGTTCCCATCGCTTGACGGGTAAGAAAAAACCATTGATAAACCAAGGCCCAAGTTGTAATGCCTTAATTAGATTTCCCTCCTTTAGAAACTTGACAATGTAGTAATCAGCCTCCAAATCAATTAATGAAAAAACTTTCGTTGGTTTCCATAGTTGGATCAATTTGGTTTTTAAGTATTGATGACTAATACGTTTACCAAATATTTTTATAATAACTGAAAATCTCCAAGGTTGGTAGAGTCTTTCCATTTCTAGATTTGATAGAGGGATGAAATTTTCATGGTTTAGATGATTTGATTGAGGTGCATTAGTAATAGAAGTATTTTCTAACAAAGATATGGAATTTTTTGAATTTAGAGGAACCGTTGAAATTAATTTTTCTTGGAAAGTGGCTTTAGTGAATTGTTGTGAATTTATATCTGGAGGTTTTGGTGGAGGAGGATCCATGTCAATTTTTGATTCTTGATCTATCTCCATGAAGGATGAAGAAGTTGAGGTTCTAGAGAGAAGGCAGAAATTCTCTCACTAGGTTGGAATGTTTTTGAACAACCTCTGAGTATTTCATGCACTTTAGAGGTTATGTCTACACTCTTAATGTAGTGCATAATAAAACCTGTCAATGACACTGATGCCTTCATTCTATAGTGTACACCTTCAATTATATGTTTTGAACTTTGAAAGCAGGTATAAGCCTTACAATGGAGGTAAGGCTACTTAGTTAAGAAGAAATGTTTTTCAAAGTGCAACACCTTACTTCTTCCTACTTATAATCCAGTTTAAAGGTATGCAATGGGAGAAAAGATGGATTGATAACTACACGTATTTTAAAAATGTCAAACCTTCTTAAAATTTTACGATTATTTTCTCCTTCTGGTAAACAAAAAATAAATTTTGATAGGAGTAGTAAATTAGTTATGAGTTCAACTGATATGGTGGTATTGTTAAAGACAGAATAGAAAGATCATTATAATATAGCCAAGCCCTTTCAGTTCGCACCAACAATAATGTTGCAGAAACTATGACGGCTTTCTATGCTCTTTCATGGTGTCAACATCAGAATGTTGAGTATGCTATCCAAGAGATGGATTCTCCTTTTGCAGTCCACATACTTAAGGGTATAATCAATCTTTTATAATGAAAGATAAAAGTATGAAAATAAAGGACATCATTCACGAATTTCACATTAAATTGCAATACTACATTAAAGAAGTAAATTGAGTTGTTGGTGTCTTAGCTAAGTATGGTCGCAGTTCGCAAGAGATTGTGATTGCAGAAGTTTTTCACAGTGTCGAGGACATGCAAGGTGAAGTAAGGGGTGCATTATACTTGGGGAAAACTCAAATTCCATTCAGAATTAGGAAAACCAAATTGAGATACCACCATAATAATATTAGGTCATATGTATATTACTTTTGTTCAGTTGCTCCGTTAGCTTCGTTTTTGAAATCTTCCTGTTGCTCCCAAACGCACACGCAAGTATACGTGGTCGAAAAGTAATAAAATAGTGAGTCCAGTATCGTTCCCACGAGGACTATTGTTACGACTGAATCCTAGCAAACAATTTCCTAAAAACTATTCAGGAATCTTTTTTCAATGATAGTTGAGGATTTTACTAACTAAAACAATAATTAAAAACAAGTAATTGAAGTCAAGTACTAGAGAGCAAATTATAGGCTGTTATCAATGAGAGAGAAACGGTCCAGAGTCAGAGCTACAAACAATCCAGTTGAGTTTTTCGGTTGATTCTACTTCTCGATTTCCTAGATTGCTAACTAACAGGTTAATTATATTCGTAAAAACCTGTCGATTCTTCATGAGTCTATACAAGCTACTCTAACGCCTATATTTCTATGGAATTAAATCACATGCATGCATTAAAAAACTCTGGATTAAGCTAAGCAAGGCGAATAGGTATTTGTCTATCCTACCGGCAAATCAATTCCCTAATGCCCAGATTCACAATCAAGCCCTATTCTTCCTTATGTGCATTCATAAGTTCCCTCTGTCGAGTTCTACTTGTAAACCTTAGATAGTGTTCAATTATTAGACCTCAATAACCAAACAATTAGGCTCAAAAAAAAATAAACAATCTGTAATGGTAAATTAATAGGTAGAAATCAATTTTCAAACATCAACCTTCATGTATTTGCTCTAACCCTAGAACGATATATTTAGATACGCATATTCATAATAACAACACAACAATTCATGGAAGAAATATGAAAGATTGTAATAGATGAAGTAAAGGAATTAAACCCTTGGTTCAATGTGTTAGGAACTCAAAACTTGCTCCAAAATCTGACCTCTTCCCTAATAACGAAATAAATAGGGTATTTATATTATTTACAAAGTCCTACCATAAGTTAATCCCAAGCCTAAACTACGTTAGAAAAGTTGGGGTCACTGAACTAAAAGCCACAGGGCAGGCGTCGCATGGCTCATGGCTTTTGGATGTCGTGCGCTATACCCTAAGCGTCGCATGGCTCATGGCTTTCCAAAGTCTGAAGCTGCGACAGATCCACAGTTTGCACCATAGCTTTGCCTTCTAATGCCATATCCCACAATTAGCTAAGTTCATCAATTTCTTACTCGATTATATCCATCTTCAGTCCGTTTGCACTCGTATTCATCCAAACCATTCCTAAAATCACAAACACGATAAGTGAGCACAACAATCACAATTAGCTCGTGCGATGGGCGAATAATGTATCAAAATGTTAGGAAATATTAAGGTAAAATAGGCAGATATTACCAAATATCACCACCCCACACTTAGACCTTTGCTCGCCCTCGAGCAATCACCAAAAACAATTCTCCAACTAAATACCAACACTTGATAGAACAGGTCTACCTAGGTTATGGTTTATATCGACCATGAAACAAGAGCATAAAATACATACCATGTGACCTATATCATGCCAAAAATTCACCAAATTTTAAAACACCAGAACAACCAACTCAAGACATCTCAATTTCAAAAACCGACTCAATATAACCAAGCTTTCACAAAATCACACCCATCCACTCAACCAAGAAGTCAATAACTTCACCTCTCTCGCGCAAACCATGTGCCCTCACCAAAAATAATCTAGAGAGTGTCCCAGATATCACACAAAGAATATGTTTCAAGAATAAATGAGGGATATAATATAGGAAGAATTTACTCGTTCTCAAAAAAAGTTCACGTGCCACACACAACGTACCATAGGCTTGCCCGTAGTGTAGGACTCCACTAATGTAAGCTCACTCATATCGGGATTAATTAGGATTTTAAGGGTTGTAATGTAGGCTAAAGGACAAGTAGGATAAATATGGATAAAATAGTGACTACCTCCCTAAGCACTTTAATACATCACTTTGAATTTTTTTTTTTTATTTTCACCATTCTTTTCAAAACCAACCAAGCAACCACCCAAACATACATAAGAAGTCCCCTTTCAATTTAAGCAATTTGCAACTTTACTTTTTGTACAACACTAGCAAGGATTGAGATGTTTCTTTCTTTTGTTTTCTTTTTTTCTTTTTTTTTTCTTTTCATTTTTTTCTTTGCATTTTTATTCCTCAACCTTGCCAATGATTCTTTTTCAAAATGCACCACATTTTTTTTCGTTGGTTCCACTCAAAAGCCATCCAGTTTCTCCAACCACAACTCCACAAACATCAAATATTTCAATTAAAATGCTCTAAGGAGTACGGATAAAAGGAAGATAATTAAGAACAAAAGGGATAAGGCTTGAAATGTCGGTGCCAACAAAAAGGTCAATAGGCTCAACAGGGCTTAATAAGGATAATATGAAAGGGTAGGCTAATCAAGGCTAAAAGGGCTTATCAAAGAAACGCATGTATCATCTCCCGACTAGAGCAAACCTAGGATTTCACTTTGAACACACACAGGGCAAGTTCTAGACATCAACATGTAGCACGGAACATAAGAAAGAATACCTCACATCACACATGGCACATAGTTCACTCAAGACGGTTTCATTCCAACTCTCTGTTTAAGAAAACAAGGTGCAACTTTGGAAAATTAAGCACTAAGGTACAATGGTTCACAAAAGAGTCAAGTAGTTGAACCCAAGCGTCTCAAGAGAGTCATTCAAATTTTTCTAGGCATGCATCACAATTTTAAAACCAAAAGGGATTCACAAATAGACAATGCCCAAGTCTAAATTCACCTGTATCAAACAAACAAAAGGCACCTAGCATTCTACTATTTCCCTAAAGATACTCTACTAACTAATACTACACTACTCCTAAAAATAAAAATTTACCCGGTTCAAAGGTCTACCCATGGAAAAGAACCAAGGCCATAAGAAAAACCACGGAGCAGATGACATGCACCACTAACTAAAACTAAAAAGAAAATCTTTTTGGAATTTTTCATTAGTTTTCTAATTTTTTCATTTTTTATATATTAACGCAAGAAATAAATAAAAATAAAGTCAAGTGACAAAAATAAAAATTGCTAAAATTAAATTCCTAATGGTACAATCATCCATAACCTCAAAAGCTTGGGAATTCCCCCACCCCACACTTAAAACTAAGCAATGTCCTCAGTGCGATAAAATAAAATACATGAGGTAAAGGAACTTCCCTGAACGCCAAAAAGGGCCTAGCCTTTGGCGCTAGTAGTGGCGCCATCTCCATCGCGAACCAACCAATAAAGTGTCCATAATATACGGGGTACTCAGACTTCCCCGACATGTTGTTGATAAGGCATTGGGTGTGTGTGCACCCCACACTTGAGCTCGAAACTAGCTAAACCTGCAAAACATGTAGCTACAGACACGAGAACAACGGGGCGTCGTACCGACCCCACACTTAC
This sequence comes from Petunia axillaris subsp. axillaris, assembly GCA_029990575.1. Classification (NCBI taxonomy): domain Eukaryota; kingdom Viridiplantae; phylum Streptophyta; class Magnoliopsida; order Solanales; family Solanaceae; genus Petunia; species Petunia axillaris. The sequence continues at coordinate 8,683,750 of JARKNS010000001.1, read as the reverse complement.
TCCAAATTACACTACTACGGAAGTAATTCTAACTAACTAATTAAAACTAACACAAGAAAGTAATGGGGGCAGCAGGAAGAATTCAAAAGGCCGGGACTTGGAAACGACTAGTGTGCGACAATGGCCTGTGGCTTATTTTGCGCTTTGATCAATTCAAATTCCGCACAACTTCGATCAATTCTAAGCATTTAGATCATCAACTAGTTCAAGTTATGCCTACTAATCTGTTTTGCTATTCAGACTTCACAAAACTTGGACTTTTATTCACTGTGGCATTTTGTCGAATAGGTTGTGCGCATTGCTTGTTAGCTATTGTTTCACAAGTATTTATATAGGAAGAACCCTCCCAAATTTTATGGGAGATCGCTTACAGATTCCAGTACAAACCAACAATTATTCACAGTTCATACATTCAAAGCAATGCTTCAATAAGTGCACATACACCATAAGGAAAACTGTGACTCAGGGGAAGGGACGAAGGGAATGTTATGGGGGAACCAAGAACTGTGGTAAGAGAACACAAGGAAGAGAAATATACCTGATCAGTTGCGAATCAATGGAAAAGATGGATGTTGAATTGATTGCAGAGAAAACTTGTATTACGCCTTAGGTAATTTCTCTCTGTTTTGTTTCGTTAAAAAAAGGGGAGGAGGGAATGGGAACTGATGTTTTAATGTTTTAGATTCGTGGGTTAACGGGTCGAAGCTGGGTCGACCCGTCAAACTTTTCGAACTTACCTAGCAGCGATTACACAAGCGACGCAGGCAAACAACTTTTCAAAATCTTCACATTCTGTTCGACACCTCGCTATGGAGTATACGACGCGTCTGCTGTAGCGTTTCTAGTTGTTTCTGAATTTTTGTAGCACGCCATGAGCCAAGCATCGCAGGCTTATTGCCTTTTAATTTTTGGACGCACTGGTTTACTCCACGCGATGGGCAACGCGACGCTTTTGCTATGGCATCTGCTGGTTGTTACTGAAATTTTGCTTCACGCGATGGAGCATGCGACGTAGGCCTATAGCTTTCAACATTCTGTGTTCATTGGTTTGCTCAAATCTATGCAGTGTGTGACACATCTCCTGTGGCGTCTCTGGATGTTACTGAAGCTTTTACGCACACTATGAGCTGGGCGACGCTTAGCTCTAGCTTTTCAGATTTTGTGTTCACTATTTCATTCCGAGCGATGCCAAGAGTGTCGCATGGCCTGTACCTTCACAGCTTATCTTACAAAAAAATTTTAAGTGTCGCAAATGGTCAATTTGATCACAACTGCTTCAATTTTGGAACATCCATGCCTCCAACTAATTCCTTTTTCCTTCAAGAATCAAATCAAGATTATACTTCCGGAAGTCCCGAGCCTTACAAAACAACAAGAAACTACGTAATGCTAAATAAGTAAAAATGACTAAAACAATAAAAATTGGGTTGCCTCTCAACAAGCGCTTGATTTAACGTCGCGGCACGGCTCTGATTTGTAATTTTTTTCTTTTCTATTTTTTTCATCATTTTTTTCTTTATTTTTGCGTTTACATACAAAGCTCGGGTTGCCTCCTGAGAAGCGCCTTAGTTAACGTCGCGGCACGACAATACTTTTAAGCTCACTTCCAGCATTTGCGTCTTCTCTTCTTACGACGAACTTTTGCTTTCTTCATTCCTTTAGGTGAATTTCCTTCAACTTCACAAGGGATATATCATTGTCAACTTGTTCTACATTCCGCTCAAACACCTCTTTCAGTTTACTTTCATGTTCTTGTCTGACACATTCTATCAAAGAACACTCTTCGAACTTAGCCATGTGATCTCTTTCATTATAAACCTTGAAAGTAACTTTTTCTCTATGCGCTCTCACAATCATCCCCCCAAGTTCCATGTCAATAATTGCCTTCGAGGTGATTAGGAATAGTCTTCCCAAAATTATTGGAGCTTCTCGATCCTCTTCATAGTTTAGAATAATAAAATCAGCAGAGAACATAATTCCCAACTTTAATCAACACATCCTCCACCTTACCATCGGGGCAAGTGAGTGATCCATCCGACATCTTAAGGGTAACTGAAGTAGGCTCGATTTTTCCTAGGCCTAACCTTTTATAGACAGACAGAGGCATGAGATTTATGCTGGCCCCCAGATCACACAGTGCGCCAGTAATATTATGACCACCAATAGTGCAAGGAATAGTAAACCTCCCAGGATCTTGAAGTTTTGGAGGTAATTTACTCAGGATTGTTCCTCCATCAACTCGATTGTATCAATTTCTTGTGGCTTTCTCTTCTTAACTAGAATCTCTTTTAAGAACTTTACAAATGACTGCATCAGTCAAACACATCAGTCAAAGGAATGTTAACCTGAAGCTCTTTCATCATACTCACAAATTTTTGAAATTGAGCCATATCCTTTGATGGTTGAAGTCTTTGTGGGAATGGTGGGGGCGGTAGAGATGCCTCATTTTTCTCTTCTTTCTTCTTTACTTTCTCAACTTTTTCTACTTCCACTGCTTCAAGTTGCTCCTTCTCCTCAGTTTTGGCCATCAACTCTTCACCCTTAACTAGAGTTATTGCAAGACAGTGCTCAACTCCCTTTTGATTTATATTCGATCCAACATTACCAGGAAGTGCTCCATGTGATCTAGAATTTTTTGCTCCAGCTAACTGCCCTATTTGGCGTTCAAGGTCTTTTCGAGCAATATTAAGATCCTTTATGGCCTGTGTCTGAGCTGCATTGTCAGCTGTAATTCTCTGCTGGCCTGTCAACATCTGCTTTATCAATCTTCAACTGAACTGTTTGCCTGATGTGGTGGAGGCTGAGGATGTGAATTCTGGTAGTTATTCTGAGATCTCGTATTACCTTGTACAGCCTGGTTATCACTCCAAGAGAAACCGGGATGATTCCGTGAATTAGGATTATAGCTATTACCAAACTGGTTCTGATTCTGTCCCTGAGACCTATTTTGATTCCCCACGTAATAAACTGACTATGGATTGGAGGGGCCAACATCAGTAGCATGATCTTGTCCACATACCTCACAAAAACTTTGGAACTGCTGCACTTGGTTAACTGATTGCACTTGTTGCTGAGTTGGTGGCAGTGCTAGCTTGCTAATTTGGTCGGCTATGGCATCCATCTTTGCATTCAATGCTGAAACCGCATCCAATTGAAGTACTCAAGCAGCTTTTTGACTTGGAGCTCTACCATCAACCTTCCAGTCAGGATTGCTCTGAGAGAATTTATCTAGTAATTCATAAATCTCATTAAAATTCAGGGCCAATACTTTGCCTCCAGCTGCAGCATCCACCACGATCTTGGTATGAGCATTCAAACCATCAACAAAAGTGTGGGCTAACACCTCATTAGACTGGTTGTGGTGCGGGACATCTCTCAACAATGACTTGAATCTCTCCCAAGCTGAATACAAGGATTCTCCATCTCTTTGTCTGAAAGACATAATCTCACTCCTTATTCTAGCTGTTTTGGCAGATAGATAGAATTTAGCCAATAATTTGTTAGCTAAAGCATCCCAAGTAGTGATAGACCCAGACTTTTTAGCCTTTAACCACTTCTTTGCTGCCCCGATCAATGAAAATGGGAAGAGTATCAATCGAACATAATCAGTTGCGACGCCTGCTGGTGTGTATGTGTCACTAATCTCCAAGAAATTCTAGATATGTTGTGGATCCTCATGCAGTAATCCAGCATATTGTCCAGTCGCATGGAGCAGTTGTATCATGCCGGACTTAATCTCAAAGTGTCCAGTAATTTTAGGCTTAACAATTCTCGAGGCTACTCCCTCCAGACTGGGAAGAGCAACATCTTTCACAGCTAAAACTCGATCTTATGCCATTCCTAAAGGTAAGGATTAAGACAAACCTAATACCTGAAACAGCAAAAGAAACTCAAAACAAAAATTAAACCTAAATAGAAAATAACAAATCGTCTAAAAAGAAAACAGTCAATTATTTAGTCCCCGCCAACGGTGCCAAAAACTTGTTGCTCCCAAATGTACACGCAAGTGTACGTGGTCGACAAGTAATAAAGTAGTGAGTCCAGTATCGTTCCCACGAGGACTATTGTTACGACTGAATCCTAGCAAACAATTTCCTCAAAACTATTCAGGGATCTTTCTTCAATGATGGTTGAGATTTTTATTAACTAAAATAATAATTAAAAAAACAAGTAATTGAAGTCAAGTACTAGAGAGCAAATTATAGGCTGTTATCAATGAGAGAGAAACGGTCCAGAGTCAGAGCTACAAACAATCCAGTTGAGTTTTCCGGTTGATTCTACTTCTCGATTTCCTAGATTGCTAACTAACAGGTTAATTATATTCGTAAAAACCTATCGATTCTTCACGAGTCTATGCAAGCTACTCTAACGCCTATATTTCTATGGAATTAAATCACATGCATGCATTAAAAAACTCTGGATTAAGCTAAGCAAGGCGAATAGGAATTTGTCTATCCTACCGGCAAATCAATTCCCTAATGCCCAGATTCACAATGAAGCCCTATTCTTCCTTATGTGCATTCATAAGTTCCCTCTGTCGAGTTCAACTTGTAAACCGTAGATAGTGTTCAATTATCAGGCCTCAATAACCAAACAATTAGGCTCAAGAAAGAATAAACAATATGTAATGGTAAATTAATAGGTAGAAATCAACTTTCAAACATCAACCTTCATGTATTTGCTCTAACCCTAGAACGATATATTTAGCCACAGGAATTAAACCCTTGGTTCAATGTGTTAGGAACTCAAAACTTGCTCCAAAATCTGACCTCTCCCCTAATAACGAATTAAATAGGGTATTTATATTATTTAAATAGTCCTACCATAAGCTAATCCCAAGCTTAAACTATGTTGGAAAAATTGGGGTCGTTGAACTAAAAGCCACAAGGCAAGCGTCACATGGCTCATGGCTTCTGGATGTCGTGCGCTATACCCTAAGCGTCGCATGGCTCATGGCTTTCCAAAGTCTGAAGCTGTGACAGATCCACAGTTTGCACCATAGCTTTGCCTTCTAATGCCATATCCCACAATTAGCTAAGTTCATCAATTTCTTTCTCGATTATATCCATCTTCACTCCGTTTGCAGTCGTATTCATCCAAACAATTTCTAAAATTACAAACACAATAAGTGAGCGCAACAATCACAATTAGTTCGAGCAATGGGCGAATAACGTATCAAAATACGAGGAAATATTAAGGTAAAATATGCAAATATTGCCAAACATCACTTTCCAAGAGTGTAAAAGAGGATTCTTCCTCATTTCATAATGTATATTCTAGACTAGTTGCACCCTAGCTTAAACTTTTGTCACTCAATTAATGTTGACATTATTTTCTTTAAAGATGAACTTGTTTAACCATATGTTGAGGGCAGGGGCGAATCCAAGATTTGAATAGTGCAGGTGCCATTTTTTTGTATCTACCTTTACCGTAAAGATACAATAGGAAGGGCAGATCGGGCAGGTTAATTTATTTTTTACTCCGACTAGGTTTATTAAGTTAGGTTTAATTAAGCTATTATTAGGAAAGGACATTGCAAAAAAAAAAAAAAAAAAAAATCAATATGAAAGAGTGTCTTAATTAGAAAATTTGCTTAAAAGTAACTTAATTATTACATATTTTTGTTTGACTAGATTAAGTTCCCTTCAATAATATTGAGTAAATTTTTTCATCTTAGAAGTCATATTTTAAGGAAATTCTCTACACAATTTTAAATTTTTATTCTATAGAAAACAACAACGAAAAAGGGAAAAGAAGAAGAAAAATACGAGAGAATAAGATTAGAAAATAAAAAGGGAAAAAATAGGTAGAAAAGTGAAGCCTACGATGGCACTAGGAGTCTAGGGCAGACTGTGTCACTGGTGAGAATGGGCGTTCAAGAACCTCTCAAGTCTTTTTTGGCAGAAAAGGGCCTCGCTTTTTCTTTGTCATTTTCTTTTTTTTTTCTAAATCTGATTAGGATTAACCAGGGACTAAATTAATATTTTTAAAACTTGAGGGGGGTCATTCTTAAAACATACAAATTAATCATTTCAAACATTGGGAACAACATAACCTCTCCACGCGTGGCTCTCTCTTCTTCATCACTTCACTTCATCTTCTCTTGCACGAAATCTCAACCAAATCTCTCTCAACTTCTCTGTGGTTTTTCAAGGAATCCGACCAGCAATACAACAAGGTGATAAATATAAAAGGTAAACAATGTCATGATCATTTAAACTGTGGTGTAAATCTTGAACCTATAATTTTTTTTTCAATTGCTTCGTCGACAGCGATTAACGCTACTTTGGGTGTTTTTTTTTTAAACAAAAGGTGTAATATTGTGTTGAAATTGAATGGAATTACGTGTTTTAATGGGTAAAGTAGTTCCGAACTACAAAGGGGATTTTTGCTGTTCAACTAAAATTTTTAGGCTTTTTACATTTGTTGGTTTAATTCTGACGATTTCTGGGTTTTCTGTGAACCAACGCTGCTTTATTTAGTTACAAATTGATGTTATTTTCTGTTATGTGTCTTGATGTTCTGAACACCATAGTAACTTCACAACAGTTCATATGAGGTTCTAAACATCTCATTGGATGTTCATGATTTTCTGTAGCTAAAATTTGTATCCCTTTGTTTTGCAAGAAAATGATAAATTTAAGACCGCGAAATTAACACTGAAAGATGAAGATGAGGAGAAGAAGAGGCCTAAAAAAGACTCCCAAGAAGGGAAGTTCTAAAATAAAGGGCCCTGAGCCGAAGAAGAAACCTGAGAAGCCTACTACTTCAGATTCGGAACGTACTCCTACAAATTTAGAACCTACTCCTAAACGCCCAAGAACAACTAAAACAACTAAAAGAAAATTGGTTCTGGAGAGTGACAACAGCCAATAAGAAGTAGTAGGTCCACAAAACAAACATGAAGCAGGTGATAAATAAGAGGAAAGCCAAAGCCCACCACGAAGTTACGATTTAAGTAAATTTGGGAAGGATTTGGAGAGGGCTGTAGATGAGGGTGAAAGAAGGGTGGATTCAGATGATGCCGGTATTGATGAAGTATTAAAAATAGATTTTTTTGAGGACTGTAGAGGAAGATGGTGATCGTGAAAACGAAGAGGAAGATGGTGGTAAAAAAATGAAGAAGGTGATAATTAAGTAGATAAAAATGAGAAAAAGTAGATAGGGAAGCAGATAAGTCAAGGAGAGTCCAAGTAGCAGTAAAAGAAGCAAAAGAGAGGTGGAGGATGTAATTTTAAAAACCAAATTTCTGAAGGATCATGTAAAAAGAGTTAAAATAGATGGGGAAGCTGTAAATAATGCAAGTGGAAATGTCGAAGAGGAAGCAGGTGAAGAGCAGGAAACTGAAGGAACATCTGGATTGAAACTGGAGGAAGACAAGGTGAGAGTTGAATTGAAACTCGTGATTGTTCTGAACATCAATGTTAATGTTCTACACGACATGTTAATGTTCCCAACATCAGCATGAAGGCTGGTAACTGTCGTTTTGAACACATTACGTGATGTTCCAAATGATTGTTTTAGTCATTCAGAACCTCGTCATAACCATGTTCCAAACATTTAATTTTTTCCTATAATGTGATTTAATATCATTGTGATTCATTAAATTATTTTTATGCTAAAATTATGTGCAGTATGAAGACGTTGGTTATCTTATTTTTAAGAGGAACGTTGAGTTTCTCTATGACACATTCCTGACCAAGAATGAACCTTTTAATGGGAAGATTACTATTCGATCGTCGTTGGATATGGGTATGATACAATTCAAGGAGGTTTTGGAAAAATTGCAAGTGAGAAAGGGGTTTGCCCATAGTTGTTTCAGTCATTTCTTGCAATTACCGGAATATCCACTGTTTGGCACTAAGTTGGTGCATAACCTCATCATGCGAAGGATTCTTTGCAAGAAATAGAGAGAGGTTTGGATATCCTTCAATGGATTGCCAGCACGTTTTGGCCTATCCGAGTTTGCACTAATGACAGGGCTAAACTGTGATGCCTATCCAGATAAACAGTACATGGAAGAAATGAAAGAAAATGGGAAGGAATTGTGTAAGTTTGTCTTTGATTATTTCAAGGAGAAGAAGAAGAAGCAGAAGGAGAAAGAGAAAAAGGAAAAGGAGAAGAAGGAGGAGAAAGAAAAGGAGAAGAGGGGGGGAGCGGAAGGGGAAGGGGGGAAGAAGAAGGTGGAGGAGTCACCCGCACCCTCACCCTCTCCCTCACCCTCACACTCACACTCACACTCATCCTCATCCTCACCCTCACCTTCACCCGCCAAGAGGAAGTTCAACAAGCCCAAAAAACCAAAGCAGTCGAAGAAAAAGCAAGCTATGAAGTCTGGTGATTTGCTTGAGTTGGTCTATTATGGAATAATACCCAAGAAGTGGTATTTAAATCTGTGCATGGCTTGGTTTGTTCATACTATTCTTTGTGCGAGGGATTCCAAATATGGAATAGAGGAATGGGTGGTGTGCTTGGTCGCCGATCTTGAGGCATTCCAGCGTTATCCTTAGGGTAAGATGAGTTTTGAATTAACAATAGAATATCTGATAAAGCCAACAGAACCTCGTGCAGAAGGAAGCCAGACTTACAATCTTTATGGCTTTCCATAGGTGTTCATGGCTTTGGCTCATGAAGCTATATCTGCCTTGAGGCCAAAGGATTTTCCAAAAGAAAAAACAATCCCAAGGATCATAAATAGGCTTACTGAAATTGTGAAAGAGATACGGACATGTTGTTTGAGCAACATGATGTTCCTGAAAATATTCCATTAAAACGACCTCGGTCAGTAGTTTCGGAAGTTAGGACTCCGATTGGAGTGCTGATAATTTTAAAATATTTATAATATCCATTAGGACATGTCTGTAAAATTTGAGGTAAATCAGACCTCGTTTGGTAGGCATCGGAAGAAGGTTTCAGTTTTTATTGTCGATAAATATTAAAAAGAGGTTTTCGAGCTCAATTTTGGCGAATGAACTCCGATTCGAAATCTGAAAACGCCGTTAGATTCGTATGATTATTTATGAATTTTGTGAACTTTCAAAAGTGAATTTCGAAGTTGTTCGGCTAGTTCCGCTAAAATGCCGAAAGTTAAATAAATTGACCTTTTTCCAATTAATTTGCATATTGAGTTTCGGGAATCCGATTTGAGATCTGCCTTAGCGAATATGTTACGTAAATTTTGTATTACTTTTATGCAAAAGTTGGAATTATTTCGAGTATCATAGGGTACCGTTTTAATTTTCGATTAAGAAAAGAAATTATAAAAGAAAATAAAATGAAAAAGGAAAAGAAAGAAATGAAAATTGAAGGGTTGTGGTTCTATAAGCTAAGGATGATCAGAATCATACAAGAATAGGAGAAAACAAAACAGAGAAACGGAAACATAGAAAATATCAGAAAATTGAAAAAGGAAAGGAAAAGGAGCCGAGAAAAATTGGATTTTCACCCCCGAAACATCCAGGTAATGATGTTAACTCATTATATTAGTTTATTATGTGTGTTTGAATATATTTTTACGGTAAAAAATGAGATATTATGCATCGTTTTAATAAGTTCAATTAATAGTTTAAAGGGTCAATTGGACCCCGATAATGGAATTAATTATATATTCGAACTCAGTGATTTATGGGCAACATATAAATGTAATTTATTTAGGGTTTGGTTATGTGACCTTAAAACCCTGTACATAGGTCTGGCCTACGTATTGCGTATGCGAAATTGGTATTAGGTTCCTACCTGGATTGTTCTAAGATGTGAGGAATGAAGACTTTAGCCTTATATGATATATTTTTCTGCTTATTGAACACAGTGGGATCGTTTGGTAATGAATCCAAAAGGATAATGCGGTTGTTGGGTAGCAGTGTTAAATTTAGAAGAGGTAAGTGTTTATATCTATTTCTTTGGAGGCACCTGGCCTCGTGGATTTTCTACCACGTGTTCCTTACGTGTGTAGCTTCCGATAGGCGTACTCATTATGCCTTAGCTTTGGATTTACATTATATATTATATGTTATATCCTTTTGTTGGTATTGTATTGAGGATTTGAGCATTGTACTCTGGCTGTGAGTTGGCATCTACTTCCCAGCTATCGATGATAGTCCCGCGCCGGTGAAGGGTTATTGCTGCATCATTTTGCATTCATATACATTACATTGCATCATATTGAGGGTAGGGGGATTCCTCCCTAGGAGTAGGAGGATTCCGCTCCATTGCATCATATTGAGGGTAGGAGGATTCCGCCCTAGGAGCAGGTGGATTCCGCTCCATTGCATCATATTGAGGGTAGGAGGATTCCGCCCTATGAGCAGAAAGATTCTGCTCCATTGCATCATACTGAGGGCAGGAGGATTCCGCCCTAGGAGCAGGAGGATTCCGCTCCATTCATTTGGCACATGTGACCCTTTGCATCATATTTCATTTCATTTCATACCATTGTGTAGACTTGTGGTATATAACTATTGTTCTGCTTATACGTGCATTGCTTATTTGTTGATATGTTTCTGGCTCATATTCCTGGTTGAGTTTATGGTTTCATATGTATTTCCGATTATTATCTGGCTCTGCCTGTTTATAATTTAAATAAGAGGGATTTGGTTTATCTGTTTCTTCTCCCTGGCTAGCTATCCTATTCTTTGAGGTGGCTAGTCTGCCCCACTTATTGACTCCTTTTGACTTACCCTTGTTTATAGTTTGTTTCTTGTCTATCTATTTCGTTTCGGTAGGTTCGCTCCAGGATTGAGTTCGCCACGTTGTGAAGGAGCGAAGACGACTTCAGCTGTCAGGGTGAGCCAGCTTTTATTCAAGATGGCCACCAGTTTTGTATTTATTATTTCATCTCCTTTCAGGAGGTATCTGTCTTCTTTCCTACTCTTAGATGTCTAATCTGGATAGCCATAAACCTAGTATATTGGGTAGTCAGCTGTAATTTCTCTTGTACAGCTTAGAGGTATCAGTATGTCTATATTTTTTTTTTCTAAGTGTTGTTCTTATTTATGAATTAAATTATATATTTTTTTTCCTAATTTAATTTGTAAGGGTTCGCCCGACTGGTCTAGGGGAGGATGTCGGGTGCCCGCACGGCCTAGCCGAATTCCGGGTCGTGTCATCCATTTTCCATATATGTTATGTAATGTTTGGAACAACTTTGTGTTTGTTGAGATATTTCTACTTGATGTTTGGAACATCTACCATGAAGCACCATCAACTGCTTCACTCTACGATGTTCGGAACATCATGGCATGATGTTTTTGAACAACTCAACTTTGTTCCAAACAACTTTGAAAAGCTTTTTAAAATATATTTGATATTTATTTAATGTTGTGGGGTATATAAACAGGTTCTTCACCCTTTCCTCATTCCTACTGATGATGAGCTTGAGCTGGATTTCTATCAAAACATTATGTCATTTGAAGACTCTGAGGACGCCGTTATGGATTCTTTGTGTGAATGGTTGGTGGATCCTACCAGCATTGGTCTTGTTGGTGGCACTACAATTTGTATTTTCAAAAACAATCCTGCGACCGCTCCAAGACAAGTGATAAAGAGTAAAGCTAAGAAAGGAGAAATTGAGATGATGTTTGGAAGTGATAGGGAATATAATGAAGAGAGAAATGATGGCCTGCAAGATGTAAATATTGACATTGGAAACAAAGCTAATGGTGAAGTTGCTTGTATCACTAAAGTTGGTATCGTGAAGAGGAGCTCCAATTGCAGAGGCTGCAAATGTGATGAATGCAGCGGATGGAGGGGAGCAATAGAGCATAAGATTCTGGCTTATGAGCAGAAGATCGCAGCTTATGAGAAAAATATTGTGGCTTCAGAGCAAAGCAAAGGTGATTTTTCTTGTGGAGATGGATTCGACATCTCCAAATGTAGCAGTTGCAATTGCAAAGATTGCAACGATTGGCATAAAGGCATGGAGATGGAGATGGAGGCCATACAGGAGATGACTGAGCAGTTGAAGAGCAAAACAATTATAAAACCTACAAAGGCTGTGAAATCACCATAAACTAAAGATAAGAAAAAGCAGGAAGAAGTTGCTTCGAGGTTTCCAGTGGATATTTACAAGCCATTGAAGTGGAAAAAGTGGATGCTATGAACGTATTTATCAGAAAGAGGAAGCACCAAAAAGATGTCTTTCTTGGATTGCCGATGAATTTCAAGGATTTCAAAACGCTGATGGACAAGAAAGAGTGACTGTGGGACATTGTAAGTTTATTTTTTACTGATTTTCTAAACTTCTCATAGTTGTACGGAATATATTGAGTGAGTTTGGAACATCGTACTTATGCTTAGAACAACTCACGCATTTCTAACTTCTCATAGATTTCTAGAACATCGCACATTCATTCTGAACATCATCGTGAGATGTTCAGAACGACAGACATTTCCTTCATTTACTTATTTCTCAATTTATTTTTTTCTCTTTTATGTTCTGAAGTATGTTGAAGCTATGATGACAATGATGCGGGAGAGACATTTGAAGTACCCCTATCATTACGATCAAAGTGACCTTATTTTGGATATGGCATTCTTGACAAATATGAAAAACGCTACTACAAACTGGAAGTAGATCCGCAAAAAGATAAGCTACCGCTTGATGTGGAGTTGGTGAGTTTGATGATGATTTTCTGAAGTATGCAGATGGAAAGCAACCCTATCCAGGGGGTAGGTGTTGGGCTAGTGTTAAGAGGATCTTCGTCGTCTTCAGCATCAACAACAATCACTACGTGACGGTGGTGTTTAACATGGTTGAAGCGAAGGTTTTTATGTATGATTATAATCATGGTGTTAATGATGATGAACACTTCTTGCCAATAACTATCCCCATTCTCTACATGTTCCCTATCTATGTCAGAAATTCTAAGCTATTCAAAGACTTGGATCCGAAGTGTAAGGAGGGAGACATGTGGTCGTTTGAGGGAGTGTCAAGATCACTTTGTCCATAAAATCTAACAACGAAAGCATGTGGAGTGTTCTCGTTGATGTACATTGAGAATCTTCTCACAAACACCCCAATGGACAAAATTTGTGACAATGAGGCTGATCGGTGGAGACAACGTTTGGCCGTTTGTATTTATAACGGCAAAATGAAACCTTGATTTGGGTATGTAATATTTGGATAATATTTTAACTTTTATTTTGGTATGTAATTAGGTATGGATGACTTTTATTTTCTTAGCCAAGTAGTGCATGGCTAATAACTTTTGATGTGCTTAAATGGATAGCTTAATTAGTCGCAATTAAAACAAACATTCAAATATATTGGTCAGATGTTCAGCATTCAACAGAAAATGACATAGTAAAATTTAGACGAAAAATGACATAATAAAATTTAGACGATTCAAACTGATGTTACAGAACGACCAATTGTTGTTCTTGAAAAATAAAGGTATGTTCCAAACTTCTGCAACATTTATATAAGTTTACCCTGAAACGATAATAAGTCGTTTTGGAAGGATAAAATCGTTCCTTTATATAACCATTGATGTTACAAAAGTCATTCAACTCCTCTACTTATGTCTTTAGAAAATGCAAAATAATATTATATCGAGACACAAACGGCACAATAAAAAAAACATATAAAATTATAACTAAAATAAACATAAGCAATCGAACTTAGGATGCATGTTGTGGAGCTTGTGCTGGTGCTTCAGGTGGAATCAATGTGTCACTGTTGGGTATTTATAAGAGTAAAGTGCCAATCGACGAGTCTGTTGGGAATGGTTTTCTCAAAAGTGACTTTTGATGAAACTCTTAACCGTTATGTACTATTCAAACGAGGAAGCAACTTCTAATTGTAACTGTTGTGCCTTTTAGACTTTAACTTTAAGTTCGGACCATTGGCCTGTCGTTCGAGAGATTGTGCTTATGTAATTATGTATGGATTATTTTTTTTGTTTAATTAGCAGTGTAATAGTGTTGTCTCAATTGTTCAGCATTCAAACAAAGATTCAAATATCGTCATTTGCTCAGCATTTGTTTAGAAAATGAACAGAGCATATAAATTGTTCATCATTTGTTCAGAATGACATAATGGTATTCCTCGCGTAAGTTTCGATGTTCCAAACATAGATATCTCATTGTGTAAAGGATTAATATGATGGTGTTCCAAAACGACGCCCTCACGTTCTGAACATAACATTAGATGTTCTAAACATAGAAGATGTTCTAAACGAATTTTACACTTATTTACAGGAACTAGGCAAACATAATCTTAATTGATCATCATTTTCAGCGAATTACAAAAAGAATGCTAGTTATATTAGTATTCAAAGAAAGAAACTGCACATCATTGTCAGCGCTTTACAAAAGGAATGCTAGTTATAATAGCATTCAAATAAAGAAACTAGATGATAAACATTCAAAAAGAAATTATATAATAAACATTAATATAAACATCCAAATCTAGGGTGAAGGTGAGGAGTAGAAGTCAAGGTAATGCATCCCTTTATCAGTGAGTACCCCTTTGAGCATTCTTTTCATCCTTCGCATTTGCTTCTTCAATCTTTCTGACATTCTTTTTGTAGCCATGGAGGAAGCTCTCGAACTGGAACTTCCAACCCCACACTTTTGCCCTAAGTTGTTCCACTGGTGAATCTGGAAATGATAATGCAACATCACTGTTTTTCCTAGAGGTGGAGGCTCTTCTTGCCATGGAGCCTCCTCTTGTCGTAGATCCTCCTCTTGCTGTGGAGCCACCTCTTATTCGTGCTCCTCTTGAAGATGGTTGACGAGCCATTTTTTTATGAATGGTTTGAATTGTTAGTTGATTAATGTGGATTGAAATGGTTTGAATTGTAAGCTGATGAATATGGATAGAAATGGTTTGAATTGTTAGGGTATTATAGGAGTAAAGAGAGGCAACCGATACATTTGTTTGGACATGACCGGTCAACAACTTGTGTTGTAGCCATTTGGTATATTGGTATTTGAGCGACTTGTATTGTAGCCATTTGTGTATTTCAAATTTTGAATGTGTGGTTCGAAACGTCAGCCTATATAAGTATAATTCGTGTAACGTATCCTTGACAAGATGTTTCGAACATCATTTCGACCTAGCTGCAACCTAGTGTAGTTGTTTGGTGTATTGGTTTTGCAGCTTGTATTGTAGCCGTTTGTGTATTTCAATTTTTGAATGTATAGTTCGGAACGTCAGCGTACATAAGTATAATTCGCGTAACTTATCCTTTTCAAGATGTTCCAAACATCCTTTCGATCTAGCCCAAACTCGTGATCAATTATTATATTGGGCGCGTGAACAATATTTATTTATCAGCGGTAATAAAATATACCACCCAACACATTATATATCCGTTTCTTATTTATCAAACCAGTTTACAAAAATAAATCAATCATCCAGTTTAAAATGTCTAGTAGATCCGTTAATAGTGGCAGTGTAGTACCATTTTGTCGATGTGGAGATTATGCGAAGTTAACAACGTCGTGGACTCAAGTAAACCCATGAAGGAGGTTTTATGGATGCAAATATGGACAGGTTAGTTGATGGGTTTATTTTTTTCTTGTATTTATTTGTTTGTTGTATTTATTTTAAACATTTTTTTTTGTATTTATTTTCTTCTTTTTATGTAGGGAAATGGCTGCAACTACTTTAGATGGCATATTGAAAAAATACCAGATCAAGCGAAGAGAGTAATATGGGGTTTACTTAAGAAGTTGAAAGTTGTTGAAGAAGAGAGGAAAGAGGCACGGTTATGGCGAAAAAAGTTGGGTGTTGTAGTAGTGCTAATTGTTCTCATATTCTGTACTTGGATCAAGTGTTGGTTCATAGTTTAAGTTCTATTTATTTTCACTTGTTATGTTTGGTGTACTAATGATCAAGAAATTTCATTTGAACTTGTTATGTTGTCGAATAAATTACAATTGAACCCCAAGTCGTTCCGCATGACACACTACATATTTCAAATATATCACCATCTGTTCTGAACACTTTGAAAAACTATACGATGAAGATGGTAACAACGAAATGAGGACGCTCTGAACGAATGCTTAATGTGACAAACATCAACGTCATGTTCGAAATAACTATGGTAGATGGATTATCATTTCACTATGACAAGTATAATTGGTCATTTCTATTGATAATGATCATCATTTATCATGCTTACAAGTATAATTGGTCATTTCTAGTGAAAATGATCATCATTTGTCACGCTTACAAGTATAATTGGTCATTTCTAGTGATAATGATCATCAATTCTCACTCTAACTACCCTAAGTGGTCTTTGTGGTGAAAGTTTATGAATTCATCACTCTTAGAACTATAATTGGTCACTTATAGTGATATTATCATCATAATTTATCACTCTAACTACTCTATTTGATAAAAAGTACGATAAAGATAGAAACAATTAATGGCCGCGCTCGGAACGACTCATTAAATGTGACAAACATCAATTGGATGTTCGAACCACTCGATGATAAATGGATCATCATTTCTCACTCTAACAAATATAATTGGTCATTTCTAGTGATAATGATCATCACTTGTCACTCTTACAAGTATAGTGGGTCATTTCTACTGATAATGATCATCACTTGTCACTCTTACATGGATAATTGGTCATTTCTAGTGATAATGATCATCAATTCTTACTCTAACTACTCTAAGTGGTCTTTTGTGATGAAAGTTGATGAATTTATCACTCTGACAAGTATAATTGGTCATTTCTACTAATAATAATCATCACTTGTCACTCTTACAGGTATAGTGGGTCATTTCTAGCTATAATATCATCACTTGTCACTCTAACAAGTATAATTGGTCATTTCTACTGATTATCATCATCATCATTTGTCACTCTTACAAATATAGTGGGTCATTTCTACTGATAATGATCATCACTTCTCACTATAACAAGTATAATTGGTCATTTCTACTGATAATTAGGGGTGAAGAAACCGAACCGAAAACCCGAACCAAACCGCAAACCAAATCTAACCGAAAAAAAAAACCGACTCATGGTTTGGTTTGGAAAAATAAAAACTGACTTATTTGGTTTGGTTCGGTGTTACCATGAAAAAATCAAACCGAAGCCGAACCAAACCGATATTACATTATATATATTTTTTATACTCTTATACATATAATATTCATTGTAAACTTTTTATAAATAAATTTTAACCTTTTTTTGGGTTATGTTTTGGCAATTACAATATTTATGGTACTAGAATCAGTAAATGAAATTGTAGCCCCCTTTAGTCTATTGAGATATTGGAAAAGGCCCAAATATCACAATGTCCTCATGCCCTAATCTGTAAAACAAATCACAAATTAAAATCTTCCTAAATCTTTCTATGCTAGTGGTTGCCTACTAGCGGCTTGCTTCTTCTAGGAATTAATGAAATGAACAACTTATTCAATAAGCACTAAAATTTTCTTCTTTTATGCAATTCATCAACAAGATTGATTTTCCAAGTTTTTACTACCATTGTAATTTAGCAAGCCGCTTCAGCTTCAATTCGCTCAATTTGTCAAGGATTTGTTGAACTTATCGTCGCTGCAAGATACAAATTTCTCAAAAAAAAGTAGGTATCTATTATTCTTTCAAAAAAAAAAGGCTCTTAAACGCTTGTAGAAATTATAATTTTATATGTGCTATGTATATGCAGGAACTCTATTTCAAGATGGAAACTTCAAGTACTGGAGTAGATGTGGAGATGATTGTCACCGATCCTCCGACTACGCCTGCAGAATCTCAACAACAAGGTAGAAAAAGTCCTCGTAACCCTCCTAAAAGCAAAAAAGAACAACTCCCTCAGAACCTTGTAAATCTAGGAAAACTGGTAGAGAGATGTTGAAATTTGGGATCACTTCGTGAAATTTACCGCTAAAGGAGGTAAATATAGGGTAAAATGTAACTATTGTCCTAGGAACTTTGTTGCCTCGAGTAAGACTAATGGGACTACAAACTTGTGGAAATATTTAAATACAAAATGTCTCAAGTAACCCTTTAGATCTTTTAATAAGGGTAAGCAGCAGTCAACATTGAATCCTATCAAAGGAGGGGGACTAGAATGTAGTAAAGATTCAACTGAAGAGGTGGTATATAATGTGGAGGAAATTAGGAGGGCCATTGCCGAATTTATAATTATTGATGAGCAGTCCTTTAAAGTTGTTGAGGGAGAAGGATTTAGGAAGTTAATAGCGAAAGCTTTGCGTAATTTTCAATTACCTTCGCGCATGACTGTTGCTAGACATTGTTTGAAGATATACCAAGAAGAGAAAGACAAACTTAAAAATCTTATCAAGAACCAACATGTTTGTCTTACGACTGATACATGGACTTCTCTCCAAAACATAACCTATATGGTTGTCACTGGCCATTGGATTGATGATGAATGGAATTTACAAAAAAAAAATTCTAAACTTTTTCCAAACACCGGATCACAAAGGTGAGACTATCGTCAAGGGAATTGAGGCATGTTTATTAGATTGGGAAATCGAGAATTTGTTTACGTTGACCTTTGATAATGAAAATGTTAATGATGCTGCCATTAGGCATTTGAAGGAACGGATAGATGATTGGAAAGATGTAGTACTCGGAAATGAGTTTTTACATGTTAGATGTAATGCTCATATTTTAAACTTGATTGTGAAAGATGGGTTAGATGAACAAATTGAACTCATTTCTCGCATAAGGAATGCAGGTACATATGTTAAATCTTCCGCTTCAAGGTTTGCTTCTTTCAAGTCATTTGTTGAAAAAGTTAAGTTAGACACTCATGGTCTTTTGAGTCTTGATGTTGAAACTAGGAGTAACTCGACATATACTATGTTAGGTAGGGCTGTTAAATTTGAGAAGGAATTTACAAGAATGTATGTGGATGATCATAATTACCGAAAATATTGCGGAGAAAAAGACGGATTGAAAGGAAATCCATCTGTGGAAGATTGGAAAAATGTCAAAGCTTTTATCAAGTTTCTTCATATTTTCTACAATGCTACTTTGAAGTTTTCAGGAAGTTTATATGTTACTTACAATTGCTTCTTCCATGAATTTTTTAATCTTCGAAATGCTATTCTTAAGTATGGTACTAGTGATGATCTTATTTTGATTGATATGGCATGAAGGATGAAAAATAAGTTTGATAAATATTGGGGTTCATTTGATAATATGAATATGTTATTGATTCTTGTTGTTGTATTGGATCCTAGATATAAGATAAAGTATGTAAACTTCATTCTTACTAAATCATATGATTCGTTGCTGGGAAATTTGAAGTCGGATCAAGTAGTAGGTGTTTTGACTCGTTTGTATAATCACTACAATGATTCTTCATCTGAGGCTTCTAATGACAAAAATGGAGAGGAAATTAGCAGGATGAGTGGAGATGGTGATTTGTGGCAATCTCAGTGGGAGCAACATTTGGAACAAGAGGGAGATATTGAGAAAAAAATTGACCTTGAGAAATACTTGATGGATGGTATAATGAAGATCAAAGATTTTAATATTTTGGCTTGGTGGAAAGCTTCATCTAGTAGATATCCAATTGTTTCAAAAATAGCAAGAGATGTTCTTTCCATCCCTATTTCTACTGTAGCATCTGAGTCCGCTTTTAGTACTGGTGGTCGAATTCTTGATTCTTATCGGAGTTCTTTATCGCCCAAGACCATAGAAGCTCTTATTTGCTCTTCACAATGAATAAAGTCACCTAAAGAATACAAGCTTGAAGACATGTTAGAGGAGGTTCAGAAAATTGAGGAAGTTGAAGAAGGTAATTTTTATGTACCCAATTCCTACTTATTAATGAATAAGTTTCTATTTTTTATATTGTTTAACATCTAATACATTGTGTTTGAACTTTCAGAGTAGACAGGAACACCTTTGAGTATTGATTATTTGTATTCAACCCCTCTTAATCATTTTGTGTAAGCTTTTCAGTTGATAGTGTTGCTTTTTTTTTTACCTTTCTTGTTTGTTTGTTTGTTTTTTTTTTTTTTTTTTGGTGTTTTTATCTTGGTGATTGTGGAAAACTATTAGTTTTATGTGAAAGTTGGGAACTTTTGTAGAGAAATAGATAATTACTTATTGTAAATCAATTTATGCTTACTTCATACTACTTTCTTCCTTTTTATTTGTGAGAAAAAGCTTCAACTTTGTTGAAGATTTCAAACTCTAAAATTTGCTACAGGACCTAACCTTATCATGGATACAAGATTGATGGAATATGGACGTAATAAGGAGTTAGTGTTTAGGTGTAGGGGTGGATGCAGGTAAGTTTTTTTAGTTGATAATTAATTGATAATGGAGAAAGTTATTGACAATTAAAGAAAGAGATGAAAGATTGAGTATCCAGCTAGTTTTATTGCCATTTTAGTAGTTCAATTATATTTTTTGAGATTGTATTTCTTAGAAAGATTGAATGACATGATGTCTCATTTTTCTACATGGAGACTGGCTATGGCATGACCTACTCTCATTATTGTTTGCTTTCCAACAAGATTAGTTGTGAATGAAGTGCTTAAAATGTTAACTTCTTGATAGTTATGCTTGACTTCTTATTCTTTTATGTGAGAATATTGTAAATAGCAGCTTATGTGACATGTGCAATTTGAAGATTCTTACTTTCTTGTTCATTGAGGAGTTAGCGTTTCTATCAGGAAAAAAATAAAATGAATTATGTTGTCATTAGCCAAAAACAAAAGCTTCAGGACTACTTTATGCTTTGTAATGCAGGTTGCACTTACAATTATAATCAATTTGGTAGAGGATTTGGTGGCTTTTGATCTACTGGAGCAAGAAAATATTTAGTCAAAAATGGGAGAGGAAGACAATGTAGTAGTATATTGGTGTTATTGGTATTTTGCCTAATGCTTTTACCAACTGTGGTTTGGTTAGTGAAAGGAAAATATTGTTAATAGAAGACTTAGATGGTGTCTTATGTTATTGGCAATATGCCTGGTACTTGGACCAACTGTAGATTAGTATTTTTAAGCTTTTTTTAGTTGAATGTTTATCTCTCTTTTTGAAAGGGCCAACTGATGGATTTATATGAACTGACAATTGTTGTCTGATTTAGCTTGCTTGAAATTGAGTGAATTGTAACTCAGCTGTAAGGGTGGAGTCTTCCCTGTATCAAATGTGCTTTTTGTTCTCTTTGTTTCAGGAATTATACATATCATTCCTCATGTTTGTAACTTTTAATAGAGGCTACGGTTTCTGTCATCTACGTATTCTATAAATTTGTGATATATGCATATAAAGGTTCTGGCTAAATCCAAATACTTCTATGTTGATTTATAGAACTTCCAAGAATTCTCGACAAGCTTCAACTTGTTATTGTCAGCATTAAATATTTGAACCGATAGTTAAATAATTTTTGTTATGGTGATTTTATCTAATTAAAACCGAAAAAACCCGAATAAACCGAGAAAATCGAGATTGAGAAAACCAACTTGGTTTGATTTGGTTTATAAATTTGAAAAACCGACATATTTGGTTTGGTTTGATTAATGGAAAAACCGAACCAAACCTCCCTATGTTCACCCCTACTGATAGTGATCATTATTTCTCACTCTAACAAATATAATTGGTCATTTCTAGTGAAAATTATCATCACTTGTCACTCTAACAAGTATAATTTGTCATTTTTAGTGATAATGTTCATCACTTGTCACTCTTACAAGTATAGTGGGTCATTTCTAGTCATAATGATCATCATTTCTAACTCTAACAAGTAGAATTGGTCATTTCTAGTGATAATGATCATCACTATTCACTCTAGTTACTCTAAATGGTCGTTTCTAGTGATAATGATCATCATCTGTCACTCTAACAAGTATAATTGGTCATTTCTAGTGATAATGATCATCATTTCTCACTCTAACTACTCTAAGTGGTCTTTTGTGGTGAAAGTTGATGAATTTATCACTCTTACAAGTATAGATGGTCACTTATAGTGATATTATCAACATAATTTGTCACTCTAACTACTCTAATTGTGAAACAATACGATGAACATAGAAATAATTAAAGACCGCGCTCGGAACGACTCATTAAATCACAATAAGAAAAAAGGGTCTTTGCATCGGTTTTAAGGCGGCGGTTGGGCCAACCGCTGTAAAACTATGACTTTTTCCGGCGCTTACTTCACCGTCCCTAACAAAAAAATTAGCAGCAGTATTTATGAATTACCGGCGGTTTCAAGAAACCGCTCCCAAGTGAAGAGTAATAGCAGCGGTTACTGTTCTTATTGCAGCGGTTTTGAAAGAAGTTAGATTTTGCAGTAGTTTGATTAGATTTGGCAGTGGTTTGGTTTTTGTCCCACACCGACATCAGAACACTATTTTTTCGCCTTGATAACTAAATGGGCAAGATACAACATCAGAAGCACTTGCAGGAAAGGAACCAGCCATCACAGGCAGAGGCTGGATTTGATGGGCTATGTTGGGCTTGACTACACAGGCCCAGCACCTAGTTCTAAGGATTAAGCCCAATCTATCACTGATCATTGCATAAAATTTTGTAACTGACTGCCAGCAGTTCTATAACTGCTATTAAATATAAAAACCGCAGCTAATGTATTTTACCTGCGGTTATGCCAACAGTTGCTGGAAACCGCCGCCAAAGTATTTTTGTACACATTCATAGGCAGCAGTGGTCAAACCACTGAAAAGTTTTTTTGCTGCAGTGGAAACCACCGCTAAACCACCATTTCAACCGCTGCTATTTGCAGCTTTTTCTGTAGTGAATGTGACAAACATCAATTGGATGTTTGAAGCAAAACTATATGGATGGATCATCATTTATCACTCTAACAAGTATAATGGGTCATTTTTAGTGATTATCATCATCATTTCTCACTCTAACAAGTAGAAATTGGTCATTTCTAGTGATAATGATCATCACTTGTAACTCTTACAAGTATAGTGGGTCATTTGTAGTCATAATGATCATCATTTCTCACTCTAACAAGTATAATTGGTCATTTCTAGTAATAATAATCATCACTTATCACTCTTCATGTATAGTGGGTCATTTCTAGTCATAATGATCATCAATTCTCACTCTGACATGTATAATGGTCATTTCTAGTGATAATGATCATCATTTCTCACTCTAACTACTCTAAGTGGTCTTTTGTGGTGAAATTTGATGAATTTATCACTCTTACAAGTATAGTGATATTATCATAATAATTTGTCACTATAATTACTCAAATTGTGAAACAACACGATGAACATAAAAATAATTAAAGACCGCCCTCGGAACGACTCATTAAATGTAATAAACATCAATAGGATGTTCGAAACAACCCTATAATGGATGGATCATCATTTGTCTTTCTAACAAGTATAATGGGTCATTTCTAGTGATTATCATCATAATTTTTCACTGTAAAAAGTATAGTGGGTCATTTCTAGTGAAAATGATCATCACTTCTCGCTCTAACTACTCTAATTGGAAAACAATACGATGAAGATAGCAACAATAAAACAACGCGCTCCGAACGACAGTTATAATGTGACAAACATTAATAAGTTGTTTGAAAAAACCCTATGATAGATGATCATCACTTGTCACTCGTACAAGTATAATTGGTTATGTCTGATGATAATAATCATCATTTCTCACTCTAACAACTATAATTGGTCTTTTTAAGCGAAATTGATCATCATTTGTCACTTTCACAAGTATAGTGAGTCATTTCTAGTGATAATCATCATCATTTGTCAATATAACAAGTATAATTGGTCTTTTCTAGTTAAAATGATCATCATTTCTCACTCTCATCGGAAAATTTGGTCATGTATAGTGATAATAACATTCATTTATCCCTGGAACATACCAGTGCCGTTTTGAACATATACTTTAGTGTTGGAACACATTGTTTATGTTCCGAACTAATTGTAAGATTTTATTAACTTTTCCAGAAATGGAGGATTAGAACAAGAGGTCGTTTGGAACATCGTATTGTAATATCCTAAACGACAGTTGATGTGTTGCGAACTATAAGCAAATATGATGGTTTGGAGACATAATTTAATAATACTAATTAAATACCTTCATAATAATACTAATGGAACATAGATAACAATAGTATCTTGATAAACATTGCAACTACTTAACAATTAATATATAATAGCATCTTCGTTATTATTTTGGCCAGCAATACCTCCACCGAAGTGATTTTCCAAAAGCCTCTCAATTGGGTCTAACTGCAATTGCATCTCTTGAAGTTTTGTCTCAAGCATTTGAATGGCCCTCTCACTATTATCTGCAACCTCCTTAATGTCAACGACTTCAAAGTGCACGTCTAGCAGGAGCCGACTTGCTTGGAGGGTATCGGACTCGGTGGTGCTTATTCCATAGATCGTTCAATGCATCATTGGCCATCTGCATGCAAGTTGTTTTTAAAAAAAAAAAAGAATCAAAGTGGAGTTATGTTAAAGGAAATATAAACAGATTAGATTTAGAAATTTTTTTGGGAAAAACTTTATATAAACACACATACACATAAAACCACAAAAAATACTGAGAAAATATGGAAACATTGAGTACCTCAACTTGTTCTTCATTGATGTAGAAAATGAAAGTAATACTTGGTAAATACTACGACTATGAATTGTGAATTTAGTTCATCAAGGGGGTATTTATAGATGGTTTGTAGTGGCTTTTCATTTGTAGTGCCTTTTCAGTAGCCGAAGCAAATGAAGGGACGCATATTTACAAGTGTGAATGTGTTTTGACGTGGCTATTGCAGCAACTTGTATTTTAGTCGTTTGGTGTATTAGTATTTGAGCAACTGTTCATTGTAGCCGTTTGTGTCGTTCAAATTTTGAATGACTTGTTCGGAACGTCACGCATACAAGTATAATATAATATCCTTGACAAGATGTTTCGAACATATTTTCGAAGGTAGTACTTGGTAAATGCTACGACTATGAATTGCGAACGAATATTAAGATTTTCTTGTATTATAGTGCCTTTACCGATGTTCCGAACGAATAAGGTTATCACAGCCTCCTTCATACTTGCACATTGAAAAAGAAGGACCTCACAAGCTTTTACATGGACTTCACATGCCTTGACATCATTCGGAACATCACATTGTAATATCCTAAACAACTGTTGATGTGTTGCGAACAATAAGCAAATATGTGCACAACATAAATTAAAAATATAGTAAAGCAAATATGTGCACAACATAAATTAAAACTATAGTAAAACAAATATGTACACAATATAAATTATACAAGCAGGATGAAAAGTCTATTAAACAATTCAAATAGAAATCCAAATAAACAAAATTGTTCAAACATTACAACGAGGACGAAGCTTCGTCCAATTCACAAATTCAATTTGTAGGCTGACTTGTAGCTTCAGTTCGACTACGACCAACGGGGCATGTAATTTTTTTGTGACCATATCTCTTGCAGTTGCCATATTTATTTTTCCTCTTTGGAAGATTGTCCCCAATAGATCGAATCCGGTTAATCCTTCTCCTTCCACTGTTGTTCGGCTTTGGGGGCGGAAGCACTGGATAAAGTATCTCTTCAGTAGGGACGACCCATGATTCTTCAGGAGGTACTGCATTGACAGGCTCTGCAGAGGAAAGGATGTATGCTTGTGTTGTGTAATATCCAGAAGTGTATTCATACACTCTACTTCCATATTCATCACCATGCAACCCCCTAATTGCTGTCATAGCATGTACACAAGGTAACTCATCAAGATCAAACTCTCTACACGTACATGTCCTCTTATATAGATCAACTTCTGCCTCAAACCCTGGACTAATGATTTCGAAACCATAAGTTCCCTTCCTGTTGACAACTAGCTTATCTCCCACTTCTTTATTCTTCCTTATGTTTATTTCAACGTCTGGGACGCATAAATTTAGGTGGTTGATTAACTTCATAGCCCTAGTGTGGAATTTTTCTACAAAGTTCCTATCTATATCTTTCAATAGGGCAGCAATGGGGTATTCTCTTTGCTCCTTCAGCACGGAATTAATGGACTCAACTATGTTTGATGTCATAACTTCAAACCTATTAAAAAGAATAAATAGTATAATAATCCAAAGATATTCCTAACATAAAGTACAAGTGCAGATATAGGAATGAGAAGTGCGGAAAATTCATGATGTTCCTAACATTAAGCACAAGTTCAGAACGACAAGAAGAAGTGTGGAACATCTGTAAAAAGTAAATATTCCTAGAAAATGTTCTGCACATCAATGATATGTTCGGAACTCCTTGTGAGACGTTTGGAACAGAGGAAAGCATGACAGTAATATGAGACCTTGTTATTATAGTTTACCTGTTTCTTGGGAAATATAATATGCTCCATCTATGATAGTCAACAACATTTTTAAGATAATCCGCTACCCTCCAATCAATAGTCCTGATCTCATTCATAGCATCAGTGAACTTCTCTACCATATATGCCTTTGCTGCAGTATAGTATTTATGAAGACTGATTCCAAACTGAAACTTTGATCGGATGTTTTCACCAAGGATGCAAACTCCATAGTGTGCAGAAGGAAACACTTGGGTGACCATCTTCGAGATGCTCAGATGTCTATCCGAAACAATGCACAACTCTTCACTATCTGAAACTATGCTGCGTAATTGTTCGAAAAAGTACTCATATGAGGCGTCACACTCTTTGTCTACAACACAAAAGGCAACAGGGAATACATGACTCATCGCATCCTGAGCAACAGCAGACAACAACACCCCTCCATACTCTCCAGACAAATGTGTACCGTCAACGGCTAGGACTTTCCTCACGCAAGTTAATCCCCTGATCCACTCTCCATAAGAGAGAAAAAAATACAAGAACTTCCCTGTGCTAGAAAGCCTCAAATCTGTCTTGGTTCCTGGATTCTTACTCCTAATCATATAAGCATAAGCATCAAGAATTTCAATACCTTTCTCATGTGTTTCCCGTGTCAAAGCCTTTGCAAATTGATAGCCCCTAAGACACTTCCAGTAGCTAACTTTACAACCCAAATCAGTGTTAAGAGACTCCCTGACAGTTTTTGTGGTTGGACCTTTTCCCATTAAATATTTACCTTTCATGAACTCACCAAATTATCTGGGCAGAGGCATGTGAATTATGACTGGAACGATATTGGACACCGCATGTGTGCAATTTATTGTAAACACTAATGTAGAACCTATCATTATTTTTATACCTCATTGCCCTTATCCACCATTTGCATTTCACATCTAAACATCTAGCATTAAAAATCTTTGCAGTATTCTTCAATGCTCTGTAATTAAAACGATGTTTAACTGTTGCAACCTTCAATTGAGTGACCAGTTCTTTCTTATTGGCGAAAGTCATACCTTTTTCAAAACCTGTGCTATCGTGAAGTGAAATATCGGCTTGCTGCTTTGTGTTGGAAACATAGGGGTATACATGGCAGGATCTTCCTCTACATATTTTTCTTCTTCTTCTTCTTCATCTTCTTCTTCATCTACATCTACGCCTCATCTATCTTCTTTTACCCCTCCTCCTTTTTCTTCTTCTACTTCTTTATGTACATCCAATCGTTGACTAAAATCATGGCCTACACTATTTGGCATTTTTTGGCCATTAGAACCAACACATTCCTCCGTCGTAGAAACCACAATTACCCATAGAGTGGGCCTAGAACCATTACGATCAACATCAGCCATATAAAGGCGTACATCATCATCATTTCTTATTGTAACAGGAAGAATCTTTTGATTTGCGGCAACACTCGGCATGTAAGTAATGCAAATGTCCCTCGGATTGTCTCTTATCCCCCAACTTCTGATGATTTTGTTAAGTAGAACATCATACATAACATCTCTAGGCACAAGAATGGATCTTGACTCTTTAACCTTCGGAGCCCAAGCATAACATTTTGAATGCTCCACCCATTCACATTGATAATTAACTCCTAATACAACCTCACCTACTGATGGTCACCCGCAATAAATTGGAATGACCAACTATTAGTATAAAATTGATAATATATATACAGTATGTTCCAAACCTTAATGTTGCTCGTTGGGAACATCGTATACTGACGTTCTGAACATCACATTAGAGTTTTTCATTACTTAATGCAAGATGTTCCAAACCGTAATGTCGCTCATTCGGAATATCATATACAGACGTTCTGAACATGACGTTACAGTTTTTCATTGCTTAATGCGAGATGTTCTAAACTGCTAACAGAACGCTCCAACATCCTAGTAGGATGTTTTGAACATCATCTATGAAAATTCCAATATTTACATACGAGGTGTAAAACGCTAGCAATATGTTTGGAATTACAGTTACGACCATAGGGACGTCAAAATGATGTTTGGAGTTTCCAGCATGATGTTCGGAGGAACTGAATCCATAACAACCTCGAATCAACAAAAAACAGCTAAAAACATGTTCTAAAGTACACTTACAGGAGATTACTGAATTAATACGATTACAATTAGAGGAACAAGATTTCCCTTTTAATAGATAAGAAACGACCAGCTTTGGCAAATTTA
Source organism: Petunia axillaris subsp. axillaris (assembly GCA_029990575.1). Taxonomy (NCBI): domain Eukaryota; kingdom Viridiplantae; phylum Streptophyta; class Magnoliopsida; order Solanales; family Solanaceae; genus Petunia; species Petunia axillaris. The sequence goes on along the minus strand of JARKNS010000001.1, from coordinate 8,655,258 downwards.
GGGAAATACTATATAACCCAAATATGGGTGGTCTCAGCTTGTATTGCCTAAAACTAGAGAGGATATTCAGTAAATAATATGGAGGACGAGATTATTTCGATTTAGGAAAAGAAGCTCGGCAGTCCAGCTATGGTGGAATTTTGAGCGGGAATGGAAGGGGTAAAAAATGGAGGGAAAACGGAGAAGAGGAGAGAGGGAAGAAGCAGCGGGTAGATCTAGGTATAATGGCCAAATTTGACCAAAAACTAGCTTTTATACATGGACTATTGTGTAACATAAAAAACTTTGGGGTGAGATAGTTAGGTAGTTAGAATCTTTTAATACCATTTAGGATTAGAGGACCCTATACTACACAATTAAAACTTGAGTCTTTTCCATTCAAAAAAAATTTGAGGGTCCTGCCATGCATTTGAGGGTCCTGCCATGCCAATCCCCCGTGTCACTGTGTCTGTCTAGTTTTTGTGTTGCAAGACAAAACAAAGTTCTAAAAAGAAAGTGCTAGGAGAGTTTCGAACCCCAGTATATAAGGAATAATAAAGCACCCATCCCCACTGGCAACATCATGTATGTTTTGACAACGGGTGCCATTTATGATATATATACAATTTTCTGGTACAAATATACATATAAATACAAGGTGCCGCAGAAGTTTGCGGGTGCCACGGCACCCGGTACCTACCACTTAAATCCGCTATTGATTGAGGGTCAGTGTCTAACCTTCCCATCACAATAGTGGTCTTATGAAATATGAAAAAATATATTCCGAATGAACATGCAATGTAATTTTAAAATTCTCGTTTACTTTTTATACAAAATAATCTTTTTGTACTATTATGTGGATTAATTTGTCATTCGAGCAACTTTTTGTTAATATAGTGGACATTCTATTTCACATAAAATTATAAATAAATTTCTATATACAGTCAAACCTTTCTATAACAGCCCTCGTTGTAACAACATTTCAGTATAACAGCTTAATTTTCTCTAGAATCGATTTTTTATGTTATATTTTACATCTCTATAACGACATTCTACTATAACAGCAATGTCATTCATTATAGCAATACACTCTTTATAAAATTGCCTCTCTATAATGACTATAACCAAATATTGTGTAATATATATTTTGTAAGAGATATATTATGTATAAATAAAATACAATATATTTATGATAATCATTCATAACATAAATATATTGCTTTTTTACGTTCGTACCATATAATTATCTTTTGCTGAAAATTAGGATAAAAATCTTCGCCAATTCAACGTTATATTGTTACTAAGAGACTGCAATTTATGAAACAACCTACAATTGTTAAATTCATACGTCAAACTTGACTTTTTACAATTTCAATTAATTTTAAATGCATATATTCATTAGATTTAAATTTTTTTATTTGTTGGTACGACTAGTTATAGATTTATTAATAATGTATTTATTTTTTCGATTTTTTAATTAATGAAATATGAAAATCTATTGAGATTTTAAATTTAACATGTATTTCTTGCAAATTTTTTTTACTGGCAATATACATATATTACAACACCTCACTATAGCGACCATGAAAGTTTCAGATAAATATTGTCACTATAGCGAAGTTTGACGGTAACTTATGCTAAATTATTCCTCATTTTTTTTCCAAGTTACTATTTTATTTATTTATTGTGAATTGCCCCGGTCAAGGGGACAATCCCTCCTAGTAGTAATCACAAAAGTCGCAACATTTTCAAAGATCAAAATCTTATTATTCTTACGGCTAACATTAATTGAGACCCTACAGCACACCATTTAACAATACTACAAGTGACTACACAATAGGTCTTCCCCCACCCCACCCCCACCCCCCTTAAATCCGCCTAGGGTGTAAAGAGGAAAAACAAAAGACCAAGAAAACTCCCTATAGCCAAGACCATATATTCATTCATCACTGTGTGTGTGTTTTTTTCTTCTCCTTCTTTTTACTACAAAACTACTACTACTACTACTACTCTGTGTGTGTGTGTGTGTGTGTGTTTTGTGTGCAGGTAAAAGTTGGAACAGTAAGTTATACAAAGTCAATACCTTTCTTTGATCAAGGTAATTTTACCATTTTTACTTAGTTTTTACCATTAGATCATCAAATTTCTTGGAAAATTTGGGTTCTTGTTCATTAGTTATGGGTTTTCTGTTGTATTAACTGGACCATGGTGGTGTCCGGAGCTTGCGCGCACATCGACTTATTTTTGTTAATTTAGTGGTGGGGTTTTTCTTTTGCTGCTTGTTTGGTTAAAGTTTGGAATTTTATGTGTAAGGGGAGTGAGTTTCAGCTGGAGACAGAAATGGACGCGTTCTTTTAGGAAATTACCATTTAACCCCCAAATTTCTTGAAGAAAATTGTAGAGGGGAAAATGGGTTGTTTTGTTTATTTTTTTCAAGATAGACATTTGGAGGTTTTGGTTCAAATTAAGATTAATCTTTTGTGCTTTTGAGCCCGGCCACAGTTCGAAAAGCCTGGTATTTAAGTGGAGAAGGGTATAGGGACAGACCCATTATCTGTCTAGTTTCAAACTATGCGCCTTCTATTCTTGTATTTTTTCCTTTTCTTTACCAAACCCGTTTTCTAAACTGTTTTTCTTGGGCCGAGGGTCTATCAGGAACAACCTCTCTACCTCACTCAAGGTAGGGGTAAGGTCTTTACGCACCCTCCCCAGACCCCACTTGTGGGATCATATTGGGTATGTTGTTGTTTCAAACTATGTGTCATTTCCTATCAGGGATTTCGCGGTTATAAAAAAAGAATATTGTGTGCATGTATGTTTATGAATGTTTTTAGGATTGATGTTATAACTTCATTTCCGAGCGATTTAGGTATTAAATATACTGAAGGTTTACTTTTTTTTTCTCCCCTATTAGTGAAGAGGGATAGGTCTGTTTTAGAATCAATGCGGACTGAGCTAAGAAGCAAACGATTCATATAGGTGATATGAGAGGTTGAGTTGTTTGTTTTACACTTATATTCGGCCTGGTGGTTGTGTGAGGATAAGTGAGATATTTGCAGGATCCTGGTTTTAAAGGAGCTCTAATTTGCGTTAAAAGTCGAATTATTTAGTATTTGCATAAAATGGAGGTGAAATGAATAAGGGATAGAGAAGATTCATGTGCTCCCCCTAGCAATGTGGAATTAAGGTGTAGTTGATTGATTGGTTGACTTTTTTATGTCATTAAAGTTTGATGACTTAAGCGTTCTGTAGTTATCGTTCCTTAATCGACTGGTAATTGGCTAATTGCATTCTGAGTTAAGAAGTGGGAGAGAAGGATTTTCTGAATTGGCTTTTGAATAAATGACCTTATGTTTATCATGTTTCTTCACAGGGTTATGGATCGTTAAGTTTGACCGTGGAAATCCTCATGCAGAACAAATAAGCTTAGACCTAAAGCTTTTGTGCTTCAGCAGCTTTATCTGAGAAAATGTTGGAGGCTCCGAAGTTTGCCGGACTTATAGACTTGAATGAGAACCATGATATCACTCAAAATTTTTACCATAAGCTTGGTGAAGGGTCAAACATGTCAATCGACAGTTACGGGAGCTTGCAGATGAGCATTGGTGGAGGTTCTGTTGCAATGTCAATGGATAACAGCAGTGTTGGATCAAATGATTCCCACACTCGTATTTTAAACCACCAGGGCCTCAAGCGTGTCCACAATAACTATTCTGTGGCAGCTAGTGTAAACAGGGGGAGAGTTTCTCAAGGGTTGAGTGATGATGCCCTAGCTCAAGCTTTGATGGATTCTCGATTTCCAACTGACGGGCTTGAGAATTATGATGAGTGGACAATTGATTTGAGGAAACTTAACATGGGACCCGCTTTTGCTCAAGGGGCTTTTGGGAAACTCTACAAGGGAATATACAATGGTGAGGATGTTGCTATTAAGCTTCTAGAGAGACCAGAAAATGATCTTGAGAGGGCTCAGTTGATGGAGCAGGCATTTCAGCAGGAAGTCATGATGTTGGCAAGGTTGAAGCATCCAAACATAGTACGTTTTATTGGTGCATGCCGTAAACCTATGGTCTGGTGTATTGTGACGGAATATGCAAAAGGGGGATCAGTGCGTCAGTTTCTGGCCAGGCGGCAAAATCGATCTGTGCCCTTGAAGTTAGCGGTGAAGCAGGCTTTGCACGTGGCAAGGGGGATGGAATATGTACATGGCCTGAATCTGATACACCGTGACCTGAAATCTGACAATCTACTGATTGCAGCGGACAAATCGATCAAGATTGCGGATTTTGGGGTTGCTCGTATTGAGGTGCAGACTGAAGGAATGACACCAGAGACTGGAACATATCGCTGGATGGCTCCGTAAGTGTTTGGACTCTCTAGCATCCTTATAAAATCCTGTTATCTTATTCCAGTCTCTGCCCTTTTGGCAAAACCAATAACTAAGTTTAGCTGTTTCACTTGCTCTAATTACAACATTTTATCTTCTCTGGTCTTAATTTTGTAGTTTTCAATATCGTCCTCCTAATTTAAATCGACTCACATATGTTAGATATTCGTGCATTTGGTGCCTTTTACTTACCAAGGGAAAGTAATGGATGCAAACATTTTTTTTTTTTGTGGATAAGTATGCAAACAGCAATATTTCGTCCAGCATGAGATTTGCTAGGACACTAATTCTTAATTAACATTCTCTTGATGGGTTGAACAACAACACGTCGTTTACCTTTCTCAATATTGAAAGGTAATGTGCGCTTAATAGGGAGCATTTTCCTTTAAGCTATTTGTTGAACTTCTTCTCGCTGAACTGTGGAAAGGTTCTAGCATTATCCCATATGTATCCAAAAATTGAGTGTGTAACATGCTTATTCCACTATTTCGGGTCATTAATAATTGAAGTACTGTATGAACTATGGGTGTACTAAAATTTTATCTGTCCAGGATTACTGTATTCCATATTTGAATGTTAAAAACTTATTAATCGTCTCATGTAGAGTTACTTTTTACAATCATTAAAAGAAGGAAGGAGACATTAGTTGGCAATAGACTCTAATCATAAGGACTTTTCAATAGTTTAACTGTTGTTAGTATTTTGACTACTTTTCATTAGCAAATTTTTAAAGATTAAAGTCAAACTGTTTTCTGATGAATAAAAAGTAGGGATCTTCACACAAATGCCCGGGCCTAACTGGGGATGTAAGTTCATACAACTATAACTACACCTACGACTATGCCTTAATCCCAGTTAATGGTGGTTTCTTCTGAAAAGTGAGTTTAGTACTTAAGCTTATGCAACTATTGTCCTTTTATAAATTACTTTCTTTTGGAGAATTGTTATTCTTTTACAAAGTTTCTTTTGGAGTAAAAAGAGGTACAGTGCCATTTGCACATTTCTGATATAATTTTTTGATAGAGCTGACAAAAGGGAGTGCTCCCTTATTATTGACTGAGGCGCTTTACATTCTCTTTGGAGCAATTCGACAAAAGGGATGACAAGTTGTACTTTCTTTTGAAATCTGTCCTCCTCCTAATGCGACTAGTCTGTGTTACGATGACGGGTGTCATTGATACCTATTCATAAACTTTTTTCCTCTTTTTCTTTGATAATAATTCCATGCAACGTTTTCAACTTGCAAGAATTTGAATTCATTTAATTATTCAAATCTTATTGATTGTTTCGTTATCAAACAAAGTTTTAACCATAATTTAATATTTTCTTCTCCCATATCTTATATTTGTAAGTCAAATTAAGGATAAAAAATAATTTGAGTCAAATTAACATAGTAAGTTTTGTTTGGAGTCGGGCACATCATATAAAAAGAGACAGAGGAAGTTATATATTAGTCTATGGAAGGATGCTTCATGTTATCATAAAATCAAGTAGAAAGCAATTTGGAACACCTTCTGTATGCAAATATAAGAAGCCCTTCACTAACCCTCATATCATATGATCATTACTTGTGACAGTAATTAATTGGTGAAACACTAACCAATTTGGTAATTTTAGCCACTCCAACTGAAAAGGCTGAGCTTCCTTCCGTGGCATGTCTTTTTATTTGACTAGAAAGAGAGACTATGCTCCAACATTAGTTTCCTCATTCCAAGATGGAAGTAGAAACAATGGATATTTTCATGGGTTGTATCTTGTTTGATTTTCATTATATTTTTTATCATGTTCATGCAGAGACTTTCGTGTGTTGAAATATGAGTTCTGAGAGTATGCTGATTAGTGCTTTGGTGCTTCTTATGAAAATTTGAGTTAACAGGAAAACTGGATGTAGAGCCTTTAATTCCTTTTCTTGTAGATCTGTTTGTGACTTTCTTTTGGACAAGAAATTGAGAAGGAAGATTAGATGCTAGTTGGCAAATAAATGGGTGGAATTTGTAGCCAAACACCGTCTGAACTTTAGGTGGCTAACATTGAATGCGCCTTATAAAGGTAGAGGAAAGGCATTGTATGTTTTCTATGAGTAGACGTGGAAACCAAATGTGTTTCCAGTATTGATATGCAGAGAATTCCAAATGCTTTTGGTCTGGTCTATGGCAGATTGATATTAGTTTCTGATTTTCTCTCTGAAGCCAATAACTGGCCCTTTAATGTGAAGTGGAGAATAAAATTTTATCTCTTTTTATAAAAGAAAAAAGGACTCTATTTTTTCAATGAATCAATATCATCCTAGCCAATTTTGTGTCTTAGCTCTCATGCAATAAAGATATTATTCTCACAAGCGATGTGCTTTTAGTGTTCTAACGTTAGTTTTACTTTCACCACGAATTAAGCAGATTGGTATCCTATCTCATATTTTTACCTCTAGGGAAGCTTAACTCTCTTCATTTAAATTGCTTTCCCAGAATGCCCATCAACCTTTAATCATAGTGCTCGGGCATAGCCTTTTCTACCTAAATGATTTGAATTAGATAGTACTGGTTGTGGCAAGTTCAGAGACTAGAATAGTATCAAGAGAAGTTGTCTGTCAATGCATGGCATGCATTAATGAAGTCCTTCCTAATATTGTGCTCACAGTACTCAAGTTAGTTTCCAACACCACGTTCTGGAGAAAATAACCTCAGTAGTTTTTTTCCGTGCCAAGCAACAACTTGGAGGTATGGTTGCATGGGTTAAGGCATTGATTTGCTAAATCAACGTGGAAGCTGGAAAGAGGAGTACAATTCAATTCCAAATAGGAGTTCTTTTTAAGTTTTTGTTTGCAAATCTCGTGTGATAAGTTTGTTTAAAAAAGCTTTATTCTTAACATTCAAGAGTAGCACTTCTTCATCAAAAAGGTAGCACTTTTATTGGAATAAGTTGAGAGGCACAAACGTGCTGATCCCTCCTTTTAATACACAGTTCTTATTAAACAAAATTTGGGATTTCAAAAAGTTTTATTGTTAAACATACAAGGGATTAACAGTTCGCCGAGAGGCATAAAAGTGTTCCCTTTTTAAGAAGAAAGATCAGTTTTGTGTCTCTTGACTTTTTGCAACAAGTCCAATATTAGTAAGCCGAAAGGAAGAGGATTCCAGATGTTTTGGAAGTTCAATTTAATTCTTCCAATTTTTTTTTTTAATTTCAGTCAACAACCTCTTACTAGATGATATTAAGAGGTGGAGTTTGGGGAGTAGCTCCTTTGGCGCTAATGTGGACGGTATGAAATGAGGAGGAGGGAGTATTTGAAGGAATAGAAAGCTTCCTTGTATAGTTTAGCAGCATTTTAAAAGCAAAAGCGCCCAAAAAAAAAAAAAAAAAAGGGCAACAAGGTACGTGGATTTTGAAGCTAAAATCATGAAGTGAAGCGCACAGTTTACAGAAAATAAGAAATACTAAGTAATTATGAACTTAATAATAATAATAATAATCAAATTGCAATTAAATTACTAATTTCAACATCCAATATAATAATTCTGATATTAAACCACTCAAATTTGAGATTTTTAAAGAATCAACCGCTTTTGGTGGGTTCTCTGTGCGTCATTGTGTGTGTCACACACCTCTAATAAGCAACGATTCCCATGAAACTATAGCTCTTCTCTTTGAATCGCAGCATCGCTTTAAGCAATGAAGCTATTGACTTTTAATAGCACTGTTGTTTGCCTTTTTAGAAGTATTTAAAAGCACATTTATTATCCTGGTTTGCATTAATCAGTTGATATTGTTTGTAGAGAATAATGGTTTGCTGTGAGATTCTGTACTTTTGTATACATCTTATGCCGTTTTCCTTTAACATCAATCCATTTGCCATATATCTCAATTCTTCTCTTTTGTAAAAAGAGAAATACATCCAAACAATTTTAGCATGTAAGTTTTATTGTAGGTTGCTTGAGTGCATTTATACTGTTTTGCAGGGAAATGATCCAGCATCGGTCTTACACTCACAAAGTCGATGTTTATAGTTTTGGCATCGTTTTGTGGGAGCTGATAACAGGGATGCTTCCCTTCCAGAAAATGACCGCTGTCCAGGCAGCTTTTGCTGTAGTCAACAAAGGTGTTCGTCCAGCTATTCCCAATGATTGTTTGCCTGTCCTAAGTGAGATCATGACCCGCTGCTGGGATGCTAACCCTGATAATAGGCCACCATTCTCTCAGGTGGTCAGGATGCTGGAGGTCGCTGAGACAGAGATCATGACAACTGTCAGAAAGGCCCGTTTTAGGTGCTGCATTAGTCAACCGATGACTACAGATTAACGTGGAAAGAGGAAACTAGAAGCAGAAAAAGGAGCTAAGAATTCGGGAAGTCAAAACATAGCTGATTTTAAGTCCTTCATGTGTATCTATCAGGCATACTTTTCTTTATTCAGATAGAAAAAGGGAGAAGTTATCAGGACTATTTGTATGTGTTGTATCTTCTTTTTTCTCCTTGAAATTAAGATACTGATTAGTAGTAATAGTGGGGGTCTGATGTGTATTTATACCTGTCCTTTTATGTCATTGTTAGACCCCCTTTGTTGTAATCTAGCTTGATCAAAATATATAACGTCCTCAGATCTTGCTTTCTCAGCCATTCCTACACCCACATATTTGTTTTAGGCTTCAATGATTGATCTTACATTGTAGAAAATATGGGAGCAAGTTACGTTATTTTACTTGGAGGACAGGGAATGTAGAATCAAGTTACGTTATTGAATATAATAGTCACAGTGACGTTGGCTGTGAGGGAGTTACTGGGGATTGGACTTTTCTGATTATTGGGGACCAAGAATGACAATGTTTGCTTGAAAGACATGACATATTCGGTTCAATCTTTATATTATTGGAGTAGCTTGTTTATGAGGGTGAGTTGGGGATGGGATTTATCTGATTATTCGGGACCATAAAAATTCCTTCAGCTATCTTAGTTCCCCACCATAGGGGAAGTATTTGCGATTAAAAGGTAGTACTGATTATCGGGCAAAAGTTTTAGTTGTATTTATTGACTTACTTTTTCTAGAAGGTACTGATTATTCCAACAATAATTTTCCAATGTACGTTTTCAGTTAAAAGGGTATATACTATTATTTTGTGGATTATATATATGACTAATTATAAAGTGGAGGAAAAAGCTACTAACAGTTGAACAACATAGGTAACTTCTCCCAATACAACACAACTGATGATTAATTTAACATGATTATAGAATAAAAAATATCAAGTCTTCGACGCCCGTCTTGAGCAACACAGCAGCTTGTGCTTACGAGGAAGAACTTGTGGCCTTTTAGCAAGTTTACTCTGATTATTGAAACGCCTCGATTATCTTCCTACCTCAATAGGCAAAACAATTTTTTCACTAGAAGCTTGATTCGAAATAAAACCCTTATCACCTTACAAGATGAAACTCCATGGCCAACAGATTATCTTTCCAATTCTGGCGGAGTACATAGACAATAGCTAGAATAATGCAGCTCGAAAAATCGAGATACCTACGACGCGGTCAGAGAAATAATCTGTCAAAGCCAGACGTCATTTGGGTTGATAAAACAAAAAGATTATTAGAAACTTGATTTGAAGTACAGTGTTGTTTGATTTCTGTGAACATGTTGTGGCTACCACCCATTTTTGGCAGTTCTACAGCAATACAAAGGCAGCCTGATATCCACCCTAAAGCAAGAAAAACTAGAGTACAAGAAGCATCAGCCCAGAGAGATGCACAATTTCCGAATTATGGGACGGCTCTGCATTGGTTGCCATCACCTACTTAATAGAAACAACAAAGAAATAACGGAGGAAGATAGTTAGCACTAACATTACTGCTTTTTGCTCTCTTCCTTGCCCAGGAATCTCAAATCACAACCAACTAATAGAACAAATGACAAATGAGAGAGAGAGAGAGAGAGAGAGAGAGAGAGAGAGAGAGAGAGAGTTTTCTGATCCAGAGGTGATGAAAAGGCCACCTCCCAAATGCTGTTAGTAATCTCCTTAACTATATGAGCCAAACTGGCTGCCCAACCAAATAACACTGACTGATTGCAGTGGAACTGCTTCCGGAACTGCTATTGGCTTAAACCTGTGCACTATGAACTCTATTAAGGCAACTTGTTGCCTTCCAAGTTTAGCGTACCGGCAAGACTATCCGCTAGCTGAGTTATTGTGTCAGCTGCAGCTGTAACAACAGCACTACCAGGTTGAAGTGTTCTCTGTTTACTCTTCTTTTCCAGCAAGGACTTCTCCCTCTCATCGTAATAGGTGAAATCATCCAAGATAGAGGTATCAGCTTCATAGTTTTTGAAAATTTTCAATATTTCTAAACCCTGCTCTAATTTCACCTGAAATGTAAAAATGACAAACACAATGTGACGCAACTTCAGCTGGTACACACAAAGCTATAAAACACAAAGCCCAAACAAGAGTTCGGGCACAGGGTTGTCAACCACCAAGGTTTGAATGGCTAAAAAGGAAAAAATAAATTTGTAGCAGTCAGTGATCAATACATGCAAACCAAGCTGCACTATCCTGAAATCATTTGCCTGATGATAAAGGCATAAGATCTGGAGTAGCAACATTGAAGATAATAATTTAGCTGAAAATTTACAGCTTCAATTTGGTAATAGACATCAATAACTGGATAATAATCTTAGACGAAGCAAAGAAACAGAAGTATAAGATTACAAGGGAGTAGTAGAAGACATACCTCTTGAGAATCTCGGCTGTGAGTCACTGGCTTGTTGTCATTATGTTCCAGAAGTATGTGGCGAAACTGACTATTAGGAACGTCTTTAATGACATGCCATTTAACAGGAAATTGCCCATTCCACCGATCCTGCTGCCAGTACTGCGCATTGTTCTCAAAATCAACAGGTCCAACCATCTCAGCAACCCCACAAAACTGTCCACTAGCATTGACCTACAGAGTTGTACCCAAATATTAAAAGCTCGGAGGTTTAAGCATGTCTATCATACATAAGATGCCCTCAACACTTATTAGCATGCACTGACGTTTAGCAAGATCTCAAGTTATAGCAACAGCATATGCTAAAAAGAGATACAAATATACAAGCCAAAAGTGTTAAGTGAAAAAACCGAAAAAACATATAGAATCCTTGTGAGAATATAATGACAAAGGGTGTCCTGTATATGAACTGTTCTCCAGGGGAGTAATGCATTCATTTAACTCATAAGGCAGCTTAAGAATTGAAGGAACATACCGAAAAAAAGAGAAAGACAGGACAATTAGCATTCATCTCTTTTGCTTCACGATAAGCAGCATCAAGCTTTCTATTTCCCAGAGGAGTGCTTGCCCATACACTATATTTGATACTTTTGTGAACATTATCTTCACTGAAGGACTTGATGACAAAGAACTTGGCATGCTCATAATCAGTGACAAACTCGGGGCGATTGAACTGCTCAGGCTGAAAAGCAGAAGCTGGCTCAACTTCTTTACGGATAACAGATGAAGAACTATCCTCCATGCTACCCTTGCTCTTTGGTTTTAACGCCCTTGGTCCTCGGTTTCGTTCACTTGCCATACCAAGTGATTCAGTAGAAATGTTGATAGAGTGCCGATCCCTTTCACGTCTTCCCCCTCTATCAGGAGCCATCCAATTTCTGTGACCAGGTTCCCATAAAGAACCGGACCCACTACCATAGTTTGCATTTAGATAATGACCACCTTGCGAATAATGCCTGGCTGAGGAGCCTGGTGTGAATCCAAGACCTTGATGTGAAGCCTGGTTTTGATCAAATTAGTAGATAAGTCATTCAAAACAGAATGTGCTACTGAGGATAAACAGACTAGAGAAACACAAGACAGGGCATAAGACAATCAGTTACTTGTACATAGTTTCTTATTTGATATGAGAAAATTCAGTTACTTTTCTGGAATAGGATGCCTCTGAACCCTACTAAAATTAGGAGATAAAATACAGCATTGACTAGGATCTCATTTCCAAGCTAGTGTACGAGTGTCAAATGATCATCACAATATTTGGCAGTTAAAATATGCATGCGTGCAGTGTGTTCTTTAATTCTCTTTTTTAATTAAGCACAATATGCAGAATGTAAGAAAGAAGAAAGTACATAAGAGCTGATACGCATAAACTCAAAAGCAACCATTGTTACACGGTCCGTCCTTTAATTATTTGTAGCTAGTGGACTTTTTAACACATATAGAGGATTTGAGCCAAAGATACTCGGTTCAGATGAACCCGTAATTTACACAGCACATTTGTCCCTGGGTAATATCCTCATTACACCAAAAGTATAACCAAGCAAAAGAAGCTAACTCTACACAGAAGGCCTCAAAGTCTCACTATTTCTCTCCCTCAAATAGAACTGGCATCCCCCCTTCCTTTTTTTGGGGAGAAATGTATGTGTTAGAATTGCAATAAGTCTAATGCATAACCTATCAGACGCTGTCAAACATGGTCTAAGAGTTGGGTACTGATGCGCCAAGTGGGACAGAATCTCATATTTTGAACTAGAAACAACAAAACTTCCAAAAATGGCAAAGCACTAGCACTGGACACACGCTAAACTAATTCCGTAATCCCGAATTTTTTTCTTTGATAACCAAGAAACCCCCGAGGGCCTGCAGCACACAGTTCAACACTTAGTGACAATTCTTCTCCACTTAAATTCCAGATTTTTGTGTGAAGACGTGCACCTAACCCAGACATCACAAGCTGAGCTCTTACCACTAGACCAAAGCAAGGGGATTCCGTAATCCGGAATTTAAGTAGCTATTCAATGACTTAGTAAAAGCCTTCTCAAGATCCACGTAATTACTTTTCCAATAGCTATAACGGAGAGTCAAAAATTGCATTACTAGCTGACACAATTTTACAAAAGACCTATGAGGCCTTTGCGATTGTGACATGAATGCTTCATCAAGAGGAGCCCTGCAACGTTGCTTAATCATATTGTATTTTTTTCATTAGTGTGACTGTGTAACGTGGAAGTTGAGAAGGAAATGACATACGAACAGCCAGACAAGCGACCATTAATGGAGTTCTACTTTTACCTCAAGAAAAGGTACAAGCTAGTGAATGAGTGTGATACGAGCCCACCACTGAAGACATATTTCAAGAAAAAAATGTGGAAAAGGAAATAAAGAAATGAGCAGTTTTGATCAAGTCCAACTACTTCAAACAAAAGAACTGCTTCCTTGATTGTCTCCACCACTTGCCACTATTTTAGCAAACTTTCAGATTAGACTTTACAGTTTTCTTAGTTGTCTGTAGTAACTAATATGTTTTATCTTTCCTATAAATACCTAGTAAGGATTAGTTTTTAAGGTATCTCTCTTATCTTTGAAATATTTGTATCTGGAGGTTTGTCCACTCCATACGGACAGATTTGTTGGTTATAGATTGTGTTTAAGATTCTTGCACAGTATATTGTCAATAAAATTATCTTTCTTTCCAATCACTTCTATTAAGATTTTCAGCATCTAACATTTTGGTATCAGAGCAGAGATCCAAAATGGTGAATACCAGATCTACTAATAGCCAAGAAGACCCTCTCAATGCAGACTCAATTGCACAACAGTTATCAGCCATTGCATTGAAACTGAACACAATTGATTCTCTGGCAGCGGAGGTTGCAGCCTTGAAAGCCCAAACTCGACACACCCAAGGGGAAACTAGTAACCAAACTCGTGACAGAGGCAAAACTGTTGAGGTAGAAGAGGAAGATGATGTTGACAGTCCTTGGTGTTCCAAAAATTATTCCCGTAGGCCCTACACAAAAATGGAGTTTCCCAGATTTGAAGGAGGAGATCCTAGAGGTTGGATTTTAAAGGCAGAGAAGTATTTTCGTTACTATCAAACTCCTGATGATTTCAAAGTCGATGTCGCTGCTATGTATCTCGAAGGAGATGCTCTTGATTTGTTCTCTTGGATCAATCGTGAAAGAACACTACTTTACTGGGAAGAACTAGTTAAAGCATTTCAGGAAAATTATGGTCCTGCAGAATTTCAAAATCCTGATGAGCATCTCTGTAGCATAAAGCAAATCGGATCTGTTCAAGAATATCGTCAAGAATTTGCTAAGCGATCCTCAAGAGTCACAAATTGACCAGACCATTGCCTGCTGGGTGTATTTTTGAATGGGTTAGGATTCACAAGCCGAGGACAGTGTACAGAGCCATGAGTCTAGCTCTTGAATTTGAGCAAAAGTTAGTTCCGCCTCGCAGCAACAGAGGGCCTAATTGGTTCACACACAACAAATCCATCGCACAAGCCCCTTCTTCCTTTACTAAAAATACACCAGACAACATTAACTCATCTTTTTCTGCAAATCACCCTGGTAGAAACTCTATTCAACCCCAACAAGGTCGACTATGGGACACTGAACGGAAAAACCAGTTTGCCAAAGGACTTTGTTATCGTTGTAATGAAAAATTCATGCCAGGTCACAGATGCAAATTAAAGAATTTTTCTGCAATGGAGTTCACTGAAGGAGAACAAATGCATGATGAGACTGAGGTTAATGGTGACGAAGGTGAAACACCGGAAGTTGACCTTGCTGAAATTTCTTTCCATGCAATTTTAGGACATTCTGTGGGTGCTACAATGAAACTTCAAGGTTCACTAAATCAGCGGCAGGTTTTAATCCTTGTGGATAGTGGGTCGACACATAATTTTGTTGCTGAAACAGTTGTTGGTGAGCTTAATATTCCAGTAGAAACCATTCCAACATTTGGGGTACAAATTGGGAATGGTGATGTAATTCGTTGTGATAAAGTTTGTCGAAATCTGAAAGTTGAATTGCCAGGTCTCACCATTACACAAGATTACTATCCTTTCTCCATAGGGGGTGCTGATTTGGTCTTGGGCATAAAATGGTTAGCATCTCTTAACACTGTTCAAGCCAACTGGAAGGACATGTTCATGATTTTTGACTGGCAAGGGAAGCGTTACAAGTTGCAAGGTGTTAAGTCCGCCAACTTAGCAAGAGCTTCATTTCAGTCTTTTAAGAAAATTTCAGAGACACCAGGTAATCCTATTGAGACACTTTTACAGGAATTTCAATCTGTGTTTCATGAACCAACATCCCTTCCTCCCTTCAGAACACATTCCCATGCCATTCCCTTGTTACCAAATTCCAAGCCTCCAAATATTAGACCATATCGTTATCCACATGCTCAAAAGACTGAAATCGAAAACCAAGTGGATACATTACAGAAATCTGGTTTTATTCGTCCAAGTTCAAGCCCATTTGCAAGCCCTGTTTTACTGGTTAAAAAGAAAGATGAAACCTGGAGGTTCTGTGTTGATTATCGCAGCCTTAACAAGATAACTGTGCCTGACAAATATCCTATACCTAACATTGATGAGTTGTTGGATGAACTATATGGAGCCTCTGTTTTTTCCAAAATTGATCTCCGCTCAGGGTACCACCAAATTCGTGTCCAATCAGATGATATCCATAAAACTGCTTTCCGAACTCATTCAGGCCATTATGAATTTCTTGTGATGCCTTTCGGACTCACTAATGCTCCTTCCACCTTCCAATCCGCAATGAATGATCTTTTTCGACCATATCTCCGGAAGTTTATATTGGTCTTCTTTGACGATATTTTAATCTATAGCTCCAGCGTCCAAGAACACCAACAACACCTCCAAATAGCCCTTCACCTTCTTTTCAAGAACTCTTATTTTGCTAATCCCAAAAAGTGCATGTTTGCACGATCTCAAATTGGGTTTCTCGGACATGTGATTTCTGAAAAAGGAGTAGCTGTGGATCCAGAAAAGATATCTGCTGTCCTAGAGTGGCCTTTGCCAAAGAATGTCAAGGAACTTCGAGGCTTCTTAGGGCTCACAGGTTATTATCGGCGGTTTGTTAAAAACTATGGTATCATTGCTCGTCCGCTGACAGATTTGACCAAAAACGATTCTTTCTTATGGAATACAAGAGCAGAGGAGGCGTTTCAGCATCTTAAAAGAGTCTTGACCTCAGTCCCTGTCCTTCGTTTACCGGATTTCACCCAACAGTTCACTGTTGAATGTGATGCTTCAGCCGATGGTGTAGGTGCTATTCTACTACAACAAAGTCATCCTCTAGCTTATTTCAGTAAGGGATTTTCCTTTTCTAACAGGATTAAATCTACTTATGATCGTGAGTTATTGGCTTTGGTTCTTGCATTACAAAAGTGGAAGCACTATCTTTTGGGTCGGCATTTTCTTGTCACTACTGATCATTGTAGCCTAAAATACCTCTTAAATCAAAGGGTAACCACAGGTGAACAACAACGGTTATTGATGAAGTTGCTGCCATTTGATTTCACTATTGTCTATAAGGCGGGTATTGAAAATAAAGGAGCGGATGCTCTGTCCAGGCGTCCTCAACATGCTGATTTTTTTACTCTAGCAATGCCGGTTTCATTAGAGTTCAGCACTTTAAGGGAAGCACTTGAAGCTGATCCATACACCAAGCAGATTTTAGATCAACTTTCTTCTGACCAGTCTTCTGTTCCAGATTTTTCACTGGCATCCAATCAACTTTACTACAAGTCTCGACTTGTAATCCCTGATTATCCTGAACTTAAAGCTAAAATTCTTGCAGAGGGACACGATTCTCCAACAGGAGGCCATGGAGGATATCTAAAAACACTCAAAAGGGTTGCTGCAAATTTTTACTGGCCTTGTTTGAAACATGATGTGAAGTTATTTGTTCATAATTGTTTGATTTGTCAGCAGCATAAATATGAGACTTTGGCTCCAAGCGGTCTTTTGCAACCCCTGCCCATTCCTGACAGAGTTTGGGAAGACATTTCGTTAGATTTTATTGTTGGACTTCCTTCTTCACAAGGCTTTGACACCATTCTTGTAGTAGTGGACAGGTTTAGCAAGTACACCCACTTTCTTGCGTTATCTCATCCATTTACTGCGAAAACAGTGGCTGCCCTATTTTGTAAGGAAATTGTCAGGTTGCATGGTTTACCTCGATCTATTCTTTCAGATCGTGATGTTATTTTCTTAAGTGCTTTTTGGCAGGAACTTTTTCGTCTTAGTCGTACTCGGCTCCGTATGGGTACTTCGTACCATCCTCAATCTGATGGCCAAACAGAGGTGGTCAATCGGTGCCTTGAAGCCTACTTGCGTTGCTTTGCTCATGAAAAGCCTAAATCGTGGTATCAGTATTTAGCTTGGGCTGAGTATTCATTCAATACGGGCTACCATTCCTCTACCCAAATGACTCCTTTTCAGGTTGTCTATGGGAGGGATCCTCCTCCATTGCATCCCTTTGTTCCAGGTGAAACTAAACTTGCGGATCTTGAAGAGCAGCTCGTAGCCCGTGATCAGATGTTAAAGGTATTGCATAGCAACCTCGTGAAAGCTCAATCCCGTATGAAAGCGCAAGCTGATTCTAAGCGTCGTGACATATCTTTTAATGTGGGTGATGTTGTTCTACTGCGTTTACAGCCTTATCGTCAGAAGAGTCTAGCCAAACGTCCAAATGAGAAACTTTCTCCTCGATTTTTTGGTCCTTACAAAATTGTTCGCAAGGTTGGTCCGGTTGCTTATGAATTACAACTACCTCCATCAGCAAGAGTGCATCCAATTTTTCATGTTTCCCTGCTTCGTCCAGCACGTGGCTTTTCTGATACTTCATCTCCTCCACACCTACCACTTTCTCCTGATTTGGAATTCATGGTCGAGCCTGAAAAAGTTTTGTTGCACCGTTGGGTGAAAGAGTCTGGTGTTCCCATTTTGGAATTGCTCATCCAATGGCGCGACAGTCCTGTTGAAGAAGCTAGTTGGGAGGACTATGACTTGCTTGCTGGTCAGTTTCCTTCATTTCGCCTTGAGGACAAGGCGTATTTTCAGGAGGGGTGTACTGATACGAGCCCACCACTGAAGACATATTTCAAGAAAAAAATGTGGAAAAGGAAATAAAGAAATGAGCAGTTTTGATCAAGTCCAACTACTTCAAACAAAAGAACTGCTTCCTTGATTGTCTCCACCACTTGCCACTATTTTAGCAAACTTTCAGATTAGACTTTACAGTTTTCTTAGTTGTCTGTAGTAACTAATATGTTTTATCTTTCCTATAAATACCTAGTAAGGATTAGTTTTTAGGGTATCTCTCTTATCTTTGAAATATTTGTATCTGGAGGTTTGTCCACTCCATACGGACAGATTTGTTGGTTATAGATTGTGTTTAAGATTCTTGCACAGTATATTGTCAATAAAATTATCTTTCTTTCCAATCACTTCTATTAAGATTTTCAGCATCTAACAGAGTGCCTAAGGACTCATCAAGATTGGCAGTTGTAACGAGCATTATGTTTTTAATTAATTTTTTTATTGAGTACAACATCCAGAATGTCCCCACTTGTGGGATATCACTGGTATGTTGTTGTTGAACATGCAGAATGTAAAAGAGAAAAAAGGTGGTACATAAGAACTGATATGCTCCAGTTTCAAAAGTAACCATTGCCCTTAACATTAAAAATGTAAAATCACTTAATGCTGGAGCACAAGGCTAATGCTTAGTGAAATTGAGCAGTTCAAAGGCACTACTGACTGTATAGATAGACTAAAATGGAAGGTAGATACAAGAGGCATTTTCACAGTGAGTTCTGCTTACAATTTTTTGATGGAGGAAGGGCAAGGCCTATCTTTTTGGCCATGGAGAAGTATTTGGAAAGCTACTGCACCTACCAAAGTTGCTTGCTTTAGTTGGCTCGTAGCCAAAAGAATGTCTCACTCATGAAAACCTTCAGAAAAGGGGAGTGCAATTGAGAAAAGCTATGTAGATGAAGCTGATGCACTTTCAGATTTATTGGAGTCTCTGTAGATAGTATCAAGGGATCCTCTTTAGTTTTTTTTTTCCCTCTTTAAGGGTTTTTGCACATGATTATTGTACACTTGGTTTCCAACACTGCCTTAATGTTGATGAATAAACTGTTACCTTCTTTTTTCTAAAAAAAGAAAAAGAAGAAGAGGCTAATGCTTCATAGTTTCACAGATCAAAACCAGCACCGTCAATTATGTGGATGACTTGCTAGTATCATCACTTTTATTGGCAAAAACATGAGAAAGATTTGAATTTACATGGATAAATAAGATATTGTACAGGTTGACAAAGGGTACCTAATTAGTGTTTATATAAAGTTTTAAAGGGATGCAACACGAGGACTTCCTAGGGGGCCATCTATCCTAAAACTACTCTCGCCCAAGCACACTTAAACTCAGAGTTTAGAGAAGGCCCATGGATTCATCTTGTACACGTGATTGTTCAATTTATTGGTAATAAGAATTACAAGTCACAAGATCTCATTGATAATTCACCAAGATGGTGTTATTTACAAAGTATGAGTTTCTGCGAACTTGACAAAATCTGACCATCTGCGCAATATGGTATATCCTCATTACTCCAAAAGTAAACCAAAACAACCTGAGCTCTTAACTCTACACAAAGGCCCCTCAAAGTCATACTATTTTTCTCCCTTAAATAGAATTATCATACATCTAATGCTATCCTATCAGATGCTACCAAACATGGTCAGAATTGTGTACTGATGAGCCACGGGAAACAGAATTTGTACAACAAATAATGGAAACCTTCATAAAATGCAAGCACTTGTACTGGACATACATCAATATCCAATACTAATATTGTAGTCTGGGAAATAAATGTGTGAATCTGAATACAAATCTTTAACTAGATAGTCAATGAGTTGTAAAAGGCTTCTTAAGATGCGTTGATACTTAAACACAATAGCTATAAGGGATAGTAAAAAATTGCATAACTGCTGACATAATTAAAGATAAGACCAATGAGGCTTTTGTGATTGTGACATGAATGATTCAGTCAGGCTACATTGCTAGACCATATTGTATTTTTTTCATTACCATTGATCGAGTTTTACTTTACCTGATGAAGAAAAGATACAATTGATTGAGTTTTAATTGCTTTTTAATGTATGAAGTGCCTACCCTTATTCTTTTTCTTTTTTCTAAATTAAGTTGAAATGTTTACCAGTAGCTCTTTAGCATGATATTTCTATCTTGGTTTTCAAAACGTGTTTCTAAAATGTTTTTCCTAGTCGAGGGTCTATCGGAAACAGCCTCTCCACCTTGGTGGAGGTAAGGTCTACATCTCACCCTCTCCAGACCCCACTTGTGGAATAACACTGGGTACGTTGTTGTTGTTGAAATGTTTACCATTAGCAAACAACGCCATCAAAATAAATATAACATAAATCTGTAACTAGCCTATGCATGAAAACTGGGTTGGTTGGGTTATTAAGATAATATATGTTTTATGTATGCAGTACCATATAGTCTAATTATTAACAAAGTATTTGAGGTTACAAAAACACTTAACATTAGAACTACGAGCAGATATTTCCCGATGCATCACTTCTCTTTAACCAAATTTCCAGTGAAAAGAAAAAAGATAAAAACAAACCTGCAAGGCGTTCTGCTCATATGACCCAAGTATGCCAACTGGTTGTGGATATAGTGCCGCAGATGTCATTTGAGACATGTATCTTCCAGAGTCCAAGGAATTGGGTCGATTAGAAAAGGATTGACCAGATCCAAATTCACCTTGGTAATTGTAGAAACCCATGTTGCTGCTTCCTGAAAGGTCGCCTCCACCAAACGATCCAACTGGTATGTAGTAACCTGATCCTGGCCCAAAATGCGCGCTATCAATTTCATGGCCACTGCTTCCTGGAGCCACCAGATCAGGCTGTGAAGCTGGAAGACCTGATGTAACATGCGGCAAACCAGGAGAAATAGGTGGTGCATAGTAACTTGGAGAAACTGGAATCTGGTGTGGGGAGTATAGCTGACCATCTATCATAAAAGGAGAAAGAGGACTAGCAATAGGGGAGAACTGTCCAAATGCCATTTGAGCATCAAAGCCATAACTGGGAGGGAAAAAGAGGGGATTTTCATTGTACATTGCCTGTAAAAGGTCAAGGAGCAATTAACATTAGGTGAATCACTGTATGGAACATTAATGCTTCAAATTACAGAAAGTGGAAATAAAACTTACTGGTGGAACCACATGCAAGTTGTTCACATTGACATCATTAGATTGTTCACCCCAACTCCCCGTGCCATTGTCGTAAGCTGAGCCAGAAGGCAAATATAGGATCAATGATCATAAGGAATTTAAACTTTAACAAATTTGTCTACTCCCCAGAGGGGGGGCATTACACAGGGAAATCCTAGGTTAAGGTCTAGAAGTACACCACAGATAGTAAATCCACTGGCAGGTGTACCATCTAGTAAGTAAAAGCTTTTCTTTCTTCACCAATCACTCACAATCATTTATCATTAGTAAAAAATTTACAAGTTATTTCTATTACCTTCATCTCATGAAGCTCAAAATTAGTGTTATGGTCAAGAAAGAGATGGGCAAACAGACAGAGTGACTTTAAGGAATATGCAACAGACTAGAACAGCTAACATGACGTCAATCAAAATCGAAGGGCATTGAGATTTTAGTGGAACAAATTGAAATATGTAAAGAGAGAGAATAAAGCTTGTCAACAATAAAAGAACAAATTATTGAAGGTTTAACCAAACAAGGGAAACTAGTTCAGATTTCACACAAACATAATGTGCCTATTAAGCTAGTCTCCCGATAATTGAAGCTAATTTAAAAGCGCAAACCTTTAATATATCCTAGAACCAAGTCATGGTACACTACAATAATATATAAAGACCTTTTGTGGAAATAAGGAAAAACAAAAGATAAATGATTTACTAAGAACTCAATTCTTTGGCATCTTGCTGTATTCATGAGAAAGTCAACTTAACATAGGATAAAGGAACTAACCTCCATAGTAAAGACCTTGGTCCTGAGGAGAATAGGAATGGAGTGGATAATAGGTGGATAGAGCTCCAGTTTCAGAGGCAACAGGGTGATCTTTAGCATTTATTGAAGCCCCAGGGATGGCTGCATTTGGAGAAGGATTTGCAGAAACGGTCCGTTCATCTTTGGGCGAAATAGGCTGACAATGGATTAAAATGGAAGTACGCATACGTCATGTATGCTAGCAAAAATATACAAAAGATAAACTATAATACCATTGAAGACTATTAGTACTATACCTGTTCTGCAGCATTATGCGGCTCAACAGCTCTTTCACCTATACCACATCAAACAAGGTTGTTACTTCTCAAAAGAACTGCAAGCGTTTAAGGCTTGATTCAAGACCCACAAAACTCAAGAAAAAAAAATTTATACGCACATTGCGGCCACTGTGCTGCCAATAGGCCTTAAACAACCCAACTCCCCATGTGCCTTGTTTATTTGTTTGTTTGATAGGCAAGTAAACTTTTTACATAAACAAAAGAAACAGAAAGTTTGTGCAATGTCCACCGTAAAAAAATGAACAAACACACCAAAAGAAAGTTTCTCTCTCATACAATCAGACAAACACCAGGGGGCGAGCTTTGGCATAATATACAGTTACTCTTTCAGTGACTTGTAGGTCACAATTTAGGTGTCGAGAAAGTATCTTTGGACAAATGCAATTAAGCAAAAGGAATGCTATGCAAAATAAATGCCCACTCTTAGCCTACACTGCACTAGCCTGGATGCACTTAGTGAATAAAGTCCTTTTATTTCTATAGCCGAGAAATCCCAAAGGGTCAGTAGTGTAAAGTTTGAAATCCGGTGGATAATGGGCCCGCCCTCTATCCTTCTATGCTTAAATACCACGTTTTTAAGCTTGCCCAACCTAGTAAAGGGGCTTGGGGATAGAGGGTTTTCTGGGGGAGAGAAAGTTTCCAGATTGGATTTTTTGAGATCAAATAGTACTAGTTGGGTAGATAGAGGTGGTGAAATCTAACCTTTGCATCGATCTTCTTTAGCAGGGCGGGTCGCTTGAGTGTCAAAGAGCTCTTGCGAACTCTGACTTAGAATGGCTTAAGCCAACTCGGGACGGGATGTTTTCCAACTACTATTACAGCAGCAGGATTCAAACCGGACATATGCCTAATCCACACATCACATGTTGAAGTCTTACCGCTAGACGAAAGCCAGGAGAGCTGGGGCGGAAGTCCTTTTCTTACCATTAAACCCAGGAGAGCTGGGGCGGAAGTCCTTTTCTTACCATTAAACAAGGACAAATATAGCAGATAGGCTGCGTACATCACACCTCTTGGGGTGCGGCTCTTCCCGGACCCTACGTGAATGTAGGATGCTTTGAGCACCGAGATGCCCGTCAAGCAAGGACCATATAAATCCCTAACAAGTTGACATTACATACAAGGTGCGCCTACATAGAAACTCATTCAATAAAACAAAGAAGCCAACCACAAACAGGTACCCACTATCTCGTCGAGATCCATCAGATACCTACTACCCCCACCAACATAGGCACCAGATAACTCTACTCACCCAGGCTGAGGCGAATGAGCTTGCTCGAACCATATATACTTATATAGAAATCTAATCAGAACTTAAACACCAATATATATATATATATATATATATATTAGCAGGTACCTATGTGTGATTCCCTGGATGCACTTTGTGAATAAAGCAAGTCCTTTTATTTCTATAATCGAGAAATCCCCTAAGGTCAGTGGTACAAAGTTTGAAACTCGATGGATAATGGGCCCGCCTCTCTGCCCTAACAAGGTGTGCCTACATAGAACTGAATCGATACAGAAAGAGATGCCAACCACAAGGAGGCACCCACTCCATTAGTTACCTACTACCTCCCAGCAAGTACCGGATAACTCTATCCACCAAGGCTTAGGCAGATGAGGTTGCTGGAACTAATTAATGAAAACGTATACACTGAGTGGAATTAAATCCCAGATCCAACAACCTATGTATATGTAAATAAAAAGGGGGTAAAGATGTTTACAAACCTGAAGATGGAACAGAGGCAAATCGATCGACGTTCTGCTGATTTGAATCCTCCATCAATTGAATTGAAAAAAAATAGAGAACCCTAATCCCCAAAAATTCTCTCTAATTCGAATCAAAAGAGGAATTTGGGGTTCGCGGGAGGGGTTTGAAAATATAAGTATTACTTAGGACATAACAATAACAATAATAATAAAGGGTTTTAGGGTCCACTTGTAGTTTCCTTGTGCGGAGTTCCCAACTGGCAACTTACACTTTCAGTTTTCACTTTTCCTACTTCCCCCCTTGCTTGCAACTGAAGGTAGTTGCTACAATTGTACCAAGATAATATGACATTATTTATTTTGGTACTTGACCTAAAGTTTGATATATCTTGATTTATTGATAACATTTTTATATAGTCATTTCACTAATTGTCATATAACTGCTCAAATTAGTGTGGAAAGCTCATTTAGATTAACCTTTGATGTGTTGATTTTCTAGTATTATTTTGACTTTTTTTGTCAGCATTAAAATATTTTGTACGTTGAATTTGATATTATAAATTCTTGTCAAAGTAAATTGCTACTAAATTTTGGGATGAACAAAATTGATCCGTCAACTACTGGCGATTCACTTTTTTCAACTACTAGTAAAATAGGTTGCGTCTCGCGCGGTTGGAAACAACATTAGTGGATTTAGTGATTAATATTGTTGTAAATATATTTGAGATAGCAGTTAGTTTAGTGATTAATATAATTGTAAATTTATTTGAGTTAAATAAATTTAAATTTCATGTATATGCATATGATAGTTTATTATATATATTTGATTATTCACAAATATAATCACTTAGAAGTAGAACTTAGATTATCTGAAACTTCTATTAGTACATTTTCTTTCGTAAACTCCAAAAGTATATGTGCTACTACACATAACTTCTATAACTTTAATAACGTGTGTGTATATGTGTGTATGTGTGTGTTTAGGTATTTAATTTTAGTATATTTATTTCATTAAATACTACAACTTTTATTTTTCTAAAATTGTCTTCTTGTCAAAGAACACGAAGAAGAAGTATGAACAGTAAAGATATTTTAAAATGAAAGCATACAAATTAAAAAGTCTTAATTGTTGTAAAACTAATAGTAAAGAGTGCAAGAACAAGACAAAATATATGAGAGGAGAAGGAAGAACTTGTATTATTCTCAAAGTAATTCAAGTGTGACTTCCATAGACAAAGTGTCCTCTATTTATAGGACACCAATACATAGGAGGTTACAAATAATCCTAAGAGTTATAAGAATTAAAGAGGTGCCTAAATGAAAATTAAGTAGGAGAAAGTGGGGAGGAATTAAGTAGGAGAAAGTGGGGAGGAATTAAACCATAGGTTACAATTGAATAATGGTGAGTAGTGGTCATCCACATTAACACAAATAAATAAATTTACAACACTCCCCTTTGGATGACCATTTGGAAGGTAATGTGCCTCGTTAAAACCTTACTAGGAAAAGCCCGGTGGGAAAAAAGCCCAGTGAAGGAAAAAGAGTACACACTTCCTGTAATACGCCTTTAGAGCTGCCTCATTAAAAACCTTACAAGTAAAACCCAAGTGGGATAAAACCTTATTAAGGGAAAAAGAGTGCAGTGCGTATTTTACTCCCCCTAATGACAACATCATTTAACATCTTGAAGATGACACATTCCAACCTTGTATATCAGCTTCTCAACAGTTGACGTTGGCAATGATGCAGTGAATAGATCCGTCAAACTATCACTGGAATGAATACTTGAACATTAACTTCATTAATCTTTTGAAGATCACCATTGCAAAGTAATTTTGATGGATAACCATCTCCTTTAGTTGTATCTTCATTTTAGCTTAATTATCCATGCAATATTTTATATAATATTGTTGAATCTGCGTCATCAAAGAAATTCCATATTGTTGCTGCATAAGTTGAGTTCTTGGTCTCAATCATTTATATTGCCGGCTAGCTTGATATATGGCTATTATCTCTTCATGATTTGAAGATGTAACAACAACAATGTATTTCGTGAAGTGCCATAATATAGGTATACTTCCACAAGCAAATAGCTAGTTGATATCGGGCTTTGTGGATTAAGTAGATATCATGTACTCTTTTGATGTCTTCACATTAAGGAAGAACTAAATCTCATCGATAAGCTTATAACAAAAGCCATAACCAGTGGAGTATATTTGGTAACATATTTCAATGCACCAATTGCATTAAAATATGATATTTCAATACAAAGAAGCTCGCTAACGCGATTTCGCCACATGTGGCCGGATTGTTTTAATCTGTATAAATATTTATGAAGCTTCATAGAACATGTTTCCCGGGAACGTTTATATGCTTCAAGCATTTTGAATCCTTCAAGGATTTTAATAAATATATTGTTCAATGAGCCATATAAAAGGCAGTTGTAACATTCATATGCATATCAAGTCTTTCATGCACTGCCAGACATACAACATACCTGAAGGTGATTGCATCCACCAAAGAAGAATATAGCCCCATATAATCAATGTCAAATCTTTGTGCTTCAAGTCGTACGTTATATTTAACAACTTATTTTTATCAATATTTTTGGCACAAAAACTTCTTTGTACACCACTGGCTTTGCACCTTCAGGTGTTCGGACTATAAGTCCGTAAACTTCACATCTCCCAAGTGAAGCCAATTCTGCTTGAATGTATTTTTTCTATTTTGGCCAATAATTTCATGTCTGTATTCCTAACAGACTTAAACTCAAGATCCTCATAATCATATAAATATTGAGCTTTATAATATATGTAAGATATCATCGATGATAATTTCATATATCGGTTCCTAATCTGACATAACATATTGAGATCTCTTTATATTCAAAATTTTCAGGTACCTGAACCTCTCCTGATGAGGTTTTATGAAGTGTTATGTCCTGGGCTATTCTAGAGCCCTGCCTCCTTAATTGACCATCATAATCATTTGCTCCTTTCCTTTTTTAAGGAATTATATTTGGAACCGAGTGGTCTACCACGCTTCAGGCATGCCTTAGACTCATATTCCTGAACAAACTGATTTTCCTATCAGGACATCAGGAGCATTAGCAGCTGGAAAATAATAATTTTCTTTTGGATCAGTAATGCGTCGGGCAGTGACTTGCATTACCTTTAAATGAGGATCATAATCAAATGAAAATTTAATTTATTTATTCCTGAGCTGCTTTAATTTTCTCCTTCTAATGTTAGCCAAACTAACATTCATTCCCAACCTTATATGGAATCCATCTTTGTGCGTTGTGGTAGAGCAATTGATAATATACCTCACATTACAATTATTAGATGAAAAATATTTGGTTACTGACACAGAACCAATTATGAAGGGGAATTCATTTGGTGGCATGTCGCGCACAAGTGTTGTTTTATGGGTATGCCATATCTCATACTTGATTTAGGTAGCTTTGTTCTCATATGCATGGTTTAGCAATTGGAGGCTTTCAATATATGAATCTGCTAAACCTGCTTGCCATCATGATCAAGATAACTTGTCTTGATTGCATAATCTGGAAATCTGCTCATAATAAAATTTATTTGAGCAAATACTTAACCTCGCAAGTACCATTGCGGGTTTGTAATAAACGCACATGTGACCTTATCATTGTTGACACCTAATTTTGTCCCTCCTGTTTCAATAGCCATTATTCAGACAAAATTGCACTGACAGCCACACAATTACCCTACCCCCATTCCTATCTTGAGTCATTACCTCATGTACACACGTCAATTAGGCCATTTTTCAAAACACTGGTACAAGCCACGGCTATTCACAAAATCTGCATGTTCAAGTACAATTTTTGTAATTATTTCCATTTTAGAAAATTTCACAAAATTGCTTTAAAATTCAAAATTATAATCTCCATTAGCCCTTTAGCCCTCAGAATTAATTTCCTAAATTTTCTATAATTTTATAGGCATTTTCTATACAATTTTCCGCACATTTTACAAGCATTTATACACAATTATACACATTTTATACTATTTTATACAATATATATACATATATACACATAAACACACACATCAGCCTCACTTATACACATCACCACTGACGTGGCACAATCTTGGCCGTCTACGCAATTGATCCAACAGCCAGGATATTATTTTTCTTTTAATTACATTTCACCCCCGAAAACCCCAAAAGATTTTTCATTTTCCCTCACCCACGGAACCGACCTTCTCTCTCTCTCTCTCTCTCTCTCTCTCTCTCTCTCGGCGAAACTCAAGTCGCTGTTGTTCGCGACGTTATCCGGTCAATTGGGCCGGTGAAATTCGAAGAAAATAGCACCATCGTGCTCACCTCTCCGTCCGCTACAAAACCTATACCCTTTTGCCTATGTTCAAATGAGGTCGACTTTGACCCTCGCCGATGGGGGTTACCACTGCTAGAAAATACCTCTGACCTTGTCTAAGAGAGTTCTAAGACGACGTTACCACCTGAAAAGGGCGAGAAATCCCTCATGCGAACTCGATTGAGACGGGTCAATTTGACCCGACTCCGTTTGAAAACGGGTAACCCTCTTCTCCTTTTTTACTCTCTCTGACCTATGTGATATATGTGTTTAGTCGTTTAATTATTACTTGTCAATTAGTTAGGACAAGAGGCCACATGATTAGTGATTCATGTTTCGATTCATTGATCAAAACTGAACATTGTATTAAGCTGTTTGAATACTTGGAGTCGATGCATTTGTGGTTATGTTTCATTTCATTTAGGACTTAGCTTCTATGTCAGTGTGCTCATCTTTTTTTTACAGTATATCTAGCTTTTTATTTTGATAGAACACATGATCACGTAATTTGGGATTGGAGAATTGAATTCATTCGCACGATTGGGGGAAAACTTGATTTGTTCCAAACTCTCTGATTGATACTTGAATGGAAATTGGTTTTAGTAATCGATGAAGCATCAATCTGGAGTTTGATTGGAATTTATTAATACAATCAAGGGATTTTGAACCTAAAATAGCTTAAAATCATGCTTATGCACTGATTCTCTTGAACCTGGACTTCAGAACCAGT
The DNA here is from genome assembly GCA_029990575.1 of Petunia axillaris subsp. axillaris. Classification (NCBI taxonomy): domain Eukaryota; kingdom Viridiplantae; phylum Streptophyta; class Magnoliopsida; order Solanales; family Solanaceae; genus Petunia; species Petunia axillaris. Next base: position 8,625,955 of record JARKNS010000001.1, on the reverse strand, counting down.
TAGGATTAGTAAGATTTGTTGCCTAGAATCTCGTTTATGTGATTTCCCTTAAGTTTAGGGCTTCTGATTCAGCCTATATTTGTAAAGGATATTAGGGAATCTTTGATAATTTTGGAAAGACAATGTTGACTGCATTACATGCCCACCCGTTTGAATTTAAGCCCTGCACCCCCTACAACTATAAAAATGAGTCCTTCCTTTCACTTAAAATAGAATTGGAGGCTGCCTGGTATTCACACATTAATACTTTGGCACTATACTCTCTTTCTGGCTTTCAAAATTTCTGGAAAAGTCCTATTCTCTTGCGCTCTTCTGGATATTATTTCTGGAAGATCCTAACACTACTTAAAACATTGCTTGCCTGTATTGTTATTTGCCTAAACCTACCTATGCTTATGATGGTTGCTTAATCTCTGTTGGTGTGTTTGAGTATTCAAAGTCCTCCTTTACCTCTTCCCTTGCTAACACTTACCCTGCAGCATATATGGATAGCCTTAAGGGCTATACCAATTCTTAATTTGCAGGTCTCTTACATGTTTGTAATAGCCTAGTGAAAGGCTCTTACTATCTGGAAAAACTAAGGCCAAACAAGGCCTTACTTGGCTGTACATAGGGCACTGCCCAGACATTACCCCTCTCTGTTCTTTTCCCCTTAAGAACTGTCCCCATCTGTGTATATTTATTAGTATTCCTGCCTGTACTTGCTTTAATACAGGGTCTGCAGTCATTAAGGCTGCGAGCATGGCTATCCAGGGGCATTTCTCACCTTACTCTTCTATGTGCTACATTAATCATCTTGAAAGCATGACTTTTATTGCCTAAAACTTATACGATAATGTTAATCTATGTTACTTGTTTCAATTAGAGTCTGGATATTGCTAGTATATATAGGTTTTAAAGTTTTAAACCGAAACATTTGAAGTTTGTGTAAATCTGAAATTTTAAATGGCAAAATACTTACTTACACACTCAAACTTGTCCCGAAAGCCTCATGACACACTTTAACTCTACGGGTGACCTATCACCCCCTTAATATGTTTGAAGTGGTATTCACGCAAACCTGATGACCAGTTGCACCATGGAAGGTGTTCCACACTTGCCCTGTGACTTTGCCACGTGGTAATATGTCAATATATATTGATTTTTCCTTTTTTTATTTAACACTATTTTATTTTATATCACAGTTTTTTTCTTATATTTATATAATTATTTTAATTTTAGTTTTTATTTCTTTTTTGTATAAACAAGTACTCTTCTTCTCCACTCCTCCATAGCTATGCATTGCCAACCTAACTAACAAATTTGTATCTTTACAATATCATATGAAACTTGCTATAATCAAACTCATTTTTCTTCCAACATATAACATAATGAAAAAAAAACTCAAGCTTTCTTATGAGTATTTATGAAAACTAAACGTAGAAACTCCATTGAAGACCTTCGAAAAAGCTTAAAATTTCGAAGTGGGTCTTACTAATTGGATAGATCTGAGAATTGAGCTGCTGAATTAAATTCATTATGAACAAGAACACAATAATTTGATCTTAAAAATTATTGATGGTTTGAACTAAATTTCGATTGGGATTTAATCGGATTATTGTGGGAACCTTTAGTTTAAGTTTAAATTTCAAACCTTAGAGAATATTTTTTAGAAATGGTGATGGAGAAAAATGAAGAAGTCGAGAAATGTGGAGAAGTCGGTAATGAAGTTTGAGAAAAAGAGGAGGGAGAAAGATGAGTTTGAGAGGAAAAAGAATAAGAAAAGGACAGAAAATGGAAATGAAAAGGTAAAAAGAGAAAAAGTGTCCCATAAATAATCAAGGTTAAGTTAGTAACTAACTACTAATTATAAATAGACATGTGTGTAATTTAATTTTGTTTTAACATACTTTTATTTTTTCACTCGCCGTTTAGGAGATAATTTTTCTTTCCTCTGCCACGTCAACCTTTAGGGTGATATTAATACCACTTCAAATATATTAAGGGGGTGATAGGTCACTCGTAAAGTTAGAGTGTGCGGGGGATTTTCGGAACAAGTTTGAGTGTGTAAGTAAGTATTTTGCCAATTTTAAATGATAAGGGGGGCTGAATGCGTAACTTCTGCTTGTTCTGTGACTGTTTTTGCAAATCAGACTGCCCCTCCGTTTTCTTTAAGTGATCAGGGCCCAATACCCATTTCAAATCTGGCCCTTTGTATGTTTGAATCATCTCTAAGAAACTTAAAGTTCTTATACACTATTAGTTTGTATGTTTGAATCATCTCTAAGAAACTTAAAGTTCTTATACACTAATCTAATAGTGTATAAGGGTGTATAAGTTATTGGGGTCAACTATACAAGTGTTTTCTAAAGCCTAATACTATTAATCACTCATGTATTTGCATGCCTATGCCTATATTAACGTGTGACAACCCTTTGTTTGCATTTATCTGCTTCTGTGAAATTCATTTTCGAAAACAGTCACTCAACTATATATATTTCCAAAACTGACCCTTACATCAAAAAGCCATTAAGGTTTGGGCTCGATAATTAATGACGAGTCGCACTGACCCTAAATGACTAACATTTTATTTCAAAAATAACACCCATTTGGTTTTTGACAAAATCTGAAATTGTTTGTAAAAGCTGTCTATTTTTGCAAAACTGCCAATCCATGCAAAATTGATTTAAATGCTAATTGCACAAATAAACTGTATGTCAATACTCTTTGCAGATTTAGCCATACTTTTGATTACGCTTTTATATTAGAGGCTATAAATGCGATTAGGCGCGGAATTAGGCCGTATGTGAAATCCAATTGTGTATATGCTACTTAGACTTGCCTAAATTAGACTTAATATATAGATTGATTGAGAATTTGACCTTTTAAGTTAGTAACATGTATTTGATAACACATATTTGCAAAAGACATCCCAAAATATATAGACTCGAACAGGACCCACTTTTCGTGGGACTTGGGGAAGTGCCTAACGCCTTCTTCACCGAGTCATTTGGACTTCTTACCAATTGCATCTCTGAAACTAGACCAGTTTAATAATGAACTAGACCTTAGACGCTTGGGTGACCTAATACACCTTAGAAAACTATATTAGGTGGCGACTCCAATTCTTGAACTGAAACGAGTTACCCAGTCAAATCCGAAACCCGACTCCCTCCGAGTTGAGTCTAAAATCGGGTATGACAATCATAGATGAATCTATTTATAATAATTATATGGTCCACATGGCAGGTGAACGGGCCCATATTCACCTTTTATACATTCTAGAAGTGCGGGGATCCCGATCCCAAATTTAGTTGGTTTAGTAATTTGTTTATCTCGAGAACAAGTAGCACAAAAAGAATTCTTGAAGAATCCCGATTCTTCAGTATATACTCATGTGAATTCTCATTTATATATTTTATGCATCATATCTGAATCAGGATGGTCAAACCGGTCATGCCAACTCATAAATTTATTCATCTAGAAAACTTCTGATTTACTATAGCATGGACTTTGTAATAATAAACTAAAAGTTTATTATAGCATGCACATATGATTCTACCATACTTATATTTTGTGTAATACAAACTCGAGGAAGAGGCGAGGAGCTTTTCAAGCACATATATCTCACCCGACATTCTTATATTTATGCATTACAAACTGGAGGAACGGGCGGGTAACCCTTTATTATATACATATATCTTACCCTCTATGGCTGTAGTAATATGAAGATATTAAATCTTCCCATATTTGTAGTCTCAATTTGATAGTCATTTTGGCAAATGTATTGAAACTTAACAAGTTTCTTTGAGACATACTACAATAAATATTTCATCAATTTTATTCCTTCAGATAGTAATAAACTGGCTCTTCTATAGCACTCAATTAGATTTGTACTACCATATATTTGATGACACCATCCATATGGTGAATATTTCCTTCAAGGAGATATAAGTATGATCATGGTCTAGTAATTATAGGCAAGATTTATTTCTTGCTTTCACTTACTCAATATAATTTTTGACGTACGATTTGTATGCGAGCAATGACCATTAGTGCCATAATAAATTAAAGGACATATTCATTTTTCTCGAACCTCATCATGAGGTGAGTTTTGACATTTTATAAGCCCTGATGGGCATGTCCATATTCATCTTTCTCGAACCTCTTCTGAAGGTGAGTTTTGATATGTTATTACATATTACCACATTCACTTCGGAGAATAGGTCTATATTCATAATATTTATTACAATATGTCTCATTCACATCAGGGAATGTACCATAGTCATCTGGACTTCGCCTCATACTCATATGATACATTGATGACATTATTATCTTTACCATTTGAACGGTTATTTTGAGAATCTTTCTTGTTCTCTTATTTATGTCACCATGAAGACAATTGCTTCATTCATTTCCTCGCCCACAACTATGGTCTATACCATGGTAATTACTTTGTCGTCTTTCAGATATAAAATTACTTGCCTTCTTTCAGACATAAAATTATTTTGCCTTCTTTCAGGTATATTATGTGTTGCTACTTCATTCACATCTGAGAATGGAGCATATATTGTGCTCCCACATTCACCTTAGGAAATGGAGCATAATCTGCTCCTACATTCACCTAATATAATGGAGCATATCTAGTGGACGGGCTTATATAGCACATAGTTTTGCCTCATCAGTCATCATTATGTAATAGATATGGTGCACTAGGACTTGCACCAGGCCTCCAACATTCATCTTTGGGTCATGAACTCAAAAGTTATACCCTCAAGACATTATGCCATAATGTAATAGAGACCTTAACCATACATCTTACTCGCAATAAATGACATGATTAGGCCAAAACGAACTGGGGCACACCTTTGTGCCTTCTGAAATGTTACCACTATTGTCTGATAGTGGTTAATTATAACATAAATGGATCATTCATAATGAGGCTTTTAAAATATAGCAACTTTTAGTGGTCATAAAGATATAGTTGTATATGCTGCTAGAATTCGACATTTTTGTAATCTTACATGGATGCTTTGGACTGACCTTCAAGCCATAGTCATAAAATCAACTTCATAATATTTCATGTAAAACTGCACTTCATGAGAAATTTCGAGGCATGATATATAGAGAGAATATAATTATTTGAAATTTCTTAATCACAAGTAACTGTAAAAGTAGCAGTATAGAATATGTACCCCACAACATATTTCATTATAGAAAGAGTCCTTTCTCAACCAAAATATGAGTTCTGGCCTAGATATAATAATGGTTCCTATAAATTGAAACTTCCACCCTTTTCATTTCATTCATAATTTTATTTTAGCAAAATGATTTATTTAGTATTTCATATATGCATCAAATAATATGTTTGAGTCAAGAAGCTTTCATGAAAAAAATAATCCAACAACATAAGTTTTGATCTTTATTGCATATGACAGTCTATAATAAAAAAACAATTAGAATAACTGTTTTCTCTGTTCTCTTGGCAAAATTTATTTTCAATTTAACCTTTGAAAGTCTTAAAAGATCCATCGATCTAGCTTAACATGAAAGAGAGAACAATTAAACAGTTTGTAAACCAACAATCAATAAAATAACATTAGAACATATTACCTGGTTAGTTTAGCTAAATGATGCACCAAATCAACGAGTCTTGAAGCGTGAGCATCAAAAGAGTTAACTACAAAGTCAAATCTCAGTTATTGTTCATAAAGAAACTTAAAAATGATTTCATACCAAAATAGAAGTTCACAGCAAATATAAAGCTGCGGCATGGTACATTTTAAATTGAAATATTTTTCGTTCTTGATTGCTGACCACATTTGGGTTCCCCCGCTTCAACAATTAGAACACATCATAATGTGCGACATGAATTATCGAGATGAAACTGAATTGAAAGTGTGGTTAGAGACTCGTGCTGATAACGTGTTGTAAAACTAATCGTAAAAAGTTCAAGAACAAGACAAAATATATGAGAGGAGAAGAAAGAACTTGTATTATTCTCAAAGTGTTTCAAGTGTGTCTTCCAAAGACAAAGTGTCATCTATTTATAGGACACCAATACATAGGAGGTTACAAGTAATCCTAAGAGTTATAAGAATTAAGAGGTGCCTAAATGAAGAATTAAGTAGGAGAAAGTGGGGGTAGTAAATCATAGGTTACAATTGAATAATGGTGAGTAGTGGTCATCCACATTAACACAAATACATGAATTTACAACACTAATAGAAATAAGTGGCAAAAGAATTACATCTCCGTGTTACCCTCTCTTGGGTGACGTGCAATCCGTGCATGAACATGCAAAACTCAAAATAAAAGGATCAGATTCGTTAAAATGCTCAACTCGAAGAACAAATTCAATTACTATTTTCATGACCAAAATTTTAGAACATATCAGATGATCAAATCAAAAGAAAACTAAACAAAAAATAGAAATAAAAATTTAGGAAAAGTTGAGGAATAATGAGAAGACCCTGTCACCCTGGGGTATAAATGGGGCAAAGTTTCCATTTACCAGCTTTTATTGAGAAGATAAATGACATTTCCGTTAGGTTGGGCTTGGAAGTATATGGAAAGTTTTAGGGAGAATTTGTGTGTATTAGTTTCTCATAAATTAGCTAGGCCAAATTCATATGCAGCCCCTTAAACTTGTCATATTATTTCACTTAAACACTTGAACTAAAGGTCATACCTATTGAACACTTAAGTTCCTTCAAAAGTGTACCAATTGGACACATATTGCCGACATGTCAAAGTATGTAACTTTTACTCTCTTTGAGCACGTGGAGCATCTAAAATGTGGCTAATGTTGTAAAATAAAGGTAAAAGAGAGCAATAACAAGATAAAATGTATGAGGATGAGAAGAAATAACTTTTATTATTCTCCATTCCAAGTATTCAAGTTTATATTACAAAGGAGGAGAATACTTCTTATATAGGATGTAAAAGTCATCCAAAGGTTACAAATACTAAGTGACCTAATTAATAGGTACTAGTAACATACAAATGGTTCATGAGGTGGAGAAGTGAATGGACATCTACAATAAAGTGGATTTATAACATTCCCCCTTGGATGTTCATTGAAGATAATGTGCCTCATTAAAACCTTACTAGGAAAAACCCAGTGGGAAAAAGCCCAGTGAAGGAAAAAGAGTACACACATCATGTAATACGCATTGAGAGCTGCCTCATTAAAAACCTTACAAGTAAAACCCAAGTGGGATAAAACCTTGTTAAGGGAAAAAGAGTGCAGCGCGTATTTTACTCCCCCTGATGAAAACATCATTTAACATCTTGAAGACGACATATTGCAATCTTATATATCAGCTTCTCAAAGTTGAGGTTGACATTAACTTAGTGAAGAGCTCCATCAAATTATCACTGAAATGAATTAATTTCATAATTCTCTTGAAGATCACCATTGGAAAGTAATTTTGCTAAATAACCATCTTATTTGGTTGTATCTCTATTTTAGCTAAATTATCCATGCAATATTTCATATAATATCGCTGCATCTTCGTCTTCAAAGGAAATACCACACTGTTGCTGAATATTTTGAGTCCTTGATCTCATCACAAATATTTTCGCATATCTTCAGGCATGGCTATTATATATCACTTCATAAATTAAAGATGTAGCAGCAACAATTGATTTTATAAAATGCCATAACATAGGTATTCTACCACGACAAATAAATACGAAATTGATATCGGGCTTTGTGGATCAAGTAGATATCATAAATTTATCTGATGCCTTCGCGTTGAGGAATCACTAAATCTTACTGATAAGCTTATAACAAAAGCTATAACCAGTGGAGTATATTTGGTAAGATACTTCAATGCACCAATTGCATTAAAATATGATATTTCAATATAAAGAAGCTCGCTAACGCGATTTCACCACATGTGGCCGGATTGTTTCAATCCGTATAAATATTTATGAAGCTTCATTGAATAGGTTTCCCGATAACCTTTATGCTTCAAGCATTTTGAATCCTTCAAGGATTTTAATAAATATATTGCTGTTCAATGAGCCATATAAAAGGCTGTTGCAACATTCATACGCATATCAAGTTTTTCATGCACTGACATACAACATATGTGAAGGTGATTGTATCCACCAAAGGAGAATATAGCTCCATATAATCAATGTCAGATCTTTGTGCCTCAAATCGTACTTTATATTTAACGATTTATTTTTATCAATATATTTTTTATACAAAAATATCTTTGTACACCATTAGCTTTGCACCTTCAGGTGTTCGGACTATAGATCCAAAAACTTCACATCGCTCGAGTGAATCCAATTTTTGCTTGAATGCATTTTTCTATTTTGGCCAATAATTTCATGTATGTATTCCTAACATACTTAAGCTCAAGATTCTCATATATCGTCGACGATAATTTCATAGCTCGGTTCCCAATACGACATAACATATTGAGATCTCTTCATATTCAGTATTCAGGTATCTGAACCTCTCCTAATGAGGTTTTATGGAGTGTTATATCGTGGGCTATTTTAGAGCTCTGCCTCCTTATTTGACCATCATAATCATTTGTTCATTTCCTTTTTTCAAGGATTTATCTTTGGAACCGAATGGTCTACCACGCTTCAAGCGTGCCTTAGACTCATTTGCACAAACTGATTGTCCTATCAGGACATCAGGAGCATTAGCAACTGGAATATAATTTTTAACTTTGGGTCAGTAATGCGTCATGGCAATGACTTGCATTATCTTTAAATGAGGATCATTATCAAATGATAATTTAATTTAAAACATCTGCTTTAATTTCTCCCCCTAATGTTAACCAAGCTAACATTCCTTCCCAACCTTATGTGGGATCCATTTTTGTGCATTGTGGTGGAGCAATTGATAACGAATCACACATTATAATTATTAGATGGAAAATATTTGGTTCCTGACCATGAACCAATTATGAGGGGAATTCATTTGGTGGCATGTCGCGCACAAGTGCTGCCTTATGGATATACCATATCTCATACCTGATTTAGGTAATATTGTTCTCATATGCATGGTTGAGCAATTGGAGACTTTCAATATGAATCTGCTAAACCTGCTTGCCAACATTATCAAGATAACTTATCTTGATTGCATAATCTGGAAATCTGCTCATAATAAAATTTATTTGAACAAATACTTAACCTCGCAAGTATCATTGCGGGTTGTAATAACGCACATGTGACCTTCTCATAGATGCATCAATCATATAATAATTATATGGTCCACATGGCAGGTGCACGGGCCCATATTCACCTTTTATACATTCTAGAAGTGCGGGTTTAGTTGGTCTAATAATTTATTTATCTCGAAAACAAGCAACACAAAGAGAATTCTTGAAGAATCCTGATTCTTCAGTATATAACCATGTGAATTCTCATTTATATATTTTGTGCAACATATTTGAACCGGGATGGTCAAACCGGTCATGCCAACTCATAAGTTTATTCATCTAGTAAACTTCTAGTTTACTATAGCATGGGCTTTGTAACAATAAACTAAAAGTTGTTATGGCATGCGCATATGATTCTAACACACTTACATTTTGTGTAGTACAAATTCGAGGAAGAGGCGGGGAGCTTTTCGAGCACATATATCTCACCCGACATTCTTGTAGTAATATAAAGATATTCATATCTTTACATCAATTTTAGTCTCTTAGCCATTTTGGCTAATGTATTTGAAACTTTACAAGTTTCTTTTGAGACGTACTATAATAAAATATTTTATCAATCTCATTCCTCCAGGTAGTAATAATTTGGCTCTTTCGGAGCACTCAATTAGTTATATACTACCATGTATTTCATGACACCATCCATATGGTGAATATCTCCTTCAAGGAGAAAGTCATATAATTTTTCTCATGGTCAAATCATTATAGGCAAGATCAATTTCTTGCTTCACTTGCTCTTATGTAATTCATAATAATACATAATTTTGATGTACGTTCTGTACGAGAGCAATGACCATTCACGCCATAATAAATGACATAATCATTTTCTCAAACCTCTTCTGGAGGTGAGTTCTGATATTTTATAAGCCATGATAGGCATGTCCATATCCATAATATTTTTTAATATATATATTGCCATATTCACTTTTGGGAATGAGTCTATATTCTTAATATTTATTAAGAATTGTCTCATTCACTACAGGGAATGGACCATAATCATCTAGATTTTGCCTCAATACTCACATGATTCATTGATGGCATTTTATCTTTACCGTTTGAATGATTATTTTGAGAACTCTTATTGTTCTCTTATTTATTTCATAATGATGACTATTATTTTGTCATTTGCCACGTCCATGACCATGGTCTCTACCATGGTAATTATTTTATCGTCTTTCAGACATAAATTATTTGCCTTCTTTCAGACATAAAAATATTACTGCCACATCCACATTCATGAATGGAGCATATGTTGCTCCCACATTCACCTTATGGAATGAAGCATATCCACCTCATAGGTTGCTCCCACATTCACCTTATGAAACGGAGCTTGTCCTGCTCCCACATTCATCTTAGGGAATGGAGCATATATTGCTCCCACATTCATTCTATGAATGGAGCATATCCATGGACGGGCTTCATAATTCTTCATAAAAAAATACATTATTTTGCCATAATCATCAATGGTGCATGTTAGGCCATAATGCGTTGGGACTTGAACCCAAACGTCTTTTCCTCATGATATAGCGAGTCCTGGACGCGATGTCTTAATAATCTCTTTCAAAATATTGCTACTTCGAGAGTAACTTCTAAGGTATGATTAAATATTAATTGCACCAATATGTTGGATTATGTTGATGAACCAAATAAAATTGATACCATTAATAAAAATAATGTACCAAGCTTGAAAAATACTAACCTCTCGGATATACTTTTAATGGTGCCAACTGAATTTGATATAGGATTCATAAACATTCCTTCACCAACTCAACAAAGTAGTTAGCGCAAGTAAATTTGAAAGTATATATCATGAAAGTAACACCTGAAATCTCCAGCTGTCTTATGAGAAGAATCCGTAAACAAGGAAATTCATTTATAAAATCTAACAGATTTAATATTAGTATTCACTTGATCAACATAATTTAAAATAAAAAGATGTCATGAACTGAGTAAAGGGATAAAAACCATAATACATTTTATCTTCAAGATCAAATTGCATGCTAATAGAATACTACATTAGGAGTGTGTATTTCGAGGCTTAGTCTCATGTTCTTTTCTCGTATGTTCCCTGTACTATTTCACAAAATTGAGAAGGTGACACATATTCCCATTATATTGAATCAAGTAGGAATGAATTAGTAATCACTAGTCACCGCAATTGAAAAAAAAATGTCACGGCAAACTAATGAGGGGCTTGGGAATTGAATATTCCCAACAGCTTGTAAGTTTTATATTAGCAGTATATTTAGAGGAGTTTTAGTATAAGTAGTTTAGCAGCATTTCGTAATGCATAATCTATCTTTGATGATCTCATAACCACCTATGTCAGACATATATGTTCCTCACAGAATGTTAATTTGCATTCAAACTTCTTTACATATAACTTAACCGATGAATTCTATATACACTTTGCTAAAGTATAATGATTTGTAGACAAGGTCAAACATGAAATTAAGTTATTTGGGAAATTGAATGGTCAATAAAAAAAATCATATAGCAGGCAACGTAAGTGATAAGTGTTGATACCCAATTTTGTCCCGAAAATTTCAATTAAAGTATAATTATTTTTAAAATTAAAATCAAATTTTTGAAAAGTCAAAAGTAATTGAGTAAATTCAAAGAAAAGGGTTAAATGTATAAAATATGGCCTTAATTTGAACCTACCCGTGCAATCACCTATTTCACTTTAACTTATCCTAAAATAGGCTAAATTCGCAATGATGGCCTCAAATCTGTCTTACTCGTGCAACATTACATACACATACACACACCACCCTTTTCACGCGCAGATCATTTTTCCCTTCCCATCTCAGCTCACGATCCCTAAGCCCATACCCGATGATTCCCATTCCCCTTCAGCCCGTTCCCATTTTCAGTTCAACCCCGACCCGATTCCCCTGGGCAGAAACCCGCGATTCCCAGTTCAAATGAGACGAGTCCAAACTATTTGGTCCCCACTCCTTCTCCAGCTCATTTGATCGTACCAAGCTTATCCAAATTGTACCGTTAAAGGGTTCTTTGGGTATTTTCTCTCAATCGAGAACCCTAATTTTGAGGATATAAAAGAGCTGGGAATCTCATTATTGAAAGGGAGAGCGGGGATAGAAAAAAGAGAGGAGATAGCCGTTAATGGGGTCGGGGGAGCAGTGAGAAAGGGCAGAGAGAGAAGAGCAGGAGATAGAGGGAAAAGGAGCCATGAATAAGTAACAGGAGCAGGATATATAATTTTTCTTAGCTTGGAAGTTTATAAGAAAATACAGTGTCCTTTCTTCGTTTTCATTTTTGGTTGTGTTGTCGCTTCGTTTTTCGAGTCATCGACCTCGTTCAAGTGGCCGCTTTCATTCGAGTGCGGATTCTTCGGATCATCGCCTCAGTTCCTGCTCCGAAACAGGTAAAACAACCTCAACTTTTATCCATTTTTCTATTCTAATGTGTATGCAGCAATCCATGACGTATTTCGCATTAGTTTAGTCATACTTGAACCTGGAAATGAATCCCTGTTTCTTCTTTAGCATCTGTAAGTGCAAATTTGCTATTGTAATCTGTTTTGCTTGATTGTTACACATGTTATCATGGTGATAGCTTGAGTATAATCCTATAGTTAAAGTTTCCATCTTTACTCTCCTTGTTTGATCAAAGTTCTAGTTATGTAAAATGGATTGGCAGATCTTTAGTTTGTTCTTGAACTAGTACGCTTTAATTGAATCTTATCTCCTGTTCCTTATTCAGTTCAGTGTGTTTGTTTCTTCTGTGTAAATCCTGGTTTTTCTAAGGAGAGGTAAAGAGAGGATGCTAAATAATGAATGGTTGTTCCCGGTTGTTGAATGGAGGATAGTTCTAGGATCTTTAGGGGGCTGTTCTGGTGATATGTTGTGTGCAGGTTGGTTAGTGAAGGAGTCGTAGGTGTTCTGGTTTCTGTGCAGAGGTGTGTGTATGTCTGTTCTCAGCTGGTATATAGTTGTAGCAGGGAATAGGTAGCAGGTGTTTCAGGGTCTGTTCAGGAGCTTGTTCTTGGTTAAACTGGTTTGTAAGTTTTCTGGGGTTTGTGTGCAGCATAGGAGGGGTCTGCGAAGGTGTTGCAGAGTGAGTTTGGAGGGAATTGGTGATTTTGTAGGGGTCTGAAAATGTGCAGAAGTGCTGCCAAGTGTGAGTTTCGTCTATGAGCTGTCCTGGCAATAGTCCAAGTGTGAGAAGAGTGTAGGGTATTGTTTCTGTTGTGCAGGTTAGTATGTAGGTGGTTTCAGGGAAATGCTCTGGTATGTCCAAGGAGTTTAGGGAGGCAGAGCTGTTTGCAGATTTGTTTGTAGGATAGTTTGGTCTCCCGGAAGTTGGCATAGGGGTTTTTGGAAGTTTGTGTGTGTCTGCAGATGTGTGTGTTTGTGTTTCAGGTGAGAAAGAGGGTGATAGGGTCTAGTCTGGTTTGTTGATATCGGTAGTCGATAGGAGTTGGTCCTGCGGGATTGCAGGTATGTAGGTGGAGCTTTGTTTTGCTGCAGGTATAGTCAGATAGGATTTCTGGAGTATTTAGGTAGTTGTGCTTGGTAGAAAAGGTTGAATCTCTGTGGTTTCTCTGGAGATTTGGTTTGCAGCCTGATAATGAGTCTTGTTTGCTGTGTAACATCAAGCGTAAAATTGTCTAGTTAAGCAATTAGTCAAGTTAAAATCTTCTTTTACTCTTAGCCATTTTAATCCTTTTCTTCTGGTCTCCTAAAATAAATTTATGTACTTTCCAATGTTGAATTTGCTCCGTTTGATAGTAAATTGGTTCTGTCTATATAAAGGCTTGATAAAATGCAGGATTAGGTGTCCAATGTTCATTCTTCCCTTTAAATTGAAAAATAGTTTAAAAATTGAATCTTTATCATCAGGGATGAGTTCTCGTTTTTTTTTCTTTGATAAAAGTGTGTATCTCTCTCATTTTAGCAAAGTATGTAGTGGCCAATTAATTATTTTATAATCTCTTGACAATGAAGTTCAAGTCCTATTTCTTGAAATTGGTGTAAGATCTTTTCTCTTTGTTTGGTATGAATCAAGCTCGCTGCGTTTCAGTTTAGAGAAATAAAGTGTGTAGGTGATACGTTCTTGTTTCCTCGTAGAGCATTATTTAGTTGAAGTTTGTGACTTAGATCATAAATAGTTAAAGTTCAAATCTTTATCCTATGAATATGGTGTTTAAGGTTCATGTTCTTTCTCTGAAGTTGGTGGTCTTAATTAACCAAAGGCAAAGGCTTTTCTCTGTTTATCATCGTACTTAATTAATTCAAGAAGATTTATATTGTTCTACTCTGTTTTCGGGTGAAAGTGGTCATCTGTTATGGTTGTGGTTCTGACAAGTTCATTTGGTTTGGAATTTTAATTAAATAAGTTGGTTAAGTACTGAGAATCAAGCTTTAAGCTTCTCTTCATTTGACTACTGTTGGCATTTGAAAAGTTTTGCTAGAGCAACCAAAGTTAACTTTGTCTCTCATCTATAATTGTGCTTGTTCGAATGTAACTTTTGAATGAATATTTGGCTTTAAATTTGTTTCCTTGAGGCTTGCTGTCAAGTGTTAAAATGATATATAAAGTCTTCACCATTTACTTTGGCAACAAATTTCTGTGCTTAGGAATCGTTTTTGATAAATTTTGCTGTCAACTTTTGCTATAATTACAAGTGTCCTATTGTTATTCTTGTTTTGTGTTCCATGGCTGTATGGATGAGTTCCCATGTGATAGTATTCAATAGCTAGCAGTACGCCTGTCTTCTTGTCCTAGACTTAGACAATTCATATCAATCGATATACTCACCTTTATGGTGCTCCAAATGGCTGATTGTTGCAATAAATCATTTGGTGCCACTTAGCCATTTGCTTGTCCTTGTGGCTGTTTCATAATGAGATTACAGGAAAATACCCTTTGAGGTTTATTGCAATTTTAATGCTTGAATTATCTAGAGATTTTATTTAATTTGTGTAATTTCATTCCCTTATCAAATTATCAAGTTTGAATAGTCACTAATCCTTATTTTTCTCTTTCTTTACATAATGAACCCTTGGGATCGAGTTTCGCTAACTCACAAATGTGGATGGTTCATTGGCTTGGAGTCTCATCGAGTTCGGGCTCGAGCATCAAGTTTTAAAGACTTTAGAAAATTAAGAAATTCAAGACTCGTTTCGCGAATTTGCGTTCCGGGTTCTATCTTTTAACTCTTATCTTCTTTTCTCTTTAGAATATTTATGTAAACTTTATAGAAATATTTTATCTATTATATATATATATATATATGATTTGTTGTATTTATCTACTTTATGTCCATTTCCTTTATTTTTGAGTCGTTATTTAATTTATTGCAAATCAGGCCATTTAAGTAAATGCGTGCAAATTTTCACAAATTTTCAAAAATCACGCTTAATAACAGACCGTAAGAAAAAACTTCTATCTTATTGATACGAAGTAGTTTCTTTTAAAAAGTCAAAATTTATAAAGAAGTTTTAATTAACTTCTAAATGTCCCTAAATAACTTTGCAAAAAGCGACTTGAAACTTAAGTTCCATCTTATGATGAGAAACCCGGGTTTTAAAGTTGAAATTAAGCAAGTGCCATTTATGCACTGTCACATGCGAGTTGGCAAAGAAATTAGGACGATCAAATCGTTCATTTTCAAAAGAAAATGCGCTTTATTTATTTATTTATTTATTTATTTTATTTTGAAAATAATTAAAGTTAAATAAAATTATAAAATCTTTGAAAACTTACTAAATTTAATTAGTTGAATTACTTAATAGTTCAATTAATTATTTTTAGAAAAGCGCATAAATAGCACTTGCAAATATTTTGGAAACCTGTCGGATTAACCGTTTTTAACGGAATTTCGAAAGTGCCTTAAAAACCTTCTTTCGAAATTAGCAAAACCTCTTACCTTTAGAATCTCTGAACGAAAGACCGTCTTTTTTATAAAAACGGAGTTTTGCACGCATTTGCTTATCTGGTTCCCTGTTTTTCCTTAAATTGGGTGGCGACTCCAAAAGCTCCAAAAGAGTTAGTCCATCCTGTAGATATTCCTGAATTTAATCCTTCGGGGTTAATATTTTTTGGGGGTTCAACAGCATGGCGACTCCGCTGGGGAACAATAAAGGTTTTGACCATAAAGGTTTCCAATTATTTGCAACTAGCATGCCTAATTTATTTGCTTTATTATATCTGTTTGTTTGGTTTGCCTTAGATTGTATGAATCATTTCTTTATTTGTGCATAGTCCGCATTCCGTTCATATTTCCTCCCTCATGGAGCCTGTCAATTCTCTTTCACCTCCTCGATTTCATCACGGGGTACCCGCTTGACGGGTAGCTATGCAGGAAGGGCATTGCCCTTACCTCACTCTTTGAAACTTCTTTCGTGTCACCAAAGTTAGTTGGGATATGGTTTGCCTGGTTTTGTCATGGCCGGTTTTACTGGTTTATGGGGCCAGGTTTATCCCGCATAGGTCTGAATCAGCCTCAACCGTTAGCCCACTCTTAGAAGGAGATTAGGTCATGCATGCATATACACCTTAGTTTGGACCCGGTCCTTGATACCGTTTCCAAGAATTAAGAAACCGCCCTTTTGTCAACGGGTTCTTGAAACCCAACGACAATGCATATTATGTGCTGTGTGATAACGAATCCTCAGTCCTAACCATGTTTTGAGCAAAATCAGATTTGGAATTTTGTCTCCAATGTTGTCTTTAGGTCAAAATGGAAGAATTTAGCAGAATTGAGATCATAGACAGAATTGCAGTCGGGGGAAAGTTAGGCAGATTTGGTTGGTTCGTATTTTGGAGATAGTCTGGTGTGGTGAGATCTAAGAGGCGAAGCCCCTGGTGTCTTTAAAAGGATCAGTGGGGTCCCTCTCTTGAATGGCTTTGCGTGTGTGCAGGCCTATGTTGATTATCCAGCTGCAACTGTATAAAATTGAAGTATGCTTGTCGCATACTAGGAGAGCGAAGCCCATGTGTCTTTGAATGACCAGTGGGGTCCCTCCTTGAAGACTAGTGCGGTCTTGGCTACCTAGGAAACTGAGAGGCTTAATCAAAGCCGAGGACCAGTGAGGAGCCCTATGAACAAGGTCTGTGAGCCTTGCAAAACCTAGGAAGCTGAGAGGCTTGTCCAAAGCCGAGGACCAGTGAGGTTTTTCTTGTAAAAGGTCAATTGGAACCTTTTATGATTTGCAGTCTGGTATTGTGAAGGCTGTTGGAAATCTCACCCCTGGATGTTGTAAATAATTGGGAGTTGTGTTTGGAAGAGTGTGGATGTTTACAAAGGTGTATGGGGATTGTTTCAGGTTTTAGGCATTTGAGTTTAGAATTTTGTGCAAATGTTGTGAAGAGCATGAGCTGTGTTGGAATTTCGAGTTGATACCAACTTTTGGAAGGTAGTTGGGATAACATAATTGCAGTGTCAAGGCGGAGAGTTGATTGTTATCAATTATTATTGCTTACTCTAAATCTGAATTGCTCAGAACTGGCATGAACTATTTTTCGTTACCACTTGTTTGCGCGATTAGGCTTACCTCTAGCACAAAGAGGCACCTTACAGGGTAGGACGTGCCCGCATTTTTATTTACGTTCAACTAATTGTGATTGCCACATGTCAAACTTGCTTAAAAATGCAAAGCGCTACGTGACGCGCGCTACGTGATTGTATGCAATGTTGTTAATGACACGCAAACTAACATAGTTTACCTTTTGAATTTTTCTTTTGTTTGATTATTCCCCGAGCAGAGAGAGTTTGATTAGTGTTGACTCCCGAGTTGGTTAAGTGTCTAATCTAAAGTGAAGCAAGCAATGACTGATAATCAGACTGGTATCCCTGCATCTTCTAATGAGCAAGCAGTTGTTGTTCCTGATGAACAAATTGCTAGAATGGCTAAGCAGATTGAGTGTATGCAAGCTGAACTAGACAGAATGAAAGGGTCGAGCCACCAAAACGCGCCAGCCGTGCTGTCAACTCTGAACCCCAATGTTGAAACTGTCAATCCAAACACGCCTTTAAATTCCAGTGTCATTCATATGCTTGCACCACTTAACAACATCCCAAATGCATTCATTAACCAAAACAACTTGCCTCACTATCAATATTTACATGCCAAAGATACTCCTCGTCCTCCACAATCCAAAGCACCTATTTCTATGGCTGTTGCTCCTCAAAATGCCAATGATCCAAGACAAGGATATCCTGAAGCCCAATACTATGAGCATGACCCCAATGGTAAGAATGTGGATTTCACTAACTATGAAGTGCCTGCAACCGTGAAAAAGCAGGGAAGGATAGTTGAGCAAGGGGAGATAATCCAAACGATGAAAATCATGCAGCAATCCATCAAGGATTTGCAAGTGTCTAGAGGACGTCAAAGCATCTCCTACCGCAATCTTTATCTATACCCTGACGTTACTCTTCCTCCCGGGTTTAAGGTGCCAAAATTTGATATGTATGATGGTCATAGTGATCCATTTGTTCATTTGACCAAATATCTCAACCGAATGAGGGTTGCGGGAGGTAAAGAGGAACTTCTGATGGCCTTCTTCAGTCATAGTCTGGAAGGTATTGCTGCTGAATGGTTTGCAAGGCAGGATATAAGCAAGTGGCGTGAGTTTGATGACATAGCCAGTGATTTTACAAAGCAGTTTGAGTACAATGTCGAGATGGCTCCTGACCTTATAACCTTGTCCAATCTGAAGAAGAAACCAACAAAAACCTTTAGGGAATACGCACTGAGATGGCGTGAACAGGCTGCAAGGGTGCGACCACCATTGACTGAGGAAGACATGGTAAAGTACTTCATCCGAGCTCAAGATGATTCTTATTACATGCACTTGCTCCCTATGATGGGTAAACCTTATTCTGAACTTCTTGTGATGGGAGAGATGGTTGAAGAAGGGGTTAAGACAGGGCGAATTGTAAGTTTTGCCGCAATGAAGGCAACTACGCAAGCCATCCAGACTGGTATGGGCAATTTTGAGAAGAGAAAGAGGGAAGATGAATTTGGAATTGATATGGCTGATATCAACCAAAGGCCAAACAAGAAGCCAACCTTCAGAAACTCATCAAATCAATCTATTTACAGAAGCACACTATATCCAACTTATCCAAGTCAGCATCAAAATCCACCCGCTCCATGTCCAGTCTATAATGCCCAACCCAGTTACCAGCAATTTGCAGCAACCGCTTATCACCCTTATTCACAACCGCAAGCATACAATTACCCTCAACAACATCAGCCACCTGTGGCTCGCCAGTCTAAACCATCAGGATCGCATCCCAAATGTGAGAAGAAGCAGCGTCGAAAATTCACATCTTTAGGTGAACCACAAGCTCAATTGTATGAAAGATTAAAAGATGTGGGAATGCTAGAACCACTATCAGGAAATGGTACATTTGACCCTCCCCCACAATGGGTTGATGGAACCAAATATTGTGCTTACCATGCAGAATTTTTCAAGCACGACACTAACGAATGTGTTGCTCTTAAACACAAGATCCAAGATTTAATCGAAGATGGATCAATCCAGATGGGAGAATACCAAAATTTATCAATCCAAGTACAATCAAGATAGCTCACAAGCGGCGCAAGCAAGTGTTTTTTTTCTCATTTCATGTAATTTTAATTGTAATGCGAACTACGCGTAACCTGATTCCTAGGGCTGGGATACGTAAGCAACTCAGATAGAGCTCGGTTACACTAGCGTAGGATTTCCCTATTTCCTCTTTTATGTAATTTTGAACTACTTTTGATCTGATTCCTGAAATGGCAACAGGATAAGTAAGCAATCCACATCGGATTCGATCAGATTTTATAATACTTTAGGTTTGTTTATCTTTGATGATGTAATTCTGAACTATGCATCTGGGCAGATGTGTAGGTATTCCAATTCGGATTCGGCTTCGCACTTAGATTGCCATATTTTCCCCCAAAAAATCTTTATGTAAGCAGAACTACGCACGGTCTGATTCCCGTGGAGGGATACGTAGGCGCTCTTAACGGGCTCGACTCTATAATATTAAAATTTCCAGTCTCCCCTAAGGCAAGCAACTGGGGCAATTTTGCAAGATAATTTGAAGGTTTGAAAGATAGCAACTGGGGCAAATTTTGCAAAATAAGTTGAAGATTCAGGAGATCATAACTGGGGCAAATTTTGCAAGGCAAGTTGAAGATTTGAAAGATCATAACTGGGGCAAATTTTGCAAGGCAAGTTGAAGATTTGAAAGATCATAACTGGGGCAGATTTTGCAAAAGCCGTATTGCTTGACAAAGAGTTTGTAGGTCAAGTCTCAAAAGACGGATCGCAAATCTAGACAAAGGGAGAAGAAGGAAGCGGATGAAGAATGAAGGCTCGAGTCAGCATGACTCAAACTCTCCCCCCCCCCTCCCTAAAAAAACTAACAATTTTTCTTTGAGAGCAGAGACATTAAGATCTGCAAAGGAGGATAAACATCTTAGCAAGTCAATCTCTAAGATTCTCATCGCTTGGATTACAACAATATTTGGATAAAGCTCGTGCTTCATGACTCGACGCTTTTCCACTTTGCCGAAAGGCGACATTTCTATTTCCCATAACTCTTGCAATTTGTTAAGCATATCTGTTCATTTCTCTTCATGAGAACGCTTACTAAAGTTCTATTTTTTGATTTTCAGATATTGCCAATCCTAAGGGGTTCACTTTGTTTTATAATCAAGACCATTCCTCCGTGGAAGAGTTCAGAGAGTATAACGTATTCACATGTTCACGCTTTCGAGAAGCGTCTTTATATTTCAGGCTTTCGAAAAGCGTCTTTATGTTCACGCTTTTGGTAAGCGTATTTATATCACCTCGAAGGTGTTAGTTATTTGAATGCCTCGAAGGCGTAATTTTGTTGCCCCGGAGGCGTATTTATGTCACCTCGAAGGTGTTAGTTATTTGAATGCCTCGAAGGCGTAATTTTGTTGCCCCGGAGGCGTATTTATGTCACCTCGAAGGTGTTAGTTATTTGAAGGCCTCGAAGGCGAAATTTTGTTGCCCCGGAGGCGTATTTATGTCACCTCGAAGGTGTTAGTTATTCGAATGCCTCGAAGGCGAAATTTTGTTGCCCCGGAGGCGTATTTATGTCACCTCGAAGGTGTTAGTTATTTGAATGCCTCGAAGGCGAAATTTTGTTGCCCCGGAGGCGTATTTATGTCACCTCGAAGGTGTTAATTATTTGAATGCCTCTAAGGCGTAATTTTGTTGCCCCGGAGGCGTATTTATGTCACCTCGAAGGTGTTAGTTATTTGAAGGCCTCGAAGGCGAAATTTTGTTGCCCCGGAGGCGTATTTATGTCACCTCGAAGGTGTTAGTTATTCGAATGCCTCGAAGGCGTAATTTTGTTGCCCCGGAGGCGTATTTATGTCACCTCGAAGGTGTTAGTTATTTGAAGGCCTCGAAGGCGAAATTTTGTTGCCCTGGAGGCGTATTTATGTCACCTCGAAGGTGTTAGTTATTTGAATGCCTCGAAGGCGTAATTTTGTTGCCCCGGAGGCGTATTTATGTCACCTCGAAGGTGTTAGTTATTTGAATGCCTCGAAGGCGAAATTTTGTTGCCCCGGAGGCGTATTTATGTCACCTCGAAGGTGTTAGTTATTTGAATGCCTCTAAGGCGTAATTTTGTTGCCCCGGAGGCGTATTTATGTCACCTCGAAGGTGTTAGTTATTTCAATGCCTCTAAGGCGTAATTTTGTTGCCCCGGAGGCGTATTTATGTCACCTCGAAGACACTTTCTTGAGCACATTTCGTAGCCTCCTGAGGCGTTTATACATTTTCTATACATATTCTCATAGCCTTACATTGCTAATAAATTTGTTAAGGCTGGCAGGATAATGAGATTCCTTCGGATGTGTACTTACTTTGAGTTGGAGCCCATTCCAAGATTGCTTTTCAAATTGCCTCTTCATGATTTAAAGCTGTAGGCTTTATCATGGTTATTGCCGAAAAGGCGGCATTTTTATCCTCATTATTTAGAGTTTAAAGTTCACTTTACGTTCCTATTAATTGAAGCTTTTATTGTTTTATCTTCAGTCTACCAACGGCCCGAAGTCATCTTGCCTCACAAAGCCAGATTTCTCCATTAGTCGATTGGAGACAAGCTTATCATTGATATTGCAACCAGCATCTACTAGTTTTATTGTCGTTATTCCTTTATTACTTCATTTATTAAGCTTTATTTGCAGTTACTCGCTTACCGGTTGTCAAGTTTATTACAGGATTTTAGCAGCACCGCAGCAGCATTTGGAGCATAGCGTGGAACTCTTTCTTAGCAGTGAACTGGGGCAATCGTTGATATGAGCTAGACTCGTCAACGAGGATCTGAAGAATCGCACTCGAACAAGCAAGTCTCCTAATCTTTCATTTCGGATTAGGGTGTCAGTTTGGTTTCTTTCCTATTCGTGCGTCTTTTCCGTCAATCGTGCGAGTCTTCGTTTCTAAGTGTCGTCGAACTACATATGGCCTGATTCTCTTTCAGCCCGAGATATGTAGGCAACTCAGAAACCAGAGTTCGGCCATACCCATAAGCCTCACCTTTTGGTCCATGGAATCAGAAGTCCTTGGCTTTATCATGACAAAATTGGCTTTATGTCAACTTCTTTACCCGAAAACTCTTTCATCCTTTCCGGGTAAAGAGGGGCAGCTGTTGATACCCAATTTTGTCCCGAAAATTTCAATTAAAGTATAATCATTTTAAAATTAAAATCAAATTTTTGAAAAGTCAAAAGTAATTGAGTAAATTCAAAGAGAAGGGTTAAATGTATAAAATATGGCCTTAATTTGAACCTACCCGTGCAATCACCTATTTCACTTTAACTTATCCTAAAATAGGCTAAATTCGCAATGATGGCCTCAAATCTGTCTTACTCGTGCAACATTACATACACATACACACACCACCCTTTTCACGCGCAGATCATTTTTCCCTTCCCATCTCAGCTCACGATCCCTAAGCCCATACCCGATGATTCCCATTCCCCTTCAGCCCGTTCCCATTTTCAGTTCAACCCCGACCCGATTCCCCTGGGCAGAAACCCGCGATTCCCAGTTCAAATGAGACGAGTCCAAACTATTTGGTCCCCACTCCTTCTCCAGCTCATTTGATCGTACCAAGCTTATCCAAATTGTACCGTTAAAGGGTTCTTTGGGTATTTTCTCTCAATCGAGAACCCTAATTTTGAGGATATAAAAGAGCTGGGAATCTCATTATTGAAAGGGAGAGCGGGGATAGAAAAAAGAGAGGAGATAGCCGTTAATGGGGTCGGGGGAGCAGTGAGAAAGGGCAGAGAGAGAAGAGCAGGAGATAGAGGGAAAAGGAGCCATGAATAAGTAACAGGAGCAGGATATATAATTTTTCTTAGCTTGGAAGTTTATAAGAAAATACAGTGTCCCTTCTTCGTTTTCATTTTTGGTTGTGTTGTCGCTTCGTTTTTCGAGTCATCGACCTCGTTCAAGTGGCCGCTTTCATTCGAGTGCGGATTCTTCGGATCATCGCCTCAGTTCCTGCTCCGAAACAGGTAAAACAACCTCAACTTTTATCCATTTTTCTATTCTAATGTGTATGCAGCAATCCATGACGTATTTCGCATTAGTTTAGTCATACTTGAACCTGGAAATGAATCCCTGTTTCTTCTTTAGCATCTGTAAGTGCAAATTTGCTATTGTAATCTGTTTTGCTTGATTGTTACACATGTTATCATGGTGATAGCTTGAGTATAATCCTATAGTTAAAGTTTCCATCTTTACTCTCCTTGTTTGATCAAAGTTCTAGTTATGTAAAATGGATTGGCAGATCTTTAGTTTGTTCTTGAACTAGTACGCTTTAATTGAATCTTATCTCCTGTTCCTTATTCAGTTCAGTGTGTTTGTTTCTTCTGTGTAAATCCTGGTTTTTCTAAGGAGAGGTAAAGAGAGGATGCTAAATAATGAATGGTTGTTCCCGGTTGTTGAATGGAGGATAGTTCTAGGATCTTTAGGGGGCTGTTCTGGTGATATGTTGTGTGCAGGTTGGTTAGTGAAGGAGTCGTAGGTGTTCTGGTTTCTGTGCAGAGGTGTGTGTATGTCTGTTCTCAGCTGGTATATAGTTGTAGCAGGGAATAGGTAGCAGGTGTTTCAGGGTCTGTTCAGGAGCTTGTTCTTGGTTAAACTGGTTTGTAAGTTTTCTGGGGTTTGTGTGCAGCATAGGAGGGGTCTGCGAAGGTGTTGCAGAGTGAGTTTGGAGGGAATTGGTGATTTTGTAGGGGTCTGAAAATGTGCAGAAGTGCTGCCAAGTGTGAGTTTCGTCTATGAGCTGTCCTGGCAATAGTCCAAGTGTGAGAAGAGTGTAGGGTATTGTTTCTGTTGTGCAGGTTAGTATGTAGGTGGTTTCAGGGAAATGCTCTGGTATGTCCAAGGAGTTTAGGGAGGCAGAGCTGTTTGCAGATTTGTTTGTAGGATAGTTTGGTCTCCCGGAAGTTGGCATAGGGGTTTTTGGAAGTTTGTGTGTGTCTGCAGATGTGTGTGTTTGTGTTTCAGGTGAGAAAGAGGGTGATAGGGTCTAGTCTGGTTTGTTGATATCGGTAGTCGATAGGAGTTGGTCCTGCGGGATTGCAGGTATGTAGGTGGAGCTTTGTTTTGCTGCAGGTATAGTCAGATAGGATTTCTGGAGTATTTAGGTAGTTGTGCTTGGTAGAAAAGGTTGAATCTCTGTGGTTTCTCTGGAGATTTGGTTTGCAGCCTGATAATGAGTCTTGTTTGCTGTGTAACATCAAGCGTAAAATTGTCTAGTTAAGCAATTAGTCAAGTTAAAATCTTCTTTTACTCTTAGCCATTTTAATCCTTTTCTTCTGGTCTCCTAAAATAAATTTATGTACTTTCCAATGTTGAATTTGCTCCGTTTGATAGTAAATTGGTTCTGTCTATATAAAGGCTTGATAAAATGCAGGATTAGGTGTCCAATGTTCATTCTTCCCTTTAAATTGAAAAATAGTTTAAAAATTGAATCTTTATCATCAGGGATGAGTTCTCGTTTTTTTTTCTTTGATAAAAGTGTGTATCTCTCTCATTTTAGCAAAGTATGTAGTGGCCAATTAATTATTTTATAATCTCTTGACAATGAAGTTCAAGTCCTATTTCTTGAAATTGGTGTAAGATCTTTTCTCTTTGTTTGGTATGAATCAAGCTCGCTGCGTTTCAGTTTAGAGAAATAAAGTGTGTAGGTGATACGTTCTTGTTTCCTCGTAGAGCATTATTTAGTTGAAGTTTGTGACTTAGATCATAAATAGTTAAAGTTCAAATCTTTATCCTATGAATATGGTGTTTAAGGTTCATGTTCTTTCTCTGAAGTTGGTGGTCTTAATTAACCAAAGGCAAAGGCTTTTCTCTGTTTATCATCGTACTTAATTAATTCAAGAAGATTTATATTGTTCTACTCTGTTTTCGGGTGAAAGTGGTCATCTGTTATGGTTGTGGTTCTGACAAGTTCATTTGGTTTGGAATTTTAATTAAATAAGTTGGTTAAGTACTGAGAATCAAGCTTTAAGCTTCTCTTCATTTGACTACTGTTGGCATTTGAAAAGTTTTGCTAGAGCAACCAAAGTTAACTTTGTCTCTCATCTATAATTGTGCTTGTTCGAATGTAACTTTTGAATGAATATTTGGCTTTAAATTTGTTTCCTTGAGGCTTGCTGTCAAGTGTTAAAATGATATATAAAGTCTTCACCATTTACTTTGGCAACAAATTTCTGTGCTTAGGAATCGTTTTTGATAAATTTTGCTGTCAACTTTTGCTATAATTACAAGTGTCCTATTGTTATTCTTGTTTTGTGTTCCATGGCTGTATGGATGAGTTCCCATGTGATAGTATTCAATAGCTAGCAGTACGCCTGTCTTCTTGTCCTAGACTTAGACAATTCATATCAATCGATATACTCACCTTTATGGTGCTCCAAATGGCTGATTGTTGCAATAAATCATTTGGTGCCACTTAGCCATTTGCTTGTCCTTGTGGCTGTTTCATAATGAGATTACAGGAAAATACCCTTTGAGGTTTATTGCAATTTTAATGCTTGAATTATCTAGAGATTTTATTTAATTTGTGTAATTTCATTCCCTTATCAAATTATCAAGTTTGAATAGTCACTAATCCTTATTTTTCTCTTTCTTTACATAATGAACCCTTGGGATCGAGTTTCGCTAACTCACAAATGTGGATGGTTCATTGGCTTGGAGTCTCATCGAGTTCGGGCTCGAGCATCAAGTTTTAAAGACTTTAGAAAATTAAGAAATTCAAGACTCGTTTCGCGAGTTTGCGTTCCGGGTTCTATCTTTTAACTCTTATCTTCTTTTCTCTTTAGAATATTTATGTAAATTTTATAGAAATATTTTATCTATTATATATATATATATATATATATATGATTTGTTTGTATTTATCTACTTTATGTCCATTTCCTTTATTTTGAGTCGTTATTTAATTTATTGCAAATCAGGCCATTTAAGTAAATGCGTGCAAATTTTCACAAATTTTCAAAAATCACGCTTAATAACAGACCGTAAGAAAAAACTTCTATCTTATTGATACGAAGTAGTTTCTTTTAAAAAGTCAAAATTTATAAAGAAGTTTTAATTAACTTCTAAATGTCCCTAAATAACTTTGCAAAAAGCGACTTGAAACTTAAGTTCCATCTTATGATGAGAAACCCGGGTTTTAAAGTTGAAATTAAGCAAGTGCCATTTATGCACTGTCACATGCGAGTTGGCAAAGAAATTAGGACGATCAAATCGTTCATTTTCAAAAGAAAATGCGCTTTATTTATTTATTTATTTATTTTATTTTGAAAATAATTAAAGTTAAATAAAATTATAAAATCTTTGAAAACTTACTAAATTTAATTAGTTGAATTAATTAATAGTTCAATTAATTATTTTTAGAAAAGAGCATAAATAGCACTTGCAAATATTTTGGAAACCTGTCGGATTAACCGTTTTTAACGGAATTTCGAAAGTGCCTTAAAAACCTTCTTTCGAAATTAGCAAAACCTCTTACCTTTAGAATCTCTGAACGAAAGACCGTCTTTTTTATAAAAACGGAGTTTTGCACGCATTTGCTTATCTGGTTCTCTGTTTTTCCTTAAATTGGGTGGCGACTCCAAAAGCTCCAAAAGAGTTAGTCCATCCTGTCGATATTCCTGAATTTAATCCTTCGGGGTTAATATTTTTTGGGGGTTCAACAATAAGGACGACTAAATCCAGAACCTAGAACTCTTACAAGTCCAACCTTGAGAACTCACTTGGAGGATAGCCTCAAATGTACAAGAACAAATACAAAAAGATACCTAGAAATATTTTATGAATTATAAGTTATAAATTTACCCTTTATTTTCTTTTATCTCTAAACTTGTAACACAATACCAAAATGTCTCAGTAACCATGATTTGGTTGCCATTAAAGTTATAAATTTACCCTTCATTTTCTTTTATCTCTAAACTTGCAACACAATACCAAAATGTCTCAGTAACCATGATTTGGTTGCCTTAGTAAATGACTTTAAACAATCACGAAGAACACCAGTTTTGAATACGGAAAGTTGTTGGAGCGCCACATGAATTTGCGCATGTGAGAAACATGGTTTTGCATCATATTGGTTATTGGAACTCTCCATCAGTTTATGGTTGCTGAAGCTAATTGAGAAAATATTTATGTAAATAGGTAGAGTTTCGTGCTGATAATGTTTTGTAAAAATAAAGGTAAAAGAGAGCAAGATAAAATATATGAGGAGGAGAAGGAAGAACTTGTATTATTCTCAATTCCAAGTATTCAAGTGTATATTACAAAGGAGGAGAATACTTCTTATATAGGATGTAAAAGTCATCCAAAGGTTACAAATACTAAGTGACCTAACTAATAGGTACTTGTAACAGACAAATGGTTCATGACCATTTTGTAGTGGAGAAGTGAATGGACATCCACAATAAAGTGGATTTATAACAGCTAATCTTTTTTTTCCCTTTATCTTCCTCATTTTCGTTTGTTTTCTTTTTCTCTGAATTCGTCAACCACTTCGCCGCATATTTTCATGGTCGATGGCAAGTTCCATGGATGGCTAGCCTAACCCACTTCTAAGTATTTTATCAGATAACTGCACCTAGAACTCCCAAAAAAGAAATTTAGATTTATTTTTCAATCTATATCCGATTCCTTCAACACTGTAATCAGCCACCATTAACATTACTTATTAAGAGGTGTTCTAGATTTGATAGAAAAAATAAAATTTTATGTGATAAACTTTGGTCACAATGGTGTAGTGCGTCGAAACACGGAGGTCATAGGTGGTGACGAATTGGTTATCAGCTTCAAGAGTTTTTCCGGTAAAGTTATTCGGTGACATGTTACAGATTATTATTTTTCACCTTTTTATCACTTCTTCAAATGAATGGAATCTAGACAATCTTTTTGGGTAAATGAGAAATAAAGTAGTAAGAATATTAAGATACATTTGAAGCTAATCATATGGAAATCTCAATGACAATTTTTTAAAAGTTATTGGTGAGAGATTTGTGGCTTGTGACTGAAATGAAAAGGTAGTTTAGTGGTCGTGGAGAAGACAATGCAAGCAGGGAATGGATTTTTTTCATTTGCCACGTGCTAATGTCTGATTGGCGTATTAGCCAAGTCATGGCGTTTGATAAGCATGTACTTACATATTTTATAGGCAGCAAAAAAATGTGCTCGATAGATCCATTTTGGCTCAAGTTCAAGTGTTCAATAGGTACAACCCTTAATTTTTGTGTCTAAATGAAATATCCGAATAAATTTAGGAGGCTGCTCATGTATTCGGGCAATTAGCTATTACTGATCATTAACTGCATTATTTTCTCATAAATTAGCAATTACTGATTTATTGAGCTAATACTTTTTTAATTGAAATAAAAGGGATAATATAGGACACACATATGAAAAAAAATATATGTAAATGCATATGAAAAAGTAAAACAAAAAATGAAATCCGAACAGTAGCATGATATATCCATACCATTTTTAAAAATTTATGTGACAAAGTTCTCGTATTTTTATTGGGATAAGCGAATAACATTCATTTTCTTGAGAACATAATATGTAGCATAAGCCCTTCAACTTTCTATCCCTTCTTAATATTTTTTCATAAACAATATTCACGATTGTAAATAATGATTATTTATTAGTAATTATATGTAGAGTAGTTAATGTTAAACAGAAAGCACGGGACACAGCCGTAGATCGAGCCCTGGAAGTCCTCTCCTCGCGACTCCTTGCATTGATATTCGAGGAAGTAGCTCTCGACACGAGGGATATACAAGAAAGATCTGCTCTAGATCCCCAAGTCTCCATGGTCGTTCTTTTTAACCCTGCTTGACCAAGCTGTCAAAATTAGCTTATTTTGAGAAGTATTTTTTTTTTTTGTCAAAAGTTCTTTTCAAGTAAGTGCTTTGCGAGATAAGCAATTTGTGTTTGGCCAAATTTTAAATAAGTGCTTTTGTTATTAATTTTACTTGACCAATATTTGAAAAAATTACCAAATTACGAAAATGGATATTAACTTGATTAAATATGGAAGTTTGATATGGGTAATCTTGTCCCAAATAATCAAAAATACTTATTTTTTCAAGAAGCTACTTTTTTCAGCTTCTTCCCCACAAAAGAAAAACAACTTCTACTGCCACTCAAAAGCACTTATTTTTTTTTTTTTGGATAATTACACTAAAAGATAAGCAAAAGACGAAAGTTATCAAGAATGCCCCATATTTTCGGATCTTACCCGACCTATCATCTTTTTTCCGAGATAACAGCATGCCGCAAGTTTATACAATTTTATACACGTGTATAAAATCGTATAAATCTGTATAAGTATGTATATGCGAGTAAATACATCTGTATATTAAGGATGTTTATATGAATTTTTACTTTTTACTTTTTTTTGTGTATATTTTTGTATTTCTCTAATTGCTACGCCTTTATATATGTATATTCATGTATAATTTATTTTTTGAGGGGAGATTTGTGTGTATAAACTTGTCCAAAGCAATGATGTAGACGCAATCAACAATATAAATTCAGTAAAATACAAAAAAGTAACGATACCACTGGCAGGGAAGGGTGTCTGCCGGTGGCTCAGTGGCAGGGGAAGGGAGATTTGGTAGTTAGGGTATTTTTTTTGAAGGAGTGCTAAAATTTGTTATTTTAGGGATGAGTGCTATGCATGAAAAAAAAATATGACCTGCTGTTTGTAATTTTGGATAGTGGGCTGCCTATTTCTGAAAATTTCCCTTTATTTTTCCTTAAAAGCTTGGCCAAACACCCTAAATTTTTAAAATAAGCATTTTTTGAACAAATTAAGCATTTTTTGAATAAAAAAAGCACTCTTGGCTCCCCAGAAGCTTTGCCCAACAGGCTTGACCTTCCATCTTACAGGAATCTTTACTTCATAAGGTTGACACTGTCGCATTTCTCTCAAATAATAAAGATTGACCAAAAACTTAAAGAGACAAAAAAGAACATAAATAGAAAAGAAAAAGGATAAAATCTTTTAGATGTAACTTTCCCTACTTGGATACTTCCTCATCCTCGCATTATTCAAAAGCTTCAAAACATGTATTACGATAAACTTGTTATAAAATAAAGGTAAAAGAGAGCAGTAATTGTAGACAAGAAATATGGGGAGGCGAAGGAAGAATTCTATTCCATTCATCTCTTCAAGTCTTTCTTCCATAGAGTCAAATGTGCTCTATTTATAGGATACAAATACATAGGTTACAAATCAACCCAAATGTTGCAAGAATTAAGTAGTGACTTAATAAGGAATTAGTGGTCACTTAGTGGGGAGGAATTAAGTAGGAGAAAGTGGGGTAGTAAACCATATGTTACAATTGGATAATGTGAGTAGTGGTCATCCACAAATAAATGAATTTATAACACTCTCCCTTGGATGACCATTTGGAAGGTAATGTGCCTCGTTAAAACCTTACTAGGAAAAACCCGGTGGAAAAAAGCCCAGTGAAGTAAAAAGAGTACACATTTTTTGTAATACGTCTTTAGAGCTGCCTCATTAAAAACCTTATAGTAAAATCCAAGTGGGATAAAATCTTGTTAAGGGAAAAAGAGTGCAGCACGTATTTTACTCCCCCTGATGAAAAGATCATTCAATATCTTGAAGACGACATATTCCAACCAGCTTCTTAAATGTTGAGATTGGTAATGACTTAGTGGACAGATCCACCAAACTATCACTGGAGTGAATTATTCAGTATTAACTTTATCATTCTTTTGAAGATCACGACTGAAAAGGAATCTTGTTGAATATTTGTCTTCTTTAGTTGTATTTTCCTTTTAGCTGAATTGTCTATGTAATATTTCATATAATATTACTGAATCTTCATCTTCAAAGAAACGCCACGTTGTTGCTGAATAAGTTGAGTCCTTGGTCTCAATCATTTATATTGACGACTAGCTTGATGTATAGCTATTTATCTCTTCATGATTTGAAGATGTAACAGCAACAATGTATTTCGTAAAGTGTCATAATATAGGTATACTTTCACAAGCAAATAACTAGCTAGTTGATATCGAGCTTTGTGGATCAAGTAAATACCATATGTATTCTTCTGATATCTTCGCATTGAGGAAGAACTAAATCTTACCAATAAGCTTATAACAAAAATTATAACCAGTGGAGTATATTTGGTAAGATACTTCAATACACCGATTGCATTAAAATATGTTATTTTTATACCAAGAAGCAAGCCAACGCGATTTCACCACATGTGGCCGGATTGTTTTAATCCGTATAAATATTTATGAAGCTTCATTAAATAGGTTTCCCGAGAACCTTTATATGCTTCAAGCATTTTGAATCATTCAAGGACTTTAATAAATATATTGTTGTTCAATGAGCCATACCAAAGGCTGTTACAACATTCATATGCATTCAAGGCTTTCATGCACTGCAGTGTCAGACATATAACATACCTGAAGGTGATGCATTCACCAAGGAGAATATATCTCCATATTATAAATGTCAGATCAGTGTGCCCCAAGTCGTACTTTATATCTAACGACTTATTTTTATCAATATTTTTGCACAAAATATCTTTGTACACCACTGGCTTTGCACCTTCAGGTATTTGGACTATAGGTCCAAAAACTTCACGTCACTCGAGTGAAGCCAACTTTTGCTTGAATGCATTTTTTTATTTTGGCCAATAATTTCATGTCTGTATTCCAAACAAACTGAAGCTCAAGATCCTCATAATCATATAAATATCAGGCACTATTCAGCTTATTGGAACTCAACCAAATGTGCAAGATAATCCTCTTCCTGCCTATGGCAACAATGCTGTCAATGTCATTTCCCTTGATGAGGGGTTCGATTTGAAAAGAACCATTGTTCCCATTAGCAATGTGAGGGTTGCCAACGAGACCAAAATATCTGTGCAGGTTAGAGCTCCCATTCTGGTGCAAGCTGGTATCCCAATGCCCACTGTCACTGTTATGCTTGCCTCCCCCCTTCAATATGATAGCAAGAGGGTTGCTTGGAACTATTCTGAAGTGCCTATCGGAAATGGGAAGGTAACCGTTGTTGTTGCTGCTGCACAAGGCATGACCAGATCCGGTTGATGCTATACGCCTGAGAAGTTGGGTCAAGGCCTTAGGGGAAAAGGAGGGCATTGTAAGGAAAGTGACTGATACTGAGGCTGAGGACTTCTGGAGGAAAATGCAGTCGAAAGACTACTCTATTCTGGAGCATTTAAAGAATACTCCTTCCCGGATATCCATCATGGCTCTGCTGATGAGCTCTGAAACATATAGAAATGCATTACTGAAAGTGCTCAAGGAAGCAGAGGTGCCTGCTGAGACCACGGGTGAGAGCTTGGCTGTCTTGGTTGGCCAAATCCTAGAATCTCACAAGGTGTCCTTCTTCAATGAAGAGCTTCCACCCGAGGGTCTTGGACACAACAAAGCCTTGCATATTGTTGTTAAATCTAGGGACAAATTTGTCGGGCGGGTGTTGATCCATAGTGGTTCTGGGCTCAACATATGTCCGTTAGCAACCCTGAAGGAACTCGGAATTGACACTAGCAAAATCAGACAGAGTAATGTGAAAGCAAAGGCTTTTGATGGGGGCTCAAAGGTGCACCATAGGAGAGGTCGATCTTGATTTGCAAATAGATCCTGCGAACTTTTCTGTGGAGTTTTAGGTGTTTGACATCCCCTCTACCTATAATATGCTGCTCGGAAGACCCTGGATCCACATGGCATGAGCTGTCCCTTCTACTTAGCATCAAAGTGTGAAATTCATATGGGATAACGAAGAGGTCGTGATTAAGGGCGAGAGAAATACCCCCTGCATGCTAGCACCACAATTCCTATGGTAGACAATGCCACTGAGCTTGATGGGACTACTTTTCACACTGTTGAGCTGATGAATGTGACCCGAGCATCTAATGATGATTCGAAGAGAGGTACCCTACCCAGAGTCCCCAAGATGATTGCTGTGGAAATGTTAAGGAACGGTTTCAAACCTGGCTAGGGATTGGGAGCAAATCTGAATGGCATTACTGAACCCATTTGCTTGCCCAGGAATCTGGGTACTTTCGGTTTGGGTTATTGTCAAACCAAGGAAGAAGCGGATAAGGCCAAGTTCAAAACCAAGAAGCCAGACATTGTCATTCTAAAGCCTTTTCCATTGCTAAATCAGTCATTTGTCAAGGCACCAGAAGTCATTATACCAGATCTGGTTGAAGGAGTTGGTAATTTGTTTCTGAGTGATGATTGGGAATGCGGTGTTATTATTGAAGACTAGGCTGAGGAATCACCTGTGCAGAATGCTGTGGCGAAGGATCCGATGGCCAATTGGACCTGCGTCCCAGTGGAAGATACTTGGTGAATGAACTCACTAGTTTATTTTGGCATCATAGTCATATTGAGGCCCTGAACTGTGTTTTGCCTTTAGTTCATGTTTATGTCTTTTCAAAATAACTCATTTACATTCTGCATGTTTTACTTTAATGTATTGCCTCCCTAGACTAGACTTTTGAAGCAAATAAAATGCACTGAATTCCCATATCATTATTTTGCTATGCTTTAATTATTTACTTTATTTTACACTTTTGATTAATGTTTGTTTCTATTTCAGTTTTCTATTTAACAAAACTGCCGAAACTTTGCTTGTGACATGTAATGAAACAACTGAGCAAATTGGTAACGATGCATTGAATATTGGGGAATTTGATGAAGATTTTGTTCCTGATGAAATAACAAGAGAAGTCGATCAGTTTGAGAACAAACCAAAGCCTAACTTGGAAGAAACCGAGTCAATCAACTTGAGAACTTCAGAAGATGTTAGAGAAACTAGAATCAGTGTTCATTTGACCTCGGAAGAAAGAAGAGCTTATATTGAACTATTGAACGAGTATCGAGATATTTTTTCTTGGTCTTATGAAGATATGCCCGATTTGAGTACCGATCTTGTCACTCATAAGTTGCCAACTGATCCTTCATTTCCGCCTGTTAAGCAAAAGAAGAGGAACTTCAAAACTTCCACAAGCAAACAAATCTTGGGAGAAGTGCAAAAGCAATTAACCGCTAAGGTGATTCGATCTCTCAAATATCCCACTTGGCTAGCAAATATTGTACCGGTGCCCAAGAAGGACGGCAAAGTTAGAGTTTGTGTTGATTATCGTGATCTCAGCAAAGCATGTCCAAAGGATGATTTTCCATTGCCAAATATTCATATCCTTATTGATAGCTGTGCAAAATATGAGCTTCAGTCTTTTGTCGATTGTTTTCCTGGTTATCACCAGATTATAATGGATGAAGATGATGCTGAAAAGACTGCTTTCATCACACCATGGGGTGTATTCTGTTATAGAGTTATGCCTTTTGGTTTGAAGAATGTCGGGGCAACATATATGAGAGCGATGACAACTCTTTTCCATGATATGATTCACAAAGAGATCGAAGTCTATGTAGATGATTTGTTATCAAATCAAAGAAGAAAGAAGATCATTTGACTGATTTGAGAAAGTTCTTTAACCGCCTTCGGAGGTATAACTTGAAGCTTAATCCTGCAAAATGTGCATTTGGCGTTCCCGCCGGTAAGATGTTGGGTTTTATTGTAAGCCGGAGGGGCATAGAATTGGATCCGTCTAAAATCAAGACTATCCAAGACTTGCCTCCTCCAAAGAGCCGGAAGGATGTGATGAGCTTTCTTGACCGTTTGAATTACATAAGCCGCTTCATTGCGCAATCCACGGTTATTTGTGAACCGATAATCAAGCTGTTAAAGAAAGATGCTATTATTGAATGGATGGAAGACTGTCAAAAGGCTTTTGATAGGATAAATGAGTATCTATCTAATCCGTCTGTGTTAGTTCCTCCTGAACCTGGAATATCACTAATCTTATATTTGTCCGTCTCGGAAAATGCATTTGGATGTGTCTTGGGGCAACATGACAAGGCCGGGAAGAATGAGCAAGCCATTTATTATCTAAGCAAGAAGTTACCCCTTATGAAGCCAAGTATACTCTCTTGGAGCAAACTTGTTGCGCCTTGACTTGGACCGCACAAAGGTTAAGGCACTATCTTTCATCATATACAACTTATCTTATCTCGAGGATGGATACTTTGAAATATATCTTCCAAAAGCCGATGCCTACGGGAAAATTGGCAAAATGGCAGATTTTGTTAAGTGAATTTGACATAGTTTATGTCACCCAAAAGGCGGTAAAAGCAAGCATTGGCGGATCATTTAGCTGAAAATCCTGTTGATGACAACTATGAGCCATTAAGAACTTACTTTCCTGATGAAGAGGTCTTGTCTCAGGGAGAAGACATTTCTTCTGAATATGATGGTTGGCGTCTTTTCTTTGACTAGGCAGCAAATTTCAAAGGTGTTGGTATTGGAGCTGTCTTAATTTCTAAAATGGGTCAGCATTATCCTGTTTCGGCCAAGCTTAGATTTCCATGCACTAACAACATGGCTGAATATGAAGCATGCATTTTGGGTCTTCGATTGGCAGTTGATATGAACATTCAAGAACTTTTAATGATCGGGGATTCTGACTTGTTGATTCACCAAGTACAAGGCAAGTGGAACACCAAGAATGCAAAGATTCTTCCTTATTTGCGTAGTGTCCAGGAATTGTGCAAAAGGTTTGCAAAAATTGAGTTCAAGCATGTTCCAAGAATTCAAAATGAGTTTGCCGATGCTTTGGCAACTTTATCCTCTATGATCCAGCATCCTGACAAGAATTATATTGATCCTATTGAAATTGAATTGCATGATAGGCCGGCTTATTGTTTTTCAAGTTGATGAAGAGCGAGATGGCCATCCTTGGTATTTTGATATCAAGAATTATCTCAAGGTTGGGAGTTATCCTGAAAATGCAACAAGTGTTCAAAAGAAGAGCATTCGGAGGTTAGCAAATCAATTCTTCCTAAGCGGTGAAATCCTATATAGGAGGACCCCAGACTTAGGATTCTTAAGGTGTGTTGATGACATTGAAGCCAATAAATTGCTTATGGAAGTGCATGTGGGAGTTTGTGGACCGCACACGAATGGTTTTGTTTTGGCAAAGAAGATCTTGAGAGCAGGTTATTTTTGGCTAACTATGGAAACTGATTGTGTTCAGTTTGTGCGGAAATGCCATCAATGTCAAATTCACGGAGATATGATCAAAAGACCTCCTTCTGAACTTCATGCAATGAGTTCTCCCTGGCCTTTTGTTGCTTGGGGAATGGATGTTATTAGTCCTATTGAGCCGGCCGCTTCAAATGGCATCGCTTTTATTTTGGTGGCTATTGATTACTTCACCAAGTGGGTGGAAGCAACTTCTCACAAGTCTGTAACCAAGAAAGTGGTGTCAGATTTTGTGCGCAACAATATCATTTGTAGATTTGGAGTTCCTAAATCAATCATCACTGATAATGGTGCAAACTTGAATAGTGATTTAATGATAGCAACTTGTGAAAGCTTCAAGATTACTCATCGCAACTCTACTGCATACCGGCCTCAAATGAATGGAGCTGTGGAAGCGGCAAATAAGAACATCAAGCGTATTCTTCGCAAGATGATTGATAATTATAGGGATTGGCATGAAAAGTTGCCTTTTGCACTTCTTGGGCACCGCACCACTACAAGAACTTCAACTGGGGCAACTCCCTATCTCTTGGTGTATGGCACAGAAGTAGTCTTACCCGCGGAAGTAGAAATTCCTTCCTTAAGAATCATTCAAGAAGCTGAATTAGAAAATGCTGAATGGGTGAAGATCAGATGTGAACAGTTGATGCTTATTGATGAGAAAAGAATGAATGCAATTTGTCATGGGCAACTTTATCAAAATCGCATGATCAAGTCTTTTGGCAAGAAAGTGAGAGTGAGAGACTTCAAACCGGGGCAATTGGTGCTAAAGAAGATCTTTCCTAATAAAAAAGAAGCAAGGTGCAATTTTGCGCCGAATTGGCAAGGTCCATATGTGGTTCACCGGGTTTTATCTGGAGGAGCACTGGTTCTGGCAGAAATGGATGGTCAAGTTTGGCCAAAAGCAATCAATGCAGATGCCGTCAAAAGATACTATGTCTGAAGCAATCACAAGTTAGCATGGTTTTGAATGTAATCTTTGATGTAATGCGAACGACGCGTGACCTGAATCCCAAGGCGGGATATGTAGTAACTCACATCGAGTTTGGTTGCATTGCTATAAGAATTTCTCACTTTCCCTTTTATGTAAAGTTTGAACTACTTCTGACCTGATTCCTGGAATGGCAACAGGATAAGTAGGCAATCCCCTTCGGATTCGGTCAAAATATTGTAACGCTTTAGGCTTGTTTATCTTTTATGATGTAATTCCGAACTACGCATCTGGGCAGATGTGTAGGTTTTCCAATTCGGATGCGGCTTCGTACTTAGATTGCCATTTCTTCCCCAAAATCTTTATGTAAGTAGAACTACGCACAGTCTGATTCCCGGGGAGGGATACGTAGGCGCTCTTAACGGGCTCGACTCTATAATATTAAAATTTTCAGTCTCCCCTAAGGCAAGCAACTGGGGCAATTTTGCCAGATAATTTGAAGATTTGAAAGATAGCAACTGGGCCAAATTTTGCAAAATGAGTTGAAGATTCAGAAGATCATAACTGGGGCAGATTTTGCAAAATCGGTATTGCTTATGAAAGGCTAGGATGGCAGAGTTCTAAAAGTATTCAAGATTAGCACAAGTTGCAAATACAAAGGACGTTCAGTTTGTTTCGAGATATGTCATGAGTTTGAGTTAAAGCAGAAATTTTAAATCCATTATAAACTTTTCATTTGCATATCAATGATTATTTGCTTACTATTTTATCAAATTACTTTATTTTCTCCTCTATCTTAAGATGAGTTATACTATTGAGTTCATACACCAAGTTTCCGAGGATGGTTTTCAAAGCCCAAGTCTCATGAAGGAGAGGAAGCGATAGCAGCAAATTCGAGATGAATCAGCACAAATCAAACACCACTTCTCCCCAAAACTAACGAATTTTCTTTGAGAGCATGAACATAAAAGCTTGCAATGAAAGGATCATTTGCCCTATAGATGAACAATTTATCGAATGCGCATTCAAAGTTGCCTTGCTGATTGCACTGCATTGCCTTTTCGTGACTTAAAGCGCTATGCTTCGCCATGAGTTATTGCCGAACAGGCGGCATTTCTACCTCTATGATTTTCATTCCCAAATAAGCAATAAAGACGAGGCATGCGTTATGTTTTCAAATCACGCCAAAATAAGCATTGCCTTATTTTAATTGACAATTTGCTCAAGACCATCATTGCCTGATTGTCTCGCCAATTGATTTATCGAATGGCTATTGCACTGATTATATTTCCGCACACTTTGCTTTGCACTTGCTTTAAATTTTGCCTTTATATTTGCTTTAAATTAATGCTTTGCTTTACTTTTTTCAGGTCAACCATCAGTTTCTCGGAGATTATTCGCCTTGTCGCATATGCATCGCAAATCTATTTCTTCTTTTTCATTATAGCCTTTGCTTTATTATTCACTCGTTTTCCAACGCATTTACTTTAAATTTGCAAGAATTGAACATCAGATTCAATATGAACTGAAGGGAGCATTCAACACTTTGCACCACTATCAACACAAGCAACACCAATCGAATTGACGGCGCATATGATTCTGCTTGACAGATCATTCAAATTTACTCTTGTGACATCTAAGCATTACATTTGATTATTGCCAAAAGGCGGCACTTGTCTTTTCTCAAAATCTTAACATCGTGATAGAATTTACCTCGCGATAATGATAGACAAGTCAACCATGAGACACCATGTGCGGTGTGTCTCGCCTGTTGGTTGTCCTGCAACAACTTTATATTCTGCACCTGCTTTAAATTATGAATTGACAAGTCAACTATGAGACACCATGTGCGGTGTGTCTCGCCGGTTGGTTGTCCTGCAAAAGCTTTATATTTCGCACTTATTTAGAGTAAAATAGACAAGTCAACCATGAGTCACCATGTGCGGTGTGTCTCGCCGGTTGGTTGTCCTGCAACAGCTTTATATTCTGCACCTGCTTTAAATTATGAATTGACAAGTCAACTATGAGACACCATGTGCGGTG
The DNA here is from genome assembly GCA_029990575.1 of Petunia axillaris subsp. axillaris. Lineage (NCBI taxonomy): Eukaryota > Viridiplantae > Streptophyta > Magnoliopsida > Solanales > Solanaceae > Petunia > Petunia axillaris. The sequence goes on along the minus strand of JARKNS010000001.1, from coordinate 8,586,147 downwards.
TGTCTCGCCGGTTGGTTGTCCTGCAAAAGCTTTATATTTCGCACTTGTTTAGAGTAAAATAGACAAGTCAACTATGAGACACCATATGCGGTGTGTCTCGCCGGTTGGTTGTCCTGCAAAAGCATTATATTATACTTGTTTAGAATAGAATCGACAAGTCAACTTTGAGACACTATGAGCTGTGTGTCTCACCGGTTGCTTGTCCTGCAACAGCTTTACATTATGCACTTGCTTTAAATTATGAATTGACAAGTCAACTTTGAGACACCATGAGCGGTGTGTCTCGCTGGTTGACTGTCCTGCAAAAGCTTTATATTATGCACTTGTTTAAAAAAGCTTTATATTTCGCACGTTGTTTAGAGTAGAATAGATAAGTCAACTATGAGACACCATGTGCGGTGTGTCTCGCCGGTTGGTTGTCCAGCAAAAGCATTATATTATGTACTTGTTTAGATTATGAATTGACAAGTCAACTTTGAGACACCATGTGCGGTGTGTCTCGCCAGTTGGTTGTCCTGCTAAAGCATTATTTTTTATATCTGCACAGACTAAGATTTTGCAAAGCAACTTGAGGCATTATATCTCGTTAGTTGATTTATTTTATTTATTGTTCTGCAATTCGTACCCGCTTTACTTACTATCTTGCTTTACTATTTCAGAATAATGATCATCGTAGAGGTTCTCCGGGCGGAGCGCCTCGTCAGTTGATTGAAGGAAGAACTTGTTGATGATATCACAATCCGCATTTACAATTTTAATTTATCACTTTACTTATTTCTTATTCCAACTTATTATGGTTTATTAGCAGTTGCTCGCTTACCGTTTGTTAAGTCTTACAGAATTTTGGCAATATCGCAGCAGCATTTGGAGCATAACGTGGAACTTTTTCTTAGCAGTGAACTGGGGCAATCGTTGATATGAGCTAGACTCATCAATGAGGATCTGAAAAATCGCACTCGAACAAGCAAATCTATCCTAATCTTTCGTTTCAGATTAGGAGTCAGTTTGAATTATTTCTTATTTCGTGCGTCCTTTCCTGTCACTCGTGCGAGTCTTCGTGTCTAAGTGTCGTCGAACTACATATGTCCTGATTCTCTTTCAGCCCGATATATGTAGGCAACTCGGAGACCGGAGTTCGGCCATGTCCATAAGCCTCGCACTTTGGTCCTTAGAATCAAAGATCTTGGCTTTGTCGTGACAAAATTGGTTTTTCGTCAACTTCTTTATCCTGAAAACTCTTACATCCTTTTCGTGTAAAGTGGGGCAGCTGTTGACACCCAATTTTGTCCCGAAGATCTTAGTTAAAATCAAATTATTAAATTAAAGTTACTTTTAAAAATTTTAAGAAGATATATTGATTTTAGAAAAAAATGTTAAATTATAAAGGCGTAGTCTTAAAGCCTATTCATGTAATATTTCCATTCTTTACTTAGCTTCCAAAATTAGGACCAATTTTGCTATCACTTTGCAAAATCAACCCATTTATACAAACACCCCTATACATACACTTATCCAATTCCTCTCAAAACCCGACCCCATTTCCCTTCTCAGCAAAACCCTAATCTCCTTAGTCTCCTTCAGCCGCCGTCCCCTGTTCCCCCCCCCCCAAAATCGAACCCCACTTCCTCCTTTGCCATTTCTGGAAACACATTGCTTTAGTCCTCATTTCCTATTGTCTTCCCCAAATATGGCAAAACCTGACCCCCTTTCGATTTCCCCCAAAACCGTGACCCCACTGTGATGAAACCCAATCCAAACCATCTATTACTACTCCTTTTCATCATCAAGGGCTCGGATTGTAGGCGAATAGGCTTTTGAATTCAAAATCAAAATCGAAAAAGGAATATTCGATTTGATTCGAATTCCTTTTTGGTTTTCTGATTTTTCCTTTCAAAGGTTTGTAAAAGGGGTTAAAATCCGAACGTTGGAAAAGGACGAGGTAAGGATATACTAGTCTTTTCATTCTAGGTCAAAAACCCTAATTTTTCTTCTATATATATGCTGTTTGATTATTTGCAGTGGAGGTTTTTTTTTTTCTATCATAGAAAACGGCAGCAGAAATTTTACTCACTTCTTTTCCTTTTAAAATATACTAAGCTCATAGCGTTGAGAGCTAAATCTGGTTTCTTGAAATTAGCTCTGGTTTCTTTTGGTCGTCGTCGTGTTCGAGTCGATCGCTTCAGCTTGTCGCCTTGGTTTACTGCATTTAGAAAGGTACACTTGAACTCCTCTTTTTCTTTCTATTTTACTGGTTATATGTTTTTGTTATGTTGAATATAGTTTGTAGTTATTTTCTAACTTAGGAGCTGATTCTGATAAATACACTAGCTGTGTGTGCATAAGAACTGATATTAACACATAGAACTATAAATATGATGAGACCTTATCTGAGACTAGTATAGGTTATATACAGTTTGAGATTTTGAGTTTGATCAAAATATGAAAGCCTTATTATATGATATACATTAGAAAAATCAGTTTTGAGTGAAGTTGAGATCTCATTCGAAATAAATAGGTAAGATGTAGTGAAATAAGTTAAAGATAGCAGTTTTGGATCTAGTTTGAATAAGAAATGTGAGCTTAAATAACTCAGTCATAAATCATGCATTTTTAGTTTTGAATAGAAGGAAAAATGGTTTTTGATGCTCGTCTCATATCAAAAGTGGAGTAAAGTTGATTTTAAAAGCTGTTCTTTGAGTATAGGGTTTAAATCAGAAGTGAGTTTGTTCCAGTTTGTCTCATAGGTCAAAATTCTAAGGTCCTATTTTCTGTTTTCCTTAAATCCAAATGTCTATTGCTTCTCTGGTTAAGAGAGGAGTTCAGAGGGCCTGTGTGTGTGAGCTCTCTGTGCAGATGGTTGTGTGTTAGTATAGGAGATTGTTTCAGGTGGATTCTGCAGGCTGAATGGAGTAGTTTGGGATGGTTTGATGCTGGTACTTGGTTCATGGAGGTGGTATAGGCTGTTCCTGGTGTTGTAGCAACTATTGGAAGAAATTCAGATAGTGTGAGTCAAATGCAGGCAATTCTAGGTAGGTGCAGGCTTTTGTTTGGATATTTTTCTGATTGCAGGTTGTGCAGGAACCTTGGTTCTTGTACTAGTAGTTTGTTGCGAGTTCAAAGGGGTGGTTTTGTGAATGTTAGCAGTTTCAGGTGGTGTAGGTGGCAGTGAGGTATAGTAGATGGTTTGGAGGAGATCCTGGTGGTTTGTAGATTGGTTTCTGAAAGCTTGAAGGTGGTATGAGCATGTCTTTTGTGTATGTATGATGTGTGTGGTTGTTCAGGGCAGTGAGGGGTATGCTCTATTGTTTTCAGGGGGGGTGTTTAGTTTCCTGTGTGTGTAAGGGTGTTCTGGTAGACTTAAGGGTGGTTCAGGTGTGTGAATGTGAGGAGGGATGTTCAAGGGAAGTTTGAGAGAGTGTTCAGGTGATAGGTAAGGGTCTGATTTAGGTGCAAGTGGTGTGCATAGTTCCCTGGAGGCAGGAAGAGGTGCAGGGACTTAGTTGAGTAGTTTTGCAGGTTGTTTGTAGGCTGGTAAGTGTGGGGTTCTTGTTTCTTGTTGTTGTTGTAGTTCTGGAATGGTCTGTTTGTTCAAAGTGGTCTGAGGGATTGTAGTTTGTCCTCTGTCTTGATTCCTAGAGTTTGTGGTCTGCTTGTAAGTATAGTAAAGAAGTGAGTGTGTGTAGTTGCTCGTATGAGGTGTGTGCAAGTGTTTTGAGGTGGTGTAGGGTGAGTTTTAGTCTGTTTGGTTGTTGTAGGAAATGGAGAGAATGTTGCTGTTGTTTGTAAGAATGATCAGGAGCAGGGAGAGTTTGTTACTGTTTTGCAATTGCTTGTGGAGTATAGTCAGTGTGGCATGCGGGATCTGTTATGGAGCTTGAAGGGAAGTGTCAATGTGCTGCAACCTGGTACTTGTTCAGGCAGTCCCAGAACTTGTTCAGGGACCTGTTCAAGTAAAAGGTGCTGCAGTTTAGGGAATGTAAAGGAGGGGTATGAGGAAGGTTTGAAGCTTTGAGGGTGTTCAGTGAAGGGTTTGGGGTGCAGAAGGGTGCATATGTGTCTGCTCGCTTGTGAATGCATGCCTGTATGTGTGTGACTGCCTGTATGTGTGTGTATCTGTGAGTGTGTGCGAATAGGCTCTTTGAATGTGCATGTGTGTAAATGCCCTGTATGTGTATGCTTCCCAGATATAGTCAGCTATGTTAAGTTATAATTTAGCATCAGTTCGGTGTTGTTTGGTATGCTATCATTTCGGGTCTTGCATTGTGTCCTAAATTTTGATCGATATTGTGTAAAACAATGGTTAAGCTGCTTAATTGAATCAGTTAATCTTTTTCCCTGAGCCACGTCTCTTTCTTTTGATTTAATCTGTTAAGCGCTGCTAATTCTTTGTCTCCTCTTGTTTTCTTTGCATGAACACTCTTGGGAACGAGTTGAATGAAACTCACAAATTGGGATGACATGCATTTGGGAAGTTATTTGATCCGCTCCGCATTTTCGGGACTTGATATCCCCGAAAATGTAAAAGAAAAGGGAAAAATGAAAACCTTGTGAAATACTGGGCTTATATTGAGCTTGCTGTTACACCCCGTATGTCTAAAGTGATGTATATCATTCTAATGACATGTTAAGAATGATTTAAGTGAGTTTAAAGTAATAAAATGACCATATATGATGTTTATATGTTGAATATAAAGTTTGGGAAAAATCGGATTTAAGTTGCGGAAAAACCGACTATAAGGAATTGCCTTGTAACGAAGCTTGTTCAGCAATTAATTTCATGTGTTATATGAAGTCTTTTGGAGACATATCATATACCAAATTGAAGGCCTTGGAGTTTATTTTTCAATATTTTTAACGGTTTATTCATACAACATATGAATAAAAAGATATGAACATCAGAAGTCAGGCCAGAAGAAGGGACATAAGCGCAAAAGAGGGCTAGAACTGAAATGTTTTGAGTATAAAAGGTAAACATGTCTTCTTTTCGTAATTTCCAGAATATAAACGATAGAAACAACCCTTTCTTGAGTCTAAAGCCAATTTTTATGATTTTGAAGAAAGAACATCAATCTTAACTCGAAATTGAAGATAGATTGCGTCAAAACGCTCTACGCGATTAGGGTAACATTATGCTACCTTCAATTTCTTCTATAGTTTGAGTTTTAGAATTACTTCATGGCTAAGTAAAGTACCCAAATTCTATGTAATAGCTTGTTTAAGCTTTAGAAGGTGTGGAATTCAAGGGAAACAAGGTTTAGAAGCAAGAAACATCAAAGGTATAGGCTAAACCTTTCTTTTGGCAAGACATGTATCTTGTAGCTTTTGAAGCTTTTATTAGTTCCAAAAATGGTGTTTCTTGTTTTGTAATTGTATATCATCAAGGGAATCTTGTATATACTTAATTTGGTACTAAAATCTAAGGTGAAAAACGTCCGAATCAGCAAGACAAAACGTTTCAAAATCTAGAAAATCATTTTGATGTTTGGATAACTGTTAGTATATTAATAATAACTCCTTGTACAAAATTGATATTTAGATTCTTTAAGAATCTCCAGAATCCTAAGACATATATCTAAAGCTTTCATGAAGACCATGAAGTCTATATCTTTGATCTACACTCTGAAAATTAGGTTGAAAGTCAGGACAGTGGTGTTGTCCAGACATTCTATCTGCGGATTTGTTATGTCATCCAGTTGTCTCATCTTGTTATCCGTTTAACATGTTTATGTTATCAGTTTATCCGGGTATCCATTCCCGTATATAGTATAGTGCTGGTTCTATTTTTGCGGATCATCCAGTTTCAGGGGAAACTCTGCCAAAATTTTTATAGAAATTCAAAGAGTTAGACAAATTCTAAGTTTCAGGTTGTGTCTATAATTCCATCCAGAGTTTTCTTATCATTCCTTCGAGTCCATATATATTGTTGCCACATGTTTTATGCCTCATATATGCTTATGCTTATATTGTGATTATGTTATGTGTGATTTGGAGTCCCCCCATAGAGGCTGGACATTGGACACACAGTCCGGTCGCGTGTGATACTACCCGTCTGGGGGATACAGCCCCTCTTGTTCAGGCGGGAATTAAAACACCTAGTGTGACTGGGTGTCACTCACACACTCTGACCAGGGAGACTAGATATTACTGGCTGGGGGGGATATAACCCATAACACCCGCCATGTTTGTTATATATGCGTATATAGCCACAGTATGCACTGCATGATTATACATGGCTAGTTCAGTTTTTCAGTTACATGATTTGGAGGGATACATCCCATAACACCAGACAGGTACTAGTTCAGATGTTCAGTTACCTGATTTGGGGGATATAGCCCATAACACCAGACATGTACCAGTTCAGATAAAAGTTCAGTTTTAGCTCAGTACCAGTTATCAGTTCTCAATTATCAGCCACCAGTTCTTAGCGTCAGGATTAGTTGACAGTTATCAATTCCAGTTTATAGTCACAAGTTATCAGTCATATTACAGTTATTTATCAGTATAGTTCAGCTCAGTCTTCAGTTTCAGATTCAGCTAGACTTCAGTTTATATTCAGATCATGTTTAGTACGTTCTTCAGATTTCCAGCTATATTGCTATGCTCCAGCTCATATTTACATATTTATATTCCAGCCTTATAGTTTCATTCAGCTATGATATATTATATGCTCATGCCTTACATACTTGGTACATATCGTACTCACGCCCTTTTCTGGGGCGCTGCGTTTCATGCCGCGCAGGTCTAGATAGATCAATGCTTGGATCACGTTAGTAGGCCATCTATCAGCTATTGGAGTCACTCCGCTTACTCCCGGAGTTACTTATCTTTTGGTATGTATACAGTCAGCCAGTTTGGGTATGGCAGGGTCTTGTCTCGTCCTTTGTATATTTAGTTCACCACTCTTAGAGGCCTGTAGATATGTCCTTGTGTGGTGCAGTCAGTATGTTATGTATGTCAGCTTATGTTAGCCTTGTCAGCTTTTTGCATTGCATACTCCTTATCAGTTAGGTTTATGCTTATTCTGTTTATCAGTTATGATGGTTAGCAGATTATCAGTAGGATTAGTGATGATCGACACTTAGTGTTGGTCATCCGTCGCGGCCCTAAGTTGGGTCGTGACAAAAGTGGTATCAGAGCTGTTCAATCCTAGGGTGTCTATAGGCCATGTCTTGTAGAGTCTTGTTCAGGAGTATGTTGCGCGCCATACTTATGGAGCAGGAGGCTACAAGGCACTTCAGGACAGTTGTCTTTCTTTCTTCTCTAGATCGTGCAATAGAGCCATGATTATAGAATTCAGCCCTCTAACAATAGTGTTTTCAGCTAAGCGATGTCGCCGAAGAAACTAACAGCTGCCCTTCTGGCCAGGGTACTAGTAGAGATGAAAGTGAGGAGTTCATACCTGAGGCTCCATCTGAGGCCTCACAGATCCCTTCAGTTCAGGGCGATATTAGAGGGACTGCAGCTGCCATACCTCCAGCTCCTCAGCCTGATAGTCAGGGGTAGGAAGTGAGGGATGCCACCAGATTATTGACCAGTGTTGTAGTTGCTCAGACTAGACAGCATCGTGCAGATGCCCAAGGAGATACTGGATCCAGGATCAGGGATTTTATCCGACTAGAGCCTCCAGTCTTTATTGGATCCCGTACATGAGAGGACCCTCAGGATTTTCTTATGAGGATAGCCAGGGTGTTGAGGGTCATGCATGCGTCAGAGACACAGCCAGTAGAGTTGGCTGCATTCAGATTGCATGACCTAGCAGCAGGGTGGTATCAGACATGGGAGCTATCTAGAGGGGCAGATGCTACTCTGGCGACTTGGAAGGAATTCTCAGATGCCTTCCTTCATCAGTTTATGCACATAGAGACACAGAGAGCACGTGCTGATCAGTCCCTGACCTTAAGATAGGGATGTTTGAGTGTAGAAGAGTATAATTATCGCTTTAATTCTTTAGAAGGGTTTGCCCCCATTGTGGTAGCAAGTATGGAGGATAGAATTCACAGGTATGTAGTGGAACTTGGTCCACACCTGGTGAACGAGTGTATGACGGTTGCTATGCAGTCAGGTATGAACATATCACGCATTCAGGCATTTGCTTTATCAGTTGAGGAGAGGAAGCAGAGACAGAGAGCCGACAGGGATAGAGTGTTACACAAGAGGGGCAGATTTTCTGGTTCGTTTGGAGAGACATCTGGAGCGAGTAGAAAGCAGAGTGTTAGACAGCCACCAGCTAGTATACCTACACAGTCTCGTGGCCTGAGATTCGATAGACCTCCTCAGTCCAGAGCTAGTCAAGCATCACGGGCTTAAGGATTTCAGTGCCGTGGTACTTCGATACCGGTCAGTCAGACATATCCCAGATGTTCAGATTGTGGTAAACGCCACTTGGGTCCATGTTAGTTAGGAGTTGATACTTGTTATATTTGTCGCGAGGCAGGCCATTTCATGAGAGATTGCCCGACTAGGGGTGGTAGTGGTGCAGCCCAGCCAGCTAGATCAACAGTAGCTTCCTCAGCACCAGCACGCCCTCAGGGGCAAGTTCCTCAGGCACCAGCAGATCGTGGTAGAGGTCGAAGTGTAGCTTCTACAGTAGGCAGTACTCAGAACCGCACCTATTCTCTTATTGGTCGACAGGACCAAGAGGCTTCACCAGATATGGTCACAGGTATTCTGTCGGTAAATTCTCTCGATGTGTATGTGTTGATAGATCCGGGTTCTACATTATCATATGTTACTCCCTTTGTTGCCATTAAATTCAAAATAGTACCAGAGGCTATTAGACCTTTCGAGGTAGCCACTCCCATTGGTGATTCTATAGTAGCTAGGCGTGTTTATAGAGGTTGCTCGGTAATGATGGGCGATTGTAGAACTACATCTGACTTAATTGAGCTAGAAATGGTTGATTTCGATGTTATTCTCGGTATGGATTGGTTGTCTTCTTGTTATGCTAACGTTGATTGTAGAGCGATGACGGTCTAGTTTCACTTTCCAGGAGAATTAGCTATGGAGTGGCAGGGTGTTTCTGCATCGCTAAAGGGTCTGTTTATTTCTTACCTTAAGGCAAGGAAACTAATCACAAAAGGCTGCTTATATCATATTGTTCATGTTCGAGACTCAAAGAAGGAGACATTGACTCTTGAGTCAGTTCCGGTAGTGAATGAGTTCCCTGATGTGTTTCCAGATGAGTTACCTGGTCTTCCTCCAGAGTGAGAGATTGATTTTCCTATTGATATAGTACCAGGTACGCAGCATATATCCATTCCTCCCTATAGGATGGCACCAGCAGAACTGAAAGAACTTAAGGCACAACTGAAGGATTTGGTAGATAAAGGTCTCATCAGACCTAGCATTTCCCCGTGGGGAGCCTCAGTACTATTTGTGAAAAAGAAAGATGGCTCTCTACGCATGTGCATAGATTATAGATAGCTAAGTAAAGTCATAATATGGAATAAATACCCTCTGCCCAAGATTGATGACTTGTTCGACCAGCTTCAGGGTGCCAAGTGCTTCTCGAAGATAGATTTGCGATCAAGCTACCGTCAGGTTAGAGTCAGAGAATCTGCTATACCTAAGACTGCATTCAGGACTAGGTATGGCCATTATGAGTTTTTACTGATGTCGTTTGGACTCACTAATGCCCCTGCAGTATTTATGGATCTGATGAACAGCGTATTCAGGCCTTATCTAGATTTATTTGTGATTATATTTACTGATGATATTCTCATCTATTGAAAGTCTGAATCAGAGCATCCAGAGCACCTACACATAGTATTGGGTACTCTTCGAGACCAGCAATTATATGCTAAGTTCTCAAGGTATGAATTCTGGTTAGATTCAGTGGCATTTCTTGGCCATATAGTTTCAGCAGAAGGAATTAAAGTAGATGACCAGAAGATCGAGGCTGTGAAGAATTGGCCCAGACCTATGACGCCAATTGAAGTACGCAGTATTCTGGGTTTGGTAGGTTATTACAGAAGGTTTGTAGAGGGGTTTTCCTCCATTACAGCTCCACTGACCAAATTGACACAGAAAATAGCTAAATTTGAGTGGTCTGATTCTTGCGAGCACAGCTTCCAAGAACTAAAGAACAAGTTGATAACAGCTCCAATACTTACACTTCCAGAGGGATCTGAGGGCTATGTAATTTACTGTGATGCTTCTCGAATTGGTCTTGGTTGCATTTGATGCAGCACGGAAGAGTAATTGCCTATGCTTCTAGGCTGCTGAAAAAGCACGAGAAGAACTACCCTACCCATGATCTGGAGCTTGCAGCAGTCATTCATGCATTGAAGATTTGGAGACGTTATTTGTACCGTGTTCATGTTGATATATATACAAGAGCCTCTAGTACATATTTAATCAGAATGAGCTAAACCTGCGACAAAGGCGATGGCTAGAGTTGCTAAAGGACTATGACATGGAAATTCTTTATTATCCAGGTAAAGCGAATGTTGTAGTTGATGCCCTTAGTCATAAGTCCATGTGTAGTTTATCTTACTTACAGCCACAAAAGAGAGAGTTAGCTCATGCACTCCACCAGTTAGCCAGCATGGGAGTCAGATTAATAGATTCAGAGGACGCAAGAGTTACAGTTCAGAACGCAACCACTACTTGCCTAGTGACATAAGTAAAGCAACGCCAGTATGAGGATCCAGTTCTAGTTCAATACATGCAGATAGCCAGAAGAAAACCAAAATTACTATATAGGTTACTAGTGACGGGGTTCTTACATATAAACATAGACTTTGTGTTCCTGATGTTGCAGATTTATGTGGACAGATTATGACAGATGCACATTATTCCAGATACACTGTTCATCCTAATTCGACTAAGATTTACCAGATCTTAAGCAGATTTATTGTTGGGACGGAATAAAGCGAGACATAGCAGAGTTTGTGGCTCAGTGTTAGACTGCCAGTAGGTTAAAGTCGAGCATAAAAAACCTAGTGGCTTGTTACAAGAAATCGAGATTCCATTATGGAAATGGGAAGCAATAAATATGGACTTCATTACAGGCTTAACCCGTACGCGGAGCAGGTATGACTCTATCTGGGTTATAGTTGATAGGCTTACTAAATCAGCTCATATCTTGCGTGTTAGAACTACATATACAACAGAGGATTATGCCAGACTTTATATCAGAGAGATAGTGCACCTACATGGTATTCCAGTATCTATTATTTCAGACAGGGGCGCACTAATTTACAGCTAACTTCTAGCAATCGTTCTAGACAGGTTTAGGGACACAGGTGAACCCGAGCACAAAATTTCATCCCCAGACAGATGGACAGGCTGAGCAGACCATTCAGACATTAGAAGATATGCTTAGAGCTTACGTGTTAGATTTTGGAGGCACCTGGAGTGATCATCTACTGTTGATAGAGTTTGCATATAATAATAGCTATCATTCTAGCATACGGATGGCACCATATGAAGCTTTGTATGGGCGCAAATGCAGGTCTCTTATAGGATGGTTTGAGGTTGGCGAGTCTCAATTAATAGGTCCAGATTTAATCCAACAGGCAGTTGATAAAGTTAAGTTGATCAGGGAAAGATTATTAGTAGCGCAGAGCAGACAGAAGTCCTATGCAGATAATCGACGTCGAGATTTAGAATTTCAGAATGGCGATTAGGTAATCCTGAAAGTATCACATTTGAAGGGCATTATGAGATTTGGAGAGAATGGCAAGCTTATCCCTAGATTCAGTGGTCCATATCAGGTTATCAGGCGAGTTGGGCGTGTTGCCTACGAATTATATCTTCCAGCAGACCTTCAGAAGGTCCATCCAGTATTTCATGTTTTCATGCTCAGAAAAATATGTCGAAGATCCTTCTAAAGTTGTATCAATAGATGATGTTCAGATCACAAAGCAGTTGACTTATGAAGAGGTGCCAGTAGCAATTTTGATCGATAGATTCGTCGACTAAGGACGAAAGACATTCCTTTAGTTAAGATGCTATAGCAAAGCAATAATGTAGGTGAAATAACTTCGGAAGCTGAAAATGACATGAGAGCCAAATATGCACATCTCTTCATTACTTCAAGTATGTAACAGATTGTTGTTTAATGCTTCTACATACTTCATTTAACATTCGAGGACGAATGTTCCTAACAGGGGAAGATTGTTACACCCCGTATATCTAAAGTGATGTATATCATTCTAATGACCTTCTAAGAATGATTTAAGTGAGTTTAAAGTCATAAAATGACCATATATGATGTTTATATGTTGAATATAAAGTTTGGGAAAAATCGGATTTAAGTTGCGGAAAAACCGACTAAGGAATTGCCTTGTAACGAAGCTTTTTCAGCAATTAATTTCATGTGTTTTATGAAATCTTTTGGAGACATATCATATACCAAATTGAAGGCCTTAGAGTTTATTTTTCAATATTTTTAACGGTTTATTCATACAACATATGAATAAAAAGATATAAACATCAGAAGTCAGGCCAGAAGAAGGGACATAAGCGCAAAAGAGGGCTAGAACTGAAATGTTTTGAGTATAAAAGGAAAAACATGTCTTCTTTTCGTAATTTACAGAATATAAACGATAGAAACAGCCCTTTCTTGAGTCTAAATCCAATTTTTATGATTTTGAAGAAAGAACATCAATCTTAACTCGAAACTGAAGACGGATTGCGTCAAAATGCTCTACGCGATTAGGGTAACATTATGCTACCTTCAATTTCTTCTATAGTTTGAGTTTTAGAATTACTTCATGGCTAAGTAAAGTACCCAAATTCTATGTTATAGCTTGTTTAAGCTTTAGAAGGTGTGGAATTCAAGGGAAACAAGGTTTAGAAGCAAGAAACATCAAAGGTATAGGCTAAACCTTTCTTTTGGCAAGGCATGTATCTTGTAGCTTTTGAAGCTTTTATTAGTTCCAAAAATGGTGTTTCTTGTTGTGTAATTGTATATCATCAAGGGAACCTTGTATATACTTAATTTGGCACTAAAATCCAAGGTGAAAGACGTCCGAATCAGCAAGACAAAACGTTTCAAAATATGGAAAATTATTTTGATCTTTGGATAGCTGTTAGTATATTAATCATAACTCCTTGTACAAAATTGATATTTAAATTCTTTAAGAATCTCCAGAATCCTAAGACATATATCTAAAGCTTTCATGAGACCATGAAGTCTATATCTTTGATCTACACTCTGAAAATTAGGTTGAAAGTCAGGACAGTGGTGTTGTCCAGACATTCTATCTGCGGATTTGTTATGTCATCCAGTTGTCTCATCTTGTTATCCGTTTAACATGTTTATGTTATCAGTTTATCCTGGTATCCATTCCCGTATATAGTATAGTGCTGGTTCTATTTTTGCGGATCATCCAGTTTCAGGGGAAACTCTGCCGAAATTTTTATAGAAATTCAAAGAGTTAGACAAATTCTAAGTTTCAGGTTGTGTCTATAATTCCATCCAGAGTTTTCTTATCATTCCTTCGAGTCCTTATATATTGTTGCCACATGTTTTATGCCTCATACATGCTTATGCTTATATTGTGATTATGTTATGTGTGATTTGGAGTCCCCCCATAGAGGCTGGACATTGGACACACAGTCCGGTCGCGTGTGATACTACCCGTCTGGGGGATACAGCCCCTCTTGTTCAGGCGGGAGTTGAAACACCTAGTGTGACCGGGTGTCACTCACACACTCTGACCAGGGAGACTAGATATTACTGGCTGGGGGGGATATAACCCATAACACCTGCCATGTTTTTTATATATGCGTATATAGCCACAGTATGCACTGCATGATTATACATGAGGCTAGTTCAGTTTTTCAGTTACCTGATTTGGGGGGATACATCCCATAACACCAGACAGGTACTAGTTCAGATGTTCAGTTACCTGATTTGGGGGGATATAGCCCATAACACTAGACAGGTACCAGTTCAGATAACAGTTCAGTTTTAGCTCAGTACCAGTTATCAGTTCTCAATTATCAGCCACCAGTTCTTAGCGTCAGGATCAGTTGACAGTTATCAATTCCAGTTTATAGTCACCAGTTATTAGTCATATTACAGTTATTTATCAATATAGTTCAGCTCAGTCTTCAGTTTCAGATTCAGCTAGACTTTAGTTTATATTCAGATCATGTTTAGTACGTTCTTCAGATTTCCAGCTATATTGCTATGCTCCAGCTCATATTTACATATTTATATTCCAGCCTTATAGTTTCATTCAACTATGATATATTATATGCTCATGCCTTACATACTTGGTACATATCGTACTCACGCCCTTTTCTGGGGCGCTGCGTTTCATGCCGCGCAGGTCTAGATAGATCAATGCTTGGATCACGTTAGTAGGCCATCTATCAGCTATTGGAGTCACTCCGCTTACTCCCGGAGTTACTTATCTTTTGGTATGTATACAGTCAGCCAGTTTGGGTATGGCAGGGTCTTGTCTCGTCCTTTGTATATTTAGTTCACCACTCTTAGAGGCCTGTAGATATGTCCTTGTGTGGTGCAGTCAGTATGTTATGTATGTCAGCTTATGTTAGCCTTGTCAGCTTTTTGCATTGCATACTCCTTATCAGTTAGGTTTATGCTTATTCTGTTTATCAGTTATGATGGTTAGCAGATTATCAGTAGGATTAGTGATGATCGACACTTAGTGTTGGTCATCCGTCGCGGCCCTAAGTTGGGTCGTGACACTTGCTATACGGGTTCTACCTTCTAAACTCCTTCTCTCCCGTTCCCTTTAGAAAGCATGTTTTAGGATCCCTGAAACCGGACTAGGATTTGCATGTTAGAAGCTTGATAGGATAGCCGCTTTATTAAACTATTATCTTATCGCATTTTTAGAATTGATTATAATTGCTTATCCCGTTTCTTTGGGACGCGCCAATTAGTTTAAGATAATAGTAACCTTTGGTTAATTATCGAGTGCAAAAGAAATTAAATTTAATTAAATTACACATCTCCATCTATTATTTATATTTATTTATCCATTTATTAAATATTTATTTATTTATCTACTCATTTATTCATTAATCGGATTAATTATGCGATATTTATTTGTTAATTTATTTATTTAATTAATATTATTTATATAATTTAATTAATCATTTATTTATTTAATTAATAATAATTATTTATTTATTTATTTATTTAATCAATTATTATTCTTTTATTTAATTGAATTAATATAAATATTAGTTTACTTAGTTAAGTTATTTATTTATTTACCTATTTACTCAAGCAATCAATTAATCAATTATTATTATTTATCTAATTATTTATTTAGCGTATTCTATTTTATTTATTTAATTCTATTTACCCTTTATTCATTTAATTAATAAATCAATCAATCATATTGTAATTATCCATTTAATTAATCTTAAATTTGATTATCTATTTATCTAAGTATTTGCATAACCAAAACCTTATCTTATTTATATTATCCTTAGTTAAAATGAATTCTATTATCCTTAACAAATTCGTGAAAACCGCCGGATTAACCGCATTTAGCGGATTTTCGAAAGTGTTCCCGCAAGGGACCTTCTTTCGAATTTAATAGAACCACTTACTCAGAATCTCTGATTTTAATTTAATTTCTTTAAATAAAGAATAAATTGCACTCATTAGTTAACAGTAGTTTCCTAATAATCCTTAAATTAGGTGGCGACTCCAAAGAAAGCCCTTTGGAGTCTCCATTTTGTTGAAAATACATCCCGATGCATACTTGTGTGCATTTTTTGGGAGGGTTCAACAGAAGTCCCCCGAGTGTATGAGCCTGAGGCCGTTGAAACCCCTTCTTCTACTGCTGTTGAATTTGGTCTGTCTATGTAGAAGCGTAGGCACCTGATAGATGAATCTCCCGAGGTCGTTGAGGAAGCCGTCATGGAAGACGAAGTGGTGCTTCCTACTGTTCACCTTGAGCCTCCATCAGGGTTGTCCTTCTTTATACTTGTTCAGCATAGTTCCTCTTGCTTATCATAGGCTAATATTCCCTTTTTGCATATGTAGAACCTATCGTTCCGACCCCGACACTCGAGCCAACTAATTTCTTTCAACGCCGTCCTGGTAAGAAGGTGGCAGTGGATGCAGATACTGCGGCTGAATCCGTAGATGGTGCTCGTGAAGTTGTTATTCCCATCACTACAGGAGTTAACCTGTTCAAGACACCGAGGGTTGTGGCAGACCATACCACCGAGCTGATTGGCCCCAGTGAACAGAAATACCTTACCACTTATAGCCGTCAGAAGCTGCTTGAGTTCGCCGCCTGTTGCACTCTTTGGGTAAACTCTCCCTTTCCAATTTTCTGCATCTTACAAGTTGAATCCTCATACTTCCTCCGCTAAATATTTGTTTCGGCGTTTGTACAGGGGTTGATGGTTTACCATGAGATACTCCACCGAGGAGGGTCGGATGAGAACCTGAGGAAGGAGAATGAGGCCCTACTGGGGCAAGTTACTAGCCTCCAGCCTTTTGTGGAAGAGGCTAAACGATTGAAAATAGAGCTTTACACTACGCGCAGAGCTTATCAGCATGAGTCTCTAAGAAGCAAGAATTTCGATGAGGCCTTGAGCAATGAAATCAGCAAGTACAAACAAACTGTGGAGACCCTCCAGTCTTCTCTTACGTAGGCAAAACTTGTTGTACAGCTTTAGCTTAAGAATGTGGCCCGCCTAGAAGCAGCTATGGAGGCCCTTCAACAAAAGCTATCTGGGGTAGATGAAAGGATCGAAGCTGCTGAAAAGAGTGTCCATGACGCCCGGGGCCTTTCCGCAAGATGAGAATGATAGGTAGAAGAGAAAAGTCGCGTCCATGCAGAGGACCCGTGATGAATAAGTGAATGCCTTGAATGCTCGCTGCATAGCTGAAGTGGATCATGCTAACATCGCAGATGCTCTTGCCGCTTTCCTCTGGGTTCGTGACGACCCTAACTTTGAGCTGACTGCCGAGATTGCCTCGTACACCGAGCTTGTAGCTCAGGCAGATGCTCTGCTTGGGTCCAACCTTGAGGAAGGTTCTGAGGAAGCCAGTGGAGAAAGAGGAAATGAAACACTAGATAGAAACCTGCAGCTGGTGAAGCAGGACCTTCGCGGAGTGTTTCCGCCAATGGAAGTCCCCCGAGAGAGGAATAGAAATCCCCGCCGATGCTTACGACTTTTTTTTCTTTGCATCTTGTTTTGAACAATTGCCCATGTTTTTCGGGCGTAATGGTGTAATTTTGGGCCCGTTTTGAGGCATTTTAACTTGAATTACTTATTTTCTTGTTTGTGACGCTTTTTAATTTCTGCGGTAAATAATAAGTAATGTTAAGTTATACCTTTGTGGGCGTATGCACCTATAGATTTGATGGCTACCGGATGTCCTCAATGTTCTGATGTTTAGAATATTTATTAGTGAGCCTGCTCAGGCATTAATGTCTGTTATGCACCAATGGTTGGTGGCTTAGGTTGCATCTGTAATAGATGGCTATTTGCACTCACAATGGGATGACTTTAGCCCGTGTGGTAACAGAAACTTTTGCGTCCGACTTCGAACGTCTCTACTTAGTTACTCGAGTACTTAAGACTTTCAGGTACTGTGCGAATAGGCATCCCCGTTGGCATGTAGGTGCAGTTATTGAATTAACGAGTTCAACTTACAAATAATGCCTGGTGGCTGAGCTAGATGTGATCTAGCTCTAAGTGAGTAGTGTACCCTACTTTTGTCACGAAAAGTAAGGGTATTACTTCAACTTGTAATTAGCCTAGGCTATAAATATTTGGATCGTAGATGGATCTTAATTTGTAGAAAACTAACTATATAAATAGTAATTTATTAATAGGGGCGCGAAGCCTGGAATGTTGTGGGTGAAAACCGTTAACATGACATAAGAGCATGAACATGCTGTAATTTAAGAATAAAACTAAGGAACTGAATAAAGCAAATACCGAAAAAGAATAGTACTTTCAAGTATCCCTACTCCTCCCCCCCCCCCCCCCAAAAAAACACTTAAATCAACCGTACAATCAAAATTATGGTCTTGGTTGATTGAGGTTTCGGGGTCTTCGCTGGTTTGAAAGACATCTGCTTCAGGCACCTCTTCAGGTATAGTTGCCCCAAAGATGGCAGCTGTGTAGCATTCTCTTGTTGCCTCCTGGTCACCGTTGACTTCTTTTATCCCCCACTTTGTAGGGTATATAAACTTTTGATACCAAGTAGATGGTACTGCTTTGACTTGATAGATCCATGGCCACTCTACGATCACACTGTAGGGGAAACCCCCATTGATTACCTGAAAAGATGAAATATAATCTGCTCCTGGGATGTGAACAGCAAGGTTAATTTCTCAACAATATTTTTCACAAGAATTGTTAAAGCCAGCTAGTGTATAGACATTTGGAACCATCTTGACTTCGACTCCATCGCCTTCAGTGTGTCCCACCTGATGAGGTTGACGACACTATCGGCGTCGACCAAAACACGCTTGACATCTGTATCCTCTATTCTGAGTGTTATAACCAAGGCATCGTGATGAGGAGTATTGCAACCGGTGCTATCCTTGTCACTAAATAGGATCATCTCGTCCCGGGCATGACCCTCGCTGGGCACTACCCCGATGTGGTCTGACTCTTTGAGCAACAGTGGACTGCCGATTATGACATTGATGGACCTCTTCGGATCTGGTAGATCTTGTTAGTACATCTTGATTTCCGCTTTTGGCGTAAGTCTGCTTTCCCCTGTCGGTGAGCAAATCCTTGAGATAACCCTTATTCAGCAGACCCGTGACTTCTAGGATTAGTGCTCTGTATCTAGCCTTCTCGTGTCCATGATCCCTATGAAAACCAAAATAAAGATTCTTGTTCCTTCTCCCCGGCTCGGCCCTCAAATTGCTAGGCCAGTGTACTTGGGCGTCCTTCGTATGATCCCTCACGAACTCTACGGCGTTGACGCACAATCCCAACTCTTCAAACCTGTTAGGTACCCAATCTACGCTGAGTGATCCCTTGGTTGATGGTGCTGAGGTCTTCCCACTATCTTCTCGCTTTGGGAAATCATCTCTATAATCCCTCCTGCTTCGCTTCCCTTTGTTTCCGGCCCGAGGTTCCTCCATGTATCCCTATTTCTATCCTTGGTGGATAACGTCTTGGACATTGAGGCGAACTTCCCCATGGATGGATGATTCTCCTGGCTCCAGGCGAAGCTTCTCGGTATATCTCTGATGTAAGGCGTTCCATGCTGTCACAGAATGTTGAATCAAACTTCACTGCAACTCCCTGGTAATAAAAAATCACTTCAAGTTCAGACTTTTTCTGAAGTCTACCACATCAATATTATCGGGGACTAGAGGAAGCTCCATGTGTTCCCGTTGAAACCTATCAAGGTAGTCATTCAGCAGTTTATCATCACGCTGACGGATCTCGAAGATGTCCTCCATGCGCTTCTCCCGCTTTCTTGAATAGGTCCTGCATTTGAGCGAATGATTCGATAGAGCCCATTGGTAGCTGGTTGTACTAAGAAAGGGCGCCTTTGGTCAGAGTTGAGCCAGACCTCATTACAAAGCAGACTGAATTTTTTCCTTGGTGATATCATTACTCTTTACAGTCGTGTAATACACAACAATATTCTCATTTGGATCAGTTGTTCCATCATACTTCAAGTTATCCGGCAAGCGGAAGTGCTTTGGTATGCAGACCAGTGCAGCACTTGCTTGTAAAATTTATACTCATCTAATGTGGTAACTTGGGGTGGAGCACCCAGCACGTTACCAATCCGGTTGTAGATGGCCTCATCTCTTTTATGAGGTCTCGGATGACAGGCGCTCCATTAAGGTCTTGATTGTTGATGGTCGTCTGGGAGCGGCATCCATGTTGAACCTGTGGCTAGGAACAGATGCTGGCGAATTGTTCGTGGGTGCTGGTCCTCACGGGGATGTTGGCCTCTGAGATGATCCAGCAAACATCGCTCCTAACTTCTTTGATATCCCTTCGACCATATTGCTCGAGTTCCGCTCCGCTTGTTCTGACATAGTTTTGAGAAGATTAACAAGGAAACTTCTGAATTCAGGAAGATCTTTCAGTGATCGATCACCTTTCTCATCGCTGAAAACATGGATTGGCTCATAGGAAGGGTCTTTCGGCTGTTCAACGGGATCCTTTGGTTGCACGCTGGGATCACTGGGATCCTTCGTAGATTTATCTACTGCGTCTGTAGTATTCTTCGAGACGTTGCTACTATTATCAGACATGATTGCGCCTTTCCTTCGTAGAATACCTACAATTGCCTGGGCCCACGGTGGGCGCTGTTGAACCCCAAAAAATAACCCCGAAGGGCTAAAATTAGGAATATCGACAGAATAGACTAACTCTTTTGGAGTTTTTGGAGTCGCCACCCAATTTAAGGAAAATATGGAATCAAATAAGCCTATGCGTAAAAAACTCCGTTTTAGGAAAAAGATGGTCTTTCTTTCAGAGATTCTAAAGGTAAGAGATTTTCTTAATTTCGAAAGAAGGTTTTTAAGGCACTTTCAAAATTCCATAAAATACGGTTAATCCGACAGGTTTCCAAATATTTACAAGTGCACCTTTCTTTCAAAAGAATTATTTGAAAAACTCGTAGTAATAATAATAATAATAATAATAATAATAATAATAATAATAATAATAATAATCAATTAAATAAAGGCTTATTTGTGAAAAAATATTTTTCACTTGCACGCATTTGCTAAAATGGCCCCAATTTGCAATAAATTGAATAACGACTTCAAAATAAAGGTAATGAACATGAAGTAACACAATAGCTAAAGTAATCAAATAATATTAACATAAATTGAATAATCTACACATGAAATGTCTAAATACAAATGATACATTTATTGAAATAAGTAATCGAGTTAAAATGATAGAACCCGGGAATGTGACAAACTCGCGGGAGCCTTGAATTTCTAGAATTTCCAAACGGTATTGAAAACTTGAACCCGAGCTTGATCCCGACTCGACTCCAAGCCAATGCAAACCATCCCGATTAATAAGTTTAGCCAACTCGATCCCAAATATTCATATCCAATGTACCTCGCAAAACAAGCAAATGAAATTGAATTAGTACGATAATAAAGTGTAATAACTAATGAAAATAAAATAATAATAATAATTATAATAAAGTGATAATAATAGTAATAATAATGATAAAATATAATAATAATAATAATAATAATAATAATAATAATAATAATAATAATAATAGTAATGAGGTTTTGTTTTGGAAAATTTAAGCTCACGTCTCTGTGGCGTGTCATGTAGAGGCTCGAGATGTTGGTACGGTTGCAAACACGCCGGCCGGTCGTATTGCCATGCCAAGTACCAATTACATTACTCTATTCAACTTGCTTCGCATTAAAGTGCATACATTCATCATCGCCTATTTGCTTTCGGGACACGGGGACGGGACTGTTCAAGTATAGTATCACGTTCAAATCGATCCCGAGGCCTCAATACGTGTATATGTATTTTTTCATTGGCCAGTGTAGTATCAATTCAATACCAGTTCAAATGCCACAAAATGAAGTATTTTCATAGACCTATCAACTGAACCAGGATTTGCTCAAATCAGTAAGACCAAAAATAGTCAATCATAATGCAGAATCTGTTCAATTCGATGGAGACTAGGAACAAGTCGAATCTTGGCATATTATCCAATTAAGCCAGTCACCATATCAATACGCAATAGCATTGACCACAACATCAAAGGGAGCTGCAGAAAATCTCAAAGGAAAGCATCAAAATTTCATCAACATAGCAAATCAAACAATAACATAAATGACGAGTCAAGAAACAAATGTTGTCCAGTAAACAAGTCAAACAAACGAAAAAGAAAAGATCCATAATGCAAAACCAGTGACCGGAAATAGCTAGATACTCCAGCAAGAGAAGACAAACAGAGCAGTGGTCAAAGAGGAGGAGGAGGAGCTACCAGCTGGTTTCCCAGCGGCATCACTGCTACCCTTACACTCTTCATCGATTTCATTCAGCACCAAGGAAACAGGAAAGAACAAAGTTCAGCAGTGATAGGAGATTTCCGGTGAGGTTCAATACCACCGTCGACATCACTGTTTTTTGTCAATGGTGCTCGTGAATCAGTAACTCCCAAAAGGCAGCATTCGCCGTTACAATTTTCCGGCGAGGCGATAGCGACGACAACCAGGCATGGAGGAAGAGGAGCGATACCAGTGAGTGGCGGCGTCGCTACGACCCCACATATTTTGATTCAGATCTGGTAACAAACGAAGAAATCAAGTTCCCAAATGACGTCGAGTTTTTCCGGTGAGATTTTCACCGGTGGTGGAACTTTGTCTCCCTATTTCTGTCTTGGATCAGTGGTGGTGGTGATGATACCACCGTTGTCTCTGTTTCTCTTCCTCACTGGTAGTTCCACCCTTTCTGTGGTGGCGGATCTGTGTGTTTTTATTGTGGAGGTGAGGTGAAGATGTATGCCTGTGATGGTGTGTATATTGTGTGTATGATGGAGATTGAAAAAAAAAACAAAGGGGGTGTGTAAAAATGGTGGGACTGATAATGTAATGGGGAGTAAGGGAGCTAGGGCTTTTTTTTTTGTGAGGGAGATGATGATTAGGAGACTCTAAACCCTAGGCGGCGAGATGTATACCATGCGTCATATGGCTGTGCCGCCTAAACGGTCGTTGGCTCCAGAAGCAGGCATGTATCTCCTGCACCTGGTGACTTGTAAGATAACTCTAGTCTCTCCAGCTGGACTTGTATCCCCGTAATAGTAGATGGCGTATTTTGTCCATGCAATAATGTGTGCGTGTTGCGCGGCGCCTTCTTAAGTTTTCTTAGAAGGGCAACGTAATGTTAGCCAATGGTCCTCTAAGTGTGTATAAAGAGATTTATTGAAAAGAGAGTCGTTGCAACTTACTTGTATTAAGAAATCCAACTGATTACAAGAAAGACAACATGGTGGCGAGGGGGAGAGACACCAGAGCAGTAATATGAAAGCAACTTACAAAGAATAGACCCAAGTCCTAGGAGTAGATAACAAAAGACTAGACATTGAAGGGCCAGACCCTTGTGTGCGTCTTCATTGAGCACGCGCAGGCGCGGGGCAATAAGCATTGGGGCGTGCATGTGCAGGTCGCATGACATTGGCGCACTCAAGTGCGGTGCGTGCGGGCTTTGTCTACTTGTTACGCACGGGCATACTCAACCAGTATGGCGACATACGCTCTTGCGCATATAGATCTTGGCACGACCAAGGCCATAGGACCGTCTGTGGCACCTGGTACTTTAAGGCTTGCCATGGCACCACGGGGCGCGCCCAAAAAGTCATGGGGCATGACTGAGAGGCTGCCCATGACATTCTCCCCTACTTAAGTTAGCGACGTGCTCGGCGCCTTCCTTGCAAGATAATCAGCTATTAGGTCCATGAAAGCTTTGAGGTCTGTTCCCCTCTCCCATATGTTCTCCTCTGCATCATATCCGCTCAATTTCACCAAAAAATCCTGGTGATCTTTCCTTGAGGCATGAACGACTCGGTCATCAGAAATAGCTTCTGCTACTTTCTTCCCCCGACAACTGGTTCTTACAGATTCTTGGCACTGTGAGCTCGCTTCTAGAAGGATCATCCTTGTCTTCTTGAAAGGGCTTCAGCAAGTTGACATGAAAGATGGGATGGATCTTCCACCAAGCTGGTAGTTCAACATGGTAGGCAAATTTTTCAACACGCTTTACAATGGAAGGAGGTCCAATGTATTTCTACAAGAGACGCGGGGCATGAGCTCCCACAAATAGATATCTCCTTGGGATTTTCACCATTACCTTGTACCCAACTCTATACTCCAAAAAACACTGATTTTAATCTGCATACTTTTTCATCCTTCTTTGTGCTTTTCCAAGATAGCTCCGCACTATTTCTAATTTCCTCTTCCACTCTCTTGAGAAACTCCCAACTGTGGGAGATTTTGAAACATTTGGTGCATCAACAGTATGTGGGAGAAGAGGTTGTTGTCCTGTTATAATTTCAAAAGCGTCCTATTGGTATTTGAGCAACTTTGAGCATTCAAGCACAACTGGGCAGAATCCAGTAACTTCACCCAATTCTTCTACGAACCAGTTACAAAATGCCAAAGGTATTCTTCGAGCATCACATTGAATTGCTCCGTCTGGTCGTCAGATTGCGAATGAAAGCTGGAACTGTGGCTTAATTTGGACCCAAGGCACTTAAAGAGCTCGGTTCAAAAATTACTGGTGAATCACGAGTTGCGATCACTAACAATATCTCTAGACAGGTCCCAATACTTCACAACATACACAAAGAAGAGCCGAGTTGTCTCTTCAGCAGATATATATTTTGAGGCTGCTCGCGTATTTAGAGAACCGATCAACCACTACTAGATTAGTAGTTAAGTCTCCAACCTTGGCCAAGCCGGTGATAAAATCCGGCGAGATTAAAATCTTAACTTTTTTTTTCTCTCTTATTTTCCATATTTTATAGATCAGTTCCAGTGGTATGTGATTAGTTCTCTATGAATCATATGTTGTTTAGTTTAGATACATTATATAAACAGCTTGAAATAAGTTCTTTGTTTCAGTTTTGCAGTGAAAGATTTAACCTTTAAGATGTTTTCAGTTATCAAATGAAAAGATTAGTCCTTTTAATAGTTAATCAAAATGCAAGTTTCAGCTTTCTTTACATGAATACTGTTTTAAAGAAAAGAGTTTAGCATCTGACTTATGTTCTGAACACGAAGCCTAAAGGAAGAAATGTAGTTGTTCTTACTTTATACTGTCAAAACTGAAGCTTAGAATAGCATTCAAAATCCTGTTTTATGTTTTGTTAGCCTGTAAAATTAATTGAAAGTTGTAAAGGTTAGTCCTTCATTGGTTTTAGCAAATTCAAGCCTAGTTCTGATATGCTTCCTCCTGTTGATTTGCTTTCTGTTTTGCTCATGTTTCTGCTTGGTTGTGTGTGTGAAAGTTCATTTAGATGGGTTGGATTTTTTGTTTTCTGGAACTTTTATTTGTTCTATGAGTGAAAGGTGTTCAGGGTGGGTTGTATAAGTGAGTGGATGTTTGCAGCCTGTTTAGGAGTTAGTTGTGCCTGTTCATGATGTATAGGCTTCTACGTTGCTTGGGGAAGTTGTTTTGTTTCGGTTCAGCTAATGTGCAGGTGTGTGAGTAAGGAGGATATTCAAGGGTGTAGTTTGAGGTTTTGTTCCTGCCATATTGTAATGTTCCAGGGGTGTTCAAGAGTAGCTGGTTCTGTTCTTAGGAGTGTGAATGGTGTCCAGTTGGAAAGGAAGGAGATCAGGTTGATCAGGGAGGGTCCTGGTAGTTTGCAGGAGTTGTTTTAGGTGTTTGTGAGGGGAGGAGGTCTGGTAAGATTCAGGGAGGTATTGGTCAGTTGTTCTTGGGTTTGCAGGCTTTCCCTCATAGTCTGGAGTTGTTTTCAAGGGTGATGTTGCTTCAGCCCAGTCTAGGAGGTATCTAGGTTGGTATCAGATGTTGTAGTGAATAGATGGAAAGGGCTGCTTTTGTTCAGAGTGTTCATGCTGAGTGTGTGAGTTGAGTTGTTTTTGTTCTTGGCTATGAGTAGAAGAGGTGCATTAAGTTTAGGGTGTAGGAGTTGATTTAGGGGTCAGTTTGGATGTGTGTGTGTGTGTGTACGCAGGGGTGTTTGGGGTCTGTTTAGGTCCTGATGAAGAAGTATGAGTCCAGGGGGTCTGTTTGTGCATAAGAGGCTGTGTCTGCTTCTCTTTGTTCTTAGGGAGGTTCAGGTTAGAGAGAAGCATGTGTATTTGCAAGAGGTCTCTGTCTGGTGGTTAGTAAATGCAGTGTGTGTGATGGAGGTATGCTGTTTACTGCCTGATTGTCTAGTAAATATCCATGGAGTTGTTCAGGCTGTTTTGTTCCAGTTTCAGCTGATGGGTGCTGTTTAGTGAGAGAGTTGGTAGAGAGGAAATGAAGTGAGGGGTGGGAATGGTTTATGTCTCTCTATGTTGGCTGCAGGTTCAGAGGCTAGTTGAGATTGCTCTGTTTGCAGTAGGTGAAGGTGCAGCTGTTCTGTATGCTTATGAGGTGGAAAGGAAAGTTCAGGGTGGCTGTAGTTTAGATTGTTTGGGGTTTGGTTGTAGCAGGAGTTCAGCAGCTAGTTGTTTGCAGGTGTTATAGAGGGGCTGATTTGGTTGGAGTGAGTGTAAGAGATGTCAGTTTGTGGAGGTCTGTTCTGGCTTTTAAAAATGAAGAAGTAATGAGTGAGGTAGGCTGTTAATGAAGGGTGTTATTGCGGTGGGGTTCAGGTAGTTTAGGAGAGAATAGAAGTGTTGCAGTTTTGTTTAGGTGTAGGGTGGTTGTTTCTATTGGTGTAGCTGGTGTGTATGTTGGTGTATCTGTAGATTTTAGTCATTGATTTCTTTTTGGTTTTGTGTAGAAATCTGTCTAGTCTCATTGTCAGTTTGTTCATTAAGTGATCGCAAAGAGGTAAGGCCTGATTCTCTTTCACTTTTGGTGCTTAAGTTGAATTTTAATAAAGCTAAAATGAGTACTTTATCTGTGTTG
Source organism: Petunia axillaris subsp. axillaris (assembly GCA_029990575.1). NCBI lineage: Eukaryota > Viridiplantae > Streptophyta > Magnoliopsida > Solanales > Solanaceae > Petunia > Petunia axillaris. The sequence goes on along the minus strand of JARKNS010000001.1, from coordinate 8,559,630 downwards.
CAATATAGTAGCTAATATTATACCCTTGCTAAGTTGAGATTTTGAAGCATGGTTAGGAGCTTTGAATACTTTCTTGAAATTAGTCTGAATTCATGATAAAATTTGTACGCTTAGTTGAATAAAGGTTTAGCTCTTCTCTTAATTCTGAAATTTATCTTTTGTATCTTTCGCCATTTGAAATGTTGCTTATTTAAATCAAAGCTGAATTTAATGTCGCCGGCTTAAGCTGAATACATTTTTTGTGAGAAGTTAATACCTTTACCATCGATTGCTTCCTTCTTTTGAGATTAGCACCTTTGTTCTCTATCAAGTTATGGTTCGAAGCTTAATTTTACGTCACAACCCTTGTGAAGCTTCTTTATGACTAGTTATTAAAGGCTTGTGAACTATTTTGCTATGTTTGACAATCTGGAAAACGTGAAAACATATGGACAACAGTGACTATTCTTTTTTAGTGTCCCTTATTTCTACTTACTGATCCATTCATATGCTAATTCTTATTTTCGTTTGTTTTTCTTGACATGCACTCTTGGGAACAAGTTGAATGAAACTCATAAACAGGGATGGCTGCATGCATTCAGAGTTGTTTGATCCGCTTCGCATTTTTGGGACATGAGATCCCCGAAAAATGCAAAAAATGCAAAAAGTGAAAATTGTAAAATCCAAGGGTCAAATTATTGAGTTTGCCATCCGAGTTCTACCTTCTAAACTCCATATTTCCCCGCTCCCTTAGAAAATGCATGTTGTATAGGACTTCCCTATAGACTGGATTAGGAGCCCTGTAGGATAGAAATGGTATTTGAATTGTGAATAATTATTGTAAATTACTTAAATTATTTTTATATGAATGATTTGTATCATTTCTTTGTGAATCGCCAATTAATTTATGGATATTTAGAATAATCTGTCAATTAATGAGTGCAAATCAAATTCGATTAAAATCGTACCTTCATCATAATTTTCATTTGAATTTCTTATTTATTTATTATATTAAATATTTATTTATTTATTTATTCTAATTCATTTATTTAGTTAATTAATTAATTATATTTATTTATTATTTAATTAATTTAAATTCATTATCTATTTATTTATTTAATCTAATTTATTTAATCAACTAATTGATTAGTTATAATTATGAATTTATTAATTTAATTAATTTTAATTAATTAATTATTCATTTATTTAATTAATCAAGTATTTGCATTTATTTATCCATTTAATTAATTCCTAATAATTTGTCACCTATTTATTTATCATTGGTATATTATCCTATCTTATTTCCCTTATTTATTATCCATTATTAACTTGATTTTATTTTACTTATTTATTTATGCCCCTTTTATTTATTTATTCTGCATTATTGAAATAATTTAAATTAATAATTCGTGAAAACCGCCGGATTAACCGCATTTAGCGGATTTTCGAAAGTGCTCCCGCAAGGGACCTTCTTTCGAATTTAATAGAACCACTTACTCAGAATCTCTGATTTTAATTATTTTCCTTTTAAATAAGGAATAAAATTGCACTCGTTAATTGATGTTTGGTTCCTAATAATCCTTAAATTAGGTGGCAACTCCAAAGAAACCCTTTGGAGTCCCAATTTGTTGAAAATACATCCCGGTGCATACTTGTGTGCATTTTTTTGAGAGGGTTCAACAGCGTGGCGACTCCGCTGGGGATAGCATTTGATGGTTCTAACCATAAGGCTTTCACGAATTTGTTTGTTTGTATTGTTTGAATTGTATGCCGATATATGTATTAGCTTAATTAATTATTGTGTTTGTATGTTGAAACTAGCATGATCACATCTATTGTTTATTTGCAAGCATGCTTAGATTAATCTAATTGATTGATGTGTGTCACGAAAGCATGTCACTACACCCTTATTTGTGCACATATATAAACTGGCATTCCGTTCATACTTCCCCCACTCCTGGGAACTTTTTGCATTTTCACCCCAAATATCTGTGAGGTACGCTCATGCATACCCGCACTTTCTTCTACTAAAAAACCCTCTGACGAGTTGGTACACCGGCGGTTGTCGTGGGAGTAATTCGACTGCGAGGCCGCTTGCCACTCACCTGTTAGCCTCAACCGTTAACCCACTCTGAGCTTTTAGAAGCATGCATGCATTTACACCTTAGTCTGGACCCGGTCCTTGGTACCACATCCATAGTTAGGAAACCGCCCTTACGTCAACGGGTTTTTGAAACCCAATGACAATGCATATTATGTGCTGTGTGATAACGAATCCTCAGTCCTAGCCATGTTTTGAGCAAAATCAGATTTAGAATTTTGTCTCCTAAATTGTTTTTTAGGTTAGAAAATGGAAGAATTTAGCAGAATTGAGATCATAATGCAAATTTTTGTGAACAAGGTAGAATTGTAGTCGAGGGAAAGTTAGGCAGATTCGGTTGGCTTGTGTTTTGGAGATGGTCTGGTATGGTGATATCTAAGAGGTGAAACCCCTGGTGTCTTTAAAATATCAGTGGGGTCTCTCTTATGAAGACCTGTGTGTGTGCATGCATATGTTGATTGACCAGCTGCAACTATATGAAAATTGAAATATGCTTGTCGCATACTAGGAGAGTTGAAGCCCCTGTGTTTTGAACGACCAGTGGGGTCCCTCCTTGAAGACCAGTGCAGTCTTGGCTACCTAGGAAACTGAGAGGCTTGATCAAAGCCGAGGACCAGTGAGGAGCCCTATGAACAAGGTCTGTGAGCCTTGCAAAACCTAGGAAGCTGAGAGGCTTGTCTAAAGCCAAGGACCGGTGAGGTTTTATTTGTAAAGGGTCAATTGGAACCTTTTATGTTTGCAGTCTGGTATTGTGAAGGCAGTTGAAAATTTCATCCTTGGATGTTGTAAAATAATTGGGACTTGTGCTTGGAGGAGTGTGGATGTTTGCAAAAAGTGTATGGGGGATTGTTTCAGGTTTTAGGCATTTGGGTTTAGAATTTTGTGCAGATGTTGTAAAGAGCATGAGCTGTGTTGGAATTTCGAATTGACACCAACTTTGGGAAGATAGTTGGGATAACGGAATTGCAGTGTCAAGGCAGAGAGATGATTGTTATCAATTATTATTATTACTTATTGCTTACTCTAAATCTGAATTGCTCAGAACTGGCATGAACTATTTTTGTTACCACTTGTTTGCGCGATTAGGCTTACCTCTGGCACAAAAAAGGCAATTTACAGGGTAGAACGCGTTTGCATTTTATTTACGCTCAATTACTTGTGTTTGGCACATGTCAAATTATCTGTCTAATATGCAATTACTTGCTAAATATGTGCTGCTTGCTTGAAATTTGTTGGCACTGATTGCGCTGTGATTAAATTTGTTCAGCGGTATGGTAAGGTTAACGTTATGTTACTTCGACCTATCTTTTGTAAAGTTAACCGCTTTATGGAGTCATTTATCTATCATCTGAATTCATGCACACCGTTATTTTAAAAACGCATTTCAAATATTACTTTGTTTATCTTAACCCTAGTCTTGTCATTTTACAAAATATTGTTTAGCGTCAAAATTTAAGGAATTCGCAAGTGTATTTCCCTTTTTGAAAATAACTTTAGAGCTAAGCAAGCCTTTTCGCATTTGGTTGGCTTTAACAAAATGAGTGTCTTGCTCAAACTTTTGGGTCTTTTCAGTACGGTCTCAATCTTTTCATTTTGGAATAGTTTGACCCGTCAGTTTCACCTTTGATAAAGTTTTATTAAGTTCGGTATGCGCTGCTAAATGGTTAATTATTTTGAACATCAAGATCAGGACTTATAGCTCGCTCAACTGTTGTGATTGATTTGACTAAGAATAATGAATCCAACCAAGACAAGGTTGACAAGCTCGAAGCAACCGTAGCAAGCTTGGAAAAGCATAAATATGCATGGTCTGATTCCCAAGGAGGGATACGTAGGCTCCTCCATCGGGCTCGACCCTTTAGTATTTAAATTTTAATTTTCCCAAGATAGAAGCTGGGGCAAATTTTACAAAGCAAGTAGAAGTCGTGAGAGATTACAACTGGGGCAGCTTTTGTTAAGCAGTTTAAAGTATCGGAATTCATAACTGGGGCAGTTTTGCAAAGCAAGTTGAGATGTTGAAGTCATAACTGGGTCAAAATTGTGCAAAGGCAAATTGAAGACATTGAAGTTGATTTTATAATTATCAGAAGCAGCTTTTCTATGAATTGGTGCAGATTGTTATTTTACAAACAAGAATCGATAGTCGAGCAAAGCATTGATGTTCAAAATAGGCCGACCATTTTAGCAAATTGTGCCAAAATGGTCTAGCACGTATACTGATTTAGTAAAAACTTTCAAAGTTGTTTTTCTCAACTCGCGTCTTGAAGAATCAAATTTTGTTGATCATTGAGTTTCGAACTCTCAAATATTTTACTTCTTTGTTGAGTCGGGATTTTGGTCTCATCCATTCGGCCTAATGGCCTATTTTACACTTGAAATTTTATGCATGCATTGCTATTTTACATATTAACTTGCTTTTGTTCAATGTGTAGAATTCATTTATTAAAGGTTGGCTAGCATTGAACACTGAAATGGCTGAATATCTGCATCAAGGACAAAACAACATGGCAAAGCAGCTTCAGGCAACCAGTTCTGGTATGGGCATCTTGCAAGCACAGAATGATGATGTTGAAGAACATGTGGTCCAAAGGACTAGGATTGTCAACTTTGTCAACACTAGCAAACCTTTGCCAAATATAAGCTTTACCTCTAAACCACCTTACTTAACAATGCCCCATTATCCTATGCCTATACATACCGTATATCCACAAAACTCACAAGAATATCTTACCAATCCAAATGCTTGGCCAGCTGCAACTTTATGCCAACCACCTTTTAGCACTATGCCTGCTGTGAGGAGTCAATCAAATCAAGTGATAGTGCACCCACGAGAATTTCCTAGAAAAGAAGTTGAGACAACTGATTCACATAGCATGAAGAGACAAATCCGCAATTTGCACAAGGTCATAGAGATGAGTTGCGCCACAGGAACATTCAGAGTTTATGTTATGAAGACTTATGCATTCACCCGGACATTGAGCTTCCATATGGGTATGAGATACCAAAATTCAACACTTTCAATGGAAAGGGGAACCCCTATGCTCATTTGAAAGATTATTGCAGCAGATTGATTGGAATTGGCAAGAATGAAGCTTTGCGGATGAGATTTTTCATTCAAAGTTTATCGAGAATGGCACTTGCATGGTATACCAAACAAGATTTTTCTAAATGGCACACATGGGAGGATATGGATCATGACTTTGTGGAACAATACAAGTTCAACATAGTAGTAGATCCTGATGTGTTTGATATGCGCAACATTAAGAGGATGTCTCATGAGTCTTTTGCAGAATATGCTATGAGGTGGAGGTTAGAGGCTTCTAAGATGCATCCTCCCTTGTCTAACAAGAAGTTAATAGCATCTTTCATTGACATGCAAGAAGGCATATACTATGCCAAAATGGTTGTCAATAATGCAAGCACTTTCTCTGAATTGATCCAACTAGAAAAAATGATAGAAGAAGGCATAGCAACAGGAAAAATTCCTTCTGGTTTATTTGGGTACACCGCTCAATCAGAGAAACCCTCAAATATGCAAGGCTCTCAAAGTCAGTTTCAACAATCATATTCCGATTATCCAGTGTCAAAGAAGAGGAAGTCAAATACATACACTCCTCTAGAAGAGTATGTGACGAGCATATTTGAAAAGTTGCAAGCTGAAGGACTTTTGCAACCAAGGAAAGGAACAATTCCTAAGTACTTGCATCCACACTTTGATCCGTCAAAGCATTGTGCTTATCATTCAAATATCCAAGGTCATGATACTGAAGAATGCAGTGGCTTGAGATACAAAATTCAAAGCTTGATTGATAATGGCAAAATAATAGTGCAAGAAGATCCATTCAGCGGTAATTGCAAAATTCCTCCCATAGGCACAATTTTTGTATAAGGCGAGGCGTCAACCTCAAGATATTCAAAGAAGAAGCAGTTTGTGAGCTAAGAAGATTGAAAAGACCGCATTTTTGCAGCTTGAAAGTGCATTTCATTGCCCAACTATATTATGTTTTAACTACTATGTCGCAATTTTTATTCATCCTAGTTGTAATGAACTACGTTATGTTTTGCTACCCTTATTGGGTTTAGTTCCAAAATCAATGAAATTCAAATTTTCCCAAATAAGCCAAGCCAAAACAGTTATAGATGGTTTCTCTTGTGAAAAAGGGAGAGTTTCAAGAATGACAGATTTTCGCAGCAACAACACATTTGATTGTCATGCAAGCAAAATGCAGATTTGAAGCCAAATTAAGTATTCAAACAAGCCAACCGTTATTTGATAAAAAACTGACAATTGTTCTTTGATTAAATAGGGGCAAATTTTGCATTTACCGCAAAGTTCAGCATCAAGGTGGAAGGAGCAATGCAAAGTGTCGCGACTTCCCAGAAATTTTATAGTACTTACAATTTTTCTTTGAATGCAGAAATCTCAAGCAGCAAAATGAGAAGAACTCGCAATTATTAGTTCCTCGAAGAATATTTGTCTTATCGCATATGCAGAACAACTCTATTTCTCTCTTTGTAATTTTAGCTTTTGCTCGATTATCGCATCACCAGCACAAGCCAGGCGATTTCAGATTTTGCAACATACAGGGTTTATCCACCCACAAATAGGATATTCGGGTCCGTCTACCCACAAATAGGATATCCTCGGGTCCTTCCACCCACAAATAGGATATCTCGGGGTTTATCCACCCACAAATAGGATACTTTGGGTCCTTCCACCCACAAATAGGATATTCGGGTCCTTCCCCCCACAAATAGGATATTCGGGTCCTTCCCCCCACAAATAGGATATTTGGGTTCTTCCACCCATAAATAGGATATTCGGGTCCTTCCACCCAATAATAGGATAACTTGGGTTCTTCCACCCACAAATAGGATATCATGGGTCCTTCCACCCACAAATAGGATGTCGCTGGGTCCTTCCACCCACAAATAGGATATCTTGGGTTCTTCCGCCCACAAACAGGATATCTTGGGTCCTTCCACCCACAAATAGGATATATCGGATCCTTCCATCAACAAATAGGATATTCGGGTCCTTCCAACCACAAATAGGATATATCGGATCCTTGCACCTACAAATAGGATATATCGGGTTTTTCCACCCACAAATAGGATATCTTGGATACTTCCATCCACAAATAGGATATTTTGGGTCCTTCCACCCAAAAATAGGATATCTCGGGTCCTTCCACCCACAAATAGGATATGCAGGTTTCTTTCAAGTAGATGATAGCGATAGACAAGTGGGCTGAAGCACCCATTTCGGAGTGTCTCGCGATGTCGGTTGTCTTGCAATATTGACATGTTATATTTAAAGTAGATTGATAGTCTAAGACAAGTCGGCTGAAGCACCACTTTCGGCGTGTTTCGCGATGTCGGTTGTCTTGCAATATTGGCATGTTATATTTAAAGTAGATTGATAGTCTAAGACAAGTCGGCTGGAGCACCACTTTCGGAGTGTTTCGCGATGTCGATTGTCCTACAATATTGGCATTTCATATTTAAAAGTAGATTGATAGTGATGGACAAGTCAACTTGAGGCACCACTTTCAGAGTGTCTCGCGATGTTGCTTTTCTTGCAATATTGGCATATTATATTTGAAGTAGATGATAAAGATAGACAATTCGACTCGAGACAACATGTCTTGTTAGTCAACTTATCTTATGAAACCTTGCATTCTACAATTCGTTCTCACTTTACTTATTGTTTCACTTTACTGTTTTAGAATAATGATCAGCCTAGATGTTCTCCCGGTGGAGCACCTCGTCAGTTGATCAAAAGAAGAACTTATTGATGATATCACAACCCGCATTTGCAATTTTATGTTATCATTTATTTCTCATTCCAATTATTATACTTTATTAGCAGTTGCTCCCTTACTGTTTGTCAAGTGTATTACAGGATTTTAGCAACACCGCAGCAGCATTTGGAGCATAACGTGGAACTCTTTCTTAGCAGTGAACTGGGGCAATCGTTGATATGAGCTAGACTCGTCAACGAGGATCTGAAGAATTGCACTCGAACAAGCAAGTCTTACCTAATCTTTCATTCCAGATTAGGAGTCAGCTTGAATTCTTTCCAATTCGTGCGTCTTTTTCTATCAATCGTGTGAGTCTTTGTATCTAAGTGTCGTTGAACTATATATGGTCTGATTCTCTTTCAGCCTGAGATATGTAGGGAACTCGGAAACCGGAGTTCGGCCATGTCCATAAGCCTTGCCTTTTGGTCCTTGGAAATCAAAGTCTTGGTTTTCTCGGGACAAAATAGGTTTCTCGTCAACTTCTTTACCCTAAAAACTCTTTCATCCTTTCCGGGTAAAGAGGGGGAGCTGTTGACACCCAATTTTGTCCCGAAAATTATAATCATTTTTAAAAAAAAAAAATAAATAAATAAGATAAAATTTTGAAATCTAAAGTAATCAATTGATTTTGATGAAATAAGGCCAAAAGTTCACTTCATAACCTAATTCTTATCCTACCCTTAAAATTTCTAAATAGCTTGATTTACCTAAAATAGGCTAATTGCGCAAGCCTAACCCTGCACCCAGCTTACCCCGCGCAAAATACATATATACGCATATTACTCCCTTCCTCCAATGCTCAGAAACCCAATTCCCTTAACCCGCTTAAATCCCTTACCCGTTTCCCCTTTCTTTGACCCGTTTCAGATCATTCTCAAACCCTCTAATACGCCAAAAAACCAGTACGAATTGGTCCCCCCATCAGCAACAGACACTTGATCTCGTCCATTTATTTTGAAACGAAGTCGAATCCGAGCCCTTGATCTCTTTCTTGGAGATAAGGATGAGAGAGGTGTAGTTTTACCCTTCTCACCTTTATCTCACAAGATATTGATCGAAAATAAGAGGGAGTAGGTTGGAATTTCGTTTGAGGTAAATCCTAAATTTTTCTAGTATAAATTCGTGTTTTTCAGAATAGTAAAGGGAGAGGTTGAAAAGGAGGCAGAGCTTATATGCATTAAATCTTTTTTTTCTTCAGTGGATCTCTTAAAAAAGAAAACATACTATTATTCTTTCTGTTAAAGACTCAAACATTGTTCTTCGAGTTTGTGTCGTCGCTTCACTTTTCAAGTCGCCAACTTCGTTCGAGTCGCTTAGTCGAGTCGCGCTTCTTCTCGGATCCCTCGCTCCTAGTACACTGCACCGCAGCAGGTAAAATGTTAACTTTTTTTTTCTTATTTTTCATATTATATAGATCAGTTCCGGTGGTATGTGATTAGTTCTCTATGAATCATGTGTTGTTTAGTTTAGATACATTATGTAAATAGCTTGAAATAAGTTCTTTGTTTCAGTTTTGCAGTGAAAGATTTAACCTTTAAGATGTTTTCAGTTATCAAATGAAAAGATTAGTCCTTTTAATAGTTAATCAAAATGCAAGTTTCAGTTTTCTTTACATGAATACTGTTTTAAAGAAAAGAGTTTAGCATCTGATTTATGTTCTGAACACGAAGCCTAAAGGAAGAAATGTAGTTGTTCTTAGTTTATACTGTCATAACTGAAGCTCAGAATAGCATTTAAAATCCTGTTTTATGTTTTGTTAGCATGTAAAATTAGTTGAAAGTTGTAAAAGTTAGTCCTTCATTGGTTTTAGCAAATTCAAGCCTAGGTCTGAAATGCTTCCTCCTATTGATTTGCTTTCTGTTTTTCTCTTGTTTCTGCTTGGTTGTGTGTGTGAAAGTGCATTTAGATGGGTTGGATTTTTTGTTTTCTGGAACTTTTGTTTGTTCTGTGAGTGAAAGGTGTTCAGAGTGGGCTGTATAAGTGAGTGGATGTTTGCAGCCTGTTTAGGGGTTAGTTGTGCCTGTTCATGATGTATAGGCTTCTATGTTGCTTGGGAAAGTTGTTTTATTCCGATTCAGCTGATGTGCAGGTGTGTGAGTAAGGAGGATGTTCAGGGGTGTAGTTTGAGGTTTCGTTCCTGCCATGTTGTAATGTTCCAGAGGTGTTCAAGAGTAGCTAGTTCTGTTCTTAGGAGTGTGAATGGTGTCAAGTTGGAAAGAAAGGAGTTCTGGTTGATCAGGGACGGTCCTGGTAGTTTGCAGGAGTTGTTTTAGGTGTTTGTGAGGGGAGGAGGTCTGGTAAGATTCAGGGAGGTATTGGTCAGTTGTTCTTGGGTTTGCAGGCTTTCCCTCATAGTCCGGAGTTGTTTTCAAGGGTGATGTTGCTTCAGCCTAGTTTAGGAGGTATCCAGGTTGGTATCAGGTGTTGTAGTGAAGCTTTAGGGTGGTTCAGGTAGTCTGCAAGTAGGTGTTGGATGTAAGGAGTAGATGGAAAGGGTTGCTTTTGTTCAGAGTGTTCATGCTGAGTATGTGAGTTGAGTTGTTTTTGTTCTTGGCTATGAGTAGAAGAAGTGCATTGAGTTCAGGGTGTAGGAGTTGATTTAGGGGTCAGTTTGGATGTGTGTGTGTGTGTGTGTGTGTGTGTGTATGCAGGGGTGTTTGGGGTCTGTTTAGGTCCTGATGAAGGAGTATGAGTCCAGGGGGTCTGTTTGTGCATAAGAGGCTGTGTCTGCTTCTCTTTGTTCTTAGGGAGGTTCAGGTTAGAGAGAAGCATGTGTATGTGCATGAGGTCTCTGTCTGGTGGTTAGTAAATACAGTGTGTGTGCTGGAGGTATGCTGTTTACTGCCTGATTGTCTAGTAAATATCCATGGAGTTGTTCAGGCTGTTTTGTTCCAGTTTCAGCTGATAGGTGCTGTTTAGTGAGAGAGTTGGTAGAGAGGCAATAAAGTGAGGGGTGGGAATGATTTATATCTCTCTATGTTGGCTGCAGGTTCAGAGGCTAGTTGAGATTGCTCTGTTTGCAGCAGGTGAAGGTGCAGCTGTTCGGTATGCTTATGAGATGGAAAGGAAAGTTCAGGGTGGCTGTAGTTTAGATTGTTTGGGGGTTGGTTGTAGCAGGAGTTCAGCAGGAGATCTATTTGTTTGCAGGTGTTATAGAGGGGCTGATTTGGTTGGAATGAGTGTAAGAGATGTCAGTTTGCGGAGGTCTGTTCTGGCTTTTAAAAATGAAGAAGTAATGAGTGAGGTAGGTTGTTAATGAAGGGTGTTATTGCGGTGGGGTTCAGGTAGTTTAGGAGAGAATAGAGGTGTTGCAATTTTGTTTAGGTGTAGGGTGGTTGTTTCTATTGGTGTAGCTGGTGTGTATGTTGGTGTATCTGTCGATTTTAGTCATTGATTTCTTCTTGGTTTTATGTGGAAATCTGTCTAGTTTCATTGTCAGTTTGTTCATTAAGTTATCGCAAAGAGGTAAGGCCTGATTCTCTTTCACTTTTGGTGCTAAAGTTGAATTTTAATAAAGCTAAAAAGGAGTACTTTATCTGTGTTGCAATATATTAGCTAATATTATACCCTTGCTAAGTTGAGATTTTGAAGCATGGTTAGGAGCTTTGAATACTTTCTTGAAATTAGTCTGAATTCATGATAAAATTTGTACGCTTAGTTGAATAAAGGTTTAGCTCTTCTCTTAATTCTGAAATTTATCTTTTGTATCTTTCGCCATTTGAAATGTTTCTTAGTTAAATCAAAGCTGAATTCAATGTCGTCGGCTGTGAATACATTTTTTGTGAGAAGTTAATACCTTTACCATCGATTGTTGCCTTCTTTTGAAATTAGCACCTTTGTTCTCTATCAAGTTATGGTTCGAAGCTTAATTTTACGTCACAACCCTTGTGAAGCTTCTTTATGACTAGTTATTAAAGGCTTGTGAACTATTTTGCTATATTTGACAATCCGGAAAACGTGAAAACATATGGACAACAGTGACTATTCTTTTTTAGTGTTCATTATTTCTACTTACTGATTCATTCATATGCTAATTCTTATTTTCGTTTGTTTTTATTGACATGCACTCTTGGGAACGAGTTGAATGAAACTCATAAACAGGGATGGCTGCATGCATTCAGAGTTGTTGGATCCGCTTCGCATTTTCGGGACTTGAGATCCCCGAAAAATGCAAAAAATGCAAAACGTGAAAATTGTAAAATCCAAGGCTCAAATTATTGAGTTTGTCATCCGGGTTCTACCTTCTAAACTCCATCTTTCCCCGCTCCCTTAGAAAATGCATGTTGCATAGGACTTCCCCATAGACTGGATTAGGAGCCCTGTAAGATAGAAATGGTATTTGAATTGTGAATAATTATTGTAAATTACTTAAATTATTTTTATATGAATGCTTTGTATCATTTCTTTGCGAAACGCTAATTAATTTATGGATATTTAGAACCATTTGTCAATTAATGAGTGCAAATCAAATTCGATTAAAATCGTACCTTCATCATAATTTGCATTTGAATTTCTTATTTATTTATTATATTAAATATTCAATTATTTATTTATTTAGTCTAATTCATTTATTTATTTAATTAATTAATTTAAATTCATTATCTATTTATCTATTTAATCTAATTTATTTAATCAACTAATTGATTTGTTATAATTATGCATTTATTAATTTAATTAATTTTAATTAATTAATTACTCATTTATTTAATTAATCTAGTATTAGCATTTATTTATCCATTTAATTAATTCCTAATAATTTGTCACCTATTTATTTATTTATCATTGGTATATTATCCTATCTTATTTTCCTTATTTATAATCCATTATTTACTTGATTTTATTTTACTTATTTATCTATACCCCTTTTATTTATTTATTCTGCATTATTGAAATAATTTAAATTAATAATTCGTGAAAACCGCCGGATTAACCGCATTTAGTGGATTTTCGAAAGTGCTCCCGCGAGGGACCTTCTTTCGAATTTAATAGAACCACTTACTCAGAATCTCTGATTTTAAGTATTTTTCTATTAAATAAGGAATAAAATTTCACTCGTTAATTAACGTTTGGTTCCTAATAATCCTTAAATTAGGTGGCGACTCCAAAGAAACCCTTTGGAGTCCCAATTTGTTGAAAATACATTCCAGTGCATACTTGTGTGCATTTTTTTGGGAGGGTTCAACAAATACGCTTCCCTTTTGTTTTGAGAAAACCATCCTCCATATAGAACTGGCGCATTTTCCTTGATCCACAAGGCTGATCAAGTCCTGGGTAGCCGAATCACCACCAAGGAGATCTTTGATCTTATCCTTAATACTGGTGGTTACTCGCTTCCTTTAAGGGCGGCAAGTACACATCACTGTGGCTAAGTCGGCCCTCCGACTTTGTTCATCAGCAACTTGGTTTAATTTCCCGCTCTCGTATTCCAAGTGGAAGTTAAACTAGGCAAGAAGTTCTGGAAATCTCGCTTGTCTCCCATTCAGTTTGGCTGTGTCATAAAATAGATGACAACAGAATTGTCCGTCTTGGCAACGAATGGTACGCCCAATAAATAATGGCGCCATAAGCGCAAGCAATGGACTACAATCAATAATTCCTTCTCGTGAGCAGCATAGTGCCGCTTTGTATCCTTCAGCTTCCGGCTCTCATAAGCAACTAGATAACCGTCCTACATCAACACTCCACCAAGTGCGAAGTCTGAGGCATCAGTCTGTACTTCAAACGATTTGGCCATGTTGGGAAGAGCCAAAACCGGGCTGCTCGACATAGCTATGTTTAAAGCAGCAAAGACCTTCTCACGCTTGGGCACCACTCCTATGGCAGGGCCTTCATCAAAAGTTCAGTTAGGGTCTCCGCAATCAAGGAATAATCTTTCACTAACCAACGGTAGAAATTGCATAGGGCCAAGAAAGATCTTAGGATAAGAATATCCTTCGGTGGTGGCCAGTCAGCAATGGCCTAAATTTTCCCATTATCTATTTTAATTCGTCCCTCTTCGACTAAATGCCCAAGGAAGTCGATTTGCTTTTGGGCAAAAGCGCATTTCGACTGCTTGACATATAATTCGTGTTCCCTTAACCTGGTCAAAGCCTTCTTCAAGTGCATCATATAGTCCTCCATGCTGCTGCCATAGACTACAATGCCATCCAGATAGACAACCACAAATCTGTCCATAAATACCCAAAACACTTGGTTCATTAGAGTGAAAAATATTGCAGGAGTGATGGTTGAGCCGAACGACATAACCTGAAAATCAAAGGACCCATATCTCGTGACACAAGTGGTCTTTTGCTCATCTCCTTCCGTGATACGCACTTGCCAATAGCCTGATCTCAGGTCTATTTTAGTGAATATCGTGGCACCGCCCAGCCTGTCAAACAAGTTTGCCATTAGAGTAATAGGGTACTTGTTCTTCACAATAATCTCGTTTAGTTCTCTATAGTCCACTCAGAGACTTAAGGAGTTGTCGTGCTTCTTTTGGAACAGCACATGTGACCCATAAGGGAACTTAGAAGGCACAATAATTCCAGGATCCAACATTTCTGTCAATTGTCTCCAAAGCTCGGTCAATTCGGGTTGTGACATCCCATAAGGTGCGCGGGCATAAGACCTTCCGCCCAGCACTAGTTCAATCTAATGACCAACAACTCGCTTAGGCGGAAAATGCCTTGGAATTCTTTTTTCATGACATCCTCAAAGCCCACCAACATATCCTTCACAACAGAAGGAATAGGGCCAAATGCCCGCTCAATCTCGTCCAAGCATAAGGTATCCAAGAACCTTGGTTCCTATCTCTTGACACCCTTCTTCAAATGCATAGCTGAGATGCTCCTTTTATTTAACTTCCCAGATAGCGTCAGAACAACACATGGTTTTGCCCCTATGATAAGGAGGGCATCACCATGTGGCAACACTGCGATCTGAGTTTCCCGCAAGAACTCTAAGTCAATGATTATTTTGAAATCATCCATTGTGACTGCACACAACATAGTCTTTCCTTCATGCGGGCCCAGTTTGATCGGGACTCCTTTCGGCACACCTCCAATAGGTTGGGCTGGGGAATTGATCGCCTTCACTCGACCTCGGCCTTTCTCCACGACAAGACCAAGATGTTCCACTTCTATCACAGCCAAATAATTATGGGTAGCACCTGTATCGATCATAACTCAAAATGGTTTGCCATTAACCCAAACGTCTATATACATCTGCCCCTTACTTTTGCTAGCTCAGGATTTGACATCCCCATCTGAACCATTCTTTTGACCAGTAGAATCAGCTTCTTTCTTCAACCAAATACGAACAGCACTCGATCCA
Organism: Petunia axillaris subsp. axillaris; assembly: GCA_029990575.1. Taxonomy (NCBI): domain Eukaryota; kingdom Viridiplantae; phylum Streptophyta; class Magnoliopsida; order Solanales; family Solanaceae; genus Petunia; species Petunia axillaris. The sequence goes on along the minus strand of JARKNS010000001.1, from coordinate 8,544,432 downwards.
CCCACTTCTTGAGAAATAGAATAGAGCGTGTGAGAAAATGCACCAATAAGAGCTTCTTCCTCATCCCCGTCCTCTACTTCATCCTCCTCAAAAGTTTCTTGGGCATTCACCTTCAGGGCAATCAGCTACCACGTGAGGACCACCACATTCATAATAGCCACCCTTAGGAACAAAGGCTCTCTTCCCTTTGTTTATAGATGAAGCGTTGCTACTGCTCGAGGAAGAGGCCTTGGAGTAATTGGTACTCTGCTCTCCCCTAGCTTTGCTAGGACCACTCTTGTTGGATCGGTCTCCTTTATAGTTATTACTGCCAGCTGGAAGAGAAGCCTTTTGTGGCCTATCATTTTGAGTATCCACCTGAGAATCAGCAATGCACTCAGCTACCTGAATTGCCAATATGTCTACTCTCTATCTCTGTAGCTTTGCACGAGCATAAGGTTTCAGCCCTTCCATGAACTTGAAGAGCTTATCTTTCTCGCACATGTTGTGAATACTCAAAATAAGTGCAGTGAATTCATGAACATATTCCTGCATAAACTTCGTCTGCCTTAGCTCCTTGAGCTTTCGTCGAGCGCTGTACTCGAAATTCCCAAGACTGTCCACGGATATTCGCTTTCAACTCTTTCTATGTAGTCAATTCTAGGCCACCATTTCTCATGATCAAAACCTTTCCACACCACCATAGTTTGGTGTTGCCATAAAGATACGTGGCGGCAGCTTTGATTATTTAATCGTCTTCCAACCCACAGACCGCTTCAAAATATCGTTCCAAGTCGAATATAAAATATTTGACCTCTTTAGCACTTCGAGCACCACTGTAAGGGTTTAGCTCTGGGATCTTCATCTTTTTCTTGGGAGATAAATTCATTGCCCCCTCCCCCCCCCCTTCCCCCCACCACCACCATTCCCAGCTCGCCTGAGAAGGCCCTTCATGACCTTCGCCATCAGGTTATTTACTGTGTTTTGCAGCACCGCATGTGATGCTTCATTTTCATCCAATTGTTGTTGCATGCAACATTTCTATCCTCGCTCACCTTGAGCCTAGCTGGGACCACACCAAGCTCAACGCAGTCGTTCTCAATATCTTAGCTCATGTGAACAACATCTGTCTCATTCTACCGGGTAAGACGACTAAGATCATCCAGTTTCTCTTCAAGACTGGCTTTGAGATCTGGAACCATTGTTATGATCTCTCTTAGATAAACCTCCCTCATACTTAAATATTTTATGTTGTCCCTAATATAAAATACTGGGGTTACCAATTCACTCCACCGCCATGTCTGTATTTCCATTGTCCTCATTTTCATTGCAACTAGCATTTCCACCTGTCACATGTGTGGCTCGCTCATAAGTCACATAGACATCTCCATGCACTAAAAATGCAGCGCCGTTAGATTTTTGAGTTTTTAGTTGCAAACATTTCTATGTCAAAATCATAGGCACCTAGTGGAGGTTTCACTTTAGATGGTAGAATACCCTAAAAATGCTGCTCTTCACTTGCAAAATTCAGATACTCGGATGCATCTGCAAGTTGCTGCTCCTGCTGATCTGCATTTAAAAATTGGAAATCTATATTTGAATATTGAAGGGAGAGAATACAACATGAGTATCTCAGAGATTACCTTACGAATTTCTATAGAATGTAATATAGTGTACCTGCTTATTTAGTCGTGTACTTGCTTATTTCCCTATAGAATGTAATATAGTGGCTTGAAAAGAATAGACTATCTCAGAAATTTGTTGATAATGGGAAAAAAGAATTTCAAGTTTTTCCTCAACCATCTGGAGCTGTGTAGCAAGTGCTGGACGTCCTTGTTGTTGGTATCTCCTTCCTTGATCTAAAATATTCTTATTTTTAGGTCCGACACATGGACACAAATGATTAACAGAGACCATTCGTATGTCCAATGGATAAAGAAATCTAGATTCATGGCGTATGCTAAAAATACAGATCAACTTGGTGATGGTAGTGTCATAGTACAAAAATTTTATTGTTCTTTTTGTTCGACAATTTTTGATATTTTCACAAATAACTGGCCTGACATTTATTGCAAAACAATTATCAATAGCATACAACCAAGAAGCTTTGGTGGTCGTATCTCACTGGTGTTGCGGTTAGGATTCATATGATCATTCATAAATAGTACCCAATTTTTTTCCTGAGGTACTAAGGTTTCTACCGGCAAACTATATCTGATTTCTTTTATGATCCATATTTCAGTTAATGCCGTTAGGACAGAGTAATTGAGCAACTATATCAAAATTTGGTTTATCCACAAGTTACTGAAAAACTCTATCATCAAGCTACTGTGTTTCATATACTGTATTGATGATTTCAGCAGCAAAATAAATGGTCTTTCCCTAAACTATTAAAGTGTGTGTTTCCACGTTCATGTCGGCATAGAGCTCACATACTAACATCAGTACTTCATCTCTAGGAATTGAGAATTAACTTTTTACAGTGTAATCGTTCAGGTAACTCAAGCACTTGAACGCATTGATTACCATCTTATATAGAATAATTCAGTCATCTTTCTTCAATAAGGCCACGACTCATTTTTCTAATTGCCCACTAGGCTGCTTCAGGTAAAACAAAATGTTCCATTTCAAGCAGTGGCGTAGTGGTGTCGAAATTTAAAGAAGCGAACAAAAGAATAAATCACTATAAATGAATTCAAGTTTTTAATTAGTTTTGATTGTGGCCTAACAAATTTAGGTTTAGTTGTTAGTTCTTATGTAGGAATTATTAGAATAAACCTAGCCATTTATATCTAAACAAAAAAGCTGGAAAAAAACCGTCAATGCTGGGGATTGATCTCTGGACCCCCACAGTAAATTAGCATGGCTTCAGCCAGCTTGGCTACTGGTTCTTTTACATCACTAGATTCATCCTTTTATTTATAAGGAAATTTTCTGTTTTTGCTTATTAAAATTATATACATATTTAGCAAACATTTTCGATCCAGTGGTATTGGATGACCCCGGTATAGTATATGTAAATTCGCCCCTGATTTCAAGCCATGATGCAGTAAGTCTTTGCCTATTTGGGGCCATTTACTGCTTATGGAACAAGAAGTAAAGAGTGGAAAATAGAAGTAAGATAGATTGTATGTCATGTAATGTTTACTGATGGTGAAGGATCATATGTAACTTGTTCGTTGTGCAATGACAATTTGAGTGTGAAAGATGTATTTAGTGTCAATGGATACTTGAAAATTGATCATAACTAAGTGAGTTGAACCATAACAAACTGATTATGAGGTTCTTTTAATAAAATCATAGATTTTGATTTAAAGTTATAAACGTACCGAATAAATATGTTAGGTTTTTTTATTTTACAAAAATAAATCGAAAATATACCGAATTATTATATATATATATATATATATATAATATATATATATATATATATATATATATATATATATATATATATATATATATATATATATATATACATACGTGTTTAAAGATATCTATACGTTTCTAATTAAGTTTTACAATAAATAAATGAAAAATATTCACCTTTAGGCCTAGGCCATGTGGTAGAATCAGTTGCTCAAGGCCTAACTTCTTGTACTACACTATTACTATTCAAAATTAAAAATATTGTGCTTCAATAGTAAAATATTTTCGACAATTTTTTATTCTGCTCTAGTAGAAATATAGTTCTTGTAGAAGTGGACTGACGCGGAAGATCACAAAATGCAACACAACAAGGGGGTTTGAGTTATCGCTTTTCTGACCTAGCGCGATCCCTGTCCTTCTCCTTAATTTCTAAACTAGCAGAATCGTGGGACATCAAAAGAGGTAAGTTGATAGTTGGTTTTTATTCTTCACTCTCGTATAGGTTAACTTGGTTCGTTCCATTCTTAGGGATAAGAAGGATCCATATTTTATTACAAGATTTTCGTAGGACGTTTGCGTTGGCTTTAAAAAAATTGTTTACTTTGAGTGGAGGTTCTTTTTAGATTTGTGCCGAGTAATTGAAGTTTAGTATAGAACAGTAGATGATCAAATATTTATATGAATGAAAGAATGAACGTATGTTTGGTAGTTGAAATTATCTCGATATATGGTATTGTCTAAGTACTTTGTGCTCATAAATTCGTATGCAGTCTCTTAAAAAGTGGTCTTGGAATTTGTACTTCAAAATGCTTCACACATCCATATTTTTCATCAACCCACTTTAGGCATCGTCAAAAAATCAACTGGAATATAATATCGTTATTGGTTTGTAGTATTGTTTACGTAATTAGAAGAAATCAATATTTTGATTTGGTCACTAGAGATATATCTTTTTTTAATTATATGCAAGTTCATTTTTTTTGTGGGGGTAGATTAGATAACGTTTAAAAAAAATTAAAAATTAATCGAATAATACCAATACCGATCAATGAAGCCTAATCTAGTACATTGTGTAGCAACTTGAAAGAGGTCTTGGCACACATTAGCGAGGAGTGCTCTTCTGCATCTTCACCTTTGGAGAGTTCGTCAAGTTTTTGCCAAAATTTTCATTTCAGCTTCCTCAGTTCCTCACAAGATTATCTGAAATTTCAACCATAAATTCTCCACAAAGATCCAAACTCCAATCAAAAATCGAATCAACCAAATCTAAAATCAGAGAAATCTATTTTCGCTTTTAAAGTTTTCGTCGAACGTATAAATGAGATGTTGGATTTTCTACATCTGATTTGTTAACTTCAAAAGGATCATATATAATCGATTTTCACTTTGGAGTTTAACCACAAATTCCCACACGAACTAGTTGTTGGGATAGACAGTAGTGAAGTGGTGGTGTAAATAAGAAATAAAGAGAAAATGAAATAATCTCCTTAAGGAACTTTGTCCCACATAGGAAGAGGAAAATACTTTTGTTTGGTTAGAATAGAGAACCACTTCTATTAATACTTGAAATGATTGAGAAGAAGTAAAATATCGCGCCGCCGTCGTCGCTCGCTTGGCTTCAGCTTTGGATTTGATTGACTGAACTAATATTTTGGGCCAAAAAAAATTAATTATTGACTTATATTTTTATGCTAGTATTTTTCGTGACCGTTTTCTTAGTGATAATTTAATCTTCATCCCCATTTTTTCTCCCGCTCATATCTACAACAAGCACCAGATAGGTTGTCTTTCATGAACAACCACATTTGCACTTCTTTAATCCAGAAGTTTGTTAATTATAAATAGAGAGCCATTCGTTCATATTTTCCTTACAAAATTTCTAAAAACATTCTCCTCTCTATTTCTGCATTACTTTCAAATGAAATAAAAGCATAATAGTATGATTTGTTGCCGCCATTTGAGCTCGTTGTTTGCTGTTATTTTGGGTACTACTACATCAGCAAAAGTAAATTTATTCTATCTTGGGAGAATTTAATCTTTAACTTCGGGTACTGTAAGAAATTAAATTCTTTAATGACACACTGTGAATTTAGTGGGCTCACATCTTCTTCTTCTTTCCTATTTCTGTATTTTCTATTTCTGATTTTCTTCGAATAATAGATTTCTAACACTCACATCAAATATTCAATTTCAGATATGAACTGCCAACTCACTTCAGCAGAGGAGAACACGAAAAGATGGGGTGGAGGGTCAAAAAAGAAGATAGAGGGAGAAGGTTCTGTAAAGAAAGCGGGATTGGGGGTCTGAAGAAGAAGGTTCTGTAGGATGAGGGTGGGGTCTAGAGAGGAGAAATATTTTTTTTTAAGAAGAAATAAAAAAAACCAAAGAATACTTTGAGAGCCCACCCTCGAACCTTGAGGTAAATGCATTCGTAACACTCATCTCTCTTGTGATTTTCAATATCATGCTTACCTCTTTTATTTTGATTCTAATAATTGGTTTAACTTATTTATAATTAATACAAAAAAGTATAATATGACTAAATTGCCCTCCATAAATATTGTAATCATTTCATAGTTATTCTGGAAAATCTATTCTTTTAAAAAAATCATTGTAAATTTAGAAACACCTTAAAATGTATCCATCAATGGAAGTACCGTCAACTTTGTCGTGAAAGAAGCTACTGGCGTAGCATTAGACTTGAGAAATTCAAGAAAGCTGGCTATTTTTTAACATTAACATGTAGCCATGGAAATTTAATGCAGCAAAAGTCCCATATTTGAATTAAGATGAGGCAAAAGAAAGGAGAAAAAATAGATTTATGTAAAGTAAAATGGATGTTGAGAGCTTTTCATGTCAGTTTTAACACTCCTCATTTTTCAAATCCTCTAGCCAATTGTAACTGCAAACATATTGAAAATTCAATTCATAGCATTCTTCCATATCTTCATGAAATGAGCTGCCTTGACCTTCCATGACTGGAAGCTTATCGAGACAACCCTATAATTTTTCTAAAACTCAAATATCTCAAGGTAATCCCACCCACAAATATTGCATTGAATTTAAGAGAGACGACAAACATCATTCATCATGTCTAGAGAGGTTGGTATAATATCGCAAACCACGACAAAGCTGTGACACCCAACTAAGAGTATCCCAGATCAATAAAATATATGAGAGATGGTGGGTATATAAGTAAGCATGTCTTGGATCCCGGTGAAGCGTTTTAAATTCGTGCGAGACTAGGCTCAAAACGTACAATATCACTAGTGGACTGGATTGTTAAAGATAGTATCACAAGCACTTCGTGTAATCCTTGTCAATTTAGGACAGAGTTCAACTGAATTTAGGGGAATCCCGGGAAGGCAGGACAAGCCTCAGTGCTGAGTCTAGGCAAATCCCGGGAAGGCGGGGAAAACCTCAGCGAGGTTTCTGGGTCCATAAGACCGGGGGAGGGGGAGCGGAGGAAGGGGGTGTATGTAACACCCCAGCTAGAAGTATATCACATCGGCAAAACACACCTTAGTGATGCATTTTAAATGCATGAGGGCTATACCTGACTGGGCCGTTACTGAAGGTGAGTGTTACAAAGGTATACCTGGAGGGAGATTTTTAAAGTTATCCCAAAACAAAAATATACAGCTTTGACATATGTCACATTGTCACTTACATATAAGCTGACATAAAACTTTTACAAGTTTCACGCGCCTCATTCATGTAAAATACGCTACAACCACATAACTAAAAGAGGTGTGTATTGGCATACTTTTTCAAATCTCTGTGTGAAAAACCATACCTTCGGATGGTTGGGCCGAAGTGCACAAAAAGCCACTTTTGGCACTGGTCTTAGGGCAAAGACCACTAATACCAAAACATTTACTTTGTGGCCACTTACATTACACCCACCATAAATAGAAAAAGCAAAAAGACTAAATTACCCCTCAGTTCATATATAAACAACCCAGTTCGTTATTTCTCTATTCCCATGTTGCTGCTGCTGCTAATTCTCTTAATTCAATTTTCTTCACCAATCTCGCTTTTCAATTTTCTTCACAAGTTTCGCTTAAAAATTGTAAGTATTCTACGTTTCAATTTTATGTTATGCTGCATTAGGACTGAATTTGAACTAAGTTCAATCCATGTGAATTGAATTTCAAAGAAATTCGTTTAAGATTTAATAGTTTTAATACCTCGATGTGATGTTGATGACTGAACTTCAGTGCTTAAGTAATGAAAGTTCATTTATAAACTCAAAAAAACAACCTCAGGACTTGGCGATTACTTATCGTCATTGTCATGTTAAGTATCAGCACACTAGTACTGAAGTTTGAACTAAATTCAGTTAATTATGACTGAAATTCAGTGCTTAAGGACTGAAAGTTCATTTATAAACTGAAAAAAGCAACCTCAGGACTTGGCAATTACTTATCGCCATTGTCGTGTTAAGTATCAGCACACTAGCACTGAAGTTTGAACTAAATTCAGTTCATTAAGACTGAACTTCAATGCTTAAGGACTGAAAGTTTATTTATAAACTGAAAAAATCAACCTCAGGACTTGGTGATTGCTTATCGCCATTGTTGTGTTAAGTATCAGCACACTAGCACTGAAGTTTGAACTAAATTCAGTTCATTAAGACTGAACTTTATTACTTAAGTCCTGAAAAGTTCATTTATAAACTAAATTTAGGGAGAGAGCTTTCAACACAGGGCCATATAGATAGAACTTAGTTCAATCCTTATGGATAGAACTTAAGTCCACATGAACTGAACTTCAATCCACAGGGGGTGGAGCTTTCAACGGTCTTATGGATATAACTTACTCCAATCCTTATGCATAGAACTTAAGTCCATATGGACTGAACTTCAAATCCATAGGGAGAGAGTTTTCAAACAGCCTTACGGATAGAAGTTCAGCGCCATATAGATAGAACTTAGTTCAATCCTTATGGATAGAACTTAAGTCCATTAAGACTGAACTTCAGCGCTTAAGGACTGAAAGTTCATTTTATAAACTGAAAGAAGCAACCTCAGGACTTGGTGATTACTTATCGCCATTGTCATTAAGACAGAACTTAATACTAACACAATTCTTTATGTGGTTTACTTATTCAATGCAGAATGGCTACAGTTTGTTTGGTTATTGCTTTCAATGGCTATTGGACAAAAGATTACAAGTACTTGGATCATGAAACAAAACTACTACTTATTAATGAAATGATCGAACTCAGAACTTTTGTGGACAATATTTACGAAGCAACACATTTCACTGAAGCTCTGAATATATGGTTTGATATTAGAATGGATTCGAGCAAAGACTGAACTTGTTGCTCAGGACATATGAAAAGAAATGCTTGTAACTATAGAAGAAGAACTCAGGACATGTATGCACTTGTTGAAGAATGATCCATCTTTCAAGAATAGCTGTTTCGTGATTGACAAGCTACAAAATCAAACTCTATGCACAGAGGTTCCACACAAAGAGGGGTACCTGATAACGCAGATCGACGGTAATCAAGCAATTGAAGAGAATCAGACTCCAAGCACAGAGCTACACAACAAGAAGGGGACTTGATAATGCAGATCGATTGCAATCTAGCAATTCAAACACCTGGCATTTTTGAGAAACTGCAAACAAATAATACTCAATATCAGTCACCAGCGCCAACAGTTGAATGCCCTCGTAGCACATCATCTGCCAAAAGCAAACAGAAAATGTCCAGGGTGAAACAGTGACACGACCCGGAATCCGATTAGGCCGTGCGAGCACCCGACATCCTCCCCTAGACCCCTCGGGCGAACCCTTACCAATTAAATCAGGAAAATAAATATAACAATTCACAAATAAGGACAAGACTTAAAAAAAATGCATACATACTGATACCTCTAAGTTGTAAAAAGAAATTAAAGCTGACTACCCAACATACTAGGTTTAGAGCTATCCAGACTAGAAATCTAAGAGTACAAAAGAAGACAGATACCTCCTGAAGGGAACAAAATGCAGCTGAAATAATAAACAATAAACTGGTGGCCATCTGGAATAAAAGCTGGCTCACCCTGACAACTGAAGTCGTCATCACTCCTGAACAACGTGACGAACTCAATCCTGGAGCGAACCTGCCGAAACGAAATAGATAGACAAGAAAAAAACAACAAACAAGGGTGAGTCAAAAGGACTCAATAAGTGGGGCAGACTAGCCACCTCAAAGAATAGGATAGCTAGCCAGGGAGAAAAGAATCAGATAGACCAAATTCCTTTTATTTAAATTATAAAAAGGCGGAGCCAGATAATAACCGGAAACACGTATGAAACCATAAACTCAGCGAGGAATACGAGCCAAAAACATATCAACAAATAAGCAATGCACGTATAAGCAGAACACTAGTTATGTACCACCAGTCTGAAAAGAAATGAGATGAAATGAAATCTGATGCAAAGGGTTACATGTGCCCGTAATCCCATCCCGAAGCGGAATACTCCTGCATTCGAGGCGAATCCAATCTGATAACCAATTGGAGCGGAATACTCCTGCTCCTGGGGCGGAATACTCCTGCACCCGATATAATATAAACCAGAGGCGGAATACTCCTGCACTCTCTTGGGGCGGAATACTCCTGCACCCGATATAATGTAAAGCTGAGGTGGAATACTCCTGCACTCTCCTGGGGCGGAATCCTCCTACCCACAATATGATACAATGGAGCGGAATCCTCCTGCTCCTGGGGCGGAATACTCCTGCACCCGAAATGATATGCAATGTAATGCATATGAATGCAATATAATGCAATAATAACCCTTCACCGGCGCAGGACTTTCATCAACAGCCGGGAAGTAGATGCCAACTCACAGCCAGGGTACAATGCTGAGATCCTCAATGCAATACCAACAATAGGACATAACATATAATATACAATGTAAATCCAAAGCTAAGGCGTAATGAGTACGCCTATCGGCAGCTACACACGTAAGGAATACGTGGTAGAAAATCCACGAGGCCAGGTGCCTCCAAAGAAATGGATATAAATACTTACCTCTTCCAAAAGTTAGTACGACTAATCAACAACCGCTTTATCATTTGGTTTCCTTGCCAAACGATCCCCCTCTATTCAATAAGCAGAAAAATATATCAATTTAGGCTAAAGGCTTCATTCCTCACATCTTATGGCAATCCTGGTAGGAACCTGATACCCTATTCGCATACTCAATACGCAGGCCAAGCCTATGTACAGGGTTTAGGGTCACATAACCAAACCCTAAATAAATTACATTTATATGTTGCCCATAACTCACTGAGTACGAATATATAATCAATTCCACTATCGGGGTCCATTTGACCCTTTAAACTATTAATTGAACTTATTAAAACGATGTATAATATTCCAAGTTTACCATTAAAATATATTCAAACACATATAATAAACTCAAATAATATGTTAGGATCATTACCTGAATATTTCAGGGTGAAAATTCTATTTTTCTCCGGCCCCTTTTCTCATTTTCTGGCATTTTTTCCATTTCTACGCCATTTCATTTTCTTCTCTATTACGTTTCTGTTTTCTGCTGCTAAACTTGAGCTAAGGGATAGTATATATCCTTAGCTCAACCGTCATTTACTTTTTCTTTCCTTTTCTTTCTTTTTGTCTTTTTTTTAATTTTCTTTTATTTTTCTTTTCGTGACAAAAATTAAAACGGTACCCTACGATATTTGAAATAATTCCAACTTTTGCATATAAGCTATACAAAATATATATAACATACTCGTGAAGGCGGATCTCAAATTGGACTCCCGAAACTCAAGATGCGAATTTAAATGGAAAATATCAAATTATTTAACTTTCGGCATTTTAGCGAAACTAGTCGAACAATATCAAATTCACTTTCGAAAAATCGCAAAAGTCACAAATAATCATACGAACCTAACGGCACTTTCGTATTTTGAATCGGAGCTCATTCGCCAAAACCGAGCTCGAAAATCTCTTTTTTATATTTATTGACAATAAAAACTGAAACCTTCTTCCGATGCCTACCAAACGAGATTTGATTTAGCTCAAATTTTACAGACAGGTCCTAATGGACATTATAAATATTTTAAAATTATCGGCACACCAATCGGAGTCCTAACTTCCGAAACGACTGACCGAGGTCGTTTCATTCTCCTCCACTTACACTCTCGTTCGTCCTCGAACGAGCTTATATCTAAAGCAAGATTCACGCAGATAACAAGAGAACTTGTACGACCTTCATGAGCTACTCCACGGGCATTATTTCCTGATTACAGGATCAGAATTATAACACACATATCGAACTCTTGGATAAAAACATAGCTGGATAATATCATAACGCCATTGCCCAGCGTATTCTGACTGCACTGATCCTTCCTCGATCACGAGAGGAGAATTTTACATTTTCGAAATAAAGATACACGAAACTTTGAATGGGTTAACATGATTTAGCCGATAATTACCTCTTCGATATACCTTTCTATATAGAACAGGTCGATGGAACTAAGAATTAGCTCACGCTTGATACAATAGGTGAAGCTTTTGAAGTACCTTGTCACTACATATTATAGAAGATTTGATGCAAGCTATATTATTTTTACAAACACACTAGGCAACATCTCAGTTGATGTTAGTGTTGTTCCGCAAGCTCTTTGTGGGAATGTAATTACTCATATCCTAATGTATGTCAAATGTTCATCTGAACAGGGTCTATCATATAAGGATAAGGATCATGCAAATACTACTGGATAGTATGATGCAAATCAGGAATGATCTCCAGAATGAACATCTACTTCAGGGTATTGTCTTTGAATTGGAAATATTATGAATTGAAAAAGTGAAAATAAAAGAGACACGTAGTTGGACCATGAGCTGAGGCAGGATACCAGCAATAAAGTTGATTACATGAGCACTTATAACGCTAAAGTAACTTTTGAAATAGTTGAGGTGCGAAGGAGATATGCCAATGATGGATGGACGAAAAGCTGCACTAGACCTTTAACTCTAAATTTTCATGAAGTAAAACAACGTCAGTATGAGGATCCAGTTCTAGTTAAATACAGACAGATAGTCAAAAGAAAACCGGAGTCACCATACAGGGCTACTACTAACGGCGTTCCCATGTATAAAGATAGACTGTGTGTTCCTGATGTTGCAGATTTACGTGGACAGATTATGATAGAGGCACATTATTCCAAATACACTGTTCATCCAGGTTCAACTAAGATGTACCATGATCTTAAGCAGAGTTATTGGTGGGACGGAATGAAGTGAGACGTAGCAGAATTTGTGGTTCAGTGTTCTAATTGCCAGCAAGTTAAAGTCGTGTCATCTTTCCAGACTTTATGCTTTCAGCAGATAGGTACGTATATATATATATATATATGTGTGTGTGTGTGTGTGTGTGTGTGTGTGTGTGTGTGATCAGGTTGCCAGTTTATCTCTAGCATTAATAGATTATTAGTGGGTTTAGCAATGATCGACACTCATTGTTGGTTTCTGTAATGGCCCTAGGTTGGGTCATGACAAAAGTGGTATCAACAGCTTAGAGATTTAGTATTACCATTCAGTATTCGGAGAAAGACTCATCCACTTAAATCACAAACTCATGCAGCTATTTGAATAGGAATAACCATCCCCGCACAGTCTGCTGGACTAAAGAAGATTTAGCTAAAGGTTGAACGTAGGAAGACCTAAGCTACCAACTACCCTTTCGAGTTGCCAAACAGCTGCAACTCTCGAGTTCACAACTCCATACCTTTTCCATAAGCATCACTGCTCGATAGCTAAATTCAGGGGGTCAAATGACACCTCTCATTATCCTTTGTAACTTTAAAACACAACAACGTGCTTCCCGGCTACCTTGACACGCACTCTAGCTCAACACAGAGAATATCACAAGCGACTACTAACCGCCCAAACTCACTATTTTCCGGACGAGGAAGAGATGGTAATGGACCGAGGATAGAAATAATTAGAACTTCAGGAAGCTCATCTTCTTATTTGCTTGGCTACCAAAGCTAGACTACTTACAAGTCAAAGTAGCCTAAGAATAGCAATTGAAGAAACATATATTAAATGAGCTTTATGGAACAACATCCATGCCAATTTGACCTCCCAATAAGAAGGAAACACTGACAATTTACCAGAAAACCCTTTTATAACCGAAACAAGCTCATACGATAACATGACTTTACTAGCATTTTGAACCAAGAGGAGATACATAGATTGAATATTACTTACTAATTACTTTGCACCGGAAGAAATGATAACACTTTTTTATGGTGACGAATTAGGATCCCATTATCCTACCAACATTGAATTTCGATGAGTGAAGTAAACTGAATTGACATAATAACAGAAGGTGGCGTAACAAGATGCCAAGCAGACAATATCGACAGTCACTCCCAAATATCTCACATTTAAATCAGATAAACTAGAAGGGTCTCACAAATGCTAGGAATAAATCATATCAGAAGCTCACCCCTCTACCGCAACCGATTGTTAGTAGAAACGACATCCAAGGAAACCATTGAAACATGATAAGACATACCATTTCCAGATCGATCGAAAGAATCAAATCTTACTCACATTTAAGAGAAGAAGAAATCCCAGGGCTTACTACATCGGATACCTCAGCATCCTGCCGACTGGCAGTTCATAGGACTGCCTCTGCAGCTGAGCTGAGCCACTACCATGATAATCACCTTCTGAAGAACCACTGCTACCACGCTCTCAACCTCTACTGGATTGTGGCATTTCTCCGGCTGATTGAGATCTAAATAAAATCGCCTGCGACTGTGCAAGTGCCTGGTGACAAGAGAAAGGACGAATGCCTACTTGTCGGAGTAAGGGAAAACTACTCAAAGGATAATCAGACTCATAACAATAATAACACCTTTTCGACTAAAAATGGAAGCTGGAAAGATTGTTGATAACTGTAAAGAAAAGACTGAATCTGGTCTTAACAATCTACTGGCACTCTCTAAGAATCACGTGACACATGTTGAGATAACCTGGAAGGTGACCTCCCAAAATAATCAGAACTTTTACCTCCAAATGAGGTACCATAGTTACCCCCTAGGGCCACGGGATCTCTTGCTCTCCCGCTCTAACTTATGATATGCCTCGTACCTTCGAACAATATCAACAACGACATCAAATGAAGTCCCAACCTCAATCTCTTGAGCTATCTGGGATCTCAAGGAAAAAGAAAGGTTATCAATAAATCTTTGAATCTCTCGAAAGGCTCATGGACTAGTTCTAATGCATATTCAGTCATTCTATAGAATTCAATCTCATATTCTGAAACACCAACAGGCTATCCGACAGGCTACCCTATCCAATCCACTCAAACTGGCAACACTTTTCATCTCGCTCGCTACTCGAAAGGAACTTTTCCACGAATCTAGAAGAAAAATCGAACCAAGTTAGCTAATAAGAGAGCGGTCCACCAATCCAGGGCTGGACCTTGAAACTAGAAAGAAGAATAATCAACACCATACCGCTTGATATAATCAAAAGCCTGAAGGATACGCTGGCATTATTTTATTCTAAAAAGGCTCGTGAGGTTTATCTGATGCGTTGCTTAAGAATGTCAGAAGGTTCAACCGCGTAAAATAATGCAACCTCTTCGGACACTCGGACCAAGCCATTACTCAGGCTAACTAACCAGCCAGCATAACTAGAGGCACAACACATGCTGTCTCCGGAACACAATTTACTGGGGTAACATTAAGAACTAGAATAGGAGCTCCCTGAGACCAAACGTCTGCACCTGCAGCAACCTGATAGGCTGCCCAGCAAGTAATAGGTTCTTACGATATCTGCGTCGCCAAAAGTCTTGTAAAAGCATCGTAGAGAGCAAACGGAACAACAAGGCCCTGCTCCCTTGCCCATCACAAGCTCGTACCGCTAGGACCTCCGCAACTAGATCGTCAACACGATCAAAAACTCTCGGGATTTCGTCAATGCAAGCCCCAGGCTAAACTGCTTCGTCTTGAACTCATACTGTTGGCTGATTTATCGCACGAGGGTTCAAAATTACCACGAAGGAATTAACGAAAATACTTCTGCATCCTAGACCAACGCACAATCAGAAATGAAGGAAGTGAAACTTCCTAAATGCCATCATAGCCTCTCGTAGATAAATACGGACGTCTACGTACCCATCAGCGAGACTCTACTAGACACTGTCTTAGTCTGGATAGACTCTAAACCGGGCTCTGATACCAATTAACACGACCCGAAATCCGGTTAGGCACCCGACATCCTCCCCTAGACCCATCGGGTGAACCCTTATAAATTAAATTGGGAAAATAAATATAACAATTCACAAATAAGGACAAGACTTAAAAAAATACAGACATACTGATACCTCTAAGCTATACAAAGAAATTAGACCTGACTACCCAACATACTAGGTTTAGGGCTATCCAGACTAGGCATCTAAAAGTAAAAAAGAAGACAGATACCTCCTGAAGGGAACAAAATGCAGCTGAAATAATAAACAATAAACTGGTGGCCATCCGGAATAAAAGCTGGCTCACCCTGACAGCTGAAGTCGTTATCACTCCTGAACAACGTGACGAACTCAATCCTGGAGCGAACCTGCCGAAACGAAATAGATAGACAAGAAAAAAACAACAAACAAAGGTGAGTCAAAAGGACTCAATAAGTGGGGCAGACTAGCCACCTCAAAGAATAGGATAGCTAGCCAGGGAGAAAAGAATCAGATAGACCAAATTCCTTTTATTTAAATTATAAAAAGGCGGAGCCAGATAATAACCGGAAACACGTTTGAAACCATAAACTCGGCCAGGAATACGAGCCAAAAACATATCAACAAATAAGCAATGCACATATAAGCAAAACACTAGTTATGTACCACCAGTCTGAAAAGAAATGAGATGAAATGAAATCTGATGCAAAGGGTCACATGTGCCCGTAATCCCATCCCGAAGCGGAATACTCCTGCATTCGAGGCGAATCCAATCTGATAACCAATTGGAGCGGAATACTCCTGCTCCTGGGGCGGAATACTCCTGCACCCGATATAATATAAACCAGAGGCGGAATATTCCTGCACTCTCTTGGGGTGGAATACTCCTGCACCCGATATAATATAAAGCTGAGGCGGAATACTCCTGCACTCTCCTGGGGCGGAATACTCCTACCCTCAATATTATACAATGGAGCGGAATCCTCCTGCTCCTAGGGCGGAATACTCCTGCACTCGATATGATATGCAATGTAATGCATATGAATACAATATAATGTAATAATAACCCTTCACCGGCGCAGGACTTTCATCGACAGCCGGGAAGTAGATGCCAACTCACAGCCAGGGTACAATGCTGAGATCCTCAATTCAATACCAACAATAGGACATAACATATAATATACAATGTAAATCCAAAGCTAAGGCGTAATGAGTATGCCTATCGGCAGCTACACACGTAAGGAATACGTGGTAGAAAATCCACGAGGCCAGGTGCCTCCATAGAAATGGATATAAATACTTACATCTTCCAAAAGTTAGTACGGCTAATCAACAACCGCTTTATCATTTGGTTTCTTTGCCAAACGATCCCAATCTATTCAATAAGCAGAAAAATATATCAATTTAGGCTAAAGGCTTCATTCCTCACATCTTAGGGCAATCCCGGTAGGAACCTGATACCCTATTCGCATATGCAATACGCAGGCCAGGCCTATGTACTGGATAGGGTCACATAACCAAACCCTAAATAAATTACATTTATATATTGCCCATAACTCACTGAGTACGAATATATAATCAATTCCATTATCAGGGTCCATTTGACCCTTTAAAGTATTAATTGAACTTATTAAAATGATGTATAATATTCCAAATTTTATCAATAAAAAATATTCAAACACACGTAATAAACTCAAATAATATGTTAGGATCATTACCTGAATGTTTCAGGGTGAAAATTCTATTTTTCTCCGGCCCCTTTTCTCATTTTCTGGCATTTTTTTCCATTTCTGCGCCATTCCATTTTCTTTTCTATTACGTTTCTGTTTTCTGCTGCTAAACTTGAGCTAAGGGATAGTATATATCCTTAGCTCAACCGTCATTTACTTTTGCTTTCCTTTTCTTTCTTTTTGTCTTTTTTTTAATTTTCTTTTACTTTTCTTTTCGTGAAAAAAATTAAAACGATACCCTACGATATTTGAAATAATTCCAACTTTTGCATATAAGCTATACAAAATATATATAACATACTCGCGAAGGCGGATCTAAAATTGGATCCTGAAACTCAAGATGCGAATTTAAATGGAAAAGGTCAAATTATTTAACTTTCGGCATTTTAGCGAAACTAGCCGAACAATATCGAAATTCACTTTCGAAAAATTGTAAAAGTCACAAATAATCATACAAACCTAACGGCACTTTCAGATTTTGAATCGGAGCTCATTCGCCAAAACCGAGCTCGTAAATCTCTTTTTTATATCTATTGACAGTAAAAACTGAAACCTTCTTCCGATGCCTACCAAACGAGATTTGATTTAGCTCAAATTTTACAGACATGTCCTAATGGACGTTATAAATATTTTAAAATTATCGGCACACCAATCGGAGTCCTAACTTCCGAAACGACTGACCGAGGTCGTTTCAGACAGAAACAATCTCCTGCGATGATATTAATAGGAGATGTATCATCGAAAGATGTAGCAGCATGCTCAACATTTGACAACAAGGAAACCATGATGAATTATTTTATCAAGATGGCAATCAAGGAGCATTTTGAGTTCAAGGTTAATAGATCAAATAGAACGAGATATGAACTGAAATGCATCGATCCCAACTGTGATTGGAACATTCGTGCCAGAAGAATAAAAGATTCCACACTGTTTAAGGTAATTAAGTTACAGAATATGCATAAATGCTCCGTGGACATTAAGAAGGCTGATCAAAAACATGCCACGTCAATATTGATAAGTGAATACTTTCTTAAAAACATCCGAGACAACAGAACTGAAGTTAGACCAACATTTATTGTCAACGAAATGAGAAGAATACATGGGTTTCAAATAGGATATGACAAGGAATGACGTTCAATTCAAGCAGTAAACGCATTGATTAGGGGACGGCCTGATGAGCATTATCATCTCCTCCCTTCATACTTGTATGTGCTGAAACAGAAAAATCCAGGCGCGCATACTAACATAAAGATAGAGAGTCTTATTCGGTAAGCATTTCTCAAAAAAGAATTCGATGCCTATACGAAATTCAAAACTTTCTAAGAATTAACTTTGTCCTATGTTAAAACGTTTCAGGTTTATGTATATGTTTGTTGCTTTCAAGCCATCAATAGACGGTTAGAAGTATTTTCGACCAGTCATAGCAGTAGACGCAACATTTCTGAAGGCGAAATATCTAGGTGTTCTCATCATTTCTATAGCAAAAGATGAAAATAATCAACTGTTCCCTCTAGCTATGGGATTCCAGACTCTAAAAATAATGAAGCTTACACTTGGTTCTTCACTGAGCTGCGAAAGACGATAGGTACTCGTGCTGAACTGGTGTTTCTGTCAAACAGAAACAAATCAATCGCGCATGGAATTTCACCACTTTGAAAAGAACCTAAACCAAAAGAACGTGAGAACTACAGTGATAAGTCTGTTTCAAACTGCTGTAAGAGCTTATAAGCGTGAAGACTTTCATTATTTCATGTCCCAATTATAGAGAATAGATAGAAACACATTCAACTACATAATGGAAGAACCACCTGAAAGATGGGATAGATCTTACTCACCGAGGCGATGATATGATATGCTTACAACAAATATGGTGGAGTCGACGAATTCTGCATTACTTGAAGCAAGAGAGTTTCCCATTTTAAGCCTTTTGGATTTAATCATAGTTAAGAAGAAAAAATGGTTTTATGAAAGAAGAACTACTGCTCAAGAGACTTTTCATAGCTTATCAAGGCGGGCAGAAGATGAAATGAACAAGAAGATTCCCCTAGCCTTCACAATAAATCTAAGTATAGAGCACTAGACTCGCGCCAAAATTCACTGAAAAATTGACTCTAAGTAGACTGAAATATGCAATCCTAATAATGTCTAAAAATACAGACAAAAAAGGGGTGAAGATCAGTCCACGTAGACTGAAAATTAAGCACTTGTTCTTCCCCCTTGCATTACTTATATATCCTATTTATGTTTGTGGATAAAACTTCAGATCGTATGGGTGGAGGAGTTCAATCCCTGTGAATAGAGAACTTCAGATCATAAGGAGGTAGGAAGGGAGTTCAATCCCTGCGGATAGAACTTCAGATCATAGGGGGTAGGGGAGTTCAATCACTATGGATAGAACTTCAGTAAAAAAGGGGAGAGTGGGTTCAACCTTTGAGAATAGAACTTCTGTACATAAGGGACTGGGGGGAGTTCAATACTTGTTAATAGAACTCCAATCTATAACAGTAAGGAATTTCAAGTAGGCGAGTTCAATCCTTATGGGATTGTACTACAGTAGTGGACAGTGTATCATTGGTAGCGGTGCTATTGATCCATATGATTTGAACTTCAATCAGTCCATTACAACTATACTCATGAACTCTTGCTCTGAGTTAGTAATAGCCGATTTAAATACCATCTGTACTAACTTATAAAAGCTATTAAATTTTCATTTCAAATAGGTATTCCCAACAGGTACAACAACATTCAATGTGCAAGATGAAGGAAAAAGCTTCAACGTCGACTTAAAGAATAGGACGTGTGACTGTCTTGAATTCCATACTGATGAACTCCCATGTGTACATGAAATTTCATGCATTGAGAAAAGACGCCTGGTGAAATCTATGTTCTGCTCAAAATGGTATTCACGAGACTTTTTGTTAAACGCATATCAAGGTGAGGTGAATATGATAGGGCACAAAAGCTCTTGGAATGTACCAGATACCGTGAAAATCCAAAGGATAGAAACTCCTAATGTCAAAATACAATGAGGGAGAAGGAAAACAAAGAGATACATCTCGATTGCTGAGGCTGTACGAGTCAAATCAAATAAATGTAGTCGATGCAAAATCAGAGGACATGATAGAATCTCATGCACAAATACTCCAGTACTTCGACCCTATTCAAGGATATACAGGTACTGTTACTTCCTTCATTATCCATAAACTTTTTTTTTACTAAATATTTCCCTCCTACTAATTTGATTTCTTCTTTTTGTTGCATGAAACGCTTGGTGGTGAATGATGGTGCAGAATTAAATGAAGACAAATCAAAAAATGCTGAAAATTTCTTATCAACATTCAAGATATGAACTCAAAACTTTGATTGCATTTTATTGTAATTTATTTGGACGATTTTTCATGTTCTTTAACTATTTTTTAATAAGTTTAATACTAGTATTTGACATAAACTACTTGTAGTTGAAGTACTTTCAGTCAATTAGAAATTGAGTCTGAAGGAAATTAGGTCAAACAAGACTGACTTGAAATAAATTCAGTTGAACAAGACTTAATTTGAAGTAGTTTCAATCTATTTAAGACTGAATTTGTAGCAAATTCACTCTATCAATACTGAAAATCTCAATCCTTATGAATGGAATTTCACATTAAAGACTGAAGTTGTATTTTTTAAACCTTTTAATTAAATTTCAGTCCTTACGGAGAGAAGTTCAACCCTTCCGTCCATAGGGATTGAACTTCATACCTTATGACTTTTAAAGTTCATTCCCTGTGTGTGGCCTAAAGTTCAATCCGTAGGGGACTGAACTAAAGAAACTCAAAGCCAATAAAGTTCAGTCCACGGAGATTGAACTTCTCTCCATAAGGATTGAAGTTCAGTCCATAGAAAATTCAATATAAGCATATGAAAAACTTCGATTCTTAAAAGACTGAAGTTGCATTTTTTAACCTTGTAATTAAACTTCAATCCTTATGGAGAGTAGTTCATCCTTTAACTATGAAAACTTCAACTCTTACACACTGAAGTTGCATTTTTTGAAGTTCAGTATACAGGGATAGAACTAATTAACCAGAATTAAAGGAAATGCAACCATGAAACATACATTCCATTGCTTAGAAAATATCATTTCCAAAATACAAACATCTAATTACTTAAAAAATATAGCATCATATACACAACAACAAAATACTGAAATTAAGACCATACCAACTGGGGATTTAACCTACTACAACTAATATTGCAACTGCTAGATTAATCAATAATAACTGAATCACTAGCAGTTCCTGCACATGGGGGATTGCTGGAACTTCCTTCATCATCTCTTCCTTCATCATCTCGGCAACAAGAATGACAAGATCCACATGGGGGATCAAAATCACTGGAGTCAAAACTAGTGACAACAAACTTCACAGAGTCAACACTACTTTCAACAAGCTTTAAGTTAACATAATCGTCTGTCTTCATATTATTTTCTGTTACGAATTTTACCCACCCCTTGTTTAACATATCTTTTCCACCCATAAGGTTAATAACCCATTCCTTCCCATTACACTCTAGAATGGCAGTTTTCGTCTTAGGAAGAAGACATCCAAGGATATCCAGTAGAACAATCTATGAAAAAATAAAAGTATACATTAAAATGACAATTAATTAAAAATTTACTCTAAAATAAAATATAAAATTTCAAAGGGCAAGGTTAACTACAAAAATCTTTGAGGCTAACACAGAAAATGATCATCTTCTTGTTATACTTCATGGCCAAAATGAGGAGTCGAAGAAAATTAGAAAGGATAAAGAAGGAAGAAGAATAGACAAAAGTTAGGCGGCTAAAAGATAATGAAATAGAAGGGTAATGTTATAGGGTTAAAAAGAGGAGAAGTTAAAGTTAAACTTTTTTCTATTTTTCTTCCTTCTTTAAAAATAGAAGGATTTTATATTAAGTTCTATTCTCAGCGATAGAAGTTAAAGTTAAATTTCAATCCTTGAGGATAGAAGTTAAAATTGGCCCTGTGTATGAACTAAAGTTCAATCCATAGGGGAATAAACTTAAGGCACTCAGAGGCAATAAAGTTCAGTCTATGGGACGGAACTTTATACTTTATGAGTTTTAAAGTTCATTCCACATGGAATGAAGTTCAATCCATAGGACAATGAACTTAACGCACTCAGAGCCAATGAAGTTCATTCCAGAGGGATCGAACTTCATACCTTATGAGTTTTAAAGTTCATTCACTGTGTATGGACTAAAGTTCAATCTATACGGGAATAAACTTAAGGCAGTATGAGCCAATGAAGTACAGTTCATAGGGATTGAACTTCATACGTTGTGAGTTTTAAAAGTTCATTCCCTGTGTATGGACTAAAGTTCAATCCATAGGGGGAATGAACTTAACGCACTCAGAGGCAATGAAGTTCAATCCATAGGGATTGAACTTCCTAGGTTGTGAGTTTTAAAGTTCATTCCACATGGAATGAAGTTCAATCTATAAGGGAATGAACTTAAGAAACTCAAAGCCAATGAAGTTCAGTCCATAGGGATTGAACTTCATACTTTATGAGTTTTAAAAGTTCATTCCCTGTGTAAGGACTAAAGTTCAATCCATAGGAGAATGAACTTAAGGCACTCAGAGGCAATGAAGTTCGTCTATAGGGATTGAATTTCATAGCTTGTGAGTTTTAAAGTTCATTCCACATGGAATGAAGTTCAATCCATAGGGGAATGAACTTAAGAAACTCAAAGCCAATGAAATTCAATCCATAGGGATTGAACTTCATACCTTATGAGTTATAAAGTTCATTTCACATGAAATGAAGTTCAATTCATAGGGAAATGAACTTAAGGCACTCAGAGACAAATATAGATAGAACTTCAGTCTTTATAGATTCAGCTTCAAGACTGCAATAATTTAAAATGCTTGCTTAAACTAAATAAATATATAAGGAAATGCAACAATGAACATACATTCCATTACTTAGGAAATTTCATTTCCAAAATACAAACATCTAATTACTTAAAAACATAAGATCATATACAGACCAACAAAATACTGAAAATTAAGCATTTAAACACCAAATACAAACACAAATTTCAACTCCTATTACAAACAGATATTTAAACTCCTAATACAGACCAACAGGGAATTCAAACTCCTACAACTGATATTTCATCTCCTCCATTAATCAATCATGACTGGATCACCAGAATTTCCTGCACCATTTAACGAATCATCATCAGATTCTCCTTTGCTTCCTTCATTGTAACCACAAAATTCACATTCAGAATCACAGTCATCTTCAAGGCCGGGGGATCAAAACCTATAACAAAAAACTTCACATACTAGACAGTACTTTCAACAAGATTTAAGTTTATATAATCCCCTATCTTCAGACCATTTGCCTTTACACATTCTGCCCACCCCTTGTTCAACCTTCGGCGACCGTTTTTTCCACTCAAAAGCTTCATAGACCATTGCTTCCCATTACACTCTACAATGGTAGTTTCCGCCTCAGGAGAAAGATATTCACGGATATCCACTGGAAGAATCTGCGGAAAAAAAAAAGTATACATTAAAATGACAATTATTTAAATATTTACTCTAAAGAAAATATAAAATTTCAAAGGGCAGGGCTACCTACAAAATCGTCTCTCAGAGTGTATGAATCAGCCAGAATAATTTCAAACTCTTGGATGCCGTTTGAAATGTAGAACAGGATCATATTTTTCATCATTTTCTGGTTTTTCATGGTGGAAAAACAATAGACAAACTAAAACAAGAAAGAAGATGAGACAGAGGCTATGGATGCGGTTAAAGAAAATGAAATACAAAGGTAATCTTTAGGGTTAAAAAAGGAGAAAATCGTGGGACTCAATCTGATTAAATAAAATTGGATGGCTCAGATTAAACTGGGTATGGTGTTGTTTGTGTTGGATGGCTCAAATTAAAATAGAAGTTATTACATTAACTTCTGTCCTCAAGGGTTGAAGTTAAAGTTCAACTTCAATCCTTAAGGGTAGAAGTTAATATTGGCCTATAAAACTTCAATCCTTGAGCATAGAAGTTAATTTTATCCTTTAAAAACTTCAATGCTTGGAGGCTGATATATAGTTTTTGCATATTACCACAAGTTAGGGACTCTTTTTTCATCTTTAAGAAGATAGAAGTTCAATCCTTTTGTGTAGATCAGTCTCATAATTTATAAAACTTCCATACTTAAATACAGAAGTTCAATTCTTATGGGCAGAAATTCAAACTCAAAATATATAAAATTAAACCCTCAAGTACTGGGGAAATAGTTTAATCATTATTAAATTATTTGGATATGCACAGAAACTTCAATCCATATGGGTAGAGGTTCATAATCCTTATGGATGGAACTTCCGTCCATATGGATTGAAGTCTAATGCTCATTGACTGAACCCGGTCCTTATGGATAAAATACATTCATGCTAAAAAAATATCACTGCAACAACATGGCACTTACATAAATCTGTGCATAATAATCTGTTCATCTGTACATAATATCTGTTTCACCATATATTACAAAAAAACTTTACACAATACTACTAGGAATTCTGAAGGTAAAAACAAAAACATCTATAATTGACACATGTCTTGATTATGTTGTCCATAATCATGGTCAACAAATTTAGGTGGAGTCTCAAATCCATTACTAGCCTTTGCACGGCCATGAGCCCAAAGCTGATAACCAAATCGCGCCCTATAATTATGAATTTGATCTGGTTGAATATTTTGAACATCTTTACCTCTGGTCAGTAAATCAGCATACCATATTACAAAAGTGCCACAACTAGTCCTAAAAAAACAAACCAAAATAAAGAGTAAGACATATAAGTAGGCAGGGGGTTCTAAATTCAGTCAATTATATCTAATTTGCACTAAAACTTGCACAAAAATGACAAGACTTACCCATCTAGTTGATTTGGTAATAGTACCCACTCAATTCTATAAGCCCTATTGAACTTATCATCTTTAAACGAATCATGTAGCTCGCCAAATTTGAGACACTTGAAAAGATATGGGAGCACAATAGCATAACCCTTCATGTGGCCAAATTTTTTCTCTGATGGCTTCTTTGTGGTGGCCATCGAATCATATACACATATTTTCTTCTCGTGCATATCCAAGACTGCCAAAAAGTAATGTGTCGCCGTTTCACCAGGTGCTGCTTGCAATCGGCATGGAAAATAGACTTTATCAACTCCACTCACTGAAATTGAACACCTCTGTTCCAGGCCGAAAAGATAATTGCACATACACAATCCAAAACAATCAAACCATATTTCATTACCTAGTCTTTTCTTTTTGCCTTTGAAATTTAACTGATAAACAGAGCACATATAACTATCAAAATCTGTATCAGTAATCGAGAGTGTATGAGAAAACTGGAACAAATGGTAACATGCCCTCTTTCTGAGATAATACATAGCAATATCGACATGCTGCAAAAAAAAAAAAAAAAAAAAAGGAATCTGTTTAGCAACACACAGAAAAGTAATAACGAATACAGAACAAACCAAAAACAGAATATGCACTAACATTATCAGTCAGAGGGTAGACAACAACTACAAACTCCAAAAACCACTGCTTGTCTGGCTTGATCGTTTCATACTGATACGGATCACTGTCATAATCATTATCGGGTATATAAGCAGCACAGTTGTTCCTAATTAAAAAGATACATGATACAAAAACATGTTACTTTCCCATAAGTAATGAACTTAAGAATATCAGAGGCAGTGAAGTTTAGTCCATTGGGATTGAACTTCATCGCTTTTGGAAACTTTGAAGTTCATCCCCATTGGACTGAACTTTCAAACACTTTTTCTCCCCCTATATATAGACTGAAGTTCACTGCATAGGGGAAGGAACTTGAGAAACTCATAATATATTAAGTTCAACATCCTGAGGATTGAAGTTCAGTACTTAAGTCAATATGCACAGAACTTCAATCCTATAGGGACAGAACTTTCCAAGTCCCTGTGGACACATGTCCATGGTCATTTGATTAAAGTTCAATTCTTATAGATAGAACTTAAGTCAATATGCACAAGACTTAAATCAATAGAGATAGAAGTTCATGGCCATAAGATTGAAGTTCAGTCCTTATAGATGGAAGTTAACTCAATATGCACAAAACTTCGATCCTATAGGGACAAAAGTTTCCATATCCTTGTGGACAGAAGTCCAGGACTATTATTATTGAACTTCAATTCTTATAAATAGAACTTAAGTCTATATGCACAGAACTTCAATCCATAGGGGCAGAACTCATAAGCTAAGAAGTTCAGTCCATAGGAGATTGAACTATAAGTTTTCAAATTCATCCCCTATGCACTGAACTTAAAAAACTACAGACAACAAATCATAAAAAATACAAATAGACTTACTATTCAAGTTTAGTGTCATTTCTTTGAAATAGCAACCAAGTTTCAAACTCTACCAACACTGCTTGATCAATTTTCAAGTAGTGGAATGGACAACTACGTCTATAATTATCCTTCGAGTCAGTTATCTTCTTTTTAGTCTTTCCAGCAAAATATGGAGATAGCAACCACTGACTGGGCTTTCGGTCCCTTTTCCCTAGAAGATGATGCTGCTCCGACTGCTTCTCTCCTTGGATCAACCATTCTATCCCTACTGGATGACTTGCCTCAGCATTTACCTTATTACTTTCAAGATCTTCTTCTTGTTTAGTCTCTTCTCTTCCTGCTTGCTCACTTGCCTGGGCATTCTCTATAACAATCTGAAGAGGCCTCTCTTATTCCTGTGTCATCACCTCTTCTTTGCCTGCTTCTTCGACCGACTGACCTTCGCCCACAAGACTTCCAAGAGCCTGTTGTTCTTCACTCAGGTCCCCTTCTCTTCCTGCTTGCTTACTTGCCTCGACACTCTCCATAACAATCTGAACAGGCCTCTCCTTTTCCTGTGTCATTACTTCTACTTTGCCCGCTTCGTTGACTGACTATCGTTTGTCCACAAGACTTTCAAAAGTCTGTTGTTGTTCAGTCAAATCAGCTTCTCTTCATGCTTGCTCACTTGCCTCGGCATTATGCATAACAATCTGAAGAGGCCTCTCCTATTCCCGAGTCATCACCTCTTCTTTGCCCGCTTCATCAAGTGACTGACATTTTGCCCACAAGACTTCCAAGAGCCTGCTGTTCTTCAGTCATGTCCCTTTCTCTTTCTGCTTCCTTACTTGCCTCAGCATTCTCCATAACAACGTACACATATGTCTCCTTTTCCTGCGTCATCACTTCTTCTTTGCCTACTTGGTCGATTGGTTGCCCTTTGTCCAAGAGTATTTCAAGAGCCTGTCCTTGTTCAGTCAACTCCTCTTCTCTACCTGCTTGATAACTCGCCTCAACATTCTCCATTACAATGTCATGAGTCCTCTCCTGTTCCTGAATTATGCCTTGTTCTTTCCCCAGTTCATTCTCAATACATTGCTGCTGATTTTTTGACATATCTTGCTAAATTCCTTCAGCACTTGGTGTATCTTTAGCATCACATGAACCCTCACTGCCACTTTCTTGATTCGATGGCAGTATCTTAAATGTAGGCCTATCATCGAAATGTTTTTCTTCAATTTCTTCTTTTTCTTTTGATATGTTTTTGCTTGGACAGGTGTAGAAACTATATTTGATGACAACTCAATAGCACGACGAGTCGACGCGCCAACAATAGACATAGAAGTTGCACCTCCTTTCCCCACACTCATAACCTCAGAACTGACACCAACTGCTTCCAGATCAAGGCCTCTGCTAACAATTTGCAAGGAAATTTCAAGCAGTTCATTCTGTCCCGCAGTCAACTCACCATACATGTCCAATTCACCTTCTGCATGCAATTGTGCATGTGTTTTGCTCGATAACTCTCCTCGTGATTATGCATGCAATTGTGTGGCTGATCTTCAACCTACACTACCATCACTGCCTTCTTTTCTTACATCTGAATGAGATTTCGATTTCCTAACTATACTGCCATCACTGGCTTCTTCTTGTCTAACATGTGAAGGAGATTTTGACTATCACCAACTCCACTGTTAACGTCCCCGCCACTATAGACACAGATATCCCTCATTCCCATGCTAGCATTGCCTCCATATGAATACAAGTTTAAGGAATGGCCATAGCTGCTAGATTGTTCCTTGTCCCTTCTTACACTTCCACCTTTCCGCCCATTTTCATCCTGTTCCTCGAATGTTTTACTCAACTTCTTCATAAAATCAAGAACAGAGTTAACCTTGTTCTCTAGACCACCAATATACCCCCTTATGTGGCGTCGCTGACTACGTAACCTCTTTCGAACTTTTATATTCACCTTCTGCAAAAAATAAACCAATGAAACTCATAAAAATATTCAATTAAAACAAAAACACAAAAAGATGAATGTACATGATACTTCAGAACTCACTTTAACAATTGCATCAACTGAATCTTGATCAAGCTGCACACCGTGAGAAGTATCCTGTCTCTCATCACCAGTACCCTGATTCTCATAACCAGTATCCTGACCTTCATGACCATATCCTCACTCTCAGCACTACTATCCTCACTCTCAGAACCACTATCCTCACTCTCTTCAACACGATCAGCAACTTCTTTTCCTTTTCTTGGTTTAAATTCAATAATAGCAGCTGCTTCTGTCATATTCAATTTCACCGACCTTTTTTCTTCCTTTGAAAGTACAATTGGAACCATTTCAAATTTATCAAACCTCTATTAAAAAAAACATAAAAAATATATTAGCACTTCAGTAAAATAAGAATAAAACTTCTATATGCAGAGATCCTTATGCATAGAACTTCAATACATAAGGGGAGAGCTTTATGGATAGAAGTTTCAGGGCAATAAAAGATAGAAGTTCAATCCTTATGGACAGAACTTCGGAAACATAGGATGTGCAGAGATAGAAGTTCAGTAAATAGAAAATGGAAGTTCAATAGTTATGCATAGAACTTCAATCCATAAAAGGAGAGCTTTTATGGATAGAAGTTCATGGCCATAAAGATACAAGTTGAATCCTTATGAATAAAACTTCAATCCATAAGGGGAGACCTCTATGGATGGTACTTCAGGCCATATAGATAAAAGTTCAATCCTTATAGACAGAAGTTATATCCATAGTAGGAGAATTTCAACAGGCTTAAGGATAAAAAAAGTTCAAGACCATATAGATAGAAGTTCAATGCTTATGGATAGAACTTAAGTATTATATAAATAGCACTTCAATCCATGTGTACAACACATTATGGATAGAACTTCAAGACCATATAGATTGAAGTTCAAATCCTTATTGACTCACAGATATAGAAACTTACATTAACATTATGAAAATACTTCTCAACCAAACTGTTATACTGAGGATTATTGAACTTAATAAACTTCAACATCCTTGGAAAGTCATCACTGTTAAACGTACAGAACTTAGAACCAACTTTTGAAAATAATTCAACGAACCAGGCGCACAACACCGAGGGGAATCCAAGCACAATATAGTATGCATCTTTTCCTGAACTTGCAACACTTTTAAGGGGGGTCGTCACAGACTTAACAAGTGTTTCAAAACCCAGACTCCCCCACGGATAAGCTGCACAAAGATCCTCATTGTCAATGATATCCAGATAATGGACTTCCACCAAACTAGTTATTTTCTTACAACACAAATTAATTGACTGGAGAATATGAAACTCTGCAATCTCTACTGCATCGTCTTCATTGACCAGAGATGACGTTCTCCTTGATACCAAAAATGCATGAACATCCGACAACTGAAGATTACTTTTACCACCAAAGTACTGCTTGAGGAGCCTCCTATCCAAATTCATAGAAGGCCTATCAAACAAATACCCACGATTTGGAAAAAATCTCAAACCAGTGTAAAGATAGTATTCTTCAGGACCAAAATGAATTACATGACCAAAAACATTGAAGCTTAATCTATTTGGATCACTGCTCACAATAAGAGACAATTGTAAACAATGCAGTAACCTCATAGAAGTTGTGTACGACCGCAACTTCACAAAGCTTCCAAACACACCCTCTGAAAGCTTCTTAAACTGTGCTACACTGAACCTTGAAATTAATTCATCCAAGTTGTGCTCCCCTTGCCAATATGGATTCAAGTTGAACCAGTTTTCAAACGGATACACTAGATTCCCTGTCGTTCCAACATCCATGTTACAAAAAGCTAACAATAAAAACAAACTATCAGTCGCACATACAAAATAAACAAATGCAGCAAACTTCAAACTAAAAACCTCAAATTGAATATACAAAATAAAGTATAAAGCCACACACAGATTGAATAAAATAATAAGACTAAGTATAAAACTGAACTTCAGCAGATATGAATAGAACTTCAGTACGTAGGGTTGGAGGGTATCAAACCCTTGTGGACAGAACTTCAGATAAGAGATAGGGAAGTTCAATCCGTAGGGATAGAACATCAGTACATAAGGGCAGGGGAGTTCAACCCTTTAGGATAGAACTTCAGTACACAAGGGTAGGGGAGTTCAACCCTTTCAGGTAGAACATCAATCAGTACCATTTCAAACTACAGTACAGTAATGGGACTGCACTTTAATACACCCTAGTCTTATACATACATTCACTAGTACACAGACACACATGCACACAGACGTAAGCAAGTTGCATGGCAGAGGGAGAGAGAAGTTCAACTCTTTGGGATAGAACTTTAGTTCATAAGGGCAAAGGGAGTTCAATCCTTGTGGGATAGAACATCAATCAGTACCATTTCAGAACATCAATTCAGTGATTGGACTGCACTTTAATACATCCCAGACTCCCACATACATTCACTCAGGCACACAGACACACACACACATATAGGGTAAATAATTTAAGTCCATGAGGATAGAATTTCTATCCATAAAGGTAAAGAAGTTCAGTCCATGAGGATAGAACTTCAGTCCATGATAGTAAAGAAGTTCAATCCATGTGGATAGAACATCAATCAGTACCATTTCAGAACTTCAATCAACTAATTGGACTGCACTTAAATACACCCCAGACTCCCTCATACATTCACACAGACACACAGACAGACACATACACACACACATATAGAGTAAGGAATGTTGACAGCCAATTTTGTCCCTCCCATTTTCAAAATCAACCCTTTTGAATTTCACACACTTATGTATTCCACTCATACCCCGTCTATTATTTTTAAATTACTTTCTCACACTGGCCCGGCAATCGAGGTCATTTTCAAAAGCATCGTCTTGAACCATAGCTATTTTATAATTTTCTACAATTACTCCTATTTTTGACAAAACCTTCCAAAGTTGTTCTAAGCCTCAAAATCGCAATTTCTAGGCATTTTAGCCTTCCTAACATTTTAGAATTGACTTCATAATTTTTCTATAATTTCTACACCTTCTGTTGAACCCCAAAAATTACCCCGAAAAGGATAAATTCCGGAATATCGACAGGATGGGCTAACTCTTTTGGAGTTTTTGGAGTCACCACCCAATTTAAGGAAAACAGTGAACCAAATTAACAAATGCGTGCAATAACTCCGTTTTATAAAAAAGACGGTCTTTCTTTCAGAGATTCTAAAGGTAAGAGGTTTTATTAATTTCGGAAGAAGGTTTTTAAGGCACTTCCAAAATTCCGTAAAATACGGTTAATCCGACAGGTTTCCAAAATATTTGCAAAATATACTTTTCTAGAAAATTTATCTAAAATAATTAATTGAAATAAAACTTGTTTATGAAAAATATATTAATTTGCACGCATTTTGCTAATTGGCCTCAGTTTGCAATAAATTAAATCACGACTTCAAAAATAAAAGGCAACGAACATAAAGTAAAACAATATACAAACAATCAAATATTATTGATAAATAAATATTCAACACATTTATTTGCATAAATATCTCTAAGGAAAGAAAGGCAAAGTTTAAAGGTAAAACCCGAGAAATGATCAACTCGCGGGAGCCTTGGATTTTCTAAAATTTCTAAGTCTTATTTCTGAACGCTCGAGTCCGAATTCAATCCAAACGACTCCAATGCAACGGAAGTTAGCCAAAAAAAAAAGCGTTCCCGAATTGCTCGTGCCAAGATGTACCTCGCAATAAAATGGGAATTTAAACTAAATTAGTACGATAATAAAGTGTAATAATTAATAAAATAAAATAACAACAATAATAATAGTAATAATAATAATAGTAATAATAATAATATATAATAATAATAATAATAATAATAATAATAATAATAATAATAATAATAATAATAATAATAATAATAATAATAATAATAAAGGGGTTGTTTTTGCAAAATTTAGGCTCAGATTTGTATGGCGCGTCATGTAGAGGCTCGGGATTTGGTACGGTTGCAAACACGGAGCCCGGGCCGTGTTGCCATGCCAAAGCACCAAACCCACTACTCTATTCAATTTGCTTTGCATTAAAGTGCATTCATCATCGCCTTTTGCTTTAGGGACACGGGGACGGGACGATTCAAGCGTAGTATCATGTTCAAAATCAGTCAATAGCATCCGTCAATTCATTTTATTTCCGTCAAATCCTTACGTAGGCCTCAAAATAAATTGTTTTCATAGGCCTAGTAATTCGAACACAATATCTGTTCAAATCAACAAATCTTTAGCGTATTCCAAGCATAGCAAAAGGCATCAGTCAACATTATCCACAACAACTGAATGTGGGGCCCTCCATTAGAGAATAATGTCACAAACTTTCACAGAAACACAAGTCCTCGCAGCAAAACAAAGCAAAACAAAATCAGGAACATCAACAAACACAGCACCAGTGAAGCAACAAGATGTTATTACTAACGAGAATCAACAAGAACAAAGGAAGGGTTGCACCAGTGGGTTTTTCGGCGAACGGGTCGCTGCACAAACAAAGATTCTTACACATAATCGGCAGAATCGAATCCCCAAAATAGATATAGCAATATATAAACATCCTGATAAACCAATGACCCGTCAAAGATCAAAAGCCAAAACAAATCCCAGAGAATGAACGACAATCAGTGAGACGGAGAAAAGGGAATCGATGACTGCAGCGAGGTTTCAACCAACGCCATCATTGGCAACGAGAACAAGCAGAACAACCTTCAACGGGGAGGAGCGACACCGGCGACAGAAGTCAGGGAAGGAGGAGCAACGCCGATAGCGGCATCACTACAACCCCAAACCCTTTTCCGTTCAATAACAGACCAAATCGGAAGCAAAGGAATATGTCACCGGCGACGGACTCCGGCAGTGATGACTAGTGACACCACTAGTTATGCCTTCCAAAACCCAACCCCGATCTCCCCTGTTTTCGATCCCCTTCTCCCTTGTATGTTCCGGTGGGGGGTGATGTTTACCCTGCCTCTGATCTGTGCGCGTGTATGGTTTTTATTGTTAGCGTGTGGGTGTTTTTAGAAGATGAGAGGTGGGGGTTATTCTGAAAGGGAGAAGGAGAGGAGACCGGGATCTGGGGTGCCGCGGCTGATACCTTGTGTGGGAGTAGGGTTTTTGATGTGTGTGAAAAAAAATGAATAAATGGGTGTGGGGTTAATGTGTAGTAGGAAGATTGGTGAATGATGGGTTGTGTGTGTGATATGGGCTTTGCATAAATAAGCTGGAATTTAAATGAAAGAGCAATTTTGACCTCAGTTTAGGATTTAAATGAGAAAATCAGGTGATTGCACGGGTAGGATAGAAATTAGACTATGTATTGCAAAATTTGACCCTTTTACTCAGAAATTAACCAATTATATTTAATTTACAAAATTATCCTCAATTATAAAATATTGCCATAATTTATTAAATTTGAAAAAGTTCAGGACAAAATTGGGTGTCAACACCTTTGTAAATCTATTCTATACCATTTTATACCTATTTACATAATATTCATACACATATCCACGTATATACACACAAAGCATACACATCAGCCTGATTTTTACATGCCATTGCCTATGTGGCTTAATCCTGGCCGTCCACGACATCAATCCGACGGTCAGGATTCAAGTTTCCTTTTTAATTAACCAGACACCCCCAAACCCTAAAACTCACTACAAGAAATGTAACCTATAACGACCAATTTTTAGCGAAGGATGTAAATCCAGTCGTTGTATGTACACTTATAACGTCCATTATTTTTTCCGGACGTTGAAGTCAATATTTGGTCCAGCAATAACGAGGGGTTAATATTTGGCCGTCAAAAAGCCTAATATCTGGCTGTTAAATAGTATATTAAAAGAAAAAAAAAAGTGCCATGTTTTCCCTCTAATTTTGGGGTTTCTCTACAGAGAAGAACATTTGCAAGAGATTGGAGAGCTACTTTGATTAAGGTGTCGTGTTCTTCCTGTGGTGGATTGTTTGGCTCCTTTCTTGTACATCCTATTTCTAGTTACTCCTATAGAAGTTGTCTAGTAAGATCCAAATGAACAGACTTTCTCCATGTTAATAAGACCTGTTCTTACTCCAACTAAAAGAGAACTATTATTCATGGTTTAGCTTTCTTTTTGATTATCTAGTCAAGTGGACGCTATGATTATTGGTTTATAGAATCTTTTTTCCTAATGCGGATACATGTATGTCTATATCTGCTTGTCAAATCTCTGAGTTCCTTGTATCTGCTTGTCAAGACTTTGAAGTCCTTTTATTAATACTTCTTCTTATATTGTTCTTTACAGATAAAAAATTTGATGTCGAAGTACTTGTCCTAGAAGAAAGTGCTGGGCAAATGTACAAGCATATGAAAATGTCAAAAGAGGAAGTTGAAGCATAATGAGAGAGACCTACTATTTTATTAGTATTTGTTTAAAGATGTTCTCATTTGTACATGCAACAATTCTATCTCTTTTGTTAGGCATTTACAGAAAGGATATACTTATGGATTGGTATATTTTTTTGGTTATGTGCTTTTGTACTTTATATTGACAATGAAATTAATATAAGTACTGATTTTTATATGCTTTTGGGTGTACATTCATTGTATTGATTGATATTTTAGCTATGAAGATACTGACGGTTAGAGCATGTAATATTCGCTAGTAGAATTACTTTTAGTGTCGGGATTTTTTATCGAATTCAAAAGGTTTTTATCCACCAGATTGACAATTAGCGAAGGGAATTGTGGCCGTTAAAAGGAAGTACAACGACCGGATTGCTTGTTGCCGTTAAAGGGGTTTTAATGACCGAATTGAAATACGGTCGTTAAACTTTTAACGTGAAGGCCTATAACGACCGGTCACGACCGGATTTTTTCCGGACGTTATTGACTAATAACGACCGTATCAGGACTTTTAACGACCATATTTCCTCTCGTTAAAGACCTATTTTCTTGTAGTGACTATCCCCATTCTCCCCCACACCCCTCAGCCGCATCCTTCTCTCTCTCTCCTCGGCGATTCAAATCGCCATCTTCTTCTAATCAATTTTTCGGTCATTTTACCCAGAGAAATTTGGGGAAAATGATATCATTGGGTTCCTCTCACTGTCCGCTACAAAACCTTGGTGCTCTCGGGGTGTTTCAACGGAGGTCGAATTTGACCTCTCGTCGACATAGGTGTCTGTCATCGGAAAAGTGCGCCGGTGATGGTTTTTTCTAAAAATACATGACACGATCGTGGGGAGAATGACAAAGACCCTACGCATGACTTGAATCGGGTCGATTCGAACCCGATTCCAAAACCTAAATGGGTAAACGGTAATTATTCCTAGAATTTGCCTAAAACTTTTTGTTCATACATTAGTATGCTTGACTTATTGTTTGTTAATTAAGTCGAAATAGAATAACTGCATGTTACTAATCCTCATCTAAATTTCAAGTTCATTTGAATATCTGTATGCCTGAATGTCGATTGTGTGAGCAGTACTTTGTGTCTTGTTGCCCAAAGCCCCATCTCTAAAAGCTGTAAATGCCCGAAGCACTGACCTGATAATTTGCAATGATCCTCTACCTTGATTTAAAATTATGAAATTTCTATAATCACCCATGTCTTGCATTTTTCTCATCATCTTGCTATTATTGGATATGTGATTTTAATGCCTAAATTGAGATGGTAATCTGATTAGAGGATTCTTGACTGATTGAACTAAAATTCTTGATTGGATTTTGAAAAGGAAATTGGTTCTGTGATTGATATGATTTTAATTAGAATCCTTTTCAAATCTGTTGGGCTTGTCTTCAATTAATTCCGAGCCTGAGAATCAGTCTGTTGAACCTAGACACTTTCAAACTATAGGGAGGGAGTCCAAAACAATTTAGGAGAAGGTTTTCATTGGTTTTAGGAGATTTGATTGGTTTTATTTTTGGAAAATCCACTTAAGGGCACTATCTTAAACTTGGAAGTGATTCTCCCTTACCTTTTACACTCTTACCCGTTTGAATTTGAATCTTCACACTCCTAATTCATTGGGATTATAATTCCTATCTCACACCTATATAAACTTGGCATTAGACGTAGTTTAGACACACACAGAAGGTCTGCAATATTCTTCTCATACTGCATACTACTTTCTTCTCTAAATTTTCCCCAAGATTGTTTGGAGAAGACTGTGCTCACTTTTCTACTGGATTCTGCTTCTGGAAACACTTAGCATTGCCTGCATCTTGTTTATTTGTTGACCACTATTGCTTAGAAGGTATATGTCACGACCCGAATTTCGACTAGGCCGTGCGGGTACCCAACATCCTCCCCTAGACCCGCCGGGTGAATCCTTACCAATTAATTAGGAAAATAAATATAATAATTCATAAATAAAGATAAGACTTAAAATAAAAATACAGACATACTGATACCTCTAAGCTGTGCAAAAAGAATTACAGCTGACTACCCAACATACTAGGTTTAGGGTTATCCAGACTAGACATCTAAGAGTACAAAAAAAAAACAGATACCTCTTGAAGGGAGCAAAATGCAACTGAAATAATAAACAATGAACTGGTGGCCATCCGGAATAAAGCTGGCTCACCCTGACAGCTGAGGTCGTCTCCGCTCCTTCACAACGTGGCCAACTCAATCCTGGAGCGAACCTGCCGAAACGAAATAGATAGACAAGAAACAAACAAGGGTGAGTCAAAAGGACTCAATAAGTGGGGCAGACTAGCCACCTCAAAAAATAGGATAGCTAGCCAGGGAGAAAAGAAATAGATAGACCAAATTCCTTTTATTTAAATTATAAAAAGGAAGAGCCAGATAACAACTGAAAACACGTAAGAAACTTATAAACTCAACCAAGGATGCGTGCCAGAAATATATCAACAAATAAGCAATGCGTATATAAGCAGAAAAGTAGTCATGTACCACAAGTCTACACAATGGTATGAATTGAGATGAAATGAAATGAAGTGAGATGAAATGAAATGAAATGAAATATGATGCGAAGGGTCGCATGTGCCCGTAATCCCATCCCGAAGCAGAATACTCCTGCATTCGAGGGGAATCCAATTTGATAACCAACTGGAGCATAATACTCCTTCTCCTGGGGTGGAATACTTCTGCACCCGATATAATATAAACCAGAGACGGAATACTCCTGCACTCTCCTGGGGCGGAATAATCCTGCACCTGATATAATGTAAAGCTGAGGCGGAGTACTCCTGCACTCAATATCTGACATAAGAGCGGAATACTCCTGCTCTTGGGACGGAATCCTCCTACCTTCAATATGATACAATGGAGCGGAATCCTCCAGCTCCTGGGGCGGAATACTCCTGCACCAAATATGATATGAAATGTAATGCATATGAATGGCATATAATGCATATGAATGTAATGTGATGCAATAATAACCCTTCACCGGCACGGGACTCTCATCGACAGCCCGGAAGTAGATACCAACTTACAGCCAGGGTACAATGCTCTGATCCTCAATGAAATACCAACAATAAGACATAACATATAATATACAATGTAAATCCAAAGCTAAGGCGTAATGAGTACGCCTATCGGCAGCTACACACGTAAAGAATACGTGGTAGAAAATCCACGAGGCATGGTGCCTCCAAAGAAATGGATATAAACACTTACATTGTTACAAAGTTAGCACAACCACTCAAAAACCGCTTTGTCCTTTGGTTTCATTGTCAAGTGATCCCACTCTATTCAATAAGCAGAAAAATATATCAAATTAGGCTAAAGGCTTCATTCCTCACATCTTAGGGCAATCCGGTTAGGAGCCTGATACCCTATTCGCATACGCAATACGTAGGCCAGGCCTATATATAGGGTTTAAGGTCACATAACCAAACCCCAAAAATATTATATTTATATGTTGCCCATAACTCACTGAGTACGAATATATAATCAATTCCACTATCGGGGTCCAATTGACCCTTTAAATTATAAGTTGAACTTATTAAAACGATGTCTAATATTCCAAGTTTTACCATTAAAACATATTCAAACACACGTAATAAATTTAAATAATGCATTAAGATCATTACCTGAATGTTCAGGGTAAAAATACCACTATTTTCCCGGCACTTTTCTCATTTTCTGGCATTTTTCTGATAATTTTCTCTATCACCCGTTTCTGTTTCATTTTGTGTTCTGTAGTTGTAAAGCAGATAATGGACACCACCATGGTCACTTACTCACTTTTCCTTTTCTTTCATTTTTTGTCTTTTTTCTTTTTAATTTTTTATTTTTTTTCCTTTTCGCGACGAAAATTAAAACTGTACCCTACGATATTCGAAATAATTCCAAATTTTTCATACAAGTTATACAAAATATATGTAACATACTCGCGAAGGTGGATCTCAAATCGGACTCCCGAAACTCAAGATACGAATTTAAATGATAAAAGTCAAATTATTTAACTTTCGGCATTTTAGCGGAAACTAGAAGAACACTATCGAAATTCACTTTCGAAAGTTCAAAAATGTCACAAATAATCATATGAACCTAACGGCGCTTTTGGATTTTGAATCGAATCTCATTCGCCAAAACCGAGCTCAAAAATCTCTTTTTAATATTTATCGACAATAAAAACTGAAACCTTCTTCTGATGCCGACCAAACGAGGTCTGATTTAGCTCAAATTTTACAGACAGATCTTAATGGATATTACGAATATTTTAAAATTATCAGTACGCCAATCGGAGTCCTAACTTCCGAAACGATTGACCGAGGTCGTTTCATTATCCTCTACTTATCCTCTCGTTCGTCCTCGAACGAGCCTAAGTCTAAAGAAAAAAAAATCGCGCGGATAATAAGAGAACTTGCACGTCCTTCATAAGCTACTCCACGGATATTATCTCATGATTGCAGAATCAGAATTATAACACGAACACTGAACTCTTGGAATAAAATATATCTGGATAATATGATAACATCATTGCCCAACTTATTCGGACTAAGCTGACACTTCCTCAAACACGTGAGGAGAGCTCTACATTTTAGAAACAAAGATATATAGAACTCTGGATGGATTAACATGATTCTGCAGATGAATCACCTCGTCGATATACTTTACGATATAGAACAGTCTAATGGAACTAAGAGTTTGCTTACGCTTGATACAGTAGGGGGAGCTTTTGAAGTACCTTGTCACTACACACTATAGAAGATTTGATGCAAGCTATATTATTTTTACGAACGCACCATGCAACATCTCAGTTGATGTTAGTGTTATTCTGCAAGCTCCTTGTGGGAATGTAGTTATTCATATCCTAATGTATGTCAAAGGTTCCTCTGAATAGGGTCTATTATATAAGGATAAGGATCATGCAAATACTACTGGATAGTATGATGCAGACCAGGAATGATCTTCAGACCGAACATCTACTTCAGGGTATTGTCTTTGAATTGGAAATATTATGTCTTGTAAAAGTGAAAATAAAAGAGACATGTAGTTGGACCATGAACTGAGGCAGAATACCAGCAACAAAGTTGATTACATGTGCACTTATAGCGCTAAAGTAACTTCTCAAAGAGTTGAGGTGTGAAGAAGATATGCCAATGATGGATGGACGATAAGCTGCACTACACCTTTAAATCTAAATTTTCATGAAGTAAAACAGCGGCATTATGAGTATCCAGTTCTAGTTGAATACAGACAAATAGCAAGAAGAAAATCGGAGTCACCATACAGGGTTACTACTGACGGTGTTCTCATGTATAAAGATAGACTTTGTGTTCCTGATGTTGCAGATTTACGTGGACAGATTATGATAGAGGCACCTTATTCCAAATACACTGTTCATTCAGGTTCGACTAAGATGTACCATGATCTTAAGTAGATTTATTGGTTGGACGGAATGAAGTGCGACATAGCAGAATTTATGGCTCAGTGTTCTAATTGCCAGCAAGTTAAAGTCGTGTCATCTTTCCAGACTTTATGCTTTTAGCAGATAGGTACATATATAGGATCAGGTTGCCAGCTTATCTCTGGCATTAATAGATTAATAATGGATTTAGTGTCGTGGCCCTAGGCTGGGTCGTGACAAAAGTGGTATCAACACCTTAGAGATTTAGTATTACCATTCAATATTTGGAGGAAGACTCCTCCACTTAAAGCACAAACTCATGCAGCCAATTGAATAGGAATAACCATCCCCGCACAGTCTGCTGGACTAAAGAAGATTTAGCTAAAAGTCGAATGTAGGTAGACCTAAGCTACCAACTACCCTTTCAAGTTGCCAAACAGCTGCAACTCTCGAGTTCATAACTCCATACCTTTTGCGTAAACACCACCACCTGATGGCTGGTGCTTCTATTACCCTTGGAAGCCTTGAAAAACAATAATATGCTTATCCGGCTACAATAACACGTACTCTGGCTCAACACAGGGAGCATCACAAGCGGCTACCAACTGCCAAAGTTCACTAGTGCCGGACGAAGAAGAAATGGAAATGGACCGAGGATAGAAATAATTAAAGCTTCGGGAAGCTCATCTTCTTATTTGCTTGGCTACAAAAGCTAGACTACTTACGAGTCAGGCCAACCGAAGAATCACAATTGAAAAAATAGACATTAAATGAGCTCTATGGAACAACATCTATGCCAATTTAACCTCCCAATAAGAAGGAAACTCTGACAATTTACCAGAAAACCCTTTTTCAACTAAGACAAGCTCATAGAATAACAAAACCCTACTAGCGTCTCGAGCCAAGAGGAGACACGTAGGTCAAGTATTACTTACTTTACACCGAAAGAAACCATGACGCTCCCTTATGGTGATGAACTAAAATCCCATAATCCATCCAACACGGAATTTCCGAGAGCAGAGGTAAACTAATTTGATATAATAATAGAAGGTGGCACGACAAGATGCCAAGCAGACAATAGTGACACTCACCGTCAAATTTTTCATAGTTAGACCAGATAAATTAGTAGGGTCTCACCAATGCAGGGAATAAATCATACCAGAAGCTTGCCCCTCAACCGCAGCCGATTCTTAATAAAGACAATATCCAAGGAAACCATCGAAACATGATAAGACACACCATTTCTAGATCGATCGGAAGAATCAAATCTTACTCACATATAAGGGAAGAAGAAATACAGGGGTCTACTATATCGGATGCCTCAGCATCCTACCAGACTAGCAGTTTATAAAACTGCCTCTACAGCTGAGCTAAGCTACTACCCTGATAATTACTTCCAGAAGAACCACAACCACCACACTCCCGGCCTCTATTGGATGGTGGCATTTCTCTGGCTGATTAAGATCTAAATGAAATCCCCTGCGACTGTGCAGGTGCCTGATGACAAGAGAAAGGTCGACTGCCTACTTGCCGGAGTAAGGAAAAACTCCTCAAAGGATAACTAGACTCACGAAAATGATAACACCTTTTCGACTAAAAATGGAAGCTGGAAGGATTGTTAATAGCTGTAAAGAGAAGATTGAATCTGATCTTGACGAACTACTGGCGCACTCTAAGAATCGCGTGACACAAGCTGAGATAACCTGGAAGGTGACCTCCCAAAATAATCAGAACTTTTACCTCCAAATGAGGTACCATGGTTGCCCACGAGGGCCACAGAATTTCTGGATCTCCTACTCTAACTCTTCCCGCTCTAACTTATGGTATACCTTGTACCTTCGGGCAATATCAACAACAACATTAAATGAAATCCCGACCTCAATCTCTCGAGCCATCTGGGATCTCAAGGAAAAAGAAAGGTCATCAATATATCT
The DNA here is from genome assembly GCA_029990575.1 of Petunia axillaris subsp. axillaris. Taxonomy (NCBI): domain Eukaryota; kingdom Viridiplantae; phylum Streptophyta; class Magnoliopsida; order Solanales; family Solanaceae; genus Petunia; species Petunia axillaris. Next base: position 8,501,980 of record JARKNS010000001.1, on the reverse strand, counting down.
TTAAATCTCTCGAAAGGCTCATGGACTAGTTCTAATGCATATTCAGCCATTCTATAGAATTTAATCTCATATTCTGAAAGACCAACAGGCTAACTGACAGGCTACCCTGTCCAATCCACTCAAACTGGAAACAGCTTTCATCTCGCTCGCTACTCGAAAGGAACTTTTCTACGAATCTAGAAGAAAAATCGAACCAAGTTAGCTAAAAAGATAGCGGTCTACCAATTCAAGACTAGACCCCTGAAACTGGAAAGAAGAATAATCAACACCATACCGCTCGATATGATCAAGAGCCTGAATAATATGCTGACATCATTTTATTCTAAAAACTTACACAGGGATTATCTAATGCATGGCTTGAGAATATCGGAAGATTCAACCGCGTAAAATAATGCAACCACTTTGGGCCCTCGAATCGAACCGTTACCTCGACTGGCTAACCAATCAGAACAATTGGTGGCGCAACACATGCTGCTTCTAGAACATAATTTACCGGGGCAACATCAGGGGCAGGAACAGGGACTCCCTGAGACCGAACGTCTCCATCTGCAGCAACCTGATAGGCTGCCTAGCGAATAATAGGTTCTTGCGGTATCTGCGTTGCCAAGATTCTCGTAAAAGTATCGTAGAGAGCCAAGGGAACTACAAGGCCCTGCACCCTTGCCCATCGAGAGCTAGTACGGCTAGGACCTCCGTAACTAGATCGTCAGCACGATCAAAACTCTTGGGGTTTCGTCAGTGCTAGCCCCAGGCTAGACTACTTTGTCTTGAACTTATATCGTCTGCTGATTTGCCGCACGAGGGTTCACAATTACCACGAAGGAATTAACAAATTAACAAAAATACTTTTGAATCCTAGACCGACGCACGACCAGAAATGAAGGAAGTGAAACTTCCTAAATGGCATCATAGCCCCTCGTAGATAAGTACGGACGTCTACGTACCCATCAGCGAGACTCTACTAGACACTGTCTTAGTCTGGATAGACTATAAACTGGGCTCTGATACCAACTGACACGACCCGGATTTCGACTAGGCCGTGCGGGTACCTGACATCCTCCCCTAGACCCGTCGGGTAAACTCTTACCAATTAAATTAGGAAAATAAATATAATAATTCATAAATAAGGACAAGACTTACAATAAAAATACAGACATACTGATACCTCTAAGCTGTACAAAAAAAATTACAGCTGACTACCCAATATACTAGGTTTAGGGTTATCCAGACTAGACATCTAAGAGTACAAAAAAAACAGATACCTCTTGAAGGGAGCAAAATGCAACTGAAATAATAAACAATAAACTGGTGACCATCCGGAATAAAGCTGGCTCACCCTGGCAGCTGAGGTCGTCTCCGCTCCTTCACAATGTGGCCTACTCAATCCCGGAGCGAACCTGCCGAAACGAAATAGATAGACAAGAAACAAACAACAAACAAGGGTGAGTCAAAAGGACTCAATAAGTGGGGCAGACTAGCCACCTCAAAAAATAGGATAGCTAGCCAGGGAGAAAAGAAATAGATAGACCAAATTCCTTTTACTTAAATTATAAAAAGGCAGAGCCAGATAACAACCGGAAACACGTAAGAAACTTATAAACTCAACCAAGGATGCGTGCCAGAAATATATCAACAAATAAGCAATGCGTATATAAGCAGAAAAGTAGTCATGTACCACAAGTCTACACAATGGTATGAATTGAGATGAAATGAAATGAAGTGAGATGAAATGAAATGAAATGAAATGAAATGAAATGAAATGAAATGAAATATGATGCGAAGGGTCGCATGTGCCCGTAATCCCATCCCGAAGCAGAATACTCCTGCATTCGAGGGGAATCCAATTTGATAACCAACTGGAGCATAATACTCCTTCTCCTGGGGCATAATACTTCTGCACCCGATATAATATAAACCAGAGGGGGAATACTCCTGCACTCTCCTGGGGCGGAATACTCCTGCACCCGATATAATGTAAAGCTGAGGCGGAATACTGCTGCGCTCAATATCTGACAGAAGAGCGGAATACTCCTGCTCTTGGGGCGGAATCCTCCTACCCTCAATATGATACAATGGAGCGGAATCCTCCTGCTCCTGGGGCAGAATACTCTTGCAACCAATATGATATGCAATGTAATGCGTATGAATGACATATAATGCATATGAATGCAATGTGATGAAATAATAACCCTTCACCGGCGCGGGACTCTCATCGAAAGCCGGGAAGTAGATGCCAACTTACAGCCAGGGTACAATGCTCTGATCCTCAATGCAATACCAACAATAGGACATAACATATAATATACAATGTAAATCCAAAGCTAAGGCGTAATGAGTACGCCTATCGGCAGCTACACACGTAAGGAATACGTGGTAGAAAATCCACGAGGCCAGGTGCCTCCAAAGAAATGGATATAAACACTTACCTTGTTACAAAGTTAGCACAGCCACTCAATAACCGCTTTGTCCTTTGGTTTCATTGCCAAATGATCCCACTCTATTCAATAAGCAGAAAAATATATTAAATTAGGCTAAAGGCTTCATTCCTCATATCTTAGGGCAATCCGGTTAGGAGCCTGATACCCTATTCGCATACGCAATACGTAGGCCAGGCCTATATACAGGGTTTAAGGTCACATAACCAAACCCCAAAAATATTATATTTATATGTTGCCCATAACTCACTGAGTACGAATATATAATCAATTCCACTATCGGGGTCCAATTGACCCTTTAAATTATAAGTTGAACTTATTAAAACGATGTCTAATATTCCAAGTTTTACCATTAAAACATATTCAAACACACGTAATAAATTTAAATAATGCATTAAGATCATTACCTGAATATTTCAGGGTAAAAATTCCACTATTTTCCCGGCACTTTTCTCATTTTCTGGTATTTTTCTGATAATTTTCTCTATCACCCGTTTCTGTTTCATTTTGTGTTCTGTAGTTGTAAAGCAGATAATGGACAACGCCATGGTCACTTACTCACTTTGCCTTTTCTTTCTTATTTTGTCTTTTTCCTTTTTCATTTTTTTATTTTTTTCTTTTTCGCGACGAAAATTAAAACGGTACCCTACGATACTCAAAATAATTTCAACTTTTTCATACAAGTTATACAAAATATATGTAACATACTCGCGAAGGTGGATCTCAAATCGGACTCCCGAAACTCAAGATGCGAATTTATATGAAAAAAGTCAAATTATTTAACTTTCGGCATTTTAGCGGAAACTGGCCGAACAACATCGAAATTCACTTTTGAGAGTTCAAAAAGGTCACAAATAATCATACAAATCTAACGGTACTTTCGGATTTCGAATCGGATCTCATTCGCCAAAATCGAGCTCAAAAATCTCTTTTTAATATTTATCGACAATAAAAACTGAAACCTTCTTCCGATGCCTACCAAACGAGGTCTGATTTAGCTCAAATTTTACAGACAGGTCCTAATTGATATTACGAATATTTTAAAATTATCGGCACGTCAATCGGAGTCTTAACTTTCGAAACGACTGACCGAGGTCGTTTCAGTATACCTCTCTATTCCTGGATGTTATTACCCATGCTTTAAACCTGCTTATGTCTGGCTTTTATACTTGCTTTGTTTCTTTGTTTCTGTTTTCACAACAAAGTTTTCTGCACTTGTTTAGTACCTTGTTACTCTGCATCATTGATCCTGGGTATCTTCTGGTCATTGTTGACACTTATACATCTTATTAGGATGGTCTAAAATGACCATACCAGTGCTAACAATTGCAGGGCAGGGAATTTATACATTCCAGTTGCTATTTCCTGAGGTTACAGATTGTTGAAGCCTAAACACTTAGGATTATGAACAACCTGGGCAGTAGGCTTAGGGAATGAGGCTTTACTGCATGTTTCCCCTCTCTAGTGTCCCCTGTGTGTATATTTGTTAGGACTTCCCTGTTGTATCTAGCTAAAACAGGTCGTACAGCTTCAAAACTGTGTATTTGGCTACTCAAGGGCCTTCCTTTACCCTTCTCTGTTTGTTGATTGCAACATACACTTAGGCAAAACTTTTTACACTTAACTGAAAGCTCAAAAGTTTAGTTTGCCATGCCTGATGATCTGTATTGGTATTCACACGTAATTCTGTAGGTTTGACGACAAGTTTTGACCTTTGAGTCGACTGAAATTGAATATGAAATGCTTTTCATGCGTAAGTTGTTTTAGAAAAGGTATTGTTTAGTAACAAGGGCTAAATGTGTAATGATTGCTGTATTTAAGACTGTTTCTGCAAATTGAAATCTGCCCCTTTTGCACAACTAATCCAGGCCCAAAAATATTTTCAAAAAAAGGGCCTCTCGTGTGCTTAATCTGATTTTCAACCTTTACAATCGTCCTTATACACTAATCTAATAGTGTATAGGGAGTATAAAGTAATAGGGGTCGTTTATACGCTTTAAAGCTATATTTTCAAAAGTATAATCATCATCAAGATCATATATTTGCATGAGTATACCCATATATATATTTATTACGTGCAACAGCCCACTATTTGCATTTATGTGTTCTTGTGATCCCGTTTTCGAAAACAGCCCTTCCTCCTATATGTATATTTCCAAATCCGACCATTACACAAAAAGGCCATTAAGGTTAGGGCTCGACAATTAATGACGAGTCACACTGACCCTAAATGAGCCGAAATTTTATTTTAAAACAAACCCATTTTTGGTCCCTTTTGCTAACAAGATAGACTATTTAAATAGACAATCTTTTCTAAACATGTTAACTGTGTGTACAAGTTAAGATTGAACACCTATAATACTTTTTTACGATTAGGCTTATGATATTAGAGGCCGTAGACACAACTAGGCTCAAAACCTAGGCCGAATGTGAAAATTATTTGTATATGTGAGTATAAGCATGTTATATCTTAGCTTAAATGTTAAATCCAAGTTAGTATTCATATGATAATAGACGCTGCTTACATCCCAAAATTAAGACTCGGACGGTAACCACCTTTTGGTGGGGCTCGGGGAAGTGCCTAACACCTTCTTCCCTGAGTCACTTGGACTTCTTACCCTATAGAATCTCTGAAAATGACTAGTAGACTCATTTGAACACGACTCTCGACACTTAGGTGACCTAATACGCCTTAGAATCTAGATTAGGTGGCGACTCCAAAACCTTAACTCAAACGAGTTCACCTAGTCAAATCCGAAACCCGACTCGCCTCGAGTTGAGTCCAAAATTGGGTATGACAAGGAAGTTCAGTCCATGAGGATAGAACTTCAGTCCATGAGAGTAAAAGAAGTTCAATCCAATTGGATAGAACTTTAGTCAATGTGATTTGAACTTCAAAATCAGTAGCATTTCAAAACTTCATTCCAATAATCATATTCAACTTTAATACACCCCCAATCAAAACTTCATTCCAGTAACAGTCTAAATTTTACCCCAATCACAAACATACAAAATATGAAAAGTAACTACTAACTATCAAACATACAAATTGAAACTTAAATAACGTTAAGTAACTTAATACGCACAAATTTAACACATATATTTTTAAAAAATACGAAAGAAAAACGTCATACCTTCTTATACAAATTTTAGACTGATTGTACAATTGAAATATGTTATTCCATTTACGTAGTACAGTTAACATGAGCAAAAAACACTAGGTATACAAAGAAACAGGACAAAAATCGAAGAGGAATATGAAAACCTGAAGTAAATGACAGTTTTTTGCATGAAGCACAGTGAAAAATAATGACAATCGTTGCATGAATTCAGTTTTTCACTGTGAGAAACGGTTTTGACAAAATCCTGTAAATTTGGGCACACTGAGGGGTAATTTAGTCTTTTCAGTTAGGCGTGTTTAATGAGTAAAGAGCCAAAAGTGGCCTCAAGTGTAAGACCAAGAAAAATAGTAGTCTCAAAGTAAATACCGGTGTCAAAAGTGGCCACTGGGCGAAAATTTTACGGATGGTTGGTATATCAAAGGGATTTCGGCCAAATTACAATGGGCAAAATATGTAATAACCCTCACTACATAAGCAACTTCTAGAATTGAATTGGTTCCCACATCACTATTTTAATATGGTATTAGAGTCGCTCATTCATATTTTTAATTTGGACATTTTACACTTATATACAATCCTACACCCTCTATTACCCACAAAAAAAAAAGTAGAATATTGATATTACAAATATAGCATTATTTTTATATACAAGTTACTAGAAACAACTTAAAAAGAAAAACTCTAACCTTCATCTCCCCTCTCTCCCGCCGCTGCCAACCGAAAAATTCGCTGAATTTTTTCATGACACAAAAAGATTTAAAAAAAAAAAAAAAGTGGAGAAATTTTTTTTACAAAAGATTAAAAAAATAGAGATACACAAACAATGCAGAAAAATGTAGAAAAAGTACAGAAACAGTAGATACAAATAGAAATAGTGTAGAACAAGTACAAATAAACCAAAAATTGTGCAGAAAAAATACAAAATAGTAGATACAAGTAAAAACACTATAGATATAAGTAAAAATATTGTAGATACAAATAGAAACAATGTAAATTACAAGTAGAAACCATACGGAAGCCGTTAGAAACAGTGAGATAAAGAGGAGATACAATAAAATAAAAAGATTAAAAAAAATCAGATTTGACCGAAAAATATCATACCGGTCGGAAAATACCAATTGTTGTTGGAAAACACCATATTTGAACCAACAACATCATATATCAATGAAAATGTTAAATTTGATCCTAAAACACCATATCTAAACGGAAAAAAATACCAAATCATAGCAAAAATCAACAAATCTATACAAAAGTGGAAGCTCCGAAAAAAGGAAGAAGGACGACGGGGTATGAGTGGCCGATTGATACAATAAAACAGGTGTACTTCGATTAGTACTATGTGCCGCACTTCATTACATGACAAGTGTTTCTGGATATTGCTTAATTACTTTGCATTAGGATAGAGTCATAGGCGAGGAGGCCAAAGCTCCGACAGTAGGGAGGAGGCTGGAGCTCCGGCGATGGGGGAGTAGGCCGGCGAAAGGGACAGAGGGAGTAAAAATGGGAAATGGGAGGATGAGGATAAGGTTTTGCTATATTTTTTTTTTTTTTTTTTTTTTTTTTGTGTAATTAAGTTCCCATTTCATTTATATTTTATAATTGTTCAAAATTATCTCTATATTTTATAAAGAAAAGGGCCTCCAATTTATACTTTTGTCTAATTTTTGTCCCACATGTTATATTATTCATGTTAGGAAGCGTAGCATGTGGATTTTTTTTAAAGTGTCCCATATTTTAGTTGAGTGAGTATCTTATAAATAAGCTATAATCTATTTGTAGTGATAATTCTCACTTCATAATCTAACTTTTGGAATTGAGTTGATCCAAAATTCATTTTCTTAACAAAGAAGGCAACACATTTTACTTAGAATATTTGGTAATGGAGAGGTTGCTAGAACAAGTACAATTCCAATCAATGAGAATGCTCATTAACCGCAATACCAACCAAATCATGTTAATACACAAAGAATCTCATCTTCTTGTAGACATGGTATGTTTCATGATTTCTCTTTCTTATTTACAATCTTTGATCATTTGAAGATATGCATTTAGAAAGAATGCAAGCAAAACGAGGAATATTACGGTCTAATTTCTCCTGAAAATATGGAGGAGCGGAGCAACTCAACTTTAGTGCCGGTCTTTCGAATTGCTTTCAAAAGGACTTTGTGGTCTACATAGCCCATGATCGTGATCTTGTTCAGTAGAACATCTGTTTCGATGCAAGTAATTCCTGTACAATTATAGATAATAACTTAATCGTGCATGTTTTGACTTTTGAATAAAAATAGGTGATCAACGAACAAGCAAACCTCGGATGACGTAATAATCAAACAACTATAAATAACATTAATAAAAGTGCAAAATCATGCAAAACAAATCCACAGAAATAACTGGGTGATTGAACTTAAAATAAAATGTGAAAGAAGTCTGTTATGGAAGAGTTAAATAAAATTAGATCAATTAATAGGAGTATCATGCTTACACTTTTGGAATTTTAAGAAAGTTCACAATCTTTTGTATTGCATCGATATTCAATTATCCACTTACATTTTCAAAGAGCTTAAATTTTACATACTTGATTGTGTAAATATAGTTTTTCTATATCTAATTACCTAAATGATAAGTACGAGTAATTATCCAAAAAAAAGCTGGACTAGAAGCCTAGAACACAAGGCAGAGTATTTGCTGAAATAAGTTTAAGTTTATTACTTTCACAAATGGTGCAGTGTATTGGCGCCTTTTTGTATCTCTCTTTTGGGGGGAGAGAGAGAGGGGCTAGGCTGTCGTTAGCACTAAAGAAGAAAGGAGGTTGGGGGAGGTAGCATATAAGATAAGAGTTCAGCTGAGCTCAATAACTTTTGTTAAGAATATGTATATTTGTTATAAAAATATACTTGTCCACTTTTAGCTTTTCACTCCCACAAAAAAAAAAAAAAAAAAAATTTAAACTTGACAAATATACCCTTATTAATTATATTTGAAAAGTACAATGTTTTTAACTGGGAAGGGATTTTAAAAAGTACAAGGTATTTAATATCAAGGGTAAATTAGGAAGAACATAGCCAATTTTATCTTGAATTGCTAAAAGGACAAGTAAATTTAGAATTTGACTTTGGTGAATTTGGACAAGTAAACATAAACGGATGGAGTATTAAGAAAGCACGTACTTTTGATCTTGCACAATTTTTTGCGAATAGATTTCTCACAAGCTCTGCAATGCAGACGCACTCTCATTTCGACCACCTGCCAATTGCAGTTCCTTATTATCATAGTCATTCTAATGTGTGCATTCTTCCTCAGTTTCAAAGATATATAGGCACATTATAGTGGAGGTTTTCGCTTTTCATCATGACTAATTATTAACATGAGTTGCATGCGCGACCGTCACTACTCGGTGTTTTTAATCATGAATCCGTTACAGCAGAGATTGAATAAAGAAGATATATACCTATCTGTTTTGATGATTGATAGAAGAATATTGGATCTTTCAATTCATAGATCTTGATACCATACATAAATAAAAAATGAAAGTCAGAACGTGGGCCTTTTGTGATAAACTCTTCCTTCTTTTCTAAACGAAAAGCTAATGTTGATGATCAGAAATGAATTTCAGGATTGATTCTTTTTCTTCGGCCAAACACATGATCATAGTTTGGTCAGGGAAAATGCTTGGATGAACCAAGTAGCCAGACCACATGAAAAGAAAAAAAGTTGGTAATAGCAAGGTCCCAAATTCCAGAAAATTATTAACATAAATTCATAGCAGATCTTAGCAGCATGTCAATTACGCCAACGCAGTACTCATCAAATCATCATGAGTTAATCCCTGCATATCATGTTCAAAATCAAATGCAGACATCAATTTCATCTTCATCATGCCAAAGTTTCAAATGAATATCAAAGTTTGCTATCGACTGGAAGAAAAAATAATAATTTAACAGGGTCAATAATTATTTCTAAGAAGAAAGCTAGATAGAGCCAGAAGAAGAAAAGTGATTACAAAAATGTCCACAGAAAGAGAAGTAGTGCCAATGCTGTCCTTGTATAGCCAAGTTTTCGTTCTGCGCCTCCATAGTATGGTTCTATCATGAGCCCAAACCTGCAGGTACCCATTGATGGATCTGATTTCGTGACAGTCCCGAGCCCTTGGAACTTGCAAGCATCATCAAGCTGATTGTTTATCTGGTAGTAGCTGTTGAATGCATAGGAAATATTTCCTCGCGCATCCAAAGCCCCGCAAGATGTCCCATACCCGAGGCTCGTGCAGTCAGCAAGTCCACAAGCATAGCTCATGCTAGGTGCAATCTGAGGATCATCAACCTTAGCGTTAGGTTTAAACACGCACCATTTCCTTTCCAAATACTTAACATTCCTAGCTTGAACTAGACCCCCTGTATTCGTGGTGCCAAGATTTAGTGTGTATTTGGGTAGCCCATCGTACGTAAATATTCCCCAATGACGTTCGAAATTTCCTGGTTGAATACTCTTAGCATCCTCATCAATCAAACTAAACAGATAGGCATCTACAGGCCCAGGCCTCATAGGGGTGCCTTTTCCACCAGCTATACGCTGCATGAATCCTTGGTTGAATCGCTGTGCGAGTTGTGCGTTAGCGTTGCGGTCACCATCGGTGGGCCAACCGATTTCTCCAATTATTATAGGGACGTTCCCGAACCCATTCTTCTGTAAAGCCCACACAAGAGTGTCGTGATTTGCATCAAACATGTTGGTGTAGGTTGTCCCACCATCATTTAGCGGTGTTGCATTTCCATCAAAGAATGCATATTCAACTGGGAAGTTGGGGTCGATGTAAAGGCTTATGAATGGATAGATGTTGATAGTAAAAGGACAACCGTTGTCACTTAAAAACTTGACAAGCTGGCCCACGAAGCCATGGATATCAGCTCGAAAATCACCACCTGACGGCAAGCCACTGGAGCTCTCATAAACATCTGCATTGAGGGGACAAGTAACCTTCACTTGATTACCTAGGCCTGCTTTTACGAGTGCAGTTTGGACATTTTGCATAGCAGGAAGAGTTGTTCGAAGGTAAGTTCCATTGTAGGTTGTCAAGTAAGGTTCATTTCCAACTGCAACATACCTACAGCAAAGTCAAAAACGATGTGTTAACATTCCAGGTCTAGCTTTAAATGGAAGAAATTTAAGATTTACTTGTCGATGAAACTTATTCTAAATCAAGCTCCTGGTAACAGACAACAGAAAGAAGAAGGTAGAGCGTAAAGGCAGAGAAAGAAACTGAAGATTTAAAAAGAATCATTTTGGTTACAATAAGTTCAATGCCATCATAGTCACAAACTCAGCTCACCCCCATGAGGAAGGAAGAAGTCAGAATCCAGGGGATACTAATACTACTGAGATGATTCGAATATGGTAAGACTACTTTGGACATTAAAGATGCAGCATTACAAAACATGAAAGCAAGGAACACTCAAACTGACAAAGATACTTGTAGCTACATATCTGATGTTTTCACTGATGACCTCCAATAAAGCCCCATCCGACAAATGCTAAAAAACTGACATTAATTGTGGCCACCTTAACTAGAGTTGCAGAAACAACAAAGGATGAACCACATTATAGATCTGATAGGCACGAGCAGCAAAACCAAACTGGGTTATCCTTTCAACAACCAACTAGAAAATCTGATAGGAAACACAAATTAACCCCAGATACGGCTAATTTCCAATATCCAGCCAATTATATAACAAGGAAATAGAAAACTGGCAACTTTATAAATGTCAAACACTTCACTAATCTTTAGTCAAATTTAACATTTCCTTATCTTGTATCTTGGACTTGTTCTGACTATGACTTACTAGCTAATATTTGCATGAGAATTTGAGATGCATCAACAAGAAATTAAGTGACCTAAGAATTTTGAATCGTTGTTAAATGTTAATCATGCTCATCGTGTGCCACATCATGAGCAGATCTCCCTTCTTAAATTCAAGGAGAACCTACTCGCAGACTGCAGTTAATCATTAAATTGAACATCAGTCTTATATGATTATGTACATTGAAATGATAAGAACCTTAAAGGCAACATTGACTCGGAGTGGTATAAAACTATGTAAAAGGGTCGAGTCCTACATAATAGAAAAGCCTCAAAGTTAAGTTACCTCTAGCAGATCAGAATGTCACTTTTCTTGTCAAGTTTGAACCCCACAAGGAACGCTTCATTGCCATTTCATTCTTCATTAGATCCAAACATATATGACAAGACAACCTTAACAAATTTCAAGCATTTTCTCCACTTTGAATTTGCAAACAGCATTAGCTCATGATGTTAAATAAATGAAGAAATGTCTAGCTTCTTTAATTAGTATATGAAGTCGAACCAACTGTTCATTATTACAACATTTAAAAAAGGTTTTTTTTAATAGCCGATAAATCCGCGAGGGCCAGTGGCGCAGTCTGAAACTCGGTGGATAATGAGCCCCCTCCCCCAACTCCCCACCCCCAAACACCCTTTAAATACCAAACTTTGGCATCCGGTAGGACTTGAAGTTCTGACGTGTGTCTAACCCTCAGATGATGCATTGTACTCTTACCACTAGACCAGAGCACCGGGGGCATATCACGGTAGAAATTTAAAGCTTGGTTTAGAAGCTATTGAAGCAATGATGGTTATTTACCTTGTATATTTGGTTTATAGGGATGACAATTGGGGCGGGGCAAAACACTAAACGGGGCAGGGCGGGGCAACGGTTAAACGGGGCGGGGCAAAATTTTGTTTTAGAATATTTGGGGCGGGGCGGGGCAACATAGAGACTCAATAATTTTACTTGTTCTTTTTCCACTATTTTCTTATTTCATGATTAATTTGAGGAAATAATGGAAATATTGTTCCACTATTGGCTATTTAAGCTATTAATTAATATAATAAATACATAATACTTTTGAAATACTACAAATTTTTTAAAAGCTTCAATTTCTACAAGTAACTACAAAATCATCAAATTTGAAAATTTCAATAGAAAAAAAAGTTAAGAGATATGTTAAATGGATTAAAAGTTAAATAAAAAATAAAAAATAATGACTTAAAAGATAATTTAAGTGGGGCGGGGCAGGGCGAGTCAAAACGGGGCAGGGCAGGGCGGGGCGGGGCTGAAACTTGACAAAGACCAAATGGGGCGGGGCGGGGCGGGGCGGGGCAAAACTTTGGCAGGGGAAGGGCTCAACCTGCCCCGCCCTGCCCCGCCCCGCCCCGCCCCATTGCCACTCCTATTGGTTTGGCATTTTTGTTACAGTAATTGTTAATAGTTCTATAGATTTTCCTGTTGTGCTCTTTGCATGATCTGAAGGAATCACATTCCATGGAAGATGAAAAACAATGTTTGGGCACAAGCAACAAGATCCCTCAAGCCATGAGCCCCAAACATAACACTTTCATCGTTTTTGGGATAAAACAATATTAACCGTTATTTGGTTCCTTCCAATACTAAATCCATCAAATTAAACAATCAGCAGACTTGAACCTTTATTATTTCAAGATATGCAAACAAGATTCAGACTCCCTATATATTTTTGTGAGCACGAAAGTAGAAATCTTTGGATAACCCAGGAAGTTGGGCAAAATTCTTGTTTCTAGTTACTCTGAATCCACTTTTACTGCAAGCACAAGACTTCTAAGACTTTTTTTGATCGGTAAAATAAGAAATATTATTGATGTAAAACTAGAAAAGAGACAATGCTAGTAAGAAGTACATCCAAAAAGTGAGACCATTACATATTATGAAGGAAACGAAGAAAGTCTACCATGTCTTCAGCTTCTAGCAAATTAGTCGAGTGCATGTTGGACAAAGATAAGAAAAGTAGGCAATTGTGTTTAAGCCTTGCAATGTTATCTATTTTTTTTCCTCAAAAACTCTATTATTTCTTTCCTTCCAAAGCAATAGTTAACTACCAAGCTGAGATAGAATGCAATTTTCTCAAACCCCATGAATCCACCATATTCTTGTTAAGCTCAATAAAGGATAACAATGGTATGTGACATTGTACTGCGGCTCCATGTATTCTAAAGGTATCGCCTATAATCTGCAAGGCACAGCTTGTTTCAACTTATTACTGCAGTCACTGTGTTCCCTGCTAAGAATGTCCTAAAATTTTAAAACTAAGATAATTCACTGCTGCTAGAACCTAGTGAGGCTTTTCTTCGCATGAAATCCTTCTCATATTCCTGGATAAGCTTGTTTTGGTTCCTGAAGTATCAGAATGAGTCAATGAGCTTTTGCTAAACTGCTAAAGGTTGGTGTACATAGTGACGGGTGTAGCATAGCTTTAACCGGCTCAATTGAATTTAGTACTTTTATACAGAACACAAAAATAAAAGTGAAAACCACTAAATTTTTCGACAAATATTAGTAACTTCTGAAGTTGAACCCACAATTCCAAACGTACAATGACTTTTACTGCTAAGAAGCTTAAAGGCTGAATCCATCGACTTTAAATCCTAGATCCGCCTCTAGGAGTTGCACACAATATTCATACTTCTAAGAAAAAGTCATACTCAACAGCTGATATGAGGACATATCAACTAATTATGCTCTCTGCGAAGGAGAAACATGCTTAAACAGGAACTTGCTATGCAATAAATAGGCTAGTCACATCACGAGAACCTCAAACCGTTCAAGTAGCCAACAACTTTATGGCGTCATAAACCGAAGAAAGGAATAACACCATAGAGAAAATTCACAACACAACTTTGGAATCTTTGGGGTTGCATGAGTGGCATGTGACTTACTTTGACAACCACTAATATAAGTAACTGTAAACTAGGTGAATAGGGGTATCGATTAACAGAACTTGGATACTCTCTTCTTAACGCTCTCCTTCACTCTCGTCTTTTCTCATCTCTTTCCCTTCTTCTTCTTCTTGATATATCTTCCTCTCTATTTCCATTTATCTTGATCTTTATAGATAGTTCCTAGTTATTTCAGTATTCCCAACTAAATTGTAATAGCTAGAGTCTGTTTTCATTAATAAAAAATTCAGAAATTGCCCTAAAAATATTGTCATTCATTTGAGTTCATTACATACTTTTTTTTGTTCAAGTTTACATGGTAATGCCCAAGACGGTAACAGACACAATCACTATTTGGAAAAAGACTGCAAGGAGAACAGGGCAATTAGGAGAAGTGTGGTTTTTAGGCAAATTTGAATTGGAATAAACGGAATAGGGAATCATTGCATACCAGTGAGAGGATACTAGATGTATTAAAAGATCCTCGTTTCATATATCCTTTTTGTTGTAAAGATAGGGCACAGTGTGTAGAGATAATAGAAATAGCTTCATTAAATCGACTAAGAACTGTGGTTGAGCCAACTGCAATCTATGTACATACTTTTGGTGTGTCATTAATGAAATGATCTTGAAAACTGAACTTTCCATAAACCTCTATTTTGATGAACTAATATGCATGAACCAAAAGATTTTCTAGAGCAATAGTTGTGTTTCCCTATAACATAGAATGGCAATAAAAGTAATGAAAAACAGATATTCTGTTCATGGATTTTCTCCCTTATTCATATAGTTCCACATTGTGTGGGTGCACAAATTCTTCTCAGGGGAGGGTTTCTTTAGGAGTTATCACTTCTCTGGTAGCTTAACAAATGTTTCTCTCTTTGAGTTGCTAATTCAACGGTAGAGTACTCAGCTTGTAACCAGTAAAAGAAACAAGAATTATTGACAAAAATTAGCATATTCAAGTTCTATTAACAATAACCTATTAATGATGTCGATTAAGCAATCTAAAGGAATATTCATCAAAATGAAGTATGATATTAATAAGTAAAGAGGATATCTAGGAAACAAAGACTCCGGCTGAGTCCTCTTGAAGGCATAATATTGAGAACACTCCCACATCTCAATAGCAAATAAGGCAAAAGAAAGCGGAAAACGAACATTCAGATAAAACTACTAGACAAGAACAAATCTTTAGCAAAAACATGAGCAAGTAAAAGCAAAAGGGAAAGGGTGACAAACCTGATTTTAACATTATTGTTAGAGATATGGACAGAGACATTTTTAGAAACCCATTTCTCAGCAGCTTTCAAGCTACCCATAGTGGAAAGCATGTCATTAGGAATACCAACCATAACTTCAATCTCAGAGTTGCCTAAAGCTTTAAGTGTGTCATAATCAGCATCAAAAAGCTTCACTTTTTGGATCCCATTATCTTTTAACAACCTCACTACTATATCTGGTGGCAATCGATGTGTTGATTGTGTCCCCCAATTAGCACCTATCCCACTCACTGGCCACATTAACAACAATGACAAAAAAGCAACTACAAGAAACAACACCTCAAATGATTTTGACAACACCATTTTTCTCAAAAACTAGATAAAGTTCAGTTCTTGATTAAACTAAGTGTATGAACTACTTAGAGTTTGCTGTTACAACTAAAGTGAGCTGTGTTTACCAAATGGTACAAACAGTAGAATCTTGTTTCCAGCTCAATACAAAGATTCTTGTCTACACAGCTCAAAAGTAACACAAAAATTGTACAGAGTAACTTGGCCTTAAATTTCAGCTACAACATCAAGATGGTTTTAAGAAAAGTTCTGAATTTTTGTTGGAAATGAAAGAAAAGTGGAAGTGGGAATAACCCCAAGAAAAGGGTAAAGGCAGCTAAAAAAGATACCAAGGCAAAAAAATTCAAGCCAAGAAAAAGTGGTTTTTCTTTAATATCAGAAAAGGCAAAACTATTTAAGAGACTTATCTAAAAGAATAGGAAGTGACCCAACTAAAACATTTAATCCAGTTATGAAGCATAAGTAAACACAGCTCAGGGGTCACTCCTAAATGGAAATCCAAAGAAGAGATGAGAGAGAATATGTGTATGTGTGTGTGAACGTGCATTTGTACTTGAGGGGGGTCAGCTAGGTGTGACGCTCTGTAATCTGTATTGCTAATATTAAAAGTGTTGTCTTTATCAAGAATCAGAACAGCATGGTCTTTTACACTTACATGTACTATTTCAACCTCTCTTTCCCTATCACTTGCTGTAATAATAAGATACATATTTTGTATACTGACATTACCTCTTTATTTATAACCTGAAAAATTAAGTAAATTATATATCATAGAATTAAAATTATATTGGTAACATAAAAAAAATGTTACACTCAAGTGCATATGAACGAATATCTATTTGCATACACTACAACTTATAACAAATAAATGAATATAAGACATGAGTCTTGCACATAGTATAAATTTTCTCATTAATTGTAGGTGAGATATATCTATTCTCATTTTAGTTGTATAGTTATGACTAGAAGTAATTGTTATTGAGTGAGTATTACATTTATATTGATAATAATAACCAAAATAAGGATAATACAATAAAATACACATCTCCGTATCGTAAAATTTGCAAAATGCAAGTAGCATGTGAGAAAATAAATAATTGGAAAATAAATAAAGGGAGAGAGACATATTCAGTTTTGACGTTTTGTGTGATGACAATTGGCATTATCTGCAAAACGGTATATGAAAGCCCTACTTTTGACGGTGAACTTTCGTCTTCTACGTTAGCTTTCGCCGTCGTGCTAATGGTAGGTCACAGTGGCTAGTTGATAAACCTCTTTTTTCCTGTTGGTTCAATAAATTTAAATCTATAACTAGAAACAACAATATCTTCTAACTTCTCCTATATTGCCTGCAAAGTCAATTCAAGAAAAAGATTTATCAAATTATTTTGTAATTAAAGAGGTTAGAATGAAAATTTAATTAAAGCAATAAGATAGGATAACAGCTTCTCCATTTTGGTGGGGGTAAAATTTGCATATATCTCGTCATTTTACAACTTCATTTGTATGATTACACTAAGTATATTTTTAGTGGGTTGCTGTAATAGGATATGATGCAAATAAAGTAGTAATAAAACTGTACAAACTACTGGGAGGAGCTGTTCATAAGAAAAAAACCCTATTTTTGAAGTTGAATTTTTCAAAAATGTAAAACTGATTTAGACAATTTTTCTATTGAAAATATTTTTTGATCACAAGACTTAATTCGTTTTAAAATAAAAACAAATTTAATTTTTTAATATCAAATTCAACTTAACTTTAAATTTCAACCAAATCTATATCCAACCACCTACTTAAACATACAGTTAGCTGCTAAAGAAAAGGAACATTTTCAAAGACCAAGAACATCTCGGGCAAGAAAAAACATCAGGAGAATCTCGGACAGTGTTTCCCTCGAAGACCGTTTGCCGAATCCCGCAACTCCTTACACTCCACCTTTTAGTTTACTGTGATATAATGAATTGTTAATTTAATAAGTATATTTTCGTTTGCTCAATTCTAACCATGTTTTCAGAATGGAAATGGGACATACAATGAAAGATATGACGCACATATATAAAACGTTCACTTCACTATTGTTTACAGCTCTGTTTTAAAATGCTCTTTTGGGATTCGTCCGGGACTCGTTCTGGGGCGGGGCACTTGCAAAACGCTCCGAGGTTTTCGGACGGGGTTTAGATCCGTAAGGCTTACGCCTCAAGCGTCCGACGGTGCGCTCAGAGCACGCCCAACACCCAACGCTCAGGACTCGCCTTATAGAACCTATGCAAATAATCTATCCAATTCTCTAATTAAGATTGTTCATTCACAATTTTCTTTAAAAATGAAGTTATATTCATCTATATAAATTCAAAAATCAGGTATAGCTCAATTAACGAGACATAATATTACATGTATTATAATTGAGAATATCATAAGGGTGAATATCATCTGTATACTTAATCTAAAAATGTATAGCTGATGTTTATAATATCATCACTTGTTATTGGTCTTTATGTTTTATTTCTGTCACTCAAAATTGTTAGACTTCAATTATTTTACAATTTAGAAGTAATTTTATATTTATCAATGAAAATTAATGTTTTAAATTATAATAGTATTATTTTTATTATTCATTCACTTTTTATAGTAACAAATTTTTATTTTTAATTATTTGAAAATTAAGGCCTTATGGTTTATTTGTATCTCATAAAAACTGTAACATTATTTAATTTCTTACCATTGTTAAAAAAGTTAGATCTTTTATTTCTATAATCTTTTTTTTTTTTTTGTACTTTTGATATTTTTTTGACTCACTATTCTATTTTATTAATTTAAAATTAATTAAAAATAAGATCCATGGGACTTACGCCTCGTGTCTCGGGACTTACGCCTCACCTCATTGTAAGTGAAACGTCTCGCCTTGTAAAACATTGGTTTACAGTTATTAATACTCCATTTCATTGTTTAAACGATCAAATACGCTTATGAAGGGAAAATATACTACCCATCTTTGATTGCATTTCCCTATATCTCGGCACATTGATTTGCTTTACTCTAGATAAGTTAATAAGAGCTTAGTGTTGTTGTCATCCAACAAATATTTACAAGGTTCAATGATAGGTCGAAATTAATAAAGTACATAGTCTATTTTGTTACATTCAACCCCTTTAATGATCCATAGTACTAGTAGGCGTTTGGCTGTTCATACCAAAAATTTTGGAAAAAAGTTTTAGAAATTACAATCTTGAAGAAAAAGTTAGAATTTTATGAGCGGAGATATTTTTTTTTTTTTTTTTTAAGCTTGAAAAACTAGTAATATCAGTTTTTGATTTTCCAAAAACCCATGTTCAAAAAAGTTTTAAAAAATTCCAAAATTTGATGGCTAAACCATTTTCTGGACAAAAGAATTACTAATACAAGGTAATGCAAACTTGGTTGTTCTAGAGGTATTCTAGCGTATCTAATGCAAACTCCATTATGCTCCCAAAACTGTAATATTCTACTACTTTCCTATCACTGTTGTGTTTAAACATTTTCCTGACTTGATCTTCGTACTGTAAATAGTTTGGTCTCTTAATTTTTACGCCATACTGGACTCAGAATATTTTAGATTCCTTCCCTCTTTAATCTGTGCTAAGTGGCTCTAAGTCGCACCCACATTATAACATTCATAAGAGATGGTGTCATCATTTTTACCTTTAGATTAGATGATTATGAGTATCATCAACTTAATAGTGCTTTTTATTTGCCCCTTCATAATTTTAAGACTAATTATAAACTCAACTCAACTCAAGTACGAGTTAAAAAAGTTGAAAGAACATTATTAAAACCTTTTTCTGGACAAAACCTATCTTTGCTGAAAGCTACAAGAAGAAAAGCAAAGAGATGACACATCACCAGGACAGCTTCGAAAGTATATTATCCATTAGTTCTTTCCTATATTTCCTTTGGTGACTTAACAATAGAGAAAATACCTAACAATCAACCAAATAATGATGCAATGAAAAAAAAAAAAAAAAAAAAGTCTTGACTACAAGTCAAGATCAAAGACATAAAATCGTGTAAACTTTCATGATTAGCTCAACATGTAAAATCCCACCTTCTATAATAGAATAAGTATACTTGAACAAAAAGAACTGGTACCTTTGAAAAAGAATGAAACTAAAATATTATAAGTAGCTATCCGGCACTGAGGATACCAACTTCCACAAAATTCTTTTTTAGGAATACTACCCTGTAAGGGTAGATCAGGTTCAAAGTAGGACTCATCTTTTCCACTCAACCTAAATAATTATGTTATATCGCAGCTAAGGCTTTAAGAATCGCAGATATGTTGGGAGATCGAACCGACTCATCTTTAAAACCAAGAGGCGCTCCTACATGATGAGGGAGGAACGAAAGTAAGAATACGCATAGATGAAAGAATGTGCCTACTTAGTACACCGGGCTGCCCTTATAATTGTTAATGCTACAAACCAGAAATGATCTTGTTTTGGCGATTTGGTTTGTAAGAGCACACCATCAGTTGTGCACTAAAATATCAAATGCAAAGGAAATAGTCACCAACACCACCAGCATCAAGTAGGCCAAAGCCCCAAATCTTAATTAGTTGTCCTGGAGTACATTTCGACTAATACAAGCTGCTGAAGTGATAATTTCCAGTCAAAGGGACAATAATCCACAACTACACATCACAAGCATCTTAGAGGAACCAAAAGAAACGGCTTCTGCAACTATCAAATGTAAATACGTACTACAACTCTTTCAGTTCCTGCTCGAATTGAAGCAACTTTTCCCGAAGAGGTTGCAGAAATTGCTTCATATCCTGCTTTATCCGCTGCTTATCTTGCTGTTCAAGATCCTTCTCTTCACTAAGTCTCACTTCAATCTACAAAAAGAAAGAATAAAGGTAGGTAAATTCTTGCAGAAAAGTACATTAGACCGTCTATCTTTCTCATTCTTTTGCCATATATCGTTGTTCAGAAAGCCCAATGAGGCTCCAAAGTTGGGAGAAGGGGTTGTCAAATTCCAAGAGATGCAAGAACCATAACAAGATTTGATTTTTTTTTTCTATGAAAAAAATGTAGCTTACCAGCTGGCTATTCCATTTTCAACTTACAAAAGATTAAAATTCATAGAATTCCAGGCTATATGCCAGATAAAAATGGTCTGAACAATGAAAGGTAACGACGACAGCTTTCCTTTTTTTTTTTTGGGTGGCAATGGCAGCTTTGCTTCTATTAACAAAATTATTCTCATACTGCTCAGTACATTAAATTTTCCTTAATTTATGAAAGTATTTCATAAGTGGTCTTTCGGAAACCACCTCTCTACCTCTCAGAAGGTAGGGAAAAGGTCGGCGTACATCTCACCTTCCCTGGACCCCACCCTGTGGGATTTCACTGGGTTTTTTGAGGTGGTTGTTTTATGAAAGCATTAAAATAGATCTAGCAAATACCTGCAAATCGTCTAGCTCACCAAATGAGAACTCTGGTATATCTAAATCGCCCTTGACCACCTTCTTCTCAGCTCCAACAAGCCATTCCCCTAATCACATAATTAAATTATTTGCGTGTTAAGTGAAAACAGAAGTTTAAAAACATCGGAACAAATAACAGTAAGTTCAGAGAAGAAATGAAATACCCTTGACTTTGACAGCCAGCTCATATGTGTAGCCAACACGCTTTTTATTTCGTACAGTCACCAAGAATGCCTGTTGTATCATCCACCCATTATTAAGAATGATGAAACAGTTCAAGATGCTCAAGACTACAAATGATTCCACATCATTTTGGCCTGTGCCTTTAAGAGTTTGTAAATACATTGATAAATTGAACGGATGGGAGAAGATGAAACTGTTGAACACAACCAATTCTTTGGTTTTTTCTTCCCAACCAACCCCCCCCCCCCCCCCCAGTTCCTAATGTCATGCACATATTGAATGAGAGTCATAGTTTATAACCAAGTAAGAATTTTAATTATGTTTAGATACTTCACGATTAACCTTCTCCATACAACTATTTATGTTTTTTTCATCTTCTACATACAACTACTGAAAAAACGAACATGACAGAAGATGAAAAATATAGAAAGGGAATGTAAAAAGTTCTTATGTTTTTTCCCCAACATCAACCTCAAGTAGCCAACTGCTTTAGGCATAGAAAATAAAACTCACATCACCAGAACATCGTGTTACTTCGGCTACTTCTGCTTTGCCACCAGAGTACTCCAGTGATCCCACAGACATAAGCAGCTCCTGCCATTCAAGAGAATAATGCAATGAATCGGATGATACATACATTCATAAATACATAGAAACAAGACAGACGAGAATACAAATATGGTTCAAACTTTTGTTGTGATAGAAAGTTTCTTATCATGGTAAAACTAGAAACTTTCCAGAATCTTTTTCAAAAGCACAAAAAAATTATAAAATTTCCGAACATAAATGATTCAGAAAAGAAGTAACTGATGCAAAGTGAAAATGAGAAAAATATTGATAAGATAAAAAAAAGAGCACCCACCCCTGGTTCAGTAAATTTGAACTATTTGTACAATGTGTAACGGACAAGCTGATAGCACTGCCCTTCTTCAAAAATAAAACAGATATTACTGATAAATTGATGACAAGCAATCTGATGACCATGAGATCAAGCATCATGATTGTGCATATAATTTCAGAAAACAAGTCAAACAACTGAGAAGATGCATTAATAAAGCTGCACAGACAATTTGATGATGGATGGAACTTTCCGAGTCTGACTGCACTAGAAAATACTGAGCGGATTTTTTCTCTAACAAAGAAACCAGAATTGGCAGGGGGTGTGGGCAGAACCAAGATTAAATCTCACGGGGTTGCTAGCATTCCAGGGCTCCAACATAATAATACTAGAAGGGAAAGGAAAGATGATGAACGAAAAAGTAATCTAACTTGTAGGAAAGATTTGTGTATATTTATCTCCATCAAGGTAGGGGTAAGGTCTGGGTACACCCCACCCTTCCCAGACCCCACTTGTGGGACCACATGGTACGATGTTGTTATTTATGGGAAGGGGGGGTGTGAGAGAGAGAGAGAGAGAGAGAGAGAGAGAGAGAGAAAATTACCCCAGAAAGAGAAAAACAAAGAAAAGCTGATCTATGTTGTGAACTTGCAATACACACAGTCCCTACACTACCCAGAGGATGGTTTTTACATAGGCTTGAGATCTGTAAAACAAGCTTCTAGGCCTACATCCATGAGAGCCAAAAGCAACCCCTAGAAGTCATTGGCAAGTTGATTAATCCAAGCTTACAAAAACTTTTCCTAATAAGTAAATCAAAAATATTACCAACTCCTCAAAAACAGCACCAAGCGAGCTTCAGTATATTGTAAGCTATTGATTTCTGTTATGAAACCACAACTGTAAACTTATAAGACTATTGATTTCCCCTATAATTGGTGTGTTGGCTAACTCTCTCTTCAAAAAACATGCTCTCTTCAGGCAGCTCATTGAGTTGTGGAGAAGTGCTAACTGGTGAAAAACTATAATGGGGGTCATATGTGCTGTAGGGATACTAGGTTTAACAGATATGTGATCACCCATGAATCCACGGACAGTGTCTACACGCAGTGTCTACAGGCTCAGAACTTATGTACTTTCTAGCATTTCAATCCCTTTTCTACTTTCAATCTTGAACCTGTACAGCCACTGGGTTAACCCTTAAGCCAAATGGCAACATGGCTAAGGAGCCCCTGGAAATCACCTTCATGCCTCAATTCACAGATTATAATCTGGTGGCGTCTCATTCTAAATCTGGGATGTTCTTGAAAGGAATCACAACATTCACAAAGTACATAAATTCTATAGGTAGCTAATCTTTCTACTCACCGTGAATAACATCATCCATATTTTCTTCATTACTAATAACAGGAAAAAGAAAACTGATTCCTAGTGCTACAAGGTTCAATCATTACACTCCGTATCAAGTACAAGAATCAACTTTAACTTTCCAAATTTGGCAACAGCAAGGAGGGGAAGACTTCACTGAAACTTGAAACATAATATAGAGCGTCTGGGCTGAAGGCAACAATCAGATCATCTAAGACCATTATTTGCTGCTTATCTTAGGATAATTTATTCAGAGCTAATTTTCTATTCTGACGGGCACCTTTCATACATAATTGGAAAATCATAGTAAATACCAATCACAATTTCCAAAGAAATCATTTTACCAAATCGCAGAGGTCCTAAGGCACAATGGAGATGCACATCATAAAAAGAGGCAATTTCATGAAAAGTTTTTAAAACAAGATTATTCCAAAACGTTATGAAGGGAAAAGTACTGGTCCTCAAACCTTTATTCTATTATTCGCCCATTTATTTAAATTTTTCTCCTCCCATGTTCCAGCCTGCGAAAGAAAAGTTATCGTTAGAATACATGATAATTTCAAAATCAACCAGCAGATACAAACGTTAAGAATACATAAGTCATGAATGTTGAAGTCCATGTCCTTCGCAAATAAGGTTCCATGATATGCAGATTTCTCTCCTTACAATAGAGCCAGTACAGACTCACAAAGGTAGCCAACATTGAACAATGTGAAAGCGTTGTAACAACTTATGTCAAAAGTTAAAGATAAAATTATCCAAGTAATATTGTATACAAGCTTCATGGACCACCAAATCATTCTTCAATGCTAAGAAAAAGTTCAGGAATTATACTGCGCCTTGTTGGAAGTGTGTTTCTGCATGCTTAATGCAGCAGTGTCAGTGAAACTCTTCTAGGGTAAATCGTAGTTTCTTGATTACTATGATTGCGGGAAAACAAATGTGAAGAGAATCTAAACTACCAACGCACTTGAGCTCTTCAAGTTAAACCCCATTCTGCGATTGCCTACAGCAAAATATTGATCTATAACCAGAATTTGGCTTCAAATGACTATTTTCCTTTCGCAAGCATTGGACCACAGATCAGCCAAACAACTGGTCAAAAGGAAACACCAAAGTGCTACGAGACACATTGTCCTCCAATGCTTAACATGTTTCAAACTCGGTCCACTTTTTCCATTTTGCTTGTCATACTGCATAGACACTCAACTACATAGAGTAGACAATACCATGAAATTTGTACACAATTGCATGAACCTCAGGTACCCAAACAGGTCAAAGCGCATGATATGTCAGAATGTATTTTGCCGATAAAGCTATGAACTTGTATGTAAGAAACTATGCAAAGATAGAATATTTCAATACTTGTGCAATACCCTTACAATTACTTAGCAAATACCTATGTCTTCACATATTTGGGAGACATTTGGTGCAGCTGGTGAACACCTATACTTTGCATATGCATATAGATACAGCATTCACATTCTAGCATAGTCCTATACGGGGACGATTTTAAGAAAATGGAAAGGTGCTTATTTTCTTTTATATGTAAGATAGGAATTTATTTCGGTACACTAGTGGGAGGTATAATAACCAATAACCATAGTCCATAGGACATTATGTAATATTGTCTAAACACCGGCTAAAATACAAGGAATTGTAAACATATAAGTGTGACAAAGTTAAATCAACCCCTTATCCTAAAGTATAGCATTGCAGCAACTCTAAACTTGATCCAACAGAGACTAATAACATAAAGATAGGATGTTGTGGGTGTACCCGATTCCAAGCGGAGCCGAGGTGGGTTTGAGGATTATTGTTGATATCTTGAGAAGTGAGCTTCTTAGGAACAGGTAAAGGTGCAGCATCTTGTGTGGCTCCTCTCACCCAATAGGTATAAGACGAGGCAGCTTCGTTCTGTTTGTCTGCTGATGATACTGCTGCACCTCCCTCCATTCCAGCGATTATTATTAACAAGAATGAGAATTACACAAGCAGGATCTTAATGGGTCAAAGGTATTGATTATATTTTGGATTTAATTAATTAGTATGATGTTTCGGGAAGGTTCCAGGAGGATGAAGAGACAGACAATAGCGGCGGCCGCTTACCAAACCTTCAAGTACAATTACCATTATTTTAGGAGTTTACTAATAGTAGTAGTATTTTTTACTATAAATAACAATTTGCAAAAATTACTTACTATTGTTACATGCAGCAAGTTAGATCGTATTTTAGAGTTATGTATAGTACATTGTTAACGTATACTGTACTGTATATGTTAACTAGGTGGGGTAACGCCTGGGCTAAGCCCAGGTCCAAGTGTTAATGAAAGTTTTGAAAAATATTTAGTTGTTCAGTTAACTGTTAATAAAAATTTTGAAAAATATTTAGTTGTTGCTCAATATATTACTATTAGATCAGTAAATTCTAGTGGACGGCATAATATTTTTTTTTTCCTAGCCGTAGAGTAGGGATTCTCTAATATATGAAATGGAATAATTACATATATTAAATTTTTTCGTAGAGTCAAGTTTGACACCTTCTTTTTTGGTTGTTTTCTGTTGAATATACTTTTCTATATACAATGTGACGGTAAAAATAAAATTTGAAGGTAAATATTATAATCTATGCACCTCCTAAAGACACTAGAAGGGGGGTTGAATAGTGTCTACCGATTTTCGTTTCAAGAACCTGGTTCTTCTGAATGTAGAACCTAGTTCTTACCGTCGCAATTATACTGTTTCAACCACTGCAACTCACCACAACTACGCACACAGAAAATACAAGGATTTTACGTGGAAAACTCCTTGCTCAAGGGAGAAAAACCACGACCCACACTCTGGGATTTTAGAACTGAATCCACTAACACAATGAGCAAAGTTTTCTGATTACAAACTCTGTAACCAAGGGGCTACACTCTAGACCCTAATCACTACTCAAAGCTAAACTCTAGCTTTTCAAGTAATTACACACGAGTTCACCTAATACATATGCTTCTGCAATAAGCCAATAGGTAAAAACCATGAACGCTCAAACCAAGACAACTTACAACTCAATGAACCTAGACAGAATATCTAGACTCAATACACTACAAGCACGCCAGTTGTCTTCTCCAATTTACTCACGTAGAAAGATGTTAGATTGCCTTTGTATGCTCTCAACTCTCTGTTTGTGAATAATTGCTTTACGGCTGTCTCAACTACTTGTATTTATACGGATCTTGAAACCCTAGTTGAGTCCTTCAAAGAATCCTTGTAATTATGGTAAGACAGGATTCCTAGTAACTCTTTTCCTTGTTGAAGTCCAACTCCTTTTCACACTTCGAAGACACAGCCTGGGCACCGCCTCTTTTAGTCCGACTAGGATGCATATTCATTCACGCGCCACTATTCCTGGTTCCGCAGGGATTTGCAACCCGCAACTCTTTTCGATCGATCATGCCCTTCATTACAAGGACTAGGTTCTTTGTGAGAACCTTTGAGTCCTTTACGTTTGTCAATCTTCAAAACCAGCACTCAACAAATTCCCCCTTTTTGATGATGACAAACAAATGTTGCCCAAGAACTTGAATAGACCAAAAAACCAAAAAGCACAGAAACAAAAGTACCAAGTTCAAGAAAAAATGAAACAGATGAAGTAGGTCACAAACACCCCAACATTTCCTTCTTCCCCCTTTTGGCATCATCGAAAAGATTCAAATACCTGCATGAACCTGTCAGTACTATTCAGTCTAAAGCAAAAGGCAACAAGTCAGTAATAAGAACACACAGGAGCAGAAATAAGGGCCCAATCAAGAACCAAATAGTTAAAAAGGAAACAGTCACAGACATAAGACGAATTAAAACCATTATCCAGGGTGTGATATCAACACAACCCCATCAATTAGTACACAGCTGAAAAATAAATTGTTTGAAACAACCAACTTATGCGCAGGGGAGAATTGGAAGGAATTGACAACATGCAGAAAGAGGGATACGATGATAGGACAGGAGGACTCAAAGCTGAAGGTTGAAGTGTTTGACAAGTGCCTCAAGTTGCTTCGTATTCTTGGCCCTTTCCATCACTAGCTCGGCCTCATACTTGTGGCAGTCTATCTTCAAACGATCAATTTCTTGATCCTTCAACTTCAGCTGTCTGTGGAGCTCTGCATTTTCTGTATTCACCTCAAGGACATGAGTCTCCAGCTCCTTCACAGCATCAATGGCCTCCTCAGGTCCATAGTCCTCACTTTCCTCATCTAGCTCTTGCTTGGCCTGCATTGTTTTCTTAGAAGTTGTGCTCTCCTTGAGGAAGTCACAATTTTTAAGCACATTGTGCCCAAACATTTGATGAATGGTCGGCTTCTTCCCAGCTTCCAGGGTAACCCCAAAATGTTCAAGTACCTGCTGGAGGATGTAGGAATGCACAAGAGAATGTGGCTTCTGATCTGTGTCAGCAATCCTCTTGATATGTCTAATGATTAGCCCAGGTAAATTGATTTTTACCCCTCTATCCAGCAAGTCCATGTATGTCAGGTCCTAAGCACTAGCTTCACAGTTCCTCTCTCCTCTAGGCAGAAGGAACATATGCACAAACTCAAACAGCAACTGGTGTGTAGGTTCCATCTCCTTCTTATCTACCTTCCTCTCCTTCCTTAGTTTGGGTTTACCTGAAAACTTCTTGACTACATCCAGAGGAGTCACTCCAT
Organism: Petunia axillaris subsp. axillaris; assembly: GCA_029990575.1. Classification (NCBI taxonomy): domain Eukaryota; kingdom Viridiplantae; phylum Streptophyta; class Magnoliopsida; order Solanales; family Solanaceae; genus Petunia; species Petunia axillaris. Next base: position 8,473,547 of record JARKNS010000001.1, on the reverse strand, counting down.
CAGTCCTCTTGGGCCATTTCAATTTTATATACCTGTAATAACCTTCAGCAGGTATGTCAAGAATCACTCCAAGCTCAGGTCTCCCAAACTCTATCTCAATTCCCCTCACTGTGGTGAACACCCTCCTGGCATTAACTCTGCAGTTGGTGTAGAACTCTCTGATCTCATCAACAAACAATCTTCTCTCTTTGTTGGCAAACAAACCAAGCCATCCTTGGTTACCAATCATTCTCAGCAGTGGCTTCATGTGAAATTCCTTCTCATCATGCAAGATGCTGCCAGGTGTCACGACCCAATTTCCAAGGGCTCGTGATGGCACCTAAACAACATTTACCTAGGCGAACCAATGAAACAAGATGCGGAAAAGAACAAAAATGTGAAAAGATCATAAATGGATATATAAATATAAAAGGGTGAAGTCCAAAAGAATATATCCACAAAAAAATTGGAGCATTCTAAGAGTGACTCAATAAAGTATGAATATACATCAAAGAAATCTGAGTCCTATCTCTAAGTGACTCCGGCGGTATGCCACCACGGTCTGTGTGGTCGGCTCACCTCAATCAAAAGTCTCAGAAGCCTCGGGAACCGCTAACGCCCGGGCTGCTGACTGGATGAAGGACCTGCGCACGTAGCAGAATAAGTTATGAGCCGAAGCCCAGTAAGATCACCGACAGGCCCGCTAAGGTACCCTTGCGGGACAAGTCACTACATGCATCATAAGCAACAACATACTATAGTAATCATACAATAAAGTAGTGAAATCACAAATAGATGTAACACATTCCATACACACAAGTAGTAACCAGAAGTCTCAAGGATTATGCCCATCCAACGTAAGGCATAGGTCAACTCAGCGGCGGTTTGGAGGTCCAATCTCTACTCCAGTGCCGACTAACCTAGACCTACGATGGACTAGCAACACCACTACTAAGTATCAACCATATACCGTGACCCGAAGTCACTATCACAATCATGAATAAGTAGACCAACGACCCGTAGTCGTTGGCTCATCTCAAATCTGTCTACGATCGCACCACACCCCCTGTCAAGTGCGTCGTATCTCAATAAATCAAGTGACCACACCACACCCCCTGTCAAGTGTGTCACATCTCAAAGATCAAGTGTCCACACCACACCCCCTGTCAAGTGTGACACATCTCATAGTATAGGCGACACCACACCCCCTGTCAAGTGTCCCTCTAACAGTATTAATATCCACGACATTAATAACAATAACAGAAATAATAACAGAAATATTAGCAACGATAATATTTCACAGTCACCGTAACCCAGGTTGGTTATGCTAGCTGAACGTAAGGCGAAGGTTAACCCGACCACAGTTTGGGGGTACAATCCCTACTCCCATGTCGTCCAACCCAAGGTTACGTATAGACAGCACTACCCAACCCGGCACGTGAACAAATCAAGTACCAATATCATACAAAAGCCGGCAAAATCCTCGGCAAGACATTTATCATGACATGCCGGCAACATCCTCGGCCATGTCCCAAGTTCTTGCTATCTAAGCATGGCGTAGCAAGCGTTACTACGATATAAATTTAAGCTACCTCGACGTAGCGTTTAGACCGGCACATACCTCGGTCGAGTCACAATCTCGCTATTTATAACAAACAATAATAGCAAGTAATTCACATCATTAATCCTAACCATTTTTAGGTACATATATGCGTACATGAAGCATACTAGCATGAAGGAAGAGTCCACAAGCACAATAGAGGTCAAGTCTCACTTACCTCGAAATTCGGGCTCAAATGCCGGGAAGAATCTCCTTTCCCGCTCGCCTTGTCCGCGAAGGACTCTCCACTAGGTCTATTAAGACAAGATATAGCACATATGAGTGCTCAATTATAGCTATTTAAGCCTATAGGCATCCTAGGATAAAAATTACCAAAATACCCCCGGGTAGGGCCGAGCCCTAAATTTACAAAATGTACTTTTCCGGACTCCCCACGCTCCCGTGAGTCCAAAAGTACGCTTAGATTCCACATGCGAGCCTTGTTCGATGTCTTTCCCCAATTCTTAAGAATCTAGGGTTCTAACCCATTTCCAAGAATCAACCCTTTGATTCTTGTGTTAATCAACATAAAGATGGATTGAAAGGGCTTACCTTAAGTGTAAGTATGATTGGGTCTTCAAGAAATACCCAAAAATCGCCTCAAGAGCTCACCAAATGATTTTTATAAGTTATGAACCGAAATGGCCCGAAATGGCCTTTTTATAGCAGTTTTTGCCTCTGTGACAGCTTCTTTTGAAAAAATCATAACTTTTGATAGGAATGTCCAAATGACCTAAAACCGGTGCCATTAGAACCACACTCAAAGGGCTACAACTTTCATGTTTTGAGTTTTTCCTAATTCCTTACGGATTGGCCGGAAAATCAGCTTTTATCCGGCTGTTTGCGCCAAAACAGAATAGAAAAGTCGCACCAGATTTTCTACTGTTTTAGGGGCAAAACGGGACCCTACGAAGCTCGGAATAATCCCAAATTTTGCACACAAGTCATAAAATACTTGGGTGACATGTTCGTCAAGACGGAACTCAATTCGGACCTCCAGAACTCAAAAAGTGGGTCCCACGGCAAAGGTTCAATTTTTGACTTTCGCCAAAATAGCGAAATTTAACCAAACGACCTCGGAATCCAATTCCGAAAGTTGCTACAAGTCACAAATGACTATACGAACCTAACGGAACTTTCGGATCTCTCATCGGAGCTCATTTGCTCAAATCGAGCTCGGAAACCTCTTTTAATTCTTTTAAACTTCCGAAACGGGGACTTTATCAAAAGTCCTATCAAACGAGGTCCGTTTTCAATTTTGAAGGTTGCTACATATCATAAATGACGAGATGGACCTGACGGTGCGCTCGGATTTTCCATCGGGGTTCGTTTACTCAAAACGACCTATCGAAACCCCAAATTCCTTTCCGGAATTTCATAAACGGATCCTTTTCTCGAAAACTTATCAAACGGACTCCGTTTCGACTCAGATTTCACAGACGGGTCATAAATGACCTAACGGAGCTTTTGGGACTGTCGACACACAAATCGAGGTTCCGGATCCCGTAACGACTATTTGAGGGTCGTTACACCAGGTAACACCTAATGCTTTGAAAAGAAGGCCACCCTGTCAACTTCTTCCTCATTGCCTCTCCTTCTCTTCCTGTTCTCAACTTCACTATCTGTTTCAGAATCACTTGGCTCAGCATAACTTCCAGCCTCATCACTCTCTTCTTGTACTTCCTCAGCTTTCTTTTCTTCTTCCCTTTTCTTTGCCTCTCTGTCTCTCACATTTGTCACTGTTCTTTCCAACTTTCCTACCTTCTCCAGCTGTTGCTTTAAGGCAGACCTAGTGCCAACCCTCCTGACAATAGTCTCATCAACAGTCTTGTCACCACTATCTCCACCAGATTCATCAACCAGTTTAGTTTTCAACACTGGCTTTCCCTCTTTCACCAGTCTCCTCCTTTTTTCCGGCTCTACTCTGTGTTCCTTGACAAACACAACCTCCTCTTCTTCTTCCTCACATGCCAGTCTCTCATCCTCTTCACCAAACTTTCTCTTTCTCTTGGATTCTTCTGCTTTCTTAGTAACCTCTTCATTTTCAGCTTTTTCTAATACAATCCCCTCATTCTCTTCTTCTTCTTCAGAATCTGTCCAGTTTAAGTCTGCATCATCAGCCTCAGTGGAATCTGGGCAAGAGACAAGCTCTTGACACAAATCCTTTGAGGCTTCAGCAAGACCAGATCCTCCAACTACTGGACCTTTTGGAACAGATCCTTCTTCATTATTCTCAGTACTCCCAACATTTGTACAAGGTTTCATTTCACTTTCTCTAAGGGACTCAACAAGATCTTGTTCCTTTAGTTGTTCTTTCACTCTTTCTACAATATCCAACTCCACACCAGTCTTTTCAACCAAAGGTACATGTAGGTCTTCCCTAAGTTTATCCTGTCCACACTTTTGCTCTGTTTCACCTGGGTTCCCCCTATCTATTCTGTCATCATGCTCTACAACTCCTATAATTTTGTCTAGTCCTGTTACTAGGGTTTCAGTGTCTGTCGTACCAGGGCTTTTTATTTCTACTAGACCAACAGGAGTAGATGTAATAGGATCAGGGATTACCTCAGAAGGTGATTCCGATGAACTTTGTGCAATGGGCGTAGTAGGTACGGCTCTTCCCCTCATCTTCTTGACCAATTTCTTGTCGCCCGTTTGGAGAAATTTTGTTCTGGCCCTAGAGATTCTTTGTGCGAGAGTGGATGGGGGTGGTTTTGTAGACATGGTGAAGATTTTAATGGATTTTCGACTGAGATTTGAAGAATTTTTTTCAGTTTTAGGTTTTGGGAGAGAATTTTGATGTAGAAGGAAAGAAGTAGTTGGGTGAGTAGGTTCTGTGTGTATCGACAAAAAGAGAAGGGTTTTGGTGATTGGACAACTTCTTAGGAAGACAAAGAAATAATGAGGTAAAGTAGAGAAGCAGCTTTTTGAAATTTTTGAAAACCGGGAAGAGTTATAGATTTGACGGTTATGGAGTCATTTAATATAGCCTTTTCAATTAGTGGGGTCCAAACAAGTCAAATAGAATTCTATCCCAAAAAAGAATGTGTTCCTATAATTTAGGACAGTTACAGGAACATGGAGGATCTCCCTTGACACACGTATAATTGACAATTTAATTTCAGTTATGACTTTTATCATGCAGGGTAGTGTGACTGTACCTGGACATGATCCCTCATGCTTCAGTCGGTTCCTTCTCAGTACATAGTAGGTTCTTCATGGGATCACATTATTCTCACCTGGTTCTCAAAGACTGAACAAGTGTACTTAATAAAGTACAAGGTTAAACTGAACATTAATGACAAAATTTTAAGCATGGACAATTGAATATTTAACTAACCAATCATAGAGGGATTACCTGTTGGGTCATTCGTATATTTTGGATATCCCTAATTCCAACATGTTCCTCTCAAACTGTACCTTGTTCAATGCTTTGGTAAATATACCAGCAATTTGATCTTCAGTCCTGCACGAATTCATGGTAATCAGACCCTTTTCCACATTATCTCTCAGGAAATGGTGTCTAATATCAATGTGCTTGGTTCTTTTATGTTGGACTGGGTTCTTGGCAATATTCACTGCACTAGTGTTATCACAGAAAATTGGCACTGCTCCACACTTGATACCAAAGTCCTCCAATTGTTGTTTGATCCATAGCAATTGTAAACAGCATGATGCAGCTGCTACATACTCAGCTTCAGCAGTAGATAGGGCAACTAAGTTTTGCTTCTTTGTAGCCCAAGAGACCAAACAAGGACCAAGAAAGTGTGTCATTCCTGAAGTGTTTTTCCTATCCACCAAATGACCTGCATAATCTGCATCAGCAAAACCAATTAGTTCAAAAGTACCTCCTCTTGGGTACCAAAGACAAAGGTCCTGAGTTCCTTTCAAGTATCTCAGGATCCTCTTCACAGCTGTCAAATGTGACTCCTTGAGCTTGGACTGAAATCTAGCACACAGTCCTACACTGTATACGATGTCAGGTCGACTGGCTGTGAGATAGAGAAGTGAACCTATGATTCCTCTATATTTTGTCTCGTTTGTCGAAGGACCTAGTTCATCCAAATCCAACTTCGTCCCAGGTGCAATGGGAGTAGTCATTTCTTTTGCTCCTTCCATGTCAAATTTCTTCAGTAGTTCCTTGACATATTTTTGTTGATGAATCATAGTTCTTTCAGGCATTTGCTTTATCTGCAACCCAAGGAAGAAATTTAGTTCGCCTATCGTGCTCATTTCAAATTCACTTCCCATCAGATCAGCAAATCCTTTGCATAGCCCCTCATAAGTGGCTCCAAAGATGATATCATCGACATACACTTGAACCACCAATAGATCTTTTCCTTTATTCTTGAGGAATAATGTGTTGTCAATCTTTCCTCTCGAGAAACCATTCTTCAGTAAAAATCCTGAGAGTCTTTCATACCAGGCTCTACGAACTTGCTTCAATCCATAAAGAGCCTTGTCCAGTTTGTAAACATGATCAAGGAATTCATTGTTCACAAAGCCTGGTGGTTGTATCCCATAGACTTCTTCATTCAGGTAGCCATTTAGGAAGGCACTCTTTATATCCATCCGGTATAGTGTAAACTCCATATATGTAGCAAACGTAATTAGCATCCTGATGGCCTCCATCCTTACAACTGGTGCAAAGGTTTCATCATAGTCTATTCCTTCTTCCTGACTATAACCTTGAACTACTAACCTCGCTTTGTTTCTCGTCACTATACCATGCTCATCCAGTTTGTTCCTGAATACCCATTTTGTTCCAATTATTGATCTGTCCTTTGGCTTAGGAACTAGGTGTCATACTTTGCTTCTTTCGAATTGATGTAGTTCCTCCTGCATGGCTAGAATCCAATCTGGGTCTTCTAGAGCTTCTTTTACGTTCTTTGGTTCCAGAGATGAGAGGAAAGCAAAGAAAGCATAGAAGTTCTTCAAGGCTGACCTGGTCATGACTCTTGTATCCAATTCAGATAGAACATCCTCCAAAGGATGAGATCTTTGATGTTTCCATGCCCTGAGTTGAATATGACCGGAAGAACCTGCAGCATTATCCTGGAGGGGTTCTTCCTGACTTGATGGATCATCAGCTTCATCAGAGGTTCCCCCTGTCAAGTTGACTCCTTGTTCTAGTGTGCTTGGATTTTCACCTGATGTCTCCTTGTCTTCTGAGTCTTCCAGTTCATTTACACCTTCTTCCCTACTCAGGCCAATCACTTGATCTTCTGGCTCACTCTCCTCCAGTGCCTTATCTGATTCATCAAATACAATATGCATACTTTCTTCCACTGTTTGTGTTCTTTTGTTAAACACCTTGTATGCTTTGCTTTGAGTAGAATAACCAAGAAATATTGCTTCATCACTCCTAGCATCGAACTTCCCCAAGGGTTCCTTGCCATTGTTGTGAACAAAATATTTACAATCAAAGGGTCTCAGGTGAGCAATATTTGGTTTTCTTCCTCTGAGTAGCTCATATGGGGTCTTGTCAAGAATAGCTCTGATGGAACATCTGTTCAGCAAGTAGCATGCAGTATTTATTGCTTCAGTCCAAAAGTTTCTTGCAAGCCCACTTGACAACAGCATAGTCCTAGCCATATCCTCCAGAGACCTGTTCTTCCTCTCAACCACACCATTTTGTTGGGGAGTTCTTGGGGCAGAGAAATTATGATCTATGCTGTTCTTTGCACAGTACTCAGAAAATCTTGAGTTTTCAAACTCAGTTCCATGATCAGATCTGATGCTGATGAGTTCTAGACTTAACCTTTTCTGCACTACACCAGCCTAGTCTTTAAAGCTGTCAAAAGCTTCATCTTTAGATGCCAAGAACAGGGTCCATGTGTACCTAGAGTAGTCATCAACAATCACGAACACGAATCTCTTTCCTCCTCTACTCCTGACTCTCATAGGTCCACACAGATCCATATGCAACAGTTCCAGTGGCTTTGATGTACTTACCACCTTCTTGGATTTAAAGGATGATTTCACATGCTTTCCCCTTACACACGCATCACACATTTTTATGTTTTCAAATCTCTGGCTTGGCAATCCACGAACCAGCTCCTTCGATACAAGCTTGTTCAATTGTGAGAGACTTGCATGACCCATTCTTTTGTGCCACAGCTGGGAGTCACTTTCTTGCACATTCAGGCATGTTAAGTTATTTTCAGGTAGTGACTTTAGCGATGCTTTGTATACATTGTTCACCCTCTTTCCTTCCATAACAATTTCTCCACTTTGTAGGTTCTTCACAATACATCCTACAGATGAGAAAGACACTTCGTTACCTCTATCACATAGTTGGGAGTTGCTAAGCAGATTGTGTCTGAGACCGTCAACACAATAAACATTTTCAATTGCATGATCCAGAGTTCTCCCAATCTTTCCAATTCCCACAATTTGACCACTTTTTCCTCCTCCGAAGGCGACACTGCCTCCTTGAAATGCTGCGAGTGAGAGAAAGTTTCTTCTATCTCCTGTCATGTGCCTTGAACAACCACTATCAAGAATCCAGCTTGAGTTGTTCTCCCTCACTCCAGCCTGCAAAACAGATTAGAGGTTAGCCTTAGGAACCCAGACAAGCTTGGGTCCCTTCTTACGTGAGAATGGATAAATCAGATCATGTCTAGCTCATTTAGGTAGAACACTTCTTTTATTCTTGGCCTTTGCCTTGCTAACATTTATGCACTTTTGTTTGACATGTCCAGTTTCACCACAAAAGGTACATAACATGTTGCAAGGTAACGCCACGTACTTGCTCTTAGGGTTATATGGAGGCAATGGTTTCTTAAATCCTAACCCTTGTTTTCCTTTGTTTTGATTTTCAAGAACCCAGTTCATTGCCTCCGATGATTTATTCCATTTAGTCAATCTAGTAAGCTCAAATTTTGATTTTTCAACCTTTTGATTTAAAATCCTGTTCTTTTCAGTTTCCTGATACAGAATCTCATTAGCTCTTTTCAATTCATTTTCCAGAAAGGTTTGAACTTTACTTATTACTCGCTTACCATTTGCACTCTTTCTTAACTGATTGCATTCCAATTCTAGTTCAGTGATCTTAGAGTTTGACACAAGAGTCTGCCCTTTCAAGATATCATTGATTTCTTCAAGTTCAATGTTCTGTTCTAGGAGGCTCTTGTGCTTGGTTCTAAGACTACTTAGTTCTTCAGTTAATTTATCCTTTTCAAGCTTCTCCTTTTCATAACCCTCGATTAAAGTGGCAGTGATTAAAATCAAGTTTTCAGAAGAGTATGTATGTAAAGTTTCCTTAAGTTCAGATAAACATACCTCTGCTGAATGAGCAGCTTCAGCTCCATCAGTTGCCATGAGAGCGGAGTCCTTCTTTTGATTGTCATCTGTGTACGCCTCCTTCAGTCTTTCCCAGATTTCCTTGGCAGACTTGCATTCAAGTATCGTAGCAAGCACATCGTAGGTGAGTCCTCTCTTTAGGTACCATTCAACTTTGGAGTTTGCCTGTAACCAGTCTAGGTCTTGAGGATCTAGTTCTTCTACTTTCTTTGGCACCAAGACTCCATTTGCAGCTCTCTTTACAGGAACATGAGGTCCTCTCTTCACGATCAGCCACAGACTATAGTCTGCTGCTTGCAAGAAAGTCTTCATCTGTTTCTTCCAGTTATTGTAGTGAGTCCCGTTGAACACATGTGGCCTTGATGGATCTCTTCCTCCTCTAAACTCTCGAGGGTCTTCTTCATCAGAACTGATGTCTGACATACCCATTATAGCCAGTGGTGAATCATCTTCAGAATCCTTTTCATGATCGGATTCACTATCAGTTGGTCCCCATGTAGCATAGAAAGCTTCTTTCTTCTTTCTCCTTTCTGCTCTGAAGTTTGGAGGCCGTCTTGACTTATTCTTATCTTTGTCATTTTCTTTTGGCGTCTCCTTCTCCTTTTCCTTGGATGCTCTATTTTTCATCCACTCTATTTCCCACATAGGACAGTCCACGACAGCATGATCCTTTTTGAAGCACTTAAAGCATCCTGAATAATCAAGACTGTCAACTATGTTCTTCCTGCCAGAATTCTCCTTGCCACTTCTTTTGAATCTTTTGAACCTTCCCAAGTTAAGATCTTGTCTTAGGGCACTTACCATTGCTGCTTCAACTGATTGAAGATCAACATATTCATCGGTTTCATCAGTTGCTTCAAGCGCAAGGGTCTTGTCCTTCTTTACAGATGGTTTAGCTTTTGAGTCCTTCATCATCTCATGAGTTTTCAAGCTACCAACCAGTTCTTCAAGTTTGATGGATCTAAGAGGTTTGGACTCAATGATGGAGGTCATCTTGGGTTCCCATGCTTCAAGAAGCACATTCAGGATTTTATCAACCATCTCTACTTCTGGCAATTCCATATCCAGAGATCTCATCTCATCAGTAATGATGGTCAACCTGGTCATCATATCCTGAATTGATTCATTCTCACCCATGGAGAACAGTTCAAATTGTCTCTTCAGCATTCTCCTTTTTGAGTCCTTTACTTCTGTGATTCCTTCATGCGCAACCTGCAGAGCATCCCAGATTTCCTTAGCTGTCTTATAAGATGATACTCTATTGAACTCCTCAGGACCAAGACCACAGATGACCAGACGTTTGGCTTTGTGATTCTTTTCAATCATCTTATAATCCGTCTCGTTGAACTCCTCTTTCAGTTTAGCTTCTTGCTTGGCAGAGGCTCCTTCACCAACTATTTTAGTGAGGATCAGGTTTCCTTCAGAAACTATCAGCCAGAGTTGATAGTCTTCAGCACATATGTAATTCTCCATCCTGTTCTTCCACCACACATAGTATTGCCCATTAAACTGTGGGGGGCCTCTGAACTGACTGTCCTTCAGTAATGGTAGGTGGTGCACTCATGATTCTGTACCTTCTCAAGGTGTTACCCTTTCACGAGAACCTGCTCTGATACCACTTGTTATAATCTATGCACCTCCTAAAGACACTAGAGGGGGGGTTGAATAGTGTCTACCGATTTTCGTTTCAAGAACCTGGTTCTTCTGAATGTAGAACCTAGTTCTTACCGTCGCAATTATACTGTTTCAACCACTGCAACTCACCACAACTACGCACACAGAAAACACAAGGATTTTATGTGGAAAACTCCTTGCTCAAGGGAGAAAAACCACGACCCACACTCTGGGATTTTAGAACTGAATCCACTAACACAATGAGCAAAGTTTTTTGATTACAAACTCTGTAACCAAGGGGCTACACTCGAGACCCTAATCACTACTCAAAGCTAAATTCTAGCTTTTTAAGTAATTACACACGAGTTCACCTAATACATATGCTTCTGCAATAAACCAATAGGTAAAAACCATGAACGCTCAAACCAAGACAACTTACAACTCAATGAACCTAGACAGAATATCCAGACTCAATACACTACAAGCACGCCAGTTGTCTTCTCCAGTTTACTCACGTAGAAAGATGTTAGATTGCCTTTGTATGCTCTCAACTCTCTGTTTGTGAATAATTGCTTTACGGCTGTCTCAACTACTTGTATTTATACGGATCTTGAAACCCTAGTTGAGTCCTACAAAGAATCCTTGTAATTATGGTAAGACAGGATTCCTAGTAGCTCTTTTCCTTGTTGAAGTCCAACTCCTTTTCACACTTCGAAGACACAGTCTGGGCACCGCCTCTTTTAGCCTGACTAGAATGCATATTCATTCACGCGCCACTATTCCTAGTTTCGCAGGGATTTGCAACCCGCAACTCTTTTCGATCGATCATGCCCTTCATTACAAGGACTAGGTTCTTTGTGAGAACCTCTGAGTCCTTTACGTTTGTCATTCTTCAAAAGCAGCACTCAACAGTAAAAGTTTAAGAATTTTTTCTAAAAATGTCAGCTTTAAAATCATTTCATCTTTGTAGAATACTCAAAATCTTTCACTTTTTTTTTTCGATCCAAAAGAATCCATTTTTCCTCAAACCAAGATTATGAAAGAACGAAGAATATTTTCTTTATGTATGATAAAACTTTTCATCTAGTTTCTTTATATATTGTACCATATATAATAGTTAATATTATATATTTTTTCTTGAAATATTCTTTAAGAGAACTACTGGAGTTCCAATTGGTGGTTTAAGAAATTTAGATAAGACTATTTCAAAAAGTTATCACGTTGACGCTACAAAATATTTCAAAATAACTGAATGAGACACCAACATGTTTAAATATTTGGATGTATTTTAGCTTATTAAAATACTTAAGTGAATATTAGGTAATTTCTTTACTTTACCCCCTCAATATGGTCAAATAAATAAAATATAGAACTTCCATCTAACTTTCAAAGCTAAGCCGAAATGTAGTTCACATGCCTCAATTTATGTAATGTACTTTTGTTGTCCTAAAAATGACATCATACTAATTTTAGAAACAATACAGTTAACTTCTCGTGTTACTTTAATTGCTTTGATATATAAGAATAGAATCTTTTCTAACTTATTTTGATCTCAAGTTTCAAAAATCTTAATTAAACATAGACATATAATTGGGATTAAAAATGTATATATTATATCTTTCTTATATTATGTGCTCATCTTTTGAAATTTAGATTGTACTTTTATTTTAGTGTAACTCATCTTTGTGTTTTATAATGCATTAGTTTCAATTATGAAGAAATCATTTTGATGTGGAAGTACTCAATTTATCTCGTAGAATACTAAATATATATCCTTCTTACACACACACACATATATATTTTTTTGTTATCTTGCTTCGTTCATGCATATTTTTCGAATATTTTATTTAATCGAGGTCTATAAAAAATAACCTCTTTATTTTGGTGATGATAAGGTTTGCGTATGCCTCGCCTTCTCCAAACGCCATCTTGGTGGGATATCACAGGGTATATTGTTGTTATTGTACACATATATATTTTTGTGCTGACAAAATTGTTATAGAAGTTCACAAAAAAAAATGGTGGTAAAAATCATACATTTGATTAGTTGACAGTATAGGATGAAACAATTCGTTGGATTACTATTTTTTGTTAAAACAAATTGTGAACATAAAAATGAAAAAGCACAGGCAGTTGACCATCTCTTCTCGTTGAAATGTTTTTCCTTTCGTTGTAACACTGGTGCAATAACTTGTGGGTCCTCGCTACTGTTCTTTTCACCCTATGTAAGTAAAATAGCTGAAGTAAAACTAAGTACCAACAAAGTGACAGACAGAGGGGCATCACATGATTTTCAAACACGCGTCAGTCCTTTAGTGTAAAGCAACAGTAGAATTCACAAAAGTTTCAGGGATACTTGTGGAAAGCGGCGACAAAATATCATTAAATATCTATTACACCCCTACTTTCAGCAGAAATTTCGCAGTATGCATATGGTATTATGAATAAAAATTTATTGGTTTCCAATAAAGCCAGAAAAGGTACAGCAGTAGAACACGCATGTACAGTACAGCTGAAGCACCCCAAAAATGAATTTCCAGTTGTGCCCCAAGCAGGACAACCGTGACCTGCTGAACTCTTTCTTATATATAAGGAGAGGAAGAAGAGTTCTTTTTAAGTATATATGAAATTGAGTTAGGCTTTGTTATGTTTTTCTTTATTATAAATCTTTTTTTTTATGATTTATAAAATTGATTCTTTTAACATTTTGAAAAGTTTATTTGGTAATGATTAATATGGTATGACCTATGATACTATATTTGCTGCAGTTACTTCCATTTCAATTTTAACACTTCAATATCAAACTTACTTATTGTTAAATTATGTAATATAAAATATAGATAATTTCAACTAGTTCAATCAAAATTTAGAAGTTTAATTAAAAAGTTTTACGGAAATTATGGTTTATTTTAAAATATTGGTTGTTAACTTTAGTAAATAACATGTAAATTTTACCATCAATTTAGCTAGAGTGATCGTATCACGAATTCATGATTATTTTCGTAGTTAGGGTATATAACTCAAATCCTTTTAAGAATAAATGAGTTAGCCTTGATAATATATTTTTCGTTATTATAAATATATGTTATGAATTTTAACGTTATGTATGTTTGATATTTGAAATATTTGACACTATATTTATTGGATTATAAAAGTAGGTGAATGAGCTTTAAAACTCTTTGTTAACTCACGTGCAAAACACATCATTATAAACAAGATAAATAAAAGTTTAGCACAAAAAAAATGATATGATAACACGGCAGTATGGTGCATTCACTTTTTAAAGCAGTAGAGTCGTTTGGTTGGGCTATGCACAAACTTAATACCCTCACTAAAAGGCACATTAATTTATACCATGTTTGGTTCAACTTTCATCCCCACATAAAACTTATTATTATTTAGTACAATGTTTGGTTTCATTTCTTCTTTTCTGCATAACTAATACCCGCATAAGTTATTCGGGAATCTATGTATTATTTTATGCGGGATAGAAGGTGGAATAAGTAATGTGGGTATTAACAATGCATGTATTAAAATTTAAAATGACAAAATTAACCCTCATAATTATAAGGATATTTTTTTAAATTTTATTTAAGGAATAACTAATATATTAAATTATAATATTATATATTAAATTAAATTATAATATTGTATATTAATTTGTAATATATTAGTGATTCAAGAAATAATCCCTACGTTGTAATACATGTATAGTTAATACACACATTACTAATACCCACATTATTAATACCCATATTACTAATACCCGCATTGTTAATACCCGCATTATTAATACATACATTGTTAATACCCGCGTAAACTCTATCTCAACCAAACTGACCCCATATGTACTAGTACTACTTTGGATTTTCAACTTCAAGTACTCCAGAGTCGAGTCCAAGTCATCTCTAGAGCCCTCGTCATTTTGCACTTCGCTAATGCCAAGTACTAACATTTTCACTTTGCAGTGATGTCTTTCTCAGTTTCAAAGCCTTTTCTCTTCCTTTTTATTTTAAAGAAAATATTTTTATTTTTGATGGGGTTGGGGAGGGGAGTTAATTACAAGTACACCTCTAAGATCCTTGGCACTTCTACATTGATGTCTTTCTCACTTTCAAACTATTCTTTAAATGATTCAAAATGAGCGACCATTTTTGACTTTTGCATAGTTCTTAAAAAAAATGAAAAAGTGTAATAATTTAAGATGGTTTTACTATATTATCTTTTACTTTTTCTTACATTATTTAAAAAAGATGATTGAAACAATAAACGAAGCAAGGATATATTCAAAAAAAAAAAAGACATTAATTTCTTCTTGTTTTCTTAAATGAACACTTACTTTGAACCAAAAGAGAATGGCTAAATGATCACTTATTTTGGACCGCAAATAGTATTGGTAATATCCACATCAAGAAAGTCTAGCTAAATCAACTCAAGTCTAGCTCATTCAAGACATACATCATAGAGGCACAACACAAGGTCGACTGAAGAAGCAGCTCCTACTACTCAATTTTTATCCTAGCTGAGATTTGGATGTGTTACACTAATATGATATGCACTACTCAATATTTATCCTAGCTGAGATTTGGATGTGTGTCACTAATATGATATGCACTGGGGTAATAGGAACTAGCATAAAGTAGTAAACTGTTACATAGTGTAGAAAGGTGTTGATGTATAGCAAGATGGGCATGTCCACGCTTGCTCAGTTATGTTTGCGCTTTAGCGTTTACTTGGTAATAAAATAATTTAATTACCAAAAAAACTCAAGTCTAGTTCTAAGCTCATTGGATAGGTTGCCTTCACTTCTACAGATCTAAAGTTATTCTTTGTATTATCATTTTACTACTCCCTCAATTTCACTTTATATGTCCTAGTTTGATTCGATACGGAGTTTAACAAATAAAGTAAGACTTTTGAAATTTGCAGTCTAAAATAAGACATAGATGTTTGTATGGTTATAAATCATTTCATTAATGAAAAATGACAAACTGTAATTTTGAAGTTAAATTGTTCCCAAATTTAGAATGCTGCCATTCTTTTTAGACTGGACTAATAAGGAAATACTGCCACATAAATTGAAACAGATGGAGTAGTAATTATGGAGTATATTGTTAGTTGTTTCAGTTAAATTATGATTGTATCAAAACTTATATAAAAATAAAAAAAGATTATAGTAACGGTCGATCAATTGAGCTTGAGTAAACAAAGAAACTTATCTGTGTGCTCGAGGAACATAATTTCTGGCCACATAGTTTAACAGAAGATAAGGCAAACTACGCAAGGGAAATAACGAGAGAGCCTTTATATTGCTTTTTGAATATTACAAGTGATAGTTGTTGTTGTTATCAGACGGTTTATATGAGGGAGTGAGGGGGGTTTATACAATAATTGTGAGCCTTAAGGACGTACATTTAATGAGGATGTGCATTTACTTTCTCTAATCGTAACTGCTGGAGTCACGATTGTGTCAATAAATGATAGCAACGATCATTTTATAATATTCAACCTTCAATGATTACTGAATAGGCGTTTGGTATCCAGAGGGTTGGTTGTAATTTGGGTAACCATGGCCGAGTGCCCGAGGAAATTCGTGTTCGTGTATCCCAGTTCAACTTCTCTTTGCGAGTAATCGAATCTATTGCACCACGTGTCGTGCTGTGATGTTGTGTAAGATTTTACCCAATACATCTATATAAAGATTAGATTTGTATTAGCAAAAATTAAAAAGAATTTAGGAGAAAAAAGTGAAAGAATAAAAGTATCAATTTCAGCTCATATAATTAAATAACATATTAATTTTTCAATAAATCAAATCTAACGCCCTTAGTCTAGAACCAGCCACTCAAAAGGCCAACTTGCACATGTAAATATATTTTGAAAAGTTTTCAAAACTAGCCAGCCCATACTTAAATATAACCCATCCATGGCCCAAGTTTTGTTTAAACATCATGTAGCCATACAGCCACAACATTGGAGTATCAAACTTGTATATCATTGTAGTATACGTATACTAGAAATGTATACATTAGAAGATACCATATACCATTGAGGTATATTGTAGCTATGGGATATACAAACTTGGGTATATGCGGCTATGAGATGAAATAATTTTAGTTAAATGACCCGCTCGAGTAAATATTTTTAAAGAGTCTTTTTCATATATAGCCAAAAACAAGCCTGGCCTTACTTTCAAATAGACACTAGGACGGTTGCACAAAGGCTAGCCAATATCTACCTTATGCAAATATGGTTAGGCAGATTTTGCTCCATAAAACTAACGTGAATAGCATTAAACAATTAATAGAATCAGCTTATATTTAGGAATCCTAATCATAATAAAAATCCTTATTTTCCTATTATATATCCACTCCACCCTAAAAATTAGGCAAAAATTTCACTGACCTATTATAATCACACATAAACGCGTGTCTTCATTTGGCACTTGCCTCTATTTATGGCACTGTATATACGTTTTGCAAATAATAATTATAATATTATAATATTCAACGGGTATGCATTTGGTATGCATACATTATTCACTATGCATATGGTCTGTATTCAATAAGTAGGTATTTGATATGCTTACATTATTCACTGTGATAATATTTAACAAGTACGTACATGGTATGCATGTATTATTCATTATGCATAAAATCTGTATTCAATAAATATGTACGCGTTATGCATCTAAAACTTTGTAAATATGGATACATATACAGTTACTGTACGTGAAATGCATTTACTTAGTAAAAATTGAAGGCAAATTTAGCTGTATACAAGATAATATGTCATGAGAACGCAATTCTCTTCTATATCTTCATATTGGATATTATTTTATTTAGGCTTCATAAAGCAGATGGGCTACCATTAAAATGGCAAAGGATTTGTCCAGTCTTAGTTGGAGAGGACTTGGGATTTACTTTTGATTTTCGGGATGATGTACTCATTCATTTACTGTTGTTTATCCACGATAAAGTATTAATTTAGCTTGGGGAATTAAATCCCACAATCCCTTAATTTGTGGCTTTGGGGAATTAAATCCCAAAATCCCTTAATTTGTGGCTTAAAAGATGGACAGCTATTATATTTAGAAAACGGCTAGGAAAAGAAGTATACAAATGGTAAATGTTTAGAATGGGTAAAAAACCTAAAATATGTTTATTTTCTGTTAAGAGTTGTTTAGAATGTTTAACTGGCGTAATTTTCTCATTTTTAAATGTGTCTATTTTTAGTTCTAAATAAAAGTCACTCGACATACAAAAAAAAGTCCATATATTTTTTAAAGGCTTTTTACACATATATACAAACCTACAGCGCTAAATTATAAAAAAAAAGTAATATTTTATAAATTACAATACATAATAATATATTTTTTAGCACATTTCATAATAAACAAGATAAATCATAATTTTCTAAATAAATTCTAGCTTCAACTCCTAGCCCCAAAATCCTTCCCAACTCCCATACCACTCGTACCCCAAAACCCATTGACGCTGCCCATCCACCCCACCCCCACAAATAAACAATAAAATACAAAAAATTCAACTAGCTATTCAAAAAGATTTTAAAATGTATTTAGGCACAACAAATACAATTACACATTAATACAAAAGGTATATACGTATATACACATCAATACACTTCCATTTTTTTAAAAAAAAAAAGGAATGAGAGAAGCAGATTGGTGGCAGCAGCTCCGGCCCCCGCAGATGAAGACCAGTAGAACAGATCCAACAGTAGCGGCAACGCCGCTAGTAGCATCAGCAGCAAAAAAAAAACGCTACCTTACCTGAGGTCGTCGGAGAAGGAGAGGGACAGGGGCGGGTGGGTAGATGGGTGGGTGGGTGTAGGGGAGAGAAAGAGGGAGAAATTAGGGTTTTGTATTAGTTGAGGGAGGGAAATGAAAAAAAATGATATGTATTGTAACATTATTTAAAAGTATATTATATAGTGTAAATGTTTAAACATATCTTTTGTAATTTTGCTATTAGGTTAGTCATGTGGGTAAATTTAACTTTTTAAATTAGCATCACACCCGGCTGAATTTATGGAGTCGGATCCCTGTTTCATTCCAGGGAGGAAAAGAAAGAAGAAGTATCTGGAGAACACCATTTACTTATCGACCAAGATTCATAACAGAAATCAGTGTCCATTAATCCCCTTCGTTAACAATTTACCAAGAAAAAAGGAGCAACAATCACAAGTATTGAATCAATTCAGAGAATGGAAAGAGGAAGGGGTAGGGGTAGGTGGGGATCGGTGTCACGTGGGATGCTGCCTCTGTTAGCGCTGCATACAGTAAGTGAATATTGCAGGCTGGAGAGAAAACCACCCGTTACAGCTGGACTTGTTGTGGCTAACACCCTTATATACTTAAGGCCCAGTTTTCTTGACCCGTTACTCCCTTCCATTAACCAAGTTTGGTTTAATCCCCACCTCATCCTTAAGGTAATTTCCATCTTTTGAGCTTATATTATATGGATCATGCATTTGTTATACCCAGTCAGGTCACTTATTAGATAATACTAGGTACATATCTTGAGATTATTTTACAACTTTCAGTGAATGGATAGTGTACAATAGGTAGTAATAGAAGGGCAGTCCGGTGCACAAAACATGCTCGCCCTACCCTAATACAAGCATCGTGTCTGTCTTAAACCCAACATAGACAACATATGTTGTTATACATAGGTAAATCTCTTGATAACCAAGAAGTTTCTCACACGATTTGAAATTCAGTGGATAATGCCCTCTCTACCCTTCTCCACTTAAATACCCCCACCATACTTTTTATCTGTGGCAAAGTTTGAAGGAGTGACTTGCGCCTAACCCACACATCACGAGTGGAGCTATTCTTTCTGTAAGAGCTTATCTTCTTGTTAAACCTTGTGTTTTTGCTCTTCCCCTTGTTTAATTCATCTTCTGCAGCAGTTTAGTACCTTTACTGTTATCTGTTTGTTGAGAACTTGGGTTTAGTAATTTTCATTTTCTTGCTCTCAAGGGATGGATGGTTGGCTTTCTTAATTCAGGTAAAAGGATGTCTGAGATCGAGAATAGGGTCACACTAGAATCTAGATCTGCAAGTGATTTGTGATCACCTTTGTCTTAGATATTCTGTTCCCCGACATAATCAAATTGAAGATTTCTAAAGCCACCTATTGGACAAATGCAATAGCTGTGCCAGCATTTTTAGCCTTTTCTTTAAATTTTGCTCTTTCGTTGTTCCACACTCTTCCCACATACTATGCCTCCAACAAGTACCAGTTGAGAGGGAGCGGGTAGATTCGGTAGAAGGGGACGCACCATGAAATAGAAGGTCATAAAGGATTATATAGCCTTGAATTTGCACTTATCACATCATTTCTTCACTTAGGTAGCCATCACCACTCATCTTTTATGTGGAAAATTAACATGGTACTTCAGCCTTTGTCTTTTTCATTAATTAAATATAGTATTGCAGTTTTTTCTCATAATAGATACCGCTTTTTACCTTACTCTAACATTACAATTTACAACTGATACAATTATGTGTTGTCTCTCTTAAATTGGTTTTTTTGCTGCTATAAATATCTGGCCAACAACTTTGGTTAAATAGAAAATTGTCATTTGACCAAAAAATATCTGTCCAAGAATTTTTATCTCATTGTTTGATCGGTTGTCAAAGATATCTCTCAGGATACTGATGTGCTTCTTTCTCTCACTAGTACAGATGAGATGGAAAGATTAGCTTATAGGGTGTAGATATTTTATTTAACCAACATGTTATATCACTGCGTTAGGACAGTTAAGACTTCTATTGAACAAAATACGGGGTAATGGACCTTGATATCACTGAAGAACTCCTTGCAACTGATAGGGGTACTTTTACAATAACAAGTTTCTGCTCTCTGCGCTGCACATAGCGTGATAAATTCTTATTATATTTTATTTTGACAAGCGCATCATTTGATATTAGTTTTAGGGGTCCGAGTGAGCCAGGTAACAAAAGGTGTACTAATTTTTTCCTTCGTTATTCCAGTATATAGCACATGTTCATTAATATATTAGGTATGGTATTTTCTGAAGTTGTGGTCGAGAAACGACCTTATGGATGTTCATATTATGGTGCTTTTGGACATATCTGCCAATGCTCACATTTCTAATTCCTTTGCTCTTTCTGTTTATAGTACTTTTTGTTCGCAATGCTAGTGAATCATATGCCCAAATGGAAAATGCCAACTTTTTTTCTGATGCATGTTTTGGTGTTCGAAGCTCAAGTTTCAAATTATTCTGTTGTCAAATGATTAACAGTTTGATTTTGCTTGTGCAGTACAAGGACCTGAAACGATTCTTCCTTTCAGCATTCTATCATTTGAATGAATCTCACCTAGTCTACAACATGCTCTCACTTCTATGGAAGGGGATTCAGCTGGAGACATCGATGGGAAGCGTAGAGTTTGCATCGACGGTTGCAGCCTTAGTTGCTATGTCGCAAGGCATCACACTATTACTTGCGAAATCACTTCTGGTATTCTTTGACTATGAGAGACCCTACTACAAGGAATATGCTGTGGGGTTTTCGGGTGTCCTCTTTGCCATGAAAGTTATTCTCAATGCACAGTCAGATGATTATACATCTGTGCATGGGCTGCTGGTACCTACTCGTTATGCTGCCTGGGCAGAACTCATTCTCATACAAATGTTCGTCCCTGGCACCTCATTTCTTGGCCACCTTGGTGGGATACTTGCTGGCCTTCTGTTTTTGCGTTTGAAAGCATCGTATTCAGGTGCAAATACACTAAGGAATATCATCAGAGGTCTCGGCCATGCACTGAGTTGTCCTGTAAGGTTCCTGAAGTGCTTATTCCGAAGCCAACCAAGAATTGATGGTAGAGGAACCGTTGGTGGGAGACAGACGAGAGATACATCTCAACTGTGGAGATGCCAAGCATGTACATTTGATAATTCAGGTTGGTTAAGTGTCTGTGAAATATGTGGCACAAGTCGTACTGATGATGGACTAGCTTCTCTTAGTTCAACAGATGATATTGAGGACCTGTCGTTGGATGAATTAAGGCGTCGGAGAGTTCAAAGATTTGGTAGATGATAGTGACCGAGCTTGGTTCAGAATTTGATAGATTATAGGAGATTGGCTCAAATGGTCATAGATGCTATGATATCTTTCTCCGTAAATAGTTACATTTACATTGTAAGAACAATCTATATAGCTACAAATTCACAATATTTTGGTTCACCTGGCAAGTATTTAGTCGAAAAGGGCACTCAAAACAAACAAATAGCTGCGTTACCATTAGATATCCACAAGGCTCCACTTCGTCGACGTAGATCAACTAGGTGTTCCTGGAATTTGGCTTAATCATTTCATTTGAGATTCAATTGATGAGGTCTATGATTATGTAAATTGCTTAAAATATCCGAATGAGAGCCGAGGTAAGAGGGAAGCTCGTGATTGAGCAATCGACAACAATAGAAGACTGTAGGGAAGGAAACCTCTCGGAAGTTTTTGTGCACAGGGCCTCGACGCTGACAGTTTGACTAGTAAACTACTCCTAACAAAAAGAAAATGATTTGAATTCATCTGAATAAGACCAACTGGCATGTATGTGCACCTTAAGCTTATGCTTCTGCACAAGTATCTGTATTGAGTGAAAATTGGGTTGAACATGTGGCACTTCGGTGGTACGAGTCAGGATTAATCGAACAGATATTTTGGATACTGAAGAACGAAGTGGGCGATAAGATTACCGAAGTCAACCACCGAAGATAGGTTTCAAGCTACAGCTCGGTGAAATATCGCCCCGATTGATCAACAGATTTACATCACCAAGGTTGTTTATCCGAACCTCAGTGAATGACTTCGGCTCCGACAGTGTAACTTCCCACTACCTCAGCCCACTAACTCCATTACTGGAGGTGCACAACGTGGATCTGAGAGTGGCCAGACATGGAGGATGTGGTCAAGACTTACATATTTATAAATAACTTCATTTTCTATGTTGTAAGGATTTAGAAATATATACGGAAACTCTGCCAAATTTTGTACTCACTCTCATATATAGAAATCACGTTTATTTATTCGCAATTTCGTCTATTCTTGCTATTGTTTCGACTTTGATACTTAGATTTATTTGTATTCACGATCCAAATTCGATTTGTAACCCTAAATCAGTTTAGGCCAATACAAATTGGCGCTGTCTGTGGGGATACGAGCATCCACGCTTTGTTCCAAAGTTGAACATTTTTTTCGTTCGAATTTTTGTTTTTATTTGAAAAAATGGTTAATAATGATGAAAATTCCGTTGAACCTCAGTCAACTCCCGATGGAGAGACTAGTGTTCATGCGAATCCAAATTTTAATGCGCCTGTAATACCACCTATAGTGGATCCTTCCTCTTCGGGGTCTAACGATGCCTTCCAAGCGTTCGTCATCCGAACTCTGAAAGCTCTTCAAGAACAACAAGCCGAGCAGATAATCATTAACTATGAATTCCATGCCTCGTTGGAGGCAAAGAATAGTTCTACCCCAAATGGAACTCCACATGTGGCTCCAAGTGGAGGCATCCCGACTTTCGTTCCAACGGGCGCGACAACAGGGGGTCCTCCCAACGAGGCCACATCTGGGGGTTCGGGCATAATGCCCGGTACAACGCCATACTTCGGAACGGTTCCCAACGTGGCTGAGACTAGCTCTTTGGTGGACGTTGAAAAATTGAGCAAAGAAATCGATGCTCGAGTCGAGACACGAGTGGAGAAACGGCTCGAAAGCGTCTCCGAAGTGACAAAGACCAAAAAATGCTCGATATTGAAAAGTACAGGCAATTGCCCTACAAGCCTGAGGCCGCTCCAGCGCCAATCCCAAAAACTTTCAAAATTCAGTTTTTTAAAAAATATGATGGAACCTCTGACTCCATTGAGCATGTGACCGAGTTCATGCCGATGGTCTTGGGGAATGATTTATCAGAAATAGAAAATGAGTCAATGTTCTTGAAGAAGTTCGGTGAATCTTTGGAGAAAGGAGCGACGTTGGTATATGCGTTTGTCCGCAAAGTCTATCTCCAATTTTGATGAATTGGTTGATGCATTCATCAAGGCTCACACCGGGGCACAAAAAATCCTCCAGAGGAAGGAGGACATCTTCGAAGTCAAGCAGCAGCCCGAAGAGCCCATCAAAGAGTTCCTCTAGCATTTTCACGCCGAGCAGATGTAGGTGCCTGCTATGGATGACACTTTGGCCATCATGACATTCCAAAAGAACATTAATGTTCGTAACTCTGAGGCTGCTGCCGAATTAAGGAAGGAGCTCCAACAATACCAAACCCTGACGTGGGGTGACTTGCATAATAGGGCATACACCAAAATAAGATTGTAAGAAGCTAAATGGAAGGCTACTGGTCGAAGCTCTAACTATAAGAATCGATCTGAATCCTCATATCGCGCCGAGGCGCCACGCGGAAATTCGAAGGGTAGATATGAACCGTACACTTCACCGAGGCAGCCTGTTAGCCAAAGGCTTGGAAATTCGTACGTGAGCCAACAGCTCGGTGGGAAAGTCTATTCCAACACAAACCAAAGGAACACCTCGGGCCCAGCTCTGGTTTCCAAGAATAAGGAGTTACCTCGGATCCCAAATTATAATTTTAACATATCAACCTCAGAGTTGGTCAATGTCGTGAAGGGGATGGCTGGAGTAAGAGTACCGAAGGACATGATGACCCCCACGGATAAGAGAGACCAAAATCTGCATTGTGAGTTTCACGCGGACTACGGTCATCACACTGAGGATTGCAAAGCTCTGCGCCTCGAGATAGCGCATTTGTTGAAGAAGGGTGTGTTGGCGGAATTTCTCACGGATAAGGGTAAGGAAAACTATGCGAAGAACCGAGGTGATGGTCAACCACCGGGGGCACCACCCCCTGAAAGAGTTATGAACGTAATCACTGGGGGATCAGAAGTGAATGGTGTGAACTTCGCAGCTGCCAAGAAATTTGCAAAATTGTCAATAACCATGGAGAAGAGGACTCGAGTTGGAGGCTCGAGAAAAGAGATAGTGTTCGACGATGATGACTGTGATGGGATGATGTTTCCCCACCATGATGCTTTGGTCATCATGCTGAGGATCAATGACTCGGACATCAAGCGGGTCTTGATCGACCCCGGTATCTCTGCCAACATAATCAGCTATGGGGCTGTCAAGAAAATGTGGTTGAAGGGCAAGGTTATCCTAAAAGCAACCATATTGACTGGTTTCAACAACTCAATTGAAAAAACGTTGGGCGAGATTACGCTCAACACATACGCCAAAAGAGTTGTTAAAGAAACTGTCGCATCCTATTTTTATCCGAACCGGTTAAAGTTCAAAATAGGGCTCGACTTAGCGGGTAACTCACGGGTAAAGAGTTGGAGTCGCCACCTAACATATTTTTTAACTAGGTGTATTAGGGCACCTATTTTGTTTCTAGCTAATTTTACAATTAACTCCGAAACATAGTCTACAAACCAGAATTTCTAGGTAAGAGGTCCAAGTTAACTCGAGAGGAAGGGGTTAGGCACCTCTCGATCTCTACCAAATGTGGTAATCGGCGGGACTTTATAATTGGGATTCTAGAGCAAGTAATTGTACTAACTAGACAATAAAAATATTTGAATATTAAACTAAGTATGTAAATTTAAAGGCAAGTAATAGCAAATAAATATTCATTTATTCTCTTTCCTAATCTTTGTTTCAATATGCCTTGCAAAATAAACAAACAAGTTAGTAAGGATTATAAAAATAGAATAAAGTAAATTTAAGTAAAGTCAATGATTATAAATAATTTTGTCCTTTTACAAATGCGTTGTTCGTTCGTGACTTAATCACGATGTACCTCGCAAGAAACATGAAAATGAGTTAATATAAAAATAATAATAATAGTAACGATAAAAATAATAATAATAATTATAATAATAATAAATATAGTTTAAAATAAAGGGAAAAGGCTCCAAGGTCATCTAGAAGGAAAAGCTCCAAGGTCAGGTATGATGAAAGCTGTAAAGTTGCCATTTTTGAATTAGGTATGGTCTTTCCAAATACTGTGAAATTTAAAGAAGCTGTAGCAGATTATAGAGTTGAAAACAAAGTGCATCTTAAATTAAGACCAAATGAACAAAAAAAGGTAAAGGTCAAGTGTAAAGGAAAAAAGTGTAAGTGGGAATTATTTGCTAGCTATAACAAAGATAGTGGTGACTTTGTGGTAAAGAAATACCATCCTGTGCATAAGTGTCAAACAACTAACAAGAACAAGTTGTGTAACACCAATTTCATTGCAAGGAAACTTAGGGATAAAATCATAGAATATCCTGAGATTAGGATAGTGAAGTTGCAAGACTGCATAAGGAAGCACTGAGGGTTGTATGTTGGAAGGTCAGTGATTAGCAGGGCAAAGATGAGAGTTATTAGGGAGTTTATGGGAGATTGGAAACTAGAATTTTCTAGATTTTTAGACTATGCTGACATTATCAAAAGTACCAATCCTGGAACAAGCTGTTGGGTGAGGACTGATTCAGAGACAATCTCTGGAAAACATTTATTCAAATACTTTTATGTTTGCTTTGATGCATTGAAAATGGGATGGTTGGAAGGTTGTAGGAGGATTATTGGGTTTGATGGATGTTTTTTGAAGGGAGCATGTAAAGGTGAGCTGTTAGTTGCCATTGGAAAGAATGGTAACCAACAGATGTACCCAATTGCTTGGGCTGTGGTTGATCAAGAAGCCTATCATTCTTGGGAATGGTTCATCAACTTGCTGATTGCAGATCTTGACTTGGGAGAAGGAGATGGCCTCACTGTTTTGTCTGACATGAAAAAGGTACACCTTCCGCCTTCTTTATTTTTTGTTCTGTTTTGTTTCTAGTTATTTCCCCATTTAAGTATTAATTTGTTGTCTTGTAATAAGTTGTTAGCTGTTAGGTATTAATTTGTTGTCTTTTACATAGGGATTGCAATCAGTTGTTAGGGACTTGTTGCCTAATGCTGAAAGAAGAATGTGTGCAAGACACATTTGGTCTAATTGGAAAAAAACATGGAGAGGTGAGGAGAGGAGAAGATAGTTTTGGAAATGTGCCAAGGCTAGCTTTGTGGTGAAAGTGAAAGAAGAATTTGATGAAATGGGGAAACTAGGGGATGAGATATGTAATCACCTGTTAGAATACAACAAGGAATATTGGGTTAGGGCATATTTTAGTGATAAAGTGAAGTGTGATGTTGTTGAGAACAACATGTGTGAAACTTTCAACTCATGGATTATAGGTCCTAGGCACAAATCTGTCATTACTATGTTGGAGGAAATTAGGCATAAGTTAATGACTAGGCATGTTGAAATGAGAAAGTTCATTGAAAAATGGAAGGGTGACATATCACCAATGGCAGTTGTAGTGTTAGA
This sequence comes from Petunia axillaris subsp. axillaris, assembly GCA_029990575.1. Lineage (NCBI taxonomy): Eukaryota > Viridiplantae > Streptophyta > Magnoliopsida > Solanales > Solanaceae > Petunia > Petunia axillaris. Next base: position 8,446,628 of record JARKNS010000001.1, on the reverse strand, counting down.
AGACAACAAAAAGCTTGGTAGGACACTTGATATTGTCTGGAATGGTGAGCATGGATGTGAGGTACTTGAAGAAGGCTATAGACATACAGTGGACCTATCCAAAAAAACCTGTTCATGTAGATTGTGGCAGCTGAGAGGCATCCCCTGTGCACATTCAGTTTGTGCACTTTACCATATTGAGAAGGAGCCTCTGGACTATGTTTCACACTGGTATAGGAAAGACACTTTCCTAGATACATACAAGTATTTCCTTCAGCCTATTCCTAACATGAAAATGTGGCCTGAAAGTACCAACCCACCTGTGGAGCCTCCTGAAGTTAAACCTATGCCTGGAAGGCCTAAGAAGTGTAGAAGAAAGGACAAAGATGAACCAAGAAAAAAAATGGGGGCAAACTGTCTAAAAAAGGTGCTAAAATGTCCTGTTCTATATGCAAACAAACTGGGCACAACAGTAGGGGATGCAGATCAGGGGTATGTTTACTTGTTTATAAGTTATTAATTCTGTCCTAATATTAGTTTAATAGTAACTGTTGTTTCTTATATTAGCCAATGAAGCAAAGTACAAGTCAACAATCATCTCAGCCTACAAATCAGATAAACAGTGAAGCTGCACCTCAGCCTACAACTTAGCCAAGTCAGCCAACTCAGTCTACTGTGAGCAACCCATCCAGTTTGTGTCAAGACTCCTCTAAGGTTAGAAGGCTTAGCACAGTTGATAGAGGTAGAGGAATGGGTGTTGGCATAGGGACTGAAGTAATTGGAAGTGGCAGGGGCAGGGGCAGAGCCAGGGGAGTGGATTTTTGGCTTGGCAATGGAAGAGGCACAGCTGATTTGGCCAGTGGCAGGGGCAGAGGCACAACTGATTTGGGCAGTGGCAGGGGCAGAGGCAGAGGTGGAAGTGACTTAGGAAATAGCAATGGAAGAGGGAGAGTGGATGTGGGTGTTGACAGAGGCAAGGGACATGGAGCTGGATCTTCACACATTCATTCTGCTGCAGTTGGAAGTAAGAGACCCAGGGATGTTGGATTTGGGGTTTACATTGACACAAAAACTGGTAGACAAGTAATTGATGTAAGTTGTTTAACTTGTGTTATATTGTTCTATTGACCTACTTGTGAATATTTGGAACTAACTTCAGTTTTTGCAGCCTACAAGACCTTCTCAAAGGGTAATATCAAAAGGCAATTATAAGGATGCTTCACAGATAAATATTGAGCTTGGATTCAAACCAAAGGGCTTGAAATGGCAGGGAAATAATGCTATATCCAGAAATCAACTCCAAAAGATGCAACACCAGAAGAGGAGTAAATTGAGGACACAAGCCTCATCATCTCAAGCTTCAACAACTATGCCATCAAAACGGGGAATTTAGATTGTCATTGTGTTATGTATTTTGGTTAAGGTCATACATATATGAGCCTATCTTATGTCAGGCTTGTATGAATTGTTTTGAACCTTTTTTAGCATTGCAACTATGATCTTTTGTGCCTTTGGCAGTAATGTATGGTCACTTATGTGAACCTCTTTATGATATTCAAGTAATCTTAACTATGTGCATCCTCTGTATTTATTCAAGTAATTCAAGTATTCTGTGCATCCTCTGTTTTTATGCTTATAGTCATTGCGAGATTGAACAAGATTTTTACAAGAACATAATACCTTTTGTATTGCCATTGTTGCTGCTGGAACATGTGTTACACTGCCTAAAATTCCAACAACATCAACCAGATAGTACCCCAAAATACTACTTAATGCAAACATAATCGTTTTACAAGAACATAATGCAAACATACTAGTTACAAATTATTTCCCTACAAATCCAACATAGAATGATGCAGCCGACACAATTTCTGAACTTTATCCACATCTTCTTTTTCTCTTCTTCATGCTCTTTGACCCTCTTCAATAAGTCCCAAATAACAGAGGAAGCTTCTTCAGGAAATCTTTCTTCATACCACAAAACAAAATTGCAACCTCCCTGTAATTAAAAAATAAATGGGCTGAACAAAAATCGTAAAAATATGATCTTGAAAACGAAAAAAATGAATCCACAACAATAACTTACACGACCATAGTGGCAGCTAAGGAATCTGCGCCCTGGGTTTAATTGTGTCCAAGACAATTGTAATTTTGCGATTTGTCCACAATTACAAAAAACTTGAGGTTCCATGAATTTGAGGGGCTAAATTTAGTGGGTATAAGATGTTGATATCAATAATGTGGATTAATCAGCGAGCAAAACAACAATAGAACTAAAAATTAACACAACAGCGAGATTGAGAGGAGGAAGAAGAGAAACGGAATTGAGAGGAGAAAGGAGAGAAAAATAATTGCAAATTGGGGAGAGAAAAAATATAGGGAAAAGATTAGGTGCCTTAATATATTGGGGGATAAAAGAAGGTTATATATGTAATTTTCCAAATTTTTACCGTTAGAAGTGAAAATTTTAGGCTTAACGTGCTCAGACGCGTTAGTGTTTCACGCGATATGCCAAGTCAGACGTGTGTGTTTCGGAGACACAGTATGGACTACATGAGGTGTCTAGTCGGTCATTCGCAAAGTTGGAGTGTTCAACTGGGAATTGTGTACAACTTTAAGGGGCTATCTATATATTCTGCCTAATAATAAATATAGTTTAAAATAAAAGGGGAAAGAGATTTTTTTTAAAAGTGTAGGCTCAGGTTTGTGTGAATCGACTAAGAGATTAGGGACGTCGGTACGGCTGCGAACACGTCGGCTGGCGTGTTGCCATGCCAAGTGCCGGTCCCATAACTCCATAACAGCTCACACACATCATCATAGCCTATTTGTTTTTTGGGACTCGGGGAGTGTAACGGGACTGATTTTAGGCCTCCAAACATCATTGGCCTAAGTATAGTATTGTGTTCAAATCAGTCCGTAGGCCTCAAATTCAAACTAATTATTGAATTACTTCCATTGGCCTTTTTAGCTTATGGTAATGTCCTGTTCAAAAAGAAGTCACCAGTGTATAAAAACAATTTAACACCATCAGAATAACAAAATATCGTAAACCATCAGAAGTGCAGCAAAACAGGCCACTGCAATAAAATAAACGGGTCAAAAAAAAAAAAGCAACCAGAAGTCAATATCTTCTCTATTATTGCACAAACACTCAGAATATTAGAAAAAGCATTTAACAATGAAGGAACATTAGCAGAAATAAACAAACAGAGCAACGACACGGTGGAACAGGAGAAAGTGGTGGAGGAGCAATCGCCAGCTCCGTTTCTCCGATGAGAAATGCAGCGGCACCGCTGCAACTCCAAGACCCCCATTTTAATCCTGCAACCAAAATTAGATTTAGAGTATGATGAAAGAATCAAGCGACATCGATGGTTTTAATTGTGTTCGGTGGCGACGCGTCTCCCCTACTATACTCCACTATTATCGATTTGTAGCTCCCGTCCCCGATTCCCCTTGTTTCTGTCCCCACTCCCCATTTTGATCCGCAAATCCCCGTCCCTAATATGCGAATCCCCACTCCCTCTGTTCCTGATCTCTTCTCGATCTGGGTGTGTTTGGTCTAGAGATGCGAAGATGACTAGGGGGTATGATGGTGTGCTGGTCTTGTACTGGTGGCGTGTGTGTATGTTTGTTTTTGTTCGATTAGTTCGTGTGTATGTATGTGTTGATTATTTTATTTTATGTGTAATGGAGGGTGTGTCTGCGTATAACAGTGTGTGTGTAAGGAAGACCAAGAAGGGGTGAAGCGGGGAATGAGAAGATTTGGAAAGAGTTGGGTATGTGTGGGGTCTGTATATGCTGCCTGTATGCAATTGGTTGTAATGTATGTTGTTTGTGGGTGTATTTGAAAGAGACGAAAGAAAGGAGAATGAATGGTGATTGGTTTTTTCTCTGTATGGGAAAACATGTATGCTGATTATTCCCCCCATAAAGAGAAAGTGATGTGTAGTGTATATGCGTGTAAGGAGAGGGATTGTCTGATATTGATGATTTTTGGATAATTGATTGATGAAGATAAGGAAGCAAAATGGTCTTCTTTTTTAAGGAAGAAGAATTTCAAAAACTAGTTGTTAGGGAATTGGAGATGATTGGGGGATTTGGGAATGATTGTGGAATTAATTTTTTGGGATTTTTGGAGATTGAGGGATTTTGGGGAAATGATTTAGGAGTAGATTTGGAAATAGAAGATTTTGGGATTTGATTGTAATTGAAAGATTGAGGGAGAAATTAAAGGAAGGATGAACTTGGACTAGTTTTAGGAAAAGGGGTATGTAAAGGATATATTTGGTTTGGCTTTATGTTTAGGTTCAAAGTAGGATTAGGAAGAAGATTTGGGATTTAAAAAAGGATTAATTCAAAATAAAATAAGAGGAAAAGAAAATTTCAATGCAATTGTGAACGTACCTAGACAAACACTCCTCCAGGTTCAAAAGGAAAAATGTAATAAGATAAATATAAATAAATGAAGAATTTTGATAGGAATTTGGCAATATGGAAGAATTAATAATAAAGGAATTTGGACACTTTCTCTTTTAATTGGCCAATATTTAATTTAAAGGTACAAAAAATAAAATAAAATAAAATATAGATATGTACTGTATAAAATGCACAGATAATTATTAAATAAACTCAAATAAAATTATTTAAATATAGATAATCACAGATAATTATTAATTTTCACGAATAATCACAAATTGATATGAATTTGACGTGTTGCCTAAATGATGCAATTATGTGATATATTATGAATGTACTAAATTGCGCAAATATTCACATTTTGAAAAATAGCCTAAATGATGCAAATTTACGTAATATAACCACACTTAAGTATATAATATATAAGTAGAGGATAATGTACTTAAATGCATGATTTCTAACGCACATTTTGCACAAATAGTCACATTGCACCCTTAAGTTGAATTATAGCCAGTTATAGAAAAAGGAGGGACAAAATTTGGTGTCAACAGCTGCTACTCTTTGCCCGGGGATGATAAAAGAGTCTTCGGACAAAGATAGTTGATGGAGTAGTCAATTTTGTCACGACTGGTGGGCAAAATGATTGAAAGGGGAGAATGGGAGTCTTGGGGGGGGGGGGGGTATTTTGACCGAACTCTGGTCTCTTAGTTGCCTACATATCTCGGATTTCACGAGCATCAGGCCGTGTGTAGTTCTAGAATGACATGCTGCCTGTATGAGATGTTTATGACGCACGATTTGGAATGTAAAGACTAAACTTATCCAGGTATGTAAAGTTTAGGTCCGTGTAAGTTTTGCCTTTTGCGAGATAAATGAAGGGGGAAGCAAAAGCGCTACCAAAGATGAGTTATCAGTAGATCGAGCGTGGGGAAAAGATGCTTATAATCATCCTAGTTATGAAGATGTGACGCGCTACACACCCATAAAAAGGAGTTTATATGTACATAATTTCCACTTCTTCTCGATAAATGAGTAAACTCACCTCCAATATTACCTTGATTGAACTGGGAAGAATTTGAGGAGCGAATTTTATAGATGCACACAACTCAAATAGATGGGCACGATTAAACACGAAAACACGCACGATTGACGCAGATAGGCTTGAATAGGCAAAATAGGCATCAGTTGGAAGGAAATTCAAAATGACATCCTAATTTGCAATAGAGGATTAGGCAGATTACTTGTGAGGGCATGAAATGATCGGCTTTTGGGCATGTCAGAATTCGACAGAATAGGTAGTTTGCAGGTGCGATAAAGGCGTAGTCGAAGTCGAGATAACATCAATAGATCGAGTGTGGTAAAATAGGCTTGTAAACGTCCTAGTGATGAAGATGTGGTGCACGACACACCCATAAAGAAGGGTTTACATGGGCGCATTTTCCTCTATAACTCGATAGAGAAGTCATCTTGGCCTCAACATTGTCTTGAATAAACTAAGGAACAATGGGGGGGGGGGGTAAAGCACGATGAACACACACGATTCAAACAGATAGGCACGAGTAGGAAGGGATATGGAGCTGGTACCCAATCGGCAAGGAAAGGTTGGATAGACCACTGGTGCGATTACAGAACTGTTGCTTTGGGCGCTTTGGAACTTGGCAAAATGGGTAGCTTGCGGGTGCAACAAAGCATCGTCTGTAGGATTAGGCCTTTTAAATTTGGGTTTTGGGATGAAGCTTTGTATGTGCTTGAGGATTTGTGGTTTCACAATTGGTAGTGATTTTGGGATCAAGTGTGAGAGTAGGGAGTAGGGATTCGTCGAGAGATCGGGGAGTCCCTCTAGCAAAATCAAGACGAATGCAAATCAAGATAAAAATAAAGATAAAGTAAACTTCCCTGTTGGGTTGATCTCTCCTTGTCTGGCCCGCTTTCAGGTGCTCAGTGCTAGGGAATGTGTGCCTCTCCTCTGGGGGATATCCATTTGCTATGTGCTTCTCGTCAGGAGGTAATTGCTTTGGCGTGCCGGACTGTTGTTGAATCATCTTGCCAGTGCCACGTTGGATTGTATGTCCATTGTTTTTCGTCCTTTAAAAGTGTGCAACTTTTCACGTCGGGCTGTATACTCCTCTTGTATTGAGTTGTCTATCTTTCCATGCAGGGCTGCCTATCATTCTTTCATTTTGGTTGCACACCCTTTGTCATGTTGTCCTTTCAACGAGCTGTCGACCCTCCAGGCTGTCTTCCTGTTAAGGGCTGTGTACCCTCCGCGGTGTCAGTTTCGACATTGAACTGTGTACCCTCTGTCGATGCATTGGGCTGTGTACCCTCCGCAAAATTAAAATAAAAATCGATATCGGGCTGTGTACCCTCAGCCAATCTTCGGGCTGTGCACCCTCAGCTAATTTAAATGACAAAACAATATCAGGCTGTATACCCTCAACCGACACTTCGGGCTGTGTACCCTTCGCTAATTTAAAATACAAATCGATATCGGGCTATGTACCCTCAACCGACGCTTCGGGCTGTGTACCCTCAACTAATTTAAAATGCAAATCGATATCAGGCTGTGTATCCTCAATCGACGCTTCGGGCTATGTACCCTCAGCTAATGTAAATGACAAATCGATATCGGGCTGTATACCCTCAACCGACACTTCGGGCTGTGTACCCTCCGCTAATTTAATATGCAAATCGATATCAGGCTGCGTACCCTCAACCGACGCTTCGGGCTGTGTACCCTCAGTTAATTTAAAATACAAATCGATATTGCGTTGTGTACCCTCAATCGACGCTTCGGGCTGTGTACCCTCAGCTAATGTAAATGACAAATCGATATCGGGTTGTATACCCTCAACCATCGCTTCGGGCTGTGTATCCCCCGCTAATTTAAACTACAAATCGATATCGGGCTGTGTAACCTCAACCGACGCTTCGGGCTGTGTACGCTCAGCTAATTCAAAATGCAAATCGATATCGGGCTGTGTACCCTCAACCAACGCTTCGGGCTGTGTACCTTCAGATAATTTAAAATGCAAATCGATATCGGGCTGCGTACCCTCAACCGACGCTTCGGGCTGTGTACCTCAGCTAATTTAAAATACAAATTGATATCGGGCTGTGTACCCTCAATCGACGCTTCGGGCTGTGTACCCTCAGCTAATTTAAAATGCAAATCGATATCGGGCTGTGTACCCTCAACCGATGCCTTGGGCTGTGTACCCTCAGCTAATTTAAACGACAAATCGACATCGGCTGTGTACCCTCAGTCGACGCTTCGGGCTATGTACCCTCAGCTAATGAAAGTGTAAAATTCGACATCGAGCTGTGTACCCTCAGTCGATGCATCAAGAGTAAAGTAAAGTGCAGCAAGTAGAATGCTATTGTATGTCATGCGTTGTGCTAAGGAGGCTATCATGTTGCTCTTGTAAGGATTTTTCTTGAAATTTTTGAGGGGACCTCGAAAATTTCCGCCCAGTGTCAAGTTTGCGTCTTTAGGACTTTTTGAGGGGATCCTAAAAAATTCTGCCCAGTTTATTGTTTATGTCAGATCACCGAGAGAAGGTGGTTGCATTGCACTGGACACCAATGTATTGGCTAAAATCCGCATTCATCCTTTAGTGTGATAGTTGGATGTATTGATGACTATGAATACGTGGATATTTTGCATACTCAGACCGAGATTCGATATTTGGATTTTGCCGGATTTGGAGATCGCCAAAAAATTATACTTGTCTTGGGTTGTGAAGGGATGTTTTCGTGTTTCAAGCCTTTCTTTTTGGAAAGTCATGGAGTTGACTTTGATGGATGGGCCTTTGCAGAAAATGTGTTTGTGGTTTGGGAGTTGGAGTTTCCCTTTGTTGGTCCTTATTGTATCATTGACTCGCTTTGGCCGATCAGACTTTATTTTTCCATTGTTGGATATTTCGTGGTGTCATGGTATTGAATATTTGAGTGATGAGTGTGGATCTTTGTTGGATTAAATTTTAGGAATGAATATCTAGGGAGTAGTTTGTCTGCTGGTTGTGATGTCATTTGATTGGGCTAAAGGAACAAATACATGAGATTTTGTCCTTTTGGTATGTCTTTGATTGTGTTGAGCCTGATAGGGTTGTAGTTAGAACTCTTGACGAATGGGAGGTTGTTTTATCGTGTGAATTGGGTGCAGTGTGAGGTTGTGAGTTTTGTCAGCTTTGGTTGTATAGTGATTGGACTTCTTTGTTGTGACTCTCGTGTGAGTGTAATGCAGGTTGTACGGTATTGGGATTGTCTGAATACTCTTGATGTCATATGTTGATGGTTCAAAGGATTTTGTGGTAGGAGAAAGTGTTTTCAGCTTGGCTTGTCGTTTCGACTTTTTTAAATGCAGATTCTTGACTGATTTCAGTGTTCAGGCGCAAGGCAACCTTAAAAAAATGGTGAAATGCACAAAATAGTATGGGCATGTTAGAAAATACTTGAAGCAAAAATGACACATGAGCTTAAGAGAAATCCTAGACTATGGATTAACGCTTGAATTGGAGGTTGTGATAGATCGTATAGACATCACAAGAGATTGCCTAAGTGCCTTATGTAGCAGGTCAAGGCAAGGATTTTGGTTAAACAACCAATGCTTGTTTAAGCGGGAAAATGAGGCGTTGAATGTCAATGAAAAGTGGTAAAGATGTTACGTAAGGAATAGATTGTGTTGTGCGACATAAAGGGATGTTGGCTTTCATCGAACACCAAGACATTTGAGTGCATTTGTCATCTTTCTTTGCAACTTTGTGTGTCATCATGTGTGTCTTTGAAAGAGGTACTCACTGTCTTTCATACTTCTCAACCAACCGCTGTAATGTAGTCCTTGCACCAACTTTCCTTGTTGGACAATATCCTATTGCTGAGCCGTTGAACTCGATGTAGGTTGGCCATGTATCATGTTCATTCTTAGATTGTTGCGTCTTATTGTGGTCATCGTCATGAGAATTCATATCACCCCAATAAAGCCTTCGACCAAAATTCCTCCAAGAAGTCTATACGCATGTGCTTTTACATCAGCTCAACCCTTGATATGGTAAGTGTCTCAAATAACTTCACCGTCTTGCCCTATCTTTGCTAGTAGGTAAAGACATACTTCCAAATACTCCAGGGGTCTCTAGATTTATCGTATAATGATGGCTTTGTCATTGTATATTTTTGCCTCTTCTTTTCAAATTGAATTGGCTTGCTTGTTTTCGGTTGTTGTGCACGAGTATTTGCTACACCTCTGTTTTTCCAACATTATCTTTCACTGGCCCTTTGAATGCTTGGAGCGAGTTGGAAAGTGCTTTAGGTCACAGTCATGTATTGTAAGTAGTGTGACTATGTAGACAGGTGCAACAAAAATGATCCTTTGATGTTGGTGTCAAAAGGTCTTAAGGCGAGTCATGGGTGCCTTCGGGTTTGACCAATATTTTCTTTGCTCTGTCAATTTTATCCATGTGCGTGGTGCTTGCTGGAACAATTTGAGGTACTGGGACAATAAGCTCTTCCAATCTCTCGAACAATTAAGTATGGGATTCGGATAATGGAGTTTAGCTTCTTTTTGGTCTTAGGTTTGCATCAGAGTGAGGCCTAGGAGGGCATGATGGTGTATTTTGGTAGTTGGCTTGAGTGTCTTGCTGGTATGGTTGACGACTTGGTGTTAGGATATAGAATATAGGCCGAGTGGGCTGAGTGTTTTGTAAATTGGATAAACAGGTGGTATGTGAGAGTAGAGATAGAATTGTGGTGCTGTTTGGTAATAGTGGTTGAAGGCAGGGTCTTGAATGGTTGCGACAAAAGAGACTTCATCTTTCCTCTTCTGAAAAGGCTCGTATTTTCAGCCTGGCTAGCCTTATCGGTAGTTTGTAGTGCAGTAAAGGTAATGCAGAGATAGGAGAGGGCTGGTGGGAATTGCTGTGAAAAACTTTCTTATTTCAGAAAATCCCTGACAAGTGCACTCGTTTAACTATGTCCTTGGCCTTGGTATTCAACTCGAGCCAACCTTTTGGTAACATACTTTTGAATGAATTAGAGACAGTTTGGACATGCGAAAGATCTTAGATACCAGGATTTGGGCACACCGTGAGGATAGGAGGTACCTCAGTAGGAGATTGAATTTGGAGAAACAATTCCTTTAGAGACTTAGAGCAACAGACAAATTCATGCAGTGCACACATATCAAATAAAAAAATGCATCCTATAATATGAAGGACAGTTTTACACACGATGATTTTGAGAAGCGTTTTGTGCCACATGTATCATTTCATTTGCTAACAAATTGCAGAGCCTAAAAGATGATATTGTATTTGTTGAACTTTTGTTACATCGGCTGATATTGAAATGGTGCAAAGGCTGAAAACAATGATATAGGATTAGATCATGGCCAGGTGAACGTCTTTTATGCTGATCCTTCCCCAGAAAATTCTTCTTCTTCTTCCTCGGACGAGTCTTCCTCGAACAAGCTTGCCTCTAATGAGTATCCTTGGAAGATGATATTGTCTGCATCAGTTAAGAGTCGGGATATGTCAAATGTGAAGTTCTTCAACATTTCCCAAGCCTTTCTTCCTTTCTCCTCCATTCCTTTGTTTGCTACAGAGTTCATCCCATCGCTAGCCTATATGCCAATAGACTCTATGCATTTTGTCAGAAGCTCTGCCTTACTGCGCCATTTGCCTTTTTCTTCGTTCTTTCTTTCGACCAAACTTTGCTTCTTTGCTATCTTCCCTTGTGCCCTTGCCAGTTGTTTGCGTAACCTTTTGTACCCAGATTCTAACTCATCAACATTTCTTTTCCTTTTTATTGTTGCTCTTGGTTGGATTGCCCTTGCTATGTCTTTCCTAAGCCAGTTTTGATAGTCTTCATCATAGCCAGCGTCAAACCTGTCTCGTCCAATAGTATCAATCCCCATTCATTGCCTTTCTTTCCAAAGTTCTATTATCTTGTCTTTAAACGGGATTACTCCTCCGAGAATATTCGCTTTGAAACTTCTGATGTCTGCAATTTGGGGTACTGTTTGTTTTCTCCCTGCTTGTCTAAGTATCCTTAAAGGAGTGTATGGATAAACTCATCTAAAGCCTACTAAGATGAGAAACGAGTCTTTTTTGGACGTGTGATTAATGTTGTGCTGGGAAAGTAATCAAATATCCATTGAATGTTTTCAGGTGTCAGTTGACAAAGTGCCAACCATTGGTAGTTGTTGGTTGGTCCCATTTCCCAAAAGCATTGTCCATGCGGGCGATATGAGTCAAGATGCAGTTTTCTCTTTGTATGGAATGGAAAGCCTACTCTGTGCTATCCATCTTTTGCAAATATTCCCTTAGCCAAATTTGTAACAGCAAATTGCAACCTTCGAAAAAGCTAGCACCCTTCTTGCATCTTTCTAAAGCTCGGTACATTTCTGCAACAATCATAAGTACCAAAGCATATTTCTTGTTAATGTCTTTGAGTAAAGCATCAACAATTAAGACCATACAAACATCAACTCGTCCTTCGTGTTGTGGAAAGACGACAGTCCCTAAAAAACTGGTGACAAAAGCAAGTACCCTTCGCTCTTGCCAATCTGCCTGGTCAATATTGAAATAGCCTTTAGATTTTTGAAATGCTTCTCCGTACCCAAATTTGATGTAGAGGGAAGTTAGAGAAATTCCCGATTTACGTATACTGTCTGTGCATAATTCGGGCTTAAATCCTACCATTTCGATGAACTCCTCGGCTGTAGTGTTCTTAGGCATCAAGACTTCTTCACTTTCAAATGGTAATTGAGTTAACCCACCTATTTCCTCTAGTAATGTTATCAACTCTACACTCCCAAAGTGAAAGACTGCTCGGTCTGCATCCCAATAATGTGCTGCTGCTTCTATTATCCCTTCCACTGTAGTGTGCTCCATTAGTGAAATCATATTACCCATCACCATTTTAACTCGGTCTTGTTGATCTATGCTTAGGTTTCCCCACCAATCTCTGAGCAACCGGGGGATTTCAACAACCACATCAAATGTTCTAGTGGCCATGATCTTTTAGAAGAGGTAAAGGACAACAGGGAAAGGGAGAAGAAAATGTCTAAGATTTGCTTTATTGTGAGAAAAATGATCAACGTGTGCCACAAACTTTTGAAAACAATGCAACAGAGGATATGAAGAGATGTGTCGTTGTGATTTGAGAACTCTTTAGACACTTTAGAAGGAAATTGCTAATGGACTTGTGACATGCCAATGATGTCAAGTCTTTATATAATGCTTAAAAGATAAATGTGCGTTATGTGTCATCCTGTCTATCAAGTGGTTATTTCTGCTTCAAATTGGGCCTTTAATGCCTCTTTGGTTACCATTTAATGCCTTTGAATAGTATTGAATACAGAATAATTCCAAATGTTTAAGAAATAAATGTTCGTTTCTGATTCAATTTGGGCTTTTGACGCCTCATCGGTTGCCTTCGTGCCTTTGAATGACATTGAATACGTAATAACTCTGATTGTTTAAGAAATCATTTCTGATTCAATTCGGGCTTTTGATGCCTCTTGGGTTACCTTCATGCTTTTGAATGGCATTGAATACAGAATAGTTCTGACTGTTTAAGCAATCATTTCTAATTCAATTCGGGCTTTTGACGCCTCTTGGGTAACCTTTTGTGCCTTTGAATGGCATTGAATACAGAGTAATTCCGACCGTGTAGGGATAAACAATCATTTCTGATTCACTTTGGGCTTTTAAAGCCTCTTAGGTAACCATTTGTGCCTTTGAATGGCACTGAATGCAGAACAATGTTAATAAAACGGTCCACATTTTGTACGCTCAATCCCTTTAAGCGAATGCAAATAAATCATGTTCAACGGTCCTCGGGGGTTAAAAACCCGTTCGGGTTGTTTGAACAAGTTGGCCTATCAGACTTGAGAACAAGTCGACTAATGACATGTTATGATGCATGATTCCTAGCGCCGCTACTAAGGAATGGAGTTGGCTAGACCGGGTTTTATTATCCTCCCAAGCGGATTGCTCGGGAGCGGAAACGTCTCGGATCAAATAGATTCCAAGTCGTTCCCCCTAAAGGAGTTTTTATGTGAGGGACGAGGTGGTTGTAACCACCGTATTTTCAACGCACGATTTAGAAAATTGCCAGGAGTGGCGGAAGGTATGCATGATATGCACAAGTTCAAAAATGCACAAGTTTTGAAATAAATGCACAAGTTAACCTCGGGAGTGGGAGTAAAACTAACACATGAAACAACAAGTTTGAGATAATAATTTCATATGAAAAGCATATCAATACACATAATATGCATGACAGGCGTCATATGATGACGCTTTTGGACGAGGTTGGCTAATGGACTTTAACATACCAAGGATTTTAAGCCTTCCTAATTTGATTATGGTATTTAAAATTGAACGTGTATTTTGTATCATCCCAATTGTTCTCATAACCCAAAATTAACAGAAAATAATTTTATAAAATAATTAATTTTATTGTATAAATGTAGAAATAATATTTTTGCTTTAGGTAAATAGAAATAATAATTGATCTTGCTACATAAAAAGTAAAAGAAATTAATTTAAAATCTATGATTTTGTTTTCATAAAAGTAGAAAAATTAATTTCATTCATAACCCAAAAAATAATTTTATAAAATAATTTGTTTTGTCTGTAGAAATAACGATTTTAGGAATAAATAATTGATTTTGTTATGAGAACCCACTTTTATGTGAACAAATGGTCCACATTAGACACGTTCAATTTTAAACAAATGCATACATAGCACATTTAAACATCCCTTAGGGTTGGAAACCCGTTTGGTTTGTTCAAATATGGTGAACTAATAGACTTAGACCTGAGCCGAAGTCAAAATTTTTCTAAACATGACATGATGCATGGTTTCTAGACAAGAGTCCCCACTAAGAGTTGGGTAATCTTGACACGGTTCCCCAAGGTGGACGGCCAAGGAGTGGGACCATTTGAAATCGTTGGTTGTACCACGGACCAACTATATTTCAAAATGTCCCTCCTAATGGTTTTTTGTGGCGAAGCGACCGTGGGATCCACGTAATCGCCCGTGTGTCTGCAGAGTGTCGTTTCCCAGGAGTGGGGGAAGTGTGAGTGACATGAACAAATAATAAAATATAATCACACAATTCAAGAATAAAACACATAAATAAAAAATAAACCTTAATCCTGCAAAAGAAAAAGAAGAAAAAAAGTTAGTATCGAATAAATGACAAGAAAATAAATAAAGTAAAGAATCCCAATTTAAAGTCCGTTATGGTTTGAACCATGATATCCCCAGCGGAGTCGCCATTCCGTCGCATCCTATTTTTACCCGAACTAGTTAAAGTTCAAAATAAGGCTCGACTTAGCGGGTAACTCACGGGTAAAGATTTGGAGTCGCCACCTAACATATTTTTTAACTAGGCGTATTAGGGAACCTATTTTGTTTCTAGCTAATTTTAAAATTAACTCCGAAACTTAGTCTACGAATCAGAATTTCTAGGTAAGAGGTCCATGTTAACTCGAGATGAAGGGGTTAGGCACCTCTCGAGTTCCAACAAATGTGGTTACCGGCCGGACTTTATAATTGGGATTCTGATAAGAATCAAACGCGGAAAGTAAAAAGGATAAGAACGAGACGTAACTCGATCTCTAATCCCAAGTAGCAACGGAGAACTTGTTCCGTTACACCCCGGGAGAAGGACAAGAACACCTACGCTATGCAACTACCCTCGAGCTAACGCGAGCACGCAAGTAGAATGGTCGGAGAGGAAGAGTATTCATCTAGATCCGCTAGAAGAACTACAAGTCCCAAAACAAAGGGTTTCATTCAATAACCAAGAGCCTTGCTCATGTTCAATATTCATCAATCATCAATAACTAGACTAAGTTCAAAATAGGCTAAGAATGGCTATTTATAGTGTTTCCCAAGCTTGCACAATGACTAAAATACCCTTACTTATAAGGTTCACAAAATAGGCCACGTAGGGCAAAACGGTAAAATAAACATAGGCCTTCACAGCTGGGAGGGGCGCCTGGAACCTGGGAGGGGCGCCTGGGATTGCTGTCAGCTAGGCGGGGCGCCTGGCTAGGCGGTCCACCTGTGCACTTTCAGCTCCTTAGGCAGTGAGCTTGCCAGGCGGGGCGCCTGGCTCAGGCGGGGCGCCTGGCTCTGCTGGGCTATCTTCTTCCTTAGGCGTGAGGCCTAGTTTGAGCACCCGGAATGGCTTCCACTCGCTTCCTTCCTCAAGTCCTCTCATCTCCAAGTATAAATGCACCTCTTGGACATCCTTGACTTAGCTCCGAGTGAATGGTCTCCTTGTGGGGGTTTGGTTCTTATCATCCTCCCCTTCTTGAGAAGATTTCGTCCTCGAAATTGAAGCATCATCACCCACGACCTCGTCATCACCTACATCCAAAGGAACCAAGTCACAAACATTGAAAGTATTAGAAACTTGATACTCACTTGGCAAGTCGACCACATAGGCGTTGTTGTTTATCTTTGAAAGCACTTGGAATGGCCATCGCCACGGGGTCAACCCCAAGACCCCCATTTTAATTCCTGCAACCAAAATCAGATTTCGAGTATGATGAAAGAATCAAGCGACATCGATGGGTTTAATGGTGTCCGGTGGCAACGCGTCATCCCCGCTATACTCCACGTTTATCGATCTGTAGCTCCTATCCCCGATTCGCCTTGTTTCTGATCTACCTCTCCCCACTCCCCATTTTTATCCGCAAACCCCCGTCACTAATTTGCGAATCCCCACTCCCTCTGTTCCTGATCTCTTCTCGATCTGGGTGTGTTTGGTCTAGATATGCGAAGACGGCTAGAGGGTGTGATGGTGTGCTGGTCTTGTACTGGTGGCGTGTGTGTATGCTTGTTTTTGTTAGATTAGTACGTGTGTATGTATGTGTTGATTGTTTTTTGATGTGTAATGGAGGGTGTGTCTGCGTATAACAGTGTGTATGTAAGGAAGACCAAGAAGGGGTGAAGCGGGGAAGGAGAAGATCCGGGGGGAGTTAGGTATGTGTGGGGTCTGTATATGCTGCATGTGCAATTGGTTGTAATGTATGGTTTCTGTGTGTATAATTGAAAGAGACGAAGGAAAGGAGAAAGAATGGTGATTGGTTTTTTGTCTGTATGGAAAAACGTTTATGCTGATTATTCCCCCCATAGAAAGAAAGTGATGTGTAGTGTATATGCATGTAAGTGAGGAGAGGGATTGTTTGATATTGATGATTTTTGGATAATTGATTGATGAAAATAAGAAAGCAAAATGGTCTTCTTTTTTAAAGAAGAAGAATTTCAAAAACTAGTTGTTAGGGAATTGGAGATGATTGGGGGATTTGGGAATAATTGTGGAATTGATTTTTTGGGATTTTTGGAGATTGAGGGATTCTGGGGAAATGATTTAGGAGTAGATTTGGAAATAGAAGATTTTGGGATTTGATTGTAATTGAAAGATTGTGGGAGAAATTAGAGGAAGGATGAACTTGGACTAGTTTTAGGAAAAGGGGTATGTAAACGATGTATTTGGTTAGGCTTTATGTCTAGGTTCAAAGTAGGATTAGGAAGAAGATTTGAGATTTAAAAAAGGATTAATTCAAAATAAAATAAGAGGAAAAGAAACTTTCAATGCAATTATGAACGTACCTAGACAAATACTCGTCCAGGTTTAAAAGGAAAAATGTAATAAGATAAATATAAATAAAGTAAGAATTTTGATAGGAATTTTGCGATATGGAAGATTTAATAATAAAAGGAATTTTGACACTTTCTCTTTTAATTGGCCAATATTTAACTTAAAGGTACAATAAAATAAAATAAAATAAAATATAGATATATATTGTATAAAATGCACAGATAATTATTAAATAAACTCAAATAAAATTATTTAAATATAGATAATCACAGATAATTATTAATTTTCACAAATAATTACAAATTGATATGAATTTGACGTGTAGCCTAAATGATGCAATTATGTGATATATTATGAATGTACTAAATTGTGCAAATATTCACATTTTGACAAATAGCCTAAATGATGCAAATTTACGTAATATAACCATACTTAAGTATATAATATATAAGTAGAGGATAACGCACGTAAATACATGATTTCTAATGCACATTTTGCACAAATAGTCACATTGCATCCTTAAGTTGAATTATAGCCAGTTTTAGAAAAAGGAGGGACAAAATTGGGTGTCAACAGAAACATTGTTTCAAGTTATGCCCGAGGATATGGCGTACAATGTAATCCTCGGTAGACCATGCCTCCATTCTATGGAAGTTGTTCCATCCACTCTCCACCAAGTCATCAAATTCTCAACCCCACGGGGAATTCGTTCGATTAAGTGGGAGCAACGAGTTGCGAGGGAGTGCTATTCTGTTGCATTAAAGAGTGGGGTCATCCCGTCAGGACCAAAGAAATAGCAATCAACGCCACCGGGGTCTGCGAGGAGGGAGAGTCGCGTCCTCTAGACGATCCCCGAGAAGAAATTGAAAATATCCCGGTGTATATCCAAGAACCTCGAAAACAAAAGGTCGAGGACTCAACTATCAAAGAACTGGAATCTTTCACGCTATCGAAACCTTTCCCAGAAAGCAAAGTTTTTGTCGGCTCAGAGTTGGACCCAGAGGCAAAAACAGCTATAATCTAAGTTTTGAAATCCAACGATGATTGCTTTGCTTGGTCCCATTTAGATATGGTCGGCATCGATCCGGAGATCATGACTCATAAGTTGAATGTGGATCCATGTTTTTCCCCGGTAAAATAAAAGAAAAGGCCGCACGCCGACGTAAAAAAGAAAGCAATCGAAGATGAGACCATGAAGCTGCAGGAGAATGACTTCATAAGAGAAGTCAAATACCCCGAATGGTTGGCCAATGTTGTAGTTGTGCCCAAGAAGAATAGCAAATGGAGAATGTGCGTGGATTACACAGATCTGAACAAAGCTTGCCCCAAAGATTCTTATCCTTTGCCACAAATAGACAGATTAATAGACTCCACGGTGGAACATAAACTATTAACCTTCTTAGACGCCTATTCAGGGTATAATCAGATTCTCATGGATCCGAAAGACTAAGAAAAGACCTCATTCATAAGTGACCGAGGTACATCCTGCTACAAGGTGATGCCTTTCAGGCTTAAGAAAGTCGGGGCAACATATCAACGGTTAGTGTGTCGCATGTTCAAAGACTACATTGGAAAATATATGGAAGTATACATAGATGACATGCTGATTAATTCTGTTCGTGTGGAAGACTATTTGAGCCATTTGAGGGAAGCCTTCGCTGTCTTTAGGCAATACAACATGAAGCTGAATCCTGAGAAGTGCACCTTCGGCGTAGGTTCGGGAAATTTTTTGGGTTTCATAGTCTCTGAACAAGGAATCGAGGCTAACCCAAAAAAAATCAAAGCAATTGAAGAAATCCCCGACGAGCTAACCGGGGTGAAAGAAGTCCAGCGCTTAACTGGCCGAGTCGCTGCCTTGAGTAGATTCATCTCGAGGTCATCAGAGCGATGCCACAAATTCTTCTCAGTTCTAAGGAAGAATAATCACTTCGAGTAGACACCGGAGTGTAGAGAAGCGTTGAGGGAATTGAAATGCTATTTGGCTAACGCGCCGCTGCTCGGCAAGCCAAAGGATGGAGAGATTTTGTTAATCTGGCCGTATCCGAGGTGTCAGTGAGCACTGTGTTGGTTCTAGAGGAGGATGGCAAACAACAACCCATCTATTATGTAAGCATGACGCTCCTTGGCACCGAAACCAAGTATCCACATTTGGAAAAGTTTGCACTTGCTTTAATTATTACTGATCGAAAACTACGACCTTATTTCCAATGCCATCCAATAGCGTACCACTTTCCCCTTAAGGAGTATATTGTACAAACTGGAGTTGTCAGGAAGGTTTTCTAAATGGGCAGTAAAGTTAAGCGAGTATGATAATACCTACCAACCCCGAACAACCATCAAATCCCAAGTCTTGGCAGAATTTGTGTCTTACTTTAGCGTTGGAATTCTACCCGAAGCTGAAAGAGAGAACTCGATACCGAAGGGATCGACTTCAGGAATATGGGTACTTTACACTGATGGGGCAACCAACTCTAAAGGCTCGGGGTTAGGAATAATCTTGGTAGTGCCAACCAGGGAGAAGGTTAGACATTCGGTTCGGTTCAAGAAGATAACGAACAACGAGGCTGAATATGAAGCAACTTTAGCAGGCTTGGAACTGGCCAAATAAATGGGGGTGGAAAGAATTGAGTTGAGATGTGATTCACAATTAGTGGTGAACCAAGTGCTCGGGGAGTATTTGCTCGTGAGCCCATGATGCAACAATTCTTAGCCTGAGCACAAACCATCTTATCTTAGTTCCAAGAGTGGAAAGTCAAACAAGTACCTCGAGAAGAAAATGCAGAGGCTGACGCCTTAGCTAACTTGGGTTCGGCTGTGGAAGATGAACACTCGAAGACTGATTCAGTCGTTCGGTTTCTCTTTGCACAAATGAAGGAGATGAAATTAGAGGTCAACTCAGTGGATCACAAGTGGGATTGGCGAAATAAGTTTATCTCTTATTTCGAATCGGGGACTCTTCCCCCCGATAAGAGAGAAACAAGGAAATTGAGGACTCAAGCAGCCTCATACTCAATGATTTTATGAAAGCTATATAGAAGAATGTACAGTGGCCCGATGGCCAAATGCTTGGATCTGGATGAAGTCAGATGTGTAATAATGGAGGTACACGAGGGCGAGTGTGGAAACCATTCGGGGGGAAATCCTTAGTGTGCAAAATACTTAGAGCTGGGTATTATTGGCCCATTATCAGCGCAGATGCAAAAGCCTTCACGAAAAAAAGTGATAAATGCCAGCGTCATGCCCGAATAATTCATCAGCAGGATGAACCTCTACATTCGGTCGTGTCACCATGTCCCTTTATGAAATGAGAAATGGACATCATTGGCTTATTACCGAAGGGCAAAGGCAATGTTCGATTTATTCTTATGCTAAGCGATTACTTCACAAAATGGGTAGAAGCCGGGGATTTCACTGAGGTTAAGAAGAAGGAGGTGATTGAGTTCATCAAGAAGAACATCATCTACAGGTTTGGTGTCCCGAGGGAAATCACTTGTGACAATGAAACGACCTCGATCAGTCGTTTCGGAAGTTAAGAATTCGATTGGCGTGCCAATAATTTTAAAATATTGGTAAGGTCCATTGAGACTTATCTGTAAAATTTGAGCAAAATCAGACCTCGTTTGGTAGGTATCGGAAGAATGTTTCAGTTTTTATTGTCGATAAATATTAAAAAGAGATTTTCGAGCTCGGTTTTGGCGAATGAGCTCTGTTTCGAAATCCGAAAGCGCCGTTAGGTTCGTATGATTATTTGTGACTTTTGTGAACTTTCGAAAGCGAATTTCGATGTTGTTCGGCTAGTTTCCTCTAAAATGCCGAAAGTTATATAATTTGACTTTTTCAATTTAATTTGTATATTGAGTTTTGGGAGTCCGATTGGAGATCTTCCTTAGCAAGTGTATTATATATATTTTGTATAACTTTTATGCAAAAGTTGGAATTATTTCGAATATCGTAGTGTACCTTTCTAATTTTTGCCGTTAAAAGAAAAGAAAATAAAATAAAAGAAAAAGACAAAAAAAAAAGAAGAAAGAAATCAAGGACAGTAGGGGCTAAGGAAATATATTATCCCTTAGCTTCATTGAGAATGGGGAAAGCAAACAGAAACAAGAATCGAAACAGAGAAAATGAAATGACGCAGTAGAAAAAAAAACCAGAAAATGCGAAAAGAGCCGGAGAAAAATAGTTTTTCACCCCAAAAAATTCAGGTAATGATGTTAATGTATTATTTGAGTTTATTACATGTGTTTGAATATATTTTAACGGTAAAACTTGGAATATTAGACATCATTTTAATAAGTTCAGTTAATAGTTTAAAGGGTCAAATGGACCCCGATAATTGAATTGATTATATATTCGTACTCAGTGAGTTATGGGCAACATATAAATGTAATTTATTTAGGGTTTGGTTATATGACTTTGAACCATGTACATAGGCCTGACCTGCGTATTGCGTATGCGAATAGGGTATCAGAATCCTAACCGGATTGCCCTAAGATGTAAGGAATGAAGCTTTTAGCCTAATGTGATATATTTTTTTGCTTATTAAATAGAGTGGGATCGTTTGGCAATGAAACGAAAGGACAAAGCGGTTATTGAGTGGCTGTGCTAACTTTGTAACAAGGTAAGTGTTTATATCCATTTCTTTAGAGGCATCTGGCCTCGTGGATTTTCTACCACGTGTTCCTTGCGTGTGTAGCTGCCGATAGGCGTACTCATTATGTTTTAGCTTTGAATTTACATTGTATATTATATGTTATGTCCTGTTGTTGGTATTGCATTGAGGATCTGAGCATTGCACTCTGGCTGTGAGTTGATATATACTTCTTAGCAGTCGATGAGAGTCCCGCGCCGGTGAAGAATTATTATTGCATCATACCGTATTCGTATGTATTACGTTTTCTGGTTATGCATTTTATCATATAAAGGGTAGGAGGATTCCGCCCTCGGAGCAGGAGGATTCCGGTCCATTGCATCATATTGAGGGTAGGAGGATTCCGCCCTCAGAGCAGGAGGATTCCGCTCCATTGCATCATATTGAGGGTAGGAGGATTCTGCCCTCGGAGCAGGAGGATTCCGCTCTATTCATTTGGTACATGTGACCCTTTGCATCATTTCATCTCATTTCATTTCATCTCATTTCGTTTCATTTCATTTTATACCATTGTGTAGACTTGTGGTACATAACTACTCTTCTGCTTCTACGTGAATTGCTTATTTGTTGACATGTTTCTGGCTCGTATTCCTGGTTGAGTTTATGATTTCATACGTGCTTCCGGTTATTATCTTGCTCTGCCTTTTTATAATTTAAATAAGAGGAATTTGGTATTTGTTTCTTCTCCCTGGCTAGCTATCCTATTCTTTGAGGTGGCTAGTCTGCCCCACTTATTGAGTCCTTTGACTCACCCTTGTTTGTTGTTTGTTTCTTGTCTATCTATTTCGTTTCGGCAGGTTCGCTCCAGGATTGAGTTCGCCACGTTGTGAAGGAGCGAAGACGACTTCAGCTATCAGGGTGAGCCAGCTTTTATTCCGGATGGCCACCAGTTTACTGGTTATTATTTCAGTTGCATTTTGCTCCCTTCAGGAGGTATCTGTCTTCTTTTGTACTCTTAGATGTCTAGTCTGGATAGCCCTAAACCTAGTATGTTGGGTAGTAAGCTGTAATTTCTTTTGTACAGCTTAGAGGTATCGGTATGTCTGTTCTTTTTTTCTTTTTTTTAAGTCTTGATCTTATTTATGAATTGAATTATATTTATTTTCCAAATTTAATTGGTAAGGGTTCGCCGGACGGGTCTAGGGGAGGATGTCGGGTGCCCGCACGGCCTAGCCGGATTTAGGGTCGTGTTAGTTGGTATCAGAGCCTGGTTTAGAGTCTATTCAGACTAAGACAGTGTCTAGTAGAGTCTCGTTGATGGGTACGTAGACGTCCATACTTATATACGAGAGGCTATGATGGTATTTAGAAAGTTCCACTTCCTTCATTTCTTATCGTGCGTCAGTCTAGGATTCAAAAGTATTTTCGTTAATTCGTTAATTCCTTCGCGGTCATTGTGAACCCTCGTGCGACAAATCAGTAAACGGTATGAGTTCAAGACGAAGCAGTCTAGCCTGGGGCTAGTATTGACGAAGCCCTGAGAGTTTTGATCGTGCCGTCGATCTAGTTACAGAGGTCCCAGCTGTACGAGTTCGCGATGGGCAAGGGAGTAGGGCTTTGTGGTTCCCTTGGCTCTCTACGATGCTTTCACAAGAATCTTGGAAATGCAGATACCACAAGAACCTATTATTCGCTAGGTAGCTTATCAGGTTGCCGCAGATGCAGATGTTCGGTCTCAGGGAGCTCCTATTCCAGTTCTTAATATTGCCGCAGTAAAGTATGTTCCGGAGGCAGCATGTATTGTGCCTCCAGTTGTTCTGGCTGGTTAGGTAACTGAGGTAATTATTGGGTCCGAGTGCTCAAAGAGGTTGCATTATTTTACGTGGTTGAACATCTCAATATTCCCAAGCAATGTATTAGATAATCCCTGTTTAAGTTTTTTAAAATAAAATGATGTCAGCGTACCCTTCAATCTTGATTATATCGAGCGGTATGGTGTTGATTATTCTGCTTTCCAGTTTCAGGGGTCCAGCCTTGAATTGGTGGGCCGCTCTTTTATTAGCTAACTTGGTTCGATTTTTCTTCTAGATTCGTGGAAAAGTTCCTTTCGAGTAGCGAGCGAGATGAAAAGTGTTGTCAGTTTGAGTGGATTGGACAGGGTAGCCTGTCGGTTAGTCTGTCGGTTTCAGAATATGAGATTGAATTCTATAGAATGGAGTAATATGCATTAGAACTAGTCCATGAGCCTTTCGAGATATTCAAAGATTTATTGATAACCTTTCTTTTTCCTTGAGATCCCAGATAGCTCAAGAGATTGAGGTTGAGACTTCATTTGATGTCGTTGTTGATATTGCTCAAAGGTTCAAGGCATACCATAAGTTAGAGCGGGAAAGCAAGAGATCCCACGGCCCTGGTGGGGAACCATGGGACCTCATTTGGAGGTAAAAGTTCTGATTGTTTTGGGAGGTCACCTTCCAAGTTATCTCAGCTTGTGTCACGTGATTCTTAGAGTGCGCCAGTAGCTCATCAAGATCAGATTCAGTCTTCTCTTCACAGCTATCAACAATCTTTCCAGCTTCCGTTTGCAGCGAAAAGGTGTTATCATTATCGTGAGTCTGGTTATTTTTTTGAGGAGTTTCCCCTTACTCCGGCAAGTAGGTAGTCATCCTTTCTCCTATCATCAGGCACCTTCACAGTCGCAGGGAATTTCATTTAGATCTCAATCAGCCAAAGAAATGCCACTATCCAGTAGAGGTCGAGAGCGTGGTGGCAGTGGTTCTTCACAAGGTGATTATCAGGGTAGTGGCTCAGCTCAGCTGTAGAGGCAGTTCTATGAACTGCTAGTCTGGCAGGATGCTGAGGTATCCGATGTAGTACACCCATGTATTTTTTCTTTCATTATGTGCGAGTAAGATTTGATTCTCCAAACGGTTTGGACTTCGTTTATCTTAACATATTTCCATGGCTTCCTTGGATATTGTTTCTATTAAAAATCGATTGTGGTAGAGGGGTGAGCTTCTAGTATGATTTATTCAGGGAATTTGTGAGACCCTACGAGTTTATCTGGGTTAAATGTGAGAGATTTGTGAGTGAGTATCGGTATTGTTTGCTTGGCATCTTGTTGTGTCTCATTCTGTTATAATGTCAAGTCAGTCTACTTCTTTTTGGAATTCAGTATTGATAGGATAATGGGATCCTAATTCGTCACCATCAGAAAGTGTTATCGTTTCTTCCGGTACAAAGTGATAAGTAAGTAATATTTGTTCTATGTGTCTTCCTTTGGTTTAAGATGCTTATAGAATCATGTTATTCGATGAGCTTGTCTTAGTTATAAAAGGGTTTTCTGGTAAATTGTTGGAGTTGCCTTCTTATAGGAAGGATTAAATTGATATAGATTTTGATCCATAAAGCTCATTTAATATCTATTTCTTCAATTGCGATTCTTCGATTAGCCTGACTCGTAAGTAGTCTAGCTCTGGTAGGCAAATAAATAAGAAGATCAGCTTCCTAAAGATCTAATTGTTTCTATCCTCAGTTTATTGCCATCTCTTCTTCTTCCGATACTAGTGAGCTTGGGCGGTTAGTAGCCACTCGTGATGTTCCCTATGTTGAGCCAGAGTGCGTGTCAAGGTAGCCGGATAAGCATATTATCCAGATATATTTTATTCCAAAAGTTTGATATGCGTGTTATAATTCTGATTCTGTAATCAGGAAATAATGTCCGTGGAGTAGCTCATGAAGGTCGTGCAAGTTCTCATGTTATCTGTGCGAATTTTTCTTTAGACGTAGGCTCGTACGAGGACGAATGAGAGTATAAGTGGAGGAGAATGAAACGACCTCGGTCAGTCGTTTCGGAAGTTAAGACTCCGATTAGCGTGCCAATAATTTTAAAATATTCGTAAGGTCCATTGAGACTTATCTGTAAAATTTGAGCAAAATCAAACCTTGTTTGGTAGGTATCGGAAGAAGGTTTCAGTTTTTATTGTCGATAAATATTAAAAAGAGATTTTCGAGCTCGGTTTTGGCGAATGAGCTCTGATTCGAAATCCGAAAGCGCCGTTAGCATCGTATGATTATTTGTGACTTTTGTGAACTTTCGAAAGCGAAATTCGATGTTGTTCGGCTAGTTTCCTCTAAAATGCCGAAAGTTAAATAATTTGACTTTTTTCCATTTAATTTGTATATTGAGTTTCGGGAGTCCGATAGGAGATCTGCCTTAGCAAGTGTATTACATATATTTTGTATAACTTGGATGCAAAAGTTGGAATTATTTCGAATATCGTAGGGTACCTTTTTAATTTTTGCCGCGAAAAGAAAAGAAAAGAAAAAGACAAAAAAGACCAAAAAAAAGAAAAAGAAATCAAGGACGGTGTGGGCTAAGGGATATATTATCCCTTAGCTTCATTGAGAATGGGGAAAGCAAACAGAAACAAGAATCGAAACAGAGAAAATGAAATGACGCAGTAGAAAAAAATACCAGAAAATGCGAAAAGAGCCGGAGAAAAATAGTATTTTCACCCCCGAAACATCCAGGTAATGATGTTAATGTATTATTTGAGTTTATTACGCGTGTTTGAATATATTTTAACAGTAAAACTTGGAATATTAGACATCATTTTAATAAGTTCAGTTAATAGTTTAAAGGGTCAAATGGACCCCGATAATGGAATTGATTATATATTTGTACTCAGTGAGTTATGGGCAACATATAAATGTAATTTATTCAGGGTTTTGTTATATGACTTTAAACCCTGTACATACGCCTGACCTGCGTATTGCGTATGCGAATAGGGTATCAGAATCCTAACCGGATTGCCCTAAGATGTGAGGAATGAAGCTTTTAGCCTAATGTGATATATTTTTTTGCTTATTGAATAGAGTGGGATCGTTTGGTAATGAAACGAAAGGAAAAAGCGGTTATTGAGTGGCTGTGCTAACTTTGTAACAAGGTAAGTGTTTATATCCATTTCTTTAGAGGCATCTGGCCTCGTGGATTTTCTACCACGTGTTCCTTATGTGTGTAGCTGCCGATAGGCGTACTCATTATTCCTTAGCTTTGAATTTACATTGTATATTATATGTTATGTCCTGTTGTTGGTATTGCATTGAGGATCTGAGCATTGTACTCTGGCTGTGTGTTGATATATACTTCCCAGCAGTCGATGAGAGTCCCGCGCCGGTGAAGGATTATTATTGCATCATACCGTATTCGTATGTATTACGTTTTCTGGTTATGCATTTCATCATGTTGAGGGTAGGAGGATTCCGCCCTCAGAGCAGGAGGATTCCGCTCCATTGCATCATATTGAGGGTAGGAGGATTCCGCCCTCGGAGCAGGAGGATTCCGCTCCATTGCATATTATTAAGGGTAGGAGGATTCCGCCCTCGGAGCAGGAGGATTCCGCTCCATTGCATCATATTGAGGGTAGGAGGATTCCGCCCTCGGAGCAGGAGGATTCCGCTCCATTGCATCATATTGAGGGTAGGAGGATTCCGCCCTCGGAGCAGGAGAATTCCGCTCCATTCATTTGGCACATGTGACCCTTTGCATCATTTCATCTCATTTCATTTCATCTCATTTCGTTTCATTTCATTTTATACCATTGTGTAGACTTGTGGTACATAACTACTCTTCTGCTTCTACGTGAATTGCTTATTTGTTGACATGTTTCTGGCTCGTATTCCTAGTTGAGTTTATGATTTCATACGTGCTTCCGGTTATTATCTGGCTCCGCCTTTTTATAATTTAAATAAGAGGAATTTGGTTTATCCGTTTCTTCTGCCTGGTTAGCTATCCTATTCTTTGAGGTGGCTAGTCTACCCCATTTATTGAGTCCTTTCACTCACCCTTGTTTGTTGTTTGTTTCTTGTCTATCTATTTTGTTTCGGCAGGTTCGCTCCAGGATTGAGTTCGCCACGTTTTGAAGGAGGGAAGACGACTTCAGCTATCAGGGTGAGCCAGCTTTTATTCCGGATGGCCACCAGTTTATTGGTTATTATTTCAGTTGCATTTTGCTCCCTTCAGGAGGTATCTGTCTTCTTTTGTACTCTTAGATGTCTAGTCTGGATAGCCCTAAACCTAGTATGTTGGGTAGTCAGCTGTAATTTCTTTTGTACAGCTTAGAGGTATCGGTATGTCTGTGCTTTTTTTAAAGTCTTGTTCTTATTTATGAATTGAATTATATTTATTTTCCAAATTTAATTGGTAAGGGTTCGCCTGATGGGTCTAGGGGAGGATGTCGGAAATGACGCTATCTTTGAGCGAACTGACTCGAAGAGGAAATGATCGATGTCTTTTAGCAGATCTTGGCATGGAAAATAAATGACGCTAGCTTTAAGCGAGACTGTCTCGAAAAGGAAATGATCGCTATCTTTTAGCAGATCTTGACATGGAAAGGAAATGACGCTATCTTTGTGCGAAAACTGACTCTAAGAAAAAATGATCGCTGTCTTTTAGAAGATCTTGACATGGAAAGGAAATGACGCTATCTTCGAGAGTTCGAGAGAAACTGACTTGGAGAGGAAATGATCGATGTCTTTTAGCAGATGTTGACGTGGAAAGGAAATGACGCTATCTTCGAGAGAAACTGACCCGGAGAGGAAATGATCGCTGTCTTTTAGCAGATCTTGACGTGGAAAAGAAATGACGCTATCTTTGAGCGTACTGACTCGAAGAGGAAATGATCGCTTTCTTTTAGTAGATCTTGGCATGGAAAAGAAATGACACTATCTTTGAGCGAGACTGACTCGAAAAGGAAATGATCGCTATCTTTTAGCAGATCTTGACATGGAAAGGAAATGACGCTATCTTTGAGCGAAAACTGACTCTAAGAAAAAATGATCGCTGTCTTTTAGAAGATCTTGACATGGAAAGGAAATGACGCTATCTTCGAGAGAAACTGACTCGGAGAGGAAATGATCGCTGTCTTTTAGCAGATCTTGACGTGGAAAAGAAATGACGCTATTTTTGAGTGAGCTGACTCGGAGAGGAAATGATCGCTGTCTTTTAGAAGATCTTGACGTGGAAAAGAAATGACGCTATCTTTGAGCGAACTGACTCGAAGAGGAAATGATCGCTGTCTTTTAGCAGATCTTGGCATGGAAAAGAAATGACACTATCTTAGAGCGAGACTGACTCGAAAAGAAAATGAACGCTATCTTTTAGCAGATCTTAACATGGAAAGGAAATGACGCTATCTTTGAGTGAAACTGACTCTAAGAGAAAAATGATCGCTATCTTTTAGCAGATCCCGACTTGAAAAGGAAATGGACGCTATCTTTTAGCGAGATTGACTCTAAAAGGAAATGATCGCTATCTTTTAGCAGATGTTGACATGGAAAAGAGATGACGCTATCTTTTAGCGGGAATTGACTCAAAGAGGGAATGAAGTTCCGTCTGATATCTAGCGCAACTACCCCCAATTCAAGTGGTCTCAGCTCTTTCTTGGCAACCTAGAAAATGTCACACTGACTCTCTGCATTGTGGATACACCCTGTTTCTGATCTTGCAAATAAGCCTGGTGATTCTTGTTCTATTCTTTGCAGTAATATGGGATGAACAACGCCTAAGGCTTCTCCCAAACATGTCCACTCTTCATGATACAATTTGGTATGTCGTTCCTCCGGCCTGATGTGCGGTGCTTCATTACCGAGATCGGTCATGACTCGCTGAAACCTTTCCATTGTCGAAGGTGTGCCCTGCTTGCTGGAATTAAACCGGAATCCTGAAAGACAGAGTTTTGCAATTTTCTTTTGTTGCTCATGTGAGGTTAGCGCCAAAAGGGCGAGGAACTAATAGTGAGGCAAGATGTACAAAATGGAATAAAAAAAGTTTAAGGGCGAAAGTCGTTTGGACAGGGAACGTCTTTCTGAAAAGGAAAACTTATCTGGCAATATACTGGCGGCCTTGATGATCATGACATGTATCTTGGGTGACCTCGTCCGACCAGTGCCACTTGTTTGTTGAGAGTTGCTCCATGGAAGATATCAAACCGTAACCAAATTGAGGTGACTCTCAGGTCGACTAGTAGCGCCCTTTCGGGTTTTCGCTAACTAGCCTCTCTCTTTAATCTTTTTCCTCACTGCTTGTCTTGCGGCGCCTTCTCAGGTTTTCACCGACAAGACTTCTTTTTTTTCACTTTTTTTTTTCAATGCAATTTACAACACAAACATCTCTTTTGATGGCATCATCGACTTGTCATAAAGGAAAATTTGACATAAGTTCTCCAGAACGCATCATGAGGTGACTGTGTACAATTCCCTCCCCTTTGGACATATTTTCGTTAAAAATAAAAATTTTTGCCCCACTGTTTAGATAAACTGGGGCGCTTTATTTTTCTTCCTTGACATCGAAACTGGTATGCCAAATATCTCCTGAAGCATGTGAATAGATGATACAAAAAATAATAGAAGTTTGTTTTTATTTTATTTTATTTATGAAATAAAATAAAAACAAACTTCTGCCCCAGTTTAGCATAAAAAAGGGGATCTAAATTTCTTTTGATGTTGGCCGCAAATTTGGAAGCAAGTTTTGCGTCAATACGAAACAGGAAAGAATGAACTTTTCACTGTCACGAACACAAAGAAAATGGGGAGGAATATTGAATTTCCTCCATTTTCTTAAAAAATAAAACAACTTCTGCCCCCGTTTAGGATAAACTGGGGGCTCTGATTTTCTTGACATATCCCGCAAGCCTGGAGGCAAGCTTTGCGCGAAAAAAAGTAGACAGGGAAAGAGGAATTTTCTCTTGTTGCGACCGCACCGAAATGGTTGCCTACGTATCCTTTTGAGAGGAATCAGGTCAGACGTAGCTATAGGCAAATGCCCAAGTTTCTTTTGATGCTTTTCAGTTTCATTTCATTTTGGTACAATTACATTGATTCCAACTGAGAACATGTCTCGAAGTACAAAATGCTAACAAGGGATACAGTTTGGGATACCAAAAGAGAACAAAAGCCTTTCATTCATCCCGATTTAAAAGCCATCTTGGAGTCAACTGTAATACCTCTTGACCGCGTCTGCATTGACGGGTATTTCGGTTGTCCTGCCTTCTGGATCTGTAAGGTACAAGGCGCCATTTGGCAATACTTTCTTTACCAGGTATGGCCCTTGCCAATTTGGAGAAAATTTTCCTCTAGCTTCTTCCTGATGAGGAAATATTCTTTTCAAGACTAATTGTCCTTCTTTCAAGTCGCGGAGGCGCACTTTCTTGTTGTAGGCTCGGGCCATTCTTTGCTGATACAACTGACCGTGACAAACTGCATTGAGCCTCTTTTCGTCAATGAATGACAACTGTTCCAATCAGGTTTTGACCCACTCTGTGTCCTCAATTTGTGCCTCCACAATGATCCTGAGAGATGGTACTTCGACTTCAGCGGGTATGACTGCTTCAGTTCCATATACCAATGAATATGGGGTCGCACCTATGGAAGTGCGCACAGTTGTGCGGTAACCAAGCAAAGCAAAAGACAACTTCTCATGCCAATCACGAAATCCTTGTATCATTTTCCTAAGGATCTTCTTGATATTCTTATTGTCTGCTTCAACCGCGCCATTCGCCTTTGGTCGTTAAGGTGTGGAATTTCGATGCATGATCTTGAATCTTTCACACACATCATTCATTAAATGACTATTCAGATTTGCCGCGTTATCGGTGATGATGGTACTTGGGATACCAAAGCGACAAATAATGTTAAAATGAACAAAATCCACCACGGCTTTCTTGGCCACGGACTTGAGAGTGATGGCCTCAACCCATTTGGTAAAGTAATCTATTGCAACCAAAATGAATCTGTGCCCATTTGATGCTTTTGGTTCAATAGGCGCGATAACATCCATCCCCCATGCTGTAAAAGGCCAAGGGGCTGACATTGTGTGCAACTCTAAAGGGGGTGAGTGTATCAAATCACCGTGTACTTAACATTGATGACACTTTCGCACAAAAAATAATGCAATCATGTTCCATGGTAAGCCAGAAGTATCCTGCTCTGAGTAGCAAAAGTATACAACAAAGTTGACGAGAAAGGAAAAGTTAGAAAAGAAAAGAGGAAAAAAAGGAAAAAGAGGTGGAAAAATAGTGGAGTTTCTACCCCAAATCTCCAGGTAATGATGTTAACTTATTATCTTAGCTTATTACGTGTATTTGAATATATTTTTACGGTAAAAATAGGGATATTAGACATCACCCTAATGACTTAAATCGATAATTTAAAGGGTCAATTTGACGCGACCCGGAATCCGATTAGGCCGTGCGGCATCCGATATCCTCCCCTAGACCCATCGGGCGAACCCTTACCAATCAAATTAGGAAAATAAATATAACAATTAATAAATAAGAACAAGACTTTTTTTAAAAAAAACACAGACATACTAATACCCCTAAGCTGTACAAAAGAAATTACAGCTGACTACCCAACATACTAGGTTTAGGGCTATCCAGACCAGACATCTAAGAGTACAAAAGAAAACAGATACCTCTTGAAGGGAGCAAAATGCAGCTGAAATAATAAACCATAAACTGGTGGCCATCCGGAATAAAGCTGGCTCACCCTGATAGCTGAAGTCGTCTTCGCTCCTGAACAACGCGGCGAACTCAATCCTGGAGCGAACCTGCCAAGACGAAATAGATAGACAAAAACAAACAACAAACAAGGGTGAGTCAAAAGGACTCAACAAGTGGGGCAGACTAGCCACCTCAAAGAATAGGATAGCTAGTCAGGGAGATGAAACAGATAAACCAAATTCCTCTTATTTAAATTATAAAAAGGCAGAGCCAGATAATAACCGGAAACACGTATGGAATGACAAACTCATCGAAAACCAGGAACGTAAGATAACCAAAACATATAGGTATCCCGAACACATCAACAATCAAAAATACATCCTGTTGCGGCGTGCAACCCGATCCATATATTCATCCTGTTGCGGCGTGCAACCCGATCCATATATTCATCATGTTGTGGCATGCAACCCGATCCATTTATTTATACCATTGCGGCGTGCAACCCAATCCCCGCAACCCAGAATACGAGCCAGAAATATATAGGCAAAATGAGATATGTCTGCGACAAAGTATACATACCGCATACAAAAAACACAACACAATACACACAATAGT
This sequence comes from Petunia axillaris subsp. axillaris, assembly GCA_029990575.1. Lineage (NCBI taxonomy): Eukaryota > Viridiplantae > Streptophyta > Magnoliopsida > Solanales > Solanaceae > Petunia > Petunia axillaris. Next base: position 8,413,900 of record JARKNS010000001.1, on the reverse strand, counting down.
CAGTATGCGGGGCAATGAGATGGGATGGATGCGGTACGATGCAATGCAGTCACATATGCCTGATACCTATCTCCGGCGCGGGACTCTCATCGTCTACCGGGAGATATATGCAATAATGACCCGTCACCGGCTCGGGACACTCATCGATTACCGGAAAGTATATGCAATGATGATCCTTCACGGTGCGGGACTCTCATAGCCAACCGGGAAGCATATGCAATGATGATCCTTCATCGGTGCGGGACTCTCATCGCCAACCGGGAAGTATATATAATAATGATCCTTCACCAGTGCGGGACTCTCATCGCCAACCGAGAAGTATATGTAATAATGACCCTTCACCGGTGCGGGACTCTCATCGCCAACTGGGAAGTATATGCAATGATGATCCTTCACCGGCTCGGACTCTCATCGATTACCGGGAAGTACATGCGATACTCAAAACCAGAGTGCAATGCTCATATGCTCAATGCAATACCAACAACAGGGCATAACATATAATATACAATATAATTCCAAAGCTAAGGCGTGATGAGTACGCCTATCGGCAGCTACACACGTAAGGAACACGTGGTAGAAAATCCACGAGGCCAGGTGCCTCCAAAGAAATGGATATAAACACTTACCTTGTTACAAAGTTAGTACATCCACTCAATAACCGCTTGTCCTTTGCTTTCATTGCCAAACGATCCCACTCTATTCAATAAGCAGAAAAATATATCTAATTAGGCTAAAGGCTTCATTCCTCACATCTTAGGGCAATCTGATTAGGAACCTGATACCCTATACCCATACACAATACACAGGCCAGGCCTATATACAGGGTTTAAGGCCACATAACCAAACCCCAAATAAATTATATTTATAAGTTGTCCATAACTCACTGAGTACGAATATATAATCAATTTCATTATCGGAGTCCATTTGACCATTTAAACTATCCATTTACGTCATTAGGGCGATGTCTAAATTTTTACCGTAAAAATATATTCACACATACGTATTAAACTCAAATAATATATTAAGATTATTACCTGAATGTTTCGGGGTAAAAATTCTACTATTTTCCCGGCTCTTTTCTTATTTTCTGGCATTTTTCCACTGCGTGTTTTCCATTTTATGTTTCTGTGTATGTATGTACGTATGTTTCTGTTGTCCAAATTGATTAGGGGGGTATATATCCCCCTCCGCCTAACTTCATTTTAACGTTTTGTCATTTTCCTTTTTTTTTTTTTTTTTTTTTTTAAATTCGCTGCTACGATAAAAATTACAACGGTACCCTACGATATTCGAAATAATCCCAACTTTTGCATACAAGTTATACAAAATATATGTAATATACTCGTGAAGGCAGATCTCAAATTGGACTCCCGAAACTCAAGATGTGAATTTAAATAGAAAAAGTCAAATTATTTAACTTTCGGCATTTTAGTGGAAACTAGCCGAACAATATCGAAATTCCCTTTCAAAAAATCACAAAAGTCACAAATAATCATACGAACCTAATGACGCTTTCGGATTTTGAATCAGAGCTCATTCGCCAATACCGAGCTCGTAAATCTCTTTTTAATATTTATCGACGATAAAAACTGAAACCTTCTTCCGATGCCTACCAAAACGAAGTCTGATTTAGCTCAAATTTTACAGACAGGTCCTAATGGATATTACAAATATTTTAAAATTATCGGTACGCCAATCAGAGTCCTAACTTCCGAAACGACTGACCGAGGTCGTTTCAATCAGTTTACGCTGATACAATATCTACTTTGAATTTTGCCCTACTCCTTGATCAAAGCCTGCTCTGTCACTTTCTTCGGTGATAAAAATTTATAATGTTTAAACTCGTTCTCTTAGTCGAATTATGCTTAATATATATTGTCAAGTAGCAGTACATCACCATGGAAATCCTCCAGAAAAACAAGAAGAAAGTAAATATATGAAAAAGAGACAAAAATCACATAAAGTTGTATCAGTAACTTCTCGTATGCAAACATTGTGTCCGTCTGGTCGTGGACATTGCACTCATGTTGTACAATCCTCTTGACCTCGATAGTGTTGTCTTCCAAGATTAGTTGGACATGAAATGGCACTGATTGTAACCTGTCAAATATACAGAGAACAATAACACACTGTCACATGAGAAATCCATTGCGTTTCATCAATTTCAAACTTGTTCAATTAATACTGCAAAATTGTGGAGTAGCTGCTATGACAATTGTAGTGTTTAAGTTTGTTGCACTCAGGTGTAGAAAATACTTTACGCAATTCGTCATTCACCCATTAATAAGATATGATTTATGTTAAACTACACCGATTGTCCAAAGGCCAAAGTTAAATACACTGATTGTTTATGAGACACAATTATCATTCACTCATTTATAATGTAACTACGAGTTAATGTCTATCATAAAGATTAAACCCATATAGAGCAAGATAATTACAGTAGATCCGGCATTAATTAGCATTTAGCAACATGACATACACGGTATAACTAACTTAATATAATTGGTCAAATTATACTGATCGTGTTAGAAGATTTTTATATTGTCACTATATATAACTTAAATGTTGAGGGTCTTACTTGGATCGACAGTGACGAGCATGGCAGTGCCTCCAAAGTCACAAGTTCCTCCACCCTGTTTTCTCTTCTGCCAGTAGCTATTGAAAGCATAAGAAGCATGAGAAATCAAAGTAGCAGGCTGGTAGCACATCCCATTGGGCTGTATGGCCTCACAACCAGCCCCAGAACCACAAGCATAGTCCAATGCCTGCTGAATCAAGTCTGCTGGTACCGTTGGCTTGGCCACGCACCAAACTGCATTTTCAGGTTTCTTAGAAGGAGCTGGTGGGGGTGGTGATGAATGAGTATTCGGTGGCGGAATAAGAGCTGGTGATTTAGGTGCATTATGCGGTGGACTTTGTGCACTTGGAGATGGTGGTGGTGGTGGAGAAGTGGAAAGTAAAGGTGGTGGCATAGTCATTATAGGAGTAGGAGTAGGAGGAGGAGAATTGTATATTCCATATGGAGGAGAGTTTACTGGATTTGGTGGCATAGCCCCTGAAAGAGGAGGAGGAGGAGGAGAAGTGATTATGCCATATGGAAAAGAGTTCTCTGGACTAGTTGATTCAATCTGCCTTAGTTGTCTTAATGTCTTGTATAATCCAAGGCTAGGAGTTATCCTGACTCTATCTGTATTTCCTGACAATAGCAAAGGGACATGAATTTCAGTTGTGGATTCAACCACATGTTCGTGTGTTCACTGAATTCACTATGTCAAGATTGAACTAATATATACTCCCTCCGTTCCTATTTGTTTGTCATAGTTTGACTTGGCACAAAGTTTAATAAAGTAAGGAAGACTTTTGAAACTTGTGGTCTAAAATAAGCCATGAATATTTTTGTGGCTATAAATGAGTCAAAAAGTAACTTTAGAGTTGAATTATTACAAAATTTAAAAGTATGCCAATCTTTTTGGGACAGACTAATAAGGAAAGTATGACAAACAAAGTAGGACAGAGGTGGATATATATATAAAAATCAAGTATAGATAGTGTTAGATATACATTTCAAAACTTACTCTCTCAACTCAGAACCTAGAAAGTCTAAATTCTAAATCCGCGATTCATGAATACGACAACAACAATCTATTAGAAGGGTAGTGAAGTGGACGTTAGTGAAGTGGACGTTAGATTTACTAGTATATTTATATGCATACTTACCACATAGACCAAAGGGGCTTGAGGCTATCAACTGAATAGTCTGTAAGGCAATAATGTAGAATTTCATAGTGCTACTTCGTGAATCCATGACAATGTTGAATTAATGAATATGATCACACTGCTTCTAAGTCTCCTTGATTTGTGAAAACAAAACAGAGTGCTTTGACAACTCTTACGCATTCAGACATGGGAATAAGAAGGGAAGAGTGGGGTCCTTAAAATGAGAGCAACAGGTAAAAGTCATAAAACAGCAAAATTCTGATTCCGGGAAGAAGCTGAGTTGTTACTTAACTTGCTTATAAAGCTCATATTTAAATCAGGACTTTCTTCCGTTTGTCTCCTCTTTAACTAAATTATACTTTGCTTTTCAAGACAGAATATATGTTTTCTTGGTATGTCAGGAAACTAAGCTAAAAGAAGGAAAAGGTTAGAACACTTGTTGCTTTTGGAATCTATCTTTTGCTTGCCAAGTAATCCAAATCTCAGGCTTGTGCATTCTCTCACTACAATGAATTGTACAACCTAATAAAACAACGGCGTATGCAGAATTTTACGTCAGGCCAAAAGTCCCTTCCCCTCTCACCCTGCAATTTCAAAATTGTTTCTAGTATTTATTCACGTCTAATTGACAGTTTGCTGATCATCGTGTGAGAAATTTCTAATAAGCTTGCTATGATATGTAATTTCTATCAAATTGCCGATCATGGTTCTATATTTAATCTAAAGATAATAAGGTTGGAATTCATTTTAATCTCATAGCAATTCCTGACAAACTAGTAAAGGGATGACAAATAGGGTTTTTAAATATTTATTTGATATAATCAGCTTATACCCGAATTGGTATATCTATAAGGGAAAATCGTCAAATATATCCCTGAACTATGCGTTATTGCTTAAAATTACCCTCTGTTAAAAGAATGGTGTATCCTCGCCCTTACCGTGATAAGTTGAGCTTACCTATACCCTTATTCACTAACGCCCAGCTGAGTAGGATAATTTTTGTCCATTTGGCACAAAATAATCCTACTCAGCTGTCCACATAAGCTAAAGTTTGCTACCTCACCAATCCTACTCAGCTTTCCCCCCACCATAAAGGCACAATAAATCCAAACTCACCCTCACATTTACCCCAATTAACCCAAATGAAAATCTGCTAGGGTTCCGATTTGAACCCACATATCAAAAATTAATCTTTCTTGAGATAATGAGTGAGGGGTCGAGTAATACTTCATACGGGTCGAGTAGGAAATGCCTTTGTGGAATCGTTGCGGACCATTTCACGGCTTGGACTCCTATGAATGCTGGGAGACGCTTCTTCAAGTGTTCGAAGCGAGACGTAAGTAATTACTTATTTGGATTATTGGTTTTTATGTTGTTTAATAAAATTGTGGATTTATAATTTTTTTTGAATTGTTATAGGCTCAATCGTGTGGTTATTGGGAATGGGAGGACCGTGAATTTCCTTCCAGAGCTGTTGTTGTTATCAGTAATCTGAAGAGGAAAAATGACGCCCTTAATCGTGAAGTTGCAAGTTTGAAGAAGAAGGTGGAGGAACTTGAAGAATTTGCTATTGTTGATGCCATCAGAATTAGGACGATGAAGAAGCAAATTTTCCATCAATGGATTTTGATTCTTGTGTGTTGTGGTTTATTTGGGGGATTTATTTCTGTTTTTCTTAAGTGGGGTTAAATGGTGCAAACGAAGTAGTTGGCAACCATGGTTTTGTAATCCGATCTTGAACCATGAATGAAAGTTGTATTATGGTAAGCCTTGTTTTTTGAAGGATTTTGTTGATATAAATCCAAATGACGTCTGCTTCATTTATATATTGGAGGATTACATACTAAACTAGAAATGAAAAAACATACTCTTCATACTGTTCTAACAACAGTATGATCTTAACATTTCCTTAACATACTAAAATGAAAATTACTACTTGGAGATAATGAAGCATATTGTTGAAGAAATCTGAATTACATTGGTTCGGCTGGTGGTGATGGTGCTGCAGGTGGTGCTGGTGGAGGTGAGTCGGTGAAATCAATTCCCCTATTGATTAGTAGCCCTCTAATCATCCTCTCGACTCTTCCCATGTCCCTGTTGTAGTTTTGAAAGAACTCCTCAAACTTGAATCTGAATGACCATAAATCAGCCCTTAATTGTTCCAAATCATTTGTTAGTTGTTCAATTTCTGAAACTGAGTCTTCAACTTCTGAAACTGCCCTCCTTTGTGTTGAATTGCTTGCTGCTCTTCTACTAGGTCGACGAGCCATTGTTAAGGGATGTGGTAATATATTTGTTCTTGATTTTGTTACACACTTGAGAGTCCTATTTATAGTACCAAACGGAAACTGAAGTGTCCATTTGGAAGGGGTGTATGGAAACTGAAGTGTCTATTTAGAACAGGTTCTTAAGAGGCACTAAACATGTTCAATGCACTTGAAAAAAGAGTCTGTTCAACACACTTGAGAAAGCAGTTAAATGTGCCTGTTCGAGTGTACCATTTCAGATTTAAGTAACATTAATGCCCTTGAACTATGCGTTTACAACATGTTTGCCCTTATACTATGCGCCTTCCTTTTTCTATGCCCTTATGAATAATGCATCAGAAACCAGTTTAAGGACAAAATGAAAACATAATCAGTTTAAGGACAAAAACAAGATGAACATCAATATTAAAACTTAACCAGCAAGCTTATAGGGTCAATTAAAAACTAGATCATCAACATGAACATCAATGTACCATTAAACTGCATAACAAAGCAGCAAAAGTATGGGTCTATCACCCACAACATAGCAGTTTAGGGATACATTCAGCCCAACAAAAGATAAGAGTACTTAGTCTTAAACTGCATAACAATGCAGCAACAGTATGGGCTTATCACCCACAAAAACCAACAAATCCAAATCTAAGTTAAACATACACTTAAGCTTATTGCAGACATTAATCTAACTGATTGGACCAGTCATCAACAACAATTGCATCAGTGTTGGTTGGGTCAATAGAAGCCGTTGTCATGCTTGATTCCTCTCTTGCCTTGCTTGATTCCCCTCTTGACATCTTTGGCCCCCCTTGCCATCTGCTTGTACCTTTTCTTTTTGGCCTGCTGCTGCAGCTCACCTGGTAACAGTGCATCATTGCCCTTCCATGTTGCCCTTGTTGGTTCATAGGCCAAGTTAGTTGGGAGGCAGGCACCAGTTTCATCTCCTTTGAAGTGAATTTTTCTATTACCAGTGGGTTGCCTAAAAATCTTCCTCAATTCAATTACTGTTTGTGTCTCAGACACAACAGTTGGTCTTAAGGGGACATCAGCTTCAACTTCACTTTCAGGGCCAAAAGGAGCATAGTCACTGACTTGGGATTGTTGTGTGTCAGCTTCCACCTCAACATTAGTAGCTTGGGAACTCTGGACATCATTATTGGCTTGGCTGGATCTACTTCTTTTCCTTGGCTGAGATGACTGGCTTGTCTGGCCATCAGTACTGGCCTGCCAACCAATTCAACTTAAAAAAGTTATAAAACAACAAAGAACAACATTAAACACTGGAAAGAATGAATAAAGCAATACCTTGAAGCAGCCCCTTGCATTGTGATTTGGCTCACCACAATTACTGCATGTAATGGTGGTTCCCTTTCTACCAGCAGTCCACAATCCTGCTCTCAGTCTTGCTTCATCAGGTTCTCTAACTCTCAACACTCTTGGTCTACCAACTTGTCTTGTAAACTCAGGTGGTAACATTGCATGTGAGGCCTCAATCTTCCAGAATTTTTGCCCCCTCACAGGCTGCAGCTTATGCTTATAAGTAAGCATATAAGCCTCTCTGCTATGCCACCAATGTAGTGCAGTTTTTGGGTCAACCTTCTTATGCAACAAGGCCTTGATTGCATGAGGGCATGGAATCCCAGATAGATCCCACACCCTGCAAGTACACCTTTTTTCTTCCAAGCACAGAGTGTGCCTATCACCCCCCTCAGTTATCTCATACCCATTATCTCCATTAAATTCTGCCTTACAAACCTGAGCAATTGCTCTATAATCCTGGAACAACTTCATACAGTTTGGGCTAAATTCATGATCCCACACCCTTCCCTTATCTTCATTGGCTACCAGCAACCCCATTACTTTTATTCTAATCTCCTCCAACATTTTAATGATGGGCTTCTGTCTAGCATCTAGGATCCATGAATTGAATGACTCAGTGAAATTGTTATCCACCATCATGTTCTTGCACTGAGTGTCAAAGAAAGCCCTTGACCAAGCTTGGGGAGGATAATTCACCAACTCCCTTGCTGCTGCCACAGAAAGTGTTCCCAGCTTTCTCAACTGGTCATTGAAATCCTCTTCATAGCTGCTCCATGCACACCACCACATATACTTTCTCATTTCACCACTCTTCCATCTCTTACACCAATTGGCCTCAATGTGTCTTACACAGTACCTATGGTGAGATTCAGGCAGCACATTCTTCACAGCTTTCAACAGTCCCTACCAGTAAACAAGAAAAATTAAAATCAGTGGATAAAAGAAAAAAAAACAAACAAGATTGATAAACATTTACCTTCTGCATATCTGATATAAAAGTGACTCCAGCTCCAACATGTAACTCCAATGACCTCTTTAGAAGCTCAATAAACCATGCCCATGTCCTTTCATTTTCTTTGTCCACTATGGCCCATGCTATAGGATAGAAATGGTGCATTGAGTCCTGCCCAATGGCTACCAGCAACTGTCCAGAACATATTCCCCTCAGAAATGTGCCATCAAGCCCAATCAATGGTCTTAAACCACTCTTCCATCCTTGCTTTAAAGCATTGAAACATACATACATCCTCAGGAATCTTCTTTTTCCTTCCAACAGTGCATCCTTTGATATGTTGATAACAACATCACTACCAGGATTACTTTTCTTAAGTTCTTGACTATATGCCTCAAGCTTATTGAATTCATCAATAAAGCTTCCTTCCAGTTTTTGTAAACAGATTTTTTTGACCCTTCTCAACTTTGATTTTGACACATTTAAGCTCAAATCATTTTCTAGTTCTCCCCTCATTTCACTAACCTTGAACTTTGGATTACCTTGCACTTTGTTCTTGAAATATTGGGCTAAGGTAGCTGCATCAGCCCTATTGTTTTCAAACACTTCATCACAGTTGTGATCTAAATTCAAAGTCTTGATTTTGAAACCCTCACTCCTACCATCCCTTGAAATAAGACATACAAAAGGGCAGCCCTCTTGACACACATATCTAATCCTTGTCCTGTCACTTTTCTTTACCTCAATAGCTCTCTTATTAGCAACAACATAGTAATTCACAATCTGCCTAGCTTCTTTTAAGTCTTTGAATGTCATCCCCTTTTCCAAGTGCTTGAACTTCTCAAGTCTATTACCCACAACTCTATCCCTTTCTTTACTAAGAATCTCTAGTTCTTCAGGGTTATATTCCTCTAGTTCAGATTCAACATCAAGAATGTCACTAATACTGTGTTCTTGGTCAGTTCCCTCATCAACATCTACCAAGTAATTTTCCTGGTGGTGTGTAATATTTTGTGCCCTAACAGTCAACTCATTTTCATCAACAGCAAAGAAATTGATAACCTTAAACTGGTTAGAGAATAGATACTGCAGTGTCCTTATACCTTCACCATCCTTAACTAGGTAATAAGTACCCGATGGTCCAGTTACCAACAACTGTTTAACCACTCTAAAGCCTAAGTTTGTAGTAAACTCCTCAATAATGTCATCATAAAATAACAAAGCAGAGTCATACTTTTCCCATTTATGCACCAGTCTTTTGTTGTACGACAACTCAGGGGAAATGACCCAATTACCCCCATAGTTAAATACAATATCCACTTCTTCAATTATCATCCTTTAGTCACATGCAGAACAAAACACAATAGAGACAGGGACCACATCAGTAATGTATAGAAAAAGAAGGAATATCTGCAACTTGAAAAAATTTAATGAACCCTAAAGGATGGGCACAAGGGAACATTAAAGCATAGTCGGGTCCACCGACAAACAAACAATTCCATAAAAAGACACACTTCCACTATATAATATGATAATAATCAAACAACAAATACACATTAAACCCTAATTCCTAAACACGATTAACAATACAAAAAAACAACAAATAGATGAAAACAATGATAAATAAAGTTACCTCGATATAGCAGTAGCAGCAGGTTCTTGGTCGGATTTCTTTGCAGTAATTAAACCCTAGCAAAGATTAATTTTGGGGGAAATAATTGAAGGCTGAAATGGTTTGTACTGAGGGTTGTTGGGGTTAATTTTGTATGTAAAGTAACCCGTGTAGGTTAATAATGAGTGGGATTAAAATGTGGGGTTGGGTTAAAAATGGGGGGGAAAGCTGGGTAGGATTGGTGAGGTAGCAAATTTTAGCTTATGTGGACAGCTGAGTAGGATTATTTTGTGCCAAATGGACAAAAATCCTACTCAGCTGGGCGTTAGTGAATAAGGGTATAGGTAAGCTCAACTTATCACGGTAAGGGTGAGGATACACCATTCTTTTAACGGAGGGTAATTTTAAGCAATAACGCATAGTTCAGGGGTATATTTGACGATTTTCCCTATCTATAATGAGCAGCGTTTGAACATTGTTTTATCTGCCAAGGGTAAATTGTTTACTGTATTCCATTTCCCACAGGTATTTACACTATACGAGTGTGTAGAAGTGTTTATACTGTTCTTTCGGAAAAGGGTCAAATTTACCCCTAAACTATTAGAAATGTGTCAAATTTATCCTTCGTTTGAAAATAGTCTAAAAAATATCCTTACCATTTGATTTTTAGGCCAAACTTATCCTTATTGTGTAACAGAGCTCCAAGTCACATTTTTAAATTAATAAAGCTGATGACATGTTAATATTTTATTTACATGCTCGTTCCACATGTACCAGAGTGGAGAACCCATTTTTGTACTTGTCTTTCTCCATTTCCCTCATACACAGTAAAATAAATCTTCATAGACTCTTTCACTATTATAAAGAATGAATTAACTCAAATCAATGAGCTAAATTTAACATCCATAACTTTAATTCTTCTCCTCTTACCACCCAAGAATCATACCCACCTCTCTCACACTATCAGCAACTAGAAGGAAGAACACATGCATTCATGGGTTTGATGTGCATTAGAATACAGATTTTTCCTAGTGGAAAGACCAACCTGATGAGAGCAACGACAAGCACAACACATACACATGAAGAAGCATCTATTGACGAGTTAAGGATCAAAGCATACCTCTTTTAAGATTTTGGAACTTTTTTCCATGTGAAAGTAATTAGATGGATATCCCATTGTACTGGTTAAAAATTCCTTACTTACGATTGCTCCAACTCCATCTATGTAAGTTTTCTTTGAGGCATTGAAACTGCTTGTTATCTACCATTTATTTACATAAGAACTATTTGTTTGATCTCTTATTTTCTTTTGTTTTTGTCAAGGGGAAGAAGAAAGGAAGGTGCTGATGTGGAGTAAAAAAATTATTATTTTACAAAAGCAAAGGGGAAGAAGAAAGGAAGGAGCTGATGTGGAGTAAAAAATTTATTATTTTACAAAAACAAAAAAGTTTTAAGTCATTAAAAAATAATTTTTACAATGGTGTTAGATCTGAATAGGAATCCATTAGAAATGAGGGGGTATAAATATGCCAATTGACTAACGATAAGGGTATTTTTGAGACCATTTTTAAACGGAGGGTAACATTGCCCCATTTTCGATAGTTTAGGGGCAAATTTGGCCCTTTTCCATTGTTCTTTAAGCTTTCACTGTACTTGAACAATTCAAATAATGGCCACGCCTAGCGTCCTACGTTACACCAATTTGACATGATTGTTGGAACGATTGGAAAAGGGTCAAAATTACCCCTCAACTATTGTAAAAGAATCAATTTTACCACCTGTTTCAAAAGTGTCTCAATTTTGCCTTTACAGTTAATGATTTGGTCCGAAAATACCCTTATTATCTAACAGCTCCACCTCACATTATAATACAAATTTTTTTGCTGACATAGTTTCATACATAAGCCATCTATTTCTTTAAAATATAGGCCTGCTTCTTCAACATATAAACCTTCCCTTATTTTGTTCCAAAAGTAACTTGAGCAATCTAGCACTTATGTGATGACGTTGTTTATCCTTCTGTTAGGAGCCGAAAACATAAAGGAGTACTATATATTACTAAGTAGTCGTTTGGTACGCTGTATAAAAGTTAATGCCTTCATTAAATTTCTTATAAAATTGATGCAGTATATAGTTTGTTTTGCAAGAAGGTATAAAAATCTACATTAATAATGCAGCGTTTGGTTTGAATTTAGAAACGTGCACTAATTATATCTGCATAAATAAATGATGGAATCTATGTATTATTTTGTGCGGGATAGAAAGTGGAATAATAATATGGGTATTAGTTATGCAGGTATTAAAATATTAAAAGGACAAATATGCCCTCACCTCTCTTTACATTATACGCTTTGTATCATTCAAGCTAAATCTGTTGAAGATTAAATATTAAAAATCATAATTTAAATTAAGAAATGTATAATAATTTTTTAATACAACAAACCATTCATTAACATATAATACATGCATAACTAATACGTGCATTATTAATACCTACATTATTAATACCTGCATAGCTAATACCTGCATAACTAATACATGCATTACTAATACCCACATAAAGTCTATCTCAACTAAACAACCCGTAATTGCCTTACCGATTTCAGATGAATCATTTTCTTTTCAAATAAATAAATAAATAAGACCATCCAATAGCAATTTTCTTGCTTAGGCGATTCTTTTAGTATAGAGTCCGTGGATGCCCTCTTACTCATAGTCTGAGTTCGAGCTTTAATCAAGGACATGATCTTGGATCATATAAAGATTTATTGTAAAAGTAAATAATATTGAACAAAATGTAGCAGTAAAATAATATTGAATTAAATAATTTGAAATTTAAAAAAGTAAAGAACTCAGAAACTTATTTTGAATATGAAGAGTTTTTATTGATACTTACATAAAAAAACTGGAGAATTGAACAAAGAAAGTTTACATAAAAGTTTTAGAGAGTGATAGAATCGGAGAATTCGTCTGCCGATTATTACAAATGACAGCCATTTTTATAGGCATACAATTTTTACGCGGTAACTATAATTATTGATGGATACTATTGATACACAGTACTCTTGAATTATTGCATGCATACTTATTATTGCTGAAGAAAACTTTTGCTCCTCTTATTGTTGAATGATATTCTGCCGGCTAACTTTTCCTTCTTTTGAAAAGATTTAATTTCTCTACTTTAGAATATATGAGTTGACTATTTGTCTTTTTGTAATCAATGACCTTATCTTGATGTCTCTTCATTCTTGTTATCATATTGCACATGCTGATGAATTATTGAATGATTCTTGACTCTGTTGCTTCAATATTCTAATAGGTATATCTGAGTTAATCCTCCTGGACTTTGCATATCACCATTGTCATTGTTGGATGAGGCCGTGTCTAATAGTTCTGCTACTTCATCTAAGTCTTTATCTTCATAAGAATCAATTTTTGACAAAGCTTTTTGCAATCTCATTTTAAGCTCTTCTTTGGAAGGTTTCTTTGTTGGCACATTAACTATTGATTTTTCATTATTTTGTGGCTTTGGAGACCACCTCTTTATCTTGATTTCTTTACTAAAATGCTTAATATGATCTGTAGAATTGAAATTCAAGCTCCATCCAATAATGTATGAAACTCTTTTTGTCATAAAATATTTGCAATATTGAATATGCGAAGGTAACTGACTAATTTTTTCTTCTTCTTGGAACTTAAGAAAACCCTTTTGGTATGATGGGGCAAGTACTCGGTCATCTTCTCCGAAAACTTTCCACCATTCATAAAACATCTTGGAATTGAACTTGATGTAATATTTTCATACTTGATAAACCATGAATGGGATTTTGGTCTTAAATATAAAAAATTAAACCACGCATCTCTTTAACCAAAGTGATTGTAGGTTTGTGGTCTGTATTACAATGGTAAAGGTCTTGGAGTGTGTAAATGGTTTTCTGGTCAATCATATGGGCTAAAAATCTTTTTGATAGTAAATTTTGAATATTGAACACTGTAGGGACCATGAGGATCTTCGAGAATATTTTGAACTTCTATTGAATCGGTAGCAGCGAAAATGAACTCATAAAATTCTCTTGCTTTCAAAGGATCATTGGTGTCTACATAGTTATAGTTGGTATAAACAATTTTTGAAATTTATTGAGATCATATGATAATTGGGCTCTTTCTACTGCTAATATTGGTATTGTGGTAGTTGTAACATATTCAAATTTCTCGGTAGGTACTGATGATGGAGGTGTATTGTTAGGTGTATTTGGTGGTTTTGCTACTTCTGAATAAATGTTTGGAGTTTTCATTTCATAGCTGTTTTTTTTATGGTTATTGAATTCTGGACACTAGTTGAGGAGTTGGAAGGATATGAAAGTGGTTTTTGTGGTGTTGAAGGTGATATTAAATGTGGATATTGGGCTAATACTAAGTATTTGCTTAATTGAGATAGTGGTCTTTGCTGAGAAGGCCTCATATTTTTCCCTGTAGAAATTCTCTTGTAAGAAAATTTGGTAAAGAATTTGACCATCCTTTTATAAATTCTATTTGATAATCAAAGCTTGAAAGAATTGCTTGCCAACGAGCAAATATTTATTTTGAAACAAGATTGTTAACATCCTTTTGTAAAACATCTTTTGCAGCTTTACAATTCACTCTTATTAAAAAAAATTTATTGACTAAATCATCTTAAAATTTTGTGATACATAGCACTATAGATAAAATTTATTTTTTGATAGTACTGTAATTCTTTTGTGATCCTATCCATATTCCAGTACAATATCTGACTACTTGTTCGGATGATTGAGAGGGCATTTTTGGTTGAAGAATGCCTCCATAACCTATATCTGAGGCATCTGTTTTAATAATCATAAAGGCCTCGGGGTGAGGGATACCCAGGCAAGATAATTTTTGAACAATAGGATTTTATTTTCTGAACAGTTTGAGTCTGTTCTGTACCTCAAGGAGTAGGTTCTTTTCTAAGTCTTCTATACTGGGGTTCACATAAATTGTCTAAGATTTGGTATAAAATTGACTACATAGTTAAGACTTCCTAAAAATCTTTGTCATTGAGTTTTATCTGTAATAATATCTGGAAATTTTGAAGAGAAATCTATGGTTCTACAGGTAGGTTCGTAAGTGCCATTATTTAATTTATGTCCTAAAAACCTTATTTGACTCTAGAATAATTTGATTTTCTAGCACTTATGAAACGATCTCGGTTAGTCGTTTTGGGAGTTAGAATTCCGATTGGCGTGCTGATAATTTTAAAATCTTCGTAAGGACCATTGGCACTTATCTGTAAAAATTTGAACTAAATCAGACCTTGTTTCGTAGACATCGGAAGAAGGTTTCAGTTTTTATTGTCGATAAATATTAAAAAGAGATTTTCGAGCTCGGTTTTGGCGAATGAGCTCCAATTCGAAATCCGAAAGCGCCGTTAGGTACGTATGATTATTTGTAACTTTTGTGAACTTTCGAAAGTGAATTTCGATGTTGTTCGGCTAGTTTCCGCTAAAATACCGAATGTTAAATAATTTGACATTTTTTCAAATAATTTGCATATTGAGTTTCGGAAATCTGATTTGAGATCTACCTTAGTAAGTGTATTACATATACTTTTTATAACTTGTATGCAAAAGTTTGAATTATTTCGAGTATCAAAAGGGTACCGTTTAAAATTTTAATTAAGAAAAGAAAATACAAAAGTAAAAGAAAATAAAAGAAAAAGACGAAAAAAAGAAGAAGAAAGAAACTGAAATTTAAAGGTGGTGGCACATGTGCAGGGATATATATACCTTTTGTAACAAGCTTCAGTTCGAAGCTCAAAAAGAAAAAGAGAATAGAAAACGAAACAAAAACAGAGAAAGGAAAAGAATGCCAGAAAATGAGAAAAGAGCCGGAGAAAAATAGAATTTTTACCCCGAAACATTCAGGTAATGACCTTAATATATTATTTGAGTTTATTACGTGTGATTGAATATATTTTGACGGTAAAAATTGGGATATTAGACATCGTTTTAATAAATTCAATTAATAGTTTAAAGGGTCAATTGGACCCCAATAATGGAATTAATTATATATTCATACTCAGTGAGTTATGGGCAACATACAAATGTAATTTATTTAGGGTTTGGTTATGTGACCTTAAATCCTGTACATAGGCCTGGCCTGCGTATTACGTATGCGAATAGGGTATCAGGTTCCTAACCGGATTACCCTAAGATGTGGGGAATGAAGCCTTTAGCCTTATTTGATATATTTTTCTGCTTATTAAAACACAGTGGGATCGTTTGGCAATGAATCCAAAGGACAAAGCGGTTGTTACGTAACTGTGCTAACTTTGTATCAAGGTAAGTGTTTATATCCATTTCTGAGGCACCTGGCCTCATGGATTTTCTACCATGTTTTCCTTACGTGTGCAGCTGCCGATAGGTGTACTCATTATGCTTTAGCTTTGGATTTACATTGTATATTATATGTTGTGTCTTGTTGTTGGTATTGCATTGAGGATCTGAGCATTGTACCCTGGCTGTGAGTTGGCATCTACTTCTCAGCTGTCGATGAGAGTCCTATGCCGGCGAAGGGTTATTATTGCATCATATTGCATTTATATGCATTACATTGCATATCATATCGGGTGCAGGATTATTCCGCCACAGGAGAGTGCAGAACTATTTCGCCTCTGATTTATATCATATTGGGTGCAGGAGTATTCCGCTCCAGGAGCAGGAGTATACCGCTCTTATATCAGATACTGAGTGCAGGAGTATTCCGCCTCAGCTTTACATTAAATCGGGTACAGGAGTATTCCGCTCCAGGAGAGTGCAGGAGTATTCCGCCTCTGGTTTATATTATATCCGGTGCAGGAGTATTCCGCCCCGGGATCAGGAGTATTCCGCTCCAGTTGGTTATCAGATTGGATTCCCCTCGACTGCAGGAGTATTCCGCTTCGAGATGGGATTACGGGCACATATGACCTTTTGTATCATATTTCATCTCATTTCATTTCACCTCATTTCATTTCATACCATCGCGTAAAATTGTGGTACATAACTACTGTTCTGCTTATACGTGCATTGCTTATTTGTTGATATGTTTCTGGCTCGTATTCCTGGTTGAGTTTATTGTTTATTACTTGTTTCCGGTTATTATCTTTCTTTGCCTTTTTATAATTTAAATAAGAGGAATTTGGTTTATCTGTTTCTTCTCTCTGGCTAGCTATCCTATTCTTTGAGGTGGCTAGTCTGCCCCACTTATTGAGTCCTTTTGACTCACCCTTGTTTGTTGTTTGTTTCTTGTCTATCTATTTCGTTTTGGCAGGTTCACTCTAGGATTGAGTTCGCCACATTGTGAAGGAGCGAAGACGACTTCAGCTGTCAGGGTGAGCCAGCTTTTATTCCGGATAGCCACCAGTTTATTGGTTATTATTTCAGTTGCATTTTGCTCCCTTCAGGAGGTATCTGTCTTCTTTTGTACTCTTAGATGTCTAGTCTAGATAGCCCTAAACCTAGTATGTTAGGTAGTCAGCTGTAATTTCTTTGGTACAGCTTGGAGGTATCAGTATGTCTGTGCTTTTTCTAAGTCTTGTTATTATTTATAAATTGAATTATATTTATTTTCCTAATTTAATTGGTAAGGGTTTACCCGACGGGTCGAGGGGAGGATGTCGGGTTCCCGCACGGCCTAGCCGGATACTGGGTCATGTCAGTTGGTATCAGAGCCCGGTTTAGAGTCTATCCAGACTAAGACAGTGTCTAGTAGAGTCTTACTGATGGGTACGTAGACGTCCGTACTTATCTACGAGAGGGTATGATGGCATTTAGGAAGTTTTACTTCCTTCATCATTTTTGATCGTGCGTCGGTCTAGGATGCAAAAGTATTTTTGATAATTCCTTCGTGGTAATTGTGAACCCTCGTGCAATAAATCAGCAAACGGTAGGAGTTCAGGACGAAGTAGTCTAGCATGGGGCCAGATCTACTCAAGCCCCGAGAGTGTTTGATCGTGCTGACGATCTAGTTACGGAGGCCCCAGCTATACGAGCTTGCGATGGGCAAGGGAGCAGGGCCTTGTGGTTCCCTTGGCTCTTTACGATGCTTTACGAGAATCTTGGTGACGTAGATACCGCAAGAACCTATCATTCGCTAGGAAACTTATCAGGTTGCCGCAGATGCAGACGTTTGGTCTCAGGGAGCTCATATTCTAGTTTTTAATATTATTGCAATAAACTATGTTCCGGAAGCTGCATGTGTTGTGCCTCTAATATTCCGGCTGGTTAGCTAGCCCAAGTAATAGTTCAGTCTGAGTGCCCAAAGAGGTTGCATTATTTTACGCGGTTGAACCTTTCAATATTCTAAAGCAATGCATCAGATAAACCTCGTGATTTTTTTAAATATAAAATGATGTCAGTGTATCCTTCAGGCTCTTGATTATATCGAGCGGTATGGTGTTGATTATTCTGCATTCCAGTTTCAGGGGTCAAGCCTTGAATTGGTGGACCGCTCTCTTATTAACTAACTTGGTTCGGTTTTCTTCTAGATTCGTGAAAAAGTTCCTTTCGAGTAGCGAGCAAGATGAAAAGTGTTGCCAGTGTGAGTGGATTGGACAGGGTATGTTAGCATGTTAGTGTTTTAGAATATGAGATTGAATTCTATAGAATGGCTGGATATGCATTAGTTAGTCCATGAGCCTTTCGAGAGATTCAAAGATTTATTGATGATCTTTCTTTTTCCTTGAGATCCCGGATGGCTCGATAGATTGAGGTCTGGATTTCATTCGATGTTGTTGTTGATATTGCCTGAAGGTACGAGGCATACCATAAGTTAAAGCGGGATGAGTTAGAGCGGGAGAGCAAGAGATCCCGTGGCCCTAGTAGGCAACCATGGTACCGCTTTTTGAGGTAAGAGTTCTGATTATTTTGGGAGGTCACCTTCCAGGTTATCTCAGCTTGTGTCACGCGATTCTTAGAGTGCGCCAGTAGTTCGTTAATATCAGACCCAGTTTTTCTCTTTGTAGCTATCAACAATCTGTCTAGCTTCTATTTTCACTGAAAAGGTATTATCATTGTCGCGAGCCTGTCATCTTTGGTGGAGTTCTTCCTTACTCCGGCAAGTAGGCAGTCGTCCTTTCTCTTGTCATCAAGCACTTGCACAATCGCAGGCGATTTCATTTAGATCTCAATCAGCCGGAGAAGTGCCACCATCCAATAGAGTTCGAGAGCGTGGTGGTTGTGGTTCTTATGGAAATAATTATCAGGGTAGCGGCTCAGCTTAGCTGCAGAGGCAATTCTATGAACTGCTAGTCTGGCAGGATGCTGTGGCATCCGATGTAGTAGACCCGTGTATTTCTTTTTCCCTTATCTGTGAGTAAGATTTATTTTTCCGATCGATCTGGAAATGGTTTGTCTTATCATATTTCCATGGTTTCCTTAGATGTCGTTTCTATTAAGAATCCGTTGCGGTAGAGGGGTAAGCTTCTGATATGATTTATTCCTGGCATTTATGATGACCCTACTAGTTTATCTAGTTTAAATGTGAGAGATTTGTGAGTGAGTATTGGTATTGTTTGCTTGGCATCTTGTTGTGCCTCATTCTATTATAATGTCAACTCCGTCTACCTCTCTGTGGAACTCAGTATCGGTAGGATGATGAGATTCTTATTCGTCATCATCAGAAAGTGTCATTATTTCTTCCAGTGTAGAGTGGTTAGTAAGTAATATTCGATCCACGTGTCTCCTCTTGGTTCAAGACGCTAGTAGAGTCATGTTATTCTATGAGCCGTCTCAGTTATAAAAGATTTTCTAGTAAATTTTCGAAGTTTCCTTCTAATAGGAGAGTTAAATTGGCATGAATGTTGTTTCATAGAGCTCAATTAATATCCATTTCTTCAATTGCGATTCTTTAGCTAGCTGGACTCGTAAGTAGTGTAGCTCAGGTAGCTAAGCAAATAAGAAGATGAGCTTCCTAAAGATCTAATTATTTCTATCCTCAGTTTATTGCTATCTCTTCTTCTTCCGATACTAGTGAGCTTGGGCGTTTAGTAGCCACTTGTAATATTCCTTGTATTAAGCCAGAGTGTGTGTCAAGATAGCCTGGTAATCACATTATTGTTTTTCAAAGCTGCTAAGGCTAATGAGAAGCGTTATCCATCAGGTTGTGGTGCTTAAGGTAAAGGTATGGAATTATGAACTCAAGAGTTGCAGCCGTTTGACAACTCGAGAGGGTAGTTTAGTAGCTTAGGTCTGAGCCGCATTAAGCTTTTAGCTAAATCTTCTTTGTCCAGCAGACTGTGCGGGGATGGTTAATCCTATTCAAATAGCTGCATGAGTTTGTGCTTTAAGTGGAGGAGTCTTCCTCCAAATACTGAATGGTAATACTAAATCTCTAAGGCGTTGATACCACTTTTGTCACGACCTAACCAAGGTCCACGACAGAAACCTAAAATGAGTGTCGATCATTGCTAAACCCACTAATAAGCTATTAATGCTAGAGATAAGCTGACAACCTGATCATATACATACGTACCTATCTGTTGAAAGCATAAAGTCTGGAAAGATGACACGACTTTAACTTGCTGGCAACTAGAACACTGAGCCACAAATTCTGCTGTGTCACACTTCATTGCGTCCCACCAATAAATTTGCTTAAGATCATGGTACATCTTAGTCGAACCTGGATGAACAGTGTATTTCGAATAATGTGCCTCTATCATAATCTGTCCATGTAAATCTGCAACATCAGGAATACAAAGTCTATCTTTATACATGAGAACACCGTCAGTAGTAACCCTGTATGGTGACTCCAGTTTTCTTCTGGCTATCTATCTGTATTCAACTAGAACTGGATCCTCATACTGACGTTGTTTTACTTCATGAAAATTTAAAGTTAAAGGTCTAGTGCAACTTGTCGTCCATCCATCATTGGCATATCTCCTTCACGCCTCAACTTTTTGAGAAGTTACTTTAGCGTTATAAGTGCACATGTAATCAACTTTGTTGCTGGTATTCTGCCTTAGCTCATGGTCCAACTACATGTCTCTTTTATTTTCACTTTATCAAGTCATAATATTTTCAATTCAAAGACAATACCCTGAAGTAGATGTTCAGTCTAAAGATCACTCCTAGTCTGCATCATAATATCCAGTAGTATTTGCATGATCCTTATCCTTATATGATAGACTCTGTTTAGATGAACCTTTGACATACATTAGGATATGAGTAACTACATTCCCACAAGGAGCTTGCGGAACAACACTAACATCAACTGAGATGTTGCATAGTGCGTTTGTAAAAATAATATAGCTTGCATCAAATCTTCCATAGTGTGTAGCGACAAGGTACTTCAAAAGCTCCCCTATTGCATCAAGCGTGAGCTAATTCTTAGTTCCATCGACCTGTTCCATATCAAAAGGTATTTCGAAGAGGTGATTATCGACTGAATCATGTTAATCCATCCAGAGTTCCGTATATCTTTGTTTCAAAAAAGTAGAACTCTCCTCTTGTGATCGAGGGAGGGTCAGTTTAGTCAAAATAAGCTGGGCAATGGTGTTATCATATTATCCAGATATATTTTATTCCAAGAGTTCGGTGTTCGTGTTATAATTCTGATTCCACAATCATGAGATAGTATTCGTGGAGTAGCTTATGAAGGTCGTGCAAGTTCTTTTGTTATCTGTGCGAATTTTTCTTTAGACTTAGGCTCGTTAGAGGACGAACGAGAGTTTAAGTGGAGGAGAATGAAACGACCTCGGTTAGTCGTTTCGAGAGTTAGGACTACGATTGGCGTGCCGATAATTTTAAAATCTTCGTAAGGACGATTGGGACTGATCTGTAAAATTTGAGCTAAATCAGAGCTCGTTTGGTAGGCATCGGAAGAAGGTTTCAGTTTTTATTGTCGATAAATATTAAAAAGAGATTTTCGAGCTCGGTTTTGGCGAATGAGCTACGATTCGAAATACAAAAGGCCTGTTAGGTTCGTATGATTGTTTGTAACTTTTGTGAACTTTCGAAAGTGAATTTCGATGTTGTTCGGCTAGTTTCCGCTAAAATGCCGAAAGTTAAATAATTTGACCTTTTTCCAATTAATTTGCATATTGAGTTTCAGAAATCCTATTTGAGATCCGCCTTAGCAAGTGTATTACATATACTTTGTATAACTTGTATGTAAAAGTTGGAATTAGTTCGAGTATCATAAGGGTACCGTTTTAATTTTCGATTAAGAAAAGAAAATACAAAAGTAAAAGAAAATAAAAGAAAAACACAAAAAAGAAGAAGAAAGAAACTGAAATTGAAAGGCGGTGGCACATGTGCAATAATATATATACCTTTATAACAAACTTCAGTTCGAAGCTTAAAAAGGAAAAGAGAACAGAAAACGAAACAAAAACAGAGAAAGAAAAAAAAATGCCAGAAAATGAGAAAAGAGCCGGAGCAAAATAGAATTTTTACCCCGAAACATTCAGGTAATGATCTTAATATATAATTTGAGTTTATTACGTGTGATTGAATATATTTTGACGGTAAAAATTTAGATATTAGACATCGTTTTAATAAGTTTTATTAATAGTTTAAAGGATTAATTGGACCCCGATAATGGAATTAATTATATATTCATACTCAGTGAGTTATGAGCAACATATAAATGTAATTTATTTAGGGTTTGGTAATGTGACCTTAAATCCTATACATAGGCCTGGCCTGCGTATTGCGTATGAGAATAGGGTATCAGTTTCCTAACAGGGTTACCCTAAGATGTGGGGAATGAAGCCTTTAGCCTTATTTGATATATTTTCTGCTTATTAAAATACAGTGGGATCGTTTGGCAATGAATCCAAAGGACAAAGCGGTTGATGCTTAACTGTGCTAACTTTGTATCAAGGTAAGTGTTTATATCCATTTCTTTGGAGGCACTTGGCCTCGTGGATTTTCTACCACGTGTTCCTTACGTGTGTAGCTGCCGATAGGCGTACTCATTATGCCTTAGCTTTGGACTTACATTGTATATTATATGTTGTGTCCTGTTGTTGGTATTGCATTGAGGATCTGAGCATTGTACCCTGGCTGTGAGTTGGCATCTACTTCCCGGCTGTCGATGAGAGTCCTACGCTGGTGACGGGTTATTATTGCATCATATTGCATTCATATGCATTACATTGCATATCATATCGGGTGCAGGATTATTCCGCCCCAGGAGAGTGCAGCACTATTGCGCCTCTGGTTTATATTATATTGGGTGCAGGAGTATTCCGCTCCAGGAGCAGTAGTATTCCGCTCTTATGTCAGATACTGAGTGCAGGAGTATTCTTCCTCAGCTTTACATTATATCGGGTGTAGGAGTATTCCGCTCCAGGAGAGTGCAGGAGTATTCCGCTTCTGGTTTATATTATATCCGGTGCAGGAGTATTCCGCCCCAGGAGCAGGAGTATTCCGCTCCAGTTGGTTATTAGATTGGATTCCCCTCGAATGCAGGAGTATTCCGCTTCGAGATGGGATTATGGGCACATGTGACCCTTTGCATCATATTCAATTTCATTTCCTTTCATCTCATTTCATTTCATCTCATTTCATTTCATACCATTATGTAAACTTGTGGTACATAACTACTCTTCTGCTTATACGTGCATTGCTTATTTGTTGATATGTTTCTGGCTCGTATTTCTGGTTGTGTTTATGGTTTCATACGTGTTTCTGGTTATTATCTGGCTCTGCCTTTTTATAATTTAAATAAGAGGAATTTGGTTTATCTGTTTCTTCTCCCTGGCTAGCTATCCTATTCTTTGAGGTGGCTATTCTGCCCCACTTATTGTGTCCTTTTGACTCACCCTTATTTGTTGTTTGTTTCTTGTCTATCTATTTCGTTTCGGCAGGTTCGCTCTAGGATTGAGTTCGCCACGTTGTGAAGGAGCGAAGACGACTTCAGCTGTCAGGGTGAGACAACTTTTATTCCGGATGACCACCAGTTTATTGGTTATTATTTCAGTTGCATTTTGCTCCCTTCAGGTGGTATATGTCTTCTTTTGTGCTCTTAAATGTCTAGTCTGGATATCCCTAAACCTAATATGTTAGGTAGTCAGCTGTAATTTCTTTTGTACTGCTTGGAGGTATCAGTATGTCTGTGCTTTTTCTAAGTCTTGTTATTATTTATAAATTGAATTATATTTATTTTTCTAATTTAATTCGTAAGGATTCGCCCGACGGGTCGAGGGGAGGATGTCGGGTGCCTGCACGGCCTAGCCGGATACTGGGTCGTGTCAACTTACAACTAAATGATAAGACCCAAACCCCCTCAAGACCATTCACTCGGAGTCAAGCCAAGTTGATCCAAGATACCCATCTTCACTTGATATGGAAGAGTATGGAAGAAGGCCCCGAGAGCGACTTGAAGACCATGCTTTGGTGTGCCGTGGATGGAGGATCCTCTAGGACACTTGGAGAGGCTCAAGAGACCCAAAATGAGACACCCCAAGGGGCTCCAGAACAAGGCGGAGCGCCTCCCAGCTGAGGCGGGGCACCTCCCAAAATCCAGAGTGCAGGAAGTCAGGAGGAAGCCTATAAATACTTCACTTAGCCTCTTTGAAACATTAGCTTACCTTTGAATCTTATGAATGATGAATAGAGTTTATCTCTTTTTATGAAGAAACCCTTTCTTGGTTGCTTGAATTCACTAGTGGAACCTAGTTGAGTCTTGAACCGAAAACCCGATCATTCTATTTGCGAGTCCCAAGTGTGGCTCGAGGGTAGTTGCATAGCGTAGGCTCTTTTCGACACCGATACGGGGGTATCACGGAACAAGTTCTCCGTGGTTACCTTGTAGGGAGTTCGGAACACGTCTCGTTCGTCTTATCTTTACTTTCCGCATTTTGATTCTTATCATCTTGGTATCATAGCAAGGCTCGGGTTTTGTTTCTACAAACCCCCGACCCTTGATTCTTCGTGCCTAGGTTAGTTTCTATCTTAGGTTCTTGTTTGTTGTTATTAAAAGAAGAAAACTACAAAAAGAAAATTGAAAAATTGAAAATCTAAAAATTTGGTGTAACTTGTTGGTTTGAATGATTCATGATATGGGTGTTATAGATTCTTGATCGTGGTTGAAATCCCGTTGTTTGGATACCAAAAACACTTGGATTGGTGAAGATTGAAAAATCGAAACCCCAAAACCCCTTAAACCCTTGATGAACTTGTTCTTGATGATTTTAGATTGATTCTTGGGTTGAATTGAAGTTGGATTGAGAACTTGACATTGGGGTTTGGTCCTTGTGTGATTCCTGTTCTTTTGGTACCTTAAACACCCAATTTGGAGTTGTATTGCATGAATTGAGAATTTGAAACCCTATGAAAATTTGAAAATTTTGAAACCCTAGCTTTGAAGATGATGATCATGGTGGATTGTTTGTTTTCGATTGGGGTTTGATAAAAGTTGTAGGGGTTTGTTCTTTGTGATTAAACAATATTGGGGTACCTTTGAATTGCTAAAACAACGCTTGATTAGTTGGATTGTAGGGTGAAAAACCAAGAAGAACTGAAGTGAAACTGTGCTGAAGGTTGCAGGAGGCGGAGCGCCTATATTCTGAGGCGGAGCGCCTCAATTCTGTGACCTCTCTGGAACTTGCTGAGGCGGAGCGCCTCACCCTGTAGGTTTGCCCAGGGCGGCCGCCTGCTATCCTGAGGCGGGGCGCCTACTTCCTGAATGTTGGGAATTGGGTAGTTTCTTCTAGATTCTCGTGTTTTGTTGTTTGCATTGCTTCTAATTAGTACTATTAGAGTATAATCCTACTTGATTAGTACTAATTACTTCAAGCTACTAGGATCATCGTGCCTTAGAACGGAGACTAGAACTCAAAGAAGACCCGTAGTGCCTTTTGACTCAAGTCCTCACTCAAAGTGCTTAGCGATCCAATCGAGTCCTATTAACTCCACTCACCCCGGAGTGCATTTGGCTTTTGAGTCGAGTGATTAAGTTTAGGTTTACTATTCAACTTCGTGAAGCTTTGAGTTCAAGCACGAGTGAAAAAGCCATCACCACCATACGAGTGATCCGAGTGACAACTTGTGAGGGAGCGAGTGAGCTGTTTTGACTAACTCTTGTTTCTTTTCTTTGTAGGTACAATGTCTACCGAAGGCGAAGACTTTGCTAAGAGTGCCCTCGCTACTATTCTAGCTAAGTTGGATAGTATGCACTTGAGGATTGAGAGCCTCGAGCGGGTGAACTCTAATGCCCTAGTTGAGCAAGGGACCTCTAATGTCCCCTCGGAAAAAGGGACCCCGAGCGTCCAAATCGAAAAAGGGGCCCCGAGCGCCCAAGTGGAAGTCTCAAGTACTCCTAACTTTACCCCGGAACAAGTAAGCCATGTCATTGAATTGCTCAATCAACAACGGGTAAAGGAGGACCGAGAGAGAATTGAACAAACGGGCATTCCCCGTATCTTGGGTAATCCCTCAAGAAACATCCCATTACCAAGGCCCATCCGAAACGTGCAACCTCTTGAGCAAGTCGATGAAGCTCAAGAAGGGGAGGAAGCCGATTATGTTGATGATATGTATGGGTTTGATGATCACTTTCAACCGAGACGAGGTATGAATTGGGGTCGTAATGTGGATCGTGGTAGGGGCCGAGGTCGAGGTCGAGGGCCACCTATGGGATATGTGGGAGGGAATGTGAGAAGGGAGTATGGTGTGAATGAAGATCACTATGGGGGCCAACCGGAACCGTTCCGTAGGGGTCGTGACAACACCAACCTAAATAGTGTGAAGCTTAATCTCCCAACCTTCAAAGGGAATTGTGATCCGAGTGCTTACATTGAATGGGTGCTACAAATGGAAAGATTGTTTGACACAAACGAGATGTCCGATGAGAAGAGAGGCACCTATGCTATTTCAACCTTTGAATCCTATGCGTCTACTTGGTGGGAATCCGTCAAGAGATCAAGGAGAAGGGCGGGAATTCCCGTGAATGTGGGTTGGATTGACTTGAAGGGTCTCATGAGTATCAAGTACATCACTCCTAGATATCGTCAAGAACAACTCAAGAAACTTTATGAGTTGAAGCAAGGTGTCAAGACGGTGCATGAATATTATGATGAGTTTGAAAGAACTCGAATGGCTTTGGATATGGACACCGAAGACGAGGAGCAAGCCGTGATCCGTTTCATGAATGGGTTGAGCTATGGTATAGCTTCACAATTGAGATTGCGTGCTTATCTTTCACTTCAAGAGGTCCTTGATGCCGCTATTCAAGCCGAGCAATGGCTTGACAAGGAAAAGTCCAACCGTTACAAGAGCAACACTTCTACTTCTATGAACAAGCCAAAGGATTGGAAATCTCCTACAACGAATGCCAAATTCCCAAGTGCAAGTGGTGCAAGTGCTAGCAAGGATGTGAAGAAGCCTTTTGAAAGGTCTACACAACCCGTGGGAGGTAACTCTAGAACTCAATTGAGTAATCCAATCTCTTCTTCTACTCAATGCTTTAAGTGTAAGGGTTATGGTCATCTCTCTAAAGATTGCCCTACCCGGAAAACTATGGTTCTTGTTGGTGACTTGGTTTATGAGCAAGATAGTGAACCCGAGGAGGGAGAAGAAGAGGGAGTAGAGGGTGATGATGAGGGAGATGATGGGGAGGATGCCATGGAAGAAGTTGATGATGCCCGTGCCTTCCTTGTTGTGAGGAGAAGTCTAGGAGCCATGTGTGTGGAGGATGTTGAGACCTTACAACGAGAGAACCTTTTTCACTCCCATTGCCGAGTCATGGGTCTCATTTGCTCTATGATAATTGACTCGGGAAGTTGTGCTAATGTTATTAGCCAAACACTAGTTGCCCAATTGAAAATACCCACCTTAAAACACCCAAATCCTTACCGGCTCCAATGGCTTAGTGAGTGTGGTGAGTTGAGGGTGGTTAAACAATGTTTGATCAAGTTCAAGATTGGGAACTATGTGAATGAGCACATGTTCGATGTCGTGCCCATGCAAGCATGCCACCTACTCTTTGGTAGGCCTTGGCAATTTGATCGACGTGTGGTTCATAATGGTCATGCCAACACCTATACGATGATGCATGAGGGGAAGAAGTTCGTGCTTCGACCCTTGACTCCCAAGCAAGTGAGCGATGACTATAAACAGATGCGGGAGTTGAGAGAAACGGCAAAGGCTAAGTCGGTTGTTGAGACTAGCCCTTTGTCCAAAAGCTTGGTGGCAATCCCACCAACTTCTACCGATGGCATATGTGCCATGATGCAACCGGGCGAGGTCCTAAGAGGAAACGATGGCAACAAGCTTCTCATATGCCTAGTGCACAAAGGTATGATCCTAAACTCTAATAGTGATTTTTCTTCTAACCCTTTGCCTAGTGTGTTTGAGAATGTTTTGAAGGATTTTGGTGACATGTTCCCGGATGAAATGCCGGATGGATTGCCTCCTTTGAGGGGCATTGAGCATCAAATAGACTTTGTCCCGGGATCCCAAATCCCAAACAAACCGGCCTATAGGAGCAACCCGGAGGATACAAAGGAGTTGCAAAAGCAAGTTGATGAATTGCTCACTAAAGGCTTGGTGAGGGAAAGCTTGAGTCCTTGTGCCGTGCCCGTGATCCTTGTTCCCAAAAAAGACGGCACTTGGAGAATGTGTGTTGATTGTCGGGCGGTGAACAAAATAACGGTAAAGTATCGCCATCCTATTCCCCGACTTGATGATATGTTGGATGAATTAAGTGGTTCATGTGTATTTAGCAAAATCGACCTTAGGTCCGGCTACCATCAAATCCGGATGAAACCCGGTGATGAATGGAAAACCGCATTCAAGACCAAGTTTGGTCTCTATGAATGGTTGGTGATGCCCTTTGGGCTCTCCAATGCACCTAGCACTTTCATGAGGCTAATGAACCATGTTCTAAAGCCATTCATCAACAAGTTTGTGGTCGTCTA
This sequence comes from Petunia axillaris subsp. axillaris, assembly GCA_029990575.1. NCBI lineage: Eukaryota > Viridiplantae > Streptophyta > Magnoliopsida > Solanales > Solanaceae > Petunia > Petunia axillaris. Next base: position 8,385,134 of record JARKNS010000001.1, on the reverse strand, counting down.
TTTTGACGATATATTGATCTATAGCAAATCAATAGACGACCATGTTGATCACCTTAGGCTAGTGCTTGAAAAGTTGAGAGCCGAAAAGCTCTATGCTAATTTTAAAAAGTGTGCCTTTGGTGTTGAGAAGGTAGTCTTTCTTGGGTTTGTTGTGAGTGCCCAAGGAGTGGAGGTGGATGAGTCTAAGGTAGAGGCCATACGTGATTGGCCTATTCCTACCACCGTGACTCAAGTGAGGAGCTTTCATGGTCTCGCAAGCTTTTATAGGCGATTTGTGAAGGATTTTAGCTCCATTGCCGCTCCACTCACCGAATTGGTGAAGAAAGACCAACCGTTTGTTTGGGAAGAGCCTCAAGAGAAGGCCTTCCATGAATTGAAAAGTAGGTTGAGTACCGCCCCTCTATTGCAATTGCCCGACTTCGGAAAGACATTTGAGATTGAATGTGATGCCTCAGGGGTGGGAATTGGTGGTGTCTTAATGCAAGATAGCAAACCCATCGCCTACTTTAGTGAGAAGTTGAAAGGGGCCTCCTTGAACTATTCTACATATGACAAGGAGTTGTATGCCCTTGTGAGAGCCCTTGCCCATTGGCAACACTATCTTTGGCCTCGTGAGTTTGTAATCAAGAGTGACCATGAGTCACTCAAGCATTTGAGAGGCCAAGAGAAGCTCAATAAGAGGCATGCCAAGTGGGTTGAATTTATTGAGTCCTTTCCCTATGTGATCCAATACAAGAAAGGGAAGGACAATGTTGTGGCGGATGCGCTTTCGAGAAAGTTTGCTCTAGCCACCACTCTCACCTCTAAGCTCATGGGATTTGAGAGCATTAAATTGATGTATGCTCATGACCCAAAGCTAAAGAGTGTCCATGACACTCTAGAGAAAGAGGAGAGAGTTGACAAATACCAATGGGTTAATGGATATATCTTTAAAAATGGTAGGGTGTGCATACCGGAGTCCTCTTGGAGGGTAGTTGCATAGCGTAGGCTCTTTTCGACACCGATACGGGGGTATCACGGAACAAGTTCTCCGTGGTTACCTTGGAGGGAGTTCGGAACGCGTCTCGTTCCTCTTATCTTTACTTTCCGCGTTTTGATTCTTATCATCTTGGAGGGAGTTGCTTGTGCATGAGGCACATTGCGGTGGACTCATGGGACATTTTGGCACAAGAAAGACTTTGGCCATTCTTCAAGAACAATTCTATTGGCCAAAGATGAGGGTGCATGTGGAAAAGTTTTGCACTAATTTCCTTGAGTGCAAGCGTGCCAAATCTAAAGCCCACCCTCATGGGTTGTATACCCCTCTCCCGTACCTACTAGTCCATGGTTGGATATCTCAATGGATTTCGTGATGGGATTACCAAGGACTAGGGGGGGCCATGATAGCATTTATGTTGTTGTGGATAGGTTCTCCAAAATGGCTCACTTCATTCCGTGCAAGAAATGTGATGATGCACAACATGTGGCAACTTTGTTTATTGAAAATGCTTTGAAGTTGCATGGTGTGCCTCAAACCATAGTGAGTGATAGGGACACTAAGTTCCTAAGTCATTTTTGGAGGTGTTTATGGGGTGCTTTAGGCACCAAGCTCTTGTTCTCCACGTCCCACCACCCCCAAACCGATGGGCAAACGGAAGTGGTAAACCGAACCTTGGGTGCTCTCCTTAGAGCCATGACCCGAGGTAAGGCCGGAACTTGGATTGATCGTCTACCTCTTATGGAGTTTGCCTACAATCGCACATTGCATAGCATGATAGGCATGATTCCATTCGAATGTGTCTATGGATTTAACCCCTTGATTCCCCTTGATCTAACCCCTTTGCCAAGGGAAATGGTTGTTAATTTTGAAGGTAAAGCTAGAGCCAGGGCTTTGGTTGAACTCCATGCAAAGGCGAAGAAGAATTTGGAGGAAGCTTATGCTAAGGTTGCCTCCAAGAAAAACAAGGGACGCAAGAAGGTGGAACTCAAGAAGGGTGATTATGTGTGGGTGCACTTCCGGAGAGAAAGGTTTCCAAACCTTCGGAAAGGGAAGTTGGCACCCCGGGGAGATGGCCCATTCCAAGTGCTCTCGAAGATAAACAACAATGCCTATGTGGTCGACTTGCCAAGTGAGTATCAAGTTTCTAATACTTTCAATGTTTGTGACTTGGTTCCTTTGAATGTAGGTAATGAAGGGGTAGTGCATGATGATGAAGAGGTCGTGAATGACACTTCGATTTCGAGGAAGAAATCTTCTCAAGAAGGGGAGGATAATAAGACCCAAACCCCCTCAAGACCATTCACTCGGAGTCAAGCCAAGTTGATCCAAGATACCCATCTTCACTTGATATGGAAGAGTATGGAAGAAGGCCCCGAGAGCGACTTGAAGACCATGCTTTGGTGTGTCGTGGATGGAGGATCCTCTAGGACACTTGGAGAGGCTCAAGAGACCCAAAATGAGACACCCCAAGGGGCTCCAGAACAAGGCGGAGCGCCTCCCAACTGAGGCGGGGCGCCTCCCAAAATCCAGAGAGCAGGAAGTCAGGAGGCGGAGCGCCTCAGACAAGAGGCGGAGCGCCTCAGGAAAAGTCCAGAGAGTGGAAGGCTGCTAGGCGGACCGCCTACCCACCCTAGGCGGACCGCCTCCCCCTGTGACGAGCTGCGGGATATTTTACTACTTTTGTCTTGGACTTCCAACTTTAGCCCTGCGTGGCCTTATTTGTTTTAACCCACTTTGGGGGTATTTTAGACCTTTTATTACGCCTAAGTGAAGCCTATAAATACTTCACTTAGCCTCTTTGAAACATTAGCTTACCTTTGAATCTTATGAATGATGAATAGAGTTTATCTCTTTTTATGAAGAAACCCTTTCTTGGTTGCTTGAATTCACTAGTGGAACCTAGTTGAGTCTTGAACCGAAAACCCGATCATTCTATTTGCGAGTCCCAAGTGTGGCTCGAGGGTAGTTGCATAGCCTAGGCTCTTTTCGACACCGATACGGGGGTATCACGGAACAAGTTCTCCGTGGTTACCTTGTAGGGAGTTCGGAACGCGTCTCGTTCCTCTTATCTTTACTTTCCGCGTTTTGATTCTTATCACTAAACCATTTTGTTTTATTATTTTTAAGAATATATGAAGGTGTTTAAAATTCTTATCTATATCTTCTGAAAATATCAATACATCATCAATATATTCTATTGAAAATTGACTATAAGAATTGAAAATATTCTTTATTATATTTTGAAATTCGACGGAGCATTTTATAAGCCAAATGGCATAAAATTCCATTCATATTGTCCAAATGGTACATTAAATACTGTTTTGTATTTATCTTTTCGGCTAATTGTACTTGCCAAAAACTTGATTTCATATCAAACTTACTATATATATTCGCTTTATAAGTTCTTTTTAATAGATCTCTCTTGTTTGGAATCGAGTATCTAATCCATTTTAAAACCTTATTTAAAGGTTTATAATTGATTACTTATCTAGGTGCTCCTCTTTCTTTTTCTGCACTATTATTAAAATAGAAAGCAGCACAACTCCAAGGAGATTTAGATGGTTTGATAATACCTTTTTCTAACAAATCATTTTTTTTAAAAAAAAATATTTCATTAATTCTTGATTCATTTAGATTGGTCTTGCTTTTGTAGGAATACCTTTTTCTTCAAACCCATCAATATAGGGAATATTCACTATGTGCCTTTTCCTTTCCCAAAAAGCTGTTGGAAGTTTTGAATATATTTGTTGTTTAATTTCTTTTTGAGGATTTTCTATTTTTGTTTTAATTGAGGATTTTGTAATTGCTCTTCAATTCTTTTGATTTTAATTTCTTTTTTCAAGTATTGTATTTGATTTGATAATAATTGTATTCTATAAATATTATCTACTTTTAACATACCTATTTCTTTTTTGCTTCGGACCATTAACAAACTCAAATGTTATCCTTTTATTAAGTATAGAAGTGTGTATTCCTTCCTTCATATATTTTCTCCCGTATTCTAACATATATTTTTTTGCTAAATTTTATTTTTTTACCAAATACAAAAAGAGAGAAGAAAGTTGCTAATCATTCTTGCATTATTATACCTCAGCTTTATGATCGTCAATCGCCATATCTCTTCCTCTTATTTCATCTGCAAAATTTTCATTCTCATTCACTTAAATTTGACAAATTCAAGAAATACCTTCTTTTCCATGATTAGCTCCTCATATAGTTCTAATAGTAGCCTAGAGGCATGCCACCTCACTCTTCTATGTTTCTCAATTAGAAGATATATATATATAGATATAGATATAGATTGGGCATACCATTTTTGAAATTTAATTTTTGATATGGTTAGTAATCCGGAGGACTCTTCTAACTCATCTTCTTCCCTATTAACTACCTCTTTACCTTTATCTTTTTGTTCTTTTATTTCTTTTTCTATTTTCAAGGTAAGTAAATTTGTTTTTATTTTATTGTTATCTTTCCTCAAATATCTGATTTCTTTTTTTAGATAATTGATTTCTAATTGAAAATCTTGAATAGTAACTACTGATTTAGAGGTTTTGAATTGGTCGAATACATTTTTAACATTAAAAGGTTCTATTCTAGGATTTCTTTTATCTTAAGAACAAAATCTTTTAATTTTAGCAAATATTCTTTCTTGATTTCTTCATCTTTTACTTGATTAATTAATTCAAAGAAAAATTCTTTTTTTTTCTTTTGTTATTACATTTACTGATCCTATATCACCATATCACATTCCTATACAATCATTACAACTATTGATTTCTATCTTCAAATAGTATACTAATGCTATCTGATTCTTGAACTACAAATATTTGATCTTGTTATTCGGACGATTCTTCAGCTTCGGAAGAAGTATTATCAATTTCATCTAATATTTGAAAGATTTCTTTTTGAATATTTTCATATAATTCTAACTTGTTTATTCTTTTATTTTTTTTTTCATTTTACAATCGGTTGATATATGACCCCCCTTACCATAATTATAGTATTTTGGTAGGTCATTCCTATTATCAGTACTAGTATAGCACCCGCGCGATGCGCGGAAAATTTAAAGTAAGCTTCAATTTTCTTTTTGTTGTGTCCCGAAGATATGTTCATTGTTGAATATAAGTGGAAGAGCCTTTGACTGGGATATGACCTTCCATTTATATTTGTATAAAGTATAAATATTTTGTAATTACAATCCATCTAATTTCTTCATATTGTAAATTACTAATTCATTACATGCCCTTTTTTTTGCTGAGTTATCATATTAGATTTGATGATATGAATCTCCTGAAAATAATATGTAACTTTCTAACGTAGACATGAAGTATCGTTGAATTTACCACATAACTCATGCCAAACACGATAGCAGCATGGTTGCCTTCTTAACCGGCTGAATTCGTCAAATAAACCATGCGAAAAATGATAGCATCAGACTTGTCAACAAAAGGATAATTAATGTTTGTAGAATTAGATAGACACAATAAATGGGGAGTATATCAAATATGTCGTATGTAAGCTAGAATTCACTCAATTAATCATCATCACAAAATGTAAGATGTAATGTTCATGTCATGGTTCATTGTTGTGTTTTTTCTTTTTTGGTCTTTTTTTTCTTTTGAACAATGCGAAGGATATTCGTTGTTACCAGGAAAATGGCAACTGTTTTCAAAGCAAAGCAGATCTTAAAAAATAATCAGCCTGGCACAGTAAGGAAATACTTAATTACTATGAAAAATAGTTTAAATGTTGGTCCTCCACTCAAATGAGCATTCAGTACTGCAAATTTACTCAGATGGTCGATGTCCCAAAATTGAGATATCCTCATAACGCTTCCAAATATATATTGCTATGCTCCCAGTGCTCATGAACTCCATAATCCACAGCAATTTGCCATGAAAAGTGCCAGCTATAAAAAGCAACGTAGACAGTGTTACAGCCGTTGCTTGTACTTGTTTCATCTGTTAGGATCTCAACTTTGGAATTAGAGTACTTTGCAAATTCCTTCAAAAAGCCAACCACTTTGGCTGCTGCTTCTTGCAACGATGTCCATTTTTTGTCTGTGTGGCGGATGGATTTCTAGGCTCTGCTCCTTTTGGAAAAGAAATCCATTGTTGTGCTTCATAAGTTGGTAACCATCACATTCCAACTATCATACAAATATAGACTCATTAGCCAACTTAACCAAATTATCACAATGGTGATCTTAGAAGAATTTTTGGAACAAACTGATCAGAACGAACAGAGCTCATCATGACCTGAAGAACAAAAAACAAAGACCCTCATCTGCTATCCTTTTTTTTTTTTTTTTTTTGGCTTCTGGTTCTATGATGTCTATTGTGCAATGGTGGCGTTTTTGGAGGGATTCTGTGGAGGTAAGTTTGGTTAATAGGTAGCATCCTCATGTCATTCCTCTTGGAAGATTGTACATACATTTAGAGTTGTTCTATTGTTCTTTATAGCATCCGACAAATGAAAGGATTTATAACAATAAAGAATAGTAGAACTACTCTAAATGTCTGTACCTTGAGACTTCATCATAGTCGATTTCTAATAGACCTAAGCTTCTACCAATTTAATTCCATCAACCACAGTTATCCAATTAATTCCATCCATTACCCAAAGGCTTTGCTTGAGATTTCTAATCATGATTTGTATTCAAAGATACTTTTCCAACCACTTTTGCATCCTGAAATTTTAAGAACCACTTTTGAAATCGACTTAAAAACGGTTGCAAGCTAGTTAGATTTAGATAGTTAAATCATATACATATAAAAACACAACGGATATGAGTATAAACTTTGATTTTGAAAATTTGACGGAAAGAAGGTAATAGGAACATACTATGATCTTCCATCCAAAACATCTTCCAAGATATCAAAGTGTATACTTCAAGTTAAAAAAAAAAAGAGTAAAACAAAGAAGGTGATTTGTATATTGCTAAAAATCAGAATATATTCCCAAAAAATATAGTAATTGGGAAACAGTAAAAATAAAAAAAGAAAGAAAAATGGGAACAGAATCATGTACCTGGGAGAAACGAATGATTGTGCAATGCTGAAAGACATTTCACCCTTTTTAAATGTTTCTTCCTAAACAATGGAGTAGAATTTATAAACTCATTGAATTAAGGGAAAGAACAAATTGAAAAAAGATACTACTGTTCAAGAAACCTCTGTTTTGTAAAAGAATATATTTCTGAATCCAAGTTTTTTTAACATATTTAACATTTTGAAAACTTCTCATTTTAACTACTGCCACAAGTATCCCATCGTCTGCTCAAGATATTTATCATATCTTATCTACAATTCTACGTATAGGTTTAGAAATTCGATTAGTAATGAATATTTTGATTAGAGTCAAAACTTTAGGTTTATCTTTGAGAAGATATTTTATCTTGAAGTCAAATTCAATACCGTTTTATTTCAAATCAAAGGAAAACAAACAAATGAGCAATAACCAATTCATAAATTTTATCTTTCAATTGATCACATCAAGTAAGAGCTTGCTTTGTCTTGTTTCATTATAAGCTTAGCAACTACTGCTCCAATAAAAACGCACGGAAAATAGACTAATCCAAGTGATAAAAAAACTAAACATAATCAACCTTGCCTGATTATTCATAGAGAAACTAAGATCAAATCTATTTTTCTATTTCTTGTCTACAAAGGTTTAATAACTCCCATTCTTGAATTTTTCTTTTGACATTAAAGATCAATAGAAACTTTACGATGTAAACGGTAAATTCCTTCAAGGTACCATAATATTCTCAAAAGGATAAAAAGAAATCTCTATTCTATTCTCATGTTTAATAGACTACTAACAGAGAATTACTTCAACTCATATTTTATAGACTACCATAACTGTTATTTTAACATACTTTAACTCATGTTCTATAGATAATACAGCCAATTGCAAGTACATTTATATCACAAAAGTCATATTGCCATAACTTACCTCTAAACTTTCATGAATATGCAACAGTGGTTCTCTAAGCAAAAAGATCATAATGTCTTCATGGCAGGTTCCACTAATGAGAGTCGAATGAGCACAATTCTATATTAGCAGTTTATAAAACATGAGTTAAAGTAAGGCAATCTTATAAGTATGTAAATAATTTATATCAATACAGAACATGCATAAACTCTTTGACTTAAAGAAAATATACTTATAGAACATATTCTCTCTTATCCAGATGTGCAACACTTTAATGATCCTAAGCATTTCAGCCTGGACTATCCACAAAGAAAAATTAGTTTGTTTTGGTCAGAAGATCCTCAAATATTGGGTATTATTAGTGAAAGAGAACAAACCCATAATAAAGCAGATATTGTTAACTATATACCAACAATATAAATAGAAGACTGGATCTCTTACCTCGTCACGACCACATATGTACGCTCTAGAAAGGTAGTAGACGAAATCTGCAAAACTCACACATATAAAGCACAAAATTGATCTATAAAAATATATCAAGATTCGTTCAATCATCAAGAGATAGAGAAAAAATGAGGAAATAAACAGATTAACTTTATCCTTCAAAACATTTGTCTTGGTTAACAAAGGGTATCGAAGAAGATAGGAAGGCGATAAAAGATCGAGGACTGTAACTTGGACTGTAACTTACCCAAATTCCCTGGTAAAGCTAATAGCATCAGTTGTAGCAGCTTTGCTTGTTCCATATTTCTTGATAAGGTCCTCCTTCCCTAATATCACAATCCTTTTTCTAGTTGATATAAGGTTTATATAGAAGTTGACCCAAACTTTATAATATAAAAATACAGATATGAACAGTACAAATGTATATATCTACGAAAGAAGAAGATATACCTATTAACAGGCGACCTAAATGTATATATCCTAGTCGTCGCCTTGTGATATTGTAGAAATTGAATTTATCTAAATCAACATAACAAAATCTTTAGGAGGATTACTCCATAAGGCTGCAACAAATTCATGAAGCAAAAAAAGAATGAGGAAAAGTGAAATTTTATTCAGATAGATACAGAGTAATATAGAAGGCAAAAGGTTACTAAAATACACGTATCTAAGAGAAACCAACCCAGGGTAAGGCCTACTTTTGGGGAGAACGTGATTTACAGGTTTTAAAATTCTATCTTCAGTTAGAATTTTTTGTTTTTTTAATTTTGTTTTTGTTAAATTCAAATTCTATTTAAATCAATTCAAGTCTAAAATAGTTTTATTATTTTCCATTAAAAATAAAACTTACTGTCTTAGTTAAGATAGGCTACCACTACTTCAAAACCACGTTTAGTATTTTTAGGAGGAGAAGGCTTAAGAGTCATGGAGCAAATTGCTTAAAATTTCAATTTAAATTTTCAAAAGTAACTAAAATAACTACACATAACTAAAAAATAACTTATTTACCTAAAAAGAGCAGTTTTGATTCATGCTCCAAAACCATTTTTCGCATGGATTAGGATTGGAGATTTTCCGAATATTGCTAAGTGTAAAGATACAGTTTTTAAACCTTGCTGATTTATTTTTATTTAAATTAAAATTAAAATTCAATTTAAAATGTGAAAACTAATTTTATTCCGACATAACTACCTTAAAAACTAACAACTAATAGAGTTGTGCCACTTGTTAATATTTTAATTAAAATTAACTAAATTTCAAATGTAGTAACTAATAACTAATTTTTGTCTTAAAATTGCCATGTGTCATTTTAATTTATTGCCACTTGGCTAATTATTAATGGCTAGGACTTTTCTTTTAATATATACTAGTATAGTACCCGCGCGATGCGCGGTGATTATGAAAATAAACTAATCATAGCAAATTAATTTTTTTTAGCACAGTTATTTGTAATTACCTTAACAAAAATGTGACTGTTGATTCTCCACACATGCATCGCAAGAACAAAAAGTTATAGAAATGAAGAAAACGAATCATGCAATTAGTAAATAGTATTTGAAGAATAATTGAATTATTTAATTAATTTACGTTTTTGTAATTGAAAAGTACAATAACTGATATTAGTTTGTCACATTTATAATTATATATGAAATAGAAATGGGAGATCAATAGAAATTCAAATATTTTCATAAATCCTCTGACCAAAAGAAAAATATTTCATGCCAATAACACTTGCTAAAATTAAAGTATGTATTTTTTATAAATAGATGTCAAATTTTTGTGTAGAAGCATGCTACAACTTGGTAAGATTTTCTTCTATCTTGACCACTCTCTTGACATTGTTGCTTATGTGGTGTGAGATTATCATCAACTTTTACTCCAAAACCTTCAAGTTTTAGAGCAAAAATCAATTAGAATTATGCTCCATCATTTTCTAAACGAAGATTATCCTCATCGATTTATGACATTCTAACATTCTATAAAACGCTGTACATCTAGGCTAAACATGATTATGAGATATATTTCCATCCTATAAAAGGGATTAAGCCTTGGATTGTCTGGTTAGTTTTTGATCACCATCTGAAATATGTGCCACATTGCACAACACGGATAAACTGTAATGAATATTTCTCCAATTGACAACTTGTTTGTTAATGTAATATAACCAATACTAAAAGATTTATGAGATATGCTATTTGTAATTCAATCTTCACATCGACGTACCTATTTGAGACTAAAATGTATTAAAAATGAAAAAATGTATATAATTATTCCAAGTACTTTAGCATCGTTTATATCGATATTCATTTATATCGATATTCATTTATATCTTCATCCTGTTCAAACATATTTAATTTCAACTATGCATTCAATCTATTGGTCGAACAACTTATAGAAACTAATAAATATACACGTATCACAATAAGTGAATCTATAATGGTCCTTCCCAGTCTAATGCATTTTAGATTAACAAATGCTAATACTAATAGAAAAAAAAAATCGGCTCATAGCGTCAAGCCATATAAATTTAAGGCAATTCATATAAAAATTGATATTACTTTTAATTGCATGGTAACCAAACGCGCATTTGAGTTTCTTGAATCAAAAATTAAATAATAATAGAAAATATTTTATTTAAGAAAAAAACTGTCCCTACCTTTTAAATTGTCCAAATGAAGATACTAACCTTAAGATTATAGAATAACGACATTTACAACTTTTATGGACACATGAAAACAGAAAGATGAGAAAGATTGAAACCACCCAGACTTATAATTTTTGGTATATGTGGAAGTCTTCCACGTAATGAGCGTGCTTTCAGTTACCATTTCTCTAATTCCTCATATGTGAAAAAGAATCTGGAAACAGTACTAAAAGAAAAGTAAAGTTTTTTTGGTATAAAATTGCAGAAGCATAGAGTGAAGAAAAACATGATTTGTTGCTTCTTCCAAGAAGTAGAATATAAATTATTAATACGGATGTACCCTTATTATTATAGAAAGTTGTTTATTCTCACAATTTGACGGTTAAAGCAATGCATAAAGTCTATAGAGCTAAAAGAACCATATACAAATAATTCTTACTACTGTTTTTACTTTTGGGGGAAGTTTACAAATATCAACTCATACAAACATTCCAGGAATATGATTAAAAAATTAATGTGTTTCTTCATTCATTCCAAGCTAGCTTGCATGACTATTGCATCATAATTTTCTATTCCTTTGAAATTTGATTAAATATATTTAAAGTATTCAATTCTCAGCAAATTATAAGTTCATCTAGTACAACAATTTGAAAAAATTATCACAATTTCAAAAGATGAAGTACATGTTTATAATTAAGATAAAAACGTGTGGTATTTAAAATAGTAACAACATAATCTCTATTTTAATTTTGCCTTGTTTTTTCAATGTACCAATCATATACATCGATCCAAACCATCTCTTATTCCTTGGAGTCACTGAAGTCCGAAGCAATGCCAAATTCGTGATGGTTCCTTAATACGATTACTATACCCCTATGCATGGAAACAACAAAGTGTTCGAAATCAATTGCCATTCACTCTAGTCTAATTGTGTACAAAATTATTAAGCAAGAAACTTCATAACACATCAAATATTTAGTTCTATATTTCAAATATGATAGAGGTACCGCAAAGTCATTCTAAATATTTAAATAATAAAAAAAATTTAAGTAGGGGAATTTAAGTTGTTGCAAAACCTATCACCTAATTAAGGAAAACCCTCACACACATACATTTTCCTTGTGTTCCATCTACCTCTTTTTGCTTTCTCTCTTTTTTGATAAACAACTTTTTTTTCCATTTGTTGGAGCGCAACATGCTATTTAAAAGAGATGACAATGTATTAGAATGAAGTTAAAAGAAAGAAACAATAAAAAAAGAAAAATAAAGAAAACTCTATGCAAGGTCCATCAATTATAAAAACTGTCATGCTCTATGCTGCTATATGGACCAGCCATTTTGTATTTGTATTATAAACCACTATGGATGGTTCTCTTAAGAAACAGTTAAGACTATCTAAAAAGTCTAGGGAGATGAAATACCTACATAGAACTTTGTTATACACTACACCCAGTACAATATGCACAATTCAAATATTAAAACTTTACTTGATATTATCTAACCTCGACATTTAATTTGAGTAAAGTTGCGGACAAAAGTCATCAAAGTGTTATATTTGATTTGTACTACAACACTTGAGCAGATTCATCGAAGGATTATTCCTATTAATCACCATAACACTTGAGTTTAATCATTCTTTAGTACGACCATATTCTGCAGGGAAAAAATAAAACTTATAAATCAATTCTGTAATTTGAATTTCTGTAACACTTACTTTCTTGTAATATTCCAGTTCTTCTACTTCTTTTACGAAAAAACCATTACCCGTTATTAGAGACAGTCGAACTAAAAGTAAAATTGCCTTTGATCAACCAAATAAACTTTTGTTGAGAAATCACAAAGAAAAAGATAATCATGAAAAGTTGTACTAATTTTGCTAATAATCATATACGTTTGTTGAGAACTCACAAGATCTTTCGGCATCCTCTTCGCATTTTGTTTGCTCCAATAGACCTTAAAGGCATGGAGCAAGCTTTTCGTCAGACTTCACCTTAATTTAGTCACAAGAGAAGTTTGTAGAAAATGGAGTGTTAAAAATCAGTTATGTGGTTCCTATCTCATCAGATCTATGAAGTAAATTTGATATGTCCTGCATAAAGGAAGACACTGAAAACGTAAGTTAGTGAATTATAATCAATTCAGACTGAAAATCTTACCAGCACAATGACATATACTATGTGCCTCTTCTTCTTATTGTATTGTTAATTGAAGAGAATCTGAGAAAAAGGGAGTTACTGTGTTCTATTATGTGGAGAAGAAGTTTGACGTTTTTGCAAAAAAATAAAGAGAAGTTAGTGTGCCACTAAAAACTAATTCATCCCACTACTCAATTAACCGTGTGTAGTGGATAAGTTTTGAGTATTTACCTTTATTCTTATCCTTTATTTAACTTTTTAATATAATTGTTATATTTGAATTAAGTGTGGTTAAACGAATATGCAGATTTTAAGGGAACGTGTGTTTGAAATGGGTTTATTAACTTCCACGTTTCCCTCTCTTCTAATGATATCAGTTCTTATCTTTTTATTTCTACTTTTTGTTTTTGTTCTTTAATTTGTTGTAATTAAATATGGATATCACTTAGTAACTAAATCACCTAATTTAACTATATTGTCCTAAAAACTAACACATGGCTTTTTTCTTGACATGCCACTTGGCTAATTATTATTAGTTACTACATTCCTTTTAATATATATATAGATATAGATTATTATAACTATTTTTATTTTTATATTGATTTGACGGTTTTTTCTCTTTCTTCTATAATTCTTATAGGGCCTTTCACTATATTTCCTTTTGATTTTATTTTTAGTTCTCTTGTAAGCCATGGCTGAAGGTACCATAACTTTGGGATATCCAAAGTCTTCACAGAAACTCCCAAGCTCTTTCTTTTGTTATACTATATCTTTTTTCATTTGATGTTTTAACTTAATATCTGTACACAGATTTAATCTCGTAATATTGGTAAAATTTATAAGATCCCCATATGTTAAAGTAACATAGCGTATTTCCTCATTGTATTTTTTTCTTAAGTTATTCCTAACTTTTTCTGCAAATAATCTTGGTAATTCACTTATAAATTTTTCTTTCCAATAAGAATGGTTACAGTCTTCCCGTAACATAACTTTGTTAAGGAATACATCTTTATACCACCTAAAGTCATGCAATTTTGGACAAGATAAATTATTTAATATCTCTGCATTTTCTATCTTGAAAGACTTTTGGATCTCCTATGAAGTATTTTATAATACAATATATCAAGGTTTCAACAACATTTTCTGCGACTACCTGTTGATTACTTGTTCCTTCTTTCTTTATTACCGGTATAATAGATGTAGATTCAATAATTGATTGTCTTTGTTCATGAGTGAGATAATTATCCCACCATGCTTTAAGCATTCACGTAAAATCACATATTATTAATTGAGCACATTATTTATTTGATTACCATTTATTTGGAAAGCATTTAGTGCCATGTTAATTTCATTTATTAAATTGATTATTTGATGTTCAGATAATCCATCTAAATTCTACTCAACTACGGCTGTTTCTGAATATGATGTGGATGTAATTAAGAGTCTGTTTGAAATTACTGCAAAAAACTGCTTATTTTGAAAAGTACTTTTGGCAAATAAAAGTACTTTTGTATAATAAACAGTTTGTGTTTGGACAACTCATTGGAGAAGTACTTTTGATAAATAATTTGTGTTTGGTTAATCTTTACGAAAAAGTACTTTTGAGTGTCAAATTACGAAAAAGAAATCCAAGTTCATTTTATAGTTGGATTATTAGAAACAAAAAAATAATATTAAATATTTATCACATAAGACTTTAATTTTGTTTTAAAATTATTTAATTAAAATATAAAACATAAAGTAAAAGGTAGAAATTTAAGTTTTGGAAACCACAAAAAATATAGTTAAATCAAAGTGACAACGTAAAAGGTAGAAATTTAACCGACTCAAAAAATTATTATTGTAGTTGTAGCTTTGGCGGAGAGAAAATCTGTATAGGGTTGAGAGAAATACCTAGAAATAAAAACTAGTCCTACGAGAAAGAGGATTTGTAAAAGCACGTATAAATGAAAAAGAGAAATAAAACTTTATTGATATGGTTGATTAAAGAGGAATAATCTAGTAAATAAGAATTTTTAATAAGGATATTTTTGTCTTGAAAAATTAATAAACTGCTTCTACTTCATGTAAGAAGCTACAAATATCTGCTTCTCCCCAAAAGCGGAAAAACTGCTTCTGCTAGAAGTACTTTTTTTTTTTTTTGCCAAACACTTCAGAAGTCCAAAAAAAATACTTTTTTTTTTTTTGAAAAAATCACTTTTGAGTTTGGAGAAGCAATATCGAACATGCTATAAATGTCTTTCTTTCATGTTGCATATCTGGAAAGAATTGTCTTGGATAATAATTCTTTTTTGTAAGTTGATTGTTTCTACTAGATGATGTATTATTTATTCTATTTATTTTTTATTCATGTAGACTATTATCTTCTGTTATTGTTTTTATTTTATCTGAAATTTTAATACTCTTTTTTATTCTTCTATTGATATCTTCCAATATTTCATCTGTAACTTTAAATTCTTTATTTAATTTTGGATAATTTTTTTCAGAAAATTTTTGTAGTTTAATTATAGGATTTTTATCTAAATTTTCAGTCTCTTTTTTCTTAGTTGGATTTTCGCTTAAGGTAGAGTTATTATCCATTTCGCGTAATTGAGTGGCTATTGTATGAAGAATTTGATTTGTATAATTATTTTGTTGAATAAATCTTGTGATGTCCTTATTTTTAGGTTCACTTGATGGTTCAGATAAATCAATTTTGAAAGATGATGCAGTAATAACTCTATTATTGCATGGTATTTTAATTTCTTCTAGAGGAGGAAAAATCGATTCAATTTTTCTATTAGAGGATGTAAACCGTTTATTGATTATGACATTTAAAGAGCGCTCTTGATTGAATTCTCCTGAATATTCAAACCATTTGAAGAATTCAATATGACATTTTTTTTTTTTTCATATCCTTGTACCATTTATTTCTAAATTTATTTCTTTGTTCTAGAGTGAATGTTTTGGTATACTATGATCTTTTATGGTTATTTTGTGGTTGAGTCAACAATCTTTTTAGATATTCTGTATCTATTTCAAATTTTTCGTCAGAATAAATCATTGCTAGAGAACCTCCAACTTCTGTTTGTTGCATCTCACTAAGAGCGGGACTTCCGGGATTTGTGGTTAGTGTTATTGGCTCATATCTTGTTTTTGAGATTACTTCTATAATCAACACTTTGAATATTTTTGGGAATTTTTCTGGGAATTTTTGAAGTAGAGGATCTTGAAAAGGACATTCTACCACTACTTGAGGATGGTGTCATAGACATAGACCTAGAAAATTTTAATTCTACGCCCCGTCTTCTGATTCTATAATTTGTTAAATTTGAGAAGATTCTTCTAGGAGTTGTTATATTCTTGAAAGCCCATGTATCATTATTGAGTATTTCTTCCCAACTTAGCATGCAAGGAACAAAAGTATTGCTATGTTGCAGATTTGCTTTTAGTAGCATAGTTGTTCCTAGTTTGCTATGATTTATAGTTTTAGGGGCTAAAGTTGTTTTCATTAATTTAAAATATACTCTATAAATTAATGCTATGA
This sequence comes from Petunia axillaris subsp. axillaris, assembly GCA_029990575.1. Classification (NCBI taxonomy): domain Eukaryota; kingdom Viridiplantae; phylum Streptophyta; class Magnoliopsida; order Solanales; family Solanaceae; genus Petunia; species Petunia axillaris. Next base: position 8,368,470 of record JARKNS010000001.1, on the reverse strand, counting down.
ATTTTGATCCTTGTTCGAATTCTAGATATTTAGTTTGGATTTCTAAGGTTAGAGTTTTTAATATGTGTGGATCATGAAGATCTACTGCAAAATTTGGATAGCAATTGAAATAGATTGGTCCACTAGTCAAATTTGATTGTAGCACATCCAATATTAATTTATTGATTTTTTTTATGTCTATTGTCTCTTAACAATAAATATTTTGGGGAATCTAAACCTAATCTGTAGAGAGGTATACCAGCTACTTGGATTAAATCTATATGAAGATATCTATAATTTTTCTTATACATTGTGACAGCTTGTTGGGACAGTAGCTTTATAGAACCAAATGACTTATTTATTGATATAGTTGTCTCACAAGTTGAACAACCTTTAGTCGTTTCGGAAGTTCGGATTCCGATTAGCGTGTCGATAATTTTAAAATATTCATAAGGTCCATTAGCACATGTCTGTAAAATTTGAACTAAATCGGACTTCATTTGGTAGGTATCAGAAGAAGGTTTCAGTTTCTGTGGTCAGTAAATCTTAAACAAGAGGTTTTCGAGCTCGATTTTGGCGAATGAGCTCCGGTTCAAAATCCGAAAGTGTCGTTAGATTCGTATGATTATTTGTGACTTGTGTGAACTTTAGGAAGTGAATTTCGAGGTCGTTCGGATAGTTTCCATTAAAATGCCGAAAGTTAATAATTTGATCTTTTTTATTTAATTCACATCTTGAGTTTCGGGAATCCGATTTGAGATCCGCCTTAGCGAGTATGTTACATAAATTTTATATAACTTACTTGAGAAATTTGGGATCATTTTGAGTTTCGTAGGGTTCCATTAGTTTTATTCGTATAAACAAGTTTGCAAAAGAAACAAAACAAAACAAAAAAAATAAAGAAAAGGGAAAGGACGAAGTCGGTTAGCGAAGGATTATAAGTATAAATCCTTAGCAACTACATTTCAAAGATAGAGAACGAAGCAGAAAATGGAAACAACATCAGAGAACAAGAAAACATATCGAGAGAAAGAAAAAGGGAAAGGAGAAGGAGAGGTAGAATTTTTACGCCGAAACCTCCAGGTAATGATATTAATTCATTACTCTAGTTTATTACGTGTGTTTGAATATATTTTAACGGTAGAAATTGAGATATTAGACATCATTGTAATAAGTTAAATTGATAGTTTAAAGGGTAATTGGACCCCGATAATGGAATTAATTATATATTCGTACTCAAGAAGTTATGAGCAACCCATAAATATAATTTATTTAGGGTTTGGTTATGTAATTTTGGACCCTGCGTCTGGGCTACATATTGCGTATGCAAATAGAGTATCAGGTTCCTAACCGGATTGCCTTAAGACGTAAGGAATGAAGCCTTTAGCCTTATTTGATTTATTTTCTTGCTTATTGAATAGAGTGAGGTCGTTTGGCAGTGAATCCAAAGGGCAAAGCGGTTGTTGAGTAGAAGTGCTAACCTTGGAACAAGGTAAGTGATTATTTCCATTTCTTTGGAGGCCCTTGGCCTTGTGGATATTCTACCACGTGTTCCTTACGTGTTTAGCTGCCGATAGGCGTACTCATTACGCCTCAGCTTTGAATTTATATTGAAAATTATATGTTATGCCTTGTTGTTGGTATTGTATAGACACGACCCGCATTTTCGGCTAGGCCGTGCCGGCACCAGCCACCTTTCCTAGACCTGTCGGGCGAACCCTATAGACAAAATCGATATAAACGGCGCAAAATTACCTTGAAAATAAAATTAAACATGACCTTAACAACATAAAATAACTCTCAAGGATAGACATATATACAAACTGTCTGGACAAAACAACTAACTACCCAGAATACACAGGTTTAAAGGTTTCCAGATCAGACATCTAAGAAGGCCAAAAGATATACACACTTCCCGAAGGGAGCAAAAGTAAGAAAAACTGTAATATCTGAAGTTGGTGGCCGCAATGAATAGGATGGCTCACCATAGACAGCTGAGAACGTACTACTGCTCAATCACGGCGCGACTGGCTGGGTCCTGAAGCAGAATCTGCCGAACGAAAAGAAAACACAAGGACAAATAGGGGGTGAGTCATAAGGACTCAATAAGTGCGACCAAACTAGCAACCTCGAAAAATAGATACGCTAGTCAGGGAAACGAAACCAGACAACAATCAACAACTAAGCAATGCACATATAAGCAGAACAGTAGTCATGTACATAAAATCTACACAATAGTATGAAATGAAATGGAATGAGATGAAATGAAATGAGATGCAAAGGGTCAAATGTGCCAAATGAATGGAGCGGAATCCTCCTACTCCGAGGACGGAATCCTCCTACCCTCAATATGATGCGATGGAGCGGAATCCTCCTGCTCCGAGGGCGGAATCCTCCTACACTCAATATGATGCGATGGAGCGGAATCCTCCTGCTCCGAGGGCGGAATCCTCCTAACCTCAATATGATGCGATGGAGCGGAATCCTCCTGCTCTAAGGGCGGAATCCTCCTACCCTCAATATGGTGCAACAATAACCCTTCACCGGCGCGGGACTCTCATTGACTGCCGGGAAGTACATGTCAACTCACAGCCAGAGTACAATGCTCAAATCCTCAATGCAATACCAACAACAGGACATAACATATAATATAGAATGTAAATCCAAAGATAAGGCATAATGAGTATGCCTATTGGTAGCTACATACGTAAGGAGCACGTGGTAGAAAATCCACGAGGCCAAGTGCCTCCAAAGAAATGGATATAAACACTTACCGTATTCCAAAGCTAGCCCTGCTACTCAACAACTGCTTTTTCCTTTGGATCAACTGCCAAACAATCCCGCTCTATTCAATAAGCAGAAAAATTATATCAAATAAAGCTAAAGGCTTCATTCCTTATGTCTTAGGGCAATCCAGTTAGGAACCTGATACCCTATTCGCATACGCAATACGCAGGCCAGGCCTATATACAGGGTTCAAAGTCCCATAACCAAACCCTAAATAAATTACATTTATATGTCGCCCATAACTCACTGAGTACGAATATATAATCATTTCCATCATCGGGGGCCAATTGACCTTTTAAACTATCAATTTAAGTCATTAGGGGATGTCTAATATCCCTATTTTTACCGTAAAAATATATTTAAACACACGTAATAAGCTAAGATAATGTGTTAACATCATTACCTGGAGATTTGGGGTAGAAATTCCACTATTTTCCACCTCTTTTTCCCCTTATTCCTCTTTCTTTTCTAATCTTTCTTTTCTCTGCTTTGCTCGTATGTTTCAGGTTGTATACATAACTTACTACTGCTAAGGTATTAAATCCCTTAGCCAACCGACTTTGCAAATTTTAATTTTTTTTAATAAATTCACTACGACGATTAAAATTAAAATGGAACCCTAGAGAAATCGAAATGATCCCAAATTTTTCAAGTAAGTTATACAAAATATATGTAACATACTCGCGAAGATGGATCACAAATCGGACTTCGAAACTCAAGATACGAATTTAAAGAAAAAAGGTCAAATTATTTAACTTTCGGCATTTTAGCGGAAACTAGCCGAACAACATCGAAATTCACTTTCGAAAAATCACAAAAGTCACAAATAATCATACGAACCTAACGGCCCTTTCGAATTTCGAATTTCGAATCGGAGTTCATTCGCCAAAACCGAGCTCAAAAATCTCTTTTTAATATTTATCGACAATAAAAACTGAAACCTTCTTTCGATGCCTACCAAACGAGGTCTGATTTAGCTCAAATTTTACAGACAGGTCCTAATGGACCTTAAGAATATTTTAAAATTATCAGCACGGCAATCGGAGTTCTAACTTCCGAAATGACTGTCCGAGGTCATTTCATTCTCCTCCACTTAGACTCTCGTTCGTCCTCAAACGAGCAAGTGTCTAAAATAAATTTCACACCTCTAATGAGAATGCTTACACCAATTTTTCAATGATATTTACTATAAAACCAAAATCAGATACAATGATAAGAACTTTTAGGCTTTAAAGACCAAGTTCGAACCTGAATCGTCGAAGAGGTAAGGATACCTCTCACACATACTGGACTCAAGCTCTCAAGCGTTCTCCTCACGAGGACGATTATTCTATCGCACTCGAACCATCGGAATCTACTTCGAACGAAGTTTCCGGACATCACGCGCAACTATAGCAACTTGGAACTCCTCGTAAGCTAGATTAACATCTAGCTGAGCAGGATCTAATTCGATCACTTTGGAAGGATCTCGGATACACTTCCGGAGCATCGGTACATGGAAAACTGGGTGAACTGGCATAGAAGCTGGCAAGTCGAGCCGATAAGCTACCTTACCAATACGCTTCTCGATACGGAAAGGGCCAATGAACTTGGGACTAAGCTTTCCTTTCCTACCAAATCTCTTTACACCTCGCATCGATGACACTTTCAGAAATACCATGTCCCCGACCTCGAACTCTAACTCTTGGCTCCTCCAGTTCGAATATGAAATCTGCCTACTCTGGGTGGTCCGTAAATGATCCTGAATAACACAAACAACATCAAGAGTCTGACGAACCATATCTGAACTCATCACCTCGACATCTCGAGACTCAAACCAGCCAATAGGAGAACGACATCGACGACCATATAAGGCCTCAAATGGAGCCATCTGAATGGAAGGCTGGTAGCTATTATTATAAGAGAACTCTGCTAATGCCAAATGATCATCCCAGTAACCCCCTGTAACGACCTCAAATAGTCGTTTTGGGAATCGGGATCTCGATTTGCGTATCGACAATCCCAAAAGCTCCGTAAGGTCCATTATGACATGCCTAAAATTTTTTAGCTAAAACGAACTTTGTTAGATAGGTATCGGAGAAAGACATCCGTTTCAGATATTCGTTAAGGCTAAAAGAGGTTCCGGAGCTCGATTCGAGCAAATGAGCTCTGATGTGAAATCTGAAAGTTGCGTTAGGTTCGTATGGTAATTTATGACCTGTAGCAACCTTCAGAAGTTAAAACGGACCTCGTTTGATAGGACTTTTGATAAAGTCTCCGTTGCGGAAATTTAAAAAGGTTAAAAGAGGTTTTCGAGCTCGATTTGAGTAAATGAACTCCGATGAGAGATCTGAGGGTTCCGTTAGGTTCGTATCATCATTTGTGACTTGTAGCAACTTTCGAATTTGGATTCCGGGGTCGTTTGATTAAAATTCTCTATTTTGGCGAAAGTCGAAATTTGACCCTTTCCCGTGGGACCCACTTTTTGAGTTCTAGAGATCCGAATTGAGTTCCGTCTTGACGAGCATGTCACACAAGTCTTGTATGACCTGTGTACAAGATTGGGGTCATTCCGAGCTTCGTAGGGTCCCATTTGGACCAAAAACAGTGGCTGACCTGGTGCGAAGCTAAAAAGCTGCTGAAATCTATTTTTTTTACTGTTCAGCCGGAAAGAAATCAATTTTTCAGATCAATTCATAAGGAATTAGAAGAAAGTCAAAACATGAAAGTTGTAGCTCTTTGAGTTGTGGTTCTAATGCCACCAATTTCGTATCATTTGGATATTTTTACGAAAAGTTATGTGTATTTTACCGAAAGCTGTCCAGTGAGGTACAATTTGGACAGCATGTGGTACAGCTCTTTAAAGCTGCGGGCTGCTATATATTCTAGGACGGGCATTCATTTTTATTTTCATGTTTTGAGCTTCTAAAAGTGATTCCAAGGGGAATTTGAAGTACCAAAATCATTCCTATACACAAGGTAACTATTCTTACCCATTTATAACGCTTTAATCTGGGGATCAAAGTGACGATCCTTGGAAAGAGGGTTTGAACCCGAGATTTGTGAAATGGGAAATATGACCTAGTTGGACTCGGGTATGTACAATAATGGTACTTTTGGACTCGTGGGAGTATGGGGAGTCCGGAAACATAAATTTTACGGGTTTTGGGTACGTCCGACCCGGGGGTATTTTGGTAAATTGCCTCTTAAATTGCGTAAGGGCTTAGAATCCTTTCCTCACATGCTTACGAGTGCGACACTATTTCTTTGGCTCAGAGAGGAGTCTTTCGGAGGCACATCGTTTGGGAAAGGAGGTCGTTCCTTAGCCACTTGAGCCGATTTTGAGGTAAGTGAGACTTGACCTTTATTTTGCTTGCGGATAAGATTTGATCTTGCTAAGTAAGATGTCGAGTACTTAATTGACTAGCATTGTCTAGTAGATAGTATTATGTACTACTCGTTATATTTATACAAAAAGATGAAGCACAAACGTGACTCGTGTATAGTCGATGTTGTGTGCCGGTGTGTTATTGATATGCTCTAGGGACAGAGGCTGGTGGTGCGTTATGACCTAGAAGCGAAATTCCATCTAGGGACAGAGGCCGGTGGTGCGTTATGACCTAGATAAGGAGACTTATAGGGACAGAGGCTTGTGGTGCGTTATGACCTATAAGTAAAGTTGTTTATAGGGACAGAGGCCTGTGGCGCGTTATGACCTATAAATAAAGCCGCACAGGGTGTGTGCTTATGCTATGTGCTAGGTATATCATTACCTATGTGGTGTGCGAGATATATCATCGCCATGCTGTGTGTTAATTTATTACTGCTTATGCCATAGTATCAATATAATATTGTATATGCTGCCTATATTATGTATCTTTATATTATTGACTATGTTATGGATTCGCGTATTATTGCTTGCGTTGTTGTATAATTATATTATCGTATGTAATGTTTATGGGTTACTGTAAAGGTGTGGATTGTACTTCCGTTATCTGCTTATGCATTATCAAAGACTTGTCCCGAAAGGGTAATTTAGCAGGCCTGTCGATGATCTTACTGGGCTTTGGCTCATAACTTACTGTTTTAAATGTGCAGATCCTTCTACTAGTCAGACAGCTGGACTTATCTGATCCGTTCGAGGCTGTGACTATTTTTGCTTGAGGTGAGCCAACCGCATGGTTCGCGGTGGCATACCGCCTGATCCACCTTAGTGCTTAGACGCTTCCTACATCTTGTATTATATATATATATATATATATATATATATATATATATATATATATATATATATATATACTCTATTGACACTGTATTTTGGGTGGATGTTTACACCTACATTTTATTGAAATATGTCTATCTAAATTATCATTATGAGTCAGTTTAATTATTCGTGGTTCGCCCAAGGATGTAACACTTAGGTGCCATCACGGCCCCGAAAATTGGGTCGTGACAAATTGGTATCAGAGCCCTAGGTTGTAAGTCGAGTCTTAGGGAGTCAATGGAGCAGTGTCCGAGCAGAGTCTTGTTTATGGGTATGTTGTCGACCATACTTATAAGCGAGAGGCTGCAAAGGTATTTTTGGAAGAGTTGTTTCCCTTCATTTCATCTCTTCTCGTGCTATGATGCTTACATAGGTGCTAATCCTTTAATGTGATTATGACAGATGGTGAGAACGCGATCGTCCTCTGCTTTGGGAGCTGGTGACGCACTGACTGAGTCGGTCCGTGGGAGAGCTGTGCGTAGCACACGGACTGGTGTGCGGGCACCTACTCAGCCGAGAGCGGCTACTACCAGAGCTTCTGTGGGCAGACCTCCTGCTGCCAGACAGACTAGTACAGTGCCACCGGTGTCTTCTGAGATACCCGTCACACATGTCCCATCGACTATGCCTTCTCTTGTGCCGGGTACAACGGTATCTATTTCTGCAGATGTTCTATTGCGGATGATGGGCATGCTTGGATCTCAGGCCTCGCCTATGGGCGATATGCCAGTACCTTCTGCGGTACCCCAGCCAGTTACTCAGCTATGAGTACGCCGACTCCTGAGGCTACTCCGGTGATTCCTCAGTCTACTCCAGTTATTAGTCCTATTGCTCAGCCTTCCACTTTGGCTCCTCAGTCGGGTATTCAGTCGGGTCATTCTATTCCTGCTCTTTCTATGAGTGATGAGGAGGTAGCTCGGAGGATTGAGTCCTTCATGAAGCTCAAGCCTCCCGAGTTCGATGGTACCCCAGCTACTTGCACTGCCCAGAGGTATATTCAGAAATGTGAGAAGATATTTTCTGTATTGGGTACTAGGGACACCCTTGGGGTGAGATGTGCTTTTTTCCGTTTGTCCGGTGATGCCGAGACTTGGTGGTCTTCTATGATGAGACAGAGGTCGAGGGATCTTCCTCCCTTGACTTGGACCGAGTTCGTTGCTATGTTTATGAGTAGATTTGTGCCTCAGAGTCATCTTGATGCCCAGAGATGCGAGTTTGAGTTGTTGAGACAGGGAGGCATGTCCGTGACTGCTTATGATACCAGATTTTTAGAGTTATCTCAGTATGCGCCTGCTATGGTTATGCTGGAGAGAGACAAGGTTCTTAGATTTGTTGAGGGTCTTCACCCTCGTCTTTAGGTGGCTGTTGCCTCACATATTGGCAACAAGTCTTATTATGATGTGGTTGATATTGCGAGGCGTATGGAGGACATTCATGCTAGAGCAGATGCAGAGAGGGCGAGCAAGAGGGTGCGATATTCTGGTACTTCTGGTGGCCCCTCACATAGTGGTTAGAGTTTTCGTGGTCATACTCAGCCTAGGCTTCCGCAGGCCGCTGCTTTACCATCTCAGGGTACTTCGTCGGGTGTTCAGAGGCCTCAGCCGTCTCAGAGGCGTGGGGATTCATCTCAGTCTGTTCCACCTGTTTGTGGGAGATGCCGTTAGAGGCACTATGTGAGGTGCAGGCCCGGAGGTGGACGTGGAGGAGGCGGTAGTAAGGCTTGTTACCAGTGTGGGGATCCCAGGCACTTTGTTAGGGATTGCCCCTATGTTACTTCATCTGGACCTACCTCCGCGGGACATCAGAGTTCGGCTGCTATGGTTCGGTCTTCTCCTCAGGCAGCTAGGCCTGTCACTCAGGTTCCTCCTAGGCAGCCGGTTCAGAGAGCTCCTGGTCCTGGAGGTTCAGCTCAGGTTTTTGCTATGACACGCCAGGATGCCGAGGCATCCAATGATGTGATCACAGGTATTCTTTCTGTTTGTGGCCGCAGTGCCTTTGCCCTTATAGATCCGGGATCTACTTTCTCTTATGTGTCTCCTGGATTTTCACCTTGCTTGAGCAAGGATCTGGTTTTTATTGATGCTCCATTTATGGTGGCAATGCCTGTCGGAGATCCTATATGTGTAGATAAAGGGTATCGGGAGTGTGTGATTTCTATTTGTGGTGTTGAGTCTCTAGTAGACTTGATGTTGCTAGATATGGTGGAATTTGATGTGATCATGGGTATGGATTGGTTGGCATCCTGTCACGCGACGTTGGATTGCCATGCCAAGTCCGTGACTATAGGTGCCGAAGGTGAGCCTAAGGCTATTTGGAAGGGTTCCAGGTCTTCTCCTAGGAACAAGATCATATCATTCATGAAGGCTCAGAAGATGATAGCTCGCGGGTGCGGAGGGTATATTGCTTCTATTCGAGATGTTCGAGTGGAGGAGGTATCTATTGATCGAGTACCGGTAGTATGCGAGTATCCGGAGGTCTTTCCAGATGACTTGCCGGGTTTGCCTCCTATGCGGGAGATTGAGTTCTGTATTGATATATTGCCATGTACTCAGCCTATATCTATTCCTCCATATCGTATGGCTCCTGCTGAGTTGAGGGAATTGAAGGAGCAAATTCAAGATTTGCTTGATAAGGGTTTTATTAGACCCAGTGTATCTCCTTGGGGTGCTCCGGTTCTTTTTGTAAAGAAGAAGGATGGTTCTATGCGCATGTGTATTGATTATCGGCAATTGAACAAAGTGACTATCAAAAACAGGTATCCTTTACCGCGTATAGATGATTTATTTGATCAGCTTCAGGGTGCTACTCATGTTTCCAAGATTGACTTGAGATCGGGGTATCATCAGTTGCGGATTCGGTCTGAGGATATTTCTAAGACTGCTTTCCGTACGAGATATGGGCACTATGAGTTTCTTGTCATGTCATTTGGGCTTATAAATGCTCCGGCCGCCTTTATGGATCTTATGAACCGTGTGTTCAAGCCATATCTTGATTCTTTTGTTATTGTGTTCATTGATGACATCCTTATATATTCAAGGAGCCGAGGGGAGCATGATCATCACTTGAAGATTATCCTTCAGACCTTGAGAGACCATGAATTGTATGCTAAATTCTCTAAATGTGAGTTCTGGCTGGATACCGTGTCATTCCTGGCGCACGTGGTGACCAAGGACGGTATTAGTGTTGATCCCAAGAAGGTGGAGGCCGTTCAGAATTGGCCTAGGCCTACTTCTCCTACAGAGATTCGGAGTTTCTTAGGCTTGGCAGGCTATTATCGACGTTTCGTGGAGGGATTTTCTTCTATATCGGCACCACTGACTAAATTGACGCAGAAGAATGTTCCTTTTCTATGGTCTGCTGCTTGTGAGTCTAGCTTTCAGAGGCTCAAGACTGTCTTGACTACAGCGCCTGTATTGCCCTTGCCTAGTGGATCCGGGGGATTCACAGTCTATTGTGATGCTTCTGGTATTGGCTTAGGTGGTGTTTTGATGCAGAATGGCAAGGTGATAGCTTATGCCTCGAGACAACTGAAAGTGCATGAGAAGAACTACCCTGTCCATGATCTAGAGTTATTGGCGGTGGTATTTGCATTGAAGTTGTGGAGGCATTATTTATATGGTGAGCCTTGTGAGATTTTCACTGATCATAAGAGTCTCCAGTATCTGTTCACCCAGAAGGACTTGAATGGGAGACAGCGCCGATGGTTGGAGTTGGTTAAGGATTATGACATCGCTATTCGGTATCACCCCGGGAAAGCTAATGTTGTGGCTGATGCTCTGAGTAGGAAGTCTATGGGTAGCCTTGCCTATCTTGATGTTGATATGAGACCACTAGCTCGAGAGTTGCAGGCCTTGTCCATTAGTGGAGTGCGATTTGATGATTCTGTGCCAGACCGAGCTTTTGCTTATATAGGGACTCAGTCATCCCTAGCTTCCCAGATCAAGGAAAAGCAATTTGATGATTCATATTTGCGTGATATTCGAGATAGAGTTTTAAGTGGGGGAGTGACCTCATTTATGATCGGAGATGATGGTGTACTGCGGCTCAACGGTCGGTTGTGTGTTCCGAATGTTGGGGAGTTGAGGCAGCTGATATTGGCAGAGGCACACAGTTCTCGGTATTCTATTCATCCTGGTATTACGAAGATGTATCAAGATCTTTGGGAGTTATATTGGTGGAAGGGAATGAAGAGAGATGTTGCTGATCATGTGTCTCGGTGCTTAAATTGTCAGCAGGTAAAGTATGAGCATAGAAGACCAGCCGGGGTGACTCAGTCCATGCCGATTCCGGAATGGAAATGGGAGCATATTACTATGGACTTTGTGGTTGGATTGCCTTTGACCTTGGGCAAGCATGATTCAGTATGGGTAGTGGTGGATCGTCTCACCAAGTCAGCTCATTTCATCCCCGTGAGGACTACTTATTCATCGGAGCGCTTAGCTCGTATCTTTATCGAGCAGATTGTGAGATTGCATGGTGCTCCAGTCTCTATTATATCAGATCGCGGTACTCAGTTCACAGCTCAGTTCTGGAGATCATTTCAGAAGGAGCTGGGTACCCGAGTGGATCTTAGCACCGCATGTCATCCTCAGACTGACGGTCAGTCCGAGAGGACCATCCAGATTCTTGAGGATATGCTGAGGGCTTCTGCTATTGACTTTGGAGGCCATTGGGACAGTTATTTGCCTTTGGCAGAATTTGCCTATAATAACAGTTATCAGTCTTCTATCCAGATGGCTCCGTTTGAGGCATTATATGGCCGCCGATGTCGTTCTCCAGTTGGTTGGTTTGAACCTGGAGAGGTGTAGGTGTTGGGTCCGGATCTAGTTCAGCAGACCTTAAATAAGGTCCGAATCATTCAGGATCGGCTCCGCACAGCTCAGAGTCGACAGATATCTTATGCGGATCGGAGGAGGAGAGATTTGGTGTTTATGGTAGGTGACCGGGTGTTTCTTAAAGTATCGCCGATGAAGGGTGTTATGAGATTCGGAAAAAAGGGCAAGCTTAGTCCGAGGTTCATTGGTCCTTTTGAGGTCTTGGAGCGCATTGGCGCTGTTGCATATAGGCTTGCTTTGCCTCCATCTCTGTCAGTTCATCCGGTATTCCACGTATCTATGCTCCGAAAGTATGTTCATGATCCATCCCATGTGATTGATATGGCTTCTGTCGAGATCGACGAGGACTTGGCTTATTTGGAGGAGCCGATTGCTATTGCAGCTAGAGAGATCCGTAAGCTTAGGTCGAAAGAGATCCCGTTGGTTAAAGTGCTATGGAAGAATCGTCCTAGCGAAGAGGCCACTTGGGAACTCGAGTCCGACATACGGGAGAAGTATCCTCGCCTTTTCGATAATTCAGGTTTGATTTCAATCTCTAAAGCCTGAATTATGTTGTTGTTTATGATTTCGGATAGTAGCGAGAGTCCTCGAAATCCGTGTAATTATTGTCGTGAAAATGTGAATCTTACCTTAGACTCGGGCTCGTCCGAGGACGAACGAGAGTCTAAGTGGGGGAGATTGTAACGACCTCAAATAGTCGTTTCGGGAATCGGGACCTCGATTTGCGTATCGACAATCCCAAAAGCTCCGTAAGGTCCATTATGACATGCCTGAAATTTTTTAGCTAAAACGAACTTTGTTAGATAGGTATCGGAGAAAGACATCCGTTTCAGATATTCGTTAAGGCTAAAAGAGGTTCCGGAGCTCGATTTGGGCAAATGAGCTCTGATGTGAAATCTGAAAGTTGCGTTAGGTTCGTATGGTAATTTATGATCTGTAGCAACCTTCAGAAGTGAAAACGGACCTCGTTTGATAGGACTTTTGATAAAGTCTCCATTGCGGAAGTTTAAAAAGATTAAAAGAGGTTTTCGAGCTCGATTTGAGTAAATGAACTCTGATGAGAGATCTGAGGGTTCCGTTAGGTTCGTATCGTCATTTGTGACTTGTAGCAACTTTCGAATTTGGATTCCGGGGTCGTTTGATTAAAATTCTCTATTTTGGCGAAAGTCGAAATTTGACCCTTTCCCGTGGGACCCACTTTTTGAGTTCTAGAGATCCGAATTGAGTTCCGTCTTGACGAGCATGTCACACAAGTCTTGTATGACTTGTGTACAAAATTTGGGGTCATTCCGAGCTTTGTAGGGTCCCGTTTGGACCCAAAAACAGTGGCTGACCTGGTGCGAAGCTAAAAAGCTGCTGAAATCTGTTTTTTTACTGTTCAGCCGGAAAGAAATCAATTTTTCAGATCAATTCATAAGGAATTAGAAAAAAGTCAAAACATAAAAGTTGTAGCTCTTTGAGTTGTGGTTCTAATGCCACCAATTTTGTATCATTTGGATATTTTTACGAAAAGTTATGTGTATTTTACCGAAAGCTGTCCAGTGAGGTACAATTTGGACAGCATGTGGTACAACTCTTTAAAGCTGCGGGCTGCTATATATTCTAGGGCGGGCATTCATTTTTATTTTCATGTTTTGAGCTTCTAAAAGTGATTCCAAGGGGAATTTGAAGTACCAAAATCATTCCTATACACAAGGTAACTATTCTTACCCATTTTTAACGCTTTAATCCGGGGATCAAAGTGACGATCCTTGGAAAGAGGGTTTGAACCCGAGATTTGTGAAATGGGAAAAATGACCTAGTTGGACTCGGGTATGTACAATAATGGTACTTTTGGACTCGTGGGAGTATGGGGAGTCCGGAAACATAAATTTTACGGGTTTTGGGTACGTCCGACCTGGGGGTATTTTGGTAAATTGCCTCTTAAATTGCGTAAGGGCTTAGAATCCTTTCCTCACATGCTTACGAGTGCGACACTATTTCTTTGGCTCAGAGAGGAGTCTTTCGGAGGCACATCGTTTGGGAAAGGAGGTAGTTCCTTAGCCACTTGAGCCGATTTTGAGGTAAGTGAGACTTGACCTTTATTTTGCTTGTGGATAAGATTTGATCTTGCTAAGTAAGATGTCGAGTACTTAATTGACTAGCATTGTCTAGTAGATAGTATTATGTACTACTCGCTATATTTATACAAAAAGGTGAAGCACAAACGTGACTCGTGTATAGTCGATGTTGTGTGCCGGTGTGTTATTGATATGCTCTAGGGACAGAGGCCGGTGGTGCGTTATGACCTAAAAGCGAAATTCCATCTAGGGACAGAAGCCGGTGGTGCGTTATGACCTAGATGTGGAGACTTATAGGGAGAGAGGCTTGTGGTGCGTTATGACCTATAAGTAAAGTTGTTTATAGGGACAGAGGCCTGTGGCGCGTTATGACCTATAAATAAAGCCGTACAGGGTGTGTGCTTATGCTATGTGCTAGGTATATCATTACCTATGTGGTGTGCGAGATATATCATCGCCATGCTGTGTGTTAATTTATTACTGCTTATGCCATAGTATCAATATAATATTGTATATGCTGCCTATATTATGTATCTTTATATTATTGACTATGTTATGGATTCGCGTATTATTGCTTGTGTTGTTGTATAATTATATTATCGTATGTAATGTTTATGGGTTACTGTAAAGGTGTGGATTGTACTTCCGTTATCTGCTTATGCATTATCAAAGACTTGTCCCGAAAGGGTAATTTAGCGGGCCTGTCGATGATCTTACTGGGCTTTGGCTCATAACTTACTGTTTTAAATGTGCAGATCCTTCTACTAGTCAGACAGCTGGACTTATCTGATCCGTTCGAGGCTGTGACTATTTTTGCTTGAGGTGAGCCAACCGCATGGTTCGCGGTGGCATACCGCCTGATCCACCTTAGTGCTTAGACGCTTCCTACATCTTGTATTATATATATATATATATATATATATATATATATATATATATATATCGGTTGTCTGATTTCGTAGATGCTCTATTGACACTGTATTTCGGGTGGATGTTTACACCTACATTTTATCGAAATATGTCTATCTAAATTATCATTATGAGTCAGTTTAATTATTCGTGGTTCGCCTAAGGATGTAACACTTAGGTGCCATCACGGCCCCGAAAATTGGGTCGTGACACCCCCGAAGTCCAATGCACAAGCTCTCAGCATTCCTTTAAAATTTGAATAACCCGCTCGGACTGACCATCAGTCTGAGGATGGAATGCTGTGCTAAGCTGCACCTGGGTCGCCAACTCTCTCTGAAAAGACTGCTAGAACTGAGAGGTAAACTGGGAACCACGATCTGAGATAATAGATTTAGGAGTACCATGCAATCTAACCACCTACTGAATGAAAATTCGAGCCAGTCTCTGAGCTGAATCAGTAGTCTTTACAGGGATAAAATGAGCTGATTTAGTCAGTCTGTCAACAATGACCCAGACTAAATCGTGGCGCTGCAGGGTCTTTGGAAGACCAACTATAAAATCCATTGTGATGTGCTCCCACTTCCACTCGGGAATTGGTAATGCTTGGGCTAACCCTGATGGTCTCCGGTGCTCGAACTTAACCTGTTGACAGTTCAAGAAACGAGATACATAATCAAATACATCTCTCTTCATCCCCTTCCACCAATTTAGCTCTCGGAGGTCCTGATACATTTTTTTATAATACCAGGATGAATGGAATAACGCGAGCTATGAGCTTCACCGAGCACTGACTGCCTCAAATCTCCAACATCAGGAACACAGAGTCGAGTATTAAATTGAAGAATTCCATCTGAATCAAGCTCGAAGGAGGAAACTCCTCCACTTAGGACACGACCACGCAACTCCTGCAGATGAGGATCCTCGAATTGTCTTCCCTTAATCTGATTGACTAAGGAAGATTGAGCTGCAATTCACGCTAAGACTCTACTAGAGTCTGGAAGAAGAAATCTCACGCCAAAGTCGCCAAGGGACTGCAATTCTTGGGCCAATGGTCTCATGTCAGCATAAAGAAAAGCCATGCTGCCTATGGACTTCCTGCTCAAAGCATCTACTACCACATTGGCCTTCCCAGGATGATAGTGGATGGTGGGATCATAATCTTTAATTAATTCAAGCCACCTCCGTTGTCGGCCGTTAAGATCTTTTTGAGAGAGAAAATACTGTAGACTTTTATGATCCGTATACACCTCACAAGGCTCGCCATAAAGATAATGCCTTCATATCTTCAAAGCGAAGACCACAACTGCCAATTCTAAATCACGAGTCAGATAATTTTTCTCATTCGGCTTCAACTGTCTAGAAGCATAAGCAATTACCTTCCCGTGCTGCATAAGAACACAACCAAGGCCCACACGAGATGCATCACAATTAACTACGAATCCACTGGTGCCCGAAGGAAGGGATAACACTGGAGCTGAAGTTAATAAGGGCTTAAGCTTCTGGAAGCTGGCCTCACACTCATCGGACCATCGAAACTGAACCGCCTTCTGCGTTAGGCGAGTCAGGGGAGCTGCAATAGTAGAGAAATTTTCCACAAACCTCCAATAATAACCTGCCAATCCAAGGAAGTTGCGATTCTCCGTCGGAGTGGTAGGACGAGGCCATTTCTGCACTGCTTCAATCTTCTTCAGATCAACCTTGATACCCTCACTAGATACCACGTGATCCAAAAATGCCATAGAATCAAACCAAAACTCACATTTCGAGAACTTGGCATACAGCTTACGATCACGGAGGGTCTGAAGAACAACCCTCAGATGATAATCATGCTCCTCGCGGCTACGAGAATAAATAAGAATATAATCAATGAAGACAATGACAAAGGAATCAAGGAATGGCTTAAACACCTGGTTCATGAGATCCATAAAGGCTGCAGGGGGCATTAGTCAGCCCAAAAGACATAACTAGGAACTCATAATGGCCGTAACGAGTCCTAAAAGCAGACGTCGAGATATCTGAATCGCGAATCTTTAGCTGATGATAACCAGATCGCAGATCGATCTTAGAGAAGAATTTGCACCCTGCAACTGATCAAACAAATCATCAATGTGAGGCAACGAGTACTTGTTCTTGATGGTGACCTTATTTAGCTGACGATAATCAATACACATCCGCATAGTCCCATCTTTCTTTTTCACGAATAGAACAGGAGCACCCCACAGAGAAATACTCGGCCTGATGAACCCCTTATCAAGCAAATCTTGCAACTGCTCCTTCAGCTCCTTCAACTCTGATGGGGCCATGCGATAAGGAGGGATAGAAATAGGCTGAGTCCCTGGCACAATATCAATACCAAACTCGATCTCTCAATCAGGAGGAAGTCCTGGCAAATCATCTGGAAACACGTCAGGGAACTCCCTAACGACATGAATAGAATCAAGAGATGGAATCTCCACAGTGGTATCTCGAACCATGGCAAGATACGGTGAAAACCCTTTATCCATCATCCGCTTTGCCTTCAGGAAAGAAATAACATGCCCTATGGTTAGAAAATAAGAGCCCTGCCACACCACCGTTGCTGAACAAGGAAGAGACAACTGAAGAGATTTGGCATGACAATCTAATGTGGCATGACACGACGCCAGCCAATCCATGCCAATAATAACATCAAAATCAACCATATCTAGAATTAGAAGATCTACTAGTGTCTCACGACCCCCAAAAGATATGGTACAAGCTGGATAAACTCGATCCAAAATGATAATGTCTTCAATAGGAGTAGAAACACAGAATGGATCACGAAGACGCATATAATCAATATGAAAGCCCGAAGCAAAATAAGGAGATACATATGAATATGTAGACCCCGAATCCACCAAAAAATATGCATCTCGACTACAAACAGATAAAATACCTGTAACAACAGCTGGGGATGCCTCTGCATCCTGCCTGGCCGGCAGTGTATATAGCTGTCTCTGCGGTTGAGCTGAGCCGCTACCCTGACGACCACCTGTAGAGGGACCACTAGGACCACGCCCACGACCTCTACCGGGTGGTGGTGCACCTCTAACTGGCTGAGACCCTGGAGGGGCACCCTGAGGCTGTTGCTGCATAGGCGCTGGAAGGCGAGGGAAAGGGCGGCTACTACCCTGCTGATGGAGATAAGGGAAATCCTTCTTATGATGCCCTAGATCTTAACAGATAAAGCACCCTGGAGAAAATCTACGCTGATCAAGCTGAGATTGATCTCGCGGGCGAAACCCAAACTGACCCTAAGAAGAAATAAGCGCATTCTGAGAACCACGCGCTGGAAACTGAGCTAGTCTGATAGAAGGCCTAGTCTGCTGCTGATAACTCCTACCTCCATATGTGGTACTAGAATGCCCTAGACCACGAGATCTCTTACTCTCCCGCTCTAACTCCTCCATCTCCAATCTATGATAGGCCTCATACCTCCTGACAATATCAACAGCGATATCAAATAGAGTACCAGCCTCAATCTCACGAGCCATCTGGGATCGCAAATTAGGAGAAAGCCCATCAATAAAACGCCTGACCCTCTCAGAGGGCTCCCGCACGAGATCTGGAGCATAGTTGGACATCTCTGAAAACAAAAGTTCGTACTCTGTGACTGACAGGTTACCCTGTCCAATCTTCTCAAACTGTCTCCTCTTCTCATCCTGCTGACTGCGAGGGAAAAACTTCTCCATGAATCGATGGGAGAACTCACTCCAGGTTAGCTTAGGTAAGCCCTGCCTGGTTGATCGGAGTGCGGTCCACTAAGCTAAAGCCGGACCCTCAAGATGGAAGGCAGTATAATCAGCTCCATACTGCTCAAGATATCCAAGGGCCTCTAAGATACGCTGACATTGATCAAGAAACTCACGAGGCTTAAGCTTATCTGATTTCTGACCAGAGAATTTCGGAGGACTAAGTCGGGTAAAATAATGCAACCTTGCCGGATCATCAACCTGACTTGCTACCTGGACTGGCTGACCAGCCTAAGCAACCGGAGTACAACACCCGCTACCTCTGGAACATAACCACCTAGAACATGAACTGCTGGGGCTACATGTGGAGCTAGAATGGGGGCTCCCTGAACCTGAGAACCAATATCTACCGCAGCCTGCAGAGCTGCCTGAGGGATAGGAGCATCTACAACAGCCTGAGGGATAGGAGCATCTACAGCAGCCTGAGGAATAGGAGCATCTACAGCAGCCTGAGGAATATGAGCATCTACGGCAGCATGAGGAATAGGAGGTCCCTGGGGCATCTGCGTCGCTAAGAATCTCATAAAAGCGTCATGAAGTGCGGGGGGAACGAATAAGCCCTGCTCCCCCTGCCCAGAAAAGGCTGGCACTACCGGAACCTCTACAGCAGGATCAACATGATCCACCATCCTCGCGGCCTGGGCAACTCTACCTCTGCCTCGACCACGACCTCTACCGCGGCCAACACCACCACCTCGCGAAGCAGCAGGCATAGGGGCGAGCGCTGGCTCCTCCGCCTCTCGCTGAACATTCGCGCGTGTTCTCACCATTTACTGCGGAAAATTAAAAATATTTAACTTCAGATAAGAAAACTCACGCACGACAGGGAAAGAAAGAAAGGAAACAGCCTAAAGGCCACCATAGCCTCTCGTAGATAGGTACGGACGTCTCCGCCCGATCAACGAGACTCTATTAGACAATGTCATGATCTGGAAAGACTCTAAATCTTGCTCTGATACAACCTGACACGACTCGCATTTTTGGCTAGGCCGTGCGGGCACCCGACCACCTTTTCTAGACCTGTCGGGCGAACCCTATAGACAAAGTCGATATAAACGGCGCAAGATTACCTTGAAAATAAAATTAAACATGACCTTAACAACATAAAATAACTCTCAAGGATAGAAATATATACAAACTGTCTGGACAAAACAACTAACTACCCAGAATACACAGGTTTAAAGGTTTCCAGATCAGACATCTAAGAAGGCCAAAAGATATACACACTTCCCGAAGGGAGCAAAAGTAAGGAAAACTGTAATATCTGAAGTTGGTGGCCGCAATGAATAGGATGGCTCACCGTAGACAGCTGAGAACGTACTACTGCTCAATCACGGCGCGACTGTCTGGGTCTTGGAGCAGAATCTGCCGAACGAAAAGAAAACACAAGGACAAATAAGGGGTAAGTCATAAGGACTCAATAAGTGCGAACAAATTAGCAACCTCGAAAAATAGATACGCTAGTAAGGGAAACAGAACCAGACAACAATCAACAAATAAGCAATGCACATATAAGCAAAACAGTAGTCATGTACAGAAAATCTACACAATAGTATGAAATGAAATGGAATGAGATGAAATGAAATGAGATGCAAAGGGTCACATGTGCCAAATGAATGGAGCAGAATCCTCCTGCTCCGAGTGCGGAATCCTCCTACCCTCAATATGATGCGATGGAGCGGAATCCTCCTGCTCCGAGGGCGGAATCCTCCTACCCTCAATATGATGCAATGGAGCGGAAACCTCCTGCTCCGAGGGCGGAATCCTCCTACCCTCTATATGATGCGATGGAGCGGAACCCTCCTACTCCGAGAGCGGAATCCTCCTACCCTCAATATGATGCAATGGAGCGGAATCCTCCTGCTCCGAGGGCGGAATATGATGCGATGGAGCGGAATCCTCCTGCTCCGAGGGCGGAATCCTCCTACCCTCAATATGATGCAATGATAACCCTTCACCGGCGCGGGACTCTCATCGACTGCCGGGAAGTATATGTCAACTCACAGCCAGAGTACAATGCTCAGATCCTCAATGCAATACCAACAACAGGACATAACATATAATATAGAATGTAAATCCAAAGCTAAAGTGTAATGAGTACGCCTATTGGCAGCTACACAAGTAAGGAACACGTGGTAGAAAATCCACGAGGCCAAGTGCCTCCAAAGAAATGGATATAAACACTTACCGTATTCCAAAGCTAGCCCTGCTACTGAACAACTGCTTTTTCCTTTGGATTAACTGCCAAACGATCCCGCTCTATTCATTAAGCAGAAAAATTATATCAAATAAAGCTAAAGGCTTCATTCCTTATATCTTAGGGAAATCCAGTTAGGAACCTGATACCCTATTTGTTTACGCAATACGCAGGCCAGACCTATATACAGGGTTTAAAGTCCCATAACCAAACTCTAAATAAATTACATTTATATGTTGCCCATAACTCACTGAGTACGAATATATAATCATTTCCATCATCGGGGGCCAACTGACCCTTTAAACAATCAATTTAAGTCATTAGGGCGATGTCTAATATCCCTATTTTTACCGTAAAAATTTATTCAAACATACGTAATAAGCTAAGATAATGTGTTAACATCATTACCTGGAGATTTGGGGTATAAATTCCACTATTTTCCACCTCTTTTTCCCTTTTTTCCTCTTTCTTTTCTAATCTTTCTTTTTTCTACTTTTCTCGTATGTTTCTGGTTGTATACATAACTTACTATTGCTAAGGGATTAAATCCCTTAGCCAACCGACTTTGCAAATTTTAATTTTTTTTTAATAAATTCGCTACGACTATTAAAATTAAAATGGAACCCTAGAGAAATCGAAATGATCCCAAATTTTTCAAGTAAGTTATACAAAATATATGTAACATACTCGCGAAGACTGATCTCAAATCAGACTCTCGAAACTCAAGATGCGAATTTAAAGGAAAAAGGTCAAATTATTTAACTTTCGGTATTTTAGCGGAAACTAGCCGAACAACATCGAAATTCACTTTCAAAAAATCACAAAAGTCATAAATAATCATACGAACCTAACGACACTTTCGAATTTCGAATTTTGAATCGGAGCTCATTCGCCAAAACCGAGCTCAAAAATCTCTTTTTAATACTTATCGACAATAAAAACTGAAACCTTCTTCCGATGCCTACCAAACGAGGTCTGATTTAGCTAAAACTTTACAGACAGGTCCTAATGGACCTTACGAATATTTTAAAATTATCAGCACGCCAATCGGATTCCTAACTTCCGAAACGACTGTCCGAGGTCGTTTCATGTATTGAGCATAGAAGCATTGCATTTGGATTATGAGCTTGCTTATACTTCCCGGTAGGTGATGAGAATCCCGCGCCTGTGATATATGTTTTAAATTGTGTGTTTATATTTATGTGTAGTGATAAACATATGGATCGGGTTGCACGTCGTAACTGTATAAATATATGGATCGGGTTGCACGCCGCAACAGTATAAATGTATGGATCGGGTTGCACGCCGCAACAATATGTGTTTCTGATTGTTGATATGTTTGGGATACCTAAAAACCTATATGTTATGTCTATCTTATGTCCCTGGTTGTTTATGAGTTTATGATTCCATACGTATTTCCAATTATAATCTGGCTCTTCCTTTTTATAGTTTAACTAAGATGAATTTGGTTTATCTGCTTTTCTTCTCCCTGGCTAGAATATCTGCTTTTTTGAGGTGGCTAGCCAGCCCTCACTTATTGAGTCATTTTGACTCACCCTTGTTTGTTGTTTATTTCTTGTCTATTTATTTCGTTTCGGCAAGTTCGATCCAGGATTGAGTTCGCCACGTTGTTAAGGAGCGAAGACGACTTCAGTTGTCAGGGTGAGCCTGCTTTTATTCAGGATGGCCATCAGTTTTACATTTATTATTTCAGTAGAGTCGATTTTATGTTTATTTTTGTGAATTCAGTTGGTAAGGGTTCGTCCGACGGGTCTAGGGAGGATGTCGGGTGGCCACACGGCCTAGCTAGAAATTCGGGTCATGTCAATTGGTATCAGATTCCAGGTTAGAGTCTATCCAGGCCAAGACAATGTCTAGTAGAGTTTCGCTGATGGGTATGTAGACGTCCATACTTATATACGAGAAGCTATGATGGCTTTTAGGAAGTTTCTCTTCCTTCTTTTCTAATCGTGCGTCAGTCAAGTCTATTCAAATTAGCTATATGAGTTTATGCTCTAAGCGGAGGAGTCTTCCTCTAATAATGAATGCTAAAATTAAATCTCTAAGGCATTGCTGAAGCATAAGCTAATTCTTAATTTCATCGACCTGTTCTATATCGAAAAGTATATCGATGAGGTGATTTGTTGGTATAATCATGTTAATCCATCCAGAGTTCCGTGTATCTTTGTTTCAAAAATGTAGAACTCTCCTCTCGTGATCGAGGAAGGATCAACTTAGTCAGAATTAGCTGGGCAATAGTGTTATGATATTATCCAGATATATTTTATTCCAAGATTTCGGTGTGCGTGTTATAATTCTGATTATGAAATCATGAGATAATATCTGTGGAGTAGCTTATGAAGGTCATGCAAGTTCTGTTATTATCTGTGTGAATTTTTATTTAGACTTAGACTCATTCGAGGACGAACGAGAGTTTAAGTGGAGGAGAATGAAACGACCTTAGGTAGTCGTTTCGGAAGTTAGGACTCTAATTAGTGTGCTGATAATTTTAAAATCTTCATAAGGTCTATTAGGACATGTCTGTAAAATTTAAACTAAATCGGACTTCGTTTGGTAGGTATTGGAAGAAGGTTTCAGTTTTTGTTGTCGGTAAATCTTAAAAAAGAGGTTTTCAAGCTCGATGTTGGTGAATGAGCTCCGATTCAAAATTAGAAAGCATCATTAGGTTCGTATGATTATTTGTGATTTGGTGAACTTTGGGAAGTTAATTTTGAGGTCGTTCGGATAGTTTCCGTTAAAATGCCGAAAGTTAGTAATTTGATCCTTTTCTGTTTAATTTGCATCTTGAGTTTCAGGAATCTGATTTGAGATCCGCCTTAGCGAGTATGTTACATAAATTTTTTATAATTTTCTTGAGAAATTTGGGATCATTTTGAGTTTTATAGGGATCCTTTTTAATTTTATTCGTATAATCAAGTTTGTAAAAGAAACAAAACAAAACAAAAAAAAAAAGAAAAGGGAAAGGACGAAGTGTATAATCCTTAGCAAATACATTTTTAAGATAGAGAACGAAGCAGACAATTGGAAAAACAATAGAGAACAAGAAAACATAACGAGAGAAAGAAAAAGGGAAAGGAGAAGAAGAAAAAAGGTAGAAATTTACCCCAAAACCTCCAGAAAATGATGTTAATTCATTACTTTAGTTTATTACGCATGTTTTAATATATTTTAATGGTATAAATTGGGATATTAGATATTGTTCTAATAAGTTAAATTGATAGCTTAAGGAGTAACTGGGCCCCGATAATTGAATTGATTATATATTCGTACTCAGGAAGTTATGGGCAACCCGTAAATATAATTTATTTAGGGTTTGATAATGTAATTTTGAACCCTATACATAGGTCTGGATTGTGTATTGCGTATGCGGATAGGGTATCAGGTTCTTAATCGGATTGCCCTAAGACGTAAGGAATGAAGCCTTTAGCCTTATTTGATTTATTTTTTTGCTTATTGAATAGAAGGGGATCGTTTGACAGTGACTCTAAAGGGCAAAGCGGTTTTTGAGTAGCAATGCTAACCTTCGAACAAGGTAAGTGATTATATCCATTTCTTTGGAGGCCCTTGGCCTTGTGGATATTCTACCGCGTGTTCCTTACGTGTGTAGTTGCCGATAGGCGTACTCATTACGCCTTAGCTTTGAATTTACATTGTATATTTTATGTTATGCCTTGTTGGTATTGCATTGAGCATAGAAGCATTTCTCTTTCATTATGAGCTTGCATATACTTCCCGGTAGTCGATGAGAATCCCGCACCGGTGATATGTGTAGTAAATTGTGTGTTTATATTTATGTGTATTGATAAACATATGGATCGGGTTACACGTCACAACAATATAAATATATGAATCGGATTGCACGCCGCAACAATATAAATATATGGATCGGGTTGCACACCGCAAAAAGATGTATTTCTGATTGTTGATATGTTCGGGATACCTAAAAACCTATATGTTCTGTCTATCTTATGTCCATGGTTGTTTATGAGTTTGTGATTCCATAAGTATTTCTAGTCATTATCTAGCTCTGCTTTTTTATAGTTTAATTAAGATGAATTTGATTTATCTGCTTTTCTTCTCCGTGGCTAGCATATCTGCTTTTTTGAGGTGGCTAGCCAGCCCCCACTTATTGAGTCCTTTTGACTCACCCTTGTTTGTTATTTATTTCTTGTCTATTTATTTCATTTCGGCAGGTTCACTCAAGGATTGAGTTTGCCATGTTGTTAAGGAGCGAAGACGACTTCAGCTATTAGGGTGAGCCAACTTTTTGAAACGACCTCGGTCAGTCGTTTCAGAAGTTAGGACTCTGATTGGCGTACCGATAATTTTAAGATATTTATAACATCCATTAGGATCTGTCTGTAAAATTTGAGCTAAATCAGACTTCGTTTGGTAGGCATCAGAAAAAGGTTTCAGTTTTTATCGTCGATAAATATTAAAAAGATATTTACGAGCTCGGTATTGGTGAATGAGTTCTGATTCGAAATTCGAAAGCGCCATTAGGTTCGTATGATTATTTGTGACTTTTGTGATTTTTCGAAAGTGAATTTCGATATTGTTCGGCTAGTTTCTGCTAAAATGCCGAAAGTTAAATAATTTGACTTTTTCTATTTAAATTCACATCTTGAGTTTCGGGAGTCCAATTTGAGATCCGCCTTCGCGAGTATGTTACATATATTTTGTATAACTTGTATGCAAAAGTTGGGGTTATTTCGAATATCGTAGGGTACCGTTTTAATTTTTATCGCAGCAACGAATTTTTTTTTTAAAAAAAAAGGAAAATGACAAAACGTTAAAATGAAGTTAGGCGGTGGGGGATATATATCCCCCTAATAAATTTGGTCAACAGAAACATATGTACATACATACACAGAAACATAAAATGGAAAACACGCAGTGGAAAAATGCTAGAAAATGAGAAAAGAGCCGGGAAAATAGTAGAATTTTTACCCCGAAACATTCAGTTAATGATCTTAATATATTATTTGAGTTTATTACGTATATTTGAATATATTTTACGGTAAAAATAGGGATCTTAGACATCGTCCTAATGACGTAAATTGATAGTTTAAAGGGTCAAATGGACCCCAATAATGAAATTGATTATATATTCGTACTCAGTGAGTTATGGGCAACTTATAAATGTAATTTATTTGTGGTTTGGTTATGTGGCCTTAAACCCTGTATATAGGTCTGACCTGTGTATTGCGTATGCGAATAGGGTATCAGGTTCCTAACCAGATTTCCCTAAGATGTGAGGAATGAAGCCTTTAGCCTAATTTGATATATTTTTCTGCTTATTGAATAGAGTGGGATCGTTTGACAATGAAACTAAAGGACAAGCGGTTATTGAGTGGATGTACTAACTTTGTAACAAGGTAAGTGTTTATATCCATTTCTTTTAAGGCACCTGGCCTCGTAGATTTTCTACCACGTGTTCCTTATGTGTGTAGCTGCCGATAGGCGTACTCATCACGCCTTAGCTTTGGAATTATATTGTGTATTATATGTTATGCCCTGTTGTTGGTATTGCATTGAGCATATGAGCATTGCACTCTGATTTTGAGTATCGCATATACTTCCCGGTTGGCGATGAGAGTCCCGCACCGGTGAAGGGTCATTATTACATATACTTCCCGGTTGGCGATGAGAGTCCTGCACCGGTGAAGGGTCATTATTACATATACTTCCCGGTTGGTGATGAGAGTCCCGCACCGGTGAAGGATCATCATTGCATATGCTTCCCGGTTGGCTATGAGAGTCCCTCACCGTGAAGGATCTTCATTGCATATACTTCCCGGTAATCGACGAGAGTCCCGAGCCGGTGAAGGGTCATTATTGCATATATCTCTCGGTAGACGATGAGAGTCCCGCGCCGGAGATAGGTATCAGGCATATGTGACTGCATTGCATCGTACCGCATTCATCCCATCTCATTTTCCCACATACTGACTATTGTGTGTATTGTGTTGTGTTTTATGTATGCGGTATGTATACTATGTCGTAGACATATCTCATTTTGCCTATATATTTATGGCTCGTATTCTGAGTTGCGGGGATCGGGTTGCATGCCGCAATGGTATAAATATATGGATCGGGTTGCACGCCGCGACATGATGAATATATGGATCGTGTTGCACGCCGCAACATGATGAATATATGGATCGGGTTGCACGCCGCAACAGGATGAATATATGGATCGGGTTGCACGCCGCAACAGGATGTATTTCTGATTGTTGATGTGTTCGGGATACCTATAAATTTTGGTTATCTTACGTTCCTGGTTGTCGATGAGTTTGTCATTCCATACGTGTTTCCGGTTATTATCTGGCGCTGCCTTTTTATAATTTAAATAAGTGGAATTTGGTTTATCTGTTTCATCTCCCTGACTAGCTATCCTATTCTTTGAGGTGGCTAGTCTGCCCCACTTATTGAGTCCTTTTGACTCACCCTTGTTTGTTGGTTGTTTTTGTCTATCTATTTCGTTTCGGCAGGTTCGCTCCAGGATTGAGTTCGCCGCGTTGTTCAGGAGCGAAGACGACTTCAGCTGTCAGGGTGAGCCAGCTTTATTCCGGATGGCCACCAGTTTATGGTTTATTATTTCAGTTGCATTTTGCTCCCTTCAAGAGGTATCTGTTTTCTTTTGTACTCTTAGATGTCTGGTCTGGATAGCCCTAAACCTAGTATGTTGGGTAGTCAGCTGTAATTTCTTTTGTACAGCTTAGGGGTATCAGTATGTCTGAGTTTTTTTTTAAAAAGTCCTGTTCTTATTTATGAATTGTTATATTTATTTTCCTAATTTGATTGGTAAGGGTTCGCCCGACGGGTCTAGGGGAGGATGTCGGGTGCCCGCACGGCCTAATCGGATTCCGGGTCGTGTCACTTTTATTCAGGATGGCCACCAGATTTATGTTTATTATTTCAGTAGAGTCGATTTTATGTTTCTTTTTGTGAATTTAGGTAGTAACGGTTCGCCCGATGAATCTCGGGAGGATGTCGGGTGCCCGCACGGCCTAGCTAGAAATTTGAGTCATGTCATAAGTCTTAATGCTAAAACTTTGTAGGTAAGTGATTAATCTCCGTTGTAGACGATGGTAAGCCCAATCTTCCGTTGGATTAGCTCGAAACTCAAGTAAATTAGGGCCAGACCCGATGGGTGTTCCCGTCGCCAAAACTTAAGATATAAGTAAAAGGAATAAATATAAAGTACACGAAAGTTAAATTAAAGAAAAATACTGAATAGAATATCATCAAGAATGTATATACATATCATCTTAGGGTAACTCTTATTCTCATTTGGAATACTTTTAATTATAAAAATGATTTATATAAAATGGATAATTCTCGTCATAATGTATTTCAACGAACTCTAATAACATCTTTAGAAGAGTTTAAAATAGAACTTCTTACAGGAAGACATTCAACTATAGACTTAGCAAGACTATTTATTTATTTAGAAGAAAACAATGATAGATGTCATTATCTTATTCGTAAACAACTAAATCTTTTTAGAAAAATGTTTAGCCGTATTCTTGCTAGAGTATAATTATTAAAAAATTAATAAAATTAATATGGAAGATCCTAATCATGACGAAGAAATAATCAATAGTACAGAAGAAACTGCAACAGTCAGTGCAATAGAAAGAAAGCTTCAAAATTGGACTATTCCAAAGGAAAAGTTTAACAAGATATATGAAACGAGGAAATTAAATTTCCTACAAAGTTTTAGTATTAAAACTTGTGAGTCAACTATATCAATAAATAAGTCATTTGGTTCTATAAAGCTATTGTCCTAACAAACTGTCTGACACGATCTAGATTTCGGCTAGGCCGTGCGGGTACCTGACATCCTCCCCTAGACCCATCGAGCGAACCCTTCTGAATTGAATCTACAAAAATAAACATAAAATCAACTTTTAGATGAGAAATAAGACCTAAAGAAACACGAACATAGCTATACATAAGCTGTACAACAGAAGTTACAGCTGACTACTCAATGACTAGGTTTAGGCCTATCCAGACAGACATCTAAGAATACAAATGAAGTATAAATATCTCAAGAACAGAGTAAAATACAACTGAGATAATAAACATAAAACTGGTGGCCATCCTGAACAAAAGCTGGCTCACCCTGACAGCTGAAGTCGTCTTCGCTCCTCAACAATATGGTGAACTCAATCCTGGAACGAACCTGCCGAAACGAAATAAATAGACAAGAAACAAAAAGAGGGTGAGTCAAAAGGACTCAGTAAATGGGGGCTGGCTAGCCACCTCGAAGAAGCAGATATGCTAACCAAGGAGAAGAAAAGCACATAAACTGAATTCCCCTTATTTCAACTATAAAAAGGTAGAGCCAGATAATAACTGTAATACATATGGAATCATAAACTCATAAACAACCAGGGATATAAGATTGACAGAACATGTAGGTATCCCGAACATATCAACTATTACAAGTACATGACACATATACATAACATCACACTATAATCATACAATACACAACAGCCAGTGCAATGAAATGGAATGAATGCAGTATGATGTAATGGGATCACATGTACCCAAAACCTATCTTCGGCGTGGGACTCTCATCGTCTACCAGGAGATATATGCAACAATAACCTTCACCGGCGCGTGACACTCATCGACTACTGGGAAGTATATACAATAATGACTCTTCACCGCGAAGTATATGCAATGCAATACCAACAACAGGGTATAACATATAATATACAATGTAAATTTAAAACTAAGGCATAATAAGTACGCCTGTCGGCAGCTACACATGTAAGAAACACGTGTTAGAATATCCATAAGGCCAAAAGCCACCAAAAAAATGGATATAATCATTTATCTTGTTCCAAAGTTAACAATGCTACTCAATAACTGCTTTTTCCTATTGCCAAACGATCCCACTGTGTTCAATAAGAAGAAAAATATATCACAAAAGGCTAAGCCTTCATTCCGTACATCTTAGAACAATCCGGTAAGGAACCTGACACCCAATTCGCATAGGCAATACACAGTCCAGACCTATGTCATGGTTTAATATCACACAACCAAACTCTTAATAAATTATATTTATGGGTTGCCCATAACTCCCTGAATTCGAATATATAATCAATTCTATTATCGGGGCCCAGTTAATCCTTTACACTATCAATTTGACTAATTAGAATGATGTCTAATATCCCAATTTCTACCGTTAAAATATATTCAAACACACGTAATAAACTGAAATTATGAACTAATACCATTACTTGAATGTTTATGGGTGAAAATTCTATTTTTCTCCTTTTCCTTTTCCTTTCCTTTCTCTATTTTTTGGCATTGTTTCCCTCTGCATTCTCTTTTGATTCTCGTTTCTGTTTCGATTTCCTTACTCTGTTTTGTATTTGGATGGAAATGTTAGGCGAAGGGATAAATATCCTTAGCCACTGCTTCTCATTTCATTTCTTTTTATCTTTTCTTTTCTTTTTTTGAAAGCTTGATATCGTGACAAAAATTAAAACGCAATCATACGAAATTGAGAATAATCCCAAATTTCTCAAGAAATTTACACAAAATTTATGTGACGTACTCACTAAGACGGATCTTGAATCGGATTTCTGAAATTCAAGATGCAAATAAAATGGAAAAGATCTAATTCTATAACTTTCAGGATATTAGCGAAAACTATCCCAACGACCTTAGAATTCACTTCCGAAAGTTCATACAAGTCAAAAATAATCATACGAACCTAACGACACTTTCAGATTTCAAATCAGAGCTCATTCACCAAAATCGAGATCGAAAACCTCCTTTTAAGATTTATCGCCCACGAAAACTGAAACCTTCTTCCAATATCTACCAAACGAGGTCCAATTTAACTAAAATTTTACAGATAAGTTGTAATGGATCTTACGAATCTTTTAAAACTATCGGCATGCTAATCGGAAATCTAACTCACGAAACGACTATCTAAGGTCATTTAAATAGCAAATGCTAACTTAGAAGTTAACCTTATAGTTCTTCTTATCATCTTACACTCACTATTTAAGAATTCATAAAATGGCTTATGATGACCATTTGTGTAGATGTAAATACATTTTATATCCCACTCGAAATTTTAAAATATCACTTCTAACAACAAATTTAGTAAAACATTAAAAGTTAGGTTATATGCATCTTGAATATAACCTATAGAATAGGTATAAGCTATTATAAAACTATGATTGGCGTCTGAGTTACACATAGATCAAATGGCTTGATTAACTTTTTTAATATATTTCCTTTTATGTAGTTTTCTTCTTCCATCGTTATAAAAATATTTTTTCTTTTAATACCTTTTATAAATGTATTAATCAAGGATTAATATGAGAGAAAAATGAACTCATTAGATAAATTAGAGTTAAATCTAAGGTGTATGTATTACTGAACCGAATAGATTTACCAAGCTTGTAAATAAATTCTTTTTATAGTCTTCCCCAAGGTCAAGTGGCTCAAACACCCACTCGGACTGGACATGGAATCTTAGCTAGTGTTTATCACCCAATACAATAAGTGACAACAACAACCTACGGTTGGTCAACCCAATTGATATGGTAGGACCAACAACTAATATCTATCAGCAGCCTCTGCATTCACAAATTAACTGGAATAATAGCTACTGAAAAGCTATTCTTGTCATTAGCAAATCATAAAAGAAGAAGTGAAAATCATAGTTTGAGTTTAGAGATGTAACATGTTTGGATGCGGAAAAAATAAGAGTCCAAATAGCTTCCTTGGATTTCTTTCTATTTCCTCTTTTATTTAATATTTTTCTTTCATTATTTAACAATATTAGACACTGGACACATAATAGCACAACAGTTGCACGTGTCCAGTTTGATTAATAAAATCACAATTTTCTGCTTAATGCGCTCACACAATATCCCTCATTGCTTCTGACATTAATTACCTCGTGCAATTGATTTGACGCTTCATTTTTAAAGCTACTACACTTGTGGTTCTTCCCTTGCGTTGATCATGAAATCTAAAGTTCTTTATGAATATTGACACGTGAGTCGCATGTGCATTTCAAGTCTAGACATTGTAAAATTGTTATGATTGAAATGTGAGATACACATAGCACATAGCTTGCTTGAATTACTTTATTTGCCCTATATTTTAATATTTTTAAATTTTAAAGTACATCATGCAAACCAAAGTAACGAGTAAGAAAAATGTATCTTCAATTAGAAAAATAGCAAGTTTGTAATGAGAAAAAATAATGAAGTACCAATCAGAAGAAATAGTTGTACAACTCACATAAAAAATAAAAACTGATGATATAAATGCCATCATAATTATTGACACATTAGCTGGACGTGGCGGTCGGTCTGAAAAAAGAATCACAGTAAATTAGATCTTAGGTTCTGCCAAATTTGGTAATTTGTTGAGTAATGGGTTTAGTAGCCATTTTAATCTATCTCTCGGCTAGTAAAAAATTATTGCATCTTGTATGCATGGTCTATATTATTTCATATCGACAATAGCAAATAATAACTTAGAGGTTAATCTTATTATTCTTCTTATCATCTTACACTCACTATTTAAGAATTCATAAAATGGCTTATGATGACCGTTTATGTAGAGGTAAATACATTTTATATCCCACTTAAAATTTAAAAATATTACTTCTAACAACAATTTTAGTAAATTATTAAAAGTTAGGTTATATGCTTCTTGAATATAACGTATAAAATTGGTATAAGCTATTATAAAACTATGATTGACGTCTGATTTACACGGATCAAATGGCTTGCTTAGTTTTTTTAATATATATTTGTAACACCCCAGCTAAGGGTTAAGTTTCCCACATCGGCATAACATAGGAGAGATGCTGAGTATATAAGTTAACTGGTCTTAGACCCTAGTAACGCATTTTAAAGCCGTGCGGGCCTAGGCCCATAGCGGACAATATCACTAGCGGGCTTGGGCTGTTACAGATGGTATCAGAGCCTAGGTTCAGTAGTCCTAGGAAGTCATGAGCCGTGTCCAGTAGAGTCCTAGTTATGGATGTGAAGCGCGTCACACTTATAATTAGGCGGTTGCGGGACATGTTAGGACAGTTTCCCTTCTTTGTTTCTTATGTCGTGCGTTAGAGCTAAAGTTTTATAATATCTAACAGTTTCTTATCTCTGGTTTTAGTTGAGAACAATTGTTAGAACAAGATCAAATTCATCCTCTGCAGCTTCTAACCAGGACGCACCACTCACCAGTAGCTCCAGCTGCTGCCAGAGGTCGTGGCAGAGGCAGGGGAAGAGGAGCAGGCAGAGGCGAAAGTGTTAGGGGTAGAGGTGGCAATGCTAGAGGTAATCAGGGTCGTGGTAGAGTAGTTGGACTGGCACAGGCTCCACCTCAACATGCTGTGGAAGAAGAAGTACATGCTACACCTCCTCCTAGTCCACCGAGACCTGACCAAAATTAGCAGCAGGTTGAGAAGAGTGATAGAATTCTGAATGTTCTGGAATCTCTAGTTCTTCCAACTGCAGGTCAAGCTGCACCTATTCATGCTCCAGCCCAGGACACTTATGATTTAGATGATGATGTTGTTGACTTTCTGGATCCACAATATGGGATACCACAACCAAATGCCCCAGCTAATGTTGACAGACCAGTTCAGGCTCCAGAAGCAAGGGTCCAACCGCATGAATTTTTGAAGCTAAAGCCTCATACTTTCACTGATTTAAATCCTTTAGTTGAGCCAATGTTGTTCTTGGAAGAACTGAAAGAGTCAT
The DNA here is from genome assembly GCA_029990575.1 of Petunia axillaris subsp. axillaris. Taxonomy (NCBI): domain Eukaryota; kingdom Viridiplantae; phylum Streptophyta; class Magnoliopsida; order Solanales; family Solanaceae; genus Petunia; species Petunia axillaris. The sequence goes on along the minus strand of JARKNS010000001.1, from coordinate 8,334,908 downwards.
TTATAGCTTTGGGTTTTCTTGAGACTCAAGCTACACAGTTGATTGGATTTGTGTTAAAAAATGTAGCAAGTGCTTGGTGGAGAAATTATAGAAAAAAGCAGAGGTCCTAACTTGCAACCAATATCATGGCCACAGTTCAAGTAGATTTTTATGAAAAAGTTAATTCCTAGTAGCAAACAAGATGACATGTGACGTCAATTTGAGCAACTTAAACAGGGAACCATGTCAATAACAGAATATGAAAATGAGTTCAACAGATTGGCAGAGCATGCACCCTTTTTAATTCCTACTGTTAGGGAAAAAGTTAGAAGATTCGTAAAAGGTTTGAATCCGTACATGGCTAGGGATCTGGCTTCTCACATAGATGACAAGAACTACCTCGGTATTGTTGACATAGCCAAGTGCAAGGAGGGTTTTGACAGAGTTATCAAAAAGTCCAGGGAAGCAAGCAAAAAGACAAAATCTTCAGGTAATTTTAACGGGAAAGTAAATAGAGGAAGGAATAGGGATTAGGAAACACAGAGTCAGTCAGTGGCATATTCATCTCCTTATCAGGCTCCAGTCAGACAGGGGCAACGGGGTGGGAACCAGGCACTAAGACAGCAGGGTCGAGGTCAGACACATCAGGGAGAAAGTTCAGCTACTCAAAGTTGGACCATGCAATCTTATCCTATATGTTCTACATGCTGGAGAAGACATCCAGGGTCGTGCCGTTATTGGCAAAAGGGTTTTTTCCACTGCAAATATCTAAACCATCACATGAAAAAACTGTCGGTTACCCAGTCATGCTATAGGGAAGGCTCTAGCTGCACAGACTTACTCTACAGCTTCCACTTTTGCAGCACCTCCTCTAGCTCGGACAACTAATAACCAGTCAGGACGTGGTACAGGGCAGAGGTGGAACTCAGATCAAAGGTGGACTAGCTAGACTCTTTACAAATTTAGACAGAAAGAATGCAGCAGCGTCCAACACAGTCATCACAAGTATCCTATCTGTTTATGGACGTTTGGCATATATTTTAATTGATCCTGGCTCTACTTTCTCCTATGTGTCATATTATTTCGCTGCGGGGTTTGGGAAGGAACCAGAATAGTTAGATGTTTCGTTTGAGGTTGCCACACCTGTTGGTGACTCAGTATCTGTTTCCAGTATTTAAAAAGGTTGTGTTATCTCAGTGAAGGATCATGAAACTTTAGCAGATTTACACTTGCTTGATATGGTTGATTTCGACGTCATAGCTAGCGTGGATTGTTATCAGCTTGTCATGCCACGGTGGACTGTCATGCCAAGACACTAAAATTTTCTTTCCTTGGAGAAGACCCAATTGGGGTCAGAGGTGAAGTGGGTATGCCTGTGGGTAAGTTTATTTCTTTCCTTAAGGCCAGAAAGTTGATAAATAGTGGGTGTTTGGTGTATCTAGCTCATGTACGGGATACCAAGGCTGAGACACCTACAGTTGAGTTAGTACTGATAGTGAATGAATTTTCCATATAATCTTCCAGGAGTGCCACCAGATAGGGAGATTGATTTTGGTATAGATATATTGACAAGGACACATCCTATCTCAATCCCACCTTACAGAATGGCGCCAACATAATTAAATGAACTCAAGAAGTAGTTGCAAGACCTTCTTGATAAAGGGTTCCTTTGACCAAGTGTGCCACCATAGGGTGCCCCAGTGCTATTCATGAAGAAGAAATATGGTACTTTCCGGATGTGCATTGATTACTGCCAGCTGAATAAGGTAACAATCAAGAACAAATATCCATTTCCTAGAACTGATGACTTATTTGATCAGTTACAGGGTGCTAAGCACTTCTCCAAAATAGATCTGAGATTGGGATACCATCACTTGAAGATAAGAGAAGCAGACATCCCAAAGACAGCCTTTAGGACTCGCTATGGGAATTATGAATTCTTAGTAATGTCGTTCGGGCTTACCAATGCGCCAGCTGCTTTCGTGGACTTGATGAACAGAGTTTTCAGGCCATTCTTGGTTACTTTTGTTATAGTCTTCATTGATGATATTTTAGTTTATTCTTGTAGTCAGGAAGAACATGAAAACCATCTCAGGACGGTGTTACAGACTTTAAGGAAATATTAGTTATATGCAAAATTTTCCAAGTGTGAATTCTGGCTTGATAAAGTTGCACTCTTGGGGCATGTTGTCTCAAGTAAGGGAATCATGGTTGACCCACAGAAGATAGATACAGTCAAAATTTGGCCTAGACCGACGACGCCTACAGAGATCAGGAGTTTCTTGGGGTTAGCAAGGTATTATAGACGTTTTCTAGAGGGTTTTGCTTTTTATATCAGCACCTTTGACAAAATTGAAGCAGAAGAATGTCAAGTTCTAGTGGTCAGAAGATTGTGAGAGGAGTTTTCAGGAACTCAAGGACAGGTTGACATCAGCTCTAATTTTGACTTTACCTACAAGTTCTGGCATATTTGTTGTATATTGTGATGCCTCTAGAGTTGGGTTGGGATGTGTTCTTATGCAAGATGACAAGGTAGTTTCTTATGCTTCCAGACAGCTAAAGAGGAACAAGAAGAACTATCCTACCCACGATATTGAATTAGCAGCAGTGGTGTTTGCCTTAAGAATATGGCGTCATTATTGATATGGCGAGCACTGTTATATTTATACAGATCACAAGAGCCTGCAGTATATCTTCAAGCAGAAAGAGTTAAATCAGAGGTAGCGAAGATGGTTGGAACTATTAAAAGATTATGATTTGAATATTTTATATCACCCAGGTAAGGCGAATGTGGTTGTTGATGCCTTTAGCAGGAAATCTATGGGTAGTTTAGCTCATTTGCAGGTTCACTGGAGGCTGATAGCTAAGGAAATTCAGAGCTTGGCAAGCTAAGGAATCCGTCTTAATGAAGCGGATGATGGCAAACTAATAGCTTGTAGAGTGTCAATGTCAGCTTTAGTTGAAAGGGTAAAGTCCAAACAGTGGGAAGACAAGTAGTTGATAATTATCCGGGAAGGTGTCCTAAATGGCAAGATAAAAGACTTCACCATTTCTGAAGATGATGTTTTGAGGTATGACACTCGATTATGCGTAGCAAATATAGATAGCTTGTGTTGGCAATCATGGAAGAAGCGCATAGTTCTAGATATTCAGTGCATCCAGGTGCTACAAAAATGTACCATGACTAGAAAGATATTTATTGGCGGACTAACATGAAGCGAGACATTGTAGACTTTGTGTCTCGTTGCTTAAATTATCAACAGGTGAAGGCTGAACGTCAGAGGCCTAGCAGTTATGCTCAGGAGATTGAGATACCAGAGTGAAAATGGGAAAGAATTAACATGGATTTTGTGGTTGATTTACCTAGGACCTTCAAGAAGCACGATTACATCTAGGTCATTGTGGATCGACTCACTAAGTCAGCACATTTTTTCCAGTCAAGACAACTCATTCAGCTAAGCAGTATGCAGAAATTTATATTAAAGAGATAGCTCATCTTCATGGCTCACCTGTCTCTATTATTTCAGATAAGGGCGCACAATTCACTGCCTAGTTTTGGCAGAGCTTTCAGGAGGGTCTTGGAACTAGGGTCAAGCTGAGTACGGCGTTTCATCCTCAGACAGATGGACAAGCTGAGAGAACTATTCAGACATTGCAAGATATGCTAAGAGCATTTGTTCTTGATTTTAAGGGAAATTAGGATGGCCATTTACCTTTAATAGAGTTTGCCTACAATAGTAGTTACCAGGAAAGTATTCAGATGGCCCCATTTGAAGCTCTATATGGTAGGCGATGTCGTTCGCCTATTGGTTGGTTTGAGGTGGGTGAAACAAAACTCATCGGTCCTGAGTTTTTTTAGGACTCCTTGAAGAAAGTGAAGTTGATTCAGAGACGACTAAAAACAGCTCAGAGCAGTCAGAAGTCGTATTCTGATAAACGACACCGTGATCTTGAGTTCAATGTAGGCGACAGGGTATTTAAAATTGTCTCTAATGAAGGGTGTGATGCGTTTTGGCAAGAAAGGCAAACTTAGCCCGAGGTATATTGGTCTTTATGAGATTCTTAAGAAAGTGAGGCAAGTAGCTTATGAACTTGCCCTGCCACCAGAATTAGCAGCTGTGCATCCGATCTTCAATGTTTCTATGTTGAGGAAATATCTCCATGAGACGAGTCATGTGATTCCAGTTCAGGAGGTAGATATGGATGATACTCTATCCTATGAGGAGATGCCTGTAGCTATTTTAGACAGAAAAGTTCAAAGTTGCATAACAAAGACCTTGCTTCAGTTAAAGTGTTGTGAGCGAATCATTCTGAAGAGGAAGCGACTTGGGAATCCGAACAAGCCATGATAGCCAAGTACCCTACGTTATTTCAGGCTTCAGGTATTTTTTTTATTAAGAGTTGAAAAATACTTATATTGATGTGTGTCTCTTATTCTTGCAATATTGGGTATCCTATGTTCTGAACATGATTTTTGTGTAGTATATGATGTGTTGAGATGATTATTGGGATGTGCTATGTTGTTATGGTTAAGGTTGAGCAGGTTGAAAATTGTGGGATAGCTCCAGTAACAGAGGAAACTCTGCCGAAATTTTTAAATATTTTAGGAGTTAGATAAATTTTGGACCCTAACTGAGGGGAAAGTGCACGAAAGGCCACTTTTGTCACTGGTCTTTGGGCACAGGCCACTAATACCAAAATATTTAGTTTGTGGCCACTTTTGCTTAAAGAGATAGAACTTCAGTCCAGAGGCCGGATTGAAGTTTAGTCCTTAAAGATTGAACTTCAATCCAGGGCCATATGGACTGAAGTTCAGTCCAGTCCTTAAGATAGAACTTCAGCTTAAGATAGAACTTCAGTCCAGGGCCATATGGACTGAAGTTCAATCCTTAAAGATGGAACTTCAGTCCATGACCATACCATGGACTGAAGTTCAGTCCATGGCCATATGGAATGAAGTTCAGTCCTTAAAGATGGAACTTCAGTCCAGGGGCCGTATGGACTGAACTTCAGTCAATTATCAGAACTTAAGTCAATATTTATTTAGTAAAGGCCAAAAAATGGCCTCTAGTGTAAGACCAAAGAAAATAGTGGCTTCAAACTAAATACCAGTGTTAAAAGTGGCTGCTGAGCGAAATTTTTACCCTAACTGAGGTAAGGAAATTATATAAAGCCTAATTTCCTCAACCAGTTTAAGAAGCAGCCCAAATTAGTCATTCGAGGACGAATGATCCTTAAGGGGGAAGAATGTAAGCCCCGACAGTATGACATAAAATAGAAGGTGAATATAATTTTTGTACTGAAGGATAAACTTCATAGACCATTTAAGTGTTAAAGAATGAAGTGAGTTGAAGAGAAGTGAGTATAGTTGTATTAAACTGGCAAAAGAATAAAAATTCTCAAATAATATTCAGTTACACAATGAAATAAATATATTATTTATGTGTAACTATTTTATTAATTAAATGAATACAAATATTGTTGTTTTACCAATATTGCCAATGAATGTTAAAAGAAAGGATGGTAGTGGCCCCTATGTTGAGGCTTAAAAGAAGCCATTAATGTAGCCTTCACGTGAGAAGGCAATTCGGGAATTAGGAGTCATAGGTTAACAAGCAAAACGAAAAAAAAGAGTATTTTCCCTGAAGCCAAAACAAAAGAAACGGTACCCTACTATTTTACTTTTGGCGTCACAGATTGGTCAGAGTATTCTTTGCGGCTATTCGAGTTACGCAGCAGCACCAACAGTGGACAAGAGTAAATCGGAGTATTTATTTCATCAATCCCTTTATATATCTCAAAGGTTCAAGATTCCTAAGAATGTAGGTTTTAAGGAATTACTTCTAAAGATTGGCACAATATTTGAATAGTGAAATTCCATCATCAAGCCTTTAAGCTCGGATTCAAGGTAAGTTGAGACATCCTTTCTAATTGGGACTGAACAAAATAATATAGTGTTAAATATAGCTTCATATGAATTATTTTTTTGATGCATCCAGTTTAGTATAATATGAGATGCTTGATTTTTGTTTTACTTGTGCGAACATGTGGCTTGTTCCGATGATGTTACTTATAGTAATGCAGTATTCAGACTCAGTATTGTGATCACATTACTTGTTGGGAAGATAGGCCGATACTTACCCGTGCGTGTTGCCAGATCTCACGTACGCAGGGCTACAGTTTGTTTTGGTAGATTGGCCGATACTCCCACATATGTGCCAGTAGTTGCACGTATGCAGGGCCATTACTTGTTGGTGAGAGAGACCGACACTCCCCCGTGCGTATTGCCAGATCTCACGTACGCAGGGTCATAATGTGAAATCATGTTCGGTTCAGTTAATTTACTTCTTTAATAGATCAGCTCAGTTTAGAATCAGTTCATAGTTTAGTTGCTTAACTATCAGAATAGTTTAAATCCTCAGACCATAAATTAATTATATGTTTATGAATATGCATTTTCTTCTTAAAATATTATTTCCCAGTAAGTTTTGTTCAGCCTTTTAGTAGGAAGTCTATGAGATTTACTGGGTATCCTGGAGATGCTTAGCCCGTGAGGGCCTGCTTACTTTTATGTGGCAGGTGCTGAAACTGTAGGTGACGAAACTCAAGGCTAGTGTCAGATTTGTTCAATGTTCAGTTGGTGAGCTCCATTTTCTTTCCAGCGGCAGCCAGCTTTTAGACAACATCAAGTTACATTAAGTATTTGATCTCAGGGAATTCCTCGTAGCTTATGTCTTTATACCTTCAGTCAATTCTTTTAGAGGCTTATGACTTAGCTAGCGGATTTCTTTTTCAGATATTCAGATTGACAAGAATTTTAGATCTTGACGATACTTTAATCCTCAGACTAGTTTGCTAAGTTAAATATCATTTTGTTATATTTTAATTATGTCTCATTGACCTTGAAAGTATACTATAGGCTATTTAGTCCGTTAATTCAGGATTCACTCAACGGTGGTTTAGGTTGGGTGCCAATCACGTCCTCTCGTAGTTTGTGGGCGTGACAACTTGGTATCAGAGCCACTCCGTGTCAGCCTTGTTGATGCGGGACAGAGTTCAGTGCTGAGTCTAGGCGAATCCCAGTACGCGGGGCAAACCTCCATGGTGAGTCTAGGCGAATCCCGGTACGCGGAAAAAACCTCAGCGAGGACGCTGAGTCCATTAGAGGGGATGTATGTAACACCCCAGCTAAGGATTAAGTTTTCCACATCGGCATAACACAGAAGAGATGCTGGGTATATAAGTTAAATGGCCTTAGACCCTAGTGACGCATTTTAAAGCCGTGCGGACTTAGGGCAAGAGCGGACAATATCACTAGCGGGCTTGGGTTGTTACGATATTTCCTTTTATATAATTTTCTACTTCCATCGTTATAACAATATTGTCTCTTTTAATACCTTTTATAAATGTATTAATCAGGGATTAATATAAGAGAAAAATATTTTGATTAGATGAAATAGAGTTAAATCTAAGGTGTATGTATTACTAAACTGAATAGATTTATCTAGCTTGTAAACAAATTCTTTTTATAGTCTTCCCCAAGGTCAAGTGGCTTTAACACCCACTTGAACTGGACATGGAATCTTAGCTAGTGTTTATCACCCACGAAAATAAGTGACAACAACAACCTACTGTTCACCCACTTCTACAACAATCTCATATAATGGCCAACTCAATTGATGTAGGACCAACAACCAACGTCTAACAGCAGCCTCTGCATTCACAAATTAATTGGCATAATAGCTACTGAACACCTATTCACGTCAATTGCAAATAATAAAAAAAAAGTGAAAATTATAGTTTGAGTCTAGAGATGCAACATGTTTGGATGTGGAACGAATAAGAGTCCCAATAGCTTTCTTGGATTTCTTTGCATTTCCTCTTTTATTTAATATTTTTCTTTCATTATTTACCAATTTTAGACATTGGACACGTAAGTTGCACAACAGTTGAACGTGTCCAGTTTGATTCATAAAATCACAATTTAATGCTTAATGAAGTACCAATCAGAAGAGACAGTTGTACAACTCACATTAGAAATAAAAACTTATGATATAAATACCGTTATAATTATTGACACGCTAGCTGGACGTGGCGGTCGGTCTGAAAAAAGAATCACAATAAATTAGATCTCAGGTTCTGCCTAATTTGGTAATTATTCGAGTAATGGGTTCACTAGCCGTTTTCATCTATCTCTCGACTAGTAAAAAATTATTTCATCTTGTACGCATGGTCTATATAATTTCATATCGACAATAGAAAATGCTAACTTAGAGGTTAATCTTATTGTTCTTCTTATCATCTTACACTCACTATTTGAGAATTCATAAAATGGCTTATGATGACCGTTTATGTAGATATAAATATATTTTATATCCCACTTGAAATTTAAAAATATCACTTCTAACAATAGTTTTAGCAAATTGTTATACGATAGGTTTTACGCATCTTGAATATAACCTATAAAATAGGTATAAGCTATTATAAACCTATGAATGACGTCTGAGTTACACATAGATCAAATGGATTGCTTAGTTTTCTTAATATATATTTTCTTTTATTTAATTTTCTTCTTCCATCGTTATATATGTATTGTCTCTTTTAATACCTTTTATAAATATATTAATCAAGGATTAATATGAAAGAAACATGTTTTGATTAGATGAAATAGAATTAAACCTAAGATGTATGTATTACTGAACCGAATAGATTTATCTAGCTTGTAAACAAATTTTTTTTATATTCTACCCCAACGTCAAGTGGCTCGAACACCCACTCGAACTGGACATGGAATCTTAGCTAGTATTTATCACCAATCACAATAAGAGACAACAACAACCTATTGTTCACCCACATCTACAACAATCTGAAATATTGGTCAACTCAATTGATATGGTAGGACCAACAGCCAACATCAATCAGCAGCCTATGCATTCAGCAATTAACTGGCATAATAGTTATTGAACATCTATTCATGTCGTTTGTAAATCATAAAAGAAGAAGTTAAAATCATAGTTTGAGTTTAGAGATGCAACATATTTAGATGTGGAAAGAATAAGAGTCCAAATAGCTTCCTTGAATTTCTTTGTATTTCCTCTTTTATTTAATATTTTTTTTCATTGTTTACCAATATTATAAATTAGACACATAAGTTGCGCAACAGTTGCACGTGTCCAGTTTGATTCATAAAATCACAATTTTCTGTTTAATACGCACACAGAAAATTCTTCATTGCTTCTGGCATTAATCCCTCGTGCAATAGATTTGATGCTTCATTTTTAAAGCTACTACACTTGTGGTGCGTCCCTTGCGTTGATCATGAAATCTCAAGTTTTTTATGAATATTGACACATGAGTCGCACGTGCATTTCAAGTCATGATATTATAAAATTGTAATGATTGAAATATGAGATATCATACCATATAGCTTGCTTGAATTACTTTTTCTGTCCTATTTGAAGAATGTTTTTCAATTTTACAGTACATCATGCAAACCAAAGTAGCGAGTAAGAAAAATGTATTTTCAATTATCGAAATAGCAAGCTTGTAATGAGAAAAATTGATGAAGTACCAATCAGAACAGACAGTTGTAAAAATCAAATAAGAAATAAAAACTGATGATATATATACCGTCAAATTATTGACACGCTAGTTGGACGTGGCGGTCAGTCTGAAAAAAGAATCACAACACATTAGATCTTAGGTTCTGCCTAATTTGGTAATTTATTGAGTAATGGATTCACTAGCCGTTTTCATCTATCTCTCGACAAGTAAAAAATTATTTCATCTACGTATGGTCTATACAATTTCATATCGACAATAGCAAATGCTAACTTAGAGTTTAACCTTATTGTACTTCTTATCATCTTACACTCAATATTTAAGAATTCATAAAATGTCGCATGATGACCGTTTATGTAGATGTAAATATATTTTATATCCTACTTGAAATTTATAAATATCACTTCTAATAACAGTTTTAGTAACTCGTTAAAAGTTAGGTTATATGCATCTTGAATGTAACCTATAAAATAGATATAAGCTATTATAAAACTATGATTGGCGTCTGAGTTACACATAGATCAAATGGCTTGCTTAGATTTCTTAATATATATTTCCTTTTATTTAATTTTCTTCTTCCATCGTTATAGCAATATTGTCTCTTTTAATATTCTTTATAAATGTATTAATCAAGGATTAATATGAGAGAAAAATATTTTGATTAGATGAAATAGAGTTAAATCTAAGGTATATGTATTACTGAACCGAACAGATTTATCTAGCTTATAAACAAATTCTTTTTATAGTCTAGCCCAAGGTCAGGTGGCTCGAACACCCACTCGAACTGGACATGGAATCTTATCTAGTGTTTATTACGCAACACAATAAGTGACTACAATAACCTACTGTCCACCCACTTCTACAATAGTCTCAAATAATGGCCAACCCAATTGATATGGTAGGACCAACAACCAACGTCTATCTTAACTGGCATATAAGCTATTGAACAACTATTCTTGCCATTTGCAAATCATAAAAGAAGAAGTGAAAATCATAATATGAGTTTAGAAATGCAACATGTTTGGATTTGGAAAAAATAAGAGTCCAAATAGCTTCGTTGGATTTTTTTTGTATTTTCTCTTTTATTTAATATTTTTTTTAATAATTTACCAATATTAGAAATTGGACACGTTAGTTGCACAACAGTTCAGGTGTCCAGTTTGATTCATAAAATCACAATTTTCTGCGTAATACGCCTACACAATATTCTTCATTTTTTTCTGGCATTAATTCCCCCAATTGATTTGACGTTTCATATGTAAAGCTACTACACTTGTGGTGCTTCTCTTGCGTTGATTATGAACTTTCAAGTTCTTTATAAACATTGACACCTGTGTCGCACGTGCATTTTAAGTCAAGACATTATAAAATTGTAATGATATAAATATGAGATTGCTTGAATTACTTTATCTGCCCTATTTATTTAATGTTTTTTAATTTTACAGTACATCATGAGAACCAAAGTGGCGAGTAAGAAAAGTGTATCTTTAGTTATGAAAATGGAAATCTTGTAATGAGAAAAATTAATGAAGTATCAATCAGAAGAGCCAGTTGTGCAACTCAAATAAGAAATAAAAGCTGATGATATAAATACCGTCATAATTATGAACACGCTAGCTGGACGTGGTCGTCGGTCTGAAAAAAGAATTAGAATAAATTAGGTCTCAGGTTCTTCCTAATTTGGTAATTTATTGAGTAATGGGTTCACTAGCCGTTTTAATCTATCTATCGACTAGTAAAAAATTATTTCATCTTGTACGCATAATCTATATAATTTCATGTCGATAATAGCAAATGCTAACTTAGAGGTTAACTTTATCGTTCTTCTTATCATAAAATAGCTTATGATGACCGTTTACGTGGATGTAAATACATTTTATATCTCACTTGAAATTTAAAAATATCACTTCTAACAACAATTTTAGTAAATCATTAAAAGTTAGGTTGTATGCATCTTGGATATAACTTAAAAAATAGGTATAAGCTGTTATAAAACTATGATTGACGTCTGAGTTACACATATATCAAATGGCTTGCTTAGTTTTTTTAATATATATATATATATATATATATATATATATATATATATATATATATATATATATATATATATATATATTTTTTATTTATTTTTATTTAATTTTATTCTTCCATCGTTATAGCAATATTGTCTCTTTTAATATCCTTTATAAATATATTAATCAAGGATTAATATGAGAGAAAAATGATTTGATTAGCTGAAACAGAGTTAAATCTAAGGTGTATGTATTACTGAACTGAATAGATTATCTTTCTTGTAAACAAATAATTTTTATACACTTCCCTAAGGTATAGTGGCTCTAACACCCACTCGAACTGGACATGAAATCTTAGTTAGTGTTTATCACCCAGCACAATAAATGACAGCAGCAACAACCTACTGTTCACCCATTTCTACAACAGTCTCCCATAATGGCCAACCCAATTGATATGGTAGTACCAACAACCAACGCCTATCAGCAGCCTCTGCATTCACAAATTAACAGGCATAGTAGCTACTGAATAGATATTCCTATCATTTGCAAATCATAAAAGAAGAAGTGAAAATCATAGTTTGGGTTTAGAGATGCGACATATTTGGATGTACTAATATAAGAGTCCAAATTGCTTCCTTGGATTTCTTTGTATTTCCTCTTTTATATAATATTTTTCTTTCATTATTTACCAATATTAGAAATTGGGCACGTAAGTTGCACAACAGTTGCACGTATTCAGTTTAATTCATAAAATCACAATTTTCTTCTTAACATGCTCACACAATATTCTTCATTGCTTCTGGCATTAATTCCCTCATGCAATTGATTTGATGCTTCATTTTTAAAGCTACTACACTTGTGGTGCTTCTCTTGTGTTGATCATGAAATCTCAAGTTCTTTATGAATATTGACACGTGAGTTGCACGTGCATTTCAAGTCAAAACACTATAAAATTGTAATGATTGAAATATGAGGTACACGTATCAAATAGCTTGCTTGAATTATTTAATCTGCCCTATTTGTTTAATATTTTTAAATTTTACTGTGAATCATGCGAACCAAAGCAGCGAGTGAGAAAAATATATTTTCAATTATCAAAGTAGCAAGCTTGTAATGAGAAAAATTAATGAAGCACCACTCAGAAGTGACAGTTGTACAACTCACATAAGAAATAAAAACTTATGATATTAATGCCGTCATAATTATTGATACGCTAGTTGGACGTGGCAGTCGGTCTGAAAAAAGAATCACAATAAATTAGATCTCAGGTTATGCCTAATTTGGTAATTTTTTGAGTAATGGGTTCACTAGCCGTTTTCATCTATCTCTCGACTAGTAAAAAATTATTTCATCTTGTACGCATGGTCTATATAGTTTCATGTCGACAACAGCAAATGTTAACTTAGAGGTTAACCTTAATGTTATTCTTATCATCTTACACTCACTATTTAAGAATTCATAAAATGGCTTACCATTTATCTTGATTTAAATACATAACGCGACTTGAATTTTTGGCTAGGCCGCGTGGGCACCTTACATCCTCCCCTTGACCCGTCGGGCGAACCCTTATCAACTGAATTGAAAAAATAAAAATAAATCCAACTCATAAATAAGAACAAGATTTAAAAAAATACAGGCATACTGATACCTCTAAGCAGTACAAAAGAAACTACAGCTAACTTCCCAAAAGGTTTAGGACTATCCAGACTAGACATCTAAGAGTACAAAGGAATACATATGCCTTCTGAAGGGAGAAAAATACAACTAAAATAATGTCACGACCCAAAATCCGAAGAGGTCGTGAGGGCACCCAACTAACCCTGTCGGGCGAACCCACTTGATTATGAATGAATGATATAAGATTCTCAATGAAAAATATAAATATTTCAATACCATAGAATCGCATAGAAATAATCCCAACAATAAATGGTTCAAGTACTCCCCGAATCATGAACATCTAAGAGTGTCGAATAAGTTATACAACTCCAAAGATTTAGGGAATACATCATAGGGAAATATAAACTATATAGGTGGCCACCACGGACGAAGGGTTGGCTCACCGCTAATAAAGGAATGCTCCACCTCGGCCAACCACGATGCTCACTAGTAGATGGTGTCGGATCTGCAAGACGTAAATAAACCAACAATGAAAGGGAAAGGGGTGAGTCGAGTGACTCAATAAGCGGGGACGGGGCTCCAAGTAAACTAGCAAACAAGGCAAAATAACTCAAAGATATTCAAAAGTAAAGAGAAACCGTTCAATTAACTACCAAGTAATGTTCATATTCCATCATCAAGTACCACGACACTTTCATTGTAACTCGGGGATAAATACATAACTACGTCATACTACAACAATATGCACGGAACTACATCGTGCTATGATAATACGTACGGAACTACATCGTACGTTAATTATATGTACGGAACTACATCGTACCACAATAATATGCACGGAACTACATCGTGCCTCAATAATATGTACGGAACTACATCGTACCACAATAATATGCACGGAACTACATCGTGCCTCAATAATATGTACGGAACTACATCGTACCACAATAAGATGTATAGAAGGATATATTATACATAGGGTGCGGAGCAAGTCCACCAAGAAAGAGAAATACACTTACCTCAGTCCGAAGCTCGCTAGCTACTCAACAATAGTTTTCTCTTTTCGAATCTCTTCCAAACGTTATCCCTCTATTAAAAGAACGTAATACAATCAATACCATGGCTATAGCTAAACATTCCAAACCTTCAACTAAAAGGGTTGAGAAATCAACTTAAAACTCAACCCCGGGCATACATGGTTGAACTTCTAAATTAAGCTAACAATCATGTTACTCATAAACACACTAGTCAAAAGATATAATCAAATCTCGAACTTGATAGGAATTGGGATATCAGATCTTATTTTTTTTTTCAAATATATCACTAGGGGTTAAACACCACTTCTCACTTCTCAACTACTATACTTTAAAGGTGAAAATATAATATAATGATATGCTCAATGCTCAATTAATATATCCACAATTTAAATGTGTGGAATAAATCTAGAAGTGTAGCACCAGCAAGGAAAAAAATGTATCGCAGAGGCTTCATTAGCGTACCAGGATACGAAACAGAGTAGTAAATCCTATATTGAATCAAGTTTGATACTACTCAAGCTAATCTAGTTGGCATCAACATCATATTATTTTATTATTTCATAATCCTAATCCAATTCTTAATGATTTTCATCATTACCCTACATTATATAAAAGAACATCTCAATCTCTATTTTAAAGTAGAGTAAAGACAATGATATTCTCCTTACCTGCTGCTAGTTCTACTGTTGCATAAGATTTGGAGGTGAGGAGAATTCCACCGTTGTCAACTCACACTGCCCGACGAGACCATGATTTCCCCAATTTTGTGCTAGAGTAAAATTATAGACTAATTGAGATATACATACTATCCCTAGCCATTTAAAAGCTCATTAAGTGTGGGCTTTTGGGCTTATAGTGACTTGACACATAATTGGATATTCAATTCCATGAAGTGAGGATTTAGCCCAATAGCTATTTTATTCTCCCTTGTCTTTTCCATCTCATAAATATGAAGTACTTATTATTAATATCTCATTAAATTAGCTAGACTATAAGTATAAATTATCGGGATATTACAAATAATAAACATAAAACTGATGGCCATCCTGAATAAAAGCTGGCTCACCCTGACAGCTGAAGTCGTCTTCGCTCCTTAACAACGTGGCAAATTCAATCCTGGAGCGAACGTGCCGAAACGAAATAAATATACAAAAAATAAACAACAAAAAAGGGTGAGTCAAAAGGACTCAATAAGTGGGGGCAGACTAGCAACCTCAAAGAATAGGATAGCTAGCCAGGGAGAAGAGCTAAGCAAATACAGACCAGAAACGCATACAACTAAATAAACCAATTAGGAACACAAAATAGCCAGAAACATATAGGCAAACTGAAATGTCCACAATATGGTATACATACCGCATACACAAAACACAACACAATACACATAATAGTTAGTAGCATGCAGTGTAATGAAATGGGATGAATGCTGTATGATGCAATGCAGTCACATGTGCCTGATACCTATTACCGGTGCGGGACTCTCATATATATATATATATATATATATATATATATATATATACACATATATACATATATATATATATACACATATATACATATATATATATATACACATATATATATATATATATATATATATATATATATATATATATATATATATATATATATATATATATATATATATATATATATATCCCCTACAGGTGTGTAGGCCGACCCAACCATATAGAACCTGCATAGGCACGCATGTCTAGCCAACCTCATGTGATGTATACCCCCTGCGGCGTGCAGGTCGAGCCAACCATATAGGCATACATCCTCCTACAAGCGTGTAGAACGAACCATCCGCATAAACAGTATCAAATCGTATCATAGATCCCCTGCAGACATGAAGACTAAACCAACCAACTTAAAATACAACAAATATTAACCCATACAGTGTAAATCATGCTTTTCAAAAAAAAAAAAATCCGCATAGTAAATATGCATTTATCGACAACTATGCATGAATAGAGACATACATACACAAGTCCACAGGCATAAGGCCACAAAAAAATAGATAGAAAACACTCACCGTCTACCAGGAGATATATGCAATAATAACCCTTCACCGGCTCAGGACCCTCATCGATTACCGGAAAGTATATGTCAATCTCCAAACCAAAGTACCATGCTCATGCTCAATGCAATACCAACAACATGGAATAATATATAATATACAATGTAAATCCAAAGCTAAGGCGTAATGAGTACGCCTATTGACAGCTACACACGTAAGGAACAAGTGGTAGAATATCCACAAGGCCAAGGGCCTCCAAAAAAATGGATACAAACACTTACCTTGTTCCAAAGTGCTACTTAACAATCGCTTTATCTTTTGGATTCTCTGCCAAATGATCCCGCTCAATTCAATAAGCCGAAAAATAAATCAAATAAGGCTAAAGGCTTCATTCCTTACATCTTAGAACAATCCGGTCAGGAACCCGACACCCGATTTGCATAGGCAATATGCAGTCCAGGCCTATGTACATGGTTAAAAATCACATAACCAAACTCTTAATAAATTATATTTATGGGTTGGCCATAACTCCCTAAATTCGAATATATAATTGATTCCATTATCGGGGTTCAATTAACCCTTTAAACTATCAATTTAACATATTAGAATGATGTCTAATATCCGAATTTCTAACGTTAAAATATATTCAAACACATATAATAAACTGAAATAATAAATCAACATCATTACCTGGATATTTCTGGGTAAAAACTCTATTTTTTCATGCTCCTACTCCTTCCCTTTCTCTATTTTCTGGTACTTTTTTCCTCTGCATTCTTTTTTGAATTGTTCTCGCTTCGTTTTCTGTTTGTGTTTCTCTGTTTATATTTTACTGGAAATGTTAGGCCACCGCCTCTCATTTCATTACTTTTTAATGTTTTCCTGTTCTCTTTTTTGTTTTTTAAAAAATTTCCTATCGTAAAGAAAATTAAAATGGAACCCTACGAAACTCAAAACGATCCCAAATTTCTCAAGCAAGTTATTAAAAATATATCTAACATACTCGCTAAGACGGATCTCAAATCGAATTTTCGAAACTCATGATGCAAATTAAACAGAAAAGATCAAATTATTAATATTCGAAAATTTTGCGGAAACTATCCGAACGACCTTGAATTCACTTTCGAAAGTTCACACAGGTCACAAATGGCCATGCGAACCTAATGACGCTTTCAGATTTGAATCGGAGCTCATTCACCAAAATCGAGCTTGAAAACCTCTTTTTAAGATTTACCGACAACGGAAACTAAAACCTTCTTCCGCTACCTACCAAACGAGGTCTGATTTAGCTCAAATTTTACAGACAGATCCTAATGGACCTTATGAAAATTTTAAATTATCAACACGCTTATCGGAATCCTAACTTCCGAAACGAGTACCTAAGGTCATTTCAATACATTTTATATCCCACTTATAACTTTAAAATATCACTTCTAACAAAAGTTTTAGTAAATCATTAAAAGTTAGGTTATATGCATCCTAAATATAACCGGTAAAATAGGTATAAGCTATTATAAAAATATGATACACGTGTGAGTTACACATAGACCAAATGGCTTGCTTAGTTTACTTAATATACATTTCCTTTTATTTAATTTTCTTTTTCCATCGTTATAACAATATTGTCTATTTTAATACCCCTTAAAAATTTATTAATCAAGGATTAATATGAGAGAAAAATGATTTGATTAGATGAAACAAAGTTAAATCTAAGATGTATGTATTACTGAACTGAATAGATTTATCTTTCTTGTAAACAAATTTATTTTACACTCTTCCCCAAGGTAAATTGGCTCTAACACCCACTCGAATTGGACATAGAATCTTAGCTAGTGTTTATCACCCAACACAATAAGTGACAACAGAAATCTACTGTTCACCCACTTCTAAAACAGTCTCAAATAATGGCCAACCTAACTAATATGGTAGGACCAATAGACAACGTCTATCAATAGCCTCTGTATTCATAAATTAACTAGCCTAGTAGCTACTGAAGAGCTATTCCTGTCGTTTGCAAATCATAAAAGAAGAAGTAAAAATCATAATTTGAGATTTTAGAGATGTAACATGTTTTGATGTGGAAAAGATAAGAGCCCAAATAGCTTCCTTGAATTTTTTTTATATTTCCTCTTTTATTTAATATTTATATTTCATTATTTGACAATACTAGAAATTGGACACGTAAGTTGCACAAGAGTTGCATGTGACCAGTTTGATTCATAAAATCATAATTTTCTGTTTAATGAAGTACCAATCAGAAGAGACAATTGTACAACTCACATAAGAAATAAAAACTTATGATATAAATGCCGTTATAATTAGTGACACGCTAGCTGGACGTGGCGGTTGGTCTTAAAAAAGAATCACAATAAATTAGATATCAGGTTCTGCCTAATTTGCTAATTTTTTGAGTAATGGGTTCACTATCCGTTTTCATCTATCTCTTGACTAGTAAAAAATTATTTCATCTTATACGCATTGTATATAATTTCATATCGACAGTAGCAAATGCTAACTTAGAGGTTGATCTTATTGTTCTTCATATCATCTTATACTCACTATTTAAAAATATTACTTCTATCAACAATTTAAGTAAATCGTTAAAAGTTTGGTTATATGCATCTTGAATATAACCTATAAAATAGGTATAAGCTATTATAAAACTATGATTGATGTCTGAGTTACACATAGATCAAATGGCTTTCTTAGTTTTCTTAATATATATTTTCTTTTATTTCATTTTCTTCTTCCATCGTTATAGCAATATTGTCTCTTTTAATATCCTTTATAAATGTATTACAAAAGGATTAATAGATTAGAAAAATGTTTTGAATAGATAAAATAGAGTTAAATCTATGGTGTATGTATTACTGAACCGAATAAATTTATGTAGCTTGTAAACAAATTCTTTTTATAGTCTACCTCAAGGTCAAGTGGCTCGAACACCCACTCGAACTGGACCTGGAATCTTAGCTAGTGTTTATCACCCAACACAATAAGTGACAACAACTATCTACTGTTCACCCACTTCTACAAAAGTCTCAAATAATAGCCAACCCAATTGATATGGTAGGACCAACAACCAAGGTCTATCAGCAGTCTCTACATTCACAACTTAACTGGCATAATTTCTATTGAACAGCTATTCCTGTCGTTTGCAAATCACAAAAGAAGAAGTGAAAATCATAGTTTAAGTTTAGAGATGCAACATGTTTGGATGTGGAAAGAATAAGAGTCCAAATAGCTTCCTTGGATTTCTTTGTATATTCTCTTTTATTTAATATATTTTTCATTATTTACCAATATTAGAAATTGGACACGTAAGTTGCACAACAGTTGCACATGTCCAGTTTGGTTCGTAAAATCATAATTTTTTGCTTAATATGCCCACACAATATTCTTCATTGCTTCTGGCATTAGTTTCCTCGTACAATTGATTTGAAGTTTCAATTCTAAAGCTACTGCACTTGTGGTGCTTCCCTTACGTTGATCATGAAATCTCAAGTTCTTTATGAATATTGACACGTGAGTTGCACGTGCATTTCAAGCCAAGACATTATAAAATTGAAATGATATAAATATGAGATACACATACCAAATAGCTTGCTTGAATTACTTTATCTGGCATATTTATTTAATGTTTTTCAATTTTACAATACATCATGTGAACCAAAGTTGCGAATAAGAAAAATGTATCTTTAATTACAAAAATAGTAAGCTTGTAATGAGAAAAATTAATGAAGTACCAATCTGAAGAGACAATTGTACCACTCACATAAGAAATAAGAACTGATGATATAAATGCCATCATGATTATTGACACGCTAGCTGGATGTGGCCGTCGGTCCGAAAAAAGAATCACAATAAATTAGATCTCAGGTTCTGCCTAATTTGGTAATTTATTGAGTAATGGGTTTACTAGCCCTTTTAATCTATCTCTCGACTAGTAAAAATTTATTTCATCTTGTACGCATGGTCTATATAGTTTCATGTCGACAATAGCAAATGCTAACTTAGAGGTTAACTTTATTGTTCTTCTTATCATCTTACACTCACTATTTAAGAATTCATAAAATGGCTTATTATGTCAATTTATGTAGATGTAAATTATTTTATATCCCACTTGAAATTTAAAAATATCACTTTTAACAATAGTTTTAGTAAATCATTTAAAGATAGGTTTAGGCATCTGGTATAACATATAAAACAGGTATAAGCTATTATAAAACTATGAATGACGTCTGATTTATACATAGATCAAATGACTTGCTTAGTTTTTTTAATATATATTTCCTTTTATTTGATTTTCTTCTTCCATCGTTATAGCAATATTTTCTCTTTTAATACCTTTTATAAATAGATTAATTAAGGATTAATATGAGAGAAACATGTTTTGATTAGATGAAATAGAGTTAAATCTATGGTGCATGTATTACTGAGATGAATAGATTTATCTTTCTTGTAAACAAATTATTTTTATAATTTTCCTCTAGGTAAAGTGGCTCTAACACCCACTCGAACTGGACATGGAATCTTAGCTAGTGTTTATAGCCCAGCACAATAAGTGACAGCAGCAACAACCGACTATTCACCCACTTCTATTACATTCTCCAATAATGGCCAACCCAATTGATATGGTAGGACCAACAACCAACGTCTATCAGCAGCCTCTGCATTCACAAATTAATTTACTGAACAAATATTCCTTGTCATTTGCAAATAATAAAAGAAATGTGAAAATCATAGTTTTAGTTTAGAGATGCAACATGTTTGGATGTGGAAAGAATAAGAGCCCAAATAACTTTCTTGGATTTCTTTATATTTCCTCTTTTATATTTTTTTTTCATTATTTACAATTATTAGATATTGGACTCGTAAGTTGCACAACAGTTGCACGTGTCCAGTTTGATTCATAAAATAACAATTTTCTGCTTAATATGCCCACACAATATTCTACATTGCTTCTGGCATTAATCCCTCGTGCAATTGATTTGACGCTTCATTTTTAAAGCTACTACACTTGTGGTGCTTCCCTTGCATTGATCATGAATCTTAAGTTTTTTATGAATATGACACGTGAGTGCACGTGCATTTCAAGTCAAGACATTATAAAATTTTAATGATTGAATTACTAGATATCATACCATATAGTTTGCCTGAATTACTTTTTCTAGTCCTATTTGTTACATGTTTTTAAATTTTTCAGTAGATCATGCGAACCAAAGTAGCGAGTACGGAAAATGTATCTTCAATTATCAAAATAGCAAGCTTGTAATGAGAAAAATTAATGAAGTACTAATAAGAAGAGACAGTTGTATGACTCACATAAGAAATAAAAACTGATGATATAAATGCAGTCATAATTATTGACACGCTAGGGGGACGTGGTGGTTGGTCTGAAAAAAGAATCACAATAAATTAGATCGTAGGTTCTGCCTAATTTGGTAATTTGTTGAGTAATGGGTTCATTAGCCGTTTTCATCTGGCTCTCGACTAGTAAAAAAATATTTCGTCTTGTACGCATGGTCTATACAATTTCATATCGACAATAGCAAATGCTAACTTAGAGTTTAACCATATTGTTCTACTTATCATCTTACACTCACTATTTAAGAATTCATAAAATGGCTCATGATAACCGTTTGGGCAGATGTAAATACATTTTATATCCCACTTGTAATTTAAAAATATCACTTCTAACAAAAGTTTTAGTAAATCGTTAAAAGTTAGGTTATATGCATCTTGAATATAACCTATAAAATAGTTATAAGCTATTATAAAACTATGATGTCTTAGTTACACACAGATCAAATGGCTTGCTTAGTTTTCTTAATATATATTTCCTTTTATTTAATTTTCTTCATCCATCGTTATAGCAATATGGTCTCTTTTAATATCCTTTATAAATGTATGAATCAAGGATTAATAGGAGAGAAAAATGTTTTGATTAGATGAAATAGAGTTAAATTTTAGGTGTATGTATTACTGAACCGAATAGATTTATCTAGCTTTTACGCACATTCTTTTTATAGTCTACCCCAAGATCAAGTGGCTCGAACACCCACTTGAACAGGACAGAGAATCTTAGCTAGTTTTTATCACCCAACACAATAAGTGACGACAACAACCTACTGATCACTCACTTCTACAACAGACTCAAATAATAGCCAACCAAATTGATATGGTAGGACCAACAACCAACGCCTATCAACAGTGAAGAATAATTACAAGAACACAGAGTTCACCAGACAACCGTATTCGTTTCACTAGTCATTAATACAATCACATGTAAATCACACGAATTGTATTGAAATTGCCACAGTCTAGGGTCGTACCTTGTTCAGACGTTTGTTCCTGACGATTTCTATGAAGTTTTTGCTTCAATGGAAAAAACCTTTAGGAACTCTTGGATTTTGAGAGAGGGAAGAAAAGGAAGAAAACTGATGGTTTTTTTGCGTTAGGGAAAAGTAACTGGGAAAGAAAGGACTCCTCCTTTTTTTTATCTGTGGGAAAACAACGTTTCCCAAATGTTACATCTTTTCCTTTTTTTTTTCTTTTCTTTCTTTACTAATAATAATAAATAGTAATAATAAATATATAACTAATATATATTTAATAATACAATTATTATTTTGGGATGGATCCGGGTTGACCCACATGGGTGACCTGATCCAATTTCCTTCATCTCCCACTTACACATAGTGGGTCAACTCTCATTCCAAGTCTGTAACTTTCATACATTACGACTAGACCGTGTGACCAGTGCATACTACGAGAGCGCATTGCTATACATCTGTTAGGAATATATAACATCTCGATCAACGGCGTCTTGGAGTAGATTAAAGTATGCAGTACCCTAGATCATTTATCACATTCATCTCTCTGACAATCTCTTTGTATTAATTTGAGTTCATCATTATGTTCTTGTCGTAAAGACAAACATAAAGGACCGGTCAATGAACACAACTAATGTGATAATACTCAATGATCTTCCTTATCCCAAGAATCTCTTAATCTCAACTCGATTTGCTTTTCTAGAAATGTCCCGCCAGACCGAATCATTCATGATCTCTTGGCAACACCCTAAGATAGCAAACACCAAATTGAATCTCGAGAAACTGATCAAAGTCATGAGGGTATGATAGGGAAAATTACTTGTAATTTTCAAGGCTTCACACAGTAGCAAGTAGAGATTTTAACTTGTACCGCCATAAGGTCATCTTATGCATACGTGGTATGATTCACGTATCACAGTATTAACTCCTTTCCCATGGAGCGTATGTCTGTTCAATAATACTGTGCAGATGATAGTTCAGACAACCTATGTCTAACTTTGAGTTCATAAATCTACTCATTCAGCTTTCTAACAACAGAACTCGCATCTGGCAATCAAAATAGACTATCACCTTTAATCATACTTGATTAAATATTTAAAGAAACGACATTTATATTATAAACTTTTCGCTCTCTATTATTATCACTTCCGATAATAATAAGTTTATAATTGTCTCATCCCTATTAGTCACTTAGATAATAGAGGCGATTGCCTGTGTGAATAGGCCAATCTTTTGTCTGTCCGACATACTTCTTATACTTAAATTTTATGTTCCAAACATAAAATTTATATGTATATGAACCAACAAATATGGATAATTAGGCTTTAACTATCATTAACTTAAAAAAAATGATGTAGTTTTCACATGAACATGAATTGGGAAAAAATAAAATAAAACAACAAAAAAATACATTAGCACCTACGCAATCCCAACGACTTCACATGTTTCTCATAAGCATCACATGCTATGGGTTTCGTTAAGGGATCTGCTACCATATGATGCGTAGATATGTATTTCACATTCACTTCTTTATGTACTACCAAGTCTCTAATAAAATTATACTTAATATCAATATGTTTAGTCTTGCCATGGTACTTGGGATCCTTTGTGTAGGCAATTGCAGCTTGACTATCACAATTGATGGTTACTGGTTCAACAGCATTGTCATACACACCCAAGTGTACTAGAAAACGTTTAAGCCAAACAGATTCTTGCACATCGGCTGAAAATACTACAAATTCAGCTTCCATTGTAGATAAAGCTATGCATGATTGTTTCTTGCTGCTCCATGAAATGTCGCCATTGTTCAACAAGAATACATATCCAGAGGTTGATTTTCTCTCATCTAAATCTCCTCCCCAATCAGCATCACTGTAGCCTCTTAGTTGTAGATCATCACCTTGGTAACACAAGGAGTAGTCAACTGTGCTTTTAAGATACGGTAGTATCCTTTTAACTGCTTTCCAGTGTTGTTGTCCTGGGGTAGACTGATATCTGCTAACTAACCCAACAGCATAACAGATATCAGGTCTAGTACACATCATAGCGTACATAAGACAACCGATTGCATTGGCATAAGGAACCCTTCTCATTTGTTCCATCTCTTGTGGAGTCTGAGGACACATCCTCCGACTTAAAGCTTCAGCCTTAGAAACAGGAGTGTTTATGGGTCTGCAGTCCTGCATATTAAATCGTTCAAGAACCTTCTTGATGTAAGGCTCTTGTGAAAGAGACAACAATCTCTTTGAACGATCTCTTGAAATCTTAACTCCAAGAATGTACGACGCTTCACCCATATCTTTCATCTCAAATGTTGATGATAACCACTCTTTCACTTCTTTCACATACTCAAAGTCACTTGCAGCTATAAGTATGTCGTCTACATACAATGATAAGATCACAAACTTATCTTTGGACCTTTTGATGTCCACACAATGGTCTTCATGAATCATAGTGAAATCATATGATATGATTGCATTATGGAAACGTAAATACCATTGTCTAGAAGATTGTTTAAGACCATAAATTGACCTACGAAGTCGGCATACTTTATGCTCTTGGCCTTTTTTCACGAAACCTATAGGTTGTGCCATGTAGATTTCTTCTTCTAGTTCTCCATTGAGAAATGCAGTTTTAATATCCATTTGATGCAACTCAAGATCCAAATTAGCCACTATTGACAAAATTAGCCTTATTGAAGTAAAACGGACAACAGGCGAAAAAGTTTCCTCATAATCAATTCCTTCATGTTGCGTATACCCCTTAGCTACTAGGCGAGCTTTACATCTCTCAATACTGCCATCGGCCTTACGCTTGATCTTGAGAACCCACTTGTTCCCGATAGCTTTTCGGCCCATAGATAGATCAACCAACTCCCATACTTGGTTTGATTTCATAGACTCCATCTCCTCCTTCATTGCTTTTAACCATTTACCCTTAGCAGGGAAAGTAAGAGCCTCATTTAAGTTCCTTGGCTCTTCTTCGTCTTGTGGAGTAACCATAAATGCTTCCCCTTCGATCTTAAATCGACGATGGGGAACGTGCGGACGACTCGTTCGTCGAGCTTGAGATTGACAAATTGATTTATCAATTAATGAGTTACTCCCATTGGGACCAGCAACATTAAGTGGATTTTCTTCGAATGGTATATCGGTGGCAATTGGAACAGATTCATTATCACCATGGTGAATACCATCCAAATCCATTTGTGTATCTATAGCGGAAGCGGTCTGGTCCGCAGTTTCGAAGAGAGACAAGTCATGACCTATCTCTCCCTGCTTAGGAGAATCATTCTCTAAGAATGTAACATTGCGTGATTCAATTTCAGTTACAGTGCCATTATCTTGTTCACCTATGAACACATAACCCTTAGATTGTTCGGAGTATCGAATGAAGATACACTTTTTTCCCCTTGGACCTAATTTTCCATATCGGGAAGAAGAATTATGGATAAATGCAGCACAACCCCAAGGCTTTAAAAAACTCAAATCGGGTTTTCGATTAGTCCATAACTCGTATGGAGTAGATGTAACTGATTTGGAAAGGACACGGTTAAGTACATATGCAGCAGTAAGCAATGCATCACCCCAATAGGTGACAGGCAATTTTGCTTGTGCCATCATTGACCTAACCATTTCCAACAAGGTTCTATTTCGTCGTTCCGCAACACCATTTTGTTGTGGAGTGTAGGGAATAGTCAACTGTCTTTGAATTCCCTTTTCATCACATAATTGTTTGAACTCATCAGACAAATATTCTCTTCCTCGATCGGTTCTTAAAGCCTTGATTTTTCTGTCTAGTTGATTCTCAACTAAGTTCATAAACTTGATGAAGCAACTTAAAGCCTCAGATTTATGAGAAATCAAATAGACAAAACCAAATCGAGTAAAATCATCAATAAACGTGATGAAGTAAATAGCACCATGTCTTGCCCTTACATTCATTGGACCACAGATGTCAGAATGGATTAACTGCAATGGAGTATCGGCTCTAGTACCTTTTCCAAATGGTTTTCTAGCAGTTTTTCCAGCTAGGCAAAATTCACAAGTAGACATATCAATTTTGTCTAAAGTGCCAAAAAGACCTTCTTTGGCTAAGCGATTCATTCTTTGTTGACCAATATGGCCAAGCCTAGCATGCCACGTATTTACATCATTTTCATAGTTAAAAGTAGACGTGAAAAACTAATATTATTATTATTATTATTAAAAGTAGGAACAATATCCAATACAATAAAACCATCATAGAAATAACCAGTGCCATATTTTGTCTTGGTCAAATACAAATCAAGACCTTGTTCAAGAAAGACTAAATGAAATCCTAAACTAATCAACATAGTAACTGAGACCAAATTTCGGCGAATTGACGGGGCAAATAGTACATCATGTAGAAATAGAGTTCGGCCACCACGCATATCAAGCTTGCAGGTACCAATCCCTTTAACTTCCACTTTGAGTTATTTCCAACATAAATCCATCTTGCTCCATGTGAAATTCGTCGAAATTCCACGAAGGCGTCTCTATCCTTCGCTATATGGTCGGTGGCTCCCGAGTCTACAATCCACATAGGATGAGATTCAGTTAGATAAGCAGAACAAGAAACATTCACATCACTATGTAAATTTGGAATAAGGTCATATACCTTTTTAGGCTCGGGGCAATCACGAGCATAATGTCCTTTGTTCTCACAGTTGTAGCACTTCTGCTTAGCCATGTCCACTTTCTTCTTTTGAAAAGAACCATCTTTCTTTCCTTGATGATTAGTCTTAGGTTTCTTAGAGGCTTGTCCTTTCCCCTTCTTTTGAGAAAACCCACCATACTTGCATTTTTTTCCTTGTCCACGATTTGGACCAGAACTTGCCACATACGCACTTGTAGTAGCTTTGTCCACCCCGAGGCGCTCTTCCTCGAGTTCCAAATGACGCTTAGCATCTTCCATTGTTTTGATGCTAACGTTGTGGGTCAGGTGCATTTTCATATTTTCCCAGTTTTGAGGTAAGGAACGAATTACCGCCTGGACTTGTTGCTCCTCAGTCAATACATGCCCAGCATCCTTTAGCTCATTCACCATATTCGACATATGACGAAGATGCTTACGCATAGTATGATCAGGGCGTTTCTTATAAGTATCAAACTTAATAGTAAGTGCCCTCAACTTAGCAACTGAAGTATGACCAAATTTTTCTTTCAATGCGGACCACATGTCCTTAGCATTGTCATACTCACGGAACTCTCTCATTATAACATTATCCATACTACTCAGCAAAGTAATACGAGTGAGAGAGTTCTTCTTTCTCCAAGCCTGATAAGCCTGATGGTCTCTCACATGTTGTTCGGTGTTGCCTTCTTCAGGAGGCGTCAGAAACACATTAAGAGCCTCAAGAGCCTCTTGCTCTTCCAAGACATACTGGATTTTCATACTCCATATTTCATAATGTCGCCATTTAGCTTATCGCCTTTATTAAGCTCGGCTACAATGTTCTTAGTAGCAGTTGACATACTGATATTCAAAACAAGTATAAAACTAAAGTGAGACAACTAAGTACATAATTTAAGCCTAAATTCATATACATATTATTCCTTAAAATAATTAACTATATAAATATTTATTTCATATTAGATTTAGAATCGAAAGTTCACTAAGTTCCCAATCATCATCTAAAGAACTAACATATAGTAAATCCAATATAATTAACTATGCAAGGAATACATTGTCTTAAAAATAACTTAAATTCAAGACAAAATAAACAAGGAACAAGTTCTATAACAAATATAGAAATATTCAACTTACACAATAACAATCAACATAGACACTAAAGTCAAACCAAAAAAAAAAAAATTTACATACTTATGCAAATACTACATCACATAGACAACGACTAATACTAGGTAGACCTATACTTAAATTCTTTCACATGGACTGGAATAGATTTAATAAGAGCCCTGTACAAATCAGGGGGCAATAGAAAATCGGGCAATAGAAAACTGGCTCTAGGAACCACTGGTCGAACTAAATTAAACCTATTTCTATCTCTCATAGGTAGTCCAATAGAACGACACACAGTCTTCTGGATATTTATGGCAATATCGTTATACAATTTCTGCACAATATTCTGAACTAACATTCTATAAGGTCCGACCAACACGAAAGATCCAGTCAATTTGTTTTGAATCTCTTTCCAAGTTTTATCAAGCATGTCTCTATGGAACTCATTAAATGACAGGGTAGAGCGTAATGCCTTATATTTTTCCTTATCTATTAACAAACCACCAAACCACACAGTCTGTTGGATTAACTTGTTAACCAATATAAGATGTTCCACAAAATATACTAGATCTTCTTTTCTAGTATTAGGTGCTAGAGGAAATTTGGCCAAAATATCAATCATATCTTTCACCCTTCTCCTCTGACTCTCAGTGCAAACTCGTATAGGCGTCCTTCTTAGGCATCCCATGATTTTCTGTAACACATACAGAAAAATTAAGAGTTGCCATCAAACATACACATGTATATTAAAGAAGGACGCACAATAAAGTTTTACAGAAAAAACTTTATATGGTAGTTTATGAGGAAAAATGTGTCTATTCACTTTTAATTGAAAATCTTTTGCCATGGAATTAGTAGGCCTACCTTAGTACTTAGTAGTATGTACTTGGTCTGACAAGAAATATAAGACTATGATATTTTCAGACAAGAATAGTTTTTCAATTTCAAACAAGAGTGAAACAAATTCTAACTGTACTGCACTATTCCCATTTTTCCAAGGCAGATTAACGGACACCACAGGTTCAATGTACTTTGAAAAATCAGAGAATAAAAACATTGCTGTAAAGAAAACACAACCAACGAAAAAACAAGAAAACTTTTGTGACACAGACTTTTGTACTTCGCAAAAAAATTCCACTTTAAAACAAGATTACAAAACTTGTTCACTTTAAAGGAAAACTATATATGCAGAGAGTTAAGAATTGACTTTGGATTAGGAACACATCAACATATTTGATGTGACGTGTTCCTTGGCAGAGAGTTCATTTAATATCAATGTTGTACACATTAAAGGAAAAAATAAATCTCTCTAGAATGGACAATACAAAGTTTTCACTCAAAAGAGAAAAAAAAAACTACAATAAATATGTATGGTTGTCCACAAAACAACAAAATCATGTGAAAAAGTTTTCTGCAGTAACCATACTAGTTGACTGTTGGATGGTTCACTTTAATGAATACATAAGCAGAAAGGACAAAAAAAATATTACTTTTAGTTTATGCTTTATCCTATTATGGTGTGGCTGCTGGGATCCGAGCCCAGGTCTTATTTAAGCAAATACTACATCACATAGACAACTACTAATACTAAGTAGACCTATACTTAAATTCTTTCACATGGACTGGAATAGATTTAATAAGAGCCCTGTACAAATCAGAGGGCAATAGAAAATCGGGCAATAGAAAACTGGCTCTCGGAACCACTGGTCAAACTAAATTCGACTTATTTCTATCTCTCATAGGTAGTCCAATAGAACGACACACAGTCTTCTGGATATTTATGGCAATATCGTTATACAATTCTACACAATATCCTGAACTGCCATTCTATAAGGTCCGACCAACACAAAGATCCAGTCAATTTGTTTTGAATCTCTTTCCAAGTTTTATCAAGCATGTCTCTATGGAACTCATTAAATGACAGGGTAGAGCGTAATGCCTTATATTTTTCCTCATCTATTAACAAACCACCAAACCACACAGTCTGTTGGATTAACTTGTTAACCAATATAAGATGTTCCACAAAATATACTAGATCTTCTTTTCTAGTATTACGTGCTAGAGGGAATTTGGCCAAAATATCAATCATATCTTTCACCCTTCTCCTCTGACTCGCAGTGCGAACTCGTATAGGCGTCCTTCTTAGGCATCCCATGATTTTCTGTAACACATACAGAAAAATTAAGAGTTGCCATCAAACATACACATGTATATTAAAGAAGGACGCACAATAAAGTTTTACAGAAAAAACTTTATATGGTAGTTTATGAGGAAAAATGTGTCTATTCACTTTTAATTGAAAATCTTTTGCCATGGAATTAGTAGGCCTACCTTAGTACTTAGTAGTATGTACTTGGTCTGACAAGAAATATAAGACTATGATATTTTCAGACAAGAATAGTTTTTCAATTTCAAACAAGAGTGAAACAAATTCTAACTGTACTGCACTATTCCCATTTTTCCAAGGCAGATTAACGGACACCACAGGTTCAATGTACTTTGAAAAATCAGAGAATAAAAACATTGCTGTAAAGAAAACACAACCAACGAAAAAACAAGAAAACTTTTGTGACACAGACTTTTGTACTTCGCAAAAAAATTCCACTTTAAAACAAGATTACAAAACTTGTTCACTTTAAAGGAAAACTATATATGCAGAGAGTTAAGAATTGACTTTGGATTAGGAACACATCAACATATTTGATGTGACGTGTTCCTTGGCAGAGAGTTCATTTAATATCAATGTTGTACACATTAAAGGAAAAAATAAATCTCTCTAGAATGGACAATACAAAGTTTTCACTCAAAAGAGAAAAAAAAAACTACAATAAATATGTATGGTTGTCCACAAAACAACAAAATCATGTGAAAAAGTTTTCTGCAGTAACCATACTAGTTGACTGTTGGATGGTTCACTTTAATGAATACATAAGCAGAAAGGACAAAAAAAATATTACTTTTAGTTTATGCTTTATCCTATTATGGTGTGGCTGCTGGGATCCGAGCCCAGGTCTTACTTAAGCAAATACTACATCACATAGACAACTACTAATACTAAGTAGACCTATACTTAAATTCTTTCACATGGACTGGAATAGATTTAATAAGAGCCCTGTACAAATCAGAGGGCAATAGAAAATCGGGCAATAGAAAACTGGCTCTCGGAACCACTGGTCAAACTAAATTCGACTTATTTCTATCTCTCATAGGTAGTCCAATAGAACGACACACAGTCTTCTGGATATTTATGGCAATATCGTTATACAATTCTACACAATATCCTGAACTGCCATTCTATAAGGTCCGACCAACACAAAGATCCAGTCAATTTGTTTTGAATCTCTTTCCAAGTTTTATCAAGCATGTCTCTATGGAACTCATTAAATGATAGGTTGATCGTAATGCCTTATATTTTTCCTCATCTATTAACAAACCACCAAACCACACAGTCTGTTGGATTAACTTGTTAACCAATATAAGATGTTCCACAAAATATACTAGATCTTCTTTTCTAGTATTACGTGCTAGAGGGAATTTGGCCAAAATATCAATCATATCTTTCACCCTTCTCCTCTGACTCGCAGTGCGAACTCGTATAGGCGTCCTTCTTAGGCATCCCATGATTTTCTGTAACACATACAGAAAAATTAAGAGTTGCCATCAAACATACACATGTATATTAAAGAAGGACGCACAATAAAGTTTTACAGAAAAAACTTTATATGGTAGTTTATGAGGAAAAATGTGTCTATTCACTTTTAATTGAAAATCTTTTGCCATGGAATTAGTAGGCCTACCTTAGTACTTAGTAGTATGTACTTGGTCTGACAAGAAATATAAGACTATGATATTTTCAGACAAGAATAGTTTTTCAATTTCAAACAAGAGTGAAACAAATTCTAACTGTACTGCACTATTCCCATTTTTCCAAGGCAGATTAACGGACACCACAGGTTCAATGTACTTTGAAAAATCAGAGAATAAAAACATTGCTGTAAAGAAAACACAACCAACGAAAAAACAAGAAAACTTTTGTGACACAGACTTTTGTACTTCGCAAAAAAATTCCACTTTAAAACAAGATTACAAAACTTGTTCACTTTAAAGGAAAACTATATATGCAGAGAGTTAAGAATTGACTTTGGATTAGGAACACATCAACATATTTGATGTGACGTGTTCCTTGGCAGAGAGTTCATTTAATATCAATGTTGTACACATTAAAGGAAAAAATAAATCTCTCTAGAATGGACAATACAAAGTTTTCACTCAAAAGAGAAAAAAAAACTACAATAAATATGTATGGTTGTCCACAAAACTAGAAAATCATGTGAAAAAGTTTTCTGCAGTAACCATACTAGTTGACTGTTGGATGGTTCACTTTAATGAATACATAAGCAGAAAGGACAAAAAAAATATTACATTTAGTTTATGCTTGATCCCATTACCCCACTTATAGTACACTACCATTAATTCCCTTCATGTAAAGAATATACAACTAAAGGGATCAGGATAATGTTCTTGAGGAAGCAGCCTAGTGAATTATGAACAAACCAAAAAAAATAGGCATGGTATCAAAAAAACCATTCCACTTTTTCTATTAGAATCCAAATAATTTCCAGAAGACCCTAATTAAAAAATTGGGACTTGTTGAACGTCAATACAGAAAGTGAAAAACAATGCAAAAAATTTTACATTGGTTTACTAAACAAATTTTTACCATATAAATTATTCTACAAAATAATTAACACTAAGAAACGAATAACACTGGCTCTTGATACCAATGAAGAATAATTACAAGAACACAGAGTTCACCAGACAACCGTATTCGTTTCACTAGTCATTAACACAATCACATGTAAATCACACGGATTATATTGAAATTGCCACAGTCTAGGGTCGTACCTTATTCAGACGTTTGTTCCTGACGATTTCTATGAAGTTTCTGCTTCGAAGGAAAAAACCTTTAGGAACTCTTGGATTTTGAGAGAGGGAAGAAACAGAAGAAAACTGATGGTTTTTTTGCGTTAGGGAAAAGTAACTGGGAAAGAAAGGACTCCTCCTTTTTTTTATCTGTGGGAAAACAACGTTTCCCAAAAGTTACATCTTTTCCTTTTTTTTCTTTTCTTTCTTTACTAATAATAATAAATAGTAATAATAAATATATAACTAATATATATTTAATAATACAATTATTATTTTGGGATGGATCCGGATTGACCCACATGGGTGACCCGATCCAATTTCCTTCAAACAGCCTCTGCATTCACAAATTAACTGGCATAATAGCTATTGAACAATTATTCCTTTCGTCTGAAAATCACAAAAGAAGAAGTGAAAATCATAATTTGAGTTTAGAGATGTAGAAAGAATAAGAGTCCAAAAAGCTTCCTTGGATTTCTTTGTATTTTCTCTTTTATTTAATATTTTTTTTATTATTTACCAATATTAGAAATTGGACACGTAAGTTGCACAACAGTTGCACATGTCCAGTTTGATTCGTAAAATCACAATTTTCTGCTTAATACGCTCACACAATATTATACATTGCTTCTGGCATTAATTCCCTCGTGCAATTGATTTGACGTTTCATTTTTAAAGCTACTACACTTATGGTGCTTCCCTTGCATTGATCATGAAATCTCAAGTTCTTTAAGAATTTTGACACGTGAGTCGCATGTGCATTTCAAGCCAAGAAATTATAAAATTGTAATGATATAAATATGAGATATACATACCAAATAGCTTGCTTAAATTACTTTATCTGCCATATTTGTTTAATGTTTTTAATTTTACAGTATCTCATGAGAACCAAAGTAGCAAATAAGAAAAATGTATCTTTCACCACCAAAATAGCAAGCTTGTAATGAGAAAAATTAATGAAGTACCAATCAAAAGAGACAATTGCACAACTCACATAAAAAATAAAAACTGATGATATAAATGTCGTCATAATTATTGACACGCTAGCTGGACGTGACCGTCGGTCTATAAAAGTATCACAAAAATTAGATCTCAGGTTCTGCCTAATTTGGTAATTTATTGAGTAATGGGTTCACTAGCCAATTTAATCTACCTCTCTGAGTAGTAAAAATATTATTTCAGCTTGTACACATAGTCTATATAGTTTCATGTCAACAATAGCAAATGCAAACTTAGAGGTTAACTTTATTGTTCTTCTTATCATCTTAAACTCACTATTTAAAAATTCATAAAAAGGCTTATGATGACCGTTTATGCAGATGTAAATATATTTTATATCTCACTTGAAATTTAAAAATATCACTTCTAACAACAGTTTTAATAAATCATTCAAAGTTAGGTTATATGCGTCTTGAGTATAACCTATAAAATAGGTATAAGCTATTGTAAAACTATGATTGACGCCTGAGTAACACATAGATCAAATGGCTTTCTTAGTTTGTTTTAATATATATTTCCTTTTATATAATTTTCTTTTTCCAACATTATAAATATATTGTATCTTTTAATACCCTTTATAAATATATTAATCAAGGATTAATATGAGAGAAAAATGCTTTGATCAGATGAAACAAAGTTAAATCTATGGTGTATGTATTACGGAGCTGAATAGATTTAACTTTGTTATAAACAAATTATTCTTATAATCTTCCTCAAGGTAAAGTGGCTCTAACACCCACTCGAATTGGACATTGAATCTTAGCTAGTGCTTATCACCCAGCACAATAAGACTGTTCACCCGCTTCTACAACAGTGTCCAATAATAGCCAACCCAATTGATATTGTAGGACCAACAACCAGCGTCAATCAGCAACCTCTGCATTCAAAATTTAACAAGCATAGTAGCTACTGAACAAATATTCCTGTCATTTGCAAATCATAAAAGAAATGTTAAAATCATAGTTTGAGTTTAGAGATACAACATGTTTGGATGTGGAAAATATAAGAGTCCAAATAGCTTCCTTGGATTTCTTTGTATTTCCTCTTTTATTTAATATTTTTCTTTCATTAGTTATAAATATTAGACATTGGAAACGTAAGTTGGACAAAGGTTGCACATGTCCGGTTTGATTCATAAAATCACAATTTTCTTCTAAATACGCTCACACAATATTCTTCATTGCTTCTGGTATTAATTCCCTTATGCAATTGGTTTGACGCTTCATTTTTAAAGCTACTACACTTGTGGTGCTTCTGTTGCATTGATCATGAAATCTCAAGTTCTTAATGAATATTGACACGTGAGTTGCACGTGCATTTCAAGTAAAAATATTATAAAATTGTAATAATCGAAATATGAGATACACATAACAAATAGCTTGCTTGAATTATTTTATCTGCCCTATTTTTTTAGTGTTTTAAAATTTTACTGTGAATCATGCGAACCAAAGTAGCGAGTTAGAAAAATATATTTTCAATTATCAAAGTAGCAAGCTTGTAATGAGAAAAATTAATGAAGTACCAATCAAAAGAGACAGTTGTACAACTCGCATTAGAATAAAAAACTTATGATATAAATGTCGATATAATTATTGACACGCTAGCTGGACGTGGCTGTCGGTCTGAAAAAAGAATCACAATAAATTAGATCTCAGGTTCTGCCTAAATTGGTTATTTTTTGAGTAATAGGTTCACTAGCCGTTTTCATCTATCTCCGACTAGTAAAAAACTACTTCATCTTATACGCATGGTCTATATAGTTTCATGTCGACAATAGCAAATGCTAACTTATTCTTCTTATCATCTTACACTCAATATTTAAGAATTCATAAAACTTCTTATGATGATCGTTTATCTAGATGTAAATACATTTTATATCCCACTTTTTATTTTAAAATATCACTTCTATAAGCATTTTTAGCAAATCACTAAAAGTTAGGTTATATGCATTCTGAATATAACCTATAAAATAGATATAAGCTATTATAAAACTATGATTGATGTCTGAGTTACACATAGATCAAATGGCTTTCTTAGTTTTCTTAATATATATTTCCTTTTATTTCATTTTCTTCTTCCATTGTTATAGCAATATTGTCTCTTTTAATATCCTTTATAAATGTATTGACCAAGGATTAATAGATTAGAAAAATGTTTTGATTAGATAAAATAGAGTTAAATCTATGGTGTATGTATTACTGAACCGAATAGATTTATGTAGCTGGTAAATAAATTATTTTTATAGTCTACCCCAAGGTCAAGTGGCTCGAACTGGACATGGAATCTTAGCTAGTGGTTATCACCCAACACAATAAGTGACAACAACTACCTACTATTCACCTACTTCTACAAAAGTCTCAAATAATAGCAAACCCAATTGATATGGTAGGACCAAAAACCAACGTCTATCATCAGTCTCTGCATTCACAACTTAACTGGCATAATAGCTATTGAACAACTATTCCTGTCGTTTGCAAATCACAAAAGAAGAAGTGAAAATCATAGTTTAAGTTTAGCGATGCAAAATATTTGGATGTGGAAAGAATAAGAGTCCAAATAGCTTCCTTGGATTTCTTTGTATTTTCTCTTTTATTTAATATATTTTTCATTATTTACCAATATTAAAAATTGGACACGTAAGTTGCACAACAGTTGCACATGTCTCGTTTGGTTCGTAAAATCACAATTTTCTACTTAATATGTCCACACAATATTCTTCATTGCTTCTGGCATTAATTTCCTCGTGCAATCGATTTGACGTTTCATTTTTAAAGCTACTGCACTTGTGGTGCTTCCCCTTCATTGATCATGAAATCTCAAGTTCTTTATGAATATCTACACCTGAATTGTACGTGCATTTCAAGTCAAGACATTATAAAATTGAAATGATATAAATATGAGATACACATGCCAAATAGCTTGCTTGAATTACTTTATCTGGCATATTTATTTAATGTTTTTATATTTTACAATACATCATGAGAACCAAAGTAGCGTATAAGAAAAATGTATCTTTAATTACCAGAATAGCAAGCTTGTAATGAGAAAAATTAATGAAGTACCAATCAGAAGAGACAATTGTACCAATCACATAAGAAATAAAAGCTGAAGATATAAATGCCATCATGATTATTGACACGTTAGCTGGACGTGGCCGTCGGTCTAAAAAAGAATCACAATAAATTAGATCTCAAGTTCTGCCTAATTTGGTAATTTATTCAGTAATGGGTTCACTAGCCGTTTTAATCTATCTCTCGAGTAGTAAAAAATTATTTCATCTTGTACGCATGGTCTATATAGTTTCATGTCAGACAATAGCAAATGCTCACTTAGAGGTTAACTTTATTGTTCTTCTTATCATCTTACACTCACTATTAAAGAATTCATAAAATGGCTTATGATGACCGTTTATTTAGATGTAAATATATTTTATATCCCACTTGAAATTTAAAAATATCACTTCTAACAACAGTTTTAGTAAATCGTTTAAAGATAGGTTTAGGCATCTTGAATATAATCTATAAAATAGGTATAAGCTATTATAAAATTATGAATGACGTCTGAGTTACACATAGATCAAATGACTTGCTTAGTTTTTTTAATATATATATTTCCTTTTATTTAATTTTCTTCTTCAATCGTTATAGCAATATTGTATCTTTTAATACCTTTTATAAATATATTAATTAAGGATTAATATGAGAGAAACATGTTTTGATTAGATGAAATAGAGTTAAATCTATAGTGTATGTATTGCTGAGCTGAATAGATTTATCTTTCTTGTAAACAAATTATTTTTATAATATTTCTCTAGGTAAAGTGGCTCTAACACCCACTCGAACTCGACATAGAATCTTAACTAGTGTTTATAGCCCAGCACAATAAGTGACAGCAGCAACAACCTACTGTTCACCCTCTTCTACTACAGTCTCCAATAATGGCCAATACAGTTGATATGGTAGGACCAACAACCAACGTCTATCAGCCGCCTCTGGATTCACAAATTAACAGGCATAGTAGCTACTGAACAAATATTCCTATCATTTGCAAATCATAAAAGAAATGTGAAAATCATAGTTTGAGTTTAGAGATGCAACATGTTTGGATGTTGAAAAAATAAGAGTCTAAATAACTTTCTTGGATTTCTTTGTATTTCCTCTATTTTTTTTAATTATTTACAATTATTAGATATTTGACACGTAAGTTGCATAATAGTTGCACGTGTCCAGTTTGATTCATAAAATAACAATTTTCTGCTTAATACGCCCACAAAATATTCTACATTGCTTCTGGTATTAATCCCTCGTGCAATTGATTTGACGCTTCATTTTTAAAGCTACTACACTTGTGGTGCTTCCCTTGCGTTGATCATGAATCTTAAGTTTTTATGAATATTGACACGTGAGTCGCACGTGCATTTCAGGTCAAGACATTATAAAATTTTAATGATTGAAATACTAGATATCATACCATATAGTTTGCCTGAATTACTTTTTCTAGTCATATTTGTTACATGTTTTTAAATTTTGCAGTACATCATGCGAACCAAAGTAGCGAGTAAGGAAAATGTATCTTCAATTATCAAAATAGCAAGCTTATAATGAGAAAAATTTATGAAGTACTAATCAGAAGAGACAGTTGTACAGCTCACATAAGAAATAAAAACTGATGATATAAATGCCGTCATAATTAATGACACGCTAGCTGGACGTGGTGGTCGGTCTGAAAAAAGAATCACAATAAATTAGATCTTAGGTTCGGCCTAATTTGGTAATTTGTTGAGTAATGGGTTCATTAGCCGTTTTCACCTATCTCTCGACTAGTAAAAAATTATTTCGTCTTGTACCCATGGTCTATCTAATTTCATATCGACAATAGCAAATGCTAACTTTGAATTTAACCTTATTGTTCTTCTTATTATCTTACACTGACTATTTAATAATTCATAAAATGGTGCATGATAACCGTTTATGTAGATGTAAATACATTTTATATCCCACTTGTAATTTAAAAATATCACTTCTAACAAAAGTTTTAGTAAATTGTTAAAAGTTAGGTTATATACATCTTGAATATAGCCTATAAAATAGTTATAAGCTATTATAAGGACACGACCCGGAACCCGGTTAGGCCGTGCGGGCACCCGACATCCTCTCCTAGACCCGTTGGGCGAACCCTTATGAATTAAATTAGGATAATAAATGTAATTCAATTTATAAATAATAACAAGACTTAGAAAAAAAACACTGACATACTAATACCTCTAAGCTGTACAAAAGAAATTATAGCTGGTACCCAACATACTAGGTTTAGGGTTATCCAGACTAGACATCTAAGAGTACAAAAGAAGACAGATACCTCCTGAGGGGAGCAAAATGCAACTGAAATAATAACCAATAAACTGGTGGCCATCCGGAATAAAAGCTGGCTCACCCTGACAACTGAAGTCGTCTTCGCTCCTTCACAACGTGGTGAACTCAATCCTGGAGCGAACCTGCCGAAACGAAATAGATAGACAAGAAAAAAAACAACAAACAAGGGTGAGTCAAACGGACTCAATAAGTGTGGCAGACTAGCCACCTCAAGAATAGGATAGCTAGCCAGGGAGAAAAGAAACAGATAAACCAAATTCCTCTTATTTAAATTATGAAAAGGCAGAGCCAGATAATAACTAGAAACACGTATGGAAGACAAACTCATTAACAACCAGGAACGTAAGATAGCCAGAACATATAGGTATCCCGAACATATCAACAATCAGTAATACATCCTGTTGCGGCGTGCAACCCGATCCATATATTCATCCTGTTGCGGCGTGCAACCCGATCCATTTATTCATCCTGTTGTGGCGTGCAACCCGATCCATATATTTATACCGTTACGACGTGCAGACGTGCAACCCGATCCCCGCAACCCAGAACACGAGCAAGAAATATATAGGCAAAGTGAGATATGTCCACGACATAGTATACATACCGCATACATAAAACACAACTTAATACACACAATAGTCCGTATGCAGTGCAATGAGATGGGATGAATGCGGTACGATGCAATGCAGTCGCATATGCATGTTACCTATCTCCGGCGCGGGACTCTCATCGATTACCGGGAAGTATATGCAATTATGACCCTTCACCGGCTCGGGACTCTCATCGATTACCGGGAAGTATATGCAATGATGACCCTTCACCGGCTCGGGACTCTCATCGATTATCGGAAAGTATATGTAATGATGACCCTTCACCGGCGCGGGACTCTCATTGCCAACCAGGAAGTACATGCAATAATGACCCTTCACCGGCGCGGGACTCTCATCACCAACCGGGAAGTATATGCAATAATGACCTTTCACCGGTGCGGGACTCTCATCGCCAGCCGGGAAATATATGCAATAGTGACCCTTCACCGGTGCGGGAATCTCATCTCCAACCGGGAAGTATATGCAATGCTCAAAACCAGAGTGTAATGCTCATATGCTCAATGCAATACCAACAACAGGGCATAACATATAATATACAATATAAATTCAATGCTAAGACATAATGAGTACGCCTATCGGCAGCTACATACGTAAGGAACACGTGGTAGAATATCCACAATGGCAAGAGCCTCCAAAGAAATGGATACAAACATTTACCTTGTTATAAAGTTAGCACCGCCACTCAATAACCGCTTTGTCCTTTGGATTCATTGCCAAACGATCCCACTGTGTTCAATAAGCAGAAAAATATATCACATAAGGCTAACGGCTTCATTTCTTATGTCTTAGGGTAATCCATTTAGGAACCTGATGCCCTATTCGCATACGCAATACGTAGGCCAGGCCTATGTACAGGGTTTATGGTCACATAACCAAACCCCAAATAAATTACATTTATAAGTTGTCCATAACTCACTGAGTACGAATATATAATCAATTCCATTATCGGGGTCCATTTGACCCATTAAACTATTAATTGAACTTATTAAAATGATGTCTAATATTCTAAGTTTTACCGTTAAAACATATTTAAACACACGTAATAAACTCAAGTAATGTATTAAGATCATTACCTGAATATTACGGGATGAAAATTCTATCTTTTCTTTAGCTCTTTTCACATTTTCTGGCTTTTTTTTCACCGCGTCATTTCATTTTCTCTGTTTCGTTTCTTTCTGTTCTAATGTTTCTGTTCAAATATATCTTGTTATATAAGTATGTCACCGCCTAACTCTTTACTTTTCTTTCCTTTCTCATTTCTCTTTTCTTTTATTTTTGTCTTTTCTTTTATTTTATAATTTCTTTTTTTTTCTTTTCGCGACAAAAATTAAAAAGGTACCCTACGATATTCGAAATAATTCCAACTTTTGCATACAAGTTATACAAAATATATGTAATACACTTGCTAAAGCGGATCTCCAATCGGACTCCCGAAACTCAATATGCAAATTAAATAGAATAAAAGTCAAATTATTTAACTTTCGGCATTTTAGCGGAAACTAGCCGAACAACATCGAAATTCACTTTCAAAAAATCAAAAAAGTCGCAAATAATCATACGAACCTAACGACGCTTTCGGATTTCGAATCGGAGCTCATTCGCCAAAACCGAGCTCGAAAATCTCTTTTTAATATTTATCGACAATAAAAACTGAGATCTTCTTCCGATACGTACCAAACGAGGTCTGATTTAGCTCAAATTTTACAGACAAGTCCCAATGGACCTTATAATATTTTAGAATTATCGGCACGCCAATCGAAGTCCTATCTTCCGAAACGATTAACCGAGGTCGTTTCATTCTCCTCCACTTAAACTCTCGTTCGTCCTCGAACGAGCCTAAATCTAAAGAAGAATTTACGCAGATAATAAGAGAACTTGCACGACCTTCATGAGCTACTCCACGAGTATTATTTCCTGATTATAGGATCAGAATTATAACACGCATATCGAACTTTTGGAACAAAATATATTTGGATAATATGATAATACCATTGTACATCTTATTCTAACTAAGCTGATCCTTCCTCAATTGCGAGAAGAGAGTTCTACATTTTTGAAGAAAAGATACACGGAACTTTGAATGGATTAACATGATTCAGCCGATAATCACCTCTTCGATATACCTTTCGATATAGAACAGGTCGATGGAACTAAGAATTCGTTCACGCTTAATGCAATAGGGGGAGCTTTTGAAGTACCTTGACACTACACACTATAGAATATCTGATGCAAGCTATACTATTTTTACGAACACACTATGCAACATCTCAGTTGATGTTAGTGTTGTTCCGCAAGCTCCTTGTGGGAATGTAGTTACTCATATCCTAATGTATATCAAAGGTTCATCTGAACAGGGTCTATAATATAAAGATAATGATCATGCAAATACTACTGGATAGTATGATGCAGACCAGGAATGATCTTCAGACTGAACATCTACTTCAGGGTATTGTCTTTGAATTTGAAATACTATGACTTGAAAAAGTGAAAATAAAAAAGACATGTAGTTGGACCATGAGCTGAGGCAGAATACCAACAACAACATTGATTATATGTGCACTTATAACACTAAAGTAATTTCTCAAAGAGTTGAGGTGTGAAAGAGATATGCCAATGATGGATGGACGACAAGCTGCACTAGACCTTTATCTCTAAATTTTCATGAAGTAAAACAGTGTCAGTATGAGGATCCAGTTCTAGGTGAATACATACAGATAGCCAGAAGAAAACTGGAGTTACAATACAGGGTTACTACTAACGGTGTTCTCATGTATAAAGATAGACTTTATGTTCCTGATGTTGCAGATTTACGTGGACAGATTATGATAGAGGCACATTATTCCAAATACACTATTCATCCAGGTTCGACTAAGATGTACCATGATCTTAAACATATTTATTGGTGGGATGGAATGAAGTGTAACATAGCAGAATTTGTGGCTTAGTGTTCTACTTGCCAGCAAGTTAAAATCGTGTTATCTTTCCAGACTTTATGCTTTTAGTAGATAGGTACGCATATATGATCAGGTTGCCAGCTTATCTATATCATTAATAGATTATTAGTGGGTTTAGCAATGATCGACACTCATTGCAGGTTCCTGTCGTGGCCCTAGGTTGGGTCGTGACAAAAGTGGTATCAGCGCCTTAGAGATTTAGTATTACCATTCAGTATTTGGAGGAAGACTCCTCCACTTAAAGCACAAACTCATGCAGCTATTTGAATAGGAATAACCATCCTCGCACAGTCTGCTGGACTAAAGAAGATTTACCTAAAAGCTGAACGTAGGCAGACCTAAGCTACCAACTACTCTTTCGAGTTGCCAAACAGCTGCAAGCACCACCGCCTGATGGATCAAATCAAAGGTCAAATGACACCTCCCATTACCCTTAGTAGCCTTGAAAAACGACAATGTGCTTACCCGGCTACTTTGGCACGCACTCTAGCTCAACACAGGGAACATCACAAGCGGCTACCAACCGCCCAAGCTCACTAGTGCCGGACGAAGAAGAAATGGAAATGAACTGAGGATAGAAATAATTAGAGCTTCAGGAAGCTCATATTCTTATTTGCTTGGCTACCAGAGCTAGATTATTTCCGAGTCAGGCTAACCAAAAAATCGTAATTGAAGAAATAGACATTAAATGAGCTCTATGGAGCAACATCCACATCAATTTAACCTTCCAATAAGAAGGAAACTCTGATAATTTACCAGAAAACCCTTTTATAATCCAGATAAGCTTATGAGATAACATGACGTTACTAGCATTTTGAACCAAGAGGAGATACGTAGATCGAGTATTACTTACTAACCACTTTACACCGGAAGAAACAATGACACTCTCTGATGGTGATGAACTAGAATCCCATCATCCAACCAACACGGAATTCCGAAAAAAAAGAGGTAAACTAATTTGATTTAATAATAGAAGGTTGATTTAATAATAGAAGGTTGCACAACAAGATGCAAAGCAGAAAATACCGACTCTCACTGTCAAATCTCTCATATTTAGACCAGAAAAATTAGTAGGGTCTCACAAATGCCAGGAATAAAACATATCAGAAGCTCGCCCCTCTACCGTAACCGATTCTTAATAGAAACGACATCCAAGGAAACCATGGTAAGATAAACGAAGTCCAGACCGATCGGAAGAATCAAATCTTACTCACATATAATGGAAGATGAAATACATAGGTGTACTACATCGGCTATCTCAGCATTCATAGAACTGCCTCTACAGCTGAGCTGAGCCACTACCCTGACAATTACTTTCTGAAGAACCACTGCCACCACGCTCTCGACCTCAACTGGATGGTGGCATTTCTCTGGCTGATTGAGATCTAAATGAAATACCCTGCGACTGCGCAGATGCCTGATGACGAGAGAAAATACGACTGCCTACTTGCCGGAGT
The DNA here is from genome assembly GCA_029990575.1 of Petunia axillaris subsp. axillaris. Taxonomy (NCBI): domain Eukaryota; kingdom Viridiplantae; phylum Streptophyta; class Magnoliopsida; order Solanales; family Solanaceae; genus Petunia; species Petunia axillaris. Next base: position 8,290,256 of record JARKNS010000001.1, on the reverse strand, counting down.
AATAGCCAACCCAATTGATATGGTAGGACCAACAACCAGCGTCAGTCAGCAGCCTCTGCATTCAAAATTTAACAAGCATAGTAGCTACTGAACAAATATTCCTGTCATTTGCAAATCATAAAAGAAATGTGAAAATCATAGTTTGAGTTTAGAGATTCAAACATGTTTGGATGTGGAAATATAAGAGTCCAAATAGCTTCCTTGGATTTCTTTGTATTTCCTCTTCATTATTTACAAATATTAGACATTGGACACGTAAGTTGCACAAACGTTGCACGTGTCCAGTTTGATTCATAAAATCACAATTTTCTGCTTAATATGCTCACACAATATTCTTTATTGCTTCTTACATTAATTCCCTCATGCAATTGATTTGACGCTTCATTTTTAAAGCTACTACACTTGTGGTGCTTTTGTTGCGTTGATTATGAAATCTCAAGTTCTTTATGAATATTGACACGTGAGTTCCACGTTCATTTCGAGTCAAAATATTATAAAATTATAATAATTGAAATATGATATACACATACCAAATAGCTTACTTGAATTATTTTATCTGCCCTATTTGTTTAATGTTTTAAAATTTTACTGTGAATCATGCGAACCAAAGTAGCGAGTAAGAAAAATATATTTTCAATTATCACAGTAGCAAGCTTGTAATGAGAAAAATTAATGAAATACCAATCAGAAGAGACAGTTGTACAACTTGCATGAGAATAAAAAACTTATGATATAAATGTCGTTATAATTATTGACACGCTAGCTGGACGTGGCGGTCGGTCTGAAAAAAAAATCACAATAAATTAGATCTCAGGTTATGCCTAAATTGGTAATTTTTTGAGTAATGGGTTCACTAGCTGTTTTAATATATCTCCCGACTAGTAAAAAACTATTCATCTTATACGCATGGTCTATATAGTTTCATGTCGACAATAGCAAATGCTAACTTATTCTTCTTATCATCTTACACTCAATATTTAAGAATTCATAAAATGGCTTATGATGACCGTTTATCTAGATGTAAATACATTTTATATCCCACTTGTTATTTTAAAATATCACTTCTAACAGCATTTTTAGTAAATCATTAAAAGTTAGGTTATATGCATTCTGAATATAACCTATAAAATAGGTAAAAGCTATTATAAGACTATGATTGACGTGTGATTTACACATAGACCAAACGGCTTGCTTAGTTTACTTAATAAGCATTTCCTTTTATTTAATTTTCTTCTTCCTTCATTATAACAATTTGTCTCTTTTAATATGTTTTAAAAATGTATTAATCAAGAATTAATATGAGAGGAAAATATTTTGATTAGAAGAAATAGAGTTAAATCTCAAGTGTATGTATTAATGAACCGAATAGATTTATCTAGCTTGTAAGAAAATTCTTTTTATATTCTTCTCAATATCAAGTGGCTCTAACACCCACTCGAACTGGACATGGAATCTTAACTAGTGTTTATCACCCAGCACAATAAAGACATCAGAAACCTACTGTTCACCCACTTTTACAACAGTCTCAAATAATGGTCAACCCAATTGATATAGTAGGACCAATAGCCAGCGTCTATCAGCAGTCTCTGCATTCATAAATTAACTGGCCTAGTTGCTTCTTAAGTGCTATTCTTGTCGTTTGCAAATAATAAAAGAAGAAGTGAAAATCATAATTTTAGTTGAGAGATGAAAGATGTTTGGATGTGGAAAAAAATAAGAGTCCAAATAGCTTCCTTGGATTTCTTTATATTTCTTCTTTTATTTTAATATCTCTCTTTCATTATTTACCAATACTAGACATTGGATACGTAAGTTGCACAAGAGTTGCACGGGTCCTGTTTGATTCATAAAATCATAATTTCCTTCTTAATACACTCACACAATATTCTTTATTAATTCTAGCATTAATTCCCTCATGCAATTGATTTGATGTTTTGCTTTTAAAGCTCCTACACTTGTGGTCCAAATGACTTGCTTAGTTTTCTTAATATACATTTCCTTATAAACTTGTAAGGATTGAAACGCGAGATACACATACCTAATAGCTTGCTTGAATTGCTTTATCTACCTTTTCTTTTTAGTGTTTTTAAATTTTAAAGTGAAACTTGCGAATTAAAGTAGCGAGCTTCAATTATCAAAATAGAAGCTTGTAATGAGAAAAATTAATGAAGTACCAATATGTAGTGAAAATTGTACGACTCACATAAGAAGTAAATTTTGATAATATAAATGGCGTCATAATGTTTGACACGCCAGCTGCACGTGGGTCGTCCAGAAAAAAATCACAATAAATTAGATCTCAAATTTTATCTAATTTGGTAATTCGTTGAGTAATGGATTCACTAGCCATTTTCATTTATCTCTCTACTAGTAAAACCTTATTTCATCGTGCACGAATAGTCTATATAATTGCAAGTCAACAATAGCAAATGCTAACTTAAAGGTTAACCTTCTTGTTTTTGTTATCATCTTACAATCACTATTTAAGAATTTATAAAATGGCTTGTAATGACCATTGATGTAGATGTAAATACATTTTACATCCCACTTGAAATTTTAAAATATCACTTCAAATAGCAGTTTAAGTAAATCAATATATGTTAGGTTATATGCATCTTGAATCTAACCTGTAGAATAGGTATAAGCCATTATAAAACTATGATTGTCAGTTACACATAGACCTAATAGCTTGCTTAGCTTTCTTAATATGTACTTCATTTTATTTAATTTTCTTCTTGCATTGTTATGACAATATTGTCTCATTTAATACCCTTTATAAATGTATTAGTCAAGGATTTATATGAGAGAAAAATATTTTGATTAGAAGAAAAAGAGTTAAATCTCAGGTGTATGTACTACTGAACCAAATAGATTTATCTAGCTTCTAAGCAAATTCTTTTTATATTCTTCTCAAAATCAAGTGGCTCTGCCACCCACTCAAACTGGACATGGAATCTCATCTGGTGTTTATCACCAGCACAACCAGTGACACCAACAACAAACTCTTCACCAATTTGTACAACAGTCTCAAATAATGGCCAACCCAATTATATGGTAAGACCAACAGGCAAAGGTTATCGACAGTCTAAGCATTCACAAATTAACTAGCCTAGTTGCTACTGAAAAGCTATTCCTGTCGTTATCAAATCATAAAAGAAGAAGTGAAAGGAAAAGTTGGAGATTTAAGAGATGCAACATGTTGGATGTGATGGAAATAAGAGACCAAGGAGCTCGCTTGGATTTCTTTATATTTCCTCTTTTACTTAATGTTTTTCTTTCATTTTGTACCAATACTAGACATTGGACACATAAGTTGCACGTGTCCAGTTTGATTCATAAAATCACAATTTCCTTCTTAATATGCACACACGATACTCTTCATTGATTCTGACATTAAATTCTTCGCACAATTGAATTGTTGTGTCGTTTCTAAAGCTCCTACACTTGTTGTGCTTCCCTTGCGTTGATCAACAAACCTCAAGTTCTTTGTGGATGTTGACACGTGAGTAGCATGTGCATTTCAAGTCAAGACATTATAAACTTGTAAGGATTGAAATATGAGATACACATACTAAATTGCTTGCTTGAATTTCTTTATCTAACTTACTTGGTTAATGTTTTTTTATTTTATAGTGAATCACGCGAACAGAAATAGCGAGTAAGAAAAATATTTCAATTATCAAAATAGCAAGCTTTTAATGAAAAAAATTAACGACATAACAAATAGAAGAGACAATTGTACAACTCACATGAGATATAAAAAATGATGATATAAACAACATCATTAAGATTGACATGTCAACTGCATGTGGCGGCCGGTCAGAAAAAAGAATAACAATAAATTAAATCTTAGGTTCTTCCTAATTTGGTAATTTGTTGAGTAATGGATTCATTAGCCGTTTCATCTACCTCTCGACTAGTAAAAAATTAATTCATTTAGCATGATATATATAATTTCATATCGACCATAGCAAATGCTAATTAAGAGGTTAACTTTATTGTTCTTTTTATCATCTTACACTCAGAATTTAAGAATTCATAAAATTTCTTATGATGACCGTTTATATAGATGTAAATACATTTTATATCGCACTTGAAATTTAAAAATATCACTTCTAACAACAATTTTAGTAAATCATTAAAAGTAAGGTTATATGCATCTTGAATAAAACCTATAAAATAGGTATAAACCATTATAAAACTATACTTGACATGTGAGTTACACATAGACCAAATGGCTTGCTTAGCTTTCTTAATATATTTTTCCGTTTTATTTAATTTTCTTCTTCCATCGTTATAACAATATTGTCTCTTTTAATACCCTGTATAAAATGTACTATACAAGGATTAATATGAGCGAAAAATATTTTGAGTAGAAGAAATAGAGTTAATCTCAGGTGTATTTATTACTGAACCGAATAGATTTATCTAGCTTGTAAGTAAATCCTTTTTTATAGTCTTCCCCAAGGTCAAGTGGCTATAGCACCCACTCGAACTGGATATGGAATCTTAGTTGGTGTTTATCGTCCAGCACAATCAAAGACAATAGCAACCTAATATTTACCCACTTCTACAACAATCTCAAATAATGGCCAACTCAATTGATATGGTAGGACCTACAACATCCGTCTATCAGTAGCCTCTACATTCACAAATTAACTAGCCTATTAGCTACTTAAGAGCTATTCCTGTCACTTGAAAATTATAAAAAAAGAAGTGAAAAACATAGTTTGAGATTTTAGAGATGCAACATGTTTGGATATGGAAAAGATAAGAGTTCAAATAGCTTCCTTGGATTTTCTTATATTTCCTCTTTTATTTAATATTTTTATTTTATTATTTACCAATACTAGACATTGGACACATAAGTTGCACAAGAGTTGCACGTGTCCAGTACACGTAAGTTGTAGAAGAGTTGTACGTGTCCATTTTGATTCATAAAATCATAATTTTCTTCTTAGTACTCTCACACAATATTTTTCATTGCTTCTGGCATTAATTCCCTCATGCAATTGATTTGATGCTTCATTTTTAAAGCTCCTACACTTGTTCTGCTTCCCTAGCATTGAGCAAGGAACCTAAAGTTCTTTATGAATGTTGACTTGTGAGTTACACGTGCATTTCAAGTCAATACATTATTAAATAGTAAGATTGAAATATAAGATATGCATACCTAATAGCTAGCTTGAATTATTTTATTTGCCTTATTTGTTTAATGTTTTTAAATTTTTGAGAGAATCATGCGAACCAAAGTAGCAAGTAAGAAACATATATCATCAATTATCAAAATAACAAGCTTGTAATGTGAAAAATTAATGAAGTACCAATCAGAAGAGACAATTGCACAACTCACATAAGAAATAAAAACTGATGATATAAATGGCGTCATAACAATTGACACGCCAGTTGCACGGGGCGGTCGGTGAGAAAAAAGAATCAAAATAAATTAGATCTCAAGTTCTGTCTAATTTGGTAATTTATTGAGTAATAGATTCACTAGCCGTTTTACCCTATCTCTCTACAAGTAAAAAGTTATTTCATCTTGTACAAATGGTCTATATATTTTCAAGTCAACAATAACAAATGCTAACTTAGAGGTTAATTTTGTTGTTCTTCTTATCATCTTACATTCACTATTTAAGAATTTATAATATGGTTTGTGATGACCTTTTATGTAGATGTAAATATATTTTATATCCCACTTGAAAATTTTAAAATATCACTTTTAATGACAATTCAAGTAAATCATTATAAGTTAGGTTATATGCATCTTGAATATAACCTATGAAATAGGTAAACGCTATTATAAAACTATGATTGACGTGTGACTTACACATAGACCAAATAGCTTGCTTAGCTTCTTTAATATATATTTTGTTTAATTTAATTTTCTTCTTTCATGGTTATGACATTATTGTCTCTTTTGATACCCTTTATAAATGTATTAGTCAAGGATTTATATGAGAGAAAAATGTTTTGATTAGAAGAGATAGAGTGAAAGCTCAGATGTATGTATTACTAAACCGAATAAATTTATCTAGCTTGTAAGCAAATTCCTTTTATATTCTTCTCAATATCAAGTGGCTCTACCACCAACTCAAACTGGACATGGAATCTCAGCTGGTGTTTATTACCGGCACAACCAGTGACAACAACAACAAACTCTTCACCAACTTGTAAAACAGTGTTAAGTAATGGCCAGCCTAATTATATGGTAACACCAATTGGCAACAGTTATCAGCAGGCTCCGCATTCACAAATTAACCAGCCTAGTAGCTACGGAAGAGCTATTCCTATCGTTTGCAAATCATAAAAGAAGAAATGAAAGTTATAGTTTGAGATTTTAGAGATGCAACATGTTTTGATGTTGAGGACATAAGAGACCAAAGAGCTTGTTTGAATTTCTTTATATTTCTTCTTTTATTTAATATTTTTTTTTCATTTTGTACCAATACTAGACATTGGAAACGTAAGGTGCACATGAGTTGCATGTGTCCAGTTTGATTCATAAAAGCACAATTTCCTTCTTAATATGCACACACGATATTCTTCATTGCTTCAGGCATTAATTTCTTCGTGCAATTGAATTGATGTGTCGATTTTAAAGATCCTACACTTGTGGTGCCTTCATATTGTTGATCAAGGAACCTCAAGTTTTTTACGGATGTTGACACGTGAGTAGCATGTGCATTTCAAGTCAAGACATTATAAACTTGTAATGACAGAAATATGAGATGCACATACCAAATAGCTTGCTTGAATTTCTTTATCTAACTTACTTGGTTAATTTTTAGTTCATTTTACAGTGAATCACATGAACCAAAGTAGCGAGTAAGAAAAATATTTCAATTATCAAAATAGCAAGCTTTTAATGAGAAAAATTAACGACATAACGATTAGAAGAGACAGTTGTACAACACACATGAGAAATACAAAATGATGATATAAATGGCGTCATAATGATTGACATGTCAGTTGCATGTGGCTGCCCGGTCCGAAAAAAGAATAACAATAAATTAGTAATCATGTTCATCCTTATTTGGTAGTTTGTTGAATAATTGATTCGCTAGCCGTTTCATCTATCTCTCGACTAGTAAAAAATTATTTCATCATGTACGCATGGTCTACATAATTTCATGTCGACAATAGTAAATGTTAACATAGAGGTTAACCTTATTGTTCTTCTTATCATCTTATACTCACTATTTAAGAATTTATAAAATTGCTTAAGATGACCATTTATGTAGATGCAAATACATTTTATATCCCACTTGAAATTTAAAAGTATCACTTTTAACAACAATTTTTATAAATCATTTAAAGTTAGGTTATACATTTTGAATGTAACCTATAAAACAGGTATAAACTATTATAAAACTATGATTGATATGTGAGTTACACATAGACCAAATGGCTTGCTTAGCTATCTTAATATTTTTTTTCTTTTATTTAATTTTCTTCTTCCATCGTTATAACAATATTGTCTCTTTTAATACCCTTTATAAATGTATTAGACAAGGATTAATATGAGAGAAAAATATTTTGTTTAGAGAGAATAGAGTTAAATTTCAGGTGTATGTATTACTGAACCGAATAGATTTATCTAGCTTGTAAGCATATTATTTTTATATTCTTCTCAATATAAAGTGGCTCTAACACCCACTAGAACTGGACATGGAATCTTAGCTAGTGTTTATCACCCAGCACAATAAGTGACAGCATCAACCTGTTGTTCACCCACTTTTATAATAGTCTCAAATAATAGCCAACCCAATTGATATGGTAGGACCAACGACGATATCTATCAGCAGCCTCTGCATTCACAAATTAACTGGCCTAGTAGCTACTGAACAGCTACTCCTGTCCTTTGCAAATCATAAAAGAAGAAGTAAAAATCAGAGTTTGAGATTTTAGAGATGCAACATGTTTGGATGCCGAAAAGATAAGAGTCCAAATAGCTTTCTTGGAATTTTTTATATTTTATCTTTTAGTTTATATTTTTCTTTCATTATTTACCATTACTAGACATTGGACACATAAGTTGCACAAGAGTTGCACGTATCCATATTTATTCATAAAACATAATTTCCTTATTAATACTCTCACACAATATTCTTTATTGCTTCTGGCATTAATTTCCTCATGCAATTGATTTGACGCTTCATTTTTAAAGCTCATACACCTGTGGTGCTTCCCGTGCGTTGATCAAGGAACATAAAGTTCTTTATGAATATTGACTTGTGAGTCGCACGTGCATTTCAAGTCAAGACATTATTAACTAGTAAGATTGAAATATAAGATACACGTACCTAATAGCTAGCTTGAATTACTTTATTTGCCTTATTTTTTTAATGTCTTTGAATTTTACAGCGAATTATGCGAACCAAAGTAGCAAATAAGAAAAATGTATCTTCAATTATCAAAATAACAAGCTTGTAATGAGAAAAATTTTTGAAGTACCAATCAGAAGAGAAAATTGTACAACTCACATATGAAATAAAAACTGATGATATAAATGTCATCATAATGATTGACACACCAGTTGCACGTGGTGGTCGGTCAGAAAAAAGAATCACAATAAATTAGATCTCAAATTCTGTCTAATTTGATAATTTGATGAGTATTGGATTCACTAGCCGTTTTGATCTATCTCTCTACTAGTAAATACTTATTTCTTCTTGCACGAATTGTCTATATAATTTCAAGTCAACAATAGCAAATGCTAACTTAGAGGTTAACCTTCTTGTTCTTGTTATCATCTTACAATCACTATTTAAGAATTCAGAAAATGGCTTGTGATGACCATTGATGTAGATGTAAATACATTTTATATCCCACTTTAAAATATCACTTCTAATAGCAGATTAAGTAAATCATTATACGTTAGGTTATATGATTATTGAATATAACCTATAAAATATGTAAAATCCATTATAAAACTATGATTAACGTGTGAGGTACACATAGACCAAATAGCTTGCTTAGATTTCTTAATATATATTTAATTTAATTTAATTTTCTTCTTTCATAGTTATGACAATATTTTCTCTTTTAATACCCTTTATAAATGTATTAGTCAATGATTTATATGAGAGAAAAATGTTTTGATTAGAAGAGATAGAGTGAAAGCTGAGGTGTATGTATTACTGAACCGAATAGATTTATCTAGCTTATAAGCAAATTCCTTTTATATTCTTCTCAATATCAAGTGGCTCTATCATCTACTCAAACTGGACATGGATACTCAGCTGGTGTTTATCATCAGCACAACTAATGAGAACAACAACAAACTCCTCACCAACTTCTACAATAGTCTCAAATAATGGCCAATCCAATTATATGGTAAGACCAACAGACAACGCTTATCGGTAGCCTCCGCATTCAAAAGTTAACTAGCCTCGTAGCTACTGAAGAGCAATACCTGTTGTTTGCAAATCATAAAAGAAGAAGTGAAAGTAAAAGTTTGAGATTTTAAAGATGCAACGTGTTTAGATGTGGAGGACAAAAGAGACCAAAGACCTTGCTTGGATTTCTTTATATTTCCTCTTCTATTTAATATTTTTATTTCATTTTTAACAATACTAGATATTGGACACTTAAGTTGCATATGAGTTCCACGTGTCCAGTTTGATACATAAAATCACAATTTCTTTCTTAATATGCACACACGATACTCTTCATTGCTTTTGGAGTTAATTCCTTTGTTCAATTGAATTGATGTGTTTTTTTAAATCTCCTACACTTGTGGTGCTTCCCTCGCGTTGATCAATGAATCTCAAGTTCTTTGTGGATGTTTACATGTGATTAGCATGTGCATTTCAAGCCAATACATTATAAACTTGTAATGATTGAAATGAGAGATATACATATCAAATAACTTTCTTGAATTTCATTATCTAACTTACTTGGTTAATATTTTTTTATTTTACAGTGAATCACGGGAACCAAAGTAGCGAGTAAAACAAAAATATTTCAATTATCAAAATTGCAAACTTTTAATGAGAAAAATTAACGACGCACTGAAACGACCCAGTTTTTCGGACTGTCTGGGCACCCACCTAACTACCCGTGGGCGAACCCGATTTCTAAAATAGAACTACAAAAACAGTTATGAAAAAAATCAGAGATTCTGAAAATAAACAGTGGAAGAGGAAATACCTTAAATAAGTGTAACGACCTGCCCAGTTGTTTTGGTGAATCTAATCTTAGATATACGTTTCATTGGTTTCATTATCTCCGTTAAGTCATATTTGAGCATGGTGAAATATTTGGTTTGATTTGAAATCAATTTGATTGTGTTTGGTAAAGGTGTTGACTTCAAGTTTTTTCGCCGACTAGAAAGTTGTGAAAACTCATCATATTGACCAATCAAGCTCCATTCGTGAATTGGTTGGTTCCATTAGCTTTGTGGGATCATTTGTGACTCGTAGAAGCTTTCAAAATCGGATTTAAATTTCATTTGGTCATATTTTGGTGTTTGACCTTGTGGTGAAAATGTACTGCCTTCAGTATTTTGGTATCCTATTATATCCATTTGATGTTGGAATTAAACTTATATTGTTGGGATAGATACGTATCAAAATTTGGAAACTAACACAACTTGAATCGCTCAAATCGGAGCTCGAGGTTTTTAGAGTCAAAATAGTGAAGCGGGTAATTGTTGTCTGGTGCCTTTTAAGGCTGAATTTATTTTCATCTTTTATTTATTTCATTTTTACTCCATTTTTGGCATATGGGAGCTCGTTGTAACCAGCTTTCCGAGTGGAATTTCCTGTGATTTTTAAGGTAATGATTCTCTTCCATATAAGAATTATTATACTCGATTTTGGTGTGATTTTAACCGTTAAATCTTGAGTTTTCATGCCTAATTAAGATTTTGCCCAAAGTCTAAAGTTGAGTATTTTGATGATTTGAAGAGGTAAACGGACCCCATTTTTGACAAACTTTATATGTGTGAACTCGTATTCAAATGGGTAATATGATTTTGAGATCAATTACTATTTTCAGACTTCGTGGCACCGACCCATTTTGGATAATGAGCATTTTTGAGATTTTGGTGACCTAATCGAGTTTCGATTATCAAACTAATTACATATTTGGACTCGCGATGTCTTGGAGAGTCCAAAAATATATTTTGTTTTGGGATTCAGACTTGTAGGCTCGAGGCTGACTTTTGGGTTTGACCCGGCCTGGGGTTGACTTTTGTGAAATTCTGTAAATAGTTTTCCTAGCCTAATTAGACGTGGTGAATCATATTTTTGATAGTTTGGAACCATCCAAGTGTTCGTTGGTGGACTTTTGGCTACATTATGATCGTAGTACTTTGGAGAAAGTGTATACGAGGTAAGGGATGCTGACTTGATTCTCTACTTACTTGCATCCCTCATTGATCCTCATTCTTGGTAGCTTGTTCTATAAAATCTATAAAATTTAATTGATCAAAAAGGAATTGAATAAATATGATAAGTTGTGAATAATTAGCGTTGACGAATTGACCATGGACTTGGGTTTCGTAGAGTGTATTGATGCGTGGTAATTGTGTATATTCTTGCACGTGGCTTGTAGTGCCGTAAACATTACTAGATATATTTTTCTTTTGCTTATATTGCTCATGACTGCTTTGAACATATCTAAAAGTAACCGCAAGATGTTTATGCTTAATGAACTAATGAAATTATGTGAAATTGAGACAATTGAGCTTAATTATACTTGGCACTATTGATGAGATAGTTATCAGCTAGACTTGAGATATTGTAGTAGCTTTACTTGTTGTGCATCCTTAGCACTGAGACTATTATTTTACTCTTGGCTTCTATATCCGATATGTCACGTTGGCTTGCATGTGCTAGTATACTATGCTCATTGATTATGGCGCACTAGCTGGATAGTATGTGCAGCCGTGGTAGTTGGGTAGCACAGTTAACAGGAGGTGTGGTGTGGCGTACCACTATCAGGTTAGGTGACAGAGCGCTAGCTGGAGGGTATGTGCGACCGGTCACAGTGTATGGTGGCTCACTTGACAGGGGTGTGGTGAGGCGCACCGACACACTATGATTGCCTTGGATTGTACACTTGACAGGGGGTGTGATGTGACATATCAGGCATTGGGATGTCTAGTACTGATGGAGCATTATTATGTGGTTGCTCACTTTCTATCATTCTTGTTCTGAATACTTATATGTGGATTTGCGGACGCTCGTGCAGTGAGCTATTGTATAGGTGGCGACCCTAGATGCTACAACACTTATGAGACGTGTATGAGGGTTGACCAGCCTGTAAGGTGGATTACTTTAGATCAGCACATTTAGTACTTATAGATTAGCAAATATGCATTGGGAAAGATATATGTGTGGACGGGGATTGCAAATCCCTCATGATTTGTTGCTTGAGACACTTAGTGATCTTTGATACAGGGTAAGGCTGAGGGACTCGTCGGACCTTACTCAGTCTTCATGACTGACCCTTTTCTCCTATTGTCTTTATTTTGTAGAGTTTAGGCTAGGCAGAGTACGGAACCACCTATATCCGGTCCGAGCTGTCGACTTAACGTTGGAGGTGAATTGATGCACATTTCGTACCAGTTATCTGGGTCTTGAGTAGTTTTCTATCTTTCTTTCAGTTGTGTTGTATAAACGTATCTAGTAGCTCCTTGACTGTCTGTGAGGGATATTGGGCTGTGTTAGTTATTGTCATTTCATTTATAAATTTTCTTATTTAAGGTATTTCCTCTTCCACTATTTATTTTTCAGAATCTTTGATTTTGTCTTAAATGTTTTCGCTATTCTATTTTGGTAATTGGGTTCGCCCACGAGTAGTCGGGTGGGTGCCCTGATGGTCTGGGAAACCGAGTCGCTACAGTTGGTATCAGAGCTCTAGGTTCTAAGTCGAGTCCTCAGAAGTCATGGAGCAGTGTCTTAGTAGAGTCTTGTTTATGGTTATGTCGTGCACCATACTTATAAACAGGAGGCTATGAAGGCATTTAGAAAGTGTCGTTTCCCTTCTTCTAATTATAGTTCGTGCTTTGCATTTCAGTCGAATGATGTGTCCCTGCATCAGATACGTCAGTGTAGGCATATGTTCTAATCGGTCATTTTGAATCACCCGATTGTTAGTACAATTTAGTTAGATGCTAACCTTTTAATATGATAATCTTTTGAATCTCTATCTCTTCTCTAATCAGAGTACGTGTAATGAGTTTACCAAGATCAGGCTTGATTAGGTAAATTGCTAACCATTTGTGAGAGTTTTTGGTGGCATAAGACATTCAGAGCGGAGTCTGGCGCAACGCTGCTGGTCTTTGCATTATAATTGATAGTTACTTCCTTTATGCATTGTTGGCGTGAGACGACTAGGATCTATCTCAACGCACCATTAACTTATCATCTCGACTAGGATCTATATGCAAGACAACCAGATTCGGGTTAGCGTGTTCCATTGTGAGGTTTTAGAAGACATCGAGCCGAGGGCCAACATAGTTTGATATAAGGTCCAGCTAAGTGTTTTTGACGAGCACTCATTCCTTGCGGGCTTGCTTCTTGAGAGTGTTAAGTTAATCCTTTCTAGCATGTTATTATGAAATCTGAAATCGTGCTAGCTCTATCTCTTATTGTTTATCATGCTTGGGTATATGAATTTATCGTGGTGTTTTTGGAGACCGTGTGCCGAATAGTGTTGAAGCTATGGTTTTGTGTGTAGAACCATGTGTGGGTTTAAGGTTGCGATTTGTGGCCATTGGGCTAGATTGATATGGTTGTAGTCTCGATATTTTGGCTTCACTGGGGAACTATTGTGTTTCAAACTCTTGATATGTTGTTATAGTTATCGATGGGTTATTAGTTGTGTTCTGATATTTTGTCGGCATTAGTATTTGACCTTTGTTTAGCTTGAGAGTTAGATTGAATATGTGGTCTTTCCAAATTGGGATGGTTATACTAGTATTCTCGCATTGGATTTCCTAGCATGAATCCTAAGTGGGGGAGTGACTACTCCCGATAAATGGTTGATTGTATGCTTGAGTCGTGGTTTGTGATGCGTCGACCATTGTAAATAAATGATGGTGTTGTTTGATTAGATTTAAATATCTGCGCTATATTTGGGCTTGGTTGTGAGTGATCCTTGTGGATACTGAGGTATGTTGCACTGTAGATGCCTCCAGTTTCTTGTCTTTTAGTATTTGAGATTGTGTTATGCAGTGTGTTTTGTACTTTTAGTTGCATCTTGCATTCTAGTGATGGTGTTAATGTATGTCAGTTGTAGGCGGGAGTTGGTTTTGTTTTTTTTACGAAGTGAGTTAGTTTGTCAGGATCGGTGTGTTCTGAGAGTGGTGATTTCACTTGAAAATTTGAGGCGGCATCTCGTTTTGGGTTGAGGCGTCTTGTTCAGTGTTTTGGGGGTATTTTAGTTAGGATTGGTTCATCTTGGCAACTGATAGATGTTCAGAGATGATTTTGATAGTTTCTGGTTAGAGAGTGTATCAGGCTTTATACAGTTGGTTTTAGTGGTTTACCATTGTGTCTTCAAGTTACCTCTGTTTTTTTAGGAGAGTCTTGGTCAATGTTGGATCGCGGCATGTTGTGGTCTTCTTGGGTGTGGTTATGTTTCTTCATTTGATACAGTTGGGTATCTGTTCTTCTGTTCGTCATCGGTTTGGAAGCTGTGTTCCGAGCATCTGGTTGGGCTGACTCCGGTTGTGTGAGTTTTGTCATCATTAATTATTTTCGTGCTTTTGGTCGTCTAAATTGAGGTCTCCATCTTTGGTTTGTGATGAAGGATGATTTGCTATGTTTCTTCTAGGCCTTGTGCTCTCAATTGGTACCGTTCAGTCGGTCGAGGTTTGTATCAGATATGTAGATTCTAATTGGTTATTAATTCTCCTTGTATTGATTTTGTTTTATGACATCTGGTTCGATGTTGAGGTGTGTGAGATTCATATTACTCCGTGTCAGATTGTTGACCAAAGAGATTTCTTAGATAGTTAGGCTTGAATGAAAGAATGGGATATCCCAGTTGTTCTTCGGTTCAGGTTTTCTCTTTTTTCTTGTCATTTTGTTGTTATTGTATTATTTTGGTTGTGTTGGTGACCATGTAAGGTCTCATGATATTGAATTGATTCTGGATATTTATGTGATGTCGTTGTTTTCTTTGGTTGGATTGTTATGCCTCTTGGATTGTTGTAGCTGTTAGTAGTTCGATGGTTACCCAGTTGTAGGGTAGGTGCTGCCAAAATTATTGCAAATCTTGCGCCTTAGTGGGTTTTATGACATTGTGTATGGTCGGTATTGTTATTGGGATTGAAGGTTTTCTCTCGTTCCTTCTCATCATGGTATCCTATGTTCGACTTTGATATTATATTGTTGCCGTGTGGGGGCATTTATGTTATTATCCAGTTATTATCGATGTTACGGTTGTACCGTGTGGTTGTTGTGGTTGTTTCATATTTCCAGCGATCCTTCAGATTTAGGGGAGGTGCTGTCAAAATTTCTAAGAATTTCAAGACTTAGAAAAAATTTGAGGTTCATTGGTGGTCTTCGAAAGGAAATTGTTTGTTTGTTGGACTTGTGCTTGGTTCGTTCAAGGACGAACGAGTCCAAGAGCGGGAGATTGTAACGACCCGCCCGGTCGTTTTGGTGAACCTAATCTTAGATATGTGTTTCGTTGGTCTCATTATCTCCTTAAGTCATATTTGAGCAGGGTGAAAATTTTGGTTTGATTTGAAATCCGTTTGGTTGGGTTTGGTAAAGGTTTTAACTTCCGATTTTTTCGCCGACTAGAAAGTGGTGAAAACTAATCGTATTGACCAATCAAGCTCCGTTTGTGAATTGGTTGGTTCCATTAGCTTTGTGGGATCATTTGTGACTTGTAGAAGCTTTCGAAATCTGATTTGGAGTTTGTTTGGTCATGTTTTGGTGTTTGACCCTGTGGCGAAAGTGTAGCGCCTTCGGTGTTTTGGTATCTCATTATATCCATTTGATGTTGGAATTGAGTTTTTATTGTTAGGATAGATGTGTATCGAAATTTGGAAACTAACGCAATTGGAATCGCCAAATCAGAGGTCGTATGATGTTTTTAGAGTCAAAATAGTGAAGCGGGTAATTGCTGATCCGCAGAGCCGACCAGGCGGAGCCCGACCAGGATCCGCGGGTCTGGTGCATTTTAAGGCTGAATTTATTTTCAGCTTTTATTTATTTCATTTTTACTCTATTTTTGGCATATGGGAGCTCGTTGGAACCGGCTTTTCGAGTGAAATTTCTTGTGATTTTCAAGGTAATGATTCTCTACCATATAAGGATTATTATACTCGATTTTGGTGCGATTTTAACAGTTAAATCTTGAGTTTTCATGCCTAATATTAAGATTTTTCCCAAAGTCTAAAATTGAGTATTTTGATGATTTGAAGGAGGTAAACGGACTCCGTTTTTAACAAACTTTATATGTGTGAACTCGTATTCGAATAGGTAATATGATTTTGAGATAAATTTCTATTTTCGGACTTCAAGGCACCGATCCATTTCGGGTATTGAGCATTTTTTAGATTTTGGTGAGCCAATCGAGTTCCGATTTGCAAACTAATTATATATTTGGTCTCGTGGTGTCTTGGAGAGTCCAAAAATGTATTTTGTTTTGGGATTCAGACTTGTGGGCTCAGGTTGACTTTTGGGTTTGACCCGGACCGGGGTTGACTTTTGTGGAATTCTGTAAATGGTTGTTCCTAGCCTAATACGACGTGGTGAATCATATTTTTTGATAGTTTAAAACCATCCGAGGCTTCGTTGGTGGAATTTTTGCTACATTATGGTCGTAGTATTTCGGGAAAAGTGCGTACGAGGTAAGGGATGATGACTTGATTCTCTACTTACTTGCGTCCCTCATTGATACTCATTCTTGGTAGCTTGTTCTATAAAATCCATTGAATTTAATTGATCTAAAAGGAATTGAATAAATATGATAAGTGGTGAATAATTAGTGTTGACGAATTGACCATAGACTTGGGTTTCGTAGAGAATATTAATGCGTGGTAATAGTGTATATTCTTGCACGTGGCTTGTAGTGCCGTAGACATTACTTGATATATTTTTCTTTAGCTTATATTGCTCATGACTGCTTTGAACATATCTAAAAGTAACCGCAAGATGTTTATGCTTAATGAACTAACGAAATTATGTGAAATTGAGATAATTGATCTTAACTATACTTGGCACTATTTATAAGATAGTTACAGCTAGACTTGAGATATTGTGGTAGTCTTACTTGTTGCGCATCGTTAGCACTGAGACTATTATTTTACTATTGGCTTCTATATTCGATATATCACGTTGACTTGCATGTGCTAGTATACTATGCTCATTGATTATGGCACACTAGCTGGACGGTGTGTGCAGCCGTGGTAGTTGGGTAGCACACTTAACAAGGGGTGTGGTGTGGCATACCACTATCGGGTTAGGTGACAGAGTGCTAGCTGGAGGTTATGTCCGACCGGTCACAGTGTATGGTGGCTCACTTGACAGGGGTGTGATGAGGCGCACCGACACACTATGATTGCCTTAGATACACTTTGACATGGGGTGTGGTGTGACATATTAGGCATTAGGATGTCTAGTACTGATGGAGCATTATTATGTGGTTGCTCACTTTCTATCATTCCAGTTCTGAATACTTATATTGGATTGGTGGACGGTCGTGCAACGAGCAGTTGTATAGGTGGCAACCCTAGATGTTACAGCTCTTATGAGACGTGTATGAGGGTCGACCGGCTTGCAGGGCGGATTACTTGAGATCATCACATATAGTGCTTATAGATTAGCAAGTATATGCATTGGGACAGGTATATGTGTGGACGGGGGTTGCAAAGCCCTTATGATTTGTTGCTTGAGACACTTAGTGATCTTTGATACTGGGGAAGGCTGAGTGACTCGTCGGATCTTACTCAGTCTTCGTGGCTGACCCTTTTCTCCTATTGTCTTTATTTTGCAGAGTTTAGGCTTGGCAGAGTACGGGACCACCTATATCCGGTCCGAGCTATCGAGTTATCGTTGGAGGTGAACTGATGCACATGTCGCACCAATTATCCGGGTCTTGAGTAGTTTTCAATCATTCTTTCAGTTGTGTTGTATAAAAGGATCTAGTAGTTCCATGACTGTCTGTGAGGGATATTGGGCTATATTAGTTATTGTTATTTTATTTATAAATTTCTTTATTTATGGTATTTCTTTTTCCAGTGTTGTTTTCAGAATCTCTGATTTTTTCTTAAAAGTTTTCGCTGTTCTATTTGGAAATGGGGTTCGCCCACGGGTAGTCGGGTTGGTGCCCTGATGGTCCGGGAAACCGGGTCGTTACAATAAAAAAATTTATAAATGAAATGAAAATACTTGACACAGCCTATTAACCGTCATAGACAGTCATGGAGCTACTAGATCCTTTTATACAACACAACTGGAAAAAGGCAGAAAACTACTCAAGACCCGAATAATTGGTGCGATACGTGCAGCAGTTCATCTCCACCGTTAACTCGACCACTTGGATCGGATATAGGTGGTCCCGTACTTTGCCAAGCCTAAACTCTGCAAAATGAAGCCAATAGGAGAAAAGGGTCAGCCACGAAGACTGAGTAAGGTCCGATGGGTCCCTCAGCCTTACCCAGTATCAAAGATCATTAAGTGTCTCAAGAAATATGTCCTGAGGGCTTTGTAACCCCCCCCCCATCCACACATATACCTATCCTAATGCATATACTTGCTAATCTATAAGCACTAAATGTGATAATCTCAAGTAATCTGCCTCGCAGGCCAGTCGACCCTCAGACACTTTTCATAAGTGCTGTAGCATCTAGGGTCGCCACCTATGCAACTCCTCATTGCACGAGCGTTCGCAAATCAACATACAGAACAAGAATGATAGAAAGTGAGCAACCACATAATAATGCTCCATCAATAGTAAACATCAAAATGCCTGATATGTCACACCACACCCCCTATCAAGTGTACAATCCAAGACAATCATAGTGTGTCGGTGCGCCTCACAACACCCCCTGACAAGTGAGCTACCATACACTGTGACCACCGGTCGCACATACCCTCAAGCTAGTGCTCCATCACCTAACCAGATAGTGGTACGCCACACCACACCCCCTGTCAAGTGTGCTACCCAACTACCAAGGCTGCACATACCCTCCAGCTAGTGCGCCATAATTAATGAGTATAGTATGCTAGCACATACAAGTCAACGTGACATATTGGATATAGCAAGCCAAGAGTAAAATAATAGTCTCAGTGCTAACGATGCACAACAAGTAAGGCTACCACAATATCTCATCTAGCTGATAACTATCTCATCAACAGTGCCAAGTATAATTAAGCTCAATTATCTCAATTTCACAGAATTCCGTTAGTTCATTAAGCATAAACATCTTGCGGTTACTTTTACATATGTTCAAAGCAGTCATGAGCAATATAAGCTAAAGGAAAATATATCAAGTAACTTCTACGATACTACAAGCCACGTGCAAGAATATACTACTATTATCACGCATCAATATTCTCTACGAAACCCACGTCCATGGTCAATTCATCAACACTAATTATTCACAACTTAGCATATTTATTCAATTCCTTTTAGATCAATTAAGTTCAATTTAATTCAATATATTTTATAGAACAAGCTACCAAGAATGAGGATCAATGAGGGATGCAAGTAAGTAGAGAATCAAGTCATCATCCCTTACCTCGTACACGCTTTTCTCGAAGTACTACGACCATAATGTAGCCAAAAGTCCACCAACGAAGCCTCGGATGGTGCCAAACTTGAAAATCACGAAGAAATTCCACTCGAAAAGCCGGTTCCAACGAGCTCCCTTATGCAAAAAATTGAGTAAAAACGAAATATATATAAAAGCTGAATAAATTCAGCCTTAAAAGGCACCAGACCTGCGGATCCAGGTCGGACCCCACTGGGTTGCCTCCGCGGACCAACAATACGCGCTTCACTATTTTGGATCTAAAAACCTCAGAGGACCTCCGATTTGAGCGATTAAAGTTGTGTTAGTTTCTAAATTTTGATAGGCATCTATCCCAATAATAAAAACTCAATTCCAACATCAAAAAGATATAATGCGATACCAAAACACCGAAGGCGCAACACTTTGCCAAAGATTTAAACACCAAAATATGACCAAATGAACTCCAAATCCCATCATGAAAGTTCTTATGAGTCACAAATGATCATATGAAGCTAATGAAACCAACCATTATACAGATGGAGCTTGATTACTCAATATGATGGGTTTTCACTACTTTCAAGTCGGCAAAGAACCTGAAGTTAAAACTTTTACCAAAACACAACCAAACGGATTTCAAATCAAACCAAATTTTGCACCATGCTCAAGTATGACTTAACGGAGCTAATGAGACAAACGAAATACATATCGATGATTAGGTTCACCAAAACTACTGGGCGGGTCGTTACACATACCAATTAGAAGAGACAGTTGTAAAACTCACATGAGAAATAAAAAATAATAATATAAATGGCGTCATAATGATTGACATGCTAGCAGCATGTGGCGGCCATTTAGAATAAGGAATAATAATAAATTAGATCTCATGTTCTTCCTAATTTGGTAATTTGTTGAGTAATGGATTCACTAGCCGTTTCATCTATCTCTCGACTAGTAAAAAATTATTTCATCTTGTACTCATTGTCTATATAATTTCATTTCGACCGTTGGAAATGCTAACTTAGAGGTTAACCTTATTTTTCTTCTTCTCATCTTACACTAACTATTTAAGAATTCATAAAATTGCTTATGATGACCGTTTATGTAGATGTAAACAATTTTATATCCCACTTGAAATTTAAAAATATCACTTCTAAGAGCAATTTTAGTAAATCATTAAATGTTCGGTTATATGCATCTTAAATATAACCTATAAAATAGGTATAAACCATTATAAAACAATGATTGATATGTGAGTTACACATTGACCAAATTGCTTGCTAAGCTTTGTTAATATATTTCTCATTTTTATTTAATTTTCTTCTTCGATCGTTATAACCATATTGTCTCTTTTAATACCCTTTATAAATGTATTAGACAAGGATTAATATGAGAGAAAGATATTTTGACAAGAAGAAATAGAATTAAATCTCAGGTGTATGTATTACTAAACCAAATAGATTTATCTAGATTGTAAGCAAATTATTTTTTATAGTCTTCCCCAAGTTCAAGTGCCTATAGCAGTGACTCGAACTGGATATGGAATCTTAGCTGGTGTTTATCCTCCAGCACAATAAAAGACAACATCAACCTACTGTTCACCCACTTCTACAATAGTCTCAAATAATGGCTAACTCAATTAATATGGCAGGACCAACAACTAACGTCTATCAGCAGCCTCTATATTCACAAATTAACTGACCTAGTAGCTACTGAAGAGCTATTCCTGTCATTTGAAAATTATAAAAGAAGAAGTGAAAATCGCAGTTTGAGATTTTAGAGACGCAACATGTTTGGATGCGGAAAAGATAAGAGTCCAAATAGTGTCCTTGGATTTTTTAATATTTCTTCTGTTATTTAATAATTTTCTTACATTATTTACCAATACTAGACATTGGACACGTAAGTTGCACAAGAGTTGCACGTGTCCAGTTTGATTCATAAAATCACAATTTCTTTCTTAAAACTCTCACGCTATATTCTTCATTGCTTCTGGCATTAATTTCCTCTTTCAATTGATTTGACGCTTCATTTTTAAATATCCTACACTTGTGCTGCTTCCCTAGCATTTATCAACAAACCTCAAATTCTTTATGAATATTGACACGTGAGTCGCTCGTACATTTCCAGTCAAGACATTATTAACTTGTAAGATTGAAATATAAGATACACATACCTAATAGCTAGCTTGAATTACATTATCTGCCTTATTTGTTTTATGTTTTTAAATTTTTGAGTGAATCATGCGAACCAACGTAGCAAGTAAGAAAAATGTATCTTCAATTATCAAAATAGAAAGTTTGTAATGAGAAAAATTATCGAAGTACCAATCAGAAGGGACGATTGTACAACTCACAATAAATTGGATCTCAAGTTCTGTTTAATTTGGTAATTTGTTGAGTAATGGATTCACTTGACGTTTTTATCTATCTCTCTACAAGTAAAAAATTATTTCACCTTGTACGAATGATCTATATAATTTCAAGTCAACAATAGTAAATGCTAACTTAGAGGTTAACCATGTTGTTCTTCTTATCATCTTACATTCACTATTTAAGAATTCATAAAATGGCTTGTGATGACCTTTTATGTAGAAGTAAATACATTTTATATCCCACTTGAAATTTAAAATATCACTTCTAATAGAAATTTAAGTAAATCATTATAAGTTAGGTTATATGCATCTTGAATATAACCTATAAAATAGGTAAAATCCATTATAAAACTATACTTGACGTGTGAGTTACACATAGACAAAATAACTTGCTTAGCTTTATTAATATTTATTTCA
The DNA here is from genome assembly GCA_029990575.1 of Petunia axillaris subsp. axillaris. NCBI lineage: Eukaryota > Viridiplantae > Streptophyta > Magnoliopsida > Solanales > Solanaceae > Petunia > Petunia axillaris. Next base: position 8,267,757 of record JARKNS010000001.1, on the reverse strand, counting down.
TTTTATTTAGTTTTCTTCTTTCATGGTTATGACAATATTGTCTCTTTTAGTATTCTTTATAAATGTATTAGTCAAAGATTAATATGAGAGAAAAATATTTTGATTAGAAGAAATAGAGTTAAATCTCAGGTGTATATATTATTAAACTAAATAGATTTATCCATTTTGTAAGCAAATTCCTTTTATATTCTTCTCGATATCAAGTGGCTCAACCACCCACTCAAACTGGACATGGAATCTCATCACCAGCACAACCAGTGACGACAACAACAAACTCTTCACTAACTTGTACAATAGTCTCAAATAACTAAAAACCCATATATATGTTAAGAGCAACAGGAAACAGTTATCAGCAGCCTCCGCATTTACAAATTAACTAGGCTAGTAGCTACTTAAGAGCTATACCTATCGTTTGCAAATCATAAAAAGAAGAAGTGAAAGTCATAGTTGGAGATTTTAGAGATGCAACATGTTTGGATGTGGATGACATAAAAGACCAAAGAGCCAGCTTAGATTTCTTTATATTTCCTCTTTTATTTAATATTTTTCTTTCATTTTTTACCAATACTACACATTGGACACGTAAGTTGCACATAAGTTGCACGTGTCCAGTTTGACTCATAAAATCACACTTTCCTTCTTAATATGGACACACGATACTCTTCATTGCTTCTGGCATTAATCTCTTCGCGCAATTGAGTTGATGTGTTGTTTTTCAAGCTCCTACACTTGTGGTGCTTCCCTTGCGTTGATCAAGGAACCTCAAGTGTTTTGTGGATGTTGACATGTGAGTAGCATGTGCATTTCAAGTCAAGACATTATTAACTTGTAATGATTGAAATATGACATACACATACCAAATGTCTTGCTTAAATTTCTTTATCTAACTTACTTGGTTAATATTTTTTCATTTTACAGTGAATCATGCGAATAAAGTAGCGAGTAGGAAAAATGTTTCAATTATCAAAATAGCAAGCTTTTAATGATAAAAATTAACGACGTACCAATTAGAAGAGACAATTGTACGACCCACATGAGAAATACAAAATGATGATATAAATGGCGTCATAATGATTGACATGTCAGCTGCATGTGGCGGCTGGACAGAAAAAAGAAAAACAATAAATTAGATGTTATGTTCATCCTAATTTGATAGTTTGTTTGAGTAATGGATTCACTAGCCGTTTCATCTATCTCTCAACTAGTAAAAAATTATTTCATCTTATACACATGGTCTATGTAATTTCATGTCGACAATAGCAAATATTAACTTAGAGGTTAACCTTATTGTTCTTCTTATCATCTAACACTCGCTATTTAAGAATTCATAAAATTGCTTATAATGATCGTTTATGTAGATGCAAATACAATTTATATCCCACTTAAAATTTAAAAATATCACTTTTAACATCAATTTTTGTAAATCATTAAAAGTTAGATTATATGCATCTAGAATATAACCTATAAAATAGGTATAACCAATTATAAAATTATGATGGACATGTGAGCTACACGTAGACCAAATGGCTTGCTTAGCTTTGCTAATATATTTTTCCTTTTTATTTAATTTTTTGCTTCCATTGCTATAACAATATTGTTTCTTATATTACTCTTTATAAATGTATTAGTCAAAGATAAATATGAGAGAAAAATATTTTGATTAGAAGAAATAGAGTTAAATCTCAGGTGTATGTATTATTGAACCGAATAGATTTATCTAGCTTGTAAGCAAATTCTTTTTATATTCTTTTCAATATCAAATGCCTCTACCACCCACTCAAATTGGACATGGAATCTCATCTGGTGTTTATCACCAGCACAACGAGTGACAACAACAACAAACTTTTCACCAACTTGCCCAATAGTCTCAAATAATTAAAAACCCACATATATGGTAAGAGCAACATGCAACAGTTAGAAGCTACTTAAGAGCTATATATGTCGTTTGCAAATCCTAAAAGAAGAAGTGATAGTCATAGTTGGAGATTTTAGAGATGCAACATGTTTGGATGTGGAGGACATAAAAGACCAAAGAGCCAGCTTGGATTTCTTTATATTTCCTCTTTTATTTAATATTTTTTTTTTCATTTTATACCAATACTAGACGTTGGACATATAAGTTTCACATGAATTGCACGTGTCCAGTTTGACTCATAAAATCACTTTTCCTTCTTAATATGCACACACGATACTCTTCATTGCTTCTGGCATTTCTCTGCGCAGTTGTATTAATGTGTTGTTTTTAAAGCTCCTACACTTGTGGTGCTTCCCTTGCATTGATCAAGGAACCACAAGTGTTTTGTGGATGTTGACATGTGAGTAGCATGTGCATTTCAAGTCAAGACATTATTAACTTGTAATGATTGAAATATGAGATACACATACAAAATAGCTTGCTTGAATTTCTTTATTTAACTTATCTGGTTAATATTTTTTCTTTTTACAGTGAATCATGCGGATAAAGTAGCGAGTAGGATAAATTTTTCAATTATCAGAATAGAAAGCTTTTAATGAGAAAAATTAATGACATACCAATTAGAAGAGACAATTTTACAACCCACATGATAAATACAAAATGATGATATAAATGGCGTCATAATGATTAACATGTCAGCTGTATGCGGCGGCTGGTCAGAAAATAAAATAACAATAAATTAGATCTAATGTTGATCCTAATTTGGTAGTTTGTTCGAGTAATTGATTCACTAGCCGTTTCATCTATCTCTCATCTAGTAAAAAATTATTTCATCTCGTACGCATGGTCTATGTAATGAAACGACCTCGGTTTGTCGTTTTGGAAGTTAGGACTCTGATTGGCGTGCCGATAATTTTAAAATCTTCGTTAGGTCCATTGGGACTTATCTGTAAAATTTAAGCTAAATCAGACCTCGTTTTGTAGGCATCGGAAGAAGGTTTCGGTTTTTATTGTCGATAAATATTAAAAAGAGATTTTTGAGCTCGGTTTTAGAAAATGAGCTCCGATTCGAAATCCGAAAGCGCCGTTAGGTTTGTATGATTATTTGTGACTTTTGTGATTTTTTGAAAGTGAATTTCGATGTTGTTCGGCTAGTTTCCGCTAAAATGCCGAAAGTTAAATAATTTGATCTTTTACCTTTTAAATTGCATATTGAGTTTCGGGAGTCCGATTTCAGATCCGCCTTCGTGAGTGTGTTACATATATTTTGTATAAATTTTATACAAAAGTTGGAATTATTTCGAATATCGTAGGGTATCGTTTTAATTTTTGTCACGGAAAGAAAATAAAAAAAAAAAGAAAAAGGAAAAGACAAAAGAAAAAAAGAAAAAGACAAAATGCAAGAAAGAGAAAGAAAGGATCAGATGTAGTTGATGTGGCGGTGGGTGCTTAGCATATAAACAGAAACGAAAACGATTAAAAAGCAGGCAAAGAGAAAAATACGCAGAAATGGAAAAAAATGCCTGAAAATGAGAAAAAGAGCCGGAGAAAAGTAGAATTTTCACCCTGAAACATTCAGGTAATGATCTTAATCCATTATTTTAGTTTATTACGTGTGTTTAAATATATTTTGACGGTAAAAATTGGGATATTAGACATCGTTTTAATAAGTTCAACTGATAATTTAAAGGGTTAATTGGAACCCGATAATGAAATTGATTATATATTCGTACTCAATGAGTTATGGGCAACATATAAATGTAATTTATTTAGGGTTTGGTTATGTTATCTTAAACCCTGTATATAGGCCTGGCCTGCGTATTCCGTATACGAATAGGGTATCAGGTTCCTAACCGGATTGCCCTAAGGTGTGAGGAATGAAGCCTTTAGCCTAATTTGATATATTTTTCTGCTTATTGAATACAGCAGGATCGTTTGGCAGTGAATCCAAAGGATAAAGCGGTTGTTGGGTAACTGTGCTAACTCTGTAACAAGGTAAGTGTTTATATCCATTTCTTTGGAGGCACCTGGCCTCGTGGATTTTCTACCACGTGTTCCTTACGTGTGTAGCTGCTGATAGGCGTACTCATTACGCCTTAGCTTTGAATTTACATTGTATATTATGTGTTATGCCCTGTGGTTGGTATTGCATTGAGCATATGAGAATTGCACTCTAGTTTTGATCATTGCATATACTTCTCGGTTGGCGATGAGAGTTCCGCACCGGTGAAGGGTCATTATTGCACACACTTCCCGGTAATCGATGAGAGTCCCGAGCCGGTGAAAGTTCATCATTGCATATACTTCCCGGTTGGCGATGAGAGTCCCGCACCGGTGAAGGGTCATTATTGCATATACTTCCCGGTTGGCAAAGAGAGTCCCGCACCAGTGAAGGGTCATTATTGCATATACTTCCTGGTTGGCGATGAGAGTCCTGCACCGGTGAAGGGTCATTATTGCATATACTTCCCGGTTGGCGATGTGAGTCCCGCACCGTGAAGGGTCATTATTGCATATACTTTCCGGTAATCGATGAGAGTCCCGTACCGGTGAAGGGTCATTATTGCATATACTTCCCGGTTGGCGATGAGAGTCTCGCACCGGTGAAGAGTCATTATTGCCTATACTTCCCGGTTGGCGATGAGAGTCCTGCAGCGGTGAAGGGTCATTATTGCATATACTTCCCGGTAATCGATGAGAGTCCCGAGCCGGTGAAGGATCATCATTGCATATACTTCCCGGTAATGGATGAGAGTCTCGAGCCGGTGAAGGATCATCATTGCATGTACTTCCCGGTAATCGATGAGAGTCCCGAGCTGGTGAAGGGTCATCATTGTATGTACTTCCCGGTAATCCATGAGAGTCCCGAGCCGGTGAAGGTTCATCTTTGGATATATCTCCTGGTAGACGATGAAAGTCCCGCGCCGGAGATAGGTATCAGGGATATGTGACTTCATTGTATTGTACCGCATTCATCCCATCTCATTGCACCGCATACTGACTATTGTGTGTACTGTGTTGTGTTTTATGTATGCGGTTTGTACACTATGTCGTGGACATATCTCAGTTTACCTATATATTTCTGGCTCGTATTCTGGGTTGTGGGGATCGCGTTGCACGCCGCAACGGTATAAATATATGGATCGGATTGCACGCCGTGATGGTATAAATATATTGATTGGTTTGCACGCCGCGACAGTATGAATATATGGATCGGGTGGCACGCCGCAACAGGATAATTATATGGATCGGGTTGCACGCCGCAACAGGTTATTTCTTATTATTGATATGTTCGGGATACGTATATGTTCCGGCTATCTTACGTTACTGGTTGTTAATGAGTTTTTGATTCCATACGTGTTTCCAGTTATTATCTGGCTCTGCCTGTTTATAGTTCAAATAAGATGGATTTGGTTTGCCTGTTTTTTTGCTCACTGGCTAGCTATCCTATTCTTTGAGGTGGCTAGTCTGCCCCACTTATTGAGTCTTTCTGACTCACCCTTGTTTGTTGTTTGTTTCTTGTCTATCTATTTCATTTCGGCAGGTTCGCTCCAGGATTGAGTTGGCCACGTTGTGAAGGAGCCAAGATGACTTCAGCTGTCAGGGTGAGCCAGCTTTTATTCCGGATGGCCACAAGTTTATTGGTTATTATTTCAGTTGCATTTTTCTCCCTTCAGGAGGTATCTGTCTTCTTTTGTACTCTTAGATATCCAGTCTGGATAGCCCTAAACCTAGTATGTAGGTAGTCAGCTGTAATTTCTTTTTTTACAGCTTAGAGGTATCATTATGTTTGTACTTTTTCTAAGTCTTGTTATTTTTTATAAATTGAATTATATATTTTTTCCTAATTTAATTGATAAGGGTTCGTCCGACGAGTCTAGGGAAGGATGTCGGGTGCCCGCACGGCCTAACCAGATTCCGGGTCGTGTCAGTTAGTATCAGAGCCCGGTTTAGAATCTATCCAGACTAAGACAGTGTCTTGTAGAGTCTCGCTGATGGGTACTTAGATGTCCATACTTATCTACGAGAGGCTATGATGGCATTTAGGAAGTTTCACTTTCGTCATTTCTGATCTTGCCTCGGTCTAGGATGCAAAAGTATTTTTGTTAATTCCTTCGTGGTAATTGTAAACCCTCGTACGACAAATCAGCAGACGGTATGAGTTCAAGACGAAGTAGTCTAGCCTGGGGCTAGCACTGACAAAGCCCCAAGAGTTTTGATCGTCGTAACGATCTAGTTACGGAGGTCCCAGCTATACGAGCTCGCGATGGGCAAGGGAGCAGAGCCTTGTGGTTCCCTTGGCTCTCTACGATGCTTTTACGAGAATCTTTGTGATGTAGATACCGCAAGGACCTATTATTCGCTAGGCAGCTTATCAGATTTCCTCAGATACAGACGGTCGGTCTCAGGGAGCTCTTATTCTAGTTCTTAATATTACCCTAGTAAATTATGTTCCAGAGGCAGCATGTGTTGCGCCACTAATTATTCTGGTTGGTTAGCTAACCCAAGTAATAGCTCGGTCCGAGTGTTCGAAGATGTTGCATTATTCTAACTTGTTGAACCTTCCGATATTCTTAAGCAATGCACCGGATAAACCTCGTGATTCTTTTTAAAATAAAATGATGTCAGCGTATCCTTCAGGCTCTTAATTATATCGAGCGGTATGCTGTTGATTATTCTTCTTTTCAGTTTCAGGGTCCAGCCTTGAATTGGTGGGCCGCTCTCTTATTAGCTAACTTGATTCGATTTTTCTTCTAGATTCGTGGAAAAGTTCCTTTCGAGTAATGACCGAGATGAAAAGTAGTTCCAGTTTGAGTGGATTGGACAAGGTAGCCTATCGGTTAGCCTGTTGGTGTTTCAGAATATCAGATTGAATTCTATAGAATGGCTGAATGTGTATTAGAACTAGTCCATGAGCCTTTCGAGAGATTGAGGTCGGGATTTCATTTGATGTTGTTGTTGATATTGCTCGGAGGTACGAGGCATACCATAAGTTAGAGCGGGAGAGCAAGAGATCCCGTGGCCTTAGTGGGCAACCATGTTACCTCATTTGGAGGTAAGAGTTCTGATTATTTTTTTGAGGTCATCTGCCAGGTTATCTGAGCTTGTAGAGCGTAATTCTCAAAGTGCGCTAGTAGTTCATCAAGATAGACTCAGTTTTCTTTTCGTAGCTATCAATAATTTGTTCAGTTTCTATTTTTAGCGAAAAGGTGTTATCATTGTCATGAGTCTGGTTATCCTTTGTGGAGTTTTTCATTACTTCGGAAAGTAGGCAGTCGTCCTTTCTCTCGTCATCTGGCACCTGCACAGTCGTAGGGATTTCATTTAGATCTCAATCAGCCAGATAAACGCCACCATCCAGTAGAGGTCGAGAGTGTGGTGGCAGTGGTTCTTCAGGAGGTGATTATCAGGATAGTGGCTCAGCTCAGCTGCAGAGGCAGTACTATGAACTGCCAGTCCGCCAGGATGCTGAGGTATCCGATGTAGTAGACCCTGAGATTTCTTCTTCTCTTAAATGTGAGTAAGATTTGAATCTTTCGATCGATCTGGAAATGGTGTGTCTTATCATGTTTCGATTGTGTCCTTGGATGTCGTTTCTATTAAGAATCGGTTGCGGTAGAGGGGTGAGCTTCTGGTATGCTTTATTCCTTACATTGGTGAGACCCTAATAGTTGATCTGGTTTAAATGTGAGAAATTTGGCAGAGAGTGTAGGTATGGTCTGCTTGGCATCTTTTTGTGCCACCTTCTATTATTATGTCAAATCAGTTTACCTCTCTTCTCGGAATTTCGTGTTCGTAGGATAATGGGATCCTAATTCTTCGCCATTAGCAAGTGTATCATTTCTTCTGGTGTAAAGTGATAAGTAAGTATTATTCGATCTACGTATCTCCTCTTCGTTCAAGACGCTAGTACAGTCATGTTATCCCATGAGCTTATCTGGGTTATAAAAGGGTTTTCTAGTCAATTGTCAGAGTTTCCTTCTTATTGGAAGGTTAAATTGGGATGGATGTTGTTCCATAGAGCTCATTTAATGTCTATTTCTTCGATTGCAATTCTTTGGTTAGCCTGACTCGAAAGTAGTCTAGTTCTGGTACCCAAGCAAATAAGAAGATGAGCTTCCTAAAGATCTAATTATTTCTATCCTCAGTTTATTGCCATCTCTTCTTCTTCCGACACTAGTAAGCTTGGGCGGTTAGTAGCCATTTGTGACGTTCCCTGTATTGAGTCAGAGTGCGTGTCAAAGTAGCCGGATAACCACATTATTGTGTTTCAAGGCAACTAAGGGTAATGGAGAGTGTCGTCTGACCCGTGAATTGAGCTATCGAGTGGTAGTGCTTATGACAAAGATATAGAGTTGTAAACTCGGGAGTTGCAGTCATTTGGCAACTCGATAGGGTAATTTGGTAGCTTAGGTTTGAGCCGCATTCTATTTTTAGCTATGTCTTCCTTAGTCCGGTAGACTGTGCGAGGATGACTATTTCTATTCAAGTTAGCGGTATGAGTTAGTACTCTAAGTGGAGGAGTCTTCCTCCAATTGATACTGAATAATAATATTAAATCTCTGAGGCGTTGCTGAAGCGTAAGCTAATTCTTAGTTCCATCGACTTGTTCTATATCGTAAAGTATATCGACGAGCTGATTTGTCGGCAGAATCATGTTAATCCATCAAGAGTTTCGTGTATCTTTGTTTCGAAAATATAAGAACTCTCCTCTCGTGATCGAGGAAGGATCAGCTTAGTCAGAATAAGCTGGGCAACAATGTGAGGATATTATTAAGATATATTTTATACCAAGATTTCTGTGTGCGTGTATTATATAATCAGAAGATAATGCCCGTGGAATAGTTTATGAAGGTCATGCAAGTTCTCTCGTTATCTTTATAAATTTTTCTTTAGACTTAGGCTCGTTCGAGGACGAACGAGAGTTTAAGTGGAGGAGAATGAAACGACCTCGGTTAGTCGTTTCGGAAGTTAGGACTCTGATTGGCGTGCCGATAATTTTAAAATCTTCGTTAGGTCCATTGGGACTTATCTATAAAATTTGAGCTAAATCAGACCTCGTTTTGTAGGCATCGGAAGAAGGTTTCAATTTTTATTGTCGATAAATATTAAAAAGAGATTTTTGAGCTCGGTTTTGGCGAATGAGCTCTGATTCGAAATCCGAAAGCGCCGTTAGGTTCGTATGATTATTTGTGACTTTTGTGATTTTTTGAAAGTGAATTTCGATGTTATTCGGCTAGTTTCCGCTAAAATACAGAAAGTTAAATAATTTGATCTTTTTCCATTTAAATTGCATATTGAGTTTTGGGAATCCGATTTCAGATCCACCTTCGTGAGTATGTTACATATATTTTGTATAACTTGTATGCAAAAGTTGGAATTATTTCGAATATCGTAGGGTATCGTTTTAATTTTTGTCACGGAAAGAAAAAAAAAAGGAAAAGACAAAAGAAAAAAAGAAAAAGACAAAATGCAAGAAAGAGAAAGAAAGGATCAGATGTAGTTGATATGGCGGTGGGTGCTTAGCATATAAACAGAAACGAAAACGATTAAAAAGCAGGCAAAGAGAAAACTACGCAGAAATGGAAAAAAATGCCAGAAAATGAGAAAAAGAGCCGGAGAAAAGTAGAATTTTCACCCTGAAACATTCAGGTAATGATCTTAATTCATTATTTTAGTTTATTATGTGTGTTTAAATATATTTTGACGGTAAAAATTGGGATATTAGACATCATTTAAATAAGTTCAACTGATAATTTAAAGGGTTAATTGGACCCCGATAATGAAATTGATTATATATTCGTACTCAGTGAGTTATGGGCAATATATAAATGTAATTTATTTAGGCTTTGGTTATGTGATCTTAAACCCTGTCTATAGGCCTGGCCTGCGTATTCCGTATGCGAATAGGGTATCAGGTTCCTAACTGGATTGCCCTAAGATGTGAGGAATGAAGCCTTTAGCCTAATTTGATATATTTTTCTGCTTATTGAATACAGCAGGATCGTTTGGCAGTAAATCCAAATGATAAAGCGGTTGTTGGATAACTGTGCTAATTCTGTAACAAAGTAAGTGTTTATATCCATTTCTTTGGAGGCACCTGGCCTCGTCGATTTTCTACCACGTGTTCCTTACGTGTGTAGCTGCCGATAGGCGTAATCATTACGCCTTAGCTTTGAATTTACATTGTATATTATGTGTTATGCCCTGTGGTTGGTATTGCATTGAGCATATGAGAATTGCACTCTGGTTTTGAGCATTGCATATACTTTCCGGTTGGCGATGAGAGTTCCGCACCGGTGAAGGGTCATTATTTCATACACTTCACGGTAATCGATGAGAGTCCCGAGCCGGTGAAGGTTCATCATTGCACATACTTCCCGGTTGGCGATGAGAGTCCCGCACCGGTGAAGGGTCATTATTGCATATACTTCCCGGTTGGCGATGAGAGTCCCGCACCGGTAAAGGGTCATTATTGCATATACTTCCCGGTAATCGATGATAGTCCCGAGCCGGTGAAGGGTCATTATTGCATATACTTCCCGGTTGGCGATGAGAGTCCCTCACCGGTGAAGGGTCATTATTGCATATACTTCCCGGTTGGCGATAAGAGTCCCGCACCGGTAAAGGGTCATTATTGCATATACTTCCCAGTAATCGATCAGAGTCCCGAGCCGGTGCAGGTTCATCATTGCATATACTTCCCGGTTGGCGATGCGAGTCCCGCACCGGTGAAGTGTCATTATTGCATATACTTCCCGGTTGGCGATGAGAGTCCCGCACCGGTAAAGGGTCATTATTGCATATACTTCCCGGTAATCGATGAGAGTCCCGAGCCGGTGAAGGTTCATCATTGCATATACTTCCCGGTTGGCGATGAGAGTCCCTCACCGGTGAAGGGTCATTATTGCATATACTTCTCGGTTGGCGATGAGAGTCCCGCACCGGTAAAGGGTCATTATTGCATATACTTCCCGGTAAATGATGAGAGTCCCGAGCCGGTGAAGGGTCATTATTGCTTATACTTCCCGGTTGGCGATGAGAGTCCCGCACCGGTGAAGGGTCATTATTGCATATACTTTCCGGTAATCGATGAGAGTCCCGAGCCGGTGAAGGGTCATTATTGCATATACTTTCCGGTTGGCGATGAGAGTCCCGCACCGATGAAGAGTCATTATTGCATATACTTCCCGGTTGGCGATGAGAGTGCCGCACCGGTGAAGGGTCATTATTCCATATACTTCCCGGTAATCGATGAGAGTCCCGAGCCGGTGAAGGATCATCATTGCATATTCTTCCCGGTAATCGATGAGAGTCCCGAGCCGGTGAAGGATCATCATTGCATGTACTTCCCGGTAATCGATGAGAGTCCCGAGCCGGTGAAGGGTCATCATTGCATGTACTTCCCGGTAATCGATGCGAGTCCCGAGCCGGTGAAGGGTCATCTTTGCATATATCTCCTGGTAGACGATGAAAGTCCCGCGCCGGAGATAGGTATCAGGGATATGTGACTGCATTGCATTGTACCGCATTCATCCCGTCTCATTGCACCGCATACTGACTATTGTGTGTACTGTGTTGTGTTTTATGTATGCGGTTTGTACACTATGTCGTGGACATATCTCAGTTTACCTATATATTTCTGGCTCGTATTCTGGGTTGCGGTGATCGGGTTGCAGGCCGCAACAGGATGAATATATGGATCGGGTTGCACGCCGCAACGGTATAAATATATGGATCGGGTTGCACGCCGCGACGGTATAAATATATTGATTGGTTTGCACGCCGCGACAGTATGAATATATGGATCGGGTTGCACGCCACTACAGGATAATTATATGGATCGGGTTGCACGCTGCAACATGATGTATTTCTTATTGTTGATATGTTCGGGATACCTATATGTTCTGGCTATCTTACGTTACTGGTTGTTAATGAGTTTGTGATTCCATACGTGTTTCCAGTTATTATCTGGCTCTGCCTATTTATAGTTCAAATAAGATGGATTTGGTTTACCTGTTTTTCTTCTCACTGGCTAGCTATCCTATTCTTTGAGGTGGCTAGTCTGCCCCACTTATTGAGTCTTTTTGACTCACCCTTGTTTGTTGTTTGTTTCTTGTCTATCTATTTCATTTCGGCAGGTTCGCTCCAGGATTGAGTTGGCCATGTTTTAAAGGAGCGAAGACGACTTCAGCTGTCAGGGTGAGCTAGCTTTTATTCCGGGTGGCCACAAGTTTATTAATTATTATTTCAGTTGCATTTTGCTCCCTTCGGGAGGTATCTTTCTTCTTTTGTACTCTTAGATGTCTAGTCTGGATAGCCCTAAACCTAGTATGTGGGTAGTCAGCTGTAATTTCTTTTTTTATAGCTTAGAGGTATCATTATATTTGTACTTTTTCTAAGTCTTGTTATTATTTATAAATTGAATTATATTTATTTTCCTAATTTAATTGATAAGGGTTCGCCCGACGGGTCTAGGGAAGGATGTCGGGTGCCCGCACGACCTAACCAGATTCCGGGTCGTGTCATGTAATTTCATGTCGACAATAGCAAATGTTAACTTAGAGGTTAACCTTATTGTTCTTCTTATCATCTTACATTCACTATTTAATAATTCATAAAATTGCTTATAATGGCCATTTATGCAGATACAAATACATTTTATAGCCCTCTTGAATTTTTAAAAATATCACTTTTAACATTAATTTTTACAAATCATTAAAACTTAGATTATATACATCTTGAGTATAACCTATAAAATAGGTATAACCCATTATAAAACTATGATTGACATGTGAGCTACACATAGGCCAAATGGCTTGCTTAGCTTTGTTAATATATGAGAGAAAAATATTTTGAGTAGAAGAAATAGAGTTAAATCTCAGGTGTATGTATTACTGAACAGAATAGATTTATCTAGAATGTAAGCAAATTCTTTTTTATAGTCTTCCCAAAGGTCAAGTGGCTATAGCACCCACTCGAATTGATCATGGAATCTTAGCTGGTGTTTTATCACCAGCACAATCAGTGACAACAACAACCTACTTTACACCCATTTCTGCAACAGTCTTAGTTAATGGCCAACTCAATTGATATGGTAGGACCAACAACCGACGTCTATCATCAGCCTCTTCATTCACAAATTAATTGGCCTAATATTACTGAAGAGTTATTCATGTCATTTGAAAATCATAAAAGAAGAATTGAAAATCATAGTTTGAGATTTTAGAGATGCAACATGTTTGGATGTGGAAAAGATTAGATGTGGAAAAGATTAGAGTCCAAATAGCTTCTTTGGATTTTTTTATATTTCCTCTGTTGTTTAATATTTTTCTTTCATTATTTACCAATACTAGACATTGGAAACGTAAGTTATATAATAGTTGCACGTATCCAGTTTGATTCATAAAATCACTATTTCCTTCTTAATACTCTCGCACAATATTCTTCATTGCTTCTGGCAGTAATTCCCTCGTGCAATTGATTTGACGCTTCATTTTTAAAGATCCTACACGTGTGGTGCTTCCCTAGCATTGATCATAGAACCTCAAGTTCTTTATGAATGTTGACACGTGAGTCGCACGTACATTTCAATTTAAGACATTATTAACTTGTAAAGATTGAAATATAAGATATACATACCTAATAGCTAGCTTGAATTGCTTTATTTGCCTTATTTGTTTAATGTTTTTAAATTTTACAGTGAATCATGCGAACCAAAGTAGCAAGTAAGGAAAATGTATCTTCAATTATCAAAATAGCAAGCTTGTAATGAGAAAAATGAATGAAGTACCAATCAGAAAAGACAATTGTACAACTAACAACCAATTAGATCTCAAGTTCTCTCTAATTTGGTAATTTGTTGAGTAATGAATTCACTTTCCGTTTTCATCTCTCTCTGCAAGTAAAAAATTATTTCAATCTTGTACGAATGGCCTATATAATTTCAAGTCAATAATAGCAAATGCTAACTTAGAAGTTAACCTTGTTGTTCTTTTTATCATCTTACATTCATATTTAAGAATTCATAAAATGGATTGAGATGACCTTTATGTAGAAGTAAATACATTTTATATCCCTCTTGAAATTTTAAAATATTACTTCTAGTAGCAATTTAAATAAATCATTATAAGTTAGGTTATATGCATCTTGAATATAACCTATAAAATAGGTAAAAGCCATTATAAAACTATGATTGACGTGTGAGTTACACATAGACCAAATAGCTTGCTAACTTTATTAATACATATTTCATTTTATTTAATTTTCTTCTTTGATGGTTATGAAAATATTGTCTCTTTTAATACCCTTTATAAATGTATTAATCAAAGATTAATATGAGAGAAAAATATTTTGATTAGAAGAAATAGAGTTAAATCTCAGTTGTATATATTATTGAACCGAATAGATATATATAGCTTGTAAGCAAATTCTTTTTATATTCTTTTCAATATCAAGTGGCTCTACCACCTACTCAAACTGGACATGGAATCTCATCTAGTATTTATCACCAGCACAACCAGTGACAACAACAACAAACTCTTCACCGACTTGTACAATAGTCTCAAATAATGACAAACCCATATATATATATGGTAAGACCAACACGCAACAGTAATCAGCAGCCTCTGCATTTACAAATTAACTAGCCTAGTAGCTGCTAAAGTACTATTTTTGTCATTTGCAAATCATAAAAGAAGAAGTGAAAGTCATAGTTTGGGATTTTAGAGATGCAACATATTTGGATGTTGAGGACATAAGAGACCAAAGAGCTTGCTTGGATTTCTTTATATTTCTTCTTTTATTTAATGTTTTTCTTTCATTTTGTACCAATACTAGACATTTGAAACGTAAGGTGCACATGAGTTGCACGTGTCAAGTTTGATTCATAAAATCACAATTTCCTTCTTAATATGCACACACGATAGACCAAATGGCTTGCTTAGTTTTGTTAAGATATGTTTCCTTTTTATTTAATGTTTTGCTTCCTTTGTTATAATAATATTGTCTCTTTTATTACCCTTTATAAATGTATTAGACAAGGATTAATAAGAGAGAAAAATATCTTGATTCGAAGAAATAGAGTTAAATCCCAGGTATATGTATTATTGAACCGAATAGATTTATTTAACTTGTAAGAAAATTCTTTTTTATAGTCTTCCCTAAGGTCAAGTGGCTATAGCACCCACTCGAACTGGATATGGAATCTTACCTGGTGTTTATCACCCAGCATAATCAGTGACAACAACAACCTACTTTTCACCCATTTCTTCAACAGTCTCAATTAATGACCAACTCAATTGATATGGTAGGACCAACAACCAACGTCTATCAGCAGCCTCTTTATTCACAAATTAATTGGCCTAGTAGCTACTGAAGAGTTATTCCTGTCATTTAAAAATCATAAAAGAAGAATTGAAAATTATAGTTTGAGATTTTTGAGATGCAACATGTTTGGATGTGGAAAAGATAAGAGTCCAAATAGCTTCCTTGGATTTTTTTTATATTTCCTCTATTGTTTAATATTTTTCTTTCATTATGTACCAATAATAGACATTGGACATGTAAGTTGCACAAGAGTTGCACGTGTCCAGTTTGATTCATAAAATCACCATTTCCTTCTTAATACTCTCACACAATATTCTTCATTGCTTCTGGCATTAATTCCCTCGTGCAACTGATTTGACGCTTCGTTTTTAAAGATCCTAAACTTGTTGTGTTTCCCTACCGTTGATCAAGGAACCTAAAGTTCTTTATAAATGTTGACACGTGAGTCGCACGTACATTTCAAGTCAAGACGGTATTAACGTGTAAGATTGAAGTATAAGATACACATACCTAATAGGTAGCTTGAATTGCTTTATTTGCCTTATTTGTTTAATGTTTTTATTTTTTACAGTGAATCATGCGATTCAAAGTAGCAAGTAAGGAAAATATATCTTCAATTATCAAAATAGCATGCTTGTAATGAGAAAAATTAATGAAGTACCAATCAGAAGAGACAATTGTACAACTCACAATAAATTAGATCTCAAGTTCTGTCTAATTTGGTAATTTATTGAGTAATGGATTTACTTTCCGTTTTCATCTATCTCTCTACAAGTAAAAAATTATTTCATCTTATACAAATGGCCTATATAAATTTCAAGTCAATAATAGCAAATGCTAACTTAGAGGTTAACTTGTTGTTCTTCTTATCATCTTACATTCACTATTTAAGAATTCATAAAATGGCTTGTGATGTCCTTTTATGTAGTAGTAAATACATTTTATATCCCACTTGAAATTTTAAAATATCACTTCTAGTAGTAATTTTAGTAAATCATTATAAGTTAGGTTATATGCATCTTGAATATAACCTACAAAATAGGTAAAAGCCATTATAAAACTATGATTGACATGTGAGTTACACATAGACCGAATGCTTGCTTAGCTTTATTAATATATATTTTATTTTATTTAATTTTCTTCTTTCATGGTTATGACAACATTTCTCTTTTAATACCCTTTATAAATGTATTAGTCAAAGATTAGTATGAGAGAAAATATTTTGATTAGAAGAAATAGAGTTAAATCTCAGGTGTATATATTATTGAACCGAATAAATTTATCTAGCTTGTAAGCAAATTCTTTTTATATTCTTTTCAATATCAACTGGCTCTGCCACCCCACTCAAACTGCACATGAAATGCCATCTGGTGTTTATCACCAGCACAACCAGTGACAACAACAACAAACTCTTCACCAACTTGTACAATAGTCTCAAATAATGACAAACCCATATATATGGTAAGACCAACAGGCAACGGTTATCGGCAACCTCTTCATTTACAAGTTAACTAGCCTAGTAGCTACTATAGAGCTATTCTTGTCGTTTTCAAATCATAAAAGAAGAAGTGAAAGTTATAGTTGGAGATTTTAGAAATGCAACATGTTCGGATGTGGAGGACATAAAGAGACCAAATAGCTTGCTTTGATTTCTTTATATTTCCTCATTTATTTAATGTTTATCTTTTATTTTGTACCAATACTAGACATTGGATATGTAAGTTACACATGAGTTGCACATGTCCAGTTTGATTCATAAAATCACAATTTCCTTCTTAATATGCACACACGATACTCTTCATTGCTTCTGGCATTAATTTCTTTGCGCAGTTGAATTGATGTGTCATTTTTAAAGCTCCTACACTTGTGGTGCTTCCCTTGCGGCTATCAAGGAACCTCAAGTTCTTTGTGGATGTTGACATGTGAGTAACATGTGCATTTAAGTCAAGACATTATAAAATTGTAATGATTGAACTATGAGATGCATATGCCAAATAGATTGCTTAAACTTTATCTAACTTACTTGGTTAATGTTTTTTCATTTTACAGTGAACCATGCGAATCAAAGTAGCGAGTAGGAAAAATGTTTCAATTTTCATAGTAGCAAGCTTTTAATGAGAAAAATTAACGACGTACCAATTAGAAAGACAGTTGTACAACTCACATGAGAAATACAAAATAATGATATAAATGTCATCATAATGATTGACATGTCAGCTGCATGTGGCGGCCTATCAGAAAAAAGAATAACAATAAGTTAGATCTCATGTTCTTACTAATTTGATAATTTGTTGTGTAATGGATTCACTAGCCGTTTCATCTATCTCTCAACTAGTAAAAAGTTATTTCATCTTATACTCATGGTCTATGTAATTTCATGTCGACGATAGCAAATGTTAACTGTTGACACCCAATTTTGTCCCTCCTTTTTCTAAATTGGCTATAATTTAACTTAAAAGTACAATTTGACTATGTGAAATCATGCATTTACGTGTGATATCCTCTATTTATATATTACATACCTAAATGTGGCTATATTATGTAATTTTACATCATTTAAGTCATTTGTCAAACTGTGGCTGTTTGTACAATTTAGTACATTTATAATATAATATTATTGCATTATTTAGGCTATATGTCAAATTTTTATCAATTTGTGATCATTTTCGCAATTTAGTAATTATCTGTGATTATCTATATTTAAATAATTTTATTTAATGATTATTTGTGCATTTTATATATATGTATATCCATATTTTATTTTTTACACCTTTAAGTTAAATATTGGTCACTTAAAAAAATGTCCAAATTCTTTTTATTAAATTTTCCATATCTCAAAATCCCTACCAAAATTCTTTATTCATTTATATTCATCTTTATTCCCTTTTTCTATTTAATTACATTCTTACTTTGAACCTAGACAATGTACTCGTCCAAATACACTCACCTTAATGCACCAAACATTTTCCTTTTGTCTCCTATTTTATTTTTAGTAGAAAATCCTATTCTTCTCTTTTTACTTCTAAATCATTTCCTCAATCCCCCTAATCTCTCTAATTACCCAACAACTACTTTTTTTAAATTCTTTATTATAATTGGTTTCTACTTCACATCATCAAGAATGATTCACACGGCAGACCCCATTTTTGCTCTCTTGGTCTTCTTCCCCACTTTTCTCCTTTCTCCATACTCCATACACAGTACACGCCATACTGACACGACCCGAAATCCGGCTAGGCCGTGCGGGCACCCAACATCCTCCCCTAGACCCGTTGGGCGAGCCCTTACCAATTAAATTAGGAAAATAAATATAACAATTCATAAATAAGAATAAGATTTTTTTTAAAAAAAAAAAATACAGACATACTGATACCCCTAAGCTGTACAAAAAAAATTACAGCTGACTACCGTTGGGTAGACATCTAAGACTACAAAAGAAAACAGATACCTCTTGAAGGGAGAAAAATGCAACTGAAATAATAAACCATAAACTGGTGGCCATCCAGAATAAAGATGGCTCACCCTGACAGCTGAAGTCGTCTTCGCTCCTGAACAACGCGGCGAACTCAATCCTGGAGCGAACCTGCCGAAACGAAATAGATAGACAAAAACAAACAACAAACAAGGGTGAGTCAAAAGGACTCAATAAGTGGGACAGACTAGCCACCTCAAAGAATAGGATATCTAGTCAGGGAGATGAAACAGATAAACCAAATTTCCTTTATTTAAATTATAAAAACGCCGAGCCAGATAATAACTGGAAACACGTATGGAATGACAAACTCATCGACAACTAGGAACGTAAGATAACCAAAACATATAGGTATCCCGAACTCATCAACAATCAGAAATACATCCTGTTGCGGCGTGCAACCCGATCAATATATTCATCCTGTTGCGGTGTGCAACCCGATCCATATATTCATCATGTTGCGGCGTGCAACCCGATCCATATATTCATCATGTCGCGGCGTGCAACCCGATCCATATATTTATAATATTGGGGCGTGCAACCCGATCCCCGCAACCCATAATACGAGCCAGAAATATATAGGCAAAATGAGATATGTCTACGACATAGTATACATACCGCATACATAAAACACAACACAATACACACAATAGTCAGTATGCGGGGCACTGAGATGGGATGAATGGGGTACGATGCGATGCAGTCATATATGTCTGATACCTATCTCCGGTGCGGGACTCTTATCGTCTACCGGGAGATATATGCAATGATGACCCTTCACCGGCTCGGGACTCTCATCGATTACCGGAAAGTATATGCAATGATGATCCTTCACCGGTGCGGGACTCTCATCGCCAACCGGGAAGCATATGCAATGATGATCCTTCACCGGTGCGGGACACTCATCGCCAACTGGGAAGTATATGTAATACTGACCCTTCACCGGTGCGGGAGTCTCATCGCCAACCGAGAAGTATATGCAATGATGATCCTTCACCGGCTCAGGACTCTCATCGATTACCAGGAAGTATATGCGATACTCAAAACCAGAGTGCAATGCTCATATGCTCAATGCAATACCAACAACAGGGCATAACATATAATACACAATATAATTCCAATGCTAAGGCGTGATGAGTACGCCTATCGGCAGCTACACACGTAATGAACCCGTGGTAGAAAATCCACGAGGCCAGGTGCCTCCAAAGAAATGGATATAAACACTTACCTTGTTACAAAGTTTGTACATCCACTCAATAACCGCTTGTCCTTTGGTTTCATTGCCAAACGATCCCACTCTATTCAATAAGCAGAAAAATATATCAAATTAGGCTAAAGGCTTCATTCCTCACATCTTAGGGCAATCTGGTTAGGAACCTGATACCCTATTCGCATACGCAATACACAGGCCAGGCCTATATACAGTGCTTAAGGCTACATAACCAAACCCTAAATAAATTATATTTATAAGTTGCCCATAACTCACTGAGTACGAATATATAATCAATTTCATTATCGGGGTCTATTTGGCCCTTTAAACTATCAATTTACGTCATTAGGGCGATGTCTAAGATCCCTATTTTTACCGTAAAAATATATTCAAATATACGTAATAAACTCAAATAATATATTAAGATCATTACCTGAATGTTTCGGGGTAAAAATTCTACTATTTTCCCGGCTCTTTTCTCATTTTCCGGCATTTTTCCACTGCGTGTTTTCCATTTTATGTTTCTGTGTATGTATGTACTTATGTTTCTGTTGTCCAAATTGATTAGGGGGATATATATCCCCCACCGCCTAACTTCATTTTAACGTTTTGTCATTTTTCTTTTTTCTTTTTCCAAATTCGCTGCTACGATAAAAATTAAAACGGTACCCTACGATATTCGAAATAATCCCAACTTTTGCATACAAGTTATACAAAATATATGTAACATACTCGCGAAGGAGGATCTCAAATTGGACTCCCGATACTCAAGATGCGAATTTAAATAGAAAAAGTCAAATTATTTAACTTTCTGCATTTTAGCGGAAACTAGCCGAACAATATCGAAATTCACTTTCGAAAAATCATAAAAGTTACAAATAATCATACAAACTTAATGTCGCTTTCGGATTTCGAATCAGAGCTCATTCGCCAATACCTAGCTCGTAAATCTCTTTTTAATATTTATCGATGATAAAAATTAAAACCTTCTTCCGATGCCTACCAAACGAAGTCTGATTTAGCTCAAATTTTACAGACAGGTCCTAATGGATATTACGAATATTTTAAAATTATCAGTACGCTAATCAGAGTCCTAACTTCCAAAACGACTGACTGAGGTCGTTTCATTCTCCTCCACTTATACTCCCGTTCGTCCTCGAACGAGTCTAAGTCCAAAGCAAGATTCACGCAGATAACAAGAGAACTTGCACGACCTTCATGAGCTACTCCACGAGCATTATTTCCTGATTACAGGATCAGAATTATAACACGCATATTGAACTCTTGGATAAAAACATAGCTGGATAATATGATAACATCATTGCCCAACTTATTTGGACTAAGCTGACCCTTTCTCGATCATGAGAGAAGAGTTCTATATTTTCGAAATGAAGATACATGCAACTCTTGATTGGCTAACATGATTCCACCAACGAATCACCTCATCGATATACTTTCGACATAGAACAGGACGATGAAACAAAGAATTAGCTTATGCTTCAGAAACGCCTTAGAGATTTAATATTATGATTCGACATCAATGGGAGGAAGACTCCTCCACTTAGAGCATAAACTCATATAAATAATTTGAAGACGAATAATCATCCCAGCACAACATGCTGGCCTAAAGAAGATTTGGCTAGAAACTGAATGTAGGCATACCTAAGCTACCAAACTAACCTTTCGAGTTGCCAAACAGCTGCAACTCTCGAGTTCACAACTCCATACCTTTGTCGTAAACACCACCGCCTGATGGATGATACTTCTATATAAAAATTTCGGCAGAGTTTCCCCTGAAACTGGATGATCCGCAAAACTTAACCAGCATTATACTATACATGGGAATGGATACCCGGATAAGTTGATAACATAAACATGTTAAACGGATAACAAGATGAGACAACTGGATGACATAACAAATCCGCAGATAGAATGTCTGGACAGCACCACTGTCCTGATTTTCAACCTAATTTTCAGAGTATAGATCAAAGTTATAGACTTCATAGTCTTCATAAACGTTGTAGATATATGTCTTAGGGTTCTAGGGAATCTTGAAGCATCTTAATATCAATTTTGTACAAGGAGTTATGCGCAAACTACTAACAGCTGTCTGAAGATAAAAACAATTTTCCAGATTTTGAAACATTTTGTGCTACTATTTTGGACATCTTTTACCGTGGTTCTTAGCAGTGCTATCTTTTGGAAGAGTAAGTGTTTGTATCCAAAACAATAATATGCTTACCCGGTTACCTTGACATACACTCTGGCTCAACACAGGGAACATCACAATAGGTTACTGATCGCCTATGCTCACCAGTGTCGAAAGAAGAAGAGATGGCAATAAACTGAGGATAGAAATAATTAGATCTTTATGAAGCTCATCGTCTTATTTATTTGGCTACCAGAGCTAGACTACTTACGAGTCGAGCTAGACTACTTACGAGTCCAGCTAAAGAATCGCAATTGAAAAAATAGATATTAAATTAGCTCTATGGAACAACATCCATGCCTATTTAACCTCCCAATAAGAAGGAAACTCTGACAATTTACCAGAAACCCTGTTATAACCCAGATAAGCTCATAGGATAACATGACTTTTCTAGCATTTTGAACCAAGATGAGATACGTAGATCGAATATTACTTACTAACCACTTTACACTGGAAGAAACAGGTGACACTTTCTGATGGTGATGAATAGGAATCCTATCCTCCTACCAACACGGAATTCCGAGAAGAGAGGTATACTAATTTGACTTAATAATTAAAGCTGGCACGATAAGATGCCAAGCAGGCAATACTGACACTCACTGTAAAATCTCTCATATTTAGACCAGATAAAATGGTAGGGTCGCACAAATGCCCTGAATAAATCATACCAGAAGCTTGCCCCTCTACTGCAACCGATTCTTAATAGAAATAATAAGGAAACCATGGAAAGATGATATGACAAACTATTTCCAAATCGATCGGAAGGATCAAATCTTACTCACATTTAAGAGAGGAAGAAATCTCAGGGTCCACTATATCGGATACCTCAGCATCCTGCCAAACTAGAAGTTCATAGAACTGCCTCTGCAGCTGAGTCGAGCTGCTACCCTGATAATTACTTCTAGAAGAACCACTACCACCACACTCTCAACCTTTATCAAATGAGGGCATATCTCTGGTTGATTTAGATCTAAATGAAATTCCCTACTACTGTGCAGGTGTCTGATGCCGGTCTGATGGTGAGAAAAAGAACAAATGCCTACTTGCCGGAGTACGGAAAACTCAACAAAAAATGACAGGCTCACGACAATGATAACACCTTTTCAATGAAAATGGAAGCTGGACAGGTTGTTGATAGCTACAAAGAGAAAAACTGGGTCTGATGTTGGCGAACTACTGCCGCACTCTAAGAATCGTGTGACACAAGCTAAGATAACCTGGAAGGTGACCTCCCAAAATAATCAGAACTTCTACCTCCAAATGACGTACCATGGTTACCCACTTGGGCCACGGGATTTCTTACTCTCCCGCTCTAACTCTTCCCGCTCTAACTTATGATATGCCTAATACCTTTGAGCAATATCAACAACGACATCAAATGAAGTTGGGACCTCAATTTCTTTTTTTTTTTTCGAGCCATCTGGGATCTCAAGGAAGGAGAAAGGTCATCAATAAATCTTTGAATCTCTCGAAAGGCTCATGGACTAGTTCTAATGCATATTCCGCCATTCTATAGAATTCAATCCCATATTCTGAAACACCAACAGGCTAACCGACAAGCTACCCTGTCCAATCCACTCAAACTGGCAACACTTTTCATCTCGCTCGCTACTCGAAAGGAACTTTTCCACGAATCTACAAGAAAATCGAACCAAGTTAGCTAATAAGAGAGCGGCCCACCAATTCAAGGCTGGACACTGAAATCGGAAAGCAGAATAATCAACACCATATCGCTCGATATAATCAAGAGATTGAAGGATACGCTAACATCATTGTATTTTAAAAAAATCACGAAGTTTATCTGATGCATTGCTTAAGAATATCAGAAGGTTCAACCGCGTAAAATAATGCAACCTCTTCGGACACTCGGACCGAACTGATACCTCGGCTGGCTAACCAGCCAGAACAACTAGAGGCACAATACATGCTGCCTCCGGAACATACTTTACTGCGGCAATATTAAGAACTGGAATAGGAGCTCCCTGAAATCGAACGTCTACACATGCGGCAACCTGATAGGCTCGCCAGCGAATAATAGGTTCTTACGGTATCTGCGTCGCCAAGATTCTCGTAAAGCATCGTAGAGAGCCAAGGGAACTACAAGGCCCTGCTCCCTTGCCCATTGCGAGCTCGTATAACTTAGGCCTGCGCAACTGGATCGTCAACACGATCCAAAACTCTCGGGGCTTGAGTAGCCCTAGCCTCAAGCTAGACTACTTTGTCCTGAACTCCTACCATTTGCCGATTTATCGCACGAAGGTGAAGTCGTCTTCGCTCCTAAATAACGCGGAGAACTCAATCCTGGAGCAAACCTGCCGAAATGAAATAGATAGACAAAAAACAAATAACAAACAAGGGTGAGTCAAAAGGACTCAATAAGTGGGGCAGACTAGCCACCTCAAAGAATAGGATATCTAGTCAGGGAGATGAAACAGATAAACCAAATTCCTCATATTTAAATTATAAAAAGGCAGAGCCAGATAATAACCGGAAATATGTATGGAATGACAAACTCATCGACAACCAGGAACGTAAGATAACCAAAACATATATGTCTCCCGAACACATCAACAATCAGAAATACATCCTGTTGCGGCGTGCAACCCGATCCATATATTCATCCTGTTGCGGCGTTCAACCCGATCCATATATTCATCATGTTGCGGCGTGCAACCCGATCCATATATTTATACCATTGCAGCGTGCAACCCGATCCCCGCAACCAAGAATACGAGCCAGAAATATATAGGCAAAATGAGATATGTCTACGACATAGTATACATACCGCATACATAAAACACAACACAATACACACAATAGTCAGTATGGGGGGCAATGAGATGGGATGAATACGGTACGATGCAATGCAGTCACATATGCCTGATACCTATCTCCGGCGCGGGACTCTCATCGTCTACTGGGAGATATATGAAATAATGACCCTTCACCGGCTCGGGACTCTCATCGATTACCGGGAAGCATATGCAATGATGATCCTTCACCGGTGCGGGACTCTCATCGCCAACCGGGAAGCATATGTAATGATGATCCTACACCGGTGCGGGACTCTCATCGCCAACTGGGAAGTATATGTAATAATGACCCTTCACCGGTGCGGGACTCTCTTCGCCAACCGGAAAGTATATGCAATGATGATCCTTCACCGGCTCGGGACTCTCATCGATTACCGGGAAGTATATGCGATACTCAAAACTAGAGTGCAATGCTCATATGCTCAATGCAATACCAACAACAGGGCATAATATATAATATACAATATAATTCCAAAGCTAAAGCGTGATGAGTACTCCTATCGGCAGCTACACACGTAAGGAACACGTGGTAGAAAATCCACGAGGCCAGGTGCCTCCAAAGAAATGGATATAAACAGTTACCTTGTTACAAAGTTTGTACATCCACTCAATAACCGCTTGTCCTTTTGTTTCATTGCCAAACGATCCCACTCTATTCAATAAGCAGAAAAATATATCAAATTAGACTAAAGGCTTCATTCCTCACATCTTAGGGCAATATGGTTAGGAACCTGATACCCTATTCGCATACGCAATACACAGGCCGGGCCTGTATACAGGGTTTAAGGCCACATAACCAAACTCCAAATAAATTACATTTATAAGTTGCCCATAACTCACTGAGTATGAATATATAATCAATTTCATTATCGGGGTCCATTTGACCCTTTAAACTATCAATTTACGTCATTAGTGCGATGTCTAATATCCCTATTTTTACCGTAAAAATATATTCAAACATACGTAATAAACTCAAATAATATATTAAGATCATTACCTGAATTTTTGGGGGTAAAAATTCTATTATTTCCGGGCTCTTTACTCATTTTCTGGCATTTTTTCACTGCGTGTTTTCCATTTTATGTTTCTGTGTATGTATGTACGTATGTTTCTGTTGTCCAAATTGATTAGGGGAATATATATCCCCCAGCGCGTAACTTTATTTTAACGTTTTGTCATTTTCCTTTATTTTATTTTATTTTATTTTTAAATTCGCTACTACGATAAAAATTAAAACGGTACCCTACATTATTCGAAATAATCCCAAATTTTGCATACAAGTTATACAAAATATATGTAACATACTCGCGAAGGCGGATCTCAAATTGCACTCCTGAAACTCAAGATGCGAATTTAAATAGAAAAAGTCAAATTATTTAACTTTCGGCATTTTAGTGGAAACTAGCCGAACAATATCGAAATTCACTTTCGAAAAATTATAAAAGTTACACATAATCATACTAACCTAATGGCGCTTTCAGATTTCGAATCAGAGCTCATTCGCCAATACTGAGCTTGTAAATCTCTTTTTAATATTTATCGACGATAAAAACTGAAACCTTCTTCTTATGCCTACTAAACGAAGTCTGATTTAGCTCAAATTTTACAGACAGGTCCTAATGGATATTTCAAATATTTTAAAATTATCGGTATGCTAATCAGAGTCCTAACTTCCGAAACGACTGACCGAGGTCGTTTCACAATTGGACCCTGATGATGAAAATGATTATACATTCGTACTCAGTGAGTTATGAGCAACATATAAATGTAATTTATTTAGGGTTTGGTTATGGGACTTTGAACCCTGTACATAGGTCTGGCCTGCGTATTGCATATGCGAATAAGGTATCAGGTTCCTAACTGGATTACCCTAAGACATAAGGAATGAAGCCTTTAGATTATTTGATATAATTTTTCTGCTTATTGAATAGAGCGGGATCGTTTGTCAGTTAATCCAAAGTAAAAAGCAGTTTTGCTGAGTAGAAGGGCTAGCTTTCGAATACGGTAACTGTTTATATCCATTTCTTTGGAGGCACTTGGCCTCGTGGATTTTCTACCACGTGTTCCTTACGTGTGTAGCTGCCGATAGGCGTACTCATTACGCCTTAGCTTTGGATTTACATTCTATATTATATGTTATGTCCTGTTATTGGTATTGCATTGAGAATCTGAGTATTGTACTTTAGCTTTGAGTTGGCATCTACTTCCTGGCTATTGATGAGAGCCCCGTGCCGGTGAAGGGTTATTATGCATCACATTGCATTCATATGCATTACATTGCATATTATACTGAGTGCAGGAGTATTCCACCTCAGCACTACATTTTATCGGGTGCAGGAGTATTCCGCCCCAGGAGAGTGCAGGAGTATTCCGCCTCCTGTTTATATTATATCGGGTGCAGGAGTATTCCGCCCCAGGAGCAGTTGTATTCCGCTCCAGTTGGTTAGCAGATTGGATTCCCCTCGAATGCAGAAGTATTCCACTTCGGGATGGGATTACATGCACATGTGACCCTTTGCATCTCATTTCATTTCATCTCATTTCATCTCATTTCATTTCATCTCATTCCATTTCATTTCATACTATTGTGTAGATTTTCTGTACATGACTACTGTTCTGCTTATATGTGCATTGCTTATTTGTTGATTGTTGTCTGGTTCCACTTCCCTGACTAGCGTATCTACTTTTCGAGGTTGCTAGTTTGTTCGCACTTATTGAGTCCTTATGACTCACCCCTATTTGTTCTTGTGTTTTCTTTTCGTTCGGCAGATTCTGCCCTAGGACCCAGCCAGTCGCACCGTGATTGAGGAGTAGTACGTTTTAAGCTGTCTACGGTGAGCCATCCTTTTCATTGCAGCCACCAACTTCAGATATTACAGTTTTCCTTACTTTTGCTCCCTTCGGGAGGTGTGTATATCTTTTGGCCTTCTTAGTTGTCTGATCTGGAAACCTTTAAAACTGTATTTTCTGGGTAGTTAGTTGCATTATTCAGACAGCTTGTATGTTTGTCTATCCTAGAGAGTTATCTTATGTTGTTAAATTTTAGTTCATTTTAATTTCAAGGTAATTCTTCACAATTTATATCGATTCAGTCAATAGGGTTCGCCCGACAGATTTAGGAGAGGTGGTCGGGTGCCCGCACGGCCTAACCGAGAATTTGGGTCGTGTCAGTTGGTATCAGAGCCCAGTTTAGAGTCTTTCTAGATCATGGAAGTGTCTAATAGAGTCTCGCTGATCGGGCGGAGACATCCGTACCTATATACGAGAGGCTATTGAAACGACCTCGGTCAGTCGTTTCAGGAGATAGAAC
This sequence comes from Petunia axillaris subsp. axillaris, assembly GCA_029990575.1. Lineage (NCBI taxonomy): Eukaryota > Viridiplantae > Streptophyta > Magnoliopsida > Solanales > Solanaceae > Petunia > Petunia axillaris. Next base: position 8,239,499 of record JARKNS010000001.1, on the reverse strand, counting down.
TCCGATTGGCGTGCCGATAATTTTAAAATATTAGTAAAGTCCATTGAGACTTATCTGTAAAATTTGAGCTAAATCAGACCTCGTTTGATAGGCATCGGAAGAAGGTTTCAGTTTTTATCGTCAATAAATATTAAAAAAGAGATTTTCGAGCTCGGTTTTGGCGTATGAGCTCCGATTTGAAATCCGAAAGTGCCGTTAGGTTCGTATGATTATTTTGTGACTTTTGTGAACTTTCGAAAGTGAATTTCGAGGTTGTTCGGCTAGTTTCCGCTAAAATGCCGAAAGTTAAATAATTTGACTTTTTTCATTTAAATTCTCATCTTGAGTTGCAGGAACCCGATTTGAGATCCGTCTTAGCGAGTATGCTATATATATATATATTGTATAATGGGTATGCAAAATTTGGAATTATTTCGAATATCGTAGGGTTCCGTTTTAATTTTCACCGCGAAAAGAAAAGAAAAGAAAATAAAAAAATGAAAAAGGAAAAAGACAAAATGAAAGAAATGGAAAGATGAGGCGGTGGGCATATATATGCTACTAAGCATATATGCTGTAGAAAAGCAGGAACCAAAAACGATTCAGAAACGAGAACAGAGGAGAAAACGCAGCAAAAAAAAAATCCCATAAAATGCGAAAAGAGCCGGAGAAAAATAGTATTTTTACCCCGAAACAACTGGGAAATATTAAACATCATTTTAATAAGTTCAATTAATAGTTTAAAGGGTCAAATAGACCCCGATAATGAAATTCATTATATATTCGTACTCAGTGAGTTATGGGTGATATATAAATGTAATTTATTTGGGGTTTGGTTATGTGACCTTAAACCCTGTACATAGGCCTGACCTGCGTATTGCGTATGCGAATAGGGTATCAGGTTCCTACCTGGGTTGCCCTAAGATGTGAGGAATGAAGCCTTTAGCCTAACTTGATATATTTTTCTGCTTATTGAATAGAGTGGGATCGTTTGGCAAGGAAACCAAATGATAAAGCGGTTGTTGATTAACCGTACTAACTTTTTCGAAGAGGTAAGTGTTTATATCCATTTCTTTGGAGGCACCTGGACTCGTGGATTTTCTACCACGTGTTCCTTATGTGTGTAGCTACCGATAGGCGTACTTATTACGCCTTAGCTTTGGATTTACATTACATATTATATGTTAAGTCATGTTGTTGGTATTGCATTGAGGATCTGACCATTGTACCCTGGCAGTGAGTTGACATATACTTCCCGACTGACTATGTGAATCCCGCGCCGATGAAGGATGATCGTTGCATCATATTGAGGGTAGGAGGATTCCGCCCTCGGAGCAGGAGGATTCCGCTCCATCTCATCATATTGGGGGGTAGGAGGATTCCGCCCTCGGAGCAGGAGGATTCCGCTCCATTATATCATATTGAGGGTAGGAGGATTCCACCCTCGGAGCAGGAGAATTCCGCTCCATTACATCATATTGAGGGTAGGAGGATTCCACCCCCGGAGCAGGAGGATTCCGCTCTATTGCATCATATTAGTAGGAGGATTCGGCCCTTGGAGCAGGAGGATTCCGCTCCATTGCATCATATTGAGGTTAGGAGCATTCCGCCCTCGGAGCAGGAGGATTCTGCTCAATTGCATCATATTGGGGGTAGGAGGATTCCGCCCTCGGAGCAGGAGGATTCCGCTCCATTGCATCATATTGGGGGTAGGAGGATTCCGCCCTCGGAGCAGGAGGATTCCACTCCTATTCATCATATTGGGGGTAGAAGGATTCCGCCCTCGGAGCTGGAGGATTCCACTCCATTGCATCTTATTGAGGGTAGGTGGATTCCGCCCTCGGAGCAGGAGGATTCCGCTCCATTGCATCATATTGAGGGTAGGAGGATTCCGCCCTCGGAGTAGGAGGATTCCGCTCCATTGCATCATATTGGGGGTAGGAGGATTCCGCCCACGGAGAAAGAGGATTCTGCTCAATTGCATCATATTGGGGGTAGGAGGATTCCGCCCTCGGAGCAGGAGGATTTCGCTCCATTACATCATATTGGGTGTAGGAGGATTCCGCCCTCGGAGCAGGAGGATTCCTCTCCTTTTCATCAAATTGAGGTTAGGAAGATTCCACCCTCGGAGCAGGAGGATTCCGCTCCATTGCATCTTATTGAGGGTAAGAGGATTCCGCCCTCGAAGCAGGAGGATTCCGCTCCATTGCATCATATTAAGGGTAGGAGGATTCCGCCCTCGGAGCAGGAGGATTCCACTCCATTGCATCATATTGGGGGTAGGAGGATTCCGCCCTCTGAGCAGGTGTATTCCGCTCCATTGCATCATATTGGGGGTAGGAGGATTCCGCTCCATTGCATCATATTGGGGGTAGGAGGATTCTGCCCTCGGAGCAAGAGGATTCCTCTCCATTGCATCAAATTGAGGGTAGGAGGATTCCACCCTCAGAGCAGGAGGATTCCGCTCCATTGCATCTTATTGAGGGTAGGAGGATTCCGCCCTCGGAGCAGGAGGATTTCGCTCCATTGCATCATATTGAGGGTAGGAAGATTCCGCCCTCGGAGCAGGAAGATTCCACTCCATTGCATCATATTGGGGGTAGGAGTACTCCGCCTTAGAAGCAGGAGTATTCCGCCCCATTGCATCATATTGGGGGCAGGAGGATTCCGTTCCATTGCATCATATTGGGGGTAGCAGGATTCCGGCCTCGGAGTAGGAGGATTCCGCTCCTTTTCATCATATTGGGGTTAGGAGGATTCCGCCCTCGGAGCTGGAGGATTCCGCTCCATTGCATCTTTTTTAGGGTAGGAGGATTCCGCCCTCGGAGCAGGAGGATTCCGCTCTATTGCATCATATTGAGGGTAGGAGGATTCCGCCCTCGGAGCATGAGGATTCCGCTCCATTGCATCATATTGGGGGTAGGAGGATTCCGCCCACGGAGAAGGAGGATTCCACTCCATTGCATCATATTGGGGGTAGGAGGATACCGCCCTCGGAGCAGGAGGATTCCGCTCCATTGCATCATATTGGGGGTAGGAGGATTCCGCCCTCGGAGCAGGAGGATTCCGCTCCATTGCATCATATTGGGGGTAGGAGGATTCCGCCCACGGAGAAGGAGGATTCCGCTCCATTGCATCATATTGAGGGTAGGAGGATTCCACCCTCGGAGTAGGAGGATTCCACTCCATTGCATCATACTGGGGGTAGGAGGATTCCGCCCTCGGAGCAGGAGTATTCCGCTCCATTGCATCATATTGGGGGTAGGAGGATTCCGCTCCATTGCATCATATTGGGGGTAGGAGGATTCTGCCCTCGGAGCAGGAGGATTCCGCTCCATTGCATCAAATTGAGGGTAGGAGCATTCCACCCTCGGAGCAGGAGGATTCCGCTCCATTGCATCTTATTGACGGTGGGAGGAATCCGCCCTCGAAGCAGGAGGATTCCGCTCCATTGCATCATATTGAGGGTAGGAGGATTCCGCCCTCGGAGCAGGAGGATTCCGCTCCATTGCGTCATATTGGGGGTAGGAGGATTCCGCTCCTTTTCATCATATTGGGGTTAGGAGGATTCCGCCCTCGGAGCTGGAGGATTCCGCTCCATTGCATCTTTTTGAGGGTAGGAGGATTCCGCCCTCGGAGCAGGAGGATTCCGCTCCATTGCATCATATTGAGGGTAGGAGGATTCCGCCCTCGGAGCATGAGGATTCCGCTCCATTGCATCATATTGGGGGTAGGAGGATTCCGCCCACGGAGAAGGAGGATTCCGCTCCATTGCATCATATTGGGGGTAGGAGGATACCGCCCTCGGAGCAGGAGGATTCCGCTCCATTGCATCATATTGGGGGTAGGAGGATTCCGCCCACGGAGAAGGAGGATTCCGCTCCATTGCATCATATTGGGGGTCGGAGGATACCGCCCTCGGAGCAGGAGGATTCCGCTCCATTGCATCATATTCGGGGTAGGAGGATTCCGCCATCGGAGCAGCAGTATTCCGCTCCATTGCATCATATTGAGGGTAGGAGGATTCCGCCCTCGGAGCAGGAGGATTCCGCTCAATTGTATCATATTGGGGGTAGGAGGATTCCGCCATCGGAGCAGCAGTATTCCGCTCCATTGCATCATACTCTCCATTGCATCTTATTGAGGGTAGGAGGATTCCGCCCTCGGAGCAGGAGGATTCCGATCCATTGCATCATATTGAGGGTAGGAGGATTCCGCCCTCGGAGCAGGAGGATTCCGCTCCATTGTATCATATTCGGGGTAGGAGGATTCCGCCATCGGAGCAGCAGTATTCCGCTCCATTGCATCATATTGGGGGTAGGAGGATTCCGCTCCATTGCATCATATTGGGGGTAGGAGGATACCGCCCTCGGAGCAGGAGGATTATGCTCCTTTTCATCATATTGGGGGTAGGAGGATTCCGCCCACGGAGAAGGAGGATTCCGCTCCATTGCATCATATTGGGGGTAGGAAGATACCGCCCTCGGAGCAGCAGTATTCCGCTCCATTGCATCATATAGGGGGTAGGAGGATTCCGTTCCATTGCATCATATTGGGGGTAGGAGGATTCCGCCCTCGGAGTAGGAGGATTCCGCTCCTTTTCTCATATTGGGGTTAGGAGGATTCCGCCCTCGGAGCTGGAGGATTCCGCTCCATTGCATTTTATTGAGGGTAGGAGGATTCCGCCCTCGGAGCAGGAGGATTCCGCTCCATTGCATCATATTGGGGGTAGGAGGATTCTGCCCACGGAGAAGGAGGAATCCGCTCCATTGCATCATATTGGGGTAGGAGGATACCGCCCTCGGAGCAGGAGGATTATGCTCCTTTTCATCATATTGAGGGTAGGAGGATTCCGCTCCATTGCATCATATTGGGGGTAGGAGGATTCCGCCCTCGGAGCAGGAGGATTCCACTCCATTGCATCATATTTGGGGTAGGAGGATTCCGCCCTCGGAGGAGGTGGATTGTGCTCCTTTTCATCATATTGGGGGTAGGAGGATTCTGCCCTCGGAGCAAGAGGATTCCGCTCCATTGCATCAAATTGAGGGTAGGAGGATTCCACCCTCGGAGTAGGAGGATTCCGATCCATTGCATCTTATTGAGGGTAGGAGGATTCCGCCCTCGAAGCAGGAGGATTCCGCACCATTGCATCATATTGAGGGTAGGAGGATTCCACCCTCGGAGCAGGAGGATTCCACTCCATTGCATCATATTGGGGGTAGGAGGATTCCGCCCTCGAAGCAGGAGTATTCCGCTCCATTGTATCATATTGGGGGTAGGAGGATTCCGCTCCATTGCATCATATTGGGGGTAGGAGGATTCCGCCATCGGAGCAGCAGTATTCCGCTCCATTGCATCATACTCTCCATTGCATCTTATTGAGGGTAGGAGGATTCCGCCCTCGGAGCAGGAGGATTCCGATCCATTGCATCATATTGAGGGTAGGAGGATTCCGCCCTCGGAGCAGGAGGATTCCGCTCCATTGTATCATATTCGGGGTAGGAGGATTCCGCCATCGGAGCAGCAGTATTCCGCTCCATTGCATCATATTGGGGGTAGGAGGATTCCGCTCCATTGCATCATATTGGGGGTAGGAGGATTCTGCCCTCAGAGCAGGAGGATTCCGCTCCATTGCATCAAATTGAGGGTAGTTGGATTCCACCCTCGGATCAGGAGGATTCCGATCCATTGCATCTTATTGAGGGTAGGAGAATTCCGCCCTCGAAGCAGGAGGATTTTGATCCATTGCATCATATTGAGGGTAGGAGGATTCCGCCCTCGGAGCAGGAGGATTCCGCTCCATTGTATCATATTGGGGGTAGGAGGATTCCGCCATCGGAGCAGCAGTATTCCGCTCCATTGCATCATACTCTCCATTGCATCTTATTGAGGGTAGGAGGATTCCGCCCTCGGAGCAGGAGGATTCCGATCCATTGCATCATATTGAGGGTAGGAGGATTCCGCCCTCGGAGCAGGAGGATTCCGCTCCATTGTATCATATTCGGGGTAGGAGGATTCCGCCATCGGAGCAGCAGTATTCCGCTCCATTGCATCATATTGGGGGTAGGAGGATTCCGCTCCATTGCATCATATTGGGGGTAGGAGGATTCTGCCCTCGGAGCAGGAGGATTCCGCTCCATTGCATCAAATTGAGGGTAGGAGGATTCCACCCTCGGAGCAGGAGGATTCCACTCCATTGCATCATATTAGGGGTAGGAGGACTCCGCCCTAGGAGCAGGAGTATACCGCCCATTGCATCATATAGGGGGTAGGAGGATTCCGTTCCATTGCATCATATTGGGGGTAGGAGGATTCCGCCCTCGGAGTAGGAGGATTCCGCTCCTTTTCTCATATTGGGGTTAGGAGGATTCCGCCCTCGGAGCTGGAGGATTCCGCTCCATTGCATTTTATTGAGGGTAGGAGGATTCCGCCCTCGGAGCAGGAGGATTCCGCTCCATTGCATCATATTGGGGGTAGGAGGATTCTGCCCACGGAGAAGGAGGATTCCGCTCCATTGCATCATATTGGGGTAGGAGGATTCCGCCCTCGGAGCAGGAGGATTCCGCTCCATTGCATCATATTGGGGATAGGAGGATTTCGCCCTCGGAGCAGGTGGATTGTGCTCCTTTTCATCATATTGGGGGTAGGAGGATTCTTCCCTCGGAGCAGGAGGATTCCGCTCCATTGCATCATATTGGGGGTAGGAGGATTCCGCCCACGGAGAAGGAGGATTCCGCTCCATTGCATCATATTGGGGGTAGGAGGATACCGCCCTCGGAGCAGGAGGATTCTGCTCCATTGCATCATATTGGGGGTAGGAGGATTCCGCCCACGGAGAAGGAGGATTCCGCTCCATTGCATCATATTGGGGGTAGGAGGATACCGCCCTCGGAGCAGGAGGATTCCGCTCCATTGCATCATATTGGGGATAGGAGGATACCGCCCTCGGAGCAGGAGGATTATGCTCCTTTTCATCATATTGAGGGTAGGAGGATTCCGCCCTCGGTGCAGGAGGATTCCGCTTTATTGCATCATATTGAGTGTAGGAGGATTCCGCCCTCGGTGCAGGAGGATTCCGCTCCATTGCATCATATTGAGGGTAGGAGGATTCCGTCCTCGGAGCAGGAGGATTCCACTCCATTGCATCATATTGGGGGTAGGAGGATTCCGCCCTCGGAGCAGGAGTATTCCGCTCCATTGCATCATATTGGGGGTAGGAGGATTCCGCTCCATTGTATCATATTGAGGGTAGGAGGATTCCGCCCTCGGTGCAGGAGGATTCTGCTCCATTGCATCATATAGGGGGTAGGAGGATTCCGCCCTCGGAGCTGGAGGGTTCCGCTCCATTGCATCTTATTGAAGGTAGGAGGATTCCGCCCTTGGAGAAGGAGAATTCCGCTCCATTGCATCATATTGAGGGTAGGAGGATTCCGCCCTCGGAGCAGGAAGATTCCACTTCATTGCATCATATTGGGGGGTAGGAGGACTCCGCCCTAGGAGCAGGAGTATTCCGCCCCATTGCATCATATTGGGGGTAGGAGGATTCCGGTCCATTGCATCATACTGGGGGTAGGAGGATTCCGCCCTCGGAGTAGGAGGATTCCGCCCTCGGAGCTGGAGGATTCCGCTCCATTGCATCTTATTGAGGGTAGGAGGATTCCGCCCTCGGAGCAGGAGGATTCCGCTCCATTGCATCATATTGAGGGTAGGAGGATTGCGCCCTCGGAGCAGGAGGATTCCGCTCCATTGCATCATATTGGGGGTAGGAGGATTCCGCCCACGGAGAATAAGGATTCCGCTCCATTGCATCATATTGGTGGTAGGAGGATTCCGCCCTCGGAGCAGGAGGATTCCACTCCATTGCATCATATTTGGGGTAGGAGGATTCCGCCCTCGGAGGAGGTGGATTGTGCTCCTTTTCATCATATTGGGGGTAGGAGGATTCTGCCCTCGGAGCAGGAGGATTCCGCTCCATTGCATCAAATTGAGGGTAGGAGGATTCCACCCTCGGAGTAGGAGGATTCCGATCCATTGCATCTTATTGAGGGTAGGAGGATTCCGCCCTCGAAGCAGGAGGATTCCGCACCATTGCATCATATTGAGGGTAGGAGGATTCCACCCTCAGAGCAGGAGGATTCCACTCCATTGCATCATATTGGGGGTAGGAGGATTCCGCCCTCGAAGCAGGAGTATTCCGCTCCATTGTATCATATTGGGGGTAGGAGGATTCCGCTCCATTGCATCATATTGGGGGTAGGAGGATGCTGCCCTCGGAGCAGGAGGATTCCGCTCCATTGCATCAAATTGAGGGTAGGAGGATTCCACCCTCGGAGCAGGAGGATTCCGCTCCATTGCATCTTATTGAGGGTAGGAGGATTCCGCCCTCGGTGCAGGAGGATTCCGCTCCATTGCATCATATTTAGGGTAGGAGGATTCCGCCCTCGGAGCAGGAGGATTCCAATCCATTGCATCATATTGGGGGTAGGAGGATTCCGCTCCATTGTATCATATTGAGGGTAGGAGGATTGCGCCCTCGGAGCAGGAGGATTCTGCTCCATTGCATCATATTGGGGGTAGGAGGATTCCGCCCTCGGAGCTGGAGGATTCCGCTCCATTGCATCTTATTGAGGGTAGGAGGATTCCGCCCTCGGAGCAGGAAGATTCCGCTCCATTGCATCATATTGGGGGTAGGACGATTCCGCCCTCGGAGCAGGAGGATTCCCCTCTATTTTTTTGGCACATGTGATCCTTTGTATCATATTTCATTTTATTTCAATTCATACCATTGTGTAGACTTGCGGTACATGACTACTGTTCTGCTTATATGTTCATTGCTTATTTGTTAATATTTTTCTGGCTCGCATCCTTGGTTGAGTTCATAAGTTTCTTACGTGTTTCCGGTTGTTATCTGGCTCTGCCTTTTTATAAATTAAATAAAAGGAATTTAGTTTATCTGTTTCTTTTCTCCATGGCTAGCTATCCTATTCTTTGAGGTGGCTAGTCTGCCTTACTTATTGATTCCTTTTGACTCACCCTTCTTTGTTGTTTGTTTCTTATCTACCTATTTCGTTTCGGCGGGTTCGCTCCAGGATTGAGTTCGCCACATTATGAAGGAGCGAAGACGACTTCAGCTGTCAGGGTGAGCCAGCTTTTACTCCGGATGGCCACCAGTTTATTGTTTATTATTGCAGTTGCATTTTGCTCCCTTCAGGAGGTATCTGTCTTCTTTCTTACTCTTAGATGTCTAGTCTGGATAGCCCTAAACCTAGTATGTTGGGTAGTCAGCTGTAATTTCTTTTTTATAACTTAGAGTTATCAGTATGTCTGTATTTTTGTTTTAAGTGTTGTCCTTCTTTTGAATTGTTATGTTTATTTTCCTACTTTAATGTGTAAAGGTTCGCCCGACGGGTCTAGGGGAGGAGGTCGGGTGCCCGCACGGCCTAGCCGGATTTCGGGTCGTGTCAGTTGGTATCAGAGCCCGGTTTAGAGTCTATCCAGACTAAGACAGTGTCTAGTAGAGTTTCGCTGATGGGTACGTAGACGTCCGTACTTATCTACGAGAGGCTATGATGCCATTTAGGAAGTTTCACTTCCTTCATTTCTGATCCTGCGTCGGTCTAGGATGCAAAAGTATTTTCTTTAATTCCTTCGTTGTAATTGTGAACCCTCATGCGACAAATCAGCAAACGGTATGAGTTCAAGACGAAGTAGTCTAGCGTGGGGCTAGCACTGACGAAGCCCCGAGAGTTTTTGATCATGCTTATGATCCAGTTGTGGAGGTCCCCGCTGTACGAGCTCCCGATTGGCAAGGGAGCAGGGCGTTGTGGTTCCCTTGGCTCTCTACGATGCTTTTACAAGAATCTTGACGACCCAGATACCGTAAGAACCTATTATTCGCGGGCAGCCTATCAGGTTGCCGCATGTGCAGACGTTCGGTCTCAGGGAGCTTCTATCCCAGTTCTTAATATTGCCGCAGTAAAGTATGTTCCGGAGGCAGCATATGTTGTCCTCTAGTTATTCTGGCTGGTTAGCTAGCCCGAGTAATGGCTCGGGCCGAGTGTCTGAAGAGGTTCCATCATTTCACGCCGTTGAACCTTCCGATATTGTTAAGCAATGCATCAGATAAACCTCGTGATTCTTCTTAAAATAAAATGATGACAGCGTATCCTTCAGGCTCTTGATTATATCGAGCGGTATGGTGTTGATTATTTTGCTTTCCAGCTTCAGGGGTCCAGCCTTGAATTGGTGGGCCGCTCTCTTATTAGCTAAGTTGGTTCGATTTTTCTTCTAGATTCATGGAAAAGTTCCTTTCGAGTGGCGAGCGAGATGAAAAGTGTTGCCTTTTTGAGTGGATTGGATAGGGTAGCCTGTCGGTTAGCCTGTTGGTGTTTCAGAATATGAGATTGAATTCTATAGAATGGCTGAATATGCATTAGAACTAGTCCATGAGCCTTTTGAGAGAGTCAAAGATTTATTGCTGATCTTTCTCCACCCTTGAGATCCCGGATGGCTCGAGAAATTAAGGTTGGGACTTTATTTGATTTCGTTGTTGATATTGCTCGAAGGTACGAGGCATACTATAAGTTAGAGTGGGAAGAGTTAGAGCAAGAGAGCGAGAAATCCCGCGGCCCTAGTGAGTAACCATGGTACCTTATTTGGAGGTAAGAGTTCTAGTTATTTTGGGAGGTCACCTTCCAGGTTATCTCAACTTGAGTCACGCGATTCTTAGAGTGCGCCAGTAGTTCGTCATTATCAAACCCAGTTTTTCTCTTTGTAGCTATCAACAATCTGTCAAGCATCCATTTTTAGCCTAAAGGTATTATCATTGTTGTGAGCCGGTCATCTTTGGAAGAGTTCTCCCTTAGTCCGGCAAGTAGGCAATCGTCTTTTCTCTCGTTATCAGGCATCTGTGCAGTCGCAGGTGATTTTATTTAGATCTCAATCCGCAAAAGAAACGCCACCATCCAATAGAGGTTGAGAGTATGGTGGCAGTGGTTCTTCAGAAAGTGATTGTCAGTGTAGTGGCTCAGCTCAGTTGCAGAGGCAGTTCTATGAACTGCTTGTCTGGTGGGATGCTGAGGTATCCGATATAGTAGACCCTGAGATTTCTTCTTCTCTTAAATGTGAGTAAGATTTGATTCTTTCGATCGATATGGAAATGGTGTGTCTTATAATGTTTCGATGGTTTCCTTGGATATTGTTTCTATTAAGAATCAGTTGCGGTAGAGGGGTGCGCTTCTAGTATGATTTATTCCTGGCATTTGTGATGACCCTACTAGTTTATCTGATTTAAATGTGAGAGATTTGTGAGTGAGTATCGGTATTGTTTGCTTGGCATCTTGTTGTGCCTCATTCTGTTCTAATGTCAAGTTAGTCTACCTCTCTTTGGAACTCAGTGTCGGTAGGATGATGGGATTCTTATTCGTCACCATCGGAATGCATCATTGTTTCTTCTGGTGTAAAGTGATTAGTAAGTAATACTCGATCTACGTATCTCCTTATAGTTCAAGGCGCTAGTAGATTCATGTTATTCTATGAGTTTGTCTCGGTTATAAAAGGGTTCCTGGTAAATTGTAAGAGTTTCCTTCTTATTGGGAGGTAAATTGGAATGGATGTTTTTCCATAAAGCTTATTTAATGTCTATCTCTTCAATTGCGATTCTTTGGCTAGCCAGACTCGGAAGTAGTCTAGCTCTGGTAGCCAAATAAATCAGAAGAAGAGCTTCTTAAAGCTCTAACTATTTCTATTCTCAATTCGTTGCCATCTCTTCTTTGTTCGGCACTGGTAAGCATAGGCGGTAGGTAATCTATTGTGATGTTCCCTGTGTTGAGCCAGAGTACGTGCCAAGGTAGCCGGGTAAGCACATTGTTGTTTTTCAAGGCTACTAAGGGTAATGAGAGGTGTCATTTGACCTTTGATTTGATCCATCAGGCGGTGGTGCTTATAGAAAATGTAAGGAGTTGTGACTCGAGATTTGTCGCTGTTTGGCATCTCGAAAGGGTAGTTGGTAGTTTAGGTCTGCCTACGTTAAGCTTTTAGCTAAATCTTCTTTAGTCCAGCAGACTGTGCAGTGATGGGTATTCCTATTCAAATAGCTGCATGAGCTTGTGCTTTAAGTGGAGGAGTCTTCCTCCAAATACTGAATGGTAATACTAAATCTTTAAGGCGTTAATACCACCTTTGTCATGACCCAACCTGGGGCCACGACAGAAACCTACAATGACTGTCGATCATTGCTAAACCCGCTAATAATCTATTAATGATAGAGATAAGCTGGCAACCTGATCATATATACGTACCTATCCGCTGAAAGCATAAAGTCTGGAAAGATGACACGACTTTAACTTGCTGGCAATTAGAACACTGAGCCACAAATTCTACTATGTCACACTTCATTCCGTCCCACTAATAAATCTGCTTAAGATCATGGTACATCTTAGTCGCACCTGGATGAACAGTGTATTTGGAATAATGTGCCTCTATCATAATCTGTCCACGTAAATCTGCAACATCAGGGACATAAAGTCTTTCTTTATACATGAGAACACCGTCAGTGGTAACCCCTTATGGTGACTCCGCTTTTCTTCTAGCTATCTGTCTGTATTCAACTAGAACTATAAGGGCACATGTAATCAACTTTGTTGCTGGTATTCTGCCTCAGCTCATGGTCCAACTACATGTCTCTTTTATTTTTACTTTTTCAAGTCATAATATTTCCAATTCAAAGACAATACCCTGAAATAGATATTCACTCTGAAGATCATTCCTGGTATGCATCATACTATCCAGTAGTATTTGCATGATCCTTATCCTTATATGATAGACTCTGTTCAGATGAATCTTTGACATACATTAGGATATGAGTAACTACATTCCCACAATGAGCTTGCGGAACAACACTAACATCAACTGAGATGTTGCATAGTGCGTTCGTAAAAATAATATAGCTTGCATCAAATCTTCTACATTGTGTAGTGACAAGGTACTTCAAAAGCTCCTCCTATTGTATCAAGCGTAAGCTAACTCTTAGTTCCATCAAACTGTTCTATATCGTAAAGTATATCGACGAGGTTCTGCAGAATCATGTTAATCCATCCAGAGTTTCATGTATCTTTATTTCAAAAATGTAGAACTCTCCTCTCGTGATCGAGGAAGGATCAGTGTAGTCAGAATAAGCTGAGCAATGGCGTTATTATATTATCCAGCTATATTTTTATCCAAGAGTTCGATATGCGTGTTATAATTCTGATCCTGTAATCAAGAAATGATGTCCGTGGAGTAGCTTATGAAGGTCGTGCAAGTTCTTTTGTTATCTGCACAATTTTTTTTTAGACGTAGGCTCGTTCGAGGACGAACGAGAGTTTAAGTGGAAGAGAATGAAACGACCTCGGTCAGTCGTTTTGGGAGATAGAACTCTGATTTGTGTCACGATAATTTTAAAATATTTGTAAAGTTCATTCAGACTTATCTGTAAAATTTGAGCTAAATCAGACCTCGTTTGATAGGCACCGGAAGAAGGTTTCAGTTTTTATCGTCGATAAATATTAAAAAAGAGATTTTCGAGCTCGATTTTGGCGAATGAGCTCCGATTCGAAATCCGAAAGCGCCGTTAGGTTTGTATGAATATTTGTGACTTATGTGAACTTTCGAAAGTGAATTTCGATGTTGTTCGGCCAGTTTCCGCTAAAATACCGAAAGTTAAATAATTTTATTTTTTTCATTTAAATTCGCATCTTGAGTTACAGGAACCTGATTTGAGATCTGCCTTAGCTAGTATGCTATATATATTTTGTGTAATGGGAACGCAAAAGTTGGAATTATTTCGAATATCGTAGGGTTCCGTTTTAATTTTCATCGCGAAAAGAAAAAAAAAAGAAAATAAAAAATGAAAAAGGAAAAAGACAAAATGAAAGAAAAGAAAGATGAGGTGGTGGGCATATATATGCTACTAAGCATATATGCTAAGTAGAAAAGCAGGAACCAAAAAAGATACAGAAACGAGAACAGAGGAGAAAATCCAGCAAAAAAAAAAAGTATGAAAAAAATCCTAGAAAATGCGAAAAGAGCCGGAGAAAAATAGGATTTTTACGCCGAAACATCTAGGTAATGATGTTAACTCATTATCTTAGTTTACTACGTGTGTTTGAATATATTTTGACGGTAAAACTTGGAATGTTAGAGATCGTTTTAATAAGTTGAATTAATAGTTTAAAGGGTCGAATGGACCCCGATAATGAAATTGATTATATATTCGTACTCAGTGAGTTATGAGCAACATATAAATGTAATTTATTTGGGGTTTGGTTATGTGATCTTAAACCTTGTACATAGACCTGGCCTGTGTATTGCGTATGCGAATAAGGTATCAGGTTCCTATCTAGATTGCCCTAAAATGTGAGGAATGAAGCCTTTAGCCTAACTTAATATATTTTTCTGCTTATTGAATAGAGTGGGATCATTTGGAAAGGAAACCAAAGGATAAAGCGGTTGTTGATTAGTCGTACTAAATTTTAGAAGAGGTAAGTGTTTATATCCATTTCTTTGGAGGCACCTGGCCTCGTGGAATTTCTACCACGTGTTCCTTACGTGTATAGCTGCCGATAGGCGTAGTCATTACGCCTTAGCTTTGGATTTACATTATATATTATATGTTATGTCATGTTGTTGGTATTGCATTGAGGATCTGATCATTGCACCCTGGCTATGAGTTGACATATACTTCCCGACAGTCGATTATTGAGGGCAGGAAGATTCTACCCTCGGAGCAGGAGGATTTCGCTCCATTGCATCATATTGAGGGTAGGAGGATTCCGCCCTCGGAGCAGGAGGATTCCATTGCATCATATTGAGGGTAGGAGGATTCCGCCCTCGGAGCAGGAGGATTCCGCTCCATTGCATCATATTGGAGGTAGGAGGATTCCGCCCTCGGAGCGGGAGGATTCCGCTCCATTGCATCATATTGGGGGTAGGAGGATTCCGCCCTCGGAGGAGGAGGATTCCGCTCCATTGCATCATATTGAGGGTAGGAGGATTCCGCCCTCGGAGCATGAGGATTCCGCTCCTTTGCATCATATTGGGGGTAGGAGGATTCCGCCCTCGTAGCAGGAGGATTCTGCTCCATTGCATCATATTGAGGGTAGGAGGATTCCGCCCTCGGAGCATGAGGATTCTGCTCCATTGCATCATATTGAGGGTAGGAGGATTCTGCCCTCGGAGCATGATGGGTAAGAGGATTCCGCCCTCGGAGCAGGAGGATTCCGCTCCATTGCATCATATTGGGGGTAGGAGGATTCGACCTTCAGAGCAGGAGGATTCCGCTCCATTCATTTGGCACATGTGACCCTTTGCATCATATTTCATTTCATTTCAATTTATACCATTGTGTAGGCTTGCGGTACATGACTACTGTTCTGCTTATATGTGCATTGCTTATTTGTTAATATGTTTCTGGGTAGCATCCTTGGTTGAGTTCATAAGTTTCTTACGTGTTTCCGGTTGTTATCTGGCTCTGCCTTTTTATAAATTAAATAAAAGGAATTTGGTTTATCTGTTTCTTTTCTCCCTGGCTAGCTATCCTATTCTTTGAGGTGGCTAGTCTGCCCTACTTATTGAGTCCTTTTGACTCACCCTTGTTTGTTTTTTGTTTCTTGTCTACCTATTTCGTTTCGACAGGTTCGCTCCAGGATTGAGTTCGCCACGTTATGGAGGAGTGAAGATGACTTCAGCTGTCAGGGTGAGCCAGCTTTTATTCCGGATGGCCACCAGTTTATTGTTTATTATTTCAGTTGTATTTTGCTCCCTTCAGGAGGTATCTGTCTTCTTTCTTACTCTTAGATGTCTAGTCTGGATAGCCCTAAACCTAGTATGTTGGGTAGTCAGCTGTAATTTCTTTTGTACAGCTTAGAGTTATCAGTATGTCTGTATTTTTGTTTTAATTCTTGTCCTTATTTATGAATTGTTATATTTATTTTCCTAATTTAAAGTGTAAGGGTTCACCCGACGGGTCTAGGGGAGGAGGTCGGGTGCCCGTACGGCCTAGCCGGATTCCGGGTCGTGTCAGCTATGATGGCATTTAGGCTGTTTTCTTTCTTTCATTCCTCGTCATGCATGAGTCTTCTTATCTGAAGTTAAATATTTTTTTATTTATTTTCCACAGTAAATAGTGAGAACGCGCGCGAATGTCCAAAGAGAGGCTGAGGAGCCAGTGGTCGCTCCTGTGCCTGCTGCTCCGCGGGTTGGCGGTGTTTGCCGCGGTAGAGGTCATGGTCGAGGCAGAGGTAGAGTTGCCCAGGCCACGAGTACGGTGGATCATGTTGATCCTACTGCAGAGGTTCCGGTAGTGCCACCTTTTGCTGGGTAGGGAAAGCAGGGCTTATTCGTCCCCCCTCCTCCCCCCCCCCCTCCCCCCGCACTTCATGACGCTTTTATGAGATTCTTAGCGACGCAGATGCCACAGGGACCTCCTATTCCTCAGGCTGCCGTAGATGCTCCTGTTCCTCAGGCTGCTGTAGATGCTCATATTCCTCAGGCTGTTGTAGATGCTCATATCCCTCAGGCAGCTCCTCAGGCTGCGGTAGATATTGGTTCTCAGGTTCAGGAAGCCCTCATTCCAGCTCCCCATGTAGCCCCAACAGTTTATGTTCTAGGTGGTTATGTTCCAGAGGTAGCGGGTGTTATACCTCCGGTTGTTCAGGCTGGTAAGCCAGTCCAAGTAGCAGGTCAAGTTGATGATCCGGCAAGGCTGCATTATTTTACTCGACTTAGTCCTCCGAAGTTCTCTGGTCAGAAACCAGATAAGCATAAGCCTCGTGAGTTTTTTTATCAATGTCAGCGTATCTTAGAGGCCCTTGGATATCTTGAGCAGTATGGAGTTGATTATACTGCCTTCCAGTTTGAGGGTCCGGCTTTAGCTCGGTAGACCGCACTCCAATCAGTTAGGCAGGGCTTATCTAAGCTGACATCGAGTGATTTCTCACATCAATTCATGGAGAAGTTTTTCCCTCGCATTCAGCAGGATGAGAAGAGGAGACAGTTTGAGAGGATTGGACAGAGTAACCTGTGAGTCATGGAGTACGAGCTTTTATTTTTAGAGATGTCCAACTATGCTCCAAATCTCGTGCAGGAGCCCTCTGAGAGGGTCAGACGTTTTATTAATGGGCTTTCTCCTCATTTGCGGTCCCAGATGGCTCGTGAGATTGAGGCTGGTACTCTATTTGATGTCGCTATCGAGATTGCCAGGAGGTATGAGGCCCATCATGGATTGGAGAGAGAGGAGTTAGAGCGGGAGAGTAAGAGATCTCGTGGTCCAGGGAATTCTAGTACCTCGTATGGAGGTAGGAGTTATCAGCAACAGAGTAGGCCTCCTGTTAGACCAGCTCAGTTTCCAGCGCGTGGTTCTCAGAACACGCCTATTTCTTCTCAGGGTCAGTTTTGGTTTCGCCCGCGAGATCAGTCTCAGTTTGATCAGCGTAGATTTGCTCCAGGGTGCTTTATCTGTCAGGATCTAGGGCATCATAAGAAGGATTGCCCTTATCTCCATCAGCAGGGTAGTAGCCGCCCTTTTCCTCGCCTTCCAGCGCCTATGTAGCAGCAGCCTCAGGGTACCCCTCCAGGGTCTCAGTCAGCTAGAGGTGCACCACCACCAGGTAGAGGTCGTGGATGTGGTCCTAGTTGTCCCTCTAGAGGTGGTCGTCAGGGTAGCGACTCCGCTCAGCCGCAGGGACAGCTATATGCACTGGCGGCCAGGCAGGATGCCGAGGCACCCCAGCTGTTGTTACAGGTATTTAATCTGTTTTTGGTCGAGATGTATATTCCTTGGTGGATCCGGGATCTACATATTCATATGTATCTCCTGATTTTGCTTCGGGTTTTCATGCTGATTATATGCATATTCGTGATCCATTTTGTGTTTCTACTCCTATTGGAGACATTATCATTGTGAATCGAGTTTATCCAGTTTGTACCATATCTTTTGGGGGTCGTGAGACACTAGTAAATCTTCTAATCCTAGATATGGTTGATTTTGATGTTATTATTGGCATGGATTGGTTGGCGTTGTGTCATGCCACGTTAGATTGTCATGCCAAGTCTCTTCAGTTGTCTCTTCCTTGTTCAGCACCGGTGGTGTGGCGGGGCTCTGGGTGGCATGTTATTTCTTTCCTGAAGGCAAAGCGGATGATGGATAAAGGGTGTTCAGCGTATCTTGCCATGGTTCGAGATACCACTATGGAGATTCCATCTCTTGATTCTATTCCTGTCGTTAGGGAGTTCCCTGACGTGTTTCCAGATGATTTGCCAGGACTTCCTCCTGATCGAGAGATCGAGTTTGGCATTGATATAGTGCCAGGGACTCAGCCTATTTCTATCCCTCCTTATCGCATGGCTCCATCAGAGTTGAAGGAGCTGAAGGAGCAGTTGCAAGATTTGCATGATAAGAGGTTCATTAGGCCGAATATTTCTCCGTGGGGTGCTCCTGTTCTATTCGTGAAAAAGAAAGATGGGACTATGCGGATGTATATTGATTATTGTCAGCTAAATAAGGTCACCATCAAGAATAAATATCCCTTGCCTCGTATTGATGATTTCTTTGAACAGTTGTAGGGTGCCAAATTCTTTTCTAAGATCGATCTGCGATCTAGTTATCATCAGCGAAAGATTCGTGAGTCAGATATCTCGAAGACTGCTTTTAGGACTCTTTACGGCTATTATGAGTTCCTAATTATGTCTTTTGGACTGACTAATGCCCCTGCAGCCTTTATGGATCTCATGAACCGGGTGTTTAAGCCATTCCTTGATTCCTTTGTCATTGTCTTCATTGATGATATTCTTATTTATTCTTGTAGCCGCGAGGAGCACGATTATTATTTGAGGGTGGTTCTTCAGACCCTCCGTTATCGTAAGTTGTATGCCAAGTTCTCAAAATGTGAGTTTTGGCTTGATTCTGTGGCATTTTTGGGTCACGTGGTATCTAGTGAAGGTATCAAGGTTGATCCGAAGAAGATTGAAGTAGTGCAAAAATGGCCTCGTCCTACCAGTCCGACGGAGATTCGCAGTTTCCTTGGATTGGCAGGTTATTATCGGAGGTTTGTGGAAAAGTTCTGTACTATTGAAGCTCCCCTGACTCGTCTGACGCAGAATGTGGTTCAGTTTTGATGGTCCGATGAGTGTGAGGCAAGCTTCCAGAAGCTTAAGGGCTTATTGACTTCAGCTCCAGTGCTATCCCTTACTTCGGGCACCAGTGGATTTGTAGTCTATTGTGATGCATCTCGTGTGGGCTTGGGTTGTGTTCTTATGCAGCACGGGAAGGTAATTGCTTATGCTTCCAGACAGTTGAAGCCGAATGAGAAGAATTATTCGACTCTCGACTTAGAATTGGCAGCTGTGGTCTTTGCTTTGAAGATATGGAGGCATTATCTTTATGGCGAGCCTTGTGAGGTGTATACGGATCATAAGAGTCTGCAGTATCTTCTCTCTCAGAAAGATCTTAACGGCCGACAGCGGAGGTGGCTTGAATTGATTAAAGATTATGATCTCACTATCCGCTATCATGCTGGGAAGGCGAACGTGGTAGCAGATGCTTTGAGCAGGAAGTCCATGGGCAGCATGGCTTTTCTTTATGCTGATATGAGACCATTGGCCCGAGAATTGCAGTCCCTTTGTGACTCTGGCGTGAGATTCCTTCTCCTAGACTCCAGTGGAGTCTTAGCGTGTATTACAGCTCAGTCTTCCTTAGTCAATCAGATTAAGGAAGATAGTTCGAGGATCCTCATCTGCAGGAGTTGCGTGGTCGTATCTTAAGTAGAGGAGTTCCCTCCTTCGAGCTTGATTCAGATGGAACTCTTCGGTTTAATGGTCGACTATGTGTTCCTGATGTTGGGGATTTGAGGCAGTCAGTGCTCGGTGAAGCTCATAGCTCGCGTTATTCCATTCATCCTGGTATTACAAAAATGTATCAGGACCTCTGAGAGCTATATTGGTGGAAGGGGATGAAGACAGATATATTTTATTATGTATCTCATTGCTTGAACTGTCAGCAGGTTATGTTCGAGCACTGGAGACCAGCAGGGTTAGCCCAGGCATTGCCCATTCCCGAGTGGAAGTGGGAGAACATCACAATGGATTTTATAGTTGGTCTGCCAAAGACCCTGCGGCGCCACGATTCAGTCTGGGTCATTGTTGACAGACTAACTAAATTAGCTCACTTTATCCCTGTAAAGACTACTGATTCAGCTCAGAGGCTGGCTCGGATTTTCATTGAGCAGGTGGTTAGATAGCATGGTACTCCTATATCTATTATCTCAGATCGTGGTTCCCAGTTTACTTCTCAGTTCTGGCAGTCTTTTCAGAGAGAGTTAGGGACCCAGGTGCAGCTTAGCACGGCATTCCATCCTCAGACTGATGGTCAGTCCGAGCGGGTTATTCAAATTCTGGAGGACATGTTGAGAGCTTGTGCACTTGACTTCGGGGGTTACTGGGATGATCATTTGGCGTTAGCAGAGTTCTCTTATAATTATAGCTACCATTCGTCCATTCAGATGGCTCCATTTGAGGCCATATATGGTCGTCGATGTCGTTCTCCTATTGGGTGGTTTGAGTCTCGAGATGTCGAGGTGATGAGTTCAGATATGGTTCGTCAGACTCTTGATGTTGTTCGTATTATTCAGGATCGTTTACGGACCGCCCAGAGTAGGCAGATTTCATACTCGAACCGAAGGAGCCGAGAGTTCGAGTTCGAGGTCGGGGACATGGTATTTCTGAAAGTGTCATCGATGCGAGGTGTAAAGAGATTTGGTAGGAAAGAAAAGCTTAGTCCCAGGTTCATTGGCCCTTTCCGTATCGAGAAATGTATTGGTAAGGTAGCTTATCGGCTCGACTTGCTAGCTTCTATGCCAGTTCACCCCGTTTTCCATGTATCGATGCTCCGGAAGTGTATCCGAGATCCTTCCGAAGTGATCGAATTAGACCCTGCTTAGCTAGATGTGAATCTGGCTTATGAGGAGTTTCTAGTTGCTATAGTTGCGCGTGATGTCAGGAAACTTCGTTCGAAGCAGATTCTGATGGTTCGAGTGCGATGGAATAATCTTTCTTGTGAGGAGGACACTTGGGAGCTTGAGTCCAGTATGCGTGAGAGGTATCCTTACCTCTTCGATGATTCAGGTTCGATCTTGGTATTTAAAGCTTAAAAGCTCTTATCATTGTATATGATTTTGGTTACGTAGTAAACGTTATTAAATTGGTGTAAGCATTCTCATTAGAGGTGTGAAATCTATTTTAGACTCTTGCTCGTTCGAGGACGAACAAGAGTCTAAGTGGAGGAGAATGAAACGACCTTAAGTAGTCATTTCGGGAATTAGAGCTCCGATTGGCTTGTCGAAAATTTTAAAATCTTTGTAAAGTCCATTAGGACTTGTCTGTAAAATTTGAACTAAATCAGACACGTTTGGTAGGCATCGGAAGAAGGTTTCAGTTTTCGTTAGCGATAAATATTAAAAAGAGATTTTCGAGCTCGATTTTTGACGAATGAGCTCCGATTCGAAATCTGAAAGCGTCGCTAGGTTCGTATGGTCATTTATGACATATGTGAATTTTTGAAGTGAGTTTCGAGGTTGTTCGGTTGATTTCGGCTGAAGTTTCGAAAGAATTAATAATTTAGTCCTTTTTCTTTATAATTCGTATCTGGAGTTTCGGGGGTCCGATTTGAGATTTGCCTTGGCGAGTATGTAACATATATTTTGTGTAACTTACTTGAAAAATTTTGGATCATTTCGACTTCTCTAGGGTTTCATTTTAATTTTAATCGTCGTAGCGAATTTAAAAAAAAAAAAAAACAACTTAATTAGGTCGGTTAGCTAAGGGATTAAAATCCCTTAGCAGCAGCAAGACATATAGAGGCGGAAGTATACAACAAAGTTGACGAGAAAGGAAAAGTTAGAAAAGAAAGAGGAAAAAAGGGAAAAAGAGGTGAAAAATAGTGAAATTTCTACCCCAAATCTCCAGATAATGATGTTAACTTATTATCTTAGCTTATTACGTGTGTTTGAATATATTTTTACGGTAAAAATATGGATATTAGATATCTCCCTAATGACTTAAATTGATAGTTTAAAGGGTCAATTGGACCCCGATGATGGAAATGATTATATATTCGTACTCAATGAGTTATTGGCAACATATAAATATAATTTATTTAGGGTTTGGTTATGGAACTTTGAACCATGTAGATAGGCCTGGCCTGCGTATTGCGTATGCGAATAGGGTATCAGGTTCCTAACTGGATTGCCCTAGGACATAAGGAATGAAGCTTTTAGCTTTATTTGGTATAATTTTTCTGCTTATTGAAAAGAGGGGGATCGTTTGACAGTTAATCCAAAGGAAAAAGCAGTTGTTGAGCAGCAGGGCTAGCTTTCGAATACGGTAAGTGTTTATATCCATTTCTTTGGAGGAACTTGGCCTCGTGGATTTTCTACCACGTGTTCCTTACGTGTGTAGCTGCCGATAAGCGTACTCATTACGCCTTAGCTTTGGATTTACATTCTATATTATATGTTATCTCCTGTTATTGGTATTGCATTGAGAATCTGAGTATTGTACTTTAGCTTTGAGTTGGCATCTACTTTCCGGCTGTCGATGAGAGTCCCGCACCGGTGAAGGGTATCCCGAACATATCAACAATTAGAAATACATCTCATCATATGTAAATATTGTTGCAGCGTGCAACCCGATCTATATGTTTACAATATTGCGGCGTGCAACCCTATCCATATGTTTATACTGTTGCGGCGTGCAACTCGATTCATATGTTTATACTGTTGCACTGTGCAACCCGATCCATATATTTATACTGTTGCGGCGAGCAACCCGATACATATATTTATACTCTCGCGGCGTGCAACCCAGAATACGAGCCAGAAATATATAGGTAAACTGAAATATGTCCACAACATGGTATACATATCGTATACACAAAACACAGCATGAAAGTCACCCAATAGTCAGCATGTGGTGCAATGAAATGGGACGAATGCAGTATGATACAATGGAGTCGCATATACCTGATACGTATCTCCGGCGCGGGACTCTCATCGTCTATCAGGAGATATATGCAATAATGATCCTTCACCGGCTCGGGACTCTCATCGATTACCGAGAAGTATATGCAACAATGACCCTTCACCGGCTCGGGACTCTCATCGATTATCGGGAAGTATATGCAATAATGATTCTTCACCGGTGCGGGACTCTCATCGCCAACCGGGAAGTATATGCAATAATAACCCTTAACCGGTGCGGGACTCTCATCTCCAACCAGGAAGTATATGCAATAATAACCCTTCACCGGCTCGGGACTCTCATCGATTACCGGGAAGTATATGACCCTTCACCGGTGCGGGACTCTCATCGCCAACCAGTAAGTATATGCAATAATGACCCTTTACGAGTCCGGGACTCTCATTGCCAACCGAGAAGTTTATGCAATGATGACCCTTCACCGGCTCGGGACTCTCATCGATAACCGGGAAGTATATGCAATGCTCAAAACCAGAGTGCAATGCTCATATGCTCAATACAATACCAACAACAGGCCATAACATATAATATACAATGTAAATTCAAAGCTAAGGCGTAATGAGTACGTCTATCGGCAGCTACACACTTAAGGAACACGTGGTAGAATAACCACAAGGCCAAGGGCCTCCAAAGAAGTGGATACAAACACTTACCTTATTTCAAATTGCTACTCAACAACCGCTTTATCCTTTGGATTCACTACCAAACGATCCTGATTATTCAATAAGAAGAAAATATATCAAATTAGGCTAAAGGCTTCATTCCTCACATCTTAAGGCAATACGGTTAGGAACCTGATACCCTATTCGCATACGCAATACGCAGGCCAGGCCTATGTACAAGGTTCCAAGTCACATAACCAAACCCTAAATAAATTACATTTATAGGTCTCCCATAATTTCCTGAGTATAAATATATACTCAATTCCATTATCAGGGTCCTATTAACCCTTTAAACTATTAATTGAACTAATTAAAATGATGTCTAATATCCCAATTTTTACTGTCATAATATATTCAAACACATGTAATAAACTAAAATAATGCATTAAGATCATTACCTTAATATTTCGGGGTCAAAATTATACTTTTTCTCCGGCTCTTTTCTTATTTTCTGGCGTTTTTCTCTTCCTCCCCGTCATTTCATTTTCTTTCTGTTTCATATTGTTCATGCTTCTGTTTCTATATACTACTAGCTCATCCTTAGCTTTTTAAGCTAAGGACCCACCACCTTTCTTTCTTTTCTTTTTTGTCTTTTTCTTTTCTCTTTTCTTTTATTTTATTTTCTTTTCTTGTCGCGATGAAAATTAAAACGGAACTCTAAGAAATTTGAAATGATCCCAAATTTCTCAAGTAAGTTATACAAAATATATGTAACACACTTGCTAAGATGGATCTCAAATCGGACTACTGAAACTCAATATGCTAATTAAATGGAAAAAGGTCAAATTATTTAACTTTCGGCATTTTAGCGGAAACTAGCTGAACAACCTCGAAATTTACTTTCGAAAGTTTACAAAAGTCACAAATAATCATACGAATCTAGTGGCGCTTTCAGATTTCGAAACGGAGTTCATTCACCAAAATTGAGCTCGAAAATCTCTTTTTAATATTTATCGACAATAAAAACTGAATTATCCTTTGGATACCTACCAAACAAAGTCCGATAATATTTTAAAATTATCGGCACGCCAATCGAAGTCCTACCTTTCGAAATGACAGACCGAGGTCGTTTCATATACGCACATCAATTACTCTCTCTGTAATCTTCCCCAACACAATCCATACAATACACGACCACCCCTCTCCATTTCATCATCATCATCGACACAAAAAATAAGAATAGAAGCAAACCCCACTTTTTCCCTCTTCTTCCCCGAAAACCAACTCAAACACCACACACACACACACACACACAAAAAAAAAAGTAGAAACAGACACACGAACATGCAGTAGATCGGGGTAAAAGGGATCGGGACTTGGGGATACCACACATGCGGAGAAACGACGGGTCAAGTGGTGGAAAGTGCCATCACCACCGATATCAGCCCTCACAATCACCAACGACGATGACTTTCTTTTAGCCAAAACCCATCTCCTTATTCGATGTCTTTTTCCGATTTGGGGGTTTCGATAAAAAACATTAGTAGCAGCGAGGTGGCAGCGACGCCGCTGGAAAACGATTCGGCAGTCGCTCCTCGCTCTTCCACTACTTTACTGATGTTTTCTGTATCGTGTTTCGATCTGGGTTTGAGCGGAGATGTTTCTCGAGTTTCGTTCAGTCTTGTGGGGTTGCTGGTGATATAGCTGAATCCCTATCGTTTGGGACTACGAATGACACGACCCGAAATTCGGTTAGGTAGTGCGGGCATCCGACATCCTCCCCTAGACCCATCGGGCGAACCCTTACCAATTAAATTAGGAAAATAAATGTACAATTCATAAATAAGGACAAGACTTTAAAAAAATACAGACATACTGATACCTCTAAGATGTACAAAAAGAAATTACAGCTAACTACCCAACATACTAGGTTTAGGGCTATCCAGACTAGACATCTAAGAGTACAAAAAAAGACAGATACCTCCTGAAGGAAGCAAAATGCAGCTGAAATAATAAACAATAAACTGGTGGCCATCCGGAATAAAAGCTGGCTCACTCTAACAGCTGAAGTCGTCTTCGCTCCTGAACAACGTGACGAACTCAATCCTGGAGCGAACCTGCCGAAACGAAATAAATAGACAAGAACAAACAACAAACAAGGGTGAGTCAAAAGGACTCGATAAGTGGGTTAGACTAGCCACCTCAAAGAATAGGATAGCTTGCCAGGGAGAAAAGGAACAGATAAACCAAATTCCTCTTATTTAAATTATACAAAGGCAGAGCCAGATAATAACTAGAAACACGTATGGAATGACAAACTCATCAACAACCAGGAACGTAAGATAACCAAAACATATAGATATCCCAAACTCATCAACAATCAGAAATACATCCTCTTGCGGCGTGTAACCCGATCCATATATTTAGACCATTGCGGCGTCCAATCTGATCGATATATTTATACCGTTGCGGCGTGCAACCCGATCCCCGCAACCCAGGATATAATGGTATGAAATGAAATAAAATGAGATGAAATGAAATGAAATGAAATATGATGCAAAGGATCACATGTGCCCGTAATCCCATCTCGAAGCGGAATACTCTTGCACTCGAGGGGAATGCAATTTGATAACCAACTGGAGCGGAATACTCCTGCACCTGGGGCAGAATACTCCTGCTCCCGATATAATATAAACCAGAGGCAGAATACTCCTGCACTCTCCTGGGGCGGAACACTCCTGCACCCGATAAAATATAAACCAGAGGCAGAATACTCCATCACTCTCCTGGGGTAGAATACTCCTACCCTCAATATGATACAATGGAGTGGAATACTCCTGCTCCTGGGGCGGAATAATCCTGCACCCAATATGATATGCAATGTAATGCATATGAATGACATATAATGCATATGAATGCAATGTGATGCAATAATAACCCTTCACCGGCGCGGGACTCTCATTGACAGCCGGGAAGTAGATGCCAACTCACAGCCAGAGTACAATGCTCAGATCCTCAATGTAAACTAACAACAGGATATAACATATAATATATAATATAAATCCAAAGCTAAGGCGTAAGGAGTACACCTATCGGCAGCTACACACATAAGGATTACGTGGTAGAAAATCGACGAGGCCAGCTACTTTCAAAGAAATGGATATAAACACTTACCTCTTCCAAAAGTTGGCATTGCTAATCAACGACCGCTTTATCCTTCGGTATCATTGCCAAACGATCCCACTCTATTCAATAAGCAGAAAAATATATCAAATTAGGCTAAACGCTTCATTCCTCACATCTTAGGGCAATCCAGGTAGGAACCCGATATCCTATTCGCATACGCAATACGCAGGCCAGGCCTATGTACAGGGTTTAAGGTCACATAACCAAACCCTAAATAAATTACATTTATGAGTTGCCCATAACTCACTGAGTACGAATATATAATCAATTCTATTATCGGGGTCTATTTGACCCTTTAAACTATTAATTGAACTTATTAAAACGATGTCTAATATTTCATGTTTTACCGTGAAAACATATTCGAACACACGTAATAAACTCAAATAATGCATTAAGATCATTACCTGAATGTTTCGGGGTAAAAATTCTACTATTTTCCCTGCTCTTTTCTCATTTTCTGGCTTTCTTTGCTTCTGCTGCATTTTCTCTTCTCATATTTCTCGTTCTGTTTCTCTGTGTTCCATATGTAACTTTGTCCTTAGCTTTTAGCTTAAAAGCTAAGGACCACCGTTACTATTGTTTATTTTTTTCGTTTTTCTTTTATTTTATTTTATTTTCTTTTCTTTTCTCTACGAAAATTAAAACGGTATCCTATGATATTCGAAATAATTCCAACTTTTGCATAAAAGTTATACAAAATATATGTAACATACTCGCGAAGGCAGATCTCAAATCGGACTCCCGAAACTCAAGTTGCGAATTTAAATGAAAAAAGTCAACTTATTTAACTTTCGGCATTTTAGCGCAAACTAGCCGAACAACATCGAAATTCACTTTCGAATGTTTACAAAAGTCACAAATAATCATACGAACCTAACGGCGTTTTCGGATTTCGAATCGGAGTTCATTCGCCAAAACCGAGCTCGAAAATCTCTTTTTAATATTTATCGACAATAAAAACAGAAATCTTCTTCCGATACGTACCAAACGAGGTCTGATTTTGCTCAAATTTTACAGACAGGTCCTAATGGATATTCGAACATTTTAAAATTATCGGCACGCCAATCGGAGTCCTAACTTCTGAAACGACTAACTTAGGTCGTTTCATTCTCCTCCACTTAAACTCTCGTTCGTCCTCGAACGAGCCTAAGCCTAAAGAAAAATTCGCACAGATAACAAAAGAACTTGCACAACCTTCATAAGCTACTCCACGGACATTATCTCATGATTGCAGAATCAGAATTATAACAGGAACACCAAACTCTTGGAATAAAACATATCTGGATAATATGATAATACCATTGCCCCGATTATTCTAACTAAGATGATCCTTCCTCGATCACGAGAGGAGAGTTCTACATTTTCGAGACAAAGATACACGGAACTTTCGATGGATCAACATGATTCAGCCAATAATCATCTCTTGGATATACCATTCCATATAGAATAGGTCGATGGAACTAAGAATTAGCTCACGCTTGATGCAATAGTGGAAGCTTTTGAAGTACCTTGTCACTACTCACTATAGAAGATTTGATGCAAGCTATATTATTTTTACAAACACACTATGCAACATCTCAGTTGATGTTAGTATTGTTTTGCAAGCTCCTTGTGGGAATGTAGTTACTCATATCCTAATGTATGTCAAAGGTTCATCTGAACAGGGTCTATCGTATAAGGATAAGGATCATGCAAATACTTCTGGATAGTATGATGCAGACCAGGAATGATCTCCAGACTGAACATCTACTTCAGGGTATTGTCTTTGAATTGGAAATATTATGTCTTGTAAAAGTGAAAATAAAAGAGACATGTAGTTGGACCATGAACTGAGGCAGAATACCAGCAACAAAGTTGATTACATGTGCATTTACAATGCTAAAGTAACTTATCAAAGAGTTGAGGTTTGAAGGAGATATGCCAATGATGGATGGATGATAAGCTGCACGAGACCTTTAACTCTAAATTTTCTGAAGTAAAACAGCGTCAGTATGAGGATCCAGTTCTAGTTGAATACAGACAGATAGCCAGAAGAAAACCGGAATCACCATACAGAGGTTACTACTGACGGTGTTCTCATGTATAAAAATAGACTTTGTGTTTCTGATGTTGCAGATTTACGTGGACAGATTATGATAGAGGAACATTATTCAAAATCCACTATTCATCCAGGTTCGACTAAGATATACCATGATCTTAAGCAGATTTTTTGGTGGGACGGAATGAAGTGTGACATAGTAGAATTTGTGGCTCAGTGTTCTAATTGCCATCAAGTTAAAGTCGTGTCATGTTTCCAGGCTTTATACTTTAAACAGATAGGTATGTTTGTATGATCAGGTTGTCAGCTTATCTCTATCATTAATAGATTATTAGTGGATTTAGCAATGATCGGCACTCATTGTAGGTTTTTGTCGTGGCCCTAGGTTGGCTTGACAAAAGTGGTATCAACGCCTTAGAGATTTAGTATTACTATTCAATATTTGGAGGAAGACTCCTCCACTTAAAGCACAACTCATGCAGCTATTTGAATAGGAATAACCATCCTCGCACAGTCTGTTGGACTAAAGAAGATTTAGCTAGCTGAACGTAGGCAGTCCTAAGCTACCAACTACCCTTTTGAGTTGCCAAACAGCTGCAACTCTCGAGTCACAACTCCATACATTTGCTGTAAACACCACTGCCTAATGGATGGTACTTTTATTACCCTTAGAACCCTTGAAAAAAAATAATATGCATACCCGGCTACAATAACATGTACTCTGGCTCAACACAGGGAACATCACAATAGGTTACTGACCGCCTAGACTCACCAGT
This sequence comes from Petunia axillaris subsp. axillaris, assembly GCA_029990575.1. Taxonomy (NCBI): domain Eukaryota; kingdom Viridiplantae; phylum Streptophyta; class Magnoliopsida; order Solanales; family Solanaceae; genus Petunia; species Petunia axillaris. Next base: position 8,209,851 of record JARKNS010000001.1, on the reverse strand, counting down.
GCCGAACAAGGAAGAGATGGCAACAGACTGAGGATAGAAATAATTAAAACTTCAGGAAGCTCATATTCTTATTTGCTTGGCTACCAAAGCTAGACTATTTCCGAGTCAGGCTAACCAAAGAATCTCAATTGAAGAAATAGACATTAAATGAGCTCTATGGAGCAACATCCATATCAATTTAACCTTCCAATAAGAAGGAAACTCTGAAAATTTACCAGAAAACCCTTTTATAATCCAGATAAGCTCATGAGATAATATGACTTTACTAGAGTTTTGAACCAAGAGAAGATACGTAGATCGAGTATTACTTACTAACCACTTTACACCGAAAGAAACAATGACACTCTCTGATGGTGATGAACTAGAATCTCATCATCTTACCGACACTAAGTTCCAAAAAGAGGTAGACTGACTTGACATTATAACAGAGTGAGGCACAACAACATGCCAAGCAAACAATACCGATACTCACTAACAAATCTCTCACATTTAAACCAGATAATCTAGTAAGGCAATCATAAATGCAAGGAATAAATCATATCAGAAGCTCACCCCTCTACCGCAACCAATTCTTAATAGAAACGACATCAAAAGAGACCATGGAAACATGATAGGACACCCCATCTCCAGATCGACCGGAAGAATCAAATCTTACTCACATTTAATGGAAGAAGAAATACATGGGTCTACTATATGGGATACCTTAGCATCCTGCCAGGAACTGCCTCTGCAGCTGAGGTTAGCCTCTACCCTGATAATCACCTTCTGAAGAGGCACTGCCACCACACTCTCGACCTCTACTGGATGGTGGCATTTCTCTGACTGATTGAGATCTAAATGAAATCGACTGCGACTGTGCAAGTGCCTAATGACAAGAGAAAGGACGACTGCCTACTTGCCGAAGTAAGGGAGAACTCCACCAAAGATGACATGCTCGCGACAATGGTAATACCTTTTCAGTGAAAATGGAAGCTGGACAGATTGTTGATACCTACAAAGAGAAAAACTGGGTATGATATTGACGAACTACTGGCGCACTCTGAGAGTCGCGTGACACAAGCTGAGATAACCTGGAAGGTGACCTCCCAAAATAATCAGAACTCTTACCTCCAAATGAGGTACCATGGTTGCCCACTAGGGCCACGAGATCTCTTGCTCTCCCGCTCTAACTCTTCCCCTCTAACTTACGATATGCCTAATACCTTCGAGCAATATCAACAACGACATCAAATGAAGTCCCAACCTCAATTTTTCGAGCCATCTGGGATCTCAAAGAAGGAGAAAGATCATCAATAAATCTTTGAATCTCTAGAAAGGCTTATGGACTAGTTCTAATGTATATTCAGCCATTCTATAGAATTCAATCTCATATTCTGAAACACCAACAGGCTAACCGACAGGCTACCCTGTCCAATCCACTCAAACTGGCAACACTTTTCATCTCGCTCGCTACTTGAAAGGAACTTTTCGACGAATCTAGAAGAAAATTTGAACAAAGTGAGCTAATAAGAGAGCGGCCCACCAATTCAAGGCTGGACTCTGAAACTGGAAAGAGGAATAATAAACACCATACCGCTCGATATAATCAAGAGCCTGAAGGATACAAATACCCTGACATTATTTTTTAAAAAAAATTCACGGGGTTTATCTGATGCATTGCTTAAGAATATCGGAAGGTTCAACCACGTAAAATAATGCAACCTCTTCGGACACTCGGACCGAGCCATTACTCAGGCTAACTATCCAGCCAGATTAACTAGAGGCACAACACATGCTGTCTCCGGAATATAATTCACTGCAGCAATATTAAGAACCGGAAAATGAGCTCTTTCAGATCGAACGGTCTGCACATGCGGCAACCTGATAGGCTGTCCAGCGAATAATAGGTTCTTACGGTATCGTATCTGCATCGCCAAGATTCTCGTAAAAGCATCGTAGAGAGCCAAGGGAACCACAAGGCCCTGCTCCCTTGCCCATCGCGAGCTCGTACGGCTGGGACCTCCGTAACTAGTTCGTCAGCACGATCAAAACTCTCAGAGCTTCGTCAGTGTTAGCCCCAGGCTAGACTGCTTCGTCTTGAACTCATACTCTTTGCTGATTTGTCGCACGAGGGTTCACAATTACCATGAAGGAATTAACGAAATACTTATGCATCCTAGACCGACGCACGATCAGAAATGAAGGAAGTGAAACTTCCTAAATGCCATCATAGCCTCTCGTAGATAAGTACGGACGTCTACGTACCCATCAACAAGACACTACTAGACACTGCCTTAGTCTGGGTAGACTCTAAATTAGGCTCTGATACCAACTGACACAACCCGAAATCCGGTTAGGCCGTGCGGGCACCCGACATCCTCCCCTAGACCCATCGGGCGAACCCTTACCAATTAAATTAGGAAAATAAATATACAATTCATAAATAAGGAAAAGACATAAAAAAAATACAGACATACTGATACCTCTAAGCTGTACAAAAAGAAATTATAGCTAACTACCCAACATACTAGATTTAGGGCTATCAAGACTAGACATCTAAGAGTACAAAAAAAGACAGATACCTCCTGAAGGGAGAAAAATGCAGCTGAAATAATAAACAATAAACTGGTGGCCATCCGGAATAAAAGCTGGCTCACCCTGACAACTGAAGTCGTCTTCGCTCCTGAACAACGTGGCGAACTCAATCCTGGAGCGAACCTGCCGAAACGAAATAAATAGATAAGAACAAACAACAAACAAGAGTGAGTCAAAAGGACTCAATAAGTGGGGCAGACTAGCCACCTCAAAGAATAGGATAGCTAGCCAGGGAGAAAAGGAACAGATAAACCAAATTTCTCTTATTTAAATTATACAAAGGCAGAGCCAGATAATAACTAGAAAAACATATGGAATGACAAACTCATCAACAACCAGGAACGTAAGATAACCAAAACATATAGATATTCCAAACTCATCAACAATCAGAAATACATCCTGTTGCATAATGCAACCCGATCCATATATTTATACTGTTGCGGCGTGCAATCTGATCCATATATTTATACCGTTGCGGCGTGCAACCCGATCCCCACAACCCAGAATACGAGCCAAAAATATATAGGCAAATAAGTAATGCACGTAGAAGCAGAACAGTAGTTATGTACCACAAGTCTACACAATGGTATGAAATAAAATAAAATGATATGAAATGAAATATGATGCAAAGGGTCACATGTGCCCGTAATCCCATCTCGAAGCAGAATACTCCTGCATTAGATGGGAATCCAATCTGATAACCAACTGGAGCGGAATACTCCTGCTCCTGGGGCGGAATACTCCTGCACCCGATATAATATAAACCAGAGGCGGAATACTCCTGCACTCTCCTGGGGCGGAATACTCCTGCATCCGATAAAATGTAAACCAGGGGCAGAATACTCATGCACTCTCCTGGGGCAGAATACTCCTACCCTCAATATGATACAATGAAGCGGAATACTCCTACACCCAATATGATATGCAATGTAATGCATATGAATGACATATAATGCATATGAATGCAATGTGATGCAATAATAACCCTTTACCGGCGTGGGACTCTCATCGACAACCGGGAAGTACATGCCAACTCACAGCTAGAGTACAATGCTCAGATCCTCAATGTAATACCAACAATAGGATATAACATATAATATATAATGTAAATCCAAAGCTAAGGCGTAAGGAGCACGCCTATCGGCAGCTACACACGTAAGGAATACGTGGTAGAAAATCCACGAGGCCAGGTGCCTTCAAAGAAATGGATATAAACACTTACCTCTTCCAAAAGTTGGCATTGCTGATCAACAACCGCTTTATCCTTTGGTTTCATTGCCAGACGATCCCAGTCTATTCAATAAGTAGAAAAATATATCAAATTAGGCTAAAGGATTCATTCCTCACATCTTAGGGCAATCCAGGTAGGAACCCGATACCCTATTCGCATACGCAATACGCAGGCCAGGCCTATGTATAGGGTTTAAGGTTACATAACCAAACCCTAAATAAATTACATTTATAAGTTGCCCATAACTCACTGAGTACGAATATATAATCAATTCCATCATCGGGGTCCATTTGACCCTTTAAACTATTAATTGAACTTATTAAAACGATGTCTAATATTTCAAGTTTTACCGTGAAAACATATTCGAACACACGTAATAAACTCAAATAATGCATTAAGATCATTACCTGAATGTTTCGGGGTAAAAATTCTACTATTTTTCCTGCTCTTTTCTCATTTTCTGGCATTTTTTAATTTCTGCTGCATTTTCTCTTCTCATAATGCTCGTTCTGTTTCTCTGTGTTCCATATGTAACTTTGTCCTTAACTTTTAGCTTAAAAGCTAAGGACCACCTTTCTATTATTTATTTATTTTTTTTTTCTTTTATTTTTTTTTCTTTTCTTTTCTTTTCTCGACGAAAATTAAAACGGTACCCTATGATATTCGAAATAATTTCAACTTTTGCATACAAGTTATACAAAATATATGTAACATACTCACGAAGGCGGATCTCAAATCGGACTCTCGAAACTCAAGATGCGAATTTAAATGAAAAAATTCAAGTTATTTAACTTTCGGCATTTTAGCGGAAACTAGCCGAACAACATCGAAATTCACTTTCGAAAGTCTACAAAAATCACAAATAATCATACGAATCTAACGGAGCTTTCAAATTTCGAATCGGAGTTCATTCGCCAAAACCGAGCTTGAAAATCTCTTTTTTATATTTATCCACAATAAAAACTGAAATCTTCTTCCGGTACGTACCAAACGAGGTCTGATTTAGCTCAAATTTTACAGACAGGTTCTAATGGATATTATAAATATTTTAAAATTATCGGCACACCAATCGGAGTCCTAACTTCCGAAACGACTAACTGAGGTCATTTCAACGAACCTTGTTGATAAAATTCACTGCTTGAATTTGTTTCTTCAGCCGCTTCTGCTAATTGCTGTGGCACTAGTTGTTTATCTGCTAATTTTTTCTTCTGTTGCTACTAATCTTGGTGGATTTTTGCAGAACCATTTAGTTAACAATTGGAGTCGCAGCAGCGCCATCATGATTGAGCGGCGTTGCTCCTCTTCTTCCTTCGCATTTAACTGTTTCTATGCTGGTCGCCGTTTTCCCCTCCGGTGTTTGGTGACATCGTTCTGCTTATTCACTGCTTTGACCGTTCAATAATCTGGCTTTGCTGCTTTTACTTTATCTCAGTGCCCACTATATTATTTTTATTATCTGGATAAGTTGTTGCTGATAATTGTTAAGTTCCACCTAATGTTTGTTTGATTTGTTTCAGTGGAAATATTCAAGAAATTTGTCCCATACATTGGATTACTTGACGGACAAGCACTGATCTGAACGTGATACTAACTTTAGCCTATGAAAATATTTGTATTTGAGGCTTTACAACGAATTGACGGATGCTATACCCATTACGACCAAGAAAAATAATTATTTATTTGAGGCCTACTGATTTGAACAGATAAACGATCCCATTCCCGTGTCCCTAAAACAAAAATGCTATGATGACGTGTATGAGTCGTGATTGCAAAACGAGTCGGTGATGGAGTGGTGAGACCGGTACTTGGCATGGCAATACGACCGGCCGGCGTGTTTGCAGCCGTACCAATGTCCTTAACCTCCACCCGAATCATACATACCTGAGCCTACACTTTTAAAAATCCTTTTCCCCTTTATTTAAAACTATTATTATTTTATTATTATTACTATTATCATTTTCATTATTATTATTATTATTATTACTATTATTACTCTTATTCTTCTTCTTCTTCTTATTATTATTATTAATAATATTATTATTATTATTATTATTATTTTTATTGTTATTAATATTATTGTTATCATTAACTAACTCATTTTCTTTAAATTTTGTGAGGTAAGATTGGATGAGAGACGACAACCTATTTTGGAAGAAAGCAAAAACCCTTTTGTTGTTGTTGTTGTTGTTGTTATTATTATTATTATTATTATTATTATTATTATTATTATTTAATTCTTATTATTATTATTAGTATTTATTATTATTATTATTGTGCTAATTCATTTTAATCTTTTTTCAAGGTGAAATTCTCCAAGGAGGAAGCCATTAGCAAATCATACTTTTTTTTAATACTATATACATACTTTACTTGTCATTCAAATTATTTGTCTATTCTTAGTTACTTAGTTTATTTGCTTAACTGTTCTACTTTGAATCCCAATTGTAATGGCGACCAATAACCACATTTGGTGGAGCTCGAGAGGTGCCTAACCCCTTCCTCTTGAGTTAACTTGAACCTCTTACCTAGAATATCTGGCTCGTAGACTAAGTTTCAGAGTTAATTGTAAAATTAGCTAGAAACAAAATAGGTGCCCGAATACGCCTAGTTAAAAAATATGTTATGTGGCGACTCCAACTCTTTACCAGTGAGTTACCCAATAGGTCGAGCCCTATTTCGAACTTTAACCGGTTCGTGTAAAAATAGGATGCGACATTAACTTAGAGGTTAACCTTATTGTTCGTCTTATCATCTTACACTCACTATTTAAGAATTCATAAAATTGCTTATAATGACCGTTTATGTAGATGCAAATACAATTTATATCCCACTTGGTATTTAAAGATATCACTTTTAACATCAATTTTTGTAAATCATTAAAATTTAGATTATATGCATCTTGAATATAACCTATAAAATAGGTATAACCCATTATAAATCTATGATTGACATGTGAGCTACACATAGACCAAATGGCTTTTTTAGCTTTGTTAATATATTTTTCCTTTTTATTTAATTTTTTGCTTCCATTGTTATAATAATAATGTCTCTTTTATTACCCTTTCTAAATATATTAGACAAGGATTAATATGAGAGAAAAATATTTTTATTAGAAGAAATAGAGTTAAATCTCAGGTGTATGTATTACTGAACCGAATAGATTTATCTAGCATGTAAAAAAATTCATTTTTATAGTCTTCCCCAAGGTCAAGTGGCTATAGCACCCACTCGAACTGGACATGGAATCTTACCTTGTGTTTATCACCCAACATAATCAGTGACAACAACCTACTTTTCACCCATTTCTACAACAGTCTCAGTTTATGGCCAACTCAATTGATATGGTAGGACCAACAACCAACATCCAACAGCAGCCTCTTCATTCACAAATTAATTGGCCTAGTAGCTATTGAAGAGCTATTCCTGTCATTTGAAAATCATAAAAAAAAAAAAAAGTGAAAATCATAGTTTGAGATTTTAGCGATGCAACATGTTTGGATGTGGAAAAGATAAGAGTCCAAATAGCTTCGTTGGATTTTTTTTATATTTGCTCTGTTATTTAATATATTTCTTTTATTATTTACAATACTAGACATTGAACACGTAAGTTGCACAAGAGTTGCACATGCCCAGTTTGATTCGTAAAATAACAATTTCCTTCTTAATACTCTCTCTGAATATTCTTCTTTGCTTCTGGCATTAATTCCCTCGTGCAACTGATTTGATACTTCATTTTTTAAGATCCTACACTTGTGGTGCTTCCCTAGCGTTGATTAAGGAACCTCAAGTTCTTTATGAATGTTGACACGTGAGTCGCACGTACATTTCAAGCCAAGACATTATTAACTTATAAGATTGAAGTATAAGATAAACATACCTAATAGCTAGCTTGTATTACTTTATTTGCCTTATTTGTTAAATGTTTTTAAATTTTCCAGTGACTCATGCGAACCAAAGTAGCAAGTAAGAAAAATGTATCTTTAATTATCAAAATAGCAAGCTTGTAATGAGAAAATTTAATGAAGTACCAATCAGAAGAGACAATTGTACAACTCACAATAAATTAGATCTCAAGTTCTATCTAATTTGGTAATTTGTTGAGTAATGGATTCAGTTGCCGTTTTCATCTATCGCTCTACAAGTAAAAAATTATTTCATCTTGTACGAATGGTCTATATAATTCAAGTCAATAATAGCAAATGCTAACTTAGAGTTTAACCTTATTGTTCTTCTTATCATCTTACTTTCAATGTTTAAGAATTCATAAAATGGCTTGTGATGACCTTTTATGTAGAAGTAAATACATTTTATATCCCACTTGAAATTTTAAAGTATCACTTCTAGTAGTAATTTAAGTAAATCATTATAAGTTTTGTTATATGCATCTTGAATATAACCTATAAAATAAGTAAAAGCCGTTATAAAACTATGATTGACGTGTGAGTTACACATAGACCAAATAGCTTGCTTAGCTTTATTAGTAATATATATTTCATTTTATTTAACTTTCTTCTTTCATGGTTATGAAAATATTGTTTCTTTTAATTCCCTTTATAAATGTATTAGTCAAAGTTTAATATGAGAGAAAATTATTTTGATTGGAAGAAATAAAGTTAAATCTCAGGTGTACGTATTATTAAACCCGAATAGATTTATCTAGATTGTAAGCAAATTTATTTTATGTTCTTCTCAATATCAAGTAGCTCTACCACCTATTCAGACTGGATATGGAATCTCATCTAGTGTTTATCACCAGCAAAACCAGTGACACCAACAACAACCTCTTCACCAACTTGTACAACAGTCTCAAATAATGACAAACCCATATATATGGTAAGACCAACAGGCAATGGGTAGCCTCCGTATTTATAAATTAACTTGCCTAGTATTTACAAATTAACTAGCTTAGTATCTACTAAAGAGCTATTCCTGTCGTTTGCAAATCATAAAAGAAGAAGTGAAAGTCATAATTTGAGATTTTAGAGATGCAACATATTTGGATGTGGAGGACATAAGAGACGAAAGAGCCTGCTTGGATTTCTTTATATTTCATCTTTTATTTAATATTTTTATTTCATTTTGTACCAATACTAGACATTGAACACGTAAGTTGCACACGAGTTGCACGTGTCCAGTTTGACTCATAAAATCACACTTTCCTTCTTAATATGTACACACGATACTCTTCATTGCTTCTGGCATTAATTTCTTCGCGCAATTGAATTGATGTGTGGTTTTTAAAGCTCCTACACTTGTGGTGCTTCTCTTGCATTGATCAAGGAACCTCAAGTTCTTTGTGGATGTTGACATGTGAGTAGCATGTGCATTTCAAGTCAAGACATTATTAACTTGTAATGATTGAAATATGAGATATACATACCAAATAGCTCGCTTGAATTTCTTTATCTAACTTACTTGGTTAATGTTTTTTCATTTTTCTGTGGATCATGCGAATAAAGTAGCGTGTAGGAAAAATATTTCAATTATCAGAATATCAAGCTTTTAATGAGAAAAATTAACGAGGTACCATATAGAAGAGGAAATTGTACAACCCACATGAGAAATACAAAATGATGTTATAAATGGCGTCATAATGATTGACATGTCAGCTTCATGTGGCAGTCGGTCAGAAAAAAGAATAACAATAAATTAGATCTCATGTTCATCCTAATTTGGTAGTTTGTTTGTGTAATGGACTTTCACTAGTCGTTTCATCTATCTCTCAACTAGTAAAAAATTATTTCATCTTGTACGCATGGTCTACGTAATTTCATGTCGACAATAGCAAATGTTAACTTAGAGATTAACCTTATTGTTTTTCTTATCATCTTACACTCACTATTTAAGAATTCGTAAAATATCTTATGATGGTCGTTTATGCTGATGCAAATACATTTTATATCCCTCTTGAAATTTAAAAAATATCACTTTTAACATTAATTTTTGCAAATCATTAAAAGTTAGATTATATACATCTTGAATATAACCTATAAAATAGGTATAACCCATTACAAAACTTTGATTGACATGTGAGCTGCACATAGACCAAATGGCTTGCTTAGCTTTGTTAATATATTATTCCTTTTTATTTAATTTTTTACTTTCATTGTTTTAACAATATTGTCTCTTTTAATACCCTATAAATTTATTAGGCAAGGATTAATATGAAAGAAAAATATTTTGATTATAAGAAATAGAGTTAAATCTCAAGTGTATGTATTAGTGAACCGAATAGATTTATCTAGCTTGTAAGCAAATTCCTTTTTATAGTATTCCCAGGGTCAAGTGGCTATAGCACCCACCCGAACTGGACATGGAATCTTAGCTGGTGTTTATCGCCGAGCACAATCAGTGACAACAAAAACCTACTTTTCACCCATTTCTACAACTGTCTCACTTAATGGTCAACTCAATTGATATGGTAGGACCAACAACCAACGTCTATCATCAGCCTCTTCATTCACAAATTAATTGGCCTACTAGCTACTGAAGAGCTATTCATGTCCGTTACAAATCATAAAAGAAGAAGTGAAAATCATAGTTTGAGGGTTTAGAGATGCAACATGCTTGGATGTGGAAAAGATAAGAGTCCAAATAGCTTCCTTCGATTTTTTTATATTTCCTCTGTTGTTTAATATTTTTCTTTCATTATTTACCAATACTAGACATTGGACACGTAAGTTACACAAGAGTTGTACGTGTCCAGTTTGATTCATAAAATCACAATTTCCTTCTTAATACTCTCACAAAATATTCTTCATTGCTTCTAGCATTAATTCTCTTGTGCAACTGATTTGATGCTTCATTTTTAAAGATCCTACACTTGTGGTGCTTCCCTAGCGTTGATCAAGGAACCTCAAGTTCTTTATGAATGTTGACACATGAGTCGCACGTATATTTCAAGTCAAGACATTATTAACTTGTATGATTGAAATATAAGATACACATACCTAATGGCTAGCTTGAATTACTTTATTTGCCTTATTTGTTTGATGTTTTTAAATTTATAGTAAATCATGCATACCAAAGTAGCAAGTAAGAAAAATGTATCTTCAATTATCAAAATAGCAAGGTCGTAATTAGAAAAATTAATGAAGCACCAATCAAAAGAGGCAATTGTACAAATAAAACAAGAAATGAAAACAGAGGACATTAATTGCATCATAATGATTCACACACCAGTTGCACGTGGCGGCCGGTCAGAAAAAAGAATCAAAATAAATTAGATCTCAAGTTCTGTCTAATTTGGTAATTTGTTGAGTAGTGGATTGACTAGCCATTTTCATCTATCTCTCTACTAGTAAAAAAATATTTTAACTGGTACAAATGGTCTACATAATTTCAAGTCAACAATAGCAAATGCTAACTTAGAGGTTAACCTTGTTGTTCTTTTTATCATCTTAATTCACTATTTAAGAATTCATAAAATGGCTTGTGATGACCATTTATGTAGATGTAAATACATTTTATATCCCACTTAAAATTTTAAAATATCACTTCTAATAGCAGTTCAAGTAAATTATTATAAATTAGGTTATATGCATCTTGAATATAATCTATAAAATAGGTAAAAGCCATTATAAAACTATGATTGACGTATGAGTTACACATATACCAAATAGCTAGCTTAGCTCTCTTAATATATATTTCATTTTATTTAATTTTCTTCGTTGATGGTTATGACAATATTGTCTCTTTTAATACCCTTTATATATGTATTAGTCAAGTATTTATATGACAGAACAATGTTTTGATTAGAAGAGATAGAGTGAAAGCTCAGGTGTATGTAGTAGTGAACCGAATAGGTTTATCTAGCTTGTGAGTAAATTCTTTTTATATTCTTCTCAATATCAAGTGCCTCTACAACCCACTCAAACTGGACATGGAATCTTAGCTGGTGTTTATCACCATCATAACCAGTGACAACGACAACAAACTCTTTACCAACTTGTACAATAGTCTCAAATAATGATCAACTCAATTATATTGTAAGACCAACAGCCAACGGTTATCGGCAGCCTCTGCATTCACAAATGAACTAGCCTATTATCTACTGAAGACCTATTCATGTCATTTGCAAATTATAAAAGAAGAAGTTAATGTCATAATTGGAGATTTACCGATGCAACATGTTTGGATGTGGAGGACATAAGAGACCAAAGAGATTTCTTTGATTTTTTTATATTTCCTCTTTTATTTAATATTTTTGTTTCATTGTGTATCAATACTAGACATTGGACACGTGCAACTCATTTCATTTTGTACCAATACTAGACATTGGACACGTAAGTTGCACATGAGTTGCACGTGTCTAATTTGACTTATAAAATAACAATTTCCTTCTTAATATACACAAACGATACTTTTCATTGCTTCTATCATTAATTCCTTTGTGCAATTGAATTGACGTGTGGTTTTTAAAGCTCCTATACTTATGGTGCTTCTCTTGCGTTAATCAAGGAACCTCAAGTTCTTTGTGGATGTTGTTACATGAGTAGCATGTGCATTTCAAGTCAAGACATTATAAACTTGTAATGATTGAAATATGAGATACACCTACCAAATAGCTTGCTTGAATTTCTTATCTAACTTACTTGTTTAATGTTTTTTCATTTTACATTGAATCACGCTATCCAAAGTAGCGAGTAAGAAAAATATTTCAATTACCAAAATAGCAACCTTATAATGAGAAAAATTAATGACGTACCAATTAGAAGAGACAGTTGTACAACTCACATGAGAAATAAAAAATGATGATATAAATGGCGTCATAATGATTGACATGTTAGCTGCATGTGGAGGCCGGTCACAAAAAAGAATAACAATAAATTAGATCTCAGGTTCTTCTTAATTTGGTAATTTGTACAGTAACGGATTCACTAGCCGTTTCCTCTATCTCTCGACTAGTAGAAAATTATTTCATCTTTTACGCATGGTCTATATAATTTCATGTTGACAATAGCAAATGCTAACTTACAGGTTAACCTTATTGTTCTTCTTATAATCTTACACTCACTATTTAAGCATTCTTAAAATTGCTTATAATGACTGTTTATGTAGATGTAAATACATTTTATATCCCACTTGAAATCTAAAAATATCACTTCTAACAAAAATTTAAGTAAATCATTAAAAGTTAGGTTATATGTATCTTCAATATAACCTTTAAATAGGTATAAACCATTATAAAACTATGATTGACATGTTGTTACACTTAGACCAAATGGCTTGCTTAGCTTTTTATTTAATTTTCTTCTTCTATCATTATAACAATACTGTTTCTTTTAATACCCTTTATAAATGTATCAGACAAGGATTAATATAATAGAAAAATATTTTAATTAGAAGAAATAGAGTTAAATCTTAGGTGTATGTATTAGTGAACTGAATAGATTTATCTAGCTTGTAAGAAAATTCTTTTTATAGTCTTCTCCAAGGTCAAGTGGTTATAGTACTCAATCGAACTAGACATGGAATCTTAGCTGGTGTTATCACCAAGCACAATCAGTGATAACAACAACCTACTGTTCACCTACTTCTACAACAGTCTCAAATAATGACCAACCAATTGATATGGAAGGACCAATAGCCAACGTCTATCAGCAGTCCCTGCATTCACAAATTAACTGGCCTAGCAGCTACTGAAGAGCTATTCCTATTGTTTGCAAATCTTAAAAGAAGAAGTAAAAATCATAGTTTGATTTTGGAGATGCAACATGTTTGGATGTGGAAATAATAAGAGTCCAAATAGCTTCCTTGGATTTCTTTATATTGCTTCTTTTATTTAATAGTTTTCTTTCATCAAACGATCTAAGTCAGTCGTTTCGAGAGTTCGATTAGCATGCCGACAATCTTAAAAGTTCTGTATTGTCCATTAGAACCTTTCTGTAAGATTTGAGCTGATTCGGGCCTCATTTAGTAGGATTTTTGAGAAGGTTTCCGTTTCAATTGTCGGTAAAGCTTAAAAGAGATTTTTGAGCTCGATTTGAGAAAATGAGCTCTGATTCAAAATTCGAAAGTTGTGTTAGGTTTGTATGGTCATTTATGATATGTAGAAACTTTCGGAAGTGAATTCCGAGGTCGTTCGGACAAATTCGCAAAAATTTCAAAAGTTAAGAAATCGACCTCTTTCAGTGCGAACTGTATCTTGATTTCTAAAGATCAAATTCGAGTTCCGTCTTCGCGAGAATATATCAAAACTCTTGTATGACTTGTGTGAAAAATTTGGAGTCATTCTAAGTTTTTTAGTGTCTCGTTTAGATCCAAAAACCATCACAGCAGTTGCTGGTGGGAAAGCTGCTTAATTTCAGTATAAAAGCTGATTTTTCAGCTCATTTCGAAAAAAATCATTTTCAGTTCATCGAAGCCAGTTCCAAGTCAGAATTTAAGCATCAAGTGGTTAGAAATCATCGGGTATCAATCCTATAACATTCAATCGCGTTAATTCATGATTCTTGCGCTAAAATCTCTTGAAATTGAATTAGAAAATTAGGTTAGGACCCTAAAATTATGAAATTAAGAAATTTGATGAAATTGAATTCAAATATGAAAACTAATGGTAACATTGGACATGTGGGATTAAGAGAAGTCCGAAAATGTATATTTTATGGGTTTTCGACTAAGCCTGGCCTAGGGGTGTTTTGGTAATTTTTCTTCTTTCATTGTCTAAAGACTAAATACTCTTTCTTCGGGCACTTATAAGTGCGAATATATTTTTTGGCTTAGAAAGGAGTTATTCTGAGGGACATCGGGCAGGAAAGGATATTATTCAGTAGCTATTCCTGAGCCAGGACTTGAGGTAGGTGATTTTATCCGCTTCTTTGATTGTCTTTGGGCTTTTGGATGATCTATTCACGTGTTCTTTATGTGAATAGTTGCCGACAGGACGTACTTAGTATTCCACAACCTTGTTATGTATTGTATAGTTATGTTTCTTGATTTCTGTACTGTTATGTCTTCTGAGGGCAGGAGGATTCCTCCCTTGGAGCAGGAGGATTCTGCTCCTTGCATCATATTGAGGGTAGGAGGATTTCGCCTCGGAGTAGGTGGATTCCACTCCATTCATTGGGCACATGTGACCCCCTTACATTACAATTGCATTCATTTCATATCCTTATGAATATTGTAGATAACTACTACTTGCCTATCTGTACATGTTTATCTGTTATATACTGTTACTTACAATTTCCCTGGCTAACTTAACTATTTTTTTGAGTTAAGTAGTTATTTCTCGCCTACTGAGTCCTTATGACTCACTCCCTACCTATTTCTTGTGTTGTATTTGGTTTTGGCAGATTCCGCTCCCGGACCCAGTCAGCCGCATCGTGATTGAGGAGCAGGGCCCCTTTTAGCTGTCTATGGTGAGCCAGCTTGTTCACTGAGGCCACCAGTTGTACATATTCTAGTTTTATTTCATTTTTCTCTCTTCGGGAGATGTACTTATCTTTTGGACCTCTTAGATGTCATATCTAGATATATATAGACTTATGTATTTTGGGTAGTAGCTGTATTTATTCAGGCAGCTTGTAAATATGTAAGTTTATATATAATATGTTATCTAAATTGTTTCAAATCGTATGTCTAGACTTAAGCCTATAAGGTTCGCCCGACGGCTCTAGAGAGGTAGTCGGGTGCCCGCACGGCCTAGCCGAAAATCTGAGTCATGTCAGTTGGTATCAGAGCCTGGTTTAGAGTGTTTCCAAATCATGACATTGTCTAATAGAGTCTTGCTGATCGGGCGGAGACATCCGTACCTATCTACGAGAGGCTATGGTTGCATTCAGGTAGTTTCCTTTCTTTCTTTCCCTATCATGCGTGAGTATTCTTATCTGAAGTTCAATATTGTAAATTATTTTGCAGTAAATGGTGAGAACGCGTGCGACTGCTCAGCGAGAGGCAGAGGACCCAGCGGCAGCCCTTATGCCTGCTGCTCTGCGAGGTAGAGGTAGAGCTACCTGGGCCGTGAGGATAATGGATCATGTTGATCCTGTTGCAGAGGTTTCAGTAATGCCAGCTCCTGATGGGCAGGGGAGCAGGGTTTATTTCTTCCCCCTGCACTTCATGAGGCTTTTATCAGATTCTTAGCAACGTAGCCCCAGGGACCTCCCATTCCTCAGGCAGCTCCTCAGGCTGCTTTAGATGCTTCTATTCCTCCAGAAGCTGTAGATGCTCCTATTCCTCAGGCAACTCCTCAGGCTGCGATAAATATTGGTGGTCAGGCTCAGAGAGACCCTATTCTAGCTCCAGATGTAGCTCCAGGTGGTTATGTTCTAGAGGTAGCGGGTGTTGTGCCTCCGGCTGTTCAGGCTGGTCAACCAGCCTAGGTAGCAGGTCAGGTTGATGATCCGACAAGGCCGCATAATTTTATCAGACTTAATCCTCTGAGATTGTCCGGTCATACTTCAGATAAGTTTAAGCCCCATGAGTTTATTGATCGATGCTACCGTATTCTTGAGGCTCTTGGGTATCTTGATCAGTATGGAGTTGAGTATACTTCCTTCTAGTTTGACGGTCCAGCTTTAGCTTGGTCGACCGCACTCCGATCAGGTAGGCAAGGCTTGCCTAAACTGACCTGTAGTGAGTTCTCCTACTGATTCATGGAGAAGTTTCTGTTGACACCCAATTTTGTCCCGGGATTTTTCGATTAACGTCTAATTATGTTTAAAATAAGGCTAATTTTTTAGAATAAATTAAGTTCATAATTTTAACGAAAAAGGCCGCAATCGTTCTTTATTTTAAGTCTTAGTTTATTTATGCAATAGGCATTTTCTATTTTCCCAAGCCCAATTCTAAAAGCCCTAAAACCCTCTCCCTATAAATCTTAAAACCCTAGCCCAACTATCATCTTCCTCACCTAAAAAAAAACCCTACTACACAAAGAAAAATTCAGATCTAGAAAAAAGGACTATTTCCTAATCACCCCATATACACAAGCAATACAAATGGGTCAGAGCGGACCCTCTTCTCTTGGTCTTCTTTCAATTCCACCCCACACACACCGCTAACAGATTTGAAAAAGGGATATCGAGGGGCCTATCATTCTCAGTCCTTGATTTGTTTCTATTCTCTGTTACTGAAACGACGAAAGAAAAGGCGAGAGAAAAGGGTAGAAGTGATGCCGCCGGCGTTCTCTCGCCGGAAAAGTAAACGGCGGTCGCTCCTCGATCTCCTTTAACTGCTGCTCTATTTCGTCTATTATTTTGCTAACTGTCATTGACAATGAAATGGTGAGGGAATCAGGCGAGGATGGGGTGGTAGTGGCACCTCCGTAGTTCTATTTCTCACCGAGGATTCGCGTGCAGGATCGTTTGCTTCATTGTCACTGTTTTGGATCGTCTATCGGGGGATGGGTTTGGTTCAATCGATCCTTGTACCACTGTTTCTGTTCACCGGAGTTTTGGTCGCCGGTGTTAGAACATGTCACCCCACTGCTGCTGGTTTCTCTGTGGACGATTGGCCCTAAAATTAATTTGTTTTGTTTGGCTCTGCTTCTGAATTTCTATTGTCCATCTGAATTTTTATTTGTTAAGGGTTGACCCTTTTTGTTGATGTTTATGTTGCTTGTGAGCTTTTTGCAGAACCTCACATGGTTTAGGATTGTAATTATTTGGCTCGTGATTTTCTCTATTTCTGGATTGGTAGCGATTGAAAGTGAACTGTTGCGATGGGGTGGCAGTGACGCCACACACTGGTGGTCGCTCCTCCATCTCGTGGCTTGGTGCTGTTCACCAGAGACATGACCAGATTCTGGCCTCTGTTGATTCATTTGTTCTGTTGCTTTAACAAATTCTTGGACTGGCTTATGCATTGACTGGATTTTCTGAGTGCAGGGATTCATTTTGGATAAATTTTGTCCATTACGGAACATTGGACTGATATGAACACGATGCTTCATGGCTAATGAAAAAATACATTTACACGTATTGAGGCCTCAGGATTTATTTGAACATGATACTACACTTGAACAGTCCCGTCCCCGCGCCCCTAAAGCAAAAGGCGATGATGAATGTATGAAATTAATGCAAAGCAAGTCGAATAGAGTGGTGGGTTTGCTACTTGGCATGGCAACCGGCCCGGGCTCCGTGTTTGCAGCCGTACCAAATCCCGAGCCTCTATTCGACGCGCCATACAAACTTTAGCCTAGATTTTGCAAAAACAAACCCCCTTTACTATTATTATTTTTATTACTACCATTATATATTATTATTATTATTACTATTATTATTATTACTTTATTAATTTATTATTAGTATTTTATTTTCATCGGTTATTACGCTTTATTATCGTACTAATCCAATTTCATTTTGTTTGTTTTGCGAGGTACCTTTGATTGAATGAATATGCCGCTCCCAGGTTCTACCTTTTGAACTTATTCTCATTATTTATGCAGTTAAACATGATAGAATTTGTACAATTTATTTGTAAAATGAACCTTTGATTATATATGATTATCTGATTGATTGCTTTACTTTATGTTCATTGCCTTTTATTTTAAAGTCGTTATTTAATTTATTGTAAACTGGGGCCATTTAGCAAAATGCGTGTAAATTAAATATTTTTTATAAACAAGTTTTATTTCAAATAATTATTTTTAGATAAATTTTCTAGAAAAGCATATTTTGCAAATGTTTTGGAAACCTATCGGATTAATCGTTTTTAACGGAATTTCGGAAGTACCTTAAAAACCTTCTTCCGAAATTAATAAAACCTCTTACCTTTAGGATCTCTGAAAGAAAGACCGTCTTTTTATTAAAACGGAGTTTTTCACGCATTTATTAATTTGGTTCCCTGTTTTCCTTAAATTGGGTGGCGACTCCAAAAACTCCAAAAGAGTTAGTCCATCCTATCGATATTTCGGAATTTATCCTTTTCGGGGTAATTTTTGGGGTTCAACAGCATGGTGACTCCGCTGGGGAGCAATAAAAGTTTTGACCATAAAGGTTTCCAATTGTTTGCAACTAGCATGCCTAATTTATTTGCTTTATTATATCTGTTTGTTTGGTTTTCCTTATAAAGCATGTATTATATTTATTTGTGCATAGTCTGTATTCCGTTCATATTTCCTCCCTCATGGAGCCTGTCAATTCTCTTTCATCTCCTCGATTTCATCACGGGGGCCCGCGTGACGGGTAATAATACAGGAAGGGCATTGTCCTTCCTAAGTCTTTGAATTTCTTTCGTGTCACCAAAGTTAGTTGGGGTATGGTTTGCCTGGTTTTGTCATGGCCGGTTTTACTGGTTTATGGGGCCAGGTTTATCCCGCATAGGTCGAATCAGCCTCAACCGTTAGCCCACTCTTAGAAGGAGATTAGGCCATGCATGCATATACACCTTAGTTTGGACCCGGTCTTTGGCACCGTTTCCAGTAATTAAGAAACCACCCTTTTGTTGGCGGGTTATCTAATCCCAACGACACTGCATATTATGTGATCGTGTGGATATTATAACGAATCCCAAACCATTTGCCATGTCAAATTTGAGAGGTTGACAATTATGTCGATTTAATTTTATCTCAGATGCTGTATTGACAAATGGATTGTGCCGTTATAATAACCGCATGTGCGTGCAACTTGACGATTAGGCTTACCTCTAGCAAAGAGGCACCTTACAGGGTAGGACGCGTTTGCATATTTATTTATGCTCAACTACTTGTGATTGTCACATGTTAATTGCTTGCCTTGCTTTGTTTGCTCAAAATGCATTAAATACTAGGTGTTGCTTGCTTGTATGCAATCCTATGAATGACATGCAAACTATCTTAGTTACCCTTTGTGAGGTTTCTTTTGTTTTGTTTATTTCCCGGCAAATGTTGGATTTGTGAAGTGGCTGACCATTCCACGCAAGGGATTCAAAATTTGATTGATGGTAGACGCTCTAGCTCGTGAACGATGCAGCACCAGAAGCTAATGGCATTGTTTGAAAGAACTTGGCAATTGAACTTAGTAGCATTATTTTCAATTTTCATTCAGATTGAGGCCCTGAATCGCATTATACTTTAAAGCTTATGTTAATCTGAATCAACCATTTTGAATTTATGAAAGTTGAAATAAAATGCATCTCATTCTTATTATATTATTTACGCTTGCATTTGTTTTCATTTCAAAATTAAAATTGATAAACCTGCCAAAGCTTTGCTTGTAACGTATGGCAAAACAACTGAACAATTTAAATCGACGCACTGAAAAGTTATTGTTTGCGCTCTTTGGGTATCGCACTATTTGTTAGAGCTTCAACTGGGGCAGCTTTATTTGTTGGTATATGGCATTGAAGCAGTGATGCAGAACTACGCATGGTCTGATTCCCAAGGAGGGATACGTAGGCTCCCCCATCGGGCTCGACCCTTTAGCATTTAAATTTTTATTTTCCCCCAAGAAGGACAACTGGGGAAATTTTGCAAAACGAGTTGGAGATGCGAAAGACAATAACTGGGGCAAATTTTGCAAGAAGCAGCATTGGTTATAAGAAGCAGAATCGGCAAGAATTTTAAAATTGGTTAAGCAAATAGTACAAAGCCAAAGGACGTTCAGTTTGTTTTAAAATATGTTACAAGTTTAAGTCAAGGAAAAATTTTTGAAATGCATCTTTGATTTCATTTGCATGCTTATGTCACTTGCTATATTGCCCTAAAATATTTTATCTTGCCTCTATTTTTCAAAATCTATGCTATTTGAGTTCATGAGCCAAGTTTCTGAAAGCGATTAGCAAATCCAAGTCCAATGAAGACGAGGAAGCACCCGAAGCAGCAAGATCAGGATGAAGTCTGCACAAATCCAACGTTTTCCCCTCCCTTCCCAAAACTAACAACTTTTCTTTGAGAGTAGGGACATTAAGACCCGAAACTGAAGATATACATCTTAGCAAGTCAATCTCCAAGATTCTCATCACTAGGATTGCAATGATATTTGGATAAAACTTGTGCTTCATGACCCGACGCTTTTTCCAATTTGCCGAAAGGCGGCATTTTTATTTCCCATAACTCTTGCAAATTATCAAGAATATCTATTTCATTTCCTTTCCCTTTATGAGAACACTTACTAACGTTCCATTTCTTCTATAGATATTGCCAATCCTGGGGGCTTACTTTATTTTGTAGTCAAGACCATTCTTCCGTGGAAGAGTTCAAAGAGTATCACGTATTCATGCTTTTGATAAGCGTCTTTATATCTCACGCTTTCGATAAGCGTCTTTTATGTGTTTACGCTTGCGGTAAGCGTCTTTATGTGTTTATGCTTTCAATAAGCGTCTTTATATTTCACGCTTCCGACAAGCGTCTTTATATTTCACGCTTCTAGTAAGCGTCTTCATGTGTTTACGCTTTTGATAAGCGTCTTTATATTTCACGCTTCCGGTAAGCGTTTTTATGTGTTCACGCTTTCGATAAGCGTCTTTATATTTTCACATACATATTTTAATAGCCTTACGTTGCTAATAAGTTTGTTAAGACATGCAGGATAATGTGAATATTCCGGACGTATTACAATCCAAGATTGCATTCAAATTGACTCCTCATAACTTAAAGCATTATGCTTTATCATGAGTTATAGCCGAACAGGCGGCTTTTCTACCCCTATGACTTTCATTCCTAACAGGCGACAAAGCCGAGGCTTGTTTTGTGTTTTCAAAACTAAGCCAAATAGGGCATCACTTTGTTTCGGGTAATAATCCGCACAAGGCCATCCTTGCCAGATTGTCTCGCTAATTGATTTATCAATGGCTATCGCACAGACTACATTTTCGCACTACTTTGCTTTGCACTTGCTTTGAATTATGTCTTTGCACTTGCTTTAAAATTAACGCCTTGCTTTACTCTTTCAGGTTGACTATTGGCTATGAGGATTCCCTTCGTTGGACTATCCCGCCTATTGATTCGCCAAATGGCTCTTGCATTGCTCTACATTCCCATACTGCTTTTCTTTGCACTTGCTTTAAATTATGTCGTCTCACTTAGTTTAAAATTGATGCCTTGCTTTACGTTTTTCAGGTTGACCACCAGGCGGGGCTTCTCTCTTGTTGGACTTTCACGCCTGTTGATTCGGCAAATCACTTTCGCGTTGCTTTACATTTCACGCTAAATTGCCTTGCACTTGCTTTCAATTATGACTTTGCACTTGCTTTATATTATGAACCGCTTTACTTTTAGCTTAACAGGTTAACAGGTCAGCCCCGAGACCCTCCTTGCTTTGTGCCGGACCGGATTGCCAGCTGATTTATCGACAATCAACCCCAAGAGCCTCCTTGCTGCGTGCGCGACCGGCTTGCTAGTTGATTTGTCAAGATTGTTCGAATTGCTTCGCACATGCTTTAAATTATGCCTTCGCATTTCCTTTGTATTACGTCTTGTTTTACTTTTCAGGTTAACAGGTCAGTCCCGAAACCCTCCTTGCTTCGTGCTGGACCGGTTCGCCAGCTGATTTGTTCGACAATCAACCCCAAGATCCTCCTTGCTTCATGCCTGACCGGCTTGCCAGTTGATTTGTCAAGATTGTTGAAAATGCTTTGCACTATGCCTTCGCATTTTTTTTATTGCTTCGCCAGTGGATGGGAAGACAATTTATCAAAGATATTGAAGCTTGCACTTACAAATTACGTCATGCCTACCGTAAGCAATCGGAGGTCTTATTATCAAGTCTATCGTGAGCAAGCGAACACTTCATTCGCATTGAAGCCTACCACAAGCAATTGGAGGCCTTATTCTGAAGCCTATAATAGGAAATTGAAGGCTCTTTTGTTATTGATCCTACCGTAAGCAATCAGAGGTCTTATTATCAAGTCTATCGTGAGCAAGCGAAGACTTCATTAGCATTGAAGCCTACCATAAGCAATTGGAGGCCTTATTCTGAAGCTATCATAGGCAATTGAAGGCTCTTTTGTTATTGATCCTACCGTAAGCAATCGGGGGGGTCTTATTATCTAGTCTATCGTGAGCAAGCGAAGACTTCATTAGCATTGAAGCCTACCATAAGCAATTGGAGGCCTTATTCTGAAGCCTATCATAGGCAATTGAAGGCTCTTTTGTTATTGATCCTACCGTAAGCAATCAGAGGTCTTATTATCAAGTCTATCGTGAGCAAGCGAAGACTTCATTAGCATTGAAGCCTACCATAAGCAATTGGAGGCCTTATTCTGAAGCCTATCATAGGCAATTGAAGGCTCTTTTGTTATTGATCCTACCGTAAGCAATCGGGGGTCTTATTATCTAGTCTATCATGAGCAAGCGAGGACATCATTATCATTTGAAGCGTACCATAAGCAATTGGAGGCATTATTCTGAAGCCTATCATAGGCAATTGAAGGCTCTTTTGTTATTGATCCTACCGTAAGAAATCGGGGGTCTTATTATCAAGTCTATCGTGAGCAAGCGAGGACATCATTATCATTTGAAGCCTATCATAAGCAATTAGAGGCATTATTATGAAGCCTATCATAGACAATCAAAGGACGCTATTGTTGTGGAGCCCACTGTAGGCTCAACCATGATTTATGGCCGAAAGGCGGCATTTCTATCTCTTATAATTCTTGTAAATTTTAAATATAGCTGTTTCATTTCTATTTCTCTTTAAGAGGGCACTTACTAAATTTCATTGTTGTGATTTGCAGATATCGCTAAATTTGGAGAAGTACCTGCTTTAATGAGCTTTGTGTCTTTTGTTTTACTTTAATTTTGTTTGTTTAGTTCGTCTTGTAGATGAACATCTCGGGTCCTTCCACCCACAAATAGGAGATCTCGGGTCCTTCCACCCACAAATAGGATATCTCGGGTCCTTCCACCCATAAATAGGATATCTCGGGTCCTTCCACCTACAAATAGGATACCTCGGGCCCTTCCACCCATAAATAGGATATCTCGGGTTCTTCCACCCACAAATAGGATATCTCGGATTCTTCCACCCACAAATAGGATATGCAGTTTTATTTCCAGTAGATAATACCTAAAGACAAGTCGGCTGAAACACCACTTTCGGAGTGTTTTCGCGATGTCGGTTGTCTTGCAATATTGACATTTCATATTCAAAGTAGATTGACAGTCTAAGACAAGTCGGCTGAAACACCACTTTCGGAGTATTTTTGCGATGTCGGTTGTTTCACAATATTGGCATATTTTATTTGAAGTAGATGATAAAGATAGACAAGTCGACTCGAGACATTATGTCCCAATAACGATCAGCCTAGAGGATCTCCGGGCGGAGCGCCTTGTCAGTTGATCGAAGGAAGAACTTATCGATGATACCGCAACCCGCATTTACAATTTTTTGTTATCACTTTATCTATTTCTTATCCAATTATTACAGTTTATTAGCAGTTGCTTGCTTACCGTTTGTTGAGATTATTACGGAATTTTTAGCAGCATCGCAGCAGCGTTTGGAGCATTAACATGGAACTTTCTTAGCGGTGAACTGGGGCAATCGTTGATATGAGCTAGACCCGTCAACGGAGACCTTAAGGATCGCACCCGCATAAGTCATCAACTCTGGAGGTAAGTCTCTCGTTAACCCTAGAGTCTGAGGTTTGAGATTGAAGACAAGATGGCTCGGTTATCGAGATGCAGTGGAAGCTATGTTCATGTAAACCCCTCTTTATGGGTGTGTCGTCGACCACATCTTCATAACTTGGGTGATTACAAGCCTCTTTTCCCGCGTTTGAGTAGTCGTTACTATCTCGTCTTTGATTTTCAAATCGCGTCGAACTACATATGGCCTGATTCTCTTTCAGCCCGAGATATGTAGGCAACTCGGAAATCGGAGCTCGGCCATGTCCATAAGCCTCGCGTTTTGATCCCAGGAATAAGAGTCTTGGCTTTACCGTGACAAAATTGACTTTCACGTCAACTTTCTTTACCCTGAAAACTCATTCATCCTTTTCGGGTAAAGAGGGGCAGCTGTTGACACCCAATTTTGTCCCGGAATTTTCGATTAACGTCTAATTATATTTAAATTAAGACTAATTTTTTAGAATACATTGAGTTCATAATTTTAACGAAAAAGGCCACAATCGTTCTTTATTTTAAGTCTTAGTTTATTTATGCAATAGGCATTTTCTATTTTTCCAAACCCAATGCTAAAAGCCCTAAAACCCTCTCCCTATAAATCTTAAAACCCTAGCCCAACTATCATCTTCCTCACCTAAAAAAAAACCCTACTACACAAAGAAAAATTCAGATCTAGAAAAAAGGACTATTTCCTAATCACCCCATATACACAAGCAATACAAAATAGGTCAGAGCGGACCCTCTTCTTTTGGTCTTCTTTCAATTCCACCCCACACACACCGCTAACAGATCTGAAAAAGGGATATCGAGGGGCCTATCATTCTCAGTCCTTGATTTGAATCTATTCTCTGTTACTGAAACGACAAAAGAAAAGGCGAGAGAAAAGGGTAGAAGTGATGCTGCCAACGTTCTCTCGCCGGAAAAGTAAACGGCGGTCGCTCCGCATTTTCCTTTAACTGCTGCTCTATTTCGTCTATTGTTTTGCTAACTGTCATTGACAATGAAATGGTGAGGGAATCAGGCGAGGATGGGGTGGTAGTGGCAGCACCGTAGTTCTATTTCTCACCGAGGATTGGCGTGCAGGATCGTATGCTTCGTTGTCACTGTTTTGGATCGTCTATCGGGGGATGGGTTTGGTTCAATCGATCCTTGTACCACTGTTTCTGTTCACCGGAGTTTTGGTCGCCGGTGTTAGAACTTGTCACCCTGCTGCTGCTGGTTTCTCTGTGGGCGATTGGCCCTAAAATTAATTTGTTTTGTTTGGCTCTGCTTCTGAATTTCTATTGTCCATCTGAATTTTTATTTGTTAAGGGTTGACCATTTTTGTTGATGTTTATGTTGCTTGTGAGCTTTTTGCAGAACCTCACATGGTTTAGGATAGTAATTATTTGGCTAGTGATTTTCTCTATTTCTGGATTGGTAGCGATTGAAAGTGAACCGTTGCGATGGGGTGGCAGTGACGCCACCCACTGGTGGTCGCTCCTCTATCTCGTGGCTTGTGCTGTTCACTAGAGACATGACCAGATTTTGGCCTCTGTTGATTCATTTGTTCTGGTGCTTTAACAAATTCTTTGACTGGCTTATGCATTGACTGGATTTTCTGAGTGCAGCGATTCAATTTGGATAAATTTTGTCCATTACGGAACATTGGACTGATATGAACACGATGCTACATGGCCAATGAAAAAATACATATACACGTATTGAGGCCTCGGGATTGATTTGAACATGATACTACACTTGAACAGTCCCGTCCCCGTGTTCCTAAAGCAAAAGGCGATGATGAATGTATGAAATTAATGCAAAGCAAGTCGAATAGAGTGGTGGGTTTGCTACTTTGCATGGCAACCGGCCCGGGCTCCGTGTTTGCAGCCGTACCAAATCCCGAGCCTCTATTCGACGCGCCATACAAACTTTAGCCTATATTTTGCAAAAACAAACCCCCTTTACTATTATTATTTTTATTACTACCATTATATATTATTATTATTATTATTACTATAAATATTATTGCTTTATTAATTTATTATTAGTATTTTATTTTCATCGGTTATTACGCTTTATTATCGTACTAATCCAATTTCATTTTGTTTGTTTTGCGAGGTACCTATGATTGAATGTATATGCCGCTCCCGGGTTCTACTTTTTGAACTTATTCTCATTATTTATGTAGTTAGACTTGATAGAATTTGTACAATTTATTTGTAAAATGAACCTTTGATTATATATGATTATTTGATTGATTGCTTTACTTTATGTTCATTGCCTTTTATTTTAAAGTCGTTATTTAATTTATTGTAAACTGGGGCCATTTAATAAAATGCGTGCAAATTAAATATTTTTTATAAACAAGTTTTATTTCAATTAATTATTTTTAGATAAATTTTCTAGAAAAGCATATTTTGGAAACCTGTCGGATTAACCGTTTTTAACGAAATTTCGGAAGTGCCTTAAAAACCTTCTTCCGAAATTACTAAAACCTCTTACCTTTAGGATCTCTGAAAGAAAGACCGTCATTTTATAAAAATGGAGTTTTTACACGCATTTGTTAATTTGGTTCCCTGTTTTCCTTAGATTTGGAGGCGACTCCAAAAACTCCAAAAGAGTTAGTCCATCCTGTCGATATTCCGGAATTTATCCTTTTCGGGGTAATTTTTGGGGTTCAACAGTTTCTCCCTCGCAACCAACAGGATGAGAAGAGGAGGCAGTTTGAAAGGATTGGATAGGGTAACCTTTCAGTATTAAAGTATGAGCTTTTGTTCTCTGAGATGTCTCGGTATGCTCCAGATCTTGTGCAGGAGCCCTCTAAGAGGGTTAGGCATTTTATTGATGGGCTTTCTCCCTATTTGCGGTCTTAGATGGCTCGTGAGATTGAGTCCAAGACTCCATTTGATGTCGCTGTTGATATTGCCAGGATGTATGAGGCGTATCACAAATTAGAGATTGAAGAGTTAGAGCGGAAGAGTAAGAGATATTGGTCCAAGGCATGCTAGTACCTCATCCGAAGGTAGGAGTTATCAGCAGCAAAATAGGCCTCCTGTAAGGTCAGTCCAACCCTCAGCGCATAGTTTTCGGAGTGCACCTATTCCTTCTCAATGTCAGTTTCAATCCTAGTCTCGTCCTCGTGATTAGTTCCAGTTTGAGAAGCGCAGGTCTTCTTTTTGGTGTTTTATCTGTCAGGATTTAGGGTATCATAAAAAGGATTGCTCTTATCTTTATCAGCAGAGTAGTAACCGTCCTTTCTCTCGCCCTCCGGTGCCTATGCAGCAGCAGCCTCAGGGTGCCCCTTCAGGGTCTCAGCCAGCTCATGATGCACCATCACCTGGTAGAGGTCGTGGGAGTAGTTTTGGTGGTCCATCTAGAGGTGGTTCTTAGAGTGGCAGCTCAGCTCAGCCGCAGAGACAGCTATATGCATTACCAGCCAGGGAGGATGCTGAGGCATTTCCAGTTGTTGTTACAGGTACTTTATCTGTTTGTGGTCGAGATGCATATTCTTTGGTGGATCAGAATCTACCTATTCCTATATTTCACTTTATTTTGCTGCGGGATTTCATATGGATCATATGTGTCTCCGTGATCCATTATGTGTTTCTACACTCATCAGAGACTCTATTTTTGTGGATCGAGTTTATCATGCATGTGTTGTATCTTTTGGGGGTCATGAGACCTTGGTAGATCTTCTGGTTTTGGATATGGTCGACTTTGATGTAATTATCAGCATGGATTGGTTGGAGTCATGTTACGCCACTCTGGATTGTCATGCCAAGTTTATTCGATTATCTTTTCCCGGTTCAGTACCAGTATTGTCGCAGGGTTCACAATTTCCACCTACAAGGCGTGTTATTTCTTTCTTGAAGGCAAAGCAGATGATGGATAAAGGGTGTTCAGCGTACCTTGCCATGATTCGAGATACCACTATAGAGATTCAATCCCTCGATTTCGTTCCTATTGTAAGGTAATTCTCTGATGTGTTTCCAGATGATCTCCCAGGACTTCCTCCTAATCGCGAAATTGAGTTTGGCATTGATATAGTGCCTGGGACTCAGCCTATTTCCATCCCTCCTTATGGCATGGCTCCGTCAGAGTTGAAGAAGCTGAAGGAGTAGTTACAGACTTTGCTTGATAAGGGATTTATTAGGCCGAGTATTTCCTTGTGGGGTGCTCCTGTTCTGTTCATGAAAAAGAAGGATGGGACTATGCGGATGTGTATTGACTATAGTCAGCTAAATAAGGTCGCTATCAAGAACAAGTAGCCCTTGCCTCATATTGATGATTTGTTTGATCAATTGCAGGGTGCCAAATTATTTTCTAAGATAAATTCGCGATCTGGTTATCATCAGCTGAAGATTCGGGAGTCAAATATCCAGAAGACTGCTTTCAGGACTCGTTACGGCCATTACGAGTTCCTAGTGATGTCTTTTGGGTTGACTAATACCCCTGCAGCATTTATGGATCTCATGAACCGTGTGTTTAAGTCGTTCCTCGATTCCTTTGTCATTATCTTCATCGATGACATTCTGATATATTCTCGCAATCGCGAGGACATGATTATCATTTGGGGGTGGTTCTTCACACCCTCTGTGATCATAAGTTGTATGCCAAGTTCTCGAAATGTGAGTTTTTGTTTGATTCTGTTGCATTCTTGGGTCACGTGGTATCTAGTGAGGGTATCAAGGTTGACCCCAAGAAGTTTGAGGCTGTGCAGAATTGGCCTCGTCCTACCTCGCCAACTGAGATTCGCAGCTTTCTTGGTCTGGCAGGTTATTATCAGAGGATTGTGGAGAAGTTTTCCACTATTGCAGCTCCCTTGACTCGCCTGAATCAGAAGGCAGTCCAGTTTCAATGGTCCGATGAGTGTGAGGTGAGTTTTCAGAAGCTCAAGGCCTTATTGACTTCAGCTCCGGTGCTATCCCTTCCTTCTGGCACATGTGGATTATTAGTCTATTGTGATGCATCCCGTATGGGCCTTTGCTGTGTTCTAATGCAATACGGCAGGGTGATTGCTTATGCTTCCAAATAGCTGAAGCCGAATGAGAAGAATTATTCTGCTCATGATCTAGAATTGGTAGCTGTGGTCTTCGCTCTAAAATTTTGGAGGCACTATCTTTATGGCAAGCCTTCTGAGATGTATACCGATCATAAGAGCTTGCAGTATCTTTTCTCATAGAAGAATCTTAATGGCCGCCAGTGGAGGTGGCTTGAATTGATAAAATATTATGATCTCACTATCCGCTAGCATCCTAGGAAGGCGAATATCGTAGCAGATGCTTTGAGCAGGAAGTCTATGGGCAGCATGGCTTTTCTTTATGCTGACATAAGACCTTTGACCCGAGAGTTGCAGTCCCTTGGCGACTCCGGTGTGAGATTTCCTCGCCCAGACTCCAGCCAAGTCTTGGCATGTATTGCAGCTCAGTCTTCCTTACTCAGTCAGATTAAGGGAAGATAATTCGAGGATTCTCATTTGCAGGAGTTGCGTGGTCGTGTACTAAGTGGAGGAGTTCCCTTCTTTGAGCTTGATTCAGATGACATTCTTCTATTTAATGGTCGACTCTGTGTCCCTGATGTCGGAGATCTGAGGCAGTCAGTGCTCCGCGAGGCTCATAACTCATGTTTTTCTATTCATCCTAGCATTACTAAGATGTATCAAGATCTCTGAGAGCTATATTGGTGGAAAGGGATGAAGAGGGATGTGTTCGATTATGTGTCTCATTGCTTGAACTATCAGCAAGTTAAGTTCAAGCACCGAAAACCAGCAGGATTAGCTCAGGCATTGGCCATTCCCGAATGAAAATGGGAGCAGATCACTATGGATTTTATGGCTGGTCTGCCAAAGACCCTGCGATACCATGATTTAGTCTCGGTTATTTTGGACAGACTGACTAAATCTGCTAACTTCATTCCTATGAAGACTACTGATTCAGCTCAGAGATTGGCTCGGATTTTCATTGATCAGGTGGTTAGGCTGCATGGCACACCAATGTCTATCATATCCCACTCGTGGTTCCCAATTTACTCCTCAGTTTTGGAAATCTTTCCAGAGGAAGTTGGGGACCCAGGTGCAGCTTAGCATGGCGTTCCATTCACAAACTGATGGTCAGTCCGAGCGGGTTATCCTGATTTTGGAGGATATGTTGAGAGCTTGTGCATTGGACTTCGGAGGCCACGAGGATGATTATTTGGCCTTAGTGGAGTTTCTTTATAATAATAGCTATCACTCCTCAATTCAGATGGCTCCATTTGAGGCGTTGTATGGTCGTAGATGTCGTTCTCCTATAGGTTGGTTCGAGTCCCGAGATATGGAGATGATGAGTTCAGAGATGGTTCGGCAGACTTTGGATGTTGTTCGAGTTATTCAGGATCATCTACGGACCGCTCAGAGCAGGCATATTTCATATTCGAACCGGAGGAGCCAAGAGTTAGAGTTCGAGGTGGGCAACATGGTATTTCTAAAAGAGCGATGCGTGGTGTAAAGAGATTTGGGAGGAAAGGAACCTCAGCCCCAGATTTATTGGCCCTTTCCGTATCGAGAAGCGTATTGGTAAGGTGGCTTATCAGCTTGATATGACAACTTCTATGCCAATTCATCCGGTGTTTCATGTGTCGATTCTTCGAAAGTGTATCTGGGATCCTTCCGAAGTGATTGAGTTAGATCATGCTCAGGTGGATGTGAATCTAGCCTATGAGGAGTTCCCAGTTTTGATAGTTGGCCAAGATGTCTGGAAGCTTCGTTCGAAGCAGATTCCGATGATTCAAGTTTGATGCCGCAACCGTCCTCATGAGGGGGACACTTAGGAGCTTGAGTCTAGCATGCGTGAAAGATATCCTCATCTCTTTGATGACTAAAGTAGGATCTTAATTTCTAAATTCTAAAAGATCTTATCAGTATTTATACTTTTGGTTCTGTATGGTGTGATTAGGTCCGTTAAATAGTTTTTGAAAGTTGGCGTAAGATTTTCCATCAGTCATGCGAAATCTGCTCTAGACTCTGACTCGTTCGAGGACGAACAAGTGTTTAAGTGGAGGACAATGAAACGACCTTAGGCAATCGTTTCGAGAGTTAGAACTCCGATTAGCATGAAAACAGTCTTAAAAGCACCGTAAGGTCCATTAGGACCTATCTGTAAAATTTGAGCTGATTCGGACCTCGTTTAGGAGGATTTTTGAGAACATTTTCATTTCAGTTGTCAATAAAGCTTAAAAGCATATTTGAGCTCGATTTGAGAAAATGAGCTCTGATTAGAAATTCAAAAGTTGTGTTAGGTTTGTATGGTCATTTATGATCTGTAAGAACTTCGGAAATGAATTTCGAGGTCGTTCGGACAAATTCGCTAAAATCTCAAAAGTTAAGAAATCGACCTCTTTCCGTGGGAGCCGTATCTTGAGTTCTAGAGATCCAATTTGAGTTTCAGCTTCGCGAGCATGCATCAAAAGTTTTGAATGACTTTTGTGCAAAATTTGGGGTCATTCCGAGCTTTATAGGATCCCATTTGGGCCCAAAAAAAGCACAGCAGTTGCTGGTGGGAAAGCTGCCTAATAAGCTGCTTAATTTCAGTATAAAAGCTGATTTTTCAGCTCATTTCGGAAAAAATCATTTTCAGTTCATTGAAGTCGGTTCAAGGCAGAATTTAAGCATCGTGTGGTTAGAAATCATCAGATATCAATCCTATAACATTCAATCGCGTTAATTCAAGATTCTCGCACTAAAATCTCTTGAAACTCAATTGGAAAATTAGGTTAGGCATTGGAATCAGTTCACGCTTTGGAATCAAGAAAAATGACTAAGGCAAAAATTACTGGCGCCTTGGCCGGCGCGCCGCGCCCCCTGTCGCGCCGGCCTTCACAGAATGTCCAAATTTCCCTCCGCCTTTGGTCCGCGCCGCGGCTACGAACGCATGACGGACATTTTTCTGGGCGCGTTAGGGCCCGTGCCGCGCCCCCAAAAGCGCAAGGCAAAGTTTCTGCCTTCATTTGTGCGTTGCTCGGGGTGTTTTCGTGGTCTGAAATTGGTTGGTTCATGCTTGGATCTTCACGGGAGCAAGTTAAAATATTGGTCTTATGTGTCTACTTGCATTAGCA
This sequence comes from Petunia axillaris subsp. axillaris, assembly GCA_029990575.1. NCBI lineage: Eukaryota > Viridiplantae > Streptophyta > Magnoliopsida > Solanales > Solanaceae > Petunia > Petunia axillaris. Next base: position 8,177,485 of record JARKNS010000001.1, on the reverse strand, counting down.
TACATCATTATATTAGTAGCTCATTAGTTAGCTATTTCATTAGATTACTACATGTATTTGGCCTAAGTAGTGAGGTAAACTTTGTAAAGTATTGTATCAAGGCGTTTCATTCATTTCGATTGGTGGTATTAGAATTTTATAATGCTCAACCCAATGAAGTGGATGCGACGTTTGGATATGATGCTATCTTACCACTACCTAGGCGCTCATTAGTTTTAGTCTTAGCTAGTTCGTATTTATTTCAAGATTGTAAAGACCTCATTTATTATTTTTATTTTATATTATCAATAAAAAATAGCCACTAAGCTATAAGCTTAGTTGGATTTTGCTAAAAAAAAAAAAAAAATTAGGTTAGGACCCTAAAAATTATGAAATTAGGAAATTTGATGAAATTGAATTCAAATATGAAAACTAATGATACCATTTGACTTGTGGGATTAAGAGGAGTCCGAAAATATATATTTTATGGGTTTTCGATTAAGCTCGGCCTAGGGTTATTTTGGTAATTTTTCTTCTTTCATTATCTAAAGGCTAAATACTCTTTCTTCGGGCACTTATAAGTGCGAATATATTTTTTGGCTCAGAAATGAGTTATTCTGAGAGACATCGGGTAGGAAAGGAAGTTATTCAGTTGCTATCCTGACCCAGGACTCGAGGTAGGTGATTTTATCCGCTTCTTTGATGACTTTTGGCCTTTTGGATGATCTATTCACCTGTTCTTTACGTGAATAGCTGCCGACAGGGTGTACTTATTACGACACAACCTTGTTATGTATTTTCTAGTTATGTTTCTTGATTTCTGGACTATTATGCCATCTGAGGGCAGGAGGATTCCGCCCTAGGAGCAGGAGGATTCTGCTCCTTGCATCGTATTGAGGGTAGGAGGATTCTGCCACGGAGTAGGAAGATTTCGCTCTATTCATTAGGCACATGTGACCTCCTTACATTACGATTGCATTCGCTTCATATCCTTATGAATGTTGTAGATAACTGTTACTTGCCTATCTGTACATTTTTATCTGTTATATACCGTTACTTACTATTTCCCTGGCTAAGTTAACTATTTTTTGAGTTAAGTAGTTATTTCTCGCCTACTGAGTCCTTATGACTCGCTCCCTACCTATTTCTTGTATTGTATTTTGTTTTGGCATATTCCGCTCCCGGACTTAGTCAGTGGCATCGTGATTGAGAAGCAGGGCCCCCTTTCTAGCTGTCTACGATGAGCCAGCTTATTCACTGAGGCCACCTATTCTAGTTTTATCTCATTTTGCTCCCTTTTGGAGATGTGACTATCTTTTGGACCTCTTAGATATCATATCTAGAAATCTCTAGATTTATGTATTTTAGGTAGTAGCTATATTTATTCAGGCAGCTTGTAAATATGTTAGTTTATATATAATATGTGTTATATAAATTGTCTCAATCGGATGTCTTGACATAAGCCTATAGGGTTTTCCCGACGGGTCTAGGGAGGTAGTCGCGTGCCCGCATACCTTAGCCGTAAATCCAGGTCGTGTCATTTCATTATTTACCAATACTCGACATTGGACACGTAAGTTGCACAAGAGTTTCATAGGTCCAGTTTGATTCATAAAATCATAATTTCCTTGTTAATATGCTTACACAATATTCTTCGTTGCTCTTGGCATTAATTTCCTCGTGGAATTGATTTGACGCTTCACTTTTAAAGCTCCTACACTTGTGGTGCTTCCCTTGCATTGATCCAAAACCTCAAGTTCTTTATTAAATTTGACACGTGAGGCGCACGTGCATTTCAAGTCAACACATTATAAACTTGTAAGGATTGGAATATAAGATACACATACTTAATAGCTTGCTTGAATTGCTTTATCTACCTTCTTTGTTTAATGTTTTTAAATTTTACACTGAAACATGCGAACCAAAGTAGCGAGCTTCAATTATCAAAATAGCAAGCTTTTAATGAGAAAAATTAATGAAATACCAATATGTAGAGACAATTGTACAACTGCTATAAGAAATAAGTTTTGCTAATATTAATGGCGTCGTAATGTTTGACACGCTAGCCGCACGTGGTGGTCGATCAGAAAAAAGAATCATAATAAATTAGATCTCAAGTTCTGTCTAATTAGGTAATTTGTTGAGTAATGGATTCACTAGTCGTTTTCATCTCTCTCTACTAGTAAAAACTTATTTCATCTTGTAGGAATGGTCAATATAATTTCAAGTCAATATGAAACGACATCGGTTAGTCATTTCGGAAGTTAGGACTCCGGTGGGCGTGCCGATAATTTTAAAATATTCGTAATGTCTATTAGGACCTGTCTGTAAAATTTGAGCTAAATCAAACCACGTTTGGTAGGCATTGGAAGAAGTTTTCAGATTTTATTGTCGATAAATATTAAAAAGAGATTTTCGAGCTCGGTTTTGGCGAATGAGCTCCGATTCGAAATCCAAAAGCGCCGTTAGGTTCGTATGATTATTTGTGACTTTTGTAATTTTTCGAAAGTGAATTTCGCTGTTGTTCGGCTAGTTTCCGCTAAAATGCCGAAAGTTAAACAATTTGATCTTTTTCCATTTAATTTGCATATTGAGTTTCGGGAGCCCAATTTGAGATCCGCCTTCGCAAGTATGCTACATATATTTTGTATAACTTGTATGCAAAAGTTGGAACTATTTCGATTATCGTAGGGTACCGTTTTAATTTTTGTCACGAAAAGAAAATAAAATAAAATAAAATTAAAAAAAAGAAAAGACAAAAGACAAAAAAAAGACGAAACAAGAAAGAAAATTAAAGTGACCTTGGGCGGTGGCTATTGGGATTAGTATCCCATAGCCTAAACATTCCAGAAAACATATAACAGAAACGGAAACGAAACTGAGAAAAATGAAACGACGCAGTGGGAAAAAATGTCAGAAAATGCGAAAAGAGCCGGAGAAAATTAGGATTTTCACCCCGAAATATTCAGATAATGATCCTAATATATTATTTGATTTTATTACGTGTGTTTGAATATATTTTGATGGTAAAACTTGGAATATTAGACATCATTTTAATAAGTTCAATTAATAATTTAAAGGGTCAAATGGACCCCGATAATGAAATTGATTATATATTCGTACTCAGTGAGTTATGGGCAACATATAAATGTAATTTATTTAGGTTTTGGTTATGTGACCATAAACCTTGTACATAGGCCTGGCCTGCGTATTGCGTATGCGAATAGGGTATCAGATTCCTAACCGAATTGCCCTAAGATGTGAGGAATGAATTCTTTAGCCTAATTTGATATATTTTTCTGCTTATTGAATAGAGTGGGATCGTTTGGCAATGAAACCAAAGGATAAAGCGATTGTTGATTAGCAAAGCTAACTTTTAGGTGAGGTAAGTGTTTATATCCATTTCTTTGGAGGCACCTGGCCTCGTGGATTTTCTACCACGTGTTCCTTACGTGTGTAGTTGCCGATAGGCGTACTCATTACGCCTTAGCTTTGAATTTACATTGTATATTATATGTTATGTCCTGTTGTTGGTATTGCATTGAGGATCTGAGCATTGTACTCTGGCTGTGAGTTGACATATACTTTCCGGCAGTCGATGAGAGTCCCGCGCTGGTGAAGTGTTATTATTGCATCATATTGAGTGTAGGAGGATTTCGCCTTCAGAGCAGGAGGATTCCGCTCCATTGCATTATATGGAGGGTAGGAGGATTCCGCCCTCAAAGCAGGAGGATTCCGCTCCATTGCATCATATTGAGGGTAGGAGGATCCCGCACTCGGAGCAGGAGGATTCTACTCCATTGCATCATATTGAAGGTAGGAGGATTCCGCTCCATTCATTTTGCACATGTGACCCTTTGCATCATATTTCATTTCATTTCATTTCATACCATTGTTTAGACTTGTGGTACATAACTACTGTTCTGCTTCTACGTGCATTGCTTATTTGCCTATATATTTCTGGCTCGTATTCTGGGTTGCGGGGATCGGGTTGCACCCCGCAACGTTATAAATAAATGGATCGGGTTGCACGCCGCAACAGGATGAATATATGGATCAGGTTGCACGCCGCAACAGAATGTATTTCTGATTGTTGATGAGTTCGGGATACCTATATGTTTTGATTATCTTACGTTCCTGGTTGTTGATGAGTTTGTCATTCCATACGTGTTTCTAGTTATTATCTGGCTCTGCCTTTTTATAATTTAAATAAGATGAATTTTGTTTATCTGTTTCTCCTCCCTGGCTAGCTATCCTATTATTTGAGGTGGCTAGTCTGCCCCACTTATTGAGTCCTTTTGACTCACCCTTGTTTGTTGTTTGTTCTTGTCTATTTATTTCGTTTCGGCAGGTTCGCTCCAGGATTGAGTTCGCCACGTTGTTCAGGAGCGAAGACGACTCCAGCTATCAGGGTGAGCCAGCTTTTATTCCGGATGACCACCAGTTTATTGTTTATTATTTCAGCTACATTTTGCTCCCTTCAGGAGTTATCTGTCTTCTTTTGTACTCTTAGATGTCTAGTCTGGATAGCCCTAAACCTAGTATATGGGTAGTCAGCTGTAATTTTTTTTTACAGCTTAGAGGTATCATTATATTTGTACTTTTTTCTAGTCTTGCTTTTATTTACAAATTGAATTATATTTATTTTCCTAATTTAATTAATGAGGGTTCGCCCGACGGGTCTAGGGAAGGATGTCGGGTGCCCGCACGGCCTAACCGGATTACTGGTCGTGTCACAATAATAGCTAATGCTAACTTAGAGGTTAACCTTGTTGTTCTAGTTATCATTTGATAATCACTACATAAGAATTCATAAAATGGCTTGTGATTACTATTGATGTAGATGTAAATATATTTTATATCCCACTTGAAATTTAAAAATATCTCTTCAAACATCAATTTTAGTAAATCGTTAATAGTTAGGTTATATGCATCTTGAATATAACCTTTAAAATAGGTATAAGCCATTATAAAACAATGATTGACGTGTGAGTTACACATAGACTAAATAGCTTACTTAGCTTTCTTAATATGTATTTCATTTTATTTCATTTTCTTCTTCAATTTTTATGACAATATTTTCTCTTTTAATACCCTTTATAAATATATAAGTCAAGGATTTATATGAGAGAAAAATATTTTTATAAGAAGAGATAGAGTGAATGCTCAGGTGTATGTATTACTAAACCAGATAGATTTATCTAGCTTATAAGCAAATTCTTTTTATGTTCTTATCCAATGTTAAGTGGCTCTACCACCCACTCAAATTGGACATGAATCTCAGCTGGTGTGTACCACCCAACACAACCAGTGACAATATCAACAAACTCTTGACCAACTTGTGCAACAGTCTCAAATAATGGCCAAGCCAATTATATGGTAAGACCGATAGGAAACGGTTATCGGCAGCCTCCACATTCACAAATTAACTAGCCTAGTAGCTACAGAAGAGCTATTCCAGTCGTTTTCAAATCATAAAAGAAGAAGTAAAAGTCATAGTTGGAGATTTTAGAGATGCAACATGTTTGGATGTGGAGGACATAAGAGACCAAAGAGCTCGCTTGGATTTCTTTATTTGTCCTCTTTTATTAAATATTTTTCTTTCATTTTGTGCCAATACTAGACATTGGACATGTAAGTTCCACGTGTCCAGTTTGATTCATAAAATCACATTTCCTTCTTAATATGCACACAAGATACTCTTCATTGCTTCTGGCATTAATTCCTTCGTACAATTGAATTGATGTGTCGTTTTAAAGCTCCTACACTTGTGGTTCTTCCCTTGCATCGATCTAGGAACCTCAAGATCTTTGTGGATATTGACACGTGAGTAGTATGTGTATTTCAAGTCAAGACATTATACACTTGAAATGATTGAAATATGAGATACACATACCGAATAGCATGCTTGAATTTTTTTATCTAACTTACTTGTTTAATGTTTTTTCATTTTACAGTAAATCACGCGAACCAAACTAGTGAGTAAGAGAAATGTTTCAATTATAAAAATAGCAAGCTTGTAATGAGAAAAATTAACGATGTACCAATTAGAAGAGATAGTACTACAGCTCACATGAGAAATAAAAAATTATGATATAAAGGGCGTCATGGTGATTGACATGTCAGCTGCATGTGGCGGCCAGTCAGAAAAAAGAAGAACAATAAATTAGATCTCATGTTCTTCCTATTTTGGTATTTGTTGAGTAATAGATTCACTAGCCGTTTCATCTATCTCTCGACTAGTAAAAAATTATTTCATCTTGTACGCATGGTCTATAAAATTTTACGTCGACAATAGCAAATTGAAACGACCTCAGTCAGTCGTTTCGGAAGTTAGGACTCCGATTAGCGTGCGCTAATTTTAAATGTTCGTAATATCCATTAGGACCTCTCTGTAAAATTTGAGCTAGATCAGACCTCGTTTGGTAGGCATCGGAAGAAGGTTTCACTTTTTATTGGCGATAAATATTAAAAAGAGATTTTCGAGCTCGGTTTTGCCGAACGAGCTCCGAATCGAAATTCGAAAGCATTGTTAGGTTCGTATGATTATTTGTGACTTTTGTAAACTTTCAAAAGTGAATTTCGATGTTGTTCGACTAGTTTCCGCTAAAATGCCGAAAGTTAAATAATTTGGCTTCTTTTCCATTTAAATTCGCATCTTGAGTCTTGGGAGTCTAATTTGAGATCCGCCTTCACGAGTATGTTACATATATTTTGTATAACTTGTACGCAAAAGTTGAAATTATTTCGAATATCATAGGGTACAGTTTTAATTTTCGTTAAGAAAAGAAAAAAAATAAAAGAAAACAAAAAAAAAAGACAAAAAAAAGGGAAAAGGACAAAAAGGTTAGGCGGCATGGTATTGATATATATCATTAAATTTAGAGGTTAAGGAAGCTGATAAGCAGAAACAAAAATATGAAAGACGCAGCAAATAAAAAAATGCCAGAAAATAAGAAAAGGGGCCGGAAAAGAGTAGAATTTTTACCCTGAAACATTCAGGTAATGATCCTAATATATTATTTGAGTTTATTACGTGTGTTTGAATATATTTTTATGGTAAAATTGGGATAGTAGCCATCGTTTTAATAAGTTCAATTAATATTTTAAAGGGTCAAACGGACCCCGATAACGAAATTGATTATATATTTGTACTCAGTGAGTTATGGGCAACTTATAAATGTAATTTATTTGGGGTTTGGTTATGTGACCATAAACCCTGTACATAGGCCTGGCCTGCGTATTGCGTATGCGAATAGGGTATCAGGTTCCTACTTGGATTGCCCTAAGATGTGAGGAATGAAGCATTTAGCCTAATGTGATATATTTTTCTGCTTATTGATCACAGTGGGATCGTTTGGCAATGAATTCAAAGAATAACGCGGTTGTTGGTCGCAATGCTAACTTTTGAGAGAGGTAAGTGTTTATATCCATTTCTTTGGAGGCACTTGGCCTCGTGGATTTTCTACCACGTGTTCCTTACGTGTGTAGCTGCCGATAGGCGTACTCATTACGCCTTAGCTTTGGATTTAAATTCTATATTATATATTATGTCCTGTTATTGCTATTGCATTGGGAATCTGAGCATTGTACTTTGGCCATCATTATTGCATATACTTCTCGGTTGGCGATGAGAGTCCCGCACCGGCGAAGGGTCATTATTGCATATACTTCCCGGTTGGCGATGAGAGTCCCGCACCGGCGAAGGGTCATTATTGCATATACTTCCCGGTTGGCGATGAGAGTCCCGCACCGGCGAAGGGTCATTATTGCATATACTTCCCGGTTGGCGATGAGAATCCCGCACCGGTGAAGGGTCATCATTACATATACTTCCCGGTAATCGATGAGAGTCCCGAGCCGGTGAAGGGTCATTATTGCATATATCTCCTGGTAGACGATGAGAGTCCCGCGCCGGAGATAGGTATCAAGAGTATGTGACTGCATTGCATCATCCCGCATTTATCCCATTTCATTGCACCGCATACTGACTATTGTGTGTATTATATTGTGTTTTATGTATGCGGTATGTACACCATTTTGTGGACATATTACAGTTTGCCTATATATTTCTGGCTCGTATTCTAAGTTGCGGGGATCGGGTTGCACGCCGAAACGGTATAAATATATGGATCGGGCTGCATGTTGCAGCGGTATGAATATATGGATTGGGTCGCACGCTGCAACAGGATGAATAGATGGATCAGGTTGCACGCCGCAACAGGATGTATTTCTGATTGTTGATGTGTTCGAGATACCTATATGTTCTGGCTGTATTACGTTCCTGGTTATTGAATAGTTTGCGATTCCATACGTGTTCTAGTTATTATCTGGCTCTGCGGTTTTATAATTTAAATAAGAGGAATTTTGTTTATCTGATTCTTTTCTCCCTGGCTAGCTATCCTATTCTTTGAGGTGGCTAGTCTGCCCCACTTATTGAGTCCTTTTGACTCACCCTTTTTTGTTGTTTGTTTCTTGTCTATCTATTTCGTTTCGGACGGTTCGCTCAGGATTGAGTTCGCCAGGTTGTGAAGGAGCGAAGACGACTTTAGCTGTCAGGGTGAGCCAGCTTTATTTCGGATGGCCACCAGTTTATTGGTTATCATTTCAGTTGCAGTTTGCTCCCTTCAGGAGGTTTTTGTCTTCTTTTGTACTCTTAGATGTCTAGTCTGGATAGCCCTAAACCTAGTATGTTGGGTAGTTAGCTGTAATTTCTTTTGTACAGCTTAGAGGTATCAGTATGTTTGTATTTTTGTTTTAAGTCTTGTCCTTATTTATGAATTGTTATATTTATTTTTCGAATTAAATTAGTAAGGGTTCGCCCGACAGGTCTAGGGGAGGATGTCGGGTGCCCGCACGGCCTAGTCGAATTCCGGGTCGTGTCAGTTGGTATCAGAGAAGCTAATCTTATTTTCTTATTATCATCTTACACTCTTATTTAAGAATTCATAAAATTTCTTATGATGATGTAGATGTAAATACATTTTATATCCAACTTGAAATTTAAAAATATCACTTCTAACAGCAATATTAGTAAATCATTAAGGCCTCATTTGTTTGTATTTAATGAAGGTATGAATCTGAATGGCTCAGACCTTAGAGCATTAAGTGCATTTATTTTTCTTAAGATTTAACCACTTAATGACTCGTAATAACTCTGTATCATTAAGATTTTGAGTAAAATATTAATATCATTAAGAGGTTCATAACCACTCCATATATTATGACAACTAGCAACTACACTACTACAATCGGTAACCACCACCACCACTGTTGCCAACCACCACCTCCCACTATCAGTCCACCACCACCATTGACAACCACTTCAATTAGCCACCAACCACAACAACTTACTGCCGATACCATCATAACCCGTTGCTACCACCGCCAACCACTAACTATCACTACCACACTAACCACCTCCACCATCACAACTACCATTATCTCTATCAACCACTGCCACCTCTGATGCCACAAACTCCTTAACAACCACCACCTTACACCAATGACAATTGCCACCCACCAACCACCTCCAGCATCACAACAACCACCACCACTATCTATTACCACCATTATCATCGTCATTAGCACCAATGATCACCACCACCACCACCACTGCCGACGCCAACCATTAATACCAACCACCTCCACAAATACAATTTCCATCATTACCAAGCACCACAAGCGCCACCATTACCTACCAACGCCAATACTGCTAGTCACTACCACCAACCACCTCTACCATTAAACTACCACTATCATGCAACAACCACCAATATTACAACTACCAACAGTCACTGATACCAGACACCAGCGTCATACCATAATCAACCACCACCTTACAATCTAATAACTCGTAGATATTAATATTTAATCTATCTTATAATATGTATAAATATTAATAAGGGTAGCTTATAAACATTCAGATGTTGAAAAAAAATGGTGTTAATCATTCAGTGTTCAGTTCTTAATACCACATCTTAATATTCAGATGTGTATTCAGATTTAGACCTCTTAATCTTAATAAAAATAAATAGCCCCTAAAGTAAGGTTATATGCATCTTGAATATAACCTATAAAATAGATATAAACCATTATAAAACTATGATTGACATGTGAGTTACACATAGACCAAATGGCTTGCTTAGCTTTCTTAATATATTTTTCCTTTTATTTATTTTTCTTCTTCCATCGTTGTAACAATATTGTCTCTTTTAATACCCTTTATAAATGTATTAACCAAGGATTAATAGGAGAGAAAAATGTTTTGATTAGAAGAAATAGAGTTAAATCTCATGTGTATGTATTAATGAGTAGAATAGATTTATCTAGCTTGTAAGAAAATTCTTTTTATAGTCTTCCCAAAGGTCAAATGGCTCTAAAACCCACTCGAACTGGCCATGGAACCTTAGCTGCTATTTATCACCCGGCACAATTAGTGAGAACAACAACCAACTGTTCACCCACTTCTACAACGGTCTCAAATGATGGCCAACCCAATAGATATGGTAGGACCAATATCCAATGTCTGTCAACAGCCTCTGCATTCATAAAATAACTGGCCTAGTAGCTACTAATGAGCTATTAATGTCGTTTGCAAATCATAAAAGAATAAGTGAATATCATAATTTTAGATTTTAGAGATTTTAGAGATGCAACGTGTTTGGATGTGGAAAAAATAAGAGTCCAGATCGCTTCTTTAGATTTCTTTATATTTCCTCTTTTATTTAATAGTTTTCTTTCGTCACTTAGCAATACTAGACATTGGGCACATAAGTTTCACAACAGTTGCACGTATCCAGTTTGATTCATAAAATCACAATTTCCTACTTAATACGGTCACACAATATTCTTCATTGCTTCTGGCATTAATTGCCTCGTGTAATTGATTTGACGCTTTATTTTTAAAGCTAATACACTTATGGTTCTTCCCTTGCAATTGTCATAGAATCTCAAGTTCTTTATGAATGTTGACGTGTGAGTCGCACATGCATTTCAAGTCAAGAAATTATAAACTTGTAATGATTGAAATATGGGATACACATACCAAATAGCTTGCTTGAATTTCTTTATCTTCCTTATTTATTTAATTTTTTTCTATTTTATAGTGAATGACGCGAAGCAAAGTAACGAGTAAGATAAATGTATCTTCAACTATCAAAATAGAAACCTTGTAATGAGAAAAATTAATGAAGTACCAATCAGAAGAGACAATTGTACAACTCACATAAGAAATTAAAAAAATGATGATATAAGTGGCGTCATAATGATTGAAACGACAACTGCACGTGGCGACCGATCAGAAAAAAGAATAACAATAAATTGGACCTCGAGTTCTTTCTAATTTGGTAATTTATTGAGTAATGGATTCACTATCCATTTTCATCTATCTCTCGACTAGTAAAAAATTATTTCATCTTGTACGCATGGTCTATAAAATTTCATGTCGACAATAGCAAATGCTAACATAGAGATTAACGTTATTTATCATCTTACACTCACTATTTAAGTATTCACAAAAGGACTTATGATGACACCTTATGTAGATGTAATTACATTTTATATCCCAGCTGAAATTTAAAAATAATGCTTCTAACATCAATTTTAGTAAATCATTAAAAGTTAGGTTATATACATCTTGAATATAACCTATAAAATAGGTATAAATCATTATAAAACTATGATTGACATGTGAGTTACACATAGACCAAATGGCTTGCTTATCTTTCTTAATATATTTTTCCTTTTATTTATTTTTCTTCTTCCATCGTTGTTACAATTGTCTCTTTTAATACCCTTTATAAATGTATTAACCAAGGATTAATAGGAGAGAAAAATATTTTGATTAGAATAAATTGAGTTAAATCTCATGTGTATGTATTACTAACTAAATAGATTTATCTAGCTTGTAAGCAAATTCTTTTGATAGTCTTCTCAAAGGTCAAATGACTCTAACACCCACTCGAACTGGACATGGAATCTTAACAGCTATTTATCACCCATCACAATCAGTGACAACAACAACCTACTGTTAACCCAGTTCTACAACGGTCTCAAATGATGGCCAACCCAATTGATATGGTAGGACCAATATCCAATGCCTATCAGCCGCCTCTGCATTCACAAAATAACTAGCCTAGTAGCTACTAAAGAGCTATTCATGACGTTAGCAAATCATAAAGAACAAGTGAAGATCATAATTTAAGACTTTAGAGATGCAACATGTTTGGATGTAGAAAAAATAAGAGTCTAGATAGCTTCCTTGGATTTCTTTATATTTCCTCTTTTATTTAATAGTTTTCTCTTGTTATTTAGCAATACTAGACATTGGAAATATAAGTTGCACAACAGTTGCACGTGTCCAGTTTGATTCATAAAATCATAATTTCCTGCTTAATATGCTTACACAATATTCCTCATTGCTTCCGGCATTAATTCCCTCGTGCAAATTATTTGATGCTTCATTTTTAAAGCTACTACACTTATGGTGCTTCCCTTGCATTGGTTATTGAATCTCAAGTTCTTTATGAATGTTGACACGTGAATCGTACATGCATTTCAAGTCAAGACATTATAAACTTGTAACGATTGAAATATAGGATACACATACCAAATAGCTTGCTTGAATTTCTTTATCTTTCTTATTTATTTAAAGTTTTCCTATTTTACAGTGAATTACGCGAAGCTAAGTAACGAGTAAGATAAATGTATCTAAAAACTATCAAAATAGCAACCTTATAATGAGAAAAATTAATGAAGTACCAATCAGAAGAGACAATTGTACAACTCACATAAGAAATAAAAAATAATGATATAAATGGCGTCATAATGATTGACACGACAGCCACACGTGGCAACCAATCAGAAAAAAGAGTAACAATAAATTGGATCTCACGTTCTTCCTAATTTGGTAATTTGTTAGAGTACTGGATTCACTAGCCATTTTCATCTATCTCTCGACTGGTAAAATATTATTTGATCTTGTACGCTTGGTCTATGTAATTTCATGTCGACAATAGCTCTATGTAATTTCATGTCGATAATAGCAAATGCTACCTTAGAGGTTAACGTTATTGTTCTTCGTATCATCTTACACTCACTATTTAAGAATTCAGAAAAGGGCTTATGATGACTGCTTATTTGAGTGTAAATATATTTTATATCCAAGCTGAAATTTAAAAATACTGCTTCTAACATCAATTTTAGTATATCAATACAAGTTATGTTATATGCATCTTGAATATAACCAATAAAATAAGTATAAACCATTATAAAACTATGATTGACATGTGAGTTACATATAGACCAAATGGCTTGCTTAGCTTTCTTAATATATTTTTCCTTTTATTTATTTTTCTTCTTCCATCATTGTAACAATATTGTCTCTTTTAATACCCTTTATAAATGTATCAACCAAGGATTAATAGGAGAGAAAAATATTTTGATTAGAAGAAATAGAGTTAAATCTTATGTGTATGTATTGCTGAACAGAATAGATTTATCTAGCTTGTAAGCAAATTCTTTTTATAGTCTTCCCTAAGGTCAAATGGCTCTAACACCCACTCGACCTGGAGATGGAATATTAGCTGTTATTTATAACGCGGCACAATCAGTGACAACATCAACCTACTATTCACCCACTTCTACAATGGTCTCAAATGATTGCCAACCTAATAGATATGGTAGGACCAACATCCAATGTCTATCAGCAGCCTCATGCATTCAAAAATTAACTGGCCTAGTAGCTACTAAAAAGCTATTCATGTCGTTTGCGAATCATAAAAGAACAAGTAAAAGTCATAGTTGGAGATTTTAGAGATGCAACATGTTTGGATGTGGAAAAAATAAGAGGCCAAATAGCTTCCTTGGATTTCTTTATATTTTTTATTTTATTTAATAATTTTCTTTTGTTATTTGCCAATACTAGACATTGGACACATAAGTTGCACAAGAGTTGCATGTGTCCAGGTTGATTCATAAAATCAAAATTTCCTTCTTAATACGCTCGCACAAGATTCTTCATTGCTTCTGGAATTAATTTTCTCGTGCAATTGATTTGACACTTCATTTATAAAGCTCCTATACTTGTGGTTCTTCCCTTGTGTTGATCAAGGAACCTCAAGTTCTTTATGAATGTTGACACGTGAGCCGCACATGCATTTCAAGTCAAGACATTATAAAATTAGAATGATTGAAATATGGGATACACATACCAAATAACTTGCTTGAATTTTTTTATCTGCCTTATTTTTGTAATATTTTTCACTTCACAATGAATCACGTAAACCAAAGTAGCAAGTAAGCAAAATGTATCTTCTATTATAAACATATAGCAAGCTCGTAATGAGAAAAATTATTGACAAACCAATCAGAAAAGACAGTTGTACAACACATACAAGAAATAAAAAATAATGATATAAATAGCGTCATAATGATTGATACACCAGCTGCACATGGCGGTCAATCAGAAAAAAGAATCACAATAAATTAGATTTCAAGATCAATCTAATTTGGTAGTTTGTTGAGTAATATAATCACTAGCTGTTTTCATCTATTTCTCGACTAGTAAAAAATTATTTCAATCTTGTACACATGGTTTATATAATTTCATGTCTGACAATTGCAAATGCTAATTTAGAGGTTAACCTTGTTGTTCTTCTTATCATCTTACAGTCACTATTTAAGAATTCATAAAATAGCTTATGATGACCATTTATGTACATGTAAAAACATTTTATATCCCACTTGAAATTTAAAAATATCACTTCAAATGGAAGTTTAAGTAAATTATTAACAATTAGGTTATATAAAAAATAGGCATAAGCCATTATAATACTATGATTGATGTGTGAGTTACATATAGACCAAATTGCTTGCTTAGCTTTCTTAATATATTTTTCCTTTTATTTGATTTTCTTCATCCATCGTTATAACAATATTGTCTCTTTTAATAGCTTTTATAAATGTATTAGTTATGGATTAATATGAGAGAAAGATGTTTTGATTAGAAGACATACAGTCCAAACTCAGGTGTTTGTATTACTGAATCAAATAGATTTATCTAGCTTGCAAGAAAATTCCTTTTATATTCTTCTCCAAGGTCAAGTGGCTCTACCACCCGGTCAAATTGGACATAGAATCTTAGCTGGTGTTTATCACCCAATACAACCAGTGACAACATCAAATCTACTCTTACCAACTTGTATAACAGTCTTAAATAATGGCCAACTTAATTGATATGGTAGGACCAACAACCAACGTCTATCAACAGCCTCCGCATTCACCAATTAACTAGCCTCATAGCTACTGAAGAGCTATTACTGTCGTTTGCAAATCATAAAAGCAGAAGTTAAAATCATAGTTGGAGATTTTAGAGATGCGATGGAGCGGAATCCTCCTGCTCCGAGGGCGGAATCCTCCTACCCTCAATATGATGCAATGGAGCAGAATCCTCCTGCTCTGAGGGCGGAATCCTCCTACCCTCAATATGATGCAATGATAACCCTTCACCGGCGCGGGACTCTCATCGACTGCCGGGAAGTATATGTTAACTCACAGCCAGAGTACAATGCTTAGATCCGCAATGCAATACCAACAACATGACGTAACATATAATATAGAATGTAAATCCAAAGCTAAGGCTTATTGAGTACGCCTATCGGCAGCTACACACGTAAGGAATACGTGATAGAAAATCCACGAGGCCAAGTGCCTCCAAAGAAATGAATATAAACACTTACCGTATTGCAAAGCTAGCCCTGCTACTCAACAACTGCTTTTTCCTTTGGATTACCTGCCAAACGATCCTGCTCTATTCAATAAGTAGAAAAATTATATCAAATAAAGCTAAAGACTCCATTCCTTATGTCTTAGGGCAATCCAGTTAGGAACCTGATACCCTATTCGCATATGCAATACGCAGGCCAGACCTATGTAGAGGGTTCAAAGTTCCATACCCAAACCCTAAATAAATTACATTTATATGTTGCCCATAACTCACTGAGTACGAATATATAATCATTTCCATCATCGGGGTCCAATTGACCCTTTAAACTATCAATTTAAGTCATTAGGGTGATGTCTAATATCCCTATTTTTACCGTAAAAATATATTCAAACACTCGTAATAAGCTAAGATAATGTGTTAACATCATTACATGGAGATTTGGGGTAGAAATTCCACTATTATTCCACCTCTTTTTCCCCTTTTTCCTCTTTCTTGCCTAATCTTTCTTTTCCAGTCTTTGTAGTATGTTTCTTCTCTCTGTATAAATCCCTTAGCTAACCGACATTTATATATATATATATATATATATATATATATATATATATATATATATATATTGAAAATTCGCTACGACGACTAAAATTAAAATGGAACCCAAGAGAAGTCGAAATGATCCCAAATTTTTCATGTAAATTATACAAAATATATGTAACATACTCGCCAAGAAAAATCTCAAATCGGACTTCCGAAACTCCAGATACGAATTAAAAGGAAAAAGGACCAAATTATTAATTCTTTCGGAACTTTAGCCGAAATCAACCGAACAACCTCGAAACTCACTTCAAAAATTCACATATATCATAAATGACCATACGAACCTAGCGACGTTTTCAGACTTCGAATCGGAGCTCATTCGCCAAAATTGTGCTCGAAAACCTCTTTTTTACGATTTATCGCTAACGAAAATTGAAACCTTCTTCTTATGCCTACCAAACGAGGTCTAATTTGTCTCAAATTTTACAGACAATTCGGGATGGTCCTTACGAAGCTTTTAAAATTGACGGTACATCAATCGGGGTCCTAATTCCCGAAACGACTACTTAAGGTCGTTTCACTTAATGATCGAAATATTAGATACAGATACCAAATAACTTGCTTGAATTTCATTATCTTCCTTATTTGTTTAATGTATTTCCATTTTATTGTGAATCATGTGAACCAATGTAGCGAAAATAGAAAAATATATCTTCAATTATCAAAATAGCAAGCTCGTAATGAGAAAACTAATGACGTACCAATCAGAAGAGACAGTTGTACAACTAACATAAGAAATAAAAAATGATGATATAAATGGCATCATAATGATTGACATGCGAGCTGGACATGGCGATTAGTTAGAAAAATGTATCACAATATATTAGATCTCAAGTTCTGTCCAATTTTGTAATTTGTTTGGTAATGGATTCACTAGCCATTTTCATCTATTTCTCGAGTAGTAAAAAATTATTTCATCTTGTGCGCATGGTCTATATAATTTCATGTCGACAATAGCAAATGCTAACTGTGTCGGCAAAAATATGCCACCTATTTTTACGGAGGTACAAGTCCAGCTGGCATGACTTGACTTATCCTACAAGTCACCGAGCACTGAGGATATATGCCCACTCCTACAGTGAACGACCGTTTAGGAGGTTTGGTCATAGGGCGCAGGGTACACATCCCGCCGCCTAGGGCTTACAGTCTTCTAGCTAGTGTTTAATATACCACCACCTTGAGTTGTAGGCCCATAGCATTATGAGTACTTGTATTATATGTTATTTAGAACTAGGTATCACTACGATAAATACCACTCCTTGCATTGTATTGTGCATAAGTCACACAAGACACGATTCACCACCAAACTCGGTTACTCTCAAGGAATAAGAATTACTTTGCTTTCTCTATTATTTCTTGTTTAATTACATGTCTTTACTTTTATCGTATTGCTTACTTTTTCCGTCATAATATACCGTTTTGCTTGTGACCTCATTCATAATTAATTGTTTAACCTAGACGTATAAATTTAGGCATAAACAGTTTGGCGCCCACCGTGGGGCCCTGGAAATTGTAGGTATTCTATGAAAAAAAAGCCGCGATCATGTCTGATAACGGTAGCAGCATTCTAAAGAACACCAAAGATGCAGTAGTCGAGTCTGCGAAGGATCTCAGTGATCCCTGCGTCCAACAAAAGGATCCTGTCGAGCAGCCAAAGGATTCCTCTCATGAACCAATCCCTATTGCTAGCGATGGTGAAGGTGATCAACCGCCAGGAGGTAATTCAGAGTTCAGAGGCTTCCTCTTGTACATCCTCAAAACTGCGTCCGAGCCGAATTCGAACAACATAGCTTAATGGATATCCCAGAGATTGGGAGCAATGTTTGCTGGTTCGTCTCAGAGACCATTATCCCCACGAGGACCGACGCTCGTGAACAACTCGCCATCATCAGTTGCCAATCGTACACTCAACATGGATACTGCCCCTAGAGGTTCAGCAGAAATCAACAATTAAGATCTTAAGGGATCCTCTGTCATTCAGGATCTCATAAATTAGATAAAGGACATCCACGATCAAATCGGTAACGTGCCGGGTGCTCCACCCCAAGTTACCACGGTAGCTGAGCAGAAGTTTTACAAGCATGCTTACAGAGCAAGTGCTGCACCGCTCCGCATACAAAAAACTTCCGCTTGCCGGATAACTTGAAGTATGACGGAACGACCGATCCGGACGAGCACATCGGTGCTTACTATACGGCTTTGAAGAGCAACGAGATTACTGAAGAAGAAATCCAGTCTGTTCTAGTGAAGAGATTTTGCTAAACTCTGACCAAAGGAGCCCTTGCTTGATACACTCAGATGCAAGACCTGTTCAAAAAAGCGTATTCTGGTGCCCGTAAGCGGAAGAAGTGCATGGAAGTCATCTTCGAGATACGATAATGTGATAACAAGTTGATGAAGGATTACCTCGATAGATTTCTGAAGAAATGCATGGAGCTCCCTCTAGTCCCTAATAACATCGTTGTGGTAGCCTTCGGCAAAAGTTTGAATGCAAAGGGATCTTTAGCTACCTGAGAGTTGTAGTAGAGTTTGACTCAACACCTAGTGTCCACATGGAGTGCGTTACATCAGAGGTATACTGAGAAGCTTCATTTGGAACCAGATCATTCTCATAACCCCGCGGACAAGCGAAGGAAGAGACTGGAAAGCCCATCCCTAGAAGGTGAGGGGGATGGTAGAAGGGTGAAGCCAAAGGTTCAAAATCAAGCGGGCGCCGGGCGGCAGAATAATTCTCGAGCATCCGGATCCCAGGAGAAGCGGACTGAACCACGGAATTTCAGGGACTTTGGTCTTCATGTCAATGCTGTTGACCTAGTCGCCAATCACTTTGTCAAACTAGGCCCCAGGGTTCAATGGCCACCTAACTCGAAAGGATCTACAGGAAGAAACACAATGCTCTATTGCGATTTTCATCACAGCGGGGGTCGTGCAATGGTCGATTGCAAAGCCTTGATGACCGAGATTGAGAACTTTCTAAAGGAATGACATCTCAAAGAGCTGCTGGAAGAAGGTCCCCATAATTTTAAAAGTTTAGAGTTTGAGAACTTAAAGACCGTCAACGCAATCTTCATGGACGAATGACCGGACATGGCCCAGGGGACTGCAAAGACTAGGATAACATTTGGGTCTATCCAATTTGACCTAGAGGAGCAAGCAGAAACAATGTGACCCCGTTATACCTGTGGAAGTATCCTGTGTAGATATCCAGTGGGCTCTTATCGACCCGGGGAGTAGTATTAATATTATCTGGGGGAGATGTTGCACAAATTCAGCCATTGTCCTTATCCCCGAGTACTCGAAACATAATGGGTTTCAACGGAATTTGGGAAGCATCTACTGGAGAACTTTCTCTACCAGTTCACATACCGGGCGTGACGAGCACAACCACTTTCCAGGTGGTGAATTGCAATCTCCCGTATGATGCAGTCCTGTGACGGCCGTGGATACACGATGTCAGAGGAGTGCCCTTAACACTTCATCAGGTCTTCAATTACCCGACTCTGCACGGAGTCGCCGACCTATGAGATGAGCGGCCTCTTCTTGAAGAATTTTGCCTTATGAGTTGGAAGTTATTGAAGCCATAGAGCGAGAAATTAGAGAGGAACTCAGTGAACTACGGGATCGGTTGGCGGCAATAGATCTAGTCTTGAACGCGACTGAGTTGGTGTCGTCTTTCTGAGGTGCTGTGGAAGTAAGAAGGACCCATGTGGCTGATACAAAGCTATTTAACAATAGCTCGGACGAACATTCAACTCCTACAGATTCCAATGATAACCAAACCAGAGACAGGCGAGCACCTACTCTTATACGTTTTAATATCTAAGATAGCTTGGAATGCGGTCTTTGTACGAGAAAAGAACGGGCAACATTTTCCCGTGAAATAAGCCAGTAGGATGTCGCAGTGCATAGAAAAGTTCTTGCCCTTACTGCTCTAGTACATAGCCACCGTGGTGATGGCCACACGAAAGTTGTGCTCGTACTTTCAGGAATACTTGGTCAATCTAGTCTCTTCGACACTGATACAAGCCATTTTTTTCTAAACCCGGTCTGTCGAAAGATATGGCAAAGTGGGTTGAAGAGTTTGGAGAGTACGACGTTGTCTATCAAACCCGTACATATGTCAAGTCGCAGGCGTTGGAAGGTTTTACCTAAATTTTGCAAAAGAACTGGAATAGAAAACTGAAGAGTCACTTAAGAATGAAGTAGTGATTGAGTACCGCGGTTTGGAGATTCACACAGGAATGAATCCCAATGACAAGAAGATTGATTTGTGGATCAGAACACCGTCTGGAATGGTCTTCCATCACGCCAGGAAAGCTGATGACAATGAAGCAGAGTGTGAAGCCATGATTCAAGCTCTTGACTTAGCCTACACACTAGGGCCAAGGAGATCAGCCTGTACAATTAATCATAGCTGATGGTTAATAAACTAAGAGAAATCTTTGTAGCTGTGGAAATCTGCGAGCAGATTGAAAGAAGAAAATCAGGGCAATCTTGAAAAATTTTCATGCGTGGGAATTCATCCACCAAGAACAGATCTCAGGAGACGCTGAAGCATCCGAGGATTCATACAATTGGTAGACGACAGTTGAGCTAACCCCTACAAGCCTGATGAACCTTGAAGTTCCAGATATGGGATCTTTCACAAGGCAGCGTGATACGTTGGTCAACTATCTGAGCAAAGGAGATCTTCCTAAAGAAAAGTCAAAAAGAACCTACTTGTGGAAATAGGTCGTTCACTATTGCTTGGTAGGCGATGGGTTATACCACAGGGTCGTCAACAACCCTGGGATAACTTTCAAGGCTCAGCACCGTTAAACAGGGAAGCCCAAATGACTACACCCAAATATTTTAAGGATCAAACATGAAGTACTTTTGCTTGAGAAGGCATTTACTTTGCTTATGTTGTTTCCTTTTAATTACAGTATTTATCAGGCATGTTACGGGTTTTCACCCGCAGCATCTGCGGCTCCACGCCTCTTTTATCAATAAAACTACTATCTTACTTAGTCAGTTTTACTCATTTATTTAGATCTATCTACGATCCAACTATTCATAGCCCCGGCCAGACCTAAGTTGAAGTAATACACTCACTTTTGGCTACAAAAAGTAGAGTATACCACTCGCTTAGTGCTAGACCATGTCTAGCTCAGCCACCAGGCATTAATCAAGCATTGATCTCGTTAAATCAACAGTTGCACCTACGCCGATGGGGATGCCTCTCTACATAGTGCCAGAAGTCTTAAATACTCGAGCAACTAAGCGAAGACGTTCAGTCTTAGAATGTATAAGGACCGTTTCCACATGGGCTAAAGTCGTCCTATTGTGGGCGCAAACAGCCATTTGCTATTGTTGCAACCTAGTTGTCGTCTATCGGTGCACAACAAACGTAATTGCTCAAGGAAGGCACACTGACACACGTTTTTAAACAACTAGAACAGTCAGGACGACCGTAAGCCCTCTAATATCTAGGTGCACAAACATACTGCTTGACCACACATTACGAAACGCGTAATAACACAAGTACGTATGAAATATTGATGAACATTCATTTCATTAATAATAAACAGCCCGTATGCTCATAATATATATTTAGTTCTTCCTGAATACAACATTTTTTAATACCAATTGTAGGAAAAAAACAGGAAAGAGAAGACTAAAAACAAAGAGTTCCTCGGGATTCACAAGACTGAAGATCCTTCATCTGGATAATAGCTACTAGCCATAAATAGGCCGGAGTTCTTCTTTTCTTTTTTGTAGCTTAAGATATGTCGGCCCGAGAATTCCTTCGAAACATACGGCCCCAAAAACAGCCAAAGCTCGTCTGCTTGATCAAAGTAAGGGATCATGTAAGCATCTGAGTACAGGAATGACCTTCCCTCATCTTGTCCGTTGAACTTGAAGAGAAACTAGAAGACTAGCAGCGAAGCTTGACCATCCGCTTCAACCTCAAATGGCCGAACCGGAGTGCACAGCTCCACAGATCTTCAAGCACAAACAGGAGTTCGCCGAGAGCAGAAAGGCTTGAGCTGGGAACCCATCACAAGGGAGCCTCTTCCCTCAGGTATCCCACAGTCAACGGCCTATGAGGCATTGCAATGCCGGCAAGACCGTACCAGCAGAACCAAGAGATACCCTAGGACCGTAGGCGGAGTTAGGGCTCAGTGGTTTGTTAGTCCGCTCACGATCCAGAGCGCCATCTTCTTGCCTTCCATGAAAATGAGTCGGACAAGCCGACTTCAACCCTGCTCCATCGAATAGGTAACCTAAGCGCCAGAGAAATCCTGAAGAAGAAGCCTCATGACAGCAAAAAGGGCTAAGTATCCGGACTCCATATGACAAGAAGAATATCACAGCAACCACTGTGTTAGAAGATGAGTGCACCGTAATTAGTGCGTGAAACAATGAAGACATCCCGAAGGACATCGCTAGAAGCGCTATCAAACTACATGATTTGGTGTACTTTATCCGTTATCTCATGGACAAAGAAAGGAATGGAGGTGACTTCGAACGAATTTCCTCCTATGTTTCCTTCATACATCATCCATTCAGAACGATTAAGGTTCTCTAGGAACATCAAACCAGAATCAAAGGCTAACATTGATAAAGGAAGAAAAGCTTCTCGCTATCATGAGAAATTCCTAAAGAAATGAATTATTTTCTTGAGAAGAGTTCATGGATTTTCCACTGTCATGAAGTCACTATTTATAGGTAGAAAGGGATAAGGATGGAGTACAAAACGGTCAAGCGTCATTATTACTAGAGATATGGAATGATTCGGAGCAGTTAATGGCAATTCCTGAAAAGGTGCATGAGATCGGTATTAGCCAATCAGAAGGATGCATGAAAATTTTTCGAAGAGATCAATATCATTCTGGGTCAAAGAAACTGCAAGTTTTGAGGAGTCAGTCACATATCTTTTCACATCCGTGCCGTTTTCACTTCCTGACTGCTTGTGTCAGCACTCAGCAAGTGGGGGGACTGACTGTGTGGGCAAAAATACGCCACCTATTACTACGGGGGTACGAGTCTAGATGGTGAGACTAGACTTATCGTACAAGTGATTGGGCACTGAGGATATATGCCTGCTCCTAGAGCCAACGACCATTTTGGCGGTTTGGTTATAGGCGCAGGGCACACATCCCGCCGCCTAGTATTTACAGTCTCATAGCTAGGGTTTAATATACCACCGCCTTGAGTTGTAGGCCCATGGCCTTATTAGTACTTGTATTTTACCTTATTTAGGACTTGGTATCACTACTACACAATTCTCCTATACTTGTGGTGCTTCCCTTGCGTTGATCAAGGAACCTCAAGTTCTTTATGGATGTTGACACATGAGTCGCACGTGCATTTCAAGTTAAGACATTATAATGTTGTAATGATTGAAATATGAGATACACATACCAAATAGCTTGCTTGAATTTCTTTATCTTGCTTATTTATTTAATGTATTTCCATTTTATAATCACGTGAACCAATACAACGAGTAAGAAAAATGTATCTTCAATAATAAAAATAGCAAGCTCGTAATGAGATAAATTAATGATATACCAATTAGAAGTGACAGTTGTACAACTCACATAAGAAATAAAAAATGATGATATAAATGGCATCACAGTGATTGACACATCTGCTTGACTTGGCGGTTAGTCAGAAAAAAGAATCACAATAAATTAGATCTCAAGTTCTGTCCAATTTGGTAATTTCTTGAGTAATGGATTCACTAACCATTTTCATTTATCTCTCGATTACTAAAAAATTATTTCATCTTGTACGCATGGTCTATATAATATCATGTCTAGCTAATGGTAATTTAGAGGTTAACCTTGTTGTTCTTCTTATCATCTTACAAACAGTATTTAAGAATTCATAAAGTGGCTTATGACGACCATTTATGTAATTGTAAATTTATTTTATATCCAACTTGAAATTTAAAAATATCACTTCTAACAGCAATTTTTTTAAATCATTAAAAGTTAAGTTATATGCATCTTGAATATAACCTATTAAATTGGTATAAACCATTATAAAACTATGATTGACATGTGAGGTACACAGAAACCAAATAGCTTGCTTAGCTTCTTAATATATTTTTCCTTTTAATTAATTTTCTTTGTCCATTGTCATAACAATTTTTTCTATTTTAATACCCTTTTTGAATGTATTAGTCTAGGATTAATATGACAGAAGAATGTTTGAGCAGAAGAGATAGAGTTAAAGATCGGGTGTATGTATTATTGAACTAAAGAGATTTATCTAGCTTGAAAGCAAATTCTTTTTATATTCTTCTCCAAGGTCAAGTGGCTATACCACCCAGTCAAACTGGACATGGAATCTTAGCTGATATTTATCACCTAGCACAACCAATGACACCAGCAACCTATTGTTCATCTTATTCCACGACAGTCTCAAATATTTTCCAACCCAATTGATATAATAGGACCAACAGTCAACGTCTATCAGCAGACTCCGTATTCACAAATTAACTGGCCTAGTAGCTATTGAAGAGCTATTCCTGTCATTTGCAATTCATAAAAGAAGAAGTTAAAATCATAGTTGCGGATTTTAGAGATGCAACATGTTTGGATGTGGAAAAATAAGAGTCTAAATAGATTCCTTGGATTTCTTAATATTTCCTTTTTTATTTAATATTTTTCTTTCATTTTTTACCAATACTAGACATTGGACACGTAAGTAGCACTGACACGACCCGGAATCCGGTTAGGCTGTGTGGGCACCCGAGATCCTCCCCTAGACCCGTCGGGCGAACCCTTACTAATTAAATTAGGAAAATGAATATAATAGTTCATAAATAAGGACAAGACTTTTTTTTAAAAAGTACAAAAATACTGATACCTCTAAGCTATACAAAAAAAAAATTACAGCTAACTACCCAACATACTAAGTTTAGGGCTATCCAGACTAGACATCTAAGAGTACAAAAGAAGACAAATACCTCCTGAAGGGAGCAAAATGCAACTGAAATAATAACCAATAAACTGGTGGCCATCCAGAATAAAAGCTGGCTCACCCTAACAGCTGAAGTCGTCTTCGCTCCTTCACAACATGGCGAACTCAATCCTGGAGCGAACCTGCCGAAACGAAATAGATAGACAAGAAACAAACAACAAACAAGTGTGAGTCAAAGAACTCAATAAGTGGGGCAGACTAGCCACCTCAAAGAATAGGATAGCTAGCCAGGGAGAAGAAAAACAGATAAACTAAATCCATCTTATTTGAACTACAAAAAGGCAAAGCCAAATAATAACTGAAAACACGTATGGAACCATAAACAGCCAGGGACATAAGGTAGACAGAACATATAGATATCCTGAACATGTCGACAATCAGAAATACATCCTGTTGCGGCATGCAACCCGATCCATATATTCATACTGTTGCGGCGTGCAACCCGATTCGTATATTTATACTGCTGCGGCGTGCAACCCGATCCGTATATTTATACTGTTGCGGCGTGCAACCCGGGATACGAGCCAGAAATATATAGGCAAACTGAGATACGTTCACAACATGGTATACATACCGCATATATAAAACACAACACGATAGTCACACAATAGTCAGCACGCGGTTCAATGAAATGGGATGAATGCAGTATGATGCGATGGTGTCACATGTGCTAAATAGATTGAGTGGAATCCTCCTGCTCCGGGGGCGGAATCCTCCTACCCTCAATATGATGCAATGGAGCGGAATCCTCCTGCTCCGAGGGCGGAAATCCTCCTACCCTTAATATGATGTAATGGAGCGGAATCCTCCTGCTCCGATGGCGGAATCCTCCTACCCTCAATATGATGCAATGAAGCGGAATCCTCCTGCTCCGAGGGCGGAATCATCCTACCCTCAATATGATGCAATGGAGCGGAATCCTCCTGCTCCGAGGGCGGAATCCTCCTACCCTCAATATGATGCAATGGAGCGGAATCCTCCTGCTCCGGAATCCTCCTACCCTCAATATGATGCAATGGAGCGGAATACTCCTGCTCCGAGGGCGGAATCCTCCTGCTCCAAGGGCGGAATCCTCCTACCTTCAATATGATGCAATGGAGCGGAATCCTCCTGCTCTGTGGGCGGAATACTCCTGCATCCAATATGATATGCAATGTAATGCATATGAATGACACATAATGCATATGAATGCAATGTGATGCAATAATAACCCTTCACCGGCGCGGGACTCTCATCCACAGCCGGGAAGTAGATGCCAACTCACAGCCAGAGTACAATGCTCAGATCCTCAATGCAATACCTATTACAGGACGTAATATATAATATACAAGGTAAATCTAAAGCTAAGGCGTAAGGAGTACGCCTATCGACAGCTACACACGTAAGGAACACGTGGTAGAAAATCCACGAGGCCAGGTGCCTCCAAAGAAATGGATATAAACACTTACCTCTTCCAAAGTTAACACTGCTGCCCAACAACCGCTTTATTCTTTTGGATTCATTGTCAAACGATCCCACTGTGTTCAATGAGCAGAAAATTATATCAAATATGGCTAAAGGCTTCATTCCCCACATCTAAGGGTAATCCGGTAAGGAACCTGATACCCTATTTGCATACGCAATACGCAGGCCAGGCCTATGTACGGGGTTTAAGGTCACATAACTAAACCCCAAATAAATTACGTTTATATGTTGCCCATAACTCACTGAGTACAAATATATACTCCCTCCGTCCCAATTTATGTGGCACCATTTGACCGGGCACAGAGTTTAAGAAAATAGAGGCTGACCTTGTTAGTATCAATTTTACCCTTGAAAAAGTAAGAGAGAGAAGATTTGAGTAATAAAAAAGTTGTTGGTAGGTTTAAAAGTATGTAGGGCCCAGCAAGGGTAAAATAGAGACGATGCATTAAATAATTGTCAAATAAGGAAAGGTGCCACTTATTATGGGACAAACAAAAAAGGAAATGGTGCCACATAAATTGGAACGGAGGGAGTAATTAATTTCATTATCGGGGTCCATTTGACCCTTTAAACTATTAATTGAACTTATTAAAATGATGTCTAATATTCCAAGTTTTACCGTTAAAATATATTCAAACACACGTAATAAACTCAAATAATATATTAGGATCATTACCTGAATATTTCAGGATGAAAATTCTACTTTTCTCCGGCCCCTTTTTCTCATTTTCTGGCATTTTTTTGCTGCGTTCCTCTTTGGTAATGTTTCTGTCAAGTTTTTTTTTTTTTTTTTTTTTTTTGCATTCTGAGCTTCAACGTGAAGCTTAATGGTAAGGGATATATACTCCCTTTTCCCACCGACCCCACTTTAGTTTTTATTTTTGTCTTTTTGTCTTTTTTTTTTTATTTTATTTTATTTTATTTTCTTTTCTTAACGAAAATTAAAATAGTACCCTAAGATATTTGAAATAATTCCAACTTTTACATACAAGTTGTACAAAATATATGTAACATACTCACGAAGGCGGATCTCAAATCAGACTCCCGAAACTCAAGATGCGAATTTAGATAAAAAGAAGTCAAATTATTTAACTTTCGGCATTTTA
The DNA here is from genome assembly GCA_029990575.1 of Petunia axillaris subsp. axillaris. Classification (NCBI taxonomy): domain Eukaryota; kingdom Viridiplantae; phylum Streptophyta; class Magnoliopsida; order Solanales; family Solanaceae; genus Petunia; species Petunia axillaris. The sequence continues at coordinate 8,149,642 of JARKNS010000001.1, read as the reverse complement.
GCGGAAACTAGCCGAACAACATCGAAATTCACTTTCGAAAAATCACAAAAGTCACAAATAATCATACGAACCTAACGGCGCTTTCGGATTTCGATTCGGAGCTCATTCGCCCAAAACCGAGCTCAAAAATCTCTTTTTAATATTTATCGCCAATAAAAACTGAAACCTTCTTCTGATGCCTATCAAACGAGGTCTGATTTAGCTCAAATTTTACAGACGACAGGTCCTAATGGACATTACGAATATTTTAAAATTATCGGCACGCCAATCGGAGTCCTAACTTCCGAAACGACTGACCGAGGTCGTTTCATTCTCCTCCACTTAAACTCTCGTTCGTCCTCGAACGAGCCTAAGTCTAAAGCAAGATTCATGCAGATAACAAGAGAACTTGCACGACCTTCATGAGCTACTCCGCGGGCATTATTTCCTGAGTACAGAATCAGAGTTATAACACAAATATTGAACTCTTGGATAAAAACATAGCTGGATAACATTATAACGCCATTGCCCAGCTTATTCTGACTATACTGATCCTTCCTCGATTACGAGAGAAGAGTTCTACATTTTTGAAACAAAGATACACGAAACTTTGAATGGGTTAACATGATTCAGCCGATAATTACCTCTTCGATATACCTTTCGATATAGAACAGGTAGATGGAACTAAGAATTAGCTTACACTTCAGCAACGCCTTAGAGATTAAATATTATGATTCAGTATCGATTGGAGGAAGACTCCTCCACTTAAAGCATAAACTCATACAACTAATTTGAATAGAAATAGTCATCCTCGCACAACCTACTGGATTAAAGAAGACTTAGCTAAAAGCTGAACATAGGCAGACCTAAACTACCAAACTACCCTTTCGAGTTGCCAACTAGCTGCAACTCTCGAGTTCACAACTCCATACCTTTGCCGTAAACATCACCGCCTGATGGACGGTACTTCTATATAAAAATTTCGGTAGAGTTTCCCCTGAAACTGGATGATCCGCAAAAACAGGACCAGCACTATACTATACATGGGAATGGATACCCGGATAAACTGATAATATAAACATGTTAAACGGATAACAAGATGAGACAACTGGACCAAAACAATAATATGATTCCAAAACAATAATATGCTTACCCGGCCACAATAACACGTACTCTGGCTCAACACAGGGAACGTCACAAGCGGCTACCAATCGTCCAAGCTCACTAGTGCCGGACGAAGAAGAAATGAAAATGGATCGAGGATAGAAATAATTAGAGCTTCAGGAAGTTCATCTTCTTATTTGTTTGGCTACCAAAGCTAGACTACTTCCGAGTCAGGCGAGCCAAAGAATCGCAATTGAAGAGATAGACATTAAATAAGCTTTATGAAAAAACATCCATACCAATTTAACCTCCCAGTAAAAAGAAACTCTGACAATTTACTAGAAACCCTTTTATAACCCAGACAAGCTCATAGGATAACATGACTTTACTAGAGTTTTGAACCAATAGGAGATACGTAGATCGAGTATTACGTACCAGCCACTTTACACCGGAAGAAACAACGACACTTCCTTATGGGGACGAATAAGAATCCCATCATCCTACCAACACTGATTTCCGAGGTGCGGTAAACTGAATTGACATAATAACAGAAGGTGGCGTAACAAGATGCCAAGCAGAAAAATACTGATACTCACTCACAAATCCCTCACATTTAAACCAGATAAACTAGTAGGGTCATCATAAATACCAGGAATAAATCATATCAGAAGTTCACCCCTCTTCCGCAACCATTTCTTAATAGAAACGACATCCAAGGAAACCATCGAAACATGATAAGACACACCATTTTCAGATCGATCAAAAGAATCAAATCTTACTCATATATAAGGGAAGAAGAAACACAAGGGTCTACTACATCGGATGCCTCAGCATCCTGCCAGGCTGGCAGTTCATAAAACTGCCTCTGCGGCTGAACTAAGCCGTTATACTGATAATTACCTTCTGAGAACTACTACCACCATGCTCTCAACCGCTACTGGATGGTGGCATTTCTCTGGCTGATTAAGATCTAAATGAAATCCCCTGCGACTGTGCAGGTGCCTGATGACAAGAGAGAGGACAACTGCCTACTTGCAAGATTAAGGGAAAATTCCTCAAAGGATAATCAGACTCACGACAGTGATAACACCTTTTCGCTGAAAAAGGAAGCTGGACAGATTGTTGATAGCTGCAAACAGAAAGCTGAGCCTAATCTTGATGAACTACAGCACACTTTGAGAATCACTCTCTATAAGCTGAGATAACCTGGAAGGTGACCTCCCAAAATAATTAGAACTCTTACCTCCAAATGAGGTACCATGGTTGCCCTACCAGGGCCACAGGATCTCTTGCTTTCCCGCTCTAACTTATGGTATGCCTAATACCTTTGAGCAATATCAACAATGACATCAAATGAGATCCCGACCTCAATCTCTCGAGCCATCTGGGATCTCAAGGAAGGAGAAAGGTCATTAATAAATCTTTAATCTCTCGAAAGGCTCATGGACTAGTTCTAATGCATATTCAGCCATTCTAAAGAATTTAATCCCATATTCTAAATCTGACAGGCTACCCTATCCAATCCACTCAAACTGGCGACACTTTCCATCTCGCTCGCAGCACGAAAGGAACTTTTTCCACGAATCTAGAAGAAAAATCGAACCACGTTAGCTAATAAGAGAGAGGCCTACCAATTCAAGGCTGGACCTCTGAAACTGGAAAGAAGAATAATCAACACCATACCGCTTGATATAATCAAAAGCCTGAAGGATACGCTGGCATTATTTTATTTTAAAAAAATCACGAGGTTTACCTGATGCATTGCTTAAGAATATCGGAATGTTGAACTGCGTAAAATAATGCAACCTCTTTAGGCACTCGGACCGAACTGATACCTCGGCTGGCTAACCAGCCAGAACAATTAGAGGTGCAACACATACTGCCTCCAGAATATAATTTACTGCAGCAATATTAAGAACCGGAAAAGGAGCTCCCTAAGATCTAATGTCTGCACATGCGGCATCCTCATAAGCTACCTAGCGAATAATAGGTTTTTTGCGGTATCTGCATCACCAAGATTCTCGTAAAAGCATCGTAGAGAGCCAAGGGAACCACAAGGCCCTTCTCCCTTGCCCATCGCGAGCTCGTACAGCTGGCACCTCCGTAACTAGATCGTCAGCACAATCAAAAATTCTCGGGGCTTTGTCAGTACTAGCCATACGCTAGACTACTCCGTTTTTAGCTCATACCGTTTGCTGATTTATTGCACGAGGGTTCACAATTACCACGAAGGAATTAACGAAAATACTTTTGCATCCTAGACCGACGCACGATCAGAAAAGAAGGAAGTGAAACATACTAAATTCCATCATAGCCTCTCGTAGATAAGTACGGACGTCTACGTACCCATCAGCGAGACTCTACTAGCCACTATTTTAGTCAGGATAGACACTAAACTGGGCTCTGATACCAACTGACACGACCCAAAATCCGGTTAGGCCTTGCAGGCACCCGACATCCTCCCCTAGACCCGTCGGCGAACCCTTACTAATTAAATTAGGAAAATAAATATAATAGTTGATAAATAAGGACAAGACTTTTTTAAAAAAAGTACAAACATACTGATACCTCTAAGCTGTACAAAAAAAAATTACAGCTAATTACCCAACATACTAAGTTTAGGGCTATCCAGACTAGACATCTAAGAGTACAAAAGAAGACAAATACCTCCTGAATCGAGCAAAATGCAACTGAAATAATAACCAATAAACTGGTAGCCATCCGGAATAAAAGCTGGCTCACCCTGACAGTTGAAGTCGTCTTCGCTCCTTCACAACGTGGCGAACTCAATCCTGGAGCGAACTTGCCGAAACGAAATAGATAGACAAGAAACAAACAACAAACAAGGGTGAGTCAGAGGACTCAATAAGTGGGGCAGACTAGCCACCTCAAAGAATAAGATAGCTAGCCAGGGAGAAGAAAAACAGATAAACTAAATCCATCTTATTTGAACTATAAACAGGCAAAGCCAAATAATAACTGAGAACACGTATGGAATCATAAACAGCAGGGACATAAGGTAGACAGAACATATAGATATCCTGAACATGTCGACAATCAGAAATACATCCTGTTGCGGCGTGCAACCCGATCCATATATTCATACTGTTGCGGCGTGCAACCCGATTCGTATATTTATACTGTTGCGGCGTGCAACCCGATCCGTATATTTATACTGTTGCGGCGTGCAACCCGGGATACGAGCCAGAAATATATAGGCAAACTGAGATTCGTTCACAACATGGTATACATACCGCATATATAATGACGCAATGGATGCAATGGACACGGAATCCTCCTACCCTCAATATGATGCAATGGACCGGAATCCTCCTGCTCCGAGGGCGGAATCCTCCTACCCTCAATATGATGCAATGGAGCGGAATCCTCCTGCTCCGAGGGCGGAATACTCCTGCACCCAATATGATATGCAATGTAATGCATATGAATGACACATAATGTATATGAATGCAATGTGATGCAATAATAATCCTTCACCGGCGCGGGACTCTCACCGACAGCCGGGAAGTAGATGCCAACTCACAGCCAGAGTACAATGCTCAGATCCTCAATGCAATACCAATTACAGGACATAATATATAATATACAAGGTAAATCTAAAGCTAAGGCGTAAGGAGTACGCCTATTGGCAGCTACACACGTAAGGAACACGTGGTAGAAAATTCACGATGCCAGGTGCCTCCAAAGAAATGGATATAAACACTTACCTCTTCCAAAGTTAACACTGCTGCCCAACAACCGCTTTATTCTTTTGGATTCATCGTCAAACGATCCCACTATGTTCAATGAGCAGAAAAATATATCAAATAAGGCTAAAGGCTTCATTCCGCACATCTTAGGGTAATCCGGTTAGGAACCTGATACCCTATTTGCATACGCAATACGCAATACGCAGGCCAGGCCTATGTACGGGGTTTAAGGTCACATAACTAAACCCCAAATAAATTACGTTTATATGTTGCCCATAGCTCACTGAGTACAAATATATAATTAATTTCATTATCGGGGTCCATTTGACCCTTTAAACTATTAATTGAACTTATTAAAACGATGTCTAATATTCCAAGTTTTACCGTTAAAACATATTCAAACACATGTAATAAACTCAAATAATATATTAGGATCATTACCTGAATATTTCAGGGTGAAAATTCTACTTTTCTCCGGCCCCTTTTTCTCATTTTCTGGCATTTTTTTGCTGCGTTCCTCTTTTGTAATGTTTCTGTCAAGTTTTTTTTTTTTTTTTTTGCATTCTGAGCTTCAACGTGAAGCTTAATGGTAAGGGATATATACATCCTTTTCCCACCGACCCCACTTTAGCTTTTATTTTTGTCTTTTTGTCTTTTTTTTTTGTGTTTATTTTATTTTATTTTCTTTTCTTAACGAAAATTAAAATAGTACCCTACGATATTTGAAATAATTCCAACTTTTACATACAAGTTGTACCAAATATATGTAACATACTCACGAAGGCGGATCTCAAATCAGACTCCCAAAACTCAAGATGCGAATTTAGATGAAAAGAAGTCAAATTATTTAACTTTCGGCATTTTAGCGGAAACTAGCCGAACAACATCGAAATTCACTTTCGAAAAATTACAAAAGTCACACATAATCATACGAGCCTAACAGCACTTTTGGATTTCGATTCGGAGCTCATTCGCCCAAAACCGAGCTAAAAAATCTCTTTTTAATATTTATCGCCAATAAAAACTGAAACCTTCTCCCGATGCCTATCAAACGAGGTCTGATTTAGCTCAAATTTTACAGACAGGTCCTAATGGATATTACGAATATTTTAAAATTATCGACACGCCAATCGGAGTCCTAACTTCCGAAACGACTGACCGAGGTCGTTTCATGCACCGTGTCCAGTTTGATGTGTAAAATCTCAATTTCTTTCTGAATACGCTCACACAATACTTATGGTATTAATTTCCTCATGAAATTGATTTGATGCGTCGTTTTTAAAGCTCCTACACCTATGGTGCTTCCGTTGCGTTGATCAAGGAACCTTAAGTTATTTATGGATGTTAACACGTGAGTCGCACATGCATTTCAAGTCAAGACATTATAAATTTGTAATGATTGACATATGAGATATACATACCAAATAGCTTGCTTGAATTTATTTATCTGCTTTATTTATTTAATATTTTCTATTTTACAGTGAATCATGAAGTGGTGAGTATGAAAAATGTATCTTCAATTATCAAAATAGCAAGCTCGTAATGAAAAAAATTAGTGACATACCAATTAGAAGAAACAATTGTACAACTCACATAGGAAATAAAAAATGATGATATAAATGGCGTCATAATGATTGACACGCTAGCTGCACGTGGCAGTCGGTCAGAAAAAAGAATAACATTAGATTAGATCCCAAGCTCTTTCTAATTTCGTAATCTGTGAAGTAATGGATTTACTAGTCATTTTCATCTATCTCTCGACTAATAAAAAATTAATTCATCTTGTACGCGTGGTATATATAATTTTATGTCGACAACAGCAAATGCTAACTTAGAAGTTAACCTTGTGAAACAACCTTAGGTAGTCGTTTTGGGAGTTAAGACTCCAATTAGCGTGCCAATAGTATTAAAAGCCCGTAAGGTCTATTAGGATCTGTCTAGAAAATTTGAGCTGATTCAGACCTCGTTTGGTAGGATTTTTGAGAAGATTTCCGTTTCAGTTGTCGATAAAGCTTAAAAGAGGTTTTCGAGCTCGATTTGAGTAAATGAACTTCGATTTGAAATAAAAAAAGTTGCGTTAGGTTTGCATGGTCATTTTTGACCTGTGAAAACTCTGGAATAGAATTCTGAGGTTATTCAGTTAGTTTCGCTGATATTCCAAAAGTTAAGGAATCGTCCTCTTTCCATGAGAGTCGTATCTCGAATTTCGGAGATCCGATTCGAGTTTTGTCTTCGTGACCATGTCAAACAAGTCTTGTATGACTTGTGTTAAAACTTTGGGATCATCCCAAGCCTTGTAGGTTGTTTTTTGGACCTGAATTACTGATGTAGTAGCTTGTTTGGCAGTATAAATATGCCTCAACAGCTTATTTCGGGTCCAGCTCATTTCGGATCATTTGGGACATTTATAAGTTAAAATTTAAGTGCCAAGTTGTTAGAAATCATCAGGTATCAATCCTATAACATTCAATTGCGTTAATGCATGATTCTTAACTAGAATTTCTTGAAATTGAATTCAAAAATTGGGTTAGAACCCTAAAAGTTATTAAATTGAAAAATTTGATGAAATTAAATTTTGATATGAAAGTTAATAACATATTTGGACTCGTAGGACTATGAGGAGTTCTGAAATGTATAAGTTATGGTCTTCTAGCTAAGTCCGGCCTAGGGGTATTTTGGTAATTTTCCTTTTTACATCGTCTAAGGATTAAATACTCTTTCTTCAGGCACTTATAAGTGTGAATATATTTCTTTGGCTCAGAAAGAATTTTTCTGAGAGGCATCAAAAAGGAAAGGAAGTTGTTCAGTAGCTATTCTTACCTAGGACTTTAGGTAAGTAATAGTATCCATTTCTTTGACGGCCTTTGGCCTTATGAGAATTCTACCACGTATTTCTTACGTGTGTAGCTTTCGGTATGCATACGTAGTACGCCTTAGCTTCGGGTTTACACTGTATATTATATATTATAACTTGTTCTTGGTATTGCATTGAGCATAGGATTATTATACTCCAGTTATGAGCTTGGTATGCACTTCCCGGCAGTCGATGAAAGTCATGCGCCGGTGAAGGATTATTATCACATATATCTCTTGGTAGAAGATGAGAGTCCCGCGCCGGAGATAGGTTTCGGGCACATGTGACTCCATTGCATCATGATACATCAATTTCATATCTTTATATGTGTTTTCTGTACTATATAAACTGGTTGCATTATTTATTTCTGATTAACTTAGTTGATTTGCTGATGTGATTCTATTTTCCTCTGACTAATGTATCTATCCCTTAAGTTTGCTAGTTATTCCTTGCCTATTGAATCCTTATGACTCACTCCTTCTTTGTTTCTTGTTGTGTCTTTTTGTTTCTGCAGATTTTGCTCTAGCATCCAGCCAACCGCATCGTGATTGAGGAGCAGTATGTTCCCAGTTGTCACCGGTGAGCCAGCTTATTCATTAAGGTCGCCAGCTGTACATATTATAGTTAATCATATTTTTGTTCCCATTGGGAGATGTGTATATCTTTTTGACTTCTTAGATGTCTGACCTGGAAACCTCTAAACCTTTGTGTATTTTTTTATAGTTAGCTGTATTGTTCCGACAACTTGTATATATGTCTATTTTTGGGAGTGATCTTGTATTGTTAAGGTTAGATTCATTTCGTTTTCAAAGTAATTCTACGCATTTATATTGATTCAGTCGATAGGGTTCATCCGAAAGGTCTAGGGGAGGTAGTCAGGTATCCGCACGGCCTAATCCGAAATTCGGGTCGCGTCACCTTGTTGTTCTTCTTATCAGCTTACAATCACTATTTAAGAATTCATAAAATGGCTTATGATGACCCTTTATGTAGATGTAAATACATTTTATATCCCACTTGAAATTTAAATATATCACTTCTAATAATAGTTTTAGTAAATTATTAAAAGTTACTCCCCCTGTTACACTTTGTTTGAACCTATGTCCTTTTTAGTTTGTTAAAAAAAGAATATCATCTTTCTAAATTTTGAAAAAAAAAAACTTTCCCTTATACCTTTAATGAGATAATTTGTAGCCACACAAACATTTATGACTTATTTTAGACCAAAAGTTTCAAAAATCTTCCTTTTTTTATTAAACTATGTGGAAAGTCAAATGGGGTCAAACAAATTGAAACGGAGGGAGTAGATTATATGCATCTTGAATATAACCTATAAAATAAGTACAAGTCATTATAAAACTATTATTGATACGTGAGTTACACATAGACCAAATCAGTTGCTTAGCTTTCTTAATACATTTTTCCTTTTATTTAATTTTCTTCATCCATCGTTATAACAATATTATCTCTTTTAATACCCTTTATAAACATATTAGTCAAGGATTAATATGAAAGAAATATGTTTTCATTAAAAGAGATTGACTGAAAGTTCAGGTGTATGTATTAATGAACCAAATAGATCTAGCTTTTAAGAAAATTCTTTTGATAGTCTTACCCAAGGCCAAGTGGCTCTAAAACCGAATCAAACATGACATGGAACCTTAGCTGGTGTTTATCACCCAGCAGAACCAGTGACAGTAGCAACCTACTGCTCACCTACATGTAGAACAGTCTCAAATAATTGCCAACCCAATTGATATGGTAGGACCAACATCTAACGTCTATCAGCAGCTTCCGCATTCACAAATTAACTGGCCTTGCAGCTACTGAAGAGCTATTTATGGCGTTTGCAGATCATAAAAGAAGAAGTGAAAATCATAGTTAGATTTTAGAGATGCAACATGTTTGGATTTGGAGGACATAATAGACGAAATAGCTTGCACGGATTTTTTTATATTTCCTCTTTTATCTATGATTTTTCTTTCATTTTTTACCAAAATGAAAGTTGCACATGAGTTACACGTGTCTAGTTTGATTTATAAACTCTCAATTTCCTTCTTAATACGCTCACACAAAACTTTTATGTGCTTATGGCGTTAATTCCCTCATGCAATTGATTTGATGCATCCTTTTTAAAGCTCCTGCACTTGTGGTGCTTCCCTTGTGTTGATCAAGGAACCTCAAGTTCTTTGTGGATGTTGACACATGAGTCACACATGCATATCATGACCAGATATTATAAACTAGTAATGATTGAACTATGAGATACACATACCAAATAGCTTGTCTGAATTTCTTTATCTGCCTTATTTATTTAATTTTTTTTCCATTTTACAGTGAATCACGTACACCAAAGTAGTTAATAAGAAAAATGTATCTTCAATTATCAATATAGCAAGCTCGTAATGAGAAATATTAATAACGTACTAATTAGAAGAGACAGTTGTACAACTCACATAAGAAATAAAAAATGATGATACAAATGGTGTCATAATGATTAACACGCCAGATGGACATTACGGTTAGTCAGAAAAAAAATAGAAATAAATTCGATCTCAAGTTCTGCCTAATTTGGTAATTTTTTTAGTAATGGATTCACTAGCCATTATCATCTATCTCTCGGCTAGTAAAAAATTTACTTCATCTTGTATGCATGGTCTGTATAACTTCATGTCGACAATAGCAAATGCGAACTTTGTGGTTAACCGTATTGTTCTTCTTATCATGTTACAATTACTATTTAAGTATTCCTAAAATGGCTTATGATGACCGTTTATGTAGATGTAAATATGTTTTATATTCCACTTAAAATTGAAAGTATCACTTATTAAGCAATTTTAGTAATTTATTAAAAATTAGATTAGATGCATCTTGAATATTACCTGTGAAATTGGTACAATCAATTATAAAAGTATGATTAACATATGAGTTATACATAGACCAAATGGCTTACTTAGCTTTCTTAATATATTTTTCCTTTTATTTGATTTTCTCCTCCATCGTTATTACAATATTGTCTCTTTTAATACCCTTTATTTTAAATTTATAAGTCAACGATTAATATGAGAGAAAAATGTTTTGATTACAAGAGATAGAGTGAAAGCTCAAGTATATGTATTACTGAACTGAATAGATTTATCTAGCCTGTAAGCAAATTCTTTTTATAGTCTTTCCCAAGGTCAGGTGGCTCTAACACCCACTCGAACTGGACATGGAATCTTAGCTAGTATTTATCACCTAGCACAATAAGCAGCAACCTACTGTTCACCCACTTCTACAACAGTCTCAAATAAAGGCCAACCCAATTGATATGGTAAGCCCAACAACCAACGTCTATCACCAGCTTCTGTATTCACAAATTAATTGGCCTAGTAGCTACTGTAGAGCTCTTCCAGTCCAGTTTGATTCATTAAATCCCACTTTCCTTCTTAATATGCACACTCGATACTATTCATTGCTTCTAGCATTAATTCCCTCGTGCAATTGATTTGATGTGTCGTTTTTAGAGCTCCTATAATTGTGGCGCTTCCCTTGTGTTGATCAAGGAACCTCAAGTTCATTGTGGATGTTGACACATGAGTGGCATGTACATTTCAAGTCAAGACATTATAAACTTGTAATGATTGAAATATGAGATACACATACCAAATAGCTTGCTTGAATTTCTTTATCTGACTTATTTGTTCAATAATTTTATATTTTATAGCGAATCACGCGAACCAAAATTGTGAGTAAGAAAAATGTTTCAATTATCAAAATAGGAAGCTCGTAATGAGAATAATTGACATGCCAATTAGAAGAGACAGTTGTACAGCTCACGTAAGAAATAAAAAATGATGATATAAATGGTGTCATAATGATTGGCACATTAGCTGCACGTGGTGGCCGGTCAGAAAAAAGAATAACAATAAATTAGATCTTAGGTTCTGCCTAATTTGGTAATTTGTTGAGTAATGGATTCACTATCTGTTTTCATCTCTCTCTCGAGTAGTAAAAAAATTATTTCATCTTGTACGCATGGTCTATATAAATTCATGTCGACAATAGCAAATGCTAACAATTAGAGGTTAACCATATTGTTTTTCGTATCATCTTACACTCACTATTTAAGAATTCATAAAACGGCTTATGATGACCATTTTATGCAGATATAAAAACATTTTATATCTTACTTAAAATTTAAAAATATCACTTCTAACAATAATTTTAGTAAATCATTAAAAGTTAGCTTATATGCATCTTGAATTTAACCGATAAAGTAGGTATAAACTATGATAAAACTATGATTGAAATGTTAGTTACACATAGACCAAATGGTTTGCCTAGCTTTCTTAATATATTTTTCCTTTTATTTAATTTGCTTCTTCCATCGTTATAACAATATTATCTGTTTTAATACCCTTTATAAAGGTATTTGTCAAGGATTAATATGAGAGAAAAATATTTTGATTAGAAGAGATAGAGTGAAAGCTCAGGTATATGTATTACTGAACCGAATAGATTTATCTAGCTTGTAAGCAAATTCTTTTTACATTCTTCCCCAAGTTCAAGTGGTTTTACAACCCAGTTAAACTGGACATGGAATCTTACCTGGTGTTTATCACCCAGCACAACCAGTAACAACAGCAACCTACTTGACACGACCTGAATATCCGGTTAGGTGGTGCAAGCACTGGACATCCTTTCCTAGACCCGTCGAACGAACTCTTTTCCCTGAATTATTGAAATGGACACAAACTACCTTGAGATAGACAAAGAATAAATAAAAAGACGTACTGATATATGCGTATATATATATATGGAGTATAGTACGAAAGTGATAAAGTAAAGATAAAAGTGAGACGTGGCTCGAACGATTACCAAAGTAGCAACGAGGAACTATGTCTCGTTACACCTTGGGTGAAGGTCAAGGAACACCTACACTAACCAACTATCATCAAGGGCACTCGGCTCTCGCAAATAGAATGATCGAAAGAGGATTGAGGTTCAACTGGGATTCTTCCAATTGAAATCAAGCCAAAATAACAAGGGTTCAACAGAGCTTTGCTCATGTGTCATCCTGAACAAGAGTTGGCTCACCCTGACAGTTGAAGTCGTCCACGCTCCTCAATCACGCGGCGAAGTCAATCCTAGAGCGAACCTGCCGAAACAAAATAAATAGAAAAGAAACAAAACAGAGGGTGAGTCGAAAGGATTCCGTAAGTGGGGGCTAGCTAGCTATCTTACGGAAATAGGTAAGCTAGCCGGGAAGATAATAAACCAATAAATAGTAATCACGTAACGACTATTAAAATGCGATGCTTATACTAATCAATCAATACATTCCAGAAGGCATAAAAATATATGTGTAGCTCACTACCACCTTTAATTACTCATATAACACCAAAACCCAATCCCCTCATGAACTCAGATATCAAGCAATAATTTCTATGCCAAGGACCAACTAGCTAACCAAGGGAAACAAGAAGTAAGTGACAAACAAACAAATTAGTCTCATATATCTAGCACACCTGATGCAGCCCGAACCCGTGGCCATCAAGTGTTCAAGCCATCGAGGCTGGTCGCACGAAGCCAAGCCAAGATTTTGCACTATATGCACATTCATCTACCGTGGCCGGAGGAAGCAAATGTTCAGAGAATGAGTTGTCGGGTCCCAGATTTGGAAACTATGTTTACAAGCTCGAGTCTGAGACTGAGCTCAAATGAATGATGCCGAGCACTGAAGCAACCGAGGGTTATGAAATATACCCGAGGCAGCAGAGCATCCGCTCTCTCAAAATGGGCCGAAGACAAAAGAGCAACCAAGTATTGAAGCACCCGAGCCCTCATTTAAGTTCAGCCCTACGTGGCCTTGTTTCATTTGTCTACTGTGAAAACTTTACTACTTTGCCCTTTAGGATTTCTATATAAACCTCATTTCATTTTATTTGTTAGACACCTAGTCTTTGAATATTAAAAGCTGTTTGCGATTGAGTCTCCATCGAGAGCACAACCTTGTCGTGGAAACCTTCATTAATGGACTTGTGGCTTTCGGTAGAACTCCGATTGAACATTTTTTCTTTGATCATTCGATTTGAAAGAGGCAATGTTCTCTTGAGGATTGTTGCTTAGTATAGGTGTCTTTACACAATTCTAATCGTGAGGCTCCAAGACTATTTCCTTGGTTTTGCACGATTGAAGTTGAGATTACGTCTTACTTCTATTTTTACTTTTCCATTTTTTTATCTTCCGCATTTGTTCGTTGCTATGCCTCGTTGGCTTGAACCATCTTGGTATCATAGTACGGTTTGGATGTTGTTCTTACAAAACCCAATCCTGTTCTTTATCTTTATTTTGTGCGTTTGTGACTTTGTTTTCAGTTTCGTGTTCTTGTGTTGTTATTATGTTCTTATTACAAAAAATTTATTAAAAAAAAGTAGAAAGAAGAAAAATTCAAAAATTTTGTTGGTTGTTGGTTGTTTGGATCAAACAACCTTGGATTCGTTGTTAGAGCCTTAGAGGTGACTGCTGAAACCGAACAACATTGGTTGTACAACATTTGAGAAGTAGATTTCTGACAAAATTTTGAATCAGTCATCGTAGTCTTTTGAGTTTGAAACCCCAGTTTGAAATTTTGATTGTTTGGGGGTTGAAACTGGTTATTATTAGTTGATTTGGGTCGATATTTTGCTATAAAATTCGAAGTTCCATTGTTAATCAACCGTCATATACTAGAAAATTGTTAAGTTCCTTAACAAGGTACGGATGGCGTCGAAGCTGTTCTTATCTTTGCTTGGAGATGAAGTTATTTTGTTCGTTGTTGAGATAACGGAACACGATCTAAATCTTACCTTGGTTTTGGACTATGAACAAGTTTGAAAGTGTCCATACGTCGGAATTGGAAGTTGATTGTTCCATTGAAGAAGAAGGGTTAGCGTCATTGCTAAAACCTGTTTATGCCTAAAATCGGTCGCCTAGGTTCAAAAATTAATTTAGAATAAGGTCACAAGTAATACAGTAAATACGTCAGAAAAGTAAATAAGTAAAAGAGAGAAATGATGAGAAAGAAAAGTAAAGTAATCTTATTCCTTGAGAATAGTCGGATTCTGTGGTGAATTGCTCTGTTGTTGACACGACCCGGAATCCGGTTAGGCCGTACGGGCACCCGACATCTTTCCCTATTGACGCGACCCGGAATCCGATTAGGCCGTGCGGGCACCCGACATCCTCTCCTAGACCCGTCGGGCGAACCCTTACCAATCAAATTAGGAAAATAAATATAACAATTCATAAATAAGAACAAGACTTTTTTTATTAAAAAAAACACAGACATACTGATACCCCTAAGCTGTACAAAAGAAATTACAGCTGACTACACAACATACTAGGTTTAGGGTTATCCAGACCAGACATCTAAGAGTACAAAAGAAAACAGCTACCTCTTGAAGGGAGCAAAATGCAACTGAAATAATAAACCATAAACTGGTGGCCATTCGGAATAAAGCTGGCTCACCCTGACAGCTGAAGTCGTCTTCGCTCCTGAACAACGCGGCGAACTCAATCCTAGAGCGAACCTGCCAAAACGAAATAGATAGACAAAAACAAACAACAAACAAGGGTAAGTCAAAAGGACTAAATAAGTGGGGCAGACTAGCCACCTCAAAGAATAGGATAGCTAGTCAGGGAGATGAAACAGATTAACCAAATTCCTCTTATTTAAATTAAAAAAAGGCAGAGCAGATAATAACCGGAAACACGTATGGAATGACAAACTCATCGACAACAAGGAACATAAGATAACCAAAACATATAGGTATCCCGAACACATCAACAATCAAAAATACATCCTGTTGCGGCGTGCAACCCGATCCATATATTCATCCTGTTGCGGCGTGCAACCCGATTTATATATTCATCATGTTGCAGCGTGCAACCCGATCCATATATTCACCCTGTTGAGGCGTGCAACCCGATCCCCGCAACCCAGAATACGATCCAGAAAATATATAGGCAAAATGAGATATGTCTACGACATAGTATACATACCGCATACATAAAACACAACACAATACATACAATAGTCAGTATGGGGGGCAATGAGATGGGATGAATGCGGTACGATGCAATGCAGTCACATATGCCTGATACCTATCTCCGGCGCGGGACTCTCATCGTCTACCGGGAGATATATGCAATAATGACCCTTCACCGGCTCGGGACTCTCATCAATTACCGGGAAGCATATGCAATGATGATCCTTCACCGGTGCGGGACTCTCATCGCCAACTAGGAAGCATATGCAATAATGACCCTTCACCGGTGCGGGACTCTCATCGCCAACCGGGAAGTATATGTAATAATGACCCTTCACCGGTGCGGGACTCTCATCGCCAACCGGGAAGTATATGCAATGATGATCCTTCACCGGCTCGGGACTCTCATCGATTACCGGGAAGTATATGCGATACTCAAAACCAGAGTGCAATGCTCATATGCTCAATGCAATACCAACAACAGGGCATAACATATAATACACAATATAATTTCAAAGCTAAGGCGTGATGAGTACGCCTATCGGCAGCTACACACGTAAGGAATACGTGGTAGAAAATCCACGAGGCCAGGTGCCTCCAAAGAAATGGATATAAACACTTACCTTGTTACAAAGTTAGTACATCCACTCAATAACCGCTTGTCCTTTGGTTTCATTGCCAAACGATCCCACTCTATTCAATAAGCAGAAAAATATATCAAATTAGACTAAAGGCTTCATTCCTCACATCTTAGGGCAATCTGGTTAGGAACCTGATACCCTATTCGCATACGCAATACGCAGGACAGGCCTATATACAGGGTTTAAGGCCACATAACCAAACCCCAAATAAATTACATTTATAAGTTTCCCATAACTTACTGAGTACGAATATATAATCAATTTCATTATCGGGGTCCATTTGACCCTTTAAACTATCAATTTACGTCATTAGTGCGATGTCTAAGATCCCTATTTTTACCGTAAAAATATATTCAAACATACGTAATAAACTCAAATAATATATTAAGATCATTACCTGAATGTTTCGGGGTAAAAATTCTACTATTTTCCCGACTCTTTTCTCATTTTCTGGCATTTTTCCACTGCGTGTCTTCCATTTTATGTTTCTGTGTATGTAAGTACGTATGTTTATGTTGTCCAAATAGATTAGGGGGATATATATCCCCCACAGCCTAACTTCATTTTAACATTTTGTCATTTTCCTTTTTTTTTTAAAAATTCGCTGCTACGATAAAAATTAAAACGGTACCCTACGATATTCGAAATAATCTCAACTTTTGCATACAAGTTATACAAAATATATGTAACATACTCGCGAAGGCGGATCTCAAATTGGACTCCCGAAACTCAAGATGCGAATTTAAATAGAAAAAGTGAAATTATTTAACTTTCGGCATTTTAGCGGAAACTAGCCGAACAATATCGAAATTCAGTTTCGAAAAATCACAAAAGTCACAAATAATCATACGAACCTAATGGCGCTCTTGAATTTTGAATCAGAGCTCATTCGCCAATACCGAGCTCGTAAATCTCTTTTTAATATTTATCGACGATAAAAACTGAAACCTTCTTCCGATGCCTACCAAACGAAGTCTGGTTTGGCTCAAATTTTACAGACAGGTCCTAATAGATATTACGAATATTTTAAAATTATCGGTACACCAATCAGAGTCCTAACTTCCGAAACGACTGACCGAGGTCGTTTCACCTAGACCCGTCGGGCGAACCCTTATCAATTAAATTAGGAAAATAAATATAATTCAATTTATAAATAATAACGAGACTTAGAAAAAGTACAAACATAATGATACCTCTAAGCTATAAAAAAGAAATTACAGCTGACTACCCACATACTAGGTTTAGAGTTGTTGACACCAAATTTTGTCCCGTAATTTTCAATTAACGTCTAATTATTTTTAAAATAAGGTTAATTTTTACGATTAATTAAGTTCATAATTTTAACGGAAAAAGGGCCATAATTGTTCTTCATTTTAGGTACCGGCCTATTTACGCAATATGCGTTTTCTATTTTTCCAAGCCCAATGCTAAAAGCCCTAACCCTCACCCCTATAAAACCTTAAAGCCCTAGCCTCTCTCACACTCTCATTTTTTTTTTTACCCTCACCCTCACTAATCATCATCTTCACTTCCCTAATAAAATCAGATCTCCTTAAAAAAAATATACCTATCATATACTGATTCCTTTTTCAACACACATACAGAGATCTCTCCACATCCATTACATTATTTCAGCCGAGACTCGCTGATTTGAATCCCATTGATTGGAAACCCTAATCCTTTCTTCTCTAAACGACACACACACACACAAACGAGCAGTTCCAATACACACCACACACACGTACTGATAACCGCATGCACAGATCTGAAACAAGGACGAGAATAAGGTGAACGCTGGTGGGAGAAGGGTCATCGGAATAATACAAAAACAGAGAAAAAAAACAGTTGTGCAAATCCCATAGCGGAAAATGCTTATCACCGGCTCCAACTGCCTGAAAATATCAGAATCAAAGCCCCGCCCTCTGTTTCTGCTTGCATATTAGAAAAAGAAAAGAGAAATAGAGTAACAGCGACTCGCCGGAGGACCCGCCGGAAAAGTCACCGAAGTCGCTCCTCTTTTGCTCCTACTGTACTACTTGTTCGTTTCTCTGGTTCCGTTTAGTTTCAATGATTTTGCATATGAGTTTTCTCCCATTTCTGGTTAATTTGTAATTGAAATTTGAGGAACGATAGAGTCGCAGCAACGCCGCTGGAAAACCGGCTGGTAGTTGCTCCTCCTCCTCCAATCGATTATGGAGTCTGTTGCTAATAGTGTTTAACTAGAAAATTTGTTGCTGGGCCTACTTCGTCCTTATCACTGTTTTTCTTAGGCTATCTATTTGAAAATGGATCTCGTTGTTTCCATGGTTTTGTTGGCTATGTAGTTGACTCAGTGACGTCAACGCTACATCTTTAATCTCTATTGCCGTCTATTCAAATTTGGCACTACATCCGTTTGATTCATTCCTATGTCTGGGTTTACCATTTCGACCCGCTTACTTTGTTATGCTATTTGACCAGTTTATGTTGCTATGCAGTGCAGTTTGATTTCGTTCACGTTGTTATGTCGCATTGACCCGTTGAAGCTATTGGATATTCTCTCAGCTTCTCTTACTGATTTGTATTAACATTGCACTGTGTTGTAGCCCATGAAAATATTAGAGGCCTATACAAGAATTGGACGGAAATAAAATGAATTGACGGATACTATTGACTGATTTCGAATGGATACTACACCTGAACAGTCCCGTCCCCGTGTCCTTAAAACAAATAGGCGAGGATGAGTGTATGCACTTTAATACAAAGCAAGTCGAATAGAGTGGTGGGTTTGGTATCTGGCATGGCAACCGGCCCGGGCTCCGTGTTTGCAGCCGTACCAAATTCCGAACCTCTACATGACATGCCATATAAACCTGAGCCTAAATTTTACAAAATAAAACCCTACTACTACTACTACTACTACTACTACTACTACTACTACTACTACTACTACTACTACTTCTTCTTCTTCTATTATTATTATTATTATTATTATTATTATTATTATTATTATTATTATTATTATTATTATTATTATTATTATTATTATTATTATTATTATTATTATTATTATTATTACTATTTATTTTACTTTATTATCGCATTAACTCAGTTTCATAATTTTTGCGAGATACATTTTGACACGAACAATTTGGGAACGAGTTTGGCTAACTTACAAATGGGGATATGCATTGACTTGGAGTCATTTGGGATCGAGTTCGGATTCAAGCATCTAAGAAATGAGACATTAGAAATTTTAGAAAATTCAAGACTCCCGCGAGTTGATCAATTTTCCGAGTTCTATCTTTAACTTTGGCTTCATTTCCTTAGGGATATTTATATAAATAAATGTGTAAAATATTCTATTTATCAATAAAATTTGATTTTCTGTATGTTGCTTTGCCTTTATGTTCATTATCCTTATTTTGGAGTTGTTATTTAAGTACCGCAAATTGGGGCCATCTTAGCAAATGCGTGCAAGTAAAAAATATTTTTGAAAATAAGCTTTTATTCGATTAATTATTATTATTATTATTATTACTATTAGTATTTCTTATTATTTTTAGATAATTCTTTCGCAAGAAAAGCGCACTTGTAAATATTTGGAAACCTGTCGGATTAACCGTATTTTACGGAATTTCGAAAGTGCCTTAAAAACCTTCTTTCGAAATTAACAAAACCTCTTACTTAGAATCTCTGAAAAAACTGCCTTTTTTAAAAAACGGAGTTTTGCACGTATTTGCTTATTTGGTTCCCTGTTTTCCTTAAATTGGGTGGCGACTCCAAAAAACTCCAAAAGAGCTGATATTTCAGAATTTATCCTGTCGGGGTGAATTTTTGGGGTTCAACAACATGGCGACTCCGCTTGGGAGCAATAAAGGTTTTTACCATAAAGGTTTCCAATTATTCGCAACTAGCATGCCTAATTTATTTTCTTTATTATATCTGTTTGTTTGGTTTGATATAGAAAGCATGTATTATATTTTATTTGTGCATAGTTTGTATTCCGTTAATATTTCCTCCCTCATGGAGCCTGTCAATTCTCTTTCACCTCCTCGATTTCATCACGGGGCACCCGCTTGACGGGTAGTTATGCAGGAAGGGCATTGCCCTTACCTCACTCTTTGAAACTTCTTTCGTGTCACCAAAAGTTAGTTCGGGATATTGATGTTACATGGTTTTGCCATGGCCAGTTCTACTGCGTTGTGAGGCCAGGTCTATCCCGCATAGGTCGAGTCAGCCTCAACCATTAGCCCACTCTTACAAGGAGATTTTAGGACATGCATACATATACACCCTAGTTTGGACCCGGTCCTTGATACCGTTTCCAGGAATTAAGAAACCGCCATTTTGTTGACGGGTTATGAATCCCAACGACACTGCATATTATGTGATCGTGTGGATATAATAACGAATCCCAACCCATTTGCCATGTTAAATTTGAGAAGTTGACAGTTATGTCAGAAATTTTCGGTTTATTTTTATCTCAGATGTTGTATTGACGAATGGCTTGTGCCATTATAATAACCATATATGTGTGCAACTTGACGATTAGGCTTACCTCTAGCAAAGAGGCATCTTACAGGGTAGGACGCATTTGAATATTTATTTACGCTCAACTACTTGTGATTGTCACAAGTTAATTGTCTGCCTTGTTTTATTTGCTCAAAATGCGTTAAATACTAGGTGTTGCTGGCTTGTGTGCAATCTTATGAATGAAATGCAAACTAACATAGTTACTCTTTGAGGTTTCTTTGTTTTGTCTATTTCTTTAGCAGAAGTTTGATTTGTAAAGTGGTTGACCACGCGAATCACGTAAGATTCAAGATCTGATTGATGGTAGACGCTCTAACTCGTGAACGATGCAGTACCAGAAACTAATGACATTGTTTGAAAGAACTTGGCGATTGAACTTAGTAGCATTATTTTCAATTTTAATTCAGATTGAGGCCCTGAATTGCATTGTACTTTAAAGCTTATGTTAATCTGAATCAACTCATTTTGAATTTATGAAAGTTGAAATAAAATACATCGCATTCTTTTTATATTATTTACGCTTGCATTTGTTTCTGTTTCAAAATTAAAATTAATAAACCTGCCAAAGTTTTTCTTGTGACGTATGGCAAAACAACTGAACAGTTTGAAAGCGACGCACTAAAAAGTTATTATCTGCGCTCTTTGGATATCGCACTACTGTTAGAACTTCAACTGGGGCAATTTTTGCAAAGCAAGTTGGAAATGCGGAAGATAATAACTGGGGCAGAAATTTGCAAGAAGCAGCGTTGGTTATTAAAGATGAATTGACAAGAACTATGTAATCGGCTAAGCGAACAGTGCGAAGTCTAAGACAAAGGGTGTTCAGTTTGTTTTAAAATATGTTACAAGTTAAGTCAAGGCAAAATTTTTAAAATGCATCTTTGACTTCATTTGCATGCTTATTTCACTTGCTATACTGCATTAAAATATTTTATCTTGCCTCTATTTTTCAAAAAATCTATGCTATTTGAGTTCATGAGCCAAGTTTCTGAAAGCAATTCGCAAATCCAAGTCCTATGAAGACGAGGAAGCAGCAAAAGCAGCAAGATCAAGATCAAGTCAGCACAAATCAAATGCTTCCCGCCTCCCTCCCAAGACTAACAATTTTTCTTTGAGAGCAGGAACATGAAAGCTTCCAATGAAAGGATCGTTCGCACTAGGGATGAACAATTTATTGAACGCTCATTCAAAGCTGCCTTGCAGATTGCGTCGCATTACCTTTTTCATGACTTAAAGCGTTATGCTTTGACATGAGTTATTGCCGAACATACGGCATTTCTACCTCTATTATTTTCATTCCCAAATAAGCAATGAAGCCGAGGCATGCGTTATGTTTTCAAATCACGCCAAAATAGGCATTGCCTTACTTTTAATTGACAATCCGCCCAAGGCCATCATTGCCTGATTGTCTCGCCAATTGATTTATCAAATGGCTATTGCACTGATTATATTTTCACACTGCTTTGCACTTGCTTTACATTCTGCCATTGTATTTTCTTTAAATTAATGCTTTGCTTTACTTTTTCAGGTCAACCATCAGTTTCTCGGAGATTATTCGCCTTGTCGCATATGCAGCGCAAATCTATTTCTTTCTTTTTCATTATAGCCTTTGCTTTATTATTCACTCGTTTTCCAACACATTTACTTTAAATTTGCAGGAATTGAACATCAGATTCAATATGAACTGAAGGCAGCATTCAACGCTTTGCAGCACTATCAATACAAGCAACACGACCCAGCTTTGCTTGGTTTTGTATTATCTTGCCTTAATTAATCTAATTTGCAACTTTGTTTCGCGGGCTGCTATCAAATTTAGGCTCGTTCATCTTATAATTGAACGTTTTGAGTTCGTTCGCCTTATAAATGAACGTTTTGGGCCCGTTCGCCTTTTAAATGAACAATTCGGGTTCATCCACCTGTAAATAGGATATACAGGTTTTTCAGAGTTGTGCTAGGACGTTGGATGCTTCATGACCCGACGCCTCATTGCTTTATCAACTGAATGGAGCATATTCCGAGATTGCATTGTAGACTACCCCTTCATGATTTAAAGCATTATGCTTTGTCATGGTTTATTGCTGAAAGGCGGCATTTCTATCTCCTATAATTCTTGCAAGTTGTTAAACATATCCATTTCATTTCTATTTCGCTATGAGTACATTTACTAAATTTCCATTGTTGTGATTTGCAGATATTGCTAAGTTTGAAGAAGCACATGCATTAATGAATTTTGTATTTTTTGCTTTACCTTATGATTTGTGCTCGTTCATCTTATGATTGAACGTTTTGGGCTTGTTCGCCTTACAATTGAACGTTTTGGGCTCGTTCGCGTTATAAATGAATGTTTTGGGCCCGTTCGCCTTAAAAATGAACAATCGGGATTCATCCACCCGTAAATAGGATATGCATGTTTATTCCAAGTTGCATTGAGACATTGGATACTTCATGAGCGGATGTCTCATTTGTTTTATCAAGTGATTGGAGCACAATCAAAGATCGCGTTGCAAACTACCTCTTCATGATTAAAAGCATTACACTTATCATGGTTTATTGTCGAATAGGCGGCATTTCGATCTTCATGATTCTTATTTTCAAAAATAAACATTATGTTGAAGCCTGCATAAATTAGAGATAGACAAATTGACTTGAGACATTATGTCTCGTTAGTCGATTTATTTTGTAATAGCCTTGCATTTTACAATCCGTTCTCACTTTACTTATTGTCTTGCTTTACTGTTTCAGAATAAGGATCAGCTCAGAGGTTCTCCGGGCGGAGCGCATCGTCAGTTGATTGAAAGAAGAACTTATTGATTATATCACAACCCGCTTTTACAATTTTATGTTATCACTTTAGCTATTTCTTATCCAATGGCTACAGTTTATTAGCAGTTGCTCGCTTACCATTTGTTGAGATTATTACAGGATTTTTAGCAGCACTGCAGCAGCGTTTTGGAGCATAACATGGAAATTTCTTAGCAGTGAACTGGGGCAATCATTGAGATGAGCTAGACTCGTCAACGAAGACCTAAAGAATGGCATCCGCATAAGTTGTCAACCCTAGAGGTAAGTCTCTTATTAACCTTAGAGTCTGAGGTTTGAGATTAAAGACAAGATGGCTCGATTATCGGGATGCACTGGAAGCTATGTCCGTGTAAACCCCTCTTTATGGGTGTGTCGTCGACCACATTTTCATAACTTGGGTGATTACAAGCCTCTTTTCCCGCGCTTGAGTAGTCGTTACTATCTCGTCTTTGATTTTCAAATTGCGCCGAACTACATATGGCCTGATTCTCTTTCAGCCCGAGATATGTAGGCAACTCGGAAACCGGAGCTCGGCCATGTCCATAAGCCTCGCATTTGATCCTAGGGATCAGAGTCTTGGCTTTACCGTGACAAAATTGGCTTTCACGTCAAATTTCTTTACCCTGAAAATTATTTCATCCTTTTCGGGTAAAGAGGGGCAGCTGTTGACACCCAATTTTGTCCCGTAATTTCCAAATAACGTCTAATTATTTTTAAAATAAGGTTCATTTTTAGGATTAATTAAGTTCATAATTTTAACGGAAAAAGGGCCATTATTGTTCTTCATTTTAAGTCCCGGCCTATTTAAGCAATATGTGTTTTCTATTTTTCCAAGCCCAATGTAAAAGCCCTAACCCTCACCCCTATAAAACCTTAAAGCCCTAGCCTCTCTCACACTCTCATTTTTTTTTACCCTCACCCTCACTAATCATCATCTTCACTCCCCTAACAAAATCAGATCTCCTTAAAAAAAATATACCTATTATATACTGATTCCTTTTCCGACACACATACAAAGATCTCTCCACACCCATTACATTATTTCAGCCGAGACTCGCTGATCTAATTCCCATTGATTGGAAACCCTAATCCTTTCTTCTCTAAACAACACACACACTCACAAAACGAGCTGTTCCAATACACACCACATACACGTACTGATACCCGCACGCAAAGATCTGAAACAAGGACGAGAATAAGGTGAACGCCGGTGGGAGAAGTGTCATCGAAACAATACAAAAATGGAGAAAATAAATAGTTGTGCAAATCCCATAGCCGGAAAATGCTTATCACCGGCTCCCACTGCCTGAAAATATCAGAATCAAAGCCCCGCCCTCTGTTTCTGCTTGCATATTAGAAAAAGAAAAGAGAAATAGAGTAGCACCGACTCGCCGGAGGACCCGCCGGAAAAGTCACCGGAAGTCGCTCCTCATTTGCTCCTACTGTACTACTTGTTCGTTTCTCTGGTTCCATTTAGTTTCAATGATTTTGCTTATGAGTTTTCTTTTGTTTCTGGTTAATTTGTGATTGAAATTTGAGGAACGATGGAGTCATAGCAACACCGCTGGAAAACCGGCTGGTAGTCGCTCCTCCTCTTCCAATCGATTATGGATCTGTCTTTTTCTAACAGTGTTTAACTGAAAAATTTGTTGCTGGGCCTACTTCGTCATTATCAATGTTTTGTTTAGGCTCTCTATTTGTAAATGGATCTGGTTGTTTCCATGATTTTGTTGGCTATGTTGTTGACTTAGTGACGTCTACGCTACATATTTGATCTCGCAGTCTATTCGAATTTGGCACTACATCCGTTTGATTCATTCCTACGTCTGGGTTTACCATTTCGACCCGCTTACTTTGTTATGCTATTTGACCAGTTTATGTTGCTATGCAGTGAAGTTTGATTTCGTTCACATTGTTATGTCGCATTGACCCGTTGAAGCTATTGGATACTCTCTCAGTTTCTCTCACTGATTCGGATTAACATTGCACTGTGTTGTAGCCCATGAAAATATTAGAGGCCTATACAAGAATTTGACGGAAATAAAATGAATTGACGGATACTATTGACTGATTTCGAATGGATACTACACCTGAACAGTCCCGTCCCCGTGTCCTTAAAACAAATACACGATGATGAGTGTATGCACTTTAATACAAAGCAAGTCGAATAGAGTGGTGGGTTTGGTACTTGGCATGGCAACCGGGCCGGGCTCCTTGTTTGCAGCCGTACTACTACTACTACTATTATTATTATGATTATGATTATTATTATTATTATTATTATTATTATTATTATTATTATTATTATTATTATCATTATTATTACTTTATTATTATTATTTTATTTTCATTAGTTACTACACTTTATTATCGTACTAATCCAATCCATTTTGTTCGTTTTGCGAGGTACATTTGATTGAATGATTATGCCGCTCCCGGATTCTACCTTTTTAACTTATTCTCATTATTTATGTAGTTAGACTTAATAGAATTTGTACAATTTATTTGTAGAATGATAAGTCAATGAACCTTTCATTATATGATTATTTGATTGTTTGCTTTGCCTTTATGTTCATTATCCTTATTTTAGAGTTATTATTTAAGTACCGCAAATTGGGACCATCTTAGCAAATGCGTGCACGTAAAAAATATTTTTGCAAATAAGCTTTTATTCGATTAATTATTATTGTTATTATTACTATTAGTATTTCTTACTATTTTTAAATAATTCTTTTGCAAGAAAAGCGCACTTGTAAATATTTGGAAACCTGTTGGATTAACCGTATTTTACGGAATTTCGAAAGTGCCTTAAAAACCTTCTTTTGAAATTAACAAAACCTCTTACTTAATATCTCTGAAAAGCCTGCCTTTTTCCAAAAACGGAGTTTTGCACGCATTTGCTTATTTGGTTCCCTGTTTTCCTTAAATTGGGTGGTGACTCCAAAAAACTCCAAAATAGTTAGTACATTCAGTTGATATTTCAGAATTTATCCTTTCGGGGTGAATTTTTGGGGTTCAACAAGGGTTATCCAGACTAGACATCTAAGGGTACAAAAGAAGACAGATACCTCCTGAAGGGAGCAAAATGCAGATGAAATAATAAACAATAAACTGGTGGTCATCCGGAATAAAAGCTGGCTCATCCTGACAGCTGAAGTCGTCTTCGCTCCTTCACAACGTGGAGAACTCAATCCTGGAGCGAACCTGCCGAAACGAAATAGATAGACAAGAAACAAACAACAAACAAGGGTGAGTCAAAAGGAATCAATAAGTGGGGCAGACTAGCCACCTCAAAGAATAGAATAGCTAGCCAGGGAGAAGAAACAGATAAACCAAATTCTTTTTATTTAATTTATAAAAAGGCAGAACCAGATAAAATCCGGAAACACGTAAGAAACTTATAAACTCAACCAAGGATACGAGCCAGAAATATATCAACAAATAAGCAATGCACATATAAGCAGAACAGTAGTCATGTACCGCAAGTCTACACAATGGTATGAATTGAGATGAAATGAAATGAAGTGAGATGAAATAAAATATGATGCAAAGGGTCACATGTGCCCGTAATCCCATCCCGAAGAAGAATACTCCTGCATTCGAGGGGAATCCAATCTGATAACCAACTGGAGCAGAATACTCCTGCTCCTGGGGCGGAATACTCCTGCACCCGATATAATATAAACCAGAGCCGGAATACTCCTGCACTCTCTTGGGGCGGAATACTCCTGCACCCGATATAATGTAAAGCTGAGGCGGAATACTCCTGCACTCAATATCTGACATAAGGGTGGAATACTCCTGCTCTTGGGGCGGAATCCTCCTACCCTCAATATGATACAATGGAGCGGAATCCTTTTGCTCCGGGGGCGGAATACTCCTGCACCCAATATGATAGGCAATGTAATGCATATAAATGACATATAATACATATGAATGCAATGTGATGCGATAATAACCCTTCACCGGCGCGGGACTCTCATCGATAGCCGGAAGTAGATACCAACTCACAGCCAGAGTACAATGCTCAGATCCTCAATCCTATACCAACAACAGGACATAACATATAATATACAATGTAAATCCAAAGCTAAGGCGTAATGAGTACGCCTATCGGCAGCTATGCACGTAAGGAACATGTGGTAGAAAATCCACGAGGCCAGGTGCCTCCACAGAAATGGATATAAACACATACCTCTTCCAAAAGTTAGCTCTGCTAATCAACAACCGCTTTATCTTTTGGTTTCATTGCCAAACGATCCCACTCTATTCAATAAGCAGAAAAATATATCAAATTAGGCTAAAGGCTTCATTCCTCACATCTTAGGGCAATCCGGTTAGGAACCTGATACCCTATCCGTATACGCAGTACGCAGGTCAGGCCTATTTACAGGGTTTAAGGTCACATAACCAAACCCCAAATAAATTACATTTATAAGTTGCCCATAACTCACTGAGTACGAATATATAATAAATTCCATTATCGGGGTCCATTTGACCATTTAAACTATTAATTGAACTTATTAAAATGATGGCTAATATCCAATTTTTACCGTAAAAATATATTCAAACACACGTAATAGACTCAAATAATATATTAGGATCATTACATGAATGTTTTAGGGTGAAAATTCTACTTTTCTCTAGCCCTTTTTCTTATTTTCTGGCATTTTTTTCCATTTCTGCGCAATTTCTCCTTCCCTGCTTCTCAATCATATTTTGGTTTCTGTTTTTGCTAAGAACTTAGCATATATGCTAAGTAGCATATATGCCCACCGCCATCTGGTCACTTTCATTTTCTTTCTTGTTTTGTCTTTTTGTCTTTTTTTTTTCTCTTTTTTTTTTCTTTTTCCTATAAAATTCATTGCTACGGTAAAAATTAAAACGGCACCCTACGATATTCGAAATAATTCCAACTTTTGCATACAAGTTATAAAAAAAATATATAGCACACTCACTAAGGCGGATCTCAAATCGGGTTCCTGAAATACTGGATGCGAATTTAAATAGAAAAAAAGTTAAATTATTTAACTTTCGGCATTTTTGCGGAAACTAGCCGAACAACCTCAAAATTTATTTTTGAAAGTTCACAAAAGTCAAAAATAATCATACGAACCTAACGGCACTTTCGTATTTCGAATCGAAGCTCATTCGCCAAAACCGAGCTCGAAAATCTCTTTTTAATATTTATCGACAATAAAAACTGAAACCTTCTTCCGATGCCTACCAATCGAGGTCTGATTTAGCTCAAATTTTACAGATAAGTCTCAATGGACCTTACAAATATTTTAAAATTATCGGCACGTCAATCGGAGTCCAAACTTCCGAAACGACTAACCGAGGTCGTTCATTCTCCTCCACTTAAACTCTCGTTCGTCCTCGAACGAGCCTAGGTCTAAAGAAAAATTCGCACAGATAATAAAAGAACTTTCACGACCTTCATAAGTTACTTCACGGACATTATTTCATGATTGCAGAATCAGAATTATAACACGAACATCAAACTCTAGGAATAAAATATATCTGGATAGTATGATAACACCATTCCCCAGCTTATTTTAACTAAACTGACCCTTTCTCGATCACGAGAAGAGAGTTCTACTTTTATCGAAGCAAAGATACACGAAACTCTGGATGGATTAACATGATTCTGCCGGTGAATCACCTCGTCGATATACTTTTCGATATAGAACAAGTCGATGGAACTAAGAATTAGCTCACGCTTGATGCAATAGGGGAGCTCTTGAAGTACCTTATCATTACACACTATAGAAGATTTGATGCAAGCTATATTATTTTTACGAACGCACTATGCAACATCTCAGTTGATGTTACTGTTGTTCCGCAAGCTCCTCGTGGGAATGTAGTTACTCATATCCTAATGTATATCAAAGGTTCATCTAAACAGGGTCTATCATATAAGGATAGGGATCATGCAAATACTACTGGATAGTATGATGCAGACCAAGAATGATCTTCAGACTAAACATCTACTTCGGGGTATTGTCTTTGAATTGGAAATAAAATGACCTGAAAAAAAAATGAAAATAAAAGAGACATGTAGTTGGACCATGAGCTGAGGCAGAATACCAGCAACAAAGTTGATTACGTGTGCACTTATAACGCTAAAGTAACTTCTGAAAGAGTTGAGGTGTGTAGGAGATATGCCAATGATGGATGGACGATAAGCTGCACTAGACCTTTAACTATAAATTTCCAAGAAGTAAAACAGCGTCAGTATGAGGATCCAGTTATTAGTTGAATACAGACAGATAGTCAGAAGAAAAACGGAATCACCATATAGGGTTACTACTGACGGTATTCCCATGTGATGTTACAAATTTACGTGGACAGATTATGACAGAGGCACATTATTCCAAATACACTGTTCATCCAGGTTCGACTAAGATGTACCATGATCTTAAGCCGATTTATTGGTGGGACGGAATAAGTGTAACATAGCAGAATTTGTGGCTCAGTGTTCTAATTGCCAGCAAGTTAAAGTCGTGTCATCTTTCCAGACTTTATGCTTTCAGCAGATAGGTACGTATATATGATCAGGTTTCCCGCTTATCTCTAGCATTAATAGATTATTAGTGGGTTTAGAAACGATCGACACTCATTGTAGGTTTCTGTCATGGCCCTAGGTTAGGTCGTGACAAAAGTGGTATCAACGCCTTGGAGATTTAGTATTACCATTCAGTATTTGGAGCAAGACTCCTCCACTTAAAGAAAAAACTCATGCAGCTATTTGAATAGGAATAGTCATCCTCGCACAACCTTCTGGACTAAAGAAGATTTAGCTAAAAGCTGAAAGTAGGCAGACCTAAGCTACCAAATTACCCTTTTGAGTTGCCAAACAGCTGCAACTCTCGAGTCATAACTCCATACATTTTCTATAAGCACCACCGCCTGATGGATCAAATCAAAGGTCAAATGACGCCTCTCAATACCCTTAGTAGCTTTGAAAAACAACAATGTGCTGACGCGCTACCTGGACACGCACTCTGGCTCAAAACAGGAAACATCACAATTGGTTACTGACCGCCCAAACTCTCTATTTCCAGACGAGGAAGAAATGGTAATAGTCCGAGGATAGAAGTAATTAGAACTTCAGGAAACTCTTCTTCTTATTTATTTGGCTACCAAAGCTAGACTATTTACGAGTCAGGCTAACCGAAGAATCGCAATTGAAGAAATAGACATTAAATAAGCTTTATGAAATAACATCTATGCCAATTTAACCTCCCAACAAGAAGGAAACTCTGACAATTTACCAGAAAACCCTTTTATAACCCAGATAAGCTCATGGGATAACATGACTGTACTAGCATTTCTGACCAAGTGGAAATACGTAGATCGAATATTACTTACTAATCACTTTGCACCGGAAGACGATAACTCTTTCTGATGGTGACGAATTAGGATCCCATTATCCTACCAACATTGAATTTCGAGAAGAGGTAAACTGAATTGACATAATAACAGAAGGTGGCGCAACAAGATGCCAAGCAGATAATACCGACACTCACTCCCTAATCTCTCACATTTAAATCGGATAAACTAGTAGGGTCTCACAAATTCCCTAAATAAATCATACTAGAAGCTCACCCCTCTACCACAATCGATTCTTAATAGAAACGACATCCAAGGAAACCATCGAAGCATGATAAGACACACCATTTCCAAATCGATCGAAAGAATCAAACCTTACTCATATATAATGGAAAAAGAATTACATGGGTGTACTACATCAGATATTCCTACCAGACTGGCAGTTCATAGAACTGCCTCTACCGCTGAGCTGAGCTACTACCCTGATAATCACCTTCTGAAGAACCACTGCCACCATGCTCTCGATCTCTACTGGATGGTGGTATTTTGCTAGCTGATTGAGATCTAAAGGAAATCCCCTGCGACTGTGCAGGTGCCTTACGACAGGAAAAAGGACGACTTTCTACTTTTCGGAGTAAGGAAAAACTCCTCAAAGGATAACCAGACTCACAACGATGATACCACCTTTTTTGCTGAAAAATGGAAGCTAGAAAAATTGTTGATAGCTATAAAGAGAACAACTGGGTCTGATATTGACTAGCTACTGGCGCAGTCTAAGAATCGCATGACACAAGCTGAGATAACCTAGAAGGTCACCTCCCAAAATAATCAGAACTTTTACCTCCAAATGAGGTACCATAGTTACCCATTAGGGCCACGGGATCTCTTGCTTTCCCGCTCTAACTCTTCCCCCTCTAACTTATGGTATGCCTAATACCTTTAAGCAATATCAAGAACGACATCAAATAAAGTCTCAACCTCAATTTTTCGAGCTATCTAGGATCTCAAGGAAAGAGAAAGGTCATCAATAAATCTTTGAAACTCTCGAAAGGCTCATGGACTAGTTCTAATGCATATTCAGCCATTCCATAGAATTCAATCTGATATTCTGAAACACCAACAGGCTAACCCACAGGCTACCCTGTCCAATCCACTCAAACTGACAACACTTTTCATCTCGCTCGCTACTCGAAAGGAACTTTTCCACGAATCTAGAAGAAAAATCGAACAAAGTTAGCTAATAAGAGAGCGGCCCACCAATTCAAGGCTGGACCCTGAAACTGGAAAGAAGAATAATTAACACCATACTGCTCGATATAATCAAGAGCCTGAAGAATACGCTGACATCATTTTATTATTTTTTTAAAAAAAATTACGAGGTTTATCTGATGCATTGCTTAAGAATATCGGAAGGTTCAACCGCGTAAAATAATGCAACCTCTTCGAACACTCGGATCAAGCCATTACTCAGGCTAACTAACCAGCCATTACTCAGGCTAACTAACTATCTCCGGAGCATAATTTACTGCAGCAGTATTAAGAACCGGAATAGGAGCTCCCTAAGAGTGAACGTCTGCATCTGCGGCAACCTAATAAGCTGCCTAGCGAATAATAGGTTCTTGCGATATCTGCATCGCCACGATTCTCATAAAAGCATCGTAGAGAGCCAAGGGAACCACAAGGCCCTGCTTCCTAGCCCATCGCGAGCTCGTACAGCTGGTACCTGAGCAACTGGAACATCAGTACGATCCACAACTCTCGGGGCTTGAATAGCTCTATCCCCAGGCTAGACTACTTCGTCCTGAACTCCTACCGTTTGTTGATTTTTCGCACGAGGGTTCATAATTACCACAAAGGGATTAACAAAAAAATACTTTTGCATCCTTGACCGACGCATGATCAGAAAAGAAGGAAGTGAAACTTCCTAAATGCCATCATAGCCTCTCGTAGATAAGTACGGACGTCTACGTACCCATCAGCGAGACTCTACTAGACACTTTCTTAGTCTGGATAGTCTCTAAATCGGGCTCTGATACCAACTAACACGACCCAAAATTCGATTAGGCCGTGCAGGCACCCGACATCTTTCCCTAGACCCGTCGGACGAACCATTATCAATTAAATTAGGAAAATAAATATAATTCAATTTATAAATAATAACGAGACTTAGAAAAAGTACAAACATAATGATACCTCTAAGCTGTAAAAAAGAAATTACAGCTTACTACCTACATACTAGGTTTAGGCCTATCCAGACTAGATATCTAAGAGTACAAAAGAAGACAGATACATCCTAAAGGGAGCAAAATGCAGCTGAAATAATAAACAATAAACTGGTGGCCATCCGGAATAAAAGCTGGCTCACCCTGACAGCTAAAGTCGTCTTCGCTCCTTCACAACCTGGCGAACTCAATCCTGAGCGAACCGTCCGAAACGAAATAGATAGACAAGAAACAAACAACAAACAAGGGTGAGTCAAAAGGACTCAATAAGTGGGGAAGACTAGCCACCTCAAAGAATAGGATAGCTAGCCAGGGAGAAGAAACAGATAAACCAGATTCCTTTTATTTAATTTATGAAAAGGCAGAACCAGATAAAATCCGGAAACACGTAAGAAACTTATAAACTCAACCAAGGATACGAGCCGAAAACATATCAACAAATAAGCAATGCACATATAAGAAGATTAGTAGTCATGTACCACAAGTCTACACAATGGTATGAATTGAGATGAAATGAAATGAAATAAAATATGATGCAAAGGGTCACATGTTCCCGTAATCCCATCCCGAAGCGGAATACTCCTGCATTCGAGGGAAATCCAATCTGATAAACAACTGGAGCGGAATACTCCTGCTCCTAGGGCGGAATACTCCTGCACTCCATATAATGTAAAGCT
The DNA here is from genome assembly GCA_029990575.1 of Petunia axillaris subsp. axillaris. Classification (NCBI taxonomy): domain Eukaryota; kingdom Viridiplantae; phylum Streptophyta; class Magnoliopsida; order Solanales; family Solanaceae; genus Petunia; species Petunia axillaris. The sequence goes on along the minus strand of JARKNS010000001.1, from coordinate 8,115,791 downwards.
GAGGCGGAATACTCCTGCACTCAATATCTGACATAAGAGCGAAATATTCCTGCTCTTGGGGCGGAATCCTCCTACCCTCAATATGATACAATGGAGCAGAATCCTCCTGCTCCTGGGGCGGAATACTCCTGCACCCAATATGATAGGCAATGTAATGGATATAAATGACATATAATGCATATGAATGCAATTTGATGCGATAATAACCCTTCACCGGTGCGGGACTCTCATCGACAGCCGAGAAGTAGATGCCAACTCACAGCCAGAGTACAATGCTCTGATCCTCAATGTAATACCAACAACAGGACATAACATATAATATACAATGTAAATCCAATGCTAAGGCGTAATGAGTACGCCTATCGGCAGCTACACACATAAGGAACACGTGGTAGAAAATCCACGAGGCCAGGTGCCTCCAAAGAAATGGATATAAACACTTACCTCTTCCAAAAGTTAGCTCTGCTAATCAACAACCGCTTTATCTTTTGATTTCATTGCCAAAGGATCCCACTCTATTCAATAAGAAGCAAAATATATCAAATTACGCTAAAGGCTTCATTCCTCATATCTTAGGGCAATCCGGTTAGGAACCTGATACCCTATTTGCATACGCAATACGCAGGCCAGACCTATTTACAGGGTTTAAGGTCACGTAACCAAACCCCAGATAAATTACATTTATAAGTTGCCCATAACTCACTGAGTACGAATAGATAATCAATTCCTTTATCGGGGTCCATTTGACCCTTTAAACTGTTAATTGAACTTATTAAAATGATGGCTAATATCCCAATTTTTACCGTAAAAATATATTCAAACACACGTAATAGACTCAAATAATATATTAGGATCATTACATGAATGTTTTAGGGTGAAAATTCTACTTTTCTCCGGCCCCTTTTCTCATTTTCTGGCATTTTTTTCCATTTCTGCGCAATTTCTCCTTGCCTGCTTCTGGATCGTATTTTGGTTTCTGTTTTTGCTAAGAACTTAGCATATATCCCCACCGCCATCTGGTCACTTTCATTTTCTTTGTTTTTTTTTTTTTTTGTCTTTTGTCTTTTCTCTTCTTCTTTTTTTCCTTTTTCCTTTAAAATTCGCTGCTACGGTAAAAATTAAAACGGTACCCTGCGATATTCAAAATAATTCCAACTTTTGTATACAAGTTATACAAAATATATATAGCATACTCACTAAGGCGGATCTCAAATCGGGTTCCCGAAACTCAAGATGCGAATTTAAATAGAAAAAAAGTTAAATTATTTAACTTTCGGCATTTTCGCGGAAACTAGCCGACCAACCTTGAACTTTAATTTCAAAAGTTCACAAAATTAAAAAATAGTCATACGAACCTAACGGCGCTTTCGAATTTCGAATCGGAGCTCATTCGCCAAAATCGAGCTCGAAAATCTCTTTTTAATATTTATCGACAATAAAAACTGAAACTTTCTTCTGATGCCTACCAAACGAGGTCTGATTTAGCTCAAATTTTACAGATAAGTCTCAATGGCCTTATAAATATTTTAAAATTATTGGCACGCCAATCGGAGTCCTAACTTCCGAAACGACTAACCGAGGTCGTTTCATTCTCCTCCACTTAAACTCTCGTTCGTCCTCGAACGAGCCTAGGTCTAAAGAAAAATTTGCACAGATAACAAAAGAACTTGCACGACCTTCATAAGTTACTTCACGGACATTATCTCATGATTGCAGAATCAGAATTATAACACGAACACCGAACTATTGGAATAAAATATATCTGGATAAAATGATAACACCATTCCCCAGCTTATTTTAGCTAAACTGACCCTTTCTCTATCACGAGAAGAGAGTTCTAATTTTTTCGAAGCAAAGATACACGAAACTCTAGATGGATTAACATGATTCTGCCGGTGAATCACCTCGTCGATATACTTTTTGATATAGAACAAGTCGATGGAACTAAGAATTAGCTCACGCTTGATGCAATAGGGGTGCTCTTGAAGTACCTTGTCATTACACACTATAGGAGATTTGATGCAAGCTATATTATTTTTACGAACGCACTATGCAACATCTCAGTTGATGTTACTGTTGTTCCGCAAGCTCCTTGTGGGAATGTAGTTACTCATATCCTAATGTATATCAAAGGTTCATCTGAACAGGGTCTATCATATAAGGATAAGGATCATGCAAATACTACTGGATAGTATGATGCAGACCAAGAATGATCTTCAGACTGAACATCAACTTCAGGGTATTGTCTTTGAATTGGAAATATTATTACTTGAAAAAAAATGAAAATAAAAGAGACATGTAGTTGGACCATGAGCTGAGGCAGAATACTAGCAACAAAATTTGATTACGTGTTCACTTATAACGCTAAAGTAACTTCTCAAAGAGTTGGTGTGTGAAGGAGATATGCCAATGATGGATGGAAGATAAGCTGCACTAGACCTTTAACTCTAAATTTCCAGGAAGTAAAACAACGTCGGTATGAGGATCCAGTTCTTAGTTGAATACAGACAGATAGCCAGAAGAAAAACGGAGTCACAATACAGGGTTACTACTGACGGTGTTCCCATGTATAAAGATAGACTTTGTGTCCCTGATGTTATAAATTTATGTGGACAGATTATGACAGAGGCACATTATTCCAAATACACTGTTCATCCAAGTTCGACTAAGCTGTACCATGATCTTAAGCCGATTTATTGGTGGGACGGAATAAAGTGTGACATAGCAGAATTTGTGGCTCAGTGTTCTAATTGCTAGCAAGTTAAAATCGTGTCATCTTTCCAGACTTTATGCTGTCAGCAGATAGGTACGTATATATGATCAGGTTTCCCGCTTATCTCTAGCATTAATAGATTATTAGTGGGTTTAGAAACGATCGACACTTATTGTAGGTTTCTGTCATGGCCCAAGGTTAGGTCGTGACGAAAGTGGTATCAACGCCTTAGAGATTTAGTATTACCATTCAGTATTTGGAGGAAGACTCCTCCACTTAAAGAAAAAACTCATGCAGCTATTTGAATAGGAATAGTCATCCTCGCACAACCTGCTGGACTAAAGAAGATTTAGCTAAAAGCTGAAAGTAGGCAGACCTAAGCTACCAAATTACCCTTTCGAGTTGCCAAACAGCTGCAACTCTCGAGTCATAACTCCATACATTTTCTATAAGCACCACCGCCTGATGGATCAAATCAAAGGTCAAATGAAGCCTCTCAATACCCTTAGTAGTTTTGAAAAACAACAATGTGCTTACCCAGCTACCTGGACATGCACTCTGGCTCAGCACAGGGAACATCACAATTGATTACTGACCGCCCAAACTCTCTATTTCCGGACGAAGAAGAAATGGTAATAGACTGAGGATAGAAATAATTAGAACTTCGGGAAACTCTTCTTCTTATTTATTTGGCTACCAAAGCTAGACTATTTACTAGTCAGGCTAACCGAAGAATCGCAATTGAAGAAATAGACATTAGATAAGCTTTATGGAATGACATCTATGCCAATTTAACCTCCCAACAAGAAGGAAACTCTGTCAATTTACCAGAAAATCCTTTTATAACCCAGATAAGCTCATGGGATAACATGACTGTACTAGCGTTTTGGACCAAGAGGAAACACATAGATCGAATATTACTTACTAATCACTTTGCACCGGAAGAAACGATAACACTTTCTGATGGTGAAGAATTAGGATCCCATTATCCTACCAACATTGAATTTTGAGGAGAGGTAAACTGAATTGACATAGTAACAGAAGGTGGCGTAACAAGATTCCAAGCAGATAATACCGACACTCACTCCCCAATCTCTCACATTTAAATCAGATAAACTAGTAGGGTCTCACAAATTCCCTAAATAAATCATACTCGAAGCTCACCCCTCTACCACAATCGATTCTTAATAGAAACAACATCCAAGGAAACCATCGAAGCATGATAAGACACACCATTTTCAAATCGGTCGAAAGAATCAAACCTTACTCACATATAATGGAAAAAGAATTACATGGGTGTACTGCATCAGATATTCCTACCAGACTGGCACTTCATAGAACTGCCTCTACAGCTGAGCTGAGCTATTACCCTGATAATCACCTTCTGAAGAACCACTGGCACCACGCTCTCGATCTCTACTGGATGGTGGCATTTTGCTGGCTGAAATCTAAAGGAAATCCCCTGCGACTGTGCAGGTGCCTGACGACAGGAGAAAGGAAGACTTCCTACTTTCCGGAGTAAGGGAAAATTCCTCAAAGGATAACCAGACTCACAACAATGATACCACCTTTTTGCTGAAAAATGGAACCTGGAAAGATTGTTGATAGCTACAAAGAGAAAAACTGGGTCTGATATTGACTAGCTACTGGCGCAGTCTAAGAATCGCATGACACAAGCAGAGATAACCCGGAAGGTGACCTCCCAAAATAATTAGAACTTTTACCTCCAAATGAGGTACCATATTTACCCACTAGGGCCACGGGATCTCTTGCTTTCCCGCTCTAACTCTTCCCCCTCTAACTTATGGTATGCCTAATTCCTTTGAGCAATATCAACAACGGCATCAAATAAAGTCTCAACCTCAATTTTTCGAGCCATCTGGAATCTCAAGGAAGGAGAAAGGTCATCAATAAATTTTTGAATCTCTCGAAAGGCTCATGGACTAGTTCTAATGCATATTCAGCCATTCTATAGAATTCAATCTCATATTCTGAAACACCAACAGGCTAACCGACAGGCTACCCTGTCCAATCCACTCAAACTAGCAACACTTTTCATCTCTCTCGCTACTCGAAAGGAACTTTTCCACGAAACCAGAAGAAAAATCGAACCAAGTTAGCTAATAAGAGAGTGGCCCACCAATTCAAGGCTGGACCTTGAAACTAGAAAGAAGAATAATCAACACCATACTGCTCGATATAATCAAGAGCCTGAAGGATACGCTGATATCATTTTATTATTTTTTTAAAAAAAATTATGAGGTTTATCTGATGCATTGTTTAAGAATATCGGAAGGTTCAACCGCGTAAAATAATGCAACCTCTTCGGACACTCGGATCGAGCCATTACTCTGGCTAAATAACCAGCCGGATAACTAGAGGCACAACACATGCTGTCTCCGGAACATAATTTACTGCAGCAATATTAAGAACCAGAATAGGAGCTCCCTGAGACCGAACGTCTGCATCTGCGGCAACCTAATAACCTGCCTAGCGAATAATAGGTTCTTGCGGTATCTGCATCGCCACGATTCTCATAAAAGCATCGTAGAGAGCCAAGGGAACCATAAAGCATTGCTTCCTTGCCCATCGCGAGCTCGTACAGCTGGTACGTGCGCAACTGGATTGTTAGAACGATCCACAACTCTCGGGGCTTGACTACTTCGTCCTGAACTCCTACCGTTTGCTGATTTGTCGCACGAGGGTTCACAATTACCACGAAGGATTAAAAAAAAATACTTTTACATCCTAAACCGACGCACGATCAGAAAAGAAGGAAGTGAAACTTCCTATATGCCATCATAGCCTCTCGTAGATAAGTACGGACGTCTACGTACCCATCAGCGAGACTCTACTAGAAACTGTCTTAGTCTGGATAGACTCTAAATCGGGCTCTGATACCAACTGACACGACCCGGAATCTAGATAGGCCATGCGGGCACCCAACATCTTTCCCTAGACCCGTCGGGCGAACCCTTATCAATTAAAGTAGGAAAATAAATATAATTCAATTTATAAATAATAACGAGACTTAGAAAAAGTACAAACATAATGATACCTCTAAGCTGTAAAAAAGAAATTACAGCTGACTACCCACATACTAGGTTTAGGGCTATCCAGACTAGACATCTAAGAGAACAAAAGAAGACAGATACATCCTGAAGGGAGCAAAATGCAGCTGAAATAATAAAAAATAAACTGGTGGCCATCCAGAATAAAAGCTGGCTCACCCTGACAGCTGAAGTCGTCTACGCTCATTCACAACGTGGCGAACTCAATCCTGAGCGAACCTGCCGAAACGAAATAGATAGACAAGAAACAAACAACAAACAAGGGTGAGTCAAAATGACTCAATAAGTGGGGCAGACTAGCCACCTCAAAGAATAGGATAGCTAGCCAGGGAGAAGAAACAGATAAACCAAATTCCTTTTATTTAATTTATAAAAAGGCAGAACCAGATAACAACCGGAAACACGTAAGAAACTTATAAACTCAACCAAGGATGCGAGCTAGAAACATATCAACAAATAAGCAATGCACATATAAGCAGAACAGTAGTCATGTACCGCAAGTCTACACAATGGTATGAATTTAGATGAAATGAAATGAAGTGAGATGAAATGAAATATGATGCAAAGAGTCACATGTGCCCGTAATCCCATCCCGAAGCGGAATACTCCTGCATTCGAGGAGAATCTAATCTGATAACCAACTGGAGCGGAATACTCCTGCTCCTGGGGCGGAATACTCCTGCACCCGATATAATATAAACCAGAGCCGGAATACTCCTGCACTCTCTTGGGGCGGAATACTCCTGCACCCGATATAATGTAAAGCTGAGGCGGAATAATCCTGCACTCAATATCTGACATAAGAGCGGAATACTCCTGCTCTTGGGGTGGAATCCTCCTACCCTCAATATGATACAATGGAGCGGAATACTCCTGCACCCATTATGATATGCGATGTAATGCATATGAATGACATATAATGCATATGAATGCAATGTGATGCGATAATAACTCTTCGAGAAAGGAATGACCGTTAATAACTCTAAGGACTTGGGAGGTAAAACTCAACTTAATACTCCTAGTGCTTCATCGATTTAATGTCATAAATATAGGGGTTATAGTCACATGGCTAAGGAGTGTCTGACTTGCAACGTTATGATGTTGCTCGAAGATGAAACCGTCCATTAGCAAGCGAGTGAATCCGAGGAGAAAACAGGAGAAGGAACTGAAGTTGATCATGATGAAAACGGTCACAATGCTACCAAAGCTCACCGTCCAGATATGTTCCTTATGCATCGTAGGAACTTGAGCACTATGAACATGGAAGAGGAGGATGATAGTCAAAGGGAAAATCTCTTCCATGCAAGGTGTCGATTGAGGGGAAAGGTGTGTTTGATGATTATTAATTGGTGCAGTTGTGCCAATGTGGCAAGCCAAGCATAGGTTTCACAATTGGGACTGCCTACCTTGAAACAACCCCAGCCGTATCGATTACAATGGTTGAATGAATGTGGAGAATTGATAGTACCTAAGTAGGTGTTGATCCAATTCAGAGTTGGGACTTATTAAGATGAATTGAAGTTTGATGTGGTCCTAATGCAAGCTTGCCATTTGCTACTAGGGCGACCGTGGAAATATGATAGTTCGTTATCCATAACGGCCGAACCAACACTTACACTACTAAGCTCGAAGGTGAGAGTTTCATACTTAAGCTTTTGTCTCCAAAACAAGTCAGTGAGGGCTACAAATGAATGAAGGAGCTGAAAGAAGCTACCAAAGCTAAGTCTCCCATGGGGACATAAATTGTTGCCGAGGATAATGAATCACTGCCTGTGTCAGGAAATTTTTGTGCAATCATACAACCGGGTGAGTGCCTCCAAGGCAATGATCCAAACAAGCTGATGATTTTCCTCGTGCATAAGGGTATCCTTCTGAACTCTATGATGATTATAACCCTTTGCCCTGTGCTGTTCAAAGTATTTTGCAGGACATCAAGACATGTTTTCTGAAGAAATACCGGTGGATTGCCTCCTTTAATAGGATTTGAAAACCAAATTGACTTCATCCTGGGATCTCAAATCCCAAACAAGCCAGCCTATCGGTGTAATCCCAAAGACACCAAAGAGCTCCAACGACAAGTGGATGAATTATTGAACAAAAGACTGATTCTAGAGAGCTTGAGTCCGTGCGTCGTTCCAATTATACTTGTACTAAAGAAAGATGGAACGTGGTGAATGTGTGTTGATTTTCGAGCAGACAACAAAATAATGGTGAAGTATCGACATCATATTCCTCGATTAGATGACATGCTTGATGAATTGAGTGGTTCTTCTTGCTTTTCAAAGATTGACTTCAGGTCCCGTTACCACCAAATCCGTATAAAACTACGTGATGAGTGGAAAACTGCATTCAAGACCAAATTCATTCCGTATGAATGGTTAGTGATGCCGTTTGGCCTATCTAGCGCACCGAGCACATTCATGAGATTAATGAACCATGTGCTTAAACTGTTCAGACATAAGTTTGTTGTTGTGTATTTCGATGACATACTTGTTTATAGTAAATATGTAGATGAACATGTCGAACACCTAAGGCTTGTGCTTGATTACTTTGATGAACCATGTGACTTTTGTGTCAAATGTGATATCTTCCTTGGTTTTGTCGTGAATGCTAATGGTGTTGAAGTCGATGACTCAAAAGTCGAGGCTATTAAAGATTGGCTGACCCCTTATCTCAAGTTCGAAGTTTCTATTGGTTAGCTAGTTTTTATAGGATGTTTGACTGTGACTTTAGCACCGTGGCAGCTCCTTTAACTAAGCTGGTCAAAAAGGACCAACCGTTCGTATGGAGAGAGTCCCAAGAGAGGGACTTCCAAGAATTGAAACAGAGGCTAAGTTCTGCCCCGTTATTGCAACTCCCTAACTTTGGCAAAGCATTCGAAGTCGAATGTGATGTGTCTGGAGTCGGGATCGGAGGAGTGGTTATGCAAGAAGTGCAGCCGATCGCTTACTTTAGCAAAAAGGTTAAGGGTGAAACCTTGAATTACTCTACGTATGACAAGGAATTGTATGCCCTCGTTTGAGAATTTTCTCATTGGCAACATTATCTATGGGCGAGAGAGTTTGTGAGTAAAAGTGATCATGAATCTTTTAAACATCTCTGAGTCCAAGAGAAGTTGAATCGACAGCATGCCAAGTGGGTAGAATTCATTGAGAGCTTTCCCTATGTAATTCATTACAAGAAGGGTAAAGACAATGTTGTGGCCGATGCGCTATCAAGGAAGTTTGCCTTAGTAACCACCCTTGCTTCGAGATTGATGGGGTTCGAAAGCATCAAGCCGATGTATGAACATGACCAAAGCTTAAGAGCATCCGTGACACTATACTGAGTGGCCGAAGGGTGGAGAAATATTAGTGGAACGATGGCTATCTCTTTAAGAAGGGGAGAGTTTGTGTGCCCGTGTCATCTTATAGAGAACTCTTGGTTTAAGAAGCTCACTTTGGGGGCTTAATGAGACACTTCAGTGTCGATAAAACTCTTGGTATCTTAATCGAGCAGTTCCACTGGCCCAAGATGCGAAGAGATGTGGAAAAGCTTTGCAATGGTTATTTAGATTGCAAGAAAGCTAAATCGAGGTCCAACCCTCATAGTTTGTATACTCCGTTACCTGTTCCTAATTGCCTTTGGGCTGATATATCCATGGATTTTGTGATGGGGTCACTTAGGCCAAGGGTTGGACATGATAACATCTTTGTTGTGGTCGATCATTTTTCCACAATGGGTCATTTTATCCCGTGTAAGAAATGTGATGATGCACAACATGTTGCTACTTTGTTTATTTCTAATGTGTTGAAATTACATGGTGTGCCTCGTACTATTGTGAGTGACCAGGATTCTATGTTTTTGAGTCAATTTTGGAAGTGTTTGTGGGGTGCCCTCGACATTAAACTACTATTCTCGACGTCTCACCATCTTCAGACTGATGAACAGACCAAAGTAGTAAACCAAACCTTGGGAGCTCTGCTTCGAGCGATGACCAAAGGTAAGGCCGGAAACTGGGCTGACCGTTTGCCCTTGATGGAATTTGGATATAACTGTACTATGTATCGAATGATTGGAATGACTCCATTTGAGTGTGTGTATGGTTTTAACCCTTTAATTCCACTTGATTTAACCCCGTTGCCTCAAGATACTTTTTTTTTATTTTGAAGATAAATGCCGAGCTACTGCTTTGCTCGAGCTACATGCCAAAGTGAGGAAAAATCTTGAGGAAGCCTATGCCAAAGTGGCCTCGAAGAGGAACAAGGGGCATAAGAAGTTGGAGTTAAATAAGGGAGATTTGGATTGGGTACACTTTCCCAAGGAGAGGATCCCAAACCATAGGAAATGAAAGTTTACTCCGAGAGGGGATGGTTCGTTCCAAGTACTAAACAAGATCAACAACAATGCATATGTGATCGACCTCCCAGGTGATAAAATGTGTCCAACACTCTTTGTGATGCAGGCCGAGCACCCGAGGACCAAGGAGATGCGATTTTGGAGATGAAATCTTCTCAAGAAGGGGAGGATAATACAGCCCGAACCCGTGTTGATCAAGTGTTTGAGCCATCATGACTGGTCACACGAAACCAAGCCAAGATTCTGCATGATGTGCACATTCATCTAACGTGGCTGGGAGGAAGCAGCTGTTCGGAGAATGAGTGGCCGGGTCCCAGATTCTGAAACTATTTTTACAAGTTCGAGTCCGACGTTGAGCACCCAAACTCAAATGAATGACACCAAGCACTGAAGCAATCGATGGCTACTAAATATGCTCGAGGCAGCAGATCATCCGCTCTCTCAAAATAAGCCGAAGACAGAAGAGAAACCGAGCATTGAAGCTCCCAAGCCCTCATTTAACTTGGCCCTGTGTGGCCTTATTTCATTGGTGGACTGTGACCATTTTACTATTTGGCCCTTTGGGATTTCTACATAAATCCCGTTCCATTTCATTTGTTAGACACCTAGTCTTTGAATATTAAATTAGTTGTTTGCTATTGAGTCTTCGTCGAGAATACAACCCTATCATGGGAACCTTTGTTAATGGACTTGTGGCTTTCGGTGGAACTCTGATTGAATTTTCCTCTTTGATCATTCGATAAACAAGAGGCAATGTTCTCTTGTGGATTGTTGCTTAGTATAGGTGTCTTTTTACAATTCTAATCATGAGGCTCCAAGACTACTTGGTTTTGCACGATTGAAGTTGAAATTACGTCTTACTTCTATATTTACTTTTCTGTTTGTTTTATCTTCCGCGTGTGTTCGTTGCTAAACCTTGTTGGCTTGCATCAATACCAAAGACCTAGAATAACAATCAGGTATCACAGAACAATCCTAGTCATAAAATAATATGAATGTTGTATAGTGCCATAGGGTCACATGTGCCTGAGTACCATCCCAGAGCAGACTCTCTTGCACTTCGGGGGTATTTTACCGATGCGAAATCCATCGTGTTATTAGGGGTGCAAACATTATGGCGCACTTACGATGCAAACTCCAAAGCGCATCGGCGATATGAAATCAATAGAGTATCGGTGATAAAAAATCCATAGAGTATCGGTGATACGAAATCCGTACCGTATCAAGATTTACATAAGGTGATGCAACGTCCGTGGTGCATCACAATATCGTTCTAGCAATGGTAAGTCCTTCTAATATCAGTACATATTCATATCTATTACCAACATCAGTTTTTCATTGCTTAATCAGATGATATTTTAAGATTCATAACTTAATAAGGCTTCTCTATTCCTCAATTGATGTCCATAATTACAATTTAACCCTCACTCGCAGCGAATTGCTCAATTAAAGGCTTATCAACAGATATCACTAGGATATAATATTTACACACCAAATCTAGCACATAATGTTCCTATATGCAGTATGAAGTTCGTACTCTTGGCTCGACACCGAGCCTAATGTAAGTCAACACATCATACTGGCATGTAATACAAAGATACAAAGCAACAAGACACATAGTAGTAGGACACCTTAAGATAATAAGAAAATAGAATGTCGATGTAATAAGTACGCCATATGCATGCTACGCACGCAAGGAACACGTGGGTAGGCCATCCATCGAAAGCCGCCAAAGAATAAGATGAAACCACTTACCTTTAAATTTTGGGTCATTTCGACTATTGAAAGAACTCCTTTCCTTCCTGGCACCTCTTTAACCACTTCCCTCTAAGCCAAAGAAGAGAAATTTCTTATATAAGCGCTCACAAACTGATTCTTTAGTTATTAGTCGGATGTGGAAGAAAATTATCAACATGCCCCTGAGCTGGGCTTAGCTGAACGCCCCCAAACATTATATTTTCAGACCCTTCATACTCTCACGAGTCCAAATATACTATTTGATAATTTTGGCAAGTTCAATTCGACCACTTTCCCCAATTTCATAAGTTTAGAGTTCTAACCCCAATTCCCTTCAACCTAATTTATGAATTTCCACTTTAATCATCAAATTAATGTTAAGACTTGAATTAGAATCGTTACCTGAACAGTTGGAGTGAATTGGTCCCAAGAAATATAGAACTGATTGGATTTAACTAGAAACGAATTAGAGACAAAATAAGGCGACATGGGTCTTTTATACCTAGAAATCAGCGTTTTTGCGTCATCCTGGGCGACCACGCGCCCTCTTCTTTGCATTCACGCTCCTGAATTTGAGATCAAGCTCTGGAGAAGCAAAACCTAGCGCTCACACGCCCCTACGCACGCAATCGCGCAGCACTGCCCAGAAAGTGCAGAATTGTGCACCAGCACTTGCTGGTGCTGCGATTCGGGTCCGAACATGACCCTACAAGAGTTAGAATGATTCCAAGTTTTGTACAAAAGTCATACAACACTTGTACGACATACTCGCAAAGACGAAACTCGAATCGGATCTCCGGAACTCATGATAAAGGTCCCACTGAAAGAGGTCGATTTCTAGGTTTTCGAGACTTTAGTGAAAACTATTCGAACGAACTCAAATTTACTTCCGAGAGTTCCCATAGGTAAAAAAAATGACCATACAAACCTAATGCAACTCTTGGATTTCGAATCAGAGCTCATTTACTCAAATCGAGCTCGAAAACCTCTTTTCAGCTCAAATTTTACAAACAGGTCCTAATGGACTCTACGGAGCTTTTAAGGCTGCCGGAACACCTATCGAAGTCCTAACTCTCAAAATGACTGATCAAGATCGTATCAAGGTCGTTTCACTACTGTTCACCCTATTCTACAATAGTCTCAAATAATGGCAAACCCCATTGATATGGTAGGACCATCAGCCAACATCTATCAGCAGCCTCCACGTTCACAAATTAACTTGCCTAGTAGCTACTGAAGAGCTATTCCTGTCGTTTGCAAATCATAAAAGAAGAAGTGAAAATCATAGTTTGAGCTTTTAGAGATGCAACATATTTGGAGGTGGAAAAAATAAGAGTCTAAATACCTTCCTTGAATTTCTTTATATTTCCTCTTTTATTTAAAATTTTTCTTTCATTGTTTACCAATACTAGACATTGGACACGTAAGTTGCACAAGAGTTGCATGTCCAGTTTGATTCATAAAATCACAATTTCCTTCTTAATTCGCCCACACAATATTCTTCATTGATTCCGGCATTAATTTCCTTGTGCAATTGATTTGATGTGCCGTTTTTAAAGCTCATATACTTGTGGTGCTTCCCTAACACTGATTAAGGAACCTCAAGTTTTTTGTGGATGTCGACATGTGTTGCACGTGCATTTCAAGTCAAGACATAATAAACTTGTAATGATTGAAATAGGAGATACACATACCAAATAACTTGCTTGGACTTCTTTATTTGCCTTATTTATTTATTTATTTATTTTCCATTTTATAGTGAATCATTGCGAACCAAAGTAGCGAGTAAGAAAATTGTATCTTCAGTTATCAAAATAGCAAGCTCATAATGAGAAAAATTAATGACGTACCAATTTGAATAGACAGTTGTACAACTTACATAAGAAATAAAAAATGATGTTATAAATGGTGTCATAATGATTGACACGCCAGCTGCATGCTGCGGTCGGTCGAAAAAATGAATAACAATAAATAGGATCTCAAGTTTTGTCTAATTTGGTAATTTGTTGATTTGATTCACTGGCCGTTTTCATCTATCTCTCGACGATAAAAAAGTATTTCATCTTGTACGTATGGTCTATATAATTTCATGTCAACAATAGCAAATTCTAACTTAGACATTAACTTTGTTGTTCTTCTTATCATCTTACAAACATTATTTAAGAATTCGTAAAATAGCTTATGATGACCGTTTATGTAGATGTAATTACAATTCATATCCCATTTGAAACTTTAAAAAATAATTTTTAACAATAGCTTAAGCAAATCATTAAAAGTTAGATTATATGTATCTTGAATATAACCTATAAAATAGGTACGAGAAAGAAAACTCATAGGTAAAGCTTCCATCACAATCTTTTGTTTTTCTGCATTTTTCTTTGTTCTTACTAGTATTTGGACACACGTTGCACGCGGAGTGTGCCCATATAAATGAATACAAAATTTAAAGAACTCGTACAATTGTTATTAAAAATATGTAGTTATACTCTTAAGGCATAAATTGTTAGATCTTAATTGTAGATTATACTACATCAACCTTAGGATCTACTATGTCAAATCATCAAGAATTATAAACTTAAAGCGGAAGCGTACCTGGATCCATAGCAACTGATGTGGTTCTTCTTTTTCTTGGTTTTGGGTCTTCCAAATCTAGACGTAAGCCTTTTTCTCTATTCAACTGATGATGGGATATCAGTTAAAAAAACCTACGTCTGATTTGGGGACCATAACCCTTTTATATTAGAATATAGTTTATGTAATTCTAGTTTAGCCCATCATTAAACTAGAATTACATCCGAGTATCTACACATAGGCCCCCCACACTTTACGAGGTATCTAAATAGGTCCACATAACTTAAACCTTAGTAGATCACGTTTAATCTGGACCAACCTTTTAATGATAGCAACTGACATTTAATTATTTACGTATTTATATATGTGCAAGTCCATATAATCTTACAATCTCCCACTTGGACTACACATATATACATACACATAACCTTATAATTATATGTCACCTAATGAGCTCCATTATTCGCTATCATAGACTGAAGTACCTCTAAACAATCTCGTCCATCAATCATGCCAGTATAGAATCAAGGCGGTTTTCGCTACATTTATATCGTAACTAAACCTTCCTTGATCACGTATACCAACATAACCGAATGACATAGATCAAGCATGGATGCGTAGCATGGAAATTACATGTAATGTGATCTAAACATGCCTATTTCCAACTGGTCCAACTGAAAAACAAGTCAGGGAGGATAATAAACTGAATACTTTATTTCTGCAGAAATATTCTTAAAATATCCATACACTGAAAACCGTAAACCTGAACCAAAAACTGAAAACCAAATTGTGTCTATGAATAGAACATTAAAAGTTACAAACTCCCACTAAAACTGAATATCCTCAGATGACATAACACCCATACGAGCAGTGTGCTCATGAAAGACATTGGGTGGTAGTCCCTTAGTAAGCGGATCCGCAACCATGGAGTTTGTACTAATATGCTCTATAGACAGCTCACCTCCCTGAACCTTTTGCTTAACAACCAAGAACTTTATGTCAACGTGTTTCTTTGACCTCTTGTTGTTATTAGCAAACCTGACTGCCGTTTCATTGTCACAGAATATCTTAAGTGATCTTTCAATTCCATCTACAATTCGCAGCCCAGTGACAAAATCTCGCAGCCATGATGCACGTTCAGATGCCTCAAAACACGCTACATATTCAGCTGCAAATGTGGACGGAGTAACGAGTGACTGTTTAGCACTTCTCCAAGAGACAGCTCCTCTAGCAAGCAGAAATATGTAGCCTGAAGTAGATTTTAAACTATCTTGGCATCCCGCATAGTCGGAGTCTGAATATCCAATGATCTCCAACTTATCCGACCTTCTATATGTGAGCATGTGCTCTTTCGTTCTCTGTAGATACCGTAAGACTCGTTTGGCTGCTTTCCAATGATCCATTCCCGGATTACTCAGGTATCTGCCCAACATGCCAACAATGAACGCAATATCCGGACGCGTACAAACTTGAGCATACATCAGACTTCCTACTGCTGAAGCATAGGGAATCATCTCCATTTCCTTATGCTCAAATTTATTCTTAGGGCACTGTTCGAGACTGAACTTGTCTCCTTTAGCCACAGGGGTATCACCTGGTTTACAATCTTGCATGCCAAATCTCTTTAATATCTTTTCAATATAGGCCTTTTGTGATAATCCAAGAATACCTCGAGAGCGATCTCAATGTATCTGAATCCCTAATACAAAATTTGCATCACCAAGATCTTTCATCTCAAAATTCATTCTTAGAAATTTCTTGGTATCATGCAACAAGCCCATATCGTTTGTGGCAAGCAATATGTCATCGACATATAAAACCAGAAAAATATGCTTACTCCTACTGAACTTGTGGTATACACAATCTTCAACAAGATTCATCTCGAAACCGAATGAGGTGATAACTTGATGGAATTTGTGATTCCACTGACGAGACGCCTGTTTAAGCCCATAGATGGATTTCTTTAATTTGCAGACCATGGACTTTGCATCACCAGACACAAAGTTTTTAGGTTGCACCATATAAAATTGTCTCATCAATGTCACCGTTGAGAAACGCAGTCTTAACATCCATCTGATGTAGCTCAAGACCAAAATATGCGACTAATGCCATTATAGTCCTGAAAGTGTCTTTCGATGAAACCGGAGAGAAAGTCTCTGTATAATCGATGCCTTCTTTCAGGGTGAAGCCTTTAGCAACAAGACGTGCCTTGTACCTTTCCACATTGCCCTTCGAATCCTTCTTGGTTTTAAATATCCATTTGCAACCAATGGGTTTCGCACCTTCAGGCAATTGGACAAGCTCCCATACGTCATTGTCGTTCATAGACTTCATCTCCTCATTCATGGCATCAATCCACTTTTGAGAGTTAGAACTTTCCATGGCTTGACGGAAGCTGATTGGATCAGCTTCAGTCATTCCAATGTCATCTTCATGTTCTTGGAGAAACACAAAATAATCGTCCTTAATGGCATTGGTTCTTGAGGCTGTAGAGTTTGTTCAATGACATTGTCTTGATTTGGAGTTGTTTCTTGAGCAATGTCAGGTATAAAAGACTGTTCCTGAGCATTGTCAATAGCAATTTGAGGAATATCAATATGCTCCTCTTCAAAGACAAAGTCATTTATTCTTTCTTTCCCCGCAAACTCAACATCCTCAAAGAACCACGCATTATTCGTGTCAAAAATAGCCTTAGTTGTGGGATCATAAAATTTGTAACACCTGGATCTTTCAGAGTATCCAATAAAATAACAACTGATAGTCCTTGAGTCTAGTTTCTTTTCATTTGGCCTATAACGCCTTGCCTCAGCTGGACATCCCCAAATGTGCAAATGATTTAAGCTAGGCTTTTGCCTGTCCAAAGCTCATTAGGGGTCTTATCAGTTGCTTTAGTTGGAACTCTGTTGAGTATATATGCTGCGGTCTTTAAAGCTTCTCCCCAGAGTGATTCAGGCAAGGTAGAATGACTAATCATACTTCTCACCATGTCTTTAAGCGTTCTGTTTCGTCTTTCAGCAACACCATTCATAATGGGCGAACCCGGCATGGTGTACTGTGGGACGATACCGCATTCCTTTAGGAATTTCGCAAATGGTCCTGGACGTTGTTCACCTGATCCGTCATATCTACCATAGTATTCACCACCACGGTCAGATCTAACGCTTTAAATATGTTTGCCAAGTTGATTTTCAACTTCAGCCTTAAAATTTTTGAACATATCCAGTGATTGCGATTTTTCATGAATGAGATATATATAGCCATATCTTGAAAAGTCGTCTATGAACGTTATGAAATACTGTTGACCATTCCAAGAAGCTGTAGGGAATGGTCCACAAATATCAGTATGTATTAGTTCTAAGACGTCAAGTTTCCTGTTGGCTCCAAATCTCCTAACATTTGTTTGTTTCCCCTTTATACAATTCACACATACATCAAAATCTGAAAAATCAAGGGGATCGAGAATACCGTCGGACACAAGTCTCTCAATTCTCCTTTTGGAGATGTGACCTAATCTCTTGTGCCACAACGAAGCTGAATTCTCGCTGGTTAATTTGCGCTTTTTACCATTTATATTTACATGCAGGGATTCATTATACGAAGCAATTTTGTCTAGTAAATATAGATTATCATAGCCTGATAAAGAACCAGATCCAACCAATTTTGAATTATGAAAAAGACTAAATTTTCCATTTGCAAATGAACAACAATAACCAAATTTGTCCAAAGCTGAAATGGAAATCAAATTCCGTCTAAAAGACGGTACAATAAAAGTCTCATTCAAATCCAAATAAAAACCAGTTCTTAACAATAATCTAAAAGTTCCAATTGCTTCGACTTCCACCGTCTTGCCATCACCTACGTAGATGTATCTTTCACCATCACTTGGCTTTCGGCAATTCAGGCAACCCTGCACAGACACACTGATGTGAGTTGTTGCACCAGAATCTATCCACCACGTGTGTCTTGGTACTGAAGTCAAATTAACCTCTGAACAAACAAAATTAAGAAGCGTACCTTTCTTTGCACGCCAAGCGTGATAGTTGGTACACTGCTTCTTCTTATGCCCTGTAGCTCTACAAAAGAAATAACCATCGTTATCCTTAGATGGTTCCTTATGTTGCTTCTTTTGTGTTGCCGTATCCGCAGCTTCCATATTCTTTCTTTTCTTGTCTTTCCTTTTGTCCTTTGGCACAACTGCTAAGTGAGCACTTTCTGTCCTTTCTTGCTTCAATCTATCCTCTTCCTGAACACAGTGTGAGATGAGCTCATTCAGAGACCAAGTCTCTTTCTGACAGTTATAGCTCACCTTAAACTGGCTAAACTGTGGAGGAAGGGATATCAAAACCAGATGCACTAGCAAGTCCTCAGAGAGTTCCGGCTTAAGTGCTTTCAACTTTGAAGCAAGATGAGACATTTGCATAATGTACTCCCTGATGTTACCTTTTCCTTGGTACCTCATTGAAATCAGACTTGTCAAAAGTGTACCAATTTCAGCCTTTTCACTCTTGACAAATACTTTTTCAATTTCAGCTATAAATTCCTTAGCCGTATTCACCTTGTTAGACATAGTGCCCCTGAAAGTTTCTGGAATGGCTTTCTTCATGATCATCATACACATGCGATTTGATCTCTCCCACCTTTCCATCTCTTTCTTCTGTTCAGAAGTACTGTCATATGTAAGAGGTGGTGGAGAATCAACCCTTAACGCAAGGTCGAGATCCATGACTCCGAGAACTATGTTGAGGTTCTCTTGCCACGATTTGAAGTTAGTGCCATTTAGCATAGGAATGGAATTGATGTTGGCAGTAATACTTGCAGGAGTAATTTCAGCTGAATCAGAGAACAATAACAAAATAAGCTCACATTAAATTTGTATCAAAACTGAAAATAAATTTGAATAAAGGTAAACCCCATCTCAAGATACCGGTCACTCCATTAATATTTCATCTTTGGATAAAATATTAACTTGTAAGTGATATCTTGTCGTAGTAATCAAACATTGATAATAAAATAACATGTCAAATAAAAAATCTTCCTTTGGGCCGATTTATTATTAACACGTAAACCAAAAAATCATCACATGTTTATTCCCACAAAATACACGTGTAATCTTGTCAAATATTTACCTTCCTTTGGGCCGATTAATATTCAAATAAGTTACACGCACACAACCTTTTATATTTCAAAACGAATAAATCTCCACAAGAGAGGTCACTTTGGTGACATCTAGCTTTAATTTATTCTTCTCAAAATACATATAACCATACCAGTATCCAAATTTAAATTCACCAAATTAGAATATATAAATTCACAAACCAAAAACTAACTTTATGGTGGGCCCCAAAATGTAAGTAACCAAAAATTTCAAAGGCTGCCAGTATATACTTTCAATGGATTAATCTAATATATAAATTTAACCAAACAAAACTGTAGAGCACTTTTCTTAATGCCTAAGAGAAAATCTATCCCCTTTACCAGAATGTACGGTCCACGTAAATGGAATTCAATACCAACCTTATGCTCCTTTAAAAAAAAGGGAGAGCATTTATTATAACAACTATTAAATTAAATTAATAGCAAGAAGATAATCAAAGAAACTCAAAATTTGTCTGGCAGCAAATGTAAAGAGATCTCCCAAAAACTTTAGCGACACTGCAACAGCTATCCTTTTTTCTTTTTTTTTTAGTATTAAAACCAAAATATTAAGTAAACCTTGACCTTAATCTTAAACTTGTATTGCTGCAGGATTGTAATCCCTTTCTCCTATCGCAACATTTATTTAAAGGCCAAAGGACAAATTGAAAAGAACAAACCACAATGGCAACCTTTTGTGGCCTTTTCGTAGTCACATATCTGAAACGGAGGTCAAATCTCCAAATACCAGGTCCACGCCATAACAATGGCGACGTTGTTCTTGGTTGCTCTTTATTTATTTTTCTTAAACAGAACTTGTGAACCATCACAAATAAAAACCCTTTAAAATTATAAAAAGAATTTCAATATGTGATATGCAGCCACGCCATAGATACTTGATCGAATAATCCATGTAACCCGAAACAACATAAGTGTTGAAAGTATTCTCAATAATTTAACATAATACAGGCTCTCGATACTACTTGTTAGATCTTAATTGTAGATTATACTACATCAACCTCAGGATCTACTATGTCAAATCATCAAGAATTATAAACTTAAAGCGGAAGCGTACCTGGATCCATAGCAACTAATGTGTTTCTTCTTTTTCTTGGTTTTGGGTCTTCCAAATCTAGACGTGAGCCGTTTTCTCTATTCAACTGATGATGGGATATCAGTTAAAAAAAACCTACGTCTGATTTGGGGACCATAACCCTTTTATATTAGAATATAGTTTATGTAATTCTAGTTTAGCCCATCATTAAACTAGAATTACATCCGAGTATCTACACATAGGCCCCCACACTTTACGAGGTGTCTAAATAGGTCCACATAACTTAAACCTTAGTAGATCACGTTTAATTTGGACCAACCTTTTAATGATAGCAACTGACATTTAATTATTTACGTATTTATATATGTGCAAGTCCATATAATCTTACATAAATTAAATTAAAATTATATGTTCTTGGTAACGATGAATATTTTATCCAAATGATAAATGTTGATCATATATACATGAAAGATAACATATAACACACCAAATTGAAGATTGTCGTACCATAATTAGCCTTTGAAACCTTTTATTCTTCGCCTCATAAGTTTCCTTCTTCACTGGAGATATGGATACGAATGTCGTATTGGACCTCCGAAGGTCTTGTTACTAGCTAGTAGTTCTTATTCATTTGACGCTTATAGTTTGTGAACATGAAATATGACAACAATGTGGAAAGAAGAATATAAACATAACTTAAGTATAAACAAGAGATTTTAACAACTACGAATAAATTACCATGCTACAGTCGAGAAATCAAGTTGATTTCATTATTTCCCAGCCATTGATGCCAAGGCTGCAAAAGAGGGGCAAGACATTGATTAGTGATCGAAGCTTGAATGTACAAAAGGTCTTGGTGAACTGAAAAAGGAGTAAAATTTGATTACATCCTCCTCCTAATATATAAGAAGCAGTTTAGCAGCTCTTCGTTGTGCTGCCTGCTTACTGTTGGGGGTAAATCTAAAAATTCACATATTGACTGCTGTTGTTGCACTGTACTTGCTGGACAAAATGTTGCACCTTTTCTATTTTAAGGTATATACATGAAGTAATACCCATGTTACCCTCGCCGTCTTCTAATAAAGGAGGGGTATATAAGGTAATTCACAATACTTTGCCAATCGTTCAGACTAAACCCTCAAACTTTTGCTGAAATTCCTTCCCTTTGTTAATCATCACTGCCGACCATATACACTTCTCTTCTTCTTTATTTGTAGTTCACATTGCCAACTCAAGAAATCTTGAAAAGAGTTACTATTAAACATCATAAAATCAAGAAAATCACAAAACAAATGTCCGCCAGGTTACCAAAAATATTAAGAGGAAACCACAAATTCAAGGGTTCTAAAAACGAAGCTTAAATTGCTTCTGCATTATCAGTTGAACAGAAATTAATCAAAGATTAAAATACCAGAAATGTGTTATTATATGATATTCCTGTAGACAGGAACGACTCCCATAATTAAGATGAAAATTTATCTTCAAAGGAAACAAAATTAATTTTTTTATATCTGGATTTTTATAAAAATTAGAATATAAGAGTGGCTGTTGGAGGTGTAGTTGGAGTAGAAGAAAATGTTTTAAATCTATAATTCTCCAAAAGAGTGAAATGGAGATGATCAGAAACGAAAAGACGCTGCTGAAAAAAGAATGGTAAGTAGAAGTTACATGAGAAAATGGCACAAAAGGGTCCCCTCAAGTGTCCAATTGAGAAAAGGGCCCTCTCATTTTTACTCTTTTATTTTTCACTTTCTTCTATTTTCTAAGTGTAATTAAGGTTTAAGTGGGGGCAGATTAATATTTTAAAAACTTGTGGGGGGGAATTTCAACCTAAAACTTAACAACTACCCACTACCTCCACTACCCCCACTACCTCCCCTTTCATATTTCAAACATCTCCCAACTCCCCACACTAATCCCAAAACATTTCCCCTTCCCCCAAAATCCCCCTCCGTCAGCCACCTCCATTTTCACGCAACCCGGCGATTTCAGTTTTCCGGCCGTCATATTTCTCCGATACCCATTGTAAGTATATTCCGACACCTACATTGCATGATACTCCATAAAATCATCACTTTTTCTTGTTTTTCCTCTTTGTATTTGAATGAAAACCCTAAAATGTAAATCGTAAAATCGTGGTTGTTTCTGGTGGTTTCCTTTTGAATTTTGCTTGTGTCTGAGTTGTTTTTAGTGTAGGAAGTGTTGATTTTGAGCGGGAAGGACTGATTTTGGAGATGATATGTTTAAAACGGCGACTGTTTTTTCAAACATTTTGGCGTATTATTTGTGGTGTTTAAACATCATATGAGGTGTTTGTTCATGTCACCGGTTGTTTAACCGGAGAAGACGTTATCATTTGAATTTTGAAATTTTAAACATAAAATTAAATGTTTAAACATATTCGTAAATGTTTATAATTTGGAACATAAACATTATTGTACATGTTTGCAACATCACTTCATATGTTGTTAAATACTAACATGAATGTTTAAACATCACTTCAGATGTTTCAATTTCACGGTTGAACATTCAACAGTGATATTTAAACATTTCTTATGATGTGTAAACATAACTTATGATGTTTTAAACACCACGTTGGATGTTTAAACATTCATTATAATTTTAAAATGGTGAATTTATGCGTAATGATTTGGCTTGTACTTTTTTTTTAAAAAATAGTTGTGTGTTTGTTGAACTAGTTTAATTGTTCGCTGTTTGCAGGTATTAATTTATGGGACCAAAAAGAAGGAGGTTGGTAAAGGCAGCGGCTAAGAAACAGCCGGCTGACACGCAAAGAAGACTTGACATGGATGAACATGAAGAATCTCCTCGCAGCAAAAGACTGGAAGGCAGGGCTGGAGATGCACCCTCGCTTGTACAGGTTCCTTTTCTGAGCCCAAGCAATAGTCGTGATCTAAGTAGGGACCAATCTGAATATTAAGAGGGAAACAGAAGTGGAGGTGATGATCAAAGAGGGTCGGGGTCGGGGTCTGCTGAAGAAGTTGAAACATCTACTCCTACTCAGAATGAAGGGGACGAAGAAGAAGAAGATCTTGTTCCTACTCTACAGAGGTGTACGATGAAATCCAGAGAACAAAGAGGCTCTGCCGAAGGAGGAGAAGCATCTACTCCTACTCAGAGTCGAGAGAACGAAGAACAGGAAGAAGTTCCTACACTACAGAGGAGGACGAGGAAATCCACAGCTGGTTTGTCACCAGTGGAGCAGAGGCCTAGTGCAGTATGTGCAGTTCAGGATGGTGAAGGGGAACATGCAATGGAGGTAAGAATAGTGTTGAAAACATCTTCTTAGATGGTGGCACATCGTTATTTTTTTTAAACATCACTATTGATGTTTAAACATATGTATGAAATGTTTCACACATACACCTTAATGGTTTAAACATAAGTACGAAATGTGTAAACATACACCCCGATGTTCTAAGCATAAGTACGAAATGTTTAAACATACACACAGATGTTGTAAACATAAGTACGAAATGTTTAAACATACACCCTGATGTTATAATCATGACTGAGAAATGTTTAAACATAGCAGTGATGTTCGAAACAAGTATTTGCTATTTCTCGTTACTCTTGTCAATCTGCCTAACTTATAAAATATTAGATGCAGGTGGTTTTATCTGATGAGGTTGCCCCAATTATAAAAACTGACATGCCTGATATGGTATTGCCTACTTGGTTGGACACGCATGCGGCTTTCACGACGAAGAAAATTACTATAAGGTCATCAATTTCAGGAAAGATGGCTGAATTCCGTAAATGTTTAAAGGATTTGAAACTTGAGGACAAATTTAGGAAAAGCTGTTTTGGTCACTTTCTCAAAATGCCGAAGGGACTGTTTGCTCCGAAGCTCGTTCACAACGTCCTACTCCGTAGGGTTATTTGTGAGAAGAAGCACGAGTTATGGTTCAATTTTCATGGGTTGCCCTTACGCTTTAGTCTTCTTGAATTTGCACTTATGACTAAGCTGAGGTGTTCAGAGTTTCCATCAACAGAATACTTAGAGGATGTCCGTGAGAAGGGTAAAGAGTTGTGGGATTTGGTGACAGGGAAAGACAAAAAGAAGGCTGCCTCAAGTGACCATATCATGACATTGATAAAGTCTGATAAAATTAAAAACAAAAATGTGAAGTTCAGTTTGTGTTTGGCTTGGTTTGTGCATGGTGTTTTATGTGCAAAGGATACCCGTTGTGGTGTTGAGGAAGATGTTGTTTGCTTGGCAAGCAGACCTGAGGAATTTAACAAGTTCCCATGGGGTAGAAAAAGCTTTGAACTGACGATGGCATATCTTGGTAAGGATTTTGCAACACTTGGAAATCCAGAAAATAGCTATAACCTTTATGGATTTCCCTGGGCCTTCATGGCCTGGGTGTTAGAGGCTATCCTTGCGGCTAGGTTAAGGCAATATCCAGAACAGAAGACTGTACCAAGGATGCATCGTTGGTTATCTGACAAAGTTGAAAGAGACCCTGAACAAGTGTTTCAGCGTGTGGAGACCCCAGTAAGGCACCTTTTACATTTTGACTTTTATGAGTTACACACTTAATATTATGTTGAAACATTTCTGAGATGTTCATCACATCATAATGAATGTTGAAACATTTGCATGAATGTTTCAATATTATATTATGTGTTTAACACATTCGAAACATAGTTCAGATGTGTAAACATTTCGTTATGTGTTTGCGCATAATACATATGTTGCAAACATTTGAAGTGATGCTGAAATTTACTTTATATTAACTTATGTTCTTTGTAGGAGGTGCACCCTTACCTTGTTCCTACACCTGTGGAGTTGAGGGATGTTCTTGATGGCTTTGTGCCATACCAGGATGTAGAGGACGCATTGGTTGATGGGTTGATGCAACAAATGAAGGGGGTTACAATGCTTAGGAAAGAAAATGCTGAACCTAATACCCCTATGGAACATGTTGTTCTTAGTCGTGGGTCGATGTTAAATGCATACAGTGGTGGAGGTGCAGTTGATCTGTTAGGAGATGTTGGAAGAGAATATAGTGGCAGTGCAGGTGATTTGTTTGGATATGCCAAGAGAAGGGAAGATACTAGGGCTGCAGTTGTTAGAAGGGAAGTTGGTAGGATTGAAGGAGTAAGAAGAGAAGAAGGTGGCAGGGGAGGGACAGTAAGGAGAGGTGAAGGTGGCAGGGAAGTAGTGGGTAATGCTACAGGAGAGTGTAGCTGCAAATGCTCCCAATGTAAAAAAGAGAAGAAGTTGTTAATGGACAAAGTGGATGCAATTGAGAAGGTTCTTGTGGAGGTGAGGGACTGGACAAAGAACCAAGTGCCTGCCAAGAGAGTTGTGTTCCCTGGGAGAGCTCTGAAATCTCCATTTACTAGTGGAAGAAAGAGGGGAAAAAATGTGATGAAAAAAGTTGATATGTACAAAGTTGTAGGGAAGAACAGAAGAGAGGCGCTGGATGCCTTTTTGGAAGAAAAGAAAGAGGAAAAGACACCTCTCTGTCTTGGTCATGAATACAACTACAAAGACCTAGAAGGGGTGATGAGTATGCAAACCAAGTTGGAGGACCAGGTATATGAATCTACTTCAATATTTTTTCCTATAAACCAACATTTATGGATATGTTTAAACATTTATTTTTATGTGTACGCATATTGGTGGATGTGTAAACATCTCATTACAATGTTAAAATTTGTACCTGATATGTGAACATAACAATAATATGTTGCAACATTAACTTCATATGTTTTAATTTTTATAAACATCTCACCTAGTTTTTAAACATCTGAAGTCATGTTTTGTTTACTCTGCCTTGAATCATTTTTAAACAGTATGTAAACATACAGTAATATGTTTCAACATTGACTTCACATGTTTTAATTTTTATAAACATCTCATGTAGTGTTTAAACATCTGAAGTCATGTTTTGTTTACTCCGCCTTGAATCATTTTTAAACAGTATGTAAACATACAGTACTATGTTTCAACATTGACTTCACATGTTTTAATTTTTGTAAACATCAATACAGATGTTTAAACATATGTTGGTGTTTAAACATCTCATGTAGCGTTTAAACATCTGAAGCCATGTTTTGTTTACTCTGCCTTGAATCATTTTTAAACATTATGTAAACATACACTAATATGTTTCAACATTGATTTCATATGTTTTAATTTTTGTAAACATCAATACAGATGTTTAAACATATGTTGGTGTTTAAACATCTCATGTAGTGTTTAAACATCTGAAGTCATGTTTTGTTTACTCTGCCTTGAATATAATATAACCGTATGTAAACATACAGTAATATGTTTCAACATTGACTTCACATGTTTTAATTTTTATAAACATCAATACGGATGTTTAAACATAACTTACGCTGTTTAAACATCCTACGTAGTGTTTAAACATCTTAGGTGATGATTCAGTATTCTGCCTTGATTTTTATTTTTATTTTTTTGTTTCAATCCAGCATGTTGATGACATCTTGACTATGATGAGGGTGAGAATAAAAACATATTCCCAGCACTATGTCAAAAGTGATGTGCTTCTTGATTTGGAGTTTTTAAGGAAGATGTGTGAGATGTACATGGTCGAAAAAGCAACAGCGGTTGCCTTGGCTGCACCAATGGATATACAGTTGACGACTGTCCATTTTAAGGAGGAGTTGATGGAGTATGCAGAAGGTAAGAGGCCAAACCCAGGGGCTAGAAAGTGGGCTGGATCCAAGAGGATCATGAGTGTGTATAAGTTGGAAGAAGATCATTATGTTACCTTGGAGTTACAAGTGGAGGAAGCAAAAATTTTAGTGTACGACTCTAACTATGGTGACAACAGTGATGATGCCTTTGCCGCACTCATTCGGCCAATCACTTGCATGGTCCCCATTTACATCAAACAGTGTGGGATGTTCCAAAACTTGCCGGAAGAGATCCTGAACAAGAACCCATGGTCATACGAGCGTGTGACAGATCTTCCGGCAGCCCAGACTCGTACTGCATCTGCTGGGTATGCCTTAGCTTTCATCGAGCACCTTCTGACAAAGACTCCTTGGGACAGTCTTAATGAAGATAACATGGTGAGTCTCAGGTTGAAGTGGGCTGTTGACATGTTTCATGGCAAGATGGTACCATGATTGTTTGTGGCTGTTGAACAATTTAAATTTTTTTTTGGGTTGTAATTAAGGATAATTTAACCTTTATTTAGTACTTATTACTTTTGTGTTATGTAAGGACAATCTAGATCTATGCTTTTGTTAATTTTATTAATGGTAATGTTTATGTTTCACTGTTAGGAAGATTTGTATTATGTTCAAACATAAAACTGATGGTGGAACATCTGTATTATGTTTTAACTGAATAGACACTCGTGAAGCAAACAATAACATCGTATAATAACTTCATCCAGATCATATAACAAAAATTTCATACAACTTCATAAATATTCAAAACATGCATAAACTGAACCCAACATAATAGTTTAGGCAGCAATGCAGTTTTTAAAAAAACATCATCAAACATGTTTAAACATCTCAGAGAATGTTCAGACAACTCGGAAGAATGTTGAACATCGTTTGAGTATGTTTACAACATCGAAATCGATGCGCAAACATCACTATTAATGTTTAAACATATAATGTACATGTTGCAACATACCAATCGATGTTATAAACAATCGGACGACTGTGTAAACATATATACTAATGTTTCAACATTACAATCAAATGCTTAAACATCTTCTTAGATGTTTATAATTAAGTTTGAGTTTTCAATAAGAATGAGTTCAATTATCAATGATTACTTACTTTGAAGGTTTTTTTTTTACCGTTTTAACTCCTAAAACCTTCAAATTTCGATTAAAACATAGGTTAACTCTGCTCATTTGATAGATCACTGCAAACTCCTTTATTGATGTTCATATAGATGAGTGAATAAGTTAAATTAGAGTTCTCACTCCAATTTTGTTCAAAATCACTCACAAACACATATGAACGACTTCTTATTGATAGTTTTAACTATCAATATGTTCGCCTATCAATCAAAATACACGTAACCACATAGATGTTTGTGTTATCTCACCTAACACTATCACCTTTCACTCAAACACCTCAACCCTAAATGATAAAAACATCAATCATCAGTGTTATCATTTCAAACACCTTAAATATCGATGGAGTAATACTTTATAGACTTGATTGTTAAGTTTTTCATTTAAAATGTGTAGATATTCATCTTGTCACTGAGAATATGGTCGAACACTTGCAAAAATAGATTGCTACATCAAAACATATCAACAAATGTTTAAACATTTAAGTATATGTTTTGAACATATAACGATATGTTGCGGACATATCTCGCGATGTGTAAACATAATTGACTATGTGGCGTCATCTTCTTTGATGTTTAAACACCTTTCAGGATGTTGAAACATCGAATACGGTGTGTCAATATTTTGCCGTGGTGATAAACATTTGATGGTATGTTGAAACATCAAACATGTTGTTGTAACATATTACAGTATGTTGGAACATCATCTGTAATGTTTTAACATAGCTTATTATGTGGCACATCTGTTTTTTTGTTGCAACATTTAACTTGATGTTAGCACAGCCAACTTTATGTTTAAATTTATACGCAGGATAATGTTTAAGATCCCGCCTTCTTGTAACATATTGTAATTCTTATACTAAAGTGACACATCTTACACATTATAAGAAGACACAAATCGACTAGTTAATTATAAAAACTTAATGCAATACATTATACGTTCGATAACCAAGATTACATGGTATATAAAACTTAGAATAATAAAACGTTAAATAAGGAAATTAGATTATACATAACAACTTAAAATATATCATAAACTTCATCCGCCCTCAATCTCTAGGTCCAGTTCATCCAAAATTTGTGTAATTATTTGCATGACCCTTCTGTGATCCCTCGCGTGCTTGTACCTTAAACGCCATAAATCTGCTCGTACTGTTTCCATGGCTCGATTCATCTCTGCCATGTCGTCCTTTAGAATTGCAACTTCCCAATTTATATCGCCTCGTCGTTCTCTTTGTGGCGCATTCTGTATTGGTGCTGCCTGATCACTATTGGCAACCTGCAAGGGGTCGTTTGATCCTGCTTCAGATATTTTTATGCTATTGAAGTTGTTGGTGATGGAAAATTTGCATATAGTGTTGGGTATTTATAGGCTGTCATTTTGGTTTTTAAAAGTCACCATTTTTACTTGAAGAGGCACCTTATGATAAATTGCCAGACATGAAAGGGTGTCATGTGGCAGTTACGAGAGAACACCTTTCAATACACAGTTATGTTGAAACATCATCGTGATGTGTAAACATCGGCTACGATGTTTAATATATTAAGTGGAATCTGAAGCATTTTATAATATGTTTACATATTTACTTATGTTTGAAACATTTGAACAACTGTTCACATAATTGATATATGTTTGAGAATAGGGAGTGATGTTCTGCGCATAATATCAGATGTTTCACATTATTTGGATGTTGCGCACATAAAATTGAAATGTTTGCACATACTAACGGTGTTTATACAGATACGGTCGTGTTTTTACTTTTGAGAAAAATAGAGACAATGTAATTCTACATACGACGGTCATCATAGATAAAATGAATATCTTTAACAAATATTACAAATTAAAACACGGGCCACATAGACCATTGTCTTAAACAAACATTACAAACAAAAAAGATTGTCTCAAAGCATGCCACCAAATAAAGCATTGTCTTAAACTGAAAAAACATCACTTGTTCCTTCTTCATTCACAACTGGAGGTCTTGTAACAGTTGGGCAGGTTGTTTTTTTATGGCCAATCCTTTTGCAAATGGAGCAACGATTCTTCCTCGAGGCAAATCGTTCCCCAATTGATGGAATTCTTTTTATCCTCCTTCGTCCACGCTTGGGCTTCACGTAAGGGATGGAAGGTCTACTCTCAACTAGCTCAGTAGGACAATCCTCCCAAAATTCTTCATCTGGGACTGCACGGACAGTTTCTGCATAGGCAAGCAAGTAAGAATCAACAGAATAATACGGAGAAGTGTAATCATAGATTTTTCTCCCATAATCTGCACCAAACTTCATCCGGATTGCTGCCATAGCATGTCGACAAGGTATCTTGTCGTAATCAAACTCCCTGCAGGTACAGGATTTGTTATGTAGATCCACAGTAGCATCTTTATCAGTTGTTCCACCCCCAGAAACATCAAATTCAACGTTATTCTTTTGGTGGACCACAAGCTTGCTGCCGAGTGAATTATTGAGTGATATTTTAGCTTCAATCATTTTGACACATGTGTTGGAACTCTCTAAAAATTCCATGCGCCTATGATGAAACTTTTCAGCATAGTTTTTAGTGATAGCAGTGAATAAGGCATCAATTGGGAAGTCCTTCACATATCTAAACATAGCATTAACGGACTCCGCAATATTTGTAGTTGTCACCGCATACCTACAATATTTGTAAAGAAAGAAACTCTTAAAAAACATATACAAAAATTTATGAAACATCAAATGTTGCAGTCATCAAAATTTTAAAAATCGTAATCTAATAGAATGTTTCAAACATCACCATAAAATGTTTTAAACCCTAAACAAAATGGTTAAACATTACTTCAGATGTTTAAAAAATATAAGCCTACACATTTAAACATCAATCAGAATGTTTCAAACATCTATTTTAAGTGTCAAACATCAAAGATAATGTTTACACATGTTAACAGATGTTGAAATCGAGAAGCCAAAACAAATCAGCATTATTAAGAATGTACCAAACATCAATCAGTTGTCACAAACATAAGCTAAAATGTTTCAAACATCACTCTGGTGTTTCACGCATATGGAACAAAGATTAAACATCTTCCATGTGTTTAGCAGTTCAGCTAAGTCTTCAAAAAACAGAACATGTTTAAGCAGTATTTTCTCTACTGACCTGTTTCCAGTAAAGTGGCATCTGCTCCACTTATGAAGCCCAACTTTCTCCACTAGATATTTGGCAACCCTTGGATCCAAAGTTTCAATTTCTTTAAAATGAGTGTTAAACTCACTTAAACGATATGCCTCTGCAGCCAAATAGTATTTGGAAAGGAGATCTCCACAATGAAACGTCGAGCGGAGGTTCTCGCCAAGGTGCCTAATGCAATAACCATAATGAGCTGAAGGGAAAAACTTGGAAACAGCCTTTTCTATGCTTTTGTGCCTATCAGAAACAATGCACAACTCATCAATATCGGGGATCACACCGAGCAACTGTTCAAAGAAGTATTCATATGCGGCATCACACTCTTTGTCAACTACACAAAATGCAACAGGATAAATGTGATTCTCAGCATCCTGTCCCACAGCAGACAACAAAACTCCCCCATATGGGCCAGTCAAAAAAGTCCCATCAACTGCAAGGACTTTTCTAATAGTAGCAAACCCCCTAATCCAGGCACCATAAGACACAAACATATACAGAAACCTCCCTCGCTCATCAGTTACCAGTCCAGCCTTGCTTCCTTCATTTAATTTCCTAATCATGAAACAATATGCATCAAGACAAGCAT
Organism: Petunia axillaris subsp. axillaris; assembly: GCA_029990575.1. Lineage (NCBI taxonomy): Eukaryota > Viridiplantae > Streptophyta > Magnoliopsida > Solanales > Solanaceae > Petunia > Petunia axillaris. Next base: position 8,083,600 of record JARKNS010000001.1, on the reverse strand, counting down.
AACCGTGTTCGTATGTCCCCCTTGCCAAGCTCTTTGCAACACTACCTCCATTTAGACATTTCCAATAGCTTATATTACAACCCAAATCTGCCAGAATTGTTCTCTTAATATCTCTTGTGCTCGGTGCTTTGCCATCAATAAATCTACTTTTCATGTACTCCCCAATGACGTCGCATGTGGCGTGCGGATGGTGGCTTTTAGCATGCTCGGAGCCACAGGTGTGCTCACCATTGTAAACGGTGATATAAAAAACATCCCCACTTTTATACTTAATGGCTCGCAACCACCAACGGCAATTCCTGTCTATGCATCGAGCACAAAATACTTTTTTCTTGTTCTTCACTATCTCGAAATAAAAAGGCTTCTTAACTGCCGCCAACTTCAACAACACAACCAACTCACGCTTGTTCGCAAATGTTTGGCCCTTGTAAAAACCAGTGCCGTCTTGGCGATCATTGCTCAGTTGTGATGGCAGTGAACTCATGGCAGGTCCAGAATTACCTACCCCACTTTCACCTTGTTCTGCTTCTCCTACTTCCTCCTTTTCAGCCACATCCATGTTCAATGGAGCATACCCAACGTCTTCCACCCCCTGATTTTCCATTGGTTTTGAATTTGATAATTCTTCCGACCTAGGAACCACATTTACTCTAAGAGTTGGCCTAGCACCAGTGGCATCAACGTCGGCCATAAATAGAGAGACATCATTATCATTCCTTATTCTAGAAGGGGCAGTCTTTTGCTTTGCGACGGTCATCATGTACGTAATACACAAATCCCTCGGATCCTCACTTATCTCCCAACGTTGAATTATTTTCTCTACCAAATCAGCATAGGTAACCTGGGTCCTACTCACAAGAATCGGCCTACACTCTTTAACCGCTGGAACCCAAGTATAACATTTGGCCTTCTCCACCCATTGACCGAGATAATCCACTCCTATTAATGCCGGCGCCATTTTATTGTCAATGAGTCCTAAACATGCAAAAAAAGAAATATATTAGGTCGTTATAGTATTATATTTAGCATACATATCATATAAAGCAAGGAACACGAAATATTATAGTAATGTTTCAAACATTATGTCAGGAATTCATAATGTGTAAACATCATGATAGATGTTTCACTGACTGTGACTGATGTTTGGAACATCTCATTATTAAAAACAAAACTATGTTTAAACATATAACAGAGTGTGCACAACATCAAATATATGTTTACACATTTTTACAGATGTTTCATCAGATGTGCCAGATGATGAATAAAGCAATTCAAGTAGAAAAACCTTATGATTTAAGCATCCAATAAAAACACAAGATGTTTAAACATATATGCAACATGAGGACGGATGCTGTTTAAACATCATAAGTAATGTTTAAACATCCATGCAACATGAGGACGCATGCTGTTTAAACATCATAGGTAATGTTTAAACATCCATGCAACATGAGGACGGATGTTGTTTAAACATCAAAAGTAATGTTTAAACATCCATGCAACATGAGGACTGATGTTGTTTAAACAACATATTAAATGTTTAAACATCCATGCAAACTGACGACGGATGTTTCACCAGAAGAAAACTCAGACGTGAAAAATAGGCAAAATCGACAAAATGCTTTTCCCAGTTCCATTTAAACAACCTAAAGCTTAAGGAAAACTTACCAGAGCAAGGAAAGGGGAGAATACCCGTAAAAAATGGTGAAATAATTACAAAATTTTATCAAATTTGGGAAATGCTAGATTTGATCGAAAGGGCCCAATGTAGTTGGAAAGGTTGGTTGTGTCTTCATGGGGGAGCTGAGATTGAAGCAAAAAGTGAAAAAAACCGACCGGGAGGTCGCCGGTGACGGCGGACGAGAAATGGGGTAGGGGAGGCGGCTGTGATGTTTGGGTGTTTGGAGGGAGTGTTTTTTGCTATTTTGGGGTGGGTTTGGTGGGTTTAGTAAGAGTGGGTGAAAGTGCAAACTTATAAACTTGGGGGTTTTTTTGAACTCAAGTTTTAAATTATTAACACTAATCCTAAATAAGGCCCCTACACCTATTATTTAAAACTAGGGGTCTTTTTTCTTATTAAAACACTTGGGGAAGACCCATGAACCAACGGACCCAAGTTACATTCACAAGAGAGAGATAAAAGGATTATGGAGAACATTATTACTCTCTGCGGTCCATTTTATTTGATTTTTTAGCCTATTTTTCTGGTCCACAATATTTGATCTTTTCGGAAATCAAGACACAATTTTACAATATCACCTCTTGCTAATAAATAATTTTAAACAAAATGATAAGTAATAATAGCTTGAATAAGGGCTAATATAGTCAATTATATTACTAATTAATGCTAAAAATGTGATTTTCTTAATATGCGTGAAAACACCCAAAAAAATCAAATAATATGAACCGGAGGGAGTATTAGGTAAAGAAAAGGTAAGTAGAAGTTACATTTGTGGATATCGAAAAGAACAGAGGTGTAGAAATATTATACAGTTGTACTCAACTTATGGACACATTGACAGTCACATATTTACTCAGAATATTCTAGAAATGCAAGAGTCAAATTGCTTAACTTGGATTGCTTTACTTTTCGTACAGTATAGTAATTCATAGTGTAAAAGCCAATAGGCAAAGAAACATTTCTTTAGAGTAGTTAATTACTATCTTAAATTTAATGTCATGATTCTCTCCTAAATAAATATTCATCCTTGCCTTGCTTAATATCTCCTAATAAAATATTCATTTTATTTATTCACCTTTAACTTTCACAAACAATCAATACTATGAAAAACATGAGAAAGAAAGAATAAATACTACTATTTTAGATTTCTGAATGGACCAATTATTACTGAAAGCATGACAACTAAAATGACTTAAGTATGGTAAGGTAACAACTAATAAAGCTATCAAATTAAGTATAGGACAAAAATAATTCGAATATGTACCAATCTCGACGTTTACAAACCTTCATAAAATTTGATTTATTCTAGGAGTATAATTCTGAGTGTAGGTTTGGCCACAATACCAATTTTTTTAATTTTAAAGCTATTCAAGTTAAACAATTTGACTCTTGTGGTAAAAAATAAAATAGGCATTGTCTAGAATTAATCTTACTATTTAAGTCTGAACAGATCTAGATAGGTTCATTTGGACCCGTTTGTTGCACAAGTAATTTGATGCTCCTAGAACCTTTGAAAACACTAAAATTATCGTACTCTTCAAAAAATGCATGGATGCTGTTTGTCAGGCCATGATGTTCTTTTATAGCCAATTATAAATTGGTTGTTGTTACACTATGTCACTCCAGTATCTCCGAATAAGCTTTACTGTTATAGGATAAGAGACAATGGAGTATTACAAAAAAAATTAGGACATTTTAAGAACTTTAAATGAATGGAGGAAAACTTTGGGAATTTTTATAGAAGAATTGTAAGGAAAATTAAAATTCAGTTGGGAATCAAAAGGAATCGACAATGTTAACAAGATATCAAAAGACGCAATAAAGAAGATTGATATCTAGCTAAGGAGCGATATGAAGAACATAAAGTGATGAAATAATTATAGCTATGTATCTGGGTGTTTAGAATTTTAGATTAGCACTAAATTAGGACATTAATGAGATAAATTATTATTATACTGAAGATATACATAAGAAAAGTTAGATACTAAATTAGCAGAAAGTTAACTCATGGACCACAAAGTTCTTGTCTTATGGAGGAAGGATACAGTTAATCAGGAGTGTATTAGTTGCTATTCAATCTTACTGGTCACAACTCTTCATACTGCCTAAAAAAGTAGTTAAGCACATTGAGAGAATTTGTAGGAAATTTCTCTGGACAGGAACTGCAAATCCATCAAAAAAAGCTCTACTTGCCTGGAGTGATCTATGTAAGCCAAGATCAGCTGGTGGTATCAACATAATTGACATTCAAACATGGAACAAGGCAGCAATAGGTAAGCTTCTGTGGAACTTATGTCAAAAGAAAGATAAGCTATGGATACAATGGGTTCAAATGTACTACATAAAAGGCAATACAATTTGGAGTATTGAACTGAAACAAGGATGCTAGATGCTACAAAAAGTTGTAGCAGCTAAGAAATTTTTACAAGAACTGGGGATTGATGAAGACACCCTTAGAGAAATAAACTCCTACTCTATCAGGAAGATCTATACCCAAGCAAGGGGTCAATTCCAAAAAGTCACCTGGAAAAAGCTCACTTGCAACAACCTGAGCCCAAGCAAAATGACCTTTGTGCTACTGGCTGCTATTCACCAGAGACTGAGTACCAAAGACAGACTGATGAAATGGAAAGTGGTCAGTGAAACAGCCTGCCCTCTATGCAGTGTCCAAAGTGAAAGTCATGACCATTTGTTCTTTGACTGTGACCTGACCAGGACTATATGGAACAAGATACTTCACTGGCTGGGTATTAAAAGGCCTGCTATGCTATGGAAGGAAGAAGTGAAATGGGCAACCCAGCATATGAAAGGGGGCAATGCAATAGCCCAGCTATACAGAATGGCCTTAGCTGCTACAGTCTGCCGGATATAGAGAGAAAGGAATAATCGAGTTTTTACAACTACAAGCAGAGTAGCTGATCACATTGTCCGGCAAATCAATCAAGAGATACATTATCGAGGCTCAGCTTATGCCAAACTGCAGAAGCAACTCCTACACCTCAACTTCTATCCAACTTAAGGTGTAGCTAGATAAGTGTCAGTAGCTAATATAGGTAGCTAAGCTCCTTAGTTTCCACTGATGTAATAGGCTAGTTAGTCTGATGTAATTTGTAGCCTTTGTATTAAGTGTAATGGACTAGTGCTATATGCAGGATGGGGTCTGTCCATGTCTGCAAGGTTCGAGCGTTAACGTTTACTTGATAATAAAATTCTTTAATTACCAAAAAAAAAAAAGTTAGATAGTTACTAATACTGAAAATTATGACATATTAGCTAGACGGGATATTTTAGTACTTTAGGCAATTTGCAGATATAGAGATTTTAAAAAAGAGATTCTTTAGTTAGAGAAAATAATACAACCTCCATAGCAAATAATTATGCTCAAATAACAAACATATAGCCATGCGATAAAATCTGAAAGTTCAAAACACCATAAAATGAGAAGTTGTTGAAGGACATGTCTCAAGTTCGAGTCCTGAAAATGGAGTCACTTTTGGTAGAGACTGCTTTACTCCTCAATGTGAGACCTCCCATCATGAATTCGTATTAATGATGCTCCAATATGGGAACCGAATATCGGGAGAGAAAAAAAATCATTAAAGGAACCTAACATATTTCAAATATCTACTGAACAAACAATTATCGTTGCAATAAATATTAATTATGCCAAAATAAATAAAATATACAATGTAACTACATATAATTAACCAAAGAAAAACTACATGTTAAAAAAAAAACATATTGCATGTCGTTGATTTCCTAAGTTATGCAAAAAAAACTAATATTCTCCAATTTAAAATTCAACTACAACGTCTTTGATTTCAAATCTGTAAGTGCAAATTATAGACAACGTCAACAATAGTGTCCTTGAGTTCAAAGAACTATAAGTAAACACTCAAGTGCAACTGAAAATTCAAGAATTATATCATTAAGGTTACAAATTGGTCTTATTTTATTCAATTTATAAAAAGTTGTTATGATAGACTGTATTTTGAAATATAAGTATTTAATAGCTAAAACAAAGGCAAGTCAATGCACAAAGTATTTAATAGCTGTTACAAATACATGTATGTAGTATAAATGTGGATGACCACTACTCTCCATTTATTCACTTGTAACATATGATTTACTACCACACTTTCTCCTACTTAATTCCTCCCCACTTTCTCCTTCTTAATTCCTAATTTAGGAATGACTTGTAACTTCCTATGTATTGGAGTCCTATAAATAGAGGACACTTTGTCTATGGAAGACACACTTGAAACACTATGAGTATACAAGTTCTTCCTCCTCCCCTCATATACTTTTGTCTTGTTCTTGTACTATTTTACTATTATTTTACAATACGTTATCAGCACGAAGAGCTCTAATATTCTATAAGTCAAGTTTTAATCTTTCCCAATGGTAAGCCTAGGTATAATTTCTACTAATCTTTTTCAGCTTCATGTCTCTAAGTATAATTTTGTTATAGATTAATATATAAATAAGAAAAATAAACACCTTATGCTACAAATGAACTACGGCTAACAACTTGCTTGACCAATGAATTATTTAACCTTTTTTTTATCTTTACATATATATATATATATATATATATATATATATTCCTATAATGCACTGTAGCATACTTACATTTAATAAGAAATAGAGTATTAGACATTCTTGTTTTGATTGATAATAATTCTAATCTATTTTATTGTCTTTGATAGTTTTTATTATGTCAAATTTATCAAAGCTTGAATTTGTGGCACTTGACATATCCGGCAAAAACTATTTGTCATGGGTGCTTGATGCCGAAATACATTTGGATGCCAAAAGTCTTGGTTATACTATCAATGAAGGAAATGATACATCAAGCCAAGATAAGGTTAAAGCCATGATTTTCCTTCGACATCATCTTGATGAAGGACTAAAAATAGAATATTTAACCGTGAAAGATCCACTCGAATTGTGGACTAACTTAAAAGAACGGTATGATCACCTTAAAGCCATGGTACTACCAAGGGCTCGGGATGAATGGATTCATTTACGGTGACAAGATTTTAAAACTGTAACCGAATATAATTCTGCTGTTTTCAGGATCAGTTCTCAACTGAAATTATGTGGAGAAAATATTGATGATGCTATGTTGTTGGAAAAGACACTCTCCACTTTCCATGCATCAAACATGGTATTACAGCAGCAATACCGTGAAAGGGATTTACAAAATATTCTGAGTTTATCTCATGCCTTCTAATGGCTGAGCAACATAATTCCCTGTTGATTAAAAATCATGAAGCCCGTCCCACTGGATCTGCTCAGTTCCCTAAGATGAATGTGGGAGCACATGCTCCATTCCCTGAGGCGAATGTTGTAGCAACAAATAATGTGCCTGAAAGAAGGCAAAATAATTACCGTGGTAAAGGCCATGGTCGTGGGCGCGGCAAGGGACGAAATAATACTCGTCGTCGCGGTGGAAATAAATATGAGAACAATAAGGGTTCTCAAGCTAATCCTTCAAAAGGCAAGAATAATAATATTTGCCATCGATGTGGTGGGAAAGGTCATTGGGCGAAAATTTTCCGTACGCCGGAACATCTTGTCTAGCTTTATCAAGCTTCGCTCAAAAGAAATGAAAATAATGTGGAGGCACATTTGACCTTCTAGAATAATGACAATGGGACACATCTGGCACATCTTGCTGACAAGCATGATGAGATGGAGGCGTATCTTGCCGTAAAAGATGATCATCTTTTTGAAGGCCTCCCAAGTATTACCCATTTAGAAGCTGGAGACTTCTTTGAGAATCGTAACCGAAGAACTGATGTTGTAACTGGGGAATAAAAATAATAAAGAATAATATTGTCTTTATTTTATGTTTTAAAGTTAGAAAAAAATATCATCTTTATTTATGTTTCAATATTTAAAAGTACTTTTCTTGTACTTTATTTTTAGTAAATACTATGTAATTTTTATCTTTTTTTGAAGAAAATAGAAATTCCCCAGCCTTCAGTTGGATTCAAGCTCAATAACAAAGATATATGTCTCTTGGATAGTGCTACAACGCACAAAATTTTAAAGGATAAGAAATATTTTTCTTATTTGATAAATAAAGAGTCCAATGTTAGTACAATATGTGGTAATACATAGTTGGTTGAAGGTTATGGCAAAACCAATTTATTATTACCTGGAGGAACAAGTTTGGCTATTGATGAAGCCATGTATTGTAGTAAATCTCAAAGAAACTTGTTAAGTTTCAAGGATATTCGCCAAAATGGCTATCATATTGAGACTACAACTGATGGAAAGATTGAATATCTTTATATTACTACAATAAAGTCGGGTGAGAAATATGTTCTTGAAAAGCTCCCCGCTCTTTCCTCCGATTTGTATACACAAACATTGGTACAATTGAATCACATGCCATAGTAAACAAAGGGTTTACTGAATCAAATGATTTTATTATTTGGCATGACCGGCTGGGCCATCCCGGTTATAATATGATGCGCAATATAATTGAGAATTCAAATGGGCATACATTGAAGAACCAAAAGATTCTTCAATTTAAAGAATTCTCTTGTGCTGCCTGTTCTTAAGGAAAGCTTATAACTAGAGCATCTAAAGTTGGGATCAGGATCCCTGCATTTCTGGAACGTATACATGGTGATATATGTGGGCCAATACACCTTCCATGTGGACCATTCAGATATTTTATAGTTTTAATAAATGCATCTACAAGATGGTCACATGTGTGCTAATTATCAACCCGCAATATGGTATTTGCGAGGTTGCTTGCTCAAATAATATGATTGAGAGCACAATTTCCAGATTATGCTATTAAGACAATTCATCTTGATAATGCTGGTGAGTTTACATCTCAAGCATTTAATGATTATTTTATGTCAACTGGGATTACAGTTGCTCATGTTCATACTCAAAATGGTCTATCAGAATCATTTATCAAAAGCCTCCAATTAATGGCTAGACCAATGCTTATGAGAACACAATTACCTATTTCAGTATGGGGTCATGCTATTTTGCATGCGACAGCTCTTGCTCGGATTAGGCCGACAAGTTATCATAAATTCTCCCCACTATAATTGGCTTTTGGTTAGGAGCCAAATATTTCCCATCTTAGAATTTTTGGATGTGCGGTTTATGTGCCAATTACTCCACCACAATGCACAAAGATGGGACCCCAAAGAAGGTTGGGGATATATGTTGGGTATGAATCTCCGTCTATTATTAAATATCTTGAGCCCATGACGGAATATTTATTCACCGCAAGGTTTGCTGATTGTCATTTTGACGAATCAGTTTTCCCAACATTAGGGAGAGAGAATAAGCAGCTGGAAAAAGATATTGACTAGAATGCATTAACACTATCTCATTTAGATCCTTGCACAAATCAATGTGAACAAGAAGTTCAAAAGATAGTGTATTTGCAAAATATTGCAAATCAACTGCCATATGCATTCACTGACTTACCAAGGGTTACTAAATCCTACATTCTAGCTGCAAATGCTCCTGTTCGAGTTGATGTCCCGGTAGGAGTCTAAGGCACGCTTGAAGCATGGTAGACCACCCGGTTGCAAAGATAAAAATCCTCGAAAAAGAAAATGAGCAATTGATCAAAAAGATCAAAATATGGAGGTAATTGCTCAAGAAGATCATAGAGATATAACAATTGATAAGTCCTCTTCAGGAGAGGCTCGGGTACCTGAAAATACTAAAATCGAAGAGATCTCAATGAATTATGTCTCTACCGGAAAAATATGGAACCAGAATGATATTGTTGTCGACAACACTTTTGCATATAATGTTGTTGTTGATGTGATGCAACATAATGAGGATCTTGAACCAAAATCTGTCAATGAATATAGATAGAGAAATGACTGGCCAAAATGGAAAGATGCATTCAATCAGAATTGACTTCACTTGAAAAACGTGAAGTTTTCGGATCAATTGTCCGAACACCTGAAGGTGTAAAGCCAGTGGGTTATAAGTGGGTATTTGTGCGAAAACGAAATGAGAAAAATGAAGTTGTTAGATATAAAGCACGACCTGTGGCATAAGAATTTTCGCAAAGACCTGGCATTGATTATATGGAAACATATTCTCCCGTGGTGGATGCAATCACCTTCAGGTATCTCGTAAATCTGGAAGTACGAGAAAAACTTGATATGCATCTAATAGATGTTGTCAAAGCCTATTTATATGGTTCATTGGACAACAAAATTTTCATGAAAATCTCCGAAGGGTTCAAAATGCCTGAGGCATTTAAAGGCTCCCGAGAAGCTTGTTCAATAAAGCTTCAAAAATCTTTGTATTAGTTGAAACAATCGGGGCGCATGTGGTATAATCGCCTTAGCAAATACTTGTTGGAACAAGGATACAAAAATAACCCAGTTTGTCCTTGTATTTTTATAAAAAGGTCTGGGTCTTGCTATGTCATAATAGTTGTGTATGTGGATGATTTAAAAATCATTGGGACTCCTGAAGAGCTCCCAAAGGCAATGGAATGCTTAAAGAAAGAATTTGAGATGAAAGACCTTGGAAAGATAAAATTTTGTCTTGGCCTACAAATTGAGCAATTGCCTAAAGGAATATTTGTTCATCAATCTACATATACAGAAAAGGTCTTGAAAAGATTTTACATGGATAAATCACATCTGGTTGAGCACTACAATGATTGTGAGATCACTTGATGTGAATAAAGATTCGTTTCGACCTTGTGACATTGATGAAGAGTTTCTTGGTGCTGAAGTACCATATCATAGTGAAATTGGTGCACTGATGTACCTTGCCAACAATACTCGGCCAGACATAGCTTTTGTTGTAAGCTTATTGGCAAGGTTTAGTTCTTCCCCAACTCGAAGACATTCGGATGGTATTAAGCATATACTTAGATACCTCCAAGGCACTATTGATAAGGGTTTGTTCTATTCGAATGAATCCAAGTCACAATTGATTGGTTATGCCGATGCTGGTTATTTATCTGATCCACATAAAGGCTGGTCCCAAACGGGCTATTTGTTTACATGTGGAGGTACAGTCATTTCATGGCGTTCAGTGAAACAAACTATTGCTATTACTTCTTCAAATCATGCAGAGATATTGGCTATTCATGAAGCAAGTTCGGGAATGCATTTGGTTGAGATTAATGACTCAACATATTCAGCACATTTGTGGTTTTCCTTTGAAGAAGATTCCAACAATATTATATGAAGACAATAGCGCGTGCATTGAGCAACTGAAAGAAGGATATACTAAGAGAGACAAAATAAAAACACATATCACCAAAATTCTTTTTCACTCATGATATTCAGAATATTGGTGAAATAGATGTTCAACAAATACGATCGAGTGATAATCTGGCGGATTTGTTTACCAAGGCATTGCCAACCTCAACATTTGAGAAGCTTGTTTACAAGATTGGAATGCGTCGTCTTCGAGATGTCAAAGAGTGTCTTCATCAGGGGAAATAAAATACGTGCTGTACTCTTTTTCCCTTAATAAGGTTTTATCCCATTTGGGTTTTACTTGTAATTAGGGTTTTAATGAGGCAGCTCTAAATGCGTATTACAGGATATGTGTACTCTTTTTCCTTCACTGGGCTTTTTTCCACCGGATTTTTCCTAGTAAGATTTTAACGAGGCACATCATCTTCCAAATGGTCATCCAAGGGGGAGTGTTACAAATACATATATGTAGTATAAATGTGGATGACCACTACTATCCATTTATTCACTTGTAACATATGATTTACTACCCCACTTTCTCCTACTTAATTCCTCCCCACTTTCTCCTTCTTAATTCCTCATTTAGGGATGACTTGTAACTTCCTATGTATTGGAGTCCTATAAATAGAGGACACTTTGTCTATGGAAGACACACTTGAAACACTTTGAGTATACAAGTTCTTCCTCCTTCCCTCATATACTTTTGTCTTGTTCTTGTACTATTTTACTATTATTTTACAACAATAGCCACTAATATGTATAATATGCCAAACAACGTTTCAAATTTTTTTTGACAAAAGGTATTGGTTTATATGGCCAAAAGCACCCTAAGTATTTCTTAAATATTATTGTAACATGAACATTCCGGTCCTATGTCCTAACCCAAGTAACTTACATAGAGGCAAATTCAAAAAATATTTATTTTATGTAGTTTATATGTTCACTACACCAAGTAGTAAAAATTTTTTTAAGGATTTTGTAACACTTGGCCAGGGTCTAGCAGGGGAAGAAAAAAGTTCCTTATGATTGAGTTTCCTGATCTAAGTGCATTTAATGTATACACGATGGCTTTCATAAATATTAAATATCCAATACTATGGATAATATACTACACTTTCCTTAGCGCCTGGGACTGGTCTTAGCCCAGGCATACCCCACCTAGTTGCAATATAAAAAAAGCATCATTAACATAGCATTTTCAAGTTTCGAGCTTGGGAATTGGTAACGTCCGACATATTTAAGTAATATAGTGGAGAATAGGGTAAGTATCATGAATAATCAGTTGGGAATACTACACTCTGTTTGGATCATTGTTACATATTGTTTCATAATGTATTGTTTTGTATTGTATCGTATCGTATCGTACTGTATTATAAAAACAACGTTTGAATTGATTGTATTGTTTCCCGTTGTTTAGTAACATTGTTATTGTTTGTTTTGATTGTATTGTATTGTACTGTAACTAATAAGTTTACTAATATACCCTTAGTTGTTCTAAATATTAGATTAAGTAATAATTGTTTTTAATATAATTTGAGATAGTTTATATTTACTAGTTTATCACCAACTATACCTTGTAAATATATTCATGCAAATTATAATGAAAATAAAAAAAAAATAAGTTAATAATATTAACATAACAATAAGTTCACACTATTAATAATTTAGATAAAATAATAAAATAAATAAATATTAGTTCTTTTGATGATGAACTTCATGGATACAAGAGAACAAATAACAAAAGTGTCATCATATATTTTGTATAAAAAAAAATAACAAATAAAGTATAAGAGGCAGGGAATGTACAAAGTAATAAGAGAGGCAGCGAACGTACAGTATTTTGAGAAGAGGGGAGATGAGGTCAAAATAACTACTTAGGTGTATTTAAATAAGAAAATAGGGTAGAGGGTAAAATAGGATTATAAGGTTATAATTGAGGACATGATGAGAAAGTGTAAAAGCGTAACAATGCAAAACCACCAAATCGGTTGTAACAAAAAGTGGGTCTTTTCACTGTTAGGTAACAACGGAACTTAACAATACAATACAACGAAATTAAAGTAACAACCAAAACAAACGTTGTAATCATAAGAACAATACAATACGATACAATGGGTAACAATGATCCAAACAAAGTGTAAACGTACCCCAAGCCAAAGAGTACCAGATGCATCGTATTTACATCTTCATATATTAAATTGGAATGGATATCAAATCAGCACAATCGTAAGGTCATTTATTATAAAGTTTCCTCCGTCTTGAATTATTACTAAGCTACATTGTACATTAAAGAATACACTTTCAACTCCCTAGCACGTATATACTTTTATATAGTTTAATTGATATACTAATTCATGAGGAATAATAATTTATTAAAGAGTATTATAGTTCCTTAACTTTTTAGGGATATTTTCGTCTTTCACTTTTGCTTTAGAAATTCCTTATTTACATTAATATACTAGTTCTGAACACGTGCTGTGCACGTGAATCAAATCGAAAATAATAGTAAATACAACAATACAAATAATTATTAAAGGGGATTATCATGAGAAACAAAAACAAAGAAAAAAGTACAACAAAAATTGAATAAAATCAAATAATGACATAAAAATATGGGAATTTAAACAACAAAAAGTAGTGTATAGGTGCAACAAATATACATGGAAGAAAATAATGGGAGACTAATGCTGGAATGAAAATAACAAAGATGAAAATATTTCAGTAAAAGAAGCAACAATGTAGGCAAAAGTTTCACTAATTGTGTTTCATATGGAAATTTACCTACAGAAAATATATAGAAAGAGGATTGGACTGCGAAAGATCAACAAAACACGGGACATTTGGTCAAAAGGGACACTCAAGAGTGTAAATAGGTAAAAGGGACAAAGTCTTAATTAATGTAGTAGAAGGGACACATCTAATTAAGGCTCTTAAACATAACTTTCCTTCACTCCCCTTCACCCTAAAGTTCTATTTCTTACACTTTAGTCCTCACGTATACAAAAAATAAAATTTGCCAAATTAGGGAAATATTTTTCCCTTCGTTTATTCCCTCCTTTCTCTCTCTCTCTCTCTTCTCTCTTCTCTCTTCTCTTCTCCCTCGCGACCTGAAAATACCATAGCTGCTGCGCATCTGCTTTCTTCAATCTCTCTTCGTTTTCGCTATTATTCTTGCATTCCAACTCTCCCAAACACAAAATATTGTCAGATCTAAATCCTTTTCGGATAATTAGGTATTATTGACTCTAAGTGAAAAAATAATTTGGGGAAAATACGCTGCAATTCTTTGAATAACAATTTCTGGTTGGCATTACTTTTAGTTGGTTTGATTGACGTTGAAATGCTTTGAATAATGTTTACCTGTTGGCCATTACTTGAAATTGGAAAGCTTGTCGCTGAAATTGTTTGAATAACGTTGGGCATTACTTCAAACTGGAAAGCTTGACAAGTCCCATATCTCCTATAAGTGTAAACCTCCGTCTTGCTAATCTCTACTATTCTAATTTTTGTAAAAACCCTTTTAAACAGTATGTTGCTGTTTTGAAACATCTTACCGTGACGATCGCAACATCATATAGATTGTTCTACAAATACTCGTACAACGTAGTCACAATGATGGAACATTGTATTAGATGCTCAGGATAATCCTTTTGATGTTCCTATTGTGCTAGTCAGAGTTACGGAACATAATTTTGATTGCCCGAATAATCTTACAGCATGTTCAGTAAATGGTATTCATAATGTTGGAACATTTTTGTAGATGGTCGGAACTGATGTATCGATGTTTCACATAGGTATGCTTGTATTCTTAAACATCCTTTGGTATGTTCGGATCTGTTTTTCGATGTTCCAGTATCCTTTACTACCTGGACCACATTTGATGAATGTTTATCCTATCTTGCAGATATCACTAAAGTAATGGGGGACAACATACTACTAGGAGTTGATTTTCCCGGTGAATGGGTTGAGCGTTCGAAATGCTATGCTTGGATTCCTAAGGTGAAAGAGACAAGACCTATCCTTGTGAGTAGGAATGTTACATATGATGAACTTGTCAACAAAATCATACGCAGTTGGGGGGGTAAGTGATGATCCTAGGGATCTTTGCATTTCATATATGCTGAGTGTTGCCGCAAAGCAAAAGACTGCTCCATCTAAAATTAGGACTAATGATGATGTTCAGCTTTATATGGCTGATGTAGACCCAGCTGGGGCTAGGCCAACACTAAGGGTTAGTGTGATTCCAAGGCCTGAAGGAATTTCAAGTTCAAATGAACAAGATATGCATGTTAAGATGCATGAAGATGAATTAAAACAAGGTGGAGAGGCAGACGAAGAAGGTGAAGAAGGTGGAGAAGTAGTTGGTAATCTTTCAGCAAGAGCACCATAACAGAGCAGCTGCAACGATTTTTTTGGAAAAGACGGCACAGGTTTTGTAAAGGGTATGACTTTCAAGAACAAGCGAGAATTAGTGGTGAAGTTGAGGCTTGCTGCAGTGAGGAAGCCTTTTTCTTTCAAAGCTGTGAGAATACAAAAAAGTTGTTTTATGCCCGATGTGTTGATACAAATTGCAAGTGGTGGCTTCGAGCATTGAGGTATCATAGTAGTGATATATTTTATATTACAATCTACAATGGCGAGCACACGTGTGGTGTGCAGCACCTACAAAGCCACCA
Organism: Petunia axillaris subsp. axillaris; assembly: GCA_029990575.1. Taxonomy (NCBI): domain Eukaryota; kingdom Viridiplantae; phylum Streptophyta; class Magnoliopsida; order Solanales; family Solanaceae; genus Petunia; species Petunia axillaris. Next base: position 8,068,025 of record JARKNS010000001.1, on the reverse strand, counting down.
TACACATGACACAACTGATGTTATTGGTGAATACATGAAAGATAGGTACATTGAGGGGAAAGGAATAACACCAAAAGACATCAGAGTTGCATTTAACAGAGAATTGGGATGCAACATTAGTTATTGGAAAAGTTTGAAGGGATGTGAGATTGCAAAGGTAATAGCAAGAGGGACACATGAACACAGTTATGAAATTTTAGAGGCATATAGTTATATGGTAAGGTCCCAAAATATTGGAAGCAAGACAGCTTTGAAGCTTGATAGTTGTGGGAGGTTTAAATATTTTTTTATATCTTACGGATCTTGGATTATGGGTTTTCTGTATATGAGGAAAGTCCTTGCTATTGATGGGACTCATTTGTCAAGCAAGTACGGCGGTGTGTTGTTGTTTGTCGTTGCCCAGGATGCAGAGAAGCACATATTCCCTGTTGCATTCGGCGTTGTGGACAAAGAATGTGATGCTTCTTATGATTTTTTTTTCGAACAATTGGTTGACATAGCCCAGTACAATGATGAGTTGAGCATCATTTCAGACAGGCATAAAAGCATAGCAAAATCAGTTGCCAAGTGGTTTCCCCAAGCTCACTACGGAGTTTGCACGAGGCACCTTGCTGAAAATATCCGTACAAAGTTTCAGTTTGGAGACCACCTAGGGTCCTATAACTTGGCAGCAGATGCATATCGTGTGGAGGATTTCAGAACGCACTTTAAGCAGATCGAAGACAACGATCCAAGGGTTGCCAGATATCTTCAAGATGACGTGGGGTTCCATAAATGGAGCAGATGCTTTTTCCCTGGGCACAGGTACACGACTATGAACATTCATACCAAATGTTCTGAACCTTGCGTTGGAATGTTCTATGTTTACATGGCAATTAAGACGAGAACATTCTAATTGACGTTCAAAATAGTACCAATGATGTGTATGACGTAATTATTGATGTTCTGATCGCATGCTTAATGTTCGCACTTGGATTAGACGTATTTAGCATTAAGGTCTTTGTTTGTTTCTTACAATTTCAGATTTGCAGTGATGACCTCGAACATTGCTGAGTCCACAAATGCAATGCTGAGGGATGAAAGAGAATATCCTATTGTTGCCCTATTAAATCATATCAATCGTACATTTGGTGAAAAATTCCATGTGAGAGCTACGGAGTTCCTCGAGGTTTCAACCATATGTGTCCTTTTAATTGAAGGAAAAATAAGATTCAACCTGGAGGAAGGGGGTAAGCTCGCAATAAGTCGAAAAGGTTCGTATGGTTTCACCATCATCAGTCCAGGCCAGGGAGCAGAAGTCGATTTACTCAACAAAACTTGTACGTGCAGAGAGTATCAAATTGACTTAATACCCTGTAAACATGCTATGGCAGCTATCGGAATGCTGCGTCCAGAAGACTATGGAGCGTGCGTCTATGACTTCACTTCTGCATATTACAAGTTAGAGTCATATATGCTTGCCTATGTAGAACCGATCAATGCTGTTCCACCGGAAGAATCTTGGAATGTTCCTCCTGAGCTGCTTGAGAGACGAATATTACCTCCTTTCATCGACGTGGGTAAGGGTAGACGAAGGAAAAAGCGGATACCATCAGTTGGTGAAGTATTTTCAAGTAGGAGAAACAAATGTAGCATCTGCAAAAGGTCAAGCCACAAAAGAACTACTTGCCAAAAAACGAGTGGATAGTGGACAATCCTCCCAAACTCAAAGTGTTGCTTTTCGAATTTTAATCTTGACAATTTTATATATTTATATATTTGAACGTTTAACTTAATGTTTCGAGCATTTATCAATGGCGTTCCAAATTCCTATTATTTTTGTAGTATATAATTCAAATTGATCATCATACAGATGTTCTAATACTGCAAACGGGATGTTCAGTGTAATGCAATAGTCATGCTGATTCAAGCGAAGGGTTGCCTTGTGCAATTAAAAGGTGTGAAAGCATCCCTCAAAACCTTCATACGAAAAAATGCACTAATTAATCCAGATACATCACCTAGAGAGTAGTGAACGTCTTTTCAATGTTCATATCACGCCTTTTGGTGTTTTTTATGTTAAATTCATCTATAAATACATACATTTTCTTGTTCCGCCATACACACAATTATCCTCCTACTTGAATTATCAAAATTTCTTCATAGACAACAAACATAAATGGAAAATAACCAAAACGAAGTTGTCGCTAATGGCCACTATGCCCCAGCCGAACCTGACCATAACGAATATTATGGAAACATCGCCTGGGATATTGCCGGTATACAAACTGAGATCACTGCAATCAACCATGCTGTGGACCGCTTATCTGCTGATGTATGGAGTATAAGGCAAGTGTTAATTCAGCGCTCGGAGCGTATTGAAAGAATGCTTTTGGGACTCCTTCTCCAACAAGGGATGAATCCGGAGCAGTTTGATACTCCTCCAAATTCTCCCAATGCTGAAAACTAGAACTTTTATTTAAGCATTATATCTAGTACTTTTGTCTAAGCATTATGTCAAGTACTTTTGTATGTGTAGTTTGTTTCCTTAAGTATGAATGAAAATTATCAGATTATGTGTTAAGTTGATAATACTTCCACTACATATTATTAGTGAACGCCTAAACTTCATCAGCAACTTGAAACATTCTAACACACGTTCCAAGCAGTGTATGAAGATGTTTGACATCGTTATTAACGTAAACATGCTAGCATATATTTTAACAACATCCATCTAAAATGCATCAGCAAGTTGAAACATCCTAACAAAAGTTCAGAGCACTGTATGAAGATGTTTGACATAGCAGAAGGAGTATGGCCTTAAAATCGTTATTAACACAAACATGCAAAAACTTCACTATTTGACGACAAAATCAACAAAAAACAGAGATTTTCACGAGAATTTCAGTCCAGAATTAGAAAGAAAGCGTAAAAACCCTAGCTTTATCGAAATAGCCAAATAGCAAAAAAAAAAAAAAAAAAACCCGATTCACTTGAAAACATCAATATAGTACAAAATTTACCTTTAGATGATACTGGAGAACATTATGTAGATGGTCGGCGACGAAATAGAATACTCGAGAAGAAGACTTGAGAAGTGTGTAAGAGAAGAAAGGGGCGGGTGTTCGATGTTTGAAATGATGGAATTGATAAGACTGATCAGCCGCATTTTTAATTAAAACTTCACTTTTGGGGTTGTCATAATTGCAGTTAAGGCCCCACCTTTTTTTTTTGTTCCGAATTCCACGCGCATCCCATTTTTGTATAAAATAGAGCCCGAGGGGTACATTTCTATTTTGAGATATTAGAACGTTCTTTTGAACATGCCAAACATAATTATCTATTACGTAGTTCGTTTAAAATGAAACGCGTTTCCTCTAAAATAAAAGGTACTTTTTTCACGTTCAGAACATAAAAAACTATGTTTGAACCCTAACCCTAAACCTGAACCCCAAAACCTAACCCTAACCCTAACCCCAAACCGCAAAAATTCCTAACATTTAGAGAACATCCAATCTCCTGTTCTGAACCTTTTACGGAACGTTCTCGAACGTCGTAAGTCTGTTCTTGATCTTCATACTGATGTTTTTTTGTACCGTTAAGGATTAGTTGAGAAATACTAATATAAGGATCATTTGAAATGCATAAACAATGATTTAGTAGTTTATTAAGATTTCAAAACATGCTATGTGTATGTAAACCAAAATATATGTCGTTAATTATACCAAAATGTAATTATTAAGTTATTTGGATAAGGAGTGTAGGGTTGATTCTAGCTCAATTAACAATTTTAATCATTAAGAAGTGTATTCTAACGAATTGTAGCATAGATTGGACGTTATATCACTAGATAGACACATTACTAATCTATTTGAACAAATGTACAATTTCATTCACAAATTACAGACATTCTTCGTGTATCTACCACAACTAAAGACTTCAAATCATACTAGTATTGATTGTGATACATCATTTATGTGTAGTTAAGGTGACTACTCAATAGTATGTCTATTGGAAGTGTTTACTCATAAAAGTTCTACTAGAGTATACTCTTTTATATCTATTGAAAGCGATTGCTTAGTTATATCTAATGAAAGCAATTACTAAGTTATCGAGGATTTCATTAGATGTTGTTCTAACTAAGTGGATAATCTATACAATGATGATTTAACCTTAAATATGAAGCCTTATTAATCTAGTCATGTTATATAGTTTCTTATTACAATCATATTAAAGGTTAGAACACTACATATTAAAATAGGCACCTATTTGAACTGAACATACTAACCCAAGTTCGTGACGTAAATTAGATGTTTTTGCATCAATCTTAGGAATTTTTTTAAAAAAAAAACTTCTCTATAAATACATACATTTTTTTGTCAGGAATACATACACACAATCTTAAACAATTCAATCTTACATGTTCCAAGCATGTCTTTTGGTGTTTGTAGTACTAATACAACGGATACATTTGTTTAGAGATATTAGAACAATCTCTTCTACGTGCATGGTTTTCTAATGCTAAAAAAAATAGAGCAACCCATTTTAAATACGTGGAACGACCTGCTCCACAACTTACATTAATCCAACCCGTTCTATTAACCCGCTCCGGACAGAATTATTACCTTATAACACGTGGAATAACCCCAACCATTCAATTAATTAGGTCTTTTTACCCCATTATTGAAATATAAGTTTTGGGAATTCTACCCCCTCTACATCTTCTTGTTTTTAACTCAACCATGTCTCAAGGATCAACTTGTTCTCGCAGCTCCTCTAAAAATCATCGATGTTGGTGTGGCTTACCTGCAGTACAATTCACGGCGGGAACACAGTCGAATGCTGGACGAAAATTTTGCAAGTGTCCCCGCAAGGGTATTAGCAATTGTGGATTTTGAGAATGGTGTGACGAGGAGTATCCCCAGCCTACTACATTGGTTTTAAATAAGTTGAAAATTTCACTTGATGAAGTTTGTGAAGAAAGGGCCAATTTGGTGAAGGAAGTTGACAAATTAGGGGCTTGTAATACTACAAATTTATTGAAGATCAGTAAGTTAGAGGCTAAATTGCAACGGTGGAAGATGTATTTCTTATTGTCTTGGGCAGTTTTTTTTGGTTTCATAGTAGCTAGGTTTATTTGATACCAATTGTTGTTCATCGAATACTACTAAGATTTATATATTTGAACGTTTAACTTAATGTTTCGAGCATTTATCAATGGCGTTCCAAAAGTCTATTATTTTTGTAGTATATAATTCAAATTGATCATCATACGGATGTTCTAATACTACAAACGGGATGTTCAGTGTGATGCAAAACAACATTCATAAATATTCAAAACATGCGTAATTGTACTGAAAATTAAAGGACAACACTTCAAAACACGACATTCAAAACGAATAGAAAATCTTCTTAAATGACTAGACTTGAAAGGATATTATTTCTTCATATCACATGTGTGCTGCTGGAGGACGTGGTGGTCAAAGGTAGTTTTGGGGGTCAATCTTGAGTGCAGCTTGAATACCACGAAGCATACGCTTAATAAGATTCATATCCTCACGGAATTTATCAAATCTAGTCCTTAATCTCGTCACTTGATCCTTCACATTCCCTATATATACTGCAAGCTGATCAACATCTGAGGTCATATCTGCGATATCTTCACGGACATGATCGATTTCAGTGAACCTACTAGCACTTGGAACTCCAATATCATGTTCTGGTGCTCTTGGGTGCCTTACTCTGCGAGGCATTGTTGTTGTTTCGCCTTGTTGTTGTTGTTGTGCAGACGTTTAACATTTATAGAAACCAGGTTTGGTGCCTTTTCAGTTGCATATGTGATGATTTGAAGAGGTGCCTATTCACATTGAATGGTTGGGGTTAGTACACGTGTTTTAATTGTGACCAGGAGGTTTCTAATCCTTCCCGTGGAAGTCAGAACATCTTCATGGCAATACGAATCATCATATACTCGTTCCATTAGTCTATTCGGTTTTGACGTTTATAAGTCAAATTGATCTTCATGTTTGAAAATTATTTATACCCTTCCAGTAGTCTATTATTTTTTAAACTACTCATCATAATACACTTAACGGCTATCCCCTTCAATTCAAATCTGAAGCAAAGCAACGAATGCGTCACTTCAAAAAATTAAAAAAATACATAACGGCTAGTGTTGGATTCAACACACTTAAGTCGGTTACCTCTTTTTCTCCTATAAATACTCGATCAAACCATTCAAAAAATGCTATACCACTACAACCTATAATCCTCTATAATCTTCAGCCAAATATATATATATATATATATATATATATATATATATATATATAACAAAATGGTTCGCCGACCTTCCTCCTCAATAGTTGCTACCACTGAAAGAACAGGAGCAACCAATACAAGAGCATCCATGTCAAGAGTAGCAAAAACGACAAAAGGAGCAACCTTGAAACAAGAAGGAAGAGGTGAAGCCAAGCAAAAAGAAGGAAGAACGGGAAGAGGGTCAGCCAAGCAAAACGAAGGAAGAACGGGAAGAGGATCGGCCAAGCAAAAAGAAGGAAGAAAGGCAAGAGGATCAGCCAAGCAAAAAGAAGGAAAAACGGGAAGAGGATCAGCCAAGCTAAGAGGAGGAAGAACAAGTCGAAATACTTCTGCAGAACAACAAGAACGTGCAAATGATATTTTGGAACAACTTCGAGCTGAAGTTTGGGGTTGGAAGTTCAAATTTGAGGAATTCTTCGAATACCACAATAGGGACGTCAAAAAGATGTTGAAAGAAATACAGAGGATAAAGACCATGCTCCAGATAGCAACCTTGAAACAAGAAGAGACTGCATCGCGTTGAAGTGAAAACGCATATTTTGGGTTTCTGACCAGGATGTTAATATGACTGTTTATTAAGTAATGTCTTAAATGCTAATATAATTAGCATACTTTTGTAAAGCGCTGAATCTTTGAACAATCAAGAATGTTTTTGCCTGGTTCTTGATTATCAATGTATAAACTTTAATGTTCAGAACATCTGTTGTTGTTTCCCTATTTACTAGTTATTGAACATCAAATATCCATTAAGTTAAAAACTATTTGAACGTACAACATAATGTTCCGAAAATAACTAATGTTGTTCTAATAGTCTATAATTTTTAATATTTTTAAGTCAATTTTATCATCATACAGATGTTCTAATAATGTAAACTCGATGTTCAGTATAATGCAAAACAATATTCATCATTTGCCATATCTATCATCAAAAAATGGGTAATCATCCATATATTACACCCATAAAAAACAAACATAATTATCCAAATTTTACAACCCATACTAAGGGACTAATTTGCCATGGAATATGTCCACAGAAAATTGAACTAGACAGTCTTCTATCACATTGTCACACAGCAAATCCATCGAGGTGTTGGTCAACAAATGTTCGAGGAACATGATGGCATATGCTCCACATGCAGTACCAGTCAAATTCCTTGGAAGGCCTTCGATGCGCTCATACGGCCACATTTCCATAGATTGGATTTCAGGAGGGAGGTGGTTGAATTTCCCCGACTGCCGGATGTATATTGGGAACATGTACATTACTGGCCCCATTATTGAATAAAAGCGGTCTTCATTGTACAACCCAATGTTGCAGTCGTAGACATCGATCCTTGCCTCCTCTAAATGAAAGACGTGTGTAACATAATGCGTGCTTTCAATGTTATACACGACAAAGAGTCTTTTCACACCATCCCACTTTCCTTCCACCCGGATATGGAGACTTACCTCTGGCATAATCAAGGAATGTATCCTCAAACTTATATTCTGCTAGGTATTTGTCAAGGCTGACATCAAAACCCTTCGCTTCCTCTTCAGCCGCATTGTATCGTACGCACAAGTTGGTCAAGAATGAAAGATCGAGGATAAGATCAGAGTTATCATAATGCCGGGGGTAAGCCTTATGCCTCACACGCATCGAGGCCAAGTACTCATCCATAAACTGAAGAATAAAAAAAATTAGAAGTTGTGAATAAAACTATACCGACACATACTATTTGATGTTTGGACCAGCCAGTCCAATGTTCAACGAACATACGACCATTAGGTTCCGAACGGAGTAATAAATGTTCGTTCTTCGATAAAACCAAACACTAACAAAACAATAGAAGTAAAGAGATGCACTTACACTATCTCACATCCACTCTTTCACGTCCAGGAAGTCCAGAAAATCCAAGTAATTGAACTCGTGACACAGAAAGACAGTCTTTTCTTCCTTCTTCTCCTCTAAGAAAGCGTCAAATGCAGCTTTCTTGTGAATGTTGAGTGCCTTGTACAGTGTCACTGGCAATCTCTCTTGGAGCCTGACTTGAGCTCTCTCTCTCAATTTCCAAAAAAAAAAAATATATATATTTGAAAAAATCTCTAGATTTAATAGAAGAACGTCCCTTTTATATTCAACGCACCTAATTGGATGTTTTACTAACCTTGCCATTCTGGCAGCAGTCATTTTCTTCTTTCCTCGGTTCTTCTTTGCCTGGAGCATCATGGACAACAAAATATGCCTCTTTGGTCGCTGCTGCTGCTTCTCCTTCTTTGACGACGACGCTAGAAAATTAGCAAGGGACAGCTGGATCACATCAAGCTTCTGATTCACTCCCTGTCGCCATTGAAGGCAGTCGTGGCACTTGAAACTGCAGACACTATAGGCTGCACATTCTCAGGTTCTCTCCTCCTAGAGCTTTCTCAAACTTCGAACAAACCCCTACCACTAAAAAGAGCACCAGTAAAACGACCAGCCTTGCCACCAATCTCATCACCAACTTGTGTTTCACATCTACCAACACCTCCATTACCAAATTCTTCACCAACGTGTCCTTCATCAATTACCTCTCTTGGAGGGGTCCTGGGGAAATTCCTAAAAACTGTCACTCGATCACCACCAACTATCGAGCTAGCCCCCTCCAACATCACAACAGGCTGATCAATTACCTCATCGCCCCCATCAACAAACGGCTCAATATTCTGAAAGGTATCATCTTCCAGCTCTGCATCGATAGGGTCAATTAAAGGGTGCACCACCTACATACCATAAATATTTGTTAAGAATACAATGTATAAGAGAAATAAACCTTAACATCACAAAGAGTGTTCAGAACATCATTATTACTGTTCGACTTCTAACACCAGTAAAAATGGAACATCATATCTGTCGTGATCGAACATCTGAAAAGATGTTCTTAACATTAACAGCAATGATTATAACGACATTGCAGATGTTCCAACATTTATAAAATTGTAGATAAAGTACTTATAGGCTTTGCAACATTCTCAAACAGCCTTCGGGAGTCTCTTTCATTCTTTTCAGTGATCCACCTGTGCATTCTTGGCATGGTCCTCTCCTTGGGAAAATCCCTGGGTCGAAGCACAGGTATTGCTTCAAATACCCAACCCACAAATGCCCAAGGAAACCCATAGATATTGTAATTTGGCCCGTCCTTAGCCTTGCTAGCTGCACGATCAGCCATGGGCTTCGTCGGGTACTCAATGGTTAGCTCGAAGCTTTTCCGCCCCCAAGGATACTTACAAATTCATTTGGAAGATATGCATGGCAGACCAATAATTCCTCAATACCAGCTTTTTTGTCCTTGGCACACAATATTGAGTGAACAAACCAAGCCATGGCAAGCTCAAACTTGTACCGTTCAGGAACTTCCTCATTTTCTATCAAACACCGCAACCGGGAAGCAGTAACTGCCCTTGCTTTCCCATCCTCCCATGCCGTTGAAATATACTCCCACATCTCCCTGCCCCACTCTTTCATCGCAGCCTCCCATTGGACACTTGGATAGGCTTGGCATCTCAGCTTTGTCATCAAAGCAAACTCTTGGAGGCTAAAACAAACAGGCACTCCATTGAAATTGAACCAAGCTTCTTTTTCTTTATTGCACAAAACTCTTCTTAACAGAATATTGTGTACCAACCTGGTTGGAAACGATGGCTCCTCCGGCAAGTCCAAGAAATGGTCAAAGATACTGTTTTTGAACTTGTCATACAAACCACTTGTACGCAGCACAATCCTGAAATCATGCATTCATCCAATAAGCGACGAGCGGACAGTTATCTTGGATTGAAAATGCTCATGATCATCCAAGTAAGTCTTTAGCACCATTGGTGGAATGACACTGGTAACGTACTTAGGCTGCACAATGTTTTGAAATTTGTTAGTTTAAGGAATCACCACGGTAGCAAGAACATAATATCAGATGCATGAAACATCCCTTGAGATGTTCCAAGGATCTACAAGAAAATACTTTGAACATTTTTAAGGTTGATCTGATCATGCAAGCGAGTGTTCACAAATAACATAAAAAAATATTGAACATTCTACTATAAAGTGAAGAACAACTTCATGTATGTTCTAGACAACAACTATACCTCTCTAGGTGGCTCTGCAGAATCAGCTCCCACGTCGTCTACGAACTTCCTTCGACCTTCTCCTTCGCATCTCTCAACCTCTTTTTCTTCCCTACCATTCCTACCTCCTTCACCAGCTTGAACATCTACAACCTCTATAACTTCTTGTACATCATCTACTTCTTGAACATTTGCAACTCCTGCAAATTCTCCAGCAAGATTATTTACCAGCCTTCCCACCTCCTCTTCTTTTGCCATATTTAAAAGGCTCTCTTTTTTGTTTCCCTCTTCATCCCACTCATCATCACCAAATAGCGCTTCTATTTCTTCTGATAAATTACCATCGTCTGGCCCCCTCACAGCTTCTTGTGGCCCTACATTTACATCATAGTCTAGGGACCCCTCCTCTTCGTCCTCCAATATAATTCTCCTCTTCCTAAGAGGCTGTGTACTAGGAGGAGTAGTGTCCTTCCTCTTAATTGGAGAACAGGAAATCATTCCCCGCGTAGAAACCATTGTAGCTGCAAATCACTAGTATATTCATCAATTAAAGATGTACAAACGTGCAATATGGGTGTGTGAAACATAATATACATATGTTTTATCAAACCCTAATTTTTTAAAAAGGAAATTTAATTCAAGTAGAGTCATCATTAAACATTATCATCCTCTCGCACGGTCGGAGCACTGTCTCAAATGTTCCAGAACTTTAAACATGCACGCACAAACATAAACATGCAAAATCTTGACTATTTGTACAACATTTTTTCAACCTTTAGCATATTTATTTTATAAAACCCTAATTTATTTTAACAAAAATCATCTAAAATGCATCACTAACTTCAAACATCCTATCACACGTTTAGAACACTGTCTCACGATGTCTCACGATGGTAATATAATATAAACATGCAAAATCTTCACTATTTGTATAAGAACATAGCACTATTTGACGAATAAATCAATAAAAATAAAGATTCTCACAAGAACTTCATTCCAGTACCAGTAAAAAGGCGTTAAAACCATAGTTTTTTCAAAATAGCAAACTAGCAAAAAATAAACCCCGATTCACTTGAAAAACATCAATATTGTTCAAAATTTACCTTTAGATGTTAGCGCAGAAATGTAGATGGTCGCCAACGATGATATTCAGAAGGTTGGTTGCGTAGAAGACTTTAGAAGACGACTTAAAAAGAAAAGTGTGTAAGAGAAGTTTTGGGGTTCGATGTTTGAAATGATTGCTGATGTCTGTTCGTTTCCCACCTTTTGATTAAAAGTTTTTGGGATTTTTAATTCAGTCCAAAAAGTTTTTAATGAAGGCCCGAAAGTTTTGTTGTTTCTAATTTGGCCCATGTTTTAAAGTTAAACGCGCGCGTTTTATTACTCTCCACGCGCGTCCCCTTTTATTAAATAAAAACTTGGGAGGGTCTTTTGGCCCAATCTTCTCACAAAACATTCATACAAAGTAGACGGATAAGGAATCAATTTACCTGACTTTACACTTGTAAATTTGGTTTTGTGTCTTGCAGATAGTGAGCATATATGTCGAATATTTGACGGAACACTATGAAATATTTTTATAATTGCAGATAGTGAGCATATATGTCGAATATTTGACGGAACACTATAAAATATTTTTATAATTGACAATTCTTTGACGAATATAAGAGTTGATCAACTTCCTTCTTATCCACCTTTCAGGTGATATTTGAACATAATTTCACAAATTATGAATAGATGATGAAGAAATCATAAAAAGTGACTGATGGCTTCCTTCCATATTATAGAAGAAAGCTAAAGCATTGTAACTAAAGGTTAACATACAAAACATTGAATAAATCATCAGAAAAGAAGAAGAGGGAATTCCAAACATTGAATAGCTTGAATTGTAAATGGAAGCGACATTGAAGAATGAAATAGGAATAGTAATAGGCCAGCCTTCTTTTTGCTAATGTAAAAGACTAATTATATATTCATGTATACATAACAAGTTATTTGATAATCCAAGTTTATCTCATCTGTTGAAGGTAGACGTTAGCAGCTCGAAATGTGAAAGGGCACTTAAAGTTGAGAAAAATATAGTAAATACAAATAGTATATTTAAAGATTAATAGTATTAAATTAACACTTATTCAATGTCATTTTATTGGCCAAATGTAATAGTCGAATGTCTCCATACATTTACATCTTAGGTCATGGTATTTGTTTGGAGTAGATAATATATTATGGATATTATGATTTTTTGACTTTGTTTGTTTTGGGGCTTTCTACTCATAGAGTAGTAGTAGATTAATAAAGATAGATTATGATGAATAAGTTCTGTTGCTGGGTTAGTTCTATTTTGAGTACCAAATGCCTGAGATGGTGTATTTTTCTCTAATTACTTGCTCCCTGCCTATTATCCCAATTAACCTTGTGTTTTTTTAGCATGTGTCCCTTCAACATCCCCGTGCCCCGTTCACTTCCTCCAATCTTGAATTGATAACTCTGAGTATGAATTTTTACACCAAACTCTTTGTGTCAGAGTCCTGCATAAAAAAATTCCAAACCCAACGATCTCTTCACTCATTCTAATGAAACTCAGAGATAAAAGAGTCAAAAGTACCTCTCAACTCTCAATAAAATATTATAGGACAAGACAAAGTTAAAAATTAATTAGTTTAAGTGAGGACTGAATTATAGTGTTTAAAAACTTGTGTGGGTAAAACAAAAAGTTTTCAGATTTACAAAAACGTCGCACTTTTAAAAAAAAAAATTAAATATTTCATTTTCCCTCCTTCCCACCTACTTACACACTCTTTCCTCTATTCAAATCATTTCTAATTTTATTTTTCTCTCTTCTTTTTTTTTTTTATCCCTCCTTTTCTTCTTCCTTCCCCTTCTTTTTTCTTCTTTGTCTCTGTTTTCTTCTTCGGATTCAGTTTGAATTTTTTCTTCGTTCTCCTTCTTTTTCTTCTTCTTCTTCGTATTTGTTTCATTCTTTTTCATGTTTTTTTAATTCTTATCGGTAAACATATTTCTCGTCTATTGAAATATTTCTGGAGATGTGTACACATATTTTTTCAGATGTGTACACATCCCGACATATGTGTACACATCTCGACAGATGTGCACATATATTTATCAGATGTAATATCCCCACATTAGAATGATGGGGGTCGGCGGGTGGTGGTGGAGGGTAGTAGAAAGTAGTAGTGGTGATGGTGGTGGAGGGCGGTGGGGTGGTGGTGGAGGGATGGTAGAAGGTGGTGGTGAGTGGTAGAAGATGGTGGTGAGTGGTGGAGGGTGGTGGTGGAGTGGGAATGGGCAGGGGGGCGATGGAGGTGGGGGGCTAGAGTAGCAGATATGAGAAGGTGGGGGCTTAGTTTAAATAAAAATACTTGGGGGCTTTTAAATTGTTAGTCATTAGTACTAATTTTAAAAGTGTCCATCGCACCTATTTTTTAAGACTTGAGTCTCTTTTTCTTATTAAGCTTTAACATCTCTTGGCCAACGGAATTTTAAAAAAAAGAATAGCCTATTCCTCTGTCTCTCATATGGGTTTCATAATTATAGGAATTAGTTCTATAACCGATACGGGACTTAATGGAGCCCTTTTACAAATAATCTCTCATGGATTTATTGGTGCTGCACTTTTTTTCTTGGCGGGAACGACTTATGATAGAACCCGTCTTGTTTATCTGGACGAAATGGGCGGAATAGCTAGTCCAATGCCAAAAATGTTCACGATGTTCAGTAGCTTTTCGATGGCTTCCCCTTGCATTACCAGGTATGAGTGGTTTTGTTGCCGAATTGATAGTATTTTTTGGAATAATTACCGGCCAAAAATATCTTTTAATTCTAAAAATACTTATTACTTTTGTAATGGCAATTGGAGTGATATTAACTCCTATTTATTCATTATCTATGTCACGCCAGATGTTCTATGGATACAAGCTATTTAATGCCCTGAAGGATTCTTTTTTTGATTCTGGACCGCGAGAGTTATTTCTTTCGATCTCCATCTTTTTACCCGTAATAGGTATTGGTATATACTCAGATTTCGTTCTTTCATTAGCAGTTGACAAGGTCGAAGTTATTCTATCTAATTTTTTTTTTATAGATAATTTGGATGACTGAAATAAAAAAACCCTATCTTTCTTTTTAAAAACATTCTTGGACAATGAAAAAAAGAAGACTTTTTTCTTCTCTTAACTCTTAAGTTAAGTAAAACAATGAAATTGAACTAATGAGACTCTAATAAGTGGTATATGAGGCATTTTCGATTGACTTTTAGGTGGATTTGTTTGGGTGGAACTAGTGGGTGTTTTATCTAGACACATCTCCTTGGTTAGTAAAATTGTCAAATTATTTGTATTGTACTCTAGTGCTTCGTGATCTAGTTATTATTCATTTAAACAGACATCATAAAAGTAAGGGGATTCATCCACGCAAGTTAAATTATATCGTGAGAATTAGTAGAACTACCAACTTTACCCTTAACCTTATCTCGTCGGCCACGGCTAGTCAATGATCTAATAATTCTAGATATTATACTTTATGCAAACAAAAAGAACAGATATAATAAGAACTAAAGTATGCTAAAAATAAGTACAAGGACTAAAATAAGAGTAGGATCGAATTTACCAAACAGATCTATAATTTGAGGTTGAAAGTTGAAATTTGATCAAGCTAGTTTCCTACTTCAGTCCAATTAATATATAACTTGATAATTGATGCATATTAAATAGCAACAGTAAAGAGAAAAATAGAGAGAATTTGATAATGTTGTGAAAAACTGATGAAAAAATAGAATATTAGGTTAAAATGTAATTTGATACACTTAGGAGTTTGACGAGTCCATAGTATATGGGGTGTTCTTGCTCATGTTTGTCAAATTCTAGTATATTTTATAATATCGTCCCACATAAATTGAGTATTTATGCTACAAATATGGAATATTTTAATTACTATTTTAGAAATTTAAACTAATGAAGAGTGGGTTTTTTATTTTAAATTTTGAATTACTGTAACTAAAACAAGCAACTTTCGAAAGACTTTATAATTTAGAAAGTGTTGAGCGTCGTTGAATCACTTGATAATATGACACGATCTGAATTCTCAGCCAAGTCGTGCAGGCACCCGACCACCTCCCCTACACCTATCAGATGAACCCTCTCGATTGAATCAATATAAATGGCGTAGAATTATCTTGAAAATAAAATGAACTTAGCCTTAACAACACAAGACAACTCCAAAGGATAGACATATATTCAACCTATCTGAATAATAAAGCTAGCTACCCAAAATACACAAGTTTAGAGATTTTCAGATCAGACATCTAAGAAGTCCAAAAGATATACGCATCTCCTGGAGGGAGCAAAAACAAGATAAACTATAATACGTACAATTGGCAGCCTCAATGAAAGAGCTGGCTCACCGTGGACAGCTGGGAACGTACTGCCCCTCAGTCCAACGTGGCTGGCTGGGTCCTGGAGCAGAATATGCCTAAACAAAAGACACAATAAGAACAAAGAAGAAGTGAATCATAAGGACTCAATAAGTGAGGAGTAACTAGCGAACTCGAAGAATAACTACGCTGGCCAGGAAAACAGAAGTCATAGCAGTCAACCAGACATCATACGCATATAATCAATACAACAAAATCCATACAGCTCAAAAAATACATATAAAGGTATGAAATGAATCTATGATGATGAAATGGGGTCACATGTGCCTAAAATCTATCTCCGGTACAGGACCCTCGTCTAGTACCAGGAGATATATGCAATAACCCTTCATCGGCGCGGGACTCTCATCGACTACCGGAAAGTACATATCAAGCTCACAACCAGAGTACAATGCTTCTATGCTCAATGCAATAGCAACAACAAGGCATAACATATAATGTACAGTATACATCCAAGATTAAGGCATAGTAAGTACGCCTATCGGCAGCTACACACGTAAGGACCACGTGGTAGAATATCCACAAGACCATAAGCCATCAAAGAAATGGATATTATTACTTACCTCAAGCCTTGGGTCAGAATAGCTACTGAGTAAATTCTTTTCCTTTTCAATGCCTCTCAGAATAATCCTTTTCTGAGCCAAAGAAACATATTCGCACTTATAAGTGCCCGTAGAAGGACTATCTAACATTTATACATAAAAGAAGGATAATTACCAAAATACTCCTGAGCTAGGCTTATCCGGAAGCCCATAAATTATACATTTCCGAACTCCTCATAGTCCCATGAGTCCAATGGTATCATTAGTTTCATATTTTGATGTCATATACGCAATCAATTTCGTAAAGTATCAATTCCTATGTTTATGTTTAAAAATCCCACTTTTTACGAAACACTTTAACAATACTCACTTTTTAGGCAATTCAATATCTTATTTACATCACAAATCCTACTCATAAATACACTCAATATTTTTATTTAAACATTAATAAAGTTTGAGTCTTGAATTTAGCTTTTTCGTTCAAATCTTAGCCTCGAAGATTTCCTTGAAAATCTTAAATGAAATATGATACTAATTTATGATTTTGTCTTGCTGTAACCTTTGAGATGCAAGAGCTCCACTTGATTTATTGTTGATCTACTCATCTCTCCATTGAAGCTTCATGAACAGTGCAGAATGCCCTTATCGTTTTTCTTTTCTTTTTGTTCCCAAAATAAAGAGAAACTAAGGAAAATTCTTAATTTCTTTATCCCACTTATCCTTTTATACAATGGTCAAACATGACCATTTCTAATTTGGCCATCACGTTCCTTTAAGAGTAAGCTAATTCCCTTTTCATTTTAACCATATAAAATATTACACATAAACGTGTTTTTCGTTCTTCCTCTTTATTTTTTAGCAATTTTCCATCCATATATTTGACTTGATCCATTTAGTTATTATATATATATATATATATTATATATATATATATATATATATATATATTAAATTCAGCTACTAATTCAACTTTTTAAATATTTATAATAAAAATTATTCATGAAGACGGATTCGAATCGGCTTCCCGAAACTCAAGATGCAAATTAAACAAAAAGAGATTAAATTATTAACTTACTGCACTTTAGCGGAAACTATCTGAACGACCTCGGAATTCACTTCTGAAAGTTCACACAGGTCATAAATGACTATACGAACTTAAAAATTCTTTTGAAAAAGAATTTTTAATCGGAACTCATTTTCCAAAATCGAGTTTGAAAACCTCTTTTAAGATTTACCGACAATGGAAAATGAAGCCTTCTACCGAGATCTACCAAACAACGTTTGATTCAACTCAAACACTACAGACAGGTCCTTATGAACCTTACGGAGCTTTTAAAATTATCGGCGCACCAATTGGAGTCCTAACTCCCGAAATGACTATCCAAGGTGATTTCATCCTCCTCCACTTAGACTCTCATTCGTACTCGAACTAGCTAGAGTCTAGAGCCGATTAAGCTTAACTAATAAGAACATTTGAACGAACTTTTCTAGCCTATCAGCAAATACCATTACACAGTTACAAAGCAGAATAGTAAATGAATGATGACAAGAACTTTTAGGCTTTAAAGATCAAGATCGAACCTGAATCATCGAAGAGGTGGGGATACCTCTCACTCATACTGGACTCAATCTCTCAAGTGTCCTCTTCACGAGGACGATTGCATCATCGCAGTCAAACCATCGGAATCTGCTTCGACCGAAGCTTCTGGACATCACTGCAAACTATAGCAACTGGGAACTCCTCGTAGGCTAGATTCACATGGAGCTGAGCATGATCTAACTCAATCACTTCAGAAGGATCCTGGATGCACTTCCGAAGCATCGATACATGAAAACCCGAGTGGCATAAAAGCTGGAAAATCAAGCCAATAAGCCACCTAACCAATACGCTTATCGATATGGAAAGGGCCAATTAACCTGGGACTGAGCTTCCCTTTCCTCCCAGATCTCTTTACACCCCATACTGGCGACACTTTCAGAAATACCATGTCACTGACCTCGAACTCTAACTCTCAGCTCCTCTGATTTGAGTATCAAATCTGCCTATTCTGAGCAGTCCGCAGACGATCCTGAATAACATGAACAACATCAAGAGTCTGACGAACCATCTCTGAGTTTATCACCTCAATATCTCGAGACTCGAACCAAGAAATAGGAGAACAACATCTACGGCCATACAAGGCATTAAATGGAGCCATCTGAATGGAGGACTGATAGCTATTATTATAAGAAAATTCCGGTAATGCCAAATGATCATCCCAGTAGCCTCCGAAGTCCAATGCACATGCTCTTAAAATATCCTCAAGAATCAGAATAATCTGCTGGAACTGACCATCAGTCTGAGGATGGAATATCGTGATAAGCTGCACCTGGGTCCCCAACTCCCTCTAAAAAGACTGCCAGAATTGGAAAGTAAGCTGGGAACCCCGATCTAAGATAATAGATACAGCAGTGCCATGCTGCCTAACCACCTGAACAATAAAAATCTGAGCCAACATTTGAGCTGATTCAGTAGTGTTCATAGGGATGAAGTGACATGATTTAGCTAGTCTGCCAACAATGGCCCAAAATGAATCATGTCGACGTAGGGACTTCGTCAGACCAACCACAAATCCATAGTGATCTTCTTCCACTTCCACTCGGGAATAGGCAACGCCTGAGCTAACCCTGCTGGTCTCCAGTGCTCGAACTTAACTTGCTGACAGCTCAAGCAATGAGACACATAATCAAATACATCCCACTTCATCTCCTTCCACCAATATAACTCTCGAAGATCTTGATACATTTTAGTATTGCCACGATGAATAGAATAACTCAAGCTATGAGCATCGCGGAGCACTGACTGCCTCAAATCTCCAACATCAGGGACACAGAGTCGGTCATTAAACCGAAGAATTTCATCTGAATCAAGCTCGCAGGAAGGAACTCTTCCACATAGGACACAAATATGTAACTCCTACAAATGAGGATCCTCGAACTGTCTCTCTTTAATTTGGCTGATTAAGGAAGATTGAGCTGCATTATATGCTAAGACTCTGGTAGAGTCTGGGGGAAGAAATCTCGCGCAGAAGTCACCAACGGATTACAACTCTCGGGCCAAAGGTTGTATGTCATCATAAAAAAAAAAGCCAAGCTGCCCATGGACTTCCTGCTCAAAGCATCTGCTACCACATTCGCCTTCCTAGGATGATAGTGGGTAGTGAGATCATAATCTTTAAGCAATTCAAGCCACCTCCGCACCCGCCCATCAAGATCCTTCTGAGAGAGAAGATATTGCACGCTCTTGTGATTGGTATACACCTCACAAGGCTTGCCATAAAGATAGTGCCTTCATATCTTGAAAGCGAAGACCACATCTGCCGACTCTAGATCATGAGTCGGATAATTCTTCTCATTCGGCTTCAACTGCCTGGAAGCATAAGCAATTACCTTTCGTGCTGCATAAGAACACATCCAAGACCCACACGGGAAAAATAACAATAGACTACAAATCCACCAGTCCCATAAGGAAGGGATATCATTGGAGCTGAAGTCAATAAAGCCTTGAGGTTCTCGAAGCTCGCCTCGCACTCCTCGAACCATCGAAACTGAACCGCCTTTTGAGTCTGGCGAGTCAGGGGAGATGCAATAGTGGAGAACTTCTCCACAAACCTCCGATAACAACTTGCCAATCCAAGAAAGCTGTGAATCTCCATCAGTGAAGTAGGACAAGGCCAACTCTGCACCGCCTCAATCTTTTTCAGATCAACCTTGATCCCCTCACTAGATACTACATGACCCATGAATGACCTGGACCACGGGATCTCTTACACTTTCGCTCTAGCTCCTACATCTCCAATTTATGATATGCCTCATTCCTCCTAGCAATATCAATGACGCATCAAATGAAATCTTGGCCTCAATCTCACGAGCCATCTTAGACCGCAAATATGGAAAAAGACCATAAAATTTTTGACCCTCTTAGAGAGCTCCCGCATAAGATCTGGAGCATATGCATACATCTTAGAGAAAAAAGCTATACTCCGAGACTGAAAGGATACCATGTCCAATCCTCTCAAACTGCATCTTTTTCTCATCCTGCTGACTGCGAGGAAGAAACTTCTCCATAAATCGGTGGGAGAACTCACTCCAGGACTGCTTAGGCAAGCCCTAGCTAGCTGATCGGAGTGCGGTCCACCAAGCTAAATCTGGACCGTCAAACTGGAAGGCAGTATACTTGACTCCATACTACTCAAGATAACCAAGGGCCTGTAGAATACACTGACATCGATCAAGAAACTCATGGTGGCTTATCTAATGTATGACCATACAACTCTGGAGGATTAAGTCTGGCAAAATTATACAACCTCGAGGTATCATCGGCATGATCTGCTACCTGGGCTGGCTGACCAACCTGAACAACCGGAGGTACAACACTCGTTGTCTCTGGAACATAACCACCTAGAGCTACATCTGGAGCTGGAATAGGGGATGTCTGAACCTGAGCACCAACATCTACCACAGACTGGGGAGCTGCCTGAGGAATAGGAGCGTCTACAAGAGCCTAAGGAATGAGAGGTCCTTGGGGCATTTGCATTGCCAAGAATCTCATAAAAGCATCATGAAGTGTCGAGGGAATGAATAAGCCTTGCTCCTCCTACCCTCCAGGAGCTGGCACTGCTGGAACTTGTGTAACAGGATCAACATGATCCACTATGCTCGCGGCCTGGGAAGCTCTACCTCTCCCTCGACCACGACCTTACCACGGCCTCAACCGCGGGCAACACCTCAACCTCGCGGAGCAGCAGGCATAGGTGTTGCCAATGGCTCCACTGCCTCTCGATATGCTGTCGCACGCATTTTCACCATTTACTGCGAAAGAATTAACAAAAATATTTAACTTCATATAAGAAGAATCACGCACGATGCCTAAATGCCACCATAGCCTCTCGTAGATAGGTACCGACATCTCCGCCCAATAAGCGAGACTCTATTAGACATTGTCATGATCTGAAAAGACTCTACACCAAGCTGTGATACCAACTGACATGACCCAAATTCTCGACTAGGCCATGCGGGCACCCGACCATCTCCCCTAGACCTGTCAGGTGAACCCTATTAATTGAATCGATATAAATAGCATGGAATTACCTTGAAAAAAATGAACCTAACCTTAATGATATACAGTAAGAAGTGCATGTTAAGAGCCTTGTTTTGCCTCATATTTGTAGCCTTTATGCATTGATTAAGTTGTTATCTTAACGTTTTTGAGCTTATACGTGCTTTTAATTTTGTGGGATTGTACTTGTAGAAAATTGATGGATCTGGAGCTAAAATGACAGTAAACAGAGCTTTGAAGTCTAAGTAGAAGTCCGAGATTTGACTGAAAATCAAAGCAAGGACGTCAATTGAGAGAAAATTTTGAAATGCAATAAAAAAGGCCTACCGCGCCGTGCTGGGCGTTGCATGGCGCATCGCGGTAGGTCGATTTTCAGAGGATTTTGAAAATAGTGCAGACGCAGGAAAATTACCTTATCGCGGTGCGCACTACGACGCGCCAGACCAAACATCCTGACCTTTTGATTTCGAGTTTAGATTTCCGCTTTGTGTGGGCCTATGGATACAATATAAAAGCCCTAAAACACGCCCCACTTTAACACCCAATTTTGTCCCTCCTATTTTTAAATCAATAGTTTTCAAATTATGCCCACGATCGTGCATCTATTTTTCGCCCAGTCCATTCTTTCAATTTATCTTCCTATACGAGTCTAGGAATCAAAGTCATTTTTCTGAAAACGTCATCGCAAACCATAACCATTTTACAAAATGTGTGTTCCTAATCGAAATTCTGTAATTGCTTCTATTTTTGACGAAATTGTCTAAATCATTTTAAATCCCAAGATTACATTTTTATACACTTCCCTAGTAATTTTAATGCTCTAAAATTAATTCCATAATTTTTTTATGATTTTATACCTATTTTATACAATTTTTATGCCTATTCTATACTAAAATTATGCCTAATATACTCCATTTATACGACATATATACACATTACACCTCACGTTTATACACATCATCACACATTTTACACCTCAGCGCCTACGTGGATCGATCTCAGCTGTCCACGTGTTCCATCTGACGGCTGAGATCAAACCCTCTACCTTATTCCCCAAACGACCCCTAAGCTTCCCCTGACCCTCATTTTTCTCCTCACCTCACCGAAAAATCACTCTCTCTTCTCTCTCTTCAGCGAAATGTCACGCCACCACTGTCGATCGATTTTTCGGTCAATTTGGTCAGCCAAATTTGGGGAAAATGGTACCATCGTACTCCCCTCGTCACCCGCTCCTTGACCCTTGTCGACTGAGTCGCCATCGTCGGGAAGCACCTCCGATGGGGTCCATGGTATTTTTGAACGGTCTTATTACTTGAAAAGGGTAAGAAACCCTTCATGCAAAGTCGATTCGCGACTGGTCAATTTGACCCGACTCCGATGTAAAACGGGTAACCCTTGTCTTTGATTGACGTTTCTGAATCTATGTGATGCTACTCCTAAAATTTTCCTAATTTTCTATGCGCCAACATGTTTGTATGTTACTTGAAAATTAATTAGTTAAAATCCATGTGATTAATAATTCTTGCCTGGTTCAATGATTTAAGTTAAACGTGTCCTTGAATTCTCGCATGTCTGAGAGAAATGTACTCAGAATCTGTGCCTTAGGTCATTTTTATTAAGTTCCTAAATGTAAAATGATCCTACTCATCCATGTTTCCAGAGTATGTGCCTTTGGTTCTGTCAAGACACATGATTTCTGCGATTAAATGCTTAAAATTGAAATGATAATTTGACTGGCATGATTAAGGGATCCTGATTAACTTAATTTGAAATCCTTGATTGATATTTGATTGGAAACTGGTTATAGTAATTGATGAGTGCTAATTTGAGAGTCTGCGAAAATTTGAGAAGAGGATCATGATATTTTCGAGCCTAGAATATGCTTTCATTGACTGATTTTGAACATGGATCTTATTGTGTTCACGAGATGGGAACCCTAGTGATTAGGGATTTAATTTCCCTTAATTTGGGGATGTTGATTAGTCTATATATGAAAGGGGTACTAAGCTGATTTTCCTAACTATGGGACGTAATATTTCTTTGCCTTCTTTAATTCTTTTACCCGTTAGAATTGGGACTGCCCTTCACCCGTATATAAACTAGTCTTCCTTTTCATCACAAGACAAGTTCAGACACAATTGAACATACTACTTACTGCTATACACACACAAAAGCACACAGAGCATCACATAGACATAGACACCTCATACTGCTCTTCTCTGATATTTTCGAAGATTATTAAGAAGGCCTTGTTTTCTTTTGGACTCTGTCTCTGCAAGCCTCTAACACTACTTGCCTTTGTCTTAGTTACTGCTGCTCAAAGGGTACATCTCTATTTTAATCCTTGTTATCCATAACCTGTATCTGTTATGCTTGAGATTTCTGCATGCTCTCTTTCTTCTAATGTATCACATGGCTTACACCTTCATCTGAAACTGTAGATACTTATGAGTGCCTTTTGTGACCTTTGCTTGGTGCATACTTCTGTTTTGTCCACTTCTAATCCTTGTTTTGCAGCGTGTGTGGATAGCCCTATGGCTATACCAACTTTTAGTTTGCAGGATTCTCTCTTTAAGTGCCTTTGAGAGTCTGGTAAAAGGCTCTTCTTGCCTGGAAAACTGAACCTAAAACTATATGCAGTGCACTGCCTAGCTATCACCTCTCTCTGATTCTTTATCCCCTTAGGAACTGCACCCTATTTGTGTACAATTTGTTAGGGATCCTGCCTGTATCTATGATTAAAAAAGGGTACATGACCTTGATGTTGCGTACTTGGCTATTCAGGGGCCACTTCCTAACCCTCACTCTCTATGTGATTGCATCATTCATGGTTGAAACTCGACTGACAGTTATTGAATTTGGCCTAGCTCTTTCTAGATAAAACTATTCCTTAGTGCTGACTTTAGAATTCTGACTTCTTTTACTTAAATCAGAGATCTTGGTAGCTGGGTTTACTTTTACACTTAGTTGAATTGAATTAAATAAGTTAGTTTCTTTTTTGAAACAGGATTTAAGTTGTTAAAGCTTATAATTTTCATAAACAGGGGCTAATTGTGTCATGACTGTCAAAACCGGACTGTTTTATGTATATTTATAACTGCTCTTCTTTGCGTGAACGATCGAGGCCCAAAAATATTTTTAAAATCTGACCTTTATGTGTAAAAATGATTTTAAAAGCTTACTTCAACTCTTGTACACTAATCTCATAGTGTATAGGGGTGTGTGAACCATTGGGGTCAAACATACCAATACTTATATGTATTTTCTAAAGCTTAATCCAATTACTATCATGTATTTGCATGCCTATATATCTATAATTATGTGCGGCAGCCTTGTTTGCATTTCTGTGCTTATGTGAAACCCATTTTTGAAAGTAGCCTCTTCGCCTATATATTTTCAAAACTGACCCCTAAACAAAAAGGCCATTAAGGTCAGGGCTCGACAATTAATGACGAGTCACACCGACCCTAAATGGACAACATTTCATTTTAAAAACAACACCTATTTAGTTTTGGTCTAAATCTAAAAATTATATGCAAAATTGCCTATTTGTGTAAATCGCTCAAAGTGTTCGAATTGCACAAATAAGCTGAAATCAAACACTCTTTGCATGTTTAATCGATTAGGCTTTTGTATTAGAGACCACAAAATGCGATTAGGCTTTAAGTATAGGTCGTATATGAGATCTGTTTGTATATTTAATCTCTTCGAGTTGAGTCTAAAATTTGGTGCGACAGAATGGCGACTCCGGTGGGGATACTCAAAGTCCTAACCACAACGAGTCTTTAATTTTGGGATTTATTTGATTATTATCTTGATTTTTGTATTATTATGATTTTACTACTTGGTTTCTTTTTTCTTTTTCTTTTTCATTTGTCATTTATTTACTTGCATGAATTTGAAATTTTAATGTAATTTGGCATATTTCACTCATACTCCCCCACTCCTGGGAACGACACTTTGCACACACACGGGCGAATACGTGGATCCCACGGTCGCTTCACCACAAAACACCTTTTTAGGAGGGATATTTTAGAATATAGTTGGTCCGTGGTACAACCAACAATTTCAAATGATCCCACTCCTCGGCCGTCCGCCTTGGGGAACCGTGTTTAGAATTACACCACTCTTTGAATGTAATGAGCATGCATCATGCCGTAGGAAGGGCTCCCCGTGAGCCGGCTAGTCTTCAACTTGTCCAAACTACCTAACAGTTTCTAACTCCGAAGGGACGTTTGGACATGCTTATGTGCATTTGAGGGAAAAGAAAAGTAAAAAAAAAAAAAAAAAAAAAAGCGAAACGAAAGTGAGTCGAAAGTAAAAACGCATTTTGATTTGCCTAATTATTCTCAAAGGGGAGGGGGTTTTTAATCCTTTATTTTTCTTTTTTTTTATAGGCCACAATGAGTCAAAAATTTCACCGTTTTGGAATGACTATGGGAGCACCTCCTTTGTTAACTAGTTGTTGGAACAATTTGTCATTAAGTGAACAAACCAAAGTATGTCAATACTTGGGTCATCTGGTCTCACTATTAGAAATGGAGCCGTGTAGGGAAATGATTGAAACATCGGTGTCATTTTGGGACGAAAAATTGAATGTGTTTAGATTTGGGGATGTCGAATTAACACCTTTGTTGGAAGAAATAGGGGGATTTGTGTCATACTCGGGGTTAGACAAACATCGTTGGCAAGGGGGTCGCATGCTAGCACGTCCCCACAGTTGAAGAGTTTCGTAAAAAGTTAGGGATGGTGGCGAGTGTGAATATGGAATTTTTACAACAAAGGAAGATACCTTTTTCCTACTTCTACAATCGATTTGGGTGTTTGAGTGCGTTCGACGACCATAAAAAATAGTTTGAGTCCTACAGTGATTGGAGGAGAGCGAGACCGCTTGCATTTGCTATTTGTTTCTTAGGAGTAATGGTGTTCCCCAAAAGTTCGAGTCACAACATATGTTCAAAGCTTGTCATGGTTTCCGATGCGGTATTCAATGGAATCGATGGTTACCGTTATACCCTAATTCCTATGATAGAAGCAGACATTTATCGGGCCTTGAGTTGTTGCAAGAGGGGAGCAAAGTATTTCCAAGGGTGCAATCTTCTACTACAAGCATGGTTCAAAGAGCATTTGAGGAAGGTGAAGGGTGTACAAGAAATGCCTAAATCAACTGGTTCCAACTGCTTGGTTAGAGAGCGGTACGGGGTTCCGAAATTCAAGCAGCCAAGCAGCACAGAGAAATGGGTAAAATTGTTTGAGAACATAACGGAGGACTCAATCCAGTGGATGTTCACTTGGAATCCTTCATCGGACTTCGTCATTAGCTCCGAGAAGGCGCCCTTTGTGATACTTATGGGATTAAGAGGTCTCCAACCTTATTAACCATTGAGAGCGATGAGGCAAGCAGGGAGGAAGCAAATCATACCATTGATGTCAGACACAGAAGATTATCAGTTCGACTACACTGGAGATGTTGATCTAAGGGTCAAGAGCATTAGAAAATCCTGGGTGGGAAGACAAGTTATGGGAGAAGCATCGCTAGCGCCCGACAAATACAACGGTGGATGCGAACCAAACTACAAAAGCTGGCTGCGCTCTAGTATAAAGGGAAATGTGGTAGTGGGGCCGAGTCGAGGGAATGATATAAGAGATCGTGAGGCGGAAGCTCAAATTCGATACCGAGAATTCATGTTGAAAGCTGTTAAGATGAATAAGGAGAACAAAGAAGAGATTGAAGTTGTTGAACCCTCCCGAAAATGCACACAAGTATGTATCGGGATTTAATTTCAACAAATTGGAGACTCCAAAGGGTTTTCTTTGGAGTCGCCACCTAATTTAAGGATTATTAGGAACCTAACGTTAATTAAAGAGTGCAATTATTCCCTTACTTAAAAGGAAATTATTAAAATCATAGATTCTTAGGCAAGTGGTTCTATTAAATTCGAAAGAGGGTCCCTTGCGGGAGCACTTTCGAAAATTCGCTAAATGCGGTTAATCCGACGGTTTTCACGAATTTGTTAAGGATAATAAGTATAAAGTTAATTTTAAATAAGGATAATAGAAATAAGATAATATTTTAGTTATGCCGATATTTAGACAAAAAAAGACCAAATTTAAGATTAATTAAATGGATAATTAAGTAATGGTTGGTTGATTAACTAGTTAATTAAATAAACAAGGGCTAAATAAAATTTAAGTAAATAAATAAAATAAATGATCAGACAAATCATAATAATAATTGATTAATTGATTAATTGGATAGATAAATAATGAAAAGATAATAAATTAATCTAATAAATAAATATTTATATAAATTCAGTTAGATAAGGAATAAATGAATAATAATTGATTAATTAATGAACTAAATAATTATAATTGATTAAACAATAAATGATTAGTTAAAATTAAATAACTAAATTGATTAATTAAAAAATAGTAATAAATACCACTTAATTAATCAAATTAATGAATAAATAAATAAGTAAATAATAAATGATAGATAGATAAATAATTAATTTAAATATAAATAATAAATGAAGATTGTATAATTGTAAGTAAATTTTAATTCTTTGCACTCAATAATTGACGAGAGGTCTCTATCGCCTTAAATTAATTGGTGCGTCCCAAAGAAACGGGATGAGCGATTATTTAAACGGTTCTAAACATGCGATAAGATAATATATTTACTAGAGCGGCTATCCTACCAAGTTTCTAACATGCAAAGCCCTAGTCCAGTTTTCAGGGCTTCCTATAACATGCTTTTCTAAAGGGGACGGGAAAGAGGGAGTTTAAAAGATAGAACCCGGATTTAGCAACTCAATCACTGAGCCTTGAATTTAGAGATTTTCGTTTTTTCGTTTCTTTTTTTTTTTTTTTACATTTCGGGGATATCAAGTCCCGAAAATGCGGAGCGGATCAAATAACTTCCAAATGCAGGCCATCCCAATTTGTGAGTTTTATTTCAACTCGTCCCCAAAAGTGTACATGACAAAGAAAAAAATAAGAAACAAAAGATTAACATTTATTCCAAGACAATCATAAATAAAGACAATAACACGCACAAATCATAACACATTCTATTAAAGACTTCCCACACTATTCTATTCCATCGCCCAAAGAAAAAGAGACAGCCCCAGGACTAACTCCCACGCCGAGACAATTCTCCTCACTTTTACTAACCTCCAACTACTCCAAATAAAACTCCCAAATATCTTCACCATACCCCGGGATGAATTTTCAATTATCTTTCAATACCAGACTGCAAATCATGAAAGTCGCCAATTGGCCTTTCAAAATAAAACCTCACTGGTCCACGACCTTAGTTAAGCCTCTCAGTTTCCTCGGTTTTGCAAGGCTCACAAACCTTACTCATAGGGCTCCGCACTGGTCCTCGGCTTTAATCAAACCTCGTAGTTTCCTAGGTAGCCAAGACCGCACTGGTCTTCAAGGAGGGGCCCCACTAGTCATTTAAAGTCGCAGGGGCTTCACTCTCCTAGTATACGACAAGTATACTTCATTCCATAAGAATTTGCAGCTGGTTAGTCAACATGGGCCTGCACACACGCAAAGCAATTCACGAGAGGGACCCCACTGATTTTTCAAAGATACCAGGGGCTTTGCCTCTTAGTATGCAACTTGCATATTCCATCGTATCCCAGTTCATCCCTGCATCACATCCAGACCTGCCCTTAAGAAGTCAGCCTTATACACCTAAACAAATATACACCCTTCACAGAGCACCCTGAACCCAATATTACACTCTACATGCTACCTGCAGACTACCCCTTTGCAGCTCAGCACAACCAGATTTTATCAACATTCATGACATCAGAACCAAACAAGAAAATGCACTAGAATTGAGCTTTCATTACATCCTGGTATGGTCAGACAATGAACTGGGCACAAACTAAATAGGACTGAACTATAAGATCTAGATTTGAACTTAGAATTATCAGGTAACAGGAGGACCAAACTGAAACTTTTTCTTAGACACATTATCTACTCCCATCATTCACACATAAGCAGAAGACAATAAATTGCACAAATGAAAGGACACCAGATCCTCTAGACCAACTTAAACATTAGATCTAGCCGAATCAGCCACACACACAGAGGCCTAAGACCCTACCAGCACCTACATTGCACATACACCCTCAGCAAACACAACTGGACAATCTCCATGACCTATGAACCAAACCTGAACCAACAGCCTAAGAAATAACAACATGTACTTGCTAATTGCTAGAACAAACTCCCCACACCCTGCTCATACACATACACCTTCTGCACTGCCTCTATACCTACACTAACACCTGCAGCAAACATAACACCCTCCTCACTTCACAGACCATCCTAAACAAGCTCTCCTCCTCCAGGAACCTACACCTCTAAACTGATCCTTCTAGCTTCTCACAAACACCCCCAAAATACAACCCTGAAATCCTACTGCCTCTATCCTCCTACATCATCACAGCTACTAAACAAACTGCACCACTTCCTCTTACTACCAGAAACAAACAACAACTCTTGCTACCATCTGAACCTAAACTGACCAACTGCAAACCCTCACAATCCCCTGAAACTGCTTCCATGACTCCCTGGAACCCCTGCACTAACTCCTCTCTACTTTTTGCACATCAACATGGGATAACCCAATAGACCCAGCATCATCTCCTACTCTAAAGACACTATACACACTACCAAACAAACTTCACACTCCTGCATATACCCTCCTGAGCACCCTTGCCTCTTTTAACTTCTTAGAACCAGAAACACATCACCAAAATTCTAGAAAATCAAACCATGACAGATTCTTATACTTGTTTTATCCTCTTAACTTAACATGAATTTTTTTTAAAAGTTAAGACATGGTTCAGTATTTATCAACACAAATAGTAGTTTTATGCGACTTTGAAAGCTTTATTTATACTACTAACTGATTTTTTAGAACATGTAAGATTGGGTGCACATTTACCTCATATTCACAAACTCACAATCAACAACAAACACACATAAAAACCATAAAATGAGAGAAAACAAAAGACTGACCTTGCTAAGTGCAGTGAACTGAGTTAGGAGCTGAATAAAATCGACTTGAACTAAAGCGACGCGAAAATGATAACTCTATAATATATTCTTCAATTCCAAACCAAAGTTATGAAATCGTGTGTATCTATACTTCTAAGAAATGAGAAAAATTCTGTAAAAAGTTTCCAACTGCCTTTTTTTTTTTTTTTTTTAGTGTTATCAAAATTTTTCAGAACCCCTAAAACCCTAAAAAATGATAAATATATAGTAAGATTTTCTAGGGTTTTACCTTGGTGTGAAATTCTTAACTACCCCCTCTCCCTTTTTGATCTCTTCTCTGTGAGATAAGGGTGAGAAGGGTAAAAAAACACCCTTCTCGTCCTTATCTTCACAGAAAAAAAGATCTAAGGCTCGGATTGATTCACGAATTCAAATGAATGATTGGGATCATTTGTTCGTTGCTGATGAGAGAAGGAAACGTGGGGGACCAGCTGAGCTGTTCTTGGCTGTTTGTGATTTTTGGGGGGAAAAATCGAATGGAATTAGGGGAGATCAGGTAAGGGAAAGAGGGAAATAGGTTAGGGATTTTGGGGTAGAGGGGAAATGAGGTGGGTCGGGTTTAGCTGAGGGTGTATGCGCGTGTGGAGTGTGTGTGATATTTATAGATACACTTTGCACATATAAACTGAATTTTAGAGCTTAGAACAAATATAGCCTAAAATCAAAATTATAATTTAGACTAGGGATTACACTGGATAGGCTGAAATTTGGGGTTGCACGTTGCACATTTAGCCCTTTTCTTTCGAAATTGGTTAATTCACCTTAATTAACTTTAGTTAATTGATTTTAGTTAAATTTTATTTTAATAATTGAATTTCACTTAAATAATTAGTCATTTATTACACTTCGGGACGAAATTGGGTGTCAACAGAAGTATGGAGGAAATGTGCATTAGGGTTAGAGGAAAAGATAGAGGCGCTAGAGACAAAACTTGAACGATGGAATTCGGAGTGTGCAGAGATAGAAATTTTACATTTAGTAGTGGCTAAGGGATACTTAACCAAAGCTATGGAAGAAGTTAAGGAGATTACATGAGAAGCAAAGAGAGCCAGGCTGGAGAAGGAGCGTGCTGCCTAGTCAAAGTGTCATTTTCATATTTTTCTTTTACTTTTTGAAAGTTATCATGTACTGATTTTCAAATTTTGGAAAATTTATTAGAATAATTGGCAACAAAATGTGTCTTTATTTCTTTGCATAATGACAAACTTAGGAAGGTTATACGTCCTTGGTGCGTAATAGTCCATCAGTAAGCCTACGTCCAAATGTCGAAAGGGTTTTTAACCCGAAAATGACAAATTGCATCTCTGCATGGATTCGAAGAAACATTTGCACAAAATATTGATCGTTTGTTTAAACATGATCAAAACTATAAGAATATTTTGGTCTTTACCTTTTCTTGTTTTCCTTTCAGACTATGGCTGCAAGAGGTACACTCCAATTTGAGATTGTTTCCTGACCTCCTTACTTGATCAGACTCTGGTGGGAAGATTTGGCCATTGTCAGCAAGGCTCACGTTCAAAAGATATTAGGAGAACTGGTGGCTCTCAAACACTACACTGCCATGACTGGTTTAGTCGAAGCTGCTACACATTTTGGGACTTCAAGAGGGCTGTGTTTCATTTCAATGGCCTTGAGTTGGCACCAATGTTGGAAGAATTTGGAGGACTAGCAGGGTTAGAGCCTGGACCCGAGACTATGATTTATCCCCGAGACGTGGACCCTAAGGAATTCATTGAACTACTGGGTGCTCCTTATGATCCATACGGCGAAGGGGTGTATGATGGGAAAGTCACGTTGGAATACCTGCACTCTAGATTTAGAGATCCAACGCTTAGGCATGAGTGGACTGGAGCATGGGAAATTCAAGACTAGGAGTGGACTGAATCCAATGCTTTCATCATTGCTTTCCTGGGAAGTATTTTTTTCCCCGAGAAGGGAGGAAAGATCGACATAAGATTGGGAAGAGTAGTAGAGGGGTTACGCAAAGGTGCTTTCAAGCGTCAAGTAAGTTTGATTCCAATGATTTTGGGAGAAATTTATAGGGCTTTAACCAGATGTAGAAGAGGAGGAGTGTTGCTGCAAATATGGTTGATAAAGTATTTGCACAGTGTCCCCATTAGTCCGGTAGCACCAAAACTGTCTTGGAAAGGAGGGATCCACTCGCATAGCACCCGCATGCCTAGAACAGCAGTATGGGAAGACCCCGCAAACATGAAAGGGTGGTACACCAAGTTTGAGGATTTGCAAGAGGTACAATGGGTAATCGAGAACTGTGCCGGCTTCGTTGTTTCCATACAAGGTCAAGACATCACTTTCTTGACATTGATTGGGTTCCGAGGAACTCATCACTATGTTCCTCTAAGAATCCTCCGACAAGTGGGAATGACACAACAAACAGCACAGTTGACTGAAGGGAGAAGCTTCAACGTGGATATAAAGGACATTGAGCATCTGATGGTTGGCACTATACTGACAATGTTGGAGAAGAGGCTCACTATGCAATTTTTTCGTGGTTGATACAGTAGGGTGAACCCCGCAGCTATTCCTCAATGGCTCAGCGAAGATAAGGCAAGATTCCGATCCAAGACTACACTAAAAAGGAAAACCAAAGCTCCGAGTGCTGCTGAAAAATACAAGAAGTTGCGACACGAGTTTGATCAAGGAAAAAAGGAGTTAAGGGTGACACAAGAGAGAGAGATGAGGAGACAATACAAGGATAAGATCAAAGGGGATGAACTCAAGTATTGGACCGGCAAGGTCATGACTGCAAGGCAAGCTGCTGGGAATTCACAAAATTTGCTCAAGGGATGGGGAGAGTATTTTAAGTTAGTACCACTAGAAGAGAAGGAAGCAAAAGGAATAGAAATCTGCGAGTTCTTCACAAAATCTCTGGGTGACATGGAAGCTGGGAAGGACCTGATGGAGACATTTGCTGATCCTCCACCCATAAGCTTGGTTCACAAGCCCAAAGAAGAGGCCAAAAAGAAGAAGGATAAAGAGGACGCTGGAACTGATGCTTGATCTGAAGCCTCTTTGTTTGGCACGTGGTCTGGTCGTATTGAGTCGAGTCGTCTTGTCCTTTTTGTCGTTGTTTTCGTTTTAATTGAGTTGTTGTCTTCAATTAGTGGTTGTAATAAAGCCTAGCAAAACAAATAAAATTTCATTATTTTTGGGTTTTTAGAATTATGTTGATTATGTTTATGCAAACAAAATGATGTGTTTGGTGCAAACGTTACTTCTAATCTTCGATAGGCCTACCTCTGGCACAAAAGAGGTCCCATGCATGATAGGATTTGATTTTATTTAAACTAACATATACTCACATTTCCTTCCTTTGTTTTTGATGTATCGGTCCCCAAGTCCCTAATAGTTTGGTTTGTACATTTTGGCCGCGCCGCAATACCGGTTGAGATCCAGAGGATCAATCCCAACACCTCCTCCTTTACCTACAAGGACAAGGATGAGACGAAATATCATGGCTGAGTTTGACAAAGTCGGAAATGGAACTCCTGAGAAGCAAAGTGTGGTTGCCTACGAAGACTATGCTAAGTTGGAGCAGAGACTGTTCGAGTTGGAGGATAGGATCCCTCTTGCCCCCACTGATGAGATCGTTGAACCAAACAAAACCACCCTCCCTCACGGCAAAGATCCACTATACCTTGAAAAAGACATTCCTTACCATACCTACACTGAACCACCAAAAGCACCACAAAACAACTTACCCTCCTTCACTGTTGAAATAAAAACCATCGCATCACCCACCAAAGATTTATGAAATGTATGCATAGACCAAGGAAGACCCCAAAAACACCAAGGAGCAAGTCCAATGGTTGGTAGAAAAGTTCAAGCAATTCCAAGGTACCAAAGGAACCCGAGGGCTGGCTTATGAGGACCTCTGCTTATATCCTAACTTGAAGCTACCCGAAGGCTATAAGACGCCCATGTTCAATATGTTCGACGGCAGTGGAGACCCAATGGCTCATTTGAGGTCTTATTGTGACAAGTTGATTGGGGTTGGGCATGACGAAAAGATCCGCATGCAACTGTTCAACCGCAGTCTGCAACAAACAAAGAAGTGGACGAACTGGGAAGCAATGGCTGGAGACTTCATTGACAACTTTGGGCACAACACTGATGCTATGCCCGATCGGTTCTACTTAGAGAAATTGTAGAAGAAGCCCATCGAGACTTTCATAGAGTTTGCAACTAGATGGAGGGCTGAAGCCGCCAAGGTTCAACATCCCATGGAAGACGCCGAGATAGTGGCAACCTTCATCTGCATACAAGAAGACGTCTACTTTGATAAGATGCTGAATCTGCAAGATAAGAAATTTGGAGATTTGATCAAAATTGGGGATATGGGCAAAGATGGACTAAAGACTGGTAGAATTGTTAGCTTGGCTGCACTACAAGCCACTAACAAAGCCCTACAAGCTGGAAACACTACTATATCAAGAAAGAAGAAGGATGATGTCTCTTTCGTGGCTGCATCACTTGACCACTCTCCTACCCATAACCACTACTACCAAACACCTCCTCCATCATACCCATACATTCCACCCACATCCACCTACCCATTCTACAACACTCAGCCTATGTACCAAAACCTACCACCACAAAGACCAACATACCCACAAAGTCCCAACTACCAAAATACCAATACCTATTCAAAAAGGCCTCACCCCAATAACAACCCAAGACCAAAAAGAAACTACACCCCATTTGCTGAATCTCGCACTCAGTTGTTCGAGAGACTCAAAGCAGCTAGTCATATACAACCCGTGCCATTCAAAATACCTGATAGGATGATGCCCTATTTTGATCAAACCAAAACCTGTGCCTATCACTCTGGAGTACCTGGTCACGATACTGAAAAGTGCTACGCCTTGAGGGACAAGATACAAGACTTGATTGATCAAAGGGTGATACACTTGAAAACTCCAAACGTACACAACAATCCCCTGCCTAACCATGGAGACAATAAGATGAATCTGATCGTTTTGGATGAGGAATGCAACCTAAAAGGGACCATTGTTAAGTCAGAGGAAGGTGCACCAACAATTGCTTCAGTTGCTCCAGCCGCTACAGCACTAGAGCCTATCGAGGTGGAAGTGGCTCCAAAATTCTATGTGGATGTGGTTCCCCCCATATAGCGACAAGGCGGTACCATGGGATTACGAAATGGAGAAGAAGAAAAAATCAACAGTTGAGACTGTTGCTGCACAAGGGATGACTAGGAGTGGGAGGATTTACACTCCCGAGCATCTTGCTCAAGGTAGACGAGGCATCAGCGAGGAGGAGTTGAAGAGTTGTGGAAGAAGGTACAAGCCAGGGAGTACTCCGTAGTTGAGCACTTAGGCAAGACTCCAGCACAAATCTCTGTTTTAGCCTTACTCCTCAAGTCGGAGAGCGTCCGAAGTGCTTTGATGAAAGTGTTGGACGAAGCACATGTTCCGGTGGACACGTCGGTTGAAAACCTGGCTAGCATGGTCGGACAAGTCATGGAGGCCAATATAATTGCCTTTCACGAAGACGAGGTGCCACCTAAAGGGTTGAGCCACAACAAAGCTTTGCACATTACTGTCAAATGCAAAGACTGGTTCGTAGGGAGAGTCCTGATCGACGGAGGTTCTGGTCTAAACATATTCCCGTTCATCACTCTGAAAAGAATGGAAATTGACCAAGGCAAAATAAGGGAGAGCGACATGATGGTAAAGGCGTTCGATGGATTGCAAAGGAGCACCATTAGGGAGATTTACTTAACTATCATGGTCTGTCCCGTGGAGTTCACTACTGAGTTTCATGTCATGGACATCTTCGCCTCTTATAACCTGCTGCTGGGAAGACCTTGGATTCACAAGGCTGGGGTAGTGCCCTCTACATTTCACCAAACAGTGAAGTTCGAGTTGGACCACAAAGAGGTGGTAGTGTTCGGTGAAGGGAACAACTCCATCTACAATGAGCAAACCATACCAGCAATCGAAGGGAATGCTCCTGATAGGCAGACCTTCTATACTGTAGAACTCGTAGGAGCGGTGCAAGGCGCTCGAGGAGGACGTCGCAAGAACTACAACTCGAGTTGGAATCCCACAGACACGATCCAAGGGGGTATACTGCACATTTTGCTCCCAAGTTGGTCAACACACCTCCTGGGGTTGAAGGAAGGAAGAGAAACTTTTACAGCGCCTACTGGGATGGCAGACACAAAGGCTATGAAGGGAGGAATTTGGTTTGGGAGCCAGTCATATCTGATTGGGAAGTGCCCTCACGCGAATTTCGTGGAACCCTGCTAGCTAAGACCGAGAAGCGACCAATGTACTCAACTGATGCCCGTCCCAATTAGAAGCGCATCTCTGTAGAAACAAAGGGAAATCAAGTGTGGATACCCAAGGCACCTGAACCTATGGAGGTAGTGATTGAAGAGCCATATGTACTCTCACAACCTGCAAAATGGCCCAGAGATTGGGTCGTAGGCATCATGATCAAGCAAGGCTATGAACCTGGTAAAGGTTTGGGCAAGAACTTGGATGGCATGGTCGAGCCGATCAAAATTGTGATGAGGCCTGACAATGATAAGGCTGGCATAGGGTACATTGTGACCTACAAGAAAAGAATGGAAGAAGCATCACTAGACTTCAAGTTCTATAAGAAAAGCACCAAGACTCTCCTGCATATCTTCATCTCGCCTGGATACTTGGATGGCCGAAAAGGGGAGGTGTCCGCAGCGCAAGGGATGGAGCCAAAGATAGCTGATGCTGAGGAGGATCTGCTGGCGGGAGTGCAAGAACTGTTCATATCCGATGAAGACTGCTGTGTAATCCTGGAAGAACATGTTGAACCTCTTGGACTGACAAAGGCTGGATCTGGAGCTGCACTGAACAACTGGATCAGCAACCGGGCTCGAGCTTACCGTGGACCTTGGTAAAGCTGGGGGATAGAATTTATTTTATGCTTTCTAAAATAAAACCCGACTTTGAGTCGTGGAATTCGCATTTTTCTTTCTTGTTGCACATGTCTCCCTAAAAACTTTGTTTTGCAAGGATTCATAAATAAAATATCGCACTATTTCACGTTTAATTTTTGTTTTAATCTTTTAATTTTGCAATATTTTATTTTTCAGCATTCAAACTAATAATCCCATTGAGTCCACAATCGCAACGTGTTATGAGACAATGGAGCTTGAGGAAACTGGAGTTGATTATGATGATTTTGATGAAACCACACAATAGGAAATTGAGAGATTTGAAAACAAGCCCAAGCCAAACCTAGAGGAAACTGAGGTGATAAACCTAGGAAATGAGGAAGTTGTGAAAGAGACAAGGATCAGTGTGCATCTCACCGCCAAAGATAAAAAGCGACATACTGAGTTTCTTAAAGAATATGAGGACGTATTCACCTGGTCGTACGATGACATGACTAGCATAAGCACAGATGTGGTAGCTCACAAATTACCAGTCAATCCAGGCTTTCCTCCAATCAAACAAAAGGCCCAGACTTTCAAGTCATCGGTTCTGTTGAAGATTGGGGAAGAGGTAACGAAACAGCTCAATGCAGGAATCCTGAAAATAGTCAAACACCCAACTTGGTTGACTAATCTTGTCCTAGTGCCGAAGAAAGATGGGAAACTCTGAGTTTGTGTAGATTATAGGGATCTAAATAGAGCAAGCCCGAAGGATGATTTTCCTTTGCCAAATATACACATCCTGATTGAAAATTGCACGAAACATGAACTACAATCCTTCGTAGACTGTTTCGCCGATTATCATCAAGTGCTCATGGATGAGGAAGATGCCAAAAAGACAGCTTTCACCACATCTTGGGGAACTTACTGCTATAAGGTTATGCCGTTTGGGCTAAAGAATGCTGGAGTAACTTACATGAGGGCAATGACAACTATGTTCCACGACGTGATGCACAAAGAAATCGAAGTCTATGTGGACGATGTGATCATTAAATCAAATAAGAGTTCGGAACACCTTGACAACTTGCACAAGTTTTTCAATCGCTTGCGAAAGTATAATCTGAAGCTAAATCCAGCAAATGTGCTTTTGGTGTTCCAGCAGGGAAGCTCCTAGGCTTCATCGTCAGTAGAAGGGGTATCGAGCTAGATCCGTCCAAGATCAAAGCCATTAAAGCATTACCGCCGCCAAAAAGAAAGAAAGAGGTTATGAGCTTCCTAGGAAGGCTCAATTACATCAGCCGATTCATAGCACAATCTACTATCATCTGTGAGCCAATCATCAAGTTACTGAAGAAAGACGCAGCGATCGAGTGGACAGAAGACTGCCAAAAGTATTTGATTGGATAAAGGGGTACTTTTCTTGTCCGCCCGTGTTGGTTCCACCTGAGCCTGGGCGACCTTTGATCTTGTACATATGTGTAGTAGATTCGGCCTTTGGTTGTGTATTGGGACAACATGATTCAACTGAAAGAAAGGAACAAGCAATATACTATCTAAGCAAGAAGTTTACTCCTTACGAGGCCAAGTGCACATTGCTGGAACGCACGTGCTGTGTGCTGACCTAGATAGCACAGAAGTTGAGACACTACTTGACATCTTACTCAACATTGCTGATATCAAGGATGGACCCTCTCAAGTACATCTTCCAAAAACCAATGCCTACTGGAAAGCTGGCTAAATAGCAAATGCAGCTCAGCGAATTTGACATCACTTTAGTCACCCAAAAGGCGGTGAAAGCCCAAGCCTTGGCTGATCATATGGCCGAGAATCCGGTGGGGGACGACTACGAACCATTGCACACCTATTTCCCCGACGAAGAAGTCATGTTCACAAGAGAAGATATTACCGAAAAGAACGATGGATGGAGGCTATTCTTCGATAGAGCAGTAAATTTCAAAGAAGTCGACATTGGAGCGGTATTAGTTTCCGAGACTGGACAACACTACCCCATCACAGCCAAATTAAGTTTCCCTTGCACCAACAACATGGCGGAGTATGAAGCTTGCATCTTGGGTCTTAGATTGGCAGTGGACATGAACATACAAGAGCTGTTAGCAATCGGGGATTCTGACTTACTGATTCACCAAGTTCGAGGAGAATGGACAGCGAAGAACTCCAAGATACTGCCGTACCTGGAGTGCATAAAGGAGCTGAAGCAAAGGTTCACCAAGATAAAGTTCCAACATGTCCCTAGGCTGCAAAATGAGTTCGCGGATGCTTTGGCTACCGTATTTTCCATGATCAAACATACAGACAAGAACTACATTGACTCAATACCCGTGACAGTGAGGAAGCAGCCAGCAGACAGTTATCACGTAGAAGAAGAATTAGACGGACAGCCTTGGTTTTATGACATCAAAGAGCTTCTCAAAGATGGCACCTACCCAAAGAATGCAACAAGTCTCCAAAAGAAAACACGGAGGAGGTTAGCAAATGGTTTCTTTCCGAACGGAGAAGTTTTGTACAAAAAGACACCTGATTTGGGGTTGTTGAGATGTGTAGACGCTAAAGAAGCTGCTAGATTGTTAGAAGAAATATACTCTGGGATGTGCGGCCCACACATGAACGGTTTCGTGCTTGGAAAGAAGATTTTGAGGGATGGCTATTTCTGGATGACAACGGAGCATGATTGCATAAAGCACACAAAGAAATGCCATCAATGCCAAGTCCACAGAGATATGATTCGAGTGCCTCATAATGAATTGAACATCATGGGATCGCCTTGGCCTTTTGCCACCTGGGGAATGGATGTCATAGGACCTATTGAGCCAACCACTCCCAATAGACATCGTTTCATATTGGTAGCCATTGACTATTTTACCAAATGGGTAGAGGCTGCATCGTACAAATCAGTGACGAAGAAAGTGGTATCAAACTTTGTGCGTGATAAGATGATATGCCGATTTAGCATCCCTGAGTCGATCATCACTGACAATGGGTCCAATCTCAATAGTGACCTAATGAAAGCGAATTGTGAGGTTTTCAAGATCAAGCACCACAATTCAATCACATATAGACCTCAAATGAATGGAGCGGTCGAGGCGGCCAACAAGAATATCAAGAGTATATTGCACAAGATGATAGACAATTCAAAGCAATGGCACGAGAACCTACCCTATGCTCTGTTAGGGTACCGCACCACAATGAGAACATCAGCGGGGGCTACACCTTACTTGCTGGTGTATGGCACTGAGGCAGTGATACCTGCGGAGGTCGAGATAATATATTTGATAATCATCCAAGAAATACAATTGAAAGACGCTGAATGGATCAAAGGAAGAATGAAGCAATTGGCCCTCATCGACGGCAAGAGACTGAATGCAGTATATCATGGACAATTATATCAGAGGATAATGGCTAAGGCATTTAACAAGAAAGTTCGAGAAAGATCCTTCGAACCTGGACAATTAGTATTAAAGAAGATATTCCCAAATCAAGAAGAGGCAAAAGGCAAGTTTGCACCAAATTGGCAAGGGCCATACATGGTTCATCGAGTTTTGAATGGAGGAGCATTGATACTGGCAGAAATGGACGGGGAAGCTTGGTCGAAACCAATCAAATCAGACGCTGTCAAAAGATACTACATATAAGAGCTTGTATTAGCTAATGGTTTCATTATTCTGCAAAACATTATGTAATCTGAACTACGTCACGACTTGATTCCCCAAGTGGGATATGTAGGCAACCTACTCAAGGTTCGGTGGCATAAATATAAATTTTTTCATTCTCCCACAAAGCAAACACTGGGGCAGAATTTTTGAGGAACTCTAAAAAATTCCTAAAGGACAAACATAGTTGACACTGGGGCAGAAATTTTTAAGGATCTCTCAAAAATTCCAAACACAAACTTGGGCAGAATTTTGATTTCGCCCTCAAAATTCACTTGATGGAGTTTGGAACAGCATGAAGAGCGACAACTATGGCTTTACGCAACGCGACTCGTGACTCAATGGGATAAAATATTTCATTTCATCTCTTTCTTATAAAAGTTTTTTTTCAAAACATTTACGTTATTTACTACTTTATGCATATCCCTACCAGCTCGACCAAGATCCCGGCACTCGTGGACTGCGAGCGCAAAGCAAGCCAAGAATGCACAAATCAAACCACCCTGCACAACTCACCAATCTTTCTTTGGATGCAGGCATAAAAGATACGCAACTCGGCAACGCACGACAGACGTGCTTCAACAAAGCTTTACATTTAAATTAGCTGAGGGTACACAGCCTGAAGCGTCGGTTGAGGGTACACAGCCCGATATTGATTTGTCATTTAAATTAGCTGAGGGTACACAGGCCGAAGCGTCGGTTAAGGGTACACAACCCGATATCGATTTGTCATTTAAATTAGCTGTGGGTACACAACCCAAAGCGTCGGTTGAGGGTACACAGCCCGATATCGATTTGCATTTACATTTGCTGAGGGTACACAGCCCGAAGCGTCGGTTAAGGGTACACAGCCCAATATCGATTTGTCATTTAAATTAGCTGAGGGTACACAGCCCAAAGCATCGGTTGAGGGTATACAGCCCGATATCGATTTACATTTACATTTGCTGAGGGTACACAGCCCGAAGCATCGGTTGAGGATACACAACCCGATATCGATTTGTCATTTAATTTAGCTGAGGGTACACAGCCCACAGCGTCGGTTGAGGGTATGCAGCCCGATATCGATTTGCATTT
Source organism: Petunia axillaris subsp. axillaris (assembly GCA_029990575.1). Lineage (NCBI taxonomy): Eukaryota > Viridiplantae > Streptophyta > Magnoliopsida > Solanales > Solanaceae > Petunia > Petunia axillaris. The sequence goes on along the minus strand of JARKNS010000001.1, from coordinate 8,025,829 downwards.
ACATTTGCTGAGGGTACACATCCCGAAGCATCGGTTGAGGGTACACAGCCCGATATCAATTTGCATTTACATTTGCTCAGGGTACACAACCCGAAGCGTCGACCGAGGGTACACAGCCCGACGTCGAATCTAACTCTTGATAGCGAAGGACACACTGTCAGGCATAGCAGACACAACTATATATGGTAAAAAATCCTGGAAAGACACTCCAGCCCGGTGGGAAGGTACGTTTTATATATACATCATGTTGCAGACACATCTTCAGTGCAGGATATACACTCCAAGCAAGGCAAACATTACAACCTAATGCCCCGGCGATTCTCCTTAGTCTTAACCACTCCTCTAGAGTCATGACAAAATTGGCCATACTGTCAACGACTTTACTCAAAAACTCTTTCATCATCCCCGGGCAAAGAGGGGAAGCTGTTGACACCCAATTTTGTCCTTCCTATTTTTAAATCAATAGTTTTCAAATTATGCCCACGATCGTGCATCTATTTTTCGCCCCGTCCATTCTATCACTTTATCTTCCTGTACGAGTCTAGTACTCAAAGCCATTTTTTTGAAAACGCCATCGTAAACCATAGTCATTTTACAAAATGTGCGTTCCTAACCGAAATTCTGTAATTGCTTATATTTTTGACGAAATTGTATAAATCGTTTTAAATCCCAAGATTACAGTTTTATACACTTGCCTAGCCATTTTAATGCTTTAAAATTAATTTCATAATTTTTCTATGATTTTCTACATATTTTATACAATTTTTATCCCTATTTTATACTAAAATTATGCCTAATATACACCATTTATACGCCATATATACATGAATACATATATACACATTACACCTCACGTTTATACAGATCATAACACATTTTACACCTCAGTGCCTACGTGGATCGATCTTAGCTGTCCACGTGTGCCATCCGACGGCTGAGATCAAACCCTCTACCTTATTCCCCAAACGACCCCTAAACTTCCCCCGACCCTCATTTTTCTCCTCACCTCACCGATAATCACTCTCTCTTCGGCGAAATTTCATGCCACCACTGTCAATCGATTTTTCGGTCAATTTAGCTGGCCAAATTTGGGGAAAATGGTACCATCGTACTCCCCTCGTCACCTGCTACAAAACCCATACAACTTCGACCATATTCAGACAAGGTCGATTCTTGACCCTTGTCGACTGAGTCGCCATCGCCGGGAAGCACCTCCGACGGGATCCATGGTATTTTTGAACGGTGTTATCAGTAAGAAACTCTTCATACAAAGTCGATTCGCGACGAGTCAATTCGACCCGACTCCGATGTAAAACGGGTAACCCTTGTCTTTGATTGACGTTTCTGAATCTATGTGATGCTACTCCTAAAATTTTCCTAATTTTCTATGCGCCAACATGTTTGTATGTTACTTTATAATTAATTAGTTAAAATCCATGTGATTAATAATTCTTGCCTGGTTCACTGATTTAAGTTAAATGTGGCCTTGAATTCTCGCATGTCTGAGAGAAATGTACTCATACTCTGTGCCTTAGGTCATTGTTATTGAGTTCCTAAATGTAAAATGATCCTACTCATCCATGTTTCCAGTGTATGTGCCTTTGGTTCTGTCAAGACACATGATTTCTGCGATTAAATGCTTAAAATTGAAATGATAATTTGACTGGCATGATTACGGGATCCTGATTAACTTAATTTGAAATCCTTGATTGATATTTGATTGGAAATTGGTTATAGTAATTGATGGGTACTAATTTGAGAGTCTGTGAAAATTTTAGAAGAGGATCATGATATTTTCGAGCCTAGAATATGCTTTCATTGACTGATTTTGAACCTGGACCTTATTGTGTTCAAGAGATGGGAACCCTAGTGATTAAGGATTTAATTTACCTTAATTTTGGGATTTTGATAGTCTATATATGGAAGGGGTACTAGGCTGATTTTCCTAACTATGGGAAGTAATATTCCCTTGCCTTCTTTAATTCTTTTGCCCGTTAGAATTGGGACTGCCCTTCACCCCTATATAAACTAGTCTTCCTTTTTATCACAAGACAATTTCATACACAATTGAACATACTACTTACTGCTACACCCACACAAAAGCACACAGAGCATCACATAGACATAGACACTGCATACTGTTCTTCTCTGATCTCTTTCGAAGATTATTGAGAATGCCTTGTTTTCTTTTGGACTTTGTCTCTGCAAGCCTCTAACACTGCTTGCCTTTGTCTTGGTTACTGCTGCTCAAAGGGTATATCTCTACTTTAATCCTTGTTATCCATGACCTGTATCTGTTATGCTTGAGTTTTCTGCATGCTCTCTCTTTCTTCTAATGTCCCAAATGGCTTACACCTTCATTTGAAACTGTAGATACTCATGAGTGCCTTTTGTGACCTTTGCTTGGTGTATACTTCTTTTTGTCCACTGCTAATCCTTGTTTTACAGCGTGTGTGGATAGCCCTATGGCTATACCAACTTTTAGTTTGCAGGATTCTCTCTTTAAGTGCCTTTGAGAGTCTGGTAAAAGGCTCTTCTTGCCTGGAAAACTGAACCTAAAACTATATGTAGTGCACTGCCTAGCTATCACCTCTCTCTGATTCTTTATCCCCTTAGGAACTGCCCCCTATTTGTGTACAATTTGTTAGGGATCCTGCCTATATCTATGATTAAAACAGGGTACACGACCTTGATGTTGCGTACTTGGCTATTCAGGGGCTACTTCCTAACCCTCCCACTCTATGTGATTGCATCATTCATGGTTGAAACTCGACCGACAGTTATTGTATTTGGCCTAGCTATTCTGGATGAAACTATTCCTTAGTGCTAACTTTAGAATTCTGATTTCTTTTACTTAAATCAGAGGTCTTGGTAACAGGGTTTACTTTTACACTTAGTTGAATTGAATTGAATAAGTTAGTTTCTTTTTTGAAACAGGATTTAAGTTGTTAAAGCTTATAATTTTCATAAACAGGGGCTAATTGTGTCATGACTGTCAAAACCGGACTGTTTTCTGTAAATTTATAACAGCCCTTCTTTGCGTGAACGATCCAAGCCCAAAAATATTTTTAAAATCTGGCCTTTATATGGAAAAATGATTTTAAAAGCTTACTTCAACTCTTGTACACTAATCTCATAGTGTTAGGAGTGTATGAACCATTGGGGTCAAACATACCAATACTTATATGTATTTTCTAAAGCTTAATCCAATTACTATCATGTATTTACATGCCTATATATCTATAATTATGTGCGGCAGCCTTGTTTGCATTTCTGTGCTTATGTGAAACCCGTTTTTGAAAACAGCCTCTTCGCCTATATATTTTCAAAACTGACCCCTAAACAAAAAGGCCATTAAGGTTAAGGCTCGACAATTAATGACGAGTCACACCGACCGTAAATGGACAACATTTTGTTTTAAAAATAACACCTATTTAGTTTGGTCTAAATCTAAAAATTATATGCAAAATTGCCTATTTGTGTAAATCGCTCTAAGTGTTCGAATTGCACAAATAAGCTGAAATCAAACACTCTTTGCATGTTTAATCGATTAGGCATTTGTATTAGAGACCACAAAATACGATTACGCTTTAAGTGTAGGTCGTATATGAGATCTGTTTGTATATGTGTGGATTAAATTGTATAGATATATATTATCTTCATGAATTAGACACTAAGATGACCTCCCAAGTTAGTATTGCATGATAATATTCACCACTTTATCCCAAAATATAGTCTCGGACGGGAACCACCTTTCGTGGGACTCGGGGGAGTGCCTAACACCTTCTCCCCTGAGTCATTTGGACTTCTTACCCTTTCGGATCTCTGGAAATTGGACTAGTGTGACAATAACTCCGACCTTAGATGCTTAGGTGGCCTAATACACCTTAGAAAACTATATTAGGTGGCGACTCCAACACTTGAACTCAAACGAGTTGCTCAGTCAAATCCGAAACCCGACTCGCTTTGAGTTGAGTCTAAAATCGGGTGCGACACCCCAAAACATAACTTTTGACATGGGAAGGAGCAAAATGAGGCTAGAGCTTTGGAGACTTCAAGAATACAAGAGTTTTTCTTAAAATCTTCCTTTCTTTTTATGATTATTCATTCATGAATTATCTTGACTTGATTATAAACATTAGTGGCTAAATCACCCATTTTAGGGTTGATTGAACCACTCCAATACTTATGTGTGATGAATATTTGTCTTAATGAATTAAACTTGTTAATTCTTCCTATCTAAGTGTTTATGTCTTGTTTGTTATTGATTGGAAGGGCCCCCAATTGATTGTCCTCGTTATTCTTGTGTGTTTAGGGATTGATTCATAGTTTTTGTTAAACACTTAGCAATATTTCAACCTAAAACCAATTCATTACTTAGGTTGTCAAAAATGTGATTTATGACTATTGACCCAGATTGAGAAATTGGTTAGTGAAAGTTACAATTATTTCACGGGAGTGAATAGTTGTGAATTTGGAGCAAGTGTTCAATAGGAAGAACCAAGTTGAATTCATTAAAGCGTTGTTCCAATACATAGGTATGAGTTGGGTAGATCAATCCTAGGTATTCCATCTCTTGAATTAATCCTCTTCTCTACTAATTGTAAATTATTTAATTATTAGTTTTATTGTTATTTAGTTGATACTACAATCCCAAACTAAGATAAAACCACCTAGAAGTTAATCGATAGATAAATTAGTTAGAGTAACATCTAGATTTTGCTGTTTTCTGTGGGATTCGACCTCAAGACTTTAAGTACTGAGCTATATTTCCTGCGACCGCTTAATCTTTTTTATAGGGCGTAGTTTGGCGCCATCAAATTTTGGCGCCGTTGCTAGGAACACGGTATTATTTAGATGTTAAGATATCTAGTTTATTTTTTTATTTAGTTCACTCTTGTCATCTTGATCTCGTTTCTTTGGTGTTTACAATTTAAAGTTCAGATCCCGAAGAATTCAGGATGGCCCAAGATTTGGCTCTCAATGCTTTCGTGCATCCTGTGGCTAGGAATCTGGCATCTGCTATTTAGCTTCCAACATTCGAGGCTGAAAATTTTTGCATCACCTAGACGATGGTGGTTTTTCTTGCTAATGCTGGTTTATTTGAAAGGTAGAACTACTAATGATCCTCAAAAGCACTTGAAAAAGTTCATAAGGATTTGAGAAACTGCTCGAGTGCCAGCAGAGGTTGTAAAATATATGTTGTTCCTGTTCTCCCTAACAGAAGATGTAGTGATTGGTTGGACTCGCTTCCAGTTAATTGTTGACACCCAATTTTGTTCCTCCTGTTTCAATAGCCATTTTCAGACAAAATTGCACTAATAACCACACAATTATCTGAACTTCGACTTCTATTCAAAATCTTAATTTCATATTGCACGCGAATTAGGCAATTTTTAAAGACACCATCATAAAATACGGCTATTTACAAAATGTGCACGTTCAATTAAGAATTTTGCAATTACCCCTATATTCAACAAAATTGCTCAAAATTATTTAACTCTAGTAATGATATTTCCTACATTTCTTCAATCATTTTAACTTTTTTAAAATTAATTTTACAATCTTCAAAAATTTTATAAGTATTTTATACACATTTCATACCATTTTATACACAATATATACATTTATACACTTGTACACCCCATACTCCACGCCAGCTCTATGTGTGACTACGTGGCTTCATCCTAGCCATCCAAGTAGTAGATCCAATGGCTGAAAATCTACTATCATTTTTTAATTATATCAGCACCCCCGAGCTCACCACTATCGGAGCTCTTACCGGCCAATTTCACCGACAAAACTCCAAAACAAATTACATTTTTCTACTCCCCTCACCGTCCGCAACAAAACCGCTATAACAATTTACATAAATAACGAAGGTCAAAATCTAACCTTCCCCGGCCTTCACCTCTATCACCGAAAAAGGAAGCTCCGGCGTGCCTATGTAAAACCTGAGCATTACTATCCTAGTGGAGGGGGAAAACCTTTTTGCATACACGATCGAAAGTGGGTCGAGATTGACCCGATTCCAATTCAAAACGGGTAACCCTTTCCTTTTTATCATTGAGTAATGCTTACGGCTAAGTTTATTAATTTCACTGGTTAACTGTTTATTAGCATGATTTAGTTTATTAATTGCTACGTATTAGTTAATTAGAACAAAGTCCACATGATTTATAATTTTTTTTGTTTAGTTCACTGTTAAGATAAACATTGCCTCAAACTTTTCGTATTCTTGAGTCTGATACGTTTGTAGCTTGGGTTCCATGCCATCTCCATTAGGTTTAAATGTAGAATCCATGACTAATTTGAGAATTGATTATATTTTGCAATGTATTCAGTCGCTTATTTCGTTCAAATACACAATTCTCATGAATACATGATTTGTCTAGCTTGAAATTTGAATGGTGATTTGATTTGCACGATTGGGGGGGAGGGCTGATTTGTTTAATTTGAAACCTGTAATTAAACACTTGAATAGAAAGTTGTTCAGTGATCAGTAGCATATCAATTTTTGGTTTGATTAGAACATGTTAAGACAATTAAGGGATTCTAGATCCTAAATTAGGAAGGGGTACTGATTTTTGAACCTAGACTCTATTACAAGCAAGGAGTAGGAATCTATTTGTTTAGATTCCTGTTTTGTGTGATTGACCCTTATTTTAGGGCTCTAATTTGATCTATGTTTGGAAAGTATACCTAGTTGAATCCTGTTATTTCTGAAAAACTATACTCCCTTCCCATGTTTACTTTACCCGTTTGAATTCAAAACCCCACCCCTCACACCTATATAAACCTATTTGTCATCCATTCTAATACATAGAAACACATTGAACAACACACACACGGCTGAAAATACTCTCTTCTTCTCCTAATCACTCTGAAAAGCTCTCACTGTCCCTTTTTTGTTTTGCCACTAGAAAAGAAGCTTTGAAACAAATTTGTGAGGGCTTCTAATTGCTGCATTATCACTGTTTCTCTTCTTTAAAAGAATTATCAAAGGTATACAGTTTTCTTTTCACTCCATAAGCATGTAAATAATGATACATGGTCTTGTTGAATGTGTGCTACTACTTGGGCCTCCCTTTTGGCCACCTAACCTTGTTTGCAGGTTTTTGGGTTTAGTCTCGGGGACTATACCCTGATTTTCTTGTTCGCAGGGATGCAAAGCAATGTGAAAAGGGCACAAAATGCCCTATGTTACTAGTTGATCGTGTGCAGGGATGAGGTTGTCATAGTCTAAATGCTGGCCTAAACAAGGCATAGACCAGTTGGCTCGTTATAGTTTATAAAAAAGAGCCTTTTTTTACTCTTGTTGTAGTATAGATCTCCCGCTATGTGTTTATGTATTTGCTAGGACTTCCCTGCCTGTATCCTTACTTGCGTTCATTGCTTCTTGGCTATTCAGGGGCCTTTTCCAACATTCTTCTTTGTTTGTATGCATCATGCCTAATTAAAACAAATGATCTTGCATGAAAATCAAGTTTAAATGATGACTGGAAGTTTGGATCAGCATGTTTTCAACGTATCATAACTAAAGCTCAATATCACAGTGTTTGATTGAAGTTCTCGTATGCAAATCTGAAATTTTTTATAATAGGGGCCATATGTGTGATGACTGATTAAACTGAACCTCTTTCTGCAAATACTGAACTGCCCCTTTTCGTTTTTATGCAGGCCCAATTCTTATTTTTTTAAAACTGGCCTGTTTGTGTGTTTGAACTCATTTTTTCCAAAAGCTTACATTTTCTATACACTAATCCAATAGTGTATAGGGGAGCATATGTTTAAGGGGTTGACTATACAATTTTATATACGTTTTAAAACTAATTTATGTTGCCTAAACATGTTCTTGCATGCCTATATACGTATATCTATGTGTGGAAGCCTTTATTTGCATTTATGTACTTTGTGTCCCCCAATTTTGAAAACAACCTATTTATATGTATATACTTTTGAAAAACCAACTCCAAAAACAAAAGCCATTGGGGCTAGTGCTTGACAATTGATGTCACAACACATCGGCCCAAAATGGCTAACATTTCTTTGACATATTAACTACAAGTTGGTTTTTTGTGTCATTTGAAAACTATTTCAAAAACCTGCCTGTTTTTTGCAATTGGCCCGATTACTGAATTTGCATAAATAACTGCTCATGAGTATTTCGTGCAATCTTAGCCTCGTTGAATTGGTATATGCAATTGATGGTCAAATGTGCGATTAGGCAGTGGGCTTAGGCTGTATTTGTAAAATTTCGAAAGGCCCATATCTGCTTTAACCATATATCACTGCCCAACTTGATGTTTGTGTAAATATCTCTTTTACATGTTTGACTCCAACTTTTAGCCTCTAATTTTAAAAATGACCCTAGAATTGCAATTGCACCATTATACTTGAAACTAGTCCCTTCTAGTCTTATTATACTTTTATTTTAATATCCCAAAAAAAAAAAAATTCAGGGGGGAACCACTTTCGTGGGACGCGGGAATTGCCTAACACCTTCTTCCCGAGTCACTAGGACTTCTTACCCATAGAATCTATACTAGCATGACCTCCCGGAGTTCATTTAAACAATTAAGACATCCTAAGTGACCTAATACACCTTAGATGAACTTATTGGGTGGCGACTCCAAAACCGACTCAACCGAGTCACCTAGTCAAACCCCAACTTTTTAACTCACTCCGAGTTAGGAAAAAAAGGGGTGCGACATTAATTCCATTATGACGTGGGATGACTTGGTGATAAAGTTAGTGAAGAAGTTCTTTCCACCCAATAAGACTGCCAAACTAGTTGATGAGATACTCACGTTTAGGCAGCACCAACTAGAGACTTTGTCAGAAGCTTGGCAGAGATTTAAAAGTTATTTGAGAAAGTGTCCTCATCATGGTATTCCTGCCCAAATGCTGGGGTAAAGGATCTACATGGGCATCGGAGATCAAATCAAGGGTAATCTGGATGCAACAACTGGATGAGCATTCTTAAGCAAGACGTTTGAGGAAGCAAAAACGTTGCTAGACACTATGGCTCAAAACTCAAGCTGGCTTAGAAGAGATGCATCTACTAGCTCAGGTACGGGGGCTTTAGCTGCTGGTATTACTTCTGGGACGGAAGAAGCGTTGGATGTGGCCCTAAAATAATTCAATGCGAACATGTTGAAACCCGTTAACCAAAAGGACTCACGGGCTCAAACTCAAGTTCCCGATCCTAGTAATTTTTCTGATACAGATTTGCTTGCTTATACTAAAGATGTGAACTTCGTGAATTATGGGCAGTGCCAGAAATAAAATCAACAGGGTCAATTTAGGACAGTGCAACAATAAGCAACTTTACCCCTACAACAGGCGAATGATATAGCGGAGATAAGACTATGATAAAGGCTATGATAGGATTCAATAAGCAACTTCAAGACCAAGTGGCATCACATGACACTTCAATAAATGGTATAGATACCAAGTTGGGACAACTATCCCTAGCTTTACATAATAGACTTCAAGGTGCTCTACCGGGCAACACTATGGTGAATCCTAAGGATCAAAATACTTATCAAATGATGGAAGTCACTTTGAGGAATGATAGAGACTTGGACAAGGAGGAAGAATTAGCTAAAGCAGCTACCCACTGGGCCAGACTTTGAGTCTGTTGATGACTCTGCCAAACTGGTTGGTAATGATCACGCTGAGAAAAAGACCACTCTAAAACCTGTTCCTGGTACTGAGAAGGTAATTACCATAAAAACCCGTTAAGAAACCCAAGAAGGTAGTTGAACAAGGTAAAAATGTTAAGGGAGCAGAGGCGAAAACACCACCACCTCCGTTCCCTCAAAGATTGGCAAAGCAACAAAACAACAAAAACAACAACAACAACAACAACAACAACAACATACCCAGTATATCCCACAAGTAGGGTCTGGGGAGGGTAAGATGTACGCAGACCTTACCCCACAAAGGTAAAGAGCCTATTTCCGATAGACCCTCGGCTTTAGAAAATATGTGGAAAACACGTATGAAAATCAAGACAAAAAAATAATCAAGCTAAAGTGAATGACACAACTAAGGTATACCCAAAATACATAGACAACAACACTAGATGTAAAGGAGACGACAAATGAAAATATACTATATACAGGAATACCACTACAGCTTATAAAAGAAGAGACACTTGACTACTAACTACCCTTCTACCCTAATCCTCGACTTCTATGTTCTCCTATCTATAGTGATGTCCTCGGTGATCTGGATCTGGGCCATATCATTTTTAATTATCTCGGCCCAGTTCTTCTTCAGACTACCTCTGCCTCTTCTCAGACCCTGCACTCCCAACCTCTCATATCTTCTTACCGGAGCATCAGCAACCTCGCTTCTCGCATCTTCTCTGCCACTGGGGCCACACCTAATTTGTCAAGAATAGCCTCATTCCTAATCTTATCCATCCTAGTATGCCTGCACATCTATCTAAGCATTCTCATTTCCACGTGGCCGAACCATCGCAACCTCGCTTCTCGCATCTTCTCTGCCACTGGGGCCACACCTAATTTGTCAAGAATAGCCTTATTCCTAATCTTATCCATCCTAGTATGCCTGCACATCTATCTAAGCATTCTCATTTTCGCCACGCTCATCTTCTGGATATGTGAGTTCTTAATTGGCCAACACTGTGCTCCATACAACATAGCTATTCTAACGACCAGTCTATAGAATTTATCTTTGAGCCTAGTTGATACTCTCTTATCACATCTAGCTCCTCAGATGCATCACTAAAGTTACATTCCATTTACTCTGTTTTCGTCCTGGTCAGCCTGAAGCCTTTAGACTCTAATATCTGCCTCCGCACCTCCAACTTCTCATTGACACCTCTGCGTGTTTCATCTACTAAAACTATATCATCTGCAAACAACAAATACCACGGAACCTCTCCTTGAATACTCCGCGTCAATTCATCCATCACAAGCGCAAACAAAAATGGGCTAAGCACTGACCCCTGATGAAGCCCCATCTCGACCGGTAAATGCTCTGAGTGGATTCCCACTGTTCGCACTGGGTCTTGGCTTCTTCGTACATATCCTTAACCACTCTGATGTATGCCACTGGAACACCTTTAGATTCCAAGCATCTCCACAAAACCTCCCCAGGGACCTTGTCATAAGCTTTTTCTAGGTCAATGAACACCATATGTAAGTCCCCTTTTTTATCCCTATACTGCTCAACCAACCTCCTCAAAAGATTAATGGCTTCTGTAGTCGATCTTCTAGGCATGAATCTGAATTGGTTCTCGAAAATTGTCACATCCCTTCTCATCCTCTTCTCTACCACTCTCTCCCATACTTTGATAGTATGGCTGAGTAGTTTGATGCCCCTATAGTTGTTGCAATTTTGGACATCGCCCTATTTCTTATATAATGGAACCATGCTACTCTATCTCCATTCCTTAGGCATTTTTTCCATCCTAAGGATGACATTGAACAACCTGGTCAGCCACTCCAGACCTGCTATGTCCGCACTCTTCCAGAACTCTACTGGGATCTTGTTGGGCCCAGTCGCTCTTCCCCCTTGCATATTTCGGATTGCCACCCTGACCTCCTCGACTCTTATATGCCTACAATACTGAAGTACGTCTTCCATCTCCGTCTAATATGGGCCTCCTCCACTAATATTGTACCATCCTCATCCTTAATGCACATCTAGATCTCGGGACTGTCTCTCCCTCGCCTTCACGAGCCTATACAATTTTTGATCTCCCTATTTTTCAGCTAATTCTTTATTTAGACGATCAAAAGATGTTGGTTTAGCAATCGAAACAGCTAACTTCGCTTCCTTCTTCACTGTCTTATATCCTTCAGATTTTGTTCCTCGTCAATGCTCTCCAATATCTTCAAGTATGCAGCCTTTTTGGCGTCTACTTTATCTTGGACATCTTCATTCCATCACCAGTCCCTTTTATGTCTATAAGAGTTTCCCTTAGAAACCCCTTACACTTATCTGGTGGCTCCCCTAATGTACTCCACTGTCCTTGCCCACATACTACTCACATCCCTACAACTCTCCCAGGAACCCATAGCATACAGCCTTTTCCCCAGCTCATGAATCTTCTCAACAGTCAACGCCCCCTCCTCCTATTTAATATGAGGACGCTCTGACACAACTTTCTTCTTCCTCGGCCTTATAATATCTAGCTCCAAAACTGAGAGCTTATGTTGGATAACAAGGTTTTCTCTTAGGATAACCTTGCAATCCCTACACGTGGCCCTATCAGTCTTCTTTAGAAGAAGAAAATCAATCAAAATTTTTGCACTCAAACTACAGAAGGTGACCAAGTGTTCTTCTTTTTTCTGAAAACTAGAGTTAGCTATCACCAACTTAAAAGCTTGTGCAAAATCCAGAAGAGCAGCACCTCCTTCATTTCTATCCCCAAAACCAAAACCGCCATGCACCTCATCATAGGCCCTTGAAGATGCCTTGATATGATCATTGAAATCTCCTCCTATAAATAGCTTATCATTGACAGGGACACTCCGCACTACCTCATCCAGCTCCTTCCAAAAGCGCCTCTTAACTCTTCATCCAAGCCTGCTTGAGGTGCGTAAGCACTTATTATGTTGAAGGTGGAAACTTCTATTACAAGCTTGATAGCCATCAGCCTATCATTCACCCTCTTGACTTCTACCACTTTCTCATGAAGGTCCCTATCAACTAAAATACCTGCTCCATTCCTTTTCCTCGAGATTCCAGAGAACCACAATTTGTACCCATTTATATCCTGCGCCTTAGTTCCCACCCATCTGGTCTCCTGGATACAAGAAATACTAATCTTCATTTTCCTAAGAATCTTCACCAACTCAAAAGATTTCCCAGTCAAAGACCCAATGTTCCATGACCCAATCCTCAACCTAGAGAATTTCCTACCACCTTTAGCCCCCGCCCCTGACCCCGACCGAGGACATGACCTCAATCTACCATCATACACAACTGCCACACTACTCCTAAACTAAATAAAAATAGGAAAAGCAAAGCAACAAAAAGGTTTGAAATTTAATAAGCTTTTTGATTTGTTGAAATTATTGAAGCTTACTATTGTGTGGGCAAAAATACACCACTTATTGTTATAGGAATATGAGTCCAGCTGGTGAGACTAGAATTATCCTACAAGTCATCGAGCACTGAGGATATACGCCCGCTCCTAGAGCCAACAACAGTTTAGGTGGTTCGGTCATAGGGCGCAGGGCACACATCCCGCCGCCTAGGGTTTACAGTCTCCTAGTTAGGGTTTAGTATGCCACTGTCTTGAGTTGTAAGCCCATGGCCTTATTAGTACTTGTATTTTACTTTATTTAGGACTGGGTATCACTATTATAAATACACCTCCTTGCACTGTATTGTACACAAGACACGATTCGCCACCAAACTCAGTTACTCTCAAGGAATAAGAATTACTTTTCTTTCTCTATTATTTTTGCTTAATTACTTGGCTTTACTTTTATCGTATTTACTTAATTTTTCCAACATAATATACCGTATTTGTTGTGACCTCATTCATAATTAATTGTTTAACCTAGACGTACAAATTTAGGCATAAACAGTTTGGCACCCACCGTGGGGCCCAGACAATTGTTGGTATCCTATGAAGGAAAAGGCGCAGTCATGTCAAACAACAATACCGCCATATGACACATCGATAACGAGATCCAACAGAAAATCCATGACTCAGTGACCAAAATTATGAACTACTATCTAAGATCAAAATCCAGTTATCCGTCGTCAAGGTCAGGGTTGCACCAGCGTATTGACCTTCATCAAGAAGCGCAGTCGGTAGATAAAAAAGCTATCAGTACGATCTTCGAGGGGCCCGGGGTCGGAAGCAATGACACCAAAGGCATCATGGTCTGTGAATGCTTACCGGCAAAGAGCCAAAAAGCCACGCCTCAGCACCATCGCATTTGATGATGGATATTTGCAGCGAGCCCACAACCTTCTTGATGATGTCTTAATAATTACTCCGCAAGTACATGATGCTCGAGTCAAGCGTGTGTTGGTGGATCACGGCAGTGCAGTCAATATCATTCACTGGAAGGTTGTCTGTCAGATGGACATGCAGAGTCAGGTAATCCCCAGCCCGTATATCATAACCAGCTTTAATAGTTGCAGCGAGAAGTCTATGGGAGAAATCCTCTTCGAGGTACACCTCCCAGGAGCAGCGCGGTTGGCGTCTTTCCAAGTAATGACATGCGACCTCTCGTATAACATTATCCTTGGGACACCCTGGATTCACGAAGTACATGTTGTGCCATCTACACTTCACTAGGTCAAATAACTGACTCCTTGGGGGGTGAAAGAAATTCAGGGAGAACAGAAGCTATCTCGGAGATATTACATGACTGTAGTGATTGATGCCACTAGGAAAGAGACCAAAAAATAGAAGAAGAAACTAGACAAGTTGCTTGGGCCCAATCTGGTCACTAGCGTACCTTTGGGACACGGGGTCCATGAGGTGACTAGATCATACGAACCAACTATCATACCCTCTGACCCGGAGGAAGTATATCAGCCGACTAAAGCTACACTTGACGATCGTGATCCAATAATCTTCGACAAGAAAGTTCCGGAAAAAGAATTCTAGGTAGGGGCCAAGCTCTCTACCGAAGTAAAACAAGAGTATGCTAAGCGTGCTCGGTCGAACACCTTCTCCTGGACACACAATGACATGCAAGGAATATCAACTAGCGTTATCACACATAATCTTAATGTTGATCCTAACTTCAAGCCAATCAAGCAGAAGAAACAACCGATAAGCCACAAGAAGGGGCAGACGACTCATGAAGAAGTTGAGAAACTACTCAACAATAGTTCCATTCGTGAGGTTCAGTACCCCGACTGGCTATCAAACGTCGTAGTGGTTCAAAAGAAGAACGGAAAATAGAGGATGTGCATCGACTTCACATATCTGAGTAAACTATGCCCAAAGGATTCCTTCGCGCTGCCTAACATTGATTAACTCATCGATTCAATGGCAGGGCATGAGGCCTTGAGTTTTTTAGATGCATATTCGGGATACAATCAGATTCTCATGTACCCAGATGATCAAGAAAATACTTCTTTCATCATAGAAAGGGGGACTTGTTGTTATAGAGTGATGTCTTTCAGACTGAAGAACGCATGAGAGACTTATCAAAGATTAGTGAACCTGATGTTCTAGGAGCAGATTGGAAAGACCATGGAAGTTCACATCGAAGACATGTTGGCTAAACCAAAATTTTCCAAAGATCACATTGGCCATCTAGAGATAGCGTTCAATATCCTGGACAAGTTTGGAATGAAGCTCAACCATGAGAAGTGTGCCTTTGGCGTATCCTCCGGGATGTTCCTTGGGTTCATTTTTTCTAATAGGGGCATAGAAGCGAACCCGACAAAATTGAAATAATCAAGGCAATACCGGAGGTTCTGAAGAGTTAAGTGAAAGTTAAAAGGCTTAATGATCGAATCGCAGCACTTAGCCGGTTCATCTCGTGGTCATTAGAGAAGTGTCATCAATTTTTCAATGTCCTAAAAAAGAATAAAATCTTTGAGTGGACAAAGCAATGCAGCAAGGCTCTAAAAGAGCTAAAATAGTATCTGGCAAATCCCCCATTGCTTACCAAGCCACGCAAGGGAGAATCATTATTACTGTACCTAGCAGTGTCTGAAGTCTCCGTTAGCGCCGTCCTGGTACAATGGAAGAGAAGGGGGTGCAGTGACCAATGTATTATGTTAGCAAGTCTCTCCTAAACGCATAAACAAGGTATCAACTTCTAGAGAAGCTTGCACTTGCCTTAGTCATGGCAGCGAGGAAGCTGCGGCCGTACTTTCAGAGTCACACCATTGTCGTTGTTTACTTTTTTCCATTATGGACCATACTACACAAAACCGAGTTGTTAGGAAGGTTGGTGAACTGGGTTGTTGAGTTGGGCGAGTATGATATCATTTATTAGCCAAGAACGGCCATCAAGTCACAAGTTATCGCGGATTTTGTCACCAACTTCAGCTCTGACTTAATGCCAAAGACAGAGGAGGAACGCAAGATAATAAAAGGTGTTACCCCTAGGGAATGGGTGATCCACACCGACGGTGCCTCAAATGTAAAAGGGGTCGGGCTTGGTTTAGTGATCGACTCCCCGACAATGAAGGTGTTAAGGAAAGCTGTTAGCTGCTCCCAGATGGCGAACAACAAAGCAGAATATGAAGCCGTAATTCAAGCACTAGAATTAGCTTACATATTGGGGCAAGGGAGATCAGCATCAATTGCGATTTTCAACTCGTAGTGAACCACGTAATGGAGCATACACCGCCAAAGACGCCCGCATGCAAGAGTACCTGGCCAGGGTGGAGAAATGTCTGAAGAATTTTCAAAAATAGAGGATTAGTCAGATACAAAGAGAAGAAAACGCGGAGGCTGATGCCCTAGCCAGCCTAGCGGCCACTGCAAAATTAAATGCAAACAACCAGGTTTTTCAATTAACTTACGCAGATGTAATGTGCCGCAAAGTCAAAGCAGTAGGGTCATCATGGGACTGGCGACATGTCACGATTTGAAATTCGGTTAGGCCGTGCAGGCACCTGAGATCCTCCCCTAGACCCGTCGGGCGAATTCTTACCAATTAAATTAGGGATATAAATATAATTCAATTCATAAATAAGAACAAGACTTAGAAAAAGCACAGATATACTGATACCTCCAAGTTGTACAAAAGAAATTACCGCTGACTACCCAACATACTAGGTTTAGGGTTATCCAGACTAGACATCTAAGAGGATAGAAGGAGACAAATACCTCTTGAAGGGAGCAAAATGCAACTGAAGTAATAATCATAAAACAGGTAGCCATCCGGAATAAAAGCTGGCTCACCCTGATAGCTGAAGTCGTCTTCGCTCCTTCACAACGTGGCGAACTTAATACTGGAGCGAACCTACCGAAACGAAATAGATAGACAAAAAAAAAACAAAAAAGGGTGAGTCAAAAGGACTCAATAAGTGGGGCAGACTAGCCATCTCAAATAATAGGATAGCTAGCCAGGGAGAGGAAAAAAACAGATAAACCAAATTTCTCTTATATTAAATTATAAAAAGGCAGAGCCAAATAATAATTGGAAACATGTATGGGATCATAAACTCATAAACAACCAGGGACATAAGATAGACAGAACATATAGGTTTTAAGTATCCCGAACATAATACTGTCACGGCGTACAACCCGATCCATATGTTCATACTGTCGCGGCGTGCAACGCGATCCATATATTTATACTGTCGCAGCGTGCAACCCGATCCATATATTCATATTGTTGCGGCGTGCAACTCGATCTATAAATTCATACTGTCGTGCCGTGCAACCCGATCCATATATTTATAGTGTTGCGTCGTGCAACCCGATCCATATAACTAAAGCATATAAACCAATTAAGGACACTAAATAGCCAGAAACGTATAGGCAAACTGAAATATGTCCACAACATGGTATACATGTTGCATACACAAAACACAGCACAATAGTTACACACTAGTCAGTATGCGGTGCTATAAGATGGGATGAATACGGTATGATGCAATGCAGTAACATGTGCCTGATACCTTCACCGGCTCGGGATGCTCATCGATTACCGGGAAATATATGCAATAATGATCCTTCACCGGCTCGGGACTCTCATCGATTACCGGAAAGTATATGCAATAATGACCCTTCGCCGGCGCGGGACTCTCATCGCCAACCGGGAAGTATATATAAAAATGGCCCTTCACTGGCTCGGGACTCTCATCGATTACCGGGAAGTATATGCAATAATGACCCTTCACCGGTGCGGGACTCTCATCGCCAACCAGGAGGTATATGCAATAATGACCCTTCACCGGCTCGGGACTCTCATCGATTACCAGGAAGTATATGCAATGATGACCCTTCACCGGCGCAGGACTCTCATCGCCAACTGGGAGGTATATGCAATAATGACCCTTCACCGGCTCGGGACTCTCATCGATTACCAGGAAGTATATGCAATGATGACCCTTCACCGGCGCAGGACTCTCATATATTTATACTGTCGCAGCGTGCAACCCGATCCATATATTCATATTGTTGCGGCGTGCAACCCGATCCATATATTCATACTGTCGTGGCGTGCAACCCGGTCCATATATTTATAGTGTTGCGTCGTACAACCCGATCAATATAACTAAAGCATGTAAACTAATTATAGGCAGAAATATATAGGCAAACTGAAATATGTCCACAACATGGTACACATGCTGCATACACATAACACAAAACAATAGTCACACACTAGTCAGTATGCGGTGCAATGAGATGGGATCAATGCGGTATGATGCAATGCAGTCACATGTGCCTGATACCTTCACCGGCTCGGGACTCTCATCGATTACCGGGAAGTATATGCAATAATGACCCTTCACTGGCTCGGGACTCTCATCGATTACCGGGAAGTATATGAAATAATGACCCTTCATCGGAGCGGGACTCTCATCGCCAACCGGGAAGTGTATGCAAAAATGACCCTTCACCGACGCGGGACTCTCATCGCCAACCGGGAGGTATATGCAACAATGACCCTTCACCGGCTCGGGACTCTCATCGATTACCGGGAAGTATATGCAATGATGACCCTTCACCGGCGCGGGACTCACATCGTCAACCGGGAAGTATATGCGCGCGGGACTCTCACCGCAAACCGGGAAGTATATGTAATAATGACCCTTCACTGGCTCGGGACTCTCATCGATTACCGGGTAGTATATGCAATAATGACCCTTCACCGGCGCGGGACTCTCATCTATTACCAGGAAGTATATGCAATGATGACCCTTCACCGGTGCAGGACTCTCATTGTCAACCGGGAAGTATATGCAATAATGACCCTTCACCGGCTCGGGACTCTCATCGATTATCGGGAAGTATATGCAATGATGACATCCAGAGTAAAATGCTCAGATACTCAATACAATACTAACAACAAGACATAACATATAATATACAATGTAAATCCAAAGCTAAAGCATAATAAGTACGCCTACCGGCAGCGACACACGTAAGGAACGAGTGGTAGAAAATCCACGAGGCCAGATGCCTCCAAAGAAATGGATATAAACACTTACCTTGTTACCAAGGTAGCACAGCTAATCAACAATTGATTTTTCCTTTAGATTCATTGCCACACGATCCCACTGTGTTCAATAAGCAGAAAAATATATCACATAAGGCTAAAGGCTTCATTCCTTAAGTCTTAAGGCAATCCAGTTAGGAACCCGATACCCTATTCGCATACGCAATACGCAGGCCAGGCCTATATACAGGGTTTAAGGTCACATAACAAAATCCTAAATAAATTACATTTATATGTTGCCCATAACTCACTGAGTACGAATATATAATCAATTCCATCATCGGGGTACAATTGACCCTTTAGACTATCAGTTGAACTTATTAAAATGATGTCTAATATCCCAATGTTTACCATCAAAATATATCAAACACACGTAATAAACTAAAATAATGCATTAAGATCATTACCTGAATGTTTCGGGGCGAAAATTCTATCTTTCTCCGGCTCTTTTCTCATTTTTCTGGTATTTTCTCTTCTCAGCATTGTCTCTGTTACTCCTTGTTTCTATTTCTGTATCGACTTACCCTTTTAAGCTAAGGGCTATAGTCACCGCCTTTCTCTTTATTCCTTTCCTTTTTGTTTCACTTCTTTTATTTTCTTTTACTTTTATATTTTTTTTCTTAATCAAAAATTAAAACGGTACCCTATGATACTCGAAATAATTTCAACTTTTGCATATAAGTTATAAAAAACTTATGTAACATACTCGCTAAGACAGATCTCAAATCAGACTCCCGAAACTGAAGAAGCGAATTAAAAGGAAAAAGATCAAATTATTAATTTTCGGAACCTTAACCGAAATCAGCCGAACAACCTCGAAATTCACACATGTCACAAATAATCATACAAACCTAACGGCGCTTTCGAATTTCGAATTGGAGTTCATTCGCCAAAATCGAGCTCGAAAATCTCTTTTTAATATTTATCGACAATAAAACCTGAAATCTTCTTCCGATACGTACCAACCGAAGTCCGATTTAGCTCAAATTTTACAGACAGGTCCTAATGGATCTTACGAATATTTTAAAATTATCGGCACGCTAATCGGAGTCCTAACTTCCGAAACGTCTAGCCGAGGTCGTTTCATTCTCCTCCACTTAGACTCTCGTTTGTCCTCGAACGAGCTTCCGTCTAAAGCAACATTCACACTGATAAAAAAAGAACTTGCACGACCTTCATAAACTACTCCACGGGCATTATCTTCTGATTATAGGATCAGAATAATAGTACGCATATCAAACTTTCTGAATAAAACATATCTTGATAATATCCTCACATCATTGCCCAACTTATTCTGACTAAGATGACCCTTCATCGATCATGAGAGGGGAGTTCTACATTTTCAATAGAAATATACACGGGGCTCTGGATGGATTAACATAATTTCGACGATGAATCGCCTCCTCAATATATTTTTCGATATAGAACAGGTCAATGAAACAAAGAATTAGCTTACGCTTCAGCAACACCTTAGAGATTTAATATTAGCATTCAGTATTAGAGAAAGACTCCTCCACTTAGAGCATTAACTCATACAGCTACTTTGAATAGAAATAGCCATCCTCGCACAGTCCACCGGACTAAGGAAGACATAGCTAAAAACAGAATGCAGCTCAGACCTGAGCTACCAAATTACCCTCTCGAGTTGCCAAACAGCTGCAACTCTCGAGTTCACAACTCCATACCTTTTCCATAAGCACCACGGCCTGATGGATCAAATCAGGGGTCAAATGATGCCTCTTATTACCCCTAGTAGCCTTGAAAAACAACAATGTGCTTATCCGGTTACCTTGCCACGCACTCTGGCTCAACACAGGGAATATTACAAGAGGCTACCGACCGCCTAAGCTCACCAGTGCCGGATAAAGAAGAGATGGAAATGGACTGAGGATAGAAATAATTAGAGCTTTAGGAAGCTCATCTTGTTATTTTCTTGGCTACCTGAGCTAGAGTACAACCGAGTCGGCTAACCAAAGAATCGCAATTGAAGGAATAGACATTAAATAAGCTTTATGGAATGACATCTATGCCAATTTAACGTTCCTATAAAAAGGATACTCCGACAATTTACCAGAAAACCCTTTTACACCGAGACAAACTTGTAGAATAACATGACTCTACTAGCGTCTCGAACCAAGAGGAGACACATAGATCGAGTATTACTTACTAATCATTTTATACTGGAAGAAACAATGACATTTTCTGATGGTGATGAATAAGAATCCTACCATCCTACCAACACTGAATTCCAAGAAGAGAGGTAAACTGACTCGACATAATAAGAGAAGGTGGCACAACAAGATGCCAAGCAGACCATACCGATACTCACTCAAAATCTCTCACATTTAAACCAGATAAACTAGTAGGGTCACACAAATGCCCTGAATAGATCATACTAGAAGCTAACCCCTCTACCGCAACCGATTCTTAATAGAGACGACATCCAAGGAAACAATGGAAATATGATAAGACAAACCATTTCAGGATCGATCGAAAGAATCAAATCCAAACCATTTCCGGATCGATCGAAAGAATCAGATCTTAATCACATTTAAGAGAAGAAGAAATCCCATGGTCTACTACATCGGATACCTTAGCATCCCGCCAGACTAGCAGTTCATAGAATTGCCTCTGCAGCTGAGCTGAGCCACTACCCTGACAATCACTTTCTGAAGAACCACTGCCACCACACTCTCAACCTCTACTGGATGGTGGTATTTCTTTTGCTGATTGAGATCTAAATGAAATTCCCTACGACTGTGCAGGTGCCTGATGACGAGAGAAAGGACGACTACCAACTTGCCAGAGTAAGGAAAAACACCTCAAAGGATAACCAGACTCATGACAGTGATAACACCCTTTCCGCTAAAAATGGAAACTGGACAGATTATTGATAGCTACAAAGAGAAAACTGAGTCTATCTTAATGAACTACTAGCGCACTTTAAGAGTTACGCTCTACAAGCTGAGATAACCTGGAAAGTGACCTCCCAAACTAATCAAAAATCTTACCTCCCCGTAGGATCTCATTGCTCTCCCGCTCTAACTCTTCCCGCTCTAACTTATGGTATGCCTCATACCTCCGAGCAATATCAACAACAACATCAAATGAAGTCCCAACCTCAATTTCTCGAGCCATCTAGAATCTCAAGGTAGGAGAAAGGTCGCCAATAAATCTTCAAACCTTCTCGAAAGTTTCATGAACTAGTTGTAATGCATATTTAGCCATAGAGAATTTAATCTCATATTCTAAAAACCAATAAGCTACCCTATTCAATCCACTCAAATTGGTGACTCTTTTCATCTCGCTCGCTGCGCGAAAGAAACTTTTCCACGAATCTAGAAGAAAAATCGAACAAAGTTAGCTAATAAGAGAGCGATCCACCAATAAGGCTGGACCCCTGAAACCGGAAAGCAGAATAATCAACACCATACCGCTCGATATAATCAAGAGCCTGAAGGATACACTGACACCATTATATTTTAAAAAGAATCACGAGGTTTATCTGATACATTGCATAAGAATATCAGAAGGTTCAACCGCGTAAAATAATGCAACCTCTTTGGGCACTAAGACCGAACAGTTACCTCGGCTGGCTAACCAGCCAGAATAATTGGTAGCGCAACACATGCTATCTTTGGAACATAATTTACTGGGGCAACATCAGGGACTGGAACAGGAGCTCCCTGAGACTGAACGTCTCCATCTGCGGAAACCAGATAAGTTGCCTAGAAAATAATAGGTTCTTGCAGTATCTGCATCGCCAAGATTCTCGTAAAAGCATCGTAGAGAGCCAAGGGAACCACAAGGCCCTGCTCCCTTGCCCATCGCGAGCTCGTACAGCTGGGGCCTTCACAACTGGATCGCCGGCACGATCCACAACTCTCGGGGCTTGAGTAGCTCTAGCCCTAGGCTAGACTACTTCGTCCTGAACTCCTACCGTTTACTGATTTGTCGCACGAGGGTTCATAATTACCGCAAAGGAATTAACGAAAATACTTTTGCATCCTAGACCGATGCACGATCAGAAAAGAATGAAATGTCACTTCCTAAATACTATCATCGTAGATAAATACGGACGTCTACGTACCCATCACCGAGACACTACTAGACAATGTCTTAGTCTGGATAGACTCTAAACCAGGCTCTGATACCAACTGACACGACCCGAAATCCGGCTAGGCCGTGCGGGCACCCGACATCCTCCCCTAGACCCTTCGGGCGAACCCTTGCCAATTAAATTAGGAATATAAATATAATTCAATTCATAAATAAGAACAAGACTTAGAAAAAGCACATACATACTGATACCTCCAAGTTGTACAAAAGAAATTACAGCTGACTACCCAACATACTAGGTTTAGGGTTATCCAGACTAGACATCTAAGAGTACAGAAGAAGACAAATACCTCCTGAAGGAAGCAAATGCAACTGAAATAATAAACATAAAACTTATAGCCATCCGGAATAAAAGCTAGCTCACCCTGACAGCTGAAGTCGTCTTCGCTCCTTCACAACGTGGCGAACTTAATTCTGAAGCGAACCTACCGAAACGAAATAGATAGATTAAAAAAAAAAAAAGGTGAGTCAAAAGGACTCAATAAGTGGGGCAAACTAGCCACCTCAAAGAATAGGATAGCTAGCCAGGGAGAAGAAAAAACAGATAAACCAAATTTCACTTATTTAAATTATAAAAAGGCAGAGCCAAATAATAACTGCAAACACGTATGGGATCATAAACTCATAAACAACCAGGGACATAAGATAGACATAACATATAGGTTTTAAGTATCCCGAACATAATACTGTCACGGCGTGCAACCCGATCCATATGTTCATACTGTCGGGGCGTGCAACGCGATCCATATATTTATACTGTTGCAGCATGCAACCCGATCCATATATTCATATTGTGTCGGCGTGTCACAAATAATCATACGAATCTAATGGCACTTACAGATTTCGAATAGGAGTTCATTCGCCAAAATCGAGCTCTTTTTGATATTTATTGACAATAAAAATTAAAATCTTCTTCCAATACGTGCCAAACAAAGTCCGATTTAGCTCAAATTTTACAGACAGGTCCTAATGGACCTTACGAATATTTTAAAATTATCGGCACGCTAATCAGAGTCCTAACTTTTGAAACGACTGACCGAGGTCGTTTTACAGCACCCGATCATTGAATATCTCCACAAGGGAATGCTCCCGGCAGATAGAAAAGAGAGCAGAATGTTAAGAGCTCAAGCGGCTCACTACATCTTGATCAATGGAGAGTTGTACCGGCGAACATTCAGCGGCTCACCTTTGGCTAAATATTTGGGTCCTTCTCAGGTGGATTACGTACTCAGAGAAATCCACGAGGGACAATGTGGAAATCATTCTGGCAGGCGATCTCTAGCTTGAAAGTTAATAATGGCGGGCTATTTCTGGCTTCGAATGGAAAACGGCGCGAGCAAGTTTGCTCGATCATGTGATACCTGCAAAAGGTTCTCCCATGTACTTCATCAGCCGGCGGAGTTTACATTCAGTAATTGCCCCATGGCCTTTCATGAAATAGGGGATGGACACCGTAAGGCCCATTCCTAAAGCGCCCGGTGGTGTCAAGTTCGTTCTTATCATGACAGACTATTTCACCAAATGGGTCGAGGCGTCTACATATGCCCGGATTCGAGAGCAAGAAGTCATAAATTTTATTTGGAAAAATATTATGTGCCGATTTGGGATTCCAGTATAAATCAGTTGCGATAACGGTCCCCAATTCATAGGCGACAAGATCACTGCTTTTCTTAAAGAATGGAAATCAAGAGGATACCCTTCACTCCTTAGCAACTTTCAGCCAACGGCCAAGCCGAATCCTAAGACAAGACGATAGTGGATAATCTGAAGAAGCGGCTCAATGAGGCTACGGGAAGATGGCCCGAAGAACTCAAATATCACATGGATGAAGAAGTACTAAGTCTTGAAAGGCTGACTCGGCCTAAATACTCATGACATGTAGGCTCTCAGCCCCGTTCTTTATTTTACAACGGGCATTTAGCTTCGTTCCTCATTTTACATGGCTCCGTGCCATATCAATAAAACTACTATCTTACTTAGTTAGTTTTACTCATTCATTTAGATCCATCTATGATCCAACTATTCCTAGCCCCGGCCAGACCTAAGTTGAAGTAATACACTCACTTTCCGCTACAAAAAAGTAGAGTACACTACTGGCGTAGAGTTAGCCCACGTCTAGCTCAGCCACCAGACATTAATCGAGCATTGATCTCGTTAAATCAATAATTGCACCTACACGCCGACTCCTGCATAGTTCTAGAAAGTCTTAAATACTTGAGTAACTAAGTGAAGATGTTCTGTCTCAGAACACAAAAGGACCGTTACCACACGGGCTAAAGCCGTCCCATTGTGGGCGCAAACAACCATTTGCTATGGATGCAACCTAGCCGCCGTCTATCGGTGCACAGCAGATGTAATTGCTCAAGGCAGGCACACTGACACACGTTCTTAAATAACTAGAACAGTCAGGACGATCGGAAGCCATCTAACTCTTAGGTGTAAATGCCTACAGAGGCATAACTTAGCATTACTTATTGTTTACGACGAAAATTAAAAAACGTCACAAACAAAGGCACAAGTAATTTAAGTCTATACGCCACAATACGGGCCTAAAAGATACATTTAGTTCTTCCTGAATACAACTTTTATTTATAATAAATGTAGGAAAAAAATTAAAGGGAAGACTAAAACTGCAAGTTCCTCTGAATTTGCACCCCCGGAGATTCTTCATCTGGATTTTAGCTCTTGCATCGAAGCCTCTCCGGGGATTCGAAGGCAAAATTTCCAACCTAGCACCCCAAGAAGCAATATCTTTGTGATACTGCATCACGGGGGAGAGGAAAATCAGCCCAACTGAGGAATCCCTCAGTAGAACGGCAGAGGCAGCAGAATGGGCACCGAAGACTTCACTTGGATTCACTTGGAGAGACTCCAATGGGGAACCCCTGTGAATCTCACAAACGCGTTATACTCCCTCTTCCCCAAATGATCGAAAGTTTACGCAAACTCCAAAATCAAGGAATAGGCTAGAGCCATACAGCCACCCTGAACGCTGTTGGTATTGAGAATGCATTCGACCGTCGACCGCTCGAAGAAGGAGAGGGTACCCCAGGACGCGCTCCTCGTTCAAATTATGTTACTTCAGGAACCATGTCCCAATGGAAAAAGAGGATGAACGAAGTAGAAGAAGCCCGAAAGGGGTTGGCATTCCTCTGCTGCACTATGCCACATGATAAGAAGAATATTGAAGCAAGCCATCGGGCATGACGATGAGACGTGCCAGAATTGATACGTCTACCACAATGAAGATCTTCCGAAGAACATCACCATTAAATTTTCAGTCGTATACCATGGCTCGAGGGACATCTTTCCTTCCCTCACGAATAAAGAAAGAAAAGAATATAACTTCAGATGATTCTCCCCTTGTAATCATCTCATGCCTCGTCCTCATGAAACGAAGAAAGATTTCTAGGAGTATCATATCAGGATTAAAAGGCCACGCAGCGATAAGTTTTCTGAAAAGAGATGGAATATTTTCTGAAGAAGTGTGATTCCTTCCCACTATCATGAAGTTACTATTTATAGGTAGAAAGGGATAAGAATGGAGCACGAAACAGTCAAGCGTCATTATTATTAGAGATATGAAATAATTCGGAGCAGTTAATGGCAGTTTTTGAAAAGGTGCGTGAGATCGGTATCAGCCAATCAGAAGGAAGCATGCGAAGTTTTCGAAGTGATCAATATCGTTCTTAGTCAAAGAGACTGCGAGTCTCGAGGAGTCAGTGAGACATCTTTTCACATCTGCGCCGCTATCACTTCCTGACTACTTGTGTCAGCACTCAGCAAGTGGGGGTGCTAACTATGTGAGCGATGTTGACACCTAATTTTATCCCTCCTGTTTCGATAACCATTATTCAGACAAAATTTCACTGATAGCCACACAATTACCCACACTTTACTTCACACGAGCACACCAATTAGGCTATTTTTTAATTAAAAAAAGGCATTTGCACGAACGACCGCAATTTTACAAAACTTGCATATCTTGTCTTAATTTCTCACAATTATTTTTATTTTTAACAAACACCTAAATCATTTTAAAACATAAAATAATGGGTCTTCTTAATTATTTAGCTCAAATAATTACTTTTCATGTTTTTATTATTTTTATAGACATTTTATATAATTTTTCCACGCATTATACATATTTATACATATGTTATACACTTTTATACACCACTTATACACTTTATATACGCATATACATATACATACATTACACCTCACAAATATACACATCAGCCTCATTTAATTACACATCATCGCCTACGTGGCTTCATCTCAGCCGTCCACGTGTATAATCCAACGGCTGGGAATTACATTTCCATTTTTAACTACACACTCCACCTCCAAACCCTAAAACTCTTTTCATTTCCTCTCAACACACTCAGCCGCTTCGTCTCTGTTCTCTCTCTCATGCAAACCCCACATCGCCACTGTCAAGAGCCTTTTCCGGCCAACCCCATCGGCGAAATTCAAAGAGAATGGCATCATCGTGTTCCTTTCTTCATCCGCTACAAAACCTATGCATTGGTTTGTTCGTTTGGATAAGAGGTCGAATTTGACCCTAATCGTGACCTCCGTCTCCGTCGCCGGAAGATGTTTCGGCGTTCCTTTGCTTGAACACGACCTTCACCAACAAAGGAAGGAGGTAAAACCCTCGTACATGCGTTATTGAACCGGGTTGAAATTGACCCGATGTTGGTCCTAACAGGTAATCCTAAAGCCCTATTTGTTTTTACTTTTTGATTTCCGGATTTAAGTAGTGTTAAAACTCGAAATTATTTGGCCTTTTAGCATGTTAATATAATTTACTGATTAATTGGTAAAGTGCATGAATTGCGATTTTGATTTACCTCACTGTGTTAACATCTCATACTTGCCTATGTGCGTGGATTTGATTAATCTTATTCGAGTAAAGCATTGGTAATCTGTCATTAGTCGACTAATTAAAAAGGGAAGATTGCTTGATTAGTTGAGTCAAATTAGAAGATTGTTTTGGTTTTGCTTGTATATTCTGAACTTTACATCCTCAATACCTATGGTCCTTATCACAATTATTGCAACCTAAATCCATCTGGACAATGTATTTTGACCATTGTTTGTAAAAGATGCATGCTTACTTAGCTAAAATTGGATTGATTTGATTTAGAGGATTTTACCAAGGTTGGGTTTGAATTAATGATTTGTAATGGGTTCTAGTAATTGACAATGTATCAATTAGGAGTTGGTTATAATCGTGTTAAGATGATTGACTGATTTCTGGGAATTTTAATTAGGTTTGTACTGCTAATTGTGAACCTAGATGCTATTGGAATTTGGGGGGGGGGGGGGAAAGGGGTACAACTAACTATGATTTGTTTTACCTTAACTGAGGGACTTTGGTTAACCTATTTTAGGATGAGAACATTTTTAATTATGGAAGACAAAACCTTTCCCTCCTCCCCTGATTTTCGAACCAGCTTCATTTATAGAAAAACTGCGAAATTAATTCCCTCTAATTGACAGTGTAATCTTCCCTTTCCTCCTTTTAAGATTTACCAATTTTATTACCCTTTCACATGGGAATTTTGAATTCAAAAAGGCCCTATGCTTCACCTATATAAACCAGACTCTTGCATACTTAGAGACACAAGTTATACATCACTTTTACATTGAAAAAAGGCCTTAGAAACACAAATAGTATTTCACAGGCCTGCTCTTCTTTCTGCCTTGGTTTTCTTTTAAGGAGTTTCTGCTTTAGTTGTGTGCTAGCTCTGTTCTTGCAAGCATCAGTCTCTTTTCCTTGCACCATGTTTGTTTCACATCACTAAATGTATACCCACATCCCCCACTGGTATTTGCATCTATCTACTTAAGCCTGCTTGAGTTTGTTTACCTTATATGTGCTTCATTTAAACTGTGTATGCCTATCTGCTATTCCACATCCTGTTGTTGGGTTCTAGTTCTTGTTAACCATATGTAATTATGAGGATGGTCTTGAAAGATCATACCAGTATTCATTTAGTGCAGGGACTTTACATAACCTACTGTTAGGGGCTTCTGATAGCCTAATCACTACTGAGACTGGAACGAGTCATTTAAAACTTTAAATTCATGCTTCTTTACCCCCCTTAGTCCCCTGTTCATGTACATTCATTAGGATTCCCTGCTTGTACTTCATTAAAACAGGGTGCACAGCTATGAGGCTGTGCAAATGGCCACCCAAGGGCCCTCTCATATCTTTTCCTCCTTATGTGGCTGCATCATGCATTAAAACGAAGCCTTTGCATTTAAATGTTTGAAGCAAGACTTAATCTCAGAATGTTTGACAGTTTTAAACGTTATCTGATAGTGTCGTCTACGTAGAACTTGGTGATTTTAATAGTAGTCTTAATTTCTAGTTGACTAAAATCAGTATATGACAGATTTTGTACTTAAAACCACATCGAAAGCATGATTTTCTTAAAACAGGGGCTATGTGTGCTAATACTATTTAACGCGCGACTGTTTATGTAAACCAAAATCTGCCCTTCTTTACGTTTCTGATCCAGGCCCAAAAATACTTTCAAATCGGGCCTTTATGTGTATAAAATGTTTTTAACCTTTTATACACTAATCTAATAGTGTATAAGGGGTATAAGCATTAAGGGGTTAATTATACAAATCTTACAAGTATTTTCTTAAGGTATATCACTTAACACTCATGTATTTGCATTTATGTACCTTTTTCCGAAACCCATTTTCAAAAACAGCCTCTCTTATACACGTATATTTTCAAAGTAGACCCAAAAAAATAAAATAGCCATTAAGGTTAGGACTCGACAATTAATGACGAGTCCCACCGATCCTAAATGGCTAAAATTTAATTTTTAAAACAACCCCTATTTGGTTTTTGACATTATTTGCAAAAACGGCCTACTTTCATAAAACTGCATGTTTATACAAAATTAATTTAAATGCTGGAATTATACAAAAAGGCTGCTTTTTGATACCTCTTTGCAGATTTGACCATTTTTTATTAGGCATTTATACTAGAGGCCATAAACGCGAATCGGCATTGAATATAGGCCGTATATATAAAATTTAAAGCCCAATTATATGCCTGTAATCTAGATTCATATAATTAAACTCAGTCTTATCAATTGATTGGGAAATTGACCCTTTTAAGTTAGTAACACATATGATAACCTTTATAACTTTGCAAAGACATCCCAAAATATAGACTCGGGCGGGAACCACTTTTCGTGGGACTCGGGGAAGTGCCTAACACCTCCTTCCCCGACTCACTTGGGCTTCTTACTCACTGAATCTCTGAAATTAGACTGCTTCGATAAAGACTTGACCTTAGAAGCTTAGGTAACCTAATACACCTTAGAAATCTATATTAGGTGGCGACTCCAATCTTTAACTCAAACGAAAATATGCCACCTATTGTTACAGGGATACGAGTCCAGCTGGCGAGACTATACTTATCCTACAACTCACCGGGCACTGAGGATATATGCACGCTCCTAGAGCCAACGACCGTTTAGGCGGTTTGATCATCGGGCGCAGGGCACATATCCCGCCGCCTAGGGTTTACATTCTCCTACCACCGCCTTGAGTTGTAGGTCCATGGCCCTATTAGTGCCTGTATTTTACCTTATTTAGGACTCGGTATCACTACTATAAATACCCCCTCCTGGATTGTATTGTACACAAGACATGATTCGCCACCAAACTCGGCTACTCTCAAGAAACAAGAATTACTTTGCTTTCTCTATTATTTCTTGCTTAATTACTTGTCCTTACTTTTATCGTATATACTTACTTTTTCCACCATAATATACTTTATTGCTTGTGACCTCATTCATAATTAATTGTTTAACCTAGACGTACAAATTTAGGCATAAAAAACTATGTCTTTCATGGAGGTTATGCGAGAGGTACCAAGATGTGCTAAATTTTTAAAAGATCTTCTATCTAAGAAGGTTGACTTTAATGAGGTAGAGATGGTCGAGTTGAATAAGGTGTGTAATATTTTCATCACAAAGCCTGTAGCTAAAAAGAAGCAAGATCCTGGTAGTTTTATAGTCTCGTGCTCTATTGGTGATCTCACAATTGGTAAGACCTTATGTGACTCTGGTGCAACCATTAATTTGATTCCGCTAGAAGTAAACAACAAGCTTGGTCTGAGTAGCATGAGAGAGAATTCAATGTGAATCCAGTCAGCAAATAGGAGGCAAAAGCACCCTGTTGGAATAGTTGAGGATGTACTTGTGCATGTGGTAGTTTTATATTCCCAGTAGATTTTGTAGTTCTTGACTGCCCCATTGGTAAAGATGTTCCAATTATCTTATGTCGTCCATTCTTAGCTACTGGTAAAGCAGTGATTGATGTTGACAAGGGGGAGATGACCTTGAAGTTGTATGATGAAGAAATAGGGGTTGATATTGGAAAATTGCTGAAGGGACATTGTGATGATGTGAATTGTTCATTTGTGCATGCATGCGAGCCTGGATGATCCATGGGTTGAGCTAATTGAAGTCGTGTCACGACTATAACTAAGGTGTTTCTCGGGAGGCAACCTGTCATTGTAATTCTTCCCAAAAAAACAAAAACAAAAAAACAAAAAAAAAATACAAAAAAAATATATCTTTTGAAGGATGTTACTTGGTGAGTTTCTTTGTTTTGCAGGTTTTGACTGGTTTGAAATCCTAGTGTGGGGGTGCATGCAACCTCGTGAGGATGTCCTGGTTGAGGATGTCCTGGTTGAGGAAAGTCTGAGTACCTCATGCCCTAAGGAAGCTCACAATGATGTTTTGAGCTTAGAACCCCAGGGAATTTCTTTATCACCCTTAGTTTTATTTTTAATTCATTGAGGGGAATGCATGCTTTTAAGTGTGGGGTGGAAGTCCTCTTATTTGTATTAATAATCCCCTTTGATTTTTCTTTGTCCATCGGCTCTTTGTCATGATCTAGTTTGCCTTGAGAAATGCTAAGTATATTATTTGAGACCTATGATCATGATGTTGGCTCTAGACTTGTTTGAGAGTTTGCTTGTGTTTGTTTTATTTAAGAGCGCGAATTGAGTCGTTGAGAAGGTTATGTGCCATGTGTGACTAAGAATTTTGTTTTTTCCATGTTTAATTCTTTATGTTCAGAACTTGCCTCACATGTGCGCAAAGTGAAATGAGATATTTGCTCGGTTAGGAAGTGATATGGGCATTTCTGTCAAAGTCAATTTCTTTGAAGCTTCAAAATTAGATGTTTACAAGTGAAAATTTGACTCTAGCTAACCGTTTTGAGCCTGTAACCTTTTTTTAATAGCCATTGGGAACCCTAAAGGCTACATAATGAAGTGGAAAATTGTGGTTGTTGGAGGAAGATAAAAGGTGCTTTAAGTGAAGGCTATGTGGAGGGATTTACTAAAAAAAAAAAAAAAAAGAGAGAAAAACAGTGAAAGCTTACAGCATTGTGCAATAATTGAAATGTTTATTGAAAAAAATTATTTGAAAGATGGAAGAAAACAAAGAGTAGTCCTATCATTAGCTCCTACTTTGCTTAAAGAAGAAAGGTGGTAAACGTTGACTATGTGCAGGTAAAAGAAAGATTAGTTGAGAAGAGAAATGCTTGAATTAATTTTGGTGTATAAAATTGCTTGGGGTGGTTAGTCACTTTTACCCATATGTATCCTACCTGTCTCATTTCCTACACTATGACCGTAAGAAGTCCTAATTGGTCTTAGCCGAGTAGATTGATATTACTTGAGTTTTACACTAAGGGCAAGCTTTGAGTTTTTATTTTTTCTGAGAGTGAGTGTTTCATCTATATGTGAAATTTTTGTTCATGATCATTCTCTTAAGTGAATTCCTTCTTTCTTTTTTGATTTGACTGAGAGGACACATGATTTACGAGAATCGAGCTCGTTGATTAGTCTCTTGAATAGAGTAAGGACTTGCATGACTTATGGGTAAGTTTGGAGTCGATTTGGGATTGGGAGGTTGACTTGATGCACTTAGTTGTTTTTAAATATTCTTGGTATGGATCTTGTGTAAATAAAACATGATTAGTGCGTATGCATTTTGTTAAGTACCTGTATAAACCAAATTCATTGTTGTGAGTTGATTTGGTGTGTCTTGAGTTCAAGACATAAGTTACTTAAGGACGAGCAAAGGTTCAAGTGTGGAGTATTGATAATCAGCGAGAAGTGTATGTTTAAAGCCTTGTTTTGCCTCATATTTGTAGCCTTTATGCATTGATTAAGTTGTTATCTTAGCGTTGTTGAGCTTATTACATGCTTTTAATTGTGTTGGATTGTATTTGAAAAAAATTGATGGCTCTGGAGCTAAAATGAGAGTAGACGGAGCTTTGAAGTCTGAGTAGAAGCCCGACACCTCACTGAAAACTAAAGCAATGACGTCAACTGAGAGAAAAAGTTGAAACGCAGTAAAAAAGACCTACCTGTAATGACCCGATAATTTTTATCTATTGTTTAGTTATCTAGCAAGTTATTGAGGTAAAAATGTAAATTTTGGAGATGAAAAAAATTATTAATTGAAAGACTTTTGGACCAAGAAGATATTTTCTTACATTAGTTGGAGCCTAAAATAGTTTGTCAATATATAAAGGATGGAGCTATGGGCTAGGCCCACATCACTTTTACGAGCCCATTTATTTTAAGATATCTAGTATTTGGTCTTTATGGTAAGAAAATAAATAAGTTGAAAATAGAGCTTGGAGTAGCATAAAGCAGATAGATCGTCGGCTGCCTTGTAAATTTGCTGGGAATTATTGTTATAAAGTCTGATCTTCCTCCGTAGAAACAAAGTGCTCAGCTATACATTTTATAAATCTCCATCTTTGATTAACTTTAATAGAGAATTCTATCATGTTGGCATCATTACTTGTAAATGATTATGTAAACTATTTTGGGGGAAACATGATGAATAGGCAATGATTGATGCCTTTTATTAAGCTTGGTCTTCTTGAGGTTTTAAAGGTAAACGTTGGCTACTGTTTTGATAAGCTTGGTTTCGCCTATGGCAGTTTATTTTAAGCATTTAATTATTCCATCTCTCTGTTATTGTTACATAGTTTTAATGGTTGACCCTTGTCTAAATTATAAGATTGAATGGTAGAAATTTGATAGTTTTAGGCTTCAATCCTATAACACTAATTTAGTTATTTGGAGGACTAAATTGCATCAAGTTAAGACCTTTAAAATAAATTTGGACTCGTGTGCTTATGAGTAATGCGATTATGAGCTCCATTTCGGGGTTGGGCTATGTGGGCTCGGTGTTAACTCTTAAGTTGATTTATTAAGGTTTAGAATATTTAACCGTAGCTTTGGTATTGATTGTATTGCTCACTTTATTAGATCGAGAACTCTTGGAAGAGATTCAAAAAGGGAACACCATTGTTGAGTAGCTAATGAGCTTCAGACCGAGGTAAGCGTATTTCACTTTCTTGGTGGACTTGCTCCACACCCTATATATGATATATGTTTCTATACAAATAATTATGGCACGATGTAGTTCTGTGCACATTATTGTGGCACGATGTAGTTCCGTGCATATTATTGTGTTATGATGTAGTTTCGTACATATTATTGAGGTACAATGTAGTTCCGTATATATTATCGTAGCACGATATAGTTCCGTGCATATTATTATGTTATCGCGTGGTTAAGTATTTAGCCCCGAGTTACAATTAAAGTATTCGTGGTACTTTGATGATGGAGTATGAATATTACTTGATAGTTAACTTAATGGTTTCTGTTTACTTCCCATTACCTTTGAATTATTTTGCTTTGCATATATGAGCAACTTGCTAGTTTACTAGGAGCCCCGTCCCTGCTTATTGAGTCACTCGACTCACCCCTTTCTTTTTTCTTTGTTGGCTTTGGCTTATTTATGTCTTATAGATTCGACGCTATCTACTAGTGAACATCAGGGTTGACTGAGGTGGAGCATCCTTCTATCAGCAGTGAGCCAATCCTTCGTCCGTGGTGGCCACCTATATAGTTTATCTTTCCCTTTGATGTATTTCTGAAATTTTGGAGTTGTATAACTTATTCGACACTCTTAGATGTTCATGATTCGGGGAGTAGTTAAACCTTTTATTGTCGGGATATTTCAACTTCCTTATTTCTTTTATGGGGTATTATTGAAATATTTATTCATTTCATAGTAGAGTTTATTCTAATTATTCACAAATCAAGTTGGTTCGCCCAACTTGGTTAGTTGGGTGCCCTCACGACCTATTCGGATTTTTGGGTCGTGACAAATTGGTATCAGAGCCATTGGCTTAGAGTGCTCACGAATCATGAACAATGTCTAATAGAATCTTGCTGATCGGGCGGAGACGTCTGTACCTATCTACGAGAGGCTATGGTGACATTTAGGAAACTTTTATTCTTTCTTTCCTTATCGTGCGTAGTATTTCCATAACAAGACTAATCTTTTCCACTGTCTAGCGCACAAATGGTGAGGCTTCGTTCTTCATCTCTAGGAGCACATTTGTAACCCATCAAAAGCAAACTCGATTCTCTCAACCTTCTTTTTCAGACCAATCTATTTCATGTCCTCTGCAGCACACATCACGCATAATTAACATTGGGTGCTATCATTGTCGTGATCTTGGTCATCATATTAAGGATTATCCTAGATTACTACAGGGAGGTAGTCACTATTTTTCCTCGACCCCAGATATCTGTACAGTCAGCCAGTTAGGAGTGCACCACCGCCAGGCAGAGGCTGTGGGCATGGTGGTAGTGTCCTCCGAGGGTGGTCATCAAAGTAGCAGTTCAGCTCAGCCTCAAAGACGGTTTTATGCTTTTACAGATAGACAGGAAGTCGTGGCATCCAACATAGTGGTTAAAAATTTTAGTGTTGATTATATGTGTATTCATGATCCCTTTTGTGTTTCTACTCCTATTGGAGCGTCTGATGTAGTAGAGCGGGTGTATCCTGGTTATCATGTGTCTTTTAGAGGTCATGAGACCACAATTGATGATTAGTTCTAGACATGGTAGATTTTGATGTGATTATCGGTACGGATTGGTTAGCATCATGTTATGCTACTCTCGATTGTCATCCCAAGACTATTTGGCTTTATTTTTTCTGGCCCAGTACCGATAGTGTGGCACGGTTCTTGTTTGCCACCTACAGGACGTGTTATCTCATTTTTTAAAGCAAGGAGTATGGTGAGAAAGGGATGTTCTGCTTATCTTTCCATTATTCGGGACTCCAATGTGGAGGTTTTCTCTCTTGATTCTATTCCCATTGTGAGGGAGTTCACTGATGTGTTTCTCGATGATTTTCCTAGACTTACTCCGGATAAGGATATTGAGTTCGGTATTGATTTGATGCCCAGAACTCAGCCTATATCAATTCCTCCGTATTGTATGGCTCCAGCCGAGTTGAAGGAGTTAAAGGAGCAATTGCAAGACTTATTGGATAAGGGGTTCATTTGACCTGGTGTGTCACCTTGTGGAGCTCCAGTGTTTTTCGTTAAGAAGAAAGATGGCTCTATGCGTATGTGCATTGATTATAGGCAGTTGAACAAGGTCACTATCAAGAATAAGTATCCATTGCCACGCATAGATGACTTGTTTGATCAGTTGCAGAGAGCCAAGTTCTTTTCCAAGATTGATTTGAGGTTTGGGTATCATCAGTTGAAGATTCGGGAGTCAGATATCCCGAAGACAGCAGCTTTTATGGATGTGATTAATTGGGTGTTCAAGATTTATCTAGACTCATTTGTCATTGCCTTTATTGATGATATCTTGGTCTATTCACATAATTGTGAGGAGCATGAGCATCACTTGAGATTGGTTCTTCAGACACTTCGAGAAAATAAGCTTTATGCTAAGTTCTCAAAGTATGAGTTCTGGTTGAACTCTGTGGCTTTCTTGGGACATGTGTCCACTGAGGGGTCGTTTGGTTGGCGGGATTGGACTAATAGTCCAGGGATTAAATTTGGGACTACATTAATCTCATGTTTGGTTGGTGGAATTAGTTGAAATGGGACAATTTTTATACCACATTCATGGTATTATCTAATCCCACATAAGGGACAGGATTGTTAATCTTGGGATTACTGTAATCCCAAATTTGTGGGATATATATCCCACTTATTTAGTGCTGCAAACCAAACGACCCCTAAGGGTATTAAAGTTGATCCTAAGAAGATTGAGGTCGCTCAGAATTGGCCACGACCTACTTCTCCGATAGAGATTCGTAGTTTTCTTGGTCTGGCTGGATATTATAGGCAATTTGTGGAGAAGTTTTCATCTATTACTGCTCCATTGACCCACTTGACTCAGAAAGCAGTTCAATTTCGTTGGTCAGAAGAGAGTGAGGCGAGCATTCAGAAGCTCAAGTCATTGTTCACTAGCGCTCCAGTGTTATCTCTTCCTTCTGGACCTAGAGGGTTTGTAGTTTATTGTGATGCTTCTCATGTTGGGTTGTGATGTGTCTTCATGCAGCATGGTAAAGTCATTGTTTATGCTTCTATGCAGTTGAAAGTGAATGAGAAGAACTATCCGACCCATGATTTAGAGTTTGCCACTGTGGTATTTGCTTTAATGATTTGGACACATTATCTGTATGGCGAGCCTTGTGAGTTCTTCACCAATCACAAGAGATTGCAGTACTTGCTTACTCAGAAGGACTTGAATGGCAGGCAACGTAGATGGCTCGAGCTGATCAAAGATTATGATCTTACTATTCATTATCATCTGGGGAAAGCCAATGTGGTGGCTGATGCATTGAGTAGGAAGTCTATGGGTAGTGTTGCATTTCTTGATGTTGAGATGAGACCTTTAGCTCGAGAGTTGCAGACTCTATATATTCGAGGGTGAGATTTGACGGTTTGGACTCGAACCGGGTATTTTCTTGTATGCTGGCTCAATCTTCCTTAGTTAGCCAGATTAGAAAAGACAGTTCGAGGATCCTTACTTTTTTGAGTTGCGAGGGCGTATTCAAAGTGGAGGAGCCCCTCCTTTTAAGTTGGATAGTGATGGTTCGGGTTGGTGGTCATCTTTGTGTTCCTAATGTTGGTGATTTGAGGCGGTTGGTTCTTGATGAGGCTCATAGTTCGCGGTATTCCATTCATCCCGGTATTACCAAGATGTACCAGGACCTTCGGGAGTTATTGGTGGAAGGGGATGAAGAAAGATTTCTTTGACCGTGTATCTCGGTGCATGAACTGTCAGCAAGTCAAGTACGAGCATAAGAGACCCGCAGGTTTAGCCCAGGCACTACCCATTCCTAAGTGGAAGTGGGAGAGGATTACCATGGATTTTGTAGCTGGCTTGCCGAAGACATTGAGGCATCATGATCCAGTTTGGGTCATTGTTGATAGACTTACCAAGTTAGCCCATTTCATTCTGGTGAAAACTGATACAACAAAGAAGTTGGCTCGAATATTTATTGAGCAGGTTGTTTGGATGCATGGTACTCCATTGTCTAATATCTCTTATCAAGGCTCTCAGATCACTTCTCAGTTTTGGCAGGCTTTTTAGCGAGAGTTGGGTATTCAGATCCAGCTTAGTACCGTATTTCATCCGCAGACTGATGGACAGTCTGAGCAGACTATTCAAATCTTGGAGGATATGTTGAGAGCATGTGCCTTGGATTTTGGCGGTTATTGGGATGATTATTTGGCTCTTGCAGAGTTTGTTTATAATAACAGTTATCAGTCTTCCATTCTGATGGCGCCATCCGAGGCATTATATGGTCACCGATGTCGATCTCCAGTTGGTTGGTTCGAGTCTCGAGATGTTGAGGTGTTAGGTCCGGATATTATTCGTCAGACTTTGGATACGGTCCGTATAATTCAGGATCATCTTCGAACTGCTCAAAGTAGGCAGATATCACACTCGAACAAGAGAAGTTGAGAGTTGGTATTTGAGGAAGATGATATGGTTTTCTCGAAGGTGTCACCAATGCGGGGTGTGAATAGATTTGGGAAGAAGGGCAAGCTGAGCCATAGATTCATTGGTCCTTTTAAGATTGTGAAGCGTATTAGTAAGGTTGCTTATCGACTTGCATTGCCAGAGTCTATGCCTGTTCATCCCGTTTTTCATGTTTCTATGCTCCGTAAGTGTGTTCGAGATCCCACTCATGTGAACTTAGCTTATGAAGAAGTTCCAGTTGCTATTGTAGGAAGAGACACCTGAAAGTTGAGGTCTAAGGAGATTCCGTTAGTAAAAGTGTGATGGCATAACCGTCCGCATGATAAGGATACTTGGGAGCTCGGGTCGAGCATGCGGGATAGGTATCCCCACTTGTTTGAGGCATCAGGTATGCGAATTCTTTAAAATTTTTCTTGTTAATTATGATTTATTTCATATTTAGCTCCTTGTCGGAGTATGGTTGGTTCGTTATTGAGATTTAAATCCTTGTGGGAGTGCTATTGATTATTTTGAGTTATATTGGGTGCCTATGAATGGCTTGTTATGTTGTATATGGTTGTTGTTGGTATTTGAGACAGGGATTATTTTTGGATAGTCCAATTTACAAAGGAAACTCTAGCGAAATTTTTGTAAATTTTGGGACTTAGCCAAATTTTGAGTATATATGAAGTTTGGTTGTGAGTGGTAAATGGTTTGGTGTTGGATGCATGTGTATAAATAGATGATTGGTAAATGGTTTAAGTGCAGAAGAATGTAATGACCCGATAATTTTTACTTATTGTTTAGTTATCAAGCAAGTTATTAAGGGTAAAAATATAAATTTCATTGATGAAAAAAATTATTAATTAAATGACTTTTGGACCAAGTAGATATTTTCTTACATTAGTTGGAGCCTTATAGTTGGTCAATATATAAAGGATGGAGCTATGGGCTAGGCCCACATCTCTTTTACTAGCCCATTTATTTTAAGATATCTAGTCTTTGGTCTTTATGGTAAGAAAATAAATAAGTTGAAAATAGAGCTTGGAGTAGCATAAAGCAGATAGATCGTGGGCTGCCTTGTAAATTTGCTGGGAATTATTGTTATAAAGTCTGATCTTCCACTGTAGAAACAAAGTACTCAGGTATATATTTTATAAATCTCCATCTTTGATTAACTTTAATAGAGAACTCTATCATGTTTCCATCATTACTTGTTAATGATTATGTAAACCATTTTGGGGGAAACATGATGATTAGGCAATGATTGATGCCTTTTATAAAGCTTGGTCTTCTTGAGGTTCTAAAGATTAACGTTGGCTACTATTTTAATAAGCTTGGTTTCGGGTATAGCAGTTTATTTTAGGCATTTAAGTATTCCATCTCTCTATTATTGTTAAATGGTTTTAATGGTTGACCCTTGTCTAAATTATAAGATTATATGGAGAAATTTGATAGTTTTAGGCTTAAATCCTATAACACTAATTTAGTTATTTGGAGGACTAAATTGCATCAAGTTAAGACCTTTAACATAAATTTGGACTCGTGTGCTTATGAGTAATGCGATTAAGAGCTCAATTTCGGGGTTTGGCTATGTGGGCTCGATGTTAACTCTTAACTTGATTTCTTAAGGTTTGGAATATTTAACCGTAGCTTTGGTATTAATTGTATTCCGTCGCTTTATTAGAGCGAGAACTCTTGGAAGAGATTTGAAAAAGAAAAATCATTGTTGAGTAGCGAATGAGCTTCAGACTGAGGTAAGTGTATTTCACTTTCTTGGTGGACTTGCTCCACACCCTATATATGATATATGTTTCTATACAAATAATTATGGCACGATGTGGTTCCGTGCATATTATTGTGGCACGATGTAGTTCTGTGTATATTATTGCGGTACGATGTAGTTCCGTACATATTTTTGAAGTACAATGTAGTTCCGTACATATTATCGTAGCACGATGTAGTTCCGTGCATATTATTATGGTATGGCGTGGTTAAGTATTTACCCCCGAGTTACAATGAAAGTGCTTGTGGTACTTTAATGATGGAGTATGAATATTACTTGATAGTTAATTTAATGGCTTCTCTTTACTTCCCATTACCTTTGAATTATTTTGCTTTGCATATATGAGCAACTTGCTAGTTTACTAGGAGCCCCGTCCCTGCTTATTGAGTCACTCGACTCACCCCCTTTCCTTTTTATATGTTGGCTTATTTATGTCTTACAGATTCGACGACATCTACTACGGAGCATCGGGGTTGACAGAGGCGGACCATCCTTCTATTAGCAGTGAGCCAACCATTCGCCTGTGGTGACCACCTATATAGTTTATCTTTCCCTTTGATGTATTTCAGAAATTTTGGAGTTGTATAACTTATTCGACACTCTTAGATATTCATGATTCGGGGAGTAGTTAAACCTTTTATTGTCTGGATATTTCAACTTCCTTATTTCTTTTATGGGGTATTATTGAAATATTTATTCTTTTCATAGTAGAGTTTATTTTAATTATTCACAAATCAGGTGGGTTAGCCCAACTTGGTTAGTTTGGTGCCCTCACGACCTATTCGGATTTTTGGGTCGTGACACTACCGCGCTGTGCGTCGCATGGCGTGCCGCAGAAGGGTCAATTTTCATAGAGTTTAAAAATAGTGTTGGTGCACGCAAATTACCTTGCGGCGCCCCGCAGCGCGACGCAGCAGGCCAAAAATCCTGATGTTTTGATTCTGAGTTTATTTGGGTCTATGGGGACGATATAAAGGCCTTAAAACACGCCCCAAAACATAACTTTTGATCTGAAAATGAGCAAAATGAGGCTAGAGCTTTGGAGACTTCAAGAACACAAGATTTTTTCGCAAAATCTTCCTTTTTTGTGATTTATTCATTCATGAATTCTCTTGACTTGATTATGAATATGAGTGGCTAAAATACCCATTCTAGGGTTGATTCAACCACTTCAATACTTATGTGTGATGAATATTTGTCTTAATGAATGAAACTTTTTAATTCTTACTATCTAAGTGTTTATGTTTTTCTTTTATTGATTGGAAGGACCCCCAATTGATTGTCCCCTTTATCCTTGTGTGTCTAGGGATAGATTCAAAAGTTAACTATTAAATACTTACCAATATTTTAACCTAAAACCAAGGCATTACTTAGGTTGTCAAAAAGGTGAT
Source organism: Petunia axillaris subsp. axillaris (assembly GCA_029990575.1). Classification (NCBI taxonomy): domain Eukaryota; kingdom Viridiplantae; phylum Streptophyta; class Magnoliopsida; order Solanales; family Solanaceae; genus Petunia; species Petunia axillaris. Next base: position 7,983,529 of record JARKNS010000001.1, on the reverse strand, counting down.
TTGTGACCATCGAACCCGATTGTGAACCATACTTGTAGTCCTATATTTTTTTATTAATTAATTGAAAAATTGGTTAGTGAAAGTTACAATTATTACACGAGAGTAAATAGTTATGAATTTGGTGAAAGTGTTCAATACGAAGAGCCAAGTTGAATTCGTTAAAGCATTATTCTAATACATAGGTAGGAGTTTGGTAGATAAATCCTAGGTATTCCATCTCTTGAATTAATCCTCTTCTCTACTAATTGCAAATTATTTAGTTATTAATTTTATTGTTATTTAGTTGATACTACAATCCCAAACTAAGATAAAACCACCTAGAATTAAATCGATAGATAAATTAGTTACTCCCTCCATCTCAAATTATTTGTCCTTCTTTCTAAAAATAGTCGTCTCAAAATATTTGCCCAGCTAGGATTTCAAGGTAAAATTTTCCATTTTTTCCCATTTTACCCTTAATAATTATTGTTCTTGAAGACCCAAATATCTCAATTAGTAGAGTAAATATTTAAAGAGGAGAGAAAACATAAATAAGGGTAAAATAGTCAATAATCCCGCTTCATTAATGATATTTTAAGGGGCGTGTAAAAGTGAAGAGGACAAATAATTTGAGACAGAGGGAATAGAATAACAACTAGATTTCGAGTATTCTCTGTGGGATTCGACCTCGGGACTTTACAGAGCTATATTTTTCGTCCCTCTTATAGGCATAGTTGGCCATGATCACTTAACAATACAAGATAACTCTCCTAAGGATAGACATATATACAAGTTTTCTGAATAATAAAGCTAACTACAAAGGATATTTGAAAAACTGGTAGAACTAATAATATAGTAGTGGTGCACGCCCAGCGATAAAATGCTCTTGGCGCACATTAGCCCTCTTTGCTAACGTGCACCTAACAAGCTTGATTCCATGGCAAAGTGTACACGAGGAAGACCACAAAAAATGGGGAAAACTCATATGAAAATTAACTATTGATTCCAAGAGGATGGGAGACTATAGATCTCAAGAGAAATTGATTCATACCCCTTTGAACAAAATTCAAATAAGCCCTAATCCCAATAACTCTGGGTCATCAAAAACCCAACAAACTCCTATTGTGCTAACAAATTCAAACGGGACAAGGATTTTTGCAACACCAGCTACCATGGGGAGTAGAGATGATCGAAATGGAGAATTAGCAACGGGTAAATCACCCGTCACTATACTGCAGAATACAAATGTGAAAACCCCTGAAAAGGAGAAGACAAGTGGAAATGGGTTGAACTTGGGTGCGCAGCTGAAATCCATTGGAGATATCCCAAACACAGTTGGATCTAGTGGAACTAAGCACCAGGTTGAAACTAACTCAAATAAGAAGGATGCAGGTGAGCCAACAACTGTCAATATAAATGTAGAAGAAGAGAGACAATACAATAACAAGGCATCCTGAGCAGGCTTGTTCTCAAATAATCGAGTTCCAAGTAATGGTATGAATCTGTCCTTTATTCCCCATATGATTGTTGATGGGAAAACTGTAGTAACATTGGAAGAAACTGATATTGTGGAACATCTGGATATCTGGAAAAATGCTCTGGTGATTTTCTTATTGGGAGATATACCTAGTTTTACTGCCATGAGCTCCTATATTGCTCGTAACTGGAACAGAGTAGCTAAGCTAGATATGTATTACCATGATGATGGGTTTTACATAGCTAAGTTTAAAACTAGGCAGGACAGGGATGAAGTAATGTATTCAAGACCGTACACATATAGACATATGCCTTTTATCCTAAAAATATGGACTCCAGATTTTGATTTCAAGCAGGAAATGCCCAGAACCATGCCTTTGTGGGTAAATCTTCCTAATCTGCCTCTCCACTATTGGGGTCATACGGCACTGAGTAGAATTGCTAGTCGATTAGGGAGTCCCATCTATGCTGATGAATGCACTACAAAGCAAACTAGAGTCTTCTATGCAAGGGTGCTACTGGAAATTGATGTAACTCAAGAGCTTCCTAATGAAGTTCCCATTATAGGCCCATCTGGCAAGGAATTTGCTCGGGAGGTCATATATGAATGGAGGCCTTTGTTCTGTAAAAAATGTGCCATGTATGGACAGGAATGCCCTGAAGAATAAGCTAAAGAGGTACAACAGCCAGTAAAGCAAATGCAAGGGACCAAGGGCCAACACAGAGAGGCTAAGAAGCATGACACGACCCGGAATTCGACTAGGCCATGCGGGCACCCGACATCTTCCCCTAGACCTGTCGGGGGAACCCTTACTAATTTAATTCGAAAAATAAATATAACAATTCATAAATAAGGACAAGACTTAAAACAAAAACACAGACATACTGATACCTCTAAGCTGTACAAAAGAAATTACAGCTAACTACCCAACATACTAGGTTTAGGGCTATCCAGACTAGACATCTAAGAGTACAAAAGAAGACAAATACCTCCTGAAGGGAGCAAACTGCAACTGAAATGATAACCAATAAACTGGTGGCCATCCGAAATAAAGCTGGCTCACCCTGACATCTGAAGTCGTCTACGCTCCTTCACAATGTGGCAAACTCAATCCTGGAGCGAACCAGTCGAAACGAAATAGATAGACAAGAAACAAACAACAAAAAAGGGTGAGTCAAAAGGACTCAATAAGTGGGACAGACTAGCCACCTCAAAGAGTAGGATAGCTAGCCAGGGAGAAAAGAAACAGATAAACAAAATTCTTCTTATTTAAATTATAAAACCGCAGAGCCAGATAATAACTAGAACACGTATGGAATCGCAAACTATTCAATAACCAGGAACGTAATACAGCCAGAACACATAGGTATCCCGAACACATCAACAATCAGAAATACATCCTGTTGCGGCGTGCAACCTAATCCATATATTCATCCTGTTGCGGCGTGCAACCCGATCCATATATTCATACCGCTGCGACGTGCAGCCCGATCCATATATTTATACCGTTTCGGCGTGCAACCCGATCCCCGCAACTTAGAATACGAGCTAGAAATATATAGGCAAACTGTAATATGTCCACAACATGGTGTACATACCGCATACATAAAACATAATATAATACACACAATAGTCAGTATGCGGTGCAATGAAATGGGATAAATGCGGCATGATGCAATGCAGTCACATACTCTTGATACCTATCTCCAGCGCGGGACTCTCATCGTCTACCAGGAGATATATGCAATAATGACCCTTCACCGGTGCGGGACTCTCATCGCCAACCGGGAAGTATATGAAATAATGACCCTTCGCCGGTGCGGGACTTTCATCGCCAACCGGGAAGTATATGCAATAATGACCCTTCACCGGTGCGGGACTCTCATCGCCAACCGGGAAGTATATGAAATAATGACCCTTCGCCGGTGCGGGACTTTCATCGCCAACCGGGAAGTATATGCAATAATGACCCTTCACCGGTGCGGGACTCTCATCGCCAACCGGGAAGTATATGCAATAATGACCCTTCGCCGGTGCGGGACTCTCATCGCCAACCGGGAAGTATATGCAATAATGATGGCCAAAGTACAATGCTCAGATTCCCAATGCAATAGCAATAATAGGACATAATATATAATATAGAATTTAAATCCAAAGCTAAGGCGTAATGAGTACGCCTATCGGCAGCTACACACGTAAGGAACACGTGGTAGAAAATCCACGAGGCCAAGTGCCTCCAAAGAAATGGATATAAACACTTACCTCTCTCAAAAGTTAGCATTGCGACCAACAACCGCGTTATTCTTTGAATTCATTGCCAAACGATCCCACTGTGATCAATAAGCAGAAAAATATATCACATTAGGCTAAATGCTTCATTCCTCACATCTTAGGGCAATCCAGGTAGGAACCTGATACCCTATTCGCATACGCAATACACAGGCCAGGCCTATGTACAGGGTTTATGGTCACATAACCAAACCCCAAATAAATTACATTTATAAGTTGCCCATAACTCACTGAGTACAAATATATAATCAATTTTGTTATCGGGGTCCGTTTGACCCTTTAAAATATTAATTGAACTTATTAAAACGATGGCTACTATCCCAATTTTACCGTAAAAATATATTCAGACACACATAATAAACTCAAATAATATATTAGGATCATTACCTGAATGTTTAAGGGTGAAAATTCTACTCTTTTCCGGCCCCTTTTCTCATTTTCTGGCATTTTTTTATTTGCTGCGTCTTTCATATTTTTGTTTCTGCTTATCAGTTTCGTTAACCTCTAAATTTAATGATATATATCAATACCATGCCGCCTAACTTTTTTGTCCTTTTCCCTTTTTTTGTCTTTTTTTTTTTTTGTTTTCTTTTATTTTTTTTCTTTTCTTAATGAAAATTAAAACTGTACCCTCCGATATTCGAAATAATTTCAACTTTTGCATACAAGTTATACAAAATATATGTAACATACTCGCGAAGGCGGATCTCAAATTAGACTCCTAAGACTCAAGATGCGAATTTAAATGGAAAAGAAGCCAAATTATTTAACTTTCGGCATTTTAGCGGAAACTAGCCGAACAACATCGAAACTCACTTTTGAAAGTTTACAAAAGTCACAAATAATCATACGAACCTAACAACGCTTTTGGATTTTAATTCGGAGCTCGTTCGGCAAAACCGAGCTCGAAAATCTCTTTTTAAAATTTATCGCCAATAAAAACTGAAACCTTCTTCCGATGCCTACCAAACGAGGTCTGATCTAGCTCAAATTTTACAGAGAGGTCCTAATGGATATTACGAATATTTTAAAATTAGCGGCACGCCAATCGGAGTCCTAACTTCCGAAACGACTGACTGAGGTCGTTTCAAAGCAGCCATTGCAATAGTGGGTCAATAGGCAGCAAACCCAAGCACAAGGGAGTCAGGCAGGGGGAGTGGCCTTAATTAACTCACAGGAAATTTAGAAACCAGAAAGATCATATACCAAGAGGTACAGATGGAAAGGGGCAAGAGAAGTTACAACAGGGTGGTAAGCTCAAACAAGCTAGAAAACTGCAACCCCCTAGGAAACAGGAAGTGCCTATTATGAAAACTGCAAACTCTTTTTCCCCCTTATCTGATGAACAGGTGGCAGCAGAGGAGAGTAGTAGACCCCCTGATGAGAGGGTCATACCCAATAAACAATGATTTGGATTGCTTGGAATGTGAGGGGCATTAATAAGCCCTTCAAACAAAGGGAGTTAAGGACTACCTGAGGAATAATAAGATTGTTTTGGCTGGTATTGTAGAGACTAGAGTGAAGGAGCATAAATTCATGCAGGTAAAAGATAAAGTAGCTAAAGGGTGGCAGTGTGTTAATAACTACACTCAAACAACAAATGGAAGAATCTGGGTGTTGTGGAAGGAAGCTATAGTGAAGGTTGATGTACTTTAGATCCATGATCAATATATACACTGCAACATCATTAAAAAGCGCACTGAATTCACATGCAAGATGACAGTAGTATATGGTAAAAAAACTATAGAGGAAAGGAGAAGCTTGTGGGAAGGAATCAGGGACATTTGTGCTGCTATAACTGAACCATGGTGCCTATGGGGTGACTTCAACAGCCCTTTGATAGTAGAAGATAGAAGGCTACCTGTATCAGATGGCGAGATTATGGACTTTCATCAAGTTATGGAAGTACTTGATCTGACAAATATGAAAGCTACAGGCAGATACTTTACATGGACCAACACCCATGTATGGAGCAGGATAGATAGAGCTTTATGTAGGAGCTTGGATCATAACATATGTGAGTGTCACAACCTAATTCAAGGAGAACTCTTTTTCTGTCCATTCCCCTATTCACTTGGAACCTATAGGGGAAAAAATAAATATCAGGAGGCCATTCAGGTTTCTCAATGTGCTAGCAGAATGTGATAATTTCCTACCTTTGGTAGACAATATATGGAAGCTGGAAGTGCAGGGGACACACATGTATAGAATATGGCAAAAGCTGAAGAAGTGTAAGAACCAATTGAAGGAGCTACAAGGAACTGAAATGCACAGTGTTGACAGGAGAGTAGAGGAAGCTAGATATAGATTTCAAAGCATTCAAAGCTCAATTTCCCAGAGCATTGATCAGGAGCTATTACATAAAGAAAAAGAGGAATTGGCTGAGCTAAACAAATGGTCAGACAACCAGGAAAAGATATTGAAGCAGAAAACAAAGACACACTGGATAAATGTGGGGGATGGTAACAATAGATACTTCTTTGCATGTATGAAAGCCAGGGCAAGCAGCAACAACATTTCACTACTGAAAATTGCAGTTGTACACCTATTACAGAAGCAGGAGGAGATTGTAGATGAAATTATGGAGTTCTATAAGGGACTCCTAGGCTCATCAACAGACAGGTTACCTTGCATTGACCAGAATATTATGAAACTAGGGCCTAGCCTGTCTATATAGCAACACAGGGATATGTGCAGAGCCATTACTACTGATGAAATCAAGGAGGCAGTCTTTTCACTAGAGGACAACAAAGAACCTGGGATAGATGGTTATAGTGCTCTATTTTTCAAAAAAACATGGGACATTGTGAAAGAGGATGTATATGCAGCAATACTGGAGTTCTTTAACACAGACAAAATGATGAGGGACATCAACAACACGGTGATTACGTTAGTCCCAAAGCTCTCTCATCATGAACCTATAAAAGACTACAGGCCAATTGCATGTTGCTCCACTATATATAAAATCATATCCAAAGTGATCTCTGAAAGATCAAAGGGGTTATTGATGGCATTGTTGGACCTAGCCAATCTGCTTTTGTGCCTGGTAGGCTGATATCTGATAATGTAGTGCTCATTCATGAACTGGTAAAAGGCTACACAAGGAAACACATATCTCCAAGATGCATGATCAAAATTGACCTTCAAAAGGCCTATGACTCTGTTGAGCGGGCTTTCATTGAATGCTAAAGGGGCTGGGATTTTCTAGGAAGATGGTTGACTGGTTAATGGTATGCATAACCACTATAAGCTACACCTTTATAGTGAATGGTGAACTATTTATAACTATGAAGGCTAAGGGGACTTCGGCAGGGGGATCCAGTATCTCCATATATTTTTGTGTTGATCATGGAGTACCTAAACAGATGCCTCACATCCTTGAAGAATATACCAGACTTCAATTGTCACCCTAGATGTCAGAAGCAAGGTATCACCCACCTTTGTTTTGCAGATGACTTGCTACTCTTTGCAAGAGGATACTTGAAATCTATTCAAATGCTAAGGGACAAGGTTTCACTATTTTCAGAGGCATCTAGGCTAAAAAAAAACTTAAGCAAGAGTCAAGTTTATTTTGGGGGAGTTGATAATGATACTAAGCAAGGAATCCTTGAACTGCTGGGATATGAGATGGGAGAGCTTCCTTTCAAATATTTAGGAGTCCCTCTGTCAACAAAAAGGCTCACAGTAATGCAATGCAAGCCATTGGTTGATAAAATCACTGCAAGAGTTACCACCTGGATGGCTAGAAGTTTATCTTATGCAGGTAGAGTGCAGCTGATTAGAGCTATCATGTTTGGTGTCCAAGCCTACTGGTCGCAACTATATTTACTACCACATAAGGTAATCAAGCTGATTGAGGCCATCTATAGAAGCTACTTGTGGACTGTGGAAGCTAATATTTCTAAAAGGGCACTGGTGGCGTGGGAGAAGACTTGTATGCCCAAAGCAGCAGGAGGAATGAATATCATAAATCTAAAAATCTGGAACCAAACTGCTATATGCAAACTTCTATGGGCACTAAGTCAACATAAAGAGAAGTTATGGATCACCTGGGTGCACACCTATTATGTAAAGAAGCAAGATTTGATCACAATGAAGATGCCTGCACAAGCCTCTTTGATGGTAAGGAAAATTATGGCAGCAAGTGAACACAAAGCTGAAACTCAAAAGCAATGGGGAACTATGCATCAAGAATGTATACAAAAGCCTGCGAGGAGAAATCTTAAATGTGCTTTGGGCTAGCCTGATTTGTCATAACAATGCCAAAACCAAGCATGTTTTCATCTTGTGGTTGACTTTTCTGGGAAGACTTAGAACTAAGGATAGGATGATAAATGGGGTATCACAATGGATGGATGGTGTGTTTTATGTCTGAACCAGAATAAAAATTCCCAGCACTTGTTCTTTGATTGTGTGTTCACTAAAGCCATATGGAAAGGGATATTATAGTGGATGAAATGGCACAGGACCATACTTCCTTGGGAGATGGAATGGAAGTGGGTACAGACAGCATTCAAAGGGACAAGGCCTCAACAGATGACCCTAAAGACCTGCTTGGCTACAACTGTATATGAGGTTTGGATGGAGAGGAACTACAGGATATACCAGCACAGAAGTAGAACTGAGGAGCAGATGCTGCATGAAATAAAAACAAGAGTTTGTACTAGAGTAAGAAAGAATAGGAAAATCTGGTAGAGGCAGACGAAAAAAGAATTAGGGCGAGGTGATTCGACATGATATGACTCACCTCCAGGTCATCGAGGACGTGACCCATGACAGGAAAGCGTGGAGGTCTAGGATTAGGGTAGAAGGTTAGGTAAAGGCGATTGATTGCTGTCATTTTAGTTGTATTGTTCTTATGCATAGTAGTCTTATATTGCCCTTTTCGCTATTGGCCTCTTATGTTTGCCCTGACTATAGTAGTTTTATATGAGTTCTTGAGCATTAATGGTATTTCTTACCTTGTTTGTCTTCATTTTATTTTCAAAATATTTGTTTGCCTTCAAAATTTTCAAATATTTTTTCTAAATTGAGGGTCTATCGGAAACAGCCTCTCCACCTTGATGGAGATAAGGTTTGCGTACATCTCACCCTCCCAAGACCCCACTTGTGGGATTACACTGGATTTATTGTTGTTGCTGTTGTTTGACTATGTAAGCTCTCGATAATAGCTAAGCTTTCAGGAACTGTATTTCTTGGAACTTAGGCCTTTTGGCAACTAGCTAGTCAGTAGGGATGCTTGGACGCTAAGGTATGTTTAGGAGCAAAATATTTGAGAAGGATTTTCCAGGCTAGGCAAGTTCTGGTATGTAATGCACATTGGTAATTAATTAAAAGTAATTTTAATTGTAAAAAATAAAAAAATAAAAAAAATAAAGCTAGCTACCTAAAATACACAGATTTAGAAGTTTTCAGAAAACACATCTAAGAAGTCCAAAAGATATACACATCTTCCGAAGGGAGAAAAAATAAGATAAACTATAATATCTATAATTGGCGGCCTTAATGAACAAGCTGAGTCACCGTGGACAGCTGGGAACGTACTGCTCCTCAGTCACGACGCAGCTAGCTGGGTCCTCGAGCAGAATTTGTCGAAACAAAAGACACAACAAGAACAAAGAAGGAGTGAGTCATAAGGACTCAATAAGTGAAGAGTAATAAATGAACTCGAAGAATAGCTACGCTAGCAGGGAAGCAGAAGCCATAGCAGTCAACCAGATTAGTCATACACAGATAATCAATACAACAAATCCATACAGCTCAAAAAATACATATAAAGGTATAAAATGAATCTCTGATGATGTAATGGGGTCACATGTGCCCGAAACCTATCTTTGGTGCGGGACCCCCGTTGACTACCAGGAGATATATGTAATAATAATCCTTCACCGGTGCGGGCCCCTCATCGACTGTCAGAAAGTACACATCAAGCTCGCAACCAGAGTACAATGCTTCTATGCTCAATGCAATAACAACAACAAGGCATAACATATAGTATACAGTGTACATCCAAAACTATGGCGTAGTAGGCACGCCTATCGGCAGCTACACACGTAAGGAACACGTGGTAGAATATCCACAAAGCCAAATCCCATCAAAGAAATGGATACTATCACTTATCTCAAGCACTGGGTCAAAATAGCCACTGAGTAACTTCTTTTCCTTTTCGATGCCTCTCAGAATAATCCTTATTTGAGCCAAAGAAACATATTTGCACTTATAAGTGCCCAAAGAAGGAGTATCTAACTTTTATACATAAAAAAAGGAAAATTACTAAAATAATCCTGGGTCGAGCTTAGCCGGAAGCCTATAAATTATTCTTTTTCGGACTCCTCATAGTGCCACGAGTCCAATAGTATCATTAGTTTCATATTTTTGATGTCATATACCCATTCAATTTCATAAAGTATCAATTCCTATTTATGTCTAAAATCCCACTTTTTACGAAAGACTTTAAAAATACTCACTTCTTAGGGTACTTCAATATCTTGTTTACATTACAAATCCTACTCATAAATATAAGTAATAATCCTATTTAAACATCAATGAAGTTTGAGTCTTTGAATTTACTTTTTTTCGAGCCCTTGAAGATATCCTTGAAAATCTTACATGAAATATGGTACTAATTTATGATTTTGTCTAGCTGTAACCTTTGAGATGCAAGAACTCCACTTGATTTATGGTTGATATACTTATCTCTTCACTGAAGCTTTAAGAACAGGGCAGAATGGCCTTATCATTTTTTTTTTCCTTTTTGTTCCCAAGATAAGAGAACTAAGGAAAATACTTTATTTCTTTATCCCACATATCCTTATAATACAATGGTCAAACATGGCCATTTTTAACTGGCCATCACGTTCCTTTGAGGGTAAGCTAATTCCCTTGTCATTTTAACCATATAAATATTAACCATAAATGTATTTTTCATTCTTCCTCTTTAGTCTTTACCAATTTTCCATTTATATATTTGATTTGATCCATTTATTTTTATATTTTTTAAAAAAAATATTAAATCCAGCTACTAATTTAACTTTTTAAATATTTATAAAAAAAATTATTCGCGAAGACGGATTTTGAATCAGCTTCCCAAAACTCAACATGCAAATTAAACGGAAAGAAATCAAATTATTAACTTTCGGAACTTTAACGAAAACTATCCGTACGACCTCGGAATTGACTTCCGAATGTTCACACATATCACAAATGACCATACGATCCTAACGACGCTTTTAGATTTTGAATTGAAGCACATTTTTCCAAATCGAATTTGAAAATCTCTTTTAAGATTTACCGACAACGGAAACTGAGCACGAATCGAAATCCTAACTCCCAAAATGACTATCCAAGATCATTTTATAATATTTATAACAAAATCTCAAATTTTTTTACATATAATTCTCTATAGGATAATTGTTTACTGCTTATTCAATTATTTTTCTCTAATAACAATCTGTGAGATTATATAAAAAAAATAAATTATAACTAGTGATGATTAAATCGAACAAATTTTCTTGCTTGAATTGTGCAATAAAGTAGTAAAAATTTTGTGAGAATATATTTACCAAAAAGTAATTATCTTGCCTACAATAATTCTTTCATGAGAATTAAAACTGAGGTAAGTAAAATTACGGATTTGAAATGATAGATAGTTAAAAGTTACTTTTACCGTATTGTTTTATTCATTAGTTATTATATATTAATTTTACTCCGTCAGAATTGCAAAAGTAATATACTTATAACTTAGTTATAAAATATATACATGTGATAACAATAATTATGTAAAAATATTATTCTAGCACAGTATAAATATAAATAATTAGAGATATCAAGCCAAATATGTATTTAAAATTAAGATAAATATGATAAATATATTAAGCTTTACCAATTATTCTATTAAAAAGAGATTACTCTATTATGGAATAACAAAATTTAAAAGAGATATATAAAAAGAGTACGAATATTTTTACTACAAAGAAGAGAGAAGAAGATTAGATTCTTGTCTTGTTAGAGAAAAATGAAGTAGAAATTACAATGGATAAAAAGGGTTGCCCTCTTAAGCAAAATAATGCCTCTATTTATAGTAAAAAGTGGTGGCCAGCCAAGTCTCTATTTTGGTCAATGTAGCCAAGTCTCCGTTCTTCCTTAAAATCCTACGTGAATTTCCACTTTGGTTGCTACTTTAGTAAATGTTACTTATTTCTTTATTTTTGTTCCCACTTTGGTTGCTACTTTAGTAAATGTGACTTATTTCTTTATTTTTGTCCATGTATTAGCAATCTCCAATTTATTTTGGCCAAATGGGATTCCAAAGTGACTTATATCTTTTAAATTACACAAGCTAGTTGTCTCCAATATACGTCGGCCTATGCAGAGGCAAAAGTAATTTTTTTCCTTCCATTTCCCATATGTCAATTCCACCTTTATTATTTTGGAGTTTGTTTGTCCAAAGTGTATTTTTTTCTTTCCTTGGTAGAAATTTTTTTCAAAAAAAAAAAAATTAATTTGACAAAAATGACTTCTCTCTTCCAGCTTCTTTATTTTTCTTTTTAAAGTATCTCTTTTTCCCCACATGCCCACTCTTCTTTCTCCCTATCGCTAGGGGCCTCGCTCATCACATCAGTCTAACATGAGCTACTCTTCCATTTCATAAACGATCAATTGGAAAAAAAAGACTTTATTCCAATTGATCGGCATACTCCCAGATAACGGAATAAAGTCTTTCCTTTTCCTTTCTTTTCTGGTGGAAAAACAAAGGTAACTAGCCAATTCTCCAAGGTCTAGTAAACTAAGGTGGTAGTGCAGACAAGGTTAGAACCTAACCCTGACGGCTATGACCCCCAAAAAGATTGCAAATTCTATCGTGATGTTGGGCATAGCATTAAGAGATGTATGGACTAGGCCTGTTGAGGAACTGAGATGATTCATCTTAGTCTTAGTATGTCGGGTATGTCTTTGGCCAAGCCCAGGGATTGACAAATATATAGTGGCGGGTCTATCTTCTTCTGGGCGGGAAATATGCGAGAATAGTATATAAAAATTCATGTTTTATTTTAAAATTTATATTTTTATATATTAAGTTACATGAATAATTTATATTCATCAGGGTTAAATATAATTTTTTGAGAGGCATGAGGTATTATGAAGGCCTAAATATCCATTTTTAGTCGTTGCCATCAGCTATTCGGTCAAAGTGGACGATGGCAACGCCTAGTTGGAGGAAGTTTTTTATTCTTGTTTTTTACTTGTTCGAATCGAACCGGTTCCCTTTAATGGTTCTAGGCCAGTCAAATTCTTTTTTAAACCATTAACGGAATTAGAACCCCTACCCCACCAATTCAATAAAATCTAAATGGTCCGATTAAGTAACGGTTCGGTGCCAATCCAAACCGAACCGTTAGACAGCCTTAGCCTAAACCCTAACGCATAACCACTAGCTCAACCCACCTCCCAACCCTACCACCACCTCATGCTACTCCATGCCCAGCCGACACCTCGGCTCCCCGACCCCTACGACTTGAACCTTTACCCCCGACCCCAATTGCCCGACCATAGCCCCTACCTCGACAGTTGGCATTTGAACCCGACCCTTGACTCTCTAGCCCCCAACCCCCACCTACCAGCAGGCCATGACCCCGACCCCTTGACACGCGATCCTCCTGCCTCCGACCCTAATCCCCGACCCCATCCATGGTGTTTCCCTAGACTATTCACATATGATTTTGGAACAATATTTTCTAGTTACGTACCAAACAACATAAAATAAGTAAGAACATCACCTATTTTTCGAGAAAATATTTTTTAAACTTTTTTTTCTTGGTTTCCTTCATGCCCAACACATCCTACCTATTCTTCATTGTTGCTCCCAACGCACACGCAAGTATACGTGGTCGACAAGTAATAAAGTGATAAGTAGAGTATCGTTCCCACGAGGACTATTCAGACTGGACTCCTAGCAAATAATTTCCTATTAATTATTCAGGGATCTTATTCAATGATGATTGTGAAATCTACTAACTAAAGAAAATAATTAAAAACGAGTAATTGAAATCAAGTATTCAAGAGCAAACTATAGTTATTATCAATAATAAGGAGAAACGGTCCAGGGTCAGAGCTACGAACAATCCAGTTGAGTTTTCCAGTTGATTCTACTTCTTGATTTCCTAGATTGCTAACTACAGGTTAAATGTACCCGTGAAAACCTTTCGATTCTTCACGGTCTATACAGGCTACTCCAATCCCTATATGTCTATGGGTTGAATCACGTGCACGCATTAACGAATTCTGTGATTAGTTAAGCTAGGCGAGCAAGTATATGTCTAGCCTACTCACAAATTGGTTACCCAATGCCCGGGTTCACAATCTAGCTCTACTCTTTCTTATTTGCGTTCATAAATTCCCTCTTTCGAGTTTAATCTAAAAATCATAGATAGTGTTCAATTATCAGGCCTCAATAATCAAATAATTATGATCAAGAAAGAATAAACAATACGTAATGGTAAATCAATATATAGAAATCAACTTTCAAACATCAAACTTCATGTATTTACTCTAACCCTAGAACGAACAAACTATAGAATTAAGGAGAACAATAAGAGAAAGAGAGAAAGAACTTCTTTAGAAGACATCTAGGGCTCCTCCCCTCTCCTCCAAAAATTGCTCCAAAATACGAACTCCCACTCTTAAACGAAATAAAAGAGGTTTTATATTGTTTACAAAGTGCTAGCATAAGTTAAAACAAAGCCTAATATAGTTGGGAGAACTTTTGTCTCGTCAGCTTCAAGGCTTTCGTGGAGCCACGCCTCCACCATAGCCTCCAACTTTTCAGGGCATTCTTGAGGCCTTGCTCCAGTATAGCTTCCAACTCTTCAGGGCTTTCTTGAGGCCTTGCTCCAACATAGCTTCCAATGCGTCCATTAACTCTAATTTGATTGTTCTTGTCTCGAATTCATCCGCACCATTCCTAAAATCACAAATACGATAAGTGAGCACAAGAAACACTATTATCACATATAACGAGCGCATAAAGTACTAAAATGTGAGAATATATTAAGGTAAAATAGGCAAATATTGCCAAACATCACCACCCCACACTTAGAACTTTGCTCGCCCTCGAGCAATCATCAAAGACTAATTTCCCAACTAAATCCTAACACTTAATAGAACAGGTCTACCTATGATTATGGTTGATACCGACCATCAGACAAGTGCATATACATACCATGTGACCCTCAACGCATGCCAAAGAGTCACCACATTTTAAAACACTAGAACAACCCACTCAAGACATCTCAATCTCAAAAACCGACTCAATGGAATCAAGCTTTCACAAAATCACACCCATTCACTCAACCAAGAAGTCAAAATTTCACCTATCTCGTGCAAACCATGTGCCCTCACCAAATCAAGAGAGCGTCCCAAATATCACACAAAGAATATATTTCAAGAATAAATGAGGGACATAATATATGAAGAATTCACTCGCTCTCAAAAGAAATTCACGTGCCACACACAACGTACCATAGGCTTGCCCGTAGTGTAGGACTCAACTAATGTAAGCTCGCTCCAATCGAGATTAACTAGGACTATACGGGTTGTAATGTAGGCTAAAGGACGGGTAGGATATATATGGATAAATAGTGACTACCTCCCTAAGCACTTTAATACATCACTTTAATATTTTTTTTCACCATTCTTTTCAAAACCAACCAAGCAACCACCCAAAAATACACAAGAAATTTCCTCTCAAATTTAAGCAATTTCCAACTTTACTTTTGCTTACTCACTAGCAAGGATTGAGATTTTCTTTCTTTTGTTTTCTTCTTTTTTTCTTTTCATTTCATTTTTTTCTTTTCAATATTTTTCTCAACCTTGCCAATGATTCTCTTTTTTTTTTCTCAAAATGCACCATATTGTTTTCTTTCATCGATTCCACTCAAAAGCTACCCATTTACTCTAACCACAACTCCACAAACAATCAAATATTTTAATTAAAGTGCTCTAAGGAGTACTGGTTCAAAAGGAAGATAATTAAGAACAAAAAGGGTAAGGCTCGAAATGTGGGTGCCAACAAAAAGGTCAATAGGCTCAAAAGGGCTTAAGAAGGATAATATTCAAGGGTAGGCTAATCAAGGCTAGAAAGGCTTATCAAAGAAACGCATGTATCATCTCCCGACTAGAACGAACCTAGGATTTCGCTTTGAACACACACGGGGCAAGTTCTAGACATCAATATGCGGCACGGAACATAAAAAAAAAGATACTCACATCACACATGGCACATAGCTCACTAAAGACGGTTTCATTCCAACTCTCGGTCAAAGCAAACAAGATGCAACTTTAGAACTTTAAGCACTAAGGCACAGTAGTTCACAAAGAGTCAAGTAGTTGAACCTAAGCGTCTCAAAAAGATCATTCACATTTTTCTAGGCATGCATCATAATTTTAAGACCAAAAGGGATTCACAAATAGCACACGCTCAAGTCTAAATCCACCAGTATCAAACAAACCAAAGGCACCTAGTATTATATCAATTTTCCTAAAGTACTCTACTAACTACTACTACTAAACTACTCCTAAAAATAAAAATTACCCGGTTCAAAGGTCTACCCGTGGAAAAGAACCGAGGCCATAAGAAAAACCACAGGGTGGATGACATGTACCACTAATAAAGACTAAAAGGAAAATCTTTTTGGAATTTTTCATTGGTTTTCTAATTTATTTTTTTATATATTAAAGCAAGAAACAAATAAAAATAATGTCAAGTGACAAAAATAATAAAAAAAATTATTAAAATTAAATACCTAAAGGTACAATCATCCATAAACTCAAAATTTTGGAAGTTTCCCCACCCCACACTTAAAATCAAGCAGTGTCCCCAGTGCGATAAAAATAAAGTACAAGAGGTAAAGGAAACTTCCCTGAAGGCTAAACGACCTAGCCTTTGGCGCTAGCAGTGGCACCATCTCCATTACGAACCAACCAATTGTCCGTAGAGCAAGGGGTACTCAGACTTCCCCCGACATGTCGTCATTTTAAGGCATTAAGGGGTACAACACCCCACACTTGAGCTCAAGATACCTAAGCCTCGTGTGCAGTTGGAAGCTTTGGTGAGGCGACGCTTTGAGAAAGCTTCGAGCCTTTGGAGGCTTTGAGGGGGCGATGCCTCACGATAGCTTCACAGTTGTGTGGCTCACTGTTGTACGCCTCACGATAGCTTCACTGTTGGAGCTCACTGATGTGCTTAGAGCGATGGTGGGGCGACGCCCTTGCCATGGCTCGGTCCAGTTTTTCTCCCACAAATTTTCTAAGTGTTGTAGCTTTTGGAAACTGTTCCCGCAAGAATTTTCATTGCCTCTCAGTCATTCCGCACTCCTCGAAAATGCTTCACCTTTCGAATGTCCCGAGTCCTGCAAACACAACGATAACTACGTAACACTAAAGAAATAAAATTTTGAAAACAATAAAAATTGGGTTGCCTCCCAACTAGCGCTTGATTTAACGTCGCGGTACGACGAAGACAACTTCACCACCTTTGCCTCCACCTTGAACTTATGAATTGAATCCCCAACTTTGCCTCAAGCTTATGACTATGGTATTGGGAGTGGTGGCAAAAATACAAACGGACCAAGTAACCATTATCGCATTTTACACTTCTTGGCTTTTAAATGAGGGATGTCGTTTTGTCTCCTCAACATCACAAACTTTAAAATATAGGCACCTTGTTCCTCCTCCTTTGGTTTCTTCATAGGCTCGGGTGGCTCAATTTTCATGTCACCATCCAAACACAATGTTGAAAAATGATTGGAATGAGGTCCAATGCGCTTCAATTCTAAAATTGCATTACTTTTGACACCCTCACTTGCACAAACACTAGAGTCCTCAAATATGATATTTTCTATTTCCTCACTTGACTCTAATGTGGTTTCCTCAACTTCGGTATCATCAACTAATATTAGGTCGAATGGTAGGAATTCTACTTTTTTCTCCTCAAATTGGTTCCTAAGCTCTTCTATCTCAAATCTACTATTCACGACAACTGATAATTGGGCTTCAGACACCTCAATCATATCACTCAAATTTGACTCTAGATCGTGAATAGCTAAGCCAAATTGATCAATTTCTTGTGTGAGCTCCACTCTTTCTTCCATAAATTGTCTCGTCGTATTTGTAAAGTCGCTCTTGAAATCCCCATAAGCTTCTAAGAGTTTGGCTTGCTCCACTAGCCAAGTTTGGCTAACAACCTGCACTTCATCGCTCCTGTCAAACTCACAAACATCATTAGAATCATCAGTAAAATTATTGGGGGAAGGAGCATGACACTTAGGACAATCATTCCACCGACCACCACACAAGTTACAAAAGATCCAATCAAAGATGGTAAAAAATTCACATAACCAGTCTCATAGGACAATCATTCCACCGACCACCACACAAGTTACAAAAGATCCAATCAAAGATGGTAAAAAATTCACATAACCAGTCTCATAGGGTTGAAAGAGTTGGACAGTTTTTCCACAAGTGGGTTCCTCCGCAAAGCAGACAAAGATCATCAAAATTAGAATTACAATCACTCGACCAATTTTCATTAAAAGATGCCATGATAAGACAAGTAACACAATACTAAACTAAACAAAAATTAAACGTGAATAGAGAATAGTAAATCGTTCATAAAGAAAACAATCAATTATTTAGTCCCCGGCAATGGCGCCAAAAACTTGTTGCTCCCAACGCACACGCAAGTATACGTGGTCGACAAGTAATAAAGTGATAAGTAGAGTATCGTTCCCACGAGGACTATTCAGACTGGACTCCTAGCAAACAATTTCCTATTAACTATTCAGGGATCTTTTTCGATGATGATTGTGAAATCTACTAGCTAAATAAAATAATTAAAAACGAGTAACTGAAATCAAGTATTCAAGAGCAAACTATAGTTATTATCAATAATAAGGAGAAACGGTCCAGGGTCAGAGCTACGAACAATCCAGTTGAGTTTTCCAGTTGATTCTACTTCTTGATTTCCTAGATTGCTAACTACAGGTTAAATGTACCCGTGAAAACATTTCGATTCTTCACGGTCTATGCAGGCTACTCCCATCCCTATATGTCTATGGGTTGAATTACGTGCACGCATTAACGAATTCTGTGATTAGTTAAGCTAGGCGAGCAAGTATATGTCTATCCTACTCACAAATTGGTTACCCGATGCCCGGGTTCACAATCTAGTTCTACTCTTTCTTATTTGCGTTCATAAATTCCCTCTTTCGAGTTCAATCTAAAAACCATAAATAGTGTTCAATTATCAGGCCTCAATAATCAAATAATTATGATCAAGAAAGAATAAACAATCCGTAATAATAAATCAATATATAGAAATCAACTTTCAAACATCAACCTTCATGTATTTACTCTAACTCTAGAACGAACAAACTATAGAATTAAGGAGAAGAATAAGAGAAAGAGAGAAAGTACTTGTTTAGAAGACATCTAGGGCTCCTCCCCTCTCCTCCAAAACTTGCTCCAAAAATACGAACTCCCACTCTCAAACGAAATAAAAGAGGTTTTATATTGTTTACAAAGTGCTAGCATAAGTTAAACCAAAGCCTAATCTAGTTGGGAGAACTTTTGTCTCGTCAGCCTCAAGGCTTTCGTGGAGCCACTCCTCCACCATAGCCTCCAACTTTTCAGGGCATTCTTGAGGCCTTGCTCCAGTATAGCTTCCAACTCTTCAGGGCTTTCTTGAGGCCTTGCTCCAGCATAGCTTCCAATGCGTCCATTAACTCGAATTTGATTGTTCTTGTCTCGAATTCATCCGCACCATTCCTAAAATCACAAATACGATAAGTGAGCACAAGAAACACAATTATCACATATAACGAGCGCATAAAGTACTAAAATGTGATAATATATTAAGGTAAAATAGGCAAATATTGCCTAACATCATTAATCATAAGAGTTTCAGTTTTCACACAAATTATAAGCTAGAAAATTCTAAATCATACCTTTCAAACTGCTTGCATTTAAATAAAATTGAAGATGCAATGTAATGCTGACCCAAATCAGTAAAAAAAAATGGGATTAAGCTTTACCTTACTAGTTAAGTTGCAAAATTCCTCCTATAAGCTTTAATTTTCTGCCATTCAAAAAGGGAATAACAATAAATAAGATCTTGAAGAATGCTATCTAGTTTGGTAGTTTGTTGAGTAATGGATTCACTAGCCTTTTTTGTCTATCTCTCAACGGTAAAAAACTATGTCATATTGCACGCACTCATGCTCTATATAAATTTCAAGATGATGACAACAAATGCTAACTTAGAGGTTAACCCTGTTATTCTTATTATTTCGCAAACACTATTTTAGAAATCGTAAATAGCTTATGATCATGATCTTTTATGTAGATGAATACCCAAAGCCCTATCAAAAAGTTTACTACCATCCATATGGTGCGAGGAGATATTCAATTTCATGGACTCCTCCTCCTAATGATGCATGGAAATTGAATTTCGCTTGCACCGGTGCTGTAGCGGGCAGTTTCCTCCTTCGTGATCAATTTGCATTTTTCAAGTCAGCCTTCGCCTCAACATTTGAAGGGTTGAACGATGCGGTCGAAGTTGAACTTGCGACACTAGAATTTGGCCTATGTAACGCACTAACAGAAGGGTTGGACTACCTAGAAGTGGAAGGACACTCGGTGGAAACACTCAACCTAATCACCTGTGATGCAGAACCAACCTCACCTTTTATAGAGACTTTGGTTGATCGATGTATCCTTCTTTTGGCTTCATTTAAGATGGTAAAAATTCATCAAGTTGATCGTTTTGCTAATAAAGGGGCAATTGTTTTGTCAAGGATGGCACTTGACGGTTTAAGCGAACAGTATTGGGAAGACACACCCCCTCTTGATATTTCTGAAATTTTGATAGAAGACGTTGTTGGACGTTGGAATGATGTTGGTCGCAATGATGATGAAATGGATGATTGAATTAGCCCTTAATTTATTGATGTTTCAATTCTCTTATGTTGTTTTTACCCTTAAAAATGCTTCGTATTTCGACCATATGTTGCCATAGTAGTTATTAATGTTTCTCTTATGTTATTATGCCTTTTAAAAAAGCCTATTACTATATGAAGGATGTCGTTAGATATATGAAATTTATCTTACACAAAAACCTTTAAAGTTTTTTCTGCTCGCAACTTGAACACCTAATTCCTAACTTTATTGCTCTTTAATTACTCCCTCCATCCTAATTTAAGTGTTTTAATTTGATTGAACCCAGAATTTATCGAAATATAGGAAGACTTTTCAATTTTGTAATTCTAAATTAAATATGTGTGTAATATACTAAAATGTTCTTTGAGTTTTGCAGTTTTGAACTTGTTATGTATGATGTTTGACACACGACAGACCAAAAAAAAAAATAAGACACTTAAATTAGAATAGAGGGAGTGTATTCATTGCCACTCATGGCCAAATAATATTTCAAATCTTTATTTATTTATAGAATTTGTCCAAAATTTAAAACAAAATCTTCAAATTTCTAAAATCTGGTTAAGACTAGTTTTTAGAGGAAAAAAAAAAAACTCCACTCACAAAACTCCAATTTTTTATCGAGTGGAATGTATGTCCAAACACAACTTCAAGTTTCAATAACTATTTTTCAACTTAACTTTCAAAACTCGTATTTTCAAGTTTCAACAAAATCTATGTCCAAATGCTAGCGTAGTTCTTTTTTTCTTTTTTTTTAATTTGGGTTCTTTTAAAAAAAGGTGGTCTGCTATAAAAATGATATTTTCTTATTAAATTCCTCCTCCTCCTCCTCCTCCTCCTCTATTTTTTCAAGTGTAATTACAGTTGTAAACTCATGCATCTCTTAAAATTCATTTTTTAGCCTGATTTGCGATAAGCTTAGCTGTAGCTTAATTCTCTTGTGTAGCTACATTTAAAAGGAATTTAGGACACGACATTGTATTTTGAGTTGGGTAGATTCATTTCTGTTAACTGCACATTTTTAAGAATTTATTTTTCCAGCTAGATCTATAATGACCTTGTTGGGACTCCGCCCTTTTTTTTTGGCGAAGATACGCGACATCTTGTTTTAAATTAAATACTTCTTTTAGCTCGTGCAATTTTTGGTTTTTACAGCCGGTACGGGCCATAGGATGTAAGGTATACATCCCGTCGTCTTAGGAATTACAGTCTCCAAGTAAGGGTTTAGTTCGCCTTGAGTAAACAGGCACACGGACTTATTCTTCTCCAAGTTAGGGTTTAGTTCGCCTTGAGTAAACAGGCACACTGACTTATTCTTCTTTGTGGTTTACCATAATTAGAACTGGGTAAATCATAACTACAAATACCACTCCTTATTGTATTGTACAACCAAGCGCTCCACACCGACATGTTATTCTCAAGGAATAAGATTATTACTTTCTTGTTTATTACTTTCTCTCAGTTTATACTTAATTTCCTGCATATTTACCATATTACTTGTGACCCTTTCATAAATTTAATTGTTTAAAATATCCGACCAATTTTAGGTATAAACAGTTTGACGCCCAACGTAGAGCCCAGGAAATTGAAGGTTTCTACGAAGGATAAGCGCAGTCATGCCAGGCAGCGAAGATGTTGTACCACAGAAAACCTCCATCATGGTCCAGCAGCCGGTTCATAACTCGGCCAGCATGGCTGAAACTATGACCGGATCACAAGAAGCGATGTTTTACGCTCCACTATTGAGGCCAGCATCTCGCCGAGGATCTGTGCCCTATAGTCCTCAAAGGAGCAAACACAGGACAGGGAACCCACAACCCGTGAACACGATCTTCGGGGGACCCAGAGTCGATGCTGACAGAGCCAGAACTATCATGATCTGCAAAGCCCATCAGGATATGACCAAAAAGCCCCAGATCAATATGATCGAATTTGATGATGATGATGATGATACACAGCAAGCCCTCTACCCTCACCACGACGCCTTGATCATTACCTTCAGGGTATGCGACGCTCAAATCAAACATGTGCTGGTAGATCCAGGCTGTGGGGTAAACATTATCCACTGGGAGACCGTCCGCCAGATGGAAGTACAACACCAGATAATTCCCAGCCTATATACGATAACCAGCTTTAACAGCTCTAGTGAGAGATCTGTGGGTGAGCTACTCCTACCAGTCCACATTCTGGGGGTAACGAAGGTGATATCTTTCTAGGTGATGACATGCGACCTCTCGTATAATACCATCTTAGGAAGACCCTAGATTTACGAAGTGCGTGCAGTTCCATCCACACTTCATCAAGTCCTCAAATACCCTACCCCGTAGGGGTGAGAGAGATTCGGGGGGAGCAGAAACTGTCCAGAAGTTGCTACGTGACTTCCGTCACGTGCGTAGTATAGAAGGAGGCCAAGAATCAGCAAAAGGTGTTAGACAAACTACTTGGGTCATGCCTAGTCACCAACATACTATTTGAGTCCGAAGGATGTGAAGGAACCGGACCCTGAGAACCAGTCGTCAAACCCCAAGACTCAGACGATGATGAGAAGATCGCTAAGGCTACCAGCCTACCATTGACAACCTTGATCTAGTAACCTTTGACGAGAGGTCCCCAGACAAGATATTCTTTGCTGGGGCCAAACTCTCGGCCCAAGCAAAGCAAGAGTTCGCTAATTTCCTGCGTGCTCGGTCAGGCAGCTTTGCCTGGACACATACCGACATGCCCGAAGTTTCAACTAGTGTTATAATGCACAATCTGAATATGAACTCCAAATTCGGTCAAGCAGAAGAAAGGGTCAATCAACCAAGAAAGGGGGATGGCAATCCATGAAGAGGTGGAGAAACTGTTGAACAACAGATCCATTCGCGTGGCTCAATACCCCAACTGGTTTTTCAAAAGTCGTAGTCGTCCCAAAGAAGAATGGTAAATGGAGGATGTGTATCGACTTTACTGACCTGAATAAATCATGCCCAAGGACTCTTTTCCACAACCCAACACTGATCAACTCATCGATTCAACAGCAGGCCATGAAGCTCTCAGTTTTGTGGATGCATATTCGGTGCACAATCAGATCCTCATGAAACTGGATGATTAATAAAAAACCTCTTTCATCACGGACAAGAGGACTTACTGCTACCGAGTGATGCCATTTGGTTTAAAGATGCGGGAGAAACTTACCTGAAATTGGTAAACCTGATGTTCAAAGATCAGGTTGGAAAAACTATGGAGGTTTACATTGACGACATGCTAGTCAAATCAGAGTTCGCCAAAGATCACATCAGACATCTGGAAATAGCATTCGACATCCTGGACAAATATAGCATGAAGCTCAACACTGAAAAGTGCGCTTTTGGCATATCATTAGGGATGTTTCTCGGGTTTATTGTCTCAAACAGAGGGATAGAAGTGAACCCCGCTAAGATCGAAGCAATTGAGGCCATACCAGGGGTGATGAAGAGTGAGGTGGAAGTGAAAAGGCTCAATGGTCGGATAGCCGTGCTCAGTCGGTTCATCTCCCGATCTTCAAAAGGGTGTTATCAGCTCTTCAACATCTTGAAAAAGAATAAAAGATTTGAATGGATGGAGCAGTGTAGCCAGGCGCTCCGAGATTTAAAGATGTATCTTTCGAATCCCCCGTTGTTAACCAAGCCACGCTAGGAAGAATCATTTCTGTTATATCTAGCGGTGTCTGAAGTTTCTGTTAGCGTAGTACTCGTACTAGAAGAAAAAAGAGGGCAATATCTCATATACTTTGTCAGTAAATCCCTCCTGGTCGCTAAAAAACACTACCAGCACTTGGAAAAGCTTGCACTCGCACTAGTAATGGCAGCAAGAAAGCTACGCCCGTACTTTCAAAGTCACATGGTCATCGTGGTTTCTTCCTTCCCACTATGGAATATTTTGCGCAAACCCGAACTCTCGGGCAAGCTACCAAAATGATTCGTAGAGCTAGGAGAATGCGATACCATCTATCATCCACACACGGCCATCAAGTCACAAGTTCTCACAGATTTCATTGCTGACTTTAGTGCCGCTATGATGCCTGATGTTGGGCCTATCTTGTTATATTTTAGTATCAATTTCTTGCTAGTTTTAATGACTTTGAATATGTAGTGTGATTACTATGCCCAACATTATGTGATTATGAAGATTACACTAATTATTTGAATATGTTGAAGTAGGACCATTTTGGAGTGAAATTAAAGAAGTGTCTGCATGTGCCAAGAGGAGCTAGAAAACAACTATGGAGCAGTGAGCAAAGGAAAAGCAAGACTCGTGAATATTGAGTTAGGAGTTAGGCCAAAATATAAAGAATGCATTAAGTTGGACACTGGAGCAAATAAACAGAATCCTAAGCTAAGATGGAGAGGGTTGCCTTAATAGTATAAAGGGAAAAGACATTCATGTGGCGAGGGACGCACGTTGGAGTCCTTGGACACCTTTTGGACGCGGAAACAGCAGCAAGGCAACGCAGCATGCGAGTTGTTCGACGCCTAGTTCTTTTTCATTTATTATTTCTTTAATTTAGTTTATTTAGTCTATAATTGTGGATTCTCCATGAATGTTGATATTTGAAGGTTAATTTGATTTCATTGATTTATTATATTGGGTTATTTATTTATATCATGAGCCTAATTATTTGATTACTTGATCGCCAATTGAATAACATCTATGAACCTAGGGTTGAACTCGAAAGTATGAACCATAGGTTGCAATAGGATTGAATAGAGCGTGTTCCTGAACCTGGGCATCGAGGAATGGTTTCGCGGTGAAGATAGAAATATACCTAACGGTCACGCTCAGTCACTAGACAGGAGAAGCACATGCATTCTTGTTAACTCTAATTCCATAGACATATAGGTGTTAGGTTAGCTTGAATAAGTGAGCAGGTATCGAAAGAGTCCTGTGAGTAATATTAACACTGTAATTAGTAACCCAGATAAATTAATTTAGCCAAAATAACGGAGGAATTCAATATGATTGGTAGATATCCCATAACCCTAGACTATTGTCCCTACTTGAAATCCGAATTCTTTTTTTAATTGTTTTTGTTGTTTTCTTAATTTAATTAGTTGATTTTAGCTACTTCTCATAAACTCTTGAGACCTGCTTATTTAGATTATTAGGAATTATCTTATTTAGTCAGTAGCTAATCAATAGTCCTTGTGTGAACGATACTTTTCTTATCACTTTATTACTTGATCGACCACGTATACTTGTGTGTGCGTTTGGAGCGATAAGTTTTTGGCGCCGTTGCCGGAGACTTAGAATTAGCTATTTTCTAGATTAGACTTTCACTTTGTCTATTCAAGTTTTTATTTTAGTTTAGTTTAGTTTATTTTATTACTTGTTAACATGACATCTTTTAATGAAAATTGATCGAAAGTTGGCTACTCGTATTTTGGTGCTCCTTGCATAATTTGTAATGGACGTCACTTGTAGGAAGATTTTCGACATCTTGATATCCTACGAGACTATTTATCTAGTCGTTCTTCTACAACCTTTGATCAGAACTGTTGTCAATTATGTGGTAGTATGTGGAATGATTGTCCTATGTGTCGTACTTCCTTCCCAAGTAATATTCATGATAATACTAGCCTTGTTTGTGAGTTTGATAGGAGCAAGGAAGTGCAGGATGCATCATGGTATGATCATTTTGGGAAGATGGAGCAAAGTCAGAAAGAACCTCAAATTGCAGAAGAAAGTGAGTTCGAAAAAGAGGAAAATTCTGAAGAAGTGGAGATCTTAAGCGAAACTTGGCTAATGGAACAATCTCAAAGATCAGATGTATGTGGGGGTCTTCTTGATGATATTACAAGTGCAACTAAGTGCTCTATAGAATAGAAAAGTGTGCTCCAACTAGAGATCGACCGATTTGGCGATGCTATTCACGACCTTGAGGCTAAATTTGATTGAAAAGATTGAGGTGTCTAAGTCTCAAAAACCAATTGTTGTGGAGAGTATATTTGAGGTGGATGAAGTTGAAGAGGAATTTAAGAGCCAATTTGAGGAGCTAAGTGTGGAGTTCCAATTGTTCGACCCAATAGTAGTTGATGATGCCAAAGTTAAGAAAGTGGCACTAGAGTCAAGTGGGGAAGTAAAAAATATAATTTTTAAAGACTCTAGTGTGTGCAAAGATGAGGGTATCAAGAATGACACAATTTTAGAGTTAGGGCGCATTGGACTTCATTCCAAATACTTTTCAACATTGTGTTTGGATGGTGACATGAAAATCGAGCCCTCCGAGCCAATAAAAAAGTTACGAGAGGAGGAACAATGTGCCTATATTCTAAAATTTTTGATACCGAGGAGAAAAAACGATATCTCTCATTTAAAGGCTAAAGGGTGCAAAATGCGACGATTATTTCTTGGTTTCTTTAGGTTTGTTACACCGCCCCAAGAGCATAGTTGTAAGCTTGTATGCAAGTTGGGAATTCGATTCATATCTTCGAAGTGGAAGCAAAAATGAAATTTCTCATCGTCGTGCCGCGATGTTAAATCAAGCACTTTTTGGGAGGCAACCCAAGATTTACCACTTTTCATTTTTTATTTTTTTTTTTTTTTTTTTTGTTTTTAGTTGAAAATAAAAATGAAAAAGATAAAATAGAAAAATAAAAAGAACAAAAAAGTACTTGACTTGCTTTAGCTATTTGTATTGGCAGGAATTTAGAAGCCAAAATATGCCATGACTTTTGCAAAGGCACGGGAAGAAAATGAAAAGAGAAAAAAATACAGTAGAGAAATACAAGTCCCAGGCAGAATGCTCTTAGAAGCGCCGCACTCGTCACTGTATGGAAGGAAGAGATGTAAAAATTTTAAAACAGTGCACTCACGCCACCGCGTGCAACACTGTATTTAGCTAAAAATCCCCAGAACATGGGAGCTCGCGTCGCAGCTTCCACTATATTCCCAGGTAAGTAACAATTTCAGAATTAAAACTAATGCTCTCCCTTAACTCCTTCATTATGTCCCCAACTATAACACAACCACCACTCCATTCTCGTCTCTACTCGATCATTCCCACCACAAGGCAAAAATCAGTAGCTTCCCTTCTAAATCATCCAGATATGTTTCTCTTCTTTCTCTCTTTATCTCTCTCTTCCTCTGCTACTTCTAGTTGCATTTTCCCTATTCCCTTCTCCCTTGGTGTTGTTTGATGTTTTTCATATAAAAGTTGTCCAAATTGTGAATTTTTTGGTTGGTATCTGTTGTGGGGAGTGCGGCGAGGCACTGAGATAGTGTGAGCATGTAAATCTCCCAGAGTTGGGAAGGATTAAACACAAATAAATGGCTGATACACAAGCTGTCCAGATTTTTGCACGTAAGCTGTTTGCTAAATTGTCACAATGAAAGATTGATATGTTTTGTGAAGTTTGCTATAGCAAAATCAGTGATGTACATATGGTGGACATAAAATTGAGTTGGTGATGGCGCGAGGTAGTGTTTAAGGCACTTTGGGCACATGTAACACATTTAACGCTCACGAGCGACGTGTTAGCCGAGACTTTCTAAACTACTTGCATGTGTTAATTAGCTGGCTGCCCCATTTTTTTGGCATCAATAACTAATCATCCATATCTTGTTAATAAAATTTAGCCTAAGTGTGAGAGTGCTAGCACCCCGTTTGCGCGCACTAGTTGATTTGAATGAATATTTTGGTTAAAAATGAGCGTGCCAGTGAGGGAAGTCTGAGTACCTCGTTTACCACCCTTTTTTATACTATAGAGTGTATTGAGGACATTGTATAATTTTAAGAGTGGGGTGGAGGATTCCTATGTTTTCTTTCTAGTTTAGTTTGTCAGCCATTTAAAAATAAAAAAATAAGAAAATAAGAAAATTCAAAAGAAATTAGAGTTAGTTTTTTTAGTTAGAGTAGATAATAGTTTTTTTAGTTAGAGTAGATAATAATACCCCGTGGTTTTTCTTTGAGCATCGGTTCTTTTCCATGGGATGTACACTTGAATCGGGTACGTTTTATTTTTTTTAGATAGTTTTAGTTCGTCGTAGTAGCAGTAGTAGTAGTAGTAGTAGTAGTAGTAGTAGAAAGGGAAGGAAGAACTCGGGTTGGAGTCTAGGTTCCTTGTGACCTATTTAATACTTGCATATTTAGACCTGAGCATGTGGATTATAATGCATTCCTTGTGAGTTTTGAAATAAATTGTGCCAAGAGAATGATAACCTTGTTTGTGACGCCTAGGCTCAGTTTCTTGACTCTTGTGTGCTAAGTGCTTTACGCTTTATTCTTTGAGCCTGTTTACTGCTTTGATTAAGAGTCTGAATTGAGCCATCTTGAGTGAGTCATGTGCCACTGTGTGAGTGAGGTATTTGTTTCGTTCCATGCTTGTCACTTGAGTCTTGAACTTGCCCGGAGCGTGGTTGAAGCGAAATCCTAGGTTTTGCTCAGTTTGAAAAATGATTATAGGCCTTCCTTGACCCATTTGAGATTTTTCTAGCCTACCCTATACTTGATTGACCCTAATCAGCCTCTTTGAGCCTTTATCCTGTTTATTGGTAGTCAAGTTTTGACCTGTTTTGAATTGAATTACCTATTTCTTTTGAACACCCTATCTTCTTAAGCACTTATATGTACAATGAGCTTAAATAGCTAAAGTTGGAGAAATAGATAGTTTGTGTATTGGTGCCCAGTTGTCATGTAAAAGAAGTGCTAGTGAAAAGAAAAAAAAATTGAAAGAAAAAAATTTATTTGATAGTCTGGCCAGCTCTCAAATAGAAAAATAAGTTGAAGTGTGAGAAAAGTAAAAAAGAAAAAATAGCACTTTTTGTGAGCTGAAAAATGTTCAATGGCATAAATAAAAAGGGAAAGATTGGGTGTTGCTTGAAATTGAAAAAGGAGAAGTTTTTGAAAGGAGGAGGTGTGCTAAAATTGATGTTTTGTAAGTACTTAGGGAGGTTTAGTCACTTTATCTATATTTATCCTACCTATCCCGCAACCTTCATTACAACCTTTAATAAGTCCTATTTGATTTTAGACTGAGCAGACTTACATTAGTGGAGATTTACATAAAGGGCAAGCCTATGGTATTTCTTGTGTGGCATGTGAACTTTTTTGTGAGAGTTGAGTGAATTCTTTCATCTATAAAGTCCTAAAATTAATTACAATATCTTGTGGGTATTGGACTATTTCTCCTGATTTTTTGTGAGGGCACTTGATTCATGAAGGATATGTGATTTTATTAGACTCTCGGCCGAAGTAAGTGAGTAGGCTTGAGAAACTTGGTTGCACAGAGTCGGTTATTGAGGTTAGGATATTACAATTCGGTTGTTTGATTATTTTTACATATTTGGACTGTTTTGGCATTATGAACATGAGGATGTGTGTGAAAGATGCATATGAGAAGGTTTAATTATTGGTATCAGCCATGGTCACAGGTATAGTTGCTCTTAATTGTTGAGTTGCTCTCTTGAAATGAATTTGATAGGTGTTGATGTTTGAGTCTTGGTTGAAATTAAAGTGTTCTTCTGATTGCTCGAGAACGAGCAATAGTTTAAGTGTATGGGTGTTGTTGTTGGGCCTATCTTGTTATATTTTTGTATCAATTTCTTGCTAGTTTTAATGACTTTGAGTATGTAGTGTGATTATTATGCCCAACATTATGTGATTATGAAGATTACACTAATTATTTGAATATGTTGAAATAGGAGCATTTTGGACTGAAGTTGAAGAAGAATCTGCATGTGCCAAGAGGAGCTAGAAAACAACTATGGAGCAGTGAGCAAAGGAAAAGCAAGACTCGTGAATATTGAGTTAGGAGTTGGGTCCAAATATAAAGAATGCATTAAGTTGGACACTAGAGCAAATAAACAAAATCCTAAGCTAAGATGGAGAGGGCTGCCTTAATAGTATAAAGGGAAAAGATATTTACGTGGAGAGGGACGGACGTTGGAGTCCTTGGACACCTTTTGGACATGGAAACGGCAGCAAGGCAACGCAGCATGCGAGTTCTTCGACGCCAAGTTCTTTTTTATTTCTCATTTCTTTAATTTAGTTTGTTTGTCTATAGTTGTAGATTCTCCATGAATGTTGATATTTGAAGGTTAATTTGATTTCATTGATTTATTATATTAGGTTATATATTCATATCCTGTACCTAATTATTTGATTACTTGATCACCAAATGAATAACATCTATGAACCTAGGGTTGAACTCGAAAGTGGGAACCATAGGTTGCAATAGGATTGAATCAAGCGTGTTCCTGAACCTGGGCATCGAGAAATGGTTTCACTGTTAGGATAGAAATATACCTAGCAGCAACGCTCAGTCACTAGACAGGAGAGCACATGCATTCTTGTTAACTCTAATTCCATAGACATATAGGTGTTAGGTTAGCTTGAATAGGCGAGCAGGGTATCGAAAGAGTCCTGTGAGCAATATTAACACTGTAAATAGTAACCCAGATAAATTGATTTAGCTAGATTAATGGAAGAATTCAACAGGATTGGTAGATATCCCATAACCCTAGACTATTGTCCCTACTTGAAATCCATAGACATATAGGTGTTAGGTAAGCTTGAGAAGCACATGCATTCTTATTGTTTGCTTAATTTAATTAGTTGATTTTAGTTACTTCTCATAAACTCTTGAGACCTGCTTGTTTAGATTATTAGGAATTGTTCGATTTAGTCAATAGTTAATCAATATTCCTCGTGGGAACGATACTTTTCTTATCACTTTATTAGTTTATCGACCGCGTATACTTGCATGTGCATTTGGAGCGACAATGCCGAAAGTTGAGGTCGAGTACAAGATGATGGAAGGTGTTAACCCCGGAGAATGGGTGATCCACTTCGTCGGAGCTTCAAACTCCAAGGGAGCCGGACTCGGTTTCGTGATAAAATCCCCTACCAAAAGGATCTTCCGGAAGGCCCTCAGTTATCCGCCAATCACCAATAATGAAGCAGAATATGAAGTAGTAATTCAAGCACTTGATTTAGCTTATATAATGAGGGCTAGGGAGATTAGTCTCTTTAGAAACTCTCAATTTGTGGTCAACCAGATAAACGGGGCCTTCGCCGCCAAAGACGCTTGCATGCAGAGTACCTGTCCAAGGTCGAGAAGCGTTTGAAAAATTTTCAGAAGTGGAAGGTCGATCAAGTACCAAGAGAAGAAAACACAGTGGTTGTTGCCCTAACCAGTTTAGCAACCGCTGTAGATATGAATGCAGACAGCCCGGGTACCATAATTGAAAAAACTTATGCGAACATCAAGCGCCACGAAGTTAACGTCATAGGACTCGTCTGTGATTGGTGACGCCCGATCATCGAATACCTGGACAAAGGGACACTCCCTGAAGACAGAAGAAAGCAGGAGGTTGAGGGTGCAAGCAACCTGGTACTGCTTAATCGATGGGAAATCGTACTGATGGATGTTCATCGATTCTTTGGCTAAATGCTTAGGGCCATCGCAAGTTGATTAAGTGTTAAGAGAAATCCACGTAGGGCAGTGTGGAAACCACTCCGGTGGAAGATCCTTAGCTCAGAAGATAATCAGGGCGGGCTATTTCTGGCCCTGAATGGAAGATGATGTGAAAAAAATTGTCAAGGCATGCGACAGCTGTCAAAGATTCTCCCATGTACTTCATCAGCCAGCGGAGCTTTCACGTTTTGTAATCGCCCCATGGCCTTTCATGAAATGGGGGATGGATATCGTAAGACCCATGCCCAAAGCGCTCGGATTTTTCAAATTCTTGCTCATTATGATGGACTGCTACACTAAATGGGTTGAAGCAGTAGCCTACTTCCGAGTTCGAGAATATGAAGTGCTACAGTTCATCTGGAAGAACATTATGTGCCGTTTCGGCATTCCGGTAGAGATCACATGCGACAACGGGCCTCAGTTCATAGAGGCTGAAGTCACAGCTTTCTTAGAAGAGTGGGAAATAGAAAGGATAACTATCGACGCCTTATCACCCTGCTGCCAATGGTCAAGCTGAATCTTCTAACAAGACCATAGTAGAAAGCCTGAAGAAGCGGCTCAAGGAAGCCAAAGGCAAGTGGCCGGAGGAGCTACCGAGAGTTTTGTGGGCTTATCACACCACAACAAAAAGCCAGCATGGGAGAGACTCCACTCGTACTTACGTACGGAGTGGATGCCATGATCCCCGTAGAAATTAGAGAATCCAGTCTGCAGTGGTCTTTCACCGAGGAAGATATAAGTAACGAGGCTTTAGCAGCTTCACTAGATGTCCTCTACGAACGCCGGGAGATAGCAGTTGTACGTGTGGCGGCCTAGAAGCAGCATGTGGAGCAGTACTATAATGCGCGAGCCAACTTGCGTTCCTTCAACATATGGGACATGTTTCTTCGCAAGGTATATCAGAGCACCAAGGAGGCCGGCGCAGGCAAGCTGGCCCCAAATTGGGAAGGGCCATACAAGGTCCGTGGCATAGCTGGAAAAGGTGTGTACATTCTTGAAGACATGAAAAATACAACCATTCCAAATGACTGGAACGTCACTTGGCTCAAGAATTACTACTTTTGAAAGGTCCCCCAGACCGATATACTCGACACATGTATTTTTTCCTTTCTTGCTCTTTATTTTATTACTTTCAACAGGCACTTAGCCCCATCGTTGTTATTTCATTAAACTTATTATTGGTGTCGCGCCCCCTTTTATCAAGAGACCGATTATTTTACTTAGTTAGCTTTACTATCAGATACATCTATAATCCAACTATTCATAGCCCCGGCACAATTTAAGTTGAAGTAATACACTCACTTTTCACTACAAAAGTAGAGTAAACTACTCGCTTCAAGCTAGACCACTTCTAGTTAAGCCACCAGGCATTATTCGTAAGTTGAAATCATCAATTCAACACTGACGCCCGCCCGCATCGTGCTGTTTAAGGCTTAAGCACTCGAGTGGACAAGCAGAGACGTTCTAGCTTGAATGCAAAAATGCACTGTTACATACAACGGGATAAAAATGTCCACTTGAGGGCGCGGGCCTTGCCCTAAAAGCCATCTATCCCCGACGTAAAATAAGCCATCACTTGCTGATGTAAAAACACCGCCCAACAGCGTGCAAACCCGTTGAGCACCATGTTTCCCCTCCTCTCTGGACGATTGGAAGCTGATGCAACCTCCTATCCGCAAATTAGGGCAAAGCTATTCAACCACCCTGAATGCAAAGATTTTGGAGAAATTGACTACGTAACAACCGCCCGGGGAAGGAGAGAATACTATCGCAAAGACCTAGCCTCGTCAAGTGGCACTATCTCTGGACTATTCGCCCCATTGAGCCAAAAGACGAAGAGATGCAGAAGCCCTGCTTGATTGGCATTCCTCTGCTGAGGAGCTCCACATGACAAGAGGAATAACACAGCAACCGTTGCATTAGAAAATTAGTGCACCATAATCAGTGTGCATGCCATAAAGAAGAAATTCCAAAAAACATCATTAGGATTCCGATCAAATTCTATGACTCGGGGGACTTCGCCCATCCTGTAATAGATGGAAGAGCGAAGGAGGATAACCATGGAAGTATCTCTGCGTGAAATTTTCTCACACACCGTCCATCCCGAATGAAGAAGTTGTTCTGGGAATATCAAACCAGGATCAAAGAAAAAAAAATTTATGAGGAAGTTTTGAGAGAGCCAATGTATTTTCTGGAGAAGTTTATGATTCTCATCTATCATGATGCCCCTATTTATAGGAAGAATGGGATAAGGATGGAACATGAAATGGTTAATGTAATTATGGTCCTAAGATATGAAATAATTCGGTGCAGTAAAAGGTGTTTATGCGAAAGGTACATGGAATCAACATCAGCCAATCAAGTGAAGACGCATGGTATTCTAGAAGAAATCAAGCGTCGGTCTCGGTGAAAGAGACTGTGACTCTCAAGGAGTCATTAGGATATCTTTTCACATCCTTTTTACATACCTCTTTCACTTCCTGACTGTTTACGCCAGCACTCAGCAAGTGGGGGAACTGACTGTGTGGGCAAAAATACGTCACCTATGATTACGGAGATACTAGTCCAGCTAGCGAGACTAAGCTTATAAGTCATGGGGCGCAGAGGATACACATCTGCTCCTAAAGCCATGGCCGCTCAGCCGGTACGGGTCATAGGATGCAAGGCATACATCCCGCCACCTTAGGGTTTACAGTCTCCAAGTTAGGGCCTTGAGTAAACAAGCCCACAACCTTAGTCTTTGTATTTACCATATTTAGGACTGGGTAAACTATAGCTATAAATATCGTTCCTTACAATATATTGTATAATCAAGCGATTCACACAGAATCTGGCTATTCTCAAGGAATAAGATTATTTACTTTCTTGCTTATTACTTTTCTCTCAGTTTTTACTTACTTTTCTGCGTACTTACCGTATTGCTTAACCTATCTGACCAATTTTAGGCATAAACACTTTTTATTATAATATGTTTTTTTTATAATTTATGGTTATTTAAACGTCAAAGACATGTTTAAGACAATAATACTACAAATTTTATGGGCACCTTTAGTATGAAGCATAAGGCTTTCTCCTTTCTATATATATATATATATATATATATATATATATATATATATATATATATATATAAATGAAATATATAGAGTAGCTAAGAGGAGAGTAATAGAGATATCGTGCATAATCTAGATGAGCAAGTTACAAAATGAAACCAAATTTAGGGGAGTATTTATACATTCAGGGGTCGTTTGGTATGAGGGATTATCAAAAGTTGGATATTCTATGATTTTGAATAATTTTATCTTCAGATTGAAATTGGGATTAAAACTTGAGATAACTTATTTAACCCTCGATATGGGATAAGATAATCACATAATTATGAGACCAATTTATATAACACCTACTCCCTCCGGTCCATTTTAGTTGTAAGGGTTGACTTTGCACATATCTTAAGAAATCATAAATAAGCATTGTATTTTTACTAATTTACCCTTTTATCTTCTTGGTATTTTCAAAAAAGAGCTACTAATATTGAGTTGTTTGTATTTTTTAATAATATTTAATATTAGGTGTATTATGGGGAAGAAATGATAAAGTTTATCTTGATATTCTAATTTGACAAATATTTTGGACATTCTATAAATGAAATGCCTTACAACTGATGAAGTATAACCAAACATAGATAAATTTAATCACATTCTTTATTCCGGGATTGTAATCTTATCCCTTATACCAAACAACGCCTTTTAAAAATGGTTAAACTTATAGAAAAAACTACTTTTTGACTTTTGAATTTGACTGTGCACATAAATTAATTCAACTTTGTAGTGGCCAGTGGGTAATAAAAATTGGAACTATCAAAATGATGGTAACACGTGAAGTCATAACGAGTCTTTTTCGTGTCTTTGTAACGGCTACTTTATGTGTCTTAATTTTCCCAGCTTGTCCCATTTGTCATTATATATCTGAATACTGAATACAACAATTTTCTCATATTCTATTGAAAATTATGGACACTACTTATGGAGGTCCATTAATTGTTATTGAATATTTAGAATCATCTATGTCCGACGATCTTCTCTGCAAATTTGCAGACAACTCTGCTTATGATTTTGACTATTCACAAAGCTCCATTTGGTCACCTTTGGTTCCTTGTCCAACTATACCTTCCACTGCTGTTCAACATAGGCTTAGTTTGGGTCTTTCAAGAAAGTTATCGTACGAGGAAAATACCATCAATGGGTGTAGTGGCATTGCAAATTTTAGAGTAGTGACTGAGAAAATCAAGAGGAAGTTGTCTAGTGCTTTGTTTGATAATATGATAATATACAAGAATTTGAAGAAGAGAAAGAGGAAGGGTCTTGATTTTTCTCCTGTTCCGTCTTCTTCAAAGCTCACTTCAAGTACTACTACAACTCCAAGAAAGGTAACAATGGCCCACAGTTTCCTTTCTCCTCCATGTACTTTTGTTGAGTTATACTCCCTCCATTCCAATTTACTATATGACATGATTTGACGAATTTTAATAAAAAGGAAAGAGTTTCGAAACGTGTTTATACAATTTTTAAACTTGCATTAAGGATGTGTGGTGATACAATCTTGTCATTAGAGTAAATGGAAAGTTCAAGAAGTCAAAATGTTTCAAAATTTAAAAATATGTCATTCTTTTTTAAACTGACTTTTAAAAAATAAGGTCACATCAATTGGAACGGATGAAGTGCATAGTAATGTTCCACGTCAATAAACGAGCCACCTACCATATTCAATAATATATTCATTGTCTCAAGATTTTGATTGAATGCCTTAAGCATTTTGACAATTAGCTAGTTCTCATACTCGTAAGTTCATAATCAAGTTGATTGTGTGAACTTTGAAATGGGTTATACATGTAGGAATGCGTTGAGTAATATCATAATATGTCATATGTCAGTATATAAGAGTATCAAACGGAGTTTATAATAATTTTTTAGCTACTGCACTCGTTGTATTAAAGTTTTGAGTTGGATACTCAAATTCTTCGACAATATTCTTTATTAGTCTTGCAATTTTCTACTTTTTCATGAATATCGCATCTGGATGTTTCTTTGACAATTTGCATTGGGAAAGTTTGTTTTTATTGAATCTATTAGACTGAATATAATCCTAGTTTGCATTATAAATAGGACTAGTATATGGAGTTGCAGTCCCCATAGTATCCTCTTTTCCAATTTTTGATTTCTAGTTGATTTACAAATATATAATTGATTGCAGGGATGGGCTAAAGTGCTGAAAGCAGCTTCGAAGAATTTCAAGAAGAAGAACAAGAAGAAAGATCCCACATGCCATCTTAATCTTTCCCACTGCTTAACTGACAACTAGTATTTCTCACAGTTCTACATACCGATATATTGTATGTATTCTTTCTCTGTAAGTAGTAATTTGCTATCCCCAAATTTCCAATGTAATCACCAGAGGTACTACTGCGGAGGGCATTTGAGGTGTTGTACGAGTGTTTCTCCACTCTAAGTTGTACTGTGATTACCATTATTGCTAGTAAAAGTTCAAACCTGATAAATCAGCCTTACAACAATTTGCTTACGCACTTCGCTAACACAGACACTATCAGTGCGTTTTATCTGGATAAAACCTTTACCTGCCTTAATTTTCAAGTTATGAATTCCCCACTTATCATGGAAGCCATACTGCCTTTTGAATGACTTGATAGTGTTAACTCTTATAGAAGTTAAACTCTTAGTTTTTAAGATGTTGTAGAAACAAGTGTTTAGGAAATTTACAATGTGTTAACTTTGAATCTTCAGAACTCCATGGAAGTCACATGTAACTCCTATAAATTCGAATCTGCCCCCGACTCTTCAGCATTCCCACCCACCCCCCCCCCCCCTCCCTCTTTCCCACACACAAAAAAGAAAAGATGAAGGAGAGCGAAATTCTCTTTTGGGGAGTGGATTCAAATTGGCTTTCAGGGTCGCAATATTTGCTCAATCATGCAGCAGGTTCCTAGGTCATTATTGACTACAACAGATTAGCAATTAGCTAATTGTTAATACTTGTTTGGTTTCCTGTCAATCCATTTGTGATCAACTTTATATATTATTTATTTCGTAATCAATGCAAGCAAATTACATCAGCAGAGGGATCTCCTCTTGACAACCTACACTATGATAAAAACTAACTATGAGTTTGTGAAGGTTTTGAGTTGTAGGGAATAGACTAATCAGCAGAGACTTTGAATTATGGATAACTATTCTTTTCTTCAGATTTCATTGTTCTTTAAAACTTTGATCTTTTCTTGTAGTTTATATTGTTGATTTGATATGATCTTGTTGGTTATTTTGGCAAATCTGTTTATATAAATGTGACATTCTACACTGTTGCTTCATTAATGCAAAAAGTAGTTGATTATTTGTTATAGGTTTCCTGGACTAGTTTGTAAAGGTTCTATTCCAGTGTTTTTTCTTTTGTTGAGAATAAGATTCTATTCCAGTGTTTCAATGATGGGATAGTTGTTTAATCTTCTCCTCCTCCTCCTCCTCCTCCTTCTCCTTCTTCTTCTCCTTCTTCTTCTTCTTCAAAAATAGAAAGAATATAAATAAAGGCGCATACGCGGGAAGGGGCCCCCCTCCTCCTCTTCTTCTTCTTCTTCTTCTTCTTCTTCTTCTTCTTCTTCTTCTCCTCCTCCTCCTCCTCCTCCTCCTCCTCCTCCTCCTCCTCTTCTTCTTCTACTACTTCTTCTTCTTCTTCGGTTTGTTTGACTATGTATATATAATATGAAGATTTGTTTCTATTCCAGTATTTCAATAAAGTGATTGTTGTTTATTCTAGCTTCTTCTTGTTTTGATTTTAAATGTTTGTTTGACTAGTCTGTTTCTAGAAAATGAACTTGATTCCATTTCTAGTGCTTCAAGATTGCTGGATCACTGAATTCAAACACTCTATTATTTAAGATAGCTTGAATTAGTTCTTCAATACCGCTAGAATTAGTGCTAAAGCACTCAATAATGCTGGAAGTATTATAAGTTTGTAAATGTTTTATTCTATTCTTCTCTGGTGGATTTTAACCACTCTTTTATTTAAGAAAACAGCCTGTTGTTGTTAATTTTTAAGAAGTATTCAAAAGGACTTTTAAATTATAAGGTGACATATTTTTAATCACAGTATAATAGAAAGATTACGGTCTATATATGAGCTACATAAAGCCTTGGCTTATATATGAGCTATAAAGCCTTGCCATATATCTTGTAAAATTAGCTTCAAGTATGAAGAAATCAGAGCTGGTGTTTGTTCCTGCTCCAGGCTTGGGTCGCCTTGTTCCCACTTTTAAGTTTGTTGAGAAGTTGCTCAATCTTGATGAAGAACTATACATAACCATGATCATCATTGAGCCTCAGCCACAATTTAATGCCGGCTTCCTAAGTTACTCGGGTACAGATCTAGAGGTCGGATTCGGCAAAATCTAAATTTAGAGATTCGGGGGTATAGATCCGCACACGGATACGGGTGCCCGTGTGCGGGGATCTAACTAAAAGAATTCAAAATTCTAAAAATAAAGTCATAATCCTTAATTTCGATTCTTCATAGAGAAGTCCTCTTCCCCAATAACTCTGCTTTTCTCTATTAAGTCGTCTTCCCAAAAGTTACCCTCAAAATATAAAATCAGAAATCCGAGAATGTTGACAAAAGATGAAACAGCGACAAAAGACGATAAATTTTTGCATAGTTTTGAAGATATCTCATTTCCAATATCTTTCGATCAGTAATAACCTTATCTTGAGAGTTTATTTGTCAAAAAAATTCTTCAATTTTTTGTAGATTTTAGTCAAAGTATCCATTTTTATTTGACCACATCCGGTGTGAATCCCGTGTCCTATCCGACACGGGTACAGCGGCAATTTTGAAGAGTCCGAGTAACTTAGCTGGCTTCGATGCATATATTGATGGAGCCTCTAGGGGTAATAATAGAATAAGATTCATTACTCTTCCTCAGG
Organism: Petunia axillaris subsp. axillaris; assembly: GCA_029990575.1. Classification (NCBI taxonomy): domain Eukaryota; kingdom Viridiplantae; phylum Streptophyta; class Magnoliopsida; order Solanales; family Solanaceae; genus Petunia; species Petunia axillaris. The sequence continues at coordinate 7,943,375 of JARKNS010000001.1, read as the reverse complement.
TTGAACCACCATCCTTCGAAGAGTTAATCAATTCCATTGAGAATTTCGTATCCCTTTTAATTTCAAGCAATAAACCCCTTGTTAAAGATGCAATTATCAACAACAAATGCACAGATCACTCGAGCCCCACGATAGTCATTGGCCTAGTCATTGATATGTTTTGCAGTTCAATGACAGATGTAGCAAATGAACTTGGCACTCCTCCATACATGTTTTTTACTTCTGGTGCAGGTTTTCTTGGTTTTCTGCTTTATCTCTCTGTTTGGCATAGCCAAAATGAGAGGGAGTTTTGCCTCTCGGATCATGATTTAGACATACCAGCATTTGACAATTTGGTACCTTCAAATGTCTTACCAACATTTGCATTTAACAGTAAAGGTTACAGATCATTCCTCAACCATGGTGCCAGGTTCAAAGAAACCAAATGAATTCTCATCAACACATTTGCTGAGTTAGAACCTTATGCATTGAAGTCCTTAGCATGTGACATTAAACTGCCTCCAGTATACACAGTAGGACCTTATCTTGAGCTTGAGGATCAAAAGGGTACTGATGAAGAAATCATCAAATGGCTAGAAGATCAGCCACCTTCAGCCATGCTATTTATATGCTTTGGAAGCATGGGAACTTTTGAGGTGCCACAAATACACGAGTTGGCAAATGCACTTGAACAGAGCGGAGTGAGGTCCTGTGGTCCATACGCGTGTTGCCAGAAGGGTTCTTGGTTAGGACTAAAGACAGAAGAATGGTGTGTGGTTGGGCACCGCAAGTTCATGTCTAGGCTCACAAAGCCACTGGTGGTTTTGTATCTCACTGTGGGTGGAACTCGACGTTGGAGAGTTTATGGCATGGAGTCCCCTTATTGACATGGCCATTATACGCTGAGCAGCAGATCAATGCTTTCGAGATGGTGAAGGATCTTGAGCTGGCAGTGGAGCTCAGGCTGGATTACAGGATCGGGAAAAGTGATGGAGAATTAGTGAAAGCAGAGGAATTGAGAATTGTATAAAAATGCATAATGGATAGTGAAAATCCAGTGAGGAAGAAAGTGAAAGATATGGGGGATAAAAGCAGAGAGGCCTTGATGGAAGGTGGCTCTTCATTCATTTCCTTGGGACATTTCATCAAGACCATTCTTGAGGAAAACTAGTGCTGTTGGTACGATGATTACAGGTCATTACTGTTTGAATTAGTTTCATGTCTAATCTATGTTTGCAGCGAAAACAACTAAGTGGAAGTAGCATATGAATGTTTTGTACTACAATTCCTTGTTCTTACGATTGTTTTTGTTAAAGGTTACTAAAGGGATCATGTATCTTAGTGGATCTTTACTTGTGTGCAAAACCTTATAATGTGTAAGTTATCCTTTTCAGAAGAAAAACGAAAATTCACAGTTCTGTATGAGGTACAACTATGAGAATGAAGTTTAATACTGGGCATAGACATCAAAAATAACTACCCAGAATGCTCTGCCTTCTCTCTAGGATTTCCTCTCTCTAGAGGCGATATGTCACTGTTGATCGTTATTATAGAATTATCCTTTTCCTTATTGTATTGTAATTAGTTATATTTCCTTGTTTAGTCTTATGACTCATTGTATAAATATACCTCCTCATACGTTGTAATATTTCCTTCAATAGAAGAATAATTTTCTTTCCTGAAATTCTTCATGGTATCAGAGCCCGCTGCCTTTTGCAGCCTAGGGTTTTGCCTGTCACTCTAAAAGGTCAAATTTTATCTTCCTCCGGTGGCTACCCGCATATATTAAATTTTTCGTTGGTTGTTGGAAAAAATAAAAGTACCCAAAGCTTCCGCTTGAACCGCCAACCAAACCCCATCAAAAATCTGCCGGAAACTCCTTCACACGCGCTCCCACGCGCCACCAGAAGAATCTGCTTCCGGCGAAGTTTTTTCAAAATTTTTTTAGGTTACAGTCGCCTCCTTATTCCGACCTTACCCATCTCAGTTACAACAGTTTCTGGCCACCAGAAATATTTTTCGGCGAGTTTTTCCTCAATTTTCGGCCACTGTTTCCAGATCTGGTCCCAGACAGTTTGTTTTACCAGTTTTATTGATTGATAATTAACTTATGGGAGACACAAAGATTGTAGACATAAATATGGTAGACAATACTCCTATTTCACAAATCAGTGTAGTGAAATTGGACTGAGCTGCTACGTATCATGCTTGGTCAAGATCTTGTTTGCTTTTTATCAAGTCTAGAAAGCTACTTGGTTATATTACTGGAGAAAAGAAAGCACCTGCTGTTAGTGGTTCTACCTATAGTCAGTGGGATTCTGATAATTCTCTTGTTATGACATGGCTTTTGAATACGACGCATCCTCAAATTTGGAGACAGTATTTATTGCTTGATACTGCTGAAAAGATCTGGACTTCAACTAAGCGCACCTACTCTCGCAAGGGGAATGATGCACAAATTTTTGAAATCAGGAATAAAATTCATGCTACAAGGCAAGGTGAGTTGAGTATTACTGACTACTATTCTGAGTTGAGTGGGTTGTGGCAGGAGATCGACTACTATCAAGACCTTCAAGCAAAATGCACTGATGATGCAGTTCTCTTTCAGAAATTGGTTGAAAAAGACAGGGTTTATGATTTCTTAGCTGGTTTGAATCAAGAATATGATCAGATCAGGGCTCAGGTTCTTAGCAGAGATCCTTTTCCTTCTCTTGAGGATGCATATTCTTATCGGCGAGGGGTGATGCTTTATTCTGCACCAATTGAGAAGTCTGGGTTAGCCGTCTCTCAGGAGCAACCAAGGGCAGTTACTTCTAATAAGGATCACCTCTATTGTGATCATTGTGGCATTTACAGGCATACTAGGGAGACGTGTTGGAAGCTGAAACGTAAATCAGGTAGAGGTCGTGGAGGAAAACAAGCAGGTCCACCAAGGGGTCATGCTAATGTTGCTGAAAATGTGGAGACAGCTAAGGACATGAATTTTGAAGAATCATTGTCCCCGGCTGAAATTCTACACCTTCGTCGACTTCTATCCAAACTTGACTCTCCATCTGCGGCAACATCCAATTATGTGCAATCAGGTAATGCTTTTACTGCTCACCTAAATTCTTGGATTATTGATTCTGGTGCGAATAGACACATGACAGGCTCCTCTAAAAGCTTTCAAAACTACTCTCCATGTCTCAAAAGGGATTATGTCAGAATAGCCAATGGGTCTTTAACTCCTATCTCTGGAACAAGTTCTATTGTCTGTACACCCAATATTACATTATCATCCGTTCTCCATGTACCTGAGTTTCCTGTCAATTTGTTATCTATTAGTTCCATCACCAAAGACCTAAACTGTAAAATCGAGTTCTTCCCTGATCATTGTGTTTTTCAGGATCTTCAAACAGGGAAGAGAATTGGCAGTGGTAGATTGCATGATGGCTTATACATGATTGATGAAAGTAGAGACTCTGGTAAAGCATTTTTTGGAGGAAATAAGGCTGTCAACCAAGAAATAGTTCAGTGGCATAGGCGGTTGGGGCACCCATCCTTTTTTGTGTTAACGAAGTTATATCCTAGTTTGTTTTCAAAGACTGAGTTTGAATCTTTGGTTTGTGATGCTTGTGAATTTTCCAAGCATACAAGAAACTCTTATCCTTTGAGTGATAATAAAAGTACAATTCCTTTTACAACTATTCATTCTGATGTATGGGGTCCTACTCAAACAACTTCTTTGTCTGGAAGTCGATGGTTTGTTACTTTTATTGATTGTTGTACTAGGATGACTTGGGTGTATTTATTAAAGGCCAAAAGTGAAGTGTTTTCGTGCTTTCAATTTTTTCATAAAATGATTTGTACTCAATTTGAGGATAAGATAAAAATCTTGCGAACAGATAATGGCACAGAATATATGGACAAAAGGTTTGGGTCTTATTTTAGAGTCTTATGGGATAATTCATCAAACTAGTTGTCCTTACACCAGTGCGCAAAATGGGGTTGCTGAAAGAAAGAATAGGCATTTGTTAGAAGTGGCACGATCTCTTATATTTACAATGAATCTTCCAAAACCTTACTGGGGGGATGCTGTACTTGTAGCTGCCTATCTTATCAATAGAATGCCACTTAAAACGCTGAATTTTCAAAGTCCTCTAGAAGCTCTAAAGGGAAAAAATGAATATACTGTTTCTCCAAAGGTGTTTGGGCGTGTTTGCTTTGTTCACACTAGAAGTTCTGAGAAACTTGATCCTAAAGCTCTTAAATGTGTGTTTATTGGGTATTCCCCAACCCAAAAAGGGTACAAATGTTATCATCCTCCCACTAGGAGAACCTTTGTCAGTATGGATGTTACCTTTCGGGAATGGGAGCCCTATTTTAGTATTACACCATCACCTCTTCAGGGGGAGAGTAATAAGGAGGAAGAGATGATTCTTCCCAGCTATAGTATGGATCCTGTTGAGGTTGATACCACAGATAGAGTTCAGGGGGAGACTATTGATGGAGAGACTGTTGGGCGTTTACATGGGCTTTTGGATGTTCCTGGTTTGAAAACTTACTCGAGGAAAAAAAAGCAGTTGAAGAAGCAGAAGAAGCCATCATGCAATCTGCTGAAGCTGAATCCTCTTCTGCTGGTGAGTTACCTACTTTTCCTAATGAGTTAGATTTTACTGTTGCTCACATAAAAGGTGTCAGAACTTGCATTACCAAACATCCCTTATCTAATTTTGTCTCCTTTGATTCCTTATCTCCCTCCAATAGAGCCTTTGTCTTGTCTATTTCTTCTGTGTCTATTACCCAGAATTGGAGGGAAGCGTTTGCAGATCCTAAATGGAAGCAGGCTATGATTGAAGAAATGAAGGCTTTGTCAAAAAATAACACTTGGAAACTTGTCACTAAACCACCGGCCAAGAAGCTGATTAGTTGCAGATGGGTTTTTACTGTGAAGCATAAAGCTGATGGCTCGATTGAGAGATTCAAGGCAAGATTGGTGGCTAAGGGATTCACTCAAACTTATGGAGTCAATTATCAGGAGACATTTGCTCCACTTGCGAAAATGAACACCATAAGAATCCTTTTATCTTGTGCAGCTAATCTGGATTGGGACTTACAGCAGTTTGATGTAAAGAATGCATTTCTTCATGGAGATTTAAAAGAAGAAGTGTATATGGAGATCCCTCGCGGATTTAATACTGAACAGAGTCGAGGAAAGGTGTGCAAACTGAAGAAAGCCTTGTACTGGTTGAAGCAATCGCCTAAAGCATGGTTTGACAGATTTCGCAAAGCTATGATCTCCTTTGGCTATAGACAAAGTAATGCTGACCATACCCTCTTCATAAGGCATAGAAAGGGTAAACTCACTCTTCTCATAGTTTATGTTGATAACATTGTAATGACAGGAGATGACAAAGAGGAGATGACCCGATTGAAAAAGCTGTTGGCAAAGGAATTTGAAATCAAGGACCTATGAAAACTCCAATACTTCTTGGGAATCGAGGTGGCTAGATCAAATAAAGGGATCTTTATTTCTCAAAGGAAGTATATTATGGATCTCTTGAAAGAAACTGGTATGCTAGGTTGTAAGCCAGCTGAATCGCCCATTGAAAGTAATCACAAGTTACAAGCAGGGATTGGAGAGTCAGTTGACAAAAGGAGATATCAGAGGTTGGTTGGAAGACTTATTTATCTCTCTCACACTAGATCAGACATAGCCTATCCAGTCAGTTTGGTTAGTCAGTATATGCATTATCCCCGAGATCCTCATATGCAAGCTGTCTTCCACATCTTACGATATCTGAAGTCTGCTCCAGGGAGAGGTTTGTTTTTCTCTAAGCATAGTCACCTCCTAATAGAAGCCTTTACAGACGTAGATTGGGCTGGATCTTTAGATGATAGAAGATCTACCACTGGCTACTATACTTTCGTAGGAGGGAACTTAGTTACTTGGAGAAGTAAGAAGCAAAGTGTTGTTGCTAGATCCAGTGCTGAAGCTGAATATAGAGCTATGGCCCAAGAAGTTTGTGAACTTCTTTGGCTACGAAGGTTACTGAAGGAATTGAGAATGTTTGGAAAAAGGAAACTTTCCTTGTATTGTGATAACAAGGCTGCAATCAGTATTGCTCAAAATCATATCCAGCATGATCGAACAAAGCATGTTGAGATTGATCGATACTTCATTAAAGAAAAGGTTGCTAATGGTACCTTGAATTTGTTGTATGTTCCATCAGAACAACAACTGGCAGATGTGCTCACAAAAGGTCTCAACAAAAAGGATTTTCATACTTTGGTTTGCAAGTTTGGCATGCGCACCATCTTTGCACCAACTTGAGGGGGAGTGTTGATAGTTATTATAGAATTATCATTTTCCTTATTGTATTGTAATTAGTTATATTTCCTTGTTTAGTCCTAGGACTCATTGTATAAATATACCTCCTCATAGGTTGTAATATTTCATTCAGAAATATAGAAGAATAATTTTCTTCCCTGAAATTCTTCAGTCACTAACGCCTCCGGTGGGCCCCTGCCGACCACCGGACCAACACCAAAATGGGCAACCATGCACTGTTTCAATTTCCCAAAATACAGTCCAAAATGTAACGAATTTGAGCGGAAATGAACCTGCTACAGTATGAAAAATTGCCTCAGAATCGCCACCTTCCAATTCACTCATTTCTGACCCAAATCGAGTGATTCCAAAGCATGGAACTAATTCCTCACATCAAGAAACCTCATCCCACCAAATTGCAGATGATTCTAACAACCCGATTCAGAGAATTAATGAAAAGAAGAATCCCAATGAACATCGAGCCGGCGATAATGGTGTTCCGACCAGTCAAATTGGCTCGGACCAACGCCAAAATATTCACAAGGGAAAGGCACATCAGTTCCCCAAGGTTTCATCTAAGTTTGATCGCCCCAACTCCTTGACTGATCGTTTGAAGCTCCCAGGCACCAGTGCAGCACTTCCTCCAAGTGTTCGATAAAATGCCAAGCCCAGTTCACAGCCTAACCAAGCTGTTGCAAGCATCTCTGATCAATCTAAGGTGAGTGCGCCACCCCTTCTAGCTGTCAAACCAACTTATGCAACATCCCTAAGCAAATTACATGAACAATCTATCCCTAGGATTGACATTGAACCTGTCAAGCAAACATCTAAACAGGGGTACCCAGCTGTTATTTTTAATAGGAATGATTACCTGATTAAGTTGGCAGCTAGATGCAAATTTACTCTGGTTGGAAAATTTGAATCCACAATGCCAAGAATGGATGTGATCAGGAAGAGCTTTGAAGCTCAGGTGCAGCTTAAAAATACCTTCAAAATCACCCATTACAATCAAAATCATGTCTATATTGACCTAGACAATCAGTTAGATCATGACACTGTGTGGTTTAAACGAACTATGTGGATCCAAGGTAGACAAATGAGGTTGTTTACTTGGACTCCTAATTTCAAACCTGAAGAAGAAACTCCAGTAGCTCCCATTTGGGCAGTTCTACCTCAGCTTCCATGGCACTTGTATTATATGGAAGTTGTAACAGAGCTCTTCAGCTCAATAGGTAGAGCCATCTCCTTAGGTGCCGCTTCTTTTCAAAAGAGAAGAGGAAGTGTTGCCAAGGTGAAATTGGTTGTAGATGTCACCAAATCAAGACCTAACTATATTTGGGTGGGTTTTGATGAAGATGAAAATGGTGATGGCTATTGGCAAGAAGTTCAGTATGAAGGTGCGCCTGATTACTGCACTTATTGCAAACATCAGGGCCACACTTCAACACACTGTTCCATAAAGAGAAGAGATGATGAAATAAATAGAAAGGTGATCGCAGATTTACCTAAACCCTCAGGTGTCAAGAAGATCCAAACACTACAAACTCAGTCTCCCTCAATTCCTCCTCATAGGAAACCAGTGCAACAAAATCAAATGAATGAAAGGAGGAGAGATCAACAACAACAATAACAACAACAGAGGATTTCTAAACCTGTTCATAAACAACAAGGATCAAAGGCTCCTCTATTGAAGCAACAATTTATTCAAAAAAGCCAAGTTCTAGTTAGTCCAATTCCTATTCGATCCTCTGGTACTCTGAATCCAATGCCTCAACATTCTGAGGGTGAGGTTAAAAGTCAGGAAGGAGAACCAAATTAGGAGGGGAAAGGTCCGCACAAAGATAATTCCATTGCTGGTAATGATGTGCCAGTAAATGATGTGCAAACAAATGGTGTTGTTGATGTGCAAACAAGTGGAGTTAATAGTGTGCAAACAAGTAGTGTCGATGGAGGAAAGGGTGGTGATCAGGAGAATCCAATTGATTTGAATGATGAATCTGAGAGAGCCATTCAACAAGATGCTTCTTATAAGATTACAAACATCAACAATGAAAAGAATGATCCATCAGCATCCAACAATTTTGAATGGGAGAAAGCCAATTTACAGGACATTGAGTCTATCATGCAAAAGATGCAGACCCCTGTTCAGACCAGGCAAGATCAAAACATGCCTAATCAGGCAAAGAAGGTACAGGTTGATAAAGGAAAAGGAATTTAAGTGACCTCACCAAATAACTCAACCCCACTGCCCAAAAATACCAAACCAAAACCAAGTAAAAAGAAAAGACAAGCTACGAAAAATAAATTGTCCAACTCAACCAGTCCCTTAGCATCCTGTCCAATTGATGTTGATGGTGTCATCCATCAAATAGAACCCCCAGATACTACACATAACTCCCCACAAAATGCCCAACAACCCATCACAATGGACCTGATCATTACGGAGGATGCTGAAACCACCCCTTTAGCCATTTTGCAACAGCTATACTGGACACAACGTGGAGTCAACATTGCCTCTAAACCTCCCATACCTACTGATGACTACCAGCCTATTCAGTCAGAAGATGAGTTGGGTTATAAGAGCGAAGAAGAAGATTTGCAATGGGATTCTGAGGAAAATGAGGAGGACATTCATGTCAATGATTTGATTAAAGCTTTTGTTCCTTCACTAGATACTGAGAGAGAGTCATAAGAAGAAATTCAGAGAATGACTTAGGAAATGGGCTTATCTCCAAGAGGAACTGCCTCCTATCCACAACAACCAAACAACAGTGCTTCTATTAGTAGAAGTACTCATAAATAAACTTCCACTGAATGTTAACCATGATCAGTACCCTTATATGGAACGTCAGAAGTGTAAGGACCATGGGGTCACAGAAAGGCTTAAAAATCTTAAGCAAATACACAAACTTTATTGATTGGTGTCTTAGAACCTTTTGTAGATAAGACACATATCAATGCCTTTAAAATCCAAATAAATATGCAGCATGCAGTCAGCAACATTAATGGAAAAATCTGGTTATTATGGGACCAGGATTTTGATGTTCAAGTGATAGATGAAGATGAGCAACAAATTACATGTCAACTAAGGCATTATGAATGTGGGACTCCATTCATTCCGATAGTGGTATATGCCAAATGCAGAATTCACTTGAGAAGACCCTTGTGGGACAAGCTGAGACTCTTTGCCAATGATCAGGTTCCATGGTGTGTTTCCGGTGACTTTAATGTCATTACTACTTCAGAAGAAAAGTTGGGGGGGTATTCCTTATCAGATGCAGAAAAGCTATGATTTTCTTTCTGTCATAGAAGATTGTGGCCTCATTGGTTTGGGTTACCATGGATCCAAATTTACCTGGTACAATGGAAGAGGACTTGATGCTATGGTGTGGAAGAGACTGGACAGATCTCTAGTTAATGATGAGTGGATCAGTGCTCTTCCTTACATCTCTGTTACACACTTGTCATTTGTTGGGTCTGACCACTGCCCATTATTGATGGAAATAGAAGCAAGAATTCAACAGTCTCCCAAGTACTTCAGGTTCTTAAATGTTTGGGTGGAAAATGAAAACTTCATGCAAGTTTTTACAGAATCTTGGAGTCAATCAGTGCAGGGTAATCCTATGTGGATATTTCATAAAAAATTGCAGAGGTTGAGCAGAGACTTATCTCAATATCAAGGGCTGAGTTTGGAGACATTTTCCTCAAGATAAAAGAATTTGAGCACAGAGTAAGAGAAGCAGAACAGTTGTAAGAGGCAACCAACTCAGGACAAGCTAGAGAAGAACTTCATGTTGTCAATGCAGAATATATTAAGTATCTCAAGCTGGAGGTATCAATTCTGAAACAGAAATCTCAAATGCAATGGTTTAGAGAAGGTGATGCCAACTCTAAATATTTTCACAGCCTGATAAGAAGAAGAAGAAGAAGAAGAAGAAGAAGAAGAAGAGAAGAAGAAGAAGAAGAAGAAGAAGAAAGCTCTATATTCACAAAATTAGAGATGAGGATGGTGACTGGATACAAGGGGATTCTGCAATAGCTGAAGCTGTATGTCATCATTTTCAGAAAATATTCACTGATGAGGACTTCATTATCAGAGAGGATCTTCTTAATTGAATACCTTCAATGGTAACTCAGAGTCAAAATGAAATTATTACTTCAATGCCACTTATGGAGGAGGTCAAAAAGGTGGTCTTTTCTATGAATCCACATTCAGCAGCTGGTCCAGATGGAATGAATGGTAAGTTTTTTCAGACTTGCTGGGAGGTTATTGGAAATGAAGTATTGGCAGTAGTGCAGTACTTCTTCTCAGGCCATCAAATGCCAAAGTACTTCACTCATGCATGCCTTATACTTCTCCCCAAGGTTGAATTGCCTAACCAGTTAGCAGAGTTCAGACCCATAAGTTTGAGTAACTTTATTAATAAAGTTATATCAAAGCTTATCTGTGTAAGATCGAGTCCCATGATGCCAAACTTAATATCCTTGAATCAATCAGGTTTTGTCAAAGGAAGGAATATTTCTGAAAATATCATGTTAGCTCAAGAAATGCTTCGGGACATCAAGAAGCCAACAATTGAAGGTAATGTGGAAATCAAGCTGGATATGGCCAAGGCATATGACAGGGTATCTTGGGCTTACACATGTCTAATTCTGAGGAGAATGGCTTCAATGAAATTGCTATAGATATGATGTGGAGGACCATGTCGAACAATTGGTACTCAGTGGCTATCAATGGGGCAAGACATGGATTTTTTCACTCCTCCAGAGGGCTCAAGCAGGGTGATCCCTTGTCACCTTCTTTATTTGTTCTTGGTGCTGAATGCTTATCTAGAATATTGAATAAGCTTAATGACAATGAGTTCTATCATGGCTTCTACATAGAAAGAAGGGGGCCCCAAGTTAACCATCTCGCATTTGCTGATGATGTGATAATTTTCACATCTGGAAGAAAGAAGTCACCCCAGCTTATCATGCACACTCTGAAGGACTATGAAGAAGTCTCAGGACAGAAGATCAATAAGCAAAAGAGTCAACATATTCCTTTCCAACTACTGTGAAAAGAATTGAAGAGCAAACTGGTTTCACAAGGAAAGAGGCTCCTTTGGCATACCTGGGATGTCCTCTATACATAGGAAAAAGGAGAATCTGCTACTTTTCAGAAATGATATCTAAAGCGGTAGCAAGAATCAGGGGTTGGCAGACAAGACTATTGAGCTATGGGGGAAGGGCAACTCTCATTAAACATGTCCTCAACTCTCTTCTCATACATCTGTTGTCTGCAGCCTCCCCACCTAAAACATCTTTGAAACAATTTGAGCAACTAGCAGCTGATTTTTTCTGGGGGCATAGAACATACTAGAAAGAAATATCAGTGGGCTGCCAGGAAGAGATTATGTCTGCCTACGAATGAAGGGGGGATTGGCCTTAGAAGAATGGAAGATGCGTGCAAATCACTTGAACTGAAGCAGTGGTGGGCATTCAGATCAAAGAAATCTCTGTGGGGTGATTTCCTCAGAGCAAAATATTGTCAGAGATCTCATCCTATATCCAAGAAATGGCATACAAGGCAATCTCTAACCTGGAAGAAGATGATGCAAAATAAAGTTCACGCTGAGAAGTTCATTACATGGTCTGTTTATTCTGGATCTTCTAGTTTCTGGTGGGATAATTGGTTGGGATCTGGTCCTTTGGCTCCTCATTGTTTATATACATCAAGATCTAATTCTATACCAATATCCAGCTTTCTTATCAATGGAGAATTGAATACTCAAAAACTACACCAAATAGTACCTCCTGATATCATCAACATAATTCTAGCATTCAAGTTTAACTACCATCCTGATAAGTTTGATCAACTAGTCTGGAACCTAAATTCAGATGGAACCTTTTCCTATTCCACTGCTTGGAAATCTGTCAGAGAATCAAAGCCAATATCTCTTTCAAGCAGCTTAATCTGGCATAGATATATTCCTTTTAAGTAATCCTTTCTGGTGTGGAGAGCACTTAGGAATAAGCTTCCCACTGATGACAGAGTTACCTCTTTTGGTCATGCAATAGTTTCTAAATGTGTATGTTGTCTTGTTAGCAGCTCAGAGACTATAGATCATATTTTTGCTACAGGTAACTTGGCCAAAAAAGTCTGGAACATCTTTTCCTCTTCTCTTGGTATTGACATAAGGACCTATTCCATCAGAGGTATCTTGATGCAATGGTGGATCCTCAAATACAGAAATGAAGCTCAGAGATTGTTGTTTCAAGCTCTCCCAGTCCTAATATGTTAGGCACTCTGGAAGAATAGATGCTCAAGCAAATATGGGGGTAAGAAGTCCAACTATAACAGGGTTCTTTTTATAGTCATTTCTGACTTGTACAAATTTTTGAAAACTGCTTTTCCCTATATATCATGGCCTGTTTCTTGGCCAGATATGAGCACCAAAGTGGGGAGATGCACTCAGGTACTGAAAATCACTAAGGTCCTATGGTCTAAACCATCGATGGGGTGGGTCAAGTTAAATACTGATGGAAGTGCCCTGGGCAATCCAGGCATCACTGGTGCTGGAGGCATTGTCAGGGACCATCTGGGAGATACTATATGGGCTTATGCTGCTCCTTTAGGCATGGGAACAAACAACTAAGCAGAAGCACAAACAGTGCTAATTGGTCTACAATGGTGCATTAACCATAGAGTTACAAGAATCCATTTGGAGTCTGATTCAAAGATGCTTGTTCAGTAGATCAACAAGAAAGAAAAGGGCCCATGGAATCTGACTTACTTGTTGGAAATGATCAACCAAATAACCACAAACTTGGAAGATTTTAGTGTCACAGACATCTTTAGAGAGGCAAATGTTGTTGCAGATGCTTTATCTAAACATAGCCACCAATGTGGGAGTTCTACTGTCAACTTCAATAGTAATCCAGACCTGCCTTTACATATTCTTGCACTTTCAAGAATGGACAAAATTGGACTTCATAGTTTCAGAAGAAGGAAAGTGAAGAGAATATTTGAACCACCATGACATAAACTTTCCCTTCTGTGCACTATATCTCCTTCAGTCCAAGTTTTTGTTTCTACTTCTCTGAGGTTCCCACAGACTATACACTCCCACAGTCCAAGTTTAATTCACTATCAATCCAAATCTGGACATCTACTACTTGTTAGTAATACAATGTTGGTGTTGATTTCCTTGTATGCAATACAACCCTTAGTATTGCTGCTCATGATTCACTCTATTGCTGTTGTTGTACTCTGTTTGATTCACTCTGTTGTTGTTTGTTATACTCTGCTTATACATCATGTTGCTGTTGTTACCAAGACAGTGACTCATCTACTCTTCTCTGAAGGGAACATCAGGATCTACAAATGATGTTCCAATCTTTTGATGGACAAGGTACACTCTTCTTTTTGGCTATCATTAATTTAAGTGATAGCCAAAATGAAGACTTGCATACCTACCATTTGTCACTTATTAGATTAGACTATTTAACTCATAGATTAGCCATTTTTTTGTAAAGGGAGAGTTCTCCTCACTATGCTCTTAGGTTGTATATAGGTGTGATCACCTATCCTAGGTTAGTGAGATGGTCTTTGATGCTACACTTGACTCCCTTTCGCATAGGTTATCATCATAGTTTCGGAGGTAAGGTATACGTCCCCCTCCAAGGTATTTGTATTTGTAATTATATGTTGTTATCTATATACAGGATGGGGTCTATGCCTAACCCCACACTGGAACGGGTAAGTGTGTCATGAAAAACACAACTTACTTGGTCTAGTGATTTTATTAAAAAAAAAAAAAGTTTAATACTGGGCAGAAGGGTAGGTTCACTTGTGCGTTAATGAGATATTCAGCGCCACATGAATGAGCTAATGAGATCTTCGTCGCAACATTATTCGAGATCTTTAAGATTAAATTGTTTGGTTTAGTGTAAACACTGATCATGAGTATATATTTTCATCTGGATGTCATTGCCATTAGAAAGAGTGCTATAACCATCTACTTATTTTCAACCATGAAAAGGTCTCTTTATTTTCCACCTTGTCCCATTTGTCATTATGTATCCGAATACTGAATACAACCGTTTTTTCATATTCTAATGAAATTATGGACACTACCTATGATGAAGGTTCATTAATTGTTATTGAGTATTTAGAATCATCTATGTCTAAAGACCACCTCTGCAATTTCCAGACAACTCTGCTTATGATTTTGACTATTCACAAAGTTCCAGTTGGTCTCCTTTGGTTCCTTGTCCAACTATACCTTCCACTGCTGTTCAACATAGGCTTAGTTTGGGTCTTTCAAGAAAGTTATCGTACGAGGAAAATACCATCAATGGGTGTAGTGGCATTGCAAATTTTAGAGTAGTGACTGAGAAAATCAAGAGGAAGTTGTCTAGTGCTTTGTTTGTTAAGTTATACTCCTATTCCACAGAAAGAGTTTTGAAACTTGTGATTTAATTATGTCATACAATTTTGGAACTTCTGGTCTTAAATATACATTAACGTGGTGATAAAATCTTGTTATTAAGGGTAAACGGGAAGTTCAAGATATTGGAATATTTTCAAATTTGGAAATACGTCATTCTTTATAAATGGACTAATAAAGAAAAAGTATCACATCAATTGGAACAGGTGAAGTGTATAGTAATGTTCCAGTCAAGTTGATTGTGTGAACTCTGAAATGGGTTATACCTGTGGGAATGTGTTGAGTTATTTCATAATTGCGAGTATATAAGAGTATCCAATGGGGTTTATAATAATTTTTGAGATACTGCACTTATTGTATTAAAGTTTGGAGTTGGATACTCAAATTCTTATTCTTTATAGCCTTGTAATTTCTTCAATTTATTAAATCTATTAGACTTAATTTATCCTAAGTTTGCATTGTAAATAGGACTAGTACATGAAGTTGCAGTTCCTCTAGTATCCTCTTTTCCAATTTGTGGTTTCTAGTTAATTTACAAGTATGTTGTTGATTGCAGGGTCAAAGCATTTCAAAAAGAAAGATTCCACATGTCATCTTAATCTTTCCCACTGCTTAACTGACAACTAGTATTTCACAAAGTTCAACATACCGATTGTCTGTATTCTCTCTGTAAGTACTAAGTTGTTATCGCAAGTTTCCAACGTAATAAGCAGATGTACTACTGCGGAGGGCACTTAAGGTGCAGTACGAGTGTTTCTCCACTTTAAGTTGTACTTTGATTAATACTGGTGATTGCAATTCACCATATTGAGAAATACAGCTCATGCTCAGTAGTTATAAGTTAATAGTTAGTTAGGAAGTTAGTTAGCAAGTGATGATGTGGCAAAAGTTAGTTAGGTAGTTATTGTTATAAATAGGACCTTGTAGATATTTTGTCAGTTAGTTGAAATGAATATACAGATTTTCTCTCTCTAAGCCTTCTTCTTCCTCAAGCTGTACTTTCTAGATTATTCCAATTGAGCTTCGAACATGGTATCAGAGCCATGGCTATGGCATTGTTTTTCCGCGTGAACTTCAGCTAGTGTTCTTCCCCTAGCTCAACTGTTCTTCAGTTCTCTGTTTTTTGTTTTCCTGGAAATTTTTTTCTTTCCCCAAATTCTAGGGTTTTGTGGAATACTTTCTTCAATGGCGATTGTTGATAACAGTATCCCCAGTAGTTCCACCAGAAGAGGTACCGGAAATGTAGCCGGAATCACTGCCGGATTTTCAACTTTGCAGCTGGATCCAAATGATCAGCTTTATCTTCATCCTTCAGATGTTCCCGGATCAATTCAGGTCCCACATCAGCTGAAAGGTATGGAAAACTACACCTTATGGAGTAAATCAATGAGAATTGCACTTTTAGTGAAGAATAAAATTGGGTTTATTAATGGTAGTTGCACTAAGAATATGTATGAGGGTAAAATGGCTTATCAATGGGAGCGATTTAATGCCTTTGTTTTGTCGTGGATTATGGGTGCTGTATTCAAAGAGTTAGCTAGTGGTTTAGCATACTCTACTGATGCTCGTAAGGTTTGGGAAACTCTTAAAGAGCGTTTTGATAAGATCAATTTGACGAAAATTTATTATGTTCATCATGCAATGTCGACCCTCACTCAGGGTACTTCCAGTGTATCAGTATATTTTTCTACTTTGAATTCTCTCTGGGATGAATATGAATCTTTGGTTCCTCCACCTGAATGTGGTTGTGAAAAGTCTAAGAAGTTCCTAGAGCAGTTGGAGCAGCAGAGGTTGATTCAGTTTTTGGGTGGATTGAATGAGAGCTATAATCAATCAAGGAGTCAGATCTTGATGATGACTCCAGCTCCATCCGTTAATCAGGCTTATTCCATGATTATTCATGAAGAAAGCCAACGCATTCATCTAAATCAGGTCTCACACATTCATCCTAACCTACATTCAGAGGAAGGGGAATCCTCTCCCCTCATTTCAGCAAATTACACTTCAAATTCAAGCTCCAGGTCACAGAATAACTATAACAACTACAACAACTCAAATCGTAAGAGTAATCCCAACTCCAATACATATTGTGATTTCTGCCACACTAAGGGTCATAGAAGAGAGTCTTGCTTCAAGGAACATGGATATCCACCAGGCTATAGATCTAACAGGAACAGAAACAGAGAGAATACAGGTCGAGGAAATAGCAATTATGCTGATAATGGTAGAGGAAATGGGAACTATGCTGCTAACACTGTGAACTATGATCAGTCACCTGGCCAGGGACCTAGCTTTCTTCCAGGAAATACTATGAATCAAGTGCAAGGATCGAATTACTATACTTCAGGATCCAATTCTCTTGCAGGAAGTACAGTGAATCATGTACAAGGCTCTACTTACTATCCTCTACCTGCTGCAACTAGAGTGTATGAAAGTTCAACATCAGGATATGCAGGACCATCCCCCCCACTCACTCTGGATCAATATCATCAAGTGTTGAACCTGATCAATAAAGGAGAAAAAGAATTTGATGCCAACATGGCAAGCATGGCAGGTAATGCCCCTTTTTGCTTTCTAGCTGGCAATACTACTAGTTTCTGGGTGATTGATACAGGGGCTTCACATCACATGTGTTCATCTAAGGATCTGATGTCATCCTATACCTGCTTCAATTCTTCTAACTCTAATAGCATTCACCTGCCAAATGGAAATTTAGCTACCATCACTCACACAGGCACATGCCACTTAACACATGACTTGACTCTTTATGATGTGTTTTATGTGCCTCAATTCAAGTACAACCTCCTATCTGTCTCTCAACTCACAAAACATCAACAATATTCAATCATTTTTTACCCTGAATTCTGTGTCTTTCAGGACCTCTCAAGTGGCAAGGTGAAGGGGATTGGTAAAGTAAGGAATGGATTGTACATCCTCTCTACCACATCACCATCATCTACCAGACTCAGTGCATCTGTTGCTCACACTGTTTCACTTGATGATACTGCATATCTTTCTGCTTCTGGTACATCTTTGAATAATTCTGTTGTTTGGCACCAAAGATTAGGCCATGCACCATTCTATGTAATGAAACAAATTTCTTCTATTAGTAGTCAGATAGCTGATCTTCAAGGTTGTAATTGTCATGTTTGCCCTTTGGCCAAACAGACTAGAATTCCATTTCCTGTTCATAGTACTTTGACAAATAAGCCTTTTGATTTGGTGCACATGGATGTATGGGGGCCTTTCAAACACTCTACTTACAATGGATATAAATACTTTCTCACTCTGGTTGATGATTTCAGTAGAATGACTTGGCTCTATTTGTTGAGACTTAAAAGTGATTGTATAGTTCAACTGAGACAATTTATCACCCTTGTTCAAACTCAGTTTTCTACTACCATTAAAATTCTCAGATCAGATAATGGTCTGGAGTTTCTTAATTCCCAATGTTCAGCACTTTTCCAGTCTTTTGGCATAATCCATCAGAGAACTTGTGTCTACACTCCACAACAAAATGGAGTGGCAGAAAGGAAGCATAGGCATCTCCTTGAAGTGTCTAGAGCCTTAAGATTCCAAAGTAATGTCCCTATACAATCTGGGGGGACTGTGTCCTTACAGCAGCTTATATCATTAACAGAATGCCCACAACTACTCTAAAGGGAAAGTCACCTTTTGAAGCATTCCATGGGGTTCTTCCATCCCTAACTCACATGAGAGTCTTTGGCTGTCTATGCTATGCCACAAACACTTCACCCACTGATAAGTTTTCCCCCAGGGCTATACCTGCAGTTTTCATGGGATATTCAGAGGTTCAGAAGGGCTATAGGCTGTATAATCTATCTACCAAGATGTTTTTTGTTAGTAGGGATGTGCATTTCAAGGAACATATTTTCCCCTTTGGTACTTCACTCTGTCATATTGATCCAAATACTTTGCCCTCTACTTCTGTCTCACCTCTAGATACTGCTCCACATCCTCCATTTGATCCATTTGATTTCATTGCACCTAGTGCACCCATTTCTGATTATTGCCCTACTCCATCTTCATTACCTGCTGCAGTTGCAGCAGATCCATCACCTGCTGTTTTTCATGATTCAGGTTCTCCTAGTCCTGCCAGTCCACCTGATGTCTCATCCTCATTACCCACTCCTCATGCTCCTGTATTAGACCCTGCACCTAGGAAGACTAGCAGAGTTTCCAAGCCTCCCATCTGGATGACTGATTATGTTGTCCAGAAACCAGTCAGCAAGAATGTCACACCCTATCCTATTGATCATGTGGTATCCTATTCCTCTCTTTCACCCACATATCAAGCCTACCTATCAGCCTTCTCAGCAGAGACAGAACCTCACACTTTCTATAAGGCTGCTCAAGATGACAGATGGATCCTTGCAATGAAACAAGAGATTGAAGCTCTAGAAAATAATCACACCTGGGACATAGTAGATTTACCAGTAGGTAAGCAACCCATTGGCTGTAAATAGGTATTCAAAATCAAATATAAGGCTGATGGTACAGTGGAGAGGTTCAGGGCTAGATTGGTTGCAAAGGGCTACACCCTCTCATGATACTTTTTCTCCTGTGGCCAAAATGGTCACTGTCAGATGTGTTTTGTCACTGGCTGCCAGATTTAATTGGCCTGTTTTCCAGATGGATGTTTTTAATGCTTTCTTGCAGGGTGATTTACATGAGGAGGTCTATATGACACTACCTCAAGATTTTGGCAGTGAGGGGGAGTACAACAAGCACAAAGTTTGCAGGTTAAGAAAATCATTGTATGGGCTCAAACAGGCCTCTAGACAGTGGAATATCAAGCTGACCACAGCTTTGTCACAAGCAGGCTTTGTTCAGAGTTTGCATGACTATTCTTTGTTCACTAGGTCAATCAACAATAGAACAGTGATTATTCTGATATATGTGGATGATCTCTTGATTACTGGAAATGATGAGACACTGATCCAAGAGGCTAAGGCAACACTTCACAAGCACTTCAGAATTAAAGATCTAGGCAACTTGAAGTATTTCATAGGAATTGAGTTCCTGAGATCACACAAAGGAATACTCATGACTCAAAGAAAATTTGCTTTAGAGTTGGTGTCTGAATGGGGTCTGGGAGGTGCTAAACCAGCATCAACACCTTTGGAGCAGCATATGAGATTCACCACCCATGAGTATGATCAGTTTGTGGGAAGGGAAGATGATCCATTGCTGGAAGATAGTAGAGGATATCAAAAACTAGTTGGAAAATTATTGTATTTAGCAATGACAAGACCTGACTTGTCCTATGCAGTTCAGACATTAAGCCAATTTATGCATGCACCCAAACAATCTCATTTGGATGCAGAATTGCATGTTCTAAGGTACATTAAAGGCAAGCCAGGCTTGGGCATTTTACTGAGCAGCAAAGGGAGTAATTAGATCACAGCTTATTGTGATGCAGATTGGGCAACTTGCCCAGTAACAAGAAGATCAGTTTCAGGTTATTGTATGCAGCTAGGAGACTCCTTGATCTCTTGGAAATCAAAGAAACAGGAAACAGTTTCCAGAAGTTCTGCAGAGCCAGAGTATAGAAGTATGGCTGCAGCTGTGTCAGAAATCTTATGGCTTATTAGACTCTTTAGGGAGGTAGGACTGAGGGTTCAAATACCAGTGACATTGCACTGTGACAACAAAGCAGCCATCCAAATAGCTGCTAATCCCATCTTTCATGAAAGGACAAAGCATATAGAGATCGACTGCCATTTTGTTAGAGAAAAGATTCAAAAGGGGTTAATCAAGACAGAGCACATACCAGGAGCTGAACAAAATGCAGATATCCTTACGAAGGGTTTAGGCAGACATTAGCATGAGTATATGTTAGACAAGTTGAGGATGGTTGATGTGTTTAGACCCTCAACTTGAGGGAGAGTATTGAGAAATACAGCTCATGCTCAGTAGTTATAAGTTAATAGTTAGTTAGGAAGTTAGTTAGCAAGTGAAGATGTGGCAAAAGTTAGTTAGGTAGTTATTGTTATAAATACGACCTTGTAGATATTTTGTCAGTTAGTTGAAATGAATATACAGATTTTCTCTCTCTAAGCCTTCTTCTTCCTCAAGCTGTACTTTCTAGATTGTTCCAATTGAGCTTCGAACACACCATTATTGCTATTTAAAGATCAAGCTTGATAAATCAGCCTTACAACAGTTTGATAATGTACTTCACTAACATAGATACTGTCAGTGTGTTTTATCTTGATAAAACCTTTAACTGCCTTAATTTTCAGGTTATGAATTCCGCTTATTATGAAAGTCATATTATTGCTAGTAAAAGATCACAAGATGCTTTGAAATAGATTAATCACTATAAATAACTATTTTGTCTTCAAATTTCTTTGTTCTTTAAAACTTGTTCTTTTCTTCTAGTTATACAGTTGATTTGACTTGATCTTGTCGGATTTTTTTTGGCTAATCAGTTTATATAAATGGATATTATGCTATTCCTTATAATGCAAAAATTAGTTGTTCTTTTTTACAGGTTTATCGGACTAGTTTGTAAAGATTCTATTTCAGTGCTTCAATAATGCGATAGTTGTTTATTCTAGTTTCTTCTTCTTTTGAATTTCTATGTTTGTTTGACTAGTCTGTTTAAATAAAATGAAGATTTGTTTCTCTAGTCCAGTACTTCAATAATGTGATTGTTTTTTATACTAACTTCTTATTCTTTTGATTTTACATGTTTGTTTGACTAGTTTGTTTATATAAGATGAATATTTGTTTCTATTCCAGTATTTCAATAATGTTTTTATTCTAACTTCTTCTTCTTTTGATTTTATATGTTTGTTTGATTAATCTGATTAAAGAAAATGAAGATCTGATTCTATTCTAGTGCTTCAATAAAGCTGAAATCAGTTGTTCACTAAATTCAAACACTCTTTATTTAATACAGCTTGAATTAGTCCTTCAACAATGCTGGAATTAGTGCTAAAGCACTCAATAATGCTGGAAGTGTTATAGGGTTGTAAATTTTTTATTCTTATTCTTCTGTGTTGGATTTGAAACACTCTTTTGTTTAATAATACAGCTTGTTGTAGTCAACTTTTATGAAGTATTCAAAAGGAATTTTAGATTACAAGTTGACATATGTTTAATCACAACATTATTGAAAGAATACGGTTGCCGAAATGAATATGGACTATATATGAACTCTATAAAGCCTTGGCATATATATCTTGTAAAATTAGCTTTAAGTATGAAGAAACCAGAGCTGGTGTTTGTTCCTTCTCCAGGCTTGGGTCACCTTGTTCCCACTTGTAAGTTTGCTGAAAAGTTGCTCAATCTTGATGAAGAACTATGCATAACCATGATCATCATTAAGCCTCAGCCTCAATTTAATGCAGGCTTAGATGCATATAGCGATGGTGCCTCTAGAGGTAATAATAGAATCAGATTCATTACTCTTCCTCAAGTTGAACCACCATCCTTTGAAGAGTTAACCAATTCTGTTGAGAATTATGTCTCTCTTTTAATATCAAGCTATAAACCCCTTGTCAAAGATGCAATTATCAACAACAAATGGACATTTCACTCGAGCCCCACGAAATTCGTTGGCCTAGTCATCGATATGTTTTGCAGTTCAATGATTGATGTAGCAAATGAACTTGGCATTCCTCCATACATATTCTTCACTGCTGGTGCAGGTTTTCTTGGTTTTCTGCTTTACCTTTCTGTTTGGCATAGCCAAAATGGGAGGGAATTTAGCCTCTCGGATCACAATTTAGACATACCAGCATTTGCCAATTTAGTACCTTCAGATGTCTTACCAACATTTGCTTTTAACAGTAAAGGTTACACATCATTCCTCAACCATGGAGCCAGGTTCAAAGAAACCAAAGGAATTCTCATCAACACATTTGCTGAGTTAGAACCTTACGCATTGAATTCCTTAGCATGTGACACTGAACTGCCTCCAGTATACACAGTAGGACCTTATCTTGAGTTTGAGGGTCAAAAGGGTACTGATGAAGAAATCATGAAATGGCTAGAAGATCAGCCACCATCATCCGTGCTGTTTCTGTGCTTTGGAAGTATGGGAGTATTTGAGGTGCCACAACTACATGAGTTGGCAAATGCACTTGAACGAAGCGGGGTGAGGTTCCTGTGGTCAATACGCGTGTCCAATGTTGGCGCTGAATACAGGAAGTTTGATGAACTGTTGCCGGAAGGGTTCTTGGTTAGGACTAAAAATAGAGGAATTGTGTGTGGTTGGGCACCGCAAGTTCATGTATTGGCTCACAAAGCCACAGGTGGTTTTGTATCTCACTGTGGGTGGAACTCGACGTTGGAGAGTTTATGGCATGGAGTTCCCATATTGACATGGCCTTTATATGCTGAGCAGCAGATCAATGCTTTCGAGATGGTGAAGGATCTTGAGCTGGCAGTGGAGCTCAGGCTGGATTACAGGATGGGTAAAAGTGATGGAGAAACAGTGAAAGCAGAGGAGATTGAGAATGCTATAAGATGCATAATGGATAGTGAAAATCCGGTGAGGAAAAAAGTGAAAGAGATGGGGGATAAGAGCAGAGAGGCCTTGATGGAAGGTGGCTCTTCATTCATTTCCTTGGGACATTTCATCAAGACCATTCTTGAGGAAAACTAGTGCTGTTGGCACGATGATTGCAGGTCATTACTGTTTGAATTAGTTTCATATCTAATCTATGTTTGCAGCGAAAACAACGAAGTGGAAGTAGCATATGAATGTTTTGTACTACAATTCCTTGTTCTTACGATTGTTTTTGTTAAAGGTTACTAAAGGGATCATGTATCTTAGTGGATCTTTACTTGTGTACTAAACCTTATAATGTGTAAGTTATCATTTTCAGAACAAAGAAAGCAGATTTCTGTATGAGGTACAACTATGAGAATGAAGTTTAATACTGGGCAGAAGGGTAGGTTCACTTGTGCGTTAATGAGATATTCAGCGCCACATGAAAATGAGCTAATGAGATCTTCCTTACAACATTATTCGAGATTCTTATGATTAAATTGTTTGGTTTAGTGTAAATACTGATTGGATAACATTGCCACTAGAAAGAGTGCTATAGCCGTTTACCTATTTTTAACCACGAAAAGGTCTTCACTGACCCATCAAACCATACTTCCACCCAAATTTCTGTTAATTCTACTCCTTCGATTATTATACTTATTCTGAAGATAAGAAAAGTTGCTTCTTCACTGAATCATATGGTATTCATATTTCCGTTATATCCACAACAACATCATACCCAGTGTGATACCAAAATTTCTGTTATATGCACCAGGTTTTTAACACAACATCTACTACTGAAGCAAGATTACTCCAACAGAATGATAAACCACATGCACACAATCAATTGTGCAAAAAAAAAAAAAAAAGGGAATTAAAAGATGCATTATAAGTTAGAACTTAGAACATCAGCTAGATACAAAAAGCTTCACGCAACCAGTGCAGCAACATCGATTATCTGCAGTAACCATTCTACGAAATTCTATATCAACCTACAACAAGGAGATTATGATGTTAAACCATTTTGGCACAAATTTAATACTTTATAGATTATGTTGATTTCTTTCTATCCTCAATATAGTGTTCTTCATCGTCGAAATACTCTTCTTCTTCCTCTTCGACATAGTAGTATTCATCTTCTTCATCATCATCAGTGTCATTCTTATTTCCATTTTCCAGAAAATTACTTGATTGCTGGCCTCTTGATCGTTCCTGAATTCGATCCCTAATGGCTGTTCCCTGGTAGACATAATTTGTATAAAAGAACCATCAAAGAAACTCATAAACATATATTATTAGTACCTAGATACAACAAATCATTGATATTGCTCACCATTTTATGGCAACCCTCTTCAAACATCTGAAGAAACCCAGCAACCCAACGATCGGCATTTTCTACCCACTCATTTCGATGCATACCAGCTGTTTTAGCAACAGTTTGAATCTACAACATAAGGGCGCATGTAAAATAAAATCCATCTAAACAAAATAGATCAACCAAACAACAGAAGGGAAGCAGCGTATTCTTATCCTAGATGCATAAAACTAACAAAAACTTCATCAATTATTATAACTACCAACAACCTCAATCACCTAAGACCCAAACGTCCCACCTAAAGACATCCTTTTTCTTCTGTAGTAGGGAGGATCTAAGAATTCAAGATTGCTAGGACTTTCAAGGAAGATGCAAGCGTTAATGTTCTATCTCCTCACAAACTCTCAGAAGCCCAACATCACAGATTGAGCATTTGGATGAATAAGGTATAGTTTATCCCAACAGTTATCAGATATCATATGAACCAAGAAGCAATGGTAGGCTAAGTATGCTGAATATGGGATGCACCAATTGTATCTCTGGATATAAAGAAAATGAGAAATAACTTGGAAACAAAGGATTTCAATTTTTCCTTTGAGAAATTACTTCAAGTTCAGGCTGCTAAATGACAATGTAACTAAGCACAACTGTCAAGGAGATCCACGCCGCTTTCAGACACCTTTTTCACCTGTGCTACCCATAGACTAAAGTACTTGCATTTCTAATCTAATGCTTGCCTCCACCCACCTTAACCTTAGATCCCCAAGGAACCAAACTTCTGTAGAGAGTCTCATGATATCTCTTTACTTAATCTATTCACTTCAAGAAACAGTTTTCCCAAACTCCAAATTTATCCTCGTGAACTCTTGAGATGTCACAGATTGACACAATCTACAAGGACCTAAGGAAAATTCCTAATGCATCATCTGAGAGTGCAAAGATACCTCCCTTACTCCCACAGCAACTCTCCTTCCCCCCAGAAACCAAAAACTCGAAATACATAGGTGCTATTTATTACTGATAGACATCAGTAAAAGCCACTAAAAACAGAGATAAACACTATTACTAAAATGATCGAGTGAAAAGTATAAGAGAATTTTTTGATGTCTTATCTGGAAAGTAAAATCAAATGTGAGACTTAAATTCTTATAAACAATGTTCACACATGGTGGTTCAGAGTGTGAGGTGACATAACTTGGCACTGGAAAGTTAGTTGTAGTGTAACTTTCTTAAAATAGCCTTAAGATAACAGTCAAACACAGTAAGTTCACAACAAGGTTCTCATTCTCAACCCAGCATGCTGACTGCTGAGAGAAAATAAAAGTGGATTTTTAGTAAATAGAGACAAATTTCACTTTTCACAGGTTATTGACAATTCATGATTCTGTATTCATGGTGTTCACTTATACACCTTAACCTTCAATCCAGTGAAATGCACGTTTTAGTCCTTCCACTTGCGGAGTCTCGCAAATTAAAGGGATTGCTAATTGCTAAATGATGCAACTCACCATGTGTTAAGTCAGTACTGTTACCCCATATTTTGGTGCAATATAGTGCTGAATTAGTCTCAATTTAACATGTTTTTGGTGCAATATAAATGCTTACAAAAGATGTACCTTTTCTCCCACTTTCTCTTGATGTTCTTTGACTTTCTCCTGTAACTGCATTAGTCTCATATTGACCCTCAATCGCTTTTCCTAAAGGAATGAAACAATAACTCAAAAGGCCATATCCATAGGAATTGTGAAGCAATCAAAAGGATCATACTAGGTAAAGAAGAGCATTTTGTTTGAACAAAGATCATGCCTTGACATAGCTAACACCAAGTTCCTTCCTTGAATATCCACGATCCAAGTTTCGCATCACATACTTATTATAGTCTTTAACAATCCTCATTATTACGTCTGACGTTGAAATTCCATCTGTTCGTTTTGTTTCTTTAAATCTTCCAACAGCTTTGACCTACAAAGAAAACTGTTACATGTCGGCTGTTTCAGAATCTACCAAACAGTAATGAGCCATGCATGATGCCAGAATCTATACATATTAACTTACAAATTCATAGACATCTTTTCCCGCTCCACTTGCATCAGCATAACTGTCAAATGTTCAAGCAAAAAAATAACAAGAAGAAGAAGATTAAACATACCCCATTCAAGATTCTTTTGTATTGACTTGTCAAAAGATTCTCGTAAGGACAAACTCAGAGACAATTTCATAGTACAAATATAGAACTTGTAATGTCTCTAACTGGATCCGAGAAATCATAATTACAGTTCAACCCATTCTTCTTCATTTTAATGCTCCTTAGTTCAAACTCAAGATCATATGTTTCTTTTGGTGCCACTCATGACAATGTCCACTAGTCTCTGGTGAGAAGCTTCATCACTCATAGTCCATTACTTTCTCGAATCATATCCCCATAAACTATAACCGGATATACATTTAAACTTTCAAAACACACTTTCAAAATCTTAAAATGATAAAGTTTTAAACCAAAGTGTTCAACCTAAAAATTGGGGTGGGGGATATGAATCCAATTCATCATCTTCATGAAAGTACATAGACTACTGCATGAAAAGTTTGACTCTTCAATTTTTCACCTAAAAGAAATCTCTTTTATCTTGAAGCAACTTTGAAAGTAAGAAATCTTACGGAAGAGCATCATGAGCAACATAGTCAATATGATGCTTGTCAAGGAACTCTTGACTTATAACCCATGGGGCATCTGGAATAACTTCGTCCACCCACCTAGCAAAAGGTAATTAAAATATTACTCCACTAAATTCCAGTTTATTACCATTAAATAATAAAAGAAAAGCAATGGCAATGGAACTAAGAATTATGAAGAAATGGAGAGCCTTCCGAGTAAATGACATTAACCAAACATGGACAATGATAATCAAGCAGCTTTGGCACAATTGAGACTGGAAAATTACATATTTAAATACTCCAAATGGTCAAAATTGATGCTGCCTAAATGGGGAAAATCACATGAATGCCTGGCATGCATCATCTGTTGTTTGAATTCGCCAGTATAAGAGGCAAATTATATCATGTAAAGGTCAAAAGAAGAAAAACATGTCTGGACAATAAATGTTCTTCATAACAGTAATGACTTTTCAAAGACGACAAACTATCCATCCAAGCAATATCAACGAGATATGAGGTGCCTCTATTACCAAATTAGTTTGGTGAGCTATATGAATACTCTATGTCCGTACTTGCAGCGAAAATTACGGAAACAAAAGAAGAACAACACACCTGCAATGACGGAGGGATTCATAACGCTCTTCCTCTGTCATAACAGTTTTACCCTTGTATCTGTGTGTCATCTCATCAGAGCAACAACCAACAAGCAAATATGTGTTGGGAAACCTGTGACCATACCGAATAACTGTTAAAATAAGAGAATTCCAAAACCCAACATTCCAAACGCATTCGACAGTTCCCCAATTGGGCCACACTCTACAAGTATTTACGCAAAATCAACTATAAATCGAGAAAGCAATCATCAAAATGGAAAAGAAACCTATGGATATAAACAAACTGAACAAAAGAAATGACAACATTAAGACCTACAAATAATGCAATTAGTGATTCCCCCCAAACCATACCAAATTTAAATGATAAACACCAGTAATGAATATTCGGGAATCCTTTCTCAATCAATAAATTCCAAACTATTTCGAATCGGTTACATATGTATTATTTTATACTGGCCATCCTCTATGTCCATTCTACTCGATTCATATACAATAATTCAAAAGTTACAAGACTCCTTTTTACTATATTTGTTTTCCTGCATGAGGACTCGAGGGGTTCAATCATAGTACAACACACCTCCAAATACAGTTAACTTCATATCCAAAATACATTAAAACATTCATTATTGGCATTTCTATATCCATTCTATTATATTCATAATCCATTACATTCCAATAATTCAAAATTTACAAGACTCCTAATACTAGTCTCGTCCAAATACACTTAAACTTTAGAGTTCTGATGGGATCCGGTGTGGTGTATTGTATAAAAAATTAAAATGGTGATCAACCTACCAAAAGTGTGAAATGTAATATCATGTAATCAAATTTGACATGCATAATTATGCTTACGATTTTTTGGCTTGTTCAAGGGAGCGGGCATGGCCAAAATGAAAGAGATCGTAGATCCCATCGGCATAGACACGGACGGGGCGGTCTGGTATTGGTTGGAGATCGGAATTATGGTGGTGGTGCTCCGCCGTCGGAACGGTGGTGGTCTCTTCTCCCATTGTTGTTTTTTGTATCTGAAATTAGAGGTATTCCCTCCCGTCCGGTATGACTTGAGTTATAGTTTCCACCTTTTATATGTTTCCCACTTGCATGAAAATGCCAAATGGCGCGATATTCGGAGCCAGGCTAGTTTACATAGTATGAAATCCTATAATCTTAAAAAACAAAAATTAAAGATAGAATAAGTATCACTAAATCATGGCTAAGTGGTTAAAAGTTTATACAATATTTTAGATATATTATGTATTCATTAGTTTGTTGTAAGTGTATCCTCTAAATAAATTTTAATCTTTCCGGAAAACAATTAATAAAAGCATTAAACTATTTGTTATTTCCCACGATACATTACTTTACTGTTTTAAGGACCAGTTGCTTAAAATGTGTTCCTTTACTAAACTATATGCAGAATTAAAACTTTAAGTAAATGAACACCAGATATTAGCGTGAAAAAACCCCTTGACTCGGGATCAAAAAACCACGACCTACCTCTCAAGTAGGATTTCAACTTCACTATGTAAAAAGACCCACTTGGTTACAAGACTCCTTCTTACTAACCTAGGACTAACTCTAATCCTTTAATGATCTTTCTCACGATCAGTGAAGTTGTGTCAAGTCCACGACTTGAACCAGAAAGTTACAACTCGATTATTGCTTACTACAGTTGAACTAAGACTTGAACTTTTACAAGACTCAATCTAAGGAACAGGTTCTAACTTAGTTCCACTGTAGCTAACTGATTACACAAATAAGCTAATAACTCTTTTAAGCTTTGCTCGATGCTCTCTGTATTTGTGCATGCTTCAATGGCTGATATGCTCCATATTTTATAGCTCCAGCAGCCAAGAAGTCTTGAGCAATTAGAACTCCAAAGCTCCCATGAGTTTGAGTCCTAATTGGATTCTTCTCTTTAGAATCCGAATCTTCTATCCTTATCCTTTATTTATGCAATCTTTTCATATCCGTTTAGACCTGCATAATTACCAAGATAAATATTAGTATTAAGATAATTAATAATATCTCAATTTAAATGATTTTGCATGAATTATCTATTTAGCTGCAGTGATTCAAAGGAACAGGTCCTTTGAATCCGTTCCTCAATCATCAGTCAAAACTCCAAGCTTATCCAAGCTAACACTATTCAAAGACATTGGCTGGTCGTATGAACAAGAACAATTTCATTATAAAATTTAGTATTGGCTGATTGATCGCATAAGAAAGAGTAATCTCACTATAACTAAACCAACTATGAATGATGCCGTTAAACTTGGAAATTGTTTTAATGACCTTGGTAATTTTGATTGGATTCAAATTTTTTGAACTTATAGAGTATACAATTTTTGTACTATCAAAATTATACTTACATATTATAATAGTTAACCTATTTTATTTTTTCAAGATTTCAAATCCAACATTTTAGAAGGATTACCTGTAAATATTTTTTGGGTGATCCGATTATGTGAAAACTATGTACAATGACCGTCCACAATTTTTTAACTATATAGATTAGTTTATGCTCAGTTAATATGAAAGCAACCTCTGAGAAAAAAAGTATGAGTGAATTACCTTTGAAAGAATAATCATAATTTTTATTTCTTTGTAGAAACTATTTTAATTTGATTTTCTCTTGATTTCTTTAACCTCTCGTGTTTTTTCTTTTTTTTTTCTGATTAAAACTCTTGTGTTTGATTTCTAAAAAATAAAATATGCTTCTGTATTCGTATAATTTGGCCAAGGACACGAGTCACACGGAGACAGGCTACAAGACTTACGACTTGGGATTACTGCTGCATCTGAGTGGCTGGCTCGAAGGACAACTTGAGTTTGGCAATGAATAAGATGTCGTGTTAACTTCGAGTTACATCCCACGGACATTGATTCATTTGAGTGTCTGAGTCCGTTTCGGAAGGATCCAGGCTTTATAACCATTGAAGCACAGTACCAAAGGAATGGGGATCATTGGGTTGCCCACGATCTGGACGTGAGATCATGGGGTCTTCAGCACCCATGATCCGATAATTTAGAGTTGTTATAAATAGGACCTTTTATCCATTGTAAGATTCATTCACAAATATAGTTGAAACTTTGTTAAATTGTAACCACAAGTTATTGATAAGAACTCGCCGTTGACGTTATTTCATATATTTTATTCATATTTGCAGTCTTGATACAATAAATTGCTTGTAACCCCAAAACTAAATCTAATTGTGTTCTAAATCGTACTTAGAGGCATATAATTTAGCGTCATTTGTGGGGATCAAGCAATTGCGCTTTGTTCTAAGGTTGCGTCACACATTCATCCACGTCCATTTTAGCCTTAAAAGATGGCGGATAACACTGAAAGTGTGGTATGAGATCAATCTCGCCCTGTTGGGAAAACTATCACTACTGATGGTGGATTTATTCCTCCACCACCGACTGACCCCACCTTATCGGGGTCAAATGACTCTTGGAATATGTATGTTATGGATTGTACGTGGAAAGTTCGAGAACAATTTGTTGAACAAGGTAGAGTAAACACTGAAATACGTAGCTCATTACATACTATCTCAGCAAGTGTGAGAGGTACTACTACCCCCATCGCTACTCCACGCATGGCCCCTAATGGAGGTACCCCGAATTTTGTTCCTCCGAGTGCAACAACATGAGGACCTCCAAATGGTGTCGTATTTGGAGGCTCAGGGACTGCCTCTAACGACACGATGCCCTTTTGAGCAGCTCCCACGATATCGGAGACAGCACCCGTGGCTCCAACCAGCGTCCCCCAAGACCTAGAAAAAGGACCTCGAAGATCAGTTCGAAAAAAGGCTGGAGAAAATCTCTGTGGTCAGAAAGTCTCAAAGGGTGCTGAATATTGAAAAATATAGGCAACACGCTTTCAACCCAAAGGCGGCCCCAACCCCAATTCCAAAGCACTTCAAGATGCAAATATTGAAGAAATACGATGGCACGACGGACCCAGCAGACCATGTGGCCGAATATATGGCCATGGTGAGAAGAAATGATTTGTCACCGGTGGAATTGGAATCTATGTTCCTAAAAAAATTTGGGAAAACACTTGAGAAATGGGCACTACGCTGGTACTTGCACTTACCTTCCGAGTCAGTCGCAAATTTTGATGAATTGGCTGATTTATTCATTAAGGCTCATACTGGTGCTCAAAAGATCCTCAAGAGGAAAAAGAGGATATCTTCCATGTGAAGCAGTGGTACAAGAAGCCACTTAGAGATTTTCTTGAGCGCTTCCAAGTGGCGCGGAGTGGAAATGCCTATAAGGGATAATAGTTTGGCCATCATGGCATTTGAAAGGAGCATAAACGCCAACAACTCCAAGGCTCCGATTTGAAGAATGACCTCCAAGAGTGGCAAGCTCACACTTGGGATGAAGTACATGACAGTACATCGACTAAAGTTAGGTTGAAAGAAGATGAATGGAGGTTTGCATGCTGAATTTCTAGCTATAGGGGTTGCCCCGAGTCATCTCGATGTACCGAAGCGCCACGAGGGAACTCAAAAGGGCCAATATGAACCCTACAATTCCCAAATGAAACATGTGAGCCAAAGGCTAGGAGGTAAGGTTAGCACTACTGCTAATCAGAAGAACACCACTACTGCTAAAGGGGTGGATCCTTCTAGCCTTTGGCTCACATGTTTTCGAGTATAACTTCAATGTCTCCAGCACATATTTGGTGAGTACGCTGAAAGGGATGACTAACAATGGAGTAAGGCTCCTGAAGGATATGAGGTCTGACCCCGGAAAGAGGAACCAGTGCCTCTATTGTCATTTTCATAACGATCGTGGGCATCTTACTTAAGACTGCAAGGCCCTGCATGTGGTACGAGGTGGCCCACTTACTCAAGAAGGGCATGTTAAATGAATTATGACTGACAAAGGGAAGCAAACCCTTACAAAGAATAGGGGTGGAGGATAGCCGCCAAAGGCCCCATCTCTTAAAAGAGTTGTTAATGTAATCACCGGGGGGTCGGAAGTGAACTACGTGAATTTTGTTGCGGCTAAGAATTTTTTAAAGCTCTATTACATTAGAAAATAGGAGTTGAGCTGGGGGCTCGGAGGGTGAAATCGACTCGGATATCAAATGAGTCTTGATAGATGCCAGGAGCTCTGTTAACATCATAAGTTACAGAGTCGTAAAGAAATATGGTTGAAGGACCAAATCTTCCCGAAGGCAACCATATTGACTGGGTTCCACAACTTCACTGAAAAGATATTGGGTGAGATCACTCTCACCACCTACGCAGAGGGAGTCACCAAGGAAATAGTGTTTCAAGTTATGCCCTAGGACACAGCTTATAACATTCTCCTTGGGAGGCCGTGGATATACGCGATGGAGGTTGTGCCTTCCAATCTTAATCAAATTATTAAGTTCCCGACGCCATGGAGCGTTTGTTCTATCCGGGGTGATCAAAGAATGGCTAGGGAGTGTTATTGCTTAAAAGAGTAGAGTCATCCCTAGTGGACCATCTAAATAGCAACTAATGTGTTCGGGATATGAAGAA
Organism: Petunia axillaris subsp. axillaris; assembly: GCA_029990575.1. Lineage (NCBI taxonomy): Eukaryota > Viridiplantae > Streptophyta > Magnoliopsida > Solanales > Solanaceae > Petunia > Petunia axillaris. The sequence goes on along the minus strand of JARKNS010000001.1, from coordinate 7,910,024 downwards.
GAAATAAGTTGTCACGACCCAATTTCCAAGGGCTCGTGATGGCACCTAAACAACATTTGCCTAGGCGAACCAATGAAACAAGATGCGGAAAAGAACAATAATGTGAAAAGATCATAAATGGATATATAAATATAAAAGGGTGAAGTCCAAAAGAATATATCCACAAAAGAATTGGAGCATTCTAAGAGTGACTCAATAAAGTATGAATATACATCAAAGAAATCTGAGTCCTATCTCTAAGTGACTCCGGCGGTATGCCACCACGGTCTGTGTGGTCGGCTCACCTCAATCAAAAGTCTCAGAAGCCTCGGGAACCGTTAACGTCCGGGCTGCTGACTGGATGAAGGACCTGCGCACGTAGCAGAGTAAGTAATGAGCCGAAGCCCAGTAAGATCACCGACAGGCCCGCTAAGGTACCCTTGCGGGACAAGTCGCTACATGCATCATAAGCAACAACATACTATAGTAATCATACAATAAAGTAGTGAAATCACAAATAGATGTAACACATTCCATACACACAAGTAGTAACCAGAAGTCTCAAGGATTATGCCCATCCAACGTAAGGCATAGGTCAACTCAGCGGCGGTTTGGAGGTCCAATCTCTACTCCCGTGCCGACTAACCTAGACCTACGATGGACTAGCAACACCACTACTAAGTATCAACCATATACCGTGACCCGAAGTCACTATCACAATCATGAATAAGTAGACCAACGACCCGTAGTCGTTGGCTCATCTCAAATCTGTCTACGATCGCACCACACCCCCTGTCAAGTGCGTTGTATCTCAATAAATCAAGTGACCACACCACACCCCCTGTCAAATGTGTCACATCTCAAAGATCAAGTATCCACACCACACCCCCTGTCAAGTGTGACACATCTCATAGTATAGGCGACACCACACCCCCTGTCAAGTGTCCCTCTAACAGTATTAATATCCACGACATTAATAACAATAACAGAAATAATAACAGAAATATTAATAACGATAATATTTCACAATCACTGTAACCCAGGTTGGTTATGCTAGTTGAACGTAAGGCGAAGGTTAACCCGACCACAGTTTGGAAGTACAATCCCTACTCCCATGTCGTCCAACCCAAGGTTACATATAGACAGCACTACCCAACCCGGCACGTGAACAAATTAAGTACCAATATCATACAAAAGTCGGCAAAATCCTCGGCAAGACATTTATCATGACATGCCGGCAACATCCTCGGCCATGTCCCAAGTTCTTGCTATCTAAGCATGGCGTAGCAAGCGTTACTACGATATAAATTTAAGCTACCTCGACGTAGCGTTTAGACCGGCACTTACCTCGGTCGAGTCACAATCTCGCTATTTATAACAAACAATAATAGCAAGTAATTCACATCATTAATCCTAACCATTGTTAGGTATATATATGCGTACATGAAGCATACTAGCATGAAGGAAGAGTCCACAAGCACAATAGAGGTCAAGTCTCACTTACCTCGAAATTCGGGCTCAAATGCCGGGAAGAATCTCCTTTCTCGCTCGCCTTGTCCGCGAAGGACTCTCCACTAGGTCTATTAAGACAAGATATAGCATATATGAGTGCTCAATTATAGCTATTTAAGCCTATAGGCATCCTAGGGTAAAAATTACCAAAATGCCTCCGGGTAGGGCCGAGCCCTAAATTTACAAAATGTACTTTTCCGGACTCCCCACGCTCCCGTGAGTCCAAAAGTACACTTAGATTCCACATGCGAGCCTTGCTCGATGTCTTTCCCCAATTCTTAAGAATCTAGGGTTCTAACCCATTTCCAAGAATCAACCCTTTGATTCTTGTGTTAATCAACATAAAGATGGATTGAAAGGGCTTACCTTAAGTGTAAGTATGATTGGGTCTTCAAGAAATACCCAAAAATCGCCTCAAGAGCTCACCAAATGATTTTTATAAGTTATGAACCGAAATGGCCCGAAATTGCCTTTTTATAGCAGTTTTTGCCTCTGTGACAGCTTCTTTTGAAAAAATCATAACTTTTGACAGGAATATCCAAATGACCTGAAACCGGTTCCATTAGAACCACAACTCAAAGGGCTACAACTTTCATGTTTTGAGTTTTTCCTAATTCCTTACGGATTGGCCAGATAATCAGCTTTTATCCGGCTGTTTGCGCCAAAACAGAACAGAAAAGTCGCACCAGATTTTCTACTGTTTTAGGGGCAAAACGGGACCCTACGAAGCTCGGAATGATCCCAAATTTTGCACACAAGCCATAAAATACTTGGGTGACATGCTCGTCAAGACGGAACTCAATTCGGACCTCCAGAACTCAAAAAGTGGGTCCCACGGCAAAGGTTCAATTTTCGACTTTCGCCAAAATAGCAAAATTTAACCAAACGACCTCGGAATCCAATTCCGAAAGTTGCTACAAGTCACAAATGACTATACAAACCTAACGGAACTTTCGGATCTCTCATCGGAGCTCATTTGCTCAAATCGAGCTCGGAAACCTCTTTTAACTCTTTTAAACTTCCGAAACGGGGACTTTATCAAAAGTCCTATCAAACGAGGTCCGTTTTCAATTTTGAAGGTTGCTACATATCATAAATGACGAGACGGACCTAACGGTGCGCTCGGATTTTCCATCGGGGTTCGTTTTGAGGAGGTGCGCTCGGATTTTCCATCGGGGTTCGTTTACTCAAAACGACCTATCGAATTCATAAACGGATCCTTTTCTCGAAAACCTATCAAACGGACTCTGTTTCGACTCAGATTTCACAGACGGGTCATAAATGACCTAACGGAGCTTTTGGGACTGTCGACACGCAAATCGAGGTCCCGGATCCCGTAACGACTATTTGAGGGTCGTTACATTCTCCCCCACTTAGACTCTCAGCCGTCCTCGGACGAGCCTAAGTCTAAGGTAGGATCCACACACTAGCCACGGAGCTGGCACGGATTTCGAGGACCCCTCGGTACCACCCGAAATCAATAAAACTTAAAAATGCAAATTCAGGCTTAGAAAATACAAGGATTTCATACCTAAATCATCGAACAAGCGTGGATGCCTCTCACGCATCTCGGACTCAAGCTCTCAAGTGGCCTCGGCAATGGAGTGATGCCCCCACTGAACTCTCACAAGCGGGATCACCTTCGATCTCATCTTACGGACCTCTCTAGCCACAATAGCAATAGGCTCCTCCGAATAAGCTAAGTCGCCATCTACCTCCACGGAAGTCATATCGATCACATGAGACAGATCGTGAACATACTTCCGGAGCATGGACACATGGAACACCGGATGAACAGACAGAGAGGGAGGCAAAGCCACTCTATAAGCAACGGCGCCAACGCGCGCCAATATCTCAAAAGGCCCAATGAACCTAGGACTGAGCTTGCCTTTCTTCCCAAATCTCATAACGCCCTTCATAGGCGACACACTGAGGAATACCCGGTCCCCAACCATGAACTCAAGATCTCTCCGCCTCCGATCTGCATACGATATCTGCCGGCTCTGAGCCGTGCGGAGTCGATCCTGAATAACCCGGACCTTATCTAAGGTCTGCTGCACCAAATCGGGCCCCAACACCTGGACCTCACCAGACTCGAACCAACCGATAGGCGAGCGACATCTCTGACCATACAATGCCTCAAACGGAGCCATCTGGATAGAAGCCTGATAGCTATTATTATACGCAAACTCTGCTAGCGGCAAATGGCTATCCCAATGGCCTCCAAAATCAATAGCACACGCCCTCAACATATCCTCGAGGATCTGAATGGTCCGCTCAGACTGGCCATCAGTCTGCGGGTGAAATGCAGTGCTGAGATCGACCCGAGTACCCAGCTCTCTCTGAAAAGATCTCCAAAACTGAGCTGTGAACTGAGCACCTCAGTCAAAAATGATAGAAACAGAAGCACCATGCAATCTCACAATCTGCTCAATGAAGATACGAGCCAGACGCTCCGAGGTATAAGTAGTCCTCACTGGAATGAAGTGAGCCGACTTCGTCAGTCGATCAACTACTACCCACACCGAATCATGCTTACCCACGGTCAGCGGCAAACCAACTACGAAATCCATAGTGATCTGCTCCCACTTCCACTCGGGAATGGGCATAGACTGGGTCACCCCGGCTAGCCTCCGGTGCTCATACTTCACCTGCTGGCAATTCAAACACCGAGATACATAATCAGCAACATCCCTCTTCATCCCTTTCCACCAATACAGCTCTCGAAGATCATGATACATCTTCGCAGTACCCGGATGAATGGAATATCTCGAACTGTGAGCCTCTGCCAAAATCATCTGCCTCAGCTCCACAATGGCTGGAACACATACCCGGCCGTTAAGCCGCAAAGCGCCATCATCACCAATCACGAACGAGGACACTCCCCCACTCAGGACCCTGTCCCGGAGATCTCTCAGATAAGGATCCTCGAACTGCCTTTCCCGAATCTGGGAAGCTAAAGACGACTGAGACCCCACATATGCAAGCACCCGGCCTGGAACAGAATCATCAAACCGAACCCCACTAATGGACAAAGCCTTTAACTCACGGGCCAACGGCCTCATATCAGCATCGAGATAGGCGAGGCTACCCATGGACTTCCTACTCAAGGCATCGGCTACAACATTAGCCTTTCCGGGATGATACCGGATAGAAAGATCATAATCCTTCAGCAGCTCTAACCAGCGGCGCTGTCTCCCGTTCAAGTCCTTCTGAGTGAACAAGTACTGGAGACTCTTATGATCGGTGAATATCTCACATGGCTCGCCATAAAGATATTGCCTCCACAACTTCAGTGCAAACACGACAGCTAACAGCTCCAAATCATGGACAGGATAATTCTTCTCATGGACCTTCAACTGTCTCGAGGCATAAGCTATCACCTTACCCTCCTGCATCAGAACGCTACCCAGGCCAACACCCGAAGCATCACAATATACGGTGAATCCCCCGGATCCACTAGGCAAGGCCAACACTGGCGCTGAAGTCAACAGTCTTAAGCTTCTGAAAGCTAGACTCACAGGCATCGGACCACAGGAAAGGAACATTCTTCTGGGTCAACTTCGTCAGAGGTGCTGAAATAGAAGAAAATCCCTCGACGAACCGCCGATAATAACCTGCCAAGCCTAAGAAACTCCGAATATCTGTAGGAGAAGTAGGCCTAGGCCAACTCTGAACGGCCCTTTATCTTCTTCGGATCAACACACACCCCATCCTTGGTCACCACGTGACCTAGGAAAGATACAGAACTGAGCCAAAATTCACACTTGGAGAATTTGGCATACAACTGCTGATCCCTCAGAGTCCGAAGAACAACTCTCAAATGCTGCTCATGCTCCTACCTGCTCCTCGAATAAACCAAGATATCATCGATAAACACAATGACGAAGGAGTCAAGGTAGGCCTTGAACACTCGGTTCATCAGATCCATGAAAGCAGCTGGGGCATTCGTAAGCCCGAAAGACATCACCAGAAACTCATAGTGGCCATATCGGGTACGAAAAGCAGTCTTGGAAACGTCCTCGGACCGAATCCTCAACTGATGATACCCCGACCTCAAATCAATCTTCGAGAAGAAGGTAGCACCCTGAAGCTGATCAAACAAATCATCAATACGCGGCAAAGGATACCTATTCTTGATAGTAACCTTATTCAGCTGCCGATAATCAATACACATCCACATAGAGCCATCCTTCTTCTTTACAAATAATACCGGGGCACCCCATGGAGACACACTGGGCCTAATGAAGCCCTTATCGAGCAAATCCTGAATCTGCTCCTTCAGCTCCCTCAACTCAACAGGAGCCATACGATACGGGGGAATAGATTTAGGCTGAGTGCCTGGCAATAGATCAATGCAAAACTCTATCTCCCGCATAGGCGGCAAACCCGGCAAATCATCAGGAAACACATCCGGATACTCACAAACAACCGGAACTCTATCAAGGGATAACTCCTCTGCCCGGACATCCCGAACTGAAGCAATATATCCCTCGCACCCACTAGATATCATCCTCTGCGCCTCCAAGAAAGAAATGATCCTACTCTTCGGAGAAGGCCTGGAACCTCTCCATACAACCCGAGACTCACCCTCTGCCCCGATCGTCACGGACTTGGCATGGAAATCCAAAGTTGCATGACAGGAAGCCAGCCAATCCATGCCCATAATGACATCGAAATCAGACATATCGAGCAGCATCAGGTCCACTAAGGACTCTACACCACAGATGGAGATCATACACTGCCGATAACCCCTATCTACACATATAGAAGACCCGACAGGGGTGGCAACCATAAAGGGATCATCTAAGAAGACTAGATCCCTGCCCAAGCAAGGGGCAAATCCCGGCGACACATACGAATAGGTAGACCCCGGATCAATAAGAGCATAAGCATCGCGGCCACAGACAGAAATAATACCTGTGATGACATCATTGGATGCCTCAGCATCCTGACGAGTCATAGCATAGACCTGTGTCGAGCCTCCTGAACCCGGAGCTCTCTGAGACTGCTGTCTAGGAGGAATCTGAGAAACGGGCCTGGCGGCCTGAGGACCAGATGGTACCATAGCTGCGGATCCCTGGCGACCTGATGAAACATAAGGGCAACTCCTGACATAGTGCTCTGGAGACCCACACTCAAAACATCCATCACCTCTACCTCCTCTACCGCCTCTACCACCTCTGCCATGACCACCTCCAGACGAACACCTCCCATGATGCCTCTGATGGCACCTCCCGCACTGCGGCGGACCAGACTGCGAAGAGCTACCCCGCCTCTGGGATGACTGAGGCCTCGGGGTCTCTGAAGAAAAATCCTGGGCAGGCAAAGCAGCAGCCTGGGGCCTAGACTGAGAACGGCCCTGATGACCCTGACCCCTCTGAGCGGATCCACTATACCCACCAGACTGACGCGATCTCTTGGCCGCCCTCTCCGCGTCAGCCCTGGCGAAGATATCCTCCATCCGCCGCGCCGCATCAACTATCTCAAAATATGACTTGTTGCCCATATCAGGGGCAACAGCTACCTGCAAGCGGGGATGAAGACCCTCAACAAACCGGAGGACCTTGTCCCTCTCCTGAGCCACCATAGCCGGCGGAAACTGAGACAACCACAAGAACCTGGTGTCATACTCTGAAACAGACAGGTTTCCCTGCCTCAACCCCTCAAACTCGCGCCTCTGAGCATCGTGCTGACTCTGGGGCACGAACCTGCTCATGAACATAGACACGAACTCAGCCCAAGACAAAGGAGGGAGGTCACTAGACCTCTGCCGCATCATGGAGACCCACCATGTCTCCGCATCTCCCGATAATCTGAAAGAAGCACACTGCACCCCTAAGGTGTCTCTAGTACCAAGAACTGTCAAAATCTTCTCACACTTCTGAATGTACCTCTGGGCAGTACATGTAGCTGAGGTACCGTCGAACTCTGGAGGCTGAAGCTTCATGAATGACTCTATCCTCTTGGCAACCTCCTCAGTGCCCATAGGAGGAGTAGAAATAACAGGACCTGCCTGAGGAGCAGAAGCAGAAGGCTGGGCAATATGATCAGGAGCAGCCTCAGAAGTAGGCGTGCTCATAACAGGTGTGGTCGGCTGAGGAGCCGAAACAGGAGCTGCAACATCATCTCTGACAGGGACCTGATGGCTAGACAAGGCCATCAGTCTCATATACTCCTCTGAAGAGATCACAACGATGCCTGGCACAACAGCAGGCACAGGGGGAATAGATGCTGACAGAGTCGCTGCGGACACCGCAGGGATAGCTGTGTCCTGCCTAGTGGCTGACGGGCGACCTGCCCGAGTCTTCTTAGCAGCTGGCGGCTGCGTAGGTGCTGATGGCTCTCCTGCAGACGCGGGTGTAGAAGATGCAGCCCTCCTGGCTGAGGATGCTCGCGTCCTCGCCATCTGATACAATACACGAAAAATGGTCAGCACCTATATAAGCTACTCAGCACGAATAGAGATGAAACGAAGGGAAAACATTTCCTAACATGCCCTTGTAGCCTCTCGCTCATAAGTATGGTCGACAACATACCCATAAGCAAGACTCTACTCAGACACTGCTCCAAGACTCCTAGGACTCGAATTAGAACCTAGGGCTCTGATACCAAACTGTCACGACCCAATTTCCAAGGGCTCGTGATGGCACCTAAACAACATTTGCCTAGGCGAACCAATGAAACAAGATGCGGAAAAGAACAATAATGTGAAAAGATCATAAATGGATATATAAATATAAAAGGGTGAAGTCCAAAAGAATATATCCACAAAAGAATTGGAGCATTCTAAGAGTGACTCAATAAAGTATGAATATACATCAAAGAAATCTGAGTCCTATCTCTAAGTGACTCCGGCGGTATGCCACCACGGTCTGTGTGGTCGGCTCACCTCAATCAAAAGTCTCAGAAGCCTCGGGAACCGCTAACGTCCGGGCTGCTGACTGGATGAAGGACCTGCGCACGTAGCAGAGTAAGTTATGAGCCGAAGCCCAGTAAGATCACCGACAGGCCCGCTAAGGTACCCTTGCGGGACAAGTCACTACATGCATCATAAGCAACAACATACTATAGTAATCATACAATAAAGTAGTGAAATCACAAATAGATGTAACACATTCCATACACACAAGTAGTAACCAGAAGTCTCAAGGATTATGCCCATCCAATGTAAGGCATAGGTCAACTCAGCGGCGGTTTGGAGGTCCAATCTCTACTCCCGTGCCGACTAACCTAGACCTACGATGGACTAGCAACACCACTACTAAGTATCAACCATATACCGTGACCCGAAGTCACTATCACAATCATGAATAAGTAGACCAACGACCCGTAGTCGTTGGCTCATCTCAAATCTGTCTACGATCGCACCACACCCCCTGTCAAGTGCGTCGTATCTCAATAAATCAAGTGACCACACCACACCCCCTGTCAAGTGTGTCACATCTCAAAGATCAAGTATCCACACCACACCCCCTGTCAAGTGTGACGCATCTCATAGTATAGGCGACACCACACCCCCTGTCAAGTGTCCCTCTAACAGTATTAATATCCACGACATTAATAACAATAACAGAAATAATAACAGAAATATTAATAACGATAATATTTCACAATCACCGTAACCCAGGTTGGTTATGCTAGCTGAACGTAAGGCGAAGGCTAACCCGACCACAGTTTGGGGGTACAATCCCTACTCCCATGTCGTCCAACCCAAGGTTACGTATAGACAGCACTACCCAACCCGGCACGTGAACAAATCAAGTACCAATATCATACAAAAGCCGGCAAAATCCTCGCCAAGACATTTATCATGACATGCCGGCAACATCCTCGGCTATGTCCCAAGTTCTTGCTATCTAAGCATGGCGTAGAAAGCGTTACTACGATATAAATTTAAGCTACCTCGACGTAGCGTTTAGACCGGCACTTACCTCGGTCGAGTCACAATCTCGCTATTTATAACAAACAATAATAGCAAGTAATTCACATCATTAATCCTAACCATTTTTAGGTATATATATGCGTACATGAAGCATACTAGCATGAAGGAAGAGTCCACAAGCACAATAGAGGTCAAGTCTCACTTACCTCGAAATTCGGGCTCAAATGCCGGGAAGAATCTCCTTTCCCGCTCGCCTTGTCCGCGAAGGACTCTCCACTAGGTCTATTAAGACTAGATATAGCACATATGAGTGCTCAATTATAGCTATTTAAGCCTATAGGCATCCTAGGGTAAAAATTACCAAAATGCCCCCGGGTAAGGCCGAGCCCTAAATTTACAAAATGTACTTTTCCGGACTCCCCACGCTCTCGTGAGTCCAAAAGTACACTTAGATTCCACATGCGAGCCTTGCTCGATGTCTTTCCCCAATTCTTAAGAATCTAGGGTTCTAACCCATTTCTAAGAATCAACCCTTTGATTCTTGTGTTAATCAACATAAAGATGGATTGAAAGGGCTTACCTTAAGTGTAAGTATGATTGGGTCTTCAAGAAATACCCAAAAATCGTCTCAAGAGCTCACCAAATGATTTTTATAAGTTATAAACCGAAATGGCCTTTTTATAGCAGTTTTTGCCTCTGTGACAGCTTCTTTTGAAAAAATCATAACTTTTGATAGGAATGTCCAAATGACTTGAAACTGGTTCCATTAGAACCACAACTCAAAGGGCTAAAACTTTCATGTTTTGAGTTGTTCCTAATTCCTTACGGATTGGCCGAAAAATCAGCTTTTATCCGGCTGTTTGCGCCAAAACAGAACAGAAAAATCGCACCAGATTTTCTACTATTTTAGGGGCAAAACGGGACCCTACGAAGCTCGGAATGACCCCAAATTTTGCACACAAGCTATAAAATACTTGGGGTGACATGCTCGTCAAGACGGAACTCAATTCGGACCTCCAGAACTCAAAAAGTGGGTCCCACGGCAAAGGTTCAATTTTCGACTTTCGCCAAAATAGCGAAATTTAACCAAACGACCTCGGAATCCAATTCCGAAAGTTGCTACAAGTCACAAATGACTATACGAACCTAACGGAACTTTTGGATCTCTCATCGAAGCTCATTTGCTCAAATCGAGCTCGGAAACCTCTTTTAACTATTTTAAACTTCCGAAACTGGGACTTTATCAAAAGTCCTATCAAACGAGGTCCGTTTTCAATTTTGAAGGTTGCTACATATCATAAATGACGAGACGGACCTAACGGTGCGCTCGGATTTTCCATCGGGGTTCGTTTACTCAAAACGACTTATCGAAACCCCAAAATTCGTTTCCGAAATTTCATAAACGGATCTTTTTCTCGAAAACCTATCAAACGGACTCCGTTTCGACTCAGATTTCACAGACGGGTCATAAATGACCTAACGGAGCTTTTGGGACTGTCGACATACAAATCGAGGTCCCGGATCCCATAACGACTATTTGAGGGTCGTTACATAAGTCTGGTACTTGAAATGGACCCACAAAAGAAGATGCTTGAAAAGATCTCGACATGTATTCAGGAGCCTCAGAAATAGAAAGTTGAAGATTCAATTATTGAAGAGTTGGAATCGATCACGTTGTCGATAGAGTTTTCGAAGAGGAAAGTATTTTTTGGCTTGGAGTTGGACCTGGAGTCGAAAAAGGTTGTTGTGGCATTGTTAAAGTCTCACGATAATTGTTTTGCTTGGTCCCACATCGACATGGTGGGGATCGACTCGGAGATTATTATGCATAAACTTAATGCGGATCCTCACAACGCTTCGGTAAAGCAAAAGAAAAGGCCACATACTGGTGTGAGAAGAAAGGTGATCGAGGATGAAACAAATAAATTACTTGACAATGGTTTTATGCGGGAAGTCAAGTATCCGGAGTGGCTGACCAATGTTGTGGTCGTGCCGAAAAAGAATGGGAAACGAAGAATGTGTGTGGACTACATGGATTTGAATAAGGCTTTCCCCAAAGATTCATATACGTTGCCACAAATTGATAGGTTAATAGACTCCACGGCTGGACACAAATTGTTAACCTTTTTGGATGCTTACTAGGGGTATAATCATATACTAATGGAACCAAAGGATGAAGAGAAAACTTCCTTTATCACTGACCGGGGTACATACTGTTATAAGGTGATGTCCTTCGATCTCAAAAATGTCGGGGCAACATATCAAAGGTTAGTGTGTCAAATGTTCAAAAATTAAATCAGGAAGTCGATGGATGTCTACATCGATGATATGCTTGTAAAATCAGTTCAGATAGAAGATCATTTGAACATCTTAAGGGAAGCTTTTTCCATCTTGAGGCATTACAACATGAAGTTAAACCCGAAAAATATGCTCTTGGTGTTGATTCAGATAAATTCTTAGGCCTCATTGTCTCATAGCATGGAATTGAAGCAAACCACAAAGAGGTTTAACACCTGACTGGCCGGATAGAGGCTCTGAGTAGATTCATCTCGAGGTCGTCGGAGTAGTGTCACAAATTCTTCTCCGTTTACCTCGGAGTGCAAACAGGTGTTGAAGAAGTTAAAGCATTATTTGATAAATACACTGTTGCTCGCAAAGCCAAAAGATGGTGAAACATTGTTGGTTTATCTGGTTGTAACTGAAGTGTCTGTGAGTGCAGTCCTGGTTCAAGAGGAAGATGGAAAGCAGCAGCCAATTTACTATATTAGTAAATTATTGCTCGATGCAGAAACCGGGTACTCTCATCTAGAAAAGGTGGCACTTGCCTTAGTTGTGGCCGTACGCAAACTTCGACCATATTTTCAATGCCACCCCATTGTCGTAGTCACTAACTTCCCATTTAGAAACATACTTTATAAACCTGAATTATACCGGAGTTTGGCTAAATGGGTCGTCGAGATAAGTGAATTTGATATCGTCTATCAACCCCGCACGACAATAAAGTCCCAAATTTTTACTGACTTGTAGCCGATTTCAGAGCTCAAATACTCCCCGAAGTGGAGAAGGAAGAATTGTTGTCAAAAGGGCCAACTTATAGGGTTTGGACGCTTTACACCGATGGAGTTACCAATTCAGAGGCTCGAGGCTTGGTTTGGTGCTGGTGGTTCCAATGGGAAAAAGAGAGAGAGATTCTATTAGGCTCAAGCAGGTAACTGACAGGCACTATATCCGCCACAGTGGGTTCCTTACCTTTGGTTTTCTTCTTATTATTCTTAGAAGAATAGGCACCATGTGCTTGATTCTTTCCTGCTTCCTCAGATCACCACCATTGTGGGTGGCAAAGCAGCAATACTAGCGTGAACAATAAGGTTTGAAGTGGCAGTATCTATCTCAGTATGAGGAACCATTGGTTGTTCGGAGTTCTTTGAAGACATGACAAAGATTTTTCGAGCAACTGCAAGTTCTATCCGCGAACAGAGATTTATGTTGATCGAAATTTTTGGATATCAAAAATTCAGTTGGGATCTTGCGAACAAAACATATGAACAAGCAAAAGTGTTTAACAAATAGAAGGAGATGTTTATATAAGGGGAAATGAGTCAGAGAGTCATCATTACCTAGAGAACTGGTAGTGATGCCACCGTCGCCCATTACATCACACATAAGCAAGAGGGAGGCGAAGTGACAACCGCCCGTTTTCAAATTATTTGGCAAACAAAAGGCCACATCGGTTTCCCGCCAAATCGATTCCACTTCCCGAGCACTTCTGTCAATCCCTCGGCAATTGGAGGGACTATCTATACTGGTGTAATTTAGCCATTGACACGTGTCACACGGAGGCAGGCTCAGAGACTTACAACTTAGGCTCACTGTTGCATCTGAGTGGCCGGATGGATCGAAGGACAACTTGAGTTTTGCAACGGATAAGATGTCGTGTTAACTCCGAGTTACATCCCACGGACATTGGTTCATTTGAGTGTCCGAGTCCGTCTCGGAAGGATCCAGGCTTTATAACCGCTGAGGCGCAATACCAAAGGAACGGGGATCGTGGGTTGCTCACGATCTGAATGTGAGATCATGGGTCTTCAACACCCATGATCCGCTAATTTAGAGTTGTTATAAATAGGACCTCTCATCCATTGTAAGATTCATTCACAAATATAGTTGAAACTTTGTTAAATTGTAACTACAAGTTATTGATATTGAAACCATTGTTCTTAAATTCATTGTTGACGTTATTTCGTATATTTTATTCATATATGCGATTTTGATACAATAAATTGCTTGTAACCCAAATACAAATCTAATTGTGTTCTAAATCGTATTTAGAATCATACAGTTTCTTATTAAAATCAACGTATTTGTCTTCAGCTTTTGGGTAACTTCTTTTAATCCGTGTGTGGTGCTCCTTGTTTTATACTGTATTATCTTCTAAAACTCAGGATCATGGCATTTAATTGAATTGTATGATATTACATTTCCCATTACTAATTAACTACCAACTAAATGAATTCAAAAAGGTCATACCGTATTGGATAATAGAATGTTTATGTTCTAATTAAAGAATATGCATAACAATACAGCAGCAGTATATCTCTTCGCCGAATGAAGAAATGTGGGAAAAATTACAAGATATACGAAAGTACAGTTTAGTTCTTATTATGGTGGTTTTTTTTTTTTTTTTTTTGGTGGAAAGTAATTATACGTTCATACATTAAGTTAAAAGCAGGAAAATATATACCATTCGATGAAATTATGGAAGAAGAATAATATTCTAATTAGTGAAAGATTGGAGCCATTGATCAGAATCAATGAAAGACAAATTAAGGAAAGGAAGAGCTTGGGTGTCATTAAGCCTTTGAACGTATGAAGCCCTCTGTGCCATATTTGCACCTGCTCCTGAGCAGTTGTACTCCCCATAGAAGATTGTCCTGTGTAATCATTCTAATCAGTTCATAAATTCTATAATAAAAGACGCATCAAGATTAATTAAATTTCAAGTGATTAGCTGCAAGAAAATTTTCATAAAATTAAAACTTGTAATTTACTATATAATGTGTGGAATTATTTAGTTATTCGATTATATGAGTCGAACAGCAGGTAATGTTGTTGCAGCTGCTGATCAGACGCAGATCCAACTTTGTGGCAGTGCGTCAACTGCTCTCGTGTAGAATTCTCTTTAGTCTCTTTTTATATATATGGCAGAATATGCAAGTTGACACTTGTACTTGCACCAAATTCTGATCTCGACCCTTCAACTTTATCAATTCTCATTCAAACACCTAAACTCAGTCAAAGTAACACTTTTAAACGCCTCAGACCGTTGACCAAACCGATGTGGCAATTTACATAGTTGAGTTGGATAATCACGTGAGATACACACACATACGGGGCGTGAAACTTAAAAATATTTTTATCACCAACAAAAAATGAAAGGCAAAAGAAAACCAAAAATTAAACAAAAACAAAAAATTAAAAAGAAGACAAGAATTTTGCATCGTCTCTTTCACTGTTGTTTCTCCCTTGGATTAATGACACTTGTCCCTTAGAAGCTATGATGCTAAATAAATAAAATAATCATGTGATTTAACAAGGCTACATTCTTGGACTTGTTAATTGTTAAAAATGGCTTCATTCTTGAATTAAAACAACTGAGTATTTTTGGAATAAGTAGAAGCTCTGACAGATGTTTTAATTATGCCAAAAATTAAATTTCTGTGGTTGAAATTTACTCCAGTAAAATAATCATATTTATTAGTGAATTTCAAAGAAAAAAATGAGACAAAAACAATAGGGGGGAGGGGAGAAAGTAACTTCATAAGGAGGGATGATGAACTTTATTCTTAAATTGTAGGTTAGATTAGACAAAGATATTTTGAATTTGATATGGAGAGATATATTCTTCTAACCATGGTTAATACCTTAATTTAATTAATTAAATTTAGAGCATTGATTTTGAAGGAGGACAAGTGTCATTAATTCAAGAGGGAATTTGAGGGAAATGGAGAAAAGGGTAATAGGGAGGAGTCGGATCCCTACCATATATGTTTGACATATTAGAGTGTAAGACTGCAATCAAAATAGAGAGACTATGAAGGTTTGATTGAATTCACGGTTTTTGACTCTGAACCTTATATATATAGATATAGATACGGTTAAATCTATATTCCAGCCAGTTTTTAATTCAAAACATACCACATCTAAATTCTGAATTTTCCACTTATATTAAAGAAAAAGGGAAGCACTATGTGTAAAATGCAATTAATATATGAACTTAACTGATCTCTTGAAGGGTCATTTAAGTCATTCCAGCCCTCAGGAGCAATGATATCAGTCATGAAAGTATTGGAAAAGACAACAGTAGAGAAAGGCCTCCAAGCTCGGCCTAACCAAATCCTACCAGTTCCTCCCACACTGCAGTTAACGAATGCAAAACCACTGTCTTCATCTTTGGAAGCTCTGCCGTGTGCTGTCACTGCTCCATTTATAGACCTTGATCCTGGACTTGCTATTGACATCATTTGGCAGTCCTGCACATTAATTACAAGTCCTCACAAATTTGTTAGTCTGCCTTAGAAAAAGAAAAGAAAAGAAACTATATATAGTTAAAAATGTATAGTATTTGCATCTTTAATTTGGAAAAACTTATAAGCAAACTAACTAAATTTTTCTACACTTGTAATTAGAGTCCATTACCTAAATGATCACTCAACTATTGGAAATAAACCAAGAAAGTCATTATTCTTTGTAATGTTCCTAAATGGTCACTCAGATTTGGATAATTAACTCAAATGGTCATTCTCACCTGAAAAGTTGCTATCTCCAATGATACATGCTGACGTGGATTTTTTCTTTTAAATATAAAGAAATTTAAATACCACTGTTCCCACCCATTTAACATAATTATTTGACCCATACCCGACCCAAATAACTTTATCGGTCAACTATTAAAAAAGAACTTTAATCCTAAGATACTATACAATGTTTCCCTTAGGGAGAACCAAAATTTTACTTACAATCGATTTCTTCTCCAATAAAACAATTGCAATTAAACTAAAATTCTCATAAAATACCATAAACTCATAACATAATACATGAGAAAACTTCAACTTTCCATTCAAGATTCTTGAGTCTTCTAACGATAGAACGCAGAAAAGCATATTAACAATATTAATAGTTTTAACAAAATACGGCACCTTATATAAAAGTGTCATACTAACTTTAGTAGTTTGTTACTCCTAGAAACTAGAAGAAGAAATTAAAGTAAGTTACTCCTAAAAACTGTTTGTAGGTTAGTAAACTGTTAGTAAGTTATTCCTAAAAACTAACTCCTAAAATTTGTTAGTAAGTTAGTAAACTGTTAGTAAATTATAATTGTTACTAAGTTACTCCTACAAACTAAAAGAAGAATATAAAGTAATTTATTAATGTATTAGTATCAATTGATAAACCAGAAAATTATTCTCACCAGTTATTAATGCATGCTACTTACACCAAATATTTAATTCATGTCAGTAGCATTCATAATGAGTAAAAGATAAGTAATCGTTGCTTTAGTCATATCCAGTACCATTCTCATGTATTGTGTTGTGAACTTATGTTATTTTATGAGAATTTTAATTTAACTGCAATGGTTTTATTGGAGAAGAAATTGATTGAAAATAAAATTTTGGTTCTCCCTATAGAGCCCAAAAAAGAAGAGGAGAAGGAAAACATCGTATAGTATCTTAGGATTAAAGTTGAACTGACTTTTTTAATAGTTGACATATTAAGTAAATTGGGTTGGGTATGGTCAAATAATTATGTTAAATGGGTGGGGACAGTGAGATTTAAATTTCTTTATATTTTAAATTTTAAATTAAAAAATTCCACGTCAGCATGTATCATCAGAGACAGCAACTTTTCAGGTGAGAATGACCATTTGAGTTAATTATCCAAAGCTGAGTGACCATTTAGGAACATTACAAAGAAGAGTGACTTTCTTGGTTTATTTCCAATAGTTGAGTGACCATTTAGGTAATGGACTCCTTGTAATTATACTTGATGAATGTTGAAAGTGTCTCACGTCTTTCAAAGTTCACTTTCTTCTCTGTTTTTCCAATTTTATTGTATGTCCTTCGAGAGACTGCCTCTCAAATATTTACTAGTACTTGTGTAGGTTGTCTCCATTAGTTAACACAAACCATTAAAGGATGTGATGAGGTGGATAAGCCTCTTATCCATCCGCCATTTATCTACCATTAACCATGAGCCTTTGATTCAATGACCAAGACCAAGGAATAGAGAAATTTCTAATAATGAGAATTTTCTTTCTTTAGTAGGCTTTACGCAATAGGAATTTAAATTAGTTGAACAAGTATATATGCATTGGATATTGGATGTTTAAAAAAAAAAGAGCTAACATAAATATATACACATAACATGTTTTCTATTATTGGTAATCACCATAACATAAGATAATCAATGAAATAAACTTTAGGGAACTCTTTGTGAATATTCAGATGTTGACTAATTATAGCTAAGTACCTCATAAAATGATTTTCCATTTCCAAAAATGAAGTCGATAGAACCCTGAATATAACATTCCTTGAAGTAATGGCGGCCCCTATCATCATGGAGAGTATCCTGAGCTCCAAAAAATCCACAACCCCAGAAGGCAGCTTGGTCTCCTCCTATTCTAATGGCCACTGCTTGTGCTCCTACCACCCCTGGCCCTGGTATGGGTGCTACATTCTGTATCAATAACATCACACGTTTTTGTAAGTGATTTTGATTCAGACAAAAACAAAGTGATATGTTAAGATTTAAGTTATGTATACAAACAGAGACTGTGTAAAGATTCTTGCCATGAGCAGTGTGGTTTAAGTATAGCTGGTGGTTACTTATTTTATTAGCTTACCTACTCATGTTTAATCATATAACTATTCCTGTTACATAGTTTAATTATGTAATATTCAATTTTTTACTCCATCAACGAAAAAACTTAATTATACCAAATTTATAACTACCAAAATATCCCAATAACATATGATGAGTCGAATATACATACATACATACATACATACATACATTGTCAGTATGAAGAATTAATTTTCACTTGGCCTATGTATTTTATCCTGCGTTATCGAAATCAAACTCTAATAAGAAAGATGCATGTTGGTTCAACAACACATTACATCAAGTGGGTTGCAGAATATTATAGGAGTAGTACTAGTATATTATCCTAGCATTAAGAGGAACTTTCCCTTTTGTAAAAACGTTTCATGCATCCAGATGAATGAATAGAGTAATGGGACGGTATACCATGAAACTTATATTCTTAGCGATGAAGTTGGTAGAGAAAACTTGGACAGAGCCACTGTAAAATGTGCCATGTGAAGAATTGGCATTATCATTATATACAATAGCTGTTGAAGTATATCCTTGCCCTTGAAATGTGATATTTGGTTTCGCCTTTGGAATAGTGACCTTTTCACTGCATTATTAACAAAGAATAAAATTAACTTCTCGTATCTAGCTCAGATAGTACCTAACATTCAACAAGAAGTTAACAAGAAATTAAGTTATTACATTTAACATATTGTAATATTGTAATAGGTCGTGTGCCTTAATTTTTTAGTAACTCTCAAGTACAAAGACTTACAAATAGATGCCACTACTGATCCATATCAAGCTCCTTTTCGCGCTGAGATTTCCAACTGCATCAACTGCAGCTTGGACTGTTGTGAAATTACAGCAACCATTATGATCAACGCAGAGAATGGAAGTTGTACTAGGATCTATAGTTGGGAAATTGGGTGAGAAATTGTCACATATTGATTGTTTTGTTCTTTTATCATCATTGTGGTGATGGTGATGACCTCGATGAACCTTGTTGTAAATTATTCTGGCGATTAGAGGATATGACGATAATTCCTCAAAATTTAAATGATCAAATATCATGAAGGAGGTTGACACCAATATAGCTACAATTGCAACGAAAAGAGAGAAATATATTCCTTTAGCATTCATTTTTCTGATTGGAGCTAGCAAAAAGAAATTTTCATGAGATATTTCAAATGGGATGTCTAATGTCTTGGTGTTTATATACTTGGAAAAACAATAGTGCAAAACAAAAAGAAAAGAGAAAAAAGAATGAGTTACTGCTTGAATGAAGTAAAAGAATAGATGGCATGTCTTGCAAACTACCCTGTCCCTTTTGGTTCCTTTTTATGCAGAATGCACGTATACCTACCTAACTTGTTACCTTTGTCACACTGTGAGCATACTCCTAATGAAGTGATATTAGCTAGAAAGCAGCTAGCATATAAAACAGAACTATTTTGTCCCAAATGTTCAATCGATCGGGTTAAACCTGGAAAATCATAGGTTTACGTGATCAAATCACTTGAGCATCAGTTACATGAAGAGGTATGTAATACTCCCTCTGTCCCAATTTATGTGGCGGTGTTTGACTTGACACGGAGTTTAAGAAATAGAAGTTGACTTTGTAAATGTTCAAATTTACCCTTGAAAAAGTAAGAAAGAGAAGATTGTAGTAATCAAACAGTTGTTTGTGGCTTTTAAAGTAAGTAGGGCCCAATAGGGGTAAAATAGAGATAATGCATTAAATAGTTGACAAATAAGGAAATGTGACATTCTTTTTTGGACAGACAAAAAAAAAAAGGGTTCTTTACATAAATAGCAGCCCATATAAAAATATTTACTATTCTTTAGCCCTTACTTTTAGTAGCCACAACATTACACTAAAATAATATAAATAAATTCTAGTGTTAATAATTATATAATACTATTTTTTCTTAAATAAAAAATATATATATCAATGCTAAAAAAATAAAATATGTATCACCTAAAAAGAAGATTTGCATAGTACTATTTTTTATTTTTTAGTCGCCATATTTAATATTTGCATAAATAAAATACATATCACCTAAAAATAATAATAACAAATACAAAAATAAATAAATATTGAATATATACCATATTCAAATAGTGATATATTGTATTAAAATAGTAAATATTAATATTTATTTATTATATATTTAATATATATTACATATCGTATATTTAATGTTTAATCACTTAATATCTAGGACGGATCGCAGCAGCATGGGGTTATAACAAGATTTACTGGTGACCCAACCCTGGCAGGGAGTGGCGGTTCAACAACAGCCCTAAACGCCATCTTCGGCTAAGCGGGCAAACAACAGAACCTTGGCCTTCCGCCTCGGTTGTCTATCAAACCTACTTTTAATACCACAATTTAGGACGGATCGCAGCAGCATGGGGTTATAACAAGATTTACTGGTGACCCAACCCTGGCAGGGAGTGGCGGTTCAACAACAGCCCTAAACGCCATCTTCGGCTAAGCGGGCAAACAACAGAACCTTGGCCTTCCGCCTGGGTTGTCTATCAAACCATACTTTTAATACCACCACCTGCTGAGATTCTATTCTTAATCTGTTATTAGAATCATTTTACCCCAGTAGCTTAGTGTGATAGAGCTCAACACTTAGAGATTTAGCCTATCATTTAGGCCAAATACAAAAGTGTTTAATAACGGTAAACAAAATTAAAAGAACAATTATGAATACCTTAGATTGTTTTCAGCAATGGAAAATTTTATAGATTCACAGGTTTTTACAATAGGAGATTTTTACAAGAGAGAGAGTTATCATTAGGAACAAAATTACTGTTAAAAACAGTAGAAAAGAAGAATATGAAATGCCACAGCATTTAGATTTACTTAATAAATGGACTATTCCTAAAGTTCAACCTAAGCTGATATATCAGCTAGGAACCTTTGAGAAATTGGGTCTAAAACAAGTAGTTAAAACTACGGAGGAAACTATCACAGTTGATAGTGATCATGCTACTTTTAATTTATTGTCTGAGCATGATTTAATACCATACATGCATACTCATAGATTCATTCATATTGGTTTGATTCAAGTTGCTTTTAAACCTTTAACTTTAAAGGGTTTACCTGAAAGCTTTATAGCTGCTCTCAGAGATGGTAGAAACAACAATTGGAAAAAGTCTCTTATAGGGATAGTTCAGTCAAGTTTGGCCTATGGCCCAGTATATTTTAATGCTTATCCGAATTTACAAATATCGTTGTCAGATGAAAATGCTTTGAAAGCTTTAGTTTTAAATATTAAATTACATGGTTATGATTATATGCCGAATACAGAAGTAATATGTATCTGTTATAGGATTTATTTTAAGCCACTTTATACCTTAAATCCTATGTGTAAAATTATGGATTTTAAAAATGAAACTATTTTAATAGAAACTAATTTTGGTAAGTCTAAGATTACTACCAGAAGACCTATCAAATGGGATGAAATAGATTTCCCTAAAGAATGGGTTATGGAGGAAGTAGTTCCTCCAAAAGATTTCAAAAATACAGATCTGACTGGAATCGAACAGACTCCAGAAGGACACGTAAAAATCAGGTTTGAACCTGAAGATATTATAAGTAGAATGGATATGAGATCTGATGGATCTAGTTTTCAAGGTTTGTCTAGATCTAATTCTTTATATCATTCTCATATTTCTCCTATTGATTATATTGTTCAAACTCCTTCTAGAGCTTCTACTTCTCAATTAAGAGAGGAAATGCCTAGATATCATACTTTGAAAATTGATAAAAATAATATTGTTACTCCTGTTGCTCCTATAAAGGAACAACAAATAAATGATGTAGACATAACTGCATCTGAAATGGATTTTGGTGAAATTTAATGGATCTTAAGTCTACAATTGATTTTAGTCGGGGATCACCCGCAAGAAAGAAAATATCTGAGGATTTTTATAAACCCAGATGGGAACTTTTTAGAAGATGATTTTTCAAAAGTTTTAATAGAACTGAACAAAATGAATTTCAAGAAGAATTTTATAAAGATCTTGAGAAAGTCAACAAAATTATATCTTTTATCCCATGGTTTATGGGAAGATATGTGGCAAATTATATTGCTGTTTTGGAAAGACAATTCGAGTTGTTAAATGGTAAAATCATTGACGCTGTATTACCTCCACAGCAACCTTTTAAAATAAAGAAGGAGGGGAAAATGATGGATTTTGCAGCTTTTTCTGCGATGATAGAGGATAATACCTTACAAGTTACTGTTAAACATATTAATATTATGTTAAAACAGCATAACTATACTAATATTTATGTTCATATATTGGGTGAGCATATTGTATCTTTACATGATAAGGTAGATAAACTATGTTCTATAATAAGCAGTAATACTGCTAGCACATCAGGAAAAGAAAAATTGGAAAAGCCACCTCGAGTAGCCATTCCAACTATTCAGCCTCCTCCTGATGTTGAAGATTTTAAATTAAAACCTGATGCATATAATATCGAAAAGTTTTTAAATGAGAAATTTAAAGAGTTATCACTAAAGCCTCTAATTAATACGGATGAAAGTGATAATGCATTTTCTGAAAATGAAGTTTTTGAATATGATTTTCCTAAACTGACTTATGATCAAATTAATAAATTAAAGTCTTCTTATAGTTCGAAATTTGCTGATAAACCAAGGCAAAGGATGTTTTACTATCCTAGGCCTACTCCTCAGGATGTTCTATTCGAAGAGCAGGATGATATGTATGCTCCGAATAGTTTCAGCGGTAAGCAGATATATGAATGGAATATTGATGGCCTTACAAATAGGCAAATGTATGTAGTTATACATAGAATGATGATGTATAGCACGATTTGCAAGACTAATGGTAATAGTGATAAAACTGTTGCCAATATGATTATCTCAGGTTTTACTGGTCAATTAAAAGGGTGGTGGGATAATTATCTCACTGTTGACCAGCGAAATGAAATTTTAAATGCAGTTAAAAGTGAACCAGGAACTTCTACAGCTGATAATACTAATGCTGTTTATTTTCTGGTTGTTAATATAATTGAACACTTTTCAGGAAGATGGTCTGATAATAGTGAGACTATTCGAACCCTCTTACAGAATATGAGATGTAAGACTTTAACTTCATTTAGACTTTATAAAGATACATTTCTTTGCAGAGTCATGGAGTTACCAGAGTGTAATAGCACTCATCGGAAATCTAAATTTATAGATGGACTTCCTAACCTCTTTGCAGAAAGAGTTAAAAAAGCTCTTAGGCAAGGAGGAGTCAATATTAATTATGATGACCATACTTATGGAAGTTTGGTTGGAATATGTATCCAAGAAGGGTTGGCGTTATGTAATGAGATCAAGCTTAATCAGGAACTTAAACGCCATCGTCTTGATGAAAGACAACAGTTGGGTGAATTTTGTGGACAATTCGGCATGGATGATCCACGAACCCGAACCAAATCAAAGTCTCATAAGCTTCATAAAAGCAAGACTGGTAAGAAACATGATTACCAGGAATGGAGACAAAGATATTCGGAAAGACGCACAGAAAAGCGTGCTAGAAGGAAAAAGGCTTTTAAAGAGCGAAAGGATGACATTAAAGCCAAAGCCAAGAATCCACTAAATTGTTGGAAATGTGGAAGGTTTGGTCATCGATATAAAGACTGCAAGGTCAAAGAGAGAATCAAAGCTCTTAATATAGATGAAGATCTGAAAGATTCTTTGTGTAAGATTTTATTAAATTCTGAGCCAGAAAAATCAGATCCTGATAAAGAAATTCTTACAAAGGAAGAGATTAATAAGGTCTTCCAGGATGAAAGTGATATTATTACAAGTTCTGAGGATGAATGCGATCCGTGCAAAACTGGACAACCTTGCAATTATGAGGAGAATGATGAATTTTTTAATTTATTTGCCCAGTTTGAGATTAATACATTGGATTATGATAATCTAATAGATTTGTTAAAGATGGTGCAGGACCCCGATGATCGATCTAAACTTATAGATCAAATCAAAAGGAATTTTGAGCAGAAGGAATCTGAAGGACTAAAAAAAGATTTCTATGCCCCTATGGATAATACTCCATACACCATGAAGGAAGTAAAGAGACTTCTAGATCAAAGAAAAATGAGTCATAGTAGTTCTCCTACTACGTCTCAGGATTTGGAGAAAGAGGTTTATAACCTCAAAAAAGAGATTTATAATCTCAAGAAAGAAAATAAGATATTAGATCAAAGGATTTCTAGAATTGAAGGAAAAGGTAAAGAAAAGGATGAAACCACTACCCCTTCTAATTTTGAAAATCTTGATAATATTTTTAGCGATATGAATGAAGAGTTTTTAACTACCCTAGAAGTATTTACTTCTCAAAAGTTTTTCATAAAAATTACTCTTCTTATTGATTATAATTTCAAAAGAGAATTTATAGCTCTTGTTGATAGTGGAGCAGATTTAAATTGTGTTCAAGAAGGACTAATTCCTTCGCAATATTTTCATAAAACTACTCATAGTTTAAGATCTGCTAATGGTGAGAAAATGCAGATTGAATACAAGTTGCCAAAAGCTTCTATTTGCACCAGTAAGGTATGTATACCTCAAAGTTTTGTTTTAATAAAGAACATGTCTAACCAAGTTATACTTGGAACACCATTTTTACAAAAGATATTCCCTATTACTCGAATTGATAAAAATGGAATAATAGGAACTTTCAAAGAAAAACTCATTATATTCCAATTTATAACTGAGCCTATTACCAGGGTTTTAAACCAGTTGAAAGATATGTTAGCTAATAAAAGTCAGCATATCAATTTTCTTAAGCAAGAAATTTATATTTTGAATATTGATGAGATTTTGAAAAATCCCAAATTAAAAGAGAAAATTGATTTTATAATAAACCAGTTTTCATTACAGATCTGCAGCGATCATCCTAATGCTTTTTGGAACAGGAAAAAGCATGTGGTCACACTTCCCTATGAGGAAGACTTTTCTGAAACTAATGGTATACCTACTAAGGCAAGACCTTGCCAGATGAATTCAGAATATTTTGGAATTATGAAAAAAGGAGATAGATTCTTTATTGCATAAAGGTCTTATTCGATCTTCAAAGTCTCCATGGTCTTGTACAGCTTTTTATGTTAATAAGCATGCTGAACAAGAAAGGGGAGTCCCGAGGTTAGTTATAAACTATAAACCTTTGAATAAGGTTTTGAAATGGATTAGATATCCTATTCCTAATAAGAAGGATTTATTGGATAGGCTACATAATGCTATTATATTTTCTAAATTTGATTTGAAATCAGGATACTGGCAGATTCAAATAGCTGAAACTGACAGATATAAAACTGCTTTTAATGTCCCAATAGGACAGTTAGAATGGAATGTAATGCCGTTTGGATTAAAAAATGCTCCTTCTGAATTTCAGAAAATCATGAATGATATATTCATTCCTTACAGCAATTTTATTATCGTTTATATTGACGATATATTAGTATTTTCAAACACTATTGAGATGCACTTTAAACATCTTGAATTATTCAAGAAAATTATTATACAAAATGGTTTGGTTATATCTAAACCAAAAATGTTTTTATTCCAGACAAAGGTGAGATTCCTTGGCCATAATATTGAGAAAGGTAAGATTATACCTATTAATAGAAGTATTGAATTTGCTTCGAAATTTCCTGACATCATAACAGATAAGACTCAATTGCAGAGATTTCTAGGGAGTCTGAATTATATTGCTCCATTTTATGAGAATCTTGCTAAAGATACAACTATTTTATATGATAGATTAAAGAAGATTCCGAAGCCGTGGACTGAGGCTCATACCAAAACAGTCCAGAAAATCAAGGAAAGAGTAAAAAATCTTCCTTGTCACATTGGCTAATCCTACTTGGCCAAAGATAATAGAAACTGATGCATCTGATATTGGGTATGGAGGTATTTTAAAGCAATACTCTCCAGAAGATAAGATTGAATATCTGGTTCAATTCCATTCTGGTAAATGGAATAATAGCAAAAAAAATTATGCAACTGTAGCAAAAGAAATTCTTGCTATAGTAAAATGTGTTTTAAAATTTCAAGGTGATTTATATAACCAAAAGTTTATTATAAAGACTGATTGCCAATCTGCTAAGTTTATGTTTAATAAAGATTGTAAGCATGATGTTTCTAAACAAATGTTTGCAAGATGGCAGGCGTTACTAGCCCCATTTGATTTTGAAATTCAATATAAAAAAGGAGAAGATAATAGTCTTCCTGATTTTCTAACTAGAGAATATTTATCTAGTTAATAATAATTACTAATATTTCTATGTGCAGATTATCTAATATGTGCAAACGTGGAAACGCGCATCTTTATTGTTCATATTGCCGAAACCAAGTGTTACCAAGGCAAATGTTAATATTATATTGGGATTTGCGTAATACGCAAAAGAGGTTAAAAAAGTTAGAGGATGAGTCCAAAGACTTATTATTACAAGCCAATTATTTTACTAAAGAAGATACAGATCATATTGCAAGTATCTTGCTAAGGGCTATGGATAGAATGAAGGAGATTAATACAGATATAATAGGAATTCGTAATGTTTTGGATAATTATCCAATGTTTATAGCCTAACAAATTTATGGTTTATGATATGCAGATTATGCATCCTGCCCGTGGCAACCCAACCTCTAATAGAGGAAGGGGAAACAGAGGAAGAGGCACTGGTAGAGGTGCTATAATAGCCCAAATGGATAAACAAAGGCTTATAGCCGAAGATCTGACAGGATCGTCTTCATCTAATAAGAGCAATGATACTATGTCATATCTCCAGTATCAGCAATTCCTGGAATGGAAAAATTCCCAAGAAAAGTAAAAGGAAACAAGGGATAATATGCCTGAATCATACTCTTCTATTATAGTAGAAGATGATAATGAAAATATCCAGTCTTATATCAAGACAGATTACAAGGAGTTAATATTATTCCTTGAAAACCGAGACCTTCAATGGAAGGATGAGCCATGGAAGTTAATGGCAAGATATTTGAACACGGCGTCATACGCAAGTTGTACTTATAAGTACAGAGCTCATTTTGAGATGATACTCTCAATCACTGGATCATGTGAAATATTGCACTTCTACCCAACTAATACAAGGAAAGTTTATAACTTTTCTAAAATAATAATTAAACATATTATATTGCCAGAAGAATGGGGTTTGAGCACCCTAACTGAAAAGAGTTATACTCATCCAGAAGGAAAAGTTCCAGTAAAATATAATTACTGGGATTATGTTGAAAGCTTTTATAAAGCATTTTTATATGAAAATGATAATAAAAAGCACTCGTGGTTTATAAAGATATGCTCGGATGTTTATAAACAGAGCAGTATACCTAATTGGTTTTCTCAATGGTGGATCACTTACGGTCCTACTATTAAGATATTGCCAGAACCGCTACTCAGTTTATATACTGATTGGTTGGAGGTGTCTCCAAAGATCAAAGAACTACAAAGGAGTAATACTCTTATTGATGGAAGTTCTTATATGAATTTTTTTATCGAATACTCAATTCCATGGATAATGAAATGGAATGTGGAAGTGGATTATACGCCACATAATATTCCTGCTTTATACAGAACTTTTTATACAAGGTTTTGGAAGAAGATGATTCAAAAGACCCCTGATGGAAATATGCAATGTCAGGACACGATTGATAATATAAAACAATCGATTGAAGCATACAAACAGGAAGATCAGATCAGCCAAGTTAATAACCCAAGTCCTTATCAACAGATTATTCATAAAATCAAGATGAAAAAGGGACTACTGACAAAGGAAGAAATGTTAGCTTCCTATTTTGAGGAGGTTAAAAAAGATTTAATGAAAAATCTTGAAGTAGAAATTCTTTCGGACACATCTATGGCTTCAGCAAATAATACAGAAGACGAAGGAGAATACTGTCTACCAGGAGAATCCCAGCCAATTACAGAAGACGATATGAATGATTACATCACAAATATCATGACACAAGTGAATAGGGAAGAATCTTCCAAATCACAAAATGCCAAAGGAAAAGATAAAATCTGATGAGGCATGACATTATTAAAGAAAGATTCCCTCAGTTTTTATAAAGTAGCTTTAATAAAGTACCTTTTATAAAGCAGCTTTGATAAAGTTGCTTAAATTATTGGCCACTTGTTGGCCATGTTTTTGTCTTTTAATTTTAGCCGGCCACTTGTAAAGATTGGGCCATGTTAGTATTTGTTTTATTCTTTGTAATTGCCTATATAAAGGATAGGAAGTCTCAGTAAGAAGAGGCAGAAAAAAATACACCCCGCTCTCTCTCTTGTAAAAATCTCCTATTGTAAAAACCTGTGAATCTATAAAATTTTTCATTGCTGAGAACAATCTAAGGTATTCATAATTGTTCTTTTAATTTTGTTTACCGTTATTAAACACTTTTGTATTTGGCCTAAATGATAGGCTAAATCTCTAAGTGTTGAGCTCTATCACACTAAGCTACTGGGGTAAAATGATTCTAATAACAGATTAAGAATAGAATCTCAGCAGGTGGTGGTATTCAAAGTATGGTTTGATAGACAACCCAGGCGGAAGGCCAAGGTTCTGTTGTTTGTCCGCTTAGCCGAAGATGGCGTTTAGGGCTGTTGTTGAACCGCCACTCCCTGCCAGGGTTGGGTCACCAGTAAATCTTGTTATAACCCCATGCTGCTGCGATCCGTCCTAAATTGTGGTATTTAATTACTAAATTTATCAAAAATTTAGATATTATTACAAATTGTGGTTAATACCTAATACAAGGGATAAATATTTTTTTGTATGAAATACAATTAATAATATATAATAAATATTCTTAAGTACTCCTAATATACTTGCATAACTAACATTTTAATATTTTAACATATCATTATCTATGTACTGTTTATTGTACATAAACAAATAGTAAAGAACCCTACACAAATAGTACATAAACAATATCATGTATTTAATATTTATTTATTAAATGTACAATATTTAATATCATACATATCGTTTACTTGAATAATTATTCTCTTAATTTTTAAAATATTATGTATATATTATTTATATATTAATATTTGTTATATATATACACACGGGGGGAGGATTTAAATCGTTAAAAAGATGATTTTTGCGCTAAATATGGTATATAGGCATATGGTATATATGCGATTTTAGGCGTCAAAACACAATTAACAAATTCATTATGATCTCTACATAAATACACAATTATTTTTTAAATATATTAACACAATAATATGAATAAGATTATAAATATTAGAAAAATAAGTAAAATATGCTATATATGTGTGTCTGTAATATACTCAATCATTATTATATTATAACTATTAAAAATAAATTCTTGAAATATTCATGTACATTTAAAATATAAACATAAATAAATATGCAATGGGAAAGGAAATATAAAAAAAGTTGAATTTGATAGTTATGGAAATTAATGGAAAGAAAATATTTTATTAACTAGCATTAGGAAAGAAACAATAAAGAGCTTTTTAAAAAGATAATAATAGACTCCTATAATAACTCATGTCTTTAATTCTTAAAATTACATTAACAAATATGAGATGCATTAACTACACCCTTAAATTAAGGAATAAATTTTTTTATTAATTTATAAATTATCTAATGGTTAGAGAAAGAAAGGGAGTGAAAAGTGGGGCTAGGAAAAGTAAATAAGTACTACTCATATGCTTATTGAGTAATTCTCTCAAAAAAAAAGTGTGACACATAAATTGGGACAGAGGGAGTACCTGTAAATTGGTAAGCTGAAAAATAGGGCAACTAACATTCTACATAATATGTCTACATTTTCAGTTTATGTGACAACTTTTACTTATTATTAGGATGTTTCAAAAAGTATGTGAGCATTCTAAATTTGGTAAGAGTTTAAATTCAAAATTATTATTTTATTCTTAATGAAATAATTTACCACCACACAAATATCTTTGTCTTATTTTAGAGCACACGTTTTAAAAGTTTCTTTTATTTTTTAAACTCTGTACAAATTCAAACTATGATGTATAAAATAAAACGGAGGTTAAACTACACTATAGCGTAAAAGTTTTTCACATGTCAGTGTATACTACTATTTAATCCTTATAAAAACTTTTAGAAGGTTTACGAAAATTATATGGAAAAAAGTGAAGTTGATTTTCTGAGGCTAAATTACTCCCACTGTCATTTTAGGTGATTTTTTTAAAAAAAATATAGCAATATTTTATCACTTTTCCAAACATAGCAATATTTTAAAATGACAGAATACATAGATGGTCCCTTTAAGTTATACCCAATTTCCATATATATACTTCTACTTATCTACTGACCAACTAGACACCTCATGTCGTCCTCAGTGTGTCTTGTAAATACTAGCACCAAGCAGACCTTAAGCGTGAATATCAGTTGCGGATGACGTGGAAATTCAACAAACCACGTCGTGCCATGTGTAATTTTTTATTTAAAAAAATAGCCTACCTATAATTAAACAAGAAATGAAATAATAAGTAAATATCAAAAATTAAACCAAATCTTTTCCCCAAGCTTCATCTTCTTCATTACAAACCCTCACCCAATCACTCTTCCTCGCCACACTTCACCCTCACCCTCCCTCCCCCCGGCCCACACTCCCTGCACAATACTCCATAGCTGCCCCTAACCTAAATAACCTAAATACAACACTAATAAAATTGTAAACAAAATAAAATTACAATAAAAATTTATAAGACTCTTAAGATTTAAGATTTGGACTTAATTGCCAATTTTATTTATTTATAGAAAGGCCTAATCAATTTCATGAGATAGATATTCTGCAGCGTGAAATTTTTTGGACCCCAAATCTGACCCATCACTATCGGATCCTTCTTCCGTCTCATTGCTGCTTTCTCTTCTTCGAATTTCACCACGCTTCTCTATCCTTTCATGGCTGGAATGTTTGGCATAGACTTGTGGGTCTTGGTTTACTACTGATTTGGTGCGCCAAACCGCCAATATTATAAGGTTTTAATCTTTTTGTTAAATTTAGTTACCTTTTTGGAATCTCTGGCAAAATAGTGAGATTTGTTTAGTAATGTTTGATTTATTGTATTTTAATGAAGAGGGGAAAAGCAAAATGTGGCGGAGCTCTTTTGGTAGTCATGGAAACTTGAAAGCTTTGTTCATTTTTTTCATGTTTATATTTTAAATCCGGTGGTAGTGTTGAATTTGTCTCACCAATTGGTAAAGAGAGTGTGAATTTTCTGGCACACAGTAGTGGTGTAATTGGTGGCGGTGGAAGGTGATTAGAGTATTGGGAAGAAGGTAATAATATCGTGGAAGAAAAATAAAAATTATCTTGTGGGACCCACACAAAATAGTTTGATCTAAAAATTAAAAGAGAAAAGCCAAACAATAACCTCTCACGCGCTCACTTTTGCATGAACTACGCCTGACTTGCCATGTCATCGTGAGGGGTTCACGAGACATGAGATGTCTAGTTGGTCACTAGGTAAGTAGAAGTATCTATATGGGAATTGGGTACAACTTAAAGGGGTCATCTATGTATTTTGTCTTTTAAAAATTGCTACCATACATAGCATAGCAGAATTCCTAACCCTAATATTTTCTTCTCTTCTCTCTCTTTTCTCTCTCCCATCTACTCTTCACAATACCAGCTTTGTCGCCATCCCCTCCCCTTTCCCGTCGTCGGATCTCCCTTACCTCTTCCCTGTCGCCGCAATCCCCTCCCCCATACCTCGTCGTCGCCGGCGAGACCTGTGGGCCGCTGCTTCGTTGTGTTCGCCGTTGCTTCTCTGTGCTGCTCCTTTTCCGACGCCGGCGAATCGATTTTTTTTTTTAAAAAAAATATGTGTTGCTTCTCTCCAGATTTGGAGATTACTGTTAGTTGGAGCATTCCCGGCACTGCAACGTTATTTCTTATTTTATTTTTTTATTTTTTAAATTTTTTGGTGGGACACGGCGGAACTACGGTGGTTGTGGTGTATATTTGGTGTTTGTGGACTATATGGAATGTATGTCATACGTATTTTCATTGTATGCACGGTGTATGCACGGTGTATACAGTGAATATACACCAGACATACAATGAATATACATTTGTCATACAATAAATATACAACACGTATCGATTTGTTTTTGGTGTGTATGTCTGGTGAATGAGCAGGCATACACTGTGCATACAGTAACCATACAGAGAATATACAGACATACAATAACTGTATGTGTGTGTATCTACTGTATTTTCACAGTATGCACAATGTATCATTGTCCATATATTGAAAATATACACAGATCTATAAAAAATTAAAAAAAATAAAAAATTCGTTGGCGTCCGGGAGCTGATGGCCGTGGCTGTGGTAGGAGGTGGATTTAGGATTTTATCACCCTTTTGTATGTATTTTGCTATGTTTTAAAAAAATATTGCTATATTTTGAAAATGGGATAGTATTAACATTTTAGTGTAAAACAAATTGTTAGCTTGTATACTTTTTGTAAATTGTCCATTTTCTGAACATAATAAAATTTTAGAAAAGCTTCTAGAATGACCTAATTCTTATCTTAGAGAGATATCTAAACATTCTCGAATTTTGTTCGAAGATATATAAATTTAACTCTATATATATATATATATATATCTTAAACAATATTCAGAAGTATCCCTCAACAAATATATATAAACACTGATGGTCTTATTTATTTGTAACCCAAATAAAATCAAGAGAGCCTTCTCTGCTTTAGTAAAGTTCTCCTTCCAACTTTAATTTGCTCTCTTTTTAAAAGCTTCATCTTCTAGTTGAATCTTCTAATTCTACTTATCAGTATTGGCTATTAGGTCACCTCAAACTCTTCTTCTGCTAATCTTTACGAACATATTCTTAGATGATAAATATAAGAACCCTTTTATATTATTATTTTTGTGAAGCCAATTTTCATGCCTTAATTTGGTCTTTTCCTTTGAGACGCTATTCTAGCTTTTCTTATAACCATCCTTCAATCAGAAGGTTTTTGCTTCTCCTAGCATTTCCACAAATGCAATTCAGAGTTTGGAACTTATTAGGAATTTGTGTGCTTGGAAGCAACTCAACTGAATACTTGCGACTAATATAGCAAGTTTATTGTCAGAGTATTGTTGACATTCCAAGTCAGGTCTAGCTTTTGATATCGAACAATGAAATGGAGAATGTAATGAAAGTTATTAATTACTGTAATTTTACAAATCAATCTAAATCAATCAACCAGACAAGTGCTATTAGAATTACAATGCATTTTTTTTCCTTTGACTAATTGCTAAAGATCGTTTGGTTCATATATAAAGCACTTATGCATGAATAATAATACAATCACTTTGTATAGTGATTTGTGTAGGGATTATATACTATGCAATGTATTATAATGTAATTTTGACGACTTATTTTCTGGATAAGTTGTAACCAACACCAGGTGTCTTAACTTGACCAAGGCCCTCTTGGCTTTTCCATTCTCTTTTAAAATCTGATCTGACATAATGTGCAATTATTAATTCAGTTCTTGAAATACATAAGAGCTTACGTTTAAATATGGTGCAATCATATTTCTGAAATATGAAACTATTCTCCTTTCTTGATAACTGTAAAACTTTATAACAATAAATTCATTCTAATTCTGTGAATGTTCGTGTGGAAATGGGCATCCATAGGCCATAGCCTGTCTAAAACATTGTCTAGCTATGAATTCTAAAACTAAAAATTAAGATTAGTAGATTGTAGACAGTGCATGACATAAGATTCCTCGCTAATCCTCAAATCCAACAAATAAGTACGCAAATAACTGAGTAAGAATGTTTGTGTCTTCACTGAAAGTAAGAGTGGAGCTCACTTAGTTTGTCTGAAAAGTGAGGGAGATCATAGCCTGTTGTTTGATTGCATGCAAAATCTGGGTTACATTGACTAAGCCAATATAGGTTCCAGTAAGAACATTTGAATACGACTTACTCCACTTAGTAAGTCTCATTGACTCCACACTCAAACTTGAATGAGGCGTGAAGGATTACATACAATCCACATGAACACAAAGTTCACCCAAGGTCTAACCGTATTTGTTTCACTAGTCGGTGGTGCAATCACATGTTGTTAGACACGAATTACACTAATAGTTTCACAGTCTAAGACGTACCTTGTTACAGAAGTGGTTCCAATTCGTAGAAGAGCGCTTACGTTCTTCGTTGGAATCTTCTTCTTCACCATAATAGAAGAAGAAAGTCTTTTGACATAGAGAGGGAGAGTTCTGTTGTTTCTGTTTTCAGAAAAGGAAAAAATACGCAGGAAAAATTAGAAGTTCCTAACAATTAGGATTTCTTTTATAGTTGATAGGAGACACAACTCTACAAAACAAGTTTCCCAATAGTTGTGTCTTTTGCTAATTTTTCCTTATATTATGATTTATATAACAAATATATAATCAAATATATTTTGACATGGATCCGGGTTGACCCACATGGGTGTCCCGAATCCTATTTCCAACATCTCCCACTCACACATAGTGGGTCAACTCTTATCTCAATCTGTAACATCCATACATAACGACTAGACCGTGTGACCAGTGCATACTTCGAGAGCTTAGTTGCTATACATCTGTTAGGAATATACAACATCTCGATTAACGGAACCTTGGAGTAGATTGTAGTATGCAATACCCTAGATCATTTATCACATTCACATCTCTCACAAATCTCTTTGTATTAATTTGAGTTCATCATTATGTTCTTATCTCATAGACAAACATAAAGGGGCCCAATGAACACAACTAATGTGATAATACTCAATAATGATCTTCCTCATCTCAAGAATCTCTTAATCTCAATTTGATTTGCTTTTCTAGAAATGTCCCGCCAGACCGAATCATCCATGATCTCTAGGCAACACCCTAAGATAGCAATCACCAAATTGAATCTCGAGAAACTGATCAAAGTCATGAGGGTACAAAGAAAGAAAATTAC
This sequence comes from Petunia axillaris subsp. axillaris, assembly GCA_029990575.1. Classification (NCBI taxonomy): domain Eukaryota; kingdom Viridiplantae; phylum Streptophyta; class Magnoliopsida; order Solanales; family Solanaceae; genus Petunia; species Petunia axillaris. The sequence continues at coordinate 7,874,762 of JARKNS010000001.1, read as the reverse complement.
TTATAATTTCCAGGACTTCACACGATAAGCAAGTAGAGATTACACTTGTATCGCCCACATGTCACTTTATGCATACGTGGTATGAATCACGTATCACAGTATTGACTCCTTTCCCATGGAGCGTATGTCTTTCACAAATTAAATACGGTGCAGATGATAGTTCAAACAACATATGTCTAACCTTGAGTTCCCACATCTACTCATACATTTTATCCTTCAGAACTCACATCCGGCATTAAGACAAACTCACATTTAATCAAATATGATTAACTAAAAAAAAATAAGCGACATTTTCATTATAAACTTCAACTTCAAGCTCTCTATTATTATCACCTCAGATAATAACAAGTTTATAATTGTCTCATCCCTATTAGTCACCTAGACAATAGAGGCGGTTCCCTGTGTGAATAGGCCAACCTTTTTGTCTGTCCGACATACTTCAAATTTATGTACTAAACATAAAAATATTCTATGTATATGAACCAACAACCAGCAATTTAGGCTTCAACTACATTAACTTCAATAATGCAGTTTTATGTGAACATGCTTGGAAAAATTAAAGTATAAATATATCAACATCTACGCAAACTCAATGCCTTCATATATGACTCATAGGCACCAAACTCTATGAGTTGCATTATCGGATCTACTATCATATAATGCGTATAGATGTATTTCATGTTCACTTTTCTATGTACCACTATGTCTCTAACGAAATTATACTTTATATCAATATATTTTTGTCTTCCAATGATACTTGGGACCTTTTTGTGTAAGCTATTGAGACTTGACTATCACACTTGATTGTCACTAATTCAATAACACGCTATCCAACACACCCAACTTTATCATAAAGACATTTAAGCCAAACAGCTCTACACAGTTGCTGAAAGCGCTAGAAATTCAGCTTACTTTATAAATAAGGCTGATGATTGTTTCTTGTTACACAAACAATATACACATCACTATTGTTTGGCAAAGAAGGACATACTCAGATTTAGATTTTCTCTCATCTAAATCTCCTACTCAATCATCGTTAGTGTGACCTTTGAGTTGTAGATCATTTCCTTTACTTTACAAGGATAATCACAAGTGCCTTTAAGACACCTCAGTATCCTTTAACTACTTTTCAGTATTCCTTTTCGTATCATATTCTTGTGGATTCACGAGGACACATCCTCCCACTCGAAACTTCACCTATAGAAATAGGAGTATTAATAGGTTTGCACTATTGCATATTAAATCGTTCAAGAAAATTTCTTAATATAAGATTTTTCTGAAAGAGACAACAATCTCTTCGAACGATCTCTTGAAATCTGAACTTCAAGGATTCAACCCATATTTTTCCGATACTACATTAAGTCTTTCACGTATTTTGAGAACCCCACTGTTCTCAACGACACTATAACCCATTAGTAGATCAACCAATTCCAACTCTTGGTTTGGTTTCACCAATCTCCATTTCATGTTCCATTGTTCTAGATACTTATCCTTAGCGGGGTATTTAAGAGCCTCATTTTATTTTTCGTTGCTCTTATTCATCTTGTGGAGTAACTATATATGCTTCCCCTTCGATCTCAAATCGACGATGGGGAATATTGGAGACGACTCATTCGTCGAGGTTGAGATTGATAAAATTGATTTATCAATTGATAGTTACTCCCACTGGGACCAGCAATATTAAATGGATACTTTTAGTCATTTTGGTGTTAATCGGAACAGATCCGTTATCACCAAATATGACTCCACTTGAATCTATTTAGTGTTAATAGCGGAAGCAATCTAGTCCACAGTTTTATAAATAGACAAGTCTTGACTTATCTCGCCCTACTTAGGAAAAAGACATTCACTAAGAATGTAACACAGTGATTCAAATTTAGTTACAGTACCACTACTGTCTTGTTCACTTATGAACATAAAACGTAGTATCATAGAAAGATATACATCCTTCCCCTTGGAACTAGTTTTCCGTGTAGGAAAATAACTTAATATACAGTAGCAGCACAAATCCAATAGTAGAAAAGAATTGGATTTTCATCTATCCATAACTTATATGGAATATAAGTAACTGACTTTGAACAATTTCATAATTTGGATCACAGATATCATAGTGTACTAGCTACAATGGAAATGTCACTTTTAGGAGACGTCACAGACATATCTAGAGTCTCAAGAGCCTCTTGCTCTTTTAGGACATACTGGATTTTATTGTCACTGTTAACACTTTTGTTAAGCTCGGAACAATTATTCTAGTAGCAGTTGACATATTGACATAAACTAGTATAAACTTATTGAGACAATTATGTACTTTCTTAGAGCCTAAAATTCATATACATACTAATCCTTAAAATAATTTAACTATGTTAATATTTATTTTACATTAGATTTGGAATCGAAAGTTCACTATGTTCCCAATCATCATCCAAATTCTAATACTAGATAAATCTAACATAATCAATTATTAAAGGAATACTTGTCTTAAATTACTTAAATTCAAGACTAAACTAAATTTCAATTCTACAACAAATATAGAAATATATTCAACCAGAAATAATAATATAAAGTTATAAATTAAAATTCATACAAGTACACATACTTATATGAAAGTAGTGTCATGCGAGCAACTAAACTAAATTCATACAAGTACACATGCTTGTAAAAATAAATCGTCACATAGGCATTACACTAATTAAAAATACCTTGATTTTTCTATAACACATATAGAAAATGATAATAGAGGCGGACTACAATTAAATAGACACACGTGCATATATTTTTGAATACATGCACTCCCGCACATGTAAAATTCTCAACAACAAAGTTTTACCAAAAACTTTTGTATGATGTGGTTAATACTCAATAATTCTTGTAACATATACAAGAAAAGAATTCACATAAAACTTATATATCTATGAGTAAATTAATTAATGCCCTTGAAACTCCATACCTCGCTGTAAGTTTGTCCCAAAGCCACCAAATTTTTAAATCACAAACCATACCGTCCATCAAAGAAAAAAGTGAACAGTTCTAGAAACGAACCAATCATTCCGTAACATATATAGGAAAGATTTTCGGTAAAATATATATATTTCATAAAATATACACATCATGTATATTAAACAATGCTCCCAAAAAACTTTCCAACTCCATAACTGGAATGGCAGTAATGCTATTATCAAAGATAAAGTGAATAGTCTATGAGGGGGACACAAAGTCCATTTTCACAGTAAATTTGCTGTTTGTTTGTTTTTTTTTTTTTTTTTAAATTATGAGGAAACGCAGTCCCAATGCAAAGGGCCTCACCATGACAAAATTTTCAACCACAAATCTTAGACCATTACCGGTCTAACATGAAGCCAGAGACTCCCATTACAAATCCTTGTGACTTTTATTCTCTACATAGGAAACATTATTTCCGAGTAGAAGCTATAAAAGAGTAGTCACATAGACGATGTATGAAGGGAGAATTTTTCTTAGAAACATATACTAAGTAAACTTAGATCACCAAATTGTTTTTGACCTCATCTGCCATAAACCAACATTATAGGAATGCACCAAAGCCCTTATATGAAGTTTTTCCATTCTTTAAATATATTCTCCCATACATATACGGAGAGTACCAAAAAAGGATTTACATCTTCATATGTATATGAAAAAAGAAGATTTGATCAACTATTATTGGCGCTGCTAGCAAAACCAACTTCTTTTCATTCAGTTTTCTTTAGGCAAATATCACATGGACTTGTGGGATAAACATACCGTTTCAACTCTCAAACCTCCAAATGGATGGGTTCCTCCCTTTCGTAAAAAAATATTTTACTGCCAAACATAATTGACTAAGGAAGAAAAGTCCAAAAAAATAGGTGTTAAGAGCTAATAACGCAGCCTTCTAAATACCACCATAAAGTGACTTTTAAGACACAAAAAAAAACACTTTGATCATTCTTATGGGCATCTAGCATTGGCGTTGAGAATTCACATGATTACAGCAAATCCTGTTTCGTTGGCTTCCACGTTGGAATAAGGATAGGAACCAAAACAAAATCTAATATTTGTTTTTGTTCAATGAGATGAAATTAAAAAACTTCTACAAATCTTTTAAGATTGCCAGATTCGCCGCTTGGGCGTACTCAAAAACGCCAAAAACAGATAATAACAACTTCAAACAACAATAAGATCAACGTGTTTTTTGTTTTGTCTTTCAGAATGATCAACATAAACGGAAACAAAATAGTTTGTTACTTTTTTCAAAATTTGGCTTCACGCCTAAGGATCTCACAAATCTTATTTGTCCCAATGGGTAACCACACCTTACCCATAATTAATTATTGCTAATATGACAAATCAATGATCAGGACCAAAAAGATATACATCAATAGTATACTGGTGAAGCGCCAAGCCTTCAACATAAATAACGATACAAGCCAAAACTAGAAAATCTTTCCAATACCACTGAGTCAAAAAAAATCCAGCGCCTACACTAAGTAGGCTCTGTTTTCCCATTCAGGCTTTCGTCACGTAACGCTACAAGCTATTGCAGCAATCATGTAGACTATCATTTTAAAAGAAAGAAATAATTAGACTAGGAAACAAATAACTCGGGCTCTGATACCAATGAAGGATTACATACAATCCACATGAACACAAAGTTCACCCAAGGTCTAACCGTATTTGTTTCACTAGTCGGTGGTGCAATCACATGTTGTTAGACACGAATTACACTAATAGTTTCACAGTCTAAGACGTACCTTGTTACAGAAGTGGTTCTAATTCGTAGAGAGCGCTTACGTTCTTCGTTGGAATCTTCTTCTTCACCATAATAGAAGAAGAAAGTCTTTTGACATAGAGAGGGAGAGTTCTGTTGTTTCTGTTTTCAGAAAAGGAAAAAATACGCAGGAAAAATTAGAAGTTCCTAACAATTAGGATTTCTTTTATAGTTGATAGGAGACACAACTCTACAAAACAAGTTTCCCAATAGTTGTGTCTTTTGCTAATTTTTCCTTATATTATGATTTATATAACAAATATATAATCAAATATATTTTGACATGGATCCGGGTTGACCCACATGGGTGTCCCGAATCCTATTTCCAACAAGGCGTAATAAAATATGAGATGCATAGAATTTTTTTTATGAAACAGTTAAAGCATAATAGCATTTAAAAGCAGTTGTAATATATAGTTGCACAAAAATTAGTTCTGAGATATATATTCTAAAAGCATGTTTTTTTCTTTTTCTTTTCATTTTTGGAGCTACAACTTGATTTTGACTTTTTATGTTCTAATGCAAAAAGGTCTCGTGAAAATTGTGGCAAACTTTATTTGCAACTCTTGTTATGGTCACAGTTTTGATATATTTAGATTTTAGATTTCATCTCATACGGTATTCTTAAAAATAAAATTTATTGGACGATTAACAACAATTTTAGATTGCAAAAATCTGAGCATGAGCAACACGTTTGATTATTGTAAAATATAGTAATTTTAAATATAAAGGTCCATCAACTTTATATGAATTTTTTTGGTCTATCAAAATCTTAGTTGGAGGCTTCTCACTTCTATACTTTGTCTGATAGTACCATTTCAGAAACTAATGGAACCTCACTGACAATTCCTAGAACCACAAGGGTCAAAAAGGTGAGTGGATGAAGACGTGTATAGTCCACCGAAAAAGATGGAAATTAATATGTTTGCACCCTTTGAGACAAACAGTTGGGTGCAAAGCGTTACGTGTCTCCTATCGCAATGGAAATTGCTACTCCTCAAGTGGAGGATAGGCTCATTTAGATATAATGTAAATAAATCAAAATGTGGAAAACCAAAAAGAAAAAATAGAATAATATAAGCTAAAGACAATTTCGATTTTCCATCGAGAATCTTTTCCTAAATAAAAAACAAGACAAAAGTTTTTTTTTCCAGCCAAGATAACCATATGCATTAATCAAACACCATCAACAGTCATTTGTACATAACATAAGGAAGCCTTATTGACAACCTATATTGAAAGGTGTCAAACCAAGAGACTTCACTAAGAAGTGAAAAAGCAAATTTAGCTAATTTATAGCTACAAGCATTATATCGCCTACTTATTTACATAAACACAACATCATCTAGATAATGGCTGAGATGCCAAATATATTCACAAACTGTCATCATATCTCACGAAAGACCAATATTTCTATTAAGCATTTGAACCATAGCTTGCGAGTCTGAGAAGATATGTATATGCTTCCAACCTTTCTCCACAGCTACTTGAACGACTTTTCTAATCTCCAAACTTCAGCTATCATGGCTTTTCCAATAAAATTAATTGGACTACTATAGGCATGAAGCACGTCACCATTAGCCTTCATGGCTACAACTCCAATACTCGTGTTTTGCTTTTTTTGATCAAGTCCCGCATCCACATAGAGCAAACCGCTTTCTAGAGTAAAAGTTAGTGTCCGTAAGTTAGTTCCACCATTATGTACTGGATTAGCACGCCTTACCTCATTTGCAAATTCATTATAGTCAAATATAGCTTTCAATAACACTTCAGCATCATCTCACAACATAGAATTAAACACAAATTCATTCCTTGCTTTCCATATATGCCAAAGAATGGAGACAGACATATTAAGCAACATAACTATATCATGACATTTTCTAACATCCAAAACTATTTGATACCACCACATAGAAAAACCTGATACAAGATGCTAAGTTAGGCTATTGGACTTCTTTTCCACATTTTAACTGATCTTGGATATTTAAAGAACATGTGCTCTAATGTTTCAGTTTCTAATCCATATATAGAACAAGTAGCATCAACAGATTGAATTCGTTTAGAAATTACACATCCAACAGACAATGTGTCAAGCACAATTTCTTAATACAATACTTCAACTTATTTTAATATTCAAATTTCATAGATGAGTCCAAAATTACCAGCTCAAATAGTTCAAATTAAGATCTTTTTCCTAAATTTATCGGCTCGAATAGTTCAAATTTAAAATGTACATTTACATCAAATAATCAGACTAAGAGTTTAGAGATTCTTTATCTAATATATATTATCTCGATTAATCCTCAAGTCAAATTAAATAAATTCACTAAAAAGAGTTTACCAATAAAATTCATATTATAATTGTATACTGATAAAATGATAAAAGTGAAGGAATTACAGCTATTTCATAGTGCCTCCTCTACCCGAAAGAGGTAACATTTTAGTTATTCCCCATTCTACAAGGCCGACATATTTTTCTTAGTAGTACATTCCATAAAGAATAATACAATTGCAAATTTAATAATAATTTAACTTCAAATCTCACAAATTTTCCTTAATAAGATATATTTATTGTCACACAGATATCTATTATTTATTTTATATTTTAAATTTCAAAAGTTTGTTAAACTCTGATTCAAGTCAAAGTGTGACTTACAATTCTATGTAAACTCTGATCCAAGTCAAACTACGACTTACAATACGAAAAGACTGGAGTATTTTTGTTTCCGACCTAATATACATAAGTGGATTTAGCTAGGACTATCACAAGTCCTTTTGTAGGGAGTAGTTAAACCACTAGCTACGAAAGGCGATTTCATTTTATCTTTTGTTAAGGATGAAAGGATATTTATCACCCACCACAATGTTGGCGGTAAATCTAATGTAAGTGGATACTAAGTAAAGTTTGTTAAAAGAGAAAAAACAAAAATAATAACAAAAATAATAGGCTTGAATAAATTGTGGGTTTGGTTCACTTCTTGATTCCCTCCACTTCTATGCTGTGCTTCTCTATTTTCCTATCCAACGCAACATAGGAGTAGTTGTTTTGAGCTATGGGAAGTGGTTTTATTAGCAGCAGCACATGTCTTGTGTTGAACAGATGCACTGACTGTTCTTCTTCTTCTTCCTCTTCAAGACTCTGCCACTTTCCTTCTTATCCTACTTTTGGGTCTACTCCCACCTCACTTTCTACCTCAAAATCGTCTTCAATAAGGTACCTTTCTTTCACTTTCACCTATCTATTTTCTTAGTTCCATTTTCATTTTATAGTGATAGTATTCAAGATTTTAAGGAAGTGGGTGTTTATTAGAGTTGAATTGTGTAGTCATTTCATTTAAAAGCTTAAGTTAGTTAAATTACACACACTTTATTTACTTAGTTATGTCTTAGACGTCCTGTTCGCGTGTGTGCTTGATTCTTTCTAACCTAATTATGCGTTCAACATGCTCCCTCATCGTGCCGACTTGATTCTTTTTTATGAGACAAGCAGTGGAATTCATTGTGTGACTCGAACTCATACCTCTACCTAGTCTGCTACCATGTAGTAGTGTGTGACCAGCTCATCTAAAAGCTTAAGTTGTTCGAGAGAACACACTTTAATCTACTTAATTATGTCTTCATCATTGTGGCTTATTTTACCCCTTTCTGGAGAACAAATGGCCATCTTGTTTCAAACAAGATAATCGTCTAATCTTCTGTGGTATCTAGTTGCTTATGTTTTGGCAATGCTTTTTTGCTGAATTGAGGTGCTATGTGGATTATGAACTGCAGATGTCAGTCCACAAGCACAGATGAACCAAAAACAAAGATGAATTTATTTGATAATGCTAGCAACCTCCTCACTAATTTGTTGAGCGGGGGCAATATTGGCTCAATGCCTATTGCGGAAGGTGCAGTGACTGATCTTTTTGACCGGCCACTTTTCTTCTCATTGTATGATTGGTTCTTACAGGTAATATAGCCTCATATGTTACTCTCTCATATCCCTTTATTCATTTTGAGTAAAGGACACAATTCATGTCCGTTCCATTATGTATATGTGTTTCTTGATGGTTAAAGGGCGCGACGCATTGTTTAGGATGATATCTTCTCGAGTTTTTGGGTCGATGTAAAACTTTTATCAGGGCAAGAATCATTGGACTGAATATGAAAATAGAGATGTGAAAACTCAAGAAGGAGAAGAGACTGATAATGTTCTTTTATGATTTATGTCTGCCGCAACAGGGTTCCAGATCTTATAGAACGAATTGGTAATTCAGAACAAAGGCGGCAAACAAGCATTTAGTCTCTATACATATTCATATTAATAAAAGCTAACCAAGAATTTGCTAGGATATTTTGAGTCCTTTATTCGTATCAGAGTTGCCTGATCTTTTAATCATTCTATAATGAGAAAATGAATGAACTTGTTAGATTTTCAACTAGAAAGCTATCTGAAATATATATTGTACGGCTTTCCTTTTTATTATCCTCCTTTTTCACTGTGAAGTTTTAATTTTCTTCCTTCTTTTGGTTGAGCTGACAGTATGGATCAGTCTATAAACTTGCTTTTGGACCAAAGGCATTTGTTGTTGTATCGGATCCCATTGTTGCTCGGTATATACTTCGGGAGAATGCATTTTCTTATGACAAGGTTTGGTACTATAACCTCTCTCTTCTCTCTCTCTCTCTGCTCCTTCTCTCCTCCCCGCACCCTCCAAAAAACCTCACACCCTTTCTTTTCATGTAATTCTCGTGTCATTCTTCAACATATCTAATGTCATGCCTGTACCTGTATATGCTCATATTTTAACTTGCTTCTGCTTGTCAGCTGTTGGTCATCTTACTCCTTATAAAAATGTATAATTGATAGTTTTCTCATATTCGTGGAACCTTTTGACGGCTAGTAATTGCTCCTTGGTTCTTCATTAGGTTAAATTCTTTCTTTATGGATGCATCCAAAATGATTATCCTTGTTCCTTGAAGGTGAAATTTACAGTAAACAATGATACTACATATTTACATTTTTTGCATGTATGTCCATTAATTTTTATCAACTTCAAACCATAATAATTGGAAGCCTTTTTCTTTTAAAGACCAAGTAATAGTTACTAAGAACTTGTTGATGACTTTTATTTTTTTTTTTCTTTATAATTGTTAGGTATGAAGGAGAGTTTTGTTGATGCCTATGTTTGCTGATAAAATTTATTTATTATGCTGGGAATAGGAAGAATTCAGTTAACTGACTCTATTTTAGGTTGTAATCCAAATCTTCTTGTTTATAACCAGGGGGTCCTTGCTGAAATCTTGGAACCAATCATGGGAAAAGGGCTGATACCTGCTGACCTTGATACTTGGAAACAGAGGAGAAGAGGTAAGCTTGTGTTTTATGTGGGTGTCCTTGGTTCTGTCCAATTTTTTCCCCTTGATGTCATCTAAAGAGTTGCCAATAATCCTACAGTAGAACTTATTCACTCATTTATCAAGTTGATCTATGATTCATTGCTTTCCTTCATGATCAGAACCTGATGCATTGAAACACGACGCTTATTCGATTTAATGTCCATTCTTCACCCTAACTTGCGTGTTCCATTATTAAGGATACTAGTTTCATATATCTGATGTTTCTAGCTCTTTCTGTCCTTTGAACTGATCAAATAGAATGGTGTCCAACTGTGATAATTATTATGCCAGACAACAGCCACTGATGATTTCATCAAGATAGGCAGCATACATCACAACCCTTGGGGTTCGGCCCTTCCCCTGACCCTGCGTGAATGCGGGATGCTTTGTGCACCAGCCTGCCCTTTTTGTTTAGAAGTGTAAGCCGTTGTGGCTGGATAGTTTGAATGATATCTGATATAAAAGTGAAGTCATCTAATAGACTTTAGTTATTAAGGGCAGCACCACTGCTTTCGACTCTCCTCTAGGATTCTAAGTTTGGCAGCTGTTCGTTCTTTCAGAAACTCGGAACTATCGTCATGAAATTCAATACTAGTCATTAGTAAATTGAGGTAAGGAAATGGCTAATAGATGAGAATATCAATAAAAATGTCTTACAAAGGAGGATAAGGTGCTCCAACCAATAATAACTTGTAAAGATGAGTACTTTCTTAAGTTTGCAAGGCTTGGTGGCATTGAGCAGACTTAGGGGCCGTTTAGCCATATAAATTTTTCACTTCTTTTGGAAAATAGGTTAGGCCATCAAATCTTGGGATTTTTTGAAGATAAATTTTTGAAAAAACAAAATCTGGTTATGACTAGTTTTTCAAGTTTTTAGTGGGGGAAAAAAAAATCCACTCACAGAACTTAACTTTTTTTTTTTCAAGTGAAAGGAGGCATGTCCAAAAAAAAAAAATAAAAAAATTCAACTCCATATATAATTTTTCAACTCAACTTTAAAAACTCTTTTTCAAAAGAGGAAAAAAAAAAAAGGAATATATGGCCAAACGCCTACTTATACTCCACCCCTCCCCCCTCAACACAGTCAAAACGTAAGAAAAAGAAAATAAAAAGAGAGCCAAAAAAATTAGTTAGACTTAAGTTCCCTTTCTTTTCTAGAAAGTGATGTATAGCGAAAGAGGAAAAAAGTTCATCTTGGTAAGTGGTGCCTGGTTTAAGACAAAACTAAGCTTCTGTGATCCCACATGACAGCGAGGGTTGGTTGGTGCCATTTGAGATCCTTATGTGTTTGTGCCGGTTATGAAGGGTCAGGAACATGTTTATTAGCAGTTGTAGGTGCATACATTTTCATTTTTCTTTTGTTTTTTATTTATCTATATGTAGATCAGAAGATGTATACATGCAAGCGTGAGGATACACGTACTTGAGATATAAGTACACTTTAAATATTTTGATTAGCTCTCTTGTGATTGACAGTTATTGCTCCTGGGTTCCACTCATCATACCTGGAAGCTATGGCTAAACTGTTCACTGACTGTGCTGATAGAACAACGTTGAAATTTGATAAGCTTCTTGAACAAGAAGAGTCACGAGGGGGGGAAACAATTGAGTTGGATCTAGAGGCAGAATTCTCAAATTTGGCACTAGATATTATTGGGCTTGGCGTTTTCAATTATGACTTTGGTTCCATCACTAACGAGTCTCCAGTTATTAAGGTCCGACTGTGCAACTATATTCCTTGATTTCATGAAAATGCTACGTTTACTTTCTTTATATGCTGAAGCAGCAAGCATATTATTAGCATTCTATGTTTCTTTATATGCTGAAGCAGCAAGCATATTATCAGCATTCTATGTTTTTCTCCTAAAATGTGAATTCTAGAGTAAACAAAATGCATGTTTGCTTTTCTAACAGCTGACAAACAATTCTAACTTCTGCATCTCAACACTGCTGATACTCTTCTGTCTTCTCTCACCTCTTTCACTTTCTTCCTCCCAATTAAAAACTGATAGTTCAGTTTTCATGAAATTTGCAGGCAGTGTATGGTACACTTTTCGAAGCTGAGCATCGTTCTACCTTCTACATTCCCTATTGGAATATTCCTCTTGCAAGATGGCTAGTTCCTCGGCAGCGTAAGTTCCAGAATGATCTGAAGGTCATCAATGACTGCCTTGATGGACTTATAAGAAATGCTAAAGAAACCAGAGAGGTGAGGATATGGATAGTGCCATTGTCTGACGATTTATAAATTCACATTCTATGGACTACTATCAATAAAAGAAGTTTCCTTCAGGTTTATCTGCTCTACTTATGTCCTTGTGGTTGATCATTGGTTTATTCCACTCATCTAATGTCCTTTCATCAATTAATATGGTTTTCATATTTTCATGCTAAGCCAAGCCTGTTTGCCGATCCTTATTCTTTAAGATCATTATCTTACGTGTATCACAAAGCCAGTAACACATGAATTGTTAAAATAAATTTTGAAGTAAAACAATCAGGCATATTTTGTTTAGAGTCGCCCATGTCAGGTTTAATGTGAGATCTACAGAACCTCTAGCTTTGAAAACCACCAGTTTACCTTAAAGAACAAAATATTTTGGTGTTGAAATAAAATGGACCTATGTAGAGCACAGTGGATTCAGAGGATTCTAATAGCTGATCCCAACTACTTTTGAATTGAGGCATAGTTGATTCGTGATTTTTAGCAGAAAGAGCTTTTTCTCATTATGTTTGATTTTCCCAAACAGCAGACCTATCCAACACCCCCCCCCCCCCCCCCCCCCCCGATTGTAGCCATAAGAGAAAAAGTACAAGGATAAACAGATTTCAAGAAGAATAATAGAACATAGGTGCTATTCAATGACAAGACTCATTTTTCTATATAATATTGAAAGTTGTTTTTGCACTTCTGTTATATCTTAGTCATATTGGTTCATGATTAGGATCGAGAAAGGAAAACTAAAACTAGAAACTGAATAACTCTTAATGCACACATGACTAAAATGTTTGTGCATTACATGATTGGACTGGAGAGAGGTGCAGTCGGATCAAACAATCAACCAGCAAGCAGACACATTAATAAAAAGTAAACTGGCTGAGTGGGACGTTTAGTTTGTCTGAAATATTCTTGCTTAATTTGTCTGTGAAGTGCAATCATTAGTTTTCCTAATAATGCGACAACAGTAGAATCGTAGCAAAGATTGTAGTAGCTTTCCGTTCTGCAGCTGTAAGATATGAATTGACATACCTTGAGAGAAAATACAACAAATAAAGGACCTTTACAGATATTTAGGCAATTAAGATTTATGCTGCACCTAAGCTTAATTTACATTACATTCTGCTGCAGGAAACAGATGTTGAGAAACTACAGCAAAGGGACTACTTAAATATTAAGGTTGGTGTTTTGCTTCTTTTTCCTTCTTATTGTTTTGGGTGGTAACAATGTGTATACAATTTTACATAGTTAAGGGGGTTTACCAAATCCAAACCAGTGAGTCCTGGCATTGTAACTTTTAAAGCTTGCAGGATGCAAGTCTTTTGCGGTTTTTAGTTGATATGAGGGGTGTTGACGTTGATGATCGTCAGGTACAGTATCTGGTTCCTTCTCTGTAATTTTTTTCCTTCATAAAGTGAAAGAAAATTGTCGCAATCATCAACTGTTATTGATTCCTGAATAACTAAATGGACATACGCTAGGATATTCTCGGGATGTTTTTGTGGACCAAACTCATGGAATGTAAGTAGTTTATAAAAAAGATCTATCTCAACCGTCACTTATTTCTTTTGACAGCTAAGAGATGACTTGATGACGATGCTAATCGCTGGACATGAAACAACTGCTGCTGTTCTTACATGGGCTGTTTTCCTTCTAGCACAAGTATGGTTCATGACAACCCAAAATAAATACCGTTTGCACTCTTCAAAATGAAATACATAAATAAGAATTTGTCAAACTAAAAGTAGTAATTGTTTGAAGTCTAAATTTACAATTTTGCATGGGGAATTTACAAGTCCCTTTACCTGTAATGTACCTGTCCATTCCTGAGTGCTACTTACAATTTTTTGCTTCAAGTTTAATGAGTCTCCTAAGTTCATTTGTTTTATCCAAACTCCAAATGTGGACCATGGCATTGTGGCTAATGTGACTTTGATAAATTATCCTGAAGCATCCAGACAAAATGAAGAAAGCTCAGTCAGAGATTGATGCAGTGCTTGGTCAGGGAAGGACAACTTATGAGTCTCTCAAAAAATTAGAGTAAGTTATCGAGCTCACGATATTAGCTCTTGTATGGGGATAAATCACTTCTTCTGGTGTCTGCTCTCAAAAATCTATAAACCTGGAAATGAAACTATGTTCGTTAGCGTAAACCTGTGTACTTTCTCTCAGTGGGCCTGTGCTCCTCGTTAATATAGGTGGATAGGCGTAATCTTTCCTTAGTTTAATGAGAAACAATCTATTGAGTTATTGAAGTAGCATATAGTAATATCTAGTAGAACTGTTTTTGGTGTTTATTTTAAGATGTTTAAGTAACAAACAATTTCTATCGGTATCAAATGAGGCACTAGGATCACATATATTTGTCAAAGTTTGCTGCTCTCTTAAATTTAATAATAGCTTAAGTGAAATGTTACAATAGATGAGGCGTACTTTTGAAAAGAAAAAAAGATAAGGAATGAAAATGATCTGTGTAACAGTTAAACCAGTGATAAAAGAAACGAAATAAAATTAAGATGGTCAGATTATATGAGGAAGACATGGCTGTACAATTGAATTAACCTGGAAAATAGAGGAAGAGGAAGGTAAAATCATGTGAAATGAAGTAATTACGAAAAATTATAGAAAGGCAAACAAGGCTTGCGATAAAGCTGAAGAGAATGGACTGCTGAAGCCAGTCGTGGATTTATTGCTGTTAGGTGTTAGCAATGAGATGAAGTTTTTAAAGATTACCCATTATTAGTTGCAATTAGGATTTCTTTTGCATGATCTATAAATGCTTCTTGATGCTATACCATACTTCTATGCTATCAGATATTTGCGACTAATTGTTGTGGAGTCTTTGCGCTTGTATCCACAACCTCCATTGCTTATTAGACGTTCCCTTAAATCGGATAAAATACCAGGTAAGATCCCCATTGCTGATTTGATTATCTCTTAATGGTTTTGGGAACTTGGTCCAGAAATACATATTTATGCATCTTATGCTAAGCCATCTTCATGCCCTCTACTATGTCTGTGGGTTGTGGCTTTATTTCCTTATTATTATTATTAACTTTTTTTTTAATCGTGGATCTCCTTCCATTTGAGCAGTGATTTTCTCTGGCATACTCTTTCCACCTTTTCAGTTTCTTTTTCTAGGGTCATATCCCAGTGAAGTGTTTAAACTTTCCACGCTGAGGCTTTATTTATCTCTACAGGGGGCTATAATGGTGACAAGGATGGATATGAAATTCCAGCTGGCACAGATGTTTTCATATCGGTCAGTTTCCAATTCTTTACCATTGCTTTGATGGTTTTCTCCAAGTACCGAGTACTTGTGTTACCATCTTCTAGAGTCTTTACCGTTTGAACTTTGAACTAGTCGTTCCAACTAAATGAATTCAATTGACACTTGAGCACTTCCAAGCAGGTATATAATCTTCATAGATCACCATATTTTTGGGACAAACCTAATGAATTTGAACCTGAGAGGTTCCTAGTACCAAAGGAAAGTCAAGGCATTGAAGGGTGGGCAGGTTTTGATCCATCTAGAAGTCCTGGAGCATTATACCCAAATGAGGTGCCATTCTATTTCTCCACTATTTTTTAGCAGTTGCATTTCCAGCATTCTTGTTTTCACCGGTGCATCTATCATCCTCATGATCAGATTATATCAGACTTTGCCTTCTTGCCTTTTGGTGGGGGACCACGAAAATGTGTCGGTGACCAGTTTGCACTTATGGAGTCGACCATAGCATTGGCAATGTTGTTACAGAAGTTCGATGTGGAGCTGAAAGGGTCACCCGAATCTGTAGAACTCGTTACGGGAGCAACTATTCATACGAAGAATGGCTTGTGGTGCAAATTGAAGAAGAGATCAAATGTTTGAAGATCTTTAGCTGAAGGATTACCAAATCCTATCACAATCAAGAATTCTGGCAAGTGCAATTTTTTGGGAAATTATGACCAAAGTGCTAGTCATAGCAAGGTAGAGTTGTATATTCTATGAGGGCGAGAATCCATGACAGCAGTCAAGGGATTGAGCCAAGAATTGCATTGTCTTGTATTATGATTGTGAGAGGGAATTGCTTGCATCAAAATGGATGCCTCCTTTTTTTCTATGTACTTAAACCTTGAATCTTTTGAATAGAGAAAATGCAAATTTTGTGCCAAAGTCTTTTGCTGTTTGCATAAAAGATTGATAGAAGAGCAGCTAACAGAATTGCAACTTATAAGCGATACGAAGTTCATTGATCCTCTGTTTCAACATATCAGCAGTGAAGCTCTGTATTTTGCTCTTATCTTTTTTCTACTCAAGTCTCATACCCCTCTCTCTGTTCTTCTTTACTTCTGTCTTATCTCCCTCTCTTTTTCTTGCATGTTTACATTCCCTTTTTGTTTCAAAGAGGGCGACAGGGTTCGAAAAAAGAGTCAAAATATTTATTTCAAGTGAAATCACGTCATCAATTCTATAAACTCTTTCGAAATAAAAATTTATGTATTCAAAAGTTACATATACATGGTAGATTTAGAAATAGAAAACATTTAAAAAATGTTTGAAAATGTGCAGTAAAAAATGGAGCATTTGATTGTACAGAGAAAAGTCGTGTCATATTGAAAGAGAGATGAAAATTTTCACCCCCAAGGAGTGTGGGGATAAAGAGATTTTTTGAGTCCTGAAAATAAAAAATTTCTAGTAAGGGAGCTAACTCCTTTCAAATTTGGATGGTGGGTTTAGTTGACTCCTAATACGAGAGGGCTAAATCAAAGAAAAATGAGTAACTTATATTAATTCTTTTTTGAAATTTATCCTTTTATTTTAAATTGCCTTTCCTTTATTTTCCTTTATTTTTTGGTTTATAGGAAAACACTAAATAAATTACTAAAAATCTTTTACAAGCTACATGGCTTGAGTAGGCGTGAGCATTGAATGCTCTGATCAACTTATTTTGTTTAAATGCTTGTGTTCATCTTTCATTGTTCTTCGTAACAGTCTCCAACCAATGATTCATACTCCTTCATAAGCGATCGCGGTCTTTGGCTAAAACGCATACTTTTTAGTACTAGTTACTTCACTTTTTGGTGTTTTTTTGGATGACTAGTGTGGATAAATTTGAATGTGTAGAAATTCAGTGGCTTGAAAAAGTGTTAAATGTTGATGTTTGGAACATAAAGAAGTAAATTTATAAAAAAATCAATCATTGGGTGCGGAGTTAAATGCCAAGGCCATGGATTAGCCGTGAAAGGAATATGAAGACAATAAGCCATAGCTCAACCATCATAAGGCTATGATCCAGCCATGAAGGCAAAATTCTCGCCAAAAAAGTGGCGAGGAGGAAACTTGTCCATGAGTTTCTTATGAGATATAAAAAGTTTTTAACCTATTTTCAGCCTCCATCTTGAATTGGATGAGGCAAGAGCACCATTGTTATAGGAAGATTGATCTCGGAAGATCCTCACGTCCGTTACAACAGAAGTTTCGAAGAGTTTTTCTTGAACTTTTCTTATCTTTCTCTTGCTATCTATATTACCTTAATAATTTCTACCGTGTTTCGTAGTTTGAATATGAGTAGGTAAATTCCTACTCTAGGATTCTGATGAATCCATTATTGGGTAGTCTTGAGTAAATCTGAAATTGATTAATACATGATTCTATTTATTTGACTGCGTTTTTTGTTAAACTCAATTGTTTAGGCCTGCAATTGTTGTGTCCTTTTTGCTTGAATGATCTTGAGAAAGACGTTTATATTAGAGTCAGTCAAATAACAGGACTTCAGGTTATGATAACATATTACTTAACTTAATTTAGAGTCATTATAAGGATATCATGATTTCACTGTGGCTTATAAATGTACAACTCTTCTTGTATTTTGGGAAAATTAAGTCAAGAGTGGCATTGATATTAGTTGCAAAACTCTAATGAACGATTTTAAATTCAAGGCTAATAGAATTGTATGCCGTGCAAGTTTGGAGTGAACTCAGGACTATCCCAGTAACCGGGGGATTCATTATCCTAAGCTTTTAACATCTGTAAGTTCATTAGACTCTTGTCATTCTTAGTTTATGGTTATTTGTCTTTCGTTAAGTGTTTTTTTAAGTTAATAGTTTATAACAAAAAAACACAAGTGTAATTATTTCTCTTGTTCGACTTTGAATATTTGGCATTTAAATTAGAACACAACTTTGCTCTCTATGGGATTCGACGTTTGACTTAAAAACCAGGTTATATTTGAAGCAACCGGTTAGTCCCTTTTATAACCTTGTTTTTAACCGGCCAGTAACCACATTTGGTGGAACCCAAGAGGTGTCTAACACCTTCCTTTCGGGTTAACTTGAACCCTTACCTAGAATTTCTAGTTCGCAAGACCACGTTTTTGGAGTTAACACTAAAATTGGCTAGAAACAAAGTAGGTGCCCTAATACGTCTAGTTAAAAAATATGTTAGGTAGCAACTCCAAGTATTACCTATGAGTTCCAATTGGTCGAGCCATGTTTCGAACTCTAACCAGTTCGAAAAAAAAAAGAGTGTCGACACTGCTTTGTCCTTTGATTCACTGCCAAACGATCTCGCTCTATTCAATAAGCAGAAAAATATATCAAATAAAGCTAAAGGCTTCATTCTTACGTCTTAGAACAATCCGGTTAGGAATCTGACACCCAATTTGCACACGCGATACGGGTCCAGGCCTACGTATATGGTTCAAAATCACATAAGCAAACCCTAAATAAATTATATTTATGGGTTACCCATAACTTTCTGAGTTCTAATGTATAATCAATTCCATTATCGGGCTCTAATTAACCCTTTAAACTATCAATTTAACTTATTAGAACGATGTCTAATATTTCGATTTCTACCGTTAAAATATATTCAAACAGACGTAATAAACTGAAATAATAAATTAACATCATTACCTGGATATTTCGGGATGAAAATTCTATTCTTTTCCTTCTCCTTTTCCTTTCCTTTCTCTCTCTTCTGGCTTTTTTATCTCTGCATTCTCTCTTGTTTCTTGATTCTATTTCATTTTGCTTTGAGCTAAGGGATTTTTATCCCTTAGCCATAGCCTCTATCTTTTCCCTTTTCTTTAGTCTTTTTTTTTTTTTGAAAACTTACTACCATGACGAAAATTAAAACGGAACCTTACAAAGTTCGAAATGCCTCACATTTTGTATACAAGTTATATAGAACTTGTAAAATATGCTCGTGAAGAAGGAACTCGGATCTGATTCCCGAAACTCAAGATACAAATTAAACGGAAAAGATCAATTCTTAACTTTCGAGACTTTAGCGAAAACTATCCGAACGATCTCGGAATTCACTTCCGAAAGTTCACACAGGTGACAGATGACCATACAAAGCTAACGACACTTTCAGATTTTGAATCGGAGCTCATTCGCCAAAATCGAGCTTGAATACCTATTTTTAAAATTTACCGACAACGGAAACTGAAACCTTCTTCCGATACCTACCAAACGAGGTCCAATTTAACTCAAATTTTACAGACAGGTCCTAATGGAATGCCAATCGGAGTCCTAACTCCTAAAAAAATTACGTAAGGTCGTTTCATTCTCATCTACTTAGACTCTCGTTTCTCTTCGAACGAGCCAGAGTCTAGAGCCGATTGAGCTCAACTGATAAGAAAATTTGAACGAACTTTTCTAGCCTATTAGTAGATACCATTATACAATTACAAAAGCATAATCATAACTGAACGACCAAAACTTTTAGGCTTTAAAGATCAAGATCGAACCTGAATCATTAAAGAGGTGGGATACCTCTCACACATACTGGAATCAAGCTCCCAAGTATCCTCCCAAGTATCGTTCTCTTGAGGACGATTATGCCATCACACTCAAACTATCGGAATCTGCTTCAACAAAGGTTTCGAACATCTCTGGAAACTATAGCAACTGGGAACTCCTCATAAGCTAGATTCACATCTAGCTGAGCAGGCTCTAACTCAATCACTTTGGAAGGACCCCGGATACACTTTCAAAACATCGACACATGAAACATTGGTGCATAGAAACTGGCAAGCCGAGCAGATAAGCTACCTTACCAATGCGCTTCTCGATATGGAAAGGGCCAATGAACCTGGGACTAAGCTTCCCTTTCCTTTCAAATCTCTTTACACCCCTGATCCACGCTCAATCCACTCACCTATAAAGGTGTGGGGCGATCGTCAAAGATAGTAGTACCCAACTAGAGTCGGGGTCAATTTCCTCAGGGAGCTAGCTTGTAACCTTTTAGTCTTAGATTGAATTGTGACGCGTTCTACGAATTGTACGTATATTCCTAAGTATAAATTTGTAAGAATTGAATTAACTACAACTACAACTAACGATTAACACTAAAAGTATGCAATAAACTCAACACTTTAAAATGGATGTGAAGATGGAGAATGAGCTAGGGGTTTACTCATTCCGACAGGATTTTTTCACTTTAACTCTTGCTTTAACCTCACAAATCGTATGGGTAATATAAATGGTCGGACCTCGAATGTATTCCTTAAAAACCATTAGGGATAGAGAGGATTTACCTCATCAAGCCCGTTAGGGTCAATAATGGGGCGCGAGAAATACTAGTCCAAGGACCTGGGCGAGAATGACCTTTTTGGGGTCTTTCCCTTTAGATGGGGTAGGCCGTAGCCAATGTAGCCCTAATTCTCGCTAGTTTCCATTAACCTACACCTTCAACCCCATTAGGGTGATGAAAGCAAAGTAGGGTTAGGTTCAATTACACTGTGCCTCAAACCCTAGTCAATGAAAGTACGAAAGAGAACTAGAGTCATCTTTACCCATAGATTATAAAAGATTAAAAATACGTTTTAAGTTAAAATCATCAAGTCATCATGAATAAACCCCTAGTATGAGTTTAGCTACTCATAGTAGGGCCTAACGCACATATAGTAAGAGATGAAATGGTAAGAATCATATGACGAATTAGAGTAATAAAAGAAATCCTTACAAAACATTCAAGTTAAAACCCTTCCTTTGCCTCCAAGAATATTCAAAAGTATAATAAAGTATATTCTAAGCTGAAAAAGGGTCTACTTTCTCGGAGGCATAACAGCCTATTTATAGGCATAAGTTTGAAAACTAGGTTAATATATACAAAACTGCCATTTTGCCCTATTGTACGCTAGACCGGTCATTCAGCGGGCCGAATAATGAGTTGCGAGGCCACCGAAGGCTAATCTAACTCCTCTATTATCTTGTTCTTCAGTGCAGGTTCAGCAGGGCGTAGATTCAGCGGCAGACAGCTCCAACACTCGCAGATGTCTCCTGAGCTCATTGTGATGGTCGGCGGGACCGCATATGCTTCTACGGGGTCGCAGAGTATGTTTAGCAGATCTATTGGCGGTCTGCCTCTTTGCTTCGCTGGAACTCGATGAGCTCTTGAACTCGATCCTCCTTTGGCAAGTGATTCGGGGGGTCGCTGATCAAGCTGCTGCCTGTTCTCCTTGTTCTTTAAAATGTAGCCAAAGTTCACTTATTTTTGCTCTTTTCTTCATTCTTTTGGCTTTGTACATTAATATTCTTTGCTATCCTGAAACATGGAGATAAACATAAGATTTACTCTAATAATAAAGCTTTTAGGACATGAAAGCTAGTCTAAAAGAGTTGTAATTATACGCAAAATACCAACATATCAACCTCGCATCGGTGACACTTTTAGAAATACCATGTCGCCGACCTCGAACTCTAACCCTAACTCTCGGCTCCTCCGGTTTGAGTATGAAATCTGCTTGCTCTGAGCGGTCCGTAGACGATCCTGAATAAAATGAACAACATCAAGAGTCTGCCGAACCATTTCTGAACTTATCACCTCAATATCTCGAAACTCGAACCAACTTATAGGAGAACGATATCTACGGCCATACAAAGCCTCAAATGGAGCAATTTGAATGTAGGGCTGATAACTATTAAGAAAACTCCGCTAAAGCCAAATGATCATCCCAGTAGCCTCCGAAGTCTAATGCACAAGCTCTTAGCATATCCTTGAGAATCTGAATAACCCGCTCAGACTGACCATCAGTCTGAGGATGGAATGTCATGCTAAGCTACACCTGGGTCCCCAACTCTCTTTGTAAAGACTGCCAGAACTGGAAAGTAAACTACGAACCCCGATCTGAGATAATAGATACAAGAGCGCCATGTAACCTAACCACCTGATCAATGAAAATTCGAGCCAATCTCTGAGCTGAATCAGTAGTCTTCATAGGGATGAAGTGAGCTGATTTAGTCAGTCTATCAATAATAACCCAGACTGAATCATAACACCACAGGGTCTTCGGCAAACCAACTACAAGATCCACCGTGATCTGCTCCTGGTTCCGCTCGGGAATGAGCAATTCCTGAGCTAACCCTGTCGGTCTCCGGTGCTCGAACTTAACTTGCTGACAATATAAGCAATGAGACACATAATCAAACACATCCCTCTTCATCCCCTTCCACCAATATATCTCTCAGAGATCCTGATACATCTTAGTAATGCCATGATGAATAGAATAACGCGAGTTATGAGCCTCTCAGAGCACTGAGTGCCTCAGATCTCCAACATTAGGGACACAGAGTTGGCCATTAAACCGAAGAATACCATCTGGGTCAAGCTCGAAGGAAGGAACTCCTCCACTTAGGACAGGACCACGCAACTCCTGCAAATGAGGATCCTCAGCTTGTCTTCCTTTAATCTGACTAACTAAGGAAGACTCAACTATAATACATGCCAAGACTCGGGCTGGAGTCTGAGCGAAGAAATCTCACTTCAGAGTCGCCAAGGGACTGCAAATCTCGGGATAAATGTATCATGTCAGCATAAATAAAAGCCATGCTGCCCATAGACTTCCTGATCAAGGCATCTGCTACAACATTTGCCTTCCCAGGATGATAGCGGATAGTGAGATCATAATCTTTAATTAACTTAAGCCACCTCTGCTTCCGTCCATTAAGATCCTTTTGAGATATAAGATATTGCAAGCTCTTGTGATCGGAATACAATTCCCAAGGCTCGCCATAAAGATAGTGCCTCCAAATCTTCAGAGCGAAGACCACCGCTGCCAACTCTAGATCATGAGTCGGATAAATTATCTCATTTGGCTTCGGCTGCTGGGAAGCATAAGAAATTACCTTCCCGTATTGCACAAAAACACATTCAAGACCCCCATGGGATGCATCACAATAGACTACAAATCCACTAGTGCCAGAATGAACAGATAGCACTGGAGCTGAAGTCAATAAAGCCTTGAGCTTCTGAAAGCTCACCTCACACTCATCGGACCATTATAACTGAACCACCTTCTGAGTTAGGCGAGTCATGGGAGCTGCAATAGTAAAGAACTTCTCCACAAACCTCCGAATAACCTACTGACGAGGTCCAAAGTGCATAGGAATTGTCTGCTCGTTCTTGTCAAATTCTAATATAGTTTAAGATATCGTCCCATAGAGATTGAGTATTCTATGCTATGGACTTGTAGTATTTTAATTACTATTTGAGAGAATCAAATTGATGAAAAGTACGTTTTTAATTTGAATTTACTTAACCTAAAAGAAAGAACTTTCGGAAGATTTCAAATTTAAAAGGAGTTGGGAATCGTTGAATTCACTTGGTAATACTTATAATAAATATCTCGGTTTTGACATGTATTTCTCTTAAGAATAAATGCTTATTACTAATTCAATTATATTTTGTTCACTAAGAAATAACCAATTAATAACATTCTGTGAGGTTATGCATATTAATTAAATTATAACTAGTGACGATTAAATCGAAATATTTTTCTTCCCTGAATTGTGCTAAAAAGTAGTAAAAACTTCGTGAGAATATTTTTACGAAAATTAAATAATCTTACCTACAACAATTCCTCTGTGAGAATTAAAACTGAGGTAAACAAGATTACAGATTTGAAAAAATAGTTTTTATTCTACTATTTTATTCATCAGTTATTATATATTAATTTTGCTCCGTGAGAATTACAAAATCAATATAATAATAACCTAGAGATAAAATAGATGGATATGAAAATATTGATTAAGTAAAAACTATAATTCCAGCACAGTATTAAAATGTGATTAAAAAAATTTCTGGCCAAGCATATGTTAAAACTGAGATAAGTGTTATAAATATTACCCGATTTCATCAACTATTCCAACAAAAGAGATTATTCCATTATGGAGTAAGAAAAACTAATTTATAAAAAAAAGACTATGAAGAAATAGTATTTCTTCTAAAGAGGAAACTAACTAAAGCTCAAAAGAGAGAAAGAAAGAAAAAGCAAGAGAAATCTTGCAGGTGAATGGGTGAATTTTCATACAACTTTGGCACCTATTTATAGATGAAACCATAAGCTTAAAACTTTCAAAGATGCATAGGTAAGGTTAAACTGATGAGTTCTTCATAGATACAAAGGTGAGTTGAAGTGAGGAGACTTCTTCCGTTTGCTCGTTATTCTTCAGCGTATAAAAATCACAGACATGACTATCAGTATTATAGTCGCACTATGAATAGTGAAATCATCAATGGTTTTTCCCTTATTTTTCTTCTCTTTGAATATCTTCTTCTTCCTTCAATATATGTTAGAAAATATGTGAGAGATGGATATATTTATTCACGTTTTATTTAAAATACTTAATATTTAATTATGAAAATATATGAATAAATTATATCCATCAAATTTCTCCATACTTGAATTTTTGCTCGTCCTCGAGGAAAAAAAATATTTTTTTTTATATTTTCTTCAAAAGTCATGATCTTTGTAGGATAGAAAATTTATTCAAGATAAACTCCCTTCATCATGTTCAATGCAATTATTCTTTTTACTTTACCAAATTCTTTACCTTATTTCTGAATTTTGACGTGATCAACAAGAACTTGCAGCCTTCTCCCCTTGAATCTTTTAAAATTGATAGAGTTATTATCATGTATTCAGTAAGTATCATAGTCTTGTCCATAGGCTTGGTCGTCATGTTCATCTCACTAATATAGATACAATACTGACTTTCAAAATCTTTTTAGGAATTTTCATAGCTTGTAATGTTAGGCTTCAGGCTGGTAGGATAAGGATATTTGATAGTGATTGTTCTTGTTCCAGCTTGGAGCAACTATTTCTCCAAAAAAAAAAAAAAAAAATCCATTCGGTAATACTTTTTTTTTCTTCATCAATTTTTTTTCTCTTTTTTTTCTTTTTTCTATCTCATACATATTCATATATTCACAACATTGCGTCTTTTTGTAATATTTCTTCCTTTTGGTGATGTTTAATCTTTGCTCGTTCAAAGGTGGAAGAAATATAACTTTTTTTTTCTTTATATATATGTAAACAATGTGTGTGTGTGAAAAAAATATATTTGCTCAAAGAAGGGTTCTAAAATATAAAATATGTATATTTGGATGGAAAATTGAGAGGCTTGAATTGTATATCAAAGAAGGCCTAATTTGATTTTTCAAAAATCAGTATCATCCATTATTTCGCCTCGAAGAACATTCACAGCAAGTTCTAGCCAAGTTTATTGATTCTACCTTCTTTGTGATCATAATTTTTCTCAATTCCAATAATTTTCTGAGTTGAAGATGTTTGTTCTTGTTTTCACAAAGTCAAAATCATAGGCATGAAAAATCTAATGGTGAATATAAAAAGAAATAATATTGAACATAATGAAAAAAATTTATATTGTTAATTAAAGACCTACAATTAAGATCATAGATAAGAAGAAAATAGTATATAATATGTAAAATAAAAATATATATTTAAATAAAAAACTTTAAAAATCATATTTATACCAAAATAACCTCCCCCATACTTGAACGTCTCATTCTCCTGGATGAAAATATATTTTTAGACAAGTGAAAGAAAGGAGAGTGAAAAAAAAAATGAAGAACGATCAAGTGGCAGTTGGATTTTATAAATATAATATAATTAATATAAAAATACTACTTTATCACTAAAAATATCTTTTTGGCTTTCAAATATACGATCTCAGAGGAAAGCTTGAAAGAAACTGTGATCACACATGTTCTATGTGTAATAGACTGGATTATTTTTAGACCTTATCAGTCATGATGTCCTGGTTTGAATATAAACCAGAAAATTACCTGTGCCAACATTAGACTTGGACAATTGAATGGTTAACCAACCAGTAACTTAGACATACCGATCACCATAGAGTTACTCCTGTTTAGGTGACTCTGTTTTTGTAGAGGCCTTCATGAGATGTTTCGGTTGTACAATAATCTGAATATTGACCAGATCAATTGGTTAAACATTTAATTAATCAGATCTAAGTTGGACTTATGAGGCTCCATTGCTTCACCCTCAATGGCTACGGGGTAAAGAACCATAATTCTGAGTTTAACGTCGTCAGCTCGACGTAGTAACTGTGGCATTCATCATACTATCATGGTTACTGAAGGGTGTTGCTCAAAATGTCCTCCAAAGTACAATTTTAGCATGTGATCATTGACCTTAAATTTCCCTCATTCATTGCTTTGTTGAATTTCAATTGCTCCGTATGGAGTAACATCTGTAACATTGTAAGGACCTGTCCACCTGGATTTTAATTTTCCTAGGAATAGCTTGAGACGGCTTTTGTAAAGAAGTATCTGATCTCCAATTTTAATTTTTTTTGGTTGGATCAAATTGTCATGCCATTTTTTTGTTTTTCTTTGTAAATCTTGGAATTTTCATAGGCTTCCATTCTCAGTTCATCCAACTCATTAACCTGCAAAAATCTATTTTTACCAGCAGAGGTTCAGTCAAAGTTCAATACTTCAGTGCCCAAAAGGATTTGTGTTCCAATTCAACAAGCAAATAACAAGCTTTTCCCAAGGCTATTTTATATGGAGATGTTCCAATCGGCGTTTTGAACGCCGTTCGGTATGCCCATAATGCATTATCTAATTTTAAAGCCCAGTCTTTTCTTGAGATTCCAACAGTTTTTTCAAGAATTCTTTTTAGTTCACGGTTGGAAACCTCAACTTGCCCTTGAGTTTGAGCATGATACGGTGTTCCAGTTTTATGAGTCACATTATATTTTGACA
This sequence comes from Petunia axillaris subsp. axillaris, assembly GCA_029990575.1. NCBI lineage: Eukaryota > Viridiplantae > Streptophyta > Magnoliopsida > Solanales > Solanaceae > Petunia > Petunia axillaris. The sequence continues at coordinate 7,847,375 of JARKNS010000001.1, read as the reverse complement.
TAAAAGCAGAAAATTGCTTATTCATGAAATGTGTCCCTAGGTCACTAATGATGACTCGTGGTGTGCCAAATTTGGTAAAAATATTTTTCTGAGAAAATTGCACACAGTTCGAACATCATTCTTTCTTGTGGAAAGGGCTTCAACCCATCGTGAAACATAGTCAACAGCCACAAGGATATATTCAAATGAATGAGATGGAGGAAAAGGTCCCATAAAATCTATACCCCAGATATCAAATATATCACATACCTGAATAGATTGCAATGACATCTCATCTCTCTTTGTGATATTACTTGTTCTTTGACACATGTCACATTATGCAACATACACACGGGCATCCTTAAAAAGTGTTGGCCAAAAGAATCCAGCTTCCAAAACCTTGAAAGCAGTTCGGTTTGCAGTATAGTGTCCTCCAATTGCTCTATCATGACAATGAAACAAAATCTTTGGCATTTCATCTTCATGTACACATCTTCTAATGATATTATCTACACAAATTCTAAACAAGGGTCATCCCACAGATAATATTTAGCATCAGATATAAGCTTTTTCCTCTGTTGGTAAGAGAGATCTCTAGGTGTCCATTTTTCAACCAAGTAATTTTCAATATCTGCAAACCAGTGTGGTTGAGTCACTACTGAGCTAAAAGAATAGATGTGTTTATCAGGAAAACTCTTCTTTTATATCACGAGACTCAAGAGGAGGGTTCTCTGATCTAGATAAATGGTCAGCTACGTGATTTTCTGTCCCTTTCTTGTCTTTTATTTTAAGGTCAAATTCTTGGAGAAGTAAAATCCATCTTAATAATCTAGGTCGGACATCTTTCTTTGCTAAGAGGTATTTTAAAGCTGCATGATCAGTAAAAATAGTGACCTTGGTTCTTATCAAATAGGAACGAAACTTATCAAAAGTAAATACTACTGCCAGTAGTTCTTTTTCAGTTGTGGCATAATTGACCTGAGCTTCATTCAATGTTCTACTGGCATAGTAAATGGGACGTAAATTTTTCTTTTCTCTGGCCTAAAACAGCTCCAACAGCTGTATCATTAGCATCACACGTAACATCAAAAGGTTGGTTTCAATCAGGGGACACAACTACAGGGGCAGTTGATAATTTCTCCTTAAGAGTGTCAAAAGCTTTCATACAGTCACCTGAAAAATCAAACTTAACATCTTTCATCAAAAGGTTAGTCAACGGTTTTGAAATATTTGAAAAATCTTTTATAAACCGTCTGTAAAAACCTGCATGACCTAGAAAATTTCTAATGCCTTTAAAAGATTTAGGAAGGGGTAATCCTGCTATAAGATCAATTTTTGCCTTATCAACTTCTATCCCATTAGCAGTGATTTTATGTTCTAAACAATTCCCTCAGTAACCATAAAATTACATTTCTCCCAATTAAGAATCAAATTTGTCTCTTCACATCTCTTAAGAACTAAGGTCAAGTGATTAAGACAATCTTCAAATCTTTTACCAAAAAGGGTGAAATCATCCATAAAAATTTCCAATTTTTTTTTCAGTCATGTCTGAGAAAATTGCTGACATGCAATGCTGAGATGTAGCAGGTGTATTACACAAACCAAATGGCATTCTCCTATAGGCATAGGTTCCATGAGGACATGTGAAAATTTTCTTACCCTGATCTTCTGGTGCAATTGATATCTGGTTATACCCTTAATATCCATCAAGAAAACAGTAAAAACTATAACCTGCTACACTTTCTAATATTTGATCAATAAATGGTAAAGGAAAATGGTCTTTTCTTGCAGCATCATTGAGACGCCTGTAATCAATACACACTCTCCATCCTGTTACTGTTCTGGTACGTATGAGTTCATTATTTTCATTTTTAATAACTGTCATACCTCCTTTCTTTGGTACCACCTGAACAGGACTTACCCAAGGGCTGTCAGAACTGGTGTAAATAATACCTGCAGCTAAAAGTTTAATTATTTTATTTTTCACAACTTCCTGCATTGCTGGGTTCAATCTCCGTTGGGGTTGGACTATTGGCTTGTAGCTATCCTCCTTGAGGATTCTATTTGTGTAAATAGCTGGACTAAGGCCTTTGATGTCTGCTATAGTCCACTCTAAGTCTCCTTTGTATGCTCTCAGTACTTCAATCAATTTATGTTCCTGTTCTGCATTTAGAGAAGATAAAATTATCATAGGAAATAATTCAGACTCAAGATAAACATACTTCAAATGGGAAGGGAGAATTTTGAGTTCAATTTTTGGTTGAGCGTTTTCTGATAGCATTTCTCTCTCTTCTTCAGAATCATTTTCCAATATTTCAGCTTCACTTCTAATTGTTAGATTATCATTCTGTCTTGTGCCAGATCGAGCCAAGCATCTTTCCATTGAGTCTGAAATCAATTGATCATCTTTGAATACATCTACAAGATCACTAATTATGTCAATTGAAAATCAAGAAGATGATGTCTCATCTCCGGGAAATTTTAGAATCTTGTGCATATAAAAAATGACTCTTTCTTCATCGACTCTCAAAATTAGTTGTCCTTGATGGACATCTATGATTGCTCTGCCTGTAGCAAGAAAAGGTCTACCCAAAATTATTGGCTCATCAGGACATTCTTCCATTTCAAGTACTATAAAATCTACAGGAAAAATAAATTTATCCACTCTCACAAGGACATTTTTAATTATTCCTTTAGATTTCTTAGTACTTTGATTAGCAAACTGAAGAGAAACAACAGTGTTTTTCATATCACCAAGATCCAATTTTCTAAAAATAGAGAATGGCATAAGATTTATTGAAGCTTCAGAATCACAAAGTGCCTTTTCAAAATAAACTCCTCCCAAAGTACATGGAATCGTAAAACTTCCCGGATCACCGAGTGTTTGTGGTAGCTTATTTTGAAGTATAGCACTGCTTTTTTCAGTACGCATTACCACAGATACTTCTTCCAATTTCCTTTTACTTGACAAAATTTCTTTCAAAATTTAGCATATGAAGGCATTTGAAATAAAGCATCAGTAAAAGGAATATTAATGTGAATTTGTTTCAAAATTTTCAAAAACTTTGCAAATTGATTGTCAAGCTTTTCTCTTATTATTTTTTGTGGAAATGGGATTGTCACGGGGAGAGGAGTTATTTTTCCAAAATTCTTTTCATCTTTTTTCTTGATTTCATTCTCTTCTAATGGATCAGATTGTATTTCAATATTCTTACCATTTTCTGCCTGGTGTTTAGAATTGTTATTCTCTCTATCTACATATGGATCATCAAGATTCTTACCTGACCGTAAGGCGATGGCCTTAAGGTGTTCCTTTGTATTTTTCTCTGTATTGCTTGGTAAGGGACCTTGAATCTTTTCTGAAACAAGAGTTGACAATTAGCTTACCTGAATTTCTAAGTTTTTGATGGTTGAGTTTTGGCTTTCCATCTTTTCATCAGTGGCCTTAATGTACTTGTACAACAGGTCATCAAGACTTGAATGAGCTTGTTGAGGCCTTTGCTGAAATGGAGCTGCTTGTTGATATGACCTGAAATTCGATTGCCCACGGTTTTGATTTTGGTATCCAGGTGGACCCTGTGCTGGTTGCTTCTGGAAGCTTTGAGAGTTCTCAGCACCATTTGGATTGTTCCATTGAAATCCTGGATGTTTCTGTGCCATTTGACTTCCAAAAGGGTATGACTTGTAACCAATCACATTAGCTTGTTCACCATTCTGATTGTTTGCTCGGCATTCGTGATTTAAATGGTTTCCTCCACATATGTCACAAGCCTCAGACTGGTTTAGTTATTGTTCATTCACCTGAAAAGATACAAACTTTTGTGCCAAGGAGGCAATCTGTTGTGTTAGTGTATTAAAAGCATCTGCCTAACTTACCGTGGCAGCCTTCTTGATGGCTACACGATCAGATGGCCATTAGATGGCATTTTCAGAAATTTCATTCAGTAATTGCAATGCTTCTTCTGTGGTCTTTCCCATGATGGAACCTCCTGCAGCTGCATCTATCATATTTCTAGAAGAACGTGTTAGTCCGTGATAAAAAATGTATTGTTGCATATGTTCAAGAATGTCATGATGTGGATATTTAATCTTTCCCATGCTTGATATACCGACTCAGTGTCAGTTTGCAAGAAATTAGAAATATCTTGTCTTAACTTTGTTGTTTTAGCATGGGAAAAATATTTGTTCAAAAACTTTTATGTCATCTTGTCCCATGTGGTTATAGATCCTCGAGGCAAACTTCACAACCAAGTCTTGGCATCTCCATTATATTTAGCAGTTTCAACTAGTTCCAAGAAATCAATTAAATGACTATGTGGATCTTCACTTGGATCACCAGTAAAGGTGCAAGACTGTTGAATCGTTTGAATTAGGCCTGTCCTGATTTCAAAGTTATTGGCTGCCACATGTGGATTTCTGACTCTAGATTCACAGTTAAAGTGGTCTGTCCTAGCATAATCCCTTAGGATTCTGTTTGCTGGTCTTGACACCACTTCATCAAATTTATCCTCTACATAGACTTGTGGTGCGACTCCCAATGGGTTGTTGTCATCTCTTAATTGGTGTTCCATGTAAGTTTGTGAAAAGATGATGGTTTTTCCTTTCTTGCGTAATCGCAAAGATCTTTCAATTTCAGGATCGTAAATGACTAACTCTTTGTTAGAGGAACAGGTCATAAACTACTTGAAATTGCTTCAAAGAAGATTAAAACTAGTTTCTAGGTAATAACGATAGCATGCAATATTGTAAATAAATAAATAAAAATAATAATAGTTGAAATAATTAGTACGTATTTTTTTTTTTAAAAAAAAACTATAAAAAATAAATAATAACAATGCTATCTATGAAAGAAGATGAAAAATAATATATTACTATTAGATAAGAATGGTGGAGGTAAATAATAAGTAGTAGTAGGAAAGAAAATTATAGTTTATTTAACAATACTTGGCGTTCATTGTGCGGTGATATTATAGATTATCTTAATATGAATGCTAATAACAATAGTTAGTAAGAAAAAGATAATGACAAAAACAATGGATACTAAAAAGGGAGTATAGTATTATTATTATTATGTAAGTAGATATAGTAGTTGTACTGATAGAAAACATTAAAAGGAACAAAAGAAAATATTAGTAATACTTAATAATAGTAGAAGTTTTAACCAAGAAAATAATAATAGTAGTAGAAGTAGCAAAACCTGAAGAAGAAAAAGACTTTCAGAGTAGGTGATAAAGCAAAGATACTAGTACAATGATTTTATTTGTAGATAATAGTAGTAGATAAAATAATAGTGATGGTGAAAGAAGTTACAAAAATAAAATGAGTATTATCTATAAGGTAATAAGATGTTATAAGTAGAAGAAGTGCCAAGAAACAAAGTAATACTTTATATAAAAAACGTTGATGATGGAACACTTGGGTAGATGTACTTCTAATGTGAGAAAATCAGTGTACTTTTGTTATTCTTTTTTTTTTATTTTCCTTAAAAGAGTATTTTTTTTTGTTGCTAAAAGACGATATATATTATGTATTAGCTAATAAATGCGCATGGCGCACTTAAAAGTATAGAGTTGGTAATAGCAGAAGTAGAAGTAGTAGCATAAGTACTACTATTTAGAACACAAGTATTGCCGTAAGAAGCCAAAATATTACAAGCATTACTAGTAACATACCTAGAATAGATAGTAGCATCATTATCAGAATGGATTGCATCAAAAATAAATTTCGGTGGTTGAGCATAGTTCATTAAGCGATGGCTTTCATGTAGATGGAGAGCTTGTTTAGCCAAAAGATGAGCAACCCTATTTGCTTCTCTAAAACTATGTCGGAGCACTGGATTCCCCAACTTCTGGAGCGCGAACCTGCAGTTATGAAGAAGATCAGAATATGGAGTATTATCAGAGTCCAAGAGCGGCAGCACTTCAAGTGCATCAGTATCAATTTCCAGGTTGTTGAAATTATGATCAACATCTATTTGAAGGTCCACAGAGAGAGCTAATATTTCAAAGTAAATAGAGGAAGAACCTGGTACTAGCATAGAGAAACCGAGTATCCAGTCTCCATTATGATTTCTAAAGACTCCGCCAATACCTCCATTACCATTTGGTTGATCGAAGGCACCATCAACATTTAATTTTAAATTTGCATATAGTGGAGGCAACCAAGAGAATGTGATTTTTATTTTAGGGTTTTGTTTATGACAGTAGCCTGTGGAGAATTTGAACTCTTGAGTACGCATGAAGACTTGTGTGAGGGAGGGAGAGGTATACATGTTATGGTGGATATTTGAGTTTCGGTTTATCCATAAATGCCAAATTGCAAAAGGAAACAGTTCTTTCCAAGAGACATACATGGAGTCGAAGGTATAGCGTATATGTTTCTGATAGAGATCAATTAACCAATGCCCTTGGGATGGAAAGAAATCTATTGAAATATTAAGGGCAGTCCAAAAATGAGAAGCTAGTGGACAATCAAGGAAAATATGTTCAATAGTTTCATGTTGATGGCAATATGAGCATAGAGGATCAGTTTGGATTCCTAGTTGAGCCAAATAAAGTTTAGTAGGCAGGCGATTGTGCAAAATTTTCCAGAGGAGAAATTTTACTTTGGGAGGTGTACTTAGTTTCTAAATCCAATTAAAATCAATGAGCATTAAAGAAAGAGGTTGGATTAGTTGGTAAGTAGATTTGGTACTGAATGAGCCATTAGGAGTAAGTGTCCATAATGGTTTATCTATGGCAGTAGGCTGTGGCGAGGGAGATAGGGGGTTGATTGCGTCGATAATATGTGAAGGTAGGTCAAAAGATAGCAATTGGAAATTCCGAGACGATGGCCCCATCATATGTTGGACTGTGAGTTCGGATTCATTACGTGATAGGGGTCCATATAAGCAGCTTCTAAGTGGTGTCATTGAGGGGATCCATGAATCATAGCAAATATTTATAGATACATCATTCCTTACAGACCACTTTAGGGCTTTTCTACCAATATTTATACCTGTATGAATATTTTTTCATATAAAGGAAGGGGGTGAGGGTCTTGTGGTAAGATAGTATTTATGAGTAAGAATGGAAGCCCATAATTGTGATGGATTAGAAATCATTCTCCATGATAGTGCAGTGAGCATAGTTAAGTTTTTGTGGAAAGATTGTCTAAGCCCTAATCCTCCATGAAATTTTGGGAGGGTTAGTGTGTCCCTGTTGATATAATGTAATTTCCTTTGAGTAGCTGTAAAGCCCCAAATAAAATTACGTTGGATTCTATCAATAGAAGATAGTATTTTTTAGGAAATAGGTGATATTGCATAGTATGAGTAGGAATGGCATTGAGGGTAGCATTTGCCAAGGTAACACGGCCTGCTAGTGTGAGGAAGTTAGATTTCCATGAGGCTAATTTACTCATCATAGAATTAAGGATATATTGATAGTCTGAGGCTTTAGGGTTTTTATTTAGGATGGGGAACCCTAGATATTTCTCAAAAGAAGAGGCAATTCTATAGTTTAAAATGCTACTAATGGAATTTTTGAGTGGCTCAGAACAATTTGAGGAGAAGATTAGCCTAGTTTTGAGACAATTGATTTTCTGGCCTGATAATTTACAGAAGAGAGAAAGGCATTGTTGGATGGAATTAGCACTTTTAGTATTAGCCTTGGCCATAATAGTTAGATCATTAGCATAGAATAAGTGGGTTATAGGTGGGCCATGAGGGCTGAGCTGGATAGGATCCCATAGGGCATAATTAACATAGTGATTGATTAAGTGAGATAAAAGTTCCATACAGAGGATAAAGATGTAAGGTGATATTGGATCACCTTGTCTAATGCCTCTGGATGGATAAAAGTACTCAGTTAGAGAACCATTGACCATAATAGCAATTGAACTTGTGGAAATACAAGAGAGGATTAACTTTGAGATGTTAGGAGGGAATTTAAAGTATTGTAAGGTACGTTTAACAAAGGACCACTCAAGTCTATCAAAGGCCTTTTCTAGATCAATTTTTAGGATCATCTTTGATCTAGACCCTTTAATTTTTTGGAAATGCTGCATAATTTCTTGGATGATTATGGCATTATCAGCTGTACGTCTTCCTTTAAGGAAACTTGTTTGACAAGGGCTGATAAGATGGTTGAGTAAAGGTTTGATTCTATTAACAATGATTTTTGTAATGATTTTAAAAACAGTATTACACAGCCCTATAGGCCTAAAGTTTTTCAGGTTATTTGCATTATGGAATTTGGGAATTAAGCAGAGAAGTGTTTTATTTATATCAGGAGGGATAGAATATTGAGTGAAAACGTCATGACAAAACTTAACTATAGTGGGGCCCACCTTATTCCAATATTTTTGGTAGAAAAAAGGATGCAGACCATCTGGTCCTGGAGCTTTATAGGGCTTAAAAGAGAAGACGACCTTAGTTATTTCAAAATCCATTAGAGGTCTATCTAGGGAAGATAGATCTATCGAGTGGAAACTTGATGGGGAAGTAATAATATTCTTAAAATCAGTAGATAGATAGTCTGTAGTAAAAATGGTAACAAAATATTGGAGGGTATGTTCTACTAACTTATGATGATCATCAATCCATTGATCATTATCATCCTTAAAGAAATTAATTTTATTTGTTCTACGTCTATTAAGGGCACTAATATGATAGAATTTAGTATTGTCATCTCCTTCATTAAGCCAGTTAATACGAGAGCGCATTTTCCAGTAATCTTTTTCTTGAATCAGAATATTATTATATTCAAGAAGAAGCTGTTTTTCTAAATTTTGGAGGAAATAACTGTTAGAGTAGTGTACTGAATTCTGAATTCCTCCTAGTCTTGCCAAAATTCTCTTTTTATTTTGAAAAATATTACCAAAAGTCTCAGAACTCCACTGTTTTATAGAAGAGATAAATTATGGAATAGCTGCTTGTAGGGTGTTTTGAGACTAACTTAAATCAACTTTTTTAGAGAAATCTGGGTGGGTACACCAATATTTTTCAAGCCTAAAGGGTTTATTTACTTGAGCGAGATATGGTTTAAAGAGTGTAATTAAAATTGGATTATGATTAGAATGGGTTTTAGGTAAATGTGTGATCGTAGTGTCTGGATATAGTTGAAGCCATAAGTCATTAGTAACACAACAATCAAGTCTCTCTAAAATTAAACTTCTAGAGAATCTCCTATGGTTTGACCAAGTAAATTTAGGTCCTTTAAAACCCAAATCCTGAAGCTTACAATAATCTAAGCAATTAGCAAAGTAAGACTGCCTATTTGTATTTAATAGACGGCCTCCACATTTGTCAGATTGAGCTAATAATTCATTAAAGTCACCCCCATAAACCAAGGACCTTTGTTCCCATCATAAATTTGCATTAGGTTTTTCCAAAGTTCCAGCTTAGAAATAAACCTAGGGCTAGCATAAATAGTCGAAAATAACCAGGGTTGATGATTTGGTAGTACCTGAATCATAGCATGAATATCCTGATCTTTTGTTTGTATATCATACACATTCAGATAGCTTGTTTTCCAAAGCACTACCATACCACCAGATCTGCCTCTGGTAGGGATTTCAATCATCCTATCAAAGCTCGAGAAATTTCGAAGAGCCACATGAGTGACCATTTTGGTTTCAAGTAGAGCAACTAAACAAGGATTGTGGGTTCGGAGAAGTTCCACAAAGTTCCTTCTAAAATCCTCACTATGACCACCCCTGATGTTCCAGATTATAAAGCTAGTTTTTGAGTTCATTGTTAAGGGATTGGTGTGGTGTTTCCTTAGGTAAATTCCTGCTTCCTTCGAAAGAAGATGGTTCCTGGCCACTGAGGGATTTAGGACTGCTGCATATTTCCCTGCAGCTTTGTTCACAGTTGGTCTGATATCCAAGGAGAATTTGTGAAGCCCAGGGGGAAGGATTTGGATGTATTTCTTGTCTTCCAGCACGGGGAATAGCATGCATGTTGCTACGCGTAGGCTTGAAGTTTATGTGAATGATTCTTGGGGTAAAGGATGCATTCCCACTGTATCCTCTTCCATTTCTTGTTCTTAAACAGTGGGAGGTGCTTCCTCGTCGTTCAGGATCTCCTCCTGTGGTTTCTCTGGTTGGGGAGGAGGGTGGTTGATCCATCATTGGTGGCTGATCCTGATTCATAGGAGGTGGATTCACTTCCAGTGGATTGATGGGATTCATGGGAGCTGGATTCATCTGAGGGTGGAATGCATGTTGATTTAGAGGTTGTGGTTCCCATTGGAAGAAGAGTGGGGGAGCATTCAGGTCGAGTGGTGGGAAGAAGGGGAGATTCTGAATGGGGTTCACTAAAGGAGGAAGATTGAAGTTCTGTGGAAAATTCTAGTGGTGATGAGGGAGGAGTGCTGCAGCCAGGACTGGTGCTAGAGGGTCAAGAATATTCATCATCCACAGGTGTTGGACATAGTTGTCTATGGCCAACCTCATCCCTTCTGTAATCAGTTGTGCAAGAAACATGGGATTTTGGAGAATCAGTATAACTTCTTGACCATTCATATCCATGTTGAAGGATACTGCTCGACCTATGAGAGACTGCTCTAGCCATGAGATGGGTTGATGATTTGGTGGTGGGGGAGGTGTTGCAAATATTACTGGGGGAGGTGGTTGGTTGAAGTTGGGTGGAGGGTTGTTGTTGGCCATTCTTTGGGGTGGCAGTCTTCTTAGCACTGGTATTAGGATCACTGTCCTTCGGTAGAGTCTTTGTTGATATGGAAACATTGGTGGTAGTAGACGGATTACTTAAAGAAGATGAAATGATATCTTGGTTAGAGTGAGGATTTTTTTCTTGCTCATCTAACTGCATGGGAGATGAAGGATTGGTTGAAGAAGACTTATAATCATTAGAGGTAGACGACTGGGTAATCCGCATGTGCATGGCCACTTGGCCAATAGGATTTGCCATTTGTAGTGGCATACTTAATTTAGGAGATGAGATGTCATTTTTTGGCTCTCTGCTGTCTGTATGTAAATTTGATGTGGCATTAATTTGTTTTACCAAGTGTACATGCATGGATGAGGTGTCAGTTTTATGGTTTTTATTAATTTCATTTTTGATTAAAATATGAGGATCCAAATTAGGAGTAGAATGTATGGGCTGATTATGTGGACCCACGTTTGGTGTCTTCGTAGTATTGGAATGAATATCCATATCAGTGTCCTTATGTGGACAGTGGGTATCATTGGTCGAAGTAGAAAAGGAGTTTTTTTGGAAGGTTATCTTCAATAATTTTTAAAGCCTCGAACTGATTACCAGAGGATATGGGGGGACTTTTGCTGGTGGATGCAATTTCTTTATTCTTTTTGCTGAAAAACTTTATTTGGACTGAGATTACTAATTAATTTTGTAGTAATAGACAAATTAACATTACTTGTACCACTAGTAAGGGCAGTAGGTCTAGTTCTAGAGGATTGAGAATAATTAAAGGAGGAGGACTTACCAGCCTTATTAGTGATTTTTGAAAATTTGGTACCTGATTAATCAGTAGTAGTGACTGTCTTGGTAGTCTAAGTAGAATCAGCGAGTGCACTGCGTTTCTTCTTTGAAAAATTTACAACCTGCCAATGTGTATCCGGAAGAGAGGTCGTTGCAGCATTTGAGACTAGCGGGTGAGCATTGACCTGTGAATGAGTGATATGATCCTGTACTACAACTTTAGACAAAGGATTAGTAAGACAAATAGAAGTTGGATAGCCCAAAAAACCACACAAAGTACAGAGCAGACCTTGTCCTTCGTAGACAATTGGTTGTTTATGTGAACCAATTATAACAAAAGATTTGACAGGACGATCTAAAGGGACTTCTATACAGAGACGAGCATATCGACCCCTCAGAGTAGTGCTAGTGCAGTAGTCAATTTTGAGAAGTTTACCAATAAAATTTCCAATGCGTATTGAAATATCATTATCATAAAACTCAGTAGGCAGTTGGGGTAAACGAACCCAAACTGCCGATGATAAGTGCTTTGCATTTGTTGCAACAAAATTTGGCTCCCAAGGTCTGACAGTGAGATAATGCCCATTGATGAACCAAGGAACCTCAGAAAGAATTTTTTTGCATATTTTCCTTTTTTGAAAACTTAACAATGTAGTAATCGCACCCTAGGTCTATTAGTTGTATCTCCTCCGATGGTTTCCAAAGATGATAGATTTTTACCTTAACATAGTCGTGAGAGATACGCTTACCAAATAGCTTAATAATAAGGGAGTGTCTCCATGGAGCATAGATCATTTGTTGGTCTGCTTGTGTTAGTTCGATCGCTTCTAGACTGGAATAAAGTGATGAAACTATTGATTTCTGGGGAGAACTCAATACCTGGGTATCCAAGAGATTCATCTCTGTATTTGTGTCTGAGTCTGGAGTAGTAGTTGTTGTAAATTTTTCGAAAGTAAGAAGTTTGTCTTTGAAAGATATCGGAGAGTCTGTAGAATCTTTTGGGTGCAATGAGAGTAAGAGGGGAGTGAGGGGGTCGGGTGGTTTTGGTGGAATTTTGAAAGGATCAGACTGTTGATATTCCATCTGATTTGAATGCAAAGGATTGGGAAGAGGAGTCGTTAGAAAAGTGCAGAAAACGAAGATAGCAGTCAATGTGGAAATTAAGTGCAGAAAGGTAGTGAGAAGTCACTGCTTCTCTCTCTTATACTTAACCTGTTGGAACATAACACCTTGTTATTTTCACTTATATTGCATTGATTATTAAAAGTTCAACAATACTAGTTCTACCTATTACTAGTATCTAACGAAATAAGGATAACAAAAAAAAAATACTATTAACAATGCCTATGTTGGATTTATCTGTTAAGAGTCCACCCATAAAGTGTGCTCTTAAAGCTTATCCTGGTAAATAAATAATTACCTAGTAGAGTCCTATAAGAGGACAACTACTGTTTTATACAGTTATAAATACAATAAAAGGCTCAGATAAACGATATACTTTTCCAGACAGCTCTTCCTCTTTCTCTCTACCAAATAACCAGGTGTTTAGACTGTGGATAAAGGGGTTGATCCGTCAAGCACGTGACAACCGCCGACGGCCAGTAATTCCAGCCACGGTTCAAGATCCTACCGCTTCCGCTTACGAGAACAACAAGTAAGTTCTCGATTTATGTTTAAACAATCCATTTAGTATAGATTATTGTGATATATACATGTTTATAGCGTTGGAAACAACTTATTGCTTCTGACTTAGTGGAAAATCAATTAGACAAGAAGATAAAAGTTCTTCGAACTGACCGAGGTCGAGAGTACTTGTCAACTCAATTTAACGAGTTATGTGATGGAAAGCGAATTGTTCATCAGTTGACTATCCCAAATACTCCACAAAAAAATGGTGTTGCAGAGAGAAGAAACATGACGCTTCTAGAAATGGTTATGTCACTGATGGCACAAGCTAACCTCCCAATTAGTTATTGGGGTGATGCATTACTTACTGCTACCTATGTACTTAACCGAGTGCCTACAAAATCAGTTGCAACCACCCCATATGAGTTGTGGACTTGAAGAGCACCCAACCTAAGTGTATTAAGACCTTGGGGTTGCGCTGTCTATACACATGATTCTTCTCACAAACATGGCAAATTAGGCCTGAAAGGAAAGAAAAGTATCTTTATAAGATACTCAGAAACCTCTAAGGGTTATGTGTTTAAAGGTCAGCAAGACAGTGGGAGCGTAACTGAGTTTGAGTCACGAGATGTCACATTCTTAGAGGATGAGTTTCCTAAAAGGGAGAGATAGGTCAAGACGTAACCTTGTTTGAGATAGAGGATCAAGATGTACAAAGATCACTTCATTCGAGTGGGAGAAATTTAACTGATGATGAATTAGTTTCACATCAACAACCTCCTTCATCATCGGATGCGAATGTAAGTAATCATTTGACATCAAATAGTGACCAAATAGATCTTGTTCCAAGTGGGAGCGAGATGGTCACTGATCTTATTCCAAGTGGGAGCAGGATAGATGTTCTTGATCCAAGTGGGAGAAACGTTGATCCAAATGGGAACAACGAAAAGAATCACAAAAAAGACGTGGTTTACGTAAAAAGATTCCCTATCGACGATTTGATGTCGAAGGTGCTGAACTTTTTATGTTGTTCTTACAAGTAGAAAACGAGCCTAAAAATGCAAAAGAAGCTCTCTCATGCCCTTCTAAGGAAAAATGGATAAAAGCAATGGAAGATGAAATGGAGTCAATGAGAGTCAACAAAGTCTGGGAACTAGTTGATCTCCCAAAAGAACGCAGAGCTATTGGGAGCAAATGGGTTCTCAAGATTAAGCTCAAGGTTGATGGCACAGTTGAGAGATATAAGGCTCGACTGGTGACGAAAGGTTATACACAACATGAAGGAATAGACTACAAAGAGACTTTCTCACTTGTTGTGCAATTTAACTCAATTCGCCTGATTCTAGCTATAGTAGCAAGTTTAGATCTTGAATTACATCAGATGGATGTAAAGACTGCCTTTCTCAATGGAGAATTAGATGAACAAATTTATATGGAACAACTCGAATGTTTCATTGAAAAATGCCACGAACAAAAGGTTTGTAAACTTTTGAAGTCTATTTATGGCCTCAAACAATCTTCAAGGCAGTGGTATATACACTTTCAAAATGTGATCATATCCAATGGTTTTACTATGGTTGATGAAGACCATTGTGTTTATACCAAGAGATCAAGAAATAAGCTTGTAATTCTGACATTATATGTCGATGATATACTTATAGCTGGTAAGGAGTTATTAAACGAGGTAAAGGCCTGGTTGTCGTCTCAATTTGAGATGAAAGATATGGGTGAAGCTGCATATATTCTTGGAATCAAGATTTCAAGAGATCGTCCTAAGAAACTATTGTAACTCTCTCAGGAGAATTACATTACGAAAATTCTTGAACGATTTAATATGCAGAATAGCAACCCAATTGACACTCCTATCAGCAAAGGCCATAACTTGGGAAATCATTTGTGTCCTCAGACTCCTGAAGAGACAGAAAAGATGAAGCGAGTGCCTTATAAAAGCGCGGTTGGATGTCTAATGTATTCTATGGTATGTACTAGACCTGATATTTGTCAAGCAGTTGGCTTGGTAAGTAGATATCAGTCCGATCCATGTCCAGCACATAGGCAAGCAGTAAAGAGGATCATGAGATATTTGAGAGGAACAACTGACTACGCACTTTATTATCAAGGCAGCAAAGATTTGCGATTAGTTGGATACACTGATGCTGATCATGGAGGCGATTTAGACGAGAGAAAGTGTACCTCAGGATATGTCTTCTTACTTAGTAATGGTGCCATATCATGGAAGAGTAAGAAGCAATCATGTGTAGCACTATCCACGATGGAAGCCGAATATGTGGCTCTGTCAAAAGCAACAAAAGAAGCTGTTTGGTTGAATAGGCTCCTCAAAAACTTGTTGGGTAACACCGATGATGAACCAGTGTTGGTCTACTGTGATAGTAAGGCTGCAGTTGATGCAACCAAGAATCCTAAGCATCATTGTGATACTAAGCACATAGATATCAAGTATAAATATGCAAGAGACATGTATAAACGCAAGAGGTTGAACCTGGTGAAAATATCTACAGAAGATATGGTAGCAGACCCATTGACCAAGTCTTTAGCTAGAGATGCGTTTGTGAGACACACTAGGTCTCAAGGCTTGCGTAGACTTTGAGTGATTTTGTATTATTCTTATGTTTTTCCAGTTGTTCACAAAACTATGTTCTTTGATAATCAATAAAGTTGATTTACTTACATACATATTCATGATTTATTGAGTGTTTAGTACATTCTTCAATTATATTTTAGTATGTCGGGTAGACAAAAGGTTGGCCTTCTCACACAGGCAATAGCCCCCTAATCTTAGTGATAAGTGGAGATGAGACTTGATTTTATGAAAAATTATCAAATGGATAATTTGAGAGCGATATGCTTAAAATCAATACAGTCGTTTAAATAATAACATAAGGTTATTAAGGTGAAAGGATGTTCACCTAGTCTACTTAGTGAGCTAGAGTTTAAGAAACTCGAATTTAGATACGTATGGTGTCTGAATTTCATCTATACAACATTATTTATAAAGACATACGCTCTTTAAGGAAAGGAGAAAAATGTTGTAGCACGTGTTTCATACCATGTGTGCTAATGTCGACCTTGGGTTAACATAAGTTTGATCTCAACTTACTGTTGCGTGAGACCCAAAGCCTTTATGCTGGCTCAAATTATGTACCATCAGCGACTCCGATCAGATACTTGAGACTTAGTCTAATGTTAGCTATCTTAGTGTATTTTCAAAAGACCATGAAAATGGATGCGGTCTGGCGGGACATATCTAGAAAAGCAGTTGAGCTAATGTTAAGAGAATCGTGAGAAGAGGAAGATCATTAAAGGAATCTCATTAATTTTTTATTCACAAGTGCACCAGTTATAACTTATGAGTTATAATTGTGAATACATAAAAATGATATTTGAGATATTTGAGAGGATATCAAAATGTGATTCATATGATCTAGGGTATTGCATACTTTATAATCTACTTGCAGGTTTGCACTTGACGAGAGGCTATATACTCCTAACAGATGTATAGCACGTAGCTCTCACAGTATGCTGGTCGCACGGTCTATTTCACTGTATGAATATTTGTAGAGATGAGGTGAGAATATGTTTCTCGTATTATAAGAGCACTCCCATTATGTGTGAGTGGGAGATGTTGGAATTATCTGTTAAGAGTCCACCCATAAGGGGTGCTCTTAAAGCTTATCCTGGTAAATAAATAATTACCTAGTAGAGTCCTATAAGAGGACAACTACTGTTTTATACAGTTATAAATACAGTAAAAGGCTCAGATAAACGATATACTTTTCCAGACAGCTCTTCCTCTTTCTCTCTACCAAATAACCAGGTGTTTAGACTGTGGATAAAGGGGTTGATCCGTCAAGCACGTGACAACCACCGACGGCCAGTAATTCCAGCCACGGTTCAAGATCCTACCGCTTCTGCTTACGAGAACAACAAGTAAGTTCTTGATTTATGTTTAAACAATCTATTTAGTATAGATTATTGTGATATAGACATGTTTGTATCCTTCAGCCTACCATAATAAAAAAGTAAACCAGAACGAACAAGCCACTAAGCAATATCAATAATGAAAATAAACATTGAGTATAATTAGAAAACTATTTATAAATTATATTATATATTATAGTAAGTAGAAAGTAGTACTGAAATAGTATAAGATATTAGAGAAAGTTTATAATAATAATAATAATAATGATAATAATAATAAAGATAAAATATGATGCACTAATAGTTATAGAAGGTAATAATACTAACAAAGAGAACGCAAATGATGATGATTAAAAAAAATTGTGATACTTTAGAACACAATGAAAGAAAGGATAGAAGAAAACGATAAAGGATAAAACAAAATCGTACGTGACAAAAACTCTAATAAAAAGAACAACAATAAAAAGATGATAAAGCAGTATAGATAGATAAAGTAGGATATTTCACTACTATAATATAGTAAAGGATATAGTATTGTCAGTAGAGAAAGTTAGAAATAATAATATAAACTAAAGAAACGAAAATGTTAGAAGTAAAAACAAAATTATTAGAAGCAGTAATCAATATAAATATTGTTAGAGGTTAAGTAATTGACACGACCCGAAATCCGGTTAGGCCATGTGGGCACCCGACATCCTCCCCTAGACCCGTCGGGCGAACCCTTACCAATTAAATTAGGAAAATAAATATAACAATTCATAAATAAAGACAAGACTTAAAAAAATATAGACATATTGATACCTCTAAGCTGTACAAAAGAAATTACAGCTGACTACCCAACATACTAGGTTTAGGGCTATCCAGACTAGACATCTAAGAGTACAAAAGAAGACAGATACCTCCTGAAGGGAGCAAAATGCAGCGGAAATAATAACCAATAAACTGGTGGCCATACGGAATAAAAGCTGGCTCACTCTGACAGCTGAAGTCGTCTTCGCTCCTGAACAACGTGGCGAACTCAATCCTGGAGCGAACCTGCCGAAACGAAATAGATAGACAAGAAACAAACAACAAACAAGGGTGAGTCAAAAGGACTCAATAAGTGGGGCAGACTAGCCACCTCAAAGAATATGATAGCTAGCTAGGGAGAAGAAAAACAGATAAACTAAATCCATCTTATTTGAACTATAAACAGGCAAAGCCAAATAATAACTGAAAAACACGTTTGGAATCATAAACAGCCAGGGACATAAGGTAGACAGAACATATAGATATCCTGAACATGTCGACAATCAGAAATACATCCTGTTGCGGCGTGCAACCCGATCCATATATTCATACTGTTGCGGCGTGCAACGCGATTCGTATATTTATACTGTTGCGGCGTGCAACCCGATCCGTATATTTATACTGTTGCGGCGTGCAACCCGATCCGATCCATGTATTTATATTGTCGCGACGTGCAACCCGGGATACGAGCCAGAAATATATAGGCAAGCTGAGATACATTCACAACATGGTATACATACCGCATATATAAAACACAGCACGATAGTCACACAATAGTCAGCACGCGGTGCAATGAAATGTGATAAATGCAGTATGATGCAATGGTGTCACATGTGCCAAATAGATGGAGCGGAATCCTCCTGCTCCGGGGGCGGAATCCTTCTACCCTCAATATGATGCAATAGAGCGGAATCCTCCTACCCTCAATATGATGCAATGGAGTTGAATCCTCCTGCTCCGAGGGCGGAATCCTCCTACCCTCAATATGATGCAATGGAGCGGAATCCTCCTGCTCCGGAGGCGGAATCCTCCTACCCTCAATATGATGCAATGGAGCGGAATCCTCCTGCTCCGAGGGCGGAATCCTCCTCCCCTAAATATGATGCAATGGAGCGGAATCCTCATGCTCCGAGGGCGGAATCCTCCTACCCTCAATATGATGCAATGTGCATACGAATGCAACATGATGCAATAATAACCCATCACCAGCGCGGGACTCTCATTGACAGCTGGAAAGTATATACCAACTCACAACCAAAGTACAATACTCAGATTCTCAGTGCAATACCAATAACAGGACATAACATATAATATAGAATATAAATCCAAAGCTAAGGCGTAATGAGTACGCCTATCGGCAGTTACACCCGTAAGGAACACGTGGTAGAAAATCCATGAGGCCAGGTGCCTCCAAAGAAATGGATATAAACACTTACCTTGTTACAAAGTTAGTACATCCACTCAATAACCGCTTGTCCTTTGGTTTCATTACCAAACGATCCCACTCTAATCAATAAGCAGAAAAATATATCAAATTAGGCTAAAGGCTTCATTCCTCACATCTTAGGGCAATCCGGTTAAGAACCTGATACCCTATTCGCATACGCAATACGCATGCCAGGCCTATATACAGGGTTTATGGTCACATAACCAAACCCTAAATAAATTACATTTATAAATTGCCCATAACTCACTGAGTACGAATATATAATCAATTTCATTATCGGGGTCCATTTGACCCTTTAAACTATCAATTTACGTCATTAGGGCGATGTCTAAGATCCCTATTTTTACCGTAAAAATATATTCAAACATACGTAATAAACTCAAATAATATATTAGGATCATTACCTGAATGTTTCAGGGTGAAAATTCTACTTTTCTCCGGCCCCTTTTTTCATTTTCTGGCATTTTTTCCTCACCGCATTTTTTTCCTTTTCTCTGCTAATGTTATGTTTGTTTGCTTCTTTATATAAGCTCATATTCACAACCGCCATTCATTTCAACTTTTTTGTCTTTTTCTCATTTTTTTTATTTTCTTTTTTTAACGAAAATTAAAACGGTACCCTATGATATTCGAAATAATCCCAACTTTTGCATACAAGTTATACAACCTAACGGCACTTTCGGATTTCGATTCGGAGCTCGTTCGCCAAACCGAGCTCGAAAATTCCTTTTTAATATATATTGATAATAAAATCTGAAATCTTCTTCCGATACGTACCAAACGAGGTCTGATTTAGCTCAAATTTTATAGACAAGTCCTAATGGATATTACGAACATTTTAAAATTATCGGCCAGGCCAATCGGAGTCCTAACTTTCGAAACGACTAACCGAGGTCGTTTCAGTAATAGTTATAATTATATTAGTATTTAATAGATTATGTTAATATTAATTGTATTAATAAGTCCTCAAATTAGTAATCCAATATTTAGTCCGAAGTAGATGTACGTCAATCTCCGGCAACGGCGCCAAAAATTTGACGAGGTCCAAAGTGCATAGGAATTGTTTGCTCGTTCGTGTCAAATTCTAATATAGTTTAAGATATCGTCCCACAGAGATTGGGTATTCTATGCTGTAGTATTTTAATTACTATTTGGGAGAATCAAATTGGTAAAAAGTGAAGTTTTAATTTAAATTTACTTAA
Source organism: Petunia axillaris subsp. axillaris (assembly GCA_029990575.1). Classification (NCBI taxonomy): domain Eukaryota; kingdom Viridiplantae; phylum Streptophyta; class Magnoliopsida; order Solanales; family Solanaceae; genus Petunia; species Petunia axillaris. The sequence continues at coordinate 7,826,950 of JARKNS010000001.1, read as the reverse complement.
ACTAAAAGAAAAAACTTTGGCCAAATACATATACGACCCCTTAAACTTGGCACAAGATTTCATTTGAGCACTTCAACTAAGGAGTGTTCCATTTAGACACTCCAACCCAAATAAAAGTGTGCCTTTCAAGCACAAAGTGATGACATGGCATTTAGTTTAAATTACACCTCCGATAGGCGTGTGAAATAATAAATCTTACTACAAAATCTCTTTTCTCAGCATACTCTTCTTCCTCATCGCTTGTTTATCACTCACCATAATCAAGAATCAACAAATGGCTACTTTTTTTCACCCACGCCTCTCTGTAATCAGAGATAACCACCAAAGAAACCTTCCATCACCAAAAACCCCAATTAAACCTCTATGAATCCCACAAAAGCAGATGATTTAAAAGGAAAAAAAAAAAAGCAAAAAGGTTGGAGTTGACCAAATTTGAAAGCAACTTCTCACCAAGAACACCATTGAAAAGATTCCAGAACAACACTCAAAATCTTTGGTCGGATTATGCTTTTCTGTCAAAACCTATTTTCATCTCCATCGTTCCACCGTTACAATTTTATACTACAGTTGCATGAACGTCAATCAATTCTCACTTTATTTGTTACATGTCAATTAAACAAAGAGAGCACTACTTAAATAACATAATTGATTATAGAAGCACTAAGAACATTAGCCATTGTCGATATTAACATATAATTTAATGGTTAAAAGAATTTTTTTTAGATACTTGAATGAATTTGTAATAACATTCTCCAATCTAACTAGCAACAAATTAAGTACTTACAATATAGTGAAATCTGGAATGAATTGGCATACTGATTAGGGGAGGAGATGATAAAAATGGGGATTGATTTGGTGATGTAAAAAGGGGGGGGGGGGGGGTGTTTGGAAGAAGATGGAACATATGGCTTAAGTGAAAACATAATTTCCTATATATTTTTTAGTTATTCTTTTTTTATTGTTGTTTGGGTCCAATTGCCAAGTGTCTATATACTATTCGCCAGTTTGCCACATCATCAGTGTGTGCGCCACACTCACTTTAGTTTTTTCACTGCTCGTTGGTGAGGTGCTTAAAAGGCACACTTTTGTTTAGGTTGGAGTGTTTAAATGGAACACATTTTAGTTGAGGTGCTCAAATGAAATCTTGTGTCAAATTTAAGGGGCTACATATGTATTTGGCCAAGAAGTTTTGGAAGATTTCAAATTTAAAAGGAGTTGGGAATCGCTGAATTCACTTGGTAATACTTATAATAAATATCTCGGTTTTGACATGTATTTCTCTTAAAAATAACTGCTTATTGCTAATTCAATTATACTTTGTTCACTAAGAAACAACCAATTAATAACAATTCGTGAGATTATGCATATTAATTAAATTATAACTAGTGACGATTAAACCCAAATATTTTTCTTCCCTGAATTATGCTAAAAAGTAGTAAAAACTTCGTGAGAATATTTTTAAGAAAAATAAATAATCTTACCTACAACAATTCCTCCATGAGAATTAAAACTGAGGTAAACAAGATTACAGACTTGAAAAAATAGTTTTACTCTACTATTTTATTCATCAGTTATCATATATTAATTTTGCTCCGTGAGCATTAAAAAATTAATATAATAATAACCTAGAGATAAAATAGACGGATGTGAAAACTGAGATAAGTAAAAACTATAGTTCCAGCTAAGTATTAAAATGTGATTAAAAAAACTTCAAGTCAAGCATGTGTTAAAACTGAGTGTATTATAAATATTACCAAGTTTCATCAACTATCCCAACAAAAGAGATTACTCCATTATGGATAAGAAAAACTAATTTATAAAATAAAAGACTATGAAGAAATAGTATTTCTTCTAAAGAGGAAACTAACTATAGCTCAAAAGAGAGAAAGAAATAGAAAGCAAGAGTAATCTTGCAAGTGAATTGGTGCAACTTTAGCACCTATTTATAGATGAAACCATAAGCTTAAGACTTTCAAAGATGCATAGGTAAGGTGAGTTGAAGTGAGGAGACTTCTTCCGTTTGATCTTTATTCTTCAACGTATAAAAATCACGGACATAACTATCAGTATTATAGTCGCACTATGAATAGTGAAATCATCAATAGTTTTTCCCTTATTTTCCTTCTATTTGAATATCTTCTTCTTCCTTCAAAATATGTTAGAAAATATGCGAGAGATGGATATATTTATTCATGTTTTATTTAAAATTCTTAATATTTAATTATGAAAATAGATGAATAAATTATATCCATCACCTACCAATCTAAGGAAGCTGCGAATCTCCACTGGAGTGGTAGGATGAGGCCACTTCTGCACTGCTTCAATCTTCTTCGGATCAACCTTCATACCCTCACTGGATACCACGTGACCCAAAAATACCACGGAATCAAGCCAAAACTCATATTTTGAGAACTTGGCATACAACTTACGATCACGGAGGGTCTGAAGAACCACCCTCAAATGATAATCATGCTCCTCGCGGCTACGAGAATAGATAAGAATATCATCGATAAAGACAATGACAAAGGAATCGAAGAACGGGTTAAAATACCTGGTTCATGAGATCTATTAAGGCTGCAGGGGCATTAGTCAGCCCAAAAGACAGAACTAGGAACTCGTAATGGCCGTAATGAGTCTTAAAAATAGTCTTCGGGATATCTGACCCCCGAATCTTCAACTGATGATAACAAGACCGCAAATCAATCTTAGAAAAGAATTTGGCACCCTGCAACTGATCAAACAAATCATCAATACAAGGCAAAGAGTACTTGTTCTTGATGGTGACCTTATTTTTCTGACGATAATCAATACACATATGTATAGTCCCATCTTTTTTTTCACGAATAAAATATGAGACCCCACAGAGAAATACTCGGCATAATAAATCCCTTATCTAGCAAAACCTGCAACTGCTTTTTCAGCTCCTTCAACTATGATGGAGTCATGCGATAAGGAGGGATGGAAATAGGCTGAGTCCCTGGCACTATACCAATGCAAAACTTGATATCTCGATCAGGAGGAAGTCTTGGCAAATTATCTGGAAACACATCAGGGAACTCCTTCACAACAGGAACAGAATCGATTAATGGAATCTCCACAGAGGTACCATGGCATGATACGCTAAACACCCCTTATTCATCATCCGACTCGTCTGCAAAAAAGAGATAATACGCCCTATAGGTGGAAATTGACCTCCACACCACTGGCGTTGAGCCAGCATAGACTCGGCATGACAATCCAGAGTGGCGTAACATGATGCCAACCAACCCATGCCGATAATGACATATTCCGCTCCACGAGCAGGAGTATTCTGCTCGGATTGTACATCATACCACCGAACTCGATGAGTGTCCAGAGCCAGGAAAGGTTAATGTTGAGTTATGTATCTCACGAAGGCGATGGGAGTGTCGCACCAATGAAGGTTATCAGACATTTGGGCACATGTGACTCCATTGCATCATGATACCTTCATTTTATATCTTTAAATGTGTTTTGTAAGCTATATGGAATTTTTGCGTTGATTATCTGTGAATGACTTATCTTGTTAACTGTTATGGTTTCTGTTTCCCTGGCTAGCATAGCTATTTTTTGAGGTCGCTAGTTTGTCCTCACTTATTGAGTCCTTATGACTCATTCACTATATGTCCTTATGACTAATTCACTATATGTTATTGTGTTTCCTTTTAGTTCAGCAGATTCTGCTCTAGGACCCAGCCAACCGCGTTGTGATTGAGGAGCAGTATGCTCCCAGCAGTCCACGGTGAGCCATCTTGTTCATTGAGGCCACCAGTTGTAGATATTGTAGTTTATATTATTTTTGCTCCCTTTAGGGGATGCGTATATCTTTTAGACTTCTTAGATGTCTGATTTGGAAACCTCTAAGCCAGTGTATTTTGGGTAGTTATCTTGTATTATTCAAACAACTTGTATATATGTCTGTCCTTGGAAGGTTAGTTATCTATGTCATTATATCAATTCAGTCAATATGGTTCGCCCGACATGTCTAGGGGAGGTGGTCAGGTACCCGCACGGCCTAGCTGAGAATTCAGGTTATGCCAGTTTGCTCCAGGATTGAGGAGCGAAGATGACTTCAGCTTTCAGGGTGAGCCAGCTTTAGTTCAGGATGAAAATCAGTTTATGTCAATTATCACTATCGTATTTTTCTCTCTTTGGGAGATGTATATACTTCACTTGCATTCTTAGATGTATGTCTGTACAGTTCTTAAATGAGGAACGGCTCCAGGTCATAGGCCTTTCAACCATATATTGTTCATGTACCAAATGTCCAGTCCTGGGCATGTCATGCGCGAGATGTGTGCGGAGGGTGTTAGAGAATGTTGTCCCACACCGATTGTGGGGAGGGAAAAAGTACCCAATATAAGGAAGGGAAATCCTCTTCCCTTTGAACTAGTTTTTAGGGCGGAGTTAGGCCCAAACTTGTGGATTTTCAATTGTGATTTTATTATGGTATTAGAGCTAGGTTGGCTCCGGATTGTTGGCCCCCAGCTCACAATATTGTCCACACCTACTCATAATGGGTCTGGGTCTGAACGTGTATGTGTAGGGGGAGGGGGGTGTTGAATGAATCCCACATCGGTTGTGGGGTCGTATAATTTGTCCATTTATAAAGCATGGGCGATCTAGAGCTATTGGGGTGGAATTAGACTCAACCCCATGGGTACCAAACTGTGATTTTATTATGATATCCTCTTAAAAATCAGTCTTCAACTCTACTGTAATAATGTCTGATGAATTTGTTTACCAAACCATTGTAGAATTTCTTGTCAATAACCTCAATAAAATTGTTAAGATCTTACTGAATGCCTCGAAAAGGCTCTCTCACCTTCTCATAAAGAAAAACTATAAATTTCGAGTTCGTATTGAAAAAAATATTGTATGACCCAAAATATGTACCAAAAAAGATGAATCAATTTGAACCCACCCATTTGGGTACCAAGATCTTTACTAAGACGATAAAGTTTTCCTTTGTCCTTGGGATGATGTTGTATCTCGACTATGTGAAAAGAAAGAGATAAAACATTTAATCAATTGTCAAATCACGTTTTCAAAAATGATATTATAGCCACCGTAGATTAGTGTATCACTAAGGAGGTGAATCAGATTGTTTCTAAAGCCTAAAAAAAGTTGAGCGACAAGATCCATGCTGAATTATACAAGTGCATCACGGGATTTAAAGATAGAGACATAGTCATCACCACATTATTATTAAAGGTGACGAGAAAAATAACATCACTGAAAATTTGGTTCGTATGTATGGATTGGAGCTCCAATTGCAGAAGAAGGAGCTCCAAATAGAGAAAAAGAAGGGGCCTCAAAGAGAGAAGATAACAACAATTGCTTTTTCATATTGTGTTGCAACTGATGTTGTTTCTTTGGTTTTTTTTTTAGTAGAGCTAATTAGCGGTGATGCAAAAAGTTCTGGAATGAAGAATGGCTCCAGGTCGTTGGCTTTTCCGTCATATATTGTCCACGCACTAGATGTCGAGTCTTGAGCGTGCTGGAGAGGTGTTAAAGAATGTTGTCATGTGTGGGCAAAAATACGTCACCTACTATTATGGGGATACGAGTCCAGCTGGCGAGACTAGACTTATCTTACAAGTCACCGGGTGCAGAGGATATATGCCCGCTCCTGGACCCTACAACCATTTAGGTGGCTGACACGACCTAGAATCCAGTTAGGTCGTGCGGGCACCCGACATCCTCCCCTAGACCAGTCGGGCGAACCCTTACTAATTTAATTCGGAAAATAAATATAACAATTCATAAATAAGGAAAAGACTTAAAACAAAAACACAGACATACTGATACCATTAAGCTATACAAAAGAAATTACAGCTGACTACCCAACATACTAGGTTTAGGGTTATCCAGACTAGACATCTAAGAGTACAGAAGAAGACAAATACCTCCTGAAGGGAGCAATATGCAACTGAAATAATAAACATAAAACTGGTGGCCATCCGGAATAAAAGCTGGCTCACTCTGACAGCTGAAGTTGTATTCGCTCCTTCACAACGTGGCGAATTCAATCCTGGAGCGAACCTTCCGAAACGAAATAGATAAACAAAAACAAACAACAAACAAGGGTGAGTCAAAAGAACTCAATTAGTGGGGCAGACTAGCCACCTCAAAGAATAGGATAGCTAGCCAGGGAGAACAGATAAACCAAATTCCTCTTATTTAAATTATAAAAAGGTAGAGCCAGATAACAACCGGAAACACGTATGAAACCATAAACTCAACTAGGGATACGAGCAAAAAACATATAAACAAATAAGCAATGCACATATAAGCAGGACAGTAGTTATGTACCACGAGTTTACACAATGGTATGAAATGAAATGAAATGAGATGAAATGAAATCTGATGCAAAGGGTCACATGTGCCTGTAATCCCATCCCAAAGCGGAATACTCCTGCATTCGAGGGGAATCCAATCTGATAACCAACTGGAGCGGAATACTCCTGCTCCTGGGGCGGAATACTCCTGCACCCGATATAATATAAACCAGAGGCGGAATACTCCTGCACTCTCTTGGGGCGGAATACTCCTGCACCCGATATAATGTAAAGCTGAGGCGAAATACTCCTGCACTCTCCTGGGGCAGAATCCTCCTACCCTCAATATGATACAATGGAGCGGAATACTCCTGCTCCTGGGGCGGAATACTCCTGCCCTCAATGTGATACAATGGAGCGGAATACTCCTGTTCCTGGGGCGGAATACTCCTGCATCCAATATGATATGCAATGTAATGCATATGAATGACATATAATGCATATGAATGCAATGTGATGCAATAATAACCCTTCACCGGTACGTGACTCTCATCGAAGCCGGGAAGTAGATGCCAACTCACAGCTAAAGTACAATACTCAGATTCTCAATGCAATACCAATAACAGGACATAACATATAATATAGAATATAAATCCAAAGCTAAGGTGTAATGAGTACGCCTATCGGCAGCTACACACGTAAGGAACACGTGGTAGAAAATCCACGAGGCCAGGTGCTTCCAAAGAAATGGATATAAACACTTACCTTGTTACAAAGTTAGCTCAGTTACTCAACAACCGCTTTATCCTTTGGATTCACTGCCAAACGATCCTGCTGTATGCAACAAGCAGAAAATGATATCAAATAAGGCTAAAGGCTTCATTCCCCACATCTTAGGGTAATCCAGTTAGGAACCTGATACCCACGCGACCGGACTGTGTGTCCAATGTCCAGCCTCTATGGGGGACTCCAAATCACACATAACATGATCACAATATAAGCATAAGCATGTATGAGGCATAACACATGTGACAACAATAGATATGGACTCAAAGGAATGAGAAGAAAACTCTGGATAGAATTATAGACACAACCTAGAACTCAGAATTTGTCCAACTCTTTGAATTTCCATAAAATTTTCGGCAGAGTTTCCCTTGAAACTGGATGATCTGTAAAAACAGAACCAACACTATACTACACACGGGAATGGATACCCCGATAAACTGATAACATAAACATGTTAAATGGATAACAAGATGAGACGACTGGATGACATAACAAATCCACTGATAGAATGTCTTGAAAGCACCACTATACTGCCTTTCGACTAATTTTCAGAGTGTAGATCAAAGATATAGACTTCATGGACTTCATGAAAGTTTTATATATATGTCTTAGGGTTCCAGGGAATCTTGAATCATCTCAATATCAATTTTGTACAAGGAGGTATGCTCAAACTACTAACAGCTGTCCGAAGATAAAAACAATTTTTCAGATTTTGAAACATTTTGTGCTACTGTTTTGGACATCTTTTGCCGTGGTTCATAGCACCTAATTAAGCAAATATACGGTCATATTATGACTTTCACTTAAATCATTCTTAACATGTCATTAGAAGGATATACCCCACTTTGGACATACGGGGTGTAACAGTGGCACTGCTATAGGACGTAGGGTATACATCCCGCCGCCTAGGGTTTACAGTCTCCTAGTTAGGATTTAGTGTATTCCGCCTCCTTGAGTTATAGGCTCATAGCCTTATTAGTCTTTGTATTTTACCTTATTTAAGACTGGGTATCACTACTATAAATACCCCTCCTTATATTTTATTGTACATAAAAGGATTTCACACCGAATTTGGCTATTCTCAAGGAATAAGAATTACTCTGCCTTTCTCTTAATTATTTCGTCTTGTTTGTTCATTACTGCTTTCATTATATTTACGTACTTTTCCATTTATAGTTACTGTATTGCTTTTGACCCTAATCATAAATAATTGTTTAACCTAGATGTATAATTTTAGGCATAAACAGTTTAGCACCCACCGTGGAGCCTAGGAAATTGTAGCTATTCTACGCAGGAAAAAGGCGCAATTATTTTTGACGACAATAGCATTCCAAAGAACACCACAGACGCAGTAGACGAGTCCGCGAAAGATACCGATGATCCCAACATACAACCTAAGGATCCCGCTGAGCAGCCGAAAGACACCTCTCGAGAACCAATCCTCGTTACCAGTGACGGGGAAGGCGACCAACTTGTCGGAGGTAATTTTGAAATCAGAGGTTTCCTTGTAAATCTCCTCAAAACCACGTCCGAGCAGAACTCGAACAACATAGTTGATGGGATATCCCAGAAGTTAGGAGAGATGTTTGCCGATCGTCTCAGAGGTCAGCATCCCAGCGAGGACCAGCGCCCACGAACAATTCACCAGCATCAGCTCCTAATTGAAGGCTCAAAATAGATGCCGCCCCTGGATGTTTGTCAATAATCAACAACCAAGAACTTAAAGGAGCTCATGTCATTTAGGATCTCATAAAAGAGATGAAGGCCATCAACGATTGAATAGGCAATGTCCCGGGTGCTCCACACTAAGTTACCGCGGTAGATGAGCAGAAGTTTTATAAATATGCATACAAAGTGAGTGTTGCACCGATCCACATACCAAAGCACTTCCGCTTGCCGGATAACTTGAAGTATGACAGAACGACTGATCCGGATGAGCATATTGATGCGTATTACACGGTTGTGAAGAGTAACAAGATCACTGAGGAAGAAATCCAGTCTGCTCTAGTGAAGAGGTTCGGCTCGACCATGACTAAACGGGCCGTCGCTTGGTACACTGAGCTACCGATGGGATCCATCGAATCATTCACTCAGATGTAAGACTTGTTCAAGAAAGCACATTCTGGTGCCCGCAAGTGGGAGAAACGCATGGAAGATATCTTCGAGATACGTCAACGAGACAATGAGCTGCTAAAGGACTATCTTGACAGATTTCAGAAGGAACGTATGGAGCTTCCTCTAGTTCCCCACAACATCACTGTGGTAGCCTTTGGAAAGAGTCTGAATTCAAAGGGATCGTTGGCCACCAAGGAGTTGCAATGGAGCTTAACCTAGAACCCCGTGAACACATGGAGCGCATTGCATCAAAGGTATACTGAAAAGCTTCGCTTGGAGCCAGACAACTCTCATAACCCTGAAGACGAGCGAAGGAAGAGAGCAGGGATCCCTTCTTTAGAAGGAGAAGAGAAAAAAAGAAGGGTGAAGCCAAAGGCTCAGAACCAATCAGGAGCCAGAAGGCAGAACAATTCCCGAGCATTAAGATCTCAAGAGAAGCAGATGGAACCTCGTAACTTCAGGGATTTTGGTTTTTGAGTCAATTGTAAAGCCTTGATGATTGAAATCAAGCATCTGTTGAAATAAGGGAACCTCAAAGATTTGATTGAAGAAGGACCACAACGTTCCAAAGCACCAGATTCCAAAAACTCGAAGACTATCAACACAATATTGTCAACTATGGTACCTGACATCGCACGGGGGACTACGGTTCATGGGAATAGAAAGGTCCAATCCTATTTGGTTTGGAGGAAGAGGCGAAACATCAAGGCGACCTCGTCGCGCCTGTAGAAATATCCGACTTACGCATCCACCGAGCCATGGTCGATCCGGGAAGTAGTGTGAATATTATTCGGGGGAGGGAGGTATTGCAGAATAATGACTTGTGCCGTCAAGTAGCCTCAAACTAGGGGCGGATCTACATGGGACAGAGGGGGTGCCACGGCACCCGGTAACTTCCGCCGAAACTCTATGTATATAGGCATATTCATATAGGAAATACTAGAAATAAACAAAGTGGCACCCACAGTCACAAATGGTGTTGTGGTGCCAGTGGTAAGGGCGCATGGTTTTCTTCTTGCTGATCCGGTTCGACTCTGGGAGTAGACGGTTTTTATGAAAACATATTGTTGTTTGGCAACAATTACAAAAAACATGGATGCCCCACCTAGCATAGGTATCTCTTTTCGTTTTTCCCTTTTATTTGTTTAAAAATGTCTCCCCGCCTTTTCATTTTCTTCTTCGTTTTTCTCTTTATTCTTATGTTTCTTTCTTTTGATTTTATCATTATACCTTATTTCATTGACAACTATCTGTAGTAAATGATTTAAATTGATTTTAATTAACAGATAATTACTCTCTTCTTGATGATGTAATGTTAGCTTATATGTATTAAAAACTAATTTGAGTAATCTTTTATTGTCTTTTAATAAATTAAGTGGTTTTATTAATAGATATTTTGAGTTAAATTCTCATAGATTAAGATGAAGAATTTAACTTCAAATTGAAGGTAAACTAATGTAGTCAAAGAAAAAAATAATAATAATTGAGTTGCTTTTAAGAAAATTTTCTTGGGGTGCTCTATCATGTTTTTCTTTTTCCCGCAATATCTTCCATAATATAGACTTCAAGTTAAGTGTAAAAAGTAATATAAATCAACTCTACTTTATTTGTCTCTTGCTAATAAAATGATTAATCAACTTAGTTGAAGTAACAAAAATCTGACCGATTCGATCGGCCATTTCTATTTGGTCGGTATGCATAAGAGTCGATCAAAAAAAAAGTGGCACCCCTAACTTCGAATCCTGGATCCGCCCCTGCCTCAAACACCCACAAGATAATTGGTTTTAATGGATCCCTAGAAAAACCTGTATGAGAATTAGCTCTACCAAGTCATATACCGGGTGTGACGAGCATAACCTCCTTCCAAGTATTGAATTAAAATCTACTATATGACGTCATCTTGGGACGTCCATGGATACACAGTGTCAAGGTAGTACTCTCAACATTTTATCAAGTTTTCAAATATCCGACCTCGCGCGGGATTGTTTACTTACAAGGTGAGCGGTCTTCATTTGGAGAGTATCGTCCTACTTATGGCAGGGATCTTGGTGTACGATCGGTAGCAAAAATAAATATTGGCCGAAGAAGGATCCATCAAGTTTGAGGCCATGGAGCGAGAGGTAAGAGAAGAGATCAGCGAACTACAGGATAGATTGGTTGTGATGGATCAACTAGTCCCCAAGGTCACATAATTAGTATGTCAGCTCTCCGAGGTGCTGCAAAGACAAGGGGGGCCCTTATGGCTGATACATAGTTACCTTACCGTAGCCCAGACTAATATGCAGCTCCTACAGCTTCTGGTGATGATTGAGCTAGAATCCGGTGAGCATTTATTATTATATGCCTCGATCTCAGAAATAGCATGGAATACAGTCCTTGTACGAGAGGATGATGGGAGACAATTCCCCATGAAGTACGCCAGCAAAAGACCATCGCGTTGAGACAGGTTTTTGCCTTTACTTTTTCAGTTTATCGTGGTCGTGATCATGGCAACCTAGAAGCTGCGCACATATTTTCTTGACCATACAATCAACATGATCTCCTCCATACTGGTACATACCATGTTGTCTAAACTCGGACTCTCAGAGGAGGTGGCAGAATGGGTTGAGATACTGGGAGAGAATGACATTATCTACCAACCTCGGACAACAGTTGAGTCACGGGAACTAGAGGGTTTCACCTCAGACTTCGTGGAGAAGCTGAAACCGCAGGCGGAGGAGTCAATCAGAAACGAAGAAGCGACCGAGCCCGGTCTTTGGGAGATCAGCATTGAAGTGGACCTGAAAAAGGAAGAAGCCAATCTCGATATGTAGGTCAGAACACTCGGTGGGATGGTATTTCGTAAGACCGCCAAAGCTCAAACTGATGAAGCAAAGTGTGAAGCCATAATTCAAGCCCTTGACTTAGCCTACATACTAGGGACCAGGGAGATCATCCTCTTCTGCGGCTCTCAACTAATCGTTGATCAAGTCAAATAAGTTTTCACCACAAAGGGCATCTGCACACCAGATCGGCAGGAGAGAATGAGAGCACTTCGAAAATTTTTTAGACATGGGAGTTTGCCTGTCAAGAAGAAAGTTCGAACGAAGAAGAAGAGTCTGAAGATTCGTACGATCAGTAGGTATTGGTTGAGTTAACCCCTGTGGACCTGATGAACCTTAAAGTTCCAGACACATGATCTGTCGAAGGGCAGTGTCACAGGCTGATCAACTACCTGAGAAAAAAGAATCCTCCCTGATGACAAATTAGAAAGTAAACAACTACGGAAGCAAGCCGTTCATTATTGTTGATTGGAAAGAACCATACTATCGGGTTTTCAACGGCCCAGAGGTAATATTTCCAGGCTCAGCACCCTCTAGTAGGGAAGCCCAAGCACATGCCCCCGAACCTTCTGAGGGTCGAGCATAAAGTATCTTAAAAGGAATTTATTTTTATGTTTTAAGTTCTTTTTAATTTTGATCGCAGTATTTTCATACTCATCAATCATGAACGGGTTTTCATCCACAATATCTCAAGCTTCGCGCCCCTTTTATCAATAAAACTACTATTTTAAGTCAGTTTTACTTACTTATTCAGATCCATCTACAATCCAACTATTCATATCCCCGGCCAGACCTAAGTTGAAGTAATACACTCACTTTTCGCTACAAAAATAGGCATGTGCTTGGGCTTCCCTACGATCCACCAGGCATTATTCGTGAGTTGAACTCGTTAATTCAACAACTGCACCTACACGCCGATGGGGACGCCTATTCGCGTAGTGCCAGAAAATCTTAAATACTCGAGTAACTAAGCAGAGACGTTCGAAGTCGGGTGCAAAAGTGCATGTTATCACACGGGCTAAAGTCGTCCCATTGTGGGCGCATAAAGCCATTTTCTACAGATGCAACCTAGCCGCCAAATATTGGTGCACAACAGACGTAATTGCTTAAAGAAGACATACTGATAAACGTTCTAAATATTAGGACATTCAGGACGATCGAAAGCCATCTAATCTTTAAGTGCACAAACATATTGCTTGACTATACATTGCGAAACATGTAATACCACAAGTACGTATAAGAGTATTCATCCTGAATACAATATTTGTTTATAACAATTGCAGAAAAAAAAAAGGAAAGGGAAGACTAAAAACAAAGAGCTCCTCATGATTAACATGGCTGAAGATCCTTCATCTAGAGTGTAGCTACAAGTCGTAAACAGTCCGGAGTTCTTCTTTTCTTCTTTGCAGCTTAAGACATATCAGCCCGAGCATTCCTTCAAAGTATACGACTGCTGGTACAGCTAAAGCCCATCTACTTGATCAAAGCAAGGGATCCCAGAAGCATCTGAGTACATGCCTGACCTTCCCCCACCTTGTCCATTGAACTTAAAGAGAAAATTGAAGGTTTGCCGCAAAACTTGACCATCAGAGTCAACCTCAACTGGTCAAACCGGAGTGCACATCCCCGCATATCTTCAAGAAAATATGGTAGATAGCCGAGAGCGGAAGGGCTTGAGCTAGGAACCTATCATAGGGGAGCCTCTTCCCTCGGGTATCCCATATCCAATGGCCGACGAGGTGTTGCAACACCGACAAGACCGAACCAGCAGAATTAAGAGGCAGCCTGGGGCCATAAGCAAAGTTAGAGCTTTGCGACTCGCTAATCTGCTCGCAAATCAGAGCTCTCTCCTTTTGCCTGCCATGAAATAGAGTTAGACAAGTCGGCTTCAACCCTACTCCGTCAAAGAGGCAATCTAAACACCAGAGAAATCCCGGCAGGTAAGCCACATGGAGGCTGAAAGGGCTAAGCGGCCTAACCCCGCATGACAAGAAGAATATCACAGCAATCGCTATGTTAGAATATGAGCGCACCGTAATCAGTGCACGTGACACAATGAAAACATCCTAAAGTACATCGTTAGAATCCCAATCAAACTTTATAATTCGGGGGACTTCATCTTTTTCCTCATGGACGAAGACAGAAAAAGAGGTAATTGCAGGCGAATTTCCTCCTATGGTTCCTTCATGCAACATCCATTCGAAATGAAGAAGGTTTTCTTGAAATATCAAACCAGGATCGAAGGCAAATATTTTTTTTTTGAAGGAAGAAAGATTTCTCACTATCATAAGAGATTACTAAAGAAGGTAAGTATTTTCTGAGGAAGAATTTGTGAATTTTCCACTGTCACGAAGTCACTATTTATAGGCAGAAAAGGATAAGGATGGAGCATGAAATGGTCAAACGTCATTACTGCTAAAGATATGAAACAATTCAGTGCAGTTAATGGTAGTTCCTGAAAAGATGCATGTGATCGGTATCAACCAATCAGAGTGAGGCATGCGAAGTTCTCGAGAAGGTCAATATTATTCTTGGTCAAAGAGACTGCGAGTCTCAAGGAGTCAGTAAGATATCTTTTCACATCCACGCCGCTTTCACTTCCTGACTGCTTGCGTCAGCACTCAAAAAGTGGGGGGACTGACTGTATGGGCAAAAATATGTCACCTACTATTACGGGGATGCGAGTCCAGCTGACGAGACTAGACTTATCTTACAAGTCACCGGGTGCAGAGGATACATGCCCGCTCTTGAAGCCTACGACCTTTTAGGCAGCATGGCTATAGGATGCAGGGTATACATCCTGCCGCCTAGGGTTTACAGTCTTCTAGTTAGGGTTTAGTGTATGTATTGGATAAAAATCACCGAGGTTTCGAGCAGGGTCCCACAACCTAGCACGTGCCCACTCTACGAGGTAAACTCCCGAGGGGAGGCAGCGTAGCTCTCCCCTCGAGAGATCATCTCATGAAACGAGAAAGGCTGAGCATGAAGCGTCACTCTTGGAGGAACCACCATAACAGCACGATCCCCGAGCAGAAACGACGCCTCGTTAGACGAGGCCTGATCTTTGTAACCGTCGACCATTGTTACAGCATTAAAAGGGAATATTGCAAGTCTACCACGATCAAACACGGAGTAATGGCCATAAAGGCATAATTATGACATTTATAGCGTCATTCTTTCCCCTGATTATAAAGAGGTTTCATTTGTAAACGAAAGGGATATGAACAATACAATATTCAACTTTACTTTTGTTCAATGTGTCGTTTATCATTTTGTTTATTCAGTGCCTCGTTTACTTTTTTAAGCCTTTCATCTAGTTCTAATTTAACTTTAGCTCGGGCATCACTTTGATACAAGCAAATTATCAGTTAAACCCAATATAAATTCGATTGGTTGTCCTATCCTAATTTAGGCCAACACTTATTGGAGCCGTCTGTGGGGGAAGTTGGTAATAACGTTTTCTCCGAAGCGGAGCATTTCCAAGATCTCTGTAAGATGTTGACGACCTCGATGTCCCGAAAATCTGCAAGCGTCATAATTGGCAGCATAGAAATAAACGGTAGCAACTCTTCCTTGGTAAGAAAACTTGCGAAACTCTCAACCAACACGGAAAGAAGAGCCCAAGTGGAAGGGGGTGGCGAAGAAATCATTTTCGACGAGGGAGACTACTACGAGGTACTGACCCCTCATCATAAAGCTTTGGTTATTAACTTAAGGGTCAACGATTCAAATGTAAAACAAGTCTTAGTAAACCCAGGAAGTTCCGTAAATATAATCAACTGCAGAGTCATTGAACAAATGTGGCTAAGAGACCTTCTCGTCCCGAACATAACCACTTTAGTAGGGTTCAATAACTCCATAGAAAGGACTTTAGGGGAAATTACCCTCAGAACCACCGCCGAGGGGGTTGACAAAGAAACAAATTTCCAAATAATGAATGAGAATATGGGACACAATATTATCCTCGGAAGGCCTTGGATTCACGAAATGGAGGATGTGATATCAACCCTTCATCAAGTCATTAAGTTTCCCACCCCGTGGGGAATTCGTGCAATTCGAACTGACCAGTCAATGCCTCAAAAATGCTATTCAGTCTCTGTGCAAAGTAGGAACACCCCGATCGGGAACTCAAGATCACAATCGAGCGACCCAAAACCCCATAAAGGGGAGAGCTCGGTCCGAAAAATAATTCCTCCAAGAGAGGAAGAGAGAATTCCAACTTTCATTCAAGAGCCTCGGGAACAAAAGGCCAAGGATTCAACGGTGGAAGAGTTAGAATCTCATGCATTGTCAAAAGAGCTCTCGGAGAGAAAAATATTCGTGGGCTCGAAACTGGACGCCGAGTCCAAAGAAGCTCTCATCAAATTATTAAAAGCCAATGATGATTGCTTTGCATGGTCTCACGCAGACATGGTGGGGATTAACCCCGAAATCATGACACACAAGCTGAATGTAGATCCCAATCACTGTCCGGTGAAACAGAAGAAAAGACCTCACGCTGAAGAAAAGAAGAAGGCGATCCAAGACGAGACCAAGAGGTTACTTGACAACGGGTTCATAAGAGAAGTCAAGTACCCAGATTGGCTTGCTAATGTGGTAGTGGTGCCCAAGAAAAAGGGCAAGTGGAGAATGTGTGTTGACTACACCGACCTGATTAAAGCTTGCCCTAAAGACTCCTACCCTTTACCCCAAATAGACAAGTTAATAGACTCCACGGCTGGACATAAACTTTTAACCTTTTTGGACGCATATTCGGGGTACAATCAGATCCTAATAGACCCAAATGATGAAGAAAAGACTTCTTTCATTACGGATGAAGGAACTTATTGCTACAAGGTGATGCTCTTTGGCCTAAAAAATGCCGGGGCAACCTACCAAAGATTGGTGTGTCAAATGTTCAAAGACTACATTGGGAAAATGATGGAAGCCTATATCGACGATATGTTTGTAAAATCTGACCGGCTGGAAGATCATTTGGAACAACTGAAGGAAGCCTTCGGGATTTTGAGACAATACTGCATGAAGCTTAACACCGAAAAGTGCGCTTTTGGGGTCAGCTCAGGCAAATTCCTAGGATTTATTATCTCGGAGAGAGCCATTGAAGCGAATCCTGACAAGATCAAAGCTATACAAGAAATCCCCGAAGAATTGTCAAGTCCAAATGAAGTATAATGCTTTACTGGCTGATTAGCTGCCTTGACTCGATTTATTTCAAGGTCATCAGAGCGGTGCCACAAGTTCTTTTCCATCTTAAAGAAGAAGACTTCCTTCGAATGGACCCCCAAGTGCAGGGAGGCCTTGAGGGAGCTAAAGCATTATTTAGCCAATGCCCCGTTGTTGGCCAAACCAAAAGATGGCGAAACCTTGTTGGTTTACTTAGCTGTCTCCGAGGTGTCGGTGAGTGCAGTTTTGGTTTGGGAGGAAGAAGGAAAGCAGCATCCAATATACTATGTCATCAAAGCTTTCCTTGATACTAAAACAAGCCATACAATCCCAAGTTCTGGCTGATTTCGCAGCTGATTTCAGTGTTAAATTGCTTCTCGAGGTGGAAAAAGAGAGCTTAATTTCAAAAAGTCCTAACCCTGGAGTATGAAAGCTCTACACAGATGGAGCGGCCAACTCCAATAGTTCAAGGCTCGAAATAGTGCTGGAAGTCCCACTGGGGAAAAGTTAAGACACTCAATGAAATCTGAAAAGCTGACCAACAATGAAGCCGAATACGAAGCCGCCATAGCAGGATTAAAGCTGGCCAAAGAAATGGGAGTTGAAAATGTAGAGTTAAGGTGTGACTCACAACTAGTAGTGAATGACGTTCTCGGTGGATATACGGCTCGAGAGCCCATAATAAAGCAACTCGTGGCAAGAGTGCAACAAGCGCTCGAAGCCTTTCGAGAATGGGAAGTCATGCAAGTACCACGAGAGGAAAACGCCGAGGCCGATGCTCTAGCACATCTGGCCTCGGTAGTAGCAACAGATGACTCGAGAATTGATGCTACAGTTAGGGTTTTCACGTCGGCAATAAGAAAGATAAAACTGGAAGTAAATATTGTGAACCGACATTGGGATTGGCGAGCAAAGTTCATATCTTATCTAGAGTCGGGGACTCTACCACCAAATAAAAAAAAAGCGGTAAAATTCAGAAAGCAAGTTGTCCCATACATCATGGTGTATAGGCAACTATACAAAAAACTTTATTACAACCCGTTGGCCAAATGTTTAGGCCCCGGAGAATATGAATACGTGATTAGAGAAGTGCATGAAGGAACATGTGGCAACCACTCCGGAGCCAAAGCCCTCGTTCGAAAACTGCTCAGAGCCGGCTATTATTGGCCCTAAATGAGCGCGCATGCCAGAGTGTTCATTAGGAAGTATGACAAATGTCAAAGACATGCTTCTATGAATCACCAACAAGCCGAGCCCTTGCACTCGGTGGTTTCACCGTGGCTCTTCATGAAGTGGGGAACAGATATTGTAGGACCTTTCCCCAAAGCGAAGGGCAGTGTCAAATATATACTCGTGCTCATTTTTTCAAATGGATCGAGGCAGGAGCTTTTGCCAGGGTAAGATAAAAAGAGGTTATCAATTTCATATGGAAAAACATCATATGCCGATTAGGAGTTCCGAGGGAAATTACTTGTGACAATGGTACCCAGCACGTTGGTTCGGAGGTCACAACATTCTTTAAAAAATGGGGGATAAAAAGGGTAACCTCGACACCCTACCACCCAAGTGCCAATGGACAGGCTGAATCATCAAACATGATAATTGTTGACAACCTTTAAAAGAGAATGGACGAAGCCAAAGGCTCGTAGCCTGATGAGTTACCAGAAGCATTGTGGGCAATGAGGACAACAGAGAAGAACAGCACTGGAGAAACTCCATTTTCTCTTGTTTACGGGGTCGATTCATTAATTCATGTCTAGGTGGGAGAATCGAGCCTCCGCTGCGCACACTCTACCGAGGAGTCTAATAAAAAACCAATGAGAATAGAGCTAGATTTGCTTGAAGAACGAAGAGAGATGGCGCTGGTGCGGTTGACATCCCAAAAACAACGAATCGAGGCCTACTTAAACAATAAAGCCAAGCTGCGAGAATTTAAGGTTGGCGACTATGTTTTAAGAGCCTCGATTCAAACAACCAAAAAGAAAAATGCAGGAAAATTGGCCGCCAATTGGGAGGCCCCCTACCAGCTAGCAGACTTTAAGGGGAAGCAAGAGCCTCTGAATTGGAACGTATCCAATTTGAAGAGGTATTACTTCTAATAACACAAAATGTGCTCCCGAGGTCAACAGTGCTCGAGTCTTCATCCTTCACCCTCGAACACTAGGGGGGTGACAAGGAAGCGAGATCAATCTGTAATCGACTTGCAATCTTGAAAACTCTTCGTAAAATAACCCAATACTCAAGGACTCAGCTCCAAGCTTGAATTTTTCACCCGAAACGGCATTTTGTAAAACGAAATATGCCTAAGTATAACTAGGCCTTGTGTAAATTGGTTCAATTTCTATCAATGGAATAAGAATCGATCTATCATCTTTTTTTCCATTAAAGTTTTAGCCTCGGCTCGAGGGCGAGACGTCGCCCTAAGCTAGCTCTCTAACACATTTAAAGTCTTGCAAGCAAAACAAAAAAGATATCGAAATAATTGATAGTCAAACATTCATGTATTCACAAGACTCGAAGGCCAAAATAACTACAGAAAAGTAGCCCGAAGGCACAAAAAAAAAAAAGACGAGCAGTCATGCATGCTCACTATCGCTACCTGAAGCCTCTCATTCAGACGAGCTGTCACTGCTCGAAGGAAGTCGGTATAAACACCCCCGAGCCGTAGCTATATCTACCTTGGCTTTGGCAATATCTTCATCCAAGCTAATCCCCCTTTTACACTGTTCAAGGGTCCTCAACTTGGTCTGAATGAATTCCCAATTTCTGTCAACCTTCACTTGGGTAGCCCTCAAATCCAGCTTAGCCTTGAACTTGGATTTAAGCTTGGAGGAAGATGCTGGTTTCTCAGTCCCGAGAGTCTTCACTTTGGCTTCAAGAGATTTATTCTTAGCCTTGACTTCGTCCACTTTTGAGGTAAGTAACGAAGTCTTCTCCTCGAATTGCTCAGTCAGCCCTTAAATGCTGCGTCGGCTGCGTCAGTTTGCCTCTAGAGCTCAGCTTGATAACTCTCCTCTTGGGATCTCTTGTCGGCCAGAAGACTGGTAACTTCACCACGGGCCTGAGAAAGTTTAGCATGAAGTTGCTCAACTTCTCTTTGAGATTGATCCAAGTTAGCCTCCGAGCTGGAGAGTTGTTCTTCGAGCTCAACAAACCGAGCCTCAAGTACGTTCCTCCTATGATCCCACTCATCCCCAACCGGACGAAGATCTACTGCTCGCTGAGCCTCGGCTTCAGCTGCCTTCATGGCATAGACGTAGCCTTACAACCAAAGGGAAAAGAGTCAAAGGCTTGGAAAATGGTTAGAATGAAAAGACAGTAAAAAAATAAAATGTAACCTCATATGAATTGCATGCTGAGCCGAGTAGGCCATCAAATCGTCCGAGGGGATATTCTTCAGGCGATCGTTTTCTAAAGGCCCAAGTAGCCCTTTGCAGTTGATGGCGACCCCCATGCTATCATCCCAGAGACAAATATCTATTGGGACTGGGATTCGCCTAATCCCTTTGGGAAGATTCGCCTTAGCCCGAGGTGGGTCTACACTCGCCTGTCTCATAGGCGAAGTCGCCTCGGCAGACTTGTTGACCTCCTCGGCAGACCTCACCTCGCTGGACTCCAAGCCCTCACAAACCTTGTCAACCACTTGACTCGGTTCCTTCACAATAGTTCCCTTGACTACGCTCCGAACAAGAACGTCATCTGGTTCATCAATCAATCTTCGTCGGGGGATCGTGAGCAAATCAACCCGAGGGATTTTAGCCTTGGCTGGCTTCCTAGGCGTATCACCTTTTCTTTTTGAACCTGAGAAGAAGGAAACACATTACTCAAAGGGAAAATAAAAAGAGAAATACAAGAAATAGACAAGAATACCTCTCGGGGCTTGAGTAAGAGTCTGAACAGACTCCTCGATAAGATACAAACTAGTATCGACATCGGGGACATCAACGACTTCAGCTCGTCGTCCCAGCTTCTTTTTCTTTTTCATCTTCTTTTTCTTATCTTCTTCCTTTTCTGCCTCGGCAAGCAAATCGTTGAAATCTAGAAAAGAAGAGAAAGGCAGAAGTAAGAAAAGACGTATCGGGGAAATAAAATAACCAGATTGGGTGCCCGACCACCCATTTTCTGCACGAGCGGCCAAAACCATCGAATCTCTATCCAACCTCCCTTTGGCCCCGATTATGGCTTGCACCCAAGCCTCTAAATCCTGGGAAGGATTGATTGGGGGTCTCTTTGCTAAAAATACGACAAACAGTCAGTCTTTTCCACACTTATTGAAGCCAAGTACAGAAAATAAAAACCAGAGAAAGGCTTACGTGTCCTATTCCACGCATCGAGGAACCCAGGCACGGCTGAAAGAGAAGAGGTGGGAAGGAGAACAACCCAGTCGCACCAACTTCGATCCTCGATGTCATCGCTCTTAGTAATAAGAGAAAATTGACCCTGTTTGTTCAACTGCACAACCCTATCCTTGTGGAGAGAAGGAGAAAATAAGAAAATCAAATGGTCGTACCTAAATATGACCGCGGCTTTACGACTAATGTAGTCGAGACATTGAACGACCCTCCAGAAGCCAGGGCCAAGCAAACATTGTGCAACCTGCAAAAGGTGTCTGCTATGGGGTGAAGAGGGAGAGAAAAACCTATTAAAAAGGGGTAAGTATAAACGAAAGACTGCCCTGGAATACTATCACATGTGCGCTGCTCGGGGGTAGGAATCGAGATTGGGACCTCGGGGTTCCAATTACACTCCCCTTGGATCAGAGCCATATGTCCTTCCGAAACCAGGCTAGGAGAAAGTCGTACATGGAGGTTCCTTCTCCTAACAGCATCCGAGGCCGTTTGCCCCCTCATTTGAAATCCTTGCTTGAATCAAATCGCCTTGGAATGACCCACTGAGGTTTAAGTTCCCCCTGATAAACTTGCTTTTTCTTCTACTTCTTCGGGGGCGAGGTCTCAACCGCCTCGTTATCATCATCACCATCAATGGCTCCTTCAGCCGCCACCTCATCATCACCGATGGACGGTTCTTGGCTGGCTGCGCTATGGCTATCTTCTGAACAAGAAGAAGTTGCTGAGGGGGGAGAATATAACAAATTCTCAGTCGAAGACAAAGTCTCAGCATCGACAATGTTTTCACGATGGGATGGAGAAGACATGGTGAAAATTCGTAAAAATCTGAAAGAGGGGAAGAAATACGAATGGTTCTGAGGAAAATTGTGGAATAATGAAGATAACAACAAAAATGGCCAATTTATAGCGAAGTACAAGTGGATCAAAATGCAATGATAACAGTTACATGGGGAAGACCAAACGAAAAGACATAGCCGTTCAAAACTGAGCCACGTGCAGAGGATGAGACATTGAAACAACGCCCGCCTTTTCGAATTTCCTGACAAAAAATGCGCCACGTCATTCTCCCGCTTAAATTCAATTCCACCCCTCGAAAAATTTGGGCAATTATCCGAAGGGTGGGGGGACTATTTGTATTGGAAAAAATCACCGAGGTTTCGAGCAGGGTTCCACAACCTGGCACGAGCCCACTCCACGAGGTAAACTCGCGAGGGGAGGCAGCGTAGCTCTACCCTCGAGAGATCATCTCATGAAACGAGGAAGGCTGAGCATGGAGCGTCACTTTCGGAGGAACCACCATAACAGCACGATCCCCGAGCAGAATCGACGCCTCGTCAGACGAGGCCTGATCTTTGTAACCGCCAACCATTGCTCCAGCATTAAAGGGGTTATTGCGAGTCTACCACGACCAAATGTGGAGTAATGGCCATAAAGGCACAATGACATTTATAACATCATTCTTTCCCCTAATTATAAAGAGGTTTCATTTGTAAACGAAAAGGATATGAACAATACAATATTCAACTTTACTTTTGTTCACTGTCTCGTTTATCATTTAGTTTATTCACTGCCTCATTTACTTTTTTAAGCCTTTCATCTAGTTCAAATTTAACTTTAGCTCGAGCATCACTTTGATACAAGCAAATTACCAGTTAAACCCGATACAAGCAAATTATCAGTTAAACCCAATACAAATTTGATTTGTTGTCCTATCCTGATTAAGGCCAACACATTGTATTCTGCCACCTTGAGTTATAGGCCCATAGCCTTATTAGTCTTTGTATTTTACCTTATTTAGGACTGAGTATCACTACTATAAATACACTCCTTACATTGTATTGTACATCGAAGGATTCCATACCGAATCTGGCTATTCTCAAGGAATAAGAATTACTCTGCCTTTCTCTTAATTATTTCGTCTTGTTTATTCATTATTGCTTTCATTATATTTATGTACTTTTCCATTGTAATTACTGTATTGCTTGTGATCCTAATCATAAATAATTGTTTAATCTAGACGTACAATTTTAGGCATAAACATGTCCCACACCAGTTGTGGGGAGGGAAAAAGTTATCCAATATAAGTGAAAATCCTCCTCCCTTTGACCTAACTTTTGGGGTGGAGTTAGGTGTAATCCCATGGTTTCCCAATTGTGATTTTATTATGGTATTAGAGTTAGGTCGGCGCCGGGTTGAAGCCCCGAGCACACGATATTATCCACGCTCCATCCATCATGAGTCTGAGTCTGAGACTGCGGGGGTGTTGAATCCCACATCAGTTTTGGAATGGAAAATTTGTCCCTTTATGAGGCTTGAATAATCTTCCTCCATTTGAGTTAGCTTTGGAGGTAGAGTCGAGTCCAAACCCATGGGTGCCCAATTCGTAGGGGTGTCAATGGTTTTTGAAAAACCGACCTAACCGACCGAACCGATTCTTAGGTTATTTTTATCGAAACCGATGGTTTGAATATAACTCTATAACCGTACCGAATAGTTAGGGTAGGTTTTTTCATAAAATAAAAATATCGAACCGAATATATTTAAACACACAATATATATATATATATATATATATATATTTTATGTATTAAGTCTAAATATAAATATAAGCAATAAATTTTAATCGAGGTCTTGGACTTTGAGGTGATGGAAACACAACGATGCATATACTAATTAGCATCGAAAGTGCAAACTACCAAACTCATCTGCACTCATATAATCTAGTTGAAACTAAATCAATTGGTACGACTAATAAACTTGAGCATATATCGAGCTACTAAGTGACCAAGATATCAAATATTTTTCTACTCATTTAAATTTCTCTTAGCAAATACTTAATATTTTATTATTCTAGTTCTTGAGTTATATTTAATCAATATCTATCAACTCGTGTTATTTATAATTCTTTTGTCTTTGCTTCATCAGTTTTATAACATCACTATAGAATAATGTTCTTTTGTTTAATTGCGTTATAAATAAATTTTACCAAAGTTATGTATATGGTATCGTATTATGTTATCTACTTAATATAGAGTGACAATCACTTGTAGATCGATACTCGAAAACGAAAATATGTCGAGTACTTAAATATTAGTTATGACTATTTTTTTTTATTATTTATTCAAATATTATCTTAAATCGTATGTGTTATATTAAATTTCTAGGTATTTTACATAAAAATGACATATTCTAATAATGGTACGATTCTACCACAGAGTTCTAAAAAAATTTACCGAAAATTAACCGAACCGAACCGAAGGAAAACCGACATGAATGGGACGGTTTAGAAAAGTCTTATTTTGGTTATGCACAATAGAGTAACCGAAAAATTGATACGGTATAAATTTTATAAAAAAATCGATCGAACCGAACCGTTGACACCCTACCGTACCCAATTGTACTCTTAAAAATCACTCTTCAATTCTAGCGCAATAATGCCTGATGCATTTGTTTATCGAACCATCGTCAAGCATTATTTATTATAGGAAAGTAGCCAAAATACTCCAGAACTATTTGAAATAGTTCAACCTTGTCCTCTAATTCGTGTGTGACACAAAGATGCCCTAATTGTTAGATAAGTAACCTTAAAATGCTCTTGCCACTAGCCTAGTAGCTTAAAATGCATAATCATTAATGGTTGCTACGAAAAAAGTGAAACTAGCTATATTTTTCGACCTATTCAAAATAATAAATTTGTCCTCCATATGAAGTTTTGGATAAGCGTACTTAATTTTAAAGATTTGAGCAAACATTTTATATTGAAGATTATAAAAAATTTAAATGACAACTTTTATTCATTATAAATATATCTGCCCAGAGTAATTTTATCGATCAACTAAAGTAATTGGCAACATGAATGTTGGTAATCCAACTTTGTATCAGATAAAAATTAATTCTTCTTTTTCTTGTCATTTTCCTTCAATTAATTCTTCCCATGCTGCTTCTTGTCATTAAGATAAACTAGTACTGTAATACTTGTTTTTGTCCCTTTAGTAACCATATGTTATTTGAATCATTTTATAGTTATCTTCATCATCTAGTCTTGTCTCTATTAACAGAATTATATAGAATCATTCACCTACTATTGTTTTTATTGTACAAATTTTTAGAACCTCATTATTAAACGAATGTTAGGTCAGCTCATTACAACTTCAGTTTTAGTCACATAAGATACTCCAAAATAGAAGAATTAAGTCAAGTGGTCCCAAAGACATAGCACAACAGTCCCTCAAAATTAATATTTCCACTAACTTTCCACCAACAAAGTCACCTTCCCTTCAATCACTCTCTTTTTCCTAATTCCTCTAACCCTTCACACTCTTTCATCACTGTCCCCTACCCCCCTCTCCCCCAAGAATCCCCCACCCCCCTCAACTCCACTACCACTCTTTTAGTCTTTTCTTTAACTGAAACATACCCTTTACAGTCAACTCTTTACTCATCTTTTGTCCCTTTGTTTTGTCCCTTTTGTTTACCATATGTTTCAATTTTAGTACTATTTCCTTAACATTCTTCAACCCCCCCCTTGTGAAAAAAAAAGATAAGATTTTTCTAGCTAATTTGAACCATAAAGGTGGCAAAGTTTTGATTTTTGTTATAATGTTTTACTCCTTTTTTTTTTCTTAATGGACTCATTTTGGAGTTAAAAAAGGGGGTTTTAATTCTTGGGTGTTCTGAAAAAAGGGGTGTAGTTTCTTGTTTCATTTCCTAGCATTGTGGCCATCTTTTGTAAATTTTGAATTTCAGGGCTAATGATGAAAAACTAGTGAAAATTTGGGCCAAAGGTGGCAAAGTTTTGATTTTTTCCCCATCTTTGTGTTCTTAAAGTAGTTTGTGTAGTGTGAAAAATGGTGAGGAAACATGGATGGCAGCTACCAGCACACACCTTTCAGGTATGGACTGTACTATGCCTATGCTCTGTTGACAATTGCTTTGCCATTTGATTATTTACTGTCCTTCTCATTGTTCTGCAAGAAGTTACTAATTGATTGTAGTGATTTACACACCTTTAACTCAATCTTGAAAATGGTAATGGCTTTTGAAGTTTGAGTTGTTTAGTTGTTAAGACTTTGCCAGCAATTATTTTGTTGCTTTGAGTCCCGACTAATCTGGATTTGTGTTATGAAGTCCCATTCTGGGGATAAAGCACTCCCTATCAAAGGCGACCCCATTCCTAGGGCTCGAACCCAATGCCTCTGATTAATATGGCCAACATTTATGTTGTTGCTTTGAGCCCCAACTGATCTGGGTTCGCTTCGGGAAGTCCCGCGTTCCTTACCAAAGTCGAATGCATTCCCGGGGCTCGAACCCGTCGCCTCTGGTTTTGAATGTCCAGCAATTATGTTCTCAACTGGTAGGATTAGCAATTGCTGAATGGATGGTCTATCCTTTAAGGTGTTTTTTATTTTTGTGTTCGACACATTAATGAAATGGAGGTCATTAAGAAGGGGAAGAAACAACTATAGGTTAAGGCAACTAGCCGAATGGGTAATAATTTTCATAGCATATATTATTTCTGAATTTCTGGTTCCCACCCTTTGGAATGGACAATGATATCATTAATGATAAATCAAAATCCTAGATGAGTTTGCGGCTTTATGCTTGGATTGAAGATGCTATTGTAGTTCAACTTGATAGCAACTAGGGATTTGTATTATGAAACTTGGTTCCCTTTTATTTGCAGACTTTCCCCATAAAGAAGATAAAGAAGAATAGCTTATCAAATTTGTTGACCTCTTGGCATTGATGATCTTAAAATAATTTTGGATGGTTAATCCCCAGCAGTGGAAATTGAGAAAATGGAATTTGGAATACTCGAATGAAGGGAATGGTCGATATTAGCTAGGTACAACCTTTAATGAGTAAAAAAAGCTATTAGCTAGGTACAACCTTCAGGTAATTTACATTCTTGAAGTAGTAAAAGAAATGCATCATGTTTCTAGATATTAAGGGAACTTAGACAATAACGTAAACATCAGTCGTTCACGATATAATACTAACAACAACAACATACCCAGTTTATCCCACAGCTGGGGTCTGGAGAGGGTGAGATGTACGCAGACCTTACCTCCACCAAGGTGGAGACGCTGTTTCCGATCAGTGTTTTGGACGACACAAGGCGACGAGGGTCAATTTCACCAAGGCGAGGCGCTCGTCTTTTTAAAGTGAGGAGCTAATTAATGCCAAAAAATTAAAATATTATAATGCATATAGAAATAACCCAAATCTCAATAGCAATAGTATAATAGCAAACATTTCAATTTAAAAACTAAAAATAGATAATCACAGTAGAAAATAATGAAGTAAGAAAGAAAGAAGAAAGAAAAAGTGAAGAACAGTAGAAGGAAAGAGTGAAACACGTATCTTTCTTGGAGAGAAGGAAAGAACAGTAGAGAAGTGCAGTTTTTTTTTTTTTTTTTTTTGGGTTTTATGAAACCTTAATTGTGGGTTTCTTATGTTTTAAGTTAGCAGCCCCTTTTTTTAATTATAAAAAAAAAACTAAAAAGGCGACGCCTTTCTCGCCTTTTTTTCGCCTCGCCTCAGGATCGCCTCAGTCGCCTTTTTAGACCCAGCTCGCCTCACTGTCCCAAGGCGAGAACCCGTTGCCTCGCCTCGCCTTATCGCCTTAGGCAGAGGCGCTTGCCTTTCAAAACACTGTTTTCGATAGACCCCCGGCTAGGAGAAATAAAGATATTTTAGAAAATTTTGAAAATCAAGACAACAATACCACAATAGACAACAATACAATGCTTCACTGTATAATACTGACATTGCTTCGTAATTTATTTTGAAGTCCTCAGTTTTGCAACCATTCCTCTTATTCAATGATTTGCTATCAAAATGTAATGGCCTAATCAGAATGACCTTTCTGATGATGGGTGCATGTGTAGTGGGGCGTTATCTTTTTCTAGTAAATTTACACAAACTCAGATTCTCTGAATACGGCTTAGTTCTGTAAAAAATTTTGGTTGTGCCTATGCAATATGTGGCCTAATTGTTGAACTCTTAATTATGTAGGTCGTTGCTATAACTGTATTTTGCTTGTTGGTGGTAGCATTTTATGCTTTCTTCTCCCCTTTCCTCGGAGGACGCTTTTGGGAGTATGCTTCAATTGCAGCTTATTCACCTGTGGTATGTAAATTCGAGTAATTTTATTGTATCTTCTGAATATACATACATCTCTTGCATCTTTGTTCTTTTTGTATCAGTAGGGAGAAAGTTTAATGAGATCTTGATAGTTCATTCTTGAAAGCCTTTTTGGTATTGGCTGCTCAAGAACTTGCCGTACCACTATGATTATGATTTATGAGTATTGTCTAGTTGGTTATTTTCTGAAATCTAATTCTGTGCATCTGGATCTTCATTCATCATCAGACTAAATGCTATTATTCTCTATATTCATCCTATTGATGCTGCACATGGCAAGGATGACTGGGGATAACCTGCTATGATTCTATTACACGTCTCTGGATTTTAATTCATTATTTTCCCATGCGATCTTTTCCTCATCTAGGGCACAGACTCTTTGTTTTTGGACATTCCCTCAATATTTGACAAATTGGTCAAATTCGGATGAATCATGATGATCAAGTTTTTGCAATCAAACAAATTTATAAAAAAAAAAAAAAAAAAAGAGAGAGAGAGAGAGAGAAAGAAACTTTGTAAAAAAACTTATTCTATTACCAATATATTATATATCAAATTAGCTTGTTAATCTCCATATCCTGTCAAATAACATTTAAAAAGATGGAACTGAGGGAGTATTATTTTCTTATTTGTCTTACAAATGTTACTTTAAATTTGAAGTGGCACCTTATGTTGCGTTGCAGGCATTGCTTGTGTTTGTTCTTTACGTTCGAAGTACAGCAATCAATCCTGCAGATCCAGGCATAATGTCTAGATTCGATTCTGGACGATTGAACACCAACTCAAAGCATGGATTGTCTGCGAGAGATCTTCCTGGAAAATTTGATGAACTTAGTAATGATGCACGTTCTTCTCTGTCGTCAGCTTCAAGAAGTTCCATAGCCGCTGCTAACTCCATCAAGATTGGTCATGTAGAAGCTGGAAGAGTAGATAATCAAGTGGTGTCTTCGAATAGAAAGTCTTCTTGTTGTAAATTTGGAGGAGTCTTTTGCTTTTTATTTGTACATGAGGATTGCTGCAAAAAGGATGGAGCTGCTGAGGAGGAAGGGGCAGGTGAAGATGCTCTGTTTTGCACGTTGTGCAACGCTGAGGTAGTTAATTTATTGTTTTGTTCTTGATAAAATTTATCACGTGCTTTTTTGCTGTTTGAGATGGCATAGCTATGTTTGCATTATACCCAAGTTGCGAAAAGCTATGCTTGGAAAGTTGCCCTTACTGTCATGGTGTGTTTCATAAGCCACAAGAGCAAACACTTCCTTGGGCCCATAAAGGCTTGGATACACATTTTAGTATTTCACATGAGTAATAATTATTTTGATGCAATGTTATGGCGGTATCTTAATTTCAAAAGTAAACATGGAAAACAAGATTTTTGCATACAATTAAAATTTCATTGATGGATGACATTGGATGAAGATTGCAACTTGGAATTGTCTTTCTGGAATTGAATAGTGAAAATAGAGAAAAGAATGGAGAACTACCTTATAAAAGAAAGAGAGAAAAGAATGGAGAACTTGTCTTTAATTATTACGATGTACTAGAGGGCTTCCTCTGATAGGAATCTTAGGCTACTTTATTGTATATACTTCTCTACGCTAAGTGATTATTTCTCACAAATAAGTATATAATATCCTTTATCCTATGTGTTCTGAATCTAGGCACGTTTTAACATATAACATCATCCATGCTTTTGATTTTTAACTCTTCATAGACTATTTGGCAACACTATCTGCTGCATAAATTGAGTGATCTGATTGTTTATAGAAATGGATGAGGTATCTACATTCATGTGTATGCAGACAAAATCAACAGACATGCCCATTTATGCTCCTTCTGTTTCTGTTGTAGTTTTGTGTCCTATGCATGTTACTCAGTGCAGACACTTCATCATGGGATATGCAATCATCACCACCTTACATTTGTGGTATTGCCATAGACATGGCCTTCTATAAACTCTGACTGCTTGGTGTGCTGCAGGTGTGCAAGTTCAGTAAACATTGTCGTAGCTGTGATAAATGTGTGGATGGATTTGATCATCATTGTCGGGTATACATCTCAGTCGTCTATGGTACATCTTATTCTGATTTTTATTATGGAGCCCACTTTTTCATAATTTTTACCATGTAACTAACCACATTTATTGGGCAGTGGCTCAACAACTGTGTTGGAAGGAAAAACTATGCTACCTTTATATCACTGATGGCCACCAGCTTGCTTTGGGTATGTCTAAGGCAAAGTATTTGTCAGTTACCAATGAAATGGTTGTGTTTTATTGGTGAATCTCACACACTGTTTAACAGCTTGTTATTGAAGCTGGAGTTGGAATTGCTGTTCTGGTACGATGCTTTGTGCACAAAAAGCACACCGAGGCTGAAATAGTCGATAGACTAGGGAATGGTTTCTCCTTAGCCCCATTTGCAACTGTTGTGGTAATTTTTACTTGAGATACAACTTGCACTGAGCTTACTGTTCTGACTGGTTAATGAGAAGAGAGGGCTTTTTCATAATTTGTGATGCGTATATGACTTTTCTTTGCAGGCTGTATGTACAGCAGTTTCATTGCTGGCTCTTGTGCCCCTAGGCGAGCTTTTCTTTTTCCACATGATACTGATAAGAAAGGTAGATCTTTTCTCTTTCTAGTATGAGTTTTATCTTGCAGTTTCCAAGACAAATGTCATTTTTGCTTTATAAATGCCTAAATCCTTTAACACAACTTGAGCATATGTAAAAGAAGATTATGATTTGGAAGATCTGCAGTTATATGATTTGTAGCTAGAAGCTACCTAAAACCTTATTCTGATTCTTCTCAAATTACCTTCCTGTCAGGGAATTACCACATACGAGTATGTAGTAGCTATGAGGGCCATGAGTGAGGCACCTGCGGGAGCATCTGTAGATGAAGAACTGCCTAACATTGTATACTCTCCATCAGGGTCAGCTACAACTGGCTTCAGCGGTGGCAGTTCTCTGGGCCTGCAATACAAAGGAGCATGGTGCACCCCTCCTAGGGTGTTTGTTGATTATCAGGTATCAGTTATTTACAGAAAATTCAAGCCTCTGCTGGTAGGCAGAGAGGATGTTTTGTACTTCTTTTCTTTGCCATTTTGAGACCTCTATTCTAGTCGTCTGCGATGAGCATCTGTTGGAAACAGTGACCTGGTGCCAGAAGAATCACAAATGTCCTTTAATATTAAGAGAAATTGTAATTTAAACTAAAATTGTAATTTCTTATCATAAAAGTAATTTCTAGAAGCTAAGTTTCTCCTTGAGTGGTTTTGAAGGAATTCCCCTGCCTGGACTCGAACGGATCTGCTATAAAAATGTGATTATTTTTTTTATTCTAATCAAATCAAATTACATGATCTGAACCTACGCTTGATCAATCCCAGATCTCTCTGTTTTTTGTTATGCTACAAGTACAAAACGTTGGTTGTCGCTTAGTGTCTGACAACCTTCATTGCCACTGCTTAAAATTCATTATCGTTATTATACCTAGAGAAATTAAGTCTTATCTTTTGGTTTCGGTGACTCCAAAGTTTCAAGAATTTCAACAATAGGCATTGGTTGATGCTTCTCGAGTTAATTAGTCCTTTGGGTAGGTGCATTGCCACATCGTACACAAATAGCCGATCATTTGGCTTATGAGGCCTCTCTTTTGGTTATGGCCTTCTGTATTAATGCATTTCTTGAATTTTCTAATATGTGGACTCAATTCAACTTGAGACATGAGTGCATTAGTATCCATTTTGGATGGTGTTACCGTGTTAGTTCTGGTTGGGGGGGGGGGGGGTTGTTTGGGTGGTTAAATTTTTTGCGCTCTCTTAAAATTTAACAAAGTTATCCGGACCGGTTGGAGCAGTTTCGCCGAACCTGTTCCGATAAGTGTTCCTACTCAATTACAACAGCTTAGTAAAGAATTAAAAGCGTGAAAGAGAAAGCACATACGATTTTTACGTGGAAAACGCCCCGACTTAAAAGTGTAAAAAGCACGACCCACACCCCTGTGGGATTTTAACACAACTCTTCTATTAACTCAACAAGCCAAACTCGATTACAAAAGCAATCCCAAAGAACCTCTAGCCCTTAACCCGAACAATAGTAGATTGTTGCTAGCCCCTTCAAGCTACCTCTAGCTTGAAGCAAGGAGAATTTAACTCTAAGCTCTTCACCCCAAATTACAACCTCACAATATGCTTCTCAAACAAGCGGAAAAGGTTACACTAAAATCCTACAACATTCACTATGTTGCACACAAGAATACAAAAATGATTGAACATGGAATAGTCTCTTGCCCCTGGTCCAATGCACGTTCGACGCTTTAGACACTTGCCTTTGTGAATATGAACTGCTTGATGACCGTTGAAGTGTTGTGAATGGGTGAGCTTCCTATCAGTACCTGAACTCTGTTTATAGATAAAAATTTGTTTAGCAAAAATATAGTTCAAGTAAATCAGGGAAGCCTAATCTGTTCTCCTTATCACTTTGGGATATCCTAGAAACCTATTACTGTTCAAACTCTCTTGATCAACTCCTTTAGCTCCAAGAAGTTTATAAAAACGAACTCACCTCATCTGCCAGCCAAATTAGATTTTCCATTTAAAAGATTTGCACTTTAATATATATATATATAGAGAGAGAGAGAGAGAGAGTGTAGTAGGTTATCACCCTACCCACTTTTGAGTTCTAAAAAATAACCCTGCCAATATGTTAAAACACATGAAATACAATGACATTTTGGTCTTTTACTACATCCCCAAATTTTTTCTCCTCCTGATTGAATTCAAGCGTAGACCTAATCTTTCACAACCTCATCGTCTCCAATCTTCTAGTTCAAATTATAGAAAGTGCACTCAAATAATAAGTAACAATGCCAATTAAATGGCGGTTGCTCATGTTTCATCTGGCAAAGTGTGATGGATAGTAACTTTGTGTGGGTTCGCTTTCATACATTCAAAAGAGCTTTACAAGAAACTTGGTTTCAGCTGATGATTCACTTAAATTATTGATGAAATTCTCTGAATATTAAATGAATTTATTTTACTGGGTATCTTTTCGGTACTTCCATATTCGTAAAATTGTCCCTTGGCTTCAATAAGTTGTTCAAGTTTGTGGTTGAAATCATTCCTTGGTTTAACTTAATTTCAGTTAGTACTTCATTAGCTGTTTATTTTGTGTTCAAATAGTTAAGTCCATAATTCCATTGATGCACTAAAGAAGAAGAGAAAACCATGGATGGCTCTACTTCTCGCCACAAATGTTAGAAGAAGGATTTGGGAGGTGGCAAAAGACAAATATTTCCATTCATTTTATGTGTTTTAATATGTTGTCAAGGTCATTTTTGAGAACTCAAGTGGGTAGGGTGCTAACCTACTACACTCATGTAGTAGGTTCGCAAAACCCATATATATATATATATATATATATATATATATATATATATATATATATATACACACACATATACGTATATATGTATATATATAAAATTGTAGTCTCCAATTAAACTCTGATATTCTGCATGGTAACTCTTCTTTTCAATTGGCCAGGAAGAAGTTGCACCTCAGTTGGAGCCTGGAATGGTCCCGTCAACAGTTGATCCAGATGCAGCTGGGTTTGTAGAAAAGGGAAACAAGGGAGCTAAGCGGCCTGTTAAAATCAGTGCATGGAAACTTGCAAAATTGGATTCCAATGAAGCGATGAGAGCTGCAGCAAAAGCTAGAGCATCCTCATCTGTTCTACGTCCTATTGATAACCGCCGTTTTGATGCTGAATTGAGCTCCAGCGAGAATATGAGCGTCAGAAGCAGTATCAGTGCTGATACCGGAGGAAATAGGGACATGAGAAATGAATTGAGGAATTCATTTGCTCCTAGTCAAGGTAGCCGGGATGAATATGAAACTGGGACTCACAGTATCAGTAGCTTTAGCAGTCCCAGTCATGTGCATGAGTCAGTCACACTAAGCCCTCTCCCACAAGCTCACAGTTTAGGCCATCTTAATGCTGGTATTGTCCCAGAGAGGGCCCGAGCTTCTAGGGCTGCACTCCCTAATAATAATCACCACCTGTTGCATACTTCTTCAGAATTTGATGACAAGATCATGCAGAGGAATAGTACCACCGATCCGTTATTGCTTTCAGCTGGTGCCCCTGCAGCTTCTCTGCTGAGAGATGTTAAACGAACATCTGTTGTTTGGGACCAAGAAGCTGGAAGGTATGTGTCTGTTCCACTATCAGCTTTAGATGCTCGAACAAGGCCCTCCTTGCAAGGAGGACTATTAAATCCTAATGCAGGATCGTCTACCAATGACAAGAGACCAGCCCCTCTCCCTCGAGAACCTTCACAGCCTCCTGCAAAGCCTCCAGTCGAGCAGTCAGAAAAGCTAATGTATACTGGAGAGTCCATTTTCTTTGGTGGTCCACTATTGCGTGGTCCAGTTAAGGATGGACTGAGAAATGAGAGAGGCTCTGGTTCGAGAGATGGCCAAGAGCAGCTGCCATTTAATTTGCCTCGTGATTCGAGGTTTAAAAGGGATGCTGCCTCCCATCAACTTCCAGTGTTCATTCCTGGTGATTTTGAGTCACACAAGTAGCTTTCAGGCTATCGATGAATGTTCACTTTGCGTTTGCCCCTGCATAGCAAGAGTTGAACAGAAGAAACCCCTCGAGCTAGCTGGTTTCCGCCTTGCAGAAACCTTGCAGTCTGTGGCAGCCACTCACGTACACTCCGAGGTTCCAGAGGTTTCTTCTTGATGGGTTTTCTAACTTGACACGGCAAAAAATGAACTGTAGTGTGGAGGAAATGCAATCCTAGATCTCTCTTAGAACCTTTTGGCTTTTGTATGTACAATTGAGCTTGAGTGGTAGGATTAGTTTTTGTAGCAATTTTGCATTGAAAATAGCTAGAGTATTGCCTTCATGATTGGATTTTGGTTCTTAATTTATGCATATTTACCAAGTATTGTCTTGCTTTTTCAGATCATGGAAAATCCAATCCAAACGATATTGACTTTAATTATAAATATCAACTAAGTATTATTTAATACTCCATATTATTGATCAAGGTTAAAAGATATATCAACTTTGTAACAACAAACTAGATGTTGTGTTATTGATTCTTTTTTCTTTTCGTTTTAACTAAAGGTGGTGTTCAGGCAATTTGTGTGCACTTCGTATTTGCTGAGTGGAAGTGGCACCACACGAACTTCGATTTTGCTGAGTGGAAGTGGCACCTGTAACTTGTCCGCTAAGATGGAGGGAGGAAGTAATTAATTATACTTTTTTTTTTCTTTTTAATTGAAGTTTGAACTCTGCTCTTTTATGACACATTCCACTGTATTGAGGAGAGGTGTGCTTTGGAGTTTGGACGATGTTAGTATATTGGGTTTTGTGGGTGAGAGAGACTTTCTAATCTCTTAAATAAAAAAAAGGGACAAAGTCTTTAAAAATTGGGTGAGGGGGATACTTTTAAAATTAATACTAATGACTAATATTTTAAAAGTCCCCAATTTTTTTTTATTTGCACAAAGCCCTCCACCTTCTCATCTCCCTTCCTCGGCCCTCACCCCCCATTCGGACCCCTACCCCCATCGCGCCCCATCCCTCTGCCCATCCACCACTCCACCACTCTACCACTCTAATAAAAGGATGTGTACACATTTATTATATGTGTACATATATTAAACACATATATGTACACATCTTTTCCAGCCGTGAAAATATCTCCAAAATTATATAAACATATAAAAAATATGTTTACACATTCGAAAATATGGGTAAAACGACTTGAATTAAAAAAAATGAAAAATAATGAAACGGGGACAAAGAAGAAGAAAAAGGAGAAGAACGAAGAAAAAATAAAATGGATACGAAGAAGAAAAGAAAATAGAGACAAAAAAGAAGAAAGAAAAATAACAAGAATAGTAATGAAATGAAATTTGAAAAGAAATCTAGAAGAAAGAAGGAGAAGGAAGAAGAAAAAAGAGCGAGAAAGAAGAAAGACGGAGAAATAAAAGTGTAAAATGATTTGAATAGGTGAGAAAATAAAAGTAGGTGAGAGGGAGAAAAAATGAAATATTTGAATTTTTTTGAATTGTGGGAATTTCTCATACCCACAAGTTTTAAATGTTACAGTTCAACCCTCACTTAAGTTAATTAATTATTTATCTTCTTTTCTTCTTTTGAAACTTGAGAGGACCTTATGCCTATTTTTTCATTAGTATATTACGACTTAGACATTCTTCACTTGTCTTCTATTGGGGTACCTTTCTTGGCATTTCATTCTTAACTTCCAACTCTGGCTTATAACCACTTAATTCTTACTATCCACATGGCACAATGGCATCCTCTTATATTTTGAAGAAGACGGCGAAATAGGTTGACAATCACTCAAATTTGGCATAAAAAGTCACTTAGCTCTTTCAACTCTTCCTTGTACCTATTGACTACCTCGATTCATATACCTATTGACTACCTCGATCCATATGCCTAAACCCTTCCCGCTCTATAGACTCCATCTCTGCCACATTACACCACTATATGCCTGAGACTCGTGCTAGGATCTCTACAATAACAACAAGAACAACAACAACAACAACATACCCAGTAAATCCCACATGTGTGGTCTGGGGAGGGTGGGATGTACGCAGACCTTACCTCCACCAAGGTGAAAAGACTGTTTCCGATAGACCCTTGGCTACGAAAAAAGAATTTATTTTGAAAACAGTTTGAAAATCAAGACAACAATATCATATTAAATAGAATGAGAAAATTGCATCATATCCAACATAATAGGTACTAGCAATACTAGAGAGAAAAGAGAGAGAAGACAACTGACTACTACCTAACCTTCTACCCTAATCCTTGGCCTCCACGCCCCCTATCTACGGTCGTGTCCTCGGTGATCTGGATCGGGGCCATATCCTGTCTAATCACCTCGGCCCAGTTCTTCTTCGGTCTACCTCTATCTCTACGTAGATTCAGCACTGCCAACCTCTCACACCTCCTTACAGGGCATCAACACTCCTTCTCCTCACGTGTCCGAACCATCTCAACCCCGTCTCTCGCATCTTCTGGGCCACTGGGGCCACCCCACCTTGTCACGAATAACTTCATTCTTAATCTTGCTAGGATCTCTGTTCTTGGTAATTTATTCTCTTCCTTCTTTTTCTAATTTTCTTCCACCACCACTAACATGTGCAAATTCGACAAGAAAGAAAAAGAAAAAGGCTTTGGACAGCCGCAATCATGGAAATTACAACAAAATTGTTCAAATTCGACAAGAAAGAAAAAGGAATTGAGGGGTGGGTATTTGGAGTTTTGACTTATTTGACAAGATGAAATTGGGCAGATCGAACCTTCATATGTGAAAAGTCTGACGAGCTTCGGCTGAGCAACTTCATCTTCAACATAAATTCTTTTTTCTAAAACTAGTTGTTTCCATCTTTGATGAGTTCAATATTTACATATATGGCACTTTCCTTTTCAACAAATGTGACGCCTAATGTTAACCTTTCGGGCGTAGATGGATATCCTGCCTGAGTTCTTCAAGAATACCGGAGGATCATAGGTGAAGAGGTATATCTACTATAATGGGGTTCTTCAAAGCTAGAAATCATATCACAGTGGAAGAATTTCAACTAATAGCATGTTTTGCTACTCTTTATAAACTAATTGCTAATAATACTAACAACTAGATTGAAGACCGTTATGCACTCTTTAGTTATCCCCTTACTGTCAGCCTTTGTTAAGGGAAGGAATATATTTGATAGTTTTGTTGTTTCCCATAAGCTAGTGAAAGAGTACAAACAGAAGGAATGGTCTCCTAGATTTTTAGTTAAAATAGACAAAAGAAAGACTAACACTAAATGGAAAAGCCTTTTTAGGAAGGTTCATATACATTTTGGTTTTCTTGATAAGTTTGTTCAGATGCTTATGAAATGTGTGACCATAGTAAGCTGTTCCTTGCTACTTATTGGTGGGATGACTTCTAAAATTTAGGCAAAGTAGGAATTGCAATAAGGAGAGCTAACGTCTCCGATCCCTATCTCCTTGTCTTTATTATGGAGTAACTGCACAGAACTCTATAGAGACTCAAAAATAATCTAGACTTCGATTAGCACCCCAGATGTGCCAAAATGAACCTTTCATATATATGTTTTGATGATAACCTGATCATGCGCTGTAGAGCAGATAAAATTTTACTACAATTATAGATGCAAGTTTTTGCTCATTTCTCTGAGGTGTCTAGTCTAAAAGTCAATACATAGAGGATATATAGTTCATTTTATGTTTCTCGAGCTACCCAGAAATTCGAGGACTTGATAGCAACTGAGATGCATTTCACTTTGAGGGTATGACCATTTAAGAATTTAGGAGTCCCATTATCCTTTAAGAAACTCTCTACTCAACATTGCATGCCATTGATTGAGAAGATAATTGCAAGGACTAAGAGCTACTCTACAAAATTTCTTTTATATAGTTGTCAGTTGCAACTAAATAAGGGTGTTATTTTTGAAATGTAAATATGTTGGGCCAAGGACTTCTTACTACTGAAAAAGATCATACAACTAGTAACCACTTGCTTGTAGAACTTTTCTGCAGACGAGAGGCAATAACCTCTCAAGAATAGCTATGATTGCATGGTAAAAGCTATGTATGCAGGTATTAGCTGGGGGTTTGAGTGTTATTGACCTATACTCTTATAATAAAGTAACTTGTTACAAGTCTCTGTAGGTTATTGGGGAAAAAAAAGACAGTTTATGGGTCCAACGGAAGTTGAAGAAATGTAGGGGACAAAAAGATAATAAAGGAGTATTTAATTGGGAATCGGTCATTGAAACTGAGTGTAAGTAAACAAAGCATGATCAAGTGTGCCTCTTTTTTAAGCTAAAAAAGAAAAAGAAAAAAAGCTCAAGGAATGTAGGAAAAAAAAGAAGATGATAAATGAGAATTTAAGTGGAGAAATGATCATTGATCCCGAGTGCAAGTGAACCAAAACTAGACCAAATATACCATTCAAACTTTTTAAAGTTCCTAAACATCATATTTAATATATTCTGATGAACTACATGAGATATTTTAATTTAGAGGACGGATCATGAATTCACTTGAACAATTTTCATTATTATAAATCTGCTCATATATGCAAATGGATTCTCTGCAAAATAACAATAAATACTATGGAGAGAGAAAGTTTAGCATCAAGAAAATATACCAAATAGCTCTTCCATAATACCACATGACTTCATAGAAGAACTTAACCTTATTTAAAAGTAAAAAAGTCGATCGGTATTTTGAGAATATTTTCGTCTCTAACATTTAATTTTTTAACATTTTTGTTATATATATATATATATATATATATATATATATATATATATATATCATATCATATCATATCATATCATACTATTCTAAAAGAGCCAATCCCTTAAGTAAAAAGTAAGTGATCATTTTGCCCTTCAATTAAAAACTACTACCTATAATTTTTGCACTAAAAAGTTAATTTAACTTTAAATAAAAAGTCATGAATTATTTGGTACAAAAGTAGTATTTTCCATAAATTGGTATATTAAATATTTCTCGTGAATCTGAAAGTGCAGACTTTGAAGAGTTGCATAAATAATTATTCCTTCTTAAATGGGTACATTAACCAAATACTATCTCTTAACTGTATTTAAATGAAGAATTTGAATAGTTGCAATTGATAATACACATACCGGTACCATATCTGTCAAATGCAATTGCTACGTAGATGGTCATTTGGCCCATTTCCGTGATATCTATTCATTAATTCACTTACTCTCTTAAATAGATATTTATCAGAATTATGTCATTCGATACATACTTGTGATATTCATACATCTATTTGGACATTTTAATCTTTACAACACGCTGGCCAGCCCGTAATTACTGAATAGTGAAAAACATAGAATTGTTGGCTGTGAGTATATCTCAAAATGGTTATTTACATTCAATTAAATAATTCATTTATATGTTTGATATATCATATCCATTTTGCGTATACATCTTAATATGCGTAAAGCCCTACTATGTTCTGAAGTACCTCTGCTTGGCCATCTGGTAAGTATATATGTTGGGATGACTTCATCCCACTGTTTTGTCAACAACAATTATATTTTTACTTTTTCTGTGCTATTCCTTTTTTTCCCATTTTATTATCCTCAAAAGTTGTATTTTATAAATGGTATTCGATTTATACCACAATGAAATCATGGCTTGATTTGTAAAATTTCCGCTATAGTGGTGAAGGAGGAGGCAGTGAAGAAAATATGAGGCAGTGAAGGTGCTACTGTTGCATTGCTACTTTGTTATATTTTGGAATTTAATACGTTATTTGTCTTTGTCCGGGAAGAAAAGAATTTAATCAATAATATATACAGCAAAATTTAAAGATGAGAAAGATAGCTAATAATGAATATCGATCAACCTAAATTCATTCATGGAGGATAGACAAATTGAATATATAGACAAAAATGTGTTATAATAAGTTATATCCAAACACCTTATCAAATATGTGGTGTTTGTATATATTAGTAACCTGGGTAATGTACTGAGTCTTAACTCTTAACTGTATGAAGATTTTGTCAGATTCAATTGTATGTGTTTTTTCTTCTTTTTCGTTTTCACTTAATACTAAAGTCTACTAAACAATCACAAGCAGTCTTGAAATTGACCTTTCAAAATTTAGAAATATCATAATTAAATACATCAGTTAGAGGTAAACACAATCAGTAAATAACATATTTTTAATACAATAATAAGTTTTTTTTACTTTTAAATTTTTACCTTACCCACTTTTTGTTTGACTAAAATATACTTGTTATTTCTTGCCAACTCATTAAAATTGGGGAACTTCTTATCATTACAACCAAATGCCTACCAATTCATTTCGCCCTCCTCTATTACCCAGAAATTCACGGGGAATGTAAAATCCGTCCGGCGTGAAAAGACAACCAGCAAGAATCCATAGTTTTTGAAATTTCAAGGATTCTTTTTTCTTTTTTATTTTTTCTCTTCTCCCAACATTTTTAATGCATTAATGGAGGTAAAAGGTTAGCACCATACCACTTTTTGTTTGACTAAAATATACTTGTTATTTCTAGCCAATTCATTAAAATTGCGGAACTTCTTATCATTACAACCAAATGCCTACCAATTCATTTCGCCCTCCTCTATCACTCAGAAATCCACGGTAAATGTACAATCCGTCCGGCGTGAAAAGACAACCAGCAAGAATCCACGGTTTCTGAAATTCCAAGGATTCTTTTTTCTTTTTTTATTTTTTCTCTTCTCCCAACATTTTCAATGCATTAATGGAGGTAAAAATAATTCTTTTTTATCAAATGTTTGATGATAATCATTTTATGATATGTTTTTAAGAGAAGAAAGTGATAACTCCGAGCTCGTGGCTACTCCTACGATATAAGCACTTGAGTGCGTGGAGGATTGAGACTTGGAGATGGGCGTAGAAGAAGAGTTGAGAAAGAGGCCATGAGCTAAAAAATGCTACATATTGAAAAGGAACTAATGAAGTGGTAAAAATTTCACCCACAGGCCACTTTTGCTACTGGTATTTGGTTTGAAATCACTTTTTTTATTAGCTTTACATGAGAGGCCACTTTTTAGAACTTCAATCTTTGTGGGCTGAAGTTCAAACCTTGTTGATTGAACTTCATCCCTAAGTTATGAAGTTCAACTTCAATTCGTAAGCGCCGAACTTTTAGGCATAGATGCGTAAACTTCAACCCTTATGGGAAGAAGTTGAACTTCAATCCTTGTGGGCTGAACTTGTGTGAAGTTCAACCCACAAGGATTGAAGTTCCAAAAAGTGGCATCTCATGTAAAACCACTAAAAAAAGTGGCCTCAAGCCCAAGACCACTGGTAAAAGTGGCTATTCGTGCACTTTGCCCAATGAAGTGGCCATACAATAGGGCCCAACTGTTTATTTTTGGCCCATTAGCTCATTATAGCTTATTATAAATAACATTTTACCAATTTGTGGAGAAAAAAAAACTTGATGAATGAACAAAAACTTGTAAGCTTATTTACATTTTATGCATTTATCTTTATTGCTTTCTTAGTTTAATCATAGTGTGAGTTAGATTAATGGTGATTCCATTACTTGATTGTCGACTGTCCCGAGGGTTGCAATAGTTCATCGAACTCTTGAGGTCTTCGTTAGTATAGGTGCAATCACTCTCTAGAGGAGATTAGGGTACATTTCCCCTAATCGGTGCTAGATTATCGATAGAATCTTGTATCTTGCTTCCATCTTTCTATCATTTCTTAATTTCCTTTACCCATCCGTTATCAGAAAGGGCTCCTCACATTTGAAGGGAAGATGATGAATTTTCAAACAAGCACTAAGTGGGCAATTTAAGTCAATTTTAGCAGGTCTGAAATGCACTGCACTTTGGGTAAAAATGAAAATGCCGAGCACAAAACAAAAATGCACTGCACGACAGATTTCTTTTTCCTTTCAGAAATCATGAATAATTCTTTCTAGTTTTG
Source organism: Petunia axillaris subsp. axillaris (assembly GCA_029990575.1). Taxonomy (NCBI): domain Eukaryota; kingdom Viridiplantae; phylum Streptophyta; class Magnoliopsida; order Solanales; family Solanaceae; genus Petunia; species Petunia axillaris. Next base: position 7,783,737 of record JARKNS010000001.1, on the reverse strand, counting down.
TAAGAAGAAAACTTCATCGCTTTAGCTCCTATGCTTGTCCATCCGTCCTTACTTTGTAGTAACATATTCTTGTCTATTTGTTATTTTTTTTTGTCTCTTGGTCTCGATTATTCTAGAAAAAGATTTAAATGGTGTCAAATTATCAGCGGAATGAAGAATCCAGAAGTGACATTATGCTTCAATGAATTGGGGAAATGAGAGATGAACTTTAGAGAGAGAATTTTCACAAACTGAATTTTTCATTGAATGAATTACACATATGTTATACACATACATATGTAGAGAAAATATCTAGGCTAATCCTAACTAACTAAATTAATCCAGACCGTTGATCAGCAACTAATCTAACCGCTGCTAACTACTGCTATTAACTACTGCTATTAACTACTTTAACTGTCTTCCAGTAATAGCCACTTGGTGACTCATTATTTACACGCTAGTCATATTGTGTGCTATTGAACCTCAACACATTTATTCAATTCCTTTACACCCCCCTCAAGCTAGGAGCTATGAAGATGTTCTTCATCCCTAGCTTGGAGACTAGATAAGAGTGTTGAGGTTGACTGAGACCCTTGGTAAACAAATCTGCCGGCTGCTCTTGTGATGCCAAATACACTGTATGAACCAGTCCCTGCTGTACCTTCTCCCTAATGAAATGACAGTCAATATCTATGTGTTTGGTCCTCTCGTGGAAGACAGGATTTGCTGCAATCTGTATAGCTGATTTGCTGTCACTATACAAGGAAATAGGTAGCTGCAAATACACACCTAACTATCGAAATAAACCTGCCAACTACACTACCTCAGCCACAGTGGAAGCTAAGCTCCTGGAAACAGTGGATTGCTTTTTTGATTTCCATGAAATAGGAGAATCTCCAATCTTGACTATGTACCCAGTGACTGACCTTCTTGTATTGATGCAAGAGGCCCAATCTGCATCACAATAAGCCCTCAAAACATTTGAGCTACCAGCAGTCATGAAAATACCTGGACCAGGTGTCTGCTTTACATATCTAACTACTCTTGTTGCTGCTGCCATAGGAGAAGTCTTAGGCCTGTGCATGAATTGGCTCAGGTCTTGAAATGCAAATGTTTTGTCTGATCGAGTGATGGTTAGGTACAACAACCTTCCCACTAGCCTCTGATATGTACTTGGATCTCTTAATAGGACATCACCTTTGTTCTGATTCCCAATGTGCTCATCAAACTCTGCAGTTGTGAGTTTTTCATTAACTTCCAAAGGTGCACCAACTGGCCTGGTGGCTGACAACCCCATGTCTGATATAAGTTCTAAGGCATGTTTCCTTTGGTGCATCAAAATCCCATCAGTGTTCCTAGCAAATTCAATCCCCAGAAAGTACTTGAGCTCTCCCAGGTGTTTTATTTTAAAACTTCATTGCAACCTCTTCTTAGTCTCCTGAATTAGCTGCAAATCACTTCCTGTTATGAGCAGATCATCCACATATATTAAAACAATCACAGTATGTCCTTGTGTTCTCTTGGTGAACAAGGAATAGTCCAGATGACTTTGTATGAATCCAGATGTAACTAATGCAGTTGTCAACTTAATATTCCACTGTCTGGAGGCTTGTTTGAGCCCATAGAGTGATTTTAACAGCCTGCAGACTCTTGTCTTGTCACCAGATTGTCCAAAGCCTTGTGGACTTGTCATGTACACCTCCTATTGTAAGTCACCTTGCAGGAATGCATTGTATACATCCATTTGATGGATATGCCATTTCTTGAAAGCAGCTATAGCAATAACTGATCTCACTATTACCATCTTCACAATTGGGGAGAACGTTTCTTGGTAGTCAAGGCCTTCCTTTTGGTTGTAACCCTTAGCAACCAACCTTGCTTTGATGACACGACCCGGAATCCGGTTAGGCTGTACGGGCACCCGACATCCTCCCCTAGACCCGTCGGGCGAACCCCTACCAATTAAATTAGGAAAATAAATATAATAATTCATAAAGAAGGACAAGACTTAAAAAAAAAATACAAACATACCGATACCTCTAAGCTGTACAAAAGAAATTACAGCTGACTACCCAACATACTAGGTTTAGGGCTATCCAGACTAGACATCTACGAGTACAAAAGAAGACAGATACCTGCTGAAGGGAGCAAAATGCAACTGAAATAACAACCAATAAACTGGTGGCCATCCGGAATAAAAGCTGGCTCACCCTGATAGCTGAAGTCGTCTTCGCTCCTTCACAATGTGGCGAACTCAATCCTAGAGCAAACCTGCCGAAACGAAATAGATAGACAAGAAACAAACAACAAACAAGGGTGAGTCAAAAGGACTCAATAAGTGGGGCAGACTAGCCATCTCAAAAAATAGGATAGCTAGCCGGGGAGAAGAAACAGATAAACCAAATTCCTCTTATTTAAATTATAAAAAGGCAGAGCCAGATAATAACAAGAAACACGTAAGAAACTATAAACTCAACCAGGGAAGCGAGCCAGAAACATATCAACAAATAAGCAATGCATACATAAGAAGAACAGTAGTCATGTACCGCAAGTCTACACAATGATATGAATTGAGATGAAATGAAATGAAATGAAATGAAATGTGATGCAAAGGGTCACATGTGCCCATAATCCCATCCCGAAGCGGAATACTCCTGCATTCGGGGGAGGGGGGGGGGGGGGAGAATCCAATCTGATAACCAACTGGAGCGGAATACTTCTGCTCCTGGGGCGGAATACTCTTGCACCCGATGTAGTATAAACTAGAGGCGGAATACTCCTGCACTCTCCTGGGGCGGAATACTCCTGCACCTGATATAATGTAAAGCTGAGGCGGAATACTCCTGCACTCAATATCTAACATAAGAGCGGAATACTCCTGCTCCTGAGGCAGAATCCTCCTATCCTCAATATGATACAATGGAGCGAAATCCTCTTGCTCCTGGGGCGGAATCCTCCTACCCTCAATATGATACAATGAAGCGGAATCCTCCTGCTCCTGGGGCGGAATACTCGTACCCTCAATATGATACAATGGAGCGGAATCCTCCTGCTCCTGGGGCGGAATACTCCTGCACCCAATATGATATGCAATGTAATACATATGAATGACATATAATGAGTATGAATGCAATGTGATGCAATAATAACCCTTCAACAGTGTAGGACTCTCATCGACAGCCGGGGAGTAGATGCCAACTGACAGCCAGGGTACAATACTCAGATCCTCAATGCAATACCAACAACAGGACGTAGCATATAATATATAATATAAATCCAAAGCTAAGGCGTAATGAGTACGCCTATCGGCAGCTACACACGTAAGAAACACGTGGTAGAAAATCCACGAGGCCAGGTGCCTCCAAACAAATGGATATAAACACTTAACCTCTTCCAAAAGTTAGTACGGCTAATCAACAACCGCTTTATCCTTTGGTTTCCTTGCCAAACGATCCCACTCTATTCAATAAGCAGAAAAATATATCAATTTAGGCTAAAGGCTTCATTCCTCACATCTTAGGGCAATCCAGCTAGGAACCTGATACCCTATTCGCATACGCAATACGCGTGTCAGGCCTATGTACAGGGTTTATGGTCACCTAACCAAATCCTAAATAAATTACATTTATATGTTGCCCATAACTCACTGAGTACGAATATATAATCAATTCCATTATCGGGGGGTAAATTTAACCCTTTAAACTATTAATTGAACTTATTAAAATGATGTCTGATATTTCAAGTTTTACCGTCAAAATATATTCAAACACACGTAATAAACTCAAATAATATATTAGGATCATTACCTGAATGTTTCAGAGTGAAAATTCTACTTTTCTCCGGCCCCTTTTCTTATTTTCTGGCATTTTTTTTACTGCATTATGTCATTTTCTCTGTTTCGTTTGTTGTGTCGTTCTGTTCTCTATTCTTGATCCCTCTGATCAACTTAGCTTTTATAAAGCTAAGGCCCCCACCGCCTTTCATTTCTTTTTGTCATTTTCCTTTTTTTTCTTTTCGCGACGAAAATTAAAACAGAACCGAAATTCAAAATAATTTTAACTTTTGCATACAAGTTATACAAAATATATATAACATACTCGCGAAGGCGGATCTCAAATCGGACTCTCGAAACTCAAGATGCGAATTTAAATGAAAAAAAGTCAAATTATATAACTTTCGGCATTTTACGGAAACTAGCCAAACAACATCGAAATTCACTTTCGAAAGTGCACAAAAATCACAAATGATCATACGAACCTAACGACGCTTTCGGATTTCGAATCGGAGCTCGTTCGCCAAAACCGAGCTCGAAAATCCCTTTTCAATATTTATCGACAATAAAAACTGAAACATTCTTCCGATGCCTACCAAACGAGGTCTGATTTAGCTCAAATTTTACAGACAGGTCCTAATAGATATTACAAATATTTTAAAATTATCGGCACGCCAATCGGAGTCCTAACTTCCAAAACGACTGACCGAGGTCGTTTCATTCTCCTCCACTTAAACTCTTGGTCGTCCTCAAATGAGCCTAAATCTTAAAGCAAGATTCACACAGATAAAAAAGAACTTGCACAACCTTCATAAACTACTCCACGGGCATTATCTTCTTATTACAAGATCATAATTATAAGTCGCATATCGAACTCTTGGGATAAAACATATCTGGATAATATCATAGCATCGTTACACAACTTATTCTGACTAAGTTGATCCTTCCTCGATCACGAGAGGAGAGTTCTACCTTTTCGAAACAAAGATACATGAAACTTTGAATAGGTTAACATGATTCAGGCGATAATCACCTCTTTGATATACCTTTCGATATAAAACAGGTTGATGGAACTAAGAATTAGCTCACGCTTGATGCAATGGGGGGAGCTTTTGAAGTACCTTGACACTACACACTATAGAAGATTTTATGCAAGCTATATTATTTTTACAAACACACTATGCAACATCTCAGTTGATATTAGTGTTTCCGCAAGCTCCTTGCGGGAATGTAGTTACTCATATCCCAATGTATGTCAAAGGTTCATCTGAACAGGGTCTATCATATAAGGATAAGGATCATACAAATACTACTGGATAGTATGATGCAGACCAGGAATGATATTCAGACTGAACATCTACTTCAGGGTATTGTCTTTAAATTGGAAATAATATGACTTGAAAAAGTGAAAATAAAAGAGACATGTAGTTGGCCCATGAGCTGAGGCAGAATACCAGCAACAACATTGATTACATGAGCACTTATAACCCTAAAGTGACTTCTCAAAGAGTTGAGGTGTGAAGGAGATATGCCAATAATGGATGGACGATAAGCTGCACTAGACCTTTAACTCTAAATTTTCATGAAGTAAAACAACGTCAGTATGAGGATACAGTTCTAGTTTAATACAGACAGATAGCCAGAAGAAAACTGGAGTCACCATACAGGGTTACTACTGACGGTATTCTCATGTATAAAGATAGACTTTGTGTTCCTGATGTTGCAGATTTAGTTTATGATGAAAGCACATTATTCCAAATACACTGTTCATCCAGGTTCGACTAAGATGTACCATGATCCTAAGCAGATTTATTGGTGGGACGGAATGAAGTGTGACATAGTAGAATTTGTGGCTCAGTGTAATAATTGCCAGCAAGTTAAAGTCGTGTCATATTTCTAGATTTTATGCTTCCAGCAGATAGGTACGTATATATGATCAGGTTGCCAGCTTATCTCTGGCATTAATAGATTAATAGTAGGTTTAGTGTCGTGGCCCTAGGTTGGGTCGTAACAAAAGTGGTATCAACGCCCTTGGAGATTTAGTATTCCCATTCAGTATTTGGAGGAAGACTCCTCTACTTAAAGCACAAACTCATGCAGCTATTTGAATAGGACTAATCATCCTCGTACAACCTGCTGGATTAAGAAAGATTTAGCTAAAACATGACGCGTCTCATACCTAAGCTACCGAATTACCCTCCCGAGTTGCCAAACAGCTGCAAAATCGAGTTCATAATTCCATACCCTTGCCATAAGAACCAGCGCCTGGTAGGTCAACTCAGGGGCCAAATGACGCCTCTCATTACCCTTAGTAGCCCTAAAACACAATGTACCCGGCTACTTTGACACGCACTCTGGCTCAACACAGGGAACATCATAAGAGACTACTAACCGCCCAAGCTCACTACTGTCGGAAGAAGAAGAGATGGCAACAGACTGAGGATAGAAATAATTAGAACTTCAGGAAGCTCATCTTCTTATTACTTGGCTACCAGAGCTAGACCACTTCTAAGTCAGGCTAACCAAAGAATCGCAATTGAATAAATAAACTTTAAATGAGCTTTATGGAACAAAATCTATGTCAATTTAACCTTTCCATAAAAGAAACTCCAACAATTTATCAGAAAATCTTTTTATAACCCAGATAAGCTCATAGGGTAACATGACTGTGCTAGCGTCTTGAACCAAGAGGAGATATGTAGATCGAATATTACTTACTAATCACCTTACACTGGAAGAAACGATACACTTGCTGATGGTAAAGAATTAAGATCCTATTATCCTACCAACACGAAATTCCGAAAAGAGAGGTAAACTGACTTGACATTATAACAGAATGAGGTACAACAAGATGCCAAGCAAATAATACCGATACTCACTCACAAATCTTTCACAATTGCCCCAAATAGATCATACCAGAAGCTCACCCCTCTACTACAACAAATTCTTAATAAAAACGACATCCAAGAAAATCATGGAAACCTGATAAGACAACCATTTCAAATCGATCGGAAAAAATCAAAGCTTACACACGTATAAGTGAGGAAGAAATACTTGGGTCTACTACATCAGATACCTCAACATCCTGCCAGACTGGTAGTTCTTAGAACTGCCTCTGCGGCTGAGCCGAGCTGCTACCCTGATAATTACTTCTATAAGAACCACTACCACCACGCTCTCAACCTCTATCGAATGAGGGCATATCTCTGGTTGATTAAGATCTATATGAAATTTCCTGCGACTGTGAAGGTGCCTGATCACGAGAGAAAAGACGACTGCCTGCTTGCCGGAGTAAGGAAAAACTCCTCAAAGGATAACCAAACTCATGACAGTGATAACACCCTTTTTGCTAAAACTGGAAACTGGACAGATTATTGATAGCTACAAAGAGAAAACTGACTCTGATCTTGACGAACTACCTGCGCACTTTGAGAATTACGCTCTACAAGCTGAGATAACCTGGCAGGTGACCTCCCAAAATAATCAGAACTCTTACCTCCAAATGAGGTACCATGGTTGCCCACTAGGGCCGGGGGATCTCTTGCTCTCCCGCTCTAACTTGTGGTATGCCTCGTACCTTCGAACAATATCGGCAACGATATCAAATGAAGTCCCAACCTCAATTTCTCGAGCCATCCGGGATCTCAAGGAAGGAGAAAGGTCAGCAATAAATCTTTGAACATTCTCGGAAGGTTCATGGACTCGTTCTATTGCATATTCAGCCATTTTATAGAATTCAATCTCATATTCTGAAACACCAACAGGCTATCCGACAGGCTACCCTGTCCAATCCACTCAAACTGGAAACACTTTTCATCTCGCTCGCTACTCGAAAGGAACTTTTCCACGAATCTAGAAAAAAAAATCGAACCAAGTCAGCAAATAAGAGAGCGGCCCACCAATTCAAGGTTGGACCCCTGAAACTGGAAAAAAGAACAATCAACACCATACCGCTCGATATAATCAAGAGCCTGAAGGATACGCTGACATCATTTTATTTTTAAAAAAATCACGAGGTTTATCTGATGCATTGCTTAAGAATATCGTAAGGTTCAACCGCGTAAAATAATGCAACCTCTGTGGGCACTCAGATCTAACCGTTACCTTGGCTGGCCAACCAGCCAGAACAATTGGTGGCGCAACACATGCTGCTTCTACAACATAATTTAGTGCGGCAATATTAAGAACTGGGATAGGAGCACCCTGAGACCGAACATCTGTATCTACGTCAACCTGATAAGCTACCTAGCGAGTAATAGGTTTTTGTGGTATCTGCGTCGCCAAGATTCTCGTAAAAGCACCATAGAGAGCCAAGGGAACCACAAGGCCCTGCTCCCTTGCCCATCACAAGCTCGTACAGCTGGGACCTCCGTAACTAGATCGTCAGCACTATCAAAACTCTCGGGGCTTCGTCAATGCTAGCCCCAGGCTAGACTGCTTCGTCTTGAACTCATACCGTTTGCTGATTTATCCCACGAGGGTTCACAATTACCACGAACAAATTAACGAAAATACTTTTGAATCCTAAACCGACGCACGATCAGAAATGAAGGAAGTGAAACTTCCTAAATGCCATCATAACCTCTCGTAGATAAGTACGGACGTCTACGTACCCATCAGTGAGACTCTACTAGACACTGTCTTAGTCTGGATAGACTCTAAACCAGACTCTGATACTAACTGACACGACCCAAAATTCGGTTAGGCCGTGCGGGCACCCGACATCCTCCCCTAGACCCGTCGGGTGAACCCTTACCAATTAAATTAGAAAAATAAATATAATAATTCATAAATAAGGACAAGACTTAAAAAAATAAAGACATACTGATACCTCTAAGCTGTACAAAAGAAATTAAAGTTGGCTACTCAACATACTAGGTTTAGGGCTATCTAGACTAGACATCTACGAGTAAAAAAGAAGACAGATGCCTCCTGAAGGGAGCAAAATGCAACTGAAATAACAACCAATAAACTGGTGGCCATCCAGAATAAAAGCTGGCTCACCCTGATAGCTGAAGTCGTCTTCGCTCCTTCACAATGTGGCGAACTCAATCCTGGAGTGAACCTGCCGAAACGAAATAGATAGACAAGAAACAAACAACAAACAAGGGTGAGTCAAAAGGACTCAATAAGTGGGGCAGACTAGCCATCTCTAAAAATAGGATAGCTAGCCGGGGAGAAGAAACAGATAAACCAAATTCCTCTTATTTAAATTATAACAAGGCAGAGCTAGATAATAATAAGAAACACGTAAGAAACTATAAACTCAACCAGGGATGCGAGCCAGAAACATATCAACAAATATGCAATGCATATATAAGCAGAACAGTAGTCATGTACCGCAAGTCTACACAATGGTATGAATTGAGATGAAATGAAATGAAATCTGATGCAAAGGGTCACATGTGCCCATAATCCCACCCCGAAGCGAAATACTCCTGCATTCGGGGGGAATCCAATTTGATAACCAACTGGAGCGGAATACTCCTGCTCCTGGGGCAGAATACTCTTGCACCCGATATAGTATAAACCAGAGGCGGAATACTCCTGCACTCTCATGGCGCGGAATACTCCTGCACCCGATATAATGTAAAGCTGAGGCGGAATACTCCTGCACTCAATATCTGACATAAGAGCGGAATACTCCTGCTCCTGGGGCAGAATCCTCCTACCCTCAATATGATACAATGGAGCGGAATCCTCCTGCTCCTGGGGCGGAATACTCCTACCCTCAATATGATACAATGGAGTGGAATCCTTCTGCTCCTGGGGCGGAATACTCCTGCACCCAATATGATATGCAATGTAATACATATGCATGACATATAATGAGTATGAATGCAATGTGATGCAATAATAACCCTTCAACGGTGCGGGACTCTCATCGACAGCCGGAGAGTAGATGCCAACTCACAGCCAGGGTACAATACTCAGATCCTCAATGCAATACCAACAACAGGACGTAACATATAATATATAATGTAAATCCAAAGCTATGGCGTAATGAGTACGCCTATCGGCAGCTACACACGTAAGGAACACGTGGTAGAAAATCCACGAGGCCAGGTGCCTCCAAAGAAATGGATATAAACACTTACCTCTTCCAAAAGTTAGTACGGCTAATTAACAACCGTTTTATCCTTTGGTTTCCTTGCCAAACAATCCCACTCTATTCAATAAGCAGAAAAATATATCAATTTAGGCTAAAGGCTTCATTCCTCACATCTTAGGGCAATCCAGTTAGAAACCTGATACCCTATTCGCGTACGCAATACGCAGGCCACGCCTATGTACAGAGTTTATGGTCACCTAACCAAATCCTAAATAAATTACATTTATATGTTGCCCATAACTCACTGAGTACGAATATATAATCAATTTCATTATCGGGGGTCCATTTAACCCTTTAAACTATTAATTGAACTTATTAAAATGATGTCTAATATTTCAAGTTTTACCGTCAAAATATATTCAAACACACGTAATAAACTCAAATAATATATTAGGATCATTACCTGAATGTTTCAGAGTGAAAATTCTACTTTTCTCCGGCCCCTTTTCTTATTTTCTGGCATTTTTTTCACTGTATTATGTCATTTTCTCTATTTCGTTTGTTGTGTCGTTCTGTTCTCTATACTTGATCCCTCTGATCAACTTAGCTTTTATAAAGCTAAGGCCCCCACCACCTTTCATTTCTTTTTGTCATTTTCCCTTTTTTTTTCTTTTCGCAACGAAAATTAAAACGGAACAGATATTCGAAATAATTTCAACTTTTGCATACAAGTTATACAAAATATATATAACATACTCGCGAAGGCGGATCTCAAATCGGATTCCCGAAATTCAAGATGCGAATTTAAATGAAAAAAGTCAAATTATTTAGCTTTCAGCATTTTAGCGGAAACTAGCCGAACAACATCGAAATTCACTTTCGAAAGTTTACAAAAATCACAAATAATCATACGGACTTAACGACGCTTTCAGATTTTGAATCGGAGCTCGTTCGCAAAAACCGAGCTCGAAAATCCCTTTTTAATATTTTATCGACAATAAAAACTGAAACCTTCTTCCGATGCCTACCAGACGAGGTCTGATTTAGCTCAAATTTTACAGACAGGTCCTAATGGACATTATGAATATTTTAAAATTATCGGCACGCCAATCGGAGTCCTAACTTCCGAAACGACTGACCGAGGTCGTTTCATTTGAACCTCTCTATTTCACCATTTGCTTTGTGCTTTATCTTATAAACCCACTTGCAGCCTATGGCCTTCTTTCCTCTAGGCAAGGGGACAACCTCCCAAGTTCTATTGTCCTCCAAGGCACTGATTTTTGTCTTCATAGCTTCTATCCACCTAGCATTCTTTGCAGCCTCAGCAAAATTCTTTGGTTCTGTTTCAATAGAGAACTTGGAAATGCAACTCTGATATGTAGCTGACAGGCTGTTATAACCTATGACATCTGAAATAGGGTACAAACAAGTATGAGCTGCTGGATTTGTTTAGATACTTCAACATAATCTTTCATCCATATGGGTAATTTGGAGACTCTGTCTGATTTTCTATGAACAGTCTGCATTGGTACTGAACCTTGAATATGCTCACTTGTAACTGATTCTGTTGTAGGACTCTGAATTTGTTCATTAGCAACTAGTTCTGTTACATGAGTAGGTGTATGAGATGGTTGTACATTGTCTTCAGCATCATTTGAAGGAGCTGGAAGATGTGTTGGTATAACTCTATCTTCAGAGTTGACAAAACAGTCTTGAGTAGGTGTATGTTCAGGTATTGGCTGGAAAAAATCAGTGTTTGGAGCCTCTGAATTGATACTGCTTTAGAAGGGGAATACATCTTCATAAAATGTGACATCTCTACTAACAAAGAAGACATGATGCTACAAATCATATAGCCTATATCTCTTCTGAATAGAGCTATAGCCCATCATAACTGCTTTAGTTGCTCTTGGAGCAAATTTATCACTCTTCAAAAAATTGGTGGCATAGCATATGCAGCCTATGGTTCTCATACGGGAGAGATATGGCTGCTTGTTGTAGAGCATTTGAAAGGGTGATACATGACTTAGAACTACAGAAGGAATTCTATTAATCACATAAACTGCTGCTTGAACACATTCACCCCAAAACTTTGCTGGGAGATGTCCTTCAAACTTGATTGCTCTTGCAATTTCTAAGATATGTCTATGTCTCCTCTCTACAACTCCATTTTGTTGGGGAGTGTAGGGACATGAGCTTTGTTGTAATATTCCATGTGCCTCAAATAATTCTCTGCAGGTAGTATTAAAAAACTCTGTGCCATTATCTGACCTGAATACCTTGATTGTTTTATCAATCTGATTCAGTATCATTTTGATGAAGGTTTTAAGAAGAAAACAAACATCAGACTTCACTCTCATCAAATATTTCCTGGTAAACCTAGAATGATCAATAATCAAAGTGAGCAAATATCTCATTCCATTATGAGTTTATATTTTATAAAGACCCCATACATCCATGTGGACTAACTGAAAAAAATATCACTTTCTTTGCTATGACTAACTGGAAATGACACTCTTGTTTGTCTTGCTAATGGAGAAATTTCATAGTTATTCAAGAAAAAATTACTTCTATGCTTGAATTCTGGAATTTTTCTAAGAACTGATATAGGAACATGTCCCATTCTTCTGTGCCATGTCTCTGCTTTTACTTCTCCTCCTCTTTGTGCTGTCATTGAACTTCCTTCAACAGCTGCAGTCTTATTCATATTCACATGTGATTGCAATATGTATAGACCATCTTGTTCCTTATCAATCTCCTTGACCTTCCCAGTAAAGAGATCCTGAAACACACAGAATCCAGGAAAGAATGTAGCAGAACAGTGTAAATCTCTTGTCAGTTTTGAAACAGACAATAGATTAAACTTAAAATTTGGTACACACAAGACATTTTTAATGACTGCACCTCCAGTCAAGTGACAGTTTCCAACATGAGTCACAGGTGCTGATTCACCATTTGGCATCTGAACTCTCCCTGAGTTAGCTGTTAATGCCCCATCATTAAATAAAGACTTGTTACCAATCATGTGGTTTGAGGCACCTGTATCAATAATCCAGCTACAAGTATTCAGGTTACCTACAGGTGTAAAGAGTGAGTTACCTGCCATATTGGCACTGGCACCTGCATCATTAAGATTTGTTTTAGACAAGATGTTCATTATCCGGTTCAGCTGATCATTTGAAAACATCTGTGCACCCTGACCATTGGTGTTGTATCCTCGATTTCTATATCCATAATCACTACCAATGTTTCTGATGGGAGCTTGTCCTGGGAAGCACATTTATGAGTTGAAGTTGTCATTCACCACTGCATTAGCCTTACTTTTTCCCTTATATGCATTCTGATAACCTCTAGATTCCCTGTTTGGATTCTGATAGCAATTATCTTTAGAGTGACCTTTCAGCCCACATATTTCACATTTCTTTAGTTTGAAACAATTATCCCTGAATTGCCCTTTCTTTTCACAAAAATCACAGTAAAGATTAGGTCCTCTCTTGTACTTTTGATTTGATCCCTTAGCGACAAACATTGCAGTAGGATCTACATTATCACCTCATGCATAGTTGCCTACAGCTGCTCCTTTCTGATTCTCATCTTGTATCACCATGGAGTATGCTTGATTAACAGTAGGTGTGGGTACCATCATTAAAATCTGGCTTCTAGCCTGTCCATAACCCTCATTTAGCCCCATCAAAAACTGCAGGAGACGCTGCTTCTCCAGGTGTGCAACGAACTCTTTAGACTTCTCACAGTTACAAGTAGGAAAGGGTACTATTGAATCATACTCATCCCATAAGTCTTTGAGTTTTGAGTAGTAGACAGACACTGATGAAACTACCTGCACTAATGTTGCTATTTCCTTGTGAAGGTGATACACTCTAGAGAGATTCACTTTATCAAATCTCTCCTTGAGATCATTCCACACTAATTGTGTATTTGACCTAAACAGAATGCCACTTTTCAAGGCATCACTGACATTGTTCATAAGCCAAGATAACACCATAGCATTACACCTATCCGATTGATATTTTAGTTCTTCTGAAAAATCATCCTTCACAATTTTTCCATCAATAAAACCTAGTTTATTTTTAGTTAAGAGAGCTACCTGCATTGCACGACTCCACAAGGTATAATTTTCCATACCTATGACCTGAATTCCTACATTTACTGCACCAGGAGTATCTGAGGGATAAAGGTATAATGGATGATTGTAATCGATGTTTGATAAATGCTCCTTAGATCCAGAGGATCCAGCTACATTTGTTGTAGTTGCCATTGCACCAAAAATTAACAAGAAAACTACCAGAAAATAGCTAAAAATGCAGTAAACTTTACTAAAAATTGAAGAAATTTCTGAAAAACTAGGGCAAAATTACCTCTGTTACTGGATTATACTACTGATACTGAAGAAAAAAATTGTATAAAACTTGCCTTAAAGGCTCTGATACCATGTCAAATTATCAGCGGAATGAAGAATCCAGAAGTGACATTATGCTTCAATGAATTGGGGAAATGAGAGATGAACTTTAGAGAGAGAATTTTCACAAACTGAATTTTTGATTGAATGAATTACACGTGTTATAGACATACATATATAGAGAAAATATCTAGGCTAATCCTAACTAACTAAATTAATCCAGACCGTTGATCAGCAACTAATCTAACCGCTGCTAACTACGGCTATTAACTACTTTAACTGTCTTCCAGTAATAGCTACTTGGTGACTCGTTATTTACACGCTAGTCACATTGTGTGCTATTGAACCTCAACGCATTTATTCAATTTCTTTACAAATGTTAATTCAACACAGTGTACTTTTGCTACAGAAAAGAACAACATTAAATGTAGAATGTGCAAATTCATTCGTCCATAGGTTTAAAATTATCACAAGTTTAGTTTCAGTGAACAGAATAAAGAAAAATATTTGACATAACACTTAAAACTATGGGAATTTTTATTATAGACCAACACATCATTAATTATAAGTACATTATATATTGCTATTGGAATACATTACCCTATCGGATAGTTATGTAGCTCAAGATTTAACTCCACTTCCCACAACAATTGATTACCGTGACCCCATACTTTTTAATGATGCATTTGAGAGAAAGAAAAGAAAATGCATGACCTAGCTGAATATTTAGTCACTAGCTAGCTGCGCTTGGCTCAAGGTTGGTCCCAATCTGTTAATAATGAGAGAGCTTCTTTCCAAGCTTTCTTGAGAAGATCTTGAAGTTTGTACATATCTTCTACACTCCCATACAGGTATGGTAATGTCCCGGTCCACCAGCCACGACAATTCCTGATATTGCTTAGGGCATTATCAATACGTTTAATGAGATCTTTGAACTGACCATAGTGGTAATTACTAATTTCCATGTGATATAATCCTAAACGCTAAGAATAGAAAACGATCAACCAAACCATAAAATAAACGACACAAAGTAAAAGGGATAGAAGGAATAGGGAAATAGATAGAAGAAAGAAAGGAATCAATTCCAAAATTGTAAGTAAATTAGAATACTACAATAAATTATAATACCCTAATCTAGACGAATATAATCAAAGACCAATATCTAACGGGGAAGAGACTTGAACTCAAGCAATGGGTCTCTCACACAAGAGAATCAAAGAGAGATTCAAGAAGAAAAAAATGGATTAAACCCACACACACTCTCACAAGAGTTTCTCAATCATCCAAAATCTAGCTAATGACAAAACCTCTAAATTAGGCTATTTATAGTAGTTACTAAATACAATAAAGGAATGGACTAAAAACCCCTAATGCTGATTCTGAATCTCTCACACAAGAGAATCCAAGAGAGATCTAAGAAGAGGAAAATGGATTAAACCCACACACACTCTCACACGAGTATTCTCTATCATCCAAAATCTAACTAATGACTAAACCCCTAAATTATGCTATTTATAGTAGTTACTAAATATAATGAAGGAATGGACTAAAAAGCCCCTAATGCTGATTCTGAAAATCTGGCGTAGCCGTCCTTCATCGCGACCGCGTCTTCGATGTCGCGATAGCGCCTTATGTTCACGAGGCTTCATCGCGATCGCGTGGAGTGTCTCGCGATCGCGTAATGGATTTGACTGCTTTTGCGCGATGTTGCCTCGCGATCGCGTGGACCCCATTTTCAGTAAGCTCCCATTTGATTGTTTGGCCAATCCTTTGGCTTGATTCTTGGCTTCCAAGTCCTTTTGAAGCATTCCAAGCTCTGGATATTGAGCACGAACCTTCCATAACTTCGGGTAGTAATCCGGATCACATCACCATGTCAAGTTCAACAGACACTTCTTTTAATAAGATACTATCGTATTCTAAGTAATCTCCTGCAAATATTTGTAGATGAGCTATATCGTTTGCCGCTTTAAGAGACTTTTCAAGATCATCTTTAGCCAAACATATTGAGGAATTACTGTGAATATTATCAGAAAAATATATATAAGCAAAAAATTAGTTGTACCAAAGTGACGCACCATTTTTTTAGTTTCTCTTTTTCTCGTTTTGGTTTATCTTATCTCTTAGATTTGATCAAACATTTTCCTTCATATCGTTTATGTTTTTTCGTAGTTAATTTTATTTAGGATGTTGCTATTTAATTCTCATGTTTGTTCATCTGGGTTTTGAGTAAATGCAGCATTTACTATTACAAATTTATCGAACCACAACTTAGATTTTAACTTTTGCCGTTAAAAAGAATGTCTACTACTCCTAATTAAGTTTTGCCAGATATAAATGAAACATCTTTGACGACCAATGTACATTTGTTACATATTTTTGTACATTTCGCTTACTGGTTTCTCACCACATTAGTGTCTAACAAATCGGAATTCGTATTGCATAGGAACAAGCTAGTAACAAGGTTTTCCAAGTTTTAAAACCCGAAATATTTTCCTGATTAATTGTATAATATTTTGTCCATCACACCGCATCTCTTAATGGTGTTCTCCCTCCGTTTATGTTTACTTGTCTGTTTTCAGCTTTTCATTCCCACAAAAAAAAAAAAAAAAACTTAAACTTGACAAATATACCCTTATTAATTATACTTGAAAAGTACAAGGTATTTAATTAGGAAGGGATTTTGAAAAGTATAAGGTATTTAATATCAAGAGTAAATTAAGAAGAACATAGCCAATTTTATCTTGAATTGCTAAAAGAACAAGTAAACTTAGAATTTGACTTTGGTGAATTTGGACAAGTAAACATAAACGGAGGGAGTAATTATTTTAAAGAGTTTAAAAGCCTGTTTGGGATTGCTGCAAAAAACTGCTTAATTTGAGAAGTACTTTTGGCATAAGTACTTTTTAAAGAAGTACTTTTAATAATAAGCAGTTTGTGTTTGGACAACTCATTGGAGAAGTACTTTTGATAAATAATTTGTGTTTGGCTAATCTTTACGAAAAGTACTTTTGAGTGTTAGATTACTAAAAGGACATCCAAATTTATTTTATATTTGGATTAATAAAAATAAAAAAATAATTTTAAATATTTATCGTAAAATATTTCTATTTAGTTAAAATGTAAAACATAAAGTAAAATATATAAATTTAAGCTATTGAACAATATAAAATATAGTTAATTGAAGTGATAACCGAATTAAAAATTTATAGTAATTACTTACTTTTAAAAACGATTTAATAAAAAAATCCTATATACGGTTGATAGAAATAACTAGAAATAAAAACTAATCATAAGAGGAATACGATTTATAAAAGTATATAGTAGGAAAACAATGTGAAAAGGAGAAATATAATTTTATTTAGAGAGAGATATGGTTAATTAATGAGGGATAATTTGGTAAATATAAATTTTTAGTAAGGATATTTTTGTCTTGAAAAAATTAATAAGCTGCTTCTGCTTTGCTTCTTGGAAGAAGCAGATATTTGTAGCCTGCTTCTCCCCAACAGCAGAAAAACTGCTCTGCTTCTACCTAAAAGTACTTTTTTTGGGTTGCCAAACACCTCAAAATTTTTAAAAAAGTATTTTTTTTGAAAAAAAAAGCATTTTTGGCTCTGAAAAAGCAATGTCAAACCGGCTATAAGTTTGGTGTACCGTCAGTATACCATTTTTTTACACCATCATGTAACTTTGACATGCTATAGCACGTTGCCTAGATTTTCTCAAATTATTTTCTTTTTCTATTATTTAAATTTTTTACTTTATCCCCTCTCTCTCCTATTGAAATCCTCCGTCTATATCTTTCCAAATCTAAAATCTACACATACACACACTCTCTCTCTCTTTCTAAGCTTTTTCTTCCCCGTAAGCCTATAATCTCCATCAATCCCACCATCTGAAACAAGGACTTCTGAAGACTGATAACTTTTGAATGTTTTATATTAATGAATGAGCTGGATTGAAGGATCTATATTACTCCTACTTAAGTTTTCAAATTATTGTTGAGAATAAAAAATGAAAGAACTCATTCATTGTCGGAACTAATACAAGTTGAGCTAATTATGAAAATGAAATCATGACTAATCCCTAATAGAAAAAATTTTGATGCATTTTTCATTCTGTCTCAGTTACAAAGTTTGGAAAACTTGAGCGCTGATGGATCACTTCATACCATATTTACAATGTTTGAATGGCCCAAAATTAATTCATAGCATGATCCAAAAAAAGTCGATGAAAAAGTGTTTATAAATGAAGGATTACACATAATCCAAGAACATACAATTCGCCCAGGGTCTAACCGTATTTGCTTCACTAGTCGGTAGTGCAATCACATGTATAAACACGAACTACACCATTAAAGTCACAGTCTAAAGTCGTACCTTAGTTACAGAGTTGTTCCAATTTGTAGAAGATCGATCACGTTCTTCGTAGGAATCTTCACCCGAAGTTCTTCAACAATGAAGAAGAGAAGAGTGTTCTTCTTTCTTGTTGGAGGGAGAGGAGAGGAAGCGTTGTTTTCTTTTCAAGGGAGCAGTCAGTTAGTTTCTGACTAACAGAAACTCTCTTTTATACTCCCAATTGGATACAACTGTTCAGGTAATAATCCTAACAGTTGTGTCTCTTCCTTTCCTTTTTATTTATTAATCCAATAATTTATATAACACATTATATATATTTATTATTAGACATGGGTTCGGGTTGACCCACATGGGTGGCCCGAATCCAATTTCCAACATCTCCCACTCACACATGGTGGGTCAACTCTCATTCCTATTCTGTAACTTCCATACATAACGACTAGACCGTGTGACCAGTGCATACTTCGAGAGCTCAGTTGCTATACATCTGTTAGGAATATATAACATCTCGATTAACGGAACCTTGGAGTAGATTGCAATATGCAATACCCTAGATCATTTATACATTCATCTCTCTCATAATCTCTTTGTATTAATTTGAGTTCATCATTATGTTCTTGTCACAAAGACAAACATAAAGGATGCATCAATGAACACAATTAATGTGATAATACTCTATGATCTTCCTCATCTCAAGAATCTCTTAATCTCAATTTGATTTGCTTTTCTAGAAGTGTCCCGCCAGACCGAATCATCCATGATCTATAGACAACACCCTAAGATAGCAAACACCAAACTGAATCTCGAAAAACTGATCAAAGTCATGAGGGTACAAAGAAAGAAAATTACTTAGAATTTTCAGGGCTTCACACGATAAACAAGAAGAGATATAAACTTGTATCGCCCATAGGTCACTCTATGCATACGTTGTATGAATCACGTATCACAGTATTGACTCCTTCCCCGTGGAGCGTATGTCTTTCGCGAATTAAATACTGTGCAGATGATAGTTCAGACAACATATGTCTAACTTTGAGTTCACACTTCTACTCATACATTTTATCCTTCAGAACTCACATCTGGCATTAAAACAGACTCACATTTAATCACATATAATAGACAAAAAATAACAAGCGACATTCTTATTATAAACTTCAAGCTCTCTATTATTATCACCTCAGATAATAATAAGTTTATAATTGTCTCATCTCTATTAGTCACCTAGACAGTAGATGCGATTGCCTGTGTGAATAGGCCAATCTTTTTGTCTGTCCGACATACTTTAAATTTATGTACTAAACATAAAATCATTCTATGTATATGAACCAACAACAAGAAATTTAGGCTTCAACTACATTAACTTCAAATAACGTAGTTTTATGTGAACATGCTTGGGAAAAGTTTAAGATATAAATACATCGACATCTACGCTAACCCAATGACCTCACATATCATTCATAAGCACCAAATGCTATGGGTTTTACTATAGGATCTACTATCATATAATGCGTAGAGATGTATATCATGTCCACTTTTATATTTAGAAAAAAAAGTGCAACTATGTCTCTAATGAAATTATACTTTATATCAATATGTTTGTCTTCCAATGATACTTGGGACTTTTGTGTAAGCTATTGAGACTTGACTATCACACTTGATTGTCAGTGTCACTAATTTAATAGCACGCTATCCAACACACTCAAATTTATCATAAAGACATTTAAGCCAAACAGCTCAGCAAAGTTGCTGAAAGCCCTAGAAATTCAGCTTACTTTATAAATAAGGCTGATGATTGTTTCTTGCTGCACAAACAATATACACATCGCTATTGTTTAGCAAAGAAGGACATACTCAGATTTAGATTTTCTCTCATCTAAATCTCTTTCTCAATCATCGTAAGTATAGCCTTTAAGTTGTAGATAATTTCCTTTACTTTACAAGGATAATCACATGTGCCTTTGTGATGCCTCAGTATCTTTAACTGCTTTTCAGTATTCCTTTTCATATCATATTCTTGTGGATTCACGAGGACACATCCTCCCACTAGAAACTTCATCTCTAGAAATAGGAGTATTAATGGGTTTGCACTATTGCATATTAAATCATCCAAGAAAAAATCTTAATATAAGATTTTTCTGAAAGAGACAACAATCTCTTCGAACGATTTCTTGAAATCTGATCTTCAAGAATTCACCCATATTTTTTTCGATACTACATTAAGTCTTTCACGTATTTTGAGAACCCCTTTGTTCTCAACGACGCTATGACCTATTAGTAGATCAACCAATTCCAACACTTGGTTTGGTTTCACTAACTCCATTTCATGTTCCATTGTTCTAGATACTCATCCTTAGCAGGGTATTTAAGGGCCTCATTTATCTTTCGTTGCTCTTGTTCACCTTGTGGAGTAACTATATATGCTTCCCCTTCGATCTCAAATCGACAATAGGGAAAACGTAGACGACTCATTTGTCGAGGTTGAGATTGATAAATTAATTTATCAATTGATAGTTACTCCCACTGGGACCAAAAATTAAATGGATTCTCTTTTGGACAACGTATCAGTGTTAATTGGAACATATCCATTATCACCAAATATGACTCCCCTTGAATCCATTTAGCGTTAATAGCGGAAGCAATCTGGTCCACAGTTTCATAAAGAGACAAGTCATAACCTGTCTCACCCCACTTAGGAAAAATATCATCATGTGATTCAAATTCAGTTACAGTGCCGCTATCTTGTTCAAATATGAACACATAAACCTTGGACTAAAATGGTATCACAGAGATACATGTCCTTCCCCTTGGAACTAGTTTTCCATATGTCAAAAAACAACAGAAACCCCAATAGTAACAAAAATGGGGTTTTCAACTATCCATAACTTATATGGAATATAAGTAACTGACTTAGAATAATTTCATAATTTGAATCACATGTCATAATGTACTAGCTACAATGAAATGTAATGCCACTTTCAGGAGACATCATAGACATATCTAGAGCCTCTTCTCTTGTTGGACATACTGAATTTTATTATCAGCGTTAACACTTTTGTTAAGCTCGAGACAATATTCTAGTAGCGGTTGACATATTGATATAAACTAGTATAAACTCAGGGAGACAACTATGTACTTTCTTAGAGCCTAAAATTCATATACATATTATTCCTTAAAATAATTTAACTATGTTAATATTTATTTCACATTAGATCCGGAATCGAAAGTTCACTATGTTCCCAATCATCATCCAAATTCTAATATTCGATAAATTTAACATAATGAATTATTAAAAGAAAATACTCGTCTTAAATTACTTAAATCCAAGACCACAGAATAAAAATTCTATAACAAATATGAAGTTATTCAATAAGAATGACACAAATAAATATTAAACAAGCAATGCCCACAAGTACACATACTTCTGTAAAATTTAATGTCAAACAAACAATTACACAATTTTATGCACTTCACACTATACACGAAACAATGAAAGCTGGAGTTGATGAGGCATCCCTCAATGCCACAACATTGATAAGAACTCACTAAAGGAAAACATCATAATTGTGCAACCACTTGTCCATTTTTTCAAGAAGACTTTGAAACAAATCCCTTTCACGGAAAAAAAAAATGAATCACCAAGATACTCCTCTTCTTTTGGTGCCAAGCCAGCGAAGGCTTCTTAAATACCCAGTAGACATTTTGGCAAAATATTTTTCTTTCCGTAACACTTACAGAAGAGAATTGACTCATCATACATATTTACGAAAATATGTATATTCATCAAAAACAATGATGTCAATAAATTTTTTCAGAAAAACTTCTATATGTCTTATTTTTATTTAGGAATATTTACTTGTAACACATACAAAAAATATCTAATGAGATTTACTTCAGTTAGGAGGTAGGAATCCTTTCATTTTATTATACTATATTCTAATAGGACTCTGTTCCTATTATTATAGTAGTCCAAATATTGATGTATTGGTAATCTTGCTGGGAAAACATAGTTTATGTGATCGTATACGAATCAAAATTGTATTACTCCACTGAGTAAAAAAGAATTCGTCGATACCACATAAGAACCAGCAATATGAGTGATTTAACCCATTCATGCTTTGAAACTCATCCAAAACACCTCGTTCGTACCACATACTGGCAATGACTTGAAGAAAACATACTACATCAAAGCATAGATAAAGGAACTATATATAAAAAAAACTCCAACCGTATGACTGGTTCATAACCATTACACTAAGTAATCATCACAGTGAAATATGAAGTTCCTTTTATCAAGTTATGGTCCACATCCAATAATGCCAACTTTGTAAAAGTTCTTTACTTTATCTCATAATTATTTCTAAAGATAATACCAAAAAAAATTTGCAAACGGCAAAAACAGAATCCCACTCATGTTCATACCCCTCATGATCGGTACATTCGTTCGACCTTCAGTATATGGGTATTGCAATTGCCACACTTGGCTATTACTGCCTTTGACAACAAAATGATTGGCTATCAAGGCCTTCTACATTAGAAGGAAAAATGTGAAAAATTACAGTAATTTCCATAGCCTTGGGAGTATCAAAGAAACGACATACAAGGTACCTTTTCGAAACGAAACTTTTATAGCAACGTATTCCAAATACCACATGGAGTATTACATTGTCATCTTAAGATAAATTACTTGGAATTCGTAAACCCCACGACGCCAAATTTGACTTATCCAAACACTCTCGGGCAATTTTAAAAAACGATTTCATGCGGAACATTAACAGGTTTCAACAACAAGAAACAACAAACTATTTTCACGGCAGTGAAGAACTTCAACAGTGGCAGATTAGGACCAGGAAACAAATAACACGGGCTCTGATACCAATGAAGGATTACACATAATCCAAGAACATACAATTCGCCCAGGGTCTAACCGTATTTGCTTCACTAGTCGGTAGTGCAATCACATGTATAAACACGAACTACACCATTAAAGTCACAGTCTAAAGTCGTACCTTAGTTACAGAGTTGTTCCAATTTGTAGAAGATCGATCACGTTCTTCGTAGGAATCTTCACCCGAAGTTCTTCAACAATGAAGAAGAGAAGAGTGTTCTTCTTTCTTGTTGGAGGGAGAGGAGAGGAAGCGTTGTTTTCTTTTCAAGGGAGCAGTCAGTTAGTTTCTGACTAACAGAAACTCTCTTTTATACTCCCAATTGGATACAACTGTTCAGGTAATAATCCTAACAGTTGTGTCTCTTCCTTTCCTTTTTATTTATTAATCCAATAATTTATATAACACATTATATATATTTATTATTAGACATGGGTTCGGGTTGACCCACATGGGTGGCCCGAATCCAATTTCCAACAATAAAAATATAGAAAACGTTGGGAAAGGAAAATATTTATTATCAGTAAAATTAGGAAAAGATTTTGGTTAGAGTTGGAATTGAATTAAACTTTCCTTTAATATTGTTTACTTTTCTTCTAATTTTAATTTCATTAAAAATGGCAAACAAAATTACTGTAAAAATTTAGTAAATTTTACCTTCAAATTAACGTGATGGTGTAAAAAGTTTGGTACACTGACGGTGCACCAAACTTAAACTCTATTATAAAAGATGTATGTAAGAATATGGTCACACAAAGGAAAAAAAAAAAAAACTAAAGTGAGTGAAAGCAAACAAAAAATCAAGTCAGAGAAAATGAAAAGAGTATTTACACGAGAATAACACCGAGATAAAAAAGAGCAAAACTAACGTGCAACGAATTTGCATGTTAATTAAGATCGCGAAAAAGGTTATCTAGTAGCTACTACCTAGTACTAATTGTACTTTCTACTCATTAACATATATATTGCAAGGGCGTAAAATTAATCAAAACTTTTAACTTGTAGAAGTTGTCATACCATTCTAGTTAATTGATCAATCCTAACGGGTCCAATTTACCTCCATTTTTGCTGTCAGTGAAGGATTATCTACAATTCAAAAACATACAATTCGCCCAGATTCTAACCGTATTTATTTTACTAGCCGACAATACAATCATATGTATAGAACACGAACTGTAAAGATTAGACTACGGTTCACGAATTAAATACTGTACAGATGATAGTTTAGACAACCTATGTCTAACTTTGAGTTCACAAATCTACTCATATATTTTATTCTTCAGAACTCACATCTGGCATTAAGAAAGATTCACATTTAATCAAATATGATTAACCAAAAACAAGCGACATTCTTATTATAAACTTCAAACTCTCTATTATTATCGCCTCAGATAATAATAAGTTTATAATTGTCTCATCCCTATTAATCACCTAAACAATAGAGGCGATTGCCTGTGTGAATAGACCAATCTTTTTGTCAGTCCGACATACTTTAAATTTATGTACTAAACATAAAATCATTCTATGTATATGAACCAACAACCAGTAATTTAGGCTTCAACTACATTAAGTCCAAAAATGCAGTTTATGTGAACATGCTTGGGAAAAGTTGAAATATAAATACATCAACATTTAAGCAAACTAAATGTCTTTACATATCACTCATAAACACCAAATGCTATGAGTTGCATTATCGGATCTACTATCATATAATGAGTAGAGATGTATTTCATGTTCACTTTTCAATGTACAAGTACAACTAAGTTTCTAGCGAAATTATACTTTATATCAATATGTATCGTCTTCCAGTGATACTTGGAATTTTTGTGTAAGCTATTGAAACTTGACTATCACACTTGATTGTCACTAATCCAATAGCACTATCAAACACACCCAAATTTATCATAAAGACGTTTAAGCCAAATAGCTTCTTGCACAGTTGCTGAAAACGTTACAAATTCAGTTTTTTTTTTTTTTTTAATAAATAATGCTAATGATTGTTCTTGATATTCAACAATATGCACATCAGTATTGTTTAGCAAGAAGGACATATTCAGATTTAGATTTTCTCATCTAAATCTCCTTCTTAATCATCGCAAGTATAGCCTTTGAATTGTAGATCCTTTCATTTACATTACAAGGATAATTACATGTGCCTTTGAGATACCTCAGTATCTTTAACTGCTTTTCAGTATTCTTTTTCTAAGTCAAATTGATATCTGCTAACTAGAATAATAGATATCAAGCTTCATGAGACAAATCATATCCTTGTGGATTCACGAGGACACATCCTCCCACTTGAAACTTCGCCTCTAGAAATAAGAGTATTAATGAATTTGCACTATTGTATATTAAATAGTTCAAGGAAAAATCTTAACATAAGATTTTTCTTAAAGAGACAGCACTCTCTTTGAACGATATCTTAAAATCTTAATTTCAAGAACTAACCCATATTTTTTTAATACTATAATAAACCTTACACATATTCCGAGAACTCAATTATTCTCAATGGTGTTAGGCTTTAAGGTAGATCAACCAATCCCAACTCTTGGTTTGGATTCAATAACTCCATTTTATGTTCCATTGCTTAAATTACTTATCCTTAGCAGGGTATCTAAGAGCTTCAATTACTTATTGTAGCTCTTATACTTCTTATGGAGTAACTATATATGCTTCCCCTTCGATCTCAAATCGATGACGGGGAATATGTTGACGACTCATTCATCGAGGTTGAGATCGATAAAATTGTATATCGATTGATAGTTACTCCCACTGGGACCAAAAATATTAAATGGATTCTCTTTTGGACAATACATTGATGTTAATTGGAACATATCCATTATCACCAAACATGACTTCCACTCAAATCCATTTAGCATTAATAGCGGAAGCAATCTGGTCCACAGTTACATAAAGAGACAAGTATTAACCTATCTCAACCTATTTGAGAAAAATATTCGCTAAGAATTACGTACATCATGTGGTTCAAATTCAGTTACAGTGTCGGTATCTTGTCCACTTATGAACATATAAATCTTGGACTAAAATAGTATCGCAAATTGATACATGTCCTTCCCCTTGGAACTAGTTTTCCACGTGGAAAAATAACTTAATGTACGATAGCAGCTCAAACCCAATAGTAGAAGAATTGAATTTTTATCTATCCATAACTTATATGGAATATAAGTAACCGACTGAGAACAATCTCATAATTTGGATCACAGATATCATAATGTACCTACTACAATGGAAGGTAATGCCACTTTAAGGAGACATACCTACAGCCTCTAGAGCCTCTTACTCTTTTAAGACATATTGGATTTTATCATCACCATTAACACTTTTGTTAAACTCGGGATAATATTCTGATAGCAGTTGACATATTGATACAGCCTAGTATAAACTTATTGAGACCACTATGTACTTTCTTAGAGCCTAAAAGTCATACATATATTAATTCCTAAAGTAATTAACAATGTCACTGTTTATTTCACATTAGATTTAGAATCAAAAGTTCACTATGTTTCCAATCATCATCCAAATTCTAATATTCGATAAATCTAACATAGTCAATTATTTAAAGAATACTTGTCTTAAATTACTTAAATTCAAGACCTACTAATGAAAGAGAAATTCTATAATAATTTATAGAAAATAATGACAATACTAAATATTGGCTTCATACAAGTACACATACTTATACAAATCTATTATATTATAGAAGCGACAATACAAATTAAGTGCACCTTGACATAATGTTCTGTAACACATACAGAAAGACTCGATATATGTCCTTATTGTATACATAAGAAAAAACACAATGGTAATAAAGTTTTACTAAAAAACTTACACATGATATTCCATTTGCA
Source organism: Petunia axillaris subsp. axillaris (assembly GCA_029990575.1). Classification (NCBI taxonomy): domain Eukaryota; kingdom Viridiplantae; phylum Streptophyta; class Magnoliopsida; order Solanales; family Solanaceae; genus Petunia; species Petunia axillaris. Next base: position 7,756,407 of record JARKNS010000001.1, on the reverse strand, counting down.
TCACGTATATGAATATGAGAATAGAGTCAACTGGTATTTAATTTCTTCTCACAGGAGAAAAGAACGTAGCAAATTAAAAATACCCTTTGCAATCTTTATCCAACAACACAAACATGTCTGGAATCTAGATTGGACCTTAATCCTTCATACTATATGCCATGGTTGGTTTCTTTTCTTTATTTTTTATTTTTAATTATACATGCTCTCATGCACATATAAAACTTAAGACAAAAGTTTAACTGGAACTCTTAAATGAAAAAAGTCTGTAAAACTGGTCCATTGATATGAACTAACCATCATAACCAATAAAAAATATGAGGAATTTTTCAAGGAACTTCAATTAAGTTCTCTAACTTAAAAAGGGTAGTCAGTATGGTTGTGAGTTCATTTTGCCTTTTAGATAGAACCTGACTGATGCCATTTATGTCTGAGAAGACAAACTAGGCAATCACATGCCTTTTAGGACAACAACAATTACAAGAGTAATTGTTTAGAGTCTTTTGACCCTAGCTCAAGTATGGAAAAGTTCCTGGACCTTTCCATGACTATCAACATTCCTTTTACGCTAATTCCTCTTTGTGAAACTGTGGTATAATCTATTTTATGTCGTAGACAACTTGTCACAGTTTTGCACTCTCATATTGATGGAATTATTTTAGATGTTATGCCAGCCACCGTCTCAGAATTCCAATCGATTTCTACAAAATTGCATCTTTAAAAAAAACACCTATTACAATTCAATTATTGTAGAAGAACAAATCTTTCATAGTGCAACAACTTTAATGACTGGCCACAAAGATCCAATTCTCAGTGATCATTTTCCATCTTTTATATAAATACTGGTTTCATCAGTATGAAACATATGGATAGAGTAGTCTAAACATCATTAGCTACTATTCTTCACAAGCCAAGTGTTTAAATAATGATTGCTAAAACAAATTCAATTCTTAATCTTTTAGATTCATCAGCAACCATACAGAAATGGAACGAACCAGTTTGTTCTATAGAAGGCAAAAAATATGATGAGCACCACTATTGAGATTAGACCTCTAAGAGTCCAACACTCTTGTCCATCCCGACAGCCCTTTATTAGTCGCAGCCGAGTTTTGCACTCAGCAAACAAGCAATGATTGGATTTCACAATAACTTATTAGAAAACACTACGGCAATTGGCAACAGACAGTTGAATAAAACGACCCCAAAAAATTTCAATGATAAGAAACAAAAACAGTAAAATTTTCAACAACCAGAAAAGTGACTCTTTCTACGGTGTCACCGAGACGCAAGGATTAAGACTAGGAAAACAAATAACTCGCACTCTGATACCAATGGAGGATTATCCATAATTCAAGAACATAAAATTCGCCTAAAGTCTAACCATATTTGTTTCACTAGTCGACAATACAATTACATGTATAGAACACGAACTGTAAAGATTAGACCACAGTCTAAGTCGTACTCGGTTACAGAAGATGTTCCAATTCGTATACAAGATAACATTGTCTTCTTAGGAATCGACCAATGTAGTTCTTGCATAGAAGAAGAGAGTGAGTTTTTGGGTTATAAGGAAGAAGAGGGAAAAGCCTTCTGCTTTTCTTCTGACTGGAATAATACGCATATTACTTGGAAGTTCCTAACTGATTAGGACTTCCTTTTTATTGTTACCAGAAGACACAACTCTTTAAAAGAGTTTCCTAATGGTTGTGACTTTCCCTTCTTTTTCCTTTATATTATAATATATATCAAAGTTATATATATAATTATATATTTGGACATGGATACAGATTGACCCACATGGGTGCCCAAGTCCAATTTCCAACAGTCGGCAACTTGGTATTTATCAAAACATTGGTGGTTCTTTAATGAACTTCATAATGTTGTTTTTGTAGCATTAAATTAATAAGCTATGGTCACTTGTCGAGATGTTCTTTCCACCGTTTTTGTGGTTAGTCTTGATTTTCACCTTTCTTCTTTTTGATGCTTATTATTTTGGAGCTCTCTCCTAGTCGAATACATTTGAAATCCTTTCTTTGGATGATTTCACATACCAGTGGAAGTAAGAGTTTCAACTGTGGTCATATATAGCTCCATCCGTCAAATAATTTTTCCAAATATATCTACAATTTGATCCAATTTTTAGTACATGATTACTGCGTATGCTAAAAAGTTTTCAAGCATGAACAAGTTAGCATATCTCTACTCAATAGCTCTCCAAAAGCTATCAGTGGAAGGAGATACAGAGAGGAGAAATTTAAAGTCTCATCATCTCAATTTTCATGAATCAACATGCAATTATCAAGAATCAACCAATTAATTGTTTCTCAAAGAATCCAAACATGAAAATTGTCATCTTGGAGATGTCTGGTCCACTAATTCATCGTCATTTACATTTCCTTCAAGTCTCCATCCCAAATTCAATGTAGGACTATAATCAAGGCTAACTTTACACGTCGCTGTCAGAAAGACCTTCTATGTGAAATCCTCTTCCGCTTACCCATAAATCTCTTTGATGCAATATTAAAGAGTGCAGTCGATTAATTGAGTTAAGGACTGAAATGCAAGCTGGAGCTAGCTGACTCTGATTATACTTATTTTCGTTTTTGATTTTTACAGTTATGTGGCATTTTAAGGCAAATATTTGTTTATTTCAATTTCCACGTGTTGGCTTCTAATTTGTCATTTTTTCCACGTCACAACGCTTGCGAGTTATGCACCATATTTTTGCTAGAAATTATCAGTGAAGTATTTGTTGACACCCAATTTTGTCCCAAAATTTTCGAATTAATGTCTAATTATCTAATTTATGGACAATTTTGATAATTAAATGTAATTTGATTATTTTCTGAGGAAAATGCCAAATTTTGCAAAACATAGCCTAATTATATCTTACTCGGGCAACCTCCTTCAATTTCTAATTAATCTTAAAGCATGGCTAAAATCGCTCTTAAGCCTAAAATCAGGCTTACCTGTGCAATCCCTTAGTTGATTTAACCTTTAGAAAAGGGCTAAAATTGCCTTCTATACACCCCATCAGCCTAATTTTGTAAACATATACATTACATACACGCGCAGCCCACACCCCGCCTATACTGAGCAAATCTCCTAACTCGTTTCCCATTTCTCCTCAGCCCAGACCCGATAACCCATCTCCAAGAACCTAGACCCAATTCCATCAATCTGATACGCTAGCAGCCAAAATCTCGTCACCACCAGTGGTCCCTCACCCCTTCACCTCATCTCCACCGTACCAAAGCCTTGCTGGATAGAATCTCAAGCGTCCATTTTAAGTTAAATCGATCTGATTCGTTCACTGAAAATAACTGACATTTCTTGAAAGATAAGGATGGAAAACGTACGATCCTTTAGGGGATTTACGATTTTCACCCCTATTTTTCAGGTGAAATGTCCGATTTAGGGTTAAAATTGAAAAGAATATCTCATCTTTAAACCCTAGAGGCGCAGGTATATAATCCTCTTTTCCTTATGCTTTTAGGGGATTTTTTTTTAGGGAAAGGAAAAACGGCTAGAATATATATAAAATATATAAGTTTTCTCTCAATTTTTGGAATTCAGAAAAGCATTGATACTATTATTCTGATTTTTTTTTTTTTGGTTATTTATTTATCGCTTCTTCGTGGTTCGAATCGTAACCTCGCTCGAGTCGCTTTTTTGTTCGAGTCGCGCATTTCTTCAGATCGACGCTTCAGTTCCTGCTCCTAGCAAGGTAATAATCAGCTCAACTCCATTTTATTTTGAACGTAATCAGGACAGCGAGATACATGTATTTATGAGGTGATATTTGAGTAATCGATACTAGGGCTTTTCTCTATGTAAAAGAGTTCATGAATACTGTTTTAAAGCAAAGAGTTTAGCATCTGACTTATGTTCTGAAAATGAAGCCTAAAGGAAGAAATGTAGCTGTTCTTAGTTTATACTATCATAACTGAAGCTCAGAATAGCATCTAAAATCTTGCTTTATGTTCTGTTAGCATGTAAAATTAGTTGAAAGTTGTAAATGTTAGTCCTTCATTGGGTTTAGCAAATTCAAGCCTAGGTCTGTTATGCTTTCTCCTGTTGATTTGCTTTCTGTTCTGCTCCTGTTTCGATCGTTGTTATGGTGAAAGGAATGTGGCAGGGGTCTTGAAAGAGTTTGTTCAGGGATCAGTTTGGTTTTCGTCTGAAGGGAGTCGGTTTTAAGCTTTAAAGAAGCCTTGAAAATCAATTATGAAGTTTCAGTTTTAGTCTCTCATAGTGCAACTTATATGAAGTAGGTTGGTTCTCTTGTATTGTTTATCCTTTTGGTTTCATTTGCAGTCAAAGTAGTTTTTAGTTTAGTTTGATTTCCTGCATTCTAACTGGCAAAATATGCTCTGTTTTGCTTGAGTTTTGGTTTGATTAAGTTGGAGTGTCCTGGTTCAAGGATTGAGGGAGTGTAGGTGTTATGTGAGAGGGTGAGTGCTGATGTCGGCAAGCAGGAGGTTAGTTAGGATGTCGCTAGTTTAGGTCCAGGTGAGTTTGCATTGGTCTGCAGGGAGCAGGAAGAGGTTGAGAGAGTGTTGTAGGTGCTGCAGGTCTCTGATTTGTTTTGTTTTGGTTCAGTGAGGATCCAGGGAGTTAGAGAGGGATCCCTGGTTGTCTGTTTGTGTCAGGTGGTTTGTAAAGAGGCTTGGAGAGGGCTTTTGGTGCTGCAGGTTTTAAAAAAAGGAGCTATGGAGAGCAGGTGTCCAGGGAGGATGACCAGTTTTATTTTCTGGACTCTGTCCAGGCAGCATAAAGGGTCTTCATGCAGTGTTTCAGAGCAGGTCATGGGAGTTTGCCTGCTGGTAGTAGTGGAGCTTAGGATTGTTTTTTTTTTTTTTTTTTTTTTTTTTTTTTTTTTTGTAGCCGAGGTTGTGATGCTTTTAGTTATTTCTGGGTAGTTTTTTTTTCAGAGAAGTATGAGCTTGAGAGAGTTCAGGTATTCGAAGAGTTTTCCCTGGTGGTTTTAAAGGAGGGCAGCAGGGTATTCTATTTCTTATAGCTAGCAGCTATGAGGAGTTTAGGAGGATGCTGTTCTGTTTGTGAGGTGCTGGGAGAATTAAAGGGAATAGGAGTTCAAGGGAGGTCTAGTGAAGACTGTTAAGTTGTAGTTTGTCTGTAGGTGTGTAGTTGTTTTGAGAAGAGTTTAGTGAGTGTGTAGGAAGAGTAGGAGTTTGATAAGAGGGAATGATGCTTCAGCTTATTAAAATCCTAAGGTCCGCATGTTTAAGTCTTGAATATTTAAAGAAGTGTCATTGGTTTAATGTTGTTTCGCTCAGTCTACAATGTCGTGAAGACACATTTTGTTAGTAAATCTAAAATTTTAGTATAATCGCTGCTCCAACATAGTATTTGTGACCCTACCTTATTATGAAATCTTGTCAAACATAAATAGTCATTAGTGCATTGTCCTAGTTAATATCTGAGTTGTAAATTTTAGTTGTTTATTTGGGTGCAAAACCTTATAACTGATTACTTAGTTTGTTCCCATTTTCTTGGATTCTTTTCTGACGGATAATTGAAAGTATTTTCTTACTAAAATTTGTACTTGACATATTCAATACCTCATTTAGCTGCTTGTTGTCTTTCATGAGATATTGTTCAATGTATGAATGTAAACATAATGTAGTCTGTTCGGTTGTCGAAAATAAATATGTAGTAAACTGCTCATTTAAATTTCTGGCTCTCTATTTGTAAGTTTTGTATGCTTTATTTATACTTGTTAAATTTCAAATGTTTATAATAGTACCCGATCGACTTTAAGCTAATGAAAGTTTATCTCGTTTAGTTTAAGATCCTAACTGTATTTCATAAGATTAATTTGTGTTCAGTGAGCCAGTTCCTAATCCTTTTTCTCTATTTTTTCTCATTTTGGCATGATACACTCTTGGGAACGAGTTGAATGAAACTCATAAACGGGGATGGCTACATGCATTGAGAGTTATTTGATCCGCTCCGTATTTTCGGGACTTGATATCTCGGAAAATGTAAAAGAAAGAAAAATGAAAATTATAAAGTCCAAGGCTCAATGATTGAGTTTGCGCTTCTGGGTTCTATCTTCTAAACTCCATCCTTCCCCGCTCCCTTTGAAAATGCATGTTGTATAGGACTTCCATAGACCGGATTAGGAGCCCTGTAGGATAGAAATGATATTTGAATTGTGAATAATTATTGTAAATTACTTAAATTATTTTTATATGAATGCTTTGTATCATTTCTTTGCGAATCGCCAATTAATTTATGGATGTTTAGAATTATTTGTCAATTAATGAGTGCAAAATCAAATTCGACTAAAAATCGTACCTTCGTCATAATTCGCATTTGAATTGCTTCTTTATTTATTATATTAAATATTCAATTATTTATTTATCTAATCTAATTTATTTATTTAGTTAATCAATTAAATTTTAATTCTTTATTTATTTATTTACTTAATCTAATTTATTTAATTTCAAATAATTATTTATTTATTTAATCGATTAAATATTTATTTATTTATTTATTTAATCAATTATTATTCATTTACTCCTTTATTTAATATTAATTTAATAAGTATTCATTTATTTTATTAAGTTATTTATTTGTTTATTCATTTATCTATTTAATTAATTAATTAATTAATTAATTAATCCTCTATTATTATCCAATTATTTATCTAGTTTGTTTCATTTAATTATCTAACTTCATTTAACCTTTACTTATTCTATTAATTAATCAATTGATCATTATTTCATTATCCATTTAATTAATCTTAAATTGGGTCATCTATTTATCTAAGTATGGGCATAATTAAAATCTTATCTTATTTATATTATTCTTATTATCATTATATAAAATTAGCTTTATATACTTATTATCCTTAACAAATTCGTGAAAACCGCCGGATTAACCGCATTTAGCGGATTTCCGAAAGTGCTCCCGCTAGGGACCTTCTTTCGAATTTAATAGAACCACTTACCTACGAATCTCTGAATTTAATTTCCTTTTAAAGTAAGGAAGAAATGCACTCATTAATTAACAATTGGTTCCTAATAATCCTTAAATTGGGTGGCGATCTCCATTTTATTGAAATCAAATCCCGATGCATACTTGTGTGTGTATTTTTTTGGGAGGGTTCAACAGCGTGGCGACTCTGCTGGGGATAGCATTTGATGGTTTTTACCAAAAGGCTTTCATGAATTTATTTGTATTGTTTGAATTGTATGCCGATATTAGTATGCGTAGCTTATTTAATTATTGTTGAAACTAGCATGATTATATCTATTGTTTATTTGCAAGCATGCTTAGATTAATTTAATTGATTGATGTGTGTCACGGAAGCATGTCACTACACCCTTATTTGCGCACATATATAAACTGGCATTCCGTTCATACTTTCCCCACTCCTGGGAACCTCTTGCATTTTCACCCCAAATATCCGCGACGTGCGCCCATGCGCACCCGCACTTTCTTCCACTAAAGAACCCTATGACGAGTTGGTACACCGGCGGCCATCGTAGGAGTAATTCGACTGCGAGACCGCTTGCCACTCACCTGTTAGCCTCAACCGTTAACCCACTCTTAGAATGAGCTTTAGGAGCATGCATGCATTTACACCTTAGTCTGGACCCGGTCCTTGGTACCGCCTCCATAGTTAGGAAACCGCCCTTATGTCAACGGGTTTTTGAAACCCAATGACAATGCATATTATGTGCTATGTGATAACGAATCCTCAGTCCTAACCATGTTTTGAGCAAAATCAGATTTGGAATTTTGTCTCCTATGTTGTCTTTTAAGTCAGAAAATGGAAGAATTTAGCAGAATCTATGTGGTCATAGCAGCCCACATAGAATTTGAGATCATAGACAGAATTGCAGTCCAGGGAAAGTTAGGCAGATTTGATCGGTTTGTGTTTTGGAGATGGTATGATGTAGTGACATCTAAGAGGCGAAGCCCCTGGTGTCTTTAAAAGATCAGTGGGGTCCCTCTCGTGAATGGCTTTGCGTGTGTGCAGGCCCATGCTGACTAACCGGCTGCAAATTCTTATGGAATGAAGTATGCTTGTCGCATACTAGGAGAGTGAAGCCCTATGTCTATAAACGACCAATGGGGTCCCTCCTTGAAGACCAGTGCGGTCTTGGCTACCTAGGAAACTGAGAGGCTTGATTAAAGCCGAGGACCAGTGAGGAGCCCTATGAACAAGGTCTGTGAGCCTTGCAAAACCTAGGAAGCTGAGAGACTTGACTAAAGCCGAGGATCAGTGAGGTTTTATTTTGAAAGACCGATTGGCGCCTTTCATGATTTGCAGTCTGGTATTGTGAAGGCAGTTGGAAATCTCACCCCTGGATATTGTGAAATAATTGGGAGTTGTGCTTGGAGGAGCGTTGATATTTGCAAAAGGTATAGAGGTTTGTTTCAGGTTTTAGGCATTTGGGTTTAGAAATTTGGTGCAGGTGTTGTGGAGAGCATGAGCTGTGTTAGAATTTCGAGTTGACACCAACTTTTGGAAGTTAGTTGGGATAATGGAGAGCTGATTGTTATCGATTATTGTTATTATTTATCACTTACTCTAAATCTGAATTGCTCAAAACTGGCATGAACTATTTTTCGTTACCACTTGTTTGCGCGTCTTAGGCCCACCTCTGGCACAAAGAGGCACTATACAGGGTAGGATGCGTTTGCATTTTTTATTTACGATCCACTACTTGTGTTTGCCACATGTCAACTTGTTTAAAATGCAAAGCGCTACGTGATGCGCGCTATGTGATTTGTGTGCAATTTTGCCAATGACATGCAAACTAACATGGTTACTTTTGAACTTTTTCTTTTGTTTTGTTTATCTCCCAAACAGAGGTTTGGTTTGTGTTGATTTAAGCTGGCTGATCACTTCTATTACACAAGGGCAAAGGACCAATCTGCATACTGGTACACATTTCCACAACTGACAATGACTGGAATAGATGATGAACCTCACAATACCGAGAAAAATCCTGCAACTCCTGAATCGTCAAGAGGAAATGTCATTATTGCTCAAGACGAGCTGATTCTTGAAATGGCTAAGGAACTACAGATGTTAAAAGATGAGCTGGCTCCGGTAAAAGGGCAAACTCCTAAAAACACGCCGCTGCGTGGGCCCGATGCATCCCACTCTCTGGGTCAAATGGGGCAATCTCTGAAATCAATTGATGGGGTTGTCAAAATGAACACACCTTTGAACACCCACAATTCTCTAAAAGCACCAGTCCACCAAAGCAACTTGCCACTTGCCCAAGCTCCACCTCCAAATAACGCTCAATCTAGCCAAACAATCAACCGACCTCCCATCTACCCATCACATCAACAATACCTATCATACACCCCGCACCCTGCCAATACTTATTATCAGACACACACTCCATATCCATACCAAACCTCCACTTACCAAAATGAACCCATCCCGCAAGCTTATACTGAAAATCCATCCGCACCATTAGTCCAAGTGGCGGTATCTGGTGAGCAAGATGTTCCTATTGTGCAAATTGATGATTACACCAATCCTCCTTATGTGAAGTTTCAAAATGGTGTTAGAAGAGCCGAAAAAGCAGTCGATGGGGGTGAAGATTTGGAGAAAAAGGTACAAGGTTGGGTGATGAGTACTCTTAGCAAAGCATCAAAAGGCAAGGACAAGGAAAGTTTAGAATATGAAGACTTGTGTGTTCATCCTGGGATTAAATACCCAGAAGGGTACAAAGTACCAAAGTTTGTTAAGTTTGATGGCAAAGGCAACCCCCAAGCACATTTGAGAAGGTACTGTGAAACCTTGGGAGTGGGAAAGAATGAAGAGCTCCATATGAAATTATTCATTCATAGTCTTGAAGGCGAAGCTTTAGACTGGTACTTCGAGCAGGATCCCTCAAAATGGATTAACTGGAGGAGTATGGCTCACGACTTCATGGAGCATTTTGTTTTCTATGCTGAAATACCATTAGATCGGTTGGCTATTGCAAGGTTTAGGAAGAAGCCGACCGAGACTTTTAGGGAATACGCGGTACGTTGGAGGAGTGAGGCGGCCAAAGTTAAGCCTCCCATGAGTGAGGAAGAGTTTGTGGGACATTTCATCGAGATATTGGATGAATTCTACTATGATCGAATGGCATCCATGACTAACTCTACTTTTGCCAATCTAGTGAAAACGGGGGAGATGTATGAAGCTGGTTTGAAATCTGGTAGGATCACAAATTTGGCCGCTTTGCAAGCTACGAGTAAGGCAATCCAGTCTGGGTCTGGTAATGGCTTTAACAAAAAGAAGAAATAGGAAGTGGGAGCTATTGTGGGAGACATCGAGCGTCGACCGGCTGGAAAGTTGAATTTTGACAATTCGTCTGCTTTTCCCACCTACCAAAGCCCATATTACCCAAATTACACCACTCACTACCAAATGCCACCTATTCCTTATCCGGTTTATAATGCACAAGAAAATTACTGCCGACCTAGAGCACATGCACCTAATCAATACCCTCGTTAGCCAAATTTTCAAGCACCCCAGAATTACCAGCCTCGTCCTCCTGTTCGTCCCAATGTGCAAGGATTTAATCAAAATTACGAAAGGAGAGCAACCAAAACCTATACTCCCCTAGCCGAGTCATATGGTCAGCTTTTTGAGAGATTAAGAAATGCGGAGTTGTGCAGCCTATCCCTGATAACACCCCAAACCCACCTCCAAAATGGTATGATGCAAATAAGCATTGTGCTTATCACTCAGGGGCAGCAGGCCATGATATTGAGAGATGTTATACTTTCAAAGACAAGGTTGAGGGTTTAATCAAAGCATGCACCATTCAACTCACCGGCAGTCAGCCAAATGTGCATGATAATCCTCTTCCCAATCATGGCAACAATGCAGTTAATATGATTTCTCTTGAGGAAGAGCCAATTTGAAGGGCACCATAGTCTCTATTTATGATGTAAAGGTTTATAATATTGCTTCTAAGGTACCTAAGCAAGCATTAACTCTTTTTCCAAAGAATGAGGGAACTTTTGGCCTAGGTTGCAACCCCGTTGAAGGAAAGATCGAAAAGGCTGAGTATGAAAAGAAGCCGACTAGTGTCACACCACAGCCTCTTTTACCATTGAACCAGTCATTTGTCCAAGCACCAGAAATGTCTATGCAGAATTTGATTGAAGGTGTTGGCGGCCTATTCTTGAATGATGGATTGAAATGCAGTGCAACTATTGAAGATTTTGAGAAAGAGCCACATGTGCAGAATGCTGAACCAAGTGATGTGATGGCTAATTGGACTTGTGGTCCAAAAGAGACTTGATGAATGAGCTCCCTATTTTTGTTTTGGCATCACAGTCAGCTTGAGGCCCTGAACTGTGTTTTGCACTTTGTTTATGTTTATGTCTTTAAAATAACTTTTTGAAATCCTGCATGTTTACTTTTATGTTGTATGCCTCCCTAAATTAGATTTTGAATAAACAAATGCACTGCATTCCTACCTTATTATTTTTCTATACTTTAATTATTTATGTGCTTTATTATTTTCTTCTGATTAATATTCTTACTATTGTTTCAAATTAAAAATAACAAAACCTACTTAAACTTGGCTTGTGGCCTATAACGAAACAACTGGACAATTTAAGGATGATGCACTGAAAAGTTACTTTTGCACTCTTTGGATATTACATTACCATTAGAACTTCAAACTGGGGCAGCTTTATTTGCCGGTAATTGAAGCCGAAGCGGTTTATCTATATAAATAGAAGTCCATTATTTGAAAAACCATTCAAGAAGATAAGTTGGAAGATCTTGAATGCGCGAAGAGAAGATTTGAATAGTTTACTTCAAACCGGGGCAATTGGTGTTGAAGAAGCTCTTTCCTAATTAAGAAGAAGTAACGGGAAAATTTTCACCAAGTTGGCAATGTCATTATGTGGAAGAAGACTAATCCTGGAAGATGTTTATGATCAAGTTCGGCCAAAGGTAATCAACGCAGTTATTGTCAGGAGATATTATGTCTGAAGCAACCGCAAGTTAGCATTGTTTTAATGTAATTTTGATTGTAATGCGAACTACGCGTAACCTGATTCCCAAGGCGGGATACGTAGGCAACTCACATAGAGTTCGGTAGCACTAGCACAAGAATCCCTTGTTTCCTCCTTTATGTAAGTTTTGAACTACTTCTGACCTGATTCCTGTAATGGCAACAGGATAAGTAGGCAATCCCCATCGGATTCGGTCAAATTATTGTAACACTTTAGGCTTGTTTATCTTTTATGATGTAATTCCGAACTATGCATCTGGGCAGATGTGTATTTTTTCAAATTCAGATGCGGTTTCGTACTTAGATTGCCATACTTCCCCAAAATCTTTATGTAAACAGAACTATGCACAATCTGATTCCCGTGGAGAGATACGTAGGCGCTCTTAACGGGCTCGACTCCATAATACTAAAATTTTCAGTTTCCCCTAAGGCAAGCAATTGGGGCAAATTTTGCAAGATGAATTGAAGATATGGAAGATGGAAACTAGGGCAAATTTTACAAAAGAGTTCGAAGGCATAAAGATCATAACTGGGGCAGATTTTTGCAAAATTGGTATTACTTATCGAAGGATGAAGTGGCAAAGTTCTAAAAGTATTCAAGATTAGCACAAGTTGCAAAGACAAAGGACGTTCAGTTTGTTTCAAGATATGTCATGAGTTTGAGTTAAAGCAGAAATTTTTAAATGCATTATAACTTTTGGTTGCATATCAATGATTATTTGTTTAATATTTTATCAAGTTACTTTACTTTGCCTCTATCTTGAAATATCATACAATATTGAGTTCATAAGTCAAGTCTCTGAGTATAATTTGCAAGCCCAAGTCTAAAGAAGAACGAGGGAGCAGTGGCAGCAAGTTCAAGATGAATCAGCACAAATCAAACGCCCCTACCCAAAACTAACAAATTTTTCTTTGAGAGCAGGAACGAGAAAGCTTGCAATGAAAGGATTATTCACACTACGGATGAAAAATTATTTGAACACGCATCCAAAGTTGCCTTGCAAATTGCGTCGCATTGCCCTTTTCATGACTTAAAGCATTATGCTTTGTCATGAGTTATTGCCGAACAGGCGGCATTTCTACCTCTATGACTTTTATTCCTAATAGGTGACAAAGCCGAGGCTTGTTTTGTGTTTCCAAAACTAAGCCAAACAGGGCATCACTTTGTTTCGGGTTATAATCCGCACAAGGCCATCCTTGCCGGATTGTCTCGCCAATTGATTTATCAATGGCTATCGCACTGACTGCATTTCCGTATTACTTTGCTTTGCACTTGCTTTGAATTATGTCTTCGCCTTTATTTAAAATTAACTCCTTGCTTTACTCTTTCAGGTTGACCGTCAGCTACGAGGATTCCTTTTGTTGGGCTATCTCGCCTATTGATTCGTCAAATGGCTCTTGCATTGCTCTACATTCCCGCACTGCTTTTATTTGCACTTGTTTTAAATTATGTCGTCGCACTTGCTTTAAAATTGATGCCTTGCTTTACGTTTTTCAGGTTGACCACCAGGCGGGGCTTCTCTCTTGTTGGACTTTCACGCTTGTGGATTTGCTAAATCGATTTTGCGTTGCTTTACATTTCACACTAAATTTCTTTGCACTTGCTTTATACTATGACTTGCTTTACTTTTAGTTTAACAGGTTAACAGGTCAGCCCTGAGACCCTCCTTGCTTCGTGCCCGACCGGCTCGCCAGTTGATTTGTCAAGATGTTCAAATTACCTTGCACTTGTTTTCAATTATGACTTTGCACTTTCTTTATATTATGAACCGCTTTACTTTTAGCTTAACAGGTTAACAGGTCAGCCCCGAGACCCTCATTGCTTTGTGCCGGACCGGATTGCTAGCTGATTTATCGACAATCAACCCCAAGACCCTCCTTGCTGCGTGCCCGACTGGCTTGCCGGTTGATTTGTCAAGATTGTTCAAATTGCTTTGCACTTGCTTTAAATTATGCCTCCGCATTTTCTTTGTATTATGTCTTGTTTTACTTTTCAGGTTAACAGGTCAGTCCTGAGACCCTCCTTGCTTCGTGCCGGACCGGTTCGCCAGCTGATTTCTTCGACAATCAACTCCAAGACCCTCCTCGCTTCATGCCCGACCGGCTTGCCAGTTGATTTGTCAAGATTGTTGAAAATGCTTTGCATTATGCCTTCGCACTTGCTTTATTGCTTCGCCAGTTGATTGGAAGACAACTTATCAATGATATCGCAACCCGCACTTGCAAATTTGTATCATCAACATTTGCTTATTTCTTACTTTGATTATCAAAGTTTACTAGCAGTTTCTCGCTTACTGTTTGTCGAGTTTATTATAGGACTTTAGCAGCAGCGCATCAGCATTTGGAGCATAATGTGGAACTTTGTCTTAGCAGTGAACTGGGGCAATCGTTGATATGAGCTAGACTCGTCAACAAGGATCTGAAGAATCGCACTCGAACAAGAAAATTCTATCCTAATCTTTTGCTTCTGATTAGGATGTCAGTTTGAATTCTTCCCTATTCGTGCGTCGCTTTTTGTCAATCGTGCAAGTTTTCGTGTCTAAGTGTCGTTGAACTACATATGGCCTGATTTTCTTTCAGTCCGAGATATGTAGGCAACTCGGAAACCGGAGTTCGGCCATGTCCATAAGTCTCGCACTTTGGTCCTTGGAATCGAAGTTCTTGGCTCTATTGTGACAAAATTGGTTTCCCGTCAACTTTCTTTACCCTGAAAACTCTTTCATCCTTTTTCGGGTAAAGAGGTGCAGCTGTTGACACCCAATTTTGTCCCAAAATTTTTGAATTTATGTCTAATTATCTAATTTATGGTCAATTTTGAGAATTAAATGTAATTTGATTATTTTCTGAGAAAAATGCCAAATTTTGCAAAACATAGCCTAATTATATCTTACTCGGGCAACCTCCTTCAATTTCTAATTAATCTTAAAGCATGGCTAAAACCGCTCTTAAGCCTAAAGTCAGGCTTACCTGTGCAATCCCTTAGTTGATTTAACCTTTAGAAAAGGGCTAAAATTGCCTTCTATACACCCCATCAGCCTAATTTTGTAAACATATACATTACATACACGCGCAGCCCACACCCCGCCTATACTGAGCAAATCTCCTAACTCGTTTCCCATTTCTCCTCAGCCCAGACCCGATAACCCATCTCCAAGAACCTAGACCCAATTCCATCAATCTGATACGCTAGCAGCCAAAATCTCGTCACCACCAGTGGTCCCTCACCCCTCCACCTCATCTCCACCGTACCAAAGCCTTGCTGGATAGAATCTCAAGCGTCCATTTCAAGTTAAATCGATCTGATTCGTTCATTGAGGATAACTGACATTTCTTGAAAGATAAGGATGGAAAACGTACGATCCTTTAGGGGATTTACGATTTTCACCCCTATTTTTCAGGTAATGTCTGATTTAGGGTTAAAATTGAAAAGAGTATCTCAGCTTTAAACCCTAGAGGTGCAGGTATATACTCCTCTTTTCCTTACGCTTTTAGGGGATTTTTTTTTTTTTTTAGGGAAAGGAAAAACGACTAGAATATATATAAAATATATAAGTTTTCTCTCAATTTTTGGAATTCAGAAAAGCATTGATACTATTATTCTAGTTTTTTTTTTTTGGTTATTTATTTATCGCTTCTTCGTGGTTCGAATCGTAACCTCGCTCGAGTCGCTTTTTTGTTCGAGTCACGCATTTCTTTAGATCGACGCTCCAGTTCCTACTCCTAGCAAGGTAATAATCAGCTCAACTCCATTTTATTTTGAACGTAATCAGGACAGCGAGATGCATGTATTTATGAGGTGATATTTGAGTAATCGATACTAGGGCTTTTCTCTATGTAAAAGTGTTCATGAATACTGTTTTAAAGCAAAGAGTTTAGCATCTGACTTATGCTCTGAAAATGAAGCCTAAAGGAAGAAATGTAGCTTTTCTTAGTTTATACTATCATAACTGAAGCTCAGAATAGCATCTATAATCTTGCTTTATGTTCTGTTAGCATGTAAAATTAGTTGAAAGTTGTAAAGGTTAGTCCTTCATCGGGTTTAGCAAATTCAAGCCTAGGTCTATTATGCTTTCTCCTATTGATTTGCTTTCTGTTTTGCTCCTGTTCCGATGGTTGTTATGGTGAAAGGAATGTGGCAGGGGTCTTGAAAGAGTTTGTTCAGGGATCAGTTTGGTTTTCGTCTGAAGGGAGTCAGTTTTAAGCTTTAAAGAAGCCTTGAAAATCAATTCTGAAGTTTAGTTTTTAGTCTCTCATAGTGCAACTTATGCGAAGTAGGTTGGTTCTCTTGTATTGTTTATCCTTTTGGTTTCATTTGTAGTCAAAGTAGTTTTTAGTTTAGTTTGATTTCCTGCATTCTAACTGGCAAAATATGCTCTGTTCTGCTTGAGTTTTGGTTTGATTAAGTTGGAGTGTCCTGGTTCAGGGATTGAGGGAGTGCAGGTGTTATGTGAGAGGGTGAGTGCTGATGTCTGCAAGAAGGAGGTTAGTTAGGATGTCGCTAGTTTAGGTCCAGGTGAGTTTGCATTGGTCTGCAGGGAGCAAGAGGAGGTTGAGAGAGTGTTGTAGGTGCTGCAGGTCTCTGATTTGTTTTGTTTTGGTTCAGTGAGGATCCAGGGAGTCAGAGAGGGATCCCTGGTTGTCTGTTTGTCTCAGGTGGTTTGTAAAGAGGCTTGGAGAGGGCTTTTGGTGCTGCAGGTTTTAAAAAAAGGAGCTACGGAGAGCAGGTGTCCAGGGAGGATGACCAGTTTTGTTTTCTGGACTCTGTCCAGGCAGCATAAAGGGTCTTCATGCAGTGTTTCAGAGCAGGTCATGGGAGTTTGCCTGCAGGTAATAGTGGAGCTTAGGATTTTTTTTTTTGTAGCCGAGGTTGTGATGCTTTTAGTTGTTTCTGGATAGTTTTTTTTCAGAGAAGTATGAGCTTGAGGGAGTTCAGGTATTTGAAGAGTTATCCCTGGTGGTTTTAAAGGAGGGCAGCAGGGACCTCTATTTTGTATAGCTACCAGCTATGAGGAGTTTAGGAGGATGCTGTTCTGTTTGTGAGGTGCTGTGAGAATTAAAGGGAATAGGAGTTCAAGGGAGGTCTAGTGAAGGCTGTTAAGTTGTAGGTTGTCTTAGGTGTGTAGTTTTTTTGAAAGAGTTTAGTGAGTGTGTAGGAAGAGTAGGAGTTTGAGCTTAGTCCGAATTTGCAAACTTATATACTGTCAAGTGCTAAGTCTCTAAAATTTGTCTTTCCATAGTTGTTCGGGTCTGAGAGCATGATAAGAAGTAATTAGTTATTGTAATTTGCATTAGTTAATGATAAGATGGAATGATGCTTCAGCTTATTAAAATCCAAAGGTCCGCATGTTTAAGTCTTGAATATTTAAAGAAGTGTCATTGGTTTAATGTTATTTCGCTCAGTCTACAATGTCGTGAAGACTCATTTTGTTAGTAAATCTAAAATTTTAGTATAATCGCTGCTCCAACATAGTATTTGTGACCCTACCTTATTATGAAATCTTGTCAAACATAAATAGTCATTAGTGAATTGTCCTAGTTAATATCTGAGTTGTAAATTTTAGTTGTTTATTTGGGTGCAAAACCTTATAACAGATTACTTAGTTTGTTCCCATTTTCTTGGATTCTTTTCTCACGGATAATTGAAAGTATTTTCATACTAAATTTGTACTTGACATATTCAATACCTCATTTAGCTGCTTGTTGTCTTTCATGAGATATTGTTCAATGTATGAATGTAAACATAATGTAGTCTGTTCGGTTGTTGAAAATAAATATGTAGTAAACTGCTCATTTAAATTTCTGGCTCTCTATTTGTAAGTTTTGTATGCTTTATTTATACTTGTTAAATTTCAAATGTTTATAAGAGTACCAGATCGACTTTAAGCTAATGAAAGTTTATCTCGTTTAGTTTAAGATCCTAACTGTATTTCATAAGATTAATTTGTGTTCAGTGAGCCAGTTCCTAATCCTTTTTCTCTATTTTTTCTCATTTTGGCATGATACACTCTTGGGAACGAGTTGAATGAAACTCATAAACGGGGATGACTACATGCATTCAGAGTTATTTGATCTGCTCCGCATTTGCGGGACTTGATATCCCCCAAAATGTAAAAGAAAGAAAAATGAAAATTATAAAGTTCAATGCTCAATGATTGAGTTTGCGCTTCCGGGTTCTATCTTCTAAACTCCATCCTTCCCCGCTCCCTTTGAAAATGCATGTTGTATAGGACTTCCATAGACCGGATTAGGAGCCCTGTAGGATAGAAATGATATTTGAATTGTGAATAATTATTTTAAATTACTTAAATTGTTTTTATATGAATGCTTTGTATCATTTCTTTGCGAATCGCCAATTAATTTATGGATGTTTAGAATTATTTGTCAATTAATGAGTGCAAAATCAAATTCGACTAAAAATCGTACCTTCGTCATAATTCGCATTTGAATTGCTTCTTTATTTATTATATTAAATATTCAATTATTTATTTATTTAGTTAATCAATTAAATTTTAATCCTTTATTTATTTATTTACTTAATCTAATTTATTTAATTTCAAATAAATATTTATTTATTTAATCAATTAAATATTTATTTATTTAATTAATCTATTATTATTCATTTACTCCTTTATTTAATATTAATTTAATAAATATTCATTTATTTAATTAAGTTATTTATTTGTTTATTCATTTATCTATTTATTTAATTAATCCTCTATTATTATCCAATTATTTATCTAGTTTGTTTCATTTAATTATCTAACTTCATTTAACCTTTACTTATTCTATTAATTAATCAATTGATCATTATTTCATTATCCATTTAATTAATCTTAAATTGGGTCATCTATTTATCTAAGTATGAGCATAATTAAAATCTTATCTTATTTATATTATTCTTATTATCCATATATAAAATTAGCTTTATATACTTATTATCCTTAACAAATTCGTGAAAACCGCCGGATTAACCGCATTTAGCGGATTTTCGAAAGTGCTCCCGCTAGGGACCTTCTTTCGAATTTAATAGAACCACTTACCTAAGAATCTCTGAATTTAATTTCCTTTTAAAATAAGGAAGAAATGCACTCATTAATTAACAATTGGTTCCTAATAATCCTTAAATTAGGTGGCGACTCCAAAGAAGCCCTTTGGAGTCTCCATTTTGTTGAAATAAAATCCCGATGCATACTTGTGTGTGCATTTTTTTGGGAGGGTTCAACAGTATTTTTTATGCCTAAAATTTTCCTTAAAGGTAAAACACATAAATTTGTAATAGGGTCAAAAGCAATACGGTGAATATAAAGGAAAAGTACTAGAGCAGGAAAAATAAAGAGTGTTATTCCTTGAGAACAGTCAGATTCTTGGAGAATCGCTTGATATACAATACAATGGAAGGAAGGGTATATATAGCTATAGATTTATCCAGTCCTAATTATGGTAAAGTACAAAGACTACAGGCCTTGGGCTTGTTTACTCAAGACAGTGATACATATTAACCCTAACTAGGAGACTGTAAACCCTAAGGCAGCGGGATGTATGTCTTGCGTCCCATGGTCCGTGTCTGCTGAGTGGCCGTGGCTTAAGCGACAGGGGTGTATCCTCTGCGACCAGTAACTTCTAGGCAGTCTAGTATTCACCAGCTGGACTCGTATCCTTGTAATCATAGATAGTGTATATTTACCCATACAGTCGGTCCGCCCTACTTGCTGAGTGCTGATGTAAGCAATCAGGAAGTGAAAGAGTCATGCAAAGGAGATGTATGAAAGGATATTTCACTGAATCCTTGAAAGTGGCAGCTTCCTTGACCGAGGTAGACACCTGATTTCTTCTAGAACTACATGCGTCTTTGCTTGATTGGCTACCAGTCATTCCATGTACCTTTCCCATTATTGCCTTTTACTGCGCCGAATTATTTCATATCCCATGCCATAATTACTTTGAGCGCTTCATGCTCCCTTCATATATTTTATTCAGCCTATATAAAGGGACTTTCCTCAACATAAGTGGATCATAAACTTTTTTAGAGATATATTGTCGTCCTTAAAACCTTCTCATGAAAGAATAATTCTACTTCTTCTCAAAAAATGTTTGCTTTTGATCCTGGTTTTATATTCCCAAAATAACTCCTTCATTCGGAATGGATGGTATCTTAGAGAACTGAAAACAAAGAAAATTCCATAAATTTCTTTCTTCGTTGTTCCAACCATGACAGGATGAACGGAGTCCTCCGATTCATGATGTTTGCTCAGGATCCGAATGAGGTTCTCTGGAATGTCTTTGTTATGACACGTGCACGATCACGGTGTGCTCATTTTCTAACACAGCGATTGCTGTGATATTCCTCTTATCATGCGGGGCCAGGTTGCTTCACCCTTTCAGCTGTCATGAGGCTTCTCTTCCAGGATACTTTCAGCGTACTGGTGGTTTCTTTGACGGTGTTGGGTTAATGCTCCATTGTCTGGCTTTGTTCCTTGGCTGGCAAGGGGATTCGTCCTGAACCCATCAGCAGATTAAGGTATTACTAAGCTCTACATCTGCTTGTGGCTCAAGGTTGTCTCCTTGTTCGGCTGGGTCGGTTGAACTGCTATCGCGATGTCTCTTCGGCCACTGGCTAAGGGCTGTGTGGGAAGGAACTCCTCCATTGTGAAGGTTCCCAGCTTTAACCCTTTTCTCTTCAATGAGTTACCAATTGTGCTTGAAGATTGTTCGGGTCGCGCACTCCCGTTTCACCAGTAGAGGTTGAAGCAGATCATTTAGCTTCTTTATCATGAGGAGAGATAGGCTTGCCCGTGCTTAGATGCTTCAGAAGTACTTTACTTAGGACGAGATGTTATAATTCACGTATGGGCGTTGTATCAGTGGCCGTGTACTGAAGAATGCTCGGACCGACATAGCTCCTGGTAGAAGTTTCAATTCTGGCTGAGGTGTTTGGACGGTGTAGAATTTCAGAAGACCTTTCAATTTCGGTCTCTTGAGACCACTTAGTTCTTCAAGAACACTTGTAATGAGCAGTGTTGTATTCAAAAGAACTTGATTGTATATTGTAGCCTACGAGCCTTAGATAAAAATAAAAACGGACATTCATCAAAATTTGTTTTTTGTGCTTACTTGCGTAGTTACTTGTAATTTAGTGAAGCAGTGGTTTTGGGTGCCATTCTGGGCGTTTGTCTTTTTAAGATGGATGTCCGCTTGTTGGACGGTATTTTATTCAACAGCAAGTGATGGCTTATGTTGCGTCTATAATAGATGTCTTTGATTAGGACAAGGCTCGCACCTTCAAGGGGACGTCTTTATCCCGTTATATGCAACAAGCATTTTTGTAATTTACTTTACTTTTGTAATAAAAAATGAGTGTATTACTTCAACTCAAATATGGCTGGGGCCATGAATAATTGGATCGTAGATGGATCTGGTTATAAAAATGACTAAGTAGAATAACAAAGTTATTGAATAAATAAGGGGCGTGAAGCCAATAGAAGTTTAACTTTGATAATAATGAAGGGGCTCGATACCCTTTAAAAGTAATAAAAGAACAAGAAAAAAATGAATGTCTTGAGTATAACAGCCTATTGACCTTTCAATACCAGCATTCCTTGGGCCAAGTGATGGTTGTTCCTTCAGTGCTTGTGGGGACATTATTTTCTTGATAGTATTGCCTCATACCTGGTTGAAGATTGGCTTCCAAGATGCTTTAGAGTGTTCTCTCGAGTGCTTTCGTCGGCTTGCATTGGACCCGGACACATGGTCTGTGGGACGCTGATCATCTGATAATATAGCTCCCCGTTGATCAGGCAGTACCGAGTTGCCTGCTTCCGCAACAGTCTACTTTCTTCTTGG
The DNA here is from genome assembly GCA_029990575.1 of Petunia axillaris subsp. axillaris. NCBI lineage: Eukaryota > Viridiplantae > Streptophyta > Magnoliopsida > Solanales > Solanaceae > Petunia > Petunia axillaris. The sequence goes on along the minus strand of JARKNS010000001.1, from coordinate 7,734,547 downwards.
CCTTCAAGGAGTGTTCCCTTGTCCAAGAATTCAGTTAATGCATGGCACCAATTCAAGACGGGTCCTGTAGTGGGAACTTTAAGGTTTATCAGGTCCGAGTGAGTTAGCTCAACCACCATTTCTGTACTGCCTGAATTCGTATCTGCATCGGCAGTTGAACTAGCTAGCAAATCGGCCTCTGTAGCTTCTTTTGTATGAATAAACTTCCACTAGTGGAAATTTTTCAGAAGGCCCTCTACTTTGGCTAAGCATTCTGGCATACAAATGTCTTTAACTGTGAAGACTCCATTTATTTGATTGATCACCAGCTGGGAACCACTACAGAGACTGATCTCCCTGACCCCCAATATGTAAGCTAATTCTAGGGCTTGAGCGTCTTGCAGCTTTACGAAAGACCTTTCCAGATGGAGATTTCACCAGTAAGTTAAGATCGGCTCCTTCGTCGATTAACACTACATTCGAGTGGATTATCTATTCTCTGGGGCTGATCCCTTCTATGGTCTCCATCATTTTTTTAGCTTCTAGCATCAATTTTATGCTAAAATTTATAGCGAAGTCTGCTAGAGCCTAAGATTCGATGGCTGTGTGCGGCTAATAAATTATGCCATATTCTCCCAGTTCAATGGCCCATTCCATCAGCCTTCTTGAGAGTCTAGGCTTAGACAGAATAATCTGTAATGGGACAGAAGAGACCACAATGACCGTATGATTCAGAAAATACGATCATAACTTTAGATGGCCATAACCACCAATGTTACTAGCTGGTCTGGGACGGAAGAAACAATTTTATGGGTGGAAAACCTCCTACCTTTCTTCACTAATGAAGGGGTTTATATGCAATTGAAAAATCCTAACCCTAACTTAGCCTCCAAGTATAGTAGTGGGCTTGGCCCAAAACTCTTAATGTGTTATTTACACATCTTTCCTAGTACTAACACCAATTACAAGTATGTATTTACATCTATATTCCATTACCTCCCCTCAAGTTGAAGCATGAGGATTTCTAATGCCCAACTTATTAAGGAAATAATCAAAGTGTGCCAGTCTCAGCACCTTGGTAAAAATATCTACCAGTTGACTCTCCGTAGGCACGTAATCGGGACATATTGTGCCTCCAATAATCTCATTCTGTACGAAATGATAGTCAACTTCAACATGCTTAGTCCGCTTGTGAAACACCAGATTTCGGGCTATATGTAAGGCGCTTGACTGTCATATCTCAGCTCTATCAGAGGAAAATGCTTGATACCGAGTTTCCATAGGATTACATTAAGCCATTTCAACTCACAGACGGTCATTGTCATCGACCGATATTCAGCTTCAGTCGACGACCTAGAAACAATATGTTGTTTCTTGGTCTGCCACGATATTGGTGATTGGTGAGTCCCCCAACAAAACATACTATCCGGTCATAGAACATCTTATCAACGGACACCCTGCCCAATCTGAATCACACCACCTGAATAAACGGAGATCACAACGGGAACTCATCACAATACCTTGACTTGGACACCTCTTCAGGTAACGGACCACCGGGAGAGCTGCCTCTATATGCTCAACACAAGGATTTAGCATAAATTGAGATAACACATGCACACTATATGAAAAATGTGGCAGTGTGAAACACACGTAGATCAGTCTTCCAACCAGTCTCCTATAGAGCTCAGGATCTTTGACAAAATAGCCGCTTGCTAGTGCCAAACAATGATTCTGTTCTATCGGCGTCCCACCAGTTTTTCTCCCAACAATCCGGCCTCAGAAATAATATTCAAAGCATACTTTCTTTGCCATAAGAGATCCTTTTCGGACCCCTTGCCTCTGTAACAACCAAAAAATACTTCAAATGCCAAGATCCTTCTTATGAAAGCAGTTAGAGAGATACAACGTGAAGATTTGAGTAGCTCTCAGATAATTTTGGAGATAATCAAATCATCCACATACACGAGCACATTCAATTGCACATTTCCTTTCTTCATCATAAACAAAGAGTAGTCGAAGTATAACCGACGAAATCCATAATTCTGCAGAGCTGCCAATAACTTTGCAAACTAATAATGAGTAGCTTGCTTCAATCCGTACAAGGATTTTGGAGACGATATGCATTTCATGTCCTATGATTTTGATGCCTCGGAAGCAGTTTCATATATACCTTTTCACGAAGATCTCGATGCAGAAATATATTGTGCACATCCATCTGATGCAACTACCACTGTTTTGCTGCAGCCACGGCCAGAAAAACTCGGACGGTCACCATTTTGTCAATCGGTGCAAATGTCACTGTGTAATAAATTCCTTTCACCTGGTGATTTCCAAAAATCACAAGTCTTGCTTTTTACCGCTTAATGGTACCATCATAGTTATACTTGATTTTATACACCCATCTGCAGTAGAGCGCTTTTTTTACCCGGAGGCAAGCGCTCAATAACCCAAGTGTTGTTTGTTTCCAAGGCATGTAACTTATGTTGCATAGCTAATCTTCATCTCTTATCCTTGACAGTATTCAAGTAAGAACCAGGCTCATGTCCCTCTGTTATAGCTGCAAGAAAACTCACATGTTTCGGGGAAAAATGATCACAATTGGCATAATGTGCTAGAGGATATGGCTTACCGGAGGGTCGTTGAGGCATAGGTGAACAATCAAATTTTCGGATACATGTCGATACCCGGACTCTGTTTTCGGATTGTATTGATGAAAAAATCCCGTAGAAGAACACTCTCACTCTTTGTTCACTTTCCTCGACCAAACTCTTCCTCCATCCCTTTGGCTTCCAAGTTTTCGAGAATAGAATCAAGGCTCGAATCATCATGATTCACCCCCTCATTCCCCAAATTCATTTCAACTTCCACTTGAGCGTTATTCTCAACAACCACTGGTGTATTCTCAACTCCCCTCTCTATATTTTCTTCTTCTGCTATCACTTCGGTCAGTGGTACCATATTATGACTTGGTTTCTCTTTCGCACCATCCGTTGGTATAAACTGAAACTCATTCTCATAAAACACAATGTCCCGAGACACCAAATTTCTTAGCATCTAAGTCATACAATTTTCATGCCTTCTTCCCATTTGGATATAAAAAAAATACACATCGATGACTCCTATTTTTAAACTTATATATAAAGCTTCAGTCCCATAACAAAATAATGGGAACTCTTCAGTCCCATAACAAAATAATGGGACATTTGAACATGTTAGTTCAAAGTCCCAGCATAAAATATCGAGACTAGTCTGGGGTGTTTACCAATGCTAATAGAGCGTAAGTGTGCGCGTAAATTTTTGGTTATTTCTCAAATAATTTTGAAACGGTGGATAAAACTCATTGAGCGCGTCCAAAAATGGCTACGCATCACAATTTCCCGATTTTGTATCGCTTATAACAATGTTGTGGATGAAACCCTAGTTGTCAAGAATACTGGCCTTGGGCTACATGTTGTCAAAGTGGAGAAGATCTACAGAATTAGGACCCGTTTGTCCATAATTTTTTTTGCTTTTTTCAAAATTTTTTTGAAAAACATGTTTGTCCAACCGAAATCTTGTGACTTTTTCAACCTTTATTGGAAAACAGTTTTTGAAAAACCAAAAATTGATTTAGAGCACTTTTTCAAATTTTTTCAAAAAAAAAAAATTTCTCCTCTCATAAACTCTATTTTTTTTTCAGGTGAAATATATGTCCAAACACAACTTCAACTTCCAAATATCATTTTTCAACTCAACTTCAAGACTCTTTTTTCAAATATTTTTTCAAATCTATGGAGAAACGGCCACTTAGGATACTTTCTGACACCCTATCAGAGATTTGACAAAAGCAAAACTATGAGATTTTTTTTTAATTATAGACCAGCACATCATTATAAGTACATTACATATTGCTATGGGAGTACATCACGCTATCAGACAGTTATGTAGCTCTATATTTAACTCCACATTCCACAACAATTGATTCTCATGACCCCATATTTTTCAATGATGCATACGAGAGAAAGAAAAGAAAATGCATGGCCTAGCTGAATACTTAGTCACTGAGCTAGCTAGGCTTGGCTCAAGGCTGGTCCTAATCTCTAGCCTCTTAATAATGAGAAAGCTTCTTTCCTAGCTTTCTTGAGACGATCTTGAAGTTTGTACATATCTTCTTCACTCCCATTCATGTATGGTATTCCGGTCCACATTGTTTAACCTAGATCCGATTTTAGGCCAATTAACAATTAAATTTATATTTGCGGAGTCACGATCAATAGTTGAGATTAAGAGTTTGAGCGATGAACGTAAATGGTGACAGTATGAGAACGAGATATAAGTATTAACAAATAAAGATAAAGCATAAACCGGAATAAAGAGAGGTAACCGTATCGTATCGCTTATCCTCGGGGAGAGCTCTTCGATACCAGCCGCACTTAGAGTATCAAAGTACTAAAATAATAGGCTAAATATAACCAAATGGAATATCTAAGCAAGAGTGAGAGAGTATTCTTATTGATATTGTAGTCAGGAAGTAAAGTTGTGTTTCAATCGTTTAGGGCAAATGCTATTTATAAGTACAATAGGCACCCGTTGGGATTCGTAGCCGCTGGGCATGGATCCGTCTGGATAAATAACTGCTGGGCACGTATTCGTTGGAGGCATAACCGCTGGGTTGTAATGATTGCATTAATGACAATTAATTGAATGATCGTGGATGATCATGTTAATAATTGCTCACTTAGACCATGTTGATTGATGAAGTGTTTCATAGCTCCTTCAGGTCTGTTCGTGATAAATGTCTGTCCGTTAGATGTCTGTCCGTTGGAACTTCTGCTCGTATCCGTTGGAACTTCTGCTCGTACCACGTGGTAGACACGTGTCACCTTTTCAAGTCCAGTCAGCTTTTATCTAATACAGATAGTCCCCGCACTTCTCGAGCAGAGTATCTGTTCGAGGAGTGGATAGGAATTTTGGCGGGAGTTTTTGTAAACTTTTGTCTTTGTGTGATGCGGCTTGGTGACGTATGAGCCTTATCAGCTACGTGACAAGCCCCTCTGACGTGCGCATTTAATGCGCCGTATAAAAAAGTAACTGCAGCTGGCACGCTTGTGGAATTGCAGTCCATTCTGAAGTGACTACTGTGTGTCTCAAGAGTAAAAGTAATGATTTTTAACCACTTCAGTCACGTGCACACGTCGTCTGTTGATCACGAGGTGACCGCTGCTCTTCAGAATAATGATGACACTATAAAGTTTGATGAACCCTATTCTTTCCTTTGACGGCCAGATCTGATCGTAGTTTCTCGGATGACCTCCACGTGTCTCGAAGGAAGTTGTAGGGCTGAATCTTCACTCCTATAAATAGGGGTTTGGTTGATGAGAAACTTTTTACTTGCCTTTATTTCTTCTCCGCAGTTTATTGAAAACCTTTGAACTAGCTTTTGAATTCCTCTTGATAACTTCATAATCTTTCTGAAATCATGACTTCAAGATCTAGAAAAAATCAAGGCACAAATATTGCTGGTAGTTCCTCAGCGGCCACTCCTAGGCCCCGGGCTACTCAGGCTACTGCTGCAGAAATTATCCCCAAGAAATGGGGTGAACTGGAGGCGGACTGTAACATTAAGTCCTTTAATAATAACGAAGGAGATACGCGCAACTGGCCGGCGTATAGGTTTAGGTCTGGGATCACAAAGGAGTTGATCCCACGAGTGAGGATGGATTGCAACTGGGGTGATGAGGTTCCCCTTTTGCCGGTCTCCGAGGAGGAGAATATTACTTCCCATAGGGCTGGGTGGACAACCATGTGCACCTACCCTTTCATAGTGGGATGTAGGTTACCTCTGCACCCTGTGCTGGAGAGGCTCTGCAGAGAGTACCTACTCTGCCCGGGGCAATTGTGCCCCAGTATATACAGAATAGTTACACTTTTAGATTGGTTTGCAACTGAAACCGATCAATCTTTTGGATACGAACATTTTATTTCTTTGTACAGTATACAAAATTTTAAAGATGGCTATGTAAATGCCAGGATGCGCGGAAGCAAGGGCTTGGTGCGCAGTTCTGAGGATACAGGTGACCGAGGCTGGGTACACCGGTATCTGTTTGTGCGCTCCTCGGCCTTAACTTTTGGCGACAAGACTTATCTTCCAGAAGTCTGGAATAAGAAGCGTAAGTCCCCGAGTATTTTTAAAATTCTTTGTGTTCTTCTTTTCCTTCTCATCTGCTAACTCCGTTCAATTTCTTTTTGTAGCGGCCAAGCAACCCTACGACGGGCTCATATCTGTCGATGAGCTGATGGCGTGGGTTGAGCCAATTTTGAAGGAGTTCGCTCGTGAGAGGAGAGAATGGGCGCACTTTGCTGCTTATATTTCTGCTTTCATGATTATCCTTCCCTTTTGAAACTTCTCCGTGTCTGACCGTTTTACCTTTTCGTAGGTTTGGATACTTCAAGAGATTTCTTTCCTGCTCCCCCCCAAGACGGGCCTTCCGAGCCTGTCGCTGACCCAGATGCTGAGGCCGCGGCTATACTAGCTTCGGTGGAGGCACTGCGCAGCAGTGAGGGGGCAAGGAACTCTTGTCTGTTGGTCTGGGCTCCCTGAAAAGAAAGAAGAAGAGCCAAGATGAAGGCGGAGCACAGAAGAGGTCTGCTCGTAAGACTTCCGTGGCTGCCGGGCAAGCTTCATCTGCTGGGAGTGAACCTTTGTCTAGGGCCAGTGTACCGGGGCCCGTGGAAGAGAATGTCCAGACAGCTGCGGAAGTCACCGAGTCTGCACAGGGAGAGGGTTTAGCCAAGGAGGTTATCTATCTTTCGGACACTGAGGCCGAAGTTGATGTTCCCCTTAGGCGAAGACCTCATCTTCGAAGTGACAGAAGAAGGGCCGAGGAGGAGGCTATCCGTACTCCGGAGAGGAGTCCCCGAGTTGATGACGGGGTGGAGGCAGGTCCTTCTCGTGTAGACAGGGGGAAAAGAAAGGTAGGTGAAGAAGAAGAAGAAGTAAAAGAAGAAGTTAGAGAAGAAGCTCCCCAAGAGAGTAGCCGGGGTCCTCGTGTTTTTCGTTTTGAGGACCTGGAGAATGTGGCTACTGAGGGGGCGGCGCCGGTCGGTCTTCGCGAGTGCGAGACGATAAATCCTGGAGTGGAAGGTGATTCTAACCTTTCATCAACAAGGTTCATCTGGCGGTCTATCATTGGTGGCCAGACCGAATTGAAGGATATCAGGGGTGTCCGTTACAAGTTTGGGCCAAATTATCCTTCTGAACAGGCTTGGGAACCCAAGTACTGTGAGAGGAAGCACACTTTGAAACTTGCCCCTGATGTTAACTTTATAACTGGACCGGGTGGTTTGGCTGAGGCGGTCTCTTCGCTCATCGGTCCCCGTGAAGAATGGGTGCTGATGGAGCTAAGTGATGAGGAATTAGCCTTTCAGATTGCTGCTGATTCTGCCCGGGTAAGTGTTTTCGGCTTTGTGTTGGGAATAACTTTAGCCTCGGACTTCTAACCTTGACTTGTTTTGCTTTTTCAGTCAAGTATGCTGGCTGCCGAGCTCATGTTTTGCTCCAGGCTTAACAACGTCGATCAAGTACTCGAGGTAAAGAAAGAGTTGCTGGATGCTCTGAAGGAGAACAAGACCTTGATGGAGCAGTGTGGTCTCCTAGGGGGTGAGGTTAATCGGTTGACTGATGTCAACAATGAACGTGTCGAGCAGATTAACGCACTCACCAGGGAGAAGGACCTTCTTCTCGAAGAGAAAGAAGGGTTCGCACGCTCTACTCAGGGTCTAGAGAGATTGCTCGAAGAATGTACAACTTTTTTGAACAGTGTTATTGAAAATCGTGCATCCCTTGAGATGGATCTACAGAGAGCCAATGAAGGATCTATTAAGGCCAGAGCTGAACTCCAGGCTACCAAGGATCAGGTCGCTCAATTGATGAGTGCTCAAGCCACTCTAACAAAAGACTTGGCAAACCTGCACGATCAGTCTGAGATTAAGGCCAAGCTTGCTGCGCTTGAGGCCAAGCGTACATTGCTCGTGCAGATTCAAGCTAAACAAGTTAATGTTGAGGAGATGCTGCAGACGACAAAGAGCGCTGTTCGTAGAATTAGACAACCACTGAGTCTCTCTCCTGAGGAGTCTGAAGGTGAAGATGAAGATGAGGACGAAGATGACGGCGATAATTCAGGGGATGATGGCAGAACTGACGGAGCTGGTGCGTCGAATTCTGGTCGTAGCCCTAAATGTTGATGCCCTTTTTCAATCTTTGATTGATGTATTTTTTATTGTCTGGCGAGAGCCAGATTTATTTGTTTATGGACAGAAGTCTGGTAAAGACTTTCTGGTCTCTTGTATGGCCGGTTTCATTTGGACTTTGAACACTCTGTAAACTTCTATTAGCCGTTTTCGGCATCTTATCGTTTTACAGGATAATGTATATATGATTTTAGATCTATTCAATGACTAAATTTAGCCTGAACTTTTGATCTTTTGTTTGCATGTGTTGTGGCTTTCGTGCCTTATGATTGGGAATTTTCTGAAGTTTGAACTTTATTAAGTTCTGGTCTCCAAAAGTTTGCCCGAATGTTTTTAACTTAGCCTTTCGTTAGGAAGAGGTCGTAAGTTGTAAATAGTCTGACCGAATCGTGGTCGTTAGATTTTTGGCCGAATCATTGCTCTGTGCATATAACCTTGCTTATCGTTTTGATAGTCGAAAGTTGTTGCACGGCTTTGTAGATTGGCTCTGGCCGAGTCGCTGGCCTTGTGAACGACTTCTCTTATTTTCGTGGAAGTCTTGTCACGTAAAAGTTTTTGAAAAACTTTAAAAATTTGCCTTTTGGTAAGGTCTTTTGCCTTTGTGAAGGTCTTACCTGGCCTACAGGAGCCTCTCACCACCCCCTTGTTTTTATGTTGGAGCACGTAAAGTGACAACATGAAAAGAGTTTCGGTGAGTTGCATATAGAACACATATAACCAAACGAGGAGTGTGTCCGCTGTGGGATTCGAACCCACAACCGCGAAGTTGAAGAACTTCGAGCTCTACCAGTTGTGCTAAACGGATCTGACCTTGTTTAAGTCGTTAGTATCATTTTGAGAGAAAATATAATAAAAGTAAGAACTTTTGTAAAGATAAAAGGTAAGTGTAAGATAACTAACCGTTTTACCACTTAAAAGTGATACCTTTTGAGGTGAACCACATTCCAACTGTTCGGGACAGTGGAGCCGTCTGGTCGTGCCAAGCGATAAGATCCCTTGCCCACTGAAGCAATTACTTTGTAGGGGGCTTCCCAGTTAGGACCAAGCTTCCCTGAATTTGTCTCTTGTGTGCTCTGGGAGACTTTTTTGAGTACAAAGTCTCCAACCTGGAAGCTTCGTACGCGCAGTCCCCGATTGTAATATTGTTCGATTTGTTCTTTCTGAGCGACTACTCGTACGAGAGCTAGCTCTCTCCGTTCTTCGAGGAGGTCCAGCTCTTCGGAGAGGTTGACTGAGTTTGATTCCTCAGTGGCATGTGCATATCGCAGGCTGGGCTCTCCTATTTCAATTGGGATTAGAGCATCTACACCATACACCAATGAGTAAGGAGTTTCTCCGGTACTCATTTTTATTGTTGTGCGATAAGCCCATAGTACTCCAGGTAACTCTTCTACCCAACATCCCTTTGCCTGCTCGAGGCGCTTTTTAAGGGATTCAATGATGATTTTATTGGTAGATTCTGCCTGTCCATTGGCAACAGGATGATATGGAGTGGAAGTGATCCTCTTGATGTGCAGATCATCGAGGAATCTAGTCACTCTCTGGCCGATAAATTGCGGTCCGTTGTCCATGACTATCTCCTTAGGTGCTCCAAAGCGACATACAACAAAACGCCAGAGGAAGTCGACAACCTCCGTTTGTCGTATCCTTGTGTATGCTGCCACTTCGACCCACTTTGTGAATTAATCAGTGATGATCAATAAGAAGTGCATCCCCCTTGGTGCTGTGGGAAGAGGACCAACAATGTCCATCCCCCATTTCATGAAGGGCTACGGAGAGATTATTGAATGGAGTGGTTCTGCTGGCTGATGGAGAAGATGAGCGAACCTCTGGCATTTGTCACATTTTTTGACAAATTAGTTCGTATCTTTCTCCATTTTGTCCCAATAGTAACCTACGAATCAGCTTCCGGGTTAATGCCTTGCCCCCGGAATGATTTCCACAACAACCTTCGTGGACTTCTCTCATCACATAATTGATTTGACTTGGTCCGAGACATTTTGCGAGAGGTCCTGCAAACATTTTTCGGTAGAGCTCGCCGTTGAGAATTGTATACCGAGCAGCTTTTATTCGGAGTTTGCGAGCAGCTTTTGTATCTACGGGTAGAGTTCCATGGATAAGATAATTTGTTATCTCATTCCGCCAGTCCCAACTAGCGTTGATGGTGTTGACTTCGAACTTTTCTCTGTCCATGGTCGTGTAGAAAAGTTGAACAACAGCTGAAGAGCTGGCTGCCCCTATCTCTGCCACAGATCCCATATTTGCGAGAGCATCAGCTTCATGGTTCTCTTCCCGTGGAATCTGAATTGCTTCCCATTCGTCAAACTGTGCTAGGAGCTCTTTCACTCGGGCGAGGTACACTTGCATCCTGGATTCTCGTGCAATGAAACATCCATTAATTTGATTGACCACCAGCTAAGAGTCGCTTTTTAATTTGACGATGGTTGCTCCATAACTTCGGGCTAGTTCTAATCCTGCAATAACGGCCTCATATTCGGCCTCATTGTTAGTAATAAATGGGCACTTGATAGCCTGCCTTACCGTCTCACCGGATGGAGCGACGAGAACCAATCCAAGCCCAGACCCTTTGACGCTCGAGGAGCCGTTTGTGTGAAGGGTCCACGTGCCAGGAGCCTGCCCTGCATAAATAATAGCTTCTCTTTCTGCCTCAGGGTATATATTAGTGCTGAAGTCTGCCACGAAGTCTGCTAAAACTTGTGACTTTATTGCCACCCTAGGCTGGTAGGTAATATCAAATTCAGATAATTCTATAGCCCATTTTACTAACCTTCCTGAAAGTTCAGGTTTGTGCAGAACATTTCGTAAAGGAAAGGTTGTAACCACAGCTATCGAATGACTTTGAAAATAAGGGCATAACATACGAGCAGCAGTTACTAGTGCCAGTGCCAATTTTTCTAAAGGTTGATAGCGTGTTTCTGCGTCAATTAGAGCTTTGCTAATGTAATATATAGGAAGTTGTTTACCTTTTTCTTCCCGAACTAGAACAGCGCTTACCGATGATTCTGAGACTGCCAAATAAATTAGGAGCTGCTCACCCTCCTGAGGTGTGGAGAGCAGTGGTGGATTGGATAGATACTTTTTCAGATCCTTCAATGCTTGCTGGCATTCAGGGATCCATTCGAACTCCTTGTTTTGCTTTAAGACATCGAAGAAACTCTTGCATCGGTCAGATGATCGGGAAATGAATCTGCGTAGGGCCGCCACTCTCCCCGTCTGTTTCATGACATCTTTCCTGTTGTGAAGTACATCTGGGATTGATTCAATGGCTTTAATCTGAGCGGGATTGACTTCAATTCCATGCTGAGAAACAATGAATCCCAGAAACTTCCCCGATCCGACTCCGAATGCACACTTCTCCGGATTCAGCTTCATGTTGTACTGATCCAAGATTCGGAAAGCTTCTTTCAGATGTGCCAGATGGTCCTCTGCTCGTTTGGATTTGATCAACATATCATCGATGTACACTTCCATAGTCTTTCCGATATGGTCATGAAACATTCGATTGACTAGACGCTAATATGTTGCACCTGCACTCTTTAGTCCACATGGCATAACTTTATAACAATACGTACCTCGACAGGTTATGAACTCCATTTTCTCCTGATCTTCAGGGTCCATCAATATTTGGTTATATCCGGAGTACGCGTCAAGGAAGGTGAGCACCTCGTGTCCGGCTGTTGCGTCGATCAGTTGATCTATCCTGGGAAGGGGATATGAATCCTTCGGGCAGGCTTTGTTTAGATCCGTGAAGTCAATACAGACTCGCCATTTACCATTCTTTTTCGGTACGACAACCACGTTGGCTCGCCAGTCTGGATATTTGACTTCACGTACTGAACCGATTTTTAACAGCCGATCGACCTCGTCGTTGATGACCTGGTTCCTAAAGGCTCCTTGCTGGCGCGTCTTCTGTTTCACCAGACGGTGATATGGATCGACGTTCAACCTGTGAGTAATGATGTCAGGAGAAATACATGTCATATCTGCGCCGGACCAGGCGAATTTTTTATGCCACTCCCTGAGGAACTGGAGGATATCTCCCTGTAAGCGTTCGCTCAGCTCAGTCCCTAAGTACACCTTCCGCTCCGGTTTGTCGGCGAACAATTCTTCGGGTTCCAAAGCTTCCACGGTTGGCATGTGGTTTTCTCTTTCGTCCATCTTCGTGATGAATTCCGGTACCTCGTACTTAGCCTCTTCAGGTGGTATGTCTGGCCCCAGTCGCTGTAATTGCTATTTGTTCTCTTCGGGTAGTTTGAGAGCCATCGAGTAGCAATCTTGGGCAGAGCGTTGCTCTCCTCGGACCTCACGTACTCCCCATTCGGATAGGAACTTCAATACTTGATGATAAGTTGAAGGAACAGCTTGCATGTCGTGGATCCAAGGTCTGCCCAAAATGATGTTGTAGGCTAGATCCGCATCGACAACATGAAAAGTTGTTTCCTTCGCTACCCCTTCGGCGAGAGTTGTCAGGGTAATTTTACCAAGAGTCTTCTCACTCGAGTTCGTTGATATTTACCCTTGAGGCGGAGTGGTCACAAACGTCCGACCAGCTGACTGCTGGGGACTCGCGGAGAGATTCGTATAATATGCGGGTAGCTACTGAGCATCTAATATCAAGACCGTAGGTAAACGCGATTACCGCCCATCTGTCTGGCATCTCGGGAAGCATAGCTCGCTCTCTTTGGAAGTGATCCACGTATTGGCGGAGAGACTCACCAGGCTTTTGCTTTATCTCGAAAATATTCGCTGCGCGGGTATTTTCCTGACTTCCGCCGACGATAGTTCGTTGAGAATTGCTTTCTGCCATGTTAGTTATAGAACAAAAAGACTGACGAAAATAGGTGTAATGTCAGAAAAGATAAACTATTAACCTACGAAGGCTATTGACCGGCTCCCACTGTGGTCGCCAAATTGTTTAACCTAGATCCGATTTTAGGCCAATTAATAATTAAATTTATATTTGCGGAGTCACGATCAATAGTCGAGATTAAGAGTTTGAGCGATGAACGTAAATGGTGACAGTATGAGAACGAGATATAAGTATTAACTAATAAAGATAAAGCATAAACCGGAATAAAGAGAGGTAACTGTATCGTATCGCTTATCCTCGGGGAGAGCTCTTTGATACCAGCCGCACTTAGAGTATCAAAGTACTAAAATAATAGGCTAAATATAAGCAAATGGAATATCTAAGCAAGAGTCAAAGAGTATTCTTATTGATATTGTAGACAGGAAGTAAAGTTGTGTTTCAATCGTTTAGGGCAAATGCTATTTATAAGTACAATAGGCACCCGTTGGGATTCGTAACCGCTGGGCATGAATCCGTCTGGATAAGTAACTGCTGGGCATGTATCCGTTGGAGGCATAACCGCTGGGTTGTAATGATTGCATTAATGACAATTAATTGAATGATCATGGATGATCATGTTAATAACTGCTCTTAGACCATGTTGACTAATGAAGTGTTTCACAACTCCTTCAGGTCTGTTCGTGATAAATGTCTGTCCATTAGATATCTGTCCGTTGGAACTTCTACTCGTGCCACGTGGTAGACACGTGTAACCTTTTCAAGTCCAGTCAGCTTTTATCCAATACACACATGTTACGGCAATTCCTGATATTGCTTATGGTATTCCGGTCCACATGTTTAATGAGATCTTTGAACTGCCCATTATGGTAATTACTAATTGCCACGTCAAGATCAGTACACTTCATCTAATAAGTAACCGGTGCATTCTAAGTAATTTCCTGCAAATAATTCTCGATGAGCTATATCATTTGCCTCTTTAAGAGACTTTTCGAGATCATCTTTAGCCAAACATATTTGATGAATTACTGTGAATATTACCAGAAAAATATATATAAGCAAAAAACTAGTTGTACCAAAGTGACGCACCATTTTTTTAGTTTCTCTTTTTCTCAATTTGGTTTATCTTATCTCTTAGATTTGATCTAGCATTTTCCTTTATATCGTTTATATTTTTTAGTAGTTAATTGTATTTAGGATGTTGTTATTTAATTCTCATGTTTGTTCATAGGGGGGTTTCGAGTAAATGCAGCATTTGATATTGCAAATTCATTACACCACAACTTAGATTTACTCACTACAACAAATTTGGCCTACGGCCACACTAATTTTAAACAACATTTGAAAAGTGTTGCCAAAAATATTTGTGAGCACACTTTGTAAGTGTGGCCTTTGGACAGAACCTATGGCCACAAATTTTAAAGCAACACTTGTAAAGTGTGGATTTTAATCGTATAGGCAACACTTATAAAGGGTAGCAAAATCATAAAGTGTTTTGCAACACTTATTAATTATTAGGCAACACTTTTAAGAAGTAGCTATATACTTATACCAAATGTAACCCTTTCTAAGTGTACTCTAAAAATTTTTTAAAAAATTATCAAAATTTCCCCTCTAATGTTCTCCTAATTTTCAAGGACCAAATATTTCAAATACCCCGCAAAAATACTTTTCTAGTCAGTTTCCCTCCTTTTAGGTTTACTTCTACTATTAGGTTTAGCTAGCGTTTGTTCATAGTTTTTGGGGGGTTTTTTGGGGATTTTTTGGGATTTCCCTCAACCAGTTTTTAGTTTTTGGGATATTTTGGAAAATTCCCTCACAAACTTCAAATTTTGTTCCAAATAAGATGCATGTCCAAACAAAATTTCAATTTCCCAAATTCCAAATCCCAAATCCTAAATCATGTCCAAACGGGAGCTTATAGTTGAGGAAAAAAATTATTTTTTGGAGTATTTTTTTAACAAAAAACCTTCACTTTATTCATTGCTCTTCGTTCTCGTTGCTGCTTCACCTTCAATTTAGGGAAATATCCACCGCAAAATCAGAGAAATTTTCGGCTGCTTCTTCACCTTCTCTCTCGGCTGTCACCAACACTCTCTATAGTTTCAGGTCTTCCTTTTCCCTTTAATTTAGTTTATATGGACATCATTATCTGGATTGATGTGTATCCGACTGCGTTTTTTCTTGAAACGTTGGCTCAATCGTTGCACTGCTTTGGAATTTTAGTTGATTTGACAAGTGCTCTTGTGAAGTTTATTTGTGTATCAATAATTGTGCCAGAAGTTTATTTGCTTCACCAAACATTGACGTCCTAATTATATTTGGTTGAATCTTTGACAGAGTTACTCTCTATTATCCCATGGGTTTGTTGAGTTTTTGGATATGGTTGGCACATCGTTACTGTGACTTAAGCTAGTAGTATTGTCATTACAGGCCTTATAAAAAAATACCACTGTTAATGTGATTAATGAAATAATAGTGTTCGAAGAAACTTGCTAGGATTGAGCAACAAATATGTCTACTAAGACCTTTTCACTTTGTAATAATAGAATATAGTTTCTGCTAGGAACTAGATAACCTCACAAGTCAAATGCTTAATGGCACAACTCGTTTGGTAAAGGTCTGATATTTGGACCATGAAATTTAGAAGTCCCGAAATGGTCAAATCCCAGTTAACATTCGAAATTGCACGTCACATTTTGTGAAGCTCAAACTCCTTCCTGCTGATAGCTGGGACTAGGTATTAATTTTGGAACTGTTAAGTAACTGTTTACACTTTAGTGCTTTGAACAGTGGGTGTGGTTAAGGATTGAAGTCTCCATGTTTTCCATCTCTACTAGCTTATGAGATTGTTTAGCGAGTACTACACTTATAGAAGTTTAACGACAACAAATTTACACTTGTAGAAGCAGTTCTTTTGTGAGATGGAACTGTTATGCCACTATAAGGTGACATGCTTGATATGGCTTTCTCTATCTTGTTCTCATGTTTAGTACTTTAGTTAGTACTGCTTATTACACACTTATCCAAAAAATAATGGTTAGCATTGCTCGTTACGCAAACTGCTACTTGTTATATTCAATTGATTTTATCAATTAGTACTGTGAAAGGACGATGTAGATAAGGACATCCTCCCTCCCCCTTCTAGCTGAATATAATTTTGCCTTACATGAAATTTGAGGTCACTCAATCATATAGATGAGAAGTGTAGAGAGCTATAGAACTTGGATACTCTGTATGTTCTTTTTTTCTTCTCTTAAGATGTTTAACATCATATGTCTAGGCTTTCTTGTTAGCATCCTTGAAATTTAAAAATAAAAGAGAGTAAAGTGGGAGGGAATGAAAGAGAGTAAATTGGTTAGAGATGTTGATCAGATTGTTTTCTCCACTCATCTGGTTATAATCTAGCAAAACTTTATGTCTCCAACATTGTTGATTCTTTTGTTAATTTTATTTCAGCCAATTTTTACGACATATACATTTTTGAGTTTACGCCTAACATCATGACAATGTAAACATTTAAATTTCAGCCTTTACTTGACTTTGTGTATGATGTTCAGTGATGTTTCTTTTACAGTCTGAACTTCTCAATCGTCAAGTCTCAAGGGAAACATCGGATGATGCGTTTAAAGCAGTGTTTGGAAAAGAGCAGCCCGATCGCATCAGGTGCTATGGTAGAGTTTTCATGAACCTTCTCAAAAATTTAAGCTTGGTGGATTGAAGTACATGTTCTTGTTGCTTTTGGCATAGGCTGTTGCATGGTTGACATATTATGTGATTAAATATACTACTTTTTGCTTTTGTCTTTGTGTTGAGAAAGTGGAGTGATGACTGGAATTATTGAAAATACTTGTCAGATAAAAATTATTAGCAGATCTTAGTCCAAGGTCATGGCCAGGCATTGCTCCATCAAAATAATGACAAAACCATTAATTTCCCGTACAATATGCTGGATAGGGAAACTAAGAGTGCATCAGGTGAAGTCTGCAAGTTCCCCCAATTTTGACAGACATCTCCTATAGTAGGTTGCACCACAAAATTCTCAATGGAAAGAAAATAGGCCATCATTTATAGTAATATCCTCAGTGTCACAATTGGGTGTGTGCTAACATTTGATGCAACTCAGAAAATTAGTGAAGAAACATAGGAAAATTTTGCTATACCCAAAAGATCCTTCATTACAGCTTGTCGTTCAATGTTCCTGTCTTTTATACTGAAAAAATGGACTAATCTGTTTTATGGAGAGATATCAGTAGATATAATGTACATCTAGAGTCATAGATAGATGAAGAGTCTTCAAATGCCCTTTGGCATTTGTAGCTACTCTCCTAACAAAGTAATGACACTTGATATTAGACAAGTTTCTCTGCTCGTTCATTTTGGAACTATAGTATTTGAAATTGTGATCTCTACTTTAAGTACAGAAATTGATACTCATTAAGTGCCTGACCAGCAATAGACTTTCTGGCCAATTCAACTTATTCAAGCGTGTAAGTCTTGCTAAAGTTTTCTTGTTCAAATACTTTCATTTGAAGTTGGTTATCAGGATTACAAGATTCTATTTTCTAACTGAAGTTGGGTGCATGAGTACTGAAACATCAACTTATAGTGTCATATGAGACAAAAAATATTAGTAGTATATATTTGTTTTTATCTATATATTGGTCGCTTTCTAATTTTAATTTTATTTTGTATGTCTAGGAAATTGCCTGTGATACAATTGGAAATGGTGGCTTCAAGTTAATTTGGTGATTTATTGAAGTTAATGATGGAGATTTTTGAACAATTGTTGATGCTTATAGTTCATGATACTATATGAACACTTTTGGTTTTGTAAAGTTCATTGATAGGGCACATCTTGGAATATTGCTATATTAATGTGTAGTACAAGGAGAATTTTTATTCTTCGGTTGCAAATATATGCATTTTGAATTGTTATTTTATTATTTATTTTTGTGCTTAAGATCATCAAGATAGAATAATGTGTATGCTTTATGTAAATGTGATTACATGTATATGATATAAATATAAATTATTAGCCATTGTATATTTTGTATTTTTTTATAGCCTAGCCAAATTGGCACACTTCAAAATGTTGCCTTAGGGGCCATCAATTGCATGCCTATTCATTGTAAGGTCTGTCATGTATATGAGCAGAGGCTACACTTTAAAAGTGTTTCTTTAGAGGCCACGCTTTTAAAGTGTGGCGTATAAGGTCACTTAGGCACACTTCAAAAGCGTGGCTTCTGATGTCCAAAAACGTTGTCGGATGTTGTACTGCAAGTGTGGCCATTATATCTTATTGGCCACACTTGTGAAGCGTGGCTACTAAAGTCACACCTACAAAGTATGACCTTAGGGCAAAGGTAACGCTGGATTTGGCCATTCCTAGAAAAGCGTTGCCTAAAGCCGAAAAGTGTTGCCTTTGATCAAATGCCACACTTTTGAATATTTTAGGGCACACTTTTGAGGGGTGGATAAAGGCCTAAAATGTTGTAGTGACTTTTTTCCGTTAAAAAAAATGTCTACAGTCTATTAATTAAAGTTAGAGGGAAAAGCTTAAGTTTTGCCCCAAAAGATATAGATATAAATGAAACATCTTTGACGACCAATGAGTACATTTGTTACATAATTCTATACATTTTGTTTATTGGGTTCTCACCACATTGGTGTCTAACAAATCGGAATTCGCATTGCGTAGGAACTATTAACAAGGTTTCCAAGTATTAAAACTCGAAATATGTTTCTAATTAACTGTGTAAGATTTTATTCATCGCACCATATTTCTTAATAGTGTAATTATTAAAAAAGAAGTATGTAAGAACATGATCACAAAAAGAAAAGAAAAAAACTAAAGTGAGTGAAAGAAAACAAAAAATCAAGTAAAAGAAAATGAGAGAGTATTTACACGAGAATAACACCGAGAAAAGAAAGAGCAAAACTAATGTGCAATGAATTTGCATGTTAATTATGATCACGAAAAAGGTTATCTAATAGCTACTACCTAGTACTAATTGTACTTTCTACTCATTAATATATATTCCCTCCGGTCCATATTATTCGATTTTTTTGACTGTTCTCACACAGACCAAGAAATCCATCTTTTAACATTAATTAAAGATATCATTTACTAAATTAACCTTCATCTCTTTCAACGCGTTTACCTTATTAACATTGATAACTTTGGAAAGTCAAAATAAATATCATTTTGATTTTTAAAAAAATTAAATATTTTGGACCTAAGAGAAAATACAAAAAAATCATATAAAATGGACGGAGGGAGTACTAGATAAAAGCACGGGCCCACTGTTGTCTATAGGTACTTTTTCTTTCTCAATGAATCAATGTCATGTGGATATAATATCATTGCAATTTAGTCATATATTATGATATGGTACATATATAGGAGTACCTTTGGTATCGGGGTGATATATTAAATAAATTTAATGCTTTCTTTCTTCAATTAGGTGATATCGTCTTTTTTATTTCTGAAAAAAAAAAGGATGTATCCCAAAGATACAGTTGAAAAACTTGTGATCTTATTCTGTCAACTTCACAGCTTTCTTCACACCACGACGACTAAAAACTTATACAATGCGCAGTCAAATTTTCTCTTGCATTCTTCTGTCTAGGGTGCTGCAAATTCTCTGTTTAGTTGTATTCTTTTAGTAACGTCGAGTGCCATAATTAGCTAACAATGACTGAAAATCAGAGCTTCAGAATATTAGCTTAATTGTTATCTTTCATTGGTGCATGGACCAATGTGCAGAGTAATAAAATGATACCATAAATAGAGAGATATAAATTCTACATATACCTCCATATTATATAGTACTATCTTGTAGAGATGGACAAAATGTAGAACAATTTCACAAAATATTAAGTTTACAAAATTAGGTTGAGCAGCTATTGCGGAACACGAATATAAATCAGCACAATCTTTATTCCTCCATCTGTCAATCTCCTAGCTAGGTTCGAGCATTGTTATAGCTAAAGCTTTTCTTCACACACCCTCTTCTTGCATTGCTCTTCATGGCCTTTTATAGCACTGCAAGCAGTAAACGGAAAAAGTACGGGTGATTGGAAAGTTGAGGAAAACATATTTTTGGAAAAAGAGAAGAAACTATACTAAAACGCATGAACTTATTGCTTATTTTGTTGCGTTACGCGAAGAACAAAAACATGGTGTAGAGATTGCATGTCTTTATTTGGTGTCTATTTTGCTGCAACAAGTAAGGTTATGGTGAAGAATATAGCTTCACACATTAAAAATATATTATAAGGATCCCAAATACTTCATATAGAATGTTGTAAACTTGAAGCTCTTCTTCCCAATTACTACCTCTGGCGCCCTACTGAAGAAGGACAAACAACCATATATCCCAAGAATAGGACAAAATCTTAATTGAGTTGATCTAGACGTAAGACATATTATCAAACACCTAACCCGCTGCATCATTATCAAAATTTAACATGGAAGGAGCCAAAAGAATATACGAAAAGCTGCCCGACATACACAAATATCCCGTTAGCAATAACAAGCTGCATCTAAATGAAAAAATAGAACGAACAGAGAAAAAAGTTCACTGAAGAAAATGAATTACACACAGCAAAGACAACACGAAACTCAAATGTAGAAATTAAATTTAGAAATTTGCAAATAAAATCCTCGATTCAATAAGGACATGCATGAATTTTTTTTGTACAAATTGAAAGTCGGGAATCCACAACCTACTAGTTTTCAGCCTATTTAGCAAATAGTCACGCCATAAAATATCTTCCCAAACCATCAACAAATATAATTCACATTCTTGAAAGAGGAAAGAACAAGAAGAACAACTTCGCAGCGAAGGAGAGATAATTAGAACAATGAACTTTCTGAAGTTAAAGAAGGTGAGCAACTAATGTAGAGTTATGAGTGTTTTTTTTTTTTTTTTTTTTTGCACTTAAAATTACTTTTCATTAATTACCAATGTGCATTACATACCAGAACTTGCCTAGCCAAGCAAATCCTTCTCAAACATACCTTAGCTTCCAATCATCCCTATTGACTAGCTAGTTGCCAAAGAGACCTAGGCTCTATGAAGTACACTTCCTAACAGCTTAGCTATTACACAGAGCTTACATAATCAAAGACTTTCCTATTGTTCCTTACTCTAGTACAAATACTTGTTTTTATTTCATGTAGCATCTGCTCCTCAGCTCTACTCCCGTGCTGGTATATCCTGCAGTTCCTCTCCATCCAAACCTCATATACAGTGGTAGCCAAACAGGTCTTTAGTAGTCATCTGTTGCGGCCTTGTTCTTTTGGATGCTATCTGTACTATTCCTATTCCATCTCCCAAAGGAAGTATTGCCCTGTGCCATTTTATCCACTTCAATATCCCTTTCCATATGGCTTTAGTGAACACACAATCAAAGAACAAGTGTTGGGCTTTTTCATTTTGGTTCCGACATAAAACACACCCTCCATCCATTGTGATACCCCATTTTATCATCTTATCCTTAGTTCTAAGTCTTCCCAGAAGAGTCAGCCACAAGATGAAAACATGCTTGGGTTGGACATTGTTATGACAAATCAGGCTAGCCTAAGGCACATTTAAGATTTCTCCCCGAAGGTTTTTGTACACATTCTTGATGCAGAGTTCCCCATTGCTTTTGAGTTTCAGCTTAGTATTCACTTGCTGCCAATGCTTCCTCATGTTTATAATTTTCCTTACCATCCAAGAGGCTTGTGCAGGCATCTTCATTGTGATTAAATCTTGCTTCTTTACATAATACGTGTGCACCCAGGTGATCTATAACTTCTCTTTATGTTGACTTAGTGCCCATAGAAGCTTGCATATAGCAGCTTGGTTCCAGGTTTTAGGTTTATGATATTCATTCCTCCTGCTGCTTTGGGCATATAAGTCTTCTCCCACGCTACCAGTGCCCTTTTAGAAATTTTAGCTTCCCCAGTCCACAAGTAGCTTCTACAGATGGCCTCAATCAACTTAATTACCTTTTATGGTAGTAAAAATAGTTGCGACCAGTATGCTTGGACACTAAATAGGACAACTCTAATCAGCTGCACTCTACCAGCATAAGATAAACTTCTAGCCATCCAGGTAGTATTCTTGCAGTGATTTTATCAACCAATGGCTTGCATTGCATTACTGTGAGCCTTTTTGTTGACAGAGGGACTCCTAAATATTTGAAAGGAAGCTCTCCCACCTCATATCCCAATAGTTCAAGAATTCCTTGCTTAGTATCATTATCAACTCCCCCAAAATACACTTGACTCTTGCTTAAGTTTGCTTTTAGTCCAGATGCCTCTGAAAATAGTGAAAATTTTTTCTTAGCATTTGAATAGATTTCAAGTCCCCTCTTGCAAAGAGTAGAAAGTCATCTGCAAAACACAGGTAGGTAATACCTACCTTCTGACATCTAGGGTGATAATGGAAGTCTGACATATTCTTCAAGGATGCCAAGTACCTATTTAGGTACTCCATGATCAGCACAAAAATATATGGAGATATTGGATCCCCTGTTGAAGTCCCCTTTTAACCTTCATAGTTGCAGATAGTTCACCATTCACTGTAAAGGTATAGCTTACAGTTATACACACCATTAACCAGTTCACCATATTTGTAGGAAATCCCAGCCCCTTTAGCATTTGCTCAATGAAAGCTCATTCAACAGAGTTATGAGTGTTGTTTAGTGTTATATGCATTAGAAAGCATATACACGTGTCCATTTTGAAAAATAAGGCCTAACATTATGGTACAATTAGTATAGCTTTTGGTATATCTTTTTACTGTCGTATTCGTACCTTGCTTGTTGGTGGAAATATATAGTAAAAATATTGCCAGGGGCGTAAAATTAATCAAAACTATTAACTTGCAGAAGTTGTCCTACCATCTAGTTAATTGATCAATCTTAACAGGTCTAATTTACCTCCATTTTTACCGTCGGCAACTTGGTATTTGTCAAAAAATTGGTGGTTCTTTAAAGAACTTCATAATTTTGTTTCCATAGTATTAAATTAATAAGATATCGTCACTTGTCGAAATGTTTTTTCCACCGTTTTTGTGATTAGTCTTGATTTTCACTTTTCTTCATTTCGATGTTTATTATTTTGGAGCTCTCTCCTAGTCGAATACATTTGAAATCCTTTCTTTGGATGATTTCACATACCAGTGGAAGTAAGAGTTTCAATTATGGTCGTAGCACCATCCGTCAAAGAACTTTTCCAAATATGTCTACAATTTAATCCAATTTTTAGTACATGATTATTGCATATACTAAATAGTTTTCAAGCATGAACAAGTTAGCATATTTCTACTCAATAGCTCTCCAAAAGCTATCAGTGGAAAGAGATATAGAGAGGAGATATGTAAATTCTCATCATCTCAATTTTCATGAATCAACATGCAATTCTCATAGTAAATTCTCAAGAATCAACCAATTAGTTGTTTCTGAAAGAATCCAAACATGAAAATTGTCATCTTGGATATATCTGGTCCGCTAATTCATCGTCATTTATATTTCCTTCAAAAATACTATAATCAAGCTGGCTTCACACGTCGCCGTCAGAAAGATCTTCTATGTGAAATCCTCTTCCGTTTACCCATAAAAATCTCTTTGATGCAATATTAAAGAGTGGAATCGACTAATTGAGCTAAGAACTGAAATGCAAGCTGGAGCTAGCTGACTCGGATTATACTTCTTTTGTTTTTTATTTTTACATTTATGTGGCATTTTAAGTCAAATATTTATTTATTTATTTTAATTTTTCATATGTTGGCTCCTAATTTGTCATTATCTTCATGTCACAGCACTTGCGAGGTATGCACCATAATTTTGCTAGATATTGTCAGTGAAATATCTAATAGATACACTTTTAAGTCCAGTTAATCAATAGGTACACGAAAGGGTTGAGGGAGTTAAGTGAATTTTCGTACTAAGTTTGAGTAGTTACGCACCTCTTCTGCTTTTAAAAAATTAATGTCAGAATATACTCATGCCCAAGATTCTTTTAATGGAAAGGTAGTTTGGCAACACATACAAAAGTAACTAGAGAGAAATGAGGCAAAAGGTCCCGCAAAGTCTTAATAGAAGAATAAGGGACAACCTTTTCTTTTTGCTTTTCTTTTATTTCTAAACATTGTTAGTTTTTTATTAGTGGGTTAATCAATGGGACCAGGGGGGGGGGGGAGGGTTAAACTTACGGGGTCAAAGTGTAAACAACACTTAAAATTTCTTTCCCACTTTCCCACGTCTTACACACTTTTCAAACAATCAAATCAAATCACAGACCTTTCAAATCCCCCACACCTACACTTATCACACTTCCACTTGAACTGATACACTTCCACACAAATACAAACTCAAACCGAAAACCATTTTCTCTCAAACTAAATACAAGCTCAAACCAAAAACCTCTCTTCAAAATCTCTGATTCTCGTCTACATCAGCGTCATTTGATTTAATTTTAATAGAAACTGTGATCATCGTCGAGTGGGTAATATCGTAACATCAAAATCAAGGTAAAATTTCGAACTTTTTGCTGAATTTTCATTATTGGTCGATTTAAAGTATAGTTTATTTGTTGTGCTTCATTGTGCTTTGTATCACCATTTTTTCTGGGTTTTGTGTTGGTTTAATTTTACATACAAAAAAAATTCAAGTCTAGTTGTTGTAAATAACTATCGTTGTGTAAACATTAGTTTTGATGTGTACACATATAGCCTGATGTGTACACATAATGATAGATGTGGGAAACATCTTGATTTATGTTAAGAAAATGTCCTTAAATAGTTTGGTCTGATGGGGTTCACAAATTTGGCACATGCTATAATATGTGTACACATAATATAATATATGTACACATAAAGTAATATATGTGTACACATATTTTAATGAGAACAACATCACTGTAGTGTCTGCACATATTAAAATACGTATGCACATAATATAATATGTGTACACATATTATATTATGTGTATACATATAATCGCTGTTGCATCATCATTTGTCCACATCTAATATTTTATGTATTTTATGTTCCTTATATTTTTGTTTAACTTTGTAGATATAATGGTAAGTACTCGTAGTGGTGGTGTTAATAAGACACAGTCACAGTGCTCTATCCAGCCATGGAGGACTAAGAGGAAGTGGGATGATGCAAACGAAAGCGAGACGTCTAAAGGGGCTAGCAAAAAAGCTGCTAGTAAGGATTCTCAACCACGAACTAATGAGGAGCAGGGGAAAAGCCACCCCAGATGATTTTTTAAATGGGGAGGTTGCTGAGAGGGGTGAAGAGGTATGGTTCTTGATCACAAATGATGGCAAGCAGAAGTCTATTAATTCAAAGCAACTCCTGAATTTGATCAATACAAGTGAAACAATTAGTAAACGACACAAGTTCTGTCTTTGCCTTGTTTGGTTTGCGCACACAATTCTTTTTTCGAAAGATGTGCGAACAAGCATTACAAAAGAGTTTTTCCACCTAGCATCCAGGCCCCATACATACTTTGAATCTTATCCATGGGGCCGAAAGAGCTTTGACCTGACAATCAAATATCTTATCAAGCCTTTGGACAAAGATCAAGAATCCTTAAACCTGTATAGCTTCCCTTGGGCATTCTTGGCCTTGGCATATGAAGCCATTCCATCGCTTCGGCACGGGGAATTTCCTGAACAACCAAAAGAGCCAAGAATGCTAAGGTGGATTTCTGATAGGCAAGAGCGTGAATGTGACTAGTTATTTCGAAATATTGAAAATCCAGTAAGTCTGTAATTTTATGTGTTCAGTTCTTTACCCTTTTATAAAATGTGCGCACATTTTTTAATATGTGTACACATTTATAATATACACATCTTTAATATGTTTACACATATTATAGAACTTGTATCTATTCATCTCACCTATGATATTTTTTTTCTGTTTTTTTTTTAAAAATTTTTTTTTGGTTGGTTGGGGGGTGCAGGTGGTGACCCATTGCCTTCTGCCTACCCTAAGCAAGATGGAGAACGATTTCTGGAGAAATTTGGTTCCGTATGTTGATGAGGAAGACAGAAAGTTTAACTCAAAGGCTGGATGGTGTGACAAGATTGACATTGGGAGCTCATGTTCAAATAGATAAGGAGGAAGTTTATAGCGGAGATCGTGGAGTTACTGGAGATTTTCGAGAAGGTGGTTTACTTGGAGATCATACAGATTTGAGAGATATTGGTGTGGAGAATGATTTTGTGGAGAGCATGATATTGGTGGAGATGCTGGAAAACGTGTGAGTTTCAGTGTTGGTGTGGATCATGATGTTGGTGGGGGTGTTCATAGATATTTTGAAAGGTCTGCTGCTTCTGTAGGTAATGGTGGAGGAGATAGTACCTATTGTTTCAAGTGTAGATTGTGCAATGACTGCAAGGAAGAAAGAGAAGAAGAAAAAAAGATGTTGAAAGACATGAATGAGGCTGTTGATTCCCTTCTAAACTGGACAAAGGAGCAGCCTAGGAGGACTGTGTACCCTCCAAGGACACATATATCTCATTATGTTTCCATAAAGAAGAGGGCAAAGCTGGTGAAAAGCAAAAAGACCACTCCTGTTGCAGACAAGGTTCAGAAGGTTGTTCATGAAGAAGTTTAGAAAGATGTCCTAGAAGATGTTCAGGAAAATGTCCATCAAAATATTTAGGAAGAGATTAAGGAAGAACAAGAGGAGCGACTTCCTATTGATATTTATAGGCCTATTGATCCGCCAAAGAAAAAAGCTTTTGATTCATATTTGCGTATAAAGAGAAAGCAGAAGAAGTTAGTAGTGATGGGCCATGAAAATGACCAGACTGAATTCGAGAAGGTAACAAACATGACGGAATGGTTGGAGAATCAGGTACAAATATTTGTTGATTGAACCTGAGACTTATCATATTTATTTGTACACATATTATAATATGTATGTGTACACATTTTATAATATGTGCGCACATAAAATATGTATGCACGTATTATATTATATATACACATATTATAATATACTACACACTGGCACATTTTTAAAACTGTGTATACAAGCTTTCTTCTTTTTCATTATTTCTGCAGCACGTTGATGTGATCTTAGGCCTAATGAGGCTAAGACACAAGGAATTTACAAGTCACTATGATCAGAAGGATCTCATCCTGGATATGAACTTCTGTACCCACTTGGCTGCATCCTACAAGGACCTTGAAAAAGAGGCAGATAAGTTGAACGTTTCTTTGGAGGAGTATATGAAGATAGTGCTTTCTGCAGATGGACTCCTGGATATACAATGGGTAAGGAACCTTACCCAGGTGGCCGCTGATGGAATGGGGGTGAAAAGGATATTTATAGTCATGAACCTTATCAATGAACATTATGTGACTGTGGTTTTCATGGTCGAGGAAGTAAGGATTGAAGTTTATGAACGTAATATGAGGGTGTACGATGAAGATAAATTTGCACCATGGATGTTTCCTATTATGGTTATGTTCCCAAGACTCTTGAGAGATTATGGAAAATTCAACCACTTGCCAGATGAAATATTGAAGAAAGATATGTGGCCTTATGAGAGGTTGAAGAGTTTGCCAAGGAACGAGACCGGGAGAACATGTGGTGGATATTCATTAATGTTCATCGAGCACCTCATCACCAACACCCTAATGACGGAACTCAACGATAATTCCATGGAGAATTGCAGGTACAAGTTTCAAATGGACATATTTCATGAAAAGAAGTCTCCCATATGACTGTAGTTGTTGTTAACATGTTTGTTATGATTTGGATTATTTAAGTCGTGTTTGGATTTATTTTGGTTGATGGTAGATAATTTTAAGCCATGTTTGGCTTTATTTTGGTTGATGGTGGATAACTTTAAGCCATGTTTGGCTTTATTTTGGTCTGTAAGGATAATTTAAACCGTATTTGGCTTTATTTTTGTCTATGATATGTATAATATATATAGTAATAGTTATATGCATTAATATGTCCTATGAGTCTGTCTTTCCTCTTCAAGTTTTTGAAACATTTGAAATATGTGTACACATATAATAATATATGTGCACATATAATAATATGTGTACAAATATTATTATATGTGTTACACATATTATTATACGTGTACACACATTATTATATGTGCAGGCTTGAAACAGGTCCAACATGTCACAATATGTGTACACATAAAATAATATGTGCACACACCGTTGAATATGTGTACACATATTAAATATGTGTAAGGAGAAAACCACTTTTGTGAGAGAATTTAACACGTCGATTGCTAATAATAATATATGGGTAGTTTTTATACAACCGTTCAAAAAGTAAACGAAACCGTTCAAGTAAAAACGGTTCAAATAAAACCGCTTCAAGTAAAAACCGTTTCATGTATGATTCACCTTTATAAATAGACCATAATAACTCTTCATCATCATATAAGAAAAATCAGATACAAAATCATAGCACGGCGACCAATTATCAAACTTCAAGACTTGAAGGAAGATCTTGACGAAGTGAAGGTGTTGACACCTAATTTTGTCCCTTCTGTTTCAATAGCTATTTCTTAGACAAAATTACACCTATAATCATGCAATTATCTTCATACACAATCCTTGTCTCACACAAGTACGCCCTTTGGCCTATTTTTGGAAGCATCATCACATATTACTGCTATTTCAAAATGTACACGTCCAATCACAAATTTTGCAATTACTTCTATTTTTGACAAAACTGCTCAAATTGTTTTAAATTTCAAAATAATATTCTTATACATTTCTTTAGTCATTTTAGCATTTTTAAAATTAATTTCACAATTTTCTATAATTTTGTACATATTTTATACTCTTTTATACATATATTATAGACTTTTATACGCATATACATATATATACATATATATATATATATATATATATATATATATATATATATATATATATATATATATATATATATATATATATATATATATACACACACACACACACACACACACCTCAGCATTTGTACACCTCACACCCCCACTTATACATATCAGTGCCACCTCGCACCTAGGTGGCCAAATCCCAGCCCTCCATAAACTTAATCCAACGATGGAAAGGCAAGTTTCATTTTTTAATTATATAACCATACCCCCAAACCCTAACACCCCATTTCATTTCCACTCAACACCCAATTTCATGTTTTAATTATATAACCACAGCCCCAAACCCTAACACCCCATTTCATTTCCACTCAATACCCAGCCGCCCCTCTCTCAATTCTCTCTCATCTGAAACCCTAACGACACCACTGTCATGGCATTTTCTGATAAATTCCTCCGGCGAAATAACAAATCAATTACATATTCTTACTCCTCTTGTTGTCCACTAAAAAACCCCTACACTAATGTTCCCATTTGACAAAATTCAAAATTCGACACTCACCTCGACTTCGTCTCTGTCGCCAGAGAAGAGACTTTGATGGTGCTTGTGCAAGTCTTGAACTTTTGCTATCTTGATGAAAGGGAAAACCCCTATGCTTGTCTGATCGAAGCTGGGTTAAATTTATCCCGACCCCAAACCTAAACGTGTAACTCTTAACCTTTTCTCTTGTCCGACTTTTGAGCCTATATGATGATTAAACCTAAAGCTTGCCTAAGTTTCTTACGTGAATTAGCATGACGTGTTGCTTGTTAGTCAATTAGGGTAAAAGTCGCATGATTGTTGATCCTTGTCTAACACTGTCAAATTTGAGTATTGTTTAAATCATTGTATGCATTGAACCTTGACATGTATGTAGCCCCTATCTTGTGTTCTATTGATTAAATCAGTAGCTTTAAAATCCATGACAATGTGAGGTTAATCCCATTTGTTTCGTGTACTTTGCAATACACTTGATCAATTATCCTGATAAAAGCACGAGTTGCCATGATTCACATGACTTCACCTAACTTGCAGTACTGATCTGCATGATCCTGATTGTGTTTAATTTGCATTCCTTGATTGGTACTAGACTGGGACACTGTTTTGGCAATTTGCATAGTCTTAAACTATAATTGAATGGGATTCTGTTAGAGAATTCAAGGGATTTCGAATATCAGACGTCGATAAGATGATTTTTGCCATAATTCTGAACCTGGAATCCATTATTAGCAAAGGGTGGAAGCCTTGTTTGCCTTGAATCTTATCTATGTGACTTACCTTGATTTTAGGACTCTAATTGAACTATAAAGGGCAATGTACTAGGAAAACTGTTGTAATTCTGGAAAGTAAACTTTTCCCTGCTACCTTGATTTTCAAACAGACTTTATATATGGTAAACATATGGGAAATTGATTCCCTCGGGTTAACAGCACGATACTTCCTTTCCTTCTTTAAAATTTTGCCAACTTTATTGCCCTTTTACATTAGGATTTGAATTTCAAAAGACCCTACACTATGCCTATATAAACTGGACCCCTATTGCACACAAGACACATTTTTTTCACATACTGAAATACACAGAAATATACATACGGCTAAAATATTCTCCATTCCTTTGGTTATTTTGAAAATCTCACTACTCTTACTATTGAAAAGAGGAGCTATAATAGGCTTCTAGCTGCTGCATCATTACTGTTTCCCCTTGTTTTGTTTGTTCACTAATTAACAAAAAGTATACAAACTTCTCCCCACTCTATAAAAATGTAAAAGCATGATGCATGATTCTGTGACCTATATGCTACTACATGAGCCTCCTTTTGGCCACCTAACCTTGTCTGCAGGATTTTAGAGATAGTCCTAAGGACTATACTCTGACTTTTTATTACAGGAGAGCAATGCTTTGTGAGAAAGGGATACTTCACACCCTATACTACTGAATGATCATCTGCAGGGATGATAACTTTCATGGTTTAGCTGCTGGCTTAGGCAAAACCTGAGTCAATTATCCTATTTGTGTGAATGAAAAACTCTTAGTACTTTTGTGATAATCTAGACAATCCCCTACCTGTGTATATTTGCTTGGATTGCTCTGCCTGTATATGTGTGATAAAATACCATCACTGTCTGAGTTCTTTGCTATCCAGGGACCTCTTTTAATCTCATATCCTTTGTGTTCTTGCATCATGCTCTAAGAAATAGGACTTCTACATGTTCAGCTGATGAAATTTAGTGATCAAATACGCATGGCAGTCTTAAGTAGAGTATTAAACAATTTACGTGCTTGCATTATTGAAATCTGATGATTTTCGTTAAACAGGGGCCTTTTGCGTGTTAACTACTTGAAATTGGACTATTTTCGTAAAACTAAACTGCCCTTTTTGCGTAACTAAGCTGGGCCCCCAAATCCATTTCAAATCTAGCCCATTTCGTGTATTTGAGTCTATATTTTCCAACTTTGATCCCTAATACACTAATCTAATAGTGTATAGGGAAGTCTAAGTGAGGGGTCTACGATACAAATTATATATCTATATTTTCTAAATTCTATTATCAATTGATCATGTATTTTGCATGCTTATATATGTATATTTACGTGCGACAGCCTCTAGTGTGCATTTGTATGCCTTGTGAATCCCATTTCCAAAAATTGCCCAAATAATTATATTTTCAAAACTGAGCCCTAAAGCAAATAGCCATTAGGATTAGGGCTTGACAACTAATGTCAAGTCACACTGACCCGAAATGGCTAATATTTTTTTACAAAAATATCCCAATTTAGTTTGTGTCAAAATTTGAAACTATTTTCGAAAACTGGCTATTTTTGCAAAAATATATTAAAATACTGAAATTGCATAAATGTGCTGCCTTGGAATATCTCTTGAGATTTTATATAGTGTTTGTAAGATAAGAGGCCAAAAGTGCGATTAGGCGTTGGGCTTAAGCCGTTTCTGCAAATTTCAAATGTCCAAGATTTAACCACCACTGCCCATTAGACTGTTTTGCATGAATAAGTCCTATTTCTTGACTGGTTGCATTCTTAGCCACTTAAGTTAGATAGAATAGTTTGCAAAAAAAATCCATGCTTTGTTTATAGTCTTATCCCAAAAGTAATTGCTCGAGCAGGAACCATTTTTCGTGGGACTTGGGAAAGTGCCTAACACCTTCTTTCCCGAGTCATTTGGACTTCTTACCCTCGAATCTCTGTACATATGATTTATTAAACGAAATGACATTAGGCATTTAGGTGACCTAATACACCTTATAAAATGCATATTAGGTGGCGACTCCAATTTCAAACTCAACCAAATTACCTAGTCAAACCCAAGCTTTGACTCGTTCCAAGTCAGGTAAAAGGTGGGGTGCGACAGAATGACGACTCCGCTGGGGATACTCAAAAGTCCTAACCACAACGGATTTTATTTTTGGGATTTTATTTATTGTTTATTATCTTGCTTGTTGTTATTATTATCTTACACTTGTTTTCTTTTTTTGTTTTTATCTTGTTATCTTTATTTATTTATTACTATGCACATTTGGAAATTTGTGATATTTATTGGCATTCTTCACTCATACTCCTCCACTCCTGGAAAATGACACTTTGCACACACGCGAGCGATTACGTGGATCTCACGGTCGTTCCACTTCAAAAAATATTTTAGAAGGGACGTTTGGAATATAGTTGGTCCGAAGTACAACCAACAATTTCAAACGTTCCCACCCCTTGGTCATCCACCTTCGGGAACCATGTCTAGAATTACACCACTCTCGGAATGTAATATGCATGCATGATGCCATAGGAAGGGCTTCCTGTAAGCCGACTAGTCTTTAACTTATCCAAACAACTTGACGGGTTTTTAACCCCGAAGGAACATTTGGACATGCTTATGTGCATTTGAGAGAAAAGAAAAGAAAAGAAAAGAAACGGAAAAAAAGAGAGAAAAGAAAAGTGAGATGAAAATAAATACACATTTTTATTGTCCAATTATTCTCAAAAGGGGATGGAAATTTTAAACATTTATTTTCTCTTTCCTTTTAGGTCATCATGAGTAAAAAATTTCATTATTTTGGAATGACTATGGGTGCACCTCCTATGTTGACTAATTGGTGGAACAACTTATCGTAGGGTGAACAAACGGAAGTACGCCAACACTTGGGGCATTTTGTTTCTTTGTTAGAAATGGAACCATGTAGGGGAATGATTGAAGCGTCAGTGTCATTTTGGGAAAAAATTTAATATGTTTAGATTTGGGAACATCGAATTAAAACCTTTACTAGAAGAGATAGGGGGATTTATATCACATTCAGGGTTAGATAAACATCGGTGGCAAGGGAGTCGCATTTTGGCTCCCAGCGTCCCTACACGCGACGTATCTCATGACAAATTGGGAATTGTAGCAAGTGTCGATATGGAGTTTTTGCAACAAAAGAAAATACCCTTTTCCTATCTTCACAACGGATTTGGGTATTTGACCGCTTTTCATAGCCATAAGAAAGAGTTCAAATCTTATAGTGACTGGAAGAGGGCTAGACCGTTTGCATTTGCTGTGTATTTCTTGGGGATAATGGTGTTTCTTGAAAGCTCAGATCACAGTATATGCTCGAGGGTTATCATGGTTACTGATGTGATGTTCAACGGGATTGACGGTTATCGCTACACTATAGTCCCTATGATCGTGGCAGACATTTATCGGGCTTTGGGTTGTTGCAAAAAGGGAGCAAAATACTTTCAAGGGTGTAATCTTCTATTGCAAGCATGGTTCAAGGAGCATTTGAGAAAGGTGAAAGGCCCAAAATAATTGTCCAAGCCAATCGATTCAAATTACTTGGTTGGAGAACGATATGGGGTTCCAAAATTCAAGCAGCCAAGCAGCACAGAGAAATGGGTAAGGTTGTTTGAAAATATAACGGAGGATTCGATTCAATGGATGTTCATTAGTTCCCTTCACCAGACTTTATCATCAGCTCTGAGAAGGCATCCTTTGTGATACTTATGGGATTGCGAGGCTTCCAACCCTATCAACCACTAAGGGTAATGAGGCAGGCAGGGAGAAAGCAAATCGTCCCACTTGTACTGGACACGAAGGCCTATGAGGTCGACTATACTGAAGACATTGTACCAAGAGTTAAAAGCATTAGGAAATCCTAAGTAGGTAGACACGTCATAGGAGAAAAGTCATTAGCGCCAGACAGATACAACGCCGGATGCAAACCAAATTACATCAGTTGGTTGCGTTCTAGCATAAAGGGAAATATGGTAGTAGGGCTGGGCCGAGCGAATGACATAAGAGACCGAGAAGCGGAGGCTCAAGTTCGATACCGTGAGTTCATGTTGAAATCTGTTAAAATGGACAAAGAAAACAGAGAGGAGATCGAAGTGTGGAGGAAACGTACATTAGAGTTGGAAGAAAAGATAGAGACGTTACGTACAAAACTTGAACAATGGGATTCTGAGTGCGCCGAAGTAGACATCTTGCACTTAGTTGTGGCCAAGGGATACCTAACCAAAGCTATGAAAGAAATCAAGGAGGTTGCATGAGAAGCAAAGAGAGCCAGGCTGGAGAAGGAGCATGTTTCTTAGTCTAGTGCCATTTTCATCTCTTTTGTATTTTTGTGTTTTCAAAAGAGTCGTCATGTATTGAATTTCAAAGATTATTTTAGGAAATTATGAGAACAATTGGCAATAAAATGCGTACTTATTTTCTTTTGCATCATGATAAACCTTGGAAGGCCATACGTCCTTAGCACGTCATAGTCCAAACCTTGACCAAACGTCGAAAAGGTTCTTGATCCGAAAATGAAAAGCTTGCATCCCCGCATGGATTTGAAGAAATGTTTGCGCCAAATATTGATCGTTTGCTTGAGTGTGGTCAAAACAATAGGATTATTTTGATCTTTTTGTTTTGGTTTTAGACTATGGCCGGAAGAGGTACGCTCTATTTTGATGCTGTCTTCCAAACTCCTTATCTGATCAGGCTTTGGTGGGATGACTTGGCCATAGCCAGTAGGGTGCGTTTCAAGAGTTTGTTGGGAGACTTGGTATCCCTTATGGGGCACACGACGCTACCAGGTCTGGTTGAAGTGGCTACTCATTTTGGGATTACAAAAGTGTGGTGTTCATTTCAATGGCATAGAACTCGCACCAATGCTAGAGGAAATTGGAGGCTTAGCAGGGTTAACACCTGGGCCTGAGGCTATGATTTACCCCTGAGAAGTGCAGCCTAAGGAATTCTTCGAATTTCTACAAGCTACCTACGCGCCGTACTTCAAGGGTGTCAAAGATACCGCAGTCACTTTGGAATTCATGTACGCTAAGTTTGGAGACGTGACTCTTCGGCACGATATGCAAGGGGCATCAGGAATCCAAGATTGGGAATGGACCGAATCTACGGCTTTCGCCATTGCATTTCTAGGGAGTGTAATTTTCCCTAAAAAAGAAAGAATGATCGACATAAGGATGGGATGGGTAGTTGAAGGCTTGCGTAGGGTACTCACAGGCATAAAGTAAGTTTGGTTCCAATGATCGTGGGAGACATTTACAGAGCTTTGACCAAGGGTAGAAAGGGAGCGGATTTCTTTGAAGGGTGTAACCTCTTATTACAGATGTGGTTGATAGAGCATCTGCATTAGACCATAATAAGCCCATCCGCACCGATGGCGCGGAGGATTGATGGCATTTTTACACCACGGCATTCGTATGATGTACGCAGTACCGTGGACAAAACCTACAGGCATGCACAGGTGGTACACCAAGTTCGAGGAGTTGCAAAGTGTGCAGTGGGTAATAGAAAATTGTGCCTGTTTTATTATCTCTGTGCAAGGACAAGAAGCCACATTCTTTATGCGGATCGGGTTCCGAGGGACTCACCACTATATTCTCTTAAGAATACTCAGGCAGGTAGGAATGACACAGCAACTCCCTCAGTTGACATAGGGAAGAAGTTTCAACACTGACATGAATGACATTGATCGCCCAATGGTTGAAGCAATACTGATGATGTCGGAAAGGAAAGCTACGACACAGTTTCATCCTTGATGCAATGGAATCTAGCAGAAGCTAACTAAACGATACGCGGAAGCAAATAAATCGAGTTAACAAGAAATCGAGACTAGGAAGGTAAGAAATGAGAAGAAAGAAATGAATTCAACTCACATACGTTGATTGAATTCAAAAGGGAGAAACGGAAACTTGAACCTTACAATGGATTCAAACTATGTGACGAACTCCATAGGTTCCAAGTAAAGTCATACACGAAGCCTCGGGCTTCAACAAGAAGGGCTCGGCCTCTTCAATGTTCTTTCTTCTCTCTATTCAATGTCAAAAACTAACTCAAATGAAATGGAAGACTAAAGGGTCTATTTATAGCATCCCCTTTACATATTATGAAAGGTCCAAAATACCCTCAAAGTGGGTTAAAATAATAGAAGCCACTTAGGGCCAAAGTGGGAATTTCACCACAAAATAGAGAAAAACTCGGATGGCTTGCAACAGGGGGAGGCGCTCCACCCTCCCCTTCAGGGCGCCCGCCCTTTGTCTCATTGAAGTGCTTGGGGTGCCCGCCTCTGCACAAGTGCGCTCCACCTTTGAAAAGTCCAGAGAGTGTTGTTTTGACACTTAGCCGTTTTTGAGTGCTTGGGGTACCCGCCCTCTTCTTGGGGTGCTCCGCCCTCACTCTTAGGGTGCTCCCCCTTCATCTTGGGGTGCTCCACCCTCCACACCAATGGTAGCATGCGGCTTTAAATCACTCTCAAACCCTCTCCGGAGCCCTTGACTTGTACTCTTTGTGCTCTTCAAGCTTGGTCCTTGATAGTTGTCGCTTAGGCCAAATTATATTGCATCAATCCTGGTCGAGACAATAGGGTGAATCCTAGCACCGCACTGGCCTATCCTCATTGGCTCGAAGAAGATAGAAAAAGATTCCGATGAAAGATCACTTTCAAAAGAAAAGCTGAACCTCCAAGCCTTGAGGAAAAAACAAAAGAGTGCGAAGTAAGCTTGAGCAAAAGAGGAAGGAACTAAGGGCAACACAAGAGAGGGAGATGAGAAGGAAACACAAAGACAAGATTAAAGGGGACGAAGGCAAGTTTTGGATGAACAAGACGTTGGCAGCTAGACAAGTCACAAGGAGCTTACAAGATCTCATCAAAGGTTGGGAAAGAAACGATGGGAATAGAAATTTGCGAGTTCTTTACAAAAAAGCTCTGGTGACATGCATGATGGAAAAGATCTTATAGAATTATTTAACGTTCCTCCACCGAAGAGTCTAGAAAAAGAACCGAAAGAAGAAGAGAAACCTGATGAAGAAGAGGAATTTGAGGAAGAAGAAGAGGAGGAGGAAGATGTCAAAGCTGATGCTTGATCGGAGTACCTCTTTGTTTGGCACGTAGTCGATTCGTCTTAGTCGAGTCGTTTTTTCCTTTTCCCAGTCGAGTCAGTCTTTGTTTTAAGTCAAGTCGTTGTCTTTTAATATTTGAGTTTGTAATAAAGCCAAGCAAATCAAATAAAATTTCTTTATTTTTGAGGTTTATAGACTTGTTTCGATTATTCTCAAGAAAACAAAATGATGTATTTGGCACAAATGTTACTTTAGATCATTTATAGGCCTACCTCTGGCATAAAAGAGGTCCCCTGCATAATAGGACACGATCGCGCTATATTAATTTTCAAATTTAATTCGCTAATGCCTTACTCACCTTTATCTTTGGTTGTTCTGAAAGGTTATTTTACTCCCAGTCCCACAAAGGTTGGTTTGTGCATTCTGGCCATACCACAATACCGGTTGAGATCCAAAAGGTCAATTTCAACACCTCCCCCCTTTACCTAAAAGGATAAGGACGAGACGAAATATCATGGCTGAGTTTGACAAAGTTGATGGCATTACTACCAATTCCGTCATTGGAGGGACTCCTTGAAAGCATTGGTATGGTTGCATACGAGGAGTACGCAAAGCTGGAGCAAAAGTTATATGAGCTGGAGAATCGAGTTCCCCTGTCTATGCTGATGAAACTACTGACCCCAGCAAACCTACCCGCCCTAATGGAAAAGACCTTCTTTTTCCTGAGAGAGACATCCCATACCTTACCTGTGCTGCACCACTAAAAGCACCACAAAACAACCTCCCTGCTCAGTACCCTACTTTCACTGCTGAAACCAAACCTCTCGCTTCCCCAACTAAAGATAATGAAATGTACGCATGGACAGGAGAGAGGGTGCAGATAACACCAAGGAACAAGTAAATGGTTAGTAGAAAAATTCAAGCAGTTTCTAGTGACCAAAGAAAATAGGGGCTTGGCTTACGAAGATCTGTGCCTCTATCCTAATTTGAAGTTGCAAGAGGGTTACAAGACACCCAAGTTCAATATGTTCAATGGCAGTAGTGACCCAATGACTCATTTAAGGTCTTATTGTGACAAGCTGGTTGGTGTCGGACATGACGAAAAGATCGGTATGCAGTTATTCAATCGCAGTTTGACAGGCAACACGCTGACATGGTATTCTAAACAATAATCGAAGAAGTTGACCAGTTGGGAAGCGGTGGTGAAGACTTTGTTGATAGTTTTGGGCATAACACTAATTCCATGTTCGATCGATTTTATCTAGAAAAGATGAAGAAAAAGCCTACTGAAATCTTCAGGGAATTCGTCACCAGATGGAGAGCGGAGGCAGAAAAAGTCCAACCACCTATGGATGACACAGAGATAGTGGTGACCTTTACCCGCATACAAGAGGACGTGTACTTTGACAAGATGTTGAACATGCAGGATAAGAAGTCCGGAGAGTTGATCAAAATTTATGACATCGTTGAAGATGGTTTGAAGACTAGAAGAATTGTTAGCTTAGCCGCACTACAGGCCACTAATAAAGCACTATAGACCGATAGCACAAGAATAACCAAGAAAAAGAAAGACGATGTCTCTTTCGTCACTGCCTCTCTTGACCAAGCTCCTACCCACAACCACTACTATCAAACACCAGTTCCTCCATACCTATGTGCCCCACCATTACCTACTTACCCAGTATATAACACAAAACCTGCCTTCCAAAACCCACCTCCACAAAGACCACCATACTCACCGAACCCAAACTACAAAAACACCAACACTTACTCACTAAGGACTCGACCAGATAACAACCAGAAACCCAAAAGAAACTAGACCCAACTGGGCGAATCTCGGACCCAACTGTTCGAAAGGCTCAAAGCAGCAAGACGCATACATCCCATTCCATTTAAGATGTCTGACAAGATTTAACCATTCTTTGATCAATATAAAACTTGTGCCTACCATTCTGGAAGGCCTGGCCATGACACGGAAAGATGCTTTGCCTTAAGAGACAAGATACATGACTTGATCGATCAAAAGGTGATACACCAAATGTGCACAACAACCCTCTACCCGATCATGGAGACAACAGGGTAAACTTGATTGAATTAGAAGAGATTGTGATTTAGAAGTAACCATTGTCATGGGCTTCCGTTGCCAAAGCTGCCGAGGCACCTGGTCCTATCGAAGTAGAGGTAGCTCCGAAGTTCTATGTAGATATGATCTCTCCCTACAATAGCAGAGCCGTACCATGGGATTATGAAGTAGAGAAGAAGGGAAGGACAACGGTAGAAACCGTTGCAGCCCAAGGCATGACCAGAAGCGAAAGGATTTACATTCATGAGCATCTCATTCAAGGCAGAAGAGGGACCAATGAGGAAGGATCAGAAGAGTTGTGGAAGAAGGTCCAGGCAAAGGAGTACTCTGTGGTCGAGCACTTGGGTAAAACTCCGACACAAATCTCTATTTTGGCTATACTTTTGAAACCAGATAGTCACCGGAATGTCTTGATAAAAGTGTTAGATGAGGCCCATGTACCAGTTGACACCACTGTGGAGAATCTGGCTAGCATTGTTGGGCAAGTCATGGAATCCAATCGAATTACCTTCCACGAAGATAAATTACCACCAGAAGGGCTAGGGCATAACAAGGCTTTGCATGCCACTATCAAATGCAAAGACTGGTTTGTAGGGAGAGTCATGATTGACAGAGGGTCTGGCTTAAACATATGCCCATTCATCACCTTGAAAAGAATGGGAATTGATCAGAGTGAGATCAATGAAAGTGATATGAAGGCGAAGGCGATAGATGGTTCACAGAGAAGCACTATTGGAGAAATTGACCTAACCATCATGGTTGGCCGTGTCGAATTCACTGCTGAGTTTCACGTCATGGAAATTTCAACTTCATACAACCTGTTGTTGGGAAGACCTTGGATTCACATGGCTAGAGCAGTACCTTTCACCCTCGAATAGGACAACAAAGAGGTCATAGTATTTGGTGAAGGGAGCAATTCCATCTACAATGAGCAAACCATACCAGCAATTGAGGGAAACGCCATGGATGGAGAAACGTTATACACCATAGAGTTAGTGGGAATAGTGCACGGTAGTTGAGGAGAATATTACAGGAGTTACAACCGGAAATGGGACGCAATGGCTATATGGAGAATGATGACACGGTTCAAGGAGAGTATTCGGCATATTTCGCTCCTAAACTCGTCAACGCGCTAGAATGGAGCGAAAAGAAGAGAAGTTTCTATAGTGCTTAGTGGGATGGTCGAGGCAAAGGTTATGAAGGAAGAAACATGGTTTGGGAACATGTGATATCAGATTGGGGCATACCGGCACGGGAATTCCGTGAGACAATACCTGTCAAGACAGAGGAGAAACTTGTGTACCCGCCCAATGCCCGTCCTGACTGGAGACGCATTGCTAGGGAGAAAAAAGGGAAGTAGGTATGGATACCTAAGATAACCGAGCCTGAGGAAGTCGAGGAGTCATACATACTTCCGCAACCTGCAAAATGGCCTGGAGGTTGGGTGATAGGCAACATGTTGAAGCAAGGCTACAAAAACGGAAAGGGTTTGGGCAAAAACTTGAATGGCATGGCGGAGCCCATTCGGATTGTGATGAGGACCGACTAAGAAAAATCTGGCATAGGGTATTTCATGACTCACTAGAAGAGTATGGAAGAAGCTTCGTTGGACTTCAAGTACTACAAAAGAAATGTCAAGTCTCTGCTGCATATTTTCGTTTCGTCTGGCTACTTAGACGGTTACAAGGGGGAGGTGTCTGCAATGCACAAGGATGAATCAAAGACCGTTGATGCTAAAGAGGATTTGCTAGCAGGCGTGCAGAAGCTATTCCTATCTGACGAAGATTGCTACACGATCCTGGAAGAGCATATCGAACCTCCTGGTCTCACAAAGGCAGAATCTGGAGTTGCACTAAACAATTGGTCCAGCAGTCTGGCCCTAGCATATCGTGGACCTTGGTAGAACTGGTGGGGATCAATTTTTCTTTTTATGCTTTCTGAAATAAAACCCGACCCCAAGTCGCGGAATTTGCACTTTTCCTTCTTTCAATGTTTCCCTACAAACATTGTTTTGCAAGGATTCATAAATAAAAGCATTGCTATTTTTCTCTTTTATTTTATTTTTAACCATTTAATTATGCATTATTTTTTTTCAGCATTCAAATTAATAATTCCATTGAATCCGCGACTGCAACGTGTAATGAAACCACTGAGCTTAAGGAGTCTAATCTTGATTATGATGAGTTTGACGAGGCAATACAGGAAGAAATTAAGAGGTTTGAAAATAAGCCTAAACCAAATTTGGAAGAAACAGAAGTGGTAAATCTAGGCGATGACAAAACAGTGAAAGAGACGAGAATTAGTGTGCACCTCACTCCAGATATTAAAGAGAAATACATTGAGTTCATTAAAGAGTATGAGGACGTGTTAGTATGATGACATGACCGACATAAGCACATGATATTGTGGCACACAAATTGCCTATTAATCCAGGTTTTCCGCCGGTCAAGCAAAAAGCTCGGACTTTCAAGTCATCTACTATGGTGAAAATTGGAGAGGAGGTGAGTAAACAGCTCAACGCAGGGATCCTGAAAATAGCCAAATACCCGACTCGATTAGCCAACATCGTTCCGGTTCCAAAGAAAGACGGGAAAATCAGAGTTTGTATGGATTACCGAGACATGAACAAAGCAAGCCTAAAGGATGACTTTCCTTTACTGAACATACATATATTGATTGACAATTGTGCGAAGCATGAACTACAATCTTTTGTAGATTGCTTCGCAGGCTATCATCAAGTGCTCATGGATGAGGATGATGCAGAAAAGACAGCTATCACCACTTCCTGGGGAACATACTACTATAAAGTGATGCCATTCGGTTTGAAGAATTTCGGAGCCACTTACATGAGGACAATGACTACCATGTTCCATGATTTGATGCATAAAGAGATCGAGGTATATGTGGATGATGTGATAATCAAGTCAAGAAGAAGCTCGGAGCACCTGGATAATCTGCGCAAGTTTTCCAATCACTTGCGCAGATACAATTTGAAGTTGAATCCGGCAAAGTGCACTTTCGGATTCTAGCTGGCAAAGAGGCATTGAATTAGATCCAGCTAAGAGCAAAGCTATCTGAGAATTATCACCGCCAAAGAGCAAGAAAGAGGTCATGAGTTTCTTGGGACAGCTCAACTACATCAGTCGATTCATAGCTCAGTCCATTGTCATCTGTAAGCCAATTATCAAATTACTAAAGAAAGATGCAGCAATCTAGTGGACAGAAGATTGACAGAAAGCATTTGACAGGAAATGAGTATTTGTCTTGCCCGCCCGTGCTGATTCCACCCGAACCAGTCCGACCTTTGATATTGTACATGTCCGTAGTAAATTCGGCATTTTATGTGTGGGAAAAATGCCACACAATACCTTCTATTTACTTGAGCTTTTGTTGTGCATTTTGGATTAAATACGCGGACTTATCATGTTTTAGTTGCATATTACAGGATATTGACGATGTGGTGATAAGTAGATGGAAAACAAGTCGAAACAGGCTGAATTGCAAGTTTCTGCTTCTGAACTGGAATGCTGTTCATCGCGATTGCGCAGTACAGCACGCGATCGCGTATAACACTGAAAGAAGTAAGTGCGAAAGCGCCAGGTAGAACGCGATCGCACAGAAAGGACAAAAGAGATGAAGCGCGATAGCGCCAAGGTGAACGCGATCGCGAAGGTTGCGCGTCTGGACTGCATTGGACAATTTTGTAATTTCACATCAGCCTAATTGGGAACATATATTCAGCCCTTTGCATGACCTAGGGCTCATATTTTGGCCATTTTTCCAATGTTGGAGCAAGGATCCATCAACAAGAACACCAAGAGAGTGAAGATTTGGAACAACCCATTGAGAAATTCTTAACCTTTAGTACTCCTTTCTTTACTTTCATGCTTTGTATTGAATATATTTGGTGTTGTTGATGTTATTGAAGAATTGATTTTGTGAATACATTTCATGGCTATTTGTATTATTAATTGGTATGATTTTGGACATGAATATATGAATGAGTCATGACTAGGAATTTATATTGTTGGGTTTTGATTATCTAGCTTCCATTGTTTTGATTTCTTGCCTTTTGTGCTCGCGACACTTAAGTTGCCCATCTACTTTGTTAATTAAAGACTCGAGAGAGATTAGTTAGCGTAGAATAGTGAAGCTAGCGAGGATTTGGGTTGATAGGCTATTTCATAGACTAACTCATCTAAAAAAAGTTACGCTCGGAAGAGGACTTATTTCTTCGGGTAATGGGTAGTGCTTTATAAGCTCAACCATGGCTTTGACGAGCGCTGTTGAGGTAAATCCCTTCTAGGCCGAAAATATTCTAGGGATTATATTAGAACGACTCGGTCATAATATATAAACCCTGTGCTATAATTGCATCCTAGGCTCAAAACTTGTTTTCCTTGGTTGTGAGAAGGTCATAGATCACATTTACTTGCTTTTCTAATGTAGTTTGTAGTTGTTAATATGGTTTCATCACCTTGTTATCCTAGTTTGGCTTTGTCAAATAAGTTTAGTTCCTCCCCTACTTTGATCGCATCACTTTGTTCCTTGTGGATTCGACCCCGACTCCTAGTTGGGTAAATTGTATTGCGATAACCGTTCATACCTCAAGCCGAGGTGTGTGTTGAGTGTTGTCAAAACTGACGCCATTGCCGGGGAACAATTGGCGTATTAGAGTAGTTTGAGGAGTTGAGTTAGTTGGCTTAGTTCCAAACTTTGTGAACCGTTGTCGTGTAAATTGTGAATAGTAGTAATGTTCTTTGTAAATTGTAAATATTTGTTTGTGTGCAATGTTTACTTGCATTAGTTAGTTAGTTTAGATTAGTGATAATTATCTTGAAATGGCATCGTGGAACCAAAATTTGTCCCATATTGAAAATCCATACATGAGTGATCCTTGTCCTTATTTTGGTGGACCTCACTATTGGCAAGATTGTCAAATTGTTTCCGGGGGCGAGTTGTGTGCACCTTCTCAACCCTTTGAGTGGGACATATGTCATGAGTGTGGGGGTCAAAATGGCCAATGGGACGGTTGTCCTAATATTCTTTGTTCTTCTTCCAATGATTTTTATAATGATGCTAATGATTCTTATGAGTTTGATAGGTCTAATGCAAACATGAACATGGAGCTTGAGCCCGAGTGGCAAGGCATCCAAGAGAAGTTTCAAGAAGAGATGGACCTATCGACTTCACAAGATGAATGCTATGAAAATGAAAGATTAGAATATTTGATGGAGCAGGTATTTGAACACCATTGTGATAATGCCTAAGCCTTCAATGAGCTGAAAGAAATGATCCATCAAAATGGCTTAGCAATTCACAACTTGGAGACTCAATTGAGCCAATTGGCTGACACTTTCAATGATCAACAAGCTAAGGGTGTTACCAAATTTCAACAAAGGCTTTATATGAAGATGAGGTTGAGTTCCA
This sequence comes from Petunia axillaris subsp. axillaris, assembly GCA_029990575.1. Lineage (NCBI taxonomy): Eukaryota > Viridiplantae > Streptophyta > Magnoliopsida > Solanales > Solanaceae > Petunia > Petunia axillaris. Next base: position 7,689,766 of record JARKNS010000001.1, on the reverse strand, counting down.
AGAAGAATCCTCCATAGAAGATGTGCTTGAATATCAAGAAAGAATTATTGAAGAAAAGCACAATTGGGATGAAGAAGAAATTATGAGCCGAGCTTGGCTCCGAGATCAAGCTCAAAAAATGAAAGTCCATGAAGTATGCCTTCATGACTTAAATGTAGATAGTTGGGATCTCGAACATGAAAAAGAAGAACTAGGACAAAGAGTGAACCAATTTGATCTTGAAGCTCGTGTCTTGAAAATTGTAGTGCATGAAGTGGTTGAAGCTTCGAAGGTTCAACATGAAGAAATCGTGAATGATATGCTAGAAATGAGCGAATTTGTGGAAGAGAGCACAAATCAAATCATGGGAACTCATGGAAGTGATCACATCTTCAAGATTTGGTAATGATGCCGTGAACAAGAAATTTGTGTTGGAGTCTAGAGCGCAAATGAAGAACTTTTGTAATGAAGACTCTAGCATAATTAAAGGAGAGAATGTCATACTTGGTGCTCCATTGGTGTTAAAACAATTGGGACCTCATTCACGTCATTTTTCAACTCTATGTGTAGATGAGGCAATAGAAGTGGAAGAACAAGCACCATTGGATGATTTTGGCATTGATGAGCAAAATGGGTACATTGTTGAATTTGCCATGCCAAGAAGGCAAAATGGCATCCCTCACTTGAAGGCGAAGAAGTGTAAGATGAAGAATCTGGCTTTGCAAGCTCGGAAATGTGTACCCCCGCCTAAAGAGCATGACAAAGAACATGAAGCCATGTTGGGGAGAAAATTCACCTTCACCAAGTGGAGAGAAAAGCATCATGGGTACCGTCTAGCCAAGTCGTTAAATAAAGCGCTTGTCGGGAGGCAACCCGAATCTCTTTAAAATTTTGTTGCTTTTGATCATCTCACATGGATCCCACATTTGCTAGTTTTTAGGATGCATGATTTAAGGCATAAACATGGAAAAATGGGTTGCACAGGGGTGTAGGGCGGACCACCCAAAGAAATGAGGTGGACCGCCCAATGAAATTTGACAATCTGCATCCCAATAGGTGGAGCACCTAGTGTTTGGGGCGGACCGCCTCACTGAAATTCTGCTCACTGGATGTTGGATTAAAAATTGCTCATCGCGATCGCGTCAATAGCTACGCGATCGCGCTTCACTGTGAGGCATACCTGTGCGATCGCGTCCATTACACGTGATCACGTAGGTTCACTTATTCAGAAAGGCGCGATTCCGACTGGGGTCACGCGATTGCGATGAACAACGCATCAGGCATTAAAAGGCAATTTTAAGAGACCAAACGACCCATTTTCTCTAAACTCTCATTCTCTCAAACTTCCTTCCCCTATTTTTGCATTCAAAGTGATACATTTCATCCTATATTCCACTCTCAAGCATTCATCTCCATTATCAAGGTATGTTTCTCAATTTCCATCTTCAATTTTGTTGACTAAAAGCATATGTAAGTAACCCTCCTCTCGTGGTTCCATTAGTGGTTGTATGAATGGAAAAACAAAGGGCTTTAAATAGAAATAGGGGGAAGTCTGATGTACCCTTATAAACAAATTGTTTGTGAAGAAAATGGGTTAGGTTACTAGTGGTTAATGCTCTATTGAACTAAAAAAAACCCTAGTGCTAGATCTGACAAATTGAAGCCAAAACTCATGTTTTTCTTGTTTAAATTGTGGGTGTGCACTGTGATAGATGTGTGAAACATGAAAAATTCTGGGTGTTGTAGCCGAGGTCTGTCTTCTCCTGCTGGAGAAGACAGCCTCGCGATCGCGTGACGACCTGCACGATCGCGCAGCTTTATCCAAGGTTGTCCTTCGCGATTGCGTCATAGCCTCGCGATCGTGCAGGGGTCCTAGACAACTCAGCGCGATCGGGCCTGTTCTTGTGCGATTGCGCAGAGATCAATTTTCTGGCAGAAACAGTGAGCTTGCACAGCCCGCTACTGAAATTTTTTGGCTTCAACTTTTGGCTCATGGGCTTTATTAATGCATATATTCAGTACCCAAATCGTGTTTTGACAATATTGATCTTTGTAGGTGTTTTTTCCCTTACAATGGCCGAAGGAAACAACCAACAGAACTTAACAGGAGAAGGAAATGTAGCATATGACAGAACGAGGTTCTTATCCAGATCGTGCTATGAAAAATTCCAGAGGGACCTTGAAAAGAGCTTCATTAGGGAAAGAGGAATCCATATGGATAAAGTTGAAGAGAAACTCCCCAACTTCTTCCAAAAGCTTGAAAATAATGGATGGAGTTGTTTTGCCAAAACACCTGAGAAGGCAAATACTACCATAGCAAGGGAGTTTTATGCAAATGCTACTCGAATAGATTTTAGTGGTGAGTTGGTAACTACTGTGAGGGGCAAGTTAGTGCGGTTTGATGCAGCTGCTATCAATGCGGTGTATGAGCTCGATAATGTTGACAATGCTTTATAAAAGGCTCGTGCTTCAGAAGGAGGTCTACAATGGATGGTTGATATGCTTCAAGGGGGTAAACACTCAGGTTGGTCCACATTCGGACACAAGATTGTATCTACTGACTTCACAGCTGAGGCCCGCATCTGGTTATCCATTGTGTGCACTAGGGTGATGCCTTCGAGTAATGAGAGTGATATCTCTGCTGAAAAAGCTCGCCTGATCGCGGCACTGATTGACGGGCTCAAGGTCAATGTTGGGGAAATAATTGTTGGGGAGATTGAAAAAGGTGGTGCTAGAGAGAATAAAAAGCTTATTCTTCCCAAGCTTGATTCACCGGCTATACATAGATGCCGGAGTGGAGATACGCACTACTGATAAAAGTGTGGGTCCTGAAAAGCCTATTTATCCACTACTGCAGAAAGGTCCGGAGGGGTAACACAGAGCAAGAAAAGAAAAGTTGAGATGCCTTTCCAGATTGATGTTGAGGACCCAACTTTTGGGCAATTCTCCACACCTGCTACTACTGCTGCACCAGGGAGTTCATACACTCCAGTTCCACCACTTGCATCTGGAGCGTCTAATATGAGGTACATTTCCTCTCAAATTTCTTCTGTAGACGCTCACATTAGACAGCTAGTAGCAGGGCTTCCTTCAGGCCCACATGGAGAGGGTTCTTCCTCCAAGCCTTCGAGCACGTTATCATTGGAGGCAGTAGCAGCTGAGCAAGAGCGGATTAAGATCAGGCTGGACAAAATGGAGAGGAAGCAGAAAAATTTTGGCAAGAAAACAAGCAACTTCCTCAACAAGATGATGAGCAAGCTGAATCCGCTCTGTCGCTCCACTAGCTCAGATGAGGAGTCTGATGATAAGCTTCGCTACCCCAACACTAACAGTAAGGATTGATCTTCTAGTCAGGGATTTCCTTACACCCTTTGTATTACATTGTTAGTTGCACTGAGAACAGTGCATATGTTAAGTTTGGGGTGTATTTGTGTTTTGGGTGTAGTATTGATGCTGCTCATGTACTTGATGTTTATGATATGTCTACCTCATCTTGTCCTTGTTTTTTAGCAAATTGTGGATACTTTGTGGATGATCGTTTTCTTTAGTAATTATTATAGTATTGTGTTAATAGCTTGTTCATATTTAGTAGTTAGTTAGAATTATATTTTCTTTAGTAATTATTATAGTATTGTGTTAATAGCTTGTTCATATTTAGTAGTTAGTTAGAATTATATGTTTATAAAAAAATAATAATAAAATAAAAGGTACTCCCATGAACTACGCTTGAGATGTTGCTTCTTTTTGTCTGATTCACCTTTGTGTGATACATAGGCATCCTACTTGGGTGCGAAAGCCTCATTTGGATCCGAACAACCATTTTTATTGTAAATAGCATGTTGTATAAATTTTTGAAATAATTTCTTGATTTTTCTTTGCCATGGTTCTTTTTCAAGGAAGTAATTGTGCTGAACCGGGCATCTTTAGGACTAGTTTAGTAGTTAGTCGTAAATAAGGATGACTAGTTGTGGATTTTGGCTCCTTGACAAATTTTTGGCATGTTTTGTTCCACCATTATTTAATCCTTACCATGTGAGCTTGTTTTGAAAAATGAATAGAAAAATTTAGTTGGTGAATTGTGATATGATCTCTAAGTTCAACTTTTGGCTCTTACGTCACTAATTAGCTCTCATTAGGCTATGAGTAAAACGTCGGATGCTTAATTGCCTTTGATTGAGACTTGAATATACTCGTCTTCCTTGGTTTACTTGTGCCATGTGTGGTAAGGTTTTGGTGTGTTCATGTGTGTGCTTCTTGATCTAGAACTTGCCCTAAGTGTGCTTCGAGGCGAAATCCTAGGTGATGCTTGACTTGGAAAATAATTTTAGGCTTTCTTTGGCTCGCTCAGTAATCTAAAAAGCCTACCCTTGCATTATATCCTTAGTCAACCCCTTTGAGCTTAATATCCTTTCTTTTGGCAACCACATTATTAACCCGACCAATTCTAAGTGCTTTAAGCATTAACCCTCTTTTTGGCCCTACCCTCTTGAGTGTATTGAAAGACGTGCAACTTAGGCAAAAGCCTAAGTTTGAGGGTGGCACAAGTTAGTCTGAAAATGTGGAAGTTAATGAAAATCAAAAGAAAAGAAAAGAAAGAGCAACAAAAGTGAGTTGAATAAAAAAAAACAAAAAGAGAAAAGAAAGAAAAGAAGAAAAAGAAAATTGATGAATAAAGAAGAGAAATATTAGTGTATAATCCTTGCTTTAGCAAGGTGTAAGTGCAAGAAAAATGAAGTGTGCCTTAAATTTTTGTATGGTGTAGTGCTCAAGGAGGTGTGTAGTCACTATTTGCCCAAATTTTACCCCACCTTTAACAAAAGCCTACATTACAACCCTAACAAAGTCCTAATTGATTTCGGGTCAAGCATTCCTACATTAGTGGAGAGGTACACGAAGGGCAAGCTTATAGGTCTTTAGTGTGCATGATGAACTTCTTTTGAGAGAGTGAGCAAATTCTTCATATCATTAATCCCATTTGTTTTGTCATTGCATTTTTGTGGTTGGGATATTCTCTTGAGTGGTGAGGGCACTTGTGAAGTTGAGTTGAGGACTTGTGTTTCACTTTTCAATTGAGGTGAGCAAGCAAAGAGGTGAACTCTTGTGACGAAGAGGCAAATTTTGAAAGTCTTGTGTCATGGTATGTTTGCTTTCTTTGGTGTTTTTGTATATATGAAAGTTATACTCACATGGCTTGGCTTAATTGTTAGCACCAACCAATGTCATTAGTTGTTGAACTTTAAATGGGTTTTGGCTTGTTGTGGCTTTTATAAAAAATGCATGAATAGATGAATTGCAACTTGGTTTCTATTGAAGTATGTTTTGCTTGAGGACAAGCAATAGTTTAAGTTTGGGGGTGTGATGTGTGGGCAAAATGCCACACAATACCTTCTATTTACTTGAGCTTTTGTTGTACATTATGGATTAAATACGCGTACTTATCATATTTTAGTTGCATATTACAGGATATTAATGCTGTGGTGATGAGTAGATGGAAAACAAGTCGAAACAGGCTGAATTGCAAGTTTCTGCTTCTGAACTAGAATGATGTTCATCGCGATCGCGTAGCACAGCACGCGATCGCATATAACACTAAAAGAAGTAAGCACGAAAGCGCCAGGTAGAACGCGATCGCGCAGAAAGGACAAAAGAGATGAAGCGCGATAGCGCCAAGGCGAACGCGATCGCGAAGGTTGCCCGTCTGGACTGCGCTGAACAATTTTGTAATTTCACATCAGCCTAATTGGGAACATATATTCAGCCCTTTGCATGACCTAAGGCTCATCTTTTGGCAATTTTTCCAATCTTGGAGCAAGGATCCATCAACAAGAACACCAAAAGAGTGAAGATTTGGAGCAACCCATTGAGAAATTCTTAACCTTTAGTACTCCTTTCTTTACTTTCATGCTTTGTATTGAATATATTTGGTGTTGTTGATGTTATTGAAGAATTGATTTTGTGAATATATTTCATGGCTATTTGTATTATTAATTGGTATGATTTTGGACATGAATATATGAATGAGTCATGACTAGGAATTTATATTGTTGGGTTTTGATTATCTAGCTTCCATTGTTTTGATTGCTTGACTTTTGTGCTCGCGACACTTAAGTTGCCCATCTACTTTGCTAATTAAAGACTCGGGAGAGATTAATTAGCGTAGAATAGTGAAGCTAGCGAGGATTTGGGTTGATAGGCTATTTCATAGACTAACTCATCTAAAAGAAGTTACGCTCGGAAGATGTCTTCTTTCCTCGGGTAATGGGTAGTGCTTTTATAAGCTCAACCATGGCTTAGACAAGCACCGTTGAAGTAAATCCCTTTTAGGCCGGAAGGATTCTAGGGATTACATTAGAACGCCTCGGCCATAATATATAAACCCGGTGCTATAATTGCATCCTAGGCTCAAAACTTGTTTTCCTTGGTTGTGAGAAGACCATAGATCATATTTACTTACTTTCCTAGTGTAGTATGTAGTTTTTAATATCGTTTCATCACCTCGTTATCCTAGTTTGGCTTTGTCAAATAGGTTTAGTTCCTCCACTACTTTGATCGCATCACTTTGTTCCTTGTGGATTCGACCCCGACTCCTAGTTGGGTAAATTGTATTGCGATGATCGTTCATGCCTCAAGCCGAGGTGTGTGTTGAGCGTTGTCAGCATTCGGGTGTGTATTGGGGCAATATTACTCAACAGGAAGAAAGGAGCAGGCGATTTATCTGTGAAAGAAGTTCACTCCATATGAGGCGAAGTACACGTTGCTCGAATGTGCGCGTTTTGCTCTGATTTAGGTAGCACAAAAGCCGAGACATTACCTGACATCCTATGCAACCTTGCTAATATCAAGGATGGACCCACTTAAGTATATCTTCCAGAAGCCGATGCCTACCAAGGAATTGGCCAAGTGGCAAATGTTATTGAGTGAATTTGACATCACCTTTGTCACTCAAAAGGCATTAAAAGCTCAAGCCTTAGCTGATCACATGGCCTAGAATCCTGTAGATGACAACTACGAGCCTTTGCACACTTACTTCCCGGATGAGGAAGTCACGTTCGTTGGAGAAGACATTGCAAAAGAATATGACGGTTTGAGATTATTCTTTGATGGAGCCGTAAACTTCAAGGGAGTCGGCATTGGAGCAGTATTGATTTCCGAGATAGGCCAACACTATCCTGCCAATGCCAAACTCAGATTCTCTTGCACCAATAACGTGGCAGAATATGAAGCTTGCATCTTGGGGCTTACAATGGCAGTAGATATAAACATACAAGAATTGCTAGCAATTAGATATTCCGGTTTATTAGTCCATAAAGTCCGAGGCGAATGGACAACAAAGAATTCTAAGATATTGCCATACTTAGAGTGCATAAAAGAACTGAAGCAGAGGTTTACCAAATAGAGTTTCGGCATGTGCCTAGGCTACAAAATGAGTTTGCAGACGCTTTAGCTACCATATCTTCCATGATCACACATCTTGACAAGAATTACATTGATTCAATACCCAAGGCAGTGAGAAAGCAACCAGGATATTGTTATCATGTGGAAGAAGAGTTGGATGGATAGCCTTGATTCTACGACATCAAGAGATTTCTCAAAAATGGCACTTACCCAAAAGATGCAACAAGTCTTCAAAAGAAGACCTTGAGGAGATTGACAAATAGTTTCTTTTTGAACGGTGAAGTCCTATACAAAAGGACACCTGATCTAGGTTTGCTGAGATGCGTAGATCCTAAAAAAGCTGCAAGATTGTTAGAAGAAATACATTCTAGGACATGCGGCCCACACATGAATAGTTTTGTGCTCGCAAAGAAGATCTTGAGAGACGGTTATTTAATAATGAGGATGGAGCATGACTGCATAAAACATACAAAGAAATGCCATCAATGTCAAGTGCACGGAGACATGATACGGGTACCTCTGAATGAGCTGAATGTTATGGGATCACCCTGGCCCTTTTTTGCCTGAGGGATGGATGTCATAGGACCAATTGAACCCGCTGCATCTAACGAACATCGGTTCATATTGGTAGCCATTGGCTACTTTACCAAATGGGTTGAAGCTGCGTCATACAAGTCAGTATGATAGCAAATTTTGTCCGTGACAAAATGATCTGTCAGTTTGGCATTCCCGAGTTAATCATCACTGACAACGGATCCAATCTCACTAGTGACTTGATGAAAGCAACCTGTGACACTTTCAAGATCGAGCACCGCAATTCTACCGCATACATACCTCAGACGAACGGATCAATTGAAGCATACAACAAAAATATCTAGAAAATACTGCGCAAGATGATTGATAATTCGAAGCAATGGCATGAAAGCCTGCCATATGCTTTTTTAGGAAACCGCACTACTGTAAGGACATCAACAGGAGCCACTCATTACCTGTTAGTCTATGGCACAAAAGCAGTGATACCGGCAGAAGTCGAAGTACCTTCACTAAGAATCATCCGGGAAGCAGAACTGAAAGACACTGAATGGATTAAAGGAAGAATGGAACAGTTAGCACTCATTTCTTGCCAAGAGAATGAATGCGATATGTCATGGACAGTTGTATCAGAAGAGGATGGCAAAGGCATTTAACAAAAAAGTTTGAGTGAGATCTTTCGAACTAGGGCAATTGGTGCTGAAGAAGATATCTCCTAATTAAGAAGAGGCAAAAGGAAAGTTCGCGCCAAACTGGCAATGGCCGTACATGGTTCACCGAGTTTTGACAGGAGGAGCATTGATACTAGCAAAGATGGACGGAGAAGTTTGGCCAAAACCGATCAATGCAGACGCTGTCAAAAGATACTATGTCTAAATAACTGCATTAAATAATACCCTTATTGTTTATGCAATATCTCCTGTAATCTGGAACTATGTTACGATCTAATTCCCCATGCGGGATACATAGGCAACCTACCCAAGGTTCGGTCGCATTAATACAAAAAAATTATTTTCCCCCACGAAGTAGACACTGGGGCAGAATTTTTGAGGACCTCTCAAAAATTCCAAAAGGACAGACAGAACCGACACTAGGCAGAAACTTTTTAGATCCTCCCAAAAATTTCAAAACAAAGCAAGATGCAGAAACTAGGGCAGAATTTTGAAGTCCCCTCAAAATTCATCAACGAGAGGTTTTAGTATGGTCTGAGGGGCAAGCGGCATCAATGTTGTACTCGAATTATACAATGCAGTCTGTGATTCAATGGAAATAAAGCACATTATTCTAACAAATCTTTTTTCAAAACACTTGCATTATTTTCTTTTATTTCTTTATATCCCCACTAGCTCGACTAAGGTCCTGGCATTCATAAAGATATCACAAGAAGAAGGCGTGGAGCAAACGAAGAATGCACAAGTCAAACCTTCCTCCCACAACTTACAAATTTTTCTTTGAATGCAGGTATTATAAAAGCGGGAAAATGAAAATCTTCCTAACAATATTGCAGACACCATAATGGCACCCTATTTTGCACTTCACTTTACTTTTGTTCGTAGGGTACACAGCCCGACGCGATAATCATATATCTCACGACGAGAGGCAGTAGCTGGAGGTTCTCATTACAAGAAGGCAGTAGCAGTTTTCATTCCCTTGACATGCATGTAGATTCTCATTACGAGGAGGCAGTAGCAGTGCCGACGAGCAGTAGGTTCTCTTTACGAGGAGGCATACATCTCACGACGAGAAGTAGTAGCAGTAGGTTCTCATTACGAGGAGGCATACATCTCACGACGAGAGTCAGCAGCAGTGCTGACGAGCACATAGGTCTCTTTACGAGAGGCATTGGCAAGACAGTCCAACGACAGGAAAGTCTACTCATGCATTCATTTACATATTATTTGGCAAAACTCACTTTTATCACAGGACATACAATTTGGCATGGCCAAGACACTACAATCTAGAACCCCACACAAACTCTCACCAGTTCCTAAAACAACTCTCTAAGAATCATGACAAAATTGGCCGTCCTATCAACGTCTTTGCCCGAAGTCTCTTTCATAATCCCCAGGCAAAGAGGGGCAGCTATTGACACCCAATTTTATCCCTCATATTTTAATAGCTATTTCTTAGACAAAATTACACCTATAATCATGCAATTATCTTCATACAAAATTCTTATCTCATACAAGTACGCCATTTGGGCTATTTTTGAAAGCATCATCACAAATTAATGTTATTTTAAAATGTACACGTCCAATCACGAATTTTACAATTACTTCTACTGTTGAAAAAACTTCTCAAATTGTTTTAAATTTCAAAATAATATTCTTATACATTTCTTTAGTTATTTTAAAATTAATTTCACAATTTTCTATAATTTTATACGTATTTTATACTCTTTTATACATATTTTATATACTTTTATACGCATATATATATATACACACACACACACACACACACACACACACACACACACACACACCTCCCCCCACCCACACCCCCCTTAGCATTTGTATACTTCACACCCCCACTTATATACATCAGTTCCACCTTGCACCTACATGGCCAAATCTCAGCCCTCCATAAACTTAATCCAATGGTGGAAAGGCAAGTTTCCTTTTTTAATAATACAACCACACCCCAAAACCCTAACACCCCATTTCATTTCCACTCAATACCCAGCCGCCCCTCTCTCGATTCTATCTAATCTGAAACCCTAACGACACCACTGCCATGGCATTTTTCGATCAATTCCTCCGGCAAAATCACAAATCAATTACATATTCTTACTCTTCTTGTTGTCCGCTAAAAAACCCCTACACCAATGTTCCCATTTGACAAAATTCAAAATTCGATACTCACCTCGACTTCGTCTCTTTCGCCAGAGAAGAGACTTTGATGGTGCTTGCGCAAGTCCTGAACTTTTGCTATCTTGATGAAAGGGAAAACCCGTATGCATGTTTGATCGAAGTTGGGTTAAATTTAACCCAACCCCAATCCTAAACGGGTAACTCTTAACCTTTTCTCTTGACCGACTTTTGAACCTATATGATGATTAAACCTAAAGCTTTCCTAAGTTTCTTACGTCAATTAGCATGATGTGTTTCTTGTTAATCACTTAGGGTAAAAGTCGCATGATTGTCGATTCTTGTCTAACACTGTCAAATTTGAGTATTGTTTAAACCATTGTATGCATTGAACCTTGACATGTATGTAGCCCCTATCTTTTGTTCCATTGATTAAATCCGTAGGTTTAAAATCCATGACAGTGTATGGTTAATCCTGTTTGTTCCGTGTACTTTGCAATACACTTGATTAATTATCCTAATAAAAGCACGAGTTGCCATGATTCACACGACTTCACCTAACTTACAGTACTGATTTGCATGATCCTGATTGTGTTCAATTTGCATTCCTTGATTGGTACTTGACTGGGACACTGTTTTGGCAATTTGCATAGTCTTAAACTATAATTGAATGGTATTCTGTTATAGAATTCAAGGGATTTTGAATATCAGACATCGATAAGATGATTTTTGCCATAATTCTGAACCTGGAATCCATTATTAGCAAAGGGTGGAAGCCTTGTTTGCCTTGAATCTTATCTATGTGACTTACCTTGATTTTAGGACTCTAATTGAACTATAAATGGAAATGTACTAGGAAAACTGTTGTAATTCTAGAAAAGTTATAGAAAATAAACTTTTCCCAGCTCCCTTGATCTTCAAACTAACTTTATTTATGGGAGACATATGGGAAATTGATTCCCTCGGGTTAACAACATGATCCTTCCTTTCCTTCTTTAAGTTTTTGCCAATTTTATTACCCTTTCACATTAGGATTTGAATTTTAAAAGGCCCTAGACTATGCCTATATAAACTGGACCCCTATTGCATACAAGACACATTTTTTTCACTCACTGAAATACACAGAAATATACATACGGCTAAAATATTCTCTTTTCCTTTGGTTATTCTGAAAATCTCACTACTCTTTCTATTGAAAGAGGAGCTGTAATAGACTTCTAGCTGCTGCATCATTACTATTTACCTTTGGTTTGTTTGTTCACTAATTGAAAAAAGGTATACAGTCTTCACCCCACTCTATAAACATTTAAAAGCATGATGTATGATTCTGTGACCTATATGCTACTACCTGGGCCTCCTTTTGGCCACCTAACTTTGTCTGCAGGATCTTTAGGGATGGTCCTAAGGACTGTACCCTGACTTTTTATTACAGGAAAGCAATGCTTTGTGAGAAAGGGATACTTCACACCCTATACTACTGAATAATCATGTGCAGGGATGACAATTTTCATGGTTTAACTGCCGGCTTAGGCAAAACCTGAGTGAATTATCCTATTTGTGTGAATGAAAGACTCTTAGTACTTCTATGATAATCTAGACACTCCCCTACCTGTGTGTATTTGCTAGGATTTCCCTGCCTGTATATGTGTGATAAATTACCATCACTATCTGAGTTCTTGGCTATCCAGGGGCCTCTTCTAATCTCTTATCCTTTGTGTGCTTGCATCATGCTCTAAGAAATAGGACTTCTACATGTTCAGCTGATGAAACTTAGTGATCAAAATACGCATGGCAGTCTTAAGTAGAGTATTAAATAGTTTACATGCTTGGATCATTGAAATCTGGTGAATTTCGTTAAACAGGGGGCCTTTTGCGTGTTAACTACTTGAAATTGGTCTATTTTCGTAAAACTAAATTTCCCCTTTTTGCGTAACTAAGCTGGGCCCCAAAATCAGTTTCAAATTTGGCCTATTTCGTGTATTTGAGTCTATATTTTTCAACTTTGATCTTTTGTACACTAATCTAATAGTGTCTAGGGGAGTATAAGTGAGGGGTCTACTATACAAATTATATATCTACCTTTTCTAAAGTCTATTATCAATTGATCATGTATTTTGCAAGCTTATATATGTATATTTATGTGCGACAGCCTTTTGTGTGCATGTGTATGCCTTGTGAATCCCATTTTCAAAAACAGCCCAAACACTTATATTTTCAAAACTGACCCTTAAAGTAAATAACCATTAAGGTTAGGGCTCGACAACTATATCAAGTTACGCCGACCCGGAATGACTTAATTTTTTTTTTTTACAAAAATGCCCCAATTTGGTTTGTGTTAAAATCTGAAACTATTTTTAAAAACTGGTTATTTCTGCAAAATATATTAAACACTGAAGTTGTATAAAGGAAAATTTACACAAAATGACTACCCTAATAGCTAAATTACAAAAAATACCGATACTTTTTCTACATTTACAAAACATAACAATAGTTTTTGATATTTACCCTACATACCATTTTTTCATCTCCACTTTCCCACCCACAAAACCCTAATTTCTTCTTCTCTCTTCATCTCTCCTACTCTACCCATCCACCACCCCTGCCGCCGTCCCTTCCCTCTCTCCGACGAGCAGATCCGGCCACCCCAGTCACGCCCCGCAGTTGCTCCTCACTCCTCTCCGGTGCTGCTGCCGCCGCAGTGCAGCGGCGCTGCAGCATAGCAGCGGCTGCTGCTCCGATTTAACTTCTCCGGTGGGTTTTTTGGTGGTGGATTTTCAGATCTGTTCTTTTTCCTTTTTCCCCGTTTGTATGTGTGTAGTTTGTATATTTTTGTATTATTTTGTATAAAATCTGTATATACTTGTATTTTTTGTATATAAAATATCTATCTTCCACTTTTTGTATGTGTATGTTGGTGTATATATGTGTATGTGTTTGTATATTTGTGTATTTGTATGTTGGTGTATGTGTATGTTGGTGTATATATGTGTGTGTTGTTTGTATATTTTTTTGTATATCTTTTTATGTTTGTGTATTTTTTATATGTTTATGTATGTTTGATTTCAAAACAATAATTTATATGAAGTTTCATATGTATATATGTGTATATTTTGTATGTTTCCCTTTGTAGATCTAAAAAAACAAAAAATAAAAAATAAAAAAATTATAAATCCGGCGACCTGCCGCCGCCAGCCGGCGGTTGACTGGCGGCGACCGGCCGCTGGTCACTGGCGCCGTCACTGTTGCTGAAACTGTTGTGAGGGAGATGATAAAACCCTAATAGTATGGTGTAAATGCATTTTGTATATTCTACGTAAAAAAAGTATTGTTATTTTTTGTAAATGGGTATAGTGTTGTTATGTTTTGTAAATACGGCATTAGGGTTGTATATTTGTGTAAATCTCCCTTGTATAAATATGCTGCCTTGGAACATCTCTTGAGATTTTAACGTTTTTGGTGTAATGTATGTATGATCAGAGGCCAAAAGTGAGGTTAGGTGTTGGGCTTAGACCGTTTCTGCAAATTTTTTATGTCCAAGACTTAACCACCACTGCCCATTAGACTGTTTTGCATGAATAAGCCCTATTGATTGACTGGTTGCATTTTTAGCCACTTAAGTTAGTAGAATAATTTGTAAATATAATCCATGCTTTGTTTATAGTCTTTTAACATCCCAAATGTAATAGCTCGGGTGGGAACCACTTTTCGTGGGGCTTGGGGAAGTGCCGAAAACCTTCTTTCCCGAGTCATTTGAACTTCTTACCCTCAAATCTTTGGACATATGATTTATTGAACGAAACCCGATCTTAGGCATTTAGGTGACCTAATACACCTTAGAAAACGCATATTAGATGGTGACTCCAATTTCAAGCTCAACCGAGTTACCTAGTCAAACCCAAGCTTCGACTCGTTCCGAGTCAGGTAAAAGGTAGGGTGCGACAGAAAGCCCGTCTAGAAGAAGCAAGGACACGCCAATTGATGAATATTCGAAGGGTTGCAAGGATATTTCTTATTCTCTTAGAAGCCCATGGCAAGGATTTCAATGACATATACTTCACCCCGGACAACTCTCCTCCTCACGCTGATAATGGCTATTAGATCTTATTTATGTAGTTTGGATTATATTAATTCTCCATTGTTGTAGGTACTTGTAGTTTGAATAATATGTTCGTATGTAATATGTTTCTTTGATTTAATCATGGTTAATTCTGTTCACATTACTATGTTTTGAAAACTACAACAATATGTGTACACATATTATACTTTATGTGCACATATTTTTATATGTGTAACTATACGTAGTTCTGTCTGCATGGTTCAATTGCACATATTATATTATAATATGTGCAATTGAACCACTTAGATCTTAGATATGTACTTTGCATTACATTAATTGCCCGTTGTTGCTTTGGTACTTGTAGTTTGGATACCATTTTCGTATGTAATATATTTTTTTTATCTAATCAAAACTCATTCAATTACTTTTTTATGTTTTTTTTGGTACTCATCAAGTCTATACTTTATAATGAATGAGAAAATAAATGAATTGGTTCAATTGATCAACTTGTAGCACATTTCTATGTGAAACGATCGAACTATGTTCAAATAACACCTGTTTTGTTCGTTTGCACTATCATCATCATTATTCTAAACATTAAGTGTACCACTTTGTTTGAATTCAACCATCAACCTACAGTTTACTTGACGGTATCGACGAAAGATGATCAAATTAACCAAGATTGATACATTAAGAGTAAATATCCTGTAAAACCACAACCTGTTCACTATAATACAGTGTAAGAAACAATAGGATCATTCATTCTTTACTATGTTTTGAAAACTACAACAATATGTGTACACATATTATAATATGTGTACACATAATACTTTATGTGTACACATATTTTTATATGTGTAACTATACGTAGTTCCATCTGCATGAATCGATTGCACATATTATAATATATGTACACATATTATTATATGTGCACACATAAGTAGTTCCATCTGAACGGTTCAATTGCACATATAAGAAGATGTGCACACATATTATTATATGTGTACACATAAGTAGTTCCATCTGTATTGTTCAATTGCACATATTATAATATGTGTACACATAAAATGAAATGTGCAAATGAACCATGCATATCTTAGTTAAGTACTTTGCATTAACGGTTGGCATTCTAAACAAAATGGTTGGCAAGCAAAATAACTATATGTCTGAGACTTTGTTGGAATTCGAAACATAATGAATATGATGAACAGTTACTTGTTAAAAGTTACAAAGATCAAATACAAACAACATTATGGAAAATTGTTCAAGATATAAGTTGTTACAAAGGACAAATGTCCTACGACCCAACGCCACTATTTCCACCTCCTGATTCTACTCCTCGATGGGGGCATGTCGTTCGTTTTATGGCCAAATCTTTTGCATGTTCCACATCTATTTCTCCTGCTTTTAAATGCTTCCCTGACTGATGGCATTCTCTTGGTCCTCCTCCTTCCCCATGGGACCTTCACATAAGGTGGACATACCTTTCTCTCATAAAGCTCCAGTGGAGCATTCCACAATTCCTCTGGTAAGATTGGATGGATTATGTCTGCATAAGCGAGAATGTACGTATTGGTGTAATAATACGGAGAAGTAAAATTGTACAATTCGCTCCCATATGGCTGCACAACCATGTACACAAGGACTCATGTCAATCTGAAAATTTCAACACGAACATGTTCTTTCATGTAGATTGATCTTGACAGCATCATCTCCCGTACCGGTTGAATACATATATGTGCCATTGGTAATAACCAATAACCTTGCGCCCTCGTCATTATTTTTCTTTAATATCTTTTTAATTTCAGGGACACATGGCTTTACATGTTTCATGAACATCGTACGCCTATGATGAAATTTTTCAAAAAAGTTTCATATTATAGCATTGAACAAAGCTTTTATGGGCATTTCTCTTTAATCCTTTAGCATTGAGTTCATTGACTCAGCAATGATAGTCGTCATCACACCAAACCTACAATTACGTGTAAACATTATAATAGGTGTAATCAGACATTTCAAAAATACAAGCTTCGAAACAAGTTATAGTATCTGTAAATATGTGTACACATCTTCAGCGAGTAGGGAGGTCTTAATAGTCTGCACATATTATAATATATGTACACATATAATTATATGTGTACACATATTTTCACTGCGTAAATGTCAAACGAGATGTGTAATCAGTACCTCTTTCCTGGAAAGTAAGCTCCTCCAGTGCTCAAATCCAACTCGCTCAAGATATGTGGCAGTCCTATCACACTTTATCCGGATTTCACCGAAATGCCTCTCAAATTCCTCCACCGTATATAAATCTGCTGCTGCATTAAAATTGCTCATGAAATTTTAACAATGAAACTTTGTCCGGATGCTTTGAGACAAGTGCCACTTGCTAACTCCATAATTAGCTTCAGGAAAAATCTTTGTTACTGCCTTAACGATGCTTGGATGCCTATTATAAATTATGCATAACTCATTGTCGATGGGGAATATACCGACCACTGTTCAAAAAAGAATTCATAAGATGCATCCCACTCAATGTTTACAACACAAAATACCAATGGAAAAATATGTGTCTCTGGGTCTTGTGCCACAGCAGACAACAAAACTCCCCCGTACTTGCCAGACGAATGAGTTCCGTCTATAGCTATGACTTTCCTCATATACGCAAATCCTTTAATCCATGATCCAAGAGATACAAAAAAATACAAGAAGTTCCCATCGCGATCAACCTCCAAAGTTGTCTTGGTACCTTAATTTGTAGTCCTAAGCATATAACGGTACGCATCCAAAATCTCGTACCCGTGCTCTGGAGTCCCTCTTGTCAAAGCCTTGGTAATAATGCCGCCCATCCGACACTTCCAATAGCTAATGTTAGAACCCAAATCCCTATTGACTGCTTGCCTAATTTGCTTTGTAGTTGGGCCTTTTCCCTCTTCATACGAGGACTTCATGAATTCACCAACGACATCCGCTAAGGCGAGTGGATGATGACTTGAGAGATGCTCTAACCCGCATGTATACTTATTCCTATAAACTTTAATCATAAAGGTATCACCATTTAAATATTTGGTGGCTCAAAGCCACCACTTGCAATTAACATTCACACAACGGACATAATATACACTTTTTGTATAGTTCATTGACTTGAAACAAAAATGCTTCTTTAGTGCAACAATCTTCAAAGCCACAACTAAGGCACGCTTGTTTTTGAAAGTTAAACCCTTATAAAACCCGGTGCCATCATCCTCACCATCTAAGCTATTTGGTGTAGCTGCCACATTATTTACATCATTTCTACCAAAAAATACATCATTTCTCCCAACAACATGATTAAGAGTTAACTCTACCTTATGTCATTCTTTAGCCTCATCTTCTTCTCATTCATGTTCTTCTTCACCTCCTTCATTCTCTGCTATTTGCATATTGAATGGCTCTTCATCACCAATGTGATCCCATCCGTTGCTAGAACAATCATAAGAGCGTCCATGATTTGGCATCAGATTGATGTTTGAAACTTACACTGACCTATCATCCAAATATACCCTTAAAGTCGGTCTATTACCAGCTCCATCGATATCGGCCAGGTAAATAAGGAGATCTTAATCGTTCTTTATTCTACAAGGATGACTCTTTTGCTTTGAACAAATGTTGAGCATGTACGTAATGCAAAGATTATTTGGATCGTGACTTACCGAACATCTGATAATAATCTTTTCAACTAACTCAGAATATATAACCTCATTATTCACAACAATTGGTACCGTCTTCCTAGACTTGGAAATTCTGGTGAAACAATCGCGACTCTCCACCCATTCCCCAAGAAAATCAATTGATAACAGTAGCATTGTTGGAAAAAATACCTGTAACAAATAAAGATTTTTCATCACTCCATGAAAACACCAGTAATATTTCTACACATAAGTGATATATGTACACATATTATTAATATGTGTACACATAAAAGAATATGTGTAAGAAGAAAATCTGCTAACAAGATGTTATATATGTGCACATATTAAATATGTGTACACATATTGACACACATAATGACATATGTGTACACATAATTTAATATGTGTACACATGAAAGAATATGTGTAAGAAGAAAATCTGCTAAAAAAATGTTATATATGTGCACAATATGTGTACACATAATTTAATATGTGTAGGACAAAAATCTGGTTTCCTCGTCTTATATGTGTACACATATATATGCAGCACGCTGTCGCCACTGTTCAGGCATCGTCGTTTACGAAATGAAATCCAGATTCTAGGAATAGAAACCATATGCATTGTACAATAATAAAACCTTACACTCACTAGAGATAATGAACAATTTCCTTGAAGGGAGAATCAACAAAATTCCTTTTTAAAGACCCGGTTTAAAAATAAAATAATTGGGGAAACGGGAAAATCAATTTTACGATCATAATATAATAAAAATGAGTACCACTGATGAGGAAAACTTAATATCAATCAATAGGGGCAAAATTTAGAGCCGATTGAAGCAAAAAAAAAATGGGCGAGAACTGATTTTTTTGGCTATGGTCGTCGAGAGAGAATGTGGGATGGGTTTTTGCCATTTTTGGCTAATAAAAGACTTTATATATGGAGGGCCATTTGTATTTTTCAAAAGTTTGGGGTGTTGTTTGATAATGATTTTAAACTATTAACCATTTAATTAAGCACTTGTCCCTCTCACCCATTTTTCAGGACTTGAGTCTCTTTTAAGTAATAAAAGACTTCTGAGTCCTTCTCACCCAAAGTCCCCAAGTAACTAAAAATACTCAGACAAACTATATGTCTAGATGTATTGATCTGAAAGTAGCTACAGTGCTTATTTGATTTGTCATTTATCTCTCTCTCTCTCTCTTTCTATATATATATATATATATATATATATATATATATATATATATATATATATATATATATATATATATATATATATATATATATATATATTAATTGGAGTTTACAGACAAGCGATGTGACATAGCTCTTTGGTCAAGGATTCATCCTTTTTGGCCTTTTTCCATCCTTTCCAAATCACTCCTACAAATTGTTTAGTGGAAAAGTTATTCATCTTTTTTGACATTATACTTTGCTTAAAAAAAGAAGCTTAATTCTTCTTAATTACTGGTATCTGTTTTATGTCTTTTATTTTAAACTTAATTCTTCTTCAATTCTCCAAACCGTTTTCTTCCATGTAATGGCAACACATGTTCTCTCAATTAATGAGAAATAAAATGACTTTACCACGTAATTATGAAACTTGAATGAGTTTTCACCTTTAATCCTTGAACATTACTACTATATAAGCACAAGACACCCATATTCTTCTGCATGCTTACGTTGCTAAATTTACATATTGCCTTTCCATAAGATAGATATATCCTTATGTTTACTCCATTTATCCCAGTTTGAGGTGCTTGGTATCGTCCTGTCTACCGACCAGAGGGTTGATCACGCCCAACTACGCCCTATAAAAGGGACTAAGCGTCGCAGCAAATATAGCTCGGTACTTAAACTCCCGAGGTCGAATCCCACAGAGAACACGACTCCTAGTAGTTAATCTAGCTAAATTATCTACTCGACAAACTTCAAGTTTATATCTTTGGTTTGGTTTTATACTAACACTACTAAACAAGAAAGTAAATAACAAGTATAGAAAGATACATTTGATTCAAGAGATGGAAGCCCTAGGATTGATTTCCTTAACTCCTAACTTGTACTCAAGTATTGTGCTATCAATTTCCCTAACTCTTCCTATTGAACAAGTACTCCAAGTTTACAACTACCCACTTCCGTGAAATAATTATAACTTTCATTAATTAACTATTCCAATTAACTAATGAAGATAGTGAGGACTACACTTATAGTTCACAGGGATCAATATTCCTAATTCACCATTTTGACAACCTAAGCAATGCATTTGTTTTAGGTTGAAATACTACAATGTGTTTAACTCTAACTCATGAATCTTTTCCTAGTAATCACAAAAACAAAGCGCACAATTAATTGGGGATCCTACCAATTAATAGCAAAAAATTCATGAACAACATAGATAGAAAGAATTAACAAAGTTAATTAATAACACAACAATTATCATCACACAAGTATGTGGAGTAGGTCAATCAACCCTAGAATGGGTGATTTAACCACTCATAGTCATATTCTAAGACAAGAAATAACTAAAAGAATACAAAACCACAACAATATGGATAGATGGATGAAGTAGAGCCTTGAATCTTGATCTCCTCTTTTCCTTGCCTCATTTGGGTGTGGAATAGGTCCTTTCTAGGTTTTTTTTAAAAAAAAATTTCATATAGGAGGCAAGAGAAGCTTTTATACCCCGTAGGAAACTAATCAAATAGTCCAAAAAGCCCTTAGATTTTCGCCCAGAATTTCTACTTGGCCTGCTGCCCGCGTGCCCGCGGACTCAGTTTCTTCATACAATTCAGCTCGCGTGGTGCTCTCGTATTCGGCCTGAATGTGCCAAAATTTTTTCTTCACTTCTAGGCAAAAACTCTATTTCTTCCCATGTTACTCGCGTGGCACACATATCACTCAAAATTTTCAATATCTTCATTTTTAAATCCAGAACTTGCACTTTTTTCCTTAATTTACCATGTTCAATTCCTACAACATAAAACACACCAAATAAGAGCAATTCCGTTCAAAGTACCAAAAAATATCACAAGTCGAAGCATGAATACGAGACAAAAATAAAAGAAATATAGTAATATCTTACCTCGTATCAAGGGTACCTTTGGAATTCCATTAAAAGTCTGTTGAGTTGTGATGTACATCTAAGCATCAAAAGTTGTACTTCTTAAAAGTTGACATAAAAATCGGAATCTTTAGTTGTACTACTTTTATCGAGTTTTATTTTTCCCCCATTTTGTTCTTTTATTACTTAGTTGGATGTATATGTTTTGGTAAATTCAACAAATTTTGAGGGCTATTTATTCTCTCCAAAGGCCACAGAAGAGCTGTTAGATAGACACCTGTGGTTCTGAACTTCAAAAATTGGTTGCGGTCCCACGTCATTCAATGCTGCCTTTTGTTTTTGTTTAGGAAAAACTCAACGAGTATAAAGGAGTGAAGAACTACTTTGGACTTTGGGAGGTACAAACTCATTGAACTGTAAATCAAATAATTAAAGCATAAATGTGAAAAACATAAACATACTAACGAATACTACCAATAGTCGATAACAAATGACGGGTTCAAAAGCTAAAAATCAACCAATTTTTTTTTTCTCTCAATTAGCAAACCACTGTCCAACTCTTTACTAATTTAAAAAATTAAGTACATATTTAGAATAAAATAGAGGGGCCAGCTTGAATACCTAATGCACATAATATAAAACAGATACTATTAAAAACATAGGTACATTTTATAATAACTTCATAAAAGAACTTGTCGTTTTATACAAATATCAGTCAATTTACAGGTATTATGATAGTGTTTGGTCGAAAAGAGTATTTAAAGTTGAGGTAGTGTTTACACATAAATTTCGATTAGGAAAAGCTATAATTTGAGAGAGATAACCATTATTTCACGTTGGGTTCGCCTAAATCTGATTAGGACAATGAATCGAATTTGTTTTGGGTTAACTAGCAACTATTTGTATCAGAGCCACAAAATGACAAGAAATTCGATAAAGAAAGTTGGACAATAGCTAAGAGACAAAGAATAAGTATTTTTGATATATTTGTGGGTGCCTTTACATTATCTTTCCATGAATATTTATAGTCCACAAGAATAAGAAGAGCAATAAATACATTCAATAGCCATTACTCCACATTCAATAATAGTCAAACCATGATCTTCCTCTAATGCATAGACAAGGGTCGTCAGTTAGAAAAGATAAGAGCTCGTTCATTGAAGAATAATGTCCATCGAGGGGTAAACCACTGAAACGACCTCGGTCAGTCATTTCAGAAGTTAGGACTCCGATTGGCGTGCCGATAATTTTAAAATATTCGTAAGGTCCATTAGGACCTGTCTGTAAAATTTGAACTAAATCAGACCTCGTTTGGTAGGCATCGGAAGAAGGTTTCAGTTTTTATTGTCGATAAATATTAAAAAGAGATTTTTGAGCTCGGTTTTGGCGAATGAGCTCCGATTCAATATTCGAAGCGCAGTTAGGTTCGTATGATTATTTGTGACTTTTGTGATTTTTCGAAAGTGAATTTCGATGTTGTTCGGCTAGTTTCCGCTAAAATGCCGAAAGTTAAATAATTTGACCTTTTTCCTTTAAATTCGCATCTTGAGTTTCGGGAGTCCGATTTGAGATCCGACTTTGCGAGTATGTTACATATATTTTGTATAACTTACTTAAAAAATTTGGGATCATTTCGACTTCTCTAGGGTTCTATTTTAATTTTAATCATCGTAACGAATTTATTAAAGAAAATTAATTATATTGTCGGTTAAGCTAAGGGATTAAATCCCTTAGCAGCAGTAGTAACTCAAAGATACGAACAAAAACATACAACAAAACAGAGAAAGAAAAGTTAGAAAAGAGAGAAAAAAAGGGTAAAAGAAGTGGAAAAATAGTGAAATTTCTACCCCAAATCTCCAGGTAATGATGTTAACTCATTATCTTAGCTTATTATGTGTGTTTTAATATATTTTTACGGAAAAAATAGGGATATTAGACATCGCCCTAATGACTTAAATTGATAATTTAAAGGTCAATTGGACCCCGATGATGGAAATGATTATATATTCGTACTCAGTAAGTTATGGGCAGCATATAAATGTAATTTATTTAGGGTTTGGTTATGTGACTTTGAACCCTGTACATAGGCCTGGCCTGCGTATTGCGTATGCAAATAGGGTATCAGGTTCTTAACTGGATTGCCCTAAGACATAGGAAATGAAGCCTTTAGCTTTATTTGATATAATTTTTCTGCTTATTGAATAGAAAGGGATCGTTTGACAGTTAATCCAAAGGAAAAAGAATTTGTTGAGTAGCAAGGCTAGCATTGAAATACGGTAAGTGTTTATATCCATTTCTTTGGAGGCACCTGGCCTCGTGGATTTTCTATCACGTGTTCTTTACGTGTGTAGCTGCCGATAGGCGTACTCATTGTGCTTTAGCTTTGCATTTACGTTGTATATTATATGTTATGTTCTGTTGCTGGTATTGCATTGAGTATCTGAGCATTGTACTCTGGCTGTTAAATGTTACATATACTTCCCGGTAATCGATGAGAGTCCCGAGCCGGTGAAGGGTCATTACTGCATATACTTCCCGGTAACCGATGAGAGTCCCGAGCCGGTGAAGGGTCATTACTGCATATACTTCCCGGTAATCGATGAGAGTGTCGCGCTGGTGAAGGGTCATTATTGTATATATCTCCTGGTAGACAATGAGAATCCCACACCGGAGATAGGTTTCAGGCACATGTGACCCCACTGCATCATGATACATCATTGCATATCTTTATATGCATTTTTTTTAGCTATATAGATTTATTGCATTAATTATCTGTGAATGATTTATTTGGTTGACTGCTATGACTTATGTTTCCCTGACTAGCGTATCTATTTTTCAAGGTTGCTAGTTTGTCCTCACTTATTGAATCCTTATGACTCACCCCCTATTTGTTCTTGTGTTTTCTTTTCGTTCGGCAGATTCTGCTCCAGGACCCAGCCAGCCACGTCGTGATTGAGGAGTAGTACGTTTTCAGCTGTCTTCGGTGAGCCATCTTGTTCATTACGGCCACCAACTTCAAATATTACAGTTTTCCTTACTTTTGCTCCCTTCGGGAGGTGTGTATATCTTTTGGCCTTCTTAGATGTCTGATCTGGAAACTTTTAAACCTGTGTATTCTGGGTAGTTAGTTGTTTTGTCCAGACAGTTGTATATATGTCTATCCTTGACAGTTATTTTATGTTGTTAAGGTCATGTTTAATTTTATTTTCAAGGTAGTTTTGTGCCGTTTATATCGATTTTATCTATAGGGTTCGCCCGACAGGTCTAGAGAAGGTGGTCGGGTGCCCGCACGGCCTAGCCGAAAATGCGGGTCGTGTCAGCCACACACCTCGTGACGGTTATCTTTTAATTGCCTCGAGTGATAACTTATAGCCAAGATCCATTTCTTGTCTGAGGCATCTAGCCTCAGGAATCGAGCGAGCTTCTTCGAGGGATCGTTTCCAAAGAATTCAACCAACCAATGTCTCGAGCCCTAGCGTCAAGGCTCGGTAAATTTTCACCCAATACATACGTAAATACTCTTCAAATAAGATTTCAATATTTTGCATGTACAAACATTTTAAGTTATATTTTAAATGTTATCTTATTTTCATAATTGAATTTTAGTAGTTTCTCACTACAACAATACATGTACCGTATAATATGTCTTATGTTTCATGATTTTTTTTTTAAACACAAAACATGGGTAGCCAATATTTCAGCATCATCCGTATTCGAAAGCTCAGTTAAGTTTGAGGGACATATTAGAAGCTATATTTTAAATAAAATATATTAAAACCAAAAAGGCATAAAAACTTGTATAATGTTTTAGTCTAAAAGTAAAAGAGATAGCAGACATAGAGTTTGAGAGCCAAACACAATAGAATTATCAGCATTTTAAATTAACCAGGAACTTTTTTAAAGTAAAATCGTCTTATAAAGGGGTTTAAAAATTAAACAATGCAGCTGAATTATCCTATGTCGATAAATGTCCCTCGAATCTTGGGCCCGAGCTCACCCGAAATCCCTGCCACTAGTAAAATGATAGTCTTCTACTTATTTTAAGTGCAAGATCAAAAATTGGTTACTCAACAAAGCTCGAAATCTGAAGAGGATTGGTGACAAGATAGACTATCACCAAAGAGTAATATTTACTCTCGGGAAGCCTCCATCGGGAAAATGTTCTTTTTTTTTAGTGCAGTTTCCCTATTTGGTTTAGCCGAATGATAAACTCTTTTTGCTCGGATGCTATCAAGATGTTGGAATATTCTTCACTTTGTCTTTTGATTATCACTTAAAGTAGTGTATTGGGTGAAAATTTACCGAGCCTTCACGATAAGGCTTGAGGCATGGTTTGGTTAAGTCTTTTGAAAATGATCCCTCAAAGTCGCTCGCTCGATTCCTCGGGTAAGAAATGGATCTTGGTTACAGTTGCCATTCGAGGTAATTAAGGGGCAATCACGTGTGATAACAACAGGCAGTTCATAGGTTCAGAGGTAACAACTTTCTTTGCCAAATGGGGGATCAAAAGAGTAGTGTGGGCTTGAAGGCTAGTGGTCATATTAGTCGTCTAAGGGAAATACTTTTTCCGGGCCTATCCTCATTCGCCTATCGCTTTAGTTGATGTTTAACTTGCACCTAGGGGATTAAATCTTCCTTGAGGTTTGACCTCAATGCTAATGGTGATCCCCAAGGTTCAACGAATGAATGAATCTATGATCATACCTAGTCTCAACACCTTATCATCCCAATGCTAATGGGCAGGCTAAATCCTCGAATAGGACAATCGTGGACAATCTTAAGAGGAGGATAGATGAAGTTAAAGGCTCGTGGCCCGATGAGCTGCCTAGGGTGTTGTGGGTAATGAGATCGACTTAGAAAAATAGCACTGGAGAAACCCCATTTTCCCTCGCCTATGGGATCGACTCATTGATTCCTGTCGAGGTTGGTAAGCCCAGCCTTCGATATGCTCATGCATCCGAGGAGTCAAATCAGCAAGCTATGCGCGTGGAGCTAGATCTGCTCGAAGGACGAAGAGAAATGGCTTTGGTTCGGTTAGCAGCCCAAAAGCAACAGATTGAAGCCTACTTGAATAGTAAGACTAAATTCAGAACCTTCAAGGTTGGTGATTACGTCTTGAGGGCTTCAAATCAAAAGACTAAGGAAAAGAAGGCAGGAAAATTGGTTGCTATTTGGGAAGGGCCTTATCGAATTAAGGCCATCACATGAAAAGGGTCTTATCAACTTGAAGACCTCCGAGACAATCAAGAGCCTTTAAATTGGAATATCTCCAACTTAAAGCGCTATTATTTTTTACATTGAGGTACGTTACCCTTTGTCAAGCATAACCCTACGCCCACGACATCAAGCTGTCAGTGCTCCAACGCTCGGGTCGAATGATGTTAACCCCTCATTTTTCTTCGCTTCACCTTTTCACGGATCAAAGACAACGATTCACAGTGCTCGGGTCTGAATTCTTCACAACTGACCACTAAGGGGTGCAAGGGGAGTTAGCTCAGCCAGCCTTCGACTCACTCCATAACTGAGGACTTCGAACGAAACCCGAAGACTAGCTATCCATACACCGGGGACTGTTCCCTTAAGAGTTAGCCTAGTTATTTGTCGTGATCGCCTGAAGTGGCTTTGTTACAGGAATTTGCCTGTGTCTTAATATGACTAGGGTTTATGTAAATCGTCTCGAAACTCATCAATGGAATAAAACTTGATTTAATTTCTTTTTTATCCAATATATGAAGGCTAATTTTTATTCTTATGCCTCGGCTCGAAAGCGAGACGTCGTTCTAAACTAGCTTACATTTAAATTTATCGAAGTCTTGCAAGCAAATATTCAAGTGACATATAAAAAGCTTTAAAACACAAAGCAATGATTAACACTTAGAAACATTCAAATTCATAAAAAAGGCTCGAAGGCCAACATAAAAGTATTCACAACGGCTCAAGGCCTAACAAAAACAAAAAAAATAAACTGGCGAGACATCACTCCTCTACCTCAGAAGTTGAAGCATCAGAACCATTGTTCTTTTCATCCTCATCGCTCGAGCTCTCACTGCTCGAGGGGAGCTGGTTCAACAGTTGTTGGGCTTTTACAACGTCATTTTCAGCTTTGACTATCTGTGCTTGCAGATCCGCCCGGGCTTGGCTCTGTTGGAGGGTCTTCACTTCGTTTGGATGATGGCCTAGTTCTTGTTAACTTTGACCATTGTAGCTCTCATTTTCTTCCTCGATGAAGAAGAAGCTACTTTTCCCCAAAGGGTCACAATCTCAGCCTCGAGCTGCTCTATTTCTTCAGCTAAATTGTTTATCCTTAATGAGCTCTCCTTCATCTTGGAGTGATACTTTTCAGCATTGCTACTGAGGACAGCTTTAGCCTCGTCGGTTTCCACTCAGTTTCGAGCTCGGTCTTGCAAGTCTCCTTTAAAGCGGCCATTCTAGCCTCGGACGAGGAGGAAGCCTCACGAGCATTGGCTGCCTCAAGGTCAGACTTGTAAGCAGTAATTCGAGCATCATCCAACTCAATCTTGGCATTAAGGAGTCGTTTCTCCAAGTCGACTACTCGAGATTCGAGGTCAGCCCTTATTTGGTGTCATTCACCCTTGGTTTCTTGTAGAATGGAGACTCGATGGGTCTCAATCTTGGTAGCCCAGATCGCGTGTATATACCCCTACAGAAGATCAACTAAAGGGGTAAGGCAAGAAAAGGAAACAATAAAATATTAAAAAAAAAGGGTAAGTGAAGCGAAAATACTTGAATGGCATATTGAGCTGCATCCGCTATCAACTCAGCTATGGGTGATTTCCTGAGGCGCTCTCGCTCTAATAGCCCGAGGAGCCCTCTACAGCTGATGGGAACCGCCACATCGTTGTCTAAAAGGCAAAGGTCAGAGGGAATTTCAACTCTCCTAACTTACCTTTAAGGAATCGAATCGTGAGCAGGCTCGGTCGCAACTCGTGATGTTTTCTCCTCAGTATGGGGGGTCCCATCCCCACTCTTCTCTTTGTTTGTTGATGAAGGAATTGCTTCTTCAATTTTATCAGCCGATCGACTCGACGCCTCAAGGTCGATGGTCTCGACCTCCCTTTGAGCCTCCACCTCCTCGGGCTCGTCGATCAAACCCATGCGAGGAGAAATGGCCACTTCGGGGTTGACGTCCCCTTCCACTCTTGCCCGCTTGGCCCCAATTGACTTATTTAAAGCCTGTCTTTTCCTTTTTGAAGCTTTGAAAAAGGGAAAAAGAGGAGAGAATTAGCGAAGAATGATGGGGATAGATGTCAGAAAGAAAATAGAAGATATACTTACCCTGGTCCGTTGGCCCCTCAAAGATAGTCTTTTCTTCTTTTTTTTCCTTCTTCTTTTCGAGGGATCCAACCAAATCCTCGAGTTCATCCAAGGCTTCTCCAATCTCGGGGAATTTTTTCATTTTGTCTTTCTTCTTCTTCTCCTTTAGCGCGGTAACTGCCCTGCTGGGGAGACCTATCCAAAATAAGGACTAGTAAGAAGAAAACATCGTAGGGCAGTTCAATAGAAGAAAGGAATGACTAACCATTGCGCTTGCATGCCTATTGGCTCTCATTTAGGGCAGCCAAGATCATCCATGACCTCTCTTCTCTTGGCTTCGCCTTGATAATTGCTTGCAACCTAGCAGTCAGATCCTCGGGAGGTGTAACTGGATTCGACTTGACTAAAAAAGGTCAAAGCTAAAAGTCAGAGGTGAAAATGATGAAGTAGGGAGTTATCAAAGGTAACTGAGGAAAAAGCTTACGAGTTCTGTTCCACCGCTTGGGAAAGCCAGGCCTCGAAGATAAAAGACTAGTAGGCAGTAAAACGAAGCGTTCATTCCATCCTCGGTCCTCAGCGTCCTCGCCTTTTATGATTAACAAGAACTTGCCTCGTTTATTTAGTTGAGAAATCCCATCTGCAGAGTAGGAGAAAAAAGGTAAATGAAGTGATCAAAAGTGAAGGAGACACCTGCTCTTTTGCTCAAATATTCAAGGCACTGAATGACTCTCCAGAAACTGGGACCAATTTGAGCCACGCACACGTTGTAAGTTTGGAAGAACGCGTCCACCACTTCGTGAATAGGAAGAGTAAATTCTATTGTGAAAGGGTAGGTGTACACAAAAGAGCTCCCATCTACTATGTCGCAGATTTGGCTCTCCGGAGCGGGGATGCTAACTTGGACCTCGGGGCCCCACTTGCCGTCTTCCCGGACCAAACGAATATTGCCTTGTGTGGTCAGGCTCGGAGTGTCTCCAACTGGAATATTCCTATTTCTTCTAATATCGGCTTCGGTTTGGACTTGCATTATGAAGTCGTTCGAGAGGTCAAGCTTCGAGGGAATGATATCCTCGGGTGTGAGTTTTCTCAAGGGAGATTTCCCTCTCTCGAGGTTTGGAGTTTCTGTTTCAACATCATCAACTTTTGTAACGGTTTTCTTTTCTTCGCCACCCGTCTCTTCAAGGTCCCCGCGATTGGCGGTGGTTTTACGCCGCCTGGGATTTAAATTGCTAGGATGTGATTCTGCTTCTATGTTATCATCTAGTGGTGGAAGGATGTTTAAAGGCACATGTACGTTTACTAGTTCGTCGCCGACGATCATGGTGGCAGTCGGGAATCCTCTCTTCAGAGGGACCTAAGGAACTTTGTATAGTATGTGTAGCGGACATTTTTGCTGAGTAGCTGGTGATGTTCTTAAATCAGGAAGAAGAAGTTCAAGATGTAATTCTTCTGTGAAGGATTATTGTTGACAAAAATATTGAAAGTGAGGGAAGTAAAAACAAGTTGAGGTATTTATAGTGAAAAGGTCATCATTGCATTTACATGGGGAAGGAGGAGCGAAAAATCATGCCCAATCAACAGAAGCCGTGTGTGATAGATGGGAATATGGAGTGACAATCGGCGTTTCCGAAATTAATGGCACACGAATAGCCACGTCGATCTCCCGCCGAATTTTTTCCACCCCTCGAAGAATCCTGACTATTATCCGAGTGGTGGGGGGACTATCTATATTGGGTGAAAATTTACCGAGCCTTGACGATAAGGCTTGAGGTATGGTTTGGTTGAGTCTTTTGGAAACGATCCCTCGAAGTTGCTCGCTCGATTCTAGCATCGGGCAAGAAATGGATCTTGGCTACAAGTTATCATTCGAGGCAATTAAAGGGCAATCACCAACGAGGCACGAAGTTCACCCCTCGGTGAAGATTCAATATTTGATGAACGAGCCCTTACCTTTTGTATCTGACGACCGTTGTTATATATTTAAGAGGGAGATCATGGTCTGACCACTAATGAACGTGGCATAATGGCCATTAAACATATTTAATGCTACTCTTACTCTTGTAAACTATAAATAGTCATGAGAAGATTATGTAGAGTCATCCACAAATATGTCAAATACACTTGCTCTTTGTTTCTTAGCTATTATCCAGTTTTCTTTACCGAATTAGAGCAGTTGTTTGCTAGCAAAATATACTGAATTATCTTTTTGTTTATTTTTCCTAATCTTGAGCTTATTTAGTATTGTTTAACAAAAATCATTTGACCAGTCGCGGTCTATGGCCAAACTAACAAATGAGGCCCAAGTAATGAGCCTATTAAAGGTCAAAAGTTTTTTTTTCTAAGAACTAACTTTCACGATAAACTCTTACATTTTTGAATAGCTAATGCAATATATTAAAAAGTTTTTTTTATAATTTATTCTAAATATTTTTTCTTTTGCCTCATTAAATTCCTCTGTTGGCTTAAATCTGATTAAGACAACAAATCAAATTTATTTTGGATTAACTAGCAACTACTTGTATCAAAACCGCAAAAAAGGCCAAGAAATTTGGTAAAGAAAAGGAGACAAGAGATTCAAGACAAAATGTAATTGTATTTCCTTTATATTTCTCGATGCTTTACACAATCATTTCATGGCTATTTATAGCCTACAAGAATGAAAGTAGTCTATAGGAGTGAAGGTGACAATTACTGTGCTTAATGGCCCATTACTCCACGTTCAATCGTGGTGTAATCATGATCTTCTCATTTAATATGTAGGCAACGGTCGTCAGTTACAGAAACGAGGGCTCATCCACCGAGGGGTAAGCTTCCACGAGAGGTAAATCTCATGCCTCGTGATGGTTGTCTTCCAATCGCCTCGTGGGATAGCTTGTGGCCAACATTCATATCGTGCTCGAGGCAACTAGCCTAGGGAGCTGGACGAGCCCTTGAGAGCTTGTAAATAAAGGTATCAATCTCAACAAGCTTTGAGCCTCGTCGTTTAAGCCTCGTTGATTTTTCACCCAATACAGATAGTCCCCCCACCCCTCGGATAATAGTTAGAATTTTATGAGGGGTGGAATTAATTTGGCGAGAGATCGACGTGGAAAATCCTCCGCCAAGGAATTCGAAAAGCTAACCATCCCTTCAATGTCCCATCCTTTACACGCGGCGTTTTCTAAACGGTTGTAACCTTTTGTTTTACCTTCCCAATATAAAAGAAATAATGACAACCCTTCGAAGCACTTGAGTATCACTTTTCCTATAAATCTTCCAACTTGTTCAGCATTTACATTGTTCTTCAAATCTTTGACCAACAATAGCCAAATTTTCTGCAAATTTCATTCCAGTTAAAATCTTGTTGTCATGCCTTCTATAAAAAATTCCTCATAATATCTAGAAGTAAAAACAATGAACGATAACCCCATGAAAACGAGCGAGGATTTAGCTAATGTGCTTGTACCGTTGAGGGTTATATCAGCAGATGAGGGTGACAAAGAAACCACCTCCAACCACCGCGACACCACTGACCAGGAAGAAATATCAATCGACGACAATGGAGCTGTAGCTGAAGAAGCCTCCAATGATGTTAACAATGACGCTGAAGCCACTGAAGCTTCACAGCCTACGAAGAAATCTTTTGTCGGGGAGCTTAAGCCCCATCATGTGCTCCCCTCGAAATTTGACCGCAATAAAGATTTCAAGATGTCGAAGCAATTGGCTTCTGATCTTGAGAAAAATAGAAAAGTACATATTCAACAGTCCCCGAGCCTGATCACACAAGATCACGTAGATCAAGTTCGTGAGGATTGCGGTTGGGGCCCCGAGGTCCAAATTGTGGTCCCTGTCGTGGAGCATCGCACTTGCAACAGAGTCCCCGGTCTCTCATTTATCTGTGCCTATATGTTTACGATAGGTTTTTCACTCCTAATTCATCATATAGCCGATACTTTTTACCGAACATACAACCTATGCTTGGCTCAGCTCGGTCGTCATTCAATGCCTCGACTTTTGGAGCCAACGAGCCAAAGTTTCTTTTACTTTTGACCTTTTCATTTCCTTATTTTGCCCCACCATGGACAAAGATGGGATTGTCGAGGTGAGCAAACGGGGAAATTTTCCATAATAACGAAGGGTGACGACACCGAGGACCGTGGTTGGTGTGGCCGATTCGTTCTTATCGCCACCGCTCTTCTTTCTTCTGAGGCAAAGTTCCCTGAAGTGTGGAACATAACTCGTAAGTTGCCGATCCTTGAATTCTCCCTTATTCGCATAAATTCTCAGGGTTTAATCAACTCTTTGTTGTTTTCTCTTTTTTAGCAGAGAAACTTCCCATCAACCCTCCGGAGGGTTAGACTGACTTGGTTCAATTACTCATCGATGCTAAGCTGAGGCCTGAGAGATTGTGGATAATCTTGGCGGCGTTGAAAGAAAACGAATGGTCGTGCAAACGGCACGGTAAGTATGAATTAAGCTTTCTTCTTATTTTAAAGACTTATCCTCATTCTTTCCTCCTTTTTATAGGTTTCCTCAATAAAGTAGTTACCGAACTGAAAGAGGAAAAAGAAAAAGAGAAGGAAGAGAAGAAAAAAGAGAAAAGAGAAAAGCAAGAAGCTGGGGTCCCCGAACTGGGGGAGAGTCTGAAGGAGTTGGAGGACTTGGTGGGAGTCCTTACAGCTAAAGCTTCAAAGAAAAGGAAAGGTGCAGCAGCCAATCCCTCCCAACTAAATGCCCTCGGGCTAAGTCACCTGAAAATTCTCAGCGTGGGCAAGTTGAAAAGCCTACAAGTGGCGAGGATTTCAATGAAGTTGTAGTGGCTGACTTCGAGGAGAATCGAGCTACGGAGAAAGCCAAGGGCAAGGCAAAAGTGGCCGAAAATCTTTCTGCCGAGGAGAGGGCGACTGACGATCATGCTAAAAATGAAGAGAGAGTAGATGAAGATTGTGCTCGGGCTGACCATCCCTCATCTTCCGCTGCAAGCCCTAGGATGATAAGCATCCCTCCTGAGCTGTGTATGCTAGATGACACAGTGGTTATTCCCATAAGCCTTAGGGACTTGCTTGGCCCACCAAAGTGAGAGCGCCTCGAGGGCTTGCCAATTGACGATCTGATGGCATTCGCATCTCAGCATGTGATTCATGTGATTTTTCCTCTTCAACTTCGTTTTTTACCCTTTGACTTTATTGGTGCTTCTTTAACCTCTTCTTCTTTGCAGAGTTTTGTTTATACTATGAAAGTAGCCGAGATGGAGGCTAGCCGAGCAGCAGAGTTGAGGAGGATTGGGGATCACTGGGACCGTTTAAAGGCTAAAATTTAAGACAAGACTGCCGATCTTGAGAAGCATCTGCTCGATTCTGAGGTGGACTTGGACCGAGCTTGTAAAGCGGCCGAGGAGTCTAACTTTGAGCTAGACAAATCTCTAAAGGTCGTTGCCAAACTTGAAGCTCAAAAGAGAGCTCAAGAGGAAATTCTCTGAGGTGAGATCGAAGCAGCAAATGCGACGATCGATGACCTGAACGAGAAGCTTCAGAGCCAATGGAAATAGCTCTCGCCGAAGGTGAACGAGCTTGAAGTCTAGTCCTAGACCCTCGAGGCCAAGGTTGAGACTCTTCAGAGTGAGGGGGCCATGTTTTTGCCCAAGCTTAAGTCCAAGATCGAGGCTAAGCTGAAGTCTCGTGATACTAGAGCCCGAGTTGACAAAAATTGAGCTATAATCCAGATCAAGCTGAAGACCCATGAGTTGTGCAAAGCTAGAGCAAACTTGGACGAAGAAATAGCTAAGGCACAAGAGTATGTTTCTAAGGCTAAGAAGTTAATGAGCAATCTCCCCTCGAGCAGTGAGAGCGGTGGTGAGGAAAGCGAGGACTCTGAAGCCTTGACTGAATGAGCTTTCCTCTTTTTTTTTTGTTCGGGCTTCGAGCCTTAAGCCTTTGGGCCAATGCTTTGTAAATCTTCCTGTTTGGCCTTCTAGGCATTAATGAATATTCAGATGCTTCAAAATGTCACATCTTTTACTTCGTATTGAAGATATTTATTTCATATCGTTTGAGTTTTTTTTCTTGCAAGACTTGGATAGTATAAAAATGAAGCTAGCTTAGAACGTCGTTCTCGAACCGAGACATAAATAAAACTGGCTTCAAACCATCAAATAAAAAAGAAGCTGAATCAAGTTTTATTAATGGAATCCAAGCCGATTTACATAAGCTTCGGTCATCACGAGACTTAAGTAAAACTTAGGAAAACTTTTATTACAACAGCCACCTCGGCCGATTACGTCAAACAACAGACTAAACTCCTAAAGAAACAGTCCCCAGTATATGGATCGACAGTCTTCAAGTTTTATTTGAAGTCCCCAGTTGTTTGTGGTGCGAGTCGAGAACTGACTGAACCCATTCCTCTTTCACCCTCAGTGTTTAGGTGTGAAGAATGCAGATCCGAGCACTGTTTGGAGTTCTCTCCGCTCCCTGGAAAGGTCAGGCAGAGAAAATGAGGGGTGAACATCATTCGGCCCAAATGTGGGGGCATTGACAGCTTGATGCTGTAAACACAAGGTCGTTTTTAATGATGGGTAACATACCTCAATACCAGGCCCCGGGCCGAGTAATTGCTATTTAGGTGGCTTGGCCGAGGCCACTCCACTTTTCATCTTGATTGAGTAGCATTCACGAGCTATTCGTTGCTCTCCTTGGATAGCACGGATTCTCCACGGTGTTGGGAACCTTAATTACCTAGTGCAAGGTAGATGGAACAGCTTTTATCTCATGGATCCAAGGCCTTCCGAAGATGACATTATAAGTCATATCTTGGAAAACAGTCTTCGTATCCACTCCCTCGGCATTTGTAGCAAGAGTAATTTCTCCAAGTATTTTTTCGGTTGAATTGTTGAATCCTGTAAATATGGTTGCCTTCGGGATGACGAGGTCCTTCAACCACATTTTCTTAACAGCTCCATGATTGATGATGTTCACCGAGCTGCCAGGGTCAACCAAAACACTTTTGACGTTGCAGTCATTAATTCTTAACATGATCACCAAAGCATCGTGATGGGGAAACATCATCCCATCACAATCTTCTCCATCAAAGACAATCTCATTCTTCGACCCACCAGCTCGGGTCCTTTTCTCCATAGTGATCGAAAGCTTTGCAAATTTCTTCGTTGCGGCAAAGTTGACGCCATTTACCTCCGACCCCCCAGTTATCACATTCACCACTCTTTTTGGAGACTCCACCTTCGGCGGCTGTTCCCTTCCCATATTCTTGGAATAATTTTGCTTTCCCTTGTCAGTAAGATACTAAGCTAACACACTCTTCTTGAGAAGATGAGCCACCTCGAGTCGCAATGCTTTTCAATCCTCGGTGGTATGCCCTAGTCCATGTGAAACTCGCAATGTTGAGTCTGGTCTCTTTTCCTCGAGGGCGTTCTCATATTCCTCGATAACCTCACACATTGACCCGTCATACCCTTTATGGCGTTCACCAGCTCGGAGATGGAGATGTCGAAATTATAATTAGACATTCGAGGCAACTCTTTATTCTTGGCCACCAATGATGGCCCTGAGGAGTTCTTATGATTAGCGTCGGCGCTAATCTTCCCTCCTAGCCTTTGACTTACATGTTGCTGCCCTCAGAGGCGTTGGCTTGCATGTTGCCTTTGCAAATTATAAGGCTTGTATCTCCCTTTTGAGTTCCCTCATGGCGCATCGGCGCATCTAGATGACTCTACATGTCCTCGGTATGAATTATATCGACCTGCCATCCTCCATTTCAGCCTCTTTGAGCCTAATTTTTGCAAAGGCTCTGTCGTGCAGTTCTCCCCAAGTCTGGGCCTGATACTGCTGGAGCTCTTTCTTCAGTTCAGCAGCTGCCTCAAAGTTACTCACATTTAAATTTCTTTTAAAAGCCATGACTGCCAGGGTATCATCCATTTTAGGAAAGTCCATTCTTTCGGCTTGAAAGCGCTCAAGGAAATCCTTGATCGTATCGAGGTATTTTTGTTTAACCTCGAAGATATCCTCCTTTCGCTTGATGATCTTCTGGGCCCCTGTATGGGCCTTCATAAACATATCGGCCGACTCCTCAAAATTTGAAATCGACTCGGAGGGGAGGTGCATATACCAGCCACCGCTCCTTTCTCAAGTGTGTCAGCAAACTTCTTAAGGAACATTGACTCCCTTTCCACGGGGTCAAGTCGTTGCTCTTCACCGTGGCCATGTATTCAGTTATGTGATCAACGGGGTTGCTTGTCCCATCGTACTTCTTCAAGATTTGCAACTTGAAGTGCTTGGGAATGAGAGAAGGAGCAACCTCGGGCTTAAAAGGTTGTTGCCTGCACTTTTTAATATCTATTGCTCGCTGAGGTTTTCTGACCCCAGTTACATTTTCGAGTTGTTTTTCCATACTGGCCTCGAATTCTTTCTTCCATTTCTTAAAGTCCAGTGGGATGCTAATTTTAGCCACCGTTGGAGCTGTCCTCAAGGGTTGATTCCCCAATGGCGCAGACCCCGAGCCGCCAGATGCAGCTCCGTTTGGAAGTCCCCCTATTATTGTGCCCGTAGGAACAACGTTCGGGATGCTTCCATTGAGTGTGGGTTCGGCAAGATTCATTGTGTTTCTCCCATTTCCAGAGAAAGAAGCAAATTTCTCTTGAAGCCGTTGCAAAATTGTCATTACGTACAACTGAAAAGGGTATAGTAAGAGTCTTTCCAACGAGGAACTTTACTATCGTATAGTTGACTTGACTCGTTCGAACTTGATGATAAGGGATCAGTTGGTAGTGGTGGAATGACACCAATTGGGAGGCTTAACTCGGTTGAAGGAATCAAACCAGCGGGTGGCGTTGAGCCAGGTAGAATCACGCCAGGTGATACTAGGCTAGGTGATGTTAAGCTAGGCGGCATTAAGCCAGGTGGGGTTAAACCAGGTGGTGTTAAACCAGGTGGCATTAAGCCAGGTGGT
Organism: Petunia axillaris subsp. axillaris; assembly: GCA_029990575.1. Taxonomy (NCBI): domain Eukaryota; kingdom Viridiplantae; phylum Streptophyta; class Magnoliopsida; order Solanales; family Solanaceae; genus Petunia; species Petunia axillaris. Next base: position 7,652,049 of record JARKNS010000001.1, on the reverse strand, counting down.
ATTATCGATTTCCCATCACCCGACGAGGTAATGTTAGTTATTAGGTTGGGGGTTTGGATTTTTGTGTTATCAGGGCGTTAGTGTTGTCTGCCATTGGATGAGGTTGGTAAGAATAATCTGTGAAGCTGAAAGTGAGACTTCGGAACAAATGTTATTGCTAGTTCCCTGCATACGGTGCCAATTTGTGTTGGCTTAAATCTGATTAAGACAACAAATCGAATTTGTTTTGGTTGAACTAACAACTATTTGTATCAAAGCTGTAAAAAGGTAAGAAATTTGGGAAAGAAAATGAGACAAGAGATTCAAGACAAAATTTAGTTGTATTTCCTTTATATTTCTCGATGCTTTACACAATCATTTCATGGCTATTTATAGCCTACAAGAATGAAAGTAGTCTACAGGAGTGAAGGTGGCATTTACTGCTCTTAATGGCCCATTACTCCACGTTCAATCGTGGTGTAATCACGATTTTCCAATTTAATGTGTAGGCAACGCTCGTCAGTTAAAGAATCAAGAGCTCATCCACCGAAGAGTAAATCTTCACGGAGGGGTAAGCTTCCATGAGGGGTGAATCTCATGCCTCGTGATGGTTGTCTTCCAATCGCCTCGTGGGAAAACTTGTGTCCAACATTCATTTCGTGCTCGAGGCAACTGGCCTCGGGAGCTGGCCGAGCCCTTGAGAGCTCGTAAATAAAGGTTTCAATCTCAACAAGCTTCGAGCCTCGTCGTTTCATTGATTTTTCACCCAATACAATTCTAGCTAAATATGAGTAATACAAATTTTATTATATTTTTCTATTATATAGAAGAGTGAGTCTAAAGGACAACCAAAGCCTTCTCATGATGACACGTAGCCATGTACTATATAGTAAGTGTGAGTTCCTCGACAATGAAGGGTATTCTTATGAATACAAAATATGTTATAGTAACTCATTCAACTACCATACCCAATTTTTCCTAAAACTTCTTGCTCTTCCATGTCTTGACTCCAACTTCTATGTCAAAAATAATGGAGACTAAACAGATTTGTGTGGAGTTCACTTTTATTTCCTCTTTGTCTTCAAATTAAATAAAAAAAAATCCAATTCTTAGCATAGGAAAATCAGGTAAACCTATTCGTTGGTTTTTTTTTTTTCTTTTTTTGATAAGTTTAAATCAACTGTTTATGAAGATTTGGACTTCATGTTTTTGGTTTGATTTCTAATGTGTATTGACTTTTGTTATTTTATTCTAAAATATGTATTTTTTCAGTATTCCATCTATTTGGAGATTTGTTCGCTTTGATGATAAGTAACGAAAATCTTATACACTGTTTTACATATAATGGTGATTTTGTGCTCTACTATATATTTGTTGGTAGTTTGAACGGAATTGCTCTTATTTTGTGTGTTTCATGTTGTAGGAATTATGTTGATGATATGAAGCGTTCGTGAAGCAAAGTTTAGTGAAAACAAGAGTTTTGAAGTCTGAGTAGAAGCCCGAGGGTCGAGCGAACCGAGGCGTACAGGAAAAACAAAGAAAAATTGGAGAAGCAGTAAACTAAGCCTGTTGCGTCGCACTAGGCGTTGCGCTGTGCGATGCAACAAGGGAGATATTCAGAGAACATGAAATTTTGAAATCCTGTAGAAATTGGCCTACGGCACCGCATTGCGCCATGCGCTGTGCGGCGCTGTAGGCTTAAAATCCTGACATTCTCAAGCCGACTTTATTTTGGATTTCCGACTTGTGTGGGTCTATGGGGACGGTATAAAATCCCTAAAACACGTCCCAAAATATATCTTTTGACCTGGGAAGGAGCAAAAGGAGGCTAGTGCTTCGGAGACTTCAAGAACACAAGAGTTTTTCCTAAATTCTTCCTTTCTTTTTGTAATATATTCATTCGTGAATTATCTTGACATGCTTATGATGAACATGAGTGGCTCGATTACCCATTCTAGGGTTCATTGAACCACTCCAATACTTATGTGTTATGAATTATTGCTTTATTGAATGAAACTTGTTAACCTTCCTATCTAAGTGTTTATGATTTGTATGATATTGATTGGTAGAGCTCCCAATTGATTGTGCCATTTATTCTTGTGTGTCTAGGGATAGATCCATGAGTTAGGATTAAACACTTAACAATTTAAATCTAAAACAAATGCATTACTTAGGTTGTCAAAAAGGTGATTTGTGACCATTGACCCAGATTGTGATCCATACTTGTAGTCCTACATATCTTCATTAATTAATTGAGAAATTGGTTAGTGAAAGTTACAGTTATTACACGGGTATAAATAGTTGTGAATTTGGATCAAGTGTTCAATATGAAGAAACAAGTTGAATCCATTAATGCATTGTTCTAATACATGAGTAGGAGTTGGATAGATCAATCCTAGGCTTCTAAACCCTTGAATGAATCTATTTCTTACTACTTTACTATTTATTTTATTGTATTAGTTGTTACATTGAAATCATCATAAGAATATAAACTTTCGAAGTTAATTGATTAGATAAGTTAGTTAGATTAGCAACTAGATTTCGAGTGTTCTCTGTGGGATTCGACCTCGGGGCTTTAAATACCGAGCTATGTTTGCCACGAGCGTTTAGTCCCTTTTATGGGGCGTAGTTGGGTGTGATAAAATTTTGGCGGCATTGCCGGGGAACATAGTGTTATTTAGTTGTTAAGATATTTATTTTATTTTTCTATTAACTTTACTCTTGTCATCTTGATCTGGTTTCTTTGGTGTTTACAATTGAAAGTTCAGATCCCAAAGAATTCATAATGGCTCAAGATTTGGCTCTTAATGCTTTCGTACAGCCTGTGGTTGAGAATCTGGCGTCTGTTATTCAGCTTCCAACATTCGAGGCAGAAAATTTTTACATCACCCAGACGATGATGGCTTTGCTTGCTATTGCTGGTTTATTTGCAGGTAGAACTACTGATGATCCTCAAAAGTACTTGAAAATTTCATAAGGATTTGTGAAACTCAAAAACAGGCTCGAGTGCCAACAGAGGTTATGAAATTGATGGTTTTCCCGTTCTCGCGAACGGAACATGCCAGTGATTAGTTGGACTTGTTGCTAGTTAATTCTATTACGTCATGGGATGACTTGGTGATAATGTTCATGAAGAAGTTCTTTCCACCCAATAAGACTGTCGGGCTAGTTGATGAGATACTTATGTTCAGGCAGACTCCGCTAGAGAGTTTGCCAGTAGCTTGGGAGAGATTTAAAAGTTATTTGAGAAAGTGTCATCATCATGGTATTCCTGACCAAATGTTGGGGCAAAGAATCTACATGGGCATGGGAGATCAAATTAAGGACACTTTGGATGCAGCAGCTGGTGGAGCATTTCTTAGTAAAATATTTGCTGAAGTGAAGGCCCTGCTTGATGTGATGGCTCAAAACTCAGGCTGGCATAGAAGAGATGCATCTGCTAGCCGAGGTACGGGAGCTTTAGCTATTGGTACTGCTTCTGCAATGGAAGAACAGATGTCAAAGTTGCAGACTACACTTGATGCTGTGTCAAAACAACTAAACAAGAAGTTGTTGAAACCTGTTAACCAAGTGGACTCACGGGCTCAGACTCAAGTCCTCGATCTTGGTAATTTTTCTGATACTAATTTGCTTTCTGGTACTGAAGATTTGAACTTTGTGAATTATGGGCTGCGCCAGCAATACAATCAACAGGATTAATTTAGGCCAGTGCAACAACAAGCAACTTTACCCCTGCAGTATGTGAATGATATAGCTGAGATTAAGACTATGGTACAGGCTATGATGGGATTTAAGAAAAATCTTCAAGATCAAGTTGCAGCACATGACACTGCTATAAAGGGTATAGATAAAAAGTTGGGACAATTGTCCCATGCTTTATATAATAGACCTCAAGGTGCTTTGCCGGACGACACTCTGGTAATTTCTAAGGATCCAAATCCTTATCAATTGATGGCAGTCACTTTGAAGAATGGTAGAGACTTGGACAAGGAGCAAGAATTAGCTAAAGGAGCACTACCTACATGCCAAAAATTGAGCCTGCTGATGACTCTGTCAAACTGGCTGGCAATGATCATGCTGAGAAAGAGACCACTCCAAAACCTGTCCTTGGTACTGAGAAGTTAATTGCTGAAGAACCTAATATAGAAGCTGAGAGGGTGGTTGAACAAGGTAAAGTGTCAAGGGAGCAGAACTCCAAGGCAAAAACACCACCACCTCCTTTTCCTCAAAGATTGATAAAGCAACAAAAAGGTTTGAAGTTTAATAAGCTTTTTGATTTGTTGAAACAATTGAAGCTTACTATGCCTTTCATGGAAGTTATGCGAAAGGTTCCTGGATATGCTAAATTGTTAAAAGAACTTCTATCTAAGAAGGTTTACTTTAATGAGGTAGAGATGGTCGAGTTGAATAAGGTGTATAGTATTGTTATCACAAAGCCTATAGCTAAAAGGAAGGAAGATCCTGATAGTTTTACAGTCCCGTGCTCTATTGGTGATCTCACAATTGGTAAGGCTTTGTGTGATTCTGGTGTAGTTAACTCATTAACACAAGAATTCAACACCTTTTCGTGCATTACAATTTCATCCAAATCACTCACCTCCTGCAGATATTAGTATGTTACACAAACCCACCACCCCTAAAATGTTCTAACAAAAGAAGAAACATTAACTAATTTGTACACATACTACCAAGCTCACAGATGAATATCTAATAGAGCAAAGAGAGGGAAACCATGCCATTGCTGCAAGACAAGTTGTTGCATGTGATTAAGAAGTCTAAATCACATACCACTGAAGGTATGCGAAGCGAAAATACGCGTTTCATTGTATTAAAATTCCAAGATAGTCCCATAGCAGAATATACTAATTTTGGAAGTATCAGAATGTCAATTAACACATACATGGCCAAAAATTAGTGGAAACACAAAGGGGACATTGATCTCCGTACATCTCAATAACAATTGGAAAATTAGCAAGTAAGAGTAAAATTGAAAAAAATAAAGGAAAATTTAAACAGAATAGTCAAGAAAATTTGAAAGAGGAAAAAGAATTAAGAACTCATAGGATATACAAAGAAGCAATACAATCGCAAGAGACAGTGAGAAGTATATACAATTAAAAGCTTGCTAGATAAAAATGAAGAAGCCAAAAGTCAAGTGGGGTTTTTTCCAAATAGGGTTGTCCCAAGTTAACACGTGGAGTCAAGCAGTGGATGTAAAATGCCATCACTTTTGAATTTATTTACGAAATAACCAGCAGACGTGTCGTCAGGAGAAATGAGTTATAGAAACATGTATCCAGAAGATATTGACAAATCAACTGAATAACTGAGTTCAAAGAAACTCCAATCAATTTATAGAAGCAAGATAAACATAATATCTAATTTCCAAATAAACAAAAGTTGTCTCTTTTCACATGACGTAAAGTTAGACCATTGTTCTAGTTGGAAAATCAATTTGCGGTCATACATTATGGAGTATAAAAAAAGATTTTGAAGTTACAGGGAATCATCCCAAAATACACCAACAAATTGAGCTAAATGCATGTTAGGAAGCCAATTTTAGATTTAAACACATTGAAATAAAAACTCCAATTTGAATTTAAAATTTAAACCTGGTGATGGAGTTACCAGTAATGCAGAAAGAGGCCAATAAACATGAAAAGGAAGAAAAGAACTTTTTACTTTACCTTGCTTGAAATAATCTCAAAAAGAAGAGTGAGTCCAAAGGACAACCAAAGCCTTCTCATGATGACACGTAGCCATGTACTATATAGTAAGTGTGAGTTCCTCGACAATGAATGGTATTCTTGTGAATACAAAATATGTTATAGTAACTCATTCAACTACCATACCCAATTCTTCCAAAAATTTCTTGCTCTTCCATGTCTTGACTCCAACTTCTCTGTCAAAAAATAATGGAGACTAAACAGATTTGTGTGGAGTTCACTTTTATTTCCTCTTTGTCTTCAAATTAAATAGAAAAAAAATCCAATTCTTAGCATAGGAAGATCAGGTAAACCTATTCGTTGGTTTTATTTATTTTATTTTTTTTGAAAAGTTTAAATCAACTGTTTATGAAGATTTGGAATTCATGTTTTTGGTTTGCTTTCTAATGTGTATTGACTTTTGTTATTTTATTCTAAAATATATATTTTTTTCAGTATTCCATCTATTTGGAGATTTGTTCGCTTTGATGATAAGTACCGAAAATCTTATACACTACTGTTTTACATGTAATGGTGATTTTGTGCTCTACTATATATGTAATCAATTGATTTGTGAGTTTTAAAGATCGCCTTTTCCGCCACCCTCTCACCAATTATTATTTTTTTTTACTTTATGAGGTATAGCATTATCATGAATATTTGTATAGAGGAATTTCAGATGACATTATTCTAACTATTAAGCAGTGATACTTTTTAGTGTTCTCTCCTTGAATCTAAGGGTGACAGTTGACGGCGGACAAAAGATTTAGGAGATATAATTTTCATTCTTCTAGAATAATTCCTTAGCTACTTCATCCTGAAATTTAACATTAATGTAACTATGCATAGTCACTCCTATAAACAATGTAGTTAGTTTTATCGTCATTAACTTTCAACTATGAGCAACGAATTTATCTTCTACATCTGGTTTGGAATTATATAGCTCATACAGTTCCTTTTGGTTGGTCAGAAGATTTTTCGTTTCAAAATATTTCAAGACATCCTTGACGGATTGTTTCGTTTTTCGTGGATTAGCATCTCGAGGTTCTTTGATGGGCATAAAGAAATCGTTTTGATCCTGCCTTTTGCTACTGACACGAAGCTAGATATTGCAATAATTTTTATACTTTCGCCTCGTGTTAATGCTTCGACTTGTGATATTTGTTGGTAGTTTGAATGGAATTGCTCTTACTTTGTGTGTTTCATGTTGTAGGAATTATGTTGATGATATGAAGCGTTCGTGCAGCAAAGTTTAGTGAAAACAAGGGTTTTGAAGTCTGAGTAGAAGCCCAAGGGTCGAGCGAACCAAGGCTTAGAGGAAAATCAAAGAAAAATTGGAGAAGCTGTAAACTAAGCCTGTTGCGCCGCAGTAGGCGTTGCACTGTGCAACGCAACAGGGGCGATATTCAGAGAACGTGAAATTTTGAAATCCTGCAGAAATTGGCCTACAGCACCGCGTTGCGCCATGCGCTGCGCGACGCCGTAGGCTTAAATCCTGACATTCTCAATCCGACTTTATTTTGGATTCCCGACTTGTGTGGGTCTATGGGTTCGGTATAAAAGCCCTAAAACACGTCCCAAAACATATCTTTTGACCTGGGAAGGAGCAAAAGGAGGCTAGAGCTTTGGAGACTTCAACAACACAAGAGTTTTTCCTAAATTCTTCCTTTCTTTTTGTAATTTATTCATTCATGAATTATTTTGGCATGCTTATGATGAACATGAGTGGCTAAATTACCCATTCTAGGGTTCATTGAACCACTCCAATACTTATGTGTTATGAATTATTGCTTTATTGAATGAAACTTGTTAACCTTCCTATCTAAGTGCTTATGATTTGTATGATATTGATTGGTAGAGCTCCCAATTGATTGTGCCCTTTATTCTTGTGTGACTAGGGATAGATTAATGAGTTAGGGTTAAACACTTAGCAATATTTCAATCTAAAACAAAGGCATTACTTAGGTTATCAAAAAGGTGATTTGTGACCATTGACTTAGACTGTGAACCATACTTGTAGTCCTACATATCTTTATTAATTAATTAAAAAATTAGTTAGTGAAAGTTACAATTATTACCTGGGAGTGAATAGTTGTGCATTTGGAGCAAGTGTTCAATAGGAAGAAACAAGTTGAATTCATTAATGCATTGTTCTAACACATGAGTAAGAGTTGGGTAGATCAATCCTAGGCTTCTAAACCCTTGAATTAATCTATTTCTTACTACTTTACTATTTATTTTATTGTATTAGTTGTTACATTGAAATCATCATAAGAATATAAACTTTCGAAGTTAATTGATTAGATAAGTTAGTTAGATTAGCAACTACATTTCGAGTGTTCTCTGTGGGATTCGACATCGGGGCTTTAAATACCGAGTTATGTTTGCCATGACCGCTTAGTCCCTTTTATAGGACGTAGTTGGGCGTGATCAAAGTTTGGCGCCGTTGCCGGGGAACACAGAGTTATTTAGTTGTTAAGATATTTATTTTATTTTTCTATTAACTTTACTCTTGTCATCTTGATCTGGTTTCTTTGGTGTTTACAATTGAAAGTTCAGATCCCAAAGAATTTATAATGGCTCAAGATTTGGCTCTTAATGCTTTCGCACAGCCTGTGGTTGAGAATCTGGCGTCTGCTATTCAGCTTCCAACATTCGAGGCAGAAACTTTTTACATCACCCAGACGATGATGGCTTTGCTTGCTAATGCTGGTTTATTTGCAGGTAGAACTACTGATGATCCTCAAAAGCACTTGAAAAAGTTCATAAGGATTTGTGAAACTCAAAAACAGGCTCGAGTGCCAGCAGAGGTTGTAAAATTGATGTTTTTCCCGTTCTCGCTAACGGAACATGCCAGTGATTATTTGGACTTGTTGCTAGTTAATTCTATTACGTCATGGGATGACTTGGTGATAATGTTCATGAAGAAGTTCTTTCCACCCAATAAGACTGTCAGGCTAGTTGATGAGATACTTATGTTCAGGTAGACCCTGCTAGTTAGTTTGCTAGAAGCTTGGGAGAGATTTAAAAGTTATTTGAGAAAGTGTCATCATCATGGTATTCCTGACCAAATGCTAGGGCAAAGGATCTACATGGGCATGGGAGATCAAATTAAGGACACTTTTGATGCAGCAGCTGGTGGAGCATTTTTTAGTAAAACATTTGCTGAAGCGAAGGCACTGCTTGATGTGATGGCTCAAAACTCATGCTAGCTTAGAAGAGGTGCATCTGCTAGCCGAGCTACGGGGGATTTAGCTATTGGTACTACTTCTGCAATGGAAGAACAGATGTCAAAGTTGCAGATTACACTTGATGCTGTGTCAAAACAACTAAACAAGAAGTTGCTGAAGCCTGTTAACCAAGTGGACTCACGGGCTCAGACTCAAGTCCTCGATCTTGGTAATTTTTCTGATACTGATTTTCTTGCTGGTACTGAAGATTTGAACTTTGTGAATTATGGGCAGCGCCAGCAATACAATCAACAGGGTCAATTTAAGCCAGTGCAACAACAAGAAACTTTACCCCTGCAACATGTGAATGATATAGCTGAGATTAAGACTATGGTGCAGGCTATGATGGGATTTAATAAAAATCTTCAAGACCAAGTTGCAGCACATGACACTGCTATAAAGGGTATAGAGAAAAAGTTGGGACAATTGTCCCATGCTTTATATAATAGACCTCAAGGTGCTTTGCCGGACGACACTCTGGTAAATTCTAAGGAGCTGAATCCTTATCAATTGATGGCAGTCACTTTGAGGAATGGCAGAGACTTGGACAAGGAGAAAGAATTAGCTAAAGGAGCACTACCTACCATGCCAAAAATTGAGCCTGCTGATGACTCTGTCGAACTGGCTGGCAATGATCATGCTGAGAAAGAGACCACTCCAAAACATGTCCCTGGTACTGAGAAGGTAATTGCTGAAGAACCTAATATAGAAGCTGAGAGGGTGGTTGAACAACGTAAAGTGTCAAGGGAGCAGAACTCCAAGGCAATAACACCACCACCTCCTTTTCCTCAAAGATTGGTAAAGCAACAAAAATGTTTGAAGTTTAATAAGCTTTTTAATTTGTTGAAACAATTGAAGATTACTATGCCTTTCATGGAAGTTATGCAAAAGGTCCCTGGATATGCTAAATTGTTAAAAGAACTTCTATCTAAGAAGGTTGACTTTAATGAGGTAGAGATGGTCGAGTTGAATAAGGTGTATAGTATTGTCATCACAAAGCCTATAGCTAAAAAGAAGCAAGATCCTGGTAGTTTTACAGTCCCGTTCTCTATTGGTGATCTCACAATTGGTAAGGCTTTGTGTGATTCTGGTGCAAGCATTAATCTAATCCCGCTGGAAGTATACAACAAACTGGGTTTGACTGGTATGAGAGAGACTTCAATGCGAATCCAGCTAGCAGATATGAGGAAAAGCACTCTATTGGAATAGTTGAGGATGTACTTATGCATGTGGGTAGTTTTATGCTTCAGTAGATTTTATGGTTCTTGATTGCCTCGTTGATAAAGATTCTCTAATTATCTTAGGCCGTCCATTCTTGACTACCGGTAGAGCAGTGATTGATGTTGATAAGGTAAAGATGACCTTGAAGTTGTATGATGAAGAAATAGTTGTTGACATTAGCAAAATGCTGAAGGGACATTATGATGATGTGAATTGTTCGTGTGTGCATACATGCGAGCCTGGATGAGCCATGGGTTGAGTTGATTAAAATCGTGCCACGACTATAACTAAGGCGCTTCTCGGGAGGCAACGCGTGATTGTAATTATATAAAAAACAAAACAAAACAAAATGAAAAAAAATATTAAAAAAATTATCTTTTGAAGGATATTACTTGGTGAGTTTCTTTGTTTTGCAGGTATTGACTGGTTTGAAGTCCTAGTGTGGGGTGTTTGCAACCTCGTACAATTATTTGAAGATGAAGTCCTGCTTGGGGGAAGTCTGAGTACCTCATGCTCTAAGAAAGCTCACAAGGATGTTCTTCGGGCTTAGAGCCCCAGGGAGTTTCTCTATCACCCTTAGTTTTATTTTTAATGCATTGAGAGCAATGCATGATTTTAAGTGTGGGGTGGGGGATTCTTCTTATTTATATTAATAATCCCCTTTGGTTTTTCTTTGTACATCGGTTCTTTTCCAAAAGAGGTAGTTTGAACTGAGTATAGGTAGATATTTTTTTTAGGATTAGAGTGTAGTAACTGGATGAGATAGTCTTGGCTCCACTTTGACTATTTTTATATAGATACTTAATTTGGGGTATGTGAACTTCATGCATATATTCTATCATAATCCACTTGCCTTGAGAAACATTGAGTGTATTCATATGATCATGATGTTGATTCTAGATTTGCTTGAGAGTTTGCTTGTGTTTGCTTTGTTTAAGAGTGCGAATCAAGCCGTTTTGAGTAGGTTATGTGTCATGTGTGAGTGAGGATTTTGTTTTCTCCGTGTTTAATACTTGATGTCTAGAACTTGCATGGTATGTGTGCAAAGCGAAATGAGAAGTTTGCTCGGTTAGGAAGTGATATAGGCATTCCTTTCATAGCCAATTTATTTGAAGCTTCAGAATTAGATTTTTACCAGTGAAACTTTGACCCTAACTAACCTTTTTGAGCCTATAGCATTTTCTTTAATAGCCATTGGGATTCCTGTTTCTTGTGTTAAATACCTGTTAGCTGTATTTGTGGTGTCATGAGCCTAAAAGGCTAGTTAATGAAGTGAAAATTGTGGTTGTCGGAGAAAGACAAAAGGTGCTTTAAGTGGAGGCTATGTGGAGGGATTTACTAAAGGAAAAAAAACGAAAGTGAAAGCTTAAAATATTGCACAATAGCTGAGATATGAAAAAAATCATTGTTCGACAGAAAGAAGAAAAAAGAATAGTCCTTATCATTAGCTCCTACTTTGCTTAAAGAAAAAGGTTGGTAAAAGTTGACTCTATGCTGGTAAAAGAAAGATTAGTTGGGAGAAAAATACTTGAATAAATTGTGGTGTATTAAATTGCTTGGGGTGGTTAGTCACTATTACCTAAATATATTATACCCGTCCCATTGCCTACATTACAACCTAAAGAAGTCCTAATTGATCTAAGCCGAGTAGATGGACATTAGTATACTAAGGGCAAGCTTATGGTACATCTTGTGTTGCATGTAAGTTCTTTACTATGAGTGAGTGTTTCATCTATATGTGAACTTTTTGTTCATGACCATTCTCTTGTGTGAATTCCTTCTCTAATATTTTATTTGATTGTGAGGGCACATGATTTACAAGAAGCGAGCTCTTTTATTAGTCTCTTGGATAGAGTGAGTACTTGTATGACTTATTGGGTGAGTCTGGAGTTGATGTGGGATTGGGAGGTTGATTTGATGCACTTGGTTGTTTTTAAATATTCTTGGTATGAATTTCGTGCGAATAAAGCATAATGAGTGCATATGCAACTTGTTAAGTACCTATATAAACCCAAGTCATTGTGTGAGTGGTTTTGATGTGTCTTGAGTTCAAGTAATAAGTTGCTCGAGGACGAGCAAAGATTTAAGTGTAGGGTGTTGATACGAGGCTAGATATTGAAATAATTTCTATACTTTCGCCTCGTGTTCGTGCTTCGACTTGTGATATTTTTTGGTAGTTTGAACGGAATTACTCTTATTTGGTGTGTTACACGTTGTAGGAATTATGTTGATGATATGAAACGTTCGTGGAGCAAAGTTTAGTGAAAACAAGGGTTTTGAAGTCTGAGTAGAAGTCCGAGGGTCGAGCGAACCAAGGCGTGGAGGAAAAACAAAGAAAAATTGGAGAAGCAGTAAATTAAGCCTGTTGCGCCGCACTAGGCGTTGCGCTGTGCGATGCAACAGGGGCGATATTCAGAGAAAATGAAATTTTGAAATCCTGCAGAAATTGTGCAGTGCCGTAGGCTTAAATCCTGACTTTCTCAATCCGACTTTATTTTTTATTCCCGACTTGTGTGGGTCTATGGGGACGGTATAAAAGCCCTAAAACACGTCCCAAAACATATCTTTTGACCTGGGAAGGAGCAAAAGGAGGCTAGAGCTTTGGAGACTTCAAGAATACAAGAGTTTTTCCTAAATTCTTCCTTTCTTTTTGTAATTTATTCATTCATGAATTATTTTGGCATGCTTATGATGAACATGAGTGGCTAAATTACCCATTCTAGGGTTGATTGAACCACTCCAACACTTATGTGTTATGAATTATTGCTTTATTGAATGAAACTTGCTAACCTTCCTATCTAAGTGCTTATGATTTGTATGATATTGATTGGTAGAGCTCCCAATTGATTGTGCCCTTTATTTTTGTGTGTCTAGGGATAGATTCATGAGTTAGGGTTAAACACTTAGCAATATTTCAATCTAAAACAAAGGCATTACTTAGGTTATCAAAAAGGTGATTTGTGACCATTGACCCAGATTGTGAACCATACTTGTAGTCCTACATATCTTTATTAATTAATTAAAAAATTAGTTAGTGAAAGTTACAATTATTACACGGGAGTGAATAGTTGTTAATTTAGAGCAAGTGTTCAATAGGAAGAAACAAGTTGAATTTATTAATGCATTGTTCTAACACATGAGTAAGAGTTGGGTAGATCAATCCTATGCTTCTAAACCCTTAAATTAATCTATTTCTTACTACTTTACTATTTACTTTATTGTATTAGTTGTTAGATTGAAATCATCATAAGAATATAAACTTTCGAAGTTAATTGATTAGATATGTTAGTTAGATTAGCAACTAGATTTCAAGTGTTCTCTTGAGATTCGACCTCAGGGCTTTTAATACCGAGCTATATTTGCCACGACCGCTTAGTCCCTTTTATAGGACGTAGTTGGGAGTGATTAGCTACTTTTGCTTTTAACACTTCTTAACTTGTTCCTATTTATTACTGTTTCTATTCTAATACAATTCATCCTTGATATGATTAATCTTTCTTTAATTGAATCTTATGCCACCTGAGCTAACAAAATATGGAAGAATAGTTTCATTTGCCAAAGCAGCATCAAAAGTGCATTTTTCACATCGCTTATTGATTTAAAGGTAAAATATATTTTATGTTACTCTTTCATTTTGGTTGATATTTGCATTAAGACATTTAATAGGCTCGGAAGACTTATTGGAACTAAATTACATCTCAAAAGAGAAAGCAACATCGACTCTCAGAGTACTTGTTTTTTGGGGCTTCAAGTGTATGATCTTATTATTATTATTGTTTATTATATCAAATAGTTATAGCTTATTTATGAAAACAATCTTAGTTATAAATTGCTATAATATTTTCATTTTCTGAGATAGTTTCCGTTATGAATTCTTGTGCCAAAACATGTGTTTTCAATGGCAATCCCCAATGACTTTAGACAATGAATTTGCATTTGATTCTTGATATAGAGTACTTGATTGAGTTGCTGTTTCTAACCCTGTAGAAATGCATACTATAAAAATGATGGAAGAAATGCAAACTATATAATCATGGAAGAAATGTAAAAATTCTTATACTGTCGAGATGGTTTAAGGTAGAAAAGTCTGTAATATTTGGCTTGTGGATGAAGATCTTACATTACCAATACCTTGTTCTTTTGTGTACAAGGTCTTTAGTTTTGGGTAATGCTTGCGTAGGAGTTATGATTTGAATGTTAAGTTGCTATTTTACCTCATCAACCTTTCTGGTTAATGTTCTGCTGGAAATTGCCCAACTTTTAAGAAAGAGAACGACGTTTAATAGTATTCAACACTTCCTAAAATGTTACACCATATACGCAACTAAAAGATGTCATGGATGCGGGTTATTGAGATTACTTCCATCATTTCTACGCCAACAAAAAGAATTCATTTGTGAAATCTGTTTTTAGGAAGATCGATGGGCATAGGAGAGTCATAATGGATTTAAGGAGCATATAACCAACTGCTATGGCTATTATTTCTCGGAGAAAACTTTATCATGAGATAAAGTAAAGAACAACTGCAGTGAAATGTCATCCTGTCAAATATAAGCTCATATTACAGAAAGCACGTCCTTGTGCCAGACTTGAAATATGCATCTTGGACTTAGCTTGGTACGAACTCTTTGACATTCAAATAAGATAAAATGGTCCACCACAACATTAGACACATATAGCTACGAAACTTCAGCTGCAAATGTAAATATCGTGGCTATTACCTAACAATAGCCATTAGATTCAATTTTGTGGCCATTCACGATTTCTCTTAGCCACGAAAATTACACTTCCAAAGCATATTTCTTATTTTTGCTATAGTTGCTAAGTCTCGTGGCTATAATTACTGAAATAGCTATAAATTTATGGCTACATACGTTATAAATTTGTGGCTAATTATTAATTTTTTTTTACGTGGTTAAAGTTATTGTAGCAATAGTAGGGGTAAATGACAAAACTATGACACTTACGGCAATGGTTTGCCTAATTGACTCCACTAAGAGCGGTTTAGCAAGAATGGCCTTCTTTAAGTTAAATGAATCTTTTTGGTCTAAATTACCCCTGAACAAATCATATAAAGACAGGATATAAACCAGACCTTGCCTCCATTAACTCTGCAACTTATTTCCAGACATTCGTCCCTTTACTCTTCCAACTGATTAACCTAAGAACTCAAATTTTCAGAAAAAAGAAGATTCAAAGGTAAGTTTCTTCAATATTTCATTAATTTTACGTAGTTTTTAGATTAAATTTTGCATAATTTCATCATAAATTCGTGGAATTTATTTAGTTTTTGTATAATCACAGATTAGCTAATGCGATTTGTGAATTTTGATGATAATGATTGAAAACTACTGCTAGATAACCAGCAATTAACGTCACATTGATTTTCAGTTGCTGCAAAAAAAATTTATATTACTTTGAATCTGTATTTGCTGCAGAATTTACGAATAGAAATTGCGATTACTCTTATTTAGTCGCAACTGCATTGCTTTGCCTAAATTAACTTGAAATAACTTGTAGATGATGTATGTTAATTGGTGCTAACAGAAAAAGCTTTTTAAGATCTGTTGCAATATAATTTGTTTGTAATGCACTCGCTGCCTTGTGGGCAGCACTTGCAGTTGTACTGCAAATAATTGCTTGTAGACATTCTCTACATGTGTTGCCTAATATGCAGCACTTTTGATTGCATGGAGTGGTGCCTTGTAAGTGTTGCTCACAGGGCTACACTTGGAGGTTCGATTAAAAACAACACATGTAGAGTAGCTCTACATGTGCTGCCTAATAAGCAGCAGTTTTGAATGCATAGTAGGTGTCTTTTCAAGTGTTGCCTTGTGGGCAGCACTTGAAGGTTTGGTGCAAAACAACATGCAGAAGAATCTCTAAATGTGATGCCCAATATGCAGCACTTTAGTTGTGCTGCAAAATCTTTACATGCACCTGATATAACTTGTGTAGGGGAATTTTCCTACAAGCTGTGGCCGAAGGCCAACACTTTAATTAAAAAAGTGTAAACAAGTTCAACAACTTGTTGCTAGTCGACCTCCACCGCTTATGCATAACACTTAACAAAGGAAAATTGATGTTTGCTTTATCTTGTTAATCTATTAACCAAACTCTAAACTCATATTTCCATTTCATTGCGTGCAGCATTTGAGTAGCAACAAATTGCATCTACATTTCTTACAACGGAATATAGAGCGGTATTTTAAACGTAGCAAGTCTGGATGACAAAATCAAAAATTAGATGTAGAATTTGAAGTTCGAATCACAATGTCCATAAAGTACTCAAGCAAAACAGAGGGATGATGCTTACGCGACGTATAAATGACGATGACAGACCTATCATTGACGAATCTACTCCATTGGCTTCACCAAATTAATGTTATTTTGTCATGTCATTATGTTTTATTTTTTTAAAAAGAAAAAAGATATTGTGAAGCACATTTTAAAGAACAATTTGTTTGCCTTTGTCTTATTGTATTTTGATTCAATATGTCTTGGCTTCATTTCTTTCTTAACCCCTCTATCATTGTGCTTGTCTGCTAGTGTTGGTAAATAGGCAACAGTTGTCTGCCAACCCTTATCAATTTCTCACAGGCAATTGCTTTGAGTTGCTACCCAGGCAACACTTGGCCTTCCCTGCTCACCAAATTCCTTTGCCAATTCCAGTAAGATGCTTCCTAGGCAACCCTTGGCCTCCACCCCCTCACCAAATTCTCAAAGCCAATACCCTTGAAATGCATCCTAGGCAACAGTTGACCACCACCACTTACCAAATTTCCTCAGTCGCCAATTTCCTCGAAATGCTGCCTAGACAGCACTTGACCTTCACCCGGCATCAAATTCCCTAAGCCAATTGTCTTGAGTTGTTGTCCTTATATAATAAGAATAAAATATATAAACATTAATAACACAAGCAAGACATTCAATATGTCTTAGCTTCATTACTCCATTAACTCTCATATACCATTGTGTTTAATTTTAAGTGTTAACAAACAGGCAACAGTTGCCCGCAAAGCCTTACCAAAACCTCACAGCCAATTGCCTCAAGTGGATGCCTGACAGGCAGCACTTGGCCTATACCCCTCACAAATCAGATCCCTTAACATGCAGCACTTGGCTCCACCCTTACCCAAATTCCTAAAGCTAATACACTTGAAATGATGCTACCTAGGCAGCACTTCACCCCTACCCCTCACCAAATTCTACAAGCCACTTGCATTGAGTTACTTCCCCAATAACATCATAAGCTTATAAAATATAAACAAATATTAAAAAACAAGCCACGATGCACATAAAACACTTACAGGAAAATATACATTCGACACTAAATACAATCAAACTCTACAAATTTCAAGAAGTTAACACTACTAAAACTGTAAACATCCGTTATACACAAACGATTCAGTCGCATCAGCTAAAAAACAAGCATTCACATTAAAAACTCAGTCATTTTCATTACTTTTATACAACAGGAAAGACTTTTCAAGTACTCCTTCATAAAAAAAATAGAATTATGCTCATGGTAATCATCGTCTATCTTCTCAGGACGAGTATCATATCCACCATTTTGACTTGGACCTTGCATGACTCCATAGATTAACAGCCTAACCAAAACGATAATCTTTCAACTGCGTACACTTCATCTTGGAAACATATTTGTCATGCATTATTGAGTCAGCACACTTAAGCACATAAGCACCATAATCATACCTGCACAAAATTTAACGAAAGGCTAAATGCAAAAATATAGTAGAAAACATATAAAAAATCAAATCAACAAATGCCATCTCACACCATAAATAACTCAATCTTAATAGGCAACAAATTTCTCTGTACAATCAACAAATACAATGTCAACATCACAAAAAGAAAGAAAAAAAAAAAGATAATACCTATTACTAAATATTAAGCAAAGCACAGCCTGACAGACAATACTTTCCCTACAAACAGAATATATGCTTAAATGTTATGTCAACTCTTGTCATGTGGGCAACAGCTTCTACAATAATAGGAAAAAAATGCAACAACTAACAGAACTTATGCTTGAATGTACTCTCAGTTGTTGCCTTGTGGGCAACAGTTTCTACATCAAAAAGAAAACAAAATGCAACACGACACTTTGCTAAAAATTTACATCAACTACATAATTAATATAACTTCATATAACATATTCAACAATATTAAACAAACATCACCGATTAACAACAAAATTTAACGATTCAAGGAAGCAAAAATTACAAAAAAACAACCTGACATGCAGCATTTTTTCATAAAAAACACAACGCATGCTTGATGTTATGATTTCAACCGTTGCCTTGTGGGCAACAGTTTCTACAGAAAAGAAAAACACAATAACCAATGGAACTTATTCTTAAATCTTATGTCAATTGTTGTCTTATGAGCAACACTATCTACAGTAAAAGAAAAACAATGTGCAACATCAGCACTTTACTAAAAATAAATTAACTACCTAATTAATACAATTTATATCAACTGTTGTCCTGTGAGAAACAATTTCTACAGTAAAAGAAAATCAAAGCGCAATGACAATACTTTGATAAATATATTAATTACCTAATTAAAATAATTTCATATTACAAATTAAATAAATGCTACCGATTAAAATTAAAATTTAAATATTAACGGAACCAAAAATTGAATTAATAATGATAACATCAACAAAGGGAAAATTAAATTTACAGAACACTAAACAAAAAAAAAGATAGGAGAAGGAAACTAACTCAGGCGTAGAACCCTAATTCGCAAGAGAGGGGGCGGGGGGGGGGGGAAGGGAGAGGAGGAGAGAGAGAGAGAGAGAGCGCATAAAAAATGAGCAGCTTTGAAAATTAGAAATTAGGGCTAATATTAGACAGGGGTAAAATAGTCTTTTCATACCTTCTAAAATAGGTAGGA
This sequence comes from Petunia axillaris subsp. axillaris, assembly GCA_029990575.1. Taxonomy (NCBI): domain Eukaryota; kingdom Viridiplantae; phylum Streptophyta; class Magnoliopsida; order Solanales; family Solanaceae; genus Petunia; species Petunia axillaris. The sequence continues at coordinate 7,632,995 of JARKNS010000001.1, read as the reverse complement.
GGCTATTTTGCTAAAACATTTCTTAGTGGGGACAAAAAAACATAACCAGGGATAATGGGGTACATGTGATGAAATTATTTGCAATAGTAGCCTTTTAGCCATGATAAACAATTTGAAACTAAAAACTCTAGCTAAATGAACTAACTTGCATCAAGTTATAAAAATCGTAGTAATAGTTAGGTCAATAACTACAAATAATTTTCATGAGGAACTGATATACCCACAATTTTATAGCAAGCTATAAAAAGTTTTGTAGCTAATAACAAGTTTATGCATTTGAAGTCACGGTTGGGGCTCAATGCTACATTTATTTGTCATGTCAGTAGCTACACATCTACATCTAAAATAAATTTTAACAAAAAATTTTTTGTCATCACTAGAAGTTACCATTAAGATAGTAAAACTATTATAACCATAATAAATTAGTCAAATTTCATACAACAATAACAAAAAAAAGTAACATATCCAGTTAGCCACCAGTAGTGGGGAAATTAGTCGAAATTCATTTAGATAAATCTATCCGATTACAGAAATCATGAAAAGAATATATATATATATATATATATATATATATATATATATATATATATATATGCTTAAAATCTAAAACTACATTTTATCCTAAATGATAGAAATTATCCTTAATACGTATACGAAAATCAAAGAATTTGTTATATAAATAATAGAAATTTAAATGCATTAACTACTTTTCAATAATAGATTGTTGTATACCGATTTACTAGATTTTGTAGCAATTCTACTAATGAATACTAATAAAAGAATTTTAGCGACAATTTAAAATAATTGGTGACAATTTAATAGAACCGCAACCAAATTAGAGAATAAATAGTGATGGTTTTGATCTATTTCAACGGAGATTTCCATTTTTGTTACTGTTTGGATTAAGAATATCTTAAATTAGGTAAAACATCAGAACAATTACAAAAGTTAAAAACCTTTAGAAGCCTTTTAAAGAAAGATATCAGAAACTTTAGAATTTGTTCATTCTTAAAATTAAAAAATTAAAGCATCTTTCAAAAGTTAGAAAAAAAAACTGTAGTTTATCAAATTAGAAAACTTATTTAGTTTGATTAACAAAGGTCAATTTTCAAAAATAAATTCAATAATATTTTAATTTTGAAATTTTCGTGCCATAGCTTCTTGTATTTTGTTGAACATTAAATTCAATTATTTATAACGCAACATTCATTGTCAATGTACTAAACATAAATATATTTTAAGTTGTCTATTTTATATACATATACTTGAAATGGTGTAATTTAATTAAAGTATGTTCATGTTGAAGATAAATATAGTATATTTGATACTACTTATCAAAATTGCATTTTAAAAATTATTTTTATTATAAGATCTTTTTCAGAAAAATCATTTACTTTTTTTAAAATAAAAAGGTACATTTACTTCAATTTTAATTTGTCCAGCAAAACTGTTTAAAAAATGTCCCACACCAGCCAAGGACATTAGATATTCAGACTTTATAACAATTGTCAGTGAGCAGACACCAAACGCAGAGGCATGAGGTAGCGAAACCGGGGATTGTTTGTGCTACATTAATTCTGTAAAAATGCATTTAGTCATGCTCGCGGGAGGCGCTTGTTGTAAACCAGTGTCTTAAAGTAAGTAGTGTTGTGATGTTACTGGTTCCAGTTTATCTAAATTAAACAAATGGGGGATGGTGATCGATACGTGCATCTGCTAAATAAAATAGTGATAAATAAATAATTAATTTCTAAAACCACCTCAAAAAAAAATGATGAATTTTAGTTTCTTTTGGCTACACTATATTATTTTATGGCTATAGATTTTTAAAGATAGCTACATTTATAAATCTTGAAGTTATGGTTGAATTTTCTTAGTTTCATCTCGTTACAAAATGTTGCTCCCAAACGCACACGCAAGTATACGTGGTCGACAAATAATAAAGTAATAAATTGAGTATCGTTCCCACGAGGACTATTCAGACTGAATTCTAGCAAACAATTTATATAAACTATTCAGGGATCTTTTTCCAATAGTGATGAGTTTATTAACTAAAGAACAGTAATTGAAATGGTAGAAGTGAATTCAAACAATGGAGCAAAACTTGGTTGTTATCAGTAATAAGGAGACGGTCCAGGGTCAGAGTTAGGAACAATCCAGTTGAGTTATCCAATTGATTCCACTTCTTAAATCCCGGGTTACTAACTGACAGATTAAATGTACCTGTGAAAATCTTTCGATTCTTCACAGTCTATGCAGGCTACTTCAATCCCTATATGTCTATGGGTTGAATCACGTGCACACATTAACGAATTCTGTAATTAGTTAAGCTAGGCGAGCAAGTATATACTCACAAATTGGTTCCCCGATGCCCGGGTTCACAAACTAGTTCTATTCTTTCTTATTACGTAATTAAATTCCCTCTTTCGAGTTCAATCTAAAAACCATAGATAATGCATAATTATCGAGCCCTGACAATTACACAAGTGAAATCAAGAAAGAATAAGAAATCCGTTATGGGATTCAATATATGGAATTCAATCTTCAAACATCAACCTTCATGAAATACTCTAACCCTAGAACGATGTATTTAGCTACGCATACTCATAATAACAACACAAAGATTTGATGTAATAATGAAGTAATGATGAAATAGATTAATGGAAGGAAGAAAAACCCTTGTTCAAAATGTTATGAGCTCTCCAATTTGCTCCAAAATCTGAACTCCTCTCAAAAACTAAGTAAAAGAGTATTTATAGGGTTTACAAACACCTAGTAATAAGTTAGACCCAAGCCTAGACGAAATAGGAAGTAAAAATCCGCACAAGGGGCGCTATAACGGGCACCCCGCGCCTCGTAACGTGTTGGGACAAGCAGAATCCGCCAAAATTTGGGCGCTTTTGCCCCGCACCACGTGAGAAATCGCGCCACAGGTTGGGCGCTTTGCCTGGCGCGGCGCGCCACCTGTGGCGCCAGTGCATTTTTCTGTTTCGTTTCTCCTTTGCTCGCTTCGTGTTGTGCCTTTGTGTGTTCAATCCAATCCTCAATCAAAATCCAATCTTTTCTTGCTCGATCATGCTCTTTAAAGCTCCAATTTCACTGCATAACAACCTACATACACACGACATAAAATTAGTGCAAAATCACATTCATAAACCATAAAACGAGCGAAAAAAGTATCCAAACGTAAGGAAATATTAAGGAAACGTTGGCATAAAATGCCAAACATCACCACCCCACACTTGAACCTTTGCTCGCCCTCGAGCAAGTCACAACTAACTTCCCAACCTGGGTAAAACAGGTCTGCCTATGACTATGGTTGATGCCGACCATTGAACCAATGCACACATGACTACTATGGATCCACAACATGCCAACAATTTACCAAACCAAAAATATGAGAGCAACCACCCCAAAATAGCTCAAATGCACAAACTCAACTTATTGCAACCATGCTCCCACAAAATCGCACCTATCTACTCAACCAAAAAGCCACGACTTCACCTATCTCATGCAAACCATGTGCCCTCACCAAAATGAAGCAAGAGAGTGTCCCCCAAGTATCACACACAACCATGAATGTCAAGAATATAATGGGGACAATAACAAACGAATTCACTCACTCTCATGAAAAGCTCACATGTCACACACAATGTACCATAGGCTTGCCCGTAGTGTAGGACTCCACTAATGTAAGCGCACTCCAATCGGGATTAACTAGGACTTTAAAAAGGTTGTAATGTAGGCTAAGGGGCGGGTAGGATACATATGGTAATAGTGACTACCTCCCTAAGCACTTTAATACATCACAAATATTTCATCACAATTCTCAACAAGCCTCCCAATCAACACATCCACACATACACCTCCTCAACAAGTAGCAATTTTCTTTTAAGCACACACTAGCAAGGAATGGATATTCTTTTCTCTTTTTATTTCTTTTTTCCACAATTTTTTTCGCTTTCTTTTCAACTTTGCTATTTTTCTTTTTCAATTTCATTATCTTCCAACCTTGCCAATGCTTTTCACTACTTCACAATTTTAACAATTATTCCCCTTCATTAGTTCCACTCAAAAACCTCCCAATATCCAACCACCACTCCAACATCATAACACAATATCAACTAAAGTGCTTAAGGAGTAAAGGGCCAAAAGAGACAATTTAGAACAAATGGGTAGGCTCGGGGTGTGGGTGCCAACAAAAAGGGTCAAAAAAATCACAACAACAATTTTTTCCAAGGTATATATGTGAGGGTAGGCAAATCAAAAGAAGGCCTTGTATCATTTCCCGACTAGAGCAAACCTAGGATTTCGCTTTGCACACACACGGGGCAAGTTCTAGACATTAATATGCAACATGGAGTAAACAAGAACATGCCTCACACACACATCGCACATGGTCCACACAAAAAGGTTCCATCAACAACTCTCAACCAAGCATCTAGAATGCAACTTGTGGAAATTTAAGCACTAATGCGCAAAGGTTCACAATCAAGTCAAGCAAGTAGACTCAAGCATCTCAAGGGGGTCGTTCCATTTTTTCTAGGCATGCATCACAATTTAAAACCCAAGGACACCACAAATAGCACATGCAATCAAGTTCAAGTCCACCGGTATCAAACAAATCAAAGGCACCTAGCATTCTAGCTATTTCTTTCGTCTAGGGCAATCTAACAACTAACTACTCTAATCCTAATAAATATAAAAAACTACCCGGTTCAAATGCCTCCCCGTGGAAAAGAACCGAGGCCATAAGAAAAACCACGGGGTGGATGACATGTACCACTAATAAAACTAAAAGAAAAATCTTTTTGGAATTTTTCATTGGTTTTCTAATTTTTTTTTTCATATATTAAAGCAAGAAACACATCAAAATAAAGTCAAGTGACAAAAGAAAAAAAATTCCTACAGTACATGCATCCCCGACCTCAAAAATAAATAAAATGGTAGTTCCCCACCCCACACTTAAACTAAGCACTGTCCTCAGTGCTAAAAATAAGAAAGTGCAAGGTAAAGAAAACTTCCCTGAAGACTCTAATCCTTGGTGCTAGCATCCTCCAAGCTTCCATATAGTATGAGGTACTCAGACTTCCCTCATCAGGTCATCAATATTAGGCAAGGGTGAGGACACCCCACACTTAGCCTCGACATTACATGAACCTGCAATCCAAGGAGAAACAAAAACTACGTGACACTATAAATAAAATAATACAAGTACAAACTCGGGTTGCCTCCCGAGAAGCGCCTTAGTTAATGTCGTGGCACGACGACACTTTTAGCTCACTTCCAGCATTTACGTCTTCTCTTCTTACGCCGAACTTTCGCTTTCTTCCCTTCTTTGAGAGAACCCCTCTTCAACTTCACATGTGGTGTACTTCCATGTTCTTGACTGACACATTCGATCACAGAGCACTCTTCAACCTTAGCTATGTGCTCCTTCTCAGTATACACCTTGAAAGTAACCTTTTCTCCATGCGCTCTAACAGTCATCTCACCCAGCTCCATGTCAATAATTGCCTTCGAGGTGACTAAGAATGGTCTCCCCAAAATGATTGGAGCTTCCCGGTCCTCTTCATAATCTAGGACTACAAAATCAGCAGAGAATGTAAACTTACCAACTTTAAGCAACACATCCTCCAACTTACCATCAGGGTGAGTGAGTGATCCATCCGCCATCTTAAGAGTAACTGAAGAGGGTTTGATTGCTCCTAGCCCTAACCTTTTGCAAACAGACAGAGGCATGAGATTTATGCTCGCACCCAAATCACACAAGGCACCAGTGATATCATGCCCTCCAATGGTACAAGGAATAGTAAACCTCCCAGGATCTTGAAGTTTTGGAGGTAGCTTGCTTAAGATTGTGCTACACTCGTCAACTAACTCAACTGTATCTATCTCTTGAGGCTTTTTCTTCTTGACTAAAATTTCTTTTAAGAACTTCACAAAGGATGGCATCAATTCAAACACATCAGTCAAAGGAATATTAACTTGAAGTTTTTTCAACATACTCACAAATTTTTGATACTGGGCCAGATCCTTCGATGGTATAAGTCTCTGCAGGAATGGTGGAGGCGGCAGAGGTGCCTCTTTTCTCTCTTCTGTCTTCTTTACCTTCTCCACTTTTTCTATTTCAGCTCTCTCCTCGGACTTGGCCATCAGTTCTCCACCTTCTATTAAAGTCACTGCAAGACATTGTTCAGGCTCTTTTTTAACAGTGCTTATTTCTCCCACCAACTGCCCCAACTGGTGCTCCAGGTTCTTGTGAGCATTGGCAATATCTTGTATGGCCACTGCATGGGCTGCAGTGTCAGCTATCATTCTCTGCTGGCCCGCCATTAACTGCTTTAACATATCTTCAACTGAATAGCTAACCTGCTGTGGTGGAGCTGGAAGTGGGTGGTAATTATTCGGGGCTCTCGTATTGCCTTGATAATAACCATTACCAAACTGATTTTGACCCTGCAGCCTGTTTTGATTACCCACGTAATAAACTGACTCTGGATTAGAGGAGCAAACCTCTGTAGCATGGTCTTGACCACACACCTCACAAAAACTCTGGAGTTGTTGCACTGCAGCCACTGGTTGCTGAGTCTTTGGCAGAGCTAACTTGCTAATTTGATTGGAAATAGCATCCATCCTCGCCTTTAGCTCTGAAACTGCATCTAACTGAAGTACCCCTGCGGGTTTCTGCGTAATAGCTCTACCATCTCCCTGCCAATCAGGATTGCTCTGTGAAAACTTATCTAGCAAATCATAAATTTGATCAAAATTTAAGGCCAGTACTTGGCCTCCAGCAGCAGCATCAACCACGATCTTAGTGTGTTGGTTCAACCCCTCAACAAAAGTGTGTGCAACAACCTCATTGGATTGGTTGTGGTGTGGACAATCTCGCAATAAAGCTATGAATCGCTCCCAGGCTGAATACAAAGACTCTCCTTCTAATTGTCTGAAGGACATAATTTCACTCCTCAGCCGAGCTGTCTTGGCAGATGGATAAAATTTAGCCAAGAACTTCTTATCCAAATCCTCCCAAGTAGTGATAGACCAGACTTTTCAGCCTTTAACCACTTCCTTGCTGCCCCAATCAGTGAAAACGGGAACAACATCAAGCGAACATAATCAACAGGAACTCCCTTCGGTGTGTAAGTATCACTGATCTCCAAGAAATTATGGATATGTTCTTGTGGATCCTCGCTAAGTAATCCAGAAAATTGTCCAGTCACATATAACAGTTGTATCATGCCGGACTTAATCTCAAAGTGCCCGGTGATTTCAGGCCTAACTATGCTCGAGGCTACTCCCTCCAGGCTGGGGAGAGCAACATCTCGCACAGCTAAAGCTTGTTCTGCTGCCATTCCTGTAGGTAAAGATCAAGCAGGACCTAATACCTGAAATGGCACAAAACTCAAAACAAAAAATTAAACCTGAATAGAAAGTAATAAACTGTTCAAAAAGAAATCAGTCAATTATTTAGTCCCCGGCAACGGCGCCAAAAACTTGTTGCTCCCAAACACACACGCAAGTATACGTGGTCGACAAGTAATAAAGTGATAAATCGAGTATCGTCCCCACGAGGACTATTCAGACTGAATTCTAGCAAACAATTTATATAAACTATTTAGGGATCTTTTTCCAATAGTGATGAGTTTATTAACTAAAGAACAGTAATTGAAATGGTAGAAGTGAATTCAAACAATGGAGCAAAACTTGGTTGTTATCAGTAATAAGGAGACGGTCCAGGGTCAGAGTTACGAACAATCCAGTTGAGTTACCCAATTGATTCCACTTCTTAAATCCCGGGTTACTAACTGACAGATTAAATGTACCCGTGAAAATCTTTCGATTCTTCACAGTCTATGCAGGCTACTTCAATCCCTATATGTCTATGGGTTGAATCACGTGCACGCATTAACGAATTCTGTAATTAGTTAAGCTAGGCGAGCAAGTATATACTCACAAATTGGTTCCCCGATGCCCGGGTTCACAAACTAGTTCTATTCTTTCTTATTACGTAATTAAATTCCCTCTTTCGAGTTCAATCTAAAAACCATAGATAATGCATAATTATCAGGCCCTGACAATTACACAAGTGAAATCAAGAAAGAATAAGCAATACGTTATGGATTCAATATATGGAATTCAATCTTCAAACATCAACCTTCATGAAATACTCTAACCCTAGAACGATGTATTTAGCTACGCATACTCATAATAACAACACAAAGATTTGATGTAATAATGAAGTAATGATGAAATAGATTAATGGAAGGGAGAAAAACCCTTGTTCAAAATGTTATGAGCTCTCCAATTTGCTCAAAAGTCTGAACTCCTCTCAAAAACTAAGTAAAAGAGTATTTAGGGTTTACAAACACCTAGTAATAAGTTAGACCCAAGCCTAGACGAAATAGGAAGTAAAAATCCGCACAAGGGGCGCAATAACGAGCGCCCCGCGCCTCGTAACGTGCTGGGACAAGCAGAATCCGCCAAACTTTGGGCGCTTTTGCCCAGCACCACGTGAGAAATCGCGCCACAGGTTGGGCGCTTTGCCTGGCACGGCGCGCCACCTGTGGCGCCAGTGCATTTTTCTGTTTCGTTTCTCCTTTGCTCGCTTCGTGTTGTGCCTTCGTGTGTTCAATCCAATCCTCAATCAAAATCAATCTTTTCTTGCTCGATCATGCTCTTTAAAGCTCGAATTTCACTGCATAGCAACCTACATACACACGACATAAAATTAGTGCAAAACCACATTCATAAACCATAAAACGAGCGAATAAAGTATCCAAACGTAAGGAAATATTAAGGAAACATTGGCATAAAATGCCAAACATCACAAAACACATCCCTAAATTACGTCCTTCTAATATTTGTATGGGCCTAAATCAGTTTAGGATCACAAATCGAATTTGGGTTAGAATGTAAGCAAAACTTCGTATCAAAGTCGATAAAATGGCAAGAATTAGCGTAAAATGCGAGAAAATAACTGGATTTCAATATATTGCAATGAGTACAAAATTCGGTAGAGGTTCTATATGTATTTCTCAATATCTATAATGTCAATTAAAGTACTATTTATAGATACAAGATATTACCTCACGTCCCCCACGATTTCTTCATGGCCAACCCACATCTGAAGCCTTTATGAACGGAGTTAGTGGGCAGAGTAGTGGGCTGCAATAGTGGGCTGCAATGCCGTTTGAACCGGGGCGACTCACCGAGGCGGAAATATATGACCTCGGTGGTAGGGCCCTATTGTTGGACCGAGGTGAACGTCACCGAGGCTCAGCTTGCGGCCTGCCTTCGGCGATCCACTCGTTTGCTTCTGAATCTGGCTTGTCGTCAAGTGCTCGGTTGCTATCGCATCACGTGGTCGAGGCGAGTCATCGCGGGCCGATTTTTACTCAATACAGATAGTCCCCCCACTCCTCGGTTGATTGCTGAAGCAACCGAGGAGTGTAGTGAAATTCCGCGGGAGAGTGACGTGGCTTGATCTTACCCAAGCGTTTCAAATTTTGTCAACGGTTCATGTCTCTTCAGATCACTATTCCTTGACACGTGTCGTCCGTCCGTTGGTTAATCAAACGGCCATGCCGCTTTTTTTGTTTTTCCCCAACGTTATAATGATGACATTTCACCACTTGATTTATCCCACACCTATAAATACTTCTTCCCCATTCCATTTTCATTACTCCCTCTACCTGCAAACAACAGTAATCAAAAAGCCAAAAAAAAAAAGCTTCTGTTTCCAACTTGTTCAATGCTTTTCTTCCAGACATTTCTAAGTACTTTAGAGCTATGATCATATCTACCACGCATTCTAAGCAAGATTCAAGCGACTCAGGCGAAAGAGTGAGAGGTTCACGCCCAGTCGCGGCCACTGCCAGTGGCGACGCTGCCACCGCTGTGCTGTTGGTTCAAACGGCCGTGGCGGAGGGTGGAGAAGTAACATCTGGTGTTGGGGGTTCTATGCTTCGTAAGGCGAGAGCCAGGCATGATTTGGCAGTAGAGAGTGATGACGTCGACATAGAAGCAGAAGGTGATGTCATGTTTGATGACGCCATGGTGGTAGGTGGCGCTAGTGATGTCATCCATAGAGATGGCGATGATGGAGGTGATGACGCCGTGGGCGAGGGTGAAGGTGGAAATACTACCGAGGTGGGACCCTCGGGCCCGATGATTCACCTCGAGCAAGAGCTCGTGCCTCATCAGATCATCCCCTCTCACTTCGACAGTAGCAAGGACCTCAAGCTGCAAGTACAATCTACAGATCAAGAGGAGAGGAATAGGAATATACCGGTAAACACGACACCGACCCGTATAACACAAGCCCATCTCGAGCGGGTCCGGAGGGAGTGCAAGTTTGGGCCCGAGGTGAAAATGGTCATCCCTGACCCAACCAGCAGAGTTTGCCACCACGTTGAGGGGTTTTCTTTTGCTTATACCTACTCTTTCACCCTCGGTTTCTCCCTTCCTGTTCATAGGATTATCGACGATTTTTGTCGAGCATACAATTTATGCTTGCCTCAACTAGGCCCCGGTGTCTGGAGAGTTGTTCAGTGCATGGATTGGCTGAGTAAGAAAGCCGGGGTTGATTTCACCTTGCAGCATCTCATCTCACTCTACTATCCTTACTTTCAGAAGGCCGGGGTTGTGGCCTTAAACAACCGAGGCAAATTTGTGCTCCTACATAAGAGCGAGGACCATGGGGACCGAGGCTGGAGTGATCGCTACATCCTTTTGGAGACTAGTGTTTTATCCGCCGAGCCCGATTTCCCCGAGCGATGGAACAACACACGTAAGTGTCCCTTCATTTTTATTTCATCCCCAATGATCATTCATGCTTGCTAACCCTATTTCATTATTACTTCTTAGCCAACAAGGTTGGCATCGTTCCTCCCGAGGGGCTGACTGAATGGGTGAAAGCCATGACCGGGGCTCGTGAGCGCCCAGAAAGAACATGGATGAAGATGGATGCCGAATTTGGTTGGCAGTGTAAACGGCATGGTAAGCTCCTTGTGATGTTTTACTTGATGTGTTGTTTTGAAGTCTTTGCTTCATTTATTGACCTTCCTCTCCTCCGTGTCAGGTTTTCCGAACCGTGCTGTTAATACGAAGAAAAACAAGAAGAAGAAAGATGAAAAGAAGAAGAAGAAGAAGAAGAAGAAGAAGAAGAAGAAGAAGAAGAAGAAGAAGAAGAAGAAGAAGAAGAAGAAGAAAGATGAAGAGGATACCGAGTCAGATGACGATCTGGCTTCGGTGGCGGGTGATCTGAAGGAATTGAAGGCTGCAAAGTCTTCAAAAGTTTCAAAAGGGGCCCCCGGTTAGGGGTCCTCCAAAGGTAACCACCATTCTTGGTCATCTTGCTGATCCTTGCTTCTCTTCATTCTTTTACTTATCAAAAAAATTTTCATGTTACCTTTTGTAGGCGTGAAAAAGAAGAGGGCAACCTCCAAGAAACCCTCCCGATCTGTGGCTCCTCGCACCGAGGAAGCGGATTCTCCTAGGCCCGAGGTCACGACGGAACCACGCCGAAGGCTGATCGATGAGCCTGACGATGCTGCATCCATGGACTTGACAATCCGAAGGACGGTCGAGGTGGTGGACCTCGAGGACCAGGAGTTGGAAGCTGAGATAGCGATTGCTAAGTCTAGGGGCAAAGCCAAAGTTGAAGAGGCTGGGGCTGCTGCTACCGAGGGGAGAATTGAAGCTGGGGTGGTTCGGGAGCAATCTGAACCCGCGATGATTTCATCCTCGGTTGGGTCCTTTCGAAAGCTCGAGGTGTCAACTTCTTCAAACTTGCTGTCAAGCACTCGAGGCGATATATTGAGCCTTATGCCCTTGCTTGGCCCAGAAGAAGATAAAGTGGTGCAATCATTCCCTCCAGCTCAGCAAGTCACTACTCTCGCCGCCAATGCTCTCAGAGTAAGCTTTGATCTTTTAAATTCACTTCCTCTTTGGGGATGTTCCTTCATGCTGATTTTTGACAAACTTTCTCCCATGGGTTTGTCCTATCGTTGAGAGCTATTGAGCTCGAGACTACGAGAGCCGAGGAGGTGCAGCGTGTGGCTCGAGCTTGGGACAAGCAGAAGGACAGCTTCAGGGCGCAAATAGCCGAATTGAAGGCTAGATTATCCAAGTCCCAGTCCGATTTGCTTGAGGCCGAAGCTTCTTTCGAGGCGAAAATTTGTGCCCTCGGTGATGAGTTCCAAGCTGAACGCTCGAGGTTGGAGGCTGAAGGTGCGAGACTAAGTGCCGAGCTGACTCAAGCGAAGGGCAAGGCAGAGGAGATGGCCAAAAAACATCATGAGCAGCTGAGAAAGCATGTGCTCCATATCCAGAAGTTGGAGGGTGAGACCTCCAAGCTTTCAGTTAGGGAGGCCGAGGTCGAAGCTCTTCGAGACGAAATCGCCGATCGAAAAAATATAGCTAAGATCAAGGTTAAGAGGGCTGAGCTGGATAAGCAATGGGCCATCATTAAGTCTCGGTTGAAGCTGCTTAAGCAATGTCGCGCTAGCGAGCTCAACTTGGAGGAGAAAATTGCAAAAGCTGAGGTGAAAGCAGCAAAGGCTCAAGCTATCATTGATGACCTCCCATCTGAAGGAATATAAACACAGCAAAAGCAATTCCAGGATCAACAACTCACATGTAATCTAGACAAACTATCAGGCTATTAAGTTTTACATAAACATAGAACGGAATACCTCTTGAAGCGTGACTTCAGCCTTGAAGCGAATCCTCAATCACGAGCAGGATCATCTACGGGGTCTTACTCCAGTTCCATGATCTTCTGTCGTGTGTCCGAACAATACCCAGACTAATATATTTGGGTGGAACAAATATTTCAGAGAGAGAAAACTAATAGGGTTTTCGTGTTGTGTCTTTCCTTTTGAGCAAGAATCCCCTTTATATAGTTTTAAGAGTAAAATCCTTTTCCAAAACTGTGTAGGATTCTTTTCCATCAAGAAACCTCTCTCCTAGTCCTAATTGGATTCGGTCACAACAGGGACCACCGAATTAATTAATGAGGCTTTCAATTATGGAATTAATTCTTTTCTCTAGAATTAACCTTTCCATAATAAATTACAAATTATTTCCACTAGAAATTCGTAATTGCACTCCTCAGTTGAATTTTGAATTCTTCCATCAAATCTTATTTAACTCCCCACGTTAAGAATACAGACACCAATCAATATTATTAAATTACTGACAATTCAATATATTGACTAAATGAATTTCTTTAGACTTCCGCTTAACTTATTCCATGTGCCGGATACAAAATTCACTGGCCAGATTTACACATAGAAACTTATAAGCTTTCATAAAGGGGTGTCATCAATCTCTATACCGAGACGTGGATTCTATCAACTAGCTATTACTTCGCAAATGCATATTATCATTATCCAACTTATCAGGAATTATTTGACCCAAATATCCTGGACCTCACCTATTGATAAATCAAGACAATGAATAATATACATCACTAATAATAACTATATCAAGATTAAGAGAATAAGTACATCTGATGAGCTAGAGAGTTTATTTTATATAGTCAGTATAATAATACTTATCTCTACTTGGTCCGTTCAATGCACACAAAGCGCACTAGCACAAGAAGTTGGAACTATATCATTCCCATAATCAAGATAAATTATATATAATCTTGTACTACAATCATACCGATGGCTTTGTCCAATTTCCATCTTAGATTGTGAACATTACTTTATTATTTATAAGGACCGATGATTTATCTTCCGTGTATAAGCTTGGCTCTACACACTAAATCAACTACTATATAAATAATAGGACACACATGACACAATTGATCTAAATAAATAATACTTCATTATATTTAATAAATGAATACCAATTGTTCAACTAAGAATAATCCAACTAAAACCGCATGGTTATTAGTATATTCCAACAATCTCCCACTTATACTTATAACCATGCCATTGTTATTATACATACTATATCTAAACTCATGGTTAATAGTATATATCCCATCAAACTTCCACTTAGACTTTAACCATGCACCTACAACTTTCACAAGCATTCCTTTACATGAATACTAAAAGGATCTAGCCAAGTTGTTTTCTGATGCAATCATTGTCCAACAGTGGTTTTAGATTACTAATCGGCCGGTCTTAACCTCTGCAGGATCCAGTCATGAAACTATCCCAAGAGTGCTTACCGAACCATTTTCATTCTTTTCTACCACTACGACAAAGTACTACTACTAAGTCACACTACCATGTTCTTGTGGACAAACCACATAACAATTAGAATCTGAAGTCTCAATATTCTTTCCTTACCTTTCGGTATAAGAATACGAACAACTTCATCTTGTAGTGTATATTAACGACTTTTCAAAAATTCACTCCCACTACTTTGGAGTAGTGGATTTCCAATCATCTTTTGTCTATTGACATTTCTCCCACTATTTAAATACAATGGAATGTCAATTCCAACATGTCGATTGGATTTCAATTGAACTTTTGGATTTTCAGGTGAATAACTTGTTATTTCTTTGTACAGTTCCAGTAAATAAAATTTACTTCTAGGAGCATTGTTTATTAAGTAGTCATATTCTAGAAATCTGGTATTTATGCCAAACAAATACCTTCTTTTTATTATGACAGGTAACTAAACTTCTTTCGTCCCCTTTGGATAGCCAGTAAACATATACACATTCATCCTTGATTCCAACTAACCAGTTTTCCCTTTAAAAGGTACTAACATAGAAGGACTACATTTAGAATGTAATTTAAATTTTCTAAGGCATATTCCCAATACGAAAGTGAATAACAAGTTTGAATAACTTCACATTGATCTAATCATCTCCATAAGAATCTTGATTCTTCTTTATACTAAACCATTTTGTTATAGTATCTCAGGTTTAGATATAATTCCTTATTCTGATAAGTAATTAGCGAACTTTGCAAAGAGGTATCACCACCATGATCAGATCGCAATGACTTAATATATTTTCCATGAGGCATTTCTTTTTCAGTCTTAAACTCCTTGAATTTCTCAAAGCATTAAGACTTACAATGCATCAAATAAATATATTCATATTTTGAGTAATCATTTATGAATGTCATAAAAATACTCAAAACACCTATTGCATGTATGTTCATCAGACTATACTAATCAGAACGAATTAATTCTAACTTATCACTAGCTCTATTCCCTTTTAAGGGGAAGTATCACTTAGTCATATTTCCTTTTAACCATAATTCACAAGGTTGGTAGTGCCTCCACTTTCAATGAACCTTAAAGATCCATCCATAACCAACCATAATATTCTATTAAAATACATATGACCTTGATACAAGAGCAATAGATAAGTATTATTCAATTTCAAAGAGTATTTTCTCTTATGGGGCAGATCAATATCGTTAAATTTGAAAGACATATCAAATGAAAAGGTCTTGCAATATTGTATTACAAGAGATAAGTATTTATTAACCTCAATAACACCAAAGTTATTGGTGAAATAAATTGAATATCCATCTCTTATTAAGCTAGAAACTGAAATCAAATTTCTTTCTAACTTAACATACATATAATCCATCCTTTAAATTAATGTCTTGTCATTACCATAATAAATCCTAGAACATTTAGTTTTGTGAGAAAATAGCACTTAGGAAATTGAAATAAAGACAAATCTAATTAGTGAGACAAAACAATTTAAATAGATCAACTCAGGTCATGTAACATTGAATAATCAAATTGAAAACACATCACACATATATTTTCATGCAGCTCGAATAACCAAATTCGTTGGGAAAGTAACTATTCATGCACCATATACATGCAATGTTGGATTTCACTCATTAAATTAAATAATATCAAACTCAGTTGGAGAGTCTACTATCAATTTAATTCAAGTAAACATCAATTATTGAATAGCCCTAGTCTCATTGACTCAACATGCAATTCTCAGTTGGAGAGATATATACAAGTCATCAACAACTAGTGATTAAACCTAGTATACCAACAATAAATTTATCCGTTAGGGAGGAAGACCTATTGTCAACACGTAAATATATCATTTATACTAGTATTTAATCATGGATACCATAGGGACTTTTAAGCCAAGTATACTTAACAATAAATTTATCCGTTATGGAGGAAGATCTATGTCAACACGTAAACTTATTGTTTATACTAATATATGATCATGAAGACCATATAAGATAATCCCTATTACCACTGGGTGTCAACCATTAACTTTTTGAAGAAAAATAATTTCCAGAAAATAGAAAAACGCCAAAAACACCATCTTAACACCCTCAAACTGCCGAAAAACAACATGGTCCACTGCATAGCAGTGAGTTTTTCTCATTGGGCCGTTTCCGATGAACCTGCCAAATTTCAAGTCAATCGGAGTCTGTCAAAATTTCTGATCTCCAAAACTATGACCAAATTCGGACAATTCTTGTTTTCACGTTTTTAGGGTTCAAAATATATCCGTTGCGTGTTCAAACCATATATCAACAAGTAATCTTTTGATATCCATGAATCAAGATCAAACAACATATTTTTAAAATTTTGTATTTCATTAAAACAGTGCAACCCTTACGTTTCTAAGAATATAATGAATTACATTCTTATCATATATCAACATATATTAAATAATCATGCATTATCATGTCCTAAATTTAATATAAACCAAAATTGACATATAGAATGAATTTTCATATTTAATTCACGTTTAAATCCAGCACACTACCTAAAACTTCGTCCAAACGATCTCAAAACGTTAAACTGACATCACTCGCTCCAAAATAGTGAAAACTGCTTACTTGACCGTTTTTTATGTCTCTACTGAATTGCTGGTCAGTCATAGATCGTAAATTCTTAATCACAGAGCTATGACCAAATTTGGAGGACAACTACTTTAGGCACTGTTATGAATTAAGGCAAATAGGACTCCGGTTCCTTTCTCTTTATAATTATCCCATGAGTACAAGACATACATTGTGTAACTTCTTTGACTAAGCCACACAAAACCATCTCTTACGTCAAATTGTCCTTTCAATTAATACACATGAGAATCCAAGATATTATTTTCTCCTATTGGGTGAAAACCTCAATATCTTATTTCATGAATTAATTAACTGTTTCTAGTTATCTAGAAATTAAACCTTCTTTTCAAGTAGATAAAATTTCACCACTAACATACACTTACCAAGAGACAATTTAAACATAGTACATTGAGAAAAATCAATGACTCAAATAAATAGATCACTTTCGCAAATCCTATTTATTAATCATAACTCTCAATTCATTCATTGACATAATTTCACATGTATAAAGCTTTAAGAATTTTCAATCATTCTGAATAAATACTCTACTTTGGAGGTAACCATTTATTCATCATAAACTCCTGATCCATATACAATATCCTCTTACATGTATAATATAATGAATTTTCAATGACCCTCAATAAATATTCCACATAAAATGGTAACCATTTATCAATTATAAATTCTTAATCTTTAAACGATATCATCTCACATGAACAACAGAACTAAAAAAATTTCAAAATTCCAAATCAGTAAATCACTTTTATTGCAATCATTTATTTATCACAAAATTCTTAACACATTTATAAAATACTATTAAGAATTTTACCGTGATTCCAAATAAATAAATCAATTTGATTGTAACTATTTGTTAATCTAAATTCTTAATTTATGCAGTGCATGACCCTGCATAAAGTTATTAAGAAATTTCAATGATTCTAAATAAATAAATCATTTTTGACAGTATTTATTTATTAATCATAATGTTCTTATTTATACATATTAACTAACGTGTGAGAAAGATAATGCCAACGTAATTATGAATAATGGAAAAAAAAAATTCACTGATCATTAGTAGCAGACTATGACCCAAAACATTAAATTAATTTTATTCAATCTTAACACATAAAAGAAATACATCCATGATAATTTCAAATCAATGTGTTAAACGAACCATCACGTAAAACCAAGGTATCCAGCAGACCTTATTCGTTTTTCTCTCATTACTATACATGATTGGTCATAGCCAACCAAAATAATAATTCACGTAATGAATAGGAACTTACCTCTTGAAAACAAATTGTTGCATCATCAGGCAGCAAACAAATTATTTTATTAATAATTGTTGGGATCAAATTTCAAACTAAAACATAGAACAGAGAACATCCTCGGTAAATCAAAAAAAAAAAAAAAAACATAGTGGACGAAATCCACATCTACCACTGATCTCATCCAATTTATCTCAAGTTTGTATCATGATCTCCAACATATTTATATAACCACACATATGTATATTTCAGCTTATCTATTTAGATGCAAACAAATAACTTGTTATCATGAAACCCTAGTTATCTAGTTAGACGTGAGCAGGCTCTGATACCAATTGAAGGAATATAAACACAGCGGAAGCAATTTCAGGATCAAGAACTCACATGTAATCTAGATAAACTATCAGGCTATTAAGTTTTACATAATCATAGAACGGAATACCTCTTGAAGCGTGACTTCAGCCTTGAAGCAAATCCTCAATCACGAGCAGGATCATCTACGGGGTCGTACTCTGATATTTGACTATTTCAATTATATTTTTAGGGTATTTTCACCATGTTATGATAGTATGTCTAAGATGTTATAAGCAAAATTGTTAATATTTGGTGCTAATTGAGTTGTTTGGTGTTGTAGGACTTGAACATGGTGAATTGAGCGGAAAAAGTGCTATTTTTGGAGTTACAAATGAAGATGTTGAAGAGTTCAAGTAATCCGTGTGCCACGCGAGTGACACGGGAAGAAATAGAGTCTTTGCTTAAGAATTGATTAAAAATTTCAGCGCATTTAGGCCAAATACGCGAGCACCACGCGAGCTGAATTGCCTGCAGAAATTTGGTCTGCGTGGCACGCGGGTGCCACGCGCAGTACAAGGCTGATGGGCGAAAAAATAAGGCTATTTTAGTACTTTTGCTCAGTTTATTATAGGGTATAAAAGCTTCTTTTGCCTCCATTATGAAAAATACACGGGAGAAGAGGCAAAAAGGAGGCTAGAGCTTTGGGAGACTTCAAGAATACGAGTTTTTCTAAATTCTTCCATACTTTTTGTGATTTATTCATTCATGATTTATTTTGATATGACTATCATGAACATGAGTGGCTAAATCACCCATTCTAGGGTTGATTGAACCACTCCAATACTTATGTGCTATGAATATTTGTTTTGATGAATGAAACTTGTGAATGCTTCCTATCTAAGTGTTTATGTTTTGGTTGCTATTGATTGGAAGGGCCGCCAATTGATTGTTCCCATTATTCGTGTGTGTCTAGGGATAGATTCATAGGTTTGGGTAAACACTTAGCAATATTTCAATCTAAAACCAAGGTATTACTTAGATTGTCAATAAGGTGATTTGTGACCATTGACCCTGATTGTGAACAATACTTGTAGTCTTATCTATCTTCGTTAGTTAACTGGAAAATTAGTTAGTGAAAGTTACAGTTATTACACGGAAGTGAATAGTTGTGAATTTGGAGCAAGTGTTCAATAGGAAGAACCAAGTTGAATTCGTTAAATCATTATTCTAATACATAGGTAGGAGTTGGGTAAATCAATCCTAGGCTTTACATCCTTGAATCAATTTTATTCTCTATTAATTGTTGTTTACTATATTATTAATTTTTATTACTTAGTTGTTACTACACAATCAACCTTAAATCAAACACCCTTAGAAGTTAGTTGATAGATAAATTAGTTAGAAAAACAACTAGATTTCGAGTGTTCCCTGTGGGATTCGACCTTGGGACTTTAAGTACCGAGCTATATTTGCTGCGACCGCTTAGTCCCTTTTATAGGGCATAGTTGGGCGTGATCATACTCCAACTCCATGATCTTCTGTCGTGTCCGAACAATACCTAGACTAATAATATTTTGGTGGAACAAATATTTCAGAGAGAGAAAACTAATAGGGTTTTCGTGTTGTGTCTTTCTTTTTGACCAAGAATCCCCTTTATATAGTTTTAAGAGTAAAACCCTTTTCCAAAACTGTGTAGGATTCTTTTCCATCAAGAAACCTCTCTCCTAGTCCTAATTGGATTCGGTCACAACAGGGACCACAGAATTAATTAATGAGGCTTCCAATTATGGAATTAATTCTTTTCTCTAGAATTAACCTTTCCATAATAAATTATAAATTATTTCCACTAGAAATTCGTAATTGCACTCCTCAGTTGAATTTCGAATTCTTCCATCAAATCTTATTTAACTCCCCACGTTAAGAATACAAACACCAATCAATATTATTAAATTACTGACAATTCAATATATTGACTAAATGAATATCCTTTAGACTTCCGCTTAACTTATTCCATGTGCCGGATACAAAATTCACTGGCCAGATTTACACATAGAAACTTATAAGCTTTCATAAAGGGGTGTCATCAATCTCTATACCGAGACGTGGATTCTATCAACTAGCTATTACTTCGCAAATGCATATTATCATTATCCAACTTATCAGGAATTATTTGACCCAAATATCCTGGACCTCACCTATTGATAAATCAAGACAATGAATAATATACATCACTAATAATAACTATATCAAGATTAAGAGAATAAGTACATCTGATGAGCTAGAGAGTTTATTTTATATAGTCAGTATAATAATACTTATCTCTACTTGGTCCGTTCAATGCACACAAAGCGCACTAGCACAAGAAGTTGGAACTATATCATTCCCATAATCAAGATAAATTATATATAATCTTGTACTACAATCATACCGATGGCTTTGTCCAATTTCCATCTTAGATTGTGAACATTACTTTATTATTTATAAGGACCGATGATTTATCTTCCGTGTATAAGCTTGGCTCTACACACTAAATCAACTATTATATAAATAATAGGACACACATGACACAATTGATCTGAATAAATAATACTTCATTATATTTAATAAATGAATACCAATTGTTCAACTAAGAATAATCCAACTAAAACCGCATGGTTATTAGTATATTCCAACACCATCAAGTGAAGCCTCGAGCGACGATGAAGATGAGGAGGATGAAGAAGATGCCGAGGGGGGCTCCGAGGAGGGAGGTGATGCTCCCGAGGCTTAGACTTCTGATAGCATTTTTTGTTTCGTGTAAGCCTTCGGGCTTTTTTATGCTTATGTTTTTGACCTTCGGGTCCTTTTGATGTAGATACTTTCAGCCTTCGGGCTTTCTAATGAAATGACTTGGTACCTTTATCTTAAGTGTTAGTTTTTGTATGTACCAAACACTTTAGAGTAAATAGCTCGCTTGCAAGACTTAATTAAATTCAACTGATGCAAACTTAGAACGACGTCTCGCCCTCGAGTCGATGCATTTGAAGTAAAACTTTGGAGTGCAAATTTATAGAAACATATAGTTATGGAATGAAGTTTATTTCATTGATAATATTTTTAAGCCGAAATTAGCTTTTATATGAAACCAAGTCGAAGCGGACCTTGGGTGAGAAAAAACAAATTAACAATGTGCCACTACCGGGCGAAATTACAATGTACTAGATCTACTCCTCAGGTGTCAGTCCCCGGTCGTCGAATAGATGGTCTTCGGTTTGGAGGCGCATTTTCGACCTCGGTTGCAACTCGCCCCTTACTCCCCCCCAATGTTTGGGTGTGAGTCTTGATAAAGACCCGGGCACTGGAAATCGTTCAATCTGCTTCCTGAAAAGGTCAAGCAAAATGAAACGAGGAGCAAGTTAGTACATTTCGACCGAAGCCGTTGGAGCGTTGTTCTGCTCGAGGCTGTTGATAAATTTTTAAATGAGCAAGGGATATTTACCTCGATTAGAAGTAGTACCGCTTTAAATTGGAAATGTTCCAATTTAAGGGTTCGGGCACACCTTGCAGATCTTCAATTTGATAAGATCCTTTCCCAACAATTGCTTTGACTCTGTATGGTCTTTCCCAATTCGCAACAAGCTTTCTCCCATTTTCTTCCTTCGTTGACTGGTTTGTAGCCTTTAGCACATAATCGCCAACTTTAAAATCTCTAAGTTTGGCCTTCCTGTTGAGATATGCTTCGATCTGTCTTTTCTGAGCAACCAGCCGAACCAAAGCCAGCTCTCTTTTCTCCTCGAGCATATCCAATTCGATGCGCATGGTTTGTTGATTTGCATCTTCGGTGGTGTGGGCATACCGAAGACTTGGTTCGCCCACCTCCACGGGGATAAGGGAATCCATATCATAAGCCAATGAAAAGGGAGTCTCGTCGGTGCTGTTCTTCTCTGTTGTCCGCATGGCCCACAACACACCTGGCAACTCCTCGGGCCAAGGACCTTTTTTCTCATCGAGCCTTTTCTTGAGATTTTCGATTATAATTCTATTTGAAGACTCAGCTTGGCTCTTGGCACTTGGGTGATAAGGGGTCGAAGCAATTCTTTTGATTCCCCATTGTTTGAAGAAATCAGTGATGGCTGCTCCCATGAACTGTTTACCATTGTCTCAAGCAATCTCCCTCGGGACACCGAACCTGTAAATGATGTTTTTCTTGATGAAATCGATTACTTGTTTTTGTTTAACCTCGGTGAGAGCTCCTGCTTCCACCCATTTCGTAAAGTAATCGGTTAACACTAGAATAAACCGAACACCACCTTTTCCCTTCGGTAATGGACCGACAATATCCATCCCCCACTTCATGAAAGGCCATGGCGATACGACCGAGTGCAAAGGCTCGGCCTGTTGATTCGTCTGTGGTGTTGGCACTTATCGTATTTTTGCACGAAAGCCATTGCATCTGCGCTGATGGTGGGCCAATAATACCCAGCTCTAAGTAACTTGCGCACCAAAGACTTTCCCCCTGAGTGATTGCCACACTCGCCTTCGTGCACCTCGGGCATCACATAATTAGCCTCATCGGGACCCAAACACTTGTCCATCGGGCCGCAATATAACCTCTTGTACAAATTGCTCTCGATCATATGATATGAAGCCGCTTGGGTCCTTAGCTTTTTGGCCTCTTTTTTGTCTTGGGGAACAGTCCCCGAGTCGAAGTAAGAGATGAACTTACTCCGCCAATCCCATTTATGATCCACCGAGTTGACCTACAATTTCATCTCTCTCATTTGCGCGGACAACAACCGAACTACTGAATCAGTCCCCGGGTGAGCTTCATCGACTGCCGAACCCAAATTTGCCAGGGCATCAGCCTCGGTATTTTCCTCCCGAGGCACTTGCTTAACTTGCCACTCTTAGAATTGTGCTAAAATCCTCTGTGCTCAGTCAAAGAATAGCTGCATTCTGGGCTCTCGAGCCGTGTATTCGTCGAGCACTTGGTTAACCACCAACTGGGAGTCGCATCTTAGCTTAATTCTCTCCACCCCCATTTCTTTAGCCAACTCCAAGCCTGCTAGGGCCGTTTCGTATTCAGCCTCATTATTGGTCACTTTTTTTAACCGAACCAAGTGCCTGATTTTCTCCTCGAAGGATGGTTTCAAGACTATGCCTAACCCCGAACCCTTGGAGTTAGTTGCCCCATTGGTATGAAGTATCCATAGCCCCGAAGCCGTTCCTTTCGATATTGAGTTCTCCTTTTCGGCTTCGGGCAGAATCCCAACACTAAAATCAGCTACGAAGTCGGCCAAGACTTGAGATTTGATGGCTGTTCAGGGCTGATAAGTGATGTCATATTCGCTTAATTTCTACCGCCTATTTTGATAACCTCCCCGATAACGCAAGTTTTTGCAATATAATTCTCAAGGGGAAGGTTGAAACTACAGCTATTGGGTGACATTGGAAATAGGGCCGTAGTTTTCGGGCGGTAATAATTAAAGCAAGTGCTAGTTTTTCCAAGTGTGGGTACCTGGTTTCAGCATCGAGGAGTGTCTTGCTCACATAGTAGATGGGTTGTTGCTTGCCATCATCCTCACAAACCAGCACCGCGCTGACTGATACCTCGGACACAGCCAAGTAAACCAGCAATGTTTCACCATCCTTAGGCTTGGCGAGCAACGGCGTGTTAGCCAGGTAGCATTTCAAATCTTTCAGCGCTTCTTTACACTCCGGTGTCCATTCGAAGTGGTTGTTCTTCCTCAAAACAGAGAAGAATTTGCGGCATCGCTCTGAGGACCTTGAGATGAAACGACTCAAGGCAATGATTCGGCCAGTTAAGCGCTGAACTTCTTTCACCCCAGTCAGCTCTTCGGGGATTTCCTCGATAGCTTTGATCTTGTCGGGATTTGCTTCGATACCTCGTTCGGAGACAATGAATCCCAAGAATTTGCCTGACCCAACATCGAAGGCACACTTCTCAGGGTTCAACTTCATGCCATATTGCCTCATAACAGTAAAAGCTTCCCTTAGATGATTCAAATGATCCTTCATTCGAATCGATTTGATGAGCATATCATCTATGTAGACCTCCATAGATTCTTCAATATACTCTTTGAACATGCGACACACCAACCTTTGATACGTCGCCCCAGTATTTTTCAGACCAAAGGGCATTACTTTGTAGCAGAAAGTACCTCGGTCAGTGATGAACGAGGTTTTTTCTTCGTCCTTCGGGTCCATGAGGATCTGGTTGTCACCCGAATAAGCATCCAAGAAGGTTAATAGTTTATGTCCAGCCATGGAGTCTATTAACCTGTCTATTTGTGGCAATAGATAGGAGTCTTTGGGGCAAGCTTTGTTCAAATCGGTGTAACCTACACACATCCTCCACTTGCCATTTTTCTTCGGTACGACAACCACATTAGCCAGCCATTCGGGGTATTTTACCTCCCTTATGAAACCATTTTCTTGCAACTTTGTGGTTTTATCTTCGATTGCCTTCTTTTTAACCCCGGCATGAGGTCTCTTCTTTTGCTTCACTGGGGTGAACTTTGGGTCCACATTCAGCTTGTGGGTCATGATCTCCGGAACGATACCAATCATGTCTGAATGAGACAAAGCGAAGCAATCGTTGTTGGACTTTAAAACTTCGATGATTGCTTTCTTCGACTCCGGGTCCACCTCCGAGCCGACAAATACCTTTCTTTCAGGAAAATCTTTCAATAACGTGAAAGACTCCAGTTCTTCGATAGTGGAGTCCTCGGCTTTTTGTTTCCGAGGCTCTTGAATGGAAACAGGGATCTTTTCAACTTCTCCTCGGAGGTCCTCCTCGCTTGACCCCGGTTGCGTTAATTGCTATTATTTTGGCCTGGTCGGGGCGACTCAATTTTACAACGCAACCGAGTAGCACTCCCTTGCTGCTCGTTGCTCTCCTTTTGATTCATCGAACCCCCAAGCTGTAGGGAATTTGATTACTTGATGCAGCGTAGAAGGAACAGCCTCCATGGAATGGATCCATGGCCTGCCAAGGATCACATTGTATGCCATGTCCTCGGGAAACACTTGGAATGGTGTTTCCTTGCTTACTCCTTCAGCAAATGTTTTGAGTGTAATTTCATCCAAAGTTTTCTCTATGGATTTGTTGAAGCCAGTCAACACTGTTGCTTTGGGGACAACTTCCCCTTTGAGCCACATCTTCTTAAGACCCCGTAGCTGAATATATTGACCGAACTACCGGGGTCGATTAAGACTCGCTTGATGTCGGGGTCGTTGATTTTGAACATGATGACCAAGGCATCGTGATGAGGGAACATCATCCCATCACAATCGTCATCATCGAATACAATCTCTTTGCCCGAGCCCCCAACTCAGGTTCTCTTTTCCATTGTGATCGATTATTTGGCGAATTTCTTCGCAGCTGCGAAATTCACCCCGTTCACCTCTGATCCCCCAGTGATGACATTCACAACTCTCTCTGGGGGTGGAGCCCGAGGTGGCTGCCCATCACCTCGGTTCTTGGAGTAGTTGTCCTTTCCCTTGTCAGTAAAGAATTCGGCCAACACTCTTTTCTTCAATAATGAGCCACCTCGAGGCGCAATGCTTTGCAATCTTCGGTCCGATGGCCATAATCCCTGTGGAACTCACAGTGCAGGTTTTGGTATCTCTTATCTGCTAGAGTTCTCATGTCTTTGGGCACCCATACCCCGGCAGTCCCTTTGACCACATTGACCAGCTCCGAGGTCGATATGTTGAAGTTGTAGTCAGGGATCCAAGGTAGTTCCTTCTTCGAAGCCGAAGCTGGGCCCGAAGAATTTCTCTGGTTCGTGTTGGTATGAACCTTTCCTCCGAGCCGTTGGCTTATGTGTGGGCTTGTAAATGAGTTCCCGAAGGAGTTTCCCAGCCTTTGGCAGACAGGCTGCCTTGTAGAGGTGTATGGTTCATACCTCCCCTTCGGATTTCCTCGCGACGCCTCGGCGTGTGATAAGACCCAAACCCCCACAAGACCCTTCACTCGAAGCCAAGCCAAGGACATCCAAGGAGTACACCTACACTTGATGAGGAAGGGCCTAGAAGAGGGAAGCGATTGGAAGCCGTTCCAAGTGTTAAAAGTGCAAAGGGAGCAGCCCAGCGCCTTGGGCGCTCCGCCTGAAAAAGCAGGCGCTCCGCCTGAAGAGGCTTAGGCCTGGGCGCCCCGCCTGAAGAAGCCAGGCGCTCCGCCTGGGAAAACCTAGGCCTGGGCGCCACGCCCAAATCCCAGGCGCCCCGCCTAGGCCACCCCACTGATGAAGAGCTTGGGCGCTCCGCCCAAAACGCTGAAGAACGTGAATCCTAGCTATGTTAAGACTATTTTGACCCTACGTGGTCCTTTAATTCCTAAGCCTAAGTGTGGGCATTTTAGACCTTTCAAAGGGTGTCTAACAACACCTATAAATAGCTAGTTGTCTTATTATTTTCATTAGCTTACCTTTGATGAAAAACAAACACTTGTGTTGAAGAGTTGAACTCTTAGTGAATGAAAAACCTTGTTTTGGGACTTGTTCTTCCTCTAGCGGATCTAGATGAATTCCAATCCCCCCCGACCATTCTACTTGCGTGCTCACGTTAGCTGGAGGGTAGTTGCCTAGCGTACGTGTTCTTGACCTCCTCTCGGGGTGTAACGGAACAAGTTCTCCGTTGCTACTTGAGACTTGTGATCGAGATACGTCTCGTTCTTATCCTTTTTATTTTCCGCGTTTGATTCTTATCAGTTTGGTATCAGAGCAAGGTTCGGGTATCGTTCCTATGAACCCCGACCCTTGATTCTTCGTGCCTAGTATCTTCTTTTAGTTTTCTTGTTGTTGAAGTTATTGGGAAAAAAGAAAATTACAAAAAAATTCAAAAATTCAAAAATTGGCATAACTTTTTGGTTTTTGTGATTCTTGATATGGGTGTTATGGATTCTTGATTGTGATTGAATTCCCGTTGCTTGGGTACCAAAATTACTTGGATTGGTGAAGTTTGAAAAATTGAAACCCCAATTTTCCTTAAACCCTACTAAACCCTTGTTCTTGAGGAATTTGCTTGATTTTGGGTTGTGTGTTAATGGGGTTTTGGATTTGATTACCGAGGATTGATCTACTTTTGAAAACGAACCATTTGCAACAAATTTGGTGTGAATCGGAGTTGTATAACATTGATTTTGAAGAATCGAAACCCACCTTTTTGACCCTTTTGAAAATTTGAGAAAACCCAACTTGAAACTTGAATCATGATTGTGCCTTGTTTGTTGCTTGGTTGGGTGTGAAAATCATTGGGGTTTGGTGGTTATACCAAAATACAACTTCGGGTACTTCGAATTTGGGGAAAACACGTTGGAATCGACCAAAAAGTTGGGTTGAAATCGAAGAACACGTTGTTGGAAACCCAGGTGTTCTTCGTCCAGGCGCTCCGCCTAAAGCCTAGGCGCCCCGCCTGACTTGTGCTTGCTCCAGGCGCTCCGCCTCAACCCCAGGCGCCCCGCCTGGCCGACCTCACTGCACCATTTGCCAGGCGCTCCGCCCCACTTCACTGGGCGCTCCGCCTGAGCCCTGAAACTTGGGAAACGGGTAGTTTCTTCTAGGATTACTTGTTTCTTTGTTGCCTAACCTCTAATTAGTGTTGATCTAAGTAATCTATCTACTTAATTAACACTAATCCTTCATTGCTTTAGGTGATTCGTGCCATAGTTGGAGAGTAGAAATCCAAAGAAGACTCGTAGTTTCTTTTGGTTCTAGTCCTCACTTCAAAGTGCCTAGCTTTCATTGAGTCCTATTAACTCCACTCACCCCGGAGTGTGCTTGACTCGTGAATAGTTTGGTTGAGTTGAGGAATTTCTATTCATCTACGTGAAGCTTTGGAACCACAAGTCGAGTGAAATACCCACCGTCACTATACGAGAGAGCCGAGTGATCTCAAGTGAGGGAGTGTGTGAGGTTGTTTTCTAACGTTTGTTACTTGTGTAGGTACAATTTCTTCCGAAGGTGATGATTTTGCAAAGAGTGCCCTTGCTACTATCCTCGCCAAATTGGATAGTATGCACTTGAGGATTGAAAGCCTCGAGCGGGTGAACTCTAGTGCTCTAGTTGAGCAAGGGACTTCTAATGTCCCCTCGGAGAAAGGGACCCCGAGTGTCCAAGCCGAGAAAAGGACCCCGAGTGTCCCGGTTGAAGTCTCAAGTACTCCTAACTTTACTCCGGAGCAAGTTAGCCATGTCATTGAATTGCTCAATCAACAACGGGCAAAGGAGGAGCGAGAGAGACTTGACCAAGTGTTGGGCAATACCCAACGAATGGGCATTCCCCGTATCTTGGATAACCCCCCAAGAAACATTCTACTACCAAGGCCCATCCGAAATGTGCAACCTCTTGAGCAAGTAGATGAAGCTCAAGAAGGGGAGGAAGCCGAATATGGTGATGATATGTATGGGTTTGATGATCACTTTCAACCAAGGCGAGGTATGAATTGGGGTCGAAATGTGGATAGAGGTAGGGGCCGAGGTCGAGGGCCACCTATGGGTTATGTTGGAGGGAATGCGATGAGGGAGTATGGTGTGAAGGAAGATCACTATGGGGGCCAACCGGAGCCTTTCCGTGGGGGTCGTGACAACACCAACATCAATAGTGTGAAGCTTAATCTCCCAACCTTTAAAGGGAATTGTGATCCGGCGGCTTATATTGAATGGGTGCTACACATGGAAAGATTGTTTGACACAAATGAGATGACCGATGAGAAGAAAGGTACCTATGCTATTTCATCCTTTGAATCCTATGCATCTACTTGGTGGGAATCCGTCAAGAGATCAAGGAGGAGAGCGGGGGTTCCCGTGATTGTGGGTTAGAATGACTTGAAGGGTATCATGAGTATCAAGTACATCACTCCTAGATATCGGCAAGAGCAACTCAAGAAACTTTATGAGTTGAAGCAAGGTGTCAAAATGGTGCATGAATATTTTGATGAGTTTGAAAGAACTCGAATGGCCTTAGATATGGACACCGAAGATGAAGAGCAAGCCGTGATCCGTTTCATGAATGGTTTGAGCTATGGCATAGCTTCACAATTGAGATTGCATGCTTATCTTTCACTTCAAGAAGTTCTTGATGCCGCTATCCAAGCCGAGCAATGGCTTGAGAAAGAGAAGTCCAACCGTTACAAGAGCAACACTTCTACTTCCATGAACAAGTCAAAGGATTGGAAAAATCCTACTCCCAATGCAAAATTCACAAATGCAAGTGGCCCTAGTGGAGCAAGTGCTAGCAAAGATGTGAAGAAGCCATTTGAGAAGTACACACCCAATGTGGGAGGTAATTCTAAAACCCAATTGAATACTCCTACTTCTTCTTCCATTCAATGTCACAAATGCAAGGGGTATGGACACTTTGCTAAGGAGTGACCTACGAAGAGGACCATGGTTCTTGTTGGTGAAAATGTATATGAACAAGAGAGTGAACCGGAGGATGATGAGGGTGTAGAGGGAGATGAGGGAGTAGAGGAGGATAATCTAGATGATACGGTGGAGGATGAGGAACCTCATACTTTTCTAGTAGTGAGGAGGAGCTTAGGAGCTATGATTGTGGAAGATGGTGAAGCCTTGCAAAGGGAAAACCTATTCCATGCTAGGTGTCGTGTTAAGGGTGTTGTATGCTCTATGATCATTGACTCCGGGAGTTGTGCTAATGTTGTGAGTCAATCTTTTATAATCCAATTGAAGTTTCCTACCGTGAAGCATCCCAAGCCATATCGATTGCAATGGCTTAGTGAATGTGGGGAGTTAAAGGTAGTGAAGCAAGCAATGATCAAGTTCAAAATGGGTAGTTATGTTGATGAACACTTGTTCGACGTTGTACCCATGCAAGCTTGCCACCTTCTCTTTGGAAGGCCTTGGCAATTTGATCGACAAGCGGTCCATGATGGGCGTGTCAACACTTACACGCTCCAACATGAAGGAAGAAAATTTGTGTTGAAGCCCCTAACTCCCAAACAAGTGAGTGATGACTACAATAGGATGAGGGAGTTGAGGGAGGTGGCAAAGGCCAAGTCAATCATTGAGACTAGCCCTTTGTCCAAAAGCATGGTGGCAATCCCACCTTCTTCTTCTACTAGTGGCATTTGTGCCATGATGCAACCGGGCGAGATCTTAAAAGGAAATGATGGCACCAAGTTTCTCCTATGCCTAGTGCACAAAGGTATGATCCTTAACTCTAATTGTGATTTTTCTTCTAACCCTTTGCCTAGTGTGTTTGAAAATGTCTTGAAGGATTTTGGGGACATGTTCCCGGATGAGATGCCGGATGGATTGCCTCCTTTGAGGGGCATTGAACATCAAATAGACTTTGTCCCGGGATCTCAAATCCCAAACAAGCCAGCCTATAGGAGCAATCCGGAAGATACAAGAGAATTGCAAAGGCAAGTTGATGAATTGCTCACTAAGGGCTTGGTGAGGGAGAGCTTGAGTCCTTGTGTCGTGCCCGTGATCCTTGTTCCCAAAAAGGACGGCACTTGGAGAATGTGCGTTGATTGTCGGGCCGTGAACAAAATAACGGTAAAGTACCGTCATCTTATTCCCCGACTTGATGATATGTTAGATGAATTGAGTGGTTCATGTGTGTTTAGCAAAATTGACCTTAGGTCCGGCTACCATCAAATCCGGATGAAACCGGGTGACGAATGGAAAACCGCATTCAAGACCAAATTTGGTCTCTATAAATGGTTGGTGATGCCCTTTGGGCTCTCCAATGCACCTAGCACCTTTATGAGGCTAATGAACCATGTTCTAAAGCCATTCATCAACAAGTTTGTGGTCGTCTATTTTGACGATATATTGATCTATAGCAAATCAATAGATGACCATGTTGATCACCTTAGGCAAGTGCTTGAAAAGTTGAGAGCCGAAAAGCTCTATGCTAATTTTAAAAAGTGTGCCTTTGGTGTTGAGAAGGTAGTCTTCCTTGGGTTTGTTGTGAGTGCCCAAGGAGTGGAGGTGGATGAGTCTAAGGTAGAGGCCATACGTGATTGGCCTACTCCTACTACCATGACTCAAGTGAGGAGCTTTCATGGTCTTGCTAGCTTTTATCGGCGATTTGTGAAAGACTTTAGCTCCATCGCCGCTCCACTCACCGAATTGGTGAAGAAAGACCAACCTTTTGTTTGGGGAGAGCCTCAAGAGAAGGCCTTCCATGAGTTGAAAAGTAGGTTGAGTACCGCCCCTCTATTGCAATTGCTCGACTTCGGAAAGGCATTTGAGGTTGAATGTGATGCCTCGGGGGTGGGAATTGGTGGTGTATTAATGCAAGATAGCAAACCCATCGCCTACTTTAGTGAGAAGTTGAAAGGGGCCTCCTTGAATTATTCTACATATGACAAGGAGTTGTATGCCCTTGTGAGAGCCCTTGCCCATTGGCAACACTACCTTTGGCCTCGTGAGTTTGTAATCAAGAGTGACCATGAGTCACTCAAGCATTTGAGAGGCCAAGAGAAGCTCAATAAGAGACATGCCAAGTGGGTTGAATTCATTGAGTCCTTTCCCTATGTGATCCAATACAAGAAAGGGAAGGACAATGTTGTGGCGGATGCGCTTTCGAGAAAGTTTGCTCTAGCCACCACTCTCACCTCTAAGCTCATGGGTTTTGAGAGCATTAAATAGATGTATGCTCATGACCCAAAGCTAAAGAGTGTCCATGACACTCTAGAGAAAGGGGAGAGAGTTGACAAATACCAATGAGTTAATGGATATATCTTCAAAAATGGTAGGGTGTGCATACCGGAGTCCTCTTGGAGGGAGTTGCTTGTGCATGAGGCACATTGCGGGGGACTCATGGGACATTTTGGCACAAGAAAGACTTTGGCTATTCTTAAAGAACAATTTCATTGGCCAAAGATGGGGGTGCAAGTGGAAAAGTTTTGCAACAATTGCCTTGAGTGCAAGCGTGCTAAATCCAAAGCCCACCCACATGGGTTGTATACCCCTCTCCCCGTACCTACTAGTCCATGGTTGGATATCTCAATGGATTTTGTGATGGGATTACCAAGGACTGGGGGGGCCATGATAGCATTTATGTTGTTGTGGATAGGTTCTCCAAAATGGCTCATTTCATTCCATGCAAGAAATGTGATGATGCACAACATGTGGCAACTTTGTTTATTGAAAATGTTTTGAAGTTGCATAGTGTGCCTCAAACCATAGTGAATGATAGGGAAACTAAGTTCCTAAGTCATTTTTGGAGGTGTTTATGGGGTGCTTTAGGCACCAAGCTCTTGTTCTCCACGTCCCACCACCCACAAACCGATGGGCAAACGGAAGTGGTAAACCGAACCTTGGGTGCTCTTCTTAGAGCCATGACCAGAGGTAAGGCCGGGACTTGGATTGATCGTCTACCTCTTATGGAGTTTGCCTACAATCGCACATTGCATAGCATGATAGGCATGACTCCATTCGAGTGTGTCTATGGATTTAACCCCTTGATTCCCCTTGATCTAACCCCTTTGCCAAGGGAAATGGTTGTTAATTTTGAAGGTAAAGCTAGAGCCAAGGCTTTGATAGAGGTACATGCTAAGGCGAAGAAGAACTTGGAGGAAGCCTATGCAAAGGTAGCCTCTAAGAAAAACAAGGGACGCAAGAAGGTGGAACTCAAGAAGGGTGACTATGTGTGGGTGCACTTCCGGAAAGAAAGGTTTCCAAACCTTAGAAAAAGGAAGTTGGCACCCCGTGGAGATGGCCCATTCCAAGTGCTTTCCAAGATAAACAGCAATGCCTATGTGGTCGACTTGCCAAGTGAGTATCAAGTTTCTAATACTTTCAATATTTGTGACTTGGTTCCTTTGGATGTAGGTAATGAAGAGGTCGTGAATGAAGCTCCAATTTCGAGGACGAAATCCTCTCAAGAAGGGGAGGATGATAAGACCCAAACCCCCACAAGACCCTTCACTCGAAGCCAAGCCAAGGACATCCAAGGAGTGCACCTACACTTGATGAGGAAGGGCCTAGAAGAGGGAAGCGATTGGAAGCCGTTCCAAGTGTTAAAAGTGCAAAGGGAGCAGCCCAGCGCCTTGGGCGCTCCGCCTGAAGAGGCTTAGGCCTGGGCGCCCCGCCTGAAGAAGTCAGGTGTTCCGCCTGGGCAAACCTAGGCCTGGGCGCCCCGCCCAAATCCCAGGCGCCCCATCTAGGCCATCCCACTGATGAAGAGCTTGGGCGTTCCGCCCCAAATCTGGGTGCTCCGCCCAAAACGCTGAAGAACGTGAATCCTAGCTATGTTAAGACTATTTTGACCCTACGTGGTCCTTTAATTCCTAAGCCAAAGTGTGGGCATTTTAGATCTTTCAAAGGGTGTCTAACAACACCTATAAATAGCTAGTTGTCTTATTATTTTCATTAGCTTACCTTTGATGAAAAACAAATACTTGTGCTGAAGAGTTGAACTCTTATTGAATGAAAAACCTTGTTTTGGGACTTGTTCTTCCTCTAGCGGATCTAGATGAATTCCAATCCCCCCCGACCATTCTACTTGCGTGCTCACCTTAGCTCGAGGGTAGTTGCCTAGCGTAGGTGTTCTTGACCTCCTCTCGGGGTGTAACGGAACAAGTTCTCCGTTGCTACTTGAGACTTGTGATCGAGATACGTCTCGTTCTTATCCTTTTTATTTTCCGCGTTTGATTCTTATCAGCGTGATGTGAGGATTCGCCTCGGTTTTTATAATTGTAACCTCGGCTTTTAAACTCAGTTTCCTCCAATCTGATCTTGGAGTAAGCCCGCTTGTGTAGATCTTCCCATGTCAAAACTTGGTATTATTGGAGCTCCTTTCGCAATTCACCAGCGGCGTCAGAATTGCGAACATTGATAACCTTTTCAAACACCATGATGGCTTGAGTATCATCCATCCGAGGTAGCTCCATGCGCTCAGCGTGAAAGCGCTCAAGAAACTCCTTAAGTGGCTCACCGGGCCGTTGTTTAACTTCGTATATATCCTCTTTCCTTTGGAGGATTTTTTGGGCCCCGGTGTGTGCCTTAACGAAGGCGTTGGTCATTTCCTTGAAGGTGGAAATCGACCCTGCTGGTAGACACATGTACCAGCATAGCGCTCCTTTCTCTAAGGATTCGCCAAACTTCTTTAAGAATATTGACTCGAGCTCTATCGCCGTTAAGTCATTGCTCTTTACCATTGCCATGTATTCCCTTACATGCTCTTTGGGATCGGTGCTCCCATCATACTTCTTTAAAAAAATGAGCTTGAAATTCTTAGGAGTTGGGGCTGGAGCCACTTCGGCCTTGAAGGGCAACTCCCTGTATTGATTTATGTCAAGCTCGTTTTCGGTTTTTGTTATCCCCGGTACGCTCTCGAGGCACTTTTCTATATGTGCCTCAACGCGAGCTTCAACGCGCGCCTCGACGGGTGCTTCAATCTCCCTGGTCAACTTCTCAACATCGACCAAGGATGTTGCTTCAGCCACGGTGGGAATCGTCCCGAAGTGTGGCGTTGTGCCTGGTACGTTTCCCGAACCCCCAGACGTTGCTCCGTTGAGAAATCCCCCTATTATCGCGCCCGTAGGAACGAAAGTCGGGATGCCTCCACTTGGAGCCGAAGGCTGGGTGCCATTCAGTGCTGCGATGTTCCTCGCTTCTAACGAGGCGCGGAATTCGGCCTTAATGTTGATCTGATCATCCTGTCGATCTTGGAGAGCTTTTAGTGCATTAACAACAAAAGCTTGGAACGCTTCGGTTGTCATTGGAGATGTGGACTGTTGGTTCGACGGAACGTCAGCCCGTTCGTTAAGATTTTCACTGTTATCAGCCATAGCGTTGTTGAAGAAACTGTAGGCTTTAACGAAAAAGAACGTCGAACTTTGGAACAAAGCGTTTCTGCTTATATCCCCACAGATGGCGCCAATTTGTATGGGCCTAAATCAGTTTAGGATCACAAATCGAATTTGGGTTAGAATATAAGCAAAACTTCGTATCAAAGTCGATAAAATGCCAAGAATAAGCGTAAAATGCAAGAAAATAATTGGATTTCAATATATTACAATGAGTACAAAATTCGGCAGAGGTTCTGTATGTATTTCTCAATATCTATAATGTCAATTGAAGTACTATTTATAGATACAAGATATTGCCCCATGTCCCCCACGATTTCTTCATGGCCAACCCACATCTGAAGCCTTTATGAATGGCGTTAGTGGGCAGAGTAGTGGGCTGCAATAGTAGGCTGCAATGCCGTTTGAACCGGGGCGACTCACTGAGGCGCAAATATATGACCTCGGTGGTAGGGCCCTATTGCTGGACCGAGGTGAACGTCACCGAGGCTCAGCTTGCGGCTTGCTTTCGGCGATCCACTCGTTTGCTTTGGTTTCTGGCTTGTCGTCAAGTGCTCGGTTGCTATCAGATCATGGGGCCGAGGCGAGTCATCGCGGACCGATTTTTACCCAATACAATATTTGAGGTAGTACTTAGCTTTTTTCATTCCTCTTAAGCAGCAGAGATGATATGAAGAATTTGAAGTATGAAGCATTCCTATCAGCTTTCTTCGTTACATGAGGATTCAGTTGGCGTTTGAAGTATTGCAACTTTACATAAGGACTCAACTAGTGGTGTAATTCCAGTACGAAACATATAAGGAATATCGTGATCTCAATATGAATGAATATCTTCCGTAATTATTGATAATTGATATTTAAACTAGCGTGTCGCTAATTTTAAAGTTCATTTAGATGCTTATGTTGGCATTTCTCATCGCATGCTTATCATTTAGATGCTTATGTTTGCATTTCTTATCACATGCTCAAGAAAATTTTGTTATTAGAATCGATCATGTAACTCAATCATGTACACGAAACCAAACTAGCACAAGTTTCAGAATAAATATACGAGAATTTCATAATTGCACTTCAAAAATCATGGCAAGGAAAGTTTTAATACAGTTAACCACCTTCATCAAGCATAGTTCAGCCTATCCTTACTCCCTCCTCATGGGATTTATGTAGTCTATCCTTCGAGGTTCCAATAACTCAAATCCAAAACCACATATTAAATACCCATCACAGCCATAATAACAATCGAGAAGACAAATTCCACTGGAACCTATCTCATGATGGGTTGTTCAGCACCAAGACAGTCTACACCCTGTGGGCTTCAACCTACTGCACAACCAGACAAATGCTTGAGGAAATTCAATATCTTGGATTTGGAAATTAAACATTTCCAATAAGATAAAATCCTTTCTTTGATCATTTTTCTAAACAAACAACCAACTACCCAGAACCTCTTTCGTAGGAATATTATTCAATCTGAATCATGTAAGTACTGTCCCACCATCACAGAGTCAGCCTGTCACTTATTTGTTAAATATCTTAAAACAGGAAA
The DNA here is from genome assembly GCA_029990575.1 of Petunia axillaris subsp. axillaris. NCBI lineage: Eukaryota > Viridiplantae > Streptophyta > Magnoliopsida > Solanales > Solanaceae > Petunia > Petunia axillaris. The sequence goes on along the minus strand of JARKNS010000001.1, from coordinate 7,596,291 downwards.
GGACGTCCAAGCTCATCTTCAAATAGATCCTTCCCAGGATTTTCTTTTATGGATCAGAGAGTCGTGTTGTAAAAATAGGCCTAGAATGGACTTCAAAGGTATTCCATTTGAAACATATATTCCTTTCCCTTTGGAACATCTAGAAAATCAGGAATAAAAACATCTTTTAAAATGCTTCTCTCCATGTGAACTGCAAATCAATCATGTCCTAAGCAGCTGAGTTCTATTACATAAACTCAGCATCCATGAGAAAGAATGCCTCAAGTCACATCTATATCAAATGGCACCCCCCCCCCCAGATGAAGGATGCTACTGTAGATAGATAAATTTTAGCGGATTTAAATCCATAAAATAATTTGGCTATATGTTAAATTCAAGATATATTAGTCAAATAAATTAAATGGGCTAGTATAATTGGATTAGAAAGTCCAATTTCATTGGACCACAAATGATAAGCCCACGTTATTAGCCCAAATATAAATCCTAAAGGCCCAAGCCAGTGACACGTATCAAGTGACGTGGCGCCAAGTCAAATGAAAGAGCCAATAAGATCATGCCATATTCCAAATGACGTGGCAATCCAAGTGAAGTCCAAAAGGCCAATAAATATGTGTCACGTGGACAAGTGACATGTTCTAGCCAATAATATGCAGCCTTGTCATTGCTTAAATCTGATTGACCGGTCCACGGGCCTTGGCCCGTTAGAGTTTCTTGATGGCTACTACATCCCACATCTATATAAAGGGGTCAAATCCCTCATTTGAGATAATAAAAAATTAGAATGAGGAATTGCATAACAAGAAGCAATAAGGAGCTCGTGGATCAAAGGCTGCAAATTGCTATAAATCTTCAAGGAGTTATTTATTTCTCTATAAGTTCATCAAGAGGAAGATTCGAGATCAAGCTCAACGATCCTTGGATTTATCTCTACAAGTTCATTAAAAGGAAGATTCAAGATCAAGCTCAAAAGTCCTTGGATTTATTTCTATAAGTTCATTAAAAGGAAGATTCAAGAACAAGCTCAAAGGCCCTTGAATTTTTACTTATAATATTTATTGTTGGAAGATGAATCAGAAGAATTATAGAGATTGTACTGCTCATTATATATATATTGAAATCAAATACTATAGTTGCTACAGTATCTTCTTGTCTTGATTATTCGTTTCTTGACTCAAAATTACTTGTTACAAATTTTGGTGGGACAATCTCTACCTCTCATCTCTTCTTTTCAAATCAAAAGATTTTATGATGCCTCAAAAGAAGTTCAATTTCAAATCAGGTGATGCTAATTCTAAAAATGGATTGAAGTCACCATGGAGATTGTTAGTCAAATCAAAAGGAGCAAAGTCGAAATATTAGGACAACAAGTGCTTCGAGCGCCATCCAATTCAACACAAGATTCTGGTTCATCTTCTCCAAAAGAAGTGAGATCCTCTTAATATATGCTAGAACATGGAAACAACATAGCAGAGGTGGTCGAATGAACTCTGGCTAGACTTCGTGAGTCAAAAAATTATTTCATGCAAAAAGTTGATGGTGTTGCTCCTCCATCCAAGCTCTTTCCAAGAGATGATCCATATTATTCCTTCTCATCTACGATTGTTATGCAAGCAATGACTATTGAAGCTTCCACTATTGAAGAACAACTTGCAAGTTTGACGAAAGCAATTGATGGCTTAACAAACTATGTCAAAGATCAAGAAGCTCGCATCAACAAGATTGAAGGAATGATGGAGGGAGAATCCAGCCATGCACCAGGGAAACGTATTTAAGTTCAAGAGATGATTAATACTCCAGCAAAGCAAGCAGCACCTACTAAAGAAATCCAAGTTTTTGCTGATGGGATGATTCCAATTGATCAACTACAGGAGATCATTATGGGGACAGTCAAGGATAAGTACAAGGTTTCTTCCAAATCTTCTCTCGCATATGCAAAGTCGTACACCACAAGGATTAATAGCTTAAAAATGCCTGCTGGATATCAACCCCCAAAATTCCAACAGTTTGACAGCAAAGGAAATCCAAAGCAACATATGGCACACTTTGTTGAAATATGCAACAATGCTGGAATATATGGTGACTATCTTGTCAAGCAGTTCGTTTGTTCCCTTAAGGGAAATGTGTTTGATTGGTATACAGACCTCGAGTCTGGTTCCATTGATAGTTGGGAAGAGTTGGAGCACGAGTTTCTCAATCGCTTTTACAGCACAAGGCGTACAGTGAGCATGATAGAACTCACAAACACATGCCAACGAAAGGAAGAATCGGTTATTGATTTTATCAATCGGTGGAGGAATGCAAGTCTCAATTGTAAAGACAGACTCAGCGAAGCTGCAGGAATAGAGATGTGCATTCAAAGTATGCATTAGTGGTACACATGCTCATGATATGGAGTTAAGCATAGCCTCCAGCAGAAATGAAAGACCGTCTGTCTATGAACCTGGTAAAATAAAAGACACGCAAGAAGCCGCGAAGGGGGGTAAGTTTACATCTAAGGATGAAATAAAAGAGTCCATGCGAGAAAAATCAAAACAAAATTTGACTTTGAAAGAAATGCAAGAGAAAGAGTACCCCTTCTTGAATTCTGATGTTCCAGATATGTTTGACGAACTCCTTGAGCTTGACCTCATCAAGCTACCTGAAATGAAGCGACCCCAATGAAGTTAGAAGGACTGAAGATCCAAATTACTGCAAGTATCATCAACTGATTGGTCATCCTATCGAGAAGTGTTTCATCTTTAAAGAGAAAGTTATGGACTTGGCGCACAAAGGAAAGATCTTGCTAAAAGAAGATAAAGCGAGTGCAAACCAAGTATCAATCATTTCTGACTCATTTGATCCTGCGTCCGTCCACAATTCTTTTGAAAGATGTGGCAAAAAAGTATCATCATTATCAAGGGCACTCAAGTTTGGAGGCTCTGAACATGTTGTTTCTAGCACCTTTCTACCTGGCTTTACACAAAATGATGCAATAGAAAAATATAGATTATTGAAAGAAAAGGAAGCACAAATCAGAAAGCCTAGCAATGAAGATCGGATTCTTATGACCCAACGAAAGTGCCGCAAAATTGACTCATGCAGAGAATCGACAAAGGAAAATCAAATTGAATCAAAGCACCAAAGAGATCCAAAGCAACTAACAAACGCACAAGTGGGGGGAAAATACTACCAAAGACCACGTCATTCTATAACATTGGAAGACTTTCTGCCAAGATGGTTTCATTCGAAATATTCATGTGATGATACCAAGAGTTCAAACAATAATATTGATGGAGGAGAGATGACATATGAAACCTCACCATCCTTATGGCTTACAACTTCAAAAGGGCTCGCCGAATCTCCACATAAACAAATGAATGCAAGCATTTGATATGCTTCTTGACGCACGAGCCAAAACTGCATGTCGCTATGCTCCTTAACACACGAGCCAAAACTGCATGTCGCTACGCTCCTCAAAGCACGAGCCTAAACTGCAATTTATTATGCTCCTCGATGCACGAGCCAAAACTACAAGTTACTAGGCTTCTTATTGCACGAGCCTAGAGTGTATGCCACAAAGCTACTCAAAGTCGAGAAATATGCCAAGGTTGCAAAGCTCTTCAAATTCGAGCTAAGTCGTCAAGTTTCAAAGCTTCTCAATTCGAGCTAAGTCTTCAAGTGTAAAGCTACCCAAATTCGACTTAAATCTCCATGTTGAAAATCTCATCAAGTTTGAGGTAAATCCTAAAGTGCTGATGAAAATCATGAAGCTCCTCAAATTCGAGCAAGATGTCAAAGTTTCCAAGCTTCTCAAACTCACACTAAGTGAGCTTCTTCAAGTTAAATCATAAAGTTGTAACGCTCCTCAAATACGAGCAAAATCTTCAAGTTGATACGCTCTTTGGCTTATGAGCATAAACTACAAGTTACTCTTGGCCCACAAGAGTTTAAACTCTGCACGACACAAAAAAATAAAAAAAATTATCTGCTAGGTTGAAAACCTCGAAAGAGGCAGCCTAGGCAAAAGTTAGGACCAAAAAAAAAGTCCACTAGGGTGAAAACCTCGAAAGAGGCGGCCTAGGTAAAAGTTAGGACGCAAAAAAAAAATCCACTGGTACCGAACTACGCAATGAGTTGATCCTCTTCACTAGGGTACGTAGGCAACTTAGAGTTTCGTTCTAAGTTCAGTCGCATAAGCTATAAAAGATGGGTTTGGCATGATAATCAAATTAAAGTTGATGATGCCACCTTGATTCTTTCGAATTTTAAGGTATAAAAAGAAGAGTTTTTTTCTTGTCTTTCTCTATGATACCACTTAAAGATCAAGTGTTGGTGATCAAAGCTCGCAAGCTCAAAAGCTTCGCTCAAGCCAAAAGATGGAGGCTCTCTAACTGCTCTTCAACAACACTTGAACAGTTGAAAGTCATGCTTCATACACTTATCCACTAAGGCGCCAGAAGAGATTGCTCCACATTAAAGCTGCAAGAAGATGACACTCCATAAATTTATTTGATATGTTCAAAGTAGAGGTCACATGCTGAAGTTCGAAGGATGGAATGCTCCAAGTAGTTTTTCAACAATTGACAATGGCGAACTTTTAAGGTTCTTTCTTTTATGTGGGAATTTTTCTTGTTGCACAACTTTAAAATATGTGTGTGATGTATCATAAAATATCTCCATATGAAATTGAGACAATTTATACTCCTGCATCAAGCTTGTAAAAGAAATTTGAAAAAGGAAAAAGAAATAAGAGCTCATGGAACGGCTATCAGAAGTCACTTTGTTCAAATTGCTGATTTTCAAGATATTTATGTATCAATTCAGGGTAAATTATATTTTAACCTCTGGCGCCAATGTATCACTCTAAGCCTAGTTTCTGTAGGATCAAGCGTCTCGTAATTTTGACACTCATAGCTTGAGATATGAATTTTTCCGTGATCTTGCGCAGATCTGTAAAATCAACATGACAGACATCTTGGTAGACTTTAAAAATTAATTTCAGCTGATACAGGAGGTATTTTGATCTGATTTTTGTAAATATTATAGTTCCAGGAGTCTTCTTTCCAATGGAATAAACGACATGTGATTCGGAAACTTACATCTCAAGATATGATTTTTTTTGGCGAGATTGCACAAAGCTAAAAAATGAGAATGGCTGACGCCTATGTCAACTTCAAAAAAAAATTCCGCCTTATCCTGAGGGAATTTGATCTGTATTTTAGAAATATTGACATCCTGTGAGTTCAGAGTGTGTAGGATCAAGCGGCCCACAATTTGGACACTCCTATATCGAGATATGAATTTATAAGAGAAGGTGCGCCAAGCTGTGAGGTAAAAATAGCTGGACATGAATATCATTTTTGAATTTTGGTTCCAGCTAATCCTGCTCGAACTAAGATCTGGTCTTTGGTTATGTTATAGCCCCATTCATTGTAGTTACTAAGAATCAAGATTCTTGTAACTGCGATGCTCCTCCACCAAGATACGTATTTTTGTGTGAAGACGTTCGAATCTGAAGATTAAACTTGCCGATTGAAAGGAACATTTGGAAAGAAGGAGATGCTCTGAATAGTCTCTCGCGTGCCATAGAGTCTCTGTTTCCGAACTATAGAAGAATGTTTTCGTGCCATAGAAGTATGTCTCTGTGCCGTAGAAGAATATTCTATCATGTGCCGTTAAAGGGTATGTCCTTGCGCCATTGAAGAATATGTCCATTAAAGAATATGTGATCATGCACCGTTGAAGATCATGTCTCCGCGCTATAAAAGACTATTGTCTCCGCGCCATAGAAGACCATGTCTCCGCGCCATAGAATGTGTCGTAGAAGCATGAGTTCCCGTTGCGACATACAAAAAAAGTTCTTTGGCTTAGAACGACAAGTTTTGCAGTTTCGGATTGATTAGTTCTTTGCGCCTTTGATCACTGTAGAGTTCAACTCTTTCAAACCTTGGTGAATGAGAAAGGGAAGGCAAAATAAAATATATTCAAAGACAGTAAAGTCTGAAGCGATTACCTGTCGAAGTTGCTAAAGGGAGAAGACCTAAACTGTATTTTATCTTTGTCTCGATTCTGGCTGTTGGCAGAGAACCAAAGATCAGTAAAACTTCATGAATGCTTACATTACTGTATCTATCAATGGGGGTGCATAGGCTTTAGAAACAAATGGATACTTGAAAAAAAAAACTCACTGAGCACTTTGCAGTGCCTGCTTTTCTCCAATCCCCGTTAATGGATTCAATGTGAGATCATGTGGTTTAAGCTAGTATTTATAAAGGGACCAGGGCAATGGCAATAAGTAGAGTCCAAGAAGAACTAATAAGTTTGTATCCTAATAGTACTCTATTAAGAGTAAAACAGATCAGCTCATATGAGAAGACAATGGAGAAGCACGGACATTAAATAGCCACTTTCAAAGACGCCCTCTAAAGTATAGCTGATTTTTGGCATAGCTTCCAATCAAGTAGCCAAATTTAGAACTTTTTACCTGAAGTGACTCACATGAACGAAGGAAATAATTCAAGTCTTGTCTTTGAAATTGAAATTTTCATTATGACCCGACAAGCCTTGAAGTAGGGGATATTTGTAGACAGATAAATTTTAGCAAATTTAAATCCATAAAATAATTTGGCCATATGTTAAATTCAAGATATATTAGTCAAATAAACTAAAGGAAAATTTACACAGCATAGACACTTTTATTAGTCAATAACACAAAATAAACACATTTTTTGTTTATTATGAATTATAAACATTTAGCCTTATGTATTCAACATTTAATAGCCAAAATCAAATATAAAACATCTACCTTTTTATATGCCTTTTTTTAAGGAATTGATGCCTTTTTATATACCATAACATTCTGAAGCCCACGTCTTTCTTTACTCCTTACTCCTCCATCCATCTCCTCCACTATATCTCCACTTCAAGTTTGCTTCCACTACTACTGTTTCCATTTTCAAAACTGAAAAACTGAATTTTTTAATTCACAACAACAGAGGAACAGTTTACAAAATCCATCACAGGTGTACTTGAGCAATCTGCACTCTCAAAGTAGTTCACAATGATAGTGATAGGGAGATTTGTCGTTAGATCCTCCATGAAATCTCAATCCTTCGCCATACAGATTTAACTTATGTCATCAAGTGCCACAGTGACATATATATGCCAGGTGGAGACATCGGTATATTAATGGAACACAAGAACGCCGGAACACCCTAATCTGGTATATTCGAGATATATCCATGGTGACAACATAACTGGAACAACAACTTGCCAATCATCTGTGCACAAAGACAAGATTCGACAAAAAACTTTCAAGTGGATCGTGGAAGTTAGAGGATGTGATTAGTTATTCACTTATATTCATGTTGTATGCATTTTTTAATTGTTATATTTTTTGCAATAGTATATAACTGATATTGCAGAATATTTTTTCTATATTATGAATTTATTTTACATAGATGACAATATAACTGAAATATGCAACTATATCTGAGTATATTGAAGATATATTCATGGTATATTTATCTCGAATTTAACTATATCTGGTATATTCGAGATATATCCATGGTATATTCAAGAGATATTTATGGTAAAAAGGGAATATGCAACCACATCTGAAATTTAACAGTATAGGTATTCAAGATATATTCATGGTATATTTATAAGGTTAATAATCATATGTGGTAATATCTTTGTTATCCAATCCTTTCACGTAAAAAAAAAAATATATCTAATGATTACAAATTATTTTGGTGGAACTAAATATATATATCCGTCAAAAATTAAAAAAAAATAGGAAAATCGAGCAAAGAATATGATTTGGATGGAATAGGGCTCCATAATTTTCTCCTTATTGGGTGGGAGTTGAGCTCCTTAATTTTCTCCTTTTCTTAACTTCTTTTTAGAAATAGAACTTAGACATATTTATATTGGGTAAATTTTGACTAGCATATGTGAAGATGTTCAATGGCTATTTGAATGTAGGGCCATGGTATATATTTGGTTAGATATGAAAACAACCCTAAACTAACTGAGCTAGTATAATTGGATTAGAAAGTCCAATTTCATTGGGCCACAAATGATAAGCCTCCATTATTAGCCCAAATATAAATCCTAAAGGCCCACGAGAGTGATACGTGTCAAGTGACGTGGCGCCAAGTCAAATGAAAGAGCCAATAGGATCATGTCATATGTCAAATGACGTGGCAACCCAAGTGAAGTCCAAAAGGTCAATAAATATGTGCCACATGGACAAGTCACATGCTCTAGCCAATAAAATGCAGTCTTACCACTGCTTAAATCTGATTAGCCGGTCAATCTTGGCCCGTTAGGGTTTCTTGATGGCTACTTCATCCCACATAAATATAAAGGGGTCAAATCCCTCATTTGAGATAATAAAAAATCAGATAGAGGGATTCATAACAAGAAGCAATAAGGAGCTCGTGGACCAAAGGCTGCAAATTGCTATAAATCTTCAAGGAGTTATTTATTTTTCTATAAGTTCATTAAGAGGAAGATTTGAGATCAAGCTCAACGGCCCTTGGATTTATCTCTACAAGTTCATTAAAATGAAGATTCAAAATCAAGCTCAAAAGCCCTTGGATTTATTTCTACAAGATCATTAAAAGGAAGATTCACGATCAAGCTCAAAAGCCCTTGGATTTATTTCTACAAGTTCATTAAAAAGAAGATTCAAGAACAATCTCAAAGACCCTTGAATTTCTACTTGTAATATTTATTGTTGGAAAGACGAATCAGAAGAATTATAGAGATTGTACTGCTCATTGTATATATTGAAATCAAATACTACAGTTGTTACAATATTTTCTTGTCTTGATTATTCATTTATTTCTTGACTAGAAATTACTTGTTACAGCTACAAACTCAACACAGAAGGTACTTTCAATCAAACAACAGGTAATTAAAGAATAGGAGGTGTTATATGAAATGCTCAAGGAATTTGGTAGATGAGTTTTGCAAAATGCCTTCCAAGATCTTCTGTAATCCATGCTGAAATAAATGCCCTATATCAAAGGCTATGTCTGGTAAAGTCCTATAATCTCAAATCAGTCCAAGTGGAAGTCGATTCAAATATCCTATTACTCATATTAAAAGGAACAAATGAGACATATTCTAACATTTTATAAAATTGCAGGTTCTTACTATTTGACTTAGGATGCACTAAAGTCAAGCATATATATGGAGAAGCAAAATTTATGGCAGACATATCTAAATATGGTTGTAATGCTTCTCGGAACTCCTCAGTTTTCTTTAGCTATGCCCCATCTTTTGTTATATATGAACTGGATTATGATTCCTCAGCTCGACTTAGGGAGAGAAAGGAGAACTTTTGTACTGTTGACCAATCATGATATATAATATATTTGCTCTTTTTTTAGAAAAAGAAAAAGTTTTGGTATCGCATACGCCTTACAACATGTCATCAGAATCAATCAATATTTTTGTGGTCAAATGAACAAAAACACTAGCACAAGTTGCAGAAAGAAAATCTAAGAATTTAAAAAAAATGCAGTTAAAAAATCATAATAGTGTCTAAAATTCGCAATATATGCAGCTAGCTCTTCCACCTTAGACCTCTTTACATTTGCAAGTGATGCAGCAATCTTTATACTTCTTAGTTACAATAGAAAATTGCATCTGTGGCGGTTATCTTCAGTAAAAAGAACATCCACCTTCCTGGACAACAGCCGTAATTTGATTCTCTTTTTCATCCGTACTTGGTAATCTTCTTCGAATGCTATACTGACACGTATAGCACGTATCTTGTCCAACACGGGAGAATTCTTTGCTAAAATCTCAACCAATTCAATTACAGCTCTGTGCAAGACACGCCTTTCAGATGCACATTTCATAGGTCCTTCCATTTCACATCTCTTAGACATGTAAATTTTGTTGGGTTTAAATCAATAAAATTGTGTGGGTTATATTTTAAACTCAAGAAATATTAGTTCAAACAACTACAATGGACTAATATAATTGACAATAGATTAAGTCCAATATACATGAATTTAATTAAAATACATATGTCAAATGACGTGGCGCCAAGACAAATCAAGAGCTAGTGAAATTGTGACATGTGTATAAATAATGCAACAAACCTAGTCAAATTCATGGGGGCTCAACAGAAAGGTCAGTGAAGCTTCCGCTTTAGACGCCCATGAGTCAAAGACCCCCAATATTTTATTATTAGTTATATTTATTTATACTGGTTAGAATTTTCTTAAGTGAACAAAATATTAGTCGTTTATTTCAATACACTACATTAGTTATAATTGTAAAACTTCTTATTAACAGATATGACTTTAATTTAGAAGTTTAAAATATCAGACAAAGTTCTACTATAAAACACTTGAATATTTTTTAAAAGAAGGAAAAAATCTTAAAAGCTTTGAAAAAAAGAGTTACCTCATTATTAATGTCTGGACCATATAATCAGTTGACTAGATCAAGACGGTCGATTTATTCATTAAACATATATTTGAAGAAATTAATTAAAAAAGATTAATTTATAACTTTGCATCTAAAAAAAAAATTTAAAAGTAAACTTTAAAGTAAAATAACATATATGTTATTAAAAACTTTTGTCAATTTTTGGCTTTAGGCCTCCGATATTATTGAACCACCCCTGCTCAAATTGATGGCCACTCAAAACCTTCCAAGTATTCAAATGACACAGTTTTGGCCAATCAAATGCAAGATTGTCACACAGCTTTTGTGATTGCTTTGATGACTCAAGCTGACCAATCAAAATGGAGTAAAAATATATGTATTTGTCACAAACTCCTTTCTCCTATCACTATAAATAGAGGTCCTCCATAAGCCAAAAAGTGGTGGAATCAGAAGATCAATGAAGGATACATAAATCACAAAGCATGTTCCTTATGGTTGTGATCAAGAATTCTTCTTAAATCACAAAGCTTGTTCCTTCTGATTGTGATCAAGAAGTCTTATATAATAAATCAAGAAGCCTTCCTTTACTAGTGGTGATCAAACGTCTTCCATACATCAAAGCCTACATTCACGTTCGTTATCAAAGCTACCTCCACGTTCGTAATTAAGTCAAATCCATATATTCAAGGACAAGCTCTCACGTCCTTGAATCAAATAAAATCTCTCAAATTAAAGATCAAGCTCAGAGCCATTAAATCAAATCAAATCTGTCAAGTTCAAGATCAAGCTCAAACGTCCTCGAGTCAAACCTATGAAGAGAAGAATTAGATGATTATATATTTTAATTTAAGCTACTTTAGAGATTGTACCCGCATCATTTTTCTATAATCAAATTATACTTGTGGATACTTTTTTGTCTTGATTATTTTCGAGCAGAAATTTATTGTCTACAAATTTGGCGCGCCCAGTTGGACAATCTCTACCTCTTATCTCTTCTCTTCAGAGTCAAGACACCAAGATGTCTCAAAAGATGACAACCCAGAGTCCAGTGTTGTCAATACCAAAAACTAAGTGGATGCTGTCATGGAGATTATTAGCCAAATAAATAGGAGCGATGTTGAAATATGCGCCAACAAGTACTTCAAGTGTTGTCCAATTCAACTCATGCTTCTGGTTCATCTTCTTCAAAAGAAGTAAAATCCTCTTCGCTTATACTAAAAGAAGGGAACAACATAGCTGAGATTGTAAAAACAACTCTGGCTCAACTTAGCCAGTCCAAAAGTCGCTTCATGCAAAAGGATGATGATGTCTTGATCGTTCGTTTTACTCTATTCTCCTATCATGGAACCCTCCATTTAGGCTTTCTCCAGGTGATAATCTATGTCATTCTTCTTCCTCCTTGGTGGTCGCGCAAGCAATGACGATTTAAGTCGCTACAATAGAAGAAGAACTTGCAAACTTGACTAAAGATGTTGAAGGTCTCACAAATCACATGAAAGATCAAGGCGCTCAAATTGCTAAGTTGAAAAATAAGGTGGAGAGCATTGCGGATGAAGAATCAAGCCAAGCACCTATGAATCTTCTTCAAGCACAAGAAATGGGCAAGAAAGTGGTTGCGTCCAAAGAAATCCAAGTTTCTTAGAAGGTCTAATTTCTGTTGATCAATTGAAAGACATTATCATGGAGGCCATCTAAAATTTGAGCCTTCAGCTAAACCTTCCTTCACATATTCAAAGCCATACACGCAAATGACTGACAACTTGAAAATATCTTGTTCCTATCAACCTCCCAAGCTTCAACAATTTGATGGTCAAGGAAATCCCAAACAACATGTGGCGCACTTCATTGAGGCATATAATAATGCTGGCACTTATGGTGATCACCTTGTCAAGCAGTTTATTCAATCTCTCAAGGAAAATGCTTTTGACTGGTACACGGACCTCGAGCCTGGTTTCATTGATAGTTAGGAATAGTTGGAGCACGAATTCCTCAACCACTTCCATATCACAAGGTGCATTATTAGTATGGTTGAACTTACAAACGCCCGCCAATTGAAGGATGAACAAGTCATCGACTTCATCAATCATTGGAAGAGCTTATAAGCCTCAACTTCAAAGATCGTCTTAGTGAAACATCAGCATTGAAATGTGCATCCAAGGCATGAATTGGGGCTTCCGCTATATCTTGCAAGGAATTAAGCCGAAAATATTTGAAGAGTTGGCCACTCGTGCACATGACATAGAAATAAGCATGGCTGCGAGTGGAACTAAGGTCCTCTTGTCTAAAATCCTAGTAAGGATGAAGACATGCAAGAAATTGAAAATTGGGGCAACTTTGCATCTGACATTCAAATTAAAAAATCCATGAATGTCAACACTTCTTCTTTGAAAGTCACCACATATATGAGTAGAAAGAAAAGGGTTAAATCACCTTTCATGCGAGACAAAGCAAGTTAAAAGTTAACCTTGAAAGAAATACAAGCAAAGAAATATCCATTCCTCGACTCTGATGTTCCTGCCATCTTCCAAGAACTCCTTGAATTAAAATTTATTTAGTTAACCCTTATGAAATGATCAACTGAAGGTGGACATCGGTTGGTCTGCCACCCGATTAAAGAGTGCTTCATCTACAAAAAAGAGTCATGGACTTGGCTCGCGAAGGAAAAATCATCCTGGAAGAAGAAAAGACTAGCACAAATCAAGTTTCCATCGCCTTTTGTTCATTCAATCATGTAGCTGAAACTATATGTGAAGACAAAGACCTTTTAGCCGCATTGCTCTTAGAAGCACAAGATTAAACTGTATGTTACTCCTCGCCTGCACGAGTATAAAATGTGGACGGCTAAAAAAAAGTCCACTAGAATGAAATTCTCGCAAAAGACGACCTAGACAAAAGTTAGGACACCAAAAAATAAAAAATAAAAAATAAAAATAAAAATGAATCACTTATTTTGAACTACATTATGACTTGATCCTCTTGAACAGAGTACGTAGGCAACTTAGAGTTTATTCTAAGTTAAGTAGCATAAGTAAAAAAAAAAAAATCATGCCATTGCATGACAAGATTATCAAATTGAAGTTGGCGGTATCACAGCTATTCATTCAAATACAGATTACATACATGACCAATTTCAAGAGGACAACACGCATCTTAATGCTGCAAAGATGAATTTTATTTCTTTAATATTAAAGATTCCTAATACATCAATGATTCAAGTGAATAATGAGAATAGCAACACATCATCCTATATAAAGGTCCTAAGTCATGTACACAATTGGAGATGAACAGTTGTTGCTAACTCTTATTGATGCCTCTTCTTGGGTAGATCTTCTTCACTTGCACTCCCTCGCAAAAAAACATATAAAGGGATGAAGCTCCTAGAACATGCTATCCATAACATTCATTGTAGTGTGGAGTATACAAATTTTAAGAATCAAATGTGGATGGACCAAATTCAAAAGTTACTGCAGTTAATCTTAGAAGTTCTGCATGCCTATATTGCTGGTCTTTGGCTCTGCTTTCGAACGCCTCAGGGATGGATCATAATTCCAATATTTCAAGCTTGATATAAATTTCTTCCCTGGAAGTAGCAAATATCTGAAGTTGTTGGTCTCTGAGCCTACTTTCTAACAGCACAAACGACTTGTGAATCAGACCGTCAAGCCCAAGATGTGAACTTTTTGACGACAACATGCGAAGCTGTAAGTGAGCACGCTAGCCAATGTTGTCAACTTAAAAAAAAAAAAAAGAATTAATTCTGGCAGATCCTGAAGGACTTTGAAGCTGGATTTTGGATATGTCGCAATCCTTCGAGTTCTGATTTTGTAGAAAAGGGTGGCTCTGAATTCGTACAACATACAAGATGACATGAGTTTTTCTTATCAAGACACTCAAAGCTGTAAAATACTCAAATATAGAATTGATTTCAAATTATAAACTGTATAAATGTGGAAGGAATCAGCACCTGATTTTGATACATGTTCTGGTATCAGAAGTTATCTTTCCAATGCTGCAAACGTCTTGTGATTTCGACACTCCTAGCTCGAGATATGAAATTTTTTGTGAGATCGCACAGGTCTGTCAAGTCAACATGGGAATAGCTGCATAAATTTCTAAAATTAATTCAGGCTGATCCTGAAGGAGTTTGGCCTTGGATTTTTGATATATTGCAGAAATGATAGTCATTTGTCATTGATAAACTATAATTTTCTGTTATTGTCCGACTAGTTCATGAATCTTGCTTGAGATTTTATTGAGCTAAAAAATATTACCTCGTCAAGCTTTTCAGTTCATGGTTCATGCCACAAGTGGCCATGATTGGCTAAGTGAGCTTGTCAACATTATTGAACATATCTTGATATTGGGATCCATTGCAAACTATTTTAGTTTTATGTCAAATATTTGTAAAAATCTTACTTTTAGACATGAAAGATTTGAAAATACTCATTCTGTCCCAAATTAATTGACATTTAGCTATAATAATTTGTTCCAAATTAGTTGATACTTTATAATTTCAAAACTAAAATTGTTTGTCTTATCCAGCTACACCTTTAATAATTAAAAAAATTCTCAACAACATTTAATAATCAAATATTGAAAAGGAGTAACATAGTAAAATATACACTCTATTTAATACTTTTTCTTAATAGACGTGAAAAAGCTGAAGGTGCCGACTAATTTGGGACGTAGGGAGTAAAAAACAAGATCAAGACATGATCATTTTCTTCTATACATATAATAAAGAGTTATGTTGAACCGTATATTTGTGCCTAACATATTTCCAGTTAATATGGAAAATTTATTCCTATATTGAAAGTCCTTTAGATTTACAACCTCAAATGGTTGTTTCAAATGACAAGTGAAGAACCTTTCACCTACAATCAAGAGATCGTGGATTCGAGTGAGTAGTAATGTACCCTATCCACTATAGAATTTGACCCGTATCGGCAACACGTGTCCAGTCTCTAATTTTTACCAATAAAAGTGTGTATGGAGTAAAATTTATGCAAGGTCAATTGATATTGTGGTCCATTGCAAATATTTTTTTATTTTTCTATCGAGATTTTTCTAAAAATCCTTTTTAGACAGAGATATTTGAAAATGAAACGAGATCTAGAAGGACCATGTTCAACTATGAAGAGTTATGTCGAAATGTGACCTGATATTTTTATAACTTATTTCCGGTTAAAATTTAATAGGTAGATTTATTCCATTTTTGTTAATTTGGTCAATATCTTTTAGAGGCTACTTTAAGCAAGGTTTGGACATAAATTAAATTGAAACTTGAAAAAATAAATTTTTTGAAGTTGAAGTTTCATGAGTGACAAAAGACTTTTTTTTTTCGCAAAAACTAGTCTCATTCAATTGTTGAGAATTTACAATCATCATATTATTACAAAAGCAAGAATCTTCTAAAGCAAAAAGTGAACGACCATTTTGCTCCCGTAGTAAATCTTCTTTTAAGTACTCTTTTGTATAAGGAAGTAAATACACAGTTAAATTTTTATTTCTTTTTTCATAAAAAATAAAAATATAAAAAACCAAAAATAACTATGGAGAAGTGGAAGAGTTGGCATTAATTAATTGAATGTGGACTAAATTTATTTCATTATGAATAATTACCTTTTTGAATACGATGATTTAAATACATGCATTTAGAACAGCTACAAGCTTTGTGATGCTTGGAGTTGGAAAGAAAATTCAATGCACAAGTATAAAGGAGATACGTGCAATAGGATCAACTCAAAAGTTTGCTGATGGTTGTTCTAAGCCTGACATTTCGAATTCCTAGATCAGTTTTAAGTTTATAAAATTCCCATAAATCAATTCAAGTCCATTTTGAGAGATGTCTACTTGCTTTCAGCCCCTAAAGTCTTTCGTGACAATTTTTATTGTGATCATATAGAGGTGGAACATAGATGGTGAAGCAGGCCACGGAATTTGTGTCGGTGATATTATCTAGCATTATAAGCTTATGCATGTTTGGAAAGCGTAAGTTATTTAGGCTTTTACCCGATAGTAATGTTCTGTCCAGATGATCAATAAATTCAATTTTGTAGAACATCTTGCAAGATAATGTAAAATGCTATCCCACAAAAAGAGGATTTGCATTTTGAGCGGCAATAAATAACTATTTCATGATCTACTTAGTCCCAAGTCCCATGCTTCGAACCAGTTCTTTATGTTTTCTTATTCTATTTTTGGATGTTCTTGATTTTTCTTTTCGATGTGGGTGTCTGAAAAGTGAAAATAGATATTTCTTTCCAATTTTCACATTGGAAATATCTCCGTAATTAGTTTAGCTCATTAGTACATAACAAAATTATTTAGTAGAAGTTTAATTCAAGAAGGTAAGAAACTACAAAATGAAATTTATAGTGGAAGTTGGTTTTGGTATACTCATTTTCCCTTGAAGAAAACATTCTTGAAAGTTAAGCTGAGTTTTAAATATGCCTTAAGAAAAATTATTATGTTCTACATACGTGATACGAATATTATATTTCAAAATATTAACAACCAATATCGACTCAAACTATGTTCAAAATTTAACATGTGTAAAAGAAATGAATTGTTTGTCAGGCCGGTAAAATAAATTATAAATTTTCTTTTATATAAATATATTGTTGTTAAAGAAGCATGATGACCAACAATGAGAAAATGATAGAAACAATAACTTTTATAAAGTTGATAGAAAAAACTTTATATCCATTTAATTTAAAATCATTTTTCATAGATTTTCAACAGGAATGGCTATTCTTTCCCTGGTTGGCCGGTTATGAAAGACTCTTCTTGATAGAAATTAAACATGAATAATAATCTTTTGACATTTTCTATTCGTATATATTTGTCGTTTAAGTAATGGAAGGTAACATCTGAACAAGAATAGATAGCATTCTGCTAGGGAGAGAGAGCTAGCATGTTCCAATACTTGAATATTATTATATCTCTCCTTAAAGAAGTACACCTTTCACCCAGATTGATGTATATTGCGAAAAATGCGAGTACAAATCAAAATTTAGTGCTATTATGTCTAGACTTTAAAGTAAATAAATTCATACTAACTCATACAAGGAATACACCTGAGGACTATTGTGGGACATGATTTCTTATTTCATTGACTCAAGTACATATGATTAATATTCATCAATTTAACAAACTTATATTTTTTCTTTTGATTTTATTTTATACACAAACATATATTTAATAAACATTATGTAATTCTAAAATGATGTACTCAATTAAGTAAAAATTTCCTGTAGGGGCGGGCCTGTTTGGCACGCGCTAATTGATTTGTAGCCGTCAAAAACAAATTCGTTGAAAAGTAGCAACTTCTGGACAAATCCCAGTATAAATACTGGGAGTATAAATACTGGAACTTTGAAGAAGTTACTGGGAAGCTTCAAACTAAAAAAATACTTGGGCTTTGAACACCCAGTACTTGGGCTTTGAACACCGAGTATTTTGTTATGGGACTAGTATGGGGGGTGTTTTTCAACGCTAATGGAGCTTAAGTGTACGCGCGATTTTTTTGCTATTATTCAATGAATATTGAAACAGTGGATAATTCCCAACGAGCGCGTCAAAAAATGACTAGTAATCAAAATTTCCGCTCAATTAAAGGGCACATCCGTGCCTAAAAACAAGTAAATTTAGAAAAGAGACAAATGATATAAACAAGCAACTTCTAAAAAAAAAAAAAAAAAATCAAACGAACGGGTTCTAAGTTACAGCTTCTTGAAAAATTCTCTCTCTTATATTTCCTTGCCCGTATTCAGCATTCGAATTGGACACGAAAGTCATATGAGGGTAAAATAGGCCAAGTTCATACTACAAAAAATGTATGGATCAGAATATCTGGCTTCGATTTTCCGCCCTATAAAGGGAGGAAAACACGTAAAGAGCGCTCAGTTATTTCAGCATCGATCATCTGGGGAAATAATCATCACATCCATATAGAAAATTAATCAATATCGTAAATTGTATTAAAAAAATAAGCCCCTTATCCAAAATCAAGAAATGGGACACACCAATTAAATAACTTAGTTTAAGCACTCTATACTGAAAACTAGTTTATGCTTCAGAAACTTAAACAAATCTTACTTATAATTACTAAGAGAGAGCTCACCGTCACAAGCAACTTGAAAAATAAGAATTACTATAAGTTAAGATTTACATGTCACAATGCAACAGGGCAAACTGATAAAAAAATCAGTTCACTTTAAATAGAAAAATAGTTGGCAATGACATTAATGTATGCTTCCCTTGACACGTTCATTGAATAAAATTAAATCAATGCACGCAACGCCTCGGTAAGCAATTTCCTGAACTTCTAATTAAGTTCTCTGTAACTTTTCAAAAAAACAAATTACTAATTTATTAACAAAAACTGTTACGCAACAGAAATGAAAAAAAAATATTTATCACCTACCATGTTAGGTTTGAGGAAATTTACCATGTTTGGCAGTTTATAGAAATCCTACTCTGTGTATGGCTTATATAAGCTAGCAAAGTTTTGGACGAAACCCTAGTTGTCAAGAATGTTGGGCCTTAGGCTATGTGTTGTCAAAATGGGCCGGTTAAAGTTGGGCCAGACAAATTTACAAAATCAGCTGATGGAACAAGAGACTTGCAGATGTAGGACACCTGACGCTCTGTCACAGTTTTGGTCCTGTAAGAAAAGTCCTAACATTTTTAGCCCTCATTAGGAAAACATTTTTTCGATCGCCAAATCTTACTAGCAGCAAAACCTAAGTGTTGCCAGGAGCCTCCACTTCGTGACTTCTGGTGATCGCTAGGAGCTTTAACAGACGAGGGCTCAAAATGTAACACTTTATCTTACACGGTACAAAAATGTTACAGCGACGCTCGAGCTGCCCAGTGCATGCAAAAACATCGATGGATGCTCGTAAAATTTTCACCCACATGCCACTTTTGTTACTGGTATTTAGTTTGAAGCCACTTTTTTTATTGGTCTTACATGAGAGTTCACTTTTTGGAACTTCAATCTTTGTTGGCTGAAGTTCAAACCTTATGGGTTGAACTTCATGCATAAATTATGAAGTTTCAACTTCAATCTGTAAGGGTTGAACTTTTAGGTATAGATGCGTAAACTTCAACCCTTGTGGGCTGAAGTTGAACTTCAATCCTTGTGGGATGAACTTGTGTGAAGTTCAACTCAAAAGAATGAAGTTCCAAAAAGTGGCATTTCATATAAAATCAATAAAAAAAAGTGGCTTCAAACCAAAGAGCATTGACATTCACCTTTGTTGCACTTCGCCCTGGACACGCCCCCACAAACATGTATTTTTACATGACCAATTTATGCTTCGCACTTACAGTTTGGTTGATTTGTTTAATATATTATACATTGAATAATAGATATACCGATCGATGTATAAGGATTATGATACCAACCTTAAGAATCTTTGAATGTCGAAATTATAAAGAATCCTTACGATGCTATGATCGCTAGTAAATGTATTTCTATTTGAGATTTTTACACAAAAAGACAAGCAACAGACGAAAATTATGAAAATTGCCCCCTATTTGCTAATCTTAACCGAAATGTCACACTTTTCCCAAGATAGTAGCATGCCGCAAATTTATACGCGTATATAAAATTATATTAATTTGTATAAGTGTGTATATGCGAGTGAACAAATCTGTATAAATTTTTAGATTTCTTTAATATCAAAGATGTTTATATGATTTTTACTTTTTTTTTTAAATATATTTTTGTATTTCTCTCATTACTACGCATTTATCTATGTATATTCATGTATAATTTATTTTTTGGGTGAGATTTGTGTGTTTAAACTAGTCCAAAGCAATGATATAGACAACATCAACAATATAACTTCAGTGAAATACAAAAAACTAACGATATCACCTGCGGGGGAGGGTGTCTGCCGGCGGCTCATTGGCAGGAGATGGGGAGATTTGGTAGCTAGGGATTTTTTTTTTTTTTGAAGGAGTGTTAAAATTTATAATTTTAGGGATGGGTGCTATGCATGGAAAAAAAATATGGTCTGGTGTTTGTAATTTTTGGTAGTGGTTTATTAGATATTAATATGGAATTGTTACATAAAAGTACAATTTTTAGAAGTTAATTACAAAACATAGCCAGGACTGGATCTGATCACTTTCTTCAGCTTCCTGTGAAGAATAATGAATGGATCCCCTACACAATCACACACCCAATTATCCTTCACAACCTGCAAAAAGGAGTCATTTTCAACCCAGAAATTAAGAAACCTGAAGGATTTAATAATATTAGCCGCATCACTAGAGCATTTAATCAGCAAAGGAGAGTGATCAGATCCAGTCCTGGCAAGGTGTTTGAGGTGTGTGTGAATGGTTCGTGTTTGCAATTCGGGTTGCGTGAATTTGCATTAGTGTCGGGGTTAAAATACTATGGGGATACACTGAGTTCTCTTGATACGAATTGTCCAAATCGGTTGGTGAGTAGCTACTTCCCGAACGTGGAGAAGGTGTCTCACGTAGAGATTAAGAATGCTCTTACTCAACGGAAGTGGATCGGTGATGCTGATGCAGTTAAGATTGCAGTTCTGTATGTGATTGTGCATTTTGTGATGTCTGTATCAGATGTGCAAACTGTTTATAAGAAATATTTTAATTTGGTTGAGTCCGATCTTTACGAGGACTATCCATGAGGTATAGATTCTTTCAAAGAATTATCTGATAGTATTCACAAGAAGATAAAAATTAGCAGTACATATTTTCGGGTGGTAGGTTTGCCTTCTGCGTCGCAAGTATGGCTTTATGAGTGCTGAACAAACATTCCGTCATCAGTAATTGTGCGTGTTAAAAGTCGAACTCCTCGTATCTTGAACTGGAAAGTGATGAGTAATCTTTCAAAGTATAAGACAGATTGTAAGATTTTAGACGACCGAGGCAACAAGGTATAGTTTCATTCTTCCTGTATCTGTTTCATTCTTTATGTATCTGTTTCATTATTTATGTATCTGTTTCATTTTTTTATGCTTTTAAATTGATTGGTCTACTGTTATGTAGGTATAGCCGGTTTTTAGGCCTATCCAGCCGACAATTGCTGAGTTGGCCAGTTTGGAGTTGGTGGTTGATACGGACGCACATGTAGCGGATGATACGCAATGCCCTGCTAAGGAGGATATTTTTATCCGCCATGGAGGGCCTCATCTCTCCTCTCCTGCCACTTTTGTACGCAGTCCTTCTGAAGATGCTGCAAAGTAGGCACAGTCAAGTTTGTTGAAACCGGCGCATGCGGTTGATTATGACACTAAGATTGACATGTTGACTCGTTCAGTAGAGAAGGTATGTCTAGTTTTTTGAAGTAGTTGAAATAGTTAGAAACATTGTGATACTGTTTTGCCACATTCTGATAATAATTTTTTTTTTAATTTCAGCTCACTACTAACCTGGAGTTATTAAAGAGTCATGTAAGCATTGTATTTTTATTATATTGTGTCTATATTTTTAATTTGTTGAAACAGTTAGAATCATTATGATACTGTTTTTGCCTTTGTTTCTTTTGAAGGTTGATGATCAGTTTAACAATGTTAAGCAATTTTTTGGTGAGGAGCTTACAAAAATTGTTGATCAAATTAAACTACTTGCCCAAGGACAGGTATTGTGTATCTTATTTTTGTTTGATATATATTCTACATGTAATATTGGTTTGAATTAATTTTTTTTTTAAAAGGGTACTCAAAGTGGTGCATTTAATGCTCAAGATTAACCAAAGTCACCACCTGCTAGTGGTGATACAGAGAAGCTCAATTCGGATGATTTTGGTGATACTGAAAAGTTAAAATCAGATGTTTGTGTTGATACAGACACTTTTAATGTTGATACGGCTAATGTTACGATATGTACCTTATTCCACTTATCTTGGTACAAGTAGATACATACAGATACAGATAGATACAAATAGAAACAATTAAACAAGCCAATGAAACTGTACAACTACGGTTTCTTATTTTTATGAGTTATTTTTTTCTTTTCCTTTTTTAGCCATCTGCTACTGGTGGAGCGAGTGATGTAGTAGGCGGCAGCAGAAAACCTGTTTCTGTGTCATCTGATACAGTTTAAACTGATGGTGTTGTGCTCAGTAAAGGCAATGGATCTTTTAGTTATGGAGTCAGTAATGTAGAAACAGTTGATAGTGGAAAACCTGTTCCAATGCTCGCGACGGTTGAAACTGAGGTTCCTTTGACCCCTTCATTTGCTGGTGCTAGGTTGCAATTTCCAAATTTCAACCTTGGTTTGAATTTCAGCCAAGACCTTCTAAAGACTCCCAAACCTGATGAGGCGCGCATTTGTTTTTTTTTTTTTTAAAAAAAAAACTTATTATATCATCCCTGTTTCTAAATTGTATCATGTTCTGTACATTGTTTCTTGAACTTCTTTTCGTATCTCCAGGGTTTATAGGAGTTCATTATTTATTCATATTTTTTTGTATCAGATTATTCAAGGTTATTCAGTTAATGATGGTGCATTTTGTAACAAAGATACTCCTGGACCTTCTCATCCGACCAAGTATGATGCTACTGGACCTATTAAACCTCTTGCTTTCGATGATTTCTTTGATAGTTGGATTGAGGCCCAGTTTGTGATGATGGACCGTAGCATTGCTGATACCATTAAGAATGTAAAGAAAAGTTTTCAAACCGACCTATTGTTGAAGAGCCTGCTACCACTGTTGCTGAAGAGGTTGCTGACACTGTTGCTGAAGAGCTTCTTGCCACTGTTGCTGTAGAGCCTGCTGACGTTGTTGCTGAAGATCATGTTCAGCATGCCGCTAAAGAGCCCGTTGAGCATGGCGCTAAAGAGCTTCATTATGCCGGTGATGTTGATGAGCCTGATAAGGATTCTGATGTTGTGCTGGTTAGTGACCCTGAGAACGAGCAGGTGAGCCCACATGTGGATACTACTACACCTTCATAGGCATTGGTAAGGGTGAAATATCCTGGTAAATATGATGTTTCATCTTTTCTGTGTGTGTTTTCTTCTAGTGCCGGTAGTAGTTATGTTTCGCCAAAACCTTTGATGTTGCAAAGGCATCCTTTTAGTATTGGTGTCACACGGGAAGTTGATCAAGATTTAGCAAATAAGTTTGTAGCATTTGTTGATGATCTAGCTAAACCAAAAAGAGGAAGGTGTGTGACCCTTTAATGCTCGTTTACTGTATCATTCATTGTGTGGATATTGTTATAATTTATGTTTCTTTTGGTTTATATTTTTAGAATTTATGCCTATTCCAAAACCGACAACATACTTCCGTATGAGTCGAAACCGTGTCGACTCGGATGTGGTTCTGCATTCTGTTGCATGGTGTTCATACGTTGTATGTGTGTCTTTTATCCTTAGTGTATCATAGTGTTTCTTTTAGTGTGTATGTATGTCTCTGCTAATGTATCTTTTTGTTTTTTAGTGTGTGTGTGTGTCTTGTATCTTTACTGTATCGTTCTGTTTCTTCTAGTGTGTGAGGGTGAGTTTCTGTTTCTTTTTAAGTGTTTCTGTGTGCCTTTGTGCCTGTACTATTTCGTTTTACTGCCTCCGTCCTAAAACGAGTGTCTGGGTTTGACTGGACACAAAGTTTAAGAAAATAAGGAAGACTTTCAAATCCCGTGGTTTAAAATGAAAGGTATGTGTAATGTGGGTCAGAGTCTTTAAATCTTGTGGTCCAAAATAATTCTTAGATTTAAAAAGTTGTCATAAAGAGGAAAGAGGCACTCATTTTGGACAAATAAAAAAGAAAAGGTAGACACTTATTTTGGGATGGAGTGAGTAATTTTTTTCATGTGTTTTCGAGTTTCTGTGTTTGGTATCTATAATGTATGTTATTTGTTTCTTTTAAATGTGTGTGTGCCTTGTATATGTCCTATTTCATTGTTGCGTATCCAATATGTCAGCCATCAGCTGTAACTCTTTCTCTTCCTCACTGTATCTGTTTTGTTTCATTCGTTTTAGTTGTCATGCCCTAAAAAATATTTTAATTAACTGCGGTGCGAGTGTTTATTATTTAAAGGCTCGTGACTGGTGTTAAAAAAGGTACGAAATTATTTAGAGAACTCGGAGTCGCCACTTGACATAGTTTAAGGTGTGCCAAGTCACCAAAAGGTACCTTGGAACACCTCTGACTCGTCTAATGGTTTGCGTTAGAGATTCGGGTATGGTTCTCAGTTGACTCTCGGGAAGGTATTAGGCACCCTCGAGTCCTGTGCCGAGCACAGTTGCTTTATTGTCGCAATTTTAATTTATTAAACATGGTTGTTATATTTTGCCGTTGATTTGAATTTATACTTTGATTCAGAAAATAAAAAAAAAACGTCATCCCTATCCAACCTCACAGAGGACTAGTTAAATTTTAACTCAAAAAGTTAAAAGCGTATCATTTTTTCCAACTTTACAAAAGACTGGACGAATTTACTCTTTGATTCAAAATGAAAATTAAAAGCGATATCATTATCCAACCTCACAGAGGACTGGACGAATCTACACTTTGGTTCGAAGTAAATAAATAAATAGATAAATAAAATTTATTACGCATTTCCAACCTCGCAGAGGACTGGTCTATCATTAAAAGAATTTAATTAACTTCAAAAAATAAAAAAATAATTAAAATTAGAGTTAGTTTAAATCAATTTAGTTTTCTTTTAACCTAATAAGTAGATTACAAATCATACTTATCCTCTTGCCTAATTGCATGGGTCTTTTCGCTCTTATCAATTTGCCTACTCGATTTAATTATGTATAACTGCTTACTATTGTTAAATGACAAATTGGGACTCCCAAATTTGCCTTAAAAAATATGGATTATGAAAAGTATATACGTACCATAGGCCGTTTATTAAATTGAAAACAGTTTTGTGGTATTTGGTTGTGTCGAGGGATTTATTTACTGGGATCAAATTAAATAATGAGCCATAAGTCAAACCACCAATTGAAAATTATCTTTCATTTGTTTGTTTAGTCCTTTATAATATGTTTAAGTACGAAACAAAGCTAATAAAAGTACTCCTCTTATTTATCATCACTATATCAGACAAACTAGGTATAAAAACACTTATTTTGAATAATTTGATAAGTTTCGTGTGGGTTAAATTTAATTACATACGCAAACCAAACTCCTAGATGGACGAAATAAGGTTATGCGTGAAACGACTCGGCAATGAAATGTTCTTCATCTAGGCGAGTGGAGCGGAATAAAGTTTTACTATGTTATAAATTCGAGTAGTATAAGTTAAACATGCTGTCGCTTTTTGGAGTTCATCTCCACACTTGTTTTCAAGGATGTTATCATTCCCATAAGCCAGACGACTACAAACAACCAATAGGAGTGCTAAATTTTAAAATTGTTCTTGAGTTGTTTTGCATACATATAATAGTATTGAGCTTGTATTCTATATTTGAACTGGAGCTAAGCCTTAGAAACATTGTAAGTAAACTGTACATGGGCATAAGTATCCAAGAAAACTCACCATGTGTAGAGTATCCGAAGAGGTATTTAAAAATGATACGCCCAATCATACTGTTTCTTGGAACAACAAAATTGATAACTAATAACTTGCATCTCTGGTTCTTAAGGTTATTTTGGCAAAATGAATTTTCTTTGCAAGTTCATTAAGTTACACCCTTTCTTACACGACCTGTGCTTTGTTATTGAAATATTAGCCTTAATCAACAGCATATTGCACAACTAAAAGTTGTCTTCTAGCCTTATACAACAATTGTGTAGCCGGTAGAGTTGTAAGGGGGTACTTATTAAAAAAAATATAAGTAGACATCATTAGGCCTTTTAAAACATGTTTACTTCCATATCATTTCATAGCAAATTACTTGTTTCTTACAAGGTTCAAGCATTACCTAGATAGACGAAACCTTGGAGCTCGGCAATGACGACCACTAGCAAACCAAGACACGTACACAGCAAGGAATACCGGACAGCAACTAAACAGCCCCTTATGACCTCCTTTTAACTCTTAAAACTAGTAGATTTATACCCCCAACAGACCCTTGTTATAAAGGCTTTTGGTTCTAAATCTTTTCTTCAAACTTACTATTTTCTCAAGTGTTTTGCTCTCAAATTTAGTGCAATTTTCAGCTGGTTGTTCTTTTCTTTCCAGCTAGTAGTTGGTGTCTTAAAGAGGAGTAAATGCTCCTATATGTAGCTGAAAAAAAATTATCAAAAGGTGGAGTGTTTGGTTGGCTAAAAGTACAAGCCCATCCCCACTTGAGTACCCTTGTCAAGTCCCATATTTTAAGGCTTTTTGGCACTATTTTCTCACTATTTCAGTCACCCTATTTGTCCCTAAAGCTGAAAAAATGCACAAGTTGGGCCCTCTAAAAGGACACCCAATACTCGTTACACAAACTAGAAGGACTAGGACTCAACCAAACAAACTAAATCAGCCCCAAACTAACTTGAAACTAATTAAACTTACTAGATCAAAATAAATTCCTAGTTAGTTTGGCCAAAGACACAAAAAATGGACCAACACCTAAAGCTCAAAAGTTAGCAGAACCAAAGCAGAATCTCATTCTCAGCACAAACCAGACTAGGAAAAGAAGTAAGAATCCTAACTTAGTCCTTCCTTCAATCCATGAAGATGTCCAGAAATCAGGAAAACCAAACATATGGCTAAACTAATCTAAAATCTGCCCAGATTAAGCTCAAGCCCATTTGAGTTTAAAAGAAAGTCGAACTGACCCTTTGAAACTCATAATACTAGCTAATGAGAAAAACCAAACTTAACAGGAAATTTAGACTATAATTAAGAGACTTTTGTGCTTCAAATCTAACTCCCAATCAAACGAAGCATTAAGACACACATTAAACGAAATTAACACTTAGATAAAGAACTATCTAGTGGACAACAACACATAGGACAAACTAGAGAATCAAACTGAACTTAGCCAAACAGAGTCTAATACTTGAACAAAGTAGATGTATCCTCCTATCATTCTATCTATGAAGGCAACAAATTACACATAATTCCAATGTCTTTTTTTCGGGACTGGTTTTCATACTTAAAGAAGAAGGATTGATCATTTTGGACAAACAACTCACATATATGAACATACATAGGACGAACTGAACGAGTTTATACCAAGCTTTGATCAAGATCTCATACTAATTTAAAAACGACCAACAATACATACACAAACAATACATAGCTACTACGATCCAACATATAATCTTTCTAACTAAATTATCTGTCTAACAAGAATACAAAGGAAAAGAAAAGGACACAAAGTTTCTTTCTAACCCGATAGAGCTTAATTCTCTGCCTCGCTTTGCTGCCTTGCTAACCTCGGATCAATTCCACCACGAATCACAGCCCCTCAAGCTTGCGCCTCACTAATCAGCATCACCTCGGATTTCCCTATGATCAAGCCCCAAAACAGCCCCTCCACGCTCACCATCGACTACGAACGCACCATCATACCCTCGGATCAACTGCTGCGTCTTCATTTAGTCACCCATCACTGCCTCGACACCTAGCTACTGTTTTCTTCCTACCTACTCGACTCATCAGCTGAGTCTCACCATCATCATCATCTTCCCATCTCAATGCTCACCAAAACAATAGCAACATCCAAACAACACAAATCACCACCACTCTAAAACGTCAGCATCACAGCCACCATCAGCCCCCAAAAACAACAAATTGCAGCAACCAATACCATGACAAAACGAGAAGAAGAAAATTAGAAGAGAGGAAAAGAAGATCAGAAACGGGACAGGGGACAAAACTGGAAAGAAAAGGAAAAAAATGAATTTTGGGAAGTGGGGTATGGGAGGCGAAAGA
Source organism: Petunia axillaris subsp. axillaris (assembly GCA_029990575.1). Taxonomy (NCBI): domain Eukaryota; kingdom Viridiplantae; phylum Streptophyta; class Magnoliopsida; order Solanales; family Solanaceae; genus Petunia; species Petunia axillaris. The sequence continues at coordinate 7,568,086 of JARKNS010000001.1, read as the reverse complement.
GAAGGGTGAGAGGAAGAGGGGAAAGCTAAAACTTACCGGAAAAAGTCGAAGGTACGCCGGATTTCGAGTTGACCGAAACTTTGACTCCCGATCTACGAAAAACGGCTAAGAATTTGAAGAATCCGAGTTGAGAAATGGAATGGGGGGCTCGAGATCTTTCCAATGGTATATTTTTTGTATTTTTCTGGCCAGCGGAGGTGGTGGCCAGCGGTGGCCGATCGGCGGAGCCTCGGTGGAGGCACGGCGGAGTAATTTCCGGTGAGCAAGGGGAATTTTGGCCATAGTTTTGTTAGTCAGGAGACTTCATAGGGTGTAAAGTGGAAAAATAAAATGAAACTAGATTATATATGTGGAGATATGGGCTTGGGTAAAAAATGGACTAATGGGTCAAGGTATTGGGCTATTATTTTTCATATATGGCCATTAAAATGTCTAGACTTGATTAAAATACACACACAACTGAAACTAAAACCACATAATTTTGCAATACTATCACAATTGAAATATAGAATCAAAGTTAAACACATAACAAGTAATTTAACAATTTTTTCATATTTTACATCCTAATTAATGACAATTTTAGTTAGAACAAATACTAGAAGTCCAGAAAAATTTGACGACACGTCCTAAGAATCTAATACGACTATTTTGGGCAATTTTATCTTTATTCGTGCCAAAATTAGGTGATTACAGCTGCCCCTCTTTGTTCGGGAACACGAAGAGTTTTCGGACAAAGAAGTAATCGACAACTAATTTTAGCTTTTCGGTTCTAGCCGAGAGAATGCTTTTCAAAATGGTGACCGTAACTTGAGTTTCGGTTCTAACCGAGAACAAGGTTACCTACATATCCCTGGACTAAGGAATCAGGTCAGTGTAGTTCCTTACGTGCGGTAGCTGGGACTACCGCATTCAAACAGACAACTAGACTCCTCTAGACGCACTAAGACAAACTAGACACTCTAGACTACTAAGTCAAACTAGAGACTCTTCTAGACACACTTGGGGCTGATACTAGACACTCTTAGGCATACAAGGGCTTTCGTTGCTGGTCACTGGTTGCTTGCTGATTGGCGGTCATTGCTTTACAGAGAAAAATGAATGTACAACATTGAAAATGTAAAGTTACAATTCCTATTCTAAGTCTTCATGCTTCCCGAGATGAGCTTCTTGGTTCTTGCCCCCCTCACTTGTTGAAAATAAAGCCACCTCTCTTGGTTCAGGTGGGTCTTGCTCTTTGTAAAAAACATAAACCCCCCGATCTTGGTTCAGGTGGATCTTCCCTCTTTACAGAATGGATTCCCTCGTTCTTCAGGTGGGCGCCTGGACTTCTTCAAATGTATTCCCTCATTCTTCAGGTGGGCGCCTGGACTTCTTCAAATGTATTCCCTTGTTCTTCAGGTGGGCGCCTGGACTTCTTCAAATGTATTCCCTCGTTCTTCAGGTGGGCGCCTGGACTTCTTAAAATAAAATCCCTCATTCTCCAGGCGGGTGCCATGATCTTCTCTAAGCTACTCCCTCATTCTCCAGGTGGGTCCCCTGACTTCTTTAAAACTACTCCCTCATTCTCCAGGTGGGTTCCTTGACTTTTAAAATAAAATCCCTCATTCTCTAGGCGGGTTCCCTGACTTCTCAAAATAAAATCCCTCATTCTCCAGGCGGGTGCCTTGATCTTCTCTAAGCTACTCCCTCATTCTCCAGGTGGGTCCCCTGACTTCTTTAAAACTACTCCCTCATTCTCCAGGTGGGTCCCCTGACTTCTTTAAAACTACTCCCTCATTCTCCAGGTGAGTTCCCTGACTTCTTGAAAACTACTCCCTCATTCTCCAGGTGGGTTCCCTGACTTCTTAAAATAAAATCCCTCATTCTTCAGGTGGGCGCCTCGACTTCTAAATAAATTCCCCCATTCTCCAGGTGGGTGCCCTGATCTTTTCTAAGCTACTCCCTCATTCTTCATTCTTTTGCTTTCTTGTACTTCAATGGCCTTCGACACAAAACATCATGCGGCCAAGTGTTCCAACTAGTCATTAGTCAAACTTTGTTGGGAACGGTATATTTTCCCTGATAGTCTCTTCTGCGGTGCAAACCTTGGCATGTCACTCTAGATGCCAAACTACCTCATAGGCATTCCATTATCCAGGCAGGTCCTGACTGTGCTCTGCTACAACTGCAAAACAGGTGAATGATTTTTGCGAAACTTTCTTTTGCTCGTTTCAATGTTATTGTGAATGAAAGGCAGAAGTGGAAGAAATTTTGGATAAAGGACTCTGAATGAGAGATGCCCTTTAGGGAAGTAAAAGGACTTATCTGGAGGTGAAAGCGATGACCTCAATAACATGACGTGCATCTTGGCCTCGAACCTTGATCCATTCACAACAGTTGTCCCTCGACTCTTTCCTCAATAGAAACATTCAAAGCAATACTCGTCAAGTCCCACTTGATGACAGTTACCAAAGCCCTCATTCGGTTAGCGGCGCCCCTTTCAGGGTTTTCACCGACTAACCTCTCTCTTTGTTCTTTTGCCTAACTGTTTGTCATGTGGCGCCCTTTCAGGTTTTCACCAACAAGACTTCATTCTTTTTTTTTCTTCCTCCCGTGGACCTCTTTAGTTCCACCCATTGATGATGATTTTTGAGCTAACTCTTGCTCGATTGACATTCTCAAGATTGGCCAAAATGGTCTATTGGACATTTATCTGAGTTTGAAAGCAATGTTTGGCCTGTAATTTAGGGTGCCTTGAGCATCTTCCCCCCTTTCAAGAATGAATGAATGGTACAACAAAATAGAAGATTGTTTTTATTTTATTTTATTAATAAAATAAAAACAAACTTCTGCCCCAGTTTAGCAGAAACCGCGGATTTTGGATTTTCTTTGACTTTGGCTGCAAACTTGGAGGCAAGCTTTGCATCGATGTGAGATAGGGAAAATGAACTTTTTCTCTTATTTTAAAACTAGGGAACCTTTAGAACTTTCCTTGATATGACCGCACCTGAATGGTTGCCTACGTATCCTTTTGAGAGGAATCAGGTCAGACGTAGCTCTAGCAATTTAATGCCAAATTTGGAATTTGAATCTTTCTTTCATTCATTTCATTTCATCACCATTACAGGATTCCCAATAAAGGTTCACAAAAGCAATACAAAGCCAAAGGCTAACAAAAGGGATGCATTATCTGGGTAAGGGAAACAAAGACTTTCGTTATCCCAATCCAAGAACATCAAATGTAGTACCTCTTCACTGCATCAGCATTAACAATCATTTCAGCCATCGTACCTTCGATGTCTGTCAAGAATAGAGCACCATTGGGCAATACCTTCTTCACCACATACGGTCCTTGCCAATTTGGAGCGAACTTGCCCTTTGCTTCTTCCTGATGTGAAAAGATGCGCTTCAAGACTAACTGACATTCATTGAACTTGCGTTGACGCACTTTCTTATTGTATGCTTTGGCCATTCTCTTCTGATATATTTGACCATAACATACTGCATTTAGCTTTTTCTCGTCAATTAAAGCCAATTGTTCCAAGCGGGATTTGACCCATTCAGTATCCTCGATCTCAGCTTCAACAATGATTCTCAAGGATGGTATTTCGACTTCTGTCGGAATGACTGCTTCAGTCTCATACACCAATTCATATGGAGTTGTGCCTATTGAGGTGCGCACAGTTGTACGATAACCCAGAAGAGCGAATGGCAACTTCTCATGCCAATCTCGTGATCCTTGCACCATTTTCCGAAGGATCTTCTTAATATTCTTGTTTGCTGCTTCGACCGCCCCATTTGCTTTTGGACGGTAAGATGTGGAATGCCTATGCACAATTTTGAATCTTTCACATACCTCATTCATCAAATGACTGTTGAGGTTGGCCCCATTGTCGGTGATAATGGTATTAGGGATACCAAATCGACAGATAATACTCGAATGGACAAAGTCGACCACAGCTTTCTTGGTTACCGACTTGAATGTCACTGCTTCCACCCACTTGGTAAAATAGTCAATGTCGACCAAGATGAATCTATGCCCGTTCGACGCCTTCGACTCTATCGGGCCAATGACATCCATTCCCCATGATGCGAAAGGCCAAGGAGAAGACATTGTGTGAAGCTCCAAGGGAGGCGAATGTATCAGATCGCCGTGCACTTGACATTGGTGGCATCTTCGCACAAACTCTATGCAATCTCGCTCCATGGTGAGCCAGAAATAACCTGCCCTTAAGATCTTCTTGGCTAGCACATAGCCATTCATGTGTGGCCCAAAGATTCCAAAATGTACCTCGTTAAGAATTCTTGAGGCTTCTTGTGCGTCCACACATCTCAACAGTCCTTGATCAGGGGTTCCCTTATACAACACCCCTCCACTTAGAAAGAAACTATTTGCAAGACGGCGGAGGGTTCTTTTCAGATTGCTCTCGGCTAGTGCTGGGTATTCCCCATTCTTGATGTAATTTTTGATGTCCAAGTACCACGGCTCACCATCAAGTTCTTCTTCAATCATGTTTCAGTATGCATGTTGATCCCGAACTTGAATCTCGAGAGGATCAATGTGAGTTTGATCAGGATGACTGATCATTGATGCTAATGTAGCCAAAGCATCGGCCAACTCATTGTGCATTCTTGGGATGTGCATGAATTCAATAGAATCAAATCTTTGGCAAAGATCTTCCAGACACTGCTTATACATGATGAGCTTCCCATCTCGAGTTTCCCATTCACCCTTGATTTGATGTACTAGAAGGTCAGAATCTCCGAGCACCAATAATTCTTTGATGTCCATGTCTATCGCCATGCGTAGACCCATGATGCAAGCTTCATATTCTGCCGTATTATTGGTACACCAGAAACGAAGTTGTGCAGCCGCCAGATAGTAATGACCTGTCGGGGATATGAGAACGGCCCCGATACCATCACCTTTGGAGTTAGAGGCCCCATCAAAATAGAGCTTCCAATAATGTTCGTCGTCAGAAGGCAATTCCTCAATTGTGTCTACCTCTTCATCAGGAAAGCATGTCTTGAGAGGTTCATATTCATCATCCACTGGATTCTCGGCCAAATGATCGGCCAAAGCCTGGGCTTTCAATGCAGTTCTGGTGACATAAACTATGTCAAACTCTGTGAGTAACATTTGCCATTTGGCAAGCCTTCCTGTTGGCATGGGCTTCTGGAAGATGTACTTCAATAGGTCCATCCGGGATATGAGGTAAGTAGTGTATGACAGCAAATAATGCCTCAACTTCTGCGCTACCTAAGTGAGGGCACAACATGTTCTTTCCAACAAAGTGTACTTGACCTCATAATCCGTGAACTTCTTGCTCATGTAGTAGATGGCTTGCTCTTTCTTGCCTGTGGCATCATGCTGCCCCAGTACACATCCAAATGAATTATCCATCACCGACAAATAGAGGAAAAAAGGTCGGCCTGGCTCCGGTGGGACCAACACAGGTGGATTTGACAAGTATTGCTTGATTTGGTCAAAAGCCGCTTGGCATTCCTCGGTCCACTTGACTGCAGCATCTTTCTTTAGCAGCTTGAAGATTGGCTCACAAGTTGTAGTGAGTTGAGCGATGAACCTACTGATGTATTTCAATCTTCCGAGGAAACTCATGACTTCTTTCTTGTTCTTTGGCGGAGGCAACTCTTGTATAGCTTTGATCTTTGTAGGGTCTAACTCAATGCCCCGTCTGCTGACAATGAAACCCAACAACTTTTCAGCTGGAACGCCGAATGCACATTTAGCCGGATTCAACTTCAAATTGTATCTTCTAAGCCTTTCAAAGAATTTCCTGAGGTCTTTAACATGATCCTCTACTGTTCTTGATTTGATTATCACATCATCCACATACACCTCAATTTCTTTGTGTATCATATCGTGAAAGACGGTTGTCATGGCTCTCATGTACGTTGCCCCAACATTCTTCAAACCGAACGGCATGACCCTATAACAAAAGGTTCCCCAAGGCGTGGTGAATATCGTCTTTTCTGCATCATCTTCATCCATCAGGATTTGGTGATATCCGGCATAGCAATCCACAAAAGATTGGATCTCGTGTTTAGCAAAATTATCTATGAGAATGTGAATGTTAGGCAAAGGAAAATTATCCTTGGGACTGGCCTTGTTCAAATCTCGATAATCAACACAAATTCTCGTCTTTCCATCTTTCTTGGGTACTGGCACGACATTGGCCAACCAGGTGGAATATTGAAGCGATTGAATCACCTTTGCTGATAGTTGCTTCATAATTTCATCATGGATTTTCTTACTCACATCTGCCTTGAATTTTCTCCGAAGTTGTTTGACTGGAGGAAACCCAGGTTTAATCGGTAACTTGTGAACCACCAAATCTGTGCTCAAACCGGGCATGTCATCATACGACCAGGCAAACACGTCTCTATCGTCAAACAAGACTTGGACTATGTCGTCTTTTACTTTCGGTTCAGCGTGCATGCTTATCTTGGTTTCTTTAACATCATCGGCACTTCCCAGATTTATATTTTCTGTGTCATCCAGATTGGGCTTAGGCTTATTTTCAAATTGTTCTAATTCCCCATTTATTTCACTCTCGGCTCTCTCCTCATCATATTCTTCCTCAAAGATTTCTTCCGTATCAGCCTCTTCCATGTCGTCTACCTCCTCAACTGTCATTTCATACTCATTCCACCTCTCATCATTAATTTCCTTTATTTCTGGTTGGTTCAATGAGACCAAGTTAAACTGTGTGTTTAGATCAGGGCGTGATTTCAGCATGCATGTCATGTTATTAAGGCCATCAGAAACATAGCTACAGAAAGAAATAAAAAACAAAAATCAGGAAAGTAAAGAGATAGAATAAGGAGACAAGAAGCAATGTCTTGCTTTTCATTGAATTTGAAAGATAAAAGGGTTTGACATCATAACGAGCAAAATAAATATACTTGGATTACAACCCTTAGAATAACCAAGTATACAGAAAGGATAACAAAACTTGCTACCAATAGCCCCTCCTAGTGGGGAGAGGCATGGATTTCCAGTTGTTCAGCTTCACATCAGGGCCAATGTCCTGGATTTCTGCATTGCTAGATCCTTCGCCAGTTTGCACCATGTTGATGCCAAAGACGTGCCTCAGATCGATCAGGAGCTTCCTTTGTTCTTCAGTCTCCTCAGTATTCTTGGAAGCGGCCTTGCCTCCACTAGGCCTTGTGAAATATTGAGCGAGGCAAGGGACAGGCTTCTCGAGAGACCATTCTTGTTTCTTCATCTTCCTAGCTCTTGCTCTGTCTGCAGTTGTGGGCTTGTATCCCAGACCCTAGGTACCTTGAATGCCAAGTGGACTAATTGGACGCGACATTCCTTGTAGCGCTGCCCCGAGACCTTTCCCGGGCTGGAAACCGTGCTTCAACATTTCCGTAGCCATCATGACTGCTGCTTCTGACAATCTTGCTTGGGGTAAAGGCTTGCCTTCAAGAACCTCCTCCACATGGACCGTTTCATATGCTTGATACATCAGAGTTGGGCTATCATTAGTGACCTCAATAACTGGAATAGACGGATCCTTGTAGATTGACAAATCTCCCTCTCCATGTACCATGATCATCTCACGATTCCATTCAAACTTGATAGTCTGGTGTAAGGTTGATGGTATTGCGCCTGCCATATGGATCCAGGGTCTTCCCAACAACAGGTTGTAAGACGAATCCATATCAAGAACTTGGAAATCGATAGCAAAATCCACTGGCCCGATTGTCAGTATCAGTTCTATCTCACCAATCGATTGTCGTTTCTCTCCATCAAAAGCACGGATACTCATGGTGTTTGTCCGAATTTTGTCCATGTTGACTTTCAATCTCTTTAAGGTAGACAATGGACAAATGTTCAGACCGGACCCACCGTCAACCAGTACCCTTGTGACATAAGAATTGTCACATTTGACAGTCAGATGCAGTGCTTTGTTGTGACCAGTGCCTTCCATTGGCAGTTCCTCGTCAGTGAAAGTGATCCTGTTTACCTCAAAGATACGACTTGTGACTTCTTCAAGATTACTGACGGTCATCTTCTCGGAGACATGAGCCTCATTCAGTATTTTCAACAAAGCATGACGGTGTGCCTCAGAATGCATCAACAAGGACAACAAGGAAATTTGAGCAGGGGTCTTCCTCAGCTGCTCCACAATGGAGTAATCTTGCACTTTCATCTTCTTCAGGAATTCCTCTGCCTCTTTCTCGGCGACAGGCTCCTTGATGGGGCCCTGATTTTCTCTAGCCTTCTTTGATTTTCTTAACTCTTCCGGGGTAAAGCACCGCCCAGAACGAGTAAGACCGCCAACTTGTGTTGTTTCCGCCACAACCTCTTTTCCCTTGTATGTTACCAATGCCTTGTCATAATTCTATGGGACCGCACTAGTGTTTCTCATAGGAATCTGAGGTGCACTCTTTATGACAACAGGCTCACACAGCTTGTTTTGATCATCTTCACATGGTGCTCTTCTTATAACCAACTTTGGTTTGGCCACACAATCCGCCTCCTCTCCATTTTTGTTGGTCCTTTGGATCACCAATTTTGGTTTTTCAGCCACCTCTTCCTTTCGCTCAACGGCTCTTCTCAATGTCAACACTGGCTTGTTCGGCTGGATAGGATGCCCCACTTTCCCCGGCACAACCGAAAGAATTGGTTGCATCCTTTCCACTCCAATTGTTATAGCATCGACTGACACTATTGGCCTTGCAGATTCGTCTTCAAATCCCCCTTCACATATACCCACCATGTGTACATCATGGACCGGCAAAGGATTGCGATTATTGTTTGGCGTTTCTGCATCTTCGATCACTATTTGGTTACTGTCAATCAGATCTTGCACTGCCTTCTTGAGATAATAGCAATCTTCTGTATCATGTCCTGGTGCGCCCGAATGGTATTCACAATGCCGAGAGTGGTCCACTTTCCCAATGGGCTGCATGTTTCCTTGAATTGGCTTTATCATATCCAAGGCTCTCAATTTCTCGAAAATACTGGTGTAAGATTCTCCGATTGGTGTAAATTCTCTCTTTTTCTCCTCTCGGGCTTTCCTGAATTCAGCTCTTGGACGGAATCCTGTAGGACCTCTTGGTCGGTAGGTAGGGTTTGGCGGAGCCTGATAATGATTAGGGGGAGCTTGGTGCGTGTGATATGTAGGTTGTGGGGCTGGGGCACGCCATTGCGGATAGGATGTTGGAGCATATGGTTGTGCTGCATGTACAGAGTATTGGGGTGGAGGCACGGAGTATTGTGCATTTTGTGGCGGGTAATAGTGTTGTAAAGGGGGTGTTTGTGGAGCTTGGTATGAATTATGTTGATTGTATCGCTCCTCGTTCCACTTTCGCGGACCTGACCCTACCATGGCTACATCCTCTTTCTTCTTCTTACCAAACCCTGCTGCCCCGGTCTACACAGCCTGTGTAGTCGCCTTTAGTGCAGTCTGACTCACAATCTTGCCAGCTTCGACTCCCCTCTCAATCATTTCTCCCATCTTGACGACTTCACTAAATGGTTTCCCAAAGGCGGCAATCAATGCACCATAGAACGCTTCATCTTGCGCCTCAGTGAACAAACGAACCATGTCACCGTCTGGTATTGCGGGGCTCACTCGAGCGGCCTGCTCGCGCCATCTGAGGGCGTACTCCCTAAAGCTTTCACTTGGCTTTTTTTTTTATCGCATCCAAAGAGGATCGATCTGACAAAACTTCGATGTGGTACTTGTACTGGTCATAGAATGCCTGCGCCATATCCTCAAATGACAACCATTTAGTTAAATCCTGCCTCATGAACCATTCGGCAGCTGCGCCCCCCAAGCTTTCAGAAAAGTAGGCTATCAACAGTTTGTCTTTCTTGACCCCTCTCATTTTGTTGCAGTAGGTCTTCATATGAACCCTCGGATCTCCTTGCCCGGTGCACAGATCGAACTTTGGCACTATGAACCCATTTGGCAATTGCAATTCAGGGTATGGACAAAGATCCCTGAAAGAGATGTTAGTATGATCTCCATATCCTTGAATGGTCCTTACTGCTTGTTCTACGCCCTTCATCTTTCTCAGAACCTCGCTCTCATCAAGCTTTCCTGATCGATCAACCTCAACTTGAGACTCGCGATGGAACCCCTGATCATATGAGTCACTATGTCAAAAATTGGGTTCATGGTGCTAATCATAATGATGATCCCCAGCCTGGAGATGCGGTTCGCTGTTGGACCTGGCAATAGCAGGCCTAGCTGGGCCCCAAAAAATTGGAACCTGTAGGAGAGGTGGGCCATACTGTCCCTGTGGTGGGGGTGGACCATACTGCCCCTGTGGTGGATGTTGTCCATACTGCCCTTGAGGTGGAGGTGGTGGGGGCGGCGCATGAGGGCGCACTTCAGCTTCTTTTATTGGACCATGGCTAGTTCCAAAACCAGGGGGATAGGTCGGATCCTCGACCGCCATAGATGTGCCTGATGCTCGCTGGCTAGCTGTTGGCACAAGCCCATCCAGGAGGTTTGGCATAGGAGGAGGTGCCCGTCCCGTGGTTATCGCATGATGCATGTCTACCAGGAATTGCTTCAGAGTTAGGGCCTCTTCTGTCGTCTTTTCATTTTCCTCCGAACCGGCATCAGATTTATCTCCTTCAGTTGCCATGTTACCAAATGGAATTTCAGATCCTTTTGAGAGTGGGGTAATGGCAGAGTGCTGCACCGAATCACTGGTAATCTATACTTGTCTGTAAACAAAACATGTTAGGAAACACAAACTTTTACTAGCCAATCGTGCCTACAGGCCTAAGGTTGTCATGCGTCATCCCGAAACGGTTTAGATTAGATTCCCAAGCATATTGTTTGAGTCTTTTTTCTTTTCCTTCCTTTTTTTTTCAAAGAGAAGCCAGAGGGTGAAATAAATTGACACATAAAAAATAAACAAAAGATTTCCATTACTAAGATAATGCAAGACATACAATGTTCTAAGGCACAACCTTAGAAACGTACAAATGACTGAAAAATAGAAATAAATTACTGCTACTAAAAGCAACATAAAATACAATACGCCGAGATGCTAAATGAGTGACAAAACAAAACAATAAGCTGCATCATCTCGGACTGATATATCTGCTAAGGCAACCCTGGCTCAGCGTCAATTGGCTCCTCTAGGTCAGACTCATGCGGCTCCTCGGGATCATCTTCTGCTGGTGGCAAAGGCTGGCTCAAAACATCATGCAATACGTGCACCCGCTGAGATATATTCCTGGCATAATCTGGAGCCTCAATGAGGATAGTCCTATTGGACGAGTTCCTATGATCTCGGCACATCCTAGCCACATAGTCGGCCAGTTGCCGCACGTGTTCCTGACCTCGATCAATGACTCTCTTTGACACGGCTATCTGCTGAAGCTGGGTCGTGGCTAATCTCAAGGTATCATTTTTCAAAATCACTGTCTCATCAAGTTGTTTATGAAGCCGATCGATGTTCCCCAGGCACTTATCTGCAAATCTGTCGCTCTCAGCCTGGGCGGCTAGAGCGATGTCCTTCTCGGTCAAAGCTTTACGGTGCAAGTCATGCAGTCGTCTGATAGTATCTGAGTATTGATGTGTCAAGTCCTCGCTTTCAGACTGAGCGGCTCTAGCAGCATCCCTCTCTGCAACTAAACCCTGTATGGTAGCACGGTACTCCTGTTCAATCTCACGCCTGGCCATCCGAACCTGCATCTCCAATCGAGCCTCAAGGTCAACCACGCCTATACTCGACCTAGCTGGCATCTCTCTAGGTATGGGCTGGTGGCGATACCATGACTCGTACTCCTGAGTGACCTCTCCTATGAGTCCATTCTGAACCTGAGTCTCTTTCATGAGGTGACGCCTAGTGTCCCACAAGTTCAATATCTTTACCCTGTGGGTAAACAGTCCTGGAGGATAGACTAAGACATAAGCATTCATATCCTCAACTATCGGGACCACCTGTCATCGCCCCAACTGTCTGAGTACCCGCAGAGGGGCATAAGGCTGGGCTGCTTCAAAACCCATTAGAACTAAAAAGGGGCGCTCGATGCATCGGTGCACAACCTTCTCCATAGAAAGCCAGTTATACTGCCACAATATCTTATCTGTTGTAAGGGAGTCCAAGCACGACCTCCAAGCGCGCTCGCCATCTGGAAACTTAAACTTCTCGATATGTTTGAAATGATAATCGAGATAGCCAAAGTCAAAGCAACCAGCAATAGGATGAGAAGGGCGGGGGCGTATGTGCTCCAAAAACCACACTTGCAACAGGAAGTTACACCCCTCCAAGAACTTATTTTCGCCTTTGTCGCATTAAGTCAAGGCATGAAAGATACTTCCCAGGATTGTCGGAACGATCATAGGATTTGGTGCTTTTTCAAACAGGGCCACCATAATCCAACTAACTCTAATGGATATCCTTTTATGCGGCAATGGAAAGACCAATAACCCTAGAAGAGCAAACACAAAAACCTTCGGACAAAGTTGCACCCATTCATTATATGTTAGCTTGTCATGAAACTCGAAGCTATACCGTTTGAAACCACTATCACACCCGAATCGAGCATAGAGGTAGTCAAATGAAACCCAACCATGACTAGTACTAGCAATAGAGGTATCTACTCGCATCCGGATGTTTTGAAAGAAATCATGGGCATTGACATTTTTTTGGGGCAATCATTCTCTTTTCATTTAAATCTAGCTTAATGAGCCCGGCTATTTCCTCGAGTGTAGGCGTCATCTCAAAGTCTTTGAAACAGAAGGTATTACTGTTTGGGTTCCAGAGCCCGACTAGTGCACTAACCAGATCTCGGTGCGGCACAATATCTTTAGTCACAAGGTCAGTCAGAAAGCCAATCTTCTTTTGGACTGAACCTTGCTGCATCTCGCTCATACTCTTCCACCAAGACCTCAACAATTCAGGTGGGCCGTCAGTCATCATGATAGATGGTGGGGTGGCATCAGTAGGGTACTTTCTCTTGCTAGACCTAGAAGACGATGCAGCCATGATACCTAAAACATATGTCACTTAATTTAGACAAAAAGAAAAGTACCTCGAAACATTGACAGACAAAACAAACCGATGTTTGAAACCTCCTCAAAATCTAACATGTGTTTACCATTTGAGACTCAGATTTTCAACAAAGTTTGGCCATTACAACGGCATAAAATTGACCCAAAAAGACTTTCGGCCAACCGAGGCACTTGCTAACTGTTGGAAAAATTGCCATTCTAGAGACGCGAATAAATTGACTCAAAATACTGTCGCCAACACGAAACAGACTCTTGGACTTTCCACAAAATTGGGCATATGGCGGTCGCCACAATGGAACTCAGCTATTTTTTTTTCAAAAAATTTACCATTATAACGGCATAAAATTGAACCAAAAGAATTCTTCGACCAACCAGGGCACTTGGAAACTTAAAATATTTTGCTATTATAACGGTATCAAGACTATCTCCAAAAAAGTTGACAACTTCGGTATGAAAATTCTTTTCCTTTTCCTTTCTCTTTTTTTTTTTTTGAAAAATTTCGCCATTATGACGACGTAAAAACATACTCAAAATCTTTCCGACACATAAATCTTTGCAAAATTTCTGTTTCGACAGCATGACCCCAAATAGGAAATGTATCAAAACAACAAAATCTACAAACTGAAATTCACCCTACTTCCTCTCTTTCTTTCATTTTTTTTCCTTTTTTTTCTCTTCTTTTTCTTTTTCTTTTGAAATCCGCCATTTCCCGATTTGGTCAGCATGATGACCCTTCCTTCTAAATGCAACACAGAAAATGCTTCGGACGTATCTCGACGCCAAGCAGTCATCCTAGACAAGTGCGGTACCGGTGTGCCGCACCTCACTAAGTCAAATATGATGCAGATAATTGGGCCTAAAGGTTTAACTCTAGGTGACACAACTGACTCGGTGTCTAGACTGGCTCATAACCCGGTGGACAAACCGGGCGGAAAGCGCATCAGGGCCGTCCGGAAACAGCGTGTCCGGCTTAAAACCCTGTCACGCCTTCCTCCTAAATCATCGGTAATTTTAGTAAGAAGGCCCAGATGCCACAAGCAATCTGGCAAGTGTACGTGTGCAAGTATTCGAGAGACTCAGAGGTGTACGTGAAGAAGACAGTTTATATACAATTCAACAAAATGAAAGCGGTAACATTCAACTTTCCATGTGATAACGGCAAACATATAACAATCAGATATTTAATAAATTAAAACATACGATAATTTTATCAAAGCCGGAGATTCTAGTTTTCACTAATGTCCCCAGCGGAGTCGCCAAGCTGTCACGCCCTAAAAAATATTTTAATTAACTGCGGTGCGAGTGTTTATTATTTAAAGGCTCGTGACTGGTGTTCAAAAAGGTACGAAATTATTTAGAGAACTCGGAGTCGCCACTTGACATAGTTTAAGGTGTGCCAAGTCACCAAAAGGTACCTTGGAACACCTCTGACTCGTCTAATGGTCTGCGTTAGAGATTAGGGTAAAGTTCTCAGTTGACTCTCGGGAAGGTATTAGGCACCCTCGAGTCCTGTGCCGAGCACAATTGCTTTATTGTCGCAATTTTAATTTATTAAACATGGTTGTTATATTTTGCCGTTGATTTGAATTTATACTTTGATTCAGAAAATAATAAAAAAGAACGTCATCCCTATCCAACCTCACAGAGGACTAGTTAAATTTTAACTCAAAAAGTTAAAAGCGTATCATTCTTATCCAACTTTACAAAAGACTGGACGAATTTACGCTTTGATTCAAAATGAAATTTAAAAGCGATATCATTATCCAACCTCACAGAGGACTGGACGAATCTACACTTTGGTTCGAAGTAAATAAATAAATAGATAAATAAAATTTATTACGCATTTCCAACCTCGCAGAGGACTGGTCTATCTTTAAAAGAATTTAATTAACTTCAAAAAATAAAAAAATAATTAAATTAGAGTTAGTTTAAATCAATTTAGTTTTCTTTTAACTTAATAAGTAGATTACAAATCATACTTATCCTCTTGCCTAATTGCATGGGTCTTTTCGCTCTTATCAGTTTGCCTACTCGATTTAATTATGTATAACTGCTTACTATTGTTAAATGACAAATTGGGACTCCCAAATTTGCCTTAAAAGATATGGATTATGAAAAGTATATACGTACAATAGGCCGTTTATTAAATTGAAAACAGTTTTGTGGTATTTGGTTGTGTCGAGGGATTTATTTACTGGGATCAAATTAAATAATGAGCCATAAGTCAAACCACCAATTGAAAATTATCTTTCATTTGTTTCTTTAGTCCTTTATAATCTTTTTAAGTACGAAACAAAGCTAATAAAAGTACTCCTCTTATTTATCATCACTATATCAGACAAACTAGGTATAGAAACACTTATTTTGAATAATTTGATAGGTTTCATGTGGGTTAAATTTAATTACATACGCAAACCAAACTCCTAGATAGACGAAATAAGGTTATGCGTGAAATGATTCGGCAATGAAATGTTCTTCATCTAGGCGAGTGGAGCGGAATAAAGTTTTACTATGTTATAAATTCGAGTAGTATAAGTTAAACATGCTGACGCTTTCTGGAGCTCATCTCCACACTTGTTTCCAAGGGTGTTATCATTCCCATAAGCCAGACGACTACAAACAACCAATAGGAGTGCTAAATTTTAAAATTGTTCTTGAGTTGTTTTGCATACATATAATAGTATTGAGCTTGTATTCTATATTTGAACTGGAGCTAAGCCTTAGAAACATTGTAAGTAAACTGTACATGGGCATAAGTATCCAAGAAAACTCATCACGTGTAGAGTATCCGAAGTGGTATTTAAAAATGATACGCCCAATCATACTGTTTCTTGGAACAACAAAATTGATAACTAATAACTTGCATCTCTGGTTCTTAAGGTTATTTTGGCAAAATGGATTTTCTTTGCAAATTCATTAAGTTACACCCTTGCTTACACGACCTGTGCTTTGTTATAGAAATATTAGCCTTAATCAACAGCATATTGCACAACTAAAAGTTGTCTTCTAGCCTTATACAACAATTGTGTAGCCGGTAGAGTTGTAAGGGGGTACTTATTAAAAAAAATATAAGTAGACATCATTAGGCCGTTTAAAACATGTTTACTTCCATATTATTTCATAGCAAATTACTTGTATCTTACAAGGTTCAAGCATTACCTAGATAGACGAAACCTTGGAGCTCGGCAATGACGACCACTAGCAAACCAAGACACGTACATAGCAAGGAATACCGGACAGCAACTAAACAGCCCCTTATGACCACCTTTTAACTCTTAAAACTAGTAGATTTATACCCCAACAGACCCTTGGTATAAAGGCTTTTGGTTCTAAATCTTTTCTTCAAACTTACTATTTTCTCAAGTGTTTTGCTCTCAAATTTAGTGCAATTTTCAGCTGGTTGTTCTTTTCTTTTCAGCTAGTAGTTGGTGTCTTAAAGAGGAGTAAATGCTCATATATGTAGCTGAAAAAAAATTATCAAAAGGTGGAATGTTTGGTTGGCTAAAAGTACAAGCACATCCCCACTTGAGTACCCTTGTCAAATCCCACATTTTAAGGCTTTCTAGCACTATTTTCTCACTATTTCAGCCACCCTATTTGTCCCTAAAGCTGAAAAAATGTAAAAGTTGGGCCCTCTAAAAGGACACCCAATACTCATTACACAAACTAGAAAGACTAGGACTCAACCAAACAAACTAAATCAGCCCCAAACTAACTTGAAACTAATTAAACTTACTAGATCAAAATAAATTCCTAGTTAGTTTGGCCAAAGACACAAAAAATGGACCTACACCTAAAACTCAAAAGTTAGCAGAACCAAAGCAGAATCTCATTCTCAGCACAAACCAGACTAGGAAAAGAAGTAAGAATCCTAACTTAGTCCTTCCTTCAATCCATGAAGATGTCCAGAAATCAGGAAAACTAAACATGTGGCTAAACTAATCTAAAATCTGCCCAGATTGAGCTCAAGCCCATTTGAGTTTAAAAGAAAGTCGCACTGACCCTTTGAAACTCATAATACTGGCTAATGAGAAAAACCAAACTTAACAGGAAACTTAGACTATAATTAAGAGACTTTTGTGCTTCAAATCTAACTCCCAGTCAAACAAAGCATTAAGACACACTTTAAACGAAATTAACACTTAAATAAAGAACTATCTAGCGGACAACAACACATAGGACAAACTAGAGAATCAAACTGAACTTAGCCAAACCAAGTCTAACACTTGAACAAAGTAGATGTATCCTCCTATCATTCTATCTATGAAGGCAACAAACTACACATAATTCCAATGTCTTTTTTTTTCGGGACTGATTTTCATACTTAAAGATGAAGGATTGAACATTTTGGACAAACAACTCACATATATGAATATACATAGGACGAACTGAACGAGTTTATACCAAGCTTGGATCAAGATCTCATACTAATTCAAAAACGACCAACAATATATACACAAACAATACATAGCTACTACGATTCAACATATAATCTTCCTAACTAAATTATCTGTCTAACAAGAATACAAAGGAAAAGAAAAGGACACAAAGTTTCTTTCTAACCCGTTAGAGCATTCTCTGCCTCGCTTCGCTTCCTTGCTAACCTCGATACCCTCGGATCAATTCCACCTCGAATCACAGCCCCCAAGCTTGCGCCTCACTAATCAGCATCACCTCGGCTTTCCCCATGATCAAGCCCCAAAACAGCCCCTCCACGCTCACCATCGACTATGAACGCACCATCATACCCTCGGATCAGCTGTTGCGTCATCATCTAGTCACCCATCACTGCCTCGACACCTAGCAACTGTTTTCTTCCTACTTACTCGACTCATCAGCTGAGTCTCACCATCATCATCATCTTCCCATCTCAATGCTCACCAAAACAATAGCAATATCCAAACAACACAAATCACCACCACTCCAAAACGTCAACATCACAGCCACCATCAGCCCCCAAAATAACAAATTGCAGCAACCAATACCATGATAAAACGAGAAGAAGAAAATTAGAAGAAAGGAAACGAAGATAAAAAAGGGGACGGGACAAAACGGGAAAGAAAAGGAAAAAAATGAATTTTGGGAAGTGGGGTATAGGAGGTGAAAGAGGAGGGTGAGAGGAAGAGAGAAAAACTAAAACTTACCGGAAAAAGTCGAAGGTACGCCGGATTTTGAGTTGACGGAAACTTTGACTCCCGATCTACGAAAAACGGCTAAGAATTTGGAGAATCCGAGTTGAGAAATGGAATGGGGGGCTCGAGATCTTTCCAATGGTATATTTTTTGTATTTTTCCGGCCACCGGAGGTGGTGGCCGGCGGTGGCCGATCGGCGGAGCCTCGGTGGAGGCACGGCGGAGCGATTTCCGGTGAGCAAGGGGAATTTTGGCCATAGTTTTGTTAATCAGGAGACTTCATAGGGTGTAAAGTGAAAAAATGAAATGAAACTAGATTATATATGTGGAGATATGGGCTTGGGTAAAAAATGGGCTAGTGGGTCAAGGTATTGGGCTATTATTTTTCATATATGGCCATTAAAATGTCTAGACTTGATTAAAATACACACACAACTGAAATTAAAACCACATATTTTTGCAATACTATCACAATTGAAATATAGAATCAAAGTTAAACACATAACAAGTAATTTGACAATTTTTTCATATTTTACATCCTAATTAATGACAATTTTAGTTAGAACAAGCACTAGAAGTCCAGAAAAAATTGACGACACGTCCTAAGAATCTAATACGACTATTCTGGGCAATTTTATCTTTATTCGTGCCAAAATTAGGTGATTACATTAGTAACTGTAATTTTGTTCGTTTCTTCATTGTATCTGTAATGTTTCATCCATTTATATTATTCATTTTATTTTTTTGAATTTTACAGTATGTGAATGTTGTCTTCTACTACTTGCGTAAGCAAGGAAAGTATCGACCCAAGACTGAATTATCATTCACTACTACTGACTTTTGGTTTAAAACTATGGTCGAGACCGTCTATTAGAAATATGTGAATAGAGGGAAGAATGTTTCAGTGCTGTTTGATGTTGATTCTGTTGCTAGCTACATTCGAGGCTGCAAGATCCCTACAAATATGCCTTGGACAGAGGTTGACTATGTTCTATTACCGCTTCATATAAAGGATTTGTGTCATTTGGTGTTGGGTGTAATACCATTCAAGGATAGGTGCATTGGGATATATGATTCAATGAGTGGTACCGTTTCTTGTCATAATACGGCTGTTGTTGTAGTTGTTGAAAATATTGTTGAGTTGTTGCGACAGTATCTTTTACTGACTGATTTTTACCAGTCAAGGCCCGACATTGATATTATTACGAGCGAAGCATATACTGACGCAAATTTGGAGGATCCATTTGGATTTTTCTTTGTTCAAGAACTTCCCCGACAGAGATCTGGTTCCCTATATTCTTCTTTTCCCATTATTTGTTCAGATTATGTGAATCACATCTATGACGTAATTACTAACTATATGTATTGTCATCTTTTCTATCACTGTTTCAGGGATTGTGGAGTGTTTATCATGGCATATACGGAGTACTTTATTTGTTCCAGTGATATCACAACTGTCCCTGACTTTGATACAGGTCTTTACCGTGGCCGTCTTGCAACGCTGCTTTGGGATTATGGCAAAAAGAAGATTGATTTAGATGCAGTGAGTGCACGTGAAATTCCAGGCCGGCTTGCTAAGAGAAAAGGCGCTATAAAGCGTCGTTTACGAGTTGCCTATCCTAACCATTAGTTGTTGTGTTTCTTTTGTGGTGTATCTATGTTTATGTTTCTAGGACCGAACGTTTGTACTACTGTATGTTGTTTGTTGTGGTTATCGTTTATATAATGACTGTTTTAGAATGTTTAGCTTATAACATTGTGTTTTATTTTGTTCCTTTTTCATCTGTGAAACTGTCTGATACAGATAGTTAAATTGACAAAGAAACAGTTGAAAATATCTTGAAACAATTAGGAAACACTTGTGAAACTGAATCACTTCTAACCAGTCAGATTCAATGACAAAGAAACAATAAAAATTAACTATGAAACAGTTTCATACAATCATGAAACAGTGTGATACAGACAGCTAAATTTATTAGGAAATAGTTGAAAATATCTTGAAACAATCAGAAAACACTTGTGAAACTTAATCACTTCTAACCATTCAGATCTACTGAGAAAGAAAAAGTAAAAATAACTACGAAACAGTTTCATACAATCATGAAACAGCTTGATACAGACAACTAAATTGATTAAGAAACAGTTGAAAATATCTTGAAACAATCAGGAAACACTTCTCAAACTGAATCACTTCTAACCAGTCAGATTCAATGACGAAGAAACAACTAAAAAAAAGTTTTATTTGGGCTTCGGAGGATGTGTGCAAGTTTCCCTGTTATGTCCTTCACGCCCACAATTTGCACACGTAGTCTTTGTCTTTTTTGCATGTACTTCCTATTATGGTTTTGTATCTAGTTGTTTTTTGCCTTCCTGGTGGTCGTCTAGCAACTGGTGGGAGTAGTTCAATTTCTGAAAACGAATGCTGGAATCTCCCATCTGCTTTCATCCGGTATCGGATTAACATGAAACTCGTATGTCTTTACCAGGGAGTGTGTTGAGTTGTAGATACAACTGTAATCTTCTTCTTCAAGGCCTTTCCACTTTAGAATAGCCAAAGCATGCACACATGACAGTTCTTCTATTTGAAATTTTCCACAACAGCATATCCGTTCTTTCAAGTCAACAATGAATTTTTGGTCACCATCATAGAGAGTTGCATGCTGTCCTGTTGAATGTATATACGATACACAGGATGATACATGTTTGAAACATAAAATACAAGGAAGATACATGATGAAAAAACTTAGATACAGTGGAAATGAAACAGTTTCTATACTACCTTAAGATGCATAGTTGTGTTTCTATACCCATATAGTATCTTGTTGTACTTGAATCCAAGATGTGCGAATGTCTCCTGTGCTTTCTTCCTGTTATCATCGCTCCAAGTCCCAACCAGTGAGCGCACATACTCCATAAATGCGACTACAGGCATATCACGTGCATCCCTGTTCACCGCATTCAAGGATTCTTCAATGTTTGATGTCATTGTAAATCTCCTATTTACTGTTGAATGCGTCCTTGACCATTTATGGTATCCGAAGTTTATCAGGTATGCTTTGATACGTCGATCCATTTTTTCCACACTTTTCATGTATTTATCAAATTTGTGTATGGTGTATGACTTGGCCATACTAAAGAATGCCTTATGGAGCTTCTGTTCACATTTCTTGAACTTAGTCTTGAGGTTGTTTCACAAGTGTCATATGCATGCATAGTGTGGGACCTAAGGATATACGATGATAGTAGCCTTGATTATGCTCTTATTACGATCTGAGACAACGCACATGTTTTCTCTCTCACCATAAGCATTTTTGAACTTCTCAAAGAACCACTGCCATGGGACATCGTTCTCTGAATCAACAATTGCATACGCAAGCGGCAGTATACTCTATATGGAAAGAAGCAGTTAGATAAATATTTGAAACAGTATCGCACAAGTACAAAGCTGAAATAGTCTGATTCAAATAAAAAGCTGAAACACTAAAGTATAGGCCTCAAACAACATGATAGTAAAATTGAAGCAGTCTGATACAATAAAACATGTGGCTGAAAAAGCCTGATACAAAAGCTGGACATAGTTTGATACAAAGGTGAAACAATCTGATACAGATAAAAGATGATGAAACAGAGAAAATATATGGATTAAAAATCCTGATATCAAAGTTCAAACAGTCTGATACAAAGCTGAAACAATATGATAAAAATGAAACATGCTGAAACAGAAAAATATGGGGCTGAAATAGTTGAAACACTAGGATACAACAGGCAGCGTTAGAAATCGCTTTACCCGCTGCATCTAATGTACTGGCCGCTAGGAATGTTCCTTTGTGCGCTGCTTTTAAAAAGCTACCATCGATGACTATGATTGGTTTGCAATGTTGTAATCCCTTTATGGAAGCATTCAAAGCAACAAAAGCATACTTGAAGAAATGATCTTCAGTTGCTTGCAAAGCAACAATTGACCCTGGGTTTCTTTCTTCTAACATATACAGGTAGCTTGGCAGCTTCTTGTAAGATTTAGTTAGGTCTCCTCGTATCATTGCAATGGCCATTTCTTTTGATCTCCATGCCTTCATGTAATCTATGTGTACACTGTAACACCTCTGCATATCGTCCATTATCTCTTTAGGCTTATAGGTCGACTTTGGGTCAACCGCCCTGTCCTTGATGATCATACCAATCATTTGTGATGTAAGTTGCGCTTGTCCATACACTCTTTCTTTGTATGGGCATGTGTGTTCATTTGTGAATTCCCTAACTTTGAACAAAGTTGATGAATTCAAGCTGGATGCCCTAAATTTCCATTTGCAATTTTCGCCTTTGCATATCAGGCAGTAGCTACAGATACGCAAAGATACAGAGAACAGTTATATGGTACAGAAAGATATAGAGAGTAGTTACATGATACAAAAATATACATCATGATACAAATATGATTTACTTAGGTTCTAACACCCATGTATGATACAGTCAGACACGGTAGAGTTATACAACAGATACAGTGATAAAAAAGACACATATCAGATACAAATTGATACAACCTGAAACAAATTGACACAGTGTGATTCAAAACACAAAATAAGAGATTGCAGATACACAAAAGACACATGTCAGCTACAAATATAACAAGAATATCTCTTAGACTATTTATGATACAGTTAGACACAAATAGATACAATGAAACTGCTAAAACACATGTAAGATAAAGTGTGAAACAAATTTATACAACATAATACAATATAAAAATACTGAGATTTCATACCTTGTTGCACGTGATCTCTCAATCTTAAACTGAAACTTTTCTCTTATCGCAAATCGCTTCATTGCCATCACTACAGTCTTTTTGTCAAGGTACACTTGGCCCTCTAATATCTCGTTCTTCGCACTATTTATAATTACCCCAACTTCATCTACCTCATGCTCGTCGTAAGTTCCTTTAGTCAGTAGTTCCACTGTTTTATCACTACTTATAACTGTATCATCAATGCTCTTGTCTTCAGTCCAATTGTTTCTGTCTGTATCAAGATAGTTTCCCACTGTATCATGACTGTATCTTTCTGTATCTCTACTCCTTATTTTGTCTATCACTCCAGAAACCTTGACCCTCAACAATATCTTCGACTGTGATACAAAGCGGATACGTTTCGATCCTTTTTTTTTTTCTAGTTTCAGGCATGTATACACTAAAACACCCATGTCATCGTGTATCTCTAAACCTGGGCTTTTTTCTATTACCTTATACCTAATTTTAAGAATTTTCCCAGCCAGATCAATGTCCAGTTGGTTCGCAACTGTATCACGAAGTATCTGAAAAGTTTGCATCAAAATTTGTCGCGATTGCGTAAGCAACAAAATCGATATAATTGTCGAATTTGTCTCATCTTCCATTATGTTTTAATAGAATTTGTATCTGTACTATTGAAAATAATTTTTATTCTAAAGTTTTGATTTTTATTTGTTTAAACTGCAAAAAACGAGTAGAAACAGAGGAGAAACAGACGCGAAACAGAGGAGAAACAGTAGCAGCTTCTTAAAATTTTGGATGAAAACAGGAGAGGACGTGTAGAAACAGATAGAAACAGAAAAGATATGGCTTTGAGTATTTGAAGAATCGTGAAACTGAAAAAAATTAGAAGCAGACTGATGAAAAGATTGGAAGCAGGCACAGAGAAAAAAAAGAGAAAGGAAGAAGGGTTTCAGCGTAGGTTTAGTGAATGAGAAACAGTGTTTGAAAGAATTATTTATACATTGCCATTTTGTTAGGAAAAATATGGCTAGGCTTTGTAATTTGAAAAGTATTGCTATTTTTTTTGTAATTAAAGGGTCAAATTTGTATATTTGTGTAAAAAACTTTATTAATATTTACCTTAAAGTTAGATTGATACTCTGCTTCCAAAATGTTATCATAAAATTAGATATTAATATAAACTAAAAGTACTCACCATCAATGTTAGTTGATAAATTACGCACGATACGATTTCCTTTGGCCTACTTAACCTAACCCGTCGCCATCTAAGTGTTAGCAATATCTCTTTTCCACGCATAAAGAATGAACAATATGTCGTGACGATTATAACAATTGGCAAGCAGTTAGAGCACTAAACAACCAAGAACATTAATTATACAATATTTCAAAATACATGTTTAACGAATGTCATCAAAGGGATAGTGTAAAATCAAATCCCAAATAGAGATCTTATCCACTTGTACATCAAAGAAATATGGACAAGGCAAGGACGTTTAAAAACAGAACATCATAAATCCACACTGAGGGAAACTGGCTCTTCACTCCTTAGAAACAAGCATCCAAGACACAGCAACAACACAAGGCAGCACAACTGCAGCAACATGAAAAGGAAAGTTAGTATATGATCACACGATGTGTAGAAGAATATACAATCAGAATTGAAACAGGAAAGAGGAGAATCAGAGATTTTCACGATTGCAAGGATCATACCATTTAGATTTCGATCGAATTCTTATGAAAAATAAAGTAAAGAACATATTTAGAGGAGATTGTAGCATAATTTTCAAAGTATGTCAAAAAAAAAAAAAATGAATCCCCTCAAACATTTTCCATTTCTAATACCATCTTTTTAGTTAAAAAACGTGCAGTTTGTGTGCACTACACTTGACAATAGCAACAACATTAACGAAAGGAGGACACTGATCAATAAAGGGACAACGAAGAACTCAGAAGTGGTCAAAATCTTAGTGCCCACTTGCTACAAGTTCTCTTTTAATTGTTCTGCCTAAAATTAAGGTTGAAATTGACAGATAGAGAAAGATGGTAACCTTTTGAGAGCAACTTAATCTCACATTATTATCAAGTCAACATCAGTTCTTTTCTCATTGGGTAATTTAAAGAGAGAATGACGAATTATGTAAATTATTCAACTTTAGTTTTGTTTTGATGAAAACGTAAAACTTCGTGATCCCATCAAAGTTGGCATAGTATGAAAACCTATCGATACTGGCATACTGCATCAATGTTGTTATGGACGAGATAAAAACTAATCCTTTTTTCTTAAGGACATATTTTCAATAAATAATTTTATTTCAGGTATTGCTAATGTCTTAAACAACATATAAATTCTTGCATAACTTGATATGGCAATTTATTTAATAGTACCATCGTCCAAAACCGTATAGAATTATGTTGGATTATTTTTTCTTATACGGCTAACAAAACACAACATAAGTTACCCATGAATTATTTTTTTAAATTCTATCCTCTTTAACCAAACAAAATATTATGCAAGAATTAAGCTCCAAACAAACCATCCCTTGCTAGAAAAAGGACTATTAGATGGACAGTTCGTCTATATTTTTCAGTAATATTTGTCCAAACAATTCTTCTGTGGAAAAAGTAACTCATTAGAGTTCTTACCAGCCCTTCCAGAAGCCATCACCTCTAGATTGAGTTGTGACTGGAACAGATGAATCACCCTGAACATCTCTGGTTGGATATCCAGCTGGTGGTGGTGCTACAAAAGCACCATCCTGTCCCTGTTGTTGCTTTGCGGATGAAGGATAAGCAGTTGCTGCAAATATTTAATAATAAACAAATCAGAATCCTAAGATGTAGACGTATTAACAAACCATAGACGCCCATAAGAACAAAAAATATACTATTACAAAAACGCACCTTGAGCCTGGTTTTGGTTGTAGCTACTCATAGTGAATAATCGAGGAAGATAATAACAAGATAAAGTTCAACCAAGATATAGGATATGTTCTTCTTATGAGATGTATACTATATGATGTAGGAGATTTTCTAATATTTTGCGTGTTAGTTTCTGCGGGTATTATATAGTTGAGGAATTTTGAGAGTTTCCGTATGGGGAAGGGAGAATGGGGAGGGGCCCGACCGGGGGTGCTGGGGAAGGAAGAATAGGAGGAAGTGGAGTTGTTAGAATAAAGACTTGACACGTAAGGTGTTGTTCAGAGAGAGCCACATCTAATCTATTTCGTCTATTACTTTATTAAGTTGCTTACTTGCTTGCTTAATTATAATTATCATAATTTTAATTTGTTCAAATGCCTTCGCAACTTTCTTGCTTGATCATAACCTATACGTTATGAAACATGGAATATAAAAGATCAACTCTTTTTCAGTTATACAATTTCCTCCTTTTTTCATAAAAACTGTGTTTATTCAACCATAAATTAACACGGAAGAATATGTAGCTTTTACTATTCTAGAAACATTGAATAGTTCTCATTCTACACATGTCAAGTGTTCTTCTGTAGAAATCGTAGATCAATTTACACAATTTCCTATTAGAAGAAAAAGCATTCCATTGTTTTTTTCTATGAAAATTATGCTACTATTTTTATATATAGAATTTTATGACAAAATAATGTTTGCTAAGGTGGGCCAGCCTAAAGAAGCAAAAGGAAAGTTGAAAGCAGACAGGCCGAATGCCAGAAATACCAATCACTTACATTTGTCATTGGAAATTGGAATGTCGTAATCGTAACGTAATTTGTGTAAAGGACCGGTATATCTTAATCTTACCCGCGTTATGGATATAATATGTGACCATTGAGAAACGCGTTGGCTTGACTTTTCAAACGAAACCCCTTGATTTTTGGTCTCATGTTTACGTCTCTTCTTCCTCGGTTGTATCTCTTGAGTCTTATGATTTGCCGTCAAGTTGCAAGTAATTAGGTCATCAACTCAATTAAGTTTTAAAGGTTATCTTCCTTGCACCTTCTGTTCCTGGCAATTATATTTGCCCTCAACTTAGAGCCAGTTTGGATTGGCTTATTTTAGGTGTTTTTAAGCCAGAAGAGTTATTAAATATTTTTTTTAGTTTTTGGAGTGTTTGGCAAAAATAAATGTGCTTTTAAGCACTTGTTTTTAAGCAAAAAAAGTGAAAAAAAAAAACTAAAAGCTCCCAACTTTTACTTTTGGTTTTACCTTTTAGCTTAAAAACATATTTTTAAAAGTCACTCCAAACACCCACTTAATCTAAAAACTTGTTGCTTTGCTTGAAGTACACTTAGAGGTCGTTTGGTTTGCCTTTTGGAGGAGCAAATACCTGCACAGACATCAACAAAAAGTTATACAAATTTTGGCTGACAATGTCAAAGAATATATAAACAAAATGTTATGAAATTTTGTTTATATGTGTATTAAATTTTGAGTTGATTTCCTCTATGGTAACTCAACTTTAGGTAATAGGCCACCATGGTCACTTATGTTTGTTTTGTCTTTCTATGGTCACTCAACTTTGGGTAATAGACCACCATGATCATTTATCTTTGTTTTGTCTTTCTATGGTCACTCAACTTTACCCTATAAACTCTTATGGTCATCCAACACAAAACTCTACAAACTTCCGTTAAGTATATGCTGATGTGACAACTAATTTTTTTATGCAAATTACAATAAATAAAAAAAGCTAAAATCATTTAGGACCAACTCACTTTAGACCCCACCCAGCTCCAATCTGAGTTAAACTTGGTCGTCTGACCTTGGCGAGTTAGCTGTATTCATGTATTTCATAAGCAAAAATTTTTATTTAAGTGCCGTAGATTTTTAATTAATGATAAAGATATTTCACAGTTTGTTTAAGTAGTACTGCTTTTATTTATATACATGTTTTTTTATAGTTGATATTGATATCAATTTAGCAGATATGATAATAGCTTCAAGTTGATATTAAATGAACTGACTATAGCATATCGTTTTGCGGGTTAAAATGGTTATGCTCTCTTGGAAGAAAGAAGTCATAGACAACAGTTTGATAGGTGTCACGACCCAGTTTTGGAGCCGTGACCGGCGCTTAGGAACTAAGTCCCTAAACAAGCCTTATCAAAATTCTACAGAAAATCGGGCAGAGTTTCCTCTGTTTTAGGACTATCCAAAAATGTACCTGCTCAACCAGAATACCAAAATACACCAGTAATAATAATAATTACTCAAAAACTATGTCTTTAGTGCATTAACAAAGCAAAGTGCTTCATCTAACTCCCAATAAACCAGAAACGTCTGACAAGAAGTACTAAGTTCATAAAGGCCTAAAATACTCGCAAGACCAACTTATTAACTGAATAACCAACTCAAAGATAAGACAACTGACTAACAAATGACTAAATGGAGCGACTCTAAGAGTTTCAAAGAAGGACAATAATAAATAACTGAAGATCTTGCCCACGCGAACTAATGCGGGGCTCACCGGGATTATCAACTCGCAGCTCTAAGAATGAAGATCCTCGGCTACGGCACCTACTGTATCTTGAAGGAAAAATATAGCGAGGAGTAAGTCGCAACTCAGTGAGTAATAATGCTTAACCACAACCTTTTTAAGTGGGGACAAGTCAAAAACATGCCAGTAAATCTTATGCAGAAATATACATATAATTTAATTGTCACTTTCAGAATAACAAACAGAAATCAGTCTTTTTAAGTACTTCTTGTAAACAGTAATCAATATCAAATCAGTAGTAAATTCAGTAATTACTATACTATATCAAGTATATAGGTTAGGGAGATTTCCAAGAACAAACCATGTAATCAGTATAAATTCCTCTCTGAGGAAATCAGTAACGGTAAGCTAGTTCTACCTTCCCACTAGCAGGGACTGTAACGGTAATCCGGAGTATACAAGGTGTACCAGGTCTAACGTACCCATCGTTAGCTACGGGGTCTGTCAAGGTTCATCCCAAAAATATATATATAATCCCTATACCAAGTACAAGGCATTTCAAGAAACAATTCAATATTTCACATAGTGGTAAAACATGTCAAGTAGCGGTAAAACCATATCCTGTAACGGTAAAATAATTCTAGTAAATATCTCGGTACATGTCTTGTAAAAGGACTTGTCCCATGCAATTTAAATCATTCAGTAATATATTTTACTTCAAAATCAAGTAGAAACCATGCAGGTTATGGAAATACAAATTGCGGTAAGGTCATCACTCAAAGTACAGATGCGTGTAGCTTAAGCGTATCTTCCACGAGCAATCCAACACCTCGTCCAGTCAATCTATAATAAAATCATATCGATCTCGTGTTACTTTCCGTGTTACGGCTAATTCATAATTGATCTAAAATACTCGACCCTTGAGTTATCATATTTGCCTGTCAATACATCAAATTATATTTACCCACCACTGTGTAACTATTCTATTTATGTGACAGGAGTCATACTCAACTGCTCATATCTTGGTTCATTAGCAGAATCCATCAAGCTACTTATAGCCATATCTTTACTTAAAGATAATAAAATTTCCTTGCTGAAATTCTACTATTCTATTTGTAACAATATTCATAAAGTTTCTTTACTAACTTTACAGGGAGTTTACAAAAAGTAGCAAACACTAAGTTTACATCCCCATAATTTTTTTTAATTATTTTCACCCATACAACTGATTAATGTATCATATGTGTTGCTATACTAAAAGATACCAATGTCATATTTATCATTAACCCTGAACATTAACTATACTCATGTTAGACAAGGTTAGAGTACATTAATACCTGGAACCTCTGATATGGAAATTTGCTTGATTCTTCTGTAAAATAGTACTGCCCGAGTCTTGATAGGTTTCTTCTCACTTTTCGTCACTTTATTTGTTTGCTTGTTTTAACAGAAGCCGAGAGGTGAGCTTTTTTTTGTTTTTGACCTTCGTTGATCCAATTTAGTTGGCCTCTGCCAAAGTCCTATTTGGGCTTTGACTATATCTTCTCTCTTTTTTTTTTTTTTTTTTTTTTTTTTAACTATTACTTTATGAAATGACTTAATTGCCTTTGTTTTATTTAACTAGGGTATTACAATAGGATATGTTGTAAAGAAGTTAATTATATGCTTAAAATGATTATGTTTTCTGTTGAAGAATTTAAATAATTTTACAATGATTTGATGTCTTCATTTTGCTTTGGATAATATATGTTCCCTTTTTGTTTGATACTTTATTTTATTTCTTTCACTTTGTAATGGTGCGATAACTGTTACATCTAATTTGTAGGATGAAATATGAAAAATTTAAAAGAAACAGAAAAAAGAAAAGCAAGTTGTTTTGCAGTAAGAAAGTTCTGCTAAATTCAATTCTTGGGTCGGTTTGGGGCTGGGTGGGGTCTAAAGTGGGTTGGTTTAATTTTATTTTTTATTTTTTATAATTTGCATAAAAAATAAAATTGCCACGTCAGCATAGCGTTTGGACATAGATTTGGTTGAAACTTGAGAATTTAAGTTTTTGAAATTGGGTTGAAAAATAATCTTTGAAAATTGAAGTTATATTTGGACATACATTTTACTTGAAAAAAAGTAGAAGTTTTGTGAGTGGTTTTTTAAATTTCCCAAAAACTAGCCCAAAAACAGCCTTTGAGCACTTTTTGGATTTTTGAAAATTTTTGATTTCAAACTTGGCAATTTGGTATAAACAAATACTTTTTCAGAAAAAATTTCTAAAAAATATTCCCAAAAACTATAAACAAACGGGGGCAAATTTAACAGAAGTTTGTAGAGTTTCGTGTTGGATAACCATGAGAGTTAATGGGTAAAGTTGAATGACCATAAAAAGACAAAACAAAGATAAGTGACCATAGTAGCCTATTACTCAAAGTTAAGTGACCATAGAAAGATAAAATAAAGATAAGTGATCATGGTGGCCTATTACCTAAAGTTGAGTGACCATAGAGGCAATCAACTCTTAAATTTTTTTGATGAAAAAATTAACCTTTATAATTATAAGAATATATATTTTCTTAATTTGTTAAAAGAATTGATGATATATAATTTAAATTATGCATTATATATTAATTTGCAATATCAATTATTCAGCATGAAATAATCTATGCATTACAACTCCGCATATGTCTATAGTTGGTTTAAAGATTGATATTTGTTTGGTTTCTTGTTCTATGACTGTTATATTGAATGTTACATGTAGCCTGGTTTGATTTGATATTGCTTAAGATTTCAATTTGGCGGACTAGCATTTTCGCTTTCTGTTGTGTGTTCATTTGTAGGGAATATGACTTTAAAATTATGGGTTTAAGAGTAGCATGTTAGAATGAATGTTCATAACTTTCACTTTATCTTATGCTTAGAGCTGACTGTTTCATGTTAAAATCCAGCATCATATTTTGTTTATATATTCTTTGACATTGTCTTTACAATTATACGATCTATACTTTTCGTTTGGAAAGCGCGATCGCGCCTTTTTTTAATTAATTAGTTTGCTTTTACATTGACCCTGTTGGCTGTTGCTGCTTGCTACTACTTGTATATATGTTTTTCTTAAATGTCCATTCCTTAAATATTTAGTAGCAGCACATTTACTAGTGTATAAGTTATTTTTCTTGTTAACTGTACCAATACTAAACCTAATTACATTCTATGTGGTCTGTTTTTTCTTTTTTCAATTTTGGATTGTTCGGTTTGATAATTTCAATTTGTTGGGCTTGAGTTTGGTTGAGTCACCACAATGTGAAATTTTAAAGTAGGAAGAAGCAGAATTTGAATTCTTTAATAATGTGCGATCAGTTCTTACTTTTGAAATTTAATTGATGTTTTTCTTAGACTAGTTATTTCACGTACACATTTGTATAGGGACAATAGATTGGAACTTGGAAAATTTTACTGACCTATCTGTATGGGCTAAATCAGTTTAGGAGTACAAATCGAATTTGAATTCGAATATAAGCAATTCTTCGTATCAAAGTTGAACAAACACACGAAAAAGATATAAATGCGGAAAAATAACTGTATTTTTATATATGATTGTGAGTACAAATTTGGGCAGAGTTTCAGTACAAATTTCTGGATCCCCATAATACAAAATGACCTACTATTTATAGGCCTAAGAGCCTTGTCCACGTTCTCCACCATCAGCTAGTTCATCATCCCACGATCTTGGCATTAAATGGAGAAGTTAGTGGGGGTAAAGTAGTGGGCTGCAAAGCCGCAAGAACCGAGGGGATTTACCGAGGCGCGAATAAATGACCTCGGTGGTAACACCCCACTGTTTGACCGAGGTGGCTGCTACCGAAGCTCAGCTTACGGCTCGTTTTCGGTAGCGACCTAGGTGCCATGGCCTCGGCGGTTTGCTCAATCGCTTCGGCGCTTGTCTTGTTGGTACGTGTTCGGTCGTTAAGATTTGCATGACCGAGGTGAATCACCGCGAGTCGATTTTTACCCAATACAGATAGTCCCCCCACTCCTTGGTCACCTACTGAGGTAACCGAGGAGTGGAGTAAAGTTTAGCGGGAAAGTGACGTGGCTTGATCTTATCCAAGTTTTTTAAAACTTGTCAACGGTTCGCGTCTCATCAGGTCATATCTCCTGCACGCGTGTCATCCAACCGTTGGTGGCTCGAACGGTCGCACCGTAATTTCGGTTCTCCCAACGTTACAATGATGACACTGACCCAGCCCCTGACTTCTCCAAACTTATAAATACCCCCTACCAAACCTTCTTCTTCATTTCCATCTTTGTGCAATCAACAGTGTTAAAGAGAAAAACAACCTTCATAATTCCTTTAATCTCAAAATTTCCAAGAAATCTTCGATCTTAAGCTACCATCATGTCTACCACAATCTCTAGGTAAGATTCAAGTGATTCGGGTGAAAGGGTACGAGCTCCGCCTATGGCCACAGCCACTGCTAGGGGCGACGTCGTTGCCGTTGCGCCGGCGGTACCAACGGCGGCGGTGGAGGGTGGGGAAGTGTCTTCCAGTGTTGGAGGCCTTAAACGTCGTAAAGCCAGGCCCATGCACAATTTGGCAGCGGAGGAGGAGGAGGAGGAAGCTGACGTCAGGGGGGATGATGCCATGCTTGATGACGTCTTGATTGGGAATTTCAGTGGCGTCATCCTTAGAGGTGATGTCGATAGAGGTGATGGTGAGGGCGACGACGCCGAGGGTGATGATGCCGTGGACAAGACCGAGGGCGGTAACGCCGCCGAGGGGGGATCTTCAAGACCGACGATTCCCCTTGAACAAGAACTCGAGCCCCATCAAATAATCCCCTCCCACTTTGATAACAGCAAGGACTTGAAGTTGCAAGCCTAAACAGCCGATCAGGAGGAAAAGAATAGGAATATCCCTGTGAACACCACACCGACCCGTATAACTCAAGCTCATGTTGAACAGGTTCGGAGGGAGTGCCGATTTGGGCCCGAGGTGAAAGTGATCATACCTGATCCAACGAGTCGAGTATGCCATCATATCGAGGGGCTTTCATTTGCTTACACTTATCCTTTCACCCCCGGTTTCTCCCTCCCGGTGCACAGAGTTATTGACGATTTTTGCCGGGCCTACAATTTATGCTTGGCTCAACTTGGCCCCGGTGTCTGGAGGATCGTTCAGTGCATGGACTGGATGAGCACGGAAGCGGGGGTAGACTTCACTTTACAACACCTCATTTCACTTTACTACCCCTACTTCCATAAAGCTGGGGTTGTAGCACTGAACAACCGAGGTAAATTTGCTCTTCTTCACAAGAGTGAAGACCACAGAGACCGAGGCTGGAGTGATCGCTACATCTTGTTGGAAACAAGTGTTTTGTCCACCGAACCTAATTTCCCCGAACGGTGGAACAACATACGTAAGTATCCTTCCCTTTGCATTTCACTCCTCGGTGATTTGTTCATGTTAGCTGACCTCATTTTCTTGTGATCTCTTCAGCCAACAAAGTTGACATCGTGCCCCTCGAGGGTTTGACTGAGTGGGTCAGAGCAGTGACCAAGGCTCGCAAACGCCCCGTTAGGACATGGATGAAGATGGCTGCTGAATTCGGTTGGTAGTGTAAAAGGCATGGTAAGTTTTTGATGATGCTTTGTTTGGTAGGTCATTTTGAGATTTTGATTTCGCTTCATTGACTTTCCTTCCCTCGGTACGAGGCTTTCCAAACCGTGCTATCAACACCAAGAAGAGTAAGAAGAAGAAGAAGAAGAAGGAAGAGAAGAAGAAGAAGAAAGATGGGGAGGAAACCGAGTCAGATGATGATTTGGTTGCGGCGGCTGGAGAGTATAAAGGGTTGAAGGCTTCCAAGTCTTCAAAAGCTTCTAAGGGAGCCCCCAGCCAAGGGACCTCCAAAGGTAACATTCACCTTCGGTTGCTATCATCACGTGTCGTTCCTTTTTTTGCTTTCTTATTCTAATTTCTTCCACTATCACAGGCGTGAAGAGGAAGAGGGCCACTTCAAAGAAATCCTCCCGTTCGGTGGCTCCTCGCACCGAGGCGGAAATTCCTCCTCAACCTGAAGCGGCGGTTGAGAGGCGTCGAGGATTGATTGACGAGCCCGATGATGCAGCTGCTGAGGCTTTGGTTCAAAAGGATGTTGAGTTCATTGACCTCGAGGACCAAGAGCCTGGATCTGAGGTAGCAGTCGCCAAAACTAAGGGCAAGGCCAAAGTCGTGGAGGCTGGCACTGCTGTATTTGAAGAGGGAGTTGGCACCGGGGCGGTTAGGTCACATTCTGAACCCGCGAGGATTCATCCTCGGTGGGGTCTTATCGGAGACTTGAAGTGCCGATTTCCTCAAATTTGCTGGCTTGCAGCCGAGGCGACATCTTAAGCCTCACGCCTTTGTTGGGTCCAACCGAGGATAAGGTTGTGCAGGAGTTTTCTTCTGGCCAACTATACAACACTATGGCCGCCAATGCTATGAGGGTAAGTTTCACCACACTTGAACTATGCTTTCAAAAGGAATTTTATCTTTACCTTTGGTTCGCCGCTGACTTTGACTCTTTAATTTTTGCTCAGAGTTTCATTCTTTCAATGAGGGCCATCGAGGTTGAGTCCTCGAGGACTGAAGAGGTTCGGCGCGTGGCTCGCCTATGGGACCAGCAAAAGGACAAATTCAATGCACAAATAGCTTCGCTGAAGGCTGACTTATCCAAATCCCAGTCCATCCTGCGTGAAGCCGAGGCGGCTTCCGAAGCTAAAATCAAGATCCTCGGTGATGGCTTCCAGGTTGAGCACTCGAGGCTGGAGGATGAAGCTGCGAGGCTCGGTGCCGAATTGTCTCGAACAAAGGCCGAGGCTGTGAATATGGCCAAAAAGCATCATGAACAACTGAAGAATCATCTGCTCTATATCAAGAAGCTGGAGAGTGAGAACTCCAAGCTTTCAGCTAAAGATGCTAAGATTGAAGCCCTTCAAGATGAGATCGCTAATCGAAAGAGTAGGGCTGCACTCAAGGTCAAGAGGGCCGAGCTGGACAAGCGATGGGCCATTATCAAGTCCCGGCTGAAGCTGCTCAAGCGATGCCGCACCGGGGAGATCGACTTAGATGAGGAGATTGCGAAATCCGAGGTGAAATCGGCGGAAGCCCAAGCGATCATTGATGAACTCCCATTAAGTGAAGCCTCGAGTGGCGATGAAGATGAAGAAGATGATGAAGATGCCGAGGGGGGCTCCGAGGATTGAGGTGATTCTCCCGAGGCATAGACTTCTTGTAGCACTGTTTGTAAGCCTTCGGGCTTTTATGCTTGTATTTTGGACCTTCGGGTCATTTTTTGAATGTAAATATTCTCAGCCTTCGGGCTTTTTAATGAAAGACTATTTGTGCCTTTATTTCGTGTGTTGGCTTTTTACATGTACCGAACACTTTGTCAAAAATACATAATATGCTTGCAAGACTTAACTGAATTTAATCGATGCAAACTTAGGGCGACGTCTCGCCCTCGAGTCGATGCATTGTGCAGCTTCGGAGTGTAAAATTTACACGGATAAAATGGATGAAACCAAAGTCATTTTATTGATATCAACGAGCCAGAAATCGGCTATTTACATAGAACCAAGTCGAAGCGGACCTTGGGTGAGAAACAAATTTTCAATAAAAGCAAATTGACAATATGCCGCTACCGGGCTGATTTACAATGTACTAAATCTAATCCTCGGGCGTAAGTCCCCGGTTGTCGGATAGATAAGCTTCGGTTGGGAGGCTCGATGTCGACCTCGATGTCAACCCTTCCTACTCCCCCCCAGTGTTCGGTTGTGAATCTCGATGAAGATCCGAGCACTGGAAATCGTTCGATTCGCTTCCTAAAAAGGTCAAGCAAAAAGATAGAACGAGGAGTAAGTACATTTTCGATCAATGCCGTGGGAGCATTGTTCGGCTCAGGGCTGCTGAGTTTAAAAAGATTGAAAAGTATTTACCTCGACTAGAAGTAGTATCGCTTCAGATTGGAGATATTCCAATTCAGAGGTTCGGGTTCTCCTTGCAGATTCTTAATTTGATAAGAGCCCTTTCCAACGATTGCCTTGACTCTGTAGGGTCCTTCCCAATTTGCAATAAGCTTCCCCCCGTTATCTTCCTTTGTTGATTGGTTCACAGTTTTTAGCACATAGTCTCCAACTTTGAAGTCCCTGAGTTTGGCTTTCCTATTGAGGTAAGCCTCGATCTGCCTTTTTTGGGCGACTAGCCGAACCAAAGCTAATTCCCTTTTTTCCTCGAGCAGATCTAATTCTATGCGCATTGCTTCTTGGTTGGCGTCTTCGGCAGTGTGAGCGTACCGAAGACTTGGTTCGTCCACTTCTACGGGGATGAGGGAGTCCATGCCATAAGATAGTGAGAAAGGAGTCTCACCGGTGCTGTTCTTCTCCGTTGTTCGCATGGCCCATAGCACCCCCGGTAACTCCTCGGGCCAAGGACCTTTTTTCTCTTCAAGTCTCTTCTTGAGATTTTCAATTATAATTCTATTTGAAGACTGTGCTTGGCCATTGGCACTTGGGTGATAAGGAGTCGAGGCAATTCTTTTGATCCCCCACTGCTGAAGAAATCAGTGATAGCTGCCCCCATGAATTGTTTACCGTTGTCACAAGCAATTTCTCTTGGGACACCGAACCTGTAGATGATGTTCTTTTCGATGAAGTCGACTACTTGCTTTTGCTTTACCTCGGTGAGAGCCGCCGCTTCTACCCATTTTGTGAAGTAATCGGTCAACACTAAGATAAAACGAACACCACCCTTTCCCTTGGGCAATGGTCCAACGATGTCCATTCCCCATTAGATGAAGGGCCATGGTGATACCACTGAATGTAGAGGCTCGGCCTGTTGGTGGATCATCCGCCCATGGCGTTGGCACTTATCACATTTCTGCACGAAGGCTTTCACATCGGCACTGATTGTGGGCCAATAATACCCAGCTCTTAATAATTTACGCACCAAGGACTTCCCCCCCGAGTGGTTGCCGCATTCGCCTTTATGCACTTCGGCCATCACGTATCTTGCCTCATCGGGACCCAAACACTTGGCCATCGGGCCGCAATATAACTTTTTGTATAGGTTACCCTCGATTAGGTGATACGAGGCTGCTTGGGTCCTTAGCTTCTTTGCTTCTTTTTTGTCTTGGGGGACAGTCCCCGAGTCGAAGTAGGAAATGAACATACTTCGCCAATCCCATCGGTTGTCTACTGAGTTAACTTGCAATTTCATCTCACTCATTTGTGCGGACAGCAGCCGAACCACTAAGTCAGTCCCCGAGTGAGCTTCGTCAATCGCCGAACCAAGGTTTACAAAGCATCAGCCTCGGTATTTTCCTCCCGAGGCACTTGTTTAACTCGCCATTCTTGGAATTGGGCCAAGATTCTTTGTGCTCGATCCAAGTATAATTGCATTCTGGGCTCCCGAGCCGTATAATCACCGAGGACTTGGTTCACTACCAACTGTGAATCACACCTTAGTTCAATTCTTTCAACCCCTATTTCCTTAGCCAGCTCCAAACCCGCTAAAGCTGCCTCATATTCCACTTCGTTGTTGGTCACTTTCTTAAACCGAACCGAGTGCCTGACTTTCTCCCCGGTGGGTGTTCTCAAGACTATGCCTAACCCTGAACCTTTGGAGTTTGTTGCTCTATCGGTGTAAAGTATCCATAGTCCCGAGGAGGTTCCTTTTGCCATGGAGTTTTCCTTTTCCGCCTCAGGCAAAATTCCAATACTAAAATTAGCCACGAAGTATGCCATGACTTGAGACTTAATGGCAGTCCGAGGTTGATAGGTAATGTCATACTCGCTTAACTCTACCGCCCACTTTGATAACCTCCCTGATAACTCCGGTTTATGCAAAATATTCCTTAAAGGGAAGGTTGAAACTACCGCTATTGGGTGACATTAAAAATAGGGTCGTAGTTTCCGAGCAGTAACAAGTAAAGCAAGTGCTAATTTCTCCAAATGTGGATACCTGGTTTCAGCGTCGAGGAGTATCTTGCTCACATAGTAGATGGGCTGTTGTTTACCATCTTTTTCCCGAACCAGCACAGCGCTGACTGACACCTTGGACACCGCCAAGTAGACCAGCAATGTTTCACCTTCTTTTGGCTTGGCAAGCAACGGTGCATTAGCCAAGTATTGTTTCAAATCTTTCAACGCTTGTTTACACTCCAGTGTCCACTCGAAGTGATTGTTTTTTCTCAAAACGGAGAAGAACTTGTGGCATCGCTCCGAGGACCTTGAGATAAATCGACTCAAGGCGGCGACTCGGCCAGTTAAGCGTTGAACTTCTTTCACCCCGGTCAGCTCCTCGGGGATTTCTTCAATAGCCTTGATTTTGTCTGGGTTGGCCTCGATTCCTCGTTCAGAGACAATGAATCCCAGGAATTTGCCTGATCCAACGCCGAAGGCGCACTTCTCAGGATTCAACTTCATGCCGTATTGCCTCAACATAGCAAAGGCTTCCCTCAGATGATTCAAATGATCCTCCATTTGGATCGATTTGATGAGCATATCGTCTATGTAGACCTCCATAGACTTTCCAATATATTCTTTAAACATGCGACATACCAACCTTTGGTAGGTCGCCCCGGCGTTCTTCAAACCGAAGGGCATCACCTTATAGCAGAAGGTACCTCGGTCAGTGATGAACGAGGTCTTCTCTTCGTCCTTCGGGTCCATGAGGATCTGATTATAGCCCGAATATGCATCCAAGAAGGTCAATAGTTTGTGTCCAGCCGTGGAGTCTATCAACCTGTCAATTTGTGGCAATGGATAAGAATCTTTTGGGCAAGCCTTGTTTAAGTCAGTGTAGTCTACACACATTCTCCACTTGCCATTCTTCTTCGGTACAACCACAACATTGGCCAGCCATTCGGGGTATTTCACCTCTCTTATGAAACCATTTTCTTGCAGCCTAGTGGTTTCATCCTCGATCGCCTTCTTTTTGACCCCGACATGAGGTTTTTTCTTCTGCTTTACCGGGGTGAATTTTGGGTCCACATTCAGTTTGTGAGTCATGATCTCCGGATCGATATCCATCATGTCTGAATGGGACCAAGCAAAACAATCATGGTTGGACTTCAAAACTTCTATAATCGCCTTTTTCGACTCCGGGTCCAACTCCGAGCCGACAAACACTTTCCTATTGGGGAAATCTTTCAATAGGGTGAAAGATTCAAGTTCTTCAACAGTTGAGTCCTCGGCTTTTTGCTTCCGAGGCTCTTGAATACAGGCTGGAATCTTTTCGACTTCTCCTCAGGCGTCCTCCCCGCTTGACCCCGGTTCCTGTCGTTGCTATTGCTTTGGCCCGATCGGGGAGACTCCACTCTTTAATGCAACCGAATAGCACTCCCTTGCTACTCGTTGCTCCCCTTTGATTGATCGAACTCCCCAAGGTGTAGGGAATTTAATCACTTGATGCAAGGTGGAGGGGACAGCTTCCATGGAGTGGATCCATGGCCTTCCGAGGATCACATTGTAGGCTAGATCCTCGGGCATGACTTGGAACAATGTTTCTTTGGTAACCCCCTCGGCGAATGTCTTGAGTGTGATCTCACCCAACGTTTTCTCCGTGGAGTTGTTGAAGCAAGCTAACACTGTTGATTTGGGGACAACTTCCCCTTTCAGCCACATTTTCTTAACAGCCCCGTAGCTGATTATATTGACTGAGCTACCGGGGTCGATCAGGACTCTTTTTATGTCAGAGTCGTTGATTCTTAGCATGATAACTAAAGCGTCGTGATGGGGGAACATCATCCCATCACAGTCATCATCGTCAAACACAATGTCTTTGCCCGAGCCTCCAACTCGGGTTCTTTTCTCCATGGTGATGGAGAGCTTGGCAAATTTCTTGGCCGCGGCGAAATTTATGCCGTTCACCTCTGATCCCCTGGTAATGACATTCACTACTCTCTCCGGGGGTGGAGCCCGAGGTGGTTGTCCATCGCCTCGGTTCTTGGAAAAATTATCTTTCCCTTTGTCGGTGAGGAAGTCGGCCAAAACTCCCTTCTTCAGCAAGTGAGCTACCTCGAGGCGCAAGGCTTTGCAATCCTCGGTCCTATGGCCATAATCTGCGTGGAATTCGCAATGCAGATTGTGGTCTCTTTTGTCTGCCGAGGTCCTCATATCCTTGGGAACCCTTACCCGGCAGTCCCCTTGACTACATTGACCAGCTCCGAGGTCGATATGTTGAAGTTGTAGTCTTGGATCCGAGGTAGATCCTTTTTTGGGGCCGAAGCGGAGCTTGAGGGATTTCTTTGGTTCATAGTGGGTTGAACCTTCCCTCCGAGCCTTTGGCTTATGTGAGAATTTGGGTATGAACTACCGAGGGTGTTTCCCAACCTTTGGCTGACATGCTGCCTTGTCGAGGTATATGGCTCATACCTCCCCTTCGGGTTACTTCGTGGCGCCTCGGCGCGATTTGAAGATTCGCCTCGGTTTCGTTGATGATAACCTCGGCTCTTGAATTCAGCCTCCTCCAATCTGATTTTGGAGTAAGTGCGCCTACGCAGATCCTCCCATGTTAGGACCTGGTAT
The DNA here is from genome assembly GCA_029990575.1 of Petunia axillaris subsp. axillaris. NCBI lineage: Eukaryota > Viridiplantae > Streptophyta > Magnoliopsida > Solanales > Solanaceae > Petunia > Petunia axillaris. The sequence continues at coordinate 7,527,247 of JARKNS010000001.1, read as the reverse complement.
TGTTGGAGTTCTTTTCGCAATTCAACGGCCGCGTCAGAATTGCGAATATTGATACATTTTTCAAATGCCATGATGGCCAAGGTATCGTCCATCCGAAGTAATTCCATGCTTTCGACGTGGAATCGCTCAAGAAATTCTTTGAGTTGCTCACCGGGTTTTTGTTTTACTTCACATATATCTTCCTTCCTTTGAAGGATCTTTTGTGCCCCGGTGTGCGCCTTGACGAAGGCGCTAGACATTTCCATAAATGAGGAAATCGACCCCGCCGGCAGACACATATACCAACGTAGAGCCCCCTATTCTAATGACTCATCGAATTTCTTCAAGAACATCGACTCGAGCTGTATAGCCGTTAAGTCTTTGTTCTTCACCATTGCCATATATTCTCTTATGTGTTCTTTGGGATCGGTGGTCCCATCGTATTTCTTCAAGAATATGAGTTTGAAGCCCTTGGGAGTTGGGGCTGGAGCCGCTTCGGGCTTGAAGGGCAGCTCCCTGTATTAATCGATATCGAGGTCGTCTTCCTCCTTTGTTATCCCCGGCATGCCCTCGAGGCACTTTTCCACGCGCGCCTCGATGCGAGCCTCAATCTCCCTGCTCATTTTTTCAACGTCAACCGAGGACGTTGTCTCAGCCACGGTGGGAACCATCCCGAAGTGTGGCGTGGTAGTTGGATTGTTCCTCGAGCCCTCAGACATGGCCCCGTTGTGAGGTCCCCCTGTTATCGCACCCGGAGGAACGAAGAGCGGGATGCCTCCACCAGGAGCCGAAGGCTGGGTGCTGTTTGGGGCAGCACTGTTCCTCGCCTCTAACGAAGCGCGAAACTCAGCATTAATGTTCGCTTGCTCATCCTGTCTATTTTGGAGAGCTCTCAGCGTAGTGACAACATAAATCTGGAACTCTTCAGTTGTCATTGATGAGATGGGCTGTTGGTTAAACGGAACTTCAGCCTGTTCACTATTGTTACCGCCATTGTCAGCCATAACGTTGTTGAATCGTAAGCTTTGATGAAAAACGGATGTGAAACTTTGGAACAAAGCGTTACTGCTTATATCCCCACAGACTGCGCCAATTTGTATGGGCCTAAATCAGTTTAGGAGTACAAATCAAATTTGGATTCAAATATAAGCAATTCATCGTATCGAAGTTGAACAAACACACGAAAAAGATATAAATGCGGAAAAATAACTGTATTTTTATATATGATTGTGAGTACAAATTTGGACAGAGTTTTAGTACAAATTTCTAGATCCCCATAATACAAAATGAACTACTATTTATAGGCCTAAGAGCCTTGCCCACGTTCTCCACCATCAGCTAGTTCATCATCCCATGATCTTGGCATTAAATGGAGAAGTTAGTGGGGATAAAGTAGTGGGCTGCAAAGCCGCAAGAACCGGGGGGATTTACCGAGGCGCGAATAAATGACCTCGGTGGTAACACCCCGCTGTTTGACCGAGGTGGCTGCTACCGAAGCTCAGCTTACGGCTCGCCTTCGGTACCGACCTCGGTGCCATGGCCTCGGCGGTTTGCTCAATCGCTTCGGCGCTTGTCTTGTTGGTACGTGTTCGATCGTTAAGATTTGCATGACCGAGGCGAATCACCGCGGGTCGATTTTTACCCAATACACTATCTACACATTTTGGGCGCGAAAGGAAGTTATTTTTATTTAGTTCAAATACTAAATAAACAGAAAAAGTAAGTTAATTCGGACTGTCACATGTATAAAATATTTGATTGAGCAATAGACACCTTGACTGCTTTCCACTATGGGTGAAATCTTGTCAATTAAGAATATATAGCAGAAGGTAAGACTCAACTATGTCATTATTTTGCTAAGAAATTTAGTTTGTAATTATGGTAGAAAATGAGTACTAATGGATGCTATTTTGCACATTAGCAATTTCTCCACCAAAACCCCACCATTATTGTGGAATGTGGATGTTGGTGGAGCAGTACTTTTTCCCATTAAGAGATAGACAGCTAGGTATTGGAAGAAAAAAAAAGTACTCTTTGCCTCTAGGTGATATTTAGGCTATGAATGTAAGTTGTGATTTCAAAGGTCCGCTTTCACTGTGGGAAACTTATTAAGTCTTCTAACTATAGTTTTCATATTCAATCCTTTAGGGGTCGTTCAGTTGTTGGATATTGTAGGCTTATACATGTACTAAATCCAGAACTAAGTATCACAGTGTTCGATTGCTTTGAGTTGAAATTCTAATGTGGGGATTAAGTTAGTACAACGTTTGGTTTGTATTTCTTTTTCCCGCATAGTTAATACCTGCATAAATTATGTGGGAATCTATGTATTATTTTATGCGGGGTAGAAGGTGGAATTAATAATATGGGTATTAGTAATGCGGATATTAAAATTTGAAATGACAAAACTAACCTCATAATAAATAAAAATATTTTTTGGAACGAATTTATTTAAATGTTAAATAAATATTTTAAAATTATACTTTGTATATTAATTTGTGATATATATCAATGATTCAAGAAATAATGCACATATTATAATCCCGCATAACTGATACCCGCATTATTAATACCTATATTATTAATACTCATATTATTAATACATGCATTGCTAATACACACGTTATTAATACCCGCATAAAAAAGAACCTTTCAACCGAACGACCCCCTAAGTGTATAGTCAGAACATTCCACGTAGTCGTTATGTTACATTCGAATCAATTCAATTATATCCTGTCAAAGTTCACATGTTCCTTCAGGGCAGCAGTGTGAACAGATTATACAAAAGTATACATAAGCTTTATTCCCCTCTTAAAGCGAAATATTCCTAATTAATTAACAGGATGGAATATATTTATAGGATATGCATACAACCAATTACTTCTAATTATAATCGGACATTTATTGCTTCGAAATAGTAAAAGCTAAGCTTTTTCTTTGTACCTCCTCTTATTTTTATGTCCCGAGAGAGCCATGCAGATTCCTTTTTCACCTTCTGAAATTTTAAAAAACTTATGACGCTTTCCGACTATGCAAGCTTTTTGACAAACCACCGCTTTTTCAGAAGGAATAAGTAATAGAAAAACCTCACGCAAATGAAAAGAATGAAGATTAAGGGGCCATTTGTTTTTATTAAGATTAAGAGGCCTGAATTTGAATGCACATCTAAATATTAAGATGCTGTCTCTGGACCTGAATATTGAATCATTAAGACTGTTTTTTTTTTTCAACATCTGAATGCATTTAATTTTTTTATTTGAATAAAATAACATATAATTCAAATAAAATAGTAATTAAATATGAATAAGCAACTACAAAATATTCAATGTTTAACCGTAATTTCGTTTATTAGGTTAAGTTTACAATTAAATTTATAAAGCGGAGTCACGATCAATAATCAAGATTAAATGCCTAATGTGAAAAGATATAAATGACTATAGTAAATGCAAAGAAATAAAGACACGATTAGTGCGATATAATAAATGAAGATTTAAATAAAAGGAACCGTGTTCAGGCCGTATAGACTGTTCATCTGTCCGTTATAGTTGTCCATCTTCGATTCTATCCGCTGCCTTTATGCCCATTCGTAGCCACGTGTCGTCTATACGTCGTCCTATGTGGATGCTTAGTCACCAACTTTGGTGACGACGGATTTAACCCAATACAGATAGTCCCCGCACTACTCGGGCAGAGAATCTGGTCGAGGAGTGGAAAACGAATTTTGAGCGGGAAAGAACTCTTTGGAATTTTTCTTAAGTAACACATTTGAGTCCTTGGATTCATATTTGGATGCTGCCCGTTGAATTCTTCAAAGGTTTTTGATTGATTGACATTTTATCAGTATAAGCATTAAATGCTCCGCTAAAGACAAAACGTGCAAGTTGTCAATTCCGCTCCACTTTTTACTGAAAAAGTGACTGTCGCGTGTTCCGAGACTGCAGGAGTGATGATTGAACTGCACCTACTCACGTCTTGCACGTCCCCTAGCAAAAACCGCCATTTCGATTTTTATTTTTTTAACGGCTGGATTTATTTGCCTATTGCGCGGATACTTGCCACGTGTAGGAGCGGGTCGGGTTTTGCGAACCCTATAAATATGATTTCTACTAGCTTGAAACCTTTTTACTTCATTCCAAATTTCATCCAAACCTTCAAAGCTTCAAAACACCTTTCCAAAAATCCCTAAAACGCAAACAATTATTCTTCCAATCTTCTAGTCCAAATGTCTCCAAAAGCCAAGAGAAGTTTGAATATGGACGCTGTGGCTAGTAGTTCTTCAGCAGCAGGTGGTCAATCCACGAGTTCCCCAACTTCGGTTGCTGATGTGATTCCGAAAATTTGGGGAAGCCTTGAAAATGATTGTTCAATCAGCTCGTTCAGTCACTATGGCAATATAAGGTCGTGGCCTTCAAGCCGGTTTAAGAGTTCAATTACTCCTGACCTTTTGCCTAGGGTTAAGGCAGATTGTGGCTGGGACGATGATGTTACAGTTTCTTGCCCTTATCCAACGGAGAATATTACTTCTGCGAGAACTGGGTGGACAGCCATATCCATGTACCCATTCACGATAGGTTGTACGCTCCCGTTGCATCCTGTTATAGAGGATATTTGTAAATACTATCTTATCTGCCCGGGGCAGCTGTGTCCGAGCATTTATAGAATTGTTTCCCTGCTACAATGGTTTGCCGACGAGACTGAGCAGGACTTTGAATTTAAGCATTTCGTCTCTTTGTATAGCCTTCAAGTTGCGAGAGACGGATATATTAACGCCCGTATGAGAGGAAGAAAAGCTCTAGTGAGCAAGTCTGAAGATACAGGGGATAGGGGTTGGATGCATAGGTATGTTTATGTGCAGTCTAAACTCCTCACTCGTGGCAGCAAAACTAATCTCCGCGAGGTGTGGAACAAAACTCGTAAGTCCCGAGTCTTTGTACTGAATACTTTCTGAATTGCGTATTTGCACCCTCTAATTTTCACTCTTTATTGGTTAGCTGACAAGATTCCTTACGACGGTCTGATTTCCGAGGAGGAATTGTCCGCTTGGGTTGAACCTATTTTGGCAGAGTTTACTCACGAGCAGAGGCAGTGGTCTCACTATGCTTCTTTAAAGAAGTTATCGAACCCTAGCACCCATGGTAAGCTGGCTACCCAAATTCTTGCTAGTTTATGCAGAGCTCACCACGGTATTAATATGAATTTACTCTCAGGTTTAGGTGCTGGTGGTAGTTACTTTCCTGCTCCTCCTCCTGTGGAGGTGATCGTTGACCCCGTGGCTGAGATCAACGAGGAGGCAGCTGCCATTCTCCAAACTGCTGCAGCTATCAAGGCCAGGGAGGGTGGTGAGGAGGTCCTCGCGAGTTTGAAGAGAAAGAAATCTGACTCTGCAAAGAGTAAACCCAAAAAGAAAACGAGGACAGCCCGTAAGACTCCTCAGCCCTCTGAAAAGACAGTTGAACCCAACGTTGCTGCTGCTGATACGCCCAAGGCTGGGCAAGAGAGTGTTAGAAGTTCGGCGGCTGCCCCTGAATCTGCTGAGCCTATGATAGTTGACATTTCAGATTCAGAGGCTCCCGATGTGAGCTTGACTCAGAGGAAGAGGGCGTCTCTTCGAGGTGATAAGAGGAAAGATGTGGAGACTTCTTCTTACGCTTTTGAGGAGAGTCCCCGGGTTGGTGATGAAGGAGATAGAGCTGAAGAAGTAGGGGAAGAAAGAATGCATGAAAGTTTTGCCTTCTTCCCCGAGGACCCAAAGCCGGACGAGCCTGAATGGGTTGGTGGTCAACAGGGTGAGCCTGAACAAGTCAGCCACAGGCGACCTGGCAAAGAGCCGATGAGAGAAGAGGAGGAGGAGAAAAATGAAAAGGCTGATGAGCGGAGGAAGACTGAGGGGGAGGCTGAACCCCAGATCTTTCACTACAAGGATATGATGAACTTAGCCGGTGATGAGGTGGCTCTAGTTTATCTGCAAGAGTGCGACACTCTGGACCCTGATGAGACAGGTGACATTGAGGTCTCTCGCACAAAGCTCACTAGGAGAGTATCTCTAGGAGGAAGGATTGGGGCGTACTCCGTTAAGGGTATTCGTCACAAATTTGGTCCCCAATATCCTTCTGAACAAGCGAGGGAGCCCAGGCCGTGTATGAGGGAGTGTGACTTCACTATTCCCCCGGACACAGATTTTCTGACGAAGCCTGGCCACTTGGTTAAAGTAATGTCCAACCTGATCGGTCCTCGCGAGGAGTGGAACATGCGCAGCATGAGCGACGAGCAGCTGGCTTACGCAATCGCTGAAGATACTGCTCAGGTAATGTTTCCCTCTTTACTCCTTTATTTTTATTAAGACCTTAGTTCTGATTACCTACGTATTTTTACTTGTTGCCAGGCAAGTATGATGGCGGCCGAGATCATGTTCCGTTCTAGGCTGAACAATCAGGACCAAGTCCTTGGCTTAAAGAAAGATCTTTTGAAGGCTCTTCAGGACAAGCAGGCCTTAGAAGAGGAAAAACAGGCTCTGATCGGGGAGAAGCGGGTCCTGGAGGGGAGGCGTGGCTTCTTTGAGGATAAGATAGACAGGTTGGAGAAATCCAACACTGAGGCTAACGACAAGATAAACGCCCTCCTCGAGGAGAGGGACCGTCTTTTGGATGAGAAAGAAAGGTTTGCACTATCCTTTGAAGATCTGAAAGCCAAGATGAACGAACAAGGTAGCCAGATTTCTCAGCTCGCCCATGAGCTTAATGTGAAGGAAGTCACTTTGGAAGGCATCCGTAATGCTTCTGACCTGATGCTGAGAAATATGAACAAAGCTAAAGCTGAATCTCAGGCTGCTCGAGGAGAACTGCAAGAAGCCAAGAATCGGGTTGAGGAATCTGCAAAGATCCAAGAGCTGTTGACGATGGAATTGGCGAATCTGAGGGATCGTTATACAATCGACTCCAAACTGGAAGCTCTTGAGGCCAAGAAGAAGTTGCTCATTCAAATGCAGCGTGGCCAAGTTGATGTCGACTTAGTCCTCGACCAGACCATAGCGACTATCATCGATGTCAAGCGGGCCTTGGGCATGGAAGTAGGAGCCGACGATGACGATGATGATGAGGAGGATGATGAAGGCAGTGAGGATAATGAAGATGAAGATTTGGGTGGGGATCCGACTGATGGAGCTAGTGCATCAGGTCGAGAACCTAGCCAAAATGATGACTGACGCCTTATCTAGTCCTTCTCATGATTTTACCGAATGTTGTTAACTTTGGATATTGTTAACTTGTGAATGTATATTTTGACTGTCTTTTGTCTGACTGGCGAGACTTGATGACCATTTTCGATCTCAAGTCTTGCTCATATGAATGATGTTAATATTTGTTGTTTAATGAGGTTTTCAGAAGTCAGAATTATGTTTCAAATCCTAGTGTCTGAGTTCCCTTTTTGGTGTTAATCTGCGCAGATGTTTGAAATAAAATTTGATCATAACCAAGTTAAGTTGCCCTTAGTTAAGATGAATGAAATCAGGCCTTCTGGGCTGGACGAAACCAGGCCGTTTTAGGTTGACTGAAATCTGGCCGTATAAGATGGCCTTGCGACAAACTTTGCTTATCATTTTTGACAACTGAAAGTTTTCGCAGAAAAATTCTGTTAAGGTTGAGGTTTTACCCTGCTATTTCTATTGAAAAGAATAGGTAACCCAATGACCAAATCACAAGATTGTTTGGTCGTAAAGTTGTAGAATTTGGGCGCATACAGGCCGCAAAATGTAAAAATAACGTAGCACAAGTAAAATAGTTCTATTAAACTTACTTGATTCTGCTTAGTCGTGGACTTGGCGAATGATCATGACCTTGCTCTGCTCGAAGATCACTCATGTTAACTGGGACTTTGGCCTACTGGGGCCCTCGCCTCCCCCCTGTTTTTATGTTGAAATTTCGTAATTTCAGACATAAAAAGACAATGGGTGAAACGCTGAATCAGAGAACACATATAACCAAAAGAGGAGTGTGTCCGTTGTGGGATTTGAACCCACAGCCGCGAAGCACGAGGACTTCGAGCTCTACCAGTTGAGCTAAACGGATCTGGCCTTTTGAAGACCGTTAGTACCATTTAGACAAAGATAAGAAAACAGAATAATCTTGAAAGAAAACAATAGCAAGTAACAGAGAATGGATAGAAACACTAACCCATGTACTACTTAGAAGTAGTACCACTTTAGGTGAGTCACGTTCCAACTGCTAGGTAGAAGCGATCCATCTGGTCGTGCCAAACGATATGAACCCTTACCAACGGATGCAACCACCTTGTAGGGGCCTTCCCAGTTTGGACCAAGTTTGCCGACATTTGCTTCTTGCGTATTCTGGGAGACTCTACGCAATACAAAGTCCCCGACTTCAAAGTTACGCAGCCTCAGTCCCCGATTATAATATTGCTCTATCCTTTCTTTCTGAGCTACTACTCGTATAAGTGCTAATTCTCTGCGTTCCTCTAGAAAATCCAATTCCTCGGAGAGGTTGACTGAATTAGATTCTTCAGTTGCATGAGCATATCGTAGACTTGGCTCGCCGATTTCGACTGGAATCAATGCATCAGAACCATACACTAAGGAATAGGGCGTCTCCCCGGTGCTCATTTTTGTGGTTGTTCTATATGCCCAAAGAACCCCGGGAAGTTCTTCCACCCAGCACCCTTTGGCCTGCTCGAGACGTTTTTTGAGTGAATCCACTATTATCTTGTTGGTCGATTCTGCCTGCCCGTTTGCCACTGGGTGATATGGGGAAGAAGTGATCCTTTTAATATGCAGATCCTCAAGGAACTTTGTGACCCTCTGACCAACGAATTGAGGACCATTATCCATGACAATCTCTTTGGGTGCTCCGAATCGACAAATGACATAACGCCAAAGGAAATCAACTACTTCCGTTTGACGTATCTTTGAATATGCTGCAGCTTCAACCCACTTTGTAAAATAATCAGTAATGATTAACAAGAAACGTACCCCTCTAGGTGCAGTGGGTAGTGGCCCAACGATATCCATTCCCCATTTCATAAACGGCCACGGGGAGATGATTGAGTGCAAGGGCTCTGCTGGTTGATGGAGGAGATGTGCAAACCTTTGGCACTTATCACATTTTTTGACAAACTCGTTAGTATCTTTTTCCATTTTGTCCCAATAATAGCCTGCTCGTATAAGCTTTCGTGCAAGCGCCTTTCCTCCCAAGTGATTTCCACAGCATCCCTCGTGAACTTCCCTCATCACATACTCAGTTTGGCTGGGACCTAGACACTTGGCGAGTGGGCCTGCAAAAGTCTTACGATAGAGGATACCATCTATAATTGTATACCTGGCAGCTTTTATCCTCAGTTTTCGAGCAGCCTTAACGTCTGATGGTAGGGTTCCATGCAGTATATAATTGATTATCTCATTCCTCCAATCCCAAGTCAGACTGGTTGTGTTGACTTCCATTGCATCTTTATCGATTGTTGTACATAGAAGATGAGCCACGGCTACCGAACCTGCTGCTCCAATCTCTGCGACTGAACCCAAATTTGCCAAGGCATCAGTCTCTTCTCGTGGAATCTGTGTGGCTTCCCAATTTTTGAATTGTGCTAGCAAACCAGTGACTCGGGCAAGATACCTCTGCATACGAGACTCTCTTGCGACGAAACCTCCAGTTATTTGATTGACGACCAGGGCAGAGTCACTCTTAAGGTGAATTCTGTCTGCTCCATAATCTCGAGCCAATTTTAATCCTGCAATTACGGCCTCATACTCGGCCTCATTATTTGTAATAAAGGGACATTTTATGGCCTGTCTAATGGTCTCCCCCGAGGGAGCGGTGAGGACTAAACCTAATCCCGATCCTTTTACACTCGAGGACCCGTCAGTGTGTAAGGTCCATGTCCCCGACTCCGATCCGGCGAAAAGAACCGCCTCACGTTGAGCATCAGGGTACATAGTAGCACTAAAATCTGCAATAAAATCTGCTAGAGCCTGAGATTTTATGGCTACCCGGGGTTGATAAGATATATCAAACTCACTTAATTCTACCGCCCATTTTACTAACCTGCCCGAGAATTCAGGTTTGTGCAAGATATTGCGCAAGGGGAAGGTAGTAACTACAACTATTGAGTGACTTTGAAAGTAAGGTCTTAATTTACGGGCAGCGATTACCAGGGCTAGTGCTAATTTCTCCAAAGGTTGATAGCGAGTTTCAGCATCTAATAAGGATTTGCTAATGTAATAAATTGGAAGTTGCTTACCTTTGTCTTCTCGAACCAGAACTGCACTTACTGCAGACTCAGACACGACCAGGTAAAGTAATAGTTGTTCACCTGGTTGGGGCGTTGAAAGTAAAGGCGGGTTTGACAGGTATCGCTTTAAATCCTTAAGTGCTTGCTGACATTCAGGGGTCCAATCGAACTCCTTGTTCTGTTTCAGCACGTCGAAGAAGCTTTTGCATCGATCAGATGAGCGAGAAATGAATCTCCTTAGCGCTGCTACTCTCCCAGTTAGCCGCATTACATCTTTTCTGTTATGAAGTACATCGGGGATGGCTTCTATTGCTTTTATCTGGGCGGGGTTTACCTCGATCCCTCGCTGGGAAACGATGAAACCAAGAAATTTCCCTGAACCCACTCCAAACGCGCATTTCTCTGGGTTGAGTTTCATGTTGTATTGATCAAGGATTTGAAAGGCCTCCTTCAAATGTGCTAAGTGATCTTCTGCCCGTTTGGACTTGATCAGCATGTCGTCGATGTAGACCTCCATGGTCTTGCCGATGTGGTCGTGAAACATCCGGTTGACTAATCGTTGGTAAGTCGCACCTGCATTTTTAAGTCCAAAAGGCATTACTTTATAGCAATACGTACCTCGGCAAGTAATGAAGGAAGTTTTCTCCTGGTCGTCGGGATTCATTAAGATTTGGTTATAGCCTGAATATGCATCAAGGAATGTAAGTACTTCGTGCCCGGCCGTCGCGTCGATTAGTTGGTCAATCTGAGGTAGTGGATAAGAATCTTTCGGGCAGGCTTTGTTCAGATCAGTGAAGTCGATGCAGACCCTCCACTTGCCATTTTTCTTCGCCACTACAACCACGTTGGCCAGCCAATCTGGATACTTGACTTCTCGGACGGAGCCAATCTTGAGCAAGCGGTCAACTTCGTCATTTATGATCTGGTTCCTGAATGCCCCTTGTTGGCGCTTCTTTTGCTTTACCGGGCGATGGTACGGATCCACGTTCAACTTATGAGAAATAATCTCCGGGGAGATTCCTGTCATATCTGCATGTGACCACGCAAAGGTGGTGTGCCGCTCCTTGAGGAAGTGTAAGATATCTTTGCGTAAGTCTTTGTTTAACTCTGCTCCCAAATATACTTTTCTTTCAGGCATGTTATCGAAAAGTTCTTCTGGTTCTAAAGCCTCAATAGCTGGCGCGTACTCTTCCCGTGCATCCAACTTTGATATGAATTCCGGGACTCGGTAGTCTGATGCTTCATTGTTTGACTCTGATCCCGGGTTCTTTAATTGCTATTTTGCCTCCTCGGGGAGCTTGACTGCAACTGAGTAGCAATCTCTAGCGCAACGCTGCTCTCCCCGAACTTCCCGTATTCCCCACTCTGAAGGGAATTTCATTACTTGATGATATGTTGACGGGACTGCTTGCATATCGTGTATCCATGGCCTCCCAAGGATTATGTTGTAAGCCATATCCCCATCAATGACATGAAACGTTGTTCGTCTCATATTGCCTTCGACCAGGGTCGTCAAAGTAATTTCTCCCAACGTCTTCTCGCTGGAATTGTTAAATCCTGAGAGAACGCGAGAAATTGGTACAATCTCATCGTACAGTTTCAACTGCTGCATGACCCGAGATAATATGATGTTCGCTGAACTGCCTGGATCAACGAGTACTCTCTTGACATCAAACTCTTCCACCCGTAATGTTATCACTAAAGCGTCCATGTGAGGAAATTGCAAGCCATCTGCATCTGCTTCTTCAAAAGTTATTGTATCCTCAAGTCGTGGTCGTTTGGTCTTCGTAATAGATACTTTGGCGTATTTCTTTGCTGTGTATGTGACTGCATCAACCTCAATACCACCAGAGATGACGTTGACTGTCATTTTTGGAGATGATACTCGAGGAGGTTCTGATTTATTTTGCTGGGCCTTTGCGTGAGTTTGCTTTCCTTTTTCTGTCAAGTACTCCTTGAGATAGCCCTGTTTCAATAAGTTAGCGACTTCGTACCTTAGAGCCTTGCAGTCATCCGTTGTGTGGCCGTGATCGCGATGGAATTCGCACCACAAGTTTTTGTTGCGCTTGCTGGAGTCACCCTTCATATCCTTAGGCCATTTGACCTTTTCGCTCATCCCCTCGAGCACCGCTACAAGTTCGACTGCTCCGATGTTGAAAACGGGCAGGGTTGGAATTCCACTAGAAGTTGAAGCGGAATCATTGCCCCTTGCCAGGCCTTTGTTGTTACGACCGCGTCCATTTGAGTTGTTACGCGACCGACTGGGATATGGCTCGTGCCGTGCGTCTGGCCTATCTGTCTCGATCTTTCCCCCAGCGCCATTGGTGCGAGTTTGGCTCCGTCCTCGGGTACCTGTGCCAATTAATTTATCTTCGTCTATACGTACCTTTGAATTATAACGGTTGTAGACATCCGACCAGTTTGCTGCAGGATATTCTCGCAGGGATTCATACAATCGCCTGGTCGCTTCAGAACTCTTGACGTCCAAGCTGTTAGTGAATGCAATAGCCGCCCATCGATCTGGAACTTTGGGTAGCAACATACGTTCACGCTGAAAGCGATCCACATACTTCCGGAGAGAATCCCCGGGCAGTTGTTTGATTTCAAAGATGTCCTCAACTCTTGTTTCTGTTTTCTGAGCGCCTGTGTGTGCTTTGACAAATAACTCCGCCATCTCGGCAAAAGATCCTATTGAATTTGGTGGCAGCATTGAATACCACCGTAGAGCGCCATCTGCCAAGGTTTCTACGAATTTCTTCAATTGCACTGACTCGATCTCCTCGTCGGTGAGATCGCTTGCCTTTATGAAATTGCTAAACATCATCAAGTGGTCGTTGGGGTCAGTTGTTCCCCGGTATCTTGGTATGTTTGGCATTTTGAATGTTTTGGGTATTGCCTTTGGTGCTGCTTCTTTCTTCCAAGGCCTTTGAGTATACCGTTGAACGTCAACTTTCTTCAAAGTGGGTGGTGCGCCAGGGATCTGGTCAATCCTCTCATGAAGAGAGCGCTGCAGGGCCTCCCGGCTCTCTTTGAACTGCCTGGTGAGGGCCTCCATGACCTCGCTCATTTCTGTTGGCACCGCTGATCCTGCATTCTGATTTTCAGCGCGTCTCGAGGCATGAGACGGTGAAGCATCCCTTGGACGTCCAATGGGTGGATTTCCTGCGTTTGGCAGGTTTTGTCCTCGTAGGCTGTCGATAGCTTCCCGTATTTGCCTGTTGACTTCAGCCTGTTGCCGTATGAATTCAAGGACAGCGTCTTGAGAATTCCTCGAATTCCCAGGACCATTGGGTCTTCTAGGTCCTCCAGGCCCTTGATCGAAGTTCCCTCGGCCAGGATGGCGGCTATTTCTGCTACCTTGCTGGCTGTGCTCGTTTTCCTGTTCCGCTGGGAGCACGTTCTCGTCCTCTGCAATGGGGATCACGTCGTCGTCTGCAGGAATAACATCTTGCTGTTCGTTCCCGGCCAAATTTAAGTCTACTTGCTCCGCAGCGTTGAGGTCTTGTTGCCCGTCAATGGGAGCGTTGTTGTGTGAGCTGTTATCTGCCATTTTGACAAAAAGAAAACGAGGAGAGCCAACGAGCGAGAAGAAAGCGAATAAAGAATAAAATACGATAAGCAATTAACCTACGGAAGTTATTGACCGGCTCCCACTGTGGTCGCCAAATTGTTTAACCGTAATTTCGTTTATTAGGTTAAGTTTACAATTAAATTTATAAAGCGGAGTCACGATCAATAATCAAGATTAAATGCCTAATGTGAAAAGATATAAATGACTATAGTAAATGCAAAGAAATAAAGACACGATTAGTGCGATATAATAAATGAAGATTTAAATAAAAGGAACCGTGTTCAGGCCGTATAGACTTGATCAAACTTCCTTCCTCGTACTCTTTATGATATTTAAACAGCGGAACAATAAATGAGATCACTCGATTGCGAGCAGTAGTAGTTAATATTTGACAGAAGGTAAAGAATCGGATATTAATTAATAGTTGGAATACAGATGTATGTTCAGAGAAGAAATTCGATCCAATGCTTGTGACTTAAATTACAATATATAGATAACTAAGCGTCCCTTTCACGAGCAGTTGTAACTCCTTAATCGAGCAGTTACGTTGCTTAAGGATAAGACTTCTATTTTGAATTGGCTTGATGACGAGTTGCGACTATTCCGGCCGTGGTGACTGTTCATCTGTCCGTTATAGTTGTCCATCTTCGATTCTATCCGCTGCCTTTATGCCCATTCGTAGCCACGTGTCGTCTATACGTCGTCCTATGTGGATGCTTAGTCACCAACTTTGGTGACGACGGATTTAACCCAATACATTCAAATCAATATCTAATATGTTCCTAAAGAAGAACCAACGTCTAACATTCAATAAATAGAAAAAAATTTCAAATAACTAAAATATAAAATTTTCAAATTTATTCATCTTTGCATAAGTTGATTTGCAAGTTGCTCGCGTAAGTTGTTCATCATTTGTGAATTTTCAGCTGTCCAACTTGGTCCATTTGTTTCATCTAGTATTTCTCCTTGTTGTCCTTCCTCTTCAAATATTACTTGAGGCAAATCAAACTGATTAAACAAGTCATCATTTATACGCTCCTTCCTGATAAAATTATGAACCGCAAAACAAGAAATAACAACATCTCTCTGAACATCAAGTGGATATGGAGCCATCTTGCCTAATATCGGAAATCTTGCTTTCAAAACTCCATAAGCACGTTCAATGACATTTCTAAGTTGTGCATGAGCATGATTAAACTTTTCCTCCTTGTTTGTGGTACGCCTACGTTGATAATCTCCTAACCAATATCGAATAGTACGATATGGTGATAGGAATCCTCGAGTATTAGGATATGCCGTATCACATAAATAGTACTTACCTGACATTAAGATAAAAATATTTAACAATAATAGTGTAAAAATAAATCATTATTTCAGCAGTTAAGTGATATCACTTACTAGGTGGAGGAAATGGAAAGCCATTATCTGGATTAGATGCTATCTCTATTAGAACACGTGCATCGTGTGCTACTCCTTCCCATCCAGCAAAAACATAAGTGAAAATCATATTGAAATCACATATCACCAATACATTTTGATAACATTCACCTTTTCCCCTTCCTCTATAAACAATTTGTTGATTAGCTGGAACAACTGCACTTACTAATGTACCATCAAGTGCACCTATGGCTCCCTACAAGAAAATATATAATTATATTAAAAGTTATAAAGAAAAAAAGTTTACTATGAAGGTCTACAATGATAGAATAACAAAAGTACCTTAAAAATTCTTCGTAACCTTTTGTGAGCAGAAGAACCATTCGTATTCGAATCAGATGTTGTAGGTGCTATCACCTCTTTGGCAAACTTCATCATCGCTTCAAGAACCTCGTGAAAGTATTTATGAATAGTTTGTGAAGAATGTTGAAATCGTCTCTTGATAACCACGAAACGTTCGTTATGTCCTATGATGGTTAAAAATATTGCTATCTTCTCTTCAACAGATACATGTTTGCTATCTAAGAGCCACCCGTTCTGTCTAAAACGCTAACATAGGCGAACATATGCATCACGAGACATGGCATCAACTCTACACATTGTTGACTAGAGCCAGACAATAGTTCTCTTGTGTATATTTGCCCGGATAAAGATGATGTTAAATCTTTCTTTCTTTGAACATACTTGATTCTAAGTTGATTTCTATGCCAATACAAGATCATCAACCGTAATGTTCGAGCTCTAGCGTCCATGTCAAAACTGTTTTAACAAAGGGAATATTGAATAAGCAATAGTAAGCATAATATGGTATGTATTTGACAAACTAAAAAGTTACACGACCTTAATAAACAAGACATGAAATAAATTATTTCATAAACATAAATTATTCCACAAGCTTAATAATATTAAGCTGTCCATAAGCATACAATGCCAATTGAAAAAGAAAGGTTCCATAGAATAAAGCTAACTAGCAAAATCAAATAAGTCCCATTATTTTTGCGATTGATGTAACCCAACGCTCTAATTTGTCGACCTCTATCATTCTCATCCATGCTTTCCTATAGTTGTCATTTTCACAAAGTACAGTCACGGTTGTGGTATAAAGTGGCTCTCCCCATCCAAGACCGTCTAATTTTTTCATACATTCGTTAATGTCAAGCCTGCTACCTTGTTTAATCAATAACTCCAGTGCAATACTCATCTTCTCATCAATTTCCAAATGAGACGATGATTTCCTTTTCTTTCCCAAAGGTTTTCTTTCAATTGGAACTGAAGATTGAGATGCGAAATTATTAGGAGCTTCATCATTTTTTTCACCAAGTAAGTCTTCAATACCATCAAGCGTATCTATATCTATAGATACAGAAGAAGAACCAGGCCGGGGAAATGTACAACTTGGACTCCAACCATAAAAGCCTGTTGCAGTAGCACCATCAAAAAGTGTTGTACAAAGATCCGGAAAGAATAAAGGTGAATTCCTCAATGTCTTTGCTTTTGGATGAGCCTATATCCAAATATAAGATCATAGCTTCAAAATGGACGTCAAACCTTATTTTATACATAATAAACTTAAAAAATTTCAAGATAATGAACTAACCTTTATGTACTCATCCCACTCACTATTATTCATCAAAATAGTATTGGTTGTTGGATCATAAACATTGCCCGTCTTTCTAGTAATTTGGCAACCAAGCTTGATATTTTTTTTTTTAGATAATCATAATGATTCTTCATCTGCTTTTGTGTAACACTAAACCCATGAAAAGTCTGCAGAGTTAGTTTAACCTTGTTCCATGAATCTGGCTTCAAACTACTTCCAAGTCTTCCGTTCAAGGACACTTCTTGAATACAAGTTTCTAAAAAAGTTTTTACTACATCCATATTTTTCCAATTTGCTCTTGAATTTTCACAAGATTGTTCCATCACTGAAACACCAAATTATAATGATTATAGCACTTTGACTAATTTAATCACAAGTAGAATGAACAAAGTCAATCAACTAGAATTTTCTAGCATAAGTAATCTGGAAGAGAAGTATTTAAATATAAGTTCTACGTTGGAGGCTAAGGCCTATATTCCAAATATTCCATATATCTTTATCCTGCAGAAACCAGCCCATGTAATGAAACAATACCAATCAAGACATTTTCATCATCAATGACTGGCAAGAATTGAACTGGATATGTTGGAGACTCCATTTTCTACATTGCTTTAACTGTCATTACATCAGGACTAATTTTCTACATTGTACTTGCCCAACAAGATTGCAACTATTAAGTACATTTAGTTTTTTCCACAGAAAAAGCAATTACTAATCTCGCAGTGTCTCCTATAAAAAAGAAAATTAAATGGTAGTCTCCCTTCCCAAAGATATATGTAGAATTTAAACACCAGACTAGTATTTATTTTAACCTCAAGGGGAAGTCTTCATCGTACTTGAAATGGCAATCCATAAAGAAGCGCCAATATTAAGTTCGGCAAGAACAGTTCTTTAACAAAGATAACATTAGTTATTTGTAACCAATAGTACAAGTTTTCTCAACATAGTACCAGATCAATGTTAGAAAAGAATGTTATGGGAATATACTTCCTTAGGGAAAAGACTACTTCATGCTTCTTAGGTAGTGAAAGCACATGTTTCAGTCAACCTTCTTCATAAAGGCGAAAAAAATCAGATGAAGAACATGTACTATGATAAATTACTTCTGCAACTATACCACTACCGAGGCCCGAGGGGCAGGGAAAAATCTATTCACCAAAGCCAATACTCGGCATATGCGATATTTGTCCCCAACTTTTTAAGTACAAAGTTAACAGCTTTTCTACATGAAGATGTTCTAATGAAATCAAGATTCTGCTACTTTTGTCTAAATAAAGTAATCAAGAACTAATACAAGAACGTTAAAAAAGTTTTAAGAACAGATATGTAGTAGACAAAAAGATGAAGTATTTATAAAGAGAATCTTACCAGTTTAGGTTGAAGATATTTGATTACACCCTTTGAACATCCAGGAGAGAGTGAAGCTTGTGAAAAAATATATGAGAGAGAGTCCTGAACTTTGCAGATAAATAAAAGTTGGTGGAAAATTAGTTCCGTAAAAAGAAAAAAGAAGTTCCTAGAAAAGTGGCGTATAAAATGCAAAGCTGAATGGGATACAGATACTTGGATCCATCTTTTTAGGGCAGAGGGTAGTAAGAGGTATTCAGTACTTATTTAAAAAATAAATAAATAAACTTAATCGGTCCAAATCTGTCCAATTCAGATTAAGAGCCCTATTAAGTGCAAACAAATGAGGCCTAAAACTACTCCATCCATTTCAAAAAGGATGAACATTTTCGCTTTTCGAGAGTCAAACTGGATGAACTTTGACCAACAATTTAAGATTATTTTTTTTCATCATATTGATATGGAAAGAGTTGCATGTTATAGATTTGTATAGTTTTGAATATGCAAATTTGTATTTAAAAATATTAAATGTAATATACTATAATTTAGATTTAAAGATTAGTCAAATTAACTTTCGAAAACCAAAACAGTTCATCCATTTTTAAATGGAGGGAGTAAAAACTAAAAAGTGTATTGGTGGCGTGGAATGTTGATTTGCTTATACAACCGGGATTCCTCTTATCATAGTCAATGACCTTGGTTTTATATATTGAGAACAAAAAAGTTTTTTAAAGGGAGTATTTATCCCTCTTAATATGGGTTACCCAATGTGAATTCTAATTCATTTAGATAATGGTGTTCAAATACTATATCGGGTAAAAATCATACATCATCTCAAAACGTGGCATGTGGTATAAAGACCGGACAACTCTTAGCGACATAGATTCTAAAAATACAAGGTCACTTGTAATGAAACTGGTTCCGGTTACAACCTTCTGGTTACATCGTATCTATGATCAGATCACTTCCGACAACGATAGTCTCTTTGGGCATGAGGAATGACCCCGTCTAAATATATATAAAGCAATAAATAATGGCAGAATATGAGGGGTTGGCCGCTGCCAATATTTATATGCACATGGTTTCGATTGTTATGCTTGATAGAATAATGACACATTCTTATTGAATGCACGTCATTAAATCCTGTAATCACTATATAAATATCCTTTCCCCTCTCATGTAGATCATCTGAATACTATATCACTCACTTGTACGACTTAAAGTAATAAGAAATCTCTCTCGTTCTCTTACCTTTTGGTCTATTACCTTTCAACTGATTTACAAATTATCTAGCCAGAAGTCACATTTTTCGGACACAAAGATAAACTGTTCCATTGGTTTGTTTCTCGTTATTTTACTTTTTACTATCACTTTGTCAGTATTTTACTATTATCTTGCTAATATTTTATTCCTTGTACGAGAAAATTCGACATTTGTGACAGACATATCCATTACAAATCGATAGTTGTAATGGATTTGTGATGGAAGAATAGACAGAACCTTGGGTCGCAAATTATTTGTGACGAATATGCTATTCCGTCACAAAATTTTGTGATAGAATTATCCGTGACAAAAATTTCATGGACCACCGTGTTTGACTTGGTTCCGTGACAAAATAGTGACACATTTTTCACGAATTATTTTCGTCACAAATTTGTGATAGAATATATTTTGTGACAAATTTATTTATATATACACAATATTTTTGACAAATTTGTGATAGATTATTCGTCACAATTTGTGACAAAGCTGCAATATTAAACACAACACTTGGAGAGAATCCAAGTAACTAAAGTCTAATGATGTGACACACTTGAGCATTTGGTGAGTTCCTTTCAGGGTGAGTAGGATCACCAGATTTGCGAGTCATCTCACGCATTAGGTGCGTCAATTGATCCTCTATATATCGAAATCTTTCATCACTTTATTGTATGAAATGCTCAACCTTCTGCTCTATACGTTGGCATCCAATTTTGTCCCTCTGTATTTTCACCATTTTTAGTTATCCAATTTGAGATGAAAATGCTAAAAACGACTTCTATGTCAACACCTTGCACTACCAGGCATTTTTGCTTTCACCTTTATCCCCAGTATGTTCACAATTGGCTAATTACAAGTATTTTTCACCAAATTATACCATTTTGGGGCCTTTAGCCAAACACGTGCTCTAATTTCATGCCATTCGTACAATTATTACCCTTATAAGTGCATTTGTCAATTTATTTTATGGCCAAATACGTAAAATTATTTACTATTCATGTACAAAATGCATTATTTAGTTTTAGCTATAATTAATTCTATTTAATTACAATTTTTTCTAGTTTTTATGGCATTTTTACATAAATTAAAAGGACAAATACACACTCAGTTAATCCACATGTACAAATCTGGCCAATCAAAACATCCTACCTCACTCCTTCTGTCCAACGTGTAAACACACTCAACAAAGGAGTGGCCTATATGGCATCATCTCCACCATTCGTTGTTTGATCCAACGATGAAGATCCCTTCTTTCCTTATTTAATCCCAAACAACACCAAACCCTATCCCCTAAAAACATTTCCACTCGCTTCCCCCTCACTCTTTTTTCTCTCAACTAAAACCCTAGCGTCGCTACTGTTAACGGTCATTTTCGGCCAATTCCACCTGCAAAATACCTCAAAGTTTATAGTTCTCTCAACGTCCGCTACAAAACCCCTCTTTCAATTTCTTAAAACGAGAAAGTTTTAGTTCGACTCTTCTTTATTTTCGCCACTGTCACCGCAGGAATGAGAGATTCAGGCGAAGATCTCACAAGATCAAGGCACACCTGCACCATCATAACGAAACCACTACACTTAGCACGCATACTAATGAGATGGCGAAAGGGGTTGTTTCTGACCCGATTCAGCACTAAACGATATTTCACCTTTTCTTGAATTATCCTAGGATATATGTTAATATATGTCCAGATAGCATATATTAGTTAATTGAAATGATAATTGCATGCCTAGGGTAAATTAATGCTTAATCGTTCATAATAGAAGTATGTATGATTTAATCCATGAAAGCACACTATCAAAACCCATGTTTTTCTCTCACTGCATCGTTTTGTTTTAGCTCTGTGAACTAAGTTGGTTTCGTTAAAATGGACATGTACTATGCTTGGTATTATACCTATTGACACCTAATTCTCAGAATCCCTGAAACAAAGCATGAGTAGGATTCATTTTGACGGTATTTAGTTCACTAGAAAGTCTAGATACAAGAAATTGTACATATATTGAGTTGGCATCATAGGCTATGCAGGGGCCGCTTCTAACTCTTCTCTCTTGGTCGTGTGGTTTTGAATCAGAAATTGGTTTATGGCTGCTAAGTTAGGTCTAAAATATAATGGCATAGTAAAACTAGAATTGAAAGGAAAAGCAGTGTCCATTTTAATCTCGTCTCAGTTTGGAATTTTCTGCAAAGTTGACGAAACTGGCCAAATTTTTTAGAAAAGCGCATGCTTTTACAAAACAGAATCCAAAACCAATTTTTAAGAACCAAATTCCTACACACTAATTGATAGTGTGAAAGGAGGTGAAAGCAAGGGCTTTGGTAGCTTTAAAAAATCATGTTTTTGTGCTTATGGATGTTCTTAAAATTCTAGCTATGTGTGATGGTTTCTATGCAGAATATTACATGCATATTTTTGAAAAATCTTAAAGGAATCAAAACAAACTCATGCTGCCTCAAGTATATATTTGCATCACGTCTATATATACACATATTACTTATCTATGATAGTCATGAAACCCTTAATCCTTCTACAATGTGAACAATGTAAAATAGTTATTTAAATTTGTCACTTCTTCTAAAACTAAAAAAAAAATATTTATACTATTACTTTATTATAAAAGTTGTTTTAGGTGACCCTACGACAAAAATAGCTATAACGGATAATGGCCTTGACAATTCACGTCAAAAGGCGTCCACTAATTGGCTAACATCCCTTAAACAACACCAATCTCATCATGACTATGTTTTAAGGTTGATGTGTGTTTAAGGAGTCAAAAATTTTATTTTGGCCTTTTCCTGAAAACTGACCAATTTGGACTTTGCAGAAACGTGTTGAAATTTAGACATTATTACGGTTTTGGCCACTATTTTGATAATTGAATTGGGCAAGGGCTGAAGTTGCATCTAGGCAACGACTCTGAGATCATTTGTGCAAATCTGAAAGCTGAAGTGCAAACATTTTTTTTAGAAATTTTTACACACATATACAGAAATACACCCCTAATTATACAAAAATAACAATATTTTTTTA
Source organism: Petunia axillaris subsp. axillaris (assembly GCA_029990575.1). Lineage (NCBI taxonomy): Eukaryota > Viridiplantae > Streptophyta > Magnoliopsida > Solanales > Solanaceae > Petunia > Petunia axillaris. The sequence goes on along the minus strand of JARKNS010000001.1, from coordinate 7,504,786 downwards.
GCACATTTCTTCAATAATCAACACATTTCATTTTTGATAACTATACTTACACCCCACTCTCCCAAAAAACCTTAAAACACTTTCTCCCACTTCCTTCCCAAACAAACAGCCGCCACCCCCACCCCCCACTCCCACCCAACCGAAATCAGCGCCGTGAAACTCCAAATCAACGCCGTGAAACTCCAAATCAGCGCAGTGAAACCCCCACCTCTCTAACCAGCGCCGTGAACTCCCACCCCACCCAACAAAAATCAGCCGCCATGAACTCCCACCCAACCCAAATCAGCGCCATGAACTCCCATCGCACCTAACCCAAATCAGCACTGTGAAACCCCCACCCAAAATCTGCTACAAACCCTATACCCTATCCCCACGAGATACGGTATCACTGCTACTCCAACTTTTCGGCAAACAAAAAATTAAGGCGACTGTTGTAGGATACTATTTCCGACGTTGACCGCTGCTCCGTTTGTGTCGCTGCTACTTTGTTTGCTCCGATATCTTATCCATTTTGTATTGTTGCTACGAGTGATATGAACACATAATAGTAAATGAACATAGAAGAAGATGCTTAACCCTTGGTGGAGACAGTCTCGTAGTGGTGATGCAACGGTTTTTGTGACCTGGAGGTAGTTTTCCGTAGCATTCCGTTGCACTATTTCATTTTCTTTAGTTTCTATTTCGTTTCCGTTCATGTTTGTTCAGATTTGTTCTGTTTCTATTCATGTTTTCAGATTTGTTCTTTTGTGTTCCTGTTTGTACAGATTTGTTATAGTGATTTAATAAATTTGAACTCTTATTTTCTATTGCTCACGACTGATGGCGTTGAAATAATATGATACAGTTTGAAACATCATTGAAATATTGAAACAATTGTTGCAACAATTTGATACATCTGAAATGATGTTGAAGCAGTATGATACTATCGGAAACGACATTAAAACAATCTGAAATAACTGTTGAAATAGTCTGATACGGTCTAAAATGGGAGTTGATACAGTTTAAAACAGTATGATACAACCTGAAACGGGACTTGATACAATTTAAAACAGTCTGATACAGTCTGAAATGGAGTCTGATACAGTCTGAAACAACATTGAAACACTATGATATGGTCTGAAACAGTCTGATACGGTCTGAAACTGGAGTTGACACAGTTTAAAATAGTCTGATACAATCTGAAACGGGAGTTGATACAGTTTAAAATAGTCTGATATAATCTGAAACGGGAGTTGATACAGTTTAAAACAGTTAGATACAATGCTGAAATGAACCGAAATGGTGCAGAAACAGTTAGATATAGTGCTGCAGAAACAGTTGATACGGTGCAGAAACAGTTGATACGGTGCAGAAATAGTTGATACGGTGCAGAAATAGTGAGATTCAATTAGATACATTGAGGATGGATGAGGAAAAGTGAAATTGGGGAAAATGAGAGAAGTAAAAGTGATATTGGGGGGAAAATAGTGGGAGGAAAAGTAATATAGGGGGAAATGGGAGGAGCAAAAGTGATAGCGGGGTAAATAGAAGGAAGAATGTAAGGGTTTGCTTTGTTATGGGAAAATATTGCTATGTTTTTGCTATGTTTGTAATAATCTTGTGTTTTCCTCTATATAGGGTAATTTTACTAAAATGTTGCTATGTTTGGTAATTAAGCTCTAAACTTGTACTTCTATGTAAAAAATTATTTTTTATGTGAATTGAGCACTCTTGACTGTGGTCTTGATTTGATGAGCACTTTTTTTATGGTCTTGAAAACTTGAGCTCTTTTAAAGATGTTTCTACTTCTACTTTTTAAACAATTTTCTACAATTATTTAACTTTTTCTTCTTTCACACTTTCTCTTTCTGGAAAATTCATCTCCCAGTTCTTCTTTTTCTCCACCATTGCTCCGTCGTCGTTGATCGGCATTGGCTGTCGCCACCACGTAATGTTGCAAAAATTGCATCCCTAGCCTCCTCTTTTTGCTTCTAGCATTGTTTTTTCGAAAATCATACTAAATTAGCGTGGATCTGTGTTTAAAGATTCGTCGGAACCCTAACTCAGGCTTGTGGTGAGTTTAAAGCTTGAACCTACCAAAAATGGATTAATTGTGCCTGACCAAATTCTGGTGGCTTACGAAGTATTGGATGCTTGAAAAATTTGATTAAAGGACGTGCACAGCTCCTCACTTTGTTTCTGTCCATGCTTGTAGGTAACTTGTTAAACAATAGGATTAGTTGTTGGGCTTTTGATTGTGTTCCATGATGAAATGAGCAATATTCTATTAATAAACTCACTAGTTTTGCTTGTAGTGAGTGCTCGCAGATTCATGTTGCTCAAAGTGGTCATGACATTCAGGATTGCCTTGGCCCAACCAACAGTAGTCGAAGAAGTTTCCACTCATGGGTGAAAGACTCAATTAATGATGTCCTAATTCCCAATCAACAGTAGCCGATGGTTGTTGATGGGAGTGGTGATTCCGGTGGTTTTGTGATGAGAGTGTTTACAGGATTTTAATTCTAATTTGGATATAATTTTTAATTAGTAAAGTAATGATGGATTTTGATGTTTATGGCTTAATTAATAAAAGTGATGACAGTTTGTCTTCACTTCTTTATAAAATGTATGTAATATTTGGCTCATTTTGTAAATAAATGATGCCGAATTGGCTTCATTTTATTTTTACTTTGAATTTTTATATTTGAGCAAAGTGATGATAATTAGGTGTCATTTGTTTATAAAATAGACTTAGTAGTTTGACTCATTTGTGTAAATGATGCCGAATTGGTCTTGTTTTATTTTATTTTTACTTTAGATATTTGTATATGGGCAAAGTGATGATGATTTGGACTCATTTGTTTGCAAAATGTATATTTGGCTCACATTATGAATAAATGATAACAGATTGAGATAGTTATGTTTTCCTTTAAATTTTTGTATTTTCATATATATATTTTTGTGGATGAACCAATTGAGATCGATTTAGCCTCATTTGTTCACAAAACGGACACAATTATATGCATAAACTTAGCCGAATTGTTATTATTTTTAAAATATATGAAGTTTTTTTTTTTTTTTGTGAATTAATAAAGTTAGGCAGATTTTGCATCATCTATTTAGAAAATGAGCATAATTTTTTGCTCATTGTATGAAGAAATGATGCTGAATTGGTCTTATGTTATGTTTTTGCTTTGATTTTTATATATGAGTGAAACAATGACAATTTGGCTTTATTTATCCATAAAATAGACGTGAAATACAAACGAATTGACTACCTTGTATATGAGGGAAACGATGATGATTTGATGTTGTTTATTCATAAAATGGACATGAAACACAACCGGGTTGGCATTATTTTGTACTATGTAGGAAGTAGTGGCATTTTTTTTTTTATAATTTTGGATGTAAAAAGGTGCAGTGGTATTTTTCTAATTACGGCTTCAAAAAAGGTGACATGATATTTTTGTAATTACGGGAAGTACTCTATTAGTAAGGGTATTATTTTATATTCAACTTCATTTAAAGTATAGTGCTCAATTCTTTAAGACCACCAAAAAATAGCTCAACTTATTAAGACCATGGGAAAAAAATGCCCTATTGTGTAATTCACCCAAGTATAAACGAGAACAATGGGTTAGTGTGGTTAGGCTTGAATGACACCAAATGACCTATTATGAATGCAGACTTGATATTTTAGCCTCAGTTGCGGGACTAGCATTTTGTTGAGCTTGAAAACAATCTTCTACCCTCACAATATGTGTGATACTTAGACTATGACCTTTCTCGAAGCCTTGCATATTTGAAGTGCTTTTAACCCAATTCAAAAGTCGATCAGCAACCACATTTCGTGAGACTTGTGGAGTGCCTCATACCTTCTTCTCGAGTCATTTGAACATCTTACTTAGAATCTCTATATCAAAAGACCTACCCGGAGTTTCAACTAGAAACTTAGATACGACTTTAGGTGATCTAATATGCCTAGAAAATTTATTAGGTGGCGATTCCAAAACTCGACTCCAATAAGTCACCTAGTCAAACCCGACTTTCAAATTCATCCAAATCTCGAAAAAATGGGGTGCAACATAATGATGACTCCGCTGGGATTTCAATGTTCTAACCATTATGATTTTTGAATTGGATTTCCATTATTGTCTTTCGAGAAAAAGCCCAAAATGATCCTTCATCTTTGGGCTTAGGTTCAAAGTCATCCTTATTGTTCCCATAGAGCACTAGCAGTCCTCCTTGTTTGTAAACAGGTGCACTTTTAGTTTATACCCTACCTGGTTGTTAGTATTTAACCGACATCTTCCCTTCGGCAATTGCTGTAGCAGCTTCAACGCCATTACAATATCTCCAACAACAACTCCAATAATTTGGCATCACCGAAGTAGAACATGAGCATTTTTGTACCAAGGAATTCTACCTGAGAATTTAAGTTGCTTTTTTTTTTCTCTTTTTTTTAAGTTCTATTTTGATTTAGTGAATGTTATATTACACATAAGAAGGTTATAGAAAATGAGAAGACACCAATACTCTTAGCTAGAAAATCTCTTTTCTTCTCTTCTCCGTTATATCATCACATAATTATCATCATTAGTATATACACTTTTTATTAGTAATGATAATGCTATGTTTTTTCATCAGAACGTATATCCATATTCCACCATAACATCACCTCTGTTAATCATATTTCAGCACCTAATCTACTTGAAAACTAGATAGAGAAGCTAGTAGATTGTTGACAGTACTTGCATTTGACCGCGATTTGAAAGCCTCCTTAAAAAGGAAATGAAATTAATTTCCATGAATATATCAATGGTTAATTAATACAGTTTCTTTTAAAACACTAGCTATCTTTAATTGTTATTTGATGGCATTTCGAAAGCTTCTTGGTATTTAGAGCCGAGTATGGGATGAGTTCCTAAAGTGACTATGTTGGAGTAGATTGAAGTACGTGTACCAGAATTAGCTACGGGGGAAGATGCAAAAATAAAATATTACACGGGAAAGCATAAGAGCTACTATTCGTTAAAAGTTAACGGTTAGTTGGTATAGAGACTAAAAGTGCACCAGTTTGGAAAACCAGAAGGACTATTAGTGCTCTATGTTAAACAATAGGGATGACTTTGAGTCTAACCTCAAAGATGAAGGATGATTTGGGCCTTTTCTCTTATCTTTTACTAACTTCTTTTCTTCTTTTACGCAGGATCATCCTTTCTTTTGGATGTTGAAATTTTTATTGTATTTATTTATTTGGAATGATGTAATAATGAATGAATATAAATTTTATTTGTTGCATCTTTTCAATCATGTTTCCCCCATTTTGAAAAGGGGCACCACGTCGATGCAAGGTTTCTTGGTCGTCGCTCCTTTTCCCCATATTACTCTGGAAAGAACCCCGGGATCGAGTCATTCAGCAGTGCATATGAAAGGAAATGACCATGTCATTCATACTCTTAGACCCTCTTTTGGACCATGCATCATTTACCATGCTTCAAAAAGTCTTGAATCCTTCACAAGTTTTTAAACCTTTTGACAACTTGACAAAAAGTTGTAATGGGTTTCCCGTCCCTAACAACCATTGGTCATGACTTATTTGCATTTGGGGAGTAAACGAGTTCGTTGTGATGACCAAATAAAAAGGGATTCGGGCACATTATAATTTCAGTTCTTACTCTTTGTAAAGCAACAGGGGTTCGAAGCATGAGTATCCAATATTTGGCATGTTGCAAGAGGTACCAAATAGGCTCAAAACATGGTGGAATAGCTTGGCACCGTTGGGACAAAACATGGTTTACAAACATTTCAGAATTTGCATGCACTTACGAATTTGACTCCAGACAAAGCAGTAATTGAGGCAGCAACGTCATTTTGGGATAACAGAAGAAATGTATTAATCCGAAGGAGTTGAAACTATACCTATCTTAGAAGAAATATGAATTTTTGTACAAGACAATTTGGCATATTTCAAGAAAAGAACTTGCCAAAACCTAGACATTATCGTCTCACGTATTCCTATTACAACTGATTTTCAAAAGTGTTTTTGGTTCAAGCAAGAAAAAGAGTTGGGGTACATAAAGAAAGGAAACATCCTTTTTTCCTATATGTATTGCCTCTTTGGGTACATAGGTGCATATGACAAGAATTCCACCAAGTTTTCTTCACGTAATGATTGGGAATCAAAAAGAGAGTTTTCTTTCACCGTTTTCTTCTTTGGGGTTATAATATTTCCACAAAGCTGGGATCATGACATCAATGATCAGACTCATAATGGTGACCAAAGCATTATTTAATAGCATCTAAGGCAAACATGTCACTCTTGTTCCTATGACTCTTGGAGATATATAGAGCACTTGGATGTATCAGGGAAGGATCTAAGCATTTTAAAGGTTGTAATATTTTATTGCAAATGTGGATAAAGGAGCACCTTATTGTCCTCAATAGGTTACAAGAAATATTAAAACCTTGTGGTTCGAATCATCTTACGACAGTGCATTATGGGGTTAGCTTGCCTAGGTTCCTACTTGATATTGAAGGATGGGGAATATTGTTCCAGCAACTCGATCATGATTCAGTGCAGTGGATGTTTTTGTGGTTACCTTCAAAAGAAATGGTATTATGTGACAAAAGGTTTCCCTTTTTTGCTCTGATGCGTGTTAGAAGGATGCAATCATGTGCACCAATTAGGGTGCTAAGGCAAGGAGGTCGAGTGTAACGCATACCACGTGTGCAAAACATGGAGAAGTAGAAGTTGGGTTACACTGATGATAGAATCCCATATGCAGACCAAATTCTCAAAGGTTAGAAGAAGTTCAAAGTCTCGACAGAGGAACACATAGCACCAATAAATTCAAATCCGGTTATAATGCCTTTTACTTGGACTGGGTTCGAGCTGACTGGGCGGGGGATGCTCCAATCAAAGAGCACGAAAGTGGAAATATTGAGGACAAAGAGGCCGAAGCTTTATTTAAAATTAATATTTGAGTGCCAAGTTGAGAGAATTCGAAGCCGCAGCCAAGAGCAACAAGAGAAAAATCAAAGATTTGGGGAAAGAGTTTGAAAAAATGAAACAAAGTTTTGGAAAGAAATACGACGAGTATTACAAATGAGGCATGGAAAATGGAGGAATTCTTGCTATGGCATTCTTAATACAAGCACAGTGCGATATTAAAAAAATCCAAGAAAACTTGAAGAAATCGAAGAGAGAAGAAGACCCTGCTGCCTAGATAGATTTCTTTTGTTTAATATGTTCTTGATGTAATAGTTTTATGAAATAAATTATTGTTATCTTTAGGAAACTTGTAATTTGGAATATTTGGGATGATACACAAAGACTAGCTTATTCTCCAAAAATTCAAACAAAACATAGCAAAGACTTAACATTCTTGGTATGTTAAGGTCTATTCGCAAACCTTGTCCAAACGTCAACAAAGGTTCACGACCCGAAAGTGACAAACTTTGCATCCTTATGTGCATTGGTTTTTTATAATGCTCGCGCCAAATGTTGTTTGTTTACTTAAAGCTAATAAAAAAATTAGGATGTCTTCATCTTTTATTTTTGTTTTCAAACTATGGGGTTGTTAAGGTTCCATATGTGCTCAAGCTGTGGTGGGGGAATTTGAATGATGCTGGCAAAGAACGTGTTCGAATAGCATTAGAGGATTTGGTCTCTTTTCTGTTGTATGAGGCAACACCTGGTTTAATCAAAGTGGCAACCCATTTTGGGGACTACAAGAGGGTTGTTTTTCACTTCAATGGCATTGACTCAGAACCAATATTGGAAGAAATTGGGGGGTTTGATAGGGTTGTCATCAAAGGCGGTCACTATGATAAACCAAAAGAAATTGGATCCAAAGGAATTCTTCACACACTTACAAGTCTTGCCTGAACCATACCTCGAAGGAATCAAAGACTCAAGAATCAGTTTGGAGTACTTATATTATAGGTTTGGAGATTGGACCACACGATTTTCATATCAAGGAGAATCAACAGTCAAAGATTGGCCTTGGACTGAGTCTGTCGCTTTCGTCATGGCCTTCCTGGGAACTTTGGTATTTCTTGAAAAAGTGGAAGAATTGATATACAACTAGCATGCGTGGTTGAAGGATTGTACACAAGTGTTCATGGGTATGAAGTTAGTTTGGTTCCAATGGTAGTAGCTGAATTCAAGAACCGTCAGAAATGGTGTGAGTCTGCTTTCTATGATGACAGTAACACAAGTACTGCACTCTAAAACCCACTGAACTTCCTCTTCCTCCAGCTTGTTTAACTTGTCAAACCAACCTTTTGTGCTTGAAGGTTATTCCCATTGTTAGGTATCAATCATATGCGCTACATGTGTCCTAAAACGACATTGTTCGGCCCTCATGTTGTTAGGCCATCGTAGTTGAGCGTCCTTCATATGATTCTGCATGAACTCTACGGCATGGATGTGCAATTCCAACTCTTCGAACCTATTTGGCACCCAATCTAAGCTGAATGATCTCTTGTGAGGTGGCGTGGGAGCTTTTCTACTATCCTCTCGCTTTTTGGCCGACTTTGGGATGTCCTCCCTATGATCTCTCCTACTTCACTTTCCCTTCTCTCCAGGTCTTGATTCTTCTGCATATCCCCACATATGCCCTTAACGAGAAATGTCTTCAACGATTGGGCGAGTTTCCATGACAGGGGTTGAGGAAGGCTCGGGCTCCAAGCAAAACTTCGCATTGTATCTTTAGTGCAAAGCGTTCCAGGTTGTTACAAGGTGTTGTGTCAAACTCCATTGTAACTCCCTAGTAGCTAGTGACCCTTTGGAATTCAGGCTCTTGCCAAAAGCTACCACAACAATATTATCAGGAACATGAGAAAGCTCCATGTGTTCCCTCTGAAACCATTCAAGATAGTCTTTCAATAGCTCGCGAAGCGCTGCCGAATCTCAAAGATATCCTCCACGCGCTTCTCCCGTTTACGAGCGCCAGAGTGCACTTTCTTGAACAGATCTTGCATCTGGGTGAATGTCTCGATGGAGCCCGTCGGTAGCTGAGTTACCAAGCGAGGGCACCTTTGGTCAAGGTTGAGCCAAACCTTTCAACCAGAGCAGACTGGATTTCTTCCTCTATGATTTCGTTGCTCTTGACGGCTGTGTAATACGCAGCAATATGCTAATCTGGATCCGTTGTTCCGTCGTACTCTAAGTTATCCGGCAGACGGAAGTACTTTAGTACGCGGATTGGTGTAGCGCTTGCTTTGTATGCATGCTTATAAAACTTTTGCTCATCTATGATGGTAGTCTGGGGATGCACGTTTCCAATCCGATCATGGATGGCCTTTATCTCTTTCAGGATGTCCTGAACGGCAGGTGTTACTTTGAGGTCTTAACTGTAGACTATCATCGAGCCTCCAGAAGCGACATCCATGTTGAGCCTGCGATTAGGAGCAGACGCTAAAGTATCGTTCATGCGCGCTAGTCCTCGTGGGGATGCTGGCCTCTGACACGATCAAGCGAACATAGTTCCTAACTTCTGAGATATACCCTCAACTATGTTGACCGAGTTCAGCTCTGCCCATGCTGACAGGGTTGTGAGGAGATTAGCAAGAAAACATCTGAGGTCAGAATTAGCTTCGTGTGACTGATCACCTTTACCATCACTGGGCACATGGACTGGCTCCTTGGTAGGATCGTTTGGCTGCACGCTAGGATCACCAAGTTCCTGTACAGACTCGTCTATTGCATCGACAGTGTTCTTTGGGGTGTTGTCGTCTAACATGACTGCACCTTTTCTTCGTAGAATACCTACAATTTCCTGGGCCCCACAGTGAGCGCCAAACTATTTATGCCTAAATTTGTACGTCTAGGTTAAAAACTTAAATTTATGAAACGGTCACAAGAAATACAGTAAAATACGATGAAAAGTAAGTAATTAGAGAGGAAAATAGTAGACAAGAAAGTAAAGAGCTTTTATTCCTTGAGAATAGTCGGATTCGGTGGTGAATCGCTTGAGGTACAAAACAATATGAGGATGGAGATTTATAGCAGTGGATATCCAGTCCTAATTATGGTAAAATACAAAGACTAATAAGGCTCACGGGCATATAAACTCAAGGCTGTGGTATATACGATACCTAACTAGGAGACTGTAACTCTAATGTGGCAGGATGTATGCCTTGTGTTCTATGCCCGTACTGCCTGAACGGTCGTAACTCATAGAACAAGCGTGTATACAGTATGCGGGTGACTTGTACGATAAGTCTAGTCTCGCCAGCTGGACTCATATCCACGTAACAATAGGTGACATATTTTTTCCCACATAGACACCTCCTAAAAATATGGATGTCTCATTTTAAGGGTGTTAAACCAGAGGACAAGGAAAAAGTGGGGTTGCAAATCATGACTTCTTTCATGTTATCTTTCGCACACTTGGAAACTAGGGAAGTCCTTACCATGGACGACCTAAGTTCCGTTCCATACATGGGCAAAGAAAACCCTACGGAAGAAGAAGAAGAAGTGAACCAGCCTGCCAGTGCAAGAAGAGGGAGAAATTAAAGGAAGATATTTGAAGAAGCATGCCTTTGCTTGGTCATAGTTTGATTTCTTAGTCGAGTCGTTTTGTCTTTCTTTTTGCAAGATTAGTGGATGTAATAAAGCTAAGCATGATTATCAATAAAATTCTTATTTCAGTCTATAGAGTGATTTCAATTATGCTTGAGTAAACGAAATGATGCACTTGGCACATACATCTTCTTAAATCAGCAATAGGCCTATCTCTACCATAAGAGAGGTCCCCTGCATTTAGAATGCGACTACATGATTCATAACCCTATTTTTTCATATACTCTAATACTTTACTAATCCTTTGTTTCGTGTTTTAAGGTTGTTTTATTCCTGCTTCCCCGAGTTTGATATGTGCATTCTGGCCGAGCGACAATATCCTTTGAGATCTAGAGGATCAGTTTCAACTCCCCCCTCTGCCTACAAGAATGAGACGAAACATAATTACTGAGTTTGACAAAGTCGCTCCAGGTGACAACAACGCTGTATTGGAGGAATTCCCGAGAAACAAGGTCTAGTGGCATATGAGGAATACATGAAGTTAGAGCAGAGGCTGTTTGAGTTGGAAAGACGGGTACCCTCTGCATACCTTGATGCACCTATAGACCCAAACAAACCTGCATGCCCTCACGACAAAGATCCCATAATCCCAGAAATAACCTTCCATACCCCGCTTATGTTGCACCACCAAAAGCACCACAAGGTAGCTCTCATCAAGGCGCCACCACTAAATTCCCTCCTTTCACTGTTGGAACTAAGCTTACCTCCTCACTTGTCAAAGAAAATGATCCCTATGCATGGATGAGGGATGGTGCAGACGGCACCAAGGAACATGTCAAGTGGTTAGTCGAGAAGGTTAAACAGTCAAGTGGTTAGTTGAGAAGGTTAAACAATTCTAATGGACCAAAGAAATCAGGGCATTAGCTTATGAAGATCCGTGTCTTTACGCCAATCTGAAGTTGCTTGATGTATATAAGACACCCAGATTCAACCTGTTCGACGGTAGTGGTGATTCCATGGCTCATCGGAAATCATATTGTGACAAGCTGACCGAAGCGGGACATGATAAGAAAATCAAGATGCAGTTATTCAACCGCAGTCTGACAAGAGTTGCATTGCCATGGCAGAAGTTGAAAAAGTGGACTAGATGGGAGTCCATAGCTGACGATTTCCTTGATAGTTTCGGGCATAACAATGATGTTATACCAAATCGGTTCTACTTGGAAAAGCTAAAGAAGAAGCCCACCAAAACTTTCCGAGAGTATGCAACCAGATGGAAGGCTGAAGCTGCCAAGGTCTAACCACCCATGAATGACACTGAAATAGTTTCCACCTTCATCTGCACACATGAGGATGTTTACTTTGACAAAATGTTAAATATGCTAGACAAGAAGTTCGGAGAGCTGATAAAGATCGGAGACATTGTCGAAGATGGTTTAAAAACTGGGAAGATCGTCAGTCTAGCCGCATTACAAGCTATTAGCAAAGCCCTGCAAGTAGAGAGCACTAAGAAAAAGAAGGATGAAGTCTCTTTCGTCACCACTTCCCTTGATCATACTCCTACTCACAACCACCACTATAAAACACCACTCTCACCTTACCCATATGCTCTTGCACCGCCCACTTATCCTGTGTACAACACGCAACCTATTTTCCAATGCCACCTCCACAACGGCCACCATATCCACAAAATCCAACACCAAACTACAGAATTACCAACAGATACCCACCTAGACCCGGCTCATATAACAACCAAAATCCCAAAAGGAACTAAACGCCTCTAGCTGAATCCCGGGCCCAGTTAATCGAGACACTCAAAGTAGTAGGGCACATCTAGCCCATACCATTCAGAATGTCTGAAAAGCCATCACCGTTCTTTGACCATTCTAAAACCTACGCTTATCACTCTAGAGGACCAGTGCATGATAGTGGAAAAAGTGTTACCTTGAGAGACAAGATACATGATTTGATTGACCAAAAAGTGATACATCTAAAGGCTCCCAATGTGACAAAAACCCTCTGCCTGATCACAGAGATAATAGGGTGAACTTGATTTAACTAGAGGCTGACTGCAACCTAGAAGAAACCATTGTCAGGGCAAAAGAAGCTACCCCGGCAACCGCTTCGGTAACACAAGCTGCTGAGGCACCTATTTCTATTGAAGTAAAAGTGGCTCCAAAATTCTATGTGGAGGAATCCGAAGAGTTATGGAAAAAGGTGCAAGTGAAAGGTTATTCTGTTGTTGATCAATTGGGAAAAAACCCAGACCAAACTTCCATTCTATCTTTGCAGGTGAACTCAGAAAACTACAAAAATGCATTTATGAAAGTGTTGGATGAGGCACATGTGCCAGTGGGCACCACTCTTGAAAATCTAGCTAGCATTGTTGGACAGGTCTTAGAGTCCAACTGAATCACCTTTCATGAAGACGAATTACCACCAGAAGAGCTCAGACACAACAAAGCTTTACACGTCATTATTAAATGCAAAGATTGGTTTTTGGGAAGAGTCTTGATTGACGGAGGTTCCAGTTTGAATATATAAATGTCCATGACTTTGACAAGAATGGGAATCGAGCAAAGTGAAATCAGGGAGAGTGACATTAATATGAAAGCGTTTGACGGAGAGTACAATCGCGGAGATCGATCTAACCATCATAGTCCCGTCGAGTTCACATGGTTGGACCTATTCCAACCACTCTGCTCTAGACAGTAAAATTTGAATAGGACAACAAGGAGGTGGCCGTGTTTGGTGAAGGAAGCAACTCCATTTACAACAAGCAGACAATACTAGCAATCGAGGGGAATGTGCAGACGGGCAAACCTTCTATATAGTGGAGCTCTTAGGAACGATGCATGGTAACCAGAAAAGATACTACAAGCATATGGCAAGAAGCGTAGGGATGGAACCACTATGGTTATTTCAAAAGAAGTCAGAGAGGAAGCACTAGCACGGTGCAAGAGAGAGATCATGCATTCGTTGATCTAAAACTCATCAACATTTTTCCAGAGACGTGTGAAAAGAGAGATTAATGTAGTGCCTATTGGGAAGACAGGGGCAAAGGTTATAAAGGAAGGAAATTAGTCTAGAAGCCCATGATGTCTGATTGAGGGGGTGCCTTCACGAGAATTTCGTGAGACGATATATGCCAGTACAGAGAAGCAGTATGTGTTGACACTCAATTTTATCCCACCAGTATTTCATTTTTTTAAATTAGCTATATCTAAGTTGGAAATGCCAAAATTATTTTATCACATGAAATACGTGTTTTAAAATATCCCGTCACATACATTTTTAAGCAATTATTGGCATTTAAAGGCCATTTTCGAACACACCCATCATTTTCATACCATTTATATAATTCACTACCATGCTCTGATCATGCTATTTATTTAAATTATAATTATGTATATTTTACTACTATATATATATATATATATATATATATATATATATATATATATATATATATATATATATATATATATATATATATAGTAACAATTCTTTGGCATTTTATATATTAACAATTCTTTGGCATTTTTACCTGATTCATATGCAATTTAGAACAATTTACACACATGGCATCTCACACAAGCAAAATCAATCAACCACAGGCTGCCAACTCACTATTTTTTCCAACATGTACACCTACTTTGCCACATAAGCCATTACATGGCTCAATCTCAGCCCTCAATTACACGATCCGACAGTTGAAAACCAAATTTCCTTTTTTAGTTACATAGTCAAACCTTGAAACCCTAAAAAAACTCTTCCATTTTCTCTTATCCATGCCGCCTTCCCTCTTTCAACTTCTCTCAACCAAAACCATAACACCATCCACTGTTCAAGGCTATTTTCGGCCAATTCCGCCGACAAAATGGACAACAAAATTCATCTTCATGCTCCTCTTGTGGTCTGCTACAAAACCCCTCTTCCAATTCATGGAAACGATGAAGTTCAAAAATTGACTCTTCGTCATCTCCGCCGTTTGTCACTGGAAAGATGGGAAAAACTAAAGCGAAGGCTTTACGTGGCCTAAGCTACGACCTAATGGGATGAAAACTTGCATGAGAACATGGATATGAAATGGGTCACGACTGACCCGATCTAAATTCAAACGGGTATCTGTTTTTCTTCTACTATTCTTGAATTAGTACATGATGCCTATGTTTAATTTGATGTTTTGCCTAGTAAATTATGATTTTCATGTTTAAATTTGTCCATGTGTTAATCAATTGAGGCGTTGATAGTGTAAATTCGTCTACGTTTACGCTTTAGAAACGTCTAAAAGTTTCAAGATCCATTGTTTTCTCTTGCCTTGATAGTTTGTGATCCCTTAGACTTTGATTTTTGAGTCAAATACGTATATGGCTTGTATTCTTCACTGTACCATTGAATTGAAAATCCTCAGAATTCTAGGCTGAGTTAAGCATGTTTAGAATTTTTTGTATCCAGTTGACTATATGAATTAGATACAACATTCCTGTGATCACTGCTTGTGTTTGAATGGTTAAAATTGATTTCGTGATTAAAAAATTAAGGGAAGAGTTGCTATATTAAAAGGGAAAATTTTTATAATTGGGTAGCTTTTCAAAATTTGTAATAGAACATTATATATAGAAAAAAGAGGTAAAAAGGATTCCCTTTGATTTTAGGAAAAATTAAATCTTTCCATATACTACCTTTACCAGTTTTCCTACCCTTTCATACTTAGAGTTTGAATTTTAAAACAACCCTACACTATGCCTAAAGATCCCGCCGGGCAGCCAAAATATTCTTCCCAAGAACCGATCCCTGTTGCTAGTAATAGGAAAGGAGACCGATCACTGGAAGGTAATCCCAAGTTCAGAACTTTCAGTGTTAATCTCCTCAAAACTATGCCAGAACAAGCAGAACAGAACTCAAACGACGCGATCAAAGGGGTATTCTCGAAAGCTAGGAGCAATGTTTGTTTGGTCGTCTCAAAGGCAAGCATCCCCGCGAGGACCAGCACTCACGAACAATTTTCCAGCATTCGTTCCTTGCAGGAGACTCAACATGGATACCACCCCTGGAGGCTTGTCAACAATTAACAACGAAGACCTTAAAGGAGCTTCTATCAGTCAGGACCTCATAAAGGAGATGAAGGCCATTGACGACCGAATTGGTAATGTGTGGGTTTCTCCATTCCGAGTTACCACAGTAGATGAACAAAAAAATTTAAAAACATGCCTACAAAGAGTGTGCCGCACCGGTCCGCATATCAAAGCACTTTTGCTTGCCGGATAACTTAAAGCACGACGGGATGATTGATCCGGACGAGCATATTTTTATGTACTATACGGCTCTGAAGAGTAACGAGGTTACTGAAGAAGAAATCCAGTCCGCTCTGGTGAAGAGTTTTGGCTCGACCCTAACTAAAGAGGCCCATGCTTAATACACTCAGCTACCAATGGGATCTATTGAATCATTGACTCAGATGCAAGACTTATTCAAGAATGCGCATTCTGGTGCCCGCAAGCGGGATAAGCGCATGGAAGATATCTTCAAAATACGTTAGAGGGTCAACGAGCTGCTAAATGACTACCTTGATAGATTCCAGAGGGAACGCATGGAGCTTCCTCCAGTACATCGCTGTGGTAGCCTTTGGCAAAAGTTTGAATTTGAAGGGATCGTTGGCCACCATGGAGTTGCAGTGGAGTTTAACCCAGCACCAAGTGACACATGGAGCGTGTTGCACCAAAGGTACATCGAGAAGCTTTGACTTGAGCCTGGAGAGTCATCTACCCCTGAGGAAGTTTGAACAACTATTGACGTCATGCGCAAAGGACAGAAATGTGGATATGTGGAGGAGCCTCGAGTGGGAGACAAAGGGAAGCGGAACATGAGAGATTATAGGGATAATTTCCCAAAGCGAGAAGATGGTGGTAAGGCCTCGGCTCTGTCAACCAAGGGGTCACTCTGCATGGAGTGGCTTCTTGATCAGTTCGAAGAGTTGGGATTGTGAGTCAACGCCGTAGAGTTCGTAAGGGATCATACGAAGGACACCCAAATACGTTGGCCAAGAAATTTGAGGGCCGAACAGTGTAGAAGAAATAAGAATCTTTATTTTGCAATTTTCATAGGGACCACAGGCACGACACGGCTGGGTGTAGAGCATTAATCTTGGACGTTATGGGTTTGTTGAATAAGGGTTATCTCAAGGACCTGCTCACTGACAGGGGAAAACAAACTGTCACCAAAAGCAAGAGCCAAGATAGACCCCTAGATCTACCTGACCCTAAAAGGTCCATCAACGTCATAATTAGAGGTCCAACATTGCTCAAAGGGTCAAGAGACAATATGGTAGTACCCCGTAAGGATTGCGCCCAAGATGAGACAATTATGTTTAGCGATGAGGATAGCATCGGCTGCAATGCTCCGCACCATGATGCGTTGGTTATAACTGTTGACACCCAATTTTGTCGTGCGAATTCTAATTAATGTCTACTTATTTCTAAATTAAGGTCAATTTTAAATTTAATGTGAATTATTTAATTTTTTTTAAAAAGGGCTAGATGTGCAATCTGACCTCTATTTTCGTCCTACCCGTGCAATCAACCTATATCTCCCTAATTTATCCTAAAAAGGGCCAAAATCGTTCCTACTTCTAAAATTTGGCCTATTTACGCTGCCTATTATATGTGTTATACATCAGCATATCCCCAATTTCCTAGACGACACAATATTTTCCCCAAACCCATGAACCCTAAAATCAGTCGATCACCCAATTTCCCCCTAAAATTTCAACCAAAAGTGTCCAAATCCTCGTCATCTCATGGTCCCCCTCGCCCCTCCACCTCATCTATTCCGTACCAAAGTCGCGTGGAATGTATCTTGTTCGTTCATTGGGTTAAAGCAATCCAAGCCATCGATGCCAACCCCAACGGCCAAATCCTTAGAGATAAGGACGGAATTTGTAAAATTTTCAAGGTTTTGGACAAGGTTCGCTCTTACTTCATAAGGGAAATGTATAATTTCAGTTTAAGGAAATTAAAAAAATCAAAGCTGAAACCCTAGCTTCACTCGTATATATTGATCTTATTTATTCATTTCTTTTTTTTTTCCACTTTTTTTGCCACAGAGGGTGCTGAGAGTTTTTTTTAGAGAGGCAGGACAGAGAGAAACTGGCACAACATAATACATAAGCTCTTCTTAGTTTAAAGTTTTGAGCTCATAGCACTACTGTTTCTTGTTTTCTGGAATTTGTTTGCGTTATCGCTTTATTATTCGAGGCGTCAGCGTTGATTGAGTCGTCGACCTCGCTCGAGCTTTTCGTTCGAGTCATATTCTTCAGTTCTACGCCCTTATTTACCGCATCGCAGCAGGTAAATCCCTTGACCTCTTGTAATCCTTTACTTTTGAACATAACTGATTCTTATGCTATTCCAAGCTGAAGCATGAAGTAAAGATTGTTAACTTGTGTTGGTCGTTAAGATTTTGTTCATCTGTATGATGTGTTTACTGTAATGGTTTCAAGCCTCGATATATTCTGGTCTCGCTTTTGTTGGTCTGTCATGTAACTTTCTCTGGTCCAAAAGATTAATTTTGTGTGTAAAATTTATGGCCTTTATGAGTGAAATAAGTTGTATGTTATAACAGTTTGGAGTTAAGCTTGTAGAAGTTTCTTGAAGTTTGTAAATTGAATAATAACTTTACTTGGTGGACTTCATGTGATTAAGTTTTTGCTTTGATGGTAAATGGTTTTTCATGAACTTTTGTTGAAATTAATCTCTATTGTGGTATATGAGTTTTGAAAGTTAATTGGAAGCTTAGGTTCAGTATATGCTTCCAGTTTTTTTCCCTATGAATGCTGGGCTGGATAAGGGAGTATGGGGTTCTGTTGTTTGGCTGCAAATAGAAGGAATAGTATGAGTATGTTTGAGGGAATGCAGGTTGCCCAACTTTTGTTCTTCTTGCCTGGTTCTTGGTTCTGGATGCTTGAAGATCTTTGGTATTGTTTGTAGAGAGGTGGAAGAGTAAGGGAGGTGCGTAGGGTTTCTAGTTGGTTGTTTCAGGTTGTTTGTGAGTGGAAGTATTTGATAAGTTTCAGGGAGGTTTGTAGGCATTCCAGTTTGTTTTCTTGAAGCTGAAGCAGTGTGTGTAGTGTGTAAGCTGCAATGCAGCAACTATTTAGGAGTTGTTTTGTTTCTGGTTTAGCTTAGGGGAGTAGAGAAGCTGCATGCCCTAGTATGCGAGTAGCTAATGCAAGGGTGCTAGCAGTTTGAATCTTGAGGTCTGTTAAGGTTGTTTGCAGGCTGGTAGGGTAGTTTATTTAGTCTGATGGTGCTGGATGTATGTTTCATGGAGAGCTTAAGGTCCAGGAAGTCATGGTAAGTTTTGTTCCCAGTTTTTGTAAAATGTATAGGAGCTTAGGCTGAGTAGTATGTAGATGTGTATGGTGTAGGTTGTTCATGTTGATTCTGTTAAGTTTGAACCTGCCCTTAGTATGCTGTTTAGTGTCATAGTTTGCTTTCTGCTTCTAGTGTGAAGCTCTATCTGTCATTGCTCCTGGTTTCAGTCTTGTTTTCTTTTAATCTCATGCTGCTTCTGAAAGGTTTTGTTGCTCCTCTAGGCTTAAATTGCTCCCCTGTTTTGCTGAGATTATTTCTAGACCTAAAGGGTGCTAAGAGAGGGTGTAAAAGAGTTTGATTTTACTAAGTTCCTATATGTTCAATGTTCTAAGTTAGCTCCCCACCTGGTTCTCTTCTTTTTCTTAAAATAATTGACTTATAGATGCTGAACGCTCAGATCATCTTCTGCTAGTTATTTCTCCAGATCTTGTTCAGTTCATTCTTCAGCTTATCTGAATCTGTATGGTGAGTAAATCCTCTATGTGTGTTGGTCTGGAAAAAGGTCATGAACGAGGCCTTTTCTTCTTGTAATCTGTGATCATTCTCTAGTTTTAAAAGGCCATTTTCTCTAGCATGTTGATGCATAAGTTCTCAGTTTGAAAGAGCCAAAAGGCTGAGCATATCTGGATTCCTGTTGGCAATTATTTAGTCATGAAGTAGGTGTTTAAATTGGCTAATTCCAGTCAGTGTGTGTGTAAGGGTTGCATGCAGCATCTAGCTAGATCATTCCTTTTCGCTTGAGTACTGCCAATAAAGAGACTAATGAACTTGTTTAATGCGTTTACTTTTCCTCTCAAGATGATGTTGTTACCTTGTCTCTCGAAAACCAAACTAGACCCGTTTACTTTGATCCTTGTTTGAGCTAAGTCAACAAAGTGTGTAATCTACCTAATATTCCTTAGTCTAATTCTTTTTCCTGCTCTTGGTTTCAACTTTTAAGTGTTGAAGTAAAGTTCAAAGTGTTAAAAGTCATGAAACTGTTAGTTCTGCTGCATTAGTTAATCAACTATAGACTCCATGAACTCAATTGAGATTTTGGATGTCTGAAATGTAAATTGCGTTTGCTTACCTGGCTATGATACAAATTCATGTTTTCGGTTTTGTTTTGATCTTCATATGTTATATGCATTTGCTAACTCTCTCTCTGTTACTTCTTTGACATGAGCACACTTGGGACGAGTTGGTCAAAACTCAATCGAGATTGGTTAATTGGCACTTGAGCCGCTTGGGTCCATTTTTGCTCGAAATGCATTGCTACCAAGGCTCGTTTTTGCGAGTTTGCGCTTCCAGGTTCTATTTTCTCTACCCTCTCTTTCCTCGCTCCTCTAGAATCCATGTTTACGATCCCCGTAGACCTGACTAGGAGCCTTGTAGGGTAGAAGCTTGGTAGAATAGATGCTTTGTATTATAAATTGTTAATTTATTGCATGATTAGAATTGCTTATGTAATTGCTTATCTCGTTTCTTTGGAATTTGCCAATTATTTTAAGATGTTAAGAACCGTTTGTCAATTAATGAGTGCAAAAAATCAAAATTCAATTAAAATTATACTCTTTTATTCTTATTTATATTTAAATTATTTATTTATCTATTTTATTAAATATTTATTTATTTATTTATTTATTTATTAAACTAATTAAATGGTTATTTATTATTTATTTAATTTTATTTATTTATTTAATTAATCAATTAATTATTATTGATTGATTGATTTATTTATTTAATCTATTACTTATTTATCTATTATTGGCATATAATCTTATCTTACTTTATTTTTTTTACTTATATATTTATCATCCCTTCTATTTATTTATTGTATTTTTCTAAAATAATCCCTAAATTGTTAAAATTCGTGAAAACCGTGGGATTAACTGCTTTTAGCGAATTTTTGAAAGTGCTCTCGTAATAGAGACCTTTTTTCGAATTTGAAAGAACCACTTACCTAGAATCTCTAAAAATCAATTTTCTTTTAAATAAAGAAGAAATTTGCACTCGATAATTAATAAACAGTTCCTAATTTTTCTAAATTAGGTGGCGACTCCAAAGAAACTCTTTGGAGTCCCCATTTTTATTGAAATATACCCGAAACATATCTTTTTTTTAAAGAAAGGTAATTTTTGGGATTCAATAATAACGATCAGGATGGAAGATACGGACGTCAAACGCGTCTTGTTTGACGCCCGTAGCGCCGTAAACCTGATCAGATGGGATACACTATAGGCGATGGGGGTCAAGGACAAAATTGTACCGAGTGTCTACATGCTCGCTGGCTTCAATAACTCTTGTGAAAGATCCATCGGCAAAGTTAATCTTACTGTTCACCCGCCAGGTGTAGATTATGTTTCATCTTTTCATGTAATCAAAGGGGGAGTTCCTTACAACACAATTATTAGGCGTCTATGGATCCATCAAGTCAAAGCAGTACCATCTACATGACATCAAAAGATGAAATACCCTACTCAATGGGGGATAAAGAAAGTTAATGGTAATCAGGAAGCAATAAGAGAGTGTTACACGACCACAATTTTAGGAGCAGCTGTCCCCGAGGAAGTGCCCGGAGTGAACACCTCTGAAGTCCCTGAAGAACCTTAAACCACAATCAACCAAGACTACGATTCAGATGGTATGTTTGATTGACGTTTTTTGGAGGGGGAGGGGGGGAGGGGGAGAAGTAGGGATAAGTGGAAGTACTTTTCTTTTCAGAATTTACTATGTTTAGCTCTTTTGTTCTTAGATTACAACATTTTCATGCTTCTATGACATGTTACCGATTTTCACCCACAACATTTCAGGCTCCACGCCTTTATTAATAAACTACTATTCATATGGTCAATTTTCTTTACAAATTAAGATCCATCTACCATCCAAATATTCATAGCCTAGGCCAAATACAAGTTGAATTAATACACCCACTTTTCGTGACAAAAGTAGGGTACACTACTCGCTTAGAGCTAGATCATGTCTAGCTTAGCCACCAGGCATTTTTCGTAAGTTGAATTCGATAATTCAACAAATGCACCTACACGCCGATGGGGATGCCTGTTCGCATAGTGCCAGAAAGTCTTAAATACTCGACTAACTAAGCAGAGACGCTCGAAGTCGGATTCAAAAGTGCCTGTTATCACACGGGCTAAAGTCGTCCCATTGTGGGTGCAAAAAGCCATCTCTTACAGACAAAACCTAGCCACCAAATATTGGTGCACAACAGATGTAATTGCCCAAGGCAGGTTCATTGATAAACGTTCTAAACATTAGAACATTCAGGACGACCAGAAGATATCTAATCTGTAGGTGCTCATGCCCACAAAGGTACAACTTAACATTACTTATTGTTTACAACGAAAATTAAAAAGCGTCAAAAATAAGCAAACAAATAATTCAAGTTAAAACGCCTCAAAACTGGCCCAAAACTATATCATTACTTTCGCAAAATATGGGCAATTGTTCTCAACAAAGATGCAAGAAAAAAATAATAAGCATCAAAAGGGGCGAGGAACTCTCATCATTCCTTTCTCGAGGGACTCCCTTCATCGGCAACACTCCATGAAAATCCTGCTTCACCAGCTGTAGGTTCCCCTTCAGCGTCTCATCTCCTTCTCCACTCCCCTCTTCAGAACCTTCTTCAAGGTAAGGCCCAAGCTGAGCATCTTCTCGAGCGACAAGTTCGGTATACGAGGCAATCTCAGTAGCTAGGTCCAAGTTAGGTTCATCACGAATCTGGAGGAGAGTGGCAAGAGCAGCTGCGATGTTGGCATGGTCCACCACTGCTATGCGATGAGCATTCAGAGCATTCATCTGTTGGTCCTTCGAATGACCATCATCACAGAGTTATCAGGAATTCGCTCAAGAGACGCTACATTTCCCTTCAGCCTGTCATTCTCATCTTGGAGGAAGGTAGAGAGACCCTGGTCATCCAAGGCATGTTTCTCGGAAGCATTCATCTTTTCCTCCACATCAGACAGTTGTCACTGGAGGTCTTCCACGACCCCTTCCAGGCGATTCATATTACTGAGATGAAGCTGCTCTGAAACCTTAGCATCTATGAGGGAAGACTTGAGGGTCTCCACGGTCTTCTTGCACTTAGGACTCTCGTTAGACAGCGCATTCTTCAAGTTCCCGCTCTTCAAGGCTCCTGCTCAATAAGCATCACGAGTGGTCTGAAGTTCACCCTTCAACTCTTCAACTTTTTCTACAAAGGGTTGCTGGCTAGCAACTTGTCCGTGTAACGCATCAACCTCCTCAGAAAGTTTTTCATCCAGGCCACCCTGGCGGAGTATCTCATGGTACACCATCAACTCCTGGGAAACAAGTAGAGCAAGAAATCATTAGAGAGAAACGATGTTATAATTTGCACAACAAGGAAGGAAAGCTTACCCTAAGGGAGCATCCAGTAGGAGCCTCAAGCAACTCATGACAGTTATCGCTAGAAAGGTCTTCTTACTCATCAGGACCAACAAATTCGGCGGTATGATCTCTCACAACCCTTGGAGTCTTCATCAGGTTAACCCCCGCAGCAATAAGGATCACAACCTCCCGGGCTCCATGCACAGGTTCATGTATAGAATCCAGGACCACTTCTTTGCCAGGCTGACGTCGAAAGGAATCAGAAGTTTCAGGGGTCGGAGTTGCCGTAATGGGTTCTGAGTGCAAATAGGAGTTATCAATTTGTAAAAGCGCATAAGGAAAGCATATCATGTCCATAAAAGGCAAAGGTCTAACCTGGTAAATGGGACTCAAAAGCAACGGCTGGAAGCTCAACATCATCCTCCACACTAGCTTTTTCCTCAGCTATGGGGGTCTCTTTAATCAAATGCCTATGCTTTTGCGTGGACGGACCAGATTCAGCAGCAACAATTGGGGTTGTCCCAACGGCTTCAGGCGCGGGCATTTGGGGGACTTCACCCTCGCCATCAGAAATTATTAAGGTCTCACTGACAATTACCATGTTAGTAGACCTAGAAGATCTGCTCCTCTCTGAGGAATAAGAACTACTCGCCTTCTCAAGTATTCTCCCACCAGACGCCTGCACATCAGGGAAAAAAGAAATATACGGGGCAATAATCTTGATCTCCCCTGACGGGGGCATTTCGCGATGAGAAAATCCTGATGCAACAATAAGTTAAGTGCAGAAACCAAGAGTTTGGGAAAATTAAGGGATCTAACAGTAATGACTTAGCATGATCTTTTGCCCGCCAACCGTTTGCATTAGCGAAGGCTGTGAATGTCAACAAATCGGGAGGGTTTCCTCAAAAAAATGGCGGTGATCCCTATCATCAACTCATTATGGCTCAAAGAGATGTCAGACACAGTGTTCACTACAAAAAAAAGAGAATAAGAAGGAGATCAGTTCGAAGCAACTGGAGGCAAAGTATAAATGCAAGTTTGTGAAGGCTGACAGTTTCTGTTGAAGACCTCTGGAAAGGGAAGAGAGCATACTGTGTCAGCCGTTCGCACAACGACATACTTGTACACCCAGCTCTTTTGAATCCTCACTATTGGAGACTACACCTTTCTTTCCCTGCTTTATGAATATTAGCATGCTTGCTTTATGAAGATGAGAAGAATAAAAAAGCCAGATGATTGTCAAAGGAGATGGAAACTTGGACATAATTGGCCAAGTGATCCAGCACGACTACAAAACGCCATACGGAGGGGCTGATCTGGCCCAAGCAGATATTGTAGCGGCGACATATGTTCTCGATGACCAAGTGGAAATGCTTATTAAGGTGAAGCATGAAAGGTATGTATGAACCAATGAGTAACTAGCCCGATGAGAGGAAATTCTTTCCTCAATGTCAGGAGTGATGATGTTAACAAACTCAGGCCATTGAAAATCATGACTGATACGCATCATGTCGTCCCTCGTAACCGTGGAAGGGTAGAATTCTATAGAAATGTTGCTGTTTTCTTCCTCTTGTTTAGGGGACTGGTCCAGCAGATGGCCATCATCTCAAAATGGAAGGAAGCGGTAAGATAATCTTGCTCTCTAAAGTTTGCTGGCAGGAAACTTGGTCCTTGAGCCAATTGGCAAAAATATTATTAAGATTGGGAAAATATTATCTTTGGAGAAGTTGTTGGAGTTCTTTCGAGGATTGTGAGTGAACTTTTGCACTTACGATGTATGTATACACGTTAATGTGGATAACTTGAAGGGGAAGTTGAATTATCTCAATCACATGAGATCGTAATTATGATTACTGTAGTTCAAGTAATATACATCCCCATAATTACGGGATATGAACAGAGCATGTAGCAGCAATGGGAAGATACGTGGAAAATCCCACCTATTGTAGGAGGACACGCTGTTGTACCAAGGAATTTGCATTTAATGCGACGCATGCAAAAATGAAAGGAGGCAGACATCAGTACCGCCACACCTTTACGTCTGCTATCACGCTTCTCTTACTTCCTGACTGCTTGTGTCCACACGCTGCAAGTGGGGGGAGTCACTGTGTGGAAAAAAATACGCCACCTACTACTATGGGGATACGAGCTAGACTTATCTTACAATTCACCAGGTGAAGAGGTTACACACCCGCTCGTAGATCCTACGACCGTTTAGGCGGCACAGCCATAGGATGCAAGATATACATCCCACTGCCTAGGGTTTACAATCTCCTAGTTAGGGTTTAGAGTATACTACTGCCTTGAGTTATATGCCAATAACATTATTAGTATTTTTATTTTACCTTATTTAAGACTAGGTATCACTACTGTAAATACCCCTCCTTTACATTGTATTGTACATCAAGGAATAAGAATTACTCTACCTTTTCTTGCTTATTTTGTCTTGTCTATTTACTACTATTTTCATTACGTTTACTTACTCTTCCATTCTAATCACTGTATTACTTGTGACCCCAACCATAATTAATTGTTTAACCTAGACGTACAATTTTTGGCATAAACATCTGCGAGGGCTTGTGACTTGATCGCCGTACGAGGGCTTGTGACTTGATGGCCGTGCGTGGCTCATAAATGTTATACTCTAGGAACATCCTATGGACACTAGAAAAGGGGAGGAGGGGGGTTGAATAGTATCCTCCAATTTTCACCGAAGAACCTGAATCTTAATCGCAAGAACCCTATTCTTGAGCTGTTGCCTCCACGGAAAAATACAAGCATAAAAGTAAACAACAATCTAAAAGAGACAGTGTTTTTACGTAGAAAACTCCTTGCTCAATGGAGAAAAAACCACGACCCACACTCTGGGATTTTGAAATAACTTCACTAACACAAAGATCAAGTTTTAGATTACAAACTCTGTAACCAAGGGGCTACACTCTAGACCCTAATTGTGACACTACAGTTAAGGATTAAGTATCCCACATCGGCATAACACATGAGTGATCTTGGGTATTTAAGTAAGCGTGCCTTAGACCCTAGTGACGCATCCAAAGTGAAAAATTTCACTAATGGGATTGGACTATTACAGATGGTATCAGAGCCACTCCGTGTTAGCCTTGTCGATGTGGGTCAAAGTTCAAGACTGAGTCTAGGAAAATTTCGGGTATGCGGGTCAAACCTCAGTGCTGAGTATAGGCGAATCCCGGGTACGCGAGTCAAACCTCAGCGAGGACGCTGAGTCTATAAGAGGGGGTGTATGTGACACCCCAGTTAAGGATTAAGTATCCCACATCGGCATAACACAGGAATGATCTTGGGTATATAAGTAAGCATGCCTTAAACCCTAGTGACGCATTTTAAAGCCGTGCGGGCCTAGGCTCAAAGCGGAAAATATCACTAGCGGGCTTGGACTGTTACACTAATCACTCAACAAAGCTAAACTCTAGATTTACAAAGTAATCACTCAAAGTTTACCTATTACAATGGCTTCTAGTGAAAGCAGACAGGTAATACAATCAAAACACAAAAACTGTGCTTTTGCTCTTGGTTCTTCACTGGTTGTCTCCAACAGTTATGTCACTTTAAGAATTATTGAATTTGCCTTGTATATGCTCTCAACTCTCATGGTGAATAACTGAGATCGGCTGCCTCAATTACTTGCTTTTATATGGGCTTTGTAACCCTAGTGGTATTTCACTAGGAAACCTCGTAAACATAGCAAGTCCATATTTCTCTGTGATACTTTCCTTGTCAGCACTAACTCTTGTTCACACCTCAAAGAGACAGCCCCGACACAACTTCATTTAGCTGACTAGGATGCGTATAAGTTTACACGCCACTACTCCTAGTTCTGCATGGATTTGCATTTCACAAGATCTTTTTGATCAGTCGTGCCCTTCTTACCAAGGACTAAGTTCTTCTACATGTCCTATATTTGTCATTCTTCAAAACATCCAGCTCAACAAATTCCCCCTTTTTGACGATGACAAACAAATGTTTCCTAAGAACCTATACATACAAATACCAAGACACAAAAAACTAAAATACATTTTGAAAGAATTTAAAAAAGATGAGTTAGGTCAGAAACATTCCAACAACATTTTCTTCTTCCCCCTTTTGGCATCATCGAAAAGATTTGAAATCCTGCAAGAACGAGTTAGTACAATCTAAACTACAACACAAAGCCACAAGTTAACTAAAAACACAGTGAATAATCTAAGGGCCCAACTAGAACCAGAAATAAAAAATAAGAACCAAGTGACAGCAAAAGCAGTTTAAAACCATTAATCTAGGGCACCAACACACATGTAGCCCGAGTTAAGTACAAACTAAAAATAACCGTCTCAAATGTGCATCAATTAAGGACAAGGAAAGGAATAAGGGAAGGGTTTGATAAGGACATGGCAAGGAATATGCAGACATCAGTTCTTCAGGTTGAAGTGCTTGACAAATGCTTCAAGGTTTCTAGAGTTTTTGGCCCCTTTCTATCGCCAAATCTTTCTCATATTTGTTTCACTCAACTGTTAGGAAACCAATTTCTTGATCCTTTACCTTCAACTGCCTCTTCAATTCTGTATTTTCTTCAATAAGCTCTAACAGGTACTGCTCCAATTCCTTCACAGCTTCAATAGCTTGCTCTGAGTCATACCCCTCACTTTTGTCTTCTTGTTCTATCTTGACTTGTACTGGACGTTTGGAGGCCCTTCTTTCCTTGAAGAAATCACAGGTCTTCAGGACATTCATGCCAAACATCTGATCATGTGTAGGCTACTTTCCATTTGCTAGGGGCACACCAAATTATTCAAACACCTGCTGCAGTATGTAAGAATGCACAAGAGAGTGTGGCTTGTTATATGTGTCTGCAATCCTTTTTATATATCTTATTATCAGTCAGGCAAGTTAATTTTTGTTCCTCTGTCCAGCAAGTCCATATAAGTCAAATCAAGAGCATATGCTTCACTATTCATTTCTCCTCTAGGTAGCAAGAACCTGTGCACAAGCTCAAATAACAACTGATGAGCTGGTTCTATCTGTTTTTTGGTCAACGTTCCTTTTTTTCCTTAGTCTGGGGTTGCCAGTGAACTTCTTCACCACATCTAGAGGAGTTACATCATCAGTTCTTTTGGGCCATTTTAACTTGATATATCTGCAATACCCTTGAGCAGGCACATCAAGAATTACCCCCAACTCCTTTCTCCCAAACTCCAGCTCCACACCCTTCACCAAAAAACATACCCTTCTTCCTGCTACACTACAATTTTCATAGAACTCCCTCACTTCATCAGCATACAAACACCTGTCTTCCCTTGTAAAGAGCTTCATCCACCCCTTGTCCTTCACCTTCTTAACCAAGGGTTTCATCCGATGCTCCTCTAAATCACACTAAATACTACCAGCTAGCACCTGATGTTTAGCAAAGAAAACCACCCTGTCTACTTCCTCCTGAATCTCTTTTCTTTTTCCTTTTCTCATCCCCACTATCAGAATCTGAATCATCTAGATCTACCTAAGATTTCTTCTCCTTCTCACTCTCATTCACAGCTTTTCTCTTTTCAGATTTTGCAAATTTTTCAATTTGCTGCTTCAATACAGATCTGGTAGCTACTCTCCTAGGAGGTATTTGCTCTTCTCTGCTGGTAGATTCAGAACTAGCTTCATCTTCTTCACTATCACTTTCATCAATAAAGCTGCACTTGCTCACTGCTTTTCCCCCTTTCACCAATCTCCTTTTCTTCTCTTTTATAGGATTTGTTTCACTAACAAATACTACTTCATCCTCCCCTTCCTTTTCCAGCAACTTTTCATCCTCCACTCTCTTGATACATACGTCTTCCACCAGAGTCTCCTTTTCTTCATTGCTCTCAGAATAAGTCCAATCTAATTCTGCATCGTCAGTTGCATCAGAACTGAGGAAGACACAAGTTCTTTCTTAGATTCCTTTACAACTTCAGCAAACATTTGCTATTTCTCAACTGGACCACTGAGCATGGCTTTCTCCTGTACCTTCTCCACAGTCACTCCATCATGAGTTAGTCCTTCATCAACTGGACCACTAAACACAACTTCTTCCTGTACCTTTTCTAAAATAGCTTCAACAAGAGTTGGTCCTTTGTCAACTAGACCACTGCCTCAACTTCCTCCTGTATTTTCTCTAAAGGAATAACCTCTAAACAAGGTTCATCACCCACACCCTTTTGAAATTCAACTGACTCTTCTAACACCACTTTCATACCATCTACACTAGTAGTTTCTCCAACCAGGCTAAGAACATGAAATCTAATCCTAGGCTCAATAGGCATTCGTACAACATTCTCTTCTAACACCTCTACATTCCCCTATCAGTTCCACTATCAGATTCTATAGTATTCATAGTATCATTCATGCCAGTTACCAGACTCTCATTACTTAGTTTTTCAGGACCAACTATGAAATTAAAAATAGTAGAATCAGGTTGAGTCATATCGGGCCTTACCTCTGTAGGTTGCACTTCAGTAGTACTTGGTACAACAGCATGAGCCTATTATTTTGCAGATGATTTCTTATGTGCATTCCTTTTTTGAAATTTCTCTCTAGCCTTAGCAATTCTTTAAACCAAAGTTGTAGCACTTGGTTTTTGCTTCTTTGAGGATTTTTGTGAGGTTTGAGTTTCTGATGTCTTTGCTGGTGAGGTGGAGGTCGACCGTGTTTAAGACATCTTGTCAATTTCTTGGAAAGTTTTTAGAAGAAGGAATGATTGTCTTGCTTTGGATATGAGTGAGAGATATTTAGAGAGAAGGTGTTTTTTCTTATTTTGAATGAATTGTGAGAAGAGGAAAAAATTAAAGGGGAGAAGATGTGATGACCTAAGAAATGGGGAGTAATGATGACAATGAAAGCGGTCCGCCTTTTTGAGTTCTTAGGAAACCGAGAAAGTGGAGATATGATGGTTACAGGAAGAAGTTTCCCACTTCAAGTAGGGTACGTTTGAATTCTAAGAATATAACCCAAAAAAAAGAATTTTCCTATGAAGTAGAGCGGTAACACATATAAGAAGGTTTTAAAGATGCATGATTAAGAACAAGTTATTTTAGTGATAGATCTTAACAAAAATGGCTACATGAACATACCTGGACATAGTTCCTCATGTTGTACATGGTTCCCTCTAAGTATTCAGTTTTTTCTTCAATGGGAACTCATTAGATCACTCAAATAGCACTTAGTTGAACAAGTATACTTGTCAAAATATAATTTTAGTCTGGACTGTAAAAATAATATTCACAAGTAGAATACTAAATACTTAACTAGCCAAACCTTGGGAATCAGGTGCTGGGTCTTTGGTCATCCCTAACTCCAACCTGTTCCTCTCAAATTGAACTTTGTTCAATGCCTTGGTGAAAATGTCAGCAATTTGATCTTCAGTCCTACATGAATTCATAGTGATTAGACCTATTTCAACATTATCTCTTAGCAAATGATGTCTAATATCGATGTACTTGGTTCTCTTATGCTGGCCTGGGTTCTTGGCAATATTCACAGCACTTGTTTTGTCACAAAAAATAGGCACAACTCCACATTTGATTCCAAAGTCCTCCGGTTGTTGTTTGATCCATAGCAGCTGAGAACAACAGGATGCAACAGTAAAACGACCTTAGGTAGTCGTTTCAAGAGCTAAGACTCCGATTGGTGTGCCGATAATTTTAAAATATTCGTAAGGTCTATTAGGAATTGTCTGTAAAATTTGAACTAAATCAGACCTCGTTTAGTAGGTATTGGGAGAAAGTTTCAGTTTCCGTTGC
This sequence comes from Petunia axillaris subsp. axillaris, assembly GCA_029990575.1. Taxonomy (NCBI): domain Eukaryota; kingdom Viridiplantae; phylum Streptophyta; class Magnoliopsida; order Solanales; family Solanaceae; genus Petunia; species Petunia axillaris. The sequence continues at coordinate 7,473,779 of JARKNS010000001.1, read as the reverse complement.
CGGTAAATATTAAAAAGAGATTTTCGAGCTCGATTTTGGCGAATGAGCTCCGATTGAAAATTCGAAAGCGCCTTTAGAAAAGCAAAATAATGGAGGTGGGGGAATTAGGGATAAAAATACCTTAGCAACAGTAAGCAAATAGAAGGAAGCAGAAACGAAAAAGAGAGAATGCAGCAACGAAAAAAAAGTGCCAGAAATGAGAAAAGAAAGGAAAAAGAGCAGAAAAAAATAGAATTTTCACCCTGAAATATCCAGGATCGTTTGGCAATGAATCCAAAGGACAAAGCGGTTGTTGAGTATTAGTGGAACGAGGTAAGTGTTTGTATCCATTTCTTTGGAGGCCCTTGGCCTTGTGGATAATCTACCACGTGTTCCTTACATGTGTAGCTGCCGATAGGCGTACTCATTACGCCTTAGCTTTAAATTTACATTGTATTATATGTTATGTCCTGTTGTTGGTATTGTATTGAGTATATGAACATTGCACTCTGGTTTTGAGCATTGCATATACTTCCCGGTAATCGGTGAGAGTCCCGAGCCGGTAAAGGGCCATTATTGTATATACTTCCCGGTAATCGATGAGAGTCCCGAGCCGGTGAAGGGTCATTATTACATATACTTCCCGGTGATCGATGAGAGTCCCGAGCCGGTGAAGGGTCATAATTGCATATACTTCCCGGTAATCTATGAGAGTCCCGAGTCGGTGAAGGGTCCTCATTGCATATACTTCCTGGTAATCGATGAGAGTCCCGAACCGGTGAAGGATCATCATTGCATATACTTCCTCGTAATCGATGAGAGTCCCGCGCCGGAGATAGGTATCAGGAATACGTGACTGTATTGTATTGTACCGTATTCATCCCATCTCATTGCACCGCATACTAACCATTGTGTGTATTGTGTTGTATTTTATGTATGTGGTATGTATACCATGTTGTGGACATATCTCAGTTTGCCTATATATTTCTGGCTTGTATCCTGGATTCCACACCACAACAGTATAAATATATGGATCGGGTTGCACGCCGCGGCAGTATGAATATATGGATCAGGTTGCATGTCGCGATAGTATGAATATATGGATCGGGTTGCACGCTGCAACAGTATGTATTTCTGATTGTTGATATGTTTGGGATACTTAAAAACCTATATTTTCTGTCTATCTTATGTCCCTGGTTATATATGATTCCATACGTGTTTCTAGTTATTATCTGGCTCTGCCTTTTTATAGTTTCAATAAGATGGATCTGGTTTACCTGTTTTTCTTCTCTCTGGCTAGCTATCCTATTCTTTGAGGTGGCTAGTCTGCCCCACTTATTGAGTCCTTTTGACTCACCCTTGTTTGTTGTTTGTTTTTGTCTATCTATTTCGTTTCGGCAGGTTTGCTCCAGGATTGAGTTCGCCACATTGTGAAGGAGCGAAGACGACTTCAGCTGTTAGGGTGAGCTAGCTTTTATTCAGGATGGCCACCAGTTTTATGTTTATTATTTCAGTTGCATTTTGCTCCCTTCAGGAGGTATCTGTCTTCTTTTGTACACTTAGATGTCTTGTCTGGATAGCTCTAAACCTAGTATGTTGGGTAGTCAGCTGTAATTTCTTTTGTACAGCTTAGAGGTATCAATATGTCTGTACTTTTTCTAAGTCTTGTTCTTATTTATGAATTGAATTATATTTATTTTCCTAATTTAATTGGTAAGGGTTTGCCCGACGGGTCTAGGGGAGGATGTCGGGTGCCCGCACGAGCTAGCCAGATTCTGGGTCGTGTCAGTTGGTATCAGAGCCCGGTTTAGAGTCTATCCAGACTAAGACAGTGTCTAGTAGAGTCTCGCTGATGGGTACGTAGACGTTCGTACTTATCTACGAGAGGCTATGATGGCATTTAGGAAGTTTCACTTCCTTCTTTTCTGATCTTACGTCGGTCTAGGATGCAAAAGTATTTTTGTTAATTCCTTCGTGGTAATTGTGAACCCTCGTGCGTCAAATTAGCAAACGGTAGGAGTTCAGGATGAAGTAGTCTAGTCTGGGGCTAAAGCTACTCAAGCCCCGAGAGTTGTGGATCGTGCTAACAATCCAGTTGTGCAGGCCCCAGCTGTACGAGCTCGTGATGGGTAAGGGAGTAGGGCCTTATGGTTCCCCTGGCTCTCTCCGATGCTTTTATGAGAATCTTGGCGACGCAGATACTCTGATGCCCATTATGACAGTGATGCTCTCAGTGATCCTCCATACGCTTTTCTCGTTAGTGGGCATCAGAATGCGTCTTCTTGAAGAGATCTTGCATCTGGGTGAATGATTCGATTGATCCCAATGACAGCTGAGTGTACCATGTGAGGGTCTTTTTGGTCAGGGTAGAACCTAACCTTTTTACCCGAGCAGATTAAGTTTCTTCTTCCGGGATTACATTTCTCTTGATGGTGGTGTAGTCAGCAGCAACGTGCTCGTCTGGATTAGTGGTTCAATCATACTTAAGGCTGTTTGGCAGACGGAAGTGCTTAGGCACGCGGACCGGTGCAGCTCTCGCTTTGTATGTGTACTTAAAGAACATTTTCTCATCTACGGTCGTAACCTGGGCTGGAGCACTTGGTATTTTCCCTGATCCGATCGTGGATAATTTTTAATTCCTTAAGAATGTCCTGGATGACAGGTGTTCCTTCAATCTTGCCTTCATTACTGGTCGCTATGGAGCTTCCTGGGGCAACTCCCATATTGAGGCTCCGTCTAAGGACGAAAGCTGGTGATTCATTCATGGGCGTGGGTCCTCGTGGGGGTGCTGGCCTCTGGAATAAACCACTGAAAGATCGTCTTCAGCTTCTTGGCTAAGCTTTCGACCATGTTGGCCGAGTTTTGTTTTGCTCGCTCCTCCTGAGATTTTGAGAAAATTGTTGAGGAAGTCTTCATGATTGGAGTTACTTGCACGTGGTTGATCATCGTCACGGTCACTATCTGGAGAGATTGGATACCTGGGAGTGCCATTTAGTTGTCCGTCAGGATTGCTGGAATCCATTTTGGAATCGTCAACCGCATCAGTGGTATTCTTTGAGACATTGTCATTGCCGTTCGACATGGTCGTATTTTTCCTTGGTAAAAACCTATAATTTCCTGTGTTCCACAGTGGGCGACAAACTGTTTATGCCTAAAATCTGCTTAGTAGGTTAAACAGATAGAATTTATGAGAGGGTCACAAGTAATACGGTAAATACAAAGAAAATGTAATAAACAGAGAAATAAGAGTTGTATTCCTTGAGCAAAGTCAAATTCTGGGAGATGATGTAATACAATGGGAAGGGGTATTTATAGTTATGATTTACCTCTGCTCTAATTATGGTAGAATACAAAGGCTTATATGTTGTGGGCTTGTTTACTCAAAGTGTAGATACAAATTAACCTTAACTAGGAGACTGTAAACCCTAAGATGGCAGGATGTATACTGACATGACCTGAATTTTCGGCTAGGCCGTGCCGGCAGCCGACATCCTCCCCTAGACTTGTCAGGTGCCGGCACAGCCTAGCCGAAAATTTAGGTCGTGCCAATTGGAATCAAAGTCTGGTTTAGAGTCTATCCAGACTAAGACATTGTCTAGTAGAGTCTCGCTGATAGGTACGTAGACATCCGTGCTTATCTACGAGAGGCTATGATGGCATTTAGGAAGTTCTCTTCCTTCTTTTCTAATCGTGCGTCCGTATTCCTATGGGATGCCAAATTTTTTTTGTTAATTCCTTCGTAGTAATGGGGAACCTTGTGCGGCAAATCAGTATAGGGTAGGAGCTCCGGACGAAGCATCTTAGCCTGGGGCTAGCGCTGCCCAAGCCTCGAGAGTTGTGGATCCTGCTGACGATCCCTTTGCGGAGGCCCAAGCTGTGCTAGCTCGCGGTGGGTAAGGGGAGCAGGGCCTTGTGGTTCGCCCAGCTCTCTACAATGCTTTTATGAGAATCTTGGTGGCGCAGATACCACTGGAATCTCCTATTCCCTAGGCGGATCATCAGGTTGCCGCAGATGCAGATGTTCGGGCTCAGGGAGCTTCTGTTCAGTTCTTGATATTGCCCAAGTTATGTTCCAGAGGCAGAGTGTGTTGTGAATTCAGTTGTTCTGGCTGGTCAGCTAGTTTAGGTAACAGTTCGGTCCGAGTGCCCGAAAAGATTACATTATTTTACCCGGTTGAACCCCGAATATTCTCAGGCCATGCATCAGATAACCCTCATGAAAATAAAAAAATATTGTCATCGTATCCTTCAGGCTCCTGGTTATCTCAAGCAGTATGGTGTTGATTATACTGCTTTCAGTTCCAAGGTCCAGCCTTGGATTGTTGGACTGCTCTTTTATCAGTTAGGTTGGGCTTGCCTAAGCTTAATTGGTGCGAGTTTTCTCATAGATTCATGGAAAAGTTCCTTTCACACAGCGAGCGAGATGAAAAGCGTCGCCAGTTTGAGTTGATTGGACAGGGTAGCCTGTCAGTTTCAGAATATAGAGATTAAATTCTCTAGGATGGCTGGATATGCTCCAAAGCTAGTTCGTGAGCCTTCTGAGAAGGTTTGAAGATTTATTAATAACCTTTCTCCTTCCTTGAGGTCCCAGATTGCTCGAGAGATTGAGGTCGGGACTTCATTTGATTATGTTTTTGATATTGCTCGGAGGTATGAGGCATACCATAAGGTAGAGCAGGAATAGTTAGAGCAGGAGAGCAACTGTCCCTTACTTTTAGCGGAAGGTAGACGTCCTTCTTCTCGCCTTCAGGGACCTGCACAGTCACAGGGGATTTCATTTAAATCTCAACCAGCCAGAGATATGCCACCATCCGGCAGGGGTCGAGAGCGTGGTCGCAGTGGTTCTTTGAGTGGTGATTATCAGGGTAATGGCTCAGCTCAGCCGCAGAGGCAGTTCTATGAACTCCCAGTCTGGCAGGATGCTGAGGCATCCGATGTAGTAGACCCATGTATTTTTTATTCCTTTATATATGAGTAAGATCTGATTCTTCCGATCAATTATGAATTCGTTTGTCTAATCATATTTCCATGGTTTCCTGGGATGTCGTTTCTATTAAGAATCTGTTGTGGTAGAGGGGTGAGCTTCTGGTATGATTTATTCCTTGGATTTGTGAGACCCTACTGGTTTATCTTACTTAAAGGTGAGGGATTTGGGAGTGAGTGTCGGTATTGTCTGCCTGGCATCTTGTTGTGCCACCTTCTGTTATTATGTCATATCAGTTTAACTCTATCCTTGGAATTCAGTGCTGGTAGGATGATGAGATTGTTATTCATCATCATAAAAAAAGTATCATTTTTTCTTCCGATGTAAAGTGATTAGTAAGTAAAATTCGATCTATGTGTCTCGCCTTGGTTCAAGACATTAGTAGAGTTATTTTATTCTGTGAGCTTGTCTCGGTTATTAAAAGGGGTTTTGGGTAAATTGTCGGAGCATCCTTCTCATTTGAAGGTTGAATTGGCATAAATGATGTGCCATAAGCTCATTTGATATCCACTTATTCAATTGCGATTCTCTGTCTAGCTTGATTCGAAAGTAGTCTAGCTTTGGTAGCCAGGCAAATGAGAATATGAGCTTCCTCAAGCTTTAATTATTCCTATCCTCAGTTCAGTACCATCTCTTCTTTCCCGGCACTAGTGAGCTTGGGCGGTTAGTAGCTGCTTGTGATGTTCCCTGTGTTGAGCTAGAGTGCGTGCCAATATAGCCGGGTAAGTATATTGTTTGTATCTCATTGCTGCCAAAGGCAATGGAGAGCATCGTTCGACTCTTGAATCGAAGCCCTCAAAGAGTAGTGCTTGTGGTGAAGGCTTAAAAGTCGTGAACTCGAGAGTTGTAGTTCCTTTGCAACTGGAGAGTGTAATTTGGTAGCTTAGGTATGAGTTGCGTTCTATTTTTAGCTAGGTCTTCCTTACTCCAGCGGACTGAGGAAGGATAGCTATTCCTATCAACTTAGCTGTGTGAGTTTATGCTATAAGTGGAGGACCTCTCCCTTCATTTCTTAATGCTAATCATAAATCTCTAAGGCATTGCCAAAGTGCAAGATAAATCATGGATTCATTGGTCTGTTTTATATCAAAATTATATCGACGAGATCATGCTAATCCATCCAAATTTCTATGTATCTTTCTTCCAAAAATGTAAAACTCTCCTTTCGTGATCAAGGAAGGGCCGGCTTAGTGAAAATAAGCCAGGCAACGGTGTTATGATATCATCTGGATATGGTTTATTCTTAAGTCCAATGCGCATGTTATAATTCTGATTTTGTGATCATAAGATAGTGTGTAGAATATTTGATGAAGGTCGTGCAAGTGCTCTTTCTATCTATACATAATCTACTTTAGGCTCAAGCTCGTTCGAGGATGAATGCTAGTCTAAGTAGAGGAGAATGCAATGACCTCGATTAGCTGTTTTGAGAGTTAGAACTTCGATTGATGTGCCGACAGTCTTAAAAGTTCCGTAAGTCCATTAGGACATGTCTGTAAAATTTGAGCTGATTCGGACCTGGTTTGGTAGGTCTCGGAGGTAGGTTTCTATTTCGGTTGTCGCTAAAGCTCAAAAGAGGTTTTCGAGCTCGATTTAAGTAAATGAGCTCCGATTCGAAATTCAAAAGTTTTATTAGGTTTGTATGGTCATTTGTGACCTGCGTGAACTTTCGAAAGTATATTCTGAAATTGTTCGGACAGTTTTTGCTAGTGTGTTAAAAGGCAAAGGCATTGGGCGAGGCATTTTATCTGTCATGAGGCTAGGCGCAAGTCCTGAGACGCGGGGTATAAACCCCACAAATATTCTAACTTATCATCTTTATACATTAAATTATATAAAGTTATATAATTGGTAGATTTGGTTATTGTATTTGGCTTGTTTAGTAGAATTATATTACCAAATATTTTTTTAAACATATACTATGTGTATTTTATTCAATATAAAACAACTACTTACATTACTTTAGCCTTTTGAAATGGAAAACAAAAAGCTCACTTATCTTAGGAACATGTAACTAAGAAACTGGCTCAGTAAGAAAGTTGATTCGTGACACGTAAGTCTTAAAGACACATTTATCAATGTCAATTCACAACCGCTAAACTTTTTAACTTTGTATATTATTAACTCTCATAGCTTTCTTTGCCATTTTTTTCCTTAACTAGTTTACGGAAGTTATCTCTTCTGTTTTCGTTTTCCCGACTTAAAGTTGCCTATTCTCCACCCCAATCCAACACCATGTTGTTCTTGAAATGATGACGTGAAGGCCGATCTACTCACTGGTATTGACGAAGTGAGACTTTTCAAATTTATTTTCGGGACTTTAAGATATATGTTGGAGCTATTTGAGCTACGAATCACTCTATTGAATTGAGTGGACTCTTTTGGAGGGACTTGAGCGTGAAAAGATGATCCCAGGATAGTTAATAATTGTCAGATTGAGGTAAGTAGTTTCATCCTTTCTTTCATGGCCTTTGGCCTTTATGGATGTTCTACGCACGTATTGTTCACGTGTGTAGCAGCCGAAGAAGCGTAATTACTATGCCAGCGCTTTGTGAATACTTGTTTACTATGTTGTTAAGTGTTGTTGTGTGTTTACTATGTACTTAGGAGTAAGATACTCCGGCTGTGAGCGTGACATGTTCTGGTTGCCTGGTATCTGTGTTAGGATGTACTGTATTTATTGTCGGTTTAAGGATAAGAGAGTTATGTTCGTTATGAATCCTAATTGAGGAGCTATAGGCTTAAGATTATGAATAGAACGCAAAGGTTTAGATTGGACTATATTTGTCAATTGAATAATTATCTATTGTTTTGTGAGATATAGCCTTATGATAGGTGTATTATATTGGGCTCGGTGTTGAGCTAAGAGTAAAGGTATCTTGTTGGTAATATAAACTTGAATGGTTAGGCTATAACGCGTGTATGCTGTTTAAGGATAAAAGCTCCAGTTAAAAGTACCTATTGATTGAACTATAAGCTTAATATAGAACTTAGAATGGAAGTTGAGGTACGATTGTGCGTATGAATTGGAAGATAGAGTATCCTTCAAGGTTGGGAACCCTTATAGAGTCGCAAGGCTTACTTATTGTATTATGGTTCGAATTGCATGGCATTGCATATCACATTCATGGCTAAGCATTGGCATGGGAGCTGGAGTATTTCAGCTCTGACTGTATACTATACCGCTGGAGTCGATGAGTGTCCTGAGCTAAGGTAGTTTAATATTTATTTATGTACTTCTTGGTAGTCAACAAGGGTCCCGCACCTGTGAAGAGTTATTGTTACATATATCTCCTGGTAGACCATGAGGGTCATGCGCTGGAGATAAGTGTCGGGCAATGTGATCCATTGCATCATACTGCATTCACTCCATTTCATTGCACCTGTTGCTGTGTATTGCATGATTGTGGTGTAATGTTTTGTGTATGTGTCATGTATTTCTGATTGTTGATATGTTTCGAGTTACCTATATGATTCTGTCTATCTTATGTCCCTGGTTGTTTATTATTTTATGGTTCCTTACGTGTTTCCAGTTATTATCTGGCTCTGCTTTTTTTATAGTTGAAATAGGGTAAATTTGGTTTATCTGCTTTTATTCTCCCTGGCTAGCATATAAGCTGGACCCTCAAACTGGAAGGCAGTATGCTCTACTCCATACTGCTCAAGATAACCAAGGGCCTCAAGAATACAGTGGCATCAATCAAGAAACTCACGAGGCTTAAGCTTATCTGATGTATGACCGGAGAATCTCAGAGGATTAAGTTGGGTAAATAATGCAGCCTTGTTGGATCATTGACCTGACCTACTACCTAGGCTAGCTGACCAGCCTGAACAACTGGAGGCACAACACCCGCTGCCTCTGGAACATAACCACCTGGAGCTACATCTGGAGCTGGAATAGGGGCTTCCTAAGCCTGAGCACTAATATCTACTGCAGCCCGAGGAGCTGCTTGAGGAATATGAGGTCCCTGGAGCATCTGCGCCGCCAAGAATCTCATAAAAGCATCATGAGGGCCGGGGGGAACGAATAAGCGCTGCTCCCTCTGCCTACCAAGAGTTGGCACTGTTGGAACCTCTGCAACTGGATCAACATGATCCACCATCCTCGCGGCCAGGAAAACTCTACCGCTTCCTCGAACTCGACCTCTACCATGGCCCTACTGCTACCTCTGGAACATAAAAACCTGCAGCTACATGTGGAGCTGGAATAGGGGCTCCCTGAGCCTGAGACTAATATCTACCGCAGGCTGAGGAGTTGCCTGAGGAATAGGTACATCTACAGCAGCGTGAGAAATGAGAGGTCCCTGGGGCATATGCACCAGAAATCTCATAAAAGCATCATGAAATGCCAGGGGAACGAATAAGCCATGCTTCCCGTACCTACCAAGAGCTGGCACTGCCGGAACCTCTGTAATTGGATCAACATGATCCACCATCCTCGAGGCCCGAATAACTCTACCTCTGCCTCGACCACGATCTCTACTATTGCCTCAACCGCGGCCAACACCTCCACCTCGTGGCTAGCCAACCCCCACTTACGGAGTCGTTTCAACTCACCCTCTGTTATTGAGTTTGCCAACGTGATTGAAGAACGAAGACGACCTCAGCTGTTAGGGTGAGCTGACTTTTGTTCAGGACGGCCGCCAGTTTAGGTTCTATTATATTAGTTGTATTTTGTTCCCTTTGGGAGATGTATATTTTTTCTTCCATTATTAGATGTCTGATCTGGATAGCCCTAATCCTAGTATATTTGATAGGCAGCTGTACCCCTTTCTGAATAGATTTTCTGTATATATGTATATATTAGCACATCTTTTTGATTATTCGACGTCTTCCAAAAGCTAGTTGGTGTCCATTTCATTCACTAAGTGATAAGGGTTCACCTGATGGGTCTAGGGGAAGATATCGGGTTCCCACATGGGTTAGCCAGAAATCCGGGTCGTGTCATATACCTTGCAACCAATGGCCCGTGCCTGCTAAGCGGTTGTGGCTTGGAGCAGGTGTGAATGTAGCTGGTGGAGCAGGCGTGTATGTGGCTTGTGGAGCGGGCGTGTATCGTCTGCACCCGGTGACTTACCAGCCAAGTCTAGTCTTCGCCAGCTAGACTCGTACCCCTGTAATCATAGGTGGTGTATTTTTACCCACATAAATATAACGGGCTAAAGTCGTCCCCTTGAAGGCATAGGCCTTGACCTAACCAAAAGACATCTATTAACAGCTTCAACTAAATCCATTACTTGATGATGTATAACACAACGTCCAACAAGTACACAAACGTCTTTCAAAGACAAGCGCCTGAAAAGGCAACAAGAACACTACGTGACTACATTACGAGTACATATGGAAGTACACAAAAAATATTGATGAACGTCTATTTTCATTAATATCAAAGGCCTGTAGGCTACAATACACAAACGAGTTCTTTTGAATACAATGATGTTCATAATAGATGTTCCTAAGAAACTAAGAGGTCCCGAGGGACTATTGGACTTCGCACGGCGAAAGTACTTCATCTGGATTATACCTCCTGTCCAGCGGACTCTCCAGAATATCTCTCAGTGTACAAAAGGAGAAATTTCCAACATAACGCCCCGAGCAGCAAAATCATTATGCCGCTATTATGCGGGCGCCGGAAAGCCAGTCCAATTGAGGAGGCCCAAGTAGAACGACAGTATGAGTATGAACATTGCCAGTAGTTTCAGTTGGTGCCAGATGGAGAGGCACCAACATGGAATGACCAGCAGTCGCATGAGCATCATGCTGATTAGAAGTTGATGCAACCTTCAATCCGCAAGCATGAGCAGACATGCGTGACCACCCTACGAATGCTAGGATCTTGAAGAGAATTTGCAGATCTATTACTTGGAGAAAGGACAAAATGCCATAGCAAGGACCTGATTATGTTAGTGGCGCTACCTCTGGACTTTTTTTCCTATGAAGCAAAAAGACGAGCTGATGCAGAAGCCTTGATTGGTGGCACTCCCGAGGAAAAGTCCTACATGACAATAGGAATATCATAACAACCGCTGCTTTAGAAAATGAGCGCACAGTAATTGAAAATATAAGGGGGGGGGGGGTTATTTATAGCTTTTTAAATTTTATTGAATTTCAATCGACTAATGAGTCAACTAAATCTAAAGCAGTAAAGAGTAATAAGTAAAGTGCAGGAAATATAAAGGATACAATAATTTTTATACTGGTTCGAAACTAATGTGGTTCCTAATCCAGTCCCCTTGGATCACAAGGGAGATATCTCTTTGGCTAAAAGTATTTTTCACGGTACAACTTGAATGGTTTTCCTTCGCTCACCACCAACGATATTGACTTGTGGTTTTTGTCACTACGCGCACCACAAACAACTAACAGTTGGTTTTGCAACACTGTAACCAACTCACATGACACTAACCTTACTTTCACTCGCGATTCTCTTTACTTTTTCTTGTACAATAGTAAACCCTCAAGAATACAATGCTTCAAGATTTGAAGAGATAGCTTGAAAGTAAAAGGTTGCGTAAGTGATTGAATGAGAGCTGCCTTGAATATATAGCTTCAGTTCTTCAATGTGAACGAATATTCTGTCCATGAGTAGAATAATATTCGATCTTGCTTTCCTTGTGTGAAGAGATATGTTTACCAAAGAGTGTTGATCCTCACAAGGGTTTTGATATTTTCCTTGTGAGAATAAGGTTAGAGCCATTAACACAGATGATTCCTTTCCTTCTTGGACTTGATCTGCTGATGCTGAATTGCTTCTTTGAATCCTCAATTACGCGTGCAAAACTGTGAATTCTTTCCTTCTTGAACTTGATCTCTTGCGCTGAACTTATGGAGAGAATCTTCAATCACATGTATGCAGTCAACTTTCCATCTTTAGAGGATCCTTGATTGAAGCGCGTGACAACTTCTTTCCCTTACATGTATTTCCACAGATTTTTCCTTTCGTATCAACTTTGAGTGACCTACAAGAATATTGTGAATTACATTAGTTTTCAGATTTCCTGAATTTAATATTTAATTGTTATCATCAAAACATGATTAAAAGATCTCCTCCTTTTTTATGATGACAATACTTTAAATTCATGGTACTTCCTTATTTTCTTGAGTCATGTGATCATAGCATGCTCCCCCTGACTGTGTGCTCCCCCTATTTTTAGTATACCTAAAATTTGAGACAGAAGACACTACTATTCCCTTTGGGAAAGAATTAGTCGACTAAGAGCTCAGGTGTGATCATCAGTCACACATCACTTAACCATTGAACAAGCTAGGCAAATTAATTAGTCGACTTAGTCACAGCATGCAAGTGTACAACACTCAAAAAATTTTACCAAGGCATACAATACTTAAACAAGTCAACCATTCAACAAGCTAGGCAAATTTTAAATTTACATGCCAATTTGTCCCTTTTTCAACAAAAAAGAGAGAAAACAAAAGTGACAAATATTGTCTTAACAAAATAACCAGAATAACCCAGAGAGTTTAGTGGCACCCCAAATAGTAACCCATGATGTTGATTATATTGCGAGCCATTGTGTCAATGCGCTCATGAACAGTTACCAAGCTAGCACGAGCATCACGAGCAGTTTGGGAGCGAGTAAGACGCAAGAGGGCAATATCAGCTTTAGTAGACTTAGTGTCATTACTGACTTTTTCAAGGTTGAACTGAGAAGACAGAACCACATCCTTAAGCTCACCAAGAGTAACTTCAACATTAGACAACCTGGAAAAAACTTCAGAGGTAATGGCAGAAGACTTATCATCGGAGGGAAGAGGAGTGGATGGAGCATGACAGGATGTGTTGGGAAGAGGATCTAAATCAGGCTTTTTGACCCAAGTGTCCCCAAGGTGAACATAATCCATACTAGAAAATGCACGAACATTGTAGCACTGAGTAATGGAGGCCTCAAGATGACTAGCAACAGGCATATGCAGAGATTCTAAGATATGTGATATGAGCATAACATAGGTAAGACATCCAGAATTGTTGCTATCATCAGCACACTCAAGCATATAACTTAGGATCCACCAAGACATGTTTAGTTTAATTTTAGACACAAGGAAGTAAAGAATGAAGGTATCACGCTGAGAGAGAGTACTGAACGAACCTGTACGAGGAAGAATGGTGGTAACAGCTATGTGAGCAAGGACACGAGTTTCAAAACAGAGAGAATGAGGACCTAATTGACCATCAGGGATAGAATGTGCTTGTAAACCAGTAATGCAAGATTTGGCTTGATCAAAAGATACTTCAAAGTCAGTAGGCCGGGAATTTTTGAAACAATTTGAGTAACCAGAGAACTTTGAAGATAGAATTTTCTCCAGAATGTTGCAATTCAAGAAAATACACTTCCCTAACACAAGAGATACTACGACATCACTACCACAAGGACGCAGATTTGCATCAAACATGCGAACTAAATCAGGATAAGAGACAGGACGGACAAGAGAGAAAAAATTGTTCCAACCTTGGAAGTCAAAGAAGTGTTTGACATGACAATCAGTTGATTCCATGGCTTCAAGGTCAACAATACGACCAACAGCAATGCGACGATTTTAGAGTTCTCCTAGTTTTTCATGATCGTTATCCCAGAAATTTTGGTCATCATCTAGAGGAATAGCATAAGAGACAACCTTTGGCTTTTTGGGAGTTGAACTGGAGGGTGGTTCCTGCATAGGACGCTTACCGGATTTCTTGACCAAGGATGGTGAAACAGACCCAGACTCATCTTGATGAGAAGCCTGAAGAGATTCAGAAGAGGAAACATGAACATGAGACATAGAGCAATTAGATTTACGAGTCCTAGAGCTTTTTCTGGTGGGAACCGTTTTTGGCTTGGAAGATTTTCCCATGGTGGAGTGAGAGAAAATAGGGGTTTGAGAAATATTTGGTGAAGACGGTAAGAGAGGAGTGAATGAAGTGACTAAAAAGAAGAGTACTTGAGAGTTTTTATGGAGAAGAGGGAATATGACAGGGCGTGACTGATGGGAAAAGAGAAAGAGCGAAAGCCGATTGAGAGAATCAAGGAGGTTTTGTACACACACATAAGTAAATGCAGATTAAGTACACACAAGTGGATGCATTAAGGAAAATATTTTAATGTCCTTACTTAAGTCCATTTAAATCGGTGTTATAAAATACTTTAACAAAAATAGAGTAATTATTGGCAAATTAAGACACGATAGGATCTTCTATTATACCGAGTTTCTCACGAAGTTCACAAAATCTTTCTTCTTGCAATGGTTTTTTAAAAATATCTGCAAGATGATCTTCAGTGGTAACAAAAGAGATTTTAACATTTCCACATAAAATATGATCTCTAATAAAATGGTGTTTAATCTCTATATGTTTTGCCCTAGAATGATGCACATGATTTTTAGAAAGACATATGGAACTCGAATTATCACAAAATATAGACATGGGTTTAGCATTAATATCATAGTCACTTAATTGATAGGACATCCAAAGAAGTTGAGTGCAACAGTGCCCAATGGCAATATACTCAGCCTCCGTTGTGAATAGTGAGACTGATCCTTGTTTCTTACTATGCCACAAAATTAAGGATTTACCAAAGAATTGACAAGTCCTGCTTGTACTTTTTCTATCATCCTTATCACCTGCAAAATCTGCATCTGAAAATCCTTGAAGATGAAAGTTAATAGTGCGGGGATACCAAAGGCCATGCATAGTAGTGCCTGATAAATATCTCATAATTCTTTTAACGGAAGTTAAATGAGACTCCTTAGGATCAGATTGAAACCTTGCACATTGCAAACACTGAACATTATATCTGGTCGACTAGCAGTTAGATATAAAAGAGATCCAATCATACCTCGATACTTTGTTTGGTTGACACTTTTACCTTTAGAGTCCTTTATAAGATTTGTGGATGTACTCATAGGAGTTCCGATAGACTTTGCATTTTTCATACCATACTTTACTAAGAGTTCCTTGGCGTACTTGGATTGACTAATGAAAATTCATTTGTCATATTTCTTGATTTGAAGGCCAAGGAAGAAAGTGAGCTCACCCATAAGACTCATTTCGAATTCTGTTTGCATAATTTCAGTAATGTCCTTGCATAGAGAAGGGTTAGTGCTCCCAAAAATAATATCATCAACATATATTTGAATAAGAATATTACATGTTGAGGATCACTTAATAAACAATGTAGTATCAATTTTACCTCGACTAAAACCATGCTTCAGAAAAAAATTACTTAACCTTTCATACCATGCTCTAGGAGCTTGCCTTAACCATAAAGAGCTTTAGTTAACTTAAATACATGAGATGGATGTTGAGAGTTTTCAAAACCAGGCGGATGTTTTACATAAACTTCATCTTTTATAAAGACATTTAATAAAACACTTTTAACATCCATTTGATATAATTTAAAACCTTTGAAAGATGCATATGCAAGAAGCATTCTAATAGATTCTAACCTTGCCTTCTTGTTGCGAGTAGCCTTGAGCAACAAGTCGTACATTGTTTCTTACCACTTTTCCATTTTCACTTAGTTTATTTTGAAATACCCACTTTGTTCCAATGATGGAGACATTTGGAGGTTTTGGAACAAGAGTCCATACCTGATTTTTCTCGAATTGTGCTAATTCTTCTTCCATCGCCTTTATCCAGTGTGGGTTATTTAGAGCTTCTTCGACTTTCTTTGGCTCTAGTTGAGAAATAAGTGCCATATTTGAACTCTATTTGTAGAAGTCACTGGTTCTCATACCTTCTTGAGGGTCGCCAATGATGAACTTTTGAGGATAGTCTGGCTCGCTTTTCCACTCATTTGGAATGACAACATCAGGTTCGTCAGTCGGCTCATCATTGTCAGCTTCCAGCTTTGGTTCTGAGTTTTCCTCAGTTGACTGAATTTGGTTACTTGTGCTTTGTTTCAGTTCTTCTGAGTTGAGAACCTCAGCATCTGCACTTTCATCTTTCTCATTGAGAGGCTAGTTTCAACAAACACAATATGCATGGATTCTTCTACTGACATGGTACGTTTATTATAGACTCTATAAGAACGATTTGTAGTAGAATATCCAAGAAAAATACCCTCATCACTACGAGGATCAAACTTATAAAGATTGTCCTTTCTGTTGTTATGTATAAAACACTTACATCCAAAAGGGTGAAAGTAACTAATATTGGGCCTCTTACCTTTTCATAGCTCGTATGGCGTTTTCTTCAATATAGGTCGTATAAGACATCTATTTAAAATATGACAAGCTGTACTTACCGCTTCAGCCCAAAATTTGTTTGGAAGTGAATGATCCAACATGGTTCTTGACATGTCTTGAAGTGTTTTTTTCTTTCTTTCCACAACTCCGTTCTGCTGAGGTGTTCTAGGAGAAGAGAAGTTGTGAGAAATACCTTGTTCAGTGCAGAATAATTCAAAAGTTTCACTTTCGAACTCTCCACCATGGTCACAGTGGATGGCTGTGATGAAGTACCCTTTTTCTCTCTGTACTTTCTTGCAAAAGAATTTGAAATTCTTTTGGGCTTCATCCTTATGAGACAAAAAGATAACCCAAGTAAAACGAGAATAATCATCTATGATAACAAATGCATATCTTTTTCCTCCAATGCTGGCATTTTTAGTAGGACCAAAGAGATCCATGTGCAATAATTGTAAAGGCATTGAAGTATTAACAATATCCTTAATTTTGAAAGATGTTCTGGTTTTCTTACCTAATTGGCATGCATCACAAACATGATCTTTTGAAAAAATTATTCTGGGGAGACCAAGAACTAGTTCCTTCTTAGAAAGTTTCTGAATAAGATTCATATTAGCATGCCCTAATTTCTTATGTCATAACCATGGATCAGAAGTAATAGATGATAGACAAACATGATTCCACATAGGAGAAGTGTGGTTCAGTTTGTAGATATTATTGATTCTGGATCCAGTGAGTATAACATTAACTGTGGAATCACATATGATGCATTTAGAGGACTCAAATTTTACCTGATACCCGGAATCACATAGTTGACTGATGCTTAAGAGATTATGCCTCAATCCTTCAACCAATAGTACTTCATTATATCACAGGATGAACTTAGAGAAATTTTACCTACTCCAGTAACAATTCCTTTACCATTATCTCCGAACTTCACTAATCCTCCATAATTAGAAGTGACAGATTTAAACCATTGTTTGTCACCTGTCATATGTCTGGAAGATCGAATGTCAAGCATCCATTTTCCTTTGTGAAATCTATTGTGGAGTTCCTGCATTACAAGTTATCACTCATGCTTTGGTACCCAAGCTGTCTTGGGTCCTTTTTGGTTAGCAACATAATTATTTATAGACATTTTAGGCATCCAAATCTATTTTCCTTTGCTATGCCTTTTTAGTCTACAATTAGATCTGGTGTGACCAAGATTTCCACAATAATAGTATACAATAGGTGCCTTTTCTTCAGTTGTAATTGTAGTCGACTCACTACTTGTAAAACGTAAGCTTCCAGGTATAGCTTCTATGGAGGTAGGGGATAGAGGAGTAGTATTAGATTTGAAAGAGCTATTACTGGTTGATTTTCTTTGACTATTTAATTTAAATTGCAATTCTTGGACTTACCTGTTGAAGGTAATTACATTCTAGTTCACAGACATCCAGTTTACAATCATAATTTTCCTTTTCTTTCTTTAGTTTAGATAACTCTTAGAGAATGGTCTTCATTTCATTTAATGTGGAATCTAGGTCCTTTTGTAAAGCATTACAGTTTTCACAATTATAGTTACGTATCTTGCTAGATTCTGTTTCAGCCATAAAGCAAATATTTGCTTCTTCTTCATTGTCGGATCCTTCTTCATCACTCCATGCTGACAGTGCTTTCTTCTTGTAGTTGTTCTTAGGCTGCATTTTCTTGGATTCATTGCAGTTGGCTGCAATGTGACCAAACTTGCCGCATTCATAGCAGCGCCCATCATTCTTTTCTTGATCATTATTTAGAGTACTTCTGCGGGAGTTGAATCTAGGTTTTCCTCTTTGTCGATTTCTCCTAAGAAGGTTGGTAAAATTTTTGGACATCAAAGCCCATTCTTCCACAATATCATCATTGTCACTTGGAGGATCTGAGTTGTCAGCAGCAAAGGCAACTTCCTTCTTCTTTTCAATGGTTTGCGATTTTCTTTGAAGATGAGTTTTCTCGAAAGAAATAAGGTCTCCACGAATTCATCATAAGATAGAGAATTGAGATCTCCTCCTTCAATATTAATCACTTTGGGTTGCCATACGACTGGAAGGCTTCTAAGAATCTTTCTTACCTGTTCACCACTGGTATAGACTTTCCCAAGAGACTTAAGTTCACCAACAACTTTGCTAAATCTAGCAAACATGTCCTCAATGAATTCTCCTTTTTTCATTTGGAATAGTTCATATTCATGCACAAGGAGATTGATCCTGGTTTCCTTAACTTATACTTGTTCCCTCATAGGTAACTACAAGTTTGTCCCACATTTCTTTAGCCGTTTCACAACTGGATATTTTTTCATACTCTTCACCACTTATAGCATTGTATAATAAATTTTGAGCTTTGGAGTCTTGCCCTTCAGTTTCTTCCCTTTGTCCAAAGGTATGTCATATAGGCCTTTGGTAATGACACGCCAAACATTGAAATCAATGGACTTTACGAATGTTTTCATTCTTACTTTTCAATGACTAAAGTGCTGTCCATTGAAGTAGGGAGGTCGAGCAATTGATGTTCCCTCTTGAAGTAGAGCCCCGGTAACAATGTGGCCAGACATGATCTTTTCTCACTTGCTGTAAAGGAAAAGAAAAACAAATAAGAGTGTGTGAGACCTGCTCTGATGCCAATTGAAAGTATTAAACAGAGGGGGGTGAATTATAGCTTTTTAACTTTTATTGAATTTCAGTCGACTAATGAGTCAACTAAATCTAAAGCAGTAGTAATAAGTAAAGTACATGAAATATAAAGGACACGGTAATTTTTACACTGGTTCGAAACCAATGTGGTTCCTAATCCAGTCCCCTTGGGTCATAAGGGAGATATCGCTTTGGCTCAAAGTGTTCTTCACAGTACAACTTGAATAGTTTTCCTTCGCTCACCACCAACGATATTGACTTGTGGTTTTTGTCACTATGCTCACCACAAACGACTAACAGTTGGTTTTGCAACACTGTAACCAACTCACACGATACTAACCTTACTTTCACTCGTGACTCTCTTTACTTTTTCTTGTACAATAGTAAACCCTCAAGAATACAATGTTTCAAGACTTGAAAGAGATAGCTAGAAAGTAAAAGATTGTGTAAGTGACTGAATGAGAGCTGCCTTGAATATATAGCTTCAATTCTTCAATGTGAACGGATATTCTGTCAATGAGTAGAATGATTTCCTTGTGTGAAGAGATATGGTGACCCAAGAGTGTTGATCCTCACAAGGGTTTTGATATTTTCCTTTTGAGAATAAGGTTAGAGCCATTAACACAGATTATTCCTTTCCTTCTTGGACTTGATCTGCTGATGCTGAATTGATTCCTTGAATCCTCAATTACGCGTGCAGAACTGTGAAGTCTTTCCTTCTTGAACTTGATCTCTTGCGCCGAACTTATGGAGAGAATCTTCAATCACATGTATGCAGTCAACCTTCCATCTTTAGAGGATCCTTGATTGAAGTGTGTGACAGCTTCTTTCCCTTACATGTATTTCCACAGATTTTTCCTTTCGTATAAACTGAGTGGCCTATTGTGAAATACATTAGTTATCAGATTTCCTGAATTTAATATTTAATTGTTATCATCAAAACATGATTCAACAGTAATCAGTGCACATGCTACAAAGAAGTCATTCCGAAGAATATCATTAAGATCCGGATCAGACTTCATGACTCAGGATCGAAGATGAACATTTCATAAGGAAAGACAAAAGTTGCTTTATCAAAAGAGGAGTTTTTTGAGAAAGACAAGATGTATCTAAAAAGTTTGTGATCCACATCTATTCAGTAGCCTTTTTGATAGGTGTAAGGAGATAAGAACAGAGCACAAAGCGGTAAAAAATATTATGGCATTGAGATATGAAACGATTCGGCGCATAATAGCAATTATGGGACTTTGTTTCTCTTTTTGGATTTTTCTTAATCTTTCTCTCTTTTTTCTCTTTTCTCTTTTCTCTTTTTTCTCTTTTTTTTTTTTTTTTTTAACTTAGCTAATCCATAGGCTTCCTAGCCATGATATATCCAAATCACTCCCCCAAACTTAGTCATTTTGCCTTATGGTCACATCATTATTCGAAGGGATCTCAATCTCAACTTTCAACCACCAATGGACTTGTGACATACCGGAGTACCAAATGAAAGGCTAATAGGCTCAAAACGGACTACTAATGATAGGTTTTTGAAGGGTATATGAAGAGGCTCAAAAAGGGATCCAAAGGAAGCCTAAGAGTATCTCCAAGTTCGAAACGACTCAAATTTCGCCTTGAGCACAAACCGGACAAGTTTTGGACCTCAACTCAAGCATATGAACCCACCAACTAAACCATACAAACACAAGCAAGTGGATCTCTTAAGATAAACACTCAACACTCAACACTCAACAAGGCTTGCTCACTTGTAATGTTTCAACGGTCCACTAGGAATCATGTCAATACTCCAAATAAACACAAGAGCGTATAGTCATCAAGTAAGACCAAATGCTGACAAAGTGGATACTCCATGACTTGTTTCATACCATGAGATGCAATTGACACATTGGTACTTCATGAGATAATCAAACAACAACAACAAGGCAATTTCATAGCAACACTATTTATACTACTTGGTTCAAGAAAATCACTTCCGAAAAGAACCAAGCAAAGAAAACTGAAAGCTTACTTAAAGAAAAAATTGGAACTTAACAACATATGCTAATATATAAAAGTAAGCATGCACTATACACATAAAAAAGGTTCACATTCATACATGGAATCAAGTCTAAGAGTCAATACATCATATATGAAATTAAACCCCCTTCCCCAACTAAAAACTCTAGCATCGCCCCGAGTATTAAGTAAGCAACTAGTAAAGCATAAAGGGGAAGGATAGAAGGAACTCTCCTATCAGCCGTTAACGTTGTTTTTGCCCTTGCCTGACACTTCAGGTAGTAGAGGCTATGACACTGATGCATCATTCTCAACATTTTTCTAGGCAAGGTCCTCCAAAGACTCATGTGTAGAAATCTGGACCTGGATCTCCTTGAACAATTGGTGGGCCAGGTGCACATTCAAGGGGATATCAGTAGGCTCATCATCATCACCATCCACAATGGAAATCATAGCCTCTCAGTGTCTACGATCCTCATCCTCAGTAGGCTCCCGAGTCGGTGGTGGTGTCTTCTCCATAGTACTCTCTTTCCTCCTCCTCT
Organism: Petunia axillaris subsp. axillaris; assembly: GCA_029990575.1. Classification (NCBI taxonomy): domain Eukaryota; kingdom Viridiplantae; phylum Streptophyta; class Magnoliopsida; order Solanales; family Solanaceae; genus Petunia; species Petunia axillaris. Next base: position 7,452,453 of record JARKNS010000001.1, on the reverse strand, counting down.
TCTGACTACCTTAGGACTATCACAATTAGTAGTAGTGGTAGCAGTGGCAGTCTCAATGAATCTCTGCACCACTCTCTTCATCTCACCCTGATCATCCTCAATTTTTCCAGCCTGTGTCTCCAAGCTCTTCAAAGCCTCACCCTGGTTCTTCATTTCTTCCAACATCTTTTTCAGGGTCTCATTCATCTGTTTCATCTAATCATAAGATACAGTGGGATCAGGTTGTGGGGGAGGGGCATTGGGCTCGGGTCTTTCTCAAGCCATATCTTAATTTTTTCAATTTTATAATAACCTGACTTAACCCATATGTTTATACCAACAACCTTATATAGAGCCAATGTAACAGAATGACATGGAGGTATAGTAGTAGAAAAAGAAGGATCAGATGAATCTGTGGGTGGCTCGTTGGAAGTGGATGGAATGAAAGTCGGGTCAATAGGCTGACAGGTGCCTAGAGCCCATGGAGTGGGCCCTTTAGGGTTGTCCGATCCTCGCACATCATGCAAGCTCCACCTCCGAATTGGGAGGATCTTCCTATCTGACTCATACTCAAGCACATCAAGAGACCAAAAATAAGCAATCAAGGTGTTGGGAAAACACAAGTCTGTGGAATTTCGCTTCGCCTCTTTCCAGATAGTAACTATCATGATTATCCGAACATTCGTATTCTTTCCAAGTATAATAGTAGAAATCAACACTGCTCGATCCATTGTGCACTTATTATCATTCTTTGATGGAATCAACCTCGAGCACATAATGCTTTGCCAACCTCTTGCCTCGAAGTGCAATATTTTCTCGCAATATGTTTACCTTTCTTCATCCATGGAGGAGAGGCAGAACCAGCCATGAGATTCCTTTTTATCCTTCAATCCCCATCGGAATTTAAGAGTCTGGTGTGGCAACTCCATGAAGGAATTAAGGTCCCTCAGATGATTAGCTAACCTTCTTACCCGGGAATAACACATCAAATTCTTCCGCGCCCATTCTCCCCACATTTGCGAAGAATTCCCGGAGTAATGTTCCATTTCACTTTTGAGCCTCCTCAGTCAACCACTTGATCCACTCTCTTTTCACCAGTTGCTCCAGAAATGGTGGATTGTATTTGTCGAGTTCTACAGTAACGATGCACCTCTCGGCTGTGATGGACCTCTCTGTCAGCCCGGTGACATAGTCATATTATTCTTGTTTGGTCACAAATATCTCTTCCCAATTGTTTGGAAGTGGAGGTTTGCCACTCACAACTTTGATCTTCCGGTTAGATGGTGGAGGTTGGAGTTGTTGCCTTGCCCTTCATCACCTTCAGTGTTGTGCCCTTCAATACCTTCATTATCATCATTGCTCTAAGAAGTAGTTCTTACTTCTCCGGAGTGAGTACAAGAGAAGGAAGAAGAAACTATGAGTCTCAGGCCCAGGTTCAGGGATTTGCTCCTTGTCCGTGGGAGTGTCATTAGACCGAGATCGGAACCAATAGAGAGATCTGCTTACCCTGATCCTCTGCTAGCTTTTTCACTCCCTTTCTTTACGAAAGGTTTCCCAACTCCCTGTTGAACCCCAAAAATTACCCCAAAAAGGATAAATTGCGGAATATCGACAGGATGGGCTAACTCTTTTGGAGTTTTTGGAGTCGCCACCCAATTTAAGGAAAACAGGGAACCAAATTAACAAATGCGTGCAAAAACTCCGTTTTATAAAAAAAGACGGTCTTTCTTTCAGAGATTCTAAAGGTAAGAGGTTTTATTAATTTCGGAAGAAGGTTTTTAAGGCATTTCCAAAATTCCGTAAAATACGGTTAATCCGACAGGTTTCCAAAATATTTGCAAAATATGCTTTTCTAGAAAATTTATCTAAAATAATTAATTGAAATAAAACTTGTTTATGAAAACTATTTTAATTTGCACGCATTTTGCTAATTTGCCCCAGTTTGCAATAAATTAAATAACGACTTCAAAAAATAAAAGGATAATGCACATAAAGTAAAGCGATATACCAAGCAATCAAATATTATTGACAAATAGAATAATTCATACATTTTATTTACATAAATGTCTAAGGAAAGGAATGCGAAGTTAAAGATAGAACCCGTGATATTGATCAACTCGCGGGAGCCTTGGTTTTTCTAAATTTCTAAGTCTTATTTCTGAATGCTCGAGTCCGACTTCAATCCAAACGACTCCAATGCAACGGAAGTTAGCCAAAAAAACCGTTCCCGAATTGCTCGTGCCAAGATGTACCTCGCAATAAAAATGGGAATTTAAACTAAATTAGTTCAATAATAAAGTGTCACAATTAATAAAATAACAATAATAAAATAATAATAATAATATAATAAAAAATATATATAATAATAATAATAATAGAATATATAATAATAATAATAATAATAATAATAATAATAGAAATATATAATAGTAATAAAATATAATAATAGTAAAAGGGGTTTGTTTTTGCAAAATTTAGGCTCAGGTGCGTATCGCTCGTCGAATAGAGGCTCGGGATTTGGTACGGTTGCAAACACGGAGCCCGGGCCGTGTTGCCGTGCCAAAGCACCAAACCCACTACTCTATTCAACTTGCGTAGCATTAAAATGCACTCATCATCGCCTTTTGCTTTAGGGACACGGGAACGGGATGGTTCAAGTGTAGTATCGTGTTCAAAGTCTGTCAATTATTGTCCGTCAATTCCTTGTGTAGGCCTCAATACGTGCATGTGTATTTTCATCGGCCAAAACGGTGTAGTATCCGTTCGAATCAGTCCGTAAGCCTCAAACTAAATATTTTCATAGGCCCGTAACAAGTGCAGTAACATTGTTCCAAATCAGTAGAAGCTCGCAAAACAACATCAGATCATGTTCTTGCTTCTGAAGCCACAATACAGTATCCAGTAAAGGCCTATCAATACCACACAGCTGTATCAAAATTATACAGTAAACGAGTCAACCAGGGATCAAGAAATTTGTTAAATCACAGAACAACAGAACATAAACCAAGTCGCCTGTAAAGCACACTTCAAAATGAACCAAATGAGATCTGTTCAAACGATCCTTAATCCCGAAGATCAAACTCGCCACCGGTTCGAAATCGAACCAACTTTCCGGCGAAGAAAATGGTAATAACAGAACAGCGGCGAGAAAACCCAGTAGCAAATAGTTAATCCATCGCCGGTGAGATCTTCGGCAAACGACACAGAAACACGGTGCCAAAATCGAGGGAAGAGGAGGAGCAACGCCAACAGCATCGCTACCACTCCCCCAATCCCTTTTCAGTTTTGACTCGGCAACAGAAACAGCTAAGAAGAAATGGAACTCCGGCGATGGGCTCCGGTGGTGGCGTTTCACACCACTGCCACTGTTTGTGGTTGCTGGTACCACCATTATTCTGCCTTTCCTCTAACTCCCCTGTCCCCGACGCTACTGAGCTTTGACCTGCTCTTGTCCCATTTCCCTTTCCCCGTCACTGATTTTATACGGTGGAGATGGGTATGTAAAGAATTGCTTCTGCTCGTTTTTGTGGACAGATGTAGAATGACGATGTAGATCTGATTTTTTTGGTGAGGGGAGGGTTTTTGTGAGGATTGGGGAAGATGGTGAATAGTGTCCCCCTCTTTAGGGTTTTAGATAAATGAGTATATATAGGTGTAGGGTTTTTGGATAAAAGGAAGAATAATGATTAATGGGCTGGGGTTTTTGTGTGATGTGGGCTTTTTAGAAATGACTCTAAATTAAAATTTAAAACAGATTTAGCCCTTTAATTAAATTAAACAGATAATTATATAATATGCTGGGAATGAAGGGATAACTTGCAATTTTGGCCATTTTCATTTAAAATTAGCTATTTACTTGCAATTTTCAAAATTGAACTTAATTTTAAAATAATTATTCATTTAATTAAAATCCGGGACAAAATTGGGTGTCAACAGCTGCCCCTCTTTACCCGGAAAGGATGAAAGAGTTTCCAGGGTAAAGAAGTTGACGTGAAACCCAATTTTGTCACGGTAAAGCCAAGACTTCGATTCCTGGGATCAAAATGCGAGGCTTATGGACATGGCCGAGCTGCGGTTTCCGAGTTGCCTACATATCTCGGGCCGAAAGAGAATCAGGCCATATGTAGTTCGACGCGATTTGAAAATCAAAGACGAGATAATAACGACTACTCAAGTACGGGAAGAGAGGCTTGTAATCACCCAAGTTATGAAAATGTGGTCGACGACACACCCATAAAGAGGGATTTACACGGACATAGCTTCCACTGCACCTCGATAACCGAGCCATCTTGTCTTCAATCTCAAACCTCAGACTCAGGGTTAACAAGAGACTTACCTCTAGGGTGGATGACTTATACGGGTGCGATTTTTCAGGTCTTCGTTGACGAGTCTAGCTCATATCAACGATTGCCCCGGTTCATCGCTAAGAAAAGCTCCACGTAATGCTCCAAATGCTACTGCGGTGCTGCTAAATCCTGTAATAATCTCAACAAACGGTAAACGAGCAACTGCTAATAAATTGTAATAATTGGAATAAGAAATAAATAAAGTGATAACAAAAATTGTAAATACGGGTGGTGATATCATCCAAAGTTCTTCCTTCGATCAACTGACAAGATACTCCGCCCGGAGAACCTCCAAGCTGATCCTTATTCTGAAACAGTAAAGCAAGACAATAAGTAAAGCAAGAACGAATTATAAAATTCAAGGCTTTCATAAGATAAGTTGACTAACGAGACATAATATCTCAAGTCGACTTGGCTAATCTATATCCTACGCAGGTAACATAACGTTCATTTATAAGGCGAGCGAGCCCAAAACATTCAGTTGTAAGGCGAATGAGCCCAAAACGTTCAATTATAAGGCGAACGAGCCCAAAACGTTCAATATAGGTGAACGAGCCTAAATTTGATAGCAGCCTCTAGGGTGGATGACTTATGCGGGTGCGATTCTTCAGGTCTTCATTGACGAGTCTAGCTCATATCAACGATTGCCCAGTTCACCGCTAAGAAGAGCTCCACGTAATGCTCCAAATGCTGCTGCGGTACTGCTAAAAATCCTGTAATAATCTCAACAAACGGTAAACGAGCAACTGCTAATAAACTGTAATAATTGGAATAAGAAATAAAAGAGTGATAACATAAAATTATAAATGCGGGTTGTGATATCATCAGTAAGTTCTTCCTTCGGCCAACTGACGAGATGCTCCGCCCGGAGAACCTCTAAGCTGATCATTATTCAATATTGCATGACAACCGACATCGCGAAACACTCTGAAAGCGGTGCTTCAGCCGACTTGTCTTAGACTATCATCTACTTGAAAGAAATCTGCACATCCTATTTGTGGGTGGAAGGACCCGAGATATCCTATTTGTGGGTGGAAGAACCCGATATATCCTATTTGTGGGTGGAAAGACCCAAATATCCTATTCGTGGGTGGAAGGACCCGAGATATCCTATTTGTGGGTGGAAGAACCCGGTATATCCTATTTGTGGGTGGATAAACCCTGATTGTTCATTTTTAAGGCGAACGGGCCCAAAACGTTCAATATAGGTGAACGAGCCTAAATTTGATGGCAGCCTGCAAAACAAAATTGCAAATTAGATTAATTAAGGCAGGATAATGCAAAACAAATAAGCAAAACTGGGTCGTGTTGCTTGAATTAATAGTGCTGCAAAGCGTTGAATGCCTTCAGTTCTTATTGAATCTGCCGTTCAATTTCTGCAAATTTAAAGAAAATGCCTTAGAAAACGAGTGAATATTGAAACAAAAGCTATATTGAAAAAAGAAGAAATAGATTTGTGCTGCATATGCGACAAGGCGAATGATCTTTGAGAAACTGATGGTCGTCGGTAGGAACAATAACAAAAGAGCCTTCAATTGCCTATGATAGGCTTCAGAATAATGCCTCCAATTGCTTATGGTAGGCTTTAAATGATAACGATGTCTTCGCTTGCTCACGATAGACTTGATAATAAGACCCCCCGATTGCTTACGGTAGGATCAATAGTAAAAGAGCCTTCAATTGCTTATGATAGGCTTCAGAATAAGGCCTCCAATTGCTTATGGTAGGCTTCAATGCTAATGAAGTGTTCGCTTGCTCACGATAGACTTGATAATAAGACCCCCTGATTGCTTACGGTAGGATCAATAATAAAAGAGCCTTCAATTGCTTATGATAGGCTTCAAAATAAGGCCTCCAATTGCTTATGGTAGGCATGACGTAATTTGTAAGTGAAAGCTGCAATATCTTTGATAATTGTCTTCCCATCCACTGGTGAAGCGATAAAGCAAATGCGAAGGCATAGTGCAAGGCATTTTCAACAATCTTGACAAATCAACTGGCAAGCCGGTCGGGCATGAAGCAAGGAGGGTCTTGGGGTTGATTGTCGAACAAATCAGCTGGCGAACCGGTCCGGCACGAAGCAAGGAGGGTCTCGGGACTGACCTGTTAACCTGCTAAGCTAAAAGTAAAGCGGTTCATAATATAAAGCAAGTGCAAAGGCATAATTGAAAACAAGTGCAAGGCAATTTGAACATCTTGACAAATCAACTGGCAAGCCGGTCGGGCACGCAGCAAGGAGGGTCTTGGGGTTGATTGTCTACAAATCAGCTGGTGATCCGGTCCGGCACAAAGCAAGGAGGGTATCAGGGCTGACCTGTTAAACTAAAAGTAAAGCAAGTCATAATATAAATCAAGTGCAAAGGCATAATTGAAAGCAAGTGCAAGGCAATTTGAACATCTTGACAAATCAACTGGCAAGCCGGTCGGGCACGCAACAAGGAGGGTCTTGGGGTTGATTGTCTACAAATCAGCTGGTGATCCGGTCCGGCACAAAGCAAGGAGGGTATCAGGGCTGACCTGTTAAACTAAAAGTAAAGCAAGTCATAATATAAAGCAAGTCCAAAGGCATAATTGAAAGCAAGTGCAAGGCAATTTGAACATCTTGACAAATCAACTGGCAAGCCGGTCGGGCACGCAGCAAGGAGGGTCTTGGGGTTGATTGTCTACAAATCAGCTGGTGATCCGGTCCGGCACAAAGCAAGGAGGGTATCAGGGCTGACCTGTTAAACTAAAAGTAAAGCAAGTCATAATATAAATCAAGTGCAAAGGCATAATTGAAAGCAAGTGCAAGGCAATTTGAACATCTTGACAAATCAACTGGCAAGCCGGTCGGGCACGCAGCAAGGAGGGTCTTGGGGTTGATTGTCTACAAATCAGCTGGTGATCCGGTCCGGCACAAAGCAAGGAGGGTATCAGGGCTGACCTGTTAAACTAAAAGTAAAGCAAGTCATAATATAAAGCAAGTGCAAAGGCATAATTGAAAGCAAGTGCAAAGCAATTTAGCGTGAAATGTAAAGCAACGCCAAAGCGATTTAGCAAATCAACAGGCGTGAAAGTCCAACAAGAGAGAAGCCCCGCCTGGTGGTCAACCTGAAAAATGTAAAGTAAGGCATCAATTTTAAAGCAAGTGCGACGGCATAATTCAAAGCAAGTGCAAAGAAAAGCAGTTCGGGAATGTAAAGCAATGCAAGAGCCATTTGGCGGATCAATGGGCGAGATAGTCCAACAAAGGGAATCCTCGTAGCCGATGGTCAACCTGAAAGAGTAAAGCGAGGCGTTAATTTTAAAGCAAGTGTGAAGGCGTAATTCAAGATAAGTGCAAAGCAAAGTAGTGCGGAAAAGTAGTCAGTGCGATAGCCATTGATAAATCAATTGGCGAGACAATCCGGCAAGGATGGCCTTGTGCGGATTATAGCCTGAAACAAAGCGATGCCCTATTTGGCTTAGTTTTGAAAACACAAAACAAGCCTCGGCTTTATCGCCTATTAGGAATGAAAGTCATAGGGGTAGAAATGCCGCCTGTTCGGCAATAACTCATGACAAAGCATAATGCTTTAAGTCATGAAAAGGGCAATCCGACGCAATTTGCAAGGCAACTTTGAATGCGCGTTCCATAAACTGTTCATCCATAGTGCGAATGATCTTTTCAATGCAAGCTTTCATGTTCCTGCTCTCAAAGAAAATTGTTAATTCTGAGGAGGGAAGGGGAAGCGTTTGATTTGTGCAGACTTCATCCTGATCTTGCTGCTTCTGCTGCTTCCTCGTCTTCATTGGACTTGGATTTGCGAATTGCTTTCAGAAACTTGGCTCATGAACTCAAATAGCATAGAATTTGAAAGATAGAGGCAAGATAAAATATTTTAATGCAATATAGCGAGTGAAATAAGCATGCAAATGAAGTCAAAGATGCACTTTGAAAATTTTGCCTTGACTTAAACTTGTAACATATTTTAAAACAAACTGAACGTCCTTTGGCTTAGACTTTGCACTGCTTGCTTAACCAATTTCAAAATTATTGCCAACTCATCTTCAATACCCAACGCCGTTTCTTGCAAAATTCTGCCCCAGTTATAATCTTCCGCATCCCTAACTCGCTTTGCAAAAATTGCCCCAGTTGTCCTTCTTAGGGGAAAATAAAATTTAAATGCTAAAGGGTCGAGCCCGATGTGGGAGCCTACGTATCCCTCCTTGGGAATCAGACCGTGCGTAGTTCTGCATCACTGCCTCAACGCCATATACCAACAAATAAAAGCTGCCCCAGTTGAAGTTCCAACAGTAGTGCGATATCCAAAGAGCGCAGACAATAACTTTCAGTGCATCGCTTTCAAATTGTTCAGTTGTTTTGCCATACATTACAAGCAAAGCTTTGGCAAGTTTATCAATTTTAATTTTAAAATGGAAACAAATGCAAGCGTAAATAATATAATAAGAATGAGATGCATTTTACTTCAATTTTCATAAATTCAAAATGAGTTGATTCAGATTAACATAAGCTTTAAATTACAATGCGATTCAGGGCCTCAACCCGAATTAAAAATTGAAAATAATGCTACTAAGTTCAATCGCCAAGTACTTTCAAACAATGCCATTAACTTCTAGTGCTGCATCGTTCACGAACTAGAGCGTCTACCATCAATCAAATCTCGAATCCCCTTGCATGGTAAATGGTCAGGCACTTCACAAATCCAACATTTGCTAGAGAAATAAACAAAACAAAGAAACCTCACAAAGGGTAATTAAGATATTTTGCATGTCATTCATAGGATTGCATACAAGCAAGCAACACCTAGTATTTAACGCATTTTGAGCAAACAAAGCAAGGCAGGCAATTAACATTTTAACACAGCTCATGTTCTCCACAGCATCTGCACAAAATTCTAAACCCAAATGCCTAAAAACCCGAAACAGCCCTACATAGCCTTTGCAAACATCCACACTCCTCCAAGCACGATTCACAATTGTCTTACAACATCCAGGGAGAAATTTCGAACTGCCTCCACAATACCAGACTGCAAATCACGAAAGGCGCCAATTGGCCTTTCAAAATAAAACCTCACTGGTCCTCGGCTTTAGACAAGCCTCTCAGCTTCCTAGGTTTTGCAAGGCTCACAGACCTTGTTCATAGGGCTCCTCACTGGTCCTCGGCTTTAATCAAGCCTCTCAGTTTCCTAGGTAACCAAGACCGCACTGGTCTTCAAGGAGGGACCCCACTGGTCATTTAAAGACACAGGGGCTTCGCTCTCCTAGTATGCGACAAGCATACTTCAATCTTTACAAAGTTGCAGCTGGATAATCAACATAGGCCTGCACACACGCAAAGCCATTCACAAGAGGGACCCCACCGATCCTTTTAAAGACACCAGGGGCTTCGCCTCTTAGATCTCACTACACCAAACCATCTCCAAAACACAAACCAACCAAATCTGCCGAACTTCCCCCCAAACTAAGGTGTATATGCATGCATGACCTAATCTCCTTCTAAGAGTGGGCTAACGGTTGAGGCTGATTCAGACCTATGCGGGATAAACCTGGCCCCATAAACCAGTAAAACCGGCCATGGCAAAACCAGGCAAACCATACCCCAACTAACTTTTGGTGACACGAAAGAAGTTTGAAAGAGTGAGGTAAGGGCAATGCCCTTCCTGCATAGCTACCCGTCAAGCGGGTACCCCGTGATGAAATCGAGGAGGTGAAAGAGAATTGACAGGCTCCATGAGGGAGGAAATATGACCGGAACGCAGATTATGCACAAATTAATACAATGCATGCTTTATAAGGCAAACCAAACAAACAGATATAATAAAGCAAATAAATCAAGCATGCTAGTTGCAAACAATTGGAAACCTTTATGGTCAAAACCTTTATTGATCCCCAGCGGAGTCGCCATGCTGTTGAAACCCAAAAATTACCCCAAAAAGGATAAATTGCGGAATATCGACAGGATGGGCTAACTCTTTTGGAGTTTTTGGAGTCGCCACCCAATTTAAGGAAAACAGGGAACCAAATTAACAAATGCGTGCAAAAACTCCATTTTATAAAAAAAGACGGTCTTTCTTTCAGAGATTCTAAAGGTAAGAGGTTTTATTAATTTCGGAAGAAGGTTTTTAAGGCACTTCCAAAATTCCGTAAAATACGGTTAATCCGACAGGTTTCCAAAATATTTGCAAAATATGCTTTTCTAGAAAATTTATCTAAAATAATTAATTGAAATAAAACTTGTTTATGAAAACTATTTTAATTTGCACGCATTTTGCTAATTTGCCCCAGTTTGCAATAAATTAAATAACGACTTCAAAAAATAAAAGGATAATGCACATAAAGTAAAGCGATATACCAAGCAATCAAATATTATTGACAAATAGAATAATTCATACATTTTATTTACATAAATGTCTAAGGAAAGGAATGCGAAGTTAAAGATAGAACCCGTGATATTGATCAACTCGCGGGAGCCTTGGTTTTTCTAAATTTCTAAGTCTTATTTCTGAATGCTCGAGTCCGACTTCAATCCAAACGACTCCAATGCAACGGAAGTTAGCCAAAAAAAACGTTCCCGAATTGCTCGTGCCAAGATGTACCTCGCAATAAAAATGGGAATTTAAACTAAATTAGTTCAATAATAAAGTGTCACAATTAATAAAATAACAATAATAAAATAATAATAATAATATAATAAAAAATATATATAATAATAATAATAATAGAATATATAATAATAATAATAATAATAATAATAATAATAATAATAATAGAAATATATAATAGTAATAAAATATAATAATAGTAAAAGGGGTTTGTTTTTGCAAAATTTAGGCTCAGGTGCGTATCGCGCGTCGAATAGAGGCTCGGGATTTGGTACGGTTGCAAACACGGAGCCCGGGCCGTGTTGCCGTGCCAAAGCACCAAACCCACTACTCTATTCAACTTGCGTAGCATTAAAATGCACTCATCATCGCCTTTTGCTTTAGGGACACGGGAACGGGATGGTTCAAGTGTAGTATCGTGTTCAAAGTCTGTCAATTATTGTCCGTCAATTCCTTGTGTAGGCCTCAATACGTGCATGTGTATTTTCATCGGCCAAAACGGTGTAGTATCCGTTCGAATCAGTCCGTAAGCCTCAAACTAAATATTTTCATAGGCCCGTAACAAGTGCAGTAACATTGTTCCAAATCAGTAGAAGCTCGCAAAACAACATCAGATCATGTTCTTGCTTCTGAAGCCACAATACAGTATCCAGTAAAGGCCTATCAATACCACACAGCTGTATCAAAATTATACAGTAAACGAGTCAACCAGGGATCAAGAAATTTGTTAAATCACAGAACAACAGAACATAAACCAAGTCGCCTGTAAAGCACACTTCAAAATGAACCAAATGAGATCTGTTCAAACGATCCTTAATCCCGAAGATCAAACTCGCCACCGGTTCGAAATCGAACCAACTTTCCGGCGAAGAAAATGGTAATAACAGAACAGCGGCGAGAAAACCCAGTAGCAAATAGTTAATCCATCGCCGGTGAGATCTTCGGCAAACGACACAGAAACACGGTGCCAAAATCGAGGGAAGAGGAGGAGCAACGCCAACAGCATCGCTACCACTCCCCCAATCCCTTTTCAGTTTTGACTCGGCAACAGAAACGGCTAAGAAGAAATGGAACTCCGGCGATGGGCTCCGGTGGTGGCGTTTCACACCACTGCCACTGTTTGTGGTTGCTGGTACCACCATTATTCTGCCTTTCCTCTAACTCCCCTGTCCCCGACGCTACTGAGCTTTGACCTGCTCTTGTCCCATTTCCCTTTCCCCGTCACTGATTTTATACGGTGGAGATGGGTATGTAAAGAATTGCTTCTGCTCGTTTTTGTGGACAGATGTAGAATGACGATGTAGATCTGATTTTTTTGGTGAGGGGAGGGTTTTTGTGAGGATTGGGGAAGATGGTGAATAGTGTCCCCCTCTTTAGGGTTTTAGATAAATGAGTATATATAGGTGTAGGGTTTTTGGATAAAAGGAAGAATAATGATTAATGGGCTGGGGTTTTTGTGTGATGTGGGCTTTTTAGAAATGACTCTAAATTAAAATTTAAAACAGATTTAGCCCTTTAATTAAATTAAACAGATAATTATATAATATGCTGGGAATGAAGGGATAACTTGCAATTTTGGCCATTTTCATTTAAAATTAGCTATTTACTTGCAATTTTCAAAATTGAACTTAATTTTAAAATAATTATTCATTTAATTAAAATCCGGGACAAAATTGGGTGTCAACACTCCCCTCCCTAGTTAAGAGGTTTGCTAGTAGATCCCCTCCCTCGGCCTTGTGTATTTTTCCCTTGAGATCTCACCATTTGATCTTATTTTAGCAATGAGAAAACATATTAGAAGTAGCCTAAAGCGATAGGCTTTGATCGTAATTGAAAGCCAAGACATGCTTCAGAAAACATGAAAAAGGGCGGGGGCACAAACAAAGGGCAGCAACCCATTAGATTCAATACTGAACTTTTCAATGTTTCAAAAAGGGCGACCTACACTAATGGTCGCCTAAAAAGGGCGGCCAAAATCCAGAGAGGTGCAATTTTGGGACTTAGCAAAGTTTTTGGGCTTTTCAAAAAAAGCAGCTGCCGAGTGCACCACTATGATTTCCTGAGAAGGAAGAGGCGGCCTACACTTTGGGTCGCCCAAGAAGGGCGACAAAAGTTCAGAGAGGTGCAAATTCAACACTTAAAAAAAATTTAGGCTCGCAAAAAAGGGCGGTCTATTTGCACACTCTCTTTTGAGAGGAGGTCGGGTGAGACAATTGGGCGGCCGTCCAATACAAGAGCAGCCTCCGTCTTACTGCCCAAAGGTTAATTGAACTAGAGAAAAGGGTGGTCGCCTAATAGAAGGGCAACCGCCTATTCTTTGACCTTCACTAATCCAAGTGTGACAATGGCCGCTCAATTAAGGGCGGGGGTCCTTTCTTCTTCAGCACCAATGCAAAGTCCACAGAACCCCAAATCCTTAAGCACTTTAATACTACATATGGTTAAAAAACTACCCACGACTTTTTCTCTCATGTTTAGAAATGCTCTCCACTCTCAAGGAAACAAGAATGCAGATCGGGTATGTAGCTCCTTCCGACAACCAACCAAAGTCGTGTTTTTGTAATTCATGTTTAACAACTACATCTAAGCCCTACTCCTAAAAATTTAAAATTTAAACTAAGAAAGTAAGAACTAGATTAAAATTTGTACGGGATGAGTCAAATAGAGTGATAGGTGATTCAAAGGTGTGTGATTTAGTGTAGTTGAGTTGTTTCTCTGATAGTCTGATTTGGAATCGCCCGTGAGGGGTACAGTTTTGGAGAAAGGGAGAAGAAAAGGTCAATAGTTGACCTAGGTTCCCAATTTATACCCCCAAATGGGTCGGGTCCTTTTTGAGAAGGGCGGCCTACACCTTAGAAAGAGTGACTGCCCTTGCACTGGCTTATGCTATGTTATGCTTCAAGAAATGGGCGGCCTCCTAATGAAAGGGCGACCGCCTAGTGACTAAGTCCTATTTTCTTGAGAAAATTAGGCGGCCTATACTAATTTTTCCCAAAAAGGGCCCAAAGTCCAAAGAGCTCCCATTTTCACACTTAGCCAAAAAAAATTAGGCTAAGAAAAGGGTGGCCTTCGTGTGTTAAAAGGGGCTGTTACTATGTGGATCACCCAATAAGGGCGACCAAAGTCCAGAGAGCTTCGATTTTTACACTTAGAAATTTTTTTTACAGTTTTAGAAAGGGTGGCTGCCTTTTTAAAAGGGAGACTGCTGAATCTTGGCTCTCAGCTGGAATTTTCTAGGTTCACACACACACCAAAAGGTGGCGGCATCCCTACTACCTGTTTCCAGATTTTCTACAACATTCCAACTCCAGCCGCAACATCATCTTAACATCTACATAAACAAAAACTAGTTAGCTAAGGCCTTGGGTTGCCTCTCAAGAAGCACTTTAGTTAACATTGTGGCACGACGGCGACCCATTTTCTCAAGGATTGATCAAAACCACAAACGCCACCATCTTGGTGGCTTTTATCACTTCAAAGTAATGCTTTGCCTTGTGCCCATTCACTCTAAAACTCTTGCCATTTGCGTCTCCCAAATCAAGGGCACAATAAGGAGAAACACCAACAACCTTAAACGGACCACTCCATTTCGACCTCAACTTTTCTAGATACAATTGGAGACAGGAGTCAAACAACAACACAAGATCTCCTAGTTTGAACTCCTAATTCCATATCTTTTTATCATGCACAACCTTCATCTTGTCCTTATACAAAAAAGCATTTCCATATGCATGGAATCTCATTTCATCAAGTTCATTCAAAACATCCATTCTAGACTTGGTGGCTAACTCCAAATCTAAGGTTAACTTCTTTAGCGCCCACAACGCCTTATACTCAAGCACGATCGGGAGATATCAAGCGTTACCAAACACCAATCGATAAAAAGACATACCGTTTGGTGTCTTATAAGCCATCGTATATGCCCAAAGTGCATCATCCAATTTCTTGGCCCTATCTTTCCGGTTGGCATTCACGGTTTTTACCAAGATTTGCTTAATCACCCGGCTGGACACTTAAACTTGTCCACTAGTTTGAAGATGATAAGAAGTTGTGACTTTGTGCTTGAATCCATACTTTTCAAGGATCTAGGAGCCACCATCACTTATTATGGCTCTAGGAGTGCCAAAACGAGTGAAGATGCTCTTTTTAAGAATATTGTGACATTTCTTGCCACATTGTTGGATAAAGCAACTGCTTCCACCCATTTGGACACATAGTGAATGACCACAACAATGTATTTCATCCCACAAGAGCTAATGAAAGGGCCCATGAAGCCAGTTCCCCACACATCAAGCAACTCTACTTCCATGATAAACTTTTGGGGCATCTCGTGCCTCCTTGACACTCCCCTAGCCTTTTGAAAAATGGTCGGCCAATAGAACCCACACTCTAATATCTTTGAGACAGTTCTAATGCCACCACGATGCCCTCCATAAGGTGAGGAATATGACCCATTGATAATCTCTCATTGTTCAACATCCGGAACACACCTCTAAATCATCCCATCCTCACAAATTCTAAACAAGTAGGGCTCATGCCAATAGTAATGACGAGGATCATTTATAAGCTTCTTCCTTTGATTTAACGAATAGTCATCGGAAAAGTCACCACACAAAAAAAATTAGCAATCTCTGCATACCAAGGCACTTCCTCCGAAGACACCGCAAGCACCCTCTCATCCAAAAAACAATCATTAATTTCACCATCTTCACGAGGTTTCCCCCTTTCTTCCTATATTAATAAGTGGTCCACCACTTATTCTCGATCCCTTTTTTCTCCATAACCTCCACATCAAATTCTTGTAGAAATAGGATCCAACAAATCAACGGCTTGGAGTATTTCTTACTCATCAAGTATCGAATAGCAAAGTGGTTGGTATGCACTACCACTTTAGACCCATCAAGTAAGCCCCAAACTTTTCAAAGGAAAAGACCACCGCTAAAAATCCTTCCTGATAACTGTATAATTCAATTGGGCACCATTCATGGTTTTACTTGGATAGTATATGGGATGAAAAAGCTTTTCAATCCTTTGACCCAAAACTGCACTAAGACCACATCACCTACGTCGCGCAAAAATTCAAAGGGCAAATACCTGCGTCGCACATCAATTCAAAGAGCAAATCCCAATTAGGGCTAACAATGATATGAGCGGTGGTATGGCTTCTTCTTAACTCTTCAAAAGCCCTTAAGCAATCATCATCAAACACAAATTTTGTAACTTTCTCAAGCAACTTGCAGAAGGGATGGGCAACTTTTTAGAAGTCCTTGATAAACCGTCTATTAAAGCCCGCATGACCAAGGAAACTTCGCACCCCGTTACCGGTGGTAGGCGTTGGAAGTTTGTAAATCACCTCTCTTTTGGCTTGATCAAATTAAATCCCCCATTTAGACGCCTTATGTCCCACTATAATCCCTTTCTCTACTAAGAAATGGATTTTTTAACAATTTAATATTAAATTGGTATCTTCACATCTTTCTATTACCAAATCGAGGTTGTGCAAGAAATCTTCAAAAGAATCCCCAACTACAGAAAAATCAACCATAAAGACCTCCAAGTAATTCTCCACCATACCGTGGAAAAGGACAAGCAGGCACCATTGGAAGGTGTCGGGAGCATTACAAAGTCCAAAAGGCATTTTTCAAAAAGCAAAGGTTCTATATGGCCAAGTAAAAATAGTATATCTTGGTCCTCCACCTCTATGAAAATTTGATTATATCCGGAATACCCATTAAGGAAACAATAGTATGCCCTCCCGGCAAATCGATCCAATATTTGGTCGATGAAAGGAAGTGGGAAATAATCTTTTCTTATTGCATTCTTGAGTTTGCGATAGTCCATACATACTATCCACCCTGAAATGGTCCTAGTAGAGATGGCTTCAGCTTCTTCATTGTGAACTGTTATACCCCCCGAATAATGGCACGACTACCCCGACATCTAAGCACTTGATTATCTTTCTTCACTACCTCTTTCTTAGCGGGTTTCAACCTTCTTTGGTGTTCAACCAAGGGACCCTCTTCAAAAATTATTTTGTGGGTACAAATCCCCATGTCAATACCCCAAATGTCAGCTAGTGTCCACCCAATGGCTCGAATCCTCCTCTTCACCATTTGTAGAAGTTTCTCCTATTGGGTTTGGGTTAAGTGGGATTAGATGATTATTGGGAGAATGGAGTTGGGATCGAGGTAGGCATATCTTAAGTGACTTGGCAAAACTTTGAGTTCAAGAATTGGGGGTTCTTCTATGAAGATTTTGTGGGTGGAGTCTTTCAATTTTAAAGATCAAGGATAGTTTCTTTAAGGCATATGGCTTAGTACGGAAACCTTCCAGTGCAAACACACATTGTTTCACACTTTCCTAATCATCGACATCTATCTTCCACAACACGGATTCCATAGTATCAAATTCATTCATCAAGCTTTATTTTTCTACCAAGGCATCTACAACCACATCAACATACGAACATGAAGCTTCTTCAACCAATTTTTTCATTGCCTTACACACATGAAAAACCACCTCCTCACCATTGAAGCAGAAGGTCAACTCCCCATATTCAACATCATACAAAGCTCTACCAGTGGCTAAAAATGGCCTTTCAAGTACAATCAACAACACAATCCAAGATAACAAAATTCACCGGGAAGATAAAATGTTCTACTTTGACAAAGACATCATTAACTACCCCAATCAGCCTTTTCATTGAACGATCGATCATTTGTAGATTCATTGAGGTAGGCTTTGGCTTTTCAACCCCCAAAGTTTTGTAAACGGCATAGAGCATAAAATTAGTGCTTGCTCCCAAATCACACGACGCCTTATCAAAGTGCCTCCCTCAAATTTTACATGGTATAGTGAATGCACTGGGGTCATCCATCTTTAAGGGAATAATATGGGAAATAATGGCACTACATTTTTGGGTTACCTTGGTGGTTTCAAACTCTGGAAACCTATTCTTGGTAACCAAATCTTTTACAAACTTTGCCACATTCGACATTTGGCCTAAAGCATCAACCAATAGATGGTGTGGCAATTTTCTCCCAAACCTTCTTGACAAGGTTGGCTCGTCTCAACTTTGCATTATTTTAGAAAAGGGTGGAGTAGGCTTTGGGATAGTAGTTTGGGTAGAAATGCCTTCTTTGGATGGTGAAGATTTTTGGGTAGTAGTGGGTTTTGGGATTGGTGCTTCTTGTTCATTGATATTTATGGATTCCTCATCAACTTGCACATTCTCCAAATCATCTACCATATTTGGCATCACCTCCACTTCTTCATCTACCATTTCAAACACAATATCATTGTCCTCCCCAACCATCTTGGGATCATCCCAAGTCTTTCCACTTCTAGTCATGATGGCCATCAGTTGATCCCTCTCATTCCTCTTGAGGTTCACTACCGTAATACTTGGTAGTGCCTCTTGAGGTCTTTGATTCACTTGATGGGACAATTGGGCAATATTGAGATTCCAGCGCCTTGACAGAAGTTGATTGAGAATTGATGGTTTGCTTGATCTCCTTTATATCTCCCAAATTGCCTTCCTGAAGCTTTAACATCCGCTCCATCATATCTTCCAATTTTGAGTTCTTAGGATTACTTGAACTTTTTTGGGGCATATTGGGACCCTTTTAATTATCTTTTTTATCTCTCCCTTGGCCATACCATCGATGGTTGTTACCCTATTGGTTGCCTTGTTGTTGTGGTGGACTCCATTGGGCTTGAGCTTTTTGATAGCCTTGTTCGTAAGGAGGCCTTTGACCTTGGTATTCATTAACATAGTTGAACTCTTCATTACTGCCTTGATACTCTTGACTCCCACGTTAGCCTTCTTGGCCTTGGGGCGTAAATCCCATTAGAGCATAACCCGGTGGAGGATAACCCATAGGATAGGGTTGATATGAGTGATTAGGACCATCTTATACTTCCTTTGGAGGCATACAAATTGCATTGACCTTCTTGCTTGGGAATTTTTGGGTTTGCTTCAATTGGTTCTTGGCAATTAACTCAATCGTTAGTGTTAAGTTGAGTCATTCTCTCATCTTGGGTTTCCATAGCCCTTGCAATAGTATCATTATTAGGGTCATTGACACCTGGTCTTCTCACCCTTGACTTCCATACTCTTGATTTTTTTGTGACCTTGTTGATGAGGTCGGCAGCTTATTGAAAAGTACCCTCGTTAAGCCTCCTTAAGAAATATGGTTTATAGTAGTTTGATTGTTGTCATCGAGACTTCTATCCGGAAAACCATGACTGGGACAAGAATGAATGAGCTTTAGAAATCTTTCCCAAACATTCCCGATGGAAAATACTCATAAAAAAAGACCTTTACAAATTCATCCCAAGCGTGTATGCTTCTCTTTGGAACTATCCAAACATGCTCTAGCTTTTCCTTTGAGTAATAATGGAAATAGCCTAAGGCGAAAAGCAATAGCCGTCACCCCCGCATGTCGGTTGAGAGTGCAAGTTTCAAGGAAAGTTTGGAGATGTTTGATAAGATTCTCATCTTCTTCAACTCCAAACAACCCTCGATTATCAAGTGAGTATATAACGGCCGGTGGCATTTGAAAAGTAGTTGTGCCCCTAACAGAGGAGGGACAATAGCTCCAACATAACCGTCATCATTCACCAGCTCCCTTCTCACATTCCTCCTTGCTCTATCCCTTTGAGCTTGGGCATTTTGTTGAACATTAGGAACTCCAACTACTAGATCCCCTGATGGGTCAAGTATTTCCACATTATCATCAACACCAACTTCCTCCACATTTTCATTGGGAGGTGGAGGAGGTTGTGGTGGTGGTGGTGGGACACCTTCCACATTGTTTTTTATTTGATCTCTTGGTGGTATTTCTGTAAATACCTACAAATCCAAGAAAAACCAAACCACAAGTGAAATGTGCAAGGATTGACGAACTAAAATAAGAACTTAAACTACTTAAACTAAATGGTCAAACCCAAATTTCCTGAAAACGACGCCAATTTATGACGTGCCCAAAATGGAAGGGGTCACAAATACCCTCTTGTTGGAGTAGGGATCAAACATAAGGAATTCGTTGTGACTTGATTTAGTTAGAATAGATCTATTTACTTGATTTAGTTGGAGAATCGTAAGAGTAAAGAATGTAATAGCTATGACTACTTTGAACGCAATAATAATCAAGATGTAATCAATTAATTAAAAGATTAGGATTCTAATCTCTACCTAATCTGTTAACTAAATGAATCTAGTTTAAGATTTATCATACTATGGGTCATCTAATGGACCTTGCTCACATATACTCGATTCACCCCTTTCAGTGATGAGTCAAGACTAACAACTCTTGCTCTTTCGATGCAAATAGTTGTTTCTTTGAGTACGAGCAACTAATCTCAAGTAGGGTATCTCCCTTTTGGTGTTCAACCCATTAATCTGGAGTAAATGCAACACACCAACCTTGGTACCCCGTCACTATGCTACCCTTTCCTAGAAATAACCTTTCGGTGTAAATCTAGTACTATAGGGTTCAACTTGAGTTGTACACCTCAAGTTCTAATAATGGAATCCAAATTAGTGAAATGGAGTATTCCCAAGTGTTCTAAAACTTATTATACTAGACTCATTTAATTATTGGATTAGGGCTTGATTAGGACCCTAGTGGATGATTTAGATACTCATCATTTGTAATGAATCAATGCTAGTTTGTAATGAAAATTGCATTAAACTAAAAATAGAGTAAAGATTCTTACAAATATATGATGTTCCTCCACAATACAAGAAAGCTTGACAAAGTAAAAAAATGGTGTTCACTCTCTATCTTGCTCTCCAAGTAATAGTAAAGTAAAAGACGTTTCAAAAATTCAAAGTCTAGGTATTAATTTGCCTAAACTAATTACAAAATTGCCCACTCTGCAAGTTGGGCGGGGCCCTTTTAGAAAAGGTTGAGTCCTTTTTGCATATGCTGAGAACTAGAGATGGAAGCATGGGAAAAGAGTTGAGGCCCTTTTGGAAAGAGCTGAGGCCTTTATGGAAGAGTATGAGTTGGCTGCCGCCTTTCCATAATGGGCGACCACATTTTCATCCTCTTTCACAAAAGGGATGAGTCCTTAACAGCTTGTAGTCCACCCTTCCTCTCTTCAAAGTATCTTCCAGAGGTAAAATAGGCGCCCACCCTTTGGATAGCAGGTCGCCCTTTGACCATTTCTCCTGAGTGCTTTTAATCCTCTTGGCTGGGGCCTTTTTGGTCACCCTTTGAACTTGGTGCGCTTTTCACACACAAGAAAATGGCGGTCTCCCTTTGCATGGGCGGCCACCTTTTCATTGTTTCTGCAACATCTTGTAAATTGTTCACTTTCTTGGGTAATCTTGCTCTTTTTGGTTTCTTTCCTTTTCAATTAGTATAAACACCTGAAACCAAGCAAAATGCATCAATCTTTCCTATAGATTGGTCACTTTTGGATTCAAAGATAAAAGTTCAAGAGAGTTTAAGTAAGCAAATGCTCACGCATCAGTTTTCACAAGAGAACTTTTCTTCCTCTTCCTCTGAGAGTCAACAGTAATAGAAAATCCAGCTACCATTCTCTTCACCGAGTACGTTTGTACTCGGAGAAGAACTCATTTGAGCAGGGGCATCAATCGACCCCGTAGTTGTTTTAAATTGAGAGTAATATTCCTCCAACTCTCTCATGGACTCATTAGCCGTTGGGACTTTCTTTGTCTCTTCTTCTTTTTTTTCTCCTTCTATGTATTCTTGGCATCCTTTTTAAGGGGGATGGCTGCAACGGAGAGAAATTTTTATGTAAGGGAATCTCAAGGAATTTCCAAAAAGTTAAGTATGGGAAAGGACTTACCGTGTCTCTTTGCAACCCAGTCGTTCTTAGCGGCAGCAAAACCTTCACATCCTGTCGACCCGGGGGAATCGATCGGTGATGGCCTGAACCTAACCTACCAGATTGGGCACAACTTTAATGGCCACTTTGGAAGCTGCAAATGGGAAAACCACGTCGGATAGAACAAATAAAAAGAAAAAGGAGAAATACAAATGAAAAAAAAGGAAGAAAGCCACTTACGGACAAGATTCCACTTCTCCAGGAATCTCAGTTCAGACGAGGCTCGAGAGGTAGGGACCACGATTTAGCGACTTTCCCATCTGTGAACCTCGATATCCTCACTGTTGGACAATAGGGCATATCGACCGCAGCTGCCCAAAGTCACAATACCGCTCTTGTAGAATTGTAGTGAGTAAAGTGAAATGAAATGTTTAAAGGTCAAAGGCACACCTGCTTTTCTACACAAGTAGTCGATGCACCCGATCACCCTCCAGACAGTGGGTCCGAGCTGCGCCAAATATATGTTGTAAGCACGGTAGAATTCGTATGTCACACCAGGCACCGAAAGCGTGAACCCCACCGTGAATAGATACATGTAGACGTATGAGTGCCACGCTAAGTGATCCTAGACTTTGCTGGTGGGGTCTGAGATGATGATTGATATGTCTTCTCCCTACCCGCAATCAGTACGGAGTTTAGGAAGATGGGCTTGTGCGATCAAAGAAGGAGTGGAGTTAATGGCAACGTTGAAACCTTTTACCAATTTTCGGGAAGTCCGGAGGAAAAGGAAGAAGTCCTTTCCGATATCGAAGACGGTTGGGATGATGTTGCAAGCTTCAACATCTTTGATTTCCACAACTGTCGTTCTTCCTTCCTCCACCTCTTCTTCTTTTTGTACTTCTTCAGAGACACAAGATAAAAGAGTAGCTTAACCTTTCTCCTCTTTAGTTGGGGAACCTCAGAGATGGTTTTAGTGTCAGACGTGCCGGAATAACTTTAAGTGGTGTCGCAATAGTGCTAGGGCTACCATCGTCGACCGTCGTAGTAGTATCCATGGCGTCACCACCAAAGTAACTAGTAAATTTCTGAGTGGAATTGCTTCAAAGACATTCTTCTTACAAAGATTGAAGGTTTCAGTTGATTTGGAAATCAAAGATTGAATAGAAAGCTTTGGTTGTTCGCCGGAATTCTATATTGTAATAGTGTTGGCAAGATGGAAAGTGAAAAGGTTGAATGGCTCACGCAAGGGGTTTTTATAGTGTAAGAGTCATGATGACCTCGGGAACCGGCATTGACATCATGGACACTCGGCGGATGCTACGTGGAATGGATGGGAATATGAAGTGACAACTGCCTTTGAAATGAAAGGTTAATGAACTACCACGTCATCTATCCCCCTATATTATTCCACTCCCCGAGCGCTCTGTCAATTGCTCGAGAAGTGTGGGGACTATCTGTATTGGTGATAATCGGTCATGGACACATGGCGATTCGAGACGAACCCAAGAAAGGTTTGCACACGAAGGGTCTCATAATAAAGCCCTCACAGATGAATATTGGATATATACTGTCCAAGTACAATGAGGCATGAAGTGTCCGAGTGAAACAAATCGAATTGTCCGTGGTTGTAACTACCCCAAGATCTCGCATTAAATGCGCATCAGATCGTGGGCCTCCTACGATCAGATCGCGGGAGACATGACCTTATCAATGCCCACGGACGGTTCAATTCAGATCACTATAAATACTTCTCCTAACTCATTGTAAAAGGGATACACAAATATATGCCCAAATTGTATTCTCATCGTAATACAACTATTTTTACTGTTCTCATTATTGTTCTTGTTCTTTATTTATTTTTTGTGTTCAATAATTGCAATATTGATATACTTAATTGCTTGTACCTTTAACAAATTCAATTATAACCTAAATGCCAAATTCTGGGCATACAACGCTAAACCTAATTTTAATCTCTATATATTTTTAATTATCTTTGTTCAATTTCAAAAAAGACATTCTAACTATATTATTCACTAAAATGCTTCTCTATGGTTTCACATATAAATAACATTACAAGAAAACCACATTAGCAAACCTTCCAACAATAGGATATATTATCAAAATTACATGATCCTTAAACAACATTACAAATTTACACAATAAATTTAATTAAACAATGTATAACAAAACAAATATTAGACCAATCTATTAACAAGTAGAAGTAAAGCTGACCATTTTACCTAAAAGAATGGAAAGGTGTAAAGATAATGCAATAAAAATATGACACAAGGATTACCATTCACTAGGTAAATAAGAATAAAATTTGAAATTGCGTACTTTATAATTTTAATCACAACTAGAAATTCTTTAAATTCCGGCGGACGACCTCCGATGGCAACCCGTCTGTAAGATATTTCGATGAGCTGACATCAAAGAAAAAAAAATATTTCAAATTTTTTTATTAAATTTTGACAGTCGCCCGTTAGAAAGAAAAAAATAAAAATAATACACAAAAATAGATCTAAATCTCACTCGTCTTACTCCTCTCTTTCTCTCCCGTTTCTCTTATCTTTTTATCAAAAACACACAAAAACAGATCTTGTAATTTCATTACACCAAATTCTCTACTTTTTTTCTCATTATAATAGACTAAATTTGTTCTCTTCCTCTCCCTTTTCTCTTTCTTTTTCTTTAACAAAAATATGCTCGATTTCAGCAAATAATTTTTTTTAAAACTTTTAGGGCAACCACCGACATCATGTGGTCACTAGTGTTAGGTAGTCACGAGGTTTTTTTTTTTTTTTTTTCTTTATCTCCTTTCTTTAGTTTTCTTTGTCTCCTTTTCTTTTCTTTTTTTTTTTTTGTTTTCTTTATCTCCTTTCTTTAGTTTTCTTTGTCTCCTTTTCAAAAATTTTCAATTGACGATAAAACCAAAAGCAAAGTAAGGCTATATTGGTGATTTGTTGGTGGATAAAGCTACTTTGGTCAAGAAAATCAATGGGCATTTGTAGTGAGAAGCTAATCTAGTACAATTTGCGATTCATTCATTTTTTTTAGGTTGAGAAATTAAGAAACATATCAATTTATGTAGGTTTTAGAATACGTGTGTAGTATGTGTATATGGGGTGGTGACGTTTTGCAGCTAAAGTGCATTAAAACTTAATTATTGTAATAGTGGTTAAAACTTAATTTATTACTTTACGCAACTTGCATTTTGTGGTGGTGGTCGTTGTGGTATTAGTGGTAATAAGTAGCAGCAGGTAGCAGCAGTAGCGGCAGGGGTAGCGGTAGGGGCAGGGGCAGCAGATAGTAGTAATAGTAGTAGTAGTAGCAGCAACAGCAAGAGCAGCAAGAGTAGCAGGGTGGTGGTGGTGGTAGTGGTGGTAGGAGTAGCAGTAGCAGGAGTAGTAGTAGCAACAGCAAAAACAACAACATGAGTAGATTGGTAAACTTGAATTTAGTATGGTTGATGAACTTGAAATTGTTGAGTTAGAATTAGTATGATTTATGAACTTAGAATTGTTGAGTAGGAATTATTTTTGAATGACTTTATTATCTCTTTCATCAATATCAAATATTTCATGGATATCAATGTCAAAGACTCAATTGAAATTGTTTAAGATACGATCGAAGACTCAATTAAAATTGTTCAAGATACGATCGAAGACTTAATTGAAATGGTTCAAGATACGATCGAAGACTCAATTGAAATGGTTCAAATTACGATCGAAGACTCAGTTGAAATGGTACCAGAATCGAACTTGGATGAAGAAGTTGAATAGTCTGACGAACTACAAGAAGTTGTTGACATAAAGTTACATATATGGCTTCCCAACATCTATTAACATGTTATCATGGAAAGAAAGACTTTGTTTGTATTAGACTTGGATTTGCCACAAGTGTTATGTGGTTATAATTTTTGAAAAATTTCTTTATATAGTACGTAAACTTGTAATTGATCCAAATATTATTTAGTTATGAGTGTTGAGTACAACAACAACAACAACATACCCAGTATATCCCACAAGTGGAGTCTGGGGAGGGTGTGATGTACGCAGACCTTACCCCACCAAGGTGGAGAGGCTGTTTTCGATAGACTCCCGACTAGAAAAATGAGTGTTGAGAACATTGTTTTCTAATTGGATGTGTAATAGACTTTTCATTAAAGTTTTTAGTTGTTATATTTTGTTGAAAGTCCATTTTATAGCTATATATTGATTTTAGCAGGTGGTGGATCAGATTTTTAACAATTTATGTTGCAGGATTTGGGTTATTTCCGACATTATTCCATCGGAACTGAGCCAAAAGAATTTCCAAAAATACATGCATACTGACAGGCTCCCGTCAGAAAAAATTAAAAAAATAATTTTTAATTAAATTCCGACGATGTGCCATCGAAATCCGAGCAAAAAATAATATTATTTTATTCGACGAAATTCCGTCGGAATTGGCGATTTTTTTTATTTTCATCATCGCGTCTGCAAATCAAATTCCGATAGAAGTCCGTCGGAATGGCCGACGACGGTTCGTCGGAATGAAATTCCGATAGGCGTATTCCGACGTACTTTTCCTGTCGGATGGCCGTCGGAATTAGCATTGTTCTGCTGTCGAATTTGCCGTCAGAATCCAATGCATTTCTAATTGTGAATATTTTCACAAAAAGGCGCTTCAATTATTGCTTAGATGCATAAGATCCTGTTCCAAACACGAGAGTAAAATATAATAAAACAAGCAAGACCTTATTGAAGAGATCTGTTAAAAATGCACTTAGAGTTTAAAGTTCCTACGAAGTGAGTAAAATTAATTTTATGAGATCCATATATTGCACCCAATACACGGTTTATCCTAAACGCACTTCAATAACCTAAAAGTGGATTTAAGGTCCTATCATGGTGACAGTGCTTGTAGCATAAATCTCATGGTCTATAAGGACCGCAATATAATCTTTCACCAATTGTTCAGGATTGTCACCTTTTATATTTTCATATACTGAAACCAATCATTCCAAAAAAATAAAATAAAAAAAGTAGCTTCCACAACATACTATTTTCAAACATATTGAACCCCAATAATTAGTAAAAACGAAAGTCCAAGTGCTAATTCTTACTCCTCTATTTCGGAAAAGGAAAATATACCCTATTAAGATATTAAATATCATACTTGAACAAACATTTATATCTAAAAAAATAACAAAACAACATGGGAAGAAAGAAATCAAAAAGAAAAATACTTAAGCTCTTAACCAAATCTGAGTCAATGACGTGATCATGTGAAAGAGAAAAAGAAGAAAAACTCACCACTTTTTCACTAGTATAATAAAAAGTCTGAAGTTAATTTAGCTTCACAGCATTTAATAGCAGTCACAAATAAAAAATGAAAGAAACAATTTGTTGAGGCAATGGAGTAATTAGCATAATGGAAAGCGGAGTTTCTTATTCTGGAGTAATTTGAGAGTGGCGTGAAAGTGGAAAACGTTTGTGCATTGTGAAAGGATTTCTTGGAAGAAGAGTCAATATAGTGACAGAATATTTATCCATCACAATTTTGGTGTCGGATTTGTCACGAATTCTTTTTATTACTTATCTGTTACGCTTTTGTAACAGAATTTGGTTTGTCACAAAAGTGCCAGTCACAGATTTATTCCAATTCCGTCACCAAACAATTGTGAGGAAAAAGATGAAAAATCATAAATTCGTCACTGCAAGAATGATCTATCACATATTCGTTAAAAATTCGTCATAATTTGTGACAGAAAGCTATCGTATTAAATATTCTGTGACAACTTTGCTCTTTTCTTGTACTGTCTGGCCTAAAATGTGAATTTACTTACTAAATTTATTAACTTTATTTAAAGGATAAATAAATATCGAATGCATAAGGCTGAAAAATGTTGGGATCGAAACAACATGGTGCATGCGGAAGCTAACACATCAAACATTGGACGACAATAAATCAAATATCAAAAGGGTTTAAAACTATTTACTGATTTGGTCATAAAGTGACCTACATAGGGAGGAGATTAAAAACTACTAATAAAAATACTACAATAAAAAGTCTCCCCTAAACATGATTTTCTTTAATGACTACATTGTTGAGTTTTTTGTTGTTTTATTATTGTGAGAAGAACCTCTATTTATAGGAGTGTAATATCTTCCCTACAAGAAAAAGATAGACATAAAAGGAGATATAATTCTTTTAAGAACTCTTTTTCCTCCATTCAAGAAAGAAGAATCCTAGTAGGTTACAAATTCAGGGCAAAACCCTAACAATTCTCCCCTTGCCCTGAATTTTCTAGCAAAGTAAACTTGATCTTTAATTTCTTCTTTCACATGATCTTCAATATATGACTGCTGCTTGTTTCGTTGAAAGGAGCCCAACAATGGGTTAAAATAGGAGCCTATGCGTTAAAAATAAGCATGGGTTAAATCTGACATCGGTTAAAAGTGGCCCAAATATGGGTTAAAAAGGGTTTATCTTTGAAGATTTAGCAGCAGTATTTTTGAAGGTATGGCTGAAAAATTTCTCCACATATAGTATCACATTTTTTTTTTTTTTTTTGGATAAAAATCTCCATTATCATCAAGCAGCTGCGGCTAGAACTGACCCGCCTTGAACATGTCTTCAATCTCGTTAACCTGGCTCATCGAACCATTGGTTGAACATGGCTCTGATACCACTTGTTGGGATCGAAACAACATGGTGCATGCGGAAGCTAACACATCAAACATTGGACGACAATAAATCAAATATCAAAAGGGTTTAAAACTATTTATTGATTTGGTCATAAAGTGACCTACATAGGGAGGAGATTAAAAACTACTAATAAAAATACTAAAATAAAAAGTCTCCCCTAAACATGATTTTCTTTAATGACTACATTGTTGAGTTTTTGGTTGTTTTATTATTGTGAGAAAAACCTCTATTTATAGGAGTGTAATATCTTCCCTACAAGAAAAAGATAGACATAAAAGGAGATATAATTCTTTTAAGAACTCTTTTTCCTCCATTCAAGAAAGAAGAGTCCTAGTAGGTTACAAATTCAGGGCAAAACCCTAACAAAAAACGCCTTATACATAAATGGAAGATTATGAACAAATTAAATTTGGAGTTTGTGTATAGGACAGTATCAGCCCAACTACAGAACTAGAAGTGAAGAACCTGGCATTGTCAACGCTTGAAGCCTCAAAGTCCCTTTAGTTCGTGTGTTAGACCAAGCCTTAGATTCATGAAGCAAAAATTAAGCAATGGCTAATTTGCGTGAATAATAAGACAAGTTCAGACATGAATATTTAACTAGAAGAAAGTTGGTGGATGATTAATTATGTTTGCACGAGCGAAAAAATCGACTAGACAAAATATATTTTAAAAAAGCAGTTCTTGGAGATTTGTATTTAGCTAAAAAGGAAAAGTGTGCAAGAGCAAACTTTTTTTTTTTTGTTTTTTGTGCCGTGGAGAAGACGCCATAATTTTCTACTCTTCTGAAAAGCATAAACAAATGTTAAAAAAAAAAGTCTATATTGACCACTATCTATACAACAACAGCAACATATCCGGTGTAATCTCACAAGTGAAGTCTCGGAAGGGTGAGATGTACGCAGGTCTTACCTCCACCAAGGTAGAGAATCTGTTTCCGATAGACCCTCGGCTAAAAAATATTTGAATTTTTTTGAAGACATACCAAATATTTTGAAAATCAAATAAAAAAAACAAGGTAAGAAACACTATTAATGCTCAACTTCTCCTATAAGAACTACTATAACCAGAGCAAACAGAAGACACAAACAGTGAAAAGGACAAGATAAAACTATTATGCATAAGAATACTATCACTAAAATGTCAACAATCAATCGCACTCTACCTAACCTTCTACCCTAATCCTAGACCTCCACGCTTTCCTGTCAAGGGTCATGTCCTCGGTGATCTGGAGGTGAGTCATATCATGTCGAATCACCTCGTCCTAATTCTTCTTCGGTCTACCTCTACCTCTCCGCAGACCCAGCACAGCCAGCCTCTCACACCTCCTTACTGGCGCATCGGTGTCCCTTCTCTTCATATGGCCGAACCATTACAACCTCACTTCTCGCATCTTGTCCATCACTGAGGCCACTCCCACCTTATCACGAGTGGTCTCATTCCTAATCTTATCCAATCTCGTGTACCCACACATCCATCTAAGCATACGCATCTCAGCTACTCTCATTTTTTGAATGTGTGTGGTCTTGACTTGCCAACACTCTACGCCATACAACATAGCTGATCTAACGACCGCTTTATAGAACTTACATATTAAGTCTAGATGCCACTATCTATCATTATTCTAAATTATCGTCTTTCAAATATAATTAATGAGAAACTCTTCTCCATTCTTTTTTCTTCAACCATGTCTTCTCCTTCTCATAAAATAAGATTTAGACTCAAACTGAATAATGTATATATCTTTTGCAAACACAAATGGAAATGTTAAGAAAACTAATTATATCAAATAGTCAATATTACATATCAATCAAGGATGTGGTGTCTAAATATATAAATATGCTTACTTTAAGAGGTCATATATGTATTTGGCCTAATTATTACAACATACTTAGTGTTATTCCACAAGTGGGTTCTATGGAAGGTGAGATGTACACAGACCTTACCTCCACCAAGGTGAAGAGGGTGCTTTCGATAGACCCTCGGCCAAAGGACATTTTTGAAAACAAGTTTGTTAAAAAAATATATAAAAATACCACTGTATAGATTACACTCACATTAAACTATATATAACCATTAAACATCAAACATCAAACATCAAACACCAATAGCAATAAAGGCGAAGAATAAGATAGAAATAGTAAATATTCAAAAAACTCAAACTAGCATGACAGAAATTGATAATCTACTATCTAACCATCTACCTTAATCTTCGACCTCTGCACTTTCCTATCTAGGGTCCTGCCCGATTTGAAGATGAGTCATGTCATGTCTAATCACCTCGTCCCTATTCTTCTTCAGTCTACCTCTACCTCTCTGTAGATCCAGCACTGACAACCCCCCGCACATCTTCATTGGCGCACATGTGCTTCTCCTCTTCACATATCCAATCATTGCAACTTTGCTTCTTACATCTTATCCACAACTTATGTCACTCCTACCTTGTTATGAATGACTTCCTTCTTAATCTTATCCATCATCTTCTGAATGTGTGTGTTCTGGACTGGGCAACACTCTGATTCATATAGCATGGCTGGTCTAATAGCCACTTTATGAACTTACCTTTAAGTCTAGGCATCACTTTTCTATCGTATATGACACCGGAAGCGAGCCTTTACTTCATCCACCCTCCCCTATACGGTGCATGACATCATCATTAATTTCTCCATTATCTTGAAAATTGACCCTACTTGAAGCTTCTTTTCTTGAGGATAACTTGTGTATCACGCATCACTTCCCATCTAGCTCATGTGATGCATCGCTATTTGACCAAATTTATGTTGTTTCATTTGTTTGAAAAAGATAAACGGGTGTAAAACAAAAGCAAAATGTTAGTTATACGAAAAAGATTCTGAGCCCACAAGTTGCTTGTGTCTCCTTATGAAATTTAATCCCCTCAGTATTGCCAAAGTTCACGGATTAATTCATCCCAAGATAGAATGGGATCGTTCAACTCTGCAGTAGCGGCACTTCAAACAACAGAATTATCAACAAACTCAAAGGAATGGAGCAAATCACATGACACTAGAAAAGAGAAGAAAGAATTAGTTGTGTAGTTGTGTAGTTAAAAATGAGGAAATCTCTCACTATTTATGTCAAAAGATGGGTGTGATGAAAAGGTGCGAAACCTTTTCTATAAAGAGGTGTTTATGGTGCATTTTCCCATTCACAACTATTCAAAACCCCAACAATCCCCCATATGAATAGGGCAGGCTCTATAATGAAAATGTGCAGAAAATTGTGTGATTCGCAACTAAGGATTATTCGCATCGGGATATGTAGGTTTCCTGTTGAACTTTCCGTAGTAAACATATATCAGATATACTCGGTCAATCGATAAATTTGATAAATTTAAAACGTCGAGCTTTCGTGTATACCTAGACAACATATGTCACAAAATTAACCTTTCTCCATCTTTAGTTCTCATTGTTGTATTCGTTTTAGTCATGAACACTGTCTGGTTTCATAAGCTCTTAAATAATTGGCCTTACAGAATTCTCCTTGAAGTGGCATCCACTTCACACTTACATAGATGATTTCTAAACGTGTAATTTTGTAGATGTACACTATTTGATAATTCCATATCAAACTTAGATAATAATTAAAAAGCCGCAATGCTTTATCCTTGGTATTGAACATTATCTCATCACGAGAATGGACCAAAATAAATTTTATTTGACAATGTTAAACCATCACTCACAACATTTTTTGAGCTCCTTGAACCTAGATCTTGAGATCTCTAATCTTCTAGGTAGAGTTACGGCCATGAGTCACTTGTCCTCGGCCATAGTCTCATTTCATTCGATGACCTCAACTCCCTCTCTGGTTAGGTCTTTTGTAAGTGGATCCAACACATTACCATTTGACTTCATGGAGTCAATTTTGATAATTCATGTAGAGAGCAGCTGTATAACGGTTTTCTATCTTCGTCACATGTGACGATTTTTCCTTTATATAACGCTCCTAGCCTTACTTTGTGTCCCTTGATTATCGCAATATGTGCATATAGGTGTCAATATTTTGGACCAAAATAGAATATCTTTCAAGAAATTTTGGGGCCATTCAACTTCTTCATCTGCAAACTCAGCTTCTATTATAACATCATATCAATAGCTTGAAATTGTTTCATAAGTTGTGGCCACAACCTTTTCATTTAACATATTTTCCAACGAATTCAGTCTATTCTTAGCATTTGTATGTTATTTATTCTTATTCCAAAATAGAATACAAGTTGCCCAAATATAGCACCTTCATTCATGATACAAATCCAACTCGATATGGATTTCATAATTGTCATCAGTTGGTTCATAGCAGAAATACAACCTGATATGATATTTATCATATTAATATCATAGATTGATTTACGACTTTATACTAGGATGCATTCATGAATGGTCATGTCTATACAAAGCTTGTCTTTCAACAGAAGCATCTTTTCATGAAAAATCACCGCCTTTCAAGTGACATTATTTAATAAAAGAACACAATTTTTCTATGAAGACATGAACCTAACCATCAAAATTGGTAGTATCACCAACTAGTCATTGATATAATTGAACCAATTATGAATTCACTTACTACCATATCAAATATTCACTAAGGATATATTTTGTGGGAGCTAAAGAAGTACTTTTATATCTTAAAGTTCTTCAAATATTATTGGCTTTTAATCATAATACATAAGCCGAACACCTCCACATTTCAAATATTTCATGTGCCATATACACAGACAACAACGAAATAAGAAACAAAAATCTTTTCTTTTCTACGCAGGGCAGCAACCAATTTTCAAGGTTGAAGAAAAGAAAATAAATCATTCTCTTGAATGAGATGTTTTCTCTCCAAAGTTAAACTTTGAATTCACTCTTCTACCCAAGAATCAATATCAATGTCTTTTGAAATTACAGAAGCATGTGTGCTAATGCAAATATATGTCACACAGACACTTGCAGAATTTAAAGAGATAATGGCCCAAAAACCCTCTAAATAATCTTGTTTTTGTTAGTTTCATACTTAAATTATCGGAAGTTTGCACTACTCCTTGAACTTCATGAACCCATATCAAAATACACTGGACTGCCATCTGGCATAAAAACTGGTTTCAATCTCTACAAGGCATGTGAGTAAGTCAATATTCTGTACATGTGGCTATTCCCAACACCTAACTAGTCCAGAAAATAATTTTTTCTTAGTAATTTCATATATTAGCTATATATCTTATAAACTCCTATAAGTCTTGCTTTATTGCTGCTTCCTGACTTTATGCTTTTTTTTTAAAGTCTCTCATCTTCTTATTCTTCAAACTCAACAGCTCCATCTTCTTTTCATCTTATTCAAACACCAACTCCCATAATCAAGTGATTGATGGACGGAACTAGCGTTCCTTTAAAATGCATGGT
This sequence comes from Petunia axillaris subsp. axillaris, assembly GCA_029990575.1. Lineage (NCBI taxonomy): Eukaryota > Viridiplantae > Streptophyta > Magnoliopsida > Solanales > Solanaceae > Petunia > Petunia axillaris. The sequence continues at coordinate 7,418,652 of JARKNS010000001.1, read as the reverse complement.
CACAATTTAAAACAATTAAGTAAAAAAGAAGTAGCGTCAATGCACCAGTAAACTTAAGATATTGCCATAGACATTAGCTTGTAAAGCTTACACCAGTACTCGTACATCAATTAGTAGCTGTTGAAAATTGGATTTGGGTCGCCCATGTGGGCCAACCCAGATCCATGTTAAAATAACTTAAATATATAATTGTTATGTATTTATTATTATTAATTATATTAAAAGAAGGAAAAGACACAACTGTTAGGAAAAGTCCTAAAGAGTTGTGTCACTTGGAAACATTAAAAGTATCTTTTTTTCAGAAGAACATACCTTTTTTGGTTCCTTCTTTCTTCCTTTTCTGAAAACAACCACAAAAGACTCTTTCTTCTTCCTCAATTGAAGAACTTATGTAGAAGATTCCTAAGAAGAACAATGTCGGTCGTCTTCTACGAATATTGTAACAATTCTGTAACTCAGGTACGCCTTAGACTGTGGCTAATATGGTGTAGTTCGTGTCTTTAACATGTGATTACATCTTTGACTAGTGAAACAAATACGGATAAGACCCTGGGCACTTTGTATGTTCTTGGATTGTGTATAATCCTTCATTGGTATCAGAGCCCGAGTTATCTGTTTCCTAGTCATTGCAATTCATCATTGTTTGTTAGAAATTGTGTAACCAGGTCCCTATTCATTAACTTGCCGTGAGTTTTTTTTTTCTTTGAAATACTCGTGTGGCGTTTTCTGGATATGCTGCAATGCAGTGTTTTCCGAAAGGTATTGTCTCTGGCGTTTGGGTGTTTCTTTTGGGATTGAATCTTGTAATACAGAACTTGTCAAATTCCTAAGACTTAATATACCATTGGGTCAGAAATAGAGCAGTAAGCCTAAACCTTTAATTTTAAAGAGGAATAAAATGCTAGAATCCTAAGGTTTGGTGGCTTCTGAGTGGACCGTATGAACTTCAAAAGTTGGAGTTGTTAACTTGTTATGCCATCACTGTATTGGTCAAGAATTATTAAAAAAAAAAGGGTACCACAATTACTCTCTAGTGTTAGGCACAGATTCCCTCTGTAGAGGATTCTGGTTGCCCTTCAAACTCTTCAAGAATAAATATTGATGCTTGTGCAATTAATGTAAGGTTTTTGTCCCTGTAAGACACAATTAATGTATTGCTAAGCATCCCTGGCGTTTCATATGGCGACATGAGATAACCTCACGGTGATGCCATTATTTTTTTGTTTTTTGTTGGCATTTTGGTCATAGTGATACATTATATAGAGGATTAGTTCTTCTGGCACTTTAAGATTGAGTACATCATTAAACTTTTAGTTGGTGGTTTTTTCTTTTCATCCCAACTTATGGGAAAGGCCAGTGATGACCGATTAAAATGGTTCTTGTGGTCTTACAATTATGATTTTTTGAGTTGATAAATATTTAAGGTGAATGATCTATTCGGTGAATCGAGATCACCAATTGCATACTGGCTTGATATTGTCTGTAGCTATAGCATTGAATGCAAGAAACTATTGAACCTTAGCAAATTTTTTTTTTTGATGAAGATCAAACTGCTATGTCTTTTCGAATAGTTGTGATGTTTGAATGAAGGATTTTTTTTGTAAATCTCATTGGAGATATTCTTTTGTATATGTACAAGAGAATATGTTAAGAAAAAATTAAGCAGCCACGTAACAATTTACATTCTTTTTTCCTTGGGTTCAATTTCCATTTTTTGTGCTAGCCTTTGAAACCATTACTAGTTGCAACACGTCTGTTAGAGAGAAACTTACGAGGTGATGTGACCTTTGATTGTCATAAAACTATACTTACAACACCTATGAAGTGCAGATGTACATGTATGATATACATTGGTGAAACAGAAGTTGGTCATATTTTGCTTTCTATGGGCAAAGTACTAAATAGTCTGGTATTGTCCCATTGAAATATGAGAAACTCAGCTCTATGCTATGTTTATACAAGTTGAATATTTTTTATTCAAATCAAATACCAATAAATTTTATTTGTAAAACTTTATATGGTTATCATTTTTATATATGAATGTGTGCATATGTAATTTAAACAAATATACATGTGTTGTATAAGTATAAATTTGTGATGACACAAAAGCTCTCCCAGATGTGTTACGGAAACGCCAAGTGACTTTTAAATTGTATAGTTACTTGAGTGGAATTATATTGATATGAGCCATAAAGTGTGACACTAATACATGGGTGGCTAACTGGCTATGCACTGAAACGTGAAAAAAAAGGAACAAGAAACGTCAACTCTTGACTTGTTTGATTTGCTGGTTTGAAGAAGGAGTCTTCTGATTCCCAAGCAAAATATGTTTTTGCATAACGCACAAATATTATAGCAGTGTCTGTGGAACATAACCTATCTTGGCTTGACTGTTAATTCCATTTTTTTAAGTTAAATGGCATTACTGGAGCCACTCAAAATGGAATGAACCCAAAGCCAATATTTTTTGGAAAAGGTTTTGTGTAAAACTTTATCATCACCCATTATATGTGTGCATAGGTGCACATATAATAAACATATAGATAAATGGCTGTGGTGACAGGGGAGTTGGATGAAAAGGTTTTGTGTAAAACTTTATCATCACCCATTATATGTGTGCATAGGTGCACATATAATAAACATATAGATAAATGGCTGTGGTGACAGGGGAGTTGGATCCTTTATTTTTTTTGTTTTTTCTGTACGTATTATAGAAAAATATCGTGGTGATTATTCTATATCTGTTATAGAATCTATGTTGATTTGGTCTTGATTTTTAGTACCTTAAGATAGGTATTCCTTTAATAATTGATTATGTTAGATTTATGATATTATTAGAATTTGGATGATGATTGGGAACATAGTGAACTTTCGATTCCAAATCTAATATAAAGTAAATATTAACATAGTTAGATTATTATAAGGATAAGTATGTATATGAATTTTAGGCTCAAGAAAAGTACACATTTGTCTCAATAAGATTATACTAGTTTATATCAATATGTCAACTGCTAGTAGAATATCGTCCCGAGCTTAACAAAAGTGTTAACTGTGACAATAAAAATTCAGTATGTCCTAAAAAGAGCAAGAGGCTCTTGAGACTCTAGATATGTCTGTGACGTCGCCTGAAAGTGACTTTACATTCCATTGTAGTTGGTACGCTATGACATCTGTGATCCAAATTATGAAATTATTTAAGTCAGTTACTTGTATTCATATAAGTTATGGATAGATGAAAACTCAATTCTTTTTTGCTCTTGAGTTTGTGTTGCTTTTGTACATAAACCATTTTTTCCCGCACGGAAAATTAGTTCCAAGGGGAAGGGAGTGTATCTTATGATACTCTATGTAGTCCAGGGTTTATATGTTCATAAGTGAACGATACAATAGTGGCACTGTAACTAAATTTGGATCACATGATGTTACATTCTTAAAGAATGTCTTATCCTAAGTAGGGTGAGATAGGTCAGATTTGTCTCTTCATAAAACTGTGAACTAGATTGCTTCCGCTATTAACATTAAATGAATTTGAGTGGGAGTCATATTTGGTGATATTGGATTTGTTCTAAATTAGCACCAATATGTTATCCAAATAGAATTCATTTTAATATTGCTGGTCCCAGTGGGAGTAACTATCAATTGATAAATCAATTTTATCAATCTCAACCTCGACGAATGAGTCGCCTATGTAATCCCCATCGTCGACTTGAGATCGAAGGGGAAGCATGTATAGTTAATCTGCATGATGAATAAGAGCAACAAAAGGTAAATGAGGCTCTTAAATACCCTGATAACAATAAGTACCTAGAACAATGGAACATGAAATGGAGTTAGTGAAACCCAACCAAGAGTTGGAATTGGTTGATCTACTAATGGGTCATAGCATCGTTGAGAACAAAGGGGTTCTCAAAATACGCGAAAGTCTTAATGTAGTATCGAAAAAAATATGGGTGAATCCTTGAAGTTCGGATTTCAAGAGATCGTTTGAAGAGATTGTTGTCTCTTTCAGAAAAATCTTATATTAAGAAATTTTTTTGAACGATTTAATATGCAATAGTACAAACCCATTAATACTCCTATTTCTAGAGGTGAAGTTTCTAGTGGGAGGATGTGTATGCAATAGTGCAAACCCTACTCCTATTTCTAGAGATGAAGTTTCTAGTGGGAGGATGTGTCCTCGTGAATCCACAAGAATATGATATGAAAAGGAATACTGAAAAGCAGTTAAAGGATACTGAGGTATCTTAAAGGCATACTTACGATGATTAAGAAGGAGATTTAGATGAGAGAAAATCTAAATCTGAGTATGTCCTTCTTTGCTAAACAATAGCGATGTGTATATTGTTTGAGTAGCAAGAAACAATCATCGGCCTTATTTATAAAGAAAGCTGAATTTATAGCGCCTTTCAGCAACTGTGCAAAGCTGTTTGGCTTAAATGTCTTTATGATAAATTTGGGTGTGTTGGATAGCGTGCTATTGAATTATTGACAATCAAGTGTGATAGTCAAGTCTCAATAGCTTATACAAAAGTCCCATGTATCATTCAAAGACAAACCATATTGATATAAGTATAATTTCCTTAGAGATATAGTTGTACATAGAAAAGTGAACATGAAATACATCCCGACGCATTATACAATAGTAGATCCGATAGTGAAACCTATAGCATTTGGTGCTTATGAATGATATGTGAGGTCATCGGGTTTGCGTAGATGTCGATGTATTTATATCTTAATTTTTCCAAGCATGTTCACATAAAACTGCATTATTGAAGTTAATGTAGTTGAAGCCTAAATTTCTAGTTATTGGTTCATATACATAGAATGATTTTATGTTTAGTACATAAATTTGAAGTATGTCGGACAAACAAAAAGATTGGCCTATTCACGCAGGCAATCGCCTCTATTGTCTAGGCGACTAAGAGAGATGAGACAGTTATAAACTTATTATTATCAGAAGTGATAATAATAGAGAGCTAGCTAGAAGTTTATAATATGAATGTCGTTTGAATTATGATTAATCATTTATGATTAAGTATGACAGTTTGTCTTAATGCCAGATGTGAGTTCTGAAGGATAAAATGTATGAGTAGATTTGTGAACTCAAAGTTAGACATAGGTTGTCTGAACTATCATCTGCACAGTATTTAATTTACGTAAGACATATGCTCCACGGGAAAGGAGTCAATACTGTGATACGTGATTCATACCACGTATGCATAAAGTGACCTATGGGCGATACAAGTTTAATCTCTACTTGCTTATCGTGTGAAGCCCTAAAAATTATAAGTAATTTTCTTTCTTTTGTACCCTCATAACTTTGATCAGTTTCTCGAGATTCAATTTGGTGTTTGCTATCTTAGGGTGTTGCCAAGAGATCATGGATGATTCGGTCTGGCGGGACATTTCTAGAAAAGCAAGTCAGATTGAGATTAAGAGATTCTTGAGATGAGGAAGATCATTAACGAGTATTATCACATTAATTGCGTTCATTGGTGCACCCATTATGTTTGTCTTTGGGACAAGAACATAATAACATAATGATGAACTCAAATTAATACAAAGAGATAGTGAGAGATATGAATGTGATAAATGATCTAGGGTACTGCATACTACAATCTACTCCAAGGTTCCGTTAATTGAGAAGCTATATATTCCTAACAGATATATAGCAACTGAGCTCTCGAAGTATGCACTGGTCACACGGTCTAGACGTTAAGTACGGAAGTTACAGAATATGAATGAGAGTTGACCCACTATGTGTGAGTGGAAGATGTTGAAAATTGGATTTGGGTCACCCATGTGGGCCAACCCAGATCCATGTTAAAATAACTTAAATATATAATTGTTATATATTTATTATTATTAATTATATTAAAAGAAGGAAAAGACACAACTGTTAGGAAAAGTCCTGAACAGTTGTGTCACTTGGAAACATTAAAAGTATCTTCTTTTCAGAAGAACGTACCTTTTTTGGTTCCTTCTTTCTTCCTCTTCTGACAACAACAAAAAATGACTCTCTTTCTTCTTCTTCAATTGAAGAACTTATGTAGAAAATTCCTAAGAAGAACAATGTCGGTCGTCTTCTACGAATATTGGAACAATTCTGTAACTCAGGTACGCCTTAGACTGTGGCTAATATGGTGTAGTTTGTGTCTTTAACATGTGATTACATCTTTGACTAGTGAAATAAATACGGATAAGACCCTGGGCACTTTGTATATTCTTGGATTGTGTATAATCCTTCAGTAGCCATAAACAAAACCTCGGTACATTAGAAAAACATAATCAATCAAATACCTTAAATTTCATAATAGGTACATCATTATTCCAAACAAAATCCATAAGTATAAAAAGCATCTAAAATTCCAACCAGAAATTAAAAAATAAACAACATCTGCATCAACTATAGCAGATTCTAGTAGCAAAAAATTAGCAGAAACTACAACAATCACTTAGCAATGACTATAATACATCCTGTGAAATCAAAGTCTAAATGATAAAATTCCCAAATCTCAACCTAGAATTCAGCTTGCGAAAGTTGAAAGTGAAGGGACGATCAGCTATTGGTGGAAGTGAACGAGGAATTCTTAGGTTTCACCAACAATCAAAGTGATAAATTGAAATGGAATAATGGTGTTATTAGTAAAGGAATTTTTATATGGAGAGACACCCAACCCATGAAAATAATCAAAATGGTCCCCTATTTTCCCTTCTTACCCGACATGTTACCCCTTCCCTTTTTAAAAATTTTTCTATCACTCATAGGACCCATTTTTTTAAGAAACAAAAAACCCTAGCCCCTAACTTTCCTCTCTTCTCCTTCCTCCCTTGCCACTATTGCTTCATCCCCCACTCCGTCCACTACTGCCATTCGTCCCAATCGTCGCCACCATCGCCGCCGTGTACTCATCGCCGCTGCTTTATTTATTTTTTTTGGAAGAATAATGACGATTTTTCGAAGCAAATTCCGGCCAAAGCCCCGGTGAAAGTTTGTTTATCAATTTTCACCTTCTTTTTTTTTTTTGCACTTTTTTCAAAAGATCCGGCGTGATGTAGTATTTTTTGTATAAACTTTATTATACAAAAAGTGATATTTTAGATCTGGTATTTCTCTTTAAAATTGTATAAATCTAGTAATTTTGTTAAGCTTTTGTATAAAAACTGTCCAAAACATTGCATAAATCTTTTTTACGAGTTTTACACAAGTTTATACACTTCTGTAAACGTATATAAAGTTGTATAAACCTGTATACGTGTGTATCTACAATGAATAAGCATAGTTTATACACTTCTGTAACATGTATAAAGTTGTATAAGTCTGTATACATGTGTATGTACCATGAATAAAGTTGTTTAAATTTTTAGATTTGTGCACTTATGGAGTTTGTAAAAGTTTTAAATTTTATTGTGTATATTTTATATTTTTCTTCTTGCATACGGATTTGTTGTATGTATATACATGTATAATTTTTTTTATAGACTTGTGTGTGTAAAACCATGAAAAAACAAACAAAACCAATAATAATAAACCTCAGGTGATATAAAATAAGCAATTCCAATGAGAATCCGGTGAATTTCAATTTTCTAGCCACTGGTAGGGTTGGCGGCGGCAGGTCAGTGGTGGGGTGGGGGAGTGGCAGCTAGGGATATTTTGAGTGAGAGTTCAAACTTTTTAAAAAAGGGGTGCTATGCTATGTATGAAAAAAAATATGGTCCTTCATTTGTAAATTTCTTACTATGAAGTGCTATTTTTGTACAACTCCGCATAATTAACCAACTACAATTAAGTTTTTTATTTTAATAATAGAACAAAAATTGGTGATAATTTCCACGTGTGCTGCCATTTGGCTAAAGTTTTAAAGGTTTTGGGTGTTTGTAGTTCACGAGGACCTCATATCCTAGCAGGGTATTTTTATATGGGTGCACTGAAGTTCGGGGGTAATGCAAATGTACGATAGTTCAAGTGTGAAACTAACAAAAACAGGATAATTTAGGTGGTTTTTAGGACATTATCTCCTTTTCTTTCTTTGTTGAGATTGTTTGGATATATTTATTTGTTTAATTCAGTAGAACTACTAAGGACATGTATTGTCAAAGGAAGCATTTACAATAATATAAAAACATATTGAAAATAATTGTGATCAATATATGCATTTTTATTTAATCATTCTATATAATGTATGAAAATCAAACATATAGTTATATTAGGTATTTAAGAGAAGATAGAACTTTTTTATTGTTCCCAAATGCTTAAACTTGTAGATATCTTAGTTTTAAATAATGGCAGTATTGTGTGAAATGAAGAAGATAAGTTCTTATGGTCAATCTTCCTTTGGACTTTAGTCCTTTTTTATTTTTGAGAAAGAGACTGCTTTATGTTGTTCTTTTTTATATTGGAAGTTTTTAATGATGAAAACCCGTCCAAAAATAACTGTATGCCACTATTTACAACGAACACACAATATACTTTAGTAAAAGGTGAAAGAATAGTTCTCTATATGGTCATTGCGCGACTGCGTCTTTATGCTGTTTATCCAAGTATTGTATGTTTATGCACTAGGCTGCATTGAACTTCAGCTTGAAATATTACTGGATTATATTTAACGTCTCGCTCCTATGGTGCAGGACTAGATTAGATTGGGGAATTGAGAACTTAGAAAACAATAATTTAGTGAGTTTAGTTAATGGGGATTTAGTTCTGACCTTGACGCCTGCTTCTGGCTACCACAGAACCAGAAGACTATTATGATAATATGCAAGATTATTATAATTATGATGACGACGTGACCTGAATTAGGTCAAGCCAAGTTCTTTAGTCAGCTTCGGATATAGAGGTTCTGGGAACCACAAGTTTAAAGAAAAAACGTTAAATTCGTTAGAGGATATGATTGATCGGAAGTTTCTTGCCTACTCAAGTTTAAAGAGGAAACACTTAATTTTCTGGTGCTGTCTCTTCAGGGAAAAAGGATGACAATGTTGGAATCGAAATGACGTGGTGCATGCGAAAGCTAACAGATCAAACATTAATGACAATAACTCAGACATCAAAAGAGTTTAAAATTATTTATTGAAAGTGGTTTGACCATGATTGACCTACATAGGGAGGAGGTTAAAAACTACTTATAAATATACTAAACTATAAATAAAGTCTCCCCCTAAACATATTTCTTTGAATGACTACATTATGGGAGGTTTTGTTGTTATTATTATGAGAAGCAAGATCTTCTATTTATGGGAGCCTAAGCTTCTTCTCCAAGAAAAGGGTAGGCATAGAAGTGGATATAACTTTTTTAGAACTCTTTTCTTTTCAACAAGTAGAGTCTTAATAGGTTGGAAATTCAGGGCAAAAACTTTAACAGTTCTCCCCTTGGCCTGAATTTTTTGGCAAAATAAAGTTGATCTTTCTTCTTCACATGATCTTCATCGTCAACTGCTGCTTTCCATGTTTAAAAATAAGTATGGGTTGATAAACCTTTGCTTGTCCTCGAGCAACTCATACCTTGAACTCAAGACACATCAAAACCACTCACACAATGACTTTGGTTTATATAGGCACTTAACCAGTTGTATATGCACTAATCATGCTTTATTCTCACGAAATCCATGCCAATATCATTTAAAAACAATCAAGTGCATCAAATCAACCTCTCAATCCCACATCAACTCCAGACTCACCCAATAAGTCATACAAGTACTCACTCTATCTAAGAGACTAACAAAAGAGATCCCTTCTTGTAAATCATATGCCCTCGCAATCAAATAAAATATTAGAGAAGGAATTCAAACAAGAGAATGATCATGAACAAAAAGTTCACATATAGATGAAACACTCACTCTCAGAAAAGAACTCACATGCAACACAAGATGTACCATAAGCTTGCCCTTAGTGTAAGACTCGACTAATGTCCATCTACTCGACTAAGATCAATTAGGACTTCTTTAGGTTGTAATATAGGCAATGGGACGGGTATGATATATTTAGGTAATAGTGACTAACCACCCCCAAGCAATTTAAAACACCACAATTTATTCAAGTATTTTCCTCCCAACCAATCTTTCTTTTACCAGCATAGAATCAACTTTTACCCACCTTTTCTTAAAGCAAAGTAGGGGCTAATGATATGGACTATTTTTTTCTTCTTTCTTTCGAACAATTTTTTTTTTCATATCTCAGCTATTGCACAATATTTTAAGCTTTCACTTTCGTTTTTTTTTTCCTTTAGTAAATCCTTCCACATAGCCTCCACTTAAAGCACCTTTTGTCTTCCTTCGACTACCACAATTTTTCACTTTATTAACTAGCATTTTAGGCTCATGACACCATAAGTACAACTCACAGGTATTTAACACAAGAAACAGAAATCCCAATGGCTACCAAAGAAAAGACTACAGGCTCAAAATGGTTAGCTAGGGTCAAAGATTCACTGGTAAACATCTAATTCTGAAGCTTCAAATAAATTGGCTATGAAAGGAATGCCTATATCACTTCCTAACTAAGAAAACTTCTCATTTCGCTTTGCACACACACCGGGCAAGTTCTAGACATTAAGTATTAAACACGGAGAAAATAAAATCCTCACTCACACATGGCACATAATCTACTCAAAACGGCTCGATTCGCGCTCTTAAACAAAGCAAATACAAGCAAACTCTCAAGCAAATCTAGAGTCAACATCATGATCATAGGCTTTAACAAATGCACTCAACATTTTTCAAGGCAAGTATATTATGTTAGAATATATCCATGAAGTTCACATACCCCAAATTAAGTTATCTATATAAAACTAGTCAAACCGGAGCGAAGATTATCTCATCCAGTTACTACACACTAATCCTAAAAGAAAATCTACCTATATCCAGTTCAAACTACCTCCTTTTGAAAAGAATCGATGCACAAAGAAAAATCAAAGGGGATTATTAATACAAATAAGAAGGCTCTCACCCCACATTTAAAATCATGCATTTCCCTCAATGCATTACAAATAAAACTAAGGGTGATAGAGAAACTCCCTGGGACTCTAAGTGCGAAGAACATCTTTGTGAGCTTTCTTAGAGCACGAGGTACTCAGACTTCCCCCAAGCAGGACTTCATCTTCAAGCAATTGTACGAGGTTGCAAGCACCTCACACTAGGACTTTAATTAAGTCAAAACCTGCAAAACAAAGAAGCTCGCCAAGTAATATCCTTCAAAAGATATTTTTTTTTATTTTTTTTCTTTTTATTTTTTACTTGTATAAAATTACAATCAGGGGTTGCCTCCCAAGAAGCGCCTTAGTTATAGTCGTGGCACGACCTCAATCATCTCAACCCATGGCTCATCAAGGCTCGCATGTATGCACACACGAACAATTCACATCATCACAATGTCCCTTCAGCATTTTGTCAATGTCAACAGCTATTTCTTCGTCATACAGCTTCAAGGTCATCTTCCCCTTATCAACATCAATTACTGCTCTACCAGTAGCCAAGAATGGACGACCTATGATAATTGGAACATTTTTATCAACGGGGCAATCAAGAACCACAAAATCTACTGAAAACATAACACTACCCACATGCACAAGTACATCCTCACCTATTCCAATAGGGTGCTTTTGCCTCCTATCTGCCATCTGGATTCGCATTAAGCCTCTCTCATACCAGTCAGACCCTGCTTGTTGTATACTTCTAGCGGCATCAAATTAATATTTGCACCAGAATCACAAAAGGACTTACCCATTATGAGATCACCAATAGAGCACGGGACTGTAAAACTACCAGGATCTTGCTTCTTTTTAGCTACAGGATTTGTGATGTCAACACTAGACACCTTATTCAACTCGACCATCTCTACCTCATGCAAGTCAACCTACTTAGACAGAAAATCTTTTAACAATTTAGCATATCCAGGTACCTCTCGCATAACCTCCAAGAAAGGCATAGTAAGCTCCAATTGTTTCAACAAATCAAAAAGCTTATTAAATTTTAAACTTTTTTGTTGTTTTGCCAATCTTTTAGGGAAAGGCGGTGGTGGCGTTTTTGCCTTGGAGTTCTGCTCCCTTTTAATTTTTACCTTGTTCAACCATCTTCTCGACTTTTTCAGCAGGCTCAATATTTGGCATAGTGGGTAGTGCTCTTTTAGCTAATTCTTGCTCCTTTTCCAAGTCTCTACCATTCCTCAAAGTGACTGCCATTAATTGATAATGATTTAGACCCTTAGAATTCACCAGAGTATCGCCTGGCAAAGCACCTTGAGGTTTATTATGTAAAGCATGGGACAATTGTCCCAACTTGGTCTCTATACCCTTTATAGCACTGTCATGTGCTGCAACTTGGTCTTGAAGATTCTTATTAAATTCCATCATAGCCTGCACCATAGTCTTAATCTCATCTATATCATTCGCCTGCTGCAGGGGTAAAGTTGCTTGTTGTTGTACTGGCCTAAATTGACCTTGTTGATTATATTGCTGGTGCTGCCCATAATTCACAAAGTTCACATCTTCGGTATAAGCAAGCAAATCAGCATCAGAAAAAAATTTCCAGGATCGGGAACTTGAGTCTGAGCCCGTGAGTCCACTTGGTTAACAGGTTTCAGCATGTTTCCATTGAATTGTTTTAGGGCCACATCTAGCATAGTTTGCAGCTTTGACAGTTTTTTTTCCATCCCAAAAGTAATAGCAGCAGCTAAAGCCCCCGTACCTGAGCCAGTAGATGCATCTCTTCTAAGCCAGCCTGAGTTTTGAGCCATAGTGTCTAGCAGAGTTTTCGCTTCTTCAAACGTCTTGCTCAAGAATGCTCCTCCAGCTGCTGCATTTAGATTACCTTTGATTTGGTCTCCCATGCCCATATAGATCCTTTGCCCCACCATTTGGTCAGGAATACCATGATGAGGATACTTTCTCAAATAACTTTTAAATCTCTCCCAAGCTTCTGGCAAAGTCTCTAGCGGGTTCTACCTAAACATGAGTATCTCATCAACTAGCTTGGTAGTCTTATTGGGTTAAAAGAACTTCTTCATGAACTTTATCACCAAGTCATCCCACGACGTAATGGAATTAAATAGCAACGATTCCAACCAATCATTGGCATCTTCTGTTAGCGAGAATAGGAACAACATCAACTTCACAACCTCTGCTGGCACTCCAGCCTGTTTTTGAGTTTCACAAATCCTTATGAACTTTTTCAAGTGCTTTTGAGGATCATCAGTAGTTCTACCTGCAAATAAACCAGCATTAGCAAGCAAAGCCACCATCGTCTGGGTGATGCAAAAATTTTTTGCCTCGAGTGTTGGAAGCTGAATAGCGGACGCCAGATTCTAGCCACAGGTTGCGAGAAGGCATGAAGAGCCAAATCCTGAGCCATCTTGAATTCTCGAGATCTGAACTTTCAATTTTAAACACCAAAGAAACGAGATCAAGATGATAAGAGTAAAGTTAATAGAAAAATAAACTAGATATCTTAACAACTAAATAACACTATGTTCCCTGGCAACGGCGCCAAATTTTGATCAAGCCCAACTACGCCCTATAAAAAAAACTAAGCGGTCGCGGCAAATATAGCTCGGTATTTAAAGCCCGGAGGTCGAATCCAACAGATAACACTCGAAATCTAGTTACTAATCTAACTAACTTATCTAATCAATTAACTTCAAAAGTTTATATTTTTATGATGGTTTCAATCTAACAACTAAGTAACAATAAAGTAAATAGCAAAGTAGTAAGAAATAGATTAATTCAGGGGTTTAGAAGCCTAGCATTGATCTACCCAACTCCTACTCATGTGTTAGAACAATACATTACTGGATTCAAGTTGCTTCTTCCTATTGAATACTTGCTCCAAATTCATAACTATTCACTCCCGTGTAATAATTGTAACTTTCACTAACCAATTTTTTAATTAATTAATGAAGATATGTAGGACAAAAGTATGGTTTGTTGACACCCAATTTTGTCCCGGAATTTTCAATTAACTTCTAATTATTTTTAAAATAAGGTTAATTTTTAGGATAAATTAAGTTAATAATTTTAACGGAAAAAGGGTCATAATTGTTCTTCATTTTAAGTCCCGATCTATTTACGCAATACACATTTTTCTATTTTCCTAGCCCAATTCTAAAACTATCACCCTCACCCCTATAAAACCTTTAACCCTAGCCTCTTAACCTCACTGTCCATCATCATCTTCACTCCCCCTATACACAAAAAATCAGATCTAAACAAAAACACCAACATCATACACATTACAGAGCACCCATCACCATACACCCACAATACATATACTCACCCACACATAAACATAGACAAAAAAATGGGAGAAAGAAGATCGGGAAAAGGGGTTTCGCAGTCCAAAACAGTGGCAAAACGCCACCACCACCGCCGGAGCTTCAACCGGAAATATCCTTCACTTGAGGACCTTTCTTCTCCGTCTGTCCTCTGTTCTATCTGTTATTGAAACTGAAGAGAGGTTGGTGGGGTGGTAGCGGCGCCACCGGTTTCTCTCGCCTGAAACGTGAATCGGCGTTGTTCCTTTGCCTCGTCTCCACTGTCATCGTTACCATCACTGGTGGTCCTTGTTCTCTGTTCATGTCGCTGAATCGGAATGGGAGGGGGTTGGGGTGGTAGCGATACCTCCTAGGCAGTCGCTCCTCCTCCTCCGTTCTACTTTTGATTCTAGTCGCTGCTATTACGTGCCGGATCTTGGTCGGAGTTTTGGTCGCCGGTGTTAGAACTTTTAACCTCGCTGCTCTAGTTTCTTTGTGGATGATTGGCCCTAAAATTAATTTGTTTTGTTTGGCTCTGCTTCTGAATTTCAATTGTCCATCAATGTGCGCTTTCAATTTTTATTGGTAAGGATTGACCCTTTTGTTGATGTTTATGTTGCTTGTGAGCTTTTGCAGAATTTCACATGGTTTAGGATCGTAATTATTTGGCTTGTGATTTTCTCTATTTCTTGATTGGTGGTGATTGAAAGTGAACCGTTGTGATGGTGTGGCAGCGACGCCACCCACTGGTGGTCGCTCCTCCATTTCGTGGCTTGTGTTGTTCACCGGAGACATGACCAGATTCTGGCCTCTGTTGATTCATTTGTTCTGTTGCTTTAACAAATTCTTGGACTGGACTGCTGTTGACTGGTTCCTGACAGATTTTGGGCTTCACTGAATTCTTAAAATACTTGTTTTATTGCTGCTAATGAAATGTTAACTTTGGACAATCATTTGCACTAATTTGAGCTGAATACTACCCAAGGCCCATGAATATACTTCACTTTGAGGCACTTGAACTGGTATTGAACTGATACTACACAAGCCAATGATGTTTGGAGGCCAATAAGTCCCGTCGCATGTACGCGTAACGTCCCTTACGAACAAATAGGCGATGATTAATGTATGAATTTAATGCGAAGAAAGTCGTGAATAGAGTGGTGGGTTTGGTACTTGGCATGGCAACTGTCCCGGGCTCCGTATTTGCAGTCGTACCAACGCCCCGAGCCTCTACTCGACACGCCATACAAATCTGAGCCTAAATGTTACCAAATAAAACTCCATTACTATTATTATTTTATTATTATTATTATTATTATTATTATTATTATATATTTTATCATTATTATTATGACTTTATTATTATTATTTTATTTTCATCAGTTATTACACTTTATAATCGTACTAATCCAATTTCATTTTCATATTTTTTTTGCAAAATATATTTTGGCACGAACAATTTGTAGACTAGTTTGGCTAACTTACAAATGGGAATATGCATTGACTTAGAGTCATTTGGGATCGAGTTCGGGCTCGAGCATTCAAGAAATAGGACTTTAGGAATTTTAGAAAATTCAAGACTCCCGAGAGTTGATCAATTTTCCGGGTTCTATCTTTAACTTTGCCTTCCTTTCCTTAGAGATATTTACGTAAATAAATGCATAAAATATTTATTTATCAATGATATTTGATTGTTTGTATATTGCTTTACTTTATGTTAATTTTCTTTTATTTTGAAGTCGATATTTAATTTATTGCAAATTGGGGCCATCTTAGCAAATGCGTGCAAGTAAAAAATATTTTGCAAATAAGATTTTATTCGACTAATTATTATTATTATTATTATTATTATTATTATTATTATTATTATTATTATTATTATTATTATTACTATTTTTCAAATAATTCTTTCGAAATAAAAGCGCACTTGTAAATATTTGGAAACCTGTCGGATTAACCGTATTCTACGGAATTTCGAAAGTGCCTGAAAAACCTTATTTCGAAACTAACAAAACCTCTTACTTAGAATCTCTGAAAGAAAGACTGCCCTTTTTCCAAAACGGAGTTTTGCACGCATTTGCTTATTTGGTTCCCTGTTTTTCTTAAATTGGGTGGCGAATCAAAAAACTCCAAAAGAGTTAGTCCATTCAGTTGATATTCCAGAATTTATCCTTTTCGAGGAAATTTTTGGGGTTCAACAGCATCGCGACTCTGCTGGGGAGCAATAAAGGTTTTGACCATAAAGGTTTCCATTTGCTTTATTATATCTGTTTGTTTGGTTTGTTATAGAAAGCATGTATTTCATTTTATTTGTGCATAGTCCGCTTTCCGTTGATATTTCCTCCCTCATGGAGCCTGTCAATTCTCTTTCACCTCCTCGATTTCATCACGGGACGCCCGCTTGACAGGTAGTTACGCAGGAAGGGCATTGCCCTTACCTCACTCTTTGAATATTCTTTCGTGTCACCAAAGTTAGTTCGGGATATTGATGTTGCCTGGTTTTGTCTGGCCGGTTCTACCGCGTTGTGAGGCCAGGTCTATCCCGCATAGGTCGAGTCAGCCTCAACCGCTAGCCTACTCTTAGAAGGAGATTCTAAGACATGCATGCATATATACCTTAGTTTGGACCCGGTCCTTGGTACCGTTTCCAGGAATTAGGAAACCGCCTTTTTGTCGACGGGTTATTGAAATCCAACGACCTTGCATATTATGTGATTGTGTGGATATTATAATGAATCCCAAACCATTTGCCATGTCAAATTTGAGAAGTTGACAATTAATTCGATTTATTTTTATCTCAGATGTTGTATTGACAAATGGCTTGTGTCGTTATAATAACCACATGTGCGTGCAACTTGATGATTATGCTTACCTCTAGCACAAAGAGGTACCTTACAGGGTAGGTAGCGTTTGCATATTTATTTACGCTCAACTACTTGTGATTGTCACATGTTAATTGCCTACTTTGCTTTATTTGCTCAAAATGCGTTAAATACTAGGTGTTGTTTGCTTGTGTGCAATCTTATGAATGACATGCAAACTAACATAGTTACCCTTTGAGGTTTCTTTGTTTTGTTTATTTCTCTAGCAGAAGTTTGATTTTTAAAAGTGGTTGACCATGCAAATCACGTAATCAAGATCTGATTGATGGTAGACGCTCTAGCTCATGAACGATGCAGTACCAGAAGCTAATGGTATTGTTTGAAAGAACTTGGCGATGGAACTTAGTAGCATTATTTTCAATTTTAATTCAGATTGAGGCCCTGAATTGCATTGTACTTTAAAGCTTATGTTAATCTGAATCAACTCATTTCGAATTATGAAAGTTGAAATAAAATGCATCGCATTCTTATTATATTATTTACGCTTGCATATGTTTCTGTTTCAAAATTAAAATTGATAAACCTGCCAAAGCTTTGCTTGTGACGTATGGCAAAGCAACTGAACAGTTTGAAAACGATGCACTAAAAAGTTATTGTCTGCGCTCTTTGGATATTGCACAAATGTTATAACTTCAACTGGGACAGCTTTTATTTGTTGGTATATGGTGTTGAAGCAGTGATGCAGAACTACGCACGGTTTGATTCCCAAGAAGGGATACGTAGGCTCCCCCATCGGGCTCGACCCTTTAGCATTTAAATTTTCTTTTTTCCCAAAGAAGGACAGTTGGGGGCAATTATGCAAAGCAAGTTGGAGATGCGGAAGATAATAACTGGGGCAGAATTTTTCAAGAAGCAGCGTTGGTTATTAAAGATGAATTGATAAGAATTCTGTAATCGGCTATACGAACAGTGCAAAGTCTAAGACAAAGGACGTTCAGTTTGTTTTAAAATATGTTACAAGTTTAAGTCAAAGCAAAATTTTCAAAATGCATCTTTGACTTCATTTGCATGCTTATTTCACTTGCTATATTGCATTAAAATATTTTATCTTGCATCTATTTTTCTAAAATCTATGCTATTTGAGTTCATGAGCCAAGTTTCTGAACGCAATTCGCAAATCCAAGTTTTATGAAGACGAGGAAGCAGCAGAAGCAGCAAGATCAAGATCAAGTCAGCACAAATCAAATGCTTCCCCCTCCCTCCCCAGAACTAACAATTTTTCTTTGAGAGCAGGAACATGAAAGCTTGCAATGAAAGGATCATTCGCATATGGATGAACAATTTATTGAACGCGCATCCAAAGTTGCCTTGCAGATTGCATCGCATTGTCTTTTTCATGACTTAAAGCGTTATGCTTTGCCATGAGTTATTACCGAACAGGCGGCATTTCTACCTCTATGATTTTCATTTTCAAATAAGCAATGAAGCCGAGACATGCGTCATGTTTTCAAATCACGCCAAAATAGGCATTGATTTATTTTTAATTGAAAATCCGCCCAAGGCCATCATTGCCCGATTGTCTCGCCAATTGATTTATCAAATGGCTATTGCACTGGTTATATTTCCGTACTGCTTTGGTTTGCACTTGCTTTAAATTCTGCCTTTGTATTTGCTTTATATTAATGCCTTGCTTTACTTTTTCAGGTAAACCATCAGTTTCTCGGAGATTATTCGCCTTGTCGCATATGCAACGCAAATCTATTTCTTTCTTTTTCATTATAGCCTTTGCTTTATTATTCACTCGTTTTCCAACGCAATTACTTTAAATTTGCAGGAATTGAACATCAGATTCAATATGAACTGAAGAGAGCATTCAACACTTTGCATCACTATTAATACAAGCAACACGACCCAATGTCGCTTATTTGTTTTGCATTATCTTGCCTTAATTAATCCAATTTGCAGCTTTATTTCACCTTATAATCGAACGTTTTGGACTCATTCGCCTTATAAATGAATGTTTTGGGGTCGTTCACCTTAAAAATAAATTCGGGTTCATCCACCTGTAAATAGGATATGCATGTTTATTTCAAGTTGCATTGGGAGGCTGGAGGCTTCGTAACCAGATGCCTCATTGCTTTATCAAGTGATTGGAGCATAGTACGAGATTGTGTTGTAAACTACCTCTTCATGAATAAAAGCATTATGCTTATCATGGTTTGTTGCTGAACATGCGGCATTTCTATATTTATGATTCTTATTTCAAAATAAACATTATTCTGAAACTTACATAGATGATAGAGATAGACTAGTCGACTTGAGGCACCACTTTCGGAGTGTCTCGCGATGTCGGCTGTCTTGCAATATTGGCATGTTATATTTGAAGTATTGATAGTCTAAGACAAGTCGGCTGGAGCACCACTTTCGGAGTGTTTCGCGATGTCGGTTGTCTTGCAATATTGGCATTTTATATTTAAAGTAGATTGATAGTCTAAGACAAGTCGGCTGAAGCACCACTTTCGGAGTGTTTCGCGATGTCGGTTGTCTTGCAATATTGGCATGTTATATTTAAAGTAGATTGATAGTCTAAGACAAGTCGACTGAACCACCATTTTCGGAGTGTTTCGCGATGTCGGTTGTCTTGCAATATTGGCATGTTATATTTAAAGTAGATTGACAGTCTAAGACAAGTCAGCTGAAGCACCACTTTCGGAGTATTTCGCGATGTCGATTGTCTTACAATATCGACATATTATATTTGAAGTAGATGATAAAGATAGACAAGTCGACTTGAGACATTATGTCTCGTTAGTCGACTTATCCTATGAAAGCCTTGCATTCTACAATTTATTCCCGCTTTACTTATTGTCTTATTTTACTGTTCCAGAATAATGATCAACCTAGAGGTTCTCCGGGCGGAGCGCCTTGTCAGTTGATCGAAAGAATAACTTATCGATGATACCGCAACCCGCATTTACAATTTTATATTATCACTTTATCTATTTCTTATTCCAATTATTACAGTTTATTAGTAGTTGCACGCTTACCGTTTGTTGAGATTATTACAAGATTTTTAGCAGCACCGCACCAGCGTTTGGAGCATAACATGGAACTTTTCTTAGCGGTGAACCGTGGCAATCGTTGATATGAGCTAGACTCGTTAACAAAGACTTGAAGAATCGCACCCGCATAAGTCATCAACACTAGAAGTAAGCCTCTTGTTAACCCTAGAGTTTGAGGTTTGAGATTGAAGACAAGATGACTCGGTTATCGAGATGCAGTGGAAGCTATATCCGTGTAAACCCCACTTTATGGGTGTGTCGTCGACCACATCTTCATAACTTGGGTGATCACAAGCCTCTTTTCCCGCGCTTGAGTAGTCGTTACTATCTCGTCTATGATTTTAAAATCGCGTCGAACTACATATGGCCTGATTCTCTTTCAGCTCGAGATATGTAGGCAACTCAGAAATTGGAGTTCGGCCATGTCCATAAGCCTCGCATTTTGATCCTAGGAATCAGAGTCTTGGTTTTACCGCGACAAAATTGGCTTTCACGTCAACTTTCTTTACCTTGAAAACTCTTTCATCATTTTCGGGTAAAGAGGGGCAGCTGTTGACACCCAATTTTGTCCCAAAATTTTTAATTAACGTCTAATTATTTTTAAAATAAAATAAGGTTAATTTTTAGGATAAATTAAGTTAATAATTTTAACGGAAAAAAGGGCCATAATTGTTCTTCATTTTAAGTCCCGGTCTATTTATGCAATACGCATTTTTCTATTTTCCTAGCCCAATTCTAAAACTATCACCCTCACCCCTATAAAACCTTTAACCCTAGCCTCTTAACCTTACTGTTCATCATCATCTTCACTCCCCCTACACACAAAAAATCAGATCTACACAAAAACACCAAAATCATACACATTATAGAGCACCCATCACCATACACCCACAATACATATACTCACCCACACATAAATATAGACAAGGGGTTTCGCAGTCCAAAACAGTGGCAAAACGCCACCACCACCGTCGGAGCTTCAACCGGAAATATCCTTCACTTGAGGACCTTTCTTCTCCGTCTGTCCTCTGTTCTATCTGTTATTGAAACTGAAAAGAGGTTGGTGGGGTGGTAGCGGCGCCACCGGTTTCTCTCGCCTGAAACGTGAATCGGCGTTGTTCCTTCGCCTCCTCTCCACTGTCATCGTTACCATCACTGGTGGTCCTTGTTCTCTATTCTTGTCGCTGAATCGGAATGGGTGGGGGTTGGGGTGGTAGCGATGCCTCCTTGGCAGTCGCTCCTCCTCCTCCTCCGTTCTACTTTTGATTCTAGTCGCTGCTGTTACGTGCCGGATCTTGGCCGGAGTTTTGGTCGCCGTTGTTAGAACTTGTCACCCTGCTGCTCTAGTTTCTTTGTGGACGATTGGCCCTAAAATTAATTTGTTTTGTTTGGATCTGCTTCTGAATTTCTATTGTCCATCATTGTGCGCTTTGAATTTTTATTGTTAAGGATTGACCCTTTTGTTGATGTTTATGTTGCTTGTGAGCTTTTGCAGAATTTCACATAGTTTAGGATCGTAATTATTTGGCTTGTGATTTTCTCTATTTCTGGATTTGTGGCGATTGAAAGTGAACCGTTGCGATGGGGTGGCAGCGATGCCACCCACTGGTGGTCGCTCCTCCATCTCGTGGCTTGTGCTGTTCACCGAAGACATAACCAGATTATGGCCTCTGTTGATTCATTTGTTCTGTTGCTTTATCAAATTCTTGGACTGGACTGCTGTTGACTGGTTCCTGGCAGATTTTGGGCTTCACTGAATTCTTAAAATACTTGTTTTATTGCTGCTAATGAAATGTTAACTTTGGACAATCATTTGGACTGATTTGAGCTGAATACTACACAAGGCCCCAAGAAAATACTTCATTTTGAGGCACTTGAACTGGTATTGAACTGATACTACACAAGCCAATGATGTTTGGAGGCCAATAAGTCCCGTCGCATATACGCATAACGTCCCTTACGAACAAATAGGCGATGATGAATGTATAAATTTAATACAAAGAAAGTCGTGAATGGAGTGGTGGGTTTGGTACTTGACATGGCAACCGGCCCGGGCTTCGTATTGGCATCCGTACCAACGCCCCGAGCCTCTACTCGACGCGCCATACAAATCCGAGCCTAAATTTTACCAAATAAAACTCCATTACTGTTATTATTACTTTTATTACAATTATTATTATTATTATATATTTTTTATTATTATTATTACTTTATTATTATTATTTTATTTTCATCAGTTATTATACTTTATTATCGTACTAATCCAATTTCATTTTCATATTTTTTTTGCGAAGTACATTTTGGCACGAATAATTTGTGGACTATTTTGGCTAACTTAGAAATGGGAATATGCATTGACTTGGAGTCATTTGGGATCGAGTTCGGGCTCGAGCATTCAAGAAATAAGACATTAAGAATTTTAGAAAATTCAAGGCTCCCGCGAGTTGATCAATTTTTCGGGTTCTATCTTTAACTTTGCCTTCCTTTCCTTAGAGATATTTCCGTAAATAAATGCGTAAAATATTTATTTATCAATGATATTTGATTGTTTGTATATTGCTTTACTTTATGTTCATTGCCTTTTATTTTGAAGTCGTTATTTAATTTATTGCAAAATGGGGCCATCTTAGCAAATGCGTGCAAGTAAAAAATATTTTACAAATAAGATTTTATTCGATTAATTATTATTATTATTATTACTATTTTTCAAATAATTCATTCGAAAGAAAAGCACACTTGTAAATATTTGGAAACCTATCGGATTAACCGTATTCTACGGAATTTCGAAAGTGCCTTAAAAAACTTTTTTTGAAATTAACAAAACCTCTTACTTAGAATCTCTGAAAGAAAGACTGCCTTTTTTCCAAAACGGAGTTTTGCACACATTTGCTTATTTGGTTCCCTGTTTTCCTTAAATTGGGTGGCGACTCCAAAATCTCCAAAAGAGTTAGTCCATTCAGTTGATATTCCAGAATTTATCCTTTTCGGGATAATTTTTTGGGTTCTACATGGTTCACAATCGAGGTCAATGGTCACAATCACCTTTTTGACAACCTAAGTAATGCCTTTGTTTTAGGTTGAAATACTGATAAGTGTTTAGCCCTAACTCATGAATTTAAACCTAGATGCACAAGAATAAAGAGCACAATCAATTGGGAGCTCTACCAATCAATAGCATATAAATCATAAACATTTAAATAAGAAGGTTAAAAAGTTTCATTCATTAAAGCAATAATTCATAACACATA
The DNA here is from genome assembly GCA_029990575.1 of Petunia axillaris subsp. axillaris. Classification (NCBI taxonomy): domain Eukaryota; kingdom Viridiplantae; phylum Streptophyta; class Magnoliopsida; order Solanales; family Solanaceae; genus Petunia; species Petunia axillaris. The sequence continues at coordinate 7,395,278 of JARKNS010000001.1, read as the reverse complement.
AGCATTCGAGTGGTTCAATGAACTCTAGAATGGGTAAGGCTACTCATGTTTATCACAATCATGTCAAGATAATTCATGAATGAATAAATTATAAAAAGAAAGAAAGAATTTTAAAAAAACTCTTGTGTTCTTGAAGTCTCCAAAGCTCTAACCTCCTTTTGCTCCTTCCCAGGTCAAAAAGTTGTGTTTTGGAACATGTTTTAGGTCTTTTATACCATTCCCATAAACCCACACAAGTCGAAAATCCAAAACAAAGTCGGAATGAGAATGTCAGAATTTCGCACAGCGCATTGCGCAGTGCGGTGCAGTAGGCCAATTTCTACAGGATTTTGAAATTCCATATTCTCTGAATCTCTCCCCTGTTGCGCCGCGCAATTTTCTTTTATTTTTTCTCCACATCATGGTTCGCTCGACCCTCGGGCTTCTACTCAGACTTCAAAACTCTTGTTTTCACTAAACTTTGCTCTACGAACGCTTCATATCATCAACATAATTCCTACAATATGAAACACGCCGAATGAGAGATATTTAGCTCAAAATGCTAACAAATATGACAAGTAAAAACATGAATACGAGGCAGTAGTATAGGAAATATAGTAATATCTAGCCTCGTATCAGTTGAAAATTTTGCATTGGTTGAAAATGAGCCCAAAAATAGGTTAAAAATTGGCATTGGTTAAAAGTAGTTCATGCGTTAAAAATAAGCATGAGTTAAAACTGGTATTGGAGCCCATGCATTACAAGTTGATATAGGTTGAAAGTGGCCCAAACATGGGTTAAAAAGGGTTTATTTTTGAAGATGTGGCAGTAGGATTTTTGAAGGTATGGTTGAAAATTTAATGCACATGTAGCATAACAATTTTTTTTTTTTGGATAAAAAGTCTTCATTATCATCAAGTAGTTGCGGCTAGAACTGACCCGCCTTGAACCTGTTAAAAATCTCATTAACCTTACTCATCGAACCATTGGTTGTACATGGCTCTGATACCACTTGTTGGGGTTGAAATAACATGGTGCATGCGGAAGCTAACAGATCAAACATTAATGACAATAACTCAGACATCAAAAGAGTTTACTGAAAGTGATTTGGCCATGATTGACCTACATAGGCAGAAGGTTAAAAACTACTTATAAATATACTAAACTATATATAAAGTCTCCGCCTAAACTTATTTCTTTGAATGACTATATTGTGGGAGATTTTGTTTTATTAGGAGAAGTAAGATCATCTATTTATAGGAGCCTAATAGCTTCTCCTTCAAAAAAAGGATAAGCATAGAAGGAGATATAATTTTTTAGAACTCTTTTCTTTTCTTCAACAAGTAAAGTCCTAATAGGTTGGAAATTCTGGGCAAAAACGCAAGGGATAATTGGGTTGATATAGTGCCAACTGCCAATGAAGGAGGCGTTATGGAAGCTAATCGATATTTAAGATAAAATGTATTGCAATCAGTTCTTGCAGCCATATGTATTAAACATAAACCATTTTTCTTACTTCTATTTGTGTTCTTGTCTCCTCATTCACTTAATGTTTGGACAAGTAATTTTTCGATTGTCAATGTGGAGGCCTACCTGCCTCTCTGAGTTTTATCTTTTTTCGTTCTTCTAGTATTTACTAAATTGGATTGGGAGTTTTTGATGATGTGCATTCTTCCAATTCTCCTTTAAAGTACATTATTGATTGTATGTATCAGTTTTTCTTCCAGCTTTTACTTACTCTCATCCTAATAAGGCTTAAATGGTTTTCCTTTGTAAACTTCCACAAGGTGTTTTCTATTTTGAATGGAAACTACATTAATTTTGAATGTTATACGACTTTTAAGTAAGGACCGAATAGAATGAATTGATAGTAAAGATATATAATAGCCTACACTATTTTGAGATCAAAGTGTACTAATTCATAGTTATACTTGTTTAAGAGTTATAGGATATTCTTTTTACTCTTGTATAACCTTAACTTGCCAAAATGTTTCACTTCAATTTTTTAATTTTACCTAAGTTTAATGTATACCTTTATACCTTTGTCAACTCCTCTTCAACCATAGTTACGAATTTTTGACATAGGGAGCTCAAAGTTCTAATGCAAGGAAAATATAAAGATACAGCGCAATCCAGGAACTTGACTTGAAGCTCGAGAAGTAGAAGACCTGAAGCTCGAGAAGTAGAAGCTAATTCAGGGCTAAGCCGAGAGATGTAGCTAAGAAAAATGAGATATTGGGAGAAAGGATTTTGTGTTTGTTATTGAATGAATCTAAACTGTTACAAGAATTGTATTTATACAATTCAATTGGAAGATTCCACTGCAGCTAATACTAAGAATCTACAACTAACTAATAACAACTTGTAACTAACTCTAACTAACTATTGCCACGTGGCACTACTTTGTACACCTCTGCTTAATTCGTCATTTCCAGCCGTTCTTTGCTTTTCTCCTTCTTCGTGCATAAAGTTCTCAAGGCTAAGTCATAGTTTTTCAAGTTTTATAGTCAATTTATCTGAGGCTTGGTCTTCAATAAACATGCTGCTCACAAACACATGCCAACAAGGCAAAAAAAGTACAATAACCCTAGCTTGCTATTGATCCACGGTGCACTTGGTCTCCCCACAAATGAATTATCAGTATTTGATTCGATTCGATTAACCAGAGATACCATGTATGTATCTAATAAAAATTATGTACATATTCATTTGCTTGTGGATAGTGATGTTATTGATCCATTTTAACAGGATTTAGATAGAGTGAAGTCTATCACTGACATGATAGAAATGTATAAACCAAATGTGGTTTTAGTTGAGAAGTCTGTTTCTCGCGACATACAAGAATAGAGAGAATTGCTCATTGCACATGTTCATTAATCAGATCTTCTGAAATATTTGGTGGCCAAAAGCTCGGGCAGTGTGATTCCTTTCATTTTGAGAAGTTTGTAGAAGAACGTGCCACTTCTGGTGATGGTGGGAAAAGGGCCTAAAAAGTGCTGATGTTTATAAAGGGATGTTTTACTCGTAGGGGATGTACAATGAGTATAGTTGCACCTTGTCTGTGTTTTTCTCCGCTGATGCAAATTATATAACTAAAGATTTTAGTTACAAGGGATTATCAAGAATCTTTCATAAGTTATTGCTCAAAGAGAACAAGGTAGTTGTTTATGAACAATAACTTAGTGTGGTTTATCATTCTGTAATTCACTTATAAAATGTAGTATACTACATTATTACGGTGAAAAAATATCTTTCTTTCCTTTTAAGAAAAAAGCCATGTATGCACTGAATTATATTGTTAGGATTATTGCATATCTCATGTCATGGCCTTGTATATAGTGAATGGCATGAAGGATGAGTAACTTAAATCGGTAATGGTGAATATGTTATAATTTATTATAGCTTTTATAAGATATACTCCTCTTGTTAAGTTCTTTCAAGCTTTATTTATTTACTTTGATTTTAGGAGTGTGAGCTTTGATGGAACAGTGGAGTTTCCCTTTTAGAGACTAGGTCACAAGTCGATCCGAGGCCTGGAAACATCCTCTTTTCTCAAACAATTACTTTTGAATCATACACTTGGGCATTCCAAGACAACCTCACATGACATAGTGCCGAATCTGTTAAAGGTGTTGTAATCCCACATTGCCTAACGAAAGGGCAAAATGCCAAAATATAAAGTTGGGTTTTTACACAAATATACAAATTTTCGCCCTTAATTATAAAAAATGACAATATTTCTTTAATTATAATGCATAGCATTATTTTTTCTAACACATTTAACAATAATCAATTATTTCACTTTCATTTCCCCAAATTACATCTCTCATTTTTACTCTCTTTTTCTTCCATAGCTGAGATACATCCCCCTACCCTCACCCTCCACTCCACCACTACAGCGCCTGATGTTTGGCATTTTATGCCTATATTTTCTTAATATTTCCTTACGTTTGGATACTTTATTCGCTCGTTTTATGGTTTATGAATGTGGTTTTGCACTAATTTTATGTCGTGTCTATGTAGGTTGTTATGTGGTGTAATTGGAGCTTTAAAGAGCGTGATTGAGCAAGAAAAGATTGGATTTTGATTGAGGATTGGATCGAGCAGACGAAGGCACGACACGAGCGAGCAAAGGAGCAAGAAAAGGAGCAGTTTGGCTGGGCGCCACAGGAGGCGCGCCGCGCCAGCCAAAGCGCCCAGCTCCTGCCGCGTTTGGCTGCGCGGCGCGTGGCAAAGGCGGAAGAAATTCAACGGGATCTGCCTAAGATCGCGCGTTACGAGGCGCTGGGCGCCCGTTATAGCGCCCCTGGACGGATTTTTACTTCCTATTTCGTTTAGCTTAGGTCTAACTTATTACCAGGAATTTGTAAACCCTATAAATACTCTTTTACTTAATTTTTGATAGAAAGTTCAGACTTTGGAGCAAGTTTTGGAGGAGAGGGGAGGAGCCCTAGAGGTCTTCTACACAAGTTCTTTCTCTCTTTCTCTTATTCTTCTCTTTAATTCTATAGTTTGTTTGTTCTAGGGCTAGAGTAAATACATGAAGGTTGATGTTTGAAAGTTGATTTCTATATATTGATTTACCATTACAGATTGTTTATTCTTTCTTGATTATAATTGTTTGATTATTGAGGCCTGATAATTCAACACTATCTATGGTTTTTAGATTGAACTCGAAAGAGGGAATTTATGAACGTAATAAGAAAGAATAGGGCTTGATTGTGAACCCGGGCATCGGGGAACCAATTTGTGAGTAGGATAGACATATACTTGCTCGCCTAGCTTAACTAATCACAGAATTCGTTAATGCGTGCACGTGATTCAACCCATAGACATATAGGGATTGGAGTAGCCTACATAGACCGTGAAGAATCGAAAGGTTTTCACGTGTACAATTAACCTGTTAGTTAGCAATCTAGGAAATCAAGAAGTAGAATCAACTGAAAAACTCAACTGGATTGTTCGTAACTCTGACCCTGGACCGTTTCTCTTTGATTGACAACAACCTAGAATTTGCTCTGTTACTTGATCTCAATTACTTGCTTTAATTATTGTTTTAGTTAGTAAAATCTCAACTATTGGAAAAGATCCCTGAATAGATTATATAAATTGTTTGCTAGAATTCAGTCTGAATAGTCCTCGTGGGAATGATACTCTACTTATCACTTTATTACTTGTCGACCACGTATACTTGCGTGTGCGTTGGGAGCAACAAGCTTTTGGCGCCGTTGCCGGGGACTAAATAATTGACTGTTTTCTTTTGAACAATTTATTACTTTCTATTCAGGTTTAATTTTTGTTTAGTCTAGTATTGTGTTACTTGTCTTATCATGGCATCTATTAATGAAAATTGGTCGAATGATGATGCTCAAATTTTAATGATCTCTGTCTACTTTGCGGAGGAACCCACTTGTGGGAAAATTGTCCAACTCTTTCAACCCTACGAGACTGGTTATGTGAATTTTCTACCACCTTTGGTTGGAATTTTTGTAAATTGTGTGGTGGTCGGTGGAATGATTGTCGTAAGTTTCATGCTCCTTTCCCCAATAATTTTTGTGATGATTCTAATGATGTTTGTGAGTTTGACAGGAGCGATAAAGTGCAGGTTGTTAGCGAAACTTGGCTAATAGAGCAAGCCAAACTCTTAGAAGCTTATGGGGATTTCAGGAGTGAACTTACAAATATGACGAGGCAATTTATGGAAGAAAGGGTTGTGCTCGGGCAAGAGATCGACGAATTTGGCTTGACTATTCACGACTTGGAGGAGAATTTGAGTGATATGGTTGAGGTGTCTGAAGCTCAATTATCAGTTGTCGTGATTAGTAGATTTGAGATAGAAGAGCTTAGAAGCCAATTTGAGGAGCAAAAAGTGGAATTCCTACCACTCGACCTAATATTAGTTGATGATGCCGAAGTTGAGGAAATTACATTAGAGTCAAGTGAGAAAATAGAAAACATCATATTTGAGGACTCTAGTGTTTGTGCAAGTGAGGGTGTCAAAAGCAATACAATTTTAGATTTGAAGCGCATTGGACTCATTCCAATCATTTTTCAACATTGTGTTTGGATGGTGACATGAAAATTGAGCCACCCGAGCCTATGAAGAAACCAAAGGAAGAGGAACAAGGTGCTTATATTTTAAAGTTTGTGATGCTAAGGAGACAAAACGACATCCCTCATGTAAAGGCCAAGAAGTGCAAAATGCGATTGGGTACTTGGTCCTTTTGTATTTTTACCACCAACCCAATACCATAGTCGTAAGCTTGAGGCAAAGTTGAGGATTCAATTCATTAGTTCAAGGTGGAGACAAAAGTGATGAAGTTGTCTTTGTCGTGCCGCGACGTTAAATCAAGCGCTTCTTGGGAGGCAACCCAATTTGCTTGCTTTACTTTTATTTTTTATTTTTATTATTATTTTTATAGTTGTATATTATTTTGGGTGATTCTTTGGATTGCAGGTTCATGTAATGTCGAGGCTAAGTGAGGGGTGTCCTCACCCTTGCCTAATATTGATGACCTGATGAGGGAAGTCTGAGTACCTCATACGATATGGAAGCTTGGAGGATGCTAGCACCAAGGACTAGAATCTTCAGGGAAGTTTTCTTTACTTTGCACTTTCTTATTTTTAGCACTGAGAACAGTGCTTAGTTTAAGTGTGGGGTGGGGAACTACCCTTGTATTTATTTTTTTGAGGTTAGGGATGAATGTACCATAGGATTTTTCTTTTGTCACTTGACTTTATTTTTATTTGTTTCTTGCTTTAATATATGAAAAAAAAATTAGAAAACCAATGAAATATTCCAAAAAGATTTTCCTTTTAGTTTTATTAGTGGTACATGTCATCCACCCCGTGGTTTTTCTTATGGCCTCGGTTCTTTTCCACGGGGAGACCTTTGAACCGGGTAGTTTTTATTTTTATTAGGATTAGAGTAGTTAGTTGTTAGATGGCCCTAGACGAAAGGAAGAGGTAGAATGCTAGGTGCCTTTGATTTGTTTGATACCGGTGGACTTGAACTTGATTGCATGTGCTATTTGTGGTGTCCTTGGGTTTTAATTGTGATGCATGCCTAGAAAATAATGGAACGACCCCCTTGAGATGCTCGAGTCCGCTTGCTTGACTTTATTGTGAACCTTTGTGCATTAGTGCTTAAATTTCCACAAGTTGCACTCTAGATGCTTGATTGAGAGTTGTTGATGGAGCCTTTTTGTGTGGATCATGTGCGATGTGTGTTGTGAGGCATATTCTTGTTTGCTCCATGTTTGCATATTAATGTCTAGAACTTGCCCCGTGTGTGTGCAAAGCGAAATCCTAGGTTTGCTCTAGTCGGGAAATGATACAAGGCTTTCTTTTGATTTGCCTACCCTTACAGATACACCTTGAAAAAATTGTTGTTGAATTTCTTTGACCTTTTTGTTGGCACCCACACCCCGAGCCTACCCATTTGTTCTAAATTGTTCTCTTTTGGCCCTTTACTCCTTAAGCACTTTATTGATATTGTGTTGCTATGTGGGAGTTGTGGTTGGATGTTGGGAGGTTTTTGAGTGGAGCTAATGAAGGGGAATAATTGTTAAATTTGTGAAGTAGTGGAAAGCATTGGCAAGGTTGGAAAGTAATGAGTTGAAAAGAAAGAAAAAATTGTGGAAAAAGAAATAAAAAGAGAAAAGAATATCCATTCCTTGCTAGTGTGTGCTTAAAAGAAAAATATTGCTACTTGTTGAGAAGGTGTGTGTGTGAAAGTTGTTGATTGGGTGGCTTTGATGGGAATTGTGTTTGAAATGAATGTGATGTATTAAAGTGCTTAGGGAGGTAGTCACTATTACCCATATGTATCCTACCAACCCCTTAGCCTACATTACAACCTTTGTAAAGTCCTAGTTAATCCCGATTGGAGTGAGCTTACATTAGTGGAGTCCTACACTACGGGCAAGCCTATGGTACATTGTGTGTCACATGTGAGACTTTCATGAGAGTGAGTGAATTTGTTTGTTATTGCCCCCGTTCTATTCATGATATTTATTGTTGTGTGTGATCTTTGGGGGCACTCTTTTACTTCATATTGGTGAAGGCACATGGTTTGCATGAAATAGGTGAAGTCGTGGCTTCTTGGTTGAGTAGATAGGTGTGATTTTGTGGGAGCATGGTTGCAATGAGTTGAGTTTGTGCATTTAAGTTGTCTTGGGGTGGTTGTTCTCATGTTTTTGAGTTTCTGAAATTATTGGCATGTTTGTTGGACCTATAGTAGTCTTGTATGCATTTGTTCAATGGTCGGTATCAACCATAATCATAGGCAGACCTGTTCTACCTAGGTTGGGAAGTTATTTGTAATTGCTCGAGGGCGAGCAAAGGTTCAAGTGTGGGGTGGTGATGTTTGGCATTTTATGCCTATATTTCCTTAATATTTTCTTACGTTTGGATACTTTATTCGCTCGTTTTATAGTTTATGAATGTGGTTTTGCACTAATTTTATGTCGTGTGTATGTAGGTTGTTATGCGGTGTAATTGGAGCTTTAAAGAGCGCGATTGAGCAAGAAAAAATTGGATTTTGATTGAGGATTGGATCGAGCACACGAAGGCACGACACAAGCGAGCAAAGGAGCAAGAAAAGGAGCAGTTTGGCTGCGCGCCACAGGAGGCGCGCCGCGCCAGCCAAAGCGCCCAGCTTCTGGCGCGTTTGGCTGCGCGGCGCGTGGCAAAGGCGGAAGAAATTCGACGGGATCTGCCTAAGGTCGCGCGTTACGAGGCGCGGGGCGCCCGTTATAGCGCCCCTGGACGGATTTTTACTTCCTATTTCGTTTAGGCTTAGGTCTAACTTATTACCAGGCATTTGTAAACCCTATAAATACTCTTTTACTTAGTTTTTGATAGAAAGTTCAGATTTTGGAGCAAGTTTTGGAGGAGAGGGGAGGAGCCCTAGATGTCTTCTACACAAGTTATTTCTCTCTTTCTCTTATTCTTCTCTTTAATTCTATAATTTGTCTGTTCTAGGGTTAGAGTAAATACATGAAGATTGATGTTTGAAAGTTGATTTCTATATATTGATTTACCATTATAGATTGTTTATTCTTTCTTGATTATAATTGTTTGATTACTGAGGCCTGATAATTGAACACTATCTATGGTTTTTAGATTGAACTCGAAAGAGGGAATTTATGAACGCAATAAGAAAGAATAGGGCTTGATTGTGAACCCGGGCATCGGGAAACCAATTTGTGAGTAGGATAGACATATACTTGCTCGCCTAGCTTAACTAATCACAGAATTCGTTAATGCGTGCACGTGATTCAACCCATAGACATATAGGGATTGGAGTAGCCTGCATATACCGTGAAGAATCGAAAGGTTTTCACGGGTACAATTAACCTGTTAGTTAGCAATCTAGGAAATCAAGAAGTAGAATCAACTGGAAAACTCAACTGGATTGTTCGTAACTCTGACCCTGGACCGTTTCTCTTTGATTGACAACAACCTAGAATTTGCTCTATTACTTGATCTCAATTACTTGCTTTAATTATTGTTTTAGTTAGTAAAATCTCAACTATTGGAAAAGATCCCTGAATAGATTATATAAATTGTTTGCTAGAATTCAGTCTGAATAGTCCTCATGGGAACGATACTCTACTTATCACTTTATTACTTGTCGACCACGTATACTTGCGTGTGCGTTGGGAGCAACAGCGCCACCCCCAGATCCCTCCCTTGAAAATTAACCACCGGAAATAGGCGAAAATTAATAAGCTCCGATGGCTGAAACTGAATCGTATTCGGGTAAACTGACGTCAACAACGCGGAGGAGAAGCGGAGCGACGTCACCGGCAATTGAGTGCCCCTACTTCTTCCTTCTATTCAATTCCAATAGAAACTGACCAAAATCCACACTCAAAGATTCTAACTTTTTATTTAAATGCACCCTTTGAATTACATTACTCAAATGGGTTATCTTCTTTTCCACTAAAAACTCATACTCAACAGCAACGCACCAAGATTTGCAGCTATTTCAGATCTGGATGTGTTAAGTACATCAATTTCATGAGTATTCAAACTAGTAGCAGTAGTGCTAGTACTACTGTTGCGCTTGAAAGAGTGGTGTATCGATTAGGATGAATCTAACGTATATAAAATTCATTAAAGAAACATAAAATATGCATGTCAAATGCAGAGGTGAAAACATCCAGCGTAGGCTGCAGAAACTCTAAGATGTATTGACCAGGATGATACAGAAATATATACACGCTATTTTTTAATAAATTAGAAATAAACAAAATAATTTGAAACAACGCAGATATAATGCTGAAACGATGCAGAAACAATTTGAAAATAGCGCAGATACAGTTCTGAAATAGTTAGATACGGTGCTGCAGAAACAGTTGAAACGGTGCAGAAACAGTTAGAAACAGTTGAAACGGTGCTGCAGAAACAGTTGGATACGGTGTTGCAGAAACAGTTGAAACAGTGCAGAAACAGTTAGAAACAGTTGAAACGGTGCTGCAGAAACAGTTGGATACGGCGCTCCAGAAACAGTTGAAACGGTGCGGAAACAGTTAGATACGGTGCTGCAGAAACAGTTAGATACGGTGCTGTAGAAACAGTTGAAACAGTGCAGAAACAGTTAGATACGGTGCTGCAGAAATAGTTGAAACGGTGCAGAAACAGTCAGATACGGTGCTGCAGAATCAGTTGAGATACGGTGCTGCAGAAACAGTTGAAACGGTGCAGAAACAGTTGAGATACGGTGAGATACAACGAGATACATCGAGGATGGGATGAGGAAAAGTGAAATTGGGGAAATGATAGGAATAAAAGTGAAATTGGGAGAAATGGTGGGAGGAAATGTGAAATAGGGAGAAATGAGAGGAGAAAAAGTGATAGTGGGGGAAATAGGAGGAAGAATGTAAGGGTTTGGTATGTTATGGGAAAATATTGTTATGTTTTTGTTATATTTGTAATTAACTTGTGTTTTCCTCTATATAGGGTTAATTAGCTAAAATGTTGCTATGTTTGGTAATTAAGTTCTAAAACTTGTACTTTTATGTAAAAAATCCTATAAAGTTTGGGCAATCCTCCTCCCTTTGAGCTAGCTTTTGGGGTGAAGTTAGGCTCATGCCCAATTGGTCCTAATTAAAAATATTTAGAATCATATGTTGATTTAGTTTACCAGTTCCCCTTAGGAGCCAGATGTTGACCTGATTCTTGATTCAAATCCATAAAGAGACGAAAGGGGACAGTCAGTGCACTAAAATCTCGCTAAGTACCTGAAACGACCTCGGTCAGTCGTTTCAGAAGTTAGGACTCCGATTGGTGTGCCGATAATTTTAAAATATTCGTAAGGTCCATTAGGATCTGTCTGTAAAATTTGAGTTAAATTAGACATCGTTTAGTAGGTATCGGAAGAAGGTTTCAGTTTTTATTGTCAATAAATATTAAAAAGAGATTTTTTATCTCGGTTTTGGCGAACGAGCTCCGATTCAAAATTTGAAAGCACCGCTAGGTTCGTATGATTATTTGTAACTTTTGTGAACTTTCGAAAGTAAATTTCGATGTTGTTCGGCTAGTTTCCGCTAAAATGCCGAAAGTTAAATAATTTGACTTCTTTTTCATTTAAATTCGCATCTTGATTTTCGGGAGTCCGATTTGAGATCCGGCTTCACGAGTATGTTACATATATTTTGTATAACTTGTATGCAAAAGTTGGAATTATTTCGAATATCGTAGGGTACCATTTTAATTTTCGTCGCGAAAAGGATATTAAAAAAAATGAAAAAAAAGAAAAAGACAAAAAAAAAAAAAAAAAAGCAATGGCGGTGGTCCTTAGAAATTATGCTAAGGACGAGCAGAAACCATGATATCGCTCAAAAAAATGAACAGAAAAGAGAACGCGAAATGCAGGCGGAAAAAATACCAGAAAATGAGAAAAGGGGCCAGAAAAAAGTAGAATTTTCACCCTGAAACATTCAGGTAATGATCCTAATATATTAATTGAGTTTATTATATGTGTTTGAATATGTTTTAATGGTAAAACTTGGAATATTATACATCATTTTAATAAGTTCAATTAATAGTTTAAAGGGTCAAATGGACCCCGATAATAAAATTGATTATATATCCGTACTCAGTGAGTTATGGGCAACTTATAAATGTAATTTATTTAGGGTTTGGTTATTTGGCCATAAACCCTGTACATAGGTCTGGCATGCGTATTGCGTATTGCGTATGCGAATAGGGTATCAGGTTCCTACCTGGATTGCCCTAAGATGTGAGGAATGAAGCCTTTAGCCTAATGTGATATATTTTTCTGCTTATTGATCACAGTGGGATCGTTTGGCAATGAATTCAAAGAATAACGCGGTTGTTGGTCGCAATGCTAACTTTTGAAAGAGGTAAGTATTTTTATCCATTTCTTTGGAGGCACCTGGCCTCGTGGATTTTCTACCACGTATTCCTTACGTGTGTAGTTGCCGATAGGCGTACTCATTACGCCTTAGCTTTGGATTTACATTGTATATTATATGTTATGTCCTATTGTTGGTATTGAATTGAGGATCTGAGCATTGTACCCTGGCTGTGAGTTGATATATACTTCCCAGCTGTCGATGAGAGTCCCGCGCCGGTGAAGGGTTATTATTGCATCATACCGTATTCGTATGTATTGCGTTTTCTGGTTATGCATTGCATCATATTGAGGATAGGAGGATTCGGCCCTCGGAGCAGGAGGATTCCGCTCCATTGCATCATATTGAGGGTAGGAGGATTCCGCCCTCGGAGCAGGAGGATTCCGCTCCATTGCATCATATTGAGGGTAGGAGGATTCCGCCCTCGGAGCAGGAGGATTCCGCTCCATTCATTTGGCACATGTGACCCTTTGCATCATATTTCATTTCATTTCATCTCACTTCATTTCATTTCATCTCAATTCATACCATTGTGTAGACTTGCGGTACGTGACTACTGTTCTGCTTATATATGCATTGCTTATCTGTTGATATGTTTCTGGCACGCACCCTTGGTTGAGTTTAGAAGTTTCTTACGTGTTTCCAGTTGTTATCTGGCTCTGCGTTTTTATAATTTAAATAAGAGGAATTTGGTCTGTTTGATTTTTTTCTCCCTGGTTAGCTATCCTATTCTCTGAGGTGGCTGGTCTGCCCCACTTATTGAGTCCTTTTGACTCACCCTTGTTTGTTATTTGTTTCTTGTCTATCTATTTCGTTTCTGCAGGTTCACTCCCGGATTGAGTTGACCACGTTGTGAAGAAGCGGGGACGACCTCAGCTGTCAGGGTGAGCCAGCTTTATTTCGGATGGCCACCAGTTTATTGTTTATTATTTCAGTTGCATTTTGCTCCCTTCAAGAGGTATCTATTTTCTTTTGTACTCTTAGATGTCTAGTCTGGATAACCCTAAACCTAGTATGTTGGGTAGTCAGCTGTAATTCTTTTTGTACAGCTTAGAGATATCAGTATGTCTGTATTTTTATTTTAAGTTTTGTCCTTATTTATGAATTACTATATTTATTTTCCTAATTTAATTGGTAAGGGTTCGTCCGATGGGTCTAGGGGAGGATGTTGGGTGCCCGCACGGCCTAACCGGATTCTGGGTCGTGTCAGTTGGTATCAGAGCCCAGTTTAGAGTCTATCCAGACTTAGACAGTGTCTAGTAGAGTCTCGCTGATGGGTACGTAGACGTCCGTACTTATCTACGAGAGGCTATGATGGCATTTAGGAAGTTTCACTTCCTTTATTTCTTATCGTGCGTCGGTCTAGGATTCCATTGTATTTTCGTTAATTCGTTAATTCCTTCGTGGTAATTGTGAACCCTCGTGCGACAAATCAGCAAATAGTATGAGTTCAAGACGAAGCAGTCTAGCATTGGGCTAGCACTGACGAAGCCCCGAGAGTTTTGATCATACTGACGATCTAGTTACGGAGGTCCCAACCGTACGAGCTCACGATGGGCAAGGGAGCAGGGCCTTGTGGTTCCCTTGGCTCTCTACGATGCTTTTACGAGAATCTTGGCGATGCAGATATCGCAAGAACCTATTATTCGCTAGGCAGCTTATCAGGTTGCCGCAGATGTAGATGTTCAGTCTCAGGGAGCTCCTATTTCAGTTCTTAATGTTGCCGCAGTAAAGTATGTTTCGGAGGTAGCATGTGTTGTACCTCTAATTGTTCTGGCTGGTTAGCCAGCCGAGGTAACAGTTCGGTCCGAGTGCCCAAAGTGGTTGCATTATTTTACGCGGTTGAATCTTCCGATATTCTCAAGCCATGCATCAGATAATCCTTGTGTAAGTTTTTTTTTTTAAAATAAAATGATGTCAGGGTATTTGTATCCTTCAGGCTCATGATTATATCGAGCAGTATGGTGTTGATTATTCTGCTTTCCAGTTTTAAGGTCTAGCCCTGGATTGGTGGACCGCATTCTTATTAGCTGACTTGGTTCGATTTTTCTTCTAGATTCGTGGAAAAAAAAAATTCCTTTCGAGTAGCGAGCGAGATGAAAAGTGTTTCCAGTTTGAGTGGATTGAACAGGGTAGCCTATCGGTTAGCCTGTTGGTGTTTCAAAATATGAGAGTGAATTCTATAGAATGACTGAATATGCATTAGAACTAGTCCATGAGCCTTTCGAGAGATTCAAAGATTTATTGATGACCTTTATTTTTCCTTGAAATTCAAGATGGCTCGAGAAATTGAGGTCTGGGTTTTTTTTGATGTTGTTGTTAATATTGCCCGAAGGTTCGAGGCATGCCATAAGTTAGAGCGGGAAGAGTTAGAGCGGGAAAGTAAAAGATCCCACGGCCCTGGTGGGCAACCATGGTACCTCATTTGGAGGTAAAAGTTCTTATTATTTTGGGAGGTCACCTTCCAGGTTATCTCAGCATGTGTCACTTGATTCTTAGAGTGCGTCAGTAGCTCATCAAGATAAGATTCAGTCTTCTCTTTACAGCTATCAACAATCTATCCTGCTTCCATTTTCAGTAGAAATGTGTTATCATTGTCATGAGTCTGGTTATTTTTTGAGGAGTTTTTCCTGACTCCGGCAAGTAGGCAGTCGTCCTTTCTCTCGTCATCAGGCACCTGCACAGTCGCAGGGGATTTCATTTAAATCTCAATCAGCAAAAGAAATGCCGCCATCCAGTCGAGGTTGAGAGTGTGGTTGCAGTTATTCTTCAGAAGGTAATTATCAGTGTAGCGGCTTAGTTCAGCCGCAGAGGCAGTTTTATGAACTGCCAGTCTGGCAGGATGTTGAGGCATCCGATGTAGTAAACCCGAGTATTTCTTCTTCTCTTATATGTGAGTAAGATTTGATTATTCCGATCGGTCTGGACTTCGTTTATCTTACCATGATTTCATTGGAAATTGTTTCTATTAAGAATCGATTGCAGTAGAGGGGTGAGCTTCTAGTATGATTTATTCAGGAAATTTGTGAGACCCTACTAGTTTATCTGATTTAAATGTGAGAGATTTGGGAGTGAGTGTCGGTATTGTCTGCTTGGCATCTGGTTACGCCACCTTCTGTTACTATGTCAATTCAGTTTACCTCTCTTCTCAAAATTCAATGTTGGTAGGATAATGGGATCCTAATTCGTTACCGTCAGAAAGTGTTGTCGTTTCTTCCTGTGCAAAGTGATTAGTAAGTAATATTCGATCTACGTATATCCTTTTGGTTCAAAACGCTAGTAAAGTATGTTATCCTATGAGCTTATCTGGGTTATAAAAGGGTTTTCTGGTAAAGTGTCAGAGTTTCCTTCTTATTGGGAGGTAAAATTGGCATGGATGTTGTTTCATAAGAGCTTATTTAATATCTATTTCTTCAATTGTGATTCATGGGCTACTTTGACTCGTAAGTAGTCTAGCTTTGGTAGCCAAGCAAATAAGAAGATGAGCTTCCTGAAGCTCTGATTATTTCTATCCTCAGTCCATTTCCATCCCTTCTTTGTTCGGCACTGGTGAGCTTGGGCGATTGGTAGCCGTTTGTGACGTTCCCTGTGTTGAGCCAGAGTACGTGTTATTGTAGCCGGGTAAGCATATTATTGTTTTGGATATCAGTTTATCCGGGTATCCATTCCTATGTATAGTATAGTGCTGGTTCTGATTTTGCGGATCATCCAGTTTCAGGGGAAATTCTACCGAAATTTTTATATAAAAGTACCATCCATCAGGCGGTGGTGTTTACGGCAAAGGTATGGAGTTTTGAACTCGAGAGTTTCAGCTATTTAGCAACTCGAAAAGGTAGTTGGTAGCTTAGGTCTGCCTACATTCAGCTGTTAGCTAAATCTTCTTTAGTCCAGCAGTCTGTGCGAGGATGGTTATTCCTATTCAAATGGCTGCATGATTTTGTGCTTTAAGTGGAGGAGTCTTCCTCCAAATACTGAATGGTAATATTAAATCTATGAGGTATTGATACCACTTTTCTCACGACCAAAAGTAAGGCCACGATAGAAATCTACAATGAGTGTCGATCATTGCTAAACCCACTAATAATCTATTAATGACAGAGATAAGCTGGCAACCTGATCATATATACGTACCTATCTGCTGAAAGTATAAAGTCTGGAAAGATGACACGACTTTAACTTGCTGGCAATTAGAACATTGAGCCACAAATTCTGCTATGTCACACTTCATTCCATCCCACTAATAAATCTGCTTAGGATCATGGTACATCTTAGTCGAACCTGAATGAACAGTGTATTTGGAAATGTGCTTTCATCATAAACTAAATTTGCAACATCAGGAACACAAAGTCTATCTTTATACATGAGAACACCGTCAGTACTAACCCTATATGGTGACTCTGGTTTTCTTCTGGCTATCTGTCTGTATTAAACTAGAACTGGATCCTCATACTGACACTGTTTTACTTTATGAAAATTTAGAGTTAAAGGTCTAGTGCAGCTTATCGTCCATCCATCATTGGCATATCTCCTTCATACCTCAACTCTTTGAGAAGTTACTTAGCATTATAAGTGCACATGCAATCAACTTTGTTGCTGGTATTCGGCCTCAACTCATGGTCCAACTACATGTCTCTTTTATTTTCACTTTAGCAAGACATAATATTTTCAATTCAAAGACAATACCCTGAAGTAGATGTCCAGTCTGAAGATCATTCCTGGGCTGCATCAAATTGTCTATAGTGAGTAGTGACAAGGTACTTCAAAAGCTTCCCCTATTGTATCAAGCGTGAGCTAATTCTTAGTTCCATCGACCTGTTCTATATCGAAAGGTATATCGAAGAGGTGGTTATCGACTGAATCATGTTAATCCATTCAAACTCCGTGTATTTTTGCTTCGAAAATGTAGAACTCTCCTCTCGTGATTGAGGAAGGATCATCTTAGTCAGAATAATTTGGGCAATGGTATTATCATATTATCCAGATATGTTTTATTCCAAGAGTTCGGTGTTCGTGTTATAATTTTGATTCTGTAATCATGAGAAAAAAAATTATGTGGGATATTTTATGAAGGTCGTGCAAGTTCTTTTGTTATCAGCATGAATCTTGCTTTAGACTTAGGCTCGTTCGAGGACGAACGAGAGTTTAAGTGGAGGAGAATAAAACGACCTCGGTCAGTCGTTTCAGAAGTTAGGACTCCGATTGGCGTGCCGATAATTTTAAAATATTCGTAAGGTCCATTAGGATCTGTCTGTAAAATTTGAGTTAAATCAGACCTCGTTTAGTAGGTATCGGAAGAAGGTTTCAGTTTTTATTGTCAATAAATATTAAAAAGAGATTTTTTATCTCGGTTTTGGCGAACGAGCTCCGATTCGAAATCCAAAAGCGCCGCTAGGTTCGTATGATTATTTTCAACTTTTGTGAACTTTCGAAAGTGAATTTCGATGTTGTTCGGCTAGTTTCCGCTAAAATGCCGAAAGTTAAATAATTTGACTTCTTTTTCATTTAAATTCGCATCTTGAGTTTCGGGAGTCCGATTTGAGATCCGGCTTCACGAGTATGTTACATATATTTTGTATAACTTGTATGCAAAAGTTGGAATTATTTCGAATATCGTAGGGTACCGTTTTAATTTTCGTAGCGAAAATGAAATTAAAAAAAATGAAAAAAAAGAAAAAGACAAAAAAAAGAAAAGCAATGGCGGTGGTCCTTAGCATAATTGCTAAGGACGAGCAGAAACCATGATATCGCTCAAAAAAATGAACAGAAAAGAGAACGCGAAACGCAGGCGGAAAAAATACCAGAAAATGAGAAAAGGGGCCGGAAAAAAGTAGAATTTTCACCCTGAAATATTCAGGTAATGATCCTAATATATTAATTGAGTTTATTATGTGTGTTTGAATATGTTTTAACGCTAAAACTTGGAATATTATACATCGTTTTAATAAGTTCAATTAATAGTTTAAAGGGTCAAATCGACCCCGATAATAAAATTGATTATATATCCGTACTCAGTGAGTTATGGGCAACTTATAAATGTAATTTATTTAGGGTTTGGTTATTTGGCCATAAACCCTGTACATAGGCCTGGCCTGCGTATTGCGTATGCGAATAGGATATCAGGTTCCTACCTGGATTGCCCTAAGATGTGAGGAATGAAGCCTTTAACCTAATGTGATATATTTTTCTGCTTATTGATCACAGTGGGATCGTTTGGCAATGAATTCAAAGAATAACGCGGTTGTTGGTCGCAATGCTAACTTTTGAAAGAGGTAAGTGTTTATATCCATTTCTTTGGAGGCACCTGGCCTCGTGGATTTTCTACCACGTATTCCTTACGTGTGTAGCTGCCGATAGGCGTACTCATTACGCCTTAGCTTTGGATTTACATTGTATATTATATGTTATGTCCTATTGTTGGTATTGCATTGAGGATCTGAGCATTGTACCCTAGCTGTGAGTTGAAATGTACTTCCCAGCTGTCGATGAGAGTCCCGCGCCGGTGAAGGGTTATTATTGCATCATACCGTATTCGTATGTATTACGTTTTCTGGTTATGCATTGCATCATATTGAGGGTAGGAGGATTCCGCCCTCGGAGCAGGAGGATTCCGCTATCATATTGAGGGTAGGAGGATTCCGCCCTCGGAGCAGGAGGATTCCGCTCCATTGCATCATATTGAGGGTAGGAGGATTCCGCCCTCGGAGCAGGAGGATTCCGCTCCATTCATTTGGCACATGTGACCCTTTGCATCATATTTCATTTCATTTCATCTCACTTCATTTCATTTCATCTCAATTCATACCATTGTGTAGACTTGCGGTACATGACTACTGTTCTGCTTATATATGCATTGCTTATCTGTTGATATGTTTCTGGCACGCACCCTTGGTTGAGTTTAGAAGTTTCTTACGTGTTTCCAGTTGTTATCTGGCTCTGCGTTTTTATAATTTAAATAAGAGGAATTTGGTCTGTCTGATTTTTTTCTCCCTGGCTAGCTATCCTATTCTCTGAGGTGGCTGGTCTGCCCCCCTTATTGAGTCCTTTTGACTCACCCTTGTTTGTTATTTGTTTCTTATCTATCTATTTCGTTTCGGCAGGTTCGCTCCAGGATTGAGTTGGCCACGTTGTGAAGAAGCGGAGACGACCTCAGCTGTCAGGGTGAGCCAGCTTTATTTCGGATGGCCACCAGTTTATTGTTTATTATTTCAGTTGCATTTTGCTTCCTTCAAGAGGTATCTGTTTTCTTTTGTACTCTTAGATGTCTAGTCTGGATAACCCTAAACCTAATATGTTGGGTAGTCAGCTGTAATTCTGTTTGTACAGCTTAGAGGTATCAGTATGTCTGTATTTTTATTTTAAGTTTTGTCCTTATTTATGAATTACTATATTTATTTTCCTAATTTAATTGGTAAGGGTTCGCCCGATGGGTCTAGGGGAGGATGTCGGGTGCCCGCACAGCCTAACCGGATTCCGGGTCGTGTCAGTACCAGTGTCTGAGGAAAGGCAAGACTGCATCCTACTAGTAAATCTAAGATGTCTAGTCTTTTAATATGAGGATGATTTTTTTTAGTTCATTGGCAATTTCTATTAAATGCAATCTGTTTACAAATATTTTTTCACTTAATATTGTCATTGTTAATCAACTGATTGTTCTATTTCTTGCTATTAACTTTCTGTACTTATAAGTACAAACCATCTTCCTGGTAAATGAAACTCAGATGCATGAAGTGATATTTTTTCCCTTATCTACTATTTTAGATCCCATAATTTCTAAATCACCAAATGTGATTTTTATGCAAATTTTGTTAACGGGAACTAAATGCGATGAATTGAAAAAAAGTTGAATTGGTTCGTCGTGCAGTCATCATGGCATATAGTTTATTCCTTTAGACTTCATCTCTTCTAGATCAAAAAGAAACGTTCAACTATTCCTATTAGCCAAGATGTGGTTCGTTGTCCAGTCATCGTGGCATATACTTAATTTACTGTGATATGTAGGGACTTTTGTGATGACAGTTCCCTGTTTTCTGTTCGCTGCAACATTTGTTTTAGGTTGTTGACATAAAAGCTTTGTTGTGGCGAAGCTTCAGTGCTGGAATTGTGGTTAATCCCCTGAAGGTCACATTTTCCAATACGCACATAAGGGGAAGCTACTCACTATACAAGTTCATTCTCTATTGGAAAAGAGCCTCCTAGGTGAAAGCGAAGGGAAACTCACCATACACCAGGATGGAGGTTCCAAGACAACAAAAAGAATTTTAGTGTCCAGTGGCTCCTGAGGTTTTTTTCATTTTGAAAATTTATGTGGCTCAGTTTCTCAGATTCCTCTTTGTCTAGTAGAGTGGCTGGCTCCTCTACTTCTTTGGGTATGCTCACAGTTTTATTTTATGATTTTAGTTCTCCTAAAATTTAAATATACTGGTTAAAACAGAGTGTTATGGTAGTGTTCTGTAATTGAAGATATCTAACAAACTGAAAGGCGACTATATAATGACTTATGAGACCAACGGCGTTATATGGGAGTGACATTAGGCTCGTACAAATACCAATATAAAGATGGATGTGGAAGGTAGGACAAATAAGAAATGATCACTTATTATATAGGATACAAATAGTATTTTATAGAGAATAAAATGAGCGAATGTTTTTGAGATGGCTTGGCTATATCCTACATAGGCCTTCGTATAAACATATATGTAGATGTCATGCTTTGATAATTGAAGGTGATAAAAGGGATGAGCTAAACCTAGGATCATATGAAGGGGAGTAATCTAATATTACAAAACCAATGTAAGCTTAGCTAAGAACATAATGTGTTGGTAACAAAGAAATTTTTTAGTCAACAGCAGCTAGCATGGATCTAGGCTTTAGTTGTTGATATTACCAGTTACATCAGATCCTACATTTTTGGACATCTCTTATTCTGGTGGAGGCCTGTATGTCGAATTTTTGGCTGAATACATCATCAAAGTATGGGTTAAATCTAAGTTTCATCATCCAAATTTTAAGTTGAACAAAAACATCACCGAACTATTCAAAAGTTAGCAGAACTCATACTGGAGTTAACCAACGTTAAAAACTTAACTCCAGCACCTCACGTGCAAATCACCTGACTTATATCTCCTCCCCTCTTTCTCAATTCACGCTCAATATGAAATTAGGGCACTAAAAGTACTCTTTCTCTCTACAATCTTGAACATCACCATCTTCTCCCAACTTCAATCTTCTCGGATCAGGTACTACATCAACGTTTTCTTCTTTCTTTTCTCCATTGGTTGGCATTTTAACATGTCTTTTAATTCAAGATTAGTGCTTTTGATGAGTGAGATATAAAATGGATATTACCCGATTGCTAAAATAACTATGCGAACAATTTGCTTGAATTGCAAATATCCTATTCTTTGATTATTATAGCTATGCCATTTTGTGGGAATTCCTTGGTTAATGTTTGGATACTTTAAACTGACCTATACTTTTGTCTGCACACTGATGGAAAATAAAAAAACTTTTTTATCGATTTGACTAAACTATGTATGGATGGGAGCGATCCGATGTTACATTCTGAAGTTCGATGTAAGCACAATATTTTATTGCCACAAAAAACATCTTGGTCGCAACACAATCCCGGGAGATGATATTGGGCATGTCCTTTTCTTGGGGTAAGTATTATATATGTCCACAAGTGTTCTTCTTCTATCTCAATGTCATTCATCAAGTGGCTCAAAAACCATTTCCATGTTTCTCTGTTTTCCTTCTCAACGATTGCATAAGAAATTGGAAATATGTTATTATTCCCATCTAAAGTAACAGCGGTTAGTAATTGTGCCCCATACATAGTACCCTTCAACCAATAACCATCGACGCCTACAATCTTTCTACATCCAGCCTTAAAACCCTCTTTACAAGCAGTAAAACAAATGTAAAATCTTTGAAACCTCATCGGCTTGTTAGGATTTTCATTTGGTGTTAGATTCATAAAAACAGATGTTCCAGGATTAGCTCTAACAATCTCGTTGCAATAATTCCATAGCATACCAAATAAGTCTTTTACATCACCATCTATCAGTGCAATAGCCTTACTTCTTGCCCTTCTAGCTTGATACGATGTGACGTGTAATTTTAGTTCCCTACTCAATGTGTCTAAATTCAGATATCTTCCAATTTCTATTAGATTTCACCTTATCAACATATTTTCGAGCTATCCAGGTAGAGTTAACAGTCTTATTATTATAGTTCCACCCAAGGCAATCATGATCTGAAATATAAACCTTTATTTGAAAACATGTATCCCTCTGCATTACTGAACCTAAAACTTTCCACTTACAATTAGGTTGTCTGCATACAGCCTTGGCTCTTATTTTGTCATCCAATTTCCACTTGACTGATTTTTCTTTTTTGATTTCATGTGCAACCACGGCTTTCTTGAACTCGGTTTTATTTCCAAATATTATCCCCAACTCTAATTTAGGCTCAAGGCCATCGAGCTTTGGATTATGCTTGGAAACATAACCATCTTCATTCTCTGAATCATCATCTAGGCTCCTCGTATCATCAAAATCGACGCAATCTGAGTCACCTTCCTCATTTTGCATCTTTTAAAGCATCTCCTCGCTAACATAATATTGATTATCATTAGTTCTCTTTTTGTTTCCCCTTATATTTATTCCAAAATATTCTGCTGAAGGATCAACATTCATTGAAAATAATAAGTCATCATCCTCGAAATTATAATCTTCGTCTTCGAATTCACTGTCCGATGTAACATCATTTGTTGGCATTGTCGGATTAACATTTTCAGTTTCCTCTTGACATCGATTTTCATCGCCATACAAATTCAGGTGCTCAAAATATATCTCCACTACTCGGTTGTGCGGAATAGAATTGCCAACTCGAGCAGCTTCAATATTACTTCCAACTAGTCGATATTTATCACGAGTTAAGCTATATTTGTGCCAAAAAACCACAGACTCCTTTTCATAACTGCATATATCGGCCATGCTTTTAAAGTCTAATAGTTGTATTGCTGCTCCATTTACATAGTCGAAGTATTCAACCGTTCCATCGACATAGCTTTTTTTAGGATTAAACACAAATAATCCACCATGGTGTACTTTAACTGTGAAAAAGGAGGCCTCTGCAACAGGATCTGCACATAAAATCTATACATAAGAATCATTGGCATTTGAAGCTTTTATTTAAAAGTAAGTTCATCAAATTTTAAAATAGATTAGCGACTGACACTTATGTATAAAATAATTCTATATCACCATATTCATTTTAAATAATGCACCTTTAAAGCATATTTAAATAAGATGATAGTATATTCAATAAGAAAATTTTAGAGAAGTATTGAATTTAGCAATACCATAATTGGGTGTGCAGGATCTGCCACTAGAACTTCGAGTCAATATTCTGACTTGTTTTCTCAATCCAAAGTACGTGATAATCGATAAGCCAAAGAAAGAATGTAGGAGAAGATGATTGTACGGAGGGAGATAGAGTAGAGATAGCAAATTTAAACCATTAATTCCAAGAGGCGGGAACAATGTTCTAAAGAGTTGAATCAGAATAAGATTATTTTGGGAGGGTGTTAGGTCACGTGAGGTGCTGGAGTTAAGTTTTTAACGTTGGTTAACTCCAGTATGAGTTCTGCTAACTTTTGAATAGTTCGGTGATGTTTTTTGTTCAACTTAAAACTTGAATGATGAAACTTAGATTTGACCCATACTTTGATGATGTATTCAGCCAAAAATTCCCTGTATGTCCATAGAAGGCAAGTTATTTAACATTGGAATGAAAGGAGCCTAAATAGGTCGGGACAGGATACGAATATATCTGATTGGGGATTAAGGCATATTGGTTGCTTGTTACATCTCTGATGGGTACATTTATTTAACAGTTTTGCTTTTTCAAATCTGGTTATTAATTTCTCATAATATTTACTGAGATTTAAATTTAATTATTGTGATAAATGGATATAATGCGGTCCGACCTGTGAGACTTCTCATATTTCATCTTTCCTCTTTAAAAATATTTCATGTTATTTTCTTAAATGTGCAGATTAGGGTCAATGGTTGCAATATTTAACTGCTCAACTGTTCCTACTTATTCTGTGTATCTTCCTCTTCTGAAGCTGGAGTTTAGCAGTTAAATCAAAGGAGATTCTTATTGGCTGCATTTTAAGGATGTATGTGCTTTTATGAGCTTAGTTAGCATACTCGTTTTATATATTAATGTGTTTTACTATTTGGCTGAATATGGTAGTTGCATGCTGTATTGCACGTTTGCAATGACTGGGATTTTTTTTTTTTTTTTTTTTTGCTTAACTGGGTTTACGATGTTTCTCAATGTAGAGAAAGCCTTGAAGGTAATAGAGTCTCATTTTATTGGAAAATCTCTAAATCTTCAAGGGTCAGCACCAGAACTTTATGAGGTTGACAAAATGTTGAAGAAAGAGACTTTGAGCTTAGTTCTTTTCTGGTCTGATTCTAGGACTACTTGCTGCTATAACATATTATCTAATTATTCTTCTGATGTGAAGGATTATACACAATCCATGAACACACAGTTCACCCCAAGATCATAACGTATTTGTTTCACTAGTCTGTGGTATAATCACATGTATTTGGACACGAACTACACCATAAAGATTTAGCCACAGTCTATGACGTACCTGTTACGGAATCATGTTCCAATTTGTAGAAGAGCACTTATGTTCTTCATAAGGAATCCTTCCCAGAAGTTCTTCACCATAGAAGAAGAGAGTTTTTCTTTCTTGTTGGAGGGAGAGAAAAATGAAGCGTTGGTTTTCTTTTTAGGGATTAGTCACGATAGTTTTTGACTAACATAAATTTTCTTTTATATTGCCAATTGGATACAACTATTCAGGAAATAATCCTAACAGTTGTGTCTCTTCCTTTTATTTTTTACTTATTAATCCAATAATTAATATAACACATTATATATATTTATTATTAGACATGAGTTCGGGTTGACCCATATGGATGGCCCGAATCCAATTTTCAACATCTCCCACTCACATATGGTGGGTAAACAACATCCATACATAACGACTAGACCGTGTGACCAGTGCATACTTCGAGAGCTTAGTTGTTATACATCTGTTAGGAGTATATAACATCTCGATTAACGAAACCTTGGAGTAGATTGTAGTATGTCGTACCCTAGATCATTTATCACATTCATGTCTCTCACAATCTCTTTGTATTAATTTGAATTCATCATTATGTTATTATATTCTTGTCCCAAAGACAAACATAAAGGGTCGACCAATGAACACAATTAATGTGATAGTACTCATTAATGATCTTTCTCATCTCATGAATCTCTTAATCTCAATTTGATTCGCTTTTCTAGAAATGTCCGGCCAGACTGAATCATCCATGATCTCTTGGCAACACCCTAAGATAGCAAATACCAAATTGAATCTCGAGAAACTGGTCAAAGTCATGAGGGTACAAAGAAAGAAAATTACTTACAATTTTCAGGGTTTCACACGATAAGCAAGTAGAGATTAAACTTGTATCACCCATAGGTCACTTTATGCATACATGGTATGAATCACGTATCACAGTATTGACTCCTTTCTCGTGGAGCATATGTCTTTCACAAATAAAAAATATTGTGCAGATGATAGTTCAAACAACTCATGTCTAACTTTGAGTTCACACATCTACTCATACATTTATCAATCAGAACTCACATCTGGCATTAAGACAGACTCACATTTAATCAAATATGATTAACCAAAAAAAAACAAGCGACATTCTTATTATAAACTTCAA
The DNA here is from genome assembly GCA_029990575.1 of Petunia axillaris subsp. axillaris. NCBI lineage: Eukaryota > Viridiplantae > Streptophyta > Magnoliopsida > Solanales > Solanaceae > Petunia > Petunia axillaris. The sequence continues at coordinate 7,369,108 of JARKNS010000001.1, read as the reverse complement.
GCTCTCTATTCTTATCAAACTGATAACAATAAGTTTATAATTGTCTCATCCCTATTGGTCACCTAGACAGTATAGGCAATTGCCTGTGTGAATAGGCCAATCTTTTCGTCTGTCCGACATACTTCAAATATATGTACTAAACATAAAACCATTATATGTATATGAACCAACTAAAAAATCAATTTAGGCTTCAGCTACATTAACTCCAATAATGAATATTTATGTGAACATGTTTGGGAAAAGTTAAAATATAAATACGTCGACATCTACACAAACCCAATTTCTTCACATATCATTCATAAGCACCAAATGTTATGAGTTTTATTATCGGATCTACTATCATATAATGCGTAAAGATTTATTTCATGTTCACTTTTCTATGTACAACTATGTCTCTAAGTAAATTATACTATTTATCAATATGTGTTGTCTTCCAGTGATACTTGGAATTTTTGTGTAAACTATTGAGACTTGACTGTCACTAATTCAATAGTACTATCAAACACATCCAAATTTTTCATAAAGATGTTTAAGTCAAATAGCTTCTTGCACAGTTGCTGAAAACGCTACATGTTCAGCTTTGTTTATAAGTAAGGCTGATGATTATTTCTTGCTACACAAACAATATACACATCGCTTTTGGTTAGCAAAGAAGACATAATTAGATTTGGATTTCCTCTCATACTAAATCTTCTTTTCAATCATCATACGTATAGCCATTGAATTGCAGATATTTTCCTTGATAACACAAGGAATAATCAATTGTGCCTTTGAGATACCTCAGTATCCTTTAACTGTTTTTCAGTTTCCTTTTCTAAGTCAGATTGATATCTGCTAACTAAATAGATATCAGACATCCCGAGGTAAATCATATTTCTATGGGTTCATGAGGACACACCCTCTCACTTGAAACTTTGCCTCTAGAAATAGGAGTATTAATGGGTATGTGCTCTTGCATATTAAATTGTTCAAGAAAATTTCTTAAGATAAGATTTTTCTGAAAGAGACAACAATCCCTTGGAACTATCCGTTGAAATTTGAACTTCAAGAATTCACCCATATTTTACATTAAGTCATTCGCGTATTTTGAGAACCCATTTGTTCCTAATAGTGCTATGACCCATAAGTAGATCAACCAATTCCAACTCTTGGTTTGGTTTCAGTAACTCCATTTCATGTTCCATTGTTCTAGGTACTTATCCTTAGCAGGGTATTTAAGAGCTTCATTTATCTTTCGTTGCTCTTATTCATCTTGTGGAGTAACTATATATACTTCCCCTTCGATCTCAAATCAACAAAGGGGAAAACTAGACGACTCATTGTCGAGGTTGAGATTGATAAAATTGATTTATCAATTCATAGTTACTCCCTCTGGGACCAGCAATATAAATGAATTCTTTTAGTCATCTTGGTGCTAATTGAAACAGATCCATTATCACCAAAGTAACTCTTACTCAAATCCATTTGACTGTCATTAGCAGAAGCAATTTGGTCCATTGTTTCATGATGAGACAAGTCTGACCTATCTCACCCTACTTAGGATAAGACATTCTCTAAGAATGTAACATCATGTGATCCAAATTTAGTTACAGTACCACTATTGTATCGTTCACTTATGAACATATAAACCCTGGACTACATAGAGTATCATAAGATACACTCATTTCCCCTTGGAACTAATATTCCGTGTAATGGTTTATGTACAAAAGCAGCACAAACTCAAGAGTAAAAAAGAATTGAGTTTTCATCTTTCCATAACTTATATGAATATAAGTAACTGACTTAAAATAATTTCATAATTTGGATCACAGATGTCATAGCGTACCAGCTACAATGGAATGTAATGCTACTTTTAGGAGACGTCATAGACATATCTAGAGTCTCAAGAGCCTCTTGCTCTTTTTAGGACATACTGAATTTTATTGTCACTGTTAACACTTTTGTTAAACTTGGGACAATATTCTAGTAGCAGTTGGCATATTGATATAAACTAGTATAAACTTATTAAGACAACTATGAACTTTCCTAGAGCCTAAAGTTCATATACATACTAATCCTTAAAATAATTTAACTATGTTAATATTTGTTTCACATTAGATTTGGAATCGAAAGTTCACTATGTTCCCAATCATCATCCGCTTTCTAATATTCCATAAATTTAACATAATTAATTATTAAAGGAACACTCATTTTAAATAATTAAATTCAAGATTAAATATATTCTATAGCAATATAGAAATAGTACTTAATAACAACATAAATCATTGAAAGAAATTCATCCAAGTACGCTTACTTAATGCGAAATATATGTCACACAAGCAACCACGTAGAATCACATATATATCAACATACCTATGTCATATTTTTCCATAACACATACGGGAATTGGATTCACCACCAGAAGTATATAAATATAAGAATATATACATTCTTGCATATATAGTATTTAGTGTTTAACCAAAACAACTTTGACAAGGGTACTCCAAATATGTGTATATTTCTGTCTGGCTGTGCTTCATCGATGACATGTGTCAAGGACTCTAGTCTTAAGGATTCACTCATGAATACCATTAACCAATCTATGCATTGGATGACTAGTTAACTGGATAACAAATTCCACCATTATTCAATGTTTTGGACTGCTCTTTCCACAGACACAATTGGACATCAAATATTAAATGGTCCAATGCTAGACATAACAAGCATTTACCGTAAGAAACTTTGCCCAAAAAAATGTGGCAATCACATGACCAAAGCAATAGGATAAGATATTGGCTTTATTGGTAGGGGGAAGTAAATCCAATCTTATTGAAAATTGGCTATATCCAGACGCCCCGTCAACCTTAAGGAGATCAACGAGAATTCTCTTTTTAAGAGAACAACGCATACCCTCTTCCAAATTCTTAACCAATTTTATACATATGCTAGCCTGGTTAAAAATAGCGCAATTGTTCCCAAAAAACAATTACTATGTGATTTCCAACTTAAAGAAAAACAAGGATGACAATCGTTAGTGGGACCCTTTCTCAACAATGGTCCTTTTAAAAAAAAATATATATATATATACACTCAAATCGTTTTTAAGTCTTCTCTATATTGTTCTTCACTATTAGGGATAACAAATTTCCTGACGTCGCAAGCCGATAGAAACTTCAACAACGTCAAACAAAACTTAGCCATTCACACGTAGATTTGCCTTCTGCATACTACGAGACTTAAAAAGAAAAAAACCACTTCAAGTATTATAATGGTACCATTAATCTCACAGTGCAGTAATTTATTAATATACTGGACACCTCATACCACATGTATGGCTTACTCCGCACAGATCAAAAAGAATTAAGGAGGACTCAAAGTCCTACTCAAACTGATATTTGCCTTATGGGACAAAAGAAACGATTTCACAGCAACTACTTTTTATTATTTTTTAAAAAAAAAAAAATTTGTACAGGCGACACCATGTGCAAGAAGCCTCGTAAGTAGAACAATTCTACAGGATTAAATGTTGTTCCATCTTAGTTCAATTTGAACGGAAAAATGAATTCGAATCCCAAAGCCCAATATAATTGTGAAAACCTTATTGCACTTGCAAAGTCTGACGGCTACCCAAAAAATACAGCTAGCAAAAATTTCTACATACAGTAAACAGATTCTTCCCACATACAGTATCCTTGGAGAAAAAAATTGGGACTAGGATATAAATAACTCGGGCTCTGATACCAATGAGGGATTACACACAATCCATGAACACACAGTTCACCCCAAGATCATAATGTATTTGTTTCACTAGTATGTGGTGTAATCACATGTATTTGGACACGAACTATACTATAAAGATTTAGCCACAGTCTATGACGTACCTGTTACAGAATCACGTTCCAATTTGTAGAAGAGCACTTATGTTCTTCATAAGGAATCCTTCCCAGAAGTTCTTCGCCATAGAAGAAGAGAGTTTTTCTTTCTTGTTGGAGGGAGAGAAAACGGAAACGTTGGTTTTCTTTTCAGGGATTAGTCACGATAGTTTTTGACTAACAGAAATTTTATTTTATATTCTCAATTGGATACAACTGTTCAGGAAATAATCCTAACAGTTGTGTCTCTTCCTTTTCTTTTTTACTTATTAATCCAATAATCAATATAACACATTATATATATTTATTATTAGACATGAGTTCGGGTTGACCCACTGATAAGTCGGTATTTTACCAACTTAAAGACTACTTTAAACTTTTATTTTTGAGTCCAAGGGCTACATTTAGTGTGATTAATGCCATGAATTGTTTAGTTTCAGGTCACAGCGAATTCACATGAACATGAGTTGAAGATCGAAGCTAGAGAGCAAGAAATAGAGCCAAAGTGATGAAGGAAGGACATCAAGAGTGGGCGGACCGCCTACATAAAAAGGCAGGTCGCCAACTGAGCTTAGAGAACTAGCATGAGAGTGGGTGGACCGCCCGTTTATAGAGGCGGACCGCCTACTCAACTTCAGAGAGTTAGGTAGGTGGATCGCCTACTTTACTAGGCGGACCACCTACTTCCTGTTCCCTGAAATTTTCCATCTGTATAGATAGCTTGAAACAAGGTTTTTAAGGAACACTTTCCATATTACGTTTTCTTCTCATTTTGGGGCGATTTTGGGAGCTAAGTAGGAGTCTTAACATTACTTTGTAAGCTTCCAATCTTGTAACTTTGAATCTTATTCCATATATCAATTCAAAACTCATGTTTAACATGATTCCATCATTTCATTACATCTTTATTGCTTTGATTCAAACCCTAGTTATAAGTAGCTATATTCATAACTAGGGGTGTGAATAGGCTATAGTGATAGAAAATCAATGGGTGTTGTTCCATTTCACTAATTATAACACGAGTAACAATTATCCAACTCCCCATTACAATAACATCAAAATCCCAAAATCCATGATATTTGGGATTTCTTGCCTACATTGCTAGTTAAAGACTCGGAAGAGATTAACTAGTGTAGAATAGTGGAGTTGGCGAGGATTTGAGTTGATAGGCTATTTATATAGACTAACTCATCTAAAAGGAGTTACGCTCGGAAGAGGTCTCCTTTCCTTGGGTCTTTGAGTAGCACTTTGATTATTCAACTAAGGCTTTGACGAGCGGGTTGTGAAAGATCTCTTCTAGGACGGAAGGATTCTAGATATCACAATTGGAATACTCGACCATAATTATATTTGAGTTGGGAAAGTTAAAGGAAGACACCCGTTGGTTGGAAATCACTATTAGTCGTTTGCACCCCTAGTCTCGTAATATCGAATCAACTTACTTGCTTAAATTGTATGCGTTGTAGTTAATTGTAGTGTTACTTTAAACAAACCCCATCTCTAAGGACTCAATATTAAATTTCATTTGAATTTCTATTTGCGACTCTCTTACTTGACGAGCTAGTTCCCTTCAGAAATCGACCCCGACTCATATCGGGTATTATATTTTGACGACCGCCCCTCACCATTAAAGGTGTAGGATTGAGCGTGGATCAAATTTTGGTGCCGTTTACGGGGAACTACGGTTTTAATATTGAGTTGCATTAGTTAATCAAAGTTGTTTAGTTTGCAAGTCCTAGCATTTTACTTTTGTTTTTGGTTTTACCTTGTGTAGGTGAACATGTCTTATAGGAGAAATCCGAATCGGCACTTGCACAACCCCAATTACAATCATTATTATAATCAACAATATGGAGATCCGCAAGGTTATGAAGAAGAATATGATGAAGAGTTCCATATAGAACTCAACCAAGAGGGCTATCCATTCCATGTTGAACAAGTGGATGAAGATGAGATACAAGAGGAAGCTAATGATCCTCAAGTAGAGAATTTGAATAATGATCCTCAAGTGGAGAATTTGAACCCTCATGATGACAACCCTTTTGGCCAAGCAAATGCGGGGGTCCAAGCAAATGAAGAAGGAAATCTTGGAGAAAATGAAGGTGTTGCGGGTAATGCTAATCGGGGTGGCAACAATGCAAACCGAGGCGGCCGAGGTGTAAACCAAGGGGGTCGAGGTGTAAACCGTGGAAGTAGAGCAAATGTCAACCGAGGGGGCAATGCCAATAGAGTTAATGCTCGCAATGTCAACCGGAATCAAGAGTATGATAGAGGTGCTCGGGACTATCAACAAGAGTATGCTAGAGGTGCTCGGGACTATCAACAAGAGGTGCGAGACTATGAAGATGATGAGGAGATTGAAGAAGAAATTGATATGAATTGTTTTGCAAGTGCCATAGTTCCTCCTCCTATTCATGGCAATGCTAGTTTTAGCATCCCAAATGTAATTCTTCAAGGTCTTGAACAATATGGTTGTTTTGGTGGTACTAAGAATGAAGATGCAAATGATCACTTGAGAAACTTTGTACAAACTTGTAATCTCTACAAGTCGGCAACGGTATCGGAAGAATCATTGAGGTTGAGAGTGTTTCCTTACTCTCTCACCGGCAAAGCTAAAGATTGGTTGAACAAGTTGCCAAGAAACTCTATTTTCACTTGGCAAGAGTTAGTAAAACAATTCCTAAGAAAGTTTTCACCAAAGGGAAAGCAAGCGGCATTGAGGGATAAGATCTACATGTTTGAGCAAGAAGCATCCGACTCTTTAACCGAGGCTTTCCAAGATGGGTTGCTCCGGTGTCCTAATCATGGTTTCAATGGGAGCATGTTGTTGCAAAGCTTCCATCAAGGGTTAAACAAGATGAACCAATCCGCCTTGGACACGTTATGTGATGGTGTCACCATGGACCAGAGGTATGAAGAGGTGAAAGATATCCTAGACAAAGTGACCAAGAGATCTCAAGAATGGCAATCAAGAGCTAAGAATCCGGGAAGAGAAGTTGGGATTAGTCCAAAGATGATGGAAAGATTTGAAGTGCAAGATGAGAAAATGGCAAGAATCTTGACATCGGTGGAACTCATGAACAAGAACTCAAAGACCGATAGGGAAGCCAATGAAAAGAAGTTGCACAAGGTGGAGAATATCCACACCACAAATACCGGACATCAAGTGGCCCCAATGGGCTATGTGACTCGCGGAGGTGTTCCTATGTCCCTTCTCCAACATGGGCAAGAAGGATACTATCCGGAACAATGCTACCATGTGCAAGATAGGGAGAAAGTACATTATGTGGGTAACTACCAAGGGCAAAGAGGGTATGATCAAGGTGGTTATGAAAGACTTTATCAACAACCCTACCAACAACCATATCAACAAGCCTACCAACAACAAGGGCAATGGAGGCCGAGTCAAGGAAGAGGTAATTGGAGTAGCAACCAAGAGGGGAGAGGAGCCGGTTCTTCTTAACAATATGCTCCAAACCTCTATTTAAGCAAAATAATCAAGAGACAAAGGCTCCCACAAAATTAGAAGAAATGATGAGTCAAATGCTTCAAAATCAGCAAGGCTACTCTGGAGACATGAAAGACATGAAGCAAACTTTGACATCACATTCCACATCCATCAAAGAACTTGAGTCACAAATGAGCCAACTCGCACATCAACTCAATCGAACGCCGCAAGGAGCATTACCAAGTGATACGGTAGTGAATCCTAAAAGAGGCGGTAAAGACCAAGTGATGGTGATCAAACCTCGAAGTGGCAAGACATATGAAGATCCAAAAGCCATGAGTAATGATGATGCGGAGTTGAGAATGCAAGATGATCATGTGGGTGCCGAGTGGAATGATAATGAAGCTATTGGAGAGGAGATGGTGCAAGATGAAATGGAGAGGCAAGGTGATGTGTTGGTGCAAGAGTTTGATGATGATGTTCAAGAAGTCACTAAAAAGCCTATCCCTCAAAACACCACTACCCAAATAGCCAAACTAAAGAACACTCCACAACCTAAAGGAAGCCCTTCTAACCCAAGCTCCATTCCTAAAATACCACTTCCTTTCCCTCAAAAGAGCAAAAAACAAAGAGAAGTATCCCATGCAAAGAAGATTTGGGAGAAGATAGCAAGTACCTCCATCAACATTCCATTGGTTGATGCTTTGGGACAAATGCCCAACATTGCTAAATTCATGAAAGACTTGGTGACCAAGAAGACATATGGAGATTTCGAGACAATCAAGGTGACTCATCAAGTAAGTGAAATTGTGTCAAAACACATAGCTTCGAAGATGGAAGATCCCGGGGCTTTTACCATTCCATGCACAATTGGTGGAAGAAACTTCAAGAAAGCTTTGTGTGACCTAGGTGCAAGTATCAACTTAATGCCATATGCAGTGTACAAGACATTGGATACCAAAGCACCTAGACCAATAACCATGAACCTACAAATGGCCGATCGCTCAATGAAAAGTCCGATTGGAATTATTGACAATGTGTTGGTGAAGGTAGACAATTTCGTCTTCCCGGCAGATTTTTTTATTCTTGATTGCCCCGTAGATTTTGAAGTACCTATCATTCTTGGGAGACTATTCTTGGCAACTGGAAGAGCTCTTTGTGACGTGGAGAGAGGTGAACTTACTTTTAGGTTCAATGGAGAGAAAGCCGTATTTCATATTTGCAAGGCCTTGAAACAACCAATGGATAATGATGCGACTTGTTCTTATGTCTATGTCGTGGTTTATGCCCTAGTGGAAAAGGAGAGTGTCTTAGCTAGTCAAGAAGACACGTTGGCGGCGGTAATTTGGAACATGGACGTGGAAAATGAAGAGAGTGTAGCGGAGGTGGTGAAGGCATTGGAAGGCTTTGGATCAAAACCCTATGTACCTAAAAAGCTATCCCTAGACCTTGAAAATCGAGAAACACCACCTACAAAACCATCCATCGAGGAACCACCGAAACTTGAATTGAAAATCTTACCATCCCATTTGAGATACACCTTCCTTGGTCCCAACTCCACTCTACCCATAATCATCTCATCTCACTTGACCAAAACTCAAGAATCTCAACTTGTTGAAGTGGTGAAGAGAAGGATTAAAGCTATAGGGTGGACCTTGGCGGATATAAGGAAAATTGATCCGGGGGTATGCACTCATAAGATCTTGCTTGAAGAAGGGTGTCAGCCAAGTGTAGAACACCAAAGGAGGTTGAATCCTCCTATGCAAGAGGTGGTGAAGAAATAAATCATCAAATGTCTAGATGCGGGTGTGATAGTTCCATTGTCTGATAGCAAGTGGGTGTCACCCGTGCAATGTGTGCTAAGGAAGGGGGGTATGACGGTGATTCTAAATGACAAAGGTGAGTCCATTGCAACTAGACTCGTAACCGGATGGAGAGTGTGTATGGATTATCGAAATCTCAACACCTCTACAAGGAACGATCATTTTCCTTTGCCATTCATTGATCAAATGCTTGATCGGTTGGCGGGTCGTGCTTACTATTGTTTCTTGGATGGGTACTCCAGCTATAACTAAATATCCATTGAGGCCGAGGATCAAGACAAGACTACTTTCACTTGCCCCTATGGTACCTTTGCATTCCGCAAAATGCCATTTGGTCTTTGTAATGCCCCCCGCCACATTCCAAAGGTGCATGCTAGCTCTTTTCCATGACATGGTGGAGAATTTTCATGAGGTTTTCATGGATGATTTCTCGGTAGTTGGAGACTCATTCGATGATTGCTTGTAAAACTTGGAGAGGGTGCTCGAGAGATGCGAGGAAACAAGACTTGTGCTCAATTGGGAGAAATGTCATTTCTTACTGCAAGAAGGCATAGTGTTGGGACACAAAGTCTCCAAGAAAGGCATCGAAGTATATCAAGCAAAGAATGAGGTGATTTCCAAACGTCCACCTCCAATGACCATGAAGGGTGTCCGAAGTTTCTTGGGGCATGCGGGATTTTATCGCCGCTTTATCAAGGACTTCTCCAAAGTTGTGAATCCTATGTGCAAACTTTTGGAGAAGGATGCCAAGTTCGTGTTTGACAAAGCTTGCTTAGGAGCTTTTGAAGAAGTAAAGAAGAGGTTGACAACCGCACCGTTAATTGTGAGTCCTAATTGGGAGCTTCCGTTTGAACTCATGTGTGACGCTAGTGACGTTGCTTTGGGGGCCGTGCTAGGTCAACGGGTGAACAAGATGTTTCATCCCATCTACTATGCAAGCAAAAAAATGAACGGAGCTCAATTGAACTATACGGTGACGGAAAAGGAACTCTTGGCTATCGTGTTCGCGTTTGAAAAATTCCGATCATATTTGGTGGTGTCGAAAACAACTGTTCACACCGATCACTCTGCCATCTGGTGTTTGATGGCGAAGAAAGACTCCAAAGCAAGGCTCATCCGGTGGGTGTTACTCCTTCAAGAGTTTGATATGGAAGTGATTGACCGAAAAGGGACCGAAAATCAAGTGGCGGACCACTTGTCCCGCTTGGAGGAGGAGGGTAGGCCAAAAGAAGAGATGGAAGTGAATGATGCATTTCCGGATGAAAGCATCTTGGCCGTGTCTTGGGAACCAATCCCTTGGTATGGCGACCTAGCTAATTTCATAGTTGGGGGAGTCTATCCCGAAGACTTCACGTTCTATCAAAAGAAGAAACTAGCTAAGGATGTAAGATTTTATTATTGGGATGAGCCCTATCTCTTTAGAGTGTGCATGGATGGAATCATTCGGAGATGTGTGGCCGAGTCCGAACAAGAAGCTATTATGGAGGGGTGTCATTCTTCTCTTTACGGAGGACATCATGGTGGAGTGAGTACAGCGGCCAAGGTATTACAATGTGGTTTCTTTTGGCCAACTTTGCACAAGGATGCCCACGCTTGGGTGAAAAATTGTGATCAATGCCAACGAATGGGTGGAATATCAAGGCAGCACGAGATGCCGATGAATCCCATTGCTGAGGTTGAGTTGTTTGATGTGTGGGGAATTGATTTTATGGGGCCGTTCGTGAGTTCTTATGGCGACAAATACATCTTGGTGGCGGTTGATTATGTGTCCAAATGGGTGGAAGCAGTTGCGCTCCCCAATAATGAAGCCAAGAATGTGTTGGGATTCTTAAAAAGAATATTTTCTCACGATTCGGGACCCCGAGGGCAATAATTAGTGATGGTGGAAGCCACTTTTGCAACCGAGCTTTTGCAAATCTCCTCCAAAAATATGGAGTGAAACACAAAGTTGCAACGCCCTACCACCCTCAAACAAGCGGGCAAGTTGAGGTCTCAAACCGGGAAGTGAAGAATATTCTAGCCAAGATGGTTAATGCAAATAGAACCGATTGGGCTAGGAAACTTGATGAGGCTTTATGGGCTTACCGAACCGCATACAAGACTCCAATTGGTATCTCCCCATTCAACTTGGTATTCGGTAAAGCTTGCCACTTACCGGTTGAGCTTGAGCATAAAGCCTTATGGGCATGGAAGAAATTGAATATGGATTGGAGCGATACCGCAAGTGAAAGGGTGTCGAACTTGCATAAACTTGATGAATTCCGGTTCTTGGCCTATGAAAATGCGATGATTTACACGGAAAAAATAAAGAAGCTTCATGATTCAAGAATTTAGAACCGGACGTTCAAAGAGGGAGATTTAGTGTTGTTGTTCGACACCCGATTGAAATTATTTCCCGGGAAGCTAAAATCCAAATGGAAGGGTCCATTTAAGGTGGTAGGTGTTACACCTTATGGCTCGGTTGATTTGTAATCGAAGGAAGGAGGAAGAACTTTCCGAGTCAATGGGCATCGGGTAAAACATTATTTGGGATACGACGCCGAAGTTGGTGAAGTGGCGTGCGTCTATCTTGATGAGCCGTGAGTGGACAATGCATCACCGTCGTGCCGTGCGTTAAATTAGGCGCTTCTTGGGAGGCAACCCATGATTTTTAGTTTAATTAGTTGTTACATGTGCAGGCACCCGAGTGTAAGTAAAGCAAGAAGTGAAAAAGTGAAGATCGCATGCCAAAATGGGTAAATGGGACAACAATAGGCGGACCGCCTATTAAAACTTCAGAGAGTTTGGTAGGCGGACTGCCCATTCTAGTAGGCGGACCGCCCAGGTAAGTATTGGACAAAGAAAACACACAAAGGGAAAACAGGCGGACTGCCTGGTCGTTATAAGCGGACCGCTTAGTGGAATTTTGACCCGTCCCGTCGGGTTTGTGCTTAAAAGAGGCGTCCCTTGTGTTTTTCATATCGAAACACAATTTTAACAAAAACCCAAAGACCCTTTGGCCGAAAATCATCACCCCATTCTATTAAAATCAACTTCATTCATCATAAACACACACAAATCACTCCACCACCACTTTTAATCTTCATCTTTGCTTAATTTTGGGTATGGTTGCGATTTCCTTTAATTTTTACTTTAAGTTTCTTTAACTTAGTGATACAATATCTTTAGTTATAGGAGTAGTTCATGGTAGATTAATTTGGTATTGCAAGTAGTTCCTTTTGCTTAAATGCTGCATATTGAAGTAGATAAATTGAGAAAGTTAGGGTTTAGGTGTGAAAATTGAGAATTTTGGTAAAACTTTGAACCCATGACTTGAATTCCCTTATAATTGGTTTCTTGAATTATTTGGAGTGTGGGGAATGTCATTGTAAAGCTTTGAAAGCTCAAAGATATCAACCTATTAGTTGGGGGGAAATTTTCATAAAAATTGCAAAGTACACTTGAAATCGCACTTGGGTTTGATATGTAAGCTTGTGTACTTGTTTGAATTGCCCTAAGTTGCTAGTGTGATGCTAGTCAAGTATTCCAAGCTAATTTGATGATTTAAACTTGAACTAGTGGCACAACAGAATTCAATAGATAAAAGTGGGTGCTTGATCTTGAGCCGTGCAACTTTTGCTTGAACTTGCTATAGATTGTTACTTGGAATTGATACCATGAGTTGGGAGTATTGTTTTTTGGATATTGTGAGCATGTTTAGAGCCTTGCTAGGTTGGTCGTTTGTGGAAGTTCTTGGAATCCTTCAAGTTTGTGCATAATGATGTTTGAGTGCGAGTTTGATTAATTGGATTGCAACCTTGATCAATCTTGATGCTCCATTTGTGTGCTTGGTATTTTCCACATGTTTACTTGAATTTTTGAACCGTGTTTATGAAAATTAGTTGTGACTGACATGTGAGCTGTTCCCTGCGCCTTTGTGAGATTGGAACAGGCGGACCGCCTGTTTGACAGGGCGGGCCGCCTCTTTTACCTGCTGCTCTCAGCTTCTCAAACAGGCGCACCGCCTGCTTAAATGGGCGTGGCGCCTGTTCCTGTAACTTGTCCGTTGGAGTTTGTTTCTTTTCTCTTGCCTTATGTAATGTTTTCGATAGTAACTAATGATCCTTCTTGTGCGCTTACAGGTACCATGGGCAAGAAAACAGTGAAAAGAAAGCCGGACAACCCACCTCCTCTTCTCGAAGATGAATTGTAAGAAGAAGTGCCACTAGCCAATTTGGATACACAATCTAGAGGGGAATTGAGAAAGAAACAAAAGCAAGCCGCTTCTTCTTCTAAGCAACCAATGCAAGAACAAGAAGGAGAAGAGGAGGAGCAACGGGACCCGGATGATCAAGATGAGGACTTGAACTTAGAATGGGATGATGATTTGAAATTCCGTTTTGGTTCCAAGGAAGCATACAGGATGTTCTTAGATATTTTTCAGCAGCGCAACTTCAATCCGGAGAGGGAGATTATCATGAAAGACTGACTCATTTTTTCCTCCAAAAGCTGATTTCAACTGGTCCAGAGATCACTTCAGATACTGCTGACCCTGCTGACATACCACCTACTTCTGGAGCAGGCCTCTCTTCGGGTATTGGCAGAGGCACCATCCCTGAGGATCTGACTCAGGGTATGCAAGACTTTTCTACTCAGTTGGATGAGATGAGTGACACGACCCGGAATCAGGTTAGGCCGTGCGGGCACCCGACATCCTCCCCTAGACCCGTCGGGCGAACCCTTACCAATTAGATTAGAAAAATAAATATAACAATTCACAATAAGGACAAGACTTAAACCAAAAACAAGACATACAGATATCTTTAAGCTGTACAAAAAATTACAGCTGACTACCCAACATACTAGGTTTAGAGTTATCCAGACTAGACATCTAAGAGTACAAAAGAAGACATATATCTCCTGAAGGGAGCAAAATGCAGCTGAAATAATTAACAATAAACTGGTGGCCATCCGGAATAAAATTTGGCTCACCCTGACAGCTGAAGTCGTCTTCGCTCCTTCACAACGTGGGCAACTCAATCCTGGAGCGAACCTGCCGAAACGAAATACATAGACAAGAAACAAACAACAAACAAGGGTGAGTCAAAAGGACTCACTAAGTGGGGAAGACTAGCCACCTCAAAGAATAGGATAGCTAGCCAGGGAGAAAAGAAATAGATAGACCAATTTCCTTTTATTTAAATTATAAAAAGGCAGAGCCAGATAACAACCGAAAACACGTAAGAACTTATAAACTCAACCAAGGATGCGTGCCAGAAACATATCAACAAATAAGCAATGCACATATAAGCAGAACAGTAGTCATGTACTGCAAGTCTACACAATGGTATGAATTGAGATGAAATGAAATGGAGTGAGATGAAATGAAATATGATGCGAAGGGTCACATGTACCAAATGAATGGAGCGGAATCCTCCTGCTCCGATGGCGGAATCCTCCTACCCTCAATATGATGCAATGGAGCGGAATCCTCCTGCTCCGAAGGCGAAATCCTCCTACCCTCAATATGATGCAATGGAGCGGAATCCTCCTGCTCCGAGGGCGGAATCCTCCTACCTTCAATATGATGAAATGCATAACCAGAAAACGTAATACATACGAATACGGTATGATCCAATAATAATCCTTCACCGGCGCGGGACTCTCATCGACTGCTGGGAAGTATATATATCAACTCACAGCCAAAGTACAATACTCAGATTCTCAATGCAATACCAATAATAGGACATAACATATAATATAGAATATAAATCCAAAGCTAAGGCGTAATGAGTACGCCTATCGGCAGCTACACACGTAAGAAACATGTGGTAGAAAATCCACGAGGCCAGGTGCCTCCAAAGAAATGGATATAAACACTTACCTCTTCCAGAAATTAGTACAGCTCATCAACAACCGCTTTATCCTTTGGTTTCCTTGCCAAATGATCCCACTCTATACAATAAGCAGAAAAATATATCAAATTAGGCTAAAGGCTTCATTCCTCACATCTTAGGGCAATCCAGGTAGGAACCTGATACCCTATTCGCATACACAATACGCAGGCCAGTCCTATATACAGGGTTTAAGGTCACATAACCGAACCCCAATTAAATTACATTTATATATTGCCCATAATGCACTGAGTACGAATATATAATTAATTCCATTATCGGGGTCCATTTGACCCTTTAAACTATTAATTGAACTTATTAAAACGATGTCTAACTTTCTAAGTTTTACCGTTAAAATATATTCAAACACACGTAATAAACTCAAATAATATATTAGGATCATTACCTGAACATTTCGGGGTAAAAATACTATTTTCCTCCGGCTCTTTTTCTCATTTTCTGGCATTTTTCCACGGTGTGTTTTCTCCATTTTTGTTCGTTTCTTGAGTGCTGCTAAGCACTCCACCGCCCATTTCTTTTGTTTTTCATTCCTTATTTTGTCTTTTTCTCTTTTTTTTTGTTTGTTTTCTTTTATTTTCTTTGCGCGACGAAAATTAAAATGGTACCCTGCGATATGCGAAATAATTCCAACTTTTGCATACAAGTTATACAAAATATATGTAACATACTCGCGAAGCGGATCTCAAATCGGACTCCCAAAACTCAATATGCAAATTAAATGGAAAAGAAGTCAAATTATTTAACTTTCGGCATTTTAGCGGAAACTAGCCGAACAATATCGAAATTCACTTTCGAAAGTTCACAAAAGTCACAAATAATCATACGAACCCAACAGCGCTTTCGGATTTCGAATCGGAGCTCATTCGCCAAAACCGAGCTCAGAAATCTCTTTTTAATATTTATTGATAATAAAAACTGAAACCTTCTTCCGATGCCTACCAAATGAGGTCTGATTTAGCTCAAATTTTACAAATAAGTCCCAATAGATATTACGAAGTTTTTAAAATTATCGGTACGCCAATCGGAGTCCTAACTTCTGAAACGACTAATCGAGGTCGTTTCATTCTCCTCCACTTAAACTCTCGTTCGTCCTCGAACGAGCCTAAGTCTAAAGAAAAATTCATATAGATAACAAGAGAACTTGCATGACCTTCACAAACTACTCCACGGGCATTATCTTCTGATTATAGGATCAGAATTATAACACGCATATCGTACTTTTGGAATAAAATATATCTGGATAATATGATAATACCATTGTCCGGATTATTCTGACTAAGATGATCCTTCCTCGATTACGAGAAGAGAGTTTTACATTTTCAAAATAAAGATACACGAAACTCTGGATGGATAATCATGATTCTGCCAGTGAATCACCTCGTCGATATACTTTTCCATATAGAACAGGTTGATGGAACTAAGAATTAGCTCACGTTTGATGCAATAGGAGGAGCTTTTGAAGTACCTAGTCACTACACACTATAGAAGATTTGATGTAAGCTATATTATTTTTACGAACGCATTATGCAACATCTCAGTTGATGTTAGTGTTGTTCCGCAAACTTCTTATGGGAATGTAGTTACTCATATCCTAATGTATGTCAAAGGTTCATCAGAACAGGGTCTATCATATAAGGATAAGGATCATGCAACTACTACTGGATAATATGATGTAGATCAAGAATGATCTCCAGACTGAACATATACTTCAGGGTATTGTCTTAAAATTGGAAATATTATGACTTGAAAAAGTGAAAATAAAATAGACATGTAGTTGGACCATGAGCTGAGGCAGAATACCAGCAACAAAGTTGATTACATGTGCACTTATAACACTAAAGTAACTTCTCAAAGAGTTGAGGTGTGAAAGAGATATACATACCAATGATGGATTATCGACAAGCTGCACTAGACCTTTCACTCTAAATTTTCATGAAGTAAAACAGCGTCAGTATGAGGATCCAGTTCTAGTTGAATACAGACAGATAGCTAGAAGAAAACCGGAGTAGCCATACAGGGTTACTACTGACGGTGTTCTCATGTATAAAGATAGACTTTATGTTCCTGATGTTGTAGATTTACGTGGATAGATTATGATAGAGGCACATTATTCCAAATACACTGTTCATCCAGGTTCGACTAAGATGTACCATGATCTTAAGCAGATTTATTGGTAGGATGGAATGAAGTGTGACATAGCAGAATTTGTGGCTCAATGTTTTAATTGCCAGCAAGTTAAAGTCGTGTCATATTTCCAGACTTTATGCTTTCAGCAGATAGGTACGTATTAATGATCAGGTTGCCAGCTTATCTCGAGCATTAATAGATTATTAGTGGGTTTAGCAATGATCTACACTCATTGTAGGTTTCTGTCGTGGCCTTACTTTGGGTCGTGAGAAAAGTGGTATCAACACCTCAGAGATTTAATATTACCATTCAGTTTTTGGACTCCTCCACTTAAAGCACAAACTCGTGCAGCCATTTGAATAGGAATAACCATCCTCGCACAGTCTACTGGACTAAAGAAGATTTGGCTAAAAGTTGAACGTAAGCAGACCTAAGCTACCAACTACCCTTTCGAGTTTCCAAACAGTTGCAACTCTCAAGTTCACAACTCCATACCTTTGCTGTAAACACCACCGCCAGATGGATGGTACTTCTATATAAAAATTTCGGCAGAGTTTTCCCTGAAACTGGATGATCCGCAAAAACAGAACCAGCACTATACTATACATGGGAATGGATACCCGGATAAACTGATAACATAAACATGTTAAACGGATAACAAGATGAGACAACTGGATGACATAACAAATCCGCAGATAGAATGTCTGGACAGCACTACTGTCCTGATTGTCAACCTAATTTTCAGAGTGTAGATCAAATCAAAGGTCAAATGATGCCTCTCATTACCCTTAGTAGCCTTGAATAACAACAATGTGCTTACCCAACTACCTTGACACGCACTCTGGCTCAACGTAGGGAACATCACGAGTGGCTACTAACCGCCCAAGCTCACTAGTATCGGAAGAAGAAGAGATGGCAATAAACAGAGGATAGAAATCGTTAGATATTTAGGAAGCTCATTTCCTTATTTATTTGGCTACCAGAGCTAGACTACTTACGAGTCGGGCTAACCAAAGAATCGCAATTGAAGAAATAAACATTAAATGAGCTCTATGGAGCAACACCCATATCAATTTAACCTTCCAATAAGAAAGAAACTCTAACAATTTACCAGAAACCCTTTTATAATCAAGATAAGCTCAGGGGATAACGTGACTTTACTAATATCTCGAACCAAGAGGAGACACGTAGATCGAATATTACTTACTAACCACTTTACACCAGAAGAAACCATGACACTCTCTTATGGTGATGAACTAGAATCCCATCATCCAACCAATACGGAATTCCAAAAAGAGAGGTAGACTGACTTGACATTATAATAGAAGGTGGCACAATAGGATGCCAAGTAAACAATAGTGACACTCACTGTCAAATCTCTCATATTTAGACCAGATAAATTAGTAGGGTCTCACCAATACCAGGAATAAATCATACCAAAAGCTCGCCCCTCTACCGCAGCCGATTCTTAACAGAAACAATATCCAAGGAAACCATGGAACATGATATGATAGACCATCTCCAGATCGATCGGAAGAATCAAATCTTAAGGGAAGAAGAAATACATGGGTCTACTACATCGGATGCCTCAGCATCCTGCCAGACTAGCAGTTCATAGAACTGCCTCTGCAGCTGAGCTAAGCAACTACTCTGATAATCACCTTCTGAAGAACAACTGCCACCACTCTCTCAACCTCTACCGGATGGTAGCATTTCTTTTGCTGATTGAGATCTAAATGAAATCCCCTGCGACTGCGTGATGACGAGAGAAAAGATGATTATTAACTTGTCGGAGTAAGGGAAAACTCCTCAAAAGGATAGCCAGACTCACAACAATAATATCACCTTTTCGTTGAATATGGGAACTGGACAGATTGTTGATAGTTGTAAAGAAAAGACTGGATCTGATCTCGACGAGCTACTGGCACACTCTAAGAATTACGTGACACAAGCTGAGATAACCTGGAAGGTGACCTCCCAAAATAATCAGAACTCTTACCTCCAAATGAGGTGCCATGGTTACCCACAAGGGCCACGGGATCTCTTGCTCTCCCGCTCTAGCTCTTCCCGCTCCAACTTATGATATGCCTAATATTTTTGAGCAATATCAACAACGATATCAAATGAAATCCCAGCCTCAATTTTTCGAGCCATCTGGGATCTCAAGGAAAAAGAAAGGTCATCAATAAATCTTTAAATCTCTCGAAAGGCTCATGGATTAGTTCTAATGCATATTCAGCCATTCTATATAATTTAATCTCATATTCTGAAACACCAACAGACTAATCGACAGGCTACCCTGTCCAATCCACTCAAACTGGCAACACTTTTCATCTCTCTCGCCACTTGAAAGGAACTTTTCCATGAATCTAGAAGAAAAACCAAACCAAGTTAGCTAATAAGAGAGCGGTCCACCAATTCAAGCCTGCACCCCTGAAACTGGAATGACGAATAATCAACACCATACCGCTCGATACAATCAAGAGCCTGAATGATACGCTCACATTATTTTTATTTTAAAAAGAATCACAAGGTTTATCTGATGCATTGCTTAAGAATATCGGAAGGTTCAACCGCGTAAAATAATGCAACCTCTTTGGGCGCTCGGACCGAACGGTTACCTCGGTTGGCTAACCAGCCGGAACAATTGGTGGCGCAACACATGCTGCCACTGGAACATAATTTACTGCGACAATATTAAGAACTGGAATAGAAGCTCCCTGACACCGAACGTCTGCACATGCGGCACCCTGATAGGCTGCCCAGCGATAATAGGTTCTTACGGTATCTGCGTCGCCAAGATTCTCGTAAAAGCATCGTAGAGAGCCAAAGGAACCACAAGGCCCTGCTCCCTTGCCCATCGCGAGCTCGTACATCCATAACTAGATCGTCAGCATGATCAAAAACTCTCGGGGCTCCGTCAGTGCTAGCCCCAGGCTAGACTGCTTCGTCTTGAACTCATACTGTTTGCTGATTTGTCGTACGAGGGTTTACAATTGCCACGAAGGAATTAACAAAAATACTTTTGCATCCTAGACCAACGCACGATCAGAAAAGAAGGAAGTAAAACTTTCTAAATGCCATCATAGCCCCTCGTAGATAAGTACGGACGTCTACGTACCCATCAACGAGACTCTACTAGACACTGTCTTAGTCTGGATAGACTCTAAAACCAGGCTCTGATACCAACTGACACGACCCGAAATCCGGTTAGGCCGTGCGGGCACCCAACATCCTCCCCTAGACCCGTCGGGCGAACCCTTACCAATTAGATCAGAAAAATAAATATAACAATTCACAATAAGGACAAGACTTAAAAAAAAAACACAGACATACTGATATCTTTAAGCTGTACAAAAAATTACAGCTGACTACCCAACATACTAGGTTTAGGGTTATCCAGACTAGACATCTAAGAGTACAAAAGAAGACATATATCTCCTGAAGGGAGCAAAATGCAGCTGAAATAATTAACAATAAACTAGTGGCCATCCGGAATAAAAGCCAGCTCACCCTGACAGCTGAAGTCGTCTTCGCCCCTTCACAACGTGGCGAACTCAATCCTGGAGCGAACCTACCGAAACAAAATAGATAGACAAGAAACAAACAACAAACAAGGGTGAGTCAAAAGGACTCAATAAGTGGGGCAGACTAGCCACCTCAAAGAATAGGATAGCTAGCCAGGGAGAAAAGAAATAAATAGACCAAATTCCTTTTATTTAAATTATAAAAAGGCAGAGCCAGATAACAACCGAAAACACGTAAGAACTTATAAACTCAACCAAGGATGCGTGCCAGAAACATATCAACAAATAAGCAATGCACATATAAGCAGAACAGTAGTCATGTACTCCAAGTCTACACAATGGTATGAATTGAGAAGAAATGAAATGGAGTGAGATGAAATGAAATATGATGCGAAGGGTCACATGTGCCAAATGAAGGGAGCGGAATCCTCCTGCTCTGAGGGCGGAATCCTCCTACCCTCAATATGATGCAATGGAGGGGAATCCTTCTACCCTCAATATGATGCAATGGAGCGGAATCCTCCTGCTCCGAGGGCGGAATCCTCCTACCCTCAATATGATGCAATGGAGCGTAATCCTCCTGCTCCGAGGGCGGAATCCTCCTTCCCTCAATATGATGAAATGCATAACCAGAAAACGTAATACATACGAATACGGTATGATCCAATAATAATCCTTCACCGGCGCGGGACTCTCATTGACTGTTGGGAAGTATATATCAACTCACAGCCAAAGTACATTACTCAGATTCTCAATGCAATATCAATAATAGGACATAACATATAATATAGAATATAAATCCAAAGCTAAGGCGTAATGAGTACGCCTATCGGCAGCTACACACGTAAGGAACACGTGGTAGAAAATCCACGAGGCCAGGTGCCTCCAAAGAAATGGATATAAACACTTACCTCTTCCAGAAGTTAGTACAGCTAATCAACAACCGCTTTATCCTTTGGTTTCCTTTCCAAATGATCCCACTCTATTCAATAAGCAGAAAAATATATCAAATTAGGCTAAAGGCTTCATTCCTCACATCTTAGAGCAATCCAGGTAGGAACCTGATACCTTATTCGCATACGCAATACGCAGGCCAGGCCTTTATACAGGGTTTAAGGTCACATAACTGAACCCTAATTAAATTATATTTATATGTTGTCCATAATGCACTGAGTACGAATATATAATTAATTCCATTATCGGGGTCCATTTGACCCTTTAAACTATTAATTGAACTTATTAAAATGATGTCTAACTTTCTAAGTTTTACTGTTAAAATATATTCAAACACACGTAATAAACTCAAATACTATATTAGGATCATTACCTGAATGTTTTGGGGTAAAAATACTATTTTCCTCCGGCTCTTTTTCTCATTTTCTGGCATTTTTCCACGGTGTGTTTTCTGTTTCTCGCGTTTCTCCATTTCTGTTCGTTTCTTGAGTGCTGCTAAGCACTTTGGCTAAGGGATATTGATCCCTTAGCCCACCGCCCATTTCTTTTGTTTTTCATTCCTTATTTTGTCTTTTTCTATTTTTTTTGTTTGTTTTCTTTTATTTTCTTTGCGCGACGAAAATTAAAATGGTACCCTGCGATATGCGAAATAATTCCAACTTTTGCATACAAGTTATACAAAATATATGTAACATACTCGCGAAGCGGATCTCAAATTGGACTCCCAAAACTCAATATGCAAATTAAATGGAAAAGAAGTCAAATTATTTAACTTTCGGCATTTTAGCGGAAACTAGCCGAACAACATCGAAATTTACTTTCGAAAGTTCACAAAAGTTACAAATAATCATACGAACCTAACAGCACTTTCGGATTTCGAATCGGAGCTCATTCGCCAAAACCGAGCTCAGAAATCTCTTTTTAATATTTATCGATAATAAAAACTGAAACCTTCTTCCGATGCCTACCAAATGAGGTCTGATTTAGCTCAAATTTTACAAATAAGTCCCAATGGATATTACGAAGTTTTTAAAATTATCGGTACGCCAATCGGAGTCCTAACTTCCGAAACGACTAACCGAGGTCGTTTCAATGAGAGATCTCATTTCCAACTTACCACAGATGCAGCCTCCTCCTCCTCCTCCACCTCCCATAGCCTCTCCAGAGCAGTTTACCGAGTTGATGCAGGTACTGAGAGATCACACCAGAGCCGTGGAGGCTAACACCTTGGCCATTCAGGCTCATTTCGCGAATGTTCTTGCCATGAAGGCGTCCTTGTCCAGTCTTGCCACACCCTATTCTAGCATGGACAAGAAGCTTAGCCAGGCACTTGGTCTGCCCATAGAGGAAGTGGTCAACCAGAGGAGCGCAACTCCAAGTGCTCCAGTTATTTCCACTCAGCCACAGCCTCAGGATCCTATGAGTTCTACTGCACCTGCTGCCACTTGTGTTCGCCGGCGTAGAGGTCATTCCTCCACCTCTGTCACACATGCTGTTGCCACTACTCTATCTGCTTCGGCTATTATTTCATCTGCTCCATCTTCCTCTGGTGCTGCTCCACCTGTTGCTACATCTCCTTCTGTTGTTGCTCCATCTGGGCCTACTGCTGCTACATCTGCCGCTACTATTGCTACATCCTCTTCGGTACCACCCAGGCCTGCTGACGCTAAGCTGACCAAGGCTCCTCTCCTACAGTAGAAGAGGCAAATGCAACAAGAGGATGAGGATTTGAGACAGGATGCCGCGGCGACGGAGGCCGTGGATTATGACTTTGATGATGATGCGGTTGACCTATCCATAGGGTCTCCCGAGGACATTAGTAGCCTTCCCGAGGAGGTCCAGCTGGACATTGCTACACAGAGGTCTATTGAGACGGCCCACAAAGCCGCTGAGCAGAGACGAGCACCACCAGCTGCACCACCCCTTGCACCTATGCAAGGCAAGGGGAAGAGGATAGCTTGACCACACAGGGAGTCCTCTTTTCTACCCCCCCCCCCCTCCCCCTCCCCCTCTTTTTTTGGTACTTTATCTTGTTTACGTAGCATGTGAGGACGATGCTAGATTTTTAGTTGGGTGAGGGATTCGAACGTATATGTGTATTCTTGGATAGTGATGGTACTTGTGCTTAAATGATATCCATGTATACGTTCGAATCATTTTGATGTATATACAGTTAGTGTTGCCACTTTAGCTTGTTCTCTTGGTCATGTTCCTAAGATATTTTTAGTTTTCAAATAAGCCTCCGGTTTTCTTTACTTGGTTCTTTCTGGAGGTTCTTTTTGAACCAAGTTTGTACATAAAACCTTTTGAAAATATATTAATGGATTATGTGGTACTACCTATTGTTAAATTACTTTTATAGCAACTTTGAGAAATGAATGTGTATTTTGAATAGCATGGCGTGAGTTGTAGACTACGAGGTTCTCTAGTTAACTCAATTGTGTTGTTGGCGTGGTTTAAAATTTGAACCATCATATGCTTTGTGAGTGAGTGTCCTTAGTGTGTGTTTAGACCTTGAACTTGAAAGATTACTTGCATGTATGGTGAGCTCTTGAATAATAAGCTAGTGTGTGTGACTTAGAAGTTTGGAACTTGCTCTTAATATGCTTTGAGACAAAATCCTAGGTGAAACTTGACTCGAGGTATGATTTTAGGCTTTCTTTGGACCGCTACTATCCTAAATGGCCTACCCGTACGTATTCACCCCAGTTAGCCCCTCTGAGCCTTAACCTTTCATTTGGCAGTCACTAAATTGAAAACCGAGCCAATTCTTGTGTGCTAAGGCACCAACTCTCTTTTTGACCCTAACCTCCATGTGTGTATTGAAAAACGTGCAACTTAGGCTAAAACCTAATTTTGGGGGAGATGGTAAAAGCTTGGAATCCCATGGTGAATGTCAAATTGAAGTACATAAAAGAAAGAGGAAAAGAGAAACAAAAGAAAGAGAAAAAGAAAGGAAGTGTGTATATATATATATATATATATATATATATATATATATATATATATATTAAAAAAAAAAGGGGGGGGAGAAGAAGAAAAGAAAAGTGTTGAATAAAGAAGGGATTAATTGGCACCATCTTCAAAAGAAAGTTAGGATGAGCCTAATGGAAAGAAAGAAAAGGTTGCACAAAAAAGAACAAAATCATGTAGTGCTATGGAGGTATTAGTCACTAATTAGCCAAATCTACCACACCTTAAACCAAAAGCCTACATTACAACCATGTCAAGTCCTAATTGATCTCGAGTCAAGTGGCCCTACATTAGTAGAGAAGTAAAAGAAGAGAAAGTCTTTAAATTTTTGAGAAGTACACATGAGCAATCCTTTGTGAGAGTGAGAGTTCAAATCTATGGAGTCCAATTTTTGATATTAAAAAGTATTTTGTGGGCAAAGGACTCCATTCTTTTTCGTGAGGAAGCAAGTAACTTTTGAGCAAGGGGTTTGAATGCATATTGAGGCTCACGAACAACCAAAGGAAGCCGATGACCTTGAGATGACTCTAAAGGCTCGTGAGTTTCCTTTTTTCCATAATCCGAGTGAAGTGCATAGTTGGTTATCAATTGTTCATTTTAGTATGTGTGACTAGTTAGTACCAACTAATTCATTAATGCAAAAACATTGTTTGGGAAGTTCGAAATGTGGAACATGCCTTGGTGTCAAGTTTAAGAGGGAACATGCTTTGGTCTCATTGATTTTGAGTTGCTTGAGGACAAGCAAAGACTTAAGTTTGGGAGAGTTGATAAGTCGGTATTTTACCAACTCAAAGACTACTTTAAACTTTTGTAGCGAATTCACATGAACATGAGTTGAAGATCGAAGCTAGAGAGCAAGTAGTAGAGCCAAAGTGATGAAGGAAGGACATCAAGAGTGGGCGGACCGCCTACATAAAAAGGCAGGCCGCCTACTGAGCTCAGAGAACTAGCATGAGAGTGGGCGGACCGCCCGTTTACAGACGCGGACAGGCATTTATGTAGCGGAACAGGCGTAGGTACTCTCAGAGTGCCACTCCGCCTAGGAGACGACGCTATAGGAGTCTCTCCCCTGACCAAAGGAACCTCCAGGAGACGATCTTTGCATTTATGCAGGAACAAGCGGAGGTTAACAGAGGAATAAACGAGGCGATCGACTCTCTCCGAGGGCAAATCCCTCCAGTCGCAAGGGCTGATGCTGTAACACCAGGTCGAGATGCTCCTTCTTCACACACTTCAAGGCAAGGTGGGGAACGAAACAACGGAGGGACCATGGATCCACCGACCCAAGTCAACCAAAATCAAAACAGAGGATCTATGGCGTCCACTGAAATGAGCATCGTCGTGGAGGCCCTCACCAAACAATTCAAGGAGAGCCAAGAAGCGCTTCAGAAGTCTCTCCACGAGAGAATTGATCAGATACCAGGTGCTCCACCCACGTTGAAGAAAGTTGATGTACATCGCTATTCACAACGGCCTTGGAAGAAGGAAGCGGCACCAAAGGCGATACCGAAGACGTTCAATATGCCTAACATTCCGAGATATCTTGGGACATCTGACCCCAACGATCATCTCATGATGTTCAGCAACTTCATAAAAGCAAGTGATCTCACCGATGAGGAGATCGAATCAGTCCAACTGAAGAAGTTTGTGGAGACACTAGCGGACGGAGCTCTGCGATGGTATTCAATGTTGCCACAAAACTCCATTGGGTCCTTTGTAGAGATGGATGAGCTATTCGTGAAAGCCCACACAGGCGCTCAGAAGACGGAAACTCGCGTGGAAGACATCTTCGAGATCAACCAAAAGCCCGGCGAGTCTCTCCGTAAATATGTGGATCGTTTCCAACGGGAACGTATGTTGTTGCCCAAGGTACCAGACAGATGGGCGGCCATTGCATTCACCAATAGCTTGGATGTCAAGAGCTCAGAGGCTATGCATAGGCTATACGAATCCCTTCGCGAATTCCCAACAGCCAGTTGGTCAGATGTCTACAACTCAAAGGTACGTATCGATGAAGACAAGCTGATAGGGACCAGTGCCCGAGGGAAGAATCAATCGCGGAGCGGCGGCTCTGGCGGAAAAATAAAGTCGGAAAGGTCAGATGTTCGTTATGAACCATATCCGGACCAGTCACGCAACAACTCCAAATGACGCAGCCGCAACAACAGAGGGCTATCCCGAAGAGACGATTCAGAATCGAGCCCCCGTGGAGCCCCAAGTCTGCCAAGCTTCAACGTAGAAATGTCTGAAGTAGTTGCGGCACTCAAAGATATGGGTGAGAAGGTTAAATGGCCAAAGGACATGAAAACTGACCAAGGTAAGAGAAACCAGGACCTATGGTGCGAATTCCATCGTGACCACGGCCATACCACCGAAAATTGCAAGGCCCTAAGGTACGAAGTTGCACATCTATTGAAACAGGGGTTCCTGAAGGATCTTTTGACCGAGAAGGGAAAGCAAACTCACGCGAAGGCTCAGCAGAACAAACCTGGCCCTCCACGAGCATCCTCCCCGAAGAGGACATTCAATGTTATCTCGGGCGGGATCGAAGTGGATTCCGTCGTTTTCACAGCAAAAGAAGTACGCAAAGGTCTCTATCACGAGGACCAAGCATTCACGGCCAGAGGAAACGATAACATTTGAAGATTCAGACACAAATGGTCTGCAATTTCCGCATGTTGACGCGCTAGTCATAACACTGCGCGTGGCAGAATTTGATGTCAAAAGAGTGCTCATTGATGCGGGCAGCTCTGCGAATATTATTCAATCACGAGTTGTAAGGGAGATGCAGCTGTCGGGGAAGATCGTGACGATATCTCGAGTTCTCTCCGACTTTAACAACTCAAGTGAGAAGACCCTTGGCGGGATTACTCTTACGACTCTTGCCGAAGGGGTAGCGAAGGAGACGACATTTCATGTTGTCAACGCGGACCTAGCTTACAACATTATCCTGGGAAGACCCTGGATCCATGATATGCAAGTTGTTCCCTCTACTTATCATCAGGTATTAAAGTTCCCATCAGAATGGGGAGTACGTGAGGTACGAGGAGAGCAACGCTCTGCTCGGGACTGTTACTCGGTGGCCCTCAAGCTGCCCGAAGAAAGCAAATAGCAATTACAGCAACTGGGATCAGACGTAGCCCACGAAGAAGCAAAGTATGAAGTCTCGGAATTCATCACGAAGCTGGAGGCGCGGGAAAGTCACACGCCGACCGTGGAAGCTTTGGAGCCCGAAGAATTTTTCGCGGACAAACCGGAGCAAAAGGTCTAGGTAAGGACCGAATTGAGCGAGCGCTTACGAGGAGATATCCTCCAGTTTCTCAAGGAGCGACACACAACGTTCGCCTTGTCTCATGCAGATATGACATGTATTTCTCCAGATATTATCTCTCACAGGTTGAACGTCGACCCGTACCACCGCCCGGTAAAGCAAAAGAAGCGCCAACAAGGAGCTTTTCGGAACCAGATCATCAAGGATGAGGTCGATCGACTGTTGAAGATT
Source organism: Petunia axillaris subsp. axillaris (assembly GCA_029990575.1). NCBI lineage: Eukaryota > Viridiplantae > Streptophyta > Magnoliopsida > Solanales > Solanaceae > Petunia > Petunia axillaris. The sequence continues at coordinate 7,341,009 of JARKNS010000001.1, read as the reverse complement.
GGATCTGTACGTGATGTTAAGTATCTAGACTGGCTAGCCAACGTGGTCGTTGTGCCCAAGAAAAATGGCAAATGGCGAGTCTGCATTGACTTCACGGATCTGAACAAAGCCTGTCCAAAGTATTCATATCCCCTTCCCAAGATAGATCAGCTGATCGACGCAACAGCCGGGCACGAGGTGCTCACCTTCCTTGACGTATATTCCGGGTACAACTAGATACTGATGGATCCAGATGACCAAGAGAAAACATCATTCATAACTTGCAGAGGTACGTATTGTTATAAAGTTATGCCATTTGGATTGAAAAATGCATGTGCGACGTATCAGCGCCTGGTCAATCGAATGTTCCATGACCATATCGGTAAGACCATGGAAGTGTACATCGATGACATGTTGGTTAAGTCCAAAAGAGCAGAAGATCATCTAGCGCACTTAAAGGAAGCCTTCCGAATTCTCGACCAATACAACATGAAGCTCAACCCGGAGAAGTGTGCATTTGAAGTCGAGTCGGAAAAATTTCTGGGCTTCATCGTCTCTCAGCGAGGAATTGAGGTCAATCCTGCTCAGATCAAAGCTATCGAGTCAATCCCAGACGTACTTCACAACCGGAAAGACATCATGAAATTGACTGGAAGGGTGGCAGCCCTGCGAAGATTCATATCCCGATCGTCAGACCAGTGCAAGAGTTTCTTCGATGTCTTGAAGCAGAACAAAGAGTTCGATTGGACTCCCGAATGTCGACAAGCACTAAGGGATCTGAAGAAGTATCCGTCCAATCCACCACTGCTCTCTACACCTCAACACGGGGAGCAGTTGCTGATTTATCTAGCAGTTTCAGAGTCCTCGGTAAGCCCCGTTCTAGTTCGAGAAGAAAAAGGTAAATAACTTCCCATCTATTACATTAGCAAAGCTCTAATTGATGCGGAAACACGCTACCAACCCTTAGAAAAATTGGCCTTAGCACTAGTAACTGCTACCCGTAAGTTACGTCCTTATTTTCAAGGTCATTCGATAGCTGTAGTTACAACCTTTCCTTTGCGCAATGTCTTGCATAAACCCGAAATTTTGGGGAGGTTAGTTAAATGGGCTATAGAACTAAGTGAATTCGGTATTACCTATTAGCCTAGGGTAGCAATAAAATCACAGGCCCTAGCAGACTTCGTAGCAGATTTTAGCGCTCATTTATATCCTGAGGTAGAAAAGGATGCCATTCTTTATGCTGGGCAGGCCCTTGGCGCATGGACCCTATACACTAATGGCTCCTCGAGCGTCAAAGGATCCGGTCTTGGACTGGTTCTCATCACCCCATCCGGAGAGACCGTCAGGCAGGCCATCAAGTGCCCGTTTATTACTAACAATGAGGCCGAATATGAGGCCGTAATTGCAGATTGGAGTTAGCCCGAAGCAATGGAGCAAACATCATCAAACTTAAGAGTGATTCTCAACTGGTAGTCAACCAGGTGACCGGAGGCTTCATTGCACGAGAATCCAAAATGCAAGTATACCTTGCCCGTGTGAAAGAACTCCTGGCCCAGTTTGACGAATGGGAGGCACTCCAAATCCTACGGGAAGAGAACCATGAGGCAGATGCTCTCACAAATCTGGGGTCAGTAGTGGAAATGGGGGCGGCCAGCTCCTTGGTTGTCGTTCAACTCCTCTGCACGACCATAGATCGGGAAAAGTTTGAAGTTAACGCCATCAACGCAACTTGGGACTGGCGAAATGAGATTACAAATTATATACTTCATGGAACTCTGCCCGTTGATGCAAAAGCCGCTCGCAAACTCATAATAAAAGATGCTCGTTACACTATCATCAATGGAGATCTCTACCGCAAAATGTTCGCAGGGCCCCTTGCAAAGTGTCTGGGACCAAATCAGATCAACTATGTAATGCGAGAGGTCCACGAAGGCTGCTGTGGTAATCATTCCGGAGGCAAGGCATAAGCATGCAAGTTGATTCGCGCAGGGTACTATTGGGATAAGATGGAGAAGGACACGAATGAGTTTGTCAAAAAATGCGATAAATGCCAAAGGTTCGCACATCTTCTTCATCAACCGGCAGAACCGCTCCACTCAATAATCTCCCCGTGGCCATTCTTGAAATGGGGAATGGACATAGTTGGCCCTCTCCCCGCCGCGCCAAGAGGAGTACGTTTCTTGTTGATCATCACCGATTACTTCACCAAATGGGTCGAAGCGGCAGCATATGCAAAGATACGACAAACGGAGGTCATCGACTTCCTTTGGCGATATGTCGTATGTCGCTTTGGAGCACCTAAGGAAATAGTCATGGACAATGGCCCGCAATTCATCGGCCAGAAAGTGACTAGGTTCCTCGACGACCTGCACCTCAAAAGGATTACTTCTTCTCCGTACCACCCGGTTGCCAACGGACAAGCAAAATCAACAAACAAAATAATCGTTAAGTCTCTCAAGAAGCGCCTTGAGCAGGCCAAAGGATATTGGGAAGAGGAGCTGCCCGGTGTGCTATGGGCTTACCGCACGACGATAAAAATGAGTACAGGAGAGACACCTTACTCATTAGTATACGGTGCAGATGCCCTAATCCCAGTCGAAATCGGAAAGCCCAGCCTACGGTATGCACATGCCACTGAAGAGTCCAACTCGGTCAATCTCTCCGAAGAGTTGGATTTCCTCGAAGAGCGAAGGGAACTAGCCCTCGTACGAGTAGTCGCCCAGAAGGAACGAATTGAACAATATTACAATCGGGGACTGCGCGTACAAAGTTTCCAGGTTGGAGATTTTGTACTAAGGAAAGTATCCCAAAACACGGAAGAAGCAAATTCTGAGAAGCTAGGCCCCAATTGGGAAGGCCTCTACAAGCTAGTCGCATCAGTCGGCAAGGGATCTTATCGCTTGGCACGGCCAGATGGCTCGATTATCCCAAACAATTGGAACGTGATTCACCTCAAAAGGTATCACTTCTGAGTGGTAAAATGGTCAGTTATTTTCTTCCTACCTTTTACTTTTGTGACAATCCTTACTTTTATTATACTTCTTCTAAATGGTACTAACGGCCTGAACAAGGCCAGATCCGTTTAGCTCAACTGGTAGAGCTCGAAATTCTTCAACTTCGCAGATGTGGGTTCGAATCCCACAACGGACATACTCTTTGTTTGGTTATATGTGTTCTTTTATCTAAGACCAGCCTTAATTCTTTTTATGTTATCACTTCCCGTGTTCCAACATAAAAACAAGGAAGGTGGTAAGAGGCCCCTGTAGGCCAGGCCCCTGAAGGCCAGGTAAAACCTTCATAAAGGCAAAAGACCTTGTGAAAAGGCGAATTTTTTAAAAAACTTTTTATGTGACAAGCTTCCACGAAAATAAGAGAAGTCGTTCACAAGGCCAGCGACTCGGCCAGAATTAAGCTACAAATTTCCTGCAACAGCTTTCAACTATCAAGGCGATAAGAAAAGTTGTTCGCAAAGGCCAACGATTCGGCCAAAATCTATCGACCACGACTCGTCCAGAATAGAATATCTGTGCAGATTACTCACGACTTATGAGAAAGGCTAAGTTAAAACATTCGGGCAGACTTTTGGAGACCAGAACTTAGCAAAGTTCAAACTTCTAAAAAGCTCCTAAACATAAGGCACGAAGGCCACAATGCATACAAATGAAAGATCAAAGATTCAGGCTATATACAGTCAGTGAATTAAAAAAGATCTGAAATTATATACATGATCGTGACAAAATGATAAAATGCTGAAAAAGACTGACAGAAATTTTGCAGAGTGATCAAGGCCAATAAAACCGGCTGAACAAGGATCAGAGAGTCCCTAAGAGACCTCTATCCACAATCAACTAATCCGGCTATCGCCAGATGTACAAACTTACAACCTAGCCAATTTAGGGGGCATCAGTTTTGGGGGCTACGACCAGAACCCGACGCACCGGCTCCGTCGATTCTGTCATCGTCTCCCGAGCTCTCGTCGTCATCATCATCCTCATCTTCATCTGGCTCAGACTCTTCGGGATAAAGGTTTAGCACTTGTCTCACTTCACGAACAGCGCCCTTTGTTTTTAGCAGCATCTCCTCAACGTTGATCTGGCCAGTCTGGACCTGCTCGAGCAATGTGCGCTTAGCCTCGAGTACAGCAAGCTTCGCCTTGATTTCAAATTAATCGCGCAGGTTTGCCAAGTCCTTAGATAACGTGCTTTGAACACTCATCGACTGGGCAACCTAGTCCTTAGCGGCTTGAAGCTCAGCTCTGGCTCTAGCGGACTCTTCACTAGCCCTTTGCAGGTCCATCTCAAAAGATCCACGTTCATCAAGAGCTTCTTTCAGCGAAGCCTTGCATTCTTCGAGCAGAGCCTCCAGGCTCCGAGCAGATTGTGCGAACCCTTCTTTCTCTCCAAAAAGAAGGTCCTTTTCCTTGGAAAGTTCGTTAATGTGCTCAACACGCTTGTTGTTGGTATCAGCCAACCGATTAACTTCATTCCCAAGGAAACCACACCTCTCTGCTAGGGCCTCATTCTCCCTCAAAGTCTTTAGCAGCTCTTTCTTCAGCTCAAGCACCTGGTCAGGGTCATTGATCCTGGAGTGGAACATCAACTCGGCGGCCATCATACTTGACTGAAGAAACCAAAGAAGTAAAGTTAGAAGTCTAAAGTCAAAGTTACTTCGACGTAAAAGGCATTAAAGGAGAAAACTTACCCGGGCAGAGTCTGCAGCGATAGCAAAAGCCAGTTCCTCGTCACTCATCGCCCTCATTGTCCACTCCTCTCGAGGACCGATGAGTGATGAGACTGCTTTGGCCAAACTGCCCGGCCTGGTTACAAAGTTGACATCAGGGGCTAGCTTCATCGTGCACTTCCTCTCGCAGTACTTAGGCTCTCTAGCTTGCTCAGAAGGATAGTTCGGTCCAAACTTGTAGCGCACGCCCCGGATGTCCCTTAATCCAGTCTGACCGCCAATGATGGTCCGCCGAGTGAGCCTTGTCATTGACATATCAGGATCACCCTCCACTCCAGGGTCTCTTGTATCACACTCATGTAAACCGACAGGTGCTTCCCCCTCAACGGCCACGTTCTCCAGGTCCTTAAAATGAAAAACACGAGGACTCTGGCCACCCTCTTGGGGAATCTCCTCTCCTCTTTCTTCTTCTTCTTTTTCTTCTTCTTCACCAACCTTTCTTTTCCCCTTATCTGCACGAGAAGGAGACGCCTTCACCTCGTCATCAACTCGGGGACTCCTCTCCGGAGTACGGGCAACCTCCTCCTCGACCTTCCTCTTGTCACTTCGAAGATAGGGTTTTCTCACAAGAGGTTCGGCAGTTTCAGTCTCAGCATCTGAAATGTCGATTACCTCCTTGTCAAAACCCTCTCCCTGTGCAGACTTGGGGACTTCGGCAGGGGTCTTGGCACTCTCTCCGCAGGCTCTGGCACACTGGCATTGGGCGGGGTCACACCCCCAACAGTTAAGGTTTTCCCGGCAGCAGCGGAAGTCTTAAGAGCAGACTTCTTCCGCGCTCCGCCTTCACCTTGGCCCTTCTTCTTCCTCTTCAAGGAGCCAAGGCCACTGGACAGAAGCTCCTCACCACTTTCCCTCCCGCGCAGCACCTCCGCTGAAGCTTTTATAGATGCGACCTCAGCATCGGGATAAACGGCGAGCCCAGATGGCGCGGCTTGAGAGGAAGGGGCAGGGAAAAAGTCCCCCTGAGTACCCAGACCTACAAAAGGTAGAATGGTCAGACACAGCAAAACTACGAAGAAAAAAAATTGCTATAACAGCGGAAAATTCTCACCGTGAGTCTTCACGGTCAGACTCTTTTGCGCAGCAAAGTACGCCCATACCCTCTGCTCAGGGGAGAACTTCTTCAGGATCGCCTCGACCCATGCCGTCTGCTCATCAATTGATATGAGCTCGTCATAGGATCGCTTGGCGGCTGTAAGGAAGAATCAAATGAATAAGCAGACAAGAAAAAAAGGAAGCACGAGAAACTTAAAGGAAAACTCGGGGACTTACGCTTCTTGTTCCAGATCTCGGGGAGAAGAGTCTTAGAGTTGAAGGACAAGGCCTGAGTGCGCACGAATACATACCGGTGCAACGAGCCCCGGTCGTTTGTATCCTCAGAACTGCGCACCAAGCCCTTGCTCCCGCGCATCCTAGCATTGACAAAACCGTCTTTGAAGATTTGTATACTATACAGAGAAATAAAATGCTCATACTCAAAATTTTGGTCGGTTTCTTCTGCAAACCAATCCATAAGTGTCACTATTCTATACATACTGGGGCACAGCTGCCCCGGGCAGAGTAAATACTCTCTGAAGAGCCTCTCAAGCACATGGTGCAGGGGTAATGTGCAACCAACTGTAAATGTGTAGGTGCACATGGCCGTCCACCCAGCCCTATGCAAAGTAATGTTCTTCGCTTCAGATATCGGCAAGTGGGGGACACTCGCGTCCCAATTGCAGTCCACTCTAACCCGTGGGATCATCTCTGATGTGATCCCAGACTTGAACCTATACGCCGGCCATGCGCATACATCTCCGTGATTGTTGAAAGCCTTGATATTGCAGTCCTTTTCCAACTCACCCCACTTTTTAGGAATGATCTCTGCAGCAGTGGCCTGAGCAGCCCTAGGCCTAGGGGTAGCTGTAGAAGAACTACCAGCGGCAGCATCCATGTTTAGGTTTTTCCTAGCCTTTGGAGACATGATTCAAGAAGAGTTGAGAAATTTGAAAGGAAGATTGAAGGATATCCAAGAGTTTCTCAAAGATTTGGCACCTTTAAGATGAAAGCAAGTAAAAGGGTTAAAATTCAACAAACCCCTATTTATAGGAGTAAAAATCCGGCCCATCAAGTTCCCACAAGACACGTGGAGACTATCGGAGAGGTCACGATCAGATCCAACCGTCAAAAGAGGAAGTAGGTTTCACCAAGTTTCGAAGCAACATCATTACCCTGAAGTGCAGCGGTCACCTCGCAATTGACAGCCGACGTGTGCACGTGATTGAGGCGGTTAAAATCATTATTTTTACCCTTGGGACGCACAGTAATCGCTTCGAAGCTGACGGCGGATGTGCAGATATGCCAGTTGCAGTTACTTTTTCACATCGCGCATTTAATGCGCACGTCATAGGAACTTCTCATGTAGCTGATGAAGTGCGCACGTCACCCAGTTTCGCCATATATAGATTGGATTTTGCAAGATGAAACTTCCCGCCAAAATTCACATCCACTCCTCGAGCAGAAACTCTACTCAAGATGTGCGGGGACTATCTGTATTGGATAAAAACTGACGTCACCTAAAAAGTGACACGTGTGTGCCATGTGGCACGGGCAGAAGTTTCTCCGGACAGACATTTAGCGGACAGATAACTAGCCAAGCGGTTACCACAAGCAGACCCAGAGCAGTATCGTAACGCTTCCTAGATCAGCACGATCTGAATGAGCAGTTACGAACCTAATCATGTGTGATTGCTTAATGAATGGTCATTAAGGCGACGATTACACAATCCAGCGGTTATGTATCCAACGGATACGTGCCCAGCGGTTACAAACCCAACGGACGCTTATCAGACCTATAAATAGCACTCGTTCCGAATCATTGTAATATATAATTTACTCTCTGTCTACAACATCAATAAGAATACTCTTTCTTATTCTTGCTCAAATACTGGTCTTCGCTTATATTGGCTGGATACTTTGCTCTCTAGTCTCCAAGTATAATCAGTAACGAAGAATCCTCATCGGGATCAAGCGATCCAATACGGTTACCTCTATCTATTTTATTCACGCTTTAACCTTATTTATTCTCGATTATATTTTATTTCCATATCACTAATTATCATTATTGGAAACCATGCATATATTGATAATCTAGTGATCAGCGCCATTCCGTATTAAATTTGGTTAAACTCTTAGTCTAAACTATTGATCGTGACTTCGCAAACATAAATTTAATTGTTAATTGGCCTAAAATCGGATCTAGGTTAAACAATCTTGATAATCATGCAGGGATGTACGAAATACGAAAATATTGTATAAGATTGGGATAATGCGTGAAAATAAGCAAGGAGTTCAATTAGGACTCAAACATTTGAAGGGCTTTAGAGTTCTAATTGCTCAAGACTTCTCAAGTATTTAAGGCTATTAATTGAGAAGCATTTCAGTTGTTGAAGACACGCACAAATTCAGAGAGTTTAGAGGAGCAACATAAAAGTCATTCTAAATTGTATTTGAGCAGTCGTCTAGCTACAGGGAACTAAGTGAAGAACCTATTCCTTAGGATTGAGTTTTTATTGTTCTCAGTCTTAGTTCATCTGTAGTAGGATCTATCGAGTTGTACTATTTACTTTCATAGAAATTCTGTAAGAGTACACATCATTCAAGTCTTGTACTTGTGAAAGGGGTCACTATAGGATTAGAGTTAGTCCTAGGTTAGTAAAAAGGTATTCTTGCAACCAAGTGTGTCTTCCAAATAGTAAAGTTGAAATCCTACTTGCGAGAGTAGGTCATAGTTTTTTTATCCCTAGTTAACGGGATTTTTACACGCTAAAATCAAGTGTTCATTTACTTACAGTTTATTTAATTCCGCATTTAACAAAGTAAAGAAACACATTGAAGAAACTGGTCCTTAAGTAATAAGTGGTGTGTCTTGGAAATTAAACCAAGTACTTTAAATGAATCAAGAGCACAGTTCCATTGAGAATTGATCTTCCAACGTCTACTTTTCCAATTCCAACAACATTAGTGATTAAAAAGCTCTTAAGGAGTCTATAAAGTGATGAGGCTCGGCTCCATACACTACAAACAAAACGGCTTTTAGCCACGCCGAAAAACGTAGCTAATGAGTGCAAAAAGCATGGCTAAACACGTTTTACCACGATTTGTTAGCCACGTTTAGAACCATGGTTGAAGCTGGTGTCGCAATGATCTTAGCCATGATTTTAGCGTCCGTGGTAACATCCATTTAGCCACAGTTTGAATTCCATTTAGCTACGGATATAGCATGGTAATTATTACTGAGAAAAAGAAACCTTTGCCTAAATTTGACATTTGCCACGCCACGCAATTCTGTGGCTAATTCTCCTTCAGTAATTTACCTCATTTAAGCTTAAAAAATTGGCTATTAATAAAAAAATATAGAAAAAGAAAAACTGCTACTAATATTATTTATTGTTTACAATAGGCACATCTACTAAATATCACTCCTATAATACAATGATATCCCAGTAAAATCACAATACTAATCATTACAAACAAAGCAAAGGCTTCAAATGTTTAACAGGCATAAAAGGGTTGACATTGTTTTTCTATAGATTACAATAAGGCACCTATTACAAACTCCAAAATGATGAGGTGCATAATATCTTCTGCATCTCTGATCCAACATAATTTGCAGCTGCGGTAAAAATAAAATAATCCTTATAGAACAATAAAAGTAAATATTTACATGCTAGAATGACGTTAAAGTTTACAGTAAGCAAAGCAGAGCTTGAAAGCAATGTTAAGAGTTCAATATATATGACATTTCATGAGATGCATATATACTAAATACCCAATTCATTGGTAGAAGCCAAGTGTTAGGTGCATGCAACTTAAAAAAATTTAAGGGCCGCTATCTGTAGCACTAAAAAGCACAAGCTAGTAACAGAGGAAGAAAAAAGAGATTTCAAAAAATTTAACACTTTGATTAAGCCTGCAAAGGTAGCATATCCCTACAATCAAGTGACTAAGACTAAGGAACATGCAATAGATAGATACTGACGGTGCTAATAAAAGAAACAACTCTGATCTATCAAAAATTAACTACAACTAACAAATCCATACCTGCAAGAAGGATCACGACACCCCTATGCTGATTGACCAAATAACTCAATAGGGGACAGAGAAGAACTCCTATTTTCTGCTAATATTCCAACAAAAAATCTCTCAACGCCTATTGAGCGACTATAATAGATCTATCCATTGTCAACTTAAAAGTTGTGACATACCCATGTCAATCTTCTTTCCTTGTGTCAAAACTATGAGAAGGCTTTGTCATTTAAAGTTACCTTCAGTAATTGCTCACTTAAGAAGCTGACTTAGTTCTTAGCATGTGTATTCACTACACCAAAAAACCCACTCCTAAGCTTTATTACAAAGTATTTATTTACAAAGTTCATTACAGGGAAAACAAATACTGATTCCATATGCTTTTAGTAGACTAAAGTAACATACACTATATACCAAAGTGGGTCTATAAACTAATTTAACTAGGTCATTAATCATTTATAATCCATAAATAGTTAACAAAAGCAGTAATCACCTGAATGGACAGCTTTTTCCCTATGGTTATGAAGTACAACATTGCAAGCAATAGACAGATACCATGACCCCAGTCACCAAACATGACTGCGCAAAGGAATGGAAATGTGATTTTAGTGTAAACACCCGTATTTGCTTCCTGATATTCAGCCACCCTGCAAAGTTGATCAAACATGAATATGAAAACTAATAATATCACATTAAATATTAGAAATGGAAACACCACGATATTTTAAATATGTTTAAGATTTGAACTTCTATCAATTAAGAAGATGGGTATTTTCCCAAACACAAAAAATAACCACATTTCTCTTGACAAAGAGGTCTGTAATACTGAAACCCAAGACAAATACCCGAGTACAAAACTTCGCAAATTTCATGACAATGATAGAACCTACTACTTCTGCTTTGAATACCTAAAAATACTTGAAGCTTCTGCAAGAGCCACCACTTCATCCAAGTTCTATTGGTTTCCTGTTATGCAAACAATAAGCTTTTGTCAATCAATTGATTTGCCAAAAAGCAAAAACAATGTCTTACCAAGTAAAAGAAAAGGGAGGGAAGGGAGATGGACGAAAGTACGACCAAGTTTCAGAAATGGACTTAACTCTAGTGTTTTACCATCATGAGCAATGCCTCTGTCATGGAAGCACCATCTTTCTACAGCAAGTTTGTCCAACAACTCAAATTGGCTCTCACTTATCAATGACAAGTTGTCATTTCTATACAAGCCCCATCAACTAATCTAAATATTCCAGTTTCATGCGCTTCTTGATGAATGATAGGTTAGACAAGCTTAAGCTCATTATTGCTAAAAATGATAGGTTTCAAGTTTAAATTAATCTCTAAATGTTCCATTTTCATGAAAATCTTGCTGAATCTCATCTCTGTAAGTGTTCCTGTTTTATAAAGAAATAACATGCTTAACCTAATCACTATATAGATTGGCAGGACTTACCAACCAACCTCTTCTAATAAAAATTATGCAACTTGTTATCTTATCTTTCTATTCTAATCGAGTTACTTATTTATACAGTCTTGCATTGTTAGTCCGTTAGACAAGTACGGATGAAAATGTATAGATGACAAAGAGTGTGCTAAGATTGAACTGAAAAAAAACATGAATTCAAGTAGTGAAAAAGGTAATCAACTGAATCACAATAAAAGATAATATATCTCAATTACAAGAGGAGTGGCTTCAATTGAAAGAAGATCCCACAACAACATCCAAATACTATAAATTGGGAGAGGTTCTGAAAAACCTTATGCATTCATGTATCATAGAGAACATACCAAAAGCTAATAGGACATTCCTAAACTAAGATAGACATATATGTTACTGACTTTCCATAGGGTGTAAGTGTATGGAATAGAATAAAATTATAGTAGAAAGCTAACCTCTGAGATTTGTCATGAGTTTCAAGAAATGATTGTGTAAGATGCAGGTAACAATGATATGGCATTAATGATCAAGTTTCTCTAAAAGTAAGGGTAAACATGCAACAGAACCATAAGGCCATAAACAAAAAATAAATGATTCAATTAACAACCTTGAAACCACTTTGATTGTCATTCTCAATCAAGGACTGTCTAGGTAAAAGATACTCTGCTGATCTTTTGCAACTGCCGATAGTGGTTCCAGTGGGAGAAATAAATAACTCTCTATTTGCACTCTTCCACAATGTATCCATTCCATCCTCCTTATTGAACTAAGAACATGAGAAAAGAACAATGTAAATGTAAAAGTTCTATAAGAAAATATAAATACATAGAGGATAAAGGATACATTCAGTATACGACTTAATAAGAAACCCCAAAATTGATCTAAATAAAATATCCCAACATAGAGAGACAAAAACCAGCTATCCGAAACACACAATGTACGCTCATAACCTAGAAATTAGAAATATTATACTCTAAGCAACTTCAAATAATCAAACTGAACTTAACAACAACAACAATTACGAAAAGAATCAGAGTAAAAGTCACAGATAAAAAAGAAAAAAAGTCAAAACACAAATTAACCAGATCTAATAAGAAATAGTAAAAGCTATATCAGAAAATAGGATTAGATGACAAGAAAATATAAAATTGTTGTTGAAATTAAAAAATGAAAGGCATAGGGAACCTCGAAAGTCAAAATGAACTCAGTATCCGCTCCAATATACTGATGACTCCAAAAGAATACTTGAATTTGTAAATTGCAGGTCGTGCGCTGCTTGAAAATAATCGATTGGGATGGTAAAAAGTCTTAGTTTATGGTTTTAGGGGGAGAAAGTGGGGAAAGAGACGCGGTGTGGGGGTTTGAGGGGGGTGGAAGATGAAGGGAGGAAAGTGATTTTGGGAGATGTAAAAAAATGAGGGATCGAAAATAAGGTGTTTGCACTTGGATTTTCCTACGGTTTGCCAACTGTGGGTAAAAGCCGTATTTTGAAACTATTGCTATAAAAGCGTGGCTGTAGAGCCTTTTTTTTTGTAGTGATATACATAGACATTTAAGTGCAAAGAATGGTTATTTTCATAAGGAGAACTCCACTTTATAAAATCATCACTAAAAGAGGAAACAACAAGCCGATAAGGCCTAGCGATTTCTAGTTGAGGCTGATTATAATCAAAAATAAACGGCTAAGATTCCTTTATGTTCTAGGCAATTAATGTGGTATGACAATTTTAAACTAGAATAATATAAAGTGTCATAAGGCAGTTATGGATTCCAAATCATAAGGACTACATTTGCTTCACCCCTTTGTGCTCCAAATAAGATGTATTATTGTTACAGCTTATATCACAAACTATTAATGATCTTAAATTGGAGACAAATGTTAGTGCATTTCTCATTCATTTTAACTTTCACCCCTTAAAGTGCTTTTCTCCAACAGTCAAAATCTTTCTATTTTGCAAAGTGCATGTTGCTCCCAAACGCACACGCAAGTATACGTGGTCGCCAAGTAATAAAGTGATAAGATGAGTATCGTTCCCACGAGGACTATGCAGACTGAGTTCTAGCAAACAATTTATTTAAACTATTCAGGGATCTTTTTCCAATAGTGAGGATTTTGTTAACTAAAGAACAGTAATTAAATGGTAAAAGTGAATTCAAACAATGGAGCAAGACTTGGTTGTTATCAGTAATAAGGAGACGGTCCAGGGTCAGAGTTACGAACAATCCAGTTGAGTCATCCAATTGATTCCACTTCTTAAATCCCGGGTTACTAACTAACAGATTAATTGTACCCGTGAAAACCTTTCAGTTCTTCACGGTCTATGCAGGCTACTCCAATCCCTATATGTCTATGGGTTGAATCACGTGCACGCATTAACGAATTCTGTAATTAGTTAAACTAGGCGAGCAAGTATATGTCTATCCTACTCACGAATTGGTTCCCCGATGCCCGGGTTCACAAACTAGTCCTATTCTTTCTTATTACGTAATTAAATTCCCTCTTTCGAGTTCAATCTAAAAACCATAGATAATGCGTAATAATCGGGCCCTGACAATTACACAAGTGAAATCAAGAAAGAATAAGTAACCCGTAATGGGATTCAATTAATGGAAATCAATCTTCAAACATCAACCTTCATGTAATACTCTAACCCTAGAACGATAGGATTAGCTACGCATACTCATAATAACAACACAAGGAATTGATGTAATAATGAAATAATGATGTAATAGATTAATGGAAGGAAGAAAAACCCTTGTCTTGATGTTATGAGCTCTCAAATTTGCTCCAAAGTCTGAACTCCTTACAAAAACTAAGTAATAAACTATTTATAATGTTTCCATACCCTTGGTAATAAGTTAGACCCAAAACTAGGAGGAATAGGGAGTAAAATCGCGCACAAGGGGCGCTATAGCGGGCGCCCCGCGCCCCGAAAAGCGTGCACAAGACCAGACCTCGCCTCCAGGCTTCGTGCCATAGGCCTGCGTCGCAAGCCAAACGCGCCAATCACTGCGCGCGGTGGCCTGCGCGGCGCGGGCCCTAAAGCGCCAGCCAAAATTGCTCTTTTCCGCTTCAAAACTCGGCTCGTGTCGTGCCTATGTGTGCTCAATCCAATCCTCAATCAAAATCAAATCTTTTCTTGCTCAATCAAGCTCTTAAAAGCTCCAATTACACTGCATAACAACCTACATACGCACGACATAAAATCAGTGTAAAACCACAGTCACAAGCTATAAAACAAGCGAATAAGGTACTAAAACGTGAGGAAATATTAAGGAAATATAGGCATATTATGCCAAACATCACCACCCCACACTTGAACCTTTGCTCGCCCTCGAGCAAGTCACATCTCACTTCCCAACCTAGGTAAAACAGGTCTGCCTATGACTATGGTTGATACCGACCATTGCACCAATGCGCACATGACTACCATGGGTCCACAACATGCCAACAATTTACCAAAACCAAAAATATAAGAACAACCACCCCAAAATAGCTCAAATGCACAAAATTCAACTTAATGCAACCATGCTCCCACAAAATCACACCTATCTACTCAATCAAGAACCATCAACTTTACCTACTTCATGCAAACCATGTGCCCTCACCAAAATGAAGCAAGAGAGTGTCCCCCAAATATCACACACAACCATGAATATCAAGAATAGACTGGGGACAATAGCATAGAAAGAATTCACTCACTCTCATAAAAGTCTCACATGTCACACACAATGTACCATAGGCTTGCCCGTAGTGTAGGACTCCACTAATGTAGGCTCACTCCAATCGGGATTAACTAGGACTTTAAAAAGGTTGTAATGTAGGCTAAGGGGCTGGTAGGATACATATGGTAATAGTGACTACCTCCCTAAGCACTTTAATACATCACATTTAATTTCAAACACAATTCTCATCAAAGCCCCCCAATCAACAACTATCACACATACACCTTCTCAACAAGTAGCATTTTTTTCTTTTTAAGCACACACTAGCAAGGAAGGGATATCTTTTTCTCTATTTCTTCACAATTTTTTTTTCTTTTCAACTTTGCTCTTTTTTTTTTTTCTTTTCTTTTTCAATTCACTATTTTTCTCAATTTCATTATCTTCCAACCTTGCCAATGCTTTTCACTACTTCACAATTTTCACAATTATTCCCCTTCATTAGCTCCACTCAAAAGTCTCCCAACATCCAACCACAACTCCAATCATCTACACAATATTAACAAAGTGCTTAAGGAGTAAGGGCCAAAAGAATCAATTAAGAACAAATGGGTAGGCTCGGGGTGTGGGTGCCAACAAAAAGGGTCAAAGAAATCACAACAACAATTTTTCCAAGGTATATATGTAAGGGTAGGCAAATCAAAAGAAGGCCTAGTATCATCTCCCGACTAGAGCAAACCTAGGATTTCGCTTTGCACACACACGGGGCAAGTTCTAGACATTAATAAGCAACACGGAGCAAATAAGAACATGCCTCACAACACACATTGCACACAATCCACACAAAAAGGTTCCATCAACAACTCTCAACCAAGCTTCTAGAATGCAACTTGTGGAAATTTAAGCACTCATGCACAAAAGTTCACAATCAAGTCAAGCAAGCGGACTCAAGCATCTCAAGGGGGTTGTTCCATTTTTTCTAGGCATGCATCTCAATTTAAAACCAAAAGACACCACAAATAGCACATGCAATCAAGTCCAAGTCCACCGGTATCAAACAAGTCAAAGGCACCTAGCATTCCACCTATTCCTACGCCTAGGGTCATCTACAACTAACTATCCTAATCCTAAAAATAAAAAACTACCCGGTTCAAAGGCCTTCCCGTGGAAAAGAACCGAGGCCATAAGAAAAACCACGGGGTGGATGACATGTACCACTAATAAAACTAAAAGGAAAATCTTTTTGGACTTTTTCATATATTAAAACAAGAAACAAATAAAAATAAAGTCAAGTGACAAAAGAAAAACCTACGGTACATGCATCCTAACCTCAAAAATAGATAAAGGGTAGTTCCCCACCCCACACTGAAACTAAGCACTGTCCTCAGGGCTAAAAATAAGCAAGCGCAAGGTAAGGAAAACTTCCCTGAAGATTCTAGTCCTTGGTGCTAGCATCCTCCAAGCCTTCATATAGTATGAGGTACTCAGACTTCCCCCAACAGATCATCAACATTAGGCAAGGGTGAGGACACCCCACACTTAGCCTCGACATTACATGAACCTGCAATCCAAGGAAAAACAACAACTACGTGACACTATAAATAAAATAATACAAGTACAAACTCGGGTTGCCTCCCGAGAAGCGCCTTAGTTAACGTCGTGGCACGACGACACTTTTAGCTCACTTCCAGCCTTTATGTCTTCTCTTCTTACGCCGAACTTTTGCTTTCTTCCCTTCTTTTAGAGAACCCATCTTCAACTTCACATGTGGTTTACTTCCATGTTCTTGTTTGACACATTCAATCATAGAGCACTCTTCCACCTTAGCTATGTGCTCCTTCTCATTATAAACCTTGAAAGTAACCTTTTCACCATGCGCTCTAACAGTCATCTCACCCAGCTCCATGTCAATAATTGCCTTCGAGGTGACCAAGAATGGTCTCCCCAAAATAATTGGAGCTTCTAGGTCCTCTTCATAATCTAGGACTACAAAATCAGCAGAGAATGTAAATTTACCAACTTTTATCAACACATCCTCCAACTTACCCTCAGGGTGAGTGAGTGATCCATCCGCCATCTTGAGAGTAACTGAAGAGGGCTTGATTTCTCCTAGCCCTAACCTTTTGCAAACAGACAGAGGCATGAGATTTATGCTTGCACCCAAATCACACAAGGCACCAGTGATACTATGCCCTTCAATGGTACAAGGAATAGTAAACTTCCCAGGATCTTGAAGTTTTGGAGGTAGCTTACTCAAGATTGTGCTACACTCCTCAACTAACTCAACTGAATCTATTTCTTGAGGCTTTTTCTTCTTAACTAAAATCTCTTTTAAAAACTTCACAAAGGATGGCATCAATTCAAACACATCAGTCAAAGGAATATTAACATGAAGTTCTTTTAGCATACTCACAAATTTTTGATACTGGGCTAAATCCTTTGACTGTATAAGCCTCTGCGGGAATGGTGGAGGTGGCCGAGGTGCCTCCTTTCTCTCTTCTTTCTTCTTCATCTTCTCCACTTTTTCAATTTTTTCTATTTCAGCTCTCTCCTCAGACTTGGCCATCAGTTCTCCACCATCAATTAAAGTCACTGCAAGACATTGTTCAGGCTCTTTTTTAACAGTACCTATTTCTCCCACCAACTGCCCCAACTGGTGCTCCAAGTTCTTGTGAGCACTGGCAAGATCTTGTATGGCCTGTGCATGGGCTGCAGTGTCAGCTATCATTCTCTGCTGGCCTGCCATTATTTGCTTTAGCATATCTTCAACTGAACTGCTAGCCTGCTGTGGTGGAGCTGGAAGTGGGTGGTAATTATTCGGGGCTCTCGTATTGCTTTGATAATACCCATTACCAAACTGGTTTTGACTCTGCAGCCTGTTTGGATTACCCACGTAATAAACTGACTCTGGATTAGAAGGGCAAACCTCTGTAGCATGATCTTGACCACAAACCTCACAAAAACTCTGGAGTTGTTGCACAGGAGCCACTGCTTGCTGAGTCTTCGATAGAGCTAGCTTGCTAATTTGATTGGAAATAGCATCCATCCTAGCCCGTAGCTCTGAAACTGCATCTAACTGAAGTACCCCTGCAGCTTTCTGCGTAGTAGCTCTACCATCTCCCTGCCAATCAGGGTTGCTCTGCGAAAAGTTATCTAGCAACTCATAGATCCGGTCAAAATTTAAGGCCAGTACTTGACCTCCAGCAGCAGCATCTACCACAATCTTAGTATGTGCAGTCAACCCCTCAACAAAAGTATGTGCAAGAACCTCATTGGATTGGTTGTGGTGTGGACAATCTCTCAGTAAAGCTTTGAACCGCTCCCAGGCTGAATATAAAGATTCTCCTTCTAACTGTCTGAAGGACATAATTTCACTCCTCACCCGGGCTGTCTTGGCAGATGGATAAAACTTAGCCAAGAACTTCTTAGCCAAATCATTCCAAGTGGTGATAGACCCAGACTTTTCAGCCTTTAACCACCTCTTCGCTGCCCCAATCAGTGAAAACGGGAACAATGTCAAGCGAACATAATCAATAGGAACTCCCGTTGGTGTATAAGTATCACTGATCTCCAAGAAATTCTGGATATGTTGTTGCGGATCTTCATGAAGCAATCCACCAAATTGTCCAGTCGTATGTAACAGTTGTATCATACCGGACTTAATCTCAAAGTTTCCAGTAATTCTTGGCTTAACTATGCTTGAAGCTACTCCATCCAGGCTGGGGAGAGCGACATCTCGCACAGCTAAAGCTCGTTCTTCTGCCATTCCTGTAGGTAAAGATCAAGCAGGACCTAATACCTGAAACAGCAGAAAACTCAAAACAAAAATTAAACCTGAATAGAAATTAATAAACTGTTCAAAAAGAAATCAGTCAAAAATTAGTCCCCGGCAACGGCGCCAAAAACTTGTTGCTCCCAAACGCACACGCAAGTATACGTGGTCGCCAAGTAATAAAGTGATAAGATGAGTATCGTTCCCACGAGGACTATGCAGACTGAGTTCTAGCAAACAATTTATTTAAACTATTCAGGGATCTTTTTCCAATAGTGAGGATTTTGTTAACTAAAGAACAGTAATTAAATGGTAAAAGTGAATTCAAACAATGGAGCAAGACTTGGTTGTTATCAGTAATAAGGAGACGGTCCAGGGTCAGAGTTACGAACAATCCAGTTGAGTCATCCAATTGATTCCACTTCTTAAATCCCGGGTTACTAACTAACAGATTAATTGTACCCGTGAAAACCTTTCAGTTCTTCACGGTCTATGCAGGCTACTCCAATCCCTATATGTCTATGGGTTGAATCACGTGCACGCATTAACGAATTCTGTAATTAGTTAAACTAGGCGAGCAAGTATATGTCTATCCTACTCACGAATTGGTTCCCCGATGCCCGGGTTCACAAACTAGTCCTATTCTTTCTTATTACGTAATTAAATTCCCTCTTTCGAGTTCAATCTAAAAACCATAGATAATGCGTAATAATCGGGCCCTGACAATTACACAAGTGAAATCAAGAAAGAATAAGTAACCCGTAATGGGATTCAATTAATGGAAATCAATCTTCAAACATCAACCTTCATGTAATACTCTAACCCTAGAACGATAGGATTAGCTACGCATACTCATAATAACAACACAAGGAATTGATGTAATAATGAAATAATGATGTAATAGATTAATGGAAGGAAGAAAAACCCTTGTCTTGATGTTATGAGCTCTCAAATTTGCTCCAAAGTCTGAACTCCTTACAAAAACTAAGTAATAAACTATTTATAATGTTTCCATACCCTTGGTAATAAGTTAGACCCAAAACTAGGAGGAATAGGGAGTAAAATCGCGCACAAGGGGCGCTATAGCGGGCGCCCCGCGCCCCGAAAAGCGTGCACAAGACCAGACCTCGCCTCCAGGCTTCGTGCCATAGGCCTGCGTCGCAAGCCAAACGCGCCAATCACTGCGCGCGGTGGCCTGCGCGGCGCGGGCCCTAAAGCGCCAGCCAAAATTGCTCTTTTCCGCTTCAAAACTCGGCTCGTGTCGTGCCTATGTGTGCTCAATCCAATCCTCAATCAAAATCAAATCTTTTCTTGCTCAATCAAGCTCTTAAAAGCTCCAATTACACTGCATAACAACCTACATACGCACGACATAAAATCAGTGTAAAACCACAGTCACAAGCTATAAAACAAGCGAATAAGGTACTAAAACGTGAGGAAATATTAAGGAAATATAGGCATATTATGCCAAACATCAGTGCACTATTTCATCTATATACTGGGCTAACCAGCTTAGCACGCCCGTATTATTAAATCATACGTTTCTTCTTTGAGTTTTACTGCCATTCGTGAATCCTTGCTCAAATTCTTCAAACATCGTAGCATCTTTTTCTTCCCTTGTAAATTAGGTATCATCATAATTAAAAGCTAGACTTGCAATGTTCAAGCTTTGATGTTTTAACAAGTTTTTCATAACAATCCAGATCACTACGCCTAATTCAGAAGTACCAATTCCCACAATAGATCCGTATTTGGACGAGAGCTTATCGTGGACAAAAAAGTTGAGAGTTTTAACTTGTTTGCTACCATTAAAACCACAGCTATTCCAACACTAAGCAAGTTGTGATAATTTTATTTAAACTCGTCCGTAAACTCAACTATTTTTACTCACCACATTTTCCCAAGATGAATTTTATTCCAACCGAGTACAAGGATGTAGCTCTGGGCTCAAGGTCAAGTTAAATCAAATTGACCTTAGCTCCCCCTCCCCCCCCCCCCCCCCTCCCGGGCGATTTCCTTCTCCTTTCCTACTATACAATTAAGACCAATTAGAGGTATACTTTTACGATTATTACAGAGCAATACATGATCTACGGAGCCCACTTACGCAGAACTATAATCATACATAATTTTATTTAGAGTACTCCCATTGTATATACAGTCATTGGTTTAACGACAACCATGACTCTACATGGAATGAGGTGTTGTATCCCCTCAAATGGAGTTTCATGTACTTCAAACAGAGAGTTCACTAGGCAAGACCCAACACCAATGACAGTCTAACGACAAGTTGTAAACTTTCACTCATAGCTTCTGGCATGCACCATACATGAAAATTTGCCCATTAGTAATACTACCAAACACCAAAGCCTGCAGATACTTTTTAAAAAAACCATTTAAACTTCAGATCTTATATCACAACAGTACCGCAACAATCAAGCTCACACTGATTAATAAGATATCAGCCACTAACACCTCCCACAGAGAGACGACAATAAGTTTATTATGAAACTTCTAATAAAAAATAAACAATATATCACACAAGCTAAAATTTAAAACCAATATCATTAATCCCTAGTGTCTATTGCAAGCAAGTTTGCAAAAGCATTCGGCTAGACTAACAACAAAATCGGTAAGTAGACAAGAAACATCCTATTAAAAGCACAAAGGAAACTAGAAAAGGAAATGCATCACATATTGTATTCTTCTAATCAAATAGACTGAAGTCATATCCTGCAAAAGAAATGACAGAAAACAATGTTAATAGATGCAGATGACATTAAAGAAGATATAACAAACACAGTGAACAAAAAAAACACAAGTCTTCTAAGCTGGGAGACATACATCATCGATTTCCTCTTTCTCCTCACTTTCTTTTCTTCCTTTTTCTTCTCAGCAGCAAAGGCTGAAGTGAAAGCTCCACCATCAGGTGCAGAAACTGCAACAACACCACCACCAGAAGGTACTGAAACCAACTTTTCTCTTCCAGCAGCTATCAGTTCAGTGATATCTTTGCCCTCAACTTGAGACAAGAGCAGCTTAATTCTATAATCATCAGCCTCAGCTCCAACTGCACAGCACCATGAATTTCAAATGTGAATGAAAACAGAACCAGATACAAGAAGAGCATG
The DNA here is from genome assembly GCA_029990575.1 of Petunia axillaris subsp. axillaris. Lineage (NCBI taxonomy): Eukaryota > Viridiplantae > Streptophyta > Magnoliopsida > Solanales > Solanaceae > Petunia > Petunia axillaris. Next base: position 7,319,222 of record JARKNS010000001.1, on the reverse strand, counting down.
TGCATATATATGTCAATAATAAGATTTGATTATAAGATTCACATAATTCATTGCATAAGCAGAGTACATATCATCTGCTTATAACAACTCAATGAAGTCATGCCGTGCAAATCAATGATTGTGCTTTCCCTTGTACAAACAACTAAAACATTATGCAGTATTCCTATCCCACAAATACCGACAGGACGTACACCATTAACATTATCATCACACTATGCAGATTTATTGCAATAGGTAGGACTATGCTCGCTTCTCAACAAATTTAAAAAAATGAGAAAAATACAAGATAGTACAGGGAACTAGTGACGGTGTGAACTAGCAACTTACAACTCACTAGTCAATAAACCTAGTCTACTTCAAACTAGATGTATTAAGAAATCGGATCTGTTTTAAAATTGATACTAAAACAGATCCAAAAGGCAAGAACGCTATGTTTATGGAAGGGTGACCAAATATTAGCAAGAATAACGAAAATGCAAAAATTAAAGAATATAGCACATAGAACATCTAGCATAGTATCACCACACACACTCTATATAGGTGGATGTACCTTATGGCCAGCTGAGCACATCCTCTACGGTTTGCATCAAACTATATATAATTAGTTAAAATTCCTAAAAAATACTTATACTAAGTCCACAGCCATTGTCAATAAGAAGTAGAAAGAATTTTTTCTCGAAATGGGCTGAAATTTGAACTTCTTCCAATATATGGGTGTGTCAGATTTTTTTTTCCAAAAATGGTAGAAACGCCAAGGGGCATGGCGTTTTCTGTATAAACTTTAACTTTAACACCTTAACGTCTGTTAGTTTAATCTGTATAGAAAATGCCATGCCCCCTGGAGTTTTTCAAATTTGTAAAAATTCAGAAAACTCCATCGCCCCTGGCGTTTTCTTTGAGTTTTTCAAATTTTGTAAAAATTCAGAAAACTCCATGGCCCCTGGCGTTTTCTTTGATAATTTAATATTTGTAAAAACTCAGTTTAATCTATATAGAAAACGCCATGCCCCCTGGAGTTTTTTAAATTTTGTAAAAATTCAGAAAACACCATGGCCCCTGGCGTTTTCTTTGATAATTTAATATTTGTAAAAACTCCACGGCTGATGGCGTTTTCTTTAGTTGTCAATCAATAGTCAAGCTTTTCGGCTTTTCAGCTTTTCAGCTTTTCGGTTTTTCAGCTTTTCAGCTTTTTGTAAAATACACAATAGATGGCGTTTTTGGTAGTGGTAATAGTACCCACAATTATTGCGTTTAGCAAATATTTTCTATATAACCGAGGGTGGCAAAAACATTGTAATTCATCTCCCTTTTGTACACCATTCAGCAAATGTTACTAAATTTCTTAGCTTTTTTCTTCAAGCTTTTTCTTAGTGGTTTTTCTTAGTTATTCCGCTTAATCTAGTAAGTCATATATTTTCTTGATATGTTTAATTTTTTTTTTTTTGATGTTTCATACTTACTGATATTATTATTTTAATTGTAACAGGGTTAAAAAATGTCGAATGATAACCGTGTGAGAGTTGCATTTTACTGGGGCGGGCAAATTATTTCTGAAAATAACACAGTTGATTATAGTGAGCGTCCTCGTGCCATCGTTAAAATGTCGCCAGATGCTGAGTATGATTGGTTGGTTAGGAACTTGCATATTAGAATGAAAACCAACTCTGATGAGGTAAGACTTGTTATTTCCGGGAGATGGCCACATTCAACTGTGCAGGATTGTGCTCGTTACATAGAATTTCCAATTGTTGATACTGAATCTTTGAAAGATTTTTTGTCGACACCTGACAATGTGTGTTATATGATGAACCTTAATTTTCTTGAGATGTATATTAAGACTGAACCGTTGGAGGTTAATGAGCATCATGTAAATGAGCCATTTCCTGAAGTAATGAGTGTGTTACCTGAATTTTCTACTTTTACAAGTTTGTTAACACAATGTACATCACATCAAAATGATTTACCGTCAAGCAGTCAAGGCCAGGGTTATACTGATTTTGAGATGAATTTCTCCGATCACAATAACCCTTGTTATGATTTTAGAGATGGTGCAGGACCTAGCAGGACATTAGAATTTCCTGAGATACGAAGAGTATCTGAAATAGAAGCTCGAGTAGAGGCTGATCATCATGCTGATCAAGGTGATGATGATTCTGAAGGTGATATCCCAAATGACCAATATGATTCTGATGAGATAGCAAGTTCTGGTGAAGAAAGTGACGGTGATGATGATGACCAACATCCAGCCGAAGCAGTACCTAACATACCACTGTATAGTGAGTATAACCCATTTCTTTATGATCTTCAAGGACGGCCAGAAGTGTTTGCTTCTACCCGCGAGTCAGAGGGTGTTCAGTGCAGGATATGGATGGATGATAACACATCTGATCTTGAGGCTGGAAAGTTATTCCAAAACAAGGACATGTTAAAGAGCGCCGTTAAAAAGTGGAGCTTGCGGAACAATAGATAATTTAAGGTGTGGGAATCAAAGAAAGAACATTGGACAGTTAAGTGTAGGCGGTGGGAGTCTGGTTGTAATTGGATGCTCAGAGCCAGGAAAACATCAACAAATCTATGGAAGATTGGAAAGTACAACAGAAAACACACTTGTCAAATGGCGGTAATTGCATCCGATCATTTCAACTTAGATACTAACATGATTTCCTCTATGTTGTTAACCCATATCAGGGGTAATCCTTGGTATAATGTGAAAGATGTAATAAATACAGTTACGCTTTCGGTAAATCATGTACCCTCTTACAAAAAGGCGTGGCTTGGTCGAAGGCGTGCATTCAAGACAATATTTGGTGATGTTGATGAATCATTTTCTTTGCTTCCTAGATATTTGTTTGCTCTTAAACATTATAATCTAGGAACAATTGTCGAATGGTTGCACGCGGACCAGTCAACAGCGGAGGTAAATGTCTTTAAGTATGTATTTTGGGCATTTGAACCGTGTATAAAAGGATTTACAACATGTAGACCTGTTATATCAATTGATGGTACTCACATATATGAGAAATATGATTTGAAGTTATTGATTGCTGTGGGTGTTGATGCAAATGAACAGATATTTCCACTTGCTTTTGCAATGGTTGATAGGGAGACGAAAGAGGCATGGTCATGGTTTTTATCGTTACTAATGACTCATGTGGTAAAACATCGCAGAGGAATTACTTTGATATCTGATAGGGCTCCTGGAATACTTCGTAGTATAAAGGATTTGGTTGCTTTGCAGGAGCCGAATGTATATCATCGGCTATGTCTTAGGCATCTTAAGAGCAATTTTCTGTCGAGGTTCCCAAATAAGGAGCTCGAGGGATTTATGTGGAAGGCTGCAACACAACATCAAGAATGCAAGTTCACTGCCACCATGGATCTCATAAAAGAAGCTAAACCTGAAGCGTACAATTATTTAATGAACATCCCACTAGATAAGTGGACTGTTTATTGTGATGGTGGCAGAAGGTGGGGCATCTTAACAACAAATCTTTCAGAATCATACAATGGTTTCATAAAGAAGGCTCGTGGACTATCAGTTACAGCAATGGTTAAGCTAACATTTGGGCAGTTAGTTGAGAGATTTATGTCCAGAAAGCAATATGCACAACAACTCTTGTTTGAGCAGGAAAGCTTCACACCAATGGTGAAAGTTAAATTCGAAAAATATGAAAAAAGGTCAAAACTTCATACTGTCAAGGGATATAATCTAGAAACAGGATAGCCAGCTGAAACAAATGCATTCATAGCCAACCCCGAAAATGAAGCACCTGTCGTACACCATTTTCACCAAGTTAAAAGAAGGATAAAAACAGCTCAAAACATCATAAGAACAGCTCAAAAACATCTTTAAAAAAAAGCATATACATCAGGGAGGAAACTTCACTGACAGGGAGTGCAAAACAGCTCAAAACAGCATAGAAAACAACTCAAAAAACAGCATACGCAACAGTGAAAAAACTGCACTGACTGGGAGTGAAAAACTGCATAAAAAAAGCACAAAAACAGCAGTGAAAAACTGCTCAAAAAACAGCATGCGCAGCAGAGAAAAAACTGCACTGACTGGGAGTGAAAAACTGCATAAAAACAGCATAGAAAACAGCTCAAAATCAACTCAAAAAACAGCATACACAGCAGAGAAAAAAGCTGCACTGACTGGGAGTGCAAAACAGCTCAAAACAGCATAGAAAACAGCTCAAATGTCGCCATACGCAACAGTGAAAAAACTGCACTGACTGCGAGTGAAAAACTGCATAAATAAAGCACAGAAACAGCAGTGAAAAACTGCTAAAAAAAAACACAGAAATAGCGTAAGCAGTAGTGCAAAAACTGCACTTAAAGGCAGTGAAAAACCGCACCATCGACAAGTGAAAACCTGCACCTTTAGGGAGTGAAAAACTGCACAACAACAAGTGAAAAACTGCAGTTTTTATTCAATAACAGGCAGTGAAAAACTGCTTAAAAAACAACTTAAGCGACAGTAAAAAAATTGCACTTACAGGCAGTGAAAAACTGCACCATCAACTATAGCCATGAAGTAATCATTTACAAGTTGTGTATAAAAAATGTTATCCAAGTATAGCCATGAAATAGTTGAAGGCTACCAACATCTATCATTAGGTAGCACAAAAATAATTTCAAAACAAAAGGAACTAGTTTTTCAACCGTCCAAATCATGATGGGAAAAACAACTCTCTGCTTTAGTTCTCACTTTCACTTCTTGGTTTACCTTGTTGGACAAAAATATAAGAATATTGCTAGCTTTTCAAAAACAAAAGAAAATGGCTTGTCTGCAGGAGGAAGGTAGTCATGATTGTGGGTTTTAGTCTCTACATATCCTTTTAGTCTCTACATATCCTTTTAGTCTCTACTAATCTATATATGAACTCATTTTTTTCTAATGAACTGTACATTCAAACTTATAATCTCATAAATGAGAAAATTACAGAGTATATACATGTAGAATCTAAAAAAATACTTATACAAATAGTTGAAGGCTCTATAAACAAGCAGACCATTGATCACTCTATAAAAAGTTGTAAATCTTTGTGGACTTGAACAACATTTTCATTACACATAATGGAATAGAGAAGTTCATCAATGCAACTACACGGAAAGCATAAGCACATACCAACTACATACTCCCTCAAAGCAGTATCCCAACAATCTATAATTCAAAAATTTATTAAAGCAAAATTTATTAAATGAGTACTTTAGCCTTTCATCTACTCCAGCTAGGTAGATAAGTGATAAGTGATACAATGAAATCATATGAGTGCAAAAACTAATCATTTACAAGTGTTAAAAAAAGTTATCCCACTGTAGCCATGAACTTATCATAGTTAGTAGAGTAAGAATTACAATACCAATTTCACGGACTGCAGGAATTTCATTAGTTATTAACCCGAGCGAATCCTTATAAATCCGATGCAAGCATCTAGCCTGGGATAGTGAAAAGAAAAGTCAAGTTAAACTTTGAGAACTACTATGTTAAACTTTGCAAATGGGATATTTTTGAAATACTAGCTAAGGTGAATTCTTACCAAAACCTCGTGCGAACCGGCTAAGGTTTTATATCCTTGTTCAAATTGACGAGATGGATTACTAACAAGGTGGCGTGTGATACGATTATACCAATTAACATACTCATTGTCTACCTCATCACCAAATTGTTCTCCAAATGCTAAACGGTCCCTTCGCTCATTCCAAAAATTAACCTCAACTTCATACTTACGCTCCCAATTAGTCCCGGCCTTACCCCTACGATCAACATCAAAATGCTTGAACTTCCATTCTATATTCTGGGGGATATGTTGTGCCAATCCAAATTGATGTAACACCCTATCGGGTTGGTGCCACTCGACAGCATCTCAGGCAATAAGAGGTACAATGGCCAGCCAGATATCTTGTCCTCGAGTACAATAATCCGGCAATACAGCTAAGATATTGTCACTATAAGGCTGCCAATTGAACTTTACCAACAACAACCAAAGAGATTAATGAGAATAATTTAATGAAAAATGACTCAATTGTGTAATGAGTTATTGGTGGACAAAATATAGTAACTAACATCGATCTACTAGAGTTAAATACAACCTGGTCGTCCGTGAGTAAATCCGATTGATCACGAAACAAATAAAGAAGGTGTGCCGCTTCAGTGTCGTGATGAAGTGCAACTGACCAAATAGAGGCTCGAGGTGGTCCAGGAAATCCAGCAACGACCCAACTTGAGCCATCTAATTGTAACTCTCTTCTCGGCCTAAATGGTAAAATTCTCTCGTATACCCATACCTACAAAACATCAATACAATAAATAATTTTAATCGAAACGACAACATAAAAAACTTTTGAAAAGTATAATAAATTTCTTACTTGTAACAGAGGTAAAAAGCCACCGATAACTGCACTCCCTTGTTGTGATCCCCGACAAAGATACCTATAGAGTATTGCAAGAGAAGCTGCACCCCATGCATAATCCCCAACACGATCCAGATCGTCAAGCAATTTTAGAAACATCAACTTAATACGACAGGATGTATCAACGGCAAGAATCCCACCAATCATCCATAACAAGTACAACCTAACACGTTGTTGAACTACAACCTCAGCTGTCCAACTATTAATCGGGTATAGTGATGTAACATAAGAAATAAAAGATCTCATTTTTAAGCGATTTCCATCAAAATCAGTGTCAAGTGGTGCCCAACCAAGAAGACGCTGCATCACCTGTTGCCAATCTAAAGTTTGTAACTGATCATCTATACCCGTTACAGGCAACCCATCGACCGGTAAGTCATATAGTATAGACACATCTTGGAGTGTAATTGTCGCTTCACCTGTCCTGAGGTGAAATGTATGCGTTTCCGGCCGCCACCGCTCCAATAATGATGTGATCATTGCATGATCAAGCGATGTATGTCCTGCTGCATAAATTCCATAAAACCCAGCTCGACACAGGTACTGCAGTACACGTTTGTGTAGTGGATTCTCCTTGACATGCTGCCAAAACTCTCCATCAAGACGCCGACACCGAGGCGTCTCATGTGTTCCATTATCCCATACATCCTGACTACGGTGCTCACTTTGTCCAACCAAAACACTGTAGTCAAATGGACCCGGATGCACGATTGGTTGATCCATGTAACCTGAATAATCAAAACAAAACAAAAAAATTACAAATCTATATCAAGTTAAGGATGCAAATGACAATACTTACAAAATTCTCCTATTGCAATTTAAAGATGGTCAATTTCCCTTTTTGTGCATCTTATTATTTTTTAATTTCATAAAGTAATATTAAAATTAAAAAAAATTAAATTCCTTCTAGACTAGGAGATACTATTGATCAACAACAGGTCCTTCAAATTTCAATCTTCCAAGAATCTTTTAAAACAAGCTATATCAATTTAATTGAGAAAAGGAACAATCATAATGTGCAAATATTTTCTAAAACCTTAAATTGCTGTGGCATTTGGCTTGTGTTTCCAAAAACAGTTGTTCAATCTTCTTGTGCAGTCCTCAGAAAAGCTGAAATGAAAAACTACTAAATGTCCAAAAGAATCGGCAACAATCAACTACTAGGAAACCCTAAATACAAACAAAAATCAAAACAACAAATTGGCAGATTTTGAAAAAAAAAAAAAAAAGAATATCATATAGGTTAAATCTTGCTGCAGAAACTAGAAGAATCAAATGGGTATAGGTTGCAGAAAAAATGTAAAGGAATAATATAACTTTGATTTAATGGATTTTACCTTTTTTTGAAAATGTCTCTTCTTCAAATTGATGGAGATTTCAGCCAGATAGAGAGAATGTTATGTGTGCTTAGCTTAACTACTGTAACAGAGATGATGTGCAAAAAGTTAATTGGGTTTATACATATAAAATTGTAAGAGAAAGATTGATTTGCCGCAGAGTATATGAAGTTGTTCATGGGGAAACATAGAGAATGGATCACAGAGATTTCTTAGGTTAAGGGGGGAGATTCGTTTTAGGGTGGGGGATAACAAATGGGGAATTTCAAGTCTGTTTTGCCATTTTACTAATTGTCATTTTCAAAAGTTAAATTACCAAAGAAAACGCCAGCAATTATGGAGTTTTCTGGATTTTCACAATATTTAGAAAACTCCAAGACGTATGGCGTTTTTTGTATATACTACACTAACGGCGGCTGTTAATATGTGGACGTTAAAGTATTATATAGAAAATGCCAAAGGGCATGGCGTTTCTACCATTTTTGGAAAACAAAATCTGACACACCCATATATTGGAAGAAGTTTAAATTTCGACCCATTTCAAGAAAAAATTCAATTTAGGCACACCGAATTAAAGTCCTAAATTTGTCTTTGACAGTTTCAAAAAGACACTATCCCAGGGTTTTAATTGAGTTTTCCAACTCTAAGCACACAAATTAGCAAAACTATATTTGAAATGTTCTTCAAATATTCAAACAGTTAAAGAATAAAGATTAAGATTAATTACCCTTTCTCCGCGAACATAGCCACCACTGATTTTCAAGAACTTATATTATTCTTATAGAGACATGTATCCCCGTATAGTATTAAGTGTAAAATTTAGATAATCTCAAGTTTCAAAGCAAATTATTTGATATTGGAATGGAAGAAGCCTGAATAGGGCGGAATGGATACAAATATAGCTAAGATAATGGAAATTTGTGAGAAAAGGTCAGAAAGTGCAAATCATCTTAAAATCTTCCCAGCCTCAAATCCTGTGTAATTACACCCAAATCTACTGATCAAAATCTTCCACCCAAATCCAATTACAGGGTGGCTTTCCAAACAAGCCCATAGGCTTTTTAATCACTATTAAATTGAAATCAGAATTGCAAATCTCATCAATTTGTATTTTCTTAATCTTGATGGCGGATTCCACGGTGTGGTCACAGCAACCAAGCAACTTAACAAGTTTTAGGGAACTCAAGTACCCAAAATTGGAAGGTATCTCTACATCATCACAATAATGCAACAGCAGCTGCTGGAGGCTAGGAAAAGCTTCCTCCGAACTATTCCATCTAATAGGAAACTCATTATCTTTTGCATCCCAATAATGAAGAAGTTTCGGCTGGTGGGACACTTTCAAGACCTTAAGCTTAGGAAAGTCGTTACTTTCACATCCCACTTCCCCTCATACCTGCATCTCCGTAATCTTAAGACTTCAAGATTGGGTAGCTCCCCGATGGACGAAATACTTCTCAAAGGTTCACAAAATGGAAAATCCTCCAATTCCAAAATTTTGAGAGTTGATGGGAACTCAAACACTCGTCGAGCGGGTGGATATTGTTGGTCATATTCGAGGGAAAGTGATTCTAGTCGATGTAGAGACTGAAAAAGTGGTGGGCCGTATCTGTAGTCATCCGAGTCATAAGGCTTATTACAATTGTAATCTTCGTGATCAGACGACTTATCAGAAATTTCGCACTTCAAATTTACAACATTAGATAGCCCATGAACTAAAATGGGCATATCACCAGGAAGATTTATGATAAATTCAGAGCACGTTTCTAGCTTTTTTAAAGGGGAAACTTTATGTGGAGTGTAACGAGGGTTTGGAAACAATCCCATATGCACTTGCAAATGCCTCAAGTTAACCAAATTCCATATGGTGTATGGAAAATTGACAAAAATACGAGGGATAATTAATATCTCTAGATTAACAAGAGAGCTTATAGTTGATGGAACAACATCGAAATAGCCATATATCCAGGTACCTTAGATGAATCAATAGCATGATTCCTTTGGGAAATGAAAATCCGACGTTGACTTTTCCCAAATCCAATACCGTCAGTGATTTAAAAGCTCCTACTGAGTTTGTAAGTGATGGGGTCGCATCTACAGAGACATTGAAGCGGAAAGAACAGCTACTTTCATAGAGAGAACTCCACTTCATAAAATCATCATTTAAAGAGGAAACAATAAGCCGATAAGGCATAGTGCTCTCTAGTTGAGGATGATCACAATCAGGAATTTCAGATCTGCACAAGGACGAACATGATAACAACAATGAAATAAGTATATCATAACCAACACTTCTAAAAGAAGTACAGGACCAAGAAGAGTTGGTATCTCTTAACTCATAAAACCGTAAATGGATTTCTTCAGCTTTTCTCATGCAAAATTGGTGTAGCAGATCATGTATACGAACGTATTTGGCTTTACCTGAGTAAGTTCTTTTAGCAACCATTACAAGGTTTCTTCCAATAAGATCCGTTAAGTAATTAGTTGCAACATGATCCAAGTTCTCCAAGTCATTATTATGTGGTATAAGTCCTTCACATACCCATAATTGAATCAGCTTCTGTACTGAAATTTTTTCATCCTCGTAAAAGGATCCAAAGTACAGAAAACATTGTTTTAAATCATGAGGTAAAATCTTGTAGCTCAATTCAACTACGTCCATTAACCATTTTGCATCATGGAAAAGGGTTGAACTCAAATTTTGAGATACCTCTTTCCAGTAATCTACTCTCTTTTTTCCCCTGTCAAGAAGCCCTGCTGACAAAACTACTGCAAGAGGTAATCCCGCACAGCTTCTTGCTATTTTATTTCCTATTTTTTCAAGCTCACTGGGACAACTTTCCTCCCTGAACACTATTTTCTTCAACAGCTCCCAGCTTTCTTCTTTTGTAAAATGTCGAAGATGGTGTGGATTATCGGAGGCATAGGAAGCCACTTCATCGAGCCTAGTAGTTAAAACGAGCCTACTTCCCTTGTTATCATCTGGGAAGATTGGTAGTAAATCATCCCATGCATCACTACTCCATAAATCATCTACTACAATGAGGTATCTCTTTCCTTTCAAGAATCTGCGTATTTCGTCGGCCAAGTCACTTTCTTCTGTTGTGGTATTTCCCTTATCAAGTCCTCTCATAATTTCCAATAATACTGATTTGCGGTCATATGTTTGTGAAATACAGCACCATGAGCGGACATCATAACGCTCCTTTACAGCTTCATGAGAATACAATTTTGTGGCAAATGTCGTTTTGCCCAATCCAGGCATCCCAACAATGGTTACAACATCTAATTGTTTTGGTCCTCCCACAAGTTGGTTGAGAAGCGTTTTTGCTTCATCCTCACGTTCTAAAGTTATTGGTGGTGTGATATACCCGACTTCCATTTTTGTGACTGGTGGTTTAATTTCACGCAAAAGCTAGAGAAGGAGGTCAAAACAAAGGATAGTAATGAGGTAAATGTTGATGTATATGGTGATGGGTGATTTCAAGCAATGATAGGAAGAAAGAGAAGAAGCTCAACTGAAGTGTTGGTGACGAGCTAGGTGATTCAGGAGACCCTATATATAAATGATGATTGGTAGTTTAAGTCAAAGAGAATTAAAAGGAGTAGGAGGAGATCAAATCTAGGAGTAGTTGAGTAAATTAGAAAGGACGCGTTTCTATTATTAACACACAAATGGTTGAGCTTGATATGAGGTTCGGACCGCCATAACAATAATAACAACTTTTTTTCCATGATGATTTTCCATAAATATTTACATAAATTTTTCCATAATAGATAAATATTTACATTAAAAATAAAAGTTCCATGGAATATTATGGTTATGGTTCTTGTTGATCCAACAAAACAAAAACTAATCTCATTCAATGTGGAAACAGAGACGGCCAACATCATGCATAGACAATATGCAAGTTATCATAAATATTACCTCAATTTCTCTTTTTTAAATTTTTAACGAAGCCTCATGATTGTATCATTCTCTGTTTTAAAAAGCAGTATTGGGACTCGTCTGGGGCGGGGGCACTTGCAAAACGCCCGGAGGCTTTTGAGTGGGGCTTAGATCCGTGAGGCTTACGCCTCAAGCGCCCGACGGTGCGTCCAGAGCACGCCCAACGCTCAACGCTCGGAACTCGCCTTATAGAACCTATGCAAATGATCTATCCAATTCCCTAATTAAAATTGTTCATCCACAATTTTCTTTAAAAATGTGGTTATATTCATCTATAAAAATTTAAAAATTGAGTGTAGCTCAATTAGCAAAGCATAATATTGCATATATTATGATTGAGAATATCATGAGAGTGAATATCATCTGTATACCTGAAAATGCATAATCGATGTTTATATCATCACTTGTTATTGGTCTTCATGTCTTATTTTTGTCACTCAGAATTGTTAGACTTTAAATATTTTACAATTTAGAAGCAACTTTATAATTATCAATGAAGAATTAATGTTTTAATTTTTATAAATTTTTTTTATGTATTTTCAATATTTTTTTGGCTCATTATGCTATTTTATTAATTTAAAATAAGATCCATGAGACTTACGCCCCATGTCTCGAAACTTACGCATCGCCCCATTGTAAGTAAAACGTCTCGCCTTGCGCCCCGCCTTTTAAAACATTGGTATCATTATATTTTCTTTTAAAATCTTGGTTCCACAAAACTCTCATTATTTATTTCAAAGTCACCCGCTCCCAATACATAAGGAAATCAACCTAGTCATAATTTTTCTATTTGGTACTCCTAATTCAGTTTACTAAAACTTTTATCCAAATAGTCCATGTTGGATGAGTCAGAGGCATATGGACCAAAATCAGTAACTAAACTAAAGGTTAACCAAGTTGATGGTCTTCAACCAAGTTTTTTGGCTTCTGCAATTCATTCTAGTGTTAATATAACTAGTAGGATATGCTACAGTAACAATTTCAATAAGCGACCAACGGGTAAGTTTTTACCATCTTTAAGTGCCAGAAGAAACTAATCCTCTTTACAATACATCATTTTAGACCAAAATGCCAAACAAAAAGTTTGATGATGCATCCATGGCCTTTCACTAAGAGAATGAACAAAACCAAGAATCAATCTTGGTTCATCTCTGATAAATTGATTCGTAAGAGCAAGTGCCCAAACAAAAAAAAAAAAGACAATCTTTTACGGTTGCTAACTTTCACCTTCATATCCCCAACTTGGAATAATCGTTAATTAACTTAAATTTGAGCCACAGAATATTGTTTCAGAAAGACTTTTTCTGTTTCTTTTTTCCTTAATTTCATTAGTTTAGACAAGTGAGAGTTGCTCAGATGGTAAATATACTTCACCTACATTCAACAGGTTGTGGGTTCGAGTTACCGTATGAATGAAAAGTGGGAGGGCCACTATTTGTTGTGAGAGAAGAGAATGGTGGGATTTAAAAAAAAAAAAAAGTTAGATTATAAAAGAAAACCATAGTACGTACCCTTCTCTGTATCCACAAACGATACAACTCTGTCCGGATAGATATTAAACCTTCACAGAGATTTTGGTTTCTGTTGGAATTATCTGTTAAGAGTCCACCCATAAGGGGTGCTCTTAAAGCTTATCCTGGTAAATAAATAATTACCTAGTAGAGTCCTATAAAAGGACAACTACTTCATATAAGCTATAAATAAGACAGTAATACACAATGAAAAGAATGTACTTTTCTATACAGCTCTTCTTCCTATTTCTCTCTCAAATAACTAGGTGTTTAGACTGTGGATAAAGGAGTTGATCCGTCAAGCACATGACAACTACCGACGGCCAGTAATTCCAGCCACGGTTCAAGATCCTACCGCTTCCGCTTACGAGAACAACAAGTAAGTTCTCGGTTTACGTTTAAACAATCTATTTAGTATAGATTTGTGATATATGCATGTATGTACCCTTCATTGGTATCAGATGTCATAGGCTGGTTTTCTGGTCAATAAATTTTATACTATTATTCTGTTTGTACGTATGAAATTTAAAATAACTAGTATAGTATTTCTAGTTAATCTACTTTGCAATTAGTTTGCACAAAGTCATATATATGTATATGCACTTAATACAGAAGCTATTTTTTTAAAGAAATAAACTGACACGAAAACAACATAAAAGAAGTACTGGATTAAAACATTGCTATATTAATATAAGAAGTGTAGAATCTTGTAAGTTAATAGAGCTTACAAGGTGATATCTAGTTTTCTGCATAGTTTTCCTATCACGGGTGATGGTCCTTCATTTATAGAGCTTCTGAGGCTCTTTATGAATTATTGAAATAAAGTCACGGGTGTTAGAATTAACGTGGGAAATGGAGAACTTGTTTTTTTTTTTTTCTGTACAAAAAAAAAAAAAAAAAAAAAATACATTCCTCTTAGCATCGCTGGCTACCTTGAATCAGACAAAAGTGGCGAAATTCAAATGAAATAATCGAGCTAAGGCCTCAATCATTTTTCAATGTCGATTCTGTAAAAGAAAAGAAAGTGAGAAGCAATGGCTTCTGTCTCTCTGTTTTACTCTGTAAAGGCGGAGCTTTTTTTAGAAAAATGGAGTTTAGCACCCAACAATGGCAGTCAACGGTGCATTCTAAAAGTAGTCAGTGAACTCTAAAAGAGAAAGAACATTGACTCTAGGAGTTTACTCTCTCTCTTCTTTATAAGAATTTTATTTTAAAATTAAAATTTATATATATATATATATATATATATATATATATATATATATATATATATGTATGTATGTATGTATGAAGCTTTTTAGCTCCATAATTATGCCAGTTTTATATATATATATATATATGTATGTATGTATGTATGAAGCTTTTTAGCTCCATAATTATGCCAGAAAAGAAAACTTAAAGAAGAAGACGCATGGGATAAAGTTTGTTATCAACGGCGCTGGAAGTATAAAGTGTGACTAGGTTTAACTTAGATTATTAATTAGAAAGTAATTTGCAGATATGGGCATGGTAGGCAGCACATTCAACCAAATAGCCTATTGAAAGTGGGCTTATAGCCCTCTACTTGAAAGTCAACGAAGCCCACTAAGCTCCTATGTTTGATGGCTGATTAAACAATGGGCTAGAGGCCCAATAGAAACTTAGTATTGTTTTAGAATTAGACTGCCCCAGTTTCGGATTTTTTTATATAAATAATAATTTTTTTATTAATGGCTAATGGCCTATAATTTTATTGATAATTACAAATTATCAAAATGAGTAAATGGATTTAATGAATGAATATAAATTTAGTATTTATATTCTTGATTACGTATTTTTTTTAATATCCCAAATTGCATGAAATATTTTTTTTTTAATATTAAGTATATTTGTTAATTAGTTTAACAATTACATGAAGTGATAATTAGTATAATGCTAATTTTTTCTTAATTGTTAATTTGTTTAACATGTTTAAAATATTAATCAATTTAATATTTAATATATTTGTTACTTAGTTTAACGAATACATTTATGTTAATTAGTTCAACATTTGATTTATTTAATATGTTAAATAAAATTTAAATTAATTTAAGTTAATTTGTTTAACTTAGATTCATACGGGATTAATCATAAAAACAAAATGTTGTTTTTAAGATGATAAATACATTAAGCTAGGTAGTTGACTAGGTTAATTTTCATGTGTTTAATTTTTGGACGATGACTGGGAACATAGTGAACTTACGACTCCATTATTAATATATGTGTTAATTAACTTAATCAACTTAGTGCTTATTGTCCGAATATGTATGTTGAACATAGTACTTGCGTTTAGAAAATCCTTCTTTAGATCCTCACTATATTTTTTTATTTTGTTAAAAGAATGTCTACTGCTGCTAAGAACATTGTTGCTGAGCTCAACAAAGGGTTGAAACTCAATGGTGACAACTATGAGACTTGGAGCTTAAAAGTCCAATATGTGCTTGAAGAGCAAGAGGCTCTGGAGGCAATTAACATCGTCATGGATGAGCCTGAGGAAGGCACCACGGCTCAACATAGGCGTGACCGTGCGGCTTATGACGCTTGGAAAAAGAAAGACTCCTTGGCTCGCATTACGTTGCTGAGCACATTAGATGATGATATCTTAAGGGAATTTAAGGATCACCAAAGAGCTATGGGTCTTTGGGTTGCTTTGAAGAATAGGTTTGGTACCTGTTCTATTGAAAGGCTACGATCCTTAACAATCAAGTTTGACTCATACAAGAAGCGCCCAGAACATTCAGTACGAACTCATATGCGGCTTATGACAAACATGATTGGGGAGTTAAAAGATGCTGGTCATGTGTTGACCGATGTGCAACAAGTTCAAGCAGTCATACGGTCCCTACCTAATTCTTGGGATCATATGAAGATGCATTTGACCCACAATCAAGCTAATCAAGACTCTGGAAGATGTCCGGAGATCTCTTGAGCTTGAAGAGGATCGACTTGAGGCTACTAAGCCAACAGCTGAGTTGCATATGGCAACATCCTCTAAGGCCTAAGGTGGCTCTAAGAAAAAGAATTGGGTTAAGAAAAGAGGACCAACTCAGTCTCAGCCTACTAAAAGAGCAAGGGAACAACAAGGCAATAACAAACGTCCCAAACGTGTAAATGTTGCAAAGGTGAAATGCTTTAACTGTGACAAAAAGGGTCACTATGCTAAGGATTGCTCTGATCCTCCTAGAAAGGTATTTCACAAAACTCTAACTAGTGAACTTTGTGTTTCTAGTTCAGTATTTTTTACTGAATCTAATCCTTTGTGGATTGTAGACTCGGGAGCAACGGACCACATAATGAGGGAACGCAATTCCTTTGTGGAGTTTCGGCGTATTTCACGTGGAACAAAGTGGATTTATGTGGGCAACAACAATAAGGTTGCTGTTGAAGGGATCGGTACATGCAAGTTAGTCTTGCGTGGTGGTCGACACCTACTACTACATGATGTCCTCTATGCTCCAGGAATTCGCCGGAATATTATATCTGTTATTGTTTTGCTTAGGCTTGACTTTAGCTTGTTTTTCCATGACAATTCTGTCAAATTGACTTTAGGTTCAACTTTATTTGGTTTTGGTCATGTGACCGGAGGTTTTATTATTATGGATTTGGATTATGATTCATTTAATAATAATGCTAGTTTTTCTATGTTTGCTTCCTCACATAAATATGATAGTGATGTAAACATATGGCATGCTAGACTTGGTCATATTGGCCAGCAAAGAATGCAAAGGTTAGCAAAACAAGGTTTGCTTACTGGCATTGAACATGTGGAATTGTCCACTTGTGAAAGTTGTCTAGCAGGAAAATCTGTAAGAAAACCCTTCGGTAAAGCGACTAGAGCTGAGTATCCCTTGCAATTAGTCCATTCGGACATCTGTGGGCCTATGAATGTCAGGGCTAGGCATGGAGCGTACTATTTCATCACATTTATAGATGACTACACTCGTTTCGGTTATGTCTATTTAATTTCCCACAAATCAGAAGCAATAAGTTGTTTCCAACGCTATATGAGCTTAGTGGAAAATCAATTAGAAAAGAAGATAAAAGTTCTTCGAACCGACTGAGGTCGAGAGTACTTGTCAACTCAATTTAACGAGTTATGTGATGGAAAGGGAATTGTTCATCAGTTGACTATCTCAAATACTCCACAACAAAATGTTGTTGCGGAGAGAAGAAACAGGACGCTTCTAGAAATGGTTAGGTCAATGATGGCACAAGCTAACCTCCCAATTAGTTATTGGGGTGATGCATTGCTTACTGCTACCTATGTACTTAACCGAGTGCCTATAAAATCAGTTGCAACCACTCCATATGAGTTGTGGACTGGAAGAGCACCCAACCTAAGTGTATTAAGACCTTGGGGTTGCGCTACCTATATGCATGATTCTTCTCACAAACATGGCAAATTAGGCCCAAGAGGAAAGAAAAGTATCTTTATAAGATACTCAGAAACCTCTAAGGGTTATGTGTTTATAGGTTTGCAAGACAGTGGGAGCGTAACTGAGTTTGAATCACGAGATGTCACATTCTTAGAGGATGAGTTTCCTAAAAAGGGAGAGGTAGGTCAAGACCTAACCTTGTTTGAGATAGAGGATCAAGATCAACAAAGATCACTTCATTCGAGTGGGAGAAATTTAATTGATGATGAATTAGTTTCACATGAACAACCTCCTTCATCATCGGATGCGAATGTAAGTAATCATTTGACATCAAATAGTGACCAAATGGATCTTGTTCCAAGTGGGAGATGTTCTTGATCCAAGTGGGAGCAACGTTGATCCAAATGGGAACAACGAAGAAGAATCACAAAAAGGACGTGGTTTACGTAAAAAGATTCCCCACCGACAATTTGATGTCGAAGGTGCTGAACTTTTTATGTTGTTCTTACAAGTAGAAAACGAGCCTAAAAATGCAAAAGAGGCTCTCTCATGCCTTTCTAAGGAAAAATGGATAAAAGCAATGGAAGATGAAATGGAGTCAATGAGAGTCAACAAAGTCTGGGAACTAGTTGATCTCCCAAAAGAACGCAGAGCTTTTGGGAGCAAATGGGTTCTCAAAATTAAGCTCAAGGCTGATGGCACAGTTGAGAGATATAAGGCTCGACTGGTGGCGAAAGGTTATACACAACAGGAAGGAATAGACTACGAAGAGACTTTCTCACCTGTTGTGCGATTTAACTCAATTCGCCTAATTCTAGCTATAGTAGCAAGTTTAGATCTTGAATTACATCAGATGGATGTAAAGACTGCCTTTCTCAATAGATAATTAGATGAAGAAATTTATATGGAACAACCCGAATGTTTCATTGAAAAAGCCACGAACAAAAGGTTTGTAGACTTATGAAGTCTATTTATGGCCTCAAACAATGTTTGTAGACTTATGAAGTCTATTTATGGCCTCAAACAATCTTCAAGGCAGTGGTATATACACTTTCAAAATGTGATCATAGCCAATGGTTTTACTATGGTTGATGAAGACCATTGTGTTTATACCAAGAGATCAAGAAATAAGCTTGTAATTCTGACATTGTATGTCGATGATATACTCATAGCTGGAAAATGACAAGGAGTTAATAAACGAGGTAAAGGCCTGGTTGTCGTCTCAATTTGAGATGAAAGATATGGGTAAAGCTGCATATACTCTTGGAATCAAGATTTTAAGAGATCGTCCTAAGAAACTATTGTATCTCTCTCAAGAGAATTACATTAAGAAAATTCTTGAACGATTTAATATGCAGAATAGCAACCCAATTGACACTCCTATCAGCAAAGGCCATAACTTGGGAAATCATTTGTGTCCTCAGACTCCTGAAGAGACAGAAAAGATGAAGCGAGTGCCTTATAGAAGTGCAGTCGGATGTCTAATGTATGCTATGGTGTTGACTAGACCTGATATTTGTCAAGCAGTTGGCTTGGTAAGTAGATATCAATCTGATCCAGGTCCAGCACATTGGCAAGCAGTAAAGAGGATCATGAGATATCTGAGAGGAACAGCTGACTACGCACTTTGTTATCAAGGCAGCAAAGATTTGTGATTAGTTGGATACACTGATGCTGATCATGGAGGAGATTTAGACTAGAGGAAGTCTACCTCAGGATATGTCTTCTTACTTAGTAATGGTGCCATATCGTGGAAGAGTAAGAAGCAATCATGTGTAGCACTATCCACGATGGAAGCTGAATATGTGGCTCTGTCAAAAGCAACAAAAGAAGTTGTTTGGTTGAATAGGCTCTTCAAAAGCTTGTTGGGTAACACTGATGATGAACCAGTGTTGGTCTACTGTGATAGTAAGGCTGCAGTTGATGCAACCAAGAATCCTAAGCATCATTGTGATACTAAGCACAGAGATATCAAGTATAACTATGCAAGAGACATGTATAAATGCAAGAGGTTGAACCTGGTGAAAATATCTACAGAAGATATGGTAGCAGACCCATTGACCAAGCCTTTAGCTAGAGATGCATTTATGAGACATACTAGGTCTCAAGGCTTGCGTAGACTTTGAGTGATTTTGTATTATTCTTTGTTTTTTCAGTTGTTCACAAAACTATGTTCTTTGATAATCAATAAAGTTGATTTACTTACATACATATTCATGATTTATTGAGTGTTTAGTACATTCTTCAATTATATTTTAGTATGTCGGGTAGAAAAGAGGTTGGCCTTCTCACACAGGCAACCGCCTCCTTATCTTAGTGATAAGTGGAGATGAGACTTGATTTTAAGAAAAATTATCAAATGGATAATTTGAGAGCGATATGCTTAAAATCAATACAGTCGTTTAAATAACAACATAAGGTTATTAAGGTGAAAGGATGTTCACCTAGTCTACTTAATGAGCTAGATGTGAGTTTAAGAAACTCAAATTTAGATACATATGGTGTCTGAATTTCATCTATACAACATTATTTATAAAGACATACGCTCCTTAAGGAAAGGAAAAAAATATTGTAGCACATGTTTCATACCATGCGTGCTAATGTCGACCTTGGGTTAACATAAGTTTGATCTCAACTTACTGTTGCGTGAGACCCAGAGCCTTTATGCTGGCTCAAGTTATGTACCCTCAGTAACTCCGATCAGATACTTGAGACTTAGTCTAATGTTAGCTATCTTAGTGTGTTTCCAAAAGACCATGAAAATGGATGCGGTCTGGCGGGACATATCTAGAAAAGCAGTTGAGCTAATGTTAAGAGAATCGTGAGAAGAGGAAGATCATTAAAGGAATCTCATTAATTTCGTATTCACAGGTGCACCAGTTATAACTTATGAGTTATAATTGTGAATACATAAAAATGATATTTGAGATTTTGAGAGGATATCAAAATGTGATTCATATGATCTAGGGTATTGCATACTTTATAATCTACTTGCAGGTTTGCACTCGACGAGAGGCTATATACTGCTAACAGATGTATAGCACGTAGCTCTCACAGTATGCTGGTCGCACGGTCTATTTCACTGTATGAATATTTGTAGAGATGAGGTGAGAATATGTTTCTCGTATTATAAGAGCACTCCCATTATGTGTGAGTGGGAGATGTTGGAATTATCTGTTAAGAGTCCACCCATAAGGGGTGCTCTTAAAGCTTATCCTGGTAAATAAATAATTACCTAGTAGAGTCCTATAAGAGGACAACTACTTCATATAAGCTATAAATAAGACAGTAATACACAATGAAAAGAATGTACTTTTCTATACAGCTCTTCTTCCTATTTCTCTCTCAAATAACTAGGTGTTTAGACTGTGGATAAAGGAGTTGATCCGTCAAGCACGTGACAACTACCGACGGCCAGTAATTCCAGCCACGGTTCAAGATCCTACCGCTTCCGCTTACGAGAACAACAAGTAAGTTCTCGGTTTACGTTTAAACAATCTATTTAGTATAGATTTGTGATATATGCGTGTATGTACCCTTCAGTTTCTAATTCTGTGGCCTTGTCTTTAACCAAAATCAACCAAAATATTTTCTATCATATCATTGAAATTAACACCACCAAATGCATCGGTAGAGCATATCGTATTTGCCACATGCAGAATAATTATAAGAAGTCTTACCACATGGAATGATACAAACACGTATTTGCTTCATTGGTTCTCATATACTCCCTTCGTTCCAAAAAAATGGTTGTCATAGTTCGGATTTCGAGAGTCAAACGAGTTTAATTTTGACCGTAATATTTTCATATGTCTTTTAAATATTTTTGAATTATTAATTATTGTGACTTATAATACTTTTTATGTAGTTTCTAAATATATAAACATCGTTACAAAAAACTTAAAGATTATATGTTTAAATTCACGGTCAAAATAAACTCGTTTGACTCTCGAAATCCAAACTATGACAACCATTTTGGAACGGATATAGTACTAGAAAGTCTTGCTCGTGCCATGAACGGGCCCAACGTGAGTCCATGAATTCTTCATATGTTACATGAAATTAAAAGAATGAAACCACGTTAGTTTCCACATACATAAACAAGTAGGTAATCATATCTGTACATCATGTGGACTAGAAAAGATAAAAAAGTGCCCAAACAACTTTTGGCACTATCGTTCCTGAATGCAATGGAGGAACTCAAATCTGCCAGGTTGTATGCATCTGTAAGTCCGTCCAAGAAGTCAAGAGATGCAGACATTTTTATGGGTCGATAAAGTCACACTACATTGTATCCTTAAATAAAAGTCATTCTACTATTGCCTTGATAACACAATAGTCACAATATCCACAAAATGTAACTTCCTATAAATTTTTTGTATTTTTTTATTTTGACTTTTTCCACCTTTTTAAACAAATAACTATTGAAAAAAAAGAGTTTCACTAATACGCTCTTATCTCCATTAATTTTTTCTTCACTTCTTTATATACTTTATGAGGATAAATTTTAGAATTAAAAAAATACTGTATTTTCAAGAGAAGAAAAAAATTTAGTTCTCAAGCTAACCAAACTAAATGTTACAAATATATCTTTTCAATTTCTTACTTTAGGGGTTGATTTTCTTAAATATATGTCTTTTCTTAACATGAGTATAAATGCATGATGCTTCTACTTTTTTTTTTTTTTTTAGAAAAGCAATTTTAGTGTACAAGTATACTAATATAAGAGATAATTGTTTTACTTACAAAAATATTTTTAAGTTAATTATCATGATTACTTATATTATATGGTTTAAAAGGAGTCTGTTTGTGTGGCTTCTGAAAATGTATCAAACTGAATAAAAAAATTACTATAACAATTTGTTTCATTAACTTTAAACTTAGATTTACCTCTTCTTTTGAAAATGGAAGAATCTAGAAGTTATTATCGTTATATTGATTTGTATTTAAATTTTATATATATTAATAATGGTGAAAATAAAAAATATATATTCTAAAATCTCACATGATAAAGTGAAAAAAAATAACTAAGAGTTTATTAGTAAGTCAACATTTTTTTATTTCTTTAATGGTTATTTGTGAAAAAAAAGGGGAAAAAAGAAAAAAAAAACATAATAATAATAATAATAATAATAATAATAATAATAATAATAATAATAATAATAATAATAATAATAATAATAATAGCAGCAGCAGCAGTAGTAAATAGTATACCAGAAGTTACATTTTTTGGCCATTGTGACTTTTGTGTTATCAAGAGAATAGTAGAGTGACTTTTAAATAAGGAACAAAGCTGTGTGACTTTGGGAAAAAAACCTATAGGTGTGTGACCATTTGTGAAAATTACTTATCATTTCCCAGTTAACATCAAAAAAAAGATAAACGCTTGCCATAGTTAAAAAGTTATGGAAAAATGCACTACGCCAAAAGATCATGGGCATCGTTTGAGTCAAGCAATATCTATTTTATAAGGTGAAACCTCCTCTGTTGGTTCACCTCTGTCAAACAGCCATTCTAAAGTATGTTCAAAAAGATGGTTAAATTACACTCCATGTCAATTTAGGAAACTTTTTTTAAAAATATAGCAATATTTTGTCATTTTTCCAAACATGTCAATATTTTTTAGGATGCTACCAAATATCAATAATAGGTAAAATGCTAGTTTTGCTTCCCTCTCTCTTCTCTCTCTACCTCACCCACTTTTCTGGCGCCGTCACCACCATCTCCGCCGGTGACGGCTTTGTTTCCTCGTTGCTGCGCTCGTCGGTGCTTCTCCATTATTGCTGCTCTGAGCTCTCGCTGATGCAGCCGTCGCCGGCGGATCTGCTTTCCTCCATCGGCGACAGCGTTGACAGAGCAGGTCGCCGGCGATGCTCCTGCTTCGATTTTTTTATTTTTTTAGTTTCCGGTGACTGAGGCAGATCTGCGACGGTTAGAGTTTTTCTTGGTGGTTGTTAGTTGTAGGGATTTGTATGGCATGTGTATAGCCTTTGTATATTTGTTGTATGTCCTGTATATACAGCGGACATACAACATACATACAAAATATATACACTTATGTTTGAAATCCCATACATGGTATGTTCGTTGTATATACGGTGTATGTCCCATGTATGAACATCCATACAATGGAAATACATCAAGCATACAAGGTATATACAAACAACATAGAAAAATATACTTAAAAATAATTTTTAAAAAAAAATTCTAGTGACTGGCGTTGGCCGCCGACCACTAGCGCCGGAAGGACAGAATGGGGGGGCGGCTGGACTGGTTGGTAGATGAGTGTAGGGAGTGAATTTTTAGGATTTTATCTACTCTTTTATGTGTTTGCTATGTTTTGAAATTTTTGTATAAAGTAAAATGTTAGGATTTATAGTTTTGTAAATCACCCCAAGAAGATTCCATTGCAAGCTCTAGAGAAAGGAGCTTGATGTGAGATATCTATAGTGGAAGTTGACAAAGTGATCAATTCACATCTTCATTCCTAGGATCACCCGTCTACGTTCGGTGCCTCTCCAAATTGCTTGAAGATAGGTGCGTGATATGATAAAGGCTCCTGGAGAAACCAATAAAAGTAAAGATCAGGGTGGCTTTTCCATATATCTTATGTTCTAGAAGAGCAGGGCAGGTAAGTTAGTTTCAATTCTTTCATGGATCATGAGAAGGAAGAGAAGAAAATGGATACATACTAAAGCTATCAATCATGAACAATTTTCTTAATGAGGTAAGCTTTTCTTTGTTGCCAGTAGAGAGGCCACGCGTGAAAATATAATTGCTTATTCATATTTTGCAATGTTTTACCATTTTAGTCAAGTAAGTTATAGAAACCTCATAACAATAACATTAGATTCGGATTCTATAAACCACAATACATTTTTTGAAAAACTCCACAATACATTAGAAGCTCTAATAGGAAATATCATATTATATATGTCTATCCCATAAGTATTTCAATAGTTCATATTAAGTCGATATTCTTTTTCATAAAGATTCAAATTTTAAAGAGTACATATATAAATTGTTTTCTAAGCGTATCTAGGATACAAAATACTAACAGAATCTTCACTATAGATCAGTTGTAGAGATATTTTAAAGAAAATTAAATTCTTCAGGAGAAAGGTATCTAAAATGAATTTCATCTTAATTATGTTTCCCTATGTATTTTGGGCACTAAGTCTCGATGATGTAGAATGATGGCGCTGCAGACAGTAATTTTTTTCATCATATATTTGCAACTAAGATAGATCAGGTGTATTGGCCTAAATAAGATTAGGTCTCCAATCAAATTTGTGATAGAATTTACAAGCAATTTGTTGTATCAAAGTTGGTAAAGGAACAATGAATTAATGCAAAACAAAATAAACAACAGGAACTCAAGTAAATGATTTTAATAATAACGGTTTTGTGATTACAATTGGGCAAAACTTTGCCTAGAAATTTCTGAATGCCTTTACAAGATGAGTAAAATGCTATTTATAGACCATGAATCCAAAGGAAATTAAGGTATTAAATATCCACTACCTCACGTCCTGATCGTGGCTTTCCCTTGATCCTACCCATTAAATGCTGAATTAATGGGTGGAGATCGTGGGGTGACTCTTCTGCTGAAATGAAACTGCCTCCCCGAGACTTGGATCGCTCGCTTCGGGGGAGTGAACTTTATGTTCACCGAGGCGATCCTTCCTCGTGGCCTACAACGGACCCTGAACTCGGGGATTCACCTCGAGGATCATGATGTCTGCCTTGTGACCAACTTACGAATCTCTGTGAAACACGTCCCGAGTCGTGCGCTCAAGGTGACACATATGCAAGCTACATTTCACCTCATACAGATATTTCCCCCACTCCTCAGGCAATTAACAGGGTTTTCGAAGAGTGGGATGAGATAAGGCGGGAGAGTGACGTGGCGACACGTGTGCCTAGCAATTTAAAAGGGTGGCCATCACTTCAACTTCTTGTCCATTACACGTGGTGACCGTTGAACGGTCGCGTCATTTTGTTTTCCTTTCTACTGTAGTGCAATAATGAATCCTTCACCTATAAATACCCCAAATTGGTCATTCTTCCCGGTCCACTTGCAATTTTTATTTCACTGTAGCCATTTTCAAAGCAAAAAACCTTTCTCCTATTCTTTCTCAATTTTAGGATCACTACCAGAAATTCACAACCAATCTTTAGCAAAAATGTCTACAACCAATTCAGTGTAGAACTCTTCAGGTCCTTCTAAAGAAAGGATTCCTAACGCTGTCATTGTGATTATCGGCGATGAAGTAGTCAATGTTTTTGAGCCGCTGAACGTCGTTAGTCCGCCAGACGACGACGATGAAGCGACATCTGAAGTGGGTGGCTTGGACACAAGGTGACACAAAGTCACTGCTGGTCTCAATAAATTTGATGAAGTGGACGGTGGAGGGGACGATGTCGATGTTGCTGATGAAATGAGTGGTGGAGGAGCCGACTTTGGTGCGGCTTGTGGAGCCGAGGCGGAGTCCCCAAAGCCAAAGAAGATCTATGTTGAAAAAGAGCTCGAGCCTTATCAAATTATCCCCTTGAGCTCCGATATAGAAAAAGACTTCAGGTCGTAAGATCAGTCGGCTGCTCAGCAGGAGAAAAACTGGAACTTCCTGGTGCAAACTACACCGACCCTGATTGCGTGGCTTTGATTCGGAAGGATTGCAACTAAGGCCCTGAGTTCCAAATCCATGTTCTCGACCCGAACAATAACAGCTCCAACCACATAGAGGACCTCTCCTTCATTTATACTTATCCATTCACAATTAGGTTTTCTCTCCCCGTGCAGAGGTAATTTATAGGTTCTGCTGAACATACTGTGCGGGCAAAAATACGCCACTTATTATTACGGGGATACGAGTCTAGCTGATGAGACTAGACTTATCCTACAATTCACTGGGCACACTGGATACATGCTTGTTTTACGAGTTATAGTCGTTCAGGCCGTACGGGCGTAGGGCGCAAGTTTACATCGTGCTGCCTTAGGATTACAGTCTCCTAGTTAGGGTTTCGTATATACCACCGGCTTGAGTTTATAGGCTCATGAGCCTTATTAGTTTTTGTATTTTACCATAATTAAGACTAGGTATCCACTGCTATAAATACTCGCCTCACATTGTATTGTACATTAAGCGATTCACCACTTAATCTGACTATTCTCAATGAAAAAAAGTTCTTTACTTTCTTGTTTATTATTGTTCTCTTTATTTACTTACTTTTAATCGTATTTTACTGTATTTCTTGTGACCTTTCATAAATTTAAGTGTTTAACCTAGACGTACAAATTTAGGCATAAATATGTACAATCTTTGTTAGCTCGACCCCGGGATCTGGAGGGTCATTGAGTGCCTTGATTATTTAAGTCAAATGGTTGGAGTGTCTTTCACTTTTCAACATCTTATCTCTCTCTTTTATCCCACCTTCCACTAAGGTGGAGTTGTGGTCTTAAACAATTGGGGCAAGTTCTCCTTGATAATAAAGAGTGAGGACACGGGGAATCGAGGCTGGTGTGACCGCTACATTCTCCTTCCAATAACCAACTATCCACCGAGCCTGGTTCCCCAAAGTGTGGAACAATAAGTATAAGTGATTTCCTTTGTAATTCATCAATCTTTTTACTTTAACCTCGAACTTATCTTCTATTTCATGCCTTGACTTTCTCATCGAACAAGGTTTCCGTCGAATCCCCAGCCAATCTAGTTGTTTGGGTTCAAGTAATCATCAAGACTTGGACTCTTCCTGAGAGGACTTGGATGAAAATCGTAGCCGAGGCAGAAAACAACTGGGTGTGTAAGAGGCACAGTGAGTTGTTCGTCATAATTCAATCTTCTTTGAGATCGCCCGAGGTTTTCTTTCCATTGATTTCACCATTCTTATTATAGGTTTCCTTAATAAGGTGGCAAGCACCAAGTACAAGGAAAGGAAAAATAAAAAGAGGAAGAAGAAGGAGAAGGAAGCCCTTGACGTTGATGCCAGCTTAGCTATGATAGCAAGCTTGGTTGGTTCCTTAAAGAAAGCCAAGGCTTCTCGAAGGGCTCATCTGGTCAAGGGACATCATCTAAAGGTGATGATGACATCTTCATTGGTCGTTTCACTTCCATTACAACATTTTGTTCATTCACCTTTAAGCCTCCATTTTACATTCTCGTAGATTCAAAGATGAAAAGGACGGCTTTGGAGAAGCCAGCTAAATTTGTGTGCCCTCGGGTCGAGGTGACTGTCGAACCGCAGTGAGGCCTGAGGGATGAGCCAAGTGATGAAGGCCCCAGAGCCTCCAAGGAAGTCAAGGTAGTAGACCTCGAGGGATCTGATTATGCTGCTGCCAAGGCTAAAGAAAAACCCAAGGTAGGCGAGGCTACACTTTCTTCCCTTGCTGAAGAGAGCATGGTGTCGGGCGCGGCACGAGCTAACTCCGAGCCTCCTAATGACTCGGCTTCTAAAAAGGCTATGAGAAGAATTGATGTCCCTAATGACTTATGTCTCTTCGATGGCTCAATTGATGTTGCTCTGAACCTTACTCAATTGCTTGGGCCGAAAGAAGAAGCTCTCACCAAAAACATGTCCCTGTCGGTAATGATGGCTCGCTCTACCGCTAGCATAGTTCGGGTAAATTCTAATACTTGTAACTTTCCCCCTCATTTAACATTCTTGTTCTGATCTTCTTTTTTCGCCGAGCCTTTTGTTTTCGCTCAAGAAGATGTAGGTTGAGCGTAATCAAGCGACAAATCTTAAACACATAGGAGATGTTTGGGACCGCCCAAAAGTGGGTTCAAGACTCAAATCTTTGAGTTGCAAACTCAGTTGGCCAAGTCCAGCACCAAACTGAGTCAGGCACGCGAGGCTGTTGTTGCCTTCGAGGTGCAAGTTCAAACATCAAAGGATGACCATCAAGTTAAAATCTTGAGACTGACTCAAGAGGCCGAAGAGCTTCGTGGCGAGTTAGACCGAGTCAACGCCAAGTTTGTGGAAGTCATAGAAGAATATCACAACAAATTGGTTGGTCATATGCTTAAAATGAATGGGCTAGAAAGTCGCACGGCCACGCTCAAGGCTGAAGTTGAGCGCCTACGGGGCGAGATTTCCACTTCAGAGGAGAAAGCCAAGGCCAAGGCTATGAGGGCCGAACTAGACAAAAGTTGGCCCATCATCAAGACTCAGCTGAAAGCTCTCGACCAGTGTAGAGCTAGAGAGATCGACTTGGACAAGGAGATTGCCAAGGCTAAGAATGATGATTCTCAAGCCCAAGCCATCATAGATAAATTTCTTTCAAGTGAAGGTTTGAGCGATGATGATGTCGAGGACGATGAAGAGGAAGAGGAATGAAGATGGGACTTTCAAGGACGAAGATGGTTCCTCTCCCCGATATTTGATAGTTTTCTTTTTTCCTTTAGTTTTTGTTGTGATCTTCGGGCTTAATATGTAAATAACTTTTGGAGCCTTTGGGCCATTTTAATGAAGCTTTATTTTTTTCTTTCAAGTGTTGGCTTTTATTTTGTCGCGACCGCACACTTAGAATATTTTACTTACAAGACTTTGATAAATTTTATGACGAACCGATGCTAGCTTAGAACGACATCTCGTTCCCGTGCTGAGTCATAAGAAATCATTTCAATTGAATAATATAACTT
The DNA here is from genome assembly GCA_029990575.1 of Petunia axillaris subsp. axillaris. NCBI lineage: Eukaryota > Viridiplantae > Streptophyta > Magnoliopsida > Solanales > Solanaceae > Petunia > Petunia axillaris. Next base: position 7,289,972 of record JARKNS010000001.1, on the reverse strand, counting down.
TGGAAGTTAGATATTGAAACAAAGAGATATTGAATCAAGTTCATTTTATTGATGGGCTGTAACTGGCATTTACATAAAACCTAGTTGTGGTCAGACTTAGGCAAATTTTTGAAATAGCTACTATCGGGTGATAAACACAATAAAACTAAAGTTAAATCATTGGGAGACAGTCCCCGGTGTAAGATTGCTAGTCTTTGAGTCCCCTTGCAGTCCACGATATAAGAGGCTTCGAGTCGATCTTGACTGCATGCCGCCCCTTCTATCCCCCTAGTGTTCGAGTGCGAATAGTGAGGGCCCGAGCACTGTACCTCGTTCCCTCCACTTCCTGAAAAGGTCAAGCAAAGAAAATGAGGGTTAGTTGAATTATTCGACCTAAGCATTAGAGCGATTGGATCCGTAGGTGAAAATTCATCGACATAGGGTAATGCACCTCAATGTCAAAAATAATACCGCTTCCAACTGGAGACATTCCAATTCGAGGGTTCTATCTTGCCTTTCATGTTTTCCAACTAGTAGGATCCCTTGCCAACGATTTCCTTTATCTGATAGGGTCCTTCCCAATTTGCTGCAAACTTGCCAGCATTATTCTCTTTGGTAGTGTGGTTCGAGGTTTTCAATATATAATCTCCAACTTTGAAGGCTCTGAGTTTAATCTTCCTATTAAGGTAAGCCTCGATTTTCCTCTTTTGACCTGTCAATCGAACCAAAGTCATCTCCCTCAGGCCTTCAAGCAAATTTAATTCCACACGTATCGCTTTCTGGTTAATTCTTCGGTTGAATGGGCATATCAAAGACTGGGTTCGATCTCTACAAGAATCAAAGAGTCAATCTCATAGGCAAGAGAAAATGGGGTTTCACCTGTGCTGTTATTTTTCGTAGTTCGCATTGTCCATAACACCTCGAGCAACTCATCGGGCCACGGGCCTTTTGCTTTATCAAGCCTTTTCTTAATGTTTTCGATGATATCATATTTGAGGCCTCAGCCTGCCTACTGGCGCTCGGATGATAAGGAGTCGAGGCCACTCTCTTTATCCCCCACTTTGCGAGAAAAATATAGATGTCCGAACCCATGAATTGTGGGCTATTGTCATATGATATTTCCCTTGGGACTCCAAACCTGCTAATAATGTTTTTTCCAAATGAAACTGATGACCACCTCTTGCCTAACTTTAGCAAAAATATCCCGCTTATACCCATTTGGTAAAGTAATCAGTGAGCACGAGGATAAACCGAATACCACCTTTGGCTTTGGGGAGTGGCCCAACAATATATATCCCTCATTTCATAAAGGGCCACGGCGACATGACCGAATGTAGAGGTTCAGCATGTTGATGAATTATTTGTACGTGCCATTGGCACTTATCACATTTTTTCACAAAGGCCTTAGCTTACGTGCTGATATCTGGCCAATAGTGACCTACCGAAGCAATTTACGTACTCGAGCTTTTCCACCCAAATGGTTGCTACTTTCGCCCTCATGCACTCCTCTCATCACGTATTCAACTTCCCCCGAACCTAAACACTTGGCCATCGGGCCACAATATAGCTTTTTGAACAACTGCCCCTAAATCATTGAATAGGGGACCGCTTATGTTCTGAGCTTTTTGGATTCCTTCTTATCTGCCGGTAGAGTCCCCAAGTCTAGATATGAAATAAACTTGGTGCGCAAATCCCGAGTGTTATTTACTGAGTTCACCTCTAGCTTGATCTTTTGTACAGTAGATGTGAGGAGCCGAATGATTTAGTCAGTCCCCGAGTTCTCTTCTTCTACGACAGAGCCCAGATTGGCTAGGGCATCGACGTTTTCCTCCTAAGCGACCTGATTAACTTTGCACTCTTGGAATTTAGCCAGGATTTGTTGAGCCCGAGCTAAAAATTGCTGCATCCATGGCTTTCGAGTCGAGTAATCACCGAATACTTGATTCACTACCAGTTGTGAATCACTTCTTAATTCTACTCTTTCTGCTCCCACTTCCTTGGCCAACTCCAACCTTGCTATGGCAGCCTCGTATTCCGCCTCATTATTGGTCACTTTTTTTAATCTAACGGAGTGTCTCATTTTTTCCCCTAAGGGAGCTACCAAGACTATACCGAGCCCTAAGCCCTTTAAATTAGTAGCCCCATCAGTATAAAGTATCCAAACCCCAGAGGTTGGCCCCCTAGACATTAAATTTTCCTTCTCCGCCTCGAGGAGTATCTTGACATTGAAATTAGCCACGAAGTCCGCCAACACTTGGGACTTTATGGCTGTTAGAGGCTGGGACTTTATCAGCCACGAAGTCCGCCAACACTTGGAACTTTATCAACCACGAAGTCTGCTAACAACTCAGGCTTATACAATATATTTCTTAAAGGAAAGATAGTAACTACGACTATGGGATGACATTGAAAGTAGGGCCGAAGTTTACGAGCAGTTATAACTAAGGCAAGTGCCAATTTTTCTAGATAGGGGTACCTGGTTTTAGCGTCGAGGAGTGCTTTACTCACATAGTATATGGGTTGTTGTTTTCCATCCTCCTTACAAATCAGAACTGCGCTCACGGAAACCTCTTATACAGCCAAGTAGACCAACAATGTTTCTCCATCTTTTGGCTTGGAAAGCAATGGTGCGTTAGCCAAATAATATTTCAACTCTTTCAATGCTTCCCTGCACTCCAGTGTCCATTCGAAGGTAGTATTCTTCTTCATGGCTGAGAAGAATTTATGACATCGCTAAGAGGACCTCGAGATGAATCTACTCAAGGCGGCGATCCAGAGTTAAGCGTTGAACCTCTTTAGTCCCCGAGAGGACCTTGGGGATTTCCTCAATAGCCATAATTTTGTCTGGGTTCGCCTCAATACCTCGCTCGGAGACGATGAATCTAAAGAATTTTCCTGAACCAACTCCAAAGGCACACTTCTCAGAGTTCAACTCCATATTGTACTGCCTTAGGATGGAAAAAACTTCGCTCAAGTGGTTCAAATGATCCTCTATCCGAACCAACTTCCCGAGCATGTCATCTATATACACCTCCATTAACTTTCCGATGTAATCCTTAAACATGCGACATACTAACCTTTGGTATGTTGACCCAGCGTTATAAGGCCAAAAGGCATCACTTTTTAACAATATATGCCTCGGTTAGTGATGAAATAAGTCTTCTCTTCATCCTTCGGGTCCATTAGGATCTGATTATACCCCTAGTATGCATCCAAGAAGGCCAATTATTTGTGTACAACCATGGAGTCCATCGACCTATCTATTTGTGGTAACAGATATGAATCTTTTGGACAAGCTTTATTCAAATTTGTCTAATCTATACACATCCTCCATTTTCCATTCTTTTTTGGCACGAACACAATGTTGGCAAGCCATTCGGGGTATTTCGCCTCTCTCACGAAGCCATTTTGCAGCTTCTTTGTCTCTTCCTCAATTACTTTCTTTCGAACACCAGCATGTGGCTTTTCTTTTGCTTCACCGGAGTGTGGTGAGGATCCACGTTAAGTTTGTGAGTCATAATCTCCGGGTCGACCCAGCCATATCGGTGTGGGACAAAGCGAAGCAATTATAGTTGGACTTGAATAACTCGACAACAATCTTTTTTGATTCTAGGTCCAACTTCGAGCCGACGAACACCTTTCTATATGGAAACTCCTTCGACAGAGCAAAAGTTTCCAACTCCTCAATAGTTGAGTCATTGGCTTTCTGTTTCCAAGGCTCTTGAATACACACCGGGATCTTTTCCACCGTGCTCTTTTGGGGGTCCATTTCAAGAGCCAAGTCCCCTCCTTCATCAGACCCCAGGTGAATAATGTTTTAAAGGTCCACTCGGGACGACTCCACTCTTTATAGAAACCGAGTAGCACTCTCTAGTTGTTCATTGCTCACTTCGAATTGAACGAATTCCCAAGGAGTAGGGAACTTAATGACTTGGTGAAGTCTAGGTGGCACAGCTTCCATTGCATGTATCCAAGACTTCCCGGGGATGACATTGTTAGCTAATTTCTCGGGCATTACCTGGATTATGGTTTCCTTAACAACTCCCTCGGCGTACGTACTGAGAGTAATCTCGCCCAATATTTTCTATGTTGAGTTGTTGAATCCTTTAACCACATCTTTTTTACTGCCCCGTAGATGATGATATTTACTGAGCTCCCAGGGTTAATCAAGACTCATTTGATGTCTGAGCCGTTGATTATCACCACAATAACCAAAGCATCATAATGGAAAAACATCATCCCATCACAATCTTCATCATCAAAAACAATTTATTTACCTGAACCACCAGTTCGAGTTAATTTCTCCATCGTAATGGAGAGCTTTCTAAACTTCTTTGCGGCGGCAAAGTTCACGATGTATACCTCCGATCCCCCTGTTATATTAACAGCTCTTTTGGGGGATGGGGCCCTCAGTGGTTGCCATCTCCTCTATTCTTTACAAAATTATGCTTTCCCTTATCAGTTAGATACTCCTTCAACAATCCCTTTTTTAACAAATGTTCCACCTCGAGGCGAAACCGCTTGCAGTCCTCGGTGAGGTGCCCATAGTCAGCATGGAAATTGCAGTAGCGGTTGTGGTCACTCTTCCCAGGGGCCATTCTCATATACTCCAGGCATCCCATTCTCTGATCACTCATTCAATTTAATGCGTTCACCAACTCCGTGTTCGACACATTGAAATTGTATACAGAGATACGAGGCATGTCTTTCTATTTAGACACTAAGGACGGCCCCGCGACATTCTTTTGATTAGCGTTCGTATTTTTTTCCTCTGAGCCTTTGACTCACATGTTACTTTTGAGAATTATATAGGTCATATCGACCCTTTGAGTTCCCTCATGGCGCATCAGCGTCGAGAAGGCTCGGCCGATTTCTATAACCGGAGCTTCGACCAGCTGCCCTCCACTCTGCTTCCTCATTCCTAACTTTAGCTGTGGCCCTATTATGTAAGTCATCCCAGGTTCGTACTTACCATTGCTGGATATTTCTCTTTAGCTCGGTAGAAGCCTCGGAGTAATTGACATTAATATTTCTTTTCAAGGTAGGTGCATATACCAGTGTAATGCTCCATTTTATAAGGTATCTCTAAATTTCTTCAAGAACATACACTCCTTTTCCACCAGGCTCAAATCATTACTTTTTACCATGGCCATGTACTCAGCCACATGATCAGCGGGGTCAATCGATCGTCATATTTTTTCAAGATCTATAGTTTAAAATGCTTCGGGATGGGAGCTGGGACGGCCTCAGGCTTGTAAACTTACTACCGACATTTATCGATATCCAAGACATTTTGAGTCTTCCTCACCCTGGGGATGTTTTCGAGCCGCTTTTCGAATTGACCCTCGAAATCTCTTTTCCACTTCTTGAAGTTTGTCGAGATGCTTGTTTATGCTATTGTAGGAGCCGTTCCAAAAAGCAGAATGCCATGTGGAGCAGTCCCTCAGCCCCCAAATGTAGCACCATTTCAAAGTCCCCCTATTGTTGTGCCAGTAGGAACAAAGTTCAGGATGCCTCATGTAGGTTCCACGAGGTGGAGTGTTGGTGGGACTGGTATTAGTCCTCATGTTATCTGAGATGGTTTGTAGTGAACTACGCACCTCAGCGTTAATAACTGCCCGTTCAGTCAGTTGCCCCTAAACTTGTTGTATAAAGTTCATAAAATATGTGTTCCAAGCATCATTTGACCCTAATGAAGAAGGGTCATCTTGAGGTGAAGGTGGATGAGGTATGAACTCTCTGTTGACAGGAGTAGGTGAAGGTACAAACTCTCTGTCAACAGCGTTAGTCTGCCCTTCGGGCGTGACTGATTCCTATTAACGCTATCATTGTTGTCAGCCATTGCTGAAAACCAAAAGGAATAGAGCAAACAAACATGTTGCACAACTTTGGAACAATGCGTGATTGCCAGATCCCCACAGACGGCACCAAATTATATTGGCCTAAATCATATTAGGTCTACAATCAAATTTGTGAAAGGATTTACTAGCATTTTGTTATATCAAAGTTGGTAAAGGAACAATGAATTAACGGAAAACAAATGAACAATAGGAACTCAAGTAAATGATTTCAATAATAACAGTTTTGTGATTACAATTGGGCAAAACTTTGCCTAGGAATTTTTAAATGCGACGAGATGAATAAAAATGCTACTTATAGACCATGAATCCAAAGGCATTAATTAGCCACTTCCCTACGTCCTAATCATGGTTTGCCCTTGATCCTACCGATTAAATTCTGATTAATGGGCGGATATCATAGAGACATTCTTTAGCTGAAACAAAACTTCCTCCCCGAGGGAGTGAACTTTCCTTTCGCCGAGGCAACCCTTCCTCGTGGCCTACATCAGACCCTGACCTCGGGGATTCGCCTCGAGGATCATGTTGTCTGCCTCGTGACCAACTTACGAATCTCTGTTAAACACGTTCCGAGCTGCCACGTACACAAGCTATATTTCACCCAATACATTTCACCCAAACCTCAGTTTATTCACAAATTTGATTAGTAAGAATTTATATGATTCTTTAAAGGTGCTCCCTTTGTTGAAACAATAATGAAACTATATCTTAACTGTGAATGCACAAATCCTAATTAATAAGATCGAGCTCAACTTTTTTATATTGATGTTTAACAAAATTAATGTTTGAATCTAAAAGTTATATAATGAATGAATTCCATTAATGTTTTTCCAGAATTTATGTAGTTTTTCTTCATTACCAAAGTTAGGAGTCTTTCCAAGAAGCTATTCATTTAACTATAGTTATGATAATTGTTAAATTAATCAAATCTACACCTTTGAAAATTAAAAAAGACAAGTATCACTAATTCAAATGTGTACTTGAGGAAATGAAGAGAAAGTATGATGAAGAGGAGTCAAATTCAACCGCCACGATAGAAGCACCTATTGTAAAAAAAGAATTAAAATAGGACATCGATGTCATTTAGCCTTATTTTATACTTACTACAAATAGAATGTAGAACTACTGTATAAATTTTCAAATTTTTCGTTTTCTCATCGAGAGTGAGGTACTATCACATGGTTTTTGTCCTGCATTTATATTTTTACATCATTACTAGTTCTAAATTAATCATTTCTCTCTTCTTCTTCTTCTTCTTCCTTTTTTTTTTTTTTTTTTGTGTGTGTCTCCTTTCATAAAGGATTTAACTTATTTATATTAATAATACTATGAATTTGGAATGATTACATAGATGTACAAGCCTAAACTTAAATCTTTATAAAAATATCAATACTATATTATTTTAGAAACATAACAATATTTTAACATGTAATATACAAATTTCATTCATATCTTTTCCCACAAACCCTTGTCCTCACTGCCCTCTTCCACCACTGTTGGTTACTGTCAGCCAGTCCCCAAATTTATTTTTTGATCTAGACCAACATACACATACAAAAAAAATCAGAAATACACACATATGCTGTTGGACATACAAAGATATACACAAAACATACATATATATACAAGAGACATACACATAGACAATGCTACACTAGATATATACATAAACAAACATACAAGCACGTACAACATATGAACAATTAAATAAAAAGATAATATATACTTATACAAAAAATATAAAGATATACACAACATAACACATGCACATATACACAGCACATACACATATTCACATGCAAAATATAAAAAAATACACAAGACATATACATATACTCAAAATATACAAACCACCACATCCCCACTACAAACCACCACAGACACCACCACAAACCACCACAAACCCAAAAAGAACTAAAAATAAAAGAAAAAAACGAGCATTAGAATAACCACATCAGCTGAAGACGACGGAGGGCGTCGAAGCAGCATAACAGCAGAGACAAAAGAAGAGTAGCAGCGGCTGTAGAATGATGGAGGCAACAACCGGAGAAGAAGGAGGAGGCAGGTGGGTGAAGGAGGGGGAGACAAAAGAAGATTAATGTTAGGTGCAATCACCTAATTTTTGCACAAAATAAAAAAAATTCCTCAAAATAGCTGTGTTAGATTCTTAGGATTTTGGCCGAATTTTCCAACAGTTCAGTCTTTTATTTTAACTAAAATTTTCATTAATCGGGGAGAAAAATATGAAAATTATCAAAATTACTTGTTATGTGTTTAATTGTGATTCTATGTTTGAAATTGTGATGTTATTGTAAATTACATGATTTTAATTATAATTAGTTGTGTACGTTTTAAGTGATGTAAAATTTTAATAGCCATTTTTAGAAATGTTGTAGCCCAAAACTCAACCCACAAGCCCAAGTCCTAACTCGGCCCACTTCCCATGGTATATATGCAAAAAAAAAAACCTCATTTTTCCCCCACACACAAGCCTCCTATGGCTTAAGGAGATGCTTCCAAATTCATACCCTTCACCGGAAAATACTATTTTTGCCACCTTCCGGTGGCCAAAAATTATAAAATTATATATCTCCGAAAAGCTTTTGAGCCCCTCTATTTCATCCTGCCATTGGTTTCCCCAAAAACATAGCCATTTATTACAGATCGGGGCTCAAAATTTTGGCGAGGACACCAACTCCGCGACCTTTTATTTTTCTCCGGTAAATTTTACATATTCCTTCTCCTTTCACCCTCCTCTACCCTTTTAAGTACGATTTATTTCAGAATTTCTCTTAGCCTCTTTCTTTTCTTTTTTCTAATTAAAATGACCCGTAATGGGGGTAATTTCAATTAGAATGAGAAAAAGGGTGGCTCGAAACCGATTCGAGTGGTATAACGTAGCGTGTGTGCTTGTGATGATGCTTTTTTGGCAATTTGAAGTGGGGAAGTCGTGAGGGCTGTTATGGCCGTGTGGGGTGATGAGAGTGATAATATGGGGCTGTTTTTTTTCGTGAGGGTGGTGATGCAGGTGGCAGTGATGATGTTGTTTAGATGCTATGTTAAAGAAACTGATGATGGGAGGGCAGTTTGGCTCGGATAGGTACAGTGTTGATGGCTGGAGCTGTGATATTGGTGAGCGTGGCAGCGATGCCTTGTGGTATGTTGATGTTAATGTGTTTGCTGCTGCGTCAAGGAGGCGACGACGATGATGCAATGACTGAAATGAGGCAGCTGTGATGGGCGCTTGTAAGCGATGTGTACCTAATTCGTATGGTGGAGGAAATATTTTTTTCTGTGGCTTGGTGTCGCTAGTGTTACTGCATCATCAGGGCAGTGGTGATGCTTGTTCAGTGGCGCAGCGAGGCAGTTGTTGATGTTATTTGTTTGCTTGACGGGTTAGAAGAAATTCCTCTTCCTATCCCCTTATTAGTTTTATCTTAACTGTGTTAGATTTAACATTAGCTAGAATTTTGAAATATCTCTATATGTTTTCTGGTTCAAATGAGCATAAATTCAGCTTATACATATGAGTTTGTTTGAAAGCTTAGCTTGAAATTTATCTTTGGTTAATTAATGGATGGAATTGTATGTTAGTATGGATTAGTGTGTGTCTCTGATTGTATCACCATCAGCTCTTTTGGAAATAAAATGGTTGGTCTGTTATGTGCAAATCACACGTGTATTGGAAATGTCTAGGATTGTTTGGCACAGTTATGGAAATTTGCCCATTCAAGCATCGGTTGTATACACTATCGCAATAGTGTTTGTCAAACCTGTTTAGTTTGCTCGATGTCTACTTGTTTGTAGGTTTCAGGTAAGTGTTTTGTTCAAGTTTGGTTTTCGACATAGTATCTGCTCCAGTATTTTTGTGGTGAGATGGAGTTCAAGCATGACTTTGGTTTTGATTAGCTCTTCTTGTCAAGTATGAAATTCACATTGTTTTAAAGATAAAGTTAGAAATCATAAGATTGTTTGATTACTACTGTCCATGGCTAATTTAGTGACTAGAGTAAGTTGGATTTGAACTTTCTTGGTTCAGTTTATTATTTTCCAGCAGCTTAGTCCCATTTTAAATGGAAAACGTTTTGATTTGTTTAGAAGCTGAGATGCTCGCTGGAAGTTTGAGTTCTATTTGGGAATCTATTTTAGTTTGGTTTTTCGTATTCTAGTTTAATTGTAAATGGGACTTTATTTTGAACTTATAGCAGGTCACTTGGACAAGTTGTATTTGCTGCTTTTGGGACAACATAGGGTGGCTGAAATAGTGTCCTATAGCTGTTGTACTATGTCTAAAAAATAGGACTAGTAACTCAAGTATAGGGGTGTGGACTTTTACTTTTATACAAGTCCACACTCCAACCTTTAGCCTCAATTTTAAGCTATAAAGAGGAGCATTTACTACCCTCATTGATCATCAACTACCTGCTGAAATTTACAGAAAAAGAGAGCAAATACTTGAGAAAAAATAGAGTGAAAAAGAAAGTAAGTTTAAGAGATAAATTGAGAACCAAAAGCCTTCATATCTAAGGTATTTTGGAGCATAAATCTAAGGGTTTTAAAGGTCCAATAGAGGTATAAAGGGGTTGTTTTAGCTGCTGGTTTTGGAGTAGAAGCTGCTTGGTCTTTGGTTGTGTTGGCTAGGAACTTTTTTGCTCAAAGGTAAATACAAATGAACCTTGTATTTTGAGCCATTTGGCCATGAAATAAAAATTGATATCACCATGCTCATAGTTTAATGAATCTGTTTTTATGTGATATTGTGATTAATGTCTTGATGAATTTGGAGTTGTGCTAAAAAAATGAGAAGAAAAATATTAATCATTGTACATTTAACAAGTTTTAATCTCTATTGCCTTTAAGTCATGTACGAATGAGAAAAAATGATTGAAAAGGTGGTGGCCAATTGGTACAAAGAGCTGCAAAATTGATTTCACCTAGCGGAATGTTTGTGTTGTTTATAAATCTGGAATATCTCTTTAAATAAAATCACATGGTCCAGCTTAGAAAAGTTGGACATCTTTGAAATAAGTAGGCAAAACAGGACTGCAAACGCAAACTTTAGATCTGGACAGGAAAGGGACGATTAGGCAAATTTATGACATGCCTTTGTAAAAACTTAAATTTTTATAAAATAAAGTTGAGGTTTGGTGCAAATTTTGGACAACATCAATTTATGTAAATTTTTAGTATGAAAAATGTAGAAACGGACTGAATTTTGTATGCAAAATCGAGCATCATAAAATGGTATAAATAGCCTCAGTTTTAAACAGTGCAACCATCATTTGGAAATAGAATATGACAATTTTTGCAAGATCAAATTTAAACAGCTTATTTTTGCAAAAGAATTCAGCGCACTTCTATCGTACTACATTTCTTTGTTAGTTTTGACAAATAGCCACCTCTTTAAAAAGAAACTTCTTAATTTGGCAAACAACCAACTTTTTCAATAAATTGCCTCATTACTTGTCAAAATAATAATTTCTTGAGGTTAATTAAATTCTTTTGAAATAGGCCAGTCCTCTGTGTGGTTGGAAAAGAATGATACACTTTTAATTTTTTTAAATCAAAATTTTAAATTTAACCAGTCGTCTAGGAGGTTGGAAAGAAATGTCACGCTTCTAATTTTCTTAATCAAAGTGTAAATTCAAAATAACGGCATTAATATAACAACCATATTTAATAAATCAAAATTGCGATAATAAAGCAACTGTGCTCGGCACAGTATTTGTGGGTGCCTAATACCTTCTCGAAAGTCAACTGAGAACCTTACTTGAATCTCTAACGCAGACCATTAGACGAGTCAAAGGTGTTCCGAGGTACCTTTTGGTGACTTGGCACACCTTTAACTTGTCAAGTGGCGACTCCGAGTTCTCTAAATAATTTTGTACCTTTTTTAACACTAGTCACAAGCCTTTAAATAATAAACTTCGTTAATTTTTAGTACGTAACAGCTTGGCGACTCCGCTTGGGAAATTAGTAAAAACTAGAATCTCCGGCTTTGATAAAATTTTCGCATGTTTTAATTTATTAAATATTTGATTGTTATATTCTTGTTGTTATCACATGAAAGGTTGAATGTTACTGCTTTGATATTGTTGAACTATATGTAAATTGTCTTCTTCCGCAATCCTCTGAATCTCTGAAACACACGCACACCTGCACTTACCAGATTGCTTGTGGCATCTGGGACTTCTTACTAAATTGCCCATGATTTAGGAGGAAGGCGTGACGGGGTTTTAAGTCGGACACACAGTTTTCAGATGGCCTTGATGCGCTTTCCGCCCGGTTTATCCACCGAATTTTTCAGCCAGTCTAGACACTGAATCAGTTATGTCACCTAGAGTTAAACCTTTAAGCCCAACTATCGGAATCATATTTAACTTAATGAGGTGCGGTACACCGGTATTTCACTTGTCTAGGCTGACCCGTTGTGTCAAGATGGGCCCGTGTCCCGAAAAGACACATTATTGGCATCTTATGTGTTGCATTTGTTGTAGAAAGAGGGTTGTTATGATGACCGATCACCGGGGGTGGGTGTTAAATTTTGAAAAAAAAAATGAAAAAATGAGTTTAGTCCCATGTCTCAAAATATCTTTAGCTGTCATTTTACGCCATTATAATGGTAAATTTTTCTCAAGAACTTTTAGAGTGTAATTTTGTATCCGGGTTTGGTCTCAAGTATTAGAAAATAATTTGTCATAGTTTTGCGCAGGTATAATGACGAAATTTTGGGACCTTTTTGTCTTTTTGAGTCTGTGTACAAGTCAAGTCTATATTTTTTAAAGTAATTTATTGGGGTTTTACGCCGTCATAATGGCCAATTTTTGTAAACCAATTTTGCATCTAATTCGTGTAATATTTTGTATCGTTGTGTCGTCATAATGGCCAAATTTTGTAAATACTCTAAGATTCTTTTTCGAATTAGATCAAAGTGTCTGTTTTAAAAAAAATTCGTGTCCATCTTTGTGTTGTCAAATGTCCGATTTTGGAGTCACCTTTCGGATAATAACAAATAATAATTTGTTTCATAATCTGTTCTTAAGTTCCGTTAGAACCTCCCTCGGGTTGAGTCTTAAATTTCCAGTAAACAAAAAAAATATTATTTTAGGGTCCCACTTTACTTTGTATTGTATTTTTCAAGGCCAAGACAGGGTACAGACGATAAACTGCAATTAGCTAAGTTGTATTTTGCGTCTATCCTCATGGAATAATTTGACTCTGCTAAAATGTCGAGTCTCATTATTTTCACCGTCCGGGTGTACCCACCCAATGTGTCAGTGTGTATATATATCTTTTGACTCGTGTATCACGTTAAGCAGTTTATTTTGAGTCTGCCTCGTGTCGTTTATCTAAATTATGTTTGTTGAGTCTGAAAAAGAGGTAAAGAAAAAAAAACCAAAAAATCATCCAAATTTGTCCTTGTTCTAATTACGTGCCAGTTACAATTTTGTTCTGATTTTTCTCAAGGCACGTAAGCAATATTTTGGGGATACAATTGGTACACGCGGCTCGCACTGTGAATCGTTTTGGGATGACGCATAACAACCTTAGTCTGCGACCTGTGATTCTTTTGTGCTAACCTGGTTTGTTTACACATAGCTTTGGAATTTGGAGATTTGGTACGGAATTATGGCATCATTCCACACATACACAGCAGGATCAAAGGGAATCATCACCATGGCGTCTGACAGAGAGAAATCTGATACCGCTGCACAGGAACTCACTACACTAGAAAGTGAAAAGTTGATAGATGAGGTCCAAAGTTTGAAACAGTTTTTGGTTGACATGCATCACGCAGCAACCACGGGACAAGCAGCTCCTCCCATGCCTACCATCTTGGAATGTGGTCACACCAACAGCGATCTTGCGCACCGGGCAAATCTGTGGTAGCCGAAGATCCTCACTACCCTCTAGGCTTTGGTCCACATATGGCTACCAACAATGATGTCGGGCCCTCAAGTGTACAACGTGGAGGACAAGTCCCACATCACGAACAACAAGTCCCACTCCAAGCTCCTGCCCAAGCATTCACCGTTCTTGGGGAACATGCTTTGCAACAGTCAAATAGCGACCTGCAGCTGAAAACTCAACAGTTCGACCAAGCTCGAGGTAATATTCTCCACCTGACTGAGTCATATGATCAGGGGCACCACCCAGAATCACATTCTGATATCGAGAGGTTGGGAAAGACAGAAAAGAATGATTTGGCTCAGAAATTGAAAAGCTTGGAGCAAACTGTGAAAAACATACAAGGGCAAGGGGGTAAAACCAATATTTCATACAAAGACCTATGCTTGTTCCCTCATGTGCCATTGCCTGAAGGTTTTGTTGTGCCCAAATTTGATTTGTACATCGGACAAGGTGATCCGAGGATCTACTTGAAGATCTACCTTAACAAAATGAGGGGCATTGAGAAGGACGAATTGTTGATGGCATACTTTACTGACCGTTTGGGAGGACCAGCGACAGAATAGTTTATACAGCAAGACGTTTCAAAGTGGGTCATCTTTGATGACATGGCCAACGCATTACTGAACCATTTTGGTTACAAAATAGAGGCTACTCCTGATCGTTCTTCTTTGAAGACGATCACAAAGAAACCAGGTGAAATTTTCAGAGTGTATGCCTACAGGTGGCGCGAACAGGCGGCGCGTGTTAGCCCTTTGATCCCAGATGATAAGATGGTTGAAGAGTTCGTCGAAGTGCTCGATGAGACGTACTACCAAGCGATGGCTTCTGCCATTGGGAAGCATTTTAGTAAAGCAGTGAGAATTGGTGAAATGATTGATAGAGGAATCAAGACTGGAAAGATTTTCAGCCAAACAGCTTTGAGAGCTACTACCTACAATCAGGATCAAACAGTTTTGGGAAGAAGAAAGAAAAGAAAGAAGAAATGGCTATGGTTGGCCCTGGACCTAGAAGAAATGACGGACGATACAATAACCGTCAATTATACAATCTAACAAGTCCACCACAACACTTCTATCCGCCGCTTCAATATGTTATGCCACATTTCTCATTTCCTGTAAATGCAGCATCTTATGCTCAAACCCTGTCAGGTCCACAATGGCGTGCACCCCCTGCTCCAGTCCAGTATAACAATCAACAAGCACATGCTCAATTCCTGGATCAGCAGGAGATGCCTTATCAACCACGAGGTCCACCGGGCTTGCGTCCAAACATCAAGAAGAGAAAAGACAGTTCACCCCATTGGGGGAAACTTATAATAATTCGTTTAAAAAGTTGCAACAAGCCAATCTGTTGAAGCCAATCCCGTGAAAAGTGAACACAATGGAAGAATTGTTCGTTCATGCCATTGTGCATTTCATTCTGGAGAACCTGGACATGACACAGAATCCTGCTGGGAACTCAAAAGGGCAATCCAGGCAATGATAGACAACAATCAGATAAAATTCATGGGGGATGAAATACAAAATATGAATCAAAATCCTTTACCAGCTCATGATGTTCAAAACAACATACACATGGTAGGGATGGTATGCATAGAATAAGACATGAAAGGGAAAGCCACCGAGCATATTATGGAAGTTGGTCCCTCCCCAGACATCAAAAGCCATGAGCCATTTATTGTTGTAATGGGGGGGGGGGGAAGTCAAGTGTGTATGTTATCAACAAAGCAAAGAAAGATGCTGCTATTGAGCCAAGTTTCACAATTCCGACCGCAAAGCAGGAAAAAGTTCATGACGGTACACCAGCATTTATTGTGCAAGGGGTATCATGCCAGAAAACTCCGGTCTTCGAGGCTAAGGCAAATAAGTGTGACCCGGCAGCGCAACTCTCTATCAAAAGTACAAAGGCTGTTCCTTGGAACTACAACAAGACAATTATGTCTTACAATGGGAAGGAAATCATGGAGGTTGTTGCAGATGTAAATGCTCTAACTCGGTCTGGGAGATGTTCTACCCCGGAAGAATTGAGAAAGACAAAGCCAGGTCGAGAAGACCAAGGACCCATCAAAGAGCCAGTGTCCGAGAAAGAAGTTGAAGAATTTTTGAAGAAAATGAGATCGAAAAATTATTCTATCGTCGAGCAATTGAGAAAGACTCCAACTCAGATATCAATCTTGTCTCTATTTATGAACTCTGAAACACATCGCAACGCACTGTTGAAAATACTGAATGAGGCGTACATTCCTGAACAAACTACTGTGGCATACTGAATGAGGCCTACATTCCTGAACAAACTACTGTGGCTAATCTGGAAGCGCTTGCTGGCAGAGTATTTGAGACTAATCGTGTGACGTTCACCGATGAGGAGCTGCCAGTAGAAAGAACCGGTCATAATCGGGCGCTTCATGTCTCAGTCAAGTGTGAAAACTCCTATGGCACACGTGTTCTAATAGACGGCGGCGCAGGATTGAACATTTGCCCTCGGTCTACATTGAATAGCTTAAAGGTAGACATCAACAAAATCAAGGCTAGTTCCTCTGCAGTCCGTGCTTTTGATGGTGGAGTCCGAGAATCTTTGGGTGTCATCAATCTTGAGTTGATCATTGGTCCCGTAACCTTCAGTATTGAATTTCAAGTCATGGAAACTGATGCATCGTACAATCTATTACTGTGCCGACCATGGATTCATATGGCTTGTGATGTGCCCTCTACAGTCCATCAGGTGGTCAAGTTTACTTGGGATAATCAAGCTGTCATACTTTTTGGAGAGGATGACTTGCAGTTTAACAACAGTTTGGATGTACCAGCCCTTGAAGTTGTCACCACACGCCTGACCATCATGTATCAAACCTCTGATGTTGTGTATGTAGAAAAAGTAACAGAAGGGAAACCTATACCCGTCCCAAGAGTGTCAGGGACGTCTATTATGATGGCGTCTGAAATGTTAAATCATGGTTTCCAATTTGGAAAGGGCTTGGGATAATCACTACAAGGCAGGGTAAATCCAGTTTATCCAAATGGTGTACAAGGCACGGGGAGACTAGGGTTCAAGCCAAAAGCATCTTATCGCGAGCAAGCAAAGAAAAAGAAGTCGCAAGTTTGATCTAGTGTGTCTAGAATGTGTTTAGTGCTAGTCTACAAGAGTCTATTTGTCTGTTTGAATGTTGTAGTCCCAGCTACCGCACGTGAGGAACTACACTGACCTAATACCTTTGTCCGAGGATATGTAGGCAACACTGTAGTCGGGGTACGGTCACCTTTTTGTATTTTCTTGGTTAGAACCAAAAACTCAAAATTAGTTGTGATTATGTTTTTGTCCGAAAACTCTTCATGTTCTCAAACAAAGAGGGGCAGCTGTAATCACCTAATTTTGGCACAAAATAAAAAAAATTCCTCAAAATAGCCGTGTTAGATTCTTAGGATTTTGGCCGAATTTTCCTAAAGTTTAGTCTTTTATTTTAACTAAAATTGTCATTAATCAGAAAAAAAATAAAAATTACAAAGATTACTTGTTGTGTGTTTAATTGTGATTCTATGTTTTAAATTGTGATGTTATTGTAAATTACGTGATTTTAATTATATTTAGTTGTGTATGTTCTAAGTGATGTACACTTTTAATAGCCATTTGTAGAAATACTGTAGTCCAAAACTCAACCCACAAGCCCAAGTCCTAACCCGGCCCACTTCCCATGGTATATATGAAAATAAAATCCTCATTTTTGCCACCACACACAAGCCTCTTATGGCTTAAGGAGATGCTACCAAATTCATTCCCTTCACCGGAAAATACTATATTTGCCACCTTCCGGTAAATTTTACATATTCCTTCTCCTTTCACTCTCCTCTACTCTTTTATGTACGGATTTGTTCCAGAATTTCTCTTAGCCTCTTTCTTTTCTTTTTTCTAATTAAAATGACCCGTAATGGAGTAATTTCAATTAGAATGAGAAAAAGGGTGGCTCGAAATCGATTCGAGTGGTATAACGTGGCGTGTGTGCTTGTGAAGATGCTATTTTGGAAATTTGAAGTGGGGAAGTCGTGAGGGCTGTTTTGTCCGTGTGGGGTGATGAGAGTGATGATATGGGGCTGTTTTGTTTCGTGAGGGTAGTGATGCAGGTGGCAGTGATGATGTTGTTTAGATGCTATGTTGTTGAAACTGATGATGGGAGGGCATTTTGGCTCGGATAGGTGGAGTGCTGATGGCTGGAGCTGTGATATTGGTGAGCGTAGCAGCGATGCCTTGTGGTCTGTTGATGTTAATGTGTTTGTTGCTGCGTCAAGGAGGCGACAACGATGATGCAGTGACTGAAATGTTGCAGCTGTGATGGGCGCTTGTAAGCGATGTGTACCTAATTCTTATGGTGGAGGCAATATTTTTTTTCTATGGCTTGGTGTCGCTAGTGTTACTGCATCATCAGGGCAGTGGTGATGCTTGTTCAGTGGCGCAGCGAGGCAGTTGTTGATGTTATTTGTTTGCTTGACGGGTTAGAAGAAATTCCTCTTCCTATCCCCTTATTAGTTTTATCTTAACTGTGTTAGATTTAACATTAGCTAGAATTTTGAAATATCTCTATATGTTTTCTGGTTCAAATGAGCATAAATTCAGCTTATACATATGAGTTTGTTTGAATGCTTAGCTTGAAATTTATCTTTGGTTAATTAATGGATGGAATTGTATGTTAGTATGGATTAGTGTGTGTGTCTTATTGTATCACCATCAGCTCTTTTGGAAATAAAATGGTTGGTCTGTTATGTGCAAATCACGCGTGTATTGGAGATGTCTAGGATTGTTTAGCATAGTTATGGAAATTTGCTCATTCAAGCATCAGTTGTATACACTATCGCTATAGTGTTTGTCAAACCTGTTTAGTTTGCTCAATGTCTACTCGTTTGTAGGTTTCAGGTAAGTGTTTTGTTCAAGTATGGTTTTCGACATAGTATCTGCTCCAGTATTTTTGTGGTGAGATGGAGTTCAAGCATAACTTTGGTTTAAGGATAAAGTTAGAAATCTTAAGATTTTTTGATTACTACTGTCCATGGCTAATTTAGTGACTAGAGTAAGTTGGATTTGAACTTTCTTGGTTCAGTTTATTATTTTCCAGCAACTTAATCCCATTTTAAATGAAAAATGTTTTGATTTGTTTAGAAGCTGAGATGCTCGCTGGAAGTTTGAGTTCTATTTGGGAATATGTTTTAGTTTGGTTTTCGTATTCTAGTTTAATTGTAAATGGGACTTATTTTGAACTTATAGCAGGTCACTTGTCCAAGTTGGACAAGTTGTATTTGCAGCTTTTGGGACAGCATAGGGTGGCTGAAATAGTGTCCTATAGCTGTTGTACTATGTCTGAAAAATAGGACTAGTACACTCAAGTATAGGGGTGTGGGCTTGTACTTTTATACAAGTCCACACTCCAACCTTTAGCCTCAATTTTCAGCTATAAAAAGGGACATTTACTACCCTTATTGATCATCAACTACCTGCTGAAATTTACAGAAAAAGAGAGCAAATACTTGAGAAAAAATAGAGTGAAAAAGAAAGTAAGTTTAAGAGATAGATTTAGAACCAAAAGCCTTCATATCTAAGGTATTTTGGAGCATAAATCTAAGGGTTTTTAAGGTCGAATAGAGGTACAAAGGGGTTGTTTTAGCTGCTGGTTTTGGAGTAGAAGCTGCTTGGTCTTTGGTTGTGTTTCTTTGTTGTTTCATTTCTCGTTGGCTAGGAACTTTTTTGCTCAAAGGTAAACACACATGAACCTTGTATTTTGAGCCATTTCGCCATGAAATACAAATTGATATCACCATGCTCATAGTTTAATGAATCTATTTTTATGTGATATTGTAATTAATGTCTTGATGAATTTGGAGTTGTTCTAAAAAAAATGAGAAGAAAAATGTTAATCATTGTACATTTAACAAGTTTTAATCTCTATTGCCTTTAAGTCATGTACGGATGAGAAAAAATGATTGAAAAGGTGGTGGCAAATTGGTACAAAGAGCTGCAAAATTGATTTCACCTAGCGGAATGTTTGTGTTGTTTATAAATCTGGAATATCTCTTTAAATAAAATCACATGGTCCAGCTTAGAAAAGTTGGACATCTTTGAAATAAGTAGGCAAAACAGGACTGCAAACGCAAACTTTAGATCTGGACAGGAAAGGGACGATTAGGCAAATTTATGACATGCCTTTGTAAAAACTTAAATTTTTATAAAATAAAGTTGAGGTTTGGTGAAAATTTTGGACAACATCAGTTTATGTAAATTTTTGGTATGACAAATGCAGAAACGGACTGAATTTTGTATGCAAAATCGAGCATCATAAAATGGTATAAATAGCCTCAGTTTTAAACAGTGCAGCCATTATTTGGAAATAGAATATGACAATTCTTGCAAGATCAGTTTTTAAACAGCTTATTTTTGCAAAACAATTCAGCCCACTTCCATCGTACAATTACATTTCTTTGTTAGTTTTGACAAATAGCCACCTCTTTAAAAAGAAACTGCTTAATTTTGCAAACAACCTTCTTTAATAAATTGTCTCATTACTTGTCAAAATAATAATTTCTTGAGATTAATTAAATTCTTTTGAAATAGGCCAGTCCTCTGTGAGGTTGGAAAGGAATGATTCACTTTTAATTTTTTTAAATCAAAATTGTAAATTTAACCAGTCCTCTACGAGGTTGGAAAGAAATGTCACGCTCTAATTTTATTAATCAAAGTATAAATTTAAAATAACGGTATTAATATAACAACCATATTTAATAAATCAAAATTGCGACAATAAAGCAATTGTGCTCGGTACAAGACTTGAGGGTGTCTAATACCTTCCCGAAAGTCAACTGAGAACCTTACTCGAATATCTAACGCAGACCATTGGATGAGTCAAAGGTATTCCGAGGTACCTTTTGGTGACTTGGCACACCTTTAACTCGTCAAGTGGCGACTCCGAGTTCTCTAAGTAATTTTGTACCTTTTTTAACACCAGTCACAAGCCTTTAAATAATAAACTTCGTTAATTTTTAGGGTGTGACATTAGGTATTAGAGAGAGAAGGAATATCTAAAATAGTATATTTATAATAAAATTTAAAAATATCATTGTGTTTTGAAAATATTAACTGTTTTATCGTTATGTAATTAATATTGTGTTGCACTAGGTGCACCTCTTTAGGATACTATAAATGGAGTTGAATAGTGTCCTCCCATTTTTCTGAAGAACCTTGCTCATCTATGCAAGAACCTGCTAGTTCCTTTGATTAACTGTATAAAAAATAAAAACAAAAACTGAAACTAAAGAATACAGGAATTTCACGTGGGAAGCTCCTTGCTCAATGGAGAAAAATCACGACCCAATCTCTAGAATTTTATGAACATATTCTACTAAACACAACGAGCAAGTTTTAGGTTACACACTAATAACCAAGGGGATAAACTCTAGACCCTACATCTCTCAATGCTACACTATAACTTTTACAAGTTTTTCTTCACAAGAATCATCACTACAAAGCTTCTATGAATAAGTAAGTAGGCAACAATTTACAATTAACACAACTTAACTACACTATCTAAGAACCTTCAACACAACTGGATAAGCACAAGGTTCTTCAATAGGTGTATGCTTCATCTCCTCGCACACGATCAACAAGATTTCCTTTTGATTGCTTTCAACTCTCGTTGTGAATGACTGAATGCGGCTCGCCTTAATAAACTCTTTTATATATTGTGTTAGAAACCCTAGCGGTCTTCAACTAGGAATCTTTTCAATTATGGAAAGACAAGATCTCTTATAATATCTTTCCTTGTATAACGCTGCTTCTCGTTTACACTCTTTATAGGGGGCCAAGGCACAAACTCTTTTGCTAACTAGGATAATTAACTTATACGCGCTACACCTTTCATAGTTCTGTATGGATTAGTAATCAGCCATCTTTTCGATAAGTCGTGCCTTTCTACAAGAACCAAGTCCTTGACCAGGTCCTTTGTTTGTCAATGTTCAAAACTTATCATCATTCAAAAAATTCCCCCTTTTTGATGATGACAAACAAATGTTGCCGAGTATCCTGTACAATAAATATCAAAAGAAAAAACATAACAAGAAGGGTTGAAAGAAAATTTAAAATAGATGAGTTGGGTCACAAACACCCCAACATTTCTTTCTTCTCCCTTTTTGCATCATCGAAAAGATCCTAATCACTACAAGAATAAGTTAATATAGTCCAATCAATAGCCAAAGGCTGCAAGTCAACTAATCTAAAACACAAGTAAATATCCAAGGGCCAAAACAGGAAATATAGCAAACACAGATGAACATAAAATAGGAACAAGCATTTTAAAACAAGATCATCTAGGGTTCACATCAGACGAACCCAATTAAGTACATGCCAAAAATCAAATTGTCTTAACAAACATCATCAACAAGGACAGAAAAGGAAATCCTAAGGACCTAGTCAAGGAACTGAGAGGACAGATTCTATGATTGAACGTTGAAGTGTTTGACAAGTGTTGGAACATTGCGTGAAATTCCTTTCCATTCCATCACAAGCTCCGCCTGGTGTTTGTTGCACTCTATGGTCAAACGGTCAATTTCTTGACCCTTCAGCTTCAGCTCCCTTTTGAGGTCCACGTTCTCAGACTGTAGCTCATCCACGCGATGCTCTAGTTCCTTCATCTTTTTCTCATCCTCACAGTCACCACTGCCCTCAGCCTCACCAACCTTTTCAACCTTTACCCTTACTGGACGTTTGGACTCCCTCTTAGGTTTAAGAAATCACATATTTTTAGGATGTTAATCCCAAATATTTTATTGTGCGTAGACTTCTTCTGATCCACAAAAGGAACTCCAAAATGAACTCCAAAGAGCTCAAAAACCACATGCAGAAGATAGGAGTGGACCAAGGCATGAGGCTTCTTGGTCTTTGCAACCCTTCTGAAGTGTCTAATAATCAGTCTAGGCTGGTTAATAAGCACACATTTGTCCAGTAGATCCATGTAAGTCATATCCAAAGCACTAGCCTTACTGCTTCTTTATGCACGCGATAACCAGAACCTGTGCACAAATTCAAAGAATAGTTGGTAACTAGGTTCCAATTCCTTCTTCAACACTTTCCTTGGGCATTTGAGTCTGTAATTTCCAGTGAATTTCCTGGTTACCTCAATAGGAGAAACTTCATCTAAACTCTTGGGCCAATCCAACTTCTTGCACATACAATAACCTGCAGCAGGCACATCCAATATCACTCTCAGTTCTACCCTTCCAAACTCAATGTCCACCCCCATCACTTGGGATGACACCCTCCTTTTTTCAACTGTGCAATTCATAAAATACTCCTTAACAGCCTCTACATACAAGTATCTTTTTTCATTGGCAAACAACTTTGCCCAACCCTGAATATTTATCTTCTCAACTAGCCTTTTCATCTGAACCTCCTCTATGTTAGTTAATATACTTCCAGCTAGCACAGTCTTCCTAGCAAAGAACTCAAACCTGTCTATGAACTCCCTTTTTAGATGAGGAGAACTTTGTCCAGACTCAGAGTCATCCGGGTCCTCAAATCTCACTTTGGTAAATCTCATTCTTCCTCCATGAAGTCATCCTCTAGGGAAGGAGCATGTTCTTTGGATGCTTTTTCAACTTTGTTCTTTGCAGTATACATCTCTTCATGTTGTCTTAGGGTGTCGACACCCATTTTTTCCCTAACTGGTTAGAGTTTGAAAAAGGATTTGACTTATTGAAACTCACGAGTAAGACTTGGAGTCGCCGCCTAATATATATTTTACCTTAGCGTATTATGGCACCTACTTTGTTTCTAGCCAATTTTAATGTTAACTCTGAAACTTTATCTATGAACCGAAAATTCTGAGTAAGAGTTCAAATTAATCCAAGAGGAAGGTGCTAGGCACTTCTCAAATTCCACTAAGTGTGGTTCCCGACCGGACTGAATAATTTGGATTTCAGAAAATAAACTAAATTAAATCAAGCGATTTCTACTAGAATATATACATGTTAGATACATGTAATTGCAATAAATCTAAATAAAAGTCTTGCTAATTGCCTCTTCCTTAGAGAATTTCATCCGAATAAATCTCGCAAAATAAACAAGTTAGTTAGTGAGTCAAAATAGGACAAAATAAAGTAATAAAGAAAAATAATAATTTATAAAGTGGTTTTTGGAACATCGTCTTTAATGAACTTCGTCAAGAAGTACCTCGCAAAAATATAAAAGGGAATTTGTACGATAGTTGATAAAATAAAGTAAATAACAAAAAGTAAGTGAAATGAAGCAGCAGCAGCAGCAGCAGCAGCAGCAGTAGTAGTAGTAGTAGTAGTAAAAATAAGAGTAATAATAAAAATAATAAGAATAATAAATAATAATTATTATTATAATAATAAAAAGAAAATAAAGGAAAAAATAAATTTGTAAAAGTTTAGGCTCAAATTAGGTGATAGGGGTTAAGGATACCGTCACGGCTGCAAACACGACGGCCGGTTGTATTACCATGCCAAGTGCGGATACCGTTGCCTATCCATACCGTTGCCGATCCCACTTGTTTTGCAACAATATGTGTGTGTGTGTGTGTGTACATATGTGTGTGTGTATATGTATCGTCATCACCTTTTTATTTTTAGGGACACGGGGCAGCAAGTATGTAATGGAACGGGACTATTTTGGCCTCTAAACATCATTGGTCGAACGGTGTAGTATCCGTCCAAATCAGTGTAAATGGCTTAAAATTAATATTTTTCACGGGCAACACAATAATGTAATATCTTTTTAAACCAGCTAAAATCTTCAATAAACAATAGAATTGTCCAGATCAATAAATAACGGAGCACCACAACGTCAAAAGGAACTGCAGAAACTCTTAAAGGAAAGTGTCAGTATTCTATTTACAACAAATCAACATAGCAGATCAAACAAGAGAACCAATCAGTAACGAGATAAGAAAACAGAAAACAGCGGTGTCCGGCTAAGGAATTTTTGTTGGGAGTAGCGATCAACGACAGTAGGAGGGAGAGGGAGGAGCGACACTGATCTGCCTTAGCGGTGTTGTTACGACTCTGGTACTCCCTTTCAATCTCAGCAACAAATCAACAAGAATAGGGGCGAAAAACGAGGATAGGGTCCCCGGCGATAGGATTTTTCTGGAGATGATGGTGCCGCTCACTATTTCTGTTCGTCAACCCCCATATCTGATGCAGCCCAAAATGGCCTAAACGACAACCATCAAAAGCCAAGCTCGAGAGCACAACGGATACGAGTCAAGGCCTCTGGAAACATCTTGAAAGATCATGCATTGGAGTGCCGAGGACGGAGGAAACAGGGCAGGAAACTGAGCAGCCCAAAACCGGGCAAAACAGGGGAGCACACTGGGAGCTCACTGCCTGGCGAAGGACAAATGGTCTTCGCGATCGCGTCCATACCTGCGCGATCGCGAAAGGGACTTGACTGGTCTGCGCGATAGCGTCGCCTTCTGCGCGTTCGCGATGGGGAAAAACATGGTGCTGCGCGATCGCGTGCTTTCTGGCGCTATCGCGATGAATCAGAGATGAGCAGCGGACCAGAATCAGCTTCAGGGGCAATTTTTGTCCAATTATCATTGTAAATGTATAAATAGCATTTTGGCTCTTCATTTCATTAGCTAGTCATTTTTAGAAGATAGAAACTTGAGAGAGAACATTGAAGAGGCCGAGCCCTTCTTGTTTGAGCCCGAGGCTCGAGTATGTCTCGACTTGGAACCTATGGTGATCGACACCTAGTTTGATTCCATTGTAAGGTTCGAGTTTCCCTTCTCCCTTTTGAATTCAATTAATGTTAGTGAATTGAATTCGATTCTTTCTTCTACTTTCTTGCCTTCCTATTCTCGATTTCTTGTTATCCTTTACTTTCTTCCGCTCGTTTATCGTTTAGTTAGCTTCCGCGCATTTTAGATTGCATCAGTTGGTATCAGAGCAAGGCTCGGGTTATGTTCTTACAAACCCTCGTTCCTTGTTCCATATGTTAGTATCATTGTTGTGTTGTTCTTGAAAAGGAAGAAAAACAAAAAAATTGAAAAACTAGAAAACTTGACAAAATTTGGTCGAGCGGGTTGGATACAAATCCCCGAGTGTTAACAAGTAGCGGGGTTTGTTCCTTGTTGTATTCCCGTCGTTTTGATACCTATATCTCGTGTTTTGGTGTTATGAATCAAAATCCAAAAGGTTTGAAAATTCTTGAAAACGCTTCAATCTTGAATCGAAGATTGTTGTTGTTTGTTTGGAGTTGAAAACTATTGGGGATTGGTTGTTATAGTTGTATACACCTTTGGGTATCGTTGGTTTTGTGTATCGGGTTGAAATCGAGCTAAAAATTTGGCCAAAATCGCCCAAAAACCCGTTTTTGAGCTGCTGTGAAAGTGCAGGGATTAACCCTTCGCGATCGCGAAGAGCAGTTCGCGATAGCGAAGAGCAAAATAATTTTTTGAAAAAAATAACCCTACGCGATCGCGCGCGTCTGGTCACGATAGCGAAGAACAAAAAAAATTTCAGAATTCCAGTTTTGGGACAGAACGTTCGCAACGACTTCCGAACAGTTTCCAAACATCATGACTCTAATTGGACCATTAAATATGATAAGTTTGTAGATCACAAACAAAATTTCATCCGAATCCAAATCCGTTTGGTGCCGATTCGAGTCGAATCTTTTGTGTCCCGTTTTCTACCGTACCTCTTGGTTAGTGTTTTGAAGGTAATTGGCCTACTTGAAAGACACTAATCCTTTAGCGTATTAGATATTCGTGCGTAGAGGAGATTAGAATTCAAAGAAGAGTCGTAGAACTCCTTTTGGCCTCAAGTGCGCACTTTAAATAGCCGTCCGTACATAGAGTCTCATTGATTCCACTCCGAACTTTAACTTGGACATGCTAGTTGTGATTACCTTGGTTCCCAAGTTGATAAGGCCTCGCTCTTGAGTGTACATTTATTGAGTGATACACGTGAGGGAGTGACTTTTGGGAGGTTTTGTTCTTTGGTGATTGCAACAATGTAGAACAATGATGATGGAGTAGATTATGGCTCATGTGGCGATGATGCGAGTTGCTATGACTCGTATGGTGATGATGGAGACTATGGTTCCTATGAGGGTGATGGTGGTCATCACTATGATGATGGAAACCATGGCTCCTATGATGATGAAGCGGTTCACTATGACGATCGTGAGATTGATGATGACTATGAGGCTTGTGATGAAGATTGTGATGATTCCTATGCTTCTAGTCAAGAACTCGAAGATGGTGACGCTTCAAGGTACATTGATCCTACTTACTCTTCTTGTGACGATTATGAAAATGTTGGTAGTGACATAGATAGAGTTGATGATGATGTTGAATATAGAAATTGTTCATGTGCATCTTCTCTTGGTGTTGCTTGTGGAGTACAAGGGAGTAGTAGAGGACCTTCCATTAGTTTGGGAGGTGGTGGTGGTTGTTCCATGGGAAAGGGGAGATTTGCATCTTCTAGTTCCCATGTGAAGGGTGGAATGAGAAGTGTTGCTCTTACCGTTACGGGGGTGCATTGCTCTAGTAGTGGTGGTAGGAGTGGTGCTACGGGCTATGGAACCAAGGCGAGAGGCAATTATGGGTTCCGTAGTGGTGGTCCTTCCTCGACTTCCAACAAAACTTCTAATGTTGGGAGAGTGACGCGAAGTGGAGGTTATTCTAGTGGTGTTGCCACTAGTGGAGGGATAAGGAAAATCCAAGTTGATGGTAATGCTAGTCTTGGGCATTCAAGCTCTTCTTTGGATGTGCCTATACGAAACTTGGGTAGAAGTAGGTTTGTTCTTGGGGTAAATGGAGTTGATGGGAACTTGCTCCAAATTGGTGAATCCGATGCTAATTGCATTAACCCTTCTTTAGTTGCTAGACTAAAGATCCCATGCTATGCTCTAAAGTATCCCTATGAGTACAAAGGAGTTTGGGTCTACAAGGAGGCACGGGTACTCATATCACATAAGGGCTACAACGAGTATGTTTGGTGTGACGTGTATCCCGCACCAAATATGGATGTTTGGCTAGGTGGTCCATGGTTGCACAACAAGGAGATTCACTATGATGCTAAGCGGGATATATATCTAGTGGCCACGGGTCAAGGGGTTTATGAGTTTGCACCTTACGGTAGATGGGGAAAGATGTCCGTTGAAATGCAAGCTAGGATCATACAAAGGAGAAGGGAGCGAGAACTTCATTCCATGGGCAACAATGTGCAAACAAGAAGTCCTACAAACACAAGCAATGGTGGGACTAGTTCTAGAAAAGAGTTGGCAATTGTCAACAAGGTGAACCAAACACAAGTTGCAAAACCAAGTGGTTCACCAATGAAGAAGAAGGAGACATCAAGTGATGAGTCTCTAAGTCCTAGATTCCGGGTTGATGTAAAGAGTCCACCTACTCTGGCTATGGGTATTCTTGGGCCTCGTCCCAATTCGCCCGAATTTGAGAGACAAAAGATAGAGAGGAGTAAGGGAGTGACCGGTGACATTCCTCGAGTTGAAAAAGGAGAGGATGTGTTGAGTGATGTGAGCGGGATGTCACCACCCGAATCTACACCTAGCCTTGAAAGAAAAATGAGGGAAAAGAAAGAGGAGAAAAAGAGTGAGGACACCCCTTATTCTAACCTTAACCCTTTATCTTTTTCTTCTACTTGTGTGAGTACTTGTGTAGGTATTCTTGGAGGTAAGCCGATGGAACCTCAACCATGTTCCGTGATGGAAAGACAAGGTGAAGGAGATGCCAAATGTTAGCAACGAGGAGGAGAAGCTAACCATGATGCTTCAAGTACATTGAGTGAGCCCGGATGCGACTCAAGTGTAAGTGTTAGTTCTTCTTCCCATGAGCCTATTACTTCCTTGTCTTGTGTTAGTGTTTGTGTTAACTCCACACTAGTTGATGATATGTATGATTACAATGTGTTTGCAACTAGTGTAGAGCCTTCGAGTCAACTTGTGTGTGAAATTGAACCACTAGTTGAGAGGGTTGAAAACCACATCATGATGTGAGCTCGGTTTTCATTGAACCTCTCTTTAGTGAAATTAGTGAAGTTGACCTTGTTTGTGAACCTTGTTATGACACCCCACCCATTTTTGACAAAGGAGAAGATGAACTGAATGATAACCTTATTCTTCCCTTTGATTGCTTAATTGATATTGGTGGTCCTATGTGTCGTAGTGAGGATGGGATTGACCTTGAGGAGTCTCTTGAGTGTGAAATGGATCGATTTATTTTCGATGACTCCTCGAGTGAGAGTGAAAGACCTAGTCTTGATACTATGCTCTTGCGTAACCATGAATTTGAGGTGCATGCTTTTACATTTCTATTGTTTGAAGGCAATCTCATTTGTGGTGGTGAATTGTATCGGATTAGGGTCGGTAGTAGAGTCGAACCTCCATGGTTTGTCAAGTTAGGCTCTATGGATGATCCAACGTTTGGAACTCCGAGTGAGGAGAGTGGTCTTGGTATTGGTCGTGTTGACCTATCTTCTAGTAGTCCTAGCCTTCGTTGTGTGAACTATAATGATGAAGGACCTATTTTGGAGACCTTCCTTTGGAGTTTGTCCAATAAGGAGGATTGTCTTGGGGTTGATTTGGGAGGTAAGGAGGTACCTCTCGGTGTGTGTAAGAATGCTCTTAAGAAGGGGAGTGGAGTAGTCGATGTTAGTTGTGAATTGAACTACTTTACTTACTCCATCCCATATGTTGAGCACACCTTGAGTGTTGGGCATGCCAAAGCCGATGTGTCATATTGTGATAACATTGATTCGAAGGCTTGGTGTGTTGATAGTAAGCTTAGGGGTCATAGGACATTTGATTGCTACATGTTGCATGACTTTGATCTCTTTGCTTGTTTTGATTATGAGTGCTTGTTCTTGCCGAGCCAAGACTATGTTGTCTCCTTTGGGGACATAAGCTTTTTAATAGGTATTGACGTTTGGCTCTATCATAAGAGTGTGTTTTCCACACACCTTGCACTCTTCCTTGTTAAGCTAACCTACTTGTGAAGTAGGGAGTTTTGGTTGTGCTTGTTTTGATTGTAGGTTTTGATGGTTCGATTTCGAGGACGAAATCCTTTCAAGAAGGGGAGGATGATGCAACCCAAAATGGCCTAAACGACAACCATCAAAAGCCAAGCTCGAGAGCACAACGGATACGAGTCAAGGCCTCTGGAAACATCTTGAAAGATCATGCATTGGAGTGCCGAGGACGGAGGAAACAGGGCAGGAAACAGGGCAGGAAACTGAGCAGCCCAAAATCGGGCAAAACAGGGGAGCACACTGGGAGCTCACTGCCTGGCGAAGGACAAATGGTCTTCGCGATCGCATCCATACCTGCGCGATCGCGAAAGGGACTTGACTGGTCTGCGCGATAGCGTCGCCTTCTGCGCGTTCGCGATGGGGAAAAACATAGTGCTGCGCGATCGCGTGCTTCCTGGCGCGATCG
The DNA here is from genome assembly GCA_029990575.1 of Petunia axillaris subsp. axillaris. Lineage (NCBI taxonomy): Eukaryota > Viridiplantae > Streptophyta > Magnoliopsida > Solanales > Solanaceae > Petunia > Petunia axillaris. The sequence continues at coordinate 7,259,763 of JARKNS010000001.1, read as the reverse complement.
CGATGAATCAGAGATGAGCAGCGGACCAGAATCAGCTTCAGGGGCAATTTTTGTCCAATTATCATTGTAAATGTATAAATAGCATTTTGGCTCTTCATTTCATTAGCTAGTCATTTTTAGAAGATAGAATCTTGAGAGAGAACATTGAAGAGGCCGAGCCCTTCTTGTTTGAGCCCGAGGCTCGTGTATGTCTCGACTTGGAACCTATGGAGATCGACACCTAGTTTGATTCCATTGTAAGGTTCGAGTTTCCCTTCTCCCTTTTGAATTCAATTAACGTTAGTGAATTGAATTCGATTCTTTCTTCTACTTTCTTGCCTTCCTATTCTCGATTTCTTGTTATTATTTACTTGCTTCCGCTCGTTTATCGTTTAGTTAGCTTCCGCGCATTTTAGATTGCATCAATATCTCCATCCCTTTTATTGATCTGATTCATATCCTCCTCTTTTCTATCTGTGTAGCATCATCTTCTCCCTATTTTAATGTACTGCCCTTTACCCCATCCCTTTTATGGTGTGGTTTTCTTGATATAAATTAAGAGAAGAATATGAAAAACTGCGGGAATTGAGCCGTATCTGTGTATAAATTTGTTCTTATGGTGTTTTCAAACCCCCCATTTTGTATTTTGCTACTACTGGTTGTTCCTGAGCTTGGTGATGGTGTGTAACGGAGAGAGAGAGAGTTATGTGTATCTCCTCTTTGGTACTGGTGGGTGTGAAGGAGAAGTCAAGAATGTATTGGGGATTGAGAGAATATGTTGATGATGAGGAGTGTGTAATAGAGAGGGAGAAGGATTTGGTGTGCGTTTCGGTATGTGTGTGAACTGTCTGATCTCTGTGTGTATATTGAAATGTGTATATGAATAAAAAGAAAGTCGGTGTCTCTATCTCAAAGAGAACAAAAGAATGGAGTGAATGGGGGTGTGTGTAGTGGTCCCATGTATGGTGAATATGACTGTATATAAGAACAAGAATAGCAATGGTCTAATGAGAGATATTAGGAGAGGGAGTGGTTTTGGGGATTCTGAGGATTTGAGGGAGATGGCTTTGTGAGATTTATGGGAAGATATGTGAAAATAAAGGAAAAAGAATGATTTCGCTCTTTAAAACATGGAAGGACTTTCTTTTGAAAATTTAAAAATAAAGCATGTATTTGGACTGTCTTTTGTCTAGATTCAAAGTGAAGGTATATAGGAAATGATTTTCAACATATAATAAGATTTATAAAATAAAAATGTGGAAGAATTCAAATTCAATTGAATTCAATTTTAGAAGAATACGATAGATTAAAATGACAATAGAGACTGAGTATTTTTTGTTGTCTCAATATTTAACTAAAGGTGTAGAATGAATGAAGAAAATAGAAATATAAATATCATATAAAAATGCTCACATAAAAAAAAATTAGGGTTAAATTAAATCAAATAAATATATAGATAGTAACAAGTAAATATTCAAATGTTATAAATACAATATATTGTACAAATAGCCAACAGTCTTGACATGTACTTAACATATAGCTTAAAAGATGTAAAATTACATAATATAATTGTAATTAAGTATATAATATATAAATAGGAGATAATCACAGCTAAATGTATGCTTCCTAATGCAATTTTTGTTCAAACAACCAATATTGCCTCTTTAAGCTAAATATAGCCAATTATAGAAAAAGGAGAGACAAAATTGGGTCAACTACTATCCCTCTTTGCCCAGGGATGATGAAAAGAATCGTCGGACAAAGATAGTTGACGAGTAGCCAATTTTGTCACGACCGGCGGACTAAAAGCTTAGAAAGAGAAAGTGGGAGTTTTAGGGTGTTTCGGCCAAACCCCGGTCTTTGAGTTGCCTACATATCTCAGGTTTCTTGAGAATCAGGCCGTGTGTGGTTATAGAATGGCATGTTTCCTGTAAGAGATGTTATGACGCATGATTTAGGTGTCAAGAGTAGACATGTCCAAATATGTAAAGTCTATATTTGAATGCATTTTGCCAGTTGACGGGATAAATGGTTGGTGAACATAGAAGAGACAATATTGAAGATGAGATAACATCGATAGATTGAGAGTTGAAAAAAGGCTTGTAATCATCCTAGTTATGAAGATGTGGTGTACGACACACCCATAAAGATGGGTTTACATACACTTAATTTCCACTATATCTCGATAAATGAGTCCTCTCATCTTTAATATCGAACCTTATAATTGTCTTGAGTGAGCTGGGGATATTGAGGAGTAGACACGACAAATGCGCACGATTCAAATAGATGTGCATAATTAAGCACAAAAAACACGCACGATTGACACAAATAGGCCTGAATAGGGGTGAATACAAACTGACATCATATCAGGAATGAAGATTCAGGAGATTACTTGTGCGAGCATGAAAATTTAGATTTGAGCGTCTTGGAACTCAAAAAAATAAATACTTTGCGGGTGTAGTATGTATTTGAGATTTTGTGATCCTACGATTCTTGTATGGGAGTAGTGATTTTCGAAGGCAAATGTGTGAGATCAAGGAGTGACTCTAGGGACTGTCGAAGAATTGAAAAGTTTCCTGCAGTATAAGTATGATAAGTGCAAATAGAGATAAAGATAAAGTAAACTTTTCTATTGAGCTAAGCTCTCCTCTGTGTCCGGGAATTTGTGATATCGCTAAGATGCCAGATTGTTTTCTGCAATAAAGGTGAGCTTGTTGAAAATAATATTCATGAACATAAAGTAGACTTTCCTGTCATTGGATTATCTTGCTAGTGCCTCTCGTCAGGAGATATCTATTTGCTCGTCAGGAGCTACTAAGTGCCGCTCGTCAGGAGATGTCTATATGCTCGTAAGGAGCTGCTAAATGCCTCTCATTAGGATATATCTATTTGCTCGTCAGGAGTTGCTAAGTGCCTCTCGTCAGGAGATGTCCATATCCTCGTCAGGAGCAGCTAAGTGCCTCTCGTTAGGAGATATTTATTTGCTCGTCAGGAGCTACTAAGTGCCTCTCGTCATGAGATGTTTTTCTATCACGTCGGACTATATACCCTACAAACAAAAAGTAAAGTGAAGTGCTAAAAAATATAGAATGATGTTATCGTGCATGTAGGATTGCCTGGAACACTGTCACGCTGATTGTCATTTTTATTGCCTCTTTGGACCTTTGATGAATTTTAATGGAATCTCAAAATTCTGCCCCAGTGTCAGCTTGCATCTTTTGGAATTAAAACAAAATATATGTGTATGTCAAATTCTAAGGCAGACGAGCCAATTATAGTAGTGCCTGCAAAATAAAATAAAATATATGTGCATGTCCAATTCTAAGGTAGACGTGCCTATTTTTCATATTTAAGTCCGACGAGGCTAATCATCATATTATAAGCCTGATGTGGCTGGTCGTGATATTATAAGCCTGACGTGGTCGTCATATTATAAGTCTGACGAGGCTGGTTGTCATGTTATAAGCCTGACGAGGTTGGTAGTCATATGTTAAGCCTGACGTAGCTAGTCGTCATCTTATAAACCTGCTAGTCGTCATATTATAAGCCTGATGAGGCTGGAGTGCAATCGTGTCCGTTGTGATTGCTTGCGAGTCTCGTGTTTGTGCTGAAAGATCTTCTCTCAAAGAAAGATTTGTTAGTTGAAACAAAGTGGTTGCCTTGCATTGAACACCAAAGTATTGGCTTGAATCTGCATTTTTCATTTGGTATGGCTATTGGGTATCACAATGACTCTGATTATGTGGATACTTGCACTCTCAGACTAAGGTTTGGTTTTTGGATTTTTCTGAATTTAGAGGTTGTCCAAAATTGTATTTATCTTGGGTTGTGATGGGATATTTTCGTGCTTTTCTTTTCAAAATTTCTGGGAGCTGACTTTGACGGATTGGTCTATATAGTCAATGTATTTGTGGCTTGAGAGTTGCAGCTTCTATTTGTTGGTTCTTGTTGTACCATTGTCTCGCCTTGGTTAATCAGACTCAGAATTTTGTTTCAATGCTGGGTATTTTGCGGTGTCATGGTCTTGAATGTTTGAGTGCTGGATGTAGATCTTTGTTGGATCAAAATCCGGAATGGGTATCTAGGGAGTCATTTGTTTGTTGGTTGTAATATCTTTTGATTGAGCTAAAAGAGTAAAAGTGTGAGGTTTTGTTTTTTCGTCTGCCCTTGATTGTATTGAGCCTGAAAAGGTTGTTTTTTATTATGTAAGTTGGGTGTGGTGTGAGATTGTGAGTTTTGCCAATTTCGGTTGTATAGTGATTGGATTTCTTTCTTGCGACTCTTGTGTGGTATAACGCCAGCTGATTTTGTTCGTCCATACTACAAGTTTAATGGGAGTGTAATTGGGGTTGTATGGATTCTCTCGGTGTCACATGCTAGTGGTTCAAAAGACTTTGTTTTATAAGAAAATATTTTCAGCTCGGGTTGCCATTTCGGCTTTTTTTCTGAATGTAGATTCTTGGCCAGTTTCGGTGTTCAAATGCAACGCAACCGTAAAAATTGAAAAAATGTGCAAAACTGTGTTAGCACATTAATAAAGATTTGGAGAAAAAACAACACATAAAGCCTAAGAGATATCCTAGACCGCGGATGATAGATTAGCACTTGAATTTAGAGATTATGAAAAATTGTATAGAGATTCCAAAAGATTGCTTGAGTGCTTTATGTAGCAGTCAAGACAAGGATTTTTGGTTAAATGATTGATATTTGTTTAAGCAATAGATGAGAAGTTGAATATCAATGAAAAGTGATAAAGATGTTGTGTACGGAAGAAGTTGCGTGGTGCGACAGAAAGGGAGGTCGGCTTTATCGAACACCAAGACTTTGAGTGCATTTGTCATCTTTCCTTACAAATTAGGCTCATCGCTACGTCTGTGCATTTTCGAAAGAGATACTCAATGCTTTCATACTTGCCAACCAACTGCTGCAATTTAATCTTTGCACCAACTTTCCTTGTTGGGTAAGATTTTTTGTTGCAAAGGGATCAAACGCGGTGTGGGTTGCCTACATATCATATATACTCTTAGATTCCTGCTTCACTTAAGACCCTTTAGAGGTTGGTCGTATTGTATTTTTCCTTTTCAGTGTAGTTGTTGTCATAAGAGTTCATACCAACTTGAATAAAGATTTCAATCAAAATCGCTTCGAGAAGTCTATTTGCCCGCGTCTTTCTCAATGTATCAATTCAATGCTAGCCTTGTAAGCATCTTAACAGAAAATTACATCTTGAGTTCATCGTCTTGTCCCACACTTGCTAATTGGTAAGGATATGCTTCCAATACTCACAAGGGTTTCTGGTTTCGTCATATAATGGAATCTTTATTAGTTCTTCTTTGCATTATTTTCCAAGTTGAATCAGTCTGCGAATTTGGTTGTTATGAATAAACTATTGTAATCATCAAACGAGTTCCCTTTGTTTCTTACTTCCTTATTGCCTTCTGCTAACCTTTTGAACGCCTTTTGACCATGAATATGTGCAAGTTTGAAAATGCTTTGGATCGTCTTCAATGTATTACAGTATGGACTGGAGCAACAAAATGATCCTCGGACATTGTGTCAAAAGGTATTGTGGTAAGTCATATATGCCTTTGAGTTTGACCAACAGATCTCCTGCCATGTCAAGTTTCCGCTCCATGTGTATATTGCTTGTTGTAACAAACTCTTCTTGTTTTGACAAATCATTGACAAGTGCATTTTGGTTAACCATATCTTGTGCCCTGATATTCAACTTGAGCCAACCCATTGGATAATAGGTTTCTAAGTAAGTGGTGAATTAGAAATAATTCGGACGTGCAAAAAGATTTCAAATATCGGGGTTTGAGTATATAATTGGGAGATGAGGTACCTTGGTAGAAGTTGAATTTAGGAAAGGATTCACTTAGGTAGAAAGAGACCTAGAGCAACAGACAAATTCATCCAAAGCACACATATAAAATAAGAAATGCATCCTATAATGCGAAGGAATGCTTTATGCACAACGATTTGAAAGGCGCTTTGTGCCACATGTATCATTTCGTTTGCTACAAAATACGGAGTCTAAAAGAGAATATTGCATTTATCGAACATTAGTCTTTATTACAGTGGCTGATTTTGAAATAGTGTAAGAGAAGGAAAAGACTAAACATTACTAGGAAATTAGATCATGGCCATGTGAACATTTTGCATGCTGGTCCATCCCCAGAAGGTTCTTCATCTTCTTCGGACGAGCCTCCCTCAGACGAGCTTGCCTCTGATGAGGCTCCTTGGAAGATGACATTGTCTGCATCAGTTAAGAACCGGAATATGTCAAATATGAAATTCTTCAACATTTTCAAACCCTTTTTTCCTTTCTTCTCCATTCCATTGTCAGCCACAAAGTTCATTCCTTCGCTAGCCTATATGCCTATAGATTCTATACGTTTTGTCAAAAGTTCTGCCCTATTGCGCCATTTGTCTTTTTCTTTGTTCTTGGCCTCGACCAAATTTTGCGTTTTTACTATTTTTTTCATGCCTTTGCTAGTTGTTTACGTAGCTTCTTGCACTCAGATTCTAACTCATCAGCATCTCTTTTTCTTTTTGTCGTTGCTCTTTGTTGAACTGCCCCTGCTATGTATTTCCTGAGCCAGTCCGAGTGATCTTCATCATACCTGCGTCAAACCTGCCTCGTCCAATAGTGTCGAATCTCATTCAATGCTTTACTTTCCAAAGTTCTAATATCTCTTCTTTGAATGGTATCATTCCTCCAAAAATATCTGCTTTGAAACTTCTGATGTCTGCAATTTGGGGCACAATCTGCTTTCTCCCTGCTTGTCTAAGTGCCCTTAAAGAAGTGTATGGATAAACTCCTCTAAACCCAATAAAGATAAAAAATGAAGCTCTTTCGGATCGTGTGAACACTGTGATACTGGGAAAGTAGTCAAACCTCCATTATATATTTTCGGATGTCAACTGAGAAAGCCTGTGGTGCCAGCCTTTGGGAGTTGTTGACCGATCCCACTTTTCAATAGTGTTGTCCATGCGAGTGGTATAAGTCAAGATGTAGTTTTCTCTTTGTATGGAATGAAAAGCTTGCTCTGTGCTATTCATCTTTTACAAATACTCCATCAGCCAAATTTGTAAAAGCAAATTGCAACCTTCGAAAAAGCCAGCGCCCTTCTTGCATTTTTTTAAAGCTCGGTACATTTCTGCTATAATCATAGGTACCAGTGTATTGCTTGTCTAAGTCCTTGAGTAAGGCATCGGCAATCGATATCATGCAAACATCAACCCGTCCTTTGTGCCTTGGAAACATGACAGCCCCTAAAAAGCCGGTGACAAAAGCGAGTACCCTCCGCTCTTGCCAATCTGCCTTGTTTATGCTGAAATTATCTTGGAATTCTTAAAATGCTCCTCCGTACTCGAACTTAATGTAGAGAAAAGTCAAAGAGATTCCCGACTGCCTCACACTATCTGTGCATAATTCAAGTTTAAACCCTACCATTTCGAAGTACTCCTTGGATGTAATGTTCTTAGGCATCAATATCTCCTCACTATCAAATGCGAGTTGAGTCAATCCGCCTATTTCTTCCAACAAGGGTGTCAACTCTACACTTCCAAAGTGAAAAACTACTCGGTCTGCATCCCAATAGTAAGTTGTTGCTTCTACTACCCTTTAATTGAGTGTGCTCTATTAGTGAAATCATATTTCCCAACACCATTTTGACTTGATTTTGTTGATCTATGCTAAGATTTTTCCACCAATCTTTGAGCAACTAGGGATTTCAGTAACCATGTCGAATATTCTGGCGGCCATGATCTTTTGGAAAAGGTGAAGGAATGAGAAAAGGGGAGAGGAAAATGCCTAAATTTCCGCTTGTAAGCAAATGATTAACGTGTGGCACGCGCATTTTCAGAAGAACAATGCAGCCTAGAATATGAAAAGTGTCTCTTTTTTAGGTTGAGAACCCTTTGGACACCATAGACAAAGGTTGCAAATATGTATTCGACATACCAAAGATATCTAACCGTAGGACATACGTACGTTATGTGTCATCATGTCTACCAAGCGGACATTTCTGCTTCAATTTGGGCTTTTAATGCATACTCGGTTACCTTTTGCGCCTTTGAATGGCATTGAATACATAATGATTCCGACCGTTTGAAAATAAACGATCGTTTCTGCTTCAATTTGGGCTTTTGATGCCTCTCGGTTACCTTTTGTGCCTTTGAATAGCATTTAATACAGAATAATTTCAATCACTTGAAAATAAACGGTCCACATTTGCATGTTCGATCCCTCAAGTAATGCAAATAAATTGTGTTCAATGCTCTTTAGGTGTCAAGACCCCGTTCGGATTGTTTGAATAAGTTGTCCTATTGGACTTGAGAGCAAGTCGGCTAATGATATGTCATGATGCATGGTCCTAGCATCGCCACTAAGAGTTGGATTAATTAGACAGGTTTTATTATCCTCCCAAGCGGACGACACGAGAGCTAGAAAGTCATGAAATAACTAAATTCCAAGTCGTTCCCCCTCAAGGGCCTTTTATGAGGAGGAGGTGGTCATGACCACCATATTTTCAACGCACGTTTTAAAATTTCCAGGAGCGGCAGATGGTTTGAAAAAATTAAAAAAATAATTTTTAAAAAGAAGAAACAAAAAGAAAAACAAAAGAAACAAGTTAGTCCTAGTATTATGCAAGAAAATAATAAAAATACAAATAGAGTCATCAAGTGAAATAATTAAATAGAGGATCTAACAAACTTGTGGAAGATTTAAAAAATCGTTGGAGCAAACGATGCAATGTATTTTCCTATCGAAGAGTAGGTTTTTATAGACAAATTTTTCCCAAGCGGACAACTTGGAAGTTGAAAGCACGCAAACCGCCAACAGCTCTGCTAGTTGGCTAAATTTTGCGAACTTTCCCTAAAGGGTGCTTTGAGGGTGGAACTACCGCAGGGTCCGCGTAATCGTTCTTGGTGTGTGCAAGTATAAATTTTCAGGAGTGGAGGAAGTATAAAAAGAAAACAACCCAATAAAATTTAAAAGATAAAAGAAGTGCTAAGAAAACTGAGTTTCATTCCTGCAATAAGTAAAAAAAAAAAAAAACAAGTTAGTCTCGGAAAATGACAATAAAAAAAATAAGAGCAAAGAATCCCGATATAAAGTCTGTTATGATTAAAACCTTGACGTCCCCAATGGAGTCGTCATTCTGTCGACACTTTTTTTTTTTCAATATGGTTAGAGTTCGAAATAGAATTCGACTCATTGGAACTCTCGGATAAAAACTTGGAGTCGCCAGCTAACATATTGCTTAACTAAACGTATTAGGGCACCTACTTTGTTTCTAGCCGATTTTAACTTTAACTCTGAAACTTGATCTACGAACCGAGAATTCTGAGTAAGGGTTCAAATTAACCCAAGAAGAAGGTGTTAGCCACCTCTCAGATTTCACTAAGTGTGGTTCCCGACCAGACTAAATAATTGGGATTTTAAAAAATAAACTAAACTATATCAAGCAATTTCCACTATATACATATCAGATACATATAATTGCATTAAATTTAAATAAAAGGTTCTTCTTGCTAATTGCCTCTTTCTTAGCAAATTTCATCCGAATAAACCTCGCAAAATAAGCAAGTTAGTTAGTGCGACAAAATAGGACAAAATAAATTAATAAAGCAAATAACAATTTATAAAACGGTCCTTGGAAGATTCTCTTCAATGAACTTCGTCGAGAAGTACCTTGTAAAAAATATAAAAGTAAATTAGTACGATAGTTAATAAAATAAAGTAAATAACAAAAAGCAAATGAAATGAAATAATAAATAATAATAATAATATAATAATAATAATAATAAAATAATGATACTAAAAAAAGAAGAAATAAAGAGAAAATATTTTTTGTAAAATTTTAGGTTCAGATTGGGTGATAGGGTTAAGGATACTGTCACGGCTGCAAACACGCCGGCCGGCCGTGTTGCCATGCCAGGTGTGGATCACGTTGTGTATCCCGCTTGTTTTTTCAATAACATATATATACATTATCATCATCGCCTATTATTTTGTTTTACAAAACATATAAGGGACATTGCATACGTAACGGAACGGGACTTGTACTGGCCTCCAAAATGTCATTGGCCATGTAGTAACTGGTTCAAATCATTGCAAAGGCTTCAAAATTAATATTTTTCATAGGCCACACCAGTGTAATATCATGCTCAAAACCAGTGGAACAATTATCCGAATACGCCAAAAGCATTTAGCAATTGACCAAAACGAACAGGTAAAAGTGTATAAATAAACTGCACAAACAACTCCGCCAACATCGTAGTCAGCATCCAGGACTTCTAATGCTTCACTTACAGAAAATGGTCAGCCAGTATTGTATCCCCGTGAGGGTAAATAACCAATATAACAATATGTAAAAGTAATAGAGGCGAAATAAACGAAGCAACAATAGAAAAACCAAGAAACGTCTATATCAACAATATATATTTCCGGCGAAGCAAATCGGTGAGAGAAATCAAAATAGAGCAACAGTAATGAAGGGCGGAGGAACGACTGCCCATTGTCGCACCCCACTTTTCCAACTTCTGGACCGGGCGTCCATGAAAGTGGTTTCCGACTTGAGTAACTCGTTTGGTGAATTTTGGAGTCGCTGCCTAATAAATTATTCTAGGCGTATTAGGTCACTTAAAAGTATTTCTAACTAATTTTGAATATAACTCCGGGTTGGTCTTGCTAACTAGAGATTCGGGTAAGTATTCAAAATAATCTAGAAGGAAGGGGTTAGGCACCTCCTAATTTTTACGAAATGTGGTTCCCATCTGATTTCTATAATTAAGTTTAAACACGTAATTTAGCTAAAGGGATAAAAATTAAATAAAATAAATAAAGAGAACATGTGCACAAACAATATAAGATATATGAAAGTAGGTAGCTTAATATAGTTTTGCAGAAATGAGCTTAAATAATAATTATATTGCATAAACAACCACAATTACATAAAATAAATAACTAACCAATAAAAGACCCTAGGTTTTATTATCCTATTCGGATCAGTTACCGGCTCTTATCGGAGAAGATAGTTTCAAAATCCACTATCATATATAGCTCGAAAAATTTTTATCATTTCCGAGGGGCTTAATCCCCCTTTAACCCTCATACCCTCTTTAAGTTTTTAACTAAAGCGCCAAACTAATAACTCACGTCCTAACGTCCTCAACTCAAAGTCCCCGAGGCCATTAGGACAACTAATTAAAAATATAAAATATTTAGACTCCTAAATATGTTATGTGCCCCAAACTAGACCACTACGCGCCACATAGAATACGGTCATTTGCAAACAAGTAGACTGTATTAAATCCAATGAAAATAATTTTAATGTTAAAATTTAGAAAAGAAGCCTCCAAATTTAAACTAAGCCTCAATAAAATGAAATACGCACACCGTTGTGAACTGTTACAGTTTTCAGAATTCAAGATTTATAGAAACAATCTCGTTTTCACACAAACTTGCAATTTTAACCCATTTTCTAAAATTTACAAAAAAATAACCCCTGATACAATTCAATTTTACAACCTGTCCTATTTTACATAAATTCTGCATTTTTATAGATTATATACAAAAGATCCTATACACACACAAAACAAAATAGAAGAAAGTGGGGAGGAACGGCCCATGTTTAGCCAAGTCTTATCACTTTTAGCAACAACTCATTGCCAGCACCTGTCCTAGTACTACAACTGCATCTTATGATGCTTATACAAGCAGGGTAATCTAATAAATACATTAGAGCAAGGTATTGGAACTTCTAAATACATGATATCATACAAGAGAGGGAGAAAGAAAATGGGCCTTTGTCCCTATTGATTCTCAAGATCTTTCTTGAACCAGAACATAAGCTCTTTGCTAAACAATCTGCAATCATGAAACTTAATACTTAGAGTAGTTTCAACAGACAAAAAGAGAAATGAGTAAGACAGAGCGATAAACAAGGAGTCGACTAACCAATATGAGAGCCAACAATAAAAAAAGCTTTGCTTTGGATTGTACCCAGTAAAGTATTTCACCAGAATCACATTCAAGAAGAGAAGTCAATTGCTATAGCATATTTCAAAGAAAAGGAAGTCTAATGTGTGTATTTCAGTGTGTATGCCAGTAGTGAGGTGTTAAAAAGTGTATATTCAGTGTATAGAAAGGTGTTGAAGGAGTAAAAGTGTTTCCAAAAAAGATAGAAAGAGAAATGTTGATGGTGTAGGGTGTAAACTGTATGAGAGAAACAAAATGAGAGAGTATTTATAGTGTTCAGATGGGCTAGGAGGTGCTATTTCTATAAGAAAAGAAATTTCAAATACATTCTAGTTTTTCCTAAACTTATGGGAGGAAAATAATCCGTCAAAGTATAAACGAAAACTAATATCACTCAATTTTGAATTGATTTAGGAGGAAAATGAAGAATCTTGACAGATGTGAAAAGGAAATATTTAAAGGAAAATAGGGAAATTATGTATAAGGAAATTATGTAGTAGGAAAAAAATAGGACTTTTCTATATTACCGATATGCTCAAAAATTAAAAGTCGGTATATAAATATTGGCATAGCCAAACAAAAGGCACACAGAAAGATCACAATTCCTAAACTGCTACAGGAACGTAAATATGATCGTACACTATATCAACGTTCCTAATGAAAGGAACAAAGTCCAGTTTTGATCAGTCGAACCATATTTATCAATTGAATAAATCAGAACACCCTAAACGGTTGGACACTTTAAGACTCGATTTTAAAGATTAACATGGGATGGTTAATGTTCGAATAATAATTCAAATCGTTATGCTACAACATCAAACTTTTGAATCATTAAAGCATAGGGTCAAACTTAGCTAATTGATATCTATAAAAACTATTTTATACATCTAACTAACTTTAAACTTGAGCAGTTGAATCACATAGTCATGGAACAAATCAATAGGCATGGATTTTAATCAAGTAAATAACATGTCATTTTTCATGAGTGTTTCAAGAATAAAATAGAAAAATAGTAAAAGAAACAAAAAGGAAAGATGTTACCCGTTTACACTGTCGGGTCGAGTCAAGTGGAAGCGAGTCGGGTCTGTCCCCTTCTTTGCTCAATTCAGTGTTTGAATTTGCTAGTTCTTGCCTTGTTCATGCTTGTTGTGAAAAATATTGTGATTGATAGCCGTAATCTCGTAAAATTTCAAAGATTCATGATGATTTATGACCAAATTTCTTGTTTCCATTCTCGGGTTCACAAGACGAGGAGAGAGAGAGAGAGAGAGAGGGAGAGATTGACGTGGGAGAAGGGTGGATCCGCGGCGAAATTGGTGGCGTTGGCGAGATCGTGGGTGTATTTGGTCGGTTCTAGGGGAAAAGGGAGAGAGGAGAAAAGGGAGGTGGCAACTGATTTTTGGGAAAGGGATTAGGGAAAATGTTTAGGGTTTTGATGTGGGAGGAACTGAATGTAAATATTAGAAAGTAGGATTTAATTCTATGACACGATCCAAATTTCGGCTAGGCTGTGCGGGCACCCGACATCCTCTCCTAGACCCGTCGGGCGAACCCTTTTGAATTGAATTCACAAAAATAAATATAAAATCAACTTTAAGATAAGAAATAAGACCTAAAGAGACACAAACATAGCTATACATAAGTTGTACAGAAGAAGTTACAACTGACTACCCAATGTACTAGGTTGAGGGCTATCCAGACAGACATTTAAGAATATAAATTAAGTATAAACATATCCTGAAGTGAGCAAAATACAACTGAGATAATAAACATAAAACTGATGGCCATCCTAAATAAAAGCTGGCTCACCCTGATAGCTGAAGTCATTTTTGCTCATCAACAACGTGGCGAACTCAATCCTGGAACCAACCTGCCGAAATGAAATAAATAGACAAGAAACAAACAGATGGTGAGTCGAAAGAACTCAGTAAGTAGGGGTTGGCTAGCCACCTCGAAGAAGCAGATATGTTAGATAGGTAGAAGTTAAGAAGGTAAACCAAAATCACTTTATTTCAATTAAAAGAAGGCAGAGCCAGATAATAATTGGATATACGTATGGAACCATAAACTCATAAACAACCAGGGACATAAGATAGGCAGAACATATAGGTTTCCCGGACATATCAACAATCAGAAATATATGACACATACACAAGACATCGCACTATAGTCACACAATGCACAACAACCGGTGTAATGAAATGGAATGAATGCAACATGATGCAATGGGGTCACATGCACCCGTAATCTCGTCCCGGACGGAAAACTCCTGTATTCGAGAGGAATACAATCTAATAACCGACTGGAGCGGAATACTCATGCACCCGATATAATATAAAGCTGAGGCGGAATACTCCTGCTCCTGGGGCGGAATACTCCTGCACCCGAGATAATATAAAGCTGAGGCGGAATACTCTTGCACTCAGTATATGACATAAGAGCGGAATACTCCTGCACCCGAGATAATATAAAGCTGCGGCGGAATACTCCTGCACTCAGTATATGATATAGCATCTCATAACCAGAAAACATAATACATATGAATACGGTGTGATGCAATAATAACCCTTCACGGGCGCGGGACTCTCATCGACTGCCGGGAAATATATGCAATAATAACCCTTCACCTGGTCCAGGACTCTCATCGACTACCGGGAAGTACATGTCAAACTCACAACCAAAATACAATGCTTCTATGCTCAATGCAATACCATCAACAAGGCATAACATATAATATATAGTGCACATTCAAAACTAAGGTGTAATAATTACGCCTATCGGCAGCTACACACATAAGGAACACGTGGTAGAATATCCATAAGGCCAAAGGCCATTAAAGAAATGGATATAATCACTTGCCTTGTTCCAATGTCAGTACTGCTACTCAACAACCGCTTTATCTTTTGGATTTATTGCCAAACGATTCCGCTCTATTCAATAAGCAGAAAAATATATCAAATGAGGCAAAAGGTTTCATTCCTTAAATTTTAGAACAATCTGATCAGGAACCCGACACCCGGATCGCATAGGCAATACGCAGTCCAGGCCTATATACATGGTTCAAAATCACATAGCCAAATCCAAAATAAATTACATATATGGGTTGCCCATAACTCCCTGAATTCGACTATATAATTAATTCCATTATCGGGGTCCAATTAACCTTTTAAAATTGTCAATTTAACTTATTGGAGCGATGTCAACTATCCCGATTTCTACCGTTAAAATATATACAAACACATGTAATAAACTGAAATAATGAATAACATCATTACCTGAATATTTCGGGGGTGAAAATTCTATTTTTCTCCTTCTCCTTTTCTTTTCCTTTCTCTATTTTCATGATTTTGTTTCTGCTTCGTTTCTGTTCCTTGTTTCTCTTTTTGTTTCTATTCTTTCACGATAAGCTAAGGGATTTTCCTCACCGCCTCTCTTTCTTTCTTTTCTTTTTTTTTTATCTTTTTCTTTTTCTTTCATTTCTTTTCTTTAATCTTTTTCTTTATTTTCGTGATGAAAATTAAAACGGAACCTTACGAAATTCAGAATGATCCCAAATTTTTCAAGAAAGTTACAAAATTTATGTGATGTACTCGCTAATATGGATCTCAAATCTGATTCCCGAAGCTCAAGATACGAATTAAATAGAAAAGATCAAATTCTTTAACTTTCAGCATTTTAGCAAAAACTATCTGAACTATCTCGGAATTCACTTCTAAAAGTTCACACATATCAAAAATAACCATACGAACCTAACGATGCTTTCGGATTTCGAATCGGAGCTCATTCGTCAAAATCGAGCTCGAAAACCTCTTTTTAAGATTTACCGACAACAAAAACTGAAACCTTCATCCGATACCTACCAAACGAGGTTCCATTTAGCTCACATTTTAGAGACAAGTCCTAATGGACCTTACAAAGCTTTTAAAACTATCGGCATGCAAATCGGAGTCTTAACTCCCGAAACGACTACCTAAGGCCGTTTCATTCTAGCCCTTGGATTTGAAAGATGGATGGCTCAGATCGTGCCACATAGGTGCGTGGGGGTGAGCGTATAAGTTGTATGTGTTGGTGTATATACATAGTTGCTGAGGTGGATAAGTTAAGTGGTGCTTTGGAGAGTAGTACCACATGCCTATATGGGTCGTACATACGCTAGACATGTGTATATGAGCTATTGGAGTGTGTTGTAGTGAGATGTAGGCTTTGGTGGCGTATACGTGGACAAAAAATGACGACGGAGACTTTGTGTAGTAGAAATAGCTTTGTAAATAACAAATTGGATAGTATTTAATTAAATATTTAAAGATATAAATAATTAGTATAAAAATAGAAAAAAATTATAAATAAATGTATTTACTCACAAATAAATATATATGAGCTCAAATAATACTAATTAAATATAAAGAGCCACAAAATAATTATTAAATGATGTCGTAATGCATTAAATTGTGTAAATAGCATACGAATTTTGGAAAAAGTCTAAACTATGCAATTATGTAATATAGCCACAATTAAGTAAGTATAATATAAATAGCGGATTAATAATAGTATTACGCACGTAAATACATGCTATCTAATGCAATTTTTTTTGAAAAAATAGTATTACAGTTTTTAATTAAATATAGCCAAATTGCAAAAAATGGAGGGATAAAATTGGGTGTCAACACCCATCTGCCTTGGCGGCGTCGCTGCGACTCCGCCTCTCCCTTTCAATCTCAGTAACAAATCAACCAGAACAGGGGAGAAACACAAGGACAGGACCCCCAATCGCTATTATCGGTGGGCAAGTGTATATTGTGTGTATGTAACCGCCCTAGGTTTTCAAGAAATTGTGTAAAGAACTCGGGAAAAAGGAGATGGGATAGAGACCCCCATTATTGGTCTTTGTGTCTGTTCTTATCTATGGTGATGGTATTCCCCCTTTCCTCACTTCCCACTCTCTATGTGTATCACTCTTTTCCTCTGATCTTTATTGTGGATGTGTGGTGAGTGAGTACTGTGTAATCAAGGGAGATGGTGGGTTGGTGATGATGATGCAGGTGGGTATTAAGGTGTATGCCATGTTTCCGTGTTTCTTATCTTGTGGGTGTGTATATAGAAAGATCAAAGAGAACCGTTGGGAGATAATTCCCAAACTAACAAGAGAGATTGAGGGGAATTTGTTAGGAAGATTGAAGATTGACTATGAATCTGTTGAAGATTCTTTTCCTCTGATCTTTATTGTGGATGTGTGGTAAGTGAGTACTGTGTAATCAAGGGAGATGGTGGGTTGGTGATGATGATGCAGGTGGGTATTAGGGTGCATGCCATGTTTCCGTGTTTCTTATCTTGTGGGTGTGTATATAGAAAGATCAAAGCAAACCGTTTGGGAGATAATTCCCAAACTAACAAGAGAGATTGAGGGGAATTTGTTAGGAAGATTGGAGATTGACTATGAATCTGTTGAAGACAATAGACATCCCTTTATTAAATGGTGGATGTACTTGGTTAGGTATTTAGTCTACGTTCAAAGTAAAGACGAACTTTTGGTAAAATTAAATTTTATTGAAAAATATAAAATATGAGAAGACATGAAAATGTTATGTGCAAATGAGTGTATTTGGTCGGACGCCTTGTTCAGGTTCAAGAGAATTTTGAAAATATTCAATTAAGATAAAAGATAAAATGGATGGTATATCAAGTATATAATTTGGGCTGAGTCTTTTCTTTTGATTGGACTAATATTTAACTACATGTGCGAAATAATAATAGAATAAATATAAATATATATAGAGATTATATACAGAAAATATGTACAGATACAAACAATGATCAAATTAAGTTGATTAAGTATAACTAGATACAAACAGTTATTAAAATATTATAAATGCAGTAATTTGCACAAATGACTATAATTTAACATGTATTTAACAAATAGTCTAACATGAGAAATTGCATGATGTAGACATAATTATGTATATAATATATAATTAGGGTATAACACACATAGCTACATGCTTTCTAATACACATTTTGTTTAAATCGTTAAATTGCACCTTTAAGTTAAATATAGCCAATTACAGAAAAAGGAGTGACAAAATTGGATGTCAACAAAGGGCAAACGTTGTGGCTGACTTTTTGACACCTTCAGCAACCACTGGATATTCTTCCTCCTCTGATTCAGACATATCACCCTCATGTCCTTCATCCTCACTACTCTCATCCACCAACTTCCTTGTCTGCACAGCTTTTCCACCTTTCACCAATTTTCTTTTCTTCTCTTTCACAGGCTTCTCTACTACCATTTTGTTTCACTAACAAATAATACTACATCATTAGAGTCCTCCTCTTCACCAGCATAAAATTTCATTTTGCTTGTTCTTGTCTCCAACACTACATCCCTCTTCTCCATGGGTTCTTTTTCTAGTTCCTCCTTCTAAAAATAGTGTAATATTGAAACATGACTTATCAACTCGATACATACAACCCTCTTGTTATATTCCTTTCAACGAACAGCCTTTTCTTCCCTTCTTCATTGTGGGCTTAAATTGATACACATGGCATGTATAATGTAAAAACTTTGAAAAGTAGCCAACTTTGTTAAACAACTGGAGCTCAAAACTTAAAGGGCCGAACTAGACATTCTTAAAAGGCTAAACTAAACAAATGGTATGTCACAAAATGATTATGTCCGTCTTAATCTAATGATTTGCACAACATGGTCTCATTTTTGTGAACTTGTTCCGGATCTGACCATGTATCCTCTTCCTAATGAATCTTAGGTGAATTTTGTATTATTAGTCCTACTTTACTTCCTTCTCGCAGGTCTAAACCATGGTGTTGAGATGTGGTCTGCCAGATTAAAGAAAAGCTTTTCTTTTATTATTTCATACGTATTTACTTATAACAAATGAATATAAACTTGCAAAAGATGGCAAACATGAATATAAAGTATTCAACTCCTTTTTCTTTTCCATTACTCATCTATGACATATAAACATGTGCAGGAAAAGAGCTATTGGGTGCCAAGACCCAAGCTCATAAATGCAAAATCTGAAATTTCACTCTTTCATACTATGTTTTCACCAACCCAAAAAGCAAAGACTGAACATACCATTTTTATGCTAACTCTTATCCCAATATTAACTCTAGCTTTTTCCTTTTAATTTTTCAAATTTCAGATTTTTAAACTAAGAAACTATTTTACACTAAACTAAAGGAGTCCATTACTTAAATCCTAATAGCTAAAAGTCCAAAAACAAATCAGAGTTTTAACTATGGGGCCAAAGTCATTTCCCAGTTGACTTTAAGTAAAATTAACAGACCTGGAATACCCTTAAAATTCACAACTTCAAAACATGGTCATGATGACCTCTTAAGCATTCCCAACAAGCACATAAATACAAACTACACTAGATTACTCAACAACTACAACCAAATAAAATCAGAATATATAAAAATGTTCACCATGCTTTCAATAACTCTTTCTTCGACAAACTAATGAAAATAGACCAAATTAAGACTAACTCTCACACAACAATGACAAAGACGATGCTAATAGTATGCTCGTTACCTATTAATTCTTTTCAAGTAGCTCTTAATAGGCTCAACGATTAACAATTTACGTAACACACAAACTATACATCATTGTCACAAGCTCATGGATGAACTCAAGTTTTGGACAGGAAACTGAAAAGCGAGCATGTTATAACAAACGAATCAAACTTCATAAAACTGTCACCTTTCTTGAACTCATGTACATGAACCAAAAATATGCGGCTTGAACTAGGGTGCTTGTCTTATCTTTACTAAACCACTACTACCACAAGTTTTACAAGTAGTCTCGACACATAAAAAGCAAACAATAAAAAGGGTCAAAAGAGTTTTCTTCCGCCTAACCCATTTGCAAACAACCAACGAATTATAAAATCGTTGGACTGCCACCAAGTCACCAAAATAACGTAGGAACAATTGGGGAAAACAACAACAATAATACTGATAATAACAACAATAATAATGTACGGCTAAAGTAATTTTTGAATACAATAAAAGTAAAAGGATATAGTTATATTGTCTCTGTGTAAATAGGGTGCTCTGAGTCGTGCTGGGCACTGTCCTAAGAACTATTCCAGCAGCCTGGAATGTTTCCCCAGGATAAAACGAGCCTTCCTCTATTATAGTAGAGGGATCAGGAATCAACAAAATTATTTATTTTAACCCAGCAAGTTTGGAGTAGTAAACAAAGAGAATGAACAATTTTGGTGACAGACAAGGACCGAGTAATTAGAAAGAAAGAATGCTTCCATTTTATAGGATATCAAATGATTATGGCTTAGACTAGGCAATGATGACACTAAAAGGGAGCTAGTTAATCATTACTAATGATTAGCAATGATGACATGGAGAAGAAAAGCTTTTCCTTGGTGTGTCTTTCTCGATTGATAAAAGGCTATATTTATAGGCCAATAGGAGTCATCTATTCATGACAAATGTCATGATTGCTTGCCACATGTTGATAACATTACATGCATAAGAACACTTGTCTAAGGCCTAGCCACTTGGCCAAAAGACTTCATGCATTAAGACATCTTAATATGTTCCATAGCCACTTATTAGAAATATTTTGGAATACCAATTGTATTTTGCCAACAGTCCCCCACGTATTTCAAAATATTTTGAAGAATAAAGAGGTGCAGAACAATGGGTAAGTATGGAGGATAAGACTTGCTGGATTTACACGGTCCAAATGCAATAGGTTTGGTGTCTTCTGGACTATGAACCAAACTTAGACCGATAAAACTTGACTCTTAGAATTACTGGTGAAATATAATATTTCTATGAACCAATAATTCTTTTTGTAAGTCAGAGGTCCTACCAGTCATATTCAGACCCACAATTTTGTTGTTCAACGCGGTTTTGCGCGAATAGGCCGTGCGCGTGCCTGGTATTCATAAGAGCTCTAGAGACTTGGCTAGAATCTCATAGGAGCGGCTCCACTCCTACTCTCATATAGGTGAATTCATCAAGTATACACTGCTTTAAATACACCATCCATTAGGACTATGAATTCATTAAGAGTTAAAACTCAACCTTCCAAATAGTAGCAGTTAAGCACTCTCATATAAGTGCTTCAGTATCAATATCGACTTGTTATTACCCATATGAACCTACTTCATGGGATCTCCAATCACATAGGTTGGGTTACCATCTCTATTGACAATCATATTAGCCTTAATCCCATCTCTTTTGAGGTTTGAAGAATTAATTTTCTTCCCAAAGGTTTAGTCAGAGGATCGGCCAAATTCACTTCTGACTTCACATAATCAATGGAAATTATTCCATCTCTCAGCAATTGCTTGACAACTTTGTGTCTCAGACGAATGTATCTGCATTTCCCATTATAGGATTTATTCTTGGCAATATCAATTGCCGCTTTACTATCACAATGGATAGACATAGGAGGCAACACATCCTTTATTAAAGGGATATCAGCTAAGAAGTTTCTTAGCCACTCAGCCTCAGAACCAGCCAATTCTAGAGCTATAAACTCTGCTTCCATAGTAGATTTAGCAATTATTGTTTGCTTGGCTGATCTCCATGCTATTGCACCACCACCAATGGTGAATACATAGCCACTAGTGAATTTTGTCACATCTGAATCAGAGATCCAGTTAGCATCACTGTATCCTTCTAATACAGCGGGAAATCCACTATACAGGATACCATAATTCATGGTTCCTATCAAATATTTCATCAGTCTTACTAATGCAGACCAATACTCTTGATTGGGATTATGAGTATATCTACTCAGTCTACACACAACATAGGCTATATCAGGCCTTGTAAAATTCATTAAATGCATCAGACTCCTAATAATCTGAGCATATTTAGACTGAGCAACTGGGTCACCTTTATTCTTTTTCAATTGATAGCTAGCGTCATAAGGAGTGGCCACAGGTGTCACATCAAAACAATCAAACTTCTTGAGAAGTCTCTCAACATAGTGTTCTTGTGACAACACAATACCATCATCACTTCTTATGACTTTAACTCCCAAAATCATACCCACATCACTCAGATCTTTCATATCAAAGTTAGATGACAAAAACAGTTTGGTACTCTGCACAATATTTAAATTTGTACCAAATATAAGTATGTCATCAACATATAAACAAATTATCACAAAATCACCATTTAACACTTTAGTATAAACACATTTATCCACTTCAACAGAAGAAAATCCGTCTCTCATTAAGACTTGATCAAATTTCTCATGCCACTGTTTAGGAGCTTGCTTTAGGCCATAAAGAGATTTAATTAATTTACAAACTTTATTTTCTTGCCTAGGAACAACACATCCCTCGGGCTGAACCATATAAATTTCTTCTTCTAAGTCACCATTTAGAAATACTGTTTTAACATCCATTTGATGAATAAAAAGCCTGTAAACTGAGGCTAAGGCAATTAAAAGTCGAATAGAAGAAATTCTAGTCACTGGTGCAAATGTATCAAAATAGTCAATATTTCGTTTTTGAGAAAATCTTTTTGCTACTAAACGAGCTTTATATTTTTCTATAGAACCATCAGGAATAAATTTCTTTTTGAAAATCCATTTACAACCAATAGGCTTTGCACCAGGAGGTAAATCAATCAAAACCCAAGTTTTATTTTTCATAATAGAATCAAGTTCAACTTTTATTGCCTCTTTCCAAAGTTCAGTATCAGAAGAAGAAATAGCTTCAAAATAATTTAATGGTTCATTATTAACAATAAAAATTTGAAAATTATTCCCATAAGAAAAATATTCTTTTCTAGGCTTTTTGCTCCTTCTCGGTTCCTCAACAAAGGTACTCTATTTATTTCTATCAATAGGTGCATGAGAAACTTTATCAGACATTGGTAAAATGTGTTCAAAGAACTCAGCGTTCTTTGTCTCAATAATGGTGTTGCAATCAAGCACATCACTTTTTAAAACAAGAAATCTATATGCAGCACTATGTTCAGCATATCCAATTAACATGCAATCAGTAGTTTTAGAACCTATTTTCCTCTTTTTAGGTTCAGGCAATAGAACTTTGGCAAGACACCCCCATACTTTTAAATATTTTAAATTAGGTTTATAACCTTTCCATAATTCATAGGAAGTTTTGCTAGTTCTTTTGTGTGGTATTCTATTTTGTAAGTGACAAGCAGATAAAATTGCTTCACCCCACAAATTATCAGGAACATTAGCACTAATTATCATGGAGTTCATCATTTCTTTCAGTGTTCTATTTTTCCTTTCAGCAACTCCATTTGACTCGGGTGAATATGGAGGAGTTATTTAATGAATAATTCTTCTTTTTCACAAAAATCATTTAAGGCCAGATATTCACCTCCTCTATCAGATCTAATTTTTTTGATTTTTCTACTAAGTTGATTTTCAACCTCAGATTTATAAGCAATAAAAGCATCAAATGCATCATCTTTATTTCTAAGCAAATATAACTTAGTATATCTAGAAAAATCATCAATAAAGGTCACATAATATCTTTTACCACCTCTAGTCATGGTCTGTTTTAAATCACCTAAATCAGTGTGAATCAAAGACAATAATTCAGTTTCTCGGTTAACAGGGAAGCAAGATTTCCTAGTAAATTTAGCTTCAGCACATATTTCACATTTATCAATCTTATTTGAGTCTAAACCAAATATTAAACCCATTGCATGCATTTTCTGTATATATGACACATTAACATGTCCTAGTCTAGCATGCCACAAAGAAATAGACTCAACCATATAAGCAGACGCAGATGTATTTTCATATATAACGTTAGAAATATTAAGTTCAAAGAGTCCTTGGTTACAATAGCCCTTTCCAACCAAAATATTATTTTTGGTCATTAGAATCTTATCAGATTCAAATGTCACTTTAACCCCAGCTTTTAATAACAAGGCTACAGAAATCAGGTTTGTCCTTATATCAGGAACATGTAGCACATCCCTAAGGGATAAAGTTTTTCCTGAAGTTAGTTTCAGGAGTACTTTACCCTTACCCAGGACTTCAGCAGTTCCTGAGTCTGCAAGGTAGACTACTTCATTATCATCCCCTATATTTGTATAGGAGGTAAATGTTTCTCGATTTGCACAAATATGCCGAGTAGCCCCAGAGTCTACCACCCAATTTTTCAAAGTGCCTACAATGTTCACTTGAGAAATGACAGCCGCAATAATTTCATCTCCTTTAGCTAAATTAGCTTTGGAAGAATTTCTATTTTCTTTGTCATTTCTTGTCATCTTTATATTTTTCTAGACATAAAAACCTGTTCTATCACAATTAAAATTATAGCCTTTCACTTTCTTAAAATTGGGGTTATTGGACTTGTAAACTCGAGACTTATTAACATACCTTGTATTGTTGCTATTATGACTACGTTCACATGGAGGAACGATCACACCAGAAGTAGTGGGGGCAGCAACGACATTGATAATATCAGCAATAATTTTTTCAGTATTATTGCCTGCCATAGTTTCTTAGATTGTAGAAATAATTGGGGAAAACAACAACAATAATACTGATAATAACAACAATAATAATGTACGACTAAAGTATTGTTGAATACAATAAAAGTAAAAGGATATAGTTATATTATCTCTGTGTAAATAGGGTGCTCTGAGTCGTGCTGGACACTGTCCTAAGAAACTATTCCAGCAGCCTGGAATGTTTCCCCAGGATAAAACGATCCTTCCTCTATTATAGTAGAGGGATCAGGAATCAACAAAATTATTTATGTTAACCCAGCAAGTTTGGAGTAGTAAACGAAGAGAATGAACAATTTTGGTGACAGACAAGGACCGAGTAATTAGAAAGAAAGAAAGAAAGAATGCTTCCATTTTATAGGATATCAAATGATTATGGCTTAGACTAGGAAATGATGACACTAAAAGGGATCTAGTTAATCATTACTAATGATTAGCAATGATGACATGGAGAAGAAAAGCTTTTCCTTGGTGTGTCTTTCTCGGTTGATAAAATGCTATATTTATAGGCCAATAGGAGTCATCTATTCATGACAATTTGTCATGATTGCTTGTCACATGTTGATAACATTACATGCATAAGAACACTTGTCTAAGGCCTAGCCACTTGGCCAAAAGACTTCATGCATTAAGACACCTTAGTATGTTCCATCGCCACTTGTTAGAAATATTTTGGAATACCAATTGTATTTTGCCAACAAATAACACTGCCAAATCGCAGCATCAACACAGCTTCACCATGAATCAAGTTTAAAAACTCATGGAACGACACTATAACACGTCGTCTCCCAAGTCATCACACTACTGCGCAGCTGCTACACTGCCTCGTCCTTGCTGCCCGTAGCATCACCAACACTCCGCCATCACCACACGATCGTGGAGCCTAACAAGTCCAGCCACTACAGCACCACCAAGAGTTCACATAGCCACGCTGCCTCGTCTCATTATCACGCTGCCTCGTCACTCCGTTCCCATCTCTGTCTCATAGTCCTTAGGCCATCAAAACTTCAAAATCATACCATTACCACCGTGTTACAGCATTGTCACCATCATTCTCACCAAAAACTAACAGCTGCCCTACATCACAACCTTGACAAACATCCACCACTACGCCACCAACTCAACCGAAATAGCCCTTCCACGCAACCACAAACAATAACACCACGGCGGATGAATGCAAAAATGGGGCAAAGAAGAAGACGGGGAAAATATACTAGTTTTTTTAGGAGGATTTACCTTCGGAAATTAGTAGAGGACAATGAGATGAGTTCGTAGATGTAGAGTTTGGCCGGAAAATGGGTAGCTCGCTGGAGTTGTGTTTTGTCTGACTTTCAAAGTTCGGTCTATGCCATTTGGTTGAGCTTTTGGGGAAATGGCCTCCGAAATTGGAAAGAGGGGGGTTGGGCGAATCTGGACATGTGTTTTGGTACTTTTCTAGTGGTGGATGCGGGTGGTGGACGGTGGCCCCATGGCGGGGAGAGGGCGATTCAGTGGCGGAGGTGACTTTTTCTGGTGAGGATAACATTTTGGCTAGGATTTTGTTAAGTCACCAAAGACTTCAAAGGAATAAGTTAAATAAGGAAAGAATATGGATTATAAGGGTGAAAATGATGGGGTTGGAGGAATGATCCAACGATGGAGTTTAATTCGGATCTTCGACCGGGCCGGGTAAAAAATCTATGGACTGGGTCGACACAAATGGATTGGGTCATTTTATATCCTTCATTTTATCGGAATTTTCTTTTATGGCCCAATGGCCTCTAAGATAAACAAAAACCAACTAAATTAAATCCTACACAATTAAAAGTCATAATTAAATGGAAATATCAAACACAAAATTAATCCCATCAAATCTATTTTTTTTTCTTTTTCTAATTAAACAAACCAAAAATAGATAACAATAAAGGATAATATCTAGAAAAATTAAGCAAATATCCTACGATATTAAAAAATTGACATCAAGCGAGACCGAACGCGATAGCCTGCACCTGCTAAGGGTTGTAAAACAGACATCTTTTGGATGCCATATTTACAAGCAACTATTTTGGGAATTTTTTTGAATTTTGGTGCCAAAATTAGGTGATTACAATTAGCTTCAGTATACTCAGACTTATCCTTAGGTCCAGTTCATTGAGCAGCTCCTTCTCTAACATTCTTGGTTGAGACCAATGGACCTTCAGAAACAATCAGCGATAGTTAATAATCTTCAGCATAGATATAGTTCTCCATTCTGCCTTTCCACCAACCATAGTGCTGTCCGTTGAACTGTGGAGACTTGAATATCGACTATCACTCAGTGATAAATGGTGGTGCACTCATGATTAGATCATTCTCTTAGTGTTAACCTAATAGTGAGAAGACCAGCTCTGATACAACTTGTTGTATTAGGTGCACCTCTTTAGAACACTAGAAGGGGAGTTCAATGGTGTCCTCCAATTTTTCTGAAGAACCTTGTTCGTCTATGCAAGATTCTGGTAGTTCCTTTGATTGACTGTATAAATAATAAACACAAAAACTGAAACTAAACAATACAGGAATTTCAAGTGGAAAACTCCTTGCTTAATGGAGAAAAACCACGACCTGATATCTGGATTTTGTGAACAAATTCCACTAACACAATGAGCAAGTTTTAAGTTACGTACTAATAACTAAAGGGCTAAAATCTAGACCCTAAAACTCTCAAAGCTACACTATAGCTTTTACAAATTTTTCTTCACAAGAATCATCATTACAAAGCTTCTGTGAATAAGCAAGTAGGTAACAATTCACAATCAGTACAATTTAACTACACTATCTAAGAACCTTCAACACAACTAGATCAACACAAGGTTCTTCAATATATGTCTGTTGCATTCCATCACATACGATCAACAAGGTTTCCTTTTGATTGCTCACAACTCTTGTTGTGAATGACTGAATGCGGCTCGCCTTAGTAAACTCTTTTGTATAGGGGTGTTAGAAACCTTAGAAATCTTCAACTATAAATCTTTTCAATTATGGAAAGAGAAGATCTCCAATAATATCTTTCTTCGTATAACATTGCTTCTTCTTTACACTCTTTAGAGGCGGCCAAGGCATAAACTCTTTTGTTGACTAGGACAATTAACTTATACATGCTAAACCTTTCCTTCTGCATGGATTAGTAATCAACTATCTTTTCGATCAGTCGTGCCTTTCTACAAGAACTAGGTCCTTTGTTTGTCAATCTTCAAAACTTATCATCCTTCATCATGTTGTTTCATATGTTCGAGAAAAAATAAACAGAAGCAAAATCAAAAACAAAATGTTAGTTAAACAAAAATGATTCTGAGCCCACAAGTTGCTTGTGTCTCCTTAAGTGATCTAATTCCTCACTATTGTCCAAGGTTCACAGATTAACTCCTCCCCATGATTGAACATAATCGTTCAACTCTCTGGTATCTGCTGTTTGGGAAAAAATATGTCACCTGCTATTACGGGGATATGAGTTCAACCGGCAAGACTAGACTTATCTTACAAGTCATCAGGCGCAGAGGATACATTCCCGCTCCTGGAGCCAATGACCGTTTAGGCGGCATGACCACAGGGCGTAGGTATCCTGCCGCCTAAGGTTTATAGTCTCCTAGTTAGGGTTTAGTATATACCTCCACCTTGAGTTAAAGACCTATATCCTTATTAATCTTTGTATTTTACCTGATTTAGGACTGGGTATCGCTACTATAAATACCTCTCCTTACATTGTATTGTACAAGGAGGATTCAACACCGAATCTGGCTATTCTCAAGGAATAAGAGTTACTCTGTCTTTCTCTTAATTATTTCATCTTGTTTATTCATTACTGCTTTTATTATATTTACATATTTTTCCATTGTAGTTACTGTATTGCTTGTGACCCTAACCATAAATAAGTGTTTAACCTAGACGTACAATTTTAGGCATAAACAGCTGCACTATAAATAATAAATTTATCAGCAAATTCAAATGAATGGAGCAAATCACATGACTATAAAAGAAGAGGGGAGAATTTCAGAATTTTGTATATCAAAGTGTGTCAAAATCTTATGGAAATACTTTGTATTTATAGCCAATAAAATGGGAAAAGTGAAGAGGTGTGAAACATTTTCAATGAAAAGGTGCAAGAGACACCATTTCTCATTCACACCCCTACAAAAACCCAATAATTAAGATCTTTAAAATTTATATGAGCGTAACTCTTCCAAAATTTATATACATACATAAATTATGAGTGCATATTAACAATAAAATTAAATGTATATATATGGAGTATATTTAACATGAGTTGATTCCTCAAATGGTCTCTGAACTTAAGCAAATTACCTAGAAAAGTCAATTTGCTTTAGTTTGGGACAACAAAGTTACTCTGTTTATCCAAAATATCTATAAAAGTCGATCTATTGATTTTGTCAATCATGCTCATTGAAAATACTTACGTGCTATTTTATTTTAATATTTTTATAAAAAGTGGACCCAACATCTATCAAATTGAAGAGAACATGTACATTCTTTTGCAGGTATGAATTCTCTTTATTTGATTCTCTCTTTATAATTAAATCCTATACTAGAGTAATATAAATTAAATTTCATTAAAAAAAAGACAAACATTATACTATAGAGTAATCTAAATTAGATTTTAATAGAAAAAAAAGACAAACATTGGTAAATTATTTTTAGGAAGAAATTCTCATTATTTTAGCCAACACAACTAATGGGAATAAAAAACTATTCCCACTTTATGTGAAAGTTTTCACTTACTAAGAGTCAAACAAGTATTTATTAGATCACATTTTTTTTATAATATTATTTTTATTTGTAATTTGTTTTAAAATAGTGACAATTTCTACCTAAAAAGTAAATGTTTGCCTCTTTTTTTGATGAAAACTAATTTGGATTACTCTTGTGTAGAACATTAATTCTAAAGAGAAAATCAAATAAAAATAATTCACACCCGAGAAAAGAAGTACGGTTCATTTTATAAAAAATAGGTATTTCCACTTTTATTTAAAAAAAATTAAAAAAAAATATTTTGTAAGCTTTTTTTGGTGAGCATGATTGACAAAACGTATAGATTGATTTTCATAGATATTTTGGATAAATTGAGAGAGTTTGTTGGCCCAAAACAAAGAAAATTAATTTTTTAAAATGATTCGGCTAAGTTAGTGACCAGGTGAGAAATTAAGTGTAGAAAAAATTGACCATTTTAGGAGGTAAGAAACAAGCAAGGAAGAAGTAGAGATGTGTGTTTTGTTTACCAAAAGTGATCTTGTTAGCTTGTCCTCTACGACCAAGTGTTCGTAACATATAAATTCCCCTCAACCAACTCTTAGCTTCCCTTTTCAATCTTCCCACTACTTAGGTACCACCCCCTCTCCCTTATATGCTTCCTTTTCTTTGACATTAGATCGCCCTCATTACTCTGCTAAAAAGGTACTTTACAGTTTACTCTATTTACTTCTTGAATTGATCTTTCTTATGTAAATAAATTTGTTGGTCTTTTATTTAACAACGTATCAAGTATGATTCCATAAGTAGGGTCTGGGGACGGTGGGCTGTACACGGACTTTTTCCCCACCTGTAGTGAGACTGTTTCCGATAGACCCTCGGAATTGAGATCCAAAATTATATACATTCTTTGGTATACAATAATTTGTCAGTATTTCATTTAGAAACGTATCTTATAGATCCTTCCAAAGAATGCAACATTTTCTTTTTCTTTTTTTGATAACTGTGGTGTCCGGGCTACCTTGCGCGCACCAAGATTTTCCTTTTCTTGGGGGTTTATGTATCTTAATCTTAATTATTAAATAGGATTGTTTCTTGCTAGGGATTTTTGCTGTATTGGTCTGTTCCTGTATTTTGAGAAGTATTTGGGCGTAGTATGAATGAATATAATGGCAATTCAAGAGCGAGTTCGAGTTCTACTACGTCTAGTTTGAATAGCAGTTCACAAGGTACTGAGGATGATCATGCCATTGCAAAGATATTAGCTGAAGAAGAAGAACAAAATGCTTTGAGGTATGGGGCCAAGCTTGGGAAGAGACTCTCTCATTTGGACTCGATCCCGGTATAACAATGATATTTGATCGTATTACTAATTTACTAGACACATTTTATTTGTTATCTCAGAATTATTACTCTCTAGTGGGAATTATTAGACAATTTTTAGAATATTGGGCTGATATGAATCTTCTTGTACAATTTTCGAAACCATGATTTCCTTTTAAATGAGCTTAAACGAGAATGTTTTATAAAATGGTTTGCTTAAGGGTAGTAGCTCTTAAGTGCCATCACGAACCCGGTTTTTGGGAGTGTCACAGTTCTTAGCACTTCCCCCACATCACTAAATGCAATTTCTCACCGATATCACACAATCCATTGTATGACGGGCAATTGTGAGGGGCTTAGGCATGCTAACGTATTTCCATTAGCTTTGCACCATGGCACCAACCCATTTTCATGCACTCTGACTTAGACCATTATTGATATACACTCTGGTGTTGTTGTGGATCTTGGTGTTAATATGATAGTGGGAAATATAATTAAGAGGAGAAATTTCTATGTATATGAAGGAGTCCTCTATTGTATTAGACATAGTTTCAGTTTTGTTATATTTCTAGTACAGTTATCAAGTTGTTTTTTTTTTTTTTTTTTTTTTTTTTTTTTTTTTTTTTTTGTAAAAATAGAGGTTATTCTATATCATCTATAGGAATAGATTTTCTTTTTGGTTTCCCACCCGGTGTTCGGACCCGCATTGGGGCCCGGCTAATTAGATTTGTGCCGCGCAAGGGGAAAGCACTCCTTACCAGGAAGTTCTCCATTCCTGGGGCTCGAATATCTCCACATGCGGGGCACAAACCCAAAAGGGTGTAGGAATCTCATACATTCCACCACATCCCCTCGTGGTATCTTATGATGTTTGTTGGTTTACAATTTTAAAAAATCTGTCAATTATGTAAGTTCTTGTACAGAGTTACATTGATCAGAGCAGTGGTTCCATGGATACTTTAATTCTTGGAAGCCTCATAATATGCTACTTATATTTACATTCCACTTACAATCTTACTGTCTTTTGCAGCACACTCCAAGGGTTATTGGGCAGATACCTGATCCTAACCATGCCACACTTGACCATGAGAGGCTTTCCGGCAGGTTGTGTATCACTTTAGTTATTGTGTCATAGTCCTTCAGCTTAATATGTTTGGTTCGCACACATCAAATTTATAGCCCCTGATCCAATGCTCTACTTTTTAGTCTGTATATGCTAGCTTACTGCAATTCTTCAACTTTGCTCTAACACTAATGCCTGATTCATCCTTCTTTTCTCTTTGTGGCTGTAAGAACGAGATTGGTCTCGAAACACAATTTGAATGAAGAAGCCAGATGTATGGCTTCGGAGTCTAATTGAAAGGCTGGATGTTTTATTTTGTTGGATTGCATAGAATTTAAAAACGTAGAGCCTCAACTAGATGTAAACTGAAAACTGAAGCAAGTAGATGCAACCCTAGAAAGATATCGACCTCTGTTTATACAGGTTTAGGGTGTTGGTGAGTATATATCTCTAGGTGATAGGTAGATTACTTATTTGTGATCTGTACTTGCATCATAAGTTATGGAAAAGCCAAAAGTTATAACTTTGTTCATGTTTGAAACTCAACAATAAGAAAGTTATTTTAAGAGGAAGGACTTCTTTTTGTTTGTCTTCTTCCCTATTTTGTTACTGTCAATAAGGAATGCGTCCCTTGTGATATTATAAGGCATCTAGGTAATGGCATCTATCATTCAGGTTGGCAGCATATGGCCTTGCTGAATTTCAAATTCAAGGAGATGGGAATTGCCAGGTTAGTCTGCTTTAACCTGTTTACACGCCGTTGCTGCACTTGACAGATCTGTGTGCTATTTGTGACTATTTCCTTGACTTATATGACAGTTTCGAGCCCTTGCAGATCAGTTGTATCATAATCCAGAGTATCATAAGCATGTGAGGAAGGAGGTTGCCAAACAGGTATCCATTAAATTTGCAATTAGTTTTCTTTTCATCTCATCATCTTTTATAAAACAAGATGGTATCAAAGCTACCTCATGATTCATGATTATGTTTGAGAAATCCTGTTTCTCTAGGATCATCACATGTTCCAGCTTAGGATTTCTTTTTTCGTGATTTTAGTAAAATTGTTACTTTTAAAAAATCAAAAACAGATTGTTACTTCTGAGGGTTGTGTACCTGAAGGATAATTCCAGTTCAATAGTGTTGTAGCATTTTTTCTTTTTCTTGTAATCTGAAGTGAACTAAGTGGTACAGACTATTCTGGTACAGTTATCAGCAAGCATAATGTCCACTGAAAATTGGAAAATGTCATTTTTGCTAGAGTGCATTTTGCGATTTTATAACTATATTTAAATCTGTCAATTTTGTAATTCATTTGCAAATTCAAGGTCTTACTCAAACCAGGATTTGCTAAGCCGTATGAATTCCTTTACGGAGTTTGTGTATGTAGCAGCAACCAAATATAATGGTTAAGATGTAGTCAAGAAAGTGATGAGATATATCAAGAAAGTTTATCACTCATTGTGTTTAAGAGCTTCGTCTAGTAGAAGCAAGTAAAATTTTTCCATATTGAAGTCCATGTCAAAATGTTGAGGTAAGTGGAAAATAGGGATTCTGGCAAGCTATAGTCGTTTTAAAGGCGTTTGAATCATTTTAATGCCAGAATTAGATCACATTGAGTTGACTAGTTTATGCAAAAAGTGGCAGCTTTAATGCTGATGGTTAACTGTAAGTTCTAAAGAGCGGGAGCATGAGTCATTCTGCAGAAGCTAACAGCAGACTGCAATGAAACTGATGAATAGCAACTTTAATAAAATCCAAAACCCAAGCACAAAAGTTGGAGAAGACAAATAGTAGCAGTTTTCTTTTAAAACTTTAGTTATGACTTCTAAAAGTTAATAAAAGTATCTCAACTTGTAGGTTGGCGTAACTCCGATTAAAAAAGGCAAATTTTTTAAAGCTAAACCCTCCATTTTTCAAAAAGTAAAAAGATCTCTCAATTTATAGACATGAAACCTATCCCATTATGATGGTTAAATTGGTCAGCTTGGTGACTAGGACCAAGAAGAGTATTTTAGAATGAGAAAGCCACCCAAGCGAGATAGAACAAGTGGGGAACTATTTTTAAAAGAGATGTTAATGGCTAGATTAAATAAGATTAGAAATAACCACATCTCGCAGAAGGTGCACATAGAACGCATTGAGGATAAAATGAGATAACCTCGCTTGAGATGTGTAAAGACTGAAGGTATTTCGAGAAAACTCAATTGTATATTTCTCATTATGTAACTAGCAATATATACATCAACATTAGGTTCTAACTAAGGAAAGAATTAAAAGAAAATCCCTATATATTGGCTACTATGTATATTACACCAAAGACTAGCTACATTCATTCTCTAACACTCCCCCTCAAGTTGGAGCATAGATATTAATCATGCCCAACTTGTTACAAAAATAATTGACCCTTGATCCATTCAACGCCTTTGTGAACAAATCACCCAGTTGCTCTCCTGTCTTCACATAGCCAGTGGAGATTAAATTTTCCTCAATCTTCTCGCGAATAAAATGACAATCAACCTCAATATGTTTGGTTCTTTCATGATACACCGGATTTGAGGCGATATGGAGGGCGGCTTGATTATCACACCAAAGTTTAGCTGGAATTTGATGTTTCAACCCAATTTCGGTTAAAAGATGATCTATCCACAGAATCTCACACGCAGACTGCGCCATAGCTCTGTACTCGGATTCTGCACTGGAACGAGATACAATATTTTGTTTCTTACTTCTCCATGATACCAAATTTCCACCAAAGAAGACACAGTATCCTGTAATGAACCTTCTATCAATCTTGGATCCAGCCCAATCTGCATCAGCAAAACACTCGATGCGAGAGTATCCCTTATCACTATATAATATACCAAGTCCAGGTGCTCCTTTCAAGTAACATAAGATCTGCTCCAGAGCTGCCCAATGTTTGATTGTAGGTGCGGACATGAACTGACTAACTACGCTCACTGCAAATGCAATGTCTGGACGAGTCACTGTGAGATAATTTAACTTTCCAACTAATCTCCTGTATCTCTCTGGATCATGAAAAGGATCGCCATCATCTTTCATAAGCTGCACATTGGGAACCATTGGAGTACTGCACGGCTTCGCTGCCAACTTTCCAGTTTCCGCGAGTAAATCAAGAACATATTTTCTCTGAGACAGAAAAATTCCCTTCTTACTTCTAAAGATTTCTATTCCTAAGAAGTATTTCAACTGGCCCAAGTCTTTCGTATGAAACCTAGTCTGCAAGAAAGACTTGAGTGAAGAGATCCCCGCTGAATCACTTCCTGTAATGATTATGTCATCAACATATACAACAAGGAGGATGATACCAACTGCTGATCGCCTATAAAAGACTGTGTGGTCACATTTGCTCTTGTTCAACCCAAATTCACAAACAACCTTACTAAACTTGCCAAACCAAGCTCGGGGACTTTGCTTCAAGCCATACTATGATTTCTTCAGACGACAAACTTTCCCATACTCCCCCTGAGCAACAAAACCGGGTGGTTGCTCCATATAGACTTCTTCTAGGAGATCGCCATGAAGAAAAGCATTCTTAATATCCAACTGATGTAGAGGCCAGTGATGAGAAGCTGCTAAGGATATAAATAAGCGGACGGATGTAAGTTTGGCCACCGGTGAAAAAGTATCTGAATAATCCACACTATAAGTCTGAGCATAACCTTTAGCCACGAGTCTAGCTTTAAGTCTGGCCACAGAGCCATCAGGATTAGGATTAACTTTGACTGTAAAGACCTATTTGCATCCCACAGCCTTCTTTCCCTTGGGTAAACTCACCAAATCCCAAGTGTAATTTTCATCTAAGGCATGTATCTCCTCAAACATTGCATCACGCCAACCAGGGTGACTTAATGCCTCCTTTAATGTTTTCGGTACAGACACAGAATCCAAAGAGGCAACAAAAGAGCTAGATGCAGACGACAGATGATCATAGGAAACAAAATTAGCAATACCATATGTGGATTTACACGTACGAGTACCTTTACGAAGAGCAATAGGGAGATCAAGGTCTTCGGATGGAGCAGGTGAAGCAGGATCTGATATCAAATGAAGGTCAGTGTCTTCTAATGGAGCAGGTGGAGGAGGAACTAATAACGAAGGGACAGGTGCAGGACATGTATTATTAGTCTTTTGTCTTCTCGAGTAAACTTGATTAATTGGTGGTACGGCTGGCACAGATGGGGCAGGTTCTGTAGGTACACTAGCTGGTTGGTGCTCAGTAGAAAGACCGGGAGATGTTTGAGCAACATTGTCTGATTCATCTGCTAAAGCTCTAGTGACCTGATAGACTAACCATTCGTCTTCCTCCCCTTGACTGGTAGAAATGGGAGGTGCATAAAAGAACGGCTTAGCCTCGGAGAATGCCATATCAGTGGATACCAAATATTTTCCATGTTCAGTAGAATAACAACGATACCCTTTCTGATGGCGAGAATAGCCCAGAAAAACACATTTCAATGCCTTAGGGTCCAACTTAGTGACAGATGGTCGAACATCTCGAACATAACATGTGTATCCAAATACCCTAGGCTCCACAGGAAATAATGATTTATCTGGAAAGAGAACATTATACGGTGTACCACCATTAAGGACAACGGAAGGCATTCGATTGATCAGAAAACAAGCAGTAGATATTGAATCCGCCCAAAACTGTTTAGGAACTTTCATTTGGAACAAAAGAGCCCGAGCTGTCTCCAATAGATGTCTATTCTTCCTCTCAGCAACTCCATTTTGAGCAGGTGTATCGACACAAGACGACTGATGGAGCATCCCGTGCTGTCTCATGTAGGATTGAAAAGAGGATGACATATACTCTTTCGCATTGTCACTCTTAGTATTCGCACACTAGCATTAAATTGTGTTTTAACCTCAGCACAGAAGGCACAAAAGTGAGTAAACACTTCAGAACGGCTCTTCATAAAGTAAATCCATGTCATCCGAGAGAAATCATCCACAAAAGTGACAAAATATCGATGTTCAGTCTTAGAAACAACAGGACATGGTCCCCAAACGTCAGAATGAACTAATTCAAAAGCCGACTCAGCTCGCTTATTAACCCTTGGACTTAAGGAGGTACGATGATGTTTTGCAAATTGGCATGACTCACAATTCAATGAAGCAACATTATGAAACTGCGGGCAAAGTTTCTTCAACATAGGGAGAGAGGGATGTCCCAACCGACAATGTGCTTCAAATGGAGACATGACAGTAGAACAAGCAATTGGTTGAGGCATCCGGTTATCAAAGATATACAGACCACCAGAAACATGTCCCTTACCTATAGTTTGCTTCGTCACAAGATCCTGAATCAGACAATGATCGGAAAAGAATGATACCGAACAATTTAAATCTCTGGTAAGTTTCCTCACAGAGATCAAATTAAATGCTAGGTTAGGTAGACTTAACACAGATGACAACGTAATGGAGGATGTTAATTCAACAGATCTAGATCCCACAATATTATAGGTTGACCCATCAGCTACGGTCACAGAAGATGGTGCTTTGTGCGATTGAAAACTAGAAAATATATTAGGATTACCTGTCATATGATCTGTGGCACCAGAATCAATCACCCATTTAGTTGAAGAGGAAATCAAACATGTTTTACCAAACTCGACAAGGGTGGTCACCGAAGGAGATTCCTTAAGTTGATTTTGATATTTAGCAAACTCATCAGCTGAAACCTGAGTTCTGTGACGGTTTCTTAATTTCCTACAATACCATTTTATATGTCCTGGCTCATGACAATAGTGATAAACAACATTACCAAAGTCAATATTGTCAAAAGTCCTGCTTCCTTCTTCATTATAATCAAACATCTTCACTGTACTGAAATAAAAATAACCAGAAAGCCAGCAAATCTCCACGGCAAAGCCAAATTATCAACAATATAATTCCAAGTATACTGATAAGCTAAGAAAGCCAAAAGTCTCACGGGATTAAGAGAGATTTCGAGAATCTGAATGTTGCATGATCAAAGACAATTAGTGTGAAGAACCAGCGGTTAAAGGCAACTTCCAATAGGAACCCCACTGTATAAATCTGAGAAGCAATTAATGAAACCAAAGAAAAGGATTGAGCAGCCAAATGGATCGAGCACCAAAAACAGAGACAGTCGTGGTCTGTTGGTCGGGTAATCACCACAGCTTGGCCGGAAATACTAGACGATCTCGGAAGTAAAAACTAGAGCAAAAACCAAAGCTTCACGCGCCACCACGCGCCACCGGAGCAGACCGTCGGAAAATCCAATCTCCGGCGCGTGAGAACCACTCGCCTCTCTGCCGGTCACCAGACTTCGGGTTTCTATAGATCGGGATGAGCCGGTCCTTCCTAGGTAGGTGGTGACCGAAAATTACAACTTTCAAAGACTCGCAAAATAACTCCGGCGAGTTCTTCGGCTAACACTGGCGAGGAAGACGACCCCGCTCTGATACCATGTAAAGACCGAAGGTATTTCGAGAAAACTCAATTGTATATTTCTCATTATGTAACTAGCAATATATACATCAACATTAGGTTCTAACTAAGGAAAGAATTAAAAGAAAATCCCTATATATTGGCTACTATGTATATTACACCAAAGACTAGCTACATTCATTCTCTAACAAGATGGTTTGGTCATGTCCTGCGTTGATCTGTAGATGCATCAGTAGGTGTGAAAATGTGGTGAGTGAAGGAATTAGAAGGAGACAAGGTAGACCTAAAATCATATTGAAGGAGATTGTAGCATAAGACCTACAGTTCCTTGGAACCAAGTCAGACTTAGCTAAAGATAGGGTACAAGGGAAAAACCAAATCCATATAGGTGATAAGACATGACTCACTTTAGAAGTATAAGTTCAGGAAATAGGTCAAAGTCTCTGCTGATATTACGTCAGACAGCTCTACATTGGATAGTTATTCAGTGACTTGTAAGTTAATTCAATTAGTATCAGAGCAATTATTTTGCCAATGTTGTGTGTTTACTGTTAGGTTTTCTTTTGTTGTGACTTCGAGATTTCTCTGAGTTTTCCTTGCACTCCTTGGAAGGATGTTTACTTTTAAACAGTAATAGAATGCTGAAAGAAAATTTTGTTTTTTCGTACCAATACAAAATTTTTATTAAGACTCGCTACTTTGGGAGATTGACCTTATGGCTTGCAGTGATGCTTAGCGACTCCAAATCACATTGAAGTGCTAACTATGTTTGTCCTATATGTTCTTATCCTTATTTCTATTCTTTTCAGCTAAAGCATTTCAGAAAGTTCTATGAAAGTTATGTTCCCATGAAATATAAAAGCTACCGGAAGAAGATGAAAAGGTGAACTCTGGTTTCACTATATTATCTTACCTGGAGAAGACCTGATGGTGCACTGACTAAGGTGTTTCTTGTTCCAACCAGGTTAGGAGAATGGGGAGATCACATCACTCTACAAGCAGCTGCTGATAGAGTAAGTGAGAGTTTCTCTTTTCTTTCTCAACTTGCTCCAGTGGCATAACTCATTACATTTGTAAGCAGGTGTAGCCTGTGGCAGAGCCACCTTGGTGGAAGGGTGGTCAGGCAACCACCCTTTGCTGGAAAATTATACAGTGTAGATTGGTTAAAGTTAACTATTTATGATTAAAAAAGGTGTTTTGAACACCCGTGACACAACTAATAATGCTAGCCTAGTGGTGCAGGGTGTTCAAAATTAGCTAAATAACCCAGGATCAAGTCCTAGCTTATACATTTTCAAATAAGAATTTTTCTTCTTTGAAGCTTGAACGCCCTTGGAGAAATTCCTTGCTACGCGTGTAGCACCGAATATAGCTTCTAAATTCAAGAGGAGATCATTGATACATCTTTAGAGCTAAAGATATTCTTGAGAATAAGTAGGATGGGTGATGCCCATCTGGCATCAAATAAGTATAGCATGTTTGGTAGTTTTATGACTTCAACTGCTTGGCTGTTTCCTGATAACAATATGGACTGAATTTCTCAGCAAGTGCGTAATCCTACAAAATCCTGTTAGATGAGAACGTGACTTTTTAGTAAGTCCAAAATCCTGTTAGAGATGCGAAAGGGAATTAAGTAAGTTCCCTGTCAAACTTCCCAGCAAGGGCGAATCCTGTTAGATGAGCAAACACAAGTTGTCTACACTAGGAATGGCGTCGAGCTGTTGCAAATGATATCTGAGCGGAGCTGTGAGAGACTAGTCAAAACTGTGAGAACTTAGTGCTATATGAAACTATGTTACCACGTGCCATGCATTCCTATCTGCACGTCATTTTGTTTTCATTCCTTTTGTTTTTTCCTTCATTTGGTGGTCCTCTGCGAGGTGTTTTAACTCTTTGTTTTCTGCTGGATTTTGATTGCAGTATGGAG
This sequence comes from Petunia axillaris subsp. axillaris, assembly GCA_029990575.1. Classification (NCBI taxonomy): domain Eukaryota; kingdom Viridiplantae; phylum Streptophyta; class Magnoliopsida; order Solanales; family Solanaceae; genus Petunia; species Petunia axillaris. Next base: position 7,219,827 of record JARKNS010000001.1, on the reverse strand, counting down.
TAAAAATATGTTTGGTCACTTCTTTTCGCGACAATGGCTACATTGAAATCCTTCCTAGGGACATACAACCTTCCAGAGGTACATACAACTTATATGTTATACACACACACCCAAACTTATATGCATGCGCGAGTGTGTGGTGCATAACATACATACATATATGTAATATCTTGTTTTGGGAAAAAGTTGATGTCGCTCTTTCATCTGATCGATGTATGTGTTCTTTTTCTTTTCTGAAAGGAGGGGTTTTACTTAATGACAGTTGCTTGATAAATAATGTTCACTCTTTACAGACGGTGAAACAATATTATGTTTTACCCAAAAGCTTAAGACACAATTTCTTGATGATTTTCTCAAGCTTCATCTATAATTACTGGGAAATTTCCTCCAGGAATCCTGCTCCATGTGGAGCAAAATTCATGATGCAAGCACTTCTCATGCTTCATCTGTTAGACTGCTGCTACCAAGGGAGCTAATTCTATGCAAATAAACTCAATCGGTTGATGTTTTGTGTTTGATAATCTTTTGATGTACTATAGTAATTGAATGCGTCCTCCCGAGGAAATTCAAATGTAGATCATGTTTTGAGGATATTCCTAAGCTGGTTTTCTTTAAATAGACAAACATTTTCATTTGTGATGATCTAGGGAAAAAGCTAACTAAAAAAGTAAAGTAACCTTGCTTCAATACAACGATTGTTATTTGTTTCAAATGCATTGTTCCAGTACTTCTGATGGAAATTGGAAATGAGTAAATTTCCCTTTGCTGTCAATGTGAATATAAAACTAGGACTACTGCATGATCTGCATTCTAAATATGTAGTGGGTGTTGAAGTTTTTATTGTCTTTTCTTTACATGTTCATACTTTTAACAGCTTGGTCTTAAATTTTTAGAACTGTGGCTAAGTTTCTGGAGTGAAGTGCACTACAATTCTCTATACGTACTTGGAGGTAAGCACATCTTGTTCTCCTTTTAGTCTTCTTTAGAATTTGCCTCGGCTATCGCTGGTTGCTGAATAGATATGTTGTCTACTCGTGCAACAGAGGTGCCTGCGAGAGTGCGCAGAAAGAAGCATTGGCTTTTCTGAGGTTTTCACTATCTAGCAGGTGTGAGCTGCATTTTACTATACCTCAATGGAACACATTTTATATAGAGGGGATTCCAAGATTTCAAGTCAATTGATGTGGCGTTCAGGTGTGGATATATAAGTGATGTTATGGGCTCGGCAAAATCCAGTAACTTTGGTTCAGACTTTGTTTTTGTGTTAAAAATCCACTATATGTATAAATAATCTACCAGAACCAGTATGCTGAAAGGGCTAAGGTTTAGAAGTCATACACTTAAAATCTTAGATCCACATCTGATGGCGTTGCACTACATTGGCTTTCTCTATATGGCGGAATAGTGCCAACTTAATTTGTATATATACTTTGACTGTATGGGGTATAGGCGAAATCCCTTTTTATTTATACCAGTACAAAATAAATATTTCACTCGATTCAACGACACACATTTAGCCTTGCATGAGGTCTCCCTTGTTCTCTTTGCTTGACATATCTGTGCCTTACTGCCTTTGTCTCTCAATACGCCCCTTCATGCACTAGTCATAGTAGGTCACTCAGTCCTTGTGCAGGTATAGTGAAATGGATCAATAGTGTAACTCCGTGCATAAGGAGTAGTTGTTGGGTCAAGCCAGTTCTTGTTCAAGTTGTTCATGCTTGCTAGACAGTTCATCAAAAGAAGGTCGGCTCCATCTATTTTTGAGAATGTGGCGTAATTGATACATGTCTAGTTTGAACAAATTGTAGGTGCATTCCTACCAGTGTCTACTTGCGCATCCGCCTTGCCTGTCTGCAGGGAGCTACCAAACAATGCATATAGGAGTAGCAACTAGTTTTTTTTTTTTTTTCATAAATGCTTCCTTGTTTGCTTAAAATTTCAAATATTTTGGAATGAGTTAATTTTGCCAAATGACTTATATTTGGGACAGATTGAAGCATGTACTATGAGAGTAATCTTATCCTCTCGTATGCTCACTAAGTTTTGTTCTTGGATCAGGCAATGCACTTTCCAAAATCACGTGGCTTTCTTTAACTCAGCACAAAGTGTTTGGTCCAAAGGAATATGATACCAAAAGTCCCTTTGGTTGACAGTATTGTCCCCTATTCTTTCTTCTCTTTCCCTTTTAAATCTGTACCTTCTTTCTATCTAATAATAACATCTACTAAAATTGGTGATTTCGTTCGCATAAAGCATTGGAAGTAAATCTTTCATCGTTTTTTTTTTTTTTTTGAAAAGGAAAGTGAAGTTTTCTTTTTCTTCAGCACTAAAACCTTTTTTAATTTTTTTTTCTGATAGAAAATGACTTTACCACTTGATCTATACTTTTAAAATGGTTAGACATTTCATCATCAATTATTGACATCCTCAGTAGTTGTCATTAGCAATTATTGTTACTTATTTTGCACAAAATGTTAGCACCCTATTTCTCGATCAACCATAGAGATTTTATCCTCTACAATGACCAACAATTGAATTCAAGTAAACTTGCTAAAGAATGATAACTACAATGATGTACGGTATATAAATGGAAAGCAAGAGAGGGTGTAACTATTTTAGTTTTAGGATTTCTCTTTTATAATAATACAGATTAGTCAGCTTATTAGTCAAACAGACTCTAGTATATTCGCACAGAACAAAGTTAGTATGACTATTTGAAAAATTGTAAAGCACAACAATTAGTTATAAAGTATAGAATATAAATGAGACACAATATTTTTGTATTGGTTCAGCAGGTATATACCCAATCCCCTTTAAGTTGCAATGGAGTTACATTACTCGATCCTTTGCTTTTGGGTTGAACACATATTTCATGCCACAAACATGCACTTGTAAAACATCATGTGGGATAAGAAGAACTAATGAAAAATTTATGTTATTGACTATGGCACATAATATTATCTAGGTAATTGAGATTTAATTAATAATATTGCGCTTGAAATTGTGAAATCTTGACTATTGAATTGGACACATTTTCTAATTCTGAGAACCACCACAAGGAAAAATGTGAAAGTTGAAGGACGTGAACAACAGTTTTTGTAATTGACTTATGTCCATCATAATATAGTGACCACTAGGATTTGAGGGTATGTCAGTACACTTTGAATTTTGATATCTTGATCAATGCAATATATACTAATCTCATAATTCTAAGAACAAGAAATGGAAGCACCTAGAATTAGAAGAAAATTTAAGTAAGTTTTGTGCAATTGACCGTTTGCTCATTAGGACATTTTGTAAGTTTTAGTAGCAGCCATTATTCTGATGGAAGTTTAACAAACAAACTTAGACAAGCCGAAGAAAGAGATGGAAGTTTAACAGACCAATTTAGAGAAGAAGAAAATGGAAAGTCTGGTTTGGTTTTGGACAAGAAAGGGGTCTGTTAAAGTTCAAGTTCTATGTTTTAATTTTGGAGTATCTATGCTGGTACACGTGAAATGATTTGGAAGCTGCATATTTTTAATGAGTTGTAAATATTGTATTTCTATTATTTGTAAAATTATTGTATTTATCCTTTAGCTAGTTAGCATATTCCTAGTTCAATTGTGACACTTTGTCTAGTAGATTCCTACTCAATTTGTAACACTTGGGAATGACTTGTATAAAAGAACGAGTACAGTGAAATAAAAATACACATAGAAAATTCTTCATGCAATTTGTTCCCGTCTTTTTATGGTATCAGAGCATTAACAAGAACAATTTTCCAGATTTTTCTTTTAGTTTATTTTTTTTCCTATTGCAATGGCAGGAGACAAAACCAGTACTTCTACTCCACCTTCTGGGGCTATCGATTCAATTAACCCACTTTTTCTCCATGCTTCTGATTATCCAGGGATGACTCTTGTTAACTCTCCTCTCGATGGAAAGGGTTATGGTGGATGGCGTAGGTCTATCTTGATAACTTTGTCAGCAAAGAACAAACTCGACTTCATTGGCGGAAGCACCAAAGCACCAGACTCTGCTTCTACAGAATTTCAATCATGGAACAGGTGCAATGATATGGTCTTATCTTGGTTGCTCAACTCACTCTCCAAGGAAATAGGAGATAGTGTGATTTATTCCAAGACATTCAAAGATCTTTGACAGATTTGGAGGTGAGGTTTGGTCAGTCCAATGGAGCCAAACTTTACCACTTGCAGAAGGAGCTAAATGATTTAATCCAAGGATCCTCGGATGTAGCAGGATACTTCACCAGGATTAAAAAGATCTGGGATGAGCTTGACTCTTTGGATACTAATATTCACTGTAGTTGTGCATGTGTGTGTGATGGAAAGGAAAAGATGACTAAATCACTTCAGTATGAGAGACTTATCCAATTTCTTATGGGGTTAAATGACTCATATGCTTCTGTAAAAAGTAATATTCTGATGATATGACCTCTTCCCTCTGTGAATCAGGCTTATGCACTTCTCATGCAAGATGAGAAACAGAGAGAGGTTTATGTAGCTAACCAATATCCAGGAGACTCCACATCCTTCTTGGCTGTGAATCAGAGGAACAACCCCAATGATTTCAAAGGTAAGAAAAATTTTGAAGGAAAGAAGAATAATCTGTTTTGTTCTTACTACAAGAAAGACAACCACACTGTGGACAAGTGGTACAGGTTGATTGGCTTTCCATCTTCTTTTAAATTTACCAAGCCAAAGAAATTTCAAGAAGAAGCTCACAGTAATGCAGTCAAATTAAGGCCTGAACCAGATGTAATGAATACTAGTGAGATGCCTCACAATGCTGTGTTCACTCAAGCACAAATCAACCAACTCACCCAAATGATCATGCAAGCACAGATTGCACCATCAAGTTCTGATGCAGTCGCAAACAATGCCAACTATTCTGGTATAATTAACCATTCTCACAACAGCATCTCATCTTTCACTCACATTAACTCACATTCATGGATCCTAGACTCTGGTGCATCATAACATATGAGCTATGATGAATCTATGTTTTCAAATTTAAGAGATTTGCATATACCTCTTTCAATCAATTTACCAATTCCTATAAGATTAAAGTCAGTCACATAGGAGATGTGCCCATTCTACCTGATCTTATTTTAAAGAATGTCTTATATGTTCCAAGTTTCAAATTCAGTCTAATTTCTATTCACAAACTTTGTTCTCAGTTAAGTTCCACTCTAACTTTTTCATCTTCTCATTGTATTTTGCAGGGCCCTTCACTTAAGAGGTCTCTGGTTCTTGGTAGAGTCAAGCATGGATTATTCCTCCTGCACCCACAAGTTGCAATTCCTTTTTTCAATAAAGACAGTGCATTATCTTCTAGTGAAGATGTAGTTAAGAATAAATCATTTTCTTATTCTAGTTCTTTTGTTTCTCCTGTTTCAAGTACTATTAGTTTAAATTCTAGTGTAACTTTGTGGCACAATAGGTTGGGACACCTTCCTTTTGAATCAATGAAAAATGTTTCTTTTTTGTCTGGTTATTGCAACTTTAAGATAAACCAACCTTGTGGTATCTGTCCTCTTGCAAGACAATCTAAACTTCCTTTTCCCTTAAGTTCCATTAAATCTTCACAAATTTTTGAGTTGATTCATGTTGATACCTGGGGACCATATAAAACATCCACACACAACGAATTCAAATATTTTCTGACTATAGTTGATGACTATAGTAGAGGAACTTGGACCTATTTGCTTAGCACAAAAAGTAATGCATTTGATGTTTTAAAGTATTTTATTGCCATGGTGGAAAGACAATTTGGAACCAAAATTAAGAAAGTGAGGACTGATAATGCCTTGGAACAAGGACCAGGGAAACTTTCTTCTGACTATTTTCTATCTCAAGGGATTTTTCATCAAACTTCATGTGTTCACACCCCACAACAAAATGGGGTGGTTGAGAGAAAACATAGGCATCTTTTGGAAACTTCAAGAGCCCTTCTCTTCCAATCTTATTTACCAATATCCTATTGGGGTAAATGTTTGCTCACTGCTACTTTCTTGATAAATAGATTCCCTTCGAGAGTTTTAAATAACAAAACACCTTATGAGCTATTATTTGGAAAATCGCCAGATTATTCTTTTCTCAAAAGTTTTGGGTGTCTCTGTTATGTTTCTACTCTTTCACATAATAGGGGAAAGCTAGAACCTAGGGCTGCTCCTTGTGTTTTTTTAGGTTATCCATATGGAAAGAAGGGTTATAAGGTCTTGAATCTGCATACTAGGGTTATCACCATCTCTAGAAATGTTATTTTTCATGAATCCATTTTTCCATTCACAGAATTATCTAATTCACCTAAACCAATCTTTCCTGACCTGTCTCCTTCTCGTATTGACTCAGGAGAGCATAATATAGATGTTTTATCACAGTTTCCTGATATTAAGCCTTATGCTCCAGATCATTCTACTCTTACAGTTGTTTCCCTTAATTCACCATCTAAGTCATCTGCTATTTCTCATTACCCTGGAAGGTCAGTTAGCCCTTCCCATTCTAAAATACTTTCTCCAGATCTTAGAAGATCTGAAAGGGAGTCTCATAGGCCTACTTATTTAAATGATTTTGTATGTAACAACATTTTGTTAACTGATCTAGACAAGTCATGTTTTAACACTTCACTAAAGACCCATGTCTATTCTTTCACTGCCCTTTCATCATCTAATCAACAAATTTTTCATTCTATTTCCACAATTGTTGAGCTATCAAATTATGCACAGGCTTCCTTACATCCTGGTTGGGTGGAAGCTATGAACAAGGAACTTGAGGCTCTAGCGACTAATCAGACATGGGATCTAGTTACTTTACTACCGGGTAGAAAGGCATTACCTAGTAAATGGGTGTATAAAGTAGAACAAAAATCTGATGGGAGTATTGAACGCTTGAAAGCAAGACTTGTAGTAAGGGGTGATATTCAAAGAGAAGGAATTGATTACAATGAAACATTTTCTCCGGTTATTAAGATGACTACCATAAGGTGTATCATGGCTATTACTATAAAAAAAGGTTGGGAAATCTACCAACTTGATGTCAACAATGCATTTTTGCACGGTGACCTTCAAGAAGAAGTTTACATGAAGTTCCCTTTGGGAATGTCACCTGCAGCTCCTAATCAAGTGTGTAAGTTAAAGAAATCGCTTTATGATTTAAAGCAGGCCTCGCGGCAGTGGTATGCAAGGCTAGCTGCAGCCTTGAATTTTAAAGGATTTTCTTCATCTTTGAATGACTATTCATTATTTTTTAAACGAACAGCAGGTTCTATTTCTATTGTCACAGTCTACGTTGATGACATTTTATTAACGGGAGATAACCCTAAGGAGCTTGCTGAACTAAAGGAATTTTTGGATAATGAGTTCAAAATTAAGGACCTTGGAGTCCTTCATTACTTTTTGGGCTGGAAATTTTTAGAGAGCAACATGGTATTCTTGTTTGCCAACACAAATATACAATGGATTTATGAGCAGAATTTAAAGTAGGACACTTACCTACTGTGTCGTCTCCTCTTGATCCCTATTCAAAGCTCAGCGCAACCTCTGGGGATTTACTGTTAGATCCAACCATCTATCGTCGACTCATTGGAAAGTTAAACTTCTTACTAATACTCGTCCGGATATCACTTTTGCTATTAATCATCTGAGTCAGTATATGCAGACTCCTCGCCTTCCTCATTTTGCAGCGGCACTTCGAGTACTTCGATATCTTCACTCAGATCCTGGAAAATGTTGCTTTTTGTGATGCCGATTGGGCATCGTGTATTGATTCTTGGAGATCTGTGAGCGGGTATTTTATTAGTCTTGGAGGTTCTCCTATATCATGGAAATCAAAGAAACAACTCTCTGTTTCCTTATCTTCAGCTGAATCGGAATACCGATCGATGCGACGTGTCGAAGCTGAATTGACATGGCTCTCGCGTCTTCTATCTGATCTCTCAGTTTCACCATCTCTCCCAATACCTGTTCTTTCCGACAGTCAATTGGTGATTCATATCGCCCGTAATCCCGTTTTCCAAGAAAGGACAAAACACGTTGAGCTTGACTGCCATTTTGTTAGGCAGCAACTTCTCAACGGTCTCATCTCTTTATCTTTTATCCCTTCAGCTTCTCAACTAGCAGATCTATTCACGAAACTACTTTCTGGACATTCGCATCATTCTATTGTGGGAAAGTTGGGGGTTCGATCCCTCCCCTCCAACTTGAGGGGGGATGTAAGATTTAGTAATAGCCATTGTTCTGACGGAAGTTTAACAAACAAAATTAGACAAGCCGAAGAAAAAGATGGAAGTTTAACAGAACAATTTAGAGAAGAAGAAGATGGAAAGTCTGCTTTGGTTTTGGACAAGAAAGGGGTCTGTTAAAGTTCAAGTTCTATGTTTCAATTTTGGAGTATCTATGCTGGTATACGTGACATGATTTGGAAGCTGCATATTTTTAATGAGTTGTAAATATTGTATTTCTTTTATTTATAAAATTATTATATTTATCCTTTAGCTAGTTAGCATATTCCTAGTTCAATTGTGACACTTTGTCTAGTAGATTCCTACTCAATTTGTAACACTTGGGAATGACTTGTATAAATGAACGAGTACAGTGAAATAAAAATACACACAGAAAATTCTTCATACAATTTGTTCCAGTCTCTTTACATTTCATCATCAATACTCGACCTCATAGTATTGCCGCAAATAATTTCTTGACTACAAGATTGAAAAGATATCATAATTCAAAAGTATGCAAATCGGTGGCTCAACAATATAGTAATTTGAGTGACAATCTTTCAAATAAAAGTCCAAATCCTAACATTGATGAGTAAAATTACTATGTCATTAATTTCATGTGCTAGTGAGAGATAATATATATTTATTCGATTAATCGTCATACTCAACCAAATAACATGCAAAATAAATCAAATATTATGACATTTTGATCGCGAATATCATCTAAACTCTGTTTTAAAGGGATATTTACAAAACTACGAAACTCGGGCAATTGCTTTACCTTTTTGACCTCCATAGCGGAGGTTTAACAAACATAACATGTGTTTGGTTTAATGAATAAATTTCCAAATACCCTTATAAATGACACGCCGTATTCACGTCCTCCCTTTCTCCGTAAGTACGGTCTAAGACAACACTTGCCCTCACTTATTCCTACATTCTCCTAGCTAATCGCCTTGAAATATTGTTTAAGACAACTCTTGGCCACTGTAGCTCACTGTAGTCTAGACAACACTTGCGGTTACCTATTTTGCCTAGGTAAACACTTTCCTCTTGACCTTTTCACACATTCTACTAGCTAATTTGAAGTTTTATCTACAAAACGAAAGCAAGATCATTTTGCCATAAACTATCTTAAATGGTGTAAGTTGAGGAACTAGAAGGGAAACAAACATGTGGAATTAGAAGAAAACGTGAAGTGAAGGTTTGTATAATTGACCTACCATTAATCATAACTCTAACATGTATAATAACGTCAAATTACCATAAATGATCAAAACTAAATAATTAAACCCCTTTCTCTGCACTTTCACTTTCAAAAGGAAAATAAAACAAAACACACCATTCTATTCTATTCTATTCCATTCCTCCTCATACCTATCCATCAAATTCCCCATAAAAACACACACACACACACACACACACACGCCAACACAAACACGTACACGCTATGTAAGAAAACCCTACAAAATTTCTTAGGTTTTTAAGGAACAAAGGGTGTTTTTATTCGGTGGAATTTTCACTTTTTTTTCTCATTCTTTTTAAGATGGGGTTGCCTATTTTTTAATTAAAAATAATTGTTATGATGGAGAGATCCAATAGCAGAGATTTGACCAGCTCCTCTAGTTCCATTTCAGGTAATTTGCTGCATTTCTTGAATCTCTAGATCCAACTTGTTTTTGGGTATAATTTGCTTGGATGGTTGTTTGTTTATTTGTTTATTTTGTGATGACGGTGGTGGTGTCTGTGTCAGCTTGCGTGCAGCTCGACTGTCGGGGCCAAGATTTAGACAGATAGAAAGAAATTACCTAATATTTTTTTATTTATCTATTTGCTTTGGTGTATTGTTTGTTTATTAATTAATTCATTTATTTAGTGTCTGAGTCAGCTTGTGTGCAGCTTGACTGCCCCACCGAGTACTTGCTAAAGGTACCGGGTAACTCCACTGACCAAGACTTAGACTTATGGAAAGAAATCATACAGTGTTTCTTTATTTATTATGTGATGATGCTGATGTCTGAGTTAGCTTGTGCGCAGCTCGACTATCTCACCGGTGCCTCCTACCTTTCACCATTAAAGGTACGGAGTAACTCCACCCACCAAGACTTATGCAGATGGAAAGAAATCACCTTAGTGGTGTTTGTGTGTTCTTTATTTGTTTAGAAGTATTAAAATGAAATGAGTCTAGTAGATATAGAGGATTTCTGTAGCTGACCCAGCTAATTTAGGTTATTTGTTTTTTTGGGGTCTGAACTGAGTGTAGCAGAGATAGAGGATTCGTATAGCTGACACCAACTACTTCGGATCGAGGTGTAATAGATTTTCTAGTTTTTCTTTATTTTTTGGGGTAAATGTTTGTTTTGATTCTTTATAGAAATTTGTTAGTATTTGAATGGACATTGATGATTTATACAGTCAAACATGAATAGTTTGGAATTGGGGTGTACAGTATGTCTTTTTCTTTTGATGGTGTGGTGTCCGGTCCAACTTGTGCGCACCTCAATTATTTCATCGTGTACATGCTACCTCTCACCATTGTTGGTATCGGGTACTCAGCCCACCAAGGCTTAGGGCCTTAGGCAATAAAAAGAAATCACCTTGTGTATTTTGCCTGAGTTAAGGGCATACTCATAATAGTTGCGGTTTTCTTTGAACTATGTGTTGCTCTTCTTGGACATCAAACTTTAAAGTTTGATTCTTGTGGGATTTCCGTGTTTTACTTATTGTCATTAGTATGCGAATAGAAAATAAGGAATACTACTTTTTGACCATGTAATGTATGTGGAAAGGTTGATTGCTTATTTGGGCTCTAATGCAGATATTGCGCTCTTCGATGCCTCACAATATGCTTTTTTTGGGCGAGATTTGGTGGAGGAAGTTGAATTGGGTGGTTTAGAAGATGAACAAGATAGCAATGATCTGGCTGTTGGAGGTGGATTGGGTGATGACGAGATACATGAGTATCATTTATTTGAGAAAGACGAGGTACAGTTTGCTTTTTCCTTTGCATTGGATCTTACATAACTTTGTGTTGATATGCAGTCCCTCATTGACAAGTGACAACTGTGCTAAAACATGCCAAAATGATTTTGATCAAGGGTGTGAATAAATGTTACTCCTGCGACTGAAAAGTATGAATACTTGTTTATTTCATAAACCCATCATTTAATCTATGCTATGCTACCATCACGCGGATACTACTTTAAATTTGAACTTGGCACTTGGCAGTAAGGAGCACTAGAGATACTGTTGTTTTCTTTGATAAATAGCTTCAGAAATACTTCTAGAGTAGCTTCCCTCCGTCCCCCCCCCCCCCCTCCCCCCCTCTCCCCTTCTCTCTCTTAATAAGTATGTGCTCCAGTTTCTGGTGTTATGAGTTCATATTTCGTCATTTGGTGTTGCTAACTTCTCAGTTAGCTGCATTTAGTTTAGGTGTAATCTCCAAACATCTTTGTTAGCACTTGTATTTTGAACTTGTCCTTGGTGTTGTGAATATTCTATATTTGTGGATTACTCTATAAATTGTAGACCTTGAATTTTTTCTTTTTACTACGGCTAATTCAGTGCTTTATTTCCAGGGGTCAGGCTTGGGCTCTTTGTCAGACCTAGATGATCTAGCAACTACATTCTCAAAGGTCAGATCATGCATCACCTTTTTAAAGTGGCAATGTTGATTCTGTTATGTTCTGAGCAGTTTGGCTTGAATTCGTTGAATTTTTTCTGATCGCGAGCCTTCGAGTGTCATAAGTCTCTCTTTACTTGTGTCATTTTCCGTGAAACACAATGTGATGTCTTGAAGTAATTGTTCCCGAGCAGATAATATGCTCTTGAAAACTTATGCCGCTAACTCATTTTTTAGTGTACTATACGAACATCTGAAGCGCTTGTACTATAGTTTTGAATTTTTGCATCATCTTCGAAAGTCTTTTACTTGTTCAATTTGACTACATTCGGACCATATGGAGGCTTATGCTATATTGTAATACTTAATAATTCACCTGAACTTAGAGAGAGAGAGAGAAGAGGAGAGATTTTCATGAGTCTTACAGTTGCATTTTTCTTTTCTCCAGTTGAACAGAAATGTCACTGGACCAAGGCATCCTGGTGTTATTGGCGACCGTGGATCAGGTTCTTTTTCAAGGGAAAGTAAGTCCGCATATTGATTCATCGGTGTATCTTTCTCTGATGTTGGTATCTCAAACTTTGCAAAATCTAATTTTACTTGTTAACTTGGCTAAGGTTACTTTGAGATAGAAAATGATACCCCTTTGTGCTATATCTGCCATGCACATTGTGGTTCCCAGATTTATGAATATCTGTTGTATCAGATATTGGTCCTAGATCTGTTAAGCTTTTAGATATCTCATATGCATTTGATTTTCAGACCTTGAACAAGTAACTGGATTACTAAGCAGGGTCTGTTTTATATCTGTCCTTTATTATTAAGGTCAGCTATTATCCTCCTTGTCACCGTTTGGAGACTGAACAGGTATAATGTACGTGCATGGTAGATAGGTGATAGGTCTTACTCCTTTCCACCTTCTTTTGCTTGGTTTCTGACTCTCAGTAGTCCTTTATCCTTGTGACAAGGTAGCTAAAGTGGTACGCACCTCCTCTATTGATAATGACGTGGCTTATTGGAGGCTCTCTCTCTCTCTCTCTCTCTCTCTCTCTATATATATATATATATATATATATATATATATAATATATATATATATATATGAATGTGTGTAAAAAATCCTTCTTCCTTTCTTTCTTGAACTCTGTTTCATGAGACACAGTCGTATAAAATGAATGCAAATTGAAGACATTATAATATCTAACTATATATCTTGGACTTGTGCATGCATGTGTTCTTATTTTGTTAAATTTCGCTTAGCTTCAGCACCCTAGCATCTACCATCTTCTTTCCGTGGTCACTGTTTCCTGCCCACTGCTTGATTCATAAATGATTCATGTATCACGCGTCTTACCTCTTCTCAGTTTGCATGTTTAGCTACTCCCTGGTACCTATAAGAGTACCTCTCTGGGGGATAACTTGTTTGTGACCTCGTTGCCCTTGTAGTGTATATGAGATTAAGTATGCAGAACATTGTGGTCATTCTTGTAATGGCTTGCATATTGGTCTCTTTAATTGATATAACTTATGTGCAGGTTCATCTGCAGCTGAATGGGCCAAGGAAGCAGACTTTCCTGATTGGTTTGATCAGCATTTATCTGACACTGAATGTTACCAGGAAAGAAAAAAATGGTCCTCACAGTCTGCAGTGCATCTTGCAGAGTCAAAACCATTGTACAGAACATCCTCATACCCTGAGCAACCCCAACAGTCTTCACTACTTCAGCACTGCTCAAGTGAACCTATATTTTTACCGAAATCAGCTTTCACTTCTTTTCCTCCTCCTGGTGATAGATCTCAACCCTCACCAAACAGCCTGTCGCGCCAAAACATGTCATCTCTTTCTGCTGGACCTCAGTCTCCCTATTCTACTGCTAATTTCTCTTCTTTGTCAAACAGTAATATGCATTTGTCAGGCCTGCCTCATGGTCTCCCTTATAGTGGTGGAAACATCCCTCAATTGAACCATACTGGTCTGTCTCTTAATACCAGGTCACCAAACCACTGGACCAGCCATGCGGCACTCATCCATGGGGACCATTCTGGTCTTTTAGATAGTGTCTTACAGCATCAATTTCCTCATCAAACTGGTTTACTATCCCCTCAGTTAATGTCTCCTCAGCAGCTGCAGCAGCAGAGACTGCATCTGTCAGTGCAGCCATCTTTAGCTCATTTTTCAGCACTAAGATCCCAATTGTTTAATTCCTTCCCTTCACCATCTCAGCTAGGAAAGTATGGATTGGCTGATCACAGAGATCCAAGAGCTAAGCCATCACACAAGGTTAGACAAAATGTGCGCTTTTCTAAACAAGGCTCTGATGCTGCTAGCCAAAAAAACGAAAGTAATGTGCCACAGTTCCGATCCAAGCACATGACTGGTGATGAAATAGAGAGCATCCTGAAAATGCAGCATTCTGCATCACATGGCAATGACCCATATGTGGATGATTACTATCACCAAGCCCGCCTTGCAAAGAAAGCAGCAGAGTCGAGGTCAAAACATCGTTTCTGTCCCAATAAGGAGCAAGCGTCTCGATCGCGTAATAACGCAGAATCATTGCCTCATCTCCATGTTGATGCTCAGGGACGAGTTTCATTTTCTTCCATCCGCAGGCCTCGTCCACTTGTTGAAGTTGATCCACCAGGCTTTGTTTGCACTGATGGCAGTGGTGAACAGAAGATAACTGAGAGACCCTTGGAACAGGAGCCGATGCTTGCAGCTAGAATTACAATAGAGGATGGTTTTTATCTTCTCCTTGAGGTAGATGACATTGACAGGCTCCTTCAGTTCAGTCAGCCCCAAGACGGCGGTGCTCAGCTCAGACGGAAGAGGCAGATCCTACTGGAAGGCATGGCGGCTTCACTTCAGCTAGTTGACCCACTTGGCAAGAGTGGCAGTTCTGTCGGGCTTACCCCTAAAGATGACATTGTATTTATATGGTTGTTATCTCTTCCCAAGGGCCGAAAGCTCATCTCAAGGTATCTTCAGCTTCTTCTACCTGGTGGCGAGCTTGTCAGGATAGTTTGTATGGCAATTTTTCGCCATTTAAGGTTTTTGTTTGGTGGCCTTCCACCTAATCCTGAAGCAGCTGACACCATCACTGATCTTGCAAAAACAGTCTCTAAATGCATCAGTGGCATGGACCTCAATTCACTCAGTGCTTGTCTTGCTGCTGTTGTTTGTTCCTCAGAACAGCCACCTCTTCGTCCTCTTGGAAGCCCTGCAGGAGATGGAGCCTCCATTATTCTCAAATCTGTTCTTGAAAGGGCGACTCATCTATTAACTGATCCTCAAGCTGCTAACACCTTCAGCATGCCTAATCCTGCCCTTTGGCAGGCATCTTTTGATGCCTTTTTTGCTTTGCTTACGAAGTATTGTCTGAGTAAGTACGACAGTATCATGCAATCTATGACTGCACATTCTCAGTCAGATGCTGAAATGAATGGTCCAGAGGCTGCAAGAGCCGTCAGTAGAGAAATGCCTGTGGAACTTTTACGTGCTAGTCTTCCACATACAAATGAGCACCAACGGAAGCAGTTGTTGAATTTTGCTCAGCGGTCCATGCCTGTTACTGGATTCAATGCTCATGGTGGAAGCAGCGGACATATGAATCCTGAATCTGTAAGCTGTTAGCTGAGATTGTAAGATTTTCATAGTAGCAAGTACAGTTGTATATGGACAGTTCTCAAGGTTACTTTCTGGCTTCTCTGTGCCAGAGCACAATGTTCTGCTTCACCATCAGTCCAGGGTAATATAGGAAGCTGGCAGCAAGAGTATGCATACATGCTAGGCGTCGTTTTAAGGCCTTAAATTCCTCTTGCTCCTAATTCAACTCGTTTTATTTTCCTTCTCTCCCACAGTTTCCTTCCCCTGTTTCATTTTCTGTTCCCTTCTCTCCTCTTTTCGAATTCTTCATTTGCTTCATTGAAGGAAAAGATGGTTTTCTTAGTTCCTTTCCTTCATTGTGATGATCATCTAGTCCTCCATAGCTGTGTATTATGTCTGAAAGTTGGTATTAGTTGGTCACTTTTAAGTTTCTTCATCCAAAAGAGCTTTATTTTTTATGCTCTTTTCTGTAAACTCGGATAAAAGCTGGAAGAATAGAATGTACAGGCGATTTATGGAAGTTTGGCAACTCTTGCACTTGGCCCTCTCCCTCTCTCAGCTTTAAGGAAGAAGATATAACGGATCTGTTCACCTGAAGTGATGTTGCTGGGTCTCAGGAGAAGAGGGTTCAGCTCTGCAGTTTTAGTAGGTGATGTTTGCTAGACTTGAAACTTGCAAAGCGAAAACTGTAATAATTAGATGTTCTTGTGCATTAACAATTACCCGATACATTTGCCCGAAATTGTTTACCAAGTTATTCTGACATTTGCCTTCAGGGCTCGTTACGGCTTATTTGTTGCAGTAAAGGAGGGCTGTAAAGTCTGGTGCACCCACAGCTATTTCCAGATTCTTGCTCTTTAGGTACGTGTGTGATATAAGCGGTTGAGGAGCACTTTGTATTAGGAACTCCGGAACACTATGATTTCTTTTTATTAGGACAAACATACGTTGTATGCTTGCTGTTCTGAATGCATTTTCCTTTAGCTAATTACACTTGAACTGAACATAACGTTAAATGGCCTGTTGACATATTTCTTCCAAATAGCCACTATATACTGAATCAATTTTGGGGGATTGACTAGCCTTTTGTGGTTGAGAATATACAGTTGGGCAAGTCTAGTCTATTTTTCATTTATATTCCTCTTGCGAAATTATAGATGATACGCTACCAGAATTTTCATGTTATAGGTCCTTTCTCTGTACTATGCTTGTATTGAGGAGTTTCCATACCAGTATTCTTCAGAACATCAGCCTAATTTCGTGGTATGACTTTTAATTTTTGAACATTTATATTGGAACAATGTTTTGTGAGATTCGTCTAGGTAGCGGAAGCATCTTAATTTAGAAACATCTAAATTAATTAAACAGTGATTTCGATGAGTTTACAAATTAGTTTGTAAGAACAGATGCCCATATTAACTTGACTAATTCACAGGTAACTGATCTTATGAAAGCTCACTTTTCAGAAGTACTGTTCTTTTCTTCACTACACTGCAAAACTTCAGAGTCGGATCGGTTGCATATTTGCTGATTAAGTTCTTTTCTTTTAGAAAATTAACTTAGAATTGTGTTACTTGTAAACTAAAGTAATTGAATGTCGTTAAATATAAAAGAGCACATTACATGAATCATTTCTTATGTACATTTACGTGAATACAGCCTAGCGGTTAAGCACTGATAGGTTTTGTTATTCTTTTAGAAAATACTTGCAATTAGAGAAAACAAAACTACATTCTATGTTGTATTTCATAATCAGTGCCAGCATGTCCAAATTTTCTTATCTAAGTAACATCATCTTTTTCCTTTGTAAAACCTACAGACCAGGAAAGGAAAATAAAAAAGAAAGAATGAAGATGTTAAGCAGAAATAAAAGCTAGGAAGCCTCGTAGCGTATAAATGTATTGTCAATGAACTATTTTGTGTTTTACTATTAGACTTGTTAAAGTTTGTCTTCAATGCATTACACTTTCCCTTTTTATTTTTATTTTTTATTTTTATATTTGGGACTTGATCAACTTTGCCATTTGTTTCTCTTTGGAATTTGTATCATCCTCAAATCGAGTGTGTTCACAAAATTTCCATTAATTCCTCCAAATTTGATCATACGTATAATTCAACATAGAACCATTGCATATAATATGAATCATCAGCCACAAATTCCTACATTTCCTTATACTGATAAACCAGGTATTTCTCGGATGTGATCGATTTCGCCTATAAGTCCAATCACAAACGATTAAATCAGATCCACATCCTTCTGCATCTACTTTTGTCCATTTCAATTCATTTCCCGTACGCTTAAAGACGGAGAAGATTAAAAGGCCTGCAGCAACAGTAAAAATGATTAAAATGGAGTTACTTTCATTGCTGGAAGGGTTATATTTTCTTCCTCCTCCATCTTCTCTCCTGGGAAAATGTTACTGGATATGTTGAGTAAATATAAACACAGCGAAAACAATTCCAGAATCATGACTCACATTTAATCTAGACAAACTAGCAGGCTATTTAGTTTTACGTAAACATAAAACAGAATACCTATTGAAGCGTGTCTTCAACCGCAAAACAAATCTTCAATCACGAGCAAGATCATCTACGGGATCGTCTTCCAGTTCCATGATCTTCTGGCGGGTGCCCGAACAATAATCGGACTAATAATATTTTGGTGGAACAAATATTTCAGAGAGAAAACTAATAGGGTTTTAAGAGTCCAAAACTGACTAGGATTCTTTTCCACCAAGAAACCTCTCCTAGTCATAATTAGATTCGGTCACAACAGGAACCACATAATTAATTAACGAGACTTCCAATAATGGAATTAATTCTTTTTCTCTAGAATTAATATTTTCATAATAAATTACAAATTATTTCTACCAGAAATTCGTAATTGCACTCCTCCGTTGAATTTCGAATTCTTTCATCAAATCTTATTTAACTCCATACGTTAAGATTACAGACACCAATCAATAATATCAAATTACTGATAATTTAATATATTGACTAAATGAATATCCTTTAGACTTCCGCTTAACTTATTCCATGTGCCGGATACAACATCCACTGGCTAGATTTACACATAGAAAGTAATAAACTTTCATAAAGGGGTGTCATCAATCTCTATACCGAGACGTAGATTCTATCAACTAGCTATCACTTCACAAATGCATATTATCATTATCAACTTATCAGGAATTATTTGACCCAAATATCCCGGACCTCACCTATTGATAAATCAAGACAATGAATAATATACATCAGTTATAATAGCTATATTGAAACGACCTCGGTTAGTCGTTTCGGAAGTTAGGACTCCGATTGGCGTGCCGATAATTTTAAAATATTCGTAATGTCCATTAGGACCTGTCTATAAAATTTGAGCTAAATCAGACCTCGTTTGGTAGGCATCGGAAGAAGGTTTCAGTTTTTATTGTCGATAAATATTAGAAAGATATTTTCGAGCTCGGTTTTGGCGAACGAGCTCCGATTCGAAATCCGAAAGCGCCGTTAGGTTCGTATGATTATTTGTGACTTTTGCGATTTTTCGAAAGTGAATTTCGATGTTGTTCGGCTAGTTTCCGCTAAAATGCCGAAAGTTAAATAATTTGACATTTTTTCATTTAAATTCGCATCTTGAGTTTCGGGAACCCGATTTAAGATCCGCCTTCGCGAGTATGTTACATATATTTTTTATAACTCGTATGCAAAAGTTGGAATTATTTCGAATATCGTAGGGAACCGTTTTAATTTTCGTTAAGAAAAGAAAATAAAATAAAAGAAAAAAAAAAAAAAAAGACAAAAAGTTAAAATGAATGGCGGTGGCATATATGCTACTTAGCATATGCCGTACGGAAAACAGTAAGAAAAATGATTCAGAAGCAGAGAAAAATAAAGTGGCGCAGAAATGGAAAAAAATGCCAGAAAATGAGAAAAAAGAGCCGGAAAAAAGTAGAATTTTCACCCTGAAACATTCAGGTAATGATCCTAATATATTATTTGAGTTTATTACGTGTGTTTGAATATGTTTTAACGGTAAAACTTGGAATATTAGACATCGTTTTAATAAGTTCAACTTATAATTTAAAGGGTCAATTGGACCCCGATAGTGGAATTGATTATATATTCGTACTCTGGAAGTTATGGGCAACTTATAAATGTAATTTATTTGGGGTTTGGTTATGTGACCATAAACCCTGTACATAGTCCTGGCCTGCGTATTGCGTACGCAAATAGGGTATCAGGTTCCTAACCGAATTGCCCTAAGATGTGAGGAATGAAGCCTTTAGCCTAAATTGATATTTTTTTCTGCTTATTGAATAGAGTGGGATCGTTTGGCAAGGAAACCAAAGGATAAAGCGGTTGTTGATTAGCCGTACTAACTTTTGGAAGAGGTAAGTGTTTATATAAATTTCTTTGGAGGCCCCTGGCCTTGTGGATATTCTACCACGTGTTCCTTACGTGTGTAGCTGCCGATAGGCATACTCATTACGCCTTAGCTTTGAATTTATATTGTATATTATATGTTATGCCCTGTTGTTGGTATTACATTTTTCATATGAGCATTGCACTCTGGTTTTGAGCATTGCATATACTTCCCGGTTGGCGATGAGAGTCCCGCACCGGTGAAGGGTCATTATTGCATATACTTTCCGGTTGGCGATGAGAGTCCCACACCGGTGAAGGGTCATTATTGCATATACTTCTCGGTAATCGATGAGAGTCCCGAGCCGGTGAAGGGTCATTATTGCATATACTTCCTGGTAATCGATGAGAGTCACGAGCCGGTGAAGGGTCATTATTGCATACAGTTTCCGGTAATCGATGAGAGTCCCGAGCCGGTGAAGGATCATTATTGCATATACTTCCCGGTAATCGATGAGAGTCCCGAGCCAGTGAAGGATCATTATTGCATATATCTCCTGGTAGACGATGAGAGTCCCGCGCCGGAGATAAGTATCAGGCATATGTGACTGCATTACATCGTATCGCATTCATCCCATCTCATTGCACCGCATACTGACTATTGTGTGTATTGTGTTGTGTTTTATGTATGCGGTATGTATACTATGTCGTGGACATATCTCAGTTTGCTTATATATTCCTGGCTCGTATTCTGGGTTGCGGGGATCGGGTTGCACGCCGCAACGGTATAAATATATGGATCGGGTTGCACGCCGCAACAGGATGAATATATGGATCAGGTTGCATGCCGCAACAGGATGTATTTCTGATTGTTGATGTGTTCGGGATACCTATATGTTCTGGCTATCTTACGTTCCTGGTTGTTGATGAGTTTGTGATTCCATACGTGTTTCTAGTTATTATCTGGCTCTGCCTTTTCATAATGTAAATAAGAGGAATTTGGTCTATTTATTTCTTTTCTCCCTGGCTAGCTATCCTATTCTTTGAGGTGGCTAGTCTGCCCCTCTTATTGAGTCCTTTTGACTCACCCTTGTTTGTTGTTTGTTTTTGTCTATCTATTTCGTTTCGGCAGGTTCCCTCCAGGATTGAGTTCACCACGTTGTAAATGAGCGAAGACGACTTCAGCTGTCAGGGTAAGCCATCTTTTATTCCGGATGGCCACCATTTTATTGGTTATTATTTCAGTTGCATTTTTCTCCCTTCAAGAGGTATTTGTCTTCTTTTGTACTCTTAGATGTCTAGTCTGGATAGCCCTAAACCTAGTATGTGGGTAGTCAGTTGTAATTTCTTTTTTACACCTTAGAGGAATCATTATGTTTGTACTTTTTCTAAGTCTTGCTTTTATTTATAAATTGAATTATATTTATTTTTCTAATTTAATTGATAAGGGTTCGCCCGACGGGTCTACGGGAGGATGTCGGGTGCCCGCACGGCCTAACCGGATTCCGGGTCGTGTCAGTTGGTATCAGAATCTGGTTTAGAGTCTATCCAGACTAAGACAGTGCCTTGTAGAGTCTCGCTGATGGGTACGTAGCGTCCGTACTTATCTACGGGAGGCTATGATGGCATTTAGAAAGTTTCACTTCCTTCTTTTCTGATCATGCATCGGTCTAGGATGCAAAAGTATTTTCGTTCTTTCCTTCGTGGTAATTGTGAACCCTCGTGCGATAAATCAGCAAACAGTATGAGTTCAAGACGAAGCAGTCTAGCCTTGGGCTAGCACTGACGAAGCCTCGAGAGTTTTTGATCGTGCTGACGATCTAGTTACGGAGGTCCCAGCTGTACGAGCTCCCGATGGGCCAGGGAGCAGGGCCTTGTGGTTCCGTTGGCTCTCTACGATGTTTTTATGAGAATCTTGGCGATGCAGATACCGTAAGAACCTATTATTCGCTGGACAGCCTATCAGGTTGCCGTATGTGCAGACATTCGATCTCAGGGAGCTCCTTTTTCGGTTCTTAATATTGTTGCAGTGAGTTATGTTCCGGAGACAGCATGTGTTGTGCCTCTAGTTATTCTGGCTGGTTAGCTAGCCCGAGTAATGGCTCGGTCCGAGTATCTGAAAATGCTGAATTATTTTACACCAATTGAACCTTCCGATATTCTTAAGCCATGCATCAGATAATCCCTGCGTAAAATTTTAAAATAAAATGATGTCAGCGTATCCTTCAGGCTTTTGATTATATCGAGCGGTATGGTGTTGATTATTCTTCTTTCCAGTTTCAGGGGTCTAACCTTGAATTGGTGGGCCGCTCTCTTATTAACTAACTTGGTTCGATTTTTCTTCTAGATTCGTGGAAAAGTTCATTTCGAGTAGCAAGCGAGATAAAGAGTGTCGCCAGTTTGAGTGGATTAGACAGGGTAGTCTGTCGGATAGCCTGTTGGTGTTTCAGAATATGAGATTGAATTCTATAAAATGGCTGAATATGCATTAAAACGAGTCCAAGAACCTTCTGAGAATGTTCAAAGATTTATTGCTGACCTTTCTCCTTCCTTGAGATCCCAGATGGCTCGAGAAATCGAGGTTGGGACTTCATTTGATGTTGTTATTGATATTGCTTAGAGGTATTAGGCATACCATAAGTTAGAGCGGGAGAGAAAGAGGTCCCGTGGCCCTGGTGGGCAACCATGGTACCTCATTTGGAGGTAAGAGTTCTAATTATTTTGGGAGGTCACCTTCCAGGTTATCGCAGCTTGTGTCACGTGATTCTTAGAGTGTGCCAGTAGCTCGTCAAGATTAGACTCAGTTTTTCTCTTTGTTGCTATCAACAATCTGTCCAGCTTCCATTTTCACTGAAAATGTATTATCACTGTCGCGAGCCTGTCATCGTAGGTAGAGTTCTCCCTTACTCCGGTAAGTAAGCAGTCGTCCTTTCACTTGTCATCAGGAACTTGCACAGTCGCAGGCGATTTCATTTAGATCTCAGTCAGCAAAAGAAATGCAACTATCCAGTAGAGGTTGAGAGCGTGGTGGCAATGGTTCTTCAGAAAGTGATTGTCAGGGTAGTGGCTCAGCTCCGCTGCAGAGGCAGTTCTATGAACTGCTAGTCTGGCGGGATGCTGAGGTATCCGATGTAGTAGACCCTGAGATTTCTTCTTCTCTTAAATGTGAGTAAGATTTGATTGTTTCGATCGATCTAGAAATGGTGTGTCTTATCATGTTTCCATGGTTTCCTTATTATTTATATTAAGAATTTGTTGCGGTAGAAGGGTGAGCTTTTGGTATGATTTATTCCTGACGTCTGTGAGACCCCTACTAGTTTATCTAGTTTAAATGTGAGAGGTTGGTGAGTGAGTATCGGTATTGTCTGCTTGGCATCTTGTTGCGCCACCTTCTATTATTATGTCAAATCAGTTTACCTCTCTCGTCGGAATTCAATGTTGGTAGGATAATGGGATCCTAATTCATCACCATCAAAAAGTGTTATCGTTTCTTCCAGTGCAAAGTGATAAGTAAGTAATATTCGATCTATGTGTCTTCCTCTTGGTTCGAGACGCTGGTAGAGTCATGTTATCCTATAAGTTTGTCTCGGTATAAAAAGGTTTTCTGGTAAATTATCTGAGCTTTCTTCTTATATGAGAGTTAAATTGGCATAGATGTTGTTCCATAAAGCTCATTTAATGTCTATTTCTTCAATTGCGACTTGAGGTTCTAATTGTTTCTATCCTCAGTCTGTTGTCATCTCTTCTTTATTCAGCACTGGTGAGCTTAGGCGGTCAGTAACCTATTGTGATGTTTCCTGCGTTGAGCCAGAGTACGTGCCAAGGTAGCCGGGTAAGCACATTGTCGTTTTTCAAGGCTACTAAGGGTAATGAGAGGCGTCATTTTACCTTTGATTTGATCCATCAGGTGGTGGTGCTTATAGAAAATGTATGGAGTTGTGAACTCGAAAGTTGCAGTTGTTTGGAAACTCGAAAGGATAGTTGATAGTTTAGGTCTGCCTACGTTCAGCTTTTAGCTAAATCTTCTTTAGTCCAGAAGGCTGTGCGGATATGGGTATTCCTATTCAAATAGCTGCATGAGTTTGTGCTCTAAGTGGAGGAGTCTTCCTCCAATTGATACCGAATCATAATATTAAATCTCTAAGGCGTTGCTGAAGCGTAAGCTAATTCTTTGTTTCATCGACCAGTTCTATATCGAAAGGTATATCGAATGGGTGATTCTCGGCTGAATCATGTTAATCCATCCAGAGTTTAGTATATCTTTGTTCCGAAAAAGGTAAAACTCTCTTCTCGTGATCGAGGAAGGATCAGCTTAGTCAGAATAAGCCGTGCAATGGTATTATCATATTATCCATATATTTTTATTCCAAAAGTACTATATGCGTGCTATGATATTGATCCTGTAATAAGAAAATAATGCCCGTGGAGCAGTTTATGAAGGTCGTGCAAGTTCTCTTGTTATCAGCGTGAATCTTGCTTTAGACTTAGGCTCGTACGAGGACGAACGAGAGTTTAAGTGGAGGAGAATGAAACGACCTCGGTTAGTCGTTTCGGAAGTTAGGACTCCGATTGGCGTGCCGATAATTTTAAAATATTCATAATGTCCATTAGGACCTGTCTATAAAATTTGAGTTAAATCAGACCTCGTTTGGTAGGCATCGGAAGAAGGTTTCAGTTTTTATTATCGATATATATTAGAAAGATATTTTCGAGCTCGGTTTTGGCGAATGAGCTCCGATTCGAAATCCGAAAGCGCCGTTAGGTTCGTATGATTATTTGTGACTTTTGCGATTTTTCGAAAGTGAATTTCGATGTTGTTCTGCTAGTTTCCGCTAAAATGCCGAAAGTTAAATAATTTGACCTTTTTCCATTTGAATTCGCATCTTGGGTTTCGGGAACCCGATTTGAGATCCTCCTTCGCGAGTATGTTACATATATTTTTTATAACTCGTATGCAAAAGTTGGAATTATTTCGAATATCGTAGGCACCGTTTTAATTTTCGTTAAGAAAAGAAAATAAAAAAAAAGAAAAAGACAAAAAGTTAAAATGAATGGCCGTGACATATATGCTACTTAGCATATGCCGTACGGAAAACAGTAAGAAAAATGATTCAGAAGCAGAGAAAAATGAAGTGGCGCAGAAATGGAAAAAAATGCCAGAAAATAAGAAAAAGGGGCCGGAAAAAAGTAGAATTTTCACCCTGAAACATTCAGGTAATGATTCTAATATATTATTTGAGTTTATTACGTGTGTTTGAATATGTTTTAACGGTAAAACTTGGAATATTAGACATCATTTTAATAAGTTCAACATATAATTTAAAGGGTCAATTGGACCCCGATAGTTGAATTGATTATATATTCGTACTCAGGGAGTTATGGGCAACTTATAAATGTAATTTATTTGGGGTTTGGTTATGTGACCATAAACCCTGTACATAGTCCTGGCCTGCGTATTGCGTACGCAAATAGGGTATCAGGTTCCTAACCGGATTGCCCTAAGATGTGAGGAATGAAGCCTTTAGCCTAAATTGATATTTTTTTCTACTTATTGAATAGAGTGGGATCGTTTGGCAAGGAAACCAAAGGATAAAGCGGTTGTTGATTAGCCGTACTAACTTTTGGAAGAGGTAAGTGTTTATATAAATTTCTTTGGAGGCCCCTGGCCTTGTGGATATTCTACCACGTGTTCCTTACGTGTGTAGCTGCCGATAGGCATACTCATTACGCCTTAGCTTTGAATTTACATTGTATATTATATGTTATGCCCTGTTGTTGGTATTACATTTTTCATATGAGCATTGCACTCTGGTTTTGAGCATTGCATATACTTCCCGGTTGGCGATGAGAGTCCCGCACCGGTGAAGGGTCATTATTGCATATACTTTCCGGTTGGCGATGAGAGTCCCGCACCGGTGAAGGGTCATTATTGCATATACTTCTCGGTAATCGATGAGAATCCCGAGCCGGTGAAGGGTCATTATTGCATATACTTCCTGGTAATCGATGAGAGTCACGAGCCGGTGAAGGGTCATTATTGCATACAGTTTCCGGTAATCGATGAGAGTCCCGAGCCGGTGAAGGATCATTATTGCATATATCTCCTGGTAGACGATGAGAGTCCCGCGCCGGAGATAGGTATCAGGCATATGTGACTGTATTGCATCGTACCGCATTCATCCCATCTCATTGCACCGCATACTGACTATTGTATGTATTGTGTTGTGTTTTATGTATGCGGTATGTATACTATGTCGTGGACATATCTCAGTTTGCTTATATATTCCTGGCTCGTATTCTGGGTTGCGGGGATCGGGTTGCACGCCGCAACGGTATAAATATATGGATTAGGTTACACGCCGCAATGGTATAAATATATGGATCGGGTTGCACGCCGCAACAGGATGAATATATGGATCAGGTTGTATGCCGCAACAGGATGTATTTCTGATTGTTGGTGTGTTCGGGATACCTATATGTTCTGGCTATCTTACGTTCCTGGTTGTTGATGAGTTTGTGATTCCATACGTGTTTCTAGTTATTATCTGGCTCTGCCTTTTTATAATTTAACTAAGAGGAATTTGGTCTATTTATTTCTTTTCTCCCTGGCTAACTATCCTATTCTTTGAGTTGGCTAGTCTGCCCAACTTATTGAGTCCTTTTGACTCACCATTGTTTGTTGTTTGTTTTTGTCTATCTATTTCGTTTCGGCAGGTTCCCTCCAGGATTGAGTTCACCACGTTGTAAATGAGCGAAGACGACTTCAGCTGTCAGGGTAAGCCAGCTTTTATTCCGGACGGCCACCAGTTTATTGGTTATTATTTTATTTGCATTTTGCTCCCTTCAAGAGGTATCTGTCTTCTTTTGTACTCTTAGATGTCTAATCTGGATAGCCCTAAACCTAGTATGTGGGTAGTCAAATTTCTTTTTTACAGCTTGGAGGAATCATTATGTTTGTACTTTTTCTAAGTCTTGCTTTTATTTATAAATTGAATTATATTTATTTTCCTAATTTAATTGATAAGGGTTCGCCCGAAGGGTCTAGGGGAGGATGTCGGGTGCCCGCACGGCCTAACCGGATTCCGGGTCGTGTCATATATCAAGATTAAGAGTATAAGTACATTTGATGAGCTAGAGAGTTCGTTTTATATAGTCAGTATAAAAACACTTATCTCTTCTTGATCCATTCAATGCACACAAAGCGTACTAGCACAAGAAGTTGGAACTATATCATTCTCATAATCAAGATAAATTATATATAATCTTGTACTACAATCATACTGATAACTTTGTCCAATTTTTATCTTAGATTGTGAACATTACTTTGTTATTTATAAGACCAATGATTTAATCTTCCGGATATAAGCTAGGCTCTACACACTAAATCAACTACTATATAAATAATAGGACACACATGACACAACTGATCTAAATAAATAATAATTTATTATATTTATAAATGAACAACCAATTGTTCAACTAGGAATAGTCTAACTAAAATGTTAGTATATTCTATGATTATTAGTATAGTCATATTATTAATCCTTGTTGACCCTCTGTGATTAGAAGGTCTATTGTTAGGTTAGATTTACACAGAAAAAGAGCATACATTATCACACGCCCCTTCAAAACTTAATCGTCCATTTTCCATCCATATTTTAATCCATCGAACATTTGAACTATTGTAGTGGGCGAAGAAAAAAAGGTCCAATCACAGTGTCCATGAAGCTTTGAGGAATATTCCAATCAAACTTAATTCTCATCAATCTAACGGCAAGGGAATAGAAAATTTTTTTCATCAAATTATAAAGCACAGTAATAAGTAAGTGCATACTGAAGCAATGAACAAAAAAGTCGCCACTACTGCAATTCAAGTCAGGAAGTCATCACATTCCAAACACAAGTTGAATGGTCGCAATAATTATCAAAGAATAGCTTACTGAAAACAATAAAGGTCTGAGACAATCATTTCCCAATTCCCATGGCAAAAGATGATAGATTACAAAAATCAAGACTGAATTTTAACTTTGTCCTAATATCCCCCATGGCAAATGTTTTAGCTATAAAATAAAAACTAAGGAAAATGGCAAATTCTGAAATTATGCATGTTAATCATATTTAGGAATTTGTACATAAGATTATGTACCTACCAAGAATAAATAATGATACAACACATGATGTTTCCAGGGACTTCAATTTTGCATGGTTTCTTCCTTTGATGACAATGACGAAAACAATGAGTTAAATAGGTGAAATAGAGAGAAAATTAAACGAGGTTGAATGTGGAGTGCTCAAAAGATTCTTGGATGGCTGATACAATTCTCTTCTAAATGGTACATATAGGGAATGTAAATGCTGAAATCCACATTTTGTAATGCTCAAGTATTTAACATACATCAGCACAAGAGTTCGTTCATCTAGCAAATTAACTAACATTACATGTCTTACAATATTGCGTAGGTGTAGCTTAATTTGGCCACATAGATCAAAATCATTGAATCCCTGAAAATTGCGTATAATAACTTCAATCAATGTTTTCTCACTAACCTTTCAACATGAAAAAGTATAGGCTGAGTATGAAATCGAAGATATTCAATTGGCGTCTACTAATTTGAAATGTTGTAGCATGTGGTTTTAGCATTAAAAAAAAAGTTTTACTTGAGCATAACCTTAGAATGAAGATACATCTAACCAAGCCTTTTAGGAAGTTTGGAATAGCCATCGAACAACGAACTATACCGCAAGGATGAAATTGTAGCAAACTACCTTTGTCATTATAGCACAAGTGGTGATTTGAAATCACCGGCTAAACCAATAAACCATTCCCGATGACACTAACAATTTGCACTCCAAACTTGCAAGGGAATTCAAAGGAAATCGTGTAATCAATTGATGCAGAGCTTGAGACATACAATTGTAAACCATACTAGCATAAGCTTTAGTATCAATTAATAAAAATTGCTCTTCAACGAGATGCCAATGCAAACTCAACAGACAAGCATCGAGGCTATTGTCATTAGCTCAGGAGTTAAAAATCTAGACAACGATAGTAATACAAAATACTTAGTTCAAAATGAACAGAGTCATGACTTGGTGAGAGCAATCTTTCTCTTTCTCTGAGATAAGTAGGCAAGACCATGCTGTTTAGCAGAGAATACAAGAAGTTGATGCGACAATGCGATACAATTCACAAAATGTGTCAGCATTCTTCTCTTTCCACAGATATGAAGACTTGATCGATGCCCTCACAGAATACCAAACAAAAGTCATTACACAAAGAGAAATTAGAGTTTCCATTAATTCCTCAAAACTTGATCATTCTTAGAAATTTAACATACACCCACTGAATATAATGTAAATCATTTGCCAGAAATAACTGATCTCTGATGTCTTTACCTTATAGTAATAAACCAAGTAGAATCTCTCGAATGTGATTAATTTCCCAATACGCCCAATCATAGTGTCCGAGGAACATTCCAATTAGACTAAATTCTCATTAATCTAACATCAACGGACAACTCACAGTAACTTGAGCAATCCCAAAGTGGACGACTAGCGTTCCCTAACAAATCTTAGAAGCATTTTGCCTCTTCATTTGGAGGCCTATCAACACTTCGATGTGAGTAAACCCCAGAGTACAACCCCAACAACATGGATAACCATGTCACACAGCTCAAGTATTTTGAGTACTGTTATCCATTGGCATACTAATTTCACTACCACTAAAGGTTCAACCTTCCATGATTAATCTACCACCAACACCTAGGTTTGCAACTGTCGAAACAAAGATAAAGCATAACATGGAGCCAACAATTTTCTAGACTATACAAGGACAACTAGTCATTTCCGTTAAGACTTAAGAGGTTGAGGAAGACATAATTTAGCTTGTACTGGCTACAACTTGCAAGTCTTGTAAGAATTGCCGAACACAGAAAGGCAAGAAAATGCGTCAAAATTTAAAAAACAAATGCCATAACTTCCTGAGTAAGAACTCAAGCTATACGAACTTTACATGAGAGAGAGTGCTACTTTCTCTTAAAAAAAATAGCCCCTCAAATAGCATTATGATCTGATACCAATTGTAGGAAAGCAAGTAAAACCATATAGTATGAAATAAATGGGTGTTGATCTGATAAAATTGGAGTCATTTTCATTCATACAACAATAGCTTTTATATAAATTGGTACATATCAAATCCCTTAATTCCCGAAAGACTTCTTATGTTAAGCTTAAATAAAGCTCAACCAGACATTACACTACTTTCTGAACTACAGTAAATCACAGCAAAATAATACAATACTCTATCTCCATTTCATCTTAAATGAAGATGTTTAACTAGATCCGAAATATAAGAATGGAAGTAGAGCCGTCAATATGGGCTTGGCCCGTTGGGCTGGCCCGGCCTGGCCCGTAATTTAATAGGGTTGGGCTAAGATTTTTTTAGCCCACGAAACACTAAGGCTTTTTAGCCCGACCCACGCAAGCCCACGGCCCGTGAGGCTTGGGTGAGGCTGGGCTGGGCCGGCCCGTGGGCTTAATTAAATAAAATAATTTAAATAATAAAATAAGGACCAGTATAAAAATAATGAAACAGAGCTTCTAGTTTTGAATATTATGTTGCAATTTTTCAGTATTTATATTTTGACAAATATTATATTATTGGTATCTTTTTATATTTTCGTTTTACTGTTATTTGGAATACGGGTTCTTGGAGAATAACAATTTACCAAATGTGTGTGGTGACTTATCAAAGTTTGTAAATTTTTTTCTGATTATATTGTGTTAACAACAGTTTATGATATCTAAAATTGCTCCAGAAATTTTATGAAATTAAGATTCTCTTTTAACTAATGACAATTGAAATAAATTTTAAGTTCGCATTGGATACTTTTTGACACCAAAGTTTGTACTATATTTTTGCTTGTTATATTATCTCCTTTATAAGAATTGTTCAGCTGGATATCATGGTAATATTTGGTTTACTTCTAGTATATACTATTATTAAAAATTCAAAAATCAAACTAATATTATTAAGAAATAATAAATAATAAATAATGGTGGGCTAGCCCGGCCCGGCCTGCAGCCCACATAGGGCTGGGTTGGGCTAATAATTTAATGGCCCGTGTGAATTGTGGGCCGGCCCGGCCTGGCCCGGCAAATTGCAAAGCCCACGTGGGCTGGGTCGGGCTGGGTCGGGCCGGCCCATTTTGACAGCACTAAATGGAAGATAGACCTTTGAAACTTGTGATTTTGGACATGCCATATCCAGTTACGTGGCTATAGAATCATGTCATTAAGGGTAAGACGAGATGTTAAATTATTCTATATATAACACCATTTCATTTTATGAAGGTGTTTAACTCGGCAGAAAATATAAAAATGGAAGAAAGACTTTTAGAACTTGTGGTTTTGGACATGCCATATCACTTCTGTGGCTATAGAATCAGGTCGCTAAGGGTAAAACAAGATGTTAATCTATTTCTAAATAAAAAACATGCCCTTTTTTATTTTTTGTTTTGAAACAAATTAAAAAGGAAAGAGTATTAAATAAAACGAAACACAGAGAGCGACAAAATATCATGACTAAAGTGATTAGTTAAGAGAACTTAGCATCACACACAAATTAGTACAACACCCTTCGTCCCTTCACCATTGTAATGAACCAAGCCAGTGATGCAAGGAATGGGTGATTATGGAAGGAGCTACAAAGCTGCGTTATAAATCTCTAGACCACTGTCCTTGTTTGTTTGATTATGATATTCCAAGGAAAAGTTCTTGTTATGCTTATATGTCAATAATAAAAAATGTCTTGGTTGAATTTAATTTCCCAAATTACTAACTTTATCTTTTCGACATGACTCATACAAAGCTTTTTATTACTCAAATCTTGTTACGTGTCATGTCGACCAATCAATCCCCTAGTTATGAAAGGAACACAAGCCTAGAAAAACCATTTCGGAAACTCAGAGTTCCTCTACAAAAAGAAAAACTCCCTAAAGTTGGTGTTTTTTTTTTTTTTTTAACTTTGAAAAACTCCCTAAAGTTGTTGAACGCTAAAGACTCTTTTAAGAGGGTAAATATCATATCATATCATGTCAACCAATCAAACTTTCCTACTATTTGCTAAAGGAATACAAGCCTAAGAAATCATACACATAACTCATTGTTTTTCTTCAATAAGAAAGATTCTTTCAAGCTCTTCAGTATTAAAGACACTTAATTTCTTGAATATTCATTGGAACTTTGGAATCGGCTGGAGTTGCACAGGACTACAAGAACAAATTGCTTTGCATTTCAGCAGTGTATGTTTATGTTTCTGAGGCAGAGGAGAGCACAAACAATCAGAAGCCACCTTCTGAGGGAAGCGGTGCAGTAAAAATAGAAGAAGAGAAGGTGGAAGGGTCGTGTTTCTGGCTTGAAGGCAACAAGGCTTGGGATTGAGCTTGGTCTTGGGGTGATACTGGCTACTGGAACAACTTCAAATGGGATGGTGTGTCGTCAGTGACAGATTTATGGCGACTTCTATGGATTTAACTGGATTCATCACTTTTTAACTCGAACCATAACTACATATAACACCACAAAAACTACTGCACCTCATTCCCTTACAAGTTGGGGAAACTATGACAACTAGGGAGGACCAAAGTGTTACATTACATTTCTCTACTTCCAATAGCAACTTATAGAGGCAAAGAATAATGGTACTGTATATAAAAATGGAACAGAGGATACCGTAAACTTCATTTTTGGTAACCTCAACCTTGTACTTTTTATATAAATGCCTCACAATTAATGGATGAAATTGGAATGGAGTTTATGTTAGAAAAAGGAAAGTGGAGAGGGTATTGTTTAAAATACATTTTTCCTCCGTTTCATTTCTGGGTGAGATACTAAGATTCGAGAAATCAAGGACAGAAGTTCATTATACGTAATCTCAGCAATAGTCAATGGGAAAATTGTGGCAAGCATGTGGTTATACTCCCTCCGTTCCAAAATGATTGTCACAGTTCGGATTTCGAGAGTCAAACGAGTTTAGCTTTGACCGTAATATTTTTATATGTCTTTTAAATATTTTGAATTATTAATTATTGTGACTTATAGTACTTTTTATGTAGTTTCTAAATATATAAACATCGTTACAAAAAACTTAAAGATTATATGTTTAAATTCACGGTCAAAATGAACTCGTTTGACTCTCGAAATCCGAACTGTGACAATCATTTTGGAACAGAGGGAGTACGTTTTAGTGACATGTTTTTCTAGTGCAATTCTTTTGAGAATGGTAACATTGTATATTACCTTCTTCAAAAAAGAGAATGGTAACATTGTATATAATCAGCATAAACGCTGTGCTGAACCAGATTGCAAATTCCAAAGGACACCAGGAAAAAAAAACCTGTGCATGCACTTCTTACACGGACTCTGTGATATCTAGTATAGCTTCATCTTCATTTATTTTTTCTACTTCAATTCTCTTTATGTTCTTTACTTTTAAATGATAAATTAGTATAAGAGTACAGAGAATACATTAATAATAAAGTCGGTCTATGTGTGTGGGGTTCTGGCAAAGGTGACAGATGGATCCAGAATTTACATTTGATAAGTAGAATATTTATAGCCCCTCGCCATACTGCACTTTCACAATTATTGGTTCAGAACTTAAAATTTGTAGAAATTTTAGCAACAGCCAATGAGAACATACATTCACAAAACACTATGGGGTCAATACCACTCAAATAATAAAAAATCAACAAGCAATTGTGAAAAAGATCATGTGATACCTGTACACAGCGGCATACATCAAGCAATACAGTAACCTAAGTTCCCATGCCAAATGTAGGAGGAACAAGACTCTCTCTGAAGGTTCTAGTTCCAGCTCTGTATGACATAGAAGGAATTCCATCAACCATTATATCCCTCCATTGATCCTCTCTCCTATTGTAGACAATCAACTGTCCACACACACTTAGTACAACATCATCTTCACTAATTAAACACAATGGTATCAACTCCGTGAGCCTGAGAGTTGGTCCTTTAACTTTAAATTTGGTCCAAGACTCCTCAACCCCATAGTCTTTCATCATCCAAAAAATTCGTCTTTCTGGTGTATCAGACAACATGCAAAGACACCCTTTAATAGCCACGAGATTATTGATCACAAGTTTACCCTTGGCAAGAGTAGTAGGAGCCGGCACCTCAAAGAATTTCTCATCACTTATATCAAAACCAACAATAACCGATGAATAGTCAAACCTTTTAGTAGCCAACCAATGCAAAGCCCCATTAACCAAAACCCCGTTTACCCAAATCCCAGTTACCGGGACCCCATTTACCGTGTCAGGAGACCCCTTAAATAAGCTAGTATCATGATCCGGAGCTGACCAATGCAAAACCCTTTTTACCGAATCACGCTCAGGAACCTCACAATCATAAGAATAGTGTCTTCTCTTTGCTTTCAAACACTCTCCTCCAAAGACCCTTTCTCACAGAATACACATCCACACAAGCAGTAAAAACATCATTTTTATACTACTTACCCTTACTATGATAAGTAAGAGTAACTAGTGAGATGTGGTGTTCCACAACCCTCAAGTCTTTTTCGGCAGAATAGGGTCTCGACTTTTCTTTTCTATTTTCTTTTTATTCTAAGTACAATTAAGACTAATCATGGACCAAATTAATATTATTAAAACTTTGTGGACTGTAATTAAATGTAACAAAACTTTTAAACTTCTTGGGATCAAAATTAAATACCACAAATTTTTAAAACAAATGAATAAAAATTCTCTCTTTTCCCTTCTTGTTCATCATATCTACTTCATCTTCCTTTTCTTCTATTTTCTTTTTTTCATATTCTTCTCATTTTCTTCATCTTTCTTGTCATACTCTTCAACTACTTTTTGTTATTTACATAGTCATTTTCTTCTTCTTCTTGCTCTCATTCTTCTTTGTCTTCTTCTTCTTCTTCGTATGCAAAAAGAAAATTTAAAATTTGAAGTGGGTTTAAAAATCCAAACATGATTTTTATGTAATTTTGGAGTGGGTATTGTTTGAAATGCTTGAGAATGTTATTTGGATCTTAAATATAAAATTTGAGATAATTTGGTGTTGATTTGAGTTGCTTTGGATGAATTTTGAATAAAAATTCGCGGTTGAAATATTTTTTTTTAGGTGTTCGGAACATCTTCTGTCAGAATGTACGGAACATTTGTTACGGCATTTGGAATATCTTCTATCAGGAAATTCAGAACAACTGCCAGGGTGTTCGGAACATCTTCTATCATGATGTTCGGAACATCTCTGTCTGGATGTTGGAAGCATCTTTTATCTAGACGTTGAGATAAGATTTGAAATAAAAATATCATTTGATTTTTCGATCCTCAAAAACAAAAATAAGTAAGACTTAATCGGTGAGTGACAAATGGAAAACATAAGGAAAGCGACAATCATTAGACAGAATTAATGTACCTATAAATTTTTTCAACATTCTTTTTTTTTTTAAAAAGAAAAAATGGTAGAGTTAACTTCAGAAACCTCTCTCCTTATTTAGGATTATTTATCTTTAAGCGATGAACTAAAAAAAAAAGTACCAACATATTAAAGATGAAATGTCTTGATGTAGGTTCCTACCATTACTCAAGATGTTCGAAACATCCTTGGTGATGTTCCAACCATTAACTAAATTTAGAGAACTAAACTTAGAAAACTAATAAGTTTTTTCACACTTTTTCACACTCGAGCTATCCAACTCGTCTATCTACACTCATATTATTCTCAAGATACCTTTTTGTATACACAACCCCTTAACAAATGCACCAGATTTTATAAATTTCATTTGTATACACAACCTCCACAATCAACAACAACAACAACAGATCAAATATTATCACACAATATACATAACCATCCTTGTGCATTTATTTATCATTTTTCTGAAGAAAAAAAAGATACTCAAGATGTTTCAAACATATTGAAAGTTTTGAACGACTACAAGTATGTTCTGAACTTCCTACATGATGTTTGAAACTTCTTGTGAGATATTTCACTTTCCACAGATGTTTAAATATCTATCAGAGTGATTGTAGATGTTAAAATCTTATGTACTATCATATGAATTAGATACTTATTTATGAGACATCAACTTGTGTGTGTGTGTGTATATATATATATATATATATATATATATATATATATATATATATATATATATATATATATTACTCCGAAAGAGAATGAAAAATAAGTAGAGGATAATCAATTAATCTTTCTTGTAGGTATGTAATATATGAATAATCTTTCATAGTATATGACTAAATATTAGCAGTTATAACTTTTCTACATTTGAAACAACTCATAGATATTCCCAACGTCTGCACAATATATGATCAACTGATAATGTTCAACTGATAATTATAAAAGATTATCACTTAAATCAATTATACAAGTTAGAGCGATAAATATAGATGATTATAACTTAATACAAGCTGGATCAAGTGTTGGTTCATACTTTAGGTTCTATTTATTTCCAATTGTTATGTTTTGTGTACTAATGATCAAGAAATTTCATTTGAAATTGTTATTTTGTCCTGTAAATTACCATTGTACCCTAAGTCGTTCCGCACGACTCACTTCATGTTTCAATTATATCGCTATATGTTCTGAATATTTTCAAAAACAATACGATGAAGATAGCAACATCGAAAAATGCCGCTCCGAACATGATGTTTATGTGACAAACATCAACAACATGTTCGAAACAACAAAGATAGATGGATAATCATATGTCACTCTAACAAGTATACTTGATAATTTAGAGTGATAATGATCATCGCCCTTTAATTATAATGTGACAATAGAAACAATAGAACATTTCGCGCGGAACATCATATATAATGTGACAAACATCTATTGGATGTTCGAAACAAGACTATATGTATGGATCATCATTTCTCCCTATAACAAGTATAATTGGTCATTTATAGTGATAGTGATCATCATTTGTCGCTCTTACAAGTATAGTGGGTCATTTCTTATCATATTGATCATCATTTGTCACTCTAACAAGTATAGTTGGTCATTTATAGTGATAGTGATCATCATTTGTCACTCTTACAAGTATAGTTGGTCATTTGTACGTATAATGTCATCATTTCTCCCTATAAGAAGTATAGTTGGTCATTTATAGTGATAGTAATCATCATTTGTCACTCTTACAAGCATAGTGGGTCATTTATAGTCATAATAATCATCATTTGTCACTCTTACACCTATAGTGGGTCATTTATAGTGATAGTGATCATCATTTCTCACTCTAACAAGTATAGTGGGTCATTTGTAGGTATAATGATCATCATTTATCACTCTAACAAGTATAGTTGGTCATTTATAATGATAGTGATCATCATTTCTCACTCTAACAAGTATAGTGGGTCATTTGTAGGTATAATGATCATCATTTGTAACTCTTACAAGTATAGTGGGTCATTTCTACTCATAATGATCATCATTTGTAACTCTTACAAGTATAGTAGGTCATTTCTACTCATAATGATCATTATTTATCACTCTAACAAGTATAGTGGGTCATTTCTTATCATATTGATCATTATTTGTCACTCTAACAACTCTAGTTGGCCATTTCTACTCATAATGATCATCATTTGTCACACAAACTACTCTAAGTGGTCTTTGTGATGAAAGTGGATGAGTTTATCACTCTTACAAGTATAATTGGTCACTTATAGCCATACAATCATCGTAATTTGTCGCGCTAACTACTTTAATTGTGAAAAAGTATGATGAACATAGAAAAAATTGAACATAGTGCTCGGAACGACACATAACATGTGACACATAACATGTGACAAACGTCTAGTGGATGTTCGAAACTAGAGTATATGTATGGATAATTATTTCTCCCTATAACAAGTATAGTTGGTTATTTATAGTGATAGTGATCATCATCTGTCACTCTTACAAGTATAGTTGGTCATCTGTACGTATAATGATCATTGTTTCTCCCTATAAGAAGTATAGTTGGTCATTTATAGTGATAGTGATCATCATTTGTCACTCTTACAAGCATAGTGGGTCATTTGTAGTCATAATAATCATCATTTGTCACTCTTACACGTATAGTGGGTCATTTGAAGGTATAATGATCATCATTTCTCTCTATAACAAGTATAGTGGGTCATTTATAGTGATAATGATCATCATTTCCCCCTATAAGAAGTATAGTGGGTCATTTATAGTGATAATGATCATCATTTGTCACTCTTACAAGTATAGTGGGTCATTTATAGTGATAGTGATCATCATTTGTCACTCTTACAAGTATAGTTGGTCATTTGTAGGTATAATAATCATCATTTGTCACTCTGACAACTCTAGTTGTCCATTTCTACTCATAATGATCATCATTTGTCACACCAACTACTCTAAGTGGTCTTTGTGATGAAAGTGGATGAGTCTATCACTCTTACAAGTATAATTGGTCACTTATAGCTATACAATCATCATAATTTGTCGCGCTAACTACTCTAATTGTGAAAAAGTATGATGAACATAGAAAAAATTGAACATGGCGCTCGGAACGACACATAACATGTGACAAACATCTATTTGATGTTTGAAACCAGTATGTATGGATCATCATACGATGAAGATAGCAACATTAAAAATTGTGCGATCCGAACGACCGTTTAATGCGACGAACATCATAGGTTGTTTAAAACAACCCTACGATAGATGATCATCACTTGTCAGTCAATTGGTCATCACTACTGATAATTGTCAACATTTATCACTCTAACAAGTATAATTGGTCATTACTACTGATAATTGTCATCATTTCTACAATAGTTCGACGGGTAAAATATAGATTTGCTAAACATCATGAGAGATAATCAAAACATCTGGCGGGATATTAATAGTAACATATCTCTCGATGTTCACGGCGTCTCTCTAGATATTCGAAGGATCTTGCCTATCAAGATGTTCAAAACATTTGTATTGATGTTCAAGATATTTGGAACATCCGTCAGGATGTTTCAAGCGTCTCCCCGTCAGGATGTTCCGAACATCCTAATAGATGTTCATCGCACTGAGAAAAATTTCAACATCGCTTTTAGTCTAAAATTAACCAAATCCAGTCCAAATTAACTCCAAATGATTTCAAATTTTATATTCAACCTCTCACTATTATTCCCAACAGTTCTAAACAACACCCACTTGAAAACAGTACAAAAATTTGATTGATTTTTTAAAAACCATTTCAAAAACTTCAATATTTGAAAATGATGAACATTCACAAATCTTCTTAACGAAGAATAAGAAATGGATATGTGTTATATTTCGTTTAGGATTGCTTAGATTGAAGAAACAATCATAAAATGAAGTGTAGGTTGAAGAAACAAGAAGAATGATACGAATAAGGATTTGAGAGGGAAAAATGGAGGAGAGGAGAGGGAAGGGCTGATGTAGATCTAGCTTTATGGTCAAATTTGGCAAAAAGTGGCCTTTTATACTTGGACCATTGTGTAACATAAAAAACTTTGGGGTGAGAAGGTTAGATAATTAAAAGTTTTTAATGCCATTAATAATTAGAGGACCCTATACTTCATGATTAAAACTTGAGCTTTTTTCCATTCAAAAATAACTTGAGAGGGCCTGCCATGCCAAAGCCCCGAGTAACTAGTTTATAATCATCGCTACCAACATCATATCCTAAACCATACATTTAAACCCTTTTAGCCTAGGAAGAGCCATATCAGGGTTCGATATGTCATGGTACTCTAAAGTTAAGGGGTCAATCAAATACATTGTCTTATCCTCATTAACAGCTAACACTAATCCATTATACGACCCTCCAACCGTAACCCAATTATTCGAAAGGTGCTGAAAATCAAGCTTTCTTGATACAAGAATACCATCATTTCCAAAAGTGAAAACATAAAGAGATTGAGATTCAGAGACAGTATTGAGTTTATGTTGTTAATTAGAATGAAAAGTGAGGCGAGCTTTGATGAATTGTGAGTCTGTGAGAATAGAAAGCCATTGCTTTGACACGCACCTAAATTTGCCTACTGATTTTGCAGGCAACCGGGTAAGTATGTCACTTATGAGTTCTTGGGGGGTAGTTTTTTAGCTTTGCTCCTTGCCATAGTGTTAGTTTTGAGTAAGAGTATTTTCTTGAATGTTTGGAGTTGTGTTAAACCCTAAACCCCCCTTGTGTCTCCATTTCTATTGTGTTGATTTGTTGAAAGGAAAACATAACCAAATAGAAACAAAGAAAGGGTGAAATATCCCCAACTTTACTTTATAAAATCAAGTTCGGTCTCCCACTTGAAAACATTGGTATGGAAAGACCCCCCAAGTCTTATATAAGGAAAAAGGTACCTTTTGTTTTTTTAGTTGCTAAGTGAGATTAAGAATTATGTGTGACAACTTTGGGGTAATACTTATAGTATAAGATATTTAAACTTGCAAACACACTAAAAGTTATAAAAATCATAACTTCTAAAAAATTCAAATTTTATTTGCCCTCATATCTCTCATTCTTCCACTCTTTTTCTGTTTCTCACTTCATTTCAGATTTTTCGTGTCCCTCGTTTTCCTCTTCTTCCTCCTTTTTATTTTATTGGACAGCAGAAGAGATATTCCAACAAGATTCGAAACTTCTCTCAGATGTTCCGGTCCGATTCAGAACATCATAAAGAGATGTTTTGAACATCAATCAAAATTTTTGAACTTTCAGCGAGATATTCCGACAATCTCTCAGGATGTTCCGACTAAGTCACCGGAACATCTGAAGAATCATTTGGAAGAACAACATTTCTAGATAGATGTTCCAAACATATGAAAAAAAATCAAAACATTATGTCTTGATGCTCGGAACATCCTAAAAGATAGTCGAAATATCTAGCCGGAAGTTCGAAAATCTGGATTGATTCAGAACACCTCTTAATGATGTTCCGAATATGGATAGAATAAACGATGATGAGAAGGGTAGATGAGGTTGAGAAGGGGGAGGAGAAGGGATGAGGGAGGAGTAGGGAGGAGGAAGAGGTGGAGGGAGTAGGTGAATAAGGGACTTTGTGTAAATAAAAAAATATTGGAGCTAAAATTAGTTATTAGTACTAATCCTAAATAAGATCCTTCTACTATATTTATAAAACTTGAAGCCTTTTGCATTAGAGAAAGACTTGAGGGACCTTTTTGGCCAAAAAATAAATAATAGATGTTTGCCCTATCTATCTGATGAAATTTCTAATTTTTCCTTTTAACATTTTTTATTGCCCATTTGTATAATTTTTTTTTTTATTTTTCACTTGGTGTCTGATACCTTTATCAGAGCTCCAACTTATCAGGATTCGGCTACGTGTTGCTCTTTTTTAGGGAAAGTCTCCTTACCAGGATTTTTTCATAACCAAGGCTCGAACTTGAGACCTTTGATTAAGACTAGAGAAATATCATACATTCTACCACTACATTTGAATGTTGTACTTTAATTTAAATAATTATGTATCTTATTGTAAATTTTAATGTAAGTTCATTTAACATAGTGGTCGTTTTATGAATTGGCACAAAATCTATCGCTATTACTACGTGTATTGATCACGCTCAAAACTCGTCCTAAAAAGGATAAGCGGTCGTTGCAAATATAACCCGATTTAACAAGTCCGGGGTCGAATACCACAGGGAGCAACATCAAGTTCTAGTAACTTTAATAGCCAAAGATTCAAAGTTCAACAATAATGTTTCAAGTAATAAACTATTAATTTAACTAATAATGA
The DNA here is from genome assembly GCA_029990575.1 of Petunia axillaris subsp. axillaris. Classification (NCBI taxonomy): domain Eukaryota; kingdom Viridiplantae; phylum Streptophyta; class Magnoliopsida; order Solanales; family Solanaceae; genus Petunia; species Petunia axillaris. The sequence continues at coordinate 7,178,222 of JARKNS010000001.1, read as the reverse complement.
ACTAAGATCAACTAAGAATGATAAAAATTGAACTTTCAGACGTTAAAAAGCCTAGGATAATGAATTCCTCAGTTACTGGTTTAGTTCTGAGTTCACTCCAAACTTGCACGAGATACTATTCTATTGGTCTTGAACTTAAACTTGTTCGCTAGAGTTTCCCAACTACTAACAACACCGTTCTTGAACTATTTTTCCTAAAATAATCAAGACCATTAAGAATTATCCAATTTCAGGCCACAGTCGAATCACGATATGCCTATAATCACTCTAAATCAGCTTATATAATTCCTTATCATAACCTGAAGTACTATTATTTGACTGACCCTGACCCAAACGTCTCTCTCAAGATCATTTAAGAAAAAAAGGGCATAAACAATTGCAGGCCTAACAATTGAATTCAATATAAACACAGCCAAATAAATAAAATATTGAATCAATTAAATTTGGAGTAACTCAAAACTACCCAATAACGAGTTCATCAAAATCCTAGAGTAGAAATTTAGCTACTCATAAATAAACAACAATTAATTCAGAGTCAAAACAACACCCATAGTAAAAGAGAATAAGAAAAGTTAAGAAAAAGTCTTTGATTCTTCAGTTCCAATGGATTTGATGCGTTTCCAACCTCCAAAGTGCTTCAACAATCGTGGTCTAGCCTTCCCAGGTCAAGATGGGGGCTGAAAATAGGTTAGAAAACCTTTTATATTTCGTGTGAAACTCGTGGACAAGTTTACCTCTCGCCACTTCTCGCCAGAAATTTTGCCTTCATGGCTGGATCATGACTTTACGATGGCTAGGCCATGAGCTTTGAAAATTCTGCTTTTGACTTCATGACTGAATCATGGCCTTACGATGGCTGGGCCGTGACCTTTCGTCTTCAAATTTCATTCATGGCTAATCCACGGCCTTGGCACCTTACAACGCTGTAAGTTCACTTTATTTTGCTCCAAATCATCAAACTTTAACACTTTTTCAGACCACTTGATTCCTACACATTCAAACACCCAATATAAGCACAAAATACTATTGTTCATGCTAAAATAATCCATAAAAGCACCAAAACATGAGGTAACTAATACTAAATATATGCATTTTTTTTTACCTAACATCATGTATTATGTGTGTATGCATGATATATTATGATAATAACCCTTTTGTGAATTTGTTACGAAATGAATCGCTACAATTATATTGTCATATTGTAATATTACAGTTCTTGAATTAGCCTTTGTAATTTGTTATAGGAAGCAAAGAAATGTAATAAATGTAAATTGTTATATAACCCAGCTGTCATGGTTCTGTTCATTTTGAGTCTCATTTCCCTTGCATAATCTTCAAAAGGTCGTATCAAATTTATGGTCTTTTTTATTCTTCTTAGATTTAAGTAAGTACTAGTTTACTTTCTTTGAATTAGTTATTTTGTTACACTAGATTATCGAACTCTCGGCTTCTCCAACTTTCCATCTAATATGTTTATTTTTAATTTTGTCCATAATACATTAAATTTAAGACATTTAATCATAAAAAAATTGCCTGAAAATGATATGCTTTCTCAATTCATTCGGTCATTTTTCTGGGGATGTTCCGATGACTTTATATGATTCTTTATATGATCCATTATCAAAGAGAGTTAATAGAGGAATTTTAGAAAAAGATAGAATTGTAGAATTCGTTTTGAAGATTCTTACAATGACATTCTTTTTATAGGCATAAATTTTTTACATAGTGACTAAAATTATTGATGGATACTATTGATACACAGTAGCGTTTAATGATGCAGTCTTGAATTATTGCAGGCATCCTGATTGTTATTGCAGAAAAATTTTATGCTTCTTTATTGTTGAATAACACCTTTGTCTATATTGACAAGCTAACTTTTGCTTCTTCTGTAGAGAATTGATTCCTCCACTTTGAATGTATGGAATGACATCAAATGACTATTTGTCATTTCGTAATTGGTGACCTTATCTTGATGTTTCTTTTTATTTTCTTCAATCTTACTATCATTATTGCACATGCCATTGATGATAAATAATTGTTGACCTTTTGCTTCAAAATATTAATAGATATGTTTGAGTTAATCTTCCTGGACTTTGCATATCACCATTGTCATTATTGGATGAAGTTGTATCTAATAATTCTCTATTTTATCTAAGTCTTTGTCTTCACTAGAGCTCGTAGAATCAATATGAGTCACTCAATGGTATCAAAGCGTGGTAGAGTTAATATGATTCACTAAATTTGGTATTATCTTTTGCAGTAGTCGAAACATAGAATTTTTATTCCAATTTTCTTGAATTTTCTTTGTTATCTCTCCATTTTGTTTCTTGATAATCCTTATACTTAACTCTAAGTAAGCAATTAATAAGTAAGCATTAATTTTCTGTTTAGACGTTGGTTAGCCCAGTCCTCCGTTGGATTAGTCCGAGAGTTGAGTAAATTAGGGCCTGACTTATGGGTGTTCCCATCACCAAAATTAAACTATAAGCAAAAGGAATAAATATAAAGAATAATAAAGTTGAAATCAAGAAAAATAGTGAATATAGTACCCTTAAGAGTAGATAGAACAATTTAGGATATCTCTCCTTCTCATTTACAAAACTTTTATCTATAAAAAGTGATTGATATAAGATGAATAATTCTCAGTCATAATGTATGTCAAAGAACCCTAATAATGTCTTTAGATGAATTCAAAATAGAAATACTTATAGGTGGATATTCAATCAAAGATTTAGTAAGACTATTTATTTATTTATTTATAAGAAAATAATGAAAGACTGTCATGATCTCATTCATAAACATCTACATTTTCTTAGAACAATGTTTAGTCGTATCCTTTCTAGAATATAATATTATACAAAAATTGTTAGAATTCCTGTATTAAATTAATATGGAAAATCCTAATCACGATGAAAGAGTAATCAATAGTATAGAAGTAACAACAATAGTTAGTGACATAGGAAGAAAGCATCAAAATTGGACTATTCCAAAAGAAAAGTTCAGCAAGATATATGAAACATGAAAGTTAATTTCCTACAAAGTTTTAGTATTAAGACTTATGAGTCAACTAGATCAATAAATAAGTCATTTGGCTCAATAAAACTGTTGTCCCAACAAGCTGTTACAATACATAAGAAAAATTATAGATATCTTCATATAGGATTAATTTAAGTTGTTAAACCCCTCTACAGATTAGGCTTAGATTTCCCAATATGTTTATTATTAAGAGTCGATAGTGTTTAACCGTAATTTCGTTTATTAGGTTAAGTCACAATTAAATTTATAAAGCGGAGTCACGATCAATAATCAAGATTAAATGCCTAATGTGAAAGGATATAAATGATTACAGTAAATATAAAGAAATAAAGACACAATTAATGCGATGTAATAAATGAAGATTTAAATAAAGGAACCGTGTTCAGGCCGTATAGACTCGATCAAACTTCCTTCCTCGTACTCTTTATGATATTTAAGCAGCGGAACTGTAACGACCCTCAAATAGTCGTTACGGGATCTGGGACCTCAATTTGCGTGTCGATAGTCCCAAAAGCTTCGTTAGGTCATTTATGACCCGTCTGTGAAATCTGAGTCGAAACGGAGTCCGTTTGATAGGTTTTCGAGAAAAGGATCCGTTTATGAAATTCCGGAAAGGAATTTGGGGTTTCGATAGGTCGTTTTGAGTAAACGAACCCCGATGGAAAATCCGAGCGCACCGTTAGGTCCGTCTCGTCATTTATGATATGTAGCAACCTTCAAAATTGAAAACGGACCTCGTTTGATAGGACTTTTGATAAAGTCCCCATTTCGGAAGTTTAAAAGAGTTAAAAGAGGTTTCCGAGCTCGATTTGAGCAAATGAGCTCCGATGAGAGATCCGAAAGTTCCGTTAGGTTCGTATAGTCATTTGTGACTTGTAGCAACTTTTGGAATTGGATTCCGAGGTCGTTTGGTTAAATATCACTATTTTGGCGAAAGTCGAAAATTGAACCTTTGCCGTGGGACCCACTTTTTGAGTTCTGGAGGTCCGAATTGAGTTCCGTCTTGACGAGCATGTCACCCAAGTATTTTATGACTTGTGTATAAAATTTGGGATCATTCCGAGCTTCGTAGGGTCCCGTTTTGCCCCTAAAACAGTAGAAAATCTGGTGCGACTTTTCTGTTCTGTTTTGGCGCAAACAGCCGGATAAAAGCTGATTTTCCGGCCAATCCGTAAGTAATTAGGAAAAACTCAAAACATGAAAGTTGTAGCCATTTGAGTTGTGGTTCTAATGGCACTAGTTGCAGGTCATCTGGACATTCCTATCAAAAGTTATGATATTCAAAAGAAGCTGTCACAGAGGCAAAAAAAAAAAAAAAAAACTGCTATAAAAAGGCCATTTCGGGCCATTTCGGTTCATAACTTATAAAAATCATTTGGTGAGCTCTTGAGGCGATTTTTGGGTATTTCTTGAAGACCCAATCATACTTACACTTAAGGTAAGCCCTTTCAATCCATCTTTATGTTGATTAACACAAGAATCAAAGGGTTGATTCTTAGAAATGGGTTAGAACCCTAGATTCTTAAGAATTGGGGAAAGACATCGAGCAAGGCTCGCATGTGGAATATAAGTGTACTTTTGGACTCACGGGAGCGTGGGGAGTCCGGAAAAGTACATTTTGTAAATTTAGGGCTCGGCCCTACCCGGGGGCATTTTGGTAATTTTTACCCTAGGATGCCTATAGGCTTAAATAGCTATAATTGAGCACTCATATGTGCTATATCTTGTCTTAATAGACCTAGTGGAGAGTCCTTCGGGGACAAGGCGAGCGGGAAAGGAGATTCTTCCCGGCATTTGAGCCCGAATTTCGAGGTAAGTGAGACTTGACCTCTATTGTGCTTGTGGACTCTTCCTTCATGCTAGTATGCTTCATGTACGCATATATATACCTAACAATGGTTAGGATTAATGATGTGAATTACTTGCTATTATTGTTTGTTATAAATAGCGAGATTGTGACTCGACCGAGGTATGTGCCGGTCTAAACGCTACGTCGAGGTAGCTTAAATTTATATCGTAGTAACGCTTGCTACGCCATGCTTAGATAGCAAGAACTTGGGACATGGCCGAGGATGTTGCCGGCATGTCATGATAAATGTCTTGCCGAGGATTTTGCCGGCTTTTGTATGATATTGGTACTTGATTTGTTCACGTGCCGGGTTGGGTAGTGCTGTCGATACGTAACCTTGGGTTGGACGACATGGGAGTAGGGATTGTACCCCCAAACTGTGGTCGGGTTAACCTTCGCCTTACGTTCAGCTAGCATAACCAACCTGGGTTTCGGTGACTGTGAAATATTATCGTTATTAATATTTCTGTTATTATTTCTGTTATTGTTATTAATGTCGTGGATATTAATACTGTTAGAGGGACACTTGACAGGGGGTGTGGTGTCGCCTATACTATGAGATGTGTCACACTTGACAGGGGTGTGGTGTGGACACTTGATCTTTGAGATGTAACACACTTGACAGGGGGTGTGGTGTGGTCACTTGATTTATTGAGATACGACGCACTTGACAGGGGGTGTGGTGCGATCGTAGACAGATTTGAGATGAGCCAACGACTACGGGTCGTTGGTCTACTTATTCATGATTGTGATAGTGACTTCGGGTCACGGTATATGGTTGATACTTAGTAGTGGTGTTGCTAGTCCATCGTAGGTCTAGGTTAGTCGGCACGGGAGTAGAGATTGGACCTCCAAACTGCCGCTGAGTTGACCTATGCCTTACGTTGGATGGGCATAATCCTTGAGACTTCTGGTTACTACTTGTGTGTATGGAATGTGTTACATCTATTTGTGATTTCACTACTTTATTGTATGATTACTATAGTATGTTGTTGCTTATGATGCATGTAGCGACTTGTCCCGCAAGGGTACCTTAGCGGGCCTGTCGGTGATCTTACTGGGCTTCGGCTCATAACTTACTCTGCTACGTGCGCAGGTCCTTCATCCAGTCAGCAGCCCGGACGTTAGCGGTTCCCGAGGCTTCTGAGACTTTTGATTGAGGTGAGCCGACCACACAGACCGTGGTGGCATACCGCCGGAGTCACTTAAAGATAGGACTCAGATTTCTTTGATGTATATTCATACTTTATTGAGTCACTCTTAGAATGCTCCAATTCTTTTGTGGATATATTCTTTTGGATTTCACCCTTTTATATTTATATATCCATTTATGATCTTTTCACATTATTGTTCTTTTCCGCATCTTGTTTCATTGGTTCGCCTAGGCAAATGTTGTTTAGGTGCCATCACGAGCCCTTGGAAATTGGGTCGTGACAGTTTGGTATCAGAGCCCTAGGTTCTAATTCGAGTCCTAGGAGTCTTGGAGCAGTGTCTGAGTAGAGTCTTGCTTATGGGTATGTTGTCGACCATACTTATGAGCGAGAGGCTACAAGGGCATGTTAGGAAATGTTTTCCCTTCGTTTCATCTCTATTCGTGCTGAGTAGCTTATATAGGTGCTGACCCTTTTTCGTGTATTGTATCAGATGGCGAGGACGCGAGCATCCTCAGCCAGGAGGGCTGCATCTTCTACACCCACGTCTGCGGGAGAGCCATCAGCACCTACGCAGCCGCCAGCTGCTAAGAAGACTCGGGCAGGTCGCCCGTCAGCCACTAGGCAGGACACAGCTATCCCTGCGGTGTCCGCAGCGACTCTGTCAGCATCTATTCCCCCTGTGCCTGCTGTTGTGCCAGGCACCGTTGTGATCTCTTCAGAAGAGTATATGAGACTGATGGCCTTGTCTAGCCATCAGGTCCCTGCCAGAGATGATGTTGCAGCTCCTGTTTCGGCTCCTCAGCCGACCACACCTGTTATGAGCACGCCTACTTCTGAGGCTGCTCCTGATCATATTGCCCAGCCTTCTGCTTCTGCTCCTCAGGCAGGTCTTGTTATTTCTACTCCTCCTATGGGCACTGAGGAGGTTGCCAGGAGGATAGAGTCATTCATGAAGCTTCAGCCTCCAGAGTTCGACGGTACCTCAGCTACATGTACTGCCCAGAGGTACATTCAGAAGTGTGAGAAGATTTTGACAGTTCTTGGTACTAGAGACACCTTAGGGGTGCAGTGTGCTTCTTTCAGATTATCGGGAGATGCGGAAACATGGTAGGTCTCCATGATGCAATAGAGGTCTAGTGACCTCCCTCCTTTGTCTTGGGCTGAGTTCGTGTCTATGTTCATGAGCAGGTTCGTGCCCCAGAGTCAGGACGATGCTCAGAGGCGCGAGTTTGAGAGGTTGAGGCAGGGAAACCTGTCTGTTTCAGAGTATAACACCAGGTTCTTGTGGTTGTCTCAGTTTGCGCCGGCTATGGTGGCTCAGGAGAGGGACAAGGTCCTCCGGTTTGTTGAGGGTCTTCATCCCCGCTTGCAGGTAGCTGTTGCCCCTGATATGGGCAACAAGTCATATTTTGAGATAGTTGATGTGGCGCGGCGGATGGAGGATATCTTCGCCAGGGCTGACGCGGAGAGGGCGGCCAAGAGGTCGCGTCAGTCTGGTGGGTATAGTGGATCCGCTCAGAGGGGTCAGGGTCATCAGGGCCGTTCTCAGTCTAGGCCCCAGGCTGATGCTTTGCCTGCCCAGGATTTTTCTTCAGAGACCCCGAGGCCTCAGTCATCCCAGAGGCGGGGTGGCTCTTCGCAGTCTGGTCCGCCGCAGTGCGGGAGGTGCCATCAGAGGCATCATGGGAGGTGTTCGTCTGGAGGTGGTCGTGGCAGAGGTGGTAGAGGCGGTAGAGGAGGTAGAGGTGATGGATGTTTTGAGTGTGGGTCTCCAGAGCACTATGTCAGGAGTTGCCCTTATGTTTCATCAGGTCGCCAGGGATCCGCAGCTATGGTACCATCTGGTCCTCAGGCCGCCAGGCCCGTTTCTCAGATTCCTCCTAGACAGCAGTCTCAGAGAGCTCCGGGTTCAGGAGGCTCGGCGCAGGTCTATGCTATGACTCGTCAGGATGCTGAGGCATCCAATGATGTCATCACAGGTATTATTTCTGTCTGTGGCCGCGATGCTTATGCTCTTATTGATCTGGGGTCTACCTATTCGTATGTGTCGCCGGGATTTGCCCCTTGCTTGGGCAGGGATCTGGTCTTCTTAGATGATCCCTTTATGGTTGCCACCCCTGTCGGGTCTTCTATATGTGTAGATAGGGGTTATCGGCAGTGTATGATCTCCATCTGTGGTGTAGAGTCCTTAGTGGACCTGATGCTGCTCGATATGTCTGATTTCGATGTCATTATGGGCATGGATTGGCTGGCTTCCTGTCATGCGACTTTGGATTGCCATGCCAAGTCCGTGACGATCGGGGCAGAGGGTGAGTCTCGGGTTGTATGGAGAGGTTCCAGGCCTTCTCCGAAGAGTAGGATCATTTCTTTCTTGGAGGCGCAGAGGATGATATCTAGTGGGTGCGAGGGATATATTGCTTCAGTTCGGGATGTCCGGGCAGAGGAGTTATCCCTTGATAGAGTTCCGGTTGTTTGTGAGTATCCGGATGTGTTTCCTGATGATTTGCCGGGTTTGCCGCCTATGCGGGAGATAGAGTTTTGCATTGATCTATTGCCAGGCACTCAGCCTAAATCTATTCCCCCGTATCGTATGGCTCCTGTTGAGTTAAGGGAGCTGAAGGAGCAGATTCAGGATTTGCTCGATAAGGGCTTCATTAGGCCCAGTGTGTCTCCATGGGGTGCCCCGGTATTATTTGTGAAGAAGAAGGATGGCTCTATGCGGATGTGTATTGATTACCGGCAGCTGAATAAGGTTACTATCAAGAATGGGTATCCTTTGCCGCGTATTGATGATTTGTTTGATCAGCTTCAGGGTGCTACCTTCTTCTCGAAGATTGATTTGAGGTCGGGGTATCATCAGTTGAGGATTCGGTCCGAGGACGTTTCCAAGACTGCTTTTCGTACCCGATATGGCCACTATGAGTTTCTGGTGATGTCTTTCGGGCTTACGAATGCCCCAGCTGCTTTCATGGATCTGATGAACCGAGTGTTCAAGGCCTACCTTGACTCCTTCGTCATTGTGTTTATCGATGATATCTTGGTTTATTCGAGGAGCAGGGAGGAGCATGAGCAGCATTTGAGAGTTGTTCTTCGGACTCTGAGGGATCAGCAGTTGTATGCCAAATTCTCCAAGTGTGAATTTTGGCTCAGTTCTGTATCTTTCCTAGGTCACGTGGTGACCAAGGATGGGGTGTGTGTTGATCCGAAGAAGATAGAGGCCGTTCAGATTTGGCCTAGGCCTACTTCTCCTACAGAGATTTGGAGTTTCTTAGGCTTGGCAGGTTATTATCGGCGGTTCGTCGAGGGGTTTTCTTCTATTTCAGCACCTCTGACGAAGTTGACCCAGAAGAATGTTCCTTTCCTGTGGTCCGATGCCTGTGAGTCTAGCTTTCAGAAGCTTAAGACTCTGTTGACTTCAGCGCCAGTGTTGGCCTTGCCTAGTGGATCCGGGGGATTCACCGTATATTGTGATGCTTCGGGTGTTGGCCTGGGTAGCGTTCTGATGCAGGAGGGTAAGGTGATAGCTTATGCCTCGAGACAGCTGAAGGTCCATGAGAAGAATTATCCTGTCCATGATTTGGAGCTGTTAGCTGTCGTGTTTGCACTGAAGTTGTGGAGGCACTATCTTTATGGCGAGCCATGTGAGATATTCACCGATCATAAGAGTCTCCAGTACTTGTTCACTCAGAAGGACTTGAACGGGAGACAGCGCCGCTGGTTAGAGCGGCTGAAGGATTATGATCTTTCTATCCGGTATCATCCCGGAAAGGCTAATGTTGTAGCCGATGCCTTCAGTAGGAAGTCCATGGGTAGCCTCGCCTATCTTGATGCTGATATGAGGCCGTTGGCCCGTGAGTTGCAGGCTTTGTCCATTAGTGGGATTCGGTTTGATGATTCTGTTCCAGGCCGGGTGCTTGCATATGTGGGGTCTCAGTCGTCTTTAGCTTCCCAGATTCGGGAAAGGCAGTTCGAGGATCCTTATCTGAGAGATCTCCGGGACAGGGTCCTGAGTGGGGGAGTGTCCTCGTTCGTGATTGGTGATGATGGTGCTTTGCGGCTTAACGGCCGGGTATGTGTTCCAGCCATTGTGGAGCTGAGGCAGATGATTTTGGCAGAGGCTCACAGTTCGAGATATTCCATTCATCCGGGTACTGCGAAGATGTATCATGATCTTCGAGGGCTGTATTGGTGGAAAGGGATGAAGAGGGATGTTGCTGATTATGTATCTCGGTGTTTGAATTGCCAGCAGGTGAAGTATGAGCACTGGAGGCCAGCCGGGGTGACCCAGTCTATGCCCATTCCCGAGTGGAAGTGGGAGCAGATCACTATGGATTTCGTAGTTGGTTTGCCGCTGACCGTGGGTAAGCATGATTCGGTGTGGGTAGTAGTTGATCGACTGACGAAGTCGGCTCACTTCATTCCAGTGAGGACTACTTATACCTCGGAGCGTCTGGTTCGTATCTTTATTGAGCAGATTGTGTGATTGCATGGTGCTCCTGTTTCTATCATTTCTGACCGAGGTGCTCAGTTCACAGCTCAGTTTTGGAGATTTTTTCAGAGAGAGCTGGGTACTCGGGTCGATCTCAGCACTGCATTTCACCCGCAGACTGATGGCCAGTCTGAGCGGACCATTCAGATCCTCGAGGATATGTTGAGGGTGTGTACTATTGATTTTGGAGGCCATTGGGATAGCCATTTGCCGCTAGCAGAGTTTGCGTATAATAATAGCTATCAGGCTTCTATCCAGATGGCTCCGTTTGAGGCATTGTATGGTCGGAGATGTCGCTCGCCTATCGGTTGGTTCGAGTCTGGTGAGGTCCAGGTGTTGGGGCCTGATTTGGTGCAGCAGACCTTAGATAAGGTCCGGGCTATTCAGGATCGACTCCGCACGGCTCAGAGCCGGCAGATATCGTATGCAGATCGGAGGCGGAGAGATCTTGAGTTCATGGTTGGGGACCGGGTATTCCTCAGAGTGTCGCCCATGAAGGGTGTTATGAGATTTGGGAAGAAAGGCAAGCTCAGTCCTAGGTTCATTGGGCCTTTTGAGATATTGGAGCGCGTTGGCGCCGTTGCTTATAGACTGGCTTTGCCTCCCTCTCTGTCTGTTCATCCGGTGTTCCATGTGTCCATGCTCCGGAAGTATGTTCCCGATCTGTCTCATGTGATCGATATGGCTTCCGTGGAGGTAGATGGCGACTTAGCTTATTCGGAGGAGCCTATTGCTATTGTGGCTAGAGAGGTCCGTAAGATGAGATCGAAGGTGATCCCGCTTGTGAGAGTTCAGTGGGGGCATCACTCCATTGCCGAGGCCACTTGGGAGCTTGAGTCCGAGATGCGTGAGAGGCATCCGCGCTTGTTCGATGATTCAGGTATGAAATCCTTGTATTTTCTAAGCCTGAATTTGCATTTTTAAGTTTTATTGATTTCAGGTGGTACCGAGGGGTCCCCGAAATCCGTGCCAGCTTCGTGGCTAGTGTGTGGATCCTACCTTAGACTTAGGCTCGTCCGAGGACGGCCGAGAGTCTAAGTGGGGGAGAATGTAACGACCCTCAAATAGTCGTTACGGGATCCGGGACCTCGATTTGTGTGTCGACAATCCCAAAAGCTCCGTTAGGTAATTTATGACCCGTCTGTGAAATCTGAGTCGAAACGGAGTCCGTTTGATAGGTTTTCGAGAATAGGATCCGTTTATGAAATTCCGGAAAGGAATTTGGGATTTCGATAGGTCGTTTTGAGTAAACGAACCCCGATGGAAAATCCGAGCGCACCGTTAGGTCCGTCTCGTCATTTATGATATGTAGCAACCTTCAAAATTGAAAACGGACCTCGTTTGATAGGACTTTTGATAAAGTCCCCATTTTGGAAGTTTAAAAGAGTTAAAAGAGGTTTCCGAGCTCGATTTGAGCAAATGAGCTCCGATGAGAGATCTGAAAGTTCTGTCAGGTTCGTATAGTCATTTGTGACTTGTAGCAACTTTCGGAATTGGATTCCGAGGTCGTTTGGTTAAATTTCGCTATTTTGGCGAAAGTCGAAAATTGAACCTTTGCCGTGGGACCCACTTTTTGAGTTCTGGAGGTTCGAATTGAGTTCCGTCTTGACGAGCATGTCACCCAAATATTTTATGACTTGTGTGCAAAATTTGGGATCATTCCGAGCTTCGTAGGGTCCCGTTTTGCCCCTAAAACAGTAGAAAATCTGGTGCGACTTTTCTGTTCTGTTTTGGCGCAAACAGCCGGATAAAAGCTGATGTTTCGGCCAATCCGTAAGGAATTAGGAAAAACTCAAAACATGAAAGTTGTAGCCCTTTGAGTTTTGGTTCTAATGGCGCCGGTTTCAGGTCATTTGGACATTCCTATCAAAAGTTATGATTTTTTCAATAAAAGCTGTCACAGAGGCAAAAAAAAAAAAAAACTGCTATAAAAAGGCCATTTCGGGCCATTTCGGTTCATAACTTATAAAAATCATTTGGTGAGCTCTTGAGGCGATTTTTGGGTATTTCTTGAAGACCCAATCATACTTACACTTAAGGTAAGCCCTTTCAATCCATCTTTATGTTGATTAACACAAGAATCAAAGGGTTGATTCTTGGAAATGGGTTAGAACCCTAGATTCTTAAGAATTGGGGAAAGACATCGAGCAAGGCTCGCATGTGGAATCTAAGTGTACTTTTGGACTCACGGGAGCGTGGGGAGTCCGGAAAAGTACATTTTGTAAATTTAGGGCTCGGCCCTACCCGGGGGCATTTTGGTAATTTTTACCCTAGGATGCCTATAGGCTTAAATAGCTATAATTGAGCACTCATATGTGCTATATCTTGTCTTAATAGACCTAGTGGAGAGTCCTTCGCGGACAAGGCGAGCGGGAAAGGAGATTCTTCGCGGCATTTGAGCCCGAATTTCGAGGTAAGTGAGACTTGACCTCTATTGTGCTTGTGGACTCTTCCGTCATGCTAGTATGCTTCATGTACGCATATATATACCTAACAATGGTTAGGATTAATGATGTGAATTACTTGCTATTATTGTTTGTTATAAATAGCGATATTGTGACTCGACCGAGGTATGTGCCGGTCTAAACGCTACGTCGAGGTAGCTTAAATTTATATCGTAGTAACGCTTGCTACGCCATGCTTAGATAGCAAGAACTTGGGACAAAACGTGCAAGTTGTCAATTCCGCTCCACTTTTTACTGAAAAAGTGACTGTCGCGTGTTCCGAGACTGCAGGAGTGATGATTGCACTGCGCCTACTCACGTCTTGCACGTCCCAAAGCAAAAACCGTCATTTCGATTTTTGTTCTTTTAACGGCTGGATTTATTTACCTCTTGCGCGGATGCTTGCCACGTGTAGGGGCGGGTCGGGTTTTGCGAACCCTATAAATATAGTTTCTACCAGCTTGAAACCTTTTTACTTCATTCCAAATTTCATCCAAACCTTCAAAGCTTCAAAACACCTTTCCAAGAATCCCTAAAACGCAAAAAATTCTTCCAATCTTCTAGTCCAAATGTCTCCAAAGGCCAAGAGAAGTTTGAATATGGATGCTGTGGCTAGTAGTTCTTCAGCAGCAGGTGGTCAATCCACGAGTTCCCCAACTTCGGTTGCTGATGTGATTCCGAAACTTTGGGGAAGCCTTGAAAATGATTGTTCAATCAGCTCGTTCAGTCACTATGGCAATATAAGGTCGTGGCCTTCAAGCCGGTTTAAGAGTTCAATTACTCCTGACCTTTTGCCTAGGGTTAAGGCAGATTGTGGCTGGGACGATGATGTTATAGTTTCTTGCCCTTATCCAACGGAGAATATTACTTCTGCGAGAACTGGGTGGACAGCCATATCAACGTATCCATTCACGATAGGTTGCACGCTCCCGTTGCATCCTGTTATAGAGGATATTTGTAAATACTATCTTATCTGCCCGGGGCAGCTGTGTCCGAGCATTTATAGAATTATCTCCCTGCTACAATGGTTTGTCGATGAGACTGGACAGGACTTTGAATTTAAGCACTTCCTATCTTTGTATAGCCTTCAGGTTGCGAGAGACGGATATATTAACGCCCGTATGAGAGGAAGAAAAGCTCTAGTGAGCAAATCTGAAGATACAGGGGATAGGGGTTGGATGCACATGTATGTTTATGTGCAGTCTAAATTCCTCACACGTGGCTGCAAAACTAATCTCTGCGAGGTGTGGAACAAAACTCGTAAGTCCCCGAGTCTTTGTACTGAATACTCTTTGAATTACGTATTTGCACCCTCTAATTTTTACTCTTTATTGGTTAGCCGACAAGATTCCTTAGGATGGTCTGATCTCCGAGGAGGAATTGTCCGCTTGGGTTGAACCTATTTTGGCAGAGTTTCCTCACGAGCAGAGGCAGTGGCCTTACTATGCTTCTTTAAAAAGTTTATCGAACCCGAGCACCCATGGTAAGCTGATTATCCGAATTCCTGCTAGTTTATGCAGAACTCACCATGGTATTAATATGATTTTACTCTCATGTTTAGGTGCTGGTGGTAGTTACTTTCCTGCTCCTCCTCCCGTGGAGGTGACCGTTGACCCCGTGGCTGAGATCAACGAGGAGGCAGCTGCCATTCTTCAAACTGCTGCAGCTATCAAGGCCAGGGAGGGTGGTGAGGAGGTCCTTGCGAGTTTAAAGAGAAAGAAATCTGACTTTGAAAAGAGTAAACCCAAGAAGAAAATGAGGACAGCCCGTAAGACTCCTCAACCCTCTGAAAAAACAGTTGAAACCAACGTCGCTGCTGCTGATACGCCCAAGGCTGGGCAGGAGAGTGTTAAAAGCTCGGCGGCTGCCCCTGAATCTGCTGAGCCTATGATAGTTGATATTTCAGATTCAGAGACTCCCGATGTGAGCCTGACTCAGAGGAAGAGGGCATCTCTTCGGGGTGATAAGAGGAAGGATGTAGAGACTTCTTCTTACGCTTTCGAGGAGAGTCCCCGAGTTGGTGATGAAGAAGGAGATAGAGCTGGGGAAGTAGGGGAAGAAAGAATGCATGAAAGTTTTGCCTTCTTCCCCGAGGACCCAAAGCCAGATGAGCCTGAACGGGTTAGTGGTCAACAGGGTGAGGCTGAACAAGTCAGCCACAGGCGACCTGGCAAAGAGCCGATGAGAGAAGAGGATGAGGAGAAAGATGAAAAGGTTGATGAGCGGAGGAAGACTGAGGGGGATGCTGAACCTCAGATCTTTCACTACAAGGATATGATGAACTTAGCTGGTGATGAGGTGGCACCAGTTTATCTGCAAGAGTGCGACGCTCTGGACCCTGATGAGACAGATGACGTTGAGGTCTCTCGCACAAAGCTTACTAGGAGAGTATCCCTAGGAGGAAGGATTGGGGCGTACTCTGTTAAGGGTATTCGTCACAAATTTGGTCCCCAATATCCTTCTGAACAAGCGAGGGAGCCCAGGCCGTGTATGAGGGAGTGTGACTTCACCATTCCCCCGGACACAGATTTTCTGACGAAGCCTGGCCACTTGGTTAAAGTGATGTCCAACCTGATCGGTCCTCGCGAGGAGTGGAATATGCGCAGCATGAGCGACGAGCAGCTAGCTTACGCAATCGCTGAAGATACTGCTCGGGTAATGTTTCCCTCTTTACTCCTTTATTTTTATTAAGACCTTAGTTCTGATTACCTGCGTATTTTCACTTGTTGCCAGGCGAGTATGATGGCGGCCGAGATCATGTTCCGTTCTAGGTTGAACAATCAGGAACAAGTCCTTGGTTTAAAGAAAGACCTTTTGAAGGCTCTTCAGGACAAGCAGGCTTTAGAAGAGAAGAAACAAGCTCTGATTGGGGAGAAGCGGGTCCTGGAGGGGAGGCGTGGCTTCTTCGAGGATAAGATAGACAGGTTGGAGAAATCCAACACTGAGGCTAATGACAAGATAAGCACCCTCCTCGAGGAGAGGGACCGGCTTTTGGATGAGAAAGAAAGGTTTGCACTATCCTTTGAGGATCTAAAAGCCAAGATGAATGAACAAGGTAGCCAGATTTCTCAACTCGCCCATGAGCTTAATGTGAAGGAAGCCACTTTGGAAGGCATCCGTAATGCTTCCGACCTGATGTTGAGAAATATGAACAAATCTGAAGCTGAATCTCAGGCTGCTCGAGGAGAACTGCAAGAAGCCAAGAATGGGCTTGAGGAATCTGCGAAGATCCAAGAGCTGTTGACGATGGAATTGGCGAATCTGAGGGATCGTTATACAATCGACTCCAAACTGGAAGCTCTTGAAGCCAAGAAGAAGTTGCTCATTCAAATGCAGCGTGGCCAAGTTAATGCCGACTCAATCCTCGATCAGACCATAGCGACTATCATCGATGTCAAGCGGGCCTTGGGCATGGAAGTAGGAGCCGACAATGATGATGATGATGAAGAGGATGATAAAGGCAGTGAGGATAATGAAGATGAAGATTTGGGTGGGGATCCGACTGATGGAGCTAGTGCATCAGGTCGAGAACCTGGCCAAGATGATGACTGACGCCTTATCTAGTCCTTCTCATGATTTTACCGGATGTTGTTAACTTTGGATATTGCTAACTTGTGAATGAACGTATATTTTGACTGTCTTTTGTCTGACTGGCGAGGCTTGATGACCATTTTCGATCTCAAGTCTTGCTTATATGAATGATGTTGATATTTGTTGTTTAATGAGGTTTTCAGAAGTCAGAATTATGTTTCAAATCCTAGTGTCTGAGTTCCCTTTTTGGCGTTAATCTGCGCAGATGTTTGAAATAAAATTTGATCATAACCAAGTTAAGTTGCCCTTAGTTAATATGAATGAAATCAGGCCTTTTGGGCTGGACGAAACCAGGCCGTTTAGGTTGACTGAAATCTGGCCGTATAAGATGGCCTTGCGATAAACTTTGCTTATCATTTTTTACAGTTGGAAGTTTTCGCAGAAAATTTTTGTTAAGGTTGAGGTTTTACTCTGTTATTTCTATTGAAAAGAATAGGTAACCCAATGACCAAAACACAAGATTGTTTGGTCGTAAAGTTGTAGAATTTGGGCGAATACTCGCCGCAAAATGTAAAAATAACGTAGCACAAGTAAAATAGTTCTATTGAACTTACTTGATTCTGCTTAGTCGTGGACTTGGCGAATGATCATGACCTTGCTCTGCTAGAAGATCACTCATGTTAGCCGGGACTTTGGCCTACTGGGGCCCTCGCCACCCCCTGTTTTTATGTTGAAATTTCGTAATTTCAGACATAAAAATACAATGGGTGAAACGCTGAATCAGAGAACACATATAACCAAAAGAGGAGTGTGTCCGTTGTGGGATTTGAACCCACAGTCGCGAAGCACGAGGACTTCGAGCTCTACCAGTTGAGCTAAACGGATCTGGCCTTTTGAAGACCGTTAGTACCATTTAGACAAAGATAAGAAAACAGAATAATCTTAAAAGAAAACAATAGCAAGTAAGCAACAGAGAATGGATAGAAACACTAACCCATGTACTACTTAGAAGTAGTACCTCTTTAGGTGAGTCACGTTCCAACTGCTAGGTAGAAGCGATCCATCTGGTCGTGCCAAACGATATGAACCCTTACCAACGGATGCAACCACCTTGTAGGGACCTTCCCAGTTTGGACCAAGTTTGCCGACGTTCGCTTCTTGCGTATTCTGGGAGACTCTACGCAGCCTAAGTCCCTGATTATAATATTGTTCTATCCTTTCCTTCTGAGCTACTACTCGTATAAGTGCTAATTCTCTACGTTCCTCTAGAAAATCCAATTCCTCGGAGAGGTTGACTGAATTAGATTCTTCAGTTGCATGAGCATATCGTAGACTTGGCTCGCCGATTTCGACTGGAATCAATGCATCAGAACCATACACTAAGGAATAAGGCGTCTCCCCGGTACTCATTTTTGTGGTTGTTCTATATGCCCAAAGAACCCCGGGGAGTTCTTCCACCCAGCACCCTTTGGCTTGCTCGAGACGTTTTTTGAGAGAATCCACTATTATCTTGTTGGTTGATTCTGCCTGCCCGTTTGCTACTGGGTGATATGGGGAAGAAGTGATCCTTTTAATATGCAGATCCTCAAGGAACTTTGTGACCCTCTGACCAACGAATTGAGGACCATTATCCATGACAATCTCTTTGGGTGCTCCGAAGCGACAAATGACATAACGCCAAAGGAAATCAACTACTTCCGTTTGACGTATCTTTGAATATGCTGCAGCTTCAACCCACTTTGTAAAATAATCGGTAATAATTAACAAGAAACGTACCCCTCTAGGTGCAGTGGGTAGTGGCCCAACGATATCCATTCCCCACTTCATAAACGGCCACGGGGAGATGATTGAATGCAAGGGTTCTGCTGGTTGATGGAGGAGATGTGCAAACCTTTGGCACTTGTCACATTTTTTGACAAACTCATTAGTATCTTTTTCCATTTTGTCCCAATAATAGCCTGCTCGTATAAGCTTTCATGCAAGCGCCTTTCCTCCCAAGTGATTTCCACAGCATCCCTCGTGAACTTCCCTCATCACATACTCAGTTTGGCTGGGACCTAGACACTTGGCGAGTGGGCCTGCAAAAGTCTTACGATAGAGGATACCATCTATAATTGTATACCTGGCAGCTTTTATCCTCAGTTTTCGAGCAGCCTTAACGTCTAACGGTAGGGTTCCATGCAGTATATAATTGATTATCTCATTCCTCCAATCCCAAGTCAGACTGGTCGTGTTGACTTCCATTGCATCTTTATCGATTGTTGTACATAGAAGATGAGCCACGGCCACTGAACCTGCTGCTCCAATTTCTGCGACTGAACCCAAATTTGCCAAGGCATCAGCCTCGTGATTTTCTTCTCGTGGAATCTGTATGGCTTCCCAATTGTCGAATTGTGCTAGCAAACCAGTGACTCGGGCAAGATACCTCTGCATACGAGACTCCCTTGCTACGAAGCCTCCAGTTATTTGATTGACGACCAGGGCAGAATCACTCTTAAGGCGAATTCTGTCTGCTCCATAATCTCGAGCCAATTTTAATCCTGCAATCACGGCCTCATATTCGGCCTCATTATTTGTAATAAAGGGACATTTTATGGCCTGTCTAATGGTCTCCCCCGAGGGAGTGGTAAGAACTAAACCTAATCCTGATCCCTTTACACTGGAGGACCCGTCAGTGTGTAAGGTCCATATCCCCGACTCCGATCCGGCGAACAAAACCGCCTCACGTTGAGCATCAGGGTACATAGTAGCACTAAAATCTGCAATAAAATCTGCTAGAGCCTGAGATTTTATGGCTACCCGGGGTTGATAAGATATATCAAACTCACTTAATTCTACTGCCCATTTTACTAACCTGCCCGAGAATTCAGGTTTGTGTAAGATATTGCGTAAGGGGAAAGTAGTAACTACAGCTATTGAGTGACTTTGAAAATAAGGTCTTAATTTACGGGCAGCGATTACCAAGGCTAGTGCTAATTTCTCCAAAGGTTGATAGCGAGTTTCAGCATCTAATAAGGATTTGCTAATGTAATAAATTGGAAGTTGCTTACCTTTGTCTTCTCGAACCAGAACTGCACTTACTGCAGACTCAGACACGGCCAGGTAAAGTAATAGTTGTTCACCTGGTTGGGGCGTTGAAAGTAAAGGCGGGTTCGACAGGTATCGCTTCAAATCCTTAAGTGATTGCTGACATTCAGGGGTCCAATCGAACTCCTTGTTCTGTTTCAGTACGTCGAAGAAGCTTTTGCATCGATCAGATGAGTGAGAAATGAATCTCCTTAGCGCTGCTACTCTCCCGGTCAGCCGCATTACATCTTTTCTGTTGTGAAGTACGTCGGGGATGGCTTCTATTGCTTTTATCTGGGCGGGGTTTACCTCGATCCCTCGCTGGAAAACGATGAAACCAAGAAATTTCCCTGAACCTACTCCAAATGCGCATTTCTCCGGGTTGAGTTTCATGTTGTATTGATCAAGGATTCGAAAGGCCTCCTTCAAATGTGCTAAGTGATCTTCTGCCCGTTTGGACTTGATCAGCATGTCCTCGATGTAGACCTCCATGGTTTTGCCAATGTGGTTGTGAAACATTCGGTTGACTAACCGTTGGTAAGTCGCACCTGCATTTTTAAGTCCAAAAGGCATTACTTTATAGCAATACGTACCTCGGCAAGTAATGAAAGAAGTTTTCTCCTGGTCGTCGGGATCCATCAAGATTTGGTTATAGCCTGAATATGCGTCAAGGAATGTAAGTACTTCGTGCCCGACCGTCGCATCGATTAGTTGGTCAATCTGAGGTAGTGGATAAGAATCTTTCGGGCAAGCTTTGTTCAGATCAGTGAAGTCGATGCAGACCCTCCACTTGCCATTTTTCTTTGCTACTACGACCACGTTGGCCAGCCAATCTGGATACTTGACTTCTCGGATGGAGCCAATCTTAAGCAAGCGGTCAACTTCGTCATTTATGATCTGGTTCCTGAATGCTCCTTGTTGGCGCTTCTTTTGCTTTACCGGGCGATGGTACGGATCCACGTTCAGCTTATGAGAAATAATCTCCGGGGAGATTCCTGTCATATCTGCATGTGACCACGCAAAGGTGGTGTGTCGCTCCTTGAGGAAGTGCAAGATATCTTTGCGTAAGTCTTTGTTTAACTCTGCTCCCAAATATACTTTTCTTTCAGGCATGTTATCGAAAAGTTCCTCTGGTTCTAAAGCTTCAATGGTTGGCGCGTACTCTTCCCGTGCATCCAACTTTGATATGAATTCCGGGACTTGGTAGTCTGATGCTTCATTGTTTGACTCTGATCCCGGGTTCTTTAATTGCTATTTTGCCTCCTCGGGGAGCTTGACTGCAACTGAGTAGCAATCTCTAGCGCAACGCTGCTCTCCCCGAACTTCCCGTATTCCCCACTCTGAAGGGAATTTCATTACTTGATGATATGTCGACGGGACTGCTTGCATATCATGTATCCATGGCCTCCCAAGGATTATGTTGTAAGCCATATCCCCATCAATGACATGAAACGTTGTTCGTCTCATAACGCCTTCGACCAGGGTCGTCAAAGTAATTTCTCCCAACGTCTTCTCGCTGGAATTGTTAAATCCTGAGAGAACACGAGAAATTGGTACAATCTCATTGTATAGTTTCAACTTCTGCATGACCCGAGATAATATGATGTTCGCTGAACTGCCTGGATCAACGAGTACTCTCTTGACATCAAACTCTTCCACTCGTAATGTTATCACTAAAGCGTCCATGTGAGGAAATTGCAAGCCATCTGCATCTGTTTCTTCAAAAGTTATTGTATCCTCAAGTCGTGGTCGTTTGGTCTTTGTAATAGATACTTTGGCGTATTTCTTTGCTGTGTATGTGACTGCATCAACCTCAATACCACCAGAGATGACGTTGACTGTCATTTTTGGAGATGATACTCGGGGAGGTTCTGATTTATTTTGCTGGGCCTTTGCGTGAGTTTGCTTTCCTTTTTCTGTCAAGTACTCCTTGAGATAGCCCTGTTTCAATAAGTTAGCGACTTCGTACTTTAGAGCCTTGCAGTCATCCGTTGTGTGGCCGTGATCGCGATGGAATTCGCACCACAAGTTTTTGTTGCGCTTGCTGGGGTCACCCTTTATATCCTTAAGCCATTTGACCTTTTCGCTCATCCCCTCGAGCACTGCTACAAGTTCGACTGCTCCGATATTGAAAACGGGCAGGGTTGGAAGTCCACTAGAAGTTGAAGCGAAATCATTGCCCCTTGCAAGGCCTTTGTTGTTACGACCGCGTCCATTTGAGTTGTTACGCGACCGATTGGGATATGGCTCGTGCCGTGCATCTGGCTTATCTGTCTCGATCTTTCCCCCAGCGCCATTGGTGCGAGTTTGGCTCCGTCCCCGGGCACCTGTGCCAATCAATTTATCTTCGTCTATACGTACCTTTGAATTATAACGATTGTAGACATCCGACCAGTTTGCTGCAGGATATTCTCGCAGGGATTCATACAATCGCCTAGTCGCTTCAGAACTCTTGACGTCCAAGCTGTTAGTGAATGCAATAGCCGCCCATCGATCTGGAACTTTGGGTAGCAACATACGTTCACGCTGAAAGCGATCCACGTACTTCCGGAGAGACTCCCCGGGCAGTTGTTTGATTTCAAAGATGTCTTCAACTCTTGTTTCTGTTTTCTGAGCGCTTGTGTGTGCTTTGACAAATAACTCCGCCATATCGGCAAAAGATCCTATTGAATTTGGTGGCAGCATTGAGTACCATCGTAGAACGCCATCTGCCAAGGTTTCTACGAACTTCTTCAATTGTACTGACTCGATCTCCTCGTCGGTGAGATCGCTTGTCTTTATGAAATTGCTAAACATCATCAAGTGGTCGTTGGGGTCAGTTGTTCCCCGGTATCTTGGTATGTTTGGCATTTTGAATGTTTTGGGTATTGCCTTTGGTGCTGCTTCTTTCTTCCAAGGCCTTTGAGTATACCGTTGAACGTCAACTTTCTTCAAAGTGGGTGGTGCGCCAGGGATCTGATCAATCCTCTCATGAAGAGAGCGCTGCAGGGCCTCCTGGCTCTCTTTGAACTGCCTGGTGAGGGCTTCCATGACCTCGCTCATTTCCGTTGGCACCGCTGATCCTGCATTCTGATTTTCAGCGCGTCTTGAGGCGTGGGATGGTGAA
The DNA here is from genome assembly GCA_029990575.1 of Petunia axillaris subsp. axillaris. Lineage (NCBI taxonomy): Eukaryota > Viridiplantae > Streptophyta > Magnoliopsida > Solanales > Solanaceae > Petunia > Petunia axillaris. Next base: position 7,155,547 of record JARKNS010000001.1, on the reverse strand, counting down.
GCATCCCTTGGACGTCCCATGGGTGGATTTCCTGCGTTTGGCAGGTTTTGTCCTCGTAGGCTGTCGATAGCTTCCCGTATTTGCCTGTTGACTTCAGCCTGTTGCCGTATGAATTCAAGGACAGCGTCTTGAGAATTCCTCGAATTCCCAGGACCATTGGGTCTTCTAGGTCCTCCAGGCCCTTGATCGAAGTTTCCTCGGCCAGGAGGGCGGCTATTTCTGCTACCCTACTGGCTGTGCTCATTTTCCTGTTCTGCTGGGAGCACGTTCTCGTCCTCTGCAATGGGGATTACGTCGTCGTCTGCAGGAATAACATCTTGCTGCTCGTCCCCGGCCAGATTCAAGTCTATTTGCTCTGCAGCGTTGAGGTCTTGTTGCCCGTCAATGGGAGCGTTGTTGTGTGAGTTGTTATCTGCCATTTTGACAAAAAGAAAACGAGGAGAGCCAACGAGCAAGAAGAAAGCGAATAAAGAATAATACGATAAGCAATTAACCTTCGGAAGTTATTGACCGGCTCCCACTGTGGTCGCCAAATTGTTTAACCGTAATTTCGTTTATTAGGTTAAGTCACAATTAAATTTATAAAGCGGAGTCACGATCAATAATCAAGATTAAATGCCTAATGTGAAAGGATATAAAGGATTACAGTAAATATAAAGAAATAAAGACACAATTAATGCGATGTAATAAATGAAGATTTAAATAAAGGAACCGTGTTCAGGCCGTATAGACTCGATCAAACTTCCTTTCTCGTACTCTTTATGATATTTAAGCAGCGGAACAATAAATGAGATCACTTGATTATGAGTAGTAATAATAAATATTGACAGAAGATAAAGAATCAGATATTAATTAATAGTTGGAATACAGATGTATGTTCAGAGAAGAATTCGATACAATGCTTGTGACTTAAATTACAATATATAGATAACTAAGCGTCCGTTCACGAGCAGTTGTAACTCCTTAATCGAGCAGTTACGTTGCTTAAGGATAAGACTTCTATTTTGAATTGGCTTGATGACGAGTTGCGACTATTCCGGCCGTGGTGACTGTTCATCTGTCCGTTATAGTTGTCCATCTTCGATTCTATCCGTTGCCTTTATGCCCATTCGTAGCCACGTGTCGTCTATACGTCGTCCTATGTGGATGCTTAGTCACCAACTTTGGTGACGACGGATTTAACCCAATACAGATAGACATAAGAAATTCAATAATTCAATATTATCAGTATTACAATCAAATTTAACTAATGGACCAATTTATTTTAATTCCAAAACAAATTTTGCAGTAGACCTTCGTGATTCACACATATTAAAAACTCTAACCTTAGACATTCAAACGAAGAACCTAGAGTTCGAACAAGGCTCAAAATCAATAGCATTAATTTATCGAGTATATTATAAATTAATATACCTTAGCTCCTAAAGCCTAAATCATAGCAAACTAGGAACAACTATGCTCACCCTTTTTTAATAATTGTTTAATAGCACTATCTCTATTTTACTCTTGTTGGGTCATACTTACAGCCCGTTTGGGTGGATTTATTTTAAGTACTCCCTCCGTCCCAAAATGAGTGTCTGAGTTTGACTGGGCACAAAGTTTAAGAAAATAGGGAAGACTTTTAAATCATGTGATTTAAAATAAAAGGTGTGTGTAATGTGGGACAGTGTCTTTAAATACTGTGGTCCAGAACTTAGATTTAAAGAGTTTTCATAAAAGAAAAGAGTCATTCATTTTGGGACAAATTAAAAAGGAAAGGTAGACATTTATTTTGGGACGGAGGGAGTAGCTTAAAAGCTAAAAGTTACTTATAAAAGTCATTTTTGAGAAGTTAGGATTTAACTTCTCACTTTTAGCTTCTTTTAAGCACAAAAGTGCTTATAAGTCTTTTGATTTTTGAGTTAGCAAACACCCATTTTTGACTTAAAGGCACATATGTGATTTTAAGCTACTTTTAAGCTTACCCAAACGGGCTCTTACTCTAAAGTTACCAACAACACTTCAATCTTCTCTCTCTTACTTTTTGTTTACATTTAATTAGGGTAAAACTGAGACTTTCCAAGGTCAAACTTTACGTCTTAAACTTGTGAAAATTCAAATACCGCCATATAAATTGGGACGAAGGCAATACACATTTCTCATATACTCCAACTGTCGCACATCCCCCCACCCCAACTCGAGGCATCATTGTCCATCGCTGGTTTCTCTAATTTCTCCGGCAATCATGTGCTTAATTTTCTTTGTTGTTCTTTTCGTCAATTTGAGTTTTGGAATATGTAATGTGAGGATCTCTTGATTTTCTCTCTAAAAATGACTTTAAAAAAAGAATATATTTGACAGGAGATGAAGAGTCTAGTCGGAGACGAACTTTCAAACTAGATGTGGTGGTCGGTGTTGGTCGGTGGCAAAGGAAGCAGCGAAGCAGTGACAGTAGATGGGGACATCGGCGACTAGGGTTTGTGTTAAGGAGAAAATAAGAATTAAAAAAATTCAAAAATTCTTAATTTTGTAAGATTTGTTATAGACTATTTACATTATATAATATTCCTATGTTTTGAAAATGCTATAATATAACAATAACAACATGCCATCATGATCCCATAAGTGGGTTCTAGAGAGGGTGCGCAGACCTTTTTCCTACCTCGAGTGCGCTAGAGAGGCTATTTCTGATAGAAACTCGGCTCAAGGAAAATAATTTTCAAAACAGGTTAGGAAAAAGAAAAGGTAAAATACAAGAATTAAATGCTAAAATATAAATATCAAGGTAAAGAAATCAGTGACATCAAAATATTACAACCAAGTACGGTAAATAAGACAATAGTACTGATACTAGTGAAGGATAAGATACAAATATAAAAATAATAATACTATTGATACGTTACTCTAAAGACCCACATTATGACCATGTTCTCCCACATAAAGGAGATAAATACTCAATTATTTTAATCTTAGACATCCATGCTCGCCTATCTAGGGTCAAGTCTTCAGTGATTTGAAGCTGTGCCATGTCCTGATTAATCACGTCACCCCAGTTCTTACTCGATCTACCTCTACCTCTCTACAGATCCAGCACTACCAACCTCTCGCATCTCTTCATTGAGCATCACTACTCCTTTTCAGATGCACGAACCATCTCAGCATCGCTTTCCTCATCTTTTCTACAGATAAGTTGGAATTTTACCAACTTATCTTGCTTTTTTACAAGAGCTTTTGATGTCTTTTAAAATGGATTATGGCCAAATCTTATTTATTTCACTTAACTTGAGGTCTTGAATGATAACAAGGTGAAAGTCTAAAATGATGAAGAAAAAACACAAAGAAACTAATTGGAGAGCTTCGAACGCAAAAGAAAGAAATCAAATCAAGTAAAAAACCTCCGAAATAAAGGTGGACCACACTTTATTGTGCGGAGCCGCACAATGAGGCAAGGATTCATGTTCTAAGACGAGATAAAAATTTGCTAAAAGTGCGAAGGTGAAAAGTAAAAAGTGTTGGCCGCACTTTTGGTCCAGGGCTCCATACTTTCCCAGCATTGTAAAAAGTGTTGTAGCACAATATTGTGTTGCTCCGCACTTTTTGTCTGCCATCGTGATGTTTGGCATTTTATGCCAACGTTTCCTTAATATTTCCGTATGTTTGAGCTTGTTATTCGCTCGTTTTATAGTTTATGAATGTGGTTTTGCACTAATTTTATGTCGTGTATATGTAGGTTGTTATGCAGTGCAATTGGAGCTTTAAAGAGCATGATCGAGCAAGAAAAGATTGGATTTTGATTGAGGATTAGATTGAACACACGAAGGCACGACACGAAGCGAGCTGCGGAGCAAGAAAACACGAAAATGGCCTGGCGCTGTAGGGCACGTGGCGCGCCCCTCACCGCGCCCCACTGCCTGGCGCGATTCCCAGCGCGCCACGCCCCAAAAGCGTGAAGGTTTCGACGGCTACTGGTTGTTTCGGCGCGTTACGAGGCGCGGGGCGCCCGTTGTAGCGCCCCTTGAGCGGATTTGTACTTCCTATTTCGTCTAGGCTTGGGTCTAACTTATTACTAGGTGTTTGTAAACCCTATAAATACTCTTTTACTTAGTTTTTTATAGGAGTTCAGACTTTGGAGCAAATTGGAGAGCTCATAACATCTTGAACAAGAGTTTTTCTTCTTTCCATTAATCTATTACATCATTATTTCATCAAATCTTTGTGTTGTTATTATGAGTATGCGTAGCTAAATCTATCGTTCTAGGGTTAGAGTATTACATGAAAGTTGATGTTTGAAGATTGATTCCCATTAATTGAATCCCATAACGGATTGCTTATTCTTTCTTGTTTTTACTTGTGTAATTGTCAGGGCCCGATTATTACGCATTATCTATGGTTTTTAGATTGAACTCGAAAGAGGGAATTTAATTACGTAATAAGAAAGAATAGGACTAGTTTGTGAACCCGGGCATCGGGGAACCAATTTGTGAGTAGGATAGACATATACTTGCTCGCCTAGTTTAACTAATTACAGAATTCGTTAATGCGTGCACGTGATTCAACCCGTAGACATATAGGGATTGGAGTAGCCTGCATAGACCGTGAAGAATCGGAAGGTTTTCACGGGTACATTTAATCTGTTAGTTAGTAATACAGGATTTAAGAAGTGGAATCAATTGGAAAACTCAACTGGATTGTTCGTAAACTCTGACCCTGGACCGTCTCCTTAATACTGATAACAACCAAGTTTTGATCTATTGTTTGAATTCACTTCTATCATTTTAATTATTGTTTTAGTTAGTAAAATCTCAACTATTGGCAAAAGATCCCTGAATAGTTTATAGAAATTGTTTGCTAGAATTCAGTCTGAATAGTCCTCGTGGGAGCGATACTCGATTTATCACTTTATTACTTGTCGACCACGTATACTTGCGTGTGCGTTTGGGAGCAACAAGTTTTTGGCGCCGTTGCCGGGGACTAAACAATTGACTGATTTCTTTTTGAACAGTTTATTACTTTCTATTCAGGTTTAATTTTTATTTTGAGTTTTCTGCTGTTTCAGGTATTAGGTCCTGCTTGATCTTTACCTACAGGAATGGCAGCAGAACAAGCTTTAGCTGTGCGAGATGTTGCTCTCCCCAGCTTGGAGGGAGTAGCCTCGAGCATAGTTAAGCCTGAAATCACCGGGCACTTTGAGATTAAGTCCGGCATGATACAACTGTTATATGTGACTGGACAATTTGCTGGATTACTTAGCGAGGATCCACAACAACATATCCAGAATTTCTTGGAGATTAGTGATACTTACACACCGAAGGGAGTTCCTGTTGATTATGTTCGCTTGACGTTGTTCCCGTTTTCACTAATTGGGGCAGCAAGGAAGTGGTTAAAGGCTGAAAAGTCTGGCTCTATCACTACTTGGGAGGATTTGGCTAAGAAGTTCTTGGCTAAATTTTATCCATCTGCCAAGACAGCTCGGCTGAGGAGTGAAATTATGTCCTTCAGACAATTAGAAAGAGAGTCTTTGTATTCAGCCTGGGAGCGATTCAAAGCTTTATTGCGAGATTGTCCACACCACAACCAATCCAATGAGGTTGTTGCACACACTTTTGTTGAGGGGTTGAACCAACACACTAAGATCGTGGTTGATGCTGCTGCTGGAGGCCAAGTACTGGCCTTAAATTTTGATCAAATTTATGATTTGCAAGATAAGTTTTCGCAGAGCAATCCTGATTGGCAGGGAGATGGTAGAGCTATTACGCAGAAATCTGCAGGGGTACTTCAGTTAGATGCAGTTTCAGAGCTAAGGGCGAGGATGGATGCTATTTCCAATCAAATTAGCAAGTTAGCTCTGCCAAAGACTCAGCAACCAGTGGCTCCAGTGCAACAGCTACAGAGTTTTTGTGAGGTTTGTGGTCAAGACCATGCTACAGAGGTTTGCTCCTCTAATCCAGAGTCAGTTTATTACGTGGGTAATCAAAACAGGTTGCAGGGTCAAAATCAGTTTGGTAATGCTTATTATCAAGGCAATACGAGAGCCCCGAATAATTACCACCCACTTCCAGCTCATCCACAGCATGTTAGCAGTTCAGTTGAAGATATGCTAAAGTAGATAATGGCGGGCCATCAGAGAATGATAGCTGACACTGCAGCCCATGCAGTGGCCATACAAGATATTGCCAATGCTCACAAGAACCTGGAGCACCAGTTGGGGCAGTTGGTGGGAGAAATAAGCACTGTTAAAAAAGAGCCTGAACAATGTCTTGCAGTGACTTTAATTGAAGGTGGAGAGCTGACGACCAAGTCCGAGAAGAGAGCTGAAATAGAAAAAGTTGAAAAAGTGGAGAAGGTAAAGAAGAAAGATGAAAGAAAGGAGGCACCTCTGCCGCCTCCACCATTCCCGCAGAGACTTATACCATCGAAGGATCTGGCCCAGTATCAAAAATTTGTGAGTATGTTGAAAGAACTGCAAGTTAATATTCCTTTGACTGATGTGTTTGAATTGATGCCATCCTTTGTGAAGTTCTTAAAAGAGATTTTAGTCAACAAGAAAAAGCCTCAAGAGATAGATACAGTTGAGTTAGTTGAGGAGTGTAGCACAATCTTGAGCAAGCTACCTCCAAAACTTCAAGATCCTGGGAGGTTTACTATTCCTTGTACCATTGGAGGGCATAATATTACTGGTGCATTGTGTGATCTGGGTGCGAGCATAAATCTCATGCCTATGTCTGTTTGCAAAAGGTTAGGGCTAGGAGCAATCAAGCCTTCTTCAGTTACTCTTAAGATGGCGGATGGATCACTCACTCACCCCGATGGTAAGTTGGAGGATGTGTTGCTTAAAGTTGGTAAGTTTACATTCTTTGCTGATTTTATAGTCCTAGATTATGAAGAGGACCGAGAAGCTCCAATCATTTTGAGGAGACCATTCTTCGTCACCTCGAAGGCAATTATTGACATGGAGCTGGGTGAGATGACTGTTAGAGCGCATGGAGAAAAGGTTACTTTCAAGGTGTATACTGAGAAGGAGCACATAGCTAAGGTGGAAGAGTGCTCTATGATTGAATGTGTCGAACAAGAACATGGAAGTAAACCAGATGTGAAGTTGAAGAGGGGTTTTCTCAAATATAGGAAGAAAGCAAAGGTTCGGCGTAAGAAGAGAAGACATAAATGCTGGAAGTGAGCTAGAAGTGTCGTCGTGCCACGACGTTAACTAAGGCGCTTCTCGGGAGGCAACCCGAGTTTGTACTTGTATTATTTCATTTATAGTGTCACATAGTTTTTATTTTTCCTTGGATTGCAGGTTCATGTAATGTCGAGGCTAAGTGTGGGGTGTCCTCACCCTTGCCTAATATTGATGACCTGATGAGGGAAGTCTGAGTACCTCATACTATATGGAAGCTTGGAGGATGCTAGCACCAAGGACTAGAGTCTTCAGGGAAGTTTTCTTTACCTTGCACTTTCTTATTTTTAGCACTGAGGACAGTGCTTAGTTTAAGTGTGGGGTGGGGAACTGCCCTTTTATTTATTTTTGAGGTTAGGGATGCATGTACCGTAGGATTCTCTTTTGTCACTTGACTTTATTTTTATTTGTTTCTTGCTTTAATATATGAAAAAAAAAATTAGAAAACCAATGAAAAATTCCAAAAAGATTTTCTTTTAGTTTTATTAGTGGTACATGTCATCCACCCCGTGGTTTTTCTTATGGCATCGGTTCTTTTCCACGGGGAGACCTTTGAACCGGGTAGTTTTTTATTTTTAGGATTAGGATAGTTAGTATAGGTGACCCTAGACGAAGGAAATAGGTGGAATGCTAGGTGCCTTTGATTTGTTTGATACCGGTGGACTTGAATTTGTTGCATGTGCTATTTGTGGTGTCCTTGGGTTTTAAATTGTGATGCATGCCTAGGAAAAATTGGAACGACCCCCTTGAGATGCTTGAGTCCACTTGTTTGACTTTATTGTGAACCTTTGTGCATTAGTGCTTAATTTTCCATAAGTTGCATTCTAGATGCTTGGTTGAGAGTTGTTGATGGAACCTTTTTGTGTGGATTGTGTGCAATATGTGCTGTGAGGCATATTCTTATTATACTCCGTGTTGCATATTGGTGTCTAGAACTTGCCCCGTGTGTGTGCAAAGCGAAATTCTAGGTTTGCTCTAGTCGGAAAATGATACAAGGCCTTCTTTTGATTTGCCTACCCTTACATATACACCTTGGAAAAAAATTGTTGTTGTGATTTCTTTGACCCTTTTTGTTGGCACCCACACCCCGAGCCTACCCATTTGTTCTAAATTGTCTCTTTTGGCTCTTTACTCCTTAAGCACTTTAGTTGGTATTGTGTTGTTATTTTGGAGTTGTGGTTGGATTTTGGGAGGTTTTTGAGTGGAGCTAATAAAGGGGAATAATTGTTAAAATTGTGAAGTAGTGAAAAGCATTGGCAATGTTGGAAGATAATGAAATTGAAAAAGAAAAAAAATAGAAAAGTTGAAAAGAAAGAAAAAAAGTTGTGGAAAAAGAAATAAAAAGAGAAAAGAATATCCACTCCTTGCTAGTGTGTGCTTAAAAGAAAAATGCTACTTGTTGAGAAGGTGTGTGTATGGAAGTGTTGATTGGGTGGCTTGTTGAGAATTGTGATGAAATATTTGTGATGTATTAAAGTGCTTAGGGAGGTAGTCACTATTACCATATGTATCCTACCCGCCCCTTAGCCTACATTACAACCCTTTAAAGTCCTAGTTAATCCCGATTGGAGTGAGCTTACATTAGTGGAGTCCTACACTACGGGCAAGCCTATGGTACATCGTGTGTGACATGTGAGACTTTCATGAGAGTGAGTGAATTCTTTCTATGCTATTGTCCCCATTCTATTCTTAATATTCATTGTTGCGTGTGATCTTTGGGGGGGGGGGGGGCACTCTTTTGCTTCATATTGGTGAGGGCACATGGTTTGCATGAAATAGGTGAAGTTGATGGTTTCTTGGTTGAGTAGATAAGTGTGATTTTGTGGGAGCATGGTTGCAATAGGTTGAGTTTGTGCATTTGAGCTATTTTGGGGTGGTTGTTCTCATATTTTTGGTTTTGGTAAATTGTTGGCATGTTGTGGATCCATAGTAGTCATGTGTGCATTGGTTCAATGGTCGGTATCAACCATGGTCATAGGCAGACCTGTTTTACAAAGGTTGGGAAGTTAGTTGTGACTTGCTCGAGGGCGAGCAAGGGTTCAAGTGTGGGGTGGTGATGTTTGGCATTTTATGCCAACGTTTCCTTAATATTTCCGCATGTTTGAGCTTGTTATTCGCTCGTTTTATAGTTTATGAAAGTGGTTTTGCACTAATTTTATGTCGTTTGTATGTAGGTTGTTATGCAGTGCAATTGGAGCTTTAAAGAGCATGATCGAGCAAGAAAAGATTGGATTTTGATTGAGGATTAGATTGAACACACGAAGGCACGACACGAAGCGAGCTGCGGAGCAAGAAAACACGAAAATGGCCTGGCGCTGTAGGGCACGTGGCGCGCCCCTCACCGCGCCCCACTGCCTGGCGCGATTCCCAGCGCGCCACGCCCCAAAAGCGTGAAGGTTTCGACGGCTACTGGTTGTTTCGGCGCGTTACGAGGCGCGGGGCGCCCGTTGTAGCGCCCCTTGAGCGGATTTGTACTTCCTATTTCGTCTAGGCTTGGGTCTAACTTATTACTAGGTGTTTGTAAACCCTATAAATACTCTTTTACTTAGTTTTTTTATAGGAGTTCAGACTTTGGAGCAAATTGGAGAGCTCATAACATCTTGAACAAGAGTTTTTCTTCTTTCCATTAATCTATTACATCATTATTTCATCAAATCTTTGTGTTGTTATTATGAGTATGCGTAGCTAAATCTATCGTTCTAGGGTTAGAGTATTACATGAAAGTTGATGTTTGAAGATTGATTCCCATTAATTGAATCCCATAACGGATTGCTTATTCTTTCTTGTTTTTACTTGTGTAATTGTCAGGGCCCGATTATTACGCATTATCTATGGTTTTTAGATTGAACTCGAAAGAGGGAATTTAATTACGTAATAAGAAAGAATAGGACTAGTTTGTGAACCCGGGCATCGGGGAACCAATTTGTGAGTAGGATCGACATATACTTGCTCGCCTAGTTTAACTAATTACAGAATTCGTTAATGCGTGCACGTGATTCAACCCGTAGACATATAGGGATTGGAGTAGCCTGCATAGACCGTGAAGAATCGGAAGGTTTTCACGGGTACATTTAATCTGTTAGTTAGTAATCCAGGATTTAAGAAGTGGAATCAATTGGAAAACTCAACTGGATTGTTCGTAAACTCTGACCCTGGACCGTCTCCTTAATACTGATAACAACCAAGTTTTGCTCTATTGTTTGAATTCACTTCTATCATTTTAATTATTGTTTTAGTTAGTAAAATCTCAACTATTGGCAAAAGATCCTTGAATAGTTTATAGAAATTGTTTGCTAGAATTCAGTCTGAATAGTCCTCGTGGGAGCGATACTCGATTTATCACTTTATTACTTGTCGACCACGTATACTTGCATGTGCATTTGGGAGCAACACATCGAAATAAAGTCTTGAAACTTAATTTTTTCGAGGGATATTTCGAAAAATACGTTGTAAATGTTTTAAGGACTTATAAATAGATAAATTTAAGTTATTTTAGAGATCTTTTGGCCTCTTCCAAGCTAGGAGCAATCAACAACAACTCCAAACACCATGGATATGGAAGTTTGAAGCTACCAAAATGAGCATTTCTTAACCCTTTGTTCTTCATTTTTCATTTTCTTGTTATGTATTGAATATCTTTGGTATATTTGGTTTGTTTTAATACTTGAGCATTACATTTTTTAAAGATACTAATATCTAGATTTTTGATTTATTTTAAGTTTTGAGTTATTGGCTAAATCTTGATATTTATGAAATGAATTTTTCATTATTAAGCTATTTCTATATTTATTTTAAAAATTAGTGGTTGCAATCACTAGTTTATGTCCTTGTATATTTAAAATTGAGAAGGTGATTTTAGAATGAGGTGAAGTAGCTAACGAGGAATTTGGGTCCTCAAAAGATTGATAAAAGGATTAAAGAGGTTGAACTAAAGATAGGGATACATCGACTTGGGCACATATTGATTGGGCTTTACGCAACTCACTTAACATTGAGAGAGTTAATGTGGGTTATGTTAATTAGGCATCGAGAGAGTCTAATAAGGTGTATTAGTTCGGATGTCATAGTGAGACCTAAGGATTAATTAGTAGAATAGTCAATTACATTAGATTAAGCTTGATTGAATTGAATTGCTAGGTTCTAAGTATTTTTTTTCCATTGCTTGTGAAGGCCATTGATCAATATATCCTCTTCTAGCTAGTTCATTTTTTAATTAGTTGTTAACCTTATCAAAAGTGGACAAACGGTTTGACTTAGTTTAAATTGGTGATAATTCCTCCACTAGCTTAGTCGCTCTTATATTGTTACTTTGGGATTCGACCCCGTCTCATTAGGTAAATTATATTGCTTCGATCGTTTATACTTTCTCTTTGAGGTGTGGATTTGGACGACATCATCCACCACTGATGCCACTCCCACCTTGTCTCATATGATTTTCGTTCATAATCTTATCTTTTCTAGTATGCTTATACATACATCTAAGCATCCTTATTTGGCTACCTGCATATTCTAAATGTGGATGTTCTTGACTGTTAGCACTGAATCACATATGACATAGCTGGTCTAATACCCACTTTATGAACTTACCCTTAAATCTAGGTGACACCTTCTTACCGTATATGACACAGAAAGTGAGTCTCCATTTCATCCTACTCGCTCATATATGATGTATGGAATCATCATCAATCTCTCCATTTCCATGGAATATTGGTCCAAGATATTCGAAGATTCATTTCTTGGGGATGACTTGTGTATCAAGCATCTTGATAATATTACAATGTTGCTATTTTATGAAAACAAGGCTCTCATCTTGTATAGTTTTGTTATCAACCGTAAAATTTTCCAAGAAGATTATCAAGTAATTGCCCAAACTTTTAGAAAAAATTTGCCTTTTAAGGAAAATCACTTTTTAAAAACTTCGTGAACGTTCAAGTTTCGGGGATTAAAATCAGCTAAGTTTATACTTATGTCAATTTCAGACCAAAAGAGCTAAAGTTGTGGGCAACTCGGGCTCAAAAAACCTTTCAAAGCTTTGCAAAAAGTGGTTGCGCCTTAAATAGCATTGTTAAAACTGTCTAATTTGTTCACTTGGCCAATTTCTAGGGCTCGATAATTAGCGTCCGCTACCTTATCCCTTAACAGCTTGTTTGGATGGTTGTAACCCATTGTATTATATTGTATTGTTACCATGACTACGACGTTTGTTTTGATTGTTACTCTAATTATCATTGTATTGTATCGTTAAGCCCATGGTTATGTAACCATGAAAACTATCACTTTATGTAATCACTGATTTGGTGGGATCGCGTCGTTACTTATTTTACTTTCCCATCATGCCCTTATTTTTTATTTAATATTCATTTTACCCTTTACCTTATATTCAGTTATTAAAACAACTAGTCTCTCGGCACGTACGTTGTGCGTGTATGCCAAGATTTGTAGTACGTGGTGTGGTAATCAACTCAAAAGAGGAATGCTATGCGGGCACAATTAAGTGTATAATGGATTTGCCAGTAAAAATCTTTTTCGTCTACGATGGGGTTTGAACTTGTGAAAGACACTTGAAAAGTTTGTATCATTAGAAATATGAATTTTGAAACACTTTGGTACAATAACTCTAACTTTACTAAATTCTACTTTGATAATTATATTTCTAATGCCTTTTAAATCTCATGTGGCAAACTCCCATAGTAAAATAATGAATCACATACTCCCTCTGTTCCAAAATGATTGTCACAGTTCGAATTTCGAGAGTCAAACGAGTTCATTTTGACCGTGAATTTAAACATATAATCTTTAAGTTTTTTGTAACGATGTTTATATATTTAGAAACTACATAAAAAGTACTATAAGTCACAATAATTAATAATTCAAAATATTTAAAAGACATATAAAAATATTACGGTCAAAGCTAAACTCGTTTGACTCTCGAAATCCGAACTGTGACAATCATTTTGGAACGGAGGGAGTATATAAAAGGGAAAAATAGGATAACACAAAGGCTAAACAAAGATATAACTTCCTTACCTGTGCAATCGCAAGCAGTACCTCTCCAATATCACATGGATTTCTCATAACAAATGCCCACCAATATTCCAGCTTGAAGGAATTCAACTGGTGCTAAAGCATCAAGGCTGTGATTTCACAAAGATTTATAACTGGCCAACTATACCCAAGAGCAAGGTTTTTAGCTAGTCATAGCCAAGGTAAAGTTTCACAGGAACTAAATCCAAGTATTACTCTCAGTTAGATAGAAGTTTATATGGAGTAAAATTGTTGACTTGCACTTGAACTTTTAGAAGCTACCAACTGAGAATTATTCTTGCAAAATTATATAGCAGATGTTTAAATCTTAATAGAAGAAAAAATAAATATTTTCACTTCTAAATTGCATACAACATCAAATATGTTATCATATGTTTAGCAAGACAAATTGTACATTTCAATAAAACAACTCAAATGGCATAAAGTAAAAGCTTACAACACTGTCTACTGCAAAGAGTAAACAAAAGATGTAAATGAATATGGATGTTTTCTGCTAAGTGACCTGAAGCTTTGGATATTTTTCCATTCAAATTTATGTTCAGAATGTCTTCCAGAGTTCAGGCTTGAGGTGGTGTCGTGTCGTGTCGCCCATACAAAATGTACAATCTCAGAGTCCAGTAAAAAGGGATACTGCTCATTTCAACAATTAAGCTCTTAATGAGCAAGCACCTTCAAATCAAATGGTGCCTAAAATCACATAAAGTGACATAACAACCAATGTTTAATTAGATATAACGTATCTTAGTTATTACTTCCTTATAGATGATATTTTTGATGTATGTTCCTTTAATCCGAGGACTGTTGTTGTCTGCACTGATAATATTTCTCTTGAAAGTGCAACTCAAAAGTGATTATGTGAAAGAACAAAGTTGTGCTAAATACAATCCAACATAGGGATTATTTTCCATAAGGAACTATCATCTACATAAGCAAAATGAAAGAAACTCATTAAGAGGACATATAACACTCAAATACTTTAAAGAAGAGGTAAATTCCACACCTAAAATCTAATGTACTGTCACAGAAGTACAACAGTGTAAGTGACTTCAACTTTATAACTGGGATTCGAGAAATACTGTCAATACTCTTTGTCATAACTCGAAAGTATATGGCAGCCGATAGCGTCTTTCCAAGTTTACGCAATAACTTAATATCATCTCGATAATAGTCTATTAATATCCATATTTTTACTAATTTTATGTGGAAAGTTCATTACAAACAAACACAAAACTTGGTAAGCCGTCAAAATTACCGGTTAAATAGTTGCAAGAAATTTGATATTGATAAATCCGATATCACCCAACTCGAAAGGTCGGCAAACCTCGTCGCATGAATTCCTATTTCCTTTGGATCTCCCTAACACTTAGCAACAATGTTGAGGGCAGCAGGACACTTGGGAAAATAATAAGCCATATAAGGGGAAGAAAGCAATGAAAAGAAAATTAAAGACACAAACCAAGACCATATCCATGGGACAAAATTCTCCTATTCTTAGCAGACACTATCACCTTATTTTACATAAACAAAAATGTTTAGAAATCCCCAAACAAAAAGAAATAATCCTTAAAGATAAATACTACTAACACATCTAAACCACTGATGAGAAGATTCAGTACATAAGAATCTTTTTTGATTAATAAAAAATAGATAGATGTAGAGGATAAACTTCCTCTGGACAAATAATATGATATATATAAAAGAAATTATTGTTAATCTCATGGAAATCTAATAGTCTAACTACATTGCAAATAGTATCCACCAATTGCAAAACTCCATGAAGCTACATTACAATATAAAAGCCACACCCATCTCTCTATATTTTGGTGGCAATCACATATCAGTTTGATTGTCGCAGAACTCATTCATTAAACATTCTTTATTGCAGTTTACTAACACATACATATATAAAGTAATAAAGAAGGAAGGAAGATAAAATTATAGGAACACGAATATCGCAGAATAACAGGGGATGACTCCTGCAAGACTTAAACTGGAGTATGCAATAGTAATTATGAACCATGGGAATGAAAAGATGGGAACTTGAAGGTTGTCTTTCAAGTTCCAAGGGTGAAGCGTAGTGTCTATTCTTTTTTGATAATGTGCAGAAATGTAAGAAGTCCATTCATGAATCTGGACTACAACTAATGGAAGTCCAAAGGACCAAACAAATAAAGAATGAAAAGTTAAAAGTTTAATGTAGTAAATGCATAATTAAGAAATATACACGGCTAAGTTTGTTTTGGCTGATGCATTGTACTGCATAAGTAGAGCTTTTGGAGAATTATAGTTAAGGGTATTTTCGTTTTTTACTTTTTATTTAAGGGATTCATGCTTAGAAATATAAGCCCTATAATGTCGTATGAATGTATATTTGGTTTCAAACTTTTAAATAGAAATCAGAAGTCAATAGAACAGTAAATGCATAAAATGCAAGTCCAAGGAAATAATCATCACAAAAGAAGTGAATAGTTGAATAAATGGTATTCAACAATGTAGGGGATTGGATAAAACATTGTATTTACAATGAAATAAAAGGAACACATAGGCATATGTATCTATAGTCAAAATCATTATTTCACGGGCCTCTCTTCCATCGTTAATTATCGTAGCTTGAGGGAGAATCTGATAATGATAAGAATTGGTAAAAAAAATACACAACATATGAAGAATCAATCCAGGATTTTTTTTCCTTTTGCAAGTATACGTACAAAAGAAGAAGAATTTGAAGGAAAGTCTGTGTTGGGCACACGAGCAAGGAGATGTTCACCTAATAACCCCATATCTAATTTCAACTCTTCCACCATTCAAGATATTTAACTTTCCCATACACCATTAAGCAAATCAATGAAGCTTGACCATTCAATACACTGGCATTTATATATGCAAATGAACTTGACTTACTCGGCTAGCTAGCTGTCAGGCTTTGTCACGATTTCCTCCCGTACTTTAGATGATTTATAGGAGTAATTGAATTGAAAAACTGTTCACATTCTTAACAGATGAAATGATACTTTGTTCCATACATTGAATCTCTGGAAAGTAAAAAGACATTATCACATATTCATGAACTAATTTGATGATGTATCATTACATTACAAACAATACTAATTATGCAACCAGAACGTGGGAATGTAAAGAGCCAGCATGGATAGTAAGGCAATATTTAATGCTTTTATTCCATCTCAACTCTCTTTCTTCAGATTTTAGTTCTGTTTATTCAAGTTTTTTATTTTGGACAAGAATATAAAAGGATTAATATTTAATTGGAGGGTAAAATGGTCTTTCACTTTCAACTAAAGGCATTCCCACTTTTATAATATTATGAATTATGATATGATATTATATATATATATATATATATATATATATATATATGTTGTACAACACAATATGATACAAACAATGGATAACAACTATTCAAACGGCTTAGCTTAAAACACTACACCACAAAAAGGTAAAACTATTTGATTTTCTATTTTTTTTCTTCCTCTCGGGGAGAGTGTTTTTTAAGCAATTGTCAAAATATCTTCGTTCGAAAGAAATAGAGATCTCTTTTGTCTCTAATGATGATGAATAACAAAACTAGCATGTTATCCCAAATACCTGACATGAGACACACAATCATTACGGCTCTCTTCATTGTGATCTTGTTGTTGGGATGAGCCGGGAAATCACTATTGGGTGTCTCATGTAGGTATTCAGGTTAACTTGGGAGCCGAGATGATCAAGACAATGGTCGAAGATGCTAGATGCTTTTACTATATTGATATATGTTTTTAATTCTTTTTTTTTTATTACTCTCCGGCCAGTGGAAGTGTATGGGAGTTTATCTCTTACAAAATTGACTGATTTAAACTAGCATCATCTATTTTATTCTCCATCTCTTTACTTGATTTTACCAATGGAACAACTGACGAAAGTTTCGTGGTTGTGTTAGACATCTGTGTTGTTTCTATAAAGAAATCGACATCTCCTTTGTCTCTAATGATGATGAATATTAAATTTTCCTTCTTTTGAGATCAAACCATGTGGAAAGTTTTGAAGACCTGAACTGAAGAGACTAAACTAGGGATCTCATGCTGTATTGGTTTATGTTCGAATTTTATCTTGTATTGTTCTTTATGAAGTTTGTGTTGCCTATAAAAAAGTCACAATTTTTTTCGCTTGTTGAATTATTAACACTCATCAGTTGCAATTTTCATTATAAGAACCTCTTTTGATATAGGGATCTTCTTCATATCTAATGATGATCAGTAAACACTTTCACTTTTCCTGAGATTCTATCTGCTGAAAGTTTTTGGATACTGAGCTGAAGAGTCAATAAGAAGATCATTCAAGTCCTATTGTTTTCTTGTTATTTTTTTAGTCTAATTATGACTCTTCATTTTCCCTCATCGAATCCATGTCAGATTCATTTTCGTGCTTAAGTCAATTATTTGTTATGTATGTTTCGTGTTGTATTTCATAATCTAGTTAAGCTTATGTATTTGCATTTAAATTCTCGATACATTTCTGGTTTCTAATTTAATCTTGTTCTTCATTCTTTGCCTGCTAGTGTGTTGTTGTGAATTGTTCTAGCTGATAATTACGGCTTCATAGTAATTCATTATTAGACAAAATGAGGTTTTTCTTCTTCGGCTCACCCATCAAGCAGTAGGTATGGATAATGTGTATTTTTGTTTTTACTACTGACACGACCCGAAATCTTTCTAGGCCGTGCGGGTACCCGATATCCTTCCCTAGACCTGTCGGGCGAACCCTTACCAATTAAATTAGGAAAATAAATATATTAATTCATAAATAAGGACAATACTTAGAAAAAAAAAACACATACACATTGATACCTCTAAGCTGTACAAAAGAAATTACAGCTGACTACCCAACATACTAGGTTTAGGGCTATCCAGACTAGACATCTAAGAGTATGAAAGAAGACAGATATCTCCTGAAAGGAGCAAAATGAAACTGAAATAATAAATATAAAATTGGTGGCCATCCTGAATAAAAGCTGGCTCACCCTGACAGTTGA
This sequence comes from Petunia axillaris subsp. axillaris, assembly GCA_029990575.1. Lineage (NCBI taxonomy): Eukaryota > Viridiplantae > Streptophyta > Magnoliopsida > Solanales > Solanaceae > Petunia > Petunia axillaris. The sequence continues at coordinate 7,137,320 of JARKNS010000001.1, read as the reverse complement.
AGTTATCTTCTCTCCTTCACAACATGGCGAACTCAATCCTGGAGCGAACCTACCGAAATGAAATAGATAGACAAGAAACAAACAACAAACTAGGGTGAATCAAAAGGACTCAATAAGCGGGGCAGACTAGCCACCTCAAAGAATAGGATAGCTAGCCAGGGAGAAAAGAAACAGATAAACCAAATTCCTCTTATTTAAATTATAAAAAAGCAGAGCCAGATAATAACTGGAAACATGTATGGAATCATAAACTCATTAACAACTAGGAACATAAGATAGCCAGAACATATAGGTATCCCGAACATATCAATAGTCAGAAATACATCCTGTTGCGGCGTGCAACCCGATCCATATATTCATCCTGTTGCGGCGTACAACCCGACCCATATATTCATACTATCGCGCCGTGCAACCCGGTCCATATATTTATACCGTTGCGACGTGCAAATTGATCCATATATTTATACCGTTGCAGCATACAACCCGATACCCACAACCTAGAATACGAGCCAGAAATATATAGGCAAACTGAGATATGTCCACGACATAGTGTACATACCGCATACATAAAACACAACATAATACACACAACAGTTAGTATATGGTGCAATGAGATGGGATGAATGCGGTACAATGTAATTCAGTCACATATGCCTGATAACTATCTCCAACGCGGGACTCTCATCGTCTACCAGGAGATATATGCAAAGCTGACCCTTCACCGGCTCGGGACTCTCATCAATTACCAGGAAGTATATGCAATGATGACCCTTCACCGGCTCGAGACTCTCATCAATTACCGGGAAGTATATGCAATGATGATCCTTCACCAGCTCGGGACTCTCATCGATTCGGGAAGTATATGCAATGATGTCCCTTCGCCGGCTCGAGACTCTCATCGATTACCGGGAAGTATATGCAATAATTACCCTTCACCGGTGCGGGACTCTCATCGCCAACCGGGAAGTATATGCAATAATGACCCTTCACCGGCTCGGGACTCTCATTGATTACCGGGAAGTATATGCAATAATGACCCTTCACCGATACAGAACTCTCATCGACAACCGGACAGTATATGCAATGATGACCCTTCACCGGCTCGGGACTCTCATCGATTACCGGGAAGTATATGCAATGATGACAGCCAGAATACAATGCTCATATACTCAATGCAATACCAGCAACATGACATAACATATAATATACAAGGTAAATTCAAAGCTAAGGCGTAATGAGTACACCTATCGGCAACTATACACATAAGTAACACGTGGTAGATTATCCACGAAGCCAGGTGCCTCCAAAGAAATAGATATAAATACTTACTGTTACGACCCAATTTCCAAGGGCTTGTGATGGCACCTAAACAACATTTGCCTAGGCGAACCAATGAAACAAGATGCGGAAAAGAACAATAATGTGAAAAGATCATAAATGGATATATAAATATAAAAGGGTGAAGTCCAAAAGAATATATCCACAAAAGAATTGGAGCATTCTAAGAGTGACTAAATAAAGTATGAATATACATCAAAGAAATCTGAGTCCTATCTCTAAGTGACTCCGGCGGTATGCCACCACGGTCTGTGTGGTCGGCTCACCTCAATCAAAAGTCTCAGAAGCCTCGGGAACCGCTAACGTCCGGGCTGCTGACTGGATGAAGGACCTGCGCACGTAGCAGAGTAAGTTATGAGCCGAAGCCCAGTAAGATCACCGACAGGCCCGCTAAGGTACCCTTGCGGGACAAGTCGCTACATGCATCATAAGCAACAACATACTATAGTAATCATACAATAAAGTAGTGAAATCACAAATAGATGTAACACATTCCATACACACAAGTAGTAACCAGAAGTCTCAAGGATTATGCCCATCCAACGTAAGGCATAGGTCAACTCAGCGGCGGTTTGGAGGTCCAATCTCTACTCCCGTGTCGACTAACCTAGACCTACGATGGACTAGCAACACCACTACTAAGTATCAACCATATACCGTGACCCGAAGTCACTATCACAATCATGAATAAGTAGATCAACGACCCGTAGTCGTTGGCTCATCTCAAATCTGTCTACGATCGCACCACACCCCCTGTCAAGTGCGTCGTATCTCAATAAATCAAGTGACCACACCACACCCCCTGTCAAGTGTGTCACATCTCAAAGATCAAGTGTCCACACCACACCCCCTGTCAAGTGTGACACATCTCATAGTATAGGCGACACCACACCCCCTGTCAAGTGTCCCTCTAACAGTATTAATATCCACGACATTAATAACAATAACAGAAATAATAACAGAAATATTAATAACGATAATATTTCACAGTCACCGTAACCCAGGTTGGTTATGCTAGCTGAACGTAAGGCGAAGGTTAACCCGACCACAGTTTGGGGGTACAATCCCTACTCCCATGTCGTCAACCCAAGGTTACGTATAGACAGCACTACCCAACCCGGCACGTGAACAAATCAAGTACCAATATCATACAAAAGCCGGCAAAATCCTCGGCAAGACATTTATCATGACATGCCGGCAACATCCTCGGCCATGTCCCAAGTTCTTGCTATCTAAGCATGGCGTAGCAAGCGTTACTACGATATAAATTTAAGCTACCTCGACGTAGCGTTTAGACCGGCACATACCTCGGTCGAGTCACAATCTCGCTATTTATAACAAACAATAATAGCAAGTAATTCACATCATTAATCCTAACCATTGTTAGGTATATATATGCGTACATGAAGCATACTAGCATGAAGGAAGAGTCCACAAGCACAATAGAGGTCAAGTCTCACTTACCTCGAAATTCGGGCTCAAATGCCGGGAAGAATCTCCTTTCCCACTCGCCTTGTCCGCGAAGGACTCTCCACTAGGTCTATTAAGACAAGATATAGCACATATGAGTGCTCAATTATAGCTATTTAAGCCTATAGACATCCTAGGGTAAAAATTATCAAAATGCCCCCGGGTAGGGCCGAGCCCTAAATTTACAATATGTACTTTTCCGGACTCCCCACGCTCCCGTGAGTCTAAAATTACACTTAGATTCCACATGCGAGCCTTGCTCGATGTCTTTCCCCAATTCTTAAGAATCTAGGGTTCTAACCCATTTCCAAGAATCAACCCTTTGATTCTTGTGTTAATCAATATAAAGATGGATTGAAAGGGATTACCTTAAGTGTAAGTATGATTGGGTCTTCAAGAAATACCCAAAAATCGCCTCAAGAGCTCACCAAATGATTTTTATAAGTTATGAACCGAAATGGCCCGAAATGGCCTTTTTATAGCAGTTTTTGCCTCTGTGACAGCTTCTTTTGAAAAAAATCATAACTTTTTATAGGAATGCCCAAATGACCTGAAACCGGTGCCATTAGAACCACAACTGAAAGGGCTACAACTTTCATGTTTTGAGTTTTTCCTAATTCCTTACGGATTGGCCGGAAAATCAGCTTTTATCTGGCTGTTTGCGCCAAAACAGAACAGAAAAGTCGCACCAGATTTTCTACTGTTTTAGGGGCAAAACGGGACCCTACGAAGCTCGGAATGATCCCAAATTTTGCACACAAGCCATAAAATACTTGGGTGACATGCTCATCAAGACGGAACTCAATTCGGACCTCCAGAACTCAAAAAGTGGGTCCCACGGCAAAGGTTCAATTTTCGACTTTCGCCAAAATAGCGAAATTTAACCAAACGACCTCGGAATCCAATTCCGAAAGTTGCTACAGGTCCCAAATGACTATACGAACCTAACGGAACTTTCAGATCTCTCATCGGAGCTCATTTGCTCAAATCGAGCTCGGAAACCTCTTTTAACTCTTTTAAACTTCCGAAACGGGGACTTTATCAAAAGTCCTATCAAACGAGGTCCGTTTTCAATTTTGAAGGTTGCTACATATCATAAATGACGAGACGGACCTAACGGTGCGCTCGAATTTTCCATCGGGGTTCGTTTACTCAAAACGACCTATCGAAACCCCAAATTCCTTTCCGGAATTTCATAAATGGATCCTTTTCTCGAAAACCTATCAAACGGACTCCGTTTCGACTCAGATTTCACAGACGGGTCATAAATGACCTAACGGAGCTTTTGGGACTGTCGACACGCAAATCGAGGTCCCGGATCCCGTAACGACTATTTGAGGGTCGTTACATTCTCCCCCACTTAGACTCTCGGCCGTCCTCGAACGAGCCTAAGTCTAAGGTAGGATCCACACACTAGCCACGGAGCTGGCATGGATTTCGAGGATCCGTCGGTACCACCCAAAATCAATAAAACTTAAAAATGCAAATTTAGGCTTAGAAAATACAAGGATTTCATACCTGAATCATCGAACAAGCGCGGATGCCTCTCACGCATCTCGGACTCAAGCTCCCAAGTGGCCTCGGCAATGGAGTGATGCCCCCACTGAACTCTCACAAGCGGGATCACCTTCGATCTCATCTTACGGACCTCTCTAGCCACAATAGCAATAGGCTCCTCCGAATAAGCTAAGTCGCCATCTACCTCCACGGAAGCCATATCGATCACATGAGACAGATCGTGAACATACTTCCGGAGCATGGACACATGAAACACCGGATGAACAGGCAGAGAGGGAGGCAAAGCCAGTCTATAAGCAACGGCGCCAACGCGCTCCAATATCTCAAAAGGCCCAATGAACCTAGGACTGAGCTTGCCTTTCTTCCCAAATCTCATAACACCCTTCATGGGCGACACTCTGAGGAATACCCGGTCCCCAACCATGAACTCAAGATCTCTCCGCCTCCGATCTGCATACGATATCTGCCGGCTCTGAGCCGTGCGGAGTCGATCCTGAATAACCCGGACCTTATCTAAGGTCTGCTGCACCAAATCGGGCCCCAACACCTGGACCTCACCAGACTCGAACCAACCGATAGGCGAGCGACATCTCCGACCATACAATGCCTCAAACGGAGCCATTTGGATAGAAGCCTGATAGCTATTATTATACGCAAACTCTGCTAGCGGCAAATGGCTATCCCAATGGCCTCCAAAATCAATACCACACGCCCTCAACATATCCTCGAGGATCTGAATGGTCCGCTCAGACTGGCCATCAGTCTGTGGGTGAAATGCAGTGCTGAGATCGACCCGAGTACCCAGCTCTCTCTGAAAAGATCTCCAAAACTGAGCTGTGAACTGAGCACCTCGGTCAGAAATGATAGAAACAGGAGCACCATGCAATCTCACAATCTGCTCAATGAAGATACGAGCCAGACGCTCCGAGGTATAAGTAGTCCTCACTGGAATGAAGTGAGCCGACTTCGTCAGTCGATCAACTACTACCCACACCGAATCATGCTTACCCACGGTCAGCGGCAAACCAACTACGAAATCCATAGTGATCTGCTCCCACTTCCACTCGGGAATGGGCATAGACTGGGTCACCCCAGCTGGCTTCCGGTGCTCATACTTCACCTGCTGGCAATTCAAACACCGAGATACATAATCAGCAACATCCCTCTTCATCCCTTTCCACCAATACAGCTCTAGAAGATCATGATATATCTTCGCAGTACCCGGATGAATGGAATATCTCGAACTGTGAGCCTCTGCCAAAATCATCTGCCTCAGCTCCACAATGGCTGGAACACATACCCGGCCGTTAAGCCGCAAAGCACCATCATCACCAATCACGAACGAGGACACTCCCCCACTCAGGACCCTGTCCCGGAGATCTCTCAGATAAGGATCCTCGAACTGCCTTTCCCAAATCTGGGAAGCTAAAGACGACTGAGACCCTACATATGCAAGCACCTGGCCTGGAACAGAATCATCAAACCGAACCCCACTAATGGAAAAAGCCTGCAACTCACGGGCCAACGGCCTCATATCAGCATCAAGATAGGCGAGGCTACCCATGGACTTCCTACTCAAGGCATCGGCTACAACATTAGCCTTTCCGGGATGATACCGGATAGAAAGATCATAATCCTTCAGCAGCTCTAACCAGCGGCGCTGTCTCCCGTTCAAGTCCTTCTGAGTGAACAAGTACTGGAGACTCTTATGATCGGTGAATATCTCACATGGCTCTCCATAAAGATAGTGCCTCCACAACTTCAGTGCAAACACGACAGCTAACAGCTCCAAATCATGGACAGGATAATTCTTCTCATGGACCTTCAGCTGTCTCGAGGCATAAGCTATCACCTTACCCTCCTGCATCAGAACGCTACCCAGGCCAACACCCGAAGCATCACAATATACGGTGAATCCCCCGGATCCAGTAGGCAAGGCCAACACTGGCGCTGAAGTCAACAGAGTCTTAAGCTTCTGAAAGCTAGACTCACAGGCATCGGACCACAGGAAAGGAACATTCTTCTGGGTCAACTTCGCCAGAGGTGCTGAAATAGAAGAAAACCCCTCGACGAACCGCCGATAATAACCTGCCAAGCCTAAGAAACTCCGAATCTCTGTAGGAGAAGTAGGCCTAGGCCAACTCTGAACGGCCTCTATCTTCTTCGGATCAACACACACCCCATCCTTGGTCACCACGTGACCTAGGAAAGATACAGAACTGAGCCAAAATTCACACTTGGAGAATTTGGCATACAACTGCTGATCCCTCAGAGTCCGAAGAACAACTCTCAAATGCTGCTCATGCTCCTCCCTGCTCCTCGAATAAACCAAGATATCATCCTCTGCGCCTCCAAGAAAGAAATGATCCTACTCTTCGGAGAAGGCCTGGAACCTCTCCATACAACCCGAGACTCACCCTCTGCCCCGATCGTCACGGACTTGGCATGGCAATCCAAAGTCGCATGACAGGAAGCCAGCCAATCCATGCCCATAATGACATCAAAATCAGACATATCGAGCAGCATCAGGTCCACTAAGGACTCTACACCACAGATGGAGATCATACACTGCCGATAACCCCTATCTACACATATAGAAGACCCGACAGGGGTGGCAACCATAAAGGGATCATCTAAGAAGACCAGATCCCTGCCCAAGCAAGGGGCAAATCCCGGCGACACATACGAATAGGTAGACCCCGGATCAATAAGAGCATAAGCATCGCGGCCACAGACAGAAATAATACCTGTGATGACATCATTGGATGCCTCAGCATCCTGACGAGTCATAGCATAGACCTGCGCCGAGCCTCCTGAACCCGGAGCTCTCTGAGACTGCTGTCTAGGAGGAATCTGAGAAACGGGCCTGGCGGCCGGAGGACCAGATGGTACCATAGCTGCGGATCCCTGGCGACCTGATGAAACATAAGGGCAACTCCTGACATAGTGCTCTGGAGACCCACACTCAAAGCATCCATCACCTCTACCTCCTCTACCGCCTCTACCACCTCTGCCATGACCACCTCCAGACGAACACCTCCCATGATGCCTCTGATGGCACCTCCCGCACTGCGGCGTACCAGACTGCGAAGAGCCACCCCGCCTCTGGGATGACAGAGGCCTCGGGGTCTTGGTGCAATGCAAACCCGAAGGAGTTGCTAAGCACAAACGCGGAAGATGAACAAGAAAGATAAAAAGATAGAAGCAAGACAAAACTTGCTTCTTTCGAAAGAACAGGGAGGAACCTGTCTCAAAGCTCGATCGAAAGGGATACAAGAATCACCTAAACTATGCAACAATCCTCAAGAGAACATGCCTCTTGCAAACTGAATGATCAAAGAGGAATGTTCAATCGGATTAACCGAAAGCCACAAGTCCATAAAAGCCCTCACAAGGGGTTGCTCACGACGGAGACTAGAAATGTGCTCGGCGCTTTCATTAATAATTCAATGTTCCAAAACTAGGTATCTTACAATAAAAGGGAACTAGGTTTATATAGGAAACACTAAGGGTAAACTAGTAAAAGGGTCACAGGCGACCAATGGAAATAAGCCACGCAGGGCTGAATTAAATTGTGTTCGGCAGACTTTGACTTCGGTAAGCCTTGGCTTCAGTTCTCGATTGTCTGCTCGAACACACTTGTTGCCTTCGGACGCTCAATTGTCTTCGAGCTCATTGTCCTCGGTCACTTTGCCTTCGGGCTCAAATCTGAAGATAATGCCTTCGATTCTTGAGCTCGGCCACTCAGCTTCGGAGCAATTGTTTTCCTTCGGCCAGGCTAAGTGAACATGCACATCGTGCAGCAGCTTGGCTTGGCTTCTTGTCATCGGTCTCCTCGGTGGATCGATCACTTGATCAGCACGTGGTCGGGCTGCATCAGGTCTCTGAAGAAAAATCCTGGGCAGGCAAAGCAGCAGCCTGGGGCCTAGACTGAGAACGGCCCTGATGACCCTGACCCCTCTGAGCGGATCCACTATACCCACCAGACTGACGCGATCTCTTGGCCGCCCTCTCCTCGTCAGCCCTGGCGAATATATCCTCCATCCGCCGCGCCACATCAACTATCTCAAAATATGACTTGTTGCCCATATCAGGGGCAACAGCTACCTGCAAGCGGGGATGAAGATCCTCAACAAACCGGAGGACCTTGTCCCTCTCCTGAGCCACCATAGCCGGCGCAAACTGAGACAACCACAAGAACCTGGTGTCATACTCTGAAACAGACAGGTTTCCCTGCCTCAACCCCTCAAACTCGCGCCTCTGAGCATCGTGCTGACTCTGGGGCACGAACCTGCTCATGAACATAGACACGAACTCAGCCCAAGACAAAGGAGGGAGGTCACTAGACCTCTGCCGCATCATGGAGACCCACCATGTCTCCGCATCTCCCGATAATCTGAAAGAAGCACACTGCACCCCTAAGGTGTCTCTAGTACCAAGAACTGTCAAAATCTTCTCACACTTCTGAATGTACCTCTGGGCAGTACATGTAGCTGAGGTACCGTCGAACTCTGGGGGCTGAAGCTTCATGAATGACTCTATCCTCTTGGCAACCTCCTCAGTGCCCATAGGAGGAGTAGAAATAACAGGACCTGCCTGAGGAGCAGAAGCAGAAGGCTGGGCAATATGATCAGGAGCAGCCTCAGAAGTAGGCGTGCTCATAACAGGTGTGGTCGGCTGAGGAGCCGAAACAGGAGCTGCAACATCATCTCTGACAAGGACCTGATGGCTAGACAAGGCCATCAGTCTCATATACTTCTCTGAAGAGATCACAACGGTGCCTGGCACAACAGCAGGCACAGGGGGGATAGATGCTGACAGAGTCGCTGCGGACACCGCAGGGATAGCTGTGTCCTGCCTAGTGGCTGACGGGCGACCTGCCCGAGTCTTCTTAGCAGCTGGCGGCTGCGTAGGTGCTGATGGCTCTCCCGCAGACGCGGGTGTAGAAGATGCAACCCTCCTGGCTGAGGATGCTCGCGTCCTCGCCATTTGATACAATACACGAAAAAGGGTCAGCACCTATATAAGCTACTCAGCACGAATAGAGATGAAACGAAGGGAAAACATTTCCTAACATGCCCTTGTAGCCTCTCGCTTATAAGTATGGTCGACAACATACCCATAAGCAAGACTCTACTCAGACACTGCTCCAAGACTCCTAGGACTCGAATTAGAACCTAGGGCTCTGATACCAAACTGTCACGACCCAATTTCCAAGGGCTCGTGATGGCACCTAAACAACATTTGCCTAGGCGAACCAATGAAACAAGATGCGGAAAAGAACAATAATGTGAAAAGATCATAAATGGATATATAAATATAAAAGGGTGAAGTCCAAAAGAATATATCCACAAAAGAATTGGAGCATTCTAAGAGTGACTAAATAAAGTATGAATATACATCAAAGAAATCTGAGTCCTATCTCTAAGTGACTCCGGCGGTATGCCACCACGGTCTGTGTGGTCGGCTCACCTCAATCAAAAGTCTCAGAAGCCTCGGGAACCGCTAACGTCCGGGCTGCTGACTGGATGAAGGACCTGCGCACGTAGCAGAGTAAGTTATGAGCCGAAGCCCAGTAAGATCACCGACAGGCCCGCTAAGGTACCCTTGCGGGACAAGTCGCTACATGCATCATAAGCAACAACATACTATAGTAATCATACAATAAAGTAGTGAAATCACAAATAGATGTAACACATTCCATACACACAAGTAGTAACCAGAAGTCTCAAGGATTATGCCCATCCAACGTAAGGCATAGGTCAACTCAGCGGCGGTTTGGAGGTCCAATCTCTACTCCCGTACCGACTAACCTAGACCTACGATGGACTAGCAACACCACTACTAAGTATCAACCATATACCGTGACCCGAAGTCACTATCACAATCATGAATAAGTAGATCAACGACCCGTAGTCGTTGGCTCATCTCAAATCTGTCTACGATCGCACCACACCCCCTGTCAACTGCGTCGTATCTCAATAAATCAAGTGACCACACCACACCCCCTGTCAAGTGTGTCACATCTCAAAGATCAAGTGTCCACACCACACCCCCTGTCAAGTGTGACACATCTCATAGTATAGGCGACACCACACCCCCTGTCAAGTGTCCCTCTAACAGTATTAATATCCACGACATTAATAACAATAACAGAAATAATAACAGAAATATTAATAACGATAATATTTCACAGTCACCGTAACCCAGGTTGGTTATGCTAGCTGAACGTAAGGCGAAGGTTAACCCGACCACAGTTTGGGGGTACAATCCCTACTCCCATGTCGTCCAACCCAAGGTTACGTATAGACAGCACTACCCAACCCGGCACGTGAACAAATCAAGTACCAATATCATACAAAAGCCGGCAAAATCCTCGGCAAGACATTTATCATGACATGCCGGCAACATCCTCGGCCATGTCCCAAGTTCTTGCTATCTAAGCATGGCGTAGCAAGCGTTACTACGATATAAATTTAAGCTACCTCGACGTAGCGTTTAGACCGGCACATACCTCGGTCGAGTCACAATCTCGCTATTTATAACAAACAATAATAGCAAGTAATTCACATCATTAATCCTAACCATTGTTAGGTATATATATGCGTACATGAAGCATACTAGCATGAATGAAGAGTCCACAAGCACAATAGAGGTCAAGTCTCACTTACCTCGAAATTCGGGCTCAAATGCCAGGAAGAATCTCCTTTCCCACTCGCCTTGTCCGCGAAGGACTCTCCACTAGGTCTATTAAGACAAGATATAGCACATATGAGTGCTCAATTATAGCTATTTAAGCCTATAGACATCCTAGGGTAAAAATTACCAAAATGCCCCCGGGTAGGGCCGAGCCCTAAATTTACAATATGTACTTTTCCGGACTCCCCACGCTCCCGTGAGTCCAAAAGTACACTTAGATTCCACATGCGAGCCTTGCTCGATGTCTTTCCCCAATTCTTAAGAATCTAGGGTTCTAACCCATTTCCAAGAATCAACCCTTTGATTCTTGTGTTAATCAATATAAAGGTGGATTGAAAGGGCTTGCCTTAAGTGTAAGTATGATTGGGTCTTCAAGAAATACCCAAAAATCGCCTCAAGAGCTCACCAAATGATTTTTATAAGTTATGAACCGAAATGGCCCGAAATGGCCTTTTTATAGCAGTTTTTGCCTCTGTGACAGCTTCATTTGAAAAAATCATAACTTTTTATAGGAATGCCCAAATGACCTGAAACTGGTGCCTTTAGAACCACAACTCAAAGGGCTACAACTTTCATGTTTTGAGTTTTTCCTAATTCCTTACGGATTGGCCGGAAAATCAGCTTTTATCTGGCTGTTTGCGCCAAAACAGAACAGAAAAGTCACACCAGATTTTCTACTGTTTTAGGGGCAAAACGGGACCCTACGAAGCTCGGAATGATCCCAAATTTTGCACACAAGCCATAAAATACTTGGGTGACATGCTCGTCAAAACGGAACTCAATTCGGACCTCCAGAACTCAAAAAGTGGGTCCCACGGCAAAGGTTCAATTTTTGACTTTCGCCAAAATAGCGAAATTTAACCAAACGACCTCGGAATCCAATTCCGAAAGTTGCTACAGGTCCCAAATGACTATACAAACCTAACGGAACTTTCGGATCTCTCATCGGAACTCATTTGCTCAAATCGAGCTCGGAAACCTCTTTTAACTCTTTTAAACTTCCGAAACGGGGACTTTATCAAAAGTCCTATCAAACGAGGTCCGTTTTCAATTTTGAATGTTGCTACATATCATAAATGACGAGACAGACCTAACGGTGCGCTCGAATTTTCCATCGGGGTTCGTTTACTCAAAACGACCTATCGAAACCCCAAATTCCTTTCCGGAATTTCATAAATAGATCCTTTTCTCGAAAACCTATCAAACGGACTCCGTTTCGACTCAGATTTCACAGACGGGTCATAAATGACCTAACGGAGCTTTTGGGATTGTCGACACGTAAATCGAGGTCCCGGATCCCGTAACGACTATTTGAGGGTCGTTACACTTACCTCTTCCAAAAGTTAGCATTGCTAATCAACAACTACTTTATCCTTTGGTTTCACTGCCAAACGATCCTGCTGAATGTTTCGGGGTGAAAATTCAATCTTTTTTCTGCTCTTTTCTCATTTTCTAGTATTTTTTCTTTGCTGCGTTCTCTCTTTTTCGTTTCTGCTCTTGTTTCTGTTTCTATTCTCTGTCTCGTTTCTGCCATTTCTTTTCTTTTCATTTTCGCGATGAAAATTAAAACGGTACCCTACGATATTTGAAATAATTCCAACTTTTGCATACAAGTTATACAAAATATATGTAGCATACTCGCTAAGGCGGATCTCAAATCAGGTTCCCTAAACTCAAGATGAGAATTTAAACGGATAAAGGTCAAATTATTTAACTTTCGGCATTTTAGCAGAAACTAGCCGAACAACCTTGAAATTCACTTTCAAAAAATCACAAAAGTCACAAATAATCATACGAACCAAATGACGCTTTCGAATTTCAAATCGGAGCTTCGCCAAAACCGAGCTCGATAAAATCTCTTTTATCGACAATAAAAACTGAAACGTTCTTCCGATGCCTACCAAATGAGGTCTGATTTTTCTCAAATTTTGTAGATAAGTCCCAATGGACCTAACGAAGATTTTAGAATTATTGGCAAGTAAATCGGAGTCCTATCTTCCGAAATGACTGACCGAGGTCGTCTCATTCTCCTCCACTTAGACTCTTGTTCGTCCTCGAACGAGCCTAAGTCTAAAGCAAGATTCACGCAGATAACAAGAGAACTTACACAACCTTCATAAGCTACTCCACGGCCCTTATTTCCTGATTACAGGATCAGAATTATATTACGCACATCGGATAATATCATAACGCCATTGCCCAGCTTATTCTGTCTAAGCTGATCTTTCCTCGATCACGAGAAGAGAGTTCTACATTTTTAAAGGAAAGATACACGAAACTTTGAATGGGTTAACATGATTCCGCGGACGAATCACCTCGTTGATATATTTTTCGATATAAAAAAAGTCGATGGAACTAAGAATTAGCTCACACTTGAACAACCCCTTAGAGATTTTAATATTAGCATTCAGTATTAGAGGAAGACACCTCCACTTAGAGCATAAGCTCATACAGCTAACTTGAATAGAAATAGCCATCCTTGCACAGTCTGCCGGACTAAGGAAGACATAGTAAAAAAACAGAATGCGGCTCAGATTTGAGATACCAAATTACCCTCTTGAGTTGCCAAACAGCTGCAACTCTCGAGTTCACAGCTCCATACATTTTCTATAAGTACCACCGCCTGATGGATCAAATCAAATGTCAAATGACGCCTCTCATTACCCTTAGTAGCCTTGAAAAACAACAATGTGCATACCCGGCTATCTTGACACGCACTCTGGCTCCACACAGGGAACATCATAAGAGGCTACTGACCGCCTAAGCTCACCAATGCCGAACAAAGAAGAGATGGCAATGGACTGAGGATAGAAATAACTAGAGCTTCAGGAAGCTCATCTTTTTTATTTGCTTGGCTCCCAGAGCTACACTACTTCCGAGTCAGGCTAACCAAAGAATCGCAATTGAAGAGATAGACATTAAATAAGCACATCTATGCCAATTTAACCTCCCAATAAGAAGGAAACTCTGACAATTTACCAGAAAAACCCTTTTATAACTTAGATAAGCTCATAGGATAACATAACGTCACTAGCATCTCGAACCAATAGGAGATGCGTAGATCGAATATTACTTACTATCACTTTACACCGGAAGAAACAATGACGCTTTCTGATGGTGATGAATAAGAATCCCATCATCATACCGATACTGAGTTCTAAAGAGAGGTAGACTGACTTGACATTATAACAGAATGAGGCACAACAAGATGCCAAGCAAGCAATACCGATACTCACTCACAAATCTCTCATATTTAAACTAGATAAACTAGTAGGGTCATCATAAATGCCAGGAATAAATCATATCAGAAGCTCACCCCTCTACCGCAACCGATTCTTAATAGAAACGAAATCCAAGAAAACCATCGAAACATGATAAGACACACCATTTCCAAATCGATCGAAAGAATCAAATCTTACTCACATTTAAGGGAAGAAGAAATCCCAGGGTCTACTACATCAGATACCGCAGCATCCCGCCAGACTAGCAGTTTATAGAACTGCCTCTGCAGCTGAGCTGAGCCGAGCCACTACCCTGATAATCACCTTCTGAAGAACCACTGCCACCACGCTCTCAACCTCTACTGGATGGTGGCATTTCTTTTGCTGATTGAGATCTAAATAAAATTGTCTGCGACTGTGCAAGTGCCTGATGACAAGAGAAAGGACGACTGCCTATTTGACGGAGTAAGGGAGAACTCCACCAAATATGACAGGCTCGCGACAATGATAATATCTTTTCAGTGAAAATAGAAGCTGGACAGATTGTTGATAGCTACAAAGAGAAAAACTGGGTCTGATATTGACGAACTACTGGCGCACTCTGAGAATCGCGTGACACAAGCTGAGATAACCTGGAAGGTGACCTTCCAAAATAATCAGAACTCTTACCTCTAAATGAGGTACCATGGTTGCCCACTAGGGCCACGAGATCTCTTGCTCTCCCGCTCTAACTCTTCCCCCTCTAACTTATGGTATGCCTAATATCTTTGAGCAATATCAATAACAACATAATGAAGTCCCGACCTTAATCCCTCGAGCCATCTGGGACCTCACGGGAATGCGAAAGGTCATCAATAAATCTTTAAATCTCTCGAAAGGCTCATGGACTAGTTCTAATGCATATTCAGTCATTCTATATAATTCAATCTCATATTCTGAAACACTAACAGGCTAACCGACAGGCTACCCTGTCCAATCCACTCAAACTGGAAACACTTTTCATCTCGCTCGCTACTCGAAAGGAACTTTTCCACGAATCTAGAAGAAAATCGAACCAAGTTAGCTAATAAGAGAGCGGTCCACCAATTCAAGGCTGGACCCCTGAATCTAGAAATCAGAATAGTCAACACCATACCGCTCGATATAATCAAGAGCCTGAAGGATATGCTGACATCATTGTATTTTAAAAATTTACACAGGGATTATCTGAAGCATGGCTTAACAATATCGGAAGGCTCAATTGGGTAAAATAATGCAACCTCTTTGAGCACTCGGACCCAATAATTACCTCAGTTACCTAACCAGCCAGAACAACTGGAGGCAGAACACATGCTGCCTCCGGAACATACTTTACTGCGGCAATATTAAGAACTGGAATAGGAGCTCCCTGAGACCGAACATCTGCATCTGCATCTGCATCTGCGGCAACCTGATAAGCTACCTAGTGAATAATAGGTTCTTGCGGTATCTGCGTCGCTAAGATTCTCGTAAAAGCATCGTAGAGAGCCAAGGGAACCACAAGGCCCTGCTCCCATGCCCCAGGCTAGACTGCTTCGTCTTGAACTCATACTGTTTGCTGATTTATCGCACGAGTGTTCACAATTACCAAGAAGGAATTAACAAAAATACTTTTGCATCCTAGACCGACGCATGATCAGAAAAGAAGGAAGTGAAACTTCCTAAATGCCATAATACCCTCTCGTAGATAAGTACGGACGTCTACGTACCCATCAGCGAGACTCTACTAGACATTGTCTTAGTTTGGATAGACTCTAAACCGGGCTCTAATACTAACTGACACGACCCGAAATCCTGCTAGGCCGTACGGGCACTCGACATCCTCCCCTAGACCCGTCGGGTCAATCCTTACCAATTAAATTAGGAAAATAAATATAACAATTCATAAATAAGGACAATACTCAGAAAAAAACACAGACACATTGATATCTCTAAGCTGTACAAAAGAAATTACAGCTGACTACCCAACATACTAGGTTTAGGGCTATTCAGACTAGACATCTAAGAGTACGAAAGAAGACAGATACCTCCTGAAGGGAGCAAAATGCAACTGAAATAATAAATATAAAATTGGTGGCCATCTTGAATAAAATCTGGCTCACCCTGACAGTTGAAGTCGTCTTCGCTCCTTCACAACGTGGCGAACTCAATCTTGGAGCGAACCTGCCGAAATAAAATAGATAGAAAAGAAACAAACAACAAACAAGGGTGAGTCAAAAGGACTCAATAAGCGGGGCACACTAGCCATCTCAACGAATAGGATAGCTAGCCAGGGAGAAAAGAAACCGATAAACCAAATTCCTCTTATTTAAATTATAAAAAGGCAGAGCCAGATAATAACTGAAAACACGTATGGAATCATAAACTCATTAACAACTAGGAACATAAGATAGCCAGAATATATAGGTATCCCGAACATATCAACAGTCAGAAATACATCTTGTTGCGGCGTGCAACCCGATCCATATATTCATCCTGTTGCGGCGTGCAACCCGACCCATATATTCATACTATCACGCCGTGCAACCCGATCCATATATTTATACCGTTGCGACGTGCAACCCGATCCATATATTTATACCGTTGCGATGTGCAACCCGATCCATATATTTATACTGTTACGGCGTGCAACCCGATCCTCGCAACCCAGAATACGAGCCAGAAATATATAGGCAATCTGAGATATGTCCATGACATAGTGTACATACCGCATACATAAAACACAACACAAGACACACAATAGCCAGTATGAGGTGCAATGAGATGAGGTGAATGCGGTACAATGTAATGCAGTCACGTATGCCTGATACCTTTCTCCGGCATGGGACTGTCAATGTCTACCAGGAGATATAGGCAAAGATGACCCTTCACCGGCTCGGGACTCTCATCGATTATCGGAAAGTATATGCAATGATGACCCTTCACCGGCTCGGGACTCTCATCGATTACCGGGAAGTATATGAAATGATGACCCTTCACCGGCTCGGGAAGTATATGCAATAATGACCTTTCACCGGCTCGGGACACTCATCGATTACCGATAAGTATATGCAATAATTCTCCTTGAAAATGTAGCCACCGCCATTGACCTTTCTTTTTTTTGTCTTTTCCTTTTCTTTTTTTTTAAAAAAATTTCTTTTCTTTTCATTTTCGCGACGAAAATTAAAACGGTACCCTTCGATATTTAAAATAATTTCAACTTTTGCATATAAGTTATACAAAATATATGTAGCATACTTGCTAAGGCAGATCTCAAATCGGGTTCCCAAAAATCAAGATGCGAATTTAAACAGATAAAGGTCAAATTATTTAACTTTCGGTATTTTAGTGGAATCTAGCCGAACAACCTTAAAATTCACTTTCGAAAAATCACAAAAGTCACAAATAATCATACGAACCTAGCGACGCTTTCGAATTTCGAATTGGAGCTCATTCGCCAAAACCGAGCTCGAAAATCTCTTTTTAATATTTATCGACAATAAAAATTGAAAGCTTCTTCCGATGCGTACCAAACGAGGTCTGATTTTGCTCAAATTTTACAGATAAGTCCCAATGAACCTAACGAAGATTTTAAAATTATTGGCACGTAAATCAGAATTCTATCTTCCGAAACGACTGACCGAGGTCGTTTCAACTACTTTGACTTATGTTTTTAATTCATTTTTGTTTACGTTACTTTTTGCCTGGCCACTGGAAGATGAAGTGAGTTTTTCTCCCTCTAATGTGAATGAGTTTAACTAGCATCTTATATTTCATTCGCCGCCTCTTTGCTTTGTTTCTGAACTTTAAAGAGTTAATACATAAAGACCACCCTAAACTATGGCCTATTTTTCAGTTACACACTTAAAGTTTGCAAAGGTCCTAGTACCACCTTAATGTTGTTCGAAGTGGTATTAAGTACACCTCCCTCGTCCACCTGGCACATACTGTGTGCACACGAAAGTTTGGCGCGTGGGAACAAGGTATTTCACCCCTAAACCAATCTAAACTCGCCTCGTAGCATCTCATTTGGACCCCCTATTAAAATTCAAATCCTTTTCACTGTATAGTCTTACTGTGTCTTATTTTTTCATCTGCCATTGCTAGTAGAGCTCCACCATCTCCCTGCTTGTTGAGGTATGAGATAATATCATCCAAATGTTCAATTTTTATCATCCCTGTTTCTCGTCCAGATTCTTTCTTTTTTAAAACAAAATTATGCTTAAAGTTTTGAACTAATTAACCCTAAATTTCGTTGATTTATAGGTTGAAAATGGCAAATTCATACTTGAGTCGCATTTGCTTGGACGAGGGAGACCCAATGTTTCATATGAAGGTAAGATGCAAGCATGGAGAATTGCTGCCTATGCAAACATCTTGGTCAAAGAAAAACCCCGGAAGACGTTTTTGGTCTTGTCCGTTCTATGGTGTAAGCACCACCATTTTCCTTCTTGTTCCTTCAAAGATAGTTAGGACCAATTTAACATTAATATTTTTAAGGAAAAAAAATTGCTACAACTCTAATTTTACAGGATATGTCATGCAAATTCTTCCGTTGGAGAGATGAGGAAATTGATGCACGTTCTAAATTGGTGATTCCTAAATTACTAAATAAATTGAGGGAGATGGAAGATGAGCTAGCATTTTATGAAAGTAAGAAGAAAAAGCATATGGATTTTGAAGATTATTTTGAGGAGATGAAAGAGACAAAGGAGAAAAAAATGAAGAAAAAGTTCAGTCCATTCAATTGGAAGGTCTTGTTCGTTGTTGTGTTGTTTGTTATTGTTCTTGCTATGATCAATAGATTTTAGGTGTTTGTCCTAAATTTGTGCAGTTAGTTGGTAGCACTCTTTTGGGTTGCTTGTATGAAGTTGCTCTTTTGGCTGGTGATGTACTTTGGAAATGCATTTGCTATCAATGACATCTTACTGTTGTCTTTTTGCCATAGTATACTGAGGATCCATATTTCCTTTTGCTGTGATATATGCCCTTTAGTAAACAAGCTGGAAAAAGAATAATCCTTTAAATATGGTAAATGCATTACTGGCGTGAACTGAAAATCACATGCTCAAGTTTTAAACAATAATGCCAAGGAGAATTCAATCCAAAAAAAGATGGTTCCATTTCATAAAAGAGTTAATATCAATCCATCCCGCAAAATACAACCCTGCAAAAGTACTTGAACTACCACATATAAACTAAACCATTCTTTTCAGCCAACAACATATTCAAGACACCAGAAGTTCTTAAAACATTTCAAAAACAAAACACTACTAAAAAGATAGTAAAACATTCCAGCCAATAACATATTCATTTCACTTGGTCCTTGGCAGCTGAGGCACTTTGGCTAGCACTCTTTGCAACAGTAATTGATGCCCTTTTTTGCATTAGCTTTTCAGTTCTCATTTTTTCAAGTCCTGTGGATGTAACAGCCTGATTTCCCTTCCATTTCACTCCTGACATTGGTTGGTAACCAATGTCACCGGTTACTTCAGCGGATCTCTTAATTTGTTTTGCACCACCATAGCCAATAACTCTTCTGCTTGATAATCCAGGCTGTACCAATATAACATTTGTAATTAGAGCAAAACAGAGAACAACTACCTCAGAAAAACTTAGCATGTTATCACTTACATTTAAAGCAGTAAATCCATTATCAGCCACCAATAAACCCATCCCAACCATTCTAGGCCTTTTATAAGGGCCAGATGGACAAGAAGCTGGTGAACTTTCCCTTCCTCTTCCCTTTTCTCTGCCCCTTCCTCTGCCCCTAGTAGACTGAGTAACACAAATTGTCATTGTAGTTAGTAAGTTCATATTTAAGTAAGTGCAATGCATTTAATTTATTTACCTGTGTTGTTGCTTCATATTGTGTTGCATTTTGTGTTTGTGTGGATGTTGAAGCTGGAGTACTATCAGTCTTCTTAGGGCAACCTCTCTTGTTATGACCTTTTCCTCGACAACTACTACATGACATTATTGCCCCAGATTTAGACAATTTTCCAGTTTTCTTGCTTTCGGTTGCCTCCTTCCTTCTTAATTTTTTTGGCCTCCCGGGCATTCTTTTGATTTGTGGTGGTAAAACCGGAGGGTTGTCACTTTGTTGCCACATTTTCATATTTTTCAGTGGCTGAATAAAATGTGAGTAAATCTCCAGATAGGTATCTTTCCTATAACAGTCAGCTACACACTCCATTGGTTCAATGCCTTTGTGATGCATCGCAGCAATGGCATGAGGACAAGGTATTCCTCTAAGCCTCCAAGACCTGCATGAACAGGTCATTCTCCTGAGATCCACAGTGTGCCCATACTCACCTTCCACTATTTCATAACCTGCATCTCCATTAAAATCAATTGAACACTGCATTGACCTCTCAATATTTTCAGAAAGCTTCTTAAATGCCATTGGAGAAATATTTGTTATCCAAGTATTGGAGAACTCTCTTAGTTGACCTATCCTCTTCATCACTTTAATTCTAATCTCTTCAAGCATAGAAATTATTGTCTTATGTCTAGCCGACAATATCCAAGCGTTAAAACTCTCTTCCATATTGTTGTCAACTGCATCACAATTGCTAAATCCCTTGAAATACACCTTACACCACCTATCCTTATTGTAGTATAACAGATCATGAACCATCTTAAGTGGACCCAATTTTTTAAGAGCATCCAGATTGTCTATAAATTCAGCCTCGAAAGTTGACCTTGCACACCTCCAAAAAGTATTCCTTCTCTCAACACGCCTCCAATTTTTGGACCAATTAGCAAGAATGTGTCTGGCACACATTCTATGTTCAGCAAATGGTAGCAAGTCTTGAACAGCCGCATACAGACCCTTACAATCAAAAGAAGCAAAAATTGGTTAGCACTAAGACATTTAGTAAAAACATAAAATAAAAATGAGTAGAGGCTGGGTAAATTACCTTTTGCATATCAGTAATCAATGTCAGTTCATGGCCTTCTCCAAGTTCAAGGTCTTTCTTTAACAGCTCAATAAACCAAGTCCAAGTATGTTTATGCTCATACTCTACAACAGCCCAAGCAACAGGCAACATTTGGTTATTGCCATCTTTACATACAGCCACTAACAATTGCCCTTTACATAATCCTTTGAGGAAGCATCCATCCAATCCAATACATCTCCTAACACCACTAAAGAAAGCCTTCTTTAAAGCATCAAAACACACATAAAAACCTTCAAAAATCTCCTGCCCTGTCTCAATTGTTTCTCCAACTTTAACAACACAAGTAGTACCTGGATTAGTCCTTAAAATCTCATCTTTGTAGTCATAAATCCTCTTAAACTCAGCCACATGATCTCCCATAATTTCTTTGATCACTTTAGCCCTAGCTCTCCTACAAGTTGTCTTTCCAACATGCAACCCAAATTTTTTTCTAACCAGATCTTGAAAATAAACTATACTAATGTTCGGTAGTTCACGAATTTTCTTCTGAAAACGCTTGGCCAGAAAATTAGAGTTGCACAAATAGTTTTTGGTGCTCCTGACACACTTGTGGACTGGGTTATAATTTTTAACAACAAAATCTTGAGTTTTTGAATCCAAGCTTGCATACAATAGCCATGGACAACCCTCTTTACAGCACCTCACTCTAACTCTAGTACGCTCATTGACATACTTATCAATTAAAAGTTTTCTCTGAACTGCATAAGTTGTCACAGCATCTCTAAATTGGGTAACACTTTCAAATACCATTCCAGTTTCCCACACAATCTTTTTACTTGTAGGATCAAACACAACTTTATTATTTTTCATCTTCCTGGTAGGTGTATTTACCCTACTGTCAACCTCTTCACCAACATCCTCAGGATTTTCATCAGATGTCTCAAAGCTAGCAGCTTCTGAGCTTTCATAATAGGGCTCATCACCCCCAATCAGACCATCTAATGTCTTCTTTTTACTAGCAGCATACTCATCATACCCCAGATCTATCCCTGCTTCACCTAAAGAAACATCTTCAACATTTTTTGGTCTCTCACTCCTCTTTCTCCTCTGGTAAGAGTTCTTTTTTTCCCTAAAACCCTTGTACTCTTCATGTACATCACTACCATAATCTAAATCATTTTCTTCAAATAGCTCATCATGTTCAGAATCTGAGCTATTTTCAGTGTTCTCTCCATCAAAACCACCCTCGCTAGCCTTACTAGAAGGTTCCCCAGCCTCAACATGGGCAAAATAAGAAGCAACAGGGGTAAACGAACCATCAAGGGTAAAAGCAGAAGCAGCAGGAGTAAAAGAAGAAGCAGCAGGAGTAAAAGAAGAAGCAGCTTGGTTATCAACATACTTTGAATGTTTTTTTACTAGTTTAGTAGGCTCACCAACTGCAGCCCCCTTTAAAATATCACAAGATGCCTTAGCTACCCCACTAGCCTCATTAAAAGACACCCCACTGTCTCTCACATGTGTGCCATATTCTAATACAGGCACTGTAACACATACTTCATCCACCTCGTGAGCCACAAAGATATCCACAATATCTCCATTTTCAAAGCCATCCGAAAAGACTAAAATATCCTTGTCAGACTTTATTTCAACCAAGTTACCATGGTAGGGTGACCTAATGTAAAAGAGGCAAGTAGTTGTGTATCCTAATTCTTTTATGTAATCTATTAATTCAAAGTAAGACATTGTATCAGTGTCCACATCAAAATATTCAGTTATTTGACCACCCCTGTATCTTAGGGTCGGATTAAACTCAATAGTCCCCCCATGATACCATCTCAAAGTCACAAGAGTAAAAGCCATTTAGTTACCTGAAGGAGATACAACAAACATTTTTAAGAAAAAACTGTAAATTAAATGAAAGCCATAATTTTTAATCAAAAAATCACAACTTTAGTTTTCAACAAAAACCCTAACATCATACAGAAGAAATTTCACAAAAATATACTTGAATATGAAACAAAATAACACTAAAGACGACATATTAGAGTCAGCAAACAGTACAAAATTTGAAAGATGAAAGAAAGTAATAGTAACCTAGACGTTGTCACTCTATAGTTCTTCGAACAATTCTTTACTTCTTCACTTCATATCTGAGAACAGGTACCGAAATATTGTGGGGTTTGTCTTTGATTATGATTTCTATCTAACCGATTTCATCAACCAAGTTTGGGAGATGAAAAGGGTTCACTTGTGTCTATTGGATGTTTTGGGAAAAGGGCTGTATAATGATTTGTGTAAAAAAAGGTTTTTACTAGAGTTAAAAAATTGTTTAACCTGTGGTTAAAGTTACAAACTATAGTATAAAATATTTCACTATGACACATGGATATAAGTGATATACACGCGCAGAACAATATGTGCCAGGTGGACGAGGGAGGTGTACTTAATACCACTTCGAACAACATTAAGGTGGTACTAGGACCTTTGCAAACTTTAAGTGTGTAACTGAAAAATAGGCCATAGTTTGGGGTGGTCTTTATGTATTAACTCAACTTTAAATAAAGAAACTATCTTATACATGGAACGCTGCTATTTTTGCACTTTAATGTAACAAAATCTATAACTAATGGAACATACATAGCTCATGATCAATACTGCAACATAGTTCTAGAAAACGTCAGGGAAATATTTTCTTAACCCTTTTCCCGATGTGATCTTGTATAGATAGCTCTATCTGGATGCATGCAATTTTCTTGTATCTTGATCCAAATTAGTTTGTTCTTCACAGGGGCGGATCTATGTAGTCCAGAAGGGGTGCCACGGCACCCGATGACTTCGGCAAAAATTTGTTATATACCTGTAAATTTCTTTCAGATTACGTTAAATAAAGCCAATGGCACCCGCTGAATAAATGAGGCGATAGTGCCACTGGTTTATATGTATCGTGTAAGTGCTTCCAGGGCACCACGGCTAGAGTTCGATTCCTACTGTGGACTATTCTCCCTCTATTTTCACACACTGCCAGTTTCGTACTTGATTTCCTTTTCTGGTAGCTACTTTTTTCTATACTTCTTTTCTTTTCATTTCTTTTCTTTTGTTATCCTCTACACTTGTTTTTTTTCCTTTCAAGTAAGCCTTTTGTTTATCTTTGGATTTTCTTTTTCCCCTATAGGCCCGTATTTTTCTTTTTTATGTTCTTTATAATTATTCTTCCACTTTTTAAATAACAAGCTTTTCAATCTTCATTTAGATTGTGATTTGATTAACTGAGCAGATTTGGTCATTTATTGTGCATTTATATACTTATAATTTGATTGCTAATTTGCCTTCGTATATTAATTTTGTAAAGAATATTTACATCAAGAGAAGCCTATAAGAAAGAAAATATTAGTAATTTGCTAAACCACACAAAATTATTTTGAAATTGGGGCAGTCTTTTATCCAACTTATTTGTTTGACAGGCGTAACTTTTATTATTTTTCATTTTTTTGGGAAATTTTCTCAAATATTATGTAATGAAGTTGTTTGAGAGGAAAAATTTAGTTGAATTGATCTAATCTTTTGTTCATTGATTAGTTTGACTATCTATAAATGAAACTTTAATATAACAGATCGAATCGGCTCAAAACTAACAGAACTAAGTAGACGGTCTAATAACGATCTTCATGAGTAACGATAACTTTATATTGGCACCCGCTAATCCAAAATCTTGGATCCGCCCCTGGTTCTTCACCTCTTTGCATGTGCCAAAAACTGTTAAGGAAAGAAAAAGGCCCTTTCTCTCAACAAGTTAGATTCATCAGTAAAATATTCCTCCGGGGAGATTTTATTATTATTGTTTTGTGGTAACTCAAGTGGATCAAATTACGTCTGCGAGTGTAAAACATGTATCCGAACTAGTTTGGCCATATTGTGCAGAATGTGGGCCAGAATATAGTTGCATAATCCAAGAAGTTGATTATCAAATATTTGCCAAAACTTCTAGGGCTCAGTAACTACTGTCTTTTTTTTTTTTATAACCTCCATCTCTCCTTAGCCCTTATTAAACTGACCAAGACTTTGCTACTTTGCTTAGTCACAACAGACCCGCAATTATGAAAGGTAAATTTTCTCTATTTCATATTTTAAAATTTTCAATTATTATAGTTATAAAGTTGTTCTTTCTTATTTTCTACGTGATTGGTTTCAGTCTATTTGTCTCTAGTGTTGATATTGTCTCTATGTCGAATCCTTATGGACAACTGAAGAGTCGAAGCTATTCAACCCCTTGCTCATTTCTTCTTTTTGTCTTTTATGGGGTTTGCATTCTAAATGCCAATTTGTTTTTCATTTAAGTGTTGAAGGGGCTAAAGTAAGGTTTTTTGATGTTGTAATTTTTTTTAGACCCTGTTCACAAAAAATCAGAGGCAAGGTTTGATATTCTGTTTCTTTTGGAATTTTTTTATTTATCAATTGTCAGTTGTCTTTTTTTTTTTAACCCTTTTTAATGTTACTTCAATTCAAGGCTTATGGTAACATCTGTGTTGTTTTATAAAGAAATCGTGATCTCCTTTATCTCTAATGATGATGAGTATTACACTTTCGTTCTTCTAAAATCAACCATGTGGAAAGTTTTGGAGACCTGATCTGAAGAAACAATAAGGGACCTTGTGCTGTATTGGTTTATGTTCAATTTTTATCTTGTATTGCTCTAAATGAAGTGTGTTGCCTATAAAAAAATCTTATATTTTTCCACTATATGAATTTAATAACACTCTACAGTTGCAATTTTCATCCCTCTTTTAAGAGGTGAAAATGATTTGCTAAGAAAATGTAATTGTTGATTGAATTGGATATGAAGATCTTCTTTCTCTCTAATGATGATCATTAAACATTTTCGCCTTTCCTGAGATTGTATCCTGCTGAAAGTTTTTGGAGACCTGAGTTGAAGAGTCAATAAGATCATTCAAGTCCTGCTGTTTTCTTGTTATTATCTAATTTTTTTTATTACTGAGAAATCCCGAGGGTCAGTGGCTTAAAATTCGAACTAATTGGCCAACCCCTCTTTCTCCACTTATTATTCTGTGTGGCAGGTTTGAACTTGTGATGTACCTAACCCACGCATCACAAGCTGAGCTCTTACAACTAGACCACAACATTGGGGGCTCTTGTCTAATGTTATTTGGACTCTTAAACTTTTTCGTCTGCCTATGCCAGATATATTTCCGTGCTCAAGTCTAGTGAACATAGGTTATTTATTTGTCATGTATGTTTTTTGTTGTGTGTAAAACTTAGACAAAATGAGGTCTGATCTTTTATTACTTTTCTTCTCTGTTTTCCCATTGAGTATTAAGTATGGGGAATAAATTTATGTATTGTTTTTACTACACTGACTCATGTTTAGAATTCGTTTTTGTTTTCATTACTTTCCCACCAGCCAATAGGAGAGGATGCGAGTTTATCTCCCCCTAATGCGGTTGATATCAACTAGCATCTATTTCAGCCTCCACGATCTTAACTAGCATCTATTTCATTCTCCACCTCTTTGTATTGTTTTTGCACTTCAAATGTACAAACTATTTTACATGGAACACTTCCATCTTTTGCCACTTAAAAGAAACAAAATTTATCAAACATTTGATGAAAGCTTCTTGGTTGTGTTAAAGCTTTTGAGCGACACTGCAACATGGTTATGAGAAACCTTAGGAAATGTGCCTATTTTCTCTAACCCTTCACCCCATGTGATCTTGTATTGGTATCTGGCTGCTCCAAGTTTTCATTGTATCATGAACCAATGTAGTTTGTTCCTTCTTTGCAGGTGCCAAAAACTAGTAAAGCAAAGAAAAAGACCCTTCTGTCCACAAGGATAGATTCATGAGTAAAACTCCTCTGAGAAGATTCAGTTAATATTGTTGACTTTCTGTTAATAAATTTCGGGCGTTAAGAGTTGTTTCTAGTTGTTCTGGTCATCCGCTCAGCCTGGATGTCTCCTTTTGAATTTGCATTTCTATCTTAGAAGAAAGATGCCCTTTCTTATCATTGACAACCTTGTCGATTGCTTCTTTGGTATTGACATTCTGTTCACCTTCTTCATGGCATATCTTCATCAAGAATCCTTTCTTGCTGATGATTCTAAGTAAATAGCAATAAGGTATATATGGAAATAAAGAGCTTCTCTCTCTCTCTCAAACTTCAAGAGAATCTAACTGAAAATATTTCTATGGTTAACTGGTACTTATCAACCTGATTGGTATTTGTTGTTCTGTACTATTTCAATCGCTCTTCTTTTGAAGATCACAAAGAAGTGAATTTGGTTTCCAAACAATACCAAGATAACTGATGATGGAATGAACCAGATTCTCATATATGTAGGTATGATTTCCTTCAGACTCAGAGAAAGACGTTTAATTTAACTACTCCCAGGCGATGCATAAAACAAATATTAAGTTAGTACGATATTCAATCATCAACTCCTAAATATCAGATGTTGTATGGCGTATTTATCACTAAAGAATTGCATTATTTTTGTATTGGAATTTAATTTCATCTTTCATGTTTGATTTACTCATAAAGTGGGAAAGGATTAAATGTTTGCCTTTTAGAATGCATGTGTCGCTGTACATTAGTTTGATGCTGAAAGTTGCTTGCAGTGTCAAAACTGGGAATTGAAGCAGAATCCCCATCTCTAAATGGGTAACTTGAGTAGTTTTAGCTAGGGTCTTGAAGTTCCATGGTTGTCTCATCTATTAAGGATGAATTAGTGGGAGGAGGTAACTCCTCTTCTTATATTTTTAACTAGCATCTGTAGTTAACTCATTTTTCACATTGATTGACATATTTGGATATGATCTCTTGCTCCACTCACCTCTTGAAAGTGCTTCCACACCTGTTTCATGCAATATAAATCAATGTGAACTAAGATATCTGTATATTGTGTTTTTGCTCGTATTATTTTGTGTTCCAGTAACAATCTCCATTAGAACTGTAAAAAGCTGTTACCACTTACCAGCTGCTTTTTTAAGCCATTGATTCTAGAGCCATATATCTCTGCATATTAGAAGGGAAATCATCCTCTTCAGTTCTTTGTTTGACATCTTACAGTTGAATCAGTCTAGCAATCTTAATATTAAGTTGTTTTTATACAAAAGCAGCTAGCTAGCAGGAGTTATGTTATTGGAGTAACATGCACCTGTCCTTTTACCAAATCAAGAATTTGAAGTCATGAGGAATCTTCCTTAAATAGGGTGAGTCGAAGCTGAAAAGGTTAAAGGAAAAGGAAATTTTACCTTATATGTCCAGTGACTTTTATTGTGAACTATAAATAGTCACATTTAAAGTTATTTATGCGAGCTGGCCATTTGACTAAAAATATTTCATTTCATAGCTGTATATACACCAAGTTGGTATACCCCATAGCCACAGTATACTCCAATGGTATACGGTATCTAGGCCTGGGCATCGAGCGAGCGAGCCGAGCCCGAGCCGAGCCCAACCGAGCTTACTATGTTACCGAGTCGAGCCGAGCCTGAGCCGAGCCGAACCGAGCTTTAAACTATACCGAGCCGAGCCGAGCTCGAGCCGAGCTCAACCGAGCTTTGCTAGAGTTTGACCGAGCCCGAGCCGAGCCCGAGCTGACTCTTTTTCTTTTGTGTCCTCATACTTAATAATATAAAAAATAATATTTTTTTTTTCATCATTATTTGCACTGGAAACAATAGAAGATACACTTGAAGTAGAGGATCTTTCTAATTTATTATTTATTGTACTATTATAATTGGAGATTTTCTTTCACCAACAATATTGTGTTAGTAAATATTTTCATGACTTTTTTAAGCTTGTGTGATTAATTTAATACACATTTTTTTCTGCATCATACACTTGTTCACTGTTTAAAAATAAATTTAATTCTGTATTTATAGCCATATCACTTGAAGCAGCAGCTCTCTTTTTATTACTAATAATTTGTGCTAGAGGATCATTATTTGCACTGGAAACAATAGAAGATACACTTGAAGTAGAGGATCTTTCTAATTTATTATTTATTGTACTATTATAATTGGAGATTTTCTTTCACCAACAATATTGCGTTAGTAAATATTTTCATGACTTTTTTAAGCTTGTGTGATTAATTTAATACACATTTTTTTCTATGATTATTTTAGATCCTATTAATATATATTTTATTTTTGGTGAGAAATTCAATATTATGGTTATAATTTTACCATGTTAATAATTAAATGGTTAAATTAAAAATATGAATTGCATTTGATTTTTAGTATCAACTATTTAGTAGGCTTAACCTTTACATTATGAGAAAATAAATTTGCTTATGTCAAATAAATAAGGATAAGAGTACAAGTTTATCAATTGTTAATTATATTAAATATTAAGTAGACTTTAAATTAGTAATTGAGACTAATGAATGAAAGTTATATTTTAAAGAGAAAATTACATAATAAATCAAGTTAACCGAGCCGAGCCGAGCCAGCTCTGTCGAGCCGAGCTTTGACCGAGCCGAGCTTGACCGAGCTTTGACCGAGCCGAGCCGAACCGAGCCAAACTTTGAATAAAACCGAGCCGAGCCCGAGCCGAGCCTCTTTTCAAAATGAGCCGAGCCGAGCCGAGCTAAAGGCAATCGAGCCGAGCTGAGTTCCGAGCTGGCTCAGCTCTATGCCCAGGCCTAACGGTATCTTATATTCTATACCTTTCTAGTATACGTATACCCCAATAGTATAAAGGTTTGATACCCCAATGATATCTCAATGTTGTGGTTGTGTGGCTACAAAATATTTAAACAAAACTTGGCCACGATGGAGTAATATTTTAGTATGGAATAGCTAGTTTTAAAAACATCCCAATAAAAAATTGAAGTGCGGGAGAACCTACTTTGATTACCAGGGGTCATTTAAAGATGTTGCCATTTGTGTATGGTATGATTCTATTTTCTATCTTTATAGGAGTTAAAAAAGAATCATATGATACTATTGTAACAAATAACTCAAAGGCTCAACGACTCAAGGAGCCAATCTGTATTATTAACGATATATATTTACATGAATATAAGAAATAGATACATGGATTGTTGGAAAATATACTAATAACCATGCAGTTGTTAGTTAGATTATTTCTTGTTAAACAATTGCTTTATACATTTATTAAATATAATAAAGTATTATTTATTTAGATTAATTGTGTCATGTGTGTCCTATTATTTATACAGTAGTTGATTTAGTGTGTAGAGCCAAGCTTATACACGGAAGATTAAATCATCGGTTCTTATAAATAATGAAGTAGTGTTCGCAATCTAAGATGGAAATTGGACAAAACCATCGGTATGATTGTAGTACAAGATTATATATAATTTATCTTGATTATGGGAACGGTATAGTTCCAACTTCTTGTGCTAGTGCACTTTCTGTGTATTGAACGGACCAAGTAGAGATAAGTGTTTTTATACTGACTATATAAAACAAACTCTCTAGCTCATCAGATGTACTTATACTCTTAATCTTGATATAGCTATTATGAGTGATATATATTATTCATTGTCTTGATTTATCAATAGGTGAGGTCCAGGATATTTGGGTCAAATAATTCCTGATAAGTTGGATAATGATAATATGCATTTGCGAAGTGATAGCTAGTTGATAGAATCCACGTCTCGCTATAGAGATTGATGACATCCCTTTTGATAAGTTGGTATTTTACCAACTTAAAGACTAATCTAAGCTTTCGTTTTTGAATCCAAAAGCAACGTTTAGTGTTATTAATGCCGTGAATTGCTCATTTTCAGGTTGTACCAGATGGTATGAACATCAATTGAAAAGTGAAGCTAAATGAGCAGGATTTGGATTAAAAAAGTCAAGCATCTTGCCTCAGCTTGAGGCGCCCCGCCTGACCATTAGGCGCTCCACCCAGAGGAAGCAGTGTCTAGGCGCTCCGCCTGAGCCTCTCCACTGTCCAAGTGTGCGCATTTTCTAGGCGCTCCGCCCAGAATTGGGGCGCTCTGCCCAAGACAAGCAATGTCCAGGCGCCCCGCCTGAAGCTAGGCGCTCCACCCAAGACCAACATGGTCCAGGCGCTCCGCCTGGAAAGTGGGCGCTCCGCCCAAGCCTTGCCACTGATCAATTGTGTAAATTTTCTAGGCGCTCCGCCCAGAATTGGGGCGCTCCGCCTAAAACACGGGATCCTGAACTTGTATAAATATCAAAAGCTAGGGTTTTAACATTATTCAATTCTAGACTTATACTCTAAAGGCTTGCGGCGATTTTGTGAGTCAAGTTGGAGATTTAACATCATTTTGTAATCTTCTAAACTTGTATCTTTGAATATTAATTCATATATCAATCCAAAGTCTATGTTTGATTTCAATTCATCATTTCATTACATGTTGATTGCTTTGATTCAAACCCTAGTTATGAGTAGCTAAATTCATAATTAGGGGTGTAATTGTGCTATTGTGATAGAAAATTAATGGGTGTTGTTTTATTTCACTAACTATAACACAAGTAACAATTATCCAACTCCCCATTACAATAACATCAAAATCCCAAAATCCATGATATTTGGGATTTCTTGTCTACATTGCTAGTTAAAGACTCGGAAGAAATTAACTAGTGTAGAATAGTGGAGTTGGCGAGGATTTGAGTTGATAGGCTATTCATATAGACTAACTCATCTAAAAGGAGTTACGCTCGGAAGAGGTCTCCTTTCCTCGGGTCATTGAGTAGTGCTTCAAGCATTCAACTAAGGCTTTGACGAGCGGGTTGTGAAAGATCTCTCCTAGGCCGGAAGGATTCTAGAGATCACGATCGAAATGCTCGACCATAATTATACTTGTGTTGGGAAGGTGAAGTAAAGACACCCGTTGGTTGGAAATCACTATTAGTTGGTTGCACCCCTAGTCTAGTAATATCGAACAACTTACTCGTTTAATTGCTTATACTTTAGAATTAATCATAATTTTCATCAAACAAATCATACTTCTAGGACTCAATACTAAACCTCATTTGAATATCCATTTGCAACTCTCTCACTTGACGTGCTAGTTCCCTTGGGAAATCGACCCCGACTCACATCGGGTATTATACTTGACGACCGCCCTTCACTATTAATGGTGTAAGATTGAGCGTGGATCGCCTTTATGAAAGCTTATAAGCTTCTATGTGTAAACCTAGCTAGTGGATTTTGTATCCGGCACATGGAATAAGTTAAGCAGAAATCTAAAGGATATTCATTTAATCAATATATTAAGTTGTCGGTAATTTAATATTATTGATTGGTGTCTGTAATCTTAACGTGGGGAGTTAAATAAGATTTGATGGAAGAATTCGAAATTCATCTAAGGAGTGCAATTACGAATTTCTAGTGGAAATAATTTGTAATTTATTATGGAAAGGTTAATTCTAGAGAAAAAGAATTAATACCATAATTGAAAGCCTTATTAATTGATTCTGTGGTCCCTGTTGTGACCAAATCCAATTTGGACCGGGAGAAAGTTGTTTGGTGGAAAAGGAAAATCCTAACAGGTTTTGGAGAAGGGTTTTAAATCCCAGAACTTAACCTATAAAAGGAGGATTTCGGCCTCCACTGCACACACACGAAAAATACATATTTTTCACCCTCTTTCTCTGAAGCACTTGTTCCACCCAAGTACTGTTGCTCCGGGAATTGATCGGGTACACAACAGAAGACCGTGGAAAGCTGGAGCAACTGGACAACAAGGTTATTGAAGATCTTTGTGTGGGCTTTAACAGGTATTCCGTTTTATATTATTGCAAAACTGAATGCTTGCTACTAGTTTGTCTAGAATACATGTGAGTATGATGTTTGAACTGCTTCCGCTGCATATATGTTCTTTCATGGATGACGTGATATAGCACAACTATAAGTCTAAAGACTAATGGACTAAGAGTGCTAATATGCCCCCTCAGTTTGGACGGGGTGAAATTACGAACAAATTGTCATGGAAAAAGAAAAAATGAGATGATGATATGCCTTTTGTATAGATGTCAGCAAGTAAGCAAAATGTCACATATTGGATTGCAAGACCCATTGACCAACTCTATCAAGAACATAATGAAAATCAACATCAATATGTT
This sequence comes from Petunia axillaris subsp. axillaris, assembly GCA_029990575.1. Classification (NCBI taxonomy): domain Eukaryota; kingdom Viridiplantae; phylum Streptophyta; class Magnoliopsida; order Solanales; family Solanaceae; genus Petunia; species Petunia axillaris. The sequence continues at coordinate 7,104,092 of JARKNS010000001.1, read as the reverse complement.
TAGAATAATCGTGAACACTAGATTACGAGAAATGTATGTTAAGCTGACATTTTCACACATCACTCGAACTGGTTCTCGAAGATAAAGACCAAGTTCAAGAAGGATAATATGAATCCAAGAGTAATGTGATCCGGATTAGTACCCGAAGCCATGGAGGGTTCACTCTCAATATTCGAAGCTTGGGATGCTTTAAGAGGGATTGGAAACCATGAATCAAATCAAAGGATTGGCCAGACAAGCAACTGAGAGCTCACTGGAATCTGTGTCCACGTGATCGCGAGAAAACAAGCGCGACCGCGCAGGCAAAATCCACTGCAGTGCATAATCGTGAGATGCAGAACGCTATCGCGAAGAAGCTTCAACTCATAAGGCGCGATCGCGACACCCAAGGCGCGATCGCGGTGAAGAACGTCCTGGCAGCTTGGCAGAATCCATATTAGGGGCTTTTTAGTCTATTTATCATTGTATTTAACTAGTGTAGGGTTTAGTCATTTAGCTAGATTTTGGATGATTGAGAATACTTTTGTAAGAGTGTGTGTGGGTTTAATCCATTTTCTTCTTCTTGGATTTCTCTTGGATTCTCTTGAGTGAGAGATCCATTTCTTAAGTTCAAGTCTCTTCCCCCTCGGATATTGGTCTTTGATTGTATTCGTCTAGATTAGGGTATTACAATTTATTGTAGTGTTCTAATTTACTTACAATTTTGGGATTGATTCCTTTCTTTCTTCTATCCATTTCCTTATTTCCTTCTATCCTTTACTTTATGTTGTTGATTTTATCATTTTGTTGACCGTTTCCTATTCTTAGCATTTAGGATCATATCATTTGGTATCAGAGCTCGGATCGGTTTTTTTTTCCGCAAACACAATCTTGGATTTGATTATCAAAATCTGAAAATTACAAAAGAATTGAAAAATTAAAAAATTTCAAAAGAATTGAGTCATAGATTTAGGGTTTCGTTGGATGAAATTCTTGTTGGAAGCTATTGATTATTGATGCTAGAAGCTGTGATTGAAAGTAATTGAACAACAAACAACGTTTGGGGCGAAAAATCAAAAACTAGAGTTCTTCAAGTTCTTCAACAATTGATTTGGGGCTTTTGCATTTTGGGTGTTGCTTTTGAAGAATCAACTATTTGGGTTTTTTCACGGACTTATAAGGATCTTATATCTCAAATTTGAATAAAAAATAAGTAGATTTGGAAAAATTCAAGTGAAGAAAATTTCCTGAAATTAAGGCTTCAAGTTCTGCATCAGACCTAGATTTTGTTCTTCGCGATTGCGCGCCAACTATCGCGATCGCGCATGCTTGTGTGTTTATTGTTCTTCGCGATCGTGCAGCGACAGTGCAGGCTTGTTGAAATATGTTCTTCGCGATCATGAGCCGACAACGCTGGGTTATTGATTTACTCTTCACGATAGCGCCCAAACTCAAGCGACAGCACTGAACAAAAAAAAAATCGGTCACTTTACAGATTTCTCGGAACAACCCCTAAACAGTTTCAGATCATCCAAACCTCTTTCATATCATCAAATACATTAAGTTTCTAGATCATAAACAAAATTTCATCCATATCCAAATTCATTTTGTACCAATTCGGTTCGTGCTTTACTCTTTTTAGTTTCATCGCATGTTTTATTTGTTCCTAGTCCGTTTGTGTGTCTTTATCCGTTTCTTTGGTGTCTTATAAACTCCACTCCGAACCAAAGCGTGGATACTTGCCTTGAGAATTGAGGTTGTTGAACCTTGAAGAGATTGAGGGAACCCTTGAGTGGAAAAAGGCTTGAGTGGTGAGAAAATTAGAGTGTGGTCACAAAAGCCATTGACCTTGAGTATATACACGAGTGGAAAGAAAATTAAGTATTCATATATCGAGTGATACACATGAGGGATTGAATTTGTGAGGTCCTTTTCTTTTCATTGTTGCAAATATGTCCTTGGAGGATGATTGTGGAGGTTATGACTCTTATGGAGTTGATGGGGATTGTTACAATGATTGTGGAGACTATGGTTCCTATGATGATGGTGGGAGTTACAATGATTATTTGGGGAACTATGACTCTTATGGTGATGAAGCGAGTCACTATGGTGATCATGAAGCTCGTGGAGACTATGAGGGTTATGAGGATGAATGTGACGATGAAAACTCCTATGCTTCTAGTCTTGGAGATGATGATAGTGACACTTCAAGGTACAATGTTCCTACTTACTCTTCTTGTGATGAACTTGAAAATGCAGATAGTGACATAGAAAGAATTGATGATGAAGCTTATTATAGAGATTGTTCATTTGCATCCCCTCTTTGCGTTCCTAAAAATAAATAAGGAGTAGTAGTGGTCTTTCTATTGGTTTGAGAAGAAGTGGTAATTACTCCATGAGAAAAAGAGAGTCTACATCTTCTAATTGTGTTAAAAAGTTTAATGTCTCTAATTCTTATGTGAAAGACAACTTGAGGCCTAGAGTGAGAAAATGTGCTACATGTACAACAAGTGATTTGTCTTGGACTAACAATGCTTTGAGAACTATATTTAAACGGAATTATTTTGTAGACAACCATGAGCATGATATAGTTTGTGTGGAGCAATTTTTGGAAGAAATAAAGAACTTTTTCCACACAATTTGTAAGCTTGGAGAGCGCGCTTGTGCTATGATCATTGATTATAAGAGTCGGACTAATGTTGCAAATGTTTTTTTGGTTGAGCAATTAAAGTTGGAAACTTGTCGTCATCCCTTGCTTTATAGATAGCCTTGGTTGAATGGAGACAAGTTTGTGGTCATTATACAACAAGGGTGGGTAAAGTTCAAAATTGGCAATTATCATGATAAAGTACTATGTGATGCCCATAAAAGGTTGTCACTTGTTGTTGGGAAAACCATGGAAGCTTGCTAGAAATGCCAAGTATAGTGAGAAGTAGGGAAAACATACTCTCACTTTACGGGACCAAAAGTTTATTCTTAACACCAGTCCTTCAATAAAAGTCAAAGAATTTTATTTGAAAATGTTAGAAGTGGCAAGAAAGACAAAGGAAAAGGGGTGAGGCAAAGGTTGGATGAAGGTTCTCAAGGAGAAAAATTGAAAGTTGAGGTCAAGAGTACCCCTAATCCTTCCAAAGGGATTCTTGGCACATGTCCTAATCCAAATGAACTTGAGAGAGAAAAAATTGAGAGGATTAAGGGAGTGACAAGTGACAAACTCAAGAGAGGAAAAACGAGACTTCTATTTCTTTATGCATCATATCATGGAAAACAACAGTCATAGCTCTCACGTAGGTTGCCCCAGCATTTTTCAAGCCGAACGGCATCACTCTATAGCATTAAGTTCCCCAAGGTGTAGTGAATGCCGTTTTGTATGCGTCATCTTCATCCATCTGGATCTGGTGATATCCAGCATAGCCGTCAACGAAGGATTTTATCTCATGTTTGGCACAATTATCTACGAGAGTGTGAATATTAAGCAACAAGAAATTATCTTTGGGACTCGCCTTGTTCAAATCTCGATAGTCGACACATATCCTTGTTTTTCCATCCTGCTTAGGAACCGGAACAACATTCGCAACCCAAGTAGTGTACTGAACCAATTGAATTACTTTTTCATTTAACTGTTTCATTATTTCACCATGGATTTTCTTGATCATATCAGTTTTGAACTTCTGTTGCATTTTTCTCACTGGAGGGAAACCCGGTTGAATTGGCAATTCGTGGACTATCAATTTAGAACTCAAACCCGGCATCTCATCATATGACCATGCAAAAACATCCCGATATTCAAAAAGCACTTTTCGAATATCGTTCTTCACTTCAGGTCTGGCATACATGCTTATCTTGGTTTCCTTCATATCATCAGGGCTCCCAAGATTAACATCCTTTGTATCAGCCAAATTAAGTTTAGGCTTGCCCTCATGGCGTTCAACTTCCAAGCCTATTTCAAAATCAGCCTGTTCCCCATCATATTCAATCTCGTTAACAAATTCCTCAATGTCTTCTTCATCACTTTCAACCTCAACTATAGTTATGGAGCCAAAATCAGATTGTGGTCCCTGGATGGACGATAAGTTCCTTGAACATGTCATGATATCAGGACCAGCAGATATATCACTACAGATAAACAAAAGTAAAATAAAAATTAGGAATATGAACAGAGATTGAAGGAAAGCTTGGCTCTTTGGCCTTTCATTATGAAAAAGGGTTTGAATTACTAAAGGGGAGATGAGAAAAATAATACACTTGGCATACAACCCTTAGAATATCCAAGTGTATTCAAAAGAAAACTGTAAAACAACAGTCTACCAAGACCCCTTCCTGATGGGGAAGGGAGTTGTATTCCAGTCAGTCAGGTGCACGTCCGAGCCAATGTACTGTATTGAAGCATTGCTGGAGCCTTCACTCGGCTGCACCATGCAGATTTCAAAAATGCCACCTAGATCGAATGGTGCATCCTGATTGTCTTCCACTGTGTTGACATTTGTAATGACAACCTTTGGTTTCATGACATAACCCATAAAAGACTGAGCGAGACACGGAATTGGCTTTGGGAGAGACCAAACTTCTGACTTCTTTTTCTTTGCTTGCTTGCGATCAGCTGCTTTTGGCTTGAACCCTAGTCCCCACTTGCCCTGCACACCATATGGATAAACTGGATTCACCCTGCCTTATAGTGATGCTCCCAAGCCCTTCCCAAATTGGAAACTATGCTTTAACATTTCAGATGCCATCATAATAGACGTCTCTGACACTCTTGGGACGGGTATAGGTTTTCCTTCTGTTACTTTTTCCACATACACCACATCAGAGGTTTGATACATGATGGTCGGGCGTGTGGTGACAACTTCAAGGGCTGGTACATCCAGATTGTTGTTAAACTATAAGTCATCCTCTCCAAGACAGCTTGGTTGTCCCAAGTGAACTTGACCACCTGATGGACTGTAGAAGGCACAACACCGGCCATGTGGATCCATGGTCTGCCCAATAATATATTGTAAGATGTATCCGTTTCCATGACTAGAAACTCAATGCTGAAAGTAGCAGGACCAATGGTCAACTCAAGATTAATGATGCCCAAAGATTCTCGAACTCCACCATCAAAAGCACGAACGGCAGATGAACTTGCCCTGATTTTGCTCATATCCACCTTTAGACTCTTCAATGTAGACAGAGGGCAAATGTTCAATCCTGTGCCGCCATCTATTAGAACACGTGCGACATAGGAGTCTTCACACTTAACTGAGACATGAAGTGCTCGATTATGACCAGTTCCTTCTGCTATCAACTCCTCATCGGTGAACGTCACACTATTAGTCTCGAATACTCTGCCAGCAAGTGCTTCCAAATTAGCCACAGTGGTTTGTTCAGGAATGTAGGCCTCATTCGGTATTTTGAACAGTGCGTTGCGATGTGCTTCAGAGTTCATAAGTATAGACAAGAGTGATATCTGAGCTGGAGTCTTTCTCAATTGCTCGATGATAGAATTATCTGTCGATCTCATTTTCTTCAAAAATTCTTCAGCTTCTTTCTCGGACACCGGCTCTTTGATGGTCCTTGGTCTTCTCGACTTGGATTTGCCTTTCTTAATTCTTCCGGGGTAAAATATCTCCCGGACCGAGTTAGACCATTTACATCTACAACAACCTCCACGATTTCCTTCCCATTGTAAGACATAATTGTCTTGTTGTAGTTCCGGGGAACGACCTTTATACTTTTGACAGGGAGTTGTGCTGCCTAAGTAATGATAAACGGTTCACACTTCTTTGCCTTAACCTCGAAGACCAGAGTTTTCTGGCATGATGCTCCTTGCACAATAAATGCTGGTGCACGGTCATGAACTTATTCATGCTTTGCAGCTGGAATTGTGAAACTTGGCTCAATAGCCGCATCTTGCTTTGCTTTGTTGACAACAGACGCACTTGACTTTCCGCCGATTACAACAATAAATGGCTCATGGCTTTTGATGTCTGGGGAGGGACCAACTGCCACAATCTGCTTGGCGGCTTTCCCTTTCATGTCTTCTTTTATGCATACCACCCCTACCATGTGTATGTTTTTTTGAACATCATGAGCTGGTAAAGGATTTTGATTTACATTTTGTGTTTCGTCCCCCACGACTTTTATCTAATTGTTGTCTATCATTGCCTGGATTGCCCTTTTGAGTTCCCAGCATAATTATGTGTCATGTCCAGGTGCTCCAGAATGAACTGCGCAATGGCGTGAATGATCAATTTTTCCATTGGGGTTCACTTTTCCCGGGATTGGTTTCAACAGATTGGCTTGTTGCAACTTTTCAAACAAATTAGTGTAAGTTGCCCCCAATGGGGTGAACTGTCTTTTCTCTTGTTGCATGTTTCTCTGTTGCATGTTTGGATGCAAACCCGGTGGACCTCGTGATCGATAAGGCATCTCCTTCTGAGCCGGGAATTGAGCATGCACCTGCTGATTGTTATACTGGACTGGAACAAGGGGTGGACGCCATTATGGACCAGACAGTGTTTGAGCATAAGATATTACATTCACAGGAAATGAGAACTACGGCATAGTATATTGGGGCGGAGGATAGAAGTGTTGTGGTGGACTTGTTAGATTGTATCCTTGACGGTCATTGTATCGTCCATCATTTCTTCTTGGTCTAGGGCCAACCATAGCCACTTCTTCTTTCTTTTCTTTCTTCTTCCCAAAACAGTTTGATCTTGATTGTATTGCCTGGATAGTGGCTCTCAAAGCTGTTTGGCTGACAATCTTTCCAGTCTTGATTCCTCTATCAATCATTTCATTAATTCTCACTGCTTCACTGAAGTGCTTCCCAATGGCAGAGGCCATCGCTTGGTAGTATGTTTCATCGAGCACTTCGACGAACTCTTCAACCATCTTATCATCTGGGATCAAAAGGCTCACACGCGCCGCCTGTTCGCGCTGCCTGTAGGCATACTCTCTGAAACTTTCACTTGGTTTCTTTGTGATCGTCTTCAAAGAAGAACGATCAGGAGCAGCCTCTATTTTGTAATCAAAATGGTTCAGAAATGCGTTGGCCATGTCATAAAAAATGACCCTCTTCGAAACATCTTGCTTTATAAACCATTCTGTCGCTGGTCCTCCCAAACTGTCAGCAAAGTATGCCATCAACAATTCGTCCTTTTCAATGCCCCTCATTTTATTAAGGTAGATCTTCAAGTGGATCCTCGGATCACCTTGTCCAATGTACAGATCAAACTTGGGCACAACAAAACCTTCAGGCAATGGCACATGGGGGAACAAACAAAGTCTTTGTATGAAATATTGGTTTTATCCCCTTGCCCCTGTATGTTTTTCACAGTTTGCTCCAAGCTTTTCAATTTCTGAGCAAAATCATTCTTTTATATTTTTCCCAACCTCTCAATATCAGAATGTGATTCTGGGTGGTTCCCCTGATCATATGACTCAGTGGGGCGGAGAACATTACCCCGAGCTTGGTCGAACTGTTGAGTTTTCAGCTGCGGGTCGCTATTTAACTGTTGCAAAGCATGTCCCCCAAGAACAGTGAATGGTTGGGTAGGGGTTTGGGTAGGAGCTTGGGGTGGAACTTGTAGTCCATGATGTGGGACTTGTCCCCCACATTGTATACTTGAGGGCCCGGCATCATTGTTGGTAGCCATATGTGGACCAAAGCCTGGAGGGTAGTGAGGATCTTCGGCTACTGCAGATTTGTCCTGTGCGCACAAGATCGTTGTTGGTGTGACCCCTTCCAAGAGGGTAGGCCTAGGAGGAGGTGCCTGTCCCGTGGTTGCTGCGTGATGCATGTCAACCAAAAACTGTTTCAAACTTTGGACCTCATCTGGCAGCTTTTCGCTTTCTAGTGCAGCGAGTTCCTGTGTACCGGTATCAGATTTCTCTCTGTCAGATGCCATGGTGATGATTCCCTTTGATCCTGTTGTGTATGTGTGGAATGATGTCAGAATTACGTACCAAATCTCTAAATTCCAAAGCTATGTGTAAACAAACCCGCTTAGCACAAAAGAATCACAGGTCGCAGCCTAAGGTTGTTATGCGTCATCTCGAATCGGTTCATGGCGCGAGCCGCGTATACCGATTGTATCCCCAAAATATTTCTACATGTCGCGTTAGACAAAATCATGATGCAAATCAAAGCGACACGTAATTCCGAACAAGGACAAACTTGGATTTTCTTTTTCCTTTATCTTTACCTCTTTTTCTGACTCAACAAACCTAATTTAGACAAACGACATGCGACAGACTCAAAATAAACTGCTTGACAAGATGCACGAGTCAAAAGATATATACAAACTGACATGATAATGGATGGGTCCACCCGGATGGTGAAAATAATGAGACTCAATATTTGAGCGGAGTCAGATTATTTTACGAGGATCGATGCAAAATACAACTTAGCTAATTACAATTTATCGTCTGTACCCTGTCTTGACCTTGAAAAATACAATACAAAGTAAAGTGGGACCTAAAAAAACACCTTTTTTAATGAAAATTAAAGATTCAACCCGAGGGAGGTTCTAACGAAACTTAAGAACAGATTATGAAACAAACTATTTTTTATCCGAACGGTGATTCTAAAATCGACATTATGACAACACAAAGATGGACACAATTTTTTGAGACAAACTCTTTGATCTAATTCGAAAAAGAATCTTAGAGTATATACAAAATTTGGCCATTATGACGACACAACGACACAAAATATTACGCGAATTAGATGCAAAATTGGTTTACAAAAATTGGCCATTATGACGGCATAAAATGACAACTAAAGATATTTTGACATCCGGGACTAAACTCATTTTTTTCATTTCTCTCTTTTTTTTCCCTATTTCAAAATTCGACACTCACCCCCGGTGATCGGTCAGCATAATAACCCTTTTTCTACAATAAATGCAACACAGAAAATACTTCGGACGTATCTCGACGCCAAAGAGACAACCTAGACAAGTGCGGTACCGGTGTGCCGCACCTCACTAAGTCAAATATGATGCAGATAATTGGGCCTAAAGGTTTAACTCTAGGTGACGCCACTGACTCGGTGTCTAGACTGGCTGAAGAACCCGGTGGACAGACCGGGCGGAAAGCGCATCAGGGTCATCCAGAAACAGTGTGCCCGATCTAAAACCCCCTCACGCCTTCCTCCTAAATCATGGGCTATTTAGTAAGAAGTCTTAGATGCCACAAGAAATCTGGTAAGTGCACGTGTGCGTGTGTTTCAGAGACTCAAAGGGTTGCAGAGGAAGATAGTTTATACACAGTTAAACAATATCAAAGCAGTAACATTCAACTTTTCATGCGATAACGGCAAGAATATAACAACCAAATATTTAATAAATTAAAACATGTGACAATTTTATCAAAGCCGGAGATTATAGTTTTTACTAATTTCCTCAGCGGAGTCGCCAAGCTGTCACGACCCTTTTTCACACAAAACTTAATTAAAAAGAATTTCATATTTTAAGGTTGTGACGGTGTTAAAGGTACACAATTATTAAGAGATTTCGGAGTCGCCACTTGACAAGTTAAAGGTGTGCCAAGTCACCAAAGTGGTGTACCTGGAACACCTTTGACTCATTAAGTGGTCTGCGTCAAAGATTCGGGTAAGGTCCTCAGTTGACTCTTGGGAAGGTATTAGGCACCCTCGAGTCCTGTGCCGAGCACAGTTGCTTTATTGTCGTAATTTTTATTTATTAAATATGGTTGTTATATTAATACCTTTATTTGAATTTATGCTTGGATTAAGAAAATTAAAAGCGTATTATTCCTTTCCAACCTCACAGAGGACTTGACGAATTTACACTCCGGTTCATAATAAATAAATAAAATGTATTATGCATTTCCAACCTCACAAAGGACTGGTCTTTTTTAGAAGAGTTTAGTTAACTTCAATGAGACTATTTTTTTTTTAAAAAAAAAAAGGTGAATTGTTTGCGAAAATCATAGTGGGTTAGCCCGTTTGCATTAATAAGCTGCCGTAAAGATCATTTTCAAAAATATATACATATATTTGTTTTATTTTTATTTGCTGGGTATAACTTAACACCATGTACCAAGTCACCCACAGGGTATACTTTAATACCAATTGGCTTCTCACAATTTAATTTTTCTTTCGAATTGGCTCCTCTCAATTTAGTTTTTTTCTCTGTCTAATAAGTAGATCACGAATCATACTTATCATTGCCTAATCTTTCTCAACATAATTTCTTTTTTCTAAAAGTAGATTACTAATCATACTTAATAATGCCTAATTGTATAAGCCTTTACAATCCTATTATTTTTGCCTAATCGTGTGAGTCATCTCACTTCCGTTAGAATTGCCTAATCGTGTCGTCTTCCTTATTATATATAGATTATTAGTTCAAAATATGTACAAGTTCTTTGCCTTTGTTGTTGGCCTAAATGAGAAAACGTTGTGTGAATACAATACTTTCATAACCGCTTGACTATCCAAAAGAACTCGTATTCAAAACGAAATCAAATTTAATCCTTTTAAAATTAGCAGCTCATGATGAGTTTGCAAATACTTAAAACTGTTTCTTGTTGTGCTAGAATTGAAGTTGTACCCATTAGTGGGTTCTCGCATAACATTTTCAGATTTAAAGGAAGCTGCAATGTATTAACATTTTTCTACTTTATATATAGCAAAGGAGACACATAAAAATAATTGAAAACATACAAGACATACATAATTTTAAAAAAAAAAAAAAAAAAAAAAAAAAAAAAAAAAAAAAAACCTCATCAAGCCTGGTCTGAAACTCGGGTCCAAATTTGGACAAAACCTGCAATAAGTCATTTGTTTTAAGCAGATATATGGTAGTTGCATTTTTCCCTCTTTTACAAAAAACTATTTCTAGGCCATTAACATTTACCCTTTGGACTGAGTCTCATAAGTAGAACTTAACATCTATTAAGTGAAATAAACTTGTAAAAATATACACATATAAGATTGCAGCTATTGAGTAAAATAAACTTGCACAAAAACTGTACACACAAGATCGCAACGTGTCAGGTAAAGTTTCTTTTCATTTTTTATGAGTCTTTCCATAGGCTAATGATATACATATAAAATAAGTAGAAGATTGATACAAAAATTAAAGGGAGTTTACCTCGTGCTAAAACTCCTTAAGCTACAACAGTAACACAGCATCAACCAAAGTAATCAACCAACATAACCAACAGCAGAAACCTCTAAGACCAGTAACAAACCCCTCTGAAATAACTCTATTAAACTCACTAAACTCTCTAGCTTTTTTTTCTCCTTTTTCTCAAGCTTTCTCACTCTTTCTTTCTAAAAAAAACTAATATTTTTTGCTCTCTTTCGAATCTAGAATCCTTTTTTCAAGAGTGAAAAATATTTTTTAGATGAGAGTATGTATTTTTCGGATCTTATTGTGTGTTGAAATGAGAGCAGAACTCTCTCTTAAACAGAGTTGAGGATGAGTGTGAAGATGGGTGAAAGGACACACCCATGTGCTCAATTTTATTTTATCAGAAAAAGTACAAGGATCCTATGTAAAGTACCATTTTCCTTGCTGGCTTGTACTATTACTTTTGACCTTTTGGCTTCCAAGACAAAATATCCGAATTTAATTTGCCAATTCTAACTGCAAAACCAACTAAGATTCAAACTTAACTAAAAATGGACTAAGTGAAATGGAAAAAAGTTCATTCCCAGCATAAACTTAAACCAAAAATATAATAATGGACAAGTCCAAAAAGAAAGCTCTAATTCTTCATATCCAAACTGACTACTCTAAATTTCTAGGGAGCTTGCTAAAAAAATGATAAGATTTTAAAGAACTCATCCATCTTTGATTTTTCACTTAACAAACTAAAATAGAAATTTTAGACTAAGCAAAATAGGAACATACACGCTTTACGCAAGCAATTGGACTTCATGATTCAGCATTCCATGCCATTCACTCCTATGTTTTTCTTCAAACAAGCTTAACAATAGACGAGACAGTAGCTAACATTATCAAGTTATTGCAAGCTCAAACAGGGACACAACACACTAAATCACTGACCATACAAGTATCTAATATAACATGAACAAGATCAATGTTTCACTAAAACCAAAAGATAGAAAACTTGATTAATTGAGACTCATCATACAAATGGGACTCGAAACTCAACGTGTTTGCATTCACTCACACGGGCACATTTGCGCACACTCACAATATTTGCTAGACCAAAACAATCTCATGAATCTAAGAACGACAACAAGCTTAAGCTAAAACAAGGACAGTGAATATAAAACCAAACGTTGGAGCAGGTCATACATCAATTTGCTATGTCAACATTTTAAAAATAAACAAACCAAACAAGCTTAGGAGTTACCATAATTCGACATGTAATCTCATGCTTGAAGAAATTCAGTGATCATAAATATGGCTAATCTAAACACATGTATTCAGAGGCCAAACCACACACATGAGATCCTTTTACATGATTTTCATACTATACTAAGCTATGACTAAACAAGCAAGCAAATTTAGAAGAAATCAAGAATTTTTAGTCTAACCCATAGACAAAGCTAACTGTTATTCCCATAAACTAACAGCCCTCGCCGCTTTGTCTCCACCACTGCTTCGGCTTAATGCCACCAGTGACATCGCCACAGCCTCGAAACATTGTTGCCTCGTCACGCTGCCTCAATATTAAACCAGCCACCGTAACAGCTCCACCACTGGTTTCAAACTCACCATGACATACACAAATACTACCCCAACAGCCCATCGCATCAGCATCATCACTGCTCCTACACCGTCACATCACCAGCTTCAAAACGGCCCAAAAGTAGCCGAGACCAGCACATGCCACTAACAAACGCTGCCACATTACACAATGTTTCGGTCATCAAACCACGAGCCAATACAGATCACCATATGCTGATCCAAACTGTCATCATCATCACAGTACAATACATTTGGAGCAGCCCCAAAACATCACCATCTCATCCGAACAGCCCCCCTCGCATCACCATTCAAAAAAAGAAGCAACGACACCCGGAGAAGAAAAAGGAAACAATAGCATAAGAAAAAAAATAATGTAACATAAGAAAATATAAAGAGAAACGGAATAGAGGGGGCTGCGAAGGAATAGAGGAGAAGTTGGGGGCTGATATAGGAAATCAGGAAGAGAGGAAAAACTAAAACTTACCGGTATATAGCAAAAATCAGCAACGCTAAGCTTTGCCCGAAATTTTGAGGCCCGATCTACCAAAAACGGCTAAGAATTTGGATAAAATAATTGTAGAAATGGAAAGAGGGGCTCAAGAGCTTTCCGGAAAGATATAATTTATAATTTTTGGACCACCGGAAGGCGGTGGTCCGATGGCGGCGGAAGGCGGCTCTGCGGGGAAGGAGTGGTGGGAGTTGGGTTTCCGGTGGAGGTCGAATTTTGGCAAGCATTTCTTTAGCCTTAGGAACTTATGGGTGTAAGGTGAAAAATGAGGAAAGAGAGCTTATATATCTAGGACTTTGGGTGGGCTTTGGTTTATTGGACCGGGTTTAGGATTGGGCTACATATATTTCTACCAATGGCCATTAAAGACTCTAAACTTTTTAAAACATACATAATTTATTACAATTAAAACCATATAAATTTACAATACTATCACAATTAAAACATAGAATCACAATCAAACACATAACAAATAATTTTTGGTAATTTTCATATTTTTCAAACCAATTAATGACAATTTTAGTTAAAATAAAATGCTAAAATTTTTAAAAAATTCGGCCAAAATCTTAAGAATCTAACACAGCTATTTTGAGCATTTTTTTAAAAAAAATATTTTGTGCCAAAATTAGGTGATTACAAATCCTCCCAAGAATTTAGAGGCTTGGGTGCAAGCCATTATCAGTGCCGAGGGGAGGCTGCAGAAAACAAGTGGCTTGGATGGTTTAGCCGCTCGAGCGGAAAACAAGTGGTCGGGCAAGCGACTCGGTTAGTATGTTTCCAAATTCGATATATTGTTTTTTCTTGATTCGTCTCTTATTGGTCTTACTCCTCTCGTCTTTTTCAGATTTCAACAAGTTTCCTACCGAGGCGGAGAAGGAGGAAGACAAGAAAGAGAAGAAGAAAACGAAGAAGAAAAAGAAGCAGGGACGACGAGTGGAGGTCGTCGAGGTCCCTGACGTTGACGCCAGCTTGCAATCCATAGAGGAGTCTGTCCAGACTCTTAGTCAGGCCTCGAGAGGTACTTTTGTTTATTTGTTGTATATCTTCCTTTTCTTTTCCTTTGAATAACGCGTTTTCTTTTCTTAAGGTTTGAAAAGAAAGGGCGATATGCCAAAGAAGCAAGCTAAGGCTGAAATCCCTCATGTTGATTTTCCTACGATTCCTCGACGAAGACTAATTGATGAACCAGACGATTTTTGTGTTCGAGGTGAGGTCGAGGCGGCGAGCGTTAAGGAACCAAGTCAAGTTGTTGATGAGGTTCACGAGGAGCTTGAGTTTGGCGGGGCCAAGCCTGCCTAGGCGATTTAGTCTGTGATGGGAGTGAGCACCGATTCAACCCAAGCTAAGGCAAACCTTCCTCAAGGGATTAGGCGAATCTCAGTTCCAATAGATGTTTGCCTGCTGAATGACATCATGGGGGTTGTCATTAGCTGCAAGGGGTTGCTTGGGCCTTTAGAAAATTATCAGCTCAAGAACATTTCCTCGGACGATTTGATGGCCTACTCGACTCAGCATGCGATTCATGCAAGGTTTTTTACTTGCTTTACTGCTTTTCTGATTTAACCGCTTTTCCCATTTTTGATTCCTTCCCCTTAGTTATAGGGCTACGTCTATGCCATGAAGGCGGCTGAGATCGAAGCCCAACAAGCAGCACAACTTTGGCAGGTTGAGGATGAGTGGGATCGTATGAGGAGCATGCTCGAAAAGCAACTCTTTGACTCTTGAGCCAATTTGGGCCGATCTCAGAAAGAAGCGAACAATTAAGCGCCAAAATCTCTCAGGCTCATGGAGAGTTGCCAATATTTTGGCTGAGAGGAGGTCTCAGGAGGAGTGTCATCGAGCTGAGCTTCAAAAGCAGGCTGATGCAGTAGATGCAGCGCTCAGAAGATCAACTGAGCAGTTCGAGGAGATTTTTTTGCTGCTTACCTCGAAGATGAAAGAGGTTGAAGCTAAGAACGAGGTTCTTGAAACTAAAATGAAGACCCTTCGGGTTAGAAAGCCAGCCTCATCTTCTAAGTTTAAATCCAAGTTCAACGTCAAGTTGGACCTGAGAGCTACCCGAGCAAAGGTTGATAGAAATTGGGAAATCATCCAGACCAAGCTGAGGACCCTTGAACAATGTAAAAAGGGCGTTAGTTTGGATGACGAGATTGCCAAGGCTAAGGTGGAAGTTGCCACGATTCGAAAGTTTTTAGATCAGCTTTCTTCGAGCAGCAATAGTGGGCCTGAGTGAGTGGTTGCTCGTTTGTTTTTGTTTTTGGGCCTTCGGGCCATTTCCTTGTAATTATTCTGGCCTTCGAGCTTTGTGAATATATGAATGTTGAATGTCAACTGTTTCAATGTCTTTTTGATTTTATGTTTGCTTGTAAGACTTTAAGTATATTACAGAGCTAGCTTAGGACGACGCCTCGTCCTCGAGCCGAGGCTTAGACAAGGCTTAACGGATAAAAGATGATAAATCAATTTTTATTCCATTGATAGAAATTGAACCAGCTTACATAGAGCCCAGTCGTACTTAGGAAAATTTTACAAAATCCATTTGAGTCAAAGAATGTAAGTAGTCGGGCATATTTTAACGGGGCCTCAGGCGGTCTCAATATTTCGAAGTTTTTGAGTTGAGTCTCCAATTGAGTCCCCGAGTCTAGGTTATTTTTTGAAGAACTTGAGCTACGAGTCTATGAGTGGATTGCAGATTGATCTCATTCCTTAGAACCCCCAGTGGTTAAGTGTGAAGGATGAGGACTCGAGCACTGTTGACTTTGGGGCCACGCCTCGTTGATGTTAGAAGTAGTACCTCTTCAAATTGGATATGTTCCAATTTTAAGTCTCTTTGTTTCCCTTTAAGGTCTGCCAGTTGATAGGACTTCTTCCCTACGATTGCTTTCACTCGGTAGGGGCCCTCTCAATTGGCGGCCAATTTTCATACATTTTTTTCTTTGGTCGTTTGATTCGAGGCCCTCAAAACGAAGTCGTCGACCTTGAATTCTCTCAACTTGGCCTTTTTGTTCAAGTAGGCGTCGATTTTCCCTTTTTGAGCTATCAACCATACCAAGGCCATCTCCTTTCATCCTTCGAGCAAATCCAATTCCATTCGCATAGCTTTTTGATTTGACTCCTCAGTTGAATGAGCATAGTGAAGGCTTGGTTCACCAACTTCGACAAGAATTAGCGAATCTACCCCGTAAACGAGAGAAAATGGGGTTTCACCAGTGCTATTCTTCTCCGTTGGCCTCATTGCCCATAACACTTCTGGTAACTCATCGGGCCATGAGCCTTTGGCTTTGTCCATTCTCTTTTTAAGATTGTCGATGATTATTCTATTTGATGACTCAGCTTGTCCATTGGTACTTGGGTGATAGTGTGTCGAAGTCACCCTTTTGATCCCCCATTTTTTAAAGAAAGTTGTGGCCTCCGAGCCAACGAATTGTGTGCCATTATCACAGGTGATCTCCCTTGAGACTCCAAATCAGCAAATGATGTTTTTCCATATAAAGTCGATAACCTCCTTTTGCCTGACTCTGGCGAAAGCTCCTACTTCAATCCATTTGAAAAAATAATCAGTGAGCACGAGGATGTATTTAACACTACCCTTTACTTTGGGAAATGGTCCCACGATATCCATCCCCCATTCTATGAAGGGCCATAGTAAAACCACTAAGTGCAAGGGCTCGGCCTGTCAAATCATGGAGGCATGCCTTTGATACTTGTCGCAATTCCTAACAAACACTCTAGCATGCTCGCTCACTTCGGGCCAATAATAGCCAGCTCAGAGTAGTTTTCGCACGAGGGCTTTGGCTCTGGAGTGATTGCCACAAGTTCCTTCATGCACTTCTTTCATCACGTATGCATATTCCTCTAGGTCTAGATACTTGGCTATTGGGCCGCAATAGAGCTTTCTGTACAATTATCTGTATATCATTTTGTATGGGACTACTTACTTTCTGAATTTTGTCGCTTCCCTTTTTTCTAGTGGTAGAGTCCCCAACTCTAGGTAAGAGATGAACTTTGTTCGCCAATCCCAATGCCGGTTCACCATATTTACTTCCAGCTTCATCTTTCCCATGGCTGATGTAAACATCCTAACTGTGGTGTCAGTCCCCGAGTCGTCTGTTTCAACTACCAAGGCCAAGTTTGCCAAAGGCATCGGCCTCGACGTTTTCTTCTCGCGGTATTTGCATGACCTTCCATTCTTGAAAGGTTTCGAGCGCTTGCTGCATTCTTACCACGAAGTGTTTCATTCTGGGCTCTCGAGCCGTATATCCACTGAGGACTTGGTTCACCACTAGTTGCGAGTCACACCTTAGCTCTACATTCTCAGCTCCCATTTATTTGGCCAGCTTTAATCCTGCTATGGCGGCCTCGTATTCAGCTTCGTTGTTGGTTAGCCTCTTGGATTTCATTGAGTGCCTTAGCTTTTCCCCTGTGGGAGCTACGAGCACTATTCCGAGCCCTGAGCCATTAGAATTGGCCGCTCCATCTGTATAAAGCTTCCATACCCCATTGGTGGGGGCCTTCAATACTAGACTCTCTTTTTCCGCTTTGGGAAGTAGTTTAACACTAAAATCAGCTACGAAATCAGCTAACACTTGAGATTTTATGGCTGTGCGAGGTTGGTATGTGATGTCGTATTCGCTTAGCTCGACTGCCCACCTAGATAACCTCCCCGATAATTCTGGCTTATACAATATACTTCTTAAGGGGAAGGTTGTTACTACGACTATTGGATGTTATTGGAAATAAGGGCGCAATTTTCGAGCAGCAATGACTAATGCAAGCGCTAGTTTTTCTAAATGGAGATACCTTATTTCAGCATCGAGGAGAGCTTTGCTAACATAGTATATTGGTTGTTGCTTTCCTTCTTCCTCCCGAACCAGAACCGCGTTGTCTGACACCTCGAAGACAGCCAAGTATACTAGCAACGTCTCGCCATCTTTTGGTTTGGCCAACAACGGGGCGTTGAACAAATAATGTGTAACCTCTCTCAAAGCCTTCCTATATTGAGGAGTCCATTCAAAGGAAGTGTTCTTTTTGAAAACGGAAAAGAATCTGTGGCACCGCTCGGACGACCTTGAAATAAATCGACTCAAGGCGGCTAATCGCCCAGTTAAACGTTGGACTTCCTTCGGGTTCGACAATTCCTCGGGGATTTCTTGTATAGCTTTGATCTTGTTAAGATTTTCCTCGATGCCTCTCTCTGAGACAATGAATCCTAGGAATTTGCATGAGCTGACTCCAAAAGCACACTTTTTGGGGTTAGGCTTCATGCAACATTGTCTCAAAATTGCAAAAGCCTCCTTTAATTGCTTCAAATCATCTTCAAATCGGACAAATTTCACCAACATATCATCGATATATGCTTCCATTATTTTTTCGATGTAGTCCTTGAACATTTGACATACAAACCTTTGATAAGTTGCTCCAGCATTCTTGAGACCGAAGGGCATTACCTTGTAGCAATAAGTTCCTTCATCCGTGATAGAAGAAGTTTTTTCTTCATCGCTGGGGTCCATCAGGATTTGATTGTACCCCGAATACGCATCCAAAAAGGTTACGAGTTTGTGTCCAGCCGTGGAGTCTATTAACCTGTCTATTTGGGGTAAAGGGAATGAGTCTTTGGGGCAAGCTTTATTCAAATTGGTGTAGTTGACACACATCCTCCACTTGCCTTTTTCTTAGGTACCACTACCATATAGCGAGTCAATATGGGTACTTGACTTCTCTTATGAACCCATTATCGAGCAACCTCTTGGTTTCGTCTTGGAACGCCTTCTTCTTTACTCCGGCGTTAGGTCTTTTCCTCTGTTTCACCGGGTGGTGGTTGGGATCTATGTTCAGCTTGTGTGTCATGATCTCAGGGTCGATACCCACCATGTCTGTGTGAGACCAAGCAAAGCAATTATCATTGGCTTTTAATAATTCGATAAGAGCTTTTTTAGACTCAGCGTCCAGCTCTGAGCCCACAAATATTTTTCTTTCCGGGAACTTTTCTGACAAGGCATCAGATTCTAGCTCTTCCACCGTTGAGTCCTCGGCCTTTTGCTTCCGAGGCTCTTAAATAAAAGTTGGAATCCTCTCTTCTTATTTTGGAGGAGCTGCTTCTTGGACCGAGCTCTCCTCTTCACGGGGCTCCGAGCAGCTTGGTTTTGATTTCGAGCGCCCAATTGGAGCGTTCCTATTTTTTGCGGCGACTGAATAACATTTTTGAGCCGCTAATTGGTCACTTCGAATTGCACGAATCCCTCCATAGGGTGGGAAATTTAATTACTTGATGGAGAGCTGATGGTACAGCCTCTATTTCGTGAATCCAAGGCCTTCCAAGGATGACGTTGTATGCCATATCCTCGTTCATAATTTGGAAAGTTGTCTTCTTGTCAACTCCCTCGGCGGTGGTCATGAGGGTGATTTGCCCTAAGGTCCTTTCTACGGAGTTGTTGAATCCTGCTAAAGTGGTTGTCTTCGGGACAATGAGGTCCTTTAATCATATTTGTTCAATAGCTCTATGATTGATGATATTCACAGAACTTCCAGCGTCTATTAAGTCCCGTTTTACGTCTGAGTCATTGATCCTTAAGGTGATAACTAGAGCCTCATGATGAGGGATCATTACCTCATGGCAATTCCCCTCATTAAAAATAATTTCATTGTCACCCCCTTCGATTTGGGCTCTTCTCTCCGTACCAGTTGAGAATTTCACGGACTTCCTTGCCGAGGAGAAATTGATACCGTTTACTTCTATTCCACCAGTTATGACGTTTGCAGATTTTTGTGACGTTGAAGTCATTGACATCTCGCTGAGATCTGAGAAAATCTGGACCTTGGAACAAATGCTATTACCAACTCCCCACAGACTGCGCCAATTTGTGTTGGCCTAAATCGAGATAGGACAACAAATCGAATTTGTTTTGGGGTTGATTGATAATTTGCTTGTATCAAAGTCGTATTCGAGCTAAGATTGGATTTGAGCGAGACAAATGCTTTAAAGGATAAACGAGCCAGAAAGTAATCGAGACAAAGCTTAGGAGTATAAATTGAATATTTTATTTCTGGATGTCCTTCTTGGTTACAAGCGGTTCCTATTTATAATTGATGAAAATAATAATGTTATAGCCCTAATAACTATGCCTTTATGGTCATTACTCCGCATTTGATCTTGGTCAGCTCATGATCTCTTCTTAAATGCCAGAGCAATGGTCGACGGTTACAATTAGAGATGACTGTTTCACCGAGGTGATTCAATTCCTCGAGGAGTCGCCATATCGTTCATTCTCCAATTTCTCTGATTCCTAACCTTTGTTAGATTCCTCTCGAGACGGGGGTGGGGATTACTCCGTCGGGAGGTTGTCCCCGGTGAAACTCGACTGTTTCGTGGTTCAACCCTTACATCGAGGCGGTGGGGGGTTTTTACCCAATACAGAAAGCATAGATTAGTAGATTATCTATAGCTATCTCATTTCAATCTCAGTTTTCCATGTAAATCTTACTCATTATTGTACGCTGTACATTCCAAACTGGATGACATTTTGCCCTATAGGGTGTTCCTAAGGAAAGGTTTATTCACTGTTAACTTTTTCCTTAAAATCAAACTATGAATAAATATATATATATATATATAGATTTTGAATTCCAAGAGAACGACCTTAACTGATAATAATAGGAGCCAAATTTAATTGTTGTACATATGTAGTGATAATATATACAAAGTCTAATCCAAACCTATTGATTCTACCAAACCATATCCGTACATCTGCCCGGTCATATAGCTTAAAAGAAAACATTTTCATTTATTAACTGAAGGGGTCTAAATGGGCATTTTGCTTGATCTTTGCGAAAAAACACACATCTATGATCTGTGACAGTTCTTTTTCTACAGTATGATCCTACCTTCTTGATATTATATATCTTCACTTCAAAGCTAGTAATGCTTTCAACTTGTGCAGTGACTCATTTTTGCACTATTGCAACGTGAATTGAAAACAAAATGAAGTCTTCTCCAAATTTTGATACGTGTCATAACATGAATTAAAAATAAAATTGAGAAAGGCTTCTCTTAATTTGGACATGTCACAACATACTTTCATCTATGGAGAGATTGAGGAGGAATAAAAAAAGTATGTTTCTTTATATTCTGCTTTCTATAATCTTTTTCCAGTACTCTCACGTGTAAGGTTAGTCCCTTACAAGATTTTACCAAACAAAGAGTTTGATGTGTTCAAACAACTTCACAAACAATTCTCTTATTTTACTCATGATGGCAAAAACAATAGTAGCCATCTGTCGTCTCAAGTTCTATAGAGGTTGAAATGTCAAAATCCATGTCTAATATAATACTCCCTACACTATGATGTTTTTGTGGGCTCCTTTAATTCTTTGCCTCTAAAATACCTTCTGTATATATAAACCAACTTACAAGCTAGTATATATTTGTACATGTATTTCTTTTTGGTTTAGCAATACGATCTGTACCTCATGGGGGACACCAAAATTATGTTAAGATTATCATTAAGCTACATTTTCTTGATGATTTACTTAGTGAAATCTAGCCCACCTGAAGATCCCATAAAATGTACATCCAAGAACAACTTCAACTGCACCATTACAAACTCTTATGGTGCTTTTCCGGATCGTACAATTTGCAAAGCAGCAGAAGCTGTTTTTCCAACAACAGAAGAAGAGCTTCTCTATGTGGTAGCAAATGCAACAAAGGAAAAGAGAAAAATGAAAGTGGCAACTCGGTTTTCTCACAGCATTCCAAAGTTGGTTTGTCCAGATGGTGAAAATGGTTTACTTATTAGCACTAAGTACTTAAACAAGATCCTAACAGTGGATAAAGATAACATGACCATGACTGTACAAAGTGGGGTGACATTAAGGCAGCTGATTAATGAAGGGGCCAAGGCAGGGTTGGTCCTGCCTTATACACCTTACTGGTGGGGTTTAACAATTGGTGGACTAATTGGAACAGGTGCTCATGGAAGTTCCCTTTGGGGTTTGGGAAGTTCAGTACATGATTACACTGTGCAACTTCGAATTGTCACACCAGCTGAGGCAGCTGAGAATTATGCAAAAATCCGTACTTTGGAAAATGGTAACCCCGAGCTGGATGCAGCTAGAGTGTCACTAGGTGTTCTTGGCGTTATTTCACAGGTATGCACTTCCTTCTTTTATAGCGCTATTACTACTAAGTCCCTTCCAAATTATGTGATAATAGAGAGTTTAAAAAAATGAATACACACTTTTCTAATTTGCGGCATTAAATAGGCCATAACATTGTGGTTATAAGATTTTTTAAATTTGTGACCATAACCATATTATGAGATTTGTATTACCATAACTAATTTTCATTAAAAGCTAAAGTAATAAGTTTGTGCAATATTTCTAAATATAGAATTGGGTTATTACCCGCTTATAAAAGATAGGTATTGTACGTAAACTAGAATGGATGGGAGTTGTAATGTTGTGTAATTTTCAATTTTATTTTTAAATACTTGAAAAAATTATGTCTAAAATCACGATCAAACTTATGAACTGTGACCCTTGCACTACAAATTTGACTTGTAAATTAGAAATGTGGAATAAAGAGAGTAAAAATTGTGTCATACGATCAAACTTAAACTTTGACCCTTATACTGCAAATTTGACTTATAAAATAGAAATGTGGAATAAAGAGTAAAAGTTGAGTTCTTTTTTTTTTTTTCTAAACGAACCCACCGAAAATAATGTCACAAAAGTTGGAATGGATTGTTATTAAAGGAATCATAAACTTCTGCATCCAACCATGTTTTCTTGCTAAGCTAGAAATTCTAGCTTATAAGTCCATCGCAACCTGCTTAGTACAAATAAGTTTCTTTATTAGGAAAATGTTCTGTGACCAATGTGTTTTCCAAACTTGTACACCATTTTTTGCGCTAAAATAGTGCATGCACCAAAATGGTGCAAACTAACTCCAACCCATTGTACTATTTTTTGCACCAAAAAAAAATATTCTATTTATATTCTTCTCTCTCTTCTATATTATATTATTTTTTTACTCAAATTTTATATTTTAATTTCATAAAATAAATCTTTTCTTTTTTTCTCTTTTACATATTTATCCATGTAATTCATAATCCATTGTTATATAACTATTTAATAGCAAATTATTTTATACCATTAATTTTTAAATAATATAAATTGTAAGCAAATATTATACGTTATACATACTAATGTGATGGGTTATATTTTTTTATACAATTATACTTATAATAAAATTAACTCACAATTTTAATAAAAATAATGCACGAAAATTAATTATAAGACACTCCAAAATTAAGATGTAAAATTAATATTATAAAATATTAGATAAAAAAATTATTAGGTATATTAGGAATCTAAATGTAAAAATTAAAATTTAAAATATGTTAAAATAAAAGTGTTATAAAAATAAATAAATAAATAAAATAAAATATTAATGAATAGTAATGGTGTAGATGAATAGGCATATTAGGAATTTAAATGTAAAAATTAAAATTTATATATTAAATTAAAAGTGTTAAATAATAAAAAATAATAATAAAATAATGTTAAATAGTAATGGTGCAAGTGAATAGTGTTGCACCAAATTTGGTGCAACACTATTCATGCACCAAAATGAAGCAAAAAATAGTACAAGGTTGGAGCTCCATTGCACCATTTTTTGCACCAAAATAGCATTTGGTGCAAGAAATAGTGCAAGGTTGGAGATGGCCTAACGAAATGGAGTATTTGCAACTGGTTGAACCTTTAATGTACATTTTAGATATTTGATCTTTAATTGGCTGCCTAACAATATTATTACTCTCACGTTTTATTTTATGTGTCATAGTTTGACTCGGCACAAAGTTTAAGAAATAAAGGAAGACTTTTGAAACTTGTGATGTAAAATAAGCTAAAGAAGTTTGTGTGATTGTAAATCATTTCAGTAATGGTAAAACTGTAATTTTGAAGTTAAATTGTTACCAAATTTAGAATGCTGTCATTCTTTTTAGAACAGACCAATAAGAAAATACTGCCACATAAATTGGAAATTGGAACGGAGGGAGTAATAAAGTTGCTCAAATTGGCAAATTTATTTTCACCTTGAGAGTAGAGAATGAAATGCAATTTCACCTTGTGCTTGTGACTGTAGTCCAGTACACATGCTAGCTGTATAATCTAAACAACTAATTATTCTGACATTAGGTGATAAAATGTCCCAGCATCATTATTGCATCTGTACGCCTTGAAGGAATGAAATTTGGGTGATAAAGACAATGACAAATAAACTAAAGCAAAATATGCAAATAAGGAAATGATCAAATAAGGGTATACCAACATTTTCTATTTTTCTGGAAAAATGCAAAAGAAATTGACTTATTACTCATTGATTCTTTTTTCTAAAACAATGAACCTGATCTATAAAGTCGCAACCAAATGCCAAAACATTACAATCAGATCTTGTTATTTATTAAGTAAAAGATCTTTTGTATTCGTATCGCAAGATGAGCGAAAGAAAGACGTTACATGACAAAAGCATAAGTGCTACTCCCTCCGGTCTATTTTATTTGATGTTTTAGCTTATTTTTGTTGGTCCACAATATTTGATCTTTTCGAAAATCAATATAGAATTTTACTATGTCACC
The DNA here is from genome assembly GCA_029990575.1 of Petunia axillaris subsp. axillaris. Taxonomy (NCBI): domain Eukaryota; kingdom Viridiplantae; phylum Streptophyta; class Magnoliopsida; order Solanales; family Solanaceae; genus Petunia; species Petunia axillaris. The sequence continues at coordinate 7,079,292 of JARKNS010000001.1, read as the reverse complement.
CCTTGCTAATAAATAACTTTAAACAAAATGATAAGTAATAATAGCTTGAATAAGGGCTAATATAGTCAATTACATTACTAATTAATACTAAAAGGGTGATTTTCTTAATAACCGTGAAAACACCCAAAACATCAAATAATATGGACCGGAGGGAGTAACTAGTTTCTTTCAACTATTTCTTTATATAGTTAGTTCTGAAAATAACACACTTATATATTTGATATTAATTTAACCTAAGCATGTAGGAAACAATTTTCGTCCTCATTGCTTCCCTATCAAAACGGACATAGGGACGGTGTGATTTAGCGCTACGCATTTTATGATAAATACCGGATGACTGTACCAAATCAAAATATTTTTTTATTTTGGTATTAGTATTTTGGTATTTGGTATTTGGTATTTGGTATTTGGTAATTGGTATATACTTTTTTAAAATTTTGATATTTGGTGTGGTATCATTTATAAAAAAAATATAGAACCACCGAAAATACCGAAATATTTAGTTACATATACAGATTATATATAATATATTTATATAAATAATGATAATTTAATTAATCTAAATATGAGCTAATAAAATTCTAAATTAAAGAATAGCTAAAAATTGTGATATGATCTTATATTTAACTAAAACAAACAAATATTCATAAACTAAATATAATAGTACCAATACCATCAATTTTCATCTAATGCCTTAACAAAAAATTGTCTTCCAAGCACCATTAAAACTCAAAAGCTTATTATTATTATTATTATTATTATTATTATTATTATTATTATTATTATTATTATTATAAAGTACATTAGATTATCATAGGTAGCCCATTGGCCTACTAAGTTTTGTGCTAGTGCATTGCGAAGTTTTACTGTTAATTGCCAAATGAAATTTCTTATATACTAGTATATGTAAGTCGGAGTACAAATTACGGTTACCAACTTTCCGTACCACAATTTATCAAAATCAAACATAAAAATATCGAACCATACCGAATTAATTAATTTGGTATGTTAATGGTATGACATTTTTAAAAATCGAAAATTGAAATTACTGAACCGAAGTCTTAGCTCCTGTTTGTTTAAAAACTTGGGAGCATTTTAGAAAATTTTTGGAAAAACTTATTTGTTTATAAAACTTGACCAAATTTTGAAACCAAGATTTCAAATTCTTTGGGAGTTTTTGGAAAAAATACCTTTTCTCACTTACAAACTCAACTTTTTGTTCAAGTAAAATATATGTCTAAACACAATATCAAATTTCAAATATTACTTTTAAACTCAACTTCAAAAACTCAAAAGAAAAACGCTTCTATTTGGAATTTATGTTAGAAACATTAAAAAAAAATAAAATAAAGAAATAAAGGCTTTGCCGTGAAAGAGATATTTTATATATATATATATTCTTCAGGGTTACAAGCAATTTTTATTAGGTTCTACAAAATCCTAGTACACTACAAATTAACTTAAGCTTCCCTAGAGGTGTCTTTGTATTTATAGGACAATTAGGATTTGAGAAGTAAATTTGATTTCCAAGAGAAATCATTCTCTTTCGTGAACAATAATGAGGGTATTTGGCTAAGCTTGCAAAGTACTTTTCGGCTTATCTTATCCGTACGTTTCGCAACATTTAAAAGTACTTATAATGCAAAATTAGCCATAAGTTAGAACACTACCAGAAATTGTGTATTTTCCTACAGCCAAAAGGTCGGAGATCGGTCGGAACACAGTAGATTCCCACCGATTTGAGACCGGAAAGCTGCGGTCGGAAAACTGCTGGTGGGAAAATATTTCTGACCGTGTCGGTCGCACAACCGACCACGTATCGGTGGGTTTTCGGTCTGAAATGTTCTTCAAGTAAAAATTTTCGTAAAAATATTCCGACCGAATCGGTGGGAAATGTTCATATCTAAGAAAATATTTCTTCAAGTTTCACACCGACTCGGTGGGAATTGTTCATATCTAAGAAAATATTTCTTCAAGTTTCCCAACGACGCGGTGGGAACCGTTCATATCTAAGAAAATATTTCTTCAAGTTTCCCACCGACTCGGTGGGAAATGTTCATATCTGGAAAAATTTTCTTGAATCTTCCCACTGAGTCGGTGGCAATTGCGGTCGGAAATCTAACTAAAACCTGCAAAATAAAACCTGCAATTAGAGCAGCCACCACCTGTCAATGCAATAAAATCCAGCAACCAATAAATAAAAGGCTTCTGCCACCCTTAATTACTTTAAAACAAGTAATTACATCTAACGCAAGTCTAAACAATAAGCTAAACAATCCTAAATTTAGTTTAAACGAAAAGTCTAACAAGTTAACTAACATCATTAACTTCGAACTTTATCACTCCCAACTTTTGATTTTTCAATATATTTTTATAAAATCAACTTTAATATCTAAAAGTGATTTGGGTACTTAATGCTTATAAACAACTTTAAATCCGCTAATGTTAAATTTAGAAGTCCAAAATAGGTACAAACTAATTCAACACTTTATGCTAATGCATAGAAGATTTATACTTGCATGACAGGTCACATTGAAACTACAACCGGTATTCAAACGTTCAGTTACCCTTTCCGAACGGGATGACTCAGACTTCGGAGATCAAGCAACTATCTTTGGAAGACAACATGAATTTGCAGATTTTACATGGCATCCTAGTCAACGCAAAGTGGTTTATAGAATTGATGATCGAGTTCCTGCCAACGTTGTCGGAAATGGACTTATTGACTTCCCTGGATTTCGCTCTACACCATCACTAGTGCTTGCAATTTTAAGAAGCTCAGGTTTGTTTAAGTTTGTATCTTATTCTCTCATTTTTTTATTTTATAATATGCATGAACTTAATTATTGGACTGGATATAGAATTTAAGAAAGAAAGATCACTTTCGGTACTTGTATTCTTAAACACGTTATGATGTTAGTTTAGTTATAAAATCATGTCATTAAAATATAAATAAGAATTTAAAATTAATTTATTTCTAAATATAGAAAGTAGACATTTTCTTAAACAGACTCAAAAAGATAATGTTACATGGCTAGAACAAACAAAGGAAGTATTATTGATTCTTCACACTCCAATATTGCTTTAAATATTATTTAAGGCACGTAAGATTATTTAATACATACAATAATATTGAAGAGCAAGAATAAATCACATATGGTTTATACTATTCTAATTATAATATAATGAGCTTAAATTAAAATTAATAAGAAAAATAACATAACTTATTATAGGTAATGCACCTAGATGAATAAATAAACAAAATATCATATAGCATAACATAAAAATGATTGCGTACATAGAGGGGGATTTGTAAATTAAATATCAGGGAGAGGAGAGATTGCACATGATGGAACATGAGAAAAAATCCTCAATCTCAAATCACAAGAGATCATCTTTGAAATTCATAATTCAAAAACATCAAATATGTCTTTTTCAAAATTATGTAGCAATAACTTGTTATACATATGACTCTGGTTCGAGAAATATGCTGCTAAAAGCTTTTGAATTATGGAGAAATATTTGGAGAGAAGAATCAAGAAATTATCAGAATTGTACTCACAATTTTAATAAATATGCTTCATTATTATTATTATTATTATTATTATTATTATTATTATTATTATTATTGGTAAATAATATGTTTCTTTATTAAAAAAGAAGAAAAATCCTCGCATTTCCTGACCAAGCACTACGCCACCATCTAGTCTTAATATTCAGCTTCTGTTAGTTTTTCTTTTCTTTGTGGGGTTTTTAAATTGGTGTTTGGTACCAAAGAGCGTCATTAGTTTATCTGCTAATAAATTGCTCCTTATCAAATGTACCTCCATTCTTAGACATCGAATCTAAATATTTTATTTAAGGATAGATAATACTATATATTTACCACCCCATACAACCTCTGGGCAGTTGGTTTTCACTTTCACTTGTTTGCATGTTAAAATTTTCGACACCATATCTTGACATACTTTCTTTGTATTGCTTTGTTCATTAGAGGAGAACCAAGAATCAAGAAATGATGCTGGTGGAAAATGCTCAAGTGGCATTCTAACCACTTCCACATTGAAGATTGGTGCTTATGGGTTGACCAACAATGGTTAGTTCTTTCTTCTATTGACTGAACCATTAAAAACATATACACCAAAAGGATGAAGAAAATAACGACGAAAATTTAAGGCCCTTTTGGTTTAGAAACGAACAAATTGAATTTTATAAATAAATATTTTTTCAAAATTAGACCAACTTCTCTCGTTTATGGAAAACAAATAAAACCAGTCAACAGGCTTTTTCTCTATTACTAGTTTCTCGTTACGTGCGTTGCACGTGTACGCCAAATCAAGTAGTACATGATAAAGTCTTAAATAAATAGCATAAACAATAAAGTACAAATTTGTGGGAATGATTCATATAGATCTGCAAGTATTGATAGTTTTCTCCCAGATACTTGATAATTACTCCCTTTAATTAATCTAAGCTTTCATCTGTGTATATATATATATATATATATACTTTCAAGTCTAACAAAATTTTAATAATTAGAAAAAGTAAACAAATGACTCCTATAGTTTTTCAGTACTGACACAAGAGTTAATTAATAGGAAACATATAACAACAGCAAGTTCAATAGAAATTATCTCAAAATTAATATGATAACTTATGAAAATGAAAGAACGGTGTATCTAAAAGACACTTCATGTAAGTGAATGACCATGTACTTTAGAATTAATTATTTAAATTTAATTAAAATCGATCCTCTATAACAACATATGGACCACAATAATGTCATTATGAGCATATCAAATATGTCCTAATCTAAGCAAGTATTTCGATATTATCACAAAGTGAGTCATCTACAAACATTTATATCAATTGCATTTCATTAAAGCACAAAGAATAAAAATTCATAAATGTAAATAATAAGTGGAGATAAGAAGGCAAAGCCAATTTTTTGAACATTTTTTCCTGATATATTGCTTTAGTATTATTTCCTCTGAAAACTTCCGTATATGTGCACCAACTTTTGCTTTGCGGTTTACACTGGACACCCATCTCCCATCTATAAAAGCAATCTTAAATCACTCATCACAGCTGATTCCCTTAAACTTGTTTGTCTAGGCTTTGGGATGGACGACCAAATAACGTTCATAAATGAGTCTTGTATTGTCTTTGAAAGAGCACATGCCTTCATTTTGAAATTTCAGTGGATGAATCATATATGTGGTACTATTTTGTCCTTAATGGATCAAACTGATCACCAATGTATGATTTCTTGACCTTTCAAAAGAATAATTAACACAACGACTGCCAATGGCGGGCAATGGTTATGACCAAAATGTAGGTAAAATGGGCCAGGAATGGTAGAAAAGCACTAAGTGCAAGGAGTAAAAGTCAGTGGTTATAACTTGGATCACAAATAAATAAAGTTATGAGAACATACTTTGAAGACATGATAGTGAATTATTGTTGTGAATGAACACAAAGCATAGCGAAAGAAACCAAGTAGAGAACTAAAGAAGTTCATTTAAATTGTACGGGCCACATTTGGATCATAAATGCTAAGGCACGAATTGAATATGAAGACATGCACTGAAAGTTAAGAATAGTTAATTAAAGTAAATACAAGGTAAATAGAACACTAAAAAGAAGTAAAGACCTTACCTAAAGTATGGTTTGAAGATTAGCTTTGAAAGATCCTAAACATATATACACCACAGTGGCTAGTCGTGCTTAACTTTGACGAAGAAGAATTTTGATTGAAAGAGATCATGAGAATGGCCTTATTGGCTGAGAGAGTAAAGGTATGCGGCATTTTAGTTTGAAGACCAAAACAATTAGTGACGTTTAATGCAAAAGATTAGTTAGTTGTACAATAAACACACCTATTCAAAAAGTCACAACAAATTTGTTTAGTTTTCTTGTTATTTAAATATTATTAAACAATACCTATATAAATAAGATATAGATTTTTTTAAAGGGGCATTTTAGTAATTCAACTTTTTAATTTTTAGAGGACATGCTTTTATAGTAATATAATGATTGGTTATTACTGTCATTTGCACAATGTGCTCCTGCACCCCCTTGCTTTCCTTTCTCAACCCTTCTTTTCTTCCTCTAAATAGTTCTAATTTATTTCAACTTTCTAAACTTCAAAATTTACATTTGGCATAAAGTAGATGTTAATGTTCATTAATACGGAGAATAAAAAATGCTATGACATGTTTAAAATTACAAGATTCATAAATTTTTATCTTTTTTCTTTTTAAAGTTGTGTTCTGTCAAATGTCTTCACATAAAATAAGAGAGGAAGGTGGAACAGTACATATCTCATTAAGTTATTCTTCGCAAGAAAAATCTCTTATGCCATTCTCAATATATATATTTAATATTTTAATTGGTATCAGGTTTTGCTTTTACTGGGTATCCAGTGGTTGGATTTCAAAACAGACTCCAAGCATCAGGAACATGCCTAGACAGTCTTGAAGACGCAAGAATCACAGCATGCCCTTGGGACCCTAGAGTAAAAGGTCTCTATTTTCACCAAACAACATTCAGCATTAGTTTATCAAAAGTCAAAGGCTTCATTCAAGATGTCCAGAGGCTAGTTGCTTTGGAGTCTAAGGCATTGTGTGTCCTAGACTTGTACAATGGCATCCTCATGAGGTATCTTACAGCTTCAAATGCTTACCTGGGTGAGCAAGAAGATGCTTTAGATTTTGACATCACATATTACCGAAGCAAGGACCCTATGTCACCTAGGCTCTTTGAAGATTTCCTTGAAGAGGTAGAGCAACTTGCATTCTTCAAATATGGGGCCTTGCCACATTGGGGAAAGAATAGGAATGTGGCATTTATTGGGGCAATCAACAAGTATAAAAATGCAGACAAATTCTTGAAAGTGAAACAAACCTATGACAAATTAGGGTTATTTTCCAGTGAGTGGACAGATCAAGTTTTAGGCTTAAAAAAAGATGGATTGACTATAATTAAAGAGGGATGCGCCTTAGAAGGGCTATGCATTTGCTCTGAAGATATTCATTGTGCCCCAAAGAAGGGTTACTTCTGTCGGCCAGGGAGAATTTACAAAGATGCAAGGGTATGTAGTCGTTTGTCATCACGATAAAGTCCTTATACTGATAGAAGTCAGATCCTTATAACTAATATAAAAGGCAACAAAAGATGGTAGAGTTATATATATATATATATATATATATATATATATATATATATATATATATATATATATATATATATATATATATAAACCTACATTGCATGTATATGCCCAATCTAAAGCTATCTTGGCGCTTATTGTAAAACTATTAATACCAATAGCTGTTAGTACATAATTGAGTTATACATATGTCATAGAATATTACGTCATTGTCTTTTTGATTGACTTTTACCGATCAATAAAGCTCACGATTATATTAGCCACTATTGCATTACCTCGTGAAAACACGCATAAATTCAATCGACTACAATGTTTAACCTATCAAAATATATGTCACATACTTCTTGTTGCATTCCCTGTATCATTGTATAAATAACGAATTTACAGCACAAAGGTTTTCATTATGTTTATCTTTTTGGGGGGTTATTTCTCTCCATTTATATATGAGTAACTTAACAGTGTGCAGTAGTAGATCTAATATTATGTTATTGTTATACACTTATACTTCAGCACACCTTGATGTAAAATGCGCGGAACGAAAGATACACAAATACAAGGAAACTAAGATAGATAAGAAATTGGGGGAGAAGGGTTAATCCCACAATTGAAGTATTCTAGTTAACTACAAGTATGAACTTGAACTAACTAAAATAAACATTCAATTACCTGATTAAATCTGAGAAAGAAGAGAATTGAACTCATACTATGAATAATCTCATACTACAAGAAAAATTTCTTTCAAGGACCGGAAATCTGGTCCTTAAAGGTACAAATCTGGTCCTAAAAATAAAATAGCAACTGGAAGATCTGGTCGCCATCCGTCGTTAAAGCTTCCGTGGTTAGAAGTCAACAACGACCAGATTTAAAAACTGGTCTTTAAAAGATATAGTTTGACAAATTTTTTTCTGGTCCCTAAAAGATATAGCGACGAGATTTTTTCCGGTCCATAAATGCTTTTTGTGACCATTCTGGTCCTTAGAAGATTTTTATGTCAACTTTTTCGGTGTTAACATACATTCAGGGACCATGTTTTGCTGGTCCTAAAAAGTATTTAAGGACGAGATCAGATCATTAAAATAATTATATGACCATACATTCTGGTCCTAAATAATATATTTGACGTGTTTATAAATTATATAAATTATCCAACAAATAATAATATTAAAATAAATTACATGTAGACAAAATATCAATAATATCATATAATAAAGTACATAAAATATACTAACATCCCATTACAAGCACTTTACGACTACAATTTCAAGTCATGGCATTGTTTACACCTTCCTTAGCAAAAGCAGCTAACATCCGTAGCAGAAGAACACAATAATCTATCTAACATCCTTTGTAAATGGTAATTACTTTGTCAACTTATATGTAGTAATCAAACTTGCTTCTTGACCTGTAAGCTCATTAAGTCTTCCAAACCTGTAAAATGTATACATAAGATTTTCTTAATAAATATAAAGATCTAATAGATAAACTGGTTAAACAACTCCTATCATTAAGGTCTAATTGTAACTTAACCACTCAATAATCAATCTACAATATCAAGTTTTCTAAATGCTCAGTCAGACTAGAAACATAAAACAGGACTATGTCGTCAAACTAGTAAAGTCATTGATTATATCCTCAAGAATCTCATGTTAAGGCTACACTACTAAATCATGGCCCCAAAGTATAAAAATGATCAGAAGATCATATACACAACGTAAAACACAAATAGACATTGATTTAACAAAGTATTCAAGTTATTTTTTATTAGAACAATCATATTACTCATAAAATTAGAACATTAAATTCAGCGGCTTACGCTAAATAAACATGACAACACAAGACTATATACAACACAGTCATCCATCAAGCTACAAACAAGCAATTGCAAAAATCCGTTGTCTACAAGCTAAAATCATGTTCTTAACTTTGTCCCGAGGAAGGAAAGGACCTAAACATTGCACTTCCTTCCTATAATCATATTCAAATAAACTAGGGAAAAAAGTGACTCACATTAAACAACCTAAGATGATGTTTCACAAGTTTTCTTTTCTAACATAAACATTGAATTCATTCAAACGTATATCTAAGCAACCCATAAATAAAATATAAACTGCAAGTTAACAATCAGATATAAGATCACTAAAACAGAAACCCATTCATCTTAACCGTATGGAATCGCATTTGAAAGTGTTTCCACCTAAAGTAAGCACTATTTCAAATACCCAAATATAAGATACATGAGAACAAACATGGTGGCATAAAATTCTCTACAGATTTAGCAGTGAGAGTGGGTTCTTACTGAGTGCCGAGCAGGAATCAAGAGAGCTTGAAGTTATTCTTTGATTCATCGCCGCGTGCATAGCAAAAGATTCTAAAGTAATTTAGAAATTGGCCACATCGAAAGAAATTAGGGAAAAATCGGCCCTCTGATACAGAAGAACTCCTCGACGAGGGATCTAAGGCTGAGATTCAGGTGTCAAATCATGAATTTAAGGATGATTGAGAGAAAAGAATTTAGGGTTTTTACATCGATAGTAAGGAACTTTAAGAGAGAAAAAGTTTTAATTGAAGTGTCTTTTGTTAAATATTTAAAGTTTGGATGGTTTTCAATTCTAATTTTTCATTTTTTGAGAGAAAAATTTATGGCGCCTGTTTTCCCGCTCAACATAGAGCATTTAAGGACCATATTTGTAATACTCCCTCCGTCCCATTTTAGTTGTCGCTTTAAGCTTTTTCACGCCCATTAAGAAAGTCATTAAATAGGGTGTTTATTTTACTATATTACCCCTATTTAATATTTGATTAGTAGCATTTTTTGAGAATTTTTGTAATTATTAAGGGTATAGTTGGAAAGAACTACTATATTTTGTCTTGAAATCCTAAAGCGTCAACTAAGTTGGGACAAATGAATCTTGCTAAAGCGTCAACTAATTTGGGACGGAGGGAGTATTTTATGGACCAGATTCTTTTTCCTTCGTTATTTTGTAAACTTAAATAGGTAACTACTCCATCCGGTCCATTTTATTTGATCTGTTTCACTTTTCGAGAGTCAAGTTGACCAATTTTTGAATTTAAATTGCACTAGATTTAGTCAATATTTTAAAATTATAATTTAGATATTAAAAAACTACACGAAAAGTACTACAAGTTGCAATTCTTGTTATATTAATATGGTAAAGAAATATATCTCAAAATATTGGTCAAAGTTTATATTGTTTGACTTTTAAAAGAGGAAAGTAATCAAATAAAATGGACCGGAGGGAGTAGCATCCAGAGGAAAAGCTTGTCCAAATTAAGTATATGGACCGGATTTTTATCCCGTCACTAAACGTCCGTCCCTAACTAAGACTCACTAAGATATATTCAAGAGAGTACCAATGAAGAGATAAAAGAATAAACCCCCACACACTCACAAATAGCTCAATTATTCATCAACATAATCTAACCCTCATTGAACTAACTTTTTACTATTTATAGTAGACACTTAGTTACAATAATAACCTAAATTAGTTCTTGATTGCAAAAATAGCCAAAATATTCACTTGAGCATACTTTGAGCCTTCAAGTCTTCAATTCATGCATCTTCCTTATCCTTAAAGCACTTGAGGAATGAAAAATAGCTCGTAGGCTCTTGAGTGCTTCCCGAGCTTACATCATTCTCCTCTTCTTCCGAATTGTCCCTTGCAAAACCATGAGGGGAGTGAGATTTGGTAGTGGGTCAAGAAATACCGAAGCAACACCTCAAAAAAAGTGGAGTAAAAGTCATAAACTTCTACTCAAACACACACTTTTATGATATAGCCAAGTATCATAATCATTCACAAAGAATATTTTTCCTTTATAAGCAACAAATACTTGACTATACAATACAAAACTAACATCGTATGAACTAAAACCACCAATATATTCAATAGATGAGAGGTAAATAACATAATAGCTTTTATCACCAATAAAACCAACTCACCATTAATTTTAAAACTTGGATGGATTCCTTTAAGCACAAAGTCAAAAGAATCATTAAAATCAAAGCAAGCTCTCTTTTGAGCTACCAACTTAGTCCATCCTCTAGTTGGTACTATATCAAACTCCATATAAAACCTCCAAACACGATCATAATACAACATATTAGCAAGATCAATAACAAAAATATTTTCCATAATATTTTCAAAAACTCTTTGAATAATACCAAGAAACACATCTAGTAGCTACACCAAAGTATAGTTCAAAGTTGTCTCAATATTGCCACTAATTTGTTCTGATGCAAGAAAATTTACCTTCATGGATTTAGAAAGCCCAGGTATTAACTGTTGATACCCAATTTTGTCCTTCCTTTTTCTGAAATTGGTCATAATTCAACTTAAGGGTGCAACGTGACTATTTGTGCAAAATGTGCATTAGAAATCATGCATTTACGTGCGTTATTCTTTATTTATATATATTATGTACTTAAGTATGGCTATATTACGTAACTTTTTCATCATTTAAGCTATCTGTCAAAATTATGACTATTTGTGAAATAAGTACATTTATAATATTAGTGGCTATATTATATAATTACGTCATTTAGGCTACATGTCAAGTTTGTTTCAATTTGTGATTATTTATGCAAATTAGCAATTATTTGTGATTATATACATTTGAATAATTTTATTTGAGTTTATTTAATATTTATGTGTGCATTTTATAATATATGTATATCTATATTTTATTTTTTACATCTTTAAGTTAAATATTGGCCAATTAAAGTGTCCAAAATCCTTTTTATTATTAATTCCTTCATATTTCAAAATTACTACTCAAAATTCCTTAATTTATCTTTATTTATTTATTTACCTTTTACTCTGAACCTAGCCAATTTTCTTAACCAAATTCACTCCTATTATTTGAATTTTAAAATCCCAAATCTTCTTCCTAAACTCTACCTTGAATCTGGACTAAATGCAGTCTAGATTCATTCTGCCCTTAATCTCTTCCTCAATCTTTTAATTATAATCAAATACCCCAAAATTCCTCCCTAAATCAATCTCCAATCCCTAATTTCCCTCTCCTATTTATAGAAAACCCCCAACAACTATTTTTGAATTCCTCTTCTTTAAAATGAAGGGAATTCTTTGTTTTTCGGCTATCCCCAATTACTCACTTCAGCAGTACACACACATAACAAACCCCACGTCTTCACACCATCACTCCTCAATACACGACCCCACTTCCTTGGTCTTCTTCCCCATCTCTCTCTTTCTTCAAACAAGTACTATACATTTTTATCAAACACACACACACAGAGGCAGCATATACAAATCTCACAGATATTCAACTCCCTCCATCTCCAAAAGCACCTACATCTAATCCCGTCTCCTACACAGAAAATTAGAGCAGACCACTCCCTCCATTTTATCATCATCATTAGCGGCATAAAAACATTACACAACCCCCAATTCCCCCGTCTTCTCCACATGACATCACCACCTTCAGCACCCATCCACCGCGATATCATACACAAAAACACATACAGTACATTTTTGCCAAAAGAAATAGGCAGAAATAGGCAGATCCTATACACACAGACCATGTAACCCTTCTCCTCCTTGTTCCTTTATATCAACACACGCCATTAACACTCCCTCATCGTCCCCTCACACACTGCACCACCACCCTTCGATTGCCCTTTCACAGTAGACACACGTTGATATACATATACCCACCAATAAAAATCAGAAACATGGTACAAAATCCACACACAAACGTTAAACAGAAGCAGGGGAACGGGGAGATGATCAGGGACGAAGGTTTATTGATCGAAAATAAAAAATACAAAATGGGATCCGAATCAGAAACCCCATCACCGGCTCTTTGTTTTTCTGCCTTTATGCGATTTCTGTTTTTTGTTCTAATTATTGTTATCAAGCGTTGTTGACAGGAAAACGGAAAAAAGCAAAATGAGACTTAGAGTGGCAGCGATGCCGGTGAGGTCGCCAGAGCTCTTCCCCGAGACCCACTGGTTGTCGTGCCTCTGTCTCTCGTTATTACAGTGGCGATGGCAAAACTTAGATGTTGATTGAAGATTGGGCGTTGTTCGTCCTTATCTTTACCCCACCTGAATTTTGCCCGGCGATGGCTCATGATGTGTTGGGATTTGATGTGGCTGAGAACTGCCTTTTCCTTTGATTATAAATTGGTTGTTGATGTTTGGCATTTTATGCCAATGTTTCCTTAATATTTCCGCATGTTTGATCTCTCTATTCGCTCGTTTTATAGTTTATGAATGTGGTTTTGTACTAATTTTATGTCGTGTGTATGTACAATTAGAGCTTTAAAGAGCATGATCGAGCAAGAAAATATTGGATTTTGATTGAGGATTGGGTTGAACACACGAAGGCACGACACGAAGCAAGCTGCGGAGCAAGAAAACAGGAAATTGGCCTAGCGTTGTAGGGCACGTGGCGCGCCACTTATAGCGCCCAGTGCCTGGCACGTTTTCCCACGTGGGGCGCCCCAAAAGCGCCCAAATTTTGGCGTCCACTGGTTGTCCCAGCGCGGTCGGGGGCGCGGGGCGCCCGTTATAGCGCCCCTGGAGCGGATTTTTACTTCCTATTTCATCTAGGCTTGGGTCTAACTTATCATTAGGTGTTTGTAAACCCTATAAATACTCTTTTACTTAGTTTTTGATGGGAGTTCAGACCTTGGAGCAAATTGGAGAGCTCATAACATCTTGAACAAGGGTTTTTCTTCATTCCATTACTCTATTACATCATTATTTCATCAAATCTTTGTGTTGTTATTATGAGTATGCGTAGCTAAATATATCGTTCTAGGGTTAGAGTATTTCATGAAGGTTGATGTTTGAAGATTGAATTCCATTAATTGAATCTCATAATGGGTTACTTATTCTTTCTTGATTTCACTTGTGTAATTGTCAGGGCCCGATTATTACGCATTATCTATGGTTTTTAGATTGAACTCGAAAGAGAGAATTTAATTACGTAATAAGAAAGAAACCCGGGCATCGGGGAACCAATTTGTGAGTAGGATAGACATATACTTGCTCGCCTAGTTTAACTAATTACAGAAATCGTTAATGCGTGCACGTGATTCAACCCATAGACATATAGGGATTGGAGTAGCCTGCATAGACCGTGAAGAATTGAAAGGTTTTCACGGGTACATTTACTCTGTTAGTTAGTAACCCGGGATTTAAGAAGTGGAATCAATTGAAAAACTCAACTGGATTGTTCGTAACTCTGATCCCGAACCGTCCTCTTAATATTGTTAACAACCAAAGTATTGCACCATTGTTTGAATTCGCTTTTACCCTCTTAATTACTGTTCTTTAGTTAATAAACTCATCACTATTGAAAAAGATCCCTGAATAGTTTATATAAATTGTTTGCTAGAATACAGTATGAATAGTCCTCGTGGGAACGATACTCTACTTATCATTTTATTACTTGTCGACCACGTATACTTGCGTGTGCGTTGGGAGCAACAAGTTTTTGGCGCAGTTGCCGGGGGCTAAACAATTGACTGATTTTTTTTGAACAATTTATTACTTTCTATTCAGGTTTAATTTTTGTTTTGAGTTTTGTGCTGTTTCAGGTATTAGGTCCTACTTGATCTTTACCTACAGGAATGGCAGCAGAACTAGCTTTAGCTGTGCGAGATGTTGCTCTCCCCAGCCTGGAGGAGGTAGCGTCTAGCATAGTTAAGCCCGCTATCACCGGGCACTTTGAGATTAAGTCCGGCATGATTCAGTTGCTGCATGTGACTGGGCAATATGGTTGATTACTTCATGAAGATCCGCAGCACACATTCAGAACTTTCTGGAGATCAGTGATACTTATACACCAGCGGGTGTTCCTACTGATTATGTTCGCTTGACGTTGTTCCCGTTTTCACTGATTGGGGCAGCAAGGAAGTGGTTAAAGGCTGAAAAGTCTGGGTCTATCACTACTTGGGAGGATTTGGCTAAGAAGTTCTTGGCTAAATTTTATCCATCTGCCAAGACAGCCCGGCTGAGGAGTGAAATTATGTCCTTCAGACAATTAGGAGGAGAGTCTTTGTATTCAGCCTGGGAGCGATTTAAAGCTTTATTGAGAGATTGTCCACACCACAACCAATCCAATGAGGTTGTTGCACATACTTTTGTTGAGGGATTGAATGCGCTTACTAAGATCGTAGTAGATGCTGCTGCTGGAGGCCAAGTATTAGCCTTAAATTTTGACCAGATCTATGATTTACTAGATAAGTTTTCGCAGAGCAATCCTGATTGGCAGGGAGATGGTAGAGCTATTACGCAGAAATCTGCAGGGGTACTTCAGTTAGATGCAGTTTCAGAGCTAAGGGCGAGGATGGATGCTATTTCCAATCAAATTAGCAAGTTAGCTCTGCCAAAGACTCAGCAACCAGTGGCTCCAGTGCAACAGCTACAGAGTTTTTGTGAGGTTTGTGGTCAAGACCATGCTACAGAGGTTTGCTCCTCTAATCCAGAGTCAGTTTATTACGTGGGTAATCAAAACAGGTTGCAGGGTCAAAATCAGTTTGGTAATGCTTATTATCAAGGCAATACGAGAGCCCCGAATAATTACCACCCACTTCCAGCTCATCCACAGCATGTTAGCAGTTCAGTTGAAGATATGCTAAAGTAGATAATGGCGGGCCATCAGAGAATGATAGCTGACACTGCAGCCCATGCAGTGGCCATACAAGATATTGCCAATGCTCACAAGAACCTGGAGCACCAGTTGGGGCAGTTGGTGGGAGAAATAAGCACTGTTAAAAAATAGCCTGAACAATGTCTTGCAGTGACTTTAATTGAAGGTGGAGAGCTGACGACCAAGTCCGAGAAGAGAGCTGAAATAGAAAAAGTTGAAAAAGTGGAGAAGGAAAAGAAGAAAGATGAAAGAAAGGAGGCACCTCTGCCGCCTCCACCATTCCCGCAGAGACTTATACCATCGAAGGATCTGGCCCAGTATCAAAAATTTGTGAGTATGTTGAAAGAACTGCAAGTTAATATTCCTTTGACTGATGTGTTTGAATTGATGCCATCCTTTGTGAAGTTCTTAAAAGAGATTTTAGTCAAGAAGAAAAAGCCTCAAGAGATAGATACAGTTGAGTTAGTTGAGGAGTGTAGCACAATCTTGAGCAAGCTACCTCCAAAACTTCAAGATCCTGGGAGGTTTACTATTCCTTGTACCATTGGAGGGCATAATATTACTGGTGCATTGTGTGATCTGGGTGCGAGCATAAATCTCATGCCTCTGTCTGTTTGCAAAAGGTTAGGGCTAGGAGCAATCAAGCCTTCTTCAGTTACTCTTAAGATGGCGGATGGATCACTCACTCACCCCGATGGTAAGTTGGAGGATGTGTTGCTTAAAGTTGGTAAGTTTACATTCTTTGCTGATTTTGTAGTCCTAGATTATGAAGAGGACCGAGAAGCTCCAATCATTTTGAGGAGACCATTCTTCGTCACCTCGAAGGCAATTATTGACATGGAGCTGGGTGAGATGACTGTTAGAGCGCATGGAGAAAAGGTTACTTTCAAGGTTTTATAATAGGAAGGAGCACATAGCTAAGGTTGAAGAGTGCTCTATGATCGAATGTGTCAGACAAGAACATGGAAGTACACCACATGTGAAGTTGAAGAGGGGTTCTCTCAAAGAAGGGAAGAAAACAAAAGTTCGTCGTAAGAAGAGAAGACGTAAATGCTGGAAGTGAGGTAAAAGTGTTGTCGTGCCACGACGTTAACTAAGGCGCTTCTCGGGAGGCAACCCGAGTTTGTACTTGTATTATTTTATTTATAGTGTCACGTAGTTTTTGTTTTTCCTTGGATTGCAGGTTCATGTAATGTCGAGGCTAAGTGTGGGGTGTCCTCACCCTTGCCTAATATTGATGAACTGTTGGGGGAAGTCTGAGTACCTCATACTATATGGAAGCTTGGAGGATGCTAGCACCAAGGACTAGAGTCTTCAGGGAAGTTTTCTTTACCTTGCACTTTCTTATTTTTAGCACTGGGGACGGTGCTTAGTTTAAGTGTGGGGTGGGGAAGTACCCTTTTATTTATTTGTGAGGTTAGGGATACATGTACCATAGGATTTTCTTTTGTCACTTGACTTTATTTTGATTTGGTCTTGCTTTAATATATGAAGAAAAAAAATTAGAAAACCAATGAAAAAATTCCAAAAAAAAAAAGATTTTCCTTTTAGTCTTTATTAGTGGTACATGTCATCCACCCCGTGGTTTTTCTTATGGCCTCGGAACTTGATTGCATGTGCTATTTGTGGTGTCCTTGGGTTTTAAATTGTGATGCATGCCTAGGAAAAAATGGAATGACCCCCTTGAGATGCTTGAGTCCACTTGACTTTGTTTGAACCCTTGTGCATTAGTGCTTAATTTTCCACAAGTTACACTTTATTTGCTTGATTGAGAGTTGTTGATGGAGCCTTTTGTGTAGATCGTGTGCAATGTGTGTTGTGAGGCATATTCTTGTTTGCTCCATGTTTGCATATTAATGTCTAGAACTTGCCCCGTATGTGTGCAAAGCGAAATCCTAGGTTTGCTCTAGTCAGGAAATGATACAAGGCTTTCTTTTGAATTGCCTACCCTTACATATACACCTTGGACTAAATTGTTGTGATTTCTTTGACCTTTTTGTTGGCACCCACACCCCGAGCCTACCCACTTGTTCTAAATTGTTTTCTTTTGGCCATTTACTCCTTAAGCACTTTAGTTCATAATGTGATATTATAGTGGAGTTGTGGTTGAAATATTAGGAAGTTTTTGAGTGGAACCAATGAGGGGAATATGTAATGAATTGTGTAGTAGTTGTTGATGAGCATTGGCAAGGTTGGAAAGTAATGAAAAAGAAAAAGAAAAAATTGTAAAAAAAGAAATAAAGAGAAAAAAATATCTATTCCTTGCTAGTGTGTGCTTAAAAGAAAAAATACTACTTGTTGAGAAGGTGTGTATGTGGAAGTGTTGATTGGGTGGCTTTGATGAGAATTATGTTTGAAATAATTGTGATGTATTAAAGTGCTTAGGGAGGTAGTCACTATTACCCATATGTATCCTACCAACCCCTTAGCCTACATTACAACCTTTTTAAAGTCCTAGTTAATCCCGATTGGAGTGAGCTTGCATTAGTGGAGTCCTACACTACGGGCAAGCCTATGGTACATTGTGTGTGACATGTGAGACTTTCATGAGAGTGAGTGAATTCGTTTGTTATTGTCCCCGTTCTATCCATGATATTTATTGTTGTGTGTGATCTTTGGGGGACACTCTTTTGCTTCATATTGGTGAGGGCACATGGTTTGCATGAAATAGGTGAAGTTGATGGCTTCTTGGTTGAGTAGATAGGTGTGATTTTGTGGGAGCATGGTTGCAATAAGTTGAGTTTGTGCATTTGAGCTATTTTGGGGTGGTTGTTCTCATATTTTTGAGTTTGTTAAATTGTTGGCATGTTTGTGGATCCATAGTAGTCATGTGTGCATTTGTTCAATGATCGGTATCAACCATAGTCGTAGGCAGACCTGTTCTACCTAGGTTGGGAAGTTAGTTGTGACTTGCTCGAGGGCGAGCAAGGGTTCAAGTGTGGGGTGGTGATGTTTGGCATTTTATGCCAATGTTTCCTTAATATTTCCGCATGTTTGATCTCTTTATTCGCCCGTTTTATAGTTTATGAATGTGGTTTTGCACTAATTTTATGTGGTGTGTATGTAGGTTGTTATGCAGTGCAATTAGAGCTTTAAAGAGCATGATCGAGCAAGAAAAGATTGGATTTTGATTGAGGATTGAGTTGGACACACGAAGGCACGACACGAAGCGAGCTGCGGAGCAAGAAAACAGGAAATTGGCCTGGCGCTGTAGGGCTCGTGGCGCGCCACTTATAGCGCCCAGTGCCTGGCGCATTTTCCCATGTGGGGCACCCCAAAAGCGCCCAAAGTTTGGCGTCCACTGGTTGTCCCAGCGCGGTCGGGGGCGCGAGGCGCCCGTTATAGCGCCCCTGGAGCGGATTTTTACTTCCTATTTCGTCTAGGCTTGGGTCTAACTTATTACTAGGTGTCTGTAAACCCTATAAATACTCTTTTACTTAGTTTTTTATGGAGTTCAGACCTTGGAGCAAATTGGAGAGCTCATAACATCTTGAACAAGGGTTTTTCTTCATTCCATTAATCTATTACATCATTATTTCATCAAATCTTTGTGTTGTTATTATGAGTATGCGTAGCTAAATATATCGTTCTAGGGTTAGAGTATTTCATGAAGGTTGATGTTTGAAGATTGAATTCCATTAATTGAATCTCATAATGGGTTACTTATTCTTTCTTGATTTCACTTGTGTAATTGTCAGGGCCCGATTATTACGCATTATCTATGGTTTTTAGATTGAACTCGAAAGAGGGAATTTAATTACGTAATAAGAAAGAATAGAACTAGTTTGTGAACCCGGGCATCGGGGAACCAATTTGTGAGTAGGATAGACATATACTTGCTCGCCTAGTTTAAATAATTATAGAAATCGTTAATGCGTGCACGTGATTCAACCCATAGACATATAGGGATTGGAGTAGCCTGCATAGACCGTGAAGAATTGAAAGGTTTTCACGGGTACATTTACTCTGTTAATTAGTAACCCGGGATTTAAGAAGTGGAATCAATTGAAAAACTCAACTGGATTGTTCGTAACTCTGATCCTGAACCGTCCTCTTAATATTGTTAACAACCAAAGTATTGCACCATTGTTTGAATTCGCTTTTACCCTCTTAATTACTGTTCTTTAGTTAATAAACTCATCACTATTGGAAAAAAATCCCTGAATAGTTTATATAAATTATTTGCTAGAATTCAGTCTGAATAGTCCTCGTGGGAACGATACTCTACTTATCATTTTATTACTTGTCGACCACGTATACTTGCGTGTGCGTTGGGAGCAACAGTTGTTATTACTTGTTGACTGATGTTTTCGCAAGTCTGTTGAAAATTGTGAGATGGGCTTGGATTGTCTTTTGAATGGGTTCGACCCATTGTGCTGGTACTGTTGACATTACAGCCTCTCTTTGGCATCTGTTCTGCTTTGGCACTGATTATACTAAGATAGTATTGGCCAATGAAAAAATATATTTTACATATATTGAGGCCTACACAATGAATTGACGGACTAATCACGACCAAGGAAAATAATTGTTTATTTGAGGCCTAATGCTAAACAATCCCATTTCCACATCCCTAAAACAAAAAGGCTATGATGACGTGTGTAGGCCGTGGTTACAAACAAGCCGGTGACGGAGGGATGAGACCGGTAATTGGCATGGCAACACGACCGGCCGGCGTGTTCGCAGCCGTATCGATGTCTCTAACCTCCACCCAATTCATACACACCTGAGCCGAGACTTTCAAAAATCCCCTTCCCCTTTATTTTATAATTATTATCATTATTATTATTATTATTATTATTATTATTATTATTATTATTATTATTATTATTATCATTTTCATTATTTTTATTAATATCATTATTCACTAACTCTTTTCTTTAAATTTTGCGAGGTAAAAAGGATACGATAACCTATTTTGGAAGAGAACTATTCAAAGATAAACTTTTTTTTGTCACTATTATTATTTTTCTCATTATTATTATTAGTATTTATTATTATTACTATTTATTATTGCTATTTTACTAATTCATTTTCATCTTTTTTGCAAGGAGGAAGCTTATTAGGATCTCTTATCTCAATTATTATAAAATCTAGTTATTTGTTTATATCTAATTAGTTAGTCTATGTTGCTTAGTTAGTTATTTTATAGAATCCCAATTATAAGTCCGGCCGGTAACCACATTTGGTGGAGCTCGAGAGGTGCCTAATCCCTTCCTCTCGAGTTAACTTGAACCTCTTACCAGAATCTCTGACTCGTAGACCAACCCGGAGTTAATTATTTAAATAGAATTAGAAATTAATAGGTGACCTAATGCGCCTAGGAAATTTATTAGGTGGCGACTCCAAAACCTTAACTCAAACGAGTTCATCCAGTCAAATCCGAAACCCGACTCGCCTCGAGCTGAGTCCAAAATTGGGTATGACAGAATGGCGATTCCGCTGGGGATATCAAGGTTCAGACCATAACGGACTTTAAATTGGGATTCTTTTACTTGCTTTATTTCTTGCCATTTATTTCGATACTAACTTTTTCTTTTTCTTTTTTGCATGATTAAGGTTTATTTTTATTTTTGTTTTTAAGTTTATGTGTTTTATTCTTGAATTGTTTGATTATGTTTTATTATTTGTTCATGTCATTCACATTTCCCCTACTCTTGGGAAACGACACTTTACACACACACGGTGATTACGTGGATCCCACGGTCGCTTCACCACAAAAAACCTTTTAGGAGGACATTTTGGAATATAGTTGGTCCGTGGTACAGCCAACCATTTCAAATGATCCCACTCCTTGGTCGTCCGCCTTGGAGAACCGTGTCTAGAGTTATCCCACTCTTAGTCTAAAAATCACACATCATGTCATAATTAGGAAAATTTTGACTTCGGCTCACGTCTAAGTCTATTAATTCACCATATTTGAACGAACCAAACGGGTTTTCGACCCTAAGGGACGTTTGAATATGTTATGTGTGCATTTATTTAAAATTGAACGTGTCTAATGTAGACCATTTATGGGTCCTCGTAACAAAATTAATTATTTATTTCTAAAATCGTTACTTTTACAAGCCCAATTATTTTATAAAATTATTTTGGGTTATGAATGAAATTAATTTCTTCTACCTTTAATGTAGCAAGATCAATTACCACCTCTATTTCTCTAAAACAAAATTTCTACAATTACACAATAAAATTAATTATTTTACAAAATTATTTTCTGTTAATTTTAGGTTATGAGAACAATTGGGATGATACAAAATACACGTTCAATTTTAAATATCATAATCAAATTAGGAAGGCTTAACATCCTTGGCATGTTAAAGTCCTTTAGCCAAACTCGTTCAAAAGCGTCATCATAGGACGCCTATCATGCATATTATGTGTATTGATCTGCTTTGCATATAAAATTATTATCTGACTTGTTGTTTTATGTGTTAGTTTTACTCCCACTCCCGAGGTTGACTTGTGCATTTCTTTCAAAACTCATACATTTTTAGCTTGCGCATGCATACCTTCCGCCACTCCTGGCAACTTTCTAAATCGTGCGTTGAAAACACGGTGGTTACAACCACCTCTTCCCTCAAATAAAAACTCCTTTAGGGGGAAAGACCTTGGAATCTATTGGATCCGAGACGTTCTCGCTTCCGAGTCGTCCGCTTGGGAGGATAATAAAACCCGGTCTAGCCAACTCCATTCCCTAGCAGCAGCGCTAGAAATCATGCATCATGACATGTCATTAGTCAATTTGTTCTCAAGTCCGATAGGCCAACTTGTTCAAACAATCCGAATGGGTTTTTAACCCCAAGGAGCGTTGGACATGATTTATTTGCATTTACTTAAAGGATTAGACGTGCAAATGTAGACTATTTATTAATATTGTTCTGCATTCACTGCCATTCAAAGGCACAAAGGTTACTTAAGAGGATTCAAAGTCCAAAGTGAATCAGAAACAATTGTTTATTCCTATACGGTCGGAGTTACTCTGTATTCAATGTCATTCAAAGGCACGAAGGTAACCCAAGAGGCGTCAAAAGCCCGAATTGAATAAAAAATGATTGCTTAAACAATCAAAGTTATTCTGTATTCAATGCTATTCAAAGGCGCAAAGGTAACCGATGCGGCGTCAAAAGCCCAAATTGGATCAGAAATGACCGTTTATTTCTTAAACAATTGGAATCATTCTGTATTCAATGCTATTCAAAAGCATTAAATGGTAACCAAAAAGGCATTAAAGGCCCAATTTGAAGCAGAAATAACCACTTGATAGATGGGATGACACATAACGCACATTTATCCTTTAAGCATTATATAAAGACTTGACATCCTTGGCATGTCACAAGTCCATTAGCAATTTCCTCCTAAAGTGTCTAAAGAGTTCTCAACTCGCAACGACACATCTCTTCATATTCTCTGTCACATTGTTTCAAAAACTTGTGCCACACGTTGATCGTTTTGCTCGCAGTAAAGCGAATCTTAGGCATTTTTCTTCTCCCTTTTTCTATCGTCCTTCACCTTTTCCAAAAGATCACGGCCAATAGAACATTTCACATGTTTGCTGAAATCCCTCAGTTAGAATCTTCTGGGGATGGATCAACATGAAAAATGTTCGTCTGGCTATAATGTAATTTCCTAATAGTATTTAGTCTTTTCCTTCTCTTACACTGTTTCAATATGAGCCAATGCAATAAAGTACAAATAAATGCAACCTTCCCCTTTTGGCTCCACATTTTGTTAGCAAACGAAACGATGCGTGTGGCACAAGGCGCTTCTCAGAATCATCGTGCGTAAAGCGGTCTTTTGCATTATATGATGCATTTTCTTATTTGACGTGTATGCGCATTGCATGAGTGTATGTTGCTCTAGATATCCAAAGGAATCCTTTCTCCAAATCTCATCTCCTACCTGGGAAGGCATCTCATCTCCCTACTCTATACTCAAATTCCAATATCTAAAATCTTTCACATGTCCAAACTATCTCTAACTCACTACCCAACTCAAAACCTACTATCCAAAGGTTGGGTTAAGTCGAATGCCAAGGCAAAAGACATTTTCTGTCACACAACACAATCTATTCCTTACACAACATCTTCACCACTTTACATTGACACCAACTCCTCATCTCCTGTTTAAACAAGCATTGGTCATTTGATCAAAATCATTGACTTGATTGCTACATAAAGCACTCAGACAATCTATTGTGATACCTGTGCATTCTATCACAACCTCTAAATTCAAGCGCTAATCCATCATCCGCGGTCTATGCATTCTCTTAAGCTTACGCAACATTTTTGCTTCAAGTCTCTGCTAATGTGCCCACATATTTTTGTGCATTTCATCACTTTGTTACAGTTGCGTCGTACTTGAACACCGAAGTTGGTCAAGAATTTGCATTTAGAAAGCCGAAATGGCAAGCCAAGCTGAAAACACCTTTTTCTGCAACAAAGTCCTTTGGACCACCAACATATGGCAACAAGGGCTTTCAGACAATCCCACTACCGTACAACCGAGCTCACAACGTCACACTGCACCCAACTTATACAATAAACAACATCTCCTCTGTCAAAAATTTCGACGACAATCTTGACGAGCTCAACATGCGAGATCGCACCTTTACTCCCTAGCCCAATCAAAAGATATTGCGCCCAACAGACAAACTACTCCCAAGATACCCATTTCTCAATTCGATCCCAATAAGATCTACACTCGTCATCCAACACTAAAATAAAAAGTTCAGAGTCTGACTGACCCAAAGCAAAACAGTGTACAACAAAAACCAACAAAGGAAAATTGCAACTCACAAACTACAAAAACACTTTTTGCACAAACCGATCCATCAGAATTGGCTCCACGACTTTCGAAAGCACAAATCATTAAGACAGCCCCATCACAACCTAAGACAAATACAATTTTGGACAATCTCCAAATCCGGCGAAATCCAAACATCAGACCTCAGTCTGAGTATGCAAATATCCACATACTCATAATCGTCGCTATACCCAATCGTCACACAAAAGGACGAATGCAAATTTTAGACAATACATTGGTGTTCATTGCAATGCAACCACCATCTCTTGGTGATTTGGCATAGATAATAAACTGGGGCAGAATTTTTGAGATCCCCTCAAAAATTTCAAGAGGCTCAAGCTTGACACTGGGGCAGAAATTTTTGAGATCCCCTCAAAAATTTCAAGAAAGTCCTTATAAGGGCAACACAATAGCCTTCTTAGCGCATTGCATGACGTAACAATGGCATTCTATTTGTCGCACATTACTTTACTTTTGCTTGTAGGATATACAGCTCTATGAAGAAACATCATGACAAAGGAAACAATTATACAAGATGCAACAGCAGAGTGCAGTACAACAAATGCGCAAGTCAACCTCCCCCAAATACTCATAAATTTTCTTTTATCGCAGGTTTACACAGGTACCGAGTATACCTAACAACTCTTGCAACATAAAACATGACATTATTTGACATATATAGAATCCATGTCGGTGGATATATAGGGTCCGCGTCGGTGGGCATGACATATATAGAATCTGCGTCGGCGGATGTATAGGGTCCGCGTCGGCGGGCATGACATTGCATAGAATCTGTATCGGCGGATACATAGGGTCCGCATCGGTGGACATGACATGCATAGAATCCATGTTGGTGGATATATAGTGAAACGACCTAGGTAAGTCGTTTCGGAAGTTAGGACTCTGATTGGCATGCCGATAATTTTAAAATATTCGTAATGTCCATTAGGACCTTTCTGTAAAATTTGAGCTAAATCAGACCTCGTTTGGTAGGCATCGGAAGAAGGTTTCAGTTTTTATTGGCGATAAATATTACAAAGAGATTTTTGAGCTCGGTTTTGGGCGAATGAGCTCCGATTCGAAATCCGAAAGCGCCGTTAGGTTCGTATGATTATTTGTGACTTTTATGAACTTTCGAAAGTGAATTTCGATGTTGTTCGGTTAGTTTCCGCTAAAATGCCGAAAGTTAAATAATTTGACTTTTTTCCATTTAAACTCGCATCTTGAGTTTCGGGAGACCAATTTGAGATCCGCCTTAGCGAGTATGTTACATATTTTTTTATAACTTATATGTAAAAGTTGGAATTATTTCGAATATCATAGGGCACCGTTTTAATTTTCGTCGAGAAAAGAAAAGAAAAGAAAATAAAATAAAAGAAAACAAAAAAAAAAAAGAGAATAGACAAAATAGAATATAATGGTTGTTCCTTAGCTATATATAAGTTAAGGATGGTATTAGCTATAGGAAAACATGAACAAAAAGATGACCACGAGAACAGAGGAAACGAGGAACAAGAAAATACGGGGAAAAATGCCAGAAAATGAGAAAAGGGGCCGGAAAAAAAGTAGAATTTTCACCCTGGAACATTCAGGTAATGATCCTAATATATTATTTCAGTTTACTACGTGTGTTTGAATATGTTTTAACGATAAAACTTGGAATATTAGACATCATTTTAATAAGTTTAATTAATAGTTTAAAGGGTGAAATGGACCCCGATAATGAAATTGATTATATATTCGTACTCAGTGAGTTATGGGCAACATATAAATGTAAATTATCTGTGTTTGGTTATGTGACCTTAAACCCTGTATATAGGTCTGGCCTGCGTATTGCGTATGCGAATAGGGTACCAGGTTCCTAACCGGATTGCTCTTAGATGTGAGGAATGAAGCCTTTAGCCTAATTTGATATATTTTTCTGCTTATTGAATAGAGTGGGATCGTTTGGCAATGAAACCAAAGGATAAAGCGGTTGTTGATTAGCAATGCCAACTTTTGGAAGAGGTAAGTGTTTATATCCATTTCTCTGGAGGCACCTTGCCTCGTGGATTTTCTACCACGTGTTCCTTACGTGTGTAGCTGCCGATAGGCGTACTCATTACGCCTTAGCTTTGGATTTACATTGTATATTATATGTTATGTCCTATTGTTGGTATTGCATTGAGGATCTGAGCATTGTACCTTGGCTGTAAGTTGGCATCTACTTCCCGGCTGTCGATGAGAGTCCCGCGTTGGTGAAGGGTTATTATTGCATCACATTGCATTCATATGCATTATATTGCTAATCATATTGGGTGCAGGAGTATTCCGCCCCAGGAGTAGGAGGATTCTGCTCCATTGTATCATATTGAGGGTAGGAGGATTCCGCCCCAAGAGCAGGAGTATTCCGCTCTTATGTCAGATATTGAGTGCAGGAGTATTTCGTCTCAGCTTTACATTATATCGGGTGCAGGAGTATTCCGCTCCAGGAGAGTGCAGGAGTATTCCGCCTCTGGTTTATACTATATCGGGTGCAGGAGTATTCCGCCCCAGGAGCAGGAGTATTCCGCTCTAGTTGGTTATCAGATTGGATTCCCCTCGAATGCAGGAGTATTCCACTTCGGGATGGGATTACGGGCACATGTGACCCTTCGCATCATATTTCATTTCATCTCATTTCATTTCATTCCATCTCTATTCATACCATTGTATAGACTTACAATACATGACTACTATTCTGCTTATATGTGCATTGCATATTTTTTGATTTGTTTTTGGCACGCATCCTTGGTTGAGTTTATAAGTTTCTTACGTGTTTCCGGTCGTTATTTGGCTCTGCCTTTTTATAATTTAAATAAAAGGAATTTGGTCTATCTATTTCTTTTCTCCCTGGCTAGCTATCCTATTCTTTGAGGTGACTAGTTTGCCCCACTTACTGAGTCCTTTTGACTCACCCTTGTTTGTTGTTTGTTTTTGTCTATCTATTTCGTTTCGGCAGGTTCGCTCCAGGATTGAGTTCGCCACGTTGTGAAGGAGCGAAGATGACTTCAGCTGTCAGGGTGAGTCGGCTTTTATTCCGGATGGCCACCAGTTTTATGTTTATTATTTCAGTTGCATTTTGCTCCCTTCAGGAGGTATTTGTCTTCTTCCATACTCTTAGATCTCTAGTCTGGATAGCCCTAAACCTAGTATGCTGGGTAGTCAGCTGTAACTTCTTTTGTACAGCTTAGATGTATCAGTATGTTTGTGTTTTTGTTTTAAGTCTTGTCCTTATTTATAACTTATTATATTTATTTTCCTAATTTAATTGGTAGGGGTTTGCCCGACGGGTCTAGGGGAGGATGTCGGGTGCCCGCACGGCCTAACCAGATTCCGGGTCGCGTCAGTTGGTATCAGAGCCCGGTTTAGAGTCTATCCAGACTAAGACAGTGTCTAGTAGAGTCTCGCCGATGGGTACGTAGACGTCCGTACTTATCTACGAGGGACTATGATGGCATTTAGGAAGTTTCACTTCCTTCTTTTCTGATCGTGCGTCAGTCTAGGATACAAAAGTATTTTCGTTAATTCCTTCGTGGTAATTGTGAAACCCTCGTGCGATAAATCAGCAAATGGTATGAGTTCAAGGCAAAGCAATATAGCTTGGGGCTTGCACTGACGAAGCCCCGAGAGTTTTTTTTAATCGTGCTGACGATCTAGTTATGGAGGTCCCAGTTGTACGAGCTCCCGATGGGCAAGGGAGCAGGGTCTTGTGGTTCCCTTGGCTCTCTACGATGTTTTTACGAGAATCTTGGCGACGCAGATACCGCAAGCACCTATTGTTTGCTAGAAAGCTT
Source organism: Petunia axillaris subsp. axillaris (assembly GCA_029990575.1). Classification (NCBI taxonomy): domain Eukaryota; kingdom Viridiplantae; phylum Streptophyta; class Magnoliopsida; order Solanales; family Solanaceae; genus Petunia; species Petunia axillaris. The sequence goes on along the minus strand of JARKNS010000001.1, from coordinate 7,050,856 downwards.
ATCAGGTTGCCGCAGATACAGATGTTCAGTCTCAGGGAGCTCCTATTCCAGTTCTTAGTATTGTCGCGGTAAATTATGTTCTAGAAGCAGCATGTGTTGTGCCACCAATTGTTCTAGCTGGTTAGCCAGCGGAGGTAATTATTGGGTCCGAGTGCCCAAAGAGGTTGCATTATTTTACGCGGTTGAATCTTCCGATATTCTCAAGCCATGCATCAGATAATCCCTGTGTAAGCTTTTAAAATAAAATGATGCCAGCATATTATTCAACCTCTTGATCATATCGAGCGGTATGGTGTTGATTATTCTTCTTTCCAGTTCCAGGGTCCAGCCTTGAATTGGTGGGCCGCTCTCTTATTAGCTAACTTGATTCGGTTTTTCTTCTAGATTCGTGGAAAAGTTCCTTTCGAGTAGCGAGCGAGATGAAAAGTGTTCCCAGTTTGAGTGGATTGGACAGGGTAGCCTATCGGTTAGCCTGTTGGTGTTTCAGAATATGAGATTGAATTCTATAGAATGGCTGGATATGCATTAGAAATAGTTCATGAGCCTTTCGAGAGATTCAGAGATTTATTGATGACCTTTATTTTTCCTTGAAATCCTAGATGGCTCGAGAAATTGAGGTCTGGATTTTATTTGATGTTGTTGTTAATATTGCCCGAAGGTTCGAGGCATACCATAAGTTAGAGCGAGAAGAGTTAGAGCGGGAAAGTAAGAGATCCCACGGCCCTGGTGGGTAACCATGATACCTCATTTGGAGGTAAAAGTTCTGATTATTTTGGGAGGTCACCTTCCAGGTTATCTCAGCTTGTGTCACTTGATTCTTAGAATGCGCCAGTAGCTCATCAACATCAGATTCAGTCTTCTCTTTACAGCTATCAACAATCTTTCCAGCTTCTATTTTTCAGCGAAAATGTGGTATTATTGTCATGAGTCTGGCTATCCTTTAAAGAGTTTTCTGTTACTCCAACAGGTACGCAGTCGTCTTTTCTCTCGTCAGGCACCTGCACAGTCGCAGGGGATTTTATTTAGATCTCAATCAACCAGAGAAATGCCACGATCCAGTAAAGGTTGAGAGCGTGGTGGCAGTTATTCTTTAGAAGGTGATTACTAGGGTAGTGGCTCACCTCAGCTGCAGAGGCAGTTTGATGAACTGTCAGTCTGGCAGGATGTTGAGGTATCTGATTAGTAGACCCAAGTATTTCTTCCTCACTTATACGTGTGTAAGCCTTGATTTTTCCGATCAATTTGGAAATGGTTTGTCATATTATGTTTCCATGGTTTCCTTGGATAATGTTTCTATTAAGAATCGGCTGCGGTAGAGGGGTGAGCTTCTGGTATGATTTATTCATGGCATTTGTGATGACCCTATTAGTTTATCTGGTCTAAAGGTGAGAGATTTTGAGTGAATATCGGTATGGTCTGCTTGGCATCTTGTTATTCCACCTTCTATTATTATATCAAATTAGTTACCCCTCTTTTCGGAATTCCGTGTTGGTTAGACGATGGGATTCTAGTTCATCACCATCAAAGAGTGTCATTGTTTCTCCCGATGTAAAGTGGTTAGTAAGTAATACTCGATCTACATATCTCCTTTTGGTTCAGAACACTAGTAAAGTCATGTTATCCCATGAGCTTATCTGGATTATAAAAGAGTTTTTCGGTAAATTTTCAGAGTTTCCTTCTTATTGGAAGGTTAAATTGATATGGATGTTGCTCCATAGAGCTCATTTAATGTCTATTTCTTCAATTGCGATTCTTTGGTTAGCCTGACTCGGAAGTAGTGTAGCTCTGGGAGCCAAGCAAATAAAAAGATGAGCTTCCTGAAGCTCTAATTATTTCTATCCTCAGTCCATTGCCATCTCTTTTTTGTTTGGCACCGGTAAGCTTAGGCAGTTGGTAACCGCTTGTGATGTTCCCTGTGTTGAGCCAGAGTACGTGTTACTGTAACCGGGTAAGCAGGAGTATTCCGCTCTTATGTCAGATATTGAGTGCAGGAGTATTCCGCCTCAGCTTTATATTTAATCGGGTGCAGGAGTATTCCTCCCCAGGAGAGTGCAGGAGTATTCCGCCTCTGATTTATATTATATCGGGTGCAGGAGTATTCCGCCCCAGGAGCAGGAGTATTCCACTCCAGTTGGTTATTAGATTGGATTCCCCTCGAATGCAGGAGTATTCCGCTTCGGGATGGGATTACGGGCACATGTGACCCTTCGCATCATATTTCATTTCATTTCATCTCAATTCATACCATTGTGTAGACTTACTGTACATGACTACTGTTCTGCTTATATGTGCATTGCATATTTGTTGATATGTTTTTGGCACGCATCCTTGGTTGAGTTTATAAGTTTCTTACGTGTTTCCGGTCGTTATTTGGCTCCTTTTTATAATTTAAATAAAAGGAATTTGGTCTATCTATTTCTTTTCTCCTTGGCTAGCTATCCTATTTTTTGAGGTGACTAGTCTTCCCCACTTACTGAGTTCTTTTGACTCACCCTTGTTTGTTGTTTGTTGTTTGTTTTTGTCTATCTATTTCGTTTCGGCAGGTTCGCTCCAGGATTGAGTTCGCCACGTTGTGAAGGAGCGAAGACGACTTCAGCTGTCAAGGTGAGCCGGCTTTTATTCCGGATGGCCACCAGTTTTATGTTTATTATTTCAGTTGCATTTTGCTCCCTTCAGGAGGTATTTGTCTTCTTCCATACTCTTAGATGTCTAGTCTGGATAGCCTTAAACCTAGAATGCTGGGTAGTCAGCTGTCACTTCTTTTGTACAGCTTAGACGTATCAGTATGTTTGTATTTTTGTTTTAAGTCTTGTCCTTATTTATAACTTATTATATTTATTTTCCTAATTTAATTGGTAAGGGTTCGCCCGACGGGTCTAGGGGAGGATGTCGGGTGCCCGCACGGCCTAACCGGATTTCGGGTCGTGTCATATAGGGTCCGCATCGGTAGACATGACATATATAGAATCTGCGTCGGCGGATATATAGGGTCCGCGTCGGTGGACATGTCATGCATAGAATCCATGTTGGTGGATATATAGGGTCTGCATTGGTGGACATGACATATATAGAATCTGCATCAGCGGATATATAGGGTCCGCATCGGTGGGCATGACAAGCATAGAATCCATGTCGGTGGATAAATAGGGTCCGCGTCGGTGGGCATGACATTGCATAGAATCTGCATCGGCGTATATATAGGGTCCGCATCGGTGGACATGACATCAATTTGACATTGCATAGAATCCATATCGGTGGATATATAAGGTCCGCTTCGGGGGGCATCACATTCGTAGAATCTATATCGGTGGATATATAGAGTCTGCATCGGTGGGCATCACATTTGTAGAATCCATGTTGTTGGATATATAGAGTCCGCATCGGTGGGCATCACATTCGTAGAATCCATGTCGGTGGATATATATGGTCCGCGTCGGTGGGCATGACATCAATTTGAGAGTAGCATAGAATCTGTGTCGGCAGATACATAAGGTTCGCAGCGGTGGACATGACAACAATGTGCAGCATAACAAAGTTCGAATCGGTGGGCATAGCATTGGAAAGACATTTGGATGAGACATCAATCAAACAAGCACAAGACAAAACAACCACTTGGCTTAACAGAGAAGTTTACTTTGTCTTTATCTTTATCCTTATATCTATTTGTATTTGTCATAATTTTGTTGCAGGGTACTACCCGATCTCTCGACAAACCTCTGTGCCATACTCTCATGCCTGCTCCCAACGTCACTACCAATTATGCAAGCGCAAAATCTAAAACACACAAAGCAAAGCCTAAAAGAAAATGCCTTCCGCTGCACCCGCAAGCTACCTATCTTGCCGATTTCCAAGCTACAATTCCATACTCGCACCAGTGATCTACCTAATCACCTTTGTCGATTGGTTGTCAGTTTCGTATTCCTTCCTATCTGTATCCATCTGCGTCAAACGTGCATATTTTCGTGCTTAATCGTGCCCTGCTGCTTGAATCGTGCGCATTCATAAAACTCGCTCCCCAAATGTTCCAAGCTCATTCAAGGCAATATTGAAGGCAAGATTACTAATTTATCGAGATGAAGTAGAAATTATGTACATATAAACCCCTCTTTATGGGTGTGTAACGCGCCACATTTTCATAACTAGGGTAATTATAAGCCTTTTTTTCCATGCTCGATCTACTGATGTTAACTCCTCTTCGATGGTACCTTTGCCTCATTCTTCATTTATCTCGCCTAAAGGCAAAGCATACACGAACCTAAACTTTGCATACTTGGATAAATTTAGTCTTTACATCCAAATTCGTGCCTCATAAGCATCCCACACAGGCAACATGCCATTCTAGAACTACACACGGCCTGATTCTCGTGAAACCCGAGATATGTAGGCAGCTCAGAAACCGGGGTTCGGCCAAAAAGACCCCAAAACTCCCATTTCCCCTTCAATAGTTTTACCTTCCAGTCGTGACAAAATTGGCCGTAGTGTCAACGTCTTTGCCCGAAGACTCTTTCATCATCCCCGGGCAAAGAGGGGCAGCTGTTGACACCCAAATTTATCCCTCCTTTTACTGAAATTGGCCATAATTCAACTTAAGGGTGCAACATGACTATTTGTGCAAAATGTGCATTAGAAATCATGCATTTATATACGTTATTCTTTATTTATATATTATGTACTTAAGTGTGGCTATATTAAGAATTTTTTTCATCATTTAAGCTATTTGTCAAAATTATGACTATTTGTGAAATTAGTACATTTATAATATTAGTGGCTATATTATATAATTACGTCATTTAGGCTACATGTAAAATTTGTTTCAATTTGTGATTATTTATGCAAATTAGCAATTATATGTGATTATATACATCTGAATAAAATTATTTGAGTTTATTTAATATTTATGTGTGCATTTTATAATATATGTATATCTATATTTTATTTTTTACATCTTTAAGTTAAATATTGGCCAATTAAAGTGTCCAAAATCCTTTTTATTATTAATTCCTCCATATTTCAAAATTACTACCCAAAATTCCTTAATTTATCTTTATTTATTTATTTACCTTTTACTCTGAACCTAGCCAATTTTCTTAACCAAATTCACTCTTATTATTTGAAATTTAAAATCTCAAATCTTCTTCCTAAACTCTACCTTGAATCTGGGCTAAATGCAGTCTAGATTCATCCTACCCCTAATCCCTACCTCAATCTTTTATTTATAATCAAATCCCTCAAAATTCCTCCCTCAATCAATCTCCAATCCCTAATTTCCCTCTCCTATTTTTAGAAAACCCCCAACAACTATTTTTGAATTCCTCTTCTTTAAAATGAAGGGAATTCTTTGTTTTTCGGCTATCCCCAATTACTCACTTCAGCAGTACACACACATAACAGACCCCACGTCTTCACACCCTCACTCCTCAATACATGACCCCACTTCCTTGGTCTTCTTCCCCACCTCTCTCTTTCTTCAAACATGGCACTATACATTTTTATCAACACACACACACACACATAGGCAGAATATACAAACCTAACAGATATTCAACTCCCTCCTACTCCAAAAGCACCTACATCTAATCCCGTTTCCTACACAGAAAATTAGAGCAAACCACTCCCTCCATTTTATCATCATCATTAGCGGCATAAAAACATTACACAACCCCCAATTCCCCCTTCTTCTCCACACGACATCATCATCTTTAGCACCCATCCACCGCGATATCATACACAAAAACACATACAGTACATTTTTTCCAAAAGAAATAGGCAGATCCTATACACACAGACCATGTAACCCCTCTCCCCCTTGTTCCTTTACATCAACACACGCCATTAACACTCCCTCATCGTCCCCTCATACACTGCACCACCACCCTTCGATCAGTACACACTCATCAATATACATATACCCACCAACAAAAATCAGAAACATGGTACTAAATCCACACACAAACGTTAAACAGAAGCAGGGGAACGGGGAGATGATCAGGGACGGAGGTTTATTGATCGAAAATTAAAAATAATACAAAATGGGATCCGAATCAGAAACCCTATCGCCAGCTCTTTGTTTTTATGCCTTTATGCGATTTCTGGTTTTTGTTCTAATTATTGTTATCAAGCATTCTTGACAGGAAAAGGGAAAAAAGCGAAATGAGACTTAGAGTGGCAGCGATGCCGGTGAGGTCGCCGGAGCTCTTTGCCGAGACCCACTTGTCGTGCCTCTGTCTCTCGTCATTACATTGGTGATGGCAAAACTTAGATGTTGATTGAAGATTGGGCGTTGTTCGTCCTTGTCTTTACCCCACCAGAATTTTGCCCGGCGATGGCTCATGATGCGTTGGGATTTGATGTGGCTGAGAACTGCCTTTTCCTTTGATTTTAAACTGGTTGTTATTACTTGTTGACTGATGTTTTCGCAGGTCTGTTGTAAATTCTGAGATGGGCTTGGATTGTCTTTTGAATGGGTTTGACCCATTGTGCTAGTTGACATTACAACCTCTCTTTGGCATCAGTTCGGCTATGGCACTGATTATACTAAGATAGTGTTGGCCAATGAAAAAATATATTTTACATATATTGAGGCCTACGCAATAAATTGACGGAACTACAATGAATTGACTGACTAATCACGGCCAAGGAAAATAATTGTTTATTTGAGGCCTAGTGATAAACAATCCCATTTCAACATCCCTAAAACAAAAGGCTATGATGACGTGTGTAAGCCGTGGTTACAAACAAGCTGGTGACGGAGGGTTGAGACCGGTACTTGGCATGACAACACGACCGGCCGGCGTGTTCGCAGCCATATCGATGTCTCTAACCTTCACCCAATTCATACACACCTGAGCCGACACTTTCAAAAATCCCCTTCCTCTTTATTTTAGAATTATTATTATCATTATTATTATTATTATTATTATTATTATTATTATTAGTATTATTATTTCTATTATTATTATTATTATCATTTTCATTTATTAATATTATTATTCACTAACTTTTTTTTTAAATTTTGCGAGGTAAAAAGGATACGATAACCTATTTTGGAAGACAACGATTCAAAGAGAAACCTTTTTTGTCACTATTATTTTTCTCATTTTTATTATTAGTATATTATTAATTATTACTATTTATTATTTATTATTGCCATTTTATTAATTCATTTTCATCTTTTTTGCAAGGAGGAAGCCTATTAGGATCTCTTATCTCAATTATTATATCATCTATTTATTTGTGTATATCTAATTAGTTAGTCTAAGTTGCTTAATTAGTTGTTTTATACAATCCCAATTATAAGTCCTGCCGGTAACCACATTTGGTGGTGCTCGAGAGGTGCCTAACCCCTTCTCTCGAGTTGACTTGAACCTCTTACCCGAATCTCTGACTCATAGACCAACCCGGAATTAATTATTTAAATGAAATTAGAAATTAATAGGTGACCTAATACGCCTAGAAAATTTATTAGGTGGCGACTCCGACACCTTAACTCAAACGAGTTCATCCAGTCAAATTCGAAACCCGACTCGCCTCGAGCTGAGTCCAAAATCGGGTATGACATTAACATTAGCCACTTATACATACCATTCTTGAACTCAAGAAAAGTTAGAGTTTCAAACTAACAAGCTTTCCAAGATGGTACTCTCAAATATCCTATCTCAAATATCTTTCTTTTATGAACCTTTAAATATAATTCAATACAGTTTAGCAAGTTTATCAAAAAGAAGAGTCTCACTTTTAAGCTCATATAACTCAGGCCTAGCTTTAAATAGAATTTTCTTTCTCTTAAGAACAAAAGCTTTAGCATAGTCCAACTCAAACACTTGTTCAAAACTAGAAATAAAGCAAGTAAAGAATTTGACACTAAAACTAGCATCTATTAATTTACTACTCTTATTACTAGTGCATCCCTCATTCTTTAAGCCGCTTTCTTTATATTTGGAGGATTTTCCATCACAAGACCTGCTACCAACACCCTAGTTAGGAGTTAGCTTGCTAACATCCATAAGTGTAGAACTTTCAAGCAAGTCACAAGAATTATTTTTCAACAATCATGCACTTCTTGGGTTTTGAATTATTATTTTCACCAAGTGCAAACAAATCTGTAATAAAGGAATCACTCAAAGTAACCTCATTAATGGTGTCCACACATTCAAGCCCATTTTTCAAACCATAATCAAGATAAGTGCAACATCAAAATTAAGATAACTTAAAGAATAGGTCCTTTTTCAAGTAAGCTTCACCTCCTTTCATGATGCAAACATCTTCAACTTGACACAAACCACCACTTATATTAAGAATGCTATCACTCAAAATATTACAAGGATCAAACAACTCATTGTTATCTTCATCAAACAAAGGTGGGGTTTCATACCAAAAATCATGATCACTGTCAAAGTTAGAATAATATTCATTAGTTGAGACTCTTAAATAAGCAAGCAAGTCATATTATTTTTCAACTAAAGAAGTATCTTCATTCAAGAGAGAAAATCATTATTATCATAAAACTAATTAGCACAATCATCATCCAATCCTATATTCTTGATGGAACTCATGAAATAAAACAACGAATGGAGTTTAAATGCGATTTTTTATTTTATTTTTCAAGGCCTTTAGTATCTCTACTCTCTCCAACACATGACATGACACGACACTTGAATTCTCAATCTTCATTTCACAATTACTTGCACAACTAGAATTCATGTCTTTACAAGATAAGAAATCTAAACCGTTAAATTTACTTGCAAAGAGACATTCATCCTTTATCAAATTAGCACCAACAATAGTGTTTGTTGATACCTAATTTTGTCCCTCATTTTTCTAAAATTGGCTATATTTAACCTAAAGGTGCAATATTGACTGTTTGAGAAAATTTTCATTAAAAGGCATGCATTTACGTGTGTTATCCCCTACTTATACATGATGTACCTAATTGTGGCAATATTATATAATTTTATATTATTTAGGTTATTTTTCAAAATTATGATTGTTTCTGCAATTTAGTGCATTAAAAGCATTTTAGTAAATATTTGGCTATTTATACTAAACCAAATTAATTTGTATCCTGAGTTCCTTTTATATGTGCATTTTTGCTGTTCATTCGTTTCATTTTATACAGTATATATACATATTTATGTCTTTATTTATTTGGCACCTTTAAAATTAAAATATCAGTCCAATTAAATATCCAGTCCAAATTTTATACACCATCTGTCATTCAGTCTGTTTGAAAATATGCTACATCTCAAAAGAATTTCTCTTTATTCTTCTTTTATGTCAAAATTCCTTTTGGGTTGAACCTGGACTAAATATAGTCCAGATACATCCTCTAGTTATAAATTTTCCCACTCAAAAATAATCCCCGAATCTCTCAATCCCAACTTCCCAAATCAGAATCCTCAAAAACCCTCCAACGTTCAAGGAAGATCACAAGACAAGTATCCATCCTTATCCCCTTGAATCTCTCCTATTTTGGAAAATATTTCAAATCTCTATCCATCATCTAATTCATTACATGGAAGGACCCCTTTCTAATCCCAAAAATAACTCAGCAAATCCCTTACATGGTGCCAATCACTACAGCTCTCTTTGCCATTTTCAGGCTTAAATATGCACACCAATACATAGAGAAGGACATACGAGTAGTGCGAAAAATGAGGATAGACCCCTCTCCTCCTTCTCTTTCAATTCCACTACAAAGAGCAGTGAACAAACACACCACACCACCACCACGGTGGTATCACCACTAAAAACAGATGCAATACATACATACACCCCTCAAATTCTCCTTCACTTTCTACGCACACAGTACACCAAACAACATCAAAACCTCCATCACCCTCTCTCACACCCCATTCATACCACCACCAGATAAACACAAGATCAGTACACTCCCATCGTCTCTTCCTCAAATCATTTACCACCACGAGCGTCTTCTTCTTTCTCACACACTATCAACACCACCACCATAAATGATGGATACAACATCACACCAGTAGCAACGGCATAATATACACACACAAAAAAAGATCCAGAAACACACACACACACACACACACTCCAAAAACAGATCGAGGAAATTGGGAGATTGGGACATGGGGGTAACAGAATAGTGATGCAGGAGACGACTAATACAAAAATGGGTCAGTGGTGAAACGTCATCGCCGCTGTGAATTCGATCGGAAAAACACCATCACCGCTCACTTTGCTTGTCCGGCTTCTCTGTTTTAGTTTTTCCCGTTATTGAAACTGAAAGAAGACGAGGAAAAGTCACAGCGACGTCGCTGTGTCCTTCACCAGAAAGCCATGGCCGGTGGTCGCTCCTCCTCTCTGCTTGATTGTTACTCTGTTTCATTTACTGGTCGGCTTGCCAAAATAGCCGTTTAACGGCATGATTCGTTCCTCTGTAATTGGTTCCGTTGCTCCTGATTTTGTGTGCCTTGAGGATCGTTCGTTTCTCTGATGATGTTTTGCTTTGACCCGTTTACTATGTTGGGTTATTTTCTTAGCAGCTTTGACCTACTTTCATTGTTATGCAACTTGACTCGTTTCGTCAGTTGAATTATTTCGCTATGCCGTTTGGCCCATGTTCCGTTGAAATAATTATGTTCTCTAATGGATTTTGCTAATTTGGGCAGATATACTACGTTTGGAATTGTTGGACAATGAAAATAAATAATTTGAGGCCTATTGGACTGATTTGAACATGATATTACACAGGCCAATGACATTTTGGAGGCCAATAAGTCTCGTCCCGTATAGATGCAATGTCCGTTTCAGTGCCCCAAAAAGCGAAACAATAGGCGATGACGATGCATATTACTTTGCAAAGTAAGCGATAGTAGAGTAGTAGGATTGGTGGTACTTGGTATGGCAAACCGGTCCGGGTTCTTTGTTTTGTAGTCGTACCGACATCACTAACCTCTACTTGATGCAATACACCAATTTGAGCCCAAACTTCTACAAAATTTATTTTTCCCTTATTATTATTATTATTATTATTATTATTATTATTATTATTATTATTATTATTATTATTATTATTATTATTATTATTATGTTCGCTTTATTTCATTTAATTATAATACTAATTCCTATCTTTATATTTTGTGCGAGGTACATCGTGGAGAAATGACAAAAGAACGACGCTTTTGAAAAAGAAAAAAATATTTCAAAACTGTTATTTTTTACTTAATTTCGTTTTATTCTAAATAATTTTAATACGATTACTAACTTGTTTGTTTATTTTGCAAGGCACTTTTGGATAAAGCTTGCTAAAAGAGAAGTCATTAGAAGAGATGAATATTTATTTTTATATGCTATTACTTGTATTTAAATTATGTACTATAGTCGATCATATAATATTTTATTACTTATTTAATTTAATTATTTGCTTTTGAATCCCAGTTATTTAGTCCGGCCGGGTACCATATTTGGTGGAACCTGAGAGGTGCCTAACACCTTCCTTTCAGGTTAACTTTAACCCTTACCTAGAATTTTTAGTTCGCAAGACCATGTTTTCGGAGTTACTTATAAATTGGCTAGAAATAAAGTAGGTGCCCTAATACGCCTAGTTAAAAAATATGTTAGGTGCCGACTCCAAGTCTTACCCGTGAGTTCCAATAAGTCGAGTCCTGTTTCGAACTCTAACCGAGCTAGGAAAAAATGGGTGTCGACAGAATGACGACTCCACTGGGGAACATCAAGATTCTAACCATAACGGACTTTATATTGGGATTTTTCTTTTATTTCTTTTATTGTAATTTTTCGAGAACTAACTTATTTTTTCTTTTCCTTTTGCAGGAATGAAACTTAGTTTCTTGGTGCTTCTTTTATCATTGTGTTCATACTTCTTCCACTCCTGGAAATTAATACTTGCACACACCACAAACGATTGCGTGGATCTCACAGCCGTTTCACTCTAAAAAAATCCTTTAGAGGAAACGGTTAGAATCTAGTTGTTCTGTGATACAACCAACAATTCTAAATATTCCTACTCCTCGGTTGTCTGCCTGGGGGAACCATGCCTGTTTAGGAACCCACTCTTAGAAGTTTATGTTAGGAGAATACATTCCACAGTTCAACGGTTTTCAAATCTTTCACAATTTTGCTAAATCTTCTTTTTTTAAACAGTTTGACTTATGATTATTTTTGCACTTTAATATTATCTTGCTTCAATTATCCTATTTTTTGAAACTAACTTGTTTGGTTTTTTTTCTTTTTACTCCTCTTTTAAAAAGTCATTTTGTGAACTACTTCAACATGTGCATCCTTTTTCAAAACTTACACATATTTAGAAAAAATATGTGCATTTTATTTCAAAACTTGTACATACCGCTCATACCTCCCGCCGCTCCTGGCAATTTTAAAATCGTGCATTGGAAAATACGGTGGTTACGACCGCCTCTTTCTAAATTTCCCTTTAAGGGGAACAATTTGGAATGTAGCTAATCCGAGACGTTCCCGCTCCCGAGTCGTCTGCTTGGGAGGATAATAAACTCGGTCTAAGTCAACCCAGCTCTTAGTGGTGACTCTAGGACCATGCATCATAACATATCATTAGTCGACTTGTTCTCAAGTCGGATGGGCCAACTTGTTCAAACAATCCGAACGATTTATTAACCCCCAAAGAGCATTGAACATGATTTATCTGCATATACTTTGGGGATCAAACATGAAAATGTGGATTGTTTATTGGAATTGTTCTGCATTCAGTGCCACTCAAAGGCACAAAAGGTAACCTAAGAGGCATCAAAAGCCCAAATCAAGTTAGAAACGACAGTTTATTCCAAACGGTTTGAATCATTCTGTGTTCAATGCCATTCAAAGACGCAAAGGGTAACCGAAAAGGCATCAAAAGCCCAAATTGAATTAGAAACGATCATTTATTTTTAAATGATTGGAATCATTCTGTATTCAGTGCTATTCAAAGGCATAAATGGTAGCCTAAGAGGCATTAAAATCCTAAATAGAATCAGAAACAATCGTTTATTACTAATCGGCTGGCATCATTCTGTATTCAGTGCTATCCAAAGGCACAAATGGCAGCTGAAGAGGCATTAAAAGCACAATTTGAAGCAGAAATGACCAACGGGATGACACATAACACACATTTATCCTTTAGGCATTTTATAAAGACTTGACATCTGTGGTGTGTCAAAAGTCCATTAGCAACTTCGTCTAAAGTACACATCTCTTCATGTTCTCTGTTGTATTATTTTCAAAAGCTTGTGTCACATGTTGATCATTTGTTCGCAATAAAGCGAATGTTAGGCATTTTTTTCTCCCTTTTCCTATCATCCTTCATCTTTTCCAAAAGATCATGGCCATTAGAACGTTTGACATGGTTGTTTAAGTCCCTTAGTTGCTCAAAGATTGGTAGGAAAACCTAAGCATAGATCAATAAAATCAAGTCTAAACAGTGTTGGGAAATATGATTTCACTAATGGAGCACACTGCAGTGAAAGGAATAAAAGAAGCAACAGTACACTATTTGAATGCAGACCGAGCAATTTTTCATATTGGACGTGTAGAGTTGACACCTTTACTAGAAGAAATAGGCGGATTGACTCAACTCCCATTTGATAGTGATGAGATATTAATGCCTAAGAATATCACACTAGACGAGTTCTTCAAAATGGTAGGGTTTAAACTTGAATTATGCACGGACGACGTGAGGAAGTCAGGAATCTCTTTGACATCCCTCTACATTAAGTTCAGGTACGGAGAAGCATTTCAAGAATTCCAAGATAATTTCAGCATTAACAAAGCAGATTGGTAAGAGCGGAGGATACTCACTTTTGTCACAGGCTTTTTAGAGACTGTCGTATTTCCAGAACACTAAAGACGGGTTGATGTTTGCGTGATATCGATTGCCGATGCCTTACTCAAGGACTTTGACATGAAATACACTTTGATACCTTTGATTGTTGCATAAATTTACTGAGCTTTATAAAAGTGCAAGAAGACCGTTGGCTTTTTCGAAGGTTGCAATTTTCTTTTACAAATTTGATTGATGGAGCATTTGTAAAAGATTTGAAAAACTATAACAATTCTCGAAGTCCAAATGTGATCTTACATTAATGTAGTAAGACAATGATTAAACAAAATCAAACAGATTCGAAGCATACAAGAAAAATTATACAGATATTACAATGAATAGGCATTCAACAATGCCTCTTCTGCTTATATTTATTCTTAGATTGAATGTTAATTATTGTCTACAGATAGTGTATAGTGTAATTAGTAGAGTGTATAGTGTAATTAGTTGAGTTAGTGTTGGTTGTTCGCTAGGACTCAAGTGTAATTAGTTGGAAGTTATTGGGTTAATTACTACAAATTAGAAGTTAGTAGTTAGGTCGGTTAGTACAGCTATATATGCACATATATGCAGTTAGTTAGTTGAATACACAAATATTTTTATTTTCCTCTCAACTTTCTCTCTCTAACCAACTTTCTTTCTCTAAACACATTGTGCCCTATGCATGAATTAACAAGGTATCAGAGCGAATCGATCTCAATTCCACAGTGCAAAGCACGAATTAATCAACACTTCATGTGCTTTTTCTTGTTATTCATTTATTACAGTTTTTGAATTCCTATTTTTTAGCAAAAAATTGCTCCAAATCAACATGTAAATGCACCAAATGGAGAAGAAATTGATGTGGATCATAATCATGTATTGTAGATTCATTCATCAGATACATTAGGCTCCATTTTTTTTCCAATTTAACTCACTGGATCAGAAAACTGTGCAATCTGGAGTCGATCCATGAGGATGGCGATCTTAGCTAAGAACAAGCTAGGGTTTGTGGACGGATCGTGTAAGAAAAGTTCATATATAGGTCCGCATCAACACCTATGAGAACGGTGCAATGCGATCGTGTTGTCTTGGATTTTAAGCAGTGTGTGCAAAGAACTTCGCACTAGAAATTTGTATTCTACTAGTGCACATAATGTTTGGGAAGACTTGCAGAAGCGATTTGATAAGGTAAATGTGACTAGAACCTTTCCGTTGTACATAGAAATTTCACTTTTGACACAAGGTACTTACTTTGTTTCTGCATACTTTACTCGGCGCAGAGATCTTTGGGATGAGTACTATGCTCTAGTTCCTTCCCCTGGTTGTAATTGCCTAGAATCCAAGGATTTTCTAGAGCATATGGCTAGACAATGTTTGTATCAATTTTTAATGGGACTTAGTGAACAGTATGCTCAGATTAGAGGACAAATCATGTTGATGAATCCACTACCTAGTGTAGATAAAGCTATAGGATGTTGATTGACAATGAGAGTCAACGAGTACCTCTAGCTCAGGGAGATCCAATAGAACCCACTGCATTAGCTGCATGAAGGGGGCAAGGTTATAGAAAGGGTCAAGGTTTTAGGTCAGGAGTCAAGCAGATGCCTAGACAAGGGGTAGGACTAGGCTTTACTGTGAAGATTGCCCACACTTGAAGAATCATTCAACAGAGAACTGTTGTAAAGTGAATGGATATCCACCTGATTATATGTCAAAGAAGAATTGTGGAAATATAAATGCTTATGGGCAGAAAGGAGTTCTGAACACTGCAAACACTGCATCTATGTATGAAAATGAAGAGGCTTTCTTTGACAATCCAGCACAAATAAATGGTCATAATAAAGGGAAAGTTGTTGCTGGAGAAGGCCAATCTGCTACAGGACAAGGATATTTTTTCACCCCTAATCAATAGAATCAAATACTTCATCTGTTTCATAAAGGAAATGAGAAAGAACGTGAGACTCAAGCTCACATGGCAGGTATAGTTACTGCATTACTGTCCAGTGCTGCTTCTCATGATGAATGGATTATAGATTAGGAGCTTCACACTATATATCCTAAAATATTCACTTGTTGACTAACATAAAAGAAATTGAAAGCTGGAAAAAGGAAAGAGGTCAACTACCCACAGTTAGTCACACAGAAATAACTCATAGTGGTGAGGTTCCCATCTCAAGGAAGAAAAAACTAAAGAATGTGTACTATATACCAAACTTTAAGTTCAATTTGTTGTCAGTCTCTAAACTAACTAAAGAGATGTCTTGTGTTGTCACTTTCTATCCTGAATTTTGTGTGTTTCGGACATTTATAGCGGCAGGGGTGAGGATGATTGGTAAGGAAAGAAATAGTTTGTACATAATGAGAGGAAAGAAACTGAATAAGATAACAGGTTGATGACATCAATAGTGGCAAAAGATACAGAGGATACAAGGTAGTGGCACAATAGATTGGGACACCCTTCTATTCAAGCATTGAAGAATATTTCTTTTCTCAAGAATAAGACTGATAATTTAGTACAACATGACTGTGAGATTTTCCCTCTAGCTAAGCAGTATAGGTTGCCATTTTCTAGTGGTGAAAGTAGAACTGATAAGGTATTTCAGCTTGTACATATGGATGTTTGGGGGCCATATAAAACAACTACTTTTGATAGGAAGAATTACTTCTCGACTGAAGTAGATGATATTTCAAGGGCAACATAGGTGTATCTGATGCAGTTCAAGAATGAAACCTTTGTGTTTTTGAAAAAATTTCTTGCATATTTGAAGAATAAATTTAACACCACTGTCAAAATAGTAAGAACAGATAATGGGCCTGAGTTTTTTTAACTCCTAGTGGAATACATTACTTAAAAAATAGGGAATAATGCATCAAAGTAGTTTTGTGTATACAGTACAAAAAATGGAGTGGCAGAAAGAAAGTGTCGACATATCCTGAACACTGCAAGGGCTTTAAAGTTTCGGGAAAATATTCATAATAAGTAATGGGGTAAGTGTGTTAAAACAACTGTGTATGTGCTAAACATGACACCAATCAAGGTACTTAATAAAAAGAGCCTATATGAAATGTTATACAACAGGACTTTAAGAATAATGCACCTAAGAGTATTTGGTTATTTGTGCTATGCAACCAATTTAACAAGAGGAGATAAGTTTGCAGCAAGAGCTAGGAGAGCAGTGTTTATGGGTTACTCCACAACACAAAAAGGGTATAGACTCCTTGATCTAGACCCTAACTGTTTCGTTTTTGCAGGGAAGTAACTTTCAGAGAAAACAAGTTTCTTTTTAAAGGTTGCATAGAAGATCTGGAAGAAGACTTCAACTTGCAGGATTTCATTGTTGGCACAAATGATATCACTAGCTTTATAGATGATGAAGTGGATACTGTTTCTACTGAACATGGAGTAGCTGATAACAATGAGGTTGAGTTTGCTGACTTGGAACATGAAGCAGTATAGGAAGATGTTGTTCCACAGACTACTCAGGGGTCAAGAAAGTTTCAAGCACTAGTGTTGAAGAGTCTGATTTGCAGCATGAGAATCCTATTGGGAATGAGGAAGGAGTAGAAGTAGTGCAACCTGAGAAATCAACCTAGAAATCTGACAGAATCAGGAAATCACCTGCTTGGATGCAAGATTTAGTAACCACAAGGACAAAGTCCAGTTACTGTGCCTATCACTTATGCAATTACTTGTTCTATTATAAGGTGTCAAAGAAATACAGAGATTATCATATAGTTTTTTCTACTCTAAAAGAACCAGCCAATTTCTATGAAGCAGTCAGGGACAAGAGGTGGATACAAGCAATGCAACAAGAAGTAGATGCCTTAGAAGAGAACAAGCCTGGGAAGTTGTTGCTCTGCCCAAAGGGAAGAGAGCCATATGGTCAAAATGGGTATACAAGATCAAGTACAAGTCCAATGGTGAAGTTGACAGATTTAAAGCAAGGCTAGTAGCAAAGGGCTATAACCAAAAGGAAGGATTATACTACCATGAAACTTTTTCCTCTGTTGCAGAAATGGTTACAGTCAGATCTCTGATAGCATTGGCTGTCATACCCGATTTTGGACTCAACTCAAGGCAAATCGGGTTTCGGATTTGACTGGGTGAACTCGTTTGAGTTAAGGGTTTGGAATCGCCACCTAATAAATTCTAAGGCGTATTAGGTCACCTAAGTGTCTAAAGTTAAGTTTAAAAGGTCTACTAGCCTATTCAGAGATTTTATAGGGTAAGAAGTCCAAGTGACTCAGGGAAGAAGGTGTTAGGCACTTCCCC
The DNA here is from genome assembly GCA_029990575.1 of Petunia axillaris subsp. axillaris. NCBI lineage: Eukaryota > Viridiplantae > Streptophyta > Magnoliopsida > Solanales > Solanaceae > Petunia > Petunia axillaris. The sequence goes on along the minus strand of JARKNS010000001.1, from coordinate 7,032,785 downwards.
GAGTCCCACCTAAAGGTGGTTACCGTCCGAGTCCTAATTTTGGGATGTAAGCAATGTCTATTATCATATAAATACTGACTTGGGTTTAACATTCAAACTAAGATACATGACGCATAGACAAATAATTTCCATATTCGGCCTAGGTTTAAGCCTAATCGTATCTACAACCTCTAATATTAGAGCCTAATCGTACATGAAAATTATCATATAAATGGGTATTCTAATTTGACTCACAAATGCAATCACACTTTAAAAGAAGAATGTTCACATGAGTAATTGGTTTTATAAAAAAGTTTTTGTTTTCACATAGAACCGAAAGGAGTTTATTTTAAAACAACATGTCGGCTCATTTAGGGTCGGTGTGACTCGTCATTAATTGTCGAGCCCTAACCTTAATGACTTTTTTTGTGTAGGGGTCAAGTTTTTGAAGATATACATATATGTAGGAGGGTTGTTTTTTAAAGTAGGTTCGCAAAAATCACACAAATGCAAATAAGGGGGTATCGCACGTAATAATATAAATATGCACATGCAAATATATGATCTATATGATAATTATACTCTTTAGAAAAATCTTTGATAGTGTACAAGTGACCCCAAAGCTTTATTGCCACGACCCGGAATCCGGTTAGGCCGTGCGGGCACCCGACATCCTCCCCTAGACCTGTCGGGCGAACCCTTACCAATTAAATCAGGAAAATAAATATAACAACTCACATGTAAGGACAAGACTTAAAAGAAATCATAGACATACTGATACCTCTAAGCTGTACAAAAGAAATTACAGCTGACTACCCAACATACTAAGTTTAGGGCTATCCAGACTAGATATCTAAGATTAAAAAAGAAGACAAATACCTCCTGAAGGGAGCAAAATGCAACTGAAATAACAACCAATAAACTGGTGGCCATCCGGAATAAAAGGTGGCTCACCCTGACAGCTGAAGTCGTCTTCGCTCCTTTACAACGTGGCGAACTCAATCCTGGAGCGAACCTGCCGAACAAAATAGATAGACAAGAAACAAACAACAAACAAGGGTGAGTCAAAAGGACTAAATAAGTGGGGCAGACTAGCCACCTCAAAGAATAGGATAGCTAGCCAGGGAGGAGAAACAGATAAACAAAATTCCTCTTATTTAAATTATTAAAAGGCAGAGCCAGATAATAACTAGAAACACGTATGGAATGGCAAACTCATCAACAACCAGGAACGTAAGATAACCAAAATATATAGGTATCCCGAACACATCAACAATCAGAAAAACATCTTGTTGCGGCGTGCAACCCGATCCGTATATTCATCCTGTTGTGGTGTGAAATCCGATCCATATATTTATACCATTGCGGCGTGCAACCCGATCAATATATTTATACCGTTGCGGCGTGCAACCCGATCCCCGCAACCCAGAATACGAGCTAGAAATATATAGGCAAATAAGCAATGCATGTAGAAGCAGAACAATAGTTATGTACCACAAGTCTACCCAATGGTATGAACTGAAATAAAATGAGATGAAATGAAATATGATGCAAAGGGTCATATGTGTCAAATGAATGGAGCGGAATCCTCCTGCTCCGAGGGCGGAATCCTCCTACCCTCAATATGATGCAATGGAGCGGAATCCTCTTGCTCTGAAGGCGGAATCCTCCTACCCTCAATATGATGCAATGGAGCGGAATCCTCCTGCTTCGAGGGCGGAATCCTCCTACCCTCAATATGATGCAATGGAGCGGAATCCTCCTGCTCCGAGGGCGGAATCCTCCTACCCTCAATATGATGCCATCCTCCTGCTCCGAGGGCGGAATCCTCCTACCCTCAATATGATGCAATGGAGCGGAATCCTCCTGCTTCGAGGGCGGAATCCTCCTACCCTCAATATAATGCAATGGAGCGGAATCCTCCTGCTCCGAGGGCGGAATCCTCCTACCCTCAATATGATGCAATGGAGCGTAATCCTTCTGCTCCGATATGATATGCAATATAATTCATATGAATGCAATATGATGCAATAATAACCCTTCACCGACACGGGACTCTCGTCGACAGCCGGGAAGTAGATGCCAACTCACAGCCAGAGTACCATGCTCAGATCCTCAATGCAATACCAACAATAGGACATAACATATAATATATAATGTAAATCCAAAGCTAAGGCGTAATGAGTTCGCCTATCGGCAGCTACACACGTAAGGAACATGTGGTGGAAAATCCACGAGGCCAGGTGCCTCCAAAGAACTGGATGTAAACACTTACCTCTTCCAAAAGTTAGTACGGCTAATCAACAACCGCTTTATCCTTTGGTTTCCTTGCCAAACGATCCCGCTCTTTGATGTTTCTTGCTTCTAAACCTTGTTTCCCTTGAATTCAACACCTTCTTAATTGCGTAGAGTGTTTTGACGCAATCTGTCTTCAATTTCGAGTTACGATTGGCGTCCTTCCTTCAAAATCATAAAAGTGGCTTAACCCTTCATTGAAGCACTGTTTCTATTGTGATTTTCTGGAAAATAATGAAAAGGAAGACATGTTTTCCTTTTATACTTGAAATATTTCAGTTTTAGTCCTCTTTTGCGTTTATGTCCCTTTTTCTGGCCTGACTTCTGATGCTCATATCTTCTTATCCAGATACTGAGGTATCCGATGTAGTACACCCAAGTATTTCTAGCTCACTTAAATGTGTGTAAGCTTTGATTCTTCCGATCGATTTGGAAATGATTATCTTATCATATTTTCATAGTTTCCTGGGATGGCGTTTCTATTAAGAATCTGTTGCGGTAGAGGGGTGAGCATCTTGTATGATTTATTCCTGGCATTTATGATGACCCTACTAGTTTATCTGATTTAAATGCGAGAGATTTGTGAGTGAGTATCGGTATTGTTTGCTTGGCATTTTGTTATGCCTCATTCTGTTATAATGTCAAGTCAGTCTACCTCTCTTTGGAACTCAGTGTCGGTAGGATGATGAGATTCTTATTTGTCACCATCAGAAAGTGTCGTTGTTTCTTCCGATGTAAAGTGGTTAGTAAGTAATACTCGATCTATATGTCTCCTCTTGGTCTGAGACGCTAGTAGAGTCATGTTATTCTACAAGTTTGACTCGGTATAAAAGTGTTTTCTGGTAAATTGTCGGAGTTTCCTTTTTATAGGAAGGTTAAATTGACATATTTTTTTTCCATAAAGCTCATTCAATGTCTATTTCTTCAATTGCGATTCTTCGGTTTGCCTGACTCATAAATAGTGTAGCTCTGGTAGCCAAATAAATAAGAAGAAGAGCTTCCTATAGCTCTAATTATTTCTATCCTCAGTCTGTTTCCATCTCTTCTTTGTTCGGCACTGGTAAGCTTAGGCGGTCAGTAGCCTCTTGTGATGTTCCTTGTGTTGAGTCAGAGTGCGTGTCAAGGTGGCAGGGTAAGCACATGGTTGTTTTTCAAGGCTACTAAGGGTAATGAGAGGCGTCATTTGACCTTTGATTTGATCCATCAGACGGTGGTGCTTATAGAAAATGTATGGAGTTGTGAACTCGAGAGTTGCAACTGTTTGGCAACTCGAGAGAGTAATTTTATAGCTCAGGTCTGAGCCGCGTTCTCTACTCAGCTAAGTCTTTCTTAATCCAGCAGGTTGTGCGAGGATGACTATTTCTATTCAAATTATTTGTATGCGTTTATGCTCTAAGTGGAGGAGTCTTCCTCCAATTGATGCCGAATCATAATATTAAATCTCTAAGGCGTTGCTGAAGCGTAAGCTAATTCTTTGTTTCATCGACCTGTTCTATATCGAAAGTATATCGACGAGGTGATTCGTTGGTGGAATCATGTTAGCCCTTCAAGAGTTGCGTGTATCTTTATTTCAAAAATATAGAACTCTTCTCTCATGATCGAGAAAGGTTCAGCATAGTCCGAATAAGTTGGGCAATGATGTTATCATATTATCCAGATATGTTTTATTCCAAGAGTTCGGTGTTTTTGTTATAATTCTGATTCTGCAATCATGAGATAATGTCTGTGGAGTAGCTTATGAAGGTCGTGAATGTTCTTCTGTTATCTGTGCAGAATTTTCTTTAAACTTAGGCTCGTTCGAGGACGAACGAGAGTTTAAGTGGAGGAGAATGAAACGACCTCGGTTAGTCGTTTCGGAAGTTAGGACTTCGATTGGCGTGCCGATAATTTTAAAAACTTTGTAATGTCCATTAGGACCTGTCTGTAAAATTTGAGCTAAATCAGACCTCGTTTGGTAGGCATCGGAAGAAGGTTTCAATTTTTATTATCGATAAATACAAAAATTAGATTTTCGAGCTCGGTTTTGGTGAACGAGCTCCGGTTTAAAATCCGAAAGCGCCGTTAGGTTCGTATGAGTATTTGTGACTTTTGTGCTTTTTCGAAAGTGAATTTCGAGGTTGTTCGGCTAGCTTCCGCTAAATACCGAAAGTTAAATTATTTGACCTGTCACATCTCTTCACTATTACAAGTATGTAATAGATCGTTGCTTAACGTTTCTACGTACTTCATTTAACATCCGAGGATGAATGTTCCTAACGGGTGAAGATTGTTACACCCCGTATGTCCAAAGTGACGTATATCATTCTAATGACATGTTAAGAATGATTTAAGTGAGTTTAAAATCATAATATTACCATATAAGATGTTTATATATAGAATATAAAGTTTGGGAAAAATCGGATTTAAGTTGCGGAAAAACCGACAAAGGAATTGCCTTGTAACGAAGCTTTTTCAGCAATTAATTTAGTGCGTTATATGAGGTCTTTTGGGGACATATCATATACCAAATTGAAGGTCTTGGAGTGTAGTTTCCAAAACTTTTGATTGTTTGTTCATACAATATCTGGATAAGAAGATATGAGCATCAGAAGTCAGGTAAGAAAAAGGGACATAAACGCAAAAGAGGACTAAAACTGAAATATTTCAAGTATAAAAGGAAAACATGTCTTCCTTTTTATTATTTTCAAGAAAATCACGATAGAAACAGTGCTTCAATGAAGGTTTAAGCCACTTTTATGATTTTGAAGGAAGGACGCCAATCGTAACTCGAAATTGAAGACAGATTGATTCAAAACGCTCTACGCGATTAAGAAGGTATTGAATTCAAGGGAAACAAGGTTTAGAAGCAAGAAACATCAATGAGCGGGATCGTTTGGCAAGGAAACCAAAGGATAAAGCGGTTGTTGATTAGCCGTACTAACTTTTGGAAGAGGTAAGTGTTTACATCCATTTCTTTGGAGGCACCTGGCCTCGTGGATTTTCTACCACGTGTTACTTACGTGTATAGCTGTCGATAGGCGTACTCATTACGCGTTAGCTTTGGATTTACATTATATATTATATGTTATGTCCTATTGTTGGTATTGCATTGAGGATCTGAGCATGGTACTCTGGCTGTGAGTTGGCATCTACTTCCCGGCTGTCGACGAGAGTCCTGCGCCGGTGAAGGGTTATTATTGCATCATATTGCATTCATATGCATTATATTGCATATCATATCGAAGCAGGAGGATTCCGCTCCATTGCATCATATTGAGGGTAGGAGGATGCCGCTCCATTGCATCATATTGAGGGTAGGAGGATTTCGCTCCATTGCATCATATTGAGGGTAGGAGGATTCCGCCCTCGGAGCAGGAGGATTCCGCTCCATTGCATCATATTGAGGGTAGGAGGATTCCGCCCTCGGAGCAGGAGGATTCCGCTCCATTGCATCATATTGAGGGTAGGAAGATTCCGCCCTCAGAGTAGGAGGATTCCGCTCCATTGCATCATATTGAGGGTAGGAGGATTCCGCCTTCGGAGCAGGAGGATTCCGTTCCATTGCATCATATTGAGGGTATGAGGATTCCGCCCTCGGAGCAGGAGGATTCCGCTCCATTCATTTGACACATGTGACCCTTTGCATCATATTTCATTTCATTTCATTTCATCTCATTTTATTTCATTTCATACCATTAGGTAGACTTGTGGTACATAACTACTGTTCTGCTTCTACGTGCATTGCTTATTTGCCTATATATTTCTAGCTCGTATTCTGGGTTGCGGGGATCGGGTTGCACGCCGCAACGGTATAAATATATGGATCGGGTTGCACGCCACAACAGTATAAATATATGGATCGGATTGCACACCGCAACATGATGAATATATGGATCGGGTTGCAAGCCGCAGCAGGATTTATTTCTGATTGTTGATGTGTTCGGGATACCTATATGTTTTGGTTATCTTACGTTCCTGGTTATTGATGAGCTTGCCATTCCATACGTGTTTCTAGTTATTATCTGGCTCTGCCTTTTTATAATTTAAATAAGAGGAATTTTGTTTATCTGTTTCTCCTCCCTGGCTAGCTATCCAATTCTTTGAGGTGGCTAGTCTGCCCCACTTATTTAGTCCTTTTGACTCACCCTTGTTTGTTGGTTGTTTCTTGTCTATCTATTTTGTTTCGGCAGGTTCGCTCCAGGATTGAGTTCGCCACGTTGTAAAGGAGCGAAGACGACTTCAGCTGTCAGGGTGAGCCACCTTTTATTCCGGATGGCCACCAGTTTATTGGTTGTTATTTCAGTTGCATTTTGCTCCCTTCAGGAGGTATTTGTCTTCTTTTTTACTCTTAGATGTCTAGTCTGGATAGCCCTAAATTTAGTATGTTGGGTAGTTAGCTGTAATTTCTTTTGTACAGCTTAGAGGTATCAGTATGTCTGTGATTTCTTTTAAGTCTTGTCCTTATATGTGAGTTGTTATATTTATTTTCCTGATTTAATTGGTAAGGGTTCGCCTGACAGGTCTAGGGGAGGATGTCGGGTGCCCGCACGGCCTAACCAAATTCCGGGTCATGGCATTTATGCACCCTTATGCACTATTAGATTAGTGTATAAGAGTGTTTGAGCATCAAAAATATTTTTATACACGTTTATAGGCCCTTGTTTTGAAAGGATTTACTGGGCCTAGACTGTTCATGCAAGACGGAAACGATTTAAATACCCAAAGGGCCTGTTTTGAAAATGTTACTGGGCCCCGATTATTTATGCAAAAAATGACTGATTCTATTTCCAGGAATGGTTCTTTTCAAGTTTAAACAACACTAATAGCCCCTGCCAAATTGAATTTCAGACTCAGACAAAAGTAGGTATGCATTCAAGTTGTATTTTCAAAATCCAGTCAAAAGAATGTTGTAAACAAACTGATTATAACCCTATAAGCATGTTGAACTAATCCAAAGTGATTAACTCCTATCATGATGCAAGCACATAAGAGTAGAGTTAGGAATTTGCCCCTGGATGGCCATATGCAGTGTTTAGAAGCTGCAAGTTCCTGTTTTAAAGAAGTACAGACAGGAGGTCCTAATAATATACACAGATGGGGCAGTCTCTAAGGGAAAGCAACATAGCTACAAGTTTAACATTGTCTAGATTCCCAAGGTTCAAGGTTAAATCCAGCAAACAGTCATGAGTTCAAAGTCTCAGAACCTCAGACCCCAGGATCAACTTAGAGAGCCCAGATCCTGAGCCTCAGGAATTACTAGATCTGGACTTGGCCAGTTAAAGCCTTTTGAGTAACCTGCAAGCAGAGGACCAGCAAAGGAAAAAGGGGAGGGGAAAGACCTGAGCCAAAGGAAGGGCCTGCTAGGGGTAAGTGCAGTCAAATGCATCTTTTTGTAATGTTGCTGTGGTTCACAACACTACAAGGTACAGACAAGTGATCTAAAGGAGTAAGGTATGGGGCAAGATCATGTTAAGAAAACATATATACACACAGGTTTCATGACTAGTCAGATTGTGAGCAGCAGCCTAATTACTCAGATTATGTCCCTTTAGCAATCATAGACAGTAACTACAAAGGGCATGGATTTCTTTAAGATTATTAGCGCACTCAGAACTCAAAGCAGGTTCAAACAAACAAATAGTCTAAAGGGAACAGGAATAGGGTGAGCATGTGCAGATACACATAGCCATAATAGATAGTAGTGAGTGAAAGATTACCTTTTGAAAAGTTTGTGAAATCAAAGTACAGACAGCCAAAGGAAGCAGGATTAGCACCTTTCACAGACAGTAATGACTTCCCCAGGAAAAAAAAAACAAGTGCATCCAAAAAGATTGAAAGTGAAGAAGCTATGCAGAATTTCACTAAGTATGCTAATGTTTGTCTCTGGGCTTTTGTATTCTAGAAACCCATGTCCCTTCTAGTTGAGAAGAGAGTAGTTTATATAGGTGAGGGGTGGGGGTTGAAGGTCTAACGGGTGAAAACCAGGAATGGCAAGGGAATATTATTTCCCATAGTCTGGAAATCTGCCTAGTACTTCCTTCAATATTTAGACTAATCAGACTCCACAGATCAAGGTAAAACGAGTCTTAAACAGACTAGGATCCCTCCCCCTAAAACCAAATAAAGTGCAGGTTAGAAAACATGTTTTAGGATTTAGGCTTGGAGATCAATCAATTAACTTTGATAACTCCCAATCGAAATCACATCAATTCACAAAACTGATTATCAATCAAATCATCAATCAAGGATTCACATTGAATCAATTCAAAATTCTCCTAATCACGCCAGTCCCGAATATCAATCACTAATTCAAATTGGAATCAATCTAGACCCCCTCAGAATCATGCTTAAAACATCCCAACATTTCAGTTTTAGGCATGTAAACACAAAATAGGTATCTTGATTGAGCCAGGCAATAGAAACACGGATAATAGTGCTTAACTTATGAAACCAATCATGGATTTTAACACTAACAGAGGCAACCCTTAAACATGCAGGATTCAGAGTAAGGTCTAATCAAGTTGGTTAACTAAATCAAAGATTAACGAACTTACTATCTTAACCTACAATCGTTGGTCGACTAAACCTGTTAACACATAAACATCGCGTAAACTAAAGTAAACAAAAGAAAAAAAATGGGTTACCCTTTCACGTCGGAGTCGGGTAGAGTCGACCCATCACAGAATTAGCTCACCTGGAGGTTTCTTACCATTTTTAGGCGATAACACCGTTCAACCATAACCTGAACCCCGCCGGAGGCACTTCCCCGCGGCGGTGACTCAGTCAACAAGAGTCAAGTTTTGGCCTCGTCCAAATACCACCAAAAGTATATAGGTTTTGTAGCGGACGACGAGGGGAGTTCAGTGATACCATTTTTACCAATTTTCTCCGGTCACAATGGCCGGAAAGTTGATCGCCAGTGATGGCGAATGAAATTGCCAAGAGAAAGGAGAGAGAGAGTTAGGCTGAGGGCGTGTGGGAAAATGAGAAGAGGGGAAAGGGTTTTGGGAGAGAAAAATAAGGAAAATAGATTTGCTGAGCATCTGCCTGAGGGACAAACTCGGTATACGAGGCAATCTCAGCAGCCAGGTCCTAGTTAGGGTCGTTACAAACCCGAAGGAGAGTGGCAAAAGCACCTGCGATGTTGGCATGGTCAACCTCTGCTATTCGAAGAGCATTCAAAGTGTTCATTTGTTGGTCCTTAAAAATGACCATTATCACAGAGTTTATCACAAATTCGCTCAAGAGATGCCACTTTGCCCTTCACCCTATCATTATCATCTTGGAGGAAGGCGGAGAGACCATGGGAATCTGAGGCACGTTTCTCGGCAGCATTCATCTTTTCCTCCATACTGGATAGTTGTCGCTGCAGGTCTTCCACGACCCCTTCCATTCGATTTACACTACTGAGATGAAGCTACTCTGAAACCTTGGCATCTGTGAGGGAAGACTTGAGGGTCTCCACGGTCTGCCTGTGTTTATGAATCTCGTTGGCTAACGCATTCTCCAAGTTCCTGCTCTTCAAGGCTTCTTCTCGGTAAGCATCACGAGTGGTTTGGAGTTCACCCTTCAACTCCTCGACCTTTTATGCAAAGGGTTGCAGGCTAGGCACTTTCCCGCGCAAGGCATAGACCTCCTCAAAAAGATTTTCCTCTAGGCCACCCCGACAGATTATCTCATGGTACACCATCAACCCCTGAGAAACGGGTAGAGCAAGAATCCAGTGGAGAGAAATAATGTTATGATTTAAATAATAGAGAAGGAAAGCTTACCCTAAGAGAACATCCAGTGGCGACCTCAAGCAGCTCATGGTAGTTATAACTGGAAAGGTGTTATAGTTCAACAGGGCCAACGAATTCGGTGGTATGATCAGTCACAACACTTGGAGTCTTCGTTACGTTAATTCTCGTAGCAATAGAGAACACAACCTCTCGAGCTCCACTCACGGGTTCATGCGCAGCATCTACGGCCACGTCTTTGCCAGACCGACGTTGAAAGGAATTAGAAGTTTTAGGAGCCAAAGTTGCAGCAACGGGTTCTAAGTACAAGAAGGGGACATCAATATCTGAAAGCGCACAAGGATAGCATGTAATGTCCATAAAAGGCGAAGGTAACCTGACAAAAATGGCTCAAAAGGAACAGGTGACAGCACCATATCATTCTCCACGCTAGCTTCTTCCTCAGCTATGGGGGTCTCTTTAATCAAATGCCTACGCTTTCACGTGGACGGGCTAGATTTAGCAGTAGCAGTGGGTGTTAACTCAACGGTTTCAGGCGCGGACATTCGAGGGACTTCACCCTCGCCATCAGAAATTATCAAGGTCTCACTGGCAGTTTCCACACTAGTAGACCTAGAAGATCTTCTCATCTTCGAGGAACGAGAACTGCTTGTCCTCTCAAGTATCCTCCCACCAGACGCATGCACGTCAGGCAACTGAGCAATATACAGGGCAAAAATCTTGATCACCCTCGACAGGGGCATTTCGCAATGGGAAAATCCTGAGGCGACAACAAATTAAGTGCGGAAATAAATAGTTTGGGCAAAGGAGGGGATCTGAAAGTAATGAATTACCATTATCTTTCGCCCGCCAGCCGTTTGCATTAGCCAAGGCGTTGAATGTCAACAAATCAGGAGTGTTTTTAATAAAAATAGTGGTGATCCACATCATCAACTCATTATGACTCAAGGAGATGTCAGACACAGTGTTCACTGAAGATTAAAATTAAAGAAGATTAGTCCGAAGCAACTGGAGGCGAAGTATAAAAGACAAGTTTGTGAAGGCTTACTCTTTCTGTTGAAAACCTCTGAAAAGGGAAGAGAGGATACTATATCGGCTATCCACACAACGACGTACCTATACATCCAGCTACGATCTCTTGCTTTCCTTGCTTTATGAACATCAACATGCCCGCTTTATGAAGACGAGGAGAGTAAAAATCCAGAAGATGATCAAAGTAGAAGGCAACTTAGGCATAGTTGGCCAAGTGATCTAGTAAGGCCACCAGGCGCCAGAAATAGGGGCTGATCTAGCCCAGTTAGATATTATAACAACAACATATGTCCTCGATATTAAGGTGAAGCATGAAAGGGTATGTATGAACCATTGAGTAACAAGCACGATGAGAAGATGTTAACAAACTCAGGCCATTGACATTCATGCCGGATACTCATCAAGTAATCCCTCGTAACCACGGAATGGTAAAATTCTATAGAAAGATTGCTGTTTTCAGCCTCTTATTTAGGGGTCTGGCCCAACTTACTGCCATCGTTCTCGAAATTGAAGGAGGTTATAAGATAATCTTGCGCTCTAAATTTTGTTGGAAGGAAACTTGGTCCTTGAGCCATGGTGAGAATATTGTTAAGATTGAGAAGATATTATCTTTGGAAAAGTTCTTGGGATTCTTTAGAGGATTATGAATAAATTTTCGCACTTACGACGTATATATACATGTCTATGCAGATAACTTGAAGGGGAAGATAAATAATCTCAATCACGTGTGATCGTAATTATGATTACTGCAGTTCAAGTGATATGCATCTTTATAATTACGGGATATGAACAAAACATATAGCAGCATTAGGAAGATATGCAGAAAACCCCTCCAATCGTATGGGGACACGTTGTTTTACTGAGGAATTTGTATTAAATGCGATGCACGCGAAATGGCAAGGAGGCGGGCATCAATATCGTCGCCCTTTTATATCTGCTAGCACGCTTCTTTCACTTTCTGACTGCTTGAATCAGCACTCAGCAAGTAGGGGGACCGACTGTGTGCGAAAAAATGCGCCACCTACTATTACGGGGATACAAGTCCATCTGGCGAGACTAGACTTCTCTTCCAAGTCACCGGGCATAGAGGATACATGCCTGCTCCTGGAGCCAATGACTGTTTAGGCTCCACAGCCATAGGACGTAGGGTTTACAGTCTCCTTATTAGGGTTTAGTATATACCACCGCCTTGAGTTATAAGACCATAACCTTATTAGTCTTTGTATTTTACCTTATTTAGGACTGGGTATCACTACTATAAATAACACTCCTTACATTGTATTTTACATCATGTGATTCAACACCGAATCCGGCTATTCTTAAGGAATAAGTATTACTATGCCTTTCTCTTAATTATTTTGTCTTGTTTATTCATTATTGCTTTCATTATATTTACATTTGTTTCCATTGTAGTTACTTTATTGCTAGTGACCACAACCAAAATTAATTATTTAACCTAGACGTACAATTTTAGGCGTAAACACCATTGAAGCTAACTATGTTTCGAGGATTTTAAGATACTTGGTGGCGTTGGTGTGAATTATGCAACATCTCCATTCGAATAATATTCACACTACTCCCCGGATCGATCAGAGCTCACTGGATGTGAAGGTCAGACACGTTTACAGAAATGACGAGGTCGCTCTGGTGCTCTCCCTCTTCCTCTGGGCTGAACAGGATTGGACTGAGCAATTCCCCCGACTCTACAGTCCCCAGGCTGTGGCTGGTTCCAGAACCATGAAGATTGCTTTGACATCCTCAAGTTTTCAGAACGCCATGATCCTTCTTCAATCAAGTCTTTGAGGCGTCCTTCTTTCAATAGATGCTCGATTTTGATCATCAGGGCTTGCAATCGACCGTCGCATTGCCACCTATGCGATAAAAATCACAATATGGCGTTGCGTTTCTCCCAGGTTCTCCTTTTATGGTAGGCGGCCAACAAACCCTTGGACCTAGCTTTCCGAAGTGATTGGCAACTAAATCTATAGCGTTGACTCGCAAAACAAAATCTCTGAAGCTACAGGACTCTCTTCGCTTTTCTAAGGATCTAGATCCCTCTCACTTTCTAGAGAAGGACTCCCTGCTCTCTTCCTTCGCTCAGCTTCGAGGTTTTGGAGATGGTCTGGCTCCAAGCAAAGATTTTCAGTGTAACTCTGGTGCAACGCGCTCCATGTTGTCACGAGATGTTGAGTCAAGCTCCACTATAATTCCTTAGTAGCTGACGACCCCTTCGATTTCAGAATTTTTCCAAAGGCTATCATGACAATATTATTGGGGACTGGAGGAAGCTCCATGCGTTCCCGCTGAAATCTGTCAAGGTAGTCCTTCAGCAGTTCGTCGCCATGCTAACGGATCTCAAAGATTTTCTCCATGCGCTTCTCCCGCTTGCAGGCACCAGAATGCGCTTTTCTTGAATAGGTCCTACATCCGAGTTAATGATTCGATGGAGCCCATTGGTAGCTGGGTGTACCATGCAAGGGCGCCTTTGGTAGATTTGACCCAAATCTCTTCACCAGAGCAAACGAGATCTATTCCTCAGTGATCTCGTTACTCTTTACCGTGTATTACGCAGCAATATGCTTATCCGGATTAGTTGTTCCATTATACTTCAACTTATCTGACAGACGAAAATGCTTTGGTATGTGACCGGTGCAGCGCTTGCTTTGTAAGCATGCTGCCTATATTTCCTTAATATTTCCTCACGTTTTAGTACCTTATTCGCTCGTTTTATAGCTTGTGACTGTGGTTTTGCACTAATTTTATGTCGTGTGTATGTAGGTTGTTACGCAGTGTAATTGGAGCTTTTAGGAGCATGATTGAGCGAGAAAAGATTGGATTTTGATTGAGGATTGGATCGAGCACACGAAGGGGCGTCCTCTGGTTGTCCTCGCGCGTTCCGAGGCGCGGGGCGCCCGTTATAGCGCCCCTGGAGCGAATTTTGACTTCCTATTTCGTCTAGGCTTGGGTCTAACTTATTACTAGGTGTTTGTAAACTCTATAAATACTCTTTTACTTAGTTTTTCATAAGGGGAAGACTTTGGAGCAAATTTGAGAGCTCATAACATCAAGACAAGGGTTTTTCTTCCTTCCATTAATCTATTACATCATTATTTCGTTATTACATCAATTCCTTGTGTTGTTATTATGAGTATGCGTAGCTAAATATATCGTTCTAGGGTTAGAGTATTTCATGAAGGTTGATGTTTGAAGATTGATTTCCATTAATTGAATCCCATTACGGGTTACTTATTCTTTCTTGATTTCACTTGTGTAATTGTCAGGGCCCGATTATTACGCATTATCTATGGTTTTTAGATTGAACTCGAAAGAGGGAATTTAATTACGTAATAAGAAAGAATAGGACTAGTTTGTGAACCCGGGCATCGGGGAACCAATTTGTGAGTAGGATAGACATATACTTGCTCGCCTAGTTTAACTAATTACAGAATTCGTTAATGCGTGCACGTGATTCAACCCATAGACATATAGGGATTGGAGTAGCCTGCATAGACCGTGAAGAACTGAAAGGTTTTTACGGGTACATTTAATCTGCTAGTTAGTAACCCGGGATTTAAGAAGTGGAATCAATTGGAAAACTCAACTGGATTGTTCGTAACTCTGACCCTGGACCGTCTCCTTATTACTGATAATAACCAAGTCTTGCTCCATTGTTTGAATTCACTTTGACCCTCTTAAATTACTGTTCTTTAGTTAATAAACTCATCATTATTGAAAAAAAAGATCCCTGAATAGTTTAAATAAATTGTTTGCTAGAACTCAGTCGGCATAGTCCTCGTGGGAACGATACTCATCTTATCACTTTATTACTTGGCGACCACGTATACTTGCGTGTGCGTTTGGGAGCAACACATGCTTGTAAAATTTTTACTCATCCACTGTGGTAACCTGGGGTGGAACACCTGGCACATTACCAATCTTGTCATGGATGGCCTTCATCTCCTTTATGAGGTCCTGAATAACAGGCACTCCCTTAAGGACTTGATTGTTAATTGCTGATGATCCTCCGGGAATGGCATCCATGTTGAGCCTGCAGCTAGGAATAAATGCTGGCAAATTGTTCGTGGGCGCTGTTCCTCGCGGGGATGATGGCCTTTAAGACGATCCAGCAAACATCGCTCCTAACTTAGGGACATCCCTTCGACCATGTTGCTATCATTCCGCTCCGCTTGTGCAGACACGGTTTTGAGGAGATTAACAAGGAAACTTCAGAATTCAGGATTATCTTCCAGTGATCGATCGCTTTCTCCATTGCTGGGATCACTAGGATCCTTCACGGATCACTAGGATCCTTCATGGATTCATCTACTGCGTCTGTAGTGTTTTTCGGAATGTTACAACTATCATCAGATATGATTGCACTTTTTCCTTCATAGCATACCTATAATTGCCTGGGCTCAACGGTGGACACCAAACTGCTTACGCCTAAAATTGGTCGCCTAGGTTAAACAATTGATATAGAATAAGGTCACAACAAATATAGTAAATACGATGGAAAAGTAAGTAAAAGAGAGAAATAATAAGCAAGAAAAGCAGAGTAGTCTTATTTCTTGAGAATAGTCGGATTCTGTGGTGAATCGTTCTATTGTACAATATAATGTAAGGAGGGGGTATTTATAGTAGTGGATACTCTGTCCTAATTAAGGTAAAATACAAAGACTAATAAAGCTAAGGGCCTATAACTCAAGGCGGTGGTATGTACTAAATCTTAACTAGGAGACTGTAAACCTAAGACGGTAGGATGTATGCCTTGCGTTCTGTGGTCATGCCGCCTGAATGGTCGTTGGACCAAGGAGCGGGCGTGTATCCTCTGTGTCCAATGACTTATAAGATAAGCCTAGTCTCGCCAGCTAGACTCGTATCCCCGTAGTAGTATGTGGCACATTTTTACCGGCACAAGGGTATTGGTGATGTCGCATTGGTTTTGTTGATTACGGGACGATAAGTTTAATACTCCAAGGGGTTTTTTTCTTGGAAAATTTGCAGCCCTTTGGTATTGTTCTGCTATGTGTCACTCTGCTCCGGACAACACTGAGTTAAATGCTGCTACTGCTTATGAAAGTATTGACTTGAGGCATTCATAGTCATTTAGACAAGACACTACATGGCTAATGATGCTTTGGAGGCCAATAAAGTCCCGTCTCATTAGCTATTGTCCTTTACGTGTCCCAAAAAGAAAAAAAGACGATGGCGACATGTATGAGCTTTATTGCAAAATAAGCTGAAAATGGAGGAGTGGGATAGGTGATTGGCATGGAAACTGGCCAGCCATCGTGTTCGTAGCCATTCGGATACCCCCTAACCTCTACCCAATACACATACCGAGCTGAGCTTAAACCTTTAAAATTTTGTTTTCCAAATTTATTTTTTTTAATTATTATTCTTATTATTATTGTTATTATTAATTATTATTATTATTTATTTTACTCTATTAACTATTGTATTTTTTTGTGAGGTACTTCTCGGTGAGATTCATTAAAGACGACGTTATGAAGACCATTTTTACAATTTTATTTTTTCCTCTTAATTTTTTTACTTTCTTCTTATTTATTTTATTAATTTTGTTGCACTAACTGTTTGTTCTATTTTGCGAAGCTTATTCGGATAATGTTCACAAAGGAAGAAGTAATTGGCCATGACGAACCTTTTATTTAATTTTAAATACAAGTATAGGTATCTAACATGTATCGTGGAAACTGTTTTGTTTGATTTAGTTTATATTCTGAATTCAATTGTCAGCCTGGTCGGGAACCACATTTGGTGAAACTTGAGAGATGTCTAACACCTTCTTCTTGGATTATTTCGAACCCTTACCCAGAATTGCTGATTCGTAGACTAAGTTTCTGAATTAACATTAAAGTTGGCTAGAAAAAAAGTAGGTGCCTTAATATGCCTAGTTAAACAATTTATTAGTTGGTGATTCCAAGTTACTCGTGAGTTCCTATAAGTCGAATCCTGTTTTGAACTATAGCGGTTCGAAAAAGGGGTGTCAACAAACATCCTCTAGATATGTACACATAACTGAGATATTCTAATATAAACACTGATGATGCTGCAACATCCATAATATGTGTTGACACCCAATTTTGTCCCTCCATTTTTCACAATTTGGCTATATTTAATTAAAATTTATAAATGTATTTTTTCAAATAAAACTGCATTAGACAACATGCATTTACGTGTGTAATAATATTATTAATCCCCTATTTATATAATATCTATTTAATTGTGACCATGTTACGTAATTACATTCATTTAGGATATTTTCAAAACTATGTATGCTATTTTATGCAATTTAACGCATTACGATATCATTTAATAGTTATTTGTAGCTATTTATATCTAATTAGCATTATTTGCAATCACCGACATTTATTAATAATTATTTACATTTTATTTATAATTATTTACAAAATTCTCTATTTTATACTAATTATTTATGTTTATAAGTATTTTAATTAAATACTAGTCATTTTGCTATTTTACAAATTCATTCCTATTACATCTAGTCCTCGTCATCACATTTTTACCCACGTGTACGCCACCTAGGCTCCACATAAGACTAGCACCTCACTTATTACACTCTTAGCAACACGTACAACTTCTTTAAGCATGTGTACAACTCACTCCAGCATATCGTACAACCCCCTAAAGCGCCTATAACCTTACACATCAGATATACTACCTATACACATATATACACGTGTGCCTACGTGGCACAATCTGAGCCCTCCACGTTCCAAATCCAAGGGCCAGAATCAATTCTCTCATTTTACATCTATACACTCACCCCTCCACATCCAAAACCCTAAATCATTACTCCATCTCTCCCCAAAACTCATCAGCTGCCGATCCAGTTTCCCTCTCTCCCCCTTTGCTCGTAACCCGTCCAGGTTCCACCAGTCCCCCGTCGTCTCCTCCGCCATCAATGCCGTGACCTTCTCCCTCGTCCTATCTCTGATTACACGGGACAAATCTCCCTTCCCTTTGCCTCGTGAATCCGAAATAGGAATAAGGGATAGGGTACGAATCCCTTCAAATCCGGCACATACAAACTGAGATTGGAACGGATTCCACACGCACAAGGCAAGGATCGAATTTTGCATTCATTTCTTGGCCAAATCGGGTAACATCTTTTGGTTTTATATTGTCTATTCTTTTTCCTTTTGTTGATGAAATCTGAACAAGCCAATGATATCTCTTTCTGCCTATTTTTAGGTCTGATTACATTCCCATCTTTTTATTTAAATGTTTTACATATCCAGATTCTAATCGGGTTGAGTTGGTTCTATTTTCTGTTTATAGGCATTCAATTCGAATTTGGTTTACCTTTTGGAATACATGATAATCTTGTGAAGTTCTGTGCGAATCTTTGATTGATGACCTTGATCTTAGGCAACTTATTAAGGAAATATGGTTATATACATGTATATGGACTCCTTGTCCAACAGTCATTCTGACAGCCTGGATAATCTATCAATCATATGCCAGATTTGATTCCTTTTAGTTAGTTGTATTACTAGGAACCTCTCTGCATTTTTCCATATAACATTCCAATCTTAGCACTATAAAAAGGCCTAGTTGTGTCTACACTAGGGGGAGCTACACAGACCCTCTGGACAGAGTCCCCCTCACCTCTCACACACTGGTCTACACCTCTCACACATAGAACTATGGTTCTTGCTTTCAGTTCTGAAACAGTCTCACACACACACAGCTACACTTAGACAAAATCTGAGACACATCCAGACTACACACACTGAAATACAGGGATTGAACACCTTCAGACACCCTTTTTAGAGGCTGAAGTACATACCGTACTCTCTCTTCTCATTCTCTGCATTTCACACACACTGGAAAGCCATCTCTGGATGCTTGTGTTACATTCTGGAAACATGCAGTAGTCCTCATCCTGTCTGAATCTTTGTCTTGTTGGTTTGGAACCAAACTGAGACCCTTTAGCATATCTGTGTTGCTGCCCTTGCTGCCTGTTTCTTTCTTATTTATTTCAGGCACACCAAGGTATATTCTTTCTACTGGTTGAATGGTTCTTTTTGTGACAGTCTGATAACACTGTTTTGTGACAGTCTGATAACACTGTTTTATAAACTCGGAATCTGCCTTTTCTATGTGTGCATTACCATGACTTTTGGGCCTTTATTTGGCCACACTCTAACCCCCTTTTATGCAAGAAAACTGGATGACTGAAAGGTCATACCACTGTTAGCGTCATTACAGGTTTTACATAAAAGTCTTGGTGTTTGTTCCCAGTGTTTTAAAAAGGATTCAACAGCATAATTTAGCCTCGATAAGGGCTGGACAAAAGAAGCTCGTTATGGTGCATACAGGGCACACTCTTTCCTCCTTTTATGTATTAACATGTTCATCCCCTTAGACCCTTTTATGTATTCGTTAGGATTTCTCCTTGGTCTGTATGCTTAAGCACCATAAGGTGCATTTAGTTGCTTAAGGCGGGTACATCAGATTAAGTACTGCAATATGCAGTAAAGCAGGCTGTACAGGGGCCATTTCTAACTCTGCTCTTTAGTTTTTTATGTGTGTAAAGACTGAAATTGCATAAAGGCTGAAAGTTGGTCTAGTTATGCAAAGTGATTTTCTGGAAATTACAACAGAACGTGAACATGTTTAAAATTGAATGTTTAATGTCAAGTTAGACTATTTGTGTAATTTAAAATCTATAATTGGATCACTTTCTGAAAAGGCTAGAAACGTAAGACTGCTCTAAAACTGGTTATTTCTGCAAATCGTACATGCTGTAATATGAAGTGGTTACAACTGAAATTGTATTTTAAATCCAGCCTATTAACTGTAAATTAGATGTTTTGAAATGCAAAGGTACATGCTGAACATGGAACCTAACTTGTTTTCTTTCTGAAACTATTTAATTTGGAGGCCCACTCTTCTTTTAAAGTTTACTTTACTTACATAATATTATTCGCTCGCCATACGTGTTGGTATGACAGTTTATTATTTGACGCCTAGTAGTCTAGTCTGGGGCACTTAATACAGTTGGGGGTCTAGATACTTAAATTAGCTGTCTCAATAGCCTCCGAGACTTTAAGTGGGACGTTAGTAGATTTTTAGGACGTTTAAAATATTAGGTAACGCTTTAGTTAAATACTCAAAGAGGGTATGGGGGTTAAAGGGAATTAAGCCCCTCGGAAGTGATGAAATTACCCGAGCTATATATTGATAGTGGATTTTGAAACTATCGTCCTTTACGAAAGCCGGGTTCTGATCCGAATAGGATAATAAAACCTAGGGTCATTTATTCAAAGTGATCAATTAGTGGCTATTTGTGAAACATGACTATTTGTTTAAAATTGTTTATGCAAACACATTATATTGCCCACTTTACTTGTTTTGCAGACCCTATCTCCTTTATTTATCTTATTTAGCTATTGTCCTTTTTCTAAAGCAATATATTTAAACCCAATATAGAAATCGGCCGGGAACCACGTTTAGTGGAACCAAGAAGGTGCCTAACCCCTTCCTTCTGGGTTAACTTGAACACTTACCCGAATCTCTGATTAGTAGACTAACTCCGAGTTAATATTTTAATTGAATTAGAAATTAATAGGTGACCTAATACGCCTAGAATAATTTATTAGGTGGCGACTCCAAAACTCTAACTCCAAACGAGTTACCTGTTACACCCCGTACGTCTAAATTGACGTATATCATTATAATATCATGTTAAGAATGATTTAAGTGAGTTTAAAGTAATAATATGACCATATATGATGTTTATATGTTGAACATAAAGTTTGGGAAAAATCAGATTTAAGTTGTGGAAAAACCGACAAAGGAATTGCCTTGTAACAAAGCTTTTTCAGCAATTAATTTCATGTGTTATATGAAGTCTTTTGGGGACATATCATATACCAAATTGAAGGTCTTGGAGTGTAGTTTCCAACACTTTTAACGGTTTGCTCATATAACTTATAGATAAAAAGATATGAGCGTCAGAAGTCAGACCAGAAAAAGGGACATAAGCGCAAAAGATGGCTAGAAATGAAATGTTTTTATTATAAAAGAGAAATTTCTCTCTCTCTCGAGACATTTCCAGTAAACCCACGATATAAACAGAGCCTTCCTCAGTTTGAATCCATTTTTTATGATTTTGAAGAAAGAACATCAATTTTGACACGAAACGGAACACGTATTGCGTCAAAACGCTCTACGCGATTAGGGTAACATTATGCTACCTTCAATTTTGTCTATAGTTTGAGTTTTAGAATTACTTCATAGCTAAGTAAAGTATCTAAATTCTATTTTATAGCTTGTTTAAGCTTTATAAGGTGTGGAATTCAAAGGAAACGAAGTTTAGAAGCTAGAAACATCAAAGGTATGTAAGGCTAAACCTTTCTTTTGGCAAGGCATGTATCTTTTAGATTTTGAAGCTTTTATTAGTCCTAAACTTAGTTTTTCTTGTGAGAAACTTGTATGGTATTAAGAAAAACTTGTATATTCTTAATTTGGCACTAAAATCCAAGGTGAAAGACATCCGAATCAGAAAGACAAAACGTTTCAAAATCTGGAAAATTGTTTTGAACTTTGGACAGTTGTTAGTATATTGATCATAACTCCTTATACAAAATTGATATTAAGATGATTTAAGAATCTCCAGAATTCTAATCCCTACAACTTTCATGAAGACCATGAGGTCTATAACTTTTATCTGCACCCTCAAAACTATGATGCAATACAGGACGCTGGTACTGTCTAGAAATTCTGTACATCCGTGGAATTGTTACGCCACTCTCATCTTGTTATCCAGTTAATTTGTTTATGTTATCAGTTTATCCGGATATCCATTCCCGTGTATAGTATAGTGCTGGTTCTGTTTTTGCGTATCATCCAGTTTCAGTGGAAACTCTGCCGAAATTTTTATAAAAATCAAAGAGTTAGACAAATTTTAAGTTCAGGTTGTGTCTACAGTTCCATCCAGAGTTTTCTTATCATTCCTTTGAGTCCATATATATTGTTGCCACATGTGTTATGCCTCATACATGCTTATGCTTATATTGTGATCATGTTATGTGTGATTTGGAGTCCCCCATAGAGGTTGGACATTGGACACACAGTCCGGTCGCGTGTGATACTACCCGTCTGGGGGATACAGCCCCTCTGGTTCAGGCGGTAGTTGAAACACCTAGTGTGACCGGGTGTCATTCACACACTCTGACCAGAGAGACTAGATATTACTGGCTGGGGGGGATATAGCCCATAACACCCACCAGGTTTGTTATATATGCGTATATAGCCACAGTATGCACTGCATGATTATACATGAGGCTAGTTCCGGTTTTCAGTTACCTGATTTGGGGGGATACAGCCCATAACACCAGACAGGTACTAGTTCCGGTTTTCAGTTACCTGATTTGGGGGGATACAGCCCATAACGCCAGACAGGTACTAGTTCAGATGTTCAGTTACCTGATTTGGGGGGGATATAGCCCATAACACCAGACAGGTACCAGTTCAGATAACAGTTCAGCTTTAGCTCGGTACCAGTTATCAGTTCTCAGTTATCAGCCACCAGTTCTTAGCGTCAGTATCAGTTGACAGTTATCAGTTCTCAGTTATCAGCCACCAGTTCTTAGCGTCAGTATCAGTTGACAGTTATCAGTTCTTAGTTATCAGCCACCAGTTCTTAGCGTCAGTATCAGTTGACAGTTATCAGTTCCAGTTTCTAGTAACCAGCTATCAGTCATATTACAGTTATTTATCAGTATAGTTCAGCTCAGTCTTCAGGTTCAGATTCAGCTAGACTTCAGCTTATATTCATATCATGTTTAGTACGTTCTTCAGATTTCCAGCTATATTGTTATGCTCCAGCTCATGTTTACATATTTATATTCCAGCCTACAGTTTCATTCGGCTATGACATATTATATGCTCATGCCTTACATACTTGGTACATATCGTACTCACGCCCTTTTCTGGGGCGCTGCGTTTCATGCCGCGCAGGTGCAGATAGATCAATGCTTGGACCATGTTAGTAGGCCATCTATCAGCTACTGGAGTCACTCCGCTTACTCTCGGAGTTACTTATTTTTTGGTATGTGTATAGTCAGCTAGCTTGGGTATGGCGGGGCCTTATCTCGTCCTTTGTATATTCAGTTCATCACTCTTAGAGGCCTGTAGATATGTCCTTGTGTGGTGCAGTCAGTATGTTATGTATGTCAGCTTATGTTAGCCTTGTCAGCTATTTGCATTGCATACTCCTTATCAGCTAGGTTTATGCTTATTCTGTTTATCAGTTATAATGGTTAGCAGATTATCAGTAGGATTAGTGATGATTGACACTTAGTGTTGGTCATCCGCCGCGGCCCTAAGTTGGGTCGTGACAAAAGTGGTATCAGAGCAGTTCAGTCCTAGGGTGTCTACAGGCCGTGTCTAGTAGAGTCTTGTTTAGGAGTATGTTGCGCGCCATACTTTTGAACAGGAGGCTACAAGGCACTTCAGGACAGTTGTCTTTCTTTCTTCTCTAGATCGTGCGATAGAGCCATAATTATAGAATTCAACCCTCTAACATTAGTGTTTTCAGCTAAGCGATGCCGCCGAAAAAAAAAACTATCAGCTGCCAGAAAGGCAAGGCCATTGCTGGCCACGGTATTGGTAGAGTGCCACCTTAGGTGGATGAGAGTGAGGAGTCCAGTCCTGAGGCTCCATCCGAGGCCTCACAGATCCTTTCAGTTCAGGGTGATATCAGAGGTACTGCAGCTACTATACCTCCACATTCTCAGCCTGATAGTCAGGGGCAGGAAATGAGGGATGCCATCAGATTATCGACCAGTGTTGTAGTTGCTTAGACTAGACAACACAGTGCAGATGCCCAGGGAGATGTTGGATCCAGGATCAATGATTTTATCAGGCTAGAGCCTACAGTCTTTACCGGATCCCGTACAGGAGAAGACCCTCAGGATTTTCTATTGAGGATAGCTAGAGTGTTGAGGGTTATGCACGTGTCAAACACAGAGTTAGTAGAGTTGGCTGCATTCAGATTGCATAACCTAGCAGCAGGGTGATACTAGACATGGGAGCTATCTAGACGGCCTAATGCTACTCCCACGACTTGGAAGGAATTCTCAAATACCTTCCTTTATCAGTATATGCCTATAGAGACATAGGGAGCCCGTGCTAATCAGTTCCTGACCTTGAGACAGGGAAGTTTGAGTGTAGAAGAGTATAATTATTGCTTTAGTTCTTTAGCATGGTTTGCCCCTACGGTGGTAGTGAGTATGGAGGATAGAATTCACAGGTATATAGTGGGACTAACTCCACACCTAGTGAACGAGCGTATGACAGTTGCTATGCAGTCATGTATGAGCATAACATTCAGGCATTTGCTTTGTTACTTGAGGAGAGGAAGCAGAAATAGAGAGCCGACAGGGATAAAGTGCTACACAAGAGGGGCAGATTTTCTGGTTCGTTTGGAGAGACGTCTGGAGCGAGTAGATAGCAGAGTGTTAGACAACCACCAGCTAGTATACCTACATAGTCTCGTGGCTTTAGATCTGATAGACCTCCTCAGTCCAGATCTAGTCACACATCACAGACTTCAGGATTTAAGAATCGTGGTACTTCTATACCGGCCAATCAGACATATCCCAGATGTTCGGATTGTGGTAGACGCCACTTGGGTCCATGTCAGTTAGGAGTTGATACTTGTTATATTTGTCGCGAGGCAGCTATTTCATGAAAGGTTGCCCGCCTAGGGGTGGCAGTTGTATAGCCCAGCCAGCTAGATCACCAGTTGCTTGCTCAGCATCAGCACGCCATCAGGGGCATGTTCTTCAGGATGGCACCTGTATAACAGAAAGAATTTAAGGAGCAATTGAAGGATTTGTTAGATAAAGGCCTCATCAGACCTAGCATTTCCCCGTGGGGAGCCTCGATGCTATTTGTAAAAAAAAAAAAAAAAGATGGCTCTCTACGCATGTGCATAGATTACAGACAGCTGAATAAAGTCATTATTAAGAATAAATACTCTCTGCCCAGGATTGATGTCTAGTTTGACAAGCTCCAGGGTGCCAAGTGCTTCTCGTATATAGATTTGCGATCAGGCTACCATCAGGTTAGAGTTAGAAAATCTGATATACCTAAGACTGCATTCAGGACTAGGAATGGCCATTATGAGTTTTTAGTGATGTTGTTTGGACTCACTAATGCCCCTGCAGTATTTATAGATCTGATGAACAGCATATTCAGGCTTTATCTAGATTTATTTGTGATTATATTTTTTGATGATATTCTCATCTATTCAAAGTCTGAATCAGAGCATCCGGAGCACCTACGCACAGTATTGGGTACTCATCGGGACCAACAATTATATGCTAAGTTCTCAAAGTGTAAATTCTAGATAGATTCAGTGGAATTTCTTGGCCACATAGTTTCAGCAGAAAGAATTAAAATAGATGACCAGAAGATCTAGGCTGTGAAGAATTGGCCCATGCCTACGACGCCAATTGAAGTACGTAGTTTTCTGGGTTTGGCAGGTTATTACAGAAAGTTTATAGAGGGTTTTTCCTCCATTGCAGCTCCACTGAACAAATTGACAAAGAAATCAGCTAAATTTGAGTGGTCTGATTCTTGCGAGCACAGCTTCCAAGAACTAAAGAACAGGTTGATAACAGCTCCAGTACTTACACTTCCAGAGGGATCTGAGGGCTATGTCATTTACTGTGATGCTTCTCGAATTGGTCTTCGTTGTGTTTGATGCAGCATGGAAGAGTAATTGCTTATGCTTCTAGGCAGCTGAAAAAGCACGATCAGAACTACCTCATCCATGATCTTGAGCTTTCAGCAGTCATTCATGCATTGAAGATTTGGAGACATTATTTTTACGGTGTTCATGTTGATATTTATACGGATCACAAGAGCCTCCAGTACATATTTAAGCAAAAGGAGCTAACCCTATGATAGAGGCGGTGGCTAGAGTTTCTGAAGGACTATGACATGGACATTCTTTATAATCCGGGTAAAGCGAACGTTGTTGCTGATTCCCTTAGTCATAAGTCCATGGGTAATTTATCTTAATTACAGCCACAGAAGAGAAACTTAGCTCATGCACTCCACCAGTTGGCCAGCATGGATGTCATATTAATAGATTCAGAGGACGCAAGAGTTACAGTTCAGAACGCAACCACTACTTGCCTAGTGACATAAGTAAAGCAGCGCCAGTATGAGGATCCAGTTCTAGTTCAATATAGGCAGATAGCCAGAAGAAAACCAAAATTATTATATAGGTTACTAGTGACGGGGTTCTTATATATAAAGATAGACTTTGTGTTCCTGATGTTGCAGATTTATGTGGACAGATTATGACAGATGCACATTATTCCAGATACACTGTTCATCCTAATTCGACTAAGATTTACCATGATCTTAAGCAGATTTATTGTTGAGACGAAATGAAGCGTGACATAGCAGAATTTGTGGCTCAGTGTGCTAACTGCCAGCAGGTTAAAGTCGAGCATAAAAAAAAAAAAAACCTAGTGGCTTGTTACAGGAAGTCGAGATTCCATCATAGAAATGGGAAGCAGTGAATATGGACTTCATTACAGGCTTTCCCCATATGCGGAGCAAGTATGACTCTATTTGGGTTATAGTGGACAGGCTTACTAAATTAGCTCATTTCTTGCCTGTTAGAACTACTTATACAGCAGGGGATTATGCCAGACTTTATATCAGAGAGATAGTGCGCCTACATGGTATTCCAGTATTTATTATTTCAGACGGGGGCGCACCAGTTTACAGCTAATTTCTATAGATCGTTCCAGACAGGTTTAGGGACACAGGTGTATCTGAGTACAGTATTTCATCCATAGACAGACAGACAGGCTGAGTGGACCATTCAGACATTAGAAAATATGCTTAGAGCTTACGTGTTAGATTATAGAAGCAGCTGGAATGGTCACCTACTGTTGATAGAGTTTGCATATAATAATAGCTATCATTCTAGCATACAGATGGAGCCATATGAAGCTTTGTATGGGCACAAATGCAGGTTTTTTATATGATGGTTCAAGGTTGGCGAGTCTCAATTGATAGGTCCAGACTTAATCCAACAAGTAATTGATAAAGTCAAGTTGATCAGGGAAATATTATTAGCAGTGCAGAGCAGACAGAAGTCCTATGCAGATAATCGACATTGAGAATTAGAATTTCATATTGGCGATTAGGTATTCCTGAAAGTATCACCTATGAAAGGCGTTATGAGATTTGGAAAGAAGGGAAAGCTTAGCCCTAGATTTATTAGTCCATATCAGATTATCAGGCGAGTTGGGCGTGTAGCCTACGAGTTAGACCTTCAAGCAGACCTTCAGGAGGTACATCCAGTATTCCATGTTTCCATGCTCAAAAATGTGTCAGAGATCCTTCTAGAGTTGTACCATTAGAGGATGTACAGATTACAGAACAGTTGACTAATAAGGAGGTGCAATTTAAAGAGGCAGATTCGTCGACTAAGGACGAAAGACATTCCTTTAGTTAAGATGCTATATCAAAGCAATAATATAGAAGAAATAACTTGGGAAGCTGAAAATGACATGAGGGCCAAATATACACATCTCTTCATTACTTCGAGTATGTAACAGATCGTTGCTTAATGCTTCTACATACTTCATTTAACATTCGAGGACGAATGTTCCTAATGGGGGAATATTGTTACACCCCGTACGTCTAAATTGACGTATATCATTATAATATCATGTTAAGAATGATTTAAGTGAGTTTAAAGTAATAATATGACCATATATGATGTTTATATGTTGAACATAAAGTTTGGGAAAAATCAGATTTAAGTTGTGGAAAAACCGACAAAGGAATTGCCTTGTAACAAAGCTTTTTCAGCAATTAATTTCATGTGTTATATGAAGTCTTTTGGGGACATATCATATACCAAATTGAAGGTCTTGGAGTGTAGTTTCCAACACTTTTAACGGTTTGCTCATATAACTTATAGATAAAAAGATATGAGCGTCAGAAGTCAGACCAGAAAAAGGGACATAAGCGCAAAAGATGGCTAGAAATGAAATGTTTTTATTATAAAAGAGAAATTTCTCTCTCTCTCGAGACATTTCCAGTAAACCCACGATATAAACAGAGCCTTCCTCAGTTTGAATCCATTTTTTATGATTTTGAAGAAAGAACATCAATTTTGACACAAAACGGAACACGTATTGCGTCAAAACGCTCTACGCGATTAGGGTAACATTATGCTACCTTCAATTTTGTCTATAGTTTGAGTTTTAGAATTACTTCATAGCTAAGTAAAGTATCTAAATTCTATTTTATAGCTTGTTTAAGCTTTATAAGGTGTGGAATTCAAAGGAAACGAAGTTTAGAAGCTAGAAACATCAAAGGTATGTAAGGCTAAACCTTTCTTTTGGCAAGGCATGTATCTTTTAGATTTTGAAGCTTTTATTAGTCCTAAACTTAGTTTTTCTTGTGAGAAACTTGTATGGTATTAAGAAAAACTTGTATATTCTTAATTTGGCACTAAAATCCAAGGTGAAAGACATCCGAATCAGAAAGACAAAACGTTTCAAAATCTGGAAAATTGTTTTGAACTTTGGACAGTTGTTAGTATATTGATCATAACTCCTTATACAAAATTGATATTAAGATGATTTAAGAATCTCCAGAATTCTAATCCCTACAACTTTCATGAAGACCATGAGGTCTATAACTTTTATCTGCACCCTCAAAACTATGATGCAATACAGGACGCTGGTACTGTCTAGAAATTCTGTACATCCGTGGAATTGTTACGCCACTCTCATCTTGTTATCCAGTTAATTTGTTTATGTTATCAGTTTATCCGGATATCCATTCCCGTGTATAGTATAGTGCTGGTTCTGTTTTTGCGTATCATCCAGTTTCAGTGGAAACTCTGCCGAAATTTTTATAAAAATCAAAGAGTTAGACAAATTTTAAGTTCAGGTTGTGTCTACAGTTCCATCCAGAGTTTTCTTATCATTCCTTTGAGTCCATATATATTGTTGCCACATGTGTTATGCCTCATACATGCTTATGCTTATATTGTGATCATGTTATGTGTGATTTGGAGTCCCCCATAGAGGTTGGACATTGGACACACAGTCCGGTCGCATGTGATACTACCCGTCTGGGGGATACAGCCCCTCTGGTTCAGGCGGTAGTTGAAACACCTAGTGTGACCGGGTGTCATTCACACACTCTGACCAGAGAGACTAGATATTACTGGCTGGGGGGGATATAGCCCATAACACCCACCAGGTTTGTTATATATGCGTATATAGCCACAGTATGCACTGCATGATTATACATGAGGCTAGTTCCAGTTTTCAGTTACCTGATTTGGGGGGATACAGCCCATAACACCAGACAGGTACTAGTTTCGGTTTTCAGTTACCTGATTTGGGGGGATACAGCCCATAACGCCAGACAGGTACTAGTTCAGATGTTCAGTTACCTGATTTGGGGGGGATATAGCCCATAACACCAGACAGGTACCAGTTCAGATAACAGTTCAGCTTTAGCTCGGTACCAGTTATCAGTTCTCAGTTATCAGCCACCAGTTCTTAGCGTCAGTATCAGTTGACAGTTATCAGTTCTCAGTTATCAGCCACCAGTTCTTAGCGTCAGTATCAGTTGACAGTTATCAGTTCTTAGTTATCAGCCACCAGTTCTTAGCGTCAGTATCAGTTGACAGTTATCAGTTCCAGTTTCTAGTAACCAGCTATCAGTCATATTACAGTTATTTATCAGTATAGTTCAGCTCAGTCTTCAGGTTCAGATTCAGCTAGACTTCAGCTTATATTCATATCATGTTTAGTACGTTCTTCAGATTTCCAGCTATATTGTTATGCTCCAGCTTATGTTTACATATTTATATTCCAGCCTACAGTTTCATTCGGCTATGACATATTATATGCTCATGCCTTACATACTTGGTACATATCGTACTCACGCCCTTTTCTGGGGCGCTGCGTTTCATGCCGCGCAGGTGCAGATAGATCAATGCTTGGACCATGTTAGTAGGCCATCTATCAGCTACTGGAGTCACTCCGCTTACTCCCGGAGTTACTTATTTTTTGGTATGTGTATAGTCAGCTAGCTTGGGTATGGCGGGGCCTTATCTCGTCCTTTGTATATTCAGTTCATCACTCTTAGAGGCCTGTAGATATGTCCTTGTGTGGTGCAGTCAGTATGTTATGTATGTCAGCTTATGTTAGCCTTGTCAGCTATTTGCATTGCATACTCCTTATCAGCTAGGTTTATGCTTATTCTGTTTATCAGTTATAATGGTTAGCAGATTATCAGTAGGATTAGTGATGATTGACACTTAGTGTTGGTCATCCGCCGCGGCCCTAAGTTGGGTCGTGACATTACCCAAGTTGTATACCACTTACTTTGCTAATTAAAGTGGAGTGCGACAGAATGGCGACTCCGCTGGGGATTAAATATTCTAACTATTACGATTTTTTTATATTGGGTTTATTATTACTTTTATTATTCAATACTAACTTTTTCTATTTGCAGGTGGGTAGCCTTTATATTTTTGCAATTTCTTTTGATATTTTGAATATTTATGAATTATTTGTCGCATTTCGTTGAATTATTTATTGCATTTCGTTCATACTCTTCCACTCCTGGAAAATTGACACTTACACACACACGGCGATTACGTGGATCCCACGGTCACTTCACCACAAAAAAACCTTTAGGAGGAACGGTTAGATTCTAGTTGGTCCGTGGTACAACCAACAATTCTAAACGTTCCCACCCCTTGGTCGTCCACCTTGGGGAACCATGTCTAGAATTATCCAACTCTTAGCGGATACTCTTGTCTAGGAACCATGCATCATGTTATGATTAGGAGATTTTGACTTCGGCTCATGTCTAAGTCTATTGGTTCACCATATTTGAACAAACCAAACGGGTCTCCGACCCTAATGGACGTTTAAATATATTATGTGTGCATTTATTTAAGGTTGAACGTGTCTAATGTAGACCATTTGTTCTCAAAAGTGTGGATCATTCAATTATTTATTTTTGTTGGAAGATGCCACAAGTCAAAAATTTGGAATATCAAATAAAACAGATTTTAAAATTGATTTTTCTACTTTTGTGTAACAAAATCAAATATTTATTTCTATTAATGGAAATAGTTATAGAAATCAATTATTTATTTCTATATGAATTTTTTTTTCTACATTCATACAACAAAACCAATTATTTTATAAAAGAAATTAATTTTTCTACTTTTATGAAAACAAAATTATAGACTTTAAATTAATTTCTTCTACCATTCTTATTTACCTAAAAATATTATTCCACATTTATACAATAAAACTATTTTTTCCGTTAACTTTGGGTTTGAGAACAAATGAGATGACGCATGATACACGTTCAATTTTAAATATCCTACTCAAACTTAGGAAGACTTAACATCCTTGGCATGTTAAAGTCCATTAGCCAACTTCGTCCAAATGACGCCTGTCATGCATCTTATATGTGTTGGTCTTGTTAGGCCTACCTCCGATATAAGAGAGGCCCCTTGCATTATAAGGATTGATATATTTTGCATTTGATAATTATTACCTCGACACTAACTTATTGTTTTCGTGTCTAAGTTTTACTCCCATTCCTGAGGTTGACCTGTGCATTCTGGCCGAGCATCAGTACCGGACGCGAACCAAGGGACCAGTTACAACTCCTCCCCCTTCACAAACTAGAAGAAGAGGAAAGCGAAACATCATGTCTGAATTGAATAATGCTGCTCTTGGTGATGATAACATTAGGAATAATGGGACACCCCGCAAACTTGCTTTGGTTGGGTATGATGAACATGTTGCTACTTTAGAGCAAAAAATTAAAGAACTTGAAGAGAAACTGACAATGGTCAGTTTAACCGTTGGAAACTCCGCCCATTCAGGAGAGCCTGTCGATCCAAGTGGGTCAGCCCGCCCTAATGGAAAGGACCCTACACACCCAACTGATCCCCCTGTCGTTTACCAAACAACGCAACCAGCTCCTTACCAAACAGCACCACCTGCTACCTACCAAAGCGCACCAACCGCCACATATCAAGCACCGCCTCCCTATCCAGCACCACCAGCTACTTATCAAGCACCACCTCCTGCATACCCTACTTACCCAAACACAAGCCTACCTCACACCAACACTGCATATCCACAACCTTACAATCCCATGTTCACTGCTGAGACCAAGCAACTCACTTCACCCATCAAAGGCCATGACAACTATGAATGGGCGGAGGATGAGACCAATGATGATGGGACGAAAGAGAAAGTTCGTAAGCTAGAGGCAGCCTTTAAGAAGTTTGAGTTAGGCAAAACTACTAAAGGTTTAGCTTATGAAGACTTGTGCATCTATCCTACTTTGAAATTGCCAGACGGATACAAGATACCAAAGTTTGACCTGTTCAATGGAACTGGAGACCCTATGGCACATCTGAGAATATATTGTGACAAGTTGATTGGAGCAGGGGAAGATGAGAAAGTACGAGTGAAGCTGTTCAGTCGAAGCTTGACTGGAGAGGCTTTGAGTTGGTTCTCTAAGCAGAAGCCTGGCACATGGTTCGGCTGGGAAGACATGGCAGCAGATTTCGTAGAACGATTTGGGTACAACACTGAAATGGTACCAGATCGTTTCTACCTAGAAAAGTTGAAAAAGAAATCCACAGAGACGTTTAGAGTATGCTACGAGATGGAGAGCAGAAGCTGCCAAGGTGCAACCCGCTATGGATGAAAGGGAAATAGTGAATATATTCATCCGCATTCAAGAGGATGTCTATTACGATAAGCTGCTGCATATGAAAAATCAAAAGTTTGCTGATGTAGTGTTGATGGGAGATGACGTAGAAGAAGGGCTGAAAAGTGGAAAGATTATTAGCCTAGCTGCACTACAAGCTACTAATAAGGCCATCCAGTCTGGAAATGTGAGCCTTTCCAAAAAGAAGAAAGATGAAGTCTCTTTTGGGGAAACCATTCAAGACCCTGCTTTCAATCACTATTATCAAACACCGCCACCATTCTATCCCTACCATCACATACCACCTGAATATTCCGTTTACAACACTCAGACCACTCGACCTATATTCCACACTCCAGCACCAAATCGTCTACCATACCAGCAAAACGCTCAACCCAACTACCGAAATGCACCATCATACCCCCCTAGGCCTCGCCCTGAGGCAAACCAAAGACCCAAAAGGAACTACACTCCACTAGCCGAATCTCGCACTCATTTGTTTGAGAGATTGAAAGCTGCCGGGCTTATCGTCCCGATACCTCACAAGATGCCAGACAACCCTTCACCTAACTTTGATTACAGTAAAAGGTGTGCATATCACTCAGGTGGACCGGGGCATGAGACGGAGAGATGTTTTTGTGGGTATATAGGGTCCGCGTCTGTGGACATGACATCATTTGACAAGCATAGAATTCGCATCGGTGGGTATATAGGGTCCGCGTCTGTGGACATGACATCATTTGACAAGCATAGGATCTGCGCCGGCGGATATATATAGGGTTCGCAGTGGTGAACATGACAGCAATGACAACAGTGTAAGGTCCGCGTCTGTGGACAAGACATCTTTTGAAGATCATAGAATCCATGTCGGTGGATATATAGGGTCAGCGTCTGTGGACATGACATCAATTTGAGAAGTATAGAATCCATGTCGGTGGATGAATAAGGTCTGCATCGGTGGACATGACAAGCATAGGATCCATGTCGGTGGATATTTAGGGTCCGCAATGGTGGACACGATGTAAAATTTGAGAAGTATAGAGTCCATGTCGGTGGATATACAGGGTCCGCAGCGGTGGACATGACATCAATTTGAGAAGTGTAGAATCCATGTCGGTGGATGTATAGGGTCTGCATCGGTGGACATGACAAGCATAGAATCCATGTCAGTGGATATACAGGGTCCGCAGCGGTGGACATGACATCAATTTGAGAAGTGTAGAATCCATGTCGGTGGATATATAAGCTCTGCATCGGTGGACATGACAAGCATATGATCCATGTCGGTGGATATATAGGGTCCGCAGCTGTGGACACGATATAAATCTGAGAAGTTTAGAATCCATGCCGGTGGATATACAGGGTCTGCAGCGGTGGACATGACATTATTGGAACAAGCATAGAATCTGCATCGGTGGATATATGTAAGGTCCGCGTTTGTGGGCATAGTACATCAATTCGAAGTAGCATAAGGTCCACGTTTATGGGCATAGTCAGCAATCTGAGGAAGCATATATAGTCCGCGTCGGTGGACACATTCAACCGTGAAAGCATCATAGGGTCTGCATCGGTTGACATGACATCCATAGAATCTGGGTCGGTGGATATATATAAGGTCCGTGTTTGTGGACAATTCAGCAATTGAAGGTATAGGGTCCGCGTTTGTGGGCATAGTTCAGCAATCTGAAGCAGAGTAAGAATCTGCGATTATGTATGATGGGTCCGCGTTTGTGGGCAGTTCAACACAGGATCTGTGCCTGTGCATACAGTTCAACATTGAAAGCACCTTAAGTATCGAAGAGACATATGATCTGTGTCACTGGATGGAAAAGTTTGGAGTCCATGTTTATGGACGATATATCAATCAAACAAGCGTAGGGTTCGCGTTTGTGGGCATACTTCAACAATTTACAGCAGAGCAAGGTCCGCATCGGTGGGCATAGCATTGGAAAGGCATTTGGATGAGACATCAATCAAACAATCATGAGACAAAACAACCACCCGGCTCAACAGGGAAGTTTACTTTATCTTTATCTTTATATCTATTGCATTTATCATGATTTTGTTGCAGGGTACTCCCTGATTTCTCGACAAGCCCCTGTGCCATACTCTCACGCCTGTTCCCAATATCACCACCAATCATGCAACCACAAAACCTCAAACACATACAAAGCAAAGCCCAACCCTACAAACAATGCTTTTTGCTACACCCACAAACTACTTATCTTTCCAAGTTCCAAGCTACAATTCCATACTCGCACCAGTGGCGTACCTAATCCTTCCTTGTTGATTGGGTGTCAGTTTCATATTCCTTCCTATCTGTATCCATCTGCGTCGATCATGCGTATTTTCGTGCTTAATCGTGCCCGTCTGCTTGAATCGTGCGCATTCATAAAAATCGCTCCCCAAATATTTCCAAGCTCATTCAAGGCAATAATTGAAGGTGAGATGACCCATTTATCGAGATGAAGTGGAAACTATGTCCGTGTACACTCCTCTTTACGGGTGTGTCGTGCACCACATCTTCATAACTAGGATGATTATAAGCCTATTTTCCCACGTTCGATCTATCGAGGTTATTTCATCTCCGACAATACCTTTGCTTTATTCTTCATTCATCTCGCCAAAAGGCAAAAACATACACGAATCTAAACTTTACATACTTGGATAAGTTTAGTCTTTACATCCCAAAATCGAGCGTCATAAAAATGCCGTTCTAGAACTACACACGACCTGATTCTCGTGAAACCCGAGATATGTAGGCAACTCAGAGACCGGGGTTCGGCCAAAAACACCCCAAAAAAAAAAAAAAAACCTCATTCTTCCCCTTTTGAATCTTTTTGCCTACCAGTCATGAAAAAATTGGTTATTCCGTCAACTATCTTTGCACGAAGACTCTTTCATCATCCCCGGGCAAAGAGGGGCAGCTGTTGACACCCAATTTTGTCCCTCCATTTTTACAATTTGGCTATATTTAATTAAAATTTATAAATGTAATTTTTCAAATAAAACTGCATTAGACAACATGCATTTACGTGTGTAATAATATTATTAATCCCCTATTTATATAATATCTATTTAATTGTGACCATGTTACGTAATTACATTCATTTAGGATATTTTCAAAACTATGTATGCTATTTTATGTAATTTAACGCATTACGATATCATTTAATAGTTATTTGTGGCTATTTATATCTAATTAGCATTATTTGCGATCACCTACATTTATTTATAATTATTTATATTTTATTTATAATTATTTACAAAATTCTCTATTTTATACTAATTATTTATGTTTATAAGTATTTTAATTAAATACTAGTCATTTTGCTATTTTACAAATTCATTCCTATTACATCTAGTCCTCGTCATCATATTTTTACCCACGTGTACGCCACCTAGGCTCCACATAAGCCTAGCACCTCACTTATTACACTCTTAGCAACACGTACAACTTCTTTAAGCATGTGTACAACTCACTCCAGCATATCGTACAACCCTCTAAAGCGCCTATGACCTTACACATCAGATATACTACCTATACACATATATACACGTGTGCCTACATGGCACAATCTGAGCCCTCCACGTTCCAAATCCAAGGGCCAGAATCAATTCTCTTATTTTACATCTATACACTCACCCCTCCACATCCAAAACCCTAAATCATTACTCCCTCTCTCCCCAAAACTCATCATCCGCCGATCCCATTTCCCTCTCTCCCCCTTTGCTCGTAACCCGTCCAGGTTCCACCAGTCCCCCGTCGTCTCCTCCGCCATCAATGTCGTGACCTTCTCCCTCGTCCTATCTCTGATTACACGGGACAAATCTCCCTTCCCTTTGCCTCGTGAATCCGAAATAGGAATAAGGGATAGGGTACGAATCCCTTCAAATCCGGCACCTACAAACTGAGATTGGAACGGATTCCACACGCACAAGGCAAGGATCGAATTTTGCATTCATTTCTTGGCCAAATCGGGTAACATCTTTTGGTTTTATATTGTCTATTCTTTTTCCTTTTGTGGATGAAATCTGAACAAGCCAATGATATATCTTTCTGCCTATTTTTAGGTCTGATTACATTCCCATTTTTTTATTTAAATGTTTTACATATCCAGATTCCAATCGGGTTGAGTTGGTTCTATTTTCAGTTTATAGGCATTCAATTCGAATTTGGTTTACCTTTTGGAATACATGATAATCTTGTGAAGTTCTGTGCGAATCTTTGATTGATGACGTTGATCTTAGGCAGCTTATTAAGGAAAAATGGTTATATACAAGTATATGGACTCCTTGTCCAACAGTCATTCTGACAGCCTGGATAATCTGTCAATCATATGCCTGATTTGATTCCTTTTAATTAGTTGTATTACTGGGAACCTCTCTGCATTTTTCCATATAACATTCCAATCTTAGCACTATAAAAAGGCCTAGTTGTGTCTACACTAGGGGGAGCTACACAGACCCTCTGGACACAGTCCCCCTCACCTCTCACACACTGGTCTACACCTCTCACACATAGAACTAGGGTTCTTGCTTTCAGTTCTGAAACAGTCTCTCACACACACAGCTACACTTAGACAAAATCTGAGACACATCCAGACTACACACACTGAAATACAGGGATTGAACACCTTCAGACACCCTTTTTAGAGGCTGAAGTACATACCCTACTCTCTCTGCTCATTCTTTGCATTTCACACACACTGGAAAGCCATCTCTGGATGCTTGTGTTACATTCTGGAAACATGCAGTAGTCCTCATCCTGTCTGAATCTGTCTTGTTGGTTTGGAACCAAACTGAGACCCTTTAGCATATCTGTGTTGCTGCCCTTGCTGCCTGTTTCTTTCTTATTTATTTCAGACACACCAAGGTATATTCTTTCTACTGGTTGAATGGTTCTTTTTGTGAGAGTCTGATAACACTGTTTTGTGACAGTCTGATAACACTGTTTTATAAACTCAGAATCTGCCTTTTCTATGTGTGCATTACCATGACTTTTGGGCCTTTATTTGGCCACACTCTAACCCCCTTTTATGCAAGAAAACTGGATGACTGAAAGGTCATACCACTGTTAGCGTCATTACAGGTTTTACATGAAAGTCTTGGTGTTTGTTCCCAGTGTTTTAAAAAGGATTCAACAGCATAATTTAGCCTCGATAAGGGCTGGACAAAAGAAGCTCGTTATGGTGCATATAGGGCACACTCTTTCCTCCTTTTATGTATTAACATGTTCATCCCCTTAGACCCTTTTATGTATTCGTTAGGATTTCTCCTTGGTCTGTATGCTTAAACACCATAAGGTGCATTTAGTTGCTTAAGGCGGGTACATCAGATTAAGTACTGCAATATGCAGTAAAGCAGGCTGTACAGGGGCCATTTCTAACTCTGCTCTTTAGTTTTTTATGTGTGTAAAGGCTGAAATTGCATAAAGGCTGAAAGTTGGTCTAGTTATGCAAAGTGATTTTCTGGAAATTACAACAGAACGTGAACAGGTTTAAAATTGAATGTTTAATGTCAAGTTAGACTATTTGTGTAATTTAAACTCTGTAATTGGATCACTTTCTGAAAAGGCTAGAAATGTAAGACTGCTCTAAAACTGGTTATTTCTACAAATCGTACATGCTGTAATATGAAGTGGTTACAATTGAAATTGCATTTTAAATCCAGCCTATTAACTGTAAATTAGATGTTTTGAAATGCAAAGGTACATGCTGAACATGGAACCTAACTTGTTTTCTTTCTGAAACTATTTAATTTGGAGGCCCACTCTTCTTTTAAAGTTTACTTTACTTACATAATATTATTCGCTTGCCATACGTGTTGGTATGACAGTTTATTATTTGACGCCTAGTGGTCTAGTCTGGGGCACTTAATACAGTTGGGGGTCTAGATACTTAAATTAGCTGTCTCAATAGCCTCCGAGACTTTAAGTGGGACGTTAGTAGATTTTTAGGACGTTCAAAATATTAGCTAACGCTTTAGTTAAATACTCAAAGAGGGTATGGGGGTTAAAGGGAATTAAGCCCCTCGGAAGTGATGAAATTACCCGAGCTATATATTGATAGTGGATTTTGAAACTATCGTCCCTTACGAAAGCCTGGTTCTGATCCGAATAGGATAATAAAACCTAGGGTCATTTATTCAAAGTGATCAATTAGTGGCTATTTGTGCAACATGACTATTTGTTTAAAATTATTTATGCAAACACATTAAATTGCCCACTTTACTTGTTTTGCAGCCCCTATCTCCTTTATTTATCTTATTTAGCTATTGTCCTTTTTCTAAAGCAATATATTTAAACCCAATATAGAAATCGACCGGGAACCACGTTTAGTGGAACTTAGAAGGTGCCTAACCCCTTCCTTCTGGGTTAACTTGAACACTTACCCGAATCTCTGATTAGTAGACTAACTCCGAGTTAAGATTTTAATTGAATTAGAAATTAATAGGTGACCTAATACGCCTAGAATAATTTATTAGGTGGCGACTCCAAAACTCTAACTCCAAACGAGTTACCCAAGTTGTAAACCACTTACTTTGCTAATTAAAGTGGGGTGCGACAATATGTTGTCTCATCCTCTAGATGTGTACATAAATTAAAGATGTGTACATATATTTGAGATGTTACAATCTTAACACTGAGGTGGTTGCAACATCCTTTATATGTTGGAATGTCCTTAATATATATATATATATATATATATATGTCTTGACATATGTGTACACATATTTATGGGTGACAAGGAATTCCCAAAGCACTTTGATGAAGTGATGTCAACAGAATGCCAACTCCAATGGAGACTTCCAATGTTCAAACCATAATGGACTTTATATTGGGATTCTTTGCTCTTATTTTTTTATTGTCATTTTTCGAGACTAATTTTTTCCTTTCATTTTCGTAGGAATGAAAACTTAGTTTTCTTGGCGCTTCTTTTATCTTTTAATTTTTGTTGGGTTTTAATCCCTTTAGACTTTCTCCACTACTGAAAATTTACACTTGTACACACCACGAACGATTACGTGGATCTCATGGTCATTCCACTCTTAAAACACTCTTTAGGGAGAATCGTTTGAAATCTAGTTGGTCCGTGGTTTAACCCACAATTTTAAACGTTCCTGCTCCTTGGTTGTCCGCTCGGGAGGATAATTGAACCTTGTCTAGGAACCCACTCTTAGAAGGTTCTGTTAGGAGATACAACGTGTCCCACGCTTCAACAATTTTTAAATCCTCCATAAGTTTTGTTAAACCCTTTATTCAACGGTTTCACTTTATAATTCTTTTCGCATTATTAATATCGTCTTGCTTCAATTATCCTATTTCCCGAGACTAACTTGTTTCTTTTGTTTTTTTAATTCTCTTTATAAAAGTTATTTTGTGAACTATTTCAACGTATGTATTTTTCAAAACTTGCACATTTTGTTTAAAACTTATGCATTCCGCTCATACCGCTTGCCCATCCTGGAAATTTCAAAATCGTGCGTTAAAAGAATACAGTGGTTACATGACCACCTCTTCCTCTGATGCAAACACGCAGAAGTAAAACACAGCTGCAAAGTTAAAGATAAAGTTATACACAGATCCAAATTTATCCGATCAATTCTGAGAAGCTAGTCTTGGAAGATTTCGGATTGAAAGTGAAGAAGCACCTAGACTATGCAACGATCCTCAAGAAAATACTTGTTCCTTGCAAACTGAATGATCAAAAGCAAAAGGCTCAATTTGGATTCTACAAAATGAACAAGTTCCGACAAAGGGTTCCCACTCGGGGATTGCTCTCGCAAGAGTCACAAGATCAAAGTCTAATTCAATATTCAAAGAAAACTAAGAAACTTTTTAATGCTAGTGGGGTTTATATACGAAGCCCCATAGGTAAAGTAGTAATACGGCCAGAAGTCGGCCTAAAAATAAAGCCACGCAAGGCCGAAGAAAGTGTCTTGGCTCAGGCGCTTTCAGTCTCGAGCACATGCTCAGCTCTTCGGTCGCTCACTGCTAGCCGCCGATCTCTGTGGTTCCGATGCTCTCCGCCTCAGGCTTGAGCTTGCATAATGAGCTTCTATAATTGGCACCCGACCACTCAGTCTCCGTGTCGTTGTTTCCTCCTGGCCACACTAGGTGAACATGTACATCGTGCAGAGTCTTGGCTTGGCTTCGTGTGACCCGTCTCGACGGCACTAACACTTTTTGATTAGCACGAACGTGAGCTGCACCATCCTCCCCTTTTTAAGAGGATTTTTTCCTCGAAATCGCGGAATCTTCTGCTTTTACTGCTCGTCCTGCAACACCAAGAGTCAAGTCAGCAACATTAAAAGTGTTGGACACACTATGCTCACATAGGAGGTCGATCACATAAGTATTATTGTTGATCTTGTGCAGCACTTGGAACAGACCATCCCCTCTCTGAGCCAACTTCCCTTTCCTCTAGTTAGGGAAACTTTCCTTGTGGAAGTGAATCCAAACTCAATCTCTCTTCTTTAACTCCAACTTTTTTCGCCGATTGTTTTTCTCTGATGCCACCATGGCATAGGCTTCCTCAAATTTTTTCCTCACTTTAGCATGGAGCTCGAGCAAGGCTTCCTCTAAACCTCATGGATTGTACACTCTATTACCTGTTCCTAACAGCCCTTGGGGTTAGAGAAATCTATGCTCAAGCTCCATAATGCAGCTCTTTATCATGTCCTTACTTTTGAACAACGTTCCAGCCTCAAGATCATATGTGTTATCGTCCAACAATATCCTACACCGAACACCCTCTGACTTCCAGGTAGAAGTAAACACTTCTAGTGGTCCATAAAGAACATAAAGAAATGGGTTGTCCTCATTATAAAGTTGTATGTTGGGTACTTCTTCAGCTAGATGTTGGAAATCATAACCGCCACTTTCTTCACTAGAATTTGCTGTCTCATCAGAATCATATTGGTCATTTGGGATATCACCTTCAGAATCATCATCCTCTAGATTAGTATGATGATCAACCTCTATTTGAGTTTGTATTTCAGATACTTTATGTATCTCAGGAAATTCTAATGCCTTGCTAGATCCTGCACCATCTCTAAAACCATAATAAGGGTTATTGTGATCGGAAAAAATCATCTCAAATTCAGTATAACCCTGGCCTTGACTGCTTGATGGTAAATTATATTGATGTGGTGTACATTGTGTTAACAAGCTTGTAAAAGTTGAAAATTCTGGTAACATAGTTATTACTCCAGGAACGGGCTCGTTAACATGATGCTCATTAACCTCCAACGGTTTAGTTTTAATATACATCTCAAGCAAACTAAGGTTCATCATATAAAGCACAGTGTCATGTGTCTATAAAAAATCTTTCAAAGATTCAGTATCAATAATTGGAAATTCTACATAACGAGCATAATCTTGCACAGTTAAATGTGGACATCTCCCAGAAATATAACAAGTCTTACCTCTTCAGGGTTGGTTTTCATTCTAATATGCAGGTTCCTAACCAACCAATCATACTCAACATCTGGTGACATATTAACAATGGTACGAGGACGCTCACTGTAATCAACTGTGTTATTTTCATAAATGATTTGTCCGCACCAGTAAAATGCAACTCTTACATGGTTATCATTTGACAGTTTTTTTTACCTCTATCACAAATATAATAATAATTATTAATAAGTATGCAACATCCAAAAAAAGAAAAAGAAATATATCGACAAAACATATGACTTACTAGATTAAGTGGAATAGCTAAAACTCATCCTCAATAAACCATTAAAAAATAATTGAAAAAAAACCACTAAGAAATATAATTCCATCTGCTGAATGGTGTACAAAAGGTAGATGAGTTACAAATTGTTTCGCACCCTCGGTTATACAGACTACATTTGTTGAATGCAATAATTGTGGGTACAATTGCTACTACTAAAAACGCCAACCATCATTCATTTTTCAAAAAGTTGAAAAGCCTGTAAAAGATGAAAAGCATGGCTACTGATTTATAGCTGAAGAAAAATCTGTCCGAAGTGGAGTTTTTCAGAAAGTAAAAGAATTTACAAATTATCAAAGAAAATTCCATTGGCTAGGTAGTTTTATGAATTTTCACTAAAAACTCACAGCCGGATGGCGTTTTCTATGTAAATAAAACTACCGGGGTGTTAACATTTTGACGTTAAAGTTTAAACTGAAAACGCCATACCCTATGGCGCTTCTTCTATTTTTGAAAAAAGAAATTCTGACACACCCATATATTGAAAGAAGTCTCAAATTTACACTATTTCAAAAAAAATTTGCTAATCCACGATCGCTCTACATTCTTCTAAGGGCCATATGCATGATCAGCATGAGGAAAGCTCATGTAAGCTTGTGGTTTTCCCATATCATCACGCTCTTTTATCACGTTGTATCGTGTAGAACTTCAGATAATTTAATTTTTTTCCAACTTGGAATTAATAGTCTCAAGATTATAGTCAAAAGGTAGAAACATCAATTGACCCGAAATAGTCCAGATGTTTGAAAATTAATTGGTTCAAACATCATTACTAAAAGAAAGTGCTAAACAAACATAAGGGAAAAGTGGAAAAAGAAGGGCTAAATTACATAACTATACAAAGTAACATTCCATTTTACGCAAAAATAGCAATATTACTAAAGTTTCAAAAATAGCAATACATTTTTATCAAAAAAGAACAAATACACATAAAAGGAAAGTTAAAACCCTAGATTCCCTTTCTTCCTCCACATTAGCCCCTATTGCCACCAACCCCTCTGCCCTTTCAGCCAGTCTCCACCAACTACCGCCGGTCGCCGGATTCCAGTCACCAGATTTTTTTATTAATTTTTCTTTTAAAAGTTATTTAAACTTGTATTTCATGTATTTTGTCACTATATATACATAGTATATACAATGGAATAAACAATATATATTTATAGTCCTTCCACCTTCAAACCACCATAAAAGTACCATAACCACCATTAATCACCATAAACC
This sequence comes from Petunia axillaris subsp. axillaris, assembly GCA_029990575.1. Lineage (NCBI taxonomy): Eukaryota > Viridiplantae > Streptophyta > Magnoliopsida > Solanales > Solanaceae > Petunia > Petunia axillaris. Next base: position 6,988,993 of record JARKNS010000001.1, on the reverse strand, counting down.
AAAAAAAAGGGGAGGGGGGGGGGAGGGGAAGAAGAAGATACAATTAGAAGTTAGAAAAAAAAGGAGAAAAAAAAGGATACAATTCGATACAACTTCCATACAAATACCATACAACTTCGATACAAATGCTTACAATCAGATTTTTTTCCATACAACTTCCATACGAATGTCATACAACTTCCATACAAATGCCATATACTTCCTATACGATTTCCATACACTGTTTAAAAAATTTCAGATCTGGCCAACAACTGCGATACAATTGGCATACAGTAGCTGCAACACATCAACGCTGGAACATACAGCAACAAAACCAGCAGATCATTCAACCTTACCAAATTGGACTCTCATAGCCATAATCATATTTCTTATCCCAAATAAATATAAAAGAATAAGTAAATTATATAGTTGAAGGCGGCCGACAATTATAGAAATTTGGGGAGATAGCTGTAGTGCTTTCATACCATCTGTTTGGTCACTAATATTTAATTTGGACCAACAGAATCCTATTGCTCCTTCATATTTATCAGATTTCCAACTTTGTTCGCGTTTCCTCAACCCAAACCTCGCAAATCCAACCAGAATGAAGAAATCGCAATTCAAATTTTTGATCCACAAAACAACACTTGATCTGCAGTAGTTATTTATCAATGCTTAGTAGAGCGCCCCATTGCCGGAGTTGGCAACTACAACTCAACACTGTCGGAGGGAAGGTTGGTGATAGTGAAGGAAAAGAGGGTAGGTGTGGAATGTTGTGTGAGAGAACATAATCAGGTATTAGGATTAGGGATTTTATTTTACCCACATTTTTTAATATTTTTTTATATTTTTTAACAAAAGTTAAAAATGTCGCTATTTTCTAAAAGTAATCAAAGTATCTCTATATTTGGTAAATAAATTTCATAAAATTATATGTGGTCTAATTTATCCTTAAAGAATTAGTGAAATTTTGATCATTAGCCAATTTTGGACGCCCTAAATAAGTTTTATCCACCGTTTCAAAATAAATTGAGAAATAGCTAAAAATCTGCGTGCACGCTTACACTCCATTAGCGTTGGCAAACACCCCTGACTAATCTCATTATTTATACAGGGACTTTGAACTAACATGTTTAAAGTCCCATTATTTTATACTGTGATTCATGTTCAAAGCACCTGGAGCTTTATACTGGGACTTTGAACTAACATGTTCAAAGTCCCAGTATAAAATATTGGAGCTTGTCCGGAGCTGGCTAGTTTTCAAATAGATTTGCGCCGCTGGCTGTATTCTATTAGCACGGTGCAAACAGGCTACAAGACTAAATTTTTACGAAGAATTAGCGTTAGCGTCTAAGATCTTTAATATGTACGGTAGGTTTGTAAATTGTCTTATATAGAAAGAATTTCAACCGAATAACTCCCTCCATCTCATTTTATCTGTCATAGTTACTATAAATATTTGTCTCAAAATATTCGTATACACAGCATATAGTGAGCTTTGGATTATTGGGCAGAAAAATTAACTTGCCTATCCATAGGGAAGTCATTTTCGCACTAGAGGAAAATGATTTTTAAAAAAATTTGGTACAAAAAAAAAAAAGCATGAGATAATGGATTGAAGGATATCTCTTTTATTTCATATATTCCCTCCGTCCCAATTTGTTTGTCATAGTTTGACTTGGCACAAAGTTTAATAAATAAATGAAGATTTTTAAAATTTGTGGTCCAAAATAAGCCATGGATATTTGTGTGGCTATAAATGAATCAAAAAGTAACTTTAGAGTTGAATTATTTTAAAATTTAGAAATATGACAATTTTTTTGGAACGGACTAATAAGCAAAGTATTAGAAAGTGTGATAGAGGGAGTATCAAATTTCTTCCAACCAATCCTTTCATTGCCATATTTGTCCTTTGGCAAGATAATCAAGTTTAGCGTTTCCTGATAGCTCTGTCAAGACTTCTTTCCCCTGATACCTAAGGGCCTCGCCACACTCATACATGTACCGACACTAAGATAGCATTCACACCTAGCTAGCATTCACACTCAAAGTACCGTCACTGAGATCATTGGGTGCTTAATGGTACTACCTTGGCACAAATGATTTGTGTAAATTGTAGGAAAAAAGTAGGGCATGACTCATAAGTTGGTTCTAAAAATTTTATAGCAAAGTGTTGGTCCTCCAACTCATCTCCAACTTCTCTGCCAAAACAACTCACTTCTTCTACCGCAAAATTTACTCTCTGTTACAATAGATGTCGGGTGACTCTATCCATCAAAGATTAGACCGTTGAAAATGACTCACGTATCTTTTTTGTCATTATTGAATTCACCATGGTTTTACCAACTGTATTGAAGCCGCACTGCTGGGTGCATCAAACAACACTAGGTACACATGATCTTACAACTGTTGAATTGCTTTGAAAATTGTCTACAGTAACAGTTAAAAAATATGATGGATAGAGATTACGGTTAGATTACTCTCATGTAAAAAACTCATTCTATCTATAATATAGTAAGGAGTTTCATACTGTTTCTATTTAACATCATGTTTGCTCTAAGGAACACATCAAGTAGTCTCCAAGTTTATCAAACCCTACTTATTTTTTGCTCATCTATCCATAACGAAGAACATTTGAGACTATTATTACAAAGCAAAGCTTGCCCATCTGACAAGCTTTTGAACGTCCAACAAAAGTTAAAATAAGTGAAGTTTGTTCTCTAAATACTACTCTCCCAGGCTTCACCAGTGTGTAACGTCCAATGGCATCTTGGTTAGTCCTATCAATTCGGAATCCGGCGCCAAAATGGGTCAAAAATTTGACATTGCAACAGAAATGGGGTGCTCAAATACATTGCAACAAAAATGGGTATATCGGCACAATTTCTGCCGACTTAAACAAGAAATAGACGGTCAAATTCGACGGAGTAACGGTGTATATTTTAGTAAGTCGGCAAAAATAATAACGATTTATTACATTATTTGATACCAATAAATCGGCACAAATTGTGCCGACTTATTCATTATTTGATATCAATAAATCGGCACAATTTGTGCCGACTTATACATTATATTTATAGACAACATTCAGATTTTAACTCTCACAGTTTCTGCAAACCCGCCCAAACTTCACCCACCACCATCTCAACCCCATCATTGTCGGGTTCAACTCCACCACTGCAGATCAACTCCACCAGGTAAATGTTGCGTCTCTCTCATTTATTTTTCATTGTATTAAATTGTTAAACCCTAGAATTTAGTTTAGGAGAAATTTAGTTCGTGTCAATCCTTTACTTTTCCCTTTTAATCACAACTATTTATCTTTTGAATCTCTTGGAGAATGATTGTTTGTTGGTTATAATTTAAAAAGATGAGTTTAAAAGGTGGGGTTTGATTTTTGTGAGTGAGAGTGAAATAAAGAAAGGGATGGGGATGGTGATAATGTTTTTGACATCCATCTGATTCACCTCTGATTCACTGGACACTCCTAGTAGTTGATTAACCATCAAATTAATGGCTAGCTGAAAGTTCAAAGTTTGATTCCATTAAATAAGAAACTGAGTCATGTTTTTGTTTCCTCTGTTGTTCTCCTTGTGCTGTGATCACCCCATCTTTGAAAGATTTTGGATAACTTGATTGAAACAACTTCCCTTCATTTAGCATTATAAATCTGTTAAAAGTGGAGTAGGCTGATTCAAAGACATAAAATTGTATATATATTTTTCTCAAGAAATTTTGATTTTACATCATACCGAGAATAGATGAAAAATGGTATGATCAACACTTAAAATAGCTTAAATCTAACACAATTCTTTTCTTGATTACATTATTACTACTATTATTATGTAACTACTACAACATGTTAAATAAACTAGTAATGCAAAATTACTATCGTTTCATTTTGTTTAGCCTCGATCTTTTCATTTTGTTTATGTCTAAGTTCAGTTTTGTTTTTTCATAATTTTTTTTCTTTACATCCAAATATGTTTGTAGTTTTCTTTAACTTGCTAGCAATGTAAGCGTTTAAACTTGATTAAAAGTACAAAATTTTAGTTAGAATAGTTATTTCTCTCAGTTTTAACTTGTAGTCGAAATCATTCTTATTTTCATAAAAGCGGTATATTATCTTATTTTGTGATTTTCTTTCTAATTCATATTTCTTTCCTTTTAATATTTTTTATAGGTGCGTATTTATAATGTCTAATGTTATTCATCCTGGACCCGGGGACTTTAGTGTGTTGTCTCTACAGTCTACGCATCGATCTACAGATATATGGGAGGGACGGGGATTAAAGGATTGTATTCGTCCACGGCGATTAGACTTGAACTTTTGGCATCTAATCGCTGAAAGGCCTCTTCATGATCGTATAACGAATTATTTCAATACATCAGGATTTATTGGAATAATAAAGGCTGGACGCATACAATATGATTGGGCACTGATTACTGCTTTGTTGGATAGATGGCGGCCAGAGACACACACATTTCACCTTCGATGTGGTGAGGTTACTATCTCACTGCAGGATGTGGAGGTGATGTACGGTTTGCCTGTGGATGGGCTTCCGGTATTTACTTTAAGTAGAGATCGTACGGTTGGACAGTGGCAGGATGAGATGTATCGTCTGACTGGCTTTCGACCACAGGCCTCACACTTCAATGGCAAGAGCAGGCTGAGTATTACGGCTTTTCAGGGATACATTAGGCAAATACCGGATGTTACCCAAGATGATCCAGATGAGGTTGTACAACAATATTTTAGGGCATACTTGTTATGGATTGTTGGTGGTCTACTCTGCCCTGATAATTCGGGACGTTATATTAGGCTTTATCTGCTACCACTTCTGGATGATGTAGATGCTATAGGTTCTTATAGTTGGGGCTCATCCGTCTTAGCCTACATTTATTGGGCGATGTATCGGTCAGCTGTAAGTGGATCGAGCGATTTTTGTGGATATGCAGCACTTCTACAGGTAATGTAATTACGCTTTTATATAAGATAAAAATAAAATGTACGTGTAGCATTAATCTGTACGATATGCAGGTATGGGCTTGGGAGCGATTGATACCATTTCAACCAATTCCGCATGATCCACCAAAACCAAATCCACTTGGTCCATCGATTGAACTTTTCTTTGAGTTTTATGCGGAGAGATGGAAGGCTAGAGTTGATCGTGATGTTGCGCTTGGAGATGTTCAAGTATATAGGGACGTCCTGGATGGCATGGCGTCTGACATGGTATGTCTATATTTTTTTTGTTTTTCTTTTTTATATAATTGGTTCAGGTTCATAGTAACTTCTATTTAATGGTATTGTTTATGACCCTATTATTATAGTTCATTTGGCAGCCATATGACGAGCATACTATTCAGCGACTATCTCCTTGGTGTTCTCGTGGGAGACACTTGTGGATGGCAGAAGTACCTATGCTTTGCGATGAAATAGTCGAGCATCACCTGCCTGGCCGTGTGTTGAGACAATTTGGTTGCCGACAGGGTATCCCATCTGCTGTTTGCTATGACATGAAACACTTTAATAAGGATATGCGCAGTAAGTTGGATGACGTGTTCAGGCGCTATTTAGAAGACAATGTTGCTTTGTGGGAGAGACGCGCAGAGCAGGTTGTGGTTGCAGAGCCGGCCGCTGGTATTATTGTTGATAATGATCCGTACATGAAATGGTATCGGAGAATTACTCGGACATTGATAGGAAATCCGGTTCATCAAACCAAACGTGGCTACCAAACGTTTGCAGGAAGGCACGAGGCACTGGTAATTAGCTACTAACCATTGATATACAATTTTAATGTTAATTTTCGTAGGCATTTAGTTGTTCAATTCAACTAACTTATGCGATTTTTTAATATCTATAGGGCAGGGGGTTGCATCGTCTCTACCACATGGGAATTGAGATGCAGGTGCCTGACAATAACTTAACCTCACAGCAATGGGGTCAGCGGGTAGTTGCAATTGCAGTTGAAGCACTACTTGCTGCTAGTCAGGGTACACGACTGTCGTTTGACCCATCTTATGATCCAGCGGCCTCATATGATGGTGGTCCACCTGTGAACTTACAAACAGTTGCTCGTGCTCCTAATCAATTACGAGGTCGTGGCCGTGGTCGTGGTCGTGGTCGTGCTCGAGGTGGTAGACGTCGACGTGGTGATGGGGCTGACCAAGAAGCTCCCGTTGGTCTTAGACTAGTTGATGAGGCTATTGATGATCCACCTCCAGCTACCATGTCAACTTCAGCGTCGCAACCTGCTTCATGCCCACCAGTGTCAGAACAAGAAATTCCAGAGTCGTCACAGTGGTCAGCTGGCCATTTTAGCACTTTGATTGGCGGGGATAGTTCATTTTTGAATTTATTGCAGCAGTATGATGAGATTCCTAGTACGACACAGGTATTTATTTTTGGACTCTAAAGACTTTAATTGGTGCCTTGCTTGCCTATTTAGTTGTTATGTTTTCATTAATTTAGTCTAATCTCTTGTGTATGTTCTGGCTACACTACATTTGCTCATTTGCCCGTTTAGCCTGCAACTGCGACTACACTTGCTACACAAATGAGGCGTGTTGAGACATCTAGTACAACACAGGTACTTTAAATATATATTTTTTTTTATTTAACTGGCTTTGTCCTTTTTTCATTCAATATTATAATGTTATTAAAACGTAAAGGGTTCTCTTAATCAGTCCGACGATTCTTCAACTAACACGTCAAGGGACTACACCAGTGACGAGGAGCATGGCGAGTCATTGGTAAGTTGTTGCCTGTTAAATGTTATCTCTGTTTGCCCTGTTCCTAATATGACTTTTTAAGATATCGCTGATGCAATTCTGTTCTTTATTTGATGAATGTGGATGGGTGAAACTAAATTGGTAGTTTATCCTAAGAATTTATCCTAAGATGGTATGGTTTGCATCCACAATTTAAGTCTACAATTATTTTTCATAAAATTTGGAACTTAAGATGTATGCTAGGTCACAAGTTTAACTATAAATCATGTGAAGACTGAGTTTATATATACAAACAGTGGCTGATGTACTACCCCTTAGTGCTTCAATTTTCAGCACTATACATAACACTTATCTTGTAAGTCTTCTTAATTTCTTGGGCAACATGGTTCCAGTGATACCTTTTGGTCTGTCATTGTCAATTTGACCTATTAATGATGTACATATTCAGCTCAAGAGATGTCTTTTTTGGTCGTCATTTGACAGTTAAATCTTTGAGGAGGTACATCTTCCTGTAAAAGTTTGACTAAGTAGATCTAAAATAACCGTAATTTGTTTTGATTTAGACGATATTGTGACTAAGTAGTTCATTGTAAACTCATCTTTGTGACTAAGTAGTTCATTGTCATGTTATTTCTAATCAGATTTATTGCGTATTGATTAAAAACTTGTTGCCTATTAGACATAATCATCCTCTGAACAAGTTTAGGAAAAAGCCATGAAGATGACCTGGACTGTGAAAGTTACTAATTTCGAACACAGTAGTATTATAGTTAGTTGTTGGTTGATCATTGATCCCTTAGCTTGGTACATAGGCTTGAGCTTAAACAGTGATGTTATTATCCTTATTTGTTTAGGAGTGATCACTGATTAAAGCCATTTTGGTTAAAGTAATATTCCAGAGACAGTGGAGTTAGTCGCCTCTTTACAAAACCGATTTTTGTCGACATCAAAACCTATGAAACGACAAAATGGTAATGATTTTAGACTGTGGAAAACTGAAGGTTTAAGCTAGTTAATTTCCATGCTCACATTTGTATAATTTGTTGATTGCATCGAAAGCTGATCAGCACATAACTTAATGTTAGTGGTGGGGGGCATTGATGGATCACTTCGATGATATAATCATTGTTTTAATCAAGATTCAAGAAAAGATCTAAAAGCCTAATTTCTTGGAGATTAGCATGACACTTAGCTTTTTATTTAGGTGCTAAATGATATGAACAATTAGAAGGACGGAAATATTTTAATACTTTTTACACCAGTGAGAGAAGAGGGATTAAAATTTGGAGGAGGTGTCGTTTGTCAATCTGAGAGCATTATATATGTTGATTTCGTTACTTATGTTTCTACTTTCTATATATATCCATCTCTTGCTTTTTTGTGTATTTTTCTGCTTTTCTGAACACAGGTAGACCCCGTTATTCTTGTTTTAAAACCTGTGACATGCTGGTATAGTGTGAAACGGGGGTGGCTTAATTTATCCAAAGAAAATTGTAGAACAATGTCGTTTAACAATAATACTACCATATTAGATGTGCATTAATTTATGATCATGGGGAGTAGCAATCATTGAAGTAGTGTGCTTTCTTTCTTGGAAAAGAGAAAGAAAAGCAAAACTTTTGTTTCAGACTGGAATATGAGCAAGTGCAAAAGGCGTATTCAGTGCCCATTACTTATAATTTACTACTCTTTTAGTAATAGTCGCATTCCCATTTTCTTTCTTCTGGATTACAAATGATATCAGTCAAATACAGTAGGCTCTACACTTGGGTAGAGATTTTCTTGAATAAACTACTTTACATTACATGCTAAACATACATATGTGGGTTGCATCTAGAAACATGAAAAGAAGATCCTCTAACATTATCTCCTCTGGCAAACTAATGTCCCTAGAGAAGATAAGTTCAACTTCATCAACGGAACTGTGAATATTGTCATTTCCACAGCTCATTACATTTTATTTTTGTGGATAATTATTATAGTTATGTTGTTCTTTTTGTATAATTTATTAGACTAATAGTTGGCAGGTGAATACCATTCGGTGTAATTCCACAGCTCTTGTTTGCTGTTGATCTGGTAGATTCTCTGTCCACTACGTGAGATTCTCTTGCTCAGTTGCTTGGTTTGGATTTACATTGTTGGCATTGTGTGGTAAATTTATCCCTTACAGGCAGTAACTTTAGCTAGTTAAATACTATATTTAGACTATTTGGTATGACCTTCATCTTCTTGTAGGGTCATATCAATGCAGTTGAATGATGTCAAATGAAGGTTTTTTCTTTACAGGGTGACAATCAATTAAGCTTTTTGTCTCGTTTATTGCTTTAACTAGTCCCTTCAGCTTTTTATCCCATAGCCATGTGCCTGCTGTCTCTTTTTTTCTTTTCAGAATATTATCTATTTGTATGTATTGATATGTCCACTTTTCAGAATGGTGTTTTTTGTTCCTATATCAGCTTTAGACTATTTGCTCATTTCTTCATCTTTTTGTAGGGTCATATGGATGTTGGTCAAGATCCGCAAGTTCAACCGGCTACACCTCCTGTGACATCTTTCGTACATGTAATTAATTTATTTTTTTATTTCTGATGGTGATATGTCTTTTCCAATAGTCATTGTATATTTTCTTGATTAATAATTAATATTAGTGTTCATCAATCCTTTGAATTAAAGGATGACTCGATGGATATCGTGGAAGACTTACCGGGTCAAAAAGAGCGGGCGCATAAGAAGAATAGGCTTGTTAGGAAGGCGTTCAGTAAAGAACGTGTTGATGGCAGTGCGGATGCTGGAGTGCTTAGGCCGAAGTCTAAGATTAGGCGTAAAGCTTTTGATTGAAGAATAGCTTTGACTCTGTGCTCTCTACTTTTTTGTTGGCATTATTAGCATGTATAGGCCATGTGCAAAAATATTGTGGCCATATTTTGCTCATATATATTTGTACAAATTATTATTTTTTGAAAAGAGTAGTTTTTGTACGTCAAAAGTTTTTGTCTAGCTTATGTCTAGCTTATGTCAGTTGTATCTCTCAATTGATTTTGAAGCAGCCATAGATTTGATGGCTCGTTGGCATTGCTCTTATTTAGGGTGTCATAGGTCTTTTTTCTAAATTTTTGCTCTACTCAATTGTGATACTCTAGTTTGAAGTGAAATTAGAAACTGAGATTGACTTCCACATATTCCTTTAATGTTTACAACACACTTATTCCTTAAACATAGATTCATATTTAATTGAACATGGATAGTTCTAGAAAAAGAGTTAATACAACAATAAGAAATACAGAAATTTTGCTAAAACAATAATAATAAATTTAGTGCCTAGCACTACTACTTCCGCTTGCACGCGTTGGACAATTGCGCTTATCGTGACCTGTTTCCTTGCATGATCCGCACTTCCTAACATATCGAGAAGAACCTACATCCATTTGGTTAGGAATTCTGGACCTTCTGTTGACACCTGTCCTACGCAAATAACTTTTGTTCAACACCATCTTGAATGGCTCCTGTGGCCAGTATGCCTCGTGCCCGAGCGGTTGAAACAACCCACTATATGTTTGTAAATAGTTCGCCACGGTGTAATGACTATTTACTAGAGAATTTGCATTTTTGCCAAAATGTTCACATACCTTCATTGCATGAGAACATGGTAGATGGTATGACATAAGCTTATTGCAATCACATTTTTTTTCTTGCATGCAAACCTTGTGCAAGTTATTACCTTTGTCACCGTGAATACCCGTGATCACCTCATAAACTCCAGTTTCCTTATCAAAATGATCACAGACAGTGTGCCATTTCGAACGTTTCTCATACTTCCTTATCAAATCTTTTGGCCGCTTAGGATATCTCTGACCTTTACGAACTAAAGCCTCTGCCAATTGTTTTCTGTCATAAAAGCGCTTAACAACCTGGCTAAAACACAACCTAACCATTGCAGTGACAGGTAATCCTCGAGCCATTTTTAACACCCCGTTGAATGACTCGGACACGTTAGTGGTCAAAATACCCCACCTTTTACCACCATCCATGCATAATGTCCATTTCTCTACTGAAAATTTTGACAACCAATTATACACCTCGATATTGCATTGTTGAATGTCCGTCATCCTCTTACGATACTTTCTTACTTGATGCTCCGTAGCAGCCAACCACATTAGGTTCTCAAGGTGTTTGTTTTGAAACTTCGACATAAAATTGCTCTTCAAATGCCTAATACAATACCGATGGCTTGCTGCAGGCTCATTCCATTCAGGCAAGGCATCCACACTAGAAAGAATGCCTTTATGACGGTCTGATATCAAACAAATACCTGATCTATCCTTGACAACATGCTTCTTCAAAAGTTTCAAAAACCATGTCCATGTCTCAGTGCTCTCGTTTGCAACAATTGCAAAAGCAAGTGGAAACACATTAGTGTTCGCATCAACATCAACAGCAATCAACAACTTTATATCGTATTTTCCGTACACGTGTGTGCCGTCAATTGAAATCACTGGCCTACAATTTTTAAATCCATCAATGCATGGTTTAAATGCCCAAAACACATATTTGAATACTTTAAATGAAATAGAAGCCGGAGTGTTCTCGTGCCACCATTCAACAACGGTCCCAGGATTAAAATGTTGTAGTGCAGCCATGTATCTCGGAAGTTGTGCAAATGACTTGTCAAAATTACCATACACATTCTCGAAGGCACGCCTACGACCAAGCCACGCCTTCCTTATTGATGGCTCACTACCATATCTTGTTTTAATAGCAACGATGCAGTCCTTTACCTTGTATTGCGGGTTATTTGCGATAAAACCATTTAAAGCTTTTGCAATTATTTTAGTATCCAAGTTAAAATGATCTCCACGTATTTCTCCCATATCACAAGTGTGCTTGCCCTTATATTTCCCAATCTTCCACATCCCTCCTTCAACCTTCCTTGCACGCAACATCCAATTACAACCTTCTTGGGACCGTCGACAAACAACTTTCCAATAATCACCCTTTGCTTCGTCAACAATGAATTCTCTATTCTTACGAATGCTCCAAATCTTCACCGCCGTTTTCATTTTTTCCTTGGTAGAGAATGACGTACCTGACTGAAGATCTGGCTTGTCTGCTGACCACATTGATGTGCGGATATGATCATCCTCTCGTGTTAAAGCAAACACATCATCCCCTTCCGGTAGGTCATCTAGATATGCAATATGGTCGGCGTGATAATTCATATTTCTCTCATCATGCACATGTAGGGGGTGCTCCTCTTCACTTTCTTCTCCCGAAAATGACATTTCATCATCTGAATTATCAGCATCATTTGGGATGTCACTCTCTGATTCCTCACTACCTCCATCAGCAACATCATTATTTGTCACCCGATTATTGAGATTTGTAAAAAATGAATCATCTTCTTGTTGATGCAGCCTAACAAATATTAACGTAATAAAAGATAATTAAAAATAATGAAAATAGAAAATATTTGAATATATCAAGAAAGGTGCATATATTACCAGTCATGATGGGTAGCCATCTCATCAATATGTGCAACTTCGTTTCCTCTCATTGTTTCACTAGGAATCATTTCAGGTTGATAACACCTGCAAGATTAAGGATACATAACTTTTAATTCTACTACAACAGAAATACACTCATATTTTAGCCAATTAATAACAATTTTAAAATAAAAAAAATCAATCAATTACCCATCAAAGTAACCGGACTGTTGTGATATGCCATCATAACGTGTTTGTTCATAACCTCTTGACGCATCATACGAGTACGTAGTCTCTAGTGGAGAAAAACTGCATAAATCATTTAATGTATAGGTTATCGTAACATCGAAAATAAAATGACTAAAACATAATTTACCATTAAAAAATTATATGGACCATTTATTTTTGTTCATAACAATATTTTAAACACGTACCTAGAATGCTGTCCGAACTGATTAGAAGGCCTATCTGACAGCATATTTACTTGCAATTGAGTAAATTCACTTGGAACATTAAGATCAACACAATGTTGCTCAGAAGGAACTTCATTCATCACGTGTGGTTCAGTACGGACATAAATTTCAAGCACTCGTATGGACATTTCTTCCGGTAACTTTAAAAATTCCATCAATGTGTCATCGTCATATATATTCCACTCACAATATATTGGCACACCTTGACTAGTAGATGAGTGTGGATACCTACAAAAAATTAAAATATTTTCCCGTGTTGGATCAATATTCATTTTCTTAAATAAAATACCATCAAACCTATCATAAGAAATAGTAGTAGGCACTTTGGAATTACTTTTAGGAGGTAAGCTATATCTGATTGAATTGTTTTCATGTAACACTTCGCCACCCCAATAGATTGATACATTTACTTTGGCCATGACGAAAAAAAAAATTGTTTCTTATTGTTGATATCTCTATAAGAAATGAGAGATATGTTGTGGAGAATGAAAGATGTGAAGTAATCTGTAAAGTAATGAGAAGTGGAGAATGAAAGATGTTATATAGAGCGGAAAAAACAGAATGCATAAGTCGGCAGAAGTTTTGCCGACTTAGTAAGTCGGCAGAACAAATGCCGATTTGTTAATAATAACATAAAAGCAAGTCGGCATTTGTTCTGCCGACTTAGTAAGTCGGCAAAACTTCTGCCTACTTGTGATAAAAGTAAGTCGGCATTTGTTCTGCCGACTTACTAAGTCGGCAAAACTTCTGCCGACTTGTGATAAATGTTTGTTCCGTCATTTTCACAACCTGTGCCGTCTATTTCTTAATGTAAGTCGGCACAATTTGTGCCGATATACCCATTTATGTTACACCATATTTGAGCACTCTATTTCTGTTGCATTGTTAAAAAAAGACACCATTTTGGCGCCGGATTCATGAATTCGTCGTGTCAAATACACAGGAGAAACAAAAGGGTCATCATAATGCAATCACAGAGTTTCCACTGCGTAAAAAACATGAAGATGAACATTTACCTGTTTTGTAACACGACGTAGCTAGCTGTATTGGTCTTCTGTATCTTGCAGATGTTCCTCAATATATCAGCAAAAGCAGCCTTATCCTGCGCCAAAGTAACTAATGGAATCACATAAGCGGAGGAGGAATATACCATATCACATGTAAAAGGAGTTCATTCTAAAACTGCAGTTAGGATGAGAACATTTAGTTGTGTTTAGAGGTTTGGATGCTTATTCACAAAACTAGCTAGCTAAACATTAAGAGGCTCCGATGATATGATGCAGCCGTACGTCATTTACAAGCCTAATCTATAGATCAGTGAACCATAATGGGAAAATCTGACACTACAAACCAGCCTTGTCATACCTCTCTACACTTCAGACGAGATTTAAATTGAATGACAAGATCCTGTACGGTCACTTGTTTTCTCAGTAATAGAACAGCTCTAATTTCATCCGTAGTAACACGACCTGTGGCAGCAGGACCTGGAGCAGTTCGGGAAGAGGACGATGCAACCATTGGGAGAATCCTATTCTTCACAATAAGTGGAGATTTAACTTTGCGAGGTTTTGCATCCTACACGATATGAAGAGATCAGCAATAACATAATAAGAGAAAACAATCCCTCCGTAATATAATCAAAGGAACTGGTTAATGGAAATCACTAAATAATAGTTTTGTTAATATGTACAGGTGACTCAGCTGCAATGGAGGTAAGAATCAACTTCCAAGCTTTAGAGTCTTCCTTCTCCTAGCTTCTATAAACTAAAAGGGGTAACAAGTGGGTTTCGAGGTGGATATCAAACTTGAGATTCCCTGACAACATCTTATTTTCATATAACGAACACATCATCACAAAAGAAAGTTGTCGCGGAATCAACAATATGGAAGTCAGCAGAAACCTACTTGCCCTCTTTACTCCAAACCAAAGAATTTATCTCTAAGAGGAGCACTAGTCATAACTGAGACATACTAAACACGGTTAAGTGATAAAATTTTATGTAATAAACACATGCTAAGCATTTGTTGATTTGGAGCTAACATCAGGCAACTTTCTTCCTAAATCATTGATAAGTTCCGGTCTATTTAGGCACATTTCATTCCAATAATGGCAGCAATTACACCGAGAAAATATCAGTCAAACTTTAGTACCGATGCGATAATATAGAAAACATACTCGAATCAATACTTTAACTGGAGTCTCACCATGCAGAGAGTCAGGTGTGTAAACATTTCCTCTATCAAGTCTATTGACATTTCAGTCCCTTTCTCCTCCCTGTAATAAAGACATTATATATATTCAGTTTATCAGAACTGATAGCCAATGACATCTTGGTTTGTCCAATTGATTTGACCTGTCAAAAATAGAGGAGAAACAAAAGAGTCGCACAAGGCAACTTAGACTGCAACAACATGGAGTTGCCACTATGCGAAAAACATCGACATCAAAATGAAAATTCACCTCTTTTTTAATACGACATAGCGAGCTGTATTGGTTACCCGTATCTTGGAGATCCTCTTTATTAATTCAGAAAATGCAGTCTTATCCTGTGTCAAAGTAATTAATGGAGTCGCATAAGGGAAGGACGAATCTACCATATCACAAGAAGTTAAAGGAGTCAAAAACTTGGGTAACATGCCGATTTTCATCTAATTGTGCTTTAGAGTTTTGTATACTTATTCACTAGACCAATTAAAAGAGACTTAGATACTATGATGCATCTGGTCAGCATCAAAAGTTTCAAGTTAATACATTTTTATTTCAAGACTTCCCTGCACTTACAAGTCTCTAATCTATAGGTCAGCGAGGCATAACAGGCAAATCTGTCCAAGTAACAAGCCTTGCTGTACCTCTTTACACTTTAAACGAGATTTAAATTGGTTGATAAACTCGCGTGTGGTCACTGGTTTTCCCTGCAATAGAACAGCTCTAATTTCTTCTTCAGTAACAGTACCTATGGGAGGACTTGGAGCAGTTATGAAAGAGCGTTGAGGTTCATCTTCAGAAAGAGGACCTGTGGAAGAACTTGGAGCAGTTACGAAAGAGTGCATGCCAAGATTCATCTTGCTTAGGTTTTGCATCCTGCATGATTTGAAGAGAAGGAGATCAGCAATAATATACTAAGAGAAAGGAAATAATCCCTCCATATAAAGATCAACAAGTTGGTTATGAGCTCGTAGTTTTACTAAATAGTACATGTGAGTACGAAACTTGAGATGCCTCGATAGCATCTTAGTTTCATGCAAAGCACAGAACAATAACTATGTTATTTAGTCCCAACAAGATGGAGACGGCTATATGAATCATCACTGATCATGTTACTCCATTTAAACTCTAATAAAAAGCAAAAAAAAGACAACCCAGTGCATGAAGCACCCCGTAAAATATTATGCAAATACAGATAAAAAAAATACAACCAGCTCTCTATATGTGTCAAACTCAATCCTCGGAAGGCTAAACCACCGCTCCTGGAGCAACTAACCTACTGTAAGAGTTCTAACATGTCTAAAATATATTCTCAATTAGTAATATATATATATATATATCTTTTTCATGCAAGGCACAAGCATACTAGCCGGATCAACAATATGAATACTCAGCAAATAACTTTTTTTTTTCCTCAGCAAATATTGTAAGAGTTTTCAATAATTTCAGGAACGTTGAACTTAATGATTTTCACATTCAAACACATAAATAGTAATTCAAGAAAACATACCCGAATTTGCCATAGCTTTCTCTTGACTTGAAGTGGAAGCCTTAATTCTTTGTTCTTAATAAAAGGTGATATCTCCCTCTTTCCTTTAACTTTAAGAAAACGTCTGATGGAAAACGTTATCAGTATTGGTAGAGAGAGGACCTTTTAAAATGAGAAGAGCACTTAATTTCACATTCCATCAATGTGAGGGAGTGGGTAGCTTTAAAACCACCAAGAAGTGGGTAGTTTTAAAACCACCAAGTAACTTCCCATATTTAATTAGGATTTAGTAAATATTATTTAATTTATTTATTAAACCAAATATAAATAAGTGGGCCATAACTTACAAATATGGGTTTTTTACACAAATATACAAATTTTCACCCTTAATTACATAAAAATAGCAATACTTTTCTAATTACAATGCATGGCAATATTTTTCCTAGCAAAATAGCAATGTATAAATACTTTATTCCAACTCTATTTACAGAAACTAAAACCCTTCTTGTTTTCTCTCTGTTTTTTCTCTCTCTAGCTTTGCCTCCACTGTGTCCGTTACTTCTCTGTTTCTATTGAAAATCGTTACTTTTCTATTTCTATTTGTTTCTACACAGCGTACTCTGTTTTCGATCAACAATTCTACAAAGCTGCTACCGTTTCTCCACTGTGTCGCGTCTGTTTCTGCTCTGTTTCGCGTCTGTTTCTGCTCTGTGTCGCAGCTGTCAATCCTCTGTTTCTGGTTGCTGTTACGAGTGCTGTACAATTTAAACATATCAAAATCGAAACTTTACAATAGATATGGCACAAATACAAATTCTACTAAAACATAGTGGAAGATGGGACAAATTCGACAATTATATTGATTTTGTAGTTGATGCAATCGCGATAAATCCAGATTCAAACTTTCAGATGCTTCGTGATACAGTTGCGAAGCAACTGAACATTGATCTGACGAGAAAAATTGTTAAAATAAAGTATAAGGTAATGGAAAAAAGTCCGGGTTTAGAAATACACAATGACATGGGTGTTTTAGTGTATACAGGATTGAAAATAGAGAAAAAAGGAATAGAAATCTATCCACTTTGTATCACACTGGAAGATATTGTTGAGGATCAAGGGTTCTGGAGTGATAGACAAAGCATAAGGAGTCGTGATACAGTGGGAGACTGTGTTGATACTGACAGAAACAGTTCCAATATAAACACGAACATTGATGATACGCTTATCAGTAGTGCTGAAACGGTAGAACTACTGATTAAAGGAACTTCTGATGAGCAAGAGGTAGAAGAAGTTGCAGTAATTACCAATAGCTTGCAAAACGAGATAGTAGAGGGCCAAGTGTACATTAACAAAAACACTGTAGTAATGGCCATGAAACGATTTGCAATAACAGAAAAGGTTCAGTTTAAGGTTGAGAGATCAAGCGCAACAAGGTATTATATCTCAGTATTTTTGTTTTGTATCAATTTATTTCAAATTGTATCATTGTATCTGTTTCTGTGTAACTGTATCATAAGTACTCTAAGAAATTGTTCTTGATATCAGTATTTTTGTTTTGTATCAATTTATTTCAAATTGTATCATTGTATCTGTTTCTGTGTAACTGTATCATAAGTACTTTAAGAAATGTTCTTGATATCAGTATTTTTGTTTTGTATCAATTTATTTCACATTCTATCATTGTATCTGTTTCTGTGTACCTGTATCATGAGTTTGTTTCATGAACAAACAGTTTCTATATTGTATCTGAAATGTGTATTTTGTTTCAAGCAATAATAATTTATATGTAAGATACAATGTGTGAATTATGTATCACATTGTATCTGATTTATAACTCTACCATCTCTGATTATATCATACATGGCTGTTAGAAATTGTATTTGTATAATACCGTACAATTTTGTATCTGTTACTTAATTTCTGAAGCTTTCTGTATCATGTAACACTTTCTGTATCATACTGTATCTGCAGCTACTGCCTGATATGCAAAGGTGAAAATTGCAAATGGAAATTTAGGGCGTCAAGCTTGAATTCATCAAGTTTGTTCAAAGTTAGAGAATTCACCAATGAACACACATGTCCATACAAAGAAAGAGTTTATGGGCAAGCGCAGCTTACATCACGAATGATTGGTATAATTGTCAAGGACAGGGTTGATGACCCAAAGTCGACCTACAAGCCTAAAGAGATAATGGATGAAATGCAGAGGTGTTACGGTATACACATAGATTATATGAAGGCTTGGAGAGCAAAAGAAATGGCCATTGCAATGATACGAGGAGACCCAACTGAATCTTACAAGAAGCTGCCAAGTTACCTTTATATGTTAGAGCAGAGAAACCCAGGGTCAGTTGTTGCTTTACATGCAAGTGAGGACCATTTGTTCTAGTACGCTTTTGTTGCTTTGAATGCTTCAATAAAGGGATTTCAACATTGCAAACCAATCGTAGTTGTTGATGGTAGCTTCCTAAAAGCAGCGCACAAAGGAACATTCCTAGCAGCAAGTACATTAGATGCAGCAGGTAAATTGATTTCTAACAGTACCTGTTGTATCATACTGTTTCAACTGTTTGTGTCGTAATATTTCAGCATCTCTCATTTGTTTCATACTGTTTCAGCTTTGTATCAGACTGTTTGAACTTTGTTATCAAGATTTTTAAGACCATATATTATCTGTTTCATCATCTTTTATTTGTATCAGACTGGTTCACTTTTGTATCAAACTATTTCCAGCTTTGGTATCAGGGTTTTTCAGACACATGGTTTATTTGTATCAGACTGCTTCAATTTTTGTATCACCTTTGTATCAAACCGTTTGAACTCTGCCACAGACTTTTTAAAGCCATCTATTTCTCTATATTAAATCATGTTTTATCTGTATCACAGTCTTTCACTTTGTATCAAAAATATTAACAGATTTTTGCTATCAGTTTCTTTGAGAACTTTAAGCTTTCTATTTGAATCAGACTGTTACAATTTCTACTTGTGTGGCACTGTTTCAAATATTTATCTTACTGTTTCTGTCCATTGGTAGCATATTGCCGCTTGCGTATGCAATTGTTGATTCAGAGAACGATGCCTCATGGCAATGGTTCTTTGAAAAGTTCAAACATGCTTACGGTGAGAGAGAAAACATGTGCGTTGTGTCAGACCGTAATGAAAGCATAATTAAGGCTACTACAATCATATATCCTCAGGTCCCACACTATGCATGCATATGGCACTTGTGGAACAACCTCAAGACTAAGTTCAAGAAATGTGAAGACAAGCTCCATGAAACATTCTTCAGTATGGCAAAGGCATACACCATACATGAATTTGACACATACATGAACAGTGTGGAAAAAATGGATAAACGTATCAAAGCATACTTGCTAAATGCTGGATACCAGAAATGGTCAAGGGCGCATTCAACAGTAAATAGGGGGTTTACAATGACATCAAACATTGCAGAATCTTTGAATGCAGTCAACAGGGATGCGCGTGATATGCCTGTAGTCGCATTTATGGAGTACATGCGCTCACTGATTGGAACTTGGACTGATGATAACAGAAAGAAATCACATGAGACATTCACACCTCTTGGATTCAAGTACAACAAAATATTGGATGGATACAGAAGCAAAGCTATGCAGCTAAAGGTAGAATAGAAACTGTTTCATTTCTACTGTATCTAAGTTGTTTCATCTTGTATCTTGCTTGTATTTTCTGTTTCAAAAATGTATCATCCTGTGTGTTGTAGATACATTCAACAGGAAATGAAGCAGCTATCTATGACGGTGAAAAAAAATTCATTGTTAATCTGAATGAACGGACATGCTGTTGTGGAAAATTTCAAATGGAAGAACTGCCCTGTGTGCATGCTTTGGCTATTCTAAAGTACAAAGGCCTGGAAGAAGAAGATTACAGCTGTAACTACTACTCAACAAAGTCCCTGGTAAAGACATACGAGTTCCATGTTAATCCGATACCAGATGAAAGCAGATGGGAGATTCCAGCATTTGTTTCAGAAATTAAACTACTCCCGCCAGTTGCTAGACGGCCACCAGGAAGGCCAAAAACTACTAGATACAAACCACAATGGGAAGTACATGCAGAAAGGACAAAGATTACGTGTGCAAATTGTGGTCGCGAAGGACACAACAGAAAAACTTGCACACATCCTCCGAAGCCCAAATAGAACTTTTTTTAGTTCTTTCTTTATCATTGAATCTGAACTGTTAGAAGTGATACAGTTTGACAATTGCTGTGTGAACTTTTAATAAATTTAGCTGTCTGTAGCAGAATGTCTCATGACTGTATGAAAACTGTTTCATGACTATATGAAACTGTTTCACCTTTATGTTTTATTTTTTTTTCCAAATATGGTTAAAAGTGATACAGTTTCACAAGTGGTTGCTGAGATAGTCAAGATAATTTCAACTGTTTCTGTGTTAAGTTAGCTATGTGATACAGTTAATAATTGTGTCAAACTGTTTCATAGTTGTGTTTAACTGTTTCTTTGTTATTGAATCTGACTAGTTAGAAGTGATACAGTTTCACACGTGGTTGCTGAGGTAGTGAAGATAATTTCAACTGTTTTTATGTCAACTTAGCTATCTGATACAGTTAATAATTGTATGAAACTGTTTCACACTTCAAAAAGGGACAAAAATAAAAGAGAGTTGCTGTAAAATTTAAACGTTCCGAAACTGTCATTACATAGATAGTGAGTACAACAAACAACATCTAGAACAAACAACATCCAGAACAAACAACATACTAAAGTAGAAACGGTTACTACTTCAAACATAAACATAGAAACATCACAAAAGAAACAGAACTAATGGTTGGGATTGGCAACTCGTAAACGACGCTTTATGGCGCCTTTTCTCTTAGCAAGGCGCCCAGGATTTTCACATGCGCTCACTGCATCTAAATCAATCTTCCTTTTGCCATAATCCCAAAGCAGCGTTGCAAGACGGCCACGGTAAAGATCTATATCAAAATCAGGCTCACTTGTGATATCAGTCTCAGAAATAAAGTACTCCGCATACGCCATGACAAACATTCCACAATCCCTGAAACAGTGACAAAAATATGACAATATATACAATTAGAAATTCTGAAACAGATGTGATTCAGATACAGGGAAAAGAAACATACAGGGAACCATGACTCTGTTGCGGAAGGTCTGGAACAAAGAAAAACCCAAAAGGATCATCTAGATCTGCATCAGCATATGCTTCACTCATAAGAATATCAATGTCGGGCCTTGACATATAAAATTCGGTCAGTACAAGATACCGTGGCAACAACTCGGCAATCTTTTCAACAACTTCAACAACAGCTGCATTATGACGAGTACCCCCACCACTCATTGAATCGTATATCCCAATGGACCTATCCTTGAATGATACTACACCCAACACCCAATGACAGAGAGACTTTATGTTAATCGGGAGCAGAACATAGTCAACCTCTACCCAAGGCACATTTCCAAGGATCTTGCAGCCTCTAATGTAGCCAGCAACAGAATCAACATCAGAAAGCACTGAGACATCCTTGCCACTATTCACATACTTGTCATAGACAATCTCGATCATCGTTTTAAACCAACAATCAGTAGTAGTGAAGGATAATTCAGTCTTCAGTCGATACTTTCCTTGCTTACGCAAGTAGTAGAAAACAACATTAACATGCTGTAACATTGAAAAAAATATTAATGATATAAATAGATGATACATTACAGAAACAATGAAGAAACAAACAAAATTACAGTTACAGATACACCGAGAAAGAAAAAGAAACAGTATAGGGGCATATGCACACACACAAATATAAAAGAAACAGAAACACACCCTCACACAGTAGAAGAAACAGAAAAGATACAGTAAAGATACAAAACACACAAAGACTAAAAAGAAAAACAAAATAAACTTACTGAATCCTGCAATGCATGACCACCATGCAACAGAATATAGAACCACATTCGAGTTGACACAGTTTCGACTCCGAATTGAAACTCATATGGAAGTATATTGTCAGTTTTGGAATAGGCACAAATCCTAAAAATAAAAACCAAACAAAAATGAATTAAAAAAATATCAACATGATAAATGATACAATAAACAAGCATTGAAGGGGAACAAACCTTCCTTTTTTCCGCTTAGCAAGATCATCAACAAATGATACAAACCGATTTAATAATTCTTCATCAACATCCTCTGTGACGGGAACACAAAATGGATGCCTTTGCAACATCAAAGGTTTGGGCGAAACATAATTGGCACTAGCACCAGAAGCAAACTCACGCAGAAAAGGTGAAACATCATATTTACCAGGACGCTTCACCCTTACCAACGCCTGTGATGGTGTACTAGTATCCGTACGTGGGCTCGCATCCTTGTTCTCACGGTCACTAACCAACATAATATCAGAATCATCAGCATCGTGCTCAATGAGCTCTTCATCAGCAACAGTATCATGAGACATTTCAGAAACCCGAGCACCATGCTCTGCAGCAACAGTATCAAAAGCATCTTCAGCAACACTGGGACTAGGATCTGCAGCAACAGTATCAGCAGGCATTTCAGCAACCCTAGCACCATGCTCTGCAGCAACAGTATCATAAGCATCTTCAGCAACAGCGGCAGCAGCATCTGCTTCAACAGTATCAGTGGCTGCTTCAGAAACAGTGGCACCAGGTTGTCCAGCAACAGGGTTGATTTCAAATTGTTTCTTCACATTCTTAATGGTGTCGGCAATGTTACGGTCCATCTCTGCAAACTGCTCGGCCGTCCAATTATCAAAGAAATCATCCGATATAAAAGAAGGTCCGGCAATATCTTTCTTAGAAAATGAAGCACCATCAACAGAATAACCTTTAATAAACTAATACAAAAAAAAAAAAAAATTAACGTCAGAAACAATGTACAAATATATAATACAGTTTACAAACAAGGGAGAAACAAAAGGCTTAAATAACATAGAGAAAAAAAAAGGTAAATGCGCGCACCTCATCAGGTTTAGGAGTCTTTAGAAAATCTTGACTGAAATTCAAACTAAGGTCGAAGTTTGGGAATTGCAATGAAGGGGTCAAAGGAACCTTGGTTGAAACTGTTGCAGCCATTGGAACACGTTCTCTAATAACAACTCTTTCAACATGACTGCCACCACCATCAGCAGACAACACAGTAACATCTTTTCTGCTGCCGCTTGCTACATTAGTCGCTCCACCAGTAGCACATGGCTAAAAAAATAAAACGAAAAATAATTGGTAGATGTACAAATTCATTGGCTTGTTAAACTGTTTCGAGTTGAAACTATCTGTAGCTGTTTGTATCTAAAAGTATCTAGTTGTTTCAACATAAATGAAATAAGCTACATACCGTAACATTAGCCGTACCAACATTTAAACTGTCTGTATCACCAACATCGGATTGAAACTTTTCTGTAGCATCAACATCATCAGAATTGAGCTTCTCTGTATCACCACTAGCAGGCGGTGTCCGTGGTGAACCTTGACGATTATCTGCACCACTTTGAGTACCCTGTATAAAATAAAAAATAAAAAAAGTAATTGAAACGAACATTACATCGACAAGAAATAATAAACAGTTTCTTCAACAATTAATACCTGTCCTTGCGCAAGTAGCTTAATTGCATCAACAACTTTTCTAAGCTCCTCACCAAAGAATTCCTTGACATTATTAAACTGATCATCAACCTTCAAAAGAAACAAAGGAAAAACAATATGACAATAATTCTAACTGTTTAAACAAAGTAAAAACACATAAACACAAATAATCCTCACATGACCCTTTAATAACTCCAAATCATTGCTAAGCTGAAACAAAAAACAAAAACTGTATCAGAATGTGCCAAAAAACAGTATCACAAATATTCAAGTGACTGAATGACTCAATATTAAAAGTTAAACATACCTTCTCAACTGAGTGAGTCAATATGTCAATCTTAGCATCATTTTCAAACAGCGGCGCAGGTTTCGACTGTGCCTGCTTTGCAACAGTTTCAGGAGGAATGTCGACAAAAGCGGCAGAAGAGGAGGGACCAGACGCTACATGGTGGAGAAAAATATCATCCTCACTAGAATCTTGCATAGCATCCGCAACAGGTGCGACCGTATTATCCATCAACTCCAATCTGGCCAACTCAGCAACAGTTGGCTGCATAGGCCGGAAAACAGGCTGCACCATACATAACAGTACACAAATCAATGAAAACAGATACAAAAACAGATACAAAAATATGCAAAACAGAAGCATGAAGAATGAAACAGATACAATAGAAATGAAACAGATACAATAGAAATGAAAACAGATACAAAACAATGAAAGTATACCTTGTTCACTGGGTCCTCTAAAATCTTACAAATTGTCTTATACTTTGAAAGACTACTCGTCACTTTCCAGTTCAAGATACGAGGACTTCGACTCCTAACGCGCATAGCTACTGATGACGGAATGTTTGTCCAACACTCATAAAACCATACTTGCAACGCAGAAGCCAAACCTACCACCCGAAAATATGTACTAGTAGTTTTAACCTTCTTGTGAATACTATCAAACAATTCTTTGAACGAATCAATACCCCATGGATAGTCATTGTAAAGACCAGACTCAACCAAATCGAAGTATTTCTTAGATACAGTTTAAACATCAGATACCGACATCACAAAATTCACAATAACATATAGAACTGCAATCTTAACAGCATCCTCATCACCAATCCACTTCCGTTGAATAAAAGCATTCTTAATATCTACATGAGATACCTTCTCCACAGTCGGGAAGTAACTACTCATCAACCGATTTGGACCACTCGTATCAAGAGAACTTAGAGTATCGCCAGAACACTTTAAACCAGACACTACTGCAAACTCACGCAATCCAAATTGCAAACGTGAACCATTGACACAAACCTCAAACGTACAAGGCGTGGAGGACGCAATCTCACGCACCAGCAAAGACCGAAGCAACTGATTTTGAACGGGCAAACTTTCTAACTGTAACAAATAACCAAAACAGGTCTTTTTGAACATTCCCAACTGCACAGGGCTTAACACATCGTTCAAATTCGTTCCAATATCACCATCCGTAATTAGACGTAGATGAAACTCTTTCCAATAAAAATTCTGCGGAATATAAAACGATACAGCCTATAAAGGAAAAAACAAACTCAGTTAAAAAACAGTAAGTACAATACAGAAACATTAAAAATCAATGCAAAAACAAGAGAAGACACAATAAAAAACACTACAGCACACAATAAGCAAAAGTAACATACAATGATACAATCAACAAACAAGAAAAGAGAGAAACAGTAAAAAAACATACAGAACCAGTACAAAAACAACAGCAACAGTAAATAAACTACAGCAACAGGAAAATGGAAGTCAAAAACAGTGAAAGACACAGATACAGGAACAACAAAAAGCCTACCGAACCAGTAAAAAAAGCTATAGCAACAATAAATAAACTACAGCAACAGTAAAATGCAATTCAGAAACAGTAAAACACACAGATACAACAATATATGCTAAAGAACAACGAAAAGCCTACCAAAGCAACACAGTAAAAGGCACAGATACAGTAAATATGCTAAAGAAACAATAAATACACTAAACAAATACTAAATGCACTAAACAAACAAGTAAAAAACTACAGAAACAGTAATAATAACATACAGAAACAATAAAACACACAGCAGAAACAGAAAAAACTACAGAAACAATGAAACACACAGCAGAAACAGAAAAAACTACAGAAACAATGAATACACTTTAGAAACACTAAATTATAAAAAATGCAACAACAAACAACAAATTAATAATTTGATACAAAAAACAGAAATAGAAATAAAATTACCTGTAATGCCA
Organism: Petunia axillaris subsp. axillaris; assembly: GCA_029990575.1. Taxonomy (NCBI): domain Eukaryota; kingdom Viridiplantae; phylum Streptophyta; class Magnoliopsida; order Solanales; family Solanaceae; genus Petunia; species Petunia axillaris. Next base: position 6,962,748 of record JARKNS010000001.1, on the reverse strand, counting down.
CATCAGCCAACACAGAAATCCGACTTTTCTTCAACGGTCGAGCATCTTCTTCAAAATCATCATCAGCATCAACCAAAACTTTAGCTTTACCTTTACCCGTAGCAGGAGAGGTAGACGACCGCGTCACACGCTTCAATTGTTGCGGGGTTTCTTTCGGCTTAAACACAGGAACTTTTACCTTTAAAACTGATTTCGACCCAATTTTATTTACATTTGTATCATGTTTCGTTTTACTGCTAAGTTCCCTAGAACTAGAAGACGAACTAGAATTAGACATTGAAATGAAACCCTAAAATCAAACCCTAAAAAATGGAAAAAGCTCGAAATTTAAACACTGAAAATCAGTTACGAAATGCTTCACAAACAGATATGATAGTGGAGAAAGTGGGGAAGAAAATGGGAGAGAAAAAGTAGGGAGAAACGGTTGAGAAACACGAATGATACAAAGGCAGGGGAGAGAAACAACGCTGAAATAGTGGAAAAAACGGGAAAACTGAGAAAATAAGGAAATTAGAACAAATTTTGTCAAAATTACAAAATCGCCCCCCAAACAGTACCAAAATAAAGAAATAAATAAAACTAGCAATATTTTTTGACATAATATGCTATATTTGTAATTAACTTGCATTTTTCTCTATTTAGGGTTATTTTGCTAAAATGTTGTTATGTTTGGTAATTAAGTGCTAAAACTTGTACTTTTATGTAAAAATTCCTACAAATATCTCTAAGAAAATAACTAGTCAACATTGAGACATTCTTTATAAGTATAACCACGAACTCCCCAAACACGGGCACAGTTCTAAACTTAATAAATAATGTGCTAAGTTCAATCATATGACATGCAACAATTGAGACACATTAACGACGGTTAAGTAATCAATTGTTATGCAATATAAAAAGGATACTTGAATGAATCGTGTACACTGGTTGCACTTATCGCCAGTTTCAACCAAGTAATTTCCACAAGACATGCAGAGAGTCAAGTCCATCTCTTAATTCTACAATCAAAGAAATCATTTAATTCATCAGAAAATTAGCAATTTATTTTGTGAAATTTGACTCAAATAGAAATAAAAAATCACCGTTAATCTTAATGATGGTGGACTAATTGGTTCAGTATTTGTTTCTTGTTAAGGAATGTTCTTGTTTAGATTAAGATCAAAGAACTGCATGAGAAGGGTTGAATGGAAGGGGTACCAGGGTTATTTATAGATGATGGCCACGCTTTTCGGAGGAATTTCTAGTTCTATCAGGACTCCGCCTCAAGTTTGGATAATTAATGTTTAGACCCGCTACCTTTTCTATGAGCATTAACTTTCTCAATTCTGAATCTCTGATCACTTTGACCCATCAATTATTATAATGGAAAGAGTTCAAGATTTATTTTAAAGGGATTTCCACATCGTGTGTACACTCATCCGTATTTTAAGCAAATAATAATAACATTTTTCAATTTTTGCCTTCTATAAATATTCAAAGCATTTTTGAAGTTAGTGTTCGCTTGATTATGTAAACTTTATTTTTATTCCAAGATATTTGAACAAATTAATGCATAATGTAGCTAAATTTTATATTTCCTTGTTGAAGGAAATATCTTGATCACGTAATATGTTTATCATGTATTAATATCGACTAATTTAAAGCATATTACAAGAAAATTTTAAAGTATTCTTATGAGTTTTACTAAAATTTAATCTTTCATTATGTCAATATTTTAACCAAATCAGTGTCCTTCCTTTATTGCCCAAGATACCAACTATACGCTAGTTTTTGCCATTGTGATTTATTGAAGGTCAATTCTTCAAGTTGATTCAACCATTGGTCAATTTCGTAAGTTCGATTAGCTATTTAAAAGATGGATTTTTTACGCAAATATACAAATTTCCACCCTTAATTATAAAAAAATAGCAATATTTTTCAAATTACAACAAATAACAATATTTTTCCTACCACATTTCACATCAGTAAAAACAAGTCAAAAGGGAAAAGCAAACCCATCAACTTTTTCTCCACCGACATTTCCATTCTCCGATTCAGAGATCTATATCACACAAAAATGGCTCTATCCACAACCCGAACCACCATGTCCAAATTCCTCAAACCCATAACCACCGCGGTGTCCACCACGCGCCACCTCTCATCAACCACCACACTCACAATCCAAACAAGTCTCCCTTTCACAGGCCACAACATAGATCCACCATCACGCACCATTGAAACAAACCTTAACGAACTACTAACATTTTTCAAAGACATGGCGGAGATGCGGCGGATAGAAATCGTCATCGATTCATTATACAAAGCAAAGCACAAATAAAAGAGCAGTGAGAAGAATGTAACTCACCAGTAGCATATACAAAGGACAAAGTAGGAAGAAGAACGACGGTTCAGATTTGGATGCATTCAGCATTCACTTGATTATTCTGGGTGATGGTTTATCAAAGCCTATTCTAGATTTTGTTTATTGGTCTTTGTTTTGTGTTCAACTACTGATAATGACGAGCTGCTGGATATTTGGTTTAGCATTCAGCGAAATGAAAAATTGTCAGGCCAGGGGAAAGGTAGTGAAATGAAAACAGAGAAATAAAAATTGTCATAATTACAAAGAAGAATCTGGAAACTAAAGCCATAATTTCGTGTGCCTGAATCAAACATGTAATGATCCTTAGGACATAAAAAAAAACCTATCTGAGTGTTGTTTATAGTGCACACGTGGAATGAAGAAATGAGCAAGGGAAAATTTACAACGGACTGGAGTAGGAATAAAATTATTCCGGAATAGGTGATTTTGTATACTGGTGATGTTGTACGGTACTATGATTCAGAAAAAAACAATGGAAAAGTGTTCAAGGAGAGAAATGCATGATGAAATAATGCTGAAACAATTTAAAAATAGCTAGATACAATGCTGAAAAAGTGCAAAAACCCAGAAACAGTTAGAAATGGCACTGAAATGACATTGTAACAGTCTGAAACGGTGCTAAAATAGTCTGAAACTGCGCAGATACATCGAGATACAGTTATATACTGACCAAAAATAATGCAGAAAAAGTGCAAAAACCAAGATATAGTTAGAAAAGGCGCTGAAACAGTCTGAAACGGTGCTGAAATAGTCTAAAACGGCGCATATACACTGATATACAATTAGATACGGAGAAAAAAAAGTGCAGATACAGTGAGATGCAATGTTGAAACAGTGTGAAACAGTTTTGAAACAGCGCTGAAACACTTTGAAACAACACAGACACGGTGAGATACAGTTAGATACGGAGCAAAATAGTGCAGATACAAAGAGATACAACGTTGAAGCAGTCTGAAACATCTAGTGAAAAAGTCCAAAACAAAATGTAAAAAATAATATGAAACAATGCAAAAAAGGTGAAATAGTTTAGAAATAGTGAGAAACAACACAAAAACAGGATGAAACAATGCTGAACACACTCTAGAATTTGCTAGATACAGTCTAAAAATAGTTAAATACGGTGCAGAACAATGTAGATACGTGAGATACGAAAAGATACAATGAGATACGAGGTGGTTGGTAGTTGAGAAACATCGAGATACAGTAAGATACAATGAGATACGGTTAGATACGAGGTGATTGGTAGTTGAGATACGATGTGGTACAGTAAGATACAATGAGATACGGTTAGATACAAGGTGGTCGGTAGTTGAGATACAATGAGATACGATGTGGTTGGTAGGCGAGATACGATTAGATACGAGGTGTTTGGTAGTTGAGATACAGTGAGATACAACGAGATACAATGTGGTTGGTAGTTGAGATATAATGAGATACGATGTGGTTGGTAGGCGAGATACATTTAGATAAAAGTGGTTAGTAGTTGAGATACAATGAGATACGATATGGTTGGTAGGCGAGATATGGTTAGATACGAGGTGCTTGTAGTTGAGATACAGTGAGATACGATGTGGTTGGTAGGCGAGATACGGTTAGATATGAGGTGGTTGGTAGTTGAGATACGGTGAGATACAATGTGGTTGGTAGTTGAGATACAATGAGATACGATGTGGTTGGTAGGCGAGATAAGTTAGATACAAGGTGGTTGGTAGTTGAGATACAATGAGATACGAGATAGTTGGTAGTAGAGAAGCATCGAGATACAGTGAGATGCAACGAGATACAGTGAGGATGGGATGAGGAAAAGTGAAACTGGGGGAAATGGGAGGAGTAAAAGTGAAATTGGGGGAAATGATGTAAGGAAAGTGAAATTAGGGGAAATGAGAGGAGTAAAAGTGAAATTAGGGGAAATGGTGAGAGGAAAAGTGAAATAGGGGGAAATGGGAAGAGCAAAAGTGATAAAGGGGGAAATAGGAGGAAGAATGTAAGGGTTTCTTATGTTATGGTAAAATATTGCTATTTTTTTGTTAAGTTTTGTAAATAACTTATGTTTTCCTCTATATAGAGTTATTTTGCTAAAATGTTGCTATTTTTGGTAATTAAGTTCTAAAAAGTATTTTTTTGTAAAAAATTTCTTAAAAGAAATAGTAGGCTTGAGAATATTAAAACAAGTAATAATACTTGAAAATTAGCCGACAATGTAAACAAAAGACTTACACCATTGCTGTGTATTAGTTAAACTCATTAATATATGTTATATAATGTATCTATATATTATTCATCCTTTTAGATAATCACGCTACAATTAATTAATATTAACTTGATATATACTTTATATTCACATATTAAGGATTACAAATATAGCCGTCCTAATCAGTATGCATAGAATATACCATTCTTATGCTTATAGTATGCATAAAATATGAATGAGATATGAAAAAAAAAGACTATTTTTTGTTTAAGTAGTGTAGCCATTGTTCAGGTAGTGTAAATTTCCCTATGTTAGTCTGTCTACATTCAGCTTGTATCTACTGTGCAATCAATACATATAATTTAGTACTTAGGGTTATCTTTTCAATTTATTTATCATGTATCCATCCGGTGTTCATTATTCACACATTGGGTCCAGATTTGCTCTATTCGCATGTGTTCCATTACATGTCAATGTATCTTTGAATTATTGCCATGTAGACTAGTTTACTTATAAGGCTAGGATTGAATGCTTCATTTTTGGATAAAATCCTATTAATGATAAGTGAAAAAAATATAAAAGAAATTACACATTCTCGTTTAAGTAAATATTTTTAATTGATTTTTCAATGTAGTATTACTTAATGAATTCATTTATATTTAGGGATTACTGCCAGAAACTCTATCGTCCAGAACTAGGTCAATATTGTTCAATATATATATATATATTTTTATATAATATTTGTATTATAAAGTCTAAATTATTAATATTTTTTTTATTATCATTTTGAACTAAACTATTATAAAGTCTAAACTAACAAAGCTAGCCCGCCATATTTTTTTGTACCAATTTATTATTAATAGGATTCTAATAATATGTGGAACTATGGATCAGAGTGGTGCACTAGTATAATTCTAAATTACTACCTTCCATCCATAATAAGTACTATTATCATCATTTCACTACTAGAAATCAATGTTTTAACGAGGGAGAATGGAGAGGGATTTCCCTCTCTAAACGCGTGATGGAGAGGGAATTCCCTAGCAAATGGTCCTTCGGAATACGGCTCGTAGCAGAGCATTTTTGGCGAGGGAATTCCTTCTCAAGCTGTTGTGTCAGTCCAATTTTCTTATTGTGTCAAATAATATACAGCTAAGGAATTCCCTCTCCAAATGCAGGAGAAAGAAAAATATTTTCTTCAACTTGGCGAGGGAATTCCTTCTCCAAATGTGAAATATATTTGTTTATTTAGTTTTGGCTAGGGAATTGGAGAGGGAATTCCCTCTCCAAGTGTAAAAATTAAATATTTTTATTTCACTTTGCTAGGGAATTCCCTCTCCAATTCCATTAAAAATATTTTTAAAAAGGCAATTGGAGAGGGAATTCCCTCTCCAAATATAGTGTCCTGAAACGCAAAAATCAGTAACCATACAAAAGCAGCACAGAAGCAGCACAGCAACAATAGCAAAAACAACATATATGCAGCAGCACAGAAGCAGCACAGCAACAACATCATATATAGCAAAAACAATATATATATGCATATATACATGCGCATTCAAATCACCAAAGCACTCAAAACATTCTAAATACCACAATCAATCTAATCCGAACAATTAAACAAGTGTACGCACATGTTTTATACCAACTAACACAAACAAATAAAACGCTAAAGTACTTAACAATCCTAAACACGTCCAACTTTCAAGTTTAAATCTTCCCTCGATCACTAATCAACCACTATTATGCACAATTGAATTTTTCAATTACAACTATTTTCATATCATTCAAATTTGAGGGATAGTAATACTAAAAATTATTCAATAATTTTCTAAGACTTTATATTTCCAAATTATTTTTCTAAGGTTAAACTAAGGCTAAACAAGTATTTCTAAATTTTTTTAAATAAGGCTAAACAACTAATTCCAAATTATTTTATAACTACAATAACTTCCTAATTATATTTCTTTCTCAAATCACAATAATGCTAACAATTCCCAAGCATTCATCCACAATATTATTTCACGAATTTATGTGATAAACTAATTCATTATAGGGTTTCATAACAATAACAATCATAGAAGCATAAAAAAGTGTAACAAAAATATTTACCTTAATGGGGATGGGCTTGCAATGGGTTGAACGGCAAAAAAATTAAAATCGCCGGGGAGAGGGCCGAGTTGGAGACGGGCAGCAATGGGGAAAGGGATTTTGTTTGGGGGAGAAGAGAGGTGTGCGTATGTTTGGGGGAGAAAGAGAGTTGTGCGTGCTGTGTGTTTTGGCAAGGAAAGAAGTAGTTTTTATTTATCACATGGAGAGGGGAGTCCCTCGCCAATTAATTGGCAGATCTGAGTATTTTTATTGGAGTGGGAATTCCATCTCCAATCAGGAAAGAGAAAATTGCAATTTTCTCTCCTGATTGGAGAGGGAATTCCCTCTCCAATAAAATAGTGAAAATTGTAATTTTCTCTTTCCTGATTGGAGAGGGAATTCCCTCTCCAAACAATCCCTCGGAATATCAATAAATTCTACTAGTGTTTAAGATTTGTGTACTCTCCATCAAAAAAGATACTTAATGTAGAATATATATTGATCTGTCCTTTAAACGTTCCATTAATTAACACTATGATAATTGGAAGTAAATATGGAAAAAAATAATTAACGAATCATTAATTTATCAAAATGACTATTAATATTTCGATGAGGGAGAGGGTAGATACTGAATAGTGCAATTTTGCCTTGGGTATTTAAATTTTTTTTACTTAATATCAAATCCGGACCCTCACCTATTTATATGATAGTCACATTCTATTCATTCTCAAAAGAATTTTTCTATATTCATTCATTATTCAAATTTTTGTGTCATAACCATTTTTGGCATATATGTACCTATTAATAGGTCTGCCTCCATATACTAGTCACACGTCTATAATTTTTAGTTAATTTGTTTTTTAACTGTAAAATTATGAATTCTCTTGGTATGAAGTAAGAGGTCATATTTTCCGTAGACAGATGATATGCATTTTGGGATGAGAATAAAGGAGATCAGCGCTTAATGTTTGTTATTCATGTTTTTCAAGGATTGCACGAGATAAACGGTGGTTATCATTAAATATCTCGTCCCTTCGTTGTAGCTAACAACTGATGTGGGAGCTTTATATCTTCCCTCTATGGGCCGCTTATCTATGAATTTTGAAATTTACCTAAAAGACAATTTGGAATTTGGAGGAGATGAACAAGGGTGAGAAGACCAGATAAGCAGCCAAACTGAAGACTGATTTTGGTTTGGAATCTTTTTGCCATTGTTATGATTAGTAGTAATTGTTTAACCTAAAATTTAGATCAATAGATTTAACATTAAATTTATGAGTGAGCCACAAACAATATATTGGGATGGAGGGAGTAATGAAATAGGAGCATAGTGGGAGATAAATTAGCGACTATGTTATTGATCAATGTTGAGTTTCAGGTTCTCTTCATGACCCCACAAATCAAGTTATTTATTATATAGTATATCTTAATATAGCATCAATATTGAAAACATAAATTGGTATCTGTTGTTTGAGCTAAAGTTCGTGAAGAATGAACTAAACCTAGTTTTATTAAACAGACAAATTAAGAAATCCCAACGACTAAGGCAGGACATAGGCCGGAAAAGGGGTTTGGAAATAGTTTCCATCCAGCAATAGACGCGCCTCGACGAGAACCTCAGTGGCTGCGTCATCGCCCCAAGTGCAAAGACAGAACAGAATTCAAGATTATTAGGTAAGCCCATAACTCTAGACTATCTCACCCAAGTAACTGATACTCTACTCGCTCATAATTGTTTATCGATCGAGTGTACTTGCAAGTACATTTGGGGACACCAAAGCTTTTGATTATCGCATTTGTAAATGGCTTTGATATAGTATTATGATACACAAATAAATCAAGTAGAAAACATGAAGATCTCTCATGCACTCCTTGCCGCCTCCTAGTTCTCCACCACAATTCTTTATTCAAAATTTAGACATCGGACTCTTGTAATCTTATTCAGCAAGTAAATTGCCGTCCCTTCTATAATCTAATAGACTTGCTTCGCTTCACTATTTATTTCTTTCTTAAACATTAACTGTGTTCCCTATAAAGCAACAATATTAGCAGAGAACATTGGAACTAGCAATGTTTCTGCTATATTGTTGTAGAAACTACATAACAACATCATGCAGCTGGTGCAACTTTTGATCCATCATCGTCGTCGTCGTCATCACCTTCAAATTCTCTGTAGATACATATTGCTGATGATCCCAACTTAGATTCTAAAGCCAAAAGCTTGGGGCAATCAAGTGATATCCTCTTCTTGCTAGCACTCATGATAACAATAATATTGGTAGTGAAGGAGTTTTTAAAACTTACCCTAGCTAGTATTACGAGATGAACCTATACACGTTCAAACCAACTTAAGTAATTGCAAGATATGGTAGATAGTGTTCTCCTATTTATAGTTGAAAAATGATCGATGGAATTTGCAGAAAATTCTCTTCCCCTTCCACCACAAGTTTGGGATCCTTCTTGTTGCTATAATTTGCTTTTCTCAATATGTATAGTGGTCTCTGACTTTGCTTTCGAAGCGTAAGAAATTTGTAAATTTTTGGAATCTGGTTATAGTGAGTGGGGAGATACCTTTTAGTAAGTTGTGTCATCCAACCCCTCTTCATAAAACAAGTTCCTTAGATGCATGTCAATATTAAATAATATGGTCGACGAATATAATACAAAATAAATATTACTTTGGGACATGAAGTAAAGATTTAATACTAGCTAAAATGCACATTCTCACACCTAGACTCACTTACCAGTGGAATTGTGATAATAAGCAGACACTAAATGGACAAAATCCTGCCACTCAGAATTCAGATAGCAATGCAACATAGATTATGTAGGACAGGATGTAGGAGAATAGAGAATAAGGTAGTGCGGAAAAGGAAGAGCTCATGAAAGCTTGTGGCTTTCTCATTTCAGCACGTTCTTTTACCAAATTGTCTTGTGTTTAACTTCAGATAATTTTCCAGCTTGGAAAAACAGTACCAAAGGTATAAAATGTTAAAAGGAAAGAAGGGGATCCAATAGGACAAAAAAGAAGAAACTAAAGAGAGTATCCTGATCGATTCAACTTAAAGTCTTCGAGGTGATTGGATCCTGAAACGAGTGCTAGATCGATGCACCAAGATTTTAAGTTAATTCCATATCCTCAAGTTCTACAGCTCTACAAATTTTCATAACATAACATAACATATTTTTCTACAAGGAGTCATGAGATGGCCTGTTGTGGAAATCCACATTTATTTTTCATTCACAGTAATGTAGGAATATAAACACAGCGGAAGCAATTCCAGGATCATGAACTCACATGTAATCTAGACAAACTAGCAGACAATTCAGTTTTACGTAAATATAAAACGGAATACCTCTTGAAGCGTGACTTCAACCTTGAAACAATCTTCAATCACGAGCAGGATCATCTACGGGGTCGTCCTCCAGTTCCATGATCTTCTGTCGTGTGCCCGAACAATATCCAGACTAATAATCACTTGGGTGGAACAAGTGTTTCAGAGAGAGAGAAAAACTATTTAGGGTTTTTCTTGTGTTGTGTTGTGTCTCTTTCCTTTTGGCCAAGAATCCCCTTTATATAGTTTTAAGAGTAAAACCCTTTTCCAAAACTGTATAGGATTCTTTTCCACCAAGAAACCTCTCTCCTAGTCCTAATTGGATTCGGTCACAACAGGGACCACAGAATTAATTAATGAGGCTTCCAATTATGTTAATTCTTTTTCTCTAGAATTAATCTTTCCATAATAAATTACAAATTATTTCCACTAGAAATTCGTAATTGCACTCCTCAGTTGAATTTTGAATTCTTCCATCAAATCTTATTTAACTCCCAACGTTAAGATTACAGACACCAATCAATATTATTAAACTACTGACAATTCAATATATTGACTAAATGAATATCCTTTAGACTTCCGCTTAACTTATTCCATGTGCCGGATACAAAATCCACTGGCCAGATTTACACATAGAAACTTATAAGCTTTCATAAAGGGGTGTCATCAATCTCTATACCGAGACATGGATTCTATCAACTAGCTATTACTTCGTAAATGCATATTATCATTATCCAACTTATCAGGAATTATTTGACCCAAATATCCTGGACCTCACCTATTGATAAATCAAGACAATGAATAATATACATCACTAATAATAACTATATCAAGATTAAGAGTATAAGTACATCTGATGAGCTAGAGAGTTTATTTTATATAGTCAGTATAAAAATACTTATCTCTACTTGGTCCGTTCAATGCACACAAAGCGCACTAGCACAAGAAGTTGGAACTATACCATTCCCATAATCAAGATAAATTATATATAATCTTGTACTACAATCATACCGATGGTTTTGTCCAATTTCCATCTTAGATTGTGAACATTACTTTATTATTTATAAGAACCGATGATTTAATCTTCCGTGTATAAGCTTGGCTCTACACACTAAATCAACTACTATATAAATAATAGGACACACATGACACAATTGATCTAAATAAATAATACTTCATTATATTTAATAAATGAATACCAATTTTTCAACTAAGAATAATCCAACTAAAACCGCATGGTTATTAGTATAATCCAACAATCTCCCACTTATACTGATAACCATGCCATTGTTATTATACATACTATATCTAAACTCATGGTTAATAGTATATATCCCATCAAACTCCCACTTAGACTTTAACCATGCACCTACAACTTTCACAAGCATTCCTTTTACATGAATAATAAAAGGATCTAGCCAAGTTATTTTCTGATGCAATCATTGTCCAATAGTGCTTTTAGATTACTAATCGGTCGGTCTTAACCTCTGCAGGATCCAGTCATGAAACTATCCCAAGAGTGCTAACCGAACAATTTTTATTCTTTTCTCCCACTACGACAAAGTACTACTACTAAGTCACACTACCATGTTCTTGTGGTGAAACCACACAACAACTAGAGCCTTAAGTTTCAATATTCTTTTCTTACCTTTCGGTATAAGAATACGAACAACTTCATCTTGTAGTGTATATTAATGACTTTTCAAAAATTCACTCCCACTACTTTGGAGTAGTGGATTTCCAATCATGTTTTGTCTATTGACATTTCTCCCACTATTTAAATACAATGGAATGTCAATTCCAACATGCCGATTGGATTTCAATTGAACTTTTGGATTTTCAGGTGAATAACTTGTTATTTCTTTGTACAGTTCCAGTAAATAAAATTTACTTCTAGGAGCATTGTTTATTAAATAGTCATATTCTAGAAATCTGGTATTTTTGCTAAACAAATACCTTCTTTTCATTATGACAGGTAAATAAACTTCTTTCGTCCACTTTGGATAGCCAGTAAACATATACACATTCATCCTTGATTCCAACTAACCAGTTTTCCCTTTAAAAGGTACTAACATAGAAGGACTACATTTAGAATGTAATTTAAATTTTCTAAGGCATATTCCCAATATGAAAGAGAATAACAAATTTGAACAACTTACATTGATTTAACCATCTCCATAAGAGTCTTATTTCTTCTTTCTTCTACACCACTTTGTATAGTGTCTCAAGTGTATATATAATTCCTTATTCTGATAAATAATGGATGAACAATGCAGAGAGGTATGAGCAACACGATCAAATCGCAATGACTTAATATATTTTCCATGACGCTTTTCCTTTTCAGTCTTAAACTCCTTGATTTCTCAAAGTATTAAGACTTATAATGCATCAAAGAAATATATTCATTTTTTAAGTAATCATTTATGAATGTCATAAAAATACTCAAAAATACCTCCTGCATGTATGTTCATCAGACTATACTAATCAGAACGAATTAATTCTAACTTATCACTAGCTTTATCTCCTTTTAAGAGGAAGTATCACTTAGTCATATTTCCTTTTAACAAGAATCCACAGGGTTGGTAGTGCCTCCACTTTCAATGAACCTTAAAGATCCATCCATAACCAACCAAAAGTATTCTATTAAAATAAATATGACCTTGATACAAGAGCAACAGATAAGTGTATTCAATTTCAAAGAATATTTTCTCTTATCGGGCAGATCAATATCGTTAAATTCGGAAGACATATCAAATAAAAGGACCTTGCAACATGTACCACAAGAGATAAATATTTATTAACCTCAATAACACCAAAGTTATTGGTAAAATAAATTGAATATCCATCTCTTATTAAGCTAGAAACTGGAATCAAATTTCTTTCTAACTTAATATACATATAATGCATCCTTTAAATTAATGTCTTGTCATCACCAAAATAATTCCTAGATTAGTTTTGTGAGAAAATAGCACTTAGGGAATTGAAATAAAGACATATCTAATTAATGAGACAAAACAATTTAAATAGATCAACTCAGGTCATGTAACATTGAATAATCAAATTCAAAACATATCACACATATTTTCATGCAGCTTGAATAGCCAAATTCGTTGGGAAAGTAACTATTTATACACCATATACATGCAATGTCAGATTTCACTTATTAAATTAAATAATATCAAACTCAGTTGGAGAGTCTACTATCAATTTAATTCAAGTGAATATCAATTATTGAACAGCCCTAGTCCCATTGACTCAACATGCAATTCTCAGTTGGAGAGATATATACAAGTCATCAACAACTAGTGATTAAACCTAGTATACCAACAATACATTTATCCGTTAGGGAGGAAGGCCTATTGTCAACACGTAAACACATTGTTTATACTAGCATTCAATCATGGATACCATAGGGACTTTTAAGCCAAGTATAACTCAACAATAAATTTATCCGTTATGGAGGAAGAACTATGTCAACACGTAAACTTATTGTTTATACTAGTATATGATCATGGAGACCATATAGAATAATCCCTATTACCATTGGTGCCAACCATTAACTTTTCGAAGAAAAATAATTTCCAGAAAATAGAAAAACGCCAAAAACACCATCTTAACAGCCTTAAACTGCCGCAAAACGACATGGTTCACTGCATAGCAGTGAGTTTTTCTTATTGGGCTGTTTCCGATGAACCTACCAAATTTCAGGTCAATCGGGGTCTGTCTAAATTTCTGATCTCCGAAACTCTAACCAAATTCGGACAAAAACGTTGTTTTCACGTTTTTAGAATTTAAAATATCTCTGTTGCTTGCTCTAATCATATATCAACATATAACTTTTTGATATTCATGAAACAAGATCAAACAACATATTTCAAAAACTTGTATTTTGTTAAAACAGTGCGACTCTTACGTCTCTAAGAATTCAAAATATATGAACTACATTCTTATCATATATCAACACATATTAAATCATCATGTATCATCATGTCCCAAATTTAATATAAACTAAAATTGATATAAAGAATGACTTTTCATATTTAATTCACGTTTAAATCCAGCACACTGCCTAAAAGTCCATCTAAACGATCTCCAAAAATGTCAAAAACCGACACCACTTACTGGAAAGCAGTGAAAATTTCTTATTGGATCGTTTCCGATGTCTCTGTCGAATTTCAGGTCAATGAGAGATCGTGAATTCTTGATCGCAAAGCTATGACCAAATTCGAAAGATAACTTTTTAGGTATTTTTTGTGAATTAAAGAAAACCTGATTCCGGTTTTCATTCTCCTTATAATTATCCCATGAGCACAAGGTATACATGTGTTACTTCTTTGATTAAGATACACAAAACCTCATCTTTCATCAAATTGTCCTTTCAATTAATACACATAAGAACCCAAGATATTATTTTCTCCTCTTGAGTGAAAACCTCAATATCTTATCTCATGAATTAATTTAGTGTTTCTAGTTATCTAGAAATTAAATCTCCTTTTCAAGTAGATAAAATTTGACCACTAGCATACACTTACCAAGAGACAATTTACACATGGTACATTGAGAATATTCAATGACTCAAATAAATACATCACTCAAGTGATTCCTATTTATTAATATAATTCTCAATCTATGCAATGACATAATCTCATATGTATAGAACCTCAAGAACTTTCAATGATTCTGAATAAATACTCTACTTTGGAGGTAACCATTTATCCATCATAGATTCTTTAATCTATATACAATGTTATCTCACATGGATAAAGTACCAAGAATTTTCAAGGATCTCAAATAAATAAACCACTCTAGTGATAGTCATCTATTAATCACAAATTCTTAATCCATGTAAATAATATCATTTCATATGAATAAAGTACAAAGAATTTTCTAGGATCTCAAATAAATAAACCAGTTTAACAGTAACCATTTATTTATCGAAATTCTTAATTCATGCGTGACATATCTCACGTATATAAAATATTAAGAATTTTCAATAATTCTCAATAAATATTTCACGGTAATGATAACCATTTATTAATTATAAATTCTTAAATCAGGTATAAAGTACTAAGAATTTTCAGTGACTCCAAATAAATAAACTACATTAGTAGTTACTCACTATTTATTAATCATAATTCTTAATTTATACTAAATAATATTATAATATCAGAAAGAAACTAATGCCCATATTATTACAACGTGTACGGCAAAGTGACCAAAACTAAGTATGGTAATTGCACAGATCTTTTATGTGGATCTTCAGTAACGTGACCAAGACAAGGCACAACTCAATTTTCAAAACAAAATCTTTGTACACCTTTAAGTTCCTTTCCTTTTTAGGCTAATCCTTCTGTCAAAAAACAGATCAACGTGTTGAACAAATCAACCATTAGGATCACCGCCATAAAAAGTTTACTCACTTATCACCAATCAAAAGTTAGACGATTTCTTTAATGAAATACTATACATTTATATTAGATATAGGGATTCATTATTTCACTTCTTGAAATCTAACACTAACCGGTAACCATAATCGTCCTAGCAGCCACTAGGTCCATTACCAATAAGCTCAATTAATTCTTTAGTAAAACAAATTGATTTGACCAAAACTGAGAGTGTCAACTCGAGGAGACATATATGTCTTTACCTCCGTCACCCATCAATTGGTCTCAAACCCTTTCTTTATTTTCCCTGTTCTTTTTCTTATTCAGTGCCCAGTCATAAGAAAATAACAGTACAAAAAACGTATCAATTCTTTCACAAACAATTCTACATGAGCTACAGAATGTCAGCCAGGGTAAGCCCTCTGTTGAACCGTGGATCAGTTCATTAAAATAGTGAGTTACAAAAAATTGTAGTTGTTCTGTTTTAAAATTACAATCTAAAACCTGTTAAACAACGCTAGGTTCTGGCCACTTCCTCCGCACAACTACATGCTCTCTGAATTTACACACCAAACGATGCATCATGAAACACATACATAATCAGACATATAAATCCATATATATCACATTATAACTTGTTTTCATAAAACCCTAGTTATCTAGTTAGACATGAGTAGGCTCTGATACCAATTTGTAGGAATATAAACACAGCGGAAGCAATTCCAGGATCATGAACTCACATGTAATCTAGACAAACTAGCAGACAATTCAGTTTTACGTAAATATAAAACGGAATACCTCTTGAAGCGTGACTTCAACCTTGAAACAATCTTCAATCACGAGCAGGATCATCTACGGGGTCGTCCTCCAGTTCCATGATCTTCTATCGTGTGCCCGAACAATATCCAGACTAATAATCACTTGGGTGGAACAAGTGTTTCAGAGAGAGAAAAACTATTTAGGGTTTTTCTTGTGTTGTGTTGTGTTGTGTCTCTTTCCTTTTGGCCAAGAATCCCCTTTATATAGTTTTAGAGTAAAACCCTTTTCCAAAACTGTATAGGATTCTTTTCCACCAAGAAACCTCTCTCCTAGTCCTAATTGGATTCGGTCACAACAGGGACCACAGAATTAATTAATGAGGCTTCCAATTATGGAATTAATTCTTTTTCTCTAGAATTAATCTTTCCATAATAAATTACAAATTATTTCCACTAGAAATTCGTAATTGCACTCCTCAGTTGAATTTTGAATTCTTCCATCAAATCTTATTTAACTCCCCACGTTAAGATTACAGACACCAATCAATATTATTAAATTACTGACAATTCAATATATTGACTAAATGAATATCCTTTAGACTTCCGCTTAACTTATTCCATGTGCCGGATACAAAATCCACTGGCCAGATTTACACATAGAAACTTATAAGCTTTCATAAAGGGGTGTCATCAATCTCTATACCGAGACGTGGATTCTATCAACTAGCTATTACTTCGTAAATGCATATTATCATTATCCAACTTATCAGGAATTATTTGACCCAAATATCCTGGACCTCACCTATTGATAAATCAAGACAATGAATAATATACATCACTAATAATAACTATATCAAGATTAAGAGTTTAAGTACATCTGATGAGCTAGAGAGTTTATTTTATATAGTCAGTATAAAAATGCTTATCTCTACTTGGTCCGTTCAATGCACACAAAGCGCACTAGCACAAGAAGTTGGAACTATACCATTCCCATAATCAAGATAAATTATATATAATCTTGTACTACAATCATACCGATGGCTTTGTCCAATTTCCATCTTAGATTGTGAACATTACTTTATTATTTATAAGAACCGATGATTTAATCTTCTGTGTATAAGCTTGGCTCTACACACTAAATCAACTGCTATATAAATAATAGGACACACATGACACAATTGATCTAAATAAATAATACTTCATTATATTTAATAAATGAAACCAATTGTTCAACTAAGAATAATCCAACTAAAACCGCATGGTTATTAGTATAATCCAACAAGTAAGACACTTGACCATAGTCGGTATAGCTTTCTGACTTAATTCGTCTAAAAATGAAAGAATATAAAATAAAAGTCTCAAGCCAACTTTTTACTAGCTTCCCACTCAGTACATTAAGTTTTGCATATGAATTTTAAATATATTAAATGTTTAATTATTGTGGTTTATAGCTACTTTTACGTAGCTTTCTGGAAAAAAAAAAAAAAGATTTTACGCTAAAGCAGTTAGGCTGTTAACATGAAAAGCTTTCAATAGAGTATATCTTACAAGATAGTCATAACCCTGCCTCCTACATACAAGTATCAAGATATCACCAAGTTACTTTCCAGATGCTTCTGATAGCGAACAAGGAGGTGCGTGGATACCTTGTGCCTATTGTTTGTTGGGTTTAGTTACTAGTACTAGTAGTGTTAAAGTTTAAAAAAATAATAAAAATAATTTTTTATAAAAAAGAGAAAAATTACACAAAAATGTAACTTAGGGAACTTTCTTTTACAAAATAAAAAGATATTTAAACATAATTATGGCATGATCCAAGTTTCAAGCTTGGTCGTGCGGGCATCTGACTACCTCCCCTAGACCTATAAGGCGAATCCTATCGACTAAATCCATTTAAATGAAATAAAATTGACTTGGAAACAAAGTGATCTTTACTTAAAAGTAAATAGGATAGCCCAACGAAACATGATATATACAAGATATGCATACAAGCTGCCTGAAGAAATACAACTAACTACCCACATATATAGGTTTAGAGGTTTCCAGATCAAATATCTAAGAACTCCAAAAAAAATATGTTCGGGAGCAAAATAAGATACAGTTATGATAATTATCGCTGGTTGCCACAACGAACAAGCTGGCTCACTACTGACAGGTGAGAACATCATGTCTCCTCAATCGCGCTACAGACTGGGTCCTGGAGCGGAATCTGTCGAACGAAAAGACAACACTAGAGCAGATAGGGAGTGTGTCATAAGGACTCAGTAAGTGAAGAATAACTAGCGACCTTAAGGGATAAGTATGCTAGCTTGGAAAAATAGAATCACGACAGTCAATCAACTAGATCAATCACAAATAAATAATGCATCAAGTCCGTACAGTTCACAAAATACCCATAAATATATGAAATGAATGTATCATGATGCAATAAAGTCACATGTGCGTGAAACCTATCCTCGGCGCGATACGCTCCTCAACTACCAGGAGTATATGCAATAATAATAATCCACGCTCAAGCTGCACCTCAATGGATGAGAGGAGATTGCCAAAGATATTGTACCCTAAAGAGTCGGGGTCGAATTCTACGAGGAGCTAGCACGTGTTTTATACTAGAATAAATAAAATTGACTTGTATGATTAGTTCGAGTATTTCTAAGTAAAAATGTATTTTTTTAACACTAAAAATAAAGCTATTCACTAAACGAACATGTGACAATCAACCCAAATGAATAGGTTGCAAACAGGTATAAAGAGCTAGGAGTTTACCTACTCAAACAAGACTCTAATAACATAAACACTAATCTAATCATACAATTTTCATGTGTAATAAATAATGGCCGGACATTCATATTTAACCCTCTAAAACTGTTAGGTATAGAGAGTATCTATCATGTTAAGCGTGTTAGGGTCAATAACGAGGCGCTTAAAATTCTAGTCCAAAGTAGAAAAAAATAGAGAGTGAAAAAAATATTTTCTCTCGGTGCACGTTAGCAAAGCCTGCTAACCTGCGCCATCCATGGGAAAGAGAACACGCTTTCTCTCTCAGAAGGCTCTCACGGCACAAGAAGCTGCAACAAAGGAAAATCAAAGTCGAAACAGAAGACAATCCCAATCAATTTAAGCTACAGTTAAAGAAATCCAATCAGCATCGCTAGGGAAAACAGTTCCTAATTCACAACATACTCCAAAACCCTTGAGTGAAGATGAACATAGTCCAAGTCCAATTGAAAAGCAGAAGAATAAGGGGAAGGGAATTAGTGCTGAAGCTCAGATCCAGATCTACCAATGGGAAGATGCTACTAAAACTAACAGTACTGGAAGGAAATTGCTATGAGCGGATGAGGTCGAACAACAGGAAACAACACCTCTGATGCAACGCAAACCAAGCTAAGATCCTTTACTAGAAGTCAAGCCAAAGCAATCCGTGATACTCACCTTCATTTGATATGGAAAGGCTTGGACGTGGAAGATGGGAGCTCCGGAACCACTTTGAAGATCATGCATTGGAGCACCATGGAAGGAGGGACATCTAGGCCACGAGGAAAGGCTCAAAGGACTCAAGTTGAAGCACTTCAAGAGGATACAGGAAGGGGCGGACTGCCCATTTACAGAGGCAGACTGCCCACTCAAAATCAACTCTCTGGATCTCTGGCAGTGCCTTTTTTAGGTGGACCGCCCACTGCTAAGGGTGGGCCACATGTTCTCCTCTACTTGACTAGGCGGGGCGCCTGTTTCGGGGTTGTTTCAAGACTTGTTTTTTTGTGTATAATTCCTAATTTAACCCTAAGTGACTCTAATGTATTAACTAGACTTAGGGGCTTTTAGACATTTCACAATTGTGTAAGGGAGTCTATATAAACTCCTCTTAGCCATTTTCTTCATTTACACAACTTTGAACACAAAACATATGAGTTAAACACTCTCGTTGAAACCTATGAATTTTAGCTTGATTTCAATTGGAAGAATTCGAGTTGAACTTCGAGCCTTTCGATCATTCTATTTGCAAGGACCTCGTGATTCTTGAGGATAGTTGCATAGCGTAGGTGAATCTTGCCATCGTTCGGGGTGTAACGAAACATTGTTCTTCGTTGCTACTTGAACAATCGTGTGAGTATCGTCTCGTTTCTTATCTTTTATCGCTTTCGTAGTTTCGATTGCATCAGTTGGTATCAAAGCAAGGCTAGGGTTATGTTCTTACGAACCCTCATCCTACTCTTCATGCTTGTCATTTTTGTTTCTTGCTTGCTTTCATGTTCTTGTTCTTGTTCTTGTTTATTTGAAAAAGAAGAAAAAAATTCAAAAACCAAAAATAACAAAAAAATCACTATTTGTTCTTGGTTATGATGATTTCTATGATGATTGTTATTGGGGATTATTTGTTATCACATTCCTGTTGATTGGGTACCCACAAAACCCGTTTTAATATTGTGAATCAAAAATTTGAAATTCAAAACCCCAAAAATAAGTTGAAAACCCTAGAAATTGTGCAAAATTTTCTTGATTTGGATTTTGGTTGGTTGGTTGTTGTTATAAACTATTGGGGTTTGCTTGTAATAGTTGAATACACATTGGCAAACCTTTGAATTAGTTAAACACCTTGAAAAACCATGGAAAATTGGGTGCCAAAAGCCAAGAACACGTTGTTGAATTGTGCACCAATTGCCAGTAGGCGGGGCACTTGAAAAGTAGGCGGACTGCCCATAGAACTTTGTAAATTTCAGTAGGCGGACCGCCCCTGTGACTAGGCGGACCGCCCATTTCCTGAAGGGTGTCCGGGTAGTTTGTTTCTTAGGCATTCGTGTTTTGTTTGCTTCCGTTACTTTCGGTTAGTACTTCGAGAGTACTTATCCTACTCAATTGGTACTAATTCATTGAGCGATTTGGATATTCGTGCGTGTTGTTGAGTAAAAGCTTCAAAGAAGACTCTTAGAATTTCTTTAGCTCAAGTACTCACTTAAAAGGCGAACGTCCATAGAGTCCCATTAACTCCACTCTTCCCGAAGAGCATTGGGAACTTGTTGAATTGTTTGGTCGTTGAGGTGGTTTTTCAGCTCTGAGGAAGACTTTTGAATCAAGCTTGAATGAAACTATCCCAACTTGAGTGAACCCGAGGGACAATCAAAGGTGAGGGAGTGCATGAGGACTTTTACTCTAATCTCATTTCTTGTTTTTGATTATTTGTAGGTACAATGGCGGACGAGAAGGCAAAGAATACCATTGAGGTTCCCACAGACGTCTTGGCTAGTCTATTGACCGAGGTGAAGGCTTTAAACCTCAAAACGGAAGTTTTTGAAAAGGAAAGGACCCCGAGTGTCCACAAAGATGCCGGAGAAGGCACAAGTGATGATTCAATCATGAAACCAGATCAATATGCGGAGCTAGTTCGTCGACAACGGTTGAGGGATGAGGCTCTTGCTAGAGAAAGATTGTTGGGCAATCCCCAACCCTCGGGCAATCCCCAAGAAGATGTTCCACTCCTAAGGCCACGAAGAAATGTTGTACCCTTCGAGTAAGTTGATGAAGCTCAAGAAAGGGAGGTTCTCGGACTTGAAGATGATGATGATGATGCTCCATATCCAAATAGGAGGGCAATGAATGGAGGCCGGGGTATAGATGGAGGTCGTGGGCGAGGTCGAGGACCTCCAAGGGCTTTTGTGGGGAGGAACTTGAGGCGTGAGTATGATGAGGTTGATAATTACTACGGGGGTCAACCGGAACCAAACCGTGGGGGTCGTGACAACAACCTCAATAGTGTGAAGATCACTATCCCACCTTTCAAAGGGACTACTGATCCGAAAGCATTCTTAGAGTGGAAGGTTCAATTGGAGCGGGTCTTTGACATAAATGATATGACCGATGAGAATAAAGCTACTTATGCCATCGCTTCATTTGAGTCCCATGCTTCTACATGGTGGGAATCCCTCAAGCGGTCGAGGAGAAGAGTTGGGATGCGAATGAACATTACTTGGGAGAATTGAAAGAGGTAATGAGCACCAAATATGTGACACCCAAGTATAGGCAAGAGCAACTCAAGAGACTCTATGAGTTGAAGCAAGGTTACAAGTCCGTTGATGAGTACTTCAATTATTTTGAGAAAAACCAAATGGCCCTTGACATGAAAATGGAAGATGAGGAGCAAGCTATCATCCGCTTCAAGAATGGTTTGAGCCGAGAGATTGCTTCTCAATTGAGGCTACACATCTTTCATTCTCTTCAAGATGTTTGTGATGCCACGGTTGAAGCTGAGAAATGGCTCAAGGAAGAGAAAGCTCCTCGCTTTAGGAGTACTACTTCTACTCCAATTACTCGACCCAAAGAATGGAAGAGCCCAAACACAAGTGGTGCAAGTGGGAGTCGTGATGTGAAGAAGCCTTTTGAAAAGGCTACCCCGAGAAACGACTTCAAAGAAGTTGGAGGTAATTCTAAAAATCAATAAATAATCCTTCTTCTTCTTCTTTCCAATGCCACAAGTTCAAGGGTTATGGCCACTTTTCCAAAGATTGCCCCACCCGAAAACAATGATTGTGATGGATGATAGGATGGTGTACGAGGAGGAAAGTGAGCTCGAGGGTGATGTTGTTGAGGAGAGTGAGGTAGTTGAGGGTGAAGAGAGAGCGGCGGAGGGTGATGATCCCAATATGTTTCTAGTGGTACGTCATAGTTTGAGTGCCATAGTGAGTAAGGAGAAGGAGGATGAGCAAAGGGAGAACTATTTCCATGCTAGGTGTAGAGTGAAGGGACAAGTGTGCTCCATGATTATTGACTCGGGTAGTTGTGCAATGTGGCGAGCCAATCTTTGGTCTCATAATTGAAATTGCCTACCCTCAAACATCCAAGCCCCTACCGTTTGCAGTGGTTGAGTGAATGAGGGGATTTGAAGGTAGTAAAGCAAGTCTTGATTAAGTTTAAGATTGGAAACTACCAAGATGAGCGCATGTTTGATGTGGTGCCAATGCAAACTTGCCACCTCGTGTTCGGTAGGCTTTGGCAATATGACAAGCATGTGGTTTATGATGGCCGAGTCAATACTTACACGGTTAAACATGAGGGGAAGAAGTATGTGCTTACACCCTTAACACCAAGGCAAGTGAGTGATGATCGGCGCATGAGGGAGTTGAGGGAAGTGGCTACAGCCAAGTCCTCATTGTGGCCAAGCCTTTGGCCGAGACTCCACCATCTTCTACCGGTCGCATTTGTGCCATGATGCAACCGGGTGAGTACTTGAGAGGTAATGATGGCACCAAGATGCTCAATTGCCTAGTGCACAAAGGTATGGTTTTAAATTCCAAAAGTGATTATTTGCCTAACCCTAACCCTTTGCCTAGTGCTATTGAGAATGTTTTGAAGGTTTTTTAGGACATGTTCCAGGAAGAGATGCCAAGTGGACTTCCGCCTTTGAGGGGGATAAAACACCAAATTGATTTTGTCCCGGGTCCTAAATCCCAAACAAGCCAGCCTATAGGAGCAACCCGGAAGATATAAAGGAATTGCAAAGGCAAGTTGATGAGTTTCTCAACAAAGGCTTGGTTCGTGAAAGCTTGAGTCCATGTGCCGTACCGGTCATTCTTGTGCCAAAGAAGGACGGGACATGGAGGATGTGTGTTGATTGCCGTGCGGTCAACAAGATAATGGTAAAGTATCGTCATCCCATTCCTAGACTTGATGACATGCTTGATGAATTGAGTGGTTCTAGTATCTTTTCTAAGATAGATCTTAGGTCCGGCTACCACCAAATCCGGATGAAACCGGGTGATGAGTGGAAAACCCGCATTCAAGACCAAGTTTGGTCTCTATGAATGGTTGGTGATTTCTTTTGGCCTCTCCAACGTACCTAGCACTTTTATGAGGTTGATGAACCATGTCTTGAATCCGTTTTTCAACAAATTTGTTGTTGTCTATTTTGATGATATTTTGATATATAGCAAATCAATAGATGATCATGCTGGCCACTTGAGTCAAGTTCTTAAAGTGCTAAGAGCCGAAAAGATCTATGCTAATTTTAAGAAGTGTGCCTTTTGTGTTGGAAATGTTGTCTTTTTGGGCTTTGTTGTTAGTGCAAATGGTGTAGAGGTTGATGAGTCCAAAGTTGAAGCCATTAGAGATTGGCCTACTCCTACTACCGTTTCTCATGTTAGGAGTTTCCATGGCCTTGCTAGTTTCTATAGGCGTTTTGTTAGGGACTTTAGCACCATTGCCGCACCACTCACCGAGTTGGTGAAGAAAGACAAGCGCTTTGTATGGGGAGAGCCTCAAGAGAAGGCTTTCCAAGAGTTGAAAAGTAGGTTGAGTACCGCCCTGTTATTGCAATTGCCCAACTTCGGGAAGGCTTTTGAGATTGAATGTGATGCCTCGGGGGTGGGTATTGCGGGTGTTCTCATGCAAGAAGGGAACCCATTGCCTACTTTAGTGAAAAGTTGAAGGGTACAACCTTGAATTACTCCACGTATGACAAGGAGTTGTATGCTCTTGTGAGAGCTCTTGCTCACTGGCAACACTATCTTTGGCCTAGGGAATTTGTGATCAAGAGTAACCATGAGTCACTCAAGCATCTTAGAGGCCAAGAAAAGTTGAACAAAAGGCATACCAAGTGGGTAGAGTTCATTGAGTCTTTTCCTTTGTAATTCATTATAAGAAGGGAAAGGACAACGTTATAGCTGATGCACTTTCTACAAAGTTCACCCTTTCTATCACTCTTTCTTCTAGGCTTATGGGTTTTGAAAGTATAAAATTGATGTATGAACATGACCTAAAGCTCAAGAGCATTCATGATGCTCTAGTGAGCGGGGAGAGGGTGGAGAAATACCAATGGGTAGATGGCTACATTTTCAAGAATGGGAGAGTATGTGTCCTCGAGTTCTCTTGGAGAGATGTGCTGTGCAAGAAGCACATTGTAGGGGCTGGATGGGTCACTTTGGGGTGGATAAGACTATGGCCATACTTAAAGAGCAATTCCATTGGCAAAAAATGAGGCTTCTTGTGGAATAGTTTTGTAATGCTTGTTTAGATTGCAAGAACGCCATGTCTAGGTCCAACACCCATGGCTTGTACACTCCTTTGCCCGTACTTACTAGTCTGTGGGTTGATATCTCTATAGATTTTGTTATAGCCTTACCCCAGACTAGAGGAGGACACGATAGCATTTATGTTGTCGTTGATCTGTTCTCCAAAATGGCTCACTTCATTCCGTGCTAAAAGACTCATGATGCACAACATGTAGCTTCTTTATTTATTGATAATGTCTTAAAGTTTCATGGGGTGCCTCACACCATTGTTAGTGATAGGGACTCCAAGTTCCTTAGCCATTTTTGGAAGTATTTATGGGGTGCCATTGGCACCAAATTGCTATTCTCTACGTCCCACCACCCTCAAACCGATGGGCAAACCGAGGTGGTGAACCAAACCTTGGGAGCTCTACTTGAAGCTATGACCAAAGATACGGCCGGGACTTGGATTGATAAGCTACCACTCATGGAGTTTGCATATAACCGCACTTTGCATCGAATGATTGGCATGACTCCATTTGAGTGTGTGTATGGTTTTAACCCTTTGATTCCTCTTGATCTTACCCCTTTGCCAAGGGATGTGGTTGTTGATTTTTAAGGTAAAGCTCGGGCCAAGGCATTGCTTGAACTTCATGCCAAGGTGAAGAAGACCTTGGAGGAGGCCTATAAGAAGATAACAACTAAGAAAAACAAAGGAAGGAAGAAGGTGGATTTCAAGAAGGGAGATTGGATGTGGGTGCTCTTCCGCAAGGGAAGATTTCCAAATCATAGGAAGGGGAAGTAGGCACCAAGAGGAGATGGTCTATTCCAAGTGTTGTCAAAGATCAACAACAGTGCATAGGTGATAGATTTACCGGGTGAATATAATGTGTCCACTACTTTCAATGTTAGTGACTTGACTTCTTTTGATGTAGGTAATGATGCCTTGGAGGATAACGCCTTAATTTCGAGGACGAAATCTTCTCAAGAAGGGGAGGATGATGCAATGTAAACCAAGCCAAGACCCTTCACTAGAAGTCAAGCCAAAGCAATCCATGATGCTCACCTTCACTTGATATGGAAAGGCTTGGACGTGGAAGATGGGAGCTCCGGAACTACTTTAAAGATCATGCACTGGAGTACCATGGAAGGAGGGACATCTAGGCCACAAGGGGAGGCTCAAAGGACACAAATTGAAGCACTTCAAGAGGATACAGGAAAGGGCGGACCGCCCATTTACAGAGGCGGACCGCCCACTCAAAATCAGCTATCTGGATCTCAGGCCGCCCCTTTTTTGGGCGGACCGCGCACTGCTGAGGGTGGGCCGCCTGTTCTGCTCTAGCGAGCAGCAGGCGGGGCGCCTACTTGACTAGGCGGGGCGCCTGTTCGGGGTTGTTTCAAGACTTTTTTTTTGTGTAATTCCTAATTTAGCCCTAAGTGATTCTAATGTATTAACTAGACTTAGGGGCTTTTACACATTTCACAATTGTGTAAGGGAGTCTATATAAACTCCCCTCAGCTATTTTCTTCATTTACACAACTTTGGACACAAAACATATGAGTTAACGCTCTCTTTGAAACCTATGAATTTTAGCTTGATTTCAATTAGAAGAATTCGAGTTGAACTTCAAACCTTTCGATCATTCTATTTGCAAGGACCTCGTGATTCTTGAGGATAGTTGCATAGCGTAGGTGAATCTTGTCATCGTTCGGGGTGTAACGAAACATTGTTCTTCGTTGCTACTTGAACAATCGTGTGAGTATTATCTCGTTTCTTATCTTTTATCGCTTTCGTAGTTTCGATTGCATCAACCTCAGAAGAGGAACTCAATCTGGGAGGAATTTGACATTTCAAAAATCAGTAATGCAGGATTCAAATTGGAATACATATCCCCAGAAATCAAAGGTGAGCATCGAATAGTAGAAATTGAAATAGAGGATATAAGTTTTGAAATAGAATATTGGAGGAATGTAGTAGTGTGTTATGTGCTAGGGGCGCACCCCCCATTTGCAGTTCTTATCGGATTTATACAATGTCTATGGATGGAATTAATAAAATCTCCATGCTAAAAAATGGGATAGTGTTAGTTAGATTTGACACTGAAATAGGGAAAAATAAGGGGATTCATGGGGGTATCTACCATTTTGATAACAAGCCTTTCATTGTTAAGGCATGGTCTCCGGAGATGCAGCTCACTAGAGAAGAGTTAAAATCAGTGCCTATTTGGGTTAAATTCCAAGATCTGGATTTTAAATACTTGAGTATGAAGGGTCTAAGCAAAATAGGTAGCCTAGTAGGCAAGCCTCTAATGGTGGACCAAAACACTGAGAAGAAAAAAGGGCTAAATTTTGATAGGCTTCTGGTTGAAGTGGAGGTGGGTAAGCACCTGCCAGAAACAGTGTTATTCAGGAATGAAAAGGGGGCAACTATTGAGCAAAAACTTGCTTATGATTGGAAGTCGTCCCTATGTAATTTTTGCCACAAGTATGGGCATGATGAAGCTGCATGTAGAAGGAAGTAGACACCAAGAGCTGAAATTGGAAAGGTGTTATGCAAAAAGTAGACGAACACCAGGTAACTCAGCCTAGAGAATAGGATCTACAATAGGCCAAGGAGCAACAAGTGATATAGCCGGGAATGTAAAGGTTGTGCAGGTTAAGAAAGGTAATTAGCAGAAGAGCAGCCATGAACAGAATTAGAGCCAGGTTGTACAAAGTTCTCCTAATAGGGCTAAAAGATATGTATCTCCATCTAAAGCCTGGAAGCCTACAACCTCAAAAGAAAGGGAAGGGTTGGAGCTTAATAATTCCTTCAGAATGCTACAACAGGATGGGAGCACTAGCAAGGCACAGTAGCAGAGTCAAGTTAGAAATGTGGGAGGTACTCTTCAACTCCCTGAAAATGGTTAATATATTAAGCTGGAATGTTAGGGGTCTTAATGGCCCTAATAAGCAAAAGGAGCTCAAAATCATTTGCAATGAGTTAGATGTAGGCTTAATAGGGTTACTTGAAATAAAAATAAATATAAGAAGAATAAATGAGGTGGCAGGGAAAATGTTTTCAGGGTGGGAGTATATCACAAACTTGGAGCAGCACTATAATGGTAGAATCTGGGTAACCTGGAGGCCAGATTACTACAGGATAGTGCCAATGCAAGTGTCAGCTCAGGCCATTACTGTGAGGGTCTTATATGTTCCTCAGCAGGTAAAATTTATGGCACCATTTGTATATGCCTTTAATACAAGGGAAGAAAGAAGAGCCTTATGTAGATATATTGATGAAGTTAAAGAATGTTGTGACATCCCTTGGGTGCTGCTTGGGAATTTCAACTTTGTCCTAAACTTAGAAGATAGAATAGGGGGCAGTGAACTCACATTATTAGAAATCCAGGATTTTCACTCATTTATTGAGAAGAATGCTTCAACTAAATTGCCAAACTCTGGCACGAGATACACATGGAATGATAGACAAGATAGTAGAGTGTTTTCTAAAATTGATTGGGTGTTTGTCAATGACGATTGGCTAGAGCATATGCCCCCTTGCACTACAATATATCTGACTGAAGGGACAAGTGATCATTGTGCAATTAGACTGTGTCCTTTGGCTCCCCCTTAAAGAGCCAGAAAGCCTTTTTCAGTTTTGTAATGCTTGGACTAGTCACCCTTTTTTTTTTCAGAAAAGGTGAGAGCCAGTTGGAACACTCAATTCTAGGGATGTAAAATGCTGCAGTTGGTGAAAAGGCTGAAGATGCTAAAGAGAAGCCTGAGAGAGCTAAATGCTCAGTATTTAAGAAATATTACAACACAAGCCGTTGAAGATAGAGTTGAATTGTAGAGACTCTAAAAATTGCTACAAGAGAACCCGCTGAATTATGCAATACAACAAGCTGAGAAGGTGCAATTTTAGAAGTATAAAGAGTCCTCATACCTAGCTGAGATGTTCCTACAACAAAGAAGTAAGGCTAACTGGATCAAACTTGGTGATGACAACACTAAGTATTTTTTTCATTGATCAAACTCAGGAAACTAAACAGGCAATCACTCAAGTAAAGGATAAGTATGCAGAGCTAAAAACTGACCCTGATGATG
Source organism: Petunia axillaris subsp. axillaris (assembly GCA_029990575.1). Classification (NCBI taxonomy): domain Eukaryota; kingdom Viridiplantae; phylum Streptophyta; class Magnoliopsida; order Solanales; family Solanaceae; genus Petunia; species Petunia axillaris. Next base: position 6,933,557 of record JARKNS010000001.1, on the reverse strand, counting down.
TTGCACATGTGTTTGTGGACTACTATGAGGAGCTGTTGGGGAGGAATGACCAGCTCAGAAGAAAGGCAAAGAATTCCTGCTGAATGGACCTGTCTTAAATCTGGAGTAGCAGCTGCACTTACTGAAGGCTTACTCAAAGAAAGATGTTAAGAAGGCAATGTTTGGCATTAACATAAACAAAAGCCCTGGGCCAGATGGCTATGGCAGTGGCTCTTAACAGCTGCATGGGGGATAGTGGGCAATGATATTTCTGAGGCTATTCTGGAATTCTGTGATAATGGGAAGTTGCTAAAGCAATTAAACTCAACCATCATCACACTTATGCCAAAGATTAAAGCTCTAGATCAGGCAAGCCAGTACAGACCTATTTCTTGTTGTAATGTGATATATAATTGCATATCAAAGATGCTATGTGAAAGACTCAAAAAGGCAGTTCAGGTTTTAGTAGCTGAGAATCAAGCTGCCTTTGTTCAGGGCAGGTCTATGATTCATAATGTGTTGATTTGCCATGACTTGCTCAGATACTATAATAGGAAGACATCCCCTAGATGCCTTATGAAAATTGTTCTTAGGAAAGCATATGACATGGTGAGGTGGGAGTTTGTAGAGGAAGCTTTGGAGGGGTTTAACTTTCCAAGGAAGTTTGTGCAGTTGGTTATGGCATGTATAAAACTCCTAAACACTCAGTCAGGGTGAATGGTCAGTGGTATGGCTATTTTGAGAGGAAAAGGGGGCTCAGGCAGGGGGATCCTATGTCTCCCTTGATGTCTGTTCTGGTCATGGAATACTTGTCCAGAGTTCTGAAAAAGATGAGTGAATTGCCAGATTTCAAGTTTCATCCCATGTGCAAAAGGTCTAAGATCACACACCTGGTCTTTGATGATGATATGATGATCTTTAGCAAAGCTGATGAAGCGTCTGTTGTGAGAATAATGCAAGCTGTATCCCATTTTTCTGAAGCCACGGGTCTTATGGAAAATCTTGAAAAATCAAGTATATTTTTGGCTGGAATTGATGAGAGTAATAAGCAACAGCTGTTAGAGGCTACTGGTTTCTCCTTAGGCTCATTCCCAATTAGATACTTGGGTGTTCCACTATCTCCAAAAAAATGGAGCAAGCTTGAATGTCACAAGATAGGAGAGAAAATTACAGCAAAGATAAAAGCTGCACAAACTAAGCAGCTTTCTTTTGCAGGTAGGCTGCAGGTGGTTAATGCAGTCTTATTTTCCATTCATAACTTTTGGGGGTCGACTTTCATACTGCCTAAGAGTACCCTAAATGAGGTAGACAAAAAATGTAGAGAGTTTCTATGGGGGGCACAAAAGAAAGGAGAAATATGCCCTGATAGCATGGGACAAGATATGTGTTCCAAAGAGATATGGAGGACTCAATATCAAGGGGTGCGTGAAGTGGAATATAGATGCAGTGGGTAAGCTGTTATGGCAACTGATGGAAAAGAAGGATATGCTCTGGGTAGAATGGGTGCATGGCATCTATATGAAAGGAGGTGTGAACATCTGGAATCACAAGGCTCCTCTAGACAGTAGCTGGTATTGGAAGAAGCTGAATCAGTTAAAGGAGGGGATGAAGCAGTGGTACACACAAGATAAATACAACTTAACTCCTTCAGGTGTCTATTCAATATCAAGTAGTTATCCCAGCTGAGTGACTTATGTAAGCTTGATGTTTCTCATTTGATATGGAGCTCAGTTGCATTACCAAAACACTGGTTCATTCTTTGGTTAGCAGCTCAGGAGAAACTTCTCACCAAGGACAGACTGGCCAGGATGAGCATCACAGTGGCCAACCCATGCTGCTGTTTATGTACTGGAGCTGACTTGGAGACCCATAAGCACATGTTCTGTGACTGCAGCTGGATTAATGACTTGAGAATAAATGTAGGGAGATGGCTGAATCAATACTTACCAAGACAAGAAGTGAAGCAATGCCTTAACTGGATTAAGAGAAGACACTGGAAGAATTTCAAAAAAGAGATAATGGCTGTTGTGTGGAGTGCTGTTATATATCACTCTTGGAGAGCTAGGAATTTGATGATTTTTAAAAACTCACTGTAAATAGAAACTTAGTGCTAATACAAATCAAACAGGATATTGTAGGTAGAATTGATATGATGAGGAGCTCAAAGAGAGCAAGTAAATGTAGGCAGTGGGCAGAGAATATATGTAATTAGTGGTGTTTTCTGTTTGAGGCCTTTGCCAATGGTGTAGCCAACTATGGTAAGGGTGCTCTTTAGGTGTAATAATTTTGGATGTTATGGTAATCTTTCACAATTGTTACCAAAATATTCTAGTCCAAAGACCCGAGCAAAAACAATCTTATGCTTACGGTAGGGTTTTAATTGTTGAGCTTACGGTAGTCCATGCATACTCTCCAACCGGTAACATTTCGAGTTGATATAGCTTCTCCGTTGTCATTATGAACTACCGTCATCCCTCTTTTCTTGGGCACATATTGGACAGATGATACCCACTCACTATCGTAAAATGGCACTATCACTCCCGCATCCAACCACTTAATGATCTCTTTCTTCACCACTTCTTACATAGGAGGATTTAACCTCCTTTGATGTTCAATCTTTGGCTTAGAACCTTCTTCAAGTAGAATCTTGTGAGTACACACACCTAGATTAATCCTTTTTATATCCGTAAGAGTCCAACCTATCGTATTTATTCTCCCCTTTACCACTTCAATAAGTTGTTCTTCTTGATCTTTAGTTAGGTGGGAAGATATGATGATGTGGGGCCGCCCGTTATGGGGTCCACCTCATGGGAGCCGCCCGTTGTGGGGTCCACCCCTGGAGGAGTTGCGAGGCTCGGGGTGGTCATGGTGGTGTCGGGGATGGACCTCGATTTGGGGTTGATCCGGCGATATAAGATGTGAGTTGCGCCTCTACCATCAGCTATGGCTTTTGGAAGAAATGGGTGCAGCTCACTCTTAAAGTTTGGTATCAGAGCCAATCCGGGTTCGATTCCCAGCTACACCATGCAAAGTTCGGGGATGAACTTGCTTTAAAGAAAGGGAGGATGATGTGGGGCCACCCGTCGTGGGGTCCACATCATGGGAGCCGCCCATTCTGCGGTCAACCCCTTGGAGGAATTGCGTGGCTCGTGGTGGTCATGGTGGTGTCGGGGACGGATCTCGATTTGGGGTTGATCTTGATTTGGGGCTTTTGGTAGAAATGGTTGCAGCTCACTCTTAATCAAGATCAACCCCAAATCGAGGTCCATCCCCGACACCACCATGACCACCCCGAGCCACGCAACTCCTCCAGGGGGTGGACCTCACGACGGGCGGCTCCCGAGGATGTGGGCCCCATGCTGGGCGGCTCTACATCATCCCCCCTTTATTTAAAGCAATTTCATCCCCGAACTTCGCATGGTGTAGCCGGGAATCGAACCCGGGTTGGCTCTGATACCAAACTTTAAGAGTGAACTGCAACCATTTCTACCAAAAGCCATAGCTGATGGTAGAGGCGCAACTCACATCTTATATCGCCGGATCAACCCCAAATCGAGGTCCGTACGCAACACCACCATGACCACCCCGAGCCACGCAACTCCTCCAACCACGACAGGCGGCTCCCGAGGATGTGGGCCCCACGCTGGGCGGCCCTACATCATATGATTATGGGAAGAGTGGAGTGTGGACCAAGGAAGGTATATTTTAAGCGGGGTGGTAGGACTTTTAATTTAAGGTAGGTGGTTCGTGTATGGATGGTATTGTTGGTGGAGTGGTTTAGTTTTTAAGGTCTAGGGATAGCTTTTTGGGTACAAAAGGTTTGGATCCCAATCCCTCCAATGCTTATACCCACTCTACTACCCTCTCTTAAGTGTCCACATCCATATTCCAAATTACCGCAGCCAAAGCATCTTCTTGACTCACAAGAACACTCTTTTTTCTACAAGTGCATCAACTACCATGTCAACAATAGGAGAAAGTGGCCCCATCTTCCATCGGTTGCTTCAAGGATTTGCAAATAAGAAGACCGCTTTTTCCTGATTGAATCTAAAGGTAAGCTCACCTCTTTCTACTTCGCACAAGGCTTTTCCACTTGCCACGAGAATAGCGATCTTTGGATCCGTGAGAAAAAGCATGAATGCTATTCTCTTTTTCAACAAATACTTACTTCACATCCTGCCTTGGCCGAAAATGCCGCCTAGTCACTATTCTGACTATTTGTTTAAGGATAGGGGAAGAAAGCAGTGACTGTGGTGAGCTTGCCCTTTGAACGGCAATTACTATTATTAGAGTCAGTAACGAAAGGTGTTAAGCGACGCCGAACTCGACTCGGATTCTAAAGGGGGAGGACCCCCTGATTCAGGAGCCGAATTCCCACTTTCATTGGATCCAAAATGGATGGCCAAGGATGATTGAGACTTCAAAATCTACCGAGCAATCAAGCATGAGAAAATATGCCGCGAAAATGATTTTGTCAACTTTTACCAACACATCATCAATAATCCTAATCGGTCTCTTCATGGACCGGTTTGCCATTTGCAAGTTCATTGTTGTGGACCTTGGAGCCTCAATTGCAAAGGACTTGTGGACTGCATAGCGCATCAAATTTATACTCACCCCAAGGTCACACAAGGCTTTTTCAAAAGTCTTCCTCCAATTGTGCATGGAATTGTAAAGGCTCCGGGGTCATCCATCGTTTGTGCCATATGCTTGGACACAATTTCACTACATTGGTGCTTGAATGTATAGTCTCAAAGTCTTCATAGGTCTTCTTGGTGACAAGGTCTTTCATGAATTTGACCACATTTGGCATTTGACCCAATGCATCCACAAGAGGAAGGTTAATGGAAATAATGGCTATTTTCTACCAAATCTTCTTAGCATTAGAAGTTTGCCTTTGCTTGACACTTCTTTGTGGGAAATGAAATGGAATTTTGAGAATAGAGCTTGTACTAGGAAGGCTTTGTTTGGGTGGTGGGTTTTTTTTTTTTTGGTTTGCCTTTTTGGGTGGTAGTGACTTTGGGAGTAGACTCTTGAGAGATTACCTCAACATCATTCTCATGGTCTTGTCCTTCCTACTCTTCTTGCATCAAATTATCCTCAATAGCTCCTTTTTCATTCAACTTTTCACCAATATCATCATCACGATCTCTCACATCTACCTCATCATCAAAATTTTTAGCTTTGGGATCATCTCATGTTTTTCCCTTCCGTGTTGTGACTGTGGTCACTTGAACCTTGCCATTGCTCTTGGGATTCATTACCGTATCCCTTGCCTCTTGTGTCCTTTGATTCACTTGATGGGATAGGTTACTCATTTGCGACTCAAAAGCCTTGATGGAAGTGGTATGAGAATTCATTATTTGCTGGATATCTTTGATGTCTCCGGAATAACCTTGTTGATTCTTGAGCATTTTATTCACCATCTCTCAAACTTTAACTAGCTATTTTCCTCATGTTCATTTTTTGTATGGGGCTCTTGGCATATATGGTTGTGAGGAACCGACTCCTCTCCCTTCTTTATTGTTACCCTAATTTTACCTTCCTCGATCTTGCCTCAATGGCCTTATTGATATGGCCTTTGATACCATCTTTGATCATAGCTTCTTTGGCCTTGGTAGTTGGCCACATAATTGGCTTCTTCTTCACCTTGGACATTGAAATATTGATCCGGATAGTACCCCTCTTGCCCATGTTGGATAAGATTGAGAAGAGCATCCCCCGAGGTTACATAACCCATAGGAGCCACTTGATGACCGGCATTTGTTACTTGGAGATTTTTCACTTTGTTGATTTTCTTCTCATTGGCCTCTTTGTGAACTTTTGAATTATGACTAATGATCTCTATGTTGGTGAGGATCCTAGATATTTTCTCCTCTTGATCTTCAAATCGCTTCATCATTATTGGACTCATTCCACCATCTCTACCCAGATTTTGGGCTCTTAATTGCCAATCTTGAGATTGCTTGGCAACTTTGTTGAGGATTTCTTTGACTTCTTGGAAGGACTTATCCATGATAGTACCTCCACACAAGTTGTTCACGGCCAATTGGTTCATCTTGTTTAGCCCATGATACAAACATTGTAATAGCATATCCTACCCAAAACCATGAGTAGGACAATGAAGCAACACTTCTTGAAATGCTTCCCAAGCCTCGGGCAATGAATCAGGTGGATCTTATTTGAACATATAAATTTTGTCCCGCATTGAAGCTTGTTTGCCCTTTGGCAAGAACTTTGCCAAGAATTGTTTCACAAGCTCACTCCATGTATAAGTAGAGTTCTTGGACAACTTTTTCAACCAAGCCTTGGCCTTCCCTTATAGAAAATAGGTAAAGACCATTTGGCGTAAAGATTCCTATATGCAATGTGCCGACTTGTAGAGATGACATGTTTGGAAAAAGTTCCTCAAATGCTCATTAGCATCCTCATGCTTGCCTCCACAAAAGAATCTATTTTTCTCAAGCCCATGTAAGATTACTTGTGGAGTGTTAAAAGCAACATTTCCATGAATTGGAGGAACAATAGCACTAGCAAAGCTGTCCATGCCTACCTCTTCATCGGGCCCATCCAAGTCTTGTATATGTTGATTGTCATTACGACCACCTCTCACATTTCTTTGGTTCCGATTGACATTGCAAATATTCCTACGATCGGCATTACCCCCTTGGTTGACATGATTACCCTAGCCACCCCGGTTTGTACTGTGGCACCACGGTTTGCATTATTGCTACCCCGATTGGCATTGCCCGCAATACTAATATTTCACCAATATTAGCACCGATATTTTCTTGTACCACATCATTAGCTTGAGCATCCATATTAGGGTTGTCTCCATTGAGTTCCGCATTATCAACTTGTGGGACTCCATCATTGCCTTCAAGTTCCTCTTCAACAAAATAGTCGTAGCCTTCACCACCAAAATTAAAATCTTCAAATTTCTCTTCTTCGGACTCTCCTTCATAAACATCCTCATTATTGTAGGCATTGTTAAGTTGATTTCCAATCTGAATCTTGGTATCTATTGAAATTAGTCCACTCCTTTTCCTATGCTTCACACAGGGCTCTTATCAACGTCCATGAATGATAAATCACGGAACGTGAGAAGCAGATGATTAATCATCTGTTTCCGGAAGAAATCGAAGAATTTTTTTTCCGAAGTCAAAAGAGCGATTAGGTTGACACAGGTACTTGGTTCGCTCTATTTCTTTATTTCTATTTGTATTTTTTTGTCATTGCTTCCATTGTTATAAAATAGGTTTTTCAAAACCCTATTAGGATTCCATGACATGGTTATGTTTCACCTACACATGGTAAAATAAAAATCAAGAGGTAAAATGGTAGAAATAGCAAATAAAACTAGACCAAGAGATATTCAATCTAATAGATACAATCGTAGCTCTCATACAACGGCACCAAAATTTGATCCACGCTCAACCTACACCTCAATGGGTGAGGAATGATCTCCAAAGATACAGTATCCAAAAGAGTTAGGGTTGAAGTTTACGAGGAGCTAGCACGTGTTCTATACTAGAATGATAAAATTGAGTTCTCTAATTTGTTCGATTATTCCTAAGTAAAAATAGATGTTGTTTAACACTAAAAGTAAAGCTATTGACTAAACAAACATGTAATATTCAACACAAATGAATAGGTTGCAAACAAGTAGAGAAATATAGGGGTTGACCTACTCAAACAAGACTTTAATGATATAAACACTAGCCTAATCATACAATTTCCATGGGTAATAAATAATGGTCAGACTTTTATATTTAACCTTCTAAAACTGTTAGGTATGAGTCTACCAAGTTAAACCTGTTAGGGTCAATAACGAGGTGCTTAAAACTCTAGTCCAAAGATCCGAGTGAAAACAACCCTTTTTTGTTGTTCCCTTTAGATGGGGTAGGCTTGTGAGCCAATATAACCCAAATTCTCGCAACCCACGCCTTCAACCCTATTAGGGTGAAGAAAGAAAAGTAGGATTTGGTCAAGTGAAGTCTCACCTTAAACACTTTTCATTAAAAGTACAATAGAAGCTAGATTAACATTAATCCATAGATTTTGTAAGATTAAAACAAGTATTTGCGTTAAAATAATCAAGTCATCATAGATAAACCCCTAATAAGTGTTTACACAATCATGAAATGGAATGAATGGGAAGAACCATATAATGATATTAATGGAAGAATGAAATCCTTAGAAATATTATTGTTAAAACCCTTGTTTGCCCTCCAATTTTACAAGGATATTCAAAAGTAAGAGGGAATAATAGATACTTTGCCTTAGAGGCTTAGTGGTCTATTAATAGATGTAGGTTTGGAAGCCAAAAAATTAATTACAAGTTTGCTATTTCAGACTATTTTCAACATTCAGCCGATCATTCGGCTCCCGCCAGTTACGTTCGGTGGTCGCCTAAGGCTGAGTTTCTAACTTCTTATCTTCCGCCTTTCAGGTTCGGCAGGCACCTATCAATCGGCGGACTATGTAGCTTTCTTCGCCTATTTTCTGAGCTCGCTATGAGTACCAGCGGGCAACAGATAACTCTGCGGTTTCACTGAATGCTTTCATCTCATGATTCGTCGACCGCCTTTCAGATCTGTGGCTTGCAAATTAGCATTAAACTCTTCATCACTCCGGTGGATGGCTACTTCAATTCAACCTTTAATTTGGCGGGGGCCGATCCTGTTCTGTTGCCGCCATGTCTCTATGTCTTTAATTTGTAACCAATTTTTTTGTAGTTTGTTCCTTCTTCATTCCTTTTGGCTTTGTAATGATTGTCACGCTCTAAAATATTGAATAAACTGATGGTTTATTTTAAAAGGTTTGTGACTACTGTTTGAAAAAGGTAAAAAATTATTGAGATTCAGAGTCTCTACTTGACAAGTTCAAAGGTGTGCTAAGTCACCAAAAAGGTACCTTAACACCCCAATGACTCGTCTAATGGTCTGCGTTAGAGGATCCAGGTAAGGATCTTGATTGACTTGCGGGAAGGTATTAGGCACCCTCGAATTCTATGCTAAAACACAGCTGCTTTTATTTATTGCTTTTCGACTTTAGAAAATTGTTTGTTGTTATCATGCATTTTATTTTTTGTTACGCTTTGATTGTTTGAACAAAATATTGTATCAAGTAACCCACAGGGTATACTTTAAAACAAATTAGTATTTTCAATTTAAACTTCTTTTTGCCTATTAAATAGATAACAGATCATACTTATCAATACCTAATCGAATTATAATATGAGTTTAAATTAAGTTGCAATTACATATTTGAATCTTTGTTTAGCCTATTAGTTTTGTCAAATTTGAATGTCAAAAGAAACGCCACTACTGAAACATGCTTGCCTAATCCAAACTTAAACGTCGCCTACTTTATCTCATATTTTTCTTTGTGCTAAACAGCCTCTATCCATAAATCATTTAAAGGATGTCCCAGTTTCACATGTTTACAATTTGAGTCTTATTTAAACTGTCCAAATTTTACAACTTGAATACCTTTTCTCCATATCTGATTTTTATAAAATGCAAGCGCAAAATTGTACATTTTTTGTTTCTATGATTCAAAAATAGATAATAGATTAATAGCTTTTCCTTTTGTTTTTAGGAAAATTTACGCGAGTTGACGCTCTAAACAGCTTAATTACGTAACACACCGATACTTTTCAAAATTTACGTAACATAACAATACTTTTAAATTAATTACAAAACATACCATAAGGGGCAAAATAGAAATTTTATAAATTATTTTTAGCGGTTTTTGTATTTTCCCTTTGCCTTCTCCATTTCTCTCAACAAACTTCAGTTTATTCTCTCAATTCCTCTTTAATTTCTTCATAGTTATCAATTTAGGGTTTTCTCTCCAGCAAATTTTTGCCGGAATTTCTCAAATACGTGGTTCAATTTGATCGAAAATGTCTCAAAAATCAAATAGTTCACCGTCTGATCATGAAAAGCGTATGAAATCGCGTCATGAAGGTTCGCCGGTTGTTCAGGGACGTCGACGAGGGCGGTCAGTTGGACTTAGTAGTCCTGAAGTTTCGCCGGATGTTAAACCTGGTAAACGGAAGGTGAGAGATGACGATAAAGGTAAACGTGTGGTGGATGATGATTTCGTCGACGAAATCGACGCAGACGTTAAGTTGAAAAGGAGCAAATTTGAACGGTGTGGAGTTCTCGCACAAAATCAAGTGTGCTCAGAGGAAACTGTATGTATTATTTTGTTTTTTTGTTTTCATGTTGTATTTTATTGTATATTTGTGTATGTTTTCCTAGTACACATATCTAAACTATGTATTTTTTTTGTTAAATTTTTATATTTTTGTGTAAACTGTATATTTCTTGTGTAACCTGTGTATTTTCCTGTATATTTCTGTATGTTTCTCGGCTATTGATGTATAAACATGTATTCGCTTGTATATTTTGTATGTTCCTGTTTAAAATAGACATGATATGTATATTTTTGTGTAAACTGTGTATTTTCCTGTATATTTCTGTATGTTTCTAGGCTATTGATGTATAAACCTGTATTCGCTTGTTTATTTTTATGTCCCTGTTTAAAATAGACATGATATGTATATTTTTGTGTAAACTTTATGTTTTCCTGTATATTTCTGTATGTTTTCGGCTATTGATGTATAAACCTATATTCGCTTGTGTATTTTGTATGTTCTTGTTTAAAATGGACATGTTATGTATTTTTTTTTTGTGTAAACTGTGTTTTTTCTTTATGTGTCTTGGATATTAATGTATAGACTTTGTGTTTGCTTGTATATTTTTGTATGTCCCTTGTTTAAAGTGTCTCTCCATGTTTAAAATAGAGTTATTCATGTGCGTACCTATGTAGACTTATTCTGTATGTTCTTGCTTATTCCTTTGCCTTTTGCTCTTTTTGTTGTATGAATTTGTATATTTTTGTATTCTCTTTTGTATATCCTTATTGTTAATTTTACTTCTTTATTTTGTCCATATATAGGGCTGCAAATTTTATGTTCCCGCAGATATTGTTTCTGTTGTCGATCACTGGACTACGACAACTCGTTATGACATTGTTAGCACATTAGAAGACACTTTGACACCTGTTCAATTACAATTGTTTAGGCAGACCTGCTTTGGGTACTTCTTGGATCTACCACAAGTTTTTGGTCAATACCAATTAATTCACCACTTGATGTTAAGAGAAATTATATCAGACCGCCCCAATGAGTTTACTATTATGGTTAATGGTACGCGGTTGTGCTTTGGGCTAAGAGACTTTGCAGTTATAACAGGTTTGAATTGCTTTGGGGATGATATAGTTGTTGCTGATGCTACTCCTAATAGGCTTATGTCGAGCTATTTCCCCAATCAGGAAAAGGTGCGTAGGAGTGAGTTAATCAAATGTTTTACTGGTAAGTGTTGGATTGGTGATGAAGATGCCGTGAAGTTGGCTGTTTTGTATTTTCGACATGTGTTTGTGTTGTCTAATGACAGTGGTCAGTATATACCCAAGGAACACTTTGATTTGGTTGAATCAGGGGCATATCTTACTTATCCATAGGGCAAATGTTCGTTTATGTTATTGCTTGAAACTATTCGCCAAAAGTTATATCCTCCTTTGAAATTTTATCGTATTGTTGTGTTGCCGCTTGCAGTACAAGTTTGGTTTTATGAATGTTGTTCGGTGGTTGATCGAAAAGTTGCTACTCGTGTTGGTAACTTAACTCCTAGGATTTTCAATTAGAAAGTTATTGTCAATCAACCTAGGTTTAGCAATCTGTCCAAAGGAATGTTTAGTGGCACAAGCGCTGAGGTAAAAAATTGTTACATTTACTTTATTTGTGTTTTTTTATGTATATGTATGCCTTTGTACACATTTCATTTAACGATTATTGTGTGGTCTGTTTTTGTAGTTGGTGTTTACCAATATTGTTGCAACTCATGATGAGGTACAGAAATTCAACTTGCCCCCTTTGGATGATGCTGCTGTCACTGTAAATAAGGCCCTTCCCAGACAAAGTGTAGCCACTCGACTGCCTTCTTCTGTGTCTATACCCATCCCCTCTCAAAAAATGCAGCATCAGAAACCACCTGTTCATGCGTCCCAAACTGTGTATCTAAGTGATGTTGCCGCTCAGTTGCAGCAGTTGACTACTGACTTTCAAGATTACAAGATGCATTTATGTATTGCTTTTATGTTTAGCATCTTGTTGATTTTGTATGTTTGCAAGTTGACCTTTCTGTACTTTGCTTTGTATTTATTTTGTAGGTTGATTCTCAATTTACTAATCTTCATACTTTCCTCAGTAACTCATTTAGTGAGGTGTTTGCTCGCTTGAAGGTAATGACTTAGTGTTTTTATAAATACATTTGTTATATTTTGTGTTTTGTTTTTGTAACTATTTCTTATTTCAACAGGGTGTTAGAAGCAGCCCTGTTGTGGATGAACATGATAATCGAGCTGGTGATTCTCATTATGGCAGTCCCTTTGAAGGTGGTCCTTCTATGCAACCTACTGATAGCGACGCCAACTTTTTTGTATGTGTGGTTGCTTCTCTTATATTATTTATGTTTACTTTTTCTAATGTATACAAATGTATTGTTTTGTATACAGGGTGTTTCTGATGGTCCATCTGTTGGCCATGATTCTGATTTTTTGGATCGAACCGTTGGAAAAGTTTGCAGTCCTGTGCAACATACTGCCACCCCACTTAGTAGTAGTGTATGTTTTTTGTCTTTATTTTTGACATTTTTGGATTGAACTGCTGGAAAAGTTGAACCATTTTTTTTCTTGATACAGGCTGTTGTGCCTGGAGTTTATAGACAGCGTGAACATGCTGGTCGCAGAGTGGATGTGCCAGGTATCGTTTGGAGTACTCGATCAGAAGGATTCTATTTATCATCTATATGGTGGACCAAGTTTTTTGATTGGGGATTTTAGTGAAGTTTTTGAACATGTTGGTAATGTGGCCTGTGGAAGTGAAGCTCAAGTGGACAGTGTATGTACTATTTTTAGTTTTTCTTAATACATTTTTTTTGTATTTTTGTGTATTCCTTTGTAGTTAAGTGTATTTTCTATATATTAATGTATTTTCCATATATTTATATATTGTAGCAGGTTGTTACTATGGGACCATTAGCTGTTCTGAAGCCAGATGGTAATATGGACTGTGGAAGTGAAGCTCGAGTGGACAGTGTATGTACTATTTTACTTTTTTTAATTTTTTTGTATTTTGTGTATTTCCTTGTAGTTAAGTGTATTTTTCTGTATATTTAATGTATTTTTCATATATTTTATATATTGTAGCAGGTTGTTACTGTGAGACCATTAGCTGTTCTGAAGCCAGATGGTGATCAATTCCCCAAATTTTCTATTGATCCCAATTTTTCTGATTTTTCCCTTTCTGAGTATGATGAGATCGATGCAGCTATCACACGAGCTATGTCTATGTGTAAGGCAGTGGTGGTTGTACCAGCTAATAACCAACCTCCTCACAATGTTGATTGTAAAGATATGGATTCTGAAAGCCTATTAGAGGATGCCCCAAGTGAAGATACATGTTCTGATGACAACAGTCAGCCCGACGCAGCAGTTCTTGATGGGCAGGAATCCCAGATTGTTTTGGTCTCGAGTGATGGAGATGATGCTGCCACACCTGAGCAGTTGATTGCACGCATGCGGCGTCCAGGGAGGTATGGCAGGTCTCCTTGGGTTCTCAATTCACCGGGACCAAAAATCTTTCAGACAAAACATCCTTTTATTTATAATGTTGATGCTGACGTTGACCAAGATCTGGAAAATGCATTTGTTGCATGGGTTGAGGATGGGATCGAGCCAAGCAATCGAAGGTATTTTTCCTTTTATTTTGTACTGTTGATGGTATTTTTCTTTTTGTATTCCTTTGTAATGATTTGTTTTGTTTAATTTTTGTGAATCATCAGGAAGTCGCTTTATCCAAGAGAAGCTAACCGAATTCAGCATCCTTTTGCGTTAGGAGTTGTGAAAGTTGAAAGGAAGGAATGGTTTCGGACGTTGCTGCACAGTGGAGCACTTTGAATGACCAGGTAGGTATGTGTTTGTATATACCTGTATGCATGTGTATCAACTGATTCTTATTTTTCTGTATTTTTTTGTATAAAATTGTATGAATATGTATACATTTATCTCAATTGTATGTTTATATTCCTGATTGTTATGTGTAGCCTTTTCTGATTGTATGTTTATCTCATATGTCCGGCACATTGATGTTGTGTTTTACTACTTGAGGAAGAAAGGAAAATATGGTCCTGATGTTTCTCGTAAATTCACCACTACTGACTGTTATTTCAAGAATATGGTTGAGGACGTTTTTAAGGCTTACAAAGCTAGTAAGTTCCGACTGTGGTGTCTAATGATGATCCTATAGCGCAGTATGTTATGGGATTAAGGTTGATTGGAAACACCCCATGGGTTAACGTTGATTATGTTTTAGTCCCATTGCATGCTAAAGAGAAATTTCACTGGGTGTTGGCTGTTGTGGCATTCAAAGAGAGGTGCATTTGGTTGTTTGATTCTATGCGTGGAAGATCTAGTGCTCCTGTGCGTGGTCTAGTTCAAAAATTAGCTGTTGTCTTGCCTCTTTACCTTTCAGTCACCAGCTTCTATGGTGCGAGGCCTGACATTGATTGGAATTTAAACCCAGCTTTCAAAGATAAATCTGCGACAGATCCGTTCTCCGTTGTTTCAGTTACAGATATTCCAAAACAAGTTGTTGGATCACTGTATGTATATTAGAAATACATTTTTGTTACTATTTCTGTTATGTAGTTCTTTTTACTTAAATTTTGTTTTTGTTGTGTTTGCAGCGACTGTGGTGTGTATATTGCAGCATATGCTGAGTATTTTGCATGTGGATTCGATCAACCACCTGCCGACTTTGATGTTGATATTTACCGTAGCAGATTGGGCACACTACTATGGCACTATGCAAAAACAAAGCAGGACGAACGTTCCATCAGTGGGGATGAGGTTACAGGAATTCAGTTCAAGAAGAAGGCTGGTCCAAAGCGGGGAGAAGTTTATCATTAAGTAGTTTATGTTTAGTTTTAAGTAGTTTGGAATATACTGATGTTTAAGACATCATTGTTCTATTTTTGTTTCTAAGTTACATCAAGGAATATGCTTCTGGATGTTTGGTTTTATAATCTGTTAATATAATGACGTTCTTATTCCTTTTTTTGTTCATAGTCTATACAATTTTTATATGTTAATGAAATGAATTTTAGCACTCATTTTCACTCATTCAGAACTTGGTTTTTGATAAGGGTGAAGTGCATCGCCCTCCCTTGAGCGCTGTTTCAATTTGTGTTGCAATAGACATGTATGAATTTTAACATACATGTCTATTGCACCGGGTGGTGAATGAAATGTATATGTATGTAGCCTAACATACAATTTTATACATACTCGAATAAAAGTGTATGCCCACACAACCTGACATAAATTTCACACAATGGGTAGATAAGTTGTTTCCTATAGCAAATCCGTCCCCACTGCATGCCAATAAAATTCTATGTGCTATGCAAGCGAATTAAGTGTATGTCTATGCAGCCTAACATACATTCTATCCATACTGGACATACACCATTATATAGTTTTATACATACCGGCAACAAAACGGTATGCCCACACATACACCCTGGAAAAATCCATCATGTATCCCTGACTTCCCAGCTTGATCGTTTGTCTTATTTACCATTTTCTTAGCGGGTGGTTTATGTCTGGTCCTTTCGGGTCGCCTGACCTAGGCCAATAGTGCTTTGCAAGATATCCATATAATCTTATCGCACTTTCGGGTGGGGCCCCGTGCTGCGGAGGGTTCTGGGGCAAAATATACTTTGTTATCTGATGACATTAGGCCTAGGGCTTCGTCGTACCCTGCTTACTTATCTTTCACTTTCACTCAGTAGCTCTTTGCTTGCTTGTACAAAGAGCATGCCCGAGGGGGCTACTACGCTCACCGCGCACTTGCATTACCACCTAAGCTTTGCTAGTCTAACATACTGGACATACACTATTATACAAATTTATACATATCGGCAACAAAACTGTATGCCCGCACTACATGCCATACATTTCACACATACAGACTTATACAAAATACTACAGATCGATACAAAATAAAACAGATCTATTCAAAAGAATATTTGAACAGTCTTTTCGAACTAAGCTGAGAAACAGATATTTTTGTAGTTCCATGCATTTCAATGTATGAAATTTTTATACACTTGCAATGTAATAATTGTCATTGTAATAAATGATTTTTGTAAATGAGAACAAACAGTATCCACATCTTGTTTTCAGCTTCTCTTAGGCAGATTTGTGCATGTTGCTCTATTGTGCCCTTCGTTCCCACACAGTCCACATGTCATCTTTGTTCTTTTTTGATGCAGTTCCCAAGCTGGCTTGTGTCTGGTCTTTTTTGGTCTTCCCGGAGTCCTTTTCCATATTGGGGGGTGCACAACTTTATTAGTAATGTATGTAAGGATGTCCCAATTGCTTTCATCCGGTATTGGATTGACAGGCACTTGATATGTCTTCAACAGGTAGTCTTTTGTGTAGTATGGGGAGGCATACAACTCCTCATCCATGCATTTAGATTTCATCACAGCGACTGCATGTGCACATAGTAGCTCATCGATTTGAAACCTTCTACAGCAGCATATTCGGTCTTTTAATGACACAAGAAATTTCTTTTGCCCATGCCAAACTGAATATGAATAAGCTGATGAAGTCTTTACCTGTAATATATAAGCTTTTTGAGTATTAGCTACAGTATATAGTCTACAGCGCTACAATATATACTATACATACGCATTAATACACAGCTTTCCGGGTTTAGATCGAAATGGAATCCCCGAAAACCAGGGCTGGAGTCTTAGACTTCTTCAGTTCTACAAAAATATACAGAATACTTTGTATGCAATTAAATACAAAGTAAATTAGATTAGTCATCACCCATATTGTAGTTTTTTAGCTACTGGAGCAACGTTAGTGCAGAATTATTCAAATATATACACCAGACATACATACTTCATAAATTTTTGAAACTGAACTACAAAAAAGTGTTACCGTCATCTCGAGAGCCAAGGTTCGATGTTTAACAAGAATATCATTATATTTTTCACCCAGCTTTGTGAATGTATTCTCTGCACCTTCCCTGTTGCGATTGTTCCAGAGTTCAACTTTTGCTCTCATGGACTCCATAAAGGCTGATACAGGCATATCTCTTGCACCCTTGCTAGCTGCATTTAATGACTCCGCAATATTTGAAGTCATTATCCAGCCACGACGGACAGTTGCATGTGCCCTAGCACACTTTTGATAGCCAACATTATACAGGTATGTTTTGATCCGGTTGTCCATATTTGCCACTTCTTTCATTTTTTTTATCAAACTCCCTAACTGTGTATGCTTTAGCCATTGTAAAGAATGCTTCATACAGTTTGTCTTCAGCCCTTTTGAATTTACTTTTCACATTGTTCCGGAGATGCCAAATGCATGCATAGTGTGGAACCATGGGATATACAATGGAAGTTGCTTTCAAGATGCTTTCTTTACGGTCTGAAACAATACACATATCATCCCTTTCACCATATGCTTTTCTAAAATTATCAAAAAACCAATGCCACGCAGAATCATT
Organism: Petunia axillaris subsp. axillaris; assembly: GCA_029990575.1. Lineage (NCBI taxonomy): Eukaryota > Viridiplantae > Streptophyta > Magnoliopsida > Solanales > Solanaceae > Petunia > Petunia axillaris. Next base: position 6,915,922 of record JARKNS010000001.1, on the reverse strand, counting down.
CTAGAATCGACTATAGCATACGCTAGAGGGAGGATTCTGCCTGTGCATGACCATACAAATTAGAAAGGCCAATTAGCAGAGAATTATACAAATTCATACAGATTTATACACTGGAATTCAAATAGTTTTAAACTTTACCTGCTGCATCCATTGTACTCGCAGCAAGGAATGTCTCCTTATGTGTAGCTGTAAGGAAGGTACCATCAACCACAACAATTGGTTTGCAATATTCCCATCCTTTTATTGATGCATTAAGTGCCACAAAGGCATATAAGAAGCAATCATCATCAGTTATAACAAAGTCCACAATTGACCCCGGGTTAAATTTCTTTAAAATGTATAAGTAGCTTGGTAACTTGTTGTATGAATCTTTTGGATCACCTCTCATTATTTCCATAGCTATTTCCTTTGATCGCCACGCCTTCATATAGGGAAGCTCCACACCGAATTGTTTGTGAATGTCTTCAATTATCTCCTTTGGTTTGTAAGTTGCCTTCGCATCTTTAAATTTGTACTGGATAACACTCCCAATGATGTTTGCAGTTGCTTGTTTATGGCTGAAAATTCTGTTCTTCAGCGGGCAAGAGTGTTCATTCACAAATTTCCTAATTTTGAACAGATTAGATGCATTCAAGCTTGAAGCCTTAAACTGCCATGTGCAATTCTCCCCGGTGCAAATCAGACAATAGCTATACATACATAAGATGTCACGGGTTAGTATTTTACATACAACTATTATACAGATAGACGAATAATTATACAGCTTTTGATCTTACAATTTTTTACACTGTCATACTCTTAAATATACAGATTTTTACACTGTCATACATTATTATACATTGTACACTCATACATATACAGACCTTTTCACAACATAGAGATTTAAGTATAGTGACACAGTGACTAAAAACAGTATACAGATATATACAGATTTATACACAAGTAACTTCAGACACAAGTTAGGCAACAGTTTTTGAAGTTTCGTACCATGTTGAGCTTGATCTTTTAACCTTAAAGTGAAACTTTCCCGTTAATGCATAGTGCTTCATTGCTTTGACGAGTGTTTTCTTGTCTTGGAAAACCTGCCCCTCGGTAATATCTTTTTGCATAGGATCTGCAATTATAAGAGCACTACAATCTTCAAAGTCTCCAAAGTCTGGGAAATCTATCAATTCTTGTGTGTTCTCCTCGGCTATTGACTGTATGTTATTACTCTCTACATATTCAGGTGAATCAACTATCAAATTTTCACTATATACAGATTCATTGAATGACCTTTCATTCACTGAGATACACAATGGATATCTTCCTCGTTCCTTGTTATCCTTTTTCACCTCAACAAACATTTTGACTCCCATGTCATTGTGTATTTCCATTGCAGGTCGTGTTGCATCCACCTTGTACCTTATTTCGATTTGTTTTATAGTGGTATCAACACGAAGTTGGTTTGCAATTGTAGAGATCAGATCATCAAAAGTACAATCACAGTTTATTACTATTGCGTCAACACTATAATCAATGTAGTTTCCTGTTGTATCCCATCGTCCTTTGTGTTGGAGAAGTACTGTGACTGATGCCATATCAGACCTGTTTCAAAATTGTTACATAACTTTAGTATTTGCACTGTATGGATCTGTATTTAATTTGTATATGCAGTGCATGAATCTGTATGCTAGTATTCAACAATGACATATTGGATGCAGTTAAATACAGAGTAAATACAATTATATGCAATTAAATATATTAATTTGTATGCATTCTGAATCCACAAAGTGAATATGCAAAAACAATCACAGGTTATTACTATTGCCTGTATGAATGTGTATGAATTTGTATGAATTTGTATGCCTATATGAATTTGTATGAATCTGCGCAGTCACTACGCATTTTGTTACTCGTAATACAAAACTACTAATACAACATCGAATCACTTAAACAACTCAATCGTTGAAGCTAATACAAAAATACTAATACATAAATGTATAACTTCGAATACTGAATCGCGAAAGCTAATACAGAACTACTAATACAAAATTGAATCAGTAAAACTAGTGAAATGTATGTGTATGTTACAGAGCTGCTAATACAAAAGAAACTATGCAATTTACAGAACATCAGAATCGCAACGTCTTTACAGAAAAATCAATGAATGTACAATTTGTTTTCAGAACTTCTAATGTACAATTTTGTACAAATAATGTACAAATTCATAATAGCAAAATCAAAAGCAGAATAAAAAATTCAAAACTTCGTATAGAAAATCAACCAATTTCAAATTCAAAACTTCGAATACAAAATCAAACAATCGATATTTTGAATACGTAAATACAAAACTTCGAACACTTACCTGTAAAATCGATGAATCAGGAATCAAAATCGCAAAATCGGCTTTTGATATTTTGAATTTGACTGGATCGCAGCTTCGAATTGTTGAACAATAACAATTGTATGTTGTTTTAGAATTGTATTTGAACCTAAATTTCACAATGTAAACCCTAATTTTGGAGTGTAATTGAAGGATTGAATGATTTTTTTGAGAGAGGGAGTAGTTTACGTAGGAAGGAAAGTAGAGGTGGGTAAGGAAAGAAAGGCAGAATTTTCTAAAATTGTAGGTATTTATAGGTTGTTATATTTTGTATGTATTTGAAAAAAAAACTATTGTTACTTTTTGTTAAGTGGAATACTATCGGTATTTTACGTAATTTTGGGTATAGGATTGTATATTTGTGTAAATCTCCCTTGTTTTTATATTTTTTTCAAACATACAATACTTAACATTTTTAAGAGAATAATACAAGAGTAAATATATGAAAGCAAGATATGTCAAAGCTTTTCGAAGCCATTTTTGCTCATGCTCAAAGCTTTTTACAGGTCAAAATATACATGGAAAAAAAAATATGACAATGGTTAGAAACTTTATCTTACAAGGTAAACCTCCTAGAGCTAAAAGCAGTAGTGACAACAGCTTTATGCCAGCCGAGTCTGAACACCGAACTCAACAAAAATAGCAGCCCAAAACCAACAGCTAAACGACAATAACTAACCAGCCTAATATACCAACAACATAATAGGGGCGGTCCAACGAAATCGGTGGCCTAAAACAGACCATAATATGAGGCCTTAAATTTATTTAATAATTTTTTTTACAAGTATGGGTTTTTATTTACCAATATACATGTGTCTTGATTATTCGGGGAGATATTTGATAACTCTGCCAACTAGAAAGGTATAGATAATATTTTTACAAGAAATTATGTTGATGATTAATAATAATCTAATAACCTCATTAGGTAGATGTTTTTTTTTTTGGGGTTAAAACATGATACTTAAATTAATAATAGAGGAAGTATGGAGTAGATGTTAAAATAGTATGATACGATTGAAATTATTCAAATCTATTTCGAAGTTTAAAAATGACTTAATCCTCATTTTAAAAGAAATAATCCAACTCCAAGAGATACATGTACAAGAGACTTCATTTTCTTAATTATCAAAATCGTCATCAAATTGTTCAATTCATATTTGCATGTTTATCTAAAATTTGGGTTATTTATCTAAATAACATGTATCTCAACCTTGATAGGGATAAGGTCTGTGTGTATCATTCTTAAGACCCCAATTGTAGATACAACTTAGGTATATTGTTGTTGTTGTTGTATCTAAATATAATCTATATCAAATTTTTTTTAAAAAAAAATGTATAAACATTAATACTTATCTTTTTTTAATACTAGTTCATAATATGTAAATAGCACATAACATAAAATTTGGGGAATTAATTTGGGGAGGCCTAAAGCAATTGCTTTAGTGGCCTCCCCCAAGGACCAGCCCTGCAACATAATAGTGGAACAAACCCTTTACAACTATTTTGACCCTTGAACTTGCAGATTAAACACCAAAACAGACTTCATTTTCTTTCACTCAGAATCACTCCCCTTTCTTTTTCTCTCTCTTCTTTTACCCTCTTATTTATCTCGAGTGTTCCCACTATTTTTCAACTCTTTTTTTTTTCTTAAGAAAATGGCTCTTTCAATTCTCAAAATGAGATAGTAAGGGCTTAAATCGTCTTTAGGACACAAATCGAATTTAGATTGTGGATATAAGCAAATCAATGTATCAAAGCCATAATGGATGTAAAAACAGACGAGAATATAAGTAAAAGGCAAGCAATATGCATAAATAAATGGTATTTCAATATATGAGTGAATGTACAAGTTGGCAGAGCTTTTCCAAGTATTTGTGTCTATTACAACATAAACATGAGGCTATTTATAGGAGAAATAAGCTCTGACCACGTTTTGCACAGTCAGCCACCTTTAGGCCCACGTTCAGCATGTTTGATGGTGGAGTTAGTGGGCTGAAGTAGTGGGCGGTTGCATTGCTGAAACAGGGGCATCCAACCGAGGTATAAGCATGTGACTTCGGTGATGCAATCTTGTTGCTCGGCTGAGGTGAAACCGGGGCGTTCAATCGAGGTATTAGTATGTGACCTCGGTGATGCAATCTTGCTGCTCGGCGGAGGTGAAACCGGGGCGTTCAACCGAGGTATAAGTACGTGACCTCTGTGATGCAATCTTGCTGCTCGGCTGAGGTGAAACCGGAGCGTTCAACCGTGGTGTAAATATGTGACCTTGGTGATGCAATCTTGCTGCTCGGTTGAGGTGAAACCAGGGCGTTCAACCGAGGTATAAGTATGTGACCTCGGTGATGCAATCTTGCTGCTCGGCTGAGGTGAATCTCCACCGAGCTATAACTTGAGATTCATCTTCGGTGATGGATTTCGATGACTGACTTCGGCCACTCCCATATTCAATCTTCGAGATATCAGTTCGATCGACCTCGGTTTGCTTCACCGAAGTACTATCCGAGCACATTGATTTTTACCCAATACAGAGATATTTTCAGAGAGTTGTGTCATTTATAGGAGTCCTCCCCCCCCCCCCCCCCCCCCCCCCCCCCGAAGATCCTCCTGAAGTGAGAGTAGACTCCCTATAGACGAAAGGAGAAAGAGTGTGAAGTTGGGTCAAAGGACAAAGACTACCAATTTTTCTTTATCAGAAAAAGTACACAAATCATGTGAAAATCCCACCTTTCTGGCTGACTTATGTACTATTGCTTTGAGTCACTTTAGCTCTATTTTTACAATTTTCAGATCTGCACCAAACTCAAATGAAACCAAACTTATCCACTAACTTCAAAAACCGAAGTTTGAGAACCTAATGACTCACACTACCTCACAAGATCAATATAACACTAACTTTATACTTGATCTTGGAACTAAACTAACAGGGACAAATTCATATTCAATTATATGGAACAGTCTTGACAAACCTGGACTGACTTCATGTTAGCATGAACAAATCCACCTTACATTAGCATAGAAACAATCACACCAATTAACAAAGGAAACATTCCCTACTTGAACAAAGGAAAGTTGTATAAACTGGCTTTCACATTCAGGCAACTTCCGACACAAATTCATTATTTCTTCTCATTCTTAACTCTAGAAAATCTAAACTAAACAAAAAACACTATGGACTTGGGTTGCTTGCTACCAGCATTACCAATATATACATAGTTTGACATGAATTCATTTGAACAGAGACAACAACAAACGACTTACGAATTCCATGGACTTACAAACAGAAACATTCACAATGAACACGCTTAAACTAACGAACAAGAGTTGTGACTGAAAGGAAAACAACTTGCTTACTGACTTTATATGCTAAGGTTAAAAATTAAGCTAGAAACATGGAATTTTTACACTCAAGTAACTTAAACAGACAGTCTTATACGAGCTAGTATCATTTCCTAACATCACTTCTAACACTAATATACAGAAACTAACAAGAGGTAAAGGAAGAAGAACAAAGGTCCAAGTTCTCTTTTTCTAACCCGATGCCAAAGAAAACTGGCACAGTCTGAAGCCGCAATTGTCCACACTGCTGCACCACTGCTCTTGTTACAACACTGAACTAGTTTCAATCATCACACACCACCAAAGTGAATCAGCCCGGGAAACCATCGTTGCACCACCACTCTTATGTCTTAACGCTTCATCAAAAGCATATGCCTTACTAGCAGTCCAGTCATCTTCGTTGCATTGCCATAGTCTCATCATCGCTGCCACAGTTTTCCATCACCCCAAACCCATAGCCAAAATTGTCATGAAGTGGCAGCGCCATTGAACAGCCGCAACATCACCACCTCGCTGCCCGAACGCTGCACCCTCGTCCTCGTCACCATATCAACCCCCAAAATTCAAGCCAAACACATCACCATCAAACCCAAAACAGCCCCCATCCCGTCGCCACCACCACAACAATCCACATACCAACACATATACACAGTCAACAAGCAGTAACAAATTACAGAAAAAGAAACCAAAATACACAAATACAGTAAATAAACAAGAAAAAATGGGCGAGGGGCAGAGGTGAGAAACGAGGAAAATGGAGGGATTTTCATGGAAAACTAGATTCATAAACGGGTAGAAGAGAGCGAGCGGAAGCCTTCAATGTAAGGGTTGATCGGAAAACATGGAGATCGACGGAGTTAAGTTTCTGGTGAGACTTTTGACCTCGATATACGGCGGAGCCGCGACTTTTTGTGGAAAGAAGATGAAGAGATGAACCTGAGCATGTAATTTTTCTGCTGGAATTGAGTGGTCGACCGGTGGTTGGTGGCGGAGCTCCGGCGGCCACTACGAAGACGGGCATAGCTAAGATAGCTTCGCTTGTTTTGTGAGAACTAGTATAGTATCACGGGATGTGCGGTTCAAGAAGATTAATCACCAAATAATGTTGTTTTTATATTTGATTCCATTAAATATTGAAATTTCAATAAATTAAAAGTAAAAATATCATTTTGTTTCTTACAAATGTATCCAAGAGCAAAGCCTTATGAAATTAGTGAAACTAAACAATGTCTAATAGCTTTTGAATGACACACCATGATTTAAAAGTAAGATTTCTTTTAAATAATAGAATGGATAAATACAAGGTTTTAATCAGCTTAACTTCTATTATTTTAATTAAACTTCTCACCAAATTATATTCTTATTATTAATACACGGCTTCCTTTGTTCTAATTTTAAACAATCTTCTTGTTTTGCACTATGCTTCTATATGTATAAAAGGTCCCCAACTTGCACATAGGTTTGAATTTCATATAGCTCAACTTTTCTTTTTTACTTTCTTCCTTAAATCAGGCCACATCTAACAAAAAAACAAACAAAAAAACAAAAAAGAAAGAAAGAAATTGCAGAAAAATACTTATATATAACATAACAGAAAAGAAAAGACAAATACCGACTATTTTTCGCATGAGACTATAAAGTGGATGATTCTTCATGTCTCTTCTAGCATATAGTATATATTAGTGAGACTAAATTTTTCGTTGTGAACCAGAAGAGGATGAAAAATTATTAAAGTCTTTCTTCACCAAATGAGTTTTCTTCACCTCATGAGTATTACTGTATTAGGATGAAAGCAAAACGTGAGAGGAAAAATATTTTGACTATGAACCTCCAAATCCATTTCAAATGATAACGCATAGAGGAGAGACAATTTTATTTTAAGATTACCCGAATCTTTAACCTATTCCAAGTACAGTTCATCCATCATTAAGTTTCATAGTGACTAAAGCATTCATGAACCATTCCGACACCTCCAAAATCGATATTTTCGTTTAAATAGTTTGTTGCTGCATAGTGCATATAACTCCTACTTCATTTTACTTTACACCCATGTAATTCTTCCAACTCATATATCTTCGTGTTTGTATATTTTAACTAAGCAAACCTCATATTTTTAGCATAATAATCAATATTTCTATCTTCTTATTCGGGATGACGGCAACAGAAGATTGCAAAAAGAAAATTACTTTACTATATACTATGAAAACTTAAATCTGCATGCATCCAAAACCAAAGGATCAAAATATGTAATAACTATAAACTAATTTCACGACAGACGTGGCAGATAATCACACAAAAATTTTGAAAAAAAAAAAAGATGAACATGTCCAACAACTATTCCACTTTCAATTCAAATGAATTTTTTTTAAGAAGGCATTTAAGTCAATGCAGATTAGGCTTTGTCTTATCCAATATATGCTTTATTTAACTTCATTTATTTACAACCTATTGAGGCTTAATTTTACCTTCTTTTTTTCTAGGAAAAAAATTTAAATTAGAATTCATCTGTAATACTCTAAGAGCACTCAATCCTTGTATCTGTTGGTGTTAATTGGACTAACATGAAAGAAATTCATGCCTTTCACATATATTCTACTTGAATTTGACCTTACCCCACTTGTTAGTTGTAACATGTTGTAATTAAAACCAAAAGTGTTGAAATAAGAAATAAGTATGTCTAAAAGAACCAGGTTGAATATGAACTATTTAAAATATCTCAACGTCTATACATGGTACTAACTAAATAGCAATCACATCAAATATATATTTCTCTATTTGTTCGAGCTAGTTCTACTTCTACATAGAATAAATAAATAAATAAATAAAATAAATAGTACGCCAGAAAATATTGAAAGCATACACCAATTAAGGTATCTAATATGGAGTCTTACCAAATTATTCTCCTAAACAACGGTTTCCCAGCTTCTACAAAAATCGTAAGCAGCCGTTGAACTTCTTCCTACAGAACTCTCTCATCAAAAGAAGAGAAGAATTTATAGAATTCAATTGATATTCTTAATGAATCTTACCTTCAAATTATTTATACACCGCTTTAGTTTGTTTATTTTGTATGAAATATCTGTTACGTAATAAAATTTTAAAAAATATATACTTACTTGAGACTAATCATAAAACGCATATTCTTTTATAAATTCACTATGTTCCATCCTATTTCATTCCAATTACACCAATGCCAGACCTGAAGAGCTGCTCGAACAATTTGTGAGAATAATATATATATAGGAGTTAGGACTAAAAAGTCACACTCTACACCTGAATCACAAAAGAAAAAAAGAAAACTGAAAACTCTATGCCTACCTTCCGGACCACAGAAATCTATTATATCCATAAAAAATTTTGATACTATGGGTGTGTTTGTTAGGAAGGAAAATATTTTCCATGGAAAACCGGAAAATGTTTTCTTGGAAAAATATTTTCCAAGAACTTTCCAAGAAAACATTTTCCCATGTTTGGTTGGTGAGTGGAAAATATTTTTCGGAAATTATTTTCTAGTGTTTGATAGTAAGTAAAAATATTTTCTAGAAAATAATTTCCTATGCTTCTCCTTTCCCCACCCCACCCCTACAAAAATTAATAATTTTTCAAATATGTACTTTTAAGAATAGTAAGTACATAACTAAATTTTGTTGGTTTCTCGCTCATTGTCCAGTCTTTGTTTCAAGGCTCGACTAATTAATTTTTTACCAGAGATAAAACTCAAAAATAAAAGACAACCTTGAATCTATTAATGATGGAGTGTACTCACTACCTTACCATACTATAGAGACAAAGAAAGTTATTTTTCTAATACTCGTACTAGAACTAATAAATATATATTTCAACGACAAGTAACATTATCGTAAGTAAATAACGAGTGAGAAACCAAAAGTTAGCCAAATTGCAAAACATTACAATATAATAAAAGGAATCCGCAATAAATTATTCATTTCAACACAAAAAAGTTCACTTTTGTAACTACACATGACAAACTAATTAGACAAGCGACAAACTCCATCTAGCTATTCTTCAACTCTTTTGTTTATCGTCGTGTTCTTTCTTGAATGTATCCAACCACAATATGCGGAGATCCTGACTGGTTGATTTATTCCCTTGCTTCACTTCTTCAGCTAGAATCTCCAGCATCAAATATTCTATTGGGTTTGTCCACCTAAATGCTTCACCATTTGTTCACTGTCACAAGAAATCAAAAGTTGACATGTACTCCACCATGGCTAATACATACTGATGAGAACAAGATATAATGCATCACAACCTTTAACAGAACCATAACAAACCTGGTCGGATAAACTCCAGCACCAGGCCCAGGGAATAGATCACTACCGCCAAAACCAGGAATGGGAGGAACCACATATCTATAAAATTCATGTAATACACGAAGTAAAAATGTTATACCACCTCTGATATTGATATCAGAACTTGAGACTTAATAAAATTTCACAATGGACAAGTTCAGGGCCTGAAGTTTAGTAATTATGGACAAGAATCAAGAAGCTCATTTATTTGACATTACCCTGAGAGCATATAGTTAGCATCTCCATCTCTCTATATTACAGATAGAATATAGCTCTAACAATTAACTAAAACAAGAAAAATGATGGCTTTCACCATATCGGCTATCACTTGAACATATTGCTTTCCACTTGAAAGATCTTAGACCTAATGAGGTCCTCAAAAGGTCAACTATTCCAGTTTCTCTGGAAACCTTCAACAACCAACTATAAGTGATACATAATGAGAACATAAATGTAAAAAATGTACTTGAACCTGAAGAATTAACCATTTTTTGAAGAGGATGACAACTCATGGTTCAATTCTTACATAAAAAAAAAAAAAACATCATTTGAGAGAGGATGAAAGCTCATGGTTCAATTAATTTCCCCATGAATAGCAATATATCTGTGAAAAACATCCACAAATTCAAAATTGATCAACACTAGAAAAAATTGAACAGAGTCCCCCCTCTCTCCTATTATTTATTGTTGTACTTCAATATGATATTTCACTAATTATAGTTATTGAATACTCTGCTTAGTATAAATATCTAGAAGTTCAACTTAGAAATGGTTTGAGAAAGGGACAAATCAAGGATGCTATTAGTGTGAAATACTACTGCACTCATTATTGCTTTCTAAGAACTTAGTATTAGTGTAGATTTTACTACAAATGTAAAAGATTCTACTGAAGTCACTAAAGTTCAAGTTACTAGATGTATTAAGACAAGGAAGTTGCACTTGTTACTTTGTTTCAGTTCATAATGCAAAAGATTTTCACACTAGCAGTATATATAATTAACTTAAATCATCTATTCTTCCTATTATAATTTGTGAACATGGCTTTGATGGACACCAAATGGACCTAAATCCAATACACCAAAAGACTCAAGCCATCTCTTACTCCAACAGAACTAACACCGGAAACTCATAACTTATGACTTTGCTTCAAAACCAGAACAAGAACACCAAGATTATGTTTAAAGCTTTGACAGACTTGGTGAGGCAATTACAAGCTGGTTTTCAAAACAAACTAATTGGCAATGAAACACACTCATGGGATTTGACATGACCAAGCGTTCATTTCAGGCAGCATTAACATGTGATTAGCATCCAAACAATAGACAATCAGGCATGCAAGATGAAGACTAACAAGGATAGGCAACCTCCAAATACTTGCACTATGAACCCAAATTGAAAATGTGTTTACAGTCACACATACATTATTATTACTAATCAATTTCATCTAAACATTAATAGCAACAGAAATCAAAAGACAAAAAGAAAAGAAACTAAGGTTTGTCTCTAACCAATCCAAAGCCAAACAAAGCACTCCCTCTGCCCCTGCCTTGTCCTCGAGCTAATACCACTCCAGCAGTGTGTACGCTGCATCGCCAAGCCTGCTTCAACACCATAGGACCTCCTCGCCAACGACAACACCATTACCAGTGCTACGTCATCACCGCCAATAAATCATCAATATCACAACACTGAAGAGCAAACTCGACACACCATTGTATCAGCCACCACGACATCAGCAAACACTACCAAATCAACAACACCAGCCATAGCTGCATCAACACCCCTACACCCATAGTCATCACCATTGGTCCCTTTTCGTCACAACCACTGCCTCACAAGCCATCGTCACCTCACAAGCAACAAATGAAGAACCTAGGGTTTTCTAATTTGAATATTTTTTTCTACTCATTCTATTTAAACATAACAAGGTGATTCAACGTTAAAATAGCAGCAAATCAAATGCTTGAATAAGAGTAAAAAATAGGGTTTTTATGATACTAAAAATGAAAAAATGCATCGCCAAAACAAAACGAAAATTACCAGTAATGTACCGTATAAAAATTAACGAAAAATACCTCCGCAAGGTCGACGAAAAACAAGGTTCGGGGCGGAGAATATAAAAGTTTCCGGCGGAGAACAGATAAGTTTGCGGCGGTGAAACAGCAGAGAAGGGAAAACCCTAAATTAGATAGAGAAAGGGGGAGAGAGGAGTTCGCTAGAGAGAGAGAGAGAGACAGAAGTGTGGGAAATGTTCTAATCTGGGAAGGGGGTGCATCGAGGGGGGTGGGGACGGGAAAATATTTTCCTCTATTTGGAGGAAAATGGATAGTTTAGGAAAATATTTTCAAGTCTTAAATGCAAACCAAACATGAGAAAATAGGAAAATATTTTCCAGAAAATATTAGAAAATATTTTCCTCCATACCAAACACACTCTATATTTCACTGCATGGTAACAAAATTGAATGGTAATAAAATAATCATAGGAACCTCCATTCACAAACGAATCTTTTAAAAGATCTGTTTTATTTTCTACATTTTACATTGTAGTCATAATGGCAGTTAAACACCAAGACTTTTCAGTAAAATATGAAGCGAGTATTCGACTAATACCAGTCCCCATTCCACGTTGCCCTCTCTATATGCAACAAAGAAACTGTAAAAAAAAAAAAAAAAAAAAAAAGAAGATGCTTCTTTGTTATAAAATGTACCTTTTTTATTTCTTCAATGCTGTATCCATAATTTCACGCCTTGAACAATATATCTCCTTTTTTCTTTCTTTTATGTAGTTAGCAAAATAAACTCAACACTATTCTTGCATAATCAACTTCAAATAATACCCAAACGCCTTAAAACTTCTATTTTTAAAAATAATAAGCATTATAGTAATATCGATAAGAAAGTAAGAGTAATTGAATTAACAACTTTAAGTTATAATTTTTAAATAAAATTTTAGTTAAGAAATGTTGATATTTCTGGCAATTAACACACCCTAAACAAAGAAACACTGATAATTGATATACAACCTTCACAAAAAGAAATTAAATTCACAATTTATGAAATAAAATAACTGAAAAAAACAGAGAAAGGGTAATTACCTGGTAGTTCTAATTAAAAAAAATCAGTGGTTTCAAAATACAATCAAGACATGGATGAATTATATCTTGGACACTTTTGTATAAATCAAAAGTTTCCCATCAATGATCCAAATTTCAAAAACAACAGCAAGAAAGAATTTTAAAAGATATTGAAACAAATACGAAAAGAAGATGAAGAAAAAGGAAGTATATTTGTGCAAAAACTGAAAGAGGAGCAAATTGGAAAGAAATAAAAACTCTCTTCAGATTGTTATTTTTTTCTAGTCGAACATGCAGATGGAGTGGTGCAATATTTGAATCTATATATAGACATAGATTAGGGAAAATGAAGTAAAATAACAATTTTTGTTTTTATATCAAGGGATAGGGCCGGGTAAAAGTAGAATTGGGTTGATCCATTATTTTGTTTGTCTAAATATCAAATAATCCAACTCTTAATCAAATAAATTTTAATTAAAATCACAATTAACAAATTATCTTCATTAAAATAACTATCACAAAAGCAATTAGCACTAATCACATAAATCATACATTTTTGAGATAATTTTTGGAATTTTTATACTAACTAATTAGGCTAAAAATGCTAACAAGCTGACAAAACTTATGAAAAGATATGCAAAATTCCAATTAAATTAGTGCGGCTAATTTAAGCAATTTTTTTTTTAAAACTTTTGTGCCAAATTAGGTGATTACAATGATGAATATCAAGAAATACCTGTAACATGGTGATTTACATAAGAGTTGTGCATATAATAAGGCTAAAAATACAAATACATCAACCCTTCACCGACACGGGACTCTCATCGACTGCCGGAAAGTACGTATCAAGCAAATAACTGGAGTACAATGCTCCTATGCTCAATTCAATACCAACAACAAGACATAACATATGATATATATTGTAAATCCAAAGCTATTGCGTAGTAAGTACGCATATCGGCAGCTACACACGTAAGAAACACGTGGGAGAATAGCCGCAAGGCCAAAGAAATGTATACTATCACATACCTTAAGTCCTGGGTCAGAATAGCTACTGAAACATTCTTTTGTTTCCCGACGTTCCTCAGAATAATCCCTCTCTGATAAAAAATATATATTCGCACTTATAAGTGCCCCGAGGAAGGAATATCTAACCTTTACAAGAAAAAGAAAAGAAAATTACGAAAATATCTCTAGGCCAGGCTTAGCCGAAAGCCCATAAATTATACATATCTGGACTCCTCATAGTCAAAGGACTTCATATATGTTATTAGTTTTCATATCCGAATTCAGTTTCACAAAATTCCCCAATTTTATATACTTTAGGGTTATAAACCAATTTTCCAATTAATTTCAAGAACTTCTAGCTAAGAATCATGAATTAAATTAATTTAATAGATTGGAATCATTACCCATTGAATCTAGATAATTAGGTATCAAGATTTTTTCCTTATAACGCCTTGGAAGGACATAAATTGATTTAGAAAACGAAATGGTCTGAAAAGCGATATTTATACTATTTTGCAATGCTGCTTAATTGTAGGTTTTTGCACTAGCAACTGCTAGCCTGCAATTTGGGTTCAAATGAGACTCTACAAGGCTTAAAACAACCCAAAATTTTGTACATAAGTCACACAATATTTGTGTGACATGCTCGCAAAGACGGAGCTCGAATCGGATCTTCGGAACTCAAGATACGGCTCCCACAAAAAGAGGTTGATTTCTTAACTTTCGAAATTTTGGCGAAATTGTCTGAATGACCTTGGAGTTCACTTTCGAAAGTTCCCATTGGTCACAAATAACCATACGAACCTAGTGCAATTATCAAATTTTGGATCGGAGCTCATTTACTCAAATTGAGCTCGAAAACCTTTTTTAAGCTTTGTCGACACCTTTTTTTTCAAACCGCTAGAGTTCAGAACATGATTCAACTTATTAAACTCATGGTAAGACTTAGAGTCGCCACCTAATAAGTTATTTAACAGGTGTATTAGGACACCTGCTTTTTTTTTTTCTAGCCAATTATAAAGTTTGGCTCTGTAACATGGTCTGTGAATTAGAGATTACCGATAAGAAGTTCAAATTAATCCAACAGGAATGTGTTAGGCACCTCCCAGATTCCACTCAAAGTAGTTCCCGACCGAACTAAATAATTGGATTAAAAGAACTTAAGTAATCAAACTATTATTACAGAATGTAAAATTTTCACTATATGATACAGTTCAAATACAAATATTTCGTACAAAAAATAAATGAAAATCTGATCTTCTCTATCGACTTCTTCCTTGCTAAGCCGGAGTATACCTTGCAAATGAGACCAATAGTTAGTGCGAATAAAATTTAATAATAAATAATAGAATAAAATAAAGTAAGAGTTATCGACTTTTCTTTTAACGAACCACTTCCCTATGTACCTCGCAAATAATATAAGAAAACGAATTAGTACGATAATATAACAAAACTAATAAATAAAGTAAAATAAAATAAAATAAAAGTAAATAATGATATTACTAATAAAAGGAAAATAAAGGGAAAAACAATAATAATTTTAAAAGGTTTAGGCTAAGATTATGGTGTATGGGTAGAGGTTAGCGATGTCGGTACGACTGCAAATACGGTGGCCGATCGGTTTCCATGTCAAGCACTGATCCCAGTTCTCATTTTTCGGATTGTTTTGTAATAAAATAAATACATGTCGTAATCGCCTATTTTTTTATTTTCAGGACATGTAAAGGGACATTTTATATACGATGAGTCGTGACTTATAATGGCCTCCAAAACATCATTAGCCGTGTAGTATCATGTCCAAATCAGTGCATAGGCCTAAAAGTATTTACTTTTGATTGGCCATAATGCAATATATGCTGAAACTATACCGTTCAAGCTGCATAACAAAGTAATACTACAAAGTAAACGTGTAAAGCTGAAATGTAATCGGGTTAACTGCATAACAAAATAGTCCAACAAAATGAACGAGTCACACTGAAATGACCTTAGTTAGTCGTTTCGGAAGTTAGGACTCCGATTACCATGAAAATAATTTTAAATGCTCCGTAAGGTTCATTAGGACATGTCGGTGAAGTTTGAGCTGAATCGAACCTCGTTTAGTAGGTCTTGAAGAATGCTTTGGTTTCCGTTATCGGTAAAGCTTAAAAGAAGTTTTCAAGCTCGATTTGAGAAAATGAGCTCCGATTCGAAGTCTGAAAGCATCGTTAGGTTTGTATGGTCATTTGTGACCTGCTTTGACACGACCTGAATTTTCGTCCTTGTCCTGCGGGCACCCGACAACCTCCCTAGACCCGTCGGACGAACCTTACCAATTAAATTAGGAAACTAAATATAATTCAATTCATAAATAAGAAGAAGACTTAGAAAAAGCACATACATACTGACACCTTTAAGCTGTACAAAAGAAATTACAGCTGACTACCCAACATACTAGGTTTAGGGCTATCCAGACTAAACATCAAAGAGTACAAAAGCTAAGGCGTAATGAGTACGCCTATTGGCAGCTATACACGTAAGGAACACGTGGCAGAAAATCCACGAGGCCAGGTGCCTCCAAAGAAATGGATATAAACACTTACCTCGTTCCAAAGTTAACACTGCTGCCCAACAACTGCTTTATCCTTTTGGATTCATTGCCAAACGATCTCACTGTGTTCAATAAGTAGAAAAATATATCACATAAGGCTAAAGATTTCATTCTTACCTCTTAGGGCAATCCAGTTAGGAATGATATCCTACTCGTATACGCAATACGCAGGTCAGACCTATGTATAGGGTTTAAGGTCACATAACCAAACCCTAAATAAATTACATTTATATGTTGCCCATAACTCACTGAGTATGATTATATACTCAGTTCCATTATGAGAGTCCATTTAACCCTTTAAACTATTAATTGAACTTATTAAAATGATGTCTAATATCGCAATGTTTACAGTCAAAATATATTCAAAAACACGTAATAAACTAAAATAATGCATTAAGATCATTACCTGAATGTTTCTGGGTGAAAATTCTATATTTTTCCGGCTCTTTTCTCATTTTCTGGAATTTTTTTCATCTCTCTGTTCTCTGTATTTATTTTCTGTTTTTGTTATCAATGTTCCTGGATGTTCTCTACTAAGGGATATTAATCCCTTAGCCCCACCGCCTCCCTTTGATTCTCTTTTTTTTTTTTCCATTTCCTTTTTCTTTTCTCTTTTCTTTTATTTTATTTTCTTTTCTTTCTTTTCACAACGAAAATTAAATCTCAAATTTCTCAAGTAAGTTATACAAAATATATATAACACACTTGCTAAGGTGGATCTCAAATCGGACTCCCGAAACTCAATATGCAAATTAAATGGAAAAAGGTCAAATTATTTAACTTTCGGTATTTTAGCGGAAACTAATCGAACAACCTTGAAATTCACTTTTGAGAGTTCACAAAAGTCACAAATAATCATACGAACCTAACGACGCTTTCAGATTTCAAATTGGAGCTCATTCACAAAAACCGAGCTCGTAAATCTCTTTTTAATATTTATCGACAATAAAAACTGAAACCTTCTTCCGATACATATCAAACGAACTCCGATTAAGTTCAAATTTTACAGACAGGTCCTAAAAGACCTTACGAAGATTTTAAAATTATCGGCACACCAAACGGAGTCCTAACTTCCAAAACGACTGACCGAGGTCGTTTCATTCTTCTCCACTTAAACTCTCGTTTGTCTTCGAACGAGCCTAAGTCTAAAAAAAATTCATACAAATAACAAGAGAACTTGCACGACCTTCATAAGCTACTCCACTGGTATTATCTCCTGATTGCAGGATCAGAATTATCACATGCATATTGAACTTTTGGAATAAAATATATATGGATAATATGATAACATCATTGCACAACTTATTTTGACTAAGCTGATCCTTCCTCGATCATGAGAAGAGAGTTCTACATTTTCGAAACAAAGATATACGGAACTCTGGATGGATTAACATGATTCAGCCGATAATTACCTCTTCGATATACCTTTCGATATAGAACAGGTCGATGGAACTAAGAATTAGCTCACGCTTGATGCAATAGGGGGAGCTTTTGAAGTACCTTGTCACTACACACTATCGAAGATTTGATGAAAGCTATATTATTTTTACAAGCGGACTATGCAACATCTCAGTTGATGTTAGTGTTGTTCCACAAGTTCCTTATGGAAATGTAGTTACTCATATCCTAATGTATGTCAAATGTTCTTCTGAATAGGGTCTATCATATAAGGATAAGAATCATGCAAATACTACTGGATAGTATGATGCAGGCCAGGAATGATCTTCAGACATCTACTTCAGGGTATTGTCTTTAAATTAGAAATATTATGACTTGAAAAAGTGAAAATAAAAGAGACATGTAGTTGGACTATGAACTGGGGTAGAATACCAGCAACAAAGTTGATTATATGTGCACTTATAACGCTAAAGTAACTTCTTAAAGAGTTGAGGTGTGAAGGAGATACGCCAATGATGGATGGACGACAAGCTGCACTAGACCTTTAGTTCTAGATTTTCATAAAGTAAAACAGCGTCAGTATGAGGATCCAGTTCTAGTTGAATACAGACAGATAGCCAGAAGAAAATTGGAGTCACCATACAGGGTTACTACTGACGGTGTTCTCATGTATAAAGATAGACTTTATGTTCGTGATGTTGCAGATTTACGTGGACAGATTATGATAGAGGCACATTATTCCAAATACATTGTTCATCCGGGTTTGACTAAGATGTACCATGATCTTAAGCAGATTTATTGGTCGGACGGAATGAAGTGTGACATAGCAGAATTTGTGGCTCAGTGTTCTAATTGCCAGCAAGTTAAAGTCGTGTCATCTTTCCAGACTTTATGCTTTCAGCAGATAGGTACGTATATATATGATCAGGTTGCCAGCTTATCTCTATCATTAATAGATTATTAGTGGGTTTAGCAATGATCGACACTCATTGTAGGTTTCTGTCGTGGCCCTAGGTTGGGTCGTGACAAAAGTAGTATCAACACCTTAGAGATTTAGTATTACCATTCAGTATTTGGAGGAAGACTCCTCCACTTAAAGCACAAACTCATGCAGCTATTTGAATAGGAATACCCATCCCCGCACAGTCTGCTGGACTAAAGAAGATTTAGCTAAAAGCTGAACGTAGGCAGACCTAAGCTACCAACTACCCTTTCGAGTTGCCAAATAGCTGCAACTCTCGAGTCACAACTCCATACATTTTCTATAAGCACCACCACCTGATGGATCAAATCAAAGGTGAAATGATGCCTCTCATTACGCTTAGTAGCCTTGAACACAACAATGTGCTTACCCGGCAACCTTGGCACGCACTCTGGCTCAATGCAGGAAACATCACAATAGGTTACTGACCGTCTAAGCTCAGTAGTGTCGGATAAAGAAGAGATGGAAACGGACCAAGGATAGAAATAATTAGAGTAAGGAAGCTCTTCTTCTTATTTATTTGGCTACCAGAGCTAGACTACTTCCGAGTCAGGCTAGCCAGAGAATCATAATTGAAGAAATAGACATTAAATAATCTTTATGGAATGACATCTATGCCAATTTAACCTCCCAATAAGAAGGAAACTCTGACAATTTACCAGAAACCCCTTTTATAACCCAGATAAGCTCATAGGACAACATGACTTTACTAGCGTTTTGAACCAAGAGTAGATACATAGATCGAATATTACTTACTAATCACTTTTCACCAGAAGAAATGATAACGCTTTCTGATGGTGACGATTACGAATCCCACCATCCTATCAACACTGAATTTCGAGAGAGAGGTAAACTAATTTGATATAATAATAGAAGGTCGCACGACAAGATGCCATGCAGACAATAACGACACTCACTGTCTAATTTCTCATATTTAGGCTAGATAAATTAGTAGGGTCATCATAAATTCCAGGAATAAATCATATCAGAAGCTCATCCCTCTACCTCAACCGATTCTTAATAGAAACGACATCCAAGGAAACCATCGAAACATGATAAGACACACCATTTCCAGATCGATCGAAAGAATCAAATCTTACTCACATATAAGGGAAGAATAAATATTTGGGTCTACTACATCAGATGCCTCAGCATTCTGCCAGACTAGCAGTTCATAGAACTGCCTCTGCAGCTGAGCTGAGCCACTACCCTGACAATCACTTTCTGAAGAACCACTGCCCCCACACTCTCAACCTCTAATGGATGGTGGCATTTCTTTTGCTGATTGAGATCTAAATAAAACCCCCTGCGACTGCACAGATGCCTTATGACGAGAGAAAAGGCGACTGCCTACTTGTCAGAGTAGGGGAAAACTCCTCAAAGGATAGCAAGACTCATGACAGTGATACCACATTTTCACTGAAAAATGAAAGCTGGAAAGATTGTTGATAGCTGTAATGAAAAGACTGAATCTGATCTTGACGAGCTACTGGCGCACTCTAAGAATCACGTGACACAAGCTGAGATAACCTGGAAGGTGACCTCCCAAAATAATCAGAACTCTTACCTCCAAATGGGGTACCATGGTTACCCACTAGGGCCACAGGATCTCTTGCTCTCTCGCTCTAACTCTTCCGCCTCTAACTGATGGTATGCCTAATACCTTTGAGAAATATCAACAACGACATCAAATGAAGTCCCAACCTCAATTTTTCGAGCCATCTGGGATCTCAAGGAAGGAGAAAGGTCATCAATACATCTTTGAATCTCTCAAAAGGCTCATGGACTAGTTCTAATGCATATTCATCCATTCTATATATTTCAATATCATATTCTGAAACATCAACAGGCTAACCGACAGGCTACCCTGTCCAATCCACTCAAACTGGCAACACTTTTCATCTCGCTCGCTACTCCAAATGAATTTTTTCCACGAATCTAGAAGAAAAATTGAACCAAGTTAGCTAGTAAGAGAGCGGCCCACCAATTCAAGGCTAGACCCTATAAAACTGGAAAGCAGAATAATCAACACCATACCGCTCGATATAATCAAGAGCCTGAAGGATACGTTGACATCATTTTATTTTTAAAAAACTTACACAGGGATTATCTAATGCATTGCTTGGGAATATCTGGATGTTCAACCGCGTAAAATAACGCAACCTCTTTAAGCACTCGGACCCAATAATTACCTCAGTTACCTAACCAGCCAGAACAACTGGAGGCACAACACATGCTTCCTCCGGAACATACTTTACTGCGATAATATTAAGAACTGGAACTGGAATAGGAGCTCCCTGAGACCGAACATCTGCATATGCGGCAACCTGATAAGCTACCTAGCGAATAATGGGTTTTTGCGGTATCTGCGTCACCAAGATTCTCGTGAAAGCACTACTAGAAATCGAGCAAAAAGCTACAGAAAGGTTGGAGACGGAATTCCCTCTCCAATCAGTTAGAGAGGGAATTCCGTCTTCAATCAGTGTTTGAGTAAAAAATTAATTAAATTTTTTAGAGTTGGAGACGGAATTCCGTCTCCAACCAAAAAGCAGAAAAGGTGTCAGTAATTAGAGACGGAATTCCGTCTCCAATCAACTGACACCTTTTCAGCTTTTTGGTTGGAGACGGAATTTCGTCTCCAGGTCTAAACATATACACACAGCCTCCCACATTTCTTTTCAGATCGGCACCCCCCCTAAAACTTCAAAACCCTCCCTCTCTAACTTCCTCCTGTTTTCACCAATTAACCCCAAACCCCACCATCCTCCCCCTTATTCTAGGCCTCCGGTGCTTGATCAAATTTGAGGTGTTGTCATAAATATTTTAAAACCTTGTCAATATCAGGAGGCAAGGGAGAAGATTTATAAATCTTGGTCTTAATGGGCTAATCTAATTCCCGGATGTACTTCCCACTCACCTGGATGTTCATGATTGAACTCCATAACTGGTGGTTCATCGGAGCTAGAGGATTTTGTTCTTGATCATTTGAAGGTAATAGATCTCAATTTGGTAGTAATAGATCTGAATTTCCTCCCTTTACAAAGACTACTTATGTTCTCTTTCATTTTTCTTCAAAATTTAGGCCTGCCCCAATCTCTAACTTCTATCTAACACTTTGTTTCTCCTATCTGCTGCAGTATCTTTGCTTATTTTCTCGTTCTTTATTTGATTCAACGATGAATGCTTTACTAAGAATTTAAGATTGAAATAAGTATTTTGCTTGAATCACTATAACAATTTACTAATAAAACTATAATTTACTTGTCTTAATACAGGTCCATAAAGATAAAATTCAAGAGTGGAGTTACTGATAAATAATTGGCACTGCTATGGCATATGAGGAAGCAACATTCGTATTTTTGTTTGGCAATTCTGCTAATCTTGGAAATCTTGGCAGTGCTAATCATGGAAATCTTGGCACTGGTAATCTTGGAAATCTTGGCACTGCTATGGCACTGATAAATAATTGGCACTGCTAATCGTGGATTTTGTCTTTGAAAATCTTGTTTGGCAATAGCATTAAATTAATTAAATAAATTTAATGCTTGGAGAGGGAATTCCCTCTCCAAGCATTAAATTCATTTAATTAATTTAATGCTTGGAGAGGGAATTCCGTCTCCAAGCATAAAATTAATTAAATGAATTTAATGCTTGGAGAGTTCCTCTCCAAGCATTAAATTCATTTAATTAATTTTATGCTTGGAGAGGAAATTCCGTCTCCAATCATTAAATTAATTAAACTAATTTAATGCTTGGAGACGGAATTCCGACTCCAAGAATGTGTCAGTGCGCCAGTGACTTTTTCAATTCCGTCTCCAAGTTGGCCAACGACGCACTTTTTCGCGAAGGACGCGCAGAGACGGAATTCCGTCTCCAAACACCTTTTAAAGAGGGAATTCCGTCTCCAAACTGTGACGCAAAACTGATAATTTCTAGTAGTGAAGCATCGTAGAGAGCCAAGGGTACCACAGGGCCCTGCTCCCTTGCCCATCGCGAGCTCGTACAACTAGGTCCTGTGCAACTGGATCATCAGCACGATCCTCAACTCTCGGGGCTTGAGTAGCTCTAGCCCCAGGCTAGACTACTTCGTCCTGAACTCCTACCGTTTGCTGATTTGTCACACGAGGGTTCACAATTACCAGGAACGAATTAATGAAAATACTTTTGCATCCTAGACCGGCGCACGATCAAAAAAGAAAGAAGTGAAACTTCCTAAAGGCCATCATAACCTCTCGTAGATAAGTACGGACGTCTACGTACCCATCACCGAGACTCTACTAGACACTGTCTTAGTCTGGATACACTCTAAACCGGGCTCTGATACCAACTGACACGACCCGGAATCCGATTAGGCCGTGCGGGCACCCGACATCCTCCTTAGACCCGTCGGGCGAACCCTTACCAATTAAATTAGGAAAATAAATATAATTCAATTCATAAATAAGAAGAAGACTTAGAAAAAAGCACATACATACTGACACCTTTAAGCTGTAGAAAAGAAATTATAGCTGACTACCCAACATACTAGGTTTAGGGCTATCCAGACTAGACATCTAAGTGTACAAAAGAAGATAGATACCTCCTGAAGGGAGCAAAATACAACTGAAATAGTAAACATAAAACTGGTGGCCATCCAGAATAAAAGCTTGCTCATCCTAACAGCTGAAGTCGTCTTCGCTCCTTCACAACGTGGCGAACTCAATCCTGGAGCGAACCTGCCGAAATGAAATAGATAGACAAGAAACAAACAACAAACAAGGGTGAGTCAAAAGGACTCAATAAGTGGGGCAGACTAGCCACCTCAAAGAATAGGATAGCTAGTCAGGGAGAAAAGAAACAGATAAACCAAATTCCTCTTATTTAAATTATAAAAACGCAGAGCCAGATAATAACAAAAAACACGTATGGAATCATAAACTCAACCAGGAATACGAACCAGAAACATATCAACAAATAAGCAATGCACGTATAAGCAGAACAGTAGTTATGTACCACAAGTCTACACAATGGTATGAAATGAAATGAAATGAAATGAAATATGATGCAAAGGGTCACATGTGCCAAATGAATGGAGCGGAATCCTCATGCCCTCAGTATGATGCAATGGAGCGGAATCCTCCTGCTCCTAGGGCGGAATCCTCCTGCCCTCAATATAATACAATGGAGCGGAATCCTCCTGTTCCTAGGGCGGAATCCTCCTACCCTCAATATGATGCAATGGAGCGGAATCCTCCTGCTCCTAGGGCGGAATACTCCTGCACCCGACATAATATAAACCAGAGGCGGAATAATCCTGCACTCTCCTGGGGCGGAATACTCATGCACCCGTACAATGTAAAGTTTAGGCGGAATACTCCTGCACTCAGTATCTGACATAAGAGCGGAATACTCCTGCTCCTGGGGCGGAATACTCCTGCACCCAATATGATATATACCAGAGGCAGAATACTCCTGCACTCTCCTGGGGCGGAATACTCCTGCACCCGATAAAATATAAACCAGAGGCGGAATACTCCTGCACTCTCCTGGAGCGGAATACTCCTGCACTCGATAAAATGTAAATCAGAGGCGGAATACTCCTGCACTCTCCTGGGGAGGAATACTCATGCACCCGATATGATATGTAATGTAATGCATATGAATGCTATCTAATACAATAATAACTCTTCACCGGTGCGGGACTCTCATCGACAGCTGGGAAGTAAATGCCAACTCACAGCCAGTGTACAATGCTCAGATCATCAATGCAATACCAACAACAGGACATAACATATAATGTAAATTCAAAGGTAAGGCGTAATGAGTACGCCTATCGGCAGCTACACACGTAAGGAGCACGTGATAGAAAATCCACGAGGCCAGGTGCCTCCAAAGAAATGGATATAAACACTTACCTCATTCCAAAGTTAACACTGCTACCCAACAACCGCTTTATCCTTTTGGATTCATTGCCAAACGATCCCACTGTGTTCAATAAGCAGAAAAATATATCACATAAGGCTAAAGGCTTCATTCCTTACCGCTTATGGCAATCCAGTTAGGAACCTGATATCCTACTCGCATATGCAATACCCAGGCCAGGCCTATGTACAGGGTTTAAGGTCACATAACCAAACCCTAAATAAATTACATTTATATGTTGCCCATAACTCACTGAGTATGAATATATACTTAGTTCCATTATCAGAGTCTAATATTCTAATTTTTACCGTCAAAATATATTCAAACACACGTAATAAACTAAAATAATGCATTAAGATCATTACCTCAATGTTTCTGGGCGAAAATTCTATCTTTTTTTTTTGTTGCTCTTTTCTCATTTTCTGGCCTTTTTTTCATCTCTCTGTTCTCTGTATTTATTTCCCATTTTTGTTCTTAATGTTCCTGGATGTTCTCTGCTAAGGGATATTAATCCCTTAGCCCCACCGCCTCCCTTTGATTCTCTTTTTTTTTTTTTTTTCCATTTCCTTTTTCTTTTTCTCTTTTTTTTTCTTTTTTTTTTCGTGACGAAAATTAAAATGGAACACTACAAAATTCGAAATGATCTCAAATTTCTCAAGTAAGTTATACAAAATATATGTAACACACTTGCTAAAGCGGATCTCAAATCGGACTCACTAAACTCAATATGCAAATTAAATAGAAAATGATCAAATTATTTAACTTTCGGTATTTTAGCGGAAACTAGCCGAACAACCTTGAAATTCACTTTTGAAAGTTCACAAAAGTCACAAATAATCATATGAACCTAACGACACTTTCGGATTTCGAATCGGAGCTCATTCTCCAAAACCGACCTTGAAAATCTCTTTTTATTATTTATCGACAATAAAAACTGAAACCTTCTTCCAATACCTATCAAACGAACTCCGATTAAGTTCAAATTTTAGAGACATGTCCTAAAAGACCTTACTAAGATTTTAAAATTATCGGCATACCAAACGGAGTCCTAACTTCCGAAATGACTGATCGAGGTCATTTCATGCTTGAACTTTCAGAAGTTAATTCCGAGATCGTTTGGATAATTTCAGCTAAAGTGCCGAAAGTTAAGAATTTGATCTCTTTAAATTTAATTTGTATCTTGAGTTTCGAGAATTCGATTCATGATTTGTCTTTTAAATAAACAATACTCCCTCTATCCCAATTTATGTGTCACACTTTCCTTTTTGGTCTGTCCCAAAAAGAATGTCACATTTCCTTATTTGTCAACTATTTACTGCACTATCTCTATTTTACCCCTATTGGGCCCTACTTATTTTAAAAGCCACTAACAACTTTTTTATTACTCCAATCTTCTCTCTCTTACTTTTTTCAAGGGTAAATTTGAATATTCCCAAAGTCAACTTTTATTTCTTAAACTCCGTGTCAAGTCAAACACCGCCGCATAAATTAGGACGGAGGGAGTAGCTGGATTTTATATTTTATTATAAAAAATGATGGAAATAAATGGATTAAGTCAATCTTATTAAGTTATTTTAAGTAGGAAAAATTACGCTAAAATACATTCTAAACTACTTAATTACACAATATACGAATACTTTTAAATATTTACCCCACATAACAATACTTTTCACATTTTAACAAAACATACCATTTTTCATTTGCTTCCTCTCTAACCCAAAATCCTAATTTCTCCCTCTCTCTTTCTCTTCCCTCCTCCACCCACCCACGCACCCACCCTCCCTTTGTCATCCCCCATCGCCGGCAATGTGTTCCTCCACTGAACCACCGCGGAGTGACGACACCACTGCTCGTTTTACTCCAAGCTCGTCCCGCTGCCACTGCTCCATCACCGGAGTTGCGGCGCTGCTACTGTTACAATTCTGATATTCCTCGTCGCTGGAGCTTCTGGTTCCGATCTACATCTCCCTTTTTTTTGTATATGTATTTATGTGTATATTTATGTATAAGTTTGTATTGATGTGTATATGAATGTTTTTTGGTGTATAAATACATTTATAATTTTTTGAATGTTTTTAATAGCATGTCTTTGTAAATTTATTATATGTTTTGTATGTGTATTGCTACTTACAAATTTTTGTATGTCAATTTATACTTTTTTTTTGTATAAACTTGTATTTGTGTGTATGTGTAGGTTAAATGCATGTCCAAAATCCTTTATATGTCTATAAATCTTTTTTGTATGTGTTAGTATTTATGGTGTATATATATGTATATTTTTATATTTCTAGTTTTTATGTATGTTTATAGATCAAATCTACTTTTTTAAGTATGAACGTGTTTTTTGTATGTTTATGCATCTACAATATTTTTCAGATTTAGAAAAAAGAAATCTGGTCACCGGCGGCCTACAGCTGGCCCGCGGCGATCGGCTGCCGGTGACTGGCCACGCAACTACAGTGTAGTAGTGGGGAGGGGGAGAGGGTGAAACCATAATTTGTATGGTTTAAATAGATTTTGTATATATTGTGTAAAAAAGTATTGTTATTTTTGTATAGTTGTATAGTATTGGTATTATTTGTAATTTTAGTGTTAGGGTTGTATATATTTGTAATTCTCCCTTTTAAGTATGGTCACAATGATATTTTCTTAATGGGCCTAGAGCGAGTTTAGCCTATAAGCTTCTTATTAAGTAAATTGAAAACGTTAAAAGATGAAAATC
Source organism: Petunia axillaris subsp. axillaris (assembly GCA_029990575.1). Taxonomy (NCBI): domain Eukaryota; kingdom Viridiplantae; phylum Streptophyta; class Magnoliopsida; order Solanales; family Solanaceae; genus Petunia; species Petunia axillaris. The sequence goes on along the minus strand of JARKNS010000001.1, from coordinate 6,888,234 downwards.
TAGAAGCTTTCAGGTCGATGATACAACAAGGCTGCATTATTTTACCCGACTTACTCCTCCAAAATTCTATGGCCATACATTAGATAAACTTAAGCCCCATGAGTTTCGTGACAGGTGCCAGCATATTCTTGAGGCCTTTGGGTATCTTTATCAGTATGGAGTTGAGTATAATGCCTTCTAGTTTGAGGGTCCAGCTTTAACTTGGTGGACTGCACTTCGATCAGCTAGGCAAGGCTTGCCTAGGCTGACCTGGAGTGAGTTCTCCCACCGATTCATGGAGAAGTTTTTCCCTCCCAGTCAACATGATGAGAAGAGGAGCAGTTTGAGAGGATTGGACATGGTAACCTGTCAGTCTCGGAGTATGAGCTTTTATTTTCTGAGGTGTCCGGCTATGCTCTAGATGTTGTGCATGAGCCTTCCAAGAGGGTAAGGCTTTCTATTGACGGGTTTTCCCCTCATTTGCGGTCCTAGATTTCTTGTGAGATTGAGGTTGGTACTCCATTTGATGTCGTCGTTGATATTGCTAGGAGGTATTAGGCATATCATAGATTGGAGGTGGAGGAGTTAGAGCGGATGAGTAAGATATCCTATAGTCCAGGGCATTCTAGTACCTCATCTGGAGGCAAGAGCTATCAGCAGAGTAGGCATGCGATTAGGCCAATTCAATTTCCAGTGCATAGTTTTTCAGGATGCGCCAGGACCTCGATAGGGTCATCCCCAGTTTCCTCCTAGTAGTCATCAGCAGTTCGTGCAGCGCGAGTATGCTCAGGGTATTTCCATTGTCAATTGTCTGGATACAGGGCATCATAAGAGGGATTTCCCTTATCTTCATTAGCAGGGCAGTAGCCCTCCTTTCTTTCGCCCTCCAACACCTATGCAACAACAGCCTCAAGGTGCCCCTTTAGGGTCTGAGTCAGCTCGAGGTGCACCACCAGTAGAGGCCGTGGGCGTGGTTCTGGTGGTCCATCCAGAGGTGGATCTCATGGTGGAAGCTCAGCTCAACCACAAAGACAGCTATATGCATTGGCAGCCAGGCAGAATGCCGAGGCATCTCCAGCTATTATTACAAGTATTCTATCTGTTTGTGGTCGGGATGCATATTTTTTGGTGGATCCAGGATCTACCTATTCAAATGTATCACCTTATTTTGCTTCGGGTTTTCATGTTGATTATATGCGTGTCTGTGATCCATTTTGTGTTTCTACTCCTATCGGACACACTATTGTTGCGGATCGAGTTTATCCTGCTTCTACCGTATCTTTTTGGGGTCCTAGAATTTAGTAGACCTTCTGGTTTTGGATATGGTCGACTTTGATGTCATTATCAACATTGATTGGTTGGCCACTCTGGATAGTCATGCCAAGTCTACTCGGTTATCTCTTTTTGGCTCAGTGCCGTTAGAGTGCCAGGGTTCTCAATTGCCACCTACAGGGTGTATTATATCTATTTCTAAGCAAGGCAGATGATGAATAAGGGGTGTTTGGCGTATGTTGACATGGTTCGAGATACCACTATAGAGATTCAATCCCTCAACTCCGTTCCTGTTGTGAAGGAGTTCTCTGATGTGTTTCCAGATGAACTCCCAGAACTTCCTCCTGATCGAGAGATCGATTTTGGCATTGATATATTGCCAGGGACTCTACCTATTTCTATCTCCCCTTATCGCATGGCTTCGTCAGAGTTGAAGGAGCTGAAGGATTAGTTGCAGGCTTTGCTTGATAAAGGGTTCATTAGGCCGAGTATTTCTCTATGGGGTGCTCATGTCCTGTTCAGGAAGAAGAAAGATGTGACCATGCGGATGTGTATTGATTATCGATAGCTAAATAAGGTCACCATCAAGAACAAGTACCCCTTGCCTCGTATTGATGATTTGTTAGATCAGCTGCAGGGTGCCATATTCTTTTCTAAGATCTATTTGCGATCTGGTTATCATCAGCTGAAGATTCGGGAGTTAGATATCTTGAAGATTGCTTTCAGGACTCGTTATGGCCATTATGAGTTCCTAGTTATGTCTTTTGGGCTGACTAATGCCCCTGCAGCCTTTATAGATCTCATGAATCTGGTGTTTAAGCTGTTCCTCGATTAATTTGTCATTGTCTTCATTGATGACATTCTTATCTATTCTCGCAGTCGCAAGGAACATGATTATCATTTGAGAGTGGTTCTTCAGACCCTCTGTGATCGTAAGTTGTATGCCAGGTTCTCGAAATGTGAGTTCTAGCTTAATTTTGTAGAATTCTTGGGTCATTGAGTATCCAGTATAGTATCAAGGTTGATCCAAAGAAGATTGAGGCAGTGCAGAGTTGGCCTCGTCCTACCTCTTTGATGGAGATTCACATCTTCTTGGTTTGGATGGTTATTATCGGAGGTTCGTGGAGAATTTTTACACTATCGCACCTTGACTCACCTGACCTAAAAGGTAGTTCAATTCCGATGGTCTGATGAGATTGAGGCGAGTTTTCAGAAGTTCAAGGCTTTATTGACTTCAGTTCCAGTGATGTCCCGTTCCTTCTAGAATTGGTTGATTTGTAGTCTATGGTGATGCGTCCTATGCGGGTCTTGGATGTAATCTTATGTAGCACATGAAGGTATTTGCTTATCCTTCCAGACAGCTGAAGCCGAATGAGAAGAATTATCCGACTCATGATCTAGAGTTGGTAGCTATGGTCTTTGCTTTGAAGATTCAGAAGAACTATCTTTATGGCGAGCCTTGAGAGGTTTATACCAATCACAAGAGTTAGCAGTATCTCTTATCTCAGAAGGATCTTGAGGTAATAAAAGATTATGATCTAATCATCCGCTATCATCCTGAAAAGGCGAATGTGGTAGCAGATGCTTTTAGCAGGAAGTCCATGGCAAACTTGGCTTTTCTTTATGCTGACATGAGACCTTTGGCTCGAGAGTTGCAGTCCCTTGGCGACTCCGGTGTGATATTTCTTCGCCTAGACTCCAGTCGAGTCTTGGCATATATTACATCTCAGTCTTCCTTGGTCAGTCAGATTAAGGAAAGGCAGTTCAAGGGTTCTTATTTGCTGGAGTTGCATGGTCGTGTCCTAAGTGGAGGAATTCCTTCCTTCAAGCTTGACTCAGATGGTATTCTTTGGTTTAACAATTGATTCTGTGTCCCTAATGTCGAAGATCTGAGGCAGTTAGTGTTCCCGCCCATAACTCGCATTATTCTTTTCATCCTGGCATTACTAAGATGTATCAGGACCTCCAAGGGCTATATTGGTGGAAGGGGATGAAGAGGGATGTTTGTGATTATGTGTCTTATTGCTTGTATTATCAGCAAGTTAAGTTTGAGCACCAGAGACCGGGAGCATTACCCACTCTCGAGTGGAAATGGGAGAAAATCACGATGGATTTTGTAGTTGGTCTGCCGAAGACCCTGTGGCACCATGATTCAGTCTTGGTTATTGTTGACAGACTGACCAAATCATCTCACTTCATCACTATGAAGACTACTGATTCAGCTTTGAGATTGGCTCGATTTTCATTGATCAGGTGGTTAGGCTGCATGGCACTCTTGTATCTATTATCTCAGATCGTGGTTTTCAGTTTACTTCTCAATTCTGGCAGTCTTTTCAGAGAGACTTGGGGACCCAGGTGCAGCTTAGCATGGCATTCCATCCTCAAATTGATGGCCAGTCCGAGTTGCTTATGGCCGTAGATGTCGTTTTCCTATCGGTTGGTTCGAGTCTCGAGATATTAAGGTGATGAGTTCAGATATGGTTCATCAGACTCTTGATGTTGTTCGTGTTATTCAGGATCGTCTACAGGCCGCTCCGAGCAGGTTTCATACTCGAACCGGAGTAGCCGAGAGTTAGCTTTCAAGGTCGGTGGCATGGTATTTCTAAAAGTCTCACTAATGCGAGGTGTAAAGAGATTTGGGAGGAAAGGGAAGCTCAGTCCCAGGTTCATTGGCCCTCTTCGTATCGAGAAGCATATTGGTAAGGTGGCTTATCGGCTTGATTTGCCAACCTCTATGCCAGTTCATCCGGTGATTCATGTGTCGATGCTTCGAAAGTGCAGCTGGAGTCTTTTCGAAGTGATTGAGTTAGATCCTGCTCAGTTGGATGTGAATCTAGCTTACGAAGTTCCCAGTTGCTATAGGTTCCCATGATGTCCGGAAGCTTTGTTCGAAGCGAATTCTGATTGTTCGAGTGCAATGGCGTAATCGTCCTCACGAGGAGGATACTTGCGAACTTGAGTCCAGTATGCAACAACAACAGAAACACACCCAGTTTTATGGAACTTGAGTCCAGTATGCGTAAGAGGTATTCCCACCTCTTCAATGACTCATGCATGATCTTGATCCCTATAACTTAAAAGTTCTTATCAGTGGGTGTGTTTTCGGTTTTCTGATGGTATAAAATTTTTCCGTAGAAGGATTGTCAAAAGTTAGTGTAGTAATTCACATTAATTATGTAGATATTATTCTAGGACGAACGAGAGTCTAAGTGGAGGAGAATGAAATGATCTTGGTTAGTCGTTTCGGAAGTTAGGACTTCGATTAGTATGCTGAAAATCTTAAAAGCTCTGTAAGGTTCATTAGGACCTGTTTTTCGAGTTTGAACTGAATCAGACCTCGTTTACTAGGTCTCGGAAGAATGTATTAGTTTTCGCTGCTAAATTTCATAAATGCAGTAATCTGCACAAATAGCCATAATTTTATACGTATTTAACAAATAGCCTAAATGATGAAATATCTGGTATAGCCACAATATATATATATATATATATATATTATATATAACGTAAAAATATGAGATAACACAAATAAATGCATGTCTTTTAATGCAAATTTAGCTCAAACAGTCAATATTGCACATTTAGGATAAATATAGCCGATTATAGGAAAAGGAGGGGTGAAATTGGGTGTCAACAACTGTCCCTCTTTTCCTGGAGATGATGAAATGAATCTTTGGGAAAAGATAGTTGATAGAGTAGTGTCGCATCCCCCTTTTTACCTAACTCGGAGCGAGTCAAGGCTTGGGTTTGACTAGGTAACTCGGTTGAGTTGAATTTGGAGTCGCAACCTAATATGTGTCTTCTAAGGTGTATTATGTCACCTAAAATGTCTAAAGGTCAAGATTTAACTCCGGGAAGTTGTATTTTCAGAGATTCTAAGGTAAGAAGTCTAAATGACTCGGGGAAGGTGTTAGGCCTTTCTCCAAGTCCCACGAAAGATGGTTCCCGCCTGAGTTGATATTTTTAGGATGTTAAAAGACAATAGACAAAGCATGAATTTGCATTTGTAAATTATTTTACTAACTTAAAAGCCAAAGTTTCAATCAGTCAAATAAAAGAGCATGTTTACGCAAAGTAGTCTAAGGGTGCAGTGACTGTCGTTGTAGGCCTTTCAATATTTTGCATAAACGACCTAAGCCCAATACCTAATCGCATTTTTGTCTTGTATTTCTACAAAATTACATTCAACAGAGGCTAAATTTGTTAGAAATGTCAAAAATCAATTTATTTATGCAAATTCTATAACTGGGCCCATTTACAAAAATAGACAGGTTTTGAAAATAGTTTTAACTTTTGACATAAAACCAAATTGTGGTTGTTTTGTCAATGAAATATTAGTCATTCCAGATTGGCGTATTTTGACATTAGTTTTCAAATACTAACCTTAATGGCTATTTGCTTTTTGAGGTCAGCTTGAAAATACATATGTATGGGATGTTTTTTTGAAAATGGGGTCACAAAACACATAGATGCACAAAAGAGGCCATCGCATATAAGTATATGTATATAAGCATGCAAATACATGATTTAGTGATAATATGCTTTATATAACTTGTATAATTGACCCCAAGACTCATACTCTCCCATACACTATTAGATTAGTGTATAGGAGATTAAAGTTGGTCAAAAATCAGTTTTAACACATAGAGGGCCATGTTTTAAAACCAGTTTTAGGCCCGAGTCAGTTATACAAAAAGGGGCAGATTATCTTTTACGAAGAATAATTCTAGATTAAGCAAGCATTACACATTTAGCCCCAATTATCAATTCTGCCAAATTTTATAGAAAGAATGAATAGGATACCATATCATTGGTTCTAAAATTGTAACGTATTGGTAAACATGCTATCATTCGTATAGATTTCATGCAGGTTTTTATTTTACTGAAGCATGATGCAAGAAAATAGAGAGGTTGAGTGAAAGAGATGCCCCTGGATAGCCATAGACATAGCACATTACCATGCCTCCTGTTTTAAGTACTTTACACACAGGGAATCCTAGCAAATACAACACATAAGGGAGTTCTAAAGGGGGAAAAGAATGTAGAAGGTGCCCTGTTCATAGGCATTAGACTCAAACTGCCTAGATAAGTCATGATCTCAATGATTATGCCTCAAGAAACCTGTAGTAAACATGTTATAATTACTGAGAATTTTGTGCTCAATCCCCTGGAGTTACCAAGACAGGTATGGCTTTTTCTAGGCCATCCAAACAAGCTGGACACAGTGGTTTGTAAGAGAGGCCAAAGAAGGGGCCAAACAAACTCATACACTCATAGACAAGATCAAATAAAGGCTATAGGCATAGGCAGGTTAACAGAAAGATAACAGGAGTTCAGTCAGAAGTTTATACCTTGTAAAGAATTTCAACAAACAAGCAGATAGTATCTAGGTAGTGTGGAATGCCTCCAAGATAAGTACCAAAAGAGAGATAGAGTGTAGGAATATTTTCTTAAGAGTTTAAGAAGAGAGGAGAGATGTATTGCCAGTGCTTTTCAACGCGTATTGTGTGTGTTAGGATGAAAGAACATGCTAGTTTATATAGGTGTGAGAGTGAGAGTTCAAATTCAAATGGGTAAAAACATAAAGGCAGGAGAAAATTGTCTTCCAAACTTAAGAAGGATTCAATTAGGTGGACTTACCAAGTATAGTTCAATTAATCCCTAAACTTAAGGCAAATCAAACTTCATGACAAATATAGTTCTCTCCTTTTACATATAATGAAGTCTAGGTTCACAATCAGTTATGCCAACTTACTTTAGGCTCGAAAATCACTTTGAATAATCTCAAAGATTCCAAATCTTTAAATGATACTGAATTAAATTATCAGAACCAACTTCCATTCACATATCAATTACGAATTTAAATTAAGCATAGTCATGTCCAAAACACATTACCATTTTCGTTTTCATCCTAAATAAGCTATGTGATCATGAATTTTAACAAAATAAGGGCTACGTACACTGTCAAGGATGAATACACTGTTGAGGATGCTGAATTATATCCTAACAATGGTAACATGTAACACAGGCTTCGAGAGTGTCAAATTCAGGCACGCAAATAGTTTGAAAACAAGATTAGATTCAACCAGTGAATAAAAAAAGAAAATTATTAATCGCATGGTCTTGCACCCTAATTGATTAATAAGTAACGAAATCATGCTAATTCACGAGAAAACTATGCAAATTTAGGTTCAATCATCACATAGGTTCAGGGATAGCCAGAACAAAATGGAAAGAGGATTAGGGTTACCCGTTTGAGGTTGGAGTCGGGTCAAGATCGACCCAACCCCGGTGGCACATGCATGGGTTTTTCCCTTTTTCCCAACGGTGATATTCATAACGTTAGAGAAAGAATCACCGGCGTGTTTTCTCCGGTGACAATGGCAGACGTCAGTGGATGAGTTTAGATTCCAACCTCGCAGTTTTGGGCAATTAGTAGGTGGGTTTTGTTGCGGAGAGTGAGGGGAACACGATGGTGTAATGTATTTTGAGTTTTGCCGGTGGAGGTGGCCTGAAAACGGCGTAGCAGCAGGATTGTTAGGGTTTCGCTTGAGAAAGAACAGAGAGAGGGTGACGGCGTGACATTGTGGGATATGAGAGGCGTGTTGGGGTTTGGGGGGTCCTACTGTATAATTAAAAAAGGAAATTCTGATCTCAGCCGTTGGATCAAGCTGGTGAACGGCTAGGATTTTGCCACGTATGCCCACGTGGGTACACGTGGCCTGGTGATGTATATATGTTGGGAGGGTGTGAGGTGTATAAATGACATGTATATTTGTGTATATGAATAGTATAAAAATGTAGAAAAGGGGTATAAAATAGGTGTAAAATTGTAAAAATTATAAAATTAATTCTAACATGATGGGATTACTAAAAAATGTAAACAATATATTTTTTAGGTTTTGGAAAAATTTGAGTAATTTTGTCAGAGTGTGGAAGTAATTGCAGAATTTATAATTGGACACGCGCATCCTGTAAAATAGCAGTAATTTGTGGTGGTGCTTCAAAAAATTGCCTAATTGGCGTGCTTGTATGAAATAATAATTTTGAATAGGGGGTCAGAGTGAAAATAATTGTATGGTTATCTGTGTGATTTTGTTTGAAAAATGGCTATTGAAACAGGAGGGACAACATTGGGTGTCAACAGCTGCCCCTCTTTGCCCGGGGATGATGAAAGGAGTCTACAGGCAAAGACATTGACAGAGCGGCCAATTTTTTTATGACTCTTGGAAAGTGTATTTAGAGATTGTAAGTGTTTGTGCGGGGTGCCAGATTGTAGTGCCTTTGCAATGCCGGATTATATGTCCTGCGATAAAAATGAGCCTTGCAAAATAATATGTAAGTAAATGCTTAAATAGACTTTCCTGTCGTTGGATCGTCTTGCCTATGCCTCTCGTAAAGAGACCTATGTGCTCGTCAGCATTGCTACTGCCTCTCGTTGTAAGATGTATGCCTCCTCGTAATGATAACCTACTACTACTGCCTCTCGTCGTGAAATGTATGCCTCCTCGTAAAGAGAACTTACTGCTCGTCGACACTGCTATTGCCTCCTCGTAATAAGAACCTACATGCATTTCAAGGGAATGAAAACTGCTATTGCCTCATTGTAATGAGAACCTGCTGCTACTGCCTCTTGTCGCGAGATGTATGCATGTCCCGTCAGGCTGTGTACCCTACGAACAAAAGTAAAGTGAAGTGCAATATAGGATGCCATTGTGGTGTCTGCAATATTGTTAGGAATTGTCATTCTTCTGCTTTTATAGTGCCTGCGTTCAAAGAAAAATTTGTGAGTTGCGGGAGGAAGATTTGACTTGTGCATTCTTTGTTTGCTCCGCGCCTTCTTCTTGTAGTATCTTTGTGAATGCCAGGACCATAGTCGAGCTAGTGGGGATATAAAGAAATAAAAGAAAATAATGCAAGTGTTTTGAAAAAGAGTTGTTAGAAAAAGTGTTTTATTTTCATTGAATTACAGACTGCATTGTATAGTTCGGGTACAATACTGATGCTGCTTGCCCCTCACACCATACTAGAAAACCTTTCTTTGATGAATTTTGAGGGGATCTAAAAATTCTGCCCCAGTTTCTGCATTTTGCTTTCTTTTGAAATTTTTGAGAGGATTTATAAAATTTATGCCCCAGTGTCGGTTCTGTCTGTCCTTTTGGAATTTTTGAGAGGTCCTCAGAAATTCTGCCCCAGTGTCTATTTCGCAGGGGAAAATAATTTTTTATATTAATTATACCGAACCTTGAGTAGGTTTCCTGCGTTCCAGCTTGGGGAATCAGGTAGTAACGTAGTTCCAGAGTATATGAGATATTGCATAAACAATAAGGCTATTATCTAGTGAAAGTATTTAGACCTAGTATCTTTTGACAGCATTTGCATTGATCGGTTTTAGCCAAATTTCTCCGTCCATCTCTGCTAGTACCAATGCTCCTCCGATCAACACTCGATGAACTATTTATGGCCCTTGCCAATTTGGTGCGAACTTGCCTTTTGCCTCTTCTTGATTAGGGAATATCTTCTTTAGCACCAATTGCCCTAGTTCGAAAGGTCTCACACGAACTTTCTTGTTGAATGCCCCATCGTTTTCTGATACAACTGTCCATGACATATCGCATTCATCCTCTTGCCGTCAACCAGTGTTAACAGTTCCATTCTTCCTTTAATCCATTCAGCGTCTTTCAGTTCTGCTTCCTGGATGGCTCTTTGAGAAGGTACTTCGACTTCTGCCGGTATCAATGCTTCTGTGCCATAGACTATTGATGTCCTTACAGTAGTGCGGTATCTCAACAAAGCATATGGCAGACTCTTATGCCATTTCTTCGAATTATCAATCATCTTGCGCAGTATTTGCTTGATATTTTTGTTGACTGCCTCAACTGCTTCATTCATTGGAGGTCTGTATGCAGTAGAATTATGGTGCTTGATCCTGAAAGTGTCATAGGTCTCTTTTATCAAGTCACTATTGAGATTGGATCCATTGTCAGTGATACCTGACTCGGGAATGCCGAATCGACAGATCATTTGGTCACGGGCGAAGTTTGCTATTACTTTCTTCATTACTGACTTGTCGGATGCAGCTTCTACCCATATGGTAAAGTAATCGATGGCTACCAATATGAACCGATGTCCGTTTGATGCAGCAGGTTCAGTTGGTCCTATGACGTCCATCCCCCAAGAAACAAAGGGCTAGGGTGATCCCATAACATTCAGCTTGCTCGGAGGTACCCAGATCATGTCTCTGTAAACTTGGCATTGATGACATTTCTTTCTGTGTTTTATGCAGTCACGCTCCATCGTCATCCAGAAATAGCCAGCTCTCAAGATCTTCTTTGCGAGCATAAAGCCATTCATGTGCGGGCCGCACGTTCCAGCATGTATTTCTTCTAGTAGTCTTGCAGCTTCTTTAGCATCTACACATCTCAGTAGCCCCAAATCAGGTGTTCTTTTGTACAGGACTTCGCCATTCAGAAAGAAACCATTTGCCAATCTCCTCAACATCTTCTTTTGGAGGATTGTAGTGTTTTTCGGATAAGTGCTGTCCTTGAGGAAATTCTTGATGTCATGGAACCATGGCTTCCCGTCCAACTCTTCTTCCACATGAAAGCAATATGCTGGTTCTTCTTTCACTGCTACAGGTATGGCATCAACGTAGCTCTTGTCGGGATGCTGGATCATGGAAGATATGGTAGCCAAGGCATCCGCAAACTCATTCTGTAGTCTAGGCATGTGCCGGAATTCTATTTTGGTGAACCTCTGCTTCAGTTCTTTTATGCAATCCCACTATGGCAATATCTTGGAATTCTTAGCTGTCCATTCACCTCGAACTTGATGGACTAACAGATCGAAATCTCCGATTGCTAACAATTCTTGTATGTTCATGTCTACCGCCATTCTAAGCCCTAAGATGCACATATCATATTCTGCTATGTTATTGGTGCAAGAAAATCTGAGCTTGGCCGTGACAGGGTAGTGTTGGCCTGTCTCGGAAATCAATACTGCTCCAATGCCGGCTCCTTTGAAAATTACCACCCCATCAAAGAATAATCTCTAACCATCATATTCTTCTACAATGTCTTCTCCAACAAACATGACCTCATCGTCCGGGAAGTAAGTGTGCAAAGGCTCGTAGTCGTTATCCACAGGATTCTCGGCCATGTGATCAGCTAGGGCTTGAGCTTTTATCGACTTCTGAGTGACAAAGGTGATGTCAATTTCACTCAGTAACATTTTCCACTTGGCCAATTTTCCTGTAGGCATCGGCTGCTAGAAGATATACTTGAGTGGGTCCATTCTCGATATCAACAAAGTTGCATAGGATTTCAGATAGTGCCTCAGCTTCTACGCTACCTAAGTTAATGCACTACAAGTACATTCCAGTAGTGTGTATTTAGCCTCGTAGGGAGTAAACTTCTTGCTTAGATAATTTATCGCCTGCTCCTTTCTTCCCGAGGAGTCATGCTGCCCCAGTACACACCAAAATGCTGAATCTACAGATAGGTACAATATCAAAGGTCGCCTAGGTTTGGGTGGAACCAGCACGGGCGAGTAAGACAGATACTCCTTTATCCTGTCAAATGCTTTCTGGAAATCTTCTGTCTACTCGATTGCTGTATCTTTCTTCAATAATTTGATAATTGGCTCACAGATGACAGTGGACTGAGCTATGAATCGAATGATGTAGTTAAGCCTCCCCAGGAAACTCATGACCTCTTTCTTACTTTTCGGTGGTGGAAATTCTCGGATGGCTTTGATCTTTAGCTGGATCTAATTCAATTCCTCTTCTGCTGAGTATGAAATCCAATAACTTCCCAGCTGGAACACCGAAAGCGCACTTTGCCGGATTCAGCTTCAATTGTATCTATGCAAGCGATTGAAGAACTTGCGCAGATTATCCGGATGCTCCGAGCTTCCTCTTGACTTGATTATCACATCATCCACATATACCTCGATCTCTTTATGCGTTAAATCATAGAAAATGTTTGTCATTGCCCTCATGTAAGTGGCTCCAGCATTTTTTAGACCGAACAACATCACTTTGTAGCAGTATGTTTACAAGAAGTGGTGAAAGCTGTCTTTTCTGCATCTTCTTTATCCATGAGCACTTGATGATAGCCTGTGAAGTAATCTACGAAGTATTGTAGTTTATGCTTCGCACAATTGTCAATCAAGATATGTATATTTGGCAAAGGAAAGTCATCTTTTGGGCTTGCTTTGTTCAAGTCCCAATAATCCACAAAAAATCTGATTTTCCCATCTTTCTTTGGCACTGGAACGATGTTGGCTAACCAAGTTTGGTATTTGACTGTTTTCAGGATCTTTGCATTGAGCTGTTTAGTCACCTCTTCTACAATTTTCACCAAAGTCGACGATTTGAAAGTCCGAGCTTTTTGCTTGACTGGCGGAAAGCTTGGATTAATGGGCAATTTGTATGCCACAACATCCATGCTTATGCCGGTCATGCAATCATACGACCACACGAATATGTCCTCATACTCTTTAAGAAATTCAATGTACTGCTCTTTAACTTCTGGAGTGAGATGTGCACTAATTCTCGTTTCTTTCACTGTTTTGTCATCACCAAGATTTACCACTTCTGTTTCTTCAAAGTCGGTTTAGTCTTATTTTCAAATCTCTCAATTTCTTCATGTGTTGCCTCATCAACCTCATCAAGGTCAGGTTCCTTAAACTCAGTGGTTTCGTTACACGTTGCAGTTGCAGATTCAATGGAATTATTAGTTTGAATGCTAAAAAATAAAATAATGCATAATTAAAAGGTTAAAAATAAAATAAAAGAGAAAAAGAGCGATGCTTTTATTTATGAATCCTTGCAAAACAATGTTTGTAGGGAGACATGTCAAAAAGAAAAGTGCAAATCCACGACTCGAGATCGGGTTTTATTTTAGAAAACGTGAGAAAGAAAACTGATCCCCCCAGCTCCACCAAGGACCACGATATGTTCAGGCCAGGTTGCTGGACCAATTGTTCAGTGCAACTCCAGATTCCGCTTTTGTGAGACCAGGAGGTTCAACATGCTTTTCCAGGATCACACATCAGTCTTCGTCAGATAGGAACAGCTTCTGCATGCCTGCCAGCAATTCCTCTTCAGTATTAGCGGCTTTTTCTTCATCCTTATGTATTGTAGACACCTCCTCCTTGCAACCGTCCAAGTAGCAAGACGAAACGAAAATATGTAGCAGGGACTTGACACTTCTTTTGTAGTACTTGAGGTCCAACAAGGCTTCTTCCATACTCTTATCGTAAGTCATTAAGTATCCTATGCCAGATTTTTCCTCGTCGGGCCTCATCACAATTCAAATAAGCTTCGCCATACCATCAAAATTCTTTCCCACACCTTTTCCTGGTTTGTAGCTTTCTTCAACATGATGCCTGTTGACACCCAATTTTGTCCCTCCTTTTCAGATAATTGGCTATATTTAACTTAAAGGTGAAATATTAGTTGTTTGAACAAAATTGTCATTAGAAGACATGCATTTATATGTGTTTATACATTAGATTCCTAATTGTGACTATATTACGTAATTGCATCACTTAGGCTATTTTTTAAATACATGTCAAATTGCGATTAGTTATGTTAAATTATTGCATTTATAGTATTTCAGTAATTGTTTGCGGCTATTGATATTTAATTAATTCAATTTAACCCCAACTATTTTATATGTGCATTTTTACTAATTATACAATATATACATATATTCTTTAGCACATTTAAATTGATTATTAATCCAATTTAAATGGTTCAATTTATTTTATATCATAATTTACTATATTACTTTGAAATTCGAATCCTTGTAATTGTTGCAAATCTTCTTTATTCTACTTTGAACCTTGACACAAAAATAGTCCAAATACAATAGTTTGAATGCTTTGACCATATACACTTGCCAAATGTTTTTGTCAAAATCCCCAACATCACTCCTCTTAATCTCCTCTCCAATCTCCAGCGTATCCACCCCCAAAAATCACTCTCAAATTGCATCAGATCCCAAGTTGGAGCTATTCTCCAACGGTTCTCTTTTGAAAATGGCGTTATATATTGGTTTCTTGGCTTTTTGACAAGGGGACGGTGAAAGAAAAACAGACATACACTCACACATCCCCCTTCCAACTCTCTCTACCATCTCTGTTCCATACACACAAAACCCACTCACTATACACATTCACAGTCATGCAGAAACAAAAGGGTCTCGATCCCAAATTTTGATTGACGTCACAGATCTGAAATTGTGAAAGAAAGGTGAGTGAGGAGATCGGAACAGGGGAGTTTGGAAAGGCACCAATTGATCAGAAACGGAACGCCACCACCGAAAAACCCATTTTCCGATCGACCTCGTGTTTGTAACCATCGGCGAAGTCCCAGTTTTCATTGTCTCGTTCGTCTCTCGACGATTTGTGATTAAAATTGGAAAGAATGGCGGAGTCGCAGTGACACTGCCGCTCGCTCATCGGAAAGAGCACAGTCGGTGGTCGCTCCTCCTCCTCTGCATTAGTGGTATGGCTCTGCTCATGTTTGCTTCGCCGGAAATCCCTTTCGATGAATACCTCTGTTGTTTGTTCCCTTACCGTATTGCTGATGGTTTTCTTTTGTTGATTTATCTGGCTATGTTAATCCATTATTTTATGTGAACGGTGGTGGTCTTTCATACTGGATTTCTGGTGATTGAATGCTTCGCCCGTTTATTGTGCAGTTTGACTCGTTTGTTTAATTGTGCAGCTGGACCCGTTTACGAGTGTTATGCAGTTTACTGACCTATAAAAATATTTCTTAATTTGAGGCCTATACACGTTGAGTTGACGGATATACAAGGAATTGATGGATGTTACACCGATTCAGGCCAATAAAAAATAGATATTTACATATATTGAGGCCTATAGACTGATTTGAACACAATACTACAGTCCTTTCCCCGTGTCCCTAAAACAAAAGGCTATGATGAAGTGTATAAGTCGTTACTACAAACGAGCCGGTGACGGAGTGACGAGACCGGTACTTGGCATGGCAACACGACCGGCCGGCGTGTTCTCAGCTGTATCGACGTCCCTAACTTCCACCAAATACACACCTGAGCCGACACTTTACAAAAATCCCTTCCTATTATTTTAAACTACATTTACTATTATTATTATTACTATCATTATTCTTATTATTATGATTACTATTATCATTCTTGTTATTTTCATTATTATTATTCACTAACTCATTTTTCTTAATATTTTTTGCAAGGTATATTGTGGTGGAATTACGAAAAAGGCGAAACTTTCATAACTCATTTTTTCCTTTATTTTATTATTCATTATTATTGTTTTCTTATTATTATCATTATTGTTTACCAACTTAGCTTCATTTATTTTTACGAGGTGCAAATCTTTAAGGAGGAAGCCTCTTAGGAACTTTTATTTAAATTATCATATCATTTGTCTACCTCCTATTAGTTAGTTTAAATTGCTTAGTTATTTATTTCGAATCCCAGTTATAAATTCCGGCCGGTAACCACATTTGGTGGAGCTCGAGAGGTGCCTAACCCCTTCCTCTCGAGTTAACTTGAACCTCTTACCTAGATTTTCTGGTTTGTAGACTAAGTTTCAGAGTTAATTGTAAAATTGGCTAGAAACAAAATAGGTGCCCTAATACGCCTAGTTAAAAATATGTTAGGTGGCGACTCCAATTCTTAAACTCAAACGAGTTCACCCAGTCAAATCCGAAACCCGACTCGCCTCGAGTCGAGTCCAAAATCGGGTATGAAAGAATGGAGACTCCGCTGGGGACATCAAGGTTCAAACCATAACGGACTTTAAATTGGGATTCTTTAATTGCTTTATTTTCTTGTCATTTATTTTAATACTAATTATTCTTCCTTTCTTTTTTTTGCAGGTTTAAGGTTATTTTTAAATTCTAGAATTTTGGCGCCATATTTTTACTTAGTTGTATCCTCTTTTGTAATTGTTTATTTTGCTAACACTTCCTCCACTCTTGGAAAATTTTTACACTTGCACACACTATAAACGGTTACGTGGATTCCACGGTCGTTTCACTCGCTAAAACCCTTTAGGAGGGACGTTTGGAGTATAGTTGGTCCGTGGTACAACCAACCCCTTCAAACGATCCCACCCTTTGGTTGTCCGCCGGAGGAACCATATCCTTGTCTAGAATAACCCACTCTTGGAATGTTCTTTTAGGATAACACAACATGTCCTAAACTTCAGTTATTTTCGAATCTTCTAAATCTTTTTCTTTAAAACAGTTTCACTTCATAATTCTTTTGCCTTTTTTCGAAAATTTCAACCTATTTTCCAGAATTAACTTGTTTGTTTCCCCTTTTTTAAAATTTATTTTTACAAAATATTTCTATATGTGCACCATTTCTATAAATTTGTCAAATCTTTTTCTTAAAACAGGTTTCACTTCATAATTCTTTTCGCATTTTTGAAAATATATCGCCTAACTCTATTAGCCTACTTTTAAAAATTAACTTGTTTGATTTGTCTTTCCCTCTTTTAAAAGTCGTTAAAAATATTTCAATATGTGCATCTTTTCTTTTTCGTGATTTTTAGTATTGTCTAGTTTATATTAATCCTATCTTTCGAAACTAACGCATTTGTTTTGTTCTTATCCTTCCACCATCATTTTACGAAATACTTCAATATGTGTGCATCATTTTACAAAATATATGCATTTCTTTCAAAAACTTGGGCATTTTTTAAACTTGTCCATATCATGCATACCTTCCGCCACTCCTGGCAACTTTCTAAATCGTACATTGAAAACACGGTGGTGACGACCACCTCTTCCCTCACAAAAAACTCCTTTTAGGGGGAACAACTTGGAACTTATTTGGCCCGAGACGTTCCCGCTCCGGAGTTATCCGCTTGGGAGGATTATAAAACTCGGTCTAGCCAACTTCATTCTTTAGTAGCAATGCTAGGAACCATGCATCATGACATATCATTAGTCGACTTGTTCTCAAGTCCAATAGGCCAACTTGTTCAAATAATTTGAACGGGTTTTTGGCCTTAAAAAGTGTTAAGCATGATTTATTGGTATTGAACGTGCAAATGTAGACCGTTTATTGGAATTATTCTGCATTCAATGCCATTCAAAGGTACAAATGGTAACCGAAGAGGCATCAAAGCTGAAATAGAATCAGAAACGACTGTTTATTCCTAAGAGGTTGGAATCATTCTGTATTCAATGCTATACAAACGCGTCAAAGGTAACCGAAAAGGCATTAAAGGCCCAATTTGAAGCAGAAATGACCGTTCAATAGACGGGATGACACATAATGCGCATCCTATACTTTAGGCATTATATAAAGACTTGCCATCCGTGGTTTGTTAAAAGTCCATTAGTATTTTTCTTCTAAAGTGTCTAAAGGGTTCTCAACTCATAACGACACATCTCTTCATATTCTCTGTTGCATTATTTTCAAAAGCTTGTGCCACACGTTGATCATTTAATTGCAATAAAGCGAATTTTTGGCATTTTCTTCTTCCTTTTCCTATCGTCCTTCACTTTTACCAAAAGATCAGGGCCACTAGAACATTTGATATGGTTGTTGAAGTCCCTCAGTTGCTAAGAGATTGGTGGGGAAACTTAAATATAGATCAACAAGACCGAGTTAAAATAGTGTTGGGGAACCTGATTTCACTAATGGAGCAAACAACAAAGGGATGATAGAGGCAGTGGTACAATATTGGGATGCGGACCGAGCGGCTTTCCATTTTGGGAGTGTAGAGTTGACACCATTATTGGAAGAAATTGGCGGGTTAACTCAATTACCATTCGAAAGTGAAGAAGTCTTGATGCCTAAGAATATTGCACCCGAAAAGTTCTTCGAAATGGTAGGGTTTAAGCCCGAATTATGCACAGACAATATAAGGCAGTCAGGAATTTCTCTGACTTCCCTCTATATCAAATTTGGGCATGGAGAAGCATTTCAAGAAGCCGAAGACTATTTTAATATTAACCAGGCAGATTGGCAAGAGCGAAGGGTACTTGCTTTTATCACCAGCTTTTTAGGGACCGTGTTTCCAGAACACAAAGGACGAGTTGATGTTTGCATGGTATCAATTGCTGATATCTTACTCAAGGACCTCAGCAAAAAATACGCTTTGGTATCAATGATTGTTGCAGAAATGTACCGAGCTTTGGAAAGATGTAAAAAAGGTGCTAGCTTTTTCGAAAGTTGTAATTTACTCCTACAAATTTGGTTGATGGAGCATTTGCAAAAGGTGAACAGCATAGACCAAGGCTTCCACTCCGAAAACTACATCTTAACACATACCGCCCGCATAGACAGTGCTCTTGAAAAGTGGGACCGACCAACAACCACTGAAGGCTGGCACCACAGGCTTTCTCAGTTGACATCCGAAAATATACAATGGATGTTTGACTACTTTCCCGGTGTCACAGTGATCACACGGTCGGAAGGAGCTTCATTTCTTATCTTGGTTGGGTTCAGAGGAGTTCACCCATACACTCCTTTAAGGGCACTTAGACAAGCAGGGAGAAAGTAGATTGTACCTCAAATTGTAGACATCAGAAGTTTCAAAGCTGATATTTCTTGAGGAGTGATACCATTCAAACACAAGATATTAGAACTTTGGAAAGCAAGGTATCGAATGGGGTTCGAGACTATTGGACGAGACAGGTTTGATGCAGGATATGATGCAGATTATCCAGACTGGCTGAGGAAAGACATAGCAAAGGCAGTTCAACCAAGAGCAACAAGAAAAAGGAAAAGAAATGCTGATGAATTAGAATCCGAGTGCAAGAGGCTACGCCAACAACTGGCAAAGGCACGAGAGAAAATAGCAAAGAAGCAAAGTTTAGTCGAAGCAAAGAACAAAGAAAAAGACAAATGGCGCAATGAGGCAGAACTTCTGACAAAACGCATAGAGTCTATCGGTGTATGGGCTAGCGAAGGAATGGACTCTGTGGCTGACAAAGGAATAGAGGAGAAAGGAAGGAAGGCTTGGGAAATGTTGAAAAACTTCACGTTCGACATATCCCGGCTCCTAACCGACGCAGACAATATCATCTTCCAAGGAGACTTGTCAGGGGCAAGTTCGTCTAGCAAAGATTCATCCGAAGGGGAAGAAGATGAATCTTCTGAGGATAGATCAACATGAAGAATGCTCGCTCAGGCCATGATCTGATTTTCTAGCAACGTTTAGTCCTTTCCTTCCCTTACGTTGTTTCAGTATCAACCATTGTAATAAAGACCAATGTCAAATAAATGCAATATTCTCTTTTAGACTCCGCATTTTGTAGCAAACGAAACGACGCATGTGGCACAAAGCACTTTTCAAATCATCGTGCGTAAAGCGGTCCTTTACATTATAGGATGCATCTTCTTATTTGATATATGTGCGCATTGCATGAACTTGTATGTTGCTCTCGATCTCCAAAGGAATCTCTTCCCCAATCCCATCTCTTCCTTAGTCAGGCATCTCATCTCCCTACTCTACACCCAAATTCTGATATCTAAAATCTTTCGCATGTCCAAACTAGCTCTAACTCACTACCGAAATCAAAACCTATTGTCCAAAGGTTGAGTTAAGTCAAATACCAAGGCAAAAGATATTTTCTGTCGCACAACACAATCTATTCCTTACACAACATCTTTACCACTTCCCATTGATACTCAAACCCTCATCTCCTATTTGAACAAGCATCGGTTGTTTGACCAAAATTCTTGGCTTGTCTGCTACATAAAGCACTCAGGCAATCTCTTGTGATACATGGGAATTCTATCACAACCTCCAAATTCAAAGCGCTAAGCCATCATCCACGGTCTAGGCATTCTCTTAAGCTTACGTGTCATTTTTACTTCAAGTCTTTGCTAATGTGCCCACACAGTTTTGTGCATTTCACCATTCTGTTACGGTTACGTCGTACTTGAACACCGAAGTTGGTCAGGAATTTGCATTTAGAAAGCCGAAATGACAAGCTAAGTTGAAAATACCTTTTTCTACAACAAAGTCCTTTGGACCACCAGCATATGATAGCAAAGGCTTTCAGACAATCCCAATACCATACGACTGAGCTCACAACCTCACACTGCACCCAACTTATACAATAAACAACATCTCCTCTGTCAAGACTTTCAACGACAATCTTAGCGAGCTAGACAGACGAAACCTCACGCCTTTGTTTCCTTTAGCCCAATCAAATGACATTGCGACCAGCAAACAAACTGCTCCCTAGATACCCATTTCTCAATTCGATCGCAACAAGATCTACACTCGTCACTTATACATTCAATGCCATGACACCACAAGACATCTAGCACTGCAACACAAAATTCAGAGTCTGATTGACCCAAAGCAAAATAATTGTACAAAAAAAAACGAACAATGGGAAATTGCAACCCCAAACCACAAAACACCTTTGCACAAACTGATCCATCAAAATTGGCTCTATGATTTTCAAAAGCACAAAACATGAAGACACCCCATTACAGCCTAAGACAAATACAATTTTTGACAATCTCCAAATCCGGCAAAATTCAAACATCAAACCTCAGTCTGAGTATGCAAATATCCACATACTCATAATCGTCGATATACCCAATCGTCACACCTAAGGACGAATGCAAATTTTAGACAATACATTGGGGTTCATTGCAATATAACCACTCTCTCTTGTGATCTGGCATAGGCAATAAATTGGGACAGAATTTATGAGGATCCCTTCAAAAATTTCCAAAAGACGCAAACTTGACACTGGGGCAGAAATTTTTGAGGTCCCCTAAAAAATTTCAAGAAAATTCCTCACAATAGCACTACGATAGCTTCCTTAGCATGTTGCATGACACAACAATAGTACTCTATTTGTCGCACTTTACTTTACTTTTGCTTGCAGGGTATATAGCCCGAAGGGTAGACAACCTTATGAAGAAACATCATGACAAGGGAAAAATTATACAAGATGCAGCGGCAGAGTGAAGTACTACAAATGCGCAAGTCAACCTCCCCCTAAAAAGACTAACAAATTTTCTTTGATTGCAGGTTTACACATGTACCGAGTATACCTAACAACTTTTGCAAAAGCAATATTTATCAGATTAAAGAAGCAAAGAATCCATGTCGGTGGATATATAGGGTCCGCGTCTGTGGACATAACATCAATTTGATAAGCATAGGATCCATGTCGGTGGATATATAGGGTCCGCGTCTGTGGACATGACATCAATATGAGAACCATAGGATCCATATCGGTGGATATATAGGGTCCGCGTCTGTGGACATGGCATCAATTTGACAAGCATAGGATCCGCATCGGTGGGTATATAGGGTCCGCGTCTGTGGACATGACATCAATTTGACAGAAGCATAGAATCCATCTCGGTGGATATATAGGGTCCGCGTCTGTGGACATGACATCAATATGACAGAAGCATAGAATCCATGTCCGTGGATATATAGGGTTCGAGTCTGTGGACATGACATTATTTGAAGAGCATAAAATCCATGTCGGTGGATATATAGGGTCCGCGTCTGTGGACTTGACATCATTTGACAGAAGTATAGAATCCATATCGGTGGATACATAGGGTCTGCATCGGTGGACATGACATCCATAGAATCTGCGTCGGTGGATAGATATAAGGTCCGCATTTGTGGACAATTCAGCAATTGAAGGTATAGGGTCCGCGTTTGTGGGCATAGTTCAACATTTTGCAGCAGAGTAGGGTCCGCGTTTGTGGGCATAGTTCATCAATTCGAAGCAGCGTAAGGTCCGCGTTTGTGGGCATAGTCAGCAATTTGAGGAAGCATATATAGCTGCGTCGGTGGACACGTTCAACCGTGAAAGCATCATAGGGTCCGCGGTTGTGGACATGACAACAATGAAAGAAGCATAAAATACATGTCGATGGATATATAAAGTCTGCGTTTGTGAACAATTCAGCAATTGAAGGTATAAGGTCTGCGTTTGTGGACAATTCAGCAATTGAACGTATAAGGTCTGTGTTTGTGGGCATAATTCAGCAATTTGAAGCAGAGTAAGGTCCGTGTTTGTGGACATAGTTCAGCAATTTGGAGCAGTAAGGTCTACATTTGTGGACAGACCAACTATTGATCAAGCATAGAATCTGCGTCGGCAGATGTATAAGTGTCACGACCCAATTTCCAAGGGCTCGTGATGGCACCTAAACAACATTTGCCTAGGCGAACCAATGAAACAAGATGCGGAAAAGAACAATAATGTGAAAAGATCATAAATGGATATATAAATATAAAAGGGTGAAGTCCAAAAGAATATATCCACAAAAGAATTGGAGCATTCTAAGAGTGACTCAATAAAGTATGAATATACATCAAAGAAATCTGAGTCCTATCTCTAAGTGACTCCGGCGGTATGCCACCACGGTCTGTGTGGTCGGCTCACCTCAATCAAAAGTCTCAGAAGCCTCGGGAACCGCTAACGTCCGGGCTGCTGACTGGATGAAGGACCTGCGCACGTAGCAGAGTAAGTTATGAGCCAAAGCCCAGTAAGATCACCGACAGGCCCGCTAAGGTACCCTTGCGGGACAAGTCGCTACATGCATCATAAGTAACAACATACTATGGTAATCATACAATAAAGTAGTAAAATCACAAATAGATGTAACACATTCCATACACACAAGTAGTAACCAGAAGTCTCAAGGATTATGCCCATCCAACGTAAGGCATAGGTCAACTCAACGGCGGTTTGGAGGTCCAATCTCTACTCCCGTGCCGACTAACCTAGACCTACGATGGACTAGCAACACCACTACTAAGTATCAACCATATACCGTGACCCGAAGTCACTATCACAATCATGAATAAGTAGACCAACGACCCGTAGTCGTTGGCTCATCTCAAATCTGTCTACGATCGCACCACACCCCCTGTCAAGTGGGTCGTATCTCAATAAATCAAGTGACCACACCACACCCCCTGTCAAGTGTGTCACATCTAAAAGATCAAGTGTCCACACCACACCCCCTGTCAAGTGTGACACATCTCATAGTATAGGCGACACCACACCCCCTGTCATGTGTCCCTCTAACAGTATTAATATCCACGACATTAATAACAATAACAGAAATAATAACAGAAATATTAATAACGATAATATTTCACAGTCACCGTAACCCAGGTTGGTTATGCTAGCTGAACGTAAGGCGAAGGTTAACCCGACCACAGTTTGGGGGTACAATCCCTACTCCCATGTCGTCCAACCCAAGGTTACGTATAGACAGCACTACCCAACCCGGCACGTGAACAAATCAAGTACCAATATCATACAAAAGCCGGAAAAATCCTCGGCAAGACATTTATCATGACATGCCGGCAACATCCTCGGCCATGTCCCAAGTTCTTGCTATCTAAGCATGGCGTAGCAAGCGTTACTACGATATAAATTTAAGCTACCTCGACGTAGCGTTTAGACCGGCACATACCTCGGTCGAGTCACAATCTCGCTATTTATAACAAACAATAATAGCAAGTAATTCACATCATTAATTCTAACCATTGTTAGGTATATATATGCGTACATGAAGCATACTAGCATGAAGGAAGAGTCCACAAGCACAATAGAGGTCAAGTCTCACTTACCTCGAAATTCGGGCTCAAATGCCGGGAAGAATCTCCTTTCCCGCTCGCCTTGTCCGCGAAGGACTCTCCACTAGGTCTATTAAGACAAGATATAGCACATATGAGTGCTCAATTATAGCTATTTAAGCCTATAGGCATCCTAGGGTAAAAATTACCAAAATGCCCCCGGGTAGGGCCGAGCCCTAAATTTACAAAATGTACTTTTCCGGACTCCCCACGCTCCCGTGAGTCCAAAAGTACACTTAGATTCCACATGCGAGCCTTGCTCGATGTCTTTCCCCAATTCTTAAGAATCTAGGGTTCTAACCCATTTCCAAGAATCAACCCTTTGATTCTTGTGTTAATCAACATAAAGATGGATTGAAAGGGCTTACCTTAAGTGTAAGTATAATTGGATCTTCAAGAAATACCCAAAAATCGCCTCAAGATCTCACCAAATGATTTTTATAAGTTATGAACCGAAATGGCCCGAAATGGCATTTTTATAGCAGTTTTTTTTTGCCTCTGTGACAGCTTCTTCTAAAAAAAATCATAACTATTGATAGGAATATCCAAATGACCTGAAACCGGTGCCATTACAACCACAACTCAAAGGGCTACAACTTTCATGTTTTGAGTTTTTCCTAATTACTTACGGATTGGCCGAAAATTTAGCTTTTATCCGGCTGTTTGCGCCAAAACAGAACAGAAAAGTCGCACCAGATTTTCTACTGTTTTAGGGGCAAAATGGGACCCTACGAAGCTCGGAATGATCCCAAATTTTGCACACAAGCCATAAAATACTTGGGTGACATGCTCATCAAGACGGAACTCAATTCGGACCTCCAGAACTCAAAAAGTGGGTCCCACGGCAAAGGTTCAATTTTCGACTTTCGCCAAAATAGCGAAATTTAACCAAACGACCTCGGAATCCAATTCCGAAAGTTGCTACAAGTCACAAATGACTATACGAACCTAACGGAACTTTCGGATCTCTCATCGGAGCTCATTTGCTCAAATCGAGCTCGGAAACCTCTTTTAACTCTTTTAAACTTCCGAAACGGGGACTTTATCAAAAGTCCTATCAAACGAGTTCCGTTTTCAATTTTGAAGGTTGCTAAAATGACGAGACGGACCTAACGGTGCGCTCGGATTTTCCATCGGGGTTCGTTTACTCAAAACGACCTATCGAAACCCCAAATTCCTTTCCGGAATTTCATAAACGGATCCTTTTCTCGAAAACCTATCAAACGGACTCCGTTTGGACTCAGATTTCACAGACGGGTCATAAATGACCTAACGGAGCTTTTGGAACTGTCGACACGCAAATCGAGGTCTCGGATCCCGTAACGACTATTTGAGGGTCGTTACAATAAGGTTCGCAGTTGTGAACATGACAACAATTTGCAGCAGAGCTAGGTCCGCATCGATAGGCATAGTATTGGAAAGACATTTGGATGATACATCAATCAAACAAGTACAAGACAAAACAACCACTCGGCTCAACAGGGAAGTTTACTTTACTTTATCTTTATCTACTGCATTTATCATGATTTTGCTGCACGGTACTCCCCGATCTCTCGACAAACCCCAGTGACATACTCTCACGCCTGTTCCCAACATCACTACCAATTATGCAACCGCAAAACCTCAAACACATAGGAAGCAAAGCTTAACCCTACAGACAATGCCTTTTGCTACATCCGCAAGCTACCTGTTTTACTGAATTCCATACTCGCACCAGTGGTCTATCTAATCCTTTCTTGTTGATTGGGTACCAGCTCCGTATTCCTTCATATTCTTGCCTGCCTATTTGAATCGTGCGCATTTGCAATACTCGTTCCTCAAATGTTTCCCAGCTCAGTCAAGGCAATATCGAAGGCGAGTTTACTCATTTATCGAGACGAAGCGGAAACTATGTACATATAAACTTTTTTTATGGGTGTGTAGCTGTTGACACCCAATTTTGTCCCTCCGTTTTCGCAATTTGGCTATATTTAATTAAAATCTGTAATAGTAATTTTCCAAACAAAACTGCATTAGACAACATGCATTTACGTGCGTAATATTATTATTAATCCCCTATTTCTATAATATTTATTTAATTATGATTATAATTACGTAATTGTATTCATTTAGGCTATTTTCTAAAATACGCATGCTATTTGTGTAATTTAACGCATCACGATATTATTTAATAATTATTTGTGGCTATTTATATCCAATTAGTATTATTTCTGGTCATCTAAATTTATTTATAATTATTTACAAAAAATTTTCTATTTTTATACTAATTATTTATATTTATAAGTATTTTAATTAAATACTAGCCATTTTGTTATTTTTACAATTCCATTTCTATTACACCAAATCCCCGTCATCACATTTTACCCACATATACACCACATATACTCCACCTAAGCTTACACCTCACTAAATACATTCCTAGGCTACGTACAATTCATCATAAGCGTGGTACTACTCTCCAAAGCATACGTACAATTCACTTCTGCACGCAGTACAACCCCCCAAAGCATTGCACCTTTACACTTCAGCTATACTATCATACACACATTAATACACGCGTGTACACGTGTCTCAATCCTGGCCCTTCATCCCCTCAATCCGACGGCTCATATTGAATCTCCTATTTACAACTATACACACACACCCCACACAAAAAACCCTAAAATCATAATACACCCTCTTTCCAAAAATCAGCCGCCGCCGATCCCATTTCCCTCTCTCCCCCTTGGCTCATAATCCGACCCAATACACCCCCATATCTCCACCGTGACTCCGTCATCCCCTCCGCCATCTCCGCTCGTCTCCTCTCTCTCTTCCTTGTCGTTTTCTCACGGAAAAAAGGAATAGATCACTCTCTTCCCTATTTCTATGGAAACCGAAAAGGAGAAGAAGAGATTGACGAATCTCGTTGAATCCGGAGCAAATAAGACGTGAATACATGCTGATTCATCACACACAAGGCAAGCAGTCAATGATTCTAAGCTTGGGATGTTGAGAATCAAGAAGAAACGGACAAAATTGAACGGGTCTAATGAGACTGACCCGACCCGACTCCAATCGGGTAACATCTTTCTTTTTTTTAATTATTATTTCTTGTTCTGTTATTCTCTTTCTGTTTGAAATTGAAAACGCCATGTTTATTCTTATCCGTTATGTTGAAATGTCGCGACTAGCTTATCTCGTCTAAAATTCACAGTTAATGTTTGATAATGAGTATACCTACTACTGGTGAATTAAGCATGTATGTTAATCATTTCTTATTAGTTCGTATTTAGAATGTGTTCATGACTGTCGATCCCTTCAATTTGAATGCGAAGTAGCAAGTAAAAGGTCCGAGTTGGCTTGACATTAGTACTCAGCATGTTTGAAATAGCTGTACCACTTATACTGCTTTTTTTTTTCGTTAAGACTGATTGACAAAAGATCACTACAATCATGTTTCAAGGATTGGTAATTGCTGGGATCAGTGTATATCTCTGCTTAATTGATTTTTCATACAAAAGGAAAGATATTCTCTAGCTCTAAATTTGGAACAGCAAAATCTATTTATGGAAGTGGGTTAACTGTGATGTTTCCTTTATTTTGGCCAAATTGATAGCATGATTTATCTTTTCCTTTCATTAAAACACTGATTGTCTTTTCCTTTTTTTACAAGAATATTTTAAATTTTGAACACCTCTCTCTAGTCCTATATAATCAGCCACTCCTTACTTTATTACACACAGGGAGACACTTACAAATACATCAGAATACTCTCTCCTTCCCCATCTTAGATGCTTGAACAATGCTCCTCTATAACTTACACACTGGGAACACTCTCGCATAAACTTACGGATCCTGTATTCTCTTTTTTCTTCTCTGAAATTCTCAGCGCTGTTACTGCCCCCTGTTCTCTATATTTTACACACAGACACTTGCACACTATCTTTCTCAAGCATACAGAGATACCACGTAGTCTCTCTTTTCAAGAACAGAAAGGTAAACGTCCAGATTGTTGAATGGCATTTGAAAGGGTGGGTAATGTATGCCTTTAGTGTAGCTCTATGTCCTGTGGTTATGTACTTGCTGGTGTAGGCCCCTTTTGGCCCTTCTATGCTAACTTTTGTGCAGGATTATTATGCTGGATAGCTCCCACAGCTATACCACTGTTTAAGACTTTTGCAGGCGACTAATGTTCATGTACAAGACGAACAAAGTTACCACACTTGGACAGAAAAGAAGATGAATCCTTTGAAGTCTGGATATCAGTGTTCAGGAAGGAACTAGGCAGTTCATTCATGTGCACACAGGGCACTCCTTTCTCTCTTCTCTTATCTTCTCCGTAGACCCTTTATATGATGTATTCGCTAGGTTCCCTGCTTGTATTTACAATGTAGATGAAATAATGATGAAAGGTGGCTATAATGCCTATGAAGCAGCAGCAGTATTATTGCTCAAAAGGTGGCAGAATGAGCACCAGAAAACACTGTTATGTGCAGTAAAAATTGGGCTAAACAGGGGCCTGCTTTTACTCTCTTCTTACCTTGCTTATGTTAAAAGGCTGAAACTGAAAATTAGGCTGTTTGCATAAAATTGTAGAATCTGAAATTTATTGAAACTGGACAGGTTTAAAGACTGTTTATAGTGTGGGCTGGTTTCTGCGAAAATCAGAAAAAAAAAGGGCTAAAAGTGCAACACGATTTAAAAACGGGATTATTCATGCAAAATCTTCAATCTGAAATTTATGTTGATAACGGGACTGTTTATATAAGCTAATAAATCTGATTTTGTAAAGTTATAATAGGGTTGTTTTACATAGGAAAGAAAAATCTGAATTTTTGGAAATATGGGCTATCTTCGCAACTCTGAATCAATTGAAGTACATTTATGCAAAATGTAAAGACGGGCAAGTATTACATTTGGAAGCTGATTTTTCTGTAAGTTAAATTGATTTTTAAAAGCTAAATATTTTTTTTCTCTACACACTAACTAATAGTGTGGAAGAGAAAGGAGTAGCTTTGGGGGTCAAGCTTTACATCTACATATTTATAATTATTTTAAAAGGTTAACATGTGAGTTAGCTATATTGTGTCAAGTATTATCAAAGCATATTCTAATATAAATTTCTACTATTATCTTATGTTTAGTATAAGAAGTTACTTATATCACTGGTCGCTATAAAATATATTCACCCTTTTAGTAAACGTATTATTCATTCATTATTACAAAAATGTTTTCTTATAGTCATTATATATATCTATTATATTTTATTTTTCTTAATATATCTGACTATTTTTACGCGACCCCGCAACAATAACCATTTGGGAACGGTGTTTGACAATTAATGTCAAAATGCCACTCCAATAGTGGTGACATTTTTTTAAAGGTACAAACTTAATCCCAAAATTTGAATCCGGCCGGGAATCACCTTTCGTGGGTCCTTGAAAAGTGCCTAAGACCTTCTTTTCAGGACACTAGGACTTCTTACCTAGTGCAGACCTTACCCGGAGTTAACTATAACAAAGCTCGACACAATTAGGTGCCCTAATACGCCTAGTAAAAGAATATGTTAGGTGGCGACTCCAAAACCCACTCAGCCGAGTCACCTAGTCAAACCCGACCTTTGAACTCGATCCGAGTTCGAAAAAATAGGGTGCGACAGAATGGCGACTCCGCTGGGGAATTCAAAGTCCTAACCACAACGGGTTTTATTTTTGGGATATTTATCATTTACATCGTTGAATTAATTGCTTTATTTTTGCTTGTTATTTTGGCTATTATTTTACTAACTTGTTTTCTTTTTTTTTCTTTTTTTGTTCGTTTTTTTTTATTATTTATATGCAATATCCTTGTAATATTTATTGGTATTTTCACTCATACTCCTCCACTTCTGGAAACGACACTTTGCACTCACACGAGCGATTACGTGGATCTCACGGTCGTTCCACCTCAAAAAAAAAACCCCGTAAGCGGGACGGTTGGGATAAGTTGGTCCGTGGTACAACCAACAATTCCAAACGTTCCCACCCCTTGGTTGTCCGCCTGGGGGAACCATGTTCTTGTCTAGTAAATCCACTCTTGGTAGTTTCTTACATCACATCCTATACTTCAAATGTTTTCAAATCTTCCATGAATTTTCTCAATCTTTTTCTTTTAAAATAATTTCAGTTCATATATTGTCTAGTTCATAATATCCTAAACTTCAGTTATTTTCGAATCTCCGAAATCTTTTTCACTTCATAATTCTTTTGCCTTTTTTTCAAAAAATTTCAACCTATTTTCCAGAATTAACTTGTTTGTTTCTCCCTTTTAAAATTTATTTATATGTGCACCATTTCCATAAATTTGCTAAATCTTTTTTTTAAAAAAAAAAAAAAGGTTTCACTTCATAATTCTTTTCTCATTTTTGAAAATATACCGCCTAACTTTATTAGCCTATTTTTCAAAATTAACTTATTTTATTCGTCTTTCCCTCTTTTAAAAGTTGGGAAAATATTTGCATCTTTTCTTTTTTCGTGATTTTTAATATTGCCTAGTTTATATTAATCCTATCTTTCGAAACTAATGCGTTCGTTTTGTTCTTATCCTTTTAAAATCATTTCATGAAATACTTCAATATGTGTGCATCATTTTACAAAACATATGCATTTCCTTTAAATTTGTGCATATCGTGTATACCTTCCGCCGCTCCTGGCAAGTTTCTAAAATCGTGCGGTGGTTACGACCACCTCTTCCCTCGCAAAAATCTCCTTTTAGGGGAACAACTTGGAACCCATCTGGCCCGAGACGTTCCCGCTCCTGAGTTGTCCGCTTGGGAGAATAATAAAACTCAGTCTAGCCAACTTCATTCTTTAGTAACGGCGCTAGGAATCATGCACGGGTTTTTGACCGCCAAAAGGCGTTGATTACGATCTATTTGGCATATACCTTAAAGGATTGAACGTGCAAATGTAGACCGTTTATGGGAATTACTCTGCATTCAATGCCATCCAAAGGCACAAATAGAGGCATCAAAGCCGAAACTGAATCAGAAACGACTGTTTATTCCTAAGCGGTTGGAATTATTCTGTATTCAATGCTATTCAAACGCACAAAGGGTAACCGAAAAGGCATTAAAGGCCCAATATGAAGCAGATTTGACCGTTTGATAGACGGGATGACACATAATGCGCGTTTATCCTTTAGGCATTATATAAAGACTTGCCATCCGTGGTTTGTTAAAAGTCCATTAGCATTTTCCTTCTAAAGGGTTCTCAACTCATAACGACACTTCTCTTCATATTTCATACTGCGTTGTTTTCAAAAGCTCGTGCCACACGTTAATCGTTTGCTTACAACCAAAATTTAGGCATCTTCCTTCCCTTTTTTTCTCCCTCCTTCATCTTTTCCAAAAGATCATGGCCACCAGAACATTTGACATGGTTGTTGAAGTCCCTCAGTTGCTAAGGGATTGGTGGGGAAACTTAAGCATAGATCAACAAGACCGAGTTAAGGCAGTGTTAGGGAACCTTATTTCACTGATGGAGCATATGGCAATGAAAGGGATAGTAGAAGCAGCAGTACACTATTGGGATGCATGCCGAGCAGTTTTTCACTTTGGGAATGTAGAGTTGACACCATTACTGGAAGAAATAGGCGGTTTAAGTCAATTACCATTTGAAAGTGAGGAAGTCTTGATGCCTAAGAACATTACACCCGAGGAGTTCTTTGAAATGGTAGGGTTTAAGCCCGAGTTATGCACAGACAGTATAAGGCAGTCGGGAATTTCTTTGACTTCCCTCTACATCAAATTTGGGTATGAAGAAGCATTTCAGGAATCCGAAGACTATTTCGACATTAACCAGGCAGATTGGCAAGATAGGAGGGTACTTGTTTTTGTCACCAGCTTTTTAGGAACCGTCATGTTTCCAGAACACAAGGGACGAGTTGATGTTTGCATAGTAACAATTGCTGATGTCCTACTCAAAGACATTAACAAGACATACACCTTGGTACCGATGATTGTTGCAGAAATGTACCGAGCTTTAGAAAGATGCAAGAAGGGAGCTGCTTTCTTTGAAGGTTGTAATTTGCTTTTACAAATCTGGCTGAAGGAACATTTGCAAAGGATGGATAACAAAGATCAAGCTTTCCATTCCATACCAAGAGAAAACTACATCTCGACTCATACCGCCCGCATGGACACTGCTCTTGAAAAGTGGGACCGGCCAACGACAACCGAAGGATGGCACCACAAACTCTCTCTATTGACATCTGAAAATATACAATGGATGTTTGATTATTTTCCCAGCACTACAGTGATCACACGGTCGGAAAGAGACTCGTTTCTCATTTTAGTGGGCTTTAGAGGAGTTTACCCATATACTCCTTTAAGGGCACTTAGACAAGCGGGGAGAAAGCAGATTGTACCCCAAATTGCAGACATCAGCAGTTTCAAAGCAGATATTTCCGGAGAAGTGATACCATTTAAAGACAAGATATTAGAACTTTGGAAAGAAAGACGACAAATGGGATTTGAGACTATTGGACGAGATAGGTTTGATGCAGGCTGTGATGAAGATTATCCAGACTGGCTAAGGAAAGACATAGTAAAGGCAGTTCAACCAAGAG
This sequence comes from Petunia axillaris subsp. axillaris, assembly GCA_029990575.1. Classification (NCBI taxonomy): domain Eukaryota; kingdom Viridiplantae; phylum Streptophyta; class Magnoliopsida; order Solanales; family Solanaceae; genus Petunia; species Petunia axillaris. The sequence goes on along the minus strand of JARKNS010000001.1, from coordinate 6,855,777 downwards.
CAACAAGAAAAAGGAAAAGAAATGCCGATGAATTGGAATCTGAGTGCAAGAGACTACACAAACAACTGGCGAAAGCACGAGAGAAAATAACGAAGAAGCAAAGTTTGGTCGAAGCAAAGGACAAAGAAAAAGACAAATGGCGCAATAAGGCAGAACTCCTGACAAAACGTATAGAGTCTATCGGTGTATGGGCTAGCGAAGGAATGAGCTCTGTGGCAAACAAAGGAATAGAGGAGAAAGGAAGAAAGGCTTGGGAAATGTTGAAGAACTTCACATTTGACATATCCCGGCTCTTAACTGATGCAGACAATATCATCTTCCAAGGAGATTCATCAGGGGCAAGTTCGGCCGAGGAAGACTCATCTGAAGAAGAAGAAGAATCTTCTGGGGATGGATCAGCATGAAAGATGTTTACTTGGCCATGATCTAATTTCCTACCAATATTTAGTCTTTTCCACTTTTCACACTATTTCAATATCAACCAATGTAATAATCTCCAATAAATGCAATATTATCTCTTAGGCTCCCTATTTTGTTAGCAAATGAAATGAGACATGCGGCACAAAGCGCTTTTCAAAATCATCGTGCGTAAAATGGTTTTTCGCATTATAGGATGCATTCGTTACATGATATGTGTGCATTGCATGAACTCGTTTGTTGCTCTTTCTCTCTCTCTCTCTACCTGAGTGAATCTTTTTCCCAAATTCAATATCTCTCCAATGCATATAACCCTACTTTTCTGATATTTTGCACATTCTGATTACTTCCTAACTCAAAGACTTCCTCTCCAAAAGGTCGGCTCGAGTTGAACACCAAAATAGAAGACATGGCTAAGCAAAGTGCACTTATTGGTGATTTGTCAAAACAAGAGGAAGCTATTGCAGCAAGTATTATGCGTATGGAGCAGAAAATTGACAGGGTAAGAGGAGTGATGGTCGGCCTCAAGGGCACCTCTGACATGCCACAAGAATTCCCGAAGCCAATGTTCGAGGATCACTCTAGTGCGGTCTACACTATTGCACCTCCCGCGATACATGAGTGTGATCCAAAGTATTTTCCAAATTTACATTCATTCATGGTTGAAAGAGCATTCAAAGGGTTAGCAGGAGGCAATCAGGAGATGGGAAGTGAGGAGAATCCGCCAAATATCGCAAAGGTTTACGCACAACAATCAGATATTAGCATGACGACGAAACTTCCATTGTATGATGGAACTAAAAATCCTTATGTACATTTGAGAGCATATCTACACACCCTAGAAAGTATGGAACACGACGATGAGCTCAAGAGGAAGCTATTTGTTAAGACACTTACAGGGTCAGCATTGATTTGGTACATAGGGCAAGACACAAGCAAATGGAATTCTTGGAGCGACCTGGTCGAAGCCTTTATTAATCGGTATAAATCCTATGGCGACTATCATGCACGGAATAGCTTGTTGAAAAGGAAAAGTGTTATAGAACCGATTTCTGAAAAGGTATTGTTTAATAATTTGATTGAAGCACAATCCAAGGATATGGACGTTACAAAGAAAGGGAAAGCTACCGTTAACAAAACCCCAAGTCCTATCTCAATATCTCTTAATAACCAAGCCGTCATCCCTTTGCATGAATCCCTGGCTGTTAAATTTGAGAAACTTAAGTCTATTGGGATGTTGCGGCCACAACGTGGAGAAGTCTTTACCCCACTACCACCTCACTTTGATTCAAACAAACATTGTGCATTTCACTCCAACATACCAGGTCATGACACCAATGAATGCACCGCTCTGAGGAAGGAGATTCAGAGTTTAGTGGAAAATGGAAAGGTAGTCGAAGTGCCAAAGGGAAAACCTCAACTTATGTGGTGCCAACCTCTGACCTTCATGCCAACAGTTGAAGTTTCCTCACAGTCAGTTAACCCAATTTCTTATCAGAATCCAACAAATAACACTAAGAATTGCTCTCATGATGCTCCTCGCAAGTTCACTCCTATTGGTGGTGGGTCATATGCAAGTTTGTATGAAAGGTTGAAAGATGTAGGGACAGTGCACCCTATTGAAAGGAAAAGTTACAAGGAACCATGGAAAGCAGATATGAAAAAGTCATGTGTTTACCATTCAGGCATGCTGGGGCATGATATTGAAAAATGTTTTGCTTTTAAAAAGAAGATTGAAGGGCTGATCAAGTCTGGGCAAATCAAGATTGAAAATGCTAATGATGAAGCAATTGCAGATGACCAGGACAAAGAGGCAACAGTTTAATGACAGACATCCGAATACAAGAAGAGAGCTTCTAAGTTGCATAATCTTTGGAGACATTTATTTTACTTTCTAAACAAGCTTTATGGCACATGTTTTTAAGATATTCCCTTTATGTATTTTGAACTACGCTCGACCTGATTCCTGTCAGTAGCAGGATACGTAGGCAGCCCACACCGGGTTCGGTCCCTTTATAATAAAAATTTTATTTTGCCCAATAAGGAAAGTTGGTGCAAAGTTTGAAATACAGCAGTTGGTTGACAATTGTGAAAAGACATGGATCACGATAGACAAATTTGTAAAGGAAACAGTGATCGCACCCAAGTCTTTGGTGCTTGACAAAGAGCCGACCTCCCTTTTGGTCACCTAAAGTCCAACCTTTTCCTTGACTTCGCACAATTCATCGCAACATCCTCATCAATGATTCATCAATCAAAATTTTTGTCTTGACTGCTACATAAAGCACTCAAGAATTCCTTTATAATCTCTATACCATTTGTCATAATGTCTAGTTCAAGCATTAGTCTATTATATGCCTTCTAGGCACCCTCTTAGCTGCATATCTGACCTTTATGTGCTATTTTGTTATATACTAACTCTGTTTTGCATATTTTGTCATTTTGTTAAAGGTTGCCTAGCATTTGAACACCTAAATTGGCAAAGAATCTGCATTAAGAAGAAGCCAAAATGACAAGCCAAGATGAAATATTCACTTTTGGAGCAAAGTCTTCAGAACCTCAGACATATGGCATCGAGAAAAACAAAACTCAACAAGACATTTCAGATAAATCTGACAATCCTGATTCTACTACTATGCAAGTTGTGGCAAGGGACAAGCAGAATCAGCTGGTAGTATACCCACATGAGAAGATCGAAAAAGAAATCCAGCCAAATGAACAGGAGGGTTTAAATGAAAAGCTCCATAACCTAGAAATGGTCGTCAAAGAAGAGATGAGTTTAAGGAACATTCAAAGTTTGAGGTATAAGGATTTGTGTCTACATCCGTATGTTGAGCTACCGTATGGATACAAAATTCCGAAATTCAACACTGAACGGGGAATCCTTTCTATCATTTGAAAGACTACAGTAACAGGCTAATTGGAGTTGGACATATCGAGGCTATCAGAATGCAATTGTTCATTCAAAGTTTATCTGGATTAGCACTCATTTGGTACACCAAACAAGATTTTAGCAAATGGCACACTTGGGAAGATTTGGCCCGAGATTTTGTCGATCAATACAAGTTCAACATTCGAAAGGATGTGCACCTATATGAGATGCACAAGGTCAAAAGAATGCAACACGAGTCTTTTGAAGAATATGCTACCCGATGGAGAATCGAAGCTTCCAAGATACACCCTCCTTTACCGGAAGAAGAGTTAGTTTCAACTTTCATCCAAATCCAAGAAGGGATTTACTATGAGAAATTGCTCGGCGTTCAGGCACACGACTTTCCTAGTTTGATTCGAATAATAAAAGAACTCGAAATTGGCATTCAAGAAGGGAAGATCATTGGAAGCTCAACAGTGCACTATGCTAATCAACATTTTCAACCCAAGGCACTTGAGAATTTGCAAAGTAATGAAGAAGACAACACATTAGTCGCCATGACTGGGCACCAACCACCATACAACCAGAATCAACAGAATCCACGATTTCATGATACTCCTGACTTACACACTAGACAACCTTCCCACTATCAGGATTTTCAACAAAAACCTTATCAAGCTCAACGCAATCGGCACCAGATAAAAAAGATGAAATCTCGCACATTTACTCCTCTAGCCGAATCTCTGACAAACATATTTGAAAGACTGAGGGATCAAGGGATATTGCAGCCGAGAAATGGATGGGTTCCTTGTTCGAATTTTGATCCATCAAAGACTTGCGCATATCATTCGAACATTCAAGGTCATAACACTGAAGAATGTCCAGCACTGAAACACAAAATTCAGAACTTGATTGAAAAAGGCAAGATAACGGTACAACAAGAACCACCAAATGACAATTTCAAATCTCAAGCTGCAAATACGACCTATGTTCAAGGCAATCCATCGAAGAGAGCTCCGAGGCATTTGAAGAGAAAGCGCAACACCTGAAGACAACCCATCACAATGCAAACTCTACCATATCAATATTTGACTACTCTTTTGCGCTTTATCCCTACTTTGTACCCGAACTACGTATGACTTGATTATTGTATTGGAAAGATATGTAAGCAGCCTACTTGGGCAGGGTTTCATTATAATAAAATTTTCATTTTCTCCTAGCCAAGATAAGCACAATTTTTGGGACATCCTCCTAATCCAATACACTCACACAAAAGTTTTCGATCTAAAATGGAAGAAGTATTCGCATGATAGATTGGGTAACAAAGATTTTCAAGATATCACATCAAAGGACAAATACAGATTCGAGCCGACACTCGGGTGTTCAATGCAAGGCAACCACTTTGTTTTAAATTAACAACTTTTTCTTTGAGAGCAGATCTTTTCTTACAAATACAAGACTCGCAGGCAATACAACAATCTGAGAATGAATGACTCCAGTTCCAATACCTGACATGCATTAGAGGAATGCACTTACAAGCTTTTGGACACGACACTTTTAATACGACGCTTAGCCCCGTCAGGCCTCAAGTATGACGATTAGCCACGTCACGCTTAAAATATGACGACTAGCCCCGTCAGGCTTAAAATATGACATGCTTATGATATGACAAATAGCCTCGTCAGGCTTAAAATATGACGACTAGCCCCGTCAGGCTTAAAATATGACAGGCTTATAGTATGACGATTAGCCACGTCAGGCTTAAAATATGACGACTAGCCCCGTCAGGCTTAAAATATGACAGGCTTATGATATGACAAATAGCCTCGTCAGGCTTAAAATATGACGACTAGCCCCGTCAGACTTAAAATATGACAGGCTTATAATATGACAAATAGCCACGTCAGGCTTAAAATATGACGATTAGCCTCGTCAGGCTTAAAATATGATGACTAGCCACGTCAGGCTTAAAATATGACGACTAGCCTCGTCAGGCTTAAAATATGATGATCAGCTCTGTCCGGCTCAAAATAGGACAAACTCATATATTTTATTTTGCAGGCACCACTACAATAGGACTAGCCACGTCAGGCTTAGAATATGACGACTAGCCACGTCAGGCTTAAAATATGACGATTAGCCTCGTCAGGCTTAAAATATGACGAATAGTCTCGTCAGGCTTAAAATATGACGACTAGCCCCGTCAGGCTTAAAATATGACAGGCTTATAATATGACAATCAGCCACGTCAGGCTTAAAATATGACGATGAGCCCCGTCAGGCTTAGAATATGACAATAGGCTCGTCCGCCTTAGAATTGGACATACTCATTCTTTCTGTTTTGCAGGCACTATTATAATCAGCCTTTATCCGGCTTAAAATAGGACAAACTCATATATTTTATTTTGCAGGCACCACTACAATAGGACTAGCCACGTCAGGCTTAAAATATGACGACTAGCCCCGTCAGGCTTAAAATATGACAGGCTTATGATATGACAAATAGCCTCGTCAGGCTTAAAATATGACGACTAGCCTCGTCAGGCTTAAAATATGACGACTAGCCCCGTCAGGCTTAAAATATGACAGGCTTATGATATGACGCTTAGCCTCGTCAGGCTTAAAATATGACGACTAGCCACGTCAGGCTTAAAATATGACGACTAGCCTCGTCAGGCTTAAAATATGACGATGAGCCCTGTCAGGCTTAGAATATGACTATTAGGCCTGTCCGCCTTAGAATTGGACATACTCATTCTTTCTGTTTTTGCAGGCACTACTATAATAGGCCCATCTGCCTTATAATTGGATATATACATATATATTTTATTTTGCAGGCACTGTTATTAGGCTTGTCCGCCTTAGAATTGGACATACATGTATTTTATTTTGCAGGCACTATTTACAGTAAGGTGATATTTTAAAGGCAATAAACTGGGGCAGAATTTTTGAGGATCCCCTCAAAAATTCCAAAAGGATGCAAGACGACACTGGGGCAGAATTTTTGAGGATTCCCTCAAAAATTCCAAAAGGATGCAAGACGACACTGGGGCAGAATTTTGAGGTTCCCTCAAAATTCATTGAAAAATCGACATCCACAAGCCCAAGATGCAACAATGAGGAGGATGAACAAATCAACCCTTCCCCTCTCCCCAAAACTCACAAATCTTTCTTTGAGTGCAGGCACAAAATAGTAATTACACAACAAACACGACAACATATGGGGAAGCACCACAAGACACTCTTCGACTTTCCAGCAATCCCTTCGAGCCCTTCCTCACTCTCTCATACTTGCTTTCAAAATCAGTTCCCTATACTGAAATTGTGCAATCACAAAATTTCTAACATACACCATTTTAAAACTCCATTAAAAAAGCTTAGTCCCTTCGATTATGCTTTTGTCACTTCATCAAATTATTTATTCCCGCTCAAATCTAAAACCTCTCATATGCAAACAAGTAATCTGCCTAATCTTTTTTTAGGAAGTCAGTTTGTATTCTGTCCAATTCGTACTTACCTTGTGTGAATCGTGCATCGTGCGCGTTTTCTTGCCTAATCGTGCCTAACCATGCCCATTTGTTTGAATCATGCAAATTTACCGTGATTACTCCTCAATACGTCATCAAATTTCAAATCACACACCAATCTGAACTTTTCATACTTGGACAAATTAATTCTTGACACCTAATCGTGCATCAAAAATATCTCACACAGGCAACACGCCATTCTAGAACTACACACGGCCTGATTCTCGTGAAACCCGAGATATGTAGGCAACTCAAAGACCGGAGTTCGGCCAAAAACACCCCGAAACTCTCATTTCTCCTTTGAATCATTTTGCCTCCCAGTCGTGACAAAATTGGCCGCACTGTCAACGTCTTTGCCCGAAGACTCTTTCATCATCCCCGGGCAAAGAGGGGCAGCTGTTGACACCCAATTTTGTCCCTCCGTTTTCGCAATTTGGCTATATTTAATTAAAATCTGTAATAGTAATTTTCCAAACAAAACTGCATTAGACAACATGCATTTACGTGCGTAATATTATTATTAATCCCCTATTTCTATAATATTTATTTAATTGTGATTATAATTACGTAATTGTATTCATTTAGGCTATTTTCTAAAATACGCATGCTATTTGTGTAATTTAACGCATTACGATATTATTTAATAATTATTTGTGGCTATTTATATCCAATTAGTATTATTTCTGGTCATCTAAATTTATTTATAATTATTTACAAAAAATTTTCTATTTTTATACTAATTATTTATATTTATAAGTATTTTAATTAAATACTAGCCATTTTGTTATTTTTACAATTCCATTTCTATTACACCAAATCCCCGTCATCACATTTTACCCACATATACACCACATATACTCCACCTAAGCTTACACCTCACTAAATACATTCCTAGGCTACGTACAATTCATCATAAGCGTGGTACTACTCTCCAAAGCATACGTACAATTCACTTCTGCACGCAGTACAACCCCCCAAAGCATTGCACCTTTACACTTCAGCTATACTATCATACACACATTAATACACGCGTGTACACGTGTCTCAATCCTGGCCCTTCATCCCCTCAATCCGACGGCTCATATTGAATCTCCTATTTACAACTATACACACACACCCCACACAAAAAACCCTAAAATCATAATACACCCTCTTTCCAAAAATCAGCCGCCGCCGATCCCATTTCCCTCTCTCCCCCTTGGCTCATAATCCGACCCAATACACCCCCATATCTCCACCGTGACTCCGTCATCCCCTCCGCCATCTCCGCTCGTCTCCTCTCTCTCTCTTCCTTGTCGTTTTCTCACGGAAAAAAGGAATAGATCACTCTCTTCCCTATTTCTATGGAAACCGAAAAGGAGAAGAAGAGATTGACGAATCTCGTTGAATCCGGAGCAAATAAGACGTGAATACATGCTGATTCATCACACACAAGGCAAGCAGTCAATGATTCTAAGCTTGGGATGTTGAGAATCAAGAAGAAACGGACAAAATTGAACGGGTCTAATGAGACTGACCCGACCCGACTCCAATCGGGTAACATCTTTCTTTTTTTTAATTATTATTTCTTGTTCAGTTATTCTCTTTCTGTTTGAAATTGAAAACGCCATGTTTATTCTTATCCGTTATGTTGAAATGTCGCGACTAGCTTATCTCGTCTAAAATTCACAGTTAATGTTTGATAATGAGTATACCTACTACTGGTGAATTAAGCATGTATGTTAATCATTTCTTATTAGTTCGTATTTAGAATGTGTTCATGACTGTCGATCCCTTCAATTTGAATGCGAAGTAGCAAGTAAAAGGTCCGAGTTGGCTTGACATTAGTACTCAGCATGTTTGAAATAGCTGTACCACTTATACTGCTTTTTTTTTTTCGTTAAGACTGATTGACAAAAGATCACTACAATCATGTTTCAAGGATTGGTAATTGCTGGGATCAGTGTATATCTCTGCTTAATTGATTTTTCATACAAAAGGAAAGATATTCTCTAGCTCTAAATTTGGAACAGCAAAATCTATTTATGGAAGTGGGTTAACTGTGATGTTTCCTTTATTTTGGCCAAATTGATAGCATGATTTATCTTTTCCTTTCATTAAAACACTGATTGTCTTTTCCTTTTTTTACAAGAATATTTTAAATTTTGAACACCTCTCTCTAGTCCTATATAATCAGCCACTCCTTACTTTATTACACACAGGGAGACACTTACAAATACATCAGAATACTCTCTCCTTCCCCATCTTAGATGCTTGAACAATGCTCCTCTATAACTTACACACTGGGAACACTCTCGCATAAACTTACGGATCCTGTATTCTCTTTTTTCTTCTCTGAAATTCTCAGACACTGTTACTGCCCCCTGTTCTCTATATTTTACACACAGACACTTGCACACTATCTTTCTCAAGCATACAGAGATACCACGTAGTCTCTCTTTTCAAGAACAGAAAGGTAAACGTCCAGATTGTTGAATGGCATTTGAAAGGGTGGGTAATGTATGCCTTTAGTGTAGCTCTATGTCCTGTGGTTATGTGCTTGCTGGTGTAGGCCCCTTTTGGCCCTTCTATGCTAACTTTTGTGCAGGATTATTATGCTGGATAGCTCCCACAGCTATACCACTGTTTAAGACTTTTGCAGGCGACTAATGTTCATGTACAAGACGAACAAAGTTACCACACTTGGACAGAAAAGAAGATGAATCCTTTGAAGTCTGGATATCAGTGTTCAGGAAGGAACTAGGCAGTTCATTCATGTGCACACAGGGCACTCCTTTCTCTCTTCTCTTATCTTCTCCGTAGACCCTTTATATGATGTATTCGCTAGGTTCCCTGCTTGTATTTACAATGTAGATGAAATAATGATGGAAGGTGGCTATAATGCCTATGAAGCAGCAGCAGTATTATTGCTCAAAAGGTGGCAGAATGAGCACCAGAAAACACTGTTATGTGCAGTAAAAATTGGGCTAAACAGGGGCCTGCTTTTACTCTCTTCTTACCTTGCTTATGTTAAAAGGCTGAAACTGAAAATTAGGCTGTTTGCGTAAAATTGTAGAATCTGAAATTTATTGAAACTGGACAGGTTTAAAGACTGTTTATAGTGTGGGCTGGTTTCTGCGAAAATCAGAAAAAAAAAGGGCTAAAAGTGCAACACGATTTAAAAACGGGATTATTCATGCAAAATCTTCAATCTGAAATTTATGTTGATAACGGGACTGTTTATATAAGCTAATAAATCTGATTTTGTAAAGTTATAATAGGGTTGTTTTACATAGGAAAGAAAAATCTGAATTTTTGGAAATATGGGCTATCTTCGCAACTCTGAATCAATTGAAGTACATTTATGCAAAATGTAAAGACGGGCAAGTATTACATTTGGAAGCTGATTTTTCTGTAAGTTAAATTGATTTTTAAAAGCTAAATATTTTTTTTCTCTACACACTAACTAATAGTGTGGAAGAGAAAGGAGTAGCTTTGGGGGTCAAGCTTTACATCTACATATTTATAATTATTTTAAAAGGTTAACATGTGAGTTAGCTATATTGTGTCAAGTATTATCAAAGCATATTCTAATATAAATTTCTACTATTATCTTATGTTTAGTATAAGAAGTTACTTATATCACTGGTCGCTATAAAATATATTCACCCTTTTAGTAAACGTATTATTCATTCATTATTACAAAAATGTTTTCTTATAGTCATTATATATATCTATTATATTTTATTTTTCTTAATATATCTGACTATTTTTACGCGACCCCGCAACAATAACCATTTGGGAACGGTGTTTGACAATTAATGTCAAAATGCCACTCCAATAGTGGTGACATTTTTTTAAAGGTACAAGCTTAATCCCAAAATTTGAATCCGGCCGGGAATCACCTTTCGTGGGTCCTTGAAAAGTGCCTAAGACCTTCTTTTCAGGACACTAGGACTTCTTACCTAGAATTTATGTTATGCAGACCTTACCCGGAGTTAACTATAACAAAGCTCGACACAATTAGGTGCCCTAATACGCCTAGTAAAAGAATATGTTAGGTGGCGACTCCAAAACCCACTCAGCCGAGTCACCTAGTCAAACCCGACCTTTGAACTCGATCCGAGTTCGAAAAAATAGGGTGCGACAGTAGCGTGCCTCATTTTCATAACTAGGGCGATTATAAGCCTCTTTTCCCACGCTCGATCTATTGAGGCTATCTCATTTTCGCTAGTGCCTTTGCTTCGTCCTTTATTTATCTCGCCGAAAGGCAAAGCAAACATGAATCTAAACTTTACATACTCGGATAAGTTTAGTCTTTACATCCAAAATCGTGCGTCATAAACATCTCACACAGGCAACATGCCATTCTAAAACTACACAGGACCTGATTCTCGTGAAACCCGAGATATGTAGGCAACTCAGAGACCGGGGTTCGGCCGAAAACACCCCAAAACTCTCATTTTCCCTTGCCACCATTTGCTTTTCAGTCGTGACAAAATTGACTACTCTGTCAACAATCTTTGCCCAAAGATTCTTTCATCATCCCCGGGCAAAGAGGGGCAGCTGTTGACACCCAATTTTGTCCCTCCTTTTCAGATAATTGGCTATATTTTACTTAAAGGTGCAATATTAGTTGTTTGAGCAAAATTCACATTAAAAGACTTGCATTTATATGTGTTTATACATTAGATTCCTAATTGTGACTATATTACGTAATTGCATCACTTAGGCTATTTGTTAAATACATGTCAAATTGCGATAAGTTATGTTAAATTATTGCATTTATAGTATTTCAGTAATTGTTTGCGGCTATTTATATTTAATTAATTTAATTTAACCCCAACTATTTTATATGTGCATTTTTATCGATTATATAATATATACTTATATTCTTTAGCACATTTAAATTGATTATTAATCCAATTAAAATGGTTCAATTTATTTTTTATTATAATTTACTATATTAATTTGAAATTCAAATTCTTGTAATTGTTGCAAATCTTCTTTATTCTACTTTGAACCTTGACAAAAAAATAGTCCAAATGCAATAGTTTGAATGCTTTGACCATATACACTTGCCAAATCTTTTTTGTCAAAATCCCCAACATCACTCCTCTTAAGCTCCTCTCCAATCTACAGCGTATCCACCCCAAAAATCACTCTCAAATTGCATCAGATCCCAAATTGAAGCTATTCTCCAACGGTTCTCTTTTGAAAATAGCGTTATATAGTGGTTTCTTGGCTTTTTGACAGGGGGACGGTGGAAGAAAAATAGAAATACACTCACACATCCCCCTTCCAACTCTCTCTACCATCTCTGTTCCATACACACAAAACCCACTCACTACACACATTCACAGTCATGCAGAAACAAAAGGGTCTCGATCCCAAATTTCGATTGACGTCACAGATCTGAAATAGTGAAAGAAAGGAGAGTGAGGAGATCGGAACAGGGGAGTTTGGAAAGGCACCAATTGATCAGAAATGGAATGCCACCACCGGAAAACCCATTTTCCGATCGACCTCGTGTTTGTAACCATCGGTGAAGTCCCAGTTTTCATTGTCTCGTTTGTCTCTGGACAATTTGTGATTAAATTGGAAAGAATGGCGGAGTCGCAGTGACACCTCGGTCGCTCATCGGAAAGAGCACAGCCGGTGGTCGCTCCTCCACCTTTTCATTAGTGGTGTGGCTTTGCTCATGTTTGCTTCTCCGGAAATCCCTTTTAATGAATACCTCTATTGTTTGTTCCCTTGCCGTGTTGCTGATGGTTTTCTTTTGTTGATTTATCTGGCTATGTTAATCCGTTATTTTATGTGAACGGTGGTGGTCTTTCGTACTGGATTTCTGGTGATCGAATGCTTGGCCCGTTTTTTGTGCAGTTTGACTCGTTTGTTTAATTGTGCAGCTGGACCCGTTTATGAGTGTTATGCAGTTTATTGGCCTATGAAAATATTTCTTAATTTGAGGCCAATACATGTTGAGTTGACGGATATACAAGAAATTAACGGATATACAAGGAATTGATGGATGTTACACCGATTAAGGTAAATGAAAAATAGATATTTACATATATTGAGGCCTATAGATTGATTTGAACACGATACTACAGTCCTTTCCCCGTGTCCCTAAAACAGAAGGCTATGATGAAATGTATAAGCCGTTACTACAAACGAGCCGGTGACGGAGTGACGAGACCGGTACTTGGCATGGCAACACGACCGGCCGGCGTGTTCGCAGCCGTATCGACGTCCCTAACTTCCACCCAATACACACCTGAGTCGACACTTTACAAAAATCCATTCCCATTATTTTAAACTACATTTACTATTATTATTATTATTATAATTATAATTATTATTATCATTATTCTTATTATTATGATTACTATTATCATTCTTTTTATTTTCATTATTATTATTCACTAACTCATTTTTCTTTATATTTTTTGCAAGGTATATTGTGGTGGAATTACGAAAAAGACGACACTTTCAAAACTCATTTTTCCCTTTATTTTATTATTCATTATTATTGTTTTCTTATTATTATCATTATTGTTTACCAACTTAGCTTCATTTGTTTTTACTAGGTGCAAATTGCTTAGTTATATATTTCGAATCCCAGTTATAAAGTCCGGCCGGTAACAACATTTGGTGGAGCTCGAGAGGTGCCTAACCCCTTCCTCTCGAGTTAACTTGAACCTCTTACTTAGATTTTCTGGTTTGTAGACTATGTTTCAGAGTTAATTGTAAATTGGCTAGAAACAAAAATAGGTGCCCTAATACGCCTAGTTAAAAAATATGTTAGGTGGCGACTCCAATTCTTAAACTCAAACGAGTTCACCCAGTCAAATCCGAAACCTGACTCGCCTCGAGTCGAGTCCAAAAACGGGTATGACAATGCCTATCACCCAATCCCCAGACCATTTTTCAATTTACGGGAGTATGTACGGTTCCTCGACCTCTTCAGGCTCAGCTATCTTAGGTATCCACACCTGCTTTTCTTTTGTCTCTCTAGCAATGCGTCTCTAGTGGGGACGGGCATTGGGCGGGTACACAAGTTGCTCCTCTGTCTTGGCAGGTATTGTCTCACGTATTTCTCGTGCTGGTACGCCCCAATCAGATATCACAGGTTCCCTGACCAAATTTCGTTCTTCACAGCCTTTACCTTGACTATCCCAATAAGCACGGTAGAAATTCCTCTTCTTTTCAGTCTCTTATGGTGCCTTGAAAAGACTAGGAGCGAAGTGTGCATAATTCCCTCCTTGAACTGCGTCTTGGCTGTAACTCTTGTGATGTTCTCCTCGACTGCCTTGCACCACTCCCACTAATTCCACAGTATAGAAAGGTTGCCCATCTAGTGTGTTTCCCTCAATTGCCGGTATGGTTTGCTCTTTGTAGATAGAGTTGCTCCCTTCACTGAATACACCAACCTCCTTGTTGTCCCATTCTAACTTCATTCTCTGGTGTAGGGTTGAAGGTACTGCTCCAGCCATGTGAGTCCAAAGTCTTCCCAGCAGCAGGTTGTATGAAGCTGAAATTTCCATGACATGAAACTCAACAGTGAATTCGACAGGGCCAACCATGATGGTTAGGTCGATCTCCCCAATAGTGCTTCTATGTGAACCATCGAACGCCTTCACCTTCATGTCACTTTCTCTAATCTCGCTTTGATCAATTCCTATTCTTTTCAAAGTGATGAAAGGGCATATGTTCAAACCAGATCCTTCGTCAATCAAAACTCTTCCTACGAACCAATCTTTGCACTTGATAGTGACATGCAAAGCTTTGTTATGCCCGAGTCCTTCTGGTAGTAGCCCATCTTCGTGGAAAGCGATCTGATTTGATTCCATGACCTGCCCAACCATGCTAGCCAGATTCTCTACAGTGGTGTCTACGGGTACATGTGCTTCGTCTAACACATTCATCAAGGCATTCCGGTGACTCTTCGATTTCAAAAGTAGAGCCAAAATAGAGATTGTGCAGGAGTTTTACCCAAGTGCTCGGCCACAGAGTATTCCTTTGCCTGGACCTTCTTCCACAACTCTTCTGATTCTTCTTCATTGGTCCCTCTTCTGCCTTGAACAAGATGCTCGAGGGTGTAAATTCTTCCGCTTCGGGTCATTCCTTGGGCGGCAACGGTTTCGACTGCCGTCTTTCCTTTCTTCTCTGCATCATAATCCTATGGTACTACTCTGTTGTTGTAGGGAGGGATTAAATCCACATAGAACCTTGGAGCTACTTCCACTTTGATAGGACCAGGTGCCTCGGCAGCTTGGGAAATGGAAGCAAATGCTGGTGCGACCTCTTTTGCCTTGATAATGGTTCCCTCTAAGTCACAATCTTTATCAAGTTTGATCAAATTTACTCTGTTGTCTCCATGATCAGGTAGAGGATTGTTGCGCACATTCGGTGCCATCAGGTGTATCACCTTTTGATCGATCAAGTCTTGTATCTTGTCCCTCAAATCAAGGCATCTCTCTGTGTAATGGCCAGGTCCTCCAGAGTGGTAGGCACAGGTTTTGGTCTGATCAAAGAATGGTGAAATCTTGTCGGGCATTTTAAATGACCCCTACTAGTAAAGGGAAAACGGAAGTGCGCTCCTGCGCACTAGCTGAAAAGGTCCTTTCCCCTTTTAATAATGGCATGCATCCTGGTTCCCAAGACTCTTTTTTTAATTCCAACAATTTCTCCCGCTCCTCAAAAGCCCACACGAAGTGGTTTAAGAATAAGAAAGGACTGGCGAATCGAATGCGCTCGCCCAGCGAGAAAGGCCCTGACCCTGCCAATCAAGTATTAAAAAGAAAGAAGAGAAAGAAAGGAGAAGAGAACTTCGAGAATAGGCTTTGAGCGAGATTCTGATTCAATTCCACTATTGGTCTTCCTATATTCAATCCTCGACACTATTCTATTTACTGACCTGCTGCTTTGAGCCTTTCGAATAGTTGGGCCCGAGATTCGGCCAATGGGGTGTAGTTTCTTTTGGTTTTTTGGTTGTTATCTGGGTGTGGTCATGGTAAGTAAGTGTTAGTGTTTCTGTAGTTCGGGTTCGGTGAATATGGCGGTCTTTGTGGAGGTGGGTTTTGGAAGGCAGGTTGTGTGTTGTATACTTGGTATGTAGGTGATGGTGAGACATATAGGTATGGAGGAAGTGGTGTTTGGTAGTAGTGGTTGTGGGTAGGAGCATGGTCAAGGGAGGCATGACAAAAGAGACATCGTCTTTCTCTTTCCTGGTTATTCTTGTGCTACCAGTCTGTAGTGCTTTATTGGTGGCTTGCAATGCAACTAAGCTAACAATTCTCTCAGTTTTCAAACCATCTTCAACGATGCCACCAATTTTGATCAACTCTCCGAACTTCTTATCCTGCATGTTCAACATCTTGTCGAAGTATACGTCTGCTTGTATGCAGATGAAGGTCGCCACTATCTCCGTGTAATCCATGATTGGTTGGGCCTTTGCCACTTCGGCTCTCCACCTAGTTGCGAACTCTCTGAAGGTTTCAATGGGCTTTTTCTTCAGCTTCTCCAGATAAAACTGATCGGGCATGGCATCAGTGTTATGCCCAAAACTGTCAACGAAGTCTCCAACCATTGCTTCCTAACTAGTCCATTTCTTCGACTGCTGCTCAGAATACCATGTCAGTGCGTCACCTGTCAAACTACGATTGAAAAACTGCATCCTGATCTTTTCATCATATCCAACCCCAACCAGCTTGTCTCAGTAAGACCTCAAATGAGCCATTGGGTCACCGCTGCCATCGAACAGATTGAACTTAGGTATCTTGTAACTCTTGGGCAACTTTAAATTAGGATAAAGGCACAAATCTTCGTAAGCCAAGCGCCTAGTTTCTTTGGTCACTTGAAACTACTTGAATTTTTCTACCAACCATTTGACTTGTTCTTTGGTATTGTCTGCTGCCTCCTCTGTCAATGCGTACATTTCATTATCTTTGATGGGTGAAGCGGCAGGTTTGGTTTCAGCAGTGAAAGTAGGGTACTGAGTAGGGAGGTTGTTTGTGGTGCTTTTGGTAGTGCGACATAGGTAGGGTATGAGATGTCTTTCTTGGGAAATAAGGGATCTTTGCCATGAGGGCAGGTAGGTTTGTTTGGGTCAATAGTTCCATCAACATAGACAGGGGGAACTCGGTTCTCCAGCTCAAACAACATTTTCTCCAGCTTCGCATACTCTTCGTATGCAACCACCCCATGCTTTCCAGGAGTCCCTCCAATGACGGAATTGGAAGCAGTGCCATCAACTTTATCAAACTCAGCCATGATATTTCGTCTCGTCCTTGTCCTTGTAGGTAAAAGGGGAGGTGTTGAAATTGACCCACTGGATCTCAGCCAGTACTGCGGCGTGGCCAGAATGAACAAACCAACCTTCGGGGACTGGGAGTAAAATAACCTTAAAAACAGCCAAAGATAAATATGAGTAAGGCGTTAGAGAATTAAATATGAAAAATCAATATAGTGCGATCGTGTCCTATTGTGCAGGAGACCTCTTTTATGCCAGAGGTAGGCCTATCGATGATTTATAATAACATATGTGCCAAATACGTCTTTTCGTTTGCTTGAGAATAATCGAAACAGGTCTATAAAAATAAAGAAATTTTATTTGATTTGCTTGGCTTTATTACAAACGCCAATATCAGAAGACAGAGACTCGACTTAAAACTAAGAACGACTCGACTGGGAAAGGGAAAAACGACTCGACTAAGATGGCTCGACTATGTGCCAAGCAAAGAGGTACTCTGATCAAGCATCAGCTTTGACATCTTCCTCCTCCTCCTCTTCTTCCTCGAATTCCTCCTCTTCTTCAGGTTCCTCCGCTGGTTCTTTTTCTAAACTCTTTTGCGGAGGGACGTTGAATATTTCGATAAGATCTTTTCCATCATGCATGTTACCCAAGGCTTTTGTAAAGAACTCGCAAATATCTGTTCCCATCGTGCCCTTATCTGCCAAGGGTACCATTTTGAAATGCTCTCTCCAACCCTTGAGGAGATCTTGCAAGCTCCCTGCGACTTGTCTAGATGGCAATATTTTGGTCATCCAAAACTTGCCTTCATCCCCTTTAATTTTTTTTCCTTGTGTTGCCTTCTAATTTCCCTCTCTTGTGTTTCCCTTAGTTCTTTCCTCTTTTGCTCAAGCTTACTTCGCACCCTTTTGTATTTTTCCTCGAGGCTTGGAGCTTCAGCGTTCCTTTTTAAAGTCACTTTTGATCGGAATCATTTCCTATCTTCTTCGAGCCAATGAGGATAGGCCAATGCGGTGCCAGGATTCACCTATTGTCTCGACTAGGACGAAACTGTATCATTGCTCTCTTTTCCCACATCATCAATATCACATCAACTATCGGGCGTTCAATGTCATTCATGTCAGCATTGAAACTCCTTCCTTTTGTCAACTGAGAGAGTTGTTGTATAATTCATACCTGATTGAGGATTCTTAAGGGAACATAGTGGTGAGTCCTTCGGAACCCGATCAATGTCAAGAATGTATTTTCTTCACTCCGCACAGAGACGATAAAACAGGCACAATTTTCTATCATCCACTGCACACTTTGCAACTCCTCAAACTTAGTGTACCACCCGTGCATGCCTGTAGATTTTGTCCATGGTCTTGCATCCATCATACAAATGTCACTTATAATGATGCCATCAATCCTTAACTCCACTGGTGCGAATGGGCTTACTGTGGTCTTATGTAGATGCTCAATCAACCACATCTGTAGCAAGAAGTGTAACCCCTCAAAGAAGTCTGCTCCCTTTCTACACTTGGTTAAAGCTCTGTAAATGTCTCCCACGATCATCGAAACAAAACTTACTTGATGCCTGGGAGCACCCCTACACAAGCCTTCAACTTCCCACCCCATCCTTATGTCGATCATTCCTTCTTTTTCAAGGAAAATTACACTCCCTAGAAAAGCAATGGTGAAAGTCGTAGATTCGGTCCATTCCTAATCTTGGATTCCTGATGGCCCTTGTATATCGCGCCGAAGAGTCACGTCTCAAAACTTAAAATACAAAAAATTCCAAAGTAACTTTTCCATCTTAGACACTCTTGAAGTACGGTGCGTAGGGAACTTGTAGAAGTTCAAAGAATTCTCTAGGCTGCACTTCTCGGGGGTAAATCATAGTCTCGAGCCCAGGTGTCAACCCTGCTAAACCTCTAATTTCCTCTAGCATTGGTGCCAGTTCTATGCCATTGAAATGAAACACCTCCCTTTTGTAATCCCAGAAATGAGCAGCCGTTTCAACCAGACCCGGTATCACCGTGTGTCCCATAAGGGATACCAAGTCTCCCAATAAATTCTAGACACGCACCCCGCTAGCTATAGCCAAATCATCCCACCAAAGCATGATCAGATAAGGAGTTTGGAAAACAATGTCAAAGTGGAGCGTGCCTCTTCCAGCCATAGTCTGAAAACAAAACAAAACAAGAAGATCAAAATAATCCTACTGTTTTGACCACATAGAAAACAATCGATATTTGGCGCAAACATTTCTTCAAATTCATGCGGGGATGCACACTTGTCGTTTTCAGGTCATGGACCCTTTCGACATTTGGATGAGGTTTAGTAATGGACTATGGCGTGACAGGGACGTCTAACCTTCCTAGGTTTATCATGATGCAAAAGAAAATAAGTACGCATTTTGTTGCCAATTGTTCTCATAATTTCCCCAAATAATCTTTGAAATTCAATACATGAAGACTCTTTTGAAAACATAAAAATACAAAAGAATTGAAAATGACACTAAACTAAGCAGCATACTCTTTTTCCAACCTGGCTCTCTTTGCTTCTCGTGCAACCTCCTTGATTTATGCCATACCTTTGGTTAAGTATCCCTTGGACGCAACTAACTGCAAAATGGCTACTTCGGCGCACTCAGAATTCCATTGTTCCAATTTTATACCCAACGCCTCTACCTTTTCTTCCAACTCCAATGTACGTCCTCCACATCTCGATCTCTTCCCTATTTTCTTTGTCTATTTTAACAGCTTTCAACATGAACTCACGGTATGGAAGCTGAGCCTCTACTTCTTGGTCTCTTATGTCAATCCCTCGGCCTAGCCCAACTACTACATTTCCCTTTATGCTAGCACGTAACCAACTGATGTAATTTGGTTTGCACCCAGCGTTATATCTGTCTGGCGTATCGTTTTCTTTTCCATGACTTGTCTACCTACTCAGGATTTCCTAATTCTTTTAACTCTTGGTACAATGTCTTCAGTATAGTCTAATTGGTAAGCCTTCATGTCTGGTACAAGTAGGACAATCTGATTTCTTCCTGCCTATCTCATTACCCTTAGTGGTTGATAAGGTCGGAGACCTCGCAATCCCATAAGTATCACAAAGGGACGTCTTTTCAAAGCTGATGATAAAGTCAGGTGAAGGGAACCAAGTGAACATCCATTGAATCGAATCCTCCGTTATGTTTTCAAACAATCTTGCCCATTTTTCTGTGCTTCTCGGCTGCTTGAATTTTAGAACCCCGTACCGTTCTCCAACCAAGTAATTTGAACCAATTGGCTTGGACAATTCTTGCGCACCTTCCAACTTTCTCAAATGCTCCTTGAACAATGCTTGCAATAAAAGATTACACCCTTGAAAATATTTTGCTACACTTTTGCAACAACCCAAAGCCCGCTGAATCTCTGTCACAATCATTGACTATACTGTAGCGATACCATCAATCCCGTTGAACACTGCATCAGTAACCATGACAAGCCTCGAACATATGTTGTGATCCAAGCTTTCAGGAAACATCATTACCCCTACAAAACAAACGGCAAATGCAGATGGTCTAGCTCTCCTCCAGTCGCTGTAGGATTTGAATTCTTTTTCATGGTCATCGAAAGCATCCAAATACCCGAACCTGTTGTAGAGATTGGAAAAGGATATTTTCTTCTGTTACAAGAATTCCACGTCAACACTTGCTACCATCCCTAATTTATCACTAAACTCTCCAGGTGTAGGGACGTCGGGAGCTAAAATACGACCCCCTTGCCATCTATGTTTATCCAAACTTGAATGTGATATGAATCCCCCTATTTCTTCCAACAAGGGTTTCAACTCAATGTCTCCAAATCTAAAAACATTTAGTTTTTCAACCTTAAACGAAATCGATGCCTCAATCACTTCCCTACAAGGCTCATTTCTAGCAAAGACACCAAATGCCCCAAGTGTCAGCGTACTTCCATTTGTTCACCTAACGACAAGTTGTTCCACCAATTAGCCAACATAGGAGGTGCACCCATAGTCATCCCGAATCGGTGAAATTTCTGACTCAAAATGACCTAAAAAGAAAGAGAAAATAAATGAATAAAAGAAATTCCCAACCCCTTCGAGAACAATTGGACATCCAAAATATTTACTTATTTTCACCTCTCTTTTCTTTTCTCTGTTTTTTTTATTTTCTTTTCTTTTTGGTAATTAAGTCATTTTTTTTACCACCAAATTGTTCATTACATAGCCACAACATAGCTTAACCAGCTTGTTGTCTCAAACCTATCTCTATTTCCTACAAAACTCGAGAAAACTATACTCAACTACATGAATGTAGTCGATTACAAAGGTATCACTACACGCTATTTCCTCTAAAATTCTAAAAGGTGTATCTCTGCAGGTATACTCCCTAAACTTTTGGAGCTCTGACGCAGGTGGCAATGGCAACTTGTTTGGCCAGCTGCTCCACATTTTGACTCTTTTGATCATGTCTCCTCTGGTTTCTCTCTATCCATATCCCATATGTTACTCTCACATGAGATGTCTTGGAATTACTTGCTGTAGCCATCTACCTATTCTAGACCAGAGGCCTTGTGTGTACTCAAATTGTAGGAAGAAGTGGTCTCTTGTTTCAAGATCTTTGTGACAAAGAGCACATATTAGATCCACATTGTATCCCCACTGAATGAGCCTGTCTGTAGTATAGAGCCTGCTATGTAGCATAGTCCACATGATGAATTGAGCTTTAGGCCTAGATGCATTTTTGAACATCAGTCCCTTCCAGTTGACTGAGCTTTGAACATCCAATAGTTGGTAGTAAATCTGCCTTATGACACTTTTCACATGTTCCAGATCTGTTCTAGCTTTAAAAATTCTTCTAATCATCTAACATGCTTGAGCAGGTATCCGACAAGTCTGAATTGTCTAGTTCTTGATGTAATATGTATGGATCCACCTGATCCATAGTTTATCCTATTTATGAGCCACATCCCAGCAAGTTTTTGAAATTCTTGCTCTGTTCCAGACCTGTAGGTTGCTTATATTAAGACCACCTACTGCGTTAGGCATGCACACCCTATCCCAAGCTATGAGAGCTTTCTTGGTGATAGTGTTGCCTCCTGACCACAAGAATCTCCTACAATGTGCTTCAATGAGCTGAATTCTCTTTGCTGGAATTACAAAGATTTGAGCCCAAAAAGCTTGTATACCAAGATACCTTAATGGTAGTTCTCCACCTGTATATCCCAGCTTGCATAATATAGCTTGGTAGTCAGTGCAAGATAGCTTCCTGATGCCTTAGAGAACTTCTGGAAGCCAAGATGTATTTGATTCACCGATCCAATGTCACCTCTTGCAAACATTAGAAGATCATCAACAAAGCAGAGGTGTGTTATGCCTCGTTTCTGGCATTTTAGGTGGTGCTTAAAGGCTTTTCAGACTTGAGTCCTTGAAGGATCCTGCTTAAGTACTCCATGGCTGTGGCAAAGAGAAAGGGTGACATAGGGTCACCCTGTCTCAAGCCTCTAGCTGCAGGAAAAGGCTTGGCAGGTTCACCATTAATTATGATAGAATAATTCACAATAGATATACACTTCATAATCCATCTGGTAAACTTCAAAGGAAAGCCTAAAGCTTCCAGCATTTGTTCAACAAAAACCCACGCTACAGAATCATATGATTTCTGTAGGTCCACTTTTATCATACATCTAGGAGATGTTCCTTTCCTAGTGTAAGCCTGGACTAGTTCATGGGACAGGATTACATTATCTGCTATCTTTCTCCCTCGAATAAAGTCTGCTTGTACTTCACATATGATTGAAGCAATGACCTGTTGTAGTCTGTTTGCAAGAATCTTGGCAATGATTTTGTATAGAACTGTGCAACAGGCTATAGGTCTGAATTCCTTTACTGTTTTAGGACTTGCAGTTTTGGGAATAAGAGTGACAAGTGTATAGTTAATAGCATCATACAGTTCCCCTGTAGCAAAGATTTCATTCACAGTTTTAGCCTTATCATCTCCTATGGCAGCCAAGGCCTCTGTGATTTCCTGATTTGTGACTTCTGCACACAGGTTAACCTGTTGTTGATGGTTAAGCTTTGGCCCCACTTGCATTACACTCTTGTCTACTGCTGGAATGTGTGAGTTAGTGGTTCCCATTAAGGATATGTAGAAATCCACTATTTCCTCTCTGATCATTCTGGGATCTGTCAACTTCATTCCACACACAGATGTTATCTCTGTTATTTGCTTCTTGTTGGTTCTATCTTTAATAGCAGCAGAGAAGAACTTAGGTTGAGTCACCAAGTCTAATCCATTGTATTCTAGACTTTTGTCTGAGTGCACTCTCCTTCAGCAGGTGCCACTACTCTAGGTTTTGTAAGGTTTCCTTCTTAGCATGTACTAGAGTGTTGCTGTAGTTAACCTGTATTTGCTTTTGGATCTCCTGCAGTTCCTGTCTTGCATTACTTAACTTTATGTTGATATTTGGAAATGCTGTTTGTTAAGATGCTTGAGTGCTGGCTTCAATCCTTTCAACTTGAACCATGTATTCTTCATGCTATCCCATGCTCTATCTTCCTCCCATATCTCCTCTACTAGTCTATGGTAATCTTCATGTTCCACCCAAATATTGAAGAATCTGAATGGAACTCTGATTTTCTGTTTATTGGGTGCAATAGACAATAGCATGGGTTATGGTCAGAGAAATTTGAAAGGTCATATTACAGGACCACATGCCCCCAGCACATCATCTAATCATAGTTGCCAAAGGCTATTTCTATCCTAATATAGATCCTGTCTCGATTCTCCTTGTTGTTGGTCCAAGTATAGTAGTTGCTCTTCCGCAAAAGTTCATTCAAGTGAAGAGCTTGGACACACTCTGAAAAATCCTTTATCTCTGTATCTGTCACTGGATTACCATATAGCTTGCCTTGAGGTGACATTATGGCATTAAAGTCACCACAGATAAACCAAGGTTGAGTTACTCTTTTATTCACTATTTGTAAGGCCTCCCACAGAGGCCTTCTTTGCTCTAGTGTGTTATAGCCATAGACTGTTGTCACTTCAAATTCTGCACCACTAGTTATGTCCTTCTAGGCAATGAATCAGTTGGTCTTGACTATATAGCATTCTGACATGGTAACAAGTAACATCCCAAACTACCCAAATTCTTCCATTTCTGGCATGCTGGTAGTTATTGGCACTAACCCACCTTGGTATTACTTTTTTTGTATTTTCTCCATATTCCTCTCTTTGACTCTTATTTCAATGAGGCCAGCAAAGGAAACTTGTTTCTGCTTTAGAAAAGAAGCTAGTTCACTTTGCTTATACCTCTTATTCAGGCCTCTTAGGTTCCAGAACAACCAAATCATTGGGTTTTAACTCCCTCCCCCCCTTTATCATGGGGAAGTTTGCTAGCTCTATCATTCTCTTTTATCCTCAGTGAGGCAAAACTATTTCTCAAGTTAATGCTACTAAGCTTAAGAAAGTTTTCATCAGATAGTGCAAGTGTTTCCATGATGTTCTTTCCTTTAACAGTCTTTCTCTTTGGGCTCAGTTTAGTATTAGGCTCACGCAACTCACTAGGCTTTTGACATTGTAGTATAGTTACCTGGGGTGCAGGTGCAGGAACTTTATGGATTTCTTCAGGTTATGGATCTTGTGCTACTGGGCCTTTGGGTTGCCATTGAACAGGAGGCTTAGTTGGCTCTCTGGCTCTTCTACTTCTCCAGTTTTGCTGGTTGAGAGGTTGATCAGCAGCTTGAGGCTCCTCTCTGCATATGTGTCCTATCTTCATGCACTTCATACAATATTCAAGCTGCCATTCATAGATCACTTGCTGTTGAAATTTTCTTCCACAAGGATCAAGTATGGTGATCTTATTTAGAAGAGACTTAGTGATGTTAACCTCTACTAAGATTCTGGCAAAGGATATCCTGCTTTGTGTTGCTGTGCATTCATCAGCAAACAAAGGTTTTCCTATGGCACTAGCCATCCTACTCAGTGAATCACAGCTCCAGCAGTTCATAGGAAGTTTGGGTAATTTTACCCAAAAGGAAATATCCTCCAAGAACTCTGCGTTCAGGTCAAATTCTGGGGTCCATGGCTTTTGGATTAGTGGCTTGTTATTTATAGTATAGGGCCCAGAATATAGTATTTGTTGCATATCCTCAAGGTCATGGAATTTGGCTACATGATAACCTTCTTCATATAGGTATAGATTAGGTTCAGAGGTTGAATTCCAAATAGTATTAACATATCTCTTCATGGTATTATACTCAGGTGTTTCTCCTATCAAGTACACAATTAGGGCAGATCTCCACTTGTCTCATTCCTTCAGCACCTCCTCTTTTTCAAGTTGGACAGTGATTTCTCCATTAACAATTTCTGGGGGAATATAGGACAGTGTTAATCCATTAATAGCAGCTCTATTTCCTACAAATAAAGTTGTCCATGATTGTCACTTGGAGCAGCTGGTTTGTTGAGGGAAATAGGGTTCGATGCTTGGACAAAGGGTTTCACTTTCTTATTCTGTTCTATTTTACTTGAATCTGCAAATTTCTCAGCGCTAAAATCGAGCGTCTTAGCTACAGTGGATCCTTTGAGCTCGAAGGTCCAGCAGCTGTTACTAATTGTTCAGGGGTTACAGTGTTTACCTCGTTACTGGGTTCCGGTTGAACTCTAGCTCCGAGTGAGCTTCCAATCGGGAGCTTGCGCGGCCTTCCACGGCCTCTTCCTTTTCCCTTTCCCATGGCTTAAATCAATGTTTGTTATATAGACTTACACTTTCTTTTCTTTTCTTTTCTCTCAAATGCACATAGACATGTTCAAATGTTCTTTCAGGGTTAAAAAACCGTCGAGTTGTTTGAACAAGTTGAAAACTAGTCGGCTTACGGGAAGCCCTTCCAACGGTATGATGCACGCACATTATATTTCAAGAGTGGTGTAATTTTAGACACAGTTCTCCCAGGCAAACGGCCAAGGGGTGGGAAGTTTAGAATTGTTGGTTGTACCACGGACCAACTATATTCCAACCATTCCCCCTAAAGGGCTTTTTGATGGTGGAACGATCGTGAGATCCACGTAATCGCTTGTGTGCGTGCAAAGTATCGTTTTCTAGGAGTGGAGGAGCATGAGTGAGAAAAGCCATAAATATTACAAAATATTTTCATACATAATAAATGATAAATAAACAAAACAAAAAAGAAAACCAAGTTAGTAAAATAATAATAATAATAATAATAATAATAATAATAATAATAATAATAATAATAATAATAATAATAATAATAATAATAATAATAAGCAAGATAAAGCAATAAAATCCCAAAAATAAAAACTCATTGTGGTTAGGACTATGAGTATCCTCAGCGGAGTCGCCATTCTGTCGCACCCCCTTTTTACCTAACTCTGAGCAAGTCAAGGCTTCGGTTTGACTTGGTAACTCGGTTAAGTTGAATTTGGAGTCGCCACTTAATATGTGTCTTCTAAGGTGTATTAGATCACCTAAAATATGTAAGGGTCAAGATTTAACTCCGGAAAGTTGTATTTTTAGAGATTCTAAGGTAAGAAGTCCAAATGACTCGAGGAAGAAGGTGTTAGGCACTTTCCAAGTCCCACGAAAGGTGGTTCCCGCCCGAGTTGATATTTTTGGGATTTTAAAAGACAATAGACAAAACATGAATTTGCATTTGTAAATTATTTTACTAACTTAAAGGCTAAAATTGCGATCAGTCAAATAATAGAGAATATTTACGCAAATTAGTCTAAGGTGGAAATGATGGTCAAGTTCTGGGCCTTTCAATATTTTGAATAAGCGACCTAAGCCCAACGCCTAATCGCGCTTTTGTCCCGCAGTTCTACAACTTTACATTCAATAGAGGCTAAATTCGTGAGAAATATCAAAAATTTGTTTATTTATACAAATTCTATAACTGGGCCTGTTAACAAAAATAGACAAGTTTTGAAAATAGTTTTAACTTTTGACATAAAACCAAATTGGGGTTGTTTTGTCAAAGAAATGTTAGCCATTTCGGGTCGGCGTATTTTGACATTACTTGTCATATACTAACCTTAATGGCTATTTTTGGGGTCAGCTTTGAAAATACATATGTATGGGCTGTTTTTTTGAACATGGGGTTCACAAAACACATAGATGCACAAAAGGTGCCATCGCATATAAGTATATATATATATATATATATATATATATATATATATATATATATAAAAGCATGCAAAATACATGATTTAGTGATACTATTCTCTATATAACTTTTATAATTGACCCCAAGAGTCACACTCCCCTATACACTATTAGATTAGTGTATAGGAGATTAAAGTTGGTTAAAAATCAGTTTAGCACATAGAGGGCCAAGTTTTAAAACCAGTTTTGGGCCCAAGTCAGTTATGCAAAAAGGGGCAGATTATCTTTTACGAAGAATAGTTCCAGATTAAGAAAGCATTACACATTTAGCCCTTATTATCAATTCTACGGATTTTTATACAAAGAATGAATAGGACACCATAGCATTGGTTCTAAAATTGTAACGTGTTGGTAAACATGCTATCATTCGTGTAGATTTCATGCCGGTTTTCATTTTAATGAAGCATGATGCAAGAAAATAGAGAGCTTGAGTGAAAGAGATTCCCCTGGATAGCCATAGACATAGCACATTGCCATGCCTCCTGTTTTAAGTACTTTATACATAGGGAATCCTAGCAAGTACAATACGTAATGGAGTTCTAAAGGGGAAAAGAATGTAGAAGGTGCCGTGTTCATAGGCATTAGACTCAAACTTCCCAGATAAGTCATGATCTCAATGATTATGCCTCAAGAAACGTGTACTAAACATGTTATAATTACTGAGCATTTTAAGCTCAATCCCCTGAAGTTACCAAGACCGGTATGGATTTTTCTAGGCCCATCCAAACAAGCTGCACACGGTAGTTAGTATGAGAGGCCAAAGCAGGGGCCAAACAAACTCATACACGCATAGACCAGATCGAACAAAGGCTATAGGCATAGGCAGGTTAACAGAAAGATAACATAAGTTCAGTCAGAGTTTTATACCTTGTTAAGAATTGCAACAAATAAGTAAATGTATCTAGGCAGTGTGGAATGCCTCTAAGATCAGTACCAAAAGAGAGATTGAGTGCAGAAATATTTTCTTAAGAGTTTAAGCAGAGAGGAGAGATGTATTTCCCTTGCTTTTCAACGTGTATTGTGTGTGATAGGATGCAAGAACATGCTAGTTTATATAGGTGTGAGGGTGAGAGTTCAAATTCAAACGGGTAAAAACATAAAGGTAGGAGAATATTGTCTTCCAAACATAAGAAGGATTCAATTAGGTGGACTTACCAAGTATAGTTCAATCAATCCCTAAACATAAGGCAAATCAAACTTCATGGCAAATATAGTTCCCTCCTTTTACACATAGTGAACTCTAGGTTCACAATCAGTTATGCCATCTTACTTTAGGATCAAAAATCACTTTGAATAATCTAAAAGATTCCACACAGTCTTTAAATGATACTAAGTTAAATTATTAGAACCAACTTCCATTCACATATCAATTACGAATTCAAATTAAGTATAGTCATGTCCAAATCACATTACCATATCAGTTTTCATCCTAAATAACCTATGTGATCATGCATTTTAAGAAAATAAGGACTAAGTACACTGTCAAGGATGAATACATTGTCGATGATGTTGAATTATATCCTAACAATGGTTACATAAAACACAGGCTATGAGAGCGTCAAATTCAGACACACTAATAGTTTGAAAACAAGATTCCATTCAACCAGTGAATAAAATATGAACATTATTAATCGCATTGTCTTGCACCCTAATTGATTTACAAGTAACGAAATCATGCAAATTCACGGGAAAACTAGGCAAATTTAGGTTCAATCATCACATAGGTTCAGGGATAGCCAGAAAAAAAGGGAAAGAGGATTAGGGTTACCTGTTTGACGTTGGAGTCAGGTCAAGATCGACCCAACCCCGGTGGCACATGCGTGGGTTTTTCCCTTTTTTCCGACGGTGATATTCATAACGTCAGGGAAAGAACCGCCGGTATGTTTTCTCCGGTGACAGTGGTGGAGGTCAGTGGATGGATTTAGATTCCAACCTCGCCATTTTGGGCAATTAGTAGGTGGATTTCATTGCAGAGAGTGAGGGGAACACGATGGTGTAATTTGTTTTGAGTTTTGCCCGTGGAGGTGACCGAAAAATGGTGTAGCAGCGGGGTTGTTAGGGTTTCGCTTCAGAGAGAACAGAGGGGGGCGGCGTGACATTGTGGGAAATGAGAGGGTGTTAGGGTTTGGGGGCTCCGACTGTACAATTTAAAAAGGAAATTTTGATCTCAGCCGATGGATCAAGGTGGTGACAGCTAGGATTTTGCCACGTATGCCCACGTGGATCTGACGTGGGTACACGTAGATTGGTGATGTGTATAAGTTGGGAGGGTGTGAGGTGTATAAATGGAATGTATATTTGTGTATATGAATAGTATAAAAATGTATAAATGGGATATAAAATAGGTGTAAAATTATAGAAAAATTATAAAATTAATTCTAAAATGTTGGGATTACTAAAAAATGTAAAAAATATAATTATTGAGGTTTTGGAAAAATTTGAGTAATTTTGTCAGTGTGTGAAAGTAATTGCAGAATTTGTAGTTGGACACACGCATTCTATAAAATCGCAGTAAAAATAGCCTAATTGGCGTGCTTATATGAAATAATTATTTTGAATAGGGGGTCAGAGTGAAGATAATTGTATGGTTATCAGTGCGATTTTGTCTAAAAAATGGCTATTGAAACAGGAGGGACAAAATTGGGTATCAACAAGTAGCCAATTTTGTCACGACGAAGAAAAGCTTAGAAAGGGAAATGAGAGTTTGGTGTGTCGTGGCCGAACTACGTTCTCCGAATTTCCTACATATCTCGAGTTTCATGAGAATCAGGTCGTTTCTAGTTCAAGAATGGCATGTTGCCTGTGTGGGATGTATATGATGCACGATTTAGATGTCAAGAGTAAACTTGTCTAAGTATGTAAAGTTTTGATTTAAGTGTGCTTTGAGATTTGGCGAGTGGAATATAGTAGAGGCACTATCCAAGATGAGATAACATCAATATATCGAGCATAGAAAAGGAGGCTTGTAATCATCCTAGTTATAAAAATGTGACGTGCAACACACCCATAAAGAGGTGTTTACACGGACAATCGATAAACGGATCATCTTGTCTTCAATATCGAACCTTGAAATTGTCTTGACTAAGCTGGGGATATTGAGGAGTAAGCACGATTAGTATGGATGATTCAAACAGATAGGCACGATTAAGCATGAAAAATGCACGATTAGCAAACAAGCACGATTCATAGGAAGGAACACAGACTAACATCCTAATTCAAAATGAAAGATTGGGTAGATTACTGATTTGAATATGGGAAGTTTAGATTTGAGTGTGCTCTGAAATTTGGAAAAATAAGTAATTTGCAGATATAGCAAAAGCGATGTCGAAATGACTAAGCTTCCAGAACGGTGCATAGTATGTATTTGAGATTCTACGATCGCATGATTTATGTATGTGTAAGAGATGGAAGTGGATCGAGGAATTGTCGGGAGGTTTGAGGAGTATCTGGCGTTACGAACATGATAATGTCAATGCATTATAAAGATAGAGTAAACTTCCCTGTCATGCCGATCACATCTTTGTCGGATATGAATATTTGTCTTCTGTTTTTTCAGGCGCATTAAGTTCTTGGATGTTTCGATCTGCTCTTTCTACATTGCAGTCATTGTTCATTCAGCCGTCAGGAGTAGTTCTTCTCCACTGGGAGTATAGCGTTGTTTCTGTCACTTGTACCTTTGGATAGCAGAGGCGGTGCCTGCTTTCGGTGTGTTGCCTTCTTTTCTATGCTTCTGGTGCGGTGCCTGCTCTTCTGAGTTACTGAAACAAATAGGTACCTCTCCTTTGGAGATACTGGTGCCTGCTCGTCTAAGCTACTGAAAAAGTAGGTGCCTCTCCTCCAGAGATACTGGTGCCTGGTCCTATAAGCTACTAGGTGCTTTTTCTCTAGGGATACTAGTGTCCGCTCCTTTGACCTTCTAGGTGCCTCTTCTCTAAAGATACTGGTGCATGCTCTTTTAAGCTTCTAGGTACCTCTTCTCTGGAGATACTGGTGCCTGCTCCTCTAAGTTACTACGTGCCTTTCCTCTGGAGATACCGGTGCCTGCTTTTCTGAGCTACTGAAAAATAGGCGCCACTTCTCTGGAGATACTAGTGCCTTCTCCTTTGAGCTTCTAGGTGACTGTCCTCTAGAGATACTGGTGCCTGCTCCTTTGAGCTACTAGGTGCCTCTTGTTGACACCCAATTTTGTCCCTCCTTTTTTCTATAATTAACTATATTTAACTTAAAGGTGCAACTTAATTATCATAAAAAAATTTGCATTAGAAGGCATACATTTATATGTGTTATCCCTATTTACACAGTATATATTTAATTGTGGTCATATTCGGTATATGCATTATTTAGGCTACTTCTTAAATACATGTCAAACTATGGCTATTTGTGCAATTAACTGCATTTCTAACACTTATTTCATACTTATGTCCATTTGTATTTAATTAACTTAAAGTGACCTTAATTATTTGTTCATATGTGCATTGTTTAAAGTTAATTATCCGTTCAATTAAAAAATATTTAGTCCAAATTTTATTATCATCTACACTGCAATAAAATTTCTTTCTCTTCTTCTTTTTATTAAAATCCTCTTCATTTTGAACCTAGACAAAGGGAAGTCCAAATGCATTTTTTTAATCCCTCCATATTTCAAAATCCCTACCATTCTTATTCTTTTTTTAATCCTCTCCAGGAGAAACCTGGACAAAAAGTAGTCCCAATACATACCCTACTTTTTAAAATTACTTTCATCTTGCATCTAGTTACTACCATATTTCTTGGCACAAAATCATGGCTGATTTTGAACATGACTGTTGCTTTTTTTTTTTCTTATATAACATATACCATGGACATCAGTACAAGAGGAGGGCATCTCCAATACATAATCTCACAAACACACTCCAAAAACCATCTCCCTTTTCTTTAAACCATATGCAGTGTCATTACACACACACCCTCCTTTGGGTTTTCTTCAACACACACATGCGCAAACAGATTTGAAACACCACAAATGGACAAGCAGTCCACCACCATACGATATACATAAAAATGGAGATGGTGAGATCACTGGAAAAAAAAGGAGAGATCGGGATAGAGAGATTGAGAAACGGGGTGGGGTGGGAGGGCAGTGCCATCAACGCCAGTGGCAGAAAGGTCTTTCGTCGCCCGTTTCCAATGACTGGAAGATCACCCCATCATCGGGGACCCCTGTCCTCGTTCTTTTCTGCCCTGTTACTATTTGTTTGTGACTGCGATTAAAAAGCGGTAGCGGAGTAGCGGCGATGGCGCTAACTGGAAGTCGCTCCTCTGCCGCCCGTTTGGTTGATGCGCTGTTTCAGGTACCCTGTGTGGGTTTCTTTGACTGTCGATGGCTTTTTATATCTGATATGTTAAGCTTCGGTCGGGTTTTGTCGTATCTGCTGCTACTTTGTCCTACCGAAAATTTTCTTTGCTGGACGTCATTGTTTTTTTATTTCTTATCTCGTTATCAATTCTCTTGTTCGATCTGCTATATTGATTTGTTGAAGAATGATATACTGATGTTTTCCATTGAGATTTTCTGCAGCTCCCTCTGACGTTGTGGTGCTCGGTTATTTAGACAATGTTATTGTTTACTGAGACGTTAATTGGCTTGAACAGATGCTATACTATGGTTGACTTTGTTTTGGTCTCTGCTGATTTGACTGAATGCTAGTTAAGTCGCTTGCCGATGAGAAACTTAATTTTGAGGCACATATGAGCTGATTTGAACACGATACTACACGGGCCAACGATATTTTGGAGGCCAATACAAGTCCCGTCCCGTATAAATACAATGTCCCTTTCCGTGTCCGAAAAATAAAATGGGCGAAGACGATACGTATTACTTTGTAAGCAATGGTGGAGTAGTGCGATTGGTGGTACTTGGCACGGCAACCGACCGGCCACCGTGTTTGCAGCCGTACCGACATCCCTAACCTCTACCTGATGCACTCGATTAGTCTGAGCCTAAACTTTCAAAAATTACTTTCCCCTTTTATTTTCCTTTTATTATTATTATTATTATTATTATTATTATTATTATTATTATTATTATTATTATTATTATTATTACTACTACTACTACTACTACTACTATTATTATTATCCTTATTATTATTACTATTTTTTATATTTATTACATATTTTACTTTATTAATTATCGCAGTAGTTTATTTTTTTTATTTTTGTGAAGTATTTCTCAGCGAGATTGCTAAAGAGAATGCTATTGGAAAAGACGAACAAGTTAACATTAATATCATTTCCTATGCCTTTACTTTATTTCATTACTTATGTTTTTATATATTGACATACTAACTAATTTGTTTAAATTGTAAGGTACATTTGAGCGAAAGTTCTATAAAAAGGAAGTTGTCAGAGAGGACAAGCAATTTATTTCATATGCAAAATATTGTATTTAAATACATATTATAGTAGCTCTAATTATTTGTCTAGTTTAGTTAGTTAGTAGTTGCTTAATTGTTTAATATCCTAATTATATTGTCCCACCGGGAACCACATTTGGTGGAACCTGAAAGGTGCGTAACACATTCCTTTCGGGTTAACCTGAATTCTTACCTAGAATTTTTAGTTCGCAAGACCATATTTTGGAGTTAACATTAAAATTGGCTAGAAGCAAAATAGGTGCCCTAATACGCCTAGTTAAAAAATATGTTAGGTGACGACTCCATGTCTTATCCGTGAATTCCAATAAGTCGAATCCTGTTTCGAACTTTAACCGGTTCAAAAAAAATGGGTGCCGACGGAATGGTGGCTTCGCTGGGGATATCGAGGTTCTAACCACAACGGACTTTATATTGGGATTCTTTGTTGTTATGTCTTTTATTGTTATTTTCAGGCTAACTTTTTCCTTTCGTTTATGCAGGATTGAAACTTGGTTTTCTTGGCACTTTTTCCATCTTTTAAATTTTGTTGGGTTATTTTTTTTTCTTTTCACCTTCTTCTACTCCTAGAAATTTACACATGCACACACTATGAACGATTACGTGGATCTCACAGTCGTTTCACTCTAAAAAACCCCTTTAGGGGGAACGGTTAGAATCTACGTGGTCCTTGGTACGACCAATAATTCTAAACGTTTCCACCCCTTGGTTGTCTGCCTAGGGGAACCATAATCTTGTCTAGAAACCAACTCTTAGAAGCTCCTGTTAGGAGAATGCATCATATTCCACGCGTCAATGGCTTTCAAACCCCCCACAAGTTTGCTAAATCTTTAAAAAAAA
Source organism: Petunia axillaris subsp. axillaris (assembly GCA_029990575.1). Classification (NCBI taxonomy): domain Eukaryota; kingdom Viridiplantae; phylum Streptophyta; class Magnoliopsida; order Solanales; family Solanaceae; genus Petunia; species Petunia axillaris. Next base: position 6,821,296 of record JARKNS010000001.1, on the reverse strand, counting down.
AAAAACAACGCATACTTCCTGCACTCCTAGCAACTTCAAAATCGTGCAAAATATCTTGCTTCATTACCACCTCTCTCATAAAAAATTCCTCTAGGGGGAATGACTTGGAATCTATTTTGACCGTGATGTTCCCGCTCCTGAGTCGTCCGCTTGGGAGGATAATAAAACCTGGTCTCGCTAACTCCATTTCTTAGTAGCAACACTAGGAATCATGCATCATAATTAGTCGACTTACTTCTAAATCAAATATGCCAACTTGTTCAAACAATCCAAATGGGTTTTTGACCACCAAAGGGCGTTGAATGTGATTTATTTGCATTTACTTAAAGGATTGAACATGCAAATGTAGACCATTTATTGGAATTATTCTGTATTTAATGTCATTAAAAGCACAAAAGGTAACCGAAGAGATATCAAAAGCCCAAGTTGAATTAGAAACGACCGTTTATTCCTAAACGGTTGGAATCATTCTGTACTCAGTGCTATTCAAAGGCACAAAAGGTAACCGAAGAAGCATTAAAAGCCCAACTTAAAGTAGAAACAACCGCTTGATAGACGGAATGACACATAATGCACGTATGTTCTTTAGGCATTATATAAAGACTTGACATCCCTGGTATGTCAAAAGTCCATTAGCAAATCTCATCTAAATTATCTAAATAGTTCTCAACCCACAACAACGCATCTCTTCATACTCTATTGTGCGTTATTTTTCAAAAAAAACAATTACCACACGTTGATCGTTTTGCTCGCAACTAAGCGGAATTATAGGCTCTTTCTTCTTCTTTTCTCCTATCTTCCTTGACCTTTTCATAGGATCATGGCCACCAGAACATTCGACATGGTTGTTGAAGTCCCGCAGTTGCTCAAAGATTGGTGGAAAAATCTAAGTAGAAATTAACAAAATCAAGTAAAAATGGTGTTGGGAAATATGATTGCACTAATGGTACATACCGCAATGAAAGAGATAGTGGAAGCAGCAGTACACTACCTGGATACAGAGCGAGCGGTTTTTCACTTTGGAAGTGTAGAGTTGACACCGTTGCTGAGAGAAATAGGTGGATTGACTCAACTCCAATTTGATAGTGATGAGATATTAATGCCTAAGAGCATCACACCCGAGGGGTTCTTCGAAATGGTAAGACTCAAGCCTGAATTGTGCACAGATAACATAAGACAGCCAGGAATTTCTTTAACTTCCCTCTATGTTAAGTTCTAGTATGGAGAAGCATTTCAAGAATTCCAAGATAATTTCAGCATTAACAAGGCAGATTGGAAAGAGCGGAGGGTACTCGCTTTTGTCACCGGCTTTTTAGGGACTGCTTCAAGAACGCAAAGGGTGGGTTGATTTTTGTGTGATATCGATTTTTCCGTGATATCGATTGCCGATGCCTTACTCAAGGACTTGACAGGAAATACATTTTTATACCTATGATTGTTGTAGAAATGTACCGACCTTTAGACCAATGCAAGAAGGGCGCTAGCTTTTTCGAAGGTTGCAATTTGCTTTTACAAATTTGACTGATGGAGCATTTGCAAAAGATGAATAACATAAAACAAGCTTTCCATTCCATACCAAGAGAAACTACATCTTGAATCATACCTATTGCATGAACAATGCTCTTGAAAAGTGTGACCGACCAACAACTGCCAAAGGCTGGCACCACTGCTTTCTCAGTTGACATCCGAAAATATACAATGGATGTTTGACTATTTTCCCAGTACTACAGTGATCACATGATCCGAAGGAGCTTCATTTCTTATCTTGGTTGGATTTAGAGGAGTTTACCCATACGCTCCTTTAAGGGCACTTAGACAAGCAGGGAGAAAGCAGATTGTACCTTAAATTGCAGACATCAGAAGTTTCAAAGCAGATATCTTCAGAGGAATTACATCATTCGAAGACAAAATATTAGAACTTTGGAAAGCAAGGCAACAAATGGGATTCGAGACTATTGGACGAGATAGAATTGATGCAGGTTATGATGAGGATTATCTGGACTGGCTCAAAGAAGACATGACAAGGGCGGTACAAACAAGAGCTACAAAAAAAAGAAAAAGAGATGTTGATGAGTCAGAATTTGAGTGCAAGAGTCACAAACAACTGACAAAGGCATGAGAGAAAATAGCAGAAAAGAAAAGTTTAGTCGAAGCAACAAGCAAAGAAAAAGACAAATGCCGCAATAAGGTAGAACTCCTGACAAAACGCATAGAGTCTATAGGTGTATGGGCTAGTAAAGGAATGAACTCTGTGGCTGACAAAGGAATGGAGGAGAAAGGAAAGAAGGCTTGGGAAATGTTAAAAAAATCTCATATTTGACATATCCCGGCTCTTAACTGATGCAGACAATATCATTTTTCAAGGAAGCTCGTCAGAAGCAAGCTCATCTGAGGGAGACTCGTCCAATGAAGAGGAAGAATCTTTTGGGGATGGATCAACATGAATGATGTTTGCTTTGCTATGATCTACTTTCCTAGCAACATTTAGTCCTTTCCTTTTCTCAAATTGTTTCAATATCAGCCAATGTAATAAAGACTAATAAATGAAACATTCTCTTTTAGACTCTATATTTTGTAGCAATGGAAATGATACATGTGGCACAGAGCGATTTTCAAATCATCATGCATAAAGTGGTCCTCTGCATCATAAGATACATTTTTTATTTGCTATGTGTGCATTACGTAAACTTGCATGTTGCCCTAAGTCTCTTTCTAATTAAGTGATCCCTTTCCCAAATCAAATCTCCTACCAAGGCACCTTCACTCCCTACTCTATGCCCAAGTCCTCATATCTAAAATCTTTCGCGTGTCCTGAATATTCCCTTTCCCTTACCAACTCACAAAATACTATTATCCAAAGGTTGGCTCAAGTTGAATACCAACGTAGAAGATATGGTTAAGCAAAGGGAACTTGTCGGCGATTTTTCAAAATAAGAAAATTTTATTAAAGCAGGCACTATGCACATAGAGTGGAAAATTGTCAGAGCAGAAGATATATTGGTCAAAATCAAAGGCGCACTTGACTTACCACAATACCTTTTGACACAAGGTCCGAGGACTATTTTGTTGCATTAGCCCACATTGTAATACGTTGAAAGGCTATCTAAAGTTTTCTTTTCAAACTTGCACTTATACATGGTCAAAAAGGCATTCAAAGAAGGCAATAAGGAAGTGAGAAACGAGGAGAACCCACTTGCTGTTACAAAGGTTTATGCATAACAACCAAAATTAGTAGACTGATTCAATTTGGAAAAGAATGCAAAGGCGCATTGACAAAGATTATATTATATAATGAAAGCAGAAGCCCATGTTAAGTATTAGAAGCATATTCCTACCAACTAGCAAGTGTGGCACAAGAAAATGAACTCAGGATAAAATTGTTTGTTAAGACGCTTACAAGGCCATCATCGATTTGATGCAAAGACACGGGCAAATAGACTTCTTGGAGCGGTTTTGGCCGAAAGCTTTATTGGAGTGATATGAATCCTCATGACAACAACTACACTGAACAGAAAAATACAATATGACCAACCTTTAAAATAGTCTTGACTGAAGCAGTAATTTTAGAAAATACATGACACGTAGGCAACCGACATCGGATTCGGTCTCTCCGCAACAAAATCTTACCCAACAAGGAATATTGGTGCAAAGATTTAATTGCAAGTTGGTTGACAAGTATGAAAGACGTTAAGTATCTCTTTCAAAGACACACAGGCATCATGACAGACAAATTTGCAAGGAAGGATGAAAAATGCACTCAAGGCCTAAATGTTCGACAAAAGCCAACCTCTTTTTCTGTTACACAACACAACCTAATCCTTACACAATATCTTTATCACTTTTCATTGACATTCAACTGCTCATCTCCTGCTTAAACAAGCATCAGTCATTTAACAAAAATCCTTGTCTTGACTGCTACGTAAAGCACTCAAGAAATCTTCTGGAATCTCTATACAATTTGACATAATCTCCAAATTCAAGTGCTAATGTATCGTCCGCGGTCTAGGCATTTTCTTAATTTTTATGTGTTGTTTTTGCTTCAAAACTTTACTAGCGTGCTAACACAGTTTTGCTCATTCTGTCACTTTATTACGATTGCTTTGTGCTTCAACACGGAAAGTGGTCAAGAATCTGTATTAAGAAAAAGCCGAAATGGTAAGCAAAGCCGAAAATATTTTCTTCTGGAACAAAGTCTTTTGAACCACTAGCATGTGACAGCGAGAGAATTCAGACAATCCCAATGCCACTTCCGAACCATTTGTAGTATGGACGAATAAAATCAGCAGGCATTATACCCATACAAGAGTCACAAGAAAAAAATCAAATCACTATACAACCAAAACCGGAAAAACTCACAAACCTCACACCGCACCCAACTTACACAATAAACAACCTCCCCCCTGTCAAGACTCATCAAGTTCGACAAAATCGGCAATAGACAAAAGGGAAAAACCTCACACCTTTACTCATAGTAGCTGAATAAAATGCAACCAACAAACGAATGACTCCCTAGATATCCCTTCCGAATTTTGATTAAAAAAAGACTTACATTCATCACTCAAATATTCAAGGCCATCACACATCAAAATACCTAGCATTAAAATACAAAATTCAAAGTCTGATTGACCCAATGGCATAACAAAATCCAACAAATGGAACTTGCAACTCTCGAGCCACATACATTTTTCTACACAGACTAATCCATCAAAGCTAGCAACAAGATTTTTGAAAAGAAAAGAACGGAAAAAAAAAAAACCCATCACAATCCAAGACAAATATAATTTTAGACAACCTCCGAATCCGGCAAATCCAAACACCAGACCTCAGTATGAGAATGCAAGTATCCACATAATTAGAGTCATCAAGATACCCCCAAAAGGACAAATACAGATTCAAGCCGATATTTTGATGTTCGATGCAATACAACCACTTTGTTTCAACTAATGAATCTTTCTTTAAGAGCACGTCCTTCAGCACAAACACAGGACTCGCAGGTAATCATAAAGGAAACGATAGCACTTTAGCCACGTCAGGCTTAAAATATGATGACTAGCCACGTCAGGCTTACAATATGATGACTACCCATGTCAGGCTTAAAATATGATGATTAGCCATGTCAGGCTTATAATATGACGACCAGCCTCGTTAGGCTTAAAATATGATGACTAGCCACGTCAGGCTTAAAATACGACCAACCTCGTCAGGCTTATAATATGATGACCAGCCTCGTCAGGCTTATAATATGACAACCAGCCTCGTCGGGCTTAAAATATGACGACCAGCCTCGTCAGGCTTAAAATATGACGATTAGCCCTGTCAGGCTTAAAATATAACAATTAGGCCCATCCTCCTTAGAATCGGACATACACATGTATTTTATTTTGCAAGCACTACTATAATAGGCCCGTTCGCCTTAGAATTGGACATTCACATATATTTTATATTGCAGGCACCACTATAATAGGCCTGTCTGATTTAGAATTGGACATACACATATGTTTTGTTTTGCAGGCAATAAACTGGGGCAGAATTTTTGAGGATCCATTCAAAATTTCTAAAAGACCCAAGCTGACATTGGGGCAGCCTCAAAATTCACCAAAGGCCAAAAGAGGCAATAAAAATGACAATCAGCGTGACAGTGTTGCAGGAAATCCTACATGCACGGTAAAATCATTCTATATTTTTTAGCACTTCGCTTTACTTTTTGTATGCAGGGTATACAGCCCAACGCGACAGGTAAATATCTCATGACATGAGGCAGTAGCAGCCACTGACGAGCACCTAGGTTCTCATAATGAGAGGCACATATGTTCTTATGACGAGCACATATGTTCTCATAACGATAGGCAGTAGCAGCTCCTGACGAGCACATAGGTTCTCATGACGAGATGCCGTAGCAGCTCCTGAAGAGCACATAGATTCTAATGACGAGAGGCAGTAGCAGCTCCTGACGAGCACATAGTTTCTCATGTAGAGAGGCAGTAGCAGCTCTTGACGAGAACATAGGTTCTCATGACGAGAGGCATTGGCAAGACGGTCCAACAACAGGAAAGTCTACCTTACATTTATAAATATTATTTGCAACAAGATCACCTTTATTGCAGGAAACGATCTGGCATCTCAGCGTCACAAAATATTACTTTCCTAGACACAAAAGAGAAATCAGCTGAATAGGGAAGTTTACTCTATATTTATCTCTATTTGTACTTATCTTGATTTAACTGCAGGACAATCTCTGATCTCTCGAAAATCCTCCACATGAAAATTGTGCGACCCGACAATCCCTTTGCTATACCCTCAAACTATCTGTTTTTCCGATCCCAAAACGCTCAAGTCTAAATTTCCATACTCGCACATATAGCCTGCCTGATCTATAATCTCGGATTAGATGTCAGTTTGAATTCCTTCCTTCCCATTCGTGCCTATATGTGTCAATCGTGCGTGTTCTTTGTGTTTAATCGTGCTCATCTATTTGAATCGTGTGTATTTATCACATTTTACTCTTCAATATTCCCCAGCTTAGTCAAGACAATATCGAAGGCAAGATGACTCATTTATCAAGATGTAGTGGAAACTATGTCTATGTAAACTCCTCTTTATGGCATAACCTGAATGATTACAAGCCTCTTTTCCCATGCGATCCTTTGACGTTATATCATCTTTGATAATGCCTTTGCTAAATGCACCAATTATTTATCTTGCCAACTGGCAAAGGACACTCCAATCTAAACTTTGCATACCTGGACATGTTTACGATCGAGACCCAATCATGTGTCATAAACATCTCACACAGGCAACATGTCATTCTATAACTATACATGACCTGATTCTCGTGAAACCTGAGATATGTCGGCAGCTCAGAGATCGGGGTTCGGTCGAACCACCCCAAAACTCACATTTTCTCTTCCAGCATTTTACCCGCTTATCGTGACAAAATTGGCTTCTCTGTCAACTATCTTTGCCCGAACATTCTTTCTTCATCCACGGGCAAAGAGGGGCAGCTGTTGACCCACAATTTTGTCCCTTCTTTTTTCTATAATTGGCTATGTTTAACTCAAAGGTACAACTTAGTTGTCATAACAAAATATGCATTAGAAGGCAGACATTTATATATGTTATCTGTGCAATTAACTGTATTTCTAACACTTATTTTGTACTTAAGTCCATTTATATTTAATTAACTTAAATTGACCTTAATTATTTGTTCATATGTGCATTGTTTATTCATTTTTATATAATATGAATATTTATATTTTTATTCACGTCGTACCTTTAAAGTTAATTATCAGTTCAATTAAAAAATGTCCTGTCCAAATTTTGTTTATCATCTATACTGCAATAGAATTTCTTCCTCTTCTACTTTTTATTAAATTCCTCCTCATTTTGAACCTAGACAAACGGAAGTCCAAGTATATTTTTTTAATCCCTCCATATTTCAAAATCCCTACCATTCTTATTCTTCCTTTAAGCCACTTCAGGTTGAACCTAGACAAAAAGTCTACTTTTTAAAATTAGTTTCACCTTACATCAAGTTACTACCATTCCTTAACAGATCATCCCCCAACGGTCCAAAATCTTTCCCCTCTCCTATTTTTAATACACCATCACCAGATTTCACGGCACAAAATCACAGTTGATTTTGAACATGACCGTTGCTTTTTTCTTATATAACTTACATCATCGAATCAGTATAGGAGGAGGGCATCTTCAATGCATAATCTCACAGACACACACCAAAAACCATCTCCCTTTTCTTTAAACCATATACAGTGCCAATAGGCACACACCCTCCTTTGGGTTTTCTTCAATGCACACATACGCACACAGATCTAAAATAGAAGACGGAGGGATAAGGGGAACACACCACCAATGGACAAGCAGTCCACCACCACACGATATACATAAAAATGGAGATGGTGAGATCACTGGAAAAAAAAGGAGAGACCGGGATAGAGAGATTGAGAAACGGGGTGGGGAGGGAGGGCAGTGCCATCAACGCCAGTGGCAGAAAGGGTTTTCGTCGCCCGTTTTCGATGGCTGGAAGATCACCCCATCTTCGGGGACCCCTGTCCTCATTCTTTTCTGCCCTGTTACTGTTTGTTTGTGACTGCGATTATAAAGGGGTAGCGGAGTCGCGGTGATGCCGCTAACTGGAAGTCGCTCCTCTGCCGCCCGTCTGGTTGATGTGCTGTTTCAGGTACCCTGTGTGGGTTTCTTTGACTGTCGATGGATTTTTATATCTGATATGTTAAGCTTCAGTCGGGTTTTGTCGTATTTGCTGCTACTTTATCCCACCAAAAATTTTCTTTGCTGGACGTCATTGTTTTTCTGTTTTCTTATCTTGTTATCGATTCTCTTGTTTGATCTACTATATTGATTTGTTGAAGAATGAAATACTGATATTTTCCTTTGAGATTTTATGCATCTCCCTCTACCGTTGTGGTACTCGGTTATTTAGACAATGCTATTGTTTACTGAGACGTTAACTGGCTTGAACAGATGCTATACTATGGTTGACTTTGTTTTGGTCTCTGTTGATATGAACGAATGCTAGTTAAGTTGCTTGCCTAGGCTTGATTAGATGCTATACTATGGTTGACTTTGTTTTTGTCCCTGTTGATATGAACGAATGCTAGTTAAGTTGCTTGCCTATGAGGAACTTAATTTTTTGGCACTCACGAACTGATTTGAACATGATACTACACAGGCCAACGATATTTTTGAGGTCAATAAAAGTCTCGCCACGTATAGATACAATGTCCCTTTCTGTGTCCCAAAAATAAAATAGGCGAAGACGATAAGTATTACTTTGCAAAGTAAGCAATGGTGGAGTAGTGGAATTGGTGGTACTTGGCATGGCAACCGGTCGGTTACCGTATTTGCAGCTGTACCGACATCCCTAACCTTTACCTTATGCACTACATTAGTCAGAGCCTAAATTTCAAAAATTCTGTTACCCCTTATTCTTTTGATTTTATTATTATTATTATTATTATTATTATTATTATTATTATTATTATTATTATTACTACTATTACTATCCTTATTATTATTATTATTATTATTATTATTATTATTATTATTATTATTATTATTATTATTATTATTATTATTACTATTACTGTTATATTTATTATTTATTATTTATTTTACTTTATTAATTATCGTACTAATTTATTTTTATATTTTTGCGAGGTATTTTTCGGCGAGATTACTAAAGAGGATGCTATTGGAAAAGACGAACAACTTAATATTATTATCATTTCCTATACCTGTACTTTATTTCATTACTTATGTTTTCATATATTGACATACTAACTATTTGTTTAAATTGCGAGGTACATTTGAGCGAAATTTTTATAAAGATAAAGTTGTCAGAGAGGACAAGCACTTTGTTTCATGAGAAAAAAATTGTATTTAAATGCATATTTGACACGACCCGAAATCCGGCTAGGCCGTACGAGCACCCGACATCTTCCCCTAGACCCGTCGGGCGAACCCTTACCAATTAAATTAGGAAAATAAATAAAATTCAATTCATAAATAGGAACAAGACTTAGAAAAAAGAAGCACAGACATACTGATACCTCTAAGCTGTGCTAAAGAAATTACAGCTGACTACCCAACATACTAGGTTTAGAGCTATCCAGACTAGACATCTAAGTGTACAGAAGAAGACAAATATCTCCTGAAGGGAGCAAAATGCAACTGAAATGGTAAACATAAAATTGGTGGCCATCCGGAATAAAAGCTGGCTCACCCTGACAGCTGAAGTCATCTTCGCTCCTTCACAACGTGGCGAACTCAATCCTGCAGCGAACCTGCCGAAACGAAGTAGACAGACAAAAACAAACAACAAACAAGGGTGAGTAAAAAGAACTCAATAAGTGGGGCAGACTAGCCACCTCAAAGAATAGGATAGCTAGCCAGGGAGAAAAGAACAGATAGACCAAATTTCTCTTATTTAAATTATAAAAAGGCAGAAACACGTATGGAATCACAAACTCATTAACAACCAGGAACGTAAGATAGCCAGAACATATAGGTATCCCGAACATATCAACAATCAGAAATGCATCCTGTTGCAGCGTGCAACCCGATCCATATATTCATCTTGTTGCGGCGTGCAACGCGATCCATATATTTATACCGTTCCGGCGTACAACGCGATCCCCGCAACCCAGAATACGAGCCAGAAATATATAAGCAAACTGAGATATGTCTACAACATGGTATACATGCCGCATACAAAAAAACACAACACAATACACATAATAGTCAGTATGTGGTGCAATGGGATGTGATGAATGTTGTATGATGCAATGCAGTCACATATGCCTGATACCTATCTCCGGCGCGGGACTCTCACCGTCTACCAGGAGATATATGCAATAATGACCCTTCACCGGCTCGGGACTCTCATCGATTACTGGGAAGAATATGCAATGATGACCCTTCACCGGTGCAGGACTCTCATTGTCAACCGGGAAGTATATGAAATAATGACCCACCCTTCAGCGGTGCGGGACTCTCATCGCCAACCGAGAAGTATATGCAATAATGATCCTTCACCGGCTCGGGACTCTCATCGATTACCGGGAAGTATATGTTATAATGATCCTTCACCGGTACGGGACTCTCATCGCCAACCGGGAAGTAATATGCAATGCTCAAAACCAGAGTGCAATGCTCATATGCTCAATGCAATACCAACAACAGGACATAACATATAATATATACTGTAAATTCAAAGCTAAGGCGTAATGAGTACGCCTATCGGTAGCTACACACGTAAGGAACACGTGGTAGATTATCCACAAGGCCAAGGGCCTCCAAAGAAATGGATACAAACACTTTCCTTGTTACAAAGTTAGCACAGTTACTCAACAACCGCTTCGTCCTTTGAATTCATTGCCAAACGATCCCACTGTGTTCAGTAAGCAGAAAAATATCACATAAGGCTAAAGGCTTCATTCCTTACGTCTTAGGGCAATCCAGTTAGGAACCTGATACTCTATTCGCATACGCAATACGCAGGCCAGACCTATGTATAGGGTTCAAAGCCACATAACCAAACTCCAAATAAATTACATTTATATACTGCTCATAACTCACTGAGTACGAATATATAATCAATTCCACTATCGGGGTCCAATTGACTCTTTAAACTATCAGTTGAACTTATTAAAACGATGTATAATATCCCAATTTTTACCGTTAAAATATATTCAAACACACGTAATAAACTCAAATAATATATTGGGATCATTACCTGAATGTTTCAGAGTGAAAATTCTACTTTTCTCCGGCCCCTTTTCTTATTTTCTGGTATTTTTTTCCTTGTTGCGTTCTCTGTTTTCCAATTTCTGTCTCGTTTTTTTTTAATCCTTTTGCTTCTGCCTTTTCTTAGGATTTAAAAGTCAAGGGATTAGGACCCTTGACCATTGCCTATTCATTTCTCATTTTCTTTCATTTTGTCTTTTTCCTTTTTCATTTTTTTTATTTTCTTTTCTTTTCTTTTTGTGATAAAAATTAAAACGGAACCCTACGATATTCGAAATAATTCCAACTTTTGCATACAAGTTATAAAAAATATATGTAACATACTCGCAAAGGCGGATCTCAAATCGGACTCCCGAAACTCAAGATGCGAATTTAAATAAAAAAAAGTCAAATTATTTAACTTTCGGCATTTTAGCGGAAACTAGCCGAACAACATCGAAATTCACTTTTGAAAGTTCACAAAGTCACAAATAATCATACGAACCTAACGGAGCTTTCGAATTTCGAATCGGAGCTCATTCGCCAAAACCGAGCTTGTAAATCTCTTTTTAATATTTATCGATAATAAAAACTGAAACCTTTTTCCGATGCCTACCAAACGAGGTCTGATTTAGCTCAAATTTTACAGACAGGTCCTAATAGAAATTACGAATATTTTAAAATTATCGGCACACCAATGAGAATCCTAACTTACGAAACAACTGACCGAGGTCGTTTCAATATTATAGTAGCGATATAATTATTTGTCTAGTTTAGTTAGTTAGTGGTTGCTTTTAATTGTTTAATATCCCAATTATATTGTCTGGTGGGGAATCATATTTGGTGGAACCTGAGAGGTGCCGAATACCTTCCTTTCGGGTTAAGCTGAACCCTTACCTAGAATTTTTAGTTCGCAAGACCATATTTTTGAGTTAACATTAAAATTGGTTAGAAACAAAGTAGGTGCCCTAATACGCCTAGTTAAAAAATATGTTAGGTGTCTTACTAGTGAGTTCTAATAAGTCGAATCATATTTTGAACTCTAACTGGTTCGGGAAAAATGGGTGACGAAACCTCTCCGTTGGAGATACTGGTGACTGCTCCTCTGAGCTACTCAAAAATAGGTGCCTTTCCTCTAGAGATACTGGTGCCTCATCCTCTGAGCTACTAGGTGCCTCTCCTCTAGAGGTACTGGTGCTTGCTCCTCTGAGCTACTGAAAAATAGGTGCCTTTCCTCTAGAGATACTAGTTCCTGTTGTATCGGGCTGTGTGTCTTGCAGACAATGAGTAAAGTGTCGTGACAAAAGTAAAGCGATGTATCGTGCTTGTAATATTGCCCCAGATGTTGTCATTTTTGTTGTTGTAGTTAGTATTTTGTGTCTGCGCTCAAAGGAAGATTTATGAGTTGTGGGGGGAGGGGTAGACTTGATTTGTGCATCCTTCTTTGAATTAGTGTCTCGTTCTCTACTGCGCTGTGCAAGTGTAATCTCCTTGTTGCAACTTCTCGAGCTTATGAGTATCAATCTTTAATGAATTTTGTGTTTGTTGATGCTTCTCAAGCTTTTGAGTATCAATCTTTAATGAACTTTGATGAAACCTCAAAATTTTGCTCTAGTGTCAACTTGTGCCTTGGAATTTTTTAGGGAACCTCAAATTTCTGCCTCAGTGTTGATTTATTGTCCTCTTGGAATTTTTTGAAGGAAACCTCAAATCCTCTAAAAATTTTGCCCAATTTTTTTGTTGTGATAGCTCTAAAACTTTGCCCCAGTTTGTTATGCATGACTAATCATTCTATTAGAGTGTCCCTGCAAAATAAGAAAGGTTATATATATGTCTTATTTTAAGGCGGGCGGGCCTAATCGTCATATTCTAAGGATGACGTGAGCGATAGTCATATTCTAAGCTTGACGGGGCTAATAGTCATATTCTAAGTCTGATAGGACTAACTGTCATATTTTAAGCCTGATGAAGCTAATACTCATATTCTAAGCCCGATGGGGTTAATAGTCATATTCTAAGCTTGACGGGGCTAATCGTCATATTCTAAGCATAATGGGGCTAACTGTCATATTCTAAGCCTGACTAGGCTAATAGTCATTTTCTAAGCCTGACGAGGCTAATTATCATACTCTAAACCTAACGGAGCTAGTCGCAATAGTTTAAGCCTGACAAGGCTGATCGTCATATTCTAAACCTGACGAGGCTAAGTGTCAAATTTTAATGCTGACGGGCCCAGGTGCTATATAAGGCCAGTTGGCCTAACTATTGTGTTGGGTGTGCCATGTCCGAGTCTTGTAAGTGCATTTCACTTGTGTTGTCAAGTTTCTGTGCTAAAGGTATTGTCAATAACTAAGCTATTCAAATCGTGTTTACTGTTGTCGGTGTAGCGAAATATAATGTAGCGAAATGTAATGTAGCAAATGTAGTGATGATGCAATATAGCCAATGTAGCAGATGATATGATGTAGATAATGTAGCAAATAATGTAATATAACCAAAAATTTCATCAATCGCGATTGACAATCTGTATTGCCTGTGATTCTGGTAAGAAAAGATCTGCCCTCAAAGAAAGATTTTTTAGTTGAAATAAAGTGGTTGGTATTTGCTCGAATCTACATTTGTCCTTAAATGTGAACATTCGACGATTTTTGTAACCCAATCATGCGGATATTTCTTGCATTTGAGTTTGAAATCATGCATTTTGAATTTGCTGGATTTGGAAGATGTCCAAAACTGTGTGTGCCTTAGATTGTGATGGGTTGTCTTTATATTTTATGCTTTTCTTTTCAAATCTTTTGGAGTAAACTTCAATGGATTGTCCTATATAGAGATTGCATCTATGGCTTGAGAGTTATAATGGTAGTTTGCTTGTTCTTGATGTACTATTGACTTGTCTTGTTCAATCAGATTCTGAAATTTGTGCTTCAATGAAGGACATCTTCAGTGTCATGTTCTTGGATGTTTAAGATATAGATGTGTTGACACCCAATTTTGTCCCTCATTTTTTCATAAATTGCTGTATTTAACTTAAAGGTGCAATATTGGCTATTTGAGCAAAATTTGCTCTAGCAAACATGCATTTATCTGTGTTAAGCCTTACCTACATATTATATATATAATTGGGGCTATATTATGCTATTTCATATCATTTAGGTTATTTGTCAAAACTATGACTGTTTGTGCAATTTGGTGCATTTATAACATTTTTATTTGTGGCTATTTATACTTAATTAAGTTAATTTAAATCCTGATTTCTTTTTTGCGTGTGCATTTATGTTGTTCTTTCGTTTTATTTTATACAGTATAGATATTTATGTCTTTATTTATTTGGCACTTTTAAAGTTAAAATATCGGTCCAATTAAATGTTCAGTCTAAATTTTATTCATCACCAATTATTTAGTTTGAATTTTTTTGAATTTGGATATTTTTATAATTATTATTTACATTTCAAAAGTGTTTCTTTTTAAAAAAATAAATAAAAAAGACTCTTTTTTATCTTGAACCTGGACCAAATTCATAACCAAATACATTCTTTACATTTCAAATTTAAAGGAAAATATTTTTCTCAAATCCTCCAAATCTCCCTTACAATCCCTTAAAATTAGACCCCCCAACGTCTCCTATCCCCAGTTTACTCCTCCAATCTACCAATTTTAGGAAGGAATTACCCAGCAAACTACTTCAAAAGAGTTCATTGTCCCAACAGCTCTATTTTTGTTCTTGTTATATATTGCACCCGCACACAATGTTACAGACACCGTGAACATACACAGTGATCGGGGAAAAGAACCCCTTCATTTTCTTCCCTAAATGCACCATACATAGACAACCACACACACACCCAAAACCATTCACACACACACCCCATACGAGCAGTACATATACCATCACAACCTCTCTCCTCCTTCATATATACAGCCAGACACACTGACACACACATCAGATCGAAAACGGTGAGAGGCACAAAACGCCACACATCACCCCATTGAAGCGGATCATATACAGGGAGAAACGGGGATAGTGAATGATGAACATCGATCGAAATAGAAGAGCGTGAGTCGGGAGTAGAAGCAACGTCGCGAAAAAGTTGTCCCCGGCGTCGCTCCTCCTTCTCTGATTTCTCGATACGGTTGAGTTTTGTATCACCACCGGAAATCTAATCGTCGATCATCTCTTGCTCTGCTTTTCCTTTGTTTTGTCTGGTTTATCTGTTATTGAAAGGGAAAGGGGGAAAGAGGAGGTAGAGGGCGGAGTGGTAGCGACTCTGCTGATCGGCAATCGCTCCTCCTCCTACGTTGGTGGTGTTATTCTGCTCGTTAGCATGGTCTCGCTGGAAAATCGTAACCCGGCATGCCTGTTCATATATGTTCGTATTCTGGATTAATTTGATGAGTTTGTTTTGTCAGGTTCTGGTTTTGATTGTCCTGCTATTGCTTATCCTATTTCACCCCCTCTAACTCGTTTGCGTTATTCTGCGACTTAACCTGTTTGCTTTGGTGGATCATTTTGTTATACAGTTTGACCCGTGCCTCGTTGGAATAACTTTGTTCTCTAATGGGATTTGCTAATTTAAATAGGAGTATTTATAAAAATACACATACATTCTATTTTATTTACATGACTCTACCGATTACATTTATACCCATAACTTATTTACACTCTATAACCATTAGCTAATTACCTTCTTATTTTGAGGCATAAAATAAGGAACTCAAGTTACTCTCTCTCCTCATATCTTCTATTATTTTTTCTCATTTTTTTGTCATTCTTTTATTATTCTTTTCTCTTTCCCCTTTTTCACTATTCTTTGTTTTTTTTCCCCATTTTTTATTCTTTTTTCTTTCTTTTTTCTTTTTCATGTTTCTAGCACTATTCATGTCTCCCTTTTTTTTATTTATTTATTTTCTTTCTCCATAATCTTATTATACTCATTTTTTTTCTTTCTCCAAAAAAGGCATACTTTGTTCATAAACACAAAAATTGAAATATTTTATTTGGTCGATAATATCTCACACTTTTATCCAAACATAAAATGGTATACCAAAAGAGTAAATGATATAAAAAATATACTTTTTTTAAAAATAATAAAAATTAAAATATTTATGTGCTTTGAAACATCTCGCACTTCGATCCGAACATAACAAGGTATACCGAAAGAGTATACAATATATCAAAACGGTATATTTTGTTCAAAAGAAAAATAACTGAAATACTCATTTGCTCGATAGCATCGCACACTTTGATCCAAACACAAAAGGATATACAAAAAGAGAATGGAAAATACCAAAAAGGTATACTTCTTTAATAATAATAAAAATTAAAATATCTGTCTTCTGAAACATTTTATACTTCGATTCGAACACAAAAGGATATACCAGAAGAGTATACTTTGTTCAAAACAACAAAAATTAAAATATTTATTCGCTCGGTAGCATCACACACTTGGATCCAAACACAAAAGGGTATACCAGAAGAGTATACAGCATACCAAAAGGGTATACATTGTTCAAAACAATAAAAACTGAAATATTTATTTGCGTGGTAGCATCGGACACTTGGATCCAAACACAAAAGAGTATACTAGAAGAGTATACAGTATAACAAAAGGGTATACTTTATTCAGAATAAAAAAAATTGAAATGATTATTTGCTCGATAGCATCGCCCACTTTGATCCAAACAATAAAAGGGTATACCAAAGAGTATACAATATACCAAAAAGGTATACTTCTTTAAACATAATAAAATTAAAATATCTATGCGTTCTGAAACATCTCGCGCTTTGATCCGAACATAACAAGGTATACCAAAAGAGTATACAGTATACTAAAAATGTATACTTTATTCAAAACAACAAAAATTAAAATGTTTATTTCCTCGATAGCATCGCACACTTTGATCCAAACACAAAAGGGTATACCAAAAGAGTATACAATAAACTAAAAAGGTATACTTCATAAAAATTAATAAAAATTGAAATAATATGTGCTATGTAACATCTCGCACTTCCATCCAAACATAACAAAGTATACCTAAAGACTATACAGTATACATAAAAGGTATACTTTGTTCAAAACAACAAAAAATAAAATATTTATTTTCTCGATAGCATCGCACACTTTGATCCAAACACAAAAGGATATACAAAAAGAGTATACAATATACCAAAAAGGTATACTTCATCAAAAAATAATAAAAACATATTACACTTCGATCCGAACATAACAAGGTATACCAAAAGAGTATACAGTATACAATTAAGGTATACTTTGTTCAAAACAACAAAAGTTGAAATACTTATTTTCTCGATAGCATCGTACACATTAATCCAAACAAAAAAAGGTATACCAAAAGAGTATACAATATACCAAAAAGGTATATTTTTTAAAAAATAAATAAAAATTAAAATATCTATGTATCTGAAACTGAAACATCTTGGACTTCGTTTTGAATATAACAAGGTATACCAAAAGAGTATACAGTATGCCCAAAAGGTATAATTTGTTCAAAATAACAAAAATTAAATTATTTGGTTGCTCGATCGCATCTCACACTTTGATTCAAACACAAAAAGGTATATTAAAATACAGTATATCAAAAAGGTAAACTTCATAAAAAATAATAAAAATTAAAATATTTATCTATTTTAAAACATCTTGTACTTCGACCCGAACACAACAAGGTATACTAAAAGAGTATACAGTATACCAATAAGGTATACTTTGTTCAAAACTACAAACATTGAAATATTTATTTGTTCAATAACATCGTACACTTTGATCTAAACACAAAAGGATATACCAAAAGAGTATACAATATATTAAAAAGGTATACTTTTAAAAAAATAATAAAAATTAAAATATCTATATATTTTGAAACATCTCGCACTTTGATCCGAACATAACAAGGTATAACAAAAGAGCATACAGTATACCTAAAAGGCATACTTTGTTGAAAATAAAAATATTAAAATATTTATTTGCTCGATAGCATTGCACACTTTGATTCAAACACAAAAGGTATACCAAAAGAGTATACAGTATATCAAAAAGATATACTTCATCAAAAATAATAAAATTGAAATATCAATGTGTATGTTACATCTCACATTTCGATCCCAACATAACTAGGCATACAAAGAGTATACGGTATACCTAAAAGGTATACTTTGTTCAAAATAATAAAAAATAAAATATTTATTTGCTCGATAGCATCACAGACTTTGATGCAAACACAAAAGGGTATACCAAAAAGAGTATAGGGTATAAAGCAAAGGTATACTTTCTTTAAAACAATAAAAACCAAAACCTCCATTTGTTTGATAACATCTTACATTTCGATCTACGCACAAAAATATATACCAAAAAAGTATATGACATATCAAAAAGATATACTTTGTTTAAAATAATAAAATTAAAATGTCCATATGTTCGATAGGAACTCAAATATCAATCAAAACGCAAAAAGATAATTCTAAAGAGTATACAGTATATACAAAAAAGTATATTGTGTTTGAAACAACACAAACCAAGATACTCATTTGTTCGATTGCATCCACACTTCAATCCAAATATAAAAGGGTATATTAATGCAGGGGCGGAGAGATATGATGTGGGGGCTAGGATTTTCCTTTTCTAATTGTTTGTAACAACTTGTATATAAAAAATAATGTTATGTTTCTAATATGAATAATATTGCTATTTTTTGTAATTAAGGTTTCACAATTATATATAAGTCTGATTTAATCTTATTTAATATGTACAAATAGCTTATAGTTACATCTTTAAGAGACATTGATTATTAATAGGATATACTTTTATATGTTTGGGTCTCGTTGTGTTATAGAATTTAGTAAATGTCTCCCATTTAAATATTAATTTTTTTAAAAAAATGGAATTACTTAACCATGGTTGAACACTGATTAATATAAAAGTAGTAAAATATAAAAATTAAATCCAAATGTTAATTGGATCTTTAAATTTACAACTTGTTAGCTACGGTTCTAATTTTCCGTGGCTAAATAAGTCGTTAGCTACGGTAAAGCCGTGGCTAAATGCTGTCGATAGCCTCAGTTTAGCTACGGTTTAACCGCGGCTAAAAGCCAAACTTTTGTAATGCGGGTTGTCCGTGTAAATATTTATGCTAAAATAGGTATGGAGTGAAATGAAGTCTAAATGGGTAAACATATGTAATATTTTATAAAATGTGGGCATGTAGTGTAAAAACCCTATTTAAATAGACATGCTACGTGTGGAATTGTTGGCCTATAAAAAATACTCAATTTTGAGGCTTACAGACTGATTGTGGTTAGATATTATACACGGGCCAATGACGTTTTGGAGGCTAATACAAGTCTCGTCCCGTATACATACAATGTCCCTTTCCGTGTCCCGAAAAACAAAATAGGCGATGACAAGACATACATATATATACACATTGATGCAAAACAAACGGGATAGGAAACGGGAACCGGCCAGCGTGTTTGTAGTCGTGACGTATCCTTAACCCCCTATCACCCAATCTGAGCCTAAACTTTCACAAATTTATTTTTCCTTTATTCTCTTTTTATTATTACTATTATTTTTATTTTTATTTTTATTATTCTTACAATTATTATTATTATTACTATTATTAGTATTATTATTACCATCATTAATTAACACATTAATCAATTTTATTTTATTTGCGAGGTACATTTGGACGGACATTTTCGAGACGGCGCTACAGAAATGCTTCTAAATTAATTGCTATTGCATTCTTCTCAATTTTTGACTTATCGTTATTAATTTATTTTTGCATACTAACTAATTTATTTTTATTTTGCGAGGTATCTTTGGTTGAAGTTTTCTAAGGAAGAAGTGATGTTTGGCATTTTATGCCTATATTTCCTTAATATTTCCTCACGTTTGAGAATTTTATTCGCCCGTTTTCTAGTTAATGAACGTGATTTTGCACTGATTTTATGTCGTATGATTGTAGGTTGTTATGAAGTGCAATTGGAGCTTTAAAGAGCATGATCAAGCAAGAAAAGATTGGATTTAGATTGAGGATTGGATCGAACATACGAAGGCACAACACGACGCGAGCTGCAGACGAAGGAAGCAGGAATTTGGCCTGGCGCTTTGAGTGGCGCGTGGCGCCCCCAAAAGCGCCAAGCCTTCTGGCGCTTTGAGTGGCGCGGGGCGCCCCAAAAGCGCCCAAGTTTCGACGGGTTCTGCCTGGGTTGGCGCATTAGGGGGCGCCAGCTACGGTGCCCCTGGAGCGTTTTTGGACTTCCTGTTTCGTCTAGGCTTAGGTCTAACTTATTACCAGGCCTTTGTAAACCCTATAAATACTATTTTACTTAGTTTTTGATAGAAGTTCAGACTTTGAAGCAAGTTTTGGAGGAGAGGGGAGGAGCCCTAGATGTCTTCTAAACAAGTTCTTTCTCTTTTTCTCTTATTCTTCTCCTTAATTCTATAGTTTGTTCGTTCTAAGGTTAGAGTAAATACATGAAGGTTGATGTTTGAAAGTTGATTTCTATATATTGATTTACCATTATGGATTGTTTATTCTTTCTTGATCATAATTGTTTGATTATTGTGGCCTGATAATTGAACACTATCTATGGTTTTTAGATTGAACTCGAAAGAGGGAATTTATGAACGCAATAAGAAAGAGTAGAGCTAGATTGTGAACCCGGGCATCAGGGAACCAATTTGTGAGTAGGATAGACATATACTTGCTCGCCTAGCTTAACTAATCACAGAATTCGTTAATGCGTGCACGTGATTCAACCCATAGACATATAGAGATTGGAGTAGCCTGCATAGACCGTGAAGAATCGAAAGGTTTTCACGGGTACAATTAACCTGTTAGTTAGCAATCTAGGAAATCAAGAAGTAGAATCAACTGGAAAACTCAACTGGATTGTTCATAACTTTGAACCTTGACCGTTTCTCTATTACTTGACTTCAATTACTTGTTTTTAATTATTTCCTTTAGTTAGTAAAAATCTCAACCATTGAAAAAGATCCCTGAATAGTTCTTAAGAAATTGTTTGTTAGTAGTCCAGTCTGAATAGTCCTCGTGGGAACGATACTCTAGTTATCACTTTATTACTTGTCGACCACGTATACTTGCGTGTGCGTTGGGAGCAACATGTTTTTGGCGCCGTTGCCGGGGACTAAATAATTGACTGATTTCTTTTTGAACGATTACTTATTTTCTATTCAGGTTTAATTTTTGTTTAGTTTAGTATTGTGTTACTTGTCTTATCATGGCATCTTTTAATGAAAATTGGTCGAGTGGTTGTAATTCTAATCTTGATGATCTCTGTCTACTTTGCGGAAGAACCCACTTGTGGGAAAATTGTCCAACTCTTTCAACCCTACGAGACTGGGTATGTGAATTTTCTACCACCTTTGATTGGAATTTTTGTAAATTATGTGGTGGTCGGTGGAATGATTGTCCTAAGTGTCATGCTCCTTCCCCCAATAATTTTTGTGATGATTCTAATGATGTTTGTGAGTTTGACAGGAGCGATAAAGTGCAGGTTGTTTGCGAAACTTGGCTAATGGAGCAAGCCAAACTCTTAGAAGCTTATGGGGATTTCAGGAGTGAACTTGCAAATACGACGAGGCAATTTATGGAAGAAAGGGTTGTGCTCAAGCAAGAGATCGACGAATTTGGCTTGACTATTCACGACTTGGAGGAGAATTTGAGTGATATGGTTGAGGTGTCTAATTCCCAATTATCAGTTGTCGTGAATAGTAGATTTGAGATAGAAGAGCTTAGAAGCCAATTTGAGGAGCAAAAAGTGGAATTCCTACCACTCGACCCAATATTAGTTGATGATGCCAAGGTTGAGGAAATTACATTAGAGTCAAGTGAGGAAAAAGAAAACATCATATTTGAGGTCTCTAGTGTTTGTGCAAGTAAGGATGTCAAAAGTAATGCAACTTTAGAATTGAAGCGCATTGGACCTCATTCCAATCATTTTTCAACATTGTGTTTGGATGGTGACATGAAAATTGAGCCACCCGAGCCTATGAAGAAACCAAAGGAGGAGGAACAAGGTGCTTATATTTTAAAGTTTGTGATACCGAGGAGACAAAACGACATCCCTCATGTAAAGGCCAAGAAGTGCAAAATGCGACAATGGTTACTTGGTCCTTTTATATTTTTGCCACCACCCAGATACCATAGTCATAAGCTTGAGGCAAAGTTGGGGAGTCAATTCATTAGTTCAAGGTGGAGATAAAAGTTATGAAGTTGTCTTCGTCGTGCCGCGACGTTAAATCAAGCGCTTCTTGGGAGGCAACCCAGTTTGCTTGCTTTACTTTTATTTATTTATTTTAATTATTTTTATAGCTGTATATTACTTTGGGTGATTCTTTGGATTGCAGGTTCATGTAATGTCAAGGCTAAGTGTGGGGTGTCCTCACCCTTGCCTAATATTGATGACCTGATGAGGGAAGTCTGAGTACCTCATACTATATGGAAGCTTGGAGGATGCTAGCACCAAGGACTAGAGTCTTCAGGGAAGTTTTCTTTACCTTGCACTTTCTTATTTTTAGCACTGAGGACAGTGCTTAGTTTAAGTGTGGGGTGGGGAACTCTCCTTTGCTTTTGAGGTTAGGGATGCATGTACCGTAGGATTTTCTTTTGTCACTTGACTTTATTTTGATTTGTTTCTTGCTTTAAGATATGAAAAAATTGAAAAAAAAAATTAGAAAACCAATGAAAAATTCCAAAAAAATTTTTCTTTTAGATTTTATTAGTGGTACATGTCATCCACCCCGTGGTTTTTCTTATGGCCTCGGTTCTTTTCCACGGGGAGACCTTTGAACCGGGTAGTTTTTATTTTTATTAGGATTAGAGTAGTTAGTTATAGGTGGCCCTAGACGAAAGAAATAGGTAGAATGCTAGGTGCCTTTGATTTGTTTGATACCGGTGGACTTGAACTTGTTGCATGTGCTACTTGTGGTGTCCTTGGGTTTTAAATTGTGATACATGCCTAGGAAAAAATGGAATGACCCCCTTGAGATGCTTGAGTCCACTTGCTTGACTTTATTGTGAACCTTTGTGCATTAGTGCTTAATTTTCCACAAGTTGCACTCTAAATGCTTGATTGAGAGTTGTGATGGAGCCTTTTTGTGTGGACTGTGTGCAATGTGTGTTGTGAGGCAGATTCTTGTTTGCTCCATGTTTGCATATTAGTGTCTAGAACCTGCCCCGTGTGTGTGCAAAGCGAAATTCTAAGTTTACTCTAGTCGGAAAATGATACAGGCCTTCTTTTGATTTGCCTACCCTTACATATACACCTTGGACTTGATTGTTGTGATTTTTTTGACCTTTTTGTTGGCACCCACACCCCAATCCTACCCACTTGTTCTAAATTGCTTTCGTTTGGCCCTTTACTCCTTAAGCACTTTAATTGATAATGTGATATTATTGTGGAGTTGTGGTTGAAATATTGGGAGGTTTTTGAGTGGAACCAATAAGGGAAATATGTAATGAATTGTGTAGTAGTTGATTAGGAGCATTGGCAAGGTTTGGAAAGTAATGAATAGAAAAAGAAAACAAATGGAAAGAAAAAAGAGCAAAGTTGAAAAGAAAAAAAATTTGGAAAAAGAAATAAAGAGAGAAGAATATCCATTCCTTGCTAGTATGTGTTTAAAAGAAAAATTGCTACTTGTTGAGAATGTGTGTGTGAAAGTTGTTGATTGGGTGGCTTTGATGAGACTTGTGCTTAAATTAATTGTGATGTATAAAAGTGCTTGTAGTCACTATTATCCATATGTATCCTACCAGCCCCTTAGCGTACATTACAACCTTTTTAAAGTCTTAGTTAATCCCGATTGGAGTAAGCTAACATTAGTGGAATCCTACACTACGGGCAAGCCTATGGTACATTGTGTGTGACATGTGAGACTTTCATGAGAGTGAGTGAATTCGTTCTATGTTATTGTCCCCGTTCTATTCTTGATATTCATTGTTGTGTGTGATATTTGGGGGACACTCTTTTGCTTCATTATTGGTGAGGGCACACGGTTTGCATGAAATAGGTGAAGTCGTGGCTTCTTGGATGAGTAGACAGGTGTGATTTTGTGGAAGCATGGTAGCAATGAGTTGAGTTTGTGAATTTGAGCTATCTTTGGGTGGTTGTTCTCATGTTTTGGTGTTTGGTAAATTATTGGCATGTTTGATGGACCCATAGTAGTCATTTATGCATATGTTCAATGGTCGGTATCAACCATAGTCATTGGCAGACCTGTTCTACCTAGGTTGGGAACTTATTTGTGATTGCTCGAGGACGAGCAAAGGTTCAAGTGTGGGGTGGTGATGTTTGGCATTTTATGCCGAAATTTCCTTAATATTTCCTCACGTTTGAGTATTTTATTCGACCGTTTTCTAGTTAATGAATGTGATTTTGCACTGATTTTATGTCGTATGATTGTAGGTTGTTATGAAGTGCAATTGGAGCTTTAAAGAGCATGATCGAGCAAGAAAATATTGGATTTGGATTGAGGATTGGATCGAACATACGAAGGCACAACACGACGCGAGCTGCAGACGAAGGAAGCAGGAATTTGGCCTGGCGCTTTGAGTGGCGCGTGGCGCCCCCAAAAGCGCCCAGCCTTCTGGCGCTTTGAGTGGCGCGGGGCGCCCCAAAAGCGCCCAAGTTTCGACGGGTTCTGCCTGGGTTGGCGCGTTAGGGGGCGCGGGGCGCCAGCTACAGCGCCCCTAGAGAGTTTTTGGACTTCCTATTTCGTCTAGGCTTAGGTCTAACTTATTACCAGGCCTTTGTAAACCCTATAAATACTATTTTACTTAGTTTTTGATAGAAGTTCAGACTTTGGAGCAAGTTTTGGAGGAGAGGGGAGGAGCCCTAGATGTCTTCTAAACAAGTTCTTTCTTTTTTTCTCTTATTCTTCTCCTTAATTCTATAGTTTGTTCGTTCTAGGGTTAGAGTCAATACATGAAGGTTGATGTTTGAAAGTTGATTTCTATATATTGATTTACCATTATGGATTGTTTATTCTTTCTTGATCATAATTGTTTGATTATTGAGTCCTGATAATTGAACACTATCTATGGTTTTTAGATTGAACTCGAAAGAGGGAATTTATGAACGCAATAAGAAAGAGTAGAGCTATATTGTGAACCCGGGCATCGGAGAACCAATTTGTGAGTAGGATAGACATATACTTGCTCGCCTAGCTTAACTAATCATAGAATTCGTTAATGCGTGCACGTGATTCAACCCATCGACATATAGGGATTGGAGTAGCCTGCATAGACCATGAAGAATCGAAAGGTTTTCACGGGTACAATTAACCTGTTAGTTAGCAATCTAGGAAATCAAGAAGTAGAATCAACTGGAAAACTCAACTGGATTGTTCGTAACTCTGAACCTAGACCGTTTCTCTATTACTTGACTTCAATTACTTGTTTTTAATTATTTCCTTTAGTTAGTAAAAATCTCAACCATTGAAAAAGATCCCTGAATAGTTCTTAAGAAATTGTTTGTTAGGAGTCCAGTCTGAATAGTCCTCGTGGGAACGATACTCTACTTATCACTTTATTACTTGTCGACCACGTATACTTGCGTGTGCGTTGGGAGCAACAAGAAGCAATTAGCGAATATGAACTTTTTATTTAATTTTAGTTATTATATGTATCTAACTTGTATATTATAATGGAAATCATTTAGTTAGATTTCGTTTAATTTATTTTTCGAATACAAATTGTTTAGTCCGGTTAGGAACCACATTTAGTGGAATCTGAGAGGTGCCTAATACTTTACTCTTGGGTTAATTTGAACCTTTACTCAGAATTCTCGATTCGTAGATCAAGTTTCAGAGTTAATATTAAAATTGGCTAGAAACAATGTAGGTTCCCTAATACGCCTAGTTAAAAAATATGTTAGGTGGTGACTTCAAGTCTTACCCGTGAGTTCCAATAAGTCAAATCCTATTTCGAACCCTAACTGGTTCAAGAAAAATGGGTGTCGACAAGGTGCAAATCTTTGTTGGATCAAAATCTGGAATAGTTATCTAGGGATTGGTTGCGGAATCCTTTGCTTCAGCTAGAGGAGTAAAGCTGTGAGGCTTCATCTTTTTTCTCTGTTGTTGATTGTGTTGAGCCTGATAGTATTGTTGGTGAAACCATGATAGCAGGGAATTTGTCTATTGTGTAAGCTCGAGAGCAGTGTGGGATTGTGAATTTTATTGATTCTGGTTGTATGGTGGTTGGTGCTCGGTCATGATGAATAATGTGTTGTCCTTTTTTTTCTTGACTATTTCTAATCTAGAGCTTTTCAGATTCAATTGGTTGGATTTCTTTGCTATGTCTCTTGTGCTAGTATACTGCTAGCTGATTTTTCTTGCCAATCGTTACGACTTTTATAGTAGTGGGATTCGGATTTTCTGAATTGTTTGAAATATTCTGTTGCATCATATTTCCCTCAGTTCCATATGTTTGTGGCTGGGAAGACTTAGCTTCAGAAGTGAAATGTTTCAACTTGGCTTGTCAACTCAGCTTCTTCTTAATGCGGATTCTTTGTCAATCTCAGTGTTCAAATTGCAAAGAAACCATAATAAAGAGAAAAATACACAAATAGCACATTCAAAATGTTTGAAGCAAAATAGCACATAAAAGGCAAGTGTATAGCTAAGAGAATGCCTAGACCGCGGATGATAGAATAGCACTTGGGAAGGAGACTATGATAAAGCGCATAGATATCACAAAAGATTGTCTGAGTACTTTATATAGCAGTCAAGGCAAGGATTTTGGTCAAATGATTAATTTTTGTTTACGTAGACATGAGTCTGGTTGAATCTTGATAGAGATATCGTATAAGATGGTCGGCTTTTGTCGAACACCAAGGCCTTGGGTGCAGTATATCGTCTATCATTGCAAATTTTCTGCCGTGATGTTTGTGCCTTCTTACAAAAATACTCATAAATGTCTTTCATGCTTGCCCACCAACTGTTGCATTATTTCACCAAATTCTCCTTGTTAGGTAATATTTATGGTGAAAGGATCAAACCTGGTGTGGGTTGCCTATGTATCCTACTGCTAATAGAAATCAAGTCAAGTGTAGTTCAAAACTCATGGACATCCTTATATTGTGCTTCAGTCAAATTGTTGCCTAAAACCATTTTAGAGACTGGTCATATTGCACTTTTCCTTTTTGGTAAGATTTTGGATTCATATAGTTCGATGAAGTTTTTGACCAAAATTACTAAAAGAAGTCCATTTGCTCATGTTTTTCTCTTTGTATAGAATCAAGGCTAGCCTTGTAAGTGTTTTAATAGATAGTTTCATCCTGAGTTCATCGTCTTGTCTTACGCTTGCTAGTCGATAGGGATATGATTCCAAACGCTCATGAGATTTTTTTTTAATGTAATAAGAGCTTTGTCACTGCATCTTTACTTCTATTCCAAGTTGAATCAGCCTTCTAGTTTTTGTTTGTTGTGCATAAGTCTTTGCTACATTAAGTGGGTTCTCGTTGCTTTCCACGGCTTATTATCTCCTGATAAACCTTTGGATGCCCTCTCGACCATTGGTGCCAAATATAGACAATGCTTTGTGTCACACTCATATAATGTGGGTGATACAACAGTCTGGAGCAACAAAGTGATCTTTGGATGCTGGTTCGGAAAATCTCGTGGCATGTTGGAGGTACTGTTGAGGTTGACTATCATGCTCTAACTTTCTCATTTTTTTGGCCTTATACCATAATACTTGCAGAAAAAAACTTATCTTGTTTTAATGAATCTCCAAACAAGTGCACTTTTCTTGACCATTCTTCTTCTTTGGTGTTCAACTCGAGCCAACCTTTTAGAATTCAGGTCTTTGAGTTAGAAAATAAAAGGAAATAGTTTCAACATGCAAAACTTCTTAATATCGAGATTTAAGTATAGAATTGGGAGCAAAGGTGCCTGTGTAAGGTGCATTGGTAGAATATTAGACTTTTGAAAGGATTCACTTAACTAGAAGGAAACCTAGAGCAACAATCAGATTCATGTTTGACAATTCACACATAGAAAATAAAATACATCCTATAATGGAAGGGACCATTTTACGAGGTAAGCCTAACGAAGTTGAAAGTTGCTTTGTGCCAGGCGTATCATTTCGTTTGTTAATAGAATGTAAAAGTGTTCTAACAAAAGGTTTACATGGGCGAAACATTGGTCTTTATTACATTAGTAAATATTTAAGAAATGTAAGAGAAGGAAATGATTAAACATTTCTAGGAAACTAGACCATGGCCAAATGAACATCCTTTATGTTGATCCATCCCTAGAAGATTCTTCCACTTCTTTGTAGGAGGGTCTTTTTCGGATGAAGTTGCATCTGATATGTCTTTTTGGAAGATGATATTGGCATCATCCGTTAAGACCCTGGACATGTCGAATATGACATTTGTCAACATTTCCCAAGCTTTCTTTCCTTTCTCTTCCATTCCTTTGTTACGTACATAATTAATTCCTTCACTAGCCCATATAGCTATAGACTCTATGCGTTTTGCCAGTAGTTTTGCTTTATTGTGCCATTTCTCTTTTTCTTTACTCTTTGCCTCGACCAAACTTTGTTTCTGCTATTTTCTCTTGCGCCTTTGCCAATTGTTTACATAGCTTCTTACACTCAAATTCTATCTTTGCAGCATCCCTTTTCCTTTTTGTTATCACTTTTGGTGGAACTGCTCTGACCATGTCTTTCGAAGCCAATCCGGGTAGTCTTCATCAAGGCCTACATCAAATCTATCTCGTTCAAAAGTTTTGAATCCCATTTGGGGCCTTGCTTTCCAAAGTTTTAATATCTTATCTTCGAATGGTATCATCTGTTCAATAATTTCTGTTTTGAAGCTTATGATGTCCGCAATTTTTTGTACAATATTCTTTCTTCCTGCTTGTCTAAGTGTCCTTAAAAGAGTATATGGGTAAACTCCTTTGAACCCCACTAAGATAAGAAATGAGGCTCTTTCGGACCGTGTGATCACTGTGGTGCTGGGAAAGTAGTCAAACATCCATTGTATATTTTTGGATGTCCATTGAAAAAACATATGGTGGCATCCTTTGGTAGTTGTCCGGTCCCATTTCACAAGAGCATTCTCTATGCGAGTATGAGTTAACATGTAGTCCTCCTCTGGTTTGAAATGGAAGGCTTGGTTTGTACTATTCATATTTTGTAAATACTCCATCAACCAGATTTGTAAGAGTAAGTTGCAACAAAAAAGCAATCATGGTATATTTCAGCTGCAACCATGAGTACTAGAGTGTACTTATTGTTGTTGAGATCCTTGAGTAGGGTGTCAGCAATTGACCCCATGCAAACGTTAACCCTTCCTTTATGTTTAGGAAATGCCGTTGTTCCTACAAAGCCGAAGATAAATGCGAGTACTCTCTGCTCTAGTGGTACTCAATGGTCTCATCTCCATACCTCCAAAGTGAAAAATTGCTCAGTGTACATCCTGAAAGTGGGTTGTTGCTTCTATTATCTCCTTTATTTCAGTGTGCTCCATTAGTGAGATTAAGTTCCCTAATACTATTTTGACTTGACTTTGTTGATCTCTGCTTAAGTTTCCCCACCAACCTTTGAGCAAATGAGGGGCTTCAGCAACAATGTCGAATGTTCTTGTGGCCATGATCTTTGAAAAAGATGGAGGAAAGGAGAAAAGGGGAAAAATGCTTAAAATTCTTCTTGCTTGCAAGTACACGGTCAACGTTGGCAAATATTTTCTAAGAACAATAATGCAACACAAAATATAAAAAATGTGTCGTTTCAAGTTGGGAACCCTTTGGACACTTTAGGCAAAGGTTGCTAATGGAATCTGGAGATAACAGGGATATCAAATCTTTATATAGTGCCTAAAGGATAAATGTGCATTATGTGTCATCCTGTTTATCAAACTTCCGTCTTTGCTTGAATATGGGGTTTTAACGCCTCTTCAGTTACCTTTTGTGCCTTGAATAACATTGAATAAAGAATAATTTCGATCGTTTGGAAATAAACGGTCCACATTTGCATGTTCAGTCTCTCAAGGTGAACTCAAATAATCATGTTCAACGCTCTTTGGGTGTCAAAAATTCCGTTCATATTATTTAAACAAGTTGGTCTATTTGACTTGAGGGCAGGTCTACTAATGGTATGGCATGATGCATGATTCCTAACATCATCACTAAGAGTTGGGTTAACTAGACCATATTATATTATCCCCCCAAGTAGACGACAAGGGAGCGGGAATGTCACAGACCAACTAGATCGAAGGCGTTCCCCCTAAGGGCAATTTGTGAGGAAGGGGCTGCCGTAACCACTATATTTTAATAGACGATTTTTGAAGTTGCCAGGACTGGCAGGCAGTATGAGCGGAATGAACAAGTTTAGAAAAATATTCACAAGTTGAAACAGTTTTACAAAAATAAATTTGATAAAGAGAAGGAACAAAAAGAGAAACAGAAGAAACAAGTTAGTCCCGAGAAATAAAATGATTAAGCAAGATAATATTAATAATGCAAAAAAGAATTGTAAAGTAAATCCGTTAATAAAAGATTTGTAAAATAAACTCAGGGAGATTTTGAAAGCCTTTAGAGCATAGAATATGATGTATGCTCCTAACGGTGTCTAGCAATGGAAATAAAACTTAATATGAAACAATAAACATATTAGCATCGAGGTAGACATGGTCCTATGCATATTATATAGAAGTAACTCGTCCTATTTTACAAGGCACCTCTTTTGTGCCAGATGTGGGGCTAACTATGATTACGGAGTATATTTGCATGAAACAACAAACTCTAAAATCGATGCAACACATAACACGCCATTTTGGACGAGGTGATTAATGGACTTCAACATGCCAAGCATGTTAAGTCTTCTTAAGGTTTGTATGATTTTTGAAGGATGATCATGTGTCTATGTAGCATTCTATTTTTCTCAATTGGCAAGTTTATATCCCCAAAATAATAAAGAAAATAAATTTACTTTATTAAATTTTGAGTTCAATACATGTAAATACAATTTATGTGAAGAAATGTGAGCTTAGAAACTAGACAAGTAGCTCTTCTTCAACTCTGGAACTCCTTTGCTCTGGCAATGCTTTCTCTGTCAAAGTTCTTGATCATAATGACATGCAAACAAAGATTAAACTTAGACTAACCCCGCCCCCATTTAAGAACAACTAGTTAACATAACAATATGTTGATCCTTCAAACTGCAAGTAGTTCATGAACAAAGATTATTAGGGTCGCGAAATACATTTTGACATTTGATCAAGTTTATAAGGGATCCAAAAACTCATAAAGGATTCGAAAACTCTTAAAGCATGGAATATGATATATGACACTAAAACAAGAGCGAGAATTAACCTAGCCATTTCCTTTAAAGCGGACAACATGAAAGAAAAAAGTTCTGGGGATGTCATCTACACTGTTGAATGGCTTGACCCTAAGGATTCTTTCCAGATTGATTGTAAAAGAGAAGAGGTGAAGGCCAAGAATCCTTGTGTCGAAGTGTCCCTTTGTCGAAAGTTTTCTAGAATGGAGGAACATGAGTGAAATTACAAAGTGAATTCAATAAATTAAAAGAAAATAGAGACGAGTCACAAAAAATGAACTTCAACGCTGCAAAAGAAAAGGAAGAAATGTTAGTCCCAAAATATCAGCTCCAAGATAAACTTCGATCCTGCAAAAAGGAAACGAAAGGAAGAAAAAGTTAGTCTTTAAAAAAAATCAAGGAAAACAAACAAGTGCTAAATCCCAATTCGAAGTATGTAATGGTTAAAACTATTGATATCTTCAGTGGAGTCGTCATTCTATCGACGCCATTTTTTTTCTTAACAGCGATAGTTCAGAACCAGATTCGACTTAGTGGGCTCACATGTAAGACTTGGAGTCGCCACCTAATAAGTTATTTTACTAGGCGTATTAGGGCCCCTATGTTTTTCTAGCAAATTTTAAAGTTTGACTCTGAAACATGGTCTGTGAATTAGAGATTATGGATAATATGTTCAAATTAATCCATGAGGAAGGTGTTAGGCACCTCCCAGATTCAACAAAAGTGGTTCCTAGTCGCATTAAGATTAAAAGAACACAAGTAATTAAACTAGTATTGCAAATTTACCCTATATGATACAATTTAAATAAAAATATTTTGTATAAAAAAAATGAAGATCTCGTCTTCTCAAAAAACTTCTTTCTTTCTTCGCTCGATTATACCTTGCAAATGAGACCAATCGTTAGTGCATAAATAACAAATAATAGAATAAAAGTAATCTAATGCATTATATGATGAAACTGTACGGGTCAAGATGCATAAAAAACGTAAGCGGGTCAAGCTGCGCAACAAAGTAAATGTGTCAATCTGCAACGTAAATCGGTTAACTGTATAACAAAATAGTCCAACAAATTGAACGGGTCAAACTGCATTGTAAATGGGTTAACTGCAGCAGAGTAATCCAACATATTGAACTGGTCAAGTTGTACAACAATAGCACAAGAAGCAGAATCTAGAACCAATAAGTAAGATAGCAGAGTAAGCTCAAAGGGGTAACAATCAGTGACGAAAACAATATCAACAAAAATCGCAGGGCCATGGTGGTACAACCATGCTAAACAACTAGAACAAAATCACCAGAAAAAGTATAGCGGAGGGAGAAGGAAAAAAAATTCTCAGAGCAATAAGAGATTTGGGTAAATTAATCAAGAAACGATAACAGTCAGTCCATAAGACAACATGGCGGAGGAACGATTGCCGATTAGTGGCGTCGCTGCCACTCCGCCCACTACTTCATCTTTCCCCTTTATTTTTCATTGTTCAATGCCAGTGACGGTGTGTGATTGATCTCCCCTTTCTTTTGACTGTTCTTTGTTGATATGTGTATGTTGATACCCAATTTTGTCCCGAATTTAAGTTAATATTAAGTTTAAAAGTTTATTTAATTAAAAGGTATTTTTAATTAAAGGGGGGGTTAATTTTAATTAATTAATGAAATTGTTAGTTTTTAGAGGAAAAGGACTAGAATTGCAAGACATAGCCCGATTTCATCCCACCTGCGCAAAATACCCAATTAACTACACACCCTTCCCATTTTAGTAGAAAATCCCTAATCTTTTTCTTTCTCTCCAATGCCCGACCCGTTTCCCCCTATCCCCAACCCGCGACCCATTTCAATTTCCCCAAATTTGAAATCAAATCCGCAAAAATGGTCCCCCCCCCCCCTCCATCTCAACAAGTTTCGTACAACCTTATCTATTTGTGAATGTTAGAGGGCCATTTGGGTATTTTGCCAATTCCAAAAAATCCTAAATGTGGAGGTATATAAAATGAAGTTTTGGTTCAGTAGAGGGGGGAGCTGCCGTGAAGGATGGAGAGCAGAGAATAGAGAGTTTTATTTAGTTCATGTTTTAGGGATTTTTATTTTCTAGCTTAGCGGCAAAAAAGCAGAGAAAGGGGAGGAGCCGTTATAGTTATAGAACCTAGAGGGGAGAAGATTAGCAGCAGCCGTGGATAGAGTAGAGAATATTGGAGAAGAACGACACTATACAAAATATACTTAAATACTTTTAGTTCCGGTCTGAAGTTTATACAGAGTATCACTAGCTTCTTTTGATTTTTGTTGTATCGCTTTGTTGTTGCTCGAGTCGTATTCTTATTCGAGTCTCTCTTTCTTCAGATTCCTTGCCATAGCTCACTGTGCCGCAAAAGTTCAAGTTGAACTCTATTGTGTCAGGGTCTAATCTGAACTCCACTGTTGTTTTTCTCAAGTTCAAAGGAATCCCTTTCGGACCAAATTATTGAGTTATAAACTGCATCCTTTGGAAGATTTTGGAACTTGCTAGCTGCTGCACCTTTCAAGTCCAATCTCATAAGAACGCCCCCAGTTTGCCTGTCTGCCTAAGCGTCCAACTGCATTCGGGTTCTATCTTTAACTTTTGTCTTCCTTTCCCTTTAGAATATTTATGTAAACTTTGTAGAAATATTTGATTTATTAATATATATATGATTTTTTTGAGTTATTTGATTCACTTTATGTTCATTACCTTTTATTTTGAAGCCGTTATTTAATTTATTATAAATCAGGCCATTTAAGCAAATGCGTGCAAAATTTCATAAATTTTCAAAAAACCACGCCTAATAATAGACTATAAGAAAAGTCTTCTATCTTATCGATACAAAGTAGTTTCGTTAAAAAGTCAAAACTTATAAAGAAGTTTAAATTAACTTCTAAATGTACCGAAATGACTTTGCAAAAAGCGACTTGAAATCTAAGTTCTATCTTATGGTGAGATACTCGGATTTGAAAGTTGAAATTAAGCAAGTACCATCTATGCGCTATCACATACGAGTTGGCAAAGAATTTAGGACGATCAAATCATTCCTTTCAAAAGAAAATGCGCTTTTATTTTATTTTATTTTATTTTTATTTTATTTTATAATTAAAGCTCTTAAATAAATTATATATATTTTTAAAACTTACGAAATTTAATTAGTTGAATTAATTAATGGTTCAATTAATTATTTTTAGAAAAGCATAAATAGAACTTGCAAATTAATTTGGAAACTTGTTGGATTAACCGTTGTTAACGGAATTTCGAAAGTGCCTTAGAAACCTTCTTTTGGAATTAATAAAACCTCTTACTTAGAATCTCTGAAAGACTGCCCTTTTTCAAAAACAGAGTTTTGCACGCATTTGCTTATTTAGTTCCCTATTTTTCCTTAAATTGGGTGGCGACTCCAAAAACTCCAAAAGAGTTAGTCCATTCAGTTGAAATTCCTAAATTTAGCCTCTCGGGGTTATTTTTTGGGGGTTCAACAGCATGGCGAGTCGGTTGGGGAGCAATAAAGGTTTTGACCATAAAGGTTTCCAATTATTTGCAACTAGCATGCCTAATTTATTTGCTTTATTATATCTGTTTGTTTGGTTTGCCACAGAAAGCATGTCACTACACCCTTATTTATGCGCGTATATAAACTGGCATTCTGTTCATATTTCCCCCTCTCCTAGGAACCTCTCGCATTCTCACTCAAATATCCGCGAGGTGCGCACCGCACTTTCTTCCACTAAAGAACCCTATAAAGAGTTGGTACCGGTGGTTGTCGTGGGAGTAGTTCGATTGCGAGGCCGCTTGCCACTCACCTGTTAGCCTCAACCGTTAACCCACTCTTAGACGGAGCTTTTAGGAGCATGCATGCATTTACACCTTAGTCTTGACCCCGTCCTTGGTACCGCCTCCATAGTTAGGAAACCACCCTTACATCAGCAGGTTCTTGAAACCCAACGACAATGCACATTATGTGCCGTGTGATAACAAATCCTCAGTCCTATCTATATTTTGAGCATAATCAGATTTAGAATTTTGTCTTCTATTTTGTCTTGTAGGTTAGAAAATGGAAGAATTTAGCAGAATCTATGTGGTCATAGCAGTCCACAGAGAATTTGAGATCATAGTGCAGAATTTTATGAACAAAACAGAATTGCAGTCTGGGGGAAAGTTAGGCAGATTTGGTTGGTTTGTATTTTGGAGATGGTCTGGTATAGTGAGATCTAAGAGGTGAAACCCCTGGTGTCTTTAAAAGATCAGTGGAGTCTCTTTTATGAAGACCTGAGTGTGTGCAGATTTACGTTGACTGACCAGCTGCAACTTTATGAAAATTGAAGTATGCTTGTCGCATACTAGGAGAGTGAAGCCCCTTTGTCTTTGAATCACCAGTGGGGCCCCTCCTTGAAGACCAGTGAGGTCTTGGCTACCTAGGAAACTGAGAGGCTTGATTAAAGCCGAGGACTAGTGAGGAGCCCTATGAACAAGGTCTGTGAGCCTTGCAAAACGTAGGAAGCTGAGAGGCTTGTCCAAAGTCAAGGACCAGTGAGGTTTTATTTGTAAAAGGTCAATTGGAACCTTTTATGATTTGCAGTCTGGTATTGTGAAGGCAGTTGGAAATTTTACTCCCGGATGTTGTAAAATAATTGGGAGTTATGCTTGGAAGAGTGTGGATGTTTGCAAAAGGTCTGGAGGATTTTTTCAGGTTTTAGGCATTTGGGTTTAGAATTTTGTGCAGATGTTATGGAGAGCATGAGCTGAGTTACAATTTCGAGTTGACACCAACTTTTGGAAGATAGTTGGGATAACGAAATTGCAGTATCAAGGCGGAGAGACACTTATTATCAATTATTGTTATTGTTTATTACTTACTCTAAATCTGAAATTCTCAGAACTGGCATGGACTATTTTTCATTACCACTTGTTTGCGCGATTAGGCTTTCCTCTAGCACAAAGAGGTATCTTACAGGGTAGGACGCGTTTGCATATTTATTTACGCTTAACTACTTGTGATTGTCACATGTTAATTGCTTACCTTGCTTTATTTGCTCAAATTGCATTAAATACTAGGTGTTGCTTGCTTGTGTGCAATCTTATGAATGACATGCAAAATAACATAGTTACCCTTTGAAGTTTCTTTTGTTTTGTTTATTTCTCTAGCAAAAGTTTGATTTATAAAGTGGTTGACCATTCACCACACAAGATATTCAAGATCTGATTGATGGCAGACACTCCATCTTGTGTATGATGTAGCACCAGAAGATAATGGCATTGTTTGAAAAGAACTTGGCGATTGAACTTAGTAGCATTGTTTTCAATTTTAATTCAGATTGATGCCCTGAATTGCATTGTACTTCAAAGCTTATAATTATGAAAATCGACTCTTTTTCAATTTTATGAAAGTTGAAATAAATGCATCGCATTCTTATTGTATTATTGACGGTTTCGATTATATTTATTTATGTTTCAAAATTAAAATTTGTACATCTGCCAAGACTTTGCTTCTGACATATAACGAAACAGTTGAACAATTTGAGAATAATGCGGTGAAAAGTTATCTTTTTGCACTTTTTGGATATCAATACTATTATAACTTCAACGGGGACAGCTTTTGCAAAATAATTTGAAGAATCGGAATTCACAACTGGGCAATTTTTTCCAAAACGAGTTGAAAATGTGGAAGATAATAACTGGGGCAGAATTTTGCAAGAAACACTGTTGATTATCAAAAGATGAATTGACAAGATCTCGAGAATTGGCTAAGCGATTAGTGCAAAGTCTAAGACAAAGGACGTTCAGTTTGTACTAAGATACAAGTTTAAGTCAAGGCAAAAATTTTCAAAATGCATTTTTGACTTTATTTGCATACTTGTTTTACTTGCTATATTGCATTAAATTATTTTACGTTGCCTTTATTTGTCAAAACTCCTATGCTATTAAGTTCATGAGTCAAGTTTCTGAACATAATTCAAAATCCAAGTCTGAGGAAGACAAGGAAGCCGTAGCAGCAACAAGATCAAGTCAGCACAAATCAAATGCTCCCCCCTCCCTCCCCAAAACTAACAAATTTTCTTTTAGAGCGGGAACTTTAAGACCTGCATCAGAAGATAAAGCACCTTAGCAAGTCAATTTTCAAGATTCTCATCGCTTGGATTGCAAGGATATTTGGGATAAAGCTTGATGCTTTCCCACTTTGCCGAAAGGCGGCCTTTTTATTTCCCATAACTTTTGCAAATTGCTAAGCATAGCTGTTTCATTTATCTTTCACCTTGTTAGATCACTTACTACATTTCTATTTTATGATTTACATATATTGCCAAATCTTGGAGGTTCACTTTGCATTATAGTCAAGATCATTTCTCCATAGAAAGATTCGGAGATATAAGCTTATTTGATAAAAGGATTACTTAGGATGGGTTCCTACCTTCAGGCTGGAGCGCAATCCAAGATTGCATTGAAACCAGCCTCTTTATGATTTAAAGCATTATACTTTGTCATGGTTTATTGCCGAAAGACGGCATTTCTATTTCCCATAATTATTGCAAATGGTTAAACATATCTGTTTCATTTCTCATTCGATTTATGAGAGCGCTTACTAAAGTTCTATTTTATGACTTACAGATATTGCCAAATTTGGGAGGTTCCCTTTGCATTGTAGCCAAGACCATTCCTCCGTAAAAGGATTCGGAGATATAAGCTTATTTGATAATGGTACTATTTTGGATAGGTTCCTACCTTCTGTTTAGAGCACAATCCAAGGTTGCATTGAAAACAGCCTTTTCATGATTTAAAGCATTATGCTTTATCATGGTTTATTGCCGAACGACGGCATTTCTATTTCCTATAATTCTTGCGAATTGTTAAATATATCGGTTTCTTTCTATTTCGCTTTATGAGAACACTTACTAAAATTCCATTGTTGTGATTTGCAGATATTGCTAAGTTTGAAGAAGCACGCACATTAATGAATTTTGTGTCTTTTGCTTTATCTTATAATTTAGGCTCGTTAACTTTATAATCGAACATTATAGGCTCGTTCGCCTTATAATTGAAAGTTTTAGGCCTGTTTAACCTTATAAATGAACCATCCGGGTTCATCCACCCGTAAATCGGATATGCAGATTTACTTCAAGTCATTTTTGAACGTGAGATGCTTTAAGACTGGATGTCTCATTTGCTTTATCAAATGATTGGAGTACCGTTCAAGATCAAATTACAGATTCCCACTAGATGATTAAAGCATTACACTTTATAACGGGTTATTGTTGAAAGGCGGCATTTCTATATCCTATAATTCTTACAAATTGTTAAAAGCAGTTTCATTTCTATTCCACTATGAGAACACTTACTAAAATTTTATTGTTGTGATTTGCAGATATTGCTAAGTTTAAAGAAGTACCCACTTTAATGAGTTTTGTGTTTTTCGCTTTATCTTACGCATTTTAGGCTCGTTTGCCTTATAAATGAATGTTTTAGGCTCGTTTGTCTTATAAATGAACGTTTTGGGCCTGATCGTCTTATAAATGAACAATTCGGGTTAACCCACCCGTAAATGGGATATGCAGATTTTCAAGTTGTGCTATGACGTTGGATGCTTCGAGACCCGACGCCTCATTGCTTTATCAATTGAATGGAGCACATTCTGAGATTGCATTGTAGAATACCTCTTCATGATCTAAAGCATTATGCTTTATCATGGTTTATTGCCGAAAGGCGGCATTTCTATTTCTTATATTCCTTGCAAATTGTTAAGCCTATCCATTTCATTTCTATTTCGCTTTATGGGAACGTTTACTAAAATTTCATTTTTGTGATTTGCAGATATTTCTAAGTCTGAAGAAGTACCTGCTTTAATGACTTTTGCCTCTTTTGCTTGCCTTATGGTTTAGGCTCGTTCGCCTTATAATTGAACGGTTTAGGCTCGTTCGCCTTATAAATAAATGTTATGTTACCTGCATAG
This sequence comes from Petunia axillaris subsp. axillaris, assembly GCA_029990575.1. NCBI lineage: Eukaryota > Viridiplantae > Streptophyta > Magnoliopsida > Solanales > Solanaceae > Petunia > Petunia axillaris. The sequence goes on along the minus strand of JARKNS010000001.1, from coordinate 6,781,765 downwards.
GTTATAGATTAGCCAAGTCAACTTGAGGCATTGCTCGTTAGTCGACTTATTTTGTAACAGCCTTATATTCTGCAATTCGTACCCGCTTTACTTATTGTTTTGCTTAACTGTTTCAGAATAATAATCAGCCTAGAGGTTCCCGGGGCGGAGCGCCTCGTCAGCTGATTGAAGGAAGAACTTGTCAATAATACCGTAACCCGCATTTACAGTTTTATGTTATCGCTTTATTTTATTCGTTTTTCCAATTATCAAAGTTTTATTAGCAATCGCTCGCTTACCGTTTGTCAAGATTGTTACAAAATTTTAGCAGCACCGCAGCAGCATTTGGAGTATAACGTGGAACTCTTTCTTAGCAGTGAACTGGGAAAATCATTGATATGAGCTGGACTCATCAACGAGGATCTGAAGAATCGCACTCAAACAAGCAAGTCTTATCTAATCTTTCTTTCCAGATTAGAAGTCAGTTTGAATTCTTTCCTATTCGTGCGCCCTTTTTTGTCAATCGTGTGAGTCTTCGTATTTAAGTGTCATTGAACTATATATGGCCTGATTTTCTTTCAGCCCGAGATATGTAGGAAACTCGGAAACCGGAGTTCGGCCATGCCCACAAGCCTCGCACTTTGGTCCTTTAAAATCGAAGTCCTTAGTTTTATCGTGACAAAATTGTTTTCCCGTCAACTTTATTTACCCTGAAAACTCTTACATCCTTTTCGGGTAAAGAGGGGCAGCTGTTGACACCCAATTTTGTCTCGAATTTAAATTAATATTAAGCTTAAAAGTTTATTTAATTAAAAGGTATTTTTAATTAAAGGGGGGTTAATTTTAATTAATTAATGAAATTGTTAGTTTTTAGAGGAAAAAGACTAGAATTGCAAGACATAGCCCGATTTCATCCCACCTGCGCAAAATACCCAATTAACTACACACCCTTCCCATTTCAGTAGAAAATCCCTAATCCTTTTATTTCTCTCTAATGCCCGACTCGTTTCCCCCTATCCCCAACCCGCGACCCGTTTCAATTTCCCCAAATTTGAAATCAAATCCGCAAAAACGGTTCCCCCTTCTCCAGCTCAACAAGTTTCGTACAACCTTATCAATTTCTAAACGTTAGAGGGCCATTAGGGTATTTTGCCCATTCCAAAAAACCCTGAATGTGGAGGAATATAATCTGAAGTTTTGGTTCAGTAGAGGGGGGAGCAGCCGTGAAGGATGGAGAGCAGAGAATAGAGAGTTTTATTTAGTTCATGTTTCAGGGAGTTTCATTTTCTAGCTTAGCGGCAAAAGAGCGGAGAAGGGGGGTGGGGGAGCCGTTATAGTTATAGAACCTAGAGGGGAGAAGATAGCAACAGCCGTGGATAGAGTAGAAAATGTTGGAGAATAACGGCATTATACAAAATATACTTAAATACTTTTAGTTCCGGTCTGAAGTTCATACAAAGTATCACTAGCTTCTTTTGATTTTTGTTGTATCACTTTGTTGTTGCTCGAGTCATATTCTTGTTCGAGTCGCTCTTTCTTCAGATTCCCTTCCTTAGCTCACTGCACCGCAAAATTTCAAGTTGAACTCTGTTGTGTCAGGGTCCAATCTGGACTCTACTGTTGCTTTTTCTCTGTTCAAAGGCATCCCTTTCGGACCAAATTATTGAGTTATAAACTGCATCCTTTGGAAGACTTTGGAACTTGCTAGCTGATGCACCTTTCAAGTCCAACCTCATAAGAACGACCCCCAGTTTGCCTGTCTGCCTAAGCATCCAACTACATTCGGGTTCTATCTTTAACTTTTGTCTTCCTTTCCCTTTAGAATATTTATGTAAACTTTTTAGAAATATTTTATTTATTAATATATATATGATTTGTTTGAGTTATTTGATTAACTTTATATACATTACCTTTTATTTTGAAGTCGTTATTTAATTTATTGTAAATCAGGCCATTTAAGCAAATGCGTGCAAAATTTCAGAAATTTTTAAAAAATCACGCTTAATAATAGACTATAAGAAAAGTCTTCTATCTTATCGATACCAAGTAGTTTCGTTAAAAAGTCAAAACTTATAAAGAAGTTTAAATTAACTTCTAAATGTTCCGAAACGACTTTGCAAAAAGCGACATGAAATCTAAGTTCTATCTTATGGTGAGATACTCGGATTTGAAAGTTGAAATTAAGCAAGTACCATTTATGCGCTATCACATACGAGTTGGCAAAGAAATTAGGACGATCAAATCATTCCTTTCAAAAGAAAATGCGCTTTTATTTTTATTTTATTTTAAAATTAAAACTTTTAAATAAATTATAAATCTTTTGAAAACTTACTAAATTTAATTAGTTGAATTAATTAATGGTTCAATTAATTATTTTTAGAAAAGCACATAAATAGCACTTGCAAATTAATTTGAAAACCTGCCGGATTAACTGTTGTTAACGGAATTTCAAAAGTGTTCTAAAAACCTTCTTTCAGAATTAACAAAACCTCTTACTTAGAATCTCTAAAAGACTGTCTTTATCCAAAACAATGAGTTTTGCACACATTTGCGTATTTGGTTTGCCTGTTTTTCCTTAAATTGGGTGGTGACTCCAAAAACTCCAAAAGAGTTAGTCCATTCAGTTGATATTCCTAAATTTAGTCCATTCAGTTGATATTCCTAAATTTAGCCTCTCGGGGTTTTTATGAGGGTTCAACAGTGCATATGTATCGCCCTCCCCCCCTCCCTCTCGATCTGTCCCTCTTCTTTTTCTGGCGGTGGTGGTGGGTCTACCATCGCCCCATTTTGGCCTGTGTCTCCCAGTTTTCCTCTTCTCTCGTATTTATGGTGGGGGATAGGTGTTGATACCCCCTTTCATTTTTGTCCTGTTCGTTTTCCCTCTCACCGGTAGTAATGGTTTCTCTCTATAATGGTTTAAAGAATGAAGATGGGTGTGTATATGGTGGTGTGTAATAGAGAGAGAAGAGGGGGTTGGTGTATGTATCTTTTCTTATCGATGGTACTAGTGGCCTCCCCACCATTGTATATATAGCATATTTTTAAAAGAAAGGAGAAGTTGGGGATTTTTCCAATTATGGAAGAAATTAGGGGAGTAATTAGTAGGATTAGAGGAGGTGAAGTGGTTTGATCTTTTGAACGTTTGGAAGTAATTTGAAAAATTTGGAAAAGATATTTTCTTCAAAATTTAAATGCAGAGGGTGTATTTGGCTATGTATTTGGTCCACGTTCAAGATAAAAGAGGATTTTAATTTTAAAAGAAAAGAAGAAAAAGAAATACTTTTAAAATGTAAATGATTATACAAAGATAATAATATTCAAAATCAAAATAATTTGACCTACATGATCAGTGGTGAATAAAAGTCAGACTGAACATTTAATTGGACTGACATTTAAAGTAAAGGTGCGAATAAATACTTTATATACAACAAAAAAATTAATGCAAATTATTTATATGTAAATACAATATAATATGTGTAAAAATATGTTAAGTATAAATAGTTATGAGTAGCTACTAAATGTCATAAATATTGCACCTTTAGATTTAATATAGTCAATTATAAGAAAATGAGGGACAAAATTAGGTGTCAACAAGCTTTACCGACAACCGATGTGAAACTTCTTCGAAAATCTACCAAACGAGGTGCGAATCAGCTCAAACTTTACAAGTAAGTCCTAATGAACCTTACGGAGCTTTTAAAGCTGTCGGCACACATAAAGATATTTTGTACTAATTACAGAATATAGATGAATTGAAGACTTAATTATAAAATATAGCAAAAATATAAAACCCTAGATATCATAAAAGTCCAGCATCCTTCTCTCATTTTTCCCATTTTTACTCCTCCCTCTCTTTACTCATGTTGTCATCATCCTCCTCACCACTGGAACTCCGGCCTCCTCCATCTCCCCCAAATGCCTTAATAGACCCATTGTTACCCTTGCCGCCCTCTAACGTCATTTTCATCTATGGCAACCTACATGTATTTTTTTTTATGGTTTTCCTCAAGTTCCAGCCTTCTCCTCCTTCTTCCTCTGCCTAGGCACAGCTACGACGTTAGTCATGTGTAGCTCCAAACTTGTTGCTCCCAAACGCACACGCAAGTATACGTGGTCGACAAGTAATAAAGTGATAAATCGAGTATCGTTCCCACGAGGACTATTCAGACTGAATCCTATCAAACAATTTATATAAACTATTCAGGGATCTTTTCCAATGGTTGAGATTTTACTAACTAATTGCAATAATTAAAACAAGTAATTGAGATCAAGTATTTGAGAGAAATTTATGGGTTGTTATCAATAATGGAGAAACGGTCCAGGGTCAGAGTTGCAAACAGTCCAGTTGAGTTTTCCCGTTGATTCTACTTCTTGATTTCCTAGATTGCTAACTAACAGGTTAATTGTACCCGTGAAAACCTTTCGATTCTTCACGGTCTATGCAGGCTACTCCAATCCCTATATGTCTATGGGTTGAATCACGTGCACGCATTAATGATCCTGTAATGGGTTAAACTAGGCAAGCAAGTATATGTCTATCCTACCCGCGAATTGGTTCCCCGATGCCCGGGTTCACAAACTAGTTCTACTCTTTCTTATTACGTTAATAAATTCCCTCTGTCGAGTTCAATCTAAGAACCGTAGATAGTGTTCAATTATACGGCCGTTATAATCAAACAATTATGATCAAGAAAGAATAAACAATCTATAATGGTAAATCAATAGGAAGAAATCAACTTTCAAACATCAACCTTCATGTATTTACTCTAACCCTAGAACGAACAAACTATAGAATTAAAGAGAAGAATAAGAGAAAGAGAGAAAGAACTTGTGTAGAAGACATCTAGGGCTCCTCCCCTCTCCTCCAAAACTTGCTCCAAAGGTCTCCTATGAAAAACTAAGTAAAAGAGTATTTATAGAGTTTTCAAACACCTAGTAATAAGTTAGACCCAATCCTAGACGAAATAGGAAGTCAAAATTCGCTCCAGGGGCGCCATAACGGGCGCCCCGCGCCCACGATCGCGCTGACACAACCAGTGACCGTCGAAACTCACACGCCTTAGCTCCGCGGCGCATGGGAAACCGCGCCAGCCAGGGCGCGCGGTAAGGGGCGCGGCGCGGAGCCCACGGCGCCCAGCCATTTTTCTGTTTTCTTGCTCCTTCGCTCGCTCGTGTCATGCCTTCGTGTGCTCGATCCAATCCTCAATCAAAATCCAATCTTTTCTTACTCAATCATGCTTTTAAAAGCTCCAATTACACTGCACAACTACCTACACACACACGACATAAAATCAGTGTAAAACCACATTCATAAACCATAAAACGAGCGAATAAGGTACTAAAACGTAAGGAAATATTAAGGAAATATAGGCATAAAATGCCAAACATGTATTTTTTTTTATGGTTTTCCTCAAGTTCCAGCCTTCTCCTCCTTCTTCCTCTGCCTAGGCACAGCTACGACGTTAGTCATGTGTAGCTCAAATTGTATTTAGTATTTTTCGTTCGAATATAATAGTTTTTTAATCATTTTTATATTTTCCTGTTAATATTTGGTATTTCTACCGTTTATAAATGGCTTCTTCTTTTCATTCAAACATTGAGTTTTTCGACTAAAATTATGCTGATTTCAATCAAAATTGGTATTTTTCGTCCATATCTGATATTTTTTGGTAAGATCGATGTTTTTTGGTAAGATCGATGTTTTTTCATCTTTTGTTTTTTATTGTATTTCCTCTATATCTCACTGTATCAGCACTATTTCTGCCATGTTTCTACATGTATCTGTAATGTTTTCAGTGTTTCTTCTTGTATCTGTATTGTTTCTACTTGTATCTACTCTTCTGCTCTGTTTCTGCATTTTTAGACTATTTCTACATTGTATTTACACTTTTTCTGTACTATTTTCTGCTTGTATCTAAATTGTTTCTACACTTCTTATACTTGAATTTACTATTTCTGCATTGTTTCGACGTTACTGCATTATTTTTGCACTTTTCTACACTAATTTTTATTGTTTCTGTAAACTGACAGCGGCAGACCGGTGGTGGCAGAGGGGCAGAAGGTAGGAAGGGGCAGCCTTGGGGAGGAATAGGAGATGGAGGCTATGTTTTTCTTTTTTTAATTATCTGTATCAACTTGTATATAAAAAACTGCTATGTTTTATAATATCAATTATGTTATTATTTTTTTTTGGGTAATAGTTGGTGTATAATTTTATGTAAGTGCAAAAAGCCAATTAAAAAATATATAGAAAATAGGGACTTAATTGCACAGCATAGCTAAAATGAAACGACCTTGGCTAGTCGTTTCGAGAGTTCGAAATTTGATTGGCGTGTCGATTGTCTTAAAAGATCAGTGACGTCCATTGGGACATATTTGCAAAAATTGAGCCGAACCGGACCTTGTTTTTTAGGTCTTCAAAGAAGGTTTCAGTGATAGTTGTCAATAGAAGCTTAAAAGAGATTTTCGAGCTCGATTTGAGTAAATGAGTCTCGCTTCGAAATCCGATAATGTAGTTAGGTTCATATTGTTATTTGTGAACTTTCAAAAGTTAATTTCGATATTATTCAGATAGTTTTCTCTAAAGTTCTGAAAGTTAAGAAGTGACCTCTTCCCGTGGAACCTCTATCTTGTGTTTCGGGGATCTGATACGAGATCCGTCTTCGCGAGTACATCACATAAGTGACAACATCCGTCATTTCGAGCTTCATAGTGTCCCGTTTGGCCGCAAAATGTCGCACCAGCTATTGCTGGCGCATTTTCTAGTGCTATAGCAATGGTTTTCCCACATACGGTAACGTATTTTGAAGGGTTGCAATTGGCTATTTTTGTAAAGAGGCTTGGGTCAGTCCATTTTGTTTTTAGATTTGGTTTTAATCAATTACAAGCAGTTCCAAGGTGAAATTGAGGCATCAATACGTCCCAATATCCTCAGATATCGATTCTAAACTAATTAATTACGTTAATTCAAGTTTTCCTCAATTAGAATCTCGTCAAATTGAATTATAAAAAGCGGGGTTTGAAGCCTGACTTGTAAAATTAGGGAATTTAATAAAGTTGAACTTAGTTATGGACACCAATGGTATAATTGGACTCGTGAGTCTATGAGGTGTCAAAAAAATGTATACTTTATGGGCTTTCGGCTTAGCCCGACCCTGGGGTACTATGGTAATTCTCTATTTCTTCGTCTAAACGTTAAATAAATATCCTATGGGAACTTATATATGGATGAACTTGTTTGACTCAAAAAGGAACCATTCTGAAAGGTGTCGAAAAGAAAAGGAGGTCATCCAGTAGTTGTTTTGACGCATGACTTGAGAAAAGTGGTTTCACTCCATTCTTTAACGGGCTTCGACCTATAGATATTCTACCAACGTGTTTCTTACGTGCATTGCTGACATTGTCGCACCCCTTTTTCGAGCTCGGATTGAGTTCAAAGGTCGGGTTTTGACTGGGTGACTCGGTTGAGTCAAAATTGGAGTCGACACCTAATAAATTTGTATAACAGGCATATCAGGTCACCTAAATTTTCTAAGTATCTAAAATTAACTCCGGGTAGGTCGTACTAACAAAGATTCTAAGGTAAGAAGCCCTTATGACTCGGGAAGAAGGTGTTAGGCACTTCCCGAGTCCCACTAAAAGTGGTTCCCAACCGAATTTGATTTTTTGGGATATACATATTTAAAAGATAATAATTCTAAGATCATAAATTAGAGGCACATGGTTAAAATTTTAAAAGAAAGCAATATCTATACTATCATGAAGAGAGGCTAAAAAGTCAAGACAAGATATTAAAGAGATATCCCTGCAAAATGATTGAAAGTCACTGCCGCATTCTAACTAATTTACAAGTGACTGGTTTTGCGTTTATGGGCAAGGCCCAATGCCTACTTGCAATTTTAGCCTTCTGCTTTAAACCTTTAATTCCAAAGAGTTGAAAATATAAACACAATTCCAAATCGAGCTCTTTTCTGCAAATCCGAAGAGAATCGGTTTTTTTTTCAAAAATTATTTAAAATAACATATTTATTTCTCATAATGTGATAATCAAACGTAGGGACAAATGGGCTTTATCACATTTAGAGAATGTAGTCGCTTTGGATGGAACGTGTTGACATTTAATTGACAAATGTATATTCCGAGCAACTTTTGTTTTGGGGGGCCGTTATTTCAAAAAAAAATATTCATGTATAAATATATAAGAATTTTGTATATTTTGGAAATAGTTACAAAAATATAGTTAGGAATTTTATCTAACAAGATTTGAATAACAAAAATAATGAAAAATAGCCCATAATAGCCAATATAAAAAAATAAACTTGTGCACATTTATTTTTGTACTTTTCAAAATAGTCATTTGATTTATATGTCTTAGCCCCCAAAAGCTCATATTTACTCCCTTATACGGTATAAGTTATACACTATTGTTTAGTGCAAAGAGAGTCTTTAAAAAATTTGTTTCGTTTTGTAAAATATTTGCTGCAGATTTTAAAACTGCACAAGCCCACTTTTTGCAGAAATAAACCTCAATTGAGGCTATTTTTGTGAAAATAACCTCTATTCTTTAAAAAAAATTAGAATCACGTAACTTTAAATTCAGAACTAAATGCTTAATTGGCATGTTCTCGATTTTGCAAAAATAAGCCTCAATTGAGGCAGTTTGCGAAAAAGCCACTGTTAAAAAAAATCAAAATCTCCCCTTTATTTTAGCAAAATAAGCCCTTAATATTTTGAAAAGAGTAAGCAATAGAGTATGAAGATTTCAGAGAAGACAAGAGGAACCAGTAAGCAACAAGAGACAATAGCTACTGCTTTGTTTCTGATCTTTTTTAACGTGTGTCTGTGTTAGGAGCTTGGGGGCTGTTTATTTAGTAGTAGGACTAGGGCTCTTTAAAATTCATATTCTAACTAGGAAAGAAAAAACAAAGTCAGTAATAATTTTTTAAGGCAAGAATCAATCACCTCTCTAATTAACTAAAATAAAAGGAATATCACCTTTTAAATACTTCCAAAAATAAATCCAATTAAGTGATTTTCGGAATAAAAAAAGTACAAAAAATAAAAATCTGATTTTCATAAGAAGTGTATATATTTTCATACATAAATCACTTAAAATATCCCCAAAACAAACAATAATGGTCTTCTCATCAAATCTTGCAAAACAAATGGTCTAGAATTTCTATGTGTCTTCAAAACATATAATCACATATTGCATAGAAGGTTTTCTTTCATACAAACAGAGAAGCATAGGCAGTGTACTTGTATTCTTTATTATAATCAAAATAACCACACCAAGTTCATGGTTTCGAATCACAATATCAAATGTTAGGACGATGTACGAATGCTAGGAGGTAACAACCAAAACAAGCATATACTTAGGATAAATATTTGAAGTTGACATCAAGAAGTAATTTGAATACAAATGTTGTGACTAAATGTGCTACTAACTGGTAACAACTCAACAGTGGTGGTGCGAGCCTAAATTTGCAACGGAACACTGGTTCATTACTAGTTCATATAACCCAATTTAGTTCTAATTCTTTCGAAAAATATGCACATAATATATCACGAATTTAAGCAAAGAAACAAAGGAAGAAAAGTAAAATAAAAAAATAAAAAATAAAGAAGAGAATACCCGGTTTTATGTCGGGTCAGCGGGTCGGGTCGCAGCAAAAACGGGTCAAACGGGTCGATTTCCTTTGACCCACTCGTTTGGACTTTGATTCTTTCCTTCTATGCATGTAGGTGTTGATGATTATCAAGATTTCTCGCCATGATTAGCTCGGATTTGCATGATATGCTCGATTTCTTCTTGTTCTTCTTTGTCAAAATGGGACAGCGTAGAGAGAGAGAGAGTGAAGACGCCATGATTGGCGACGTGATCAGCGGAGAAATGGGGGTGCCGCGTATTTGGACGATTTTTTGGGCGAAGGGGGAGAAGGGAGGGGACTGGCGGCCGAAAATGGGAAAGAGGGGAAGGGGAAAATGAATTTTAGGGTTTGGAAGTAAAGGGGGTGTTTAGATAAAGATGAAAAATTGAGGAAATAGTAGTGGGATCTGATGTGGGCAGGTAATTGGCTAGAAATGTGCCACGTATGAGTGTGTGGGCTGATGTGTGTGCGCGTGGGTCCTAAAGAGAGTGATGTGTATATATAGTATATGTCTCAAAAATATATATAGGTGTATATATGCTGTATATTTCGAGTATATGGGAGTATATTTGGTCAATAATTAGCTTTAAAGTGCTAATAAATAAGAGAAAAATTAATAAAAATGTAAGGAGTAATATTGTAGACTTAGGAAAAATAATAATTGACTTAAAATAATTATAAATAAATTTAGGTAATATTAATTGAATGTAAATAATCGTAAAATGGATATTTAAGTATATAAATTGTTTAAATAGTTACAAAATCGTGCAAGTTCTTTGAAACGACTCAAAGGACGTATTTATATAATATAATCGCATTGAAATACGCATGTATATAGATAGGACGTTGGTGATATGGATAATGCATCATAATTAACGCCATTTTTGTCTAAAATATTAAAATTGCATTTTCAAAGTTTTTTATGATAAAATTGTAAAATAGGAGGGACAAAATTGGATGTCAATAGCTGCCCCTCTTTGCTCGGGGATGATGAAAGAGTCTTCGGGGTAAAGACGTTGACGGTGCGGCCAATTTTGTCGTGACTTTAGAAGGATGTATTCGGAGATTATGGGTGGTCGTGTAGAGTTCCGAATTGTAGTGTCGTCGCAATGCCAGTTTGTATGTCCTGCGATAAGAGTGAGTTTTTGCGAATAATACATATATGTAAGTGCATAAATATACTTTCCTGTCATTTTGAGTGTCTAACCGTCAATGTGTCGTGGTCTCTCGTTATGAGATATTTGCATGCTCGTCAAGAGCCATTTTGCGTGCTCATCAAGAGCTATTTGCCTGCACGTCAAAAGCTATTTTGCCTGCTCATCAGAGCTATTTGCCTTCTCGTTAGGAGCTATCTGCCTGCTCGTCAAGAGCTATTCTGCCTGCTCGTCAAGAGCTATTTGCCTGCTCGTCAGGAGCTATTTGCCTGCTCGTCAGGAGCTATTTTGCCCGCTCGTCAGGAGCTATTTGCCTGCTCGTCAGGAGCTATTTTCCCTGCTCGTCAAGGGCTATTTTGCCCGCTCGTCAAGGGCTATATTTCCTGCTCGTCAAGATTTATTTTGCCTTCTCGCCATGAGCTATTTTGCCTGTTCGTCAAGAGCTATTTTGCCTGCTCGTCAACAGCTATTTTGCCTTCTTGTTAGGATCTATTTGCCTGCTCGTCAAGAGCTATTTTGCCTCCTCATCAAGAGCTATTTTTCCTGCTCGTCAAGAGCTATTTTACCTTCTTGTTAGGAGCTATTTGCCTGCTCGTCAAGAGTTATTTTGCCTCTTTGCGAAGAGCTATTTTGCCTGCTCGTCAATAGCCATTTGCCTTCTTGTCAGGAGCTATTTCCTGCTCGTCAAGAGCTATTTTGCCTCCTTGTCAGGAGCCATTTTGCCTCCTTGTCAGGAGCTATTTCGCCTGCTCGTCAATAGCTATTTTGCCTCTTGTCAGGAGCTATTTGTCTGCTCGTCAAGAGCTATTTTGCCTCCTCGCCAAGAGCTATTTTGCCTGCTCGTCATGTGCTATTTTTCCTGCTCGTCATGAGCTATTTTGCCTGCTCGTCATGAGCTATTCGCCTATTGTGCTGCCTTTTATACCCTGCATGCAACGAGTAACATGACGTGATAAATATAGAGATATTACCATGTCTGTAGGACCGCCTGAAATGTTGTTATGCTGATTATCACATCGTTCGTCTTTTGGTGGCCTGCACTCAAAGAAAATTTTGTAAGTTTTGGGGGAGGAAGGTTTCGTTTGTGCATTCTTCGCCTGACTCACGCCTTTCTTTTGTGGTGTCTTCTTTCGTGAATGCCGGATCTTGGTCAAACTACGGGGAACAAGAGAAAAAAAGCAAAGAGAAAGTAGGCATGCATTTTTTTTAAAGAAAAGGTTCGTGAAAAAAATGTATTTTATTCCATCGAATCATAGACCGCATTGTGTAATACAAGCACAATGTTGCAATTGTTGTTTTTCAAACTGTACTAAAACATCCTTGAGGAATTTTGAGGTTGGGGCCTAAAAATTCTGCCCCAGTTCTGCACTTCGCCTTCTTCTGAAATTTTTGAGGAAATCTCAAAAATTTCTGCCCCAGTTTCTACGCGTAGCTTTCTCCTGTAATTTTTAAGAGAATCTCAAAAATTTCTGCCCCAGTATTGATCTCAGTTTGTCCTTTTGAATTTTTGAGAGATCCTCAAAAATTATGCCGCAGTGTCTACTTCGTGGGAAAAATAAATTTTTTGTATTAATGCGACCGAACCTTGGGTAGGTTGCCTACGTATCCCACTTGGGGAATCAGGTCGTAATGTAGTTCCAGCTTACATGAGATATTGCATAAAGAATAAAGCTATTAGCTAGTGCAGGTTCTCAGATGTAATATTTTTTGACGGCTTCTCCATTGATAGGTTTCAGCCAAATTTCACCATCCATTTCTGCCAGTATCAATGCTCCTCCAGTCAAAACCCGATGAACCATGTAGGGTCCTTTCCAGTTTGGTGCAAACTTGCCCTTTGCTTCTTCCTGATTAGAGAATATCTTCTTCAGAACAAACAGTCCTGGTTCAAATGACCTTACACGGACCTTTTTGTTGAATGCTTTTGCCATTCTTTGCTGATACAATTGTCCATGGCATATTGTGTTCATTCTCTTACCGTCAGTGAGTGCCAATTGTTCCATTCTCCTCTTAATCCATTCCGCGTCTGTCAGTTCTGCTTCTTGAATAACCCTTAGAGAGGGAATCTCCACTTCTGTCGGTATTACTGCTTCAGTGCCATAGACTAGAAGATAAGGAGTATCCCCCATTGATGTTCTCACAGTAGTGCGGTATCCCAATAAAGCATAAGGGAGATTCTCGTGCCACTGTCTTGAATTGTCGGTCATCTTCCGCAGTATTTTCTTGATGTTCTTGTTAGCTGCCTCAACTGCTCCATTCATCTGAGGTCTGTACGTTGTGGAATTACGGTGCTTGACTTTGAAAGTATCACAAATTGCTCTCATCAAGTCACTGTTGAGATTGGACCCATTATCAGTGATGATAGATTCAGGGATGCCGAATCTGCATATCATCTTATCTCGGACAAAATCAGCCACTACCTTCTTTGTCACCGACTTGTAGGATACAGCTTCCACCCATTTGGTGAAGTAGTCAATGGCTAACAATATGAATCTATGTCCATTTGACGCGGTAGGTTCAATTGGCCCTATGACGTCCATTCCCTAAGCAGCGAATGGCCAAGGCGATCCAATAACGTTAAGCTCATTCGGGGGTATCCGAATCATTTCTCCGTGCACTTGACATTAATGACATTTCTTCACGTATTTTATGCAATCATGCTCCATAGTCATCCAAAAGTATCCTGCCCTTAATATCTTCTTTGCAAGCACGAAACCATTCATATGCGGACCACAAGTTCCGGCATGCACTTCTTCTAGCAATCTGACAACTTCTTTAGCATCCACACATCTCAGCAAACCTAGATCGGGCGTCCTCCGGTATAGGATTTCACCGTTTAGGAAGAAACCATTTACAAATCTCCGCAATGTCTTTTTCTGAAGGTTTGTAGCATTCTCAGGGTAATGCTGGCCAGTTTCGGAAATCAATACCGCTCCGATGCCAACTCCTTTGAAGTTTACTGCTCCGTCGAAGAACAGTCTCCAACCGTCATACTCTTCGGCAATTTCTTCTCCGACAAACATGACCTCTTCGTCTGGGAAGTAAGTATGCAAAGGCTCGTAGTCATCATCCACAGGGTTCTCGGCCATGTGATCTGCTAAGGCTTGAGCTTTCATTGCTTTCTGAGTGACAAAAGTGATGTCAAACTCACTGAGTAACATTTGCCATTTGGCTAACTTTCCGATAGGCATCGGTGTTTGAAAGATGTATTTAAGGGGATCCATTCTTGAGATAAGTAGAGTTGCATATGATGTCAGATAATGCCTCAACTTCTGTGCCACCCAAGTCAATGCACAAAGGTGCGTTCCAACAATGTGTACTTGGCTTCGTAAGGAGTGAACTTCTTACTTAGGTAATATATTGCCTGCTCTTTTCTTCATGTCGAATCGTGCTATCCCAACACACATCCGAATGCTGAGTCTACCACAGACAAGTACAGTATCAAAGGCCGTCCTGGTTCGGGGGGAACCAACACGGGCGGGCTGGACAAGTACTCCTTTATCGGATCGAATGCTTTCTGGAAATCCTCTGTCCACTCGATAACGACATCTTTCCTCAACAATTTGATGATGGGTTCACATATGACAGTTGACTGGGCTATGAAACGACTAATGTAATTGAGTCGTCCTAAGAAACTCATGACTTCTTTCTTGCTTTTCGGTTGCGGTAATTCCTTGATGGCTTTGATTTTGGCTGGATCTAACTCAATACCTCTTCTGCTGACGATGAAGCCCAATAACTTTTCGGATGGAACACCGAAAGCACACTTTGTTGGGTTCAACTTCAAGTTGTACTTGTGCAGACGGTTGAAGAACTTGAGCAAATTGTCCAAATGTTCGGAGCTTTTCCTTGATTTGATGATCACATCATCCACATACACCTCGATCTCCTTATGCATTAAGTCATGGAACATTGTGGTCATTGCTCTCATGTAGGTAGCTCCAGCATTCTTCAAACCAAAAGGCATCACTTTGTAACAGTATGTCCCCCAAGAGGTAGTGAAGGCCGTCTTTTCTGCATCCTCCTCATCCATAAGCACTTGATGATAACCGGCGAAACAATCTACTAAGGACTGTAGTTCGTGCTTTGCACAATTATCGATCAGGATGTGTATATTTGGTAGAGGGAAGTCATCTTTCAGGCTTGCCTTGTTTAAGTCTCTGTAATCCACACAAACTCTAATTTTCCCATATTTTTTCGGCACTGGTACGATGTTGGCCAACCAAGTTGGATATTCAACCGTTTTAAAGATTCCCGCATTGAGCTGCTTGGTCACCTCCTCTCTGATTTGTACTAAGGTTGATGATTTGAAAGTCCGGGATTTTTGCTTAACCGGCGGGAAAGCTGGATTAATAGGCAACTTCTGCGCAACAACATCCGTGCTTATGCCTGTCATATCATCATACGACCATGAAAATACATCTTCATACTCTTTTAAGAATTCGATGTATTGTTTTCTAACTTCCAGGGTTAATTGTGCACTAATCCTTATTTTTTTCATGGTTTTGCTGTCTCCTAAATTAACCACCTCTGTTTCATCCAAATTTGGTTTAGGCTTATTTTCGAATTTTTTAATTTCCTCTTGTATTGCCTCATCAAACTCTTCGTAATCGGGATCAGATTCTTCAAACACAGTTATTTCAATACACATTGCAGTTGTCGATTCGATGGAATTATTTGTTTGAGTGCTGAAAGGTAACGCAATGCATAATTAAAAGGTTTAACAAAAGGGAAAAATGAAGGAAAAAGTTCAATGCTTTTATTCATGAATCCTTGCAAAACAATGTTTGTAGGGAAACATTCAAACATGACAACTGAAAATGGGAAAAGAAATGTGATTCTAACGACTCGGAGTCGTGTATTATTTTGAAAGCATGAAAGAAAAATAAAAACCCCCTAGCTCTACCAAGATCCGCGGTATGCTCTGGTCAAGTTGCTGGTCCAATTGTTCAGCGGAGATCCAGGTTCAACTTTTGTAAGATTAAGAGGTTCGGTGTGCTCTTCCAGAATTACACAACAATCCTCATCAGATAAAAACAACTTCTGCATGCCTGCTAGCAGGTCTTCCTCGGCATCAATAACCTCCGACTTGTCCTCTTGTATTGCAAGTACCTCCCATTGCGGCCATCCAAGAGACCAGACGAGATGAAACATGTAGTAGAGGTTCGACAGATCTTTTGTAGTACTAGAAATCCAAGGATGCTTCCTCCAAACTTTCTTCATAACCCACAAAATAGCCTATGCCTGACCTATCCTTGTCGCCTCTTGTCACAATGTGAACGGATTCCAACAAACCATCCAAATTTTTGCCAAACCCTTCCCGGGTTCATAGCCTTGCCTCAACATAATACCCATCACCCAATCTCCGGGCCATCTTGCAGGCTGCGGGAGTATGTATGGTTCTTCAATCTGCACTTCTTCAGGTTCGGGTTCAAGTACTCTAGGTATCCACACTTGCCTTCCTCTTGTCTCTCTAGAGATGCGCTTCCAGTCAGGACGGGCATTAGGCGGGTATACAGGCCGCTTCTCCGTCTTGGCAGGTATTGTTTCACGGAACTCACGTGCAGGCACCCCCCCAATCAGACATTACAGGTTCCCAGACTAGATTTCTTCCTTCATAACCTTTACCTTGGCCGCCCCAATAAGCGCTATAGAAGTTCCTCTTCTTCTCGGTCACTCGCGGGGCATTGACAAGTTTGGGAACAAAGTATGCAGAATATCATCCTTGTGTTGTACTGGTGCTTCCTCTGTGGCTATTGTGGTTCCACCCTCCATATTTCTCATCGTAGCTCTTGAGGTAACCACTTTGACTACCATGCACTGCTCCCATGAGCTCTACCGTGTAAAAGGTTTGTCTATCTAGAACATTTCCTTCAATCACTGGTATGGTTTGCTCATTGTATATAGAGTTGTTTCGTTCGCCGAACACCACAACTTCTTTGTTGTCCCATTCAAACTTCACCGTCTGGTGCAAGGTAGATGGAACCGCCCCAGCCATGTGTATCCAAGGTCTTCCTAATAGTAGGTTATATGATGCCGAGATATCCATGACATGGAACTCGGTAGTGAACTCGACTGGACCCACCATGATTGTTAGGTTGATCTCTCCAATGGTGCTCCTTTGTGACCCATCAAATGCTTTCACCTTCATATCACTCTCCTTGATCTTGTTTTGGTCGATTCCAATTCTTTTCAAAGTGATGAACGGGCATATGTTCAAGCCGGAACCTCCATCGATCATAACTCTTCCTACGAACCATTCTTTGCATTTTATAGTGACATGCAAAGCCTTGTTATGCCCGAGCCCTTCCGGTGGTAATTCATCCTCATGGAAAGTAATTCGATTAGATTCCATAACTTGTCCAACCATGCTGGCCAGATTCTCAACAGTGGTGTCTGCAGGTACGTATGCCTCATCTAGAACCTTCATCAGTGCATTCCTATGCCTTTCCGAATTTACTAATAAGGATAGAATAGAGATTTGGGCTGGGGTTTTCCCCAAGTGGTCGACCACAGAGTAGTTCTTTGCTTGAACTTTCTTCTATAGCTCTTCAGACTCTTCTTCACTGATTCCTTTTTTGTTTTGCTCTCTGCCATGAGCAAAATTTTCCGGAGTGTAGAACCTTCCACTTCTAGTCATCCCTTGCGCACTTTTCTTTGCCATTTCATAATCCCATGACACTGCCTTGTCATCATAAGGTGGGATCACGTCCACATAGAATTTGGGGGCCATTTCCACCTCAATAGGAGCTGGTGCTTTAGCAGCCTGTTCAACAGAGGCGAGCACTGGTGTAGCTTCCTTTGCTCTGACGATGGTTCCTTTTAGATTGCATTCAGCCTCTAACTAAATCAAATTCACCCTGTTATCTCCATGATCGGGCAAACTATTGTTGTGCACGTTAGGTGCCTTCAAGTGTATCACTTTCTAATCAATCAAATCTTGTATCTTATCTCTCAAAGCAAAGCATTTTTCGGTGTTATGGCCAGGCCCTCCAGAATGGTAAGCACAAGTCTTGGAAGGGTCGAAGAATGGTGTAATTGTTTCAGGCATTTTGAATGGGACAGGTTGGATATGTCCTGCTGCTTTGAGTCTTTCAAACAGCTGGGTTCGGGATTCAGCAAGCGGGGTGTAGTTTCTTCGGGGTCTTTGGTTATTGTCTGTACGGGGTCTAGGATGGTATGTGTTAGTGTTTCTGTAGTTTGGGCTTTGCGGATACGTCGGTCGTGGTGGGTGCGAGCCTTGGCGAGTGGGTTGTGTGTTATATACGGGATAGGCGTGTGGTGATGGAGCATATGGGTATGGTGGGAGTGGTGTTTGGTAGTAGTGATTGTGGGTGGGGGTGTGGTCAAGAGAAGTAGCGACGAAAGGGACTTCATCTTTCTTTTTCTTGGTGATACTAGTGCTACTAGACTGCAGGGCCTTGTTGGCGGCTTGTAGTGCAGCCAAGCTAATGATTTTCCCAGATTTTAAACCATCTTCAACAATATCTCCAATCTTGATCAGCTCTCCAAATTTCTTGTCTTGCATGTTCAACATCTTATCAAAGTATACGTTTTCTTGTATGCGGATAAAGGTTGCTACAATTTCTGTGTTGTCCATAGGTGGTTGGACCTTTGCGGCTTCAGACCTCCACCTCGTTGCATACTCCCTGAAAGTTTCATTAGGATTTTTCTTTAACTTCCCCAGATAAAAGTGATCAGGCATAGCATCGGTGTTCTGCCCAAAACTGTCGACAAAATCCCCAGCCATTGCTTCCCAACTAACCCACTTTTTCAGCTGCTGCTTGGAGTACCAGGTCAGCGCATCCCCTGTCAGACTACGGTTAAACAACTGCATCCTGATCTTTTCATCATGTCCTACTCCAATCAGCTTGTCACAGTAAGACCTCAAGTGAGCCATCGGATCACCACTACCATCGAACAGATTGAACTTAGGTGTCTTGTAACCATCAGGCAACTTCAAATTGGGATAAAGGCAGAGGTCTTCATAAGCTAATCCTCTTGTCTCCTTAGTCACCTGAAATTGCTTAACTTTTTCTACCAACCACTTAACTTGCTCTTTGGTGTTGTATGTCTCTTTTCCTACCCATGCATACATGTCTTGCTCTTTGGTAGGTGATGAAGCGGGTTTGGTTTCGACAGTGAAGGTGTGGAAATTAGCGGTGGGGTTGTTTTGGGGGTGCTTTTGATGGTGCAACGTAAGTAGGGTGCGGGTGATCATTTTCAGGAAACATGGGATCTTTGCCATAAGGGTGTGCAAGTTTGCTTGGGTCAGTTGTTCCATCAGCGTAGAGGAGGGGAATTCTGTTTTCCAGTTCAAACATCCTTTGTTGCAGCTTTTCATAATCCTCGTATGCAACCATACCATTCTTTCCAGGAGTACCTCCAATGCCATAATTTGTGGTAGTTCCGTCAACTTTGTCAAACTCAGCCATGATGTTTCGTCTCATCCTTTTTTTTTTAGGTAAAGGGGGAGGTGTTGAAATTGATCCTCTAGATCTCAAATGGTAATGCTGCTCGGCCAGAATGCACAAACCAACCTTCGGGGATCGGGAGCAAAATAACCTTTAAAAACAGCCAAAGATAGATGTGAGTGGAGTATTAGAAAGATTAATATACAAGTTAACGTCATGCAATCGCGTCCTATTATGCAGGGGACCTCTTTTATGCCAGAGGTAGGCCTATCGACGATTTTTAAAGGTAATGTTTGCGCCAATTGTTTCATTTCGTTTGCTTGAGAATAATCAAAACAACTCTATAAACTCTAAAACAAGAAATTTTATTGATAGAATTCTTTGGCTTGATTACAATCATTAATCTTACAAAAGGAAAAACAACATGACTGAAAAGGGAAATGGCTCGACTGAAATGGAAACAACTTGACTGAAAGGGAAATGACTCGACTGAAAAGGGAAATGACTCGACTGCAATTCAAACTAAGGCCAAGCATAGACGTGCTTCGATCAAACGTTTGGTTTGTCCTCAACATCATCATCATCACCTTCTTCATATTCTTCCTCTGATGGGTCTTCTTCCATGAGGGGTTCCAAATGCATCAAGTCTGACTCAAGGGGATCCTTCCCAGTTTGTATGTCATTCAAAGATTTTGCACAAGCAGAGAGAATGTGTATTCCTAGTACTTCCTTATCCTCCAATGGCGTGGACTGGAAATGTCCTATGCATGAATTCAAGACGACCTTAAGGTTCCCTGTGATATGCCAGAGTTTCACTGTCTGGTTCATCCAAAATCTGGTCTCTTCTTCTTTAGCCTTTCCTTGTATTGCCTCCTCATTTCTCGATTCTGGGTCTCTTTCATCTCCACATTCTTCTGATCATATCTGGTTCTCAACTTTTTTTTACTTTTCTTCAAAATTGGTGGCTTCGATTCTCCTTTTGGGTATGGGCTTATTAGATCGAAACCTTTCTTTGTCAAACTCAAGCCAAGAAGAATAAGCTAAGGCAGCCTGGGGTTTAACCCTATCATCTCGGTGACGACAGAATTGTCTAGTCTTTCTCTTCTCCCATATGGTTAGAATCATTTCTCGTGTAACTCCATCTATGTTGCCCATTTCGGTGTTGAGATTCCGCCCTTCTGCTAATCTGGGGGTTGATTGCCTCGTTCCCACTTGCCTGAGAATCCTTAAAGGGACGTAGTGATAAGTCCCTCGAAACCCGATCAATGTCAGAAAGGTAGCATCTTGGCCTTGAACGGAAACTATAAAGCAGGCACAATGTTTTATCACCCACTGTACATCATCTTCTTGCAACTGATTGAACTTGTCAAACCATCCACTCACATCTGAAGGCCTCTCCCATTGCAAAGTGCCAGCCATGCAAAGTGAGTGTGTCATGATACCATCGGGTGTGTGAGCTATTGGTGCAGATGGGGGTGCCTCGAGCTTTTGAAGATGCTCGATTAACCATATGTGTAATAAGAGATTGCAACCTTCGAAGTAGTCTGCTCCTTTCTTACATTTAGTCAAAGCTCGATAAATATCCCCCACGATCAATTGAACTAAACCCACTCGATGCCTATTAATGTCCCTACACAATATCTCCACCACCAACGCTGTCCATGTGTGGATTTTTCCTCATTTTTGGGGAAAATCACAGCCCCTAAGAAGGCAACGGTGAAAGCAACAGACTCGGTTCGTGGCCAATCTTGAACTTCTGATGCTCCTGGGAAGTCATATCGGAGGGTAGTGTCTCCGAACCTGGAGTACAAAAACTCTAAAGTGACCCTTGCATTTTGAACACCGTTATAGTATGGTTCCTGGGGAACCTCCAGAAAGTTGAAGAATTCTTCGGGTTCCACCCTTCGGGAATAAATCATAGTCTCTAGGCCAGGTGCCAAACCAGATAAACCTCCAATCTCTTCTAGCATTGGTGCTAAATCTATGCCATTGAAGTGGAAAACTTCCCTCTTGTAATCCCTAAAATGAGCGGCTGCCTCAACCAAACCGGGCACTCTCTCGTACCACATAAGAGACAACAAATCGCCTAGTAGCGATCGAACTCTTCCTTTGCTAGCTTCGGTCAAATCCTCCCACTAAAGTTTGAGCACATAGGGAACTTGAGCAACCGAGTCGAACTGGAGTGAGCCTTTTGCAGCCATAGTCTGAAAACAAAACAAAAGT
This sequence comes from Petunia axillaris subsp. axillaris, assembly GCA_029990575.1. Lineage (NCBI taxonomy): Eukaryota > Viridiplantae > Streptophyta > Magnoliopsida > Solanales > Solanaceae > Petunia > Petunia axillaris. Next base: position 6,760,348 of record JARKNS010000001.1, on the reverse strand, counting down.
TAAAAATAATCCTAACATTTTAAATAATCCTCAAGAAAACAATCAATATTTGGCGCAATCATTTTATGCGTATGAATATTTATCATTTTCGGGTCATGGATCTTCTGACGTTTTTGGACGAGGTTTATTAATGGACTATGACGTGCCAAGGACGTCTAGCCTTTCTAGATTTGTCATGATGCAAAAAGAAAATAAATACACATATTGTTGCCAATCATTCTCATAACTTCTAAATGATCTTTGGAATTCCATACATAAAGACTCTTTTGAAAAACAAAAATACAAAAATGACACTTAAACTAAGCAACATGCTCCTTCTCCAGCCTGGCTTTCTTTGCTTCTCGGGCGACCTCCTTGATTTCTTTCATAGCTTTGGTCAAGTTTCCCTTGGCCGTAATTAAGTGCAAGATATCTATTTCGGCACATTCCGAATTCCATTGTTCAAGCTTTGCTCCTAACACTTCTACTTTTCCTTCCAGCTCTAATGCACGCTTCTTCCATATCTCGATCTCTTCTTTGTTTTTTTTTGTCCATTTTAATGGCTTTCAACATGAACTCACGGTATCGAATTTGAGACTCCGCTTCTTGGTCTCTGATGTCAATCCCTCGGCTTGGCCCTACTACCACATTTCCCTTTATGCTAGAACGCAACCAACTGATGTAATTTGGTTCGCATCCAGCATTGTATCTGTCTGGTGCTAATGTCTGCTCTTCCATGACTTGCCTACCTACCCAGGATTTCCTAATGCTTTTGAGTTTTGGGACAATGTCTCCAGTATAATCGACTTGGTAGGCCTTCGTGTCTGATATAAATGGGACGATTTGCTTTCTCCCTGCTTGTCTCATCACCCTTAGCGGTTGATATGGTTGGAGGCCTCCTAATCCCATAAGTATCACAAAATATGCCTTCTCAGAGCTAATGATAAAATCTGATGGAGGAAACCAAGTGAACATCCATTGGATTGAATCCTCCGTTATGTTTTCAAACAACTTTACCCATTTCTCCATGTTGCTTAGCTGCTTGAATTTTGAAACCCCGTACCGTTCTCCAATCAAGTAATTCGAACTAGTTGGTTTGAACAATTCTTACGCACAGTTCACCTTCTTCAAATGCTCCTTGAACCATGCTTGCAACAGAAGATTACATCCCTGAAAATATTTCGCTCTCCTTTTACAACAACCCAAAGCCCGATAGATGTCCGCTACAATCATAGGGACTATAGTGTGCCGATAACCATCAATCCCGTTGAACACCGCGTCGGTAACCATGATAAGCCTCGAACATATGTTGTGATCCGAGCTTTCAGGAAACACCATTATCCCTAGGAAACAAACAGCAAATGCAAATGGTCTAGCCCTCCTCCAATCACTATAGGATATGAATTCTTTTCTATGGTTGTCAAAAGCGGTCAAATATCAAAATTTATTGTAAAGATAGGAAAATGGTATTTTCTTTCGTTGCAAAAACCCCACATCAACATCTGCTACCATCCCCAATTTATCACGGAACTCCTTCGATGTAGGAACGCTGGGAGCCAAGATGCGACCTCCTTGCCACCGATGTTTGTCTAAGCCCGAATGTGGTACGAACCCCACTATTTCTTCTAGCAAAGGTGTCAACTCGATGTCTCCAAATCTAAATACATTTAATTCTTCATCCCAGAACGTCACTGATGCTTCAATCATTTCTCTACACGGTTCCATTTCTAGAAAAGATACCAAATGCCCCAAGTGTTGACGGACTTCCGTTTGTTCACCTAATGATAAATTGTACCACCAAATGCTCAACATAGGAGGTGCACCCAAAGCCATTCCAAAACGATGAAATTTCTGACTCATAATATCCTAAAAAAGAAAAGAAAAAAAAATGATTAAAAGAAAATTTCTAACCCCTTTTTGAGAACAATTGGACGATCACAACGTGTATTTATTTTCATCTCTCTTTTTTCTCTCTGTTTTTTTTTCCAGAAAATGTATGTAAGCATCTCCAAACGTCTTTTCGGGGTTTAGAAAACCCGTCAAGTTGTTTGAATAAGTTGAAAAAAAAAACTAGTCGGCTTACGGGAAGCCCTTCCTACGGCATGATGCATGCACATTACATCTCAAGAGTGGTGTAATTCTAGACTCGGTTCCCCGAGGTGGACAACCAAGGGGTGGGAATGTTTGGAATTGTTGGTTGTACCACGGACCAACTATATCCCAACCGTCCCCCTTAAAGGGTTTTTTGAGGTGGAACGACCGTGAGATCCACGTAATCGCTCGTGTGTGTGCAAAGTGTCGTTTTCAGAAGTGGAGGAATATGGGTGAAAATGCCAATAAATATTTCAAGGATATTTCATACAAATAAATAATAAAATAAAGAAAGAAAACCAAAAAAGAAAACAAGTTAGTAAAATAATAGGCAAAATAATAAGCAAAATAAAGTAATTAATTAAATAATAAATATCCCAAAAAATAAAACCCGTTGTGGTTAGGACTATAAATACTCCCCAGCGGAGTCGCCATCCTGTCGCACCCCTTTTTCGAGCTCGGATTGAGTTCAAAGGTCGGGTTTTGACTGGGTGACTCGGTTGAGTCAAAATTGGAGTCGCCACCTAATAAATTTGTATAACAGGCGTATCAGGTCACCTAAATTTTCTAAGAGTCTAAAATTAACTCCGGGTAGGTCGTACTAACAAAGATTCTAAGGTAAGAAGCCCTTATGACTCGGGAAGAAGGTGTTAGGCACTTCCCGAGTCCCACTAAAAGTGGTTCCCTACCGAATTTGAATTTTTGGGATATACATATTTAAAAGATAATAATTCTAAGATCATAAATTAGAGGCACATGGTTAAAATTTTAAAAGAAAGCAATATCTATACTATCATGAAGGGAGGCTAAAAAGTCAAGATAAGATATTAAAGAGATATTCCTGCAAAATGATTGAAAGTAAGTCACTGCCGCATTCTAACTAATTTAGAAGTGACTGGTTTTGCATTTATGGGCTAGGCCCAACGCCCACTTGCAATTTTAGCCTTCTGCTTTAAACCTTTAATTCCAAAGAGCTGAAAATATAAACACAATTTCGAATCGACCTCTTTTCTACAAATCCGAAGAGAATCAGTTTTTTTTCAAAAATTATTTAAAATAGCGTATTTATTTCTCACAATGTGATAATCAAACGTAGGGACAAATATGTTTTATCACATTTAGAGAATGTAGTCGCTTTGGAAGGAACGTATTGACATTTAATTGACAAACGTATATTCCGAGCGACTTTTGTTTTGGGGGGGGGGGGGCGTTCCAATATACTTATAAATATATTTCAAAAAAAATATTCATGTATAAATATATAAGAATTTTGTATATTTTGGAAATAGTTACATAAACAAAGTTAGGAATTTTATCTAACAAGATTTGAACAACTAAAATAATGAAATCCATATATATATATATATATATATATATATATATATATATATATATATATATATAGATAAATTTTCAAGTGTTGAAAGAAGCTTATATATTCGTATTGTCACCTTATACTTTCGAAAATAGCCCAAAAAAATTCATGTACATTTTCCTTTCACCTTCAAAATAAAATAGTCAATTCGTAATAATAGCCAATATATAAAAATAAACTTGTGCACATTTATTTTAGTACTTTTCAAAAGAGAGTCTTTAAAAAATTTGTTTCGTTTTGTAAAATATTTGCTGCTGATTTTAAAACTGCATAAGCCCACGTTTTTGCAGAAATAAACCTCCATTGAGGCTATTTTTGCAAAAATAACCCCTGTTCTTTAAAAAAAATCAGAATCACGTAACTTTAAATTCAGAACTAAATGCTTAATTGGCAGATTCTCGATTTTGCAAAAATAAGCCTCAATTGAGGCAGTTTGCAAAAATAGCGACTGTTAAAAAAAATCAAAAATCTCCCCCTTTATTTTAGCAAAATAAGCCCTTAATATTTTGAAAAGAGTAAGCAATAGAGTAGGAAGATTTTAGAGAAGACAAGAGGAACCAGTAAGCAACAAGAGACAATAACTACTGTTTTGTTTCTGATCTTTTTTAACGTGTGTCTGTGTTAGGGGCTTGGAGGCTGTTTATATAGTAGTAGGACTAGAGCTCTTTAAAATTCAAATTCTAACTAGGAAAGGAAAAACAAAGTCAGTAATAATTTTTGTAAGGCAAGAATCAATCACCTCTCTAATTAACTAAAATAAAAGGAATATCACCTTTTAAATACTTCCAAAAATAAATCCAATTAAGTGATTTTCGGAATAAAGAAAGTACAAAAATAAAAATCTGATTTTCATAAGAAGTGTATATATTAAGTCACTTAAAATATCCCAAAAAAAAAAAAAAAAAACAATAATGGTCTTCTCATCAAATCTTGCAAAACAAATGGTGTAGAATTTTTATGTGTCTTCAAAACATATAATCACATATTGCATAAAAGGTTTTCTTTCATACAAACAGAGAAGCATAGGCAGTGTACTTGTATACTTTATTATAATCAAAATAACCACACCAAGTTCATGGTTTCGAATCACAATATCAAATATTAGGACGATGTAAGAATGCTAGGAGGCAACAACCAAAACAAGCATATACTTCGGATAGATATTTGAAGTTGACATCAAGAAATAATTTGAATACAAATGTTGTGACTAAATATGCTACTAACCAGTAACAACTCAACAGTGGTGGTGCGAGCCTAAATTTGCAACGGAACACTGGTTCATCACTAGTTCATATAACCCAATTTAATTCTAATACTTTCGACAAATATGCGCGTAATATATCACGAATTTAAGCAAAGAAACAAAGGAAGCAAAGTAAAATAAAAAAAATAAAAAATAAAGAAGAGAATACCCAATTTTATGTCGGGTCAGCTGGTCCGGTCGCAGCAGAAACGGGTCAAACGGGTCGATTTCCTTTGACCCACTCATTTAGACTTCGATTCTTTCCTTCTATGCATGTAGGTGTTGATGATTATCACGATTTCTTGCCATGATTAGCTCGGATTTGCATGATATGCTCGATTTCTTCTTGTTATTCTTTGTCAAAATGGGACACCGGAGAGAGAGAGAGTGAAGACGCCATGATTGGCGACGTGATCAGCGGAGGAATGGGGGTGCCGCGTATTTGGACGATTTTTTGGGCAAAGGGGGAGAAGGGAGGGGACTGGCGGCCGAAAATGGGAAATAGGGGAAGAGGAAAATGAATTTTAGGGTTTGGAAGTAAAGGGGGTGTTTGGATAAAGATGAAAAAATGAGGAAATAGTAGTGGAATCTGATGTGGGCGGGTAATTGGCTAGAAATGTGCCACGTATGCATGTATGGGCTGATGTGTGTGCGCGTGGGTCCCAAAGAGAGTGATGTGTATATGTAGTATATGTCTTAAATATATATAGGTGTATATATGCTGTATATGTCGAGTATATGGGAGTATATTTGGTCAATAATTAGCTTAAAATGCTAATAAATAAGAGAAAAATTAATAAAAATGTAAGAAGTAATATTGTAGACTTAGGAAAAATAATAATTGACTTAAAATAATTATAAATGAATTTAGGTAATATTAATTGAATGTAAATAATTGTAAAATAGATATTTAAGTATATAAATTGTATAAATAGTTACAAAATCGTGCAAGTTCTTTGAAAAAGACTCAAATGGCGTATTTAAGTAATATAATCGCATTGAAATACGTATGTATATAGATAGGACGTTGGTGATATGGATAAATGCATGATAATTGATGTCATTTTTGTCTAAAATATTAAAATTGCATTTTCAAAGTTTTGTATGATAAAATTGTAAAATAGGAGGAACAAAATTGGGTGTCAACAGACATTAGGTATACTTACTACGCCACGATCGTTTGTTTGTACTTGTATGTTGTGTGGTTATATGTGAAATTGTTTCTTGGTATCGAGCTAAGAATGAGGGTGTCTTTATATTATTATTAATGTCAGTTATTGGATTATAACACGTATAATGGAAAGTAAGAATAGGATTCCTATTTTTGTTTTGAATATCAGTTGTTAAGCTTGAACCATAAGTAATACATTGACTATAAAAGTCTAGAGGTTATAATGCATACGAATCTAGGGATAGATAAGTAATACATTGAGTATAAAGATCTAGAGGTTATAATGAATATGAATATAGGGATAGAGCAGTTCTATGATTGTTATAATTAAGTATCAAGTAATGAATTATAAGCTTAATACTACATTATGTACGAAGGTTCTCTGTATTGATTAAGGATTCTGACTGAGGGCTATTGTGACACACTGTGTGCTGATGTATTCTGCTTTGGGGTGGGATTACGGGGCACTATTGATATAACTTGCCTTACTCTTGACGCATTATGGATACAATTTGCGTCACTCTGGATGCACTATAGATATAGTTGCACCACTCTCAATGCAATTTGGTGTTTGCATCATTCTCGAGGCAATATGGAGTTTTCTTGGAACATGGTGGAGCCTATTCCAATAAGTTATTCTGGCACATGTGACCCTATTGTGTTACATTGCATTCATACTCTTCTGTTACATTGATTGTTATGTATTATCTACCAGTTAGTTCTATGATATCAATGTACTTGTTATATGGGGTCAATGGTTTTTTGCTCTATGTTATTATACGCTTGATATGTGTGGTTGGCTGAAGTTTTCTTCCCTCTTCTCCCTGGTTAGCTAGTTGGTCCTTTGGACGGTTAGTTGCTTTATACATGAATTCAGGATTGGGTTAGGTGTCAATGTACTATGAGTGTACAGAGGTGGTTATAGGTTGCTTATATATATGACTTCAAGTGTGTGCTGGTTGGTTTGTACATGCATTGTATGCAATATTTGTTGCATGATAATTGTTTATGAGTTTCTTGTTTCTTCGCGGTTGGCTTACCTGTTTCTGCGAGTTTCTAACCAACCTCCCCTTACGGAGTCCTTTCGACTCACCCTATGAGTATTTCTTGTCTGTTTATTTCGTTTCTTCAGGTTTCGCTGCAGGACAAGACACGACTCGAGATTGAGGAGCGAAGGCGTGATCAGCTAGCTGCCAGGGTGAGCCAGCTCTTGTCCAGGATGGCCCCCAGTTGTAGTTATATTTTTACAATTTAGTTTTGCTCCCTTCGGGAGATGTATGTATTCTTTTGAACTCTTAACATGTCTGAGCTGGATAGCCCTAAACCTAGTTTTTTTTTTTTTTTTTAAGTGAAGAGTCAGCTAGATGTTGCACCTAGTGACTAATTTTATAAATAAAAATCAAGAAATAAATGCCTTGGCGAGGACAATACAGTAAGGATGGCCAAACCATACCTTACATCATCCTATCGAGGTAAATCCTCATGCCTAGCATGAATGCAAAAAATAATACAAATCTTGCTCATCTTCAGAGAAATCATGTGGAATACCTACATTGCCTACAAGAGCCAAGGGAATATCATTAGGTGAAGAACTTTGTCGCTCAAGAAGGCCCTTGGTATCATACAAATCCATCTGATCAATTATCTCCTTGTCATAGAGTAACTTCTTTGAATGAGGAGCAACCTACATTAATGACGGGAATAAACGATTGGGGATCCACATTCAAATAAGGCTTACCAATGCTACCTTTACAAAAAGGTCAAGTTGATTTGTCAGTATAACCTCCATATCATGTCCAGCTTCAAGGTCTGATCTACCTTCCTATCAGGGCACAAATTGAATTGTCCTGTTCTCCAGACATAGAACCCGACATACCTCAACAACCTTTGCAAGAGTTGCTGCATTAGAAGCTACATTATCAACCTGATCTCCACCGATCTTTGTAAGTGCCAACTTTGTTTCTTGCTCATCTAATTGGTTAAGAAAATCTGGATCTTGAGGAGCTTGTTGTGCCATGTTTGGGTGGTTCATTTCAACAAGATAATAAGTAGCAGTTTTTCTACGTTTTCGAGTAGACCTAGGCATCACAATTCCCCTTTTTCTTGGCCCTATAAGAGTGGAATCAGCTTTGCAGCGTCTTTTCCATCACCTACATCTTTCCTAACTGCCATCAAAGTAGCCACATATTTTAAAGTACTCCTAGCATCAATAGGAGAAGACACTGTCACGTTGTCAGTTTCCCTTCTCCTAGTTGAACTTGGACTAATGGATGCACCTTTGACGCTAAGACCGTCGTGCCTTTTATTTTTCATTGTTTCCCCAAGACTATCGTGCCTTTTATTTTGTGAACAAACACTTGCAACTTTCCCAATTTTTCTTGGAGTAGAAACAACTTTCAATATTTCACCCTTAGGTGTCCCAAATTGGATAGGAGATGACTCCAACATAGCTGGCCTTTGACCCTTAGAACCGGCAGGGTTATTTTCCTTAGAAACAGCAGCATTGTTTTTTCTTGCTACTTGATCAATAGCAGCTTTCTCCCTAGTTTTCCTAGGTCTTAATGATGCCAAGACCCCTCCTTTGGTTCTGTCAGCTGGCAGCTCAATAGCAGGATGCTCTACATTGCTTGTATTCTGCACATAAGCAGCCTTCACTAATTTTTCCTCAGAACATGGGACTTAGGCTGCCCCTTTATCAATGTCTATTGCAGCAGTAACATTAGTTTCTCCTACCACCTGATTGTCTTCAACCTTCTTCTAATCATATTGAGTAGTCAGTTTTTTTTGTATGTGTGTGTGTATGGTTGTCTTTTTGAGATTCATTTCCAATTTTTGTTAGTTTTATATTTGTTTCGTAAGTTAATTGAAAAAGGATTCACCTGACAGGTCTAGGGGAGGATGTCGGGTGTCTGCACGGCGTGCCCAGAAATTTGGGTCGTGTCATAAAAAACCCTAACATAGCAAAAATTCTTTCACCCTCCCTCTCCCAATTTTCATTCCATCTTCCCACCTCGATTCCCAACCTACCGTAGGAACCTTGCTCTTTCCTCTTCCACTACAGACTCCTTCCCTACGGCCACCGTTTTATCAAATAACAAATATTTATGCTTGCAAAACAATGCAAAAATAGAAACTTTTTTGTGGAGGAGTTATGGAAGCTTGTTGAACCTGATTTGATTATGACAATAACTTTGAACAAACCTTGTCTTCAAAGAATATTGACACGTGAAAATCTATGACAGTAGGATGGTCGACTAAGGAAAAACATGAAGTTTTCCACTCACAAAAGAAGACGATATCAAACACGTTGAAGAGCCCTAAGAAAAGACCATTAATGAAGAGTATTTCTATCAAGCGAGATTTATGGGCGGGCAAGAGTCAATTGTCCAAATGTAATAAACTCTTAGTATGACTTCCCCAAGGTACTAGAAATAATATATTTGGACACCCATTTTAAATCAAGGAAATTTCAGATTTGAGGTTGCGCAGCCTGCTTTTAGTTGTGCGGCCACACATCTCAGTTCTTCACTTGCGCGGCCTCAAGGTTGATGAGGCTGCCACATTCTCAAGGTTATTGAAGATTATGCGGCTGACACTTCGATTGTACGGCTGTAAATGCAATTTCTTCTTTAATTGTGCCAATGCACATCATCTTGGTAGGCCACACTTGGAATTATCCTGAGTTTTATGACTTTCAGAAACTTGTCATTTGGTGGCTTAATTATGGTTGTGCGGCCGCCTATTTTCCATGGAAGTGTCAGTCACATTGATATTGGGTGGTCATAAACTGAGAATTTCTGGACCTGATATGTTTTTATTTTTTGTACTTATGCGGTCGCATGACAGTAAGGAGGCTCCTATCGTTGCAAAATTGTGCAGTTGCCTTGCCTACATGTTGTGCACACTTTCTCCCTTTCTGCTGCTGCTTCACTTTCTAACTTAATTTGGCATCTTTGCTTCTTTTGGTTTTATTCGTTTCATTTTGAGTCCAATCCCTGAAACCAATTATAAAAACGTTATTTCCCCACTGATTGGATGCTTTCGTATTCAAAAATAAAAGTGATTCTTATGTTGGAAAAATGCCCAATTATCATTAGATATGGGGCTAAGCACAAATTAAATGCGCATCCTCTATATTTATGCTTCATTCTCTAATTCTTCTTCAGTTGGTGGGTGATTGTTCTTCTTAGCCTTGCTCAATGCTTTGAACATCACTAGATTTTTAAGTCATGTTGAAATAATTCACCGTATCACAAATACCTCATGTGCATAACACCTGTCCAGAGTAGAAAAGTGAGCACAAAGACGGTAAAAGTACAAGTTCTATTTTTTCTATATATAATAAATGTGAGTTGATGGTACGACGAAGGGTACTTTAGTAATTCCAAGACCTTTTCAATTGTACATTCTGCGCACACTATGTGTACATTTTATAAAGTTGACAGAAAAACCTGGCTGCCTTCCTAAAAGTTCCATTCCTGTCCCCCATGTTTCAAGTAACAGACACGTGTTCAATACGTGTCCTGCAACGCTCTGTCTCCTATTTTTAAGTTCTCACACATTAGCCTTCCTCTCTTCTTTCTCAGTCTTGTGCTTCCACTTTATCTTAATTCTGGTAATTTTTTCTCTCATTAATTTTTTTAAATGTACTTATTTGTAAGTTTTTCTCTGCTTTCTCCTTTTTATGTTTCCAATTTTGCTTCTATACAGCCTTTGAATTGGCCGATTTGTCAAAGGCTTTGAATTCTTATGGGCGTTCAGTTGTGGAGCCATTGACTATTGAGCCTAATAGGAATAAATCCACAATCCTCCTCAGAGCAACCATTGTGGCTCCTGGTATGTTTAATTTTTCAATATTTGTCTTTGCATGTCTGTGTCTGTGTTTTAGCTTTAATGATTTTGGGTTGTGTATATTTTAGTTGAATTTGTAGAGGTATCTCATCATCCATAACTTATTTTATTTTATTTATTGTCCATAGGAAAAACAATGAGACAAATGGCTTAACCACTGAACTATTCTTTTCTTCTTTTTTTTTCTTTTTCCTCCTTTTTGTTTGGAGATTGATCGACTATATTTTAAGACATATCTTGATGCCAAACTGAAGAAACTTTTCACTTTTGGTCAAGGACCTCTCTTCTTTCATTGTGGCTTTACTACAAAGTCATTTAGGAATAAAACAAGTGAAAAGCTGACTGCTATATTTCCGATATAAATTAGCTTTCCAAATCAGACTTGAGGTCCTGATGATACAAAATTCATTATTTATGACCAACTTCATTGAGTTTGTTAAATAAGAAAGAGAAGTGAGAGCCTAGCCATCAATGAAAGACTTACATGCACTTCTGAATTGCACTTAACAATTGTGAGACCTAAGACATAAAGTGAAAGGTAGAAAATTTAGATGGTACAAGTCTAAGGACAAGTTAATATTGAAGTTTGATTATTCATGCAAAGATTTTCTTTATTGCATCGAAAGGGTTGTCTACACGAATGACAGATGGGAAGAAATTAAAGGAGCTTGCTAGATTCTTATATTCCTAATTCCTATAAGCCTTTCTGGTGGATAATTTTTTGGAAAATGCCCAACTTATTAAGAAAGTGAATAATAGCTTAGTAGTATGGCACTTCCTAAAATGTCACAACATTTGTAACCAACATTTTTGCGGATACTGATTTTTGAGATTCAACTTTTCCATAATTGTGCAGGAAAACAAATGGAAGTCAATTGTAAAACCTGCTTTTAGGAAGATTGACAGACATAATAGACTCATGCGGGCTGAAGAAACATATTGCCTAATACTATGGATATAATTGCGGATAGAAAATATACTACAAAGCAGGGAAAATTGCAGTGAAGTGTTTATTTGAGGACATTATGGTAAAGTAGTCGCACCGTCTAAACTTAATAATTAGGACTATGTATTCAGTTGTAGACACACCATGTAGTTTCGAAGTAACACATGTCGTTGCCCATTATATTTATTTCAAATCTTCCTCCTGTGTAGCTTCAGTAGTATTCTGGTGAGTTCTTATACTTCTTTGTAATTTCATTTCTACTTTTACGCTTGCTTTATGAATTTATTACATAAGTTTTCCCCCTATGCTTCCAGAAAAATTCTGCTAAATTTGAGGTCTTTTTGCTTCTACTTTAGCCCTGAAAGAATTCCCTATGTTGCCTTTAATATATTCCCCTCATCTCCTGCGATTCTCTTTCCATCTTCCCTTTTTTATTTTCATGTTTTTTAGTACTTTCATTCCTTACTTTTGGCACCTTCATGTCACCAAAACTTGGTTGTGTTAGTAGCATAAAAAATGTGGCAGCATAGGTTATTATGTTTATATTTCTAACACTTTAAAATTTTCTATGGTGCTGGTTATGTAATTAGTTGTTGTATGTCCATAAGCTTATTGTTGATGTTTTGTTGCTGGATATTTAGGATTGATTTAGTTGGAATATGTTGGTCACGGCATTTTGCTTTCTAATTATTTTTGAACTTGAAAGTTGCTTAAGGTTGGGAAAAGGGAAACTGCTTCAGCGATAAGAGGTAACTTATTCACTTATCTTTTCTAATACAGTTAGATGCTTAGGTACAATGCTAAATGGTTGTGCTTTATATTTTATTTTATACCCTGTATACTTGTGTGTACTATAGGAATAAATTAAATGTTCAAATTTCAAAATTTAAGATTTTAATAAAGATATCGAACAACAATAGTATGCATTACACTATTTTGGTCTTGCTATTTGAGTTAGTAATGTCTAATCAACTTATTAATTGATAAATTGTGGAGGAAAAATGACGTAAGTGAACTAATTGGATTTATTTGAATTAGAGGTCACACGATGGTGGCGTAGAAGTAGCTAGAAGAAAGATTGTTTGGATATATTGGAAAGTTGAGAGTGTAACACATCTTATGTTGAAGACTGGTTCAGGAACAAATGGATAATAATCTAATATACTGTGTTCGTATCCACATCCTTACTGCTTGAGTTTTAAAATTTCTATGTGAAATATTATAATGTTACTGTAGGCTAATGATACTAATTGTCGGGTTGGATGGACTTCTTCTTTTTGCTCTGCCTGAATCCATTTTCACTAATTGCTCGGAGTATATGGAGCACTGAGTATATGGAGCACTAAGGTTCATTTTTTTACCTCCTAATTGCTATTCATATTTACTGGTCCTAACTCGTAAATGTATAATTAGGAACCAAAAGTTATACTAAGTCACAAAATCCCAAGACATGCATATCACACTTATATTGTTTACAATTATTCAGTGCTCGTGTCTTCTTCTATTTGCTGAATTTTATTAGTCAGTAACAACAATCTACCATTTTACCTTCACTATTTTGTATGTAACTATATTTGCAGGTAAAGCAAGTCTCGGTGTGCACAATGGTGTCTTTTTGGCTTTAACATACGGTTCTAACTTTTGATGGCCATTTGCATATTCTCAAGATTAGTTCAGTAAGGATGATATCAGAAAATGATCTTTCTCATTTCTGATTATGGTTCAGAGACTCTAGATTTAGGGATACTGTATTCAGTATTTTTAGGAGTGCAATTTTAACATAGGTAGATTGTTAAAACATCCTTCAAAGTGTAATATTCATACTTTCATCCTGCTATACTTTGTTTTGATTATAATTTGACAGTATTTGATAAAATTTCAAGTCTATTAAATGAAGCCATGGCGGTTATTTCAACAAGAACTTTGTGCTTTGTTGTATGAATTCAAGTTTCTGTATGTTCTCCTCCCAACCAATTTCCTTTTGTTAACTCATAATAGTGTTAAGCTTGATCCCGTGCGGGGCACGGGCAGGTGATCTAGTAAACTAATAAACCTAGCAATACATCTAACTACAACTAGTAAAAACTAATTACTAACTCTACATTAAAGACACCAAAATTTGATTGCCCAACACTCGTTAAAGGATAAGTAATTGCTGTAAAAAAATTTACAGTTGAAGATTTTGGAATCGAATCCCTTAATGGATCAAACATCAATTTATAGCTCTTTTTATATTGCTAAGCAAACAATTAAAATAATCTCTACATCAATAATAGTACTTTTTTTTTCCAGTAAAAATCGATATTCTAAAGAAGGGAATTAACCAAAGGATGAAGTCAATGAGTAAAATATCTAGAATTAAGAGCCTGTTTGGCCCAACTTCAGAAAACTTTTTATTTGAAAAGTGTTTTTCTTCAAAGTACTTTTGGAGAAAAACAGTTTGTGTTTGGCCAATTCATTTGAGAAACACTTCTATCAATAGTTGAGTAGCAATTTGTGTTTTTCAAACTTTTAAAAAAGTACTTTTGAGTGTTAAATTACGAGTAAGGACATTTAAAGACTCACTTTACAGTTATTTAACTAGATGAATGATTTTAAACATTTATTCTCAAACACTAATTTAATTTTTTTTATTTAGTTAAAAAATTTCAAAATACAATATACATAATTGAATATTCTAGATATATACCTTAAAAAAGATATTATTTGTTATAAATTTATTTATTTGTGTGGATGACCACTACTCACCATTATTCAATTGTAACATATGGTTTACTACCCCACTTTCTCCTACTTAATTCCTCCCCACTAAGTGGCCACTAATTCCTTATTAAGTCACTGCTTAATTCTTGTAACCTAGGTATTTGTATCCTATAAATAGAGCACATTTGGCTCTATGGAAGACACACTTGAAACACTTTGAGAATAATACAAGTTCTTCCTTCTCCTCTCAAATATTTTGTCTTGTTCTTGCACTACTTTATTATTAATTTTACAGCACGTTATCAGTACGAGTCTCTATTTTATTACACGATTTAGAAGAAATGAAAAGCAAATTATGATGAAATTGATAGAAGCCAACGTTCTGGTTGCTAACACAAGATAATTTTTTTTTTTTGGTTTCTAAATTCCTTCATATTATGATTTTCGTTAATCTCAAAATTAATACTACCCTATTTTCATTTTGTTTTATACCACTTTAAATTGTGGAAACCTTTCACTGACTACAACTTTTGTCTATTCTTCCATTGTTTGTTTGATTTTGTAGCTATCCTTTGACAACAATTTAAGGGTGCATGGCCTAGCAACATGATATTGTAGATCAGTTCTACTCATGTTTCAAGGTAAACTGCTTGTGAGAGCAAACATGGATTATGTAGTATAGTTAATATTTTACTTTCACATGGATATATGGAATGAAACAAATATGGTAACTTTTAAAGAATGCTTCTTTGATTTATAGTTGGGTATAAATTTTTATACTCTTGGTAAGTGGAGATCGGAGAAATAATGCTTATTTTTTTTTATGATCTTTACCCGATATATTAGTGTTATATCATTGATACATGATTACAGTACTATGTTTCAATTACACGAAGCATGAGTACCTTTGAGTATTGTACTTCAAATCGCATCATATGTACACAATTTGGCCTATTATGCCATTAGTTAAGGGTAAGACATCATATTCAACTCCCAATGCATTATGGCGTAACACGCTTTTGCGATAATAAGATATTGATGGCATAATGATGATTGAGGCAAAAACTAAAGTATTATAAAAAAGATAAAGTATTTTTGATAAAAATCATGAAGCCCGTCCACTAAATAGGCTCCATTCATAGATGTGAATGTGGGAGCAATATATGCACCATTCCCTAAGATGAATGTGGGAGTAAGACAAGCTCATTCCATAAGATGAATGTGGGAGCACAACATAATGCTCCATTCTCAGATGTGAATGTAGTAGCAATACATAATATGCCTGAAAGAAGGCAAATTATCATTATGTCTGAAAGAAGACAAAAAATAATTTTATGTCTGAAAGAAGGCAAGTACTTTTTTGTCTGAAAGATGACAAAGTAATTACCATGGTATAGACCATAGTCGTGGGTGAGGCAATGAATGAAGCAATCGTCATCATTGTGAAATAAATAACAGAACAATAAGGGTTCTCAAAAAGTAACCGTTCAAATGGTAAATATAATAATGCCTTCAATGTATCATATGAGCATGAGGCAAGTCCAGATGATTATGGTCCATTTCTTGCAGTGAATAAGACAATTCATAAAAAAATATTATGAATATTGACCCATTCACTGAAGTGAATGTGGCAATATGTGATAAAATATCAAAACACGCCTCCAGAAGAGGTTCGAGATAGATGAATATGGACGTGTACCACAACTCACCTCTAGAAAAGGTTCGACTATAATAATTCTATTATTTATTGTGGCATAAATGGTCATTGCTCTCGTACAGAACGTACGCCATAATTATGTATTATTATGAATTGCATAAGAGCAAGTGAATCTTGCCTATAATGATTTTACCATGAGAAAAATAAAATGATTTTCTCCTTGAAAGGATATTTTCACCATATGGTTGGTGTAATAAAATATATGGTAGTACAAAGCTATTTGAGTGCTCCAGAAGAGCCAAAATATTACTACATAGAGGAATGAGATTGATAAAATATTTATTGTAGTATGTCTCGAAAGAAACTTGTTAAGTTTCAAATACATTTGTCAAAATGGTTAAGAGACTAAATTTGATGGAAAGATATGAAAATCTTTATATTACTACAAGAATGTTGGGTGAGATATATATGCTTGAAAAGCTCCCGCCTCTTCTTCGAGTATGTATTATTCAAAATATAAGTGTGGTAAAATTATATGTGCCACAATAAACTTTTAGTTTATTGTTACAATGCCCATGCTATAGTAAACTAGTTTACTAGATGAATAAATTTATAAGTTGGCATGACCAGTTTGACCATCCCGGTTCAAATATGATGCATAAAGTATATAAATGAGAATTCGCATGGGTGTATACTGAAGAATCAGGATTCTTCAAGAATTCTTTTTGTGCTGCTTGTTCTCAAGATAAATAAATAATTGGACCAACTAAAATTGGGATCAGGATTCCCGCACTTCTTGAATGTATAAAAGGTGAATATGGGCCCGGTCACCTGCCATGTGGACCATATAATTATTATAAATAGATACATCGATGATAAGGTCACATGTGAGTTTTATTACAAACCCGCAATGGTACTTGCGAGGTTAAGTATTTGCTCAAAAAAAAAATCTTATTATGAGCATATTTCCAGATTATGCAATCAAGACAAGTTATCTTGATAATGTTGGCAAGAAAGTTTAGCAGATTCATATACTGAAAGCCTCCAATTGCTAAACCATGCATATGAGAACAATGCTACCTAAATCAGGTATGAGGTATGGTATATCCATAAAGCATCACTTGTGCACGACATGCCACAAAATGAATTTCCCCTCATAATTGGTTCAGGGTCAGGAACCAAATATTTTCCATCTAATAATTTTAATGTGCGGTATATTATTAATTGCTCCACCGCAACGCACAAAGATGGATCCCATATAAGGTTGGGAACGAATGTTAGTTTGGCTAACATTAGGGGGAGAAATTAATGCAGCTGAGGAATAAATAAATTAAATTATTATTTGATTATGATCCTCATATAAAGATAATGCAAGTCACTGCCAGACGCATCACTGACCTAAAGAAAAATATTATATTCCAGCGACTAATGCTCCTGATGTCCTAGTGAGACAATCTGTTTATGTCAATGAGTCTAAGGCACACCTGAAGCGTGGTAGACCATTTGGTTCCAAAGATAAGTTCTTGAAAAAGGAAAGAAGCAAATGACTATGATGGTCAAATAAGGAGGCAGGGCTCTAAAATAGCCCACGACATAACACTTCATAAAACCTCATCAGGAGAGGTTCAAGTACCTGAAAATTTATGAATGTGAAGAGATCTCAATATGTTATGTTGGATGGGGAACCGAGATATGAAATTATCGTCGACGATATCTTACCGATATTATAAAGCTCAATATTTATATGATTATGAGGGTCTTGAGCTTAAGTCTGTTAGGAATACAGACATGAAATTATTGGCCAGAAATAGCAAAACGCATTTAAGCAAAAATTGGCTTCACTCGAGTGATGTGAACTTTTTGGACCTATAGTCCAAATACCTGAAGGTGCAAAGCCAGTTGTGTACAAAGATATTTTAGTGCAAAAATATTGATAATAATAAGTCGTTAAATATAAAGTACGACTTGAGGCACAAAGATCCGACATTGATTATATGGAGCTATATTCTCCTTTTGGTGGATGCAATCACCTTCAGGTATGTTATATGTCTGGCAGTGCATGAAAGACTTGATATGCGTATGAATGTTGCAACAGCCTTTTATATGGCTCATTGAGAAACAATATATTTATCCTTGAAGGATTCAAGATCCTAGAAGCATGTAAAGGTTCCCGGGACCTATTCAATGAAGCTTCATAAATATTTATACGGATTAAAACAATCCGGACACATGTGGTAAAATTGCGTTTGCGAGCTTCTTGATATTGAAATATTATATTTTAATGCAATTGGTGCGTTGAAGTATCTTACCAAATATACTCCACTGGTTATAACTTTTGTTATAAGCTTATTGGTAAGATTCAGTTCTTCCTCAATGCGAAGACATCAGTAAGATTCAGTTCTTCCTCAATGCGAAGACATCAGAATAATACATGGTATCTACTTGATCTATAAAGCCCGATATCAACTTGGTATTTATTTGTTGTGGTAGAATACCTATATTGTAGCATTTTATAAAATCAATTTTTGCTGCTACATCTTCAATTTATGAAGAGATAATAGCCATGCTTGAAGCTATGCGACAATATTGGTGACTGAGATCAAGGACTCAACATATTCAGCTACAATGTGGTATTTCGTTGAAGACGAGGATCCCAGTAATATTATATGAAATATTGCATGGATAGTTCAGCTAAAAGGAAGATACAACTAAAGGAGAAAAATATTCAACAAGATTCGTTTTTAGTCATGATCTTCAAAAGAATGATGAAGTTAATGCCGAAGAATTCACTCCAATCATAGTTAGGCAGATTTGTCCACTAAGTCATTGCCAATCTCAACATTTGAGAAGCTGATTTACAAGATTAGAATGTATCGCCTTCAAGATATTGAATGATGTTTTCATCAGGGGGAGTAAAGTATGCGCTGCACTCTTTTCCCCTTAACAAGGTTTTATCCCACTTGGGTTTTACTTGTAAGATTTTTAATGAGGCAGCTCTAAAGGCGTATTACAGGATTCGTGTACTCTTTTTCCTTCACTAGGCTTTTCCCACCGGGTTTTCCTAGTAAGGTTTTAATGAGGCACATTACCTTCCAAATGGTCATCCAAGGGGGGAGTGTTATAAATTTATTTATTTGTGTGGATGACCACTACTCACCATTATTCAATTGTAACCTATGGTTTACTACCCCACTTTCTCCTACTTAATTCCTCCCCACTAAGTGACCACTAATTCCTTATTAAGTCACTGCTTAATTCTTGTAACCTTTGGGTTGATTTGTAACCTATGTATTTGTATCCTATAAATAGAGCACATTTGGCTCTATGGAAGACACACTTGAAACACTTTGAGAATAATACAAGTTCTTTCTTCTCCTCTCATATATTTTATCTTGTTCTTGCACTACTTTATTATTAGTTTTACAACATTATTTGGTTAAAAGTTTCTAACAATAGTGATATAGGTGTACGTAGAAAAAATAGTGATTAAAAAAGTAATATACTATTTATATATTATAATCATTAGGTTAAAATATATAGGAGAAATTATGTAAGTATTTTTGGTAAGAATATTTTTGGAATGATAGAAAATAAAAACAGTTTATGCTTCCATTCAAAAGCACTTTTAGTGAAAAGCTACTTTTTCCTCCTTCTTCCCCACAGCAGAAAAACAGCTTCTGCTGCCACTCAAAATCCATTATTTTTTCCTTGAGTCTTGGCCAACCACCTTTTTTTTTAAAACAAGGAATCTACTAAGCATGGTGCCTAGTGACTATTTTTATTAATAATAATAAAAAATAAAATTGTCTTTACAATTTGGTTGCATAACGAATGCTACAATAACAATAGCCTAGCTACAACACAATTAGCGCCATATCCACATACTACTCCCATTTCCTTGGGATGAGCACCAATTGTTACTAATACCACCAAGAGAAATGAGAGTAACACATAACCATAGCACTTTACAGGATATGAATTACTAGCAAGTGTAATACATAAATGAGTTAAAAAATATGTCAAAAATATAATATGTGCTAATGTCATCTTCCTCTTGTCCTTTGCTGCGAGCAATAGCAAATGATGAGTTGAGGAGAACTCCTCTATTGTAATGTATCTCATGTACACAAGCTATAGTAATATTAGTTGAAACAATAGGTGGAACTTTTCCTTGAAAAAATGCAGATTGTGGGTTGAAACAGTCATTGGAACTGTTCCTTGGATAACAACTTGTATCTTGTAATATTTGGTGGCCAAAAAAATGATCACCTCAACAAGCTTGTATGCGAGCTGAGTGAAGCCAAGCACCTCAACCATCAAGTATTCTAAAAATCCACTTGTGCATATCACAATAAGAAGCTGCAACATACACTCAAAAAAGGCGAATCCTAGAAAACAAGGAACTCTCAAAGAAACAGGTTGTGAACGTGTTCCAACTCTGCTCCAAATCAATTCAGTACCAAGACAGAAATAACCTTGCCTCAACAACAACTTCAGCGAGCTCCTATGCAATATGAAGCTGAAAAATCCAATCCTCGCCATATGAGACATCGTGAAAAAATCCACCACCAAGTTGAGCTAAGTGCCAAGCCTAATATTGACATCAACACGCTCCAAGTCCCAACGTTGTCCCAACTTTGAGATGTTATCCAGATTAGTCCTTCCAATTTACTGATCTTTGTTCCTGTAAAACTAAAAACTTATTAGTGAATAAAACCCACCATGATCTCCACTTTACGCTTGATCATTATGTGTAATTCTCCAACTATCCCACCATATCACACCTCCTACCAACCCCATAATCATCTTCTTATGGGACATGATCGATAATTAACCCAACAACTCTTGTCCATATTAAGAATGACCTTGCCTTTATTTGGCAATTGCACAAAAGACTCAAAAGTCACAATAAGTAGCTCATGTGCAAGATTTGCAATATAATCTGCAAGCATATTACCCTCTCACAATGTATGAACAAACTTAAATTCCCACAGCAAACTTCCACCAACTAATGTCATCAACTATAGCAGCTATAGCCCATTGATTAGGCCACACTCCTTCAATAATCTGCTTCAACAACACAGAGTCAGTCTCAATTATTATCGGACCAAGAGCATGTTCCACACAATACTTGACTGCTTCTCTAATAGCCCTAGCTTCCACCACCATGTTATTATGCTCATCAATGGACTTTGCATATACAAAAATCAAGTCTCCAGCTGCATCGCTTATGCAAAAACCAATCGTACTAGGTCTTGGGTTACCTTTGGATGATCCATCAGTGTTATATTTATACTCCCTCCGTCCTAATTTATGTGGCACCATTTCCTTTTTTGTTTGTCCCAAAATAAGTGGCACCTTTCCTTATTTGACAACCATTTAATGCATCATCTCTATTTTACCCTTGTTGGGCCCTACATACTTTTAAACCTACCAACAACTTTTTATTACTCAAATCTTCTCTCTCTTACTTTTTCAAGGATAAAATTGATACTTAACAAGGTCAAACTCTATTTTCTTAAACTCCGTGTCCGGTCAAATGGTGCCACATAAATTGGGACGGAGGGAGTAATAACCAACAGTAGGAGGCTACCATACCACCTTAACATACTTAAACCTTGGTCTATAGCTCTTTAGTGCATGAACAATTTCAGCCCACGGCTCACCCTTCAAAGGAATATAAGGAAACCTTTGTTTGACAAAGAAAGCAACATTAGTCGTCACTTCAAAAATCATTCTCAGATACGAAGTAGTACCTCCATGCCTAATCATATTCCTTCTCTTCCAGATTGTCCAAACAATAAATGATGGCACAGTATGAAATACATGTTGTAACCACGGCTTAGGCCATTGCTTCCACCACTTGAAACAAGCTTGATGCAATCAATTTGAATCCCAGCTGGTTGTGCAAAATATTTCCATAACCTGGAAGCTATTGGACTTGAACAAAACAAAACAAATCCTCTCTAGTTTTCTCTTTAGGATCAAGACAACACCAACACCTTGATGCAAAAACATATCTCATTCTTTTCAGCTCTTCATCTAAAGGAAGTTTGAACTTCCACATTCTCCACATCATGAATGAAAATTTCATAGGCATCCCTTTAACCCACATGAATTTTGCAACGTTAACATTCCTCTCCTTTGCTCTAACATAGTTCCATGCACTACTAACAGTAAAGATGCCATTAGAGGTTAAACACCACCATGCCTTGTCTCTCCCTTCATCTTCCCTACGCACAAAAATATTTTGAACAACATGCTCCACAATATCCTATGGTAAAATGAGAGAAAGTAATTCCTGGTTCCACTGACCATTATCAATCAGTTCACTAACACTATTATTGTGTAGGAAAAAATACGCCACCTATTGTTATGGGGATACGAGTCCATTTGGCGTGACTAGGCTTATCTTATAAGTCACCAGGCACTGAGGATATATTCTCGCTCGTAGAGCCAATGACCGTTTAGGCACTTTTGGCCACAGAACGCAGGGCACACATTCCGTTGCCTACGGTTTGCGGTCTCCTAGTTAGGGTTTTAAATACCACCTTCTAGAGTTGTAGGCCCATTGCCCTATTAGTATTTGTATTTTACCTGACTTAAGACTGGGTATCACAACTATAAATACCCCTCCTTACATTGTATTGTACATATCGCTGGATATTCAAAAAACTTTGACTACTCTCAAGGAATAAGATTT
Organism: Petunia axillaris subsp. axillaris; assembly: GCA_029990575.1. NCBI lineage: Eukaryota > Viridiplantae > Streptophyta > Magnoliopsida > Solanales > Solanaceae > Petunia > Petunia axillaris. Next base: position 6,737,629 of record JARKNS010000001.1, on the reverse strand, counting down.
ACATTGGTTTCTCCATTATTTCTTATCTATTTACTTGTCTTCATTTTCATCGTATTTACTTACTTTTCTATCGTAATTTACCGTATTACTTGTGACCTCATTCATAATTAATTGTTTAACGTAGACGTATAAATTTAGGCATAAATAGTTTGGCGCCCACCGTAGGGCCCAGGCAATTGTAGGTATTCTACGACGGAAAAAGCGAAATCATGCTGGACGACGGTAACAGCGTTCCGAAGAACACCACAGATGAAGAAGACGAGTCAGTAAAGGATCTCAGTGATACCAGCATACAACATAAGGATCCCATCGAGTAGCCAAAGGATTCTTCTCAGGAGCCCATCCCTATCGCTAGCGATGGTGAAGGTGATCAACCCCAAGGGGATAATTCCGAGTTTAGAGGCTATCTCTTGGATATCCTCAAAAGTGTGTCCGAACGAAACTCGAACGACATAACTAAAAGGATATCCCTGAGGTTGGGAGCAATGTTTGATGACTCGTCTCAAAGGCCATTATCCCCGCGACGACCGTCCCTCACAGACAACTCGCCAGCACTGGTTCCCAATCGTAGGCTCAACATGGATGTTGCCCCTTGAGGATCAACAACGATCAAAAATCAAGACCTAAAGGGAACCCTTGTCATTCAGTAACTCATAAAAGAGATGAAGGCCATCCATGACCGAATCGGTAATATGCAGGTGCTCCACCCCTAGTTACCGTGGTAGATGAGCAGAAGTTTACAAACATGCTTACAAAGCGAGCGCAGCAACGCTCTGCAGACCAAAGAACTTCCACTTGCCGGATAACTTGAAATATGATGGAAAAACCGATCCAGACGAGCACATTGCTGCTTACTATACAGCTGTAAAGAGCAATGAGATTACTGAAGAAGAAATCAAGTCTGCCCTGGTGAAGAGATTCAGCTCAACCTCTACCAAAGGAGCCCTTGCTTGGTACACTCAGCTACCAATGGGATCCATTGAATCATTCACTTAGATGCAAGACTTGTTCAAGAAAGCGGATTCAGGTGCCCACAAGTGGCGCAAGCGTATAGAAGACATCTTCGAGATACGAAAGCACGACAACGAATTGCTGAAGGATTACCTCGATAGATTTCAGAAGGAACGCATGGAGCTTCCTCCAGTCCCTGATAATATCGATGTGGTAGCCTTCGGCAAAAACCTAAATTCGAAGGGATCTTTAGCTAGCCGAGAATTACAGTGGAGTTTAACCCGACGCCCATTATCCACATGGAGTGCGCTACATCAGAGGTATACCAAGAAACTTCATTTGGAACCAGACCACTCTTATAACCCAGAGGACGAGCGAATGAAGAGACCGGGAAGCCCGTCCCTAGAAGGTGAGGGGGATTGTAGAAGGACGAAGCCAAAGGTCCATACTCAAGCGGGCGCCGAACGATAGAATTCTCGAGCAGCAGGGTCCCAGGAGAAGCGAATTGAGCCCCAGAATTTTAAAGACTTTGGTCTTCGCGTTAATGTTGTGGACGTAGTCACCAATTATCTTGGTAAACTGGGCCCTAGGGTCCGATTTCCACCTAACACGAAGGGATCTACAGGGAGAAATACAACTCTCTATTGTGACTTTCATCACAGCGAGGGCCATGCAACGGCCGATTGCAACGCCTTGATGATCGAGATTGAAAACTTGCTAAAAAAAGGCCATCTCAAAGAGCTGTTGGAAACAGGGCCTGGCAGATTAAAAGGCCTGGAGTCTAACAACCTGAAGACCATCAACGTAATCTTTGTGGACGAACGACCAAAAATGGCCTGAGGGACTACAATAACCGGGACAACATTTGAATCCATCGCATTCGACTTGGAGAAGCAAGCTGACCACCAAGGAGACCTCGTTGTACCTGTGGAAATATCTTGCGTACATGTCCAGCGGGCCTTTATCGACCCGGGGAGCAGTGATAATATTATGCAGGAGGAGATGTTACACAAGTTCAGCCGTTGTCCTCAAATATCCTCGAGCACTCGAAATATAATGGGTTTCAACGGAATCCGGGAAGCATCCGCTGGGGAACTAGCTCTACCGGTCCATATACCGGGCGTGACAAGCGCAACAACTTTTTAGGTGATGAATTACAGTCTCTCGTACGATGTAATCCTGGGACGGCCATGGATACATGGCATCAGGAGAAGTGCCCTCGACACTTGATCGGGTCTTCAAGTACCCGACCTGCACGGGGTCGTCGACCTACGAGGTGAGCGGCTTCTCTCCGAGGAATGTCATTTTACTCCAGATGGGATTACATAGTCCGAGTCGAATATTATTAAAGCATTAGTACGACTAAATTGGTGTGTCATCTCTCCGAGGTACTGCGAAAGAAAAGAGGACCCCTTTGGCTGATACAGTGTTATTTGACGATGGCTCAGACGAATATCCAACTCCTGCAAATCCTAGTCATATCAAAGCCAGAAACAGGTGAATACCTATTATTATACATTTCAATATTTGAGGTAGCTTGGAATGCAATCCTTGTATGAGAAGAGAACGGGCAGAAGTTTCCGGTGAAGTATGCCAACAAGATGTCCCAATGCATAGAAAATTTTTGCCCTTATAGCTCCAGTTCATAGAAACCACGGTGATGACCACACGAGAGTTGCGTTCGTACTTTCAAGAACACTCTTTCAGTTTATTCTCTTCAATACTGGCGCGAGCCATTCTGTTTAAGCCCGGTCCATCGAAAAAAATGGCAAAGTGGGCTGAAGAGTTAGGAGAGTACGGCATCATATATCAACCCTGTACGGACATCAAGACGCAGGGGTTGGAAGGTTTTTACCTCTGATTTTGTAGAAGAGTTGGAACTGAAGGCTGAAGAGTTGCTCAGGAATGAAGCAGTAATTGAGTATGGCTGGTGGGAAATTCGCACGGGAATAAATCTCAATAGGGGGAAGATCGATCTCTTGATCAGAATGCCGTCTGGGATGATCTACCACCAGGCCATGAAGGCTGATAGCCACGAGGCAGAGTCTGAAGCCGTAATTCAAGCTCTTGACTTAGCCTACACACAGGGGGGCCAGAGAGATCAGCCTATACAATCAATCTCAGCTGATGATCAATCAACTAATTAAGAGAAATCTTCATAGCTGAGGATGTCTAAGCTGGATCAAAAGAGGAAAATCAGTGCAATCTTGAAAAATTTTCATGTGTGGGAATTCATCCACCAAGAAGAAATCTCAGGAGACGCCGAAGCATCCGAAGACCTAGACGATTGGCAGACGATAGTTGAGCTAACCCCCGCAGGCCTGATGAACTTTGAAATTCCAGATATAGGATACTTTGCAGGGCAGCGTGATGCGCTACTCAACTATCTGAGCAAAGGAGACCTTCCTGAAGACAAGACAAAAAGCATTTAATTGCGGAAACAAACAATTCACTATTTCTTGATTGGTAAGCAGCTTTACCATAGGGTCGTCAACGACCCCAGAGATGACTTTCGAGGCTCAGGACCCTTAAATAGGGAAGCCCAACTGAATGACCCCGAATCTTTCAAGGATCAAACATAAAGTACCTTTGCTTGAGAAAGCATTTACTTTGTTTTATTTCCTTTTGATATTTATCAGACATATTACGTGTTTTCACCCACAACATCATAGGCCCCCGCCTCTTCTATCAATGGAACTAATATCTTACTTTTACTCATTTATTTAGTTCCATCTACGATCCAACTATTCATAACCCCAGGCAGACCTAAGTTGAAGTAATACGCTTACTTTTTAACTATAAAAAGTAGAGTACACTGCTCGCTTAGAATTAGACCACGTTTAACTCAGCCATCAGGCATTAATCGAGCATTGATCTCGTTAAACCAACAATTGCACTTACACGCCGATGTGGACGCCTGTCCACGTAGTGCCAGAAAGTCATAAATACTCGAATACTAAGCAAAGACGTTGTTGACACCTAATATTGCCCCTCGTTTTTCGCAATCTGGCTATATTTAATTAAAATTGATAATAGTAACTTTTCAAATAAAATTGCATTAGATGGCATGAATTTACGTGCGTAATACTATTACTAACCCTCTATTTGTATTATACTTACTTAATTGTGACTATATTACGTAATTGTATCATTTAGGCTATTTGCACAATTTAATGCATTACGATACCATTTAATGATTATCTACGGCTATTTATATTTAATTGGTATTATATTTGAGTTCATCTATATTTAATTATGATTAAATATATTTATTTATAATTATTTATAATTCTTCCTTTTTATACTAATTATATATATTTATAAATATTTTTAACTATATACTAGCCAAATTATCATTTTACCATTCCAATACTACGATATCTAGTCCCTGTCATCATCTTTTGTCCATATATATACCACATAAGCTCCACCTGAGCCAACACCTCATCAAAACACACTCCTACAACTCATATACACACATCAAGTGTACTCACTCTAGCACATGATACCACACCCCAAGGCACCCATGTGTGTTTCATTTATTTCTCCACCTGATATATGTATGTCTACACGTATTTGTACGTGTCCATGTGGCTTAGTCTGAGCCTTTTATTCTCCTAATCCAATGGCCAAAACCAGAATTGCCTTTTTTAATTATATCCAAACATACCCCTCACTTAAAACCCTAAAACATTTCACCCTTCCCCTCACCCTAACTCAGCCGCCACCCCTGTTCTTTCCTCTCTCTATTTTCCCTAAAACCGTCCAAGTTCGCCCAAGATCCCAACTGTATCCACCGCGGCTCCACCTCCATTTTTCTAATCATGCGACTCTCTCTCTTTCCTCTATCCGTTCACACGAAAAATAGAATCAATCTCTCATCTCTCTCTCTCTCTCCCTCTATGAAATCGAAAAGGAAAGCAAGAAAATGAGAAAATCATGATGAGTCTCTTCAAATCCGGCATAGATTAACACACACAAAATGGAAACGAAGGATTTGAATGGAATCTCCGCAAATCGGGTAAAATAGAGCATAAACCGGCAGAGTCAAAGGACTCGACCCGACCCGACCCGACTCATGTTTATGGTTTAAAACTTTCCATGTTTTTAGTTTGTTTTCCTTTTTATTCTATGCTTGATCCATGGAAAATGCTTTCTATTCTTAACCGTAATCTATGCTTATGTGTTCCACTGTTCTTGCTTAAGTTTATACAATAAAAATAATTCTAACTATGATAATTAATTAAAGTTTGCATCACTGTTTTAATATTCTGAAAATGAAGTGGTTGATGCACATTTTATAGAACATATTGAATTTATCATTGTCTTAACGTAAGCCTGAAACTTTCCTTTAAAATTGAGTCAAGAAGCATCTGGCCATTTGGAAAGCTGTTGATTACTTGTGCAATTAGGACGTTACATGTTCTCGCTCGAGGCAAAATGATATCTTTTATCCCAACGATTATGTCGTGACACTACCTATTTTAGTTTCATTTGAAATTTCAAAAGTTGAAGAGAAAAGAGTACATTTTGTCTTCTTTGATACACCTTCCATACTGTAAAGTTTTGATATTACTGCATGTATATTTAACAGATTTTTCAAATTATTTTCCTTTCTTCCAAGGTTGTTATAATTGATATTTTCCTTATTTAGCAAAACTATCCCCTCTCTTTAAAGATTAGATTGACAGAACATAATCACTCTTGTCATATGTACACTTGATTGATCTCTTTCCCTTGCTGGATAATTGATTGATCTGGTCTGATTGATCTGTTAACTTGGTTTAGCTAGACTAAACACTATAAAAGGCACCAATCCTATACTTGAACGGGACACTAGAAAAAGGCACAAGACAACCCCTTCTCCTCTCCATCTTTTTTCTCTGAAGAAATAATTTCCAACAACTCTAGTAGACTGAAAACACTACTCCTCCTCCTATACATTTGCTTACTTGAAATAATATCAAAGCACTTGGAATACTGCTCCTTTTCCTACATAACTTACACATTCATAGACTCTGCCTACTCTTGTCTTGCTGGTGGAGAACCAAAATAGAACATGTGGTACTGCTTGATCTACGTGTTATTGCTGCACACTGCCTCCCTGGTTGTTTTCTCTCTCCTCTGCTTGTTTGAACATTTAAGATACATCTTCTAGAATTGGTTGAATGATATCTAGACAAGGTCTATGTCTTTCATATGAATTGGTTCCATAAAGATCTTTGGAATCAGGTTACTTGCGCGATATGATGTGAAACTGGAATGTTTATGTTGCTTATAACGTCTAAAATTTAATTGAAATAGGACAGGTTTTAAAGTCGAATTATATTAGGGGCCGTTTTCTGCAAAAATTAGAAAATAGGCTAAAAATGCAAGACGGTTCAAAAATTAGTCTGTTTGTGGAAAGTTTTAAGTTTAAATTATGGCAGTGTGCTTCTGGGCTTAAAACCAGAATTTTATGAGTTTGACATGCAACTAGTACACAATTAAACATTAGAAAAGCTAAAAGTGGAACTTGGAAACTAAACTATTTTGTGAGAGTTAAATACGCTAGACCCACTCAAAATCAGGTCGTTTCTGCAAATTGGAGAATTTGAAAATGTAACAGTCTCGCTTCATTCTTGGTATAGTTAACTTGGAGGCCTATTTTTCTTTCTAAATTTTAATTAGTGAAATTATTTTACTTACATAATACAATTTGTTTTGTTTGCATCATATGACTATACATTATTTGATGTTTAATGGTCTAGACTTGAGGCACCAATTAAATATAGGAGTCTAGTTATCTTATATTTTTAGTTGTTCCAAAAGCCTCTGGGACTTTATGTTGGGACGTTAGAAAAACCTTTAGGACGTTTAAAATATTAGGAATTCGCTTAGTTAAATACTTAAAGAGGGTATAGGGGTTAAGGGTAAATTAAGTCCCTCGAAAATGATGGAAATTACCCGAACTACATACAAAATAGTGGATTCTAAAACTATCCTTTACCGATAAAAGTCGAGCTCTGATCCGAATAGGATAAAAACCTAGGATTATTTATTCAAATGTTTAATTAGTTATTGTTTAGTTATTCAATTTCTGGCTATTTGTGCAACATAAATGTTATCTCAAATTACTTATGCAAATGTATTAAATTGCCTATCTATTTGTTTACATCCCAAATCTCTTTTGTTATTTTATTTAGCTTTCTTGTCTTTTTTAAGAAATATGTTAAACCCAATCTAGAAATCGGTCGGGAACCACATTTGTGGACCTTAGGAGATGCCTAACCCCTTCCTTCTAGGTTAACTTGAATACTTACCTGAATCTCTGATTAGTAGACCAACCCGAAGTTATTCTTTTAAATTTAATTAGATATAAATAGGTGACCTAATATGCCTAAGAAATTTATTAGGTGGCGACTCAAAAACTCTAATTCCAAACGAATTACCCCAAGTCGGAAACCACTTACTTTTAAGTTGGGTACGACAGATGTTTTGTCTCAAAACGAAAAAAGACCATTTCCACACGGGCTAAAGTCATCCCATTGTGGCGCAAATAGCCATCTACTACGGATGCAACCTAGCCACCATTTATCGGTGCACAACTGATGTTTGGCATTTTATGCCTATATTTCCTTAATATTTCCTCACGTTTTAGTATTTTATTCGCTCGTTTTATAGTTTATGAATGTGGTTTTGCACTAATTTTATGTCGTGTGTATGTAGGTTGTTATGCAGTGCAATTGGAGCTTTTAAAAGCATGATTGAGCAAGAAAAGATTGGATTTTGATTGAGGATTGGATCGAGCACACGAAGGCATGACACGAGCGAGCAAAGGAGCGAACGGAACAGAAAATGGCTGGGCGCTGTAGCCTCCGCGGCCCGCCCAACGCGCCAGTCTGGCAGGCGCGGTTGGGGGTGCGGCGCATGGCCATAGCGGTCAACTTTCGACGGGTTCTGTCCAATGTCGCGCGTTACGAGGCGCGGGGCGCCCGTTATAGCGCCCCTTGTGCGCGTTTTTACGTCCTATTTCGTCTAGGATTGGGTATAACTTATTACTAGGTGTTTGTAAACCCTATAAATACTCTTTTACTTAGTTTTTTATGGGAGTTCAGACTTTGGAGCAAGTTTTGGAGGAGAGGGGAGGAGCCCTAGATGTCTTCTACACAAGTTCTTTCTCTCTTTCTCTTATTCTTCTCTTTAATTCTATAGTTTGTTTGTTCTAGGGTTAGAGTAAATACATGAAGGTTGATGTTTGAAAGTTGATTTCTATATATTGATTTACCATTACAGATTGTTTATTCTTTCTTTATCATAATTGTTTGATTATTGAGGCCTGATAATTGAACACTATCTATGGTTTTTAGATTGAACTCGAAAGAGGAATCTAATTACGTAATAAGAAGGAATAGAACTAGTTTGTGAACCCGGGCATCGGGGAACCAATTCGCGGGTAGGATAGACATATACTTGCTTGCCTAGTTTAACTCATTACATGAATCGTTAATGCGTGCATGTGATTCAACCCATAGACATATAGGGATTGGAGTAGCCTGCATAGACCGTGAAGAATCGAAAGGTTTTCACGGGTACATTTAACCTGTAGTTAGCAATCTAGGAAATCAAGAAGTAGAATCAACTGGAAAACTCAACTGGATTGTTTGTAACTCTGACCCTGGACCGTTTATTCTTTATTGATAACAAATATAGTTTGCTCTCGAGTACTTGTTTTAATTACTGCATTTAGTTAGTAAAATCTCAACCATTGGAAGAAGATCCCTGAATAGTTCTTAGGAAATTGTTGCGAGAATTCAGTCTGAATAGTCCTCGTGGGAACGATACTCGATTTATCACTTTATTACTTGTCGACCACGTATACTTGTGTGTGCGTTGGGAGCAACAAGTTTTTGGCGCCGTTGCCAGGGACTAAATTGACTGTTTTCTTTTTGAACAATTTATTATTTTCTATTCAGGTTTAATTTTTTTTATTTTATTTTTAGTTTATTATTTTATTACTAGTTTACATGGCATCTTTTAATGAAAGTGGGTAGAATGATGGTTGCTCAAATTTTGTTGATTCTTGTCTACTTTGTGGAGGACATCATTTTTGGGAAAATTGCCCGAGTCTTCCAACCCTGCGAGACTGGTTATGTGAATTTTCTACTACCTTTGATTGGAATTTTTATAAATTGTGTGGTGGTCGGTGGAATGATTGTCCTAAGTGTCATGCTCCTTCCCCCAATAATTTTGGTGATGATTCTAATGATGTTTGTGAGTTTGACAGGAGCGATAAAGTGCAGGTTGTTAGCGAAATTTGGCTAATGGAGCAAGCCAAACTCTTAGAAGCTTATGGGGATTTCAGGAGTGAACTTGCAAATATGACGAGGCAATTTATAGAAGAGAGGGTTGTGCTCAGGCAAGAGATCGACGAATTTGGCTTGACTATTCACGATTTGGAGGAGAATTTGAGTGATATGGTTGAGGTGTCTAATGCCCAATTATCAGTTGTCGTGAATAGTAGATTTGAGATAGAAGATCTTAGAAGCCAATTTGAGGAGCAAAAAGTGGAATTCCTACCATTCGACCCAATAGCAGTTGATGATGCCAAGGTTGAGGAAATCACATTAGAGTCAAGTGAGGAAATAGAAAACATCATAGGTGAGGACTCTAGTGTTTGTGCAAGTGAGGGTGTCAAAAGCAATGCAACTTTAGAATTGAAGCGCATTGGACCTCATTCCAATCATTTTTCAACATTGTGTTTGGATGGTGACATGAAAATTGAGCCACCCGAGCCTATGAAGAAACCAAAGGAGGAGGAACAAGGTGCCTATATTTTAGAGTTTGTGATGCCGAGGAGACAAAACGACATCCCTCATTTAAAGGCTAAGAAGTGCAAAATGCGGCATTGTTTACTTGGTCCTGTTGTATTTTTGCCACCACCCCAATACCATAGTTGTAAACTTGAGGCAAAGTTGGGGATTCAATTCATTAGTTCAAGGTGGAGACAAAAGTGATGAAGTTGTCTTCGTCGTGCCACGACGTTAACTAAGGCGCTTCTTGGGAGGCAACCCAATTTGCTTGCTTTACTTTTATTTCTTTTTATTAGTATTTTTATAGTTGTATATTACTTTGGGTGATTCTTTGGATTGCAGGTTCATGTAATGTCGAGGCTAAGTGTGGGGTGTCCTCACCCTTGCCCAATATTGATGACCTGATGAGGGAAGTCTGAGTACCTCATACTATATGGAAGCTTGGAGGATGCTAGCACCAAGGACTAGAATCTTCAGGGAAGTTTTCTTTACCTTGCGCTTGCTTATTTGTAGCACTGAGGACATTGCTAGTTTTAAGTGTTGGGTGGGGGGAAACTACCCTTTTATTTATTTTTGAGGTTAGGGATGCATGTACCGTTAGGATTTTTCTTTGTCACTTGAATTTATTTTTATTTGTTTCTTGCTTTAACATAAAAAAAAAAATTAGAAAACCAAAGAAAAATTTCAAAAAGATTTTCCTTTTAGTTTTATTAGTGGTACATGTCATCCGCCCCGTGGTTTTTCTTATGGCCACGGTTCTTTTCCACGGGGAGGCCTTTGAACCGGGTAGTATTTCTATTTTTAGGATTAGGATAGTTAGTTGTAGATGACCTTAGACGAAGGAAATAGGTGGAATGCTAGGTGCCTTTGATGTGTTTGATACCGGTGGACTTGAACTTGATTGCATGTGCTATTTGTAGTATCCTTGGGTTTTAATTTAATGCATGCCTAAAAAAAAAACATGGAACAACCCCCTTGAGATGCTTGAGTCCGCTTGCTTGACTTGGTTGTGAACCTTTGTGCATTAGTGCTTAAATTTCCACAAGTTGCATTCTAGATGCTTGATTGGGAGTTGTTGATGGAGCCATTTTGTGTGGATCATGTGCAATGTGTGTTGTGAGGCATATTCTTGTTTACTCCATGTTTGCATATTAATGTCTAGAACTTGCCCTGTGTGTGTGCAAAGCGAAATCCTAGGTTTGCTCTAGTCGGGAAATGATACGAGGCCTTCTTTTGTTAGCCTACCCTTACATATATACCTTGAGAAAAAAATTGTTGTTGTGATTTCTTTGATCCTTTTAATTGGTACCCACACCCCGCGCCTACCCTTTTGTTCTTAATTGAATCTTTTGGCCCTTTACTCCTTAAGCACTTTATTGATATTGTGTTGTTATTTTGGAGTTGTGGTTGGATTTTGGGAGGTTTTTGAGTGGAACTAATGAAGGGGAATAATTGTAAAAATTGTGAAGTAGTGAAAAGCATTGGCAAGGTTGGATGAATTTGAAAAAGAAAAAAAATATAGCAAAGTTGAAAGAAAAGAAAAAAATTGTGGAAAAAGAAATAAAAAGAGAAAAGAATATCCATTCCTTGCTAGTGTCTGCTTAATAGAAAAATGCTACTTGTGTGAAGGTGTATGTGTAGAAGTTGTTGATTTGGCTGGCTTGATGAGATTGATGATTAATTTGAATGTGATGTATTAAAGTGCTTAGGGAGGTAGTCACTATTACCATATGTATCCTACCCGCCCCTTAGCCTACATTACGACCTTTCTAAAGTCCTAGTTAATCCTGATTGGAGTGAGCTTATATTAGTGGAGTCCTACACTACGGGCAAGCCTATGGTACGTTGTGTGCAACATGTGAGACTTTCATGAGAGTGAGCGAATTCATTTGTTATTGCCCCCGTTCTATTCATGATAATTGTTGTTGTGTGTGATCTATGGGGGGGCATTCTCTTTCTTATTGGTGAGGGCACGTGGTTTGCATGAAATAGGTGAAGTTGATGGCTTCTTGGTTGAGTAGATAGGTGTGATTTTGTGGGAGCATGGTTGCATTAAGTTGAGTTTGTGCATTTGAGCTATTTTGGGTGGTTGTTCTCACATTTTTGGTTTTGGTAAATTATTGGCATGTTGTGGATCCATAGTAGTCATGTGTGCATTGGTTCAATGGTCGGTATCAACCATAGTCATAGGCAGACCAGTTTTACCTAGGTTGGGAAGTCATTTGTGATTGCTCGAGGGCGAGCAAAGGTTCAAGTGTGGGGTGGTGATGTTTGGCATTTTATGCCTATATTTCCTTAATATTTCCTCACGTTTTAGTATTTTATTCGCTCGTTTTATAGTTTATGAATGTGGTTTTGCACTAATTTTATGTCGTGTGTATGTAGGTTGTTATGCAGTGCTATTGGAGCTTTTAAGAGCATGATTGAGCAAGAAAAGATTGGATTTTGATTGAGGATTGGATCGAGCACACGAAGGCACGACACGAGCGAGCAAAGGAGCGAACGGAACAGAAAATGGCTGGGCGCTGTAGCCTCCGTGGCGCGCCGCCCAACGCGCCAGTCTGGCAGGCGCGGTTGGGGGTGCGGCGCATGGCCATAGCGGTCAACTTTCGACGGGTTCTGTCCAATGTCACGCGTTACGAGGCGCGGGGCGCCCGTTATAGCGCCCCTTGTGCGCGTTTTTACGTCCTATTTCGTCTAGGATTGGGTCTAACTTATTACTAGGTGTTTGTAAACCCTATAAATACTCTTTTACTTAGTTTTTTATGGGAGTTCAGACTTTGGAGCAAGTTTTGGAGGAGAGGGGAGGAGCCCTAGATGTCTTCTACACAAGTTCTTTCTCTCTTTTTCTTATTCTTCTCTTTAATTCTATAGTTTGTTTGTTCTAGGGTTAGAGTAAATACATGAAGGTTGATGTTTGAAAGTTGATTTCTATATATTGATTTACCATTACAGATTGTTTATTCTTTCTTGATCATAATTGTTTGATTATTGAGGCCTGATAATTGAACACTATCTATGGTTTTTAGATTGAACTCGAAAGAGGAATCTAATTACGTAATAAGAAGGAATAGAACTAGTTTGTGAACCCGGGCATCGGGGAACCAATTCGCGGGTAGGATAGACATATACTTGCTTGCCTAGTTTAACTCATTACATGAATCGTTAATGCGTGCATGTGATTCAACCCATAGACATATAGGGATTGGAGTAGCCTGCATAGACCGTGAAGAATCGAAAGGTTTTCACGGGTACATTTAACCTGTAGTTAGCAATCTAGGAAATCAAGAAGTAGAATCAACTGGAAAACTCAACTGGATTGTTTGTAACTCTGACCCTGGATCGTTTATTCTTTATTGATAACAACTATAGTTTGCTCTCGAGTACTTGTTTTAATTACTGCATTTAGTTAGTAAAATCTCAACCATTGGAAGAAGATCCCTGAATAGTTCTTAGAAAATTGTTGCGAGAATTCAGTCTGAATAGTCCTCGTGGGAACGATACTCGATTTATCACTTTATTACTTGTCGACCACGTATACTTGCGTGTGCGTTGGGAGCAACAAGTTTTTGACAACAGACGTAATTTCTCAAGACAGGCACACTGACACACGTTCTTAAACTAGAGCAGCCAGGACGACCGGAAGTCATCTAATATCTAGGTGCACAAACATACTGCTTGGTTACACATTACGAAACGCGTAATAACACCAACACGTATGAAACATTGATGAACATTCGTTACATTAATAACAAACAACCCGTAGGCTCATAATATAAATTTAGTTCTTCCTGATTACAACATTTATTTATAACAATTGTAGAAAAAAAGGAAACGGAAGACTAAAAACAAAGAGTTCCTCAGGATTAAAATAACTGAAAAATCCATCATTTGGATTGTAGCTATACATCGTAAACAGTCCAGAGTTCGTCTTTTCTTTTGACAGCCCGAGATATGTCGGCCCGAGCATTCTTTCAAAGTATACGGCCGCTGGTGCAACCAAAGCCTGTCTGCTTGATCAAAGCAATGGATCCCAGAAGCACCTGAGTATAGGCCTGACATTCCCCCATCTCGTCCGCCGAAGTCAAAGAGAAACTAGAAGACTAGCAGCGAAGCTTGACCATCCGCTTCAACCTCAACCGACCAAACCGGAGTCCACAGCCCCACAGATTTTCAAGCGCAAACAGGAGTTTGCCGAAATCGGGAAGGCTTGAGCTGGGAACCTACCACAAGGGAGCCTCTTCCCTCGGATATCCCACACTCAACAGCCGATGGAGCGTTAGAATAGCGGTTTAGCTAAAGCAAATAATCAAGCTGAAAGCCACGAACTACGAAGGACTCCGATGTTCAGTGACACCTTAGTTACCCGTCGTTGTGAAGCTATATCCTCTTGCATGCCGTGAGACGGAGCCAAGCAATAGCTAGCCCAGTACCATTGAATGAGCGGCCTGGACACATTAAGCGTCCTGGCGGAGAAGCCGCACAGAAGCTGAAAGGGCTAAGTGTCCTGACCCCATATGATAAGAAGAATATTACAGCGACCGCTGTGTTAGAAGATGAGCACACCGTAATTAGTGCACGTGAGATAATGAAAATATCCCAAAGGACATCATTAGAATTTCGATCAAACTTCATGACTCGGGGGACTTTGTTCAATCTCTCACGGATGAAGAGAAAAGAGAATATAACTGCAGATGAGTTTTCTCCTTCATACAACATCCATTCAGGACAAAGAAGGTTTTCTGGGAATATCAGACCAGGATCAAATGCAAACATTTTTATGGAGAAAAGAGTTTCTTGTTATCATAAAAAAGTGTTGAAGAACCACATTGTTTTCTAGAGAAGAGTTGTGATTTTTCCCATTCTCATGAAGTCACTATTTATAGACAGAAAGAGATAAGCGCGAGGCATGAAACAGTCACGCGTCATTATGGCTAGAGATATGAAATGAAAAAGATAAGCCAACGACCATTTAGGCGGTTTTGGCCACAGGGCGCAAGGAACACATCCCGTCGCTTAGGATTTACAGTCTCCTAGTTAGGATTTTATATACCACCGCCTTGAGTTGTAGGCCCATGGCCCTATTAGTATTTGTATTTTACCCTATTTAAGACTGAGTATCACTACTATAAATACCCCTCCTTATATTGTATTGTACATATCGCTGGATGCGCCAACAACTTCGGCTACTCTCAAGGAATAAGATTTACATTGCTTTCTCCATTATTTCTTGTCTATTTACTTGTCTTTATTTTCATCATATTTACTTACTTTTCCCTCATAATTTACCGTATTACTTGTGATCTCATTCATAATTAATTTTTTAACCTAGACGTACAAATTTAGGCATAAACAATTATATCATAATTCACAATTAAAATTTATGGTACAACAAAGTATAATGGTCCCAAACCTGTCCAATTATCACACCACAAATGAGTCGTACCCTTCATTGGTTGCCAAATTATCTCATGATCAATTGCATCTCTTGCTTGTAGTATTTTCTTCCAAACATAGGATCCTTTCTTTTATGGAACAATTGCCTTGTGCAGCTTCTTATAATATTTGTTGGCCATGAATGATTCCCATAATGAGGTCTTGGTTCTGAATTCTACCACAATTTTGCAAATAAAGCATTAGATGCATCAAAAAGAGACCTAAACCCCATACCTCCTTAATCAGTTGGCAAACATAAATGTTTCCAAGAAGCGCAGTGTCTACACAACCCTTCTTGAGAATTTCTCCAGAAAAATTTGGCAAAGAGTCTATGTAATTGATGAATGACACTGCTAATTGGATTGACTGCAGATAGCAAATGAATTGGCATACTTTCAAGAACATGTTGATAAGAATTGCTCTACCACCAAATGACAATATTTTAGCACTCCACCAATGTAGTCTAGAAGCAACCTTATCCACCAACATTTTAGCACTCCACCCATGTAGTCTAGAAGCAACTTTACCCACCAATCTTTCATAGTATATCTTATTTCTTCTACCATAAAAGATAGGACAATCAAGGTATGTGAAAGGAAAATCATTCCTTTTTAATTTTGGTAATCCTTTCCACTCTATCAACTACATCATTAGCAACCGAATGATTGAGGTACACATCACTCTTACTCTTATTAATCTTTTGTCCAGAAGCTTCCTCATAAGCATTCAATATACACTAACAATCAAGTGCAAAGAATCAGAATCAGAAGAAGTAAATAGAATAGTGTCATCAACATATGCCAGGTGATTTATATTAAGTCTCCACTTAGGCATAACATAGCCCCTACATAAATTATGATCATGTAATGCATTCAGACTCCTTGTCAAAACCTCAGCAGTAATTATTAAGAGAGTTAGTGGATCACCTTGTTTCAAATTCCTAGTAGAGGGGAAACTATGGCTTTGACCATTAAAGAGAATAGAATACCAGTTAAAAGACACCAATTGGAAAATAACATCAATGAACTCATGACATAATCCCATCTTTCTCAAACCATTCCATCATGTCCAGCTTTATCACCACATTAGCTTCCTTACCCCCTTTCCTTTATATTATGATCATCAAAAACATCTCCTAGCTTGTGCGATATACACGCACTAATGGCTATTCCTCCACAATCAAAATGGCTTAATTGAGCCACTACTAAACTATCTTCATCTTTGTGCAGTTCCAAGGCAAATCTTTTAGAAATGGTAAATATTCAGGACCAGTATCAGGAAGATTGACAACTTCAGACATGGGACAGTCGAATCGAACATTTAAAAATTTAGTTCCCATGTCATTACAATCGATGAAGGCATTATTTCTTAATCTTCCAGCAAATGGATAGTACGAGGTCATACTTCGTGACAAAGAAGTCTCAAGAACTTGAGATAATTGTATAGCTGCTTTGAAGCTGGAACTATTGCCTTCCATGTGTCTAGGATAGAAGAAGGCAAAAGGCATGTACCAATTAGTAATAGCTTGATCAAGTTGAGAGAGCTAATAAAGTCTTAGCGGAGAAAGGTTGGAGAGGAAGGCTTGATAAGCTTTTTGGAAATAGAAATAAGCTTCGAGGCAACCATATTCACTGATTTGTAAATTGGACCTCTATTTGACTAAAATCATTTGCACACAATTAAACACGTATATATTGAGAGTAGTGAGCTTAGATATGAAAAGAGATATTTGATGTTCAAAGAAAGACACTTGGTCTTGAAATTTGTGTTGTTTCCGAACTACTCCCTCTGTCAAAGTTTATCATATTTTCCTTTTTAGTCCGTCTTAAAAAAATTGTAATATTTATAAATTTGGCAACAATTCAATTACAAAATTACTTTTTGACTCATTTTAGTCACACAAATATTTATGGCTTATTTAGACCATAAATTTCAAAAATCTTACTTTCTTTATTAAACTTTGTGCCAAGTCAAACTGCGACAAATAAATTGGAACGGAGTGAGTACTTTTCTAGATTGTATGATATTGCTTGTTCTCTTTCTGAGTTGACATATAATCTACTCCCGCCAGTCCTATATAGTTGTCACACTTATTATAAATAATTAAGCCAAAATATTTGTCACTTCTATTAAATTAAAATAAAGCCCTAGTATTAATTACTCTTAAAAAGCAAAAACATCTAAATTATGAGTTTTTTAAAAAATCAAGAAGAATAAATTAGTAAAAATACTCTACTTATTTATGATTTCTTAAGAAACGTGCAAATGACAAATATTACAACTGAAAATGATTGGATGGGGTATCTAACAATCCTAGAGAAGCTCTTCCATATTCTCAACCACAAATTCGTACTAAAATTTGTCTAAATAGCAAAGTCAAAGACAGTTGGATTTAATTCAAAGGAAATTTTATTTATGGTATTAAAATAAATGAAAATGTTTCCAAAGAATAAAAAAGAATCTAATGGTCTACGTATAATTGAAATTCGATAGGTACGGCCTTTGTCACCATTTGGAGATGTGCGTAAAGAACTGCAACTTGAGTGTGTTCATGTCAAGACTAATAAATTTGATGTGAAATGCTTACCTTTTTTTAGAATAATTTAATTTTTAAACTTTGTTCGACTTTATTCTTAATAATGGGATCATTTTTAATCATATACAAATATTTATGATTTATTTTACCATTAACTTTAAACTTTTTATTTTTTTCTCAAACTCGGTGTCATTCAAATACTATTATTACATAATTCAACGGAGAGATAGAAATTGTCTCGAATGGTCGTTGGTCAGCCCAGATAAGACCATGAGCATTGTAAAATTAGATTATAAAGGAACTAAATATTTTAGTTCTCTTTGACTCTGTGTGTTCCTAGTTTCTTGCCATTGTCATAGTCAAGCAAATGAGCAATACTTTGAGATGGCAGCTGGGTATTCACAAGCAAGCATTAATGACAAATCTCTCGAAGAAGTCCGAATGTGATCATATAATTGCAGTCAGGAGCTAAAATGACTTAATTATTTGACGTGTACCTAATGGTGCCACCAGACGTGTTACGGACCTTCTTCTTATTTTTCCTAAAGAAGTCATTTTACATACTAATTCTTATAAAAAGTGACCCTTCTCCTCCGAGCTGGATTTGAGGGGTCATTAATATAGCAGACTTATGCAAATGAAGCTGATAAAGTAAAACGTAATAGAACCAAAGCAGTATTGTTGTTATAATTATATTTACACAAAATGTCAACCATTGTTGTTATGTGTTACGGGCTTGACTTGTTTGAACAACATTAAAGGATCAAAAGTAAGCAAAACAGATTACAACAATTAAACGTTCAGGAATGCCTTAAAGTTCCGACGTCACTCTTTTGTGTTGGCATGAAGGAATGATTTCCAATGTTCCATTGGTGAGTAAAAAGTATATACTTTCTTATATCCGTCTTATTAAAAATACACAGGTTGAACTAGAACAAGAGAAAATAAGCACATACGTAAATATGAACAAAAAGATAGCAGTAGGAGAAGCCAAATAAATGCTCATGAATTGTATAACAAGTACGATTCAATAATTTCATAGGCTTGATAACAAAGACAACGAACTATCAGTCAGCTAGTAAACTAACTGAGACCCACTTGTGACGGTAGGAAGCCAATCACCAAAATATATATATATATATATATATATATATATATATATATATATATATATATATATATAGTACAGTAAAACCTCTCTATGGTGATAGTATTTATCTGAAATTTTTATCGCCACTATAGTGAGATTGTTATAATCTATGCACCTCCTAAGGACACTAGAAGGGGGTTGAATAGTGTCTACCGATTTTGTTTTAAGAACCTAGTTCTCCTGAGTCAAGAACCTTGTTCTTGCCTTTGCAATTCTGCTGTTCAAACACTGCAACACACACCAACCACACACACAGAGGACACGAGGATTTTACGTGGAAAACTCCTTGCTCAAGGGAGAAAAACCACGACCCACACTCTGGGATTTTATAACTCAATCTACTAACACAAAGAGCAAGTTTCTGATTACAAGACTCTGTAACCAAGGGGCTACACTCTAGACCCTAATCACTAAACAAAGCTAAACTCTAGCCTTACAAAGCAATTCTTACAAGTTACCTACTACATATGCTTCTACAATAAGCCAATAGGTAAAGTCTATGATCGCTCAAAATAAGACAACTTACAAAGCAATGAACTTAGACAAAATATCTAGACTCAATTCAACTCAAGCACCTCAGTTGTCTTCAGCAGTTATCTCACGTAGAAAGATGCTGGATCGCCTTTATATGCTCTCAACTCTCTGTTTGTGAATAACTGCTTTACGGCTGCATCAACTACCTGTATTTATACGGGCCTTGCAACCCTAATTGAGTCCTACAAGGAATCCTTATAATTATGGTAAGACAGGATTCCTAGCAACTCTTTTCCTTATTGAAGTCCAACTCCTACTCGCACTTCGAAGACAGTGGTGCCTCTTTTAGTCTGATTAGGATGCATATTCATTCACGCGCCACTATTCCTATTTCCGCAGGGATTCGCAACCTACAATCCTTTTCGATCAATCGTGCCCTTCTTCCTCAAGGACTAGGTTCTTCTATCAAGACCACTGAGTCCTTCTCGTTTGTCATGCTTCAAAACCAATGCTCAACAAATTCCACCTTTTTGATGATGACAAACAAATGTTGCCAAAGAACCTGAATAGATAAGATTTTCCAAAAACACAAAAACAAAAAGGTAACAAGTTCAAGAAACGAAACAGATGAATTAGGCCACAAACACCCCAACATTTCCTTCTTCCCCCTTTTGGCATCATCGAAAGATTCAAATACCTGCATGAACAAGTTAGTACTATCCAGTCTAGAGCACAAGGCAACAAGTCAGCAAAACTTTAAACACACAGAAATAAGGCTAAGGGCCCAACAAGAACCAAAATACTTTAAAGTAAACGATCATAAACATGAGAAAATTTAAAACCATTATCCAGGGTGGGACAACAGCACAACCCTATCCATTAGTACACAACTGAAAAATAAATTGTTTGAAACAACCATCACATGTGCAAGGGAGAATGTAAGGAATTAATAACATTTAGGAGAAAGGACAGGAAAATAGGACATGAGGACTCAGGGCTGAAGGTTGAAGTGTTTGACAAGTGCCTCAAGGTGCTTTATATTTTTGGCCCTTTTCATCACCAGCTCGGCCTCATACTTGTGGCAGTCTATCTTCAAACGATCAATTTCTTGATCCCTCAACTTCAGCTATCTGTGAAGCTCTGCATTTTCAGTATTCACTTCAAGAACATGAGTCTCCAGCTCCTTCACAGCATCAATGGCCTCCTCAGGTCCATAATCCTCACTCTCCTCAGCTAGCTCTTGCTTGACCTGCATAGGTTTCTTGGAAGCTCTCTTCTCCTTAAGGAAGTCACAGTTTCTAAGCACATTGTACCCAAACATCTGATGAATGGTTGGCTTCTTCCCTACTTCCAGATGAATCCCAAAATGCTCTAGAACCTGCTGGATGACATAGGAATGCACTAAAGAATGTGGCTTTTGATCAGTATCTGCAATCCTCTTAATGTGTCTGATGATTAGCCCAGGTAAGTTAATCCTTACCACCCATCCAGCAAGTCCATGTATGTTAGCTCTAGAGCACTAGCTTTACTATTCCTTTCTCCTCTAGGCAGAAGGAACCTGTGCACAAACTCAAACAGCAACTGGTGTGCAAGCTCCATCTCCTTTTTATCTACCTTCATTTCCTTCCTTAGCTTGGGTTTTCCTGAGAAATCTTGACCACGCTCAGAGGGGTTACTCCATCTGTCCTCTTAGGCCACTTCAGCTTTATATACCTGCAATAGCCTTCAGCAGTTGTGTCAAGGATCACCCCAAGCTCATTTCTCCCAAATTCTTTCTCAACTCCCTTCACAGTGGTAAACACTCTCCTGGCAATGACTCTGCAGTTTGTGTAAAACTCCCTGACCTCATCAGCAAATAACATCCTATCCTTGTTTCCAAATAAACCAAGCCATCCTTGGTCACCAATCATTCTCAGCAGTGGTTTCATGTGACGTTCCTTCTCATCATGCAAAATACTACCATGCAGCACCTGATGTTTTGCAAAGAAGGCCACTCGATCAACTTCTTCTTCAGAACCTCTCCTTCTCTTCCTGTTCTCTGCTTCACTATCAGTCTCAGAGTCACTTGACTCCACATAACTACCAGCCTTGTCACTCTCTTCCTCTACCTCCCCAGCTTTCTTCTCTTCCTCATTTTTCTTTGCTTCTCTGTCTCTCACATTGGTAATTGTTCTTTCCAGCTTCCCAACAGTCTCCAGCTGTTACTTCAAGGCAGACCTAGTGCCAACTCTCCTGGCCACTGGCTCAGCCACAGTCCTGTCACCACTTTCCTCACTTGATTCATCAACCAACTTGTTTTTAGACACTGGCATTATTCCCCCTTTCACCAGTCTCCTCCTCTAGTTAGGCTCTATTCTGTTTTCCCTCACAAACACTACCTCTTCTTCCTCTTCCTCACACACCAGCCTCTCATCCTCCTCACCAAACTTCCTTTTCAACCTTTTCTTATTTGTTTCTTCTGCTTTCTTGGTAACCTCTTCACTCTCAATCTTTTCTTTCCCTACCTCCTCATCCTTTTCATCTTCTGACTTTGTCCAGTTTCATCCTGCACCATCAGCCTCCGTGGGATCTGGGCAAGAGGCAGGGTCTTGACTCAAATCCTGGGAAGCCTCAGTAGGTCTTGGTCCTCCAATTACTGGACCTTTATGGACAGAGACCCCTTGACTCTCCTCGGCAACCACAACACTATAACTTGGTTCATTAACATGTTCCTAAACGGACTCAACAAGATCATCCTCCCTCAGTTGTTCCATCACTCTTCCTGCTACATCAACCTCTAACTCAGTCTCTTCTACTACAGGCACATGCACATTTACCCTAGGTTCTTCCTGAACAACCTTTTGCTTTGCTTCAACTACATTCCCCCTACCAGTTTTGTCATCAGTCTCTACCACTCCTACAATTTCATCAAGTCCTGTTACTAGGGTTTCAGTATCTACTGTACCAGGGCTTTTTACTCCTTCTAAATCAACAGGAGTAGATGGGATAAGGTCAGGAGTTACCTCAGTAGACGGTTCGGATAAAGCTTGTTTAGTAGGCGTAGTAGACAAAGATCTTGACAGCATTTTCTTGACCAGTTTCTTTTCCCCCTTTTTGAGAAACTTTGTCCTGGCCTTAGCAATTCTTTCCGCGAGGGTGGATGGAGGTGGTTTTGCAGTTGATTTCTTAAGAGTTTTTGTGGGTGAAGTGGATGAAGATTGTGCTTGAGACATGGTGGAATTTATAGGGTTTTGACTGAGATTTCAAGGATTTTCAGTCTTGAGTTCCTTTGAGAGAGAAAGTAGGATGAAAAGAAAACAAAGTTGTTGAGCGTATGAGTTCTGTGTAGATCAACGAAGGGGAGAGTGTTTTGGTGATTAGACAGTTTCTACGGAAGCCAAAGAAATAATGAATAAGTAAAATGCAGCTTTTTGAAATTTTTGAGAACCGGGAAGGGTTATTGATTTTACGGTTATGGACTTATTCAATCACGCCTTTACAAGTAGTGGGATCCATATAAGTCAAATAGAATTCTATCCCAAAAAGGAATGTGTTCCTATAATTTAGGACAGTTACAAGAACATGGGAGGTCTCTCTTGACACACGTATAATTGACAATTTAATTTCAGTTATGACTTCTATCATGCAAGGTAGTGTAACTGTACCTGGACATGATTCCTCATGCTTCAGTCGGTTCTTTCTCAGTACATAGTAGGTTCTTCATGGGATTTACATTATCCTCACCTGGTGCTTAAAGATTGAACAAGTATATTTAGTAAAGTACAAAATTAGACTGAACAGTAATAACAAATTTTACACACAGATTATTGAACACTTAACTAACCAATCATTGAGGGACCACCTGCTGGGTCATCCGTGTATTTTGGTCATCCCTAATTCCAACTTGTTCCTCTCAAACTGTACCTTCTTCAATGCTTTGGTAAATATGTCAGCAATTTGATCTTCAGTCCTGCAAGAATTCATAGTAATCAGACCCTTTTCCACATTATCTCTAAGGAAATGGTGTCTAATATCAATATGCTTTCTTTTTCTTTGTGTTGGACTGGGTTCTTGGCAATATTCACTGCACTTGTGTTATCACTGAAAATTGGCACTACTCCATATTTTATACCAAAGTTCTCCAACTGTTGTTTGATCCATAGCAGTTGTGAGCAACATGATGCAGCTGCTACATACTCAACTTCCGCAGTAGACAGTGCAACTGAGTTTTCCTTCTTTGTAGCCCAAGAGACCAAACAAGGACCAAGAAAGTGAGCCATTCCTGAAGTGCTTTTCCTATCCACCAAATGGCCTGCATAATCTGCATCAGCAAAACCAATTAGTTCAAAAGTACCTCCCCTTGGGTACCAAAGACAAAGGTCCTGAGTTCCTTTCAAGTATCTCAGGATCCTCTTTACAGCTGTCAGATGTGACTCCTTGTTCTAGTGTGCTCGGATTCTCACCTAATGACTCTTTGTCTTCTGAGTCTTCCAGTTCATCTACACCATCTTCCCGACTTAGGCCAATCACTTGATTATCTGCATCAATTTCCCCCAATCCCTTATCAGATTCATCAAATACGACATGCATGCTTTCCTCCACTGTTTGTGTTCTTTTGTTAAACACTTTGTATGCTTTGCTTTGAGTGGAATAACCAAGGAATATTGCTTCATCACTCCTAGCATCGAACTTCCCCAATGGTTCCTTGCCATTATTGTGAACAAAGCATTTACAACCAAAGGGTTTCAGGTGAGCAATATTGGTTTTCTTCCTCTGAGTAGCTCATATGGAGTCTTGTCAAGAATTGCTCTGATGGAACACCTGTTCAGCAAATAACATGCCGTGTTTATTGCTTCAGCCCAAATGTTTCTTGCAAGCCCACTTGACAATAGCATAGTCCTTGCCATATCCTCCAGGGACCTGTTCTTCCTTTCAAACACACCATTTTGTTGGGGAGTTCTTGGTGCAGAGATGTTATGATCAATGCTGTTCTTTGCACAGTACTCAAAAAATTTTGAGTTTTCAAACTCAGTTCCATAATCAGATCTGATGCTGATGAGCTCTAGACTTAACCTTTTCTGTACTACACCAGCCCAGTCTTTAAAGCTGTCAAATGCTTCATCTTCAGATGCCAAGAACTAGGTCCACGTGTACCTAGAGTAGTCATCAACAATTACGAACACGAATCTCTTTCCTCCTCTACTCCTGACTCTCATGGGTCTACACAGATCCATATGCAATAGTTCCAGTGGCTTTGATGTATTTACCACCTTCTTGGACTTAAAGGATGATTTTACATGCTTCCCCCTTACACACACATCACACATTTTTATGTTTACAAATCTCTTGCTTGGCAATCCACGAACCAGCTCCTTGGATACAAGCTTGTTCAGTTGTGAGAGACTTGCATGACCCATCCTTTTGTGCCACAGCTGAGAATCACTTTCTTGCACATTCAAGCTTGTTAAATTGTTTTCAGGTAATGACTTCAGCGATGCTTTGTATACATTGTTCAGCCTCTTTCCTTCCATAACAATTTGTCCACTTTGTAGATTTTCACAATACATCCTACAGAGGAGAAACTCACTTCATTTCCTCTATCACACAGTTGGGAGATGCTCAACAGATTGTGTCTTAAACCATCAACACAGTAAATGTTTTCAATTGCATGATCCAGAGTTCTCCCAATCTTTCCAATTCCCACGATTTGACCACTTTTTCCTCCTCCGAAGGCCACACTGCCTCCCTGAAATGCTGCGAGTGAGAAAAAAATTCTTCTATCTCCTGTCATGCGCCTTAAACAACCACTATCAAGAATCCAGCTTGGGTTGTTCTCCCTCATTCCAGCCTGCAAAATAGATTAGAGGTTAGCCTTAGGAACCCAGACAAGCTTGGGTCCCTTCTTACGAGAGAATGGATAAGTCAAATCCTGTCTAGCCCATTTAGGTAGAACACTTCTTTTATTCTTGGCCTTTGCCTTGCTAACACTCATGCACTTTTGTTTGTAGTGTCCAGTTTCACCACAAAAAGTACACAACATGTTGCAAGGCTACCCAAAATACTTGCTCTTAGGATTATATGGAGGCAATGGTTTCTTAAATCATAACCCTTGTTTTCCCTTGTTTTGATTTTCAAGAACCCAGTTCATTGCCTCCTGATACAGAATCTCATTATCCCTTTTCAGTTCATTTTCAAGAAAGGTTTGAACTTCACTTATTACTTGCTTACCATTTATACTCTCTCTTAACTGATTGAGTTCTAATTCTAGTTCAGTGATCTTAGAGTTTGACACAAAAGTCTGCCCTTTTAATATGGCATTGATTTCTTCTAGTTCAATGTTTTGTTCTAGAAGGCTCTTGTCCTTGGTTCTGAGATCACCTAACTCTTCAGTTAAATTATCCTTTTCGATTTTCTCCTTTTCATAACCCTCAATCAAAGTGGCAGTGATTAGAATCAAGTTTTCAGAAGAGTAAGTGTGTAAATTTTCCTTAAGATCAGATAGACATACCTCTGCTGAATGAGCAGTTTCAGCTCCATAAGTTGCCATAAGGGCAGAGTCCTTCTTTTGGTTGTCATCTGTGTACAACTCCTTCAGCTTTTCCCAGACTTGCTTGGCAGACTTGTATTCAAGTATTCTTGCTAGCACGTCATGGGTAAGCCCTCTCCTCAGGTACAATTCAGCCCTGGAATTTGCCTGTAGCCAATCTAGATCTTGAGGATCTAGTTCTTCTACCTTCTTTGGCACCAGAACTCCATTTGCTGCTCTCTTCACAGGAGCATGAGGTCCTCTCTTCACAATCAGCCAAAGACTATAGTCAGTTGCTTGCAGGAAGTTTTTCATTTGTTCTTCCAGCTCTTATAGTTCGTCCCGTTGAACACATGTGTCTTTGACGGATCACTCCCTCCTCTGAACTCTCGAGGGTCTTCTTTATCTGAACGGATGCCTGTCAGTCCCATCAGTGCTAGAGGTAAATCGTCTCCAGATTCCTTTTCATGATCAGACTCACTGTCGGTTGGTCCCCATGTGGCATAGAAAGCTTCCTTCTTCTTTCTTCTTTCAGATCTAATGTTTGGAGGTCGTCTTGTCTTCTTCTTATCTTTGTCATTATCCTTTGACGTCTCCCTTTCCTTTTCCTTAGATGCTCTATTTTTCATCCATTCTATTTCCCACATAGGACAATCCATAACAGGGTGATCCTTCTTGAAACACTTAAAGCAATCTGAGTAATCAGGACTGTCAACTATTTTCTTCCTTCCAGAGGTTTCCTTGCCACTTCTCTTAAAGCCTTTGAATCTACCCAGGTTAAGCTTCTGTCTTAGAGCACTAACAATTGCTGCTTCAACTGATTGCAAATCAACATATTCATCAATTTTCTCAGTTGCTTCAAGCGGAAGGGTCTTGTCATTCTTCAAGGCTGGTTTAGCTTTTGAGAATTTCATCATCTCATGAGTTTTCAAGCTACCAACCAGTTCTTCAAGTTTGATGGATCTTAGAGGTTTAGACTCAATGATAGCAGTCATCTTGGATTCCCAAGCTTCAGGAAGCACATTTAGAATCTTATCTATCATCTCCACTTCTGGTAATTCCATATCCAGGGATCTCATCTCATTAGTAATAATGGTCAACCTGGTCATCATATCCTGGATTGATTCCTTCTCACCCATAGAGAACAACTCAAATTGTCGCTTCAGCATTCTTCTCTTTGAGTCCTTCACTTCGGTGGTTCCTTTATGCGCAACCTGCAGGGCATCCCAAATTTCCTTAGCCGTCTTGTAAGATGATACTCTATTAAACTTCTCAGGACCAAGACCAAAAATGACCAGACGTTTGGCTTTGTGATTCTTTTCAATCATCTTATAATCTACCTCATTGAACTTCTCTTTCAGTTTAGGTTCTTCTTTGGCAGTGGCTCTTTCACCAACTATTTTAGTGGGTATCAGATTTCCTTCAGATACTATCAGCCATAGTTGATAGTCTTCTGCACATATGTAATTTTCCATCCTGTTCTTCCACCAAGCATAGTACTGCCCATTAAACTGTGGGGGCCTTTGAACTGATTGTCCTTCAGTAATAGTAGGTGGTGAACTCATGATTCTTTCTAGTCTTCATCTATCTGGTGTTTCATCCATTTTAGGTTCAGGTGTGGGATCGATCCTAGTCGGGGAAGGCTAAGACGGCGCCTCACATATGGGTAGCAAGAGGGCGCTTCGCCCCGACGGGGTTGCTCTGTCGCAGAGGGCCTTGAGAAACGCAGTATTTCCGTAACTGATCCATCCCACCGTGAGAAGGTAGAGAGCAAAACCAACCCAGCAAACAACTATGAGTATGACTCTATCTATTCATGAAATTTTCTTTTTTTTTTCATTTTTGATTTTATATAGGCTCGTTTTTTCAGTCTTTTTCGCCACAACGGGGCTATGGGAATTGAACCCCAATCGCAAGGCTAGATCTAGATCCCCCATAGCCTGTCCGAAAGCTTCGCGGGGACTACTTTAGGACGACTACCCTCACACGAGAAGACCTGCTCTGATACCACTTGTTATAATCTATGCACCTCCTCCTAAGGACACTAGAAGGGGGGATTGAATAATGTCTACCGATTTTTGTTTTAAGAACCCCGTTCTTGCCTTTGCAATTCTGCCGTTCAAACACTGCAACACACACCAACCACACACACAGAGGACACGAGGATTTTACATGGAAAACTCCTTGCTCAAGGGAGAAAAACCACGACCCACACTCTGGGATTTTAGAACTCAATCCACTAACACAAAGAGCAAGTTTCTGATTACAAGACTCTGTAACCAAGGGCCTACACTCTAGACCCTAATCACTAAACAAAGCTAAACTCTACCTTTACAAAGCAATCTCTTACAAGTTCACCTACTACATATGCTTCTACAATAAGCCAATAGGTAAAGTCTATGATCGCTCAAAATAAGACAACTTACAAAGCAATGAACCTAGACAAAATATCTAGACTCAATTCAACTCAAGCACCTAAGTTGTCTTCAGCAGTTACCTCACGTAGAAAGATGCTGGATCGCCTTTATATGCTCTCAAGTCTCTGTTTATGAATAGCTGCTTTACGGCTGCATCAACTACCTGTATTTATACGGGCCTTGCAACCCTAGTTGAGTCCTACAAGGAATCTTTGCGATTATGGTAAGACAGGATTCGTAGTAACTCTTTTCCTTATTGAAGTCCAACTCCTATTCGCACTTTGAAGACACAGCCTGGGGCACCGCCTCTTTTAGTCTGAATAGGATTCATATTCATTCACGCGCCACTATTCCTAGTTCCGCAGGAATTCGCAACCCACAATCCTTTTCGATCAGTCGTGCCCTTCTTCCTCAAGGACTAGGTTCTTCTATCAAGACCACTGAGTCCTTCTCGTTTGTCATACTTCATAACCAATGCTCAACAGAGGTGTTATTATATATGTATACCGGCATTTGACGTGTAGATCTCATTAAGCTGTTATAGTCAAAAAATTCGCAAAAAATAAACGTTCTATTTGAATTCTCCATATTTCATTAATTAAAAATCAAAAAGATTAATACATTATTAATAAATCTATTACTAGTTGTACCATACCAATAAAAAAATAAAATCATGTACGATTTTTACAATTGTACGTTGTTTCGTAAATTCCAGTCTCTTAGTATCAATGTAACACTTGAATTGGCGAAAATTTTTGTCCAAACTTTCAGCAAAATGGTATTCAATAGCTTTTCCTTGGAGGCTGTCTAAGATCTTAACAGTTCACTCTTCTATTTCAGCCCAAGTAGCAG
Source organism: Petunia axillaris subsp. axillaris (assembly GCA_029990575.1). Lineage (NCBI taxonomy): Eukaryota > Viridiplantae > Streptophyta > Magnoliopsida > Solanales > Solanaceae > Petunia > Petunia axillaris. The sequence goes on along the minus strand of JARKNS010000001.1, from coordinate 6,708,516 downwards.
TAGGTTGAGGCTTTTCAACAACACTTTCATTGTCACCTTTTGCCTCTATTGTCTCTTATTCTTCCACTCCATTGAGTTGTGTAATAATTTTTTCATCAGTGTAAGTTTCAAGGAATGGAAGTGATTCATCATACTCAATATAAGTGGTAGCATATATGTCTTGATTTGTATTATGAGATAGGGATTTGGGCTATAAGTGATGATACACTACCCACCTCATAAATATATTGTATTATATTTTATACATAATATATCTCTAAAAATAATTATTACACAATATTTGACTATGACCGTTATAAAAAGATAATTTTATAAAGAGTGTACCGCTATAATGAACGTCATTGTTATTATAGGTAGAATGATGGTATAGAGACGTAAAATATAACATCAAAAATTGATTCTTGAGAAAATTAGGCGTTATACTCAAATACTGTTATAACGTGGGGTTGTTATAGAGAGGTTTGACTGTGTATTAGGGAAGTCATTTTTCACTAGAGGTTCAAAACATTTTCGTACAAAAAAACCATGAGATAATTAAAAAAGAAAAAAAAATCTTCCACAACGTTTTCTTTCATACAAGGACATCTCTTTTGTTTCATATATTAAATTTCTTCCAACCAGTCCTTTCATTGCCATATTTGTCCTTTGGCAAGATAATCAAGTTTAGCATTTCCTGATAGCTTTGTCAAGACTTCTTTCCCCTGATACCCAAGGGCCTCGCCACACTCATACAAGTATCGTCACTAAGATAGCATTCACACCTAGCTAGCATTCACACTCAAAGTACCGTCACTGAGATCATTGGGTGCTTAATGGTACTACCTTGGCACAAAGGATTTGTGTAAATTGTACGAAAAAAGTAGGGCATGACTCATAAGTTGGTTCTAAAATTTTATAGCAAAGTGTTGGTCCTCCAACTCAACTCCAACTTCTCTGCCAAAACAACTCACTTCTTCTACCGCTAAATTTACTCTCTGTTACTATAGATGTCGGGTGACTATCCATTATAGATGTCGGGCGACTCTTCCATCAAAGACTAGACAGATGATAACGACTCACGCAACTTCTTTGTCACTATTGAATTCACCATGGTTTTACCGAATGTATTGAAGCAATGCTGCTGGCTGAATCAAACAACACTATGTATACATGATCTTACAACTGTTGAATTGCTTTGAAAATTGTCTACAGTAACAGTTAAAAATATGATTGATAGAGATTACGGTTAGACTATACTGATTTTAAAAATTCATTCTATATTATGTGATAATATATGCACCTCCTAAGGACACTAGAGGAGAGGGAGGTTGAATAGTGTCCACCAATTTTTCTTTTTAAGAACTCGATTCTCCTGAGTTCTTAACTCTACAGTTTTGTTGTTTGAACACTGCACCACACACCAATCACAAATACAAAGAACGCGAGGATTTTACGTGGAAAACTCCTTGCTCAAGGGAGAAAAACTACGACCCACGCTCTCGGATTTTACAACTCAATCCACTAACACAAAGAGCACGTTTCTGATTACAAGACTCTGTAACCAAGGGGCTACACTCTAAACCCTAATCACTAAACAAAGCTAAACTCTAGCTTTACAAAGTAATCTCTCACAAGTTCACCTAATACATGTGCTTCTACGATAAGCCAATAGGTAAAACAATGATCGCTCAAAACAAGACAACTTACAATGCAAAGAACCTAGACAGAATATCTACACTCAATCAACTCAAGTACACCAGTTGTCTTCTTCAGTTATCTCACGTAGAAAGATGCTGGATCGCCTTTAAATGCTCTCAACTCTCTGTTTGTGAATAACTGATTTCGGCTGTATCAACTACTTGTATTTATATGGGCTTTGCAACCCTTGTTGAGTCTCACAAGGAATCCTTGTAATCATGGCAAGACAGGATTCCTTGTAACTCTTTTCCTTATTGAAGTCCAACTCCTATTCGTACTTCGAAGACACAGCCTTGGAACCGCCTCTTTTAGTCTGACTAGGATGCATATTCATTCACGTGCCACTACTCCTAGTTCCGTAGGGATTTTCAACCCTCAGATCTTTTCGACCAAGTCGTGCCTTCTATTCAAGGACTAGGTTCTTCTCCGAACCCACCGAGTCCTTCTCGTTTGTCATTCTTCAAAACCAATGCTCAACAAATTCCCTCTATTTGATGATGACAAACAAATGTCGCCAAAGAACCTGAATAGACAAAATTTCCCAAAAACACAAACAAAAAAAAAACAAGTTTGAAAAAATAAACCAGATGAGTTAGGTCACAAACGCCCCAACATTTCTTTCTTCCCCCTTTTGGCATCATCGAAAAAATTCAAATACCTGCATGAACTATCAAGTCTAGAGCACAAGGCAACAAGTCAGGTAAATTATAAACACACAGAGATAAGGCTAAGGGCCCACAAAGAACCAAATACCATAGAGCAAACGACCATAAACATGAGAAAATTAAAATCATTATCCAGGGTGTGATAGCAGCACAACCCTATCTAGTAGTACACAACTGAAAATAAATTGTTTGAAATAACATCACATGTGCAGGGAGAATGGAAGGAAATAATAGCAGTTAGGAGAAAGGACATGAGGGTAGGATAGGAGGACTCAGGGCTGAAGATTGAAGTGTTTGACAAGTGCCTCAAGGTTCTTTGTATTTTTGGCCTTTTCCATCACCAGCTCGGCCTCATACTTGTGGCAGTCTATCTTCAAACGATCAATTTCTTGATCCTTCAACTTCAGTTGTTTGTGAAGCTTTGCATTTTCTGTATTCACTTCAAGCACAAGGCTCTCCAGTTCCTTCACAGCAGTAATGGCCTCCTCAGGTCCATAATCCTCACTCTCCTCAGCTAGCTCTTGCTTAACCTGCATGGGTTTCTTCGAAGCTCTCCTTTCTCTGAATAAATCACAGCTTTTAAGCACATTGTACCCAAACATCTGATGAATTGTTGGCTTCTTCCCTGCTCCCAGTGGAACCCCAAAATTCTCCAGAACCTGCTGATGGACATAGGAATGCACTAAAGAGTGTGGCTTTTGATCAGTATCTACAATCCTCTTAATATGTCTGATGATCAGCCCAGGCAAGTTTATTCTCACCCCCTATCCAGCAGGTCCATGTAGGTTAATTCTAAAGCACTAGCTTTACTGTTTATTTCCCCTCTAGGCAGTAGGAACCTCTGCATAAACTCAAACAACAACTGATGTGCTGGTTCCATCTCCTTTTTGTCTACTTTCCTTTCTTTCCTGAGCTTGGGTTTCCCTGAGAATTTCTTGACCACACTCAGAGGGGTTACTCCATCTGTCCTCTTGGGCCACTTCATCTTAATATACCTGCAATAACCTTCAACAGGTATATCAAGGATCACCCCTAGCTCATTTCTCCCAAATTCTATTTCAACTCCCTTCACAGTTGTGAACACTTTCCTGGCTACAACTCTGCAATTTGTGTAAAACTCCCTGACCTCATCAGCAAATAACATTCTTTCTTTGTTTCCAAACAAGCCCAGCCACCCTTGGTCACCAATCATCCTCAGCAAGGGTTTCATATGATGTTCCTTCTCATCATACAGAATGCTACCCGGCAGCACTTGATGCTTGGCAAAAAAAGCCACTCGATCAACTTCTTTTTCAGATCCTCTTCTTCTTTTCCTGTTCTCTGCTTCACTGTCAATCTCTGAGTCACTCGGTTCCACAAAACTACCAGCCTCGTCACTCTCTTCCTCTGCCTCACTAGCTTTCTTCTCTTCCTCCTACTTTTTCTTTGCTTCTCTGTCTCTCACATTTGTAATTGTTCTTTCCAGCTTACCAACAGTCGCTAGCTATTGCTTCAGAGCAGATCTAGTTCCAACTCTCCTAGCCACTAGCTCTGCAATAGCCTTGTCACCACTTTCTTCACTTGATTCATCAACTACTCTGCTCTTTGATGCTGGCATTCCCCCTTTCACCAATCTTCTCCTCTTGTCAGGCTCTACTCTGTTCTCACTCACAAATACTACTTCCTCTTCCTCTTTCTCCAACATCAGCTTCTCATCCTCCTCACCAAACTTTCTTTTCATCCTCTTCCTCTTTGTTTCTTCTGCTTCCTTTGTAACTTTCTCACTTTCAATTTTCTCTTCTCTAACTTCCTCATCCTTTTCTTCTTCTAATTCTGTCTAATTGAGTTCTGCATCATCAGTTTCTGTAGGATCTGGGCAAGAACTAGGTTCTTTGCTAAAAAATCCTGTGAGGCCTCAGCAGATCTAGGTCCTCTACCAGCTAGACCTTCAAGTATGGACACTCCTTGACTCTTCTCAGCAAGCACACCACTAGAACTTGGTTCAACAACATGTTCTTTAAGGGACTCAACAGAATCATCTTCCCTTAGTTGTTCTAATACTCTTCCTGCTACATCAACCTCTAACACAGTCTTTTCTACTACTGGCACATGCAGACTCATCCTAGGCTCTTCCTAAACATCTTTTTGCTTCTTTTCAACTACATTCCCCCCTATCAGTTTTATCACAAGACTCTACCACTCCTACGATTTCATCTACTCCTTGTGCTAGGGTTTTAGTACTTACTTTACCAGGACTTTTTATTCCTTCTAAATCGACAGGAGTAGATAGGGTAGGGTCAGGAATTACCTTAACAGATGTTTCAGATGAAACTTGTCCTGTAGGCGTAGTAGACAAAGATCTTGACAACATCTTCTTGACCAACTTCTTTTCCCCTTTTTTGAAAAACTTTGACCTAGCCCTCGCAGTTCTTTTTGCAAGAGTGGATGGAGGGAGTTTTGGAGTTGATTTCTTGAGAATTTTTGTGGGTGACGTTGATGAAGATTGTACTTGAGACATGGTGACTGAGATTACGAAGGTTTTCCGGCTTGAATTTTTGAGAGAGAAAGTAGGTTGAGAGAAAAGGAAGTTGCTGCGTATGTATATTCTGTGTTGATCAAAAGAGGGAAAAGGGTTTTGGTGAAGAGACGGTGTCTAGGGAAGCCAAAGTAATGATGACATAAAGGTAAAAAGCAGCTTTTTGAAATTTTTGAAAATCGGGAAAGAGTTATGGATTTGACGGTTATGGACTTAATCAATTAAAAGCCTTTTCGAGTAGTGGGGTCCATACAAGTCTAATAGAATCCTAACCCAAAAAAGGAATGTGTTCATATAATTTAGGACAGTTATAAAAACATGGAAAATCTCCCTTTACACACGTATAATTGACAATTTAATTTCAGTTATGACTCTTATCATGCAAGGTAGTGTGACTGTACCTGGACATGATTCCTCATGCTTCAGTCGGTTCTTTCATAGTACACAGTGGGTTCTTCATGGGATCACATTATCCTCACCTGGTGCTTAAAAGCTGAACAAGTATACTTAATGAAGTCCAATGTTACACTGAACAATAATAACAAATGTTACACACAAATAATTGAACACTTAACTAACCAATCATTGAGGGACAACCTACTGGGTCATCCGTGTATTTTGGTCATCCCTAACTCCAACCTGTTCCTAGAGCTGGCAAATGGTTGGGTTGGTTTGGGTTTGGGTGGGTTTTAAATGGGTTGAGAAAATATGGGTTAGAACCCAACCCACCCATTTTCAAGATGGGTTAAAAATGGGTTGGGTAGAAGGTTATATGGGTAACCCATATTTTTCTTACCTAAAGAAAATCCTTCCTTAAAACAATGAAAATTGCCACCAAATAATGCCCTAAACAAAACTTTTAACCTTGTGCAACTTCATCGTTAAACATTTGCTAATTAAGTACATATCTTATTTCAAACGATGTTCCAAGAATTATTCTCTAGATTTCTCTCCAAAAGAAACAATAAAAAAATTACACCATGAATAAAAATTTCACACTCAATCATATAATTATACATGTCAATTGAATTAGATAAATTTTTTATAATGTTTACACTGTGAAAGCAGGATACATAGTCTTTCTTAAAATCTTATACCAATTATATACAAGCACGAGCTTTGCTGAAAAACATCGATTGTCCTCCTAGTTAGCTTCTTAGTTCCTCGACCTTAGAGGACTCGAAGTTGAGCAAGGAAAGCAGCACAGAGATCCAAGAAGAGGAACTGCGGACCTTGAACCCGCTGAAGATCGAGCAAGTACTTTTCCTCCCTAGTTTTGTAAAGCTGCAACCATTCACATATCCGGAGGAATTCAAACATTAGATGAAATTTCAACACCGAACAAGATGTAATCACGTATATAGAGACAGTATAAAGCAGATCTAAATGACCGAAAACTATATTGCTATCTGAAAAGCAGACAAACTACCTGTAATGTGGAGTACCAGATCATACAATTTGACACGGTGTGAGATTTAATCTAGGTGATTCTGCATATATTTGCACAGAAACACTGCGGCAAGTAGTAAGTAAAAGCAAGATAGACATTTGAAACACATACAGAGATCAATAGTTGCTGAAATCTCAGCCCCCATGTGATAAAACAGATATAAGCACTATGCCTAAAATGAACAAATTGGTTATTACTCCTGTACACTATACCTAAAATGAAAGCAGCAATTAAAACTTGACAATTTTTGTGTAACTTACATAAGGCACAAGATATAAGTTATCTGCAGAATCTTATATCTTGCATAACCACGAAGATTTTCTCTTAGTGACTAAAGTAAAGATATAGTAAAAGATGCTAAGAAGCTCCCTACATACCTATTACTTTTGAATCAATGAGACATGTAAATTTATGTTACTTTTGAATCAATCGACAATACCAACTAACCACAGCTCAATCCCAAAGTTGGGTATTTCCACTCCTTTTAGGATAAATAACAAAAATATAGAGCAGTTCCACAAAATTCCAGTAAAGAAAAACAATGATGTCAATATTGGAGAAATAAAATTAGAAGTTCAGCATTACTGTGCTTCGGTCACATATAAGATGAATGAAAACATACGAAAAATTCCTAGACATGGATTTTAATTACAAAGGGGTAGCAGCCAAAGACTATAAATAAGGTTCAAACTTTATACTTCATTAAGAACAGAGCAAAGTACAAAGTTATTTAACATTAAGAGAATAACAAAGGCATGGATTTTATATTGAATGGTATAAGTAACACATCCTGATCTTTAGTCGAGTTGGCATAAACTAGAATTTCTCCTACCACTCGTGATTTCCTAGATTGCCCTACCAAAAGTGAAGATATTAAACTCATTTAAAAAGCTATTTCCATTGCCAACTCTTGAACCATGTAACCCTCAGAAAGTTCCCCACTAGTCAATAAGAGTTGGCTCATGCTGATGGACATGATAGGTAAACAATTAAGGAGTGAAATTGGTCACTTTTCTGTAATTCATCATTATTCCAGTTATTATCAACAGCTCCTAAAATGACTGAACAATCAGGAACATCCAATATCCAAGTGGACATTCCTTTTAGATGTTTTTAATGTTTTAATGCAGTTGTTACACATAAACTTAACAGGTAAAGATAGGCAGAAATAAAAAACTTATAGTCCAATAAGTAAACAATCCTGTGTTATTGTCACCATAGAGGTCTGGGCTACCCTGACATTCACGTGCATGCCTCACTGTTCCCACACATTAATAGTTGCTTTAGCTCCATAATACTTGTCTCCTTCAACATAAGCTATTGCATGCTGCAAATTACACACACAAAATTAGAATATGGACATTACAAGCTCTAAAGAAATGATGCTAATGAAATCAAGTACTAGAAATTTAGGTACCTGATGGCCACTTTCATTTATAAGGTCAACAAGCAGAACAAGAATAATACCATCAAACCGAGGAGAGTTTGGCATGATACGGCCGAAGATCTATAGCAATTTCATCTTCATCGGAGTTGGATTCATCGCAAGCTTAAAAGAATAAAGAAATCCAAAATAAGTAACTTAGAAAATAAAGTGGAGCAATGGAATACAGAAGTATGTTAGGAAGGTTAGTTACCTTCTTGTCCATTTAACCAATCTCTAGTACACAGTTTCGCTTCAACATTGGCAGGTAGAATAGAGCTCTCAAATTTTCCAATGACACGACTTCCAATGCTAAAGGCAGATTCCGAGGCAACTGTGGTGATAGGTATACTCAAAACATCTCGTGCCATCAATGAAAGTTCGGGATACCTTAGCCTATTATCCTTCCAAAAGCCAAGTACGTCCAAATTTGGATTAGTTTTACGATCAAAAATAAGTTCCTCCATGTACAAGTCCAATTGTATTTTACCAGTACTTGACTCCATTTGGCTCTCAAAAACATCAAATTCATCAAGTTCATCTCGCATCACATTGCTACTACTACCACCACAAGAATATTCATCCGGTAAGACAATTGTGGTTGAAGGTACATAGTACTCTTTAAACAAAAGTTGTAGATTCTCTTCAATAACCTTTACCTTTGCTTCAAAAGTCTCAGGATTAATTTTTCGAAAAGCAAAACTTCACGAACTTCAACTTATATCGAGGGTCAAGAATAACGGCTAGAGACAATATGATACTATATGACCTCCAATATTTTCTAATCTTCCTTAGCATTAAAGTAGCCAGTGTGCTCATGACTGGATCTCCAACAACTTTCTCTTTTAATAACATCTTCTTAATCTTCCATACATTTCAGAGATATAAATTGGCGGTCGGATACTTGCTTCCAGAAAACAATACTGTGATATTATAAAATGGCTTTAGAAACTCAGCTATCTTCTCAACCCTTTCCCATTCCTCTTCTATAAGACTATGCTTGAACTCCGAATCGACCAACTTATACTAAATATAAGCTTGTTTGTACTGAATAGCACTTTCAAGCATTTGATAGGTTGAATTCCACCGGACAACCATATCTTGGCGTAGCTTCTTTGAACATGGCAGCCCCAAATTCTTAATGCATTCAACAAATTTTAATATTCTACCTTCCAAATGCTTAATATGTTGAACACCTTCTCTGATCTTTGTAATAGCCGCATCAGCTTTCCCTAAGCCATCTTTAACAATTAAATTCAAAATGTGATTGGCACAACGAATATGAAAGAACTTACCATCACAGACTAACGAGCGCATCAAAGACAAATGCTCTTTCAGGGTATCTACCACACCATTGTTACATGAAGCATTATCTAAAGTAAGTGTAAACACTTTCTTTTCAATCCCCCATTCTTTAAGATACTCAATCAACAAAGGACCCAAAACAGCACCAGAATGTAGAGGGAGCACATGACGGAAAATCAAGACTCTCTTTTGAAGAACCCAATTCAGATCAACATAATGTGATGTCAAACACATATAACCGTTAGATGCCAATGAAGTCCACATGTCCGATGTCAAGCAAACTCTGCCCGGAATCGCTGCAATCTCACTTTTTAGGAACTCTTTTCCTCTTTCGTACATCTTCAACATATTTGCGTTAGCGATATTTCTCGATATGGTATTTACAGTTGGATTTAAAAAAAAAATGGATGTCTCTATTTCCTTGATGCTCTACAAAACTGAAAGGGTAATTATGCTTAACTATGGCTTTGGAAATTTTCTCGCGATACATAGCTTGATCAATTGGTTCAGATTGATGCTCTTTTGTGTTATTTGAAATATGTTTGTCCATAATATGACGCTTCATAATTGATGTTCCAACCTTAGAGTCTGCTAGAATTTTTTTTTTTACAAATCTTACATTGCGCTCTTAACCTTCCATCAGTGCTGCGAGGCAATTTAGCAAAAGTTTTCCATACAATAGAAGTTTCCCTTTTAGCTCGCTTGCACGTAATAGAAGAGCCGATCTCATAAGAATCAACAACAACCTCTGTCGACATGTCTACCTGCACGATTAACCTTGTAACAATATGATTTATATTTCAATAAAACTCAACTCCAGAAAAGAAAAGAAGCTAACATAGAACATGGAACTACTAAACCACAATAGAGGAAACAATATATTAAATGAAAAAAAATCAATCTGCTAGTTAATTTCATAATTCTCCTATTACTTTTAGCCCAAAGTATACAAGCAGATTCAGAGAGAAAAATCAAATCCACCATTAAACCCTAATAGAAAAAAGAACAAAAAAAAGAAGAAATAGACCTCCATTTGTCTTCTATGGCTTCTTAAAAAATAGTACTTTGCTGTTTTTCCAAGACTTACTGGTAAAAAATAATGGGTTTTACAAATTTTATGAGAGAGAGAGTGTGTTTGACGGGTAAAAACTAAAGAGAGAGAAAGAAACATAGTTTTTCAAACCTATATGTCCAAAACCCATTTTCAGGCCATTAAACACCCATTTTTAATATGGGTTACGTCGGCTTTAGCCCATATTTTACCCAGTAAAACTAAATGAGAACCTAACCCATGTAATATTGGGTGGGTTGGGCGGGCCCCCAAAAAATTAATGGATTTTGCCAGCACTACTGTTCCTCTCAAACTGCACTTTGTTCAATGCTTTGGTAAATATGTCAGCAATTTGATCTTCAGTCCTGCAAGAATTCATAGTAATCAGACCCTTTTCCACATTATCTCTAAGAAAATGGTGTCTAATATCAATATGCTGTTCTTTTGTGTTGGACTGGGTTCTTGGCAATATTCATTGCACTTGTATTATCACAGAAAATTGGCACTGCTCCACACTTGATTCCAAAGTCCTCCAACTGTTGTTTGATCCATAGCAATTATGAGCAGCATGATGCAGCAGTAGACAAGGCAACTGAGTTTTGCTTCTTTGTAGCCCAAGAGACCAAGCAAGGACCACGAAAGTGTGCCATTCTTGAAGTGCTTTTCCTATCCACCAAATGACCTGCATAATCTGCATCAGCAAAACCAATTAGTTCAAAAGTACCTCCCCTTGGGTACCAAAGACAAAGATCCTAAGTTCCCTTCAAGCATCTCAGGATCCTCTTCACAGCTGTCAAATGTGACTCCTTTGGCTTGGACTGAAATTTAGCACACAGTCCCACACTGTATACTATATCATGTCGACTGGCTGTGAGATAGAGAAGTGAACCTATGATTCCTCTATATTTTGTCTCATTAGTTGAAGGACCTAGTTCATCCATATCTAGCTTGGTTCCAGGAGCAATGGGCGTAGTCATTTCTTTTGCTCCTTCCATGTCAAATTTCTTCAGAAGTTCCTTGACATATTTTTGTTGATGAATCATAGTCCCTTCAGGCATCTCCTTTATCTGCAATCCTAGGAAGAAATTTAGTTCACCCATCATGCTCATTTCAAATTCACTTCCCATCAAATTAGCAAACTCCTTCCACAGCTCCTCATCAGTGGCTCCAAAAATGATATCATCAACATATACTTGAACCACCAATAGATCCTTTCCTTTTTTCTTCAGGAATAGTGTGTTGTCAAACTTTCCTCTTGAAAAACCATTCTTCAGAAGGAATCCTGAGAGTCTTTCATGCCAGGCTCTAGGAGCTTGCTTTAATCCATAGAGTGCCTTGTCCAGTTTGTAAACATGATCAAGAAATTCATGGTTCACAAAGCCTGGTGGCTGTATTACATAGACCTTTTCATTTAAGTAGCCATTCAGGAAGGCATTCTTCACATCCATCTGATATAGTGTGAACTCCAAGTATGTAGCAAAAGCAATAAACATTCTAATAGACTCCATTCTTGCCACGGGTGGAAAAGTTTCATCATAGTCGATTTCTTCTTCCTGACTGTATCCTTGAACTACTAGCCTTGCCTTGTTCCTTGTCACTATACCATGCTCGTCTAGTTTGTTTCTGAACACCCATTCTGTTCTAATTATTGATCTGTCCTTCGGCTTAGGAACCAGGTGCCGCACTTTGCTTCTTTCAAACTGATTAAGTTCATCCTGCATGGCTAGAATCCAATCTAGATCTTCTAGAGCTTCTAGAGCTTCTTTTACATTCTTTGGTTCCAGAGATGAGAGGAATGCAAAGAATGCACAGAAGTTCTTCAAGGCAAACCTTGTCATGATTCCAATGTCCAGTTCTGATAAGACATTCTCCAAGGGGTGAGAACTTTGGTCTTTCCATGGCCTGAGTTGAATATGATGGGAAGAGCCTTCAGCATCATCTTGGGTAGGTTCTTCTTGACTTGCTGGATCATCGACTTCATCTGATGTTCCCCCGTCATATTGACTCCTTGTTCTCGTGAGGTTGAATTCTCACCTGATATCTCTTTGTCTTCTTAGTCTTCAAATTCATCTACACCATCTTCTCGACTGAGGCCAATCATTTGATCATCTCCCTCAGTTTCCCCCAATGCCTTATCGGATTCATCAAATACCACATGCATACTTTCCTCTACTGTTTGTGTTCTTTTGTTAAACACTTTGTATTCTTTGCTTTTAGTGGAATAACCAATAAATATTGCCTCATCACTTCTAGCATCAAACTTCCCCTATGGTTCCTTGTCGTTGTTATGGACAAAGCATTTACAACCAAAGGGTTTTAGATGTGCAATATTTGGTTTTCTTCCTCTGAGTAGCTCATATGGGGTCTTGTCAAGAATAGCTCTGATGGAACATCTGTTTAGCAAATAGCATGCAGTATTTATTGCTTCAGCCCAAAATTTACTGGCAAGTCCACTTGACAACAGCATAGTCCTTACCATATTCTCCAGGGACCTGTTCTTCCTTTCAACCACTCCATTTTGCTGTGGAGTTCTTGGTGCAGAGTAATTATGATCGATGCTGTACTTTGCACAGTACTCAGAGAATTTTTAGTTTTCAAACTCCGTTCCATGATCAGATCTAATGCTGATGAGTTCTAGGTTTAACCTTTTCTGCACAACACCAGCCCAGTCCTTGAAGCTGTCAAAGGCTGAATCTTTAGATGCCAAGAACAAGGTCCAGGTGTACCTAGAGTAGTCATCAACAATTACGAACACGGACCTCTTTCCTCCCCTGCTCCTGACTCTCATGGGTCTACACAGACTTAAAGGATAATCTCACATGCTTCCTCTTTACACAAGCATCACATATTTTTATGTTTTTAAATCTCTTGCTTGGCAATCCTCGAACCAGTTCCTTAGATGCCAGTTTATTCAGTTGTGAGAGACTTGCATGATCCATTCTTTTGTGCCACAGCTGAGAGTAACTTTCTTGCATGTTCAAGAAAGTTAAGTTGTTTTCAGGCAGTGACAACAGTGATGCTTAGTATACATTGTTCACCCTTTTTCCTTCTATATCAATTTCTCCACTCTGTAGATTCTTCACAATGCATCCTACAGAAGAGAAACTCACTTCATTTCCTCTATCACACAGTTGAGAGATGCTCAGCAGGTTGTGTCTGAGACCATCGACACAGTATACGTTTTCTAATTCCTACAATTTGTCCACTTTTACCTCCTCCGAAGGCCACACTGCCTCCTTGAAATGCTGAGAGTAAGAGAAAATTTCTCCTATCTCCTGTCATGTGCCTCGAACAAACGCTATCAAGAATCCAGCTTGGTTTGTTCTCCCTCACTCCAGCCTGCAAAATATATTAAGGGTTAGCTTTAGGAACCCAGACAAGTTTGGGTCCCTTCTTATGAGAGAATGGATAAATCAAATCCTGTCTAGCCCATTTAGGTAGAACACTTCTTTTATTCTTGGCCTTTTCTTTGCTTGCATTCATGTACCTTTGTTTGTAGTGTTCGGTTTCACCATAGAAGGTGCACAACATGTTGCAAGGTAATCCTACATACTTGCCCTTCGGATTATATGGAGGCAACAGTTTCTTGAAACCTAGTCCTTGTTTTCCCTTGTTTTGATTTTCAAGAAACCAGTTCATTGCGTCAGATGATTTATTCCATTTTGTTAATCTGGTAAGCTCAAATTCAGATTTTTCAACCTTTTGATTTAAAATCCTGTTCTTTTTCAGTTCTTTTTCAGTTTCTTGATACAGAATCTCATTAGCTCTTCTAAGTTCATTTTCAAGAAAGGTTTGAACTTCACTTATTACTTGCTTACCATTTACACTCTCTCTTAACTAATTAAGTTCCAATTCCAGTTCAGTGATCTTAGAGTTTGACACAAGAGTCTGACACAACAGTCTATCTTTTTAAGATAGCATTGATTTCTTCCAATTCAATGTTTAGTTCTTAAAGACTCTTGTGCTTGGTTCTGAGATCACTTAACTCTTCAGTTAATTTATCTTTTTCAATTTTCTCTTTTTCATAACACTCAATTAAAGTGGCTGTGATTAGAATCAAATTTTCAGTAGAGTATGTGGTTAAAGTTTCCTTAAGATCAGATAGACATACCTCTGCTGAATGTGCAGCTTCAGCTCCATCAGTAGCCATAAGGGCAAAGTCCTTCTTTTGGTCGTCACCTGTGTACAACTCCTTCGGCTTTTCCCACACTTCCTTAGCAAATTTGTATTCAAGTATCCTTGCCAACACATCATTAGTCAGCCCTCTTCTCAGGTACAATTCAGCTTTGGAATTTGCATGTAGCTAGTCTAGATCTTGAAGATCTAGTTCTTCTACCTTCTTTGGCACCAGAACTCCGTTGGCTGCTCTCTTTACAGGAACGTGAGGTCCTCTCTTCACAATCAACTAGAGACTATAATCAGTTGTTTGCAGGAAATTCTTCATCTGTTTCTTCCAGCTTCTGTAATCAGTCTCGTTGAACACATGTGGCTTTGACGGATCTCTTCCTCCTCTGAACTCCCGAAGGTCTTCTTCATCTGAACTGATGCCTGTCAGCCCTATCAGTGCTAGTGGTAGTTCATCTCCATATTCCTTTTCATGATCAGATTCACTGTCAGTTGGTCCCCATGTAGCATACAAAGCTTCATTTCTTTTCCTTTTTTCTGATCTAAAGTTTGGAGGTCGTCTTGTCTTCTTCTTATCTTTGTCATTCTCCTTTGACGTCACCTTTTCCTTTTCCTTAGATGCTCTATTTTTCATCCATTCTGCTTCCCACATGGGACAATCCATAACGGCGTGATCCTTCTTGAAGCACTTAAAGCATCCTGAGTAGTCAGGACTGTCGACTATGTTCTTCCTCCTAGAGTTTTCCTTGCCACTTCTTTTAAAGCCTTTAAACCTTCCAAAGTTAAGCTTCTGTCTCAAAGCACTAACCATTGTTGCTTCAACTGATTGCAGATAAACATACTCATCAGTTTCCTCAGTTGCTTCAAGTGCAAGGGTCTTGTCCTTCTTGAGAGCTGGTTTAGCTTTTGAGTCTTTCATCATTTCATGAGTTTTCAGGCTACCAACCAGTTCTTCAAGTTTAATGGATCTTAGAGGTTTTGACTCAATGATGGCAGTCATCTTGGGTTCCCAAGCTTCAGGAAGCAAATTTAGAATCCTATCCACCATCTCCACTTCTGGTAACTCCATATCTAGGGATCTCATCTCATTAGTAATAATGGTCAACCTGGTCATCATATCCTGGATTGATTCCTTCTCTCCCATAGAGAACAACTCGAATTGTCTCTTCAACATTCTTCTCTTTGAGTCCTTCACTTCAGTGGTTCCTTCATGTGCAACTTGCAGGGCATCCCAGATTTCCTTGGCAGTCTTGTAAGAAGATACTCTGTTAAACTCTTCAGGACCAAGACCACAAATTACCAGACGTTTGGCTTTGTGATTCTTTTCAATCATTTTATAATCTGCCTCATTGAACTCCTCTTTCAACATAGGTTCTTGTTTGGCAGTCTCTCCTTCACCAACTATTTTAGTGGGGATCAGGTTTCCTTCAGATACTATCAGCCATAGTTGATAGTCTTCAGCACATATGTAATATTCCATCTTGTTCTTCCACCACGAATAATACTACCCATTGAACTGTAGGGGCCTCTGAACTGATTGTCCTTCAGTAATGGTAGGTGGTGCACTCATGATTCTGATCCTTCTCAAGGTATTAACCTAGCACGAGAAGACCTCTCTGATACCACTTGTTATAATATATGCACCTCCTAAGGACACTAGAAGGGGGGGGGATTGAATAGTGTCCACCAATTTTTCTTTTCAAGAACTCGATTCTCCTGAGTCAAGAACCCTGTTCTTGACTCTACAGTTTTGCTGTTTGAACACTACACCACAGATCAATCATAAACACAAAGAACACGAGGATTTTACGTGGAAAACTCCTTGCTCAAGGGAGAAAAACCACGACCCACACTCTGGGATTTTAAAATTCAATCCACTAACACAAAGAGCATGTTTCTGATTACAAGACTCTGTAACTAAGGGGCTACACTCTAAACCCTAATCACTAAACAAAGCTAAACTCTAGCTTTACAAAATAATCTCTCAAAATTTCACCTAATACATGTGCTTCTACGATAAGCCAATAGGTAAAACAATGATCGCTCAAAACAAGACAACTTACAACGCAAAAAACCTAGACAGAATATCTAGACTCAATCAACTCAAGTACCCCAGTTGTCTTCTTCAGTTATCTCACGTAGAAAGATGTTAGATCGACTTTGTATGCTCTCAACTCTCTGTTTGTGAATAACTGATTTCGGCTGTATCAACTACTTGTATTTATATGGGCTTTGCAACCCTAGTTGAGTCTCACAAGGAATCCTTGTAATTATGGTAAGGCAGGATTCCTTGTAATTTTTTTCCTTATTGAAGTCCAACTCCTATTCGTACTTCGAAGACGCAGCCTAGGCACCGCCTCTTTTACTCTGACTAGGATGCATATTCATTCACGCGCCACTACTTATTGTTCCGCAGGGATTTGCAACCCTCAGATCTTTTTGACCAAGTTGTGCCCATCTATTCAAGGACTAGGTTCTTCTCCGAACCCACTGGGTCCTTCTCGTTTTTCATTCTTCAAAACCAATGCTCAAAATATAACATAGCAATGAGTTTCATAGTCTTTCTGCTTAACATCATGTTTGCTCTAAGGAACACATCAAGTTTTTGAGTTTATCCAAACATACTTATTTTGGCTCATCTATATATAAGGACGGACATTTGAAACTGTTTGAACAAAGAAAAGCCTGCCCATCTGACATGGTTTTGAACGTCCAACTAAAGTCAAGATAAGTTTAGTTTCTTCGCTAAGTCCCTACTCTCCCAGGCTCCACCAGTATGTAATGTCCAGTGGGATATTGGTTAGTCCTATCAATTCGTCCTGTCAATACAGAAGAGAAACAAAAGGGTCAACATAATGCAATCACAGAGCTTCCACTGCGCCAAAAACATGAAGATGAACATTTACCTGTTTCGTAACACGACGTAGCTAGCTGTATTGGTCTCTATATCTTGCAGATGTTCCTCAATATATCAGCAAAAGCAGCCTTATCCTGCGCAAAAGTAATTAATAGAATCAAATAAGCAGAGGAGGAATCTACCAAATCACATGTAAAAGGAGTTCATTCTAAAACTGCGATGAGGACATTCAGTTATGCTTTAGAGGTTTGGATTTTTAATTCACAAAACCAGCTCAAGGCTCAGATGATATGATACATGCAGGGGTGGAGGCAAGATTTTCAACAAGGGGGTTAAAATTTAAAAAGTAAAGCTTAGACTTGTGTCAAGAAGGTTCAATATATGGTATTATGTAAATATAAAAAATCAATTTAACCCTGTATACGCAGTGCAATTTCGAATTGAACCCCTTGCCCAAGGGTGGTTCCGCCAGTGGATACATCCGTTATGGGATTTACAAGCCTAATATATAGATCAGCAAACCATAATGGAAAATCTGACACAACAAACCCGCCTTGTCATACCTCTTTACACTTCAAACGAGATTTAAATTGAATGACAAGATCCTGTACAGTCACTTGTTTTCTCTGTAATAGAATAACTCTAATTTTATATGTAGTAACATGACCTATGGCAACAGGACCTGGAGCAGTTTGGGAAGTGGAGATTTAATTTTGCGAGGTTTTGCATTCTACACGATATGAAGAGATCAGCAATAACATAATAAGAGAAAACAATCCCTCTGTAAAATAATCAAAGGAGCTGGTTAATGGAAATCACTAAATAGTAATAGTTTTGTTAATATGTACAGGTGATTCAGCTGCAATGGAGGTAAGAATCAATTTCAAAGCTTTAGAGTCTTCCTTCTCTTAGCTTCTATAAATTAAAAGGGGTAACAAGTGGGTTTCGAGGTGGGTATGAAACTTGAGATGCCCTGACAACAACTTATTTTTATATGAAGAACACATCATGACAATTGAAAGTAGTCGTAATCAACAATATGAAACTCATAAAAAACCTACTTGCCCTTGTATAGGCCTAAATCAATTTAGGATCACAAATCGAATTTGGGTTAGAATATAAGCAAAACTTCGTATCAAAATTGATAAAATGCCAATAATAAGCGTAAAATGCAGGAAAATAACTGGATTTCAATATGTTGCAATGAGTACAAAATTCGGCAGAGTTTCTGTATGTATTTTTTTAAATGCGTACAATACAAAATGAAGTACTATTTATAGGCCTAGGAGCCTTGCCCACGATCTCCACTATCAATCACGCTGAAACCCACATTCTGTACGATAATGGAAGGAGTTAGTGGGCTACAAAGCACTGGAACCGAGGCGACTCACTGAGGTACAAGTAGGCGACCTCGGTGGTGAGGCCTTATTATTCGACCGAGGTGGATGTCACCGAAGCTCAGCTTACGGCTCGCCTTTGGTAACGCCCCCGATGGCTGACTTCGGTGATTAACTCTTTTTCTTTGGTTATTGGCTTGTCATCACGTGTTCGGCGGCTGTCCACTTGTCTCGCCGAGGTGACTCATAGGCGAGCTGATTTTTACACAATACAGATAGTCCCCCCATTTCTCGGTCAGATACCGAAGTTACCGAGGAGTGGAATGAAATTCCGCGGGAGGGTGATGTGGCTTGACCTTATCCAAGCGTTTCAAATTTTGTCAACGGTGCGCGTCCTTCCAAATCACTGCTCAATGACGCGTGTCAACTGTCCGTTGGTTGTTCGAAGGGTCACGCCATTTTCTTCGCTTCCTCCAACGTTATAATGATGACTTCCTTTGCCACTTGTCTTTTCCATACCTATAAATATTTCCCCAACAAACTCTTCTTCTCACTTTCAACCTCCGCAAACAACAATGTCAAGAAAAAGAAAAATCTTCCATATCTACTCTAATTGATTCCCATCTTTAAGAAATCTCTAAACCCAGACTATAGCCATGTCTACCACTCATTCTAAGTAAGATTTGATCGACTCAGGCGAAAGAGTGAGAGCCTCACACTCAGTTGCTGCCACTGCTAGTGGTGGTGCTGTCGCCGCTATACCGGCGGTTCAAACGGCTGTGGCAGAGGGTGGAGAGGTAACCTCTGGTGTGGGAGGCCCTATGCGTCGTAAGGCGAGAGCTAGGCGTGACTTGGCCGTAGTGATGGTGATGGCGATGATGCCCTAGTGTGGGAGGCCCTAGTGACGTCATCCATAGGGATGGTGATGGTAATGGCGATGATGCCGAGGGCGAAGATGCCGTGGGCGAGGGTGAAGGTGGAAATACTGCCGAGGTAGGACCCTCGGGCCAGATTATTCCCCTCGAGCAGGAGCTCGAGCCTCATCAAATCATTCCCTCTGACTTTGACAACAGCAAAGGCGTCAACAATGACCTCAAGTGCAATCTGTAGATCAAGAGGAGAAAAATAGGAACATATCGGTGAACACAACTCCAACTCGCATAACGCAAGCCAATATAGAGCGGGTCCGGAGGGATTGTGGATTTGGAGCCGAGGTGAAGGTTATCATCCCCGACCCCACTAGTAGGGTGTGTCACCACGTGGAGGGGCTATCCTTTGCATATACTTACCCATTCACCCTCGGCTTCTCCCTTCCAGTACACAGGATTATTGATGATTTCTGCCGAGCCTACAACTTGTGCTTGGCCCAATTAGGCCCCGGCGTCTGGAGAGTAGTTCAGTGCATGGATTGGCTGAGCAGGAAAGCCGGGGTGGATTTCATCTGACAGCATCTTATCTCCCTCTACTACCCTTACTTTCACAAGGCCGGGGTTGTGGCCTTAAACAACCGAGGTAAGTATGCGCTCCTCCATAAGAGCGAGGACCATGGGGACCGAGGCTGGAGTGATCGCTACGTCCTTTTGGAGACTAGTGTTTTATCCACCGAGCCCGATTTTCTAGAGCGATGGAACAACACACGTAAGTGCCCCTTTGCTTTCGCTTTATCCCCGGTTACCATTCATGCTTGCTAACCCCGTTTCATTGTTGCTTTTTAGCTAAGAAGGTTGACATCGTTCCCCCCGAAGGGTTGACTGAATGGGTGAGAGCTATGACCGGGGCTCGTGAGTGCCCAGAGAGAACATGGATGAAGATGGCTGCTGAATTTGGCTGGCAGTGTAAACGGCATGGTAAGTTCCTTGTGGTGTTTTTCTTGATGTGTTGTTTTGGAATTTTTGCTTCGTTTATTGACCTCCCTCTCCTCGGTGTTGGGTTTTCCGAACCGTTCTGTTAACACGAAGAAAAGTAAGAAGAAGAAAGACGAAAAGAAGAAGAAGAAGAAAGATGAAGAGGATACCGAGTCAGATGACGATCTGGCTTCGGTGGCAGGTGATCTGAAGGAATTGAAGGCTGCAAAGTCTTCAAAAGTTTCTAACAGGGCCCCCGGTCAGGGGTCCTCCAAAGGACCACCATTCTTGGTCATCTTGCTGATCCTTGCTTCTCTTCATTCTTTTACTTATTAAAATTCTTTCGTGTTACCTCTTGTAGGCATGAAAAGGAAGCGAGCAGTTTCCAAGAAGCCCTCCCGTTCTGTGGCTCCATGCACCGAGGTAGCAACTTCTCCTGGGCCCGAGGTTGCGGCGGAGCCGCGCCGAAGGCTGATCGACAAGCCTGACAATGTAGCTGCCGAGGACTTTGCGCCCCGAAGGGCATTTGAGGTCGTGGATTTTGAGGATCAGGAGCAAGATACCGGGGCGATGGTTTCTAAGGCCAAGGGCAAGGCCAAAGTTGGGGAGGTTGGATCTGCTTCTGTCAGAATGTAGTGTGAAGCTGGCATGGCTCGAGCACAATCTGAACCCGCGAGGATTTCATCCTCGGTGGTGTCTTTTCGGAGGCTTGAAGTGCCAACTTCTTAAAATCTTCTGGCCTGCGACCGGGGTGATATCGTGAGTCTTACGCCTCTGCTCGGCCTAGTAGAGGACAAAGCCGTGCAAGCTTTCTCCCGAGGTTAGCTATACAACACTGTTGCTGCCAATTCCATGAGAGTAAGCTTCACCGCCTTCTAGTTTTACCTTTTAGCTTCGTCCTCGGTTTGTGGCTAACAATTGATTTTCTGATTGGCTTCAATTCAGAATTTTGTTCTATCCTTGAGGGCTATCGAGGTGGAGACCTCGAGGGCTGAAGAGGTCCGGCGTGTCGCTCGTGTATGGGATAGGCGGAGGGATAGCTTCAATGCACAGATAGCCGCATTGAAGGCTGAATTGTCCAAGTCCCAATCCGATTTGCATGAGGCCGAGGCCGCTTTCGAGGCAAAGTTTAAAGCCCTTGATGACGGCTTCCAAGTTGAATGTTCGAGGCTGGAGGCAGAAGTTACGAGACTAAGTGCCGAGCTGACTCAAGCGAGGGGCAAGGCCGAGGAGATGGCCAAAAAACACCATGAGCAGCTGAGAAAGCATGTGCTCCATATCCAGAAGTCAGAAGGTGAGGCCTCCATACTTTCAGCTCGTGTAGCCGAGGTCTAAACTCTTCGAGACGAAATCGTTGATCGCAAAAATAGAGCTAAGATCAAGGTTAAGAGGGCTGAGCTGGATAAGCAATGGGCCATCATTAAGTCTCAGTTGAAGCTGCTCAAGTAGTGCCGCGCTGGCGAGCTCAACTTGGAAGAAGAGATTGTCAAGGCCGAAGGGAAGGCAGCAAAAGCAAAAGCTATCACTGATGATCTCCCATCAAGTGAGGCCTCGAGCGACGATGAAGATGAGGAGGATGAAGAAGATGCCGAGGGGGGCTCCGAGGATGGAGGTGATGCTCCCGAGGTTAGACTTCTGATAGCATTTTTTGTTTTTGTGTAAGCCTTCGGGTTTTTATGCTTATGTTTGGGACCTTCGGGTCCTTTTGATGTAAATACTTTCAGCCTTCAGGCTTACTAATGAAATGACTCACTACCTTTTATCTTAAGTGGTAGTTCATGCATGTACTGAACACTTTTAGAATAGATAGCCTGCTTGCAAGACTTCATTGAATTAAACTGATGCAAACTTAGAACGACGCCTCGTCCTCGAGTCGATGCATTTAAAGTGCAATTTCGGAGTGCAAATTTATAGAAACAAAGAGATATGGAATGAAGTTTATTTCATTGATACTATTAACAAGCCAAAACTGGCTTTTACATGAAACCAAGTCGAAGCGGACCTTGGGTGAAAAAGGAATTAACAATGTGCCACTACCGGGCGAAATTACAATGTACTAAATCTATTCCTCGGGTGTCAGTCCCCGGTTGTGAAATAGATGGTCTTCGGTTGGGAGGCGCATTTTCGACCTCGGTTGCAACTCGCCCCTTACTCCCCCCCAGTGTTCGGGTGTGAATCTTGATGAAGACCCGGGCACTGAAAATTGTTTAATCTGCTTCCTGAAAAGGTCAAGCAAAGTGAAACCAGTAGCAAGTTAGTACATTTCGATCGAAGCCCTTGGAGCGTTATTCGGCTCGAGGCTGTGGGTAAATTTTTAAATGAGCAAGGGATATTTACCTCGATTTCAGAATTAGTACCGCTTTAAATTGGAGATGTTCCAATTTAAGGGTTCGGGCGTTCCCTGCAGATCTTCAATTTGATAAGATCCATTCCAAACAATTGCTTTGACTCTATAAGGTCCTTCCGAGTTCGCAACAAGCTTTCCCTTATTTTCTTCCTTCGTTGATTGGTTTGTGGCCTTTAGCATATAATCACCAACTTTAAAATCTCTAAGTTTGGCCTTCCTATTGAGATATGCTTCGATCTGTCTTTTTTGGGCGACTAGCCCAACCAAAGCCAGCTCTCTTTGCTCCTCGAGCAGATCCAATTCTATGCGCATGGCCTGTTGATTTGCATCTTCGGTGATGTGGGCGTACCGAAGACTTGGTTCGCCCACCTCCATGGGGATGAAGGAGTCCATACCATAAGCAAGTGAAAAAGGGGTCTCACCGGTGCTGTTCTTCTCTTTTGCCCGCATGGCCCACAACACACCTGGCAGCTCCTCGGGCCAAGGACCTTTTTTCTCATTGAGCCTTTTCTTGAGATTTTCGATTATAATTCTATTTGAAGACTCAGCTTGGCCATTGGCACTTGGGTGATAAGGGGTCGAAGCAATTCTTTTGATTCCCCATTGTTTGAAGAAATCAGTGATGGCTGCTCCCATGAACTGTTTACCATTATCGCAAGCAATTTCTCTCGGGACGCCGAACCTGTAGATGATATTTTTATTGATGAAATCGATTACTTGTTTTTGTTTAACCTCAGTGAGGGCTCCTGCTTCCACCCATTTCGTAAAGTAATCTGTTAACACTAGAATAAACTGAACACCACCTTTTCCTTTTGGTAATGGACCAACTATATCCATCCCCACTTCATGAAAGGCCATGGCGACACGACCGAATGCAAAAGTTTGGCCTGATGATGGATCATCTGTGCGTGGTGTTGGCACTTATCGCATTTTTGCACGAAGGCCTTTGCATCTGTGCTGATGGTGGGCCAATAATACCCAGCTCTAAGTAACTTGCGCACCAAAGACTATCCCCCTGAGTGATTTCCACACTCGCCTTCGTGCACCTTGGCCATCACATATCTAGCTTCATCGGGACCCAGACACTTGGCCATCGGACCGCAATATAACCTCTTGTACAAATTACCCTCGATCAAGTGGTATGAAGCCGCTTGGATCCTCAACTTTTTTGCCTCCTTTTTGTCTTGGAGGAAAGTGCCCGAGTTGAAGTAAGAGATGAACTTACTCCGCCAATCCCATTTGTGGCCCACCGAGTTGACCTGCAATTTCATCTCTCTCATTTGCGCGGATAACACCCGAACCACTAATCAGTCCCCGAGAGGGTTTCATCGACCGCCGAACCCAAATTTGCAAGGGCGTCGGTATTTTCTTCCCGAGGCACTTGTTTAACTTGCCACTCATGGAATTATTCCAAAATCCTTTGTGCTCGGTCTAAGAATAGCTGCATTCTGGGCTCTCGAGCCGTGTATTCGCCGAGCACTTGATTCACCACCAACTGGGAGTCGCACCTTAGCTCAATTCTTTCCACCCCCATTTCTTTGGCCAACTCTAAGCCTGCTAGGGCCGCTTCGTATTCAGCCTCATTGTTGGTCACTTTTTTTAACCGAACCGAGTGCCTAATTTTCTCCCAGTGGGTGCTTTCAAAACTATGCCTAACCCCGAACCATTGGAATTAGTTGCCCCGTTAATATGAAGTATCCATAGCCCCGAAGTCGTTCCTTTCGATATCGAGTTCTCCTTTTCGGCTTCAGGCAAACTCCCAACGCCAAAATCAGCTACGAAGTCGGCTAAACTTGGGATTTCATTGTTGTTCGGGGTTAGTAGGTGATGGCATATTCGCTTAATTCTACCGCCCATTTTGATAACCTCCCCGACAACTCAGGTTTGCGCAATATACTCCTCAAGGGGAAGGTTGAAACTACTGCTATTGGGTGACATTGGAAATAGGGTCGTAGTTTTCAAGCTGTAACAATTAAAGCAAGTGGTAGTTTTTCCAAGTGTGGGTACCTGGTCTCAGCATCGATGAGTGTCTTGCTCACATAGTAGATGGGCTGCTGCTTGCCATCTTCCTCCCGAACCAGCACCGCATTGACTGAATTCTCGGACACAGCCAAATAAACTTGAAATGTTTCACCATCTTTAGTCTTGGCGAGCAACGGTGCGTTAGCCAAGTAGCATTTCAAATCTTTCAGCGCTTCTTTATACTCCAATGTCCATTCGAAGTGATTGTTCTTTCTCAAAACTGAGAAGAATTTGTGGCATCGCACCGAGGATCTTGAGATGAATCGACTCAAGGCAGCGATTCGGCCAGTTAAACGCTGAACTTCTTTTACCCCGGTCAGCTCTTCCGGGATTTTCTCGATGGCTTTAATCTTATCGGGGTTTGCTTCGATACCTCGTTCGGAGACAATGAATCCCAAGAATTTTCCTGATCCAACACCGAAGGCACACTTCTCAGGGTTCAACATCATGCCATATTGCCTCAGAACAGCAAAAGCTTCCCTTAGATGATTTAAATGATCCTCCATTCAAACTGATTTGATGAGCATATCATCTATGTAGACCTCCATGGATTTTCCAAATACTCTTTGAACATGCGACACACCAACCTTTGATACGTCGCCCCAGCATTTTTCAGACGGAAGGGCATTACTTTATAGCAGAAAGTACCTCGGTCAGTGATGAACGAGGTTTTCTCTTCGTCCTATGGGTCCATGAGGATATGGTTGTAGCCCGAATAAGCATCCAAGAAACTTAATAGTTTGTATCCAGCCGTGGAGTCTATTAACCTGTCTATTTGTGGCAATGGGTAGGATTCTTTGGGGCAAGCCTTGTTCAAATCAGTGTAATCTACACACATCCTCCACTTGCCATTTTTCTTCGGTATGGCAACCACATTAGCCAGCCACTCGGGGTACTTTTTCTCCCTTATGAAACCATTTTCTTGCAACTTTGTAGTTTCCTCCTCGATTGCTTTCTTTTTAACCCCGGCATGAGGTCTCTTCTTCTGCTTTACCGGGTTGAACTTTGGGTCCATATTCAGCTTGTGGGTCATGATCTCCGGATCGATACCAATCATGTCTGAATGAGACCAAGCGAAGCAATCGTTGTTGGACTTTAAAACTTCAATGATTTCTTTCTTTGACTCCGGGTCCAACTTCGAGCCGACAAATACCTTTCTTTCGGGAAAATCTTTCAATAATGTGGAAGACTCCTATTCCTCAATGGTGGAGTCCTCGGCTTCTTTTTTCCGAGGCTCTTGAATGCAAACCGCGATCTTTTCAACTTCTCCTCTGAGGTCCTCCTCGCTCGACCCCGGTTGCGTTAGTTGCTATTGTTTTGGCCCGGTCGGGGCGACTCCACTTCTCAACGCAACTGAATAGCACTCTCTTTCTACTCGTTGCTCTCCTTTTATTGATCGAACCCCCCAAGGCGTAGGGAATTCGATCACTTGATGCAGCGTGGAGGGAACACCCTCCATGGAGTGGATCCACGGTCTGCCGAGGATCACATTATAGGCTATGTCCTCGGGCAATACTTGGAATAGTGTTTCCTTGCTTACTCCTTCAGCAAATGACTTCAGTGTAATTTCACCTAAAGTTTTCTCTGTGGAGTTGTTGAAGCCAGTCAACACTGTTGCTTTGGGGACAACTTCCTCTTTGAGCCACATCTTCTTAACGGCCCCGTAGCTGATTATGTTGGCCGAGCTACCGGTGTCGATCAGGACATGCTTGATGTCAGAGTCGTTGATTCTTAACATGATGACCAAGGCATCATGATGAGGGAACATCATCCCATCACAATCGTCATCATCAAATACGATCTCTTTACCTGAGCCCCCAACTCGGGTTCTCTTTTCTATTGTGATCGATAATTTAGCGAATTTATTTGCCGCTGCGAAATTCACCCCAATCACCTCTGATCCCCCGGTGATGACATTTACAACTCTCTTTGGGGGTGGAGCACGAGGTGGATGCATATCACCTCGGTTCTTGGAGTATTTGTCCTTTCCCTTGTCAGTAAGGAATTCGGCCAACACTCCCTTCTTCAACAAATGAGCCACCTCGAGGCGCAATGCTTTGCAATCCTCGGTTCGATGGCCATAATCTGTGTGGAACTCACAGTGCAAGTTTTGGTATCTCTTATCCGCTGGAGTTCTCATGTCCTTGGGCACCCTTACCCCAGCAGTCCCCTTGACTATGCTGACCAGCTCCGAGGTCGATATGTTAAAATTGTAGACAGGGATCCGAGGTAGTTCCTTTTTCGAAGCTGAAGCTCAGCCTGAGGAATTTCTTTCGTTCGTGTTGGAGTGAACCTTTCCTCCGAGTCGTTGGCTTATGTGTCGGCTTGTGAATGAGTTCCCGAAAGAGTTTCTCAGCCTTTGGCTGACAAGCTGCCTTGTAGAGGTGTATGGTTCATACCTCCCATTTGGAGTTCCTCGCGACGCCTCAGCGCGATATGAGGATACGCCTCGGTTTTTATAATCATAACCTCAGCTTTTAAACTTGGCTTCCTCCAACCTGATCTTGGAGTAAGCCCGTTTGTGTAGATCTTCCCATGTCAAAACTTGGTACTGTTGGAGCTCCTTTCGCAATTCAGTAGCAGCATCAGAATTGCGAAAATTGATACCCTTTTCAAATGCCATGATGGCCAAAGTATCATCCATCCGAGGTAGCTCCATGTACTCAGCATGAAAGCACTCAAGGAACTCCTTAAGTGGTTCATTGGGCCGTTGTTTGACCTCGCATATATCCTCCTTCCTTTAGAGAATTTTTTGGGCCCCGGTGTGGGCCTTAACGAAGGCGTTGGTAATTTCCTTGAAGGTGGAAATCGACCCCGCTGGTAGACACATGTACCAGCGCAACGCTCCTTTCTCCAAGGATTCACCAAACTTCTTTAAGAACATTGACTCGAGCTCTATTGTCGTTAAGTCATTTCTCTTCACCATTGCCATGTATTCCCTCACATGCTCTTTGGGATCGGTGGTCCCATCATACTTTTTTTAGAACATGAGCTTGAAATTCTTAGGAGTTGGGGCTGGAGCCGCTTCAGGCTTGACGGGCAACTCCCTGCATTGATCTATGTCAAGCTCGTCTTCGGTCTTTGTTCGCGCCTCGACGCGAGCTTCAACGCGTGCCTCGACGCGTGCCTCAATCTCCCTGGCCAACCTCTCAACGTCAACCAAAGATGTTGTTTCTGCCACGGTGGGGATCGTCCCGAAGTGTGGCGTTATGTCTGGTATGTTTCCTGAACCCCCAGATGTGCCCTCATTGGGAGGTCCCCCTGTTATCGCGCCCGTAGGAGCGAAGATCGGGATGCCTCCATTTGGAACCGAAGGCTGGGTGCCATTTCGTGCTGAACTGTCCCTCGCCTCCAACGAGGCACGGAACTCGGCATTGATGTATGCTTGCTCATCCTGCCGTTCTTGAAGGGCTTTGAGCGAAGCAACAACGAAAGATTGAAAGGCTTCAGTTTTCATTGGAGATGATGACTGATGGTTCGACGGAACGTTAGTCTGATCATCTAGATCTCTACTGTTGTCAGCCATGTCGTTGTCGAGCAAATTACAGGCTTTGACAAAAAAAGAGCGTTTAACTTTGGAAGAAAGCATTTCTGCTTATATCCCCACAGACGGCACCGATTTGTATGGGCCTAAATCAGTTTAGGATCACAAATCAAATCTGGGTTAGAATATAAGCAAAACTTCGTATGAAAATCGATAAAATGCCAATAATAAGCGTAAAATGCGGGAAAATAACTGGATTTTAATATGTTGCAATGAGTACAAAATTCGGCAGAGTTTCTGTATGTATTTTTTTAAATGCGTACAATACAAAATGAAGTATTATTTATAGGCCTAGGAGCCTTGCCCACGTTCTCCACGATCAATCACGCTGAAACCCACGTTCTGGATGATAATGGAAGGAGTTAGTGGGCTGCAAAGCCGCTGGAACCGAGGCGACTCACCGAGATACAAGTAGGCGACCTCGGTGGTGAGGCCTTATTATTCGACCGAGGTGGACGTCACCGAAACTCAGCTTACGGCTCGCCTTCGGTAATGACCCCGATGACTGACTTCGGTGATTAACTTTGTTGCTTCGATTATTGGCTTGTCATCACGTGTTCGGCGGCTGTCCACTTGTGTGTCCGAGGCGACTCATAGGTGAGTCGATTTTTACCCAATACAGCCCTCTTTGCACCAAACCAAAATAATTTATCTCTAAGAAAAGCCCTAGTCATAATTGAGACATACTAACAACAGTTAAGTGATGAAATTTATGTAATAAATGCATGCTAAGCATTTGTTGATTTGGAACAAACATCAGGCAACTTTCTCCCTAAATCATTGTTAAGTTCCGCTTTATTTAGCAGAGGCGGATCTACGTGGAGAGGATAGGGTGCCACGGCACTCGCAAGATTCAGTGTAACTTTGTGTATATAGGTATAAATATATAAGAAATAGTATAAATATGTAAAGTGGCACCAGTAGACAAAAACGGTGCCCTGGTGCCAGTGGTGAACGCTGGTAATTTTCTGCCTGATGACCGAAGATCGAATCCGACTGGAAGCACTCAATGTACATCTTTTGTACTCATCCAGAATCTGATTTGGGCCCCAAAGTCCCAAATGTCAATCTTCAACTTTTCATTTTTAATACAATAATTTTTTACTATTTTAATCTTTTCTTAGTTGTTGACCTTGTGCCTCTTAAAATCTTCAAAATCTTCTTTCCACCTGCAACTTCAATTGTTAATTTTCCCCCACAATTGTAAGTTTATTTCTTGACTCTGGTTTGTTTGTTAACTTTATTTGATTTTTTTTCCTTTATCTTCAAATATTTAGCCTTATATCAACTATTTACTTGCCAATTTTCTTTTGCTATTATGAATCATCAAGAAACAACAAAAGCTAATCTTTTTCAAGAGAATGTAAACTTAAGACTTATTACATTTCATAAAGTCCATATAAACTAAAAAGATGAATAACCCGAACCGAAGCCTAAAATTTATCAAACCGAGCGATTGTTAACACTATTTGGACAGTGTAAATAGCGATACGCCTATAGTTAAAAAGGGTGGCACCCGGTACCTCCTAATCCTGAATCCGCCCCTAAGTATTTAGACACATTTCATTCAAATACTGGCAGCATTTACACCGAGAAAATATCGGCCTAATTTTAATACCGATGGGATATTATAGAAAACATACTCGAACCAATACTGTAACTGGAGTTTCACCATGCAGAGAGTCAGGTGTGTAAACATTTCCTCTAACAAGTCTATTGACATTTCAGTCCCTTTCTCCTCCTTGTAATAAAAAAAATATTCATATCAGAATTGGTAGCCAATGACATCTTGGTTTGTCCAATTGATTTGACCTGTCAAAGACAGAGGAGAAACAAAAGAGTTGAACGAGGCAACTTAGACTGCAACAACATGGAGTTGCCATTGTGCGAAAAACAAACTGAAAATTCACCTCTCCCGTAACACGACATAGGTAGATATATTGGTTTTCCGTATCATAGAGACCCTCCTCAATAATGCATCAAATGTAGCCTTATCCTGAGTAAAAGTAATTAATGGAGTCGCATAAGGGAAGGACGAATCTACCATATCACAAGAAGTTAAAGGAGTCTACTATAGAATTCCACAAGACGAATTAAGAGAGGCTTAGATACAAAAATTTCTAGTTAATACATTTTTATTTCAAGACTTTCCTGCACATACAGGTCTAATCTATAGGTCAGCGAGCCATAATGAGCAAATCTAACCAACAAGCCTTGTCGAACCTCTTTACACTTTAAACGAGATTTAAATGGGACGATAAGATCATATGTAGTCATTGGTTTTCCCTGCATTAGAATAGCTCTAATTTCATTTTCAGTAATAGGACCTGTAAGAGGACTTGGAGCAGTTGTGGAAGAGTGTGCATCCTGCACGATATGAAGAGAAGGAGATCAGCAATAATATTACTATAAGATAAAGGAAATAATCCCTCCTTAAAAGAACAAGGAGTTGGTTATGAGATCAGTCTTATTAAATAGCACAGGTGAGTAAAAAAATTGAGATGCCTCAACAACATCTTATTTTCATGCAAGGCACACAACAATAACTATGGTTTTTAGTCCCCCAACAAGTTCGAGACGGCTATATAAATAAATCATTATCGATCATGTTACTTCATTTAAACTCATCTCATGACAATATATGCAAATACAAATAAAAAATACTATAAGTTCTCAATAGTTTTGAAACGTCTAAATCCCCGGAAGGCTAAACCATCACTCCAGAAGTAAGGAACCTACCGTAAAACTTCTAACATATCTAAAATAGATTCTCAACATATAGATTTCGTCTATATAAAAAGCTCGACAAAAGCAAACTAGCCGCAATCAACAATATGAAAACTCAGCAAAAAACTACTCCGCCCTGTCTTTGCACCAAAACTAACAAATTTATCTTTAACAGTATAACTAGCCAACATTGCGACATTTTTTATAAATAAGAACTCTCTAATAGTAAATAATGGGCTCGTCCCTCTACCTTTTTCGTTTTAAAAGTAAAATACAAATAAAGGGTCCAAAAAATGACATGCAACAATAGAGTCACATTATCCAGGGTTATGTAATAAATTGTTATGCAATATAAAAAGCATACTTGAATGAATCGTCTACACGGGTTGCACTTAGCGCCAGTCTCAACCATGTTATTTTCACAACACATGCAGAGACTCAAGTCCATATCTTCTCCCTACAATCAAGAAATTATTTAATTAATCAGAAAATTAGCAGTTTATTATGTGAAATTTGACTAAAATAGTGATAAAAAAATTCACCCTTAACCTTAATTATGATGGATTAATTGATTCAGTAATTGTTTCTTGTTAAGGAATGTTGTTTAGATCAAAGAATTGAATTGAAGGGGAACGGGGTTATTTATAGATGATGGCCACCCTTTTTCGGAGTTCAGTTCTATCTGGATTCCACCTCAAGTTTTGAAATTTGCGGTTTACGCCCGCTGAGTTTTGTATTAGCATTAAGTTCCTCAATTCTGATCACTTTGACTCATCAATGATAAAGGAGAGAGTTCAAAATTTATATTTATAATGGAATTTTTACAGTGTGCACAACCATCCGTGTTTAAAGTAAATAGTAATTTCATTTTTTTGGGAACTGATATTTTATTACCAAACTGCATTAAGTTCAAGTACAGAAAGGGGAAAAAAAGAGTAAGGACCGGCATCCCCAACCTGCTCAAAAATCCTCAATCTCTTACTTCATTTGCACTACATGAACTCAAACACTATCCTATCTTGGGGTGGAAATCTAAAAGAGCTAACTTCTTTTTCAATTTGCTTTTAGAGCCCATCTGCAATGAATATCTTGAATGATGCTCCTTACAATTGCATTTGGGTCTTTCTTCTTCTGTTGAAAAACTCTTGCATTAGTTTTTAGCCAAACACGGTAAACTGTTTCGGCTAGCATCATTCTATATATTTCAGCAGTTGTGGTCTTGCCATTGTAATTAGTTATTACCCATTTTAGTTCCTCTTGCCAGTTGTACACTTGTATGATAATCCCCTGCCAACTTAAGAGACTTGCCCATATAACTGTAGAGTACCTATACATAAAGAATAGGTGATCATGATCTTCATCACTCTCCTTGCACAGTGGACATGTAGCATTAGTTATCACTCTCCATTGTACCAACCTATCCTTTGTACTAAGTCGACCATGGATAGCCCGTAGCAGGGTAAAGAGCATCTTAGGAGGACTGAAGTTATTACATGTGAGTTGCTTCCAAGGTACTTTAGGCACATCTCCTCTCAATTTCAGATATATATCCTTAATGGAATAAGTGTGCATCTGTTTCAAGTCAGCTTCTACATAACCAAGTACCTGAAAGTACTTTTTAGCATTTAAGATCTTCTGTAGCATCCAGGAGGCTTGTTTAGCCTCAACCTTCCATAGTGATTTCCCCTTCATATAATATGTATGCACCCACAGTACCCACAGTCTATCTTTATATAGCAGCCCTATTCCATGCTTAAATGTCCGGTAGGTTGATGCCCCCATCAATTTTAGGATTACATAGATTCTCCCAAGCAATAAGAGCTCTTTTTGAAGGGTTGGTACTACCAGTCCATAGGCACATCCTACATATGCTCTCAATTTGTTTTATGACTTTTTTGGGCATGAGGAATATTTGCGACCAATATGATTTGATGGCAAACAGGACAATGTTAATCAACTATATTCTATTCCCATAATAAAGAAACTTAGATGTCCAAGATGTGATTCTGTACATCATTTTGTCCATGAGGGGCTGTCATTGGCTTATTGAGAGACTTTTCATACTCAAAGGGACCCCAAGGTACCTGAAGG
Source organism: Petunia axillaris subsp. axillaris (assembly GCA_029990575.1). NCBI lineage: Eukaryota > Viridiplantae > Streptophyta > Magnoliopsida > Solanales > Solanaceae > Petunia > Petunia axillaris. Next base: position 6,675,536 of record JARKNS010000001.1, on the reverse strand, counting down.
GTAGTTGAGCGTTAGTAAATCCTAAGACATTAAGAATCTCTTGTTGAGTATTGTCATCAACTCCCCCAAAGTAAACAGAGCTCTTTCTCTTATTGGCCTGCAAGCCAGATGTTTCAGAAAACTCTTTGAAACTGCAAATAGCATAGAGACAGACTCTGCACATCATCTCTACTAAACAGTAGGAGGTCATCTGTAAAACTGAGCTGGACCAGGCCCAACTTTTCACATATTGGATAGAAATTGAAATCTGGATTATTCCTTAGCTGCTTCAAAACTCTAGTTAAGTATTCCATACATAGCACAAACAGAAAAGGGGAGATAGTATCTCCTTGCCTCAGACCTTTTTTAGCTTGAAATTGTGTAGTTGGCCTACCATTTACCATGATAGAATATGTTACTGTTGTCACACATGTCATGATCCAATTTATGAACTTATCAGGGAAATTCAAACATTATAGAACTTTCTCAAGATAAGGTCATTCATTAGAATCATATGCTTTCTTCATTTCAATCTTCAACATGCACCTAGAAGATATCTCTTTCCTATTGTATTTCCTTACCAGCTCATGACTCAGAATGATATTATCAGAAATTATCCTTCCTGGAACAAAAGCTGAATGATTACTGTCTACCAAAGTATCCATGACATTTTGCATTCTCTTGGTAAGAATACTTGAAATATTCTTATATAAGGTGGTACAACAAGAGAATTAGTCTGTACTCTGATATCTTTGAAGGATTGTCTACTTTAGGAATCAAGGCGACTGTGGTACCGTTGATTGGTTCATACATAACTCCAGATGCAAATAAATTCCTCACAAAATTTTTTACATCACCCCCAATGACACCAGGCTCTTTTGAAGAAACAAGAATTCATGCCATCACAGCCTGGTGCTTTTAGGTCTCCAATATCTTGCAAGGCTGAGTACACTTTATTATGTGTTACTGGACTGATTAAGCTCAACTGTTGGTCCCTCTTTAGTACAGGTCCATCTCTCATGGTAGCAGGGTTAATGCTGGGTAATTGAGTTGTTGCTGACCCTAGTAGGTCCCTGTAGAAGCTTAAGATTTCCTCTTCTATTGCTTCCTATTTTTGCACAATGCTTCCTGCCTTAGTGACCAAGCTGTGAATTGTGTTTTGGGCTGCTTTATTTTTCATGCTAGCAAAGAAATAAGAAGTATTAGCATCACCTAAGTTGAGCCACTGAACCCTTGATTTCTATCTCATGGCAATTTTCTCTATTTTTGACCACTTTTTTCGGTCTTGTCTCAAGGTTTTTTCACTTTCTACAAGGTCTATTTGCTGACACTGTTTGAGGTGAGTCTGTACCTCTTCCAGTTTGTCTCTACTCTCTATAATCTTCCTATCAATGCTGCTGAAGCCTGTTTTAGTTAAAGATTTTTAACTCTGCTTGGCTCTCTTAATGTTCAGCCAAACACTTCTTATGGGGTCTGATTGTATTTGTTCTGATCAAGTTTCTCTCACTATCTGAAGGAGCTCTGCATGCTCTGTCAAGTAGTTATAGAATCTTAACGGTCTAGGACCTACTTGGGGTTCTTCATTAAGCTACAGGCTTAGAGGTGAATGATCTGAGCAACCAGGGTTTATTACATTCACCTCTAATATTCTCATTCCAGCAATTATTTACTATTTCTCTATGTAACTTACTATGGACATGCCCATTGGATCATGTATAAGTGCTGCCTATCACTTTCAGTTCAACCGAGCTAGTATCAGTAAGATAGTCTCTCATATCTACCATTTCAGCTGCTTGGATTGGACTCCCCAATCTATCACAAAGGTCCCTTACAACATTGTAGTCTCCCATAGCCAACCAAGGCCTTTGGCTCACCTGATGCAAGACCCTCATTTCAGCCCACAGACCCTTTTTATCATATACAGTGTGCAATCCATAGAATGCAGTAAGATTAAATTCATGATTACCTCCCATAAGCTTGACCCATCCATGGATGCATTGGACTGATTCATGTAGTAGATTAAAATCTATACTTTGAGGATTCCACAACACCAATATTCTTCCCCTTCTATGTTGTTTAGAATTAGCACACCACTGCCAATTTAGATCTATTCTCTTTGCAGCTTTGGCACTGTTGCGTTCCTTTATTCTATGCTCTAGTAACATAATTAAAATCACATTAGTCTATTTTATAAATAGCTTCACCTCCTTCTACTTATAAAGCTTATTCAAACCCCTAATATTCCAAGAAACTATCTTCATGTAGGATCTTATTGGGGTGGTCCTCTATCCTTCCCTTCTTCATTTTTTCCTTAACTGATATTTGTATCTTCCATATGATCGGACACTGGTGTAGTTTGTATTATCAGAGGGCTAAAACCATTTCCAGTTTGAACCACGTTTACTGATTTCCCTGCTAGTTGATACCTTTTAGCTATAGCTTTAGCCCCTGGTTTCTGCCAATTACCCCAGGCACAATTTGCTTCTGCTGGTCAATATCATCCTCAGCTTGTTTTGCCTTGCCATTTTTTAAATTTTCCTTGCTAACATCTGTGCCACTGCTTTGAACACCTTTGTCTCCAGTTGTTTTAGAGGGCTTGTCTCTCCAAACTTGTTGTTGTTGTGGTCTCTTATTCTTCTGTTCTGCAGGTTGTGGAAGTATTGGTTTTGGGGCTTTTCACTTGTGCCCTACTTAAAGACAGATAGGGCAATAAAGCGGTTCCCATTCGTAGTTGATAGTTTGTTCAAAAATACGTCCATTAGGGTCCATAACTTTTACAGATCTTGGAAGTTCTCTTGTTATGTCCATTTCAACCAATAGTCGAGCGTAGAAAATTCGTTCTATCTTTGTTGTACATTCATCGGCATAAATCAGAATTCCCAACGCACTCCCTATTCTTCTTACGAGTCTATTCCCCAACAGTTAAGTGGCAAATTTGGTAAGGTAACCCATAGAGGAACGGTCTGAAGGATTTCTGAGCTAGAATCGAAGTCGGCTGACCATACCTTCAAGATTATAGGATTATGAAAAATCGTGTAAGGTCCTGAAAACATGATAGTTCCTTGTCCTCTGTTGAGTTAAACTTCACCAAAAAATAACCATCGTTTTGGTAGTATACAGTCGGCTTGGAAACAAAGTTCTATTGGCTCGACATAAAGCGATTAAGACCAGCAAATATTGGGGAATCCCCCAATACATACAAAATCATAACATGTTTCCATTTTTCGTTTTCAGTTTCAATTTCAGCTCTATTTAATTCAACAATCGTCTCCCCATTTTTCACAACTGGAGTAATTTCATTTTTTGATTTCTGCCTTCTAACATTCAAAGCACTTTTGACATGTAGACTTTTTGTAATCAACACATATTAATTTAGTATTTCATCATATATTTTTAATTTTTATTATTATGTATTCAGTATTGGGTGAAAATTATTTACACCCCCAACTTTTCTGTAAAAATCAAACTCCCCCCTCAACTATGAATAATAGTCATTCTTCCCCATTTCTTGTATATAATATATGTTTTCTCCTTCTAATCTCATCACCATTTATGTAATACATTTTATATTATTATATAAAGATTTAACCAAAATATTATATCTATAATTTAAAAATATTATATATTATAATAGTAATTTAAGTTAATTAATTTATAAATAGTATAATCTATTTATGAAGATAATACAAAATATAATGTCATTTTTATGATTGTTAATTTAGAATTAAGTGCACTAAGTATGTATCTATGTACATATTTAATGTATCTCTCTCTATCTGTAATCTCTCTCGGTGTGTATGTATTTATTTAAATTTTAGTTTTCATCTCATTCTGTGTTTTGGATATGAATGTGTAAGTTTTGATTAACATAAATGAAATCATGACTTAAAATTAATTTAAGTATAGATATAAGTTATTTTGAATCTGTTGTAAAATCTACCTATATTTTTTAGTATCTTTTTTTAATATACTGCATCAATTAAGTATATGATTTTGAAGTTTACTCCATTTTATTTTTAATTATGTGATAGACTAATTTTGTGTTTTATTTTCTATTAAAAATTTAGCAAATCATTTGTAATCTAATTTTTATAATGTTCAGTTCCTTTATTTCATTAGCGACTTCATTAACATATATGTCTGATTATTATTCCTTACTCTTTTCATCATTTGAGAATAATATTTTATTCATGTTATAGGTTAGTCTATAATATATAATAAGAAAAACAGCATTATATTACAGAAGAAAAGGGATAAAGTTTGATATATAATCTAGAGAGTAAAGTAGGTATTTTAAAAAATTATTTGAAAAAAAGGGAAAAGAATGTCTATTGTTCATAGTTGAAGTGGGTGGGGGTTTGATTTTTAAAGTAAAATTTTGGGGTGTAAATGATTTTCACCCATTTAATATTAACTCATTGATATTATATTCAATTTATCATTTTTATGGTATATCTTGTGTAGTCACATTCTATTCATTCCCAAAAGAATTTTCATGTATTCATTTATTATTATTCACATTTTTGTATACAAGTCACATTTGTCTATATAATTTAGTTAATCTTGTATTAACTATGAAAGTATGAATTCTTTTGGTATGCAGTAAGAGGTCATATTTTATAAAAATCCGTAGACAGAAGATTGTATTTTTGGATGATAATAAAGGAGATCAACGCTTAATGTTTGTTATCAATTTTCAAGGATTGCACGAGATATACGGTACTCATTCCTTAATAACAAAGATAGTAGAAGCATACTGTAGGTGCTACCTGTGGTATGGGAAAAATGATTTACAAAGAAAGCTTTAATTGCATAGGACAGGGTATGTTTAGCTAAAAGTGCGGGAGGATGGAACCTGATTAACCTGCAAATATGGAATCAAGCTGCAATAACAAAGACATGCTGGGACATTGCTAATAAAGAAGAAAACTATGGATAAGGTGGGTGCATGTTTACTACATCAAGGGGCAAGACTGGACACAGTTCCACATACCTCAACAAGCTAGCTGGGAACTGAGGAAAATCTTGGGCATAGAGATATTGTGAGCCAAATGCAAGCTCCTAATCAGAAGAAGAAAAGTACCATAGGTACATGCAATTCATTGGAGAACATTAGAAGGTCGTATAGAAAAAATCTAATGTGTTGTAATGCAGTTAGGCCAAAAGCAATATTTATTATGCATGGATGCACTGATAGGAAAAACTGCTAAAACTGACAGACTCAGCTAGTGGGGTATGAATGTGGATACAAGATGCATTATGTGCAAAGTGAACCAAGAAATCAATGCACATCTCTTGTGTGAATGTTTGTATGCAAGAGAGCTATGACAAAGACTAATGCAAATGGGACAAATGACAGTGTATGCGCAGAGTAACTGGACTCACCAGCAAGAATGGATTATCAACAACACAAGAGGCAAAACTGTGAAAGCAGCCATATTGAAGATGCTTTATGTTGAATTCATCGAAGCAATATGGTGGGAAAGGAATAAGCGCAGCTTCGAAGGGATAGCTAAAGACTGTAGCAGCATTGCAAAAGGAAATTGCCTCTATCTGTGATGTTAGAGCTACAACAAGAATGCAAGAGAAAATGCAAATTACTACTACTTAACTAATGAGGAAGTACTTTTGAAGAAAAATATTTTTTCAAAATAAGCCGTTTTTAGAAGCATGGCCAAGAAAGTTTGGCCAAGTTTCTAAAAACTGATCATTTTGAAAAAATGTTTATCTTTTTAAAAGTAATTTTCGTAAACGTGCTTTTAGAGAGTAGCAGTAGGTTTTGGCAACTCATTTAAAAAAAATTGCCAATAGTTGAGTACCAATTTCTGTTTGACCAAACTTTTTCAAAAATACTTTAAGTGTTATATTACGAAGTCGAACACGTAAATTTACAGTTATTTAACTAGATGAATGTTTTTAAATTTTTAATTAAAGGCTATAATGGATTTTCATTTTGTATTTATTTTTTTTTAAAAAAACTAGAGCATTCACATAATATATAATTGAATATTCTAAAATTCATACCTTAATAAAAAGATGCACGATGATTCAAAATTTGAAATAATGGTGATGTATGTGGGAGTGCGTCTGTAGAAGAAACAAAGAGAAAAAGAATGAGGTATACTATTTATAGCTTATATTCATTAAGTTAAACAAATACGGATAATTTGGTATATAACTATCTTTTGTAATGATAAAAATTAAAAATAATGTGTACTTCTAGTTTTAGAGAAAAGCTACTTCTTTCAGCTTCTTCCCCACAACAAAAAAATAGCTTATGTTGTCATCCAAAATCACTTATTTTTCCAAAAAGCTTGGCCAAACACTCAAATTTTTTAATATAATCACTTTTTGAGAAAAACTGAGCACTTTTGGCTCTTTAAAGTTTGGAGGCTCTAACTCTTATAAGTAGTGTAGTTATGAAAAACCCCTATTTTGAATGTATATATACAAAATGGGATTACATAAGTTTTTACTTCACATCAATGTCTACTTATAAGCGCTAATCGTCAAATCAAAAAATAAGGTAGAATGCTTTAGAGTGGTAAATAGAAAAGTGTTTATTGATAAAAGTTCATGAGTTAAGAGTTACCAATTAACCTTTGGTTTATGATTGATTTTAACTTATAATAAGCATTTGGTTTATAAGCATTTTATGGTGCAAACGCATAGATACGCTGAAAAAATATGATACAAGATAGGATAGAGCCGCTTGGATTAGCTGATTAAAATAGCTAATAAGCATAACTGTTGAAAATACAGTCAAACCTCTCTATAACAGCCCCTCGTTATAACAGTATTTTAGAATAACGGCCTAATTTTCTCCAGAACCGATTTTTCATGTTATATTTTACCTCTCTATGATAGCATTCTACTTATAACAGTAATGGCGTTCATTATAGCGGTGCACTCTTTATAAAATTACCTCTCTATAACAGTCATAGTCGAATATTGTGTAATAGTATTTTGTAAGAGATATATTATATATAAAATAAAATACAATATATTTACGATAATCATTCATAACATAAATATAGCATTTTGTTACATTCGTACATAATTAAAAAAAAACTTTTGTTGAAAGTTTGGACAGAAATGTTCGCCAATTCAAGCGTTATATTGTTACTAAAAGGGCAGCACGATGCACAAAGCTTCTCGCATTCATGCAGGGTCTGCAAAGGGCCCCACTCCAAGGGTTGTGATGTAAGCAGCAGCCTATGGATGTTTTCAAGGCTTGAACCCATGACCTGTAGGTCACACAAAGATAACTTTACCAGTTACTCGAAGGCTACCCTTCAAGCGTTATATTGTTACTAAGAAATTTCAATTTACAAGACAACCTGCAATTGTAAAATTCTTACGTCAAGTTAATTTTTTTTTAACATTTTTAATTAATTTTAAATGAATATGTTCCTTAGATTTTATTTTTTTATTGGTACGGTACAACTAGTTATAAATTTATTAGTTATATATTAATCTTTTCAATTTTTAATTAATGAAATACGAAATCTATTGAGGTTTTAAATTTAACATATATTTTTTGTGAATTAATTGACTATAACAGCTAAATGAGATCTAAACGTCAAATATCATTATACATGTATAACAGCACCTCACTATAGCGGCCATGAAAGTTCCAGACAAACGCTGCCACTATAAAGAGGGTTGATTGTACCTATCAGGTACTGAAGTTGATTTTATAAGTAAGCAGTTATATGTTTGGAAAAAGTGTTGTGTTTGAAAAATGGAGTCGATAAGCATGCTTTATGTTAAAATGACAATATGATGTCCTTAAAGTTATTTACTAAAAAAGATTAAAGTTGAAAGTATTCTACATGAAAAAGAAAAAAGATAAATGGAAAATGAGGAAGATTGAGTTCGTTGGAAATTTTATTTTAAAAATGATATTTTATTGATTACAAAATATTTTATGGATAAGCTGAAAATTTTGTAAGTTGGGATAGTGTTAAGGTTCTGAAAATCAATCTTTATATTAGCACCTTTAGTTTCTACTTAAAGCTTGCATTTACGTTGGCAGTGGCTCGGTGTGGACAAAGAGCTGAAGCGCCTGGTTGTTGAAACAACCGCAAATCAGGTGATTCATGCACCTTTTAGTTAGTTTACTGATTTTGAAACTTATAAGTATTTGGATTATAAATACTTTTGATAATAATTATTAAATGCAGCTGAAAAATTATAAGCTGATTTGACCAGCTTATAAACTTATTCAAACAACCTCTAAATAATTTTATGAAATTAGAGCATAGTGGGAGATAACTTAGCGGCTATGTTAGGTCATTGTTGATTTTCAAGTTTAAATTAGCGACTATGTTATTGGTAACTATTGAGTTGAATGTTCTCTTTACAAATCAAGTTGTGTATTCTGAGGATCTTACTTACAGCATCGATACTGAAAAAATAAATTGGTATTTGTTGCTTGAGCTAAAGTTCGCGAAGAATGAACTAAACCTAGTTTTATTCATCGAGATAATATAAATTAGTAATTCAAGATTTTCAGAAGTTTATTAGGTGAGCCCATGACTCTAGACTATATCACCCAAGAAATTGGTATACTCTACTCACTCATAATTTTTTATCGAATGTGTGTATTTGCACGTACATTTGAGGACGACAAGATTTTGATTATCTCATTTCTAAATGACATTGATATAGTATTATGATACACAAATACATTAAGTAGAAAACATGAAGACCTCTCATGCACTCCTTGCCCTCCTCCTACTCCACCCAAATTCTTTATTCAAAAACCCAGGATTCTTGTAATCTTATTTCAGCAAGTAAATTGATGCCTTAGCTTCTATAATCTCAAGACTTTCTTCACTTTACTATTTATTTCGTTCTTAAACGATAACCATGTTCCCTATAAAGCAACAATATAAGCAGAGAATATGGGAACCTAGCTATATTACTGTTATATTGTTGTAGAAATTACATTACAACATCATGCAGCTGGTGCAACTTTTGATGCATCATCATCGTCGTCGTCATCATCGCCTTCACATTCTATGTAGTTGCACATTGCGGATACTCCCAACTTAGCTTCTAAAGGGCAACCAAGTGATATCCTCTTCTTGCTGGCACTCATGATAGCAACCATCTTGGCAGTGAAGGAGTTTTTAAAACTTACCCTAGCTAGTATTATGAGATGAACCTATACACGTTCAAGCCAACTTCAGTTATTGCAAGATATATATGGTAGATAGTGTTCTCCTATTTATAGTTTGAAAACTGATCGATGGCATTTGCAGAAAATTCTCTTCCCTTTCCACCACAAGTTGTGATCCTTCTTATTGCTATAATTTGCTTTTCCCGATACGTATAGTAGTCTCTGACTTGGCTTTTAAATCGTAAGAGATTCGCAAATTTTTGGAATCTAGTTACAGTTTGTGGTGGAGATACCTTTTAGTAAGTTGCGTCATCCAACCCCTCTTCATAAAACAAGTTCCTTAGATGCATGTCAATAATAATACTATATAATATGGTCGACGAAAATAATACAAAATAAATATTATTTTGGGACATGAAGTAAAGATTTAAGACTAGCTACCATGCATATTCTCACACCTAGGACTCACTTACAAGTTAGAATTGTGATAATAAGCAAACACTAAATGGACAAAATCCTAGCCACTCAGAATTCAGGTCGCAATGCAACATAGATTATGTAGGACAGGATGTAGGAGAATAGAGAATAAGGTAGTGCGGAAAAGGAAGAGCTCATGAAAGCTTGTGGCTTTCTCATTTCAGCACGCTCTTTTATCACATTGACCTGTGTTTAACTTCAGATGCCAGCTTGGAAAAACTGTACCAAAGGTATAAAATGTTAAAAGGAAAGAAGGGGATCCAATGGGAGAAAAAAGAAGAAACTAAAGAGGATCGTGATCAAAATTCAACTTAATTTCTTCGAGGTGATTGGATCCTGAAACGAGTGCTAGATCGATGTACCAAGATTATAAGTTAATTTTCATATCCTCAAGTTGTACAGTTCTACTTATTAAATTTTCATAACATAGTATTTTTCTACAAGGATGAGATGGTCTGTTGTGGAAAGCCGCATTCATTTTTCTTTTACAATATAAGACCCTTGATCATAGTCAGGTAACAATGAAAGAATACAAAATAAAAGTCTCAAGATAGTTATGTATCACTCCCACTCCCCTTACGTGCAGTTTTCAGATTTCAAAAAGTCAAAAAGTTCTTTTTTTACAGCATGTTTTTTCATACAAATTAAAAATATTTCGAATTTTTGATTATTGTGGCTTATAGTATTTATACTTTAATGTAACTTCCGAATATATAAATATTATTTTCAAATAACTTACAAAAAGCTTTATGCTTCAGAATTTACCAGGCAAGTAACATAAGCTTTCATTCTTTCAATAGAGTATATATTACTCCTGCCTCCTACTTACAAGTTCAAGAAATCAACAAGTTATTTTCCAGATGCTTTTGATAACGAACAACGAGGTGCTTCGGTATATTGTGCCTATTGTTTGTTGGATTTAGCCACTAGTAGTGCAAAGGATATTATATTAGCAAGTCACTTAACTAATTTATAAAATACGACAATTAACCTTTTACAATGCATTGAATAATAAAACAATCTGCATTTACATTGTAATTAGTTAAAATTAAGAAAGACGACGACCCATTATTACAAGCCTTGAAAACCATTTTTAATTACTTTGACATATATCAAGACAAGTAAGTCGAATAGAAAATTCTGAAGTAAGCCTAATTGAAAATAATAGGAGTATCTTAGCTTTAGAAATACCAAACTATGTGATTACGTACCGCAACAGAATTGTCAAGGATTATATTTTGTTTTGTACGTCGAATATGTATTAATTTCATTACAAATTGTACATGATTGTACTTACTACTCCTCTGACAACATTTACTTATTGGCTGATTTGCAGAAATATGACCCGGGAGCTATTGGTTTGCAAAAATACCCTTGCTAACAGTGGTTCGACATAAATGCCCTCTATTTATTTAATAAAATATTTTTCGGATAAAAATACCTCTAACAATTAATAAAAAGACACGCCCAGTCCCTCCCCTTTCTTTTCTCTATTCACGCTATCTACAAACTCTAAAAACCCATAACTTTTACAGATTCTCTCATTCTCCTTAAAAGCTTTACACACTTGCATAAACCAACGATCAAAGTGCTGGCATATTTCAATTGACCATCAAAAGATTGATACAGACACCTTTTTTCAGATAATACAGACAAATATCCACAAGACTTCTTGGCAATAGACACCTTGCACAGACTTCTTGGTAATTGCGAAAACTTTAAGCCTTGTTGCAATGGGCAACATGTCTGCAAGTCTTGGCTATGCCAAGAGTTTAAGCTCTGGTGCAATGGCATCTTACACAGACTTCCTGGCAATTGCCAAGACTTCAAGCCCTATTGTTGTGGCCAAAGTCTCTGCAAGTCTTGGCTATTGCCAAGAGTTTAAGATCTGGTGCAATGGGCATCTTACAAAGACTTCCTGGCAATTGCCAAGACTTCAAGCCCTGTTGTAGCGGCCAATTTGCAGAGAAAGTCTCTACAAGTCTTAGCTATTGCGAAGAGTTCAAGCTCTGGTGCAATGGGCATCTTGCACAGACTTCTTGGCAATTGCCAAGACTTCAAGCCCTGTTGCAGTGGGTAATTTGCAGAGAAGGTTTCTTCAAGCCTTGGCTATTGCCAAGAGTTCAAGTTCTGGTGCAATGGGAACCTTGCACAGACTTCTTAGCAATTGCCAAGACTTCAAGCCTTGTTACATTGGATAATTTGAGAGAAAGTCTTTGCAAGTCTTGGCTATTGTCAAGAGTCAAGCTCTGGTGAAATGGACACCTTAACTAGGAAATTAAAGTGGAATCTAACACAAGAAAAATAAAAACAAGATTAAATGAAAGTTGCGAACATCATCATTGAGGGTCAGCTTATCACTAGAAAAATCGAGAAACCAATTTCTTTTATCAATGATAACACCACCCAGGTGATATTACCAAATTTTCTACAACTTTTGGCAATAGCCAACACTTTAAGGTCGGGTGGAAGGGGGCAACCTGTAGGGGAAGTCTCTAAAAGTATTGACAATTGCCAATACTTTATGATCTAGTGCAATAGGTAGCCTGCAGACAAAGTCTCTGCAAGTATTGGCAATAGCCAAGACTCTAAGCTCTATGCAATAGGCAACTAGAAGAGAAAGTCTCTTCATGTCTTGGCAGTAGCCAAGACTTTAAGCCTTGTGTAATGAGCAACAATAATATCTAATTGCTATTGCCAATAAGTGCCTTAAAATTATCTTAATCAAGCATAAAAACAAAAAACAATCATATGAACATCAAATTTAATTTGAATCAATCAAAATAGAAAACTACTGACAAATAAGTATATAAATAATAATTACCAAAAAAAATACAGAAAAAAAAATAGATACAAATAAAGGATTATGCAAAATAAAAATTATATTATAACACAAATTAAAGAAAAAATAATAAAATAAATATAACTTTTACAGATTCCCTAAATCTCCAGGACACAAAAAAGAAAGAAGGAAAGGAAGGAGGAAAAAGAGAAGGAAATCATTGAATGTGAATTAGATTTAGTCATAGGTAAAATAGGCCTTTCGCATAGTGAGGGATGATGTGCAGGGCATTTACTTAAAACATTTGAAAGTATGGGCAAATTGGTAAGACCAGCGCTTATGGAGGGCAGCGCATGAAATTTTTTGTTGCTTATTAGTTCTGAAAAAGAATGAGAACATTCTAAGAGCCCATTTGGGTGAGCTTAAAAGTGGCTGATAAGCTTATAAGCCAATTAATATATGTTTGGTAACATAAAAAATTGTGGGCTTATAAGTCATAAGTGGCTTTTAAGTCACTTTTTTTTTTACTTATAAGCCGCTTAAAATAAGCTGCTTATAAGTCCACCCAAACAGACTCTAAATTTGAAAATAATTTAATTTCAAAAATTTATATTTTACCTTTAGTAAAATGATTTATAGAAATAGAAATATTTATGACTTATTTTAGACTACAAGTCTTAATTGTCTTCCGTTCTTTTTTAAATTTATGCCGCTACAAATATCTATGACCTATTTTATAGCACAAGTATTATCTTTCTTTCTTTCTTAAAATGTATGCTGCTTCAAACAATTCGGAGGTTTCAGTGGCGGGGGTTTCGTCAGACGCCATTTCTCTGACTTTTCACTTTATGAATGTTAATGCTTGAATTTTGAATAAAAATCTAAAATGAAAAAATGTGCTAAAAAAATATTGCTATGAGTTGTAATTTGTAAAATATTGCAATTTTTTTTGTAATTTAGGGGTGTAGGTTTGTATATATTTGTAAAAATCCCTTAAATTAAAACATTATCCTAACATAAAAGGTAGGACTTATGAAGGGTAAAAAGTTCCCTCTTATATCTTAGAAAAGCAAAATTCACATTCTCATAGACAAAACGCAAACATTTTTTTTTTTTCAAATTACCTTGTCTGCAAATGAGTAATCTTTTCGGCAGATGAATTGTCTTCTCTTCTTGGATTGTGCACCTAGACATGAACAAAGAAACAAACAATTAGGCTTACATTCATATACCCAAGAATACGTAAAAATGAAATTTATTGTCTATACTCATAAAAATTTATATTTACATGTACTAAGAAATAGATGAAATTGAACAAAAAGCCACAAAGTAACAAATAAGCATATTTACGTGCATCTACACGGCAAAATACACTAAGAGACCAACAAAAAAAAATGAATAAAACCCAACTCAATAGAAAAGCGCCAATTATTTGGATATAAAAGGTTTGTCCATGCAATTTAGACCCAATAAATTATTAGGTTTTCCTTGAATTATATAAGCATATCAATTGTTGGAGTCCTAATGGGAATTAACATGTAATTAGTAGTTATCCTGCATGGATTTATCTACCAATAACAACCCGGATATGTATCACTTTAATACTATTAGTTTTTAATTAGTTATGTATATATGTATTTACAATTTTGTCTACTGTAGAATTTTTTAATGACGGGTAAAAAGTTCAATCAATATTTCTAAGGGCCTTCATGATTTTAATATAGTACAGATAGATTATGACTTTAGACTTACTTAAATCATGCTTAACGTGTCATTAGTGTAACATACATTACTTTAGACACATGGGGTGCAACAATCTCCCCCCTCCCCACCCGAAACATTCATCCTTGAATGTTTACTGAGGTATATAGAAGCATTAAGCAAAGATTTGTTACATACATGGAGTAGTAAAGAGATGCGGATATCAGACCTTCATATATTTTCATCTTCCCATGTCATCTCTTCAACATTATTTCTCCACAATAATACTTTCACTAAAGGAATATCTTTCGTCCTCAATCGTCGAACCTCCCGGTCTAAAATAGCAACAAGTACATCCTCATATATCAAATGCTCAGTGATCTGTACGTTCTCAACTGGTTTAACTTTGGAAGGATATCCAATACAATTCTGAAGCATGGAGACATAAATCACTGATTTACCTCCTTAAGGTCTGCTGGATGGTCCAAATCATAGGCTACATGCCCAACTCGTCTGATAATCTAATATGGACCTATGAATCTACGGCTAAGCTTGACCTTCTTGCCAAATCTCATAACGCTAGGTTTTTTTTTTTTTTTTGCAATACTTTCAGAAATACCCAGTCGCCAATATGAAATCTTAATCTCGATGTCGATTATCAGCATGTGATTTCTGACGACTCTGCACTACTAGCAATCTCTCTCTGATCAGCTTTACTTTATCTATAGCTTGTTGGATCACATCTGGTCCCAATAGCTAAGATTCACCCCTTTCAAACCAACCTATAGGCAACATGCATTACATCCGTACAAGGCTTCATATGGCGTCATCTTAATGCTGGAATAATAGCTGTTATTATAGAAAAATTCTATCAGTGGTAAATGCTCTTCCCTGTTGCCCTTAAAATCTAGGATACATGCTGTCAACATATCTTCGTGCGTCTGAATAGTTCTCTTGACATGCCCATTTGTATGGGGATGAAAAGTTGATCTTAGATTCAGCTATGTCCCTAAATCTTTCCAAAATAATTTCCAAATGATAGATACTAGAATACCATATAGGCGCACTATTTCTCTGATATAAAGTCTGGCATAATTATCAACTGTGTTGGTAGTTCTAACAGGCAACAATCGCTGATTAAGTAAGCATGTCAACTATAACACAAATAGAATCATGCATGCTCCGCGTAAAATGTAGGCCTATGATAAAGTCCATATTCAATGCTTTTATTTTATGACCATCACATGTCCAAGAAATGCTATCTAACTCAACAGAATTTGCATTTCGAGAATTTGGCATGCAGCTTCCAGTACCGAAGGATACCCAACATTTTGCATAGATAGTCTATATGTTCTTATTCAGATTTGGAATATTTTAGATTATCATCAATAAATACTATCACAAACAGGTCTAGATAAAGCTTATACGCGTTGTTCGCAAGATCCATAAATGCTGCTGGTGCACTAGTTAGCTCAAACAACATCCTGAGAAACTCAGAATGGCCATATCTGATTCTGAACTCTATTTTAGGTGTGTCACCCTCTCCAACTCAAACCTGATGGTACTTTGATCTTAAGTCTATCTTCAAGAAGTACTAGGCACTCTGAAGCTGGTAAAACAAGTCATTAATTCTGGGGAGATGATATTTGTTCTTGATCGTGACCTTATTCAACTGTCCGTAATCTATGCACATATGTAGGGAGCCATCTTTTTTTTTCCTTTTAATAAAACTAGTGCTTCACAAAGAGAAGTGTTGGGTCTAATGAAACCTTTATCTAACAGATCTTTCAATTGCTCCTTAAGTTCCTTTAATTCTATTGGTGCCATCATGTAAGGAGGAATAGATATTAGTTGCGTACCCGACCCTATATCGATGGGAAAATCAATTTTCCACTCTGGAGGAAGACCTGGAAGCTCATTTGGACTACTTCAGGAAACTCATTCACTGCTGGAACTAATTCAAGAGTCGGTTTTCTCTTCTCTATATCTCGAACATGAACTGTATAATATAAGCAACCTTTTGCAATCAACTTCCTTGCCTTAAGGTAAAAAATAGACATACCCTTTGGTGATGCAGAAGCACTCAACCACTTTATAGTTGATTCTCATAGGAAGTGAAACTATACTGCCTTTGCTCTACAGTCAACATTAACATAACAAAAAGACAACAAATCCATGTATTGGATAAAAGCTGACATCACCTAAAAAGTGACACATGTCCGCCATGTGGCACGGGCAGAAGTTCCGCCGGGCAGATATCTAGCGGACAGACGACTAGCCAGACGGTTACCACGAACAGAGTCA
Organism: Petunia axillaris subsp. axillaris; assembly: GCA_029990575.1. Lineage (NCBI taxonomy): Eukaryota > Viridiplantae > Streptophyta > Magnoliopsida > Solanales > Solanaceae > Petunia > Petunia axillaris. The sequence continues at coordinate 6,659,166 of JARKNS010000001.1, read as the reverse complement.
AAGGAGCTACGGAACGCCTCGTCGGTCAACATGATCTGAATGAAAAGTTATTAACCTGATTATGTGCGATCACTCAATGAATGGTCATAAAGGCAGTAATGACGACCCAGCAGTTACGTATCCAACGGATTCGTACCCAGAGGTTACAAAACCCAACGGACGCCTATTAGACCTATAAATAGCATTTGTTCTAAACCATTGTAACACAACTCTACTATCTTTTCTACTACAGTCAATAAGAATACTCTCTCATTCTTGCTCAAATACTGTTCTTTGCTTATATTAGTTCAGTACTTGGTTTTCTAGTCTTCTAAGTGCGATCAATAACGAGGAACTCTCACCGGGACTAAGCGATCCAACATGGTTACCTCCGTCTACTTTTCACTAACGCTTTAATCTTGTTTGTCATGGTTTATATCTCGTTTCCGTATTACTCTTCATTATCGTTGGAGAATACGAATATATTGCTACTTTAGTAATTAATGCTATTCATCATTTAAACTCTTAATCTAAACTATTGATCGTGACTCCACAAATACAAATTTAATTGTTGATTGGCCCAAAATCAGATCTAGGTTAAACAATTTGGCGACCACAGTGGGAGCCGGTCAATAGCCTTCGTTGGTAAATAGTTTATCTTTTTCGGCACTATATCTCTTCTTGTCGATCTTTTTGTTTCGCAACTAACATGGCAGAAAGCAGTTCACAACGAACTATCATCGGCGGAAGTCAGGTACGTAGCCCTTCATCAAGTCCCAATTATTCTCCCGATTATTCGTCCGATGGGTAGCAACAATCTTCCCAAGGACCGGTCAGACAACGAAATGGGCATAGGCGCTCTCAGAGCACCACCCCACCCAGGAGATGACGCTATAGGAGTCTCTCCCCTGGCCAAGGGAACCTCCAGGAAATGCTCTATGCATTTATGCGGGAACAAGCAGAGGTCAACCGATGGATAAACGAGGCGCTCAACTCCCTCCAAGGACACAACCCTCCGACTGCAAGAGCTGACGCTGCAACACCTGGTCGTGACACCCCTTCTTCACATACCTCAAGGCAAGTTGGAGAGCGAAACGACGGAGAGACTGTAGATCCAACGACCCAAGTCAACCAAAATCAGAACGGAGGATCTATGGCATCTACTGAAATGAGCCTTGTCGTGGAAGCTCTCACCAAACAATTCAAGGAGAGCCAGGAAGCATTTCAGAAGTCTCTACACGAGAGAATCTATCAGATACCAGGTGCTCCGCCCACACTAAAGAAGGTTGATGTCCAACGATATTCCCAGCGGACTTGGAAGAAGGAAGCAGCCCCAAAGGAGATACCTAAGACGTTCAAGATGCCAAACATTCCAAGATATCGTGGGACATCTGATCCCAATGATCATCTCATGATGTTCAGCAACTTTATAAAGGCTACGATCTCACCGATGAGGAGATCGAATCTGTCCAATTGAAGAAGTTCGTGGAGACCCTAGCAGACAGAGCTCTATGATGGTACTCAATGTTGCCACCAAACTCCATTAGGTCCTTTGCAGAGATGGCTGAGTTGTTCGTGAAGGCACACAGGCGCTCAGAAGATGGAGACTCGTGTAGAGGATATCTTCGAAATCAAGCAGAGGCCCGATGAGTCTCTCCGCAAATATGTGGATCGCTTCCAAAGGGAGCGTATGATGCTGCCTAAAGTACCGGACAGATGGGCAGCGATCGCATTCACCAACAGTTTAGATATCAGGAGCTCAGAGGCTACGCGCAGACTCTACAAGTCTCCTCGCGAGTTCCCAGCAGCCAGCTGGTCGGATGTCTACAACCGCTACAACTCAGAGGTACGTATTGATGAGGATAAATTAATTGGAACAGGTACCCGAGGAAGGGCTCAGGCGCGCAACGGCGGCTCCGGCGGAAAGGTGGAGACGGAGAGATCAGACGTACGTTACGAGCCGTACCCTGACCCGTCACGCAGCAACTCCAAAAGATGCAGCCGCAACAACAAAGGGCTGTCCCGAAGAGATGATTCAGAATCAAGCCTCCGTGGAGCCCCAAGCCTGCCGAACTTTAACGTGGAAATGTCTGAAGTAGTGGCAGCGCTCAAAGATTTGGGAAAGAAGGTCAAATGGCCGAAGGACATGAAGACCGACCCAAGCAAGCGAAACCAGGACCTATGGTGTGAATTTCAACGCGACCACGGACACACCACCGAGGACTGCAAGGCCCTAAGGTATGAAATTGCACATTTATTGAAACAGGGATTCTTGAAGGAGTTTCTGACCGAGAAGGGAAAGCAAACTCACGCGAAGGTGCAGCAGAACAAACCTGGCCCTCCACGAGCATCTTCTCCAAGGAGGACAGTTAATGTTATCTTAGGTGGGATCGAAGTGGATTCCATCACCTTCACAGTGAAGAAGTATGCAAAGGTCTCCATCACAAACACCAAACGACCACGATCAGAAGGGACAATAACATTTGAAGACTCCGATACGGACGGCTCACAGTTCCCCCACGCTGATGCGCTAGTAATAAGAGTACGCGTGGCGGAATTCAACGTCAAAAAAGTACTCATCGATGCGGGCAGTTCCGCAAACATCATTCAATCACGAGTTGTAAGAGAGATGCAGCTGTCGGACAAGATCGTGCCGATATCTCGATTTCTTTCCGGTTTCAACAACTCGAGTGAGAAAACCCTTGGTGAGATTACTCTTACAACTCTCGCTGAAAGGGTAGCGAAGGAGACGACATTTCATGTTGTTGATGCGGATTTGGCCTACAATATCATCATGGGGAGACCTTGGATCCATGATATGCAAGCTGTTCCTTCCACTTATCATCAGGTGTTGAAGTTCCCATCCGAATGGGAAGTACGTGAGGTTCGAGGAGAGCAACGCTCTGCCCAAGACTGCTACTCAGTGGCTCTCAAGCTGCCTCAAGAAAGCAAATAGCAATTACACTACAGCGACTGGGACCAGACGTTCCGCACGAAGAAACAAAGTTCGAGGTCTCGGAATTCGTCACAAAGCTGGACGAGCAGGAGAGCCATATGCCGACCGTAGAAGCTTCGGAACCCGAAGAATTTTTCGCAGACAAGCCAGAACGGAAGGTCTACTTAGGGACCAAGTTGAGCGAACGTTTACAAGGAGATATCCTCCAGTTCCTCAAGGAACGGCATACAACGTTCGCCTGGTCTCACGCAGATATGCCAGGTATTTCTCCAGATATTATTACTCGCAGGTTGAATGTCGACCCATACCACAGCCCGGTAAAACAGAAGACGCGCCAACAAGGAGCTTTTCGAAACCAGGTCATCAACGACGAATTCGATCGGCTGTTAAAAATCGGGTCTGTACGAGAAGTCAAATACCCAGACTGACTAGCCAACGTGGTCGTTGTACCCAAGAAGAATGGCAAATGGCGAGTCTGCATTGACTTCACATATCTAAACAAAGCCTGTCCGAAGGATTCATATCCTCTTCCCAGGATAGACCAACTGATTGATGCAACAGCCGGGCACGAGGTGCTCACCTTCCTCGATGCGTACTCCGGGTACAACCAGATATTGATGGACCCCGATGACCAGGAAAAAACAGCGTCCATAACCTGCAGAGGTACGTACTGCTATAAAGTTATGCCATTTAGGTTGAAAAATGCCGGTGCAACATATCAGCGCCTAGTCAATCGAATGTTTTAGTCAATCAAATGTTTCATGACCATATCGGTAAGACTATGGAAGTGTACATCGATGATATGCTGATCAAATCCAAATGAGCGGAGGACCATCTAGCACATCTAAAGGAAGCCTTCCGGATTCTTGATCAGTACAACATGAAGCTGAACCCGGAGAAATGTGCATTCGGAGTCGGATCGGGAAAACTCCTGGGCTTCATCGTTTCTCAGCGCGGAATTGAAGTCAATCCCGCTCAGATCAAAGCTATCCAGTCAATTCCAGACGTACTCCACAACCGGAAAGACGTCATGAAATTGACCGGAGGAGTGGCAGCCCTGCGAAGATTCATTTCCCGATCATCTAACCGGTGCAGAAGTTTCTTCGACATTTTAAAGCAGAATAAGGAGTTCGAGTGGACTCCCGAATGCCAACAAGCACTAAAGGATCTGAAAAAGTATCTATCCAATCCACCACTGCTCTCTACACCTCAACACGGGGAGCATTTGCTGATTTATTTTGCAGTTTCAGAGTCATCAGTAAGCGCCGTTCTAGTTTGGGAAGAAAAAGGTAAACAACTTCCTATCTACTATATTAGCAAAGCTCTAATTGATGCAGAGATACGCTACCAACCTTTGGAAAAATTGGCTCTAGCACTGGTAACTGCTGCTCATAAGTTACGCCCTTATTTTCAAAGTCATTCAATAGCTATGGTAACAACCTTTCCTTTACGAAATGTTTTACATAAACCAGAATTTTCGGGAAGGTTAGTAAAATGGGCTATAGAATTAAGTGAATTTGATATCACCTATCAACCTAGGGTAGCGATAAAATCACAAGCTCTAGCAGACTTCGTGGCAGATTTTAGCATTAATATATATCCTGAGGCAGAAAAGGATGTTGTTCTTTCTGCTGGGCAGGCTCCTGGCACATGGACCCTATACACTGATGGCTCCTTGAGCGTCAAAGGGTCCAGTCTCGGACTGGTCCTCATCGCTCCATCCGGAGAGACCGTCAGGCAGGCCGTCAAATGCCCATTTATTACTAACAATGAGGCCAAATATGAGGCCGTTATTGCAGGACTAGAGCTAGCCCAATGTTATGGAGCAAACATCATCAAACTAGAGAGCGATTCTCAACTGGTAGTCAACCAGGTGACCGGAGGCTTCATTGCACGAGAATCTAGAATGCAAATGTATCTTGCCCGTGTGAAAGAACTCCTGGCCTAGTTTGATGAATGGGAGGCATTCCAGATTCCACGAGAAGAGAACCATGAAGCCGATGCTCTCGCAAATCTAGGGTCGGTAGTAAAAATGGGGGCAGCCAGCTCTTCAGCTGCTGTTCAACTCCTTTACACGACCATAGACCGGGAAAAGTTCGAAGTCAACACCATCAACGCAAGTTGGGACTGGCGGAATGAAATCAAGAACTATCTACTTCATGGGACTCTGCCCGTTGACACCAAATCCGCTCACAAGCTCAGAATAAAAGCTGCTCGGTATACAATCGTCAACGGCGATCTCTACAGCATAATGTTTGCAGGACCCCTCGCGAAGTGTCTTGGACCGAATCAAATCAACTACGTGATGAGGGAGGTCCATGAAGGCTGCTGTGGCAATCACTCCGGGGGCAAGGCATTTGCCCGCAAATCGATTCACGTAGGATACTATTGGGATAAAATGGAGAAGGATACGAACGAGTATGTCAAAAAATGCGACAAATGTCAAAGGTTCGCACACCTTCTTCATCTGCCAGCGGAACCGCTCCATTCAATAATCTCCCCGTGGCCCTTCATGAAATGGAGAATGGACATAGTTGGTCCTCTTCCCACGGCGCCGAGAGGAATACGCTTCTTGTTGATTATCACTGACTACTTCACCAAGTGGGTCGAAGCGGCAGCATACGCGAGGATACGACAAACGGAAGTTTTTGACTTCCTCTGGCGTTTTGTCGTGTGTCGCTTTGGAGCACCTAAGGAAATAGTCATGGACAACGGCCTACAATTTATCGGCCAGAAAGTGACTAGGTTCCTCGACGACCTGCACATCAAGAGGATCACTTCCTCTCCGTATCATCCGGTTGCAAACGGACAAGCAGAATCTACCAACAAAATAATCGTTGAATCCCTCAAAAAGCGCCTTGAGCAGGCCAAGGGATGTTGGGTAGAAGAGCTACTTGGTGTGCTATGGGCTTATCGCACAACGATAAAAATGAGTACTGGAGAGACACCTTACTCGTTAGTGTACGGTGCAGACGCCTTAATCCCAGTAGAAATTGGAGAACCTAGCTTACGGTATGCACACGCCACTGAAGAGTCCAACTAGTTCAATCTCTCCGTAGAGCTGGATTTCCTTGAAGAACGAAGAGAACTGGCCCTCGTACGAGTAGTCGCCCAAAAAGAACGAATTGAACAATATTACAATCGGGGACTACGCGTACGAAGTTTCCAGGTTGGAGATTTTGTACTAAGGAAACTGTCCCAGAGCACACAGGAAGTAAATTCAGGGAAGCTAGGCCCTAATTGGGAAGGCCCCTACAAGGTAATCGCTTCAGTCGGCAAGGGATCATATCGCTTAGCACGACTAGACGGTTAAATCATTCCGAACAGTTGGAACGTGATTCACCTCAAAAGGTATCACTTCTGAATAGTAAAACGGCCTTGTCATCAGATAACAAAGTAGATTTCACCCCAGAACCCTCCACAGCCCGGGGCCCCCCCATAGGGGAGGCCGACCAAGAGCAAGGAACCCCCGGCGCCGGCGGTTAGTCGTTTTCTTCTTACCTTTTACTTTTGTGATAATTCTTACTTTCATTATATTTCTTCTAAATGGTACTAACGTCCTAAACAAGGTCAGATCCGTTTAGCTCAACTGGTAGAGCTCGAAGTTCTTCAACTTCGCGACTGTAGGTTCGAATCCCACAACAGACACACTCTTCGTTTGGTTATATGTGTTCTTTTATCTACATCTTGCCTTAACTCTTTTTATGTTATCACTTACCGTGTTCCAACATAAAAACAAGGAGGGTGGTGAGAGGGCCCCCGAAGGCTAGATAAAACCTTCATAAAGGCAAAAGACCTTGAGAAAAGGCGAGTTTTCAAAAACTTTTTGTGTGACAAACTTCCACGAAAATAAGAGAAGTCGTTCACTCGGCCAGCGACTCGGCCAGAATTAAGCTACAAATTCCTGCGACAGCTTTCGACTATCTAGACGATAAGCAAAGTTGTTCGCAAAGGCCAACGACTCGGCCAGAAATCTATAGACCACGACTCGGTCAGAATAAAAACATCTGCACGGATTACGCACAACTTATGACCTCTTCCTTGGGAAAGGCTAAGTTAAAACATTCGGACAGACTTTTGGAGATCAGAACTTAATGAAGTTCAAACTTCAAAAAGCTCCCAAACATAAAGCATGAAGGCCACAATACATACAAATGAAAGATCAAAAGTTCAGGCTAAATATAGCCATTGAAAAGATCTAAAGTTATATATACATAATCCTATAAAATGATAAAATGCCGAATACGGCTGACAGAAGTTTTACAGAGTGATCAAAGGCCAAATGAAACCGGCCATACAAGGATCAGAGAATCCCTACGGGACCTCTATCCACAACCAACTAACCCGGCTCTCGCCGGATATACAAACTTACAACCCAAATTTGGGGGGCATCAGTTTTTAGGGCTATGATCAGAACCCGACGCACCAACTCCGTCGATTCTGCCATCGTCCCCCAAGTTCTCGCCGTCATCTTCGTCTTCATCCTCATCTTCACCTTCAGACTCCTCAGGAGAGAGATTCAGTACTTGCCTTACTCCGTGAACAACACTTTTTGTCTTCTGTAGCATCTCTTCAACATTTATCTGCTTAGCCTGGACTTGCCCGAGCAATGAACGCTTTGCTTCTAGCACAGCAAGCTTTGCCTTGATTTCAGACTGGTCGCGCAGGTTTGCCAAGTCTTTAGATAGCACAATTTGAGCACTCATTAGCTGGGAAACCTAGTCCTTAGCAGCTTGGAGCTCAGCTCTGGCCCTAGCAGACCCTTTGTTAGCCCTTTGCAGATCCATCTCAAGAGATACACGATTATCAATAGCTCTGTTCAGCGAAGCCTTGCATTCTTCGAGTAGAATCTCCAGACCCTAGGTAGAGCGTGCGAACCCTTCCTTCTCTTCAGAAAGAAGGTCCTTCTCCTTGGAGTGTTCGTTAATCCGTTCAATTCACTCATTGTTAACTTCAGTTAATCGATTAACTTCACCCCCAAGGAAACCACACTGCTCTACCAGAATCTTATTCTCCTTCAGAGCATCCAGCAACTCTCTCTTTACCTCGAGTACTTGATCGACGCTGTTGATCCTGGAACGGAACATAAGCTCGGCAGACATCATACTTGACTGGAGGAAAAAAATAAGCAAAAGTTAGAAATCTGGGGTCAAAGTGATATTAAACACAAGCGGTAAATACTTACCCAGGCAGAATCGGCAGCAATCGTAAAAGCTAGCTGCTCATCACTCATTTTCCTCATTGTCCATTCCTCTCGGGGGCCAATGAGTGAAAAGACAGCCTTGGCTAAACCACCCGGCCTGGATATGAAGTTAACGTCAGGGGCTAGCCTCATGGTATGCTTCCTTTCGCAGTACTTGGGTTCCCAAGCCCGTTCATAGGGGTAGTTTGGTCCAAACTTGTAGCGCACACCCCTAATATCCTTCAATCCGGTCTGACCATCGATGATTGACCGCCAAATGAGCCTTGTTGTTGATAAGTTGGAGTCACCCTCCACTCCAGGATCTATCGTGTCGTACTCACGAAGACCAACAGGCGTCGCCCCCTCAGTGGCCACATTTTCCAGGTCCTTGAAACGAAAAACACGAGGACCTCGGCCACCCTCTTGAGGAACCTATTCTCTTGTTTCCTCTTCTTCTTCTTTTTCTTCTTCTTCTTCACCTACTTTCCTTTTCCCTTTGTCCACACGGGAAGGAGCCGCCTTCACCCCATCATCAACTCGGGGACTCCTCTCCGGAGTACGAGCAGCCTCATCCTCTACTTTCCTCTTATCGCTCCAGAGATAAGGTTTTCGCACAAGGGTTTCATTAGTTTCAGTCTCAGTATCTGAAACATCAATCACCACCCTGTCTAAACCTTCTCCTCGTGGAGACTCGGGGACTTCGGCAGCAGTCTTGATATTATCCTCTGCAGACTCTGGTACATTGGCCTTAGTCGAGGACCCACCACCAGCAGTTGAGGTTTGCCCGGCAGCAACGTAAGTCTTACGTGCAGACTTTTTCCGTGCTCCGCCCTCACCTTGGTTCTTTTTCTTCCTCTTCAAAGAACCAAGGCCACTGGACAAGAGCTCCTCGCCACCTTCCCTACCGTGCAGTGCCTCTGCTGAAGCCAATATAGATGCGACATCGGCATCAAGATCAGCAGCAGATTCAGGAGGCGCGACCGGAGAAGGAGGAGCAGGGAAAAAATCCCCCTAAGTACCCAGACCTACAAAAGGCAGAACAGTGAGACACGGAGAAACTAAAAAGGAAAGGAATAGTTAAAACAACAGGAAAATTCTCACCGTGAGTCTTCAAGGTCAAACTCTTCTGCGCAGCAAAGTACGCCCATTCCCTCCTCTCAGGAGAAAACTCCTTCAAAATCGCCTCGACCCACGATGTCAGCTCATCAACAGATATGAGCCCGTCGTAGGGTCGCTTGGCCGCTAAAAAAGGAATCAAAGGGGATAAGTAAATAAAAAGAGAAGAGGGAGCACGAAAAACTCAAAAAATACTCGGGGACTTACACTTCTTGTTCCAAACTTCGGGGAGATAGGTCTTAGAGATGAAAGTCAAGGCCGAGGTATGCACGAACACATACCGGTGTAGTCAACCCCGGTCACTTGTGTCCTCAGAGCTGCGCACCAAGCCCTTGCTCCCGCGCATCCTGGCATTTACAAAACTGTCTTTAAAAATTTGTATACTATACAAAGAAATAAATGTTCATATCCAAAAACTTGGTCGGATTCTGCCGCAAACCAATCCAAGAGTGTAACTATTCTATATACATTGAGGTACAATTGCCCCGGGCATAGTAAATATTCCCTGCAGAGCCTCTCAAGCACAGGGTGCAGGGGCAGTTTACATCCCACTGTAAAAGGGTAAGTGCACATAGCTGTCCACCCAGCCCTATGTGAAGTAATATTCTCCTCTTCAGAGACCGGCAAGAGAGGAACACTATCGTCCTAGTGGTAATCCATTCTGACCCGTGGAATTAGTTCCGATGTGATCCCAGACTTAAATCTAAACACCGGCCAGTTGCATATATCCCCATGGTGATTACTGGAAGCTTTAATGTTGCAATCCTTTTCTAGTTCACCCCACTTCTTAGGGATGACCTCCGCAGCAGTGGCCTGAGTAGCCCTAGGCCTGGGGGTGGCTGCTGAAGAACTACCAGCCGCGTCCGAATTTTGGTTCTTCCTACCTCTTGAAGACATAATTCCAGAAGAAGAAGTTTGAAAGAAAAGTTGAAAGGAGTTCAAGGGATTCTCAAGATTTAGTAGGTTGAAAATGAAAGCAATCAAAAAGGTTTCTTACTAACAAACCCCTATTTATAAGAACAAAAATCCGGCCCATCAAAACACGTGAAGACTATCCAAGAGACCGCGATCAGATCCAACCGACAAAAAGAAGTAGGTTTCTCCAACTTTCGAAAAGTCATCATTATCTTGAAGTGCAGCGGTCACCTCGCGATCAGCAGTCGATGTGTGCACGTGATTGAGGCGGTTAAAATCATTATTTTTACCCCAAGACGTGCAGTGGTCATATCAAAGCAAAACTGCAGGCGCGCAGGCGTGCCAGCTGTAGTTACTTTTTATTGCGCGTTTAATGCGCACGTCATAGGGATTTTTCACGTAGCTGACAAGATGCGTACGTCACTTATCTTCGTCATACAAAGATTGGATCTTGCAAAATTGAAATTCCCGCCAAAGTTCACATTCACTCCTTGAACAGATGCTCTCCTCGAGAAGTGCGGGGACTATATGTATTGGATAAAAGATGACATCACCTAAAAAGTAACACATGTCTGCCACGTGGCACGGGCAGAAGTTCCGTCGGGCAGATATCTAGCGGACAGACGACTAGCCAGACGGTTACCACGAACAGACTCAAAGGAGTTACGTAACGCCTCATCAGTCAACACAATCTGAATGAGTAGTTATTAACCTGATTATGTGCGATCACTCAATGAATGGTCATAAAGGCAGTAATGACGACCCAACAGTTACGTATCCAACGGATATGTGCCCAGCGATTACAAAACCCAACGGACGCCTATTAGACATATAAATAGCATTCGTTCTAAACCATTGTAACACAACTCTACTATCTTGTCTACTACAATCAATAAGAATACTCTCTCATTCTTGCTCAAATACTGTTCTTTGCTTATATTAGTTCAGTACTTGGTTTTCTAGTCTTCTAAGTGCGATCAATAACGAGGAACTCTCATCGGGACTAAGCGATCCAACACGATTACTTTTCACTAACGCTTTAATCTTGTTTGTCTTGGTTTATATCTCGTTTCCGTATTACTCTTTATCATCATCGGAAATTACGAATATATATGCTACTTTAGTAATTAACGCTATTCATCATTTAAACTCTTAATCTAAACTATTGATCGTGACTCCGCAAATACAAATTTAATTGTTGATTGGCCTAAAATCGGATCTAGGTTAAACAATCCATACCAAGGATAACGTTAAAGTCAACCATTTCTAACTCAATTAAGTCAGCTGTAGTACTACGATCACCAATCTCACAGTGTAACTTCTATAAACACAAGCTACTACTGAATCACAAACTAGGGTGGCTACCTCAAAAGGTTTAAGGGCTTCTAGTTCTATCCCAAACTTAGTAGCAACAAGGGGGTAACATATATTAGTGTAAAACTAGGATCTATCAACACATATACATAGAGAGAATCCACTGTCGGGGTAGCTGTGACTACATTGGTGAAGCCTTTTGTTCATGTTAACCAATAAGAGAATAAGTGTGGTTCTGAGGATCGCTTACTATAGGAGATCCACTTCGGCCTCTACCAAGGCCTGCTGGTTCCTGAGGAACTTGCTCCTGTGGGCGTGCTGGTGCTGAAGAAGCTGCAAATATTATCGATGGCTGAGGTGCACCACCACCACCCCTAGATGGACAATATCTCATAAAATGGCCTGACTCTCCAAAAACATAACATGCATCTACACCCAATTAGCATCAGCGCAAATAGCATTTACCACAATCAGAACACCTAGGGTAAAGTGAACGACCCTGACCATAAACAGCTCGATGCTGGGATCCTGAAGCCCATGATGCATGACTAGCTCTAGACAGTGGGGTTCGATCAGATCTCGACCCCTAAAATCATAAAAGCATACTGGATGTTGGATGCCTGATACTCTGATGTCTACTAGCACTAGAAATCTCACCGAACGAACCTGAAAGTCTGCCTGTCTGCTTGAGCTCCTATCTTTGTTAACCATCTACTTCTATTTCCTTTCCTCAATTTGTAAGGCGAATGCCTAAATTATGCAATTTCCACACCTGACTACATAAATACGGCCATTCACTCACTTAGTAAGTGAGGACCAACTCCCGCTATATACCTGAGGTTGTATTTTACAACACTGATACACCTCTGTCTCAATGTTAGGAACTGATCCAATCGTGCTCTACGTGTCTCTATTGGTATGTAAAGGTGGAGGAATGCCTCTGAGAACTCCCGCCATGTTGCTGGAGTAGAATTTTCTCCCCTAGACATCTCCCAAGTGTAATACCGACCTGCCACTAGATCCTGCAATCTATATGCTGCCCATTCAACTGACTCTCTATCTGTGGCATGCGTAACTCTAAGAGCTCTAGCTACTCTGTCTAGAAAATCTTGGTGATCCTCTACTGTACTAGATCCCGTGAAACTAGAGGCTCAAATCTAAAGAAGTCACAATCCTAGAACTCGTATTATCAACCTGAGGGCCTGTATGTTGTCGCCTAGCCTGAGTAGCTACAATAATAGTCAGCAATCTGACAGTCTCCCTAATGTCATTGTACTTAGGACACGAAGGTATGGTGGCTTGAGCATCCTTAACCTCTCCCTGAGTAGACTGAGTATATGAAGCTCTAGATGGAACCTCATGTCTGGACACTTCGTGCTCATCTAACTTAGAGGGTACTCTGCTAGTACGCTGGCTAGCAACGACTTGCTCTTCTGGGCAGCTGTGAGTTTCTTTGACATCATCGCTACGTAGATATTTTTTTGTTAGAAAGCCGAATTGTCATTACATAGATCTATCGCACGATCTAGAGAAGAAAGAAAAATAACCATCCTAAATATTTTGTAGCCTCCTGTCTATAAGTGTGGTGCACAACACACCCATAAACAAGACACTACAAAATACGGCCTGTAGACACCCTAGGACTGAACTGCTCTAATAAACCTTTTGTCACAACCCCACCCTAGGGCCGCAACGGATAACCGACACTAACTGTAGATCATCACTAAACCTACTGATAATCTGCTAACCATGAGTATAACTAATAAAATGAACAAGCATAAGCCTAGCTGATAAGAACTGTACAATCTGGAAAGCTGACAAGGCTACATAAGTTAACATACAAAGACATACTAACTACACATGTGCATATCTACAGGCCTCTAAAAGTGCTGAATTGAACAAGTACTAGACGGAACAGGGACCCGTCATACCGAAACTAGTTGACTGTACACATACCAAAACATAAGTAACTCCAGAAATAAGTGGAGTGACTCCAATAGCTAGTGGATGGCCTACCGATGTCGCCCAAGAACTGATCTATATGTACCTGCGCGGCATGAAATGCAGCGCTCCAGAAAAGGGCGTCAGTACGATATGTACAAAGTATGTAAGGCATGAGCATATAATATATCATAGCTGAATGAAACTGTAAGGCTGGAATATAAATATGTAAATCTGTGCTGAAGTATAGAAGTGTAGCTGGAAATCTGAAACATGAACTAAACAGGACTTGTATATAAACTGAAGCCTTACTAAATCTGAAACTGAAGACTGAGCTGAACTATACTAATAACTGACAGTAATATAACTGATAACTGGTAATAAGAAACTGGGAGCTGATAGCTATCAACTGATACTGACATTAAGAACTGGTGGTTGATAACTGGTACTGATCTAAACTGAATTGTTATATAAAATTGTACCTGTCTGGTGTTATGGGCTATATCCCCTCAAATCAGGTAACTGAACATCTGAACTAGCCTCATGTATAATCATGTAGTACATATTGTGGCTGTATATGCATATATAACAAACCTGGCGGGTGTTATGGGCTATGTCCCCCCAGCCAGTAATATCTAGTCTCTCATGTCAGAGTGTGTGAATGACACCCAGTCACACTAGGTGTTTCAACTCCCGCCTGAACCAGAGGGGCTGTGTCCCTCAGACGGGTAGTATCACACGCGACCAGAATGTGTGTCCAATATCCAGCCTCTTTGGGGCACTCCAAATCACACATAATATGATCACAATATAAGCATAAGTATGTATGAGGCATAACACATTTGGAAATAATAGATATGAACTCAAAGGAATGATAAGAAAATCCTGGATGGTCCGAGAAAACAGAACCAACACTATAATATACATGGGGATGGATACCCGACAAGAATGATAATATCGGATTATGAATGTAATGTCGGCAAATCGTTTTATAAAGCTTCTACTGTTGATTTAGGATACAACTAAGCACCTAAACATGCTTATATTAGCTTAAAAACTCATAAGGGAAAAGTCTTGCGTTCTGACCAAGGGACTTTTGAACTTTCAATGGGTAAGTCTGAAAAGGAGCGAAACATCGAACTTCTTTTGTTTTTCATTTTTTTGATATGAAACTAAAAAGCATACGGGATATTTAATTTTTCCCTTGATATGAAACAGAAAAGAAGGATGATATTGAACATTTCCCCTGGGATAAACACGAAGAAAATAAAGAGGAATATTGAATTTTTTCCTTTTCCTTAGAAATAAAAAAAGCTCTTGTGCCCCAGTGTAGGATAAACTGGGGTCTTTGATTTTTCTTTGTAGGGGCCGCAAACTTGGAGGCAAGTTTTGCGTCAATGTAAAATAGGGGAAAAACAAACTTTCCCCTATTCTGGCCACACCCGAATAGTTGCCTACGTATGCTTTTGAGAGGAATCAGTTCGAATCAGGTCAAATGTAGCTCTAGCAACTTAATGCTAGCTTTGTTTTGTTGTCTTTGTATTTTTTATTTTTTGTCTTCCTCTTTTTTTTCCATAAGTACAATGACATTGATTCCAAAGGAGAGTAGTCAAAAGAAAAATACACAAGGCTCAAAGGGCTGACAAATTGATATAGTGTTTGGGTAGCAGAAATGAAAGTCGTTCGTCATCCCGACTTGAGAATATCTCACACAACTATGAACCATAATAAGTGGACCTAGTATCGTACAAGGACAAGACTAGATCTACTCAGCATCATCGATTTCTGATTCAACAATGATCTTCAAAGAATTGCATTTTAAACTTCATCCAGAGTGATTGTGCGCAATTCGAAACGCTCACGTATCTCCTTATCACATTCGTCCTAACTGTCCAGTTGGTTCATTTAGAAAACTCTAGACGATGTGTTTAGATCAAGACGTGAATTCTACGTGCATGTCATGTTATTAAAGCCGTCAAAAAGTAAAACTACCAAAATGCTAAAGGAACGAAATAGGAAATACAAGAGATATAATATTTTAAGATGAGAAGTGGAACTCGCTTTTCACTGAATCAACGACATAAGGGTTTGAACATTAAACAAGCAAAATAATGCACTTGGATTATAACTCTTAAATAAACAAGTGCACAGAAAGTTCAGCAAAATAAGTTAACAAGTGCCCTCTTAGAAGGGATGGGTGTTGCTTCTCAATTATTCATTTTCATATCAGGGCCAAAGTATTGCACTCATATCATATTGTGCCACGTCGGTGTCAGTGACATGCTTCAAACTTGACAACATCTTCTTCCTTGCCTCATTTTCTTGAAATACCAGCGGGGTAGACATGTTTACTTTGGAACAGATGAATGACCGGGTTGGACACTGGATTGGCTCGACAACCACCATCTTGCTTTTTTGCACAGATAGTTGATGTATTTGGCCCATCGACTGATACAACAATAGATGACTCATGGCATCTGGTGTCTAGGGAAAGACCAACTTCCACAATCTGTTTGGCCTCATTCTTTTTCAAGTGTTCTTTTGTGAGCACATTCCCAACCATACATGTGTCATTTGGAGCATTATGAACCGACAAAGGAATTTGGTTCACATGTTGTGTCTCATCTCATACCACTCTTATCTGATTACTGTCTATCATTGCTTCAATTGCTTTTTTGAGATCCCAACAGTTCTCTATGTCATGTCCAGGTGCTCAAGAATAAAAAATGCAACGGCGCGAGCGATCCACTTTCCCAGTTGGATTCATGTTTCCTGAGATGGGTTTCAACATGTCAGCTTATTGTAGCTTTTCAAACAGGTTGGTGTAAGATTCCCCAACTGGTATGAACATTATCATCCCCCCTCATTCTAACTTCGTATGACATGCACTCAAACAGGAGCATGGATTTTTCCTTTTTTTGGAGGGAAGGTTAGGCGAAGCCTGGAAGTGATTGTGAGGAGTGTTACATGTGCTTTGTGTGGCTAGTGCGCGCCTTTGCGGATAGAAAGATGTAGGAGCATATGGTTGAGCTTCTTGGAGTGTATGGGAGGAGTATTTTGGATCATGTGGGGAGTAGTGGTGTTGATGATGCTTTTGTGGAGTTCAAAAGTATGAGGTGGGTTGTTTGAAATCTCTCTTTCTCTACTTTCTGGGATCTCGTTCCCTTTCTGTTTCATTGCGAAGACTCTCTGACCTAGCTAGGATAGTGAATTGTGGAGCGAAGGCCGAGGGTGGAGCAAGTGGAGATAGTGGTGCCAGAGGACACATTGTGGAGGATCTCGCCACTTTTGATGCATTGTAGTAGTGAGGAGAGTTGGGAGAATATTGAGAGTCCTCAACTTTTATAGGCGGGCCATGTGCCTGATGCATGACATTCGGTGCAAGACCTGAGAGACTGGCTGGAATGGAAAGAGCAGTATGTCCCAAAGTAATGGCAAGACACAGATCAGCCACTAAATGCTTCAAATTTTTGACTTATTCAGTCAACCTCTCATTCTGCTCGGCCATCAGTTGTTTCATAATTTCGGCCTCTTCGGTCAACCTATCAGTTCGCTCGGCCACCAATTGTTTTAGATTTTTGAACTCTTCGATCAACCCCTTGTTCAACTATATCCAAACACTTGTGCGTGCTGATCTCATAATTCTGACCGACAGATGTCATAGTCACGGTCCCATTTATCCTGTTGTGTACGGTTGATATGACGCCGGAATGTCTGTCTAACTTACTGCATAACTCCAAATGCTAGGCAAACAAATTGGGTTAGCACAAAAACACACACTAACAAGCTAAGGCTGTTATGTGTCATCCCGAAAAAGGTTCGCGGCATATGCCGCATGTATCGAGTGTATCCTAGAAAAGATCG
The DNA here is from genome assembly GCA_029990575.1 of Petunia axillaris subsp. axillaris. Classification (NCBI taxonomy): domain Eukaryota; kingdom Viridiplantae; phylum Streptophyta; class Magnoliopsida; order Solanales; family Solanaceae; genus Petunia; species Petunia axillaris. The sequence continues at coordinate 6,641,899 of JARKNS010000001.1, read as the reverse complement.
TCTACGTGGCACGTTGAGACAATGTCAAAACACAAAGCAGAGATAAAATGTATCTCGAGATATGGGACATGCTTGATTTAGATTTTATTTTTAAATTCTTTTACTTTTAATCATTTTTCTTGAAACAACTGACATAATTTAAACAATCACACGAGACAAGAGTAAAAAATAAAAATACAACATTTGGGTATTTGCAAAAGCAAAGAAATACGAGGATACGAAATGACAGACATGAGACACATGAACGATTAAAAATTTTTTTTGCCATTAGAATGGTGTGAAAAGACGACACATTATTCTCAAACTTAGGGTAAAATTCAGACACAGACTCGGACACAAGAAGTTTCCAAATTTTTTGTTATTGTAACGTAAAATGACGACCAAAAATATTTTTGAGACTCGGGATGAAAATCGGACACAAACTTAGGCAAAAAGAAAGGGTCCCAAAAATTTTGATACTATAACGGCATGAAAATGATAACAAGAAATTTTCTACTAGTGGGGATAAAATCTAAACACAGACCTAGACAAAAAGAAAGGGTTCTAAAAATTTCACCATTATAGTGACAGCAAATTATTTTCAAAAAGAAACTCGGGCCAAAACCCGAACACGGAACTAAACAAGATTCTAAAAAAAATCGTCGTTACAATGGCTTAAGTGACGACTAAAATAATTTTTTGAGACTCGAGACTCAAACCCTTATTTTTTTTTTTACGACTTGGATAAAGGTATAAAATTGACACAAATTTAGAAAGATTCGTCATTACAACGACATTAAAATGATAGTTTATTTGACAACTTGGGATAAGATCCCAGATTCGAATTTGAAAAGTTTTTAGAAAATTCATCATCATAACGACATAAAATCTGGACAAAATTAAGGAACCCTTTAACACATATTTAGACACAAAATTTCAAAAAAAAATCGCCATTATAACAGCGTGTAAATTTATTTTCACATTTTAGGATAGACTGTGAGACTTGACTTAAACACAAATGGCCTAAAGAAAATTCGGCATTATAACGACACATTTTTATGACTCAAAAAACCTTTCTTATGGATTTTGGTACAATAACCTAAAAATTCGCCATTATAACGGCGTAAAAATAATGATGACTTTTATTTTTATTTTATTTTTTTCCAGTATTTCCCGACCCCCGAAACCAATAACGGTCAGCATGACAATCTTTGGAATATATGCTACACAGAAAATGCCATAAATGTGCCTTACTTGGATGCGGGTCCCGTCTTGACACAAAGGAGGTCAGCCTAGACAAGTGAAGTACCGGTATATCGCACCTCACTATGTTATCAAATGAAATGCAGATAAGTCGGGCCTAAAGATTTAACTCTAAGTGATGCAACTGACTCGATGTCTAGACTGGCTCAAAACGCAGTGGACAAACTGGGCAGAAAGTGCATCGAGATGGTTTGGCAACAGTGTCTCCGACCTAACCGCGACACATCGTCCTCCTAAATCATGGGCAATTTTGTATAAGAAAGATTTTCCAGATGCTGAAAGCAATACTGGTATATATATGTGAGAGACTCAGAGGGTTTCGTAAGAGGAGACAGTTTATATACAATTCAGATAAATATTAAAGCAGTAACATTCAAAACATGGCAACATACAAAAAAATATTCACAAGCCTAAAAGCGACAATTATTAAAGCCTGAGATTCTACATTCCCCAGCGGAGTAGCAAGCTGTCACGCCCTAAAATTTTACTAAAATAGGCAATGACTTAGGTGTTTTAAAGGTACAAAATTATTTAGAGATTCGGAGTCGCCACTTGACAAGTTAAAAGTGTGCCAAGTCACCAAAATGGTGTACCTAAAACACCTATGACTCGTTTAATGGTCTGCGTTAGAGTTCTGAGTAAGGATCTCGGTTGACTCTCGTGAAGGTGTTAGGCACCCTTGAGTCTTGTGCAAGCACAATTGCTTTATAGATGCTCTCCGGATTTGTAAATTATTGTTTATTAGTTTAATTGCCAAATTATTTTGTTACTCTTTAAGTTTTTAATTGAAATGCCATTTGTTCATTGATGGAAAACTCTACCGAAAATTAACCGCGGACACTTTATCCGGTAGAATTCCGATATAGGTGAGTTCCATGTGAATATCGAACATTAAATTTACTTTGGTCTTCATGCTTTACATTTAGGTAATGTTGCCCGTTCCACAAATGAAAACTCAGTCGAATATAAATGCGCAAGAACCTAACTCGGGCGAAATCTTCCGACTTAAATCAATTAAATCACGCGGGTACTTTTACCCGTTCGAAATTCTTTGACTTAAAATGAGGTCCAATAAAAAAGTGATTAGTTAATTAAATAATCTCCAGTCGGCTTATCAATTTTCCTAATAGCGTTTGAAACATGCAACTCATTTGCCAGTTTTGTTTGCAATTCTTTCCTTTCTTTTGATTAACAATTTTTTAAACGTGCCTAAATGATGCTGACGTTCTGGACAGATCCATTTCTTTTGACAAACTCTCAAGTAATTTGCATTCATGTCCTAACCAACTACTCATTTATTATTTTTCTTATTTTACACGAATTATACACTTTTCAGATCTTACTTTTTTCTTGAAACAACTTTTCTATCTGACTAGGCATTTAATATTTCTCTCATTTTTACAGTGTTAATCGCCCTTTAAATCTGAACACTTCGTTAATGTCTTCAAATATTCATAACCATTTCACATAATAGAAGCGTAATAAGCAGCCCAATAAAGAAATCCACTTTGTTTTTTAAACTAGCAGCAGCATACATATTCGTTTCTTTAGCAGGGCAGTAGCAAAATGTATGTAAGAAACATGATGTTTAATACAAAGTAAAGTTTTCATTTTTGTCTTAACATATCATCTCATGCATAACATACCAAGAAAATTTCCATTTACAAACTTAAAGGAAAAAATATCATGCGCTGAAATTCACCAAATAGCAAACCCCCATCTAACAACCATGAGGACCAAAGCTTAACCAAGACCGCAACAACAGCAAGGACACAACAACTACCAACTCATCTTAAGCTTAACCTGGGACTTCAACACCTCAAGCTTAAATCTCAACCAACTCTCACTATTCCTCACTTCATTACTCTCTTTTTTTAGTCTCTCTTCTCTCAAGATTTTAAGATCTGGTTTGTGAAGTTTCCAGATCTAAAATGTTCTTCCAAAGTGATGAAAATGTGTTTTCTTTCAGATGTTCTTGTATTTTTAAGTGTAGAAAATATTCAGATCTCCCCAAAGTTCTTTATAGAGTGGCAGTGTGTTTTTCAGGTGTCCATGTTCTTCTTAAGTAAGAGGAAAAACTACTCTTAAATAAACCTAATCAAGGGGGGTAAAACCCAAGCCATGTGCCAATATTTTTTACTTTCTCATAAAAGTATTTTTCTTTGGCATGCTTGGTCTAGTGCAAGACAATAATGTTGGCAGAAAGGCCTTAAAAGGTGCTGCCATATTTTTCTCATTGTTTGACATTTTGACATCACTTTTAGACTCTTTTTTACAATTTTTTAGATTTTCCTTTTTTTGGATTTTAAACTAGCAAGTCCAAGCCTAAACTATTTTCTGGCCCTATTAAAAGCCTGATCCACTAAGTTCTAAGTTCCCAGCCTTAACCTTACACTCTAACATTAACTAAACCAAACAGTACACTACAACACATTTATCCAGTTCAATATTTTGACAACAGAAAAAATCAATCAGCCACTTGGTAGGGAATTAAACCAGCCATTAACTCTTCCTCACAAATTAATCCATGTTTACCCAATCAGACCTTAAACATGCTTAAAATTAACACAACTGACAACTTTCACAATTGAACAAGTTTAGACCAACTCTAAATTTTGGTAGCGAGAAGAACTCATGTTTAAACAAACTAGACAAGTAACAAACTCATGCTTGACAGTGAAAGGAACTTGTGAAAATAGTAAACAATATGTGTATATGCGATTGGGAAGCAACCAAAGCCAAAACAACTCCCACAAAAACCATCTAAATAAAGAAATTTACGAAATAAAAAATAATATGTATATATGTGATTGGGAAGCGACGAAAAGCCAAACAACTCCCAAAAATTTTATTTTCATTACCATCTAAACAGGACGCCAAAAATCATCATAGACTGTCATACAAATTGACTGAACCAAATCCAGTATTATACGCACACACTTTCACCCCATTTCAAGTTGTTCCCATTAAAGGTGAATTAGCCAAATATATACTTAACATTAAAACAAGCTGATGAAAAACTTTATCATGCTAAGCATGATACAAACATGGAATTTTTTTTTAACACTAATACTACACTAACAATTTTTTTTCTAAACTAAACATGTCAAAAAAAATGGACATGATCAGCAGGAAAAGACAAAAGCAAGGCATTTTTCTAGCTAACCAGTTACGCTAACGCCAACACCAACACGAGCTAGCGTCATCGCAGCAGCCTTGTCGCTGCCAAAGCTGCGATTCCACTATTTTGCTGCCTTGACACCGCTGATGCAGCGTCGTCCTTGTCATTGACACTGCTGCATCAAAACCAATATGAGCACCACCACGAGTTCAGTGCCTCGCCAAGGCTTATCACAGCACTGTGTTGCCCCACCACTCGTCTCAGCTGCTGCTCCGAAAAAAAATAGGGAAAACAACACATGCCACTAATTCAACTGAAGCCTCCTTCACGCTACCATCTCTACATCATTACACTAAACAGCCCCCGCCAACCTCACAGTTCCATCACGCTACAATACCACTACCCGCACACTGCCCATTACAGCAGCGGCAACGCCACTAAATGCTCCGCATTCACCATAGTTCATCATCATCATCCGCAGTATCTCAAGAACATCACATCCTCACCACGAAACAAAGCCACCACTGCCTCACCACTATCACAACTCCACTCGTCATTCCATCACTATCACAACGTTCCTATGTTCAACCCCAAGTTGCAGCACAGATTTCAACACCACGCTATTGCCCGACAACCACCATGGGAAGAAATAGAAAAAAAAAATAGGTAGAGGTGAAAAAAGGGGGGTAACGAAAGATTTTCATGCATAGATAGGCCTAGAAACGTGTAGAGGAGAGTAGGTTGAACTTGCGGGTATAGAGGTTGGCCGGAGAAGACTCGTCACCATCAGAGCTAGGGTTTCGCCTCACTTTTGAACCTCGATCCACAGCATTCCAGTGAGGTTTATAGGAAATCAATGCCGGAAACGAGAAGAGGGGACCATGGCGAGTCCAGTGATGTATAGTTTTTTACCGAAAAAGACGGCTTTCGCCGCTGTCGGTGGTGGAGGTCCGATGGTGGATGAGGAATTAAGCAGGGTGTCATTTGGTCATGTGATTTTTGGGGAAAAGATTTACCAAAATAGCAAAGAAATCATTTTATATGTAGGAATAGGGCCAGGTCAGGTCAGGTGAAAAGGCTATGGACTGGGTTGTAATTGTTTCTGATGGGCCAACGAAGTATGCTAAGCTTATTTACTTTAATTCACATTTAATCCAACCTCCTTTTTACCTAATTAATTCTTTAACACTTAAAGCAACTAACTAATTAAGCACAATATACACATAAATCAATAATTTAAAAAATGACAACAAATTGGACCACTAATCACATGAAAGAAATATTTTTTGTATTTTTTGTGCCAAAATTAGGTGATTACACTCGCGCCTATAAATTGGGGGTCATTGTCATAAGTAATCTCCTTTGGAATACCGAACCTGTAGATGATATTCTTTCGAATGAAGTCAATCACCTCATTTTGCCTAACTTTTGCGAAAGATCCCGCCTTTACCCATTTGGTGAAGTAATCAATCAGCATAAGTATGAATCGAACACTTCCTTTGGCTTTTAGAAGTGGTCCAATTATATCTATCCCCCACTTCATGATGGGCCATGGTGACACAACCGAATGGAGAGGCTCGGCCTATTGATGAATCATTCGAGCGTGTCGCTGGCCTTTGTTGCATTTTTTCACGAAGGCTTTGGCGTCTGCACTAATAACCGGCCAATAGTAACTAGCCCAAAGCACTTTGCGCACTAGAGCTTTTCCCCCAAATGATTGCCACATTCACTTTCATGTACCTCTTTCATCACTTATTAAACTGCCCCTGGACCCAGATATTTCGCCATCGGGCCGCAATACATTTTTTGTACAACTTTCCTTGAATCATCGAATAAGAAGTTGTTTGAGTCCTTAGCTTTTTAGCTTCCCTCTTATCTGTTAAAAGACTCCCCGAGTCAAAGTAAGAGATAAACTTGGTTCGCTAATCATAATGCACCGAATTAACCTCTAACTTAATCCTTTTCATTGCAGACAAGAGTAACTGAACCATAAAATCAGTCCCCTAGTGTTCCTCTTCGATGGCCGAGCCTAGATTGGTTAAGGCATCGGCCTCGGCATTCTCTTCTCGAGGTATCTGTTGAATTCTCCATTCTTGGAACTTAGCCAAAACTTGTTGAGCTCAGACAAAGAATTGCTGCATCCTGGGCTCGCGAGCCGAGTAGCCCTGTGTACCTGATTCAATATCAATTATGAATCATTTCTCAACTCAATCTTTTCAACTACCATATCTTTGGCTAGTTCCAACCTCGCAATGGCGGCCTCGTATTCCGCCTCATTGTTGGTTACTTTGTTTAATCTGGTTGAGTGCCTCACATTTTCCCCCTTGGAGCTATCAAGACTATTCCGTGCCGGAACTTTTTGAATTAGTAGCCCCATTGGTGTAAACTGTCCATACCCCTGATATTGGCTCTTTAGACACTAAATTTTGTCTTTCAGCCTCGGGAAATATCCCAACACTAGAATTAGCCATGAAATCCACCAAGACTTGGAATTTTATGGTTGTCCAGGGTTGGTAAGTAATATCGTACTTGCTTAGCTCGACCTCCCATTTTGATAACCTCCCCGACAACTCAAGTTTATGTAATATACTTCTCAAGAGGAAGCTTGTAACTACGGCTATAGGATGACACTAAAAGTAACGCCGAAGTTTTCGAGCAGTAACTACTAAGGCAAGTGCAAAATTTTCAAGATGAGAGTACCTGGTTTCAGCATCGATGAGTGTTTTACTGACATAGTAGATGGGTTGTTGCTTTCTATCCTCCTCTCAAACCAGCACTGTACTCACTGACACCTCAGACACGGCTATGTAGACCAACAATATTTCCCCCATCATTTAGTTTGGCGAGCAGCGGCGTATTAGCCAAATAATATTTTAACTCCTTCAACGCTTCTCTGCACTCAAGTGTCCATTCGAAGGTAGTGTTCTTTCTTAAGACCGAGAAGAAATTGTGGCATCGCTCAGAGGACCTCGAGATGAATCTACTCAGGGTTGCGACTTAGCCAGTCAAGGGTTGAACTTCCTTAGTCTCCGAGAGAATCTCAGAGATCTCTTCAATAGCTTTGATTTTCTCATGATTAGCCTCGATTACCCTATCGGAGACTATGAATCCAAAGAACTTCCCTAAACCGATCCCGAATGCACACTTTTCAAGGTTCAGCTTCATATTGTATTGCCTTAAAATGTCGAAGGCCTCCCTTAGGTGATTTAAGTGATCTTCTACCCAAACTGATTTGACCAGCATGTCATCTATGTAAACTTCAATTGAATTTCCAATATACTAGCATTCTTGAGTCCGAAAGGCATCACTTTGTAGCAGTAAGTGTCTCGGTCAATGATGAACGAGGTTTTATTTTCATCCTTCAGATCCATCAAAATTTGATTACATTTCGAGTAGGCGCCAAAAAGGTTTACAGCTTATGTCCAGTCATGGAGTCTATTAACCTATCTACTTGAGGCAACGGGTATGAATCTTTGGGACAAGCTTTATTCAGGTCCGTATAATCCACACACATCCTCTATTTGCCATTTTTCTTAGGCACAACTACGACATTAGCAAGCCATTCGGGATACTTGACTTCCCTCACAAAACCATTATCTTGCAACTTTTTTGTTTTATCTTCATTCACTTTTTTTCTTATGCCAGCATGGGGCCTCTTCTTTTCCTTTACCAAGGTATGGCGTGGGTCCATACTGAGTTTATGTGCCATGATCTCTTGATCGATACCCACCATATCGGCATGGGACCACGCGAAGAAATCATCATTGGACTTCAATAGCTTTTTTCGATTCGGAGTCCAACTCCGAGCCAACAAACACTTTTCTATCTGGAAATTCCTTCGATAACGCAAAGGATACCAGCTCCTCAATAGTTGAGTCCTCGGCCTTGTGTATTCAAGACTCTTGAATGCGTACTGGGATCTTTTCCATCACGTTTCCTTAGAGATCCATTTTAGGACTTCAAGCAATCGGATAGCATTCTCTAGCTACTCGTTGCTCTCTTCGGATCGAGAGGATTCCCCAAGAAGTTGGGAACTTAATGATTTGGTGAAGCGTAGATGGCACAACTTCCATTGCATGAATCCAAGGTCTCCTGAGGATCACAATGTAAGCCATGTCCTCGGGCATGACCTGTAACATGGTTTCTTTCACAACTCCTTCTGCATACATGTTGAGTGTAATCTCACCCAATATTTTTTTCATAGAGTTGTTGAAGTCAGTTAGGATGGCCGCCTTCGGGACAATTTTATTCTTCAACCACATATTTTTAACAACCTCGTAGCTTATAATGTTTGCTGAGCTACCAGGGTCAATCTGGACTCACTTAATGTCCGAGTTGTTGATTCTCAGCATGATGACAAAATCATCATGATGGGGAAACATCCTTCCATCACAATCGTCATCCTCAAACACAATCTCTTTACCCAAACCTCCAATTCGAGTCCTCTTCTCCATTGTTATTTGAATTTAGCAAACTTTTTTGCTCCGGCAAAATTCACACCGTTCACCTCCGAACCTCTACTTATCACATTCACAACTCTCTCAATGGGTGGTCCCTTCAGTGGCTGTCCATCGACTCTATTTTTTGCGAAGTTCTGCTTCTCTTTGATAGTAAGAAGTTCTCCCAACATGCCCTTTTTTCACCAAGTGGGCCACCTCGAGGCGAAGAGCTTCGCAATCCTCGGTGCGGTGACCATAATCGGCATGAAACTCGTAATGCACGTTTTGATCTCTCTTTCCCGAGGTAGTTCTCATATCCTTCGGTAACGTCACCCCTTGGTCTGTCATTCTCTTCAACGTGTTTACCAACTCCGTGGTCGACACATTGAAATTATAATCAAGGATTCGAGGCAAATCCTTCTCCTTGGATACTAAGGCGGGCCCCGTAGAGCTTTTTTCGTTAACGTTGGCACTAACCCTGCCTTCAAGCCGTTCGCTCACATATTGTCCCCGAAACCTCTGACTCACGTGTTGCCTTTGTGAGCTGTAGGGCTCATACCGATCCCTCAAATTTCGTCGTGGTGCCTCGGTGCGTCGTAAGAACTCAGGGCGGCCTCTATAGTTAGAGCTTCGACCAGAATCTCTCCATTCGACTTCTTCATACCTTACTTTGGTAGTAGCTCTATCGTGTAGCTCGTCCCACGTTTGAGCTTGGTATTGTTGAAGTTCTTTCTTCAGCTCGACGGAGCTTCAGAGTTACAAACATTAATGTTCTTGTCGAATGCAATGATGGCCAGATTATCATCCATTGTTGGCAGATCCGTCCTTTCTGATTGAAAGCATTCAAGAAAGTCCTTGATAGATTCCCTGAACCGTTGTTTAACTTCGAAAATGTCCTATTTCCTCTGGAGGATTTTTTGAACCCCAGTGTGAGCCTTAATGAACGAATCAACAAATTCATTAAAGTTTAAAATAGATTCTGAGGGCAAGTGCATATACCAGCATACCGCCCCCTTTTCCAAAGTAGTGTTTTCAAAGGCAGGGGCATGAGGCGAGGCGTAAGCCCTGAGGCACGGGGGTGCATAAGCTTCATGGATCTTTAAATTTTATGAATTTATGATTTTTTTTTAAATAGTGTCAAATAGATATATCTAATTTTCCGTTTAAATAGATAAATAGTGTCATAATTGAATTTTCCGTTTAACAAAGAACAAATTTTTAGATAAATAAATGAATGATTATTTATTTTACGGGAATCTCTCACAGTCTCATGATGAAACTCTAATTGCTTACTTTTACCAAATTGAAACTATAATTATGAGTCTCAATGTACTCAACTTCTAATCTGTGATTAGCAAAGAGTACTTGCGAAGAGATAATGGTTAACAAAGCGACTTTTTGGGGGTTTACGAGACTAATTAGACATAATTACATGGAGAACTGTAGGGTGAGCCCTGTGCGTTAGGCGTTTTGTGCGTTTAGGGTGTAAGCCCAGGCACTTGAGGCGTAAGCCTAACGAGGCAAAAGCCCCCATGTAAGCTCAAGGGCATTTTATGAGTGCCCCGCCCCAGGGTGAGGCCCAATTCTGCCTTTTAAAATAGAGTTCCAAAGTATCTCCAAATTTATTCAAAAATATCGATTCCTTCTCTATCTCAGACAAATCATTTCTTTTCACCATCGCCATGAACTCGCTTATATGTTCAACTAGGTCGGTAGTACCATCATACTTTTTCAAGATTGGCATCTTGAAATGCTTTGGAATGGGCGCTGGGGCAGCCTCGGGTTTGTAAGAAAACTGCCTGCATTTATCAATATCTAACGCCCTTTGGGTCTTCCTTATACCGGGGATGTTCTCGAGCCATTTTTCGACTTGGGCTTCGATATCTTTTTTCAATTTTTCAAGGTCTATCGAGACATTTGTTTCCACTATGGTGGGTGCCGTCCCGAAGGGTGGATTGGCGTTTGGTGCAGTCCCTGAGTCTCTAGATGTAGCCCCATTTTGAGTTCCCCCTGTTGTGCGCCTATAGGCACGAAGTTTGGGATGCCTCTATTCGGAGCTACAAGTGGAGTATCATTAGGGGTGGCACTGTTTCTTATCGAGGATACTTCCAATGAACTACGGAACTCAGCGTTGAAATTTGCCTGTTCGGCAAATTGCCTCTGGAGTTGTTGTAAGGTGTTTATAGCGTAGGCTTAGAACGGGTCGTTTGACCCGGATGAAGAAGGGTCGACTAGAGGCGGAGGAGGAGGTGGAGTTATGATGTTTGGTGGTAGCGAACACCTTAGTATTAACCTGCCCAGCGGGGCATTGTTGGTTTTTATTAACTGATTCTTCGTTGTCAGCCATTGCTAAGGATCTGAAGTGTTAAAATGAACGAATGTGTCGCACAACTTTGGAACAAGACGTTATTGTTTTAATTCCCACAGAATGCGCAATTTGTATTGCCCTAAATCAGATTAGAACAAAATATCAAATTTATGATGGGTTTACAAGCAAATATCAGTATCAAAGTTGCCTAAAAACAATTAATCAAAATAAACAACTGAATGATAAGAGCAAGAACGTAAAATTTCGATCGTGGGGATCATGGCTTGTTCCTGTCCGTTGATTTCTGAAGTAGTGGGCGGAGATCGTGGGGAGACCTAAACGCTGGAGTTCAACTGTTCCCCGATGCTTGGAATTCTCTCCTCGGGGGCGCAAATCTACAAGTCATCGAGGCGATTTGTCTCCGAGGCTTATCAAGAGCTTCAACCTCGGGGTCTCAGCTGGGTGTTGTGTTGTTGACCTTGCGTCCAACTTTTACAAACCCTTGCATGACGTGTCCCGAATCATGTGCTTGAGGTGACATGTGTGCAAGCTACTTTTCACCCAATGCATTATAGTGACTCCATAGGTATAAAAACCAAGATGTATCTCTCTATAGTATGTTCCCCAAAACTTCTAATCTAAGCCAAATTCAGATATAACACATTGCAATCCTGCGATTACCTCTAATCCTAACCAACAGCTTCATATGTCATTAACCTATCAAGTTAACTATAACTGGAAGGTCTTTACTTTTTCTCCAAAGTATCTCTTATAAATTACTTCTATAAAAGAAGATAAGGTAAAACTTGATAGCCATGACAAAAAGAACTAACAAGACATAAAGCTAGCAAAGAAGTTTTGTTTATGCCTAAAACTTACTCGTTAGGTATAATTAAATTTATATTAGTACACATGCAATAATGAAATATCCAAAAACAATAGAATAAAAGAGAAAAAGTAAGAGTTTATTTCTTGAGTAGAGAGGATTCTAGTCGAATCTTGATGATGAACCACAATGATGGATATATTTACCGCAGTCCTAATTATTGTAAAATATTTATTCTAATAGTCTTTGGCCTATTATAAGAGGCAGTTACACGAAGTAAAACATAACTAGGAAACTAATATTTACAAGGAAACTATGAGTACGCTCGTCGGCTCTGGGACTGTGCCTAATGAGCGGTCGTGGCTAATAGAGCGGGTATATGTCCTGCGCCCATTTACTTTCAAGCTAATCCATATTCTTGCCAACTAGCCTCGTATTTTCGTAATTGTAGGTGGCATATTTTTACCCACACTATCAATTCCACCCCCACTTTCCGAGTGTTGCCGTAAGTAGTCGGGAAGTGAGCAGAAGTGTAAAATGAGGTGAAAGATCTTAGCAGGTGAAGTTCACACCTGCTGACACTCTATCTTCGGTGCACATCAAATCATGCTCATGTGCACCAACATGTTATCTTCTGAGTGGTAGTCTGCGCATGCGTCTTCCCGGCGCTATTGTTCCTCTGTCATAGCACGTTAGTAGCGCGACGTACCACGTCTGCCATAATCTTCACATTCCTACGTCTACTAGTCAATGCTCTTCTTTCCAAGTACCTCCGTGCATTATATATATTCACATTTCCACCTCTCATCTTAATCTTCATCTTCTATTGTTCCTTTGCTTGTACTTTCTACAACTGATTCTCCTCCTTTTCCGAATTCCTTTATTCACAGTCGCTGCTTCTCCAAATTTTCTTCCCAACACCTTTAGAGCTCAGGACTACATCCCCATAAAACCCAATTTTGATAGAGATGGCAAAATGCTTATAAAACTGAAAACCAAGAGAAAATGAATAACCTGACCATTGAAGCTTATCATTCTTTAATACAAGAGGGAGACATCCCTCAAGTCAAACTTGACTGCACTTGGAGCTCGGATGTCGAAATCATTGTCCCAACTGCGAAAGAAAGGAATTCTAGTCGCCGTGAAGGTTATTTCTTTGTTCATACATATTATTTCACCATTAGACTAGGGCTACCGGTGCACCTAGTTGTTGAATAGGTGTGCCGACAGTACGACATCTGCTTGGATCAATTTGGCCCTTCTGCATGGTGTCTGATAACTATTATGGAGTATCTGGCCTCCAAGGCTGGGCTTGAATTCACTTCTAGCATCTTCATGCCTTTTACTCTCCCCGACTTCAAAAGGAAGGGACTTCGTTTCTGATAACGAAAAATATTGGTGAGCACGGAAAGTGTTACCGCTACACTACCTTTTAAACCACCAACTTAGTCTCAGCCTTTCTTACTTGAAGTTTTTTAACATGAAGTGTAAGTTGGCCCCCCTAATATCGCTCCTTAATTTATGCTTGCTGATAGGCTCTTTTATATTGAGCCTTTACTCTTGTCTCTCGCAGTGCTTCGTGTCACTTATTCTCCCTACTTCTTAATGATATGGTTGAATGGGTTAAGAGACTTTTCTCTACCAACCCTTCGACGATGATAAATTTCAGGGACATGGCTACTATTCGGCAGTGGTGAATAAATAGAATCGAGATCACTGAGCCTTATGTGAAAGACCTTCCTGGCCTTGAAGCGGCCGCTGATAAAATTTCTGAACAAGCTAGTAGCTCTCGATTCTATAAGAAAGAATTACATGACCTATGGGTTCTGCCTCCACCGCTCCTACCCCCGCTCTGCGGACCGATGAAGTCCCTCGAGCAGCCGAGTTACAAATAACCATAGCTCACTCTGTGGCCGTCCCTTCTAGCACTTGATTTATATGCATAATTATAAAATTTATGCTCATCTACGGTGGTAACTTGAGGTGGAGCACCTGGCACGTTACCGATCCGATGGTGGATAACCTTCATCTCTTTCAGGATATCCTAAATAACAGGTGTTCCTTTGAAATCTTTTTTGTTGACTACTATGGATCTGTTAGGGGCGGCATCCATGTTGAGTTTCTAATTGGGCATGGATGTTGGTGACTTGTTTGCCGGTGCTAGTCCTCGCGGAGACGTGGGCCTCTAAGATGATTCAGCAAATATTGCTCAAAAATTTTGAGCCATGAATTCGACAATGTTGGTTGAGTTGCTTTGCCCATTCTTCCTGCTTTTTAAGATACCAACGAGGAATTCCTTAAGCCTAGAATTATTTCTGCATTGCTGATCGTCTTCCCCATCACTGGCGACAGGAATCGGATCCTTGGCAAAGTACTTTGCCTAATCACTAGGATTGCTGGGATCATTTACGAAATTGTCAACTGCATTAGCGGTGTTCTAGGGAATAGTATCGTTGTCGTCCGACATGACTGGGTCTTCTCCTTCGTAGGAAACTACAATTTCCTGTGCCCTACGGTGGGCGCCAAACAGTTTAGACCTAAATTCGGTCGTTCAGGTAAACGAATTAAATTTATTAGAGGGTCACAAGCAATACAGCAAATACGCAGGAAAAGAAAGTAAAACTGAGAGAAAAGTAACAGACTAGAAAGTAAAGAGTTTTATTCCTTGAGAATAGATGGATTCAATGTGAATCGATTAATGTACAATACAATGTAAGAAGGTGTATTTATCACAAATATTTATCCAGTCCTAATTATGGTATAATACAAAGACTAATAAGGCCATGGGTCTGTGAATTCAAGGCGGCGGTATATACAAAACCCTAACTAGGAGACTGTAAACCTTAAGGCGGCGAGATGTATACCTTACATCCTATGCCTACACCTGCTACACGGTCGTGGCTTGAAAAGCGGGCGCGTATCCTCTCCGCCCAGTGATTTGTTAGCTAAGTCTACTCTGGCCAGCTGGACTTGCATCCCCTTAGTCAAAGGTATCGTATTTTTTCCAACACAACGGATGCTCAACTTGCTTGTGATGCCAAAGAAGTTTCTGAAGAGGGTCAACCTAGCTATGATGGTGACGTCATTCTCATGGGCCAAACTAGTGATGATGTTAGGACGTCTAGGGATGCTGCAGAGGAAGCAATTCCCCCTGATCCGAATTAGTTTGCCTAGCTCTTTCTTTTTTTTAGCATGCATGGAGCCCTTATACCTTTGAAACAATTGGTGTGATTTCCTTTTTAACTCCAATGTTGTTTTGTCCATTTTCACCTTGAGTTGTTTTCTCAATTTGTTACTATTCATTTAACTGTAAAAAAATATTGTCTCGTATAACTCACAGGCTTCTACGTCTTGCATAAGGCTTTGTCGACGAGGTTGACTGTGCTTATGTAAATCAAGAATATTTATGCTTGACAAAGGCTTGATTATCATCTGCAGAAGAGCGTCTTTTACTCGCGACCACAGGGATGTCCTAAAGTTTTGCCTAACGAAGGTGCAGTTTGCATCTACAGAAGGCGACTTTTTAATAAAAGGCTTAGCATGCGCCCAGAAAAGGACGGCTTTAGTCTTTTATAATCAAGACACTTTTGAACCCATAGAGAACTCATCTTTTGTCCACTCGAGTGCGTAACTTTTTTTGGCACTACGTAGGTGAGCGCCCCCTCCTCCCCTTCCCCCTCCTCCCACATAGGTGCAAGTTGAATTGTTGATTTCAACATGCATTGTAGCCTGGGGGCTTTTTTAGAGTTGATCTAGTTAGTCGAGCTAGTTAATGACTTCAACTTGTTATATGTCCAAGGGCTAATTTAGAGAGAATCTAACATCGTTAAACTGACTAAATTGAAATAGCAGCTTTTGTTAAATCGAGGATGCAGGGTTTGAACATACAAAATGGTGTTGGGCCCGTAACATCCTCAAAAGGGGCGCTAATCCCGTAAATTCATTGTGAAATAAAAATAAAGGGGAAAGAAATAAAACAAAAACTACAAGATGTCATGTTTCAAAATTGCTAGTTTCTCCATCCTCTCCCCCTCCCCTATATTTCGAGCATCCGAGTTTATGTGATAGTAAACTCTGATACTATTGTTTAGGGGCTTCTGCTTCTTTGTGAGGGTTTAACCCTTCCTGCTCTCCTCATTCGACTCCAATAATAATTGTTGTAGAGCATCCCTTCACAATCTGTTTCTCTCTATGGATCTCTTTTATCCCTCATTTAGTTGAATATTTTACCTTCTATGGTAGAGTTGACGGTATAGCCTGCATCTCTTATATCAACGGTCACCCTACGATGGCATTGTACGGGATGTCGCCCATCATTACCTGAAAAGATGTTGCCCTGGTTACCCCAGGCATGTAGACGGGTAGGGTTATCTCCCCGGCTGACTTTTTGCTTGAGTCATTAAAACTCGACAACATATATGAGATTGGGACTATCTGTTGTTGACACCCAATTTTATCCCGAAATATTTAAATCAATGTCTAATTATTTTAAGTAGGGGTTAATTTTATTTTATCAAAGGGCGAATTGAATAATTTTGAAGAAAAGGCTAAAGACGCAATTCACATCCCATTTCGTCCCACTTACGTAAAACCTACATAAGACTACACACACGCCCTTAATCAGAATTCCAAAAAACTCAAAGAAAATCCCTCAACCCATTTCCCCAGCCCGCTAGGGTCATTTTGATCCAGGGAGAAAGGAATTGGAACCCTAATGGTTTCCATATAAGAGGCTGTTAAGGAGCCGTTGGGAGGAAGGAGAACAGCGGCGGAACAGAGGGTTTCAAAATCTATTTGAGTTGTTGATAGTGAAGAAGAACCAGCGGCCGTGATAGGGGAATAGAGGTAAGAAAAAGGGGTTCGAGTTTTGGTTCTATGAGTTCAAGTTTAAAATGGGAAAATAGGGAAGGAAGAAGGTTCTTAGGGTGAAGCAGCAGCCAGGGGAAAAAGGGAGAAAGCAGCAGTAGTAGGGGAATATAGAGAAAAGACATATACAGGGGGACGCCAAAATTTTTAGTTTTAAGTTTCAAAAAAAACACAGTGCATGTTTCAGCTAATTTTGGGATTGTGTCGTCGCTTCATCATTCGAGTCGTCGATCCTGTTCGAGTCGTCACTTCAGTTCGAGTGCGCATTCTTCAGACCATCGCCCTAGCTCGCTTCATCGCAGCAGGTAGTAATCCTTCTCCGACTTTATTTTTCCATTCAGTGACATGTTTACAATTATGTATTTACAATGATACGTTCTTCAGTATTATTCGAGTGGTTATTGCTGAACTTCTTAAGACATGTCAGTAGTATAAAAATTATTTTTTATGCCTAGACATCGTTAGTTATGGAATAGTCTATTTCAGTTTGGTTTTGTCATCGAAAAAGGATTTAAGATGTTGGTTTTGAGTACATTCTTGAACCGGGAAACATGTGAATAGTTTTAATAAGTAAACTTTGTTCCTTCCTTAGTTCAGAGGTTTATCTAATGTCCTCCCGTGCTGACTTCTGTTCTTTAAAATTAAAAGTTGGAATCTGGATGAGCGCAATCGGTTTCAAAACTTGAATTATCTGTTTCCTCTCTCTCTTTTATATCATTTCATTGGTATCTTGACTGCATATTTTCTTGTTAATAGTTCCAATAATGGGTAACCTCTCATAGAAATATCCTTGGCTTTGAGATAGCCATTTGAGTACTTTATTTTATTTGTTCAATGACGTCTTTAACAGACAAATGCTCCATCTTTTCAGTGTACATGTTGACCCTTAAACAAAGTGGTATACCTTGGTTGTTTGCTGCATATCCTCTGTTTTCCTTGAGTTCTCAGTTTTCATTTAGTTTTAATCTTCTTGAAATAGTTTGGCTTGTTTATTATGAGTAGGTTCTAGAGTTATTATTGAGAGAAGATTTGGTTTCGCTTAGTAAAGTTGAAAGAAGAGGGTGCTAGTGGGTTCTGTTTGAGAGCATTCAAAGCTGGTTAGTGAATTTATGTGCAGGGTTGGCTCAGGTGTTTGAAAGAAGTGTAGGGTGTTTAGTTTAGACTGCTGGTGTGGTTGCAGGTGTCCTGGAGGTTGTGGGATTGAGGGAATGATCAGGGAATTAGGCTTGGAAGTGGAGGAGTGTTCCCAGGTGTTTGGTGAAGTGTGTAGGGGGCAATAGTCTCTGATTGTTTGTGCAGGCTGTTAGTTATTGGAATGCAGGATAGTGAAGGTCTGTGAGTTTGGAGGCAGAGTGTGTAGGTAGTTTTGATGTATGCAGGTAGGTAAGAGAGTTTGTGAGTTTGATGGAGTTTCAGGAGTTTGAAGGGTCCCTGTCTGGTGGTCTTAGAAGTAGGATTGGTTTCAGGGTCTGCTTTGTTTTTCTCTGTTTCTTAGAAGAGGCAGCAGGAGTTAGCTTGTAGTCCAGGGGTCATGTAGTTGTCAGTTTTGTTAAGATGTGAGAGGGAGTTGAAGCTGCAGGGTGGTCTTTGTTCTAGTTGAAATGTAGATTGCTCCCAGTTTGTTCAGCTAAAGCTTCTTCCACTGTTTTCCTTCCTTTCAATGATATGATTAGCTAGGTTCAGTGTTTGCTTTCTTTCCCAATTTGTCAGTTTCTTTCTTGTGTTAAGTGATCTTTCCAGGCTTGATGTTAAAGTTGCATGCTTTGTCATAAAATTGATAGTCTATGAGTATGGGTGGTTTCTGCCTTGGTTGCCTGTTCTTTCTAAAAATGTATGGAAGTTTATAGGTTCCATCTTGTGTTATAAATAAAGTAGGTGCAAGTTCCTAAGGTGACACCACTTAGTTTAGTTTCAATGTCTTTATGATGAAGTGGACTTATGTTAGTTTGTATACTGATTGATAAATTTCTCCAAGATTCAGTTTGTTAATCTTGTTTACAAATGGAACTTTTTCTTGATAAATCTTTTAGCTTAGAAGGTTTATTCTTTGATATGTATCCTGATTTATTTGGTGGGTTCATAAATGTCAGAGCTTTCATGTGTTTCAATATCTACGTTGTTTGTTTCAATATCTATTCCATGGTGGGTTCATAATTGGTATAGTATAAAGCACAGGGTATTTAACACTTAACAAGTAAAACAATAGTAGGAAATGTTGTTTAGCAAGTTTGTAAATCGGTGTCCATCATCAGGAAACAGATCTTTGGAGAGACATTTCTGTCAACATGAATTAAATTCTAGTTAACTGTTTGCTGAATACAGTAGTCAAGCTTGACGTGTCTTGAAATATACAGCATGTTTTGTCCTTAAAATTTTGTCAAGTTTCTGTCAGTTTATCCTTAAAATTTTGCCAAGTTTTTAATTTGATTAGAATTATTATTTTTTTAATATATTCAGATTCATGTATAAATAAAGCAACCTGCTATGTCGAATTAATTGCTCTTGGGTCATTGTCACACTTATCTAATTTCAGAATTGTGTGCTCTTTTATTCCTGCAACTTGCTTGCTTCTTTTTATAGTACTACCATAAAATTCTCAAATTCTTTTGTTATTACGAGCCTATGCTAATCCTTTTCCTTTCCTACCTTTCTTTGCATAATACTCCTCGGGATCGAGTTGGCTAAAACTCACCAATTGGGATGACTTATTGGCATCGGAGTTGCATTGGGGTTGAGTTCGGGCTCAAGCATCCAAGTTTTCAAGACCTTTATAAAATTTAGAAATCCAAGGCTCGTTTTGCAAGTTTGCTTTCCGGGTTCTATCTTTTAACTCTTGTCTTCCCTTTGCCCTTAGGATATTTATATAAATTACTTGTAGATTAATTATGTATTTATATTTATAAATAAATATTTTTATTGATTGAGTTATTATATACTTTATGATTATTTCCTTTAAATTTTTGAGTTGTTATTTAATTTATTGCAAACCAGGCCATTTAAGCAAATGCGTGCAAAATTTCACAAATTTTCAAAACTACGCTTGATAACGGACTGTAAGAAAAGACTTCTATCTTATTGATACGAAGTAGTTTCTTTTAAAAAGTCAAAATTTATAAAGAAGTTTTAATTAACTTCTAAACGTCCCGATATAACTTTGCAAAAAGCGACTTGAAACTTAAGTTCCATCTTATGATGAGAAACCCGGGTTTTAAAGTTGAAATTAAGCAAGTGCTATTTATGCGCTATCACATACAAGTTGGCAAAGAAATTAGGACGATCAAATCGTTCCTTTTCAAAAGAAAAATATGCTTTATTTATTTATTTATTTATTTATTTATTTTATTTTGAAAATAATTAAAGCTTTTAAATAAAATTGTAAAATCTTTTGAAAACTTACTAAATTTAATTAGTTGAATTAATTAATAGTTCAATTAATTATTTTTTTTTTAGAAAAAGCGCATAAATAGCACTTGCAAATATTTTGGAAACCTGTCGGATTAACCATTTTTTTTAACGGAATTTCGAAAGTGCCTTAAAAACCTTCTTTCGAAATTAGCAAGACCTCTTACCTTTAGAATCTCTGAAAGAAAGACCGCCTTTTTATAAAAACGGAGTTTTGCATGCATTTATTTATCTGGTTCCCTGTTTTTCCTTAAATTGGGTGGCGACTCCAAAAACTCCAAAAGAGTTTGTCCATCCTTTCGATATTCCTGAAATTTAATCCTTCGGGGTTAATTTTTATGGGAGTTCAACAGTATGGCTACTTCACTGGGGAATAATAATGGTTTTGACCATAAAGGTTTCCAATTATTTGCAACTAGCATGCTTAATTTATTTTGCTTTATTATATTTGTTTGTTTGTGTGCCACGAAAAGCATGTTACTACACTCTTATTTGCGCACATATAAACTAGCATTCCGTTCATACTTCCCCCACTCCTGGGAACCTCTTGCATTTTCACCCCAAATATCCGTGAGGTACGCTCATGCGTACCCGCACTTTCTTCCACTAAAGAACCCTATGAAGAGTTGGTATACCGGCGGATTGTCGTGGGAGTAATTCGACTGCGAGGCCGCCTGCCACTCACCTGTTAGCCTCAACCGTTAACCCACTCTTAGACGGAGCTTTTAGGAGCATGCATGCATTTACACCTTAGTTTGGACCCGGTCCTTGGTACCGCCTCCATAGTCAGGAAACCACCTTTACGTCAGCGGGTTCTTGAAACCTAATGACAATGCATATTATGTGTTGTGTGATAACGAGACCTCAGTCCTAGCCATGTTTTGAGCAAAATCAGATTTAGAATTTTGTCTCCCATTTTGTCTTTTAGGTCAGAAAATGGAAGAATTTAGCAGAATCTATGTGGTCATAGCAGTCCACATAGAATTTGAGATCATAGACAGAATTGCAGTTTGGAGAAAGTTAGGCCGATTTGGTTGGTTTGTGTTTTGGAGATGGCCTAGTGTAGCGAGATCTAAGAGGCGAAGCCCCTGGTGTCTTTAAAAGGGTCAGTGGGGTCCCTCTTCTGAATGGCTTTGCGTGTGTGCAGGCCTATGTTGACTGTCCAGCTGCATTCATGATAATTGAAGTATGCTTGTCTTATACTAGGAGAGTGAAGCCCCTATGTCTATAAACGACCAATGGGGTCCCTCCTTGAAGACCAGTGCGGTCTTGGCTACCTAGGAAACTGAGAGGCTTGATTAAAGCCGAGGACCAGTGAGGAGCCCTATGAACAAGGTCTGTGAACCTTGCAAAACCTATGAAGCTGAGAGGCTTGTCCAAAGCCAAGGACCAGTGAGGTTTTATTTGTAAAAGGTCAATTGGAACCTTTTATGATTTGCAGTCTGGTATTGTGAAGGCGTTGAAAATTTCATCCCTGGATGTTGTAAATAATTAGGAGTTGTGATTGGAGGAGTGTGGATGTTTACAAAAGGTGTATGGGGATTGTTTCAGGTTTTAGGCATTTGGGTTTAGAATTTTGTGCAAATGTTGTGAAGAGCATGAGCTGTGTTGGAATTTCGAGTTGACACCAAATTTTGGAAGTTAGTTGGGATACTGGAATTGCAGTGCCAAGGCGGAGAGATGATCATTATCAATTATTGTTATTATTGCTTACTCTAAATCTGAGTTGCTCAGAACTGGCATGAACTATTTTTCGTTACCACTTGTTTGCGCGATTAGGCTTACCTCTAGCACAAAGAGGCACCTTACAGGGTAGGACGCGCTCGCATTTTCATTTACGCTCAACTAATTGTGATTGCCACATGTCAAACTTGCTTAAAATGCAAAGCGCTACGTGACGCGCGCTACGTGATTGTATGCAATGTTGTTAATGACACGCAAACTAACATAGTTTACCTTTTGAATTTTTCTTTTGTTTGATTATTCCCCAAAACAGAGAGAGTTTGATTCGTGTTGACTCCCGAGTTGGTTAAGTGTCTAATCTAAAGTGAAGCAAGCAATGACTGATAATCAGACTGGTATTCCTGCATCTTCTAATGAGCAAACAGTTGTTGTTCCTGATGAACAAATTGCTAGAATGGCTAAGCAGATAGAGTGTATGCAAGCTGAACTAGACAGAATGAAAGGGTCGAGCCACCAAAACGCGCCAGCCATGCTATCAACTCTGAACCCCAATGTTGAAACTGCCAATCCCAACACGCTTTTAAATTCCAGTGTCATTCGTACGCCTGCACCAGTTCACAACATCCCAAATGCATTCATTAACCAGAAAAACTTGCCTCACTATCAATATTTACTTGCCAAAGATACTCCTCGTCCTCCACAATCCAAAGCACCTATTTCTATGGCTGTTGCTCCTCAAAATGCCAATGATCCAAGACAAGGATATCCTGAAGCCCAATACTATGAGCATGACCCCAATGGCAAGAACGTGGATTTCACTAACTATGTGCCACAAAGTGAAATGCCCGTAACCGTGAAAAAACGGGGAAGGACAGTTGAGCAAGGGGAGATAATCCAAACAATGAAAATCATGCAGCAATCCATTAAAGATTTGCAAGTGTCTAGAGGGCGTCAAAGTATCTCCTATCGGAATCTTTATCTATACCCTGACGTTACTCTTCCTCCCGGGTTTAAAGTGCCAAAATTTGATATGTATGATGGTCATAGTGACCCATTTGTTCATTTGACCAAATATATCAACCGAATGAGGGTTGCGGGAGGTAAAGAGGAACTTCTGATGGCCTTCTTCAGTCATAGTCTGGAAGGTATTGCTGCTGAATGGTTTTCAAGACAGGATATAAGCAAGTGGAGTGAGTTTGATGACATAGCCAATGATTTTACAAAGCAGTTTGAGTACAATGTCGAGGTGGCTCCTGACCTTATAACCTTGTCCAATATGAAGAAGAAACCAACAGAAACCTTTAGGGAATACGCACTGAGATGGCGAGAACAGGCTGGAAGGGTGCAACCACCAATGACTGAGAAAGACATGGTGAAGTACTTCATCCGAGCTCAAAATGATTCTTATTACATGCACTTGCTCCCTATGATGGGTAAACCCTATTCTGAACTTCTTATGATAGGAGAAATGATTGAAGAAGGGATTAAGACGGGGAGAATTGTAAGTTTTGCTACAGTGAAAGCAACTGCGCAAGCCATCCAGACTGGTTTGGAAAATTTAGAGGAAAAAGAGAAGGAAGTTGGCATTATTACTACCAAGAACTCATTATCCCAGCCTACTCACCAAAGCAATCCACATCCAGGCTACAATGCTCAACCCGTTTACTACCAGCAATCATTTGGCCGCCAATCAGAAATTAACAATCCCCAAGTCCGCACTTTTCAAAATCGCATAGCCGTACCAAAGCCACGCACTAATCCTGTCAAGAAGACATATAAAACCTACACGCCTTTAGCGGAACCTTACAGTCCGCTTTATGAAAGGCTAAGGGCAGCTGGAGTGATTCACCCTATTGCTGATGCGACACCTAATCCTCTTCCGAAATGGTTCGATGGAACCAAACATTGTGCCTATCATTCAGGGGCTCCAGGACATGACACTGAAAATTGCTACAGTCTAAAAAATGCAGTTGAAACTTTAATCCAAGAAGGTTCGATTCAACTCATTGGGAATACACCTGCTGATAATAACCCTTTGGTAGATGATGAGTATGGCATACACTTGATATCAGTTGATGAGGCTGAAAAAGGGACCATTGTGATCCCAAAGAGCCAAACAACAAAGAAGAGCTCTCGAACTTACAAAGTCGGGAGGGCCAAAAGCTTTCAACGCAGAGGACAAATCAAGACAAACCCAAACTGGGGCAGATTTTATTGAAGAAATTTTGGTTGCCAAAGAAGATAAAGTAAATGCCTAGCCAATATCAAATCAAGAACAATCAAGAGATACTACATCCGACAAGCGGCAAAATCAGTCTTTTCATTTCAATGTAATTTTCTATGTAATGCGAACTACGCGTAACCTGATTCCCAAGGCGGGATACGTAAGCAACTCACATAGGGCTCGGTTACACTAGCGTAGGATTCCCCTATTTCCTCTTTTATGTAATTCTGAACTACTTTTGGTCTGATTCCTGGAATGGCAACAGGATAAGTAAGCAATCCACATCGGACTCGATCAAATTATTGTAATGCTTAGGGCCTGTTTATCTTTGATGATGTAATTCTGAACTACGCATCTGGGCAGATGTGTAGGCATTCCAATTCGGATTCGGTTTCGTACTTAGATTGCCATATTCCCTAAAGCTTTATGTAAGTAGAACTACGCACGGTCTGATTCCCAAGGAGGGATACGTAGGCGCTCTCAACGGGCTCGACTCTATAATATTAAAATTTTCGGTTTCCCCTAAAGTAAGCAACTGGGGCAAATTTTGCAAGGCAAGTTGAAGATTTGAAAGATCATAACTGGGGCAAATTTTGCAAAAAAAGCCGTATTGCTTGACAAAGATAAGTTGGCCAAGTCTCAAAAGATGGACCGCAAGTCTAGACAACGAGAGAAGAAGGAAGCGGTTGAAGGATGAAGGCTCGAGTCAGCACGAATCAAACGCTTCACCCTCCCTCCCAAAACTAATAATTTTTCTTTGAGTGCAGGAATTCTCAAAAGCAGCAAATGAGGAAAATTTGCAACTATTTTGTCATACATATTGGACAATGTTGCCAAGATAATCAATCGAGATTGGAAGCATTATTTGATTCATCGCATACGCGAAACAATTTTTTTTTCCTCTATTTTGCCCTTGCTTAATCAAAACCTTATTGCTTCATTAACTACTTTACTTTACTCTTTGCAGGAATTAAGCATCAACTTCAGTTTTACTCAAGAGCAACACTCAACCCTTTATGGCGTCACCAAATATAAGCCGGACAGCTTAAACTCTCGCTTTACATCTCATTTATCTTTGACATTTTCCTATTTATATGAATTTAACGAAAACTTTATTTTGCAGGACATTTATTTTACAAGTGTCAACATCAAGTCTATTGGTGACAACCGAAGACATCACTTTATTGTCATTATTTACCATAGACAACCAGTGATATTATTTTGATAAAATTGTTATCAAAACTTGTCATAGACATTTGATTGAGGTATCATTAGTACCGCAGACCATCAAGGATGTTATTATCAAAGACCATGACTTTTTATATTGGATCCATTGTACACAATCGATGGTATTATTCCAATGGCTTTCTTATATTGGATCAATCCTATAATTGATGGTTTTGTTCCAATGGCTTTTACATCGGATCCATCGTACACAATCGATGATATTATTTCAATGGCCTTCTATTTTAGATCATCGTACACAATCAGTGGTATTATTCCAATGACCTTCTGATATTATTCTAATGGCTTTTATTGGATCCATCGTACACAATCGGTGGAATTATTCCAATGGCTTTCTTCTATTGGATCCATCATACACAATTGGTGTTTATATCGGATTTATCGTATACAATTGGTTGCATTATCTCAACGATTTTATTATGATTGTCTTATTATCCAGTCTGTCGTATACAACCGAAGACGCTATATTTATCAAGTCTATCGTATACAATCGAAGACATTATTTATGAAGCCTATCGTAGACAATCGAAGGCCCTATTATTATGGAGTCTACCATAGACAATTGGAGGTCCTATTACGAAGTCTACCGTAAACAATCAGAGACATCACATTTACCAAGTCTGCCGTAGACAATCGGAGACGTGGTTCTTTATCAAGTCTATCGTAAACAATCGAAGACGTCATAATCATTTAAAGCCTTTCATAAACAATTGGAGGACTTTTTATGAAGCCTATCGTAGACAATCGAAGGCGCTATTGTTATGGAGCCTATCGTAAACAATCAGGGCCTTAATATGAAGTCTATCGTAAACAATCGAAGACGTCATAATCATTTAAAGCCTTCCATAAACAATTGGAGGCCTTTTTATGAAGCCTATCGTAAACAATCGAAGGCGCTATTGTTATGGAGCCTATCGTAAACAATCGGGGGCCTTAATATGAAGTCTATCGTAAACAATCGAAGACGTCATAATCATTTAAAGCCTTCCATAAACAATTGGAGGCCTTTTTATGAAGCCTATCGTAGACAATCGAAGGCGCTATTGTTATAGAGCCTACCGTAAACAATCGGGGGGCCTCATTATGAAGTCTATCGTAAACAATCGAAGACGTCATTATCATTTAAAGCCTTCCATAAACAATTGGAAGCCTTTTTATGAAGCCTATCGTAGACAATCGAAGGCGCCTTTTTATGAAGCCTATCGTAGACAATCGAAGGCGCTATTGTTATAGAGCCTACCGTAAACAATCGGGGGGCCTCATTATGAAGTCTATCGTAAACAATCGAAGACGTCATTATCATTTAAAGCCTTCCATAAACAATTGGAAGCCTTTTTATGAAGCCTATCGTAGACAATCGAAGGCGCCTTTTTATGAAGCCTATCGTAGACAATCGAAGGCGCTATTGTTATAGAGCCTACCGTAAACAATCGGGGGGCCTCATTATGAAGTCTATCGTAAACAATCGAAGACGTCATTATCATTTAAAGCCTTCCATAAACAATTGGAAGCCTTTTTATGAAGCCTATCGTAGACAATCGAATGCGCCTTTTTATGAAGCCTATCGCAGACAATCGAAGGTGCTATTGTTATGGATCCTACCATAGACAATTGGAGACTCGATCATGATTAATTCCCGAAAGGCGGCATTTTTATCCTTATATTTTATTTAAGTTTACTTTATGTTTCTATGGATTGAAGTCCTTTAATATTTTATTTTCAGTCTACCAACGGCCCTGAAGTCATCTTGCCTCACAAAGCCGGATTTCTTCTAGTTGATTGGAGACGAGCTTGTCATTGGCATTGAAACCAGCATCGATAAATTTTATTCATTATCTATTTCTTACTCCATTTATTAAGTCTTATTTGCAATTACGCACTTACCGTTTGTCGAGTTTATTACAGGATATTAGCAGCACCGCAGTAGCATTTGGAGCATAACATGGAACTCTTTCTTAGCAGTGAACTGGGGCAATCGTTGATATGAGCCAGACTCGTCAACGAGGATCTGAAGAATCGCACTCGAACAAGCAAGTCTATCCTAATCTTTCATTTCGGATTAGGGTGTCAGTTTGGTTACTTTCCTATTTGTGTCATCTTTTCTGTCAATCGTGCGAGTCTTCGTATATAAGTGTCGTCGAACTACATATGGCCTGATTCTCTTTCAGCCCGAGATATGTAGGCAACTCGAAAACTGAAGTTTGGCCATGCTTATAAGCCTCGGCTTTTGGTCCATGGAATCGAAAGTCTTTGGCTTTATCGTGACAAAATTAGCTTTATGTCAACTTCTTTACCCTGAAAACTCTTTCATCCTTTTCGGGTAAAGAGGGGCAGCTGTTGACACCCAATTTTATCCCGAAATATTTAAATCAATGTCTAATTATTTTAAGTAGGGGTTAATTTTATTTTATCAAAAGGAGAATTAAATAATTTTGAAGAAAAGACTAAAGACGCAATTCACATCCCATTTCGTCCCACTTACGTAAAACCTACATAAGACTACACACACGCCCTTAATCAGAATTCCCAAAAACTCACAGAAAATCCCTCAACCCATTTCCCCAGCCCGCTGGTCCATACCCGGTTCCCCCAAAATTTCAAAAGGTAATCCGCCAAAAATCGATGGTCCCTTTTTCCAGCTTGTCAAAATTCGTACCACACCCTTATCCTAATATACCCGTTAGGGTCATTTTTGTCCAGGGAGAAAGGAATTGGAACCCTAATGGTTTCTATATAAGAGGCTGTTAAGGAGCCGTTGGGAGGAGGGAGAACAGCGGCGGAACAGAGGGTTTCAAAATCTATTTGAGTTGTTGATAGTGAAGAAGAACCAGCGGCCGTGATAGGGGAATAGAGTTAAGAAAAAGGGGTTCGAGTTTTGGTTCTATGAGTTCAAGTTTAAAATGGGAAAATAGGGAAGGAAGAAGGTTCTTAGGGTGAAGCAGCAGCCAGGGGAAAAAGGGAGAAAGCAGCAGCAGTAGGGGAATATAGAGAAAAGACATATACAGGGGGACGCCAAAATTTTTAGTTCTAAGTTTCTAAAAAAACACAGTGCCTGTTTCAGCTAATTTTGGGATTGTGTCGTCGCTTCATCATTCGAGTCGTCGACCCTGTTCGAGTCGTCACTTCAGTTCGAGTGCGCATTCTTCAGACCATCGCCCTAGCTCGCTTCATCGCAGCAGGTAGTAATCCTTCTTCGACTTTATTTTTCCATTCAGTGACATGTTTACAATGATGTATTTACAACGATACGTTCTTCAGTATTATTCGAGTGGTTATTGCTGAACTTCTTAAGACATGTCAGTAGTATAAAAATTATTTTTTATGCCTAGACATCGTTAGTTATGGAATAGTCTATTTCAGTTTGGTTTTGTCATCGAAAAAGGATTTAAGATGTTGGTTTTGAGTACATTCTTGAACCGGGAATCATGTGAATAGTTTTAATAAGTAAACTTTGTTCCTTCCTTAGTTCAGAGGTTTATCTAATGTCCTCCCGTGCTGACTTCTGTTCTTTAAAATTGAAAGTTGGAATCTGGATTAGCGCAATCGGTTTCAAAACTTGAATTATCTGTTTCCTCTCTCTCTTTTATATCATTTCATTGGTATCTTGACTGTATATTTTCTTGTTAATAGTTCCAATAATGGGTAACCTCTCATAGAAATATCCTTGGCTTTGAGATAGCCATTTGAGTACTTTATTTTATTTGTTCAATGACGTCTTTAACAGACAAATGCTCCATCTTTTCAGTGTACATGTTGACCCTTAAACAAAGTGGTATACCTTGGTTGTTTGCTGCATATCCTCTGTTTTCCTTGAGTTCTCAGTTTTCATTTAGTTTTAATCTTCTTGAAATAGTTTGGCTTGTTTATTATGAGTAGGTTCTAGAGTTATTATTGAGAGAAGATTTGGTTTCGCTTAGTAAAGTTGAAAGAAGAGGGTGCTAGTGGGTTCTGTTTGAGAGCATTCAAAGCTGGTTAGTGAATTTATGTGCAGGGTTGGCTCAGGTGTTTGAAAGAAGTGTAGGGTGTTTAGTTTAGACTGCTGGTGTGGTTGCAGGTGTCCTGGAGGTTGTGGGATTGAGGGAATGATCAGGGAATTAGGCTTGGAAGTGGAGGAGTGTTCCCAGGTGTTTGGTGAAGTGTGTAGGGGGCAATAGTCTCTGATTGTTTGTGCAGGCTGTTAGTTATTGGAATGCAGGATAGTGAAGGTCTGTGAGTTTGGAGGCAGAGTGTGTAGGTAGTTTTGATGTATGCAGGTAGGTAAGAGAGTTTGTGAGTTTGATGGAGTTTCAGGAGTTTGAAGGGTCCCTGTCTGGTGGTCTTAGAAGTAGGATTGGTTTCAGGGTCTGCTTTGTTTTTCTCTGTTTCTTAGAAGAGGCAGCAGGGGTTAGCTTGTAGTCCAGGGGTCATGTAGTTGTCAGTTTTGTTAAGATGTGAGAGGGAGTTGAAGCTGCATGGTGGTCTTTGTTCTAGTTGAAATGTAGATTGCTCCCAGTTTGTTCAGCTAAAGCTTCTTCCACTGTTTTCCTTCCCTTCAATGATATGATTAGCTAGGTTCAGTGTTTGCTTTCTTTCCCAATTTGTCAGTTTCTTTCTTGTGTTAAGTGATCTTTCCAGGCTTGATGTTAAAGTTGCATGCTTTGTCATAAAATTGATAGTCTATGAGTATGGGTGGTTTCTGCCTTGGTTGCCTGTTCTTTCTAAAAATGTATGGAAGTTTATAGGTTCCATCTTGTGTTATAAATAAAGTAGGTGCAAGTTCCTAAGGTGACACCACTTAGTTTAGTTTCAATGTCTTTATGATGAAGTGGACTTATGTTAGTTTGTATACTGATTGATAAATTTCTCCAAGATTCAGTTTGTTAATCTTGTTTACAAATGGAACTTTTTCCTGATAAATCTTTTAGCTTAGAAGGTTTATTCTTTGATATGTATCCTGATTTATTTGGTGGGTTCATAAATGTCAGAGCTTTTATGTGTTTCAATATCTACGTTGTTTGTTTCAATATCTATTCCATGGTGGGTTCATAATTGGTATAGTATAAAGCACAGGGTATTTAGCACTTAACAAGTAAAACAATAGTAGGAAATGCTGTTTAGCAAGTTTGTAAATCGGTGTCCATCATCAGGAAACAGATCTTTGGAGAGACATTTCTGTCAACATGAATTAAATTCTAGTTAACTGTTTGTTGAATACAGTAGTCAAGCTTGACGTGTCTTGAAATATACAGCATGTTTTGTCCTTAAAATTTTGTCAAGTTTCTGTCAGTTTATCCTTAAAATTTTGCCAGTTTTTAATTTGATTAGAATCATTGTTTTTTTAATATATTAAGATTCATGTATAAATAAAGCAACCTGCTATGTCGAATTAATTGCTCTTGGGTCATTGTCACACTTATCTAATTTCATAATTGTGTGCTCTTTTATTCCTGCAACTTGCTTGCTTCTTTTTATAGTAGTACCATAAAATTCTCAAATTCTTTTGTTATTACGAGCCTATGCTAATCCTTTTCCTTTCCTACCTTTCTTTGCATAATACTCCTCGGGATCGAGTTGGCTAAAACTCACCAATTTGGATGACTTATTGGCATCGGAGTTGTATTGGGGTTGAGTTCAGGCTCAAGCATCCTAGTTTTCAAGACCTTTAGAAAATTTAAAAATCCAAGGCTCGTTTCGCGAGTTTGCTTTCCGGGTTCTATCTTTTAACTCTTGTCTTCCCTTTGCCCTTAGGATATTTATATAAATTACTTGTAGAATAATTATGTATTTATATTTATAAATAAATATTTTTATTGATTGAGTTATCATATACTTTATGATTATTTCCTTTAAATTTTTGAGTTGTTATTTAATTTATTACAAACCAGGCCATTTAAGCAAATGCGTGCAAAATTTCACAAATTTTCAAAACTACGCTTAATAACGGACGGTAAGAAAAGACTTCTATCTTATTGATACGAAGTAGCTTCTTTTAAAAAGTCAAAATTTATAAAGAAGTTTTAATTAACTTCTAAACGTCCCGATATAACTTTGTAAAAAGCGACTTGAAACTTAAGTTCCATCTTATGATGAGAAACCCGGGTTTTAAAGTTGAAATTAAGCAAGTGCTATTTATGCGCTATCACATACAAGTTGGCAAAGAAATTAGGACGATCAAATCGTTCCTTTTCAAAAGAAAAATGCGCTTTATTTATTTATTTATTTATTTATTTATTTATTTTATTTTGAAAATAATTAAAGCTTTTAAATAAAATTGTAAAATCTTTTGAAAACTTACTAAATTTAATTAGTTGAATTAATTAATAGTTCAATTAATTATTTTTTTTTTAGAAAAAGCGCATAAATAGCACTTGCAAATATTTTGGAAACCTGTCGGATTAACCGTTTTTTTTTTAACGGAATTTCGAAAGTGCCTTAAAAACCTTCTTTCGAAATTAGCAAGACCTCTTACCTTTAGAATCTCTGAAAGAAAGACCGCCTTTTTATAAAAATGGAGTTTTGCACGCATTTATTTATCTGGTTCCCTGTTTTTCCTTAAATTGGGTGGCGACTCCAAAAACTCCAAAAGAGTTAGTCCATCCTGTCGATATTCCTGAAATTTAATCCTTCGGGGTTAATTTTTTTGGGGGTTCAACATCTGTTCTGTAATTCTCGTGGTCTGCACAACTCCCTATTTGATTAGGTTTACGACACTACCAGCGTCAACCAGGACTCGCTTCACGACCATATCTCCAATTCTCAAGGTAATAACTAAAGCATCATGATGTGGGAAGACAAAACCATCGAGGTCTCCATCTAAAAAGAAAATTATGCTATCATATGTTGTCTCCTCTCCTTCTTCGTTAGCTTTATACACCATCACCATACCCCATACGTCGTTTGAGATCTTGGGTTTTTCTATTATCACGTTGATGGATCACTTTGCTTCTGGTAACTCAAGTTGGGTCTGTCCTTGCATCTCTGTTTCTTGCATAAGTCTATTTTTATCTGTCAATATCTTTCAAGTGCCCTTTATTGAGAAGGTGCACTATTTCCAATATTAGCGACTTGTAATTAGCAATGTTATGATCATGAACCCTATGAAACTCACAGTACAGGTTTGAATCCCTTCTTCCTAGATCTACTCTCATGTCCTTGGGCCAACAGACACGTGTATTCTTCCAGTGATCTTTACAAAACTTCTTCTAAAGTTTCCTTATGAAATAACAGCCTTTGTTCTTCAGAAATATTTGCGTTTGATCCTGGTTTGATATTCCTAAAACAACTCCTTCATTTAGAATGGATGATGAATGAGAAAAGTGTAGGCAAAAGATTATCCGCAGTGTTCTTCCTCTTTTTCTCCATAAATGATTGGATGAATGGAATCCCCTAAATCATGAGGTTTAATAGGGATTATAATGGCATTCTTCGGAATGTCTTAATTGTGGCATGTATACAGATTATGGTGTGATCATCTTTTAACACGGCGGTTGCTGTGATATTCTTCTTGTCATGCAGGGTCGGGATGCTTGGCCTTTTCTGCTGTCATGAGGATTCTCTTCCAGGACGCCGTAGGCTTTCAAATAGCTCCATCGATAGTGTCAGTTTGAAGCTTCGGTGCCTGGCTCCGTTACATGGCAGGCAAGCAGATATAGCTTCATGGCATCAGCCGATTACGGTGTCACCAAGTTCTAAATCTGCTCATGATTCATTGCTTTCACCTTGTTCGTCATGTACGGCTAGACTAGTATTGCAATGCCTCTTCGGCTGCTGGCTGTAGGATATGCGAGGGAAGAGTAACCCTTGCAATAGGTTCCCAGCTCAAACCTTCTCGTCTTCGATAAGCTCCCAACTGTGCTTGAAGATCTATGGGGAAGTGCACTCTCGTTTTATTAGTAGAGGTTGAAGCTAATCTTTGAGTGCACTCGTCATGGTGGGAGGAGGTTTTGCCTGTGCTCAGATGTTTTTGAGGCCCTTTGCTGCTGACAGGATGTCCAGGTCCTGGTTATATCAGTGACTGCATGCCGAAGATTGCTCGGGATAACATATCTCTTGATGCCTAGAAGAGCTTCGGGTTGCTTGCCAGCTTGTAGCTACAATCCATATGAAGAGACTTCGGTCGTGCAAATTCGGAAGAACTTGCAGCTTTAGCCTTTTTAGTTTTTATAGAACACCTATAATTAACAGTATTGTATTCAAAAGAACTTAATTATATAATATGAGCTTATGGGCTGTTGATATTAATGAAACGATCGTTCATCAATATTTTATGATACTTGCATAGTTACTTGTAGAGTAGTAAAGCAGCATGTGTTTGGGTGCCTTTCTGGGCTAGTATCTTTTTAAAGACGGGTATGCGCACTGTTGGGCACTTCACTTGCATTAGTATATGACGACTTATGTTATGCCTGTGATAGACGGCTGTTTTGCGCACACAATGGGACGTCTTTAGCCCGTGATACAAAACAGGGCATTTTTGCGTTCAAACTTGAACGTCAGCGCTTGTTTACTCGAGTATTTTAAGACTTTCTGGCAATATTCGAGCGGGCATCCCCACTGACATGTTGGTGTATTTTGTTAAATTGACGATTTCAACTTACGAATAATGCATGGTGGCTGAAGTAGAAGTGATCTAGCTTTAAGCGAGTAGTGTACTCTACTTTTATAGCGAAAAGTGAGCGTATTACTTCAACTTCAGTTTTGCCGGGCTATGAATAATTGGATTGTAGATGGATCTGATTGTAAAACTGACTAAGTAGAATAGTAGTTTTATTAACAAAATAGTGCGCGGGGCAAATAAGAACTTGACAAAGACGGGGCTAAGTTCATGTGTAAAGTAAAAATAAAGAGCAAGAAAGGAGAAAAATACATGTCTCGAGTATGTAGGCCTAGTTGACCTTTCCAGAGTAGTACTTCCTAAGCCAAGAGATAGCTGAACCTTTCACGTCTTTGGAAGATTCTCCGTGTGGGAGGCCCGGAGGCGTTCTCTGAGGTTTCTCCAGTAACTGGTGCCGCACCTCGAGATGTGACCTGTGGGCCCCTGACCACCCGATGGTTCAACTTACCGTTAATCAAGCAATAGTGAATTGCCTGCCTTCGCAGCTACCTGCTTTCTGTTTTTTCTTTGGGGAGTGTTCCCTTATCCAAGTATTCCAGCAGTGCAGCATGTTAACTCGAAACGGATCCTGCGTTTGGAACTTCGAGGTTCATCAGGTCCGCGGGGGTTAACTTGATCTCCGTTAGTTGACCGCCCGAGCTGGTATCTGTATCTTTAGTTGCTTCATCGTCTTCTAGGACTACCTCCCGATAAATAAACTTCTATTTCTAAAAAAAAAAATTTAGGAGATCCCTTATCTTTGCTTGCAGGTCTGGCGTACAGACATCTTCCATGGTAAAGATTTGGGTTACCGATTGGTGGCTGATCGGGAGCCGCAATGGAGGCTGATCTCCCTGGCTCCTAATATGTAGGCTAAGTCAAGCGCTTGAATTATGGCTTCATAATCTGCTTCGACGCTTGAGCATTTTGAAGCCTTGCGAAAGACCCTCCTGTTGGGTATTTTGATCCATAAATCAAGTTCAGACTCTTCTTCTTCAAGATCCACGCCTCTATGGATTACTCAGTGTCTGGTTCCAATCATTTCCACACTCTTTATTGACTCCTCTACCTCTGATGCTAATTCTTCAATAAAATATGCAGCCCTCTAGGGCTTGCATTCTGATGGCCGTCCGTGGTTGATAAATGATATCATATTTTTCCAGTTCTTCGGCCCATTCCGCTAACCTTTTTAAAATCCCAGGTTTAGACAGAATGATCCACAATGGTACTAAAGAAACCATGCTAACTGTATGATTAGGAAAGTATGGGTGCAACTCCAGTGTTTCCATGACT
Organism: Petunia axillaris subsp. axillaris; assembly: GCA_029990575.1. Classification (NCBI taxonomy): domain Eukaryota; kingdom Viridiplantae; phylum Streptophyta; class Magnoliopsida; order Solanales; family Solanaceae; genus Petunia; species Petunia axillaris. Next base: position 6,606,678 of record JARKNS010000001.1, on the reverse strand, counting down.
ACAGCCGCCACAAACTGAACTGGTAGCGGGAGACGTCTGTCTGCACCCAAGAGTCCTTTGGTGGTACATTGCATAGGGAGCTGTCTTCCCTCTTCTTCTCGTGCAAGGACCGCATTCCACTCCACTTCTGAGATCATGATGTACAGCAACAGGTGCTCCCCCTGAACTGGTTCAGTTATCATGAAAGTGGTAAGAGATGTACCTTTGCTCGAGTCAACACTAGACAACAATGTATCGGCGGCCAGGGTTCTTCAGTCTTTACCAATACTTCGGAGAGCTGGTACCATAATTCTGCGACCTTGGGAATTAGATGACTCATCTTCGATACATGTTCTCTTAGTTCTCCAACCGCTATTCTGGCCCTCCTCTCAATGGATTCATCCCACAATGGCTCTCTATTGATCATATTCACCTCGGCTTTAGCCCTACATTAACATTTCCCCTATTTGATGTGCATATTGCGGACGAGGACTGCTCACTTTGAAAGTCGCTGATCCCATACAAGGTCGGGTATTAGAAGACTTGGTAAAGTGTTGAGGGTACTCCCTTCACATCATGCATCCACGGCCGTCCCAGAATAACATCATATGAGAGATCTTAAGTTAGTACCTGAAAAAGTGTTATGCTCGTCAAGCCCTAGTTCTCTAACAGGTTTTTCACATATACGATTAAAGTTGGTTATTCTGCAGGGGCTCGGAGTTATCTGACGATGCTGGCCTGTCTTTTGTATTGCCTCCCATCGGAAGATGTTGGCATCATTCCCTGGATTAATCAAAGCTCACTCAATCTGGAAGTTAAGCACCTAGATTAGGATTATGAGAGCATCCTGATACTTTCCTTCTTCTTCTGCTGGGCTGAAAGTAATCAGACTAGCAAATGGTTCCAACGCTTTAATCCCGTAAATTTTTGGTTAATCTGGGCTTGATACTATGTTTATCCTTAGGGTCGGGAACTCTTGATCGCCTCGCTCCTTCTTCGATCAGGTCCTTAAGATGTCCTTCTTTTATCAAATGCTAAATCTGCAGAATCAAGGCCTTACAGTCGATTGTGGCATGGCCATTACTTCGATGGAAATCGCAGTAATATGTAGAATTTCTTCCAACCGCCCCTTTGATAGTAGGCGGACAACGCACCTTTGAGCAAAGTTTCCCAAAGTGATCGTTGACCAATTCTACTGCGTTAGCCCGCAGCCCAATGTCTTTGAAACTGCGTGGCTTTGTGCTTTTCTTCTGCGATCTGGCTCCGCGAAGATTGCCTAGCTTTCCTGATCTTTCTTGATTCTAGATCCATCCATTTGTTCTCTTCTGTCACCCTCTCTCTCCAGAGATGGACTGCCTGCTTACTTCCTCCTGCTGTCCCTGTTAGGGTCTTGAGATTGTTCAGGTTCCAGACGGAGTTTTTCATTATATCTCTGATGTAGAGCATTCCATGTCGATACTGGGTGCTGAGTGAGATTCTATTGTAACTCTCGTGTGGCTAAGGAACCCCTAGAATTCTTCGCCAAAAGCTACCACATCAATGTTGTCCGAAACTGGAGAAATCTTTATACGTTTCCTCTGGAATCTCTCCAGGTAGTCTTTCAGCAACTCATCGTCGTGTTGTCGGATCTCGAAGATATCCTCCATGCGCTTCTCTCTCTTGCGGGATCTGGAATGTACTTTCTTGAAAAAATCTTGCATCTGGGTGAATGACTAAATTGAACCCATTGGCAGCTGAGTGTACCATGCACTTACTCAATTTAACCCATTGGCAGCTGAGTGTACCATGCAAGGGCACCTTTAGTTAAGGTCGAGGTGAACCTCTTCACCAGAGCAGATTGAGTCTCTTCTTCAGAAACCTCGTCATCTTTTACCGTTGTATAGTAAGCAGCAATATGCTCATCCGAATTGGTGGTTCCGTCGTACTTAAGGTTATCCGGCAGGCGAAAATACTTTGGTATGCGCAGCGGTGCAGCACTTTTCTTATACGCATATTCGTAGAACTTTTGCTCATCTACGGTGGAAACCTGAGGTAGAGCACCCAGTACGTTACCGATTCGATCGTGGATGGCCTTTATCTCTTTCAGGATGTCCTTGATAACAGGCATTTCTTTAAGATCTTGGTTATTGATTGTTGTCGAGCCTCCAGGGGCGGCCTCCATGTTGAGACTACGATTAGGAATGGATGCTGGTAACTCATTTACAGGCTCTGCTCCCCGCGGGGATTCTGGCTTCTAAGATGATCTAGCAAACATTGCTCCTAATTTTTGGGTCATCCCTTCGGCCATGTTGGCTGAGTTCTGCTCTGAATGTTCTGACAAGGTTTTGAGGAGATCAACAAGGTAATCTTTGAGCTCACAATTACCTCCGCATGGTTTGATCATCTTCGCCGTCGCTGGCTACGTGGACTAGTTCTTTGGCATGGTCCTTTGATTGACCGTTAGGATCATTGGGATCCCGTATACAATTGTTTGCCGTGTTGGTGGTTTTCTTTGGAACATTGTCATTGTCTTCTGACATGACTTCGCCTTTTCCCTTATACAAACTTACAATTGCCTGGGCCCCACGATGGGCGCCAAACTGTTTATATCTAAATTTTGTTGTTTAGGTAAAATAATTAAATTTGTTAAAGGGTCACAAGCAATAAAGTAAATACGCAGGAAAAAGTAAATAAAGTTGAGAGAAAAGTAATAAGCAAGAAAGTAATAATCTTATTCCTTGAGAATTGCCGGATTTTGTGTGAATCGTTTGATGTACAATATAAAATAAGGAGGGGTATTACAGTAGAGATTACTCAGTTCTAATGATGGTAAAATACAAGACTAATAAAGGCCATGGGCTTGTAAACTCAAGGCGGTGGCATATAAAAAATCCTAACTAGGAGACAATAAACCCTAAGGTGGCGGGATGTATACCATGTGTCCTATACATGCGCCTGCTGAGTGGGCGTGACTTGAGGAGCGGGTGTGTATCCTCTATGCCCGATGACTTATAAGCTAAGTCTAGTGTCCCCAGTTGGACTCATATCCCTGTAATAGTAAGTGGCGTATTTTTGCCCGCACATCCATGTTTTTGCTGGGTGCTCCTGCAGGTTTCCTTGATGTTCCCATGTAGCTTCCGAACTTCGGCAGTTCAAGCTTCTAGCGAAATCCACAGTTGCTATATTGTCTGGCACCGGTGGGAGTATCATGCATTCTTTTTGTAACCTCTCCAGGTAATTTCAGAAGTTTTCCTTCTCTACTCTTGATCTTGAAAACATACTCCATCAGTTTTTGCAATTTTTAGCAAGAGAGTGTGCTTTATGAACTGGTATGACATCTGTGCAAAAGACTCTATAGACCCCTCAACTAACTGGTGTACCTAGTGTACTAGGTAAGAGCTCATTTGGTCAGAGTAGAGCCGAACTTCTTTACCAGCGTCGACTGGATTTCTTCTCTAGTTAGATCATTTCTTTTGACTTCTATTACATAGGCACACACGTGATCTTCCAGATCTATTCTGCCATCATACCTAGGTTTGTCGGGCAGCTAAAAAGTCTTGAGAATTGCCAGCAGTGCAGCGTTGCACTTGTAGGGCTGCTTAGAGAACTTGTCATCATCGACCTTCATTATTACAGGTGGATTGCCCTGCATCTAGTTTATCCGCTTGGTTGTTTACTGTAAGTCCTCACGCAACTCCTACACGGCGGCAGTTCTGCGGACATTGTACTATTGGCTGCATTGGACTTTCCTAAGGCTGCACTTATGTTTTTTTGTCGCTCCACAAAGGCTGGGGTGTTTTCCAAGTGCCTTGATGCACTAGGGGATTCTTTGTCGTAGTGTTGATTTGGTGAACACCTCCTCCAGGCGCTTAGCTAGCGTGTTAGACATCAATGGCGATAGTTACAATGACTGATACTGCTGTGCTTTGAGAGTTTGTCGAATGCCTTTTCAAACTTGTCTTTGGCCTTGAATGGGCTTCTTCCTCGAATAGAGTCTCCTTTCTAAGACCGTGACTCATTGTGCTCACCTTCTTCTTCCAGGTTCATTGGATCCTTAGTTGGATCTGTTTCATGGTCGTAGGGTCGCTGGATCCTTCGCAACATCGTCTGTTGTCTGGGCACCGTTTTACAGGAGTCTATCGTTGTCTTGTGACATGATCGATATGTTTCTTCATAATAACAAGAAATTGTCTAAGCTAAACGGTGAGTGCCAAGCTGTTCATGCCTATAACTTACTCGCTAGGTAAAATAATTAAATTTATATTGGGTAACAGTCAATAATGAAATACCAAGTATAAAATAAAAGCGAGAAGATAGGAGGTGTATTCGTTGAATAAGAGAGGATTCTACTCGGATCTTGATAATGAATTACAATGATGGAGAGTGGTATATATAAGCTTAGATTTACTCCAGTTCTAATTATGGTAAAATACTTATTCTAATGGCCCTAAACCCATTACAAAAGGCGGTTACATGAAATAAAATCTAACTAGAAGACTAATATTTACAAGGCAGCTAGAAGTATGCATGTCGGTTCTGGGCCCGTACTTGATGAATGAACATGGCTAATAGCGCGGGCGTATGTCCTTTGGCAATCCTGATTCTTGCCAGCTGGTCTTGTATTTCCGTAATTGTAAGTGGTGTATTTTACCCACATAAGCTTTAAGGATAAACTCGTATCAAGTAGTTTCTCAGCAGTTACAGATCTTCAGGTGTTTTGCAATTCGGCTAATTCAATTATCTCTCAAAGTTTGCTCTGAAAATCTCTCTTTGGAAATGCATACATGTACCATAAAAACTTCGAACTATGCATTAGGGTTATTCAAAAGTTCTAAATAATTAAGATTAAAAGTGACTAAAACCATCTCAACCAAGGAGGAGCAAGTTGCCTCTATTCTTGTCTTAAATCACGTGACTTCTTTAATTGGTGTAAAAGATTTTTCACAATATAATTATATTTCTATTTTGTGATGGTAAGTACATATATTCTCCCAATACAAACACGATTATATTGTTAGTTAAATACAAAGTGTTAACTCCTCCGTCGAATTATGGAACAACTCAAACATCAGTTCTAAGCGATTGTATCAGCATCAGTTTCTCAATAGGCTTGGTTAATCATCAAATTGCACATCTCAATTCATATTGATATCATCTACTAGAGCACACGTCTATTTGCCGATATATTTATTTGGTATTTCAACCTTAATTGGCCTTTATACAGAGGCAAATTAAATATGAGTTTAATGGGTTCAGTTGAACCTAATAATTTGTTTGTGGAGCCAGATAAGCAGGACTTTTACACCGGTGTCAAAATCTACATAAAGAGATAGAGAAATTATTTTAATAATAGTCTCATCACCTAGCTGCACTTTAGTATCACTTTCCGCCATGTCCAGAGAGAGATCAAGGTTTGATTCTTGGTTAAAGTCCTATCCTTTTACAAAAAGAGGCAGAGATAGACTTTAGATTTGCAAAACATAATGACGACTACGTGATTCCATCTCATATTCCCTGTTAATGTTCTTAAAGTTCTGGGCATTCGACGAGACATTCTACATAACACGGGGCAAGGCATAAGCCTTGAGACACTAGGCGTACAATTAATGGATGTTTAATATTTTATATTTTATATTTTATAATTAATATTAGTGAAATTAATATTTTTATAAATATAAATACTATAAAAAGGGTATAATTACATAGAAACTCTAAAAATTTGAAAGATTATATAACTCTAAGATTAGATAATTATGTAGGGCTAAGAACAAATAGAAATAATTTGACAATTTTACAAAATTCTTTAAGAATTTAATTATCAAGTTAACATCCATTAGATAGAGGATTTATTAAAAAAAATTCTTTTTAATTTCAATTTTTTTTTTTTCCTTTTTTTTTTGCACTTATACCTCAAAACTCGCCTAACGCCCAAACATACGTCCAAACATGCCGTAGATTGTGGGACTCGGGCTTTTTAGTACCTACACCCCCAAGTTGCTCGAGTGCGTTTTTGCAACATCTCACTCCTGAGCTCTCCCCGAAACCATCTTTTACACTGCTCCCAACGCACCAAATGACACGCCAAACCACTGATCTAAGATTCCATTAGTATTGAGTGGAGTCATTGCTCCTTATATTTTCTCCTTCTGCATATCATATATATATGTACAAAAAGTAAAATTCTAGATCAGTAGTGTTGGATGACACAGCTCTGACCAATTGTAATTCCACCATGTGTATGTGGAATATAAATATATGTATACAATTATTAAAATTGGAGAAATAAATATTGGAGGTTAGTGGATAAAAAAGCCAACACATCAAAATTTACACTACTAAAAATACGCATTTTTCTGACAGGCAGTCTCCGACGGTGATCCATTTGCAACCAATTCCGACGGACTGCAATCGCAGAAAGCACAAAAAAAAAATTTAAAAAATACTTTATTTCTTTCGATGGAAAGCCGTCGGAAGCCTTTTAAAAAACACAAATCGGACCTGTCTCTCTTCTTCTCACTTTCTCTCTTTCACAAAATAGACCTGCCTCTCTTTCTCTCAATCCTTTTCCCAATCAAAACAACACAACTCCTTCTTCCCAATCGATTACAAATTACTCTCTTTCTTCCCAACCCAATCTATTGGTAACTTTCTATTTAAAAACCATAATAGATCTGGACGTAAGGAATTTCTTTATAAAGTATTCTTTTTTCAGTTTATTTTTCCTCATATGTGTGAATAATAATCTTTGGATGAAAACATATACAAATTTTTGGAGTTATTGGTTGAAAAAGCTTGCCTTGACTTGCAATATATGAAATATAAATTGATAGATTTGTTGTTTGAAATAGCTTATATGTTGGGTGTTGCTAGATACATATTATTTATGTGGGTTTTGATAGATTTGTAGTTGGAAATAGCATATAGTTTGATTTGCAATTTCTGGAATACAAATTGATAGATTTGTAGTTTGATAGATTTGGTTGGGTGTTGTTAGATCCATATTATTTGTGTGAATTTTGAATTGCATGTATAATATGTGTATATAGTGTGGTGATATTTTGAAGCTAAAGGGCATAAAAATGTATAATTTTATGAATCTTGCTTCTATCCACACATTTGAAAATTTGACTTTGAAGAAAGAAAGAAGCTAACAAGAAAAGAAGAAGTTAGTAGTAGTAGCAGCAGCAGCAGCAGCAGGAGCAGGAGCAGGAGCAGTAGTAGTAATAGTCGTCGCAGTAGTGGTGGCAGTAGTCGCAGCAGCATCAACAACAGTAGAGTAGTAGTATTAGCAGTAGCAGTAGCAGTAGTAGTAGTAACAGCAGCAGCAGCAGCAGCGGCGGTGGTGGTGGTGGTAGTGGTGGACAATTTTACATTTCGCTAATTGAATTAGTTAAGTCGACTTAATGTTATGTGATGAATTGGTGAAATTGAATTTAGTATGGCTGATGAACTTGGTATTAGTATGGTTGATGAACTTAGATTTGTTGTGTTGGAATCATTTTTAAGTGAATTTATTATATCTTCTATCAAGATCAAATATATCATGGATATGAACGTCGATGACTCAATTGAAATTATTGAAGCTACGATCGAAGACTCAATGGAAATAGTTGAAGATACGATCGAAGACTCCATTGAAATGGCACCAAAATCGGACTTGGATGAAGAAGTTGGATTGTCTGACGAACTACAAGAAGTTGTTGACACAATGTTACGTATTTATTTTCCCTCCTTTATTATTAAGATGTCAATATAGAAAGAAAGACTTTATTTGTACTAGACTTGATTCTACTAGATTTGGTTTTTTTGGCACAAGTATGATGGGATGTTTAATTATTGAATAATTTCTATGTGTACGTAGTACTTTGACTTGTGTTTGATACACGTATTAAGTGTTAGACTATATTGTTTGTTAATTGGATGTTTAGTTGACTTTTTATTAAAGTCTTTTTTTTTAAAAGTTTGTTGGATTGTTTGGAAGCTAGTTTTGTGGCTATAAATTGGTTTTGGCAGGTGGTGTATCAGTTTTTCACATTTTCTGTAGCAAGTTTTAGCTTACGGGCAGCCATAAAAAATGAGCAAAAAAATTTTTCAGATCTAGCTACTTACTGACGGGCAGCTGTCGGAAATGTACCCGAAAATTGTTACAGCCATCGATAACAGCAATATTTTTCAATTTTACGCCATACCTGGAAATGATTTACCAAAGGACGGCCGTCGGAGTGGCATCGGTATAGCCGACGGGTGCCCGTCGGCTGGGAATTGCGACCAGGCTTTGACTGACGGACGTGACCCATCGGTTAAGCAGTCAAAATTGCGCGTATTTCGATGGCATTCCGACGAAATTGGCTGTCGGAAAAATGCGTGTTTTTGGTAGTGTTAAATTTAAAATATTTAAACAAACTTGAAGTATGATTATATGTTAGAATTGTATAATTAAAATTATTTATGGTTTCTAACCGTTAAAATATGAGCAAATAAGCAAGAGTTTCGTATAAATTAATGCTCCTATAATTGAATGAGTAGTTATTATATAAGTTCGAATTTATGTTATAAAAATATAAAGAAGTATATATGTCAATGCAATTTAATCTATCTAAGTAGATGAGTTATTATAGAATTTAAGTTAGTTAATTGATGCTTCTTAGGTAGAGCTTTTTGTAATTATTCTATTAATTTTAATTTATGTGATATAGTTTGACTCGTACAGAGTTCACGGAATAAATGAATATTTTAAATTTGAAACATTTCCAAAACAAGTCATATCATTGTATGATTGGAAGGCTTTTTAAACTTGTGGTCATAGATATTCTATTACAATTGTGTGGCTCTAAAAGCTTCTTAAAATGAGTAAATTGAGAAAAAATTACTTCCAAATATATAAATATGTCATTCTTTTAGGAATGAATTAATAAGGAACTTGTGTTACATAAATTGAAACATAAGAAGTATCTTCTAGATAATCTGATTGAGTAAACACTTTTTATAACGTTAATACATATGAGATTAAATAGTAATAAACAGGATTATTAAGTGTATATACTTGTATTGGTTAAGGTGTAGTTGATTTGACAGTGAGTTTCTGTTAACATAATTGAAGGATTCATGCATACATATACACAAAAATCTATATTAAATAGATTAATCAGAAATATAAATCAGAGAACTTACTTGTTCTCCTTATAAGCGGAAGTGGAAGAATCTTTTAACCATAGCTGAAATTACTGGTCGTTGGTGGTTGTCACAGTAACGAAGCAACTCCTTTATCCACAGACTAAACACCCAATATTTGGTAGAAATGAGTAATAGAGAGAACAATAGAAAAGTACGTATCTTTTCTTTGTGAATACCTGTATATTTATTAGCTTATTAAAGTAGTTGTCCTCTTATAGGACTCTACTAGGTAATTATCTATTTTACCTGGATAGGCTTTAAGAGCACCCCCTTTATGGGTGGACTCTTAAACACACAATTCCAACATCTCCCACTCACACATAACGGGAGTGCTCTTATAATATGAGAAATATATTCTCATCTCATCTCTACAAATATTTATACAGTGAAATAGACTGTACGACCAGCATACTGTGAGAGCTACGTGCTATACATCTGTTAGGAGTATATAGCCTCTCATCAAGTACAAACCTGCAAGTAGATTATAAAGTATGCAATACCCTAGATCATATGAATCACATCTTGATATTCTCTCAAAATCTCAAATATCATTATTCCTTGTATTCACAATTATAACTCATAAGTTACAACTGGTGCACCTGTGAACATAAATTAATGAGATTCCATTAATGATCTTCCTGTTCTCACGATTCATTTAGCATTAGCTCAATTGCTTTTCTAGATATGTCCCGCCAGACCGCATCCATTTTCATGGTCTTTTAGAAACACACTAAGATAGCTAACATTAGACTAAGTCTCAAGTATCTGATCAGAGTCACTGAGGGTACACATTTTGAGCCATCATAAATCTCTGGGTCTCACGCAACAGTAAGTTGAGATTAAACCTATGTTAACCCATGGTCGATATTGCATACATGGCATGAAACACGTGCTACAATATTTTTCTCATTTCCTTAAGAAGCGTATATCTTTATAAATAATGTTGTATAGATGAAATTCAGACATCATACATATCTAAATTTGAGTTCCTTAAACTCACATCTAGCTCATAAAGTAGACTATGTGAACATCCTTTCACCTTAATAACCTTATGTCGTTATTTAAGCGACTCTACTGATTTTAAGCATATAGCTCTCAAATTATCTATTTGATAATTTTTTCTTAAAATCGAGTCTCATCTCCACTTATCACTAAGATAAGAAAGTGGTTGCCTGTGTGAGAAAGCCAACCTCTTTTCTACCCTACATACCAAAATAAAATTGAAGAATGTACTAAATACTTAATAAATTATGAATATGTATGTAAGTAAATCAACTTTATTGATTATCAAACAATATAGTTTTGTGAACAACTGGAAAAACAAAGAATAATATAAAATCACTCAAAGTCTACGCAAGCATTGAGACCTAGTGTGTCTCACAAATGTATCTCTAGCTAAAGGCTTGGTCAGTAGGTCTGCTACCATATCTTTTGTAGATATTTTCACCAGGTTCAACCTCTTGCGTTCATACATGTCTCTTGCATAGTTATACTTGATATCTATGTGCTTAGTATCACAATGATGCTTAGGATTTTTTGTTGCACCAACTGCTGCCTTACTATCACAGTAGACCAACACTGGTTCATTATTTTCAGTGCTACCCAACAACCTTTTTAAGAGCCAATTCAACCAAACAGCTTCTTGTGTTGCTTCTGAGAGAGCCACATATTCGGCTTCCACCGTCTATAGTGCTACACATGATTGCTTCTTACTCCTCCATGATATGGAACCATTACTAAGTAAGAAGACATATCCTGAGGTAGATTTACGTTCATCTAAATCTCCTCCATGATCAGCATCAATGTATCCAACTAATCGGAACTCTTTGCAGTCTTGATAACAAAGTGTGTAGACAGTTGTTCCTCTCAGATATCTCATGATCCTCTTTACTGCTTGCCAATATGCTGGACCTGGATTGGATTGATATGTACTTACCAAGCCAATTGCTTGACAAATATAAGGTCTAGTACACACCATAGCATATATTAGACATCTGACTGTGCTTCTTTAAGGGACTCGCTTCATCTTTTCTATCTCTTCAAAAGTCTGAGGACACAAATGATTTTTTGCATATTTAAATCATTCAAGGATTTTCTTAATGTAATTCTCTTGAGAGAGATACAATAGTTTCTTAGGACGATCTCTTGAAATCTTGATTCCAAGAATATATGTAGCTTCACCTATATCTTTCATCTCAAACTGAGACGACAACCCGGCCTTTACCTCGTCTAATAACTCCTTATCATTTCCTGGCATAAGTATATCATTGACGTACAATGTCAGCAGTTACAAGCTTATTTCTTGATATCTTGGCATAAACACAATGGTCGTTATCAAACATAGTAAAACTATTGGATATGATCATACTTTGAAAGTGTATATTCCACTGCCTTGAAGATTGTTTGAGGCTATAAATAGACTTCAAAAGTCTACAAACCTTTTGTTCGTTGCTTTTTTCAATGAAATATTTGGGTTTTTCCATATAAGTTTCTTCATCGAATTCTCCATTGAGAAAGGCAGTTTTTACATCTATCTGATGTAAATCAAGATCTAAACTTGCTACTATAGCTAGAATCAGGCGAATTGAGTTAAATCGCACAACATGTGAGAAAGTCTCTTTGCAGTCTATTCCTTCCTGTTTTGTATACCCTTTCACCACCAATCGAGCCTTATATCTCTCAACTGTGCCATCAGCCTGGAGCTTAATCTTGAGAACTCATTTGCTCCCAATAGCTCCGCGTTCTTTGGGGAGATCAACTGGTTCCCAGACTTTTTTGACTCCCATTGATTCTATTTCATCTTCCATTGCTTTTATCCATTTTTCCTAAGAAGGGCATGAGAAAGTCTCTTTTGCATTTTTAGGCTCGTTTTCTACTTGTAAGAGCAACATAAAAAGTTCAGCACCTTCAACGTGTCGGCGGGGAATTTTTTACGTAAACCACGTCCTTTTTATGATTCTTCTTCGTTGTTCCTATTGGATCAATGTTGCTCTCACTCGGATCAAGAACATCTATCCTGCTCCCACTTGGAATAAGATCAGTAACCATCTCCCTCCCACTTGGAACAAGATCTATTTGGTCACTATTTGATGTCAAATGGTTACTTACAGTTGCATCCACTAATGAAGATGAGAAAATAATTCATCATCTGGTAAATTTCTCCCACTCGAATGAAGTGATCTTTATTCATCTTGATCCTTTATCTCAAACAAGGTTAGGACTTGACCTACCTCTCTCTTTTTAGGAAATCCATCCTCTAGGAATCGAATATCTCGTGATTCAAATTCAGTTACACTCCCACTGTCTTGCTGACCTATAAACACATAACTCTTTGAGGTTTCTGAGAATCTTATAAAGATACTTTTCTTTCCTCTCGGGCCTAATTTGCAATGTTTGTGAGAAGAATCATGTGTATAGGCAGCACAATCCCAAGGTCTTAATACACTTCGATTGGGTGCTCTTCCAGTCCATAACTCATATACAATGGTTGCAACTGATTTTGTAGGAACTCGGTTAAGTACATAGGTAGCAGCAAACAATGCATCACCCCAATAACTAATTGGGAGATTAACATGTGCCATCATTGACCTAACCATTTCTTGAAGCGTCCTGTTTCTTCTCTCTGCAACACCATTTTACTGTGGAGTATTTGGGATAGTCAACTGATGAAAAATTCCCTTTTCATCAGATAACTCGTTAAATTGAGTTGACAAGTACTCTCGACCTCGGTCAATTCGAATAACTTTTTTCTTCTTGTCTAACTGATTTTCCACTAAGCTCATATAGCATTTGAAACAACTTATTGCTTCTGATTTGTGGGAAATTAAATAGACATAACCAAAACGAGTGTAGTCATCTATAAACGTGATGAAATAGTACGCTTCATGACTAGCCCTAACATTCATAGGCCCGGAGATGTCCAAATGGACTAATTGTAAGGGATGTTCAGCTCTAGTCGCTTTACCGAAGGGTTTTCTTACAGATTTTCCTGCTAGACAACTTTCACAAGTGGGCAATTTCACATGTTCAATGCCAGTAAGACAACCTTATTTTGCTAACCTTTGCATTCTTTGTTGGCCAATATGACCAAGTCTATCATGCCATATGTTTACATCACTATCATATTTATGTGAGGAAGCAAACATAGAAAAACTAGAATTATTATTAAATGAATCATAATCCAAATTCATAATAATAAAACCTCCTGTCACATGAACAAAACCAAATAAAGTTGAATCTAAAGTCAATTTGACAGAATTGTCATGGAAAAATAAGCTAAAGCCAAGCCTAAGCAAAATAATAATAGAAATAATATTCCGACGAATTCCTGGAGCGTAGAGGGCATCATGTAGTAGTAGGTGTCGACCACCACGCAAGACTAACTTGCATGTACTGATCCCTTCAACAACAACCTTATTGTTGTTGCCCATATAAATTCGCTTTGTTCCACGTGAAATACACTGAAACTCCACAAAAGCATTTCATTCCCTCATTATGTGGTCCATTGCTCCCGAGTCTACAATCCAAAAAGGATTAGATTCAGTCAAAAATACTGAACTAGAAACACAATGTTCACTAGTTTGAGTTTTGTGAAATACCTTTCCATGAGGCTCAGAGCAATCCTTAGCATAGTGACCCTTTTTGTCACAGTTAAAGCATTTCATCTTCACAACATTAACACGTTTGGGACGTTTGTTATTGCCTTGTTGTTCTTCCCTTGATCTTTCAGCAGGCTGAGTTGGTCCTCTTTTCTTACTCCAATTCTTTCTCTTTGAGCCATCCTTGGCCTTAGAGGATGTTTCTATAGGCAACTCAACTATTGGCTTAGCAGCCTCAAGTCGATCCTCTTCCAGCTCACGAGATATCTGAATATCTTCCAGAGACGTGCTTAGCTGGTTGTGGGTCAAATGCATCTTCATATGATCCCAAGAATCGAGTAAGGACCTTATGACAGCTTGAATTTGTTGCTCATCCGTCAACACATGACCAGCATCTTTTAACTCCCTAATCATGTTTGTCATATGCCTCAGATGTGTTTTCACTGAATGTTTTGGGCGCTTCTTGTATGAATCAAACTTGATTGTTAAGGATCGAAGCCTTGCAACAGAACAGGTACCAAACCTATTCTTCAAAGCAACCCAAAGACCCATAACTCTTTGGTGATCCTTAAAATCTCCTAAGATATCATCATCTAATGTGCTCAGCAACGTAATGCGAGCTAAGGAGTCTTTCTTTTTCCAAGCATCATAAGCCGCACGGTCACACCTATGTTGAGCCGTGGTGCCTTCCTCAGGCTCATCCATGACGATGGTAATTGCTTCCAGAGCCTCTTGCTCTTCACGTACATATTTAACTTTTAAGCTCCAGGTCTCATAGTTGTCACCATTGAGTCTCAACTTGTTGAGCTCAGCAACAATATTTTTAGCAATAGTAGACATTCTTTTAACAAATATATATATATATATATATATATATATATATATATATATATATATATATATATATATATATATATATATATATATATATATACAGTGAGGTTCTTAAAAGAAATTTTCTAAACGCAAGTTCTATGTTCAACATACATACATATTTGGATAATAAGCACTAGGTTGATTAAGTTGATAAACACATATTAATAATGGAGTCGAAAGTTCACTATGTTCCCAGTCATCGTCCAAAAATTAAACACATGAAAATTAACCTAGTCAACTACCTAGCTTAATGTCTTTATCATATTTAAAAACAACATTTTGTTTTAAGATTAATCCCGTATGGATCTAAGTTAAATAAATTAACTTAAATTTATTTTAAATTTAATTTAACATATTAAATAAAATAAGTCAAATATTAAACTAATTAATATTTCTGTATTCGTTAAACTAATTAACAAATAGAGTAATATTAAACTAATTAATATTTTTAACATATCATACAACATAAATAATATTAAATTAATATTAAACTAATTAATATTTTATGCATGTTTAACTAATTAATAATATTATTTAATTTTAAACTAGTTAACATTGTACGCAATTGGGATAAAATAATTAAGGATTTCATAATAAAATATAAATACTTAATTTATATTCTGAGGATCAAACAAAAAAAATATAACTAATATTTTATAATCTGAACCGAAGGCTTTAAGATTAGTTTTTCTATGTGGCCCATTAGCCAAGTATGTCAGGAAGTTTTCAAATATGATAGCGTCTTAGTGGGCCTTCAGCCCAGTTTTCTTCTCTTAATTAAAAATAATTGATTTGATAAAACTATTATCAAATCTTACATAAACAGTATCTATTCCTGATTCAAATCTTTTGATGTGTTAGATTCAAAGGGTTTGGAAACTGATTTTCCATTGCAGAACTTAATTTCCTGGGTGTTGCTAGTTAAATTTCTATTGTTTGGGTAAACTGTTACCATATTAACAGTGCACGACAATAGAATATAAATTAATACAACTTATCCCGAAACAAATTCTTAAATCAGTGTCTATTTTATTATTTACAGTCCCAATTGAAGAACAGACTACGGGGACTATAATACTAGCCATTATATATTCACATAGACAAATACATCTATAGTATGAATTTTACTGACCAGAACACTAGCCTATGATATCTGATACCAATGAAGGATTTATGCATACATATACACAAAAATATTTACTAAATAGATTAATCACAAACATAAATCAGAGAACTTACTTGTTCTCCTTATAAGCGGAAGTGCAAGGATCTTTTAACCGTGGCTGGAATTACTAGTCGTCGGTGGTTGTCACAGTAACGGAGCAACCCCTTTATCCACAGTCTAAACACCCAATATTTGGCAGAGATGAGTAATAGAAAGAATAGTAGAAAAGTATGTATCTTTTCTCTGTGAATACATGTGTATTTATTAGCTTTTTAAAGTAGTTGTCCTCTTATAGGACTCTACTAGGTAATTATATATTTTACCTGGACAGGCTTTAGGAGAACCCCTTTATTGATGGACTATTAAACAGGTAAATGAATTCTGATGAAAAAATGAAAATTTGATTAGGGTTTGATAGGAATAATAGAGAGAGTCAGCGAGATATTCTGGAGTGTAACTTCTGGAAAATGAATCAATTACCCAAATGTCTATTACAACATCCTATATGTATGTGGGCCAAGCCCGACTTCTAATTAACTCGACTTAAATGAGCATACTAACACATACTATACAAAATGGACCACTTAATTTAACTATATAAAATGAGTAACTATACAATTTGACCTATGTTTTCTTTGACCTTGAACTATAGTAATCAGTAAGCCCAACACCCCCTTCAAGTTAGAGGGGAGAACACCTTAAACTTGATCAACAAATGGTGATTTGGCAAGCTGATTCGATGTGGAGACGTGAGAGATAGTAATAAGACCAGCCAACAGCTTCTCCCTGATGAAATGACCAGCCACTTCAATACGCTTTGTTCGTTCATGGAACACTGGATTCCTAGCAATGTGAACCACAACCTGGATGTCGCAAAACACTGAAATAGGTGAGTCAACATGAACATACAGATAAAATAAAAGCCTAACCAACTAGGTGATCTCATCCACCACTTTTCTTAGTGCACGATACTCTGCTTCAGCAAAGGGGAGGGACACCACAAGTTGTTTTTTGTACTTCCAGCCAACCAAACAGCCACCAATGAATAAGCAAAATACAGTGACTGAATAACGTGTCTGGGCAAGCTAGCAGTCACTATCAAAATAGGCTGTAACAAACAAGTCATGTGAAGAAGGATAAAAGAGGCCCAAGTCAGTGGTGCTTTGCAAATATCGAAGAACATGTAATGTTGCAGCCATATAAGGAACCCGTGGAGATTGCACAATTGACTCAAGTGTTGGACAGCAAAATCTATGTCTAGACGTGTGTGTGTAAAAAACAACAACTTCCCAATTAAGCATCTATACCTGTCTAGCTGAGGGAAAAGGTCAACTGAACCAGCTCGTAGCTTTGCATTTAACTCAAGACGAGTAATAACAGGAGTCACATCCTCACACTTAAAATCTTTCAAAAGATCAATTTGATTTTTAATTGAGAAGCAAACCAATGAGGAAATAAGAAATCTCAATCCCCAAAAAATATTGGAGTTTACCCGAATCTTTTATCTTAAATCCATCATCTAGAAACTGCTTCAAACTCTGAATTTCAGAAACATTGTCACCTGTAAAGATAACATCATCCTCGTATACAACAAGTATGACCGATGAACCAGGAGACCCTTTTATGAAAAGTCAGTAATTATTTAAAGAATGTGTGTAACCACTGGAGCACAAAGCTTGTGATAACCTGGCATACCATTGTCAGGATGCCTGTCTCAAGCCATATAGAGACTTATTTAGCTTTCATACAAGAGGAACAGAGGTAGGATGTGAGTGAACTGAAAGACCAAGTGGCAACTTCATATAGACCTCATCCTCCAAATCAACATGGAGAAAGGCATTATTAACATCCAATTATTCTGAACAGCAACCACAATCAAGCACTTAGTGGACATCTTAACAACAGGAAGAAATGTTTCGTTAAAGTCCACCCCATCTTTTTATGTATCACCGCTAATGAAAAGTCTAGCTTTATATCTTTCCACATTACATCAGTTTATACTTTATTTTATAAACTCATTTACACCCAATGGGCTTTTTACTTCTTGGTAAGGGGACAATGTCCCATGTATGATTAACCTCAAGAGCCTCAAATTCCTTTCTCATGGCATCTTGCCATTTTGGAATTGGGGCTTCTTGAGAATATGTATAAGGTTTAACACATCCAAGTTGAAGGGAAAAGCTGCAACATGCTAAGGAAGTAGGTAAGTGTATGCCATAGTCTTGGAGATAGTTTGGTCTAGTGTGAGAGTTGTTCCATTTTCTAAGGGAAAGAACAGACTGAGCAGTGGTAACAGGAGGTTCATGTGAAGGACTGGTAGCAGAAACAGGCGCAAAAGTGGAGTCATATGGAACAAAAGCAGAAGGGGCTGGTTCCGTGGGTAGAGTAGCTAGAAGAGGGTGGAGATGAGGAAGTAGGAGCGGTAGAATATGAGAAAGGATCAGAATTAAAAAAGAGAAGAGGAGGAACAGAATGGGAGGAAGCAAACCTAAATGAAGAAGAGGAGAATGAAAATTGGTCTTCCGAAAACAATACATCTTTGGAAACAAAGGTTTGTTTACTCTCCAAGTTGTATAACTTGTATCCTTTCTTAGCAAAAGGATAGCCAAGAAAAATACAAGCTATAACCCTAGGCTTTAATTTGTCACTAAATGGAATGGGAACAGTATAATAACAAAGGCACCTAAATGTTCTTAGATGACTGTATTTAGGAGTTTTCCCATAAAGAAGCTCAAATTGTAACTTGTTATTTAGTTGTCTGGAAGGAATTCTATTGAGTAAATATATGGCTGTCAACAAACAATCACCCCAAAAGCGATGTGGCACCTTAGACTGAAACAAAAAAGCTCTACATGATTCAAGTAGGATACTATATTTTCTCTCCACGAATCCATTTTGTTGAGGGCTGTATGGACATGTGGTTTGATGAATTATTCCATTTTCTAAAAAGAATGATAGACCAAAATCAGAAGATCCAAGTTCAAATTCATTGTCACTTCTTATTTTCTGAATGGTAACTTGGAATTGAGTCTTAACCATTGCAACAAATTCTTTGATCAAAGAAAAGACATTACTCTTAGAGTCCACTAAATGTGTCCAAGTGGCTCTTGAATAGCCATCAACAATGATGAGGAAGTATTTTTTACCATAATTAGTTGGTGTATGTTATGGCCACCAAGCGTCTATATGTACTAATTCAAAAGGTTTAGAACTAGTAATGGTATTGACATGGAATGGAAGTCTAGTCTATTTGGCCATGTGGCAAATGTTACAAGAAAATGATTGTTTAAAGGAAAGCATGAGGATATATCTGGTATGGTTCTCAGCTTTGCAAAGGGAACATGAGCCACTCTTTTGTGCCACAAAGAATCAAATTTATTCACTGAAGTATTATTACAATTCACAACAAATTGAGAATTAGAAGAATAACAGGAGACATAAGTAGAAACCGCATACTAGTAGTAGTAACATTGTTACAATGAACCGCATAATGAGAAACATTAGAAACATTGAAATGCACACAGCTAGGGACAAAATTAGAAACTATATTAAATTTAATAGCAGAGACTTTATTATAAGGAAATAAGGAGTGAGAAACATCAGAAGTATACTAGAGGATTCAGTTAGTCTTTCCCACATAAGTTTGTATAAGTCATGATCAAGTTTACCAATCTCCAGTGGCTTCTTCAGTGAATGGCCTTGTAGAAAACATGATGAGAGGTGAACAAGATTGTACAATTTAATTATTGCACTAGTTTGTTCACAAAATGAGATTATGTTGAAAGAAAGGAACATAAAGCACATTATGAAGAATGATATCTGGAGTTAAAGAAAAGGATCCAGAGCATGTTACTTTGACTTTGTACCCATTGGGAAATGACACAAGAAGAGGAATAGACAATGGACAGACATTATAAAGAAAGGTCTTTGTGAGGTGTCATATGGTCTGATGCTCCAGAATCTATTATCTAGGTTATACTATTTGTTTACTCAATATACAAGTGCCAGTACCAAATACAACATTTTCAGGTAATAAAATACCAGCAATAATGGTTGAACACATGAGATTAGGTTGAGACTCAAGACTTGGCAGCTGCTGCAAGAGAGATAGCAACTGAGACTATTGCTGCCTTGTTAACCCTGGCACCACAGAACCTACCTCATAGGAGTGAGATGTTTGTGAAATATGGGAATACTCAGGTTAGAGAGGATGAACATAGCTAGTCTTGCTGAAGACTGATCGGAAGTAGAGATGGACCCTGAAACACTAGTGACATTAGAAGTTGTATGTTGCTCCCAACGCACACGCAAGTATACGTGGTCGACAAGTAATAAAGTGATAAGTAGAGTATCGTTCCCACGAGGACTATTCAGACTGAATCCTAGCAAACAATTTCTTAAAAACTATTCAGGAATCTTTTTCAATGATGGTTGTGAAAGCTACTAACTAAAGGAAATAATTAAAAACAAATAATTGAAGTCAATAATTGTTATCAATAATGGAGAAACGGTCCAGGGTCAGAGCTACGAACAATCCAATTGAATTTTTCAGTTGATTCTACTTCTTGATTTCCTAGATTGCTAACTACAGGTTAAATGTACCCGTGAAAACCTTTCGATTCTTCACGGTCTATGCAGACTACTCCAATCCCTATATGTCTATGGGTTGAATCACGTACACACATTAACGAATTCTGTGATTAGTTAAGCTAGGCGAGCAAGTTTATGTCTATCCTACTCACAAATTGGTTCCCCGATGCCCAGGTTCACAATCTAGCCCTACTATTTCTTATTGCGTTTGCAAATTCCCTCTGTCGAGTTCAACTTGTAAACCGTAGATAGTGTTCAATTATCATGCCTCAATAACCAAACAATTAGGCTCAAGAAAGAATAAACAATCCGTAATGGTAAATCAATTTATAGAAATCAACTTTCAAACATAAACCTTTATGTATTTACTCTAACCCTAGAATGAACAAACTATAGAATTAAAGAGAAGAATAAGAGAAAGAGAAAAAGAACTTGTTTAGAAGACATCTAGGGCTCCTCCCCCTCTCCTCCAAAATTTGCTCCAAAGTCTGAACTCCCCCATCAAAAACTAAGTAGAAGGGTATTTATAATGTTTACAAAAGCTTAGCAATTAGTACGCCTAAGCCTAGACGAAATAGGACTTCGAAAACCGCTCCAAGGGCGCTATAGCTGGCGCCCCGCGCCTCAAACCGCGCGCAACAAGTCAGAGCCCGTCGAATCTCGCACGCAACGGCCACGCCCCGCGCCACAAAATGCGCCAGAAAAGTTGGCGCAATAGGGGCGCGCCGCGCCAGGCCATTTTCCTGCTTTCGTCGTTCGCAGCTTGCTTCGCGTCGTGTCTTCATGTGCTCGATCCAATCCTCAAACCAATTCAAGCCTTTTCTTGCTCGATTATGCTCTTTAAAGCTTCAATTGCACTTCATAACAACCTACAATCATACGACATAAAATCAGTGCAAAATCACATTCATCAACTAGAAAACGTGCGAATAAAGTATCCCAATGTGAGGAAATATTAAGGAAATATAGGCATAAAATCCCAAACATCACCACCCCACACTTGAACCTTTGCTCGCCTTCGAGCAATTACAAATAACTTCCCAACCTAGGTAGAACAGGTCTTCCTATGATTATGGTTGATACCGACCATTGAACAAATGCATACATGACTACTATGGGTCAAACAAACATGCCAACAGTATAACAAACTCAAAAACATGAGAACAACCACCCCAGGACAACTCAAATGCACAAACCTGACTCATTGCACCCATGCTCCCACAAAGTCACACCTATCTGCTCAACCAAAAAGCCACGACTTCACATATCTCATGCAGACCATGTGCCTTCACCAAACAATGAAGCAAGAGAGTGTCCCCCAAATATCACACACAACAATGAATATCGAGAATAGAACGGGGACAATAGCATAGAAAGAACTCGCTCTCATGAAAAGCTCACATGTCACACACGATGTACCATAGGCTTGCCCATAGTGTAGGATTCCACTAATATAGGCTCACTCCAATTGAGATTAACAAGGACTTTAAAGGGTTGTAATGTAGGCTAAGGGGCTGGTAGGATACATATGGATAATCGTGACTGCCTCCCTAAGCACTTTAATACATCACATTCTATTTAAGCACATATCTCATCAAAGCCACCCATTTAACCCAGCCAATAAATTTCACACACACCTTTTTCAACAAGTAGCAATTTTTTTTTAAGCACAACACTAGCAAGGATGGATATTCATTTCTTTTCTTTTTTCTTTTTCTTTTCCTTTTTCTCTTTTTTTTTTTTTTTTTCTTTTTCTTTTTCTATTCAATTCACTCCAAACCTTGTTAATGCTCTTTTTTCAACTACTTCTCAAGTTACCACATATCCCCCTCATTGGTTCCACTCAAAAACCCCCCCAACATTCAACCACAACTCCATATAATATCAAATTATCACTTAAAGTGCTTAAGGAGTAAAGGGTCAAAAGAAAGCAATTTAGAACAAGTGGATAGGCTTGCGGTATGGGTGCCAACAAAAGGTCAAAGAGATCACAACAATCAAGTCCAAGGTGTATCTAAGGGTAGGCAAATCAAGGTAAAAGGCTTATCCAAGAAGGCCTGTATCATTTTCCGACTAGAGCAAACCTAGGATTTCGCTTTGCACACACGGGGCAAGTTCTAGACACCAATATGCAACACGGAGTACAATAGAATATGCCACACAACACACATTGCACACAGTCCACACAAAGTGGCTCCATCACAACTCTCAATCAAGCAAATAGGGTGCAACTTGTGGACAATTAAGCACTAATGCACAAAGGTTCACAACAAAGTCAAGTGAGTGGACTCGAGCATCTCAAGGGGGTCATTTCATTTTTTCTAGGCATGCTCTCAATTTAAAATCAAAAGACACCACAAATAGCACATGCAACAAGTTCAAGTCCACCGGTATCAAACAAATCAAAGGCACCTAGCATTCTACCTAATTCTTTCGTCTAGGGCCACCTATAACCAACTACTCTAATCCTAAAAAGAAAGAAAATAAAAAAACTACCCGGTTCAAAGGCCTCCCCGTGGAAAAGAATCGAGGCCATAAGAAAAACCACGGGGTGGATGACTGTACCACTACTAAAACTAAAAAGAAAATCTTTTTGAAAATTTTCATTGGTTTTCTAATTTTTTTTTTCATTTTTTTTATATACTAAAGCAAGAAACAAATAAAAATAAAGTCAAGTGACAAAAATAAAAATTGCTGAAATTAACTACCTAAAGTACAATCATCCATAACCTCAAAATTTTGGAAGTTTTTCCACCCCACACTTAAAATCAAGCAGTGTCCTCAATGCGACAAAAAGAAAGTGCAAGAGTTAAAGGAACTTCCCTGAAGGCTAAACGACCTAGCTTTTGGCGCGAGCAGTGGCACCATCTCCATTACGAATCCACCAAGCGTCCGTAGAGCAAGGGGTACTCAGACTTCCCCCAACAGGTCATCAATATTAGGCAGGGGTCAGGACACCCCACACTTAAACTCGACATTACATGAACCTGCAATCCAAAGAATAACCTAAAGTAATATACAACCATAAAAATAAATAAAAGTAAAGCAAGCAAATTGGGTTACCTCCCAAGAAGCGCTTGATTTAACGTCGCGGCACGACGAAGAAAACTTCGTCACTTTTGTCTCCACCTTGAATTTATGAATTGAATTCCCAACTTTGCCTCAAGCTTACGACTATGGTATTGGGGTGGTGGCAAAAATACAAAAGGACCAAGTAACCATTGTCGTATTTTGTTCTTCTTGGCCTTTAAATGAGGGATGTCGTTTTGTCTCCTCGGCATAACAAACTTTAAAATATAGGCACCTTGTTCCTCCTCCTTTGGTTTCTTCATAGGCTCGGGTGGCTCAATTTTCATGTCACCATCCAAACACAATGTCGAAAAATGATTGGAATGAGGTCCAATGCGCTTCAATTCTAAAATTACATTACTTTTGACACCCTCACTTACACACACACTAGAGTCCTCAAATATGACATTTTCTATTTCCTCACTTGACTCTAATGTAATTTTTTCAACCTTGGCATCATCAACTAATATTGGGTCGAATGGTAGGAATTCCACTTTTTGCTCCTCAAATAGGCTTCTAAGCTCTTCTATCTCAAATCTACTATCCACGACAACTGATAATTGGGCTTCAGACACCTCAAGTATATCACTCAAATTTGCCTCTAGATCATGAATAGCTAAACCAAATTGATCGATTTCTTGTGCGAGCTCCACTCTTTCTTCCATAAATTGCCTCGTCATATTTGTTGTTCCCTTAGAGAAATCCTTGTATGCTTCAAAGAGTTTGGTGTGCTCCATTATCCAAGTTTCACTAACAACCTGCACTTTATCGCTCCTGTTAAACTCACAAATACTATTAGAATCATCACACCTATTCATTGGGGAAAGAGTATGATACTTAGGACAAGAATTCCACAGACCACCACACAATTTGCAAAAGTTCCAGTCAAAGGTTGTAGAAAATTCACATAACCAGTCCCGCATAGTTGAAAGACTCGGAAAATTTTTTCAAAAGTGATGTCCTCCACAAAGTAAACAAGAATCAATAAAATTTGAGCAACCATCATTCGACCCACTTTCATTAAAAGATGCCATGTCAACTAGTAATAATAAACTTAAAAAAAAATTAAAGCTGAATAGAAAATAATAAATTGTTCAAAAAGAAAACAGTCAATTATTTAGTCCCTGGCAACGGCATCAAAAACTTGTTGCTCCCAACACACACGCAAGTATACGTGGTCGATAAGTAATAAAGTGATAAGTAGAGTATCATTCCCACGAGGACTATTCAGACTGAATCCTAGCAAACAATTTTTTAAAAACTATTCAGGATTTTTTTCAATGATGGTTGTGAAAGTTACTAACTAAAGGAAATAATTAAAAACAGATAATTGAAGTCAATAATCATTATCAATAATGGAGAAACGGTCCAGGGTCAGAGCTACGAACAATCCAGTTGAATTTTTCAGTTGATTCTACATCTTGATTTCCTAGATTGCTAACTACATGTTAAATGTACCCGTGAAAACCTTTCGATTCTTCACGGTCTATTCAGGCTACTCCAATCCCTATATGTCTATGGGTTGAATCATGTGCACGCATTAACGAATTCTGTGATTAGTTAAGCTAGGCGAGCAAGTATATGTCTATCCTACTCATAAATTGGTTCCCCGATGCCCAGGTTCACAATCTAGCCCTACTCTTTCTTATTGCGTTTGCAAATTCCCTCTGTCGAGTTCAACTTGTAAAACGTAGATAGTGTTGAATTATCAGGCCTCAATAACCAAACAATTAGGCTTAAGAAAGAATAAACAATCCGTAATGGTAAATCAATATATAGAAATCAACTTTCAAACATCAACCTTCATGTATTTACTCTAACCCTAGAATGAACAAACTATAGAATTAAAGAGAAGAATAAGAGAAAGAGAGAAAGAACTTGTTTAGAAGACATCTAGGGCTCCTCCCCTCTCCTCCAAATCTTGCTCCAAAGTCTGAACTCCCCCATCAAAAACTAAGTAGAAGGGTATTTATAATGTTTACAAAAGCCTAGCAATTAGTTACGCCTAAGCCCAGACGAAATAGGACTTCAAAAACCGCTCCAGGGGCGCTATAACTGCCGCCCCGCGCCTCAAACCGCCCGCAACAAGTCAGAGCCCGTCGAATCTCGCACGCAATGGCCACGCCCCGCGCCACAAAACGTGCCAGAATAGTGGGCGCTATAGGGGCGCGCCGCGCCTGGGACCGCGCAAGGCCATTTTCATGCTTTCGTCGTTCGCAGCTTGCTTCGCGTCGTGCCTTTGTGTGCTCGATCCAATCCTCAATCCAATTCCAGCCTTTTCTTGCTTGATCATGCTCTTTAAAGCTTCAATTGCACTTCATAACAACCTACAATCATACGACATAAAATCAGTGCAAAATCTTCATCAACTAGAAAACGTGCGAATAAAGTATTCCAACGTGAGGAAATATT
Source organism: Petunia axillaris subsp. axillaris (assembly GCA_029990575.1). Taxonomy (NCBI): domain Eukaryota; kingdom Viridiplantae; phylum Streptophyta; class Magnoliopsida; order Solanales; family Solanaceae; genus Petunia; species Petunia axillaris. Next base: position 6,580,836 of record JARKNS010000001.1, on the reverse strand, counting down.
AAGGAAATATAGGCATAAAATGCCAAACATCATTGTACCCTTTCCAATCAGCTTGTGACAGTTCTCAATGTAATGCACATCCTTCTTGCAATATCTACTAAAGATAGTGGCCCTGTTCTGCTGTTGTTTACCCCTTGGCTGATTAAAGTTCATCCTTGCATTAAATTTCCTAGGAGCTGGTCTAGACTAATTGGTATGAGGGTTTTGTCCTCCAAAAAAAAAGGACCAGGAGAGTAAGGCCAGAACTGATTATAAACTAGCATGGGATGACTAATATTAAATGAGGCAGATTCATTTCCAAAATGAGTTGTATGGAGGACCTGCCTTTGTTGTTTATCCTAGAGAAGAATGTTATAAGCACAATCCAAGGGTGGTAAAGGTTGCATCATCAACAGATTTCTCCTAACACTCACGTATACATCATTAAGGCCCATAAGAAATTTATATAACTTATTTGCAGCACATGTACATTTATTTATATAATTTTGGGACATAACTTCTAGCTCATCCCATAGCTTCTTGAGTTTACTAAGTATGAAGCTATGTCAAGAGAACCCTAATGAGTAGAAGCCAATTCTTTTCTTATCTCAAAGATTTTTATCCCACTCACAACTCCTTATCGATTGATAAGCTGATTCCAAATACTCTCAGCATATGTGCACTTACTCTCAGCACATGTATATTTGCAGCACATGTATATTTATTTATATGATTGTGGGACATAACTTCTAGCTCATCATATAGCTTCTTGAGTTTACTAAAGTATAAAGCTATGTCCAAAGAACCCTGATGAGTAGAAGCCAATTCTTTTCTTATCTCAAAGATTTTTATCCCATTCACAGATCCTTATCGATTGATAAGCTGATTCCAAATACTTTCAGCAGTTTTAGAGTATTGGAGACTCTTAACAACTGAAAGAGATAAGGAACTGGCCAACCAAGATATGACCATATTGTTACACCTGTTCCATTGTCTCAATTCAGGTGAATCGTCATGTGGCTTAGGGCAAGTCCTATCAATGAATCCAAACTTTTTTCTAGCAGAGAGCGCAACAGTAATACTCCTATCCCAACCTCCAAATCCAGTTCCAGAGAATGAAACACTCACAGAGGACATACCAGGTACCTCAGTAGAATGAATATACAAAAGACTATATGAATCAGGAAAGAATGCATTATTAAGGTTCTGATTTGGAGTAATAGTATTAGGAGCTTGAGTATTCGCAGTATTAGGGTTTCGATTGTTCACATTATTCACAATATTGTTAGCAAAAAAAATAAAACTAACTCAGGTATAACATATCAATAGAATAAAACGAGGTTACTGGAATTCTTCCCAATTAGAAACTTGCCAGAAAGTGAATCGCCTATAAGAACACTTTAGATTTAATAGGAAGTTGAAACACCGATCAACAGTAGCAGCGGATTCTAGGCAATCCGGAATTACAATGCTAAAAGAACTGATGAAATAAGGTCGAAATTGAAATTGGGAAAATTCCACCGGGGAGCAGAGAAAAAATCACCGGAATCGGAAAACGGCGTTGATATGCATCAAGAGCAACATCGATCTATATAGAATCACACGATTTAGTTGGATCGAAGCTCTGATACCATGTTAACATAATGAATTCTGAAGGAAAAATGAAAATTTGATTAGGGTTTGATAGGAAGAACATAGAGAGTTGGCGAGATATTTTGGAGTCAAACTTCTGAAAAATGAATCAATTACCCAAAATGAATTTTACAATGTCTTATATAAATGTGAGCCAAGCCTGACTTCTAACTAACTGGACTCAAGTGAGCATACTAGTAGGGGTGGCAATGGGGCAGGGGCGATGCAGGGCAGGGGAAAGGGTAAATGGGGAGGGGCAGGGGTTAACTAAAATGGGGCAAAGCGGGTGAAACATGAATTTTTTTTAAAAAAAAATTAATTAGGTGAGGCAGGGTAGGGCAGGGGTAAATTCTTAGTAGAACTCTACCTACTGCATCGCTCAGAATGTAAGAGTTTAATTTAATTTTTGCATTGCGTATAATTACAAGCTTCCAAGATTCAAAGCTTATTTCTGGTCCAAGGAATACATCAACAACTCACTAGATTTCCTATGTGGTATTTAAGTCAGAAGTAACTTAGGGGAATAGCCCTTCCCACTAAGCATATTTCTTTTATGAATATTACAATGGTGAATTTTCTTTATTTCTTAAGTAAGTTGAGGAAATAATTGAAATAGTATTCCACTATTGCCTACTTAAACTATTAATTAGTATAGTTAATACTTTGGAAAGACTACTAATTTTTTAAAGCTTCAATTTCTTGAATAAAGTAAAAAAACCATCAAATTTGAAAATTACAGTAAAAAATAAGTTAGAGATGATGTTAAATGGACTAAAAGTTAAAGGAATGTTCAATTTTGATAATAAAAAAAAATAATTTAAAGGGTGATTTAAGTGGGACAAGGTAGGGCGGGTCAAAATGGGGCAGGTCAAAGTGGGGCGGGATAGGACAGGATTGAAACTGGACAGAGAACAAAATGGCGTAGGACGAGGCGGGGCAGGGCTTGTGCAAAATTTTGGCAGGGGAAGGGCTCAACCTAACTCGCCCCCCTACCCCCATTGCCACTTCTACATACTAACACATAAAAATAAATGGACTACTTAATTTAACTATACAAAATGAATAACTATACAACTGGACATATTTCTTTTTTGACCCAGAACTATAGTAATCAGTAAGTCTAACAGTTTCTTACGGGGCTTCAGAAGAAGAGTTTAAAGAAGTGCATCTTTGTCAATTCATTATTTATCTTGAAATTAATAATTCCCGGAAAGTTATCACACAATGAGTGTTTATAAGCAAATAATATCACCATTGTGATATAAACTAGCCTTAAGATGGCTAATCTCGAAAGTAGAAATTCAATCAAATATGAGGCATAAAATAATTCTATATTTAATTCGAGATTATAATCTGTCCGAGCGACCTTTAAAAGTTCATGGCTTCTATCAAAATCAAAAGCTGAAGTCATGACAGGGTATTATGATGCATTACCAGAAACTTTAGGAAGGTGAAAGAACATTGAAACATAGAGCGTTGAAAATGGGGCTTTTTGGTCATCACAAACAACTGTGGGTGTCCAATAGTGTGGCCATGACATTGACTTAGCAATAGCGAAGTTAGAAGGAAACATGTCATTCAAAGATGAAACTTTCAAAGACCTTAAAAGTAGCCAAGTATGTTAAAAATAAATGAGATAAGCCAATCAACAACGAAGGAATACATCTGGAAGATAAGATATCATTGACCAAATATGCATTTATATTAGACTTAGCAATTCACCAAGAAGAAGTAAATGGATTGGCCCCCATTGTGGACCTGATGATTGTCCAGCTGGGAGTCTCCAAGTCGAGTACAAATTTTGTTTTTTCTTATTTCACTTAATTAGTGATGTATTTATTAATTTATATTAAGTTTAAATACATGCTAACTAAAAAAAGAAAAAGGCGTAATGCATATCAACTTCTTAAATTTGATAATAAATGTTTTTAGCTCAACTATCCTTGTACTTATTGTCAGTGGCGGAACTACATGGCAACAAAGGATAATCAGTCGAACAACTTTTATCGAAAAATTAAATTATGTATATGAATTAAGTATGGTAAAATATTGTATATAAGACAAAATGAACACCTTCAAAGCTCTTTCCATTTAAACTGCATGAGGGACAGCCTTACACTACACTAATACAGTAGTAAGTGGGAAAGTTATAGGAGGTGAGGGGGAGGGAATATTGTTCTAGTCTTATATTAATACTCACTCCGTCCTAAAATAAGTATCTACTTTTCTTTTTTTATTTGTCCCAAAATGAGTGTCTCTTTCTATATTTGGTAAGTTGGTAATTCAAACACCATATATGGCAAGTTTTGATGCAGTCGGAACACGTGTTGATCAAGTGTTCAATCCACCGAGGTCGATGACATGAAGTCAAGCCAAACTGTTGCATGACGTTCACATTCAATTGGCGTGGTCGGGAGAAAGCAACTGTTCCGAAGCTGATTGGCCAAGTTAAAAACCGAAGGCTTCATCTGCAAGCTTGAGCTCGAAGAAGGAAGCGACCGAACACTCAACATCGACGCTGAAGAGTAAAGCAAAACAATCAACCGAAGGTAGAGCGTCCGATATCAAAATGTGTCGATCTGAACAACTGAGCACCAAAGTCAATAGCTCGAGCTGAAGTGTTCAAAATATAAGTGTTCGGTTGAAGGAGTAACCGAACACTCAGTTTATTCAGCCCTGCGTGGCTCACTCCTATTGGTCACCTGTGACCATTTTACTATCTTGTCCCTAGAATGGTCTATATAAACTCCTTTACATTTCATTTATAGGCAGTCTAGTTTTTTGATGAATGATTTATATAGCAGTTGCTATTGAATGTCTCCGATGGAGCCGAACCTCGATGTGCGGTTTTAAAGAACTTGTGTCATTCGTTGTGAGTCGTTTGAACATTTTCTTCTTTGTTCATTCAATTTGCAAGAAGCATGTGCCTTCTTGAGGATTGTTGCTTAGCGTAGGTACATCTTGACCTCCGTTTCAATCGAACCCGAGACTAGTTCCTCGACGTTCTTTTGATTCGAAGCAAGATTTGTCTAGCTTCTATCTTTTATCGTTTTTATTTTTGCTAACAACCAGAGACGCGGAAAATAACAACAATAAAAGATAGAAGCAAGACAAACCATGCTTCGAATCAAAAGAACGTCGAGGAACTAGTCTCGAGTTCGATTGAAATGGAAGTCAAGATGTACCTACGCTAAGCAACAATCCTCAAGAAGGCATATGCTTCTTGCAAATTGAATGACCAAAGAAGAAGATGTTCAAACGACTCACACTGAATGTCACAAGTTCTTTAAAATCCCACATCGGGGTTCGGCTCCATCGGAGACACTCAATAGCAACTGTCATATTAATCATTCATCAAAAAACTAGACTGCCTACAAATGAAATGTAAAGGAGTTTATATAGACTATTCTAGGGACAAGATAGTAAAATTATCACAAGCGACCAATAGGATTGACCCACGCAGGGCTGAATAAACTGAGTGTTCGGTTACTCCTTCAACCGAACACTTAAATTTCGAACACTTCAGCTCGAGCTCTTGACTTTGGTGCTCAGTTGTTCAGCTCGGCACATTTTGACATCGGAAGCTCTACAGTCGGTTGATTGTTTTGCTTTACTCTTCAGCGTCGATGTTGAGTGTTCGATTGGGTGCTCGGTCGCTTCCTTCTTCGAGCTCAAGCTTGCAGATGAAGCCTTCGGTTCTTGAGCTCGGCCAATCAGCTTCGGAACAGTTGCTTTCTCCCGACCACTCCAATTGAATGTGAACGTCATGCAACAGCTTGGCTTGGCTTCGTGTCATCGGCGTCGGTGGATTGAACACTTGATCAGCACGTGTTCGGGCTGCATCAAGTTTACAACCACAAATTCAAAGGAAGCTTGCAGATGAAGCTTTCGGTTCTTGAACTCGGCCAATCAGCTTTGGAATAGTTGCTTTCTCGCGACCACGCCAATTGAATGTGAACGTCATGCAACAGCTTGGCTTGGCTTCGTGTCATCGGCCTCGGTGGATTGAACACTTGATCAGCACGTGTTCGGGCTGCATCAAATTTACAACCACAAATTCAAAGGACAGTTTAGTATATTACACACATCTTTAATTTAGAACCACAAGATTGAAAAATCCCCCAATATTTTTCAAACTCCATGACCAGTCAAACTAAGACACTCAAATTGGGACGAAGAGAGTATTACTTAAATATTTCGAGAAAAAAATAAAAGGAAACAGAAAAATCGATTCCCCATTCTTGGCAACTCACAAGAAAATCCTGATAGTTTAATTAGCTAGCTAGCTAAACTTTTACCTTATTTGTAAGGATTCGATTTCTTACCGTATAGTCTCATTCCGTTTACTTGTAAAAATATAGTGTTCCGTTTTCTTATAAATATAGTGTTCGCGGTTATCTAGAACCAATCCAAATATGGTTAATGTTGAACTATTTTTCTGTCAGAGCATCTTTATTTTCCTCACCCGGTTCATATCATACATAGAAGAGAGATAATGTAATGCTTGACTTGGAAAAATGCTTCAGCTTTTGTTGACCCTAATGGATTGACCCAAAGACTAGCCGTCCCTTATCAGATTTGGACATTTCTGTTGTCCTTCATGCACAAACCACAAATGATTATCCAATGTCTCAAGTCACAACTTAATGAAAAACAGATTTAAAGTTGGAAGTCGAATACTACTCCGTATGTACCAATTTATGTGTTGCATTTTTCTTTTTGGTCTGTCCCAAAAAGAATGTCATATTTTCTTATTTGTCAACTATTTAATGCACTATCTCTATATTACTTTTATTGGGTCCTACTTACTTTAAAAGGCACAAACAATTTTTTGGTTACTACAATCTTCTCTCTCTTACTTTTTCAAGAGTAAATTTGAACATTTACAAAATCAATTTCTATTTTTTAAATTCTGTGCCAAGGCAAACACTACCACATAAATTGAGACAGAGGGAGTATTTGATTTTCTGGAAAGAGACCCAGGGTAGGGGGAGGGAGGCCGCTTTCAAATTGGGTTCGGCAGAACATGTAGTTACTGTGCTTACGAATTCACTAGATATATATAAAAAGTACTCCATAATTTAAAAATTCAGTTGCCATATTACATGGTCACTTTTCCTAAAACTCAAAGCTTACAAGATTCAAATCATGGTTTCGCACGCCAAGAGGTACACAAATCTCTATGTGAGGGAGGGAGCGCATTCTTGTACCATAGACATCAAGAAGACATTATTGCTTTTTACACTTAAATTTGATAAGTTTAAAATTAATGCTTTTATCATTGAATTTTGCTGCATTATTGAGATTTCAGGTTTAACCAGTATATTATTCCCTATGTTATATTTTATGATGTTTTTATTAGTTTGTTCATAAAAAGAATCACATATTCTATTTTCGAAAATAATAAAATATTAAACTTCTCATTCTATTATAATGAAAAGTGGGTATAATCATACAAAATTATGGCATGTTCAAGGTCATAAGTCTCGAAGTTTTTATAATCACACCAAAGACAAATCTAGAATTTCAAGATGATGGATTTATCATTACCGGGGCCAGAGCTACATTGTACCAAAAATGGTCGGTGAACAACCTTCGTCAGAAAATTATATTGTATGTGTAGTTCATATACTCCCTCCGGTCCATATTATTTGATTTTTTGGTTGTTTCACGTATATTAAGAATTCACCTTTTAGCATTAATTAAAAAAGGTCATTTACGAAATTAACCTTTGTCTCTTTCAAATTTACTTATAGAAATTTGTGAGGACTTTTAAAAAATGTTTTTAGATCATTTATTGACAAGGGTATATTTGGGAAGAACTATCTAAAAGCTTCTTGAACTTTGAACAAATCAATTATTTTGAACCAAGAATAAAAGGCCAAAAAATCAAATAAAATGGACCGGGGGAGTATCATTTTATTTCAAATATTGAGCATTTATGCCCAACCAACCGAGTTAGCTAGTGGTCAATAGGATGTTTAAAGGGATTTCCACATAAATAGCCCACAATATTTCAGATTAACAAGTTATTTAGCACTAACATAATATAGCCACAATATTTATATTTAAAATTTAATTTATAATTAAAATATCAAATATAATAGATTGATATTTTGTATATATACCTTCTATACACATATATACTTGTCCTATATTTTTTAAATATTTATATCATCAAATTATATTTAATAAATATGCTAGGAAAAGAAAGAAATGACAAAATATGGTTACAAAAAGTGGATAAGGGTTGGGAATAGTTATGTGGGGTAAAAATCTCATGTTTAAATTTGCTTGGTACCAATATTTGAGTCTCCAACGCAGTTATTTGCTTCTATTTTCAGGAAAAAAAATAAATAAACTGGACGAATATAAGTAATAGAAGGGAAAAGTATATCAAATGAGTATTTAAGTGGAGATTGACACTTTTTTTTAGTGCGAGTAAATCAGTGCTTAATCAAGTGAACCATTCAAACTTTTAGAGTTATGGTTCTCGAACATTATATTAGACATATTTAATTTCGACAAACAGATATATATGGTGGAGGCCTATGGTTTTACTTAAACCGCAAGTATTTTCTTTTTTAGACTTGATGTAGGGTCTAACTATATCACATCAATTGAAATAGATGGAATACAATATTTTCTTTCACGGCCTCTTCTTTTATTCAGAGGTAAAACTAACTACATCTTATCAATTGCATGTTTAGGTCAAACACTATCATAAAAATGGAAGAGGGTACATAGTTAGACTTCCTACTCAAATATAAAGTATAAAAATATAAATTGCAGATTAAATTATTTACTTGGAAATTAACATCGACACTAGGAGTTAAATATGAAACAATCTCAATTATTCACCCTATCCTGATCATTAGGAATTCCAGTATCTGTCATCTACTAAGTTTATTTTATAGATGAGATAGATTTAGATGCACTAATTATGTAAAGAATGTTTACAGTTAATCCCTCCGTTCCATAATGGTTGTTTTGATTCCCGTTTCGAAAGTTAAACGAGTTTTTCTTTGACCGTAATATTTTCATAAGTCTTTTAAATATTTTGAATTATTTATTATTGTAACTTATAGTAATTTTTATGTAGTTTCTAAATCTATAAATATTGTTCCAAAAAATTTAAAGATTATATTTGCATATTTGCAGTTAAAATGAAAGAGTTTGACTTTCGAAATCCGAAACATGTCATTCTTTGAGGAACAGAGCAGTAACAATTTATTTCAAAAATATAAACCCTGCAAAAATCTTTTGAGTAACATAATAGTATAAAAAATTCCTTTCTCTGTATGTATATATATGCTACGATCTCCATGAGGTTGACCAAGCCATCCTTGTAGCTTTCTCCTTCTACCGCATCTCTTTGTTTTATTCATTTCATCTTCTTCTTTGAGCAATCATTGTCATCTATGCATATATATGATATCCATGCACGTAACTGTGAGTTAGATGAATAGAGTGAAAAAAGGGCAAGAGAATAATAGTGAGAGTATGGAAGTGAAACAAACAGAAGCAGCAAAATCTAATATCAAAGATAGTGATATTGAAGAAGAAGTAATTCTTCCAGGCTTTCGATTTCATCCAACTGATGAAGAGCTTGTTGGGTTTTATCTACGACGAAAAGTAGAAAACAAATTAAGAATGAACATGGAACTCATCAAGCAGCTTGACATCTACAAATATGATCCCTGGGATCTTCCGAGTAAGTTTATAAATGATGCTCCCATATTTCAGTTTATATGCCAACATTTTCCTTCAACTTCATTGCAAAATTAAAGAATGCATGACAGTTTCTAATATTAGAAATAATTTACTTCCAATATTACATTTAATGAGAAGCTTTTATAGCTGCACAATTGCAATTGTATGAAATATTCTATGACCACAAGTTCCAAAAGTCTTTCTTTCTTGATTTCAGCTGTGTTTGAATTAGAACTAAAGGATTAACATTTCTGAAATCAATTTTCCGGATTATTCAGTATTAGCAACGTGTTTTTTTTTTTTCCCCAAAATCAATTGTACACAGAAAGTAGTCAGTAGACTGAGCAGCTTTATCCATGATAAAAATGTATAGAACTATAGAAGTCCCTAATTAAGGAAACAAAACAATAATATAGAATTTTCCATCAAGTTTAACTGACCTCCTCCCTCTTTGTAAATTTGGTGAGGGCTGAGATTAAAGAAAGGATGTTTGGATTCTGGTAAGTTCTTAATTAACTTGTAAATTTGATGGACCAGAAAGAAAGGTGAGAACTGCTTAAATTTTAGAGTTGCAATATAATTAATATTTATAGTCTTCTATCTTATGTGTGTAAACAATGTCTTATATGAAAAAATGATAAGAAAGGAAAGTTACATATTAGGTATAATGAATTTCTTATTGGTTTGAGACTTTTGGAGAAAATTGAGCAGGTTTGATTTAAAGAGGACTGTATCAAACTATTTTAGTGCGAGGCTTAAACACTCTTGATGACTCTTAATCTCGCCTTTCTAACATTAAAAAGTACACGAGAAAAAGAAAATGATGAAAATTGCTCTAGTTTGATTCACAATCAAAAGTTGAAACCTATGTCCTTTTTAAAGAGTACTCCCTCCACAGAATTTTGTGTGACTGTAACTGACTGGACACAAAAAGAAAAAGAAAATTTTGAAACTTATTATTTAAAATAAGTTTTATATATTTGTGTGACGATGTATTTCATTAATAATAAATATGAAAATTTGAAGTTAAATTATTTTTTATAATATATAAATATGCCACGAAAAAGTAAAGAGTGTCATGTAAATTGGGACAAAGGGAGTAATTAAAACTTTATGAAAATCAAGTGACAACTTGTTCTTCTGTAGAAGTATATTACCACACATCTAAGCTTAATCTAGGTAGAATTGGCACTTGTTTACATACAGTTAGTTAGTTAAGTAGTACATCAATTTTTGTACTACCACCATCATGCACATGTTAAAATTAATAAAGATGATATAAATTATGTAAATGATTATTAATTTTGACCTTTCTACCACTAACGAGAAAAGGGGGAACTCCTTTGATATGATTTCAGGATCAGTTTATGGAAAAGTTGCAAACATAATCAAGTGTGGAAAACACTTATAAGTGCTATTAAACTGTTTTATGATAAAACAATTACATATTAAATAGAAGTATTGAAATTGACAATCACATTAGAACAAGACCATTGTTTGCACGCTTGCGTGCCATGAAAGTTGCATAGTACTGTACAGTTTTGTATGATCACCAACATGAGCACGTCAAGTTAACAAAGGTATTTTATTAAATCTTAAATAAGGTAAATAGCCCAGCCTTACTGATGAGTATAGTTATGAAGGGTTTATTTTTGAAAAGAAACTATCTAAAATAAAAAGCTATATGTATGTACTATCTTAGTTTCTAGAATTAAATTTGCACCCCAAAAGAAAGAAACAGTGGGCTTGTGGATTTGAATGCCGGTAAAAACTTATCTTGCAGAGTGTGTTTATACACTTCCAATGGATTCAAGACAAATGCCTTTTACACACACTTTTGTTAGTTAGTCATGATTGAATATTCTGTTTCCTACTTAAGTTTTAATGTTAAGATTAAATAGTTAATTTGGTGTAATTAAATACCAAATGCATATATTTATTTAGCTTCAAATTACTTCTCTGTCCATGCAGAATATTTCTTTATTAGGAAAGTTATACTAATTGTGTTAGATTTGGTCTTGATCGGAACCTTCCTTTTTTTTCTTTTTTTTTTCTTGCGCTTGACTTTGTCCTGTAAATATTCTAGGCAAAGTGCTAAGCTCCAAATTAAATTGAAAACGAAAGCCATTAAATTTGTTAAATAAGGCAGCAAAGCGGGTTGGTTTCTTCCTTGACTAAGTCTTCTTTGTTTTTATTTTATGTGAACCTATTTTACTGAACAATTAGACTTAACAAAAAATGAAGACTTTTTAAATTTGTATAGTCCTACAATCCATGACATTTGTGTGGCTATATAATTATTTTGAAAGATGAAACATGTCATGGTATTTGTCTTACTATAAAAGTTTATCATTTAGGATAAAATTGAAAGTCTGAGTCAAATTGTTTTAAATTTAAAAAGCGGTTCATTCTTGTCCATTTGGTAGGAACTAACAAAAAAAAGTTCACAAAAAATAGGAACAGGGGGAGTACCTAGTCAGCTCAAACACCACAATTTATGATGATATTCAGTTTGAAGTTTAAATTTTGCATAATGGCATTGTATGTATGTTTTACGTATTGATAACTTTTCATAACAAGTAGTATCATATTAGAATAATAACCTGCTACATAATTAGTTGTTTCATGAGTTTTAACTTAATTTTCTTTTGGTTATATGAAGAGGTAAGCACAGTGGCTGGGGATTATAAAGAATGGTATTTTTTGTGCATGAGAGGGAGAAAATATAAGAACAGTGTAAGACCAAATAGAGTAACAAGATCTGGATTTTGGAAAGCAACTGGGATTGACAAGCCTATTTATTCTACTACTGCTACCAAATTAGAAAGCCTTCATCATGATTGCATTGGCCTCAAGAAATGTTTAGTTTATTATAGAGGATGTGCTGGGAAAGGCACAAAAACTGAGTGGATGATGCATGAGTTTCGTCTCCCAGTTACTTGGAAGACTACAAATCACCTGCCCAATACTCATCATGAAGCGGTAAGTTAATTTGCTCTAATTATCATCTTGGTTTAACTTAAGTCCTATATTAATGAAAACATAAATATTAGTTCTCATTCTCAAAATAAGAAAACATAAATATTAGTTCTTGCAGTTCATGACTAGTTTAGTGAAGATAGAGCACAAATCAACAAATGACAGAGCACTAAGATCAACTACCTTAAGTTATCATGTTTTTAAGAGTTTAATTAAGGAAAAAATATGCACTTGCGGTATAAACACTATTTACACAATTACGTTATTTCTAAGCCGACGTTTTCTAATAGCTTAAGTTTTCAGAGACAAGACTGTTGCACCAATTTAATTAGTATAAGAGCAGACATAATTGTGTACCCTCTCTAATAACTTAAGTTGGTAACACAATTCAATGAATAAGAATTATAGTAAGTAATTCTGATCTTATAAACAATACAGCATTGTTCTTTACAACATTGAACCACTTAATTAGGAGGGTACACAACGAGCATAAAAAATTGATCATGGGTGAAAATTGCTAGTGCAACACATTTTTTGTTACAGGGAGTTCATGTTGTTGCAGCAAATTAAGATTTATAAAATTTTAACAACTAAAAGCTAATGCAAGTGCATAGGTAACTCTTTGATCTCTTAATCAAGTATTGATCATTATAGTTAGAAATTCTTGAATTGCAGGAAGTTTGGACCCTATGCAGAATATTTAAGAGGACTTCTAATTACAAGAAATACTTGCCAGAAGTGAAGCATCACATTTCACTAAGCTATGGAGATGCAAGTTCTAAAGCATGCAGTAGCCTGGAATCTGAAAACAGTAGTGATGACCACTCCACCAGCTTTAAAAACATGTCATTTCAACAAGAAAACAACAATGTAGAGAATGGTGAAAAACAAATGGATGTTAGAAACCATCATTTCTGTATCAGCCAACAAAATGCAGCATCTCAGTCTCCATTCACATCATCTAGTTCAAGCTTTTGGAACACAAATAGTCAGGAGGAGTACTTGTTTTGTGATGGCAAATGGGATGAGCTCAAATCAATAGTTGACTTAGCAACAGATCCCTCTATTGTTTACAGATGTAGATAAATAAGGAGTATAGTAGCTTACGCAGAATTTTATGCAAGCGGTGTGAGATAAATAAGGAGAGCAGTAGCCTACGCAAAATTTTAGGCAACCGGTGTGAAATTATTTTCAGAACTCGTCTTAGAAGCAGGTATAGAATATCTGGAACTGTGATGGTTCCAACACTGTACTCTTCCTGTCCCAAATTCATGTTTGTTTTTTATTTTATTTTATTTTATTTTATTTTTCTAGATTGATTTTGATCTCGTATATAGACATATCTGTTTTCCAAAATAAAAAGAAAAAGAAAATCTTACATAGTGTGGAGAAAATTATTAAGCTGTGTCGATTGAATCCCTACTTTAGTTCTGAATTAGGGGCTATAAAAACTAGCTATAAATGGAAGCAGTACCACTTAGCTATAAGGTGAATAATTGAACTATAGAGCCCATTTGGGGATAAATACACTATACATCTATTACCAAAAAAAAAAATAATAATAACAAAAAAAAAATTGCCATTTGACAACACAAATACCAGGAAACTACAAGACCAAGACTTCCGAGCTTCTCTTAAGAATATCTGTCGCATCTCTTTCTTAATAAACAGGTTCAAACTACAGTTAAAAATATCAGTCATTGGAGGAATATGAGGAGTATTACGTCAATACTCTTCTCAATAGTGTGCTTTAGATCTTCAGGAGACGTAGTTATTCTTTTCCTAGACATCAACTCAATTAGGGAGTGTACATCCTCTTTTATCGATGCTGCAATACTCTCCTCGATAGAGGGTTCTAATTCCGCAGGAGACATAGCACTGCTTATGCTCGACATCAACTTAATTAGGGAGTGCATATCCTCTTTTAGAAAAGTTTAGTTTATTATAGAGGAAGTGCTGGGAAAGGCACAAAAACTGATTGGATGATGCATGAGTTTTGTTTCCCACTTAATTGGAAGACTACTTCAAATCACCTGCCCAGTACTCATTATGAAGCTGTCTGTTTAATTTGCTCCTACTATTTTAACTTATTGGTTTAAGTCAAGTTCTAGATTAACGGAAACATAAATATTGGTTCTTGCACTTCATGACAAATTTAGTGAATGATAGAGCACAAAATAACAAATAACAGAGCGCTAAGTTTAACCACCTTGATTTTTCATGTTTTTACGAGTTTAAGCTGTAAGGAAAAAATATGCACTTGCAATATAAAAACTATTTACACAATTAAGAAGCTTAAGTTCTCTAACCTTTGATTTCAAACTTAACCCCAGCAATCCACAGCAACAAACAAACATTAGCACTGCAATTATCACTAATAGATCATATTGTTACTTAAGATCAGATCCTCGAATTGAAGATGTATAAAAATCAACCAGTTGGATTCTAATCGTTGTCCTCTCCGTCAACTTCAGACCCAACTTTTGGGTCGGCACTCTTGGCACTTTCCGGCATCATGACACATCCAGTCATAGGATCAACTGGGCGAGTGTCCCGTGGACCGCCTTTTTGTCCCATAGCCAGCATAGGCGGAGGAGGTAGTACACCTGCTCGGAAAAGAAGACGTTCCACTGGTTCTGACGGCTGAGCGCCAACAGATAACCAATATTTCACTCTGTCGAAATTAAGACCCATCCGTTTGCCACCATCTTGACCTGGGAGAGGATTGTAGTAACCAAGGACTTCCAAGTGCTTTCCATCTCTGGGAGATCTGCTATCGGCCGCCATTACTCTGTAGAAAGGTTTGTTTTTGCATCCAAACCGAGATAACCTTAATCTTACCACCATTTTTCTCTACTCTCTTCTACTGGAAAAAAGGAAAACAACGGGTGAGTTTTGGGGGGTTTTGTAGTTTCAAGACATGTATCCAGGGAGAATGCAGATTGTGACAATTTTGTCCTGCTGTAAATGGTCAACACTACCCTTCTCTAAGTTCTCCAATAGCTTAAGCTAATGCAAGTGCATATGTAATTCTTTGATCTCTTCAATATCAGGTATTGATCCTTTTGGTTAATAATACTTAATTGCAGGAAGTTTGGACCCTATGCAGAATATTTAAGAGGACTTCCAATTACAAGAGGTACTCACCAGCAGTGAAGCACCACATAGTTTCACTAAGCTATGGAGACGCAAGTTCTAAAGTATGCAGTAGCCAGGAATCTAAAACAGTAGTAACGACCACTCCACCAGCTTTAAAAACATGTCATTTCAACAAGAAAACAACAACGTAGAGATTGGTGAAAAGCAAATGGATGCTAGAAACCATCATTTCTGTATCAGCCAACAAACATCTCAGTCTCCATTCACATCATCCAGTTCAAGCTTTTGGAACACAAATAGTCTGGAGGATTACTAGTTTAGTGATGGCAAACGGGATGAGCTCAAATCAATAGTTGACTTAGCAACAGATCCCTCTATAGTTTACAGATGTAGATAAAAAAAGAGAGTAGTAGCCTACGCAGAATTTTATGCAAGCGTTCTGCATCTGTTTGCCATAGTTCATTTTATAAGCAAGTATAGAATATTTGGAACTGTGATGGTTCTAACACTTGACTCTTCCTGTCTCAAATTGATATTTGTTTTTTATTTCGTATTTTGTTTCAAGTCGATTTTGATCTATCTTGTCTATTAATAGCTATTAACATCTAGCTACGCATGGAAGCAGTACGACATGTAACTACAGATTGGAGTTAGAGAAGAGTACTCAAATCAAGGGAGTAAAAGTTCAAGCAGAGCTGAAATGTATCTAATACACCATTCATCTAATACCAAAAGGGTTTGCACAACAAATATGAACATAAACAAACCATTCATCTGACAGCACAAAATGACAGTTTTAAGCATACAGCCACAATGTCTAAACCCCAAAAACAGTAAAGAACAAGTTTACTCATACGACCCCAATGTCTGAATCTTTAACCACAAAAGATACATTATGCACTACAGTACTTCTTTTGGAATAACCGGTAGTTATACTGCAACCAAGACTTTCGAGCTTCATCAGTAGGTAACCTAAGAAATATCTGCCGCATTTCTTTCTTAAGAAACAGGTTCAAACTATAGTTAAAAATATCAGTCATTGGAGGAATATCGGAAATAGTTTCCAAAACATCAATAAACTTCTCGACATCATCAACTCAATTAGGGAGCGTATATCCTCTTTTATCGATGCTGCAAGTCTCTCCTCGATAGAGGACTCTAATTCTGCAGGAGACGTGGCACTGCTTATGCTCGACATCAACTCAAATATGGATTGCCTATCCTCTTTTATTGATGCTGCAACAGACTTTACTCGCACCTAGTGCGTACACACTATTACTCTCCTCAAGATCTCGGCGGGGCTGATAATGGATAAAAGTTTACTCGCATCTAGTGTTTACACCAAACCAATCAATTTAACGGAATCACAAATTAAAGCAACAACACATATCACCTAACTATGGTTAAGTGAAAGCACTGGAATGTTACTTGTTAACCACTAAAATTAAAGAACCAAAATATACTATGAATTGTTACATTTTGAGTTGTACATAAGTATGGATCTATTAACTTTTTAATGGTAATTTTTTTATTAAACAATCAAACAAAAAATGTAGAAAGAAAGAAGAAAGGGAAAGAGATAGTACCTTATGATTTTTGACAAAGCTGGTAAAGGAAATTGGAAGGCGGAGGAATGAAGAATTAGGTCTTTTATTTTTGAAAGGTAACTTTGGAATTATAACAACTTATAAAGGATAAGATAGTAAAATGGGTTATTTGGACTTAAAATAGTTTCCCAAACACCAAAATAAGCCCCAAAGTGCTTACTAATTACTATTATTCTTACGTATACTGCTTTTATTTTGTGATAGGATTAAATTTAAAAATAAAATAAAACAGAAGCTGAAATCAAACTCTAAGGGGTCGTTTGGATGGTTAGATTAGATAATAATCTCGGTATTAAATTTGAGATAATATTTTTTTATATTTGGTTAGTGGTATTAACTAAACTGTGATAAGTTTTATACCAAGCTAGGGCTTGGACATAGATTTGGTTGAAACTTGGAAAAATGAGTTTTGTGAAGTTGAGTTGAAAAATAATATATGGAACTTAAAAGTGTGTTTGGACATCCATTTTACTTTAAAAATTGAAGTTTGTGAGTGAAAAAAAAGCTTTTTTCTCAAAAATTAGTCTTAATCAATTTTTGGGAATTTATAAATTTACTTTTCAATATTTGGACAGATTCTATGAACAAACAGAAATTTAAAATATTATTTAAAAAATTCTTCCAAGTTTTATATCCAAATGGAAGCTCATAGTATTATTCTGACTCATATAGGAGGTGTGACTATTAATTCGAAATTATCATCCGGGATAATTATTATCCCAAATTTATGGAATATCCCTGTTATTTAGTCCCACCAACCAAACGACCCCAAAGTGAACAATTATGTCATAAATATCGTAATGAAATCTGCAAATTTAATTACTGTAATAAGTTGGCTGAAACTTTCTAAGTAGTTCATTTGTCAAATTAAAAAGTGTAGCAAAGGGAGTTGATGGAGTATCAGGAAATTATAAACTCCTTTACAAATTACAACTTATCTTTCGATAACTCAGCTTTAGAATTTACACATGGACTTAAAGACTTTAATTTTCTTTCTAGACTGAAAAAGTAGGCGTAGAGAAGAGAGATAATAAGTTCAACGAACTAAAGAGTAGGTTGAACAGTAGAATCAGAGTTGATGGCTGTAAGGCTGTCCACCGGTCCGGTCCGATCCGGTTCCAGGTCCGGTGTAAATGAAAAAAAATCGAAGCCGGTCCGGTCTAACGGTGCATTTGCACCAATACCGGGTCGGAACCGGTACCGGCAAGGGAAAACCGGTCCGGTTCCGGTTCGACCCGGTTCGGTTCGTGTATATTTTTTTTCTTAATATATAGATTAAAAAAAATATGGTAGACTAAATAAACAACACAAAACACACATTTTATTCAATAATACGACAATACATTAAGTTAGAAATGCATAATTAAAGATTTAAACACTTAAAGTGACATACTAGAAACTAGAAATTAGAAAAAGACATAAATCTTCAACTTCAACAACTCAATTGTCGCGTTCGGCGCAGATGTATTCCACCACCACGAGCTGCCCATTCGAGGCTATGTTGGTTTTGCAAGTGAGTCCTAAACTTCCCTGTCCCTCCATGATTTGCACCAGTTTGATAAATCCAAGTTTTCTTACAAAGAGTACACTGAGCAGTGTCAGTATCATGATTTTTCGTGATAAATTCCCAAACTTCGGATCTTCCAGTTCTTGGTTGGGAGCAACCTTCAGCAGTAGCACCTTGAGCTTGAGTAGGATTATTTGCAGCCATTTTTGCTAGACAATTTAGAAAATAGCCTTTGATAGAAAATTTTAGAGAGAAATGTATAGAAAATATTGAATTGTGATTAATTTGATGAAATATGTGAGTATTTATAGAAAAAATAGGTGGATTCAAAAGGGGAGCTGAAATTTTTTTGTTGGGCCGGTCCGGTCCGGTTCCAGTCCGGCCTGGTTTGGATGATTTTTTTTTTCTGGTTATCTTTTTATTTTTAATTTGAAAGTAGTTTTTGAGTTTTAAATTTGACTAAATAAAAAATAATAAACACTTAAAAATTGATAGCAAGGCATATAACTTGCTATTTTTTATGTAGTTATTACTTATTATACTAACTAGTATTAAGTATTTAATATTTAAGTATTAAATTGCAAAAGTATAATTGAGAATATAACAAAGGATGATAACTTAATAGCAAGACATAGTACTTGTTATTTTTTCAAAAAAATACTAAGTATTAAGTTAGTAGTATTTAGTATTTAGTATTTAATATTTAGTATTTACTATTTAGTATTTACTATTTAGTATTTTCTAGTTAGTATTTAAGTATTGAATTGCAAAAAGGTATAACAAAGGATAATTGAGAATATAACAAAGGATGATAACTTAATAGCAAGACATAGCACTTGTTATTTTTTCAAAATAAATACTAAGTATTAAGTTAGTAGTATTTAGTATTTAGTATTTACGGTTGCTGCTTCTGTATCTGCTACTTCATCTTCTGCAAATCTAAAATTTCTTCGCTCCGATCTAATCCAATCTCTGAATAATACTGCCGTCTCCATTGCTTCTTCCTTCAATGAATGTCTATGATCTCCAATTTGTAATCTTCCTTGGCTAAACACGCTTTCTGAAGCAACTGATGATGCTTGAATTGTTAGAATATCCCGCGCCATTTTTGATAAAACTGGAAACTGTGCTTGTTGATCCTTCCAAAATGGTAGTAGTTGATCGCTTCCAAAATACTCAATTTCCTTGCAACCATGAAGTAAATAAACATCAAGCTCATTAACCCTCCGCTACTCGATTGCCTGCAAGAAAGCCTTTGATTAAGGCTGGAAAAACTTCCCAATCCGGCTGCAGCTCTTTTTCTCGCCTGCGTTGAACTTGATCCAGCTCCACTTGGAATACTTGGAACAACATTATCAGCTGCACTCCTATATCTTTCATAAATCTGTCGGCAATCTACAATTACCTGCGCACAAGTTGTTTCTACACTTGGTGTTTCTTCATCAGTAATACTCAAACTCCGATAAATTTCTATAATAAGCATTTCGGTATTAAACCATTTAAAATAGGGATGTAATACAGAAGCAATGCAATTAAGTGGTGGAATAGGAAAAAATATTTTTTAAATTTTTCAATCATTGCTTCTACGGCTTGTTCATAACCAGGCACTAATCTATAATCGTTAAGTAATTCTGCTATTCCAGATATAAAATACAACATGGTAGTAACTGTAGGATAATATTGACCGGAAAATTCTTTAGTAGCATAAAAAAATTTTTCTAAAAAAAGAAGAAGACGCTCAACAAGTTTCCAATCAGATTCTTCTAGGTGATACTCTATAACCACTTTGCCACTAAAATAACTAGTTATAGTCACTCGTAAAGTATAAGCAACAGACAAAAAGTCATATACAGTGTTCCACCTAGTTGAAACTTCCTTAGGAACTCTTCCAGGCTACAAACTTTCTTTCATACACTCTACCTGAAAGTCCCTCCATCTATCCGATTTTTTAGATTTAAAAATATACTCCTTCCGGTCCATTTTATTTGATCACTTTCCTTTTTTAAAAGTCAAATAATGTAAACTTTGGCCAACATTTTGAGATATATTTCTTCACCATATTAATATGACAAGAATTGCAACTTGTAGTACTTTTCATGTAGTTTTTTCATATCTAAATTATAATTTTAAAATATTGACTAAATCTAGTTCAATTTGAATCCGGAAATTGGTCAACTTGACTCTCGAAAAGTGAAATCTATCAAATAAAATGGACCGGAGGGAGTACCTAATTGCGAGTCTAACCTTCACAATAGTAAGATCAAATAACTGAAGGCCATCTTTTACAACTAAATTATATATATGACATGCACATCTAACATGAAACAATTCTTCAAAAAGGGGATGCAATGCGGGTCTTGATTTACCAATAGCAAAATCATTGTTTGCAGCATTATCAAGAGTTATACTTAAAATTTTTTCACTAATAAAATACGCCTTACAAATATCAAAAACTTCTTTCTTAATAAATGTTCTCGTGTGTTGTTCATCGACAGCGCAATATGCTAAAATTCTTTTTTGCATTACCCAGTTAGGATCTATCCAATGACAAGTGTTAAATAGTCGTACCCATTAACACCACGACCCAAATTACTAGTAAGACAAGCTCTACAATCAAAGTGATAAAATATATATCGTAAATATTGTCTATATTCATTTTAAATTTTATAATATCACTTCTAACCGTAGTTTTTGGAAAACCTTGAAAAGATGAATTATATACGGTTTGAATATAACGAACAAAACCTTGACAAGAATCAAATGTAAAAGGTAAGCACTCTACCGCAATCATTTTTGCCATTTTTTCCCTATCTTTCTTCTTATCATAATGCATAAGCCCCCCGTCACTGGGTTAATTTCCTGTTGAACTCCACTACCTTGCGATGGAGCCATTCTGTTCCCTGATCGAGGGCCACCCGACCTCTTTTCCCATTCATCCTTATGATGGTTTTCTAAGTGTGTCCTCAACTTCCCTATCCCACCATGATGCCTGCCGGTTTTAAAATTCCAGACTTTTTACAAAGATTACATTTAGCGGTCTGAGCCGGAACATTTTTAGTCATAAATTTCCACACATACGATCTATCCGGTCGTACCCCTGGTTCTCTACTAGGAGGCATAGGTGGTAATTCAGATTCAGTTTCTTCAGGTTCACAATGAAATTGACTAGTGGGTATTTCATCTTCTAAATTAACCCATTCGGTATTTTCTTGATATCGTGCCTCTAACATATCATTATCTAGTGGTTAATCAAAATCAAAATCATGATAAAATTGCGTGTCATCTTCCTAAGTAAAATCATCTAGATGAGGAGCGCTAGAAGTACCAATTGGTCTTTTACCTAAAGCACGACTACGTCTATCATCCCCTCCTCGGTTAGAAGTACGTGATCTACGACCGCTACCCGTACGCCCAGTAATTGATCTCCACAGTCCAGACATTATAATAATTTATAAGTAAAGTAAACAAATAAATTACTAAAATATGCTAGAAACAATATTGCACAAAAATTAAAATAGATAATAAGAAGTAAGAACGAGTTTACTTGATGTCGTGAACTTAGAATGTAGAACTTAGGAAGTAAAGTTGAAACTTGATCGGAACCGCACCGAACAATTTTTCACTTCACTCCAAATATTTTTTTGTAATGCAATTTAGCACTTAAACTCTCTTTGCGAGAGCAAATTTGAATTATTTAGCAAATGACCTTTGTAGAAATAAGAGAGATTGAGAGAGATTTAGAGAGAATATTAGAGAAATTATGAATAAATTGATGAAAAATTATGGTATTTATAGAAAAAATAGGTTGGGGGTATGGGGCACCTAGGGGGTGGGGGAGCAAATATGACCGTTTTTTGCCGTTGGGCCAACGACTGTGGGTGAAAGAGCTGTTGCCCAACGACTACTTTTGCACCCAAAGAGCTGAGTTTTTTTTTTATTTTTTTCGGTCCGGTCCAGTCCAGTCCGGTTCTGGTCCAAATTGGTCCGGTTTGGTCGGCTCATTTTGGGGGTGATTGGTCGGGGGACGTACCGCTTCGAATATTTTTAGTTGATCCAGTTTGAGCCGGTTCGGTCCGGTGCAAACCGGACGATTGGACAGCCTTAAATGGCTGGCTTAAAGAGTTGTGCTGAGAGACATAGTGGACCTTCACTGAAGAGAAGACTCAACATGCTAAGGAATGAACCTTGGACCTTGAACTAAATGACTTGATGAGTTAGAGAGTAAAGGTTCATACCTATAGAATAGGTATAAAAAGAAGGTCGTGAAAAAATGTTCACTATATTATGACTTTAATGTTAGAGAGGTTTACAGAAATACCCATCAAAATCAAAATATTTATCCACTTCTGCCCATATTATGAGACGAAATATGGGCACTGAATCCAAAGCCTTAACGCAATATATGGTATTTCCAAGACAAAATAAACTACTTTCAAAAACTCTTATAAATTTCATTATATTTTTCCATTTTCATTTTAGATAGATTTGAAAGAAGTAGTATCTTTTATTTGGTCATTGTCTACCTATTTTCTGGACTAATATAACACTAAGCTATAAGATAAGTTGGCAAGCTTTGGCTCAAACCTTTTAACACAGTATAAATATCGGCAAAGGGTCATATTAACCCTTCTACTATGGACTATAGTATAAACCTATCCTCTGTTTCACTATGCGGCAGGATTTACCCTGCCGTCTAAGTTTTAAACAAATTTACCCCTCACTTAATAGAGGGTACATGTGGCATCCTCAGGATAAAAACAGTGCAATTTAAAATACTCATAATCCATAACATATAATCCGGACGCAAAATAAAAATAAAGAACACCCTATCACTTTATCCAAAAATTCATTACCCTTGATGCTTCATCCTCCACCCAAAACCATCTGAGAGCTCTAGGACCACCACCTCTAGAACCACCGGAATATTGTCGGAAAACAGGCCACATTCAAGAAAAATATGGGCAACAACAACTCCTCACAAAATACTCCATCTTCACAACCACTAGATTCCTCAATTTTCGGAGAAAAAGTACCTCTAATTTTAAGGATGAGTCATGAATTTTTTCATAAAATCATCTCCAATTTGTTGACTCAATAAAGCACCAAAAAAATGGATAAATTGACAAAAAGATTGCCCTTATTACACAACATGAGGAGCAAGGTACAAAGCAGCAATTTAACCGCCTAAAGAGGAGTAGCAGCTGAAGAATCCATCTCATTGATTACAAGCTACAATTAAATTATAGTCCAACAACGGCCCAATCAAAACTCAACAAACCCATGCAAAGAATTTACAAAATCAAAACTGAAGTAGAAGAAATAGTTGGAGAATTGCTTGTAATTACTGGTGAAGAAAAAAAAAACACAATCGACAAATGCTCTTATGTTCGCTCTTCAATTGATGTTGTTAAAGCTATAACTTTACACCCAAAGAATTTATGGGCAAATATTTGGATATTGTATTGGGTAAAAACCCCATCACCTCGGTGCAAAGGCTCGAACCACGAGACAGTCAGGTTTCTCCGAGGACAGCTTCCCGAGGGAATGGTTTTCACCTCCACCTCGGGTAAGATCGAGCCAAGTATAAGGTCAAAGCTCGGACAAGATTGAAGAATGATCAATACGGCGACCCCTCGAAGGATTATATTACCTCGACAAGCAACCACGTCTAATTATAACCGTCGACCATTGTATGACCGTTGCTCGAGCATTAAAAGGAGAGACCGTTAGCTGGCAATGAATAACAGTATAATTACCCTTGAATGCGATTGTAATCTTCTTATTCCTATCAACTATAAATAGGACCCTTTTGTAAACAAGAAGATCATCCGTAAAATATAAAAAATTTGACTTATATTCTTTTTCTTAAGTTTTGTCTCGTTTTATACACTTTACTGCTCATTTATTGTCTGCCTCGTTTATCTCATTAAGCATTTACCTTTGTTTAAGTTCAATCTCAGTTCGATCATAACTTTGATACAAGCAAATTATCAATCAACCCCAAAACAAATTCGATTTATTGTCCTATCTCGATTTAGGCCAACACAAATTGGCGTCGTCTGTGGGAATTTTGTAATAACGTTTGTTCCAAAGTCAAACCTTTTCCAGATCTTAACAAGATGTCAATTATCTCAATGTCACAAAAATTTGTGAACGTCATAACCGGCGGCATAGAAGTAAAGGTGTCAATCTCTCCTTGGTAAGAAAGTCTGTAAAATTCTCAACCGGTACGGAAAGAAGAACCCAAATTGAAAGAAGTGATAATGAAATCACTTTTTACGAGGGGATTGCTACGAAATGATGATCCCTCATCACGATGCTCTGGTTTATTACCTTAAGGATCAACGACTCAGACGTAAAATGAGTCCTAATAGATCCTGCGAGTTCTGTGAATATCATTAATCATAAAGTCATTGAAAAAATGTGGTTAAAGGATCTCATCGTCGCGAAAACAACCATTTTAGCACGGTTCAACAACTCTGTAGAAAGAACCCTAGGGGAAACTTGTAACCACCGCCGAGGGGTTGACAAGAAAATAACTTTCTAAATAATGAATGAGGATATGACCTACAACATTATCCTTGGAAGGCCTTGGATTCATGAAATGGATGCCGTACTATCAACTCTCCACCAGGTGATTAAGTTTCCTACCCCGTGGAGGATTCGTTTAATCCGAAATGACCAACTAACAGCTCAAAAATGCTATTCAGTCGCTGTAAAAAATGGGAACGCTTTGATCGGGCATTTGAAATCACAACCAAGTGGCTCGGAGCCCCATAAAGAGGAGAGCTCGATCTAAGAAGTAGCTCATGCAAAGCAGGAAGAGAGGATCCCAAATTTCATTCAAGAACCTCGGAAGCAAAAGGCCGAGGATTCAACGATGGAAAAGCTAGAATCTTATGCCTTATCGGAAGAGTTTCCAGATAGAAAAATATTTGTGGGCTTGGAGCTGGATGCTGATTCTAAGAAAGCTCTCATCGAATTATTAAAACCCAACGATGATTGCTTTGCTTGGTCCCATGCAGACATGGTGGGGATCGATCCCGAAATCATGACACACAAGTTGAATGTAGATCCCAACCACCGCCAGGTGAAACAAAAGAAAAGACCCCACGCTGGAATAAAGAAGAAGGCGATCCAAGACGAGACCAAGAGGTTGCTCGACAAAGAATTCATAAGGGAAGTCAAATACCCCGATTGGCTTGCTAATATGGTAGTGGTACCCAAGAAAAATGGCAAGTGGAGAATGTGTGTCGACTACACCGACCTGAATAAATCTTTCCCTGAAGACTTCTACCCTTTGCCCCAAATAGATAGGTTAACAGACTCCATGGCTGGATACAAATTTTTAACCTTTTTGGATGCATATTCGGGGTACAATCAGATCTTGATGGATCCCAGTGATGAAGAAAAAACTTCCTTTATCACGGATGAAGGCGCCTATTGTTACAAGGTGATGCCCTTCGGTCTCAAAAATGCCAGAGTAATTTATTAAAGGCTGGTATGCCAAATGTTTAAGGATTACATCGGAAAAATAATGGAAGCATATATCGATAATATGTTGATAAAATCTGTCCGATTGGAAGATCATCTGAAACAACTAAAAGAGGCCTTTGCGATCTTGAGACAGTACTGTATGAAGCTTAATCCCGAAAAGTGTGCTTTTTGGGGTCGGCTCGGGGAAATTCCTAGGATTTATTGTCTCTGAGAGAGGTATCGAGGCAAATCCCGACAAGATCAAAGTTATACAAGAAATCCCCAAAGAATTGTCAAGTCCAAAGGAAGTCCAATGCTTAACTGGCTGATTAGCTGCTCTAAGTCAATTTATTTCAAGGTCCTCCGAGCAGTGCCACATGTTCTTTTCCGTCTTTAAAAAGAACACGTCCTTTGATTGGACTCCCGAGTGCAGGGAGGCTCTGAGAGAGTTGAAATATTATTTGGCCAACACCCCATTGTTGGCCAAACCAAAAGATGACGAGACATTGTTGGTATACTTGGCCGTCTCCGAGGTGTTGATCAGCGCAGTTCTGGTTCAAGAGGAAGAAGGAAAGCAACAACCAATATACTATGTTAGCAAAGCTCTCCTCGATGCTGAAACAAGGTATCCTCATTTAGAACAATTAGAGCTTGCATTCGGCATTGCTGCTCGAAAATTGTGCCCTTATTTTCAATGCCACCCAATAGCCGTAGTAACAACCTTCCCCTTGAGAAGTATATTACATAAGCCAGAATTTTCAGAAAGGTTATCTAGGTGGGCGGTCGAGCTGAGTGAATATGACATTGTATACCAACCTCGCACAATCATAAAATCTCAAGTTTTAGCTGATTTTTGTAGCTGATTTTATTGCTAAACTACTTCCTGAGGCAGAAAAAGAGATTCTAGTTTCAAAAGATCCCGCCCATAGGGTATGGAAGCTTTACATAGATGGGGCAGCCAATTCTAACAGCTCGGGGCTCGAAATCAGAGGCGGACCTAGGATTTAAGTACGGTGGGGGCATTATAAAATTTAACATAGATATACTAGTTAATATGGGTGCCAAATAATAGTTATATTCGATTTTTGACATATTTATACAATTATACCTATATATAAAAAATATTTAGCAAAATTAATGGGTGCCGATGCACCCGAAAAGAGGACGTAAGTCCGCCTCTGCTCGAAATAGTGCTCATAGCTCCCACAGGGGAAAAGTTATGGCACTCGATGAAATTAGAGAGGCTAACCAACAACGAAGCTGAGTACGAGGCCACCATAGTAGGATTAAAGCCGGCCAAAGAAATGGGAGCTGAGAATGTAGAGTTAAGATGTGACTCGCAACTAGTGGTGAATCAAGTCCTCGGTGGATATTCGGCTCGAGAGCCCAGAACGAAATAGTTCGTGGTAAGAATTCAACAAGCGCTCGGCGCCTTTCAAGAATGGAAGGTCATGCAAATACCATGAGAAGAAAAGGTCGAGGCTGATGCCTTGGTAAACTTGGCCTCGGCAGTTGAAACAGATGACTCGGGGACTGATACCATAGCTGGGATTTTCACATCAGCTATGGGAAAGATGAAGCTAGAAGTAAATATGGTAAATCGACACTGGGATTGGCGAACAAAGTGCATCTCTTATCTGGAGTTGGGATTCTACCACTAGACAAAAAAGAAGCAGCAGAATTTAGGAAGCAAGTAGTCCTATACACGATAATATATGGATAATTGTACAAGAAGCTTTACTGCGGCCCGATGGCCAAATGTCTAGGCCCAGGAGAGTATGAATACGTGATGAAAGAAGTACATGAAGGAACGTGTGGTAATAACTCTGGAAGAAGCAAAATCGAGTCCAAAGTACAGAGCTCAGAATGATCACCACGACCATGTGGTCCCCGAACAAGTATGATACCTCGTGAAAATGAAGCTTGGTCTTTGTAACCGTCGACTGTTGCCCAGGCATTTAAGAAGAAGATCGTAGACTGACCACGCACAAATGCAGAGTACAACAACAACAACAACAACATACCCAGTATATCCCACAAGTGGGGTCTGGGGAGGGTGGGATGTATGCAGACCTTACCCCCACCAAGGTAGAGAGGCTGTTTCCGATGGACCCCCGACTAGGAAAAAGGATATTTTCGAAAACATACATATAAAATCAAGACAACAATACAATGCTAGAAAGTATGACAATGCTAAAGCATATCCAAACTAAACAGACATGAACAGAGAATATAAAGGTGAAGACTAAGAAGTACATCGCCTATGTATACATAATACCACATCTAATAATAGCCCAGACACTCGCCTACTACTTACCCCTCCACTCTAATTTTCGACCTCCATACACTCCCATCTAAGGTCATGTCCTCGGTGATCTGGATCTAGGCCATGTCCTGATGAATCACATCTGCCCAGTTCTTCTTCGGTCTACCTCTACCTCTCCGTAGACCTAGCACTGCCAACCTCTCATACCTTCTTACTGGAGCATCAACACTCCTTCTCCTCACGTGACTGAACCATCGCAACCTCGCTTCTCACATCTTCTCATCCACAGAGCCACACCTACCTTCTCGCGAATGACTTCATTCTTAATCTTATCCATCTTAGTGTGACCACACATCTACCTAAGCATCCTCATTTCTGCCACTCTCATCTTCTGAACATGCGAGTTCTTGACTGGCCAGCACTCTGCCCCATACAACATAGCTGGTCTAACGACCACTCTATAGAATTTGCCTTTAAGCTTAAGCAGCACTCTCTTATCACACAGAACGCCAGATGCAAGCCTCCACTTCATCCAACCTACTCCTATACGGTGAGTAACATCATCCTTAATTTCTCCATTGCATTGTAGGATTGAGCCAAGATATCGAAAGCTTCTTTTCTTAGGAATGACTTGAGAATCAAGTCTCACTTCCACATCTGACTCATCAGAAGCATCACTAAATTTGCATTCTATGTACTCTATTTTCGTCCTACTTAGCCTAAAGCCTTTTGACTCTAAAGTCTGTCTCCACACCTCCAGCTTCTTATTAACACCTGAGCGTGTCTCATCCACCAACACTATATCATCCGAAAAAAACATGCACCACGGCACTTCTCCTTGAATGCTCCGCGTCAACTCATCCATCACCAGGGAAAATAAAAATGGGCTAAGCGCTGATCCCTGATGCAGCCCTACGTCGACCGGAAAGTGCTCTGAGTCTCCTCCCACTGTCCTCACTTGAGTCTTAGCCCCTTGGTACATATCTTTAACCGCTCTGATGTATGCCATCGGAACCCTTTTAGATTCTAGGCATCTCCACATTACCTCCCTCGGAACTTTGTCATAAGCTTTTTCTAGGTCGATGAACACCATATGCAAGTCCCTTTTCTTGTCCCTATACTGTTCGACCAGTCTTCTCAAAAGATGGATGGCTCCCGTGGTAGATCTCCCCTGCATGAATCCAAACTGATTTGCAGAAGTAGGCACAACCCTTCTCATCCTCATCATCACCACCTTCTCCCAAACTTTCATAGTATGGCTGAGAAGTTTAATGCCCCTATAGTTGTTGCAGTCTTGAAAACTCCCCATGTTCTTGTACAATGGAACCATTCTACTCCATCTCCATTCCTCAGGAATCTCTGTCGACCTAAGGATAACATTGAACAATCTGGTTAGCCACTCCACAGCTGCTCTGCCCACACTCTTCCAAAACTCTACTGGAATCTCATCTGGTCCAGTAGCTCTTCCTCATCGCATTTTCCGGATCGCCCCCTTGGCCTCTTCTACTCTTATACGCCTACAAAACCCAAAGTCTCGCCGACCCACTGAGTGAGCTAACTCACCGAGCATAATACGCCTGTCGCCCTCTGAGTTGAAGAGTTCATAGAAGTACGTCTGCCATCTATGTCTAATTTGGGCCTCTTCAACCAATACTGTACCATCCTCATCCTTGATGCATCTCACTTGATCCAGATCCCTTAATCTCATTTCCCTTGCCTTTGCGAGCCTATACAACTTCCGGTCTCCTCCTTTTTCAGCTAATTCTTTATACAGACGCTCGAAAGCTGTCGTCTTAGCTTTCGAAACCGAAAGCTTCGCTTCCTTCTTCGCTGTCTTATATCCTTCCCTATTCTTCCACTTTTCTTCCTCATCCTTTCGCTCAATAAACTTCATGTACGCAGCCTTTTTGGCGTCCACTTTCACTTGGACATCCTCACTCCACCACCAATCCCCTTTGTGTCTATAGGAGTTTCCCTTTGAAACCCTTAACACTTCTCTGGCAGCTCCCTGAATGCACTCCGTTGTCCTAGCCCACATACTACTCGCATCCCTGCAACTGTCCTAGGCACCCATGGCCTCCAGCCTCCTACCCAGCTCCTGAATTTTCTCCACGGACAAAGCTCCCCATTTAATCCGTGAGCGCTCTGCCACAGCCCTCTTCTTTCTCGGCCTAACAATATCCAACTCCAAAACTAAGAGCCTATGTTGGGTGACAAGGTTTTCGCTCGGGATAACCTTGAAATCTTTGCACACACCCCTATCACTCTTCCTTAGAAGAAGGTAATCGATTTGGGTCTTCGCCCCCGAACTACAGAATGTGACCAAGTGCTCCTCTCTTTTCTGAAAACTTGAATTAGCTATCACCAAATCAAAAGCATTAGCAAACTCTAAAAGAGAAACTCCTCCTTCATTTCTATCCCCAAAGCCGAAACCGCCATGCACCCCATCATAGGCCCCCGAAGATGCGCCGATGTAACCATTGAAGTCTCCTCCGATGAGTAGCTTCTCGGCTACAGGGACACTCCGCACTACCTTATCTAGATCCTCCCAAAAGCGCCTCTTGGTGTCTTCTTCCAGCCCTACTTGAGGTGCGTAAGCACTTATAATGTTGAAAGTGAGCCCTCCAATTATAAGCTTGATAGTCATCAGCCTATCATTCACCCGCTTGACCTCCACCACCTGCTCGCGAAGGTCGCTATCAACTAAAATACCCACTCCATACCTCTTCCTCGAGACTCCTGAGTACCACAATTTATACCCATCTACATCCTGCGCCTTAGTTCCCACCCATCTGGTCTCCTGAACACAGGATATGCTAATCTTCCTCTTCTTAAGGATCTTAACCAACTCTATAGATTTCCCCGATAAAGACCCTATATTCCAAGATCCAATCCTTAACCTAGCGAAGTCCCTACCACCCTTTCCCCTCGCCCCTAACCCCGACCGAGAACACGACCTCAATCTACCATCATACACAACTGCCATGCTACTACAAACTAAACCAAATCAAAATAGGAACTTAAAGGAGCAAATATAATACTAGCAATACAAACTAATGGAAAGCCCACTAAACAACGATCTAAGCAAGAATTACAATGGATGAAAAATACTTACATACGCTGGAGAAAGAAAAATATATGGCAGGTTCAAGAAACCAAAATATATGGCAGTCAAAGGCAGTAAAGAACAGTCAAGACAACACAATTAATGAAGATAAATGCAAATACAGGACAAAAAATTGTGGAAAAGGGAATAGGGTTAGGTTACGAGATAAATTTACAAAATTATATGTCAGTAGATAGAGATACGTGATAAGGAAAAGAGAACCTACGGCTTAAGTTGGAATCAAAAGGCTGGGAGATAAAGAATAGTAAACAGAGGACTTACAGCGCTTGCTTTGGAATTTAACGATGGAGCACTTACAGTGAGCGATCTGGCTGGTGGTCGTCGATGAAAGGTCGCCAGATTTATGGCTTGAGAGTGACGGTTGACGACTGTGAGAGGAGGGGAGTTCGTACCTTGTTCCGGCGGTGTTTGACGTCTCCGGTGATGGTTGGGTGCAGAACAAGAACGGGGTAAAACAGGGAGGGGGTATAAAGAGGCTATAGAGAGGATATAGAGGAGAGACAGAGGGGGAGAGAGGGGGGAGAGTGAGAGAAAGAGATATTATGCTTACTGTTACCTGAGGTCGCCGGTGATAGGGGCCACCGGTAATGGTGATGGCAGTAGAAAAGGGAAAGTAAAAGGTAAAGAGTAAAGAGAGTTTCTTAAGGAGAGAGAAAGTTTCTTTGTTAGTATTATGTTAGTAATGGCCATAAAAGCATGATTATTATGGTTGTAACGTCACTTTTTTTATCAACTATAAGTAGGATTCATTTGTAACAAAAAAGAATCATCCAGAAATACAACAATAGACTTATATTCTTTTTCTTAAGCTTTGTCTCGTTTTAGACTCCTTACGGCTCGTTTATTATATGTTTCATTCATTTCATTAAGCATTTTTCTCGTTTAAGTTCAATCTCAGTTCAATCATAACTTTGATACAAGCAAATTATCAATCAACCCCAAAATAAATTCGATTTGTTGTCCTATCTCGATTTAGGCCAACACAAATTGGCGCCGTCTGTGGGGAAGTGGTAATAACGTTTGTTCCAAAGTTTGCAACTTCAATTCTTGCTCAAAAATGACCGACATTATTGATGACAATGTTTCCATCCAGACACCTGACAAAACAACGCGAGCCACTGAAATCAGTGGAGGGACCCCAACCCTTCCAATTGGCCCAACTCCACCGGTTGGCCTAACACCGCTTATTAGCCCTATTCTAACAGCTAACTCCACTCCATTGGTAAGATTAACACCACCAAATGGGTCAACTCCCTCGATCGGCCCAACTCCCCCCGTAGGAGTAATTTCAGCCTATCCAACTTCCTCAAGCTCAAATGATACATTCCAGCAATTCATGATGAACTCATTACAGCAGATGTGAGCAAGCGAACGCTCAAGCAGCGACGCAAACTCAATTTAGTGAACAATTTTGAAGCTCCTTGCAAGCCCTCGCTGGGAATTGAAGGGCCCCCTCTAACCCTGACGATGCTCCCCTCATGACACCCAATGGAGAAAATTCCAACATTGTCCCTATGGGAACCACTATGGGAGGCTTTCCAAACAGAGTCACATCTGGGGGCTCGGGGACTACAGCTCCTGCAGTATCTCAAAGAAGATGCGGCTATCGAAACAAGTGGAGGGACCCCAACCCTTCCAATTGGCCCAACTCCACCGGTTGACCTAACACCGCCTGTTAGCCCTATTCTAACAGCTAACTCCACTCCATTGGTAAGGTTAACACCACCAAATGGGTCAACTCTCCCGATCGGCCCAATTCCCCCCTATGAGTAATTTCGGCCTATCCAACTTTCTCAAGCTCAAATGATCTATCCCAGCAATTCATGATGAACTCATTGCAGCAGATGCGAGAGCAAACAGACACTCAAGCGGTGACGCAAACTCAATTTAATGAATAATTTTGAAGCTCCTTGCAAGCCCTCGCTGGGAAATAAAGGGCCCCCTCTAACCCTGGCGATCCTCTCCTCATGACACCCAACGGAGGAAATTCCAACATTGTCCCCATGGAAACCACTATGGGAGGCTTTCCAAACAGAGTCACATCTGGGGGCTCGGGGACTACAGCTCCCGCAGTATCTCAAACAAGCGCCGCATCCGATTTTGAGAAGTGGAAGAAAGATTTCGAGGCCAGCATGGAAAAATGGCTCGAAAATGTGCTAGGGGTTCGGAAACCTCAACACGTGCTGGAGATTAAAAATTGTCGTCAGCTACCCTTCAAGCCCGAAGCTGCTCCAGCACCTATCCCAAAACATTTCAACCTATAGATTTTAAAGAAGTACAATGGGACAACGGACTTAGTCGACCATATAACCGAATATATGGCCATGGTCAAAAGTAATGATTTGACTCCAATCGAGAGGGATACCTTAGAAAAGGGGACGCTGCATTGGTACATGCTTCTTCCCTCCGAATCCATCTCCAACTCGGAGGAATTAGCAGACATGTTCATCAAGGCCCACACACTAGAGCCAAAAAGATCCTTAAGAGAAGGGAGAACATCTTCGACGTCAAACAAGGATACCTTGAGTCAATCAAGGACTTCCTCAAATGCTTTAAAGCTGAAAGAATGGATCGGCCAAAAATGGATGACAGTCTTGCAATCATGACTTTTGAAAAGAATCTCAATGTGAGTAATTCTGAAGCTGCGACTATCACACCCTTTTTTTTCGCGCGCCCGCTTGTGGGAAGGCGTTTCGGGTTTAGTAAGCACTTATGGAATTTTTTTGATTATTTGGCGCTATCCCGAGTTAGGGTTTCCATTAAAGGAAGTGACGGTGTTTCAAGGTACGAATTGTTTATTTTTACTTGGAGTCGCCACTTAACAAGTTTAAGGTGTGCCAAGTCACCCAAAGGAGTACCTTGGAACACCTATGGCTCGTTAGTGCTCTGCGTCAGAGTTCCGGATAAGGATCTCGATTGACTCTCGGGAAGGGATTAGGCACCCTCGAGTCATGTGCCAAGCACAGTTGCTTTTATTGACACATTCTAGCTATATGGAATATTCTTGATTTGGATTATATTATTTAATTATTTATTTATCTATTTATTATTATTATTTCTTCTTTTTTCTCAGAGACTCGGCCGAATATTATCGCGCAGGCACTTCACCCGATCGACGCCTTATCGGTCTTGATTCGAGTCTCGATTTTTATTTTTGGTTAAGCTCGAGTTTATGATTCCAGCTTGATTTTAATTACTTGTATCGCATTTCTTTCGACATTTTTTTTATTTAAATATGGCTTAATTTAGTATTTACAAATGTAATTTACCTAAAACTTGATATGGTCGCGCAGGCACTTCACCCATTCGCGATCATCCGTCTTAAGTAAATTACACTTGAATCAATTGATTATTTGATATCAATGTCCCTTAGCTTACTTGCTCATTCTCGCTTTAGTTTATGTTTGTAAATTCGGTAACAATCTTTATACATTTGCTTGAATATCGTAGCTAACCTTTATGCATATTATAATTTAAAGAGGCTCATTTATATTAACATAAGTGTGGACTAGAATTTAAAGGTTGGATTCAAACCTGGTTAGATGTACAGATTTCACCTCAGTCCACTCGCTTTATTTTGCACGTCAATTCTGAATTTTAAAGTGGATTACATTAAATGTCCTATTTTATCTACTTATTTTAAGGTCTGGCCAAATTTACAGATTTCTGGAGTTTTGACCCTTATTAACTGCATTTTTATAAGATTTTGCACTGTTGGTCATTATTTTACAATCTTTTGCGAAAATGTCCTGGTTTAGCTCATTTAAACTTGACTTATCTTTAGTTAAAGGGCCATGAAACGTAAAATTGCCTATCTCTGCAAGCTTTGCTCAAAAGAGTTTTTGTGTAGCTTTCAATTTTTACAGCAGGTCTTTTGCATCAAACATTTTAAATTTATTCTATAAGTTTAAGACTACAAAATCCAAAGGCAATTAATTGCTTCCAATATAAATGAAACAAAGGACATAACATATCTCTTAAACAATCACATTTATATATCAAAATTTCTAACATATTGGATCCTAAACATGACATACATCATTCATAACTTACTAAAAAAAGTAGGAAATAAATACCTAGTGAGGTAACTTTCAAAGCTTTGCAAAGATTCAACCAAAGCAACCAAAACTTCAACCAACGCAGCAACTAATCAAAACTTGCAGCCACTAGACTTCTACAGAAGAGGACCCATGCTCACTTTATATTCCTTTCCATTTTTCCTTTCTTTTCTCACTAGATTTTTTCTCTTTCAACTCTCTATTTTCAGATCTATTTTGCTATGAGAGGTAGTTGGTGTGTACTAAATGAAATGAGTTAATGACATGTTATATAGGAGAGAGAGAGAGATGAAAGTAAAAAAGGGGGGAAAATAGGTGAAAAATGGGGGGGGGGGGGGGGAAGATCTGTTGGGTGTAAAGCCTAAAGCTCATTAATGTAAAGCTAAAATTTAGTCATTTTTGTACTAAACTTTCATCAACCAAACAGGTAAAGCTGAAATTTTCCATATATGTGCTTCCCCTTCCCCCAAGGTCTGATTTGTTAACTTAAATTTCAAAATTTTCAGACTTCATTTTTTCTTCTTCTTTCCCTCCTTTTTCTTATTATCCTTTTATAAATTAAAGGAAAATTCATATTTAAAGTTTAAATCAAATGGGATGGACTTACTAAAGTCCAAAACCAAATCTTGTTTCTAATGAAGAACTGATCCATTAAAGACTATTAGCCCAAACCTAAAGACTTGAAAGGCTATCTTGACCCTAAAACTAACTCTAAATTAAGCTCCCAGAAACTGATTAAGAACTTTATCTAAGCAAGAAGACTCTCTTAATGAGCAAAAACCAATCAAATTCCTAAAAAAGCTTAGCTATCAAAGAGCTAAAATAATTCGGACCAAAGCCAACTAAACTATTAACTAAAAGAAATCAATTCCCACATGTGACTCCCTCCCCATAATTTCATAGGACAAGAATGTCAAATGATAGAACAATGCAATTTCATGGCTTAGACCATCCAACAGCTTCCACACTCAACTAATGAACACAACAAAGCAGCTTTTAAACAACATACTCGCACATAATTTAAACAATAGCAGGTTTGAGCTAAAGTAAAAAATAAAATTTGGACAATTTCATACACGCTTCATGCTTGATCAAAACCACAGACGACTTTCAAACTTAAACTTGGAACGATTAGCTAGAAATAAGGAGTCTTCATATTCAAACCGAATCAAACAAGCAAGATCATTCATTAATTCATAAGAAGGACAAGTGACCGATATCGATTGACTTAATAGCAAGCTCATATTCAAATTCACATCAACGACATGAAAATCATGAAGAACCATAGACACCTTTTCTTTGGACATAAGAAAAAAAATGTCCAAAACTGTACTCCATTAATCAATTCAGACACTAAGACTGCGAGTACAATTTACATCTAATATAATGGAGGATAAACATTCGTGATCTGATGCTAATACTAGCAAACTAATCAATTAAAAAGAAGGGAAGGAATGTTGTTGCACCATACCACAGTCGCAGCTGCTATTGACACGGCGTCGCTGCATCAATTACATCATCACTACCTCTGTCATCTCAACACCAGCTGCATACACGCCTTCGCCTCGCTATCCAATCAGAAACCAACTTGAACGTTTTCCCCTTGCCTACTTCAATGTCACTGTCTCGCCCTCGCAACATCATCACTGAATAGCATCACCGCTACTGCCTTGCGGCTGATGAATTCAACCATGGCTGCTTTGCCTCGCTACTACCACAAACACTGCAGTATATCGTCCCTCGACACAACATAGTAGCTAAACAAATCATCACAGCCCCACCATCTTATGAAACGATCACCCATTACCAATGCCACCTCGCTGCCGTGACTGCCTCACCATAGACATGTTTCAATGTCATGCCCTGGCCAACTGAGTGACAATGCTACTGCTGCCTTGAAAGTGCTAAAACATTCACCATCATCCTCACAAATCACCAATGAATGAGAATCAAATAAAGACATTGTCTCCTAGCCAGCTCTCCATTCCACACCATCGTCGCAACCTAAATAGCCTCGGATCAGTACACCACACCCAGTGCACTAAACAAATCATCACAGGCCCCAAAATATCGTAGTATCGCCCACTACTATTCCCAAACAATCACCACGCACACACGATCAATTCAAGCAAAAACAAATCATGACCAAAACTGAGTCTTCAAACTCTTCTTGTTCTAATCGAATAGACCTCGTTTCGGGGTCGACTCAATTAGAACGAGAGGAGGATGAAGAAAGGGATCGGAAACTGAACAAAGAGAACTCTTTTCCAATTTTAGTTCGAAACCTTGGCCGAAGGAACAATTTATGTCCAATCGAAGTTCCTACCATGAAAGACGATGAGAAAACGTACCTGTAGATGTAAAAACCCGCCGAAGAATTCATATAGTCGCCGGGGAAAGTAGTTCGACAGATGTTTTAAAGACCCGATCTACAGCTATTGGTTGATTTTCTGGGAAAATAATGGTAGCAATGGATAGAGGAGACAAAAAGGAATCTGGGGGTGTATTTTTTTGTATTTTTCAGGTAGCAGGCCGGCGGTGGCGTAGATTGTTTTAGCTGGAGAAAATTCACCGTAGTTCACTTAGGTCTCAAGGACCTCTGTTCAAATGAGGAGAAATGAAAGGAATGTGGAAATTTAAGCAGAAAGTGATGGGTGAAGGAGAACTATTAGATCTTGATCATCCAAGGGCTCGGAATGAATGGGCTAATAGGTCAAATTAGAAATTGGGCTATGAGCATTGGGCTAGATTGAATTTTATAACTAGCCACTAAGAGACAAAACTATTTAGATCATACACAATTCACTAGAATTAAAAAATAAGAAAATAAAAATAATACCTACAAAATGCAATATTATCATAATAAAAACGTAAAATCACAATTAAATACATAACAAGTATTTTTGGTATATTTGTTGTTCTAATTAGTCAACTAAAGTTAGCTAAAATAGAATGTAAATATCTAAGAAAGATAAGCAAAAATCACAAACGAAATAAAAACTACAATTTGAGAAAATTTTAGATTTTTGTACCAAAATTAGGTGATTACAGCTGCCCCTCTTTATTTGGGAACGCAAAGAGTTTTCGTACAAAGACGTAATCAACAGCTAATTTTGGCTTTTTGGTTTCAGCCAAAAGCTTGCAAAAAGGTGACCGTACCTTGACTTTTCGGTTCTAAAAAAGAACAAGGCTACCTACATAACCTCGGACTAAGGAATCAGGTCAGTATAGTTCCTCATGTGCGGTAGCTGGAACTACCTCGAACAAACAGATACTAGACTCTTGTAGACTCATATGGACTTACACCAGACGCTACTAGACACGCTAGGACGGAGACTAGATACTTCTAATACACTAGGACTGACACAAAATATTGCTAAACACGCTTGGGACTGTTGTTGCTGGTTGTTGGTTGCTGGTTGTTGCTGGGTATTGCTTGCTTTTCTACAATATTTTACAAGAGAAACAAAATTACAATACAAAATTCTATAATTTTCTAAGGGTGGCTTGCTTGAGCTTGATTACAGGCTTGTTCTTCTAGGATTGATCCGCTGAAGATAAATTGCTTCATTGTTGGGAATGAACCCAGTTGCTGAAAGTAGACTGCTTTTGTGTGACGGGTGTGCCCCGATTGCTGAAAGTAAGCTGCTCCATTGTGAGGGAGTGCTCCAGTTGCTGAAAATAAATTGTCCCGTTGTGAGGGGAGTGCCTCGATTGCAGAAAAATAAATGCTCCATGGTGATGGAGTGTTCCAATTGCTGAAAGATAAATGCTTCATTGTGAGGGAGTGCTCTAATTGCTGAAAATAAATTGTCCCGTTATGAGGGGAGTGCCCTGATTGCTGAAAGATAAATGCTCTGTTATGAGGGGAGTGCCTCGATTGCTGAAAGATAAA
Organism: Petunia axillaris subsp. axillaris; assembly: GCA_029990575.1. Lineage (NCBI taxonomy): Eukaryota > Viridiplantae > Streptophyta > Magnoliopsida > Solanales > Solanaceae > Petunia > Petunia axillaris. The sequence continues at coordinate 6,541,498 of JARKNS010000001.1, read as the reverse complement.
TGCTCCATTGTGAGGGAGCATTCCAATTGCTGAAAATAAATTGTCCCGTTGTGATGGGAGTGCCCTGATTTCTGAAAGATAAATGCTCCGTTGTGAGGGGAGTGCCTCGATTGTTGAAACATAAATGCTCCGCTGTGATGGAGTGCTCCAATTGCTGAAAGATAAATGCTCTGTTGTGAGGGGAGTGCCTCGATTGCTGAAAGATAAATGGTCCATTGTGAGGGAGTGCTCCGATTGCTGAAAGTAAACTGCAAATCCTGTAGAGATAGAGTTTTGCGAATTTCTTTTGTTGCTCATGTTAGGTTAGTGCCAAAAGGGCAAGGAATAATGGTGAAGTGGAATAAAACAAAAGGACAGAAAAAATTGGAGCGAAAGTCGTTTGGACAAGAAACGTCTTTCTGAAAAGGGGAAACTTATCTGGCGACATACCGGCGACCCTGATGATCATGACATGTATCTTTAATGATCCCATCCGACCAGCACTGTTTGTTTGTCAAGAATTGTTTCAATGCAGATACTATCTCATAACCAATCATAGTTGAGGCGACTCTCAGGTCGGCTAGCAGCGCCCTTTTGGGTTTTTGCGGGTTAGCCTCTCTCTTTAACCTTTTGCCTCTACATTGTCTTACTCTTACGGCGCCTTTTCAGGTTTTTCACCGACAAGACACCATCACTTTTTTTTAATCAAATAACATCCAAAACGCCTCATTAGGTGACTGCGTGAAATTCGCCATATTTGGACACATTCTCCTTTAAAAAAAAATATCTGCCCCAGTTCAAAAGTGGGGCGTTTGGGTTTCTCTTTGACAGGGCATAAATATCCTTCAAGATGCATCAGGCGGATGAACTAACCCCTGGGATTATTTTGGAAAGTATGAATAAACATAAAAACAATCTGCCCCAGTTTAGTACAACTGGGGCTCTGCATTTCTTTTGTATTGGCCGCAAACTTTGGTCAAGGTTTTGTGTCAATGTGAGACAGGTAAGAAAGGAACTCTTCCATGGTATGACCGCACCCGAATGGCTGCCTACATATCCTTTTGAGAGGAATCAGGTCAAGACGTAGTTCTGACAACTTAATGCAAATTTTCTTTTGATGTTTTTCAATTTCATTTCGTTATAATTTCATTGATACCCAAACAGAGTTTACAACAGGAAATGTGAGGCTCTCAAGGCCATCGAAGAGTACAATATTTTGGGTAGGAGAATGTTTATCCTAACAAAATAAAGTTGACATGAAGCTCATATTTAGTATCTCTTGACTGCATCCGCATTGACTGGCATCTCGGTGGTCTTTCCTTCTGGATCCATCAAGTATAAGGCACCGTTTGGCAACACTTTCTTTATCAAGTATGGTCCTTGCCAATTCGGAGAAAATTTCCCTTTAGCTTCTTCCTGATGAGGAAAGATTCACTTCAGAACTAATTGCCCTTCTTTCAAATTGCGGTGGTGAACTTTCTTGTTGTATGCACACGCCACTCTTTGTTGATAAAGTTGGCCGTGACAAACCGCGTTGAGCCTCTTCACATCAATAAATGACAATTGTTCTAGCCTGGTTTTGACCCATTCTGCATCCTCAATTTCTGCTTCTACAATGATTCTGAGTGATGGTATTTCCACCTCTGCTGGTATGACTGCTTCAGTTCCGTACACCAATGAATATGGAGTTGTACCTATGGAAGTGTGCGTAGTTGTGTGGTAGCCAAGCAAGGCAAAAGGCAGCTTCTCATGCCAGTAACGAGATACCTGTATCATCTTCCTAAGGATTTTCTTGATATTATTGTTTCCTGCTTCAACCGCACCATTTGCCTTTGGCCGGTAGGGTGTAGAATTTCGGTATGCGATCTTGAATCTTTCACACACTTCCTTCATCAAATGACTGTTTAGGTTTTCCGCATTATCAGTTATAATGGTACTTGGGATACCAATGCACAGATAATGTTGGAATGGACGAAATCTGCCACGGCTTTCTTGGTCACAGACTTGAGAGTGACCGCCTCGACCCATTTGGTAAAGTAATCAATGGCAACCAAAATGAATCTGTGTCCATTTGATGCTCTTGGTTCAATGGGGCCAATTACATCCATCCCACATACTATAAAAGGTCGAGGAGCTGACATTGTGTGCAACTCTAGGGGAGGAGAGTGTATCAAATCACCGTGCACTTGACATTGATGGCACTTTTACACAAAGGTTATGCAATCATGTTCCATGGTGAGCCAAAAGTATCTTGCTCTAAGCACTTTCCTTGCCAACACGTACCCGCTCATGTGGGGTCCACAGATCCCTGAGTGTATGTCATTGAGAATCTTCGTGGCTTCAGTTGCATCCACGCATCTTAACAGTCCTAAATCTGGTGTTCTTTTGTACACCACTCCTTCACTAAAAAAGAAACCACTCGCAAGTCGTCGAAGGGTTCTTTTCTGATTACTTTTGGTCGTTGGCGGATATGTCCCATCTTGAAGAAAATTCTTGATGTCTAAATACCATGGTTGGCCATCAATTTCCTCTTCGACAATATTACAGTAGGCATGCTGACTTTGACCTGGATCTCCAACGGATCAATATGAGCGTTATCAGGATGGACAAGCACTGAGGCTAGTATAGCCAATCCATCAGCCAATTCATTGTATATTCTTGGGACATATCTAAACTTTAGAGTATCGAACCTTTGACGAAGATCATCCATCCACTGTTTGTACATGATCAACTTAAGGTCTCGGGTTTCCCACTCACCTTTCATTTGGCGTATCAAAAGATCTAAATCTCTGATCACCAGTAACTCTTTGATGTCCATATCTAGTGCCATGCGCAGACCCATTATGCATGCTTCGTATTCAGCTGTGTTGTTAGTGCAACTGAAACGAAGTTGGGCCACGGCCGGGTAATAATGCCATGTGGGAGAAATGAGAACCGTCCCAACACCGTGACCTTTTGAATTTGAAGTGCCATCGAAGTACATTTTACACACATATTCCTTTTCATTGATCCATTCTTCCAATGTATCCACCTCCTTATCAGAGAAGTAAGTTTTCAATGGCTCATAGTTGTCATCTACCAGATTCTCAGCCAGGTGGTCGGCTAAAACTTGACCTTTCATTGCGGTTCTGGTGACATAGACTATGTCAAATTCTGTGAGCAAGATCTGTCATTTTTCCAGTTTGCCTGTTTGCATCGGCTTCTAGAATATGTACTTTAGTGGGTCTATCCAGGATATAAGGTAGGTGGTATGGGACAACAAGTAATGTTTCAGCTTCTGCGTGACCCAAGTTAAGGTGCAACATGTCCTTTCGAACAAAGTGTATTTAGCCTCACCGTCGGTAACTTCTTGCTAAGATAGTAAATTGACTGCTCTTTCTTTCCCAAGGCATCATGTTGCCCCAGTACACAACCAAATGAATTGTCATTGACTGACAAGTACAAAAATAGTGGTCGGCCGGGCTCGGGCTGGACCAAAACAGGAGGGTTCGACAAGTATTGCTTGATCTTGTTGAATGCGTCTTGGCACTCTTCAGTCCATGCAATCTTTGCATGCTTTTTCAACAATTTCAGAATTGGCTCACATATTATGGTGAGTTGGGCGACGAACCTGCTGATGTAGTTTAGCCTGCTGAGAAAGCTTTTGATATCCTTCCTCGTCTGAGGTGGAGGTAATTCTTGTATTGCTTTGATCTTTGCGGGATCGGTTCAATACCTCGCCTGCTAACGATGAAGCCTAGCAATTTTCCAGCGGGCACACCAAATACGCATTTGGCTGGATTCAACTTCAAGTTATACCTGCAGAGCCTTTCAAAGAACTTTCTAAGGTCCCTCACGTGATCTTCAACAGTTCTGGACTTGACAATCACGTCGTCCACATACACTTCTATTTCTTTATGCATCATATCATGAAAAATGGCAGTCATGGCCCTCACATAGGTTGCCCCAACATTTTTCAATCCAAACGGCATCACTCTATAGCAGAATGTCCCCCAAGGTCTAGTAAATGCTGTCCTGTACGCATCATCTTCATCCATCTGGATTTGGTGGTACCCGGCATAGCAATTGACAAATGATTGTATCTCATGTTTTGCACAATTGTCCACGAGAGTGTGAATGTTAGGCAATGGGAAATTGTCTTCAGGAATTGCCTTGTTCAGATATTGATAGTCAATACATATCCTTGTTTTCCCATCTTTCTTGGGAACTGGCACAACATTAACAACCCAAGTGGTGTACTGGACGTGTTTAATGACTTTCGCATCGACCTGTTTCATGATTTCATCGTGGATTTTCTGGACCATGTCAGTTTTGAATTTGCATTGTAACTGCCTGACATGAGGGAATCTAGGTTGGATCGGCAATTTGTGGACTATCAGATCTGAGCTCAAACCCGGCATTTCATCATATGACCAGGCAAAAACATCCCGGTATTCAAAAAATACTTGTAAGATATCACTCTTAACTTTGGGATGAGCATACATGCTTATCTTAGTTTCCCTCACATTGTCAGGGCTCCCAAGGTTAACATCTTCTGTATCGCCCAGATTGGGTTTAGGATTTTCCTCGTGACGTTCCACTTCCAAACTTATTTCAAAATTAGCCTCTTCCCCATCATATTCAGTCTCATTAACAAACTCGCCACTATGTTCTTCATCATTTTCAACCTCAACTGTAGTTATGGAATCAAGATCAGTTTGCAGATGCTGGATAGATGGTAAGTTTCTTGCACATGTCATGATATCAGGACCATCAGATACATCACTACAGATAAACAAAATAAGAATAAAATTATGAAGATAGATAGAGATTTAGGGAAAATTCGGTTCTCAGGCCTTTCACTAATGAAAAAAGGGTTTGAATTACAATAAAGAAGGTGAGCAAAATTATACACTTGGCATACAACCCTTAGAATATCTAAGTGTATTCAAAAGAAACTGCAAAACAACAGTCTACCAAGACCCCTTCCTGATGGGGAAGGGAGTTTCATTCCAGTTAGTCAGGTGCACGTCCGGGCCAATGTACTGAATTGAGGTATTGCTGGAGCCTTCGCCCGGCTGAGCCATGCAAAATTCAAAGATGCCACCCAAATCAAATGGTGCATCCTGACTGTCTTTCACTGTGTTGACATCTGTTCCAATGATCTTCGGCTTCATAACATAGCCTACAAAAGACTGGGCAAGACATGAAATTAGCTTCGGGAGGGACGAAACTTCGGACTTCTTCTTTCTTGCTTGCTTGCGATCAGCTGCTTTTGGCTTGAAGCCTAGCCCCCAAGTGCCTTGCACGCCAATTGGCTCTACTGGATTCACCCTGCCCTGTAGTGACGTTCCCATAACTTTCCCAAATCGGAAACCATGTTTCAGCATTTCAGTGGCGATCATGATAGCCGTATCCGACACTTTTGGGACGGGTATGGGTTTCCCTTCTATCACTTTTTCCACATACACCACATCAGAGATTTGATACAAAATAGTTGGGCGAGTGGTGACGACCTCGAGGGCTAGTACATCCAGACTATTGTTGAACTGCGAGTCATTCTCTCCAAAAAGCACGACGGCTTGATTGTCCGAAGTGAACTTAACTACTCGATGGACTGTAGAAGGTACAACACATGCCATGTGGATCCACGGTTGGCCCAATAATAGATTGTAAGATGCATCAGCTTCCAGGACTTGGAATTCATAATGTTGCAGGGCCAATGGTCAACTCAAGATCAATGATACCCAAAGATTCTCAAACTCCTCCATCAAAAGAACGAACAGAGGATGAGCTGGCTCTGATCCTGCTGGTATCCACCTTCAAGCTCTTCAATGTAGTGAGAGGGAAGATGTTCAAACCTGCACCGCCATCAATTAAAACACGTGAGACATAAGAGTTTTCACTTTTGACCGAAACATAAAGTGCCCGGTTATGGCCAGTTCCTTCTTTGGGTAACTCTTCATCAGTGAATGTCAGGCAGTTGGTCTCAAATACTCTGCATGCAAGTGCTTCCAGATTAGCCACAGTTGTTTGTTCAGGAATATAACCTTAATTAAGTATCTTTAGTAGTGCATGGCGGTGTTCTTCAGAGTTCATCAGCAAAGAAAGGAGTGATATCTGAGCTGGAATCTTCCTTAACTACTCGACGATAGAGTAATCCGTCATTCTCATCTTCTTTGGGAATTCCTCAGCTTCTTTCTCTGACACTGGTTCTTTGATTGGTCTTTGGTCCTTAGGACCAGGTTTTGCCTTTCCCAATTCTTCTGGAGTGAAGCATCTTCCAGAGCGAGTCAGACCATTAACATCAACAGCGACCTCCATAGTATCATTCCCTTAGTAAGACACGATTGGTTTGTTATAGTTCTAGGGAACAGCCTTTGTACTTGTAACAGGGAGTTGTTTTGCCTTTGTGATGATGACTAGTTCACACGGCTTTGCCTTAACCACAATGACCGGAGCCTTCTGACTTGGTGCTCCTTGCACGATAAACACTGGCCCATCAGGCTAAACTTTTTCTGGCTTTGTGGCTGGGATTGTAAAACTTGGCTCAACAGCCACATCTTTCTTTGTTTTATTGACAACAGATGCATTGGACTTGCGGTCGATACAACAATGAACGGCTCCTGGCATTTAATATCAGAAAAGGGATCGACCGCCACAATCTGCTTGACAGCTTTCCCTTTCAAATCTTCCTTTGTGCATACCATCCCAACTGTATGTGTGTTATTCTAAACATTATAAGCTGGCAAAGGATTTTGATTTACATTTTGAGTCTCGTCTCCTACAACCTTTATCTAATTGTTATATATCATTGCTTGGATTTCTCTTTTCAGATGCCCACATTGCTCTGTGTCATGTCCAGGCACCCCACGATGGAATGCACAGCGGCGAGAATGATCCACCTTCCCTGTCGAATTCATGTTTCCTGGGATTGGTTTCAGCAAGTTAGCATGTTGCAATTTTTCAAACAGGTTGGTGTAAATTTCACCCGGTGGGGTGAATTGCTTATGTTCTTAATGCATGTTCGTTTGCTGCATATTTGGACGAAAACCTGGTGGACCCCGTGGTCGATAAGGTATCTCCTACTGAGTTGGAAATTGAGTATGTGCTTGTTGGTTGTTATAATAAGCCGAGGCAGGGGGTGCACGCAATTGCGGACCAGATAGTGATTGAGAATAAGATGTCGCATTGACAGCGAATGAGAATTGTGGAATGGCATATTGTCGGCCATGCGGTGGATAGAATTGTTGTGGCGGGGGTGTCTAAATGTACCCTTGACGGTCATTGTATCTTCCGTCATTTCTTCTCGGTCTGGGACCAACCATTGCCACTTCATCTATCTTTTCTTTCTTCTTCCCAAAAGCACCTGACCCTGATTGCAATGCTTAGGTAGTGGCTCTCAAAGCTGTTTAGCTGATAATCTTACCTGTCTTAATTCCTTTCTCAATCATCTCCCCAATTCTCACTGCTTCACTGAATTATTTCTCTATGGCGGAGGCCATTGCTTGGTAGTAGGTCTCATCAAGCACCTCAATGAATTCTTCGACCATTTTATCATCGGGTATCAAAGGGCTCATATGCGCTGGCACCATCTATCGGCATACTCCCTGAAACTTTCACTAGGCTTCTTTGTGATCAGCTTCAAAGAAGCACGATCTGGAGCCGCCTCAATGTTGAACTCAAAATGACCTAGGAAAGTATTAGCCATATCATCAAAAGTAGCCCATTTCGAGACGTCCTGTAGGATGAACCATTCTATTGCCGGTCCTCCTAGACTGTCAGCAAAGTACGCCATTAGCAATTCATCCTTGCCAGCGCCTCTCATCTTGTTACAGTAAACCTTTAAGTGGATCCTAGGATCACCTTGCCTGGTGTACAGATCAAATTTGGGCACGAGGAAACCTTCAGGCAAAGGCACATGAAGGAACAAGCACAGGTCTTTGTATGAAACATTAGCTTTACCACCATGCCCCTGTATGCTCTTCACAGTTTGCTCCAAGCTTTTCAATTTTCGAGCAAAATCATTATCTTATGTTTTTCCCAACCTATCGATATCAACATGTAATTCGGGGTGGTGTTCCTGATCATATGACTCGGTTTGGCGGAAGACGTTACCCTAAGCTTGGTCAAATTGTTGATCATGGTCCCTTAATTGTGGGTCACTGTTCGATCTTTGCAAAGTGTGTCATGCAGGAACGGTGAATGTTGCGGCAGGAACCTGGGGTTGGCCATGTTGTCCTTGCTGTGGGAATTGTGCTTCAGGTTGTACAGTAGAAGGTCCAGCTGCATTGTCAGTTGCCGGATGTGGACCGAATCCCGGAGGGTAATGGGGGTCTCCTGCCACTGTGGATTGCCCTTGCCCTAGTGGCTGAGTATTTTCCATGAAACCAGCAGCACCTGGCGGAACAGGAGGTGCCTGAACTGTTTCCAAGTTACGAACTAGCTGTATCATCATTTCTTTCATAGCTGCAAAGTCCTCGACCATCTTGGCCTGTTGCTCAGCTAAGCGAACCAGCTCAATGTTCTTAATTTCCTCAGTCATCGTTGATTGAGTGCTTTCCCGAAGAGGAGCTTCAACTACTTCTGAAACAAGCAGTGCTCCCTTGATTCTGGTGGAGAAGGAATGTGGGGCCAGCACAGCAGTTCCTCAAGCTAGTAAACCAAACATGTTAGTGCAACAAGATAGCATATAACATGAGTTTGTGTGTCGGCCTAGCCAATACCTAAAGATTGTTATGTGTCATCCCGAATCAAGACAAAACGGATCCTTATCTTCTCTTTTCTTTTCTTTTTTGTTTTGTTTTTGTCCTTCCTTTTTTCCTCTCTTTTTTTCTCTTTCTCTCTCTCTCTCTTTTTCGTATCATATATTTTGTCAAATGTAAGAGGGGTCCAAAAATCAAATTGAAAAAAGAAAAAGAACAAAAAAAGCATTTTTGATAATAAAGAGACACAATTTTGGATTTTCTGATTTCCTTTTCATAAATGCCGAAACAGTACAGTATTAAAATAATAAGCCCGCCGACAACATGGGGCAAATAGTAGTACTCCTAAAAATTAAAACAAACAAACTAGACAACTGTTCGAAATAGAAATACCAATACATAATGAAAAGCTACAACATGTCCAAGATGATAAATGAATGACAAAAAGGCAATGAGCTGCATCATCTCAGACTGATTTATATCTACTAAGGTGATTCAAGCTCTGCCTCGGCTGACTCCTTTAGATCTGACTCAAATGGAACGTCGAGATCTTCCTCTGGTGGCTCCTCGGGATCTACTGGTGGGCCTCCCATCAAGGTGCGACACAATCCACTTAAATCTGCTGCAACTCTGGTGATGAAGGGAAGCACATGTGGGAGTAGGTCCTCCGTGGGCAGCCTCCTATAGTCAACGATAGACTGTGCAACATACATAGCAGAGTCATAAACCTGCCGATAAGCTACACTGATAGTCTGTCATGCAGCCTGTATATCCCGAAGTCGGCCCTGTGCTAGCTCTATGAGCTGCTCTCCCTGCTCTAATGCCCTGTCAAGTCGAGCTCGAGCATCTATGGCATCCTGACGGTGATGATCCTCTCTTCTCCTGCTCTCCACCAAAGCTGCCTTGTCGGCATCCCGCTCTGTCAATGCCTCAGAGTGCAAAACACGGAGTCGTCTGACTGTGTCTAGGTGCTGATGCGCGAAACACTCACTCTCAACCAGAGCCGCTCGAGCGGCATCCTCTCTGAGCGAAGACGGTAGACCAAACCCGCATATCTCTCCTCAGTCTCTACCCTATGCATCTCTATCTTCATGTCGATCCTGAGTGCCTCATCATACGGTCCCTTAACTGTTCTCGCTGGCATAGCTACCAAAGCAGGCTGTTGACCGTACCAGAAAACATACTTGGGAGTGACCTCGCCTCTGAATCGGTCCACAATCTGTGTGTTGGAGGTCAAAGGTCTCATGTTATCCCAAATGGAAAACCACTGAGTGTGCTTGGGAAACTCACCAATGGTATACTCAAAGGCATACTCTCCCACAGCTTCTACCCTATGGACACCTTGAACACGCCCAAGCTGTCGGAGCACCCGCGTAGGGCAATAAGGCTCGGATCCCTTATGACCCATCAATACTAGAAAAAGACGGTTCATACTACCATATATTCCCTCTTTAGAGTGGTACCAGCTAACCTGCCACCGGTATTCTCCAAAGTGTGCTCGCTCAAGTACTGTGCCCACCCATCAAAACTCTCAGGTAGATCAAGATGTCGAGTACGATAGTAATGGGTGTTTAAATTGTATTTAGACTCATCATGTAGTGGAGTAGGGTCAGAACGTACAAACAAATGCTCAACGAACCATACTTGCAACAATAAGTTGAAACCCTCGAAAACTCGGGCCCTTTCTCTTTGTATCGGGCCAAAGCACGATAAATACTACCCAAGATCATTGGCACAGGAGTAAAATTTGGAAATCCCCCAAATAGAGCTTTCACGACCCAAGAGATATGGATAGAGATCAGTCCATTCTCTATCGGGAAGACCATAAGACCAAGGAAAGCAATCATGAAGGCTCTTCCCCTAAAGCGATCCCATTCATCATAACTAAACCTAGTGATGAATTCTAACTTATGCACTGTGTAGCCATCTCCCCGCCCATAGAGAGAATAAAGATACTCCAGACTAACACAACCTGAGGCCAAACTCAATAACTGTGTATTAGAGTGCAGACTCATGTACTGTAGAAACTCTTCGACCCTCACAAAGCGGGGTGCTATGCACTTCTTTGCCCTAAACACTACATTAGTCAAACCTGAGATCTCTTCTAAAGTAGGAGTCATTTCAACATCACCAAACACAAAGGTATTTTGACTCGGTTCCCAATACCGAATCAAAGTATTTACTAGTTCCCGGCACCGGGCGAACTTAGGGTTAAGAAGATGTGACATTTCTCCCATTCTCGCATTCACAACCGATTTCTGCTCTTTGTTTAGCTTGTACCACCAATCTCTCAACAACGGAGGACATTTATCAACCATCTTAATAGGCCGCGGAGTAGAACCCTCAGGAAACTTCCTCTTTCCTACTCTAGACGATAATGCAACCATGATACCTATTTTTATTAAAAATGAAGAATTAGGACCGAGAAAACATTGGACAAAATTTGTGAAACAACACTAAAATGGACAAGCCGACTCAAACAAAATATTTACATGATTGACTAGCCTAGACAAATGGAAACAAAAGTTTGTCCATGTTTTACAAAATAAGACAACTCTATTTGGATTTTCTTTGAACAAAATTTGACATCACAATGACACCAAACTTTGACTATTGACGTTGGTTTTTTTTTCCTCCTTTTTTAAACAAAATTGGCCATTATAACGGCGTAAAATTGACTTTAAAATCTTTGCCGACAATGGGGAAAACACGCTAATATTTTGAAAATCTGAAATTGCCCCTCTTAACAAAATGTCTCCTCTCTTTCCTTTTTTTTTTTCTTTTTTTTTTCAAACTAATCCGTTTTTTCCTCGATAAACAGTTAGCATAAAGGCCTTCCTAAATGCAACACAGAAGATGCCACTATTTGTGTCTTTCTGGGGTGTGGGACCCATCTAGACTCTAAAGGGTCAGCCTAGACAAGTGTGATACCTATGTACCGCACCTCACTAAGTCCAACGTCATGCAAACAATTCGGCCTAAATTGAGTGCAGGCTTAACTCTAGGTGACTCAATGGGTTCATGTTCTAGTCTTCCAGCCATTTGAAAATGCTTCGGGGGTACCGGTCGACAACGTCTAACGGCCTGACGCAACGCATCTCCTCCTAATAAGGATTAACTTTTAGTGTCCTGAGACACGACAGAAATTCCAGACGCCGAAGCGAAACTGGCGTGCATGTGCGTAGTGTTCCAGAAGACTCAGAGGTGTACGAGAGAAGAGTAGTTGTGTATATATGCAATTCAATAATATCAAAGCAACTTATCAAGGCAACATACAAACAAATATTCAAAAGTCGAAAGACGTCAAATTGTTAAAGCCTGAGATTCTCAGTTTCACTATTTTATCCCCATCGGAGTCTCCAAGGCTGCCACACCCCTATTTTTTTCCGCGCGCCCGCTTATGGGAAGGCGTTTCGGGTTTAGTAAGCGTTTATGGAATTTTTTTGATTATTTGGCGATATCCCGAGTTAGGATTTCCATTTAAGTGACGGTGTTTCAAGTTATGGATTATTTATTTTTATTCGGAGTCGCCACTTGACAATTTTAAGGTGTGTCAAGTCACCCAAAGGAGTACCTTGGAACACCTATGACTCGTTAGTGGTCTGCGTCAGAGTTCCGGATAAGGATCTCGGTTGACTCTCGGGAAGGGATTAGGCACCCTCGAGTCCTGTGGCAAGCACATTTGCTTTTATTGACGCATTCCGGCTATATGAAATATTTTATTGTACTCGCCTTTATTATTATCTTTGCTACGCCTTGTTTGGATTATATTATTTATTTTATTTATTTATTTATCTATTTATTATTTTTTTCTTTTTTCTCAGAGAATCGGCTGAATATTATCGTGCAAGTACTTTACCTGTTCGACACCTTATCGGCCTTGATTCGAGTCTCAATTATTATTTTTGGTTAAGCTCGAGTTTATGATTCCACCTTGATTTTTGATTACTTGTATCGCATTTGCTTTCAACATTTTTTGATTTAAATATGGCTTAATTTAGTATTTACAAATGTTATTTACCGAAAACTTGATATGGTCGCACATGCACATCACCCGTTCGAGATCATTCGTCTTAAGTAACCTACACTTGAATCAATTGATTATTTGATATCAATGTCCCTTAGCTTACTTGCTCATTCTCGCTTTAGTTTAAGTTTGTAAATTCGGTAATAATTTTTGTACATTTGCTTGAATATCATAGCTAACCTTTATGCATATTATAATCTAAAGAAGCTCATTTAGATTAACATAAGTATGGACTAGAACTTAAAGGTTGGATTCAAACCTGGCTAGATGTACAAATTTCACCTCAGCCCACTCGCTTTATTTTGCACGTCAATTCTGAATTTTAAATTGGATTACATTAAATGTCCTATTTTATCTACTTATTTTAAGGTTTGGCCAGATTTACAGATTTTTGGAGTTTCGGCCCTTATTAGCTGCGTTTTTATAAGATTTGCACTGTTGGTCATTATTTTACAATCTTTTGCAGAAATATCCTAGTTTAGCTCATTTAAACTTGCCTGATCTTTAGTTAAAGGGCCATGAAACGTAAAATTGCCTATCTCTGCAAAGTTTGCTCAAAAGAGTTTCTGTGCGTCTTTCAATTTTTACAACAGGTCTTTTGCATCAAATATTTCAAATTTAGCTTATAAGTTTAAGACTACAAAATCCAAAGGCAATTAATGGCTTCCAACACAAATGAAACAAAGAGCACAACAGATCTCTTAAATAATCACATTTATATATAAAAATTTCTAACATATTGATTTAATGAATAGAATAAGCAAGCAATAATGAATGATTCAGATCATTATTAATTCATAAGAGGGACAAGCGACCAATATCAATTGACTTAACAACAAGCTCATATTCAAATTCACATCAACGACGTGAAAATCATGAAGAACTATAGACACCTTTTCTTTGGACATAAGAAAAAAAAACTGTCCAAAACTGTAATTCATTAATCAATTCAGACACTAAGACTGCGAGTACAATTTACATCTAATAGAATGGAGGATAAACACACGTGATCTGATGCTAATACTAGCAAACTAAGCAATTAAAAAGAAGGGAAGGAATGCTGTTGCACCATACCACAGTCGCAGTTGCTAATGACACGGCGTCGCTGCATCAATTACATCATCACTACCTCCGTCATCTAGACACCATCTGCATACACGCGTTCGCCTCGCTATCCGATCAGAAACCAACTCGAACGTTGTCCCCTTGCCTACTTCAATGTCACTGTCTCACCCTCACAACATCATCACTGAATAGCATCACCGCTACTACCTTGCGGCTGATGAATTCAACCATGGCTGCTTTGCCTCGCTACTACCACAAACACTGCAGTATATCGTCCCTCGACACAACATAGTAGCTAAACAAATCATTACAGCCCCACTATCCTATGAAACGATCACCCATTACCAATGCCACCTCGCTGCCGTGACTGCCTCACCATAGACATGTTTCAATGTCATGCCCTGGCCAACTGAGCGACAATGCTACTGCTGCCTTGAAAGTTCTAAAACATTCACCATCATCCTCAAAAATCACCAATGAATGAGAATCAAACAAAGACATTGTCTCCTAGCCAGCTCTCCATTCTACACCATCGTCCCTACCTAAAAAGCCTCGGATCAGTACACCACACCCAGTGCACTAAACAAATCATCACAGCCCCCAAAATATCATAGTATCGCCCACTACTATTCCCAAACAAGCACCACGCACACAAGATTAATTCAAGGAAAAAAAATCATGACCAAAACTGAGTCTCCAAACTCTTCTTGTTCTAATCGAATCGACCTCGTTTGGGGTCAACTCAATTAGAACGAGAGGAGGATGAAGAAAGGATTGGAAACTGAAAAAAGAGAACTCTTTTCCAATTTTAGTTCGAAACCTTGGCCGAAGGAACAATTTCTGTCCAATCGGAGTTCGTACCATGAAAGACGATGAGGAAACGAACCTGTATATGTAGAAACCCGTCGGAGAATTCATATAGTCGCCGGGGAAAGTAGTTCGACAGATTTTTTAAAGACCCGATCTACAGCTATTGATTGATTTTCTGGGAAAAATAATGGTAGCAATGGATAGAGGAGACAAAAAGGAGTCTGGGGTTGTTTTTCTTTTTTGTATTTTTCAGGTCGCCGACCGGCGGTGGTGTAGGTTGTTTTCGGTAAGCTGGAGAAAAATTCCCCGTAGTTCACTTAAGGCTCAAGGACCTGTATTCAAATGAGGAGAAATGACAGGAATGTGGAAATTTAAGCTGAAAGTGATAGGTGAAGGAGAACCATTAGATCTAAATCATCCAAGGGCTGGAAATAAATGGGCTAATAGGTCAAATTAGAAATTGGGCTATGAGCATTGGGCTAGATTGAATTTTATAAGTAGCCACTAAGGGACTAAACTATTTAGATCATACACAATTCACTAGAATTTAAAAAAAAATTAAAATTAAAATAAAAATAAAACCTACAAATTGCAATATTATCACAATAAAAACGTAAAATCACAATTAAATACATAACAAGTATTTTTGGTATATTTATTTTTCTAATTATTCAACTAAAGTTGGCTAAAATAGAATGTAAATATCTAAGAAAGATAAGCAAAAATCACAAACGAAATAAACATAACAATTTGAGAAAATTTTGGATTTTGTGCAAAATTAGGTGATTACAGCGGCCGAACTAAAGAAAGAGCTTCAACAATGGCAAGCCCGAACCTGGGATGAGTTGCATGATCGGGCCACGACGAAGATCATGCTCGAGTAAGCGGAATGGAGAAGGACAGGTCGGAACAATTCTTACTGAGGTCGATCTGAGTCCTCTCGACGCGCCGACGCGCCACGAGGGAACTCAAAATATCGTTATGAGCCATACAATGGAGCTCAAAAGCAACTCGTAAGTCAGAACCACGGGGGACATCTACATGTGAGGCAACGGTTTGGAGGAAATTCTGGCTCGTCCTCCTATCAAAAATCCTCAAGCCCGTCTTTAGTATCCAAAGAGAAAGACTTGCCTCAGATCTCTGAGTACGATTTCAGCATATCAACCACTGAACTGGTGAATGCGATCAAAGGGATGACTGATCAAGGTGTAAGGTTGCCTAGGGATATGAGAATCCCTCCGAGCAAGAGGGATCAAACTCAACACTGCAAATTTCACATGGATTATGGGCACTCAACTGAGGACTGTAAAGCACTGCGTCTTGAGATGGCCCATCTCCTTAAGAAGACAGCGTTAGCTGAGTATCTAACTGATAAGAGGAAACATAACTACTCAAAAAATTGAGAGAGGAACAACCACCTTGAATGCAGTCATCAAAAAGAGTGGTGAATGTCATTACTAGATAGTCCGAGGTAAATAGGATAAACTTCGCTGCTGCGAAGAAATTTGCAAAGTCATCAAGTACCGGGGAAAAGAGAGTAAGAGCTGGTGGATTAAGTAAAGAAATGGTGTTTAGCCAGAAGGATTGTGATGGGATGATGTTTCCCCACCACGAAGAACTAGTGATCACGCTCAGGATCAATGACTGCGATATCAAACGAGCCCTGATCGATTCTAGCAGCTCGGTGAACATCATTATCTATGGAGCAATCAATAAGATGTGGTTGAAGGACCTCCTCATCCCAAAGGAAACCGAATTAACAGGGTTCAACAATTCCACCAAAAAAACTTTGGGAGAAATAACCCTCACAACAACTGCAGAGGGGGTGGAGAAGAAAACCATCTTTAAAGTGATGGCCGAGGATATGGCTTATAATATTATTCTTGGAAGGCCCTGGATCCATGAAATGGAAGATGTACCATCGACCCTGCTCCAGGTAATCAAGTTTCCAACCATATGGGGAATAAGAGCCATTCGATTGCAATGAAGAGTATAGTCGCCCCGATCGGGTCGAGCAAATGAAATGATCAATTTTCCAAGACCCCTCGTCTGTAATCAAGCCCTGCACCATTAGTTCATGCTTTGATCTTTTAATTTCCCTGCCTAAGTCCTGTTGCGACCAGGCGCCTTTTCTAATAAAGGTTCGCAAATGCATCTTATCAATGAAATAAACTTTGATTCAACATTCTTTTATGGTCATCTGATATGCATAGCCAATTATTATTTAAGCCTCCGGCCCAAGGGCGAGACGTCGCCCTAAGCTAGCTCGAACAGAGAAAAATTTTGAAAAGCCTTGCAAGCAAACTCAGATTGAACACAATCGATATTCTCAAAAAGAAATTACATTCATAAAACGGCTCAGAGGCCAAAGTATTTACAAAACAAGTGGCCCGAAGGCCTTAACCGAAAATGACGACAAAAAAGAAATAAAAATGCCACTTTAAGCTTCTGCCTCGGAATCATCTTCCTCATCATCTGAGCTCCCGCTGCTTGAAGAAGAATTTCCATTAAATTTTGAGCCGTAGTAGCATCACTTTCAGCCTTAGCGATCTACGCATCAAGGTTAGCCCCACTACGACACTCTTTCAATTTTTTTAGCCTCGTTTGAATAACGACCCAATTCTTATCAACCTTAGCTCGGGTCCTCCTCATTTTACGCCTCGAGAAGAAAGAATTAACTTTGCTCCGCAAAGCCTTGACCTCATTTTCAAGCCGCTCTTTCTCCCCAGCCAGCTGCTCTTTCTCTCTGGCCAGCTTATTTATTTTGAGCAACTTCTACCTAATCAGCATGAAACTTCTTAGCGCGCTCGTTAATAACCGACTGGGCCTCAGCTTTCACCCTCTTTAGCTTAGCATCGCAAAGATCCATCAAACAAGCAATTTTCTCCTCAACGGCGGACTTAGCCTCGAGAGCTTGGGCTCCTCGAGATCAGATTTGTCGGCATCTTTCTTGGCTTGGTCAAGCTCAAGCCTTGTGCTCAACAATTCTTTCTCAAGACTCCTCATTTGGGACTCGAGACCTGCCTGCTCTCACCTCCAACCTGCCCTCATTTGCCTAAGATTTTCATCTCGACGGCACTCAATCTCGGCAGCCCTGATAGAGTTAATGTAACACTACAAAGAAAAACTCGGAAAAAATCAAAAAAGAAGCAAAAACAAGGCCAAAAGGAAAAGTTGAGGGAGAAAAAGCACACATGAATAGCGTGTTGAGCCGCATCAGCCATCAAATCAGCAATAGTACTCCTCTCGAGATGGTCACGTTCCAAAGGGCCAAGGAGCCCACGAAGACTGATCGGGACTTGAATAACACCATCTAAAAGGCAAAGATTGGAGGGAATCTCAATGTAGCGAAATTGCTTCCAAGAAGCTGAGTCAGGAGCAGGCACAGAAGCAGCCCGAGGAATCTTGTTTTCCACTCGAGGTGGTTGAATGTTTTCCATTTCCACCGTGGCTGAAAGCTGAGCTACCCTTTAGCTTTATCAGCAACTTGAACTAGCTCTGGCTTGTGGGGAGGGGAAGCTACAGCCTTTCCTTGGTCTTTCTCCTTAACATGAGTGAGCTTGGGGAAAGGGACAGGTTCCATTCTAGCCCATTTCCCTTGCGGTGTTTTCTTCAAGGATGATTTCTTCCTTTTCAAAGCTAAAAGGAAAGGGAAAAGCACAATTAGCGGAAAAACGAAGCAAAAGGAAAAACTAAAGCCAAAGGGACAAACACTCAACATGTCTTAACCCCATGGTCAGGTGACCCCTCGGGGACTGTTCCTCTCACTTCCTCTCTCTTTTCTTCTTTTTCTTTCCCCTTCGAAAGGATTCCAATCAAACCTTAAAGGGCACTTAAAGCATCCCGCGCCTTGGGAGTTCTTTTTTCTTGTCTTTCTTTTCTTTCTTTCGTTGCATCTCATTCGGAGCGGTGACCTACCTCTTTAGGAGACCTACAACAAAGAAAGATTAAGATTCACCGAGACAAAATGTTCGAGGAAGAAATAAAAAGAAAAAAAATTTGGAGACAACTCGCTGTGTCGTTTGCATGCCCATCGATTCTCGTCCAAGGCAGCTAAAACCATCCATGATCTTTCTAATCTAGATTTGGCATCGATAATAGCTTGGACCCATTGGGTCAAATTCTTCAGGTGAGCAATCAGAATCGGGAGTAAAGCAAAAAAGTGCCGAAGAAAAATCGAAAATGATCGAAGAAAATACTTACGTGCTCGATTCCATTTCTCGGGAAAATTAGGCCTCGAGGACAAAAGGTTAGTGGACAAAATAATGAAGCGCTTATTCCATCGACGGTCCTCAGTATCTTTGCTCTTCGTAATCAATGAGTACGAACCTTGTTTGTTGAGCTGGTCAATTTCGTCCTTGTGAAGGGAGGGGTAGAAGAGATATAAAAGATGATCAACAGTAAAGGTGACTCCGGCTAGCTTGCTCAAAAATTTGAGGCATTGACCATGCCTCCACATTCCGGGAACAATTTGGGCTATGCATAATTGGTAGGTATGGCAAAAGGTGTCCAACACCTCAGGGACTGGAAGAGAAAACCCTATTGTGAAGGGATAGGTGAAAACAAAAGAGCGTCCCTCAATTCTATCACATAATCGGCTACCGGGGGCAGGAATACCAACCTTAATCTCATGACCCCAATTGCAATCAGACCGAACCAGATGTATGTTCGCCTGAGTAATCAAGCTTGGCGTATTTTGAACAGGGATATTTCTCCTCCTCTTAATATCCGTCTCAGTCTGGGGCTGTATGACGAAATCTTTCGAGAGGTCTATTTTGGAGGGGATAACGTGGTAAGGCTCAAGCTCGAGTCATCCGAAAGAAGCTCGTCGTCACCAATGTCCTTCATCGTAACATCATCGTCAACCATAACTGCCTCGGCAGTATCGACCGCGACTGGGCGTTGTTCTTGGCCCTAACCACTCGATTGAGGTAAATCATCCATATTAAAATCAGGGGGAACAATAACGCTCAAGGGTTCGGGAACATTCACTAATTCACCACCAATGATCGTGGTGTCAACGAAAGAGGGTGAAGAATTTGGTGAATTTGGCTTAGAAATTTTTTAGAAAAGAGTTCCTGGATCGCAAAAGAAGAAAATTTCAAGAAGTTTTACTGTTAAGAACAAGGAAATACGTGAAGAAGAAGGATAAAGGGCGCGGATATATATAAGTTAAGGCGCCATGATTACAATTACATGGGAAGGCAAAGCAAGAAATCATGCTCAATCAGTGATTGCCACACATGATTGATGGGAATATGGAGTGACAACCACCGCTTTTGAATTTCACGGCACAAAAATGGCCACGTCGATCTCCCGCCCAAACTCATTCCACTCCTCGATAGATCTGACAACTACTCGAGGAGTGAGGGGACTATCTGTATTAGGTGAAAAATCACCGAGGCCTTGAGCAGGGACGCGAGGCTTGATTCAATTCGTTCTTAAGAGGCGAATCCACTAGGAGAGATGGCATGACCCTCAGCCTCAGAAAACCACTTCGGGGAAGAAGTAAAATCAAGCCCAAAGTACAGAGCTTGGAATGATCACCACGACTAGGTGGTCCCCGAACAAGTATGACACCTCGTCAAAATGAGGTCTGGTCTTTGTAACCGTTGACGGTTGCCCAGGCATTTAAGAAGAAGATCGTGGACTGACCACTATCAAATGTAGAGTAATGGCCATAAAAGCATGATTATTATAGTTGTAATGTCACTCTTATTATCAACTATAAATAGGATTAATTTGTAACCAAAAAAGATCATCCAGAAATACAACAATAGACTTATATTCTTTTTCTTAAGCTTTGTCTCATTTACACTCTTTACTGCTCATTTATTGTCTGCTTCGTTCATTTCATTAAGCATTTTCCTCGTTTAAGTTCAATCTCAGTTCAATCATAACTTTGATACAAGCAAATTATCAATCAATCCCAAAAAAAAAAATTGATTTGTTGTCCTATCTCGATTTAGGCCAACACAAAATGGCGAGACGTTGTTGGTATACTTGGCCATCTCTGAGGTGTCGATCAGCACAATTCTGGTTTGAGAGGAAGAAGGAAAGCAACAACCAATATACTATGTTAGCAAATCTCTCCTCGAAGTTGAAACAAGGTATCCCTATTTAGAAAAATTAGTGCTTGCATTAGTCATTGCTGCTCGAAAATTTTGCCCTTATCTCCAATGCCACCCAATAGGCGTAGTTACAACCTTCCCCTTGAGAAATATATTACATAAGCCAGAATTGTCGGTGAGGTTATCTAGGTAGGTGGTCGAGCTGAGTGAGTATGATATTGTATACCAACCTCGCACAGCCATAAATTTTCAAGTGTTAGCTGATTTTATAGCTGATTTTAGTGCTAAACTACTTCTCGAGGCGGAAAAAGAGAATCTAGTTTCAAAGGGTCCCTCCCATGGGGTATGGAAGCTTTACACAGATGGAGCAGCCAATTCCAATGGCTTGGGGCTCGGAATAGTGCTCGTAGCTCCCGCGGGGGAAAATCTAAGGCACTCGATGAAATTCGAGAGGCTAACCAACAACAAAGCTGAGTACGAGGCTACCATAGCAGGATTAAAGCTGGCCAAAGAAATAGGCGCTGAGAATGTAGAGCTAAGATGTGACTCACAACTAGTGGTGAATCAAGTCCTTGGTGGATATTCGGCTCGGGAGCCTAGAATGAAATAGTTCGTGGTAAGAATGCAACAAGCGCTCGACGCCTTTCAAGATTGGAAGGTCATGCAAATACCACGAGAAGAAAATATCGAGGCCGATGCCTTGGCAAACTTGGCCTCGGCAGTTTAAACAGATGACTCGGGGACTGACGCCACAGTTAGGATTTTCAAATCAGCCATGGAAAAGATGAAGCTGGAAGTAAATGTGGTGAAAAACATTGGGAT
This sequence comes from Petunia axillaris subsp. axillaris, assembly GCA_029990575.1. Classification (NCBI taxonomy): domain Eukaryota; kingdom Viridiplantae; phylum Streptophyta; class Magnoliopsida; order Solanales; family Solanaceae; genus Petunia; species Petunia axillaris. The sequence continues at coordinate 6,520,040 of JARKNS010000001.1, read as the reverse complement.
TGGCGAACAAAGTTCATCTCTTATCTGGAGTTGGGGATTCTACCACCAGGAAAAAAGAAGCAGCAAAATTTAGGAAGCAAATAGTCCCATACTCGATAATATATGGACAATTATACAAGAAGCTTTATTGCGGCCCGATGGCCAAATGTCTAGGCCCAGGAGTGTATGAATATATGATGAGAAAAGTGCATGAAGGAACGTGTGGTAATCACTCTGGAGCTAAAGCCCTCGTGCGAAAACTCCTCCAAGCTGGCTACTATTGGCCCGAAATGAGCGAGCATGCTAGAGTATTTGCTAGGAATTGGGACAAGTGTCAAAGGCATGCCTCCATGATTCATCAACAGGCCGAGCCCTTGCATTCAGTGGTTTCCCCCTGGCCCTTCATGAAATGGGGAATGGATATCGTGGGACCATTCCCCAAAGCGAAGGGCAGTGTTAAATATATCCTTGTGATCACTGATTATTTTTTTTAAATGGATCGAAGCAGGAGCTTTTGCTAAAGTCAGGCAAAAGGAAGTCATCGACTTCATATGGAAAAATATCACATGCCAATTTGGAGTTCCAAGGGAGATTACCTGTGATAATGGAACACAATTCGTTGGCTTGAAGGTCACAACTTTCTTTGCAAAATGGGGGATCAAAAGGGTGACTTCAACACCCTACCATCCTAGTGCCAATGGACAAGTTGAGTCCTCAAACAGAATAATCGTTGACAATCTCAAAAAGAGAATGGACAAAGCAAAGGGCTCATGGCCCGATGAGTTACAGGAAGTGTTATGGGCAATGAGGACAACGGAGAAGAATAGAACTGGCGAAACCCCATTTTCTCTTGTTTACGGGATAGATTCATTAATTCTTGTCGAGGTTAGTGAACTAAGACTTCGCTATGCTTATTAAACCGAGGAGTCAAATAAAAAAGCTACGCGGGTAGAATTGGATTTGCTCGAAGGACGACGAGAGATGGCCTTAGTGCGGTTAACAGCTCAAAAACGGCAAATCAAGGCCTACTTGAACAAAAAGGTCAAGTTGAGATAATTCAGGGTTGGCGACTATGTCTTGAGGGCCTCAAATCAAACAACCAAAGAGATAAACACAGGGAAATTGGCCACCAATTGGGAAGGCCCCTACCAAGTGAAAGCAATCGTAGGAAAAGAGTCTTATAAATTGGAAGACCTCGAGGGTAAACAAGAGCCATTAAATTGGAACATATCCAATTTGAAGAAATATTACTTCAAACGATAACGAGTAATCGCTCCGAAGTCAACAGTGTTCGAGTCCTCACCCTTCATACTTAACCCCTGGGGGTGCAAGGGGATAAAGTCAGTCTGCAATTGAGACTCGAACTCAGGGACTTAACTCGAGAAATGGAGAACGCCCAAGGCCTAGCTGAACCTATGATGGGGACTGACCTTGTAGTAATACGCTTGATTACTCATATTCATTGCCCCAAATGGCTTTTGTAAATGAAATTTGCCTAAGTAAAATTAGGCTCTATGTAAACCGGCTCGATTTTCATCAATGGAATAAAAATCGATTCACCATCTTTTTATCCATTAAGCCTTCTTTAAAGATTCGGCTCGAGGACGAGACGTCGTCCTAAGCTAGTTTCATAATATACTTAAAGTCTGGCAAGCAAATAAAAGCTCGAAAAGATATTGAAACAGTTAACATTTATACATTCACAAGGCTCGAAGGCCGGGATAATTACAAAGGAAATGGCCCGAAGGCCAGAAACAAAAATGAGCAGTCACCCACTAGCCTTGCTATCACTACTCGAAGTTTCTCCTTCAAATGAGCTCCCACTACTCGAAGGAAGTTGATCTAAAAACTTTCAAGCCGTAGAGACATCTATCTTAGCCTTGGCAATCTCATCATCCAAACTAATCCCCTCTTTACATTGCTCGAGGGTCTTCAGCTTGGTCTGAATGATTGCCCAATTTATGTCGATTTTGGCTCGGGTAGCTCTCGAGTTGGCCTTGACTTGACTTCAACTTAGAAGAGGAGATTGGTTTTTTGCCCTGAAGGGTCTTCATTTCAGCTTCAAGAACCTCGTTCTTGGCTTCAACCTCTTTTATCTTCGAGGCAAGCAATGAAGAACTCTTCTCGAATTGCTCCGTTAGCCCTTTGAGCACCGCATCTAGTGCATCGGCCTGCTTCTGAAGCTCGGCTCGATGGGTCTCCTCTTGAGACCTCTTCTCGGGCCTAAGATTGGCAATTTCTCCACGAGCTTGAGAGAGTTCAATGCTCAACTGCTCAACCTCTTTCTGAGCTCGGCCCAAGTTGGCTTCCGAGTCAAGGAGTTGCTTTTTAAGCTCAAAAATACGAGCTTCGAGCCCATTCCTCCTTCAATCCCACTCATCCCCGACCTTCTTAAGGTACGCTGCTCGTTTGGCTTCAATCTCAGCCGTTTTCATAGCATAGATGTAGCCCTACAACTAGAAAAGAAGGAATCGGAAGTGGGAAAAAGCAGCTAAATCAAAAAAGCAGTAAAAGAAAACAAAAAAACTTTACCTGAATTGCATGTCGAGCCGAATAAGCCATCAAATCATCAGAGGGCACGTTCTTGAGCCGCTCGTTTTCTAAAGGTCCAAGCAGCCTCTTACAGCTAATGGCAACCCCCATGTTGTCGTCCAGCAGGCAAACATCGATCGGAACTGAGATTCTCCTAATTCCTTGAAGAAGGGCTGTCTCAGCTTGAGTTGAATCGACGTTCGCCCCCTTTACAGATGGAACCCCACCGGTAGGCTTGGCCCTACTGGACTCTTGCTCCTCACGAACCTTATGAACAACTTGGCTCGGTTCTTTAATGCTCGCCGCCTCGACCTCGCCTTGAATACAGACATCGTCTGGCTCGTCAATTAGTCTTCGTCGAGGGACTTCAGGTAAATCAAAAATAGAGGGATTTTTGCCTTGGTTGGCTTCTTCGGCATACCCTCTTTCCTTTTCAAACCTGAAGAGAGAAAATACGTCATTCAAAAAGAAAGAAAAACAAGAAGATATACGAAGGATAAACGAAGATACCTCATGGGGCCTGAGTGAGAGTCTGAACAGACTCCTCCAAGGACTGCAAACTAGCCTCGACGACATCCTCTCGTCGTCCCTGCTTCTTCTTCTTCTTCTTCTTCTTCTTCTTCTTCTTCTTCTTCGTTTTCTTCTTCTCTTTCTTGTCTTCCCACCCCTCCGCTTTTGTAGGCAACTCGTTAAAATCTGATAAACAAGAGGAGTAAGACCAAGAGATGACGCATTGAGAAAATGAAATATCGAATTTGGAGGCATACTAACCAAGTCATTTTCCCGACCAGCTGTTCTCCACACGAGCAGCCAAGTCCATCCAATCCCTCCCCATCCTTCCCTCGGCATTAATAATAGCTTACACCCAAGCCGTTAAGTCCTTGGAAGGATTGATTGGAAGCTTTCTAGCTAAAGGTACAATGAAGAATTAGTTTTCTCGCACTTCTAGGAGCCAAGTAGAAAATGAGACCAGAAGAAAACTTACGTGTTCTGTTCCACACCTCGAGGAATCCAGGCCTGACAGAGAGAGAAGAAGTGGGAAGAAGAACAAACCAATCACACCAGCTACGATCCTCGGTGACGTCGCTCTTGGTGATGATGGAGAATTGGCCTCGTTTGTTTAACTGCACAATGTTATCTTTGTGCAGAGAGGGATAAAATAAACAAATCAAGTAGTCATACTCAAATGTGACCCTGACAATATATTCGAGGCAATGAATGATCCTCCAGAAGCCGGGGCCTAGCTGACCCAAGCAAACGTTGTGTGGCCTACAAAAAGTGTCTACTACGGGATGAAGGGGAAGAGTAAAACCTATCAAAAACGGGTAAGTGTAAACAAAGGATTGCCCCAGAACACTATCGCACGTGCGGTGCTCGGGGGCAGGAATTGAAATTGAAACCTCGGGGCCCCAATTACACCCCTCTCGGATCAAGGCTATATGTCCTTCCAAAGCAAGGCTGGGGGAAAGTTGAACGGGGAAGTTCCTTTTCCTTCTAATATCCGAGGCTATTTGCCCCCTCATTCTAAAATCTTTGCTGGAATCAAACTTCTTTGGGATAACCCATTGAGGTTTGAGTTCCCAAAGATAAACTTTCCTTTTTTTTCTTCTTAGGAGGCGAGGTCTCATCTACCTTATTGTCATCGTCATCGTCGACGACCTCTTCAGTCGCCGCCTCATCATCTCTAATGGAATGTTCTTGACTGGCGACACTATAACTATCATCTGAATGGGAAGAAATAGCCGATGGAGGAGAATATATCAGATCATCAGTTGATACCAAAATACTGCATCAACGATGTTTTCACGATGAGAAGAAGAAGAAGACATGGTAAAAATTTTGAAGAAAAAGGGAGGCTGGAAAAAACAAGAACAGTTCAAGAGAAATTATGAAATGATAAAGATGATGACAAAAAGTGCCAATTTATAGCAAGATGTAAGTGAATTAAAATTCCATCAAGACATTTACATGAGGAAGGTAAAATGAAAAGTTGCAGCCGTTCAAAACAAGGCCACATGTGGGGGATGAGACATTGAAGCGACGCTCGCCTTTTCAAATCTTCTGGCCGATAACGCGCCACGTCACTCTCCTGCCTAATTCAATTCCACCCCTTGAAAAATTCTGACAATTGTCAAAGGAGTAGGGGGACTATCTGATTCGGTAAACCCCCCCCCCCCCCACCCACCCATCGCCTCGGTGCAAAGGACCGAACCACTAGACAGTCAGGTTTCTCCAAGGACAGCTTCCCGAGGGAATGGTTTTCTCCTCCACCTCGGGTAAGATCGAGCCAAGTATAAGATCAGAGCTCAGACAAGATTGAAGAATGATCAATATGGCGACCCCTCGAAGAATTATATTACCTCGACAAGCAACCACGTCTAATTATAACCGTCGACCGTTGTATGACCGTTGCTCGAGCATTAAAAGGAGAGACTGTTAGCTGGCAATTAATGAATACTGAATAATTACCATAGAATGCGATTGTAATCTTCTCGTTCCTATCAACTATAAATAGGACCCCTTTGTAAACAAGAAGATCATCCAGAAATACAAAAATAAACTTATATTTTTTTTCTTAAGCTTTGTCTCGTTTTATACACTTTACTGCTCGTTTATTGTCTGCCTCGTTTATCTCATTAAGTATTTGACTCGTTTAAGTTCAAACTCAGTTCAATCATAACTTTGATACAAGCAAATTATCAATCAACCCCAAAACAAGTTCGATTTGTTGTTCTATCTCGATTTAGGCCAACACATAATTAAATCAGATTAGTGTAAGCCATTGGAATGTTAAGCTTCAAGACCCATCTCTATTGATATATTATGTATAATTATGAAATTGATTTAGTATTGGTGCTTTTGATATAATGGACAAAAATTAAGTGAGGTAAGAAACGAAGAAGAAAGAACTAGAGAAAGGGGGAGGGACGGGACTAGTGCAAATGTTGCAGTAAACAATGAAAGGAGTAATTTGAGAAAAGAGAGGGAGAATACCCATGGGAAAGGGGGTCTGTTATGGATAGGATTAGGAGGGGTTTTTTACTAAAATATACAAATTTAAACACTTAATTACGAAAAAATAGCAATATTTTTCTAATTACAAGCCATAGCAATATTTTTCCTAGCAAAATGGCAACATTTAATATACACACTTACACCCACTCTCCTAAAAACCCTAAAACATTTACTCCACTTCCCCTAAACCAAATCAGCCCCCCCCCCCAATTCCCTTCTCTCTTCCTCCACACTGAAACTGTCCAAATACACCCCATTTTCGTCTCCACCATTATCTCCGCCATCTCCGCTGCCGGATTCACACAGCCACCACCATCAGTGACAGATTCACTCGATCCGTCACTGATTCCGATCCAAACAAACTCACAAAAATCGGCCCATTACCGTCATCATATTCACCGGATCTTCACCGGAAAGCAGCTACAGCACGACGGAGAGCCGATTACCCTTTCTCCTTTACGATCTATCTCCTCCATTTCTGTTACGATCTGGCTCCTCCGTTTCTATTACATATTGTACTGATGGCGGCTGCATATGTCTAAATTGACAGGGAGATTGCTTTTGTTAGTGAAGATTTACAGAGATAGGACACTTGTGATGGAGCTTGATTTAAAGTTTTGATTTTTTGAAACAGTATCATTTTCTGTTATTTAGATTTGTTTCATTTTTGTTCCGATTCTGTTTCTCTAGAATTGTTCCAAATTGTTGAACTATGTCTACAATCGCGGACGTTACTGCTCCAAATTGCTGAACTATGTCCATAAACGTGGACCTTATTCTGCTTCGAATTGTTGAACTGTGTCTACAAACGCGAACCCTACTTTGTTGTCATTGTTGTCATATTCACAAACACGAATCATGTTTTGCTTTCAAACTGTTGAATTATGCCCACAAACACGGACCCTACCCTGTTGTCATTGTTGTTATGTTCACAAATGTGAACCCTATATATCCACCGACGCGGATTATATGGTTCTTCAAAGATGTCGTGTCTATAGGCGCGGACCCTATATATCTGCCGACGCAGAATCTATGCTTCTCAGATTGAAGTCATGCCCCAGACGCGGACCTTGCACTGTTTTCATTGCTGTCATGTTCACCACTGCGAACCCTATATATCTACCGACATGGATCCTATGCTTGTCAAATGATATCATGTCCACAAATGCGGACCCTATATATCCACCGAGGCAGACTCTATGCCTCTTCAAATGATGTCATGTCCACAGACGCAGACCCTACATACCCACCGACATGGATTCTATGCTTCTGTTGCTTCTCAAATTGATGTCGTGTCCAAAGATGCAGACCCTACATATCCACCGACATGGATCCTATGCTTGTCAAATGATGTCATGTCCACAGACGTGGACCCTATATATCCACCGACATGGATCCTATGCTTGTCAAATGATGTCATGTCCACAGACGTGGACCCTATATATCCACCGACATGGATCCTATGCTTGTCAAATGATGTCATGTCCACAGACGCGGACCATATATATCCACCGACATGAATTCTATGCTTCTGTCAAATTTATGTCATGTCCACAGACGCGGACCCTATATACCCACCGATGCGGATCCTATGCTTCTCAAATGATGTCATGTCCACAGACGCGGACCCTATATATCCATTGACATGGATTCTATGCTTCTCAAATTGATGTCATGTCCACAGACGCGGACCCTATATATCCACCGACATGGATCCTATGCTTATGTTGCTTCTCAAATTGATGTCGCGCCCACAGACGCGGACCTTATATATACACCGACATGGATTCTATACTTGTCATGTCCACCGATACGGACCCTATGTATCCACCGACATGGATTCTATACTTGTCAAATTGAGGAATGTTGCTTTGCAAGAGTTGTTAGGCATACTCGGTACCTGTGTAAACCTACAATCAAAAAGAGAAATTTGTGAGTTATGTAGGGGAGGTCGACTTCCATATTTGTTGTGTTGCGCTCTGCTGCTATATCTTGTATAGTTGTCCCCTTGTCATGTTGTTTCTTCATAGGGTTGTCTACCCTTCGGGTCGTATACCTTGCAAGCAAAAGTAAAGTATAGCAAAGAAAAACTTAATGCTTATCATTGTTAGGTCGGGCTGCATATCTTGCAAGCAAAAGTAAAGTAATGTGTGACAAATAGAATGCTTTTGTTAAATCATGCAATGCACTAAGAAGGCTATTGTATTGCTATTATGAGGACTTTTCTTGAAATTTTTTAGGGTATCTCAAAAATTTCTGCCCAGTGTCAAGTTTGCGTCTTTTGGAATTTTTGAGGGGATCCTCAGAAATTCTGCCCCAGTTAATTGTTCATGACAGATCACCGAGAGAAGGTGGTTGTATGGTACTGAACACCAAATGTATTGGCTAGCAATCTGCACTCGTCCTTTAGTGTGACGATTGGGTGTGTTGATGACTATGAGTATGTATATATTTCCATACTCAGACTGAGGTTTGATATTTTGATTTTGCCGGATTTGGAGATTTTCCAAAGTTGTATTTGTCTTAGGTTGCTTCGCAAGTAATGAAGCTAACTTAATGGATAAGCCTTTGTAGAAAGTGTGTTTGTGATTTGGGAGTTGGAGTTTCTCTTTGTTGGTCTTTGTTATACCATTGTCTTGCTTTGGTCAATCGGACTCTGAACTTTATGTTTCAGCGTTGGATGTCTTGTGGTGTCATGGTATTAATTGTGTAAGTGATAAGTGTAGATCTTGTTTGATCGAATTTAGGAATGGGTATCCAGGGAGTAGTTTGTTTGTTGGATGCAATATCTTTTGGCCAAGCTAAAAGTGTAAAGGCGTGAGCTTTTGTCATTTTGGTCTATCCTTGATTGTGTTGAGCCCGCTGAGGTTGTTGTTGAATGTTTTGACAGATGTGGGGTTGTTTATCGTGTAAGTTGGATGCATTGTGAAGTCGTGAGCTCGGTCGTATAGTGATATGATATCTTTGTTGTGAATCTCATGTAACTATGGAAATGGAATTTTCTGAATGCTCTTGGTGTCATATATGTTGGTGGTCCAAAGGACTTTGTTGCAGAGGAAGGTGTTTTCAGCTTGGATTGCCATTTCAGCTTCCTAAATGCAAATTCTTGACCAACTTCGGTGTTCAAGTACGAAGCAACCATAATAGAGTGGTGAAATGCACAAAACTGTGTGGGCACATTAGTAAAGACTTGAAGCAAAAATGACACGTAAGCTTAAGAGATGCCTAGACCGCAGATGATGAAATAGCGCTTGAATTTGGAGGTTGTGATAGAATGCACATGTATCACAAGAGATTGTCTAAGTGCTTTATTTAGCAGTCAAGGTAAGGATTTTGGTCAAACGACTGATGCTCGTTTAAGCAGGAGATGAGAAGTTGAATGTCAATGAAAGGTGGTAAGGATGTTATGTAAAGAATAGGTTGTGTTGACAGAAAGGAGGTTGGCTTTTGTTGAACACCAACACCTTAAGTGCATCTGTCATCTTTCCTTGCGAATTAGGCATGTCGCATATGTGCATCTCAATGTTTTTCATACTTGTCAACTAACTGCTACAATGCAATTTTTGCCTCAACTTTTGCTTGTCAGGTAGGTTTTGTTGCCAAGAGAACGATCCCGGTTCATTATGTATATTTCTTAGATTGCTACTTTACTCAAGACCGTTTTAGAGGTTGGCCATATTATATTCCCCCCTCCATGTAGTTGTTGTCATGAAAGTTTGACCAAAATCGTTCCAAGAAATCTGTCTCCCCCTGTTTTGTATCAAGTTGATTGATGATCTTGTAACTGTCTCAAATAGCTTCATCTTAAGTTCATCGTCTCGTCCCACACTTACTAGTTGGTAGGGATATACTTTCAATACTCAAAAAGAGTTTCTAGCTCCGTCATATAATGGGATTCTTGTCACTGCGCCTTTTGCATTATTTTTCAAATTGAACCAGCCTGTTAATTTGGTTGCTATGCATAAACCTTTGTATCATTAAGCGGGTTCCGATCATTTCTCACTTCCTTATTGCCTTGTGATAACCATTTGAACGTCCTTTTGGCCATGAATAGGTGCAAGTTTGGAAATAATATTTTGGATTATCTTAAATTTATTACAATATAGACTAGACCAACAAAAATGTTCCTCAGACATTGTGTCAAAACGAAGTATTTCGGTAAGTCATGTGTGCCCTTGAGTTTGACCAACAAATCTCTTCCCTGTCAATTTTCTGCTTTGTTCGTATAGTGCCTGTTATTACAAACTCTTCTTGCTTTGAAAAATCCCTGATAAGTGCACTTTACTTAACCAAATCTTCTGCCTTGGTATTCACTTAAGCCAACCTTTTGGATAATAGGTTTTTGAGTTCGTAAGGGATATGGAATTATCAAGACATGCGAAATATTTCTGATATCAGGATTTGGGCATAGAGTAGGGAGATGAGGTGCCTTGGTAAGAGATCAGATTTGGGAAGGCATTGACTTAGGTAGAAAGAGATCTAGAGCAATCAAGCAAATTCACGCAATGCACACATATCAAACAAGAAATGCATTCTATAATATGAAGGGTCGTTTTACGCACGATGATTTGAAAAGTGCTTTGTGCCACATGCGTCATTTCGTTTGGTGCAAAATGCGGAGTCTTAAAGAGAATATTGCATTTATTTGATATTGGTCTTTATTACAATGGTTGATATTGAAACAATGTAAGAGAAGGAAAAGACTAGACATTGCTAGGAAATCAGATCATGGCCTGAGAGAGCATTCTTCATGTTGATCCATCCTTAGAAGATTCATCTGAGGGATTTAGCAGCCAAGTCAAATGTTCTATTGGCCGTGATCTTTTGGGAAAGATGAGGGAATGAGAGAAAGGGGAATGAAGATGCCTAAATTTTGGTTGTAAGCAAACGATTAACGTGTGGCACGAGCTTTTGAAAACAATGTAGTACGTGTCGTTGTGGGTTGAGAACTCTTAGACACTTTAGACGGAAGTTACTAATGGACCTTTGACATGCCAAGGATGTCAAGCCTTTATATATTGCTGAAAGGATAAATGTGCGTTATGCATCATCCCGTCTATCAAGTGGTTATTTCTGCTTCAAATTGGGCCTTTTAATGCCTCTTTGGTTACCATTTAATGCCTTTGAATAGCATTGAATACAGAATGATTCCGACTGTTTAAGAAATATTGGTCGTTTCTGATTCAATTTGGGCTTTTGACGCCTCATTGGTTACTTTCGTGCCTTTGAATGGCTTTGAATACAGAATAACTTTGATTGTTTAAGCAATCATTTCTGATTCAATTCGGGCTTTTGACGCCTCTTAGGTAACCTTTGGGCCTTTGAATGGCATTGAATACAGAGTACCTCTGATTGTTTAAGCAATCATTTTTTATTCAATTCGGGCTTTTGATGCCTCTCGGACAACTCTAGTGCCTTTGAATGGCATTGAATACAGAGTAACTCCGACCGTGTAGGAATAAACAATCATTTCTGACTCACTTTGGGCTTTTAAAGCCTCTTAGGTAACCTTTGTGCCTTTGAATGGCATTGAATGCAGAACAATGTTAATAAACAGTCTATATTTGCAGGTCTAATCCTTTAAGTAAATGCAAATAAATCATGTCCAATGCTCCTTGGGGTTAAAAACCCGTTCAGATCGTTTGAAGAAGTTGACCCATCGGACTTGAGAACAAGTCGACTAATGATATGTCATGATGCATGATTTCTAGTGCCGCTGCTAAGGAATGGTTGGCTAGACCGGGTTTTATTATCCTCCCAAGCGGACGACTCGGGAGCGGAAACGTCTCGGATCAAATAGATTCCAAGTCGTTCCCCCTTAAGGAGTTTTTTGTGAGAGAAGAGGTGGTTGTAACTACCGTGTTTTCAACGCACGATTTAGAAAGTTGCCAGGAGTGGCGGAAGATATGTGTGACATGCACAAGTTTTTAAAAAAATGCACAAGTTTTTGAAAGAAATGCATATGTTTTGTAAAATGATGCACATATATTGAAGTATTTCGTAAAATGATTTTAGAAGGATAAGAACAAAACAACCGCGTTAGTTTTGAAAGATAGGATTCATATAAACTAGACAATATTAAAAATCACGGAAAAAAAAAAGATGCACATATTAAAATATATTACCAACTTTTAAAAGAGGGAAAGACAAATCAAACAAGTTAATTTCGAAAAGTAGCTAATAGAGTTAGGCGATATATTTTCAAAAATGTGAAAAGAATTATGAAGTGAAACCTGTTTTAAGAAAAAGATTTGGCAAATTTATAGAAATGGTGCACATATCTAAATATTTTTGAAAATAAATTTTAACAGGGGGAAAGAAACAAGTTAATTCCGGAAAATAGGTTGAAATTTTCGAAAAAATGCAAAAGAATTATGAAGTGAAACTGTTTTAGAGAAAAAGATTTAGAAGATCCGAAAACAACTGAAGTTTAGGATATGTTGTGTTATCCTAAAAGAACATTCTAAGAGTGGGTTAGTCTAGAATAAAATATGGTTCCTCTGGCGGACAACCAAAGGGTGGGATCGTTTGAAGGGGTTGGTTGTACCACGGACCAACTATACTCCAAACGTCCCTCCTAAAGGGTTTTTTGAGAGTGAAACGATCGTGAGATCCACGTAACCATTTATTGTGTGTGCGAGTGTAAAAAAACATTTCAGGAGTGGAGGAAATAAAATAACAATTACAGATAACAAATTAAAAGAAAACAAAAATGAAATCGGAAACTAAAGTTCAAACCTGCAAAAGGAAAAGAAAGAAAATATTAGTTTTGATAAATAATGGAAAAAAGAAAAATAAATGCCAAGAATCCCAATTAAAGTCCGTTATGGTTTGAGCCTTGATATCCCCAGCGGAGTCGCCATTCTGTCATACCCGATTTTGGACTCGACTCGAGGCGAGTCGGGTGTAGGATTTGACTGGGTGAACTCGTTTGAGTTTAAATGTTGGAGTCGCCACCTAATATAGTTTCTAAGGCGTATTAGGTCACCTATTTTGTTTCTAGCCAATTTTAACAATTATCTCCTAAACTTAGTCTACGAAGCAGAAATTCTAGGTAAGAGGTTCAAGTAAACTCGAGAGGAAGGGGTTAGGCACCTCTCGAGCCCCACCAAATGTGGTTACCGGCTGGACTTTATAATTGGGATTCGAAGCAAATTGATTAAACTAACTAAGCAATAAAACACTTGGATATCTAGACTATGATATACAAATTTAAAAGCAAATACTAAATATTTATTTCTTCTAATAGTCGAGCCTTGTGCCTTGCAAAACAAACAAACGAGTTAGTAGGAATTGCAAGTAAAATTAATAGAAAGAAATTGAAATAAATCCAATGAGTTTGAATGTTTATCCTTTTTGAAAGGGTTGTCTTTTGGTAATTTCACCATGATGTACCTCGAAAGAAAATTGTAAAGGAAATAAGTTAATAAATAATAATATTAATAATAATGCAAGTAATAAAAATACAATAATATAAGTAGATAATGAAAATAATGATTATATTAAGAAAAGGATTTTTCTTCTCGTTGTTCTCTTTAAAAAACAAGACATTGTCTCTTGTTTAATTTTCCTCGTAAATACAAAGAAAATAAGTTAGTAGAAATAGTGATGATAATAATAATAATAATAATAACAATTTAAAACAATAACAACAATAATGATAATAATAATAATAATAATAATATAATAATAATAATTGTAATAATAATAATAATAGTAGTTTTAAAATAAAGGGGAAGGAGATTTTTGAAAGTGTCGGCTCAGGTGTGTATTGGGTGGAAGTTGGGGACGTCGATACGGCTGCAAACACGCCGGCCGGTCATGTTGTCATGCCAAGTACCGGTCTCGTCACTCCATCACCGGCTCGTTTGTAATAACGGCTTATACACGTCATCAGAGCCATTTTGTTTTTAGGGACGTGGGGATGGGACTGTTTATCTGTTCAAATTAATAGGCCTCAAATAATAATTATTTTCCTTGACCGTAATTAATTTAACATCCGTCAATTCATTGTCCGTCAATTTCTTGTGTAGGCCTCAATATATGTAAAAATATATTTTTCATTGGCCTAACAGTGTAGCATTTGTTTGTAAATCAGTAATATCCTAAAGTGCAGTTTTATCCGAATCAGCACAGACCTGTAAAACGACGACTAGCAATTGCAATTTCTCGCAAAGAAAAGTCAGTGGCCCAGCAAAAGGAAATAATCAGATATATGAAGCAAGAATCTGTATTAAATAAAGCAATAGGTGACCCGGTCAAACATAAATATATGGGTCATCGCAGAAGTAAACAGAACCAACTCCAGACGAAACAAATAAATTTCACAAGCCAAAGAAACAATCTATTATAGATCGAGAAGACCAGGGGAAAATGGCGGAGGAGCGACACCGACGAGCCAGTGGTGGCGTCACTCGACTCTATCTAACCCTTTTCCACTTTAAAATCCGAATCAACGAGAAACAGGGGAAAAGTGGAGAACCCGGTGGTGGGTATCACTGGTTGAGATTGGACGATTCTCCACAGTCACCGGCGAGACTGCTACTGCCGGCGGCGGTGGTTGTGTAAAATCAACTGCTCTGTTTAACTTGCTACCCCCATATCCCGATTTCCCCTTTATGAACGTGAGGCTCCGACCCCGATCCCCACTGATTTCTCTTGAGCAGTGTATGTGCGTGTTTGTGATTTGATTTTGGGATGAGTCTGTATTTCAAGAAGGTGGTGGGTATTGGTGAATTGGTTTGGTGTATTGTGTGGGAGAGATCAGTGTGCGTGTAGTACTGTGTGTGTGCAATGGGTATGTTCTGTGTTTTGAGTGGATGTGAAGATGTGATGGAGTGGTACTGTGTTGTGAGAGATGTGTAAGGAAGAAAAAGACCACTAAGAAAGGGGGTCGGGTGTGTGAAGGAGAAGAGTAGCCCAGTCTATGTGCGTGTCCTCTATCCATGTCTTGGTATGCTGATGGATATGTATAGGTAGACTTAGAGAGATTAGGGGAATTTTGAGAGATTGGAGGGGAGGAGATTAGGGAGAGGATTAATGGGAGATTTTAGGTAATTGGAGGATTTGATTTTAGGGATAAGGAATTTGGACTAATTTTAGGAAAAGGGATGTATTTGGTCAGAATTAGTCTAGGTTCAAAATGAATGTAATAAAACTTTAAATTATGAAATAAAATTGGTAATGTTTAAATAAAAATTGAACCAATATTAAATTAAAAGGTGCAAAATAATTAAAATATAAATATGTGTATATATATTGTATAAAATAAGACAAATAAAACAAAAATGCACACATAAAAAAAATTAAATTAATTAAGTATAAATAGTTATAAATAATTAATGAATGCTATAAATGCACAAAATTACACAAACAGTCACTCTTTGACAAATAGCCTAAATGATGCAAAATTATGTAATATAGCCACATTTAAGTATATAATATATAAGTAGCGGATTATGCACGTAAATGCATGCCTTCTAATGCAAATTATGTACAAATAATCAAATTGCACCTTTAAATTAAATTATGGCCAATTATGTAAAAAGGAGGGACAAAATTGGGTGTCAACAAGAAGGTCCTGATTTTGTTACTATATTACCTGTAGTGAGCAATGAGGATGAAGATGGATTGGATGATGTACTTTGTTTTTTCCGTCTGTTGAAAGACACTATTTTCCATTTGGTTTCATCCTTAGTGGGTGAAGGGGCTTCTTGAACACTGGTAGCACACACGTCTTTTGAATCCCTGGAACCAGAAGATAAAGACAGAGCAGCAAGTGTACAATTTCTAGAAATATGACCTAACAAACCACACAGGATGAACATAAAAAATTTTGACCCTCATAAAAAACTTGTTGTGAATGTGTTTTGATTTAACTGGAATGTTCATTGAGACTTCAATACAAAGCCTAGTATATCTGTCTCTTAAAGTGGTACTAGTACACATATCCACTTTCAGCAATTTATCCAATGAATTACCAATTTTTTTAAGATATGAGCATCATAAAATTCTGTAGGTAATTGGGGTAATCTAACCCAAACAGCTGAGATTTGCTGTTTTTCATTCGACGCAACAAAGTTTGGTTCCCATCTTTTAATAGTTAAACAGTG
Source organism: Petunia axillaris subsp. axillaris (assembly GCA_029990575.1). Taxonomy (NCBI): domain Eukaryota; kingdom Viridiplantae; phylum Streptophyta; class Magnoliopsida; order Solanales; family Solanaceae; genus Petunia; species Petunia axillaris. Next base: position 6,504,402 of record JARKNS010000001.1, on the reverse strand, counting down.
GTCATTTATAAACCATGGTGCGCCTTGGAATACTTTTACCATATCTAATTCATGATTAAGTTTAGCAACATAGAAGTCATGGCCTAGATCTATGAGAGGAAAATCTTCTGAAAAAGAGACCACAAAGATTGAAGCTTAAATTTTAAATATTGATGGGAGACACGCATACCAGGTAGTTTTAGGATCAGCAAAAACTTCTATGGTTGATATATTCTGTGTTTGTCTTCATCTGTTAGCCGAATCAAGTCTGGGTCATGATCACTTGGATGAGAGGTTGAAGAATCAAGATCTTCACCATCAGTAAACATAGCAGTTTCACGAACCAGTGTAGAATCTATCAATGTAGTGTTTATTTTTTCAAAAGATAGAAGCTTATCTTTGAAGGAGATGGAAGTAGTATCGATTGTATTTTGTAAATCTAGTGGTTTTGGGGAAATAACCTGAGTGTTAGGTGGTTGATCTGGTAAGTCATTCATGTTGATCTGATGAAAGAGTGGTAGGTGAAGAGAAATTGAACGTCGGACCGGTCAAACTTACTTTGGAAGACGAGGCGTTGAGTTGAATAAAGTAGAGAGAAGGTGGACTCTCTCTCTAGAATAGCATGTTATTATTTAATTACAATGTTTACTAATGCTTCACATTCCCAATGGCAATTATTTAATCTTTATGATAATCTCAATAGTGTTCACAATAGATAAGGAAGAAAAGAATAACATTGAAAATACCCTTTGGTATATAAGGGAAAAAAGAGAAAATTGGAGGTAAGAATTTCATCCTTTGTAGGAAAAAACGACTTATATAGAATTTGCAATTGTCCATTGCATTCCAAGTAAAGAAGAACCACTTTGCCGCAAATTTTGCAATGGATTACCATTGCACTTATTCCCTAAAAAATAAAAGTAATACATTATTAAAGAGTCAAATATTATTTTTTTACTTACGGCAGCTTTTTAGCGATAAACTATTGTGAGTTAATTTCATGTAATCCCAAATACACAAATATGTTGTGCCTAAAAATTACTTAAAAGGTTAAACACATAGAATTTATAAAAGGTCACAAGCAATATAGTCGAGTCGTTTGGTTTGCGGGATTGCCAAAAGTGGGATATCACATGAATTTGGGATAAAAGTTGTCTTGGAATTAAAATAGGGATAACACTTGGGATAACTTATCCAATACTCCATATTATCCCATAATTAAGGGATAAGTTTTATCTCAGTTTATCTTATATCGGTAATAAAATAAGGGATAAATTTAATCCTAATTTTTATTCCGGGATTAGAATCTCAATCCCGCCAACCAAACTATACCTAAATACTAAGAAAAAGTAAATAAAGCAGAAAATAATGAGATTGTATTCCTTGAGAATAGTCGAATTCTTGGAGAATCGCATGATGAATAAGGGGAGAGAGGTAATTATAACTGTAGGTTTACCTCATTCCTAATTATGGTAAAATAAAATGACTATAGGTCATGTGCCTGTTTACTCAAGGCAGCGATACTAATTAACCCTAACTAGGAGACTGTAAATCCTAAGGCGGCGGGATGTATACCTTGCATCCTAAAGCCCGTGCCTGCTGAGCGGTAGTGGCTTGTGGAGCAGGCATGTATCCTCATCGCCCGGTGACTTATAGAGTAAGTCTAATCGTCACCAGCTGGACTCGTATCCCAGTATTATAGGTGGCGTATTTTTACCCATACAATCAGTCTCTCCAGTTGCTGTGTGTTGACGTAAGCGGTCAGGAAGTGAAAGAGGCACGCAAATGAAAGGATATCTCCTCTGACTCCTTGAAGCTCAAAGTCACTTTGACCGAAGCAGACGCTTGGTGTCTTCTAGAGTTCCACACATCTTCCTCTGATTGGCTTTTATTGATTCTTCGTACCTTTCTTGTAATTGCTTTTAGTGCACCAAATCATTTCGTATCCCCGGTCATAATTGCTTTTGACCGCTTTGTGCTCCGTCCTTATCTTTTTTCTTCTATAAAAGAGGATCCTTTTAGTTATTGATCACAAGCTTTCTCAAAGACACATTGTCTCCTTCAATAACTTCCCTTAGCAAGAACATAAACCACCTTTTGCTTCTGGAATGTTTACTTTTTATCCTGACTCTGTAATCCCAAAACACCTCCTTTATTCAGAGTGGATGGTGTATAAAAAAATTGAAAGTAAGGAAGCACTCATTGTCTACTTTTTCTGTCCTTCAGTTCATGCTGAGATAGGCAGAATCTCTCGAGTCATAACACTTGATCGGGATCCTGATGATATTCTTCGGAATGCTTTCTTCATGGCATGTACACTGATTATGGTGCGCTCGTTTTCTAAGGCAGATTGCTTCGATATTTCTCTTGTCATATGGAGGTCGTGTAATGCCTCTGCATTTGCCCATTCTCCAGTTCTCTCGGGGATGTGTTGATGCAATAGGGCTTAACGACTTCTTTATCTCATTCAAGTGGTCAATCTACAACCTTTCTTCAAAACTTTTGCATTCTCAGGGCAGTTGCGTACATCTACCCTTGACTGCATTTTAGAGGTTGCATCAGCTTCTAATTGTTAGGAGATGAGGGCTGATCTAACACTCCCGAGGTAGCTGGTTAATGAATATAGGTTTTTCTCCATCCCTTACTAGCTGAAACTGCTGTGGTGTGTTCATGCTCTTGCCCCATTCTACTAAGATTTTCCTCAGTTGGGCTGATTTTTTGGTGCCCATCTGACAGCGAAATGCTAATACTACTGCTAGGGGTGTTATGTTGGTAATGTCGCCTTTTGTGCGATAAGGGAAAGGCTCTGACTGACGCGCCTGTTCGGTAGAAGTTTCAATTCTAGGTGAAATACCTTAACTACACGAAGTTTAAAAGATTTTTCAGACGTAGTCCCCCGGGACCTTTCAGTTTCTCAAGAATATCTGTGATGAATGACATTATATTCAAAAGAACTCAATTATATATTGTAGACTACGGGCCTTTGATACTAATGATAAATAGAAATTCATTAATTTGTTGTTTGTGCGTACTCGCGTATTTACTTATAATATAGTCAAGCAGAATTTTTATGCCTTTCTGGGTGTTATGTTTGAAGATGTTAGTGCATCTGCACAATGCTATTTTTATTTTTGCATCAGCGGTGATTGCTTAAGTTGGTCTGTGATAGGCTTCTTTTAGATAGGGTGAGGTTCGCGCCAACAAAGGGACGTCTTTAGCCCATTATGCGTTACAGGGCATTTTTGCATTCAAGCTAGAACGATTGTGCTTGTCCACTCGAGTGTTCAAGTCTTTAATGGCACTATGAGGGAGGGCATCCCCACTGACATGTTAGTGCAATAGTTGAATTGACGATTTCAATGTACAATAATGCTTGGTGGCTTAACTAGAATTGATCTATCTCGAGTGAGTAGTTTACTCTAAGTTCGTAATGAGGAGTGATTGTATTACTTCGACTAAATATGGTCGAGGGCTATGAATAATTGGATCTTTAAAGGATCTTTAACATAAAACTAACTAAAATGGAATAGTTATTATTAAGTGATAAAGTGGAGAGCGTTGGGCTCATACTGTTGTGGGTGCAGAACCTGTAAAATAAATGAAAAGGCAAAAAGTACTAAGATTAAGTAGCAATTCGAAAACTAATACTCGAAAACTAAAGGAGCTAATTAAAGTAAATAACCAAAAGGAGTAATACTTCCATATGTCCCACTCCTATTCCCCCCAATACTTTCAATCAACCAAGTGGCTGGACCAATCATCTTGGTTGATTGTGGTTTAGGGGTGTTCTCCATCTTTGCGGGGGCCTGCTTCCTTCTCTGTGCTGGGTTTGGCCGCTCCAAGATGGCCGATGTGTAACATTCTCTTGCTATCCATGTATCTCTTTTATTCCCCATTCAGTAGGGTAATTGAGCTTTTGGTGCAAGGTTGAAGGTACTGCCTTCATCTGATGAATAAATGGTCGTCCTATAGTAGCATTGGGATGCCTCATTTGATTACCTGGAAAGATGATGATCAACTCCAGATGTATGAACCATGAGATTCACTTCCCCAACGGACTTCTCACAAGAGTTGTTGAAGCCTGCTAAGTATAGGCGCTTAGAGTCACTTGGTCTTCGATCCCCATGGCCTGTATGGTCTCCCACTTGATCAGGTTTATGGTGCTTCCAACGTCGACTAGGACGCATTTAACATTCATGTCTCCTATACATAGCATTATGACCAAGGCGTCATGATGGGGGATTAGTATCGTAAGTAGAAATGTCTTCGTCACCAAACAAGATTATTTCATCACGGGTGTGGCCTCCTTCGAGCTCTGCCTCATTCTGCTACCTTTTTGGCTCATGTAGATCTGGAAGACCTTCTGAGCTTCTGTTTTTGGCATACATTTATTTTCCCCTCTGTCTCACCAGTTCCTTTAGATACCCCTTGTTGAGTAAGTTCATTACTTCTAGTTTCACGGCCCTACAGCCAGCAGTCTCATGCCCATGATCTCTATGGAACTTATAAAAGAAGTTTGAACCTCTCTTGCCGGGTTCCGCTCTCATGTTTTTGGGCCAGCATACTACGGTATTTCTCATATGATCCCTCACCAATTCCACCGCGATTACGTGCAGTCTTAACCCCTCAAACCTATGACTGTGCGAAATTACTTTTCTGGTGTCCTCTCGTTTCTCGACAAGCTTTGGGAGGTTAGCACAGAAGTCCCTTCTGTTGCGCTTTCCTCTACTCACTGACTGTGGCTCTTCTGCCTGCTCGCACTTTCTGCTTTGATAGGAGTTGTCTTCAGGGATCATACGGGCACTATCATCGTTCGTCTAAGATGGTTCCGACTCAAGACGAAGCTTTTAATTATACGTTGATGTAGGGTATCCCATGTTGTCACCGGGTTCAGACGATTATGGAAGGCTATTACGGCGATGTTTTCGGGCAGTAGGGGAAGTTCCATGTACTCTCTTTGGAATCAATGTTTTAAAATACATGGGCGCGAGGCTAGCCGTTTTACCTGATATGGGGCATGGCGTAAGACCCGGGGCACTAAGCGTAAGCCCCACAGATCTCTAATATTTAATATTTTATATAACAAAATAATTTAGACAAATAGTTTAAAAAAATATAAATCACATAAAAAGGATAAAATTATCTAGAAACTCTAGCAATCCAAATATTGTGTTACGCTAAGAGCAAAAAATTACATATAATTAAGAAATAATAAAAAAAAATTGAGAATTTAATCGGCAAGTTGACATTTGAGTGTAGACATTAGATAGAAAAATTATTGATTTTTTTTTAAAAAAAAAAATTGAATAATTTTTGGGACTTACCCCCCGAGACTCGCCCAACGCCTAAGCAGCAGGCGCCAATATGCCCCAAATTGTGGGGCTTACGCCTTAAGGATCTAAGCCCCGCCAAAATGCCCTGGTGAATTTTTGATATGTCTCTCCCCGAAAATGCCTTTGAAAATGCTGTCTGGAATCTTTCTAGATAATCCTTCAATAAGTCCCCATCATGTTAGCGGATCTCGAAGATATTCTCCATACATTCTTCTCGCATGCAGGCACCAGAGTGCACTTGTTTTGAACAAATCTTGCATCTGGGTGAATGATTTGATTGACCCCAGAGGCAGCTGGGCTTACCATGAGAGAGCCCTCTTGGTCAGGGTTGAACCGAACCTCTTTACCAAAGCTGACTGGGTCACTTCTTCTGTAATGTTACACGACTGTTTAGTAGGCAGAGATGTGCTCATCTAGATCAACATCCGCTTTGTACGCATGCTTAAAGAAATTCTTCTCATCAATGGTCGTGACCTGGGGTGGAGCACTCAGCGTGTTACTGATTTGGTTACCTTTAACTCCTAAAGAATGTCCTGGATGATAGGTGATCTTTCGATACCTTAATTGTGGACCGTTGTAGAGCTTCCTGGGGTGGTCTCTATGTTAATCCTCCATCTGAAATTGGAAGCTGGTGAATTATTCAGGGGCTCGGATCCTCGTGGAGATGCTGGCCTCGAGAACGAACCAGCGAAGATTGCCTCTAGCTTCTTGGCCATGTTTTCGACCATGTCCGCCGAGTTATATTGTGCCCGCTCTTCCTGTGCTTTGAGAAAGCTAGGAAGGAAATTTTCGAGTTTAGTGTTGCTTTCGCGCGGTTGATCGTTGTCACGGTCACTATCCACAAAGATCAGACCCTTGGGGGGTGTCCTTTGGTTTTCCGTCGATATCACTAGGATCCTTTGAGGAGTTGTAAACCGCGTCAGTGGTGTTATTTGGGACGGCATCGTTGGTTCGTCATGGCCATGCTTTTCCTTCGTAAACACCTACAATTGCTTGGGCCCCACGATGGGCGCCAAACTGCTTGTGCCTAAAAAAATTCTTAATAGGTTAGACAGATAGAATTTATAAAGGGTCACAAGCACTGCAGTTAATACTAAGGAAAAGTAAATAAAGTAGAAAATAAAGAGATTATAATCCTTGAGAATTGTCGGATTCTTAGAGAATTGCTTGATGATTGAGACAATAGAAGATAGGGGTATTTATGGTTATAATCATTTCTCACATTTTCTTTCCCTCATCCCTCCTCCACTCCCAATCTACCACCGCCGACCACCTTCCAACCGCTACCGGACCACCATCGGGAAGCAAAAAAATACATTTTTGAATTCCGCTCTACACCCTCTCTTCATTACGCTACTACTTTTTCCAAATTCTCGTGGAATTGACATAGATCTAGCTTCAAAGTTTCTGCCAACACCTAACTCCTGCCACGAAGTCGCTTTTTCGGTAAGTTTTTACATATATTTTCAATCATCTCACCCTCTTCCATCGCCTCTCATACTCCGATTCCCCATATTTGATTTTTTTATTCAAGTATGGTGATTTTTGAATAAAATTTGGTATTTTTCGGCCACATCTTGTGTTTTACGACAACATCTCGTATTTTTCAGGCATTTTTTATGTTCCCAATCAGATATTGTATTTTTTCGGCCAGAGCATTTTTTTTATATTTTTATTTTAGTATATCTTCACTGTTTATGCACTGTATCTGAATAATTTTGCACTGTATCTAACTATTTTTAAATTTTTCTGCACTATTCTACGTTGTTTTTGTGTTTCTGCACAATTTGTACACTTATTTCTGCATTGTTTATGCATGTTTTTTGCATTGTTCTTGCATTGTATCTGCACTGCTTCTGATTGTTTCTGCACTATTTTTGAAGACCTTGACGGTGGAGGTGACAATGGGTGCAACAGGCAGCAGGGGGAGGGATTTGAAGTGGAGGCTAGGGTTTTCTTTTTTAGTTGTTTGTAGCAACTTGTACATAAAAATATTGCTAAGTTTTGTAATATAAATAATATTGCTACTTTTTCTTCTTCTTCTTTTTTTAATAAAGTATGTAAAATTGTATATAAGTATAAATAACCCCAACTTAAACCTATTATAATTACAATTAAAGTATTATGAAAATATTATTTACACTAACTCCATTACCCCCCTCAAGTTGGAGCATGAGGATTCTGTATGCTCAACTTACGAAAGAAATAATTGAACTAGGCTCGGCTCAAAGCCCTCGTAAAGATATCAGCTACCTGAGTGTGCGTAGGCACGTGTCAGGAGTGTATCATTCGACCAATAATTGCATCATAAATAAAGTGACAATGTACTTCAATGTGTTTGGCTCATTCATAAAACACCAAGTTTTGCGCTATGCGCTGAGCTGCCTGATTATTACAATTTAGTTGTATCGGAGACTGATGGCTTATTCCAAGATTCCAAAATAATCCTTTGAGTTATTTAAATTCACATACTATCATAACCATAGACCAATATTCATTTTTTGCTGATGATCTGGACACTTTATGTTGCTTCTTAGTTTGTCAAGAGACAGGAGTGTCTTCGATAGAAATATATCATGCAGTGAGTGATTGGCAAGTCAGAAGGCATCTAGCTGAATCGGAGACACACAATCCATATAAATGTAGATCACACTCAAAATTCATCAATTTCCTTGTCCTGGACTACCTTTCAAATAGAGCACCACCCAGAGAGTTGTATCTCAATGCTTAATCCATAGTTGTTGCATAAACTGAGACAAAACATGAACACTGTAAGACAAATCTGGACTCATTAAATAAAGATAAATCAAACGCCCGACTACTCTTCGATAGCATCCTGGATCTTCAATAAATCGACCACTAGCAATAGCCAATCAGTGATTTTACTCCATAGGTGTACCAACTGGTCTTACGCCCAACAAATCGACCTTAGAAAGAATATCTAAGGCAAAATTCCTTTTGGACCTCTCACCTTCCAAGAAATATTTGAGAACACCCAGATCCTTTGTATGGAATAAGTAGATAGATACAACTTGAACATTTGAATAGCTCGGGAATTATTACTCGAGATAATCAAATCATCTATATAAACAAGCACACTTAATTGTATTGTTCCTTTATTGAATGTAAAAATGTGAATAATTTGAATATGATTGGCGAAAACTATAGTTCTTCAATGCTGATGATAACTTAGCAAACCAACAACGTGGTGCCTGTTTCAAGCCATACACTGATTTTCAGATAAGACAAACATTCTCAGAGCCGTCATTCTAATAATTCAGTGGCAACTTCATATATATCTCTTCACGAAGATCACCATGAAGAAATGGATTGCAGACTCAATAAGATGCAATTCATAATTTGCAGCAGGTACTGCAAGAATACCTAGACAGTCATCATCTTGACAACTGGTGCAGAAGTCTTCGTGTAGTTGATTTCCTCTACTTGGTGATTACTGAAAATTGCCAACCTTTCCTTGTAACGCTCGATGGTACCAACATAATGAATTTAATCTCGTACACCCACTAATATCTGAATGCTTTCTTCCCTGAGGCAAATGGTCGATCACCTAAGTTCCATTAGCTCCCAAAGCTTGCAACTCTTATTGCATATCTTTCTCCACTTTTCATCTTTTATGGCTTCAGAAGATGAATTCGCCTCACGGTCTGTAGTGATAGCTGCAGGGACAATGACATGTCCCCGAGAAAATGATCACAGTTAACATAGTGGTAAAGGATAGGGCCTACCTGAGGTTCATTGAGGCTCAAGTGAACTATCATATTTTCGAACATCAATTGATACTCGCTTATTAAGTTTCCGGACCGTATTATTAGTTAAATCATGCAAAAGAACACGGTCCTTCGTAGTTTGCTTACCTCGGCCTAACTCTTCCTCCACTACTCCTGCTCCTGAGTTTTTGGGAGGATTTTATGCTTCCAGATTTTCTTGCTCCGGTAATTTTGTGCCCGGATTCATTTCTTCCTCCTCTTGAGTGGTGTCCATCCTATTTTCGGACAAAACCTGCATCAAGGGTGTCTCAAAGCCCCCTTACTTTAGTATTATCTTCATGATTCGGGGCAAATTGGAGCCAAAGCACCAACCATCAAGAGCCAAGCTTGAGAGCAAAAAGATCACACGTTAAGGCCTCCGGAAGCAACTTGAAGATCATGCAATGGAGCGCCAAGGAAGGAGGACCACTTAGGCTCCAAAGGAGAGGCTCGAGAGACACAAAAGGAGGAGGAGGGAGCCCCAGCACAGTCAGGCGCCCCGCCTGGATGACACACTGCCTAAAAGATGGAAAATGGCACAGGCGCCTCGCCTGGTTCTAGGCGCCCGCGTCGCACAAGCAAAGTCCAGGCGCCCAGCCTAGCTCAAGCACAATCCAGGCGCCCAGGCCTAGCTCCATGCGCCCAGCCTAGCTCAAGCCCAGTTCAGGCGCCCAGGCCTAGTTCCAGGCGCCCTTCCTGGATGCTGCACTTATGTTGCTTTTACTGTTTTGCCCTACGTGGCCTATATTATGAACCTTATTAGTAAGGATATTTTGGTCATTATGCAAGCTTCAAAAATATTATAAATAGCCAAGCTTAGCCTATTTCATTACTTAGCTAGATTTTGAGATTGAAGAATAGAATTTAGAAAAGACTAGGTCCTTCTTGTTGAAGCTTGGCTTCATGTATCTCTTACTTGGAATCCATGGTGGATCGCCTCTAGTGTGACCCCGTGAGTGGTTCAAGCCTCTTTCTCCCTTTGAATCAATCTACTTGGTTAGTTTGATTCGTTCTTTCTTCTATTTCATTCTTCCCCATCCCTTACTTCTTTGATCTCGTGTTTATCTTTTGCTTCCGCTACTTGTTGTTGCTTCCGCCCGTTTATCTCGGGTTTTGTTTCTACAAATCTCCGACCCTTGATTCTTCGTGCCTATTATCTTTTCTTTTAGTTTCTTGTGTTTGAAGTTATTAGAAAGAAGAAAATACAAAAAAATTGAAAAAGTTAAAAATCCAAAAATTTGGTGTATCTTGTTGGTGTGTTTGATTCATGTTATGGGTGTTATTGGAGGTTGATTCTTGTTGAAAACCCATCATTTTGGTACCTAAATCTCGTGGTTTGGATTGATTGTTCGGGTGTAAATTTGATTGAGGCTTGTTAGAGACGATCAAAAGCAACTTTGGATATCATTGTATTGTGAAAACAAGTTGAAAACATCGGATTTGTGGATTGAAAATCGAACTGGAACAAGTTTGGAACGGATTGGACTTGCTTCAGGGTCAGGCGCCCCTCCTGACTTGGCTACTGCCTAAGAAGTGCAAAGTGCACAGGCGCCCCGCCTAGTCAGGCCTCCGCCTGCTTTACTGAAGAAAGCCTAGGTGCCCCTCCACCATCTAGGCACCCCTCCTGCTGCTGAAGCTTGTTGTTTGGGGGTAGTTTTTCCTAAGTTTTCCTATTTGTTTTCTTGCATAACATCTAGCTAGTACTACTTTGAATAACCTTTCTGCTTAATTGGTACTAGTCCTTGAAGCTTTTAGGTCATTCGTGCCTTAGCTTGGAGAGTAGAACTCCAAGAAGACTCATAGAATCTTTTGACTTAAGTCCTCACTTTAAAGAGCGTATTGTCCATCGAGTCACATAAACTCCACTCCGAGCCATTACTTGGGTGTACTAGTTGGTCATTTTGCCATTGTGGTTCTTAAAAGAGATAAAGGTATCTTTGGTTGGGGGTTTGGGAGTGTGCATCTAAAAAGAGTGTTGAGTGCCACCACCAAAGGTAAGGAAGAGCAAGTGAGGTTGTTTATTGATAAGACCCAAACCCCCACGAGACCAAGGAGTACACCTACACTTGGTGAGGAAGGGACTAGAAGAAGGAAGCGATTGGAGGCCGTTCCGAGTGCTTAAAGTGAAAGGGGAGCAGCCCAGTCATCCAGGCGCTCCGCCTGAAGAATTAGGCGCTCCGCCTGAAGAAGCTTAGGCCTGGGCGCCCCGCCTGAAGAGTCAGGCGCTCCGCCTGAGGAAGCCTAGGCCTGGGTGCTCCGCCCAAACTCTGGGCGCCTCGCCTAGGCCACCCCACTGCTCACTTTTTGGGGCGCTCCGCCTCACCATTGGGCGCTCCGCCCGGATTGCTGAAGAACGGGAATTTAGCTAGTGTTAAGACTATTTTGACCCTACGTGGTCCTTTACTCCTAAGCCTAAGTGTGGGCATATTAGACCTTTCATATGGTGTCTAAAAATACCTATAAATAGCTAGTTGTCTTATTATTTTCATTAGCTTACCTTTGATGAAAAACAAGACACTTGTGTTGAAGAGTTGAACTCTTATTGAATGGAAAGCCCTTGAATTGGGACTTGTTCTTCCTCTAGCGGATCTAGATGAATTCCAATCCCCCCCAACCATTCTACTTGCATGCTCACGTTAGCTCGAGGGTAGTTGCCTAGCGTAGGTGTTCTTGACCTCCTCTCGGGGTGTAACGGAACAAGTTCTCCGTTGCTACTTGAGATTTGTGATCGAGATACGTCTCGTTCTTATCCTTTTTATTTTCCGCGTTTGATTCTTATCAGTTTGGTATCAAAGCAAGGTTCGGGTATCGTCCCTACGAACCCCGACCCTTGATTCTTCGTGCCTAGTATCTTCTTTTAGTTTTCTTGTTGTTGAAGTTATTGGGAAAAAGAAAATTACAAAAAAATTCAAAAATTCAAAAATTGGTGTAACTTTTTGGTGTTTGTGGTTCTTGAAGTGGGTGTTATAGATTATCGATCCTTGTTGAAAACTTGACGATTGGGTACCAAATTTGGTGGGATTGGATTGAATTGAAAATTGAAAACCCCAATTGTTGTTAAACCCTACCAAACCCTTGTTCTTGAGGAAATTGATTGATTTTGGGTTGTGTGTTAATGGGGTTTTGGAATTGATTATTGGGGATTGATCTCTATTGAAAACCGAACAATTTGCAACAAGAATCATGTGATTCGGAGTTCGGTAACATAGTTTTTGAAGAATCAAAACCCACTTTTGAACCTTGAAACCCATGTTGAAACCCCAATCTTGAAAACTTTGAATCTTGTTTGAGCATTATTTGTTGGTTGTTTGGGTATTAAATTGATTGGGGATTGTAGGTTGTATCAAGGAGCAACTTTGGGTACCTTGGATCTGGCCAAAACACCTTGGAATCGGCCTAGAAATTGGATTGAAAACGAAGAACACGGAGTGAAAAACCCAGGTGTTCTTCGTCCAGGCGCTCCGCCTAAAGTTTGGGCGCCCCGCCTGACTTGTGCTTGCCCCAGGCGCTCCGCCTAAATCACAGGCGCTCCGCCTGCCCGACCTCACTGCACCAAAAACTCAGGCGCTCCACCCCAAGTCTTGGGCACTCCGCCTAACATCCTGAAGGGTTGTTTTTGGGTAGTTTCTTCTAGGATTGCTTGTTCTTTGTTGCCTAATCTCTTATTAGTGCCTATCTAAGTAATCTTTCTACTTAATTAGCACTAATCTTTCATTGGTTTTAGGTTGATTCGTGCATTAGTTGGAGAGTAGAATTCCAAGAAGAATCCTAGACTCTTTTTGATTCAAGTCCTCACTTCAAAGTGCCTAGCTTTCATTGAGTCCTATTAACTCCACTCACCCCGGAGTGTGCTTGACTCGTGAATAGCTTGGTTGAGTTGAGGTATTGCTACTCATCTACGTGAAGCTTTGGAACCACAAGTCGAGTGAAATACCCACCGTCACTAAACGAGAGAGCCGAGTGATCTCAAGTGAGGGAGTGTGTGAGGTTGTTTACCAACGTTTGCTACTTGTGTAGGTACAATGTCTTCCGAAGGAGATGATTTTGCAAAGAGTGCCCTTGCTACTATCCTCGCCAAATTGGATAGTATGCACTTGAGGATTGAAAGCCTCGAAAGGGTGAACTCTAGTGCTCTAGTTGAGCAAGGGACTTCTAATGTCCCATTGGAGAAAGGGACCCCGAGTGTCCAAGTCGAGAAAGGGACCCCGAGTGTCCCGGTTGAAGTCTCAAGTACTCCTAACTTTACTCCGGAGCAAGTTAGCCATGTCATTGAATTGCTCAATCAACAACGGGCAAAGGAGGAGCGAGAGAGACTTGATCAAGTGTTGGGCAATACCCAACGAACGGACATTCCCCGTATCTTGGATAACCCCCCAAGAAACATTCTACTACCGAGACCCGTCCGAAATGTGCAACCTCTTGAGCAAGTAGATGAAGCTCAAGAAGGGGAGGAAGCCGATTATGGTGATGATATGTATGGGTTTGATGATCACTTTCAACCAAGGCGAGGTATGAATTGGGGTTGAAATGTGGATAGAGGTAGGGACCGAGGTCGAGGGCCACCTATGGGTTATGTTGGAGGGAATGCGAGGAGGGAGTATGGTGTGAATGAAGATCACTATGGGGGCCAACCGGAGCCTTTCCGTGGAGGTCGTGACAACACCAACATCAATAGTGTGAAGCTTAATCTCCCAACCTTTAATGGGAATTATGATCCGGCGGCTTACATTGAATGGGTGCTACACATGGAAAGATTGTTTGACACAAATGAGATGACCGATGAGAAGAAAGGTACCTATGCTATTTCATCCTTTGAATCCTATGCATCTACTTGGTGGGAATCCGTCAAGAGATCAAGGAGGAGAGCGGGGGTTCCCGTGAATGTGGGATGGAATGACTTGAAGGGTATCATGAGTATCAAGTACATCACTCCTAGATATCGGCAAGAGCAACTCACGAAACTTTATGAGTTGAAGCAAGGTGTCAAGACGGTGCATGAATACTGTGATGAGTTTGAAAGAACTCGAATGACCTTGGATATGGACACCGAAGATGAGGAGCAAGCCGTGATCCTTTTCATGAATGGTTTGAGCTATGGTATAGCTTCACAATTGAGATTGCATGCTTATCTTTCACTCCAAGAAGTTCTTGATGCCGCTATTCAAGCCGAGCAATGGCTTGAGAAAGAGAAGTCCAACCGTTACAAGAGCAACACTTCTACTTCCATGAACAAGTCAAAGGATTGGAAAAATCCTACTCCCAATGCAAAATTCACAAATGCAAGTGGCCCTAGTGGAGCAAGTGCTAGCAAAGATGTAAAGAAGCCATTTGAGAAGTACACACCCAATGTGGGAGGTAATTCTAAAACCCAATTGAATACTCCTACTTCTTCTTCCATTCAATGTCACAAATGCAAGGGGTATGGACACTTTGCTAAGGAGTGTCATACGAAGAGGACCATGGTTCTTGTTGGTGAAAATGCATATGAACAAGAGAGTGCACCGGAGGATGATGAGGGAGTAGAGGGAGATGAGGGAGTAGAGGAGGATGATCAGATGACACGGTGGAGGATGAGGAACCTCATACTTTTCTAGTAGTGAGGAGGAGATTAGGAGCTATGATTATGGAGGATGGTGAAACCTTGCAAACCTTTTCCATGCTAGGTGTCGTGTTAAGGGTGTTGTATGCTCTATGATCATTGACTCCGGGAGTTGTGCTAATGTTGTGAGTCAATCTCTTATAACCCAATTGAAGTTGCCTACCGTGAAGCATTCCAAGCCATATCGATTGCAATGGCTTAGTGAATGTGGGGAGCTAAAGGTAGTGAAGCAAGCAATGATCAAGTTCAAAATGGGTAGCTATGTTGATGAACACTTGTTAGACGTTGTGCCCATGCAAGCTTGCCACCTTCTCTTTGGAAGGCCTTGGCAATTTGATCGACAAGCGGTTCATGACGGGCGTGTCAACACTTACACGCTCCAACATGAAGGAAGAAAATTTGTGTTGAAGCCCCTAACTCCCAAACAAGTGAGTGATGACTACAATCGGATGAGGGAGTTGAGGGAAGCGGCTAAAGCCAAGTCGCCCATTGTACTTGAATCCGAGGCAAGCAATCTTGTTGTCTTGCCAAAGCATGATGAAAATGAGAGTCACTCCACTTCAAATGAGAGAGAAAAGATAGAGAAAAGTGAGGAAGTGACCGGTGACAATCTAAGAGAGGAAAAAGGAGAGGACTTGAGGAGTGATGTGAGTGGATTGTCACCACCAACTACACTTGACCATGAGGTAAAATTGAGAGAGAAGAGAGTTGAGGAAAGAAAAATTGAGAGTGAGAGCGCCCATTGTTCTAACAATTCTTCATCTTCTACTCTTTCTTGTGTTAGTTCTTGTGTAGGTACAAATGAAGACAAGCCATTGGAGCCTCAACCATGTGCTTGGAAGAAGAGCCAAGAGGAAGAAAACTTTCAATGTGAGCTTCATGAAGAAGGAGTCGCACATGACACTTCAAGCCTTGTAAGTGATCAAGGGAGAACTACCAATGTAAGTGTTGCTCCACCCTTTCATGAATCCACTAGCTATTTGTCTTGGGATGGCTCAACACTAGTTGGTGCTTGTGTTGCATCTAGTAAATATGCCACTAGTGAAGAGTCTCAAAGTCAACTTGTGTGTGCTTGTGTGACATTAGTTGAGAGCCTTGCTAAGCCACATCATGATGTGAGCTCATTGTTCAATGAATCTCTCACTAGTGTAGACTTGATGGTTGACAATGAATTCGACCTTTGCTATGACACACCGCCAATCTATGATAAAGGGATAGATGAGGTTGTTGATCATACCCTTGTTGATATGCTTCTATTTGGTGGGTCTATGTGTTGTGGTGAGGATGTTAGTGGCAATGAGGAGTCCAAATTGCATGAATTGGACAAAGTTGTCTATGATGACTCCTCAACTGAACCTAGTCTTGATAACTTGTCTATGCTTGATCATGATGTTGAGATGCATGTTTTTACATTTCCATTGTTTGAAGATAATCTCATTGGTGGTAGCAAATTGTATAGGACTAGGGTTGATAGTAAGATGGAACCTCCATGGTGTGAAGGGTTTGACCCCTTAGGCAACCCATTGTGTGAGGATTTAAATGAGGTAAATGACTCTTTGAGTGACCCTACTATTGCTTGTTTGGGTTATGATGAAGAAGAGACCATTATCAATACCTTTCTTGATAGTTTGTCTTTTGAGACGGGTTGCTTAAGTGATGAAATGGGAGGTGGCAAGGAATCCCTTGGTGTGAGTAGGTATGCTTTAAAGAAGGGGAATGGAGTTCTTGATGTTACTTGCATGATGGGTTATTTGACTCACTCCACTCCACATATTGATTACACTTTGAGTAGGGATTGGTTTGTTGATCTTGAGCTTAAGGTTCAAGGGGATTTTGATAGCTTGGTCTTGCATTTTCCATGTCCCCGTAGCCTACTTTCTCATTATTGTGATGAGTGCATGTTGATCTTTAACCAAGTACTTATTGTTCTCTTTGGAGACTTGATATTTTTTCTTAACATTGATGCTTGGTTATATCACAAGAGTGTGTTTTCCACACTTCTTGCACTAACCTACCTTTAAGGTAGGAAATCTTGTGTTTGCTTGTTGTTGCTTGTAGGTTCTAAGCTCCATGTTAAGGCAAAGGAGACCTTGGAAGAAACCTATGTCAAAGTGACGGTCAAGAGTTGCGAGAGAGGAGAGCTTTGGGCACCCCGAAGAGATGATGCCATGTACGTGAATGCATTGATTTCGAGGACGAAATCTTTTCAAGAAGGGGAGGATGATAAGACCCAAACCCCCACGAGACCAAGGAGTACACCTACACTTGGTGAGGAAGGGACTAGAAGAAGGAAGCGATTGGAGGCCGTTCCGAGTGCTTAAAGTGCAAGGGGAGCAGCCCAGTCATCCAGGTGCTCCGCCTGAAGAAGCTTAGGCCTGGGCGCCCCGCCTGAAGAGTCAGGCGCTCCGCCTGAGGAAGCCTAGGCCTGGGTGCTCCGCCCAAACTTTGGGCGCCCCGCCTAGGCCACCCCACTGCTCACTTTTTGGGGCGCTCCGCCTCACCATTGGGCGCTCCGCCCGGATTGCTGAAGAACGGGAATTTAGCTAGTGTTAAGACTATTTTGACCCTACGTGGTCCTTTACTCCTAAGCCTAAGTTTGGGCATATTAGACCTTTCATATAGTGTCTAAAAACACCTATAAATAGCTAGTTGTCTTATTATTTTCATTAGCTTACCTTTGATGAAAAACAAGACACTTGTGTTGAAGAGTTGAACTCTTATTGAATGAAAAACCTTGAATTGGGACTTGTTCTTCCTCTAGCGGATCTAGATGAATTCCAATCCCCCCCGACCATTCTACTTGCGTGCTCACATTAGCTCGAGGGTAGTTGCCTAGCGTAAGTATTCTTGACCTCCTCTCGGGGTGTAACGGAACAAGTTCTCCGTTGCTACTTGAGATTTATGATCGAGATACGTCTCATTCTTATCCTTTTTATTTTCCGCGTTTGATTCTTATCATTTATACTACCCTTTGCACTTTCTTAAAATGTCTTTTGCAGGTACAAGGAGCCATAATGGAGGTTTGGATGGAAGTGGGAATAGTGAGAAAGTTGTAAATGGGAGGGAGTTAGTTGAAGCTTACCTTCTGAGCATCTTGGCTAAGATGGAGGCGATAGACACTCGAATCCAACACTTAGAGGATAATTTGGATGAGAATGAAATCGATGGAAGGAATGGTGTGAGTAGTTCTATGGGTTGTGGAACCAAGGAGGATAGAGGAGATTTCTAACAAACTCCTACTTAGAGGAGTTCCTACGGTTCCCCTAGTAGTACTCCTTCCTCGACTTTCAACAACACTTCTAATGTTGGAAGAGTGACGGAAAGTGGAGGATATTCTAGTGGTGTTTCCACTAGTCGAGGGATAAGGAAAACCCGAGTTGATGGTGATGCTAGTCTTGGACATTCAAGCTCTTCTTTGGATGTGCCTATATGAAACTTGGGTAGAAGTAGATTTGTTATTGGGGTAAATGGAGTTGATGAAAACTTTCTCCAAATTGGTGAATCCGATGCCAATTGCATTAACCCTTCGTTAGTCAATAGACTAAAGATACTATGCCATGCTTTAAAGTATCCCTATGAGTACAAAGGAGTTTGGGTTTACAAGGAGGCACCAGTACTCATATCTCATAAGGGTTACAATGAGTATGTTTGGTGTGATGTGTATCACATACCAAGTGTGGGTGTTTGGCTAGGTGAGCCATGGTTGCACAATAAGGAGATTCAATATAATGCTAAGCGGGATATATATCTAGTGGCCACGGGTCAAGGGGTTTATGAGTTTGCACCCTACGGAATGAGGGGCAAGATGACTCCTCAATTACATGCTTAGGTTGTGCAAAGGAGGAGGGAGCGAGAACTTCAATCCATGGTTGAAATTGAGCAAACAAGAGGTCCTACAATCACAAGCAATGGTGGGACTAGTGCAAGAAAAGAGTTGGCAAATGTCAACAAGGTGAACCCGAAACCACAAGCTTCAAAGCCAAGTGGTTCACCAACAAAGGAGAAGGAGAGCTCAAGTGATGAGTCTCCAATTCCTAGATTCTGGGTTGACGTAAAAAGTCCACCTACTCCGGCTATGGGTATCCTTGGGCCTCGTCCCAATTCACCCGAATTTGAGAGACAAAAGATTGAGAGGAGTAAGGGAATGACCGGTGACATTCCTCGAGCGGAAAAAGGAGAGGATGTGTTGAGTGATGTGAGTGGGATGTCACAACCCGAATCTACACCCGACTTTGAAAAGAAAAAAAGGGAAAAGAATCATTGAGAGTGTGGACACCCCTTATTCTAACCTTAACCCTTTATCTTTTTCTTCTACTTGTTTGAACTCTTATGTAGGTACTCTTGGAGGCAAACCAATGGAGCCTCAATC
The DNA here is from genome assembly GCA_029990575.1 of Petunia axillaris subsp. axillaris. Classification (NCBI taxonomy): domain Eukaryota; kingdom Viridiplantae; phylum Streptophyta; class Magnoliopsida; order Solanales; family Solanaceae; genus Petunia; species Petunia axillaris. The sequence continues at coordinate 6,485,355 of JARKNS010000001.1, read as the reverse complement.
ATGTTCCAAGATGGAAGGACAAGGTGAAGTAGATCATGAATGTAAGCTTCAAGGTGAAGGAAAAATTCATGACACTTCAAGTGCATTGAGTGAGCAAGATGACCACTCAAAGATATGTGATAGTTCTTCCCTTGAGCATGTTACTTGTGAAGAAAGAGGCTTAGGGACCTCTCAAGTTTTTAAATAAGGAAAGGGGATTTCAATTTCTTTTTCATTTTGTTTTATTGTCTGTGTGTCATTAAAGGGGTAATTAACCAAAGCAGGGACCAAACAGCAATTATTAAAACTTGTCAAAAAGTAAAAAGTGACCCTACATATATATTCTCTTTCTCTCTCCACCTGACACACACACAAGTGCATTTCCCCATTCACTACACTTCTCTCAAACTTCTCAACTTCACAACCATTTCTCTATCTTGCGAAATTCAAAAACGCTACTGTTCATCATCAGATTTCTTCTTGTTTTCTCCATTTTTCGTCAAATTTGTGGTGGAACTAAACCCATTGTTGCATATTTCCGTTCATCAAGTTAAAATAGGTACTTTTTCAACTTTTTTAAAGCAAAAACAAGAATATGGTCCGTCTGAAAACCCTTGTTTCATTTTTCTTGTTTGAGATCATTTCTGAGTTTGTGTACAGATTTTCTGGTGCACGGTCGTTTGATAACCAGAATACACTGAAAAAAAATCGTCTCTTCGGTTCCCACGGAAAAATTATGTGTAAACATCTGAAATGTGTGTAAACATATTTGCAAATGTGTACACATCTTTGCAGATGTGTAAACAAAAGATGACTGTATATCTGAAAAAATGGGCATAGATCTGCAAGATCTGTACACATATTCTAAATGTGTACACATAAGGTTATATGTGTACACATATAATTTTATGTGTACACATATTCTTGACGTGTGAACACAAGTTAAAAATGCACTACTATTTTTACACATATTCTTGATGTGTACACATATAACAATATGTGTACACATGTTGTATGTGTACACATATAACAATGTATCTGCACCTTTCCATGTGTAATTCTATTAGATGCTATTTTCATTCAACCTAACTATGTTATTCCTTTTATTTGCTATGTAGATACAATGGTTAGCACACGTCGTGGGGAGGCTAGTGGTATCAGTAGGGGTGGCAAGAGGAAGGCTGATGGAAGAAGCGAGACGTCTGAAAATGCTAGCAAAAGAACTAGAACTGCCAGCGGTAAAGCACGATCAAATGAGGCCCAATCAGAGAGCCAAGCCAGCATAGATATGTGTGCGCCTGTAGATGTTAATCGAATCGTTGAAGAAGTTAATCAACAAGCGGAACTCATAGATAGTGGATCAAAAAATGAGGGCTCTGCAACTCAGGTAGGTGAAAATAAGGAGGGCGATGTAGAATGCAATAAGGGAGAGAAGAATGCAGTGGAGAAAGAAAGTGATAGAGTTACTGGTGACAGAGAAGAAGAGGCTGGTGAAAAAGTTATTAGTGAGGTTATTGTAAAAGAAGGTGATGCTAGTGGAAGGGATGGAGTAGAAGAAGGAGCTGTTAGTGGAAGGGATCGAGTACAAGAAGGAGTTGTTAGTGGAAGGGATGGGGTAGAAGAAGGAGCTGCTAGTGGAAGGGATGGGGTAGAAAAAGATGTTGTTGTTGGTGTTAGTGGAAGGGAAGAAGAAGTAGAAGGTGTTGGTAGTGTTAGCGGAAGGGAAGAAGAAGTAGATGTTGTTGCCAGTGTTGGTGGAAGGGAAGATCGAGTAGAAGGTATTAGTGTTAGTGGAAGGGAACAAGTAGAAGAACAAGAACGTGGCAGACAACAAGAAAGTGGTGAAAGTGGAGAACGTGTTGGTACTGCTTGTGGAGTACAAGAAGAAGGTGGAGAACTTGTTGGTACTGCTGCCGGAGGAAAAGAAAAATTGGCAAAACGTGCTGCCTTGAAAAATTGGAGGTCGTTGTTGAGAAAGATAATACAGGATGATGACAATGCTGAGAAGGAGGTGGATAATGCTGAGAAGGATGCTGAGAACTTGGATAACATTGATGATGATGATGATGATGAGGGGGCGGATGAAGAAGAAAGTGTTGGTGTTGGTGCAAAATCAGTAGAGGCAGCCCCAGAAGAGGTATGTGTTTATGTGTAAACATATTAATAACGTGTACACATATAAATAATGTGTACACATAAGATATATGTGTACACATATAAATAATGTGTACACATATAAATTATGTGTACACATTATTTATATGTGTGCACATAAAACTTATGTGTACACAAAGAAATTATGTTTGAAAAAGACTAACTGATCAGTATCTCTTAATCATTTGCAGGTTGAGGAGGGCACAATGACTTTCCATCCTGATATGAATCTCAGGACCTTTATGGAGGAACATGGAGAGTTCACCGTGTCCAAGGTCACACAAAGATCCTCCCTTTCCGGGGATATGAAGAAATTTAGAGAGGCTTTGACTAATCTGGATATGTTGGATGATTTTAAAAGTTCAGTGTTTGGGCACTTGTTGGGTTTGAGCGATAAAGCAATTTTTCCTCCAAAACTAGTCCATGGGCTCCGATTGCGGACCATAAAATGCAAGAAGACAAAGGAGGTATGGGTCAAATTTAATAACCTTCCTGCTCGTTTTGGACTAAAGGAATTTGCATTAATGACGGGATTGTCCTGCCATGATTACCCTAGTGATGTTTTTCTGGATGATGTGAAAGAGAAGGGGCAACAGATGTGGGACACGTTAATCGAGGAGAATGGAGGGAAAAAGGCTGTTTCTGGAAGTGAGCTATTGAGAGTGATCAGTGAAGGTGATCTAGATGCCAGGACGAAGTTTCGTCTTTCCCTTGCTTGGTTTGCGCACTCCATCTTATGTTCGAAGGATGCACGCACAAGTGTTGATCCTTTATTTGTAATGTTGGCGCATAGGCCTACCACATTCTTCGCCAAGTATCCTTGGGGGAGAAAAAGCTTTGAGATGACAATTCAGAGCCTAGTCAAGCCAATGTCTGTTGAAATGAAAGGATACAACCTGTATGGCTTCCCATGGGCATTTGTTGCATGGGCATATGAAGCCATTCCATCCCTTCGACATCCGGAATTTGATGACAAACCCACAGAACCAAGGATGATAAGATGGATCCCTACCAAGCAGGAGAGGGAATGTGATCACATCCTTCGCCATGTTGATAACCCGGTTAGTGATATTTCAGTTATCTTCCATTTGGTGTTTACTCATATACACATAGTTCTTTATGTGTACACATAAAACTTATATGTGTACACATATAAGTTATGTGTACACATAACTTTGATGTGTACACACAAGTAAAATGTAAGAACATATTACACACAGGTCTTTATGCGTACACATAACCTTTATGTGTACACATATAAGATTTATGTGTACACATAACCTTTATGTGTACACGTATTATATTATTTCCTGATTTTTTTTCTTTTCTAATAAAACTATATATTTTTTTATGGGGTTGGAGGTGGTGAGCCCATTCCTTTTGCCTACTCCAAGGGAGAAGAGAAAGGCGTTCATGAAAAATTTGTTGCCGTTTGTGGATGAGGAGGATGAGTTGATCGATCAATTGACCGAAAGACTTAAAGGTGCGCAAAATTTGAGGCTGGGGGATGTTGTTGGTGGCGGCAGAGCACTTGCAATTGTTGGTGTTAATGCAGAGGTTGTTCCAAAGCATGTTGATACAAGAATGGATGATGTTCCAGAGCATAGTCATAGGAGTATGGATATTGTACCAGAGCAAAGCGAAAGAAGAATAGAGTTTGGTCGAGAGGCAAGTGGTGATGGAGGAGGAGCTGTTGGTGATAATGTTGTTGGAGATATACTTGTTGGCATGAGTGCTGACTTTATTGGTGGGAGAGCTAGAGAGAATATTGACTGTAGTGGTGGTGGTCGTAGGCTGTTTACACAGTCTGGTGGATATGGAGGTGAGGCTGGTGAGAGCACCTCTATAAGACATGGATGTAGCAGATGCTCATTATGTGAAGCATGTAAGGAGGAAAAGGAAAATGAAGTGAGATTGTTGAAAGATTTGAAGGAATCTGTGGAATTCCTAAAAAGGTGTGCTGAGGAGAAGCCCAAGAGGACTGTGTACCCTTCTAGGGCTCAGATGTCTCCATTCGTTGCATCATTGAAGAAGGCGAGGGCAGCGAAGGCGAGGGCCGGGAAGGCGACAAGGGCTAGGGGAACCAGGGCAAGGGCTGCAGATGTTCAAGAGGAAGAGAGGCTGCCTGTTGATCTTTATAGGCCAGTTGATCCAGCTAAGGAGGCTGTTTTTAATGCATACATGAAGGAGAAAAACAGGAAAAAATGTCTTTTTCTGGGTCACGAGTACAACTACCTCGACTTCCAAGATGTAATCCGCATGAAGAAGTGGATGGAGAGTCAGGTACACTTTTCTATATGTACCTTTTTTGTGTACACGTATTATTTATGTGTACACATATTTTTTATGTGTAGACATATTATGGTATTTATACACATCAAGAATATGTGTACACAACAAGATTAGGTTTACACATTAAAATTATGTGTACACGTAGAGAATATGTGTACGCATAAATTATCATATTGTGATTGTTCTTTATATTAAATACCATCTTACATTGAAACGACCTCGGTCAGTCGTTTCGGAAGTTAGGACTCTGATTGGGGTGGCGATAATTTTAAAATATTCATAATGTCCATTAGGACCTGTCTGTAAAATTTGAGCTAAATCAGACCTCGTTTGGTAGGCATCGGAAGAAGGTTTCAGTTTTTATTGGCAATAAATATTAAAAAGAGATTTTCGAGCTCGGTTTTTGCCGAATGAGCTCCGATTCGAAATTCGAAAGCGCCGTTGGGTTCGTATGATTATTTATGACTTTTGTGAACTTTCGAAAGTGAATTTCGATGTTGTTCGGCTAGTTTCCGCTAAAATGCCGAAAGTTAAATAATTTGACTTCTTTTCATTTAAATTCGCATCTTGAGTTTCGGGAGTCCAATTTGAGATCCGCCTTCGCGAGTATGTTACATATATTTTGTATAACTTGTATGCAAAAGTTGAAATTATTTCGAATATTGTAGGGCACCGTTTTAATTTTCGTTAATAAAAAAAAATATAATAAAAGAAAACAAAAAAAAATAAATAGAAAAAGACAAAGGAATAAAGTGGGCGGTAGTCCTTAGCATATATATGCTAAGGACGAATGAAATACAGAAACAGAGGGATTTAGATACAGAAACGTTAATCAGAGAAAGTGAGATGACGCAGTGACAAAAAATGTCAGAAAATGAAAAAAGGGGCTGGAGAAAAGTAGAATTTTCACCCTGAAACATTCAGGTAATGATCCTAATATATTATTTGAGTTTATTACGTATGTTTGAATATATTTTTACGGTAAAAATAGGGATATTAGACATCGCCCTAATGACGTAAATTGATAGTTTGAAGGGTCAAATGGACCCCGATAATGAAATTGATTATATATTCGTACTCAGGGAATTATGGGCAACATATAAATATAATTTATTTAGGGTTTGGTTATGGAACTTTGAACCCTGTATATAGGCCTGGCCTGCATATTGCGTATGCGAATAGGGTATCAGGTTCCTACCTGGATTACCCTAAGATGTGAGGAATGAAGCCTTTAGCCTAATGTGATATATTTTTCTGCTTATTGAACACAGTGGGATCGTTTGGCAATGGAACCAAAGGATAAAAGCGGTTATTGATTAGCAATGCTAACTTTTGGAAGAGGTAAGTGTTTATATCCATTTCTTTGGAGGCATCTGGCCTCGTGGATTTTCTACCACGTGTTTCCTTACGTGTGTAGCTGCCGATAGGCTTACTCATTACGCCTTAGCTTTGAATTTACATTGTATATTATATGTTATGCCCTATAGTTGGTATTGTATTGAACATATGAGCGTTGCACTCTGGTTTTGAGCATTGCATATACTTCCCGGTTGGCGATGAGAGTCCCGCACCGGCGAAGGGTCATTATTGCATATACTTCCCGGTTGGCGATGAGAGTCCCGCACCGGCGAAGGGTCATTATTGCATATACTTCCCGGTTGGCGATGAGAGTCCCACACCGGTGAAGGGTCATCATTACATATACTTCCCGGTAATCGATGAGAGTCCCGAGCCGGTGAAGGGTCATTATTGCATTACATTGCATTTATATGCATTATATGTCGTTCATATGCATTACATTGCATATCATATTGCGTGCAGGAGTATTCCGCCCCAGGAGCAGGAGTATTCCGCTCCATTGTATCATATTGAGGGCAGGAGTATTCCGCCCCAGGAGCAGGAGTATTCCGCTCTATTGTATCATATTGAGGGCAGGAGTATTCCGCTCCATTGTATTATATCGGGTGCAGGAGTATTCCGCCCCAAGAGAGTGCAGGAGTATTCCGCCTCTGGTTTATATTATATCGGGTGCAGGAGTATTCCGCCCCAGGAGCAGGAGTATTCCGCTCCAGTTGGTTATCAGATTGGATTCCCCTCGAATGCAGGAGTATTCCGCTTCGAGATGGGAGGATGGGCACATGTGACCCTTTGCATCAGACTTCATTTCATTTCATCTCATCTCATTTCATTTCATTTTCATACCATTGCGTAGACTTGTGGTACATAACTACTGTTCTGCTCATAGTGCATTGCTTATTTGTTGATATGTTTTTGGCTCGTATCTCCTGGTAGACGATGAAAGTCCCGCGCCGGAGATAGGTATCAGACATATGTGACTGCATTGCATCATACCGCACTCATCCCATCTCATTGCACCGCATACTGACTATTGTGTGTATTGTGCTGTGTTTTATATATGCGGTAGGTATACCATGTTGTGAACGTATCTCAGTTTACCTATATATCTCTGGCTCGTATCCCGAGTTGCACGCCGCAACAGTATAAATATATGGATCGGGTTGCACGCCGCAACAGGATGTATTTCTGATGTCGACATGTTCAGGATATCTATATGTTCTGTCTACCTTATGTCCCTGGCTGTTTATGATTCCATACGTGTTTTCAGTTATTATTTGGCTTCGCCTGTTTATAGTTCAAATAAGATGGATTTAGTTTATCTGTTTTTCTTCTCCCTGACTAGCTATCCTATTCTTTGAGGTGGCTAGTCTGCCCCACTTATTGAGTCCTTTTGACTCACCCTCGTTTGTTGTTTGTTTCTTGTCTATCTATTTCGTTTCGGCAGGTTCGCTCAAGGATCGAGTTCGCCACGTACTGAAGGAGCGAAGACGACTCCAGCTGTCAGGGTGAGCCAGCTTTATTCCGGATGGCCACCAGTTTATTGTTTATTATTTCAGTTGCATTCTGCTCAATTCAGGAGGTATCTGTCTCTTTTGTACTCTTAGATGTCTAGTCTGGATAACCCTAAACCTAGTATGTTGGGTAGTCAGCTGTAATTTCTTTTGTACAGCTTAGAGGTATCAGTATGTCAATATTTTTTTAAGTCTTGTTCTTATTTATGAATTGAATTATATTTATTTTCCTAATTTAATTGGTAAGGGTTCGCCCGACGGGTCTAGGGGAGGATGTCGGGTGCCCGCACGGCCTAGCCGGATTTCGGGTCGTGTCATACATGCTTATATTCATTTTTTTTTTTATTTTTCCATTATCATACAGCATGTTGATGAAATTTTAAACTTGATGCGAGTAAGGCATAAGGAATTCCACAGGCATTACAACAAGACCGATGTCATCTTGGACATGAACTTCTGTACTAAATTGACTGCTGCGCACCAAGCTTTTATAAAGGATGCTCAAGATCTTGGGGTTTCTTTTGATGAATGTATGAACTTGAAGAAGTGTGAGGAAGGTCTCCTAGATTATGCTTCTGGAAAGCTGCCTTACCCCGGTGGACGCAAGTGGGATGGTGCAAAGAGGATATTTACTGTCCTTAACATTGATAAAAGGCATTATCTCACATGTGTCTTCTTGCTTGAGCAGGGAAAGATTGAGCTTTATGACTGCAACATGGGAGTTTATAGTGAAGATGCATTAGCTCCATATGTCTTGCCCATTACGATCATGTTCCCCAAGTTCTTGCGTGATTGTGGTAAATTCAAACATTTACCAGAAGCCATCTTGAATGCAGACTTGTGGGGGTTATGAACGAGTTCCAGATCTTCCAAGGAACGAAACAGGTACTGCTTGTGGGGGGTATTCACTTATGTTCATGGAGCATCTCTTGACAAACACCCCTATGACGTTGCTGCATGATAGTTCAATGGAAGATATGAGAAAGAAGTGGGCTGTAGACATATTCTACGAGGAAATGGAGCCTTAAGTGGTGTTGGATGAACTAATTTGATTGGTCTGTATGGATAATCTTAATCTTTTTATTTTCGTTGGTCTGTATGGATAATCTTAATCTTTTTTTTATTTTAGTTTTTGATGTGGTGGACTAGTATATCGCATGATGTACATGATCAGCTTTCTTTTATTTGCACACCTGTTGTGGATGTGTTGAAATGACTTGCCTATTTCCTCCTATCTTTCAAACTTATAAAAATATGTGTACACATATAGATAATTATGTGTAGATAATTACTTGTGTAATTTGCACACGTCCATAATACACGTCAAACATATGTGTACACGTAAAAACTATGTGTAGATAATCACTTGTGTAATTTGCACGTCCATAATACACGTCAAACATATGTGTACACGTAATAAATATGTGTGGATAATTATTTGTGTAATTTGCACAAGTCCATAATACACGTCAAACATATGTGTACACGTAATAAATATGTGTGGATAATTACTAAGTCCAGCATACACGTCAAAAATATGTGTACACGTAAAAAATATGTGTAGGTAATTACTTGTGTGCGGACGGTTATCATTGATAAAAGGCGGATAATTAAACTAGGGCACTTATAAAAATAGCCTAATGCAACCGTTCAATAAACCGTCCATAGCATAAAGATGAAAGGACGCAATCCTTCACTTCCTTGCTCTATAAATAGTCAAAAATACTATCTTGACGTCCCACAAGAAAAAACTATTCCAGTATCTATAGCAAAAACTATTCCAGTATCTATAGCAAAAACAGCAAAGAAATCATGGCAAGACGTCCTATTATAAAGATGGAAGACTTGAAGAAAGATCTTGATGAAATGAAAGAAGCCCTAATTGAAGCAAGAGACCGCCAACTTATGGATATAAGGAGGATTAAAAGGATCTTCGAACTACTCCTAGCACCTTTGGGCAAGTCCTTGAAGGACATCTACTACACTCCACCCAACTCTCCACCTCGCTCCGGCTTTGAAAATTAGAATCTATAATGTTAAGTTCTCTTTTTATTGTGAAATCAGATTAATATGTCTTAATTTTAGTATTTGTGAAGTCTATGATTGTATGTATTTGAATAAATCCTAAAGTATTTGTATTTGTGAAGTCTATGATTATCATGTTTCTATGTTTATAATGATTGAATGTACTCACAACTAACTTTACGTGTACACATACAGTTTATATGTGTACACATATTGTCATATTGATTCTCAAATATCCCAAATCTTGGTTGTTTGATTGCCAAAAATGGCGAATCCACGTTCCTACATTAAAATGGGAGTTATTTGAGTGTTCACACGAGTTCTCATGCATTCCCCATCATTGGAGCATTGGAACATAAGGATTTGGCCTTATCGTTAGACAGTAGTTGTCATATTGATTCTCAAATATCCCAAATCTTGGTTGTTTGATTGCCAAAAATGGCGAATCCACGTTCCTACATTAAAATGGGAGTTATTTGAGTGTTCACACGAGTTCTCATGCATTCCCCATCATTGGAGCATTATCCTTTTGGCTGTTGATAATGATTGAATGTACCCACACATAATAATTACGTGTACACATATTATATTATGTGTACACATATTATTATATGTGTACACGTATTTATTATGTGTACACATATAACGTTTATGTGTACATATAATTAATATGTGTAAAGGACTTTGAATTTTTTTAATTGTAATCTACCCACACATCGGCAAGATGTGTACACGTAATTATTATGTGTACACATATAATATTTATGTGTACACATAATTAATATGTGTAAAGGACTTTGAATTTTTTTATTGTAATCTACCCACACATCGGAAAGATGTGTACACGTCAAACGAGATGTGTACACATATTATAATATGTGTACACATAAGTTATATGTGCACAGTATATTAATTTGTTGAGTGTTTCTATCTATCATGTTTCCATTTTGTTTGTTCGTTATACGTTGAAGGATAAAGAAAGTAAAGGTAATGTCTGCACAAAAGACATATTAAACAGAAAATAGATAAAAAACAAATAGGAACTATAGGTTTATAAATGGTTACAAATACAAGAAATGAACATATATGGTTCTATGAAACAACACTGGGACCTCCAGAATCTACAACCCTCCACTGCGGACATGTTGTTTTCTTATGGCCAAGTCTCTTGCATATGCCACATCTATTCTTCCTACTTGTGAATGCTTCACCCACCGAAGGCATTCGCTTTGTCCTCCTTCTTCCTCGTGTTATTTTCACAAAAGGCGGCTTTATCTTCCTCTCATAAAGCTCCGGTGGTGCGTTCCACAACTCCTCTGCAATCATTGGATAGATTAAGCCGTCATACGCAAGAATGTATGCATTCGTAGAATAATACCCCGATGTATATTGGTATATCTCGTTCCCAAACTCAAACGCTCCTCCATATCGACATCTTAAGGCTGCCATAGCATGTGCACAAGGTAGTTCGTCCAAATCAAACCTTCGGCAAGAACAAGTCCTTTGAATTAGATTGACACTAACAACCTCATCCCTAGTACCGACATTGTAAACATCATTGCCAACGCAACAAACGTAAAGCTTGTTGCCCTCTGTGACATTTTTCCTTAATATTTGTTCAATCGAAGGAACACATGGCTTTGAGTGCTGTAAGAACATGGTACGCCTATGATGAAACTTTTCAGAAAAATTCCTCAAAATTCCATTGAACATTGCAACGATGGGATATTCTCTTTCATCCTTTAGCATTGCATTAATTGACTCAGCGATGTTTGAGGTCGTCACTCCAAACCTACACATATATAACTGATTCTTACAACGTGTACACGTATTAATTATGTGCACATAAGTCTACATTTTAAAAACTGAAAACACACGGACACACATAATTTGTATGTGTACACATATTTAATATGTGTACACATATAATATTATGTGTACACATATACATTACGTGTACATATATGGCTAATGTATTACATGACTACACATATAAAGGATGTGTACACATAATAATTACGTGTACACATATAAACTTATGTGTACACATATTAAATATGTGTACAAAGTATTACCTGCGGCCTGGAAAAAAGGCTCTGCTCCAGCGCTCAAACCCAACCTGCTCAAGATATGTGGCAACCCTTGGGCACAATGAACGAATTTGCTGGAAATGTTCCTCGAACTCAGTGGGCGTATATGATTCGGCTGCTTTATAAAAATAGGATACAAATTCACCACAATGAAGCTTTGAACGAATGCTTTCAGCCAAGTGCCACTTGCAAACTCCATAATTAGCTTGTGGAAAATACTTTGAAACTGCTTTTGGGATGCTTGAATGCCTATCAGAAACAACACACAACTCATCGGTGCTTGGGAGTATACCGACCAAATTTTCAAAGAAGTAATCATAGGAGGCATCACATTCCACGTTTACAACACAAAATGCCACAGGAAAAATATGCGTCTCCGAGTCTTGTGCCATGGCAGACAACAAAACTCCCCCATACTTCCCCGACAAATGAGTTCCGTCTACGGCGATGACTTTCCTCATATGCGCAAAACCCGTTATCCATGCACCAAGAGCTACAAAAAAATACATAAACCTTTGGTTGTCATCAACCTTCAATGCTGTATGTGTACCCTCATTTGTCGTCCTGAGCATATAACGGTACGCATCCAATATAGCATAACTGTGCTCCGGCGTCCCTCTTGTCAAAGCCTTTGCAATAACAGTCCCCATCCGGCACTTCCAATAACTAATGTTACAACCCAAATCCCTCCGGACTGCAGCTTTAACATCCTTTATTGATATACCTTTTCCTTTTCCCTCTTCATAACTACTTTTCAAGTATGAACCGATGAGTTCCGCAGAGGCATGTGGGTGATTACTTGAAAGATGCTCTAACCCGCACGAATGCTTGTTCCTGTACACAGTAATGATGAACCTATCACTGTCTACGTACTTTATGGCCCGGATCCACCACTTGCAGCTCTGATGTACACATCTCACACAAAAAACCTTTTTTGTATTCTTCACTTTCTTGAAACAATAATGCTTCTTCACTGCAGCAAGCTGCAAGGCATTTATTAAGACGCGCTTGTTTTTGAAGGTTAAACCCTTATAAAAATCAGTGCCGTCGTCGTCCCCGTCCCTTTGAACGCTGCAACCTGCTTCTAAACCTCCAACCATAACCGTATTGCTCTCAACTACAGGAGTAGGACTGAATTCCATTTCTTTTTCTTCTTCTTGTTCTTGTTCTTCTTCTTCTTGTTCTTCTTCTTCTTCTAGTTCTACTTCTGCTCCTACTCCTCCACCTCCTTCGTGTGAAGCACCAACATTTCCTTCTTCTTCTCCTTGAGTTGGTGAAATTTCCATATTCAACGGGTCTGGTAGATCCATGTCATCCCATCCACTAGCAGAACAATCATCATGCATCCCATCATTACGCACAGGTTGTTCATTTGAAACCTCTACCGACCTTTCAGCCAAACATACCTTTAAAGTAGGCCTATTTCCAGATCCGTCGACATCGGCAAGGTAAACAAGGAGATCCTCGTCGTTCTTTATTTTACAGGGATGACTCTTTTTCTTTGAACAAATGCTAAGCATGTATGTAATGCAAAGATCATTTGGATCATGACTTCCCCCACATCTGGTAACGATCTTGTTAACCAACTCAGAATACGTAACATCATGGTTCAAAATAACTGGTACCGTCTCCCTTGTCATAGAAATCCACGTGAAACATTCTGGGGTCTCAACCCATTCACCAAGAAAATCAACTGCTAACAGTAGTACACCCATTTATGGTGCAAAAATACCTGGATGCATCAGAAATTGATATGCATTAGAAGCTGAAAACACAATTGAGATGTTTTCACGTATAAAGTAAAAGATGTGTACACATATGTTTTTGACGTGTACACATACTTTGAATGTGAAGTAAGAAAAAGATGCTACGTCGTCTGATGTGTACACGCATATGTTGATGTGTACACATATTTATTATGTGTACACGTCAATATAATATGTGTACACATACTCGTATATTTGATGTGTACGAACAAAAGGATGCAACGTCAGCTGATGTGTACACATTATATATTATGTGTACACATAATATATATGTGTACACATATATTTGATGTGCAGGGTGCATCTTAATATGATGTGCACACATATTATATATGTGTACACATAATCTTCGAATCCGTACACATCAGCTGCCCAGAATTAGCATTTTTTATAAAATGCAGAAACGAAACCCATAGATCACAAAACAAACTGCATTATACAGTGTACAACACAGAACACTTACCAGAGCTCCTTTCAAGCGAAAAGTCACAGATCTTCAAGAGGGGTTGAAATCGCGGAAAAGAATATTTGGAAAAAGCTTTTCGATTTGAATTGGAATGGGTTTAAATCGGGTTTGAGATTAAGAAAAACATAAAATACCCTTCAATGGAGCTGTTGATTTGAAGCGAAATTGAAAAAAAAAAGGGGGGGGGGGGGGGGGGGGGCTGGCGGGAACCAGCAGCCGCTGGGGTGCTGCAAAAGAAATGGGAAAGGAAGAAGAAGAAGGGAGGAGAGAGAAAGGTAGGTTTTTTGCCTTTTTTGGATATTGAATTAATATATATATGGAGGGCTTTTTTGCACTTAATGAAACTTTGGGGGCTGTTTTAATGAGGGAATATATCTATCACTAAGTAGTGATTAGAGGGGTGTCCCCCTCACCCAATTATTTAGAACTTTGTCCCCTTTTTTTCTTTTGGGGACTTAAAAATCCCCCTCACCCAAAGCACCCATGTTACTTCCTTGTCGTGTGATGGTGTTTGTGAAAACTCTATACTAGTTGATGAATTGTGTGATTACAATGTGTTTGCAACTAGTGTAGAGTTGGTTGGTCCACTTGTGTGTGAATGTGAACCACTAGTTGAGAGGAATGATAAGCCACATCATGATGTGGGCTCGATTTTCATTGAACCTCTCTCTAGTGAAGATTGTGTAGTTGACCTTATTTGTGACCCTTGTTATGACACCCCACCTATATTTGATAAAGGGGAAGATGAGTTGAATGAATATCCTATTCTTTCCCTTGATGAATTGCTTGATAATGGTGGACCTATGTGTCGTAGTGAGGATGATTGTGACCTTGATGAGTCTTTAGAGTATAAGATGGATCGATTTGTTTTCGAAGATTCCTCGAGTGAGAGGGAAGAACATAGTCTTGATACTATGCTTTTGTGTGACCATGAGTTTGAGGTGCATGCTTTTACATTTTCATTGTGCGAAGATAATATCATTTGTGGTAGAGAATTGTATCGGAGTAGGGTTGGTAGTAAAATAGAACCTCCATGGTATGTAAAATTAGACTCTATGGATGATCCATTGTTTGGAACTCCAAGTGGGATGAGTGGTCTTGATATTGGTTGTGTTGAACCATCTTCTACTAGTTCTAACCTTCATTGTGTGGACTATAATGATGAAGGGCCGATTTTAGAGACATTTCTTTGGAGTTTGTCAAGTGAGGGAGATTGTCTTGGAGGCGGATTTGGAGGTGAGGAAGTCACTCTTGATTTGTGTAAGAGTGCTTCCAAGAAGGGGAGTGGAGTATTTGATGTTAGTTGCCAATTGAATCATTTTGTTTACTCCACCCCACATGTTGATGACACCTCGGGTGTTGAACATGCTAAAGCCAATGAGTCACATTGTGATGGTAATGCATCGAAGACTTGGTGTGTTGACCATAAGCTTGGAGGTCATAAGGAACTTAGTTGCTTAATTTTGCATGTTCCATATCTTATTGATCTCTTTGCTTGTTGTGGTAGTAAGTGCTTGTCATTGTTGAGCCAAGAACTTGTTGTTTCCTTTGGAAACATAAGCTTTTTTATTGGTATTGATGCTTGACTCTATCACAAGAGTGTGTTTTCCATGCCACTTGCACTTGTTCTTGTTAATCTAACCTACTTGTGAAGTAGGAAAATTTGGTTGTGCTTGTTTTGAATGTAGGTTTTGATGGTTTGATTTCGAGGAAAAAATCCTTTCAAGAAGGGGAGGATGATGCGGGGAAAATTGGAGCCAAAACACCAACCATCAAGAGCCAAGCTTGAGAGCACAAAGAGCACACGTCAAGTCCTCCGGAAGCGACTTGAAGATCACGCAATGAAGTGCCAAGGAAGGAGGACCACTTAGGCTCCAAAGGAGAAGCTCGAGAGACACAAAAGGAGGAGGTGGGATGCCCAGCACAATCAGCCGCCCCGCCTAGCCCAGGCGCCCTGCCTAGATGACACACTGCCTAAACATGCAAAATGGCACAGGCGTCCCGCCTAGTTCCAGGAGCCTGCCTAGGACAAGCACAGTCCAGGCACCTAGGCCTAGCTCCAGGCACCCAGCCTAGCTCAACAACAGTCCAGGCGCCCAGGCCTAGCTCCATACGCCCAGCCTAGCTCAAGCCCAGTTCAGGCGCCCAAGCCTAGTTCCAGGCGCCCCTCCTGGATGCTGAACTTATGTTGCTTTTACTGTTTTGCCCTACGTGGCCTATTTGATGAACCTTATTAGTAAGGGTATTTTGGTCATTGTGCATGCTTGGAAAACATTATAAATAGCCAAGCTTAGCCTATTTCATTACTTAGCTAGATTTTGAGATTGAAGAATAGAATTTAGAAGAGACTAGGTCCTTCTTGTTGAAGCTTGGCTTCGTGTATCTCTTACTTGGAATCCATGGTGGATCGCCTCTAGCGTGACCCCGTGAGTGGTTCAAGTCTCTTTCTCCCTTTGAATCAATCTACTTGGTTAGTTTGATTCGTTCTTTCTTCTATTTCTGTTCTTCCCCATCCCTTATTTCTTTGATCTCGTGTTTATCTTTTGCTTCCGCTACTTGTTGTTGCTTCCGCCCGTTTACCCTGCATCACTTCTTCTTGAGCCATACCACTGTCTCTGACTGTGTCCTGATCCAGAGACTTATTTACATCATCATTATTCAATGCAAGTGGAAATTCTGTCTCATAGAAAGTGACATCTCTCGACACCAAAAATCTTTTGTGTCCAAATCATATAACTTTCGTGCCTTATTTCTATGTGGATGCCCAAAAAAAACACACAGACGACTCCTACTTGTAAAATTATCTCCCATTCGTTCTTGTTTATGAGCATAGCACAAACATCCGAACACTCTTAAATGATCAGAACTGGAGTCATGCCAAACAATATATCATACAGGGTCTTTCCATGCAATACGAAAGAGGCTATACGATTAATTAGCATGCTGTCAAGACATACTCCCCCAAATTCTATCAAAAAGTGGGCTTGAAATATAGGTGCCTGGACTACATTCAATATGTGTCTATGTTTTCTTTAAACTTACCCCTTTTTTTTGCAGTGTCCCGGCACAGGAAGGTTGTAAAATAATTCCTTGTTCGAGAAAATAAGTTTTCATACTTGTAAACTCTGTTCCATTATCACCTACTGAGTCTTGACTTGTTTATTAAATTGTCATTCCACAATAAAAAAGGAAATTTTTCAATATTTGACTATTTCTTTTTTGTTAATTAACAAAGACACCAACTCACCCTGAGAGCAATCATCCACTATTATCAACAAATAAGAAGCACTACATGAACATACAGTTATATAAGGACCCACAAATCACAATGTATCAGCTCAATAATTTTGGTAACTTTATTATTACTCAAAGAGAATACATTTCTTGTCTGCTTTTCCCGATGGCATACATCACATATTTTTAATTCAATCTACTGCTACTACTATTCATTACTTCTTGAGTTGGAAGAAACTTTGTTACTTAAGTCGAAGAGTGTCTTAACCTTTGATGCCACATATCCGCTCGCAATGCCTCTATGAGTGGTACGACCTAAAAATAGTAAAATCCATCATTTCGTTCACCGCACTAATTAACGTCCCCATTACCCAATCCTACACAACACATAAGGTATTAGTAAATTATACATTACAATCAAATTGATCGGTTAATTGAGATACTGATATTAAATTGCATGTCATTACGAGCACATAAAGAATTCCCTAGAGGGTTATATATCCTCATAGAGGTTGATTTATCCTTCTTTGGTAGCTATATAGTTTGTCTCGTTGAGCATACCCATCATATAACTCTTCAATCATGTGATTTAAGGATCCCGTGTCAACTCTCAGGCTTGACGGCTGCTACCGTACCATTCAATCGGTCACTTGTTCCCCACTTCTCTTGATTTATCAATCTAATCAACATATACCATTACTCATTGCTCAATTTGGGGACTCTAGAGTTCTTGAATTCTTCCTTCGTGTTTGCTACTTGAGCCGCATTTGCTTGTGTACCTCCACGGCTGCGTTCTCCTATTGATCCATTTGGCCTATAATTTGTTGGCCTCGACCACGACCTCTCAAAAAAATTTTGGGCACACCTCTTCCACGCCCACTAGTCATGTTATCATTTTGTGGACGCAACACATTCTTGTTTCGAGATCCAAATGTTCACCAATCCGGATACCTATGGTCTCTTAACACAATTCTAGGTTGTGTGTCCAGTTCGAGCACAGTTTGGACACTTCACCCCTTTCCATTTATTTTCAGTACCTCTTCGAAAAAAAGGCGCTCCTTATGCAGGAAAATCCATGACTTCTCGTCGTTCTTCTTGTACCCTAGCGACGTGTTTTACTCGTTCATCCTGCACCAACTTTTGATAACTTTGTTTAGATGGAAATGAATTCTGTGTCAACAAATTTGAACGGACAGTGCCATTGGCATTCTCATCCAATCCCATAAGGAAATGATGCACCTTTTTCTTCTTTATTATTTTTCAAGGCAACCCCGAGGTTGCATGTATACTTGCAACATGAACAGGTGGAAAATAGCTCATAGTTTCTGAGCTCTTCCCACAACAACGTCAACTTTCCGTAATAACTCACAATACTCATACCTTTATCCTTACATCCGAAAACCGCTGCCTTCATTTTTTGAGTTCTCGGTCCATTTCCAACTAAGAATCATTTTCGGATACTCTCACAGAAATCTCTAGCACCTCCATATATGAGATGATGGTACGAAGGATGGGTTCAATGGAACTCCAGATCCATGACACCAAAAATGAATTTATGGTCTACCAATCTCCAAATTTGGTGACTCCTCATCAGGTTTCGTGATAGCCCATCAATAAAAATAAATTTCTTCCATGCTCTAAGGGTTGCCCGAACAAACCGCCCTCATTCATCATTGTTTTCACCCGTTAAAATCACTTGAGGGATGAGGAGTCCTGGATTATCATTAGACATAATATGATACGGGAAAATCGTATTTTGGATGGTAGCTTCGTCAACCACGGCACCCGTGTTGACGGGTGCTATGGCCATGATCAATGAACTGAGTGATTTAATGGAGAATTTTTACAAAACAATGGATCACACGTAGGCTTTAATACCATGCTAAATCGGAACTAGTAAGAGGATATTTTAGGTGAAAAATTCTCACAATTTGTCATTGATACAGCAATTGGTATTTATACAAGTACAAAATCCTAGAACCTAACTTAGTGGCCAAACTACTTGTGGTCCAAACCCAAGATATAAACTAGAGAAAAACCTAAGTGAGTTTTACATTGTATAGACATTTGGAAGTGTCTTTACTATAAAATAGATACATTTTTTCTAATTTATTGCATATAGACATTTAGACTTATGTAGATATCTTTTTTTAGCCATTTTCAAAAACAGATTAATGACTCCTAAGCGTGCCTACTTTTGTGGGAAGTTGGAATTTTCAGTTGGAATTTTCATATTTAATAGCCATTTACTTGAAGCACCATACATGCCTTAAATATAGGAAAATAGTTTGACAACAATTATCACTTAACTTTCAAACTCTATTTGCCTTAAATATAGTAAAGTCATTTATGACAATGTATTAAATTTTCCGCAATAATTTTTAAAACCTATTTATGATATTTTCCATATTTAAGTTACTCATTAAACGTCAAATTCTTTTTCTATTATCTTTCTTTCTAAATAAAGATTCTTTCCCCAAACTATCAGCTTCTCCCTTTTAGAAAAAAAAAAAAAACACTCCATTGGAGCTTGAATCCTTTCTCATTCGAATTATTCGATATGCTTATCTCATATAAGATAAATTAAAAAATATTCTTTACTTATACTTTTTTTCAATCTTTTGTTACCAAAATAAAAAGTACATAAATGGTTCTCTTTAAGTGAAATTACGTCATTTATTTATAGAATAAAATTTTTGAGGTTTAGACAATTTTAATTTGATGTATATTTAGATAATATTTGATATACCTAATGTATATCAGTGTATTTCAACAATGTTGCTATGATGTATATTTGAAGTTAAAATTCCGTATACATCAAGATAGTAATTGATATATTTGATATATAAAATATGTATGTTTCATGATATCATATATGTAATTGTATGTGTGTGATATTAGGAGGTATAAAATATGCATACAATGATCTATTTTTTAATTATTTTGAATAAAACATGAATATTTTATGAATAAAAAATAATTGTTTCATGAATAAAATGTGCTCTAAGAATATATAATGAATACCTTATGCATAAAACTTGAATACTTTACAAATAATAAAATGTGAATAAAATGTGAATACTCTAAGAGTATAAAATGTGAAAACAGATGTTTTGTGGAAAAAGAAAAGGTGAATATTGTATGAATAACTTTATTAAAAAAAAATATACTAGAAATATTCACGTTTTTGGAATCCGTAGGGATTCTCCGACCTTTCTATTGATTCCCTTATTGATGCGTGAGTTATGCTCATTTTAAGGAAAGAAAACAGTGAACTATACTAATTTTTAGGAAAGAATCAATGAACTATGCTAATTTTTAGGAAAGAAATCAGTGAATTCCTTATTTATCGTTTCTGTTTTGATTCCTTGATTTTAGTCACCAATTTCACGCAGGTTTGTTAGGATAAAAGATACACATAAAATCTATTTATTGGCATTTTTTTGGCTAGCCATTGTTGTATATTAATTGTGTCTATTAAACTGTAGGGCATGTTATATATTTGGTTAGATATGAAATTTTCTCAAAATCTAAACCTATCATAATTACAATTAAAATATTATTTACACTAAACTCCATTAGAAAGTTCTATTCAAACTTCTGATTTACACTTAAAAGTTAGATGCGTTGATCATCGTGGTTCAACCAACTCATTTACTCCCTCTGTTCCAAAATGGTTGTCACAGTTCGGATTTCGAGAGTCAAATGAGTTCATTTTGACCGTGAATTTAAACATATAATCTTTAAGTTTTTTGTAACGATGTTTATATATTTAGAAACTACATAAAAAGTACTATAAGCCACAATAATTAATAATTCAAAATATTTAAAAGACATACGAAAATATTACGGTCAAAGTTAAACTTGTTTGACTCTCGAAATCCGAATTATGACAACCATTTTGGAACAGGGGAATACATGGTAAGGGAGTTAAGAAGTTGATCGACCAACTAATGGCCATTAATTGCCACCCACTTATGTTACTTAATCAGAATAACATTTTCTTGGGTTTATGCTCCTACGTTTCAATCGATTCTCCGATATTGCCACAAAAAGGTAGTGATTGTGTCTACACCGATTGATTAAATCTTCAATCCTCATCTACACACTTAATGATCATTTGCTAGGTACAATTAATCTACAATTTCAAATAACTCTAGAAGCTGAATAATTAGAGAGTGACATT
The DNA here is from genome assembly GCA_029990575.1 of Petunia axillaris subsp. axillaris. NCBI lineage: Eukaryota > Viridiplantae > Streptophyta > Magnoliopsida > Solanales > Solanaceae > Petunia > Petunia axillaris. The sequence continues at coordinate 6,464,293 of JARKNS010000001.1, read as the reverse complement.
TGGATCCTATGTATAAGCTAAATGGAATTTGAACTGACAACGTTAATCATGTTCCTAATGATCTTGATGTATTATTTTAACCAAAAGGACTTTCCAAGTCTTCAATTAAAAAAGTAATTTTTTATTTTTTTTCCTTTTCTTTGAACTAGAAAAATATTAAATATGTGTTTAAGTGGAATGGGGCTAGATTAAAATTTTAAAAACTTGTGTGGTATGTCAAAAATCTAAAAATATCTCACTTAAACCCACATTCAAATTTCAAATTTCAAACTTTTCATTTTCCCTCATTCTTCTCTCTCTTCTACTACTTCTTTTTTTCCTTATTCCCCTTTTTTCCCAATCTGCTATCTTTCTTATTTTCACCATTCTTTCTTCTTCATCTTCTCCCTCATTCATTTTTATCTCCTCCGTTCATTTTTTTTACATTTTCAGCATCTCCATTCTTATCTTTGTGTGTTTTCTTCATTTTTCTTCTTCTTCTTCTTCTTCTTCTTCTTCTTCTTCTTTTACTTCTTCTTTCTATTATGTTTTGTATTTGTTGTAAAGATTTAGTAGTAGATTTTTTTTTTTAAATATTGAAGATGCTTCTGCAGTCTGTCAAATAAATTTTGAAGTTGATTGAATCAACCAAGAGTCGATTCATCAACTCTCAGTTGCTTGAATCGATCGAAAGTTGTTTGAATCAACCGAGAGTTGGTTAATCAACTTATGGTTGTTTTGAACTAAGCAACCACAAGTTGATTAATCAACTCTCGGTTTATTCAAACAACTCTCAGTCGATTCAAACAACTGAGAGTTGATGAATCGACTCCTAGTTGTTTTCATCGACTCCTAGTTGTTTAAACAACTAGGAGTCGATTAATCAACTCTTGGCTATTTTCAGCATCATCAGGTTGTTTGGAAGAGGCGGCGAGAAGGGGGATGAAGAGGAGCAAAAGGCGTTGCAGCGGTGGAAGAGGATGAGGCATGGTGGAGAATGATAGGGAAGATAGAGGGGGATGGAAGAGAAATGAGGGAGAAAGGGGAGGGGAAATAGTGGGGGGTTTGTGTAAATAAGAAAAATTGGGGGGTCTTGATTAGGCTAAGAATTAACTCTAATTCTGTTAAACAGAAAAAAGGATTATTTAGTTAAAAAAAAATAACTTAAGGGTTATTTAACTAAAAAAGACTTGCAAATGGTCTTTTAATCGAAGGACCCTAGTAGCTGAACGTTCCATCAAACTTAAGATGATTTGACAATTTATTTGTTCTAACTCATGTCCCAGCTAGTTAATTTTAGTTAATCCCTAATTAGCTTTCAGCTTTGACAAATAAAATCTCTTAAAAATGGCTCAGTGTATCCTAGACTTGCATAACTTTTTAAGGCTATAATTAAACTTTTTCTTTTGAATGCATTGATCATGTCAGACTATTTTATGAAATCTTGAAAATATCAAAAAATTAAAAGATATGTATTCTACTCCCTCTGTCCCATTTTGTTTGTCATACTTTCCTTATTTGTCCGTCCCAAAAAAATTGTCATATTTCTAAATTTGGCAATAATTCAACTCTAAAGTTACTTTTTGACTCATTTATAGCCATACAAATATTCATGGCTTAGTTTAGACCACAAGTTTCAAAAGTCTTTCTTACTTTATTAAACTTTGTGCCAAGTCAAACTACGACAAACAAATTGGGACGGAGGGAGTATGTAATAAGTTCATATTCATTAAGAACTCTTTGACTCTAGATATTGTGCGAAAAAGTTATAGGAGTACTTCTGAATTCTGATAACATTCTCGTTTTGCAAATTAGAAGGCCATATTCTCAATTTTGATCGATTTCAACTTTCTTCAGGGCCCTTAAGTTGATTTCTTAATTCTGTATAAGCTGCCACTGATTTTCTTTATATTTTATTCTTTAGAAATAGTATCTTTTTGGCAAACTTGTTTTTGGATGGAGATTTCCAAGTGATTAATTTCTCCAGTACTTTCTAAGATGATAATAAAGATAATCGTTACGGTACTTCCATTTCTATATATTTTTCTATCCATTTGTTGTTAAAACGTCAGCGTCTCGTCATCACCCTGACTATGAAAATCATTATTCAATATAATTAGATAGAAGAAATCAAATTAGTAAAAGATTATCAGGAAATAATAAAAATCGATTGTGACAAAGAATGGACTCGAGGAATTTACGTGTGCACATGGAGGGGTCTTATATTTGCGGTCCTTTTTTGAATAATTTAACTGAAAATGACATGCACCAATTAGTTTCAAAACAAATTTTTAGTTAATTACTTGTCGCACTAAGCTTTTCCTCCTAATTTCGTAGTAGTTTTACTAATTGGAAGTGTTTGAAGAGTTCCTTAGTTCCCTGAATGCAATTAGTTTTTAAATAGATTGCAGTCCCGAGCCTTATATCTCAGGTGTGTTTGAAAATTGAAGCTAATATATAGTTTTCCTTTTACCTTTGTTTGCTTAATAGTATACATACTCCACTAGCTTACGACTCATCATATAAATGAACGGAGCCATCATCTTTGTGTTTATACTGATGTTTGGCATTTTATGCCTATATTTCCTTAATATTTTCTCACGTTTGGATAATTTATTCGCACGTTTTCTAAATGATGAGCATGATGTTGTACTGATTTTATGTCGTATGATTGTAGGTTGTTATCAAGTTCAATTGAAGCTTTAAAGAGCATGATCGAGCAAGAAAAGGCTGTAATTGGATTGAGGATTGGATCGAGCACATGAAGGCACGACGCGACGCAAGCTGCGGACGAAGAAAAACTGGAATTGGCCAGCCGCCATAAGGGGCGCGCCGCGCCTGCTGCAGCGCCCAGTGTCCGCGTTTTGTGGCGCGGGGCGTGGCCATTATGTGCGAGATTCAACGGACTCTGCTTTGTTGCGCGCATTTTGAGGCGCGGGGCGCCAGCTAGAGCGCCCCTGGAGCGTTTTTGGAAGTCCTATTTCGTCTAGGCTTAGGCGTAACTAATTGCTAGGCTTTTGTAAACATTATAAATATCCTTCTACTTAGTTTTTTATAGGGGTTCAGATTTTGGAGCATTTGTTGAGCACCATACTTCATTGAATAAGGGTTTAATTCCTATTCTTTCATCTATTAATCACTTCATCATTATTTCATCAAATCATTGTCATGTGATTATGAGTATGCGTGGCTAAATCCTTCGTTCTAGGGTTAGAGCGTTTCATGAAGGTTGATGTTTGAAGATTGAATTCCACATATTGAATCCCATAACGGATTATTTATTCTTTCTTGATTTCACTTGTTTAATTATTAGGGCCCGATAATTAGGCATTATCTATGGTTCTTAGATTGAACTCGAAAGAGGAAATTTATGAACGCAATAAGAAAGAGTAGGGCTAGATTGTGAACCTGGGCATCGGGGAACCAATTTGTGAGTAGGATAGACATATACTTGCTCGACTCGCTTAACTAATCACAGAATTCATTAATGCGTGCACGTGATTCAACCCCTAGACATATAGGGATTGGAGTAGCCTGCATAGACCGTGAAGAATCGAAAGGTTTTCACGGGGACATTTATCCTGTTAGTTAGTAATCCGGAATTCGAGGAGTGGAATCAATTGGAAAACTCAACTGGATTGGTCGTAGCTCTGACCCTGGACCGTCTTATTAATATTGTTTACAACCAAAGTTTGCCCCATTGTTTGACTGAATTTCCACAATTTAAATTACTGTTCTTTAGTTTATAAAATTCTCACCATTGAAAAAGATCCCTGGATAGTTAGTTAGAAATTATTTGTTAAGCGTCAGTCTACACTTAGTCCTCGTGGGAACGATACTTGACTTATCACTCTATTACTTGTCGACCGCGTATACTTGCGTATGCGTTGGGAGCAACATATACTAAATTTGATTTTAGAGAAATCCCGAGTATATCCCTTGGTCACTCTTAAAATACTGTCTCTGTTCCATATTACTTGTCCAGTTTCATTTTTGAGAGTCAAGTTGACCAATATTTGACGTTAAATTAAACTAGATCTATTCAATATTTTAAAATTATAATTTAGATACTAAAATATTACACGAAAAGTACTACAAGTTGCAATGCTTTTCATATCAATATGGTGAAAAAATGTATCTCAAAATGTTGGTCAAAATTTACATTGTTGGACTTTTAAGAACAGAAAGTGGACAAGTAATATGGATCAGATGGAGTAGTTAACCTATAATTTGACCAATTCCTACTATCAACTTTGAATTTTATAGAGCTAAAGTAGATTTTTTAATATATATATATATATAGTTAGTGGCGGACCAAGAACTTTTACTAAGGGGTATCAAAATATAAACAACTAAAGGTACGAAAAAATTGAGGGGACTCAACAATGACATATATACATAAAAGAAAATTGGTTTACCCTTATACACAGCGTAAATTTTGGCGAAGGGACATCAATTAGTACCCTTTACCTAAAATAGGTCCGCCACTATATATATATATATATATATATATATATATAATTTCTTGAACTCTTCTACACATATCCTTTGAGTTTAGAAAAATTAATTTATAACTGTCAGAAGTTATATGAACATATAGTCTTTACAGAAGATTAAGCTAAATAGACCTCACAAATCTGAACAAATGAAAAGGGGATATTTATCAAGTCAAATATTAATTAGTTAAGTTGGGACAGAGTGTCTAGTGTCTAACATATAAATTCTTTATTTAAATTATAAGTTATACACATTTTATGAAGATTACAAGTAAATATTTTTTGAATAATTTGACATGTAATATTTTATTGTAATATCGATGAATATAAATTGAACTCCACTAATTAAGGTTGGAGAAGAAATGACGTATATACAGTCAAATGCCCCTCGTTATAACAACATTTCAGTATAACGATTTAATTTTTTTCGAAACCGATTTTTTATGTTATATTTTATCTCTCTATATATTACAACATTCTACCCATAACATCAATGCCGTTCATTACAACGGTACACTCTTTATAAAATTACCTCTATAACGGTCATAGTCAAATATTGTGTGATAATATATTGTAAGAAATTTATTATGTATAAAATAAAATATAATATATTTATGATAATCATTCATTACATAAATATATTATCGATTTGACATTCGTACCATAAAAATTCTTACGTAAAACTTGATTCTTTTTACAGTTTCAATTAATTTTAAAAATATATGTTCCTTAGATTTTAATTTTTTTTATTGTTGCGGTACAATTAGTTATAGATTTATTAATAATATTATGTATTGGACTTTTCAATTTTTAATTAATGAAGTATGAAGATTTTAAATTTAATATTTTTTTTTTCAAACTTTTTGACTATAGACAAACGCTGTAGGTTTGACAGTATATACAACTTAATTCCATGGGAAAAATAAGCAAGGTTCTTATTTTAGAATCCAAGCATGTTAAATGTCTATAGGTTGCTGTCATCACAAGTTAAGCTGCAAATTGGACCTACGTGGCTACGTGTAATAACGTTAAATCATATCTTCTTCAGCTAACCCAATCTTAGTAGATAATATGGCAACTAACAACTTATTTTGTCAATCAAACGCGAGTTTCTTATGTCACTAAAAGTTTTCCCAAAATACAAACATTACTGCTTCCCAGTAATATTAATGCAAGTGAGAATACAGAAGCTCTATATATTTACAACTTTTGCTTTCTCTTTTTTTCCTTTTTTTGACCATGATAATGGTGTAAATTTAACCGAGTCTTAGTTACATTTTACAATGCATATACCATGTTTTCTACAGAAGAAAAGACAAGAACAAACAAAGAAAGATTTTACATGAAGAGAGGGAGGGGGACTGGGAGATTAGCCTTGGTTATTGACTATCATGGACCAAGGTAACACACAAAGTCCCTTCTTTTTAAGGTCTATATAGCCATTCTTCTTTCCATCTAATGATGTATTAGAGTTTCTTCCATCTGTGTGCATTTCTTGGAATTGTCCAAAGCGACCTTCATTTCCCTACACGATGTTCAAAGAAACAAAAAGTAGCATCTTAAACATGGTTCATTAATCCATTAGCATTAATTAAATTTTTTCATATCCTTCCACTTCTCCCAAGGACGGGAACTACGGCTTGACCTTGGTTCTTTAACTGTTATGGAATTCCAACGTGTAGAGTAGGCACACCTCAAATCAATTAATTTCTAGTAGTGAAATAATTTTGGAAAAAAGTTTAATTATATCCATCTACTTTTGATTATGGGTAAAAATTATCCTCCGCATCATACTGTTGGAGCTCTATCAAATGTAGGTCAAGTTGTGCAAGTACGAGACTAACGGGAAATAACAAAGGTATTAATGACTTTTAAGTATAAACAATAACATAGGGTAATATTAAGATATTTCGCATATTAAGCTGTATTTGTTGCAATTTCCCTAATATAAATGGAAAATATTGAAATATGCACTGGAGAAGATTACCATGAAATTTCCACTACTATTTTCTGTTCTGTAATTGATGTCCATCTGCTTAAAACTACTTACCTGTTGATAATAAAGCAAGATATGTCAATACAAGAAGAATATGATATATTACTTAATAAAAGCTATGACGGAGATGAGTTTAGGTGACCTTTGGACTGTTGACAGGTGAGCTAGCAGTGTCTTCCAAATCAGGATCAGAAATCTTCTTGTTTCTTTTTTTCTTCAAATTCAGCCTCTTAAGAAATGGTACTGAGCCACCAATAGCAACTTGATTATTTGTGTTGCAATTATTCTTCCATGCAGCATGAGAAGCAGCATCAGATAGCAAAGAAGGGCTACCAAAACTTTCATCCTCATCAGAACATGAGCTATTTTCCCTTTGGTTCATTGAGAAGTCCTCCAAATAAGTTGTCCATCCACTTTCTTCAGGTGCATCATTATGATCATTTGCTGCTTCATTACACTCAAAATTGTTATTGACAAATGAACTCGTAGGACCTTCCATTCTAGTTTCCCTGTATAAGAGGAAATTAACTAGTTTTTCTTGAAGTGCTTTTGTTGGGGGTTCATGAGATGCTTTGAGGGATATATTCATCTCATTTGGTGCGATTTGTGTATAAAAAGGGGAAATATGAAACAAAAGACAGGGGGCCCATGATGTGGAATCTTGAGGTAGGGAAGCTGCGTTGAGATTTTTTTATTTTTTTTTTGACCAAAGTTATTACGTTGAGAAATAGAATCAACAGTTCTAACTTCTAACACGAGAGAGAGAGAGAGAGAGAGAGAGAGAGAGAGAGAGAGAGAGAGAGAGAGAGAGAGAGAGAGAGAGAGAGAGAGAGAGAGAGAGAGAGACGTGCAGAAAGGAAAAGAAATTTCAAGGGGGATAGGCATTTAAAATGGTTGACCATTGTACGTACTGTACTACTTGAAAGATGAAGGAAAGCCATTTTCGTTGGTCACCCATTGTTACCAACAGAAAGGTGTTAAAGAATTTCTTCTGACATTTTGTTATTCTACAACCATAAAATTAATTTTTTGAGGAAGTGCGAGATTGGTTCTATAATTCAATATCAATATTCTTTTAGTTACATGAAATTTTTTCGCATGAGATAGATAAGATATACTAATACAAAAAATCAAAAATAAAATATATGGAATCTTTAGAAGACTTCTTTAGCCTATTCAAATTGTGACATATTATAGGATATTGTTTATTTTATTCTTAATAAGAGGTTACTTGGTAGGTTCATGAACTATTTCAACGTGCTCTAGTGTTCATTATAACCCTTCATTTGGGCTCGCACTTTACAAGTGCAAAGAATTGGCCAACAATGTTTTCTTAATTAATTTGTTTAAGAAAATGAACATCATGAAGAACTCGGACAAGGGGAATGTTCGTTTGATTTTCTAGATTAGATTAGAATCAATGACTTTTACCTAATAGAAAATATGATTAATCCCAAAGGAGAAAGAGGTTTATTTTACTAAGAAAGTAGTGAAAGCGCGGTTTTAAAGACTTTGCATATTAATTATGAAATGGTATTAATATTCTTATTCAAAAATATCAAAAAATAGGTTCTACCCACCTAAGTTTTGATGATCTGCCCCAAGAGACAGATCCATGATTTTGGATTCATGGATGCTTCACTTCTTTTGTTGTTCTCGAGCATGGAGGAAGAACCATTTCTTAAGAAGCAAAGTGACACCTCTTTTTGACCAGCTTTACCCTTTTTCTATTTCCTCAATATTTTAGCTTTTCTCCTTACTTTAAACTAAAACAGAAATTACACCATTACTTCTTTTCTAATTATTACCATTTAAATTCTTTTCATTAAAAATGAAGTGTTGTACGCCAGTTTGTCTTCCCTGCATTAATGTATACTTCTTTTCATTTTGCCTCACAGGGTAAGAAATGGATGATATCAACGCATAACAACAAATGACTTTTGATATTCTCATTTATTTTATCCGTGTAAGTTACACAGCTGAAGAGATCAAAATGTGCTTTACATTTTCTCTTCATTATTCAAGCAGCAGAAAAGTAGACTGAAAAGAAATAAAAAATAACGAAATTGGATAAAAAACATAAAAACAAAAGCTATTGGGAAAAGAAACGAAGTAAGCTTCTAAAAGGAATGGTCTGGCTCATTAAAAAAATAATTGTAAGTGGCTCCCTTTCAGCACCCACCATTTAATTACCAAACCACCAGTAAAAGCTTTAGTCGAGTACAATGGAGGTTTGAGCATCCAAAAATTGCATGTAGCTCTACCACTGACGACCTGTTCTCTTATACATCATATATGATTTTAAAAAGGAAAATATGAAAGATAAAGGAAATATTCATTTATACATCATGTATGATTTTAAAAAGGAAAGAACGAAAGATAAAGGAAAGATTCAGTTATTTGTATTCTCTCCTTGGTACTCATAATTTATTTTGTAGTGGTTGATTTTAGGCGCTGCAATGGAACTTAAAAAGTCGAGAACGAAAAATTAGAGCCATGTAAGTCAAAAGAGAATACTAAACACTATAGACAATATAGATATGCGTACCAGTTAACAAATTGTATTGGGTAAAAATCGGCGTGCTCGAACAGTACTTTGGTGTGACAAATCGAGGACAATCGAACCGATGTTCCGAAGGGAAAAGATCGAGACAAACAATTCAGCCGCCGAAGTCAAGCACCAAGATCATCACCGAAGGCGAGCCGCGAGTTGTGGTTCGGTGATACTCACTTCGACCGAGCAGCAAGGTCACGCCATCGAGGTCATGCATTTGCACTTCGGTAGAACACCTCGGCTCAAGCGGCTTGGCAGCCCACTATTGCAACCCACTAACTCCACTACTGGATATGCTGAACGTGGATGTAGGCATGATCAGCCATAGAGAACGTGGACAAGGCCCCTTGTATCTATAAATACCTCCTTATTTTACAATGTACTTGTCACGACCCATTTTCTGAACGAGCTGTGACCGGCACCCGGTATCTGAATTCGACCGGGCGAACCCTCCAAACTTGTCTGTGATTTTCTATTTCTGTTATACTATGCAAATGATACAATCATAAAAAAATAAATAAATTTTAATAATTAAGTCTGAAATAAAATTCATTCTGAATTTGTATCTATAAAATAAATAACTCTACTATGTTAAATTCAAAACTTCAAACCATGTAAAATGGACAACCACACCCAACTGCTAGATTGTCTATGAACCCTCTAGGATTTGATACCTGTCACCACTATATTAGTAAGAAAGATTGGAAAATAAAGAATCTCCACGAACAAATGTGGAGCTCACTAATTGACTGGGTAGTGGGAGAACATCCTAGCTTATAACCTGCTTGCCTACAAAACTTGTGCCTACATTGACATATTGTCAATGTAGGTTCCCATGAAGAGAACATCAGTACACCACGATGGTACTCAGTGAGTCTCAACTATCCTCCCACTAAAGTTGGAACAAGTGATAGAAAATATGCTATGCATGATAAAATCTCATAGAACAATATAAAACATTTAAAATTGTTCTGCTATATTTGCGCAAAAGCAGTTCCATAATAATCAAAAAAATATATTCTTTTTTTTTCTTTCTTTTCTGGGGAGTACCAATCAACTCTGTGATGCGGGGCATACCTCAAGGCCGTTCACTAGGAGTCAAGCCAAGTTGATTCAAGACACCCATCTTCACTTGACTTGGAGGGACATGGATGAAGGCTCCGAGAGTAGCTTAAAGTTCATGCTTTTGAGTGCTATAGATGATAAGGATCAATACGACAAAATAATAAAGATAGGAGAGCGAGACACTTCTCGAACTCCCTTCGAAGTAACCTCGGGGATGACATGCCCGTCATGAAGGAAGGAAATTTGTGTTGAAACCCCTAACTCCCAAACAAGTGAGTGATGACTACAATCGGATGAGGGAGTTGAGGGAGGCGGCAAAGGCCAAGTCAATCATTGAGACTAGCCCTTTGTCCAAAAGCATGGTGGCAATCCCACCTTCTTCTTCTACCGGTGGCATATGTGCCATGATGCAACCGGGCGAGGTCCTAAGAGGAAATGATGGCACCAAGTTTCTCCTATGCCTAGTGCACAAAGGTATGATCCTTAACTCTAATTTTGATTTTTCTTCTAACCCTTTGCCTAGTGTGTTTGAGAATGTCTTGAAGGATATTGGGGACATGTTTCCGGATGAGATGCCGGATGGATTACCTCCTTTGAGGGGTATTGAACACCAAATAGACTTTGTCCCGGGATCCCAAATCCCAAACAAGCCGGCTTATAGGAGCAATTCGGAGGATACAAGAGAATTGCAAAAGCAAGTTGATGAATTGCTCACTAAGGGCTTGGTGAGGGAGAGCTTGAGTCCTTGTACCGTACCCGTGATCCTTGTTCCCAGAAAGGATGGCACTTGGAGGATGTGCGTCGATTGTCGGGCCGTGAACAAAATAACGGTAAAGTACCGTCATCCCATTCCCCGACTTGATGATATGTTAGATGAATTAAGTGGTTCAAGTGTGTTTAGCAAAATTGACCTTAGGTCCGGCTACCATCAAATCCGGATGAAACCCGGTGATGAATGGAAGACCGCATTCAAGACCAAGTTTGGGCTCTATGAATGGTTGGTGATGCCCTTTGGGCTCTCCAATGCACCTAGCACTTTCATGAGGCTAATGAACCATGTTCTAAACCCATTCATCAACAAGTTTGTGGTCGTCTACTTTGACGATATATTGATCTATAGCAAATCAATAGACGACCATGTTGATCACTTTAGGCAAGTGCTTGAAAGGTTGAGAGCCGAAAAGCTCTATGCTAATTTTAAAAAGTGTGTCTTTGGTGTTGAGAAGGTAGTCTTCCTTGGGTTTGTTGTGAGTGCCCAAGGAGTGGAGGTGGATGAGTCTAAGGTAGAGGCCATACGTGATTGGCCTACTCCTACTACCGTGACTCAAGTGAGGAGCTTTCATGGTCTTGCTAGTTTTTATAGACGATTTCTGAAAGACTTTAGCTCCATTGCCGCTCCACTCACCGAATTGGTGAAGAAGGACAAACCTTTTGTTTGGGGAGAGCCTCAAGAGAAGGCCTTCCAAGAATTGAAAAGTAGGCTGAGTACCGCCCCGCTATTGCAATTGCCCGACTTCAGAAAGGCATTTGAGGTTGAATGTGATGCCTCGGGGGTGGGAATTGGTGGTGTTTTAATGCAAGATGGCAAACCATCGCCTACTTTAGTGAGAAATTGAAAGGGGCCTCCTTGAACTATTCTACATATGACAAGGAGTTGTATGCCCTTGTGAGAGCCCTTGCCCATTGGCAACACTACCTTTGGCCTCGAGAATTTGTAATCAAGAGTGACCATGAATCACTCAAACATTTAAGAGGCCAAGAGAAGCTCAATAAGAGACATGCCAAGTGGGTTGAATTCATTGAATCTTTTCCCTATGTGATCCAATACAAGAAAAGGAAAGACAATGTTGTGGCGGATGCGCTTTCGAGAAAGTTTGCTCTAGCCACCACCCTAGCCTCCGAGCTCATGGGTTTTGAGAGCATTAAATTGATGTATGCTCATGACCCTAAGCTAAAGAGCATTCACGAAGCTCTTGAAAAGGGGGAAAGGGTTGAAAAATACCAATGGGTTAATGGATATATCTTTAAAAATGGTAAAGTGTGTGTTCCCGAGTCCTCTTGGAGGGAATTATTGATTCGTGAAGCTCATTGTGGGGGCTTAATGGGACACTTTGGGAGAAACAAGACCTTGGCCATTCTCATGGAACAATTCCATTGGCCAAATATGGGGGTTCAAGTTGAAAAGCTTTGCAAAAATTGCCTTTAGTGCAAGCATGCGAAATCTAAAGCTAACCCCCATGGTTTGTATACTCCTCTCCCCGTACCTACTAGTCCGTGGATCGATATATAAATGGATTTTGTGATGGGGTTGCCACGGTCTGGGGGGGCCATGATAGCATTTATGTTGTCATGGATAGGTTCTCCAAAATGGCTCACTTCATTCCTTGCAAGAAGTGTGATGATGCACAACATGTTGCCTCTTTGTTCATTGACAATGTCTTGAAATTGCATGGTGTGCCTCAAACTATTGTAAGTGATAGGGACACCAAGTTCCTAAGCCACTTTTGGAGAAGTCTGTGGGGTGCCCTTGGCACCAAGCTCTTGTTCTCTACGTCCCACCACCCACAAACGGATGGGCAAACCGAGGTGGTACACCGGACTTTGGGTGCTCTTCTAAGGGCCATAACCCAAGGTAAGGCCGGGACGTGGGTTGATAAACTTCCTCTCATGGAGTTTGCCTACAATCGTACATTGTATAGCTTGATTGGCATGACTCCATTTGAATGTGTATGGTTTTAATACCTTGATTCCCCTTGATCTAACCCTTTTGCCAAGGGAAATGGTTGCTAATTTTGAAGGGAAAAGCCGAGCAAAGGCTATGATTGAACTTCATGCTAAAGCCAAGAAGAACTTGGAGGAAGCCTATACAAAGGTTGCTTCAAAGAAGAACAAGGGAAGGAAGAAGTTTGAGCTCAAAAAGGGAGATTGGGTGTGGGTACACTTCCGTAAAGAAAGGTTTCCAAACCTTAGGAAAGGAAAATTGGCACCCCGTGGAGATGGACCTTTCCAAGTGCTTTCCAAGATCAACAACAATGCCTATGTGATTGATCTACCCGGTAAGTACAATGTGTCAAATACTTTCAATGTGACTGACTTGACCCCTTTTGATGTAGGGGAAGGTGATGCCGGAGAGGAGGAGGCCATGGTTTCGAAGACGAAACCTTCCCAAGAAGGGGAGGGTGATGCGGGGCATACCTCAAGGCCGTTCACTAGGAGTCAAGCCAAGTTGATTCAAGACACCCATCTTCACTTGACTTGGAGGGACATGGATGAAGGCTCCGAGAGTAGCTTAAAGTTCATGCTTTTGAGTGCTATGGATGGTGGATCACCTAGGCCACTTGAAGAGGCATCCGGGGCACGTTTGGAAGCAAATCAAGAAGCTACAGGAACGGGCGGACCGCCTACTCAACTAGGCGGGCCGCCTACTTTTTGACAACTCTCTAGAAATTGCCCAGGCGGACCGCCTCTGCAAGATGGGCGGACCGCCTACTCAAAGTGGGCTGGGCGCCTACTCCAAGTAGGCTGAGCGCCTACTCCCAGAAGGCTGGGCGCCTACTTGGGCGCCTAGTTTGCTGAAGGGTGCGGGATTCCTAGTTTTATGCTATGTTTTGGACAACTATAGCCCTACGTGGCCTTTATTGTTTAAACCCACTTTAGGGGTATTTTAGAGCTTTCATTATGTGTAAGTGAAGTCTATAAATACTTCACAAACCTCTTGAAACCTCAGCTTACCTTTGAATCTTATGAATGATGAATAGAGTTTATCTCTTTATTGAAGAAACCCTTCCTTTGGTTGCTTGAATTCACTAGTCGAACCTAGTTGAGTCTTGAACCGAAAACCCGATCATTCTACTTGCGAGTCCCGGGTGCGACTCGAGGGTGGTTGCATAGTGTAGGTCCTTCTAGACTCCTATTCGAGGGTATCTCGGGACAAGTTCCCCGGGGTTACTTCAAAGGGAGTTCGAGAAGTGTCTCGCTCTCCTATCTTTATTGTTTTGTCGTATTGATCCTTATCACTCTGACATCCGAAACTTATTTTCTTTCTTTCCTTTTCCTGCAGCGTTCCACAGTTCAAGGTCTAGCATGCTAGTATTCATTGCCCGACTATGGCAATTATATCGTAGTGCCCAACTATGGCACAAGCCTATTCTGGCCTGAGTAGTTCCAGGGTAAAACGCAATCCGACTATGGTCACGCATCGCAGCCCGACTATGGCTACGAATAGGTCTACCCGTCTCAGAATTTAAGGTAACTCCCAAAAATATTTTTTTTTTCTAAAAACTTTCCGTGACCTCTTTAAGGTCCAAAATATTTTCTGTTACCCCTCGGGTCTAATTCTCTTTCTAAAAGTTTTCTGTGATCTCTTGGATCAAAAGCTATGTTCTTTGATAGTGAAAATATTTAATTCACAAGTCTATTACGTTTCTCAAAATATAGTATAAGTATAAACATGCTTATTCTTGAAACTAGAACTTATTTGCTAATAAATATTAATATACGCAAGTAACTACATGAAAGAAATCCTCTAAAATTCATGAGGAAGCACTTATACTACAAGACTTGAGTGAGAAATCACATAAATCGATTTATGGATAATGTGAGCTTACCCGTTCCAATGAAACTCACATTAACATACAAAGCAGCTTCTCAAACACCTTAAAATCATGAACTTTATGGGAAAAGACCTTAGTAAGAACATGCCAAAACTCACCTCGATTCTTCCATCAAAACAAACGTTTGCTCCTATCCGCCTAATTCCACCAACCAATTCTACAAGCATCAATCATCAATTTATGTAATCACTCCAATAGTTCTTAATCTTATTCTCAATTGAAAAACTTAGGTTCAACTCTTAACTTTCTAGATTTTGAGAAATTTTCCTATGAATATAATCTCTTGTGATAAATAATTCTTGCGTATAAGGACATTATAAATTCTTAGAAAAATTTACCTTGATTATAGCTTGAAGGACGGTTCTGCTCGAGAAGCTCCAAGTGTTTTTGTTCCCTTTGCTGGGACACGCAAGGGGAATTTTCCTTTAAGGAGTATTGGTACTCTTTTGGGCCCACCCATGAAATTAAAGCAAGTTTTGACTTGGATTCTTTTACCATTAGGCCATAAAAATGTAATATGCACAAGGGGTAAGTTGACCCTTTATCCTGATGCCTAGCACGTTGCTAGGTTACTACCAATTTAAACTTTGGCCATCTAAGTTATGTTTAACTTTTGGCCCTTTATTATTTTTCCTTCCTTCCTTATAGTTAAATACTTGCACCTAATCCAGAATAAATATTATAACATATTTCCACCATGTACTTCAAACTCGGACCTCCTCAATACATACAAAACAAGTTCATTTAAATATTTCTCATACCAATAAGTGTCCTGAAATTTAGAAAATTTTGAGGATCGTTACATTCCTCCCCCTTTTAAAATCATTCGTCCTCGAATGATGATTATTCCTCACTCATAGGTCACTCTGTCATTCTACCAACTTGACAAATGTTCCAAAATTTGGCTAAGTAGTATTGGAATTCTTAAAAATTTCGGTAGTCATCCTATAACTGGACTATCCGAAAAAAATATCCCTGTTACAAATACCACAACTACACCAACAACAACTAATACACCATAGCAGGCCACGCATAGGCACCAATAATAGCTCAAAATAATTACTAATGCTCCGACAAGGAGGTAAATTACAATAACGAATAGAGTATACTCCGGAAAAGAGCCAAATCATGCTAATGAATCAAATATACCTCGACAATAATCTAAATCTCAATAATGAATCAAATATATCCGTCACGGGGGTTAAATCCCATGATAACTTATAATTTAACAAGAAAGAATTAAATACAATTCAAATCTTTGAAATTCACATACCCGACTTCTCAAATAGGTGGGGATACCCTTTCATGCCTTCCTTAGCTTCCGGGATAGCTTCTTTTGAGTTATAGTTACGCCACAAGACCTTACATGTAACTTTATCCTCGTGCCAAATTAACATAAAAATTTTATGGGGCTTCACATTATTCCCACATGAGAACATGCGTCCTCGAATATCGACGAAGTCGTTCTTTTAGCTTAAAAAGTATCCAGCATTATTGCCACTTTCTTAGCTTGCTATTGAGCTTAAAATTTGACTAACTCCCTCATTTAAAAATAAACAAATAAAGTATTTCAACATAGTCTCTTCTGTAGACAGGGTTGTCCCAAAAATCAACTTGTCCTAATATGCACTAAAAATGTATACATATATTTTCTAACTCAAGCAGCCTTCAATGCTTCTCACGACCTACAACAAAGTTGCACCATAAGTTGAGCTAGAGCATTTAACTGAATAAAATGAATCTTCCTATGAAACTAACCTCCATTGTTACTCATGAAATATTAACTTGCACTCTTTGGAAGATCATAGTCATCTTGTAGTATCAACCACACCCCCTCGCTTTACAGGGATTGCAAAATCATTCATAACAAAATATAATTAGGCATAACTTGTCTAATTTGATTCATGACCAAGAAGTCTTTTCTTGAGAATTTCCCTCGTGTTTCTTAAAAATTTCCCTCGTGGATTTTTATTGTACTCTAGTGGAATGCAACATGAGTCCAACTCATACACTTTGTAACTCTGACATGTAACATATCCAGTCTAGAGCTGGCAAACGGGCGGGTCGGATTGGATATGGGCCGGTCAAAAATGGATAATATAAAAATAGATAATTATCCGACCCGCCCATATTCAATGCGGATAAAAAATGGATTGAGTGATGGATAATATGGATAACCATATTATCCATAGCTTCTTGAATAACATTGAATTCTCTTTGTTCTCAGTTTGAGTATGAGGGACTTATGGTTGTGCACACAATGATGCGAATAAGAAGCATTTTCATGAAACTTTGCAGGTCTATAACAGGTTTGCGTACAAATCGTAGCCTGAGTACGGAGGAAAACAGAACAAGATCGAATTGAAAATATAAGTACAATTTTGCTAGAAATATGTACCCTCACTCCTAATATGTTATTAAGTACTGAACATTAACAAAGTAAAAGACTAATGGACTACTAATGGAGCTGTAGTCAGTATTTCTTAACAGCAGGAGAACAGATCACCAAAACATTGCCAAATGGGTCTTTGAGCTTTCCCACGCGCCCACTGCAACAAGCAGCACCTTCTTCAACTTCAGCAATTTCACCATCAGAAACAGCGCCAGCCTTGGCTACAGCAGCTTCCACATTCTCAGTCTCCAAACAAAACACGCATCCACTTGATTAAACAAGTCCATTTGTTGAAGTAGACTTTGATGAGCCATCAATAATCTTATGGTGAGCACCCTGCAGTAATAACAACAGAACCAGCTTTCAGGAAACAAGAAAATTGCAGAGACTGAACAGAGGTTGCTCCACCAAACTGTTATAACTCCTTTCCAAGTTAACATATATCGAATTTTACTGTATAATATGATCATTAATGTAGACAGATCTTATATATTTGAGTTCTTGCTGCCATATAAAAAGATGGAAATTGGTACTGGGTGAAAGAGATCATATTTAGATAGATGAATGGAGAGGAGAATTGAGAATATACCAAGAATGCCAAAAATGCAAGCAAGTTCAGAAGCTGTGAAGATTGCCATTATTCTTCACCAGAAGTTCTGGTCCAGAACTTCCTGAAGTTCTTGATATTGTACTTAGCAAGGCTTATGAAAAACAAAAACCGTCTTCGATGAGAAAAGCCTAGGATCCAGGGAAAGTAGCACTTTTCCTGAAATAAATGTTACTATGTACGTTCAAAAGCCCTTTGCATTATGATTTGTGCTGCTGCTGCACGTTATATCTTTTATTACTTCCACTAATTCTGTTAGCTAGGTCTAGCTAGTAGCTAGTGAATCTTCTCAGTAAAAGTTTATGGAAGTTGCTAATGTCATGAATCTTCCACCCAGTACCAATGTAGACAGACCTATAGAATGGGTAAAATATGTTTCGACTGAACCTAAGCTGCTGCTACTGGACAATCTAGACCTCTTCTCTTTTACTAGAACTGCTGCAACTCAACCAACAAAGGAACCATGAAAGCTCTCAGATTTGTCCAAGACTGCCGACAAAGCTTCATTCTCACTGCAGAACGAGTAAACTGCAATAGCGCAGTGATTTTATAACACATGGATATCATTATGAACTTTCGGGAACATTCACGGAAAAATACAAAGTCATAGCCTCTTTAAAACAAGAACTTAAAGCAAACGAAGCAGCGCAATGCATAGAACACTCCTAATGTCATTCAGTAAAATCCACATTCGTCTAATCATTAAAAACTTCTTATTTCACCTTGAAATGTCGCAACAAATTCGGGACAAAGAAAAAGCTAAGGATTTGAGAAAAAATATCATCCTAGTAATACAATAAATTGAAGCCTCAATGGAGCTACATTCTGCTAGCCATGTTACTTTCAAAAGTTAAAAAAGAAGATTTACTTCAGTCATTCAAAGCAATCTGAGTGACAATCTCAATGTTTGCTAATGTGAAGCAACTTATTGGCTAAATGTAGAAACAGCAGAGAAAGATAGTCTCTGAAGAACCATAGAAAGAAAGTATAATTGCTACAGTATTATTCTGTAAAGGGACCTCTGCATCATTTCAGGAAAAGGTAAAAGTAAGAATCATGAATCACTTTAATGCTTTTCATCTTAAAATACAACAGATCACTCTATTTACCCTCAGTAATAAATGCAACTTTCCATATGAAACCTAAAACTAGAAGGAGAGATCAATAAAGAAACACATCAAAGAATATAATACACAATTAACATGAAAACATAATTCAAGTTTTTATTATTGACCAAGAACTTTTGCACAAACTTACCTATGTAGTCCATTTTCTCAAGCCTTGATCTCATTTCTGCATTCCATGTTTCAGACACAGATGTTTAGGTAGAGTCAAGTGCAGAAAATATTTTGTGTAAGGTTAAGTTTACTTTAGGTTGTTCAAAGTGAATTTTGTGAGAAGCGTCAAAGGTTAGTCTGTTACTCCATTTTCTTGGAACTTAGCACAAGTACACAGTAACTTGCTGTTAAAGCTGAACAGGCCCAACAAAGGTTAGTCTGTTACTACCCAGTTCACTTTCAACCTGAGGACAGAGACAACTAGAGGAAAATTAACAGGAGACTGGAAGCTTCATTTGGAAGAAGAATTGAAACCTGACAAGAAACTAGAAGGAAAACCTTTAACAGACTTCCAGCATCAGAGAAACACCCTTGAACTCCCTCAATCCGACCCCTGCTACTCCTCCTTTCAACTGCAGGAACTAGGAATCCTGCTCCTTTACTTCTACTGAACTAAAGAAACAGCAAATTACATACACCCTCACAACCATTGCAGGACTGGAATCACCCCTGCTACACACTTCTTAACAGTAGCAATAGACCTTCTTATAACACATAAAGAGACCACTAACTTTAGATCTTATAATAGCAAGGCAACAAGATTCATACCTCCAACTCTAGTAAGATAAGGCTGAAGATCCAAGGCAATCTCATCTTCATCGGAGTCAGATTCATCATGATCTTAAACATTTTTAACAAAGAAATATAAGCCATCATAGTTAATTGGTTATTAAGTAAAATAGACAAATAAATCAAGAGAAGATTAATATACCTTCTTGTCCACAAACCCAATCTCTAGTACACTATTTTGCCTCGGCATTTGCAGGAAGAATAGAACTTCGAAACTTTCCAATGACATGACCACCAATGCTAAATGCAGATTCAGAGGCTACTGTGGTAATAGGCACACTCAAGACATCCTGTGCCATTAATGAAAGTTCTGGGTACCTTAATCTGTTATCTTTCCAGAAGCCAAGTACATCTAAATTCCGATTTGATTTACGATCAAGAGTAGCTTCCTCCAAATACAAATCTAGTTGAGTTTTTCCAGCACTCGACTCCAATTGACTCTCATATAAATCAAACTCATCATCTGCATCGCTCATTTCATTGCTAACGCTACTACAAGCATATTCCCCCAACGAGGTAGTTGTGGTTGAAGGTATTAAGTACTCTTTGAACAATAAATGTAAATTCTCTTCAATAACCTTTACTTTTTCATCGGCAGTCTCAGGATTAAGGCTTGAAAAACAAAATTTAACATACTTCAATTTATATCGAGGATCAAGAACAATAGCTATAGATAAAATGATACTATACGACCTCCAATATTTCTTGAACTTCCTTAACATCATAGTTGCCATCTCACTCAGACCCAAATCTTCACTACCTTTTTCTTCCTCTAACAACTTCTGAATTTTATATATGTTTCGAAGATACAAATTGGCAGTCGGATACTTGCATCCAGAAAATAATGTTGTAATGACATAAAATGGCTTCAAGAAATTAGCTATTACCTCGACCCTTTACCATTCCACTTCACTAAGGGCATGTTTAAAACCAGTGTCAACCAACTTATACTGTATGTAAGCCTGCTTATATTGAAGGGCACTTTCAAGCATCTGATAGGTGGAATTCCATCGAATAGGCATATCTTGCCGAAGCTTTTTGGAACATCGCAGGCCAAGATTTTTAATGCATTCCACAAATTTTACTATTCTTCCTTTTGAATACTTGATGTGTTTAACACCCTCTCTGATTTTTACAAGAGCTACATCAATTTCCGCTAACCCCGCCTTAACAATCAAATTTAGAATGTGATTTCCACAACGTATATGAAAAAACTTTCCCTCACAAACTAAAGAATGCATTAATGATAAATGTTGTTTCAAAGTATCTACGACGCCATTGTTGCAAGTCGCATTATCTAAAGTGAGAGTAAAAACTTTTTTTTCAATACCCCATTCTTGAAGAAAATTAATTAACAAAGGACCTAAAACTGCACCTGAATGTGGTGGAGGAACGTGGCGAAAAATCAGTACTCGTTTCTGAAGCTTCCAATTTAAATCCACATAGTGAGCAGTCACACACATATAGCCATTAGAAATGAGTGAAGTCCACATGTCTGATGTTAAACAGATTCTGCTAGGAATCACAGCAAGCTCATTTTTTAGCAAATCTTTTTCCCTTGCATACAGTTTCAAAATATCCGCTTTTGCTGTGTTTCTTGATATGTGCTTCACCATTGTATTCAAATATGAATGAATATCTCTGTTGCCTTTATGTTCTGCGAAACTGAACGGATAATTATGTCTACATATGGCTATGGACATTTTTTCTCGAAAGGTTGCTTGATCTATCGGTGCACTTTGATGCTCTTTCGCATTCTTATGAATTGTGTCCAAATGACGCTTCAAATTCGATGTTCCAGAAGAAGGGTGCAGTATGTAATTTTTTTCACAAACCTTACAAATGGCTCTGAACTTTCCATCACTTGAAGGAATGGGAATTTGAGTAAACGAATCCCAAACAGTAGAAGTTTTTCTCTTGCCTCGTCTCCAAACTGAAGAACTTTGTTCACAAGAATCGTCAATTCCTTCTATTGACATCTCTACCTAAAGATAAAGTAAACAAAATCGATCAATGACATGGTAGAGATATCGATCAGTTTGGGTTCTGAAATCGATCAGTTTGGATGGTGAAGTTGGTTGAGAAATAGGATGGCATCGATCAATTTGTAGGGTTTATCCGTTTATGGGTTGAAGAAGCAATAATAGGATTTAGGAAAAACACGTACTGGTTGTGACTTGGTAGCTAAAAAATGGGTAAATTGGGTATTTTAGTTTTATCCATATAACTTAATGGATAAAATGGATAATATCCATTCTGACCCAGTTTTAAATAACTCAATATCCAGCCCATTTTAAGTGGGCCTAATTGGATGGATACTTATATTATTTAACCACTTTGCCAGCTCTAATCCAGTCAAATGAAAATAATTTTGGGAATTAGCCTATTGTTTGGCCGCCTTTCTTATCAGTAGATGCTACCAAATGGAATTCTACTCCATAGCCATTAGTAACAAGAAGTCTGCCATGTATGGTGTGGTGAATAACTTCTTTCCCCTTATCTCATTAGTGTCCAGCTGTAACAAGGAAAACAAAAATAAAAGAATACTCACTGTATAATCAGCCTCGAAGAGCTAAGGCATTTCTCCACCAATAATGGGTTCCATAGCTAATATATTTTTATCTATAGGGGTCTCCTAGCATGAGAAGCCATCACCACAGTTAAGAACTATTACTCAATCTCCACCCAACAGTAAGTCTATAGCGCATAAAACTAACGTCACGAAACACCAAAGTAAATAGGTTCGTTCCCTTCCTTCTGCTTTTTTTTTTTTTTCCTCTTGTCGCTCTAATAGGGTCAATGATTGCGAGGGCTCACTTTACTTCTCGTGTGCATATTTATGAATCTCTTCACACGGGCAACACTTTCATAACAGCATAGCATTTTTCATAGTTCCATCGAAAGTGTCCTCTTATCTTATTTTTCTCCGCATATATAGGACTCTTGGAATATTTGAGTCTTCTTGAATCCTTCTAGAACATCCTTCAAATTTTTATTTTTTTTTAATAAAAAAAAAGTATATGCTTAATACGCATCTATCCCAACTCAAGTCATTGATAGGTAACCTACTTCATTACCAGTATCATACTCACAAAGGACATCATTTTGCAATTTAGATGTCATAGTAAGACTTGATCAATGCCAAGTGCTCATTCTCACTTTTTCCTATGTTGATGACATTTATTTCACATTTTCTCGAGCATTGAGTAAGCTCTTGCAATCTCTTGCTCTCCCTCTCTGTATATTTTTTTTTTTTTCTAATCTCTCGATCAAATCAAAGTGTAGGCGTTTATTTCCTTTTTATGATCAAGCTCTCATATTAATTGCTTATTAGATTCGTGATCACCCATATCCAAATCTACTGCATTATGGTAGTATTCTTGTGTTGGCTATCACTTGTGTTTTATTCTGGTCATACATGTGTCTCTAAACCTTGTGGACACGATTGAATTGCTGGTTGCTCACCAATGATATCTACTTTATAAATTTAACACTTACCACAAGAATGAATCCCTATCATGGACTTGTGGCTCACTACAAACTTACTTTGTGATACTTGCATTCGTTCTATTTTAAGGTCACAAGTGACATTCTTCCTTCCTGTTTCTCAAATAAGCGAACCCTTTTCTTTTTGGATCAATACCTTAAACTATTCTCGCTAATCACACTCTCACTCTGCAAGATTTCTGTCCTTAAACTTTCTTCATGCTTCCTATGATCTTCCGTTAAGAGTGGGTGCTTCACATCGGCATCATGAAACTTTTCACTATTTGTGTGAGGGGATATTCTCCTTCATCTACTCGTCTTAGAGTAAAGTTTCCTATATTTACGGCGATATTGACCTAGTGCATAAGGTTCTTTTTATTTCACAATACTTATCGTTGCATTATTATGCTGGGAATACATTTGTTTTCTTAAATGCTTCACACGCTTGCTTATATTTATATAATATATTAGATTCCTCCTAGTCAGAACTTAGCAAATAAATCTCATTATGATCTGTTACTGTTGATTGGTTTCACTTTTTATTTCTCCACATTTAGGCTATGCCTCTTGTTTCACTGTCCAGATTGTGTCACACCTAACACACGATAACTGAGCTGGATTAGCTCATTCATCTTGAACTCTCTTGATTTATGTTCTGACCGAACTTTAAGCACTTCAAAACCGCTTAATCATACGTTTGAACACCACTGCATCCTAACTAGTGTGATAGGTTATGCGCTTGACAACCAATGTCATTTCTTGCAAAACTCTTATGTTACTCATGCTCTGGGTCACTCTTAACCGAACTTAAGAAAGTGAGGCTTCTTGAGAAACTTTTGTGCCGCCTGGGTATTAACTCTTAAGTTCAGTTCTAATTCAGCTCTATGAAGGTATTAAGGAAAAATAAGTTCCTTCTTATATATTCATACCTTTTTAATATCATCATGTATCCACGAAATTTCTTGAGGTACTTGTTATTATTATTTTCCTTTTAATTCTTCTTTCATACTATGGCCCTTTTGCCCTGATTGAATATATATATATATATATAATTATCACTCTCTTCATACTGTATACAAATGCGTACCATTATTTTCCAACTTTAGATCGTTGACATCCCATTGTTCTCAGGCTCACTTTTGAATCGTATAGGGCACTCTTTGCCACAATCTAAATAACATATTTTTAGATGAAGTGTCGTCTCATTATGTACCTCCAAATCTCTCGAAAATTCACTAAGCTTCAAAAGCACTGATACCATTTTAAGGCTTGGGGTCTTAAGCCAATACTACGCTAATAACTTGTCTGGAGTCTACTTCCATGACATTCTCTTTCTCTGTAATACGGGAACTAGATCTTCCAGGTTCTTTGATTTCCCTTGGCTCTAAAAAGAATGTCTTATAGTTTTGGTCTTTATTACCCTTCTTCTGGTTCACTGGTAACCAAGATCAAGCATAGCTGCCTTTGAAAAACTTAGCATTGCCATTCCATAATGGTATGCCACTTAGGCAATTTTTTCTTATTTCTGGCATCTCAAGATCGTACCTTTTGTGCATCTTAAACTTTAGTAATCTGTTCATGCACCTTGCTTTCATAAATATTAATATGGCTCCTTTTTTTTCTCCTCCTTAATCATTTGAGGGGCGCTCTTTAATGGGAATTATTCTGATATCTATCATTTCACACAGTTGACCAACTAGTTTTCTTCAAGCCCTCCAAGTTTTAAAGTAGACTTCAGGTATGCATCTCTTTTACTTGACTTTTAGCTAGTCTTTGTTAGGAAAAGAGAACAATATAGAAGAAAGGTTGTATACTAAACAAAGAAGAAGAGGAAGGAAAGAACACTTTGTATTTTGGGAGAGGAGTTGTTTTCATTCAACTTGACTTGCTACAAATGTCTAGGAATACATGGTTATTTATAGAAGAATTCTTTCATGTATCTAGCCTACACTACATGTAAACACATTAACTTAGTCCACACTTTACCTCTCCCAAGATACATGGATGACACTAATACATAGATGAATTCACACTCTAATTCA
Organism: Petunia axillaris subsp. axillaris; assembly: GCA_029990575.1. NCBI lineage: Eukaryota > Viridiplantae > Streptophyta > Magnoliopsida > Solanales > Solanaceae > Petunia > Petunia axillaris. The sequence goes on along the minus strand of JARKNS010000001.1, from coordinate 6,439,156 downwards.
TGTACTAACTTAATATTCTAGTACATGAACTAATGTAAATACATGTAGACAAATGTAAACTAATGTGAACTAATGAGAACAAGTTTATTATTTTCACATTTCAACATCCCCTCTTAAACTTGTTTCATCACACCAACTGCCATCCTTAGCTTTTGAAAAAGCTCAATCTTCAACGGCTTGGTAAAAATATCTGCAATTTGATCTTGCGACTTCACATATATGAGCTCCACTTCTTTATTGGCAGTCCTCTCCCTGATAAAGTGATATCTTGTATCAATATGCTTGCTTCGTTCATGGTACACCAGATTCTTGGCAAGTTCTTGCGCAGATTTGTGGTCAATATAAATCTCTGTGGCTTCATCTTGTGGCAAATTGAGCTCCTTCAATAATCTCCTTAGCCAGATACCATGACATGTACATGATGTTGCAGCCATATATTCAGCTTCACAAGTCGACAGAGTAACAATATCCTGTTTCTTAGAGCTCCAACAAATAGCACATTTACCCAAGAAGAATAAAAATCCGGTGGTGCTTTTTCTATCATCAACGTCTCCCGCAAAGTCACATCACAAAATCCCACAAGCTTGAAGTTGCTAGAAGATGAATAAAATAAGCCAAAATCAATCGTACCTTTTAGGTAACGAAGAATTCTTCTAGCAGCCTTTAAGTGGGTAGAAGTAGGAGCTTCCATGGAGCGGCTTACAACTCCAACCGCATATAGTATATCTGGCCTTGTACATGTCAAGTACCTTAGGCTTCCCACAAGACTCTTGAAAAGAGTAGGATTTACCTTTTCTCCATCATCAAACTTTGACAACTTTAATCCACTCTCCATTGGTGTATTCACGGGATTGCAATAAAGCATGTTAAACTTCTTCAACACTTCATTTGCATAGCTTTCTTGAGAGATAAATATGCCTTCCTCCTTTTGCTTCACTTCTAAACCCAAGTAGTATGACATGAGACCTATGTCCGTCATCTCGAACTCACGGGACATAGCCTTCTTGAAATCTTCAAACAAACTTGGGTTATTTCCCGTGAAAATAAGATCATCAACATAAAGACAAACAAGTAATATATCTCCATTAGAATATTTGATATAAAGAGCATATTCACTAGGGAAACGAACAAACCCATTTTCTTGAAAATACTTGTCAATGCGGCTGTTCCATGCCCGTGGTGCTTGCTTCAATCCATATAATGCTCTTTTCAGCCTTAAAACTTTATCTTCATGACCTTTGACGACAAAGCCCAACGGTTACTAGATCTTCCACTTCATTTGTGCCGTTAAAGAAATAAGCAAGCGAATCATCTCCATGCGGGCAACGGGTGCAAAGACTTCCTCATAGTCCACTCCATGCCTTTGCTTGTAGCCTTTCGCCACAAGTCTTGCCTTGTATCTCTCGACCTCTCCTTGTGCATTTTTCTTTGCCTTGTAGACCCATTTCACTCCAATTGCTTGATGTCCTTTGGGAAGAGTTGCTAGCTCCCATGTGTTGTTCTTTTCTATTGCCTTGATTTCCTCTTCCATGGCTTGTCTCCACCAACTGTCCCTGACAGCTTCTTCAAAATTCACTGGTTCACTTTCAACAAAGAGACAAACTAAATTACTATAATCAAAATTAGTAATTCTTTCGGTATTCTCAAGAAGATCGACCAAAGTACTCATTTTCTCTGGCCTTTCTCCATTTGAGCTTTCTGCAGGGGAAGAAGATGCAACATTAGTTGGAGAAGGAGGAGGAGTTGGATCTTGCACAGGTGCCATGTGATCTTCTTCTTCTTCATCTTCAAAATATGGTAGAAAATCGTATGTCCTTTCTTCTTGAGCTTCCCAATTCCATGCTGCTTCTTCATCAAATTCAACATCGCGGCTCACCACCACTTTTTCATTTGTTGGGTTGTACAACTTGTACCCTTTTGAGCTTGTGTTATAACCAACGAACACATGCTTGACACTTCGATCATCAAGTTTAGCTCTCCCTTGTTGTGGCACATGGGTATAGGCTATGCTCCCAAAAATTCTCAAGTGTTTGACACATGGTTTTTTTCCGCTCCATGCTTCTTGAGGAGTTTGATCTTTCACATTCTTTGTGGGAGACCTGTTACTCAAATAAACAACACAAGAAACAGCCTCGGCCCAAAATTCCTTGGGCATATTTTTAGCTTTCAACATACATCTAGCCATGTTAAGAATGGTTCTATTTTTTCTCTCTGCAACTCCATTTTGTTGCGGTGAATAAGGTACCGTTAGAGGGTGACGAATTCCATGAGATTCACAAAATTCATTAAATTCTCTCGAAGTAAATTCGCCTCCTCTATCGGACCTTAAAGCTTTTATTTCAAAGTCACTTTCTTTTTCCACCAGTGTTTTAAAACTTTTAAATGCACCAAACACTTCTGATTTTTTCTTTAAAAAATAAACCCAGGTCTTTCTACTGAAGTCATCAATAAAGAGTAAGAAATATTTACTCTTACCAAAAGAAGGTGGAGTGATTGGCCCACACACATCGGTATGAACAAGTTGGAGTGGCTTGGTTTCTCTTGATGTGGCCTCCTTAGGAAAACTCCTCCTTGCATGTTTTCCAAGAAGACAGGCTTCACACAACGGATTGGGATGATTTATTAAAGGCATCCCGTGCACCATCTTCTTTTCTCCCATTGATTTGAGCGACTCAAAATTCAAGTGCCCAAATCTCATGTGCCAACACCATGATTCTTCTTTCACATTTGCATTCAAACACTTTGCTTCAATTGTTTTAAGATTCAAAGAAAACAATCTATTCTTTGGCATATGAACTTTAGCAATTAGAGTGCCACTTGAATCTCTAAGTCAAAGGTTCATATCTTTCATATGTATGTCATATCCCTTTTCAAGAAATTGGCCCAAGCTCAGAATATTATTTTTTAACTTTGGCACATAGTAAACATCTTTGATCAATTTGTGACTACCATCTTTAGAGGAGATAAGAATCGTACCTATCCCTTCAATTTGGATCTTTGAAGTATCTCCAAAAGTTACATTGCCTTTCACCCTTTTATTGAGCTCCACAAACTTGTCTTTGTATCCGCACATGTGGTTGCTCGCTCCATTATCCAGATACCACGAACCACAATCATCTTTGTCTTCTTGCTTGAGTGCTAGCAATAATGTTGACTCTTCATCTTCCTTGTTGTCGTCAACAAGGTTGGCCTTTTCTTCAACATTGCTACGACTTTCCCAGGAATAATGGCCAAATTTATGACAATTATAGTACTCAACTTTAGATTTATCATACCTCTTTTCATTTGTTTCTTGATGGTAGCCACGTCCTCTTCCACCTCCTCGGCCACGACCTCTATATGTTTGGTGACTTTTCTCTTCATTGTTGGAGTTTCTATCATTGCTTCTTCCTCTTCCACGACCACCACCACGTCCTCTTCCTCGTCCACGGCCTCGATAGCTCTTTTCACCTCCATCATCCTTCAATGATGCCTTGGTTTTAAGGAGTTGCTCCATCGGCTCTTCTTGTCTCCTCTTGATTTTTTCTTCGTGGGCTTGCAAAGAACCTTCCAGTTGCTCCACCGTCATCGTGTCTAAATCTTTAGACTCCTCAATAGCACACACCACAAAATCGAATTTAGGTGTTAGGGAGCGAAGGATCTTTTCTACCACACAGACATCTTCAATTTTCTCTCCGTACCTTTTCAATTGGTTCACAACAGCCCGCACTCTAGAACCGTAATCCGAAATGGATTCGGATTCCTTCATTTTTAAAGCTTCAAAATCAGCCCTTAGAGATTGAAGCTTCACCTTCTTCACTTTGTCAACTCCTTGGAGAGATGTTTGTAAAATCTCCCAAGCTTCTTTTGAGGTAGTTGCATCAGCCACCTTCTCAAACATGGTATCATCCAAACATTGATGGACAAGAGAGAGGGCTTGTTGATCCTTCTTCCTTAACTTTGCCAAAGCATCCTTCTCATTTTGAGGCAAAGTTTCGTCATTGTCGGGTTCTTCAAACCCTTCTTCTACAATCTTCCATGCATCTTGAGAGCCAAGTATGACTTTCGTACTTATACACCATTTTTGATAGTTTTCTTTTATAAGACGAGGAAATTGGAAAGCAAGTAGGCCATTGCCATTGTTTGCCATGGCTCTGATACCACTATGTTAGGAAAAGAGAACAATATAGAAGAAAGGTTGTATACTAAACAAAGAAGAAGAGGAAGGAAAGAACACTTTGTATTTTGGGAGAGGAGTTGTTTTCATTCAACTTGACTTGCTACAAATGTCTAGGAATACATGGCTATTTATAGAAGAATTCTTTCATGTATCTAGCCTACACTACATGTAAACACATTAACTTAGTCCACACTTTACCTCTCCCAAGATACATGGATGACACTAATACATAGATAAATTCACACTCTAATACATGTACTAACTTAATATTCTAGTTCATGAACTAATGTAAATACATGTAGACAAATGTAAACTAATGTGAACTAATGAGAACAAGTTTATTATTTTCATATTTCAACAGTCTTCCCTTTAGGGATAACTTATTATTCTTCGTAGTTTCGAGTAAATTTTTTTTCTCAAGTTTCCAACTCATCCAGTCAATGTTAGCTCCTTGTGACATTCCATTCCAGACAATATTCGGTGATTTTATCTCTTCATCTTTTATGAAGTCTTTGACATCTCCTTGATAATTCATATATGGTGCAACCCGACTTTAGGCTGCCTCTAATTTATCGCATCTGACTTGGGTACATTCTTATTTCATTCCATCCCGGCATTAACCTCTTTTTTTTCTTGGGAAGTAACATTTTACAAAGCATATCTCCCATTGTCGGTGAGGTTCTGTTAGCTTTTACTATCGCATCGCCTAATTGCGTCGCATATGTCAATCATTCCATTGATCAACAGAAGTAAGAGTCAGACTATCACTTTGAGGTTGAGCGCACGATCTAGAATATGAAAACATGGGAAAATTTTCCTAAAGGTCCGTAATCCCACATTTATAGATATGGGGCCCTCATACCGATAAATGAGGATCTACTGACACGGCTTCATAGACTCCCTAGGACTCTCTAAATCTATTGCTCTGATACCAAGTTTGTCACGACCCATTTTCTGAACTAGCTGTGACCGGCACCCGGTATCTGAATTTGACCGGGCGAACCCTCCAAACTTGTCTGTGATTTTCTATTTCTGTTATACTATGCAAATGATACAATCATAAAAAAAAAAAAAATTTAATAATTAAGTCTGAAACAAAATTCATTCTTAATTTGTATCTATAAAATAAATAACTCTACTATGTTACATTCAAAACTTCAAACCATGTAAAATAGACAACCACACCCAACTGCTAGACTCTCTATGAAGCCTCTAGGATTTGATACCTGACACCACTATATTAGTAAGAAACATTGGAAAATAAAGAATCTCCACGAACAAATGTGGAGCTCACTAATTGGCTGGGTAGTGGGAGAACATCCTAGCTCACAACCTGCTTGCCTGCAAAACCTGTGCCTACATTGACATATGTCAATGTAGGTTCCCATGAAGAGAACATCAGTACACCACGATGGTACTCAGTGAGTCTCAACTATCCTCCCACTAAAGTTGGAACGAGTGATAGAAAATATGCTATGCATGATAAAATCTCATAGAACAATATAAAACATTTAAAATTGTTCTGCTATATTTGCGCAAAAGCAGTTCCATAATAATCAAAAAAATATATTCTTTTTTTTTCTTTCTTTTCTGGGGAGTACCAATCAACTCTGACATCCGAAACTTATTTTCTTTCTTTTCTTTTCCTGCAGCATCCCACAGTTCAAGGTCTAGCATGCTAGTATTCATTGCCCGACTATGGCAATTATATCGTAGTGCCCAACTATGGCACAAGCCTATTCTGGCCTGAGTAGTTCCAGGGTAAAACGCAACCCGACTATGGTCACGCATCGCAGCCCGACTATGGCTACGAATAGGTCTACCCGTCTCAGAATCTAAGGTAACTCCCAAAAATATTCTTTTTTTCTAAAAACTTTCTGTGACCTCTTTAAGGTCCAAAATATTTTCTGTTACCCCTCGGGTCTAATTCTCTTTCTAAAAGTTTTTTGTGATCTCTTGGATCAAAAGCTATGTTCTTTGATAGTGAAAATATTTAATTCACAAGTCTATTACGTTTCTCAAAATATAGTATAAGTATAAACATGCTTATTCTTGAAACTAGAACTTATTTGCTAATAAATATTAATATACGCAAGTAACTACATGAAAGAAATCCTCTAAAATTCATGAGGTAGCACTTATACTACAAGACTTGAGTGAGAAATCACATAAATCGATTTATGGATAATGTGAGCTTACCGTTCCAATGAAACTCACATTAACATACAAAGCAGCTTCTCAAACACCTTAAAATCATGAACTTTGTGGGAAAAGACCTTAGTAAGAACATGCCAAAACTCACCTCGATTCTTCTATCAAAACAAACGTTTGCTCCTATCCGCGTAATTCCACCAACCAATTCTACAAGCATCAATCATCAATTTATGTAATCACTCCAATAGTTCTTAATCTTATTCTCAATTGAAAAACTTAGGTTCAACTCTTAACTTTCTAGATTTTGAGAAATTATCCTATGAATATAATCTCTTGTGATAAATAATTCTTGCGTATAAGGACATTATAAATTCTTAGAAAAATTTACCTTGATTATAGCTTGAAGGACGGTTCTGCTCGAGAAGCTCCAAGTGTTTTTGTTCCCTTTGCTGGGACACGCAAGAGGAATTTTCCTTTAAGGAGTATTGGTACTCTTTTGGGCCCACTAATGAAATTAAAGCAAGTTTTGACTTGGATTCTTTTACCATTAGGCCATAAAAATGTAATATGCACAATGGATAAGTTGACCCTTTATCCTGATGCCTAGCACGTTGCTAGGTTACTACCAATTTAAACTTTGGCCATCTAAGTTATGTTTAACTTTTTACCCTTTATTATTTTTCCTTCCTTCCTTCCTTATAGTTAAATACTTGTACCTAATCCAGAATAAATATTATAACTTATTTCCACCATGTACTTCAAACTCGGACCTCCTCAATACATACAAAATAAGTTTATTTAAATATTTCTCATGCCAATAAGTGTTTTGAAATTTAGAAAATTTTGAGGATCGTTACAGTACTCATTCGGAAATACTTACAGAAACTCTGGCAAAATTTGTACTCGCAGATATATATTGAAATCACGATTATGCTCCTGCAGTTTTTCTTATTATTCGCATTGTCTCGACTTTGATACTAAGATTTTCTTGTATTCACTAACCAAATTTGATTTGTGATCCTAAATTAGTTTAGGCCCATACAAATTGGCGCCGTCTGTGGGGATACATTCATAAACGCTTTGTTCTAAAGTTGAACGTCTTCTTCATTTGAATTCACATATTTTACCCGACATACTCGACGATATGGCTGACAATAGCAGATATCCCGCTGAACCGCAGTTAACTCCCGACGGACAGACTAGCGTTCAGTCGAACCCGAACTCTTCATCCTCGATGACGACCGAAGCCTTTGAGGCCTACATTGTTGCCTCACTAAAAGCTATTCAAGAGCAGCAAGCCGAGCAGGCTAACATTAATGCTGAATTTCGTGCCTCGTTAGAGGCGAAGAACAACTTAACCCAGGGGACCTCAAAATGGGGCCACATCTGGGGGTTCGGGTACCTTACCGAGCGCCAAGCCACACTTCGGGACGATTCCTACCGTGGCAGAAACTACCTCCTCGGTAGACGTTGAAAAGCTAACCAAGGAGATCGAAGCCCGAGTGGAAGCTCGCGTCGAGGCACGCATGGAAAAGCACCTCGAGAGCGTTCCCGGGGTGACTAAGGACGATCTTGATATCGACCAATATAGGCAGCTGCCATTCAAGCCCGAAGGTGCTCCAGCCTCAACTCCTAAAAATTTAAGATCTTCTTCTTGAAAAAATATGATGGGACCATTGACCCCAAAGAACATCTGACCGAGTACATATCAATGGTGCTGAGCAACGACTTATCGAAGGTAGAGAAGGAGTCGATGTTCATGAAAAAATTCGGCGAATCTCTAGAGAAGAGAGCACTACGTTGGTACATGCGCTTACCATCGGGGTCGATTTCCACGTTTAAAGAGCTGGTTAGTGCATTCGTTGAAGCTCACACAGGGGCACAGAAAATTCTCCAAAGAAAGGAGGATATATTCGAAGTCAAACAACATCCCGGTGAGGCACTCAAGGACTTCCTCGAGCGCTTTCATGCTGAGCGCATGGAGATACCTCCTATGGATGATACTCTAGCCATCATGGCGTTTGAGAAATGCATCAATGTTCGCAACTCTGAGGCCGCTGCTGAGTTGCGAAAAGAGCTCCAGCAGTATCAAAACCTGAAATGGGATGATTTGCATAATAGAGCTTACACCAAGATAAGACTGGAGGAAGCCGAATGGAAAAATAATGGCCGCAGCCACAACTACAAGAACCGAAGCGAATCCTCATATCGCACTGAGGCGCCTTGAGGAAACTCGAAGGGGAGGGATGAACCATACACCTCATAGAGGCAGCCTGTTAGTCAAAGGCTGGGAAATTCGCTTGGAAACTCGTTCGGAAATTCTCGTGTGAGCCAACGACTCGGCGAGATGGTTTTCCCCAATACGAACCAAAGGAACTCTTCGAGCCCAGCTTTGGTCGTAAAGAATAAGGAGCTACCTCGTATCCCCCACTATAACTTCAGCATAACGACCTCGGTGTTGGTCAATATAGTGAAGGGGACAGCTAGGGTGAGAATACCAAAGTACATGAGAACTTCTGCTGATAAAAGGGACCAAAATCTACACTACTAGTTTCATGCGGATTATGGCCACCGCACTGAGGATTGCAAAGTATTGCGCCTTGAGGTGGCACATTTATTGCAGAAGGGTGTGTTAGCTGAAGTCCTCACTGATAAGGGGAAGGAAAACTACACCAAGAACCGAGGTGATGGACAACCACCTCGGGCACCACCCCCCGAGAGAGTCATGAATGTTATCACCAGGGGGGGGGGTCAGAAGTGAATGGGGTGAACTTTGCAGCTGCCAAGAAGTTCGCCAAGCTGTCAATCACCATGGAAAAAAGAACTCGAGTTGGAGCCTCGGGGAAAGAAATTGTTTTTGATGATGACGATTGTGATGGGATGATGTTCCCTCATATCATCACGACGCTTTGGTCATCAAGTTGAGAATAAATGACTCGGATATCAAACGAATCCTGATTGACCCCGGTAGCTCGGTCAACATAATCAGCTACAGGGCCATTAAGGGAGAAGTTATCCATAAGGAAACTGTGTTGACTGGCTTCAGCAACTCCACTGAAAAGACATGGGTGAAATCACACTCAAGACGTTCGCTGAGGGAGTTGGTAAGGAAACACTGTTCCAAGTTCTACCCGAGGACATGGCGCATAATGTGATCCTCGGTAGATCATGGATTCATTCCATGGAAGCTGTTCCATCCACTCTTCATCTAGTGATCAAGTTCCCTACACCATGGGGAGTTCGGTCAGTAAAAAGAGAGCAACGAGTAGCAAAAGAGTGCTATTCGGTTGCATTAAAAAGTGGAGTCGTCCCGACTGGACCAAAGAGATAGCAACCAATGCAACCGAGGTCGAACGAAGATGACCGCCGAGGAGAAGTAGAAAAGATCCCGGTTTGCATTCAAGAACCTCGGAAGCAAAAAGCCGAGGACTCCACCATAGAGGAGCTGGAATCTTTCATGTTACCGAGAGATTTTCCAAAGAGGAAAGTGTTTGTTGGCTAGAGTTGGACCCAGAGTCGAAAAAAGCTATCCTCGAAGTCTTGAAGTCCAACAGACATTGCTTTGCTTGGTCCCATTCAGATATGGTCTGTATCGATCCGGAGATCACAACCCATAAATTGAATGTGGATCTCCAATTCACCCCGGTGAAGCAAAAGAAGAGACCACACGCCGAGGTCAAAAAGAAAGCGATTGAAGATGAAACTATGGAGCTGCAAGAAAATGGCTCCATAAGAGAGGTGAAATACCTCAAATGGCCGTCTAATGTCGTCGTGGTGCCCAAAAAGAACGGCAAGTGGAGGATGTGTGTAGATTACACTGATCTAAACAAGGCTTGCCCCAAAGATTCCTATCCATTGCCACAAATAGACAGGTTAATAGACTTCACGGCTGGACACAAACTATTAACCTTCTTGGACGCTTACTCGGGGTATAACCAAATTCTCATGGAACCGAAGGATAAAGAAAAGACCTCGGTTTGAAGAATGCTGGGGTGACATACCAAAGACTGGTGTGCCGCATGTTGAAAGATTACATTGGAAAGTCTATGGAGGTTTACATAGACGATATACTGATCAAGTCTATTCGGATGGACGACCATTTAAACCATTTGAGAGAAGCTTTCGCTCTTCTGAGGCAATATGGCATGAATTTGAATCCTGAGAAGTGTGCCTTCGGTGTAGGGTCGAGAAAATTTTTGGGATTCATCGTCTCCGAACAGAGAATCGAAGCCAACCTAGACAAGATCAAAGCCATCGAAAAAATCCCTGAGGAGCTAACCGGGGTAAAAGAAGTCCAGCGTTTAACTAGCCGAGTCGCTGCCTTGAGTCGATTTATCTCAAGGTCTTCGGAGCGATGCCACAAATTCTTTTTTTTCTTAAGGAAGAATAATCACTTCGAATGGAAACTGGAGTGTAAAGAAGCACTAAGGGAGTTAAAATGCTATCTGGCTAACGCGTCGTTGCTCGCCAAGCCAAAAGATAGTGAAACTTTGCTAGTTTACTTGGTTGTATCCGAGGTGTTAGTTAGTGCTGTGCTGGTTCGAGAAGAAGATGGAAAGCAATAGCCTATCTACTATGTGAGCAAGAGACTCCTTGATGCTGAAACTAGGTATCCTCATTTGGAGAAACTAGCACTTGCTTTAATTGTTACTACTCGGAAACTACGATCCTATTTTCAATGTCATCTAATAGCCGTAGTTACCACCTTCCCTTGAAGAAGTATATTGCATAAACCGGCGTTATCGGGGAAGTTATCTAAATGGGTAGTAGAATTAAGTGAGTATGACATCACCTATCAGCCCCGAACGGCCATTAAATCCCAAGTCTTGGCCGACTTTATGGCTGATTTCAGTGTTAGGGTCCTACCCGAAGCTGAAAAGGAGAACTCTATGTCGAAGGGTTCGACTTCGGGAATATGGATACTGTACACCGATGGGGCAAGTAATTCCAAGGGTTTGGGATTAGGCATAGTGTTGAAAGCACCCACCGGGAAGAAAATCAAGCACTCAATTCGGTTTAAAAAGGTGACCAACAACGAGGCCGAATACGAAGCAGGTTTGGCAGGCTTGGAGCTAGCCAAAGAAATGGGGGTAGAAAGAAATGAGTTAAGGTGTGATTCATAACTGGTGGTAAACGTGCTAGGAGAATATACGGCTCGTGAGCCCATAATGCAATAATTCTTGACCCGAGCACAAAGAATCTTAGCTCAATTCCAAGAACGGAAAATCAAACAAGTACCTCGGGAAGAGAATACCGAAGCCGATGCCTTGGCGAACTTGGTTTCGGCAGTTGACGAGGTACACTAGGGGACTGATTCAGTGGTTCGATTGCTTTCTGCACAAACGAGAGAAATGAAATTGGAAGTCAACTCGGTGGATCACAAATGGGATTGGCGGAGTAAGTTTATCTCTTACTTCGACTCGGGGACTCTCCCCCAAGATAAGAAAGAGGAAAAAAAGCTAAAGTCCCAAGCAGCTTCGTACTCAATGATCGAGGGAAATTTATATAGAAAATTGTACAGCAGCCCGATGGCCAAGTGTTTTGGTGCAGACAAAGCTAGATACGTGATGGCTTAAATACACGAAGGCGAGTATGTGCGCAAATTACTTAGAGCTGGGTACTATTGGCCCACTATAAGCACAGATGCAAAGGCCTTTGTGAAAAAATGTGATAAGTGTCAACGCCACGCCCAAATGATTCATCAGCAAGCCGAACCCCTGCATTCGGTCGTGTCACCATGGCCCTTCATGAAGTGGGAAATAGATATTGTTGGCCCCTTACTAAAGGGAAATGGTGGTGTTCGGTTTATTCTTGTTTTAACATATTACTTCACAAAATGGTGGAAGCTTGAGCTCTCATCGAGGTTAAACAGAAGGAATTGGTCGATTTTATCAAGAAAAACATCATCTACAAGTTCGGCTTCCTAAGGGATATCCTTTTTGACAATGGTAAACAGTTCATAGGGGCAGCTATCACTGATTTCTTCAAGCAATGGGGAATAAAAAGAATAGTGTCCACCCCCTACTATCCAAGTGCTAAGGGACAAGCCGAATCCTAGAACGGAATAATAATTGAAAACTACAAAAAGAGACTTGATGAGAAAAAAGGCCATTGGCCCAAAGAGCTACTAGGTGTGTTGTGGGCTATGCGAATCACAGAGAAGAACAGCACCGGTGAAACCCCATTTTCCCTTGCCTATGGCATGGATTCACTTATCCCCGTGGAAGTGGGTGAACCAAGTCTTCGATACGATCACACCATCGAGGATGCCAATCAGAAAGCCATGCGCATAGAGTTAGACTTTCTCGAAGAGAAAAGAGAGTTGGCTTTGGTTCAATTAGCAGCACAGAAAAGGCAGATCGAGGCATATCTCGACAGGAAAGCCAAACATAGGGATTTTAAAGTTGGCGATTATGTGCTGAAGGCTTCGAATCAATCAACAAAGAAAATAATGGTGGAAAAATCATTGCAAACTGGGAAGGACCTTACAGAGCTAAAGCGATTGTTAGAAAGGAACCTTATCAAATCGAAGACCTATAAGGCAAGCCCGAACCTTTGAATTGGAACATCTCCAACTTGAAGCGGTACTACTTTTAATCGAGGTAAACATTTCTTGATCAATTAAAATTTACCAACAGCCTCGACCCGAAAAACGCTCCTAGGGCTTCGGTCGAAATGTACTAACTTGCTCCTCGTTTCGTATTGCTTGACCTTTTCAGGAAGCGGATAAAACGATCTCCAGTGCTCGAATCTTCATCATGATTTAAACCCGAACACTGGGGGGAGTAAGAGGCAAATTGCAACCGAGGTCGACACCGAGCCTCCCAACCAAAGTCTATCTATTCAGCAACCGGGGACTGACACCCAGGAAATAGATTAGTACTTTGTAATTACGCCCTATAGCGGCATGTTGTCGACTTGTTTTTGCGCCTAAATTTTACTTCGACTAGGCCCTATGTAAAAAGCCGATTGTGGCTCGTTGATATCATCAATGAAGTAAACTTGATTCAATATCTCTTTGTTTCTATGATTTTACATGCCGAAGCTATATTTCAAATGCATTGACTCGAGAACGAGACGTCGTTCTAAGTTCGCATCGGTTTTTTATACAATTAAGTCTTGCAAGCACATCTTTAAGTGTTCGGCTCAAAGCGTTTCAAGAAGCAAAAACAAAGCTAACACTTAAACACAAAATATGAAGTCACTCATTGAAAAGCCCGAAGGCTATAAATTTTTATATACATCAAAAAGCCCGAAGGCCTAACAAAAACAAAAAATACAGAGGATGAACAACAGTGAAGAGCAAATCAAGTTCGGGGACTATCTTCACTTAAGGGTTTCCCTCTTCGGCATCTTCATTATCCTCTTTGGCGCTCTCGCCCTCCTCATCGCCTTCGGATTCACCATTATTCGAATCCTCACTCGAGGGAAGATCATCTACTATTCTTTGGGCTTCGGCAGCAGCGTCCCTAGCCTTGATTATTTCCTCTTCGAGCACGATCTGCCCAGCTTGGACTTGCTCGAGCGTGTCAAGCCTAGTCTTAACAATAGCCCAGGCCTCTTCAAACTTCGCCCTCGTTGCTTTGACTTCGGCCCGCTGATTGAGGTAGGAAACCCTCCCCTGAAGCTTCGAAACTTTTGCCCCGAAGAGCAGGCACTTGATCTACCTGGCTTTGCAACCCAACAAGCTTGGCGTTGCATTCCGCTAACTTACCACAGTAGCTCTCGCCTGCCTCTAGCACCTCGGCCTTGGCGCGGAAGAGTTCAGTTTCAAGACGATCATTTTCTAAGCTCAACCTCGAATGCTCGCTAACGAACTCATTCGTTACAGCCTGAACCCTTGCCTCAGCGGATTCCAAGACCCCGTGTAAGTCAGCCTCGGCCTTAGCTGCAACTTCATTAGCGCGACCCAAGTCTTTATTCAAAGCAGCAAATTGGGCTTCCACCTCGGCCATTCTATCCAAAACCCCCCTCTTTTGCTCTCCCCAAGCAGCAGTCGCTGGTTGAACTTGCTCCGTTCGGTCACGTTCTAGGTGAATAGCCTGCAATGAGAGGACCAAGCTCTGCACAAGATCAAAATCTTAGCGTCAAGGATAAGGGAAAGATAAGCTGCACGAACAAGAATGCTGGAAAACTTACACGAAGAGCAGAGGCGGCTGAAACACCCATCAAGCTCATAGGGCTATGGTTGTGAAGGGCGTGAGCTTTGGTGGACCCAAGCATAACATCGATGGCGGTGATGTCCTCTTTGGTAGGATCCAGTAGATTGGCCTCAAGAGCAATCTCCAAAGCCCGAGGTACAATGTTCGAAGTCTTAGTCGAACTTCGAGAAGCCTTGACCATGCTTTTAATCAAGCCTTCGCTTTCTTTAGCTTTGCCTTTCCGCTTGGCAGCCTCTTGGTCAGACTCCTCAATATTTATAACCTCGTTATCCCTAGGGACCTCAGAGATTGGCTCTGGAGCTACCTCGGGAGCGGCTATACCGACTTCTTCATCACTGGGCTCATCAATAAGACCTCGGCGTTTCTCAACCACCACCTCGGAAGCAGGGGCGGCAGTTTCCTCGATCCGAGGTCCATTCACCTTGGTGGCCCTTTTTGATTCAGCTCTCTTCCTCTTAGAGCCTGGGGAAGGGAGGGAAGCAACCTCGTAAATATGAGATGAAGTAGAAGTTGGGATACATATAAACCGACCCAGAAAGAGATCATCACCTTGCGAAGTCCCTTGGCGCGACGAGCCCTTAGATTTCCTTTCTTCGGCGAGTTGCCTCGCCAAACTTGCCATTTGATTGACGCCTTTTGTGGCGTCAAGAACTTTCTTCTCCTTCTTTTTCTTCTCTTTTTTCTCCTTCTTCTCTTCTCCTTCTTTGTCTCCCTTCTATTCGGTTTCCTCCTCCTGCTCTTCGGAGTCCTTAACAGCCTTGTTTGAGAAACCTAAGTGGGAAAAGAAAGAGAGAATGTTGAGAAACAGTAGTTCGAAACAATCACTAATAAATTTTGAACGTCGGTGAATAACTTACCATGCCTCTGCATGACCATTGGTTCTCCTTCAAAGCGGCTATGATCATCCACTGCCGAGGAGGACGCTTCTCTTATTTCATGACCTCGGTCACCCACTCGAGCAAATCCCCCGGTGGGTCACAAACATGAAAGTAAGTACGAGCTGAGATGACCGAAGACCAAAAAAAGATAAAATAACTTAAGTTGAGCATTCTACTCTTCGGGGAAGCCAGGCTCAGCTGATAGCAGCCTCGTGGGAATGAGCACATAATGATCATTCCAACCTCGATCACCGTGGTCTTCGATCTTGCTCAAAATAGTGTAAGATCCACGGGGTAGGAGAGCTACCACCCCGGCTTTGTGAAAATATGTGTAGTAATGGGAGATCAGATACTTGAAAGTGAAGGGCAACTCGGCTAACCCACATAAGTACTCGAGGGCCTGCATAACTCTCCAAACTCTGGGGCCCAGTTGAGCCAAACACAAATTGTAAGATCGACAAAATGTGTCGATTATAGGGTGAACTGGCAAACCAAACCCTATGGTGAAAGGGTATGTGAAAATCGAAGAATACCCTGGAACATGAGTGGAGGCAGCCACGTCCGGAGCTGAAACTCTTATTTCCACCTTGGGTCCCCAACGGCAATCTACTCGAACAATCTCAATCAAGTCTTCAGTTATCACGCTCTGAGTGACATGCACTGATATGTTTCTTTTCTTCTCCTTTTGGGCATCGGACTGAATTTGGACTTTGAGGTCCTTATAATTACTGAAATTCGAAGGGATAACTAACCGAAGGTCTATCTCCACTTCAAGAGGAATCTTCTTCCTAGACTTCTTCGAGGTGCCAGCTTCGATCTGAGACCCCTCTTTGCTGGCTTCGGTTTCGCCCGCTTGGCCACTTCTCTTTTTATTAGCCTCTTCTTTGCCCACCTGGCTACCTACCTCTTTAGTATTGATGATGTCGTTGCCCTCGACGTCATCCCTGTCATCATCGTGGTCATCACCACCAACATCAATGTCAAAGCTAACCTCAACCTTGTCGCAACCAGCCGTTGCTTTGTGTCGTCTTCGACCACTGGCTGTCGACGTCGCTTCCCCACCGCCTTCTGCCTCAATGACTTGCAGCGCCGGCACGGTGACGATGAAATCGCCGCTCATAATCGCGGCAGCAAAGCGCATAGCCCTCTCGCGAGAATCACTAGAGCCATGACTGGAATTGGTAGCAGACGTAATGTCAGATTTGAGGGAAAAAGATTAAACTCAAGACCAAATAGGTTGAAAGATTATCTGAAATGGAAGCTGTTGCTCCCAATGCACACGCAAGTATACGTGGTCGACAAGTAATAAAGTGATAAGTAGAGTATCGTTCCCACGAGGACTATTCAGACTGGACTCCTAATAAAAAAATTTCTTAACAACTATTCAGGGATCTTTTCTAATAGGGAGAATATTATCAACTAAAGAACAGTAATTTAAATGGTGGAAATTCTGTCAAACAATGGGGCAAACTTTGGTTGTAAACAATATTAATGAGACGGTCCAGGGTCAGAGCTACGACCAATCCAGTTGAGTTTTCCAATTGATTCCACTCCTCGAATCCCGGATTACTAACTAACAGTTTAAATGTACCCGTGAAAACCTTTCGATTCTTCACGGTCTATGCAGGCTACTCCAATCCCTATATGTCTATAGGTTGAATCACGTGTATGCATTAACGAATTCTATGATTAGTTAAGCTAGGCGAGCAAGTATATGTCTATTCTACTCACAAATTGGTTCCCCGATGCCCAGGTTCACAATCTAGCCCTACTCTTTCTTATTGCGTTCATAAATCCCCTCTTTCGAGTTCAATCTAAAAGCCATATGTAATGCCTAATTATCGGGCCCTAATAATTAAACAAGTGAAATCAAGAAAAAAATAAATAATCCGTTATGGGATTCAATATGTGGAATTCAATCTTCAAACATCAACATTCATGAAACGCTCTAACCCTAGAACGAAGGATTTAACCACGCATACTCAAAATCACAAGACAATAATTTGATGAAATAATGATGAAATGATTAATATATGAAAGAATATGAATTAAACCCTTTTTCAATGAAGTATGGTGCTCAACAATTGCTCCAAAGTCTGAACTTCTCTTAAAAACTAACTAGAAGAGTATTTATAATGTTTACAAAAGCCTAGCAATTAGCTACGCCTAAGCCTAGACGAAATAGGACTTCCAAAAACGCTCCAGGGGCGCTCTAGCTGGCGCCCCGCGCCTCAAAACGCGCGCAACAAGGCAGAGTCCGTCGAATCTCGCACGTAACAGCCATGCCCCACGCCACAAAACGCGCAAGAAAGTTGGGCGCTATAGCTGGCGCGGCGCGCCCCTCATGCGGCAAGACCTATTCCAGTTTTTCTTCATCCGCAACTTGCGTCGTGTCGTGCCTTCGTGTGCTCAATCCAATCCTCAATCCAATTCTAGCCTTTTCTTGCTAGATCATGCTCTTTAAAGCTTGAATTGCACTTCATAACAACCTACAATCATATGATGCAGGGCAAAAACGAGCGGAAGCTAAAGACGATATGAAAATGCGGAAGCTAAAACAAGATAGGCGATATCGATGAAGATATCGAGATAAAGAGCAAGACGAGGCTTGAACGTTTACCTAAGTAGCACCGAGGAACTCGTCTCGATACACCCCGGGTGAAGTCAAGGATCACCTATACTATGCAACTATCCTCAAGAGGCACCCGGCTCTTGCAAATAGAATGATCAAAGATGGATGAAGTTCAAATTGGATTCCACCAATTGAATTCAAATTCCTAACAAGGGTTCAAATGAGAGCATTGCTCAAGTTTCTTCAATATTCAAGATTGTATAAATGAAATGAAAGTCTAAGGGGGACTTTTATAGTCTTCTCCCATGCCCTATGTAATGTCTAAAATACCCCCCAAAGTGGGTTAAAACAATAAAGGCCACTTAGGGCTAAAGTAATACACATCAAAATGAAGGAAAATCCCGTAATGCACACACAGGGGTAGGTGGTCCGCCTCCCCCTCTAGGCGCTCCGCCTATCTTCAACTTCCAGAGAGTGGCATCCAACTAGGCGGTCCGCCTAGTGCCTTTAGGCGGTCCGCCTCCTCTGATCCTGAAGCTTGAATTTGTCTAGGCGGTCCGCCTCATCCTGGGAGGTCTTGAAATGGCTCAAAATGGACTCTAGGTGTTCCCCCTTGGTCCGTAGTTGGTCCTCCCTCGATGGTGATCAAGTTCATGACTCCAAATCACTCTCCGATCCTCCTCGGGAGCCCTTGATGTATACTCCTTGTGCTCTTGAACTTGGCTCTTGATGGTTGGTGCTTTGGCTCCAATTTGCCCGGCATCATCCCCCCCTTCTTGAAAGGATTTCGTCCTCGAAATCAAACCATCAAGTTCTACAATCAAAGACAAGCACAAAACAAAACAAAACTCCTACTACAAGAGTAGGTTAGTGCCACAAGTGTGGGAAAACACACTCTTATGGTACAACGAAGTATCAATAGCCATAAAGAAGTTCATGTTCCCAAGAGAACTAGCAATTACTTGGTTCAACAAAGAAGTGCACCCAACACAAGAACAAACAAAGAGATCAATAGCGCATGAGATATGCAAAAGCAAGCTATCAAAACCCCTATGATCCCTAAGTTCAAGATTAGCACACCAAAACGTCCCACTACGCGAGTAGGCAAGTCCAACAAGAGTGAATGCAAGGGATGTGGAAAATTCACTCTTGTGATAGAGCCAAGTATCAATACTAATCAAAAAGCTTATGTCTCCAAAGGAGACAACAAGTTCTTGGCTCCATAGTGGCAAGCACTCGCATCCATAACAAGCAAAGAGACCAATAGGACATCGAACATTCAAGATTAAGCAATCAAAGTTCTTATGACCCTTAAGCTCATGATCATCATACCAATCCTTCAATGCAATATTTTCACTATGTGGCACAATGGATTTGGCATGCTCAATTCTCAAAGTGTGGTTAGCATGTGGGATGGGATAGGCAAAATAGTGCAATTCACAATTAGCATCAAACAACCCATTCCCCTTCTTAAAAGCTCGCATACTCACACTAAGAGACACCTCCTCACCTCCAATTTCATCCTCGAGACAACCCTCCTCACATGATAAACTCTCAAGGAAGGCATTAATAATGGCCTCTTCATCATCATAACCCGATCCAACAAGAGTAGGGTCACTAGAAGAATCATCTACCTCACTCGAAGCTTCAAACAAAGAGTTGTCTATGGGATCAAATCCCTCACACCACGGAGGTTCTAGCTCATTCTCAACTCTAGTCCGATACAAATCACCTTCACAATTAAAGAGGCCCTCACGCAATGGGAATGTAAAAGCATGCACCTCAATTTCATAGTCAAACAAAGGCATCGTATCAAGACTAGGTTCTTCGCTCTCGCTTGAGGAGTCATCATAGACGACCATGTCCAATTCATGCAATTTGGACTCCTCAAGTTCACTCTCATCCTTACTACGACACACTAATCCACCAAAATCAATTATATCAACAAGGGTAGAGTCACGTAACTCATCTTCCCCTTTATCAAATATGGGTGGGGCGTCATAACAAGGGTCACAAGCAAGGTCAACTAGCACACTTTCACTAAAGAGAGGTCCTTTGAATTCCGGGCTCACATCATAATGTGGCTTATCAATTCCCTCAACTAGTGGTTCACAAGCACACACAAGTTGACCAACCGACTCTATGCTAGTTGTAAGCTCACCAAGTACATCACAAGTATCATCTAGCATCGAGTTCTCACAAGATAAGGAGTTTTTATGCTCATATGAAGGTGAAGAAACACTTACTTTTGAGTCGTTCCCGTGAACACTCACATTGCTTGAAGCATTGCGTTCAATTTCTCCTTCATGAAGCTCATAATCAAGATCTCCGTTATCTTGTCTTCCTTCCAAGGCAAACGGTGGAGGCTCTACTAGCTCGCCTCCAAAAGTACCTACACAAAGGCTATAGCAAAAAGAAGAAGATAACACATGGTTAGGACAAAGGGTGCCCTCACTCTCAATTTGTTTCTCCTCTCCTCTTCTCTCTTTCAATTCGCTCTCATGTGCAAGTATATGGGGATGAGGTCCAATAATGTCATCACCTCGCTCACTTTCCCCAACTCCCTCATTTGCCATGGGTTGGCTCATAGGAGTAGTGGAATTACTCCTAGAGTGAGTAATTATGTCTACTTGGGAAATGCCCAAGTTGTGGGGAGTGCCCACTTGTTGGGGAGTGCCCAACGGTTGGGGATTGCCCAACTTCCTTTCACTAATGCCTTCTCCGGCATATTTTTGGACACTCGGGGTCCATTCCTCTTTGAGGCGATCAAACCTCGAGCTTATGGATCTCACCTCGGCCAAGAGGTTGACCAAAGTGCTTACCGGGACCTCAATGGTATCGTACACGTCTCCGGCCATGTACCTATATCAATCAAAGACAAGAAAGAAGTTAGAGTAAAAACCTCCCTCACTCCCTCACTTTTTGAATGTCACTCGGTTCACTCGTTTAGTGGTGGGGGATTTATCACTCAAACTTGATTCAATGGCTTTCTCGTAGTTGAACAACCTCCTCGATAACCAACCAAGTTCACAAGAACCAAATACTCTTCGGGAAGAGTGGAATTGATGGGACTCGATGAACGCTAGGCTATTTAGGTGCGCACTTGAAGCAAAATCAAACTACGAGTCTTCTTTGAGGTCTACTCTCCTCTAAGCACGAGAACCCTATACGCTCAATGAACTAGTACTAGTAAAGTAGGAGGTGTTACTTGAAAAGTACTAGCCGGAAGGGATACAAGCCAACAAAAAGCGAAAACCTACGAAAAACTACAATCCGGGCACGCTCCAGAAAGAGGCGCTCCGCCTCCCCAGGTGGGCGGTCCGCCTGGACAAATACAGAGAGCTGCACAGATGGAGGCGGTCCGCCTCAAAATGTAGGCGGTCCACCTACTTGCTTTTCCTGCAGCTTTGCACTCCGCGTTTTTGATCTTTTAGCACCCAAATTTCCAACCAAAACACATTGTTTTTCCAATCTAATGGTACCCAAAGGTGTATAGGATGATTACAAACAAACCCCAATAGTTTTTAACCCCAATCAAACAACAAATAATCGATTTCGATTCTTGAAGCCAAGTTTCAAGGGTTTTGAAAATTTTGAGATTTGATTCTTCAAATTTTCGAATCACAACACCAAATCAAGATATTTTGGTACCAAAAGAACGGGAATCAAACATATATTGAACCCCAATGATTTTAAATGTTTGGGTGTTTGAATCCAACAAGTTTTTGTCAATTTTGTGAAATTTCAACTTTTGGGTTTGATTTTCACAAATTTGATTTTCAACTCCAAAACGTGTTTTGTTGGTACCCAATTGTCGAGAATACATAAACAAACAATCCCCGATAATCAAAACCAACAAAATCGTAACAACGAACGATTTCTAGCAATTTTTTTGTAGTTTTCAAATTTTTGAATTTTTTTGTTTTTCTTCAAATTTTCAAGAACGAACAACACAATCACGTCAACAACAAGAACAAGACCGAGGATTCGTAAGAACGAAGCCTAGCCGTGCTCTGATACCAACTGATGCAGGGCAAAAACGAGCGGAAGCTAAAGACGATATGAAAATGCGGAAGCTAAAACAAGATAGGCGATATCGATGAAGATATCGAGATAAAGAGCAAGACGAGGCTTGAACGTTTACCTAAGTAGCACCGAGGAACTCGTCTCGATACACCCCGGGTGAAGTCAAGGATCACCTATACTATGCAACTATCCTCAAGAGGCACCCGGCTCTTGCAAATAGAATGATCAAAGATGGATGAAGTTCAAATTGGATTCCACCAATTGAATTCAAGTTCCCAACAAGGGTTCAAATGAGAGCATTGCTCAAGTTTCTTCAATATTCAAGATTGTGTAAATGAAATGAAAGCCTAAGGGGGACTTTTATAGTCTTCTCCCATGCCCTATGTAATGTCTAAAATACCCCCCAAAGTGGGTTAAAACAATAAAGGCCACTTAGGGCTAAAGTAGGAAATACACATCAAAATGAAGGAAAATCCCGTAATGCACACACAGGGGTAGGCGGTCCGCCTCCCCCTCTAGGCGCTCCGCCTATCTTCAACTTCCAGAGAGTGGCATCCAACTAGGCGGTCCGCCTAGTGCCTTTAGGCGGTCCGCCTCCTCTGATCCTGAAGCTTGAATTTGCCTAGGCGGTCCGCCTCTTTGTGTAGGCGGTCCGCCTCATCCTGGGAGGTCTTGAAATGGCTCAAAATGGACTCTAGGTGTTCCCCCTTGGTCCGTAGTTGGTCCTCCCTCGATGGTGATCAAGTTCATGACTCCAAATCACTCTTGGATCCTCCTCGGGAGCCCTTGATGTATACTCCTTGTGCTCTTGAACTTGGCTCTTGATGGTTGGCGCTTTGGCTCCAATTTGCCCGGCATCATCATACGAAATAAAATCAATGCAAAATCACATTCGTCAACTAGAAAACGTGCGAATAAAGTATCCAAACGTGAGGAAATATTAAGGAAATATAGGCATAAAATGCCAATCATCACCACCCCACACTTGAACCTTTTCTCGACCTCAAGAAATGACAAATAACTTCTCAACTGAGGTAGAAGAGGTCTGCCTATGACTATGGTTGATACCGACCATTGAACGAATGCACACATGACTACTATGGGTCCAACAAACATGCCAACAATTTATCAAACATCAAAACATGATTACAACCACCCCAAGACAACTCAAGTGCACAAACTCGACTCATTGCAACCATGCTCCCACAAAGTCACCCCTACCTACTCAACCAAGAAGCCACGACTTCACCTATCTCATGTAAACCGTGTGCCCTCACCAATAATGAAGCAAGAGAGGGTCCCCCAAATATCACACAACAATGAATATCAAGAATAGAACGGGGACAATAGCATAGAAAGAGTTCACTCACTCTCATGAAAAGCTCACATGTCACACATGATGTACATAGGCTTGCCCGTATTATAGGACTCGACTAATGTAAGCTCACTCCAATCGGGATTAACTAGGACTTTAAAGGGTTGTATTGTAGACTAAGGGGCTGGTAGGATAAATATGGTAATAGTGACTACCTCCCTAAGCACTTTAATACATCACATTCAATTTAAGCACATATCTCATCAAAGCCACCCAATTCACCGCCCAATAAATTTCACACACACCTTTTTCAATAAGTAGCAATTTTTCTTTTAAGCACAACACTAGCAAGGATGGATATTCATTTCTTTTTCTTTTTTTCTTTTTCCAATTTTTTTCAGCTTTTCTTTTCATTCGTTTTTTTTCTATTCAATTCTTTTCAAACCTTGCCAATTCTCCTTCAACTACTTCACAATTTATCAAGTATTCCCCTCATTGGTTCCACTCAAATACTTCAACCACAAACTCCACAATAATATAAAATTATCAATTAAAGTGCTTAAGGAGTAAAGGGTCAAAATAAAGCAATTTAGAACAGGTGGGTAGGCTCGCGGTGTGGGTGCCAACAAAAAGGCCAAAGGGATCACAACAATCAAGGGTGCATATAAGGGTAGGCACATCAAGGTAAAAGACGTATCCAAGAAGGCCTGTATCATCTCCCGACTAGAGCAAACCTAGGATTTCGCTTTGCACACACACGGGGCAAGTTCTAGACACCAATATGCAAACATGGAACACAATAGAATATGCCTCACAACACACATTGCACACAGTCCACACGAAATGGCTCCATCACCACTCTCAAACAAGCAAATAGGGTGCAACTTGTGGGAATTTAAGCACTAATGCACAAAGGTTCACAACAAAGTCAAGTGAGTGGACTCAAGCATCTCAAGGGGGTCATTCTATTTTTTTCTAGGCATGCATCACAATTTAAAACCAAAATACACCACAAATAGCACATGCAATAAGTTCAAGTCCACCGGTATCAAACAAATCAAAGGCACCTAGCATTCTACCTATTTCTTTCGTCTAGGGCCACCTATAACTAACTGTTCTAATCCTAAAAAGAAAGAAAATAAAAAACTACCCGGTTCAAAGGCCTCCCCGTGGAAAAGAACCGAGGTCATAAGAAAAACCACGGGGTGGATGACATGTACCACTACAAAACCTATAAAGAAAATCTTTTTGCATTTTTTTTCCTAATAAAACAAAAGCAAATACTAAAAAGAAAAACAAAATGTCAAGTGACAAAAGAAAAATTCTAACGGTACATGCATCCCTAACCTCAAAAATAAAGGGGAGTTCCCGCACCCCACACTTAAATCAAGCAATGTCCTCAGTGCTAAAAATAAGAAAGTGCAAGGGTAAAGAAAACTTCCCTGAGGGCCAATCGGCCTACAATGGACGGTGCGATGGAGTGCGGTCTTCATCCTCCTCCTCCCCGTCTGTGGCACCTCCCTCTGCATCTGTCTCCACACTATCACTGTCCGGATCACGATCTATGATGTCCGAATCAGTATTCTCATCCTCCTCCTGGGGTAGCGCCACCGTCTGCATCATACCCAGCAGGCGTCTCGAAGAATCCAATAAAGGAACTGTGCGATCAACCGCAGCCATATCCATGCCGGCCTGCCGGGTCATATGCTCCATCATCAGGTACTGACGCGTGGACAAGTTGGCGTGTGTGTCCCGCCACTCGTCCGCTGTCAGTCGCACTGGTGCGATGATGGTCACACTCTTCACCGCTGCGATATCAAAAGTCTTCTCAATGTCGGGGACAATGCGATCCCCGACCTCATCAACCGGGACTCCCTCCTTTTCTAGATACCTAGTGAGAATGTTCCCAAAGTACAATCGGCTACACGTCTTCGTGTTCCTTTGCTGCTTCATCACTTTCAGCATATAGTAGCCAATGTTAACCCGATCATGCACGCCCGAGTCTTGGTGACCTCGGAATAATGGGCCACAGGTAGAATGCGTGCATTGATTAACCTCATCCATACTCGATCCGTCTTCAAGAACTGTATGGGTCCCAATTGGCATAGAACTCTTGCACAAGGTCGAGGTTAGCGTGGCCCGGACTCTCAAAGACCGAGTCCCAATGCAAGGCGTGAATGGCCTCTCTCACACCCAAACACTTCTGCATCAACTTCTTCTCATCAATGGCTTGCTTGGGAATATATCCCGCAAGCCGCACGTTCTTGTACCATGTTTGGCTTTCGCCCTTCTTGACAAAGGAGAGGCCGAACCTCGTCCTACACCCGGGCCTTGGGATTGGCACTGCATCTTTGGGAACTCTAGCCTTGGCCTTGGGCTTGGCCGGTGCCTTGCCCTTTGCTTTGCTCGATGAGGCCTCGGCTTGTAGTGACCTTTTAGGAGCCGAGACGGAGGAAGAACCCGCTTTGTTGGATGTTCTAACCATGGTGCCTACATCAAACAAAAATGCCAATGGGAGATTTTAATTCAAGCACAAAGTCAATTGGGTGGGTCAACACCCCACACTTATCGCTCATTAAATTCATCAACAATTCAACTCATAACCACGAGCGACCCCACACTTAGCAAAAACAAGCATTGCAAAAATTGCCACGGGCGTGAACTTCATGATCAAGCTAGTGGAGGTTACAAAATATCCAATTCTATGCATGTGTGACACCCAATGTTCAACTTAAGCCTAATGATACCATTGCTACTCAAGAATTCACGAGGTTAAGCATTTTTCATAATAGAGGCATTTTATCAAACACTTGGTGTGCACAATTTTCAATTTGCAATTTCAATGGCTAAAGTAATGTATCAACCCTCCCAAATTGTTGGGAGATCTCTTTTTGAAAGTAAACAAGCCAAACATTAAGCACAATTCATGAATATAAGCAATTAAGACCAAATTCTAGTCACTATGCTTGCACACAAGTTAGGGATTGAAATATGGAACGATGATGTTAACTTACTATGTAATGGAAAGAGAAGGAGGAGAAACACTTACTTGAAGAGTTTAGGATGATTGGAGAAGAACTTGAGATGAATTGCAAGAATAGGAGTGATTTGGGAGAGTTTGAGAGTGTTTTGATTGAAAAATATGAAGAAAAGGAGAGGAAAATCTGGTGAAAAGGGGGAAAGGAAAACCGGGTCACGGGTCAAAACCCGGTTTGACTCGGATTTAATTTTTTGTTTTACCTAGCGCGATGATAGGCGCGGCGTGTGCCCGATGCGCCCTGGATTTTGTGCTCATTGGTTGTTTCGGCGCGTTGGGAGGCGCGGGGCGCTCCCAAACGTGCCCGAACAATTTTTTTTCATACCGAATTTTAGTCCAAGCGCGGAACTAAGCTCGGAACTAAGCGCGGGGCATGCCTCAAACTGCCTCAGATCCCAGATGAGGTCCTTTTCGAACGAGATGTAGTGCGACGTTCCTTCAAGTGGCAAACCGAACCAAAATACATCGACTACATCTCGTTTAGCACTTCCGACACCTACAAAAATGACAAAACAAAACAAAAACTATGTGACACTATAAAACACAAAACAACTAAACTATTACAATTACAAACTCGGGTTGCCTCCCGAGAAGCGCCTTATTTAACGTCGTGGAACGACGATTATCAATCATGGATCCCTCAAGGTAATGGAGGTACGATGATTCACCGAACCTCCCCAATAATGCTTCACTCTTTGGCCATTCACCAAGAATGTCTCTTCCGCATTGGGGGCTCTCAACTCAACCGCTCCATGTGCGGTAACATGAACTACTTCTAACGGCCCCGACCATCTTGACTTCAACTTGCCCGAAAATAGCTTCAACCTCGAATTAACAACAACACCAGCTGCCCAGGCTGAAACTGACGAAGCTCAATGTGCTTGTCATGCCACTTCTTTGTCCGTTCCTTATACAATTTTGCATTCTCATAAGCGTGGAAACGAAACTCTTCAAGCTCATGAAATTTAAGCATTCTCTTCTCACCCGCCAATGCCATATCAAGATTGAGCTTTATGCTCTAGCTCAATGGGCAAGTAACAGGACTTACCATAAACAAGCCTATATGGAGAAGTTCCAATAGGCGTTTTAAATTCCGTCCAATAGGCCCAAAGAGCATCATCTAGCTTCATAGCCCAATCCTTCCTCGAGGTATTCACAGTCTTCTCAAGGATTTGCTTGATCTCTCTATTTGACACCTCCACTTGGCCACTAGTTTGGGGATGATAAGCAGTTGCCACCTTGTGGCGAACCCTATACTTCGCTAACAGTTTATTGAACAACCGATTGCAAAAATGAGTACCTTCATCACTGATTATAGCCCACGGTGTCCCAAAATGAGTGAAAATATTTTTCTTCAAGAATTTTACCACCACACTCGCATCATTTGTTGGAAGTGCCACATCCTCCACCCATTTAGACACATAATCAACTGCCATAAGAATATATTTGTAGCCCTTGGAAGGTGGGAACGGACCCATAAAGTCAATCCCCCAACAATCAAACAGCTCAATCTCCAAAATATTGTTCAAAGGCATCTCGTGACGCCTAGAAATAGTACCCATTCTTTGGCAACGATTACACTGCTTAACAAAAGCATGAGCATCTCCAAACAAAGTAGGCCAAAAGAACCCAGACTGAAGTACCTTTGCAGCTGTTCGATCTCCACCAAGATGGCCACCATAAGGAGAGGAATGGCAGCTCTGTAGAATCGGCTCAACTTCTTCCCTTGGAATGCACCTCCTAGCTAATTGGTCAGGGCCTATCTTGTACAAATAAGGCTCATCCCACACATAAAATCTTCTCTCATGAAGGAGTTTGCGCTTTTGCTCAGATGTAGCCTCAGGAGGATACACATTACTCACAATTAAGTTCACTATATCAGCATACCATGGCACCTCGGCTACCGCTAAAGCAAAAAGCTGCTCATCAAGGAATACTTCTTTAATCTCAGGCCCTTCATCTACATGATCTCTATTTTCCAGCCTTGACAAGTGATCAGCTACTTGATTCCCGGTCCCCTTGTGATCTCGAATTTCAACATCAAACTCTTGCAATAGGAGAACCCATCGAATTAGCCTAGGCTTGGAATCCTTCTTCTCAAATAAATACCGGATTGCGGCATGATCAGTTTAGACAACAACACGAGTGCCAACAAAATAAGATCTGAATTTATCAAAAGCATATACAACGGCTAGCAACTCCTTCTCAGTGGTGGTATAATTGGATTGGGCTGCATCAAGAGTCTTGCTTGCATAATAGATGGAGTGAAAGATTCTTCCAATTCTTTGGCCTAGAACAGCCCCAATAGCATTATCACTCACATCACCCATCAATTGAAATGGCAAAGACCAGTCAGGAGCAATGATGATTGGTGCAGTCACCAACCTTTTCTTCAATTCTTCACATGCCTTGAGACAAGCATCAGTAAACTCAAATTTCACATCCTTCTCCAACAACTTGCACATGGGATTAGCAATTTTGGAGAAGTCCTTTATGAAACGCTTATAGAAACCTGCATGTCCCAAGAAACTACGCACCCCCTAAACAGAGATAGGTGGTGGTAATTTCTCAATAGCCTCAATCTTCGCTTTATCTACTTCGATCCCTTGCTTTGACACCTTGTGCCCAAGTACTATACCTTCTTGAACCATAAAGTGACATTTTTCCCAATTCAGCACCAAATTTGTTTCTTCACAACGGCTCAGCACAGCGTCTAAATTCTTCAAGCAGTCTTCAAAGGAATCACCAACTACCAAGAAATCATCCATGAACACCTCAACAAAATTTTCCACCATGTCGGTGAAAATAGCCATCATGCATCGCTGAAAAGTCCCAAGGGCATTACATAATCCAAACGGCACCCTCCTAAATGCATAGGTGTCGTATGGACAAGGAAATGTAGTCTTCTCTTGATCTTCAGGAACTATCACAATCTGATTGTAGCCCGAATACCCATCCAAGAAGCAATAATACTCGTGCCCAGCAAGTCTATCCAGCATTTGATCCATAAAGGGGAGTGGGAAGTGGTCTTTCCTGGTGGCCTTGTTCAGCTTTCTATAACCAATGCAAATTCGCCACCCTGTGACTGTTCTTGTAGGAATCAATTCATTATGCTCATTCTTCACCACTGTCATGCCCCACTTCTTTGGAACACATTGCACTGGGCTCACCCACTTGCTGTCAGAGATAGGAAAAATAATGCCAGCATCGAGCCACTTGATAATTTCTTTCTTCACCACCTCCTTCATGATTGGATTTAATCTCCTCTGCTGCTCTATAGATGGTTTATGGCCTTCTTCTAAAAGAATTTTGTGCATGCAAAAAGAAGGACTAATCCCTCTAATATCAGCAATGGTCCAGCCAATAGCTCTCTTACGCTCTCGCAGCACTTTCAACACCTTTTCAACCTGCACATCAGACAACAAAGAAGAAAGTATCACGGGCAAGGTATTACCTTCGCCCAAATAAGCATAACGCAAATGAGCAGGTAAAGGTTTGAGTTCAGGAGTAGGAGCCTTCTCAATAGACGGTTTAGCAGGAGTTAAGGTCAACGGTCTATCAAGCTCCTCAAATTTCTTCCACCCTGGGATGAATTTACTCTCCATATTAAGAATCTCCACATATTCTTCAATTTCATCATCCTTCAGGATATTCATCATCATCACACAAGAGTGCCTTCTCTAGAGAATCAAAATTAGAGGGCAAGAATGACCTCTCATCAGCAGTCAACTCTACATCTACCACTTTCACCATGGACAACTCTTCATAATGGGAAGGAAGCTGGGTAGCTCTGAACACATTGAATACAGCTTCTTCACCATTTACCTTCAAAATCATCTTTCCAGCTCTAACTCTAATGACAGCATCAACAGTAGCCAAAAATCCTCTTCCCAAGATGAGAGAAACCTCAGGATTAGCTTCATAATCAAGAATAATGAAGTCAACAAGCAATATAAACTAACCTACTTATACAAGCACATCCTCAATAATCCCCTCGGGGCATATCAAAGATCTGTCAGCCAGTTGCAGAGTCACAGTAGTCGGTCGTGGTTCACCCAGGCCTAGCTTTCTAAAAACTGATGAAGGCATTAAATTCACACTAGCACCCAAGTCACACAAAGCTCGTCCAACCTCATACTTCCCAATTTTCAAGGGAATAGTAAAACTGCCAGGATCCTTAAATTTCTGAGGAAGCTTGCTTCTAACTCTAGAACTGCACTCCTCAGTAAGTGCAACTGTCTCGAACTCAGTCAGTCTTCTCTTGTTAGCACCAATATCCTTGATGTATTTAGCATATTTGGGAATATCCCGCAAAAGCTCTACTAAAGGAATATTTACCTGAATCTGACTCAAGATCTCCAAAAATTTCTTGCATGCTGCATCAACTTTCTGCTTCTGAATTCTCTGAGGGAAAGGTGGTGGTGGTGGTCTCACAATAGCAGGCTCGGGCCGCTTTTCTATCACTTTCTCAGCTTCTTTCTCCACCTCTCTATCAGCATTAGGTTCTAACTCGCCAACATGCTTCCTTGGCTTTGGGGAACTTCTTCTAGAGCTCTTCCATTACACAAAGTAACTGCTTGCACAAATTCTTTAGGATTTTTCTCTGTATCACTTGGCAAAGCACCCCGAGGTCTGTTATTCTGTGCTCCAGCTAGCTGCCCCATTTTTCTCTCAAGATCTTTCTGAGCATTGGTCAAATCTTTTATTGTTTGTGCCTAAGCTGCTGAATCTTCCATGAGTTTTTGCTGCCCTGCAAGAATTTTTCTGAGCATATCTTCAACTGAACTAGGCTGCTGTGGCTGAGCCTGTGACTATGACCCCTTGCAGTGGTACATTTTGAAAATTATTTTGAGGTCTGTCATTGCCTTGTAGCTACTCACGGTTATCCCTCCAAGAAAAGTTTGGGTGATTACGCCAATTGGGGTTGTAGTTACTACCATATTGATTGCGATTCTGACCCTGTGGCCTGTTCTGATTACCCACATAAACACTGACTCTGGATTAGATGGACAGACGTCAGTGGCATGATCATCTCCACAAACCTCACAAAAGACTTGAAATTGTTCCACTTGAGCTACTTGTTGCTGAGTCTGCGGCAGAGCTAGCTTGCTAATTTGATTAGAAATAGCATCCATCTTTGCCCTCAGCTCTGAAACTGCATCTAATTGAAGTACCCCAGCAGATTTCTGCATAGTAGCTCTACCATCTCCCTGCCAATCAGAATTGCTTTGCGAAAACTTGTCTAGTAATTCATAGATCTGGTCAAAGTTTAAGGCCAATACTTGGCCTCCAGCAGCAGCATCCACCACGATCTTTGTATGCGCAGTCAACCCCTCAACAAAAGTATGTGCCAGAATCCCATTTGATTGGTTAGGGTGTGGACAATCTCTCAGTAAAGCTTTAAACCGCTCCAGGCTGAATACAAAGACTCTCCTTCTCTCTGTCTGAAGGACATAATTTCACTCCTCAGCCGGGATGTCTTGGCAGGTGGATAAAACTTAGCTAAGAACTTCTTAGCAAAATCATCCCAAGTAGTGATAGACCCAGGCTTTTCAGCGTTTAACCACTTCCTTGCTGCCCCAATAAGTGAAAACGGGAACAATGTCAAGCGAACATAATCAGTAGGAACTCCCGTCGGTGTATAAGTATCACTGATTTCCAAGAAATTCTGAATGTGTTGCTGTGGATCTTCATGAAGTAATCCACCATATTGCCCAATCGCATGCAGCAACTGAATCATGCCGGGCTTAATCTCAAAGTGCCCGGTGATAGCGGGCTTCACAATGCTAGACGCCACTCCCCCCCAGGCTGGGAAGAGCAACATCGCGCACCACTACTGCTCGTTCTTCTGCCATTTCAGTGGGCAAGGAAGCAAGTACAAGTGCTAGTGCTGCTCCGTCTCTCGCTTCTCTTTTTACCCTTTCAAGGTCCTTTCAGGCTCGAGATCAAAAGGTTCGAATGGTTCATCCCTTCTATTCCTTTGCATGCAAAACCTGTTACCTGAAACAGCACAAGAAACTCAACAAAAAAAATTAAACCTGAATAGACAATAAGTAATCGTTCAAAAAGAAATCAGTCAATTATTAGTCCCCGGCAACGGTGCCAAAAACTTGTTGCTCCCAACGCACACGCAAGTATACGCGGTCGACAGGTAATAAAGTGATAAGTAGATTATCATTCCCACGAGGACTATTCAGACTGGACTCCTAACAAATAATTTCTTAACAACTATTCAGGGATCTGATCCAATAGGGAGAATATTATCAACTAAAAAACAGTAATTTAAATGGTGGAAATTCAGTCAAACAATGGGGCAAACCTTGGTTGTAAACAATATTAATGAGACGGTCCAGGGTCAGAGCTACGACCAATCCAGATGAGTTTTCCAATTGATTCCACTCCCCGAATCCCGGATTACTAACTAACAGTTTAATGTACCCGTGAAAACCTTTCGATTCTTCATGGTCTATGCAGGCTACTCCAATCCCTATATGTCTATGGGTTGAATCACGTGCACGCATTAACGAATTTTGTGATTAGTTAAGTGACGCGAGCAAGTATATGTCTATCCTACTCACAAATTGGTTTCCCGATGCCCAGGTTCATAATCTAGCCCTACTCTTTCTTATTGCGTTCATAAAAACCATAGATAATGCCTAGTTATCGGGCCCTAATAATTAAACAAGTGCAATCAAGAAAGAATAAATAATCCGTTATGGGATTCAATATGTGGTATTCAATCTTCAAACATCAACCTTCATGAAATGCTCTAACCATAGAACAAAGGATTTAGTCACGCATACTCATAATCACTAGACAATAATTTGATGAAATAATGATGGAATGATTAATAGATGAAAGAATAGGAATTAAACTCTTGTTCAATGATGTATGGTGCTCAACAATTGCTCCAAAGTCTGAACTTCTCTCAAAAACTAAGTAGAAGAGTATTTATAATATTTACAAAAGCCTAGCAATTAGCTACGCCTAAGCCTAGACGAAATAGGACTTCTAAAAACGCTCCAGGGGCGCTCTAACTGGCGCCCCGCGCCTCAAAACGCGCGCTACAAGGCAGAGTCCGTCGAATCTCTCATGTAACGGCCATGTCCCACGCCACAAAATGTGCAAGAAAGTTGGGGGCTATAGCTGGCGCGGCGCGCCGCTCATGGAGCTAGGCCTATTCCAGTTTTTCTTCATCCGCAGCTTGCGTCGTGTCGTGCCTTCGTGTGCTCGATCCATTTCCAGCCTTTTCTTGCTCGATCATGTTCTTTAAAGCTTCAATTGCACTTCATAACAAACTACAATCATATGACATAAAATC
Source organism: Petunia axillaris subsp. axillaris (assembly GCA_029990575.1). Taxonomy (NCBI): domain Eukaryota; kingdom Viridiplantae; phylum Streptophyta; class Magnoliopsida; order Solanales; family Solanaceae; genus Petunia; species Petunia axillaris. The sequence goes on along the minus strand of JARKNS010000001.1, from coordinate 6,405,532 downwards.
AGTGCAAAATCACATTCGTCAACTAGAAAACGTGCGAATAAAGTATCCAAACGTGATGAAATATTAAGAAAATATAGGCATAAAATGCCAAACATCAGAAGCTTTATCGCTTTTTCTTCACTGTTTACAGATGATTAGCAAATGGAGAAGAGAAACTCCAAATGGAGTATTTATAGTTTAAGTGCACGTGCAAGTGGGAAAGCAATGATGACTCTAATGTTGGAAGAAGCGAATAAGTCAGCGTGACCGTTCGGTGGCCAATGAGCGGTCACCACGTAAAGCGGAACAGTAATTTGAAAAGATTTGTAAATTTTTGAAACTCTTGGATATAGTTGAGCCACGTCATCTTCCTGCTTAAATTCATTCCACCCCTCGGTGACCCTGGCGCTCAGCCGAGGAGTGGGAGACTATCTGTATTGGGTAAAAATCAGCGTGCTCGGACAGCACTTCGGTGTGACGAATGGAGGACAATCAAACCGATGTTCCAAAAGGAAAAGATCGAGGCAAACAATTGAGCCGCCGAAGTCAAGCACCGAAGGCGAGCCGCGAGCTGTGCTTCTGTAATACTCACTTCGACCGAGCAGCAACGCCACTGAGGTCATGCATTTGGACTTTGGTAGAATACCTCGGCTCAAGGCTTGGCAGCCCACTACTGCAGCCCACTACTGCAGCCCACTAACTCCACTACTGGATATGCTGAACGTGGATGTAGGCATGATCAGGCATAGAGAATGTGGGCAAGGCCACTTGTATCTATAAATAGCTCCTCATTTTACAATGTACTCATTCAGAAATACTTACAGAAACTCTGGAAAAATTTGTACTCGTAGATATATATTGAAATCACGATTATTCTCCAGCAGTTTTGCTTATTATTGGCATTGTCTCGACTTTGATACTAAGATTTGCTTGTATTCACTACCCAAATTCGATTGGTGATCCTAAATTAGTTTAGGCCCATACACAAATGTATCATGAAAGACGCATACTGAAGGAGGAAGCACTATAAGCAACCCCTGAAAAAGATAACCATCACTTGACAATTCAAATCGTTTTTTTTTTTTTTTTTTTTTTTTTTTGGGTATCCATCTTGCAAGAGCTGGAAGAAGAGACATTTAAAGACATAAAATTAAAAGAATGTACATTATATATGTACAGACAATCTACATAAAGGCGAAAAAACAAAATGAATTGAAACAAAAACAAACTTACAGAAGTAAGAAGATAAAACAGTTGTTTTTGGACAGGAGTTAGAGGGGTGCATATATAGTGTGGGGATGGAAACAGTGTAAAAGCCGTTGCAATTCTTAAAGGGATTAGTAACGTAATTCTTAAAGGGCTGGAATGAATTAGTATTACATAATAGTAATTGAATCATTACAATTAATGGTAAAATGGATTACTACTTGAGAAGGAAAAGGAGGAAGTTGGGAAAAATGGCAAAAAGATGAGAAAAAAGAAAAGTATGATTCTTGGCCAAAAAGATGTGACAAGTCATCTTTTTTAGGTCCTCAATTTATATTATACTCAGGGGTGTACCTACCTATATGGTACCGATGTCGTCCGACACCACTTGACTAAATTTTTTTTGTTAGATATATATATTATATTTATAAGAAAAAATAGAAAAAATTTCCTATAAAAATATAAAATGACACCCCTAAAACAAGAGATGTCGTAGCTAAGTTGGCTGAAGCGTGAGTTATAGTCTTTAGCATTGATTGATCGAATCCCACTAGCAGCTCTACAGTCTAGATTTTTATGTTTTTGACACTACTCATTAAAAATTCTGGGTACGCCATTGATTATGCTAGTTATTTTGTTTGCGCAGTCGCGAAGATCCTATTTTATTCTACTTTTCTTTCCGCTTTTTTTTTTTTAATCTCGTTTTCATTTTTATTTCTCTACTCATTTTTTTTTCTTTTTATTAAAAAAGGAGAGTTAAACAGTAAAGAAGTTCCAAGGCATACTATTTTGAAGACCCAATACAGTAATAGAAATTAGCATTTTAAAAACTTTAGGGTATTACAAAAGCTAATAGTGATATTTTGAGTAAGAAAATGGTTTGATATAATTTTGTGAATCATTAGTGCTACCTTAAGCAAATAATAATTACATAAAAATAGTAATTCCAACCGGAAATGTGATATTATACGACATTATACGCTGTTTGCAAGTTGCGATTTTGCTAGGTCCATGTTTCTTCATGTTTCCGATTAACTTTAATGAGAATTTAGACACCGAAGGTATTACGGAAGGAAATTAGATCGGGTCACCCATATGGGTCAATCCGGATCCATTCTAATAAGTTATTGTATATATAATGAGTTATATATTTAATATTTATAATTATTGAATAAATAAGAAAAAAGAAAAAACACAACATTTAGAAAAGAAACCTAAACGTTGTTTGACTACAAATAAAAGAACGTTCCTTTTACTGAAATGATACTTTTTCTTACTGCAAAAAAATCAGTTTCTTCCTTCTTCCTTTCTCTCTCAATTCCCAAAGTTCCTGTGTGTTTTTCATTGAAGATACTTCACCAAAAACAGCAGGAACAAATCGTTTGTGCAAGGTACGATGTTAGACTGTGGATATTTGATACAATTCATGTTAACTTGCATGTGATTGTGTTATTGATTAGTGAAACGAATACGGTTGTCCTGTGAACTTTGTGTTCTAGAATTATTCTTCATTGGTATCAAGAGCCAATGCTATTTGTGTTCCTAGTCTTGTGTTGTTTTTTTGGAAGAACTCCGGTTGAATTAAGTCCTGTTTACTGTAGTAATAATCTTATTTGGTGTTTTGGCTTGAAAACAAAATTTTGAAACGAGAGAGAAACTCTGTATTTTGTGTGAATGTCTGATGACATGTGCCGTTTCAATCACTGCAGTTAGAACCAAAAAAGATAGAAATTGTTTCCATCACAATTTTGTCTTCTTTGTTTCTGCCCTTGAAACTAAGGTGTGGGACCTCTTTACAGCCATTCTCTTGCAAGTTGCCTAGGTGACATTTATTTTCCTTCTTTGATGGATTTTTTGGTTCATTATCACATTAACTATATATTGAGCCTTGTAAGAAGACATATAGTGAATAAAGAGGACAATAATAAACTTGCACGAATACTCAAAATGTGTTGCCTGACTTGTCCACTTTATGATTCAAGGAAGGACTTTGTGATTCCATTAAAACTGTTGTTTACTCTTTGTGTGTCTTGGGTTTTTATTTGTCCATATTGATATAGACAAAGAGATGGAAAAAGTCATGATAACTCTCTGGATAATGAAATATTTAAACACAGACACATTCTAAGAAAGAATATAGACTGGGATGTATGAATTCCCTAAAGGGGCTGATCACTGTTGGCACCAAATAAAATAGAATGGAGCGAAAATTTGTTTTCATATTCCAATACAGTGTTTTTTTTAAGAACTCTCCTTAAGAGAATAAGAAAGTTTCATGAGTGAGGCACTAGTGCTTACCTAGCATTTAGTACATTGACAATGTGGTGTCTGTTTATTTTCCTTGAAAAAATGGGTATAGTGCAGTACTGTTAGAATTTGTTTCATTCTTGTTTGAAATTGAAAAAGTTATTCTTGCCTGAAAATATCATAATAGTATATTTCTTGTCAGACCAAGTACATACTACTAAGTACTAAGGCAGACCTACTAATTCCATGGCAAAACTTTTTCAATTAAAAGTGAATAGATACATTTTTCTCAAAAACTACTATATAAAGTTTTTTTTTGGGTTTAGGATTAACTACCATGTAAAAACTTTATTGTGCGTCCTTCTTTAATATACATGTGTATATTATAAGGCAACTCCTAATTTTTTCTGTATGTGTTACAGAAAATCTTGCCATGCCTAAGAAGGATGCCTATACGAGTTCGCACTGAGAGTCAGAGGAGAAGGGTGAAAGATATGATTGATATTTTGGCCAAATCTCCTCTAGCACCTAATACTAGAGAAGAAGATCTAGTATCTTTTGTGGAACATCTTATATTGGTTAACAAGTTAATCCAACAGACTGTGTGGTTTGGTGGTTTGTTAATAGATGAGGAAAAATATAAGGCACTACGATCAACCCTGTCATTTAATGAGTTCCATAGAGACATGCTTGATAAAACTTGGAAAGAGATTCAAAACAAATTGGCTGGATCTTTCATGTTGGTCGGACCATATAGAATGTTAGTTCAGGATATTGTGCAGAAATTGTATAACGATATTGCTATAAATATCTAGAAGACTGTGTGTCGTTCTATTGGACTACCTATGAGAGATAGAAATAGGTTGAAGTGGTTCCGAGAGCCAGTTTTCTATTGCCCGATTTTCTATTGCCCCCTAATTTGTACACGGCTCTTATTAAATCTATTCCAGTCCATGTGAAAGAATTTAAGTATAGGTCTGCTTAGTATTAGTAGTTGTCTATGTGATGTAGTATTTACATAAGTATGTAAATTTTTTTGTTTGACTTTAGTGTCTATGTTGATTGTTATTGTGTAAGTTGAATATTTCTATATTTGTTATAGAATTTGTTCCTTGGTTATTTTGTCTTGAATTTAAGTTATTTTAAGACAATGTATTCCTTGCATAATTAATTATATTGAATATACTACATGTTAGTTCTTTAGATGATGATTGGGAACTTAGTGAACTTTCGATTCTAAATCTAATATGGAATAAATATTTATATAGTTAATTATTTTAAGGTATAATATGTATATGAATTTAGGCTTAAATTATGTACTTAGTTGTCTCACTTTAGTTTTATACTTGTTTTGAATATCAGTATGTCAACTGCTACTAAGAACATTGTCGCCGAGCTTAATAAATGCGATAAGCTAAATGGCGACAATTATGAAATATGGAATATGAAAATCCAGTATGTCTTGGAAGAGCAAGAGGCTCTTGAGGCTCTTAATGTGTTTCTGACACCTCCTGAAGATGGTGACACTGAACAACATGTGAGAGACCTTCAGGCTTATCAGGCTTGGAGAAAGAAAAACTCTCTTGCTTGTATTAATTTGCTGAGTAGCATGGATAATGATATAATAAGAGAGTTCCGTGAGTATGACAATGCTAAGGACATGTGGTCCGCATTGAAAGAAAAATTTAGTCATACTTCAGTTGCTAAGTTGAGGGCACTTACTATTAAGTTTGATACTTATAAGAAACGCCCTGATCATACTATGCGTAAGCATCTTCGTCATATGTCGAATATGGTGAATGAGCTAAAGGATGTTGGGCATGTATTGACTGAGGACCAACAAGTCCAGGCGGTAATTCGTTCCTTACCTCAAAACTGAGAAAACATGAAAATGCACCTGACCCACAACGTTAGCATCAAAACAATGGAAGATGCTAAGCGTCATTTGGACAAGGTAAACAATGGAACTTGAGGAAGAGCGCCTCGGGGTGGACAAAGCTACTACAAGTGCGTATGTGGCAAGTTCTGATCCAAAACGTGGACAAGGTAAAAAACGCAAGTATTGTGCGTTTTCTCAAAAGAAGGGGAAAGGACAAGCCTCTAAGAAACCTAAGACTAATCATCAAGGAAAGAAAGATGGTTCTTTTCAAAAGAAGAAAGTGGACATGGCTAAGCAGAAGTGCTACAACTGTGAGAACAAAGGACATTATGCTCGTGATTGCCCCAAGCCTAAAAAGGTATATGACCTTATTCCAAATTTACATAGTGATGTAAATGTTTCTTGTTCTGCTTATCTAACTGAATCTCATCCTATGTGGATTGTAGACTTGGGAGCCACCGACCATATAGCGAAGGATAGAGACGCCTTCGTGGAATTTCGATGAATTTCACATGGACCAAGATGGATTTATGTAGGAAATAACTCCAAAGTGGAAGTTAAAGGGATTGGTACCTGCAAGCTTGATATGCGTGGTGGCCGAACTCTATTTCTACATGATGTACTATTTGCCCCGTCAATTCGCCGAAATTTGGTCTCAGTTACTATGTTGATTAGTTTAGGATTTCATTTAGTCTTTCATGAACAACGTCTTGATTTGTATTTGGCCAAGACAAAATATGGCACTGGTTATTTCTATGATGGTTTTATTGTGTTGGATATTGTTCCTACTTTTAATAATAAAAATAATATTAGTTTTTCCTCATTTACGTCTGTTTCCAACTATGAAAATGATGTAAATACGTGGCATGCTAGGCTTGGCCATATTGGTAAACAAAGAATGAATCGCTTAGCCAAAGAAGGTCTTCTTGGCACTTTAGCCAAAATTGATATGTCTACTTGTGAATTTTGCCTAGCTAGAAAAACTGCTAGAAAACCATTTGGAAAAGGTAGCCGATACTCCATTGCAGTTAATCCATTCTGACATCTGTGGTCCAATGAATGTAAGGGCAAGACATGGTGCTATTTACTTCATCACGTTTATCGATGATTTTACTCGATTTGGTTTTGTCTATTTGATTTCTCATAAATCTGAGGCTTTAAGTTGCTTCATCAAGTTTATGAACTTAGTTGAGAATCAACTAGACAGAAAAATCAAGGCTTTAAGAACCGATCGAGGAAGAGAATATTTGTCTAATGAGTTCAAACAATTATGTGATGAAAAGGGAATTCAAAGATAGTTGACTATTCCCTACACTCCATAGCAAAATGGTGTCGCGGAACGACGAAATAGAACCTTGTTGGAAATGGTTAGGTCAATGATGGCACAAGCAAAATTGCCTATCACCTATTGGGGTGATGCATTGCTTACTGCTGCATATGTACTTAACCGTGTCCCTTCTAAATCAGTTACATCTACTCCATACGAGTTATGGACTAATCGAAAACCCGATTTGAGTTTTTTAAAGCCTTGGGGTTGTGCTGCATTTATCCATAATTCTTCTTCCCGATATGGAAAATTAGGTCCAAGGGGAAGAAAGTGTATCTTCATTCGATACTCCGAACAATCTAAGGGTTATGTGTTCATAGGTGAATAAGATAATGGCACTGTAATTGAAATTGAATCACGCGATGTTACATTCTTAGAGAATGATTTTCCTAAGCAGGGAGAGATAGATCATGACTTGTCTCTCTTCGAAACTGCGGACCAGACCGCTTCCGCTATAGATACACAAATGGATTTGGATGGTATTCACCATGGTGATAATGAATCTGCTCCAATTGCCACCGATATACTATTCGAAGAAAATCCATTTAGTGTTGCTGGTCCCAGTGGGAGTAACTCATCAATTGATAAATCAATTTGTCAATCTCAAGCTCGACGAATGAGTCGTCTGCACATTCCCCGTCTTCGATTTGAGATCGAAGGGGAAGCATTTATGGTTTCTCCACAAGACGAAGAAGAGCCAAGGAACGTAAATGGCTCTTACTTGCCTCGCTAAGGATAAATGGTTAAAAGCAATGGAGGAGGAGATGGAGTCTATGAAATCAAACCAAGTATGGGAGTTGGTTGATCTACCTATGGGCCGAAAAGCTATCGGGAACAAGTGGGTTCTCAAGATCAAGCGTAAGGCCGATGGTAGTATTGAGAGATATAAAGCTCGCCTAGTAGCTAAGGGGTATACACAACAGGAAGGAATTGATTATGAGGAAACTTTTTCGCCTGTTGTCCGTTTTACTTCAATAAGGCTAATTTTGTCAATAGTGGCTAATTTGGATCTTGAGTTGCATCAAATGGATGTTAAAACTGCATTTTTCAATGGAGAACTAGAAGAAGAAATCTACATGGCACAACCTGTAGGTTTCGTGAAAAAAGGCTAAGAGCATAAAGTATGCCAACTTCGTAGGTCAATTTATGGTCTTAAACAATCTTCTAGACAATGGTATATACGTTTCCATTAATACAATCATATCATACGATTTCACTATGATTCATGAAGATCATTGTGTGTACATCAAAAGGTCCAAAGATAAGTTTGTGATCTTATCATTTTATGTAGATGACATACTTATAGCTGCAAGTGACTTTGAGTATGTGAAAGAAGTGAAAGAGTGGTTATCATCAACATTTGATGAAAGATATGGGTGAAGCGTCGTACATTCTTGGAGTTAAGATTTCAAGAGATCGTTCAAAGAGATTGTTGTCTCTTTCACAAGAGCCTTACATCAAGAAGGTTCTTGAATGATTTAATATTCAGGACTGCAAACCCATAAACACTCCTATTTCTAATGCTGAAGCTTTAAGTCGGAGGATGTGTCCTCAGACTCCACAAGAGATGGAACAAATAAGAAGGATTCCTTATGCCAATGCAATCGGTTGTCTTATGTACGCTATGATGTTTACTAGACCTGATATCTGTTATGCTGTTGGGTTAGTTAGCAGATATCAGTCTAACCCAGGACAACAACACTGGAAAGCAGTTAAAAGGATACTACGGTATCTTAAAAGCACAAGTGACTACTCCTTGTGTTACCAAGGTGATGATCTGCAACTAAGAGGCTACATTGATGCTGATTGGGGAGGAGATTTAGATGAGAGAAAATCAACCTCTGGATATGTATTCTTGTTGAACAATGGCGCCATATCATGTAGCAACAAGAAACAATCATGCATAGCTTTATCTACAATGGAAGCTGAGTTTGTAGCACTTTCAGCAGCTGTGCAAGAATCTGTTTGGCTTAAACGTTTTCTGGTACACTTGGGTATGTATGACAATGCTGTTGAACCAGTAACCATCAATTGCGATAGTCAAGCTGCAATAGCTTACACAAAGGATCCCAAGTACCATGGCAAGACATATTGATATTAAGTATAATTTTGTTAGAGACTTGGTAGTACATAAAGAAGTGAATGTGAAATACATATCTACACATCATATGGTAGCAGATCCCTTAACGAAACCCATAGCATGTGATGCTTATGAGGAACATGTGAAGTCGTTGGGATTGCGTAGGTGCTAATGTATTTTTTTTATTTTACTTTTTCCCAATTCATGTTCATGTAAAAACTACATCATTTTTTTTGAAGTTAATGATAGTTGAAGCCTAATTATCCATATTTGTTGGTTCATATACATATAAATTTTATGTTTGGAACATAAAATTCGAGTATAAGAAGTATATCGGACAGACAAAAGATTGGCCTATTCACACAGGCAATCGCCTCTATTATCTAAGTGACTAATAGGGATGAGACAATTATAAACTTATTATTATCGGAAGTGATAATAATAGAGAGCGAAAAGTTTATAATATAAATATCGTTTCTTTAAATATTTAATCAAGTGTGATTAAAGGTGATAGTCTGTTTTGATTGCCAGATGCGAGTTCTGTTGTTAGAAAGTTGAATGAGTAGATTTGTGAACTCAAAGTTAGACATAGGTTGTCTAAACTATCATCTGCACAGTATTATTGAACAGACATACGCTCCATGGGAAAGGAGTTAATACTGTGATACGTGAATCATACCACGTATGCATAAGATGATCTTATGGCGGTACAAGTTAAAATCTCTACTTGCTACTGTGTGAAGCCTTGATTTCCCTATCATACCCTCATGACTTTGATCAGTTTCTCGAGATTCAATTTGGTGTTTGCTATCTTAGGGTGTTGCCAAGAGATCATGAATGATTCGGTCTGGCGGGACATTTCTAGAAAGCAAATCGAGTTGAGATTAAGAGATTCTTGAGATGAGCAAGATCATTGAGTATTGTCACATTAGTTGTGTTCATTGACCGGTCCTTTATGTTTGCCTTTGAGACAAGAACATAATGATGAACTCAAATTAATACAAAGAGATTGTGATAGAGATGAATGTGATAAATGATCTAGGGTATTGCATACTTTAATCTACTCCAAGACGCCGTTGATGGAGATGCTATATATTCCTAACAGATGTATAGCAATGCGCTCTCGTAGTATGCACTGGTCACACGGTCTAGTCGTAATGTATGAAAGTTACAGACTTGGAATGAGAGTTGACCCACTATGTGTGAGTAGGAGATGAAGGAAATTAGATCGGGTCACCCATATGGGTCAATCCGGATCCATTCTAATAAGTTATTGTATATATAATTAGTTATATATTTAATATTTATAATTATTGAATAAATAAGAAAAAAGAAAAAACACAACGTTTAGAAAAGAAACCTAAACGTTGTTTGACTACAAATAAAAGGAACGTTCCTTTTACTGAACTGATACTTTTTCTTACTGCAAAAAAATCAGTTTCTTCCTTCTTCCTTTCTCTCTCAATTCCCAAAGTTCCTGTGTGTTTTTCATTGAAGATACTTCACCAAAAACAGCAGGAACAAATCGTTTGTGCAAGGTACGATGTTAGACTGTGGATATTTGATACAATTCATGTTAACTTGCATGTGATTGTGTTATTGATTAGTGAAACGAATATGGTTGTCCTGTGAACTTTGTGTTCTAGAATTGTTCTTCAATTACATTGCAGACAAAATAGGGGAACATACCTCGTACTGCTTGTTCATAATTTTACCATTCCGCTCAGACAGATTAGATATTTAGAAAATATACAAAGCAATTATGAAGTGAAATAATGTGGTGAAGATATTTAGAAAATATACAATTATGAAGTGAAACAATGTGGTGAAGATGGCATTGACGAGGACTTGGTTTATATAACACTGTATCTTTTTAAATAAATTTGAATGACATAGAAGAGTAAGACTTTCATATATGCGCACCAAATTATCTCTATACAAATATGAATATCATTATTAGAATTAGAGCATAAATGAAATTCATCTTTCTTATCGGATTTCCTTAGAAAATGGAAAAATATTTCAAGGAAAATTTTCACTTTTATTACTATTATGTATTAATGTATGTGCCTCTCTCTATATGCATGGTACCGATACACTATTCTTAAGTCTACCATATATGAGAAATACATCTATTTATGTAAGAATTTGATTTACATTAGATAGTACTAATTTTATTTAATACTTCTGCAACTCCAATAATCAGAAGAAAACATTAAATGGAAAGTAAAGATAAACATAGGAAGAAACAATTATATATAATTCTTTCCTTTTCTCCCTCGTTAATAAAGTTATCAAAAAATTAAAAATTTGCTACCCGAATCTATCTCAATTCATACAAATGTCCATTAACTTTCTTCTCCTAGTTCTCTGCAAAATAAATAAAAAAATAAAATTTAAAAAAAATCGCTTCTTGCTATTCAGTATTCCATGTCATACTTAAATCGAGAAATTTAAGTACCTCTTCAAAAGAAAAAATCCACAGAGACGTAAAGAACTACTATTATAAAGTTTTTTTTTTTGATAAAAAAAATTAAATGTATCAAACACACATAACTTTAAAATTTTGAAGCATAAAGAAAATGTCCTTTCACCTTGTTTGTAAAAAACGACTCTTGTTCCTATGCTCATTTTTGCACCATATATTAACCTTTGCGCCATTGATTCTACCTGATCCTCAAATATTCATGGTCGTTCTCACTTCTCTGCAAATTTTCAAGTCTCCTCTTCCTTCCTTTTAAGAAAAAAAAAAGAGTGTATTGGGTAAAAATCGACCTGCGATGATTCGCCCCGATCATGCAACATAACAACGACCGAACATATATCGGCGAGCCAGAAATCGAAGCAAATCAATGAATCGCTGAAGCCAGGCACCGAGGTCGTCACTGAAGGCAAGCCGTAAGCTAAGCTTCGGTGACAAGCCGCCTCGGTCAAGCAACAGGGCCTTGCCACCGAGGTCAGTTATTCGCGCCTCGGTGGATCCCCTAGGTTCAAGCGGCTTTGCAGCCCACTTCCTCAGCCCACTACCTTGCCCATTAACTCCACCCATAAATGCTCCAGACGTGGGTTGACCATGAACAAGTAGTGGAAAATGTGGGAGAACACCTTGTATCTATAAATAGTACTTCATTTTACATTGTACTGATCCAGACATTGATACTGAAACTCTGCCCAAATTTGTACTCACAATCATATATTGAAATACAATTATTTTTCCGCATTTACGTCTATTTCGTGTATTTATTCAACTTTGATACGAAGAATTGCTTATATTCGAGTCCAAATTCAATTTGTAATCCTAAAACTGATTTAGGCCCATACAAATTGGCGCGGTCTGTGGGGATATAAGCAGTAACGCTTTGCTCCAAAGTTTCACGCCCTTTTTCATCAAAGCTTACGATTTAACGACGCTATGGCTGACAATAGCCATAACAATAACGAACGGACTGGCATTCCGTTGAACCAACAGCCCGTCTCACCAATGACAACTGAAGAGTTCCAGATTTATGTTGTCACTACGTTAAGAGCTCTCCAAAATAGACAGGATAAGCAAGCTAACATTAATGCTGAGTTCCGCGCTTCGTTGGAAGCGAGGAATAGTGCCGCACCGAACAGCACCCAGCCTTCGGCTCCTGGTGGAGGCATCCCGCTCTTCGTTCCTACGGGCGCGATAACAGGGGGACCTCACAATGGGGCCACGTCTGGGGGCTTGAGGAACAATCCAACTACAACACCACACTTTGGGACGATTCCCACCGTGGCTGAAACAACATCCTCGGTTGATGTTGAAAATTGAGCAGGGAAATAGAGGCTCGCATCGAGGCGCGCGTGGAAAAGCGCCTCGAGGGCGTGCCTGGAATAACAAGGGAGGAAGACGACCTCGATATTGATCAATACAGAGAGCTTCCCTTCAAGCCCGAAGCAGCTCCAGCCCCAACTCCCAAGAACTTCAAACTCATGTTCTTGAAGAAATATGATGGGACAACCGATCCCAGAGAACATGTGAGAGAATACATGGCAATGGTCAAGAGCAACGACCTAACGGCTATACAGCTCGAGTCGATGTTCTTGAAAAAATTTGGCGAGTCCTTGGAGAAGGGGGCTCTACGTTGGTATATGTGCCTGCCAGCGGGGTCGATTTTCACCTTTAAGGAAATGTCTAGCGCCTTCGTCAAGGCGCACACCGGGGCACAAAAGATCCTCCAAATGAAGGAGGATATATGCGAAGTGAAACAAAAGCCCGGTGAGCAACTCAAAGAATTTCTTGAGCGATTCCACGCCGAGCGCATGGAATTACCTCGGATGGACGATGCCTTGGCCATCATGGCATTTGAAAAAGGTATCAATATTCGCAATTCTGACGCTGCCACTGAATTGCGAAAAGAACTCCAACAATATCAGGTCCTAACATGGGAGGATCTGCACAAGCGCACTTACTCCAAAATTAGATTGGAGGAGGCTGAATTCAAAAGCCGAGGTTATCATCATAGAAACCGAGGTGAATCTTCGCACCGCGCCGAGGCGTCGCGAAGCAACCCGAAGGGGAGGCATGAGCCATATACCTCGACAAGGCAGCATGTCAGCCAAAGGCTGGGAAACTCCTTCGGTAATTCATACCCAAATTCACACATAAGCCAAAGGCTTGGAGGGAAGGTTCAACCCAATACGAACTAAAGAAATCCCTCAAGCGCAGTTTCGGCTACTAAAAAGGATCTACCTCGGATCCAAGACTACAACTTCAATATATCGACCTCGGAGCTGGTCAATGTAGTCAAAGGGACTGCAGGGGTAAGGGTTCCCAAGGACATGAGGACCCCAGCGGACAAAAGAGACCATAATCTGCACTGTGAATTCCATGCAGATTACGGCCACAGGACCGAGGACTGCAAAGCTTTGCGCCTCGAGGTAGCTCACTTGCTGAAGAAGGGAGTCTTGGCCGACTTCCTTACTAACAAGGGGAAAGACAATTTCTCCAAGAACCGAGGTGATGGGCAACCACCTCGGGCTCCACCCCCGGAGAGGGTAGTAAATGTCATTACCGGGGGATCAGAGGTGAACGGCGTGAATTTTGCCGCGGCCAAGAAATTCGCCAAGCTATCCATCACCATGGAGAAAAGAACCCGAGTTGGCGGCTCGGGTAAAGAACTCGTGTTTGACGATGATGACTGTGATGGGATGATGTTTCTCCATCACGACGATTTGGTCATCACGCTGAGAATCAACGACTCTGACATAAAAAGAGTCTTGATCGACCCCGGTAGCTCGGTCAACATAATCAGTTACGGGGCTGTTAAGAAAATGTGGCTCAAAGGGGAGATTGTCCCCAAAGCAACAGTGCTAGCCGGCTTCAATAACTCCACGGAGAAAACGTTGGGTGAGATTACACTCAAGACATTAGTTGAGGGGGTTATTAAGGAAACACTGTTCCAAGTCATGCCCGAGGATTTGGCATACAATGTGATCCTCGGAAGGCCATGGATCCATTCCATGGAAGCTGTCCCCTCCACTTTGCATCAAGTGATTAAATTCCCTACACCTTGGGGAGTTCGATCAATCAAAGGGGAGCAACGAGTAGCGAGGGAGTGCTACTCAGTTGCATTAAAAAGTGGAGTCGCCCCGATCGGGCCAAAGCAATAGCAACGACAGCAATCGGGGTCAAGCGGGGAGGACGCCCGAGGGGAAGTCGAAAAGATTCCAGCTTGTATTCAAGAGCCTCGGAAGCAAAAGGCCGAGGATTCAACCGTTGAAGAATTGGAATCTTTCACCCTATTGAAAGAGTTCCCCGATAGAAAAGTGTTTGTCGGCTCGGAGTTGGACCCGGAGTCGAAAAAGGCGATTATTGAAGTTTTGAAGTCCAACCATGACTATTTTACTTGGTCCCATTCAGACATGACGGGTATCGATCCGGAGATCATGACTCACAAGCTGAATCTGGACCCAAAATTCACCCCGGTAAAGCAGAAGAAAAGACCTCATGCCGGGGTCAAAAAGAAGGCGATCAAGGATAAAACCACCAAGCTACAAGAAAATGGTTTCATAAGAGAGGTGAAATACCCCGAATGGCTAGCCAATGTGGTGGTCGTACCGAAGAAGAATGGCAAGTGGAGAATGTGTGTGGACTACACCGACTTAAACAAAGCTTGGCCCAAAGACTCATATCCATTGCCACAAATTGACAGGTTAATAGACTCCATGGCTGGACACAAACTATTGACCATATTGGATGCATATTCGGGCTATAATCAGATCCTCATGGACCCGAAGGACGAAGAGAAGACCTCGTTCATCACTGACCGAAGTACTTTCTATTATAAGGTGATGCCTTTCGGTCTGAAGAACGCCGGGGCGACCTACCAAAGGTTGGTATGTCGCATGTACAAGGAGTATATTGGAAAGTCTATGGAAGTCTACATAGATGATATGCTCATCAAATCGATCCAAATGGAGGATCATTTGAATCATCTGAGGGAAGCCTTTGCTGTTTTGAGGCAATGCGGCATGAAATTGAACCCTGAGAAGTGCGCCTTCGGCGTTGGATCGGGCAAATTTTTGGGATTCATTGTCTCTGAACGAGGAATCGAAGCTAACCCAGACAAAATCAAAGCTATCGAAGAGATCCCCGAGGAGCTGACCGGGGTGAAAGAAGTTCAACGCTTGACTGGCCGAATCGCCGCCTTGAGTTGATTTATCTCAATGTCCTCGGAGCGATGCCACAAGTTTTTCTCCGTTTTGAGAAAAAACAATCACTTCGAATGGACACCGGAGTGTAAACAAGCGTTGAAAGATTTGAAACAATACTTGGCTAACGCACCGTTGCTTGCCAAGCCAAAAGAAGGTGAAACATTGCTGGTCTACATGGCTGTATCCGAGTTGCTGTCAGCGCTGTGCTGCTTCGGGAACAAGATGGCAAGCAACAGCCCATCTACTATATGAGCAAGACACTCCTCGACGCTGAAACCAGGTATCCACACTTGGAAAAATTAGCACTTGCTTTACTTGTTACTGCTCGGAAACTACGACCCTATTTCCAATGTCACCCAATAGCGGTAGTTTCAACCTTCCCTTTAAGGAGTATATTTCATAAACCTGAGTTATCGAGGAGGTTGTCAAAATGGGCGGTAGAGCTGAGCGAGTATGATATCACCTATCAACCTCGGACAGCCATTAAGTCTCAAGTCCAAGCCGACTTCGTGGCCGACTTTTGTATTGGGATTCTGCCCGAGGCGGAAAAGGAAAACTCCATGGCAAAAGGAACCTCCTCGGGGCTATGGATACTTTACACCGATGGAGCAACAAACTCCAAAGGTTCAGGTTTAAGCATAGTCTTGAGGGCACCCACCGGGGAGAAAGTCAGGCACTCGGTTCGGTTCAAGAAAGTGACCAGTAACGAGGCCGAGTATGAGGCAGCTTTAGCTGGTTTGGAGCTGGCTAAAGAAATGGGGGTGGAAAGAATCGAACTGAGGTGTGACTCACAGTTGGTAGTGAACCAGGTCCTCGGTGATTATACGGCTCGGGAGCCCAGAATGCAGTTGTACTTGGATCGAGCACAAAGAATTTTGTCCCAATTCCAAGAATGGCAAGTTAAACAAGTGCCTCGGGAGGAAAATACTGAAGCTGATGCTTTAGCAAACCTGGGTTCGGCGATCGACGAAGCTCACTCGGGGACTGACTCAGTGGTTCGGTTGTTGTCCGCACAAATGAGAGAGATGAAGTTGCCGGTCAACTCAGTGGACAACTGATGGGATTGGCGGAGTAAGTTCATTTCTTACTTCAATTCGGGGACTGTTCCCCAAGACAAAAAAGAAGCAAAGAAGTTAAGGACCCAAGCAGCCTCGTATCACCTGATCGAGGGTAACTTGTATAAAAGGTTATATTGCGGCCCGATGGCCAAATGTCTGGGTCCCGATGAGGCAAGGTATATGATGGCCGAGGTGCACGAAGCGAGTGTGGCAACCACTGGGGGGGAAAGTCCTTGGTACGTAAGTTATTAAGAGCTGGGTATTATCGGCCCACAATCAGTGCCGATGTGAAAGCCTTCGTGCAGAAATGTGATAAGTGCCAACGCCATAGGCGGATGATCCACCAACAGGCCGAGCCTCTACACTCAGTGGTATCACCATGGCCTTTCATGAAATGGGGGATGGACATTGTTGGACCATTTCCCAAGGGAAAGGGTGGTGTTCGCTTCATTTTAGTGCTAACCGATTACTTCACGAAATGGGTGGAAGCAGCGGCTCTCACCGAGGTAAAGCAAAAACAAGTAATCGACTTCATCAAAAATAACATCATCTACAGGTTCGGCATCCCAAGAGAGATTGCCTGTGACAACGGTAAACAATTCATGGGGGCAGCCATCACTGATTTCTTCAAGCAGTGGGGGATCAAAAGAATTGCTTCAACTCCTTATCACCCGAGTGCCAATGGCCAAGCTGAGTCTTCAAATAGAATCATAATTGAAATCTCAAGAAAAGACTCGATGAGAAAAAAGATCCTTGGCCCGAGGAGCTTCCCGGGGTGCTATGGTCCATGCGCACAACGGAGAAGAGCAGCACCGGTGAGACTCCTTTCTCACTTGCTTCTGGCATGGATTCCCTCATCCCCGTAGAAGTGGGCGAACCAAGCCTTCCGTACGCCCACACTACCGAGGATGCAAACCAAGAGGCAATGCACATAGAATTGGATCTGCGCGAAGAAAAAAGAGAATTAGCTTTGGTTCGGCTAGTCGCCCAAAAAAGGCAGATCGAGGCGTACCTCAATAGGAAAGCCAAACTCAGAGACTTCAAAGTTGGAGACTACGTGCTAAAAACTACAAAAAAATCAACAAAGGAAGACAACGGGGGAAAGCTTGCTGCAAATTGGGAAGGACCCTATAGAGTCAAGACAATCATTGGAAAGGGGTCTTATCAAATTGAGAATCTGCAAGGAGAACCCGAAGCTTTGAATTGGAATATCTCCAATCTGAAGCGGTACTACTTCTAGTCGAGGTAAATGATTTTCAATATTTTAAATTCATCCACAGCCCCGAGCCGAACAACGCTCCTATGGCATCGATCGAAATGTACTAACTTGCTCCTCGTTCCATTTTTTGCTTGACCTTTTCAGGAAGCGAACCGAACGATTTCTAGTGCTCGGATTTTCATCAAGATTCACAACCGAACACTGGGGGGGGGGGAGTGAGAAGGGTTGATACCGAGGTCGACATCGAGCCTTCCAACCGAAGCTTATCTATCCGACAACCGGGGACTTACGCCCGGGGAATAGATTTAGTACATTGTAAATCGGCCCGGTAGCGGCATATTGTCAATTTGCTTTTATTAAAAATTTATTTTTTACCCAAGGTCCGCTTCGACTTGGTTCTATGTAAATAGCCGATTTCTGGCTCGTTGATATCAATAAAATGACTTTGATCCCACCTATTTTATGTGTGTAAATCTTGCATTCCGAAGCTGCACAATGCATCGACTCGAGGACGAGACGTCATTCTAAGTTTGCATCCATTAAATTAAGTTAAGTCTTGCAAGCAAGTTATTTATTTTTAACAGGGTGTTCGGTATATGTAAAAGCCAACACTTGAAGTAAAAACACAAACGACCTTTATTAAAAAAGCCCGAAGGCTGAAGAATATTTACATAAAAAATGACCCGAAGGTCAAAGATATAAGCATAAAAGCCCGAAGGCTTACAAAGAGATGCTATCAGAAGTTTACGCCTCGGGAAAATCACCTCCATCCTCGGAGCCCCCCTCGACGTCTTCATCATCTTCTTCATCTTCATCGCTGCTCGAGGCCTCACTTGATGGAAGTTTATCAATGATTGCTTGGGCTTCTGCCGATTTTACCTCGGCTCTTGCAATCTCCTCATCCAAGTTGATCTCCCCGGCGCGGCATCGCTTGAGCAGCTTCAGCCGAGACTTGATAATGGCCCATCACTTGTCCAGCTCGGCCCTCTTGACCTTGATTGCAGCCCTACTCTTTCGATCAACTATTTCATCTTGAAGGGCTTCAATCTTAGCATCTTTAGCTGGAAGCTTGGAGTTCTCACTTTCCAGCTTTTTGATATGAAGCACATGCTTCCTCAGCTGTTCGTGATGCTTTTTGGCCATCTCCACAGCCTCGGCCTTTGCTTGGGTCACCTCGGCGCTTAGTCTCGCAGCCTCGGCCTCCAGCTTCGAGCACTCAATCTAAAAGCCATCACCGAGGGCTTTGATTTTAGCCTCGGAGGCTACCTCGGCCTCATGCAGGTCGGACTGGGACTTGGACAAATTTGCCTTCAGTGCAGCTATCTGTGCGTTGAAATTGTCCTTTTGCCTGTCACATAGGCGAGTTACACGCCGAACCTCTTCAGTCCTCGAGGACTCAACTTCGATAGCCCTCATTGACAGAATGAAGCTCTGAGCAAAGATTAGTCAAAGGATCAAAGTCAGCCACGAACCGAAGGTAAAGATGAAATTTTTTTAGAAGCTTAACTAAAAAGCGATGGAATTTACCCTCATAGCGTTGGCAACCATGGTATTGTATAGTTGGCCAGGGGAAAATTCCTGCACGACTTTGTCTTCGGTCGGCCCCAACAAAGGCGTGAGACTCAGGATATCGCCTCGATCACAAGCCAGCAAGTTTGAAGAAATCGGCACTTCAAGTTTCCGATAAGACCCCACCGAGGATGAAATCCTCGCGGGTTCGGAATGCGACCTAACCACACCGGTGCCAGCTCCTTCTTCAAATGTAGCAGTGCCGGCCACCACGACCTTGGCCTTGCCCTTAGCTTTGGCAACTGCCACCTCAGATCCAGGTTCTTGATCCTCGAGGTCGATAAACTTAACCTCCCTCCGAGCTAAGGCCTCAGCAGCTGTATCGTCGGGCTCATCGATCAGGCCTCGGTGCCTCTCAATTGCGGCCTCCAGTTGAGGAGAAATTTCTGCCTTGGTGCGAGGAGCCACTGAGTGGGAGGGCTTCTTTTAAACTGCCCTCTTCCTCTTCACGCCTACAATAGTGGAAGAAATTGGAACAAGAAAGTAAAAAAGGAACGATATTCGATGAAGTTAACCGAGGATGGATATTACCTTTGGAGGTCCCTTGGCCGGGAGCTCCCTTTGAAGTTTTTGAAGACTTTGAAGCCTTCAGCCCCTTCAATTCTCCTGCCACCGAAGCCAGGTTATCATCTGTCTCGGTCTCCTCCCTATCTTTCTTCTTCTTCTTCTCCTCTTTCTTTTTCTTCTTGCTTTTTTTGGTGTTAATAGCACGGTTTGGAAAACCTAGTTCCGAGGGAAGAAAAGTCAGTAAAACAAAGTCAAAATCCTAAAAAGACCTACCAAATAAAACACCACCGAAAGCTCACCGTGCCGTTTGCATTGCCAGCCAAAATCGGCGGCCATCTTCATCTATGTCCTCTCGGGGCGTAAACGAGCCCCGGTCATTGCTTTTACCCACTCCGTCAAACCTTCGGGGGGCACGATGTGAACCTTGTTGGCTGAAGAGACAACAAAAAAACGAGGTCAGCTAACATGAACAAGTCACCGAGGAGTGAAATGCAAAGGGAAGAGTACTTACGTGTGTTATTCCACAGTTCGGGAAAATTAGGCTCGGTGGACAAAACACTTGTCTCCAACAAGATGTAACGATCACTCCAGCCCTAGTCCCCGTGGTCTTCCCTCTGGTGAAGAAGAGCAAACTTGCCTCAGTTGTTCAAGGCCACGACCCTGGCCTTATGGAAGTATGGGTAGTAAAGTGAAATGAGATGTTGAAAGGTGAAGCTTACCCCGGCCTTCGTGCTTAACCAGTCCATGCACTGGATAATCCTCCAGATGCCGGGGCCAAGTTGAGCCAAGCATAAGTTATAGGCCCGGCAAAAATCATCAATAACTCTGTGCACCGGGAGGGACAAGCCGAGGGTGAAAGGATAAGTGTAACCAAAAGAAAGCCCCTCAATATGGTGGCACACTCTACTTGTTGGATCGGGTATGACCACTTTCACCTCGGGTCCAAATTGGCACTCCCTCAGAACCCGCTCAATGTGAGCTTGAGTTATACGGGTCGGTGTTGTGTTCACAGGAATATTTCTATTTTTCTCCTCCTGGTCGGCTGACTGAACTTGCAGCTTCAGGTCCTTGCCATTGTCAAAGTGAGAGGGGATTATTTGGTGAGGCTCGAGCTCTTGCTCGAGGGGAATCACCGGTCCCGAAGATCCCCCCTCGGCGACGTTACCGCCCTCGGTCTCGCCCACGGAATCATCGCCCTCGGCGTCGTCACCTTCGTCATCACCTCCATCATCATCGCCTCTGAGGATGACGCCACTGAAACTACCTATCATGACGTCGTCAAGCATGACGTCATCCTCCCCCATATCAGCCTCTTCCTCCTCCACCGCCAAGTCGCGCATAGCCCTAGCCTTACGGCGCTTCAGGCCCCCAACGCCAGATGACACCTCACCGCCTTCCGCCGCAGTCGTGAAGACCGCCGGCGTAGTAGCGACGACGTCGCCACTAACAGTAGCCATAGCCAAGGGCGGAACTCGCACCCTTTCACCCCAATCACTTGAGTCTTGCCTAGATATAGTGGTAGACATGGTGGCAGTTTAAGGTTGAAGTTTTCTTGAAAGTAAGGATTGATCAAAAGGAAGTATGGAAGCTTGTATCTTTTCTCTCTAAGAATTCTTGATCGTAGAAAATGAAAGTGAAGGAAAGGGTTTGGTGGGGGGTATTTATAGGTATGGAAGAGTCAGATTGTGGGACATCATCATCATTGTACCGTTGGGAAAACCAAAATTACGGCGTGACCGTTCGGGCAACCAACGAATGGATGACACGTGTCTAGGAGAAGTGACCTGATGAGATGCGAACCGTTGACAAATTTTGAAATACTTGGATAAGATCGAGCCACGTCACTTTCTCGCTAAACTTCACTCCACTCCTCGGTAATCTCGGTAAGTGACCGAGGAGTGGGGGGACTATCTGTATTGGGTAAAAATCGACCCACGATGATTCGCCCTGGTCATGCAACTTAACAATGACTGAACACATATCGGCGAGCCAGAAACCGAAGCAAATTAATGAATCGCCGAAGCTAGGCACCGAGGTCGTCACCGAAGGCAAGCCGTAAGCTAAGCTTCGGTGACAAGCTGCCTCGGTCAAGCAACAGGGCCTTGCCACCGAGGTCAGTTATTCGCGCCTCGGTGGATCTCCTCGGTTCAAGCGGCTTTGTAGCCCACTTCCTCAGCCCACTACCTTGCCCATTACTCCACCCATAAATGCTCCAGACGTGGGTTGGCCATGAACAAGTAGTGGAAAATATGGGATAACACCTTGTATCTATAAATAGTACTTCATTTTACATTGTACGGATCCAGAAATTGATACTGAATCTCTACCCAAATTTGTACTCACAATCATATATTGAAATACAGTTATTTTTCCGCATTTACGTCTATTTCGTGTATTTATTCAACTTTGATACGAAGAATTGCTTATATTCGAGTCCAAATTCGATTTGTAATCTTAAAACTGATTTAGGCCTATACAAAAAGGTTTAGTGCTTTTAAGACATTATGTTTTATGATCCACATACAATGCTGATATTGGTAATAGAATTCTTCCATCAAATGCCCAACTGAATTGGGCGATTTTCCTGTAATTCAATTTAGATACATAGTTTATGTGTAGAAATGGAAATCAAAAATCAATAAATTAACTGCATACTGTACAAAATGAAAAAATTAAGAAATGGAAAACATGAACAACATGAGATAACAATAGAAGCAAAAAGGAGATACTTCAATTAAATAAATTAGTAACATTTTTGAAGATTCTCTTTGTTCCCGGTCCCCTTTTATGGGGCACATGAAAAGTTCAAATTAATTTCATAGTAAGATTACAGTTTAAAAACTTCTTGTACCTGCTCTTAGACTTCTAACACTAACAATATCTGGAGCAACTTTTCATTTGGAACTGCTAACAAAAATTAATGGAAATCGCTAAGGAACAAATGACCTCATATGCATTCGTGAGATAAAAGAAGAGAACTCTGAAAAGCACTGATTGTTTTATTTCCCTATCAGAAATGGATAAAGGGACTAAGATACAACAATAAAGTCCATGCATATAAAGTTCTTTTTTTACCAGAATCTCAACCGGTGTAACGTTAACCCATTTATAATTGCTAATGGTCAGAAGTAATTGTTCATTGCTATTAATACAATAATAATATTTAATATTAATGAATAGCATTTGTTAATTGCTATAAATACAATAATCATTACAATTACTGAATTGTCATTGAAGAAATGAGAATAACGGATACAACTCAAAAGGAAGAAGTTAGTTTCATTTAATAGATTATTTGGGAAGTTTTAGAATTTGTTGAAAGGAAAGAATGAGAGAAAAAGATGAAAAAAGATAGAGGTAATTCTTGCTCAAAGAGAGGTGCCAAATCATCTTCTTTAGGCCCTCAATTATATATAGATATGGATATAAATATAGATACTAGCTAGCAGGCCCGTGCTTGTGCGGGCATATGTGCACAATTTCTCACTCTTTAGTATAATTATAATTTATATTGTCGTGAATTTACTTTTATTTACTGTGACTTTTTATTGCTTTGTATTCATCTGTGAGTTTTTCAATTTGCTATGACTGAATAATTTCACTACCATTAATAGTTAAGAAGCGCAACAGCAGTCAATGAATTATACAGGTGCTTCACTAAAATTTAAGTGTAAACGTTAACTTTTACTTGAATATAGAGTAATTCATGAACTAAATATGAGAAGTCTAGTTTTAGGGAGATTTCGGCCTTTAACTCCGAATGTACATCTCCGTTCCAATTCAAAAATAGCAATAAAGTAATAAACAAAGTAATATGTGCCATAGCCACATCTTTCCGTGATAGTCTAATGAAGATAAGAACTTCATAGTAAGCAAACTCCATATAACTCACACCTTCGCATCTCCATAAAACTCTAAATATATCATTAATAACTTGTCTTTTCAGTCCATAACCCCCAATTAATCTTCTGCTCATCTTGGCAAATAACCATCCAAAATAAGAAGAAAACAGAAAGCAAATAAAGAACTGCTCTAATTTCACCTTTTTTCTTTTTGTTTTACTATATTTTTAATGTTAATGTATCATTTCAGTATGGAAGATCGATAGTTGTTCCTAAAGTATATACGCGAGAACTGGACCAAAAAAAAAAATGAAACCTTAAAGATACTTATGGAGTTATACATATATGATTCTTTGCTTTCCTCACTTCTTCAACTTCTCGTTGTCCTTACAACTCTTTATTGCGTCCTCAATTACATTATCTTACTACATCTTATTGTCAAGTTTAGAATAATTTTTTCCTTCAAAAATAATTTCTTCAGATAGCAGATTAATTATAGCATCTTGCATAGTGTTTTGTTAGGTTCTGCTCAAAAGATATGAATTATATATAAAGCATAAGTAAAGGGGCACCATAAAGTGTTGTATTTTACACATTAAATTTGGGAGGTTATGAACATGAAAGGTTTTAAAACCATGAAGAATAAGAAGCTGATGAAAAATTAAAGAATATAATATATGAAATGTAAAGTCTATAAGGAGCACTTATGGTGTCATCAATACAATAAGGAGGCGGATTATTAAGAGAGTTACTTTTGGACGTTAACATAGCAAATTATTAAAAAAAAAAAAAAAAAACCAAAACAAAAACAGTGCCATGGGATGAAACAGTTCTAGAATAGGAATAACTAGATAACGTGTCCGCGCATCGCGCGGTCTTAAAAACCCTATTATTGATCTTACAAAATCATTGTTTCATTATATCGAATATTAAAAATAACAAAGCAAATTCATCGTTTGTGTAAAGACTAATCGTTAATTAAATGGAAGGATTTGATCAATTTTATCATTTTTATATTCTACATGATAAAAGTTTACATCGTTGATTGATTTTTCACTAATAATTAAGCATTTTTCTTTCTATTCTTTATTATAGCTAAGAGTATAAAACATTTAACTTCCATTCTTAGTGAATCTCATATCAATAGAAAGATCTTTTAAAATCCGTTTTGATTAAGATTAAGAATATGTTTAGATAAACTGAAGATCTAAACTTGAATTTGACTCGCATTTGATTCACTTTTTCGAGTATAACTACATATATTTTACCATAATTTGCAACTGAGAAATACTACCTATCAAAATAAAGATAAAACAGACAAAACGATGGCTTGTTAAATATTTTTCATAAGGCACTTTTCGGTTCCGAGTCACATGCATGAAATAAATCTCTTTAAGTAGTCAGATTCTTAATTTCTACTAATTTAATCTTTAAAAATATACACGCAATATTCACAACGATAATGGTATTACCAATAAGATCATTTTTATTGATCCTCACTTGCACATACATTTTTGTTGCAACATTGATTCTGGGATATAAGCTCCTGAAATGATTTCTCATCATCCTATGCTCTTTTAGGACTATTTCTATAGTTTTCTCCATCTCTTGTTTCCTATTTATAATGATTATTACAAAGGAAAAAGTCAATGTTAAGTAAATGAGAAATAGATAAAAAGTATTGACTTTGTTAATGAAGCCACAAAACCAAGTTGATGGTTTGTCACTTTGTAATATAATTTGTCATTGGCATTAATAGATCTTATCATTCTTTGTCCTTGTACGATAATTTCTTTATCCGATCCCATTCCTTACATATATTTTCAGTGTTCCTTGCAAATGCTTAAAAAGAAACAGTTAGGCAAAGTAGAGTAAAATGCACATCATTCTCATTTCTCAAAAATATGTAAAATAATTTGTCTTAGATACTTTGACAAACTTTTAGTGGACAGTTAAAACAATAAGAAAATGTCATGCCCATTCCAATTATGAACTGTGTAAGTATACATCTGAAGCAAATTAAAGAAGGCATCCTTATGCAATTTTAACTACAATTCAATAAATTAAACCCAAAAGAGTGTTGGATAAATCAAGAGCTATACGCGAAAAGCTCAATGCAGAAAAAAATTGTTTTTAGGAATACGGGATTACATTTAAAAATTATACAAAAGTAAATCTGTAAATAAAATACTCCTTACGTGCATGTGCTAGTACGTTTATGGCCGGGGAACTATATATGAAGCCTGAAGTTTTTTTCCTACCGTTGATAAAATAAGAGACCTGCAAAACTACACATATATGTAAGCCAGCGCAAAACCTTGCAACATTATGAGGAAAAAAGGAAAGCTTCGCAGATAATGTTCTAAAATCTTACTATAAACATAAATTTAAATTAAATTACTCAATGCAAAGAAGAAACATTAAGAGAGCCTGGGTTTTGGGGGAGATGGTTTGGGAGAGGCAGAATCTAATTTGTGATATATATATATATATGGAAACTTTTAGAATAAGAGGCATAAGAGAAACCTCTTTATTGCAGATTCAAAGACTGCCGTTTCAGTTGCAAAAATCAATTAGATAGTTACCACTACGATACCACTTACTCTACACTAATTAATCAACTTAATTACTGTATTAATTTTGTGATAAATACAATAAATCTCTTCAGAAACAGGATTTTTTAATTTTTTAAAGATGCCACATCATTATTAAGAATACAAATATGGAGTGAAATATGTGCATAGAAGAGAGGGTGAAAAAAGGCCAAAAAAATGAGAAATTCTTGTCAAAGAGCTATGCCACATCACTCTTCTATATTTCTCAATTAGAAGATATATAGATTCTTGGAAAATGAAAGACCTTCTTCGACAGAAAGGAGCTCTCATGGTTACACGCATATAATTGCTCAAGCGCTTTTCACCAATTATACATAATTTTCATGTTTCTCACGATTAAACTGCAGAAATTATGCATACAATTCATAAAACTTTTCACGATGTAAAGTACAATTTCAGTTTTCATGTTTCTCTAATGTTTTCTCTAATGTGCATCCGTTTGAAAGTAAAGATACAAAGCTCTTATAATGAGTACCAGTAAAAATTAAAAGAGATTTACAAATGACCTATAGAGAAAAGAAAAATAAACTCAAATAAAAGAGAGTAGCTTGATGATATCAATAATACCTGTAGTGTTTTGGAAGTGCTTGTCCATGTTTTCTTGTTCCTGTGATGATTAAATATAAGAATTTTGGGAAGAACAATGTAAAAATGAAGATGTATATGCACAAAATAAAAAACTTTAAGGCAGCGCACATGCAACAAAAAAAGGGATATTTACAATGTGCACTACAGATCAAACACTTGTACTCAGTGTTGACATGTAAACTACATGAATTTAGTATATTGCAAACACACATTAATTAGAAGTTTCCTTGTATCACCAATCACTAATAAAGTCGATGAAACACCACACCATCTTTGGTGAATCTAAAATACCTCTTAGTCATTTTTAAAGCTTCAATTTTGATAACCCCATCATTAATTGTAGTAATAAATAATGAAATAATGAAGATGAAATGAAATGCACATACTGCTCTCTTCACTTGCGTAACTTACATGAATGAAATAAATGAGGATATAAATGGCAGGGGTGTCTATTGGTTGATATCATGCATTTTGTTCTCATAGTCCAAAAAATTGAGAAAAAGGATAAATATGATCCTTGGCCAAAGAGAGATGCCACATCATTCACCTATAACTTTTCTATGTTTCTCAATTAGTATATATACAGATAGATAGATAGATAGATAGATAGATATAGATATAGATATAGTTATAGATATAGATAGATATAGCGCTGAAGTCGCAAGGAACTTGTCATGTTATTGCTTCAACTTTTGTCGAAACGGTCCACATTAATTAAAATCAAGTGAATTAGCATATGTTTAGGGTAAAAAAAAAAAGTTTTACATAAGAAATACAATCCTTTCAACTTTATAATTATCTACGAGCTACTAATTCCATCAGGTTTCTAACGTCATTTAAAACCTATAAAAACATAAACGTAATTGAATTTCGAGTTCGTTAAAATCACTTAGAATGGAATTTCATTTGTCGAGGATCTTAGTAGGTCTGTATGACTCATACCCTTACAGTTTCAGTGCAGTTCCTCCAAATTAGCTTCAGTTTGAGTTCATTGAAGTCAACTTGCAATTTGAGGCAAGCCTTTGCATTCTTACTGGTGGTTGTGTGAGCAAAAATACGGCATTTATTATTACGGGGATACGAGTTCAGCTGACGAGACTAGACTTATCCTACAAGTCACCAGGCGTAGGGGAGACCGTTCAGGCAGTACGGGTGTAGGATGCAAGACATGCATCCCGCCATCTTAGGATTACAGTCTCCTAATTAGGATTTCGTATATACCACTTCCTTGAGTTTATAGGCACATAGCCTTTATTAGTCTCTACCATAAATACTCTCCTTGTATTGTATTGTACATCAAGCGATTCACCACTGAATCCGGCCATTCTGAAGGAATAAAACTCTTTCCTTTCTTGTCTTTTATTTTCTTCTCTATTTACTTACTTTTCTGTCATATTTTTTTACTATAGTGCTTGTGACACATTCATAAATTTAAGTGTTTAACCTAGATCTACAATTTTAGGCATAAACAGTTTGGCATCCACCGTGGGGACCAAGCAATTGTAGATATTCTACGAGGAAAATGCGTTGTCATGTCAGACGACAGCGACAATACCCCAAAGAACACTTCTGATGTCGTAGATGAGTCTGTAAAGGATCCTGGCAATCCTAGTGTGCATCCAAAAGATCCCGCTAAGGAGCTAGTCCATGTGCCCAGCGACGGAGAAAGCGATCAATCATGCAAAGGTAATTCTGATTTTAGAGGTTTCCCTGTTAATCTCCTCAAAACCTTGTTAGAACAGGCAGACCAGAACTCGGTCAACATAGTTGAAGGCATATTTTAAAAGTTAGGAGCAATGTTCCCTGGATCGTCTCAGAGGCCAACATCCTCACGAGGACCAGCGCCCATGAACGATACACCAGCGTCCGCTCAATATGGATGCCGCTTCTGGAGGATCAACAACAGTCGATAATCAAGACCTCAAAAGAACACCTATCATTCAGGACATCCTAAAGGAGATGAAGACCATCCTCGGTCAGATCAGTAACGTACCAGGTACACCACCTTAGGTTACCACCGTAGATGAGCAGAAGTTTTATAAGCATGCATATAGAGCAAGTGTTGCACCGATTCGTGTACCCAAGCACTTTCACTTTCCGGATAACTTTAAGTGCGACGGAACAACGGATTCGAACGTGCATATTGCTGCTTACTATACAGCCGTAAAAAATAATGAAATCTTAGAGGAAGAAATCTAGTCTGCTCTGGTGAAGAGGTTTGGTACACTCAATTACCAGTGGGCTCCATCGAGTCATTCACCCAGATGCAAGATTTGTTCAAGAAAGTGCATTCTGGTGCCCGTAAGTGGGAGAAGCGCATGGAGGGCATCTTTGAGATTCGGCAGCATGACGATGAGTTGTTGAAAGGCTACATTGAAAGGTTCTAGAGGGAACGCATGGAGCATCCTCCAGTCCTCGATAATATTGTTGTGGTAGCTTTTGGCAAGAGCCTAAATTCCAAAGGGTCGCTAGCTACTAGGGAATTGCAGTGGAGCTTCTGTCAATATCTTATGTCAACATGGACTGCCATACATCAGAGGTACGCTAAAAAACTTCGCCTCATACCAGAACACTCTCAGAACCCTGAAGTGGAACGAAAAAAATGAGCAGAAAGTTCATCACTGAAGCAAGCATGAATGGTAAAGCAAGGGAACACCCGGGGGCCCGGGTCCTAGGAGAAGCTAAACGAGCCCCACAACTTCTGAGATTTTGGGTTGCGAGTCAACGCCGTGGAACTAGTTGCTAATCACTTTGACAAACTAGGACCAAAAGTACGGTGGCCGCCCACCGTAAAAGGAGTAACTAGGAGGAATACAACTTCCATCGTAGCAACAGCCATGCCACAGTAGACTGTAAGGCCCTGATGTTAGAAATCGGGCATCTATTAAAAGAGGGACACCTTAAGATTTGATTGAAGAAGGATCAAGGCGGTCGAGAGCACCAGACTCAGAGGACAAGCAGAACGTCATTGCGATATTTGCGACCCCGGGACCTATCACGACCTGGGGACTGACAAGTTAATGTCGTTCAGTAGCCCTATTACGTTCGGCCTAGAAGATGAAGTAGAGCATCAAGACGCTCTTATCGTCCCTATAAGGGTGTCAAATCTTCAGGTCAAGCAAGCTTTGATAGACCCAGGAAGTAATGTGAACATTAGTCGAGCCTTTATAGGATAATCAGCTTCAATGGCTTTCGCGAAGAACTTGTCTGAGAACTAGCTCTACCGGTTCATATCTCGGGCGTGACGAGCATAACCTCTTTCCAGGTACTCACATGTGATATGTCATATGATGTCATCATGGGGCGCCCCTGGATACACAGTGTAAAGAGAGTACCCTCAACACTTCACCGAGTTTTTAGATACCCTACCTTACACGGGATTAATGATTTACGGAGTGAGCAGCCTTTGCCTGGGGACTATCCAATATCCAATAAAGGATACGACAAAGGGCCGATAGCCGAGGTGAGTATAATCAATGAGAAATTCTTCTAGTACGAGACTATAGAAAAGCTATGATAGAGATTGGCGAGCTAAGAGAGAGGCTGTCAGAGCTATGGTACAAACTCACCGAGGTATTAGTAAGGGACAAAGGACCATTATGGCTGATACACTGCTGCTTGGTATTGGCCCGGGTCAAGGTGAAACTCTTCCAGCTTCCGACAATCACCGAGCTGGTCAAGGGGGAACACCTGTTGCTGTATGTTTCAATTTTAGAAGTAGTATGGAATACAGTGCTCACACGAGAAGAAGGTGGGAGACAACTTCTCATCAAGTATACACTACAAGAAAAAAGGTTTTTAACGACCACTTCTTAACGAAGGGATACAAATCCGGACGTTACAAGTGCCCTAATAACAACCAGTATTTTTTCCGATCGTCATAGTCCATTTTCATCTTATCAATAGCGAAAGGATAATGTCTGGTCGTTGAAAAGTATAGCATCCGCTCGTTAATACTACTATTTCTTTAACCAAAAATAAAAACAAAGGATAGGCGCCAGTTTTCCCTCTTTTTTCCAACACTTTCTCCGCCCACCCACTCCCCATTATCTTCAATTTTCACACGTTGTTTTTCCTTTTAATAATTTCCCATCTAAAATTAAGGTCTCCAACCCTAACCCATGTTCAACACCTGTGACACAACCTTTATGATAGGATTTTCTTTGAGAACGATGTCACCATACTTCCGCTGTTGTTAACATGTAAGTTCGAATTCTTTCGTTTTGTATAGGAATTCGGTATAAGCGTTGTGATGGTACAGTTTTTCTACAAATCAGTCGATTTGTGTGATTTAATCTGTATCTGATATATTTTTCTTTTTCTTAAGCTGAATTAGCAAACCTAACTTCTTTTTTATCTAATATGTTCTTCTGTCTCACGATATTACTCTATGTGTATCCAGTATTTGATAACCCAAGCTGCTTCACAAATTTACTAGTTTCTAATATCAACAAAATATTTTCAGGCATCGGATTCGAAGCCATTGCAGGTATGAACCTCCCTTTCTTTGTTCTGCTTTTTCTCATTGAACTGATGTTTAAGATATTCCTCTTGAAGAAAAAGAAAATGACATTTACGGGTACAATAGTTTCTTTGTTCTGCTTTTACCTATCCGAATTCATCTTAGGATGTGTTTTTTAGAATGGGTATGATAAAGATGTGGTCTTTATATTCAAATTATTTTTTCTCATATGTTTCATGATAAGAGCATTGGTTGAAAATGACATTTTATACTAGTCAATTTACTTTAGCTGGCCTAGGAAATTGTTGAATACTTTTGAAGGCTACTAATTCACCTAATATGAATTATGGTGAGAATCTGTCTAGACTTGCTTAATCCTATATCAATTGAAATAAAATGTGCTTTTTGTGTTTTTTACTAATGCATTGTTTTACTAATAGTTCTTTTGCTTTAAGTATTCCCCAATTTGTAAGTTGTTTCTAGTTTTAATTTGAATATAAAGTTATTTAGTAATGACTCTCTCATTGGATGACTTTTTGCCCGAGTGTCGAAGCTATACAGACATATAAGGCGTGGCTTCCAAGTACATGAGGTTTCCCCTGCGAGAGTGCAAATCTCTCAGGTGACATTTTCCTTTTTATTGTTTCATTTTTTGTTAAAGATCTTAAAAGGGTTACACCGCTTAGATAATAGTTGAGTCTATTAACTCAATTTTCATTTAGATTTCAATTTTAGTGGCAATTGTATAAGTAATCAACTAAGATTTTTTGCGTAAACAAGAAAAGGAAATTCCCCAAACAACACATTACTGTAGTGTACTCTTTGGGATAGCTGTTGCAACCGCTTTCCCAATTGTTTCCAATATTTCTGAAAAAAGGTAGGCATACCACTTCCCTTAGCCTAAGATTTTAATTTTTTATGTTGAAATTAAATAGGGTTAAGTTTCTTTTCAAAGGAGATATACAATGTTCAATTGAAATGGATTTCTTGTTTCAATTTGGTTAAGAACCTCCCAATTTACTAACAATTATGATTAGGACTCTTTAAATTTAGACTTGTGTCATCACATCTTTTAGTGAATCTATATTGTGGATGAATAGTGATATACTTTGCTATCTTATTTGATCCTAATTCGACAAATCGATCTGAAGTTCAAGATTTAATGGCCCTCTGCATAGCGTGTCATATCTTGATCAACGTAATGGAATATTTTGGCTAAAAGCACCTTTTATGAAATTCTATGTTCAAACATATACAACTGCAGCATGCCCATAATCAAATTTATTAAAAAAATATTTATCCAAGGTTAATTTTGTGAATGTCATACAAAAAGTCTTCTGTGAAGTACGTACTAAGAATCTCAAATAAAGCACTTATAAAACTAATGGTGATGCATATATATACTTGGAATAACTTACATACTGTTAATTAACTCTTGAAGAAGCAACTACTTTTTACAGTTGAACTCTTTTATATTGATTATACATTATCAGTTATTATATCTTAATGTGAACTCAATCCCTAGCTTGTAAAAGGAATAGAGCTAATTCTTATTATGGTCCACGTGCTCTAAAGTCTTATTGTCTAGGAGAGAACTCTTCTATTTGGATGTGCTTATGTTCATTTAGAAAATGAAACCATTGAATTGACATGGTAAATTTTTGGGGAACCAGATTTACATGAATATACTGTTCAAGTGTGATGTTTCTAACATAAATTCTGCAGTGAAAGGATCTTTAATTGTTCCCTTTTTAGTGTTGGGAAATTTGAAAGTGCATTTGGATTTCACTTTCTAAACCTAAAGTGAGAAGAAATACAAAGAAGTTACTAGGATAGGATATGAAGTTATAAAATGGAAAGACAACTTTGAAGTAAAAATGCAAGACTTGAAGAAATGTGTGCAGTCTTTTCTTCCATGTGTTTTTCATCTCTTAGATAAATGGGTGCAGTGTTTTCTTCCATGTACATGGTGCAAGCAAACCCGATGAAAAGCTAGACACGATGAAGACGCGGAAGAACAACAAAAAAGTAAAAATAGAAGCAAGACAAATCTTGCTTCGATTCAAGCAACGGCGAGGAACTAGTCTCGGGCTCGATGAATCGGAGGCAAAGAATCACCTATACTAAGCAAAAATCCTCAAGAAAGACAACGCTTCTTGCAAATTGAATGACCAAGAAGAAAATGTTCAAACGACTCACACCGATTGACACAAGTTCTTTAAAATCCCATGTCGGGGCTAGGCTCCATCGGAGACACTTTCAATAGCAACCGCTATGTTCAATATTCAATGACTTAATTACCTACAAATGAAATGTAAATGGAATATTTATAGGCTATGCTAAGGATAAAACAGTAAATGGTCACAGACGACCAATAGGAGTAAGCCACGCAGGGCTGTCTATTGAGTGTTCGGATATTCCTTCAACCGAACACTTGACCTCGAACACTTGAGCTCGAGTTTCTTCACTTCGGTGCTCGGTTTCTCAGCTCTTCTCAAACTTGACATCGATCGCTTTTCCTTCGGTTATTTTCTTTTTACTTAGGCGTCGATGTTGAGTGTTCGGGTGGGGTTCGGTCACTCCCTCCTTCGAGCTCAAGCTTGTAGATGACGCCTTCGGTTCTTGAGCTCGGGTACTCAGCTTCGGAGTAGTTCCTTTCCTTCGACCAAGCAAAGTGAATGTGGACATCGTGTAGCAGCTTGGCTTGGCTTCGTATCATTGGCCTCGGTGGATCGAACACATGATCGGCACGTGTTCGGGCTGCATCATCCTCCCCTTCTTGAGAAGATTTCTTCCTCGAAATCGAGCCTTCTTTATCCTCCGAAGTTTGACCTACAACACAAGGAACTAAGTCAGCAACATTGAAGGTGTTGGACACATTATGATCACCAGGCAGGACGATCACATAAGCTTTGTTGTTGATCTTGCTCAGCACTTGGAATGGACCATCCCCTCGAGGATCCAACTTTCCTTTCCTTTGTTCAGGAAGCGTTCCTTTCGGAAGTGAACCCAAACCCAATCTCCCTTCCTCAGTTCCAGCTTTTTACGCCCCTTGTTTTTCTTCAAAGAAATCTTTGCATAAGCTTCCTCGAGGTTCTTCTTCACCTTTGCATGCAACTAGATCAAGGCAGTAGCTCGATGAGTACCTTCAAAATCAATAACAGAATCTCGAGGCAATGGGGTTAAATCAAGTGGAATCAAAGGATTAAAACCATACACACATTCGAACGGGGTCATATTTATCATTCGATGCACCGTTCGATTGTGTGAAAATTCCATCATGGGCAAGTGATCTGCCCAGCTTCCGACCTTGCCTTTGGTCATTGCTCGAAGCAAAGATCCCAAGGTTCGGTTAACTACCTCGGTCGGTCCATCAGTCTGAGGATGGTGAGACGTCGAGAATAGTAGTTTGGTGCCGAGGGCACCCCACAAGCATTTTCAAAAATGACTCAAGAATTTTGAGTCTCGATCACTCACAATAGTACGAGGCACACTATGCAATTTCAACATATTAGAAATAAACAAAGTAGCTACATGTTGTGCATCATCACACTTTTTACAAGGAATAAAGTAAGCCATCTTGGAAAATTGATCAACGACAAAAAAGAGCTTCAAATGATCCCCCCGACCTCGTAACCCCAACACAAAGTCCATGGATATATCAACCCAAGGTCGATCAGGCACAGAAAACGGGGTACACAAACCATGGAGGTTGGACTTCGATTTAGCCTTCTTACAAACGAGACAAGCGTTGCAAAGCTTTTCCACATCACGTCACATTTTGGGCCAATGGAACTGCTCGGTTAAGATACCAAGAGTTTTGTCGACACCGAAGTGCCCCATCAAGCCTCTGGAGTGAGCTTCTCGAACTAAGAGCTCTCTCCACGATGACACTGGCACACAAACCCTCCCATTCTTGAAGAGGTAGCCATCGTGCCACTGATATTTCTCAACCCTTTGGCCACTCCAGATTGCGTCACGAACGCATTCCAGCTTGGGATCGTCTTCGTACATCGACTTGATGATTTCGAATCCCATGAGCCTTGAGGTGAGAGTGCTCGCTAAAGCAAATTTCCTTGATAGCGCATCGGCCACAACCTTGTCTTTTCCCTTTTTGTAATGAATTACATAGGGAAAATTTTCAATGAATTCAACCCATTTGGCATGCCTTCAGTTTAATTTCTCCTGAGCTCGAAGATGTTTCAAAGATTCATGATCACTTTTAATCAAAAAATCTCGAGGCCATAAATAATGCTGCCAATGGGCGAGTGCTCGAACGAGGGCATACAACTCCTTGTCATACGTTGAGTAATTCAAGGTTGCACCCTTAAGCTTTTCGCTAAAGTAAGCGATCGGCTTCTATTCTTGCATAAGCACTCCTCCGATCTCAACTCCGGACGCATCACACTCGACTTCGAATGCTTTGCCGAAGTCAGGGAGTTGCAACAACGGGGCAGAGCAAAGCCTCCGTTTCAACTCTTGGAAAGCCCTCTCTTGGGACTCTCCCCACACAAATGGATGGTCTTTCTTAACCAGCTCAGTTAAAGGAGCAGCCACAGTGCTAAAGTCACGAACAAACCTTCGGTAAAAGCTAGCTAAGCCATGGAAGCTACGAACTTGTGATACCGAGGTTGGAGTTGGCCAATCTTTGGTGGCTTCGACTTTTGAATCGTCGACTATGACACCATTAGCATTGACAACGAATCCTAGAAAGACTACACGTTCGACACAAAAGTCACATTTCTTAAAGTTAGCATATAACTTCTCTTCTCTAAGCTTATCAAGCACTAGCCTTAAGTGTTCGACATGTTCATCCACAGATTTACTATAAACAAGTATGTCATCGAAGTAAACGACAACAAACTTATTTATGAACGGTTTGAGCACATGGTTCATCAGTCGCATGAATGTGCTCGGTACATTGGATAGGCCAAAAGGCATCACCAACCATTCATAAAGACCGAACTTGGTCTTGAATGCAGTTTTCCACTCGTCACCGGATTTCATTCGGATTTAGTGGTAACCGGACTTGAGGTCTATCTTTGAAAAGCATGAAGAACTACTTAACTCATCTAGCATGTCATCTAGTCGAGGAATAGGATGACGATACTTTACCGTTATTTTATTGACTGCTCGGCAGTCAACGCACATTCACCATGTTCCATCTTTATTCGGGACAAGGATAACAGGAACATCGCAAGGACTCAAGCTCTCTCGAACGAGGCCCTTGTTCAGCAACTCATCAACCTGCCTTTGGAGCTCTTTGGTGTCTTCGGGATCACACTGGTATGCAGGTTTGTTGGGGATTTGAGACCCCGGTATGAACTCAATTTGGTGCTCGATTCCTCTCAACGGAGGTAATCCACCTGGCATTTCTTCGGGAAACATGTCTCCGAAGTCCTGGAAAACACTTTGAACAGCACTAGGCAAAGGGTTATCATTAGAAAAATCATGATTAGAGTTTAGAAAGGTACCCTTGTGCTCGAGGCAAATCATCATTTCATCGGTGTCGTTGCCTCGTAGATACTCACCCGGTTGCATGATTGCACAGACATTTCTTAATTCAGGCGGTGAGTCTTTATCTTCGGCCACAATTTTTGTTCCCATAGGAAGCTTAGCTTTGGCCGCTTCTTTCAATTCTTTCATCCGTTTATAGTCCTCGGTGACTTGGTTTGCAGACAAGGGTTTGAGTATGAAACTCTTCCCTTCGAGCCTTGCAGTGTATGTGTTGGATCTTGCATTGTGAACAACCGACCGATCATACTGCTATGGTCGTCCCAATAGCATATGACAAGCTTGCATCGACACCACATCGAACATCATCTCATCTTGATATTCTCCAATTCTAAACTTGATCCACACTTGTTTGACAACCCCTAATTCTCCACACTCGTTCAACCATAGTAATTTGTAAGGGTGGGGATGTCTCAAAGTAGGTAGTCCTATTTGTGAAACCAAGATTTGGCTCACCATATTTGCACAACTACCTGAGTCAATGATAATCAAACACACCTTCCCCCTCACTAGACATTGGGCATGGAAGAGATTTTCTCTTTGGTTGTCCTCTTCTTCGAGAGTCATGCAGCTCAAATTCCTTTGAACTAGAAGAAACATTTTCGGATGATCAGCTTCGGCAGCTTCATGACCATCATCTTCTTCAGCTCGATCAATCTCCTCGATAAATTCCTCTTCGGTGTCACTCGCTTGCTCATGGACAGTTCCATCTTCGAGCAAGAGCATAACTTTACGAGTCAGACACTCTTTTTCCATGTGACCATAACCCTTGCATTTATGACACTGAATATTTGAAGCACTAGGAGAATTAAGCTGAGGTTTACCTCCCACTTCTCTTGGTTGGTTAACGGTCACACCCCTTTCGAAGGGTTTCTTCGAATCTCGAACAGTGTTAGCACTTATTGAATTAGGACTCTTCTATTCCTTACCTCGGTTCAAAGAAGTGGAAGTAGTGACTTCTCGGTACCGGTTTGCTTTATCGTCCTTCACCCATTTCTCAGCTTTGGTAGCAGCTTCGAACACATCTTCCAACGTGTGGTACACGTGTAGCCTCAATTGAGATAACACATCCCGAGCCAAGCCATTTTTGAATCGAATAGTGGCTTGCTCTTCATCTTCTTCCAGATCAAGATTCAATCGAATTCTCACGAACTCATCATGATACTCTTGAACTGACTTGGACCCTTGGTTTAACTCATAGAGCTTTTGTAACTGAGTTTGCCTATACTTAGCCCTCAAATACTTAGCATCCATTGCTCTCTTCAAGTGTGCCCAAGTAGTGACTTCGGGATAGGTATTCCTTCGTCTCACTCTTTTCTCAGCTTCCCACCATGTAGATGCATACGCTTCGAACGAAGCAATGGCAGGGGCAGCTTTCCTCTCTTCGGTCATCTCATTGGTTTCAAAGATTCCCTCAATTTTAAGCTTCCACTCAAGATATTCATTTGGATCACTAGTTTCTTTAAAGGATGGAACAGTGATCTTGACACTGTTCAAGTTTGAATCTCGAACAGCACGAACATGTTCGCGATACTCATCATACTGATCATCAGCCTCACGCTCAATATTTCGATCAACATTTGCGCCATGGCCTCGACCTCTGAAATTTCCTCGACCTCCTTCGTTGACCTCTTCATCAACGTTCTCAGCTTGTCTTTGGGCCATGGGAGTCGGTACTCTTTCACCTCGGGGAATGCCCAAGTTTTGATAATCACCTCGGGGATTGCCCAAGTTTCGTTGTGGAACTTGGGGATTGCCCAAGATTTGTTGTTATGCTTGGGGATTGCCCAAGATTTCTCTTCGAATAGCCTCTCTCGTCAACTGATGTTGTCGAACAAGCTCAGCATACAGCTCAGGTTTTATCGGAGTGGAGTTGCTAGTTCCAGCGCCAGACCCATTCAAGGCCACGGACGCACTCCTTTGCTCGAGTTGAGCTACTCGAGCACTCACTCCTCTTACTTAGGCACTGATGCATTGTATCGCAGCCAAGAGATCGGCTAACGACACTTCGGGCTTCTCAATGCCTTTGCCATCTCCTCCATTTCCAGCCATGGTACCTGCATGGTACGGGTCAAATCACGAAAGCGAATAACAAGTAACGGAAGCAACAAACTAAACACGATAGAAGGAAAATAGGGATGTGGGAGAATAGAAATAGAAGAAAGAATGAATCAAACTAAACACATAGATTGATTCAAAAGGGAGAAGAGACTTGAACCATTAAACGGGGTCACACTAGCGGTGATCCACCATGGATTCAACGTAAGAGATACATGAAGCTCAAGCTTCAACAAGAATGGCCAAGCCTATTCTATCTTCTCAATTCTATCTTCAAAACCAGCTCGCGAAATAAAATGACTAAGTGTGGTATTTATAGGTTCATCACACTCCTAATGTAATGTCTAAAAGGCCCTCAAATGATATAAAAACATTACAAGCCTCGTAGGGTCAAAATAGGGATTACATGTCAAAATCTCATCCAAAACAAGGAAAAACAGACGCCCCAAACAGCAGAGTAGGCGCCCAGAGTAGACGCCCCACCCTCCAAAGTAGGCGGTCTGCCCCTTTTATGGGCGGCCCAATGTCCAGAGAGTGGTGCAATCACTAGGCGGTCCGCCTAGTCCAGTGGGCGGTCCGCCCCCTTCCTGGGAGGCTTGGAAACGGCTCAAAATGGACTATAAGTGTTCCTCCTTGGTCCGTAGCCGGTCCTCCTTCGTTGGCGCTCAAGTCCATGACTCCAAATCACTCTCGAACCCTCATCTGGTGCCCTTGCCTTGTATCCTTTGTGCTCTCACGCTTGGCTCTTGATGGTTGGCGCTTTGGCTTCAATTTGCCCCGCATCATCCTCCCCTTCTTGAAAGGATTTCATCCTCGAAATCAAACCATCAAGCCTACATTCAAAACAAGCACAAACAAAGATTTCCACTACAAGAGTAGGTTAGTGTCACGAGTGTGGAAAACACACTCTTATGGTATAATCAAGCATCAATAACAATGATAAAGCACATGTTTCCAAAGAAAAAAAACAAGTACTTGGCTTCCCCAATAGGTGTACTCAACACAAGATTCATCAAAGAGATCAATAGGATAGAGGATATGCACGATCAAGCTATCGAAATTCCTATGATCAATAAGAACACACTAAAACTTCCCACTATAAAAGTAGGCAAGTCCAACAAGAGTGAGTATAAGTGATGTGAAAATTACACTCTTGTGATAGAGCCAAGTATCAATAGCATCCAAAAAGTATAGGTCTCCAATGGAGACAACAAGGTCTTAGCTAAAAAATGACAAGCACTCACTCCCAAAACAAGCAAAGAGATCAATAAGACATGGAACATGCAAGATTAAGCAACTAAGCTCCTTATGACCTCTAGGCTTATGGTCAACATAGCAAACCTTCAATGCATTACTATCACAATGTGACTCATTGGCTTTGGCATGCTCAACACCCAAGGTGTGGTCAACATGTGGGGTGGAGTAAACAAAATAGTTCAATTGGCAACTAACATCAAATACTCCACTCCCCTTCTTGGAAGCACTCTTACACACACCAAGAGTGGCTTCCTCACCTCCAAATCCACCCCCAGAACAATCTTCTTCACTAGGAAAACTCCCAAGGGCGGTCTCCAACATAGGTTCTTCATCATTGTAGTCCACAGAACAAAGGTTAGAACTACTAGAAGATGGTCCAACAAAACCAATACCAAGACCAATTTCTCACTTGGAGTTCCAAACAATGGATTGTCTATAGAGTTCAACTTTCCAAACCATGGAGGTTTAAATCCAAACTCTTATCTAGTTAGATATTCACCATCACCTCTTTGAGAATCCTCTTCAAACAAAGGGTTTGTGAAAACAAGTCCACTACCTATCAAAGGTGAGGCATCCAAACTAGAGTCATCATCCACACTTGAGGAGTCATCGAATACAATCCGATCCATCTCATCCACTAGAGACTCCTCAAGGTCACTACCATCCTCACTACAACACATAGGCTCCATTATCAAGCAATTCATCAAGGGAAAGGATAGGATATTCATTCAACTCATCATAGGATATTCATTCAACTCATCTTCCCCTTTATCAAATATAGGTGGTGTGTCATAACAAGGGTCACAAATAGGACCAACTACACAATCTTCACTAGAGAGAGGGTCAATGAAAATCGAGCTCACATCATGATGCGGCTTATCATTCCTCTCAACTAGTGGTTCGCAATCACAAACAAGTTGACCCACCGACTCTTCACTAGTTGCAAACACATTATAATCATACAAATCATCAACTAGTGTTGAGTTATCACAAACACCATCACATGACAAGGAAGTAACATGTTCAAGGGAAGAACTTTCACATACCTTTGAGTGGCCCTCTTGCCCACTCAATGCACTTGAAGTGTTATGAGTTGTTCCTTCGCCTTGAAGCTCACATTGAAGATTTTCTTCACCTTGTCCATCCTTCTTGGGACATGATTGAGGCTCCATCGGTTTGCCTCCAAGAGTACCTACACAAGAGCTAACACAAGTAGAAGAAAAAGATAAAGGGCTAAGGTTAGCATAAGGGGTGTCCTCACTCTCAATGATTCTTTTTCCCTCTTTCTTTTCCCTCATATTCTTTTTAAGGTCGGGTGTGGATTCGGGTGGTGACATCCCACTCACATCACTCATCACATCCTCTCCTTTTTCCTCTCGAGGAATGTCATCGGTCACTCCCTTATTCCTCTCAATCTTTTATCTCTCAAATTCGGGTGAATTGGGACGAGGCCCAAGAATACCCATAGCCGGAGTAGGTGGACTTTTAACATCAACCCGGAATCTAGGACTAAGAGACTCATCACTTGAGGTCTTTTTCTTCTTTGTTGGTGAACCACTTTGCTTTGGAGCTTGTGGTTTGGGGTTCACCTTGTTGACAATTGTCAACTCTTTTCTTGCACTAGTCCCACCATTGCTTGTGATCTTAGGACTTCTTGTTTGCACTCTTTCAACCATAGGATGAGGTTCTTGCTCCTTTCCCCCTTTTCATAGGCCTAGAAGGTATACTAGGAGGTGACTTGATCTTTACCCCAAGAGGCTCAAAGTCATAAATCAATTGGCCTTTACCAAAGTAATACCTATCGTTCACATTACTATATCGCACCTTCTTGCCTTGCAACCATGACTCACCTAACCACACATGACAATGTTGCATGGGGTACACATGACACCACACATAACCCCAATAACCCCTATGAGATATGCACACCCGAGATTGCTTGGAAACCCACACTCTGTAGTACTCATAAAGATAATCTAAGGCATAGCAAGGTAGCCTTAGCTCATCAACCACTGAGGTACTAATACAATTGGTATTGGTGTCACCAATCTTGAGATAGTACCCTCCATTACCTTCCACCTCAACAAGGAACCTCCTTAGACCCAAGTGTAGTATAGGATCATTCAAGTACAATCTTGGAACTTCAAGATAACCATCGCTATCAACTCGGATCTTCCTCAATCCTCCTCCCCTAGCAACACCACTAGGATAACTTCCACTTCCCGTCACTCTTCCAATATTAGAAGTGTTGTTGAAAGCCGAGGAAGGAGTACCACTATGGAACCCATAATTGCTTCTTGCCTTGGTTCCATAGCCCATAGCACCACTCCTACCACCACTACTAGAGCAATGCACCCCTGTAACAGTAAGAGCAACACTTCTTATTCCACCCTTCTCATGGGAGTTAGAAGCATCAAGCCGTTTAGCATAAGTGGAATAGGCAAGCTTCTCCCTTCCCATGGAACAACCACCACCTCCTCCCATACTAATGGAAGGACCTCTACTACTCCCTTGCTCACCATTAGCAACACCAAGAGAAGATGAAAATGAAAAATTCGCATAATCAAACTCATCATCCATTCTCTCTACGTCACTATCATCATATTCTCATTCACCACAAGAAGAGTAAGTAGGATCATCATACCTTGAAGCGTCACTATCTTCATATTCTTGACTTGGAGCATAAGATTCTTCATCTTTGTCTTCGCAAGCCCCATAGTCTTCTTCATCTTCATAATCAACATAGTAACCCGCTTCATCATCATATGAGCCTTGGTTCCCCGAATCGTCATAGCAATACCCATCATCACCATCATAGGAACCATAGTCTCTATCATCTCCGCATGAGTCATACCCTCCACAATCGTCATCCGAAGCCATAGTCGTAGTCAAAGAGTTAAGGACCTCACAATTTCACTCCCTCACGTGTATCACTCAAAAGATGTCACTCAATTTTCTTTCCACTCGTGTATACACTCAAGGTCGTTTGTTTTTGTGACCTCACT
Organism: Petunia axillaris subsp. axillaris; assembly: GCA_029990575.1. NCBI lineage: Eukaryota > Viridiplantae > Streptophyta > Magnoliopsida > Solanales > Solanaceae > Petunia > Petunia axillaris. The sequence continues at coordinate 6,362,439 of JARKNS010000001.1, read as the reverse complement.
CTATTGTTCTCACCACTCAAGCCTTTTTCCACTCAAGACCTTGTTGTCTCTTAGTAATCACAATGGCAAGATCAATCAACTAATGCACCTAAGTAATAGTTCGGAATGGAGTTTATGTGACTAGAGGTATGGAAGCTATTTTAATGCGCACTTGAAGCAAGAAAGTTCTACGACTTTAAGTAAAGACTCCAAGACACTCAACACCCTAAGGAATCAAGGATTAGTGTTAATAAAGTAGGACTAATACCTTAGGAACACTAACCAAGAGGTACGGAAGCAAACGGAACACGAAAACACACGAAACGAAGCCAAATGGAGTCACCCTAGGAGTGGGCGGTCCCCCTGCCCAACTTCAGAGACTTCACTAGGCGCCCCGCCTACTATTTGGGCAACCCGCCTACTGGTGCTTTCAGCACAATCACGTTTTTTGGTCTTTTGCACCCAAATCTCCAACGTTTTCAAGGTGTTTTCCCAATCCAAAGGTACCCAATGGTGTGTTCAACTACTCCAATCAATTCCCAATGATTTATAACATCACCCAATCCATAACAAATCAAAATCAAGAAATTTTCAATCAAGTTCTAGGGTTTTTCAATTTTGGGGTTTTTGATTTACAAACTTTTGATTCTCAACACCAAATCACGAAACAAGGGTACCAAATCAACGGGTAAACATCATAGATCGATCCCCTATTTCAAACAATCAATGGGTAATCAAATCCAATCCACAGCATGATTTTTTTTGTATTTCTCACTTTTTTTAATTTTTTTGTTTTTCTTCTTTTCTCAAGAACATAAACACAATAACAATAAAGTAAAGATAAGATAAACAAGGAACGTGGATTCGAAAGAACAAAACCCGAGCCTTTCTCTGATACCAAGATGATACGGGTCAAATCACGGAAGCGAATAACAAATAATGGAAGCAACAAATTAAACACGATAGAAGGAAAATAGGGATGGGGGAGAATAGAAATAGAAGAAAGAATGAATCAAACTAAACACATAGATTGATTCAAAAGGGAGAAGAGACTTGAACCATTAAACGGGGTCACACTAGCGGTGATCCACCATGGATTCAACGTAAGAGATACATGAAGCTCAAGCTTCAACAAGAATGGCCAAACCTATTCTATCTTCTTAATTCTATCTTCAAAACTAGCTCCCAAAATAAAATAACTAAGTGTGGTATTTATAGGTTCACCACACTCCTAATGTAATGTCTAAAAAGCCCTCAAATGATATAAAAACATTACAAGCCTCGTAGGGTCAAAATAGGGATTACATGTCAAAATCCCGTCCAAAACAAGGCAAAACAGGCGCCCCAAACAGCAAAGTAGGTGCCCCACCCTGCAGAGTAGGCGCCCCACCCTCCAAAGTAGGCGGTCTGCCTAAAAAGTAGGCGGTCCGCCCCTTTTATGGGAGGCCCAAAGTCCATAGAGTGGTGCAGTCACTAGGCGGTCCGCCTAGTCCAGTGGGTCCACCCCCTTCCTGGGAGGCTTGGAAACGGCTCAAAATGGACTCTAAGTGTTCCTCCTTGGTCCGTAGCCGGTCCTACTTCGTTGGCGCTCAAGTCCATGACTCCAAATCACTCTCGAACCCTCCTCCGGTGCCCTTGCCTTGTATCCTTTGTGCTCTCATGCTTGGCTCTTGATGGTTCGCGCTTTGGCTCCAATTTGCCCCGCATCATTACACAAATCAAAGACCAAATAAAATGTTAAGGTTAGAAATCACCTCACACACTCCCTCACCTTTGATGGGTTGCACTCGGGTCCACTCAATTTATGGGTTCGATTTTTGGTCACTCAAGACCTTGTAGCCAATGGCTTCCTCGTTTGATCAACTTCTCTGAGGTCCTTCGAATTTGACAAGTTACAATGTCTCCTTCGGGATGAGTGAATTGATACGACTCGATGGAACGGACGCTATTTACTCTGCGCTTCGGAAGTCAAAGAATGTTCTACGAAATTTGGACTTCGGTCACCCACGCACGAGTTCCTATAAGCTCAAATGAGTTAGTACGACCTCGAGTAGGAACGATTACTCTAGAGATCCACTATCTAGATTTATCAAACACAAGAAAAATGAAAACCTAGGATAATCTACCCTTCGATTCCTCTTCGGAATACCTTTCGATCACACTAACTCTTGTCCGTACAAGAGTGGTCCCTCCTTGGTCCGGATAGGGTTTTACCTTATCCAATTCCCTTTTCTTAGCCGATAAAATTTTCACCTGGGGTTTTGCTTTTTACACTTTACCCCTTTCTTCTTCAATGGAACAGTGAAGTTTTTACTCCGGCGTCTGGACAACTTAACTTCGTTCACTAACAAAGAATTTTAACTGCCTTTGGGTTGCCCTTTCAACTCTGGTATCAACAATATCGGATGAATTTTTGTTCAAGTTCTTTGAGCTAAGTTTCAGCTCCTGGTGTTCGTACACTGTTACAAACATAACAACTTTCCGGTGTACGGACGGCGGTTCAAACCTTAGAACTCCAAAATTTAAGTACAAAACAAACCCAAATCAATCAAGAACCACCAGTCTTCATCGGTAACAACCAAAATATTTTGGGGTTCGAAAACAGTCACCACTAAGCTCGAAACAGTCCAAAATTTAGTTGAGAAACCCTAGTCGCCGATGGTGTACGACAGGTGCTCAAATCACTCCTTAGACAGTGGTGATCAAGATTCAATAGTTGTTTAATTCAAACAACCAACAAATCGACCAAAATGTTTGAATTTTCTTTTCTACTTTTTTTTTTTTTTTTGTAAAACACCACAGCAACAACAATCCACAACAAGGAAGAAAGCTAAAACTCGAGACACAAGCATGAATAAACGAACAAGATTTGAGGTTGTAGAAACAAGCTCAAACCTTGCTCTGATACCAAGATGGTGCAAGCAAACCCGAGGGAAAGCTAGACACGATGAAGACGCGGAAGAACAACAGTAAAGTAAAGATAGAAGCAAGACAAATCTTGCTTCAATTCAAGGAACGGCGAGGAACTAGTCTCGGGCTCGATGAATCAGAGGCAAAGAATCACCTATACTAAGCAACAATCCTCAAGAAAGACAACGCTTCTTCCAAATAGAATGACCAAGAAGAAAATGTTCAAACGACTCACACCGATTGACACAAGTTCTTTAAAATCCCACGTCCGGGCTAGGCTCCATCGGAGACACTTTCAATAGCAACCGCTATGTTCAATATTCAATGACCTAATTACCTACAAATGAAATGTAAATGGAATATTTATAGGCTATGCTAAGGATAAAACAGTAAATGGTCACAGGTGACCAATAGGAGTAAGCCACGCAGGGCTGTCTATTGAGTGTTCTGTTACTCCTTCAACTGAACACTTGACTTCGAACACTTGAGCTCGAGTTCCTTCACTTCGGTGCTCGGTTTCTCAGCTCTGCTCATACTTTACATCGATCGCTTTTCCTTCGGTTATTTGCTTTTTACTTCGGCGTCGATGTTGAGTGTTCGGGTGGGATTCGGTCACTCCCTGCTTCGAGCTCAAGATTGTAGATGACGCCTTCGGTTCTTGAGCTTGGGTACTCAGCTTCGGAGTAGTTTCTTTCCTTCGACCAAGCCAAGTGAATGTGGACATCGTGTAGCAGCTTGGCTTGTCTTCGTGTCATTGGCCTCGGTGGATCGAACACATGATCAGCACGTGTTCGGGCTGAATCAATGTACTAATAATCTTAGACTATATTACTTTGGTTGTACTATGTATGATTTCTTTTTGTACTCATGCCAACTCCCTAGCTAGTTAAAGGACAAAAGTCTTGGTTGTATTTTATTCATTACTGAGAATATGCTATTTTCTTGAACAATTTGCATGTTAGATTAAGTGTAATGGTAACTCAATTAGATGTTGGTGCCAGAATGCATCTAGAGTTCTGCTCTCTAATAATGTTTTTATGCAGTTTGATTCCATAGTGAGATGGCTTTTGAGGGTCATGGGAAATCCAACATCGATAGTAGTTCAGATAAAGAAGTGAATCCTGCTGAAGGTTACTCTATCATAACTTTAATTGTGTTTAGGAATTTTTTCAAGGTCATATTACCGTGGTACTATATTTTAATAGAGTGGTTCAGGATATTGCTGATACATAGTTGTGTACCGTACAAGTATTGGCTTTGTTTGTCTCTTCTTCTTGCTTTCTAATGTTTGTTATCATAAAATTGTTCTCCTGATTCTCTAATTGGTGTTTGTACGTACATGTTTTTATTTTCTCATATGGAAAGTTACCTAAATTTGTGTGTTTGACCTTGCAACAAGAACTTTTACCTTTTTGATAAGCTCCCTGTGCCTTTGTTGAACTCAATCATTTTAGGACAATTTTGTGAATATTCCTCATTCACGTTGACATAATTTTGATACTGCAACTCTTTTTAGGTTCATTAGTTCTCGGGTCACTTGGTTAATCTAGACTATTGTGGGACAACTAGGTTGTTATTTACAGTGAAAAAGTGATTATTTTGGCTATTGACTACCGTGGATGCAGCTTTTCTCTTTCTTTCTCTCAACATCAATAGGATCATTTGAATATCTGTCTTTAAAATTCCAGCATTAATGAAGTAATATTTCATTCCTTCCAGGTGCTAGAAGTAAAGCCTATGTGTGCTCATGGGCAAACAGTTATCCCGACCAGGTCATTTAGTACTTTTTTTCCTAATCTTTATTAATGTGTAGCATTTGTAAGTTCTTGCATATATTATTATCTTTATCAACACGCAGCTTTTGAAGTTAGATTCTTTGGAGCCAGACCCTGAGTTAGCTATTTTTTAAAAACAAATAGTACTGCTTTTATCCATTCATTCAAGAGATGAGACTGGTAATTCCAAGTAATGATGCTATCTTGTAGTTGTGCTGGTGTAAGACGTGTGTATAGTTTATTGTATTATAAGATGCTCTTCACTTCTTTGAATTACATCCTACAAATTACATCCTACAGTACTAGCAACCTTAAGTAATCTTTTGTTTTCTAAACAAAAGGAGCTAGTGCGAGTTTTCTTACTAGATATGCACTTGTCCTTTTAAAGATAATTGACTAGAAGTCGGCAAGACTCCCTCTGGAAGATATTGTGTAGATTGAGTTGAAGCAGCAGCTGAAAATGTTAAAAAACAGGATGAAGTGCTAGAGAAACCTGCTTTATTTTTGCTAGGGGTTGTTTACATATGTTGCCTTCTGTACATGCTACAATTCTACTCTTTTTTTAGGAGATAGAAAAATAATGTCGTACAATTTGGATTAGTATGTACAATGATGTTTAATATGAGTGTTGACTATTTCTGTATATGTTTATATATTTGAAAGCATATTACTAATGTTACTCATGGGTAGTCACAAGAGAATATATAAATTTTTATCTAATAATATTTATTACAATTAATATTAGCCAATGGAAATTTAGTCATTTGTTGTCAAAAGTATAAGACAATTAACGAAAGGAATTTTGGTTGTTGAAAGCATAATTCTGCAATTTTAAATGTCTCTTAACGTCCAAGAAATGACCATCAGCGAAGGGAAATCTTGTCGCCAAAATGAGGTATAATGACCGGATTTATGGTTGTCTTTAAAGGATTTTTAACGACTTTATGAGAAACCGGTTGTGAACTTTTAATGTGAGAGCTTATAACGACTGGTCACGACCGAATTTTACACGGTCGTAATTGACCTATAACGATCAGATTCGGCCTTTTAGCGACCGGATTTCTCTTCGCTGAAGCTCCTTTTTCTTGAAGTGATACCAGGAGAGGACTTTCGTACCTTGATGGGCTTCTGCCTTTACCTATCAATTTTATTGTTGCCGTGGTCATGGAAACCATAGGCGAAGGAATCAATCCAAAATGTAGGGAAAATCGAGCCTTGACACTGGGGAATTTGTCACCGGAAACATCTTCTACAAGGCCACAAAACTTCTAAGCATCGAAGCGGAATATGAAGCCATAACTCAAACTCTTGACTTAGCCTACATATTTGGGGCCAGGGAGGTCAGCATCTTCAGTAGTTTCCAGTTGGTGGTCAGTCAAGCGAATGAGGTTTTTTACCACGGAAGACATCTGTGCGCCAAGTCGGCAAGAAAAATTAAAGCACTTTTGAAAAAAATTTCACAAATGGAAGTTTATTTATAAGGAGGAAAGCTCAAACGAGGATGAAGTCCCCGAGGATTCACACACTGGTTGAGATGACCAGCAGGTAGTGATTGAGCTGGCCTCCATAGACCAGATGAACCTTGAGGTTCCAAGCACGGGCTCCGCCATAAAGCAGCGTCACACACTGATTAACTACTTGGACAAGGGAATACTCCCCGAAGACAAGTCAGAAAGGAGACAACTGCGGAGGCAGGCACTCCTATTGTTTAATCAATGGGGATTTACACCATCGGATTGTCAGTGGTCCACAGGTTACATCTCGAGGCCCAACACCCTCAGACGAGGGAGCCCTGATAGATACCTCCGTTCGATGATGGAAGTACAATCCTTCTCACTATTTACTTTAATTAAGTCATTAGCTTCTTTTAATTTTGATCAGTATTTACATAATCATCAGTTATGTTACGGGTTTTCACCCACAACAGTTCAGGCCCTGCGCCCCTATTTTTCAATAAAACTACTATTTTACTTAGTCAGTTTTGCAATATTACAATTCAGATCCATCTACGATCCAAATATTCGTAGCCCCGGCCAGACCTAAGTTGAAGTAATACGCCCACTTTTATTTACCTAGAGCTAGGTCATGTCTAGCTCAGCCACCAGGCATTATTCGTAAGTTGAACTTATTAATTCAATAAATTGCACCTATATGTCGGCGGGGATGCCAACCCGCATAATGCTAGAAAGTCTTAAAATACTCGAGTAAACAAGCAACGAAGTTCTTTATCGGAACACAAAAATGCCCTGTTTCCACACGCGCTAAAGTCGTCCCCTTGTGGGTGCAAAACAACCATGTACTACTGGCGCAATATAAGCCGTCAACTACTGATTCAAATGAAGCGCCCCTCAGTGCGCAAAAGATACTAGCCCAGAAAGGCACATAAAATATGTTGTTTAAACTACATAAGTACGCATAAAAATACTAATGGACGTTCAATTTATTAATAGCAAATAGCCCGTAGGCTCATGATCTACAATTAAGTCCTTTTTTGTGTACAACACTGTTCAGTATAGGTATTCTAAAAAATCTAAAAGGCAAAACTACAAACTTCTCGAAATCTGCATGGCTGAAGATCCTTCATCTAGATTGTAGCTACAAGCAGCTAAGCAGTTTGAAGTTCTCCCGGCATCAAGGGATATGTCAGCCTGAGCAACTTTCGGCGCATGACCTCTGATGTAACCAAGGCCCAGATACCTTGATCAAAGCAAGGGTCCTCAGAAGCATCTGAACACGGACACAACCTTCCTCCATATCGTCCGCTGAGCTCGAAGAAAAACTAGAAGATCTGCTTCGACCCCCGCTGGTCAAACAAGAGTACATTACCCCGCAGATCTTCAAGCATAATTGCGAGCTCATCAAAGACGAGGAGGCTTGAGCTGGGAACCTACCACAAGAAAACCTCTTCCCCCGGGTATTCCACAGCCAGCAGCCAATGAGACGTTGCAACAGCAATACAGTCGAGCCATCCAAGCCAAGAGACAGCTCTCAACCACGACCAGAGTTAGAGTTTGGTGACTCATTGATCTGCTGATGGATCGAAGCTATATCCTCTTGCCTACCATAGAACGTAGTAAGACAGTAGAGCTTCAACATTACACCGTCAAAAGAGCTACTCGAACCCCAGAAATATCCTGGCGGAATGCCTCATAATAGCTGAAAAGGGCCAAGCGTCCTAACCCTGCATGCCAAGAAGAATATCACAGCAACCGCTGTGTTAGAAGAAGAGCACACCATAATCATTTCGTAATGTGTGGGCAAAAATACGGCACCTATTGTTACGGAGATGCGGGTCCAGCTGGCGAGACTAGATTTGTCCTACAAGTCACCGGGCACTGAGGATATACGCCCACTCCTAGAGCCAACGATAATTTAGGCGGCTTGGTCATTGGGCGCAAGGCACACATCTCACCACCTAGGGTTTATAGTCTCCTAGTTAAGGTTTAGCATACCACTGCCAGTTGTAGGCCTATGGCCTTATTAGCACTTGTATTTTATCTTATTTAAGACTGGGTATCGCTACTATAAATACACCTCCTTACATTGTTTTGTACATACAACACGATTCGCCACCAAACACGGCTACTGTCAAGGAATAAGAATTACTTTGCTTTCTCTATTATTTCTTGCTTAATTACTTGTCTTTACTTTTATCGTATTTACTTACTTTTTCCATTATATTATACCGTATTTCTTGTGACCTCATTCATAATTAATTGTTTAACCTAGACGTACAAATTTAGGCATAAGCAGTTTTACACCCTCCGTGGGGCCCAGGTAATTATAGGTATTCTGCGAAGGAAAAGGCACAGTCATGCCAGGCGACGGTAGCAGCGCTCCAAAAAACACCACAGATATAGTAGACATGTCTGCGAAGGATCCCAACGGTCCCAGCGTACGTTAAAAGGATCCTATCGAGCAGCCAAAGGATTCTTCTCATGAGCCAATCCCTATCGCTAGCGATGGTGAAGGCGATCAACAGCTAGGAGGTAATTCAGAGTTCAGAGGCTTCCTCTTGGACATCCTCAAACCTACGTCTGAGCCGAACTCGAACAGCATAGCTGAAGGGATATCCTAGAGATTGGGAGCAATATTTGCTGGTTCGTCTTAGAGGCCATTATCCCCACGAGGACCGACGCCCACGAACAACTCGCCAGCATCAATTCCGAGGTTAAGCAGCGATCAACAATCAAGATATTTGGGGAGCCCCTGTCATTCAGGATCTCATAAAGGATATGAAGGCCATCCATGACCGAATCGGTAACGTGACAGGTACTCCACCCCAAGTTACCACAGTAGATGAGCAAAAGTTCTACAAACATACTTACAAATCAAGTGTTGTACCGCTCCACATACCAAAGCACTTCCACTTGCTGGATAACTTGAAGTATGATGGAACGACTGATCCGAACGAGAACATCGCTGCTTACTATACCGCAGTGAAGAGTAACGAGATTATTGAAGAAGAAATCCAGTCTGCTCTGGTGAAGAGATTTGATTAAACTTTCACCAAAAGAGCCCTCGCTTGGTACACTCAGCTACCAACGGGATCCATCGAATCATTCAATCAGATGCAAGACCTGTTCAAGAAAGCACATTCTGGTGCCCACAAGCGGGAAAAGCGCATGGAAGACATTTTCGAGATACGACAACATGATAACGAGTTGCTGAAGTATTACCTCGATAGATTTCAAAAGGAACGCATGGAGCTCCCTTCAGTCCCTGATAACATTGGTGTGGTAGCTTTCAGCAAAATTTTGAATTCAAAGGGATCTTTAGTTACCCAATAGTTGCAGTGGAGTTTGACACAACATCCAGTGTCCACATGGAGTGCATTACATCAGAGGTATACTGAGAAACTTTATCTAGAACCAGATCATTCTCATAACCCCGAGGACGAGCGAATGAAGAGACTAAGAATCCCTTCCCTAAAAGGTGAGGGTGATGGTAGAAGGGTGAAGCCAAGGGTTCAGAATCAAGCGGGCACCGGGCGGCAGAATAATTCTCAAGCATCTGGATCCAAAGAAAAGCGGACTGAATCCCGAAATTTCAAGGACTTGGGTCTTCGTGTCAACGCTATGGACCTAGTCGCCAATCACTTTGGTAAACTAGACCCCAGGGTCTGATGGCCACCTGATGCGAAAGGATCTACAAGAAGAAACACAACGCTCTATTGCGATTTTCATTGCAACGGGGGCCATGCAATGGTCGATTGCAAGCCTTAATGATCGAGATTAAACACTTACTAAAGGAAGGACATCTCAAAGAGCTGCTGGAAGAAGTGACCCACCATTCTAAAGTTCGGAATCTGAGAACCTGAGGACCATCAACGTAATTTTCATAGACAAACGGTCGGACACGGCCCTGGGGATTGCAATGACCGGGATAACATTCGGGTCTATCCAATTCAACCTGGAGGAGCAAGCAGACCAACAAATTGGCCTCGTTGTACCTGTGGAAGTATCCGGCGTACATATCCAGTGAGCTCTTACCGATACGGGGAGTACTTTTAACATTATCTGGGGGAGGTGTTGCACAAATTCAGCCATAGTCCTCGAATATCCTCGAGTACTCGATACATAATGGGTTTCAACGGAATCTGGGAAACATCCATTGGAGAACTAGCTTTACCGGTTCACATACTGGGCAAGACGAGCACAACCACTTTCTAGGTGATGAATTGCAATCTCTCATACAATGTAATCCTACGACGGCCGTAGATACACGACGTCAGGGAAGTGCCCTCAAAATTTCAATAGGTCTTCAAGTACCCGACCCCGCATGGGGCCGCCGACCTCTGAGGTGAGCGGCCTCTCCATAAGAAATACTGCCCTACTTCAGACAAGGTTACAACTGCTGAGTCGAAAACTATTGAGGATATAGGGCGAGAAGTCGGAGAGGACTCAACAAACTGCGGGATCAACTTGCGGCATTGGATCAATTAATCCCGAGCGCGACTAAGTTCATATGTCATCTTTCTGAGGTGCTGCGAAAGCAAGGAGGAACCCTGTGGCTGATACAAATTTATTTAAAAATGGTTCGGACGAACATTTAACTCCTACAGATTCCAGTGATAGCCAAACCAGAGATAGGTAAGCACCTACTGTTATACGTTTCAATATCTGAGATAGCCTGGAATACGGTCATTGTACGAGAAAAGAACGGGCAGCAGTTTCCCGTGAAATACGCCGGCAGGATGCTGCAACTTATTGACAAGTTCTTGACCTTGTCGCTCCAGTTCTAACAACCGTGGTAATGGCCACATGAGAGTTGCGATCATATTTTCAGGAACATTTTATCAGTTTAGTCTCTTCGACACCGGTATAAGTCATTTTATCTAAACCCAGTCTGTTGAAAGATATGGCAAAGTGGGCTGAAGAGATGGGAGAATACGAAATCATCTATCAACCCCGTATAGATGTCAAGTCCCAGACGTTGGAAGGTTTACCTCAGATTTTTCAGAAGAACTGGAACGGAAAGCTGAAGAGTCACTCAAGAATGAAGCAGTGATTGAGTATGGCCGTTGGGAGATTCGTATAGGAATGAATCCCAATAAGGAGAAGATTGATCTGTGGATCATAACGCCATCTGGAATGGCTTACTATCAGGCCATGAAAGCTGATTACAATAAAGAAGAGTGTGAAGCCATAATTCAAGCTATTGACTTAGCCTACACACTGGGGACCAGGGAGGACATCTGCGAGCCAGATCGAAAAAAAAAATTAGGGAAATCCTAAAAACATTTCATGCGTGGGAATTCATCCACCAAGAAGAGATCTCAGGATATGCCGAAGCATCCGAGGATTCGTACGTTTGGCAGACGATAGTTGAGCTAACCCCTGCAAGCCTGATGAACCTTGAAGTTCCAGATACAAGATCTTTCGCGGGGCAGCGTGATGCTTTCTTCGTTATGTGAATAAGTTCTTGGTCTGTATAGGCATTCTAGGCAGGTCGCAATAAGTGGCAAGTCGAAGCTGGTCAACTATCTGAGCAAGGGAGTGTCACGCCCTAAAAAAGTTAACTGCACGCGTTGTTTATTATTTAAAGGCTCGTGACTGGTGTTCAAAATGGTACAAAATTATTTAGAGAAAACTCGGAGTCGCCACTTGACCTTGTTTAAGGTGTGCCAAGCCACCAAAAGGTACCTTGGAACACCTCTGACTCGTCTAATGGTCTGCGTTAGAGATTCGGGTAAGGATCTCAGTTGACTCTCGGGAAGGTATTAGGCACCCTCGAGTCCTGTGCTAAGCACAATTGCTTTATTGTCGCAATTTTAATTTATTAAATATGGTTGTTATATTAATGCCGTTGATTTGAATTTGATACTTTGATTTAGGGAAAATTAAAGTCGTTATTCTTATCCAACCTCACGGAGGACTGGACGAATTTACGCTTTAATTCATAATAAGTACATAAATAAATAAATTTATTACGTATTTTCCACTTTGCAAAGGGCTTACCTATTTAACTCCAAGAATAATTGTTAAAGCAAGTGGCTATTTGTCAAAACACAATAAGTAAGTCTTACCGTTGGAGTGGGCTGAAACTATTTGCAAAAATAAGCTGTTTTACAAAGTTGTTACATTTATGTACCCACAAAGTAGTTGATTGTCAAAACTTGTTAAATGACCAACTTTTTTTTGAAAAAAGAAATTTACATAATAAGCGAGGCCACCTTTACAAAAGGATGGCATATTTTTGAAAATAAATTCAAACGCTATTTTCAAGTTCACTTTTGTAAGTAAATATCCAATGGGTCCTAAAATTGCCTACACCTTTAATTCTACATAGATGGTCTTTTTTTTTTCCGCCTTGGTTTCTCATTTTTATCCAGATTTTTCATAATTTCCAGATTTGCAGAAATGTACCAGTTTGTGAAAAACGACCAAATTTGCAGAAACGTACCAGTTTGCAAAAACGGCCAGGTTTGCGAGAATGTATCAGTTTATAAAAAATGGTCAGATTTTAAGCAAATGTCCTAAATATAGAGCCTATTCGTTCCGGAAGACAGTGTTAATTTATTTGCACTTACGTTCTATCTTTGCCTACAAATAATTGTTAACTTGGCCTAACACCAAACAATTCATAAAGAGGGGATGGACTAACAACATTCATAAAAATGGAAGTTTCAGACCATGAACATGCTGAGATATTAATCATTTCATAGCTAGATACATGACATAAAAATATTAAGGAAGCATTTACCTTATGTAGCAATTCCCAAGGTAAGAAGCAAATGAAATAGCAAGCCAAAAAAGCAACTTTTACTTCCAAAGTCAGCAGCTAAAACAGCCCTTTTTGCCTCTATTTAACCCTTAAAACTAGTAGATTTATACCCCAAAAGACCCTTAGTATAAAGGCTTTTGGTTCTAAATCTTTTCTTCAAAAGAACTAATTTTTTCTCAAGTGTTTTGCTCCCTTTTCTCTAAATTTCAGCAAGGTGGTTGTGTGTTAAAGAGGGTAGTAAATGCTCCTATTTAAAGCTGAAAAATTATCAAAGGATGGAGTGTTTGGTTGGCTAAAAGTACAAGCCCATCCCCACTTCAGTACCCTTATCAAGTCCCACATTTTAAGGCTTTTTGACACTATTTTCTCACTATTCAAGCCACCCTTATGTCCCTAAAATCTGAAAATAAAGGTTGTTGGACTATTGACTTTTGGGCCTATTGGGCCGCCAACAAAACATCAGACTAACTTTAAACACAAAAATACATATCTGAAATTTACTAAAATCAGCCCCCAAACACTAAATTAAAATAACTTAAATGAGCCAAATCAAATCCCAGTGACTTAGGCTCCAAAACATGCTTGAAAATATTGAAGCAAGGCAATTAAAATACTTCACATTAAACTAGAAGCGAGCCAAACATATGAACATAAGAATTTTAATCCTATCCCTACGCTAAACATACGGATTGAACAAATAGGACTACGGAAAGGAGGTGAAAATTTACATGTTGGTCAAATGAACGTCGCCACCAAGGCATAGCTTGTCATGCTTTATCATTAAATTACTAACGTATGAAAGCCAAACAGCCTTATCCCCATCACCTTCATCACAAAAATTCATTAGCATAGCAGCCTCAAAGACCACAACAACGGAGGAGCCAAAATTCACCAGAGTTGAGTGTTACCCAAAATTAAAAATGTAGATATGCACCAAACGGTAAGGATTTCGGGAAAAATAACACCAGAAATGGATAGAGGGGCTCGAAAGCTTTCCGGAATGGTATGGTTTGTATTTTTCCGATTACCGGAAGGCGGTGGTCTGGTGGCGGAAATGTGGTGGCAGAGAGGGGTGGCGGGATTTTCTGATGGTGAGGAGAAAAATGGCTAGGGTTTCCCCAAGCCTTGAGCTTTAGAAGGTGTGAGGGAGATAATGAGATAGATTTAAGCTTATATATGTAGGGAATGGGCTGGGTTTGAGTGTGGGCTGGTGGGCCAAATCATTGGGCTGCAATTTTTCTACAAAATGGCTACTAAAAGTCTACATTACCTAAAACATACATAACTAATTATAATTAAAATCACATAATTTACAATAACATCACAATTAAACACATAACAAGTAACTTTTTTTTAATTTTTATATTTTTCTACCCGATTAAATGACAATTTTAGTTTAGAATAAAAATTAAACTTTAAGAAAATTCAGCCAAAATCCTAAGAATCTAACACGGCCATTTTGAGGAATTTTAAGAATTTGGTGCCAAAATTAGGTGATTACAGGGAGATCTTCCTAAAGACAAGTCAGAAAGCATCTACTTGCCGAAATAGAGAGTTCATTATTGCTTGATCGGCGAGCGATTGTACCACGAGTCGTCAACGACCCGAAGGATAACTTTCAAGGATTAGAAAGAACTTACTTTGCTTATGTTATTTCCTTTTAATTACGGTATTTATCGAACATGTTACGAGTTTTCACCTGCAGTATCTCAGGCTTCGCGCCTCTTTTATCAATAAAACTACTATATTACTTAGTCAGTTTTACTCATTTATTTAGATCCATCTATGATCCAACTATTCATAGCCCCGGCCAGACCAAAGTTGAAGTAATACACTTATTTTTCGCTATAAAAAGTAGTGTACACTACTTGCTTAGAGATAGACTCAGCCACCAAGCATTAATCGAGCGTTGATCTAGTTAAATCAACAATTGCAGCTACACGCCGATGGGGATGCCTGTCTGCGTAGTGCTAGAAAGTCATAAATACTCGAGTAACTAAGCGAAGATGTTCTGTCTCAGAATGCAAAAGGACTGTTTCCATACAGGCTAAAGTCGTCGCACTGTGGGGGTAAACAGCCATCTGCTACGGATGCAACCTAGCATCCATCTATCAGTGCACAATGGACGCAATTGCTCAAGGCAGGCACACTGACACATGTTCTTAAAAAACTAGAACAGTCAGGACGACCAGAAGCCATCTAATATATAGGAGCACAAACATTCTGCTTGGTCACACATAACGAAACACGTAATAACACAAGTACGTATGAAATATTGATGAACAATAGTTTCATTAATAACAAACAGCCCATAAGCTCTTAATATACATTTAATTCTTCCTTAATACAATATTTGTTTATAACAATTGTAGAAAAAAAAAAGGAAAGGAAAGACTAAAAACAAAAAGCTCCTCTGGATTCACATGGATGAAGAATCCTTCATCTGAATTGTAGCTACAAGCCATAAACAATCCGGAGTTCTTCTTTTCTTTTTTTGCAGCCTAAGATATGTCGGCCCGAGCATCCCTTCGAAGCATATGGCTGCTGAAACAGCCAAAGCCCGTCTGCTTGATGAAAGCAAGGGCTCCCAGAAGCATCTGAGTATAGGCCTGACCTTCCCCCATCTCGTCTGTTAAACTTGAAGAAAAACTAAAAGACTAGAAACAAAGTTTGACAATCCGCTTCAAGCTCAATTGGTCAAACAGGAGTGCACAGCCCCGCAGATCTTCAAGCACAATCAGGAGTTCGCCGAGAGCATAAAGGCTTGAGCTGGAAACCCATCACGAAGGAGCCTCTTCCCTCAGATGTCCCAAAGCTAACGGGCGAAGAAGCGTTATAATAGTGGTTCAGGTAAAGCAGATAACCAAGGTGAAAGCCATGAACCACGGAAGACTCCGAAGTTCAGTGACACCTTAGTCACCCGCTGTTGTGAAACTATATCCTCTTCCATGCAATGAAATAGAGTCAAGCAGGGATCACCAGCTCAAAGCCATCAAAACAGCGACCTGGACACACGAGGTATCATGGCAGAGACGCCGCACGAAAGCTGAAAGGGCTAAGCATCATGACCCCTCATGACAAGAAGAATATCACAGAAACCGTTGTGTTAGAAGATGAGCGCACTATAATCAGCGCATGTGAAACAATGAAGACATCCCTAAGGACATCGTTAGAATCCCTATTAAAATTCATGATTTGGGGGACTTCATCCATTTTCTCATGGACAAAAAAAGGAACGAAGGTGACTTCAGATGAATTTCCTCCTATGTTTCCTTCATACAACATCCATTTGTAACGAAGAAGGTTTTCTGGGAGTATCAAACAAGAATCAAAGGCGAACATTTTTAAGGGAAGAAAAGCTTCTCGCTATCATCAGAGATTGCTGAAGAAGTGAATTATTTTCTGAATAAGAGTTTATGTTTTTCCCACTGAAGAGTTTATGTTTTTCCCACTATTTATAGGCAGAAAGGGATAAGGATGGAGCACGAAATGGTCAAGTGTCATTATTACTAGATATATGAAATGATTTGGAGCAGTTAATGACAGTTCCTGAAAAGGTGCGTGAGATCGGTATCAGCCAATCAGAAGGAAGCATGCAAAGTTTTCGAAGAGATCAATATCATTCTTAGTTAAAGAGACTGTGAGGCTCAAGGAGTCAGTGAGATATCTTTTTACATCACACCCTTTTCACTTCCTGACTGCTTGCGTCAGCACTCAGCAAGTAGGGGGACAGACTGTATGGAAAAAGTGCGCCACCTATTATTACGGGAATACGGGTCCAGCTGGCAAGACTGGACTTATCCTACAAGTCACCGGGTATTGAGGATATACGCCCACTCTTAGAGCCAACGACCGTTTAGTCGGCTTGGTCATAGAGCGCAGGGCACACATCTCGCCGCCTAGGGTTTACAGTCTCTTAGTTAGGGTTTAGCATACCACTGCCTTGAGTTCGGCCCATGGCTTTATTAGTAATTGTATTTTACCTTATTTACGACTGGATATCGCTATTATAAATACCCCTCCTTACATTGTATTGTACACAAGACATGATTCGCCACCAAACACGGCTACTCTCAAGGAATAAGAATTACTTTGATTTCTCTATTATTTCTTGCTTAATTACTTGTCTTTACTTTTATCTTATTTACTTACTTTTTCTATCGTAATATATCGTATTGCTTGTGACCTCATTCATAAATTAATTTTTTAACCTAGACGTATAAATTTAGGCCTAAACATGCATGCCACAATAAAGACATTCCGAAGAATGTCATTAGAATCTCGATCAAACCTCATGACTCGGGGAACTCCATTCGTCCAATCATGGATTAAGGAAAAGAGGAAGACAACTGAAGATGATATTTTTCCTACAGTGTTCACGTGCATCATCCATTTTGAACAAAGAAGTTTTTCTGAGAATATCAAACCAGGGTCAAAGGAAAATGTTTTTTAAGATGGAAGAGCCATTCTTCATAAGGAATTTTAAAGAATATGGAATAATTTTCTGAAGAGGATTTGTGATTCCACCACTATCATGAAGCCCCTATTTATAGGCTAGAAGAGATAAGAACGAATCATGAAATGGTCAGCGCAATTATAGCCTGAGAATGAAACGATTTAGCATAGCAAAAAGTATTCTTGGAAAGGTACATGAAATCGATATCAACCAATCAGATGAAGACACACAGAGTTCTTGAATAAATCAGCATCATTCTTGGTCAAAGAGACTGCGAGTTTTAAGGAGTCAGTGAGATATCTTTCACATCCATCTTGTACACCGCTTTCACTTCCTGACTGCTCACGTCAGCACTCGGCAAGTGGGGGGGGGGGACTGACTGTGTAGGAAAAAATACGTGACCTATTATTACAGGGATACGAGTCCAGCTGGCGAGACTAGACTTATCCTACAAGTAACCGGGCGTAGGGGATGCACGATTGCCCTACGAAGTACGACCGTTCAGGTACTACGGGCATAGGACGCAAGGCATACATCTCTCCACCTTAGGGTACAGTCTCCTAGTTAGGGTTTCGTATATACCACCACATTGAGTTTATAGTCCCACAACCTTTGTTAGTCTTTGTATTTTAATCTCTACTATAAATACCCCTCCTTACATTGTATTGTACATCAAGCCACTCACACCTGAATCCGGCTATTCTCAAGGAATAAAACTCTTTACTTTCTTGTCTACTATTTTCTTCTCTATTTACTTATTTTTCTATCGTATTTTACTATATTGCTTGTGACCCATTCATAAATTTAAGTGTTTAACCTAGATGTAAAATTTTAGGCATAAAATGGTGAACAACTTCTTATCAGTTTTTCTTAAATCCACATTTTTGTAATTCGGGCGATGCCTAACTAGTATCGCAAACTGTAGAGTCATGACCAAATAGATAGGTATCTATGGATTGTACAGATATTTGAGACATGTAATGTTAATATTGGTTATCATAATGTAATTCTCATTGTTAATGTTTAATTCTTGATTTAGTTTGGTTATTGTCATAATTGAGCATAAATGAGATATGAATCAGAGATGGTTCTCCTAAGAAGTAGTCGTTCTTTAGGTGCCTCACGATTGGAAAAGTCAGGTCCTAACAAATATAGGGAGAGAGCAAAGAAATTGGACAAGGAGAACAAACAAGGGAAAAAAGATAATTTATTCATCCTTGTGGTGTAATAAATTTGATGTGGATATTTATTTAAGCGCTCACTCGCCCAGATGCATTTGAACCTACTATATTGGTCAGGTGGCAGTTTCGAGGGGTTAGCACCACGAAGATACCCAAGTCCATACGATATTTAGAATTTTGAAAATTTTAGATGCCTACCTAATAAAAGTTATCAGAGTACAATGTACTACTCCCTCCGTTTCAAAAAGATGAACCTATTTCCGTTTTAGTCTGTTTCAAAAAGAATGACCTCTTTCTAAGTATGGAAATAAATTTTCACTTTTACTCATCCCTAGATGATTTGTAGCCACACAAATATCTATAACTTATTTTAGACCACAAGTTTCAAAAGTCTTCTCTCTTTATTAAACTCCGTGCAAAGTCAAATTGGTTCATCTGAAGTGGAAATGAGGGAGAGATAAAGTCTCGCCTCTCTCTATAAAAGAAAACCTATCTTCATAAAATTTTGGCTGAATAGTTAAACTGGCACCTCTACTTATACGCTTTTGTCATGTTCATGCCTGTACTTAGGGGTGTGCTATTTAAACACCTCTACTTGTCTAAAACCTTACTTTTAAACACCTCTGTATCTTATGTGGCAAAGCTGAAACTTAGTTGGCACAGGAGCGTGAACACACGCTTTTTTAAGCGTGAAGCAAATGTAACAGCCCCCTAATGGCTCTTTTTTTGGCTTTTTAAAGCCCTTTCTTTCCCACAAGGTAAAATCACCATTTTTTAAGGCTGCAAGCTCCTCTTTGTTAATTTTTCCTTCTCTTTCTTTGTTAATTTCTCCTTCTCTTTTTTTCAACCATGAAAATGCCAATGTGTTATTATGGACTTGTTGCGGACTACATACCGATATATTCTTCACTAATGTAAAAACTTAGATTAAAAAACCCTAATTTCGAACAAAACCCCTAAATTCGAACAAAAATGAAATAAACAAGCGTAACATTGCAATAATTGTAAATAGGGGTTTACCTTTGAAATTGACAACAAGCCGATGAATAGACGTTTGTAAATCCCAATCTGATTTGAGTGTTATGTTAGTGTTAATTAGAGAGATAAAGGAAGAGAGAAAGAAAGAAAGAAAAAATGGGAAATAGGAATATGATCGGGGTAAGGGATCTGCTTTGGGTGTTATTTTGCCCCAGCCGACGTGGCTTGTCTACGTGGAATATTTATTGACGTGGAAGCTGACATGGAGGCGTTTGCACTACATTCTTTGCCACATAAGGCACGGAAGTGTTTAAAAGTAAGGTTTTGGACGAGTAGAGGTGTTTAAATGACACTCTCCTAAGTACAGGCATGGGCATGACAAAACCGTACTAGTAGAGGTGTTAATTTGGCCATTCTGCCTAAAATTTTCCTCAACAAATTTCCTAGAACACATTTTCATTAAACATTCCCCATAATTCACACTTCTATAGATCAACATGACAAATAATAACATTAATAGTTCCAGTTCCCAAAAGAGAGAATCTATGCACAATGAAACCAATATAAAGGAGAATACCACATGATCTTGATGAGGAAGATCAACTAGAAAACAAGAACACAGACATCTCTTTTAACCAAGGAGCCTGGAATAAACAAAATTTATTAACAACTTTAAGAACAAACTAAAACTAGGATAGAATACAAGAAAATATAGACTAGAAAATATAGACTACTATGATACTTTTAGATGAATATGATAATGCTCAAGATCTTGATAACTTCATTCCAATTTTAAAACCAGAAAAGAAAGGATTTACAAGAATTGGTCCAATGCTATAATAGTTAAAATCTTTGGTAGAAGAGTTGGCTACCAATTCTTGAAACAAAAGCTTCACGCGATATGGAAGCCCACTAAACCTTTATCACTTATTGATTTAGGAAATGACTAATATCTTATTAAATTCCTAGACAAAGATAACCATTTAAAAGCTCTTAACAATCTCAATGGGCCACAGTTTAGTGGAACCAAGTCTTACTAGTTAGGGAATGGAAGCCAAGATTTGTCTCCTCATCAGCTTCTCTAACATACTCCGCTATTTGGGCTAGACTTTCATGGCTCCCTACGGATTTTATGATTATGTAATCTTACAAAAGATTGGGGGAGGGGGGTCTTAGGGAAATTAATTAGAATTGATGCGTCATTTCATTAACGTTTAGGGGAAAATATGTGAGACTTGCATAATAGTACCAATAGAAAAACCTATGAAATCATATGTTATGATAGGAAAACATTATAAAAAACTAACCTATGAAAGAATCAATATGCTATGTACAACCTGTGGAATTCTGGGACACACAACAATAAGAACTGTACTCAAAGCCTTAGTGCCAAAAGAAATACCAGTGAGAATCAACCTCAGGAATAATAAGATATCCAAGCTATTACTGAAGTTGATCAATGGATGATAATTACGCACCAAAAGAAAAACAAACGTTCAAAAGATGACCAAAATTTAGGAAATAACATACCCACTCAACAATAGAAAGATACTAGGAGAGCTGGGAAAGAACCGAAGTTAGATTTCCCAATAGAGATCGGAAAACCAATTAAGATAGATGGGAAACCGGCCACTTGGAAACAATCAAAAACTAGAATTTAGAAATGTTACTCATAAAGAAGGTGCACAAGATGACCTAGTAAAGACTAGGAGTGACACAATTGTTAATACTCAAGATTTTACCTTTGTCCCTTGTTGACACCCAATTTTGTCCCTCCTTTTTCAGTAATTGGCTATATTTAACTTAAAGGTGCAATTTAACTGCCTAAGCAAATTTATATTAGAAAGCATGCATTTATCTATGTTATCCCCTATTTTTAAAATATATACTTAATCGCAGTTATATAACATAATTTGCATCATTTATGTTGTTTGTTAAATACGTGTCAATTTATGGTTGTTTGTGCAAATTAATGCATTTTAATATTTAGTATTTATTTGTAACTATTTATACTTATTTAATTTGATTTGACCTCAATTATTTTTATGTGTGCATTTTATTTTTTTTATATATAAAATATATGCACACTTATATTTTTCATTTTATTTCAGCACCTTTAAGTAGATATTAGTCGGATTAAAATGCCTAGTCAAAACTTTATATCAATCATTTCATTTCATTTCATTTTAATTTATCACAATTTGAATTCTTTTGAATTTAAATATATGTAAATCTCCCTTTTAAAGCATTTCTTTTAAATATTTACTTTGAACCTAGACAAGTGTTCATCTAGATATATTCATCTTTTTATTTTCGTGCCATACGTTTTTCATTTTTCTCCTATTTATTTATTTTTTTAATTAAATCTCACTCATTAGTCCACTCTCCTGCACAATCAACCTACACACCCAACATCCCTACCCCACTTTTGATACCAAGTATATCACACCCATATCTCCTTCAGATCCCCAGTATCCTTTCTCACCTCTCTCAAATCCTCCAAAATCTCCTCAATCCTCTCAGCGTTCAAAAAATCCCCTAAATCTCTCTTCTTACTGTTTCAGTCACGCCCCAATTACCAATGACACTCGCATTTACATTTTGTTATTAATAGACATACCTTGATCACCAAGGAAAAAGAACACAAAACATTACACACACACCCTCCCCCCCCCCCCCTTTTGGTCTTTTTCTTCTTCTTGTTCAATTCACACCAGAGAGGGCAAAACATGAGAGAGAGATCAACAGTGAGAGGTATACACTTAACAGATCAAAAATAGGGGCAATATCGTAACCCACCACCACCACTACCGGTGGACAAAACAGAGATACGCACTATAGATAAAAATGGTGGATGGTTAGTACAAAAATAGACGGAGATAGGAGATAGATACGCAGACTATATAGAGACAGACCGAAAACGAAAAGAAGAGATTGAGGGGGGATAAGTAGTGGAAAAGTAGCTATCACCACAGGGGCTTTCACGGGAAAATGTGAAGCATAGGCGGTGGCGTTGGGAAGGTCGCCGGAATCTATGCAGTAAACCTCGCCGCCGGTCACCTCTCGGTTCTTGTTGTTCCATTGCCGAAATAAACCAAAAAAGGGTGGCGGAGTAGTAGCAGCGCCACCAACTTCTAAAAGTTGGTTGGCATCGCTCCTCTTCCATTCCACTAGTCTTCTCAATCTCTGATGGATTATTTTTCTGGCTTGTGTTTTTTCTATTTATTTCGCATGGAAATCGGCGTTCCGCCATTGGTTCTATTGGTTTATTACCATGCTTCTATGATGATTTGTACATGATTTATGTTTGAACGAGTCTTTTATTGCTTTATTTGGTCTAGATTCTTGTTGTTATATTCATTTGCTCATTTTACTGGTCCCCTTACTCCTCTTTATGAAAATTTGCAATTGCTAGTCATGAAAAATGTTATAATCTGACTGTGTCCAGGGTGAGGTTAAAGAAGTAAGTGCTAAAAGTAAGGTTGAAAGGAAGAAGTGAAAGGAACGAACATTAAAAAAAATGACTATTCTTGAAGTATAGGATGAGACATACCCTAAATTGACGAGCATGGTGAATGAAAAGAGGGAGTACCGAGTAAGGCTTACAACTTATAAATTTTTACCGCAGTAAAAAAATTTTACGGTAACTTTTTTAACTATATAGGTAACGTGATCCACACTTGGCATGGCAACACGACCAACCGACATGTTTACAACTGTGACGTATCCTTAACCCTTATCACCCAATCCGAGCCTAAACTTTTACAAAATTGATTTTGTTCTTTTTATTATTATTATTATTATTATTATTATTGTTATTATTATTATTTTACTTACTTTATTTTTGTCATTCATTACTTTACTTTACTAACTATTGTACCACTCATTTTCATATTTTTGCGAGGTATATTCGGGCAAAATTCGTTAATGACGACCCAATCGGAGTGGACAAAATATTTAAAAACTATTACTCTTTTACACAATTTTATTCAAAGTAATTTTGTTTACGATTCATATTAATTTGGTTGGTTTTATTTGTGAGGCACTTTTGGACAAAGCTACTTACAAGAAGTCATTAGAGGAGACAAATATTTATTTATTTCATATGTAGTTATTTGTATTTAGACTAAGCGCTATAGTCGGTTATTGCTTATTTAGTTTAATTACTTTTTATGTTTTACATTAAGTCCCAATTATATAGTTTGGCTGGAAACCACATTTGGTGGAACCTGAGAGGGGCCTAACAGCTTCCTTTTGGGTTAACATGAACCCTTACCTAGAATTTTTAGTTCGCAAGACCATGTTTCGAAGTTAACTGTAAAATTGGCTAGAAACAAAGTAGGTGCCCTAATACGCCTAGTTAAAAAAATATGTTAGGTGGCGACTCAAAGTCTTACCAATGAGTTCCAATAAGTCGAATCATGTTTCGAACCCAAACCGGTTTGGGAAAAAACAGTGCCAACAGAATTGCGGCTCCGCTGAGGATATCAAGGTTCTAACCATAATGGAGATTCTTTACTTGTTTTATTTTCTTGCCATTTTTTCGAGTCTAACTTTTCTTCCATTCTTTTTTTGCAGGATTGAGGTTTATCTTTAGATTTTCATATTTTAGCGCTTTATTTTTTTATTGCTCGATTATATTCACTTTGTAATTGCTTATGTCATTCGCACTTCCTCCACTCCTGGAATTTACAACTGCACACACCACGAACGATTATGTGGATCTCACTGCCGTTCCACTCTCGCTCCCTAGTTGTCTGCTAGGGAGAATAATAAAACGTTGTCTAGAAATCAACTCTTAGAAAGTTCTGCTAAGACAATGCATCGCATACCACACTTCAATAATTTTCAAATCCTCTACAATTTTTCACCTCATGATTCTTTTTGCATTTTTAATATTATCTTGCTTCAATTATCCTATTTTTCGAAACTAACTTGTTTCTTTTTTCTTTTTACTCCTTTTACTTTTTAAAGGTTATTTTGTAATCTATCTCAACGTGTGCATTTTTTCAAAACTTGTACATTTTTTAAAAACTTGTGCATTCCGCTCATACCTCCTGCTATTCCTGGCAACTTCAAAATCGTAAAAAATATCTTGCTTCCATGACTGTCTCTTCCTCCCAAAATTCCTATTGGGGGGGAACAACATAGAATCTAGTTGGTCTGTGACATTTCCGCTCCCAAGTCGTCCGCTTGGGAGGTAATAAAACTTGGTCTAGTTAACCCAACTCTTAGTGGCGATGCTAGGACCATGCATCATGACATATTATTAGTTGACTTGTTCTAAGTCAAATAGGCCAACTTGTTAAAACAATCCGAATGGATTTTTCGACCCACAAAGAGCATTGAACATGATTATTTTTATTTACTTAAGGACCGAACGTACAATGTAGACCTTTTATTTTCAAGCAATTGAAATTATTTTGTATTCAATGTCATTCAAAGAAAAAAAGATAACTAAAGAGGTATCAAAACCCCAAATTGAAGCAGAAACAATTATTTATTTTCAAGCGGTCGGAATCATTTTATATTCAACGCCATTCGAAGGCGCAAAAGATAACTGAATAGGCATTAAAAGCACAAATTAAATCAGAAACGACCACTTGATCGACGAGATGACACATAACGCACATATGTTATTTAGGCATTATATAAAGACTTGGCATCCATGTTATGTCAAAAAGTCCATTAGCAACCTTTGTCTAAAAGTGTCCAAAGGGTTCTCAGCCTACAACAGCACATCCCTTTATATTCTGTGATGCATTTTTTTCAGAAAGTTATTACCGCACATTGATCGTTTGCTTGAAATTAAGCGGAATTTTAGGCACTTTCTCCTCCCTTTCTACTATCTTCCTTTACCTTTTCCAAAGATCTCCTATCTTCCTTCACCTTTTCCAAAGATCATTGCCACTTGAACATTCGATAAGGTTACTAAAATCCCTCAGTTGCTCAAAGATTGGTAGAGAAACCTAAGCAGAGATCAGCAAGACCGAGTCAAAATGGTGTTGGGATATATGATTTCATTAATGGAGCACGCTCCAATGAAAGGGATAGTAGAAGCAGTAGTACATTATTGGGATGCAGACCGAGCGGTTTTTCATTTTGAAAATGTAGAGTTAACAACGTTGCTAGATGAAATAGGCGGATTGAATCAACTTCCATTTGAAAGTGATGAGATATTGACGCCTAAGAACACTACAGCTGAGGAGTTCTTTGAAATAGTAGGGCTTAAGCCCGAATTATGCACAGACAATGAGAGGCAGTCGGAATTTTCTTTGACTTCCCTTTACATTAAGTTCGGGTACGGAAAAATATTTCAATAATTCCAAGGGAGTTTCAACATTAACTAGGCAGATTGGCAAGAGCGGAGGGTACTTGCTTTTGTCACAAGGTTTTTAGGGATTGTCGTATTACCAAAACACAAAGGATGGGTTGATGTTTGTATGATATCAATTGATGATGCCCTACTCAAAGAATTTTACAAGATATATACTTTGGTACCTATGATTGTTGCAGAACTTTACCGAGCTTTAGAAAGATGCAAGAAGGGCGTTGGTTTTTTTGAAGGTTGTAATTTATTTCTACAATTTGGTTGATGGAGCATTTGCAAAAGATGAATAGCACAGACCAAGACTTCCATTCCACACCAAAAGAGGACTACATCTTAACTCACTCCACCCGCATGGACAATGCTCTTAAGAAGGACCGACCAACAACTGATAAACGGTGGCACTACAGGCTTTCTCAATTGACATCCGAAAATATACAGTGGATATTTGACTACTTTCCCAGCACAACAGTAATCACAAGATCTGAAGGAACCTCATTTCTCATTTTAGTAGGGTTTAGAGGGGTTTACCTATACATTTATTTAAGGGCACTTAGGTAAGCCGGAAGAAAAAAAAAGTACCCCAAATTGCTGATTTCAGGAGTTTCAAAGAAGATATTTTGATTGGGGTAATACCATTCGTGGACAAGATATTGGAATTCTGGAAAGCAAGGCATCAGATGGAATTCGAAACTATTGGGTGAGACAGGTTTGATGTAGGCTATGATGAAGATTATCCGGACTGGCTCAGAAAAGACATAGCAAGGGTAGTTCAACCAAGAGCAACAACAAAAAGGAAAAGAAATGTTGAGGCAAGGGCACGAGAGAAATAGCAGAAAAGCAAAGATTGGTCGAAGCAAAAAAGCAAAGGAAAAAGGCAAATGGCGCAATAAGGTAAAACTCCTGACAAAACACATAGAATCTATAGGTGTATGGGCTAGTGAAGGAATGAACTCTCTGGCTGACAAAGGAATGGAGGAGAAAGGAAAGAAGGGTTGGGAAATGTTAAAGAATCTCATATTTGACATATCCTCGTTCTTAACTGATGTATACAATATTATTTGTTCAAGGAGACTCATCAGAGGAAAGCTCATCCGAGGGAGACTCGTCTGAAGAAGAGGAAGAATCTTCTGGGGATAGGTCAGCATGAAAGATGTTCGCTTGGACATGATCTAATTTCTTAGCAATTTTTAGTCTTTTCCTTTTCTTACATTGTATCTATATTAGCCAATGCAATACAGGCCAACAAATGAAATATTCTCTTTCAGACTCCGCATTATGTTTTCAAAGAAAATGATACCTATGGCACAGAGCGCTTTTCAAATTATCATGTATAAAGCGGTGAAACGACCTTATGTAGTCATTTCGGGAGTTAGGACTCTGACTGGCGTGCCGATAATTTTAAAATATTCGTATGGTCCATTAGGACCTGTCTGTAAAATTTGAGCTAAATCAGACCTCGTTTGGTACGTATCGGAAGAAGATTTCAGTTTTTATTGTCGATAAATATTAAAAAGAGATTTTCGAGCTCGGTTTTGGCGAATGAGCTCTGCTTCGAAACTCGAAAGCGCCATTAGGTTCGTATGATTATTTGTGACTTTTGTGATTTTTCGAAAGCGAATTTCGAGGTTGTTCGGCTAGTTTTCGCTAAAATACCGAAAGTTAAATAATTTGACATTTTCTCATTTAAATTCGGATCTTGAATTTCGGGAACCCGATTTGAGATCCACCTTAGTGAGTATGCTACATATATTTTGTATAACTTGTATGCAAAAGTTGGAATTATTTCAAAGATCGTAGGGTATCATTTTAATTTTTATCACGAAAAGAAAAGAAATTATAAAAGAAAATAAAAGGAAAAAGAAAAGAGAAAAGACAAATGAAAAGAAAGAAAATGGAAATGACTAAGGCGGTTCCTTAGCCTATATAATAGAACGATATATAAACAAGAGAGATTAGGAAACATAGAACGTAGTGAGGAAAGAAAATACCAGAAAATAAGAAAAGGAGCCGGAAAAAGATAGAAGTTTCACCTCGAAACATTCAGATAATGATCTTAATGCATTATTTGAGTTTATTATGTGTGTTTGAATATATTTCAACGGTAAAAATTGGGATATTAGACATCGTTTTAATAAGTTCAACTAATAGTTTAAAGGGTCAATTGGACCCCGATAATGGAATTGATTATATATTTGTACTCAGTGAGTTATGGGCAACATATAAATGTAATTTATTTAGGGTTTGGTTATGTGACCATAAACCCTGTACCAAGGCCTGGCCTACGTATTGCGCATGCGAATAGGGTATCAGGTTCCTACATGGATTGCCTTAAGATGTGAGGAATGAAGCCTTTAGCCTAATTTGATATATTTTTCTGCTTATTAAATAGAGTGGGATCATTTGGCAATGAAACCAAAGGATAAAGCGGTTGTTGATTAGCAATGCTAACTTTTGGGAGAGTAAGTGTTTATATCTATTTCTTTGGAGGCACCTGGCCTCGTAGATTTTCTACCACGTTTCCCTTACGTGTGTAGCTGCCGATAGGCGTATTCAGTACGCCTTGGGTTTGGATTTACATTGTATATTATATGGTATGTCCTTTTGTTGGTATTACATTGAAGATCTGAGCATTGTACTCTGGATGCGAGTTGGCATCTACTTCCCGGCTGTCGATGAGAGTCCCGCATCGGTGAAAGGTTATTATTTCATCATATTGCATTCAAATGCATCATATTGAGGGTAGGAGGATTCCGCCCTCAGAGCAGGAGGATTCTGCTCCATTGCATCATATTGGGGGTAGGAGGATTCCGCCCTTGGAGCACGAGGATTCCGCTCCGTTGCATCATATTGAGGGTAGGAGTATTCCGCCCTCAGAGCAGGATGATTCCGCTCCATTGCACATATTGAGGAGTAGGAGGATTCTGCCCTAGGAGCAGGAGTATTCCGCTCCATTGCACATATTGAGGGGTAGGAGGATTCTGCCCCAGGAGCAGTAGGATTCCGTTCCATTGCATTATATTGAGGGTAGGAGGATTCCGCCCTAGAAGCAGGAGGATTCTGCTCCATTGCATCATACTGAGGGCAAGAGGATTCCGCCCTAGGAGTATGAGGATTCTTCTCCATTCATTTGACACATGTGACCCTTTGCATCAGATCTCATTTCATTTCATTTCATCTCATTTCATACAATTGTGTAGACTTAGGGTACATAACTACTGTTCCGCTTATACGTGCATTGCTTATTTGTTGATATGTTTCTGGCTCGTATTCCTGGTTGAGTTAATGGTTTCATATGTGTTTCCGGTTATTATCTGGCTCCGCCTTTTTTTATAATTTAAATAAAAGGAATTTGGTTTATCTGTTTCTTCTCCCTGGCTAGCTATCCTATTCTTGAGGTGGCTAGTCTGCCCCACTTATTGAGTCCTTTTGATTCACGCTTGTTTGTTATTTTTTTCTTGTCTATCTATTTCGTTTTGGCAGGTTCGCTCCAGGATTGAGTTCGCCACATTGTGAAGGAGCGAAGACGACTTCAGCTGTCAGGATGAGCAAGCTTTTATTCCGGATGGCCACCAGTTTATTGGTTATTATTTTCAGCTGCATTTTGTTCCCTTCAGGAGGTATCTGTCTTCTTTTGTACTCTTAGATGTCTAGTTTGGATAGCCCTAAACCTAGTATGTTGGGTAGTCAGCTGTAATTTCTTTCGTATAGCTTAGAGGTGTCAGTATGTCTGTATTTTTTTTTTAAAAGTCCTGTCCTTATTGATGAATTATTATATTTATTTTCCTAATTTAATTGGTAAGGGTTCGCCCGACGGGTCTAGGGGAGGATGTCGGGTGCCCGCATGGCCTAACTGGATTCCGGGTTGTGTCAGCTGGTATGAGAGCCCGATTTAGAGTCTACTCAGACCAAGACAGTGTCTAGTAAACTCTCGCTGATGGGTACGTAGACGTCCGTACTTATCTACGAGAGGCTATGATGGCATTTAGGAAGTTTCACTTACTTCATTTCTGATCCTGCGTCTGTCTAGGATACAAAAGTATTTTCGTTAATTCGTTAATTCCTTCGTGGTAATTGTGAACCCTCGTTCGACAAATCAGCAAACGGTATGAGTTCAAGACGAAGCAGTCTAGCCTGGGATTAGCACTGACGAAGCCCCGAGAGTTATGATCGTGCTGACGATCTAGTTACGGAGGTCCCAGTAGTACGAGCTCGCGATGGGCAAGGGAGCAGGGCCTTGTGGTTCCCTTGGCTCTCTACGATGCTTTCACGAGAATCTTGGTGACACTGATGCTGCAAAAACCTATTATTCACTAGGCAGCTTATCAAGTCTCCACAGATGTAGATGTTCAGTCATAGAGAGCTCTTGTTCCAGTTCCTGATATTTCCCCAATAAATTATGTTCCAGAGGTAGAATGTTTTGCGCCACCAATTGTTCTGGCGGGTTAGCCAACAGAGGTAACAGTTCGGTCCGAGTGCCTAAAGAAGTTGCATTATTTTATGCGGTTGAGCCTTCCGATATTCTTAAGCAATGCATCAGATAAACCTCGTAATTTTTTTAAATAAAATGATGTCAGTGTATCATTCATGCTCTTTATTATATCGAGCGGGATGGTGTTGATTATTCTGCTTTCCAGCTTCAAGGGTCCGGCCTTGAATTGGTAGACCACTCTCTTATTAATTAAATTAGTTCGATTTTTCTTCTATATTCATGAAAAAGTTCCTTTTGCGCAGCGAGCGAGATGAAAAGAGTCGTCAATTTGAGTTGATTGGATGGGTAGCTTGTCGAATTTTAGAATATGAGATTAAATTCTTTAGAATGGCTGGATATGCAGTAGAACTAGTCCATGAGCCTTCTAAGAAGGTTCAAAGATTTATTGGTAACCTCTCCTTCCTTGAGATCTCAGATGGCTCGAGAAATTGAGGTTGGGACTTCATTTGATGTCGTTGTTGATATTGCTCAGAGGTATTAGGCATACCATAAGTTAGAGCGGGGGAGCAAAAGATCTCACAGCCCTGGTGGGCGCCATGGTACCTTATTTGGAGGTAAGTGTTCTGATCATTTTAGGAGGTCACCTGCCAGGTTATCTCAGCTTGTAGAGCATGATTCTTAGATTGCGCCAATAGTTCGTCAAGATCAGACCCAATTTTCTTTTTACAACTATGAATAATCTGTCTAGCTTTCTATTTTTAGCGGAAAGGTATTATCATTGTCATGAGTCTGATTATCCTTTGAGGAGTTTTACTTTACTTCCACAAGTAGGCAGTCGTCCTTTCTCTCGTCATCAGGCACCTGCACTGTCGCAGGAGATTTTTTTTAGATCTCAATCAGCCAAACATTCCACCATCAAGTAGAGGTCGAGAGCATAGTGGAAGTTATTGTTCAAAAGGTGATTATCAGGATAGTGGCTCAGCTCAGCTGTAGAGGCAGTTCTATGAACTGCCAGTTTGGCAGGACGCTGAGGTATCCGATGTAGTACACCCATGTATTTCTTCTTCCATTATATGCAAATAAGATTTGATTCTTCCGATCGGTCTGGATTTTATTTATCTTACTATGTTTCCTTGGATATCATTTTTATTAAGAATCGGTTGCGGTAGGGGGTGAGCTTTTAGTTTGATTTATTCAGGGAATTTTTGAGGCCCTACTAGTTTATCTGGTCTAAATATGAAAGATTTGGCAGTGAGTGCCGGTATTGTCTGCCTGGCATCTTGTTGTTACACCTATTATTATGTCAAATCAGTTTACCTCTCTTCTCGGAATTCCGTGTTTATTGGATAATGGGATTCTAGATCATCACCATCAGAAAGTATCATTGTTTCTTCCGGTGTAAAGTGATTAGTAAGTAATATTCGATTTACGTATCTCCTCTTGGTACGAGACGCTAGAAAAGTCATGTTATCCTATGAACTTATCTGGGTTATAGAAGGGTTTTCTGGTATATTTTCAGAGTTCCCTTCTTATTGGGAGGTTAAATTGGCATGGATTTTGTTCCATAGAGCTCCTTTAATATCTATTTCTTAAATTGCAATTCTTTGGCTAGCCTAACTTGGGAGTAGCTTAGCTTTGGTAGCTTCGCAAATAAGAAGATGAGCTTCCTAAAGCTCTAACAATTCCTAACCTCAGTCCATTGTCATCTCATTTTTGTCCGGCACTAGTGGGCTTAGGCAGTCAGTAGCCTCATGTGATATTTCCTGTGTGGAGCCAGAATGCGTGTCAAGGTAGCCGGATATGCACATTGTGTTTTAAGGCTACTAAGGGTAAGGAGAGGCGTCATTTGGCCCCTGAGTTGATCTGCCAAGCGCTGGTTCTTATGGCAAAGGTATGGAGCTGTGAACTCGAGAGTTGCAGCAGTTTGGCAACTCAAGAGGGTAATTTGGTAGCTCAGATCTGAGCCGCATTTTGTTTTCTGTACGAGGATGGCTATTTCTATTCAAATTAGCTATATGAGCCGATGCTCTAAGTAGAGGAGTCTTCCTCCAATACTGAATACAAATATTAAATCTCCAAGGCGTTGCGGAAGCATAAGCTAATTCTTAGTTTCATCGACCTATTCTATATTGAAAAGCATATCGACGAGGTAATTCATCGACGAAATCATGTTAACCCATTCAAAGTTCCGTGTATCTTTGTTTCGAAAAGGTAGAACTCTCTTCTCGTGATCGAGGAAGGATCAGCTTGGTCAGAATAAGTTGTGCAATGGTATTATCATATTATCCAGATATATTTTATTCCAAAAGTACGATGTGCCTAATATAATTCTAATCCTGTAATCATGAGATATTATCTGGCTCCGCCTTTTTTTATAATTTAAATAAAAGGAATGTGCTTTATCTGTTTCTTCTCCCTGGCTAGCTATCATATTCTTTGAGGTGGCTAGTTTGCCCCACTTATTGAGTCCTTTTGATTCACCCTTCTTTGTTGTTTGTTTCTTGTCTATCTATTTCGTTTTGGCAGGTTTGCTCCAGGATTGAGTTCGCCACATTGTGAAGGAGCGAAGACGACTTTAGCTGTCAGGGGTGAGCCAGCTTTTATTCCAGATGGCCACCAGTTTATTGGTAATTATTTTAGTTTCATTTTGCTCCCTTCAGGAGGTATCTGTCTTCTTTTGTACTCTTAGATGTCTAGTTTGGATAGCCCTAAACCTAGTATGTTGGGTAGTCAGCTGTAATTTCTTTCGTACAGTTTAGAGGTGTCAGTGTGTCTGTGTTTTTTTTAAAAAAGTCCTGTCCTTATTTATGAATTATTATATTTATTTTCCTAATTTAATTGGTAATGATTCGCCCGACGGGTCTAGGGAGGATATGGGGTGCCCGCACGGCCTAACCGGATTCCAGGTCATGTCAAGCGGTCCTTTGCATTATAGAACACATTGTTATTTGCTATGTGTGCATTACGTGAATTTTTCTGTTGCTTTATGTCTCTTTCAACCTAAGTGAATCCTTTTTCAAATCAAATTCCTACCAAAACACCTCCCAATTCTATGGCCAAATCCTTATATTTGAAAAATCTTTTGCATGTGCTGATTATGCCCTACCCTTTATCAACTCAAAAACCTATTATCCAAAGGTTGGCTCAAGTTGAATACTAATACATAAGATATGGTTAAACAAAGTGCATTTGTCGTTGATTTCTCAAAACAAGAAAAGTTTGCTACAGCAAGCACTATGTACATGGAGCGGAAAATAGACAAGGCAAGAGATATATTGGTCAAACTCAAAGGCACACCTAACTTATTAAAATTCTTTTTGACACCGATGTTCGAGGATCATTTTACTACTCTAGTCCACATTGTAATACATTGAAGGCGAACTAAAACATTTTCAAACTTGCACCTATACCTGGTCAAAAAGGCATTCAAAAGGTTATCAGAAGGCAATAAGGAAGTGAGAAACAAAGAGCACCAGCTTGATGTCACAACTGTTTATTCACAAAAAAAAAATTAGTAGTAGCTCCTTCCAGTCCCTGATAACATTGGTGTGGTAGCTTTCAGCAAAATTTTGAATTCAAAGGGATCTTTAGTTACCCGAGAGTTGCAGTGGAGTTTGACAGAACATCCAGTGTCCACATGGAGTGCATTACATCAGAGGTATACTGAGAAACTTTATCTAGAACCGGATCATTCTCATAACCCTGAGGACGAGCGAAGGAAGAGACTGAGAAGTCCATCCCTAAAAAGTGAGGGTGATGGTAGAAGGGTGAAGCCAAGGGTTCAGAATCAAGCGGGCACCGGGCGGCAGAATAATTCTCAAGCA
Source organism: Petunia axillaris subsp. axillaris (assembly GCA_029990575.1). NCBI lineage: Eukaryota > Viridiplantae > Streptophyta > Magnoliopsida > Solanales > Solanaceae > Petunia > Petunia axillaris. Next base: position 6,328,350 of record JARKNS010000001.1, on the reverse strand, counting down.
TCTGGATCCAAAAAAAGCGGACTGAATCTTGAAATTTCAGGGACTTGGGTCTTCGTGTCAACGCTATGGACCCAGTTGCCAATCACTTTGGTAAACTGGACCCCAGGGTCTGATGGCCACCTAATGCGAAAGGATCTACAAGAAGAAACACAATGCTCTATTGTGAGTTTCATCGCAACGGGGGCCATGCAATGGCCGATTGCACAGCCTTAATGATCGAGAATAAACACTTACTAAAGGAATGACATCTTAAAGAGCTGCTGGAAGAAGGGACCCACCATTCTAAAGTTCAGAGTCTGAGAACCTGAGGACCATCAACGTAATTTTCACAGACAAACGGTCGGACATGGCCCTGGGGACTGAAATGATGTGATAACATTCGGGTGTATCCAATTCGACCTGGAGGAGCAAGCAGACCAACAAAATGGCCTCGTTGTACCTGTGGAAGTATCCGGCGTACATATCCAGCGAGCTCTTACCGATACGGGGAGTACTTTTACCATTATCTGGGAGAGGTGTCGCACAAATTCAGCCATAGTCCTCGAATATCCTCGAGTACTTGATACATAATGGGTTTCAACGGAATCCAGGAAACATCCACTGGAGAACTAGCTCTACCGGTTCACATACCGGGCGACACGAGCACAACCACTTTCTAGGTGATGAATTGCAATCTCCCGTACGATGTAATCCTGCGACGGCCGTAGATACACAACGTCGGGGGAGTGCCCTCAAAATTTCATTAGGTCTTCAAGTACCCGACCCCGCATGGGGTCGCCTGTTGACACCCAATTTTGTCCCGAAATTTTAATTAATATCTAATTATTTTATAGAGGGTCAATTTTAAATTTAAAAGGGGCGAAATAACTGAGTTTTTGAAGAAATAGGCCAAATTTGCAAAACATAACCCCAAAATAGCCTACCCACGCAACCCTTCCACTTGTTAATTTTATCCAAAAGGGCCAAAAAATGCAAACCTAGCCTAATCCCTACCTACCCGTGCAACCCACCTCTTCTCCCCATTTTATCTTCAATTAAAGGCTAAATTCGTTCCTAATATAAATAGTGGCCTGTTTATGCAAACTAATACATGTAATACATTTCACCAATTCAGTTGATGAACAAAGAAGAGAAACCCTTTAACCAACCCGTTTCCTCTAATACCCGGGGACCCGTTCCCAATTTTTCCCACTTCTGAAAAAACGCCAAGAATCCGTCGACCCCACTGGTCCCCCTCCTTTTCCAGCTTAACGTTCGTACAAAGCATATCCAATTCGAGCCGTTGGAGGGTTCTTTTGGTATTTTCTTCCACTATTAGAACCCTAATGGGGGATATAAAAGCTAAAATTGGAGGTCAAATTCAAAGGGGGACAACCATAGAGCCGTGGATACAGAGCAGAGAAAGTTGGAGAAAAACGGCATAGTATACAAATTCTTATTTTAGTTTTAAAATTCCTACATAGTGTTGTTTCTATTTTTTGGGATTTTATTGTGTCATCGCTTCGCCATTTTGGTTTATCGCTTCTTCGCTAGTCAAGTCGCTTTTCCGTTGCTCGAGTCGTTGACCTCGTTCGAGTCTTCGCATTAATTCAAGTCGCATTCTTCGAATCCTCGCCCCGGATCGCTGCCTCGCACAAGGTAATAAACCTCTCTGCTTTACTTTCAATTCTTCTTTTTCATCAAGGGGTGGAATCTGTTTGTGTTATATTATGCGATAGATTAGTTGAGCTGAAGTTAAAATCTTTTCATTAGTTTACTGTTTTATTGATCACTGTTAATGAGCGTATGATGTGTGTTATAGCCAAATCTCAAATCTTTTTTTGTTTTCTCTTTCCCTTTGCTTGTCTGCTCATTGTTAGTTTAGAAACCTATACTGGTTTAAAGTTAAAATCAATTTTTTAAGAAGTATGCAAATCTGTAGGGGGTGTATGTGGAGGCCTGGTGGATTTTGTAGGCTGTTTCCTGGTGATTTTGTTGTTTGGAGGTGTATTGGTGAGTAAGGGAGTATGCTATGTTGTCGTAATGTCGAGGTTGATTTGCAGGTCCTGGTTCTGTTTCTGATTGTTTTGAAGTAAGTAGCAGGGTCTGGTATGGTATGTTGTTGTTTTGGTCGAGATCTGTCTTGGATGGTCTGAAGGTAGTGTGATGAGTATTGAAGGTGGTTGGAGTGGTCATAGTATTGTAGGTGTTTGGGGTCAGGTTCTTGGCTGAAGTATGAGGTTATTTTCCGTCTGGTTTGCTGCAAATAAAGTGGTTTAGGTATTTCTAGAAGGTAAAAAGGGAAGTTGATCCTGTTTGTTTGAAAAGGGAGGTGGTGTGCAGTTTGCTTGGGTGCCTTCAGGTTGTAAAGAGATGTTGTGTGCGCAGTTTAAAGGGCTGGTAAGATGTAGGAAGGTGTTCCGGTTAATGCAGCAATGTTAGTGGCTCTAGAATGAGTTCCAGGTAGTTGGTGAGTTGGATTGCATTTAGTTGAACTGGTATTTGAAACTATTAGTATAAGTTTATCCCTAGGCCTGGTGGATTTTGTAGGCTGTTTCCTGGTGATTTTGTTGTTTGGAGGTGTATTGGTGAGTAAGGGAGTATGCTATGTTGTCGTAATGTCGAGGTTGATTTGCAGGTCCTGGTTCTGTTTCTGATTGTTTTGAAGTAAGTAGCAGGGTCTGGTATGGTATGTTGTTGTTTTGGTCGAGATCTGGTGTTGTCTTGGATGGTCTGAAGGTAGTGTGAGGAGTATTGAAGGTGGTTGGAGTGGTCATAGTATTGTAGGTGTTTGGGGTCAGGTTCTTGGCTGAAGTATGAGGTTATTTTCCGTCTGGTTTGCTGCAAATAAAGTGGTTTAGGTATTTCTAGAAGGTAAAAAGGGAAGTTGATCCTGTTTGTTTGAAAAGGGAGGTGGTGTGCAGTTTGCTTGGGTGCCTTCAGGTTGTAAAGAGATGTTGTGTGCGCAGTTTAAAGGGCTGGTAATATGTAGGAAGGTGTTCAGGTTAATGCAGCAATGTTAGTGGCTCTAGAATGAGTTCCAGGTAGTTGGTGAGTTGGATTGCATTTAGTTGAACTGGTATTTGAAACTGTTAGTATAAGTTTAGGAACCTTAGATGGAATTCTTGATTAATAAGTTCCCATATTTGAGGTCAATCACATGTTATGAAGTTTGGTTGTTGCATCTAATTTAAAGCTTCTAACTTTACTGCGAGTGAAATCCAAAGGTTTGGCATTCATATAAGATTAGATAATTGTTAGCTTAAAAGTGAAATTTGTATTTTCTTAATTTCTGTTTGGTATTTCTGAAGACAAGCTTATCAAATTGTTTTTTTGTTTCTTATCAAAGTTTGAATCTTTTTCTCCCTTTGAATTTAGTCATGTCTCGAAAGTTTTTCCACAAAAATGAGAATGATGGTTGTTTCCTCTGTTAAAACAACGGTAGCTTTGAATTAGTATAACTTCTAGTTACTGTTGGTTGAGTTAAAGAGAAACTTGTGTCTGTTTGTTTACTATGTCATGATAGATATCAGTCTGATTATTTAAGTTCATTTGTTAGCTTTGCAATGTTTTTTTTTACTTAAAGTCTAGCTTTAATAAAATTCTTGGCATGTTTGAGTAACAAAAAATGAAATTTTCTTGAAGTACAAAGAAAAGGATCTGAGTTTAATCATGTGGAGAGCTTCTTCACTTTGTCTGAACTAGTAGGAAATAAGTTGCATGTGTTTCAATTCCTTCTGGTGGAAATTTCAACTTGCATCTATTTTAATTTTGATCAAAAACCTGCTTGTGCATGAGTATAGTTTTAAAATTTGTCCCTTAAAGATCTAAACAACTCTGAAAGTGTCAAAGGGACAACCCTGCTCATATGTTTTCTCATTTTCCATTGTTAAAGTCTTCAACCTTAGCGTAGTCCAACCTAGATTGATTTTAAGTTTGTGCAAGTTAAGCCAGCGTGGGTGAACTAATGAATTCTACCTTCATTATGAGTTTATGTTTTGCAGCATATTTGGTTAGTCATTGACTAAATAATAACATCTTGTTTAAATATTGGGAGGGGCTAAATGAAATCACTCCTGACCTTGCATAGAATTCCTTGCGAGTTGTCTTTGAAAACTAACTATCTGCCTGGGTATGAAGGAGGGCTTAGCTTCCTTCAGCTATTAATCTGTTTATGTCATTGGTTAGGAATTGCATTTGCTAATTATAAAAGATTTGGTATTATTTATTGCTTAAGAAGTCCACTAATTTTAATATATTATATATCTTTAAGTGGGGCTCCTGATAAGTTTTTTGGGATTTTTCTATTTTGGTGCGTCTGATCACAAATGCTTAATGAATCTAATAGCTCTGGTGCTTGTCTGCTATTGATAAATAATGGCTGAACTTTTATTTGTTCAATTTACTATTTAAAAGTGGGTTTCTTTCTTGTTTGTAATCCTTTCCTCCGTTTTTTTTTCTTTTGCATGACACAACTCTTTGGGATCGAGTTGGCTAAACTCACCAATTGGGGTTGGCTTATGTTGCGTTGCATTGGGGTCAAGCTCGGCTCAAGTTTAAGTTTTCAGGATTCCAAAGCATTAAGAAAATTTTAGAAATCAAGGCTCCCGCGAGTTCTGTCAATTCCCGGGTTTCATCTTTTAACTTTTATCCTTTCTTTCCCTTTAGAATATTTATGTAAACTCTGTAGAAATATTTTGTTTATTAATATATATAATAATTTGATTAAGTTATTTGATTCACTTTATGTTCATTACCTTTAATGTTTGAGTCGTTATTTAATCTATTGCAAATCAGGTCATTTAAGCAAATGCGTGCGAATTTTCACAAAATTTTCAAAAAGCCACGCTGAATAATAGACTGTAAGAAAAGACTTCTATCTTATTGATACGAAGTAGTTTCTTTTAAAAAGTCAAAATTTATAAAGAAGTTTTAATTAACTTCTAAATGTCCCGAAACAACTTTGCGAAAAGCGACTTGAAATCTAAGTTCCATCTTATGATGAGACACTCGGGTTTTAAAGTTGAAATTAAGCAAGTGCCCTTTATGCACTGTCACATACGAGTTGACAAAGCAATTAGGACGATCAAATCGTTCTTTTCTAAAAGAAAATGCGCTTTCATTTTATTTTATTTTGAAAATAATTAAAGCCTTTAACTAAAAATTGTAAATCTTTTTGAAAATTTACTAAATTTAATTAGTTGAATTAATTAATAGTTCAATTAATTATTTTTAGAAAAGCGCATAAATAGCACTTGCAAATATTTTGGAAACCTGTCGGATTAACCGTTTTTAACGGAACTTCGAAAGTGCCTTAAAAACCTTCTTTCGAAATTAGCAAAACCTCTTACCTTTAGAATCTCTGAAAGAAAGACCGTCTTTTTATAAAAACGGAGTTTTGCACGCATTTGTTTATGTGGTTCCCTGTTTTTCCTTAAATTGGGTGGGGACTCCAAAAACTCCAAAAGAGTTAGTCCATCCTGTTGATATTTCTGAATTTTAGCCTTTCGGGTTAATTTTTTGGGGGTTCAACAGCATGGCGACTCCGCTGGGGATCAATAAAGGTTTTGACCATAAAGGTTTCCAATTGTTTGCAACTAGCACGCCTAATTTATTTGCTTTATTATATCTGTTTGTTTGGTTTGCCTTATAAAGCATGTATTGTATTTATTTGTGCATAGTCTGCATTCCGTTCATATTTCCTCCCTCATGGAGCCTGTCAATTCTCTTTCACCTCCTCGATTTCATCACGGGGTATCCGCTTGACGGGTAGTTATGCAGGAAGGGCATTGCCCTTACCTCACTCTTTGAAACTTCTTTCGTGTCACCAAAAGTTAGGTCGGGATATTGAGATTGCCTGGTTTTGTCATGGCCAGTTCTACTGCGTTGTGAGGCCAGGTCTATCCCGCATAGGTCGAGTCAGCCTCAACCGTTAACCCACTCTTAGATGGAGCTTTAGGAGCATGCATGCATTTACACCTTAGTCTGGACCCGGTCCTTGGTACCGCCTCCATAGTTAGGAAACCGCCCTTACGTCAACGGGTTCTTGAAATCCAACGACAATGCATATTATGTGATGTGTGATGACGAATCCTCAGTCCTAACCATGTTTTGAGCAAAATCAGATTTGGAAGTTTGTCTCCTATGTTGTCTTTTAGGTTAGAAAATGGAAGAATTTAGCAGAATTGAGATCATAGACGAAATTGCAGTCCGGGGAAAAGGTCGGCAGATTTGGTTGGTTTGTATTTTGGAGATGGCCTGGTGTAGTGAGATCTAAGAGGCGAAGCCCCTGGTGTCTTTAAAAAGATCAGTGGGGTCCCTCTCGTGAATGGCTTTGCGTGTGTGCAGGCCTATGTTGACTGTCCAGCTGCATTCATGATAATTGAAGTATGCTCTTCGCATACTAGGAGAGTGAAGCCCCTATGTCTATAAACGACCAATGGGGTCCCTCCTTGAAGACCAGTGCGGTCTTGGCTACCTAGGAAACTGAGAGGCTTGATTAAAGCCGAGGACCAGTGAGGAGCCTTATGAACAAGGTCTGTGAGCCTTGCAAAACCTAGGAAGCTGAGAGGCTTGTCCAAAGCCAAAGACCAATGAGGTTTTATATTTTAAAAGGTCAATTGGAACCTTTTATGATTGGCAGTCTGGTATTGTGAAGGCAGTTGGAAATTTCACCCCTAGATATTATAAAACAATCGGGAGTTGTGCTTGGAGGAGCGAGGATGTTTGCAAAAGATATGGAGGGTTGTTTAAGGTTAGGCATTTTTTTAGAATTCTGTGCAGATGTTGTGGAGGGCTTGAGTTGTGTTAGAATTTTGAGTTGACGCCAACCCTTGGAAGATAGTTGGGATAACGAAATTGCAGTGTCAAGGCGGATAGATGATCGTTGTCAATTATTGTTATTATTGCTTACTCTAAATCTGAATTGCTCAAAACTGGCATGAACTATTTTTCGTTACCACTTGTTTGCGCGATTAGGCTTACCTCTAGCACAAAGAGGCACCTTACAGGGTAGGACGCGCCCGCATTTTCATTTACGCTCAACTAATTGTGATTGCCACATGTCAAACTTGCTTAAAATGCAAAGCGCTACGTGACGCGCGCTACGTGATTGTATGCAATGTAGTTAATGACACGCAAACTAACATAGTTTACCTTTTGAATTTTTCTTTTGTTTGATTATTCCCCAAACAGAGAGAGTTTGATTCGTGTTGACTCCCGAGTTGGTTAAGTGTCTAATCTAAAGTGAAGTAAGCAATGACTGATAATCAGACTGGTATCCCTGCATCTTCTAATGAGCAAGCAGTTGTTGTTCCTGATGAACAAATTGCTAGAATGGCTAAGCAGATTGAGTGTATGCAAGCTGAACTAGACAGAATGAAAGGGTCGAGCCACCAAAGCGCGCCAGCCGTGCTGTCAACTCTGAACCCCAATGTTGAAACTGCCAATCCGAACACGCCTTTAAATTCCAGTGTCATTCATATGCTTGCACCAGTTAACAACATCCCAAATGCATTCATTAACCAAAACAACTTGCCTCACTATCAATATTTACATGCCAAAGATACTCCTCGTCCTCCACAATCCAAAGCGCCTATTTCTATGGCTGTTGCTCCTCAAAATGCCAATGATCCAAGATAAGGATATCCCGAAGCCCAATACTATGAGCATGACCCCAATGGTAAGAATGTGGATTTCACTAACTATGTGCCACAAAGTGAAGTGCCCATAACCGTGAAAAAACGGGGAAGGACAGTTGAGCAAGGGGAGATAATCCAAACAATGAAAATCATGCAGCAATCCATTAAAGATTTGCAAGTGTCTAGAGGGCGTCAAAGTATCTCCTATCGCAATCTTTATCTATACCCTGACGTTACTCTTCCTCCCGGGTTTAAAGTGCCAAAATTTGATATGTATGATGGTCATAGTAACCCATTTGTTCATTTGACCAAATATATCAACCGAATGAGGGTTGCGGGAGGTAAAGAGGAACTTCTGATGGCCTTCTTCAGTCATAGTCTGGAAGGTATTGCTGCTGAATGGTTTTCAAGACAGGATATAAGCAAGTGGAGTGAGTTTGATGACATAGCCAATGATTTTACAAAGCAGTTTGAGTACAATGTCGAGGTGGCTCCTGACCTTATAACCTTGTCCAATATGAAGAAGAAACCAACAGAAACCTTTAGGGAATACGCACTGAGATGGCGAGAACGGGCTGGAAGGGTGCAACCACCAATGACTGAGAAAGACATGGTGAAGTACTTCATCCGAGCTCAAAATGATTCTTATTACATGCACTTGCTCCCTATGATGGGTAAACCCTGTTCTGAACTTCTTATGATGGGAGAAATGGTTGAAGAAGGGATTAAGACGGGGAGAGTTGTAAGTTTTGCTACGGCAAAAGCAACTGCGCAAGCCATCCAGACTGGTTTGGGAAATTTAGAGAAAAAAGAGAATGAAGTTGACACCATTACTACGAAGAACTCATTACCCCAGCCTACTCACCAAAGTAATCCACATACGGGCTACAATGCTCAACCCGTTTACTACCGGCAATCATTTGGCCACCAATCAGAAATTACCAATCCCCAAGTCCGCACTTTTCAAAATCGCCTAGCCGTACCAAAGCCACGCACTAATCCTGTCAAGAAGACATATAAAACCTACACACCTTTAGCGGAACCTTACAGTCAGCTTTATGAAAGGCTAAGGGCAGCTGGAGTGATTCACCCTATTGCTGATGTAACCCCTAATCCTCTTCCGAAATGGTTCGATGGAACCAAACATTGTGCCTATCACTCAGGGGCTCCAGGACATGACACTGAAAATTGCTACAGTCTAAAAAATGCAGTTGAAACTTTAATCCAAGAAGGTTCGATTCAACTCATTGGGAATACACCTGCTGATAATAACCCTTTGTTAGATGATGAGTATGGCATACAGTTGATATCAGTTGATGAGGCTGAAAAAGGGACCATTGTGATCCCAAAGAGCCAAACAACAAAGAAGAGCTCTCGAACTTACAAAGTCGGGAGGACCAAAAGCTTTCAACACAGAGGACAAATCAAGACAAACCCAAACTGGGGCAGATTTTATTGAAGAAATTTTTGTTGCCAAAGAAGGTAAAGGCAAATGCCTAGCCAATATCAAATCAAGAACAATCAAGAGATACTACATTTGACAGGCAGCAAAATCAGTCTTTTCATTTCAATGTAATTTTCTATGTAATGCAAACTACGCGTAACTGATTCCCAAGGCGGGATACGTAAGCAACTCACATAGAGCTCGGTTACACTAGCGTAGGATTCCCCTATTTCCTCTTTTATGTAATTCTGAACTACTTTTGGTCTGATTCCTGGAATGGAAACAGGATAAGTAAGCAATCCACATCGGACTCGATCAGATTTTGTAATGCTTAGGGCTTGTTTATCTTTGATGATGTAATTTCGAACTATGCATCTGGGCAGATGTGTAGGCATTCCAATTCGGATTCGGCTTCGCACTTAGATTGTCATATTCCCCAAAAGCTTTATGTAAACAGAACTACGCACGGTCTGATTCTCAAGGAGGGATACGTAGGCGCTCTCAACGGGCTCGACTCTATAATATTAAAATTTTCAGTCTCCCCTAAGGCAAGCAACTGGGGCAATTTTGCAAGATATTTTGAAAGATAGCAACTGGGGCAATTTTGCAAAGATAATTCGAAGATATGGAAGATAGAAACTGGGGCAAATTTTGCAAAATAAGTTGAAAATTTGAAAGATAGCAACTGGGGCAGATTTTGCAAAGTGAGTTGAAGGCGTAAAGATCATAACTGGGGCAGATTTTGCAAAAGCCGTATTGCTTGACAAAGATAAATTGGCGAAGTTTCGAAAGTTATTTTGAGGGATAATGCAGAATTGCAAAGATAAAGGACGTTCAATATGTTCAATATATGTCACCATCTGAAATACGACAGAATTCATTAGCCAAGTCTCAAAAGACGGATCACAAATCTAGGCAGAGTGAGAAAAGGAAACAGTTGCAGGATGAAGGCTCGAGTCAGCATGAATCAAACGCTCCACCCTCCCTCCCAAAACTAACAATTTTTCTTTGAGTGCAGGAATTCTCAAAAGCAAGAAAATGAGGAAAATTTGCAACCATTTTGTCATACACATTGGACAATGTTGCCAAGATAATCAACCGAGATTGGAAGCGTTATTTGATTCATCGCATACGCGAAATGATTTTATTTTTCCCTTTATTTTGCCCTTGCTTAATCAAAACCTTATTGCTTTATTAACAACTTTACTTTACTCTTTGCAGGAATTAGGCATTAACTTCAGTTTTACTCAAAAGCAACACTCAACCCTTTATGGCGTCACCAAATATAAGCCGGACGGCTTAAACTCTCGCTTTACATCTCCTTTATCTTTGACATTTTTCTGTTTATATGAATTTAATGAAAACTTTATTTTGCAGGACATTTATTTTACAAGTATCAATATCAAGTCTATTGGTGACAACCGAAGACATCAGTTTTATTGTCATTATTTACCATTGACAACCGGTGATATTATTTTGACAAAATTGTTATCAAAACTTGTCATAGACACTTGATTGAGGTATCATTGGTACCGCAGACCATCAAGAATGTTATTATCAAAGACCATGGCTTTTTATATTGGATCCATCGTACACAATCGATGGTATTATTTCAATGGCCTTCTATTTTAGATTTATTGTACACAATCGGTGGTATTATTCTAATGGTTTTCTTATATTGGAATCATCGTACACAAATCGATGGTATTATTCCAATGGCTTTCTTATATTGGATCATTCCTATAATTGGTGGTTTTGTTCCAATGGCTTTTACATCGGATCCATCGTACACAACCGATGATATTATTTCAATGGCTTTCTATATTGTAATCATCGCACACAATCGATGGTATTATTCAAATGACTTTCAGTATTGGAATCATCGTATACAATTGGTAGTATTATTCCAATGACCTTATTATATTTGATCAATCATATACCATTGGTGATATTATTCTAATGGCTTTCTTCTATTGGATATATCATATACAATTGTTGTTTATATGCAATCGGTTTTATTATCTCAATGGGTTTATTATGATAGTTTTATAATCTAGTCTATCGTATACAACCGAAGAAGCTACTTCATCAAGTCTACTGTGTACAATCAGAGACTCTTATTATGAAGTCTGCCGTAAACAATCAGAGACATCACATTTACCAAGTCTACCGTAGACAATCAGAGGCCTGGTTCTTTATCAAGTCTATCGTATACAATCGAAGACATTATCATTGAAGCCTACCATAAACAATTGGAGGCCTTTTATGAAGCCTATCGTAGACAATCGAAAGCGCTATTGTCAATGAAGCCTACCGTAAACAATCGGGGGCCTCATTATGAAGTCTATCGTAAACAATCGAAGACGTCATTATCATTTAAAGCCTTCCATAAACAATTGGAGGCCTTTTTATGAAGCCTATCGTAAACAATCGAAGGCGCTATTGTTATGGAGCCTACTGTAAACAATCGGGGGCCTTAATATGAAGTCTATCGTAAATAATCGAAGACGTCATCATCATTTAAAGCCTTCCATAAACAATTGGAGGCCATATTATGAAGTCTAACATGAACAGGCAAAGACGTCATTATCATGAAGCTTACCATAGACAATTGGAGGCCTATCGTAAATAATTGAAGGCACTATTGTTATGAATCTTACCGTAGACAACTGGAGACTCGATCATGAGTCATTGCCGAAAGGCGGAATTTTTATCCTTATATTTTATTCAAGTCTACTTTATATTTCTATGGATTGAAGTCCTTTATTGTTTTATTTTCAGTCTACCAACGGCCCTGAAGTCATCTTGCCTCACAAAGCCGGATTTCTTCTAGTTGATTGGAGACGAGCTTGTCGTTGGCATTGAAACCAGCATCTACAAATTTTATTCATTATCTATTTCTTACTCCATTTGTTAATTCTTATTTGCAGTTACGCGCTTACCGTTTGTCGAGTTTATTACAGGATATTAGCAGCACCGCAACAGCATTTGGAGCATAACGTGGAACTCTTTCTTAGCAGTGAACTGGGGCAATCGTTGATATGAGCTAGACTCGTCAACGAGGATCTGAAGAATCGCACTCGAACAAGCAAGTCTATCCTAATCTTTCATTTCTCATTAGAGTGTCAGTTTGGTTTCTTTCCTATTCGTGCGTCTTTTGTTAATCGTGCGAGTCTTCGTGTCTAAGTGTCGTCGAACTACATATGGTCTGATTCTCTTTCAGCCCGAGATATGTAGGCAACTCGGAAACCGGAGTTCGGCCATGTCTTAAGCCTCGCATTTTGGACCTTGAAATCAAAATCATGGCTTTATCGTGACAAAATTGGGTTTCTCGTTAACTTTCTTTACCCTGAAAACTCTTTCATCCTTTCCGGGTAAAGAGGGGCAGCTGTTGACACCCAATTTTGTCCCGAAATTTTAATTAATATCTAATTATTTTATAGAGGGTCAATTTTAAATTTAAAAGGGGCGAAATAACTGAGTTTTTGAAGAAATAGGTCAAATTTGCAAAACATAACCCCAAAATAGCCTACCCACGCAACCCTTCCACTTATTAGTTTTATCCAAAAGGGCCAAAAAATGCAAACCTAGCCTAATCCCTACCTACCCGTGCAACCCACCTCTTCTCCCCATTTTATCTTCAATTAAAGGCTAAATTCGTTCCTAATATAAATAGTGGCCTGTTTATGCAAACTAATACATGTAATACACTTCACCAATTCAGTCGATGAACAAAGAAGAGAAACCCTTTAACCAACCCGTTTCCTCTAATACCCGGGGACCCGTTCCCAATTTTTCCCAGTTCTGAAAAAACGCCAAGAATCCGTCGACCCCACTGGTCCCCCTCCTTTTCCAGCTCAACGTTCGTACAAAGCATATCCAATTCGAGCCGTTGGAGGGTTCTTTTGGTATTTCCTTCCACCATTAGAACCCTAATGGGGGATATAAAAGCTAAAGTTGGAGGTCAAATTCAAAGGGGGACAACCATAGAGCCGTGGATACAGAGCAGAGAAAGTTGGAGAAAAACGGCATAGTATACAAGATCTTATTTCAGTTTTAAAATTCCTACATAGTGTTGTTTCTATTTCTTGGGATTTTATTGTGTCATCGCTTCGCCATTTTGGTTTATCGCTTCTTTGCTAGTCAAGTCGCTTTTCCGTTGCTCGAGTCGTTGACCTCGTTCGAGTCTTCGCATTAATTCAAGTCGCATTCTTCGAATCCTCGCCCCGGATCGCTGCCTCGCACAAGGTAATAAACCTCTCTGCTTTACTTTCAATTCTTCTTTTTCATCAAGGGGTGGAATCTGTTTGTGTTATATTATGCGATAGATTAGTTGAGCTGAAGTTAAAATCTTTTCATTAGTTTACTGTTTTATTGATCACTGTTAATGTGCGTATGATGTGTGTTATAGCCAAATCTCAAATCTTTTTTTGTTTTCTCTTTCCCTTTGCTTGTCTGCTCATTGTTAGTTTAGAAACCTATACTGGTTTAAAGTTAAAATCAATTTTTTAAGAAGTATGCAAATCTGTAGGGGGTGTATGTGGAGGCCTTGTGGATTTTGTAGGCTGTTTCCTGGTGATTTTGTTGTTTGGAGGTGTATTGGTGAGTAAGGCAGTATGCTATGTTGTCGTAATGTCGAGGTTGATTTGCAGGTCCTGGTTCTGTTTCTGATTGTTTTGAAGTAAGTAGCAGGGTCTGGTATGGTATGTTGTTGTTTTGGTCGAGATCTGGTGTTGTCTTGGATGGTCTGAAGGTAGTGTGAGGAGTATTGAAGGTGGTTGGAGTGGTCATAGTATTGTAGGTGTTTGGGGTCAGGTTCTTGGATGAAGTATGAGGTTATTTTCCGTCTGGTTTGCTGCAAATAAAGTGGTTTAGGTATTTCTAGAAGGTAAAAAGGGAAGTTGATCCTGTTTGTTTGAAAAGGGAGGTGGTGTGCAGTTTGCTTGGGTGCCTTCAGGTTGTAAAGAGATGTTGTGTGCACAGTTTAGAGGGCTGGTAAGATGTAGGAAGGTGTTCAGGTTAATGCAGCAATGTTAGTGGCTCTAGAATGAGTTCCAGGTAGTTGGTGAGTTGGATTGCATTTAGTTGAACTGGTATTTGAAACTGTTAGTATAAGTTTAGGAACCTTAGATGGAATTCTTGATTAATAAGTTCCCATATTTGAGGTCAATCACATGTTATGAAGTTTGGTTGTTGCATCTAATTTAAAGCTTCTAACTTTACTGCGAGTGAAATCCAAAGGTTTGGCATTCATATAAGATTAGATAATTGTTAGCTTAAAAGTGAAATTTGTATTTTCTTAATTTCTGTTTGGTATTTCTGAAGACAAGCTTATCAAATTGTTTTTTTGTTTCTTATCAAAGTTTGAATCTTTTTCTCCCTTTGAATTTAGTCATGTCTCGAAAGTTTTTCCACAAAAATGAGAATGATGGTTGTTTCCTCTGTTAAAACAACGGTAGCTTTGAATTAGTATAACTTCTAGTTACTGTTGGTTGAGTTAAAGAGAAACTTGTGTCTGTTTGTTTACTATGTCATGATAGATATCAGTCTGATTATTTAAGTTCATTTGTTAGCTTTGCAATGTTTTTTTTTACTTAAAGTCTAGCTTTAATAAAATTCTTGGCATGTTTGAGTAACAAAAAATGAAATTTTCTTGAAGTACAAAGAAAAGGATCTGAGTTTAATCATGTGGAGAGCTTCTTCACTTTGTCTGAACTAGTAAGAAATAAGTTGCATGTGTTTCAATTCCTTCTGGTGGAAATTTCAACTTGCATCTATTTTAATTTTGATCAAAAACCTGCTTGTGCATGAGTATAGTTTTAAAATTTGTCCCTTAAAGATCTAAACAACTCTGAAAGTGTCAAAGGGACAACCCTGCTCATATGTTTTCTCATTTTCCATTGTTAAAGTCTTCAACCTGAGCGTAGTGCAACCTAGATTGATTTTAAGTTTGTGCAAGTTAAGCCAACGTGGGTGAACTAATGAATTCTACCTTTATTATGAGTTTATGTTTTGCAGCATATTTGGTTAGTCATTGACTAAATAATAACATCTTGTTTAAATATTGGGAGGAGCTAAATGAAATCACTCCTGACCTTGCATAGAATTCCTTGCGAGTTGTCTTTGAAAACTAACTATCTGCCTGGGTATGAAGGAGGGCTTAGCTTCCTTCAGCTATTAATCTGTTTATGTCATTGGTTAGGAATTGCATTTGCTAATTATAAAAGATTTGGTATTATTTATTGCTTAAGAAGTCCACTAATTTTAATATATTATATATCTTTAAGTGGGGCTCCTGATAAGTTTTTTGGGATTTTTCTATTTTGGTGCGTCTGATCACAAATGCTTAATGAATCTAATAGCTCTGGTGCTTGTCTGCTATTGATAAATAATGGCTGAACTTTTATTTGTTCAATTTACTATTTAAAAGTGGGTTTCTTTCTTGTTTGTAATCCTTTCCTCGTTTTTTTTTCTTTTGCATGACACAACTCTTTGGGATCGAGTTGGCTAAACTCACCAATTGGGGTTGGCTTATGTTGCGTTGCATTGGGGTCAAGCTCGGCTCAAGTTTAAGTTTTCAGGATTCCAAAGCATTTAGAAAATTTTAGAAATCAAGGCTCCCGCGAGTTCTGTCAATTCCCGGGTTTCATCTTTTAACTTTTATCCTTTCTTTCCCTTTAGAATATTTATGTAAACTCTGTAGAAATATTTTGTTTATTAATATATATAATAATGTGACTAAGTTATTTGATTCACTTTATGTTCATTACCTTTAATGTTTGAGTCGTTATTTAATCTATTGCAAATCAGGTCATTTAAGCAAATGCGTGCAAATTTTCACAAAATTTTCAAAAAGCCACGCTTAATAATAGACTGTAAGAAAAGACTTCTATCTTATTGATACGAAGTAGTTTCTTTTTAAAAGTCAAAATTTATAAAGAAGTTTTAATTAACTTCTAAATGTCCCGAAACAACTTTGCAAAAAGCGACTTGAAATCTAAGTTCCATCTTATGATGAGACACTCGGGTTTTAAAGTTGAAATTAAGCAAGTGCCCTTTATGCACTGTCACATACGAGTTGACAAAGCAATTAGGACGATCAAATCATTCTTTTCTAAAAGAAAATGCGCTTTCATTTTATTTTATTTTGAAAATAATTAAAGCCTTTAACTAAAAATTGTAAATCTTTTTGAAAATTTACTAAATTTAATTAGTTGAATTAATTAATAGTTCAATTAATTATTTTTAGAAAAGCGCATAAATAGCACTTGCAAATATTTTGGAAACCTGTCGGATTAACCGTTTTTAACGGAACTTCGAAAGTGCCTTAAAAACCTTCTTTCGAAATTAGCAAAACCTCTTACCTTTAGAATCTCTGAAAGAAAGACCGTCTTTTTATAAAAACGGAGTTTTGCACGCATTTGTTTATCTGGTTCCCTGTTTTTCCTTAAATTGGGTGGGGACTCCAAAAACTCCAAAAGAGTTAGTCCATCCTGTTGATATTCCTGAATTTTAGCCTTTCGGGTTAATTTTTTGGGGGTTCAACATCGCCGACCTCTGAGGTGAGCGGCCACTCCTTAAGAAATACCGCCCTACTTCAGACAAGGTTACAACTGCTAAGTTGAAAACTATTGAGGCTATAGAGCGAGAAGTCAGAGAGGAACTCAAAAAATTGCGGGATCAACTTGCGGCATTGGATCAACAAATCCAAAGCGCGACTAAGTTGGTATGTCATCTTTTTGAGGTGCTGCGAAAGCAAGGAGGAACCCTGTGGCTGATACAAAGTTATTTAACAATGGTTCAAACGAACATTTAACTCCTACAGATTCTAGTGATAACCAAACCAGAGATAGGTAAGCACCTACTGTTATACATTTCAATATCTGAGATAGCCTGGTTTACGGTCCTTGTACGAGAAAAGAACGGGCAGCAGTTTCCCGTGAAATACGCCGGCAGGATGCCGCAACGTATTGACAAGTTCTTGACCTTGCCGCTTCAGTTCATAACAACCGTGGTAATGGCCACACGAGAGTTGCGATCATATTTTCAGGAACATTTTATCAGTTTAGTCTCTTCAACACATGTGTAAGTCATTTTATCTAAACCCAGTCTGTCGAAAGATATGGCAAAGTGGGCTGAAGAGATGGGAGAATACGAAATCATCTATCAACCCCGTATAGATGTCAAGTCCCAAAAGTTGGAAGGTTTACCTCATATTTTTCAAAAGAACTGGAACGGAAAGCTGAAGAGTCACTCAAGAATGAAGCAGTGATTGAGTACGGCCGTTGGGAGATTCGCATAGGAATGAATCCCCATAAGGAGAAGATTGATCTGTAGATCAGAACGCCATCTGGAATGGCCTACCATTAGGCCATGAAAGCTTATTACAATAAAGAAGAGTGTGAAGCCATAATTCAAGCTATTGACTAAGCCTACACACTGGGGGCCAGGGAGGACATTTGCGAGCCAGATTGAAAAAATAAAATTAGAGCAATCCTAAAAACATTTCATGCATGGGAATTCATCCACCAAGAAGAGATCTCAGGATATGCCGAAGCATCTGAGGATTCGTACGTTTGGCAGACGATAGTTGAGCTAACCCCTACAAGCCTAATGAACCTTGACGTTCCAGATACAGGATCTTTCGCGGGGCAGCGTGATGCTTTCTTCGTTGGGTGAATAAGTTCTTGGTCTGTATGGGCATTCTAGGCAGGTCGCAATAAGTCGCTAGTCGAAGCTGGTCAACTATCTGAGCCAGGGAGATCTTCCTAACTACAAGTCAGAAAGCATCTACTTGCCGAAACAGAGAGTTCATTATTGCTTGATCGGCGAGCGATTGTACCACGAGTCGTCAACGACCCGAAGGATAACTTTCAAGGCTCAGAAAGAACTTACTTTGCTTATGTTATTTCCTTTTAATTATGGTATTTATCAGACATGTTACGAGTTTTCACCTACAACATCTCAGGCTTCGCGCCTCTTTTATCAATAAAACTACTATATTACTTAGTCAGTTTTGCTCATTTATTTAGATCCATCTACGATCCAACTATTCATAGCCCCGGCCAGACCAAAGTTAAAGTAATACACTTACTTTTTGCTACAAAAAGTAGTGTACACTATTTGCTTAGAGCTAGACTCAACCACCAAGCATTAATCGAGCGTTGATCTAGTTAAATCAACAATTGCAGCTACACGCCGGTGGGGATGCCTGTCTGCATAGTGCCAGAAACTGTTAAATACTCGAGTAACTAAGCGAAGATGTTCTGTCTTAGAATGCAAAAGGACTGTTTCCATACAGGCTAAAGTCGTCGCACTGTGGACGTAAACAGCCATCTGCTACGGATGCAACCTAGCATCCATCTATCAGTGCACAATGGACGCAATTGCTCAAGGCAGGCACACTGACACACGTTCTTAAAAAACAAGAACAGTCAGGACGACCAGAAGCCATCTAATATATAGGTGCACAAACATACTGCTTGGTCACATATTACGAAACACGTAATGACACAAGTACGTATGAAATATTGATGAACAATCGTTTCATTAATAACAAACAGCCCATAAGCTCTTAATATACATTTAAGTCTTCCTTAATACAATATCTGTTTATAAAAATTGTAGAAAAAAAAGGAACGGAAAGACTAAAAACAAAAAGCTCCTCTGGATTCACATGGATGAAGAATCCTTCATCCGGATTGTAGCTACAAGCCATAAACAATCCGGAGTTCTTCTTTTTTTTTTTTTGCAGCCTAAGATATGTCGGCCCGAGCATCCCTTCGAAGCATATGGCTGCTGAAACAGCCAAAGCCCGTCTGCTTTATGAAAGCAAGGGCTCCCAGAAGTATCTGAGTATAGGCCTGACCTTCCCCCATCTCGTCTGTTAAACTTGAAGAAAAACTAGAAGACTAGGAACGAAGTTTGACCATCCGCTTCAAGCTCAATTGGTCAAACAGGAGTGCACAGCCCCGCAGATCTTCAAGCACAATCAGGAGTTCGCCGAGAGTAGAAAGACTTGAGCTGGAAACCCATCACGAAGGAGCCTCTTCCCTCGGATGTCCCAAAGCTAACAGCCAAAGAAGCATTATAATAGTGGTTCAGGTAAAGCAGATAACCAAGGTGAAAGCCATGAACCACGGAGGACTCCAAAGTTCAGTGACACCTTAGTCACCGCTGATGTGAAACTATATCCTCTCGCATGAAATGAAATAGAGTCAAGCAGAGATCACCAGCTCAGAGCCATCGAAACAGCGACCTGGACACACGAGGTATCATGGCAGAGACACCGCACGGAAGCTGAAAGAGCTAAGCATCCTGGCCCCCCATGACAAGAAGAATATCACAGAAACCGTTGTGTTAGAAGATGAGCGCACTATAATCAGTGCATGTGAAACAATGAAGACATCCCTAAGGAAATCATTAGAATCCCTATTAAAATTTATGATTTGGGGGACTTCATCCATTTTCTCATGGACAAAAAAAGGAACGGAGGTGACTTCAGACGAATTTCCTCCTATGTTTCCTTCACACAACATCCATTTCTAACGAAGAAGGTTTTCTGGGAGTATCAAACCAGAATTAAAGGCGAACATTTCTAATGGAAGAAAAGCTTCTCGCTATCATCAGAGATTGCTGAAGAAGTGAATTATTTTCTGAAGAAGAGTTTATGTTTTTCCCACTATCATGAAGTCGCTATTTATAGGCAGAAAGGGATAAGGATGGAGCACAAAATGGTCAAGCGTCATTATTACTAGATATATGAAATGATTTGGAGCAGTTAATGACAGTTCCTGAAAAGGTGCATGAGATCGGTATCAGCCAATTAGAAGGAAACATGTAAAGTTTTCGAAAAGATCAATATCATTCTTGGTTAAAAAGACTGTGAGGCTCAAGGAGTCAGTGAGATATCTTTTTACATCACACCCTTTTCACTTCCTGACTGCTTGCGTCAGCACTCAGCAAGTAGGGGGACAGACTGTATGAAAAAAGTATGCCACCTATTATTACGGGAATGCGGGTCCAGCTGGCGAGACTAGACTTATCCTACAAGTCACCGGGCATTGAGGATATACGCCCACTCGTAGAGCCAACAACCGTTTAGTCGGCTTGGTCATAGAGCGCAGGGCACACATCTCGCCGCCTAGGGTTTACAGTCTCCTAGTTAAGGTTTAGCATACCACTGCCTTGAGTTCGGCCCATGGCTTTATTAGTTCTTGTATTTTACTTTATTTAGGACTGGAGATCGCAACTATAAATACCCCTCCTTACATTGTATTGTACACAAGACATGATTTGCCACCAAACACGGCTACTCTCAAGGAATAAGAATTACTTTGAATTCTCTATTATTTCTTGCTTAATTATTTGTCTTTACTTTTATCCTATTTACTTACTTTTTCTGTTGTAATATATTGTATAGCTTGTGACCTCATTCATAAATTAATTGTTTAACCTAGACGTATAAAGTTAGGCCTAAACACGCATGCCACAATAAAGACATTCTGAAGAATGTCATTAGAATCCCGATCAAACTTCATGACTCGGGGAACTCCATTCCTCCAATCATGGATTAAGGAAAAGAGGAAGACAATTGAAGATGATATTTTTCCTACAGTGTTCCCGTGCATCATCCATTATGAACAAAGAAGTTTTTCTGAGAATATCAAACCAGGGTCAAAGGCAAATATTTTTTAAGATGGAAAAGCCATTCTTCATAAGGAATTTTAAAGAATATGGAACATTTTTCTGAAGAGGATTTGTGATTCCACCACTATCATGAAGCCCCTATTTATAGGCTAGAAGAGATAAGAACGGATCATGAAATGGTCAAGCACAATTATGGCCTGAGAATGAAACGATTTAGCACAGCAAAAAGCATTCTTGGAAAGGTACATGAAATCGATATCAACCAATCAGATGAAGACACACGGAGTTCTTGAATAAATCAGCATCATTCTTGGTCAAAGAGACAGCGAGTTTCAAGGAGTCGGTGAGATATCTTTCACATCCATCTTGTACACCACTTTCACTTCCTGACTGCTCACGTCAGCACTCTGCGAGTGGGGCGACTGACTGTGTAGGAAAAAATACGTGACCTATTATTACAGGGATACGAGTCCAACTGGCGAGACTAGACTTATCCTACAAGTAACCGGGCGTAGGGGATGCACGATTGCCCTACGAATTACGACCGTTCAGGCAGTACGGGCATAGGACGCAAGGCATACATCCCTCCACCTTATGGTACAGTCTCCTAGTTAGGGTTTCGTATATACCACCACCTTGAATTTATAGTCCCACAACCTTTGTTAGTCTTTGTATTTTAATCTCTACTATAAATACCCATCCTTACATTGTATTGTACATCAAGCCACTCACCACTGAATCCGGCTATTCTCAAGGAATAAAACTCTTTACTTTCTTGTCTACTATTTTCTTCTCTATTTACTTACTTTTCTATCGTATTTTACTATATTTCTTGTGACCCATTCATAAATTTAAGTGTTTAACCTAGATGTAAAATTTTAGGCATA
The DNA here is from genome assembly GCA_029990575.1 of Petunia axillaris subsp. axillaris. Classification (NCBI taxonomy): domain Eukaryota; kingdom Viridiplantae; phylum Streptophyta; class Magnoliopsida; order Solanales; family Solanaceae; genus Petunia; species Petunia axillaris. The sequence goes on along the minus strand of JARKNS010000001.1, from coordinate 6,306,751 downwards.
AACAGTGGTGAACAACTTCTTATCAGTTTTTCTTAAATCTACAAGCGATGCTAACTAGTATCGCAGATTGTAGAGTCATGACTAAATAGGTAGGTATCTATGGATTGTACAGATATTTGAGACTTGTAATGTGAATATTGGTTATCATAATGTAATTCTCATTGTTAATGTTTAATTCTTGATTTAATTTGGTTATTGTCATAATTGAGCATAAATGAGATATGAATCAGAGATGGTTCTCCTAAGAAGTAGTCGTTCTTTAGGTGCCTCACGATTGGAAAAGTCAGGTCCTAACAAATATAGGGAGAGAGCAAATAAATTGGACAAGGAGAACAAACAAGGGAAAAAAGATAATTTATTCATCCTTGTGGTGTAATAAATCTGATGTGAAATATTTATTTAAGCTCACTCGACCAGATGCATTTGAACCTACTATATTGGTCAGGTGGCAGTTTCGAGGGGTTAGGACCACGAAGATACCCAAGTCCATACGATATTTAGAATTTTGAAAAGTTTAGATGTCTACCTAATAAAAGTTATTAAAGTACAATGTACTACTCTCTCCGTTTCAAAAAGGATGAACCTATTTCCGTTTTAGTCTATTTAAAAAAGAATGACCTCTTTCTAAGTATGGAAAGAAATTTTCACTTTTACTCATCCCTAGATGATTTGTAGCCACACAAATATCTATAACTTATTTTAGACCACAAGTTTCAAAAGTCTTCTCTCTTTATTAAACTCCGTGCAAAGTCAAATAGGTTCATCAAAAGTGGAACAGAGGGAGTAATATATAACAATAATCCAATCAAACAAACTGAAAGATCTTAAGTAACAAGTTTTGGTGAAATAGGTTAGAGAGATAAAGTCTCGCCTCTCTCTATAAAAGAAAACCTATCTTCATAAAATTTTGGCTGAATAGTCAAATTGGCACCTCTACTTATACGCTTTTGTCATGTTCATGCCTGTACTTAGGGGTGTGCCATTTAAACACCTCTACTTGTCTAAAACCTTACTTTTAAACACCTCTATGTCTTATGTGGCAAAGCTGAAACTTAGTCGGCACAGAAGCGTGAACACACACTTTTTTGAAGCGTGAAGCAAATGTAACAGCCCCCTAATGGCTCTTTTCTTGGCTTTTTAAAGCCCTTTCTTCCCCACAAGATGAAATCACCATTTTTTAAGGCTCCAAGCTCCTCTTTGTTAATTTTTCCTTCTCTTTCTTTGTTAATTTCTCCTTCTCTTTTTTCAACCATGAAAATGCCAATGTGTTATTGTGGACTTGTTGCGGACTACATACCGATATATTCTTCAGTAATATCAAAACTTAGATTAAAAAAACCCTAATTTCGAACAGAACCCCTAAATTCGAACAAAAATGAAATAAATAAGTGTAACATTGCAATAATTGTAAATAGGGGTTTACCTTTGAAATTTGCAACAAACAGATGAATAGACGTTTGTAAATCCCAATCCGATTTGGGTGTTATGTTAGTGTTAATTAGGGAGATAAAGGAAGAGAGAAAGAAAGAAAGAAAAAATAGGAAATAGGAATATGATCAGGGTAAGGGATCTGATTTGGGTGTTATTTTGCCCCAGCCAACGTGGCTTGTCTGTGTGGAATATTTATTGACATGGAGGCGTTTGCACTACATACTTTGCCACATAAGGCACGGAGGTGTTTAAAAGTAAGGTTTTGGACGAGTAGAGGTGTTTAAATAACACACTCCTAAGTACAGGCGTGGGCATGACAAAAACGTACAAGTAGAGGTGTCAATTTGGCCATTCTGCCTAAAATTTTCCTCAACAAATTTCCTAGAACACATTTTCATTAAACTTCCCCCATGATTCACACTTCTATAGATCAACATGAAAAATAATAATATTAATAATTCCAGTTGCCAAAAGAGAGAATCTATGCACAATGAAACCAATATAGAGGAGAATACCACATGATCTTGATGAGGAAGATCAACTAAAAAACAAGAACACAGACATCTCTTTTAACCAAGGAGCCTGGAATAAACAAAATTTATTAACAACTTTAAGAACAAACTAAAACTAGGATGGATTACAAGAAAATATAGACTACTATGATACTTTAGATGAATATGATAATGCTCAAGATCTTGATAACTTCATTCCAATTTTAAAACCAGATAAAGAAAGGATTTACAAGAATTGGTCCAATGCTATAATAGTTAAAATCTTTGGTAGAAGAGTTGGCTACCAATTCTTGAAACAAAAGCTTCACGAGATATGGAAGCCCACTAAACCTTTATCACTTATTGATTTAGGAAATGACTAATATCTTATTAAATTCCTAGACAAAGATAACCATTTAAAAGCTCTTCACAATCTCAATGGGCCACGGTTTAGTGGAACCAAGTCTTACTAGTTAGGGAATGGAAGCCAAGATTTGTCTCCTCATCAGTTTCTCTAACATACTCCGCTATTTGGGCTAGACTTTCAGAGCTCCCTACGGATTTTATGATTATGTAATCTTACAAAAGATTGGGGGAGGGGGGTCTTAGGGAAATTAATTAGAATTGATGCGTCATTTCATCAACGTTTAGGAGAAAATATGTGAGACTTGCATAATAGTACAAATAGAAAAACCTGTGAAATCATATGTTATGATAAGAAAACATTATAAAAAACAAACCTATGAAAGATTCAATTTGCTATGTACAACCTGTGGAATTCTGGGAGACATAACAATAAGAACTGTACTCAAAGCCTTAGTGCCAAAAGAAATACCAGTGAGAATCAACCTCAGGAACAACAAGATATCCAAGCTATTACTGAAGTTGATCAATGGATGATAATTACGTACAAAAAGAAAAACAAACGTTCAAAAGATGACCAGAATTTAGGAAATAACATACCCACTCAACAATAGAAAGATACTAGGAGAGCTAGGAAAGAACCGAAGTTAGATTTCCCAATGGAGATCGGAAAACCAATTAAGATAGATGGGAAACCGACCACTTGGAAACAATCAAAAACTAGAATTTAGAAACGTAACTCATAACGAAGGTGCACAAGATGACCTAGTAAAGGCTAGGAGTGACACAATTGTTAATACTCAAGATTTTACCTTTGTCCCTTGTTGGTACCCAATTTTGTCCCTCTTTTTTCAGTAATTGGCTATATTTAACTTAAAGGTGCAATTTAACTGCCTGAACTAATTTATATTAGAAAGCATGCATTTATCTGTGTTATCTCCTATTTATAAAATATATACTTAATCGTAGTTATATAACATAATTTGCATCATTTATGTTATTTGTTAAATACGTGTCAATTTATGGTTGTTTGTGCAAATTACTACATTTTAATATTTAGTATTTATTTGTAACTATTTATACTTAATTAATTTGATTTGACCTCAATTATTTTTATGTGTGCAATTTATTTTTTTTATATATAATATATGCATACTTATATTTTTCATTTTATTTTAACACCTTTAAGTAGATATTAGTCGGATTAAAATGCCTAGTCAAAACTTTATATCATCCATTTCATTTCATTTTATTTTAATTTATCACAATTTGAATTCTTTTAATTAAATCTCACTCATTAGTCCACTCTCCTACACAATCAACCTACACACCCAACATCCCTACCCCACTTTTGATACCAAGTATATCACACCCATATCTCCTTCAGATCCCCAGTATCCTCCCTCACCTCTCTCAAATCCTCCAAAATCTCCTCAATTCTCTCAGCGTTCAAAAAATCCCCTAAATCTCTCTTCTTACTGTTTCAGTCACGCTGCAATTACCAATGACACTCACATTTACATTTTGTTATTTATAGACACAGTTACCAATCACACACACCCTCCCCCCCTTTGGTCTTCATCTTCTTCTTGTTCAATTCACACCAGAGAGAGTAAAATATCAGAGAGAGACCAACAGTGAGAGGTATCCACTTAACAGATCAAAAATACGGGCAATATCAAAACCCACCACCACCACTACCGGTGGACAAAACAGAGATACGCACTACAGATAAAAATGGTGGATGGTTAGTACAAAAATAGACGGAGATCGGAGGCAGATACGCAGACCATACAGAGACAGACCGAAAATGAAAAGAAGAGATGGAGGGGGGATAAGTAGTGGAAAAGTAGCTATCACCACATGGGCTTTCACTGGAAAACGTGAAGTATAGGATGTGGCGTTGGGAAGGTCACCGAAATCTATGCAGTAAACCCCGCCGCCGGTCACCTCTCGGTTCTTGTTGTTCCATTGCCGAAATAAACCAAAAAAGGGTGGCGGAGTAGTAGCAGCGCCACCAACTTCTAAAAATAGGTTGGCATCGCTCCTCTTCCATTCCGCTAGTTTCTCTATCTCTGATGGATTATTTTTCTGGCTTGTGTTTTTTTCTATTTATTTCGCATGGAAATCGGCGTTCCGCCATTGATTCTATTGGTTTATTACCATGCTTCTACGATGATTTGTACATTATTTATGTTTGAACGAGTCTTCTGTTCTTTATTTGGTCTAGATTCTTGTTGTTATATTGATTTATTCCTTTTACTGGTCAACTGACTCCTCTTTATGAAAATTTACAATTACTAGTCATGAAAAATGTTATAATCTGACTGCATCCAGGGTGAGATTAAAGAAGTAAGTGCTAAAAGTAAGGTTGAAAGGAAGAAGTGAAAGGAACGGACATTAAAAAAAAAGGACTATTCTTGAAGTATAGGATGAGACATACCCTAAATTGACGAGCACAAACGAAAAGAGGGAGTACCGAGTAAGGCTTACAACTTATAACTTTTTACAGCAGTAAAAAAATTTTACCGTTACTTTTTCAACTACATTGTTGCAAAACAAGCGGGATAGGTAACGTGATCCACACTTGGCATGGTGAAACGACCTCGGTCAGTCGTTTCGGAAGTTAGGAGTCCGATTGGCGTGCCGATAATTTTAAAATATTCGTAATGTCCATTAGAACCTGTCTGTAAAATTTGAGCTAAAACAGACCTCGTTTGGTAGGCATCGGAAGAAGGTTTCAGTTTTTATTGGCGATTAATATTAAAAGGAGATTTTCGAGCTCGGTTTTTGCCGAATGAGCTCCGATTTGAAATCCGAAAGCGCCGTTAGGTTCGTATGATTATTTATGACTTTTGTGAACTTTCGAAAGTGAATTTCGATGTTGTTCGGCTAGTTCCGCTAAAATGCCGAAAGTTAAATAATTTGATTTTTTTCTATTTAAATTCGCATCTTGAGTTTCGGGAGTCCAATTTGAGATCCGCCTTCGCGAGTATATTACATCTATTTTGTATAACTTGTATGCAAAAGTTGGAATTATTTCGAATATCGTAGGGTACCGTTTTAATTTTTACCGTAACAGCGAATTTATAAAAAAAAAAAAAAAAAAAAAAAAAAAGGGAAAACGAGACAAAATAGTTAGGCGGTCACTTGAGCTTATATGCTCAAGTGATTAACGAAGAAAGCAGAGGAGTATAAACAATATGAGACAGAGAAAAATAAAATGATGGGGAGGAAGAAAAAATGCCAGAAAAAGAGAAAAGGGACCGGAAAAAAATACAATTTTCACCCTGAAACATTCAGGTAATGATCCTAATATATTATTTGAGTTTATTACGTATGTTTGAATATATTTTAACGGTAAACTTGGAATATTATACATCGTTTTAATAAGTTCAATTAATAGTTTAAAAGGTCAAATGGACCCCGATAACGAAATTGAATATATATTTATACTCAGTGAGTTATGGGCAACTTGTAAATATAATATATTTGGGGTTTGGTTATGTGGCCTTAAACCCTGTATATAGGCTGGCCTGCGTATTGCGTATGCGAATAGGGTATCAGGTTCCTACCTGGATTACCCTAAAATGTGAGGAATGAAGCCTTTAGCCTAATGTGATATATTTTTCTGCTTATTGAACACAGTAGGATCGTTTGGCAATGAATTCAGAGAATAAAGCGGTTGTTGGGTAGCAGTGTTAACTTCGGAACGAGGTAAGTGTTTATATCCATTTCTTTGGAGGCACCTGGCCTCGTGGATTTTCTACCACGTGTTCCTTACGTGTGTAGCTGCCGATAGGCGTACTCATTACGCCTTAGCTTTGGATTTACATTGTATATTATATGTTATGTCCTATTGTTGGTATTGCAATGACGATCTGAGCATGGTACCCTGGCTGTGAGTTGGCATTTACTTCCCGGTTGTCGATGAGTGTCCCGCACCGGTGAAGGGTTATTATTGCATCACATTGCACTCATATGCATTATATGACATTCATATGCATTACATTGCATATCATATTGAGGGCAGGAGTATTCCGCTCTATTGTATCATATTGAGGGCAGGAGTATTCCGCCCAGGAGCAGGAGTATTCCGCTCCATTGTATTATATCGGGTGCAGGAGTATTCCGCCCCAAGAGAGTGCAGGAGTATTCCGCCTCTGGTTTATATTATATCGGGTGCAGGAGTATTCCGCCCCAAGAGAGTGCAGGAGTATTCCGCCTCTGGTTTATATTATATCGGGTGCAGGAGTATTCCGCCACAGGAGCAGAAGTATTCCGCTCCAGTTGGTTAGCAGATTGGATTCCCCTCGAATGCAGGAGTATTCCGCTTTGAGATGGGAGGACGGGCACATGTGACCCTTTGCATCAGATTTCATTTCATTTCATCTCATCTCATTTCATTTCATTTTCATACCATTGCGTAGACTTGTGGTACATAACTACTGTTCTGCTCATACGTGCATCGTTTATTTGTTGATATGTTTCTGGCTCGTATTCCTGGCTGAGTTTAAGGTTTCATACATGTTTCTAGTTATTATCTGGCTCTGCCTTTTTGTAATTTAAATAAAAGGAATTTGGTTTATCTGTTTCTTCTCCCTGGCTAGCTATCATATTCTTTGAGGTGGCTAGTCTGTCCCACTTATTGAGTCCTTTGACTCACCCTTGTTTGCTGTTTGTTTTTGTCTATCTATTTCGTTTCGGCAGGTTCGCTCCAGGATTGAATTCGCCACGTTGTGAAGGAGCGAAGACGACTTCAGCTGTCAGGGTGAGCCAGGTTTTATTCCGGATGGTCACCAGTTTTATGTTTATTATTTCAGTTGCATATTGCTCCCTTCAGGAGGCATTTGTCTTCTTCTGTACTCTTAGATGTCTAGTCTGGATAGCCCTAAACCTAGTATGTTGGGTAGTCAGCTGTAATTTCTTTTGTACAGCTTAGAGGTATCAGTATGTCTGTATTTTTTTAAAGTGTTGTCCTTATTTATGAATTTTTATATTTATTTTCCGAATTTAATTGGTAAGGGTTCGCCCGACGGGTCTAAGGGAGGATGTCGGGTGCCCGCACGGCCTAACCAGATTTCGGGTCGTGTCAGTTGGTATCAGAGCTAAATTTAGAGTCTATCCAGACTAAGACAGTGTCTAGTAGAGTCTCGCTGATGGGTACGTAGACGTCTGTACTTATCTACGAGAGGCTATGATGGCATTTAGGAAGTTTCACTTTCTTCTTTTCTGATCATGCGTCGGTCTAGGATGCAAAAGTAGTTTCGTTAATTCCTTCATGGTAATTGTGAACCCTCGTGCAACAAATCAGCAAACGGTATGAGTTCAAGACGAAGCAGTCTGACCTGGGGTTAGCACTGACGAAGCCCCGAGTGTTTTGATCGTGCTGACGATCTAGTTACGGAGGTCCCAGCTGTACGAGCTCGCGATGGGCAAGAGAGCAGAGCCTTGTGGTTCCCTTGGCTCTCTATGATGCTTTTACGATAATTTTGGTGACGCAAATACCGTAAGAACCTATTATTCGCTGGGCAGCCTATCAGGTTGCCACATTTGCAGACGTTCGATCTCAGGGAGCTCCTTTTCTGGTTCTTAATATTGCTGCAGTAAGTTATATTCCGGAGGTAGTATGTGTTGTACCTCTAATTATTCTGACTTGTTAGCCAGCCGAGGTATCAGTTCGGTCCGAGTGTCCGAAGAGGTTGCATTATTTTACGCGGTTGAACCTTCCGATATTCTTAAGCAATGCATCAGATAAACCTCATGATTTTTTTAAAATAAAAGGATGTCAGCGTATCCTTCAGGCTCTTGATTATATCGAGCAGTATGATGTTGATTATTCTGCTTTCAATTTTCAGGGGTCCAGCCTTGAATTGGTAGTCCACTCTTTTATTACCTAACTTGGTTAAAATTTTCTTTTAGATTCGTGGAAAAGTTCTTTTCGAAGTGAGCGAGATGAAAAGTGTTGCCAGTTTAGTGGATTAGACAAGGTAGCCTGTCGGTTAGCCTGTTGGTGTTTGAGAATTTGAGATTGAATTCTATAGAATGACTGAATATGCATTAGAACTAGTCCATGAGTCTTTTGAGAGATTCAAAGATTTATTGATGACCTTTCTTTTTTCTTGAGATCCCAGGTGGCTCGAGAGATTGAGGTCAAGATTTCAGTTGATGTTGTTATTAATATTGCTCAAAGGTACGAGGCATACCATAAGTTAGAGCGGGAGAGCAAGAGATCTCGTGGCCCTAGTGGGTAACCATGGTACCTCAATTGGAGGTAAGAGTTCTGATTATTTTGGGAGGTCACCTTCCAAGTTATCTCAGCTTGTAGAGCGCGATTCTCAGAGTGCGCGGGTAGTTTATCAAGATTAGACTCAGCTTTCTCTTTGTAACTTTCAACAATCTGTCCAGCTCCCATATTCAGCGAAAAGGTGTTATCATTGTCGTGAATCTGATTATCCTTTGAGGAGTTTTCCTATTATCATTGTCGTGAGTCTGGCTATTCTTTGAGGATTTTTTCCTTATTCCGATAAGTTAGCAGCCATCCTTTCTCTTGTCATCAGGTACCTGCGCAGTCGCAGGGAATTTCATTTAGATCTTAATCAAGCAGAGATATGCCACCATCCAGTAGCGGTTGAGAGCGTGGTGGTAGTAGTTCTTCAGAAGGTAATTATCCGTGTAGCGGCTTAGTTCAGCCGCAGAGGCAGTTTTATGAACTGCCAGCCTGGCAGGATGCTGAGGCATCCGATGTAGTAGACCCTGAGATTTTTTCTTCTCTTAAATGTGAGTAAGATTTTATTCTTTCGATCGATCTGGAAATGGTGTGTCTTATAATGTTTTGATGGTTTTCTTGGATGTTGTTTCTATTAAGAATCGGTTGCGGTAGTGGGGTGAGCTTCTGATATGATTTATTTCTGGTATTTGTGAGACCTACTAGGTTTAAATGTGAGAGATTGGGAGTGAGTGGCGGTATTTTCTGCTTGGCATATTATTGTGCCACATTCTGTTATTATGTCAAGTCATTTTACCTCTCTCATCGGAAATCAGTGTTGGTAGGATGATGGGATTCTTATTCGTCACCATCAGGAAGTGTCGTTGTTTCTTCTGGTGTAAAGTGGCTAGTAAGTAATGCTCGATCTACGTGTTTCCTCTTGGTTAAAAACGCTAGTAAAGTTTGTTATCCTATGAGCTTATCTGGGTTATAAAAGGGTATTCTGGTAAATTATCAGAGTTTCCTTCTTATTGGGAGGTTAAATTGGTATGGATGTTTTTCCATAAAGCTTATTTAATGTCTATCTCTTCAATTGTGATTCTTTGGCTCGCCTGACTCGAAATTAGTCTAGCTTTGGTAGCCAAGCAAATAAGAAGATGAACTTCCTGAAGCTCTAATTATTTCTATCCTCGATCTATTTCCATTTCTTCTTCGTCCGGCACTAGTGAGCTTGGGCGATTGGTAGCCGCTTGTGACGTTCCTTGTGTTGAGCCATAGTACATGTTATTATGGCCGGGTAAGCATATTATTGTTTTGGAAGCATATTATTGTTTGGGTCCAGTTGTCTCATCTTGTTATCCGTTTAACATGTTTATGTTATCAGTTTATCCGGGTATCCATTCCCATATATAGTATAGTGTTGGTTCTGTTTTTGCGGATTATCCAGTTTCAGGGGAAACTCCGCCGAAATTTTTATATAGAAGTACCATCCATCAGGCGGTGGTATATACGGCAAAGGTATGGAGTTGTGAACTTGAGAGTTGCAGCTGTTTGGCAACTCAAAAGTGTAGTTGGTAGCTTAGGTCTGCCTACGTTCAGATTTTAGCTAAATCTTCTTTAGTCCAGCAGACTGCGCGAGGATGGTTATTCCTATTCAAATGGCTGCATGAGTTTGTGCTTTAAGTGGATGAGTCTTCCTCTAAATACTGAATGGTAATATTAAATCTCTGAGGTGTTGATACCACTTTTCTCACGACCCAAAGTAAGGCCACGGCAGAAATCTACAATGAGTGTCGATCATTGCTAAACCCACTAATAATCTATTAATGACAGAGATAAGCTGGCAACCTGATCATATATACGTACCTACCTGCTGAAAGCATAAAGTCTAGAAAGATGACACGACTTTAACTTGCTGGCAATTAGAACACTAAGCCACAAATTCTGCTATGTCACACTTCATTTCGTCCCACCAATAAATCTGCTTAAGATCATGGTACACCTTAGTCGAACCTGGATCAATACTGTATTTGTAATAATGTGCCTCCATCATAATCTAATCACGTAAATCTGCAACATCAGAAACTCAAAGTCTATCTTTATACATGAGAACATTGTCAGTAGTAACCCTGTATGGTGACTCCGGTTTTCTTCTGGCTATCTGTCTGTATTCAACCAGAACTGGATCCTCATATTGACGTTGTTTTACTTCATGAAAAAAATTTAGAGTTAAAGGTCTAGTGCAGCTTGTCGTCCATCCATCATTGGCATATGTCATTCATACCTCAACTCCTTGAGAGGTTATTTTAGTGTTGTAAGTACTCATGTAATCAACTTAGTTGCTGGTATTCTGCCTCAGCTCATGGTCCAACTACATGTCTCTTTTATATTTACTTTTTCAAGTCATAATATTTCCAATTCAAAGACAATACCCTGAAGTAGATGTTCAGTCTGAAGATCATTCCTGGTCTTCATCATACTATCCAGTAGTATTTGCATGATCCTTATCTTTGTATGATAGACCCTGTTCAGATGAACCTTTGATATACATTAGATATGAGTAACTACATTCCCACAAGGAGCTTGCGGAACAACAGTAAAATCAACCGAGATATTGCATAGTGCATTCGTAAAAATAATATAGCTTGTATCAAATCTTCTATAGTGAGTAGTGACAAGGTACTTCAAAAGTTCCCTCTATTGCATCAAGCGTGAGTTAATTCTTAGTTCCATCGACCTGTTCTATATTGAAAGGTATATCGAAGAGGTGATTATCGGCTGAATCATGTTAATCCATTCAAAGTTCCATATATTTTTGTTTCAAAGATGTAGAACTCTCCTCACGTGATCGAGGAAGGATCGGCATAGTCAGAATAAGCTGGACAATGACGTTATCATATTATCCAGCTATGTTTTTATCCAAGAATTTGATGTGCGTGTTATAACTCTGATTCTGTAATTATGAGATAATGTCCGTGGAATAGTGAAGGTCGTACAAGTTCCCTTGTTATCTGCGTGAATCTTGCTTTAGACTTAGGCTCGTTCGAGGAAGAACGAGAGTTTAAGTGGAGGAGAATGAAACGACCTCGGTCAGTCGTTTCGGAAGTTAGGACTCCGATTGGCGTGTCGATAATTTTAAAATATTCGTAATGTCCATTAGAACCTGTCTGTAAAATTTGAGCTAAATCAGACCTCGTTTGGTAGGCATCGGAAGAAGGTTTCAGTTTTTATTGGCGATTAACATTAAAAGGAGATTTTCGAGCTCGGTTTTTGCCGAATGAGCTCCGATTCGAAATCCGAAAGCGCCGTTAGGTTCGTATGATTATTTATGACTTTTGTGAACTTTCGAAAGTGAATTTTGATGTTGTTCGGCTAGTTCCGCTAAAATGCCGAAAGTTAAATAACTTAATTTTTTTCTATTTAAATTCGCATCTTGAGTTTCGGGAGTCCAATTTGAGATTCGCCTTCGCGAGTATGTTACATCTATTTTGTATAACTTGTATGCAAAAGTTGGAATTATTTCGAATATCGTAGGGTACCGTTTTAATTTTTACCGTAACAGCGAATTTATAAAAAAAAAAAAAAAGGGGGAAAACGAGACAAAATAGTTAGGCGGTCACTTGAGCTTATATGCTCAAGTGATTAACGAAGAAAGCAGAGGAGTATAAACAATATGAAACAGAGAAAAATAAAATGATGGGGAGGAAAAAAAAATGCCAGAAAATGAGAAAATGGGCCGGAAAAAAATAGAATTTTTACCCTGAAACATTCAGGTAATGATCCTAATATATTATTTGAGTTTATTACGTATGTTTGAATATATTTTAACGGTAAACTTGGAATATTATACATCGTTTTAATAAGTACAATTAATAGTTTAAAAGGTCAAATGGACCCCGATAACGAAATTGAATATATATTTATACTCAGTGAGTTATGGGCAACTTATAAATGTAATTTATTTGGGGTTTGGTTATGTGGCCTTAAACCCTGTATATAGGCCTGGCCTGCATATTGCGTATGCGAATAGGGTATCAGGTTCCTACCTGGATTACCCTAAAATGTGAGGAATGAAGCCTTTAGCCTAATGTGATATATTTTTCTGCTTATTGAACACAGTAGGATCGTTTGGCATGAATTCAGAGAATAAAGCGGTTGTTGGGTAGCAGTGTTAACTTCGGAACGAGGTAAGTGTTTATATCCATTTCTTTGGAGGCACCTGGCCTCGTGGATTTTCTACCACGTGTTCCTTACGTGTGTAGCTGCCGATAGGCGTACTCATTACGCCTTAGCTTTGGATTTACATTGTATATTATATGTTATGTCCTATCGTTGGTATTGCAATGACGATCTGAGCATGGTACCCTAGCTGTGAGTTGGCATTTACTTCCCGGTTGTCGATGAGAGTCCCGCGCCGGTGAAGGGTTATTATTGCATCACATTGCACTCATATGCATTATATGACATTCATATGCATTACATTGCATATCATATTGAGGGCAGGAGTATTCCGCCCCAGGAGCAGGAGTATTCCGCTCTATTGTATCATATTGAGGGCAGGAGTATTCCGCCCAGGAGCAGGAGTATTCCGCTCCATTGTATTATATCGGGTGCAGGAGTATTCCGCCCAAAGAGAGTGCAGGAGTATTCCGCCTCTGGTTTATATTATATCGGGTGCAGGAGTATTCCGCACCCAAGAGAGTGCAGGAGTATTCCGCCTCTGGTTTATATTATATCGGGTGCAGGAGTATTCCGCCCCAGGAGCAGGAGTATTCCGCTCCAGTTGGTTAGCAGATTGGATTCCCTTCGAATGCAGGAGTATTCCGCTTCGAGATGGGAGGACGGGCACATGTGACCCTTTGCATCAGATTTCATTTCATTTCATCTCATCTCATTTCATTTCATTTTCATACCATTGCGTTGACTTGTGGTACATAACTACTGTTCTGCTCATACGTGCATTGCTTATTTGTTGATATGTTTCTGGCTCGTATTCCTGGCTGAGTTTAAGGTTTCATACATGTTTCTAGTTACTATCTGGCTCTGCCTTTTTGTAATTTAAATAAAAAGAATTTGGTTTATCTGTTTCTTCTCCCTGGCTAGCTATCCTATTCTTTGAGGTGGCTAGTCTGTCCCACTTATTGAGTCCTTTGACTCACCCTTGTTTGCTGTTTGTTTTTGTCTATCTATATCGTTTCGGCAGGTTCGCTCCAGGATTGAATTCGCCACGTTGTGAAGGAGCGAAGACGACTTCAGCTGTCAGGGTGAGCCAGGTTTTATTCCGGATGGCCACCAGTTTTATGTTTATTATTTCAGTTGCATATTGCTCCCTTCAGGAGGTATTTGTCTTCTTCTGTACTCTTAGATGTCTAGTCTGGATAGCCCTAAACCTAGTATGTTGGGTAGTCAGCTGTAATTTCTTTTGTACAGCTTAGAGGTATCAGTATGTCTGTATTTTTTTAAAGTGTTGTCCTTATTTATGAATTTTTATATTTATTTTCCTAATTTAATTGGTAAGGGTTCGCCCGACAGGTCTAAGGGAGGATGTCGGGTGCCCGCACGGCCTAACCAGATTTCGGGTCGTGTCACATGGCAATACGACCAAATGGCATGTTTACAGCTGTGACGTATCCTTAACCCTTATCACCCAATCTGAGCCTAAACTTTTACAAAATTTATTTTTTTCTTTTTATTATTATTATTATTTATTTATTTATTTATTATTATTATTATTATTTTACTTACTTACTTTTTTTTTTTTGTCATTCATTACTTTACATTACTAACTATTGTACCACTCATTTTCATATTTTTGCGAGGTATATTCGGGCAAAATTCGTTAATGACGACCCAATCGGAGTGGACAAAATATTTAAAAACTATTACTCTTCTACACAATTTTATTCAAAGTAATTTTGTTTACGATTCATATTAATTTGGTTGGTTTATTTGCGAGGCACATTTGGACGAAGCTACTTACAAGAAGTCGTCAGAAGAGACAAATATTTATTTATTTCATATGTAGTTATTTGTATTTAGACTAAGCGCTATAGTCGGTTATTAGTTATTTAGTTTAATTACTTTTTATATTTTACATTAAGTCCCAATTATATAGTTTGGCTGGGAACCACATTTGGTGGAACCTGAGAGGGGCCTAACAGCTTTCTTTCGGGTTAACATGAACAAAAAATATGTTAGGTGGCGACTCAAAGTCTTACCAATGAGTTCCAATAAGTCGAATCATGTTTCGAACCCAAACCGGTTTGGGAAAAAACAGTGTCAACGGAATTGCGGCTTCGCTGAGGATATCAAGGTTCTAACCATAATGGAGATTCTTTACTTGTTTTAGTTTCTTGCCATTTTTTCAAGTCTAACTTTTCTTCCATTCTTTTTTTGCAGGATTGAGGTTTATCTTTAGATTTTCATATTTTAGCGCTTTGTTTTTTTTATTGCTCGGTTATATTCACTTTGTAATTGCTTATGTCATTCGCACTTCCTCCACTCCTGGAATTTATCACTGCACACACCACGAACGATTATGTGGATCTCACTGTCGTTCCACTCTCGTAACACCCTTTAGGGGGAACGTTTGAGAACCTAGTTGGTCCATGCTACAGCCAATAATTCTAAACGTTCTCGCTCCCTAGTTGTCTGCCAGGGAGAATAATAAAACGTTGTCTAGAAATCAACTCTTAGAAAGTTCTGCTAAGACAATGCATCGCATGCCATACTTCAATAATTTTCAAATCCTCTACAATTTTTCACTTCATGATTCTTTTTGCATTTTTAATATTATCTTGCTTCAATTATCCTATTTTTTGAAACTAACTTTTTTTTGTTTTTTTTCTTTTTACTCCTTCTACTTTTTAAAAGATATTTTGTAATCTATCTCAACGTGTGCATTTTTTCAAAACTTGTACATTTTTTAAAAACTTGTGCATTCCGCTCATACCTTCCGCTACTCCTGGCAACTTCAAAATTGTGAAAAATATCTTGCTTCCATGACTGTCTCTTCCTCCCAAAATTCCTATTGGGGGAAACAACATAGAATCTAGTTGGTCTGTGACATTCCCGCTCCCAAGTCGTCCGCTTGGGAGGTAATAAAATTTGGTCTAGTTAACCCAACTCTTAGTGGCGATGCTAGGACCATGCACCATGACATATCATTAGTTGACTTGTTCTAAGTCAAATAGGCCAACTTGTTAAAACAATCTGAATGGATTTTTCGACCCTCAAAGAGCATTGAACATGATTATTTTTATTTACTTATGGACCGAACGTACAAATGTGGACCTTTTATTTTCAAGCGATTGAAATTATTTTGTATTCAATGTCATTCAAAGCAAAAGAGATAACTAAAGAGGCATCAAAATCCCAAATTGAAGCAGAAACGATTGTTTATTTCCAAGCGGTCGGAATCATTTTGTATCCAACGCCATTCGAAGGCGCAAAAGATAATTGAATAGGCATTAAAAGCACAAATTAAATCAGTAACGACCGCTTGATAGACGAGATGACACATAACGCACATATATTATTTGACATTATATAAAGACTTGGCATCCATGGTATGTCAAAAAGTCCATTAGCAACCTTTGTCTAAAAGTGTCCAAAGGGTTCTCAGCCCACAACAGCACATCCCTTTATATTCTATGATGCATTTTTTTGAAAAAGTTATTGCCGCACGTTGATCGTTTTGCTTGAAATTAAGCGGAATTTTAGGCACTTTCTTCTCCCTTTCTACTATCTTCCTTCACCTTTTCCAAAGATCTCCTATCTTCCTTCACCTTTTCCAAAGATCATTGCCACTTGAACATTCGATAAGGTTACTAAAATCCCTCAGTTGTTCAAAGATTGGTAGAGAAACCTAAGCAGAGATCAACAAGACCGAGTCAAAATGGTGTTGGGATATATGATTTCACTAATGGAGCACGCTCCAATGAAAGGAATAGTAGAAGCAGTAGTACATTATTGGGATGCAGACCGAGCGGTTTTTCACTTTGAAAATGTAGAGTTAACAATGTTGCTGGAAGAAATAGGCGGATTGAATCAACTTCCATTTGAAAGTGATGAGATATTGACGCCTAAGAACACTACAACTAAGGAGTTCTTTGAAATGGTAGGGCTTAAGCCCGAATTATGCACAGACAATGTGAGGCAGTCGAGAATTTCTTTGGCTTCCCTTTACATTAAGTTCAGGTACGGAGAAATATTTCAATAATTCCAAGGGAGTTTCAGCATTAACTAGGCAGATTGGCAAGAACGGAGGGTACTTGCTTTTGTCACAAGCTTTTTAGGGATTGTCGTATTACCAAAGCATAAAGGACGGGTTGATGTTTGCATGATATCAATTGATGATGCCCTACTCAAAGACTTTTATAAGATATATACTTTGGTACCTATGATTGTTGCAGAACTTTACCGAGCTTTAGAAAGATTCAAGAAGGGTGTTAGTTTTATTTAATGTTGTAATTTGTTTCTACAATTTGGTTGATGGAGCATTTGCAAAAGATGAATAGCACAGACCAAGACATCCATTCCACACCAAAAGAGGACTACATCTTAACTCTTTCCACCCGCATGGACAATGCTCTTAAGAAGGACCGACCAACAACTGATAAACGGTGGCACCACAGGCTTTCTCAATTGACATCCGAAAATATACAGTGGATGTTTGACTACTTTCCCAGCACAACAGTAATCACAAGATCTGAAGGAGCCTTATTTCTCATTTTAGCAGGGTTTAGAGGGGTTTACCTATACATTTATTTAAGTGCACGTAGGTAAGCCGGATGAAAAAAAGTACCCCAAATTGCTGATTTCAAGAGTTTCAAAGAAGATATTTTGATTGGGGTAATGCCATTCGTGGACAAGATATTGGAATTCTGGAAAGCAAGGCATCAGATGGAATTCGAGACTATTGGGTGAGACAGATTTGATGTAGGCTATGATGAAGATTATCCGGACTGGCTCAGGAAAGACATAGCAAGGGTAGTTCAACCAAGAGCAACAACAAAAAGGAAAAGAAATGATGATGCAAGGGCACGAGAGAAATAGCAGAAAAGCAAAGTTTGGTCGAAGCAAAAAGCAAAGGAAAAAGGCAAATGGCGCAATAAGGTAGAACTCCTGATAAAAGACATAGAATCTATAGGTGTATGGGCTAGCGAAAGAATGAAATCTGTGGCTGACAAAGGAATGGAGGAGAAAGGAAAGAAGTGTTGGGAAATGTTAAAGAATCTCATATTTGAAATATCCTCGTTCTTAACTGATGTATACAATATTATTTTTTCAAGGAGACTCATCAGAGGAAAGCTCATCCGAGGGAGACTCGTCTGAAGAAGAGGAAGAATCTTCTGGGGATAGGTCAGCATGAAAGATGTTCGCTTGGACATGATCTAATTTCCTAGCATTTTTAGTCTTTTCCTTCTCTTACATTGTATCTATATTAGCCAATGTAATACAGGCCAACAAATGAAATATTCTCTTTCAGACTCCGCATTATGTTTTCAAACAAAATGATACATGTGGCACAGAGCGCTTTTCAAATTATCATGTATAAAGCGGTGAAACGACATTAGGTAGTTGTTTCCGGAGTTAGGACTCTGATTGGCGTGCCGATAATTTTAAAATATTTATATGGTCCATTAGGATCTATCTGTAAAATTTTAGCTAAATCAGACCTCGTTTGGTACGTATCGGAAGAAAATTTCATTTTTTTATTGTCGATAAATATTAAAAAGAGATTTTCGAGCTCGGTTTTGGTGAATGAGCTCCGATTCGAAATCCGAAAGCGCCGTTAGGTTCGTATGATTATTTGTGACTTTTGTAAATTTTGGAAAGCGAATTTTGAGATTGTTCGGCTAGTTTCCGCTAAAATACCGAAAGTTAAATAATTTGACATTTTCCCATTTAAATTCGCATCTTGAATTTTGGGAACCCGTTTTGAAATCCGCCTTAGCGAGTATGCTACATATATTTTGTATAACTTGTATACAAAGTTGGAATTATTTCGAATATCGTAGGGTACCATTTTAATTTTTATCACGAAAAGAAAAGAAATTATAAAAGAAAATAAAAGGAAAAAGAAAAGAGAAAAGACAAACGAAAAGAAAAAAATGGAAATGACTAAGGCGGTTACTTAGCCTATATAATAGAACGATACATAAACAAGAGAGAATAGGAAGCACAGAACGCAGTGAGGAAAGAAAATACCAGAAAATGAGAAAAGGAGCCGGAAAAAGATAGAAGTTTCTCCCCGAAACATTCAGGTAATGATCTTAATGCATTATTTGAGTTTATTACATGTGTTTGAATATATTGTAATGGTAAAAATTGGGATATTAGACGTCGTTTTAATAAGTTCAACTAATAGTTTAAAGGGTCAATTGGACCCCGATAATAGAATTGATTATATATTTGTACTCTGTGAGTTATGGGCAACATATAAATGTAATTTATTTAGGGTTTCGTTACGTGACCATAAACCCTATACATAGGCCTGGCCTGCGTATTGCGCATGCGAATAGGGTATCAGGTTCCTACCTGGATTGCCCTAAGATGTGAGGAGTGAAGCCTTAAGCCAAATTTGATATATTTTTCTGCTTATTGAATAGAGCAGGGTCGTTTGGCAATGAAACCAAAGGATAAAGCGGTTGTTGATTAGCAATGCTAACATTTGGGAGAGGTAAGTGTTTATATCTATTTCTTTGGAGGCACCTGGCCTTGTGGATTTTCTACCATGTGTCTTTTTACGTATGTAGCTGCCGATAGTCGTACTCATTACGCCTTAGATTTGGATTTGCATTGTATATTATATGGTATGTCCTGTTGTTGGTATTGCATTGTGGATCTGAGCATTGTACTCTGGCAGTGAGTTGGCATCTACTTTCCGGCTGTCGATGAGAGTCCCGCACCGTTGAAGGGTTATTATTGCATCATATTGAGGGTAGGAGGATTCCGCCCTCAGAGCAGGAGGATTCTGCTCCATTGCATCATATTGGGGGTAGGAGGATTCCGCCCTTGGAGCAGGAGGATTCCGCTCCATTGCATCATATTGAGGGTAGGAGGATTCCGCCCTCGGAGCAGGAGGATTCCGCTCCATTGCACATGTTGAGGGGTAGGAGGATTCCGCCCCAAGAGCAGTAGGATTCCACTCCATTGCATTATATTGAGGGTAGGAGGATTCCGCCCTAGAAGCAGGAGGATTCCGCTCAGTTGCATCATACTGAGGGCAGGAAGATTCCGCCCTAGGAGTAGGAGGATTCCACTCCATTCATTTGACACATGTGACCCTTTACATCAGATCATATTTCATTTCATTTCAATTCTTCTCATTTCATTTTATTTCATACCATTATGTAGACTTATGGTACATAACTACTGTTCTGCTTATATGTACATTGCTTATTTGTTGATATGTTTCTGGCCGTATTCCTGGTTGAGTTCATGGTTTCATACGTGTTTCCGGTTATTATCTGGCTCCGCCTTTTTTATAATTTAAATAAGAGGAATTTAGTTTATCTGTTTCTTTCCCTGGCTAGCTATCCTATTCTTTGAGGTGGCTAGTCTGCCCCACTTATTGAGTCCTTTTGATTCACCCTTGTTTGTTATTTATTTCTTATCTATCTATTTCGTTTTAGCAAGTTCGCTTCAGGATTGAGTTCGCCACGTTGTGAAGGATCGAAGACGACTTCAGCTATCAGGGTGAGCCAACTTTTATTCCGGATTGCCACCAATTTATTGGTTATTATTTTCAGTTGCATTTTGCTCCCTTCAGGAGGTATCTGTCTTCTTTTGTACTCTTAGATGTCTAGTTTGGATAGCCCTAAACCTAGTAAGTTGGGTAGTCAGCTGTAATTTCTTTCGTACAGCTTAGAGGTGTCAGTATGTCTGTATTTTTTTTCAAAAGTCCTATCCTTATTTATGAATTATTAGATTTATTTTCCTAATTGGTAAGGGTTCGGCCGACGGGTCTAGGGGAGGATGTCGAGTGCCCTCACGGCCTAACTGGATTTCGGATCGTGTTAGTTGGTATCAGAGCCCGGTTTAGAGCCTATTCAGACCAAGACAGTGTCTAGTAGACTCTCGCTGATGGGTACGTAGACGTCCGTACTTATCTACGAGAGGCTATGATGGCATTTAGGAAGTTTCACTTACTTCATTTTTTATCCTGCGTCGGTCTAGGATTCAAAAGTATTTTTGTTAATTCGTTAATTCCTTCTTGGTAATTGTGAACCCTCGTTCGACAAATCAGCAAATGGTATGAGTTCAAGATGAAGCAGTCTAGCCTGGGGTTAGCACTGACGAAGCCCCGAGAGTTATGATCGTGCTGACGATCTAGTTACGGAGGTCCCAGTAGCACGAGCTCGCGATGGGCAAGGGAGCAGGGCCTTGTGGTTCCCTTGGCTCTCTACGATGCTTTCACGAGAATCTTGGTGACGCAGATGCCGCAAAAACCTATTATTCACTAGGCAGCTTATCAAGTCTCCGCAGATGTAGATGTTCGGTCCTAGAGAGCTCTTGTTCCAGTTCCTGATGTTTTCCCAGTAAATTATGTTCCAGAGGTAGCATGTGTTGCGCCACCAATTGTTCTGGCGGGTTAGCCAGTAGAGGTAACAGTTCGGTCCGAGTGCCTAAAGAAGTTACATTATTGTATGCGGTTGAACCTTCCGATATTCTTAAGCAATGCATCAGATAAACCTCGTAATTTTTGTAAATAAAATGATGTCAGCGTATCATTCAAGCTCTTTATTATATCGAACGGGATGGTGTTGGTTATTCTGCTTTCCAGCTTCAAGGGTCCAGCCTTGAATTGGTGGACCACTCTCTTATTAACTAAATTAGTTCGATTTTTCTTCTATATTCATGAAAAAGTTCCTTTTGCGCAGCGAGCGAGATGAAAAGAGTCTCTAATTTGAGTTGATTGGATGGGTAGCTTGTCGAATTTAGAATATGAGATTAAATTCTTTAGAATGGCTGGATATGCACTAGAACTAGTCCATGAGCCTTCTAAGAAGGTTCAAAGACTTATTGGTAACCTTTCTCCTTCCTTGAGATCTCAGATGGCTCGAGAAATTTAGGTTAGGACTTCATTTGATGTCGTTGTTGATATTGCTCAGAGGTATTAGGCATACCATAAGTTAGAGCGGGGGAGCAAAAGATCTCACGGCCCTGGAGGGCGCAATGATACCTTATTTGGAGGTAAGTGTTCTGATCATTTTGGGAGGTCACCTGCCAGGTTATCTCAGCTTGTAGAGCATGATTCTTAGATTGCGCCAGTAGTTCGTCAAGATCAGACCCAGTTTTCTTTTTACAACTATCAACAATCTGTCTAGCTTTCTATTTTCAGCGGAAAGGTATTATCATTATCATGAGTCTGATTATCCTTTGAAGAGTTTTACTTTACTTCGACAAGTAGGCAGTCGTCCTTTCTCTGGTCATCAGGCACCTGCACCGTCGCAGGGTTTTTTTCAGATCTCAATCAGCCAGAAATTCCACCATCAAGTATAGGTCGAGAGCGTAGTGGAAGTGGTTGTTCAGAAGGTGATTATCAGGATAGTGAACTGCCAGTCTGGCAGGACGCTGAGGTATCCGATGTAGTACACCCATGTATTTCTTCTTCCATTATATGCGAATAAGATTTGATTCTTCCGATCGGTCTGGATTTCATTTATCTTACTATGTTTCCATGGTTTCCTTGGATATCATTTTTATTAAGAATCGGTTGCGGTAGGGGGTGAGCTTTTAGTATGATTTATTCAGGGAATTTTTGAGGCCCTACTAGTTTATCTGGTCTAAATGTGACAGATTTGGTAGTGAGTGCCGTGTATTGTCTGCTTGGCATCTTGTTGTTACACCTTCTGTTATTATGTCAAATTAGTTTACCTCTCTTCTCGGAATTCTGTGTTTATTGGATGATGGGATTCTAGATCATCACCATCAGAAAGTATCATTATCTCTTCCGGTGTAAAGTGATTAGTAAGTAATATTAGATTTACGTATCTCCTCTTGGTTCGAGACGCTAGTAAAGTCATGTTATCCTATGAACTTATCTGGGTTATAGAAGGGTTTCTGGTATATTTTCAGAGTTCCCTTCTTATTGGGAGGTTAAATTGGCGTGGATGTTGTTCCATAGAGCTCATTTAATATCTATTTCTTAAATTGCGATTCTTTGGCTAGCCTAACTCGGGAGTAGCTTAGCTTTGGTTGCTTCACAAATAAGAAGATGAGCTTTCTAAAGCTCTAACTATTCCTATCCTCAGTCCATTGTCATCTCTTTTTTGTCCGGCACTAGTGGGCTTAGGCAGTCAGTAGCCTCATGTGATGTTTTCTGTGTGGAGCCAGAGTGCGTGTCAAGGTAGCCGAGTATGCACATTGTGTTTTAAGGCTACTAAGGGTAATGAGAGGCGTCATTTGGCCCCTGAGTTGATCTGCCAGGCGCTGGTTCTTATGGCAAAGGTATGGAGCTGTGAACTCGAGAGTTGCAGCTGTTTGGCAACTCGAGAGGGTAATTTGGTAGCTCAGATCTGAGCCGCATTCTGTTTTTAACTAAGTCTTCCTTAATCCAGCAGGCTGTGCGAGGATCGCTATTTCTATTCAAATTAGCTGTATGAGCCGATGCTCTAAGTAGAGGAGTCTTCCTCCAATACTGAATACAAATATTAAATCTCCAAGGCGTTGCGGAAGCATAAGCTAATTCTTAGTTTCATCGACCTATTCTATATTGAAAAGCATATCGACGAGGTAATTCATCGACGGAATCATGTTAACCCATTCAAAGTTTCGTGTATCTTTGTTTCGAAAAGGTAGAACTCTCTTCTCGTGATCGAGGAAGGATCAGCTTAGTCAGAATAAGTTGTGCAATGGTATTATCATATTATCCAGATATATTTTATTCAAAAAGTACGATGTGCCTAATATAATTCTGATCTTATAATCATGAGATAATGTCTGTGGAGTATCTTATGAAGGTCGTGCAAGTTCTCTTGTTATCTGTACGAATTTTTCTTTAGACTTAGGCTCGTTCGAGGACGAATGAGAGTATAAGTGGAAGAGAAGGAAACGACCTTAGGTAGTCATTTTGGGAGTTAGGACTCTGATTGGCGTGCCGATAATTTTAAAATATTCGTAAGGTCCATTAGGACCTGTCTGTAAAATTTGAGCTAAATCAGACCTCGTTTGGTAGGTGTCGGAAGAAGAATTCAGTTTTTATTGTCGATAAATATTAAAAAGAGATTTTAGAGCTCGGTTTTGGCGAATGAGCTCCGATTCGAAATTCGAAAGCATCGTTAGGTTCGTATGATTATTTGTGACTTTTATGATTTTCGAAAGCGAATTTCAAGGTTGTCCGGTTAGTTTCTGCTAAATACCGAAAGTTAAATAATTTGATACCCGATTTGAGATCCGCCTTAGCGAGTATGCTACATATATTTTGTATAACTTGTATTCAAAAGCTGGAATTATTTCGAATATCGTAGTGTACCATTTTAATTTTTATCACGAAAAGAAAATAAATTATAAAAGAAAATAAAGGAAAAAGAAAAGAGAAAAGAGAAACGAAAAGAAAGAAAATAGAAATGACTAAGGCGGTTACTTAGCCTATATAATAGAACGATACATAAATAAGAGAGAATAGGAAACACAGAACACAGTGAGGAAAGAAAATACCAGAAAATGAGAAAAGGAGCCGGAAAAAGATAGAAGTTTCACCCCGAGACATTCAGGTAATGATCTTAATGCATTATTTGAGTTTATTACCTAGTATGTTGGGTAGTCAGCTGTAATTTCTTTCATACAGTTTAGAGGTGTAAGTATGTCTGTGTTTTTTCTTAAAAAAAGTCTTGTCCTTATTTATGAATTATTATATTTATTTTCCTAATTTAATTGGTAAGGGTTCGCCCGACGGGTCTAGGGAGGATGTCGGGTGCCCGCACGGCCTAACCGGATTCCGGGTCGTGTCAAGCGGTCCTTTGCATTATAGAACACATTTTTATTTGCTATGTGTGCATTACGTACGTGAATTTTTCTGTTGCTCTATGTCTCTTTCTACCTAAGTGAATCCTTTTTCAAATCATATTCCTACCAAGACACCTCCCAATTCTATGGCCAAATCCTTATATTTGAAAAATCTTTTGCATGTGCTGATTATGCCCTACCCTTTATCGACTCAAAAACCTATTATCCAAAAGTTTGGCTCAAGTTGAATACTAATACAGAAGATATGGTTAAACAAAGTGCATTTGTCGTTGATTTGTCAAAACAAGAAAAGTTTGCTACAGCAAGCACTATGTACATTGAGCGGAAAATAGACAGGGCAAGAGATATATTGGTCAAACTCAAAGGCATACCTAACTTATTAAAATTCTTTTTGACACCGATGTTCGAGGATCATTTTACGGCTCTAGTCCACACTGTAATACATTGAAGGCGATCTAAAATATTTTCAAACTTGCACCTATACCTGGTCAAAAAGGCATTCAAAAGGTTATCAGAAGGCAATAAGGAAGTGAGAAACAAAGAGCACATGCTTGATTTCACAACAGTTTATTCACAAAAACCAAAATTAGTAGGCTAATACAACTTAGAAAAGAATGCAAATACGCAGTGAAAAAGATTCTATTATGTGACGGAACCAGAAACCCCTGTAGTATGGAAGCATATCCCTACCAACTAGCAAGTGTGGGATAAAACGATGAACTCGGGATGAAATTGTCTATTAAGACGTTTACAAGGCCAGCATAGAATTGGTACATATAGAAAGACACCGGCAAATAGACTTCTTGGAGCAATTTTGGTCGAAAGCTTTATCGAGTGATATGAATTCTCATGACAACAACTACACTGAAAAGGAAAAATACAATATGAACAACCTCTAAAATGGTCTTGACTGAAGCAGTAATCTAAGAATATACATGATACATAGGCAACCCACACCGAGGTCGGTCTCTGTAAATGAAATCGACCCAACAAGGAGAGTTGGTGCAAAGATTGAATTGCAGCAGCTGGTTGGCGAGTACGAAAGATATTGAGTATCTCTTTCAAGGACACAGAGGCATTGCAACAGACGAATTTGCAAAGAAAACATTGGTTGCTCCGAAGTCTTTGGTATTCAACAAAAGCCGACCTTCCTTTCAGTCAAACAATGTTCAATGTATCCCTTACACAACATTTTTGTCACCTTTTCATCAAGATTTAACTAGACACATCTCATGCGTATGATAGCATCGGTCATTTTACCAAAATTCTTGCCTTAACTCCTACATAAAGCACTCAGGCAATCTTTTGTGATATCTATGCATTTTTTCATGGTTTCCAACCCAAAGGCTAATCTATCATCCGCAGTCTAGGCATTCTCTTATGCTCAATGTGTTATTTTTCTTCAAACCCTTGTTGAGGTGCTAACTCTATTTTGTGCATGTTGTCACTTTATTACTGTTGTCTTGCATTTGAACACAAAAACTGGTCAAGAATCCGCATTAAGAAGAAGCCGAAATGGCAAGCCGAGTTGAAACTATTTACTTTCTAGAACAAAGTCTTTGGAACCACCAGCATATGACACCAAGAGAATTCAGACAATCCCAATTCCACTGTTGTACAACTTGTAGTATGAACGAATAAAATCAGCTAGTAATATACCCACAGAAGATTCGAAAAAAAAAATCAATCACTATACAACCAGAATCGACAAAACTCACAACCTCACACCGCACCCAACTTACACAATAAACAACCTCTTCTATGTCAAGACTTTCGACAACAACCTCATCAGGCTCAACACAATCGAGGACAAACAGAAAGGACAAAACTTCACACCTTTACTCCTTTAGCTATATCAAAAGATATTGCAACCAACAAATGAATGAATCCCTAGATATCCTCTTCCGTATTTTGATCCAACAAAGATCTACACCCATCACTCAAACATTCAAGACCATGAGACTGCAAAATACATGGCTCTTAAACACAAAATTCAGTGTCTGATTGATCAAAGGTAAGACAATAGTACAACATGAACCAACAATGGAAGCTGGAACTCTCAAGCCACAAATATATTTTCAGACCAATCCATCAAAGTTAGCTCCAAAACTTTTGAAAAGAAAGCACGAAACATGAAGACAACCTATCACAATCCAAGACAAACATGATTTTGGAGAACCTCCAAATTCGAAAAATTCAAATACCAGACCTCAGTATGAGAATGCAAGTATCCATATAATTAAAGTCATCTAGGTACCCAATCATCACACCAAAGGAATAATGCAAATTCAAGCCAATACTTTGGTGTTCAATGCAATACAACCACTTTGTTTCAACTAACGAATATTTCTTTGAGAACAGATCCTTCAGCACAAACACAAGACTCACAAGCATTACAGCAGACACGATTGCACTTTAGCATCGTCAGGCTTAGAATATGATGACTTTCCACGTCAGTCATAAAATATGACGACCAGCCACGTCAGGCTTAGAATATAACGATCGGCCTCGTCAGGCTTAGAATATGACGACCAGCCTCGTAAGGCTTAAAATATGATGACCAGCCTCGCCAGGCTTAAAATATGATGACCAGCCTCGTCAGGCTTAGAATATGACGACTAGCCTCGTCAGGCTTAGAATATGACGATTAGCCTCGTCAACTTTAAAATATGACGACTAGCCTCGTCAACCTTAAAATATGACGACTAGCCTCACCATGGTTAAAATATGACGAATAGCCTCATCAGGCTTAGAATATGACGATCAGCCTCGTCAGGCTTAAAATATAACGATTAGCTCTGTCAGGCTTAGAATATGACAATTAGGCTCGTCCGCCTTAGAATTGGACATACACATATACTTTATTTATTTTGCAGGCGCTACTATAATAGGCCCGTCCACCTTAGAATTGGACATACACATATGTTTTGTTTTGCAGGCACTGGTACAATAGGGTGATCTATCAGACATAATAAACTGGGGCATAATTTTTTAGGATTCTCTCAAAAATTTAAAAAAAAAAACGCAAGCAAACACTGGGACAGAATTCCCTCAAAATTCATCAAATGCCCAAAAAGGCAATAAATATGACAATTAACGTGATAGTGTTTCAGGAAATCCGACAAGCACGGTAAAATTATTCTATTTTTAGCACTTTATTTTACTCGTTGCAGGGTATACAGCCCAATGCAACAAACAAATATCTCCTGACAAGAGGCACTAGTAGCTTCTGATAAGTAGACAAATATCTCCTGACGAGAGGCACTGATAGCTCTGATGAGAGGCACAAAAGCTCCTGATGAGCAGGAAATTATCTCCTGACGAGAGGCACTAATAGCTCAGAGGAGCAAATAAATATCTCCTGAGGAGAGGCACATATTTGCTAATACTTAAAGCACCATAAAACAGATAAGACCACTACTTGACAAAGGAGAAATCAGCTCAATAGGGAAGTTTACTTTATCTTTATCTTTCTTTCTATTTTTACTTATCTTGTTTTTATTGCAAGGCACTCTCCGATCTCCTGACAAACCCCCCAGCTATTTCCTATACTCTCATACTTGCTCCCAATAAAATCACTACCCCACACGAAAATTGTGCAACCCCAAAATCCCAAATGTATACTATGTACCGTTCTGGAACTCTATTCAAGAAGCTAAGTCCTTTTGACAGAGTCTTTGTTATACCCCCCAAACTATCTGTATTGTTGAATTCCAAAGCACTCAAATGTAAGTTGTCATACTCACACAAGTAATCTTCTGAATCATTCACTCCAGATTGGATGTCAGTTTGTATTCCTTCCGATTCGTGCTTATCTATGCCAATCGTGCGTGTTTGTGTGCTTAATTGTGCCTATCTATTTGAATCGTCTGCATTTATCATGCTTTACTACTCAATATCCCCCAGTTTTAGTGGAGACAATATTGAAGGCAAGATGGCTCACATTTATCGAGTTGTAGTGCAAACTATGTATGTGTAAACTCCTCTTTATGAGTGTGATGATTACAAGACTTTTTTCCCACGCTCGATCTATTGATGTTATCTCATCTTCAATAGTGCCTCTGTTATATCTTATAGCACACTCAACTCTAAACTTTGCGTACTTGGACAAATTCACTCTTCGCATCTAAAATCGTGTGTCATAAACATCCCACACAGGCAACATGCCATTCTAGAACTACACACGCTTTGATTCTCATGAAACCGCAGATTTGTGGGCAACTCAGTGACCAGAGTTCGGCCAAAATACCCCAAAACTCTCATTTTCTTTTCCAGCATTTTGCTCGCCCGTCGTGACAAAATTAGCTACTCCGTCAACTATCTTTGTCCGAAGATTCTTTCATCATCCCCGGGCAAATAGGGGCAGCTGTTGATACCCAAATTTGTCCCTCCCTTTTTCAATAATTGGCTATGTTTAACTTAAAGGTGCAATTTAACTGTCTAAGAAAACTTATATTAGAAAACATGCATTTATCCGTGTTATCCCCTATTTATACAGTATATACTTAATCACGGTTATATAACATAATTTACATCATTTAGGTTATTTTTTAAATACATGTCAATTTATGGTTATTTGTGCAAATTACTACATTTTAATATGGGATTTTTACACATATATACAAATATACACCCCTAATTACACAAAAATAGAAATATTTTTAAAATAACCATACATAGCAATACTTTTTTAGCACATTTCTTCAATAACCAATCCATTTTATTTTTGATAGCTACACTTACACCCCACCCTCCAAAAAACCCTAAAACACTTCCCCCTATCCCCTTTTTTCAGATCCAAATATACAACCCCACCCCCGACGCCGCCCTCACCCCACCCCTCACTCCCACCTCCACCACCATCACCCTACAGCATCAGCCATCTCCCGTCGTTGTTTCAAGTCGTCTTTGTCCTGCACCGCCATTGCGTGGTGTTGCTGCCCCTATTCCTGATCTGTTTTGTTATCCCGTCGCAGACGGATCTGGTTGCCTGAGCCGGCGTCAACGGTTCTGTATCCACGTCGCACCCCCTTTCTTCGTTATAGACCAGTGTTGGAGACAGTATTTCTCTTCTCCGGTCGCCAGTGCAGCTTTTGTTTTCTTCATATTTTTTTCCATTTCTCCAGCAACTTTTTCTGGTGATAGATCTGATATTTATCAATAGGCTGGAGAGAAAATGGTTTTGAACAATTTCTTTGCTAGATTAGTAACAAACGTGTTCTCATAGTGCCTATTAGAATTAAAGTTTGTTCATTATTGGTTCAATATTGGTTTTGAACAATTTCTTTGCTAGATTAGTAACAAACATGTTAGAAACGGAGTTGAAAAAGTCTGAAATGGTGTTCAAACAGTCTGATACATTATGAAACGGCATTTAAACACTGTGATACAGTCTGAAACGTTGTTGAAACAGTATGATACGGTTTGAAACGGTGTTGGAATAGTATGATACAATCTAAAAGGACATTAAAAAATATGATACAGTTTGAAATAGAGTCGAAATAATCTGAAACAGTGTTGAAACGGTGTTGAAACGGTATTGAAACGGAGTTGATATAGTCCAAAATGCAGTTAAAACAGCTGAAATGGTATTAAAACACTGTGATACAGTCTGAAATGGAGTTGATACAGTCTGAAAAAGAGCTGAAACAGTTAGATACGGAGTTGAAACAGTCTGAAACGGTAATGAACACTATCATACGGTCTGAAACGGAGTTGATACAGTCTGAAACGGGGAGTTGATACAATCTGAAACGAAGTTGATACAGTCTGAAACGGGGTTTGATACAGTTTGAAACAGTCTGATACAACCTGGCCCTTAAACCAAAAAAAAAAGGGTTTGAACCCTTCCCCTATTTTTTTTATGCATTTCATTCTCTATTTGGCCCGCTTCAAACAAAATGAGAAAAAAGGGTCCGGTCAATGAAATGGGAGTTGATACATGTTGCTCCCAAACGCACATGCAAGTATACGTGGTCGACAAGTAATAAAGTGATAAATCGAGTGTCGTTCCCACGAGGACTATTTTTCAGACTGAATCCTAGCAAACAATTTCGTAAAAACTATTCACGGATCTTTTTCAAGTATGATTAAGATTTTTACTAACTAAAACAATAATTAAAAACAACTAACTGAAGTCAAGTAACAGAGCAACTTCTAGGTTGCTATCAATAATAGAGAGACGGTCCAGGGTCAGAGTTACAAACAATCCAGTTGAGTTTTCTAGTTGATTCTACTTCTTGATTTCCTAGATTGCTAACTAACATGTTAATTATATTTGTGAAAACCTGTCGATTCTTCACGAGTCTATGCAAGCTACTCTAACACCTATATTTCTATGGAATTAAATCACATGCATGTATTAAAGAACTCTTTATTTAGCTAAGCAAGGCGAATAGGTATATGTCTATCCTACCCGCAAATCGATTCCCTGATGCCCAGGTTCACAATCAAGCCCTATATTTTCTTATTTGCATTTAGAAGTTCCCTCTTTCGAGTTCAACTTGTAAACCATAGATAGTGTTCGATTATCAGGCCTCAATAACCAAACAATTGGGCTCAAGAAAGAATAAACACTCCGTAATGGTAAATCACTAGGTAGAATTCAACTTTCAAACATCAATCTTCATGCACCCTAGAACGAACAAACTATAGAATTAAAGAGAAGAATAAGAGAAAGAGAGAAAGAACTTGTTTAGAAGACATCTAGGGCTCCTTTGCTCTCCTCCAAAACTGACCTCTCTACTAAAAACGAAATTAATAGCTATTTATAGTGTTTACAAAGTGGTAGGATAAGCTAAACCAAAGCCTAATATAGTTGGGAAAACTTGTATTTAGTCAGCCTCAAAGATTTCGTGGAAGCCACGCTTCCACTATAGCTCCCAACTCTAAAGCTATCTCTGAAGCCTTGCTCCCAGTATAGCTACCAACTCTTCAGGGCTTTCTTGGAAGCCTTGCTTTCACCATAACTTCCAATGTGTCCATTAACTCCAATTTGATTGTTCTTGTCTCGAATTCATCCGCACCATTCCTAAAATCACAAATACGATAAGTGAGCACAAGAAACACAATTATCACATATAACGAGCGCATAAAGTACCAAAATGTGAGAAGATATTAAGGTAAAATAGGAAAATATCGCCAAACATCACCACCCCACACTTTAGACCTTTTCTCGCCCTCGATCAATCATCAAAAATCAATTTCCCAACTAGATCCCAACACTCAATAGAACAGGTCTACCTATGATTATGGTTGATACCGACAATTAGACAAGTGCATATACATACCATGTGACCCTCAACATGCCAAAAATCCACCAAAAATTTTAGAACACTAGAACAACCAACTCAAGACATCTCAATCTCAAAAACCGACTCAATGAAACCAAACTTTCACAAAATCACACTCATTCACTCAACCAAGAAGTCAATAACTTCACCTATCTCGCGCAAACCAAATTCCCTCACCAAAAGTAATCAAGAGAGCGTCTCAAATATCATACAAAGAAAATATTTCAAGAATAAATGAGGGACATAATATAGGAAGAATTTACTCGCTCTCAAAAAGAAGTTCACGTGCTACACACAACGTACCATAGGCTTGCCCGTAGTGTAGGACTCCACTAATTTAAGCTCACTCCTATCGAGATTAACTAGGACTTTAAGGGTTGTAATGTAGGCTAAGGACGAGTAGGATAAATATGGATAAAATAGTGACTACCTCCCTAAGCACTTTAATACATCACTTTCAAATTTTTTTCCTTTCCACCATTCTTTTCAAAACCAACCAAGAAACCACCCAAAAGTCTCCTTTCAACTTTAAGCATTTTGTAATTTTTTTCTTTGTGCAGAACACTAGCAAGGATTGAGATTTTTCTTCTTTCCTTTGTTTTCTTTATTTTTATCTTTTTCATTTTTTTCTTTCTTTTCATCTCTTTTTTTTTCAATTTTTCCCAACCTTGCCAATGTATTTTTATTCAA
Source organism: Petunia axillaris subsp. axillaris (assembly GCA_029990575.1). Classification (NCBI taxonomy): domain Eukaryota; kingdom Viridiplantae; phylum Streptophyta; class Magnoliopsida; order Solanales; family Solanaceae; genus Petunia; species Petunia axillaris. The sequence goes on along the minus strand of JARKNS010000001.1, from coordinate 6,274,301 downwards.
AATGCACCATATTTTCCTTTCATTGGTTCCACTTAAAAGCTACCCAATTCTCCAACCATAACTCCGTAAACAACAATATTTCAATTAAAGTGCTCTAAGGAGTTTGGGTTCAAAAAGAAAGATAATTAAGAACAAAAGGGGTAAGGCTTGAAATGTGGGTCCCAACAAAAAAAGTTAATAGGCTCAAAAGGGCTTAAGAAAGATAATATTAAAGGGTAGGCTAATCAAGGATAGAATGGCTTATCAAAGAAACGCCTGTATCATCTCCCGACTAGAGCAAACCTAGGATTTCGCTTTGAACACACATGGGGCAAGTTCTAGACATCAATATGCGGCACAGAACATAAGAAAAGATAACTCACATCACACATGACGCATAGTTCACAAAAAAGGTTTCATTCCAACTCTCGGTTCAAGCAAACAAGGTGTAACTTTGGAAATTTAAGCACTAAGGCACAATAGTTCATAAAAGAGTCAAGTAGTTGAACCTAAGCGTCTCAAGAAGGTCATCCAAATTTTTCTAGGCATGCATCACAATTTTAAGATCAGAAGGGATTCACAAATAGCTCATGCCTAACTCTAAATCCACCGGTATCAAACAAACCAAAGGCACCTAGCATTCTATCAATTTTCCTAAAATACTCTACTAACAACTAAACTACTCCTAAAAATAAAAATAACCCGGTTCAAAGGTCTACCCATGGAAAAGAACGAGGCCATAAGAAAAACCACGGGGCGGATGACTGTACCACTAACTAAAACTAAACATAAAATCTTTTTGAAATTTTTCATTAGTTTTCTAATTTTTTATTTTATTTTTTATATATTAAAGCAAGAAACAAATAAAAATAAAGTCAAGTGACAAAAATAAAAATTGCTAAAATTAAATTCCTAAGAGTGCAGTCATCCATAACCTCAAAAAGAACGGAAGTTCCTCCACCCCACACTTAAAACTAAGCAATGTCCTCAATGCGAGAAAAATAAAGTGCTAGAGTAAAAGAAACTTCCCTGAGGCTAAACGACCTAACCTTTGGCGCTAGCAGTGGCACCATCTACATTACGAACCCAACAGACGTCCGTAGAGCAAGGGTACTCAGACTTCCCCCAACATGTCGTCATTTTAAGGCATTGGGTGTGTGGGCACACCACACTTGAGCTTAACACTACCTAAACCTACGAGACAAGTAGCTACACCTACAAAAATCAACGGGTGGCGAAACAACCCCCCACTCAGTTCTCATTGTAATACAAATGAAGTAACACTCACTAATTATTGTAAAACTAACCAAACAAAATCAGCAGGGGTAGCGGACAACTCAAAAACTAAGACCTAGCATTAGCCGCGCGCGACAATGGCTTGTGGCTTACTTTAGACAATCATCAATTTGAATTTCACGTAAAAGCCTTCAATTTTAAACATTTATATCATCGACTAGTTCAAGTTATGCCTTCTAATATGTTTTGCTACTCAGACTTCACAAAAACTTGACTTTTATTCACTGTGGCATTTAGTCAAACACTTGATATGCATTAGTTTTAAGCTTCAGTTTCATGGATATTTAGAAGGAAGGAACACTCCCAAATTTTCATGGGAGATCCTCACAGACTCTAGTACAATCCAACAATGATTCAGAGTTCATATACTCAGGGGTCGTTTTGTATGAAAGCAAGTTATACATGGATTAGTAATGCAGGGATTAGTAATATAGGGATTAGTAATACAAGGATTAGTTATGCAGGGAGTATTTTTATCACGTCTTTGGTACATTGTATTAAAAAGTGGATATACATTGTATAACTTAAATTTGTGTTTGATATAAAAATACATAATAATTTGTTTACAATTGTACCCTTGGAGGCTTTTCAATTTTATTTAAGTGAATGATGAGTTAGTAAGCTAATATTTACAATGCTGAAAAATTAACATCATAACCAATTCGGAGCTTAGCTATGCTTTCAACCATTTATTTTTTATCAGGTAAAACTCAATTAATAACATTTAAATAACATGATAATTTTATGACTTAAGATTAACATCACCAGCCACATACTGATATGAACCCATTGAATAACACCTAGCATTCAAATTACTACTACTATGCTCTCTCCTACTCCTACTTCCCCTGCCCCATCATTCAACTTTCAAAACTTACTAGTCTCACAGGAAAGGCTCTTTTAGCAACTGCAACTTCCTCTCTCAATTATTTTATGAGAAGTTGTGAACTCATTTAACCACGTGTTGTAACTTTGATGAAAAATCAATTTCATCTAATATGAATTCAGAGAACAATCCGGAGATCACATCGACGTTAGTGTTGAGTCGTAACTCTTGTTTGAATATTCCAGAGAAGGCATAGAAGGAAGAATGAAGAGGTTGGTTTTGAATTTGGATGGGTTAAATCAAGGGGTATTTGTGTCCTTTTAAATTTTAATCCATGTATAGTTAAAACCTGTATTGTTAATTCCACCTTATTGGGTGTACTAAGTTATACTGAAATTGTTGTATTAGATACACATGTATTATTTATACGGACTTCTTAAAACACTACCAAACAATGTACAAAGTTAATACAGGATTCTATACAGGGATTATATCCCTTATACAGGCTACCAAACGAGTCATCAAAGCATTAAGGGTTCACATAGTGTTTAACCCACAGGAAACTGTGACTAAGGGTAAGGGATGAAGGAAATTTCACGCCGTGGATCAGCAGCAGTTGCGAGCAAAACAGAGAGGAAAGGAACTTACCAGAACAGCTTGAATGATTTATTTCACACTGGTGATGGAAGGGTTGAGCGTGCCTGGTTCCATTTTTTTTTTCTTTGTCGGTCCTTTGCGTCAGCGTTCAAGTAGTAGAAAAGAACGGGAATAGCTCTTTCAAGCTTAATTTTCACGGGTCAAATGGGTCAAACTGGGCCGAATCTGGGTTTACCCGTAAACCTTGAACTTACCTGGGTGTGCGGAGTAGGAGGCGTTGCCTGCTCATGCCTGAGCAGTTTTGGGACTCACTGTTTAAACACAGCGACGCTGTGCTCTGTTTCTGCGCAGTTGGAGGTGTTGATTAAGGTGACGCTCTGCGATCGGTTTGAGTGTTGGAAGCTCACTGCTTAACTCAAGGCGACGCTCTGCTGGTAGCTCTGTCTAGTTTTTCCAGTTTTTGGCTGAAAGCATTATGTGGAGCGACGCCTGTGGATTGCTGTATCATTTCTTGGAACTTACTGTGTTGCTAAAGCTTTTCTTCAAGCGTGGCTTTGCTGATAGCACTCCCTCAAATTTTTCCAAAAATTTTCCAAGTAGTTCAGCTCTCCTGATGCGATTCTTCAAGCGATTCTTTTCATAGACAGTTAACCAATCCCTGAAAGCAATACTTCCTGTTTGAATTTCGTCACTCCATGCCTGAGTGTCTCTGCCCCTATTTCCATTATATAATCTACCTTCTGAATTTCCGAGCCCTACAAAATGACAAGAAAACTACGTAATACTACATAAATAAAAATGACGAAAACAATAAAAATTGTGTTTTCTCCCAACAAGCGCTTGATTTAACGTCGCGGCACGACTCTTTTTGTATTTTTATTCTTTTTTCTTTTTTCTTTTTTCTTTCATTTACATACAAGGCTCGAGTTGCCTCCCGAGAAGCGCCTTAGTTAACGTCGCGGCACGACCAAGACAACTTCATCACTTTTTCCTCCACCTTGAACTTATGAATTAAATCCCCAACTTTGCCTCAAGCTTACGACTATGGTATTGGGGTGGTGGCAAAAATACCAAAGAACCAAATAAACAATGTTGCATTTTACACTTTTTGGCTCTTAAGTGAGGAATGCCGTTTTGTCTTCTCGATATAGCAAATTTCAAAATATAGGCACCTTGTTCCTCATTCCTACGCTTCTTAACAGGCTCAAATGGCTTGATTCTCATGTCACCATCCAAACACAATGTAGAAAAGTGATTAGAATGGGATCCTATGCGCTCTAACTCTAAAATTGTATTATTTTTTACACTCTCACTTGCACAAACTCTAGAGTTCTCAAATACGATATTTCCTATTTCCTCACTTGACTCTAATGTAATTTTTTCAACCTTGGCATCATCAACTAATATTGGTTCGAATGGTAGGAATTCCACTTTTTGCTCCTCAAATTGGCTTCTAAGCTCTTCTATCTCAAATTTACTATCCACGACAACTGATAGTTGGGCATTAGACACCTCAACCATATCACTCAAATTCGCCTCCAAGTTGTGAATATTCAAGCCAAATTCGTCGATCTCTTGCCTGAGCACAACCCTTTCTTCCATAAATTGCCTCATCATATTTGTAAGTTCACTTCTAAAATCCCCATATGCTTCTAAAAGGTTGGCTTGCTCTGTTAGAAAATTTTGGCTCACAACCTGCACTTCTTTATTCCTGTCAGACTCACAAACATTGTTAAAAACATCACACACATTGATAGAGGAATGAGTATGACACTTGGGACAAGAATTCCACAGACCACCACACAATTTGCAACAATTCCAATCAAAGGTGTAGAAAATTCACATAACCAGTCCCGCAGGGTTGAAAGACTTAGACAATTTTCCCACAAGTGATTTTCTCCACAAAGTAGACAGAGATCATCAAAATTTTAACAACCATCATTCGACCAATTTTTATTAAAATATGTCATGTTAACAAGTAACACAAAAATAAACTAGACAAAAAATTAAACTTGAATAGAAAATACTAAATCGTTCAAAAAGAAAACAGTAAATTATTTAGTCCCTGGCAACGGCGCCAAAAACTTGTTGCTCCCAAACACACACGCAAGTATACATGGTCGAGAAGTAATAAAGTGATAAATCGAGTATCATTCCCACGAGGACTATTGTTCAGACTGAATCCTAGCAAACAATTTCGTAAAAACTATTCAGGGATCTTTTTCAAGTATGATTGAGATTTTTACTAACTAAACCAATAATTAAAACCAACTAACTGAAGTCAAGTAACAGAGCAAATTCTAGGTTGTTATCAATAAAAGAGAAACGGTCCAGGGTCAGAGTTACAAACAATCCAGTTGAGTTTTCTAGTTGATTCTACTTCTTGATTTCCTAGATTGCTAACTAACATGTTAATTATATTTGTGAAAACCTGTCGATTCTTCACGAGTCTATGCAAGCTACTCTAACACCTATATTTCTATGGAATTAAATCACATGCATGTATTAAAGAACTCTTTATTTAGCTAAGCAAGGCGAATAGGTATATGTCTATCCTACCCGCAAATCGATTCCCTGATGCCCAGGTTCACAATCAAGCCCTATATTTTCTTATTTGCATTTAGAAGTTCCCTCTTTCGAGTTCAACTTGTAAACCATAGATAGTGTTCGATTATCAGGCCTCAATAACCAAACAATTAGGCTCAAGGAAGAATAAACAATCTGTAATGGTAAATCAATAGGTAGAATTCAACTTTCAAACAACAACCTTCATGTATTTTCTCTAACCCTAGAACGAACAAACTTATAGAATTAAAGAGAAGAATAAGAGAAAGAGAGAAAGAACTTGTTTAGAAGACATCTAGGGCTCCCTTGCTCTCCTCGAAAACTGACCTCTCTACTAAAAACGAAATTAATAGCTATTTATAGTGTTTACAAAGTGCTAGGATAAGCTAAAACAAAGCCTAATCTAGTTGGAAAAACTTGTGTTTCGTCAGCCTCAAAGCTATAGTGGAAGCCTCCAACTCCAAAGCTATCTCTGAAGCCTTGCTCCCATTATAGCTTCCAACTCTTCAAGGCTTTCTTGGAAGCCTTGCTTTCACCATAGCTTCCAATGTGTCCTTTAACTCTAATTTGATTGTTCTTGTCTCGAATTCATCCGCACCATTCCTAAAATCACAAATACGATAAGTGAGCACAAGAAACACAATTATCACATATAACGAGCACATAAAGTACCAAAATGTGAGAAGATATTAAGGTAAAATAGGCAAACATCGCCAAACATCAATACAGTTTAAAACAGTCTGAAACGGAGTTGATACAGTCTGAAACGAGAGTTGATACCATTTAAAACAGTCTGATACAGTCTGAAACGGCATTGAAACACTATGATACCGTCTGAAACTGTGTTGATATAGTCTGAAACGGGAGTTGATGCATTTAAAAGTGAAATTGGGGGAAATGGTGGGAGGAAAACTGAAATTGGGGTAATAGGATGAGCAAAAGTGAAACAGGGGGAAATGGTGGGAGGAAAAGTGAAATAGGGGGGAAATAAGAGGAGCAAAAGTGATAGTGGGGGGAATAGGAGGAAGAATGTCAGGGTTTGGTATGTTATGGGAAAAAATTGCTATGTTTTTGCTATATTTGTAATTAACTTGTGTTTTCCTTTATATAGGGTAATTTCACTAAAATGTTGCTATGTTTGGTAATTAAGTTCTTAAAGTTGTACTTTTATGTAAAAATCTCTTTTAATATTTAGTATTTATTTGTAAATATTTATACTTAATTAATTTGATTTGACCTCAATTATTTTGTGTGTGCATTTTATTTTCTTTTATATATAATATATGCATACTTATATTATTTATTTTATTTCAGCACCTTTAAATTAATATTAGTTCAATTAAAATGCCTAGTCAAAACTTTATATCATCCATTTCATTTTATTTTAATTTATCACAATTTGAACTCTTTTGAATTTAAATATATGCAAATCCCTCTTTTAAAGCATTTCTTTTAAATTTTTCCTTTGAACCTAGACAAGCGTGCCTCTAGATATATTCATCTTTTATTTTCGTGCCATACGTTTTTCATTTTTCTCTTATTTATTTATTTTTTTAATTAAATCTCACTCATTAGTCCACTCTCACACACAATCAACCTACACACCCAACGTCCCTACCCTACTATTGATACCAAGTACATCACACTCATATCTCCTTCAGATCCTCGGTATCCTCCCTCACCTCTCTCAAATCCTCCAAAATCTCCCCAATCCCCCCACGTTTAAAAAATCTCCTAAATCTCTCTTCTTACTCTTTCAATCACGCCCCTATTACCAATGGAACTCTCCTCTCCATTTTGTTATATATACACACACCTTGATCTCCAAGGAAAAAGAAAACACAAAACATTACACACACAGACCCCTTTTGGTCTTCTTCTACAATTCACACCAGAGAGGGCAAAACACTAGTGAGAGACCAACAGTGAGAGGCATATACACTTAACAGATAAAAACCCCACCACCACCACTACCGGCGGAAAAAAAAGAGATACACACTACAAACAAAAATGGTAGACGGTTAGTACAAAAATAGAGGGAGATCGAAGGCAGATATGTACACCATACAGAGACAGACCGAAAACAAAAAGAAGAGATCGAGTGGGAATAAGTAGTGGAAAGTAGCTATCACCACCGGGGCTTTCACTGGAAAATGTGAAGTATAGGTGGTGGCATTGGGAAAGTCAATAGAATCTATGCAGTAAACCCCGCCGCCAGTCACCTATCGGTTCTTATTGTTCGGTTGTATAAATAAACCAAAAAAGGGTGGCGGAGTAGTCGCGGTGCCACCAACTTCTAAAAATGGGTTGGCATCACTCCTCTTCCATTCTGCTGGTCGTCTCGATCTCTGATGGATTGTTTTTCTGGCTTGTGTTTTTTCTATTGGTTTCGCCTGGAAATCAGCGTTCCGTTGTTGGTTCTATCTGTTTATTGCAATGCTTTTACGATGATCTGTACATTATTTATGTTTGAACGAGTCTTCTGTTGCTTTATTTGGTCTGGATTCTTGTTGTTATATTGATTAATTCCTTTTACTGGTCCACTGACTCCTCTTTGTGAAAATTTACAATTGCTAGTCATTATTTACAGGTTCTTGCTGACTCGGATATACTACACTTCTGGATGTTACTAATTTATGAACAAATACTACACTATTTGCCTATGAAGAATATTATAGTTCGAGGCATACAGACCGTTTTGAACAAGATACTACACGGCCAATGACGTTTAGAGGCCAATACAAGTCTCGTCTCATATATATCCCTTGCGTGTCCCGATAAAACAAAAAGATAGGCGATGAATATATATATACACACACACACACATTGTTGCAAAATAAGCGAGATAGGCAATGAGATCCACACTTGGCATGGCAACACGACCGACCAACGTGTTTGCAGTCGTGACGTATCCTTAACCCTTATCACCCAATCTGACCCTAAACTTTTACAAAATTTATTTCTTTCTTTTTATTTTCTTTTATTATTATTATTATTATTAATATTACTTTACTTATTTTTTTTTTGTCATTTATTACTTTACTTTATTTACTATCATACTACTCATTTTCATATTTTTGCGAGGTATATTTTTTAGAGGATAGAATATTTCAAAACTATTAATTTTTTACACAATTTTATTCAAAATAAATTTATTTACGATTCATACTAATTTGATTCGTTTTATTTGTGAGGCACATTTGGACGAAGCTGGCTACAAGAAGTCACTAGAGGAGACAAACATTTATTTATTTCATATGTAGTTATTTGTATAAAAACTAAGTGCTATAGTCGGTTATTACATATTTAGTTTAATTTCTTTTTATGTTTTACATTAAATCCCAATTACATAGTTCGGCCAAGAACCACATTAAGTGAAACCTGAGAGGTACCTAACACCTTCCTTTCGAGTTAACTTGAACCCTTACCTAGAACTTTTAGTTCGCAAGACCATGTTTCGGAGTTAACTATAAAATTGGCTAGAAACAAAATAGGTGCCCGAATACGCCTAGTTAAAAAATATGTTAGGTGGCTACTCCAAGTCTTACCTGTGAGTTCCAATAAGTCGAATTCTATTTCGAACCCAAACCAGTTTGATCTCCTTTCCAGCTCCCTCAGCTTCGACAACCAAGATGCATTAAATGTTAAAGATGTACTAGGGAAGAATAGCTGCAACCAAGTTCAACAATTAGAAGTCATAACAACAAAGTTACCCGGCAACTTAAATAGGGCTTTAACCGAACAATAAATGAGAGGAACACATTTAATACAAATAAACCTAGGATAATAAATAACAAACTAGAAGTGGAAAAAATCAGTACATGGGTAAACGAACTAAAATCTATTCATGCTCCCATCAGTTCTCAAAAGTTGGTGAAAAAAATGATCAAGATAATACTCTAGGACAAAACTTACATCTAATATTTAGTTCCCTGCAACGACATCATGGATAGCTTCACAAAATGTGCATAACTCAATCACTCAGTCCATCTCGAAAAACTATCAATCGAGCTAGTAACTTAGATATTATGATGGATGACGAGGCTAATGTATACCAAGAGCTTAAGGATAATTCATCTATATTTAAGAGAGAAAATCAGGAACAAGAGCCAGTGGCAGTAGCAAAACAGAAACACTTACAAAACTAGCAACAAACAAAAACCAAAATGCCAAGATTCCAACCAAAAAATTAGTATGGGAGACAATAGAGGGAGAGGAGGTTCACTTGGTCGATTGACGAACCAAAAAATTTCCAACGTAAGGAACAACCCAACTGCACCAAGGAACCCAAACAACTACAATAATTGTTGGGGTCCCAGGATTTTTACCACCCAGCCAATGTCACCAGATCATGTTACCCACTCATGGTTAGAACATGGGCTATTGGAATACATGATGAACATAAGTTTCACAGAAGATGATTGTCAAGATAGGGGATCCAAGTTAACTGGCCCACATAGTATCGGAGGGGATGAAAGTTGGGATGGAGAATCTTGCTACGAACCCATGGAGAGCACCACAAAACAATCACCTACCCCCACCCCACATTCTTTCCAACTCACAACGCAATGGCATCACCACAGAACCAACAAACATGGAATTCTCAAACTCACCCACAAATTACACTTATGCACTTGACTGCACCACTATACTAACCATCCAACAATCATGATCAAACCTAGGAAACAACTCTCGACCAATCCAAGAATCACATCCATATTCTCCTATCCACCAACAGAACTACCAAATGAATCATGTGAACCATCAGGAATACCAACCAATAATGATACCAACTCAAGGGCTCATGGAAAACAAAAATCAAGTAGGCACAAACAACAACCTAGCCCACCAGAACAACTTGATGCAAGAGGAGAAAGAAGAGGAAGGATACACAACAGCAACAAGGGTGTCATATGGGATGCTAAGGGAACCCACAGCGATGGTGTTCAAAGAAAGACAAGGAAAAAGACACAACTTGCGCTTCCCACTGATTTTAAGGAAATTCTCTTTGTGCATCATAACACTAGAATCTCCAGTGGAATACAAGTACATTATGATCATGATTCCAATAATATATGAGAACCATTGGATTATAAATGCAACACCAAGCAAGGAGGGAGCATCAAGCTCAGCCATGGTTGGGAGCAGGGAGATCTCACCAGTGTAAGCACCTACAATAAGCATTATAATTTGAAAGCGTAGGGGGCTGGTAATGACAACTTTAGGAGAGCTTTTAGGTCTATGGTGGACTATTACAAACCAGTTTTGGTAGCTCTCTTGGAGACAAAGATGTGAGATCATCATGCTCCAGCCAATGAGCTTGGGTTTAATAACATGATACATGTGAGGGCACAAGGAGCCTCTGGAGGAATTGCAGTCATGTGGAATGCAGTTGAAATTATTGTGGATCTAATTGGGTCTACAAATCAAGAGATCCATGTCATGATCAAGGTAATTAATAACCCTAACCCTAACCCTTGTCTTCTAACTGTTTTGTACGATAGTAATGATAGTAATTGATCGTATTGTCTTATGGGAAAACCTAAAAGAAGTTGCTAATAGTTATAAAGGCCCTTGGATGATAACTGCACACTTCAATAAAATCACGCAAGCCTCTGAAACGTTTGGAGACAGACCAATAAATTATAGCAGAACCTCAAAATTAATTAATTGCCTTAATTACTGCAGTTTATTAGATCTAGGTTTTAGGGGTCCAAAGTTCAGTTGGACTAATAAACATAACCAAAATAACAACCTAATTATGGAAAGATTGTATCGTTGCTATGCCAATCTAGATTGGATAGATATGTTTCAAGAAGCAAATGTGACGCATCTAACTAGGACTCATTCGGACCACTGTCCGATTAAAATAGATGTATTTTAAAAAAATTCAGAAAAAGTAACATATTTAGAGTGGAAACTATCTGGACATCGCACCCCATGTTTCAAAACCTAGTCCATGATTCTTGGGGTAAATAAGAATAATATTATAGAAGCTACCAAGGAATTCACTGAAAAAGTGACAATATTGAATAAATAAGCTTTTGGAAATATTTTTTTTAAAAAAGAATAAAGTACTGGCTAGAATAGGAGTAATTCAAAGGTCGCCTTAATATACCACTATCATGTTCTTAAGAAATTTAGAGAGGGACCTCTTAAATGAATATAGTGAGATTCAAAGACTAGAGGAAGAATTTTAGAAGCTTAAATCAAGGATTCAATGACTAAACTTTGGCGATGCTTGCACAAAATTCTTTTATATCACGACCATGCAAAGAAGAAGGAAAAATAGAATCCTTATAAAAGATGAAGGGGCAATTGGTACTATAAACAAGGAAAAATGAATAATATTAACAAATTCTTCCAAATTCTATATAGTATAAACCATGATCAGGCTAAATTAAAGCATAATGAGATATACACTTTATGTACTATAGATGAAAATCAAGCTAGGGCTTCGAATTAAGGCAATTTCTATTACTGAAATTAAGCAAGGAATCTTTTCATTTAAACCCTATAAAAGCTCCAGGGCCTGATGAAATTCGCCCTTTTTTTAACCAAAAACATTGAAATGAAACGAAGGACATGCTTATTAAATTTTTTATTGATACATTTACTGGTAAAAAAATAGAGGAGGAGATGAACAAAACCTATATTTGCTTCATTCCGAAAGTTCAAAATCCGGAAACCATTAAGCAATTTAGACCTATTAGTCTTTGTAACACCACTTATAAAGTGGTAACAAAGATTATAGTTAATAGAATTAGGGCTTTATTACACCAAATCATTCATCCAACTCAAACTAGTTTTCTAAAGGGGAGAAGGGCTTCAGACAATTCTATTATCGTCCAAGAAGTTTTAAAACGTTTCAAATCAACCAAAGGAAAAAAGGGAAAAATGATGTTTAAGATTGATCTAGAGAAAGCCTTTGATAAAATGGAATCGTCATTCATTAGGTTTGTCCTCCTCTCCCTTAAATTTCCAAAGGACCTCATAGACTTGATAATGTCGTGTATAACAATGACTTCTACCACCATCCTTGTGAATGGCAATAAAAGTAGCACCTTCAAACCAACTAGAGGATCTAGGCAAGGCGGCCCCTATCACCATACATATTTATAATTTGTATGAAAATGTTATCAAGGATTATAAATTATGAAGTGGAATGTAAGATATGGAAACCAATTAAGATTTCTAAAAATAGTCTGTTTCATCTTTTTTTCGCCGGCAACCTTATTCTTCTTTGGAAGCTAATAAAAAAAATTGTGATACTCTAATTGACAACCTAAATAGATTTTGTGAAGAATCAGATCAAACTATAAATTTCTTAAAATCTAGAATTATATTCTCTGATAATACCTCTAATTTAGAGAAAGATCATATTAGCAACTGCCTCGCTATGAAATATTCTAATGAAGTTGGATGTATTTAGGGTTTCCTATGATGAAGGACAGGATCTCCAAAAAGCACTTTCAATTCATCATTGATAGGTTAAATAGTAGGCTTAAAGGATGGAAAACTAACTTCTTATATATCGCGGCTAGAGCTGCCTTAACAAAATCTACGCTAGCCAGTATTCCTAATTATGTTATGTAGATCTATAACTTACTAGTACCTACTATAAATGCTATAGACAAAGTTTAAAGAGACTTTCTCTGGTAGCACCTCCTTAAAAAGAAGATGTCACCTCATTAATTGGAAGTCAGTAACAAACCTAAAAGAAAAAGGAGGTGTGGAAACTAAAGAAAATCAAGGATTCACTTTGTAGTCAACTTTTAACAAGTAAGCATGAAGGTAACCTTTCTCTTTCCTTCTCTAATTCGCATACTGAAAAAGATACTGAAAAAGTATAATCAAAGGGTATGATGTTTGCAAAAAAGGGATTCAATGGGTGATAGGGAATGGTGAATGCATAAGCATGTGGGATGATAACTGGATAATTTAAAATAGCACCCTTAAGAATAGCATCCATTGTCACTCAATGAAGCATGAGGGGGATATGGTAGTCAAGGATATCATTAAGAATAATGAAATTGATACTGCGTGTCTTTCGTTTGAACTCCCTGATAATATTACTCTTAAAATCAAGAATACATACATTCAACAAAGTTAACCCGTTGTTGATGACTTTATTTGGAAGCATGGACAACTAGGAAGTTCTAGTCCTAAATCAACCCACAATATTATAATCAAAGAAGATGACCCTAACCTATACAGTGCACAATTCAGCTGGCTATGGAAACTTAATACACTTAATAAAATCAAGACCTTCCTATGGTATATGGTTAGCTATGAATAATAGATTAGCTACAAACTGTCTCATATTTCGTAGGAATATTATTGAATCTAATAGATGCACCATTTATGAGAATGAGTCGAAAGATGTTTTTCGCATGTTCTTTAGACGGAGGTTTTCAAAGAGCATTTGGAGACAACTTAATATAAATATCCTGCCCGGTGGAAATGACATTGAAACCTTGGCCAATTGGCTATCCATCCAAACTAAATCTAAGGTTAATATCAATGCATATATTAAATGTGCTGAAGTTATTCCTTTTATCATGTAGGGCATATGGCTTGAAAGAAATGATAGAATCCATAAGAGAAGTAGAGAGCCATGAATTACTAACAGACAAGGAAACTAAAATGAAAAAAGAGACTATGCACATCAAATGGAAACCTCCAAAGCTGAATATATACCCTTAAGCTCAATATAGATGGTACATGTATTCAGGATTCAGGTAAAGGAGAAATAGGGGGAGTTTTTAGAGACTGGAATGAAAATTGGATTGTAGGCTTTAACAAACTCATTCCAGTTTCAACTGCCATTTATGCAGAATTGCTAGAACTATATTATGTCATTAAGTTAGCACTTTAAAGAAACATATCTCTATTGATAATTGAAACTGATTGCAGGGAAAGGTGAGGTTCCATACCTAAACTTGTTGCTTGACTGCATGTTACCTATGGAGTAGTGCAGGGGGGACAAAAACTACAACACAAATATAGAGAAACCAATAGAGCTGCGGATCAAATAGCAAAGATGAGTTGCATTTTATATTTTGAAGAACTTAGGATCTATCAAGATCCTCCTAGTTATGTAATTTCTATTTTAGAACAAGACAGCCTTAGCACGGAACTGCAAAGATCAATTAGTATTTTATCTTTCATGAAAAAATCTGATGAGGACAATCTGGGTACTACATTGCAAAGGTCGGTCCGAGCATGTAATAGTTAGATTTTATGTTTTTTTGAATAAATCTTTCCTTATCAAAAAAAAAAATCTATTTTATACTATCAATATAATATAATTAACTTTTTATAGAAGGTTGTCTACTGTACTTTATATGTTGTCAAATCATGTTCGCTAGACACAATGCACTGAATATTTGCATTGCAGAAAACTTGACCTAAGTGAATAAACAAAATTGTCAGTGCACATAACTTAAATAAAAACTCAACCAAATAAGGAAGTAGCCTAAAATATGAATATGTAATTGTTGGAAAAAGTAAAAGGTAAACTCGCATAGGAAAGGTTTCACCCAACAATCTTGAACCCAAAATGATGAAAGCAGACTCTCAATGTCCAAATCATCAATTTTCGTAAGGTGGGGGTAGTGGTGGTGGAAATGATGAAGCTGCAAGAGATTCACTCCTTGCGCTTTTATTTTTGTACTGTTGTTGAACTTAATACGAAGTTTAAGAATGAATAAAAGAATTGTCCCATGGAGGTGTTGCTTCAAGAACAAAGACAACAAGACAGCCAACCTCTTCAAGAACAAGCAACTTCGCAGAAAATGAAAAAGTAAAGGCAACTTTGCTAATTGAATTCCGAGAAGAAGAGCTGAAATCCAAATCCGAAATAATGATGAATCAAGTTCAAGGGAGAATCTTGAAATATTAAACATGCTCATATTATTCTATTTATTTCTAGTTCATGAATTAATAGATTAAACATATTTTAGGAGATACTCCGTACTTGCATGGTTTTATTCATGAACTAGTGAAATGAAAAAAAAACTAAGATAAAATGAAGGTATATGTATATTACGCTAGATACATGTCGTAGTTTACCTATAAATACCTAAAAATATAGCCATTGGAGTGAAATTAAGAAGAATTATTTCCTCACTTATCTTAACATTAGACAATATAAGCAAATAGGGTAAACTAGAAAAGAACTATTAACAGATTATGAGAGATTACAAGTGGTCATCATCCTCCCCCGTATATTTCTAACACATTCTACGACCTGGTCACAAATAAGTTCATTTCACATGGGTGAAAACTTTAGAAAACTTCGTGATATTTGTCATGTGCATAAAACCGTAACAATGTCCTGTGTAGGTATGTCCATGGTTAGTTAATTACATAATTTCACCTATTAAGTCATTTAACCATGATTTGTTGATTTAGTTTAGTGTAAACATCGGGTGCAGGTAAGTATTTACCTTATGGTTGCAAGTTCTTTCAATATTGGGACTCCAATAATTGATCAATTGGACTGTATAGAAGTCTAAACTCTCAACTCAACAATTTGCAACGCTAATTTTGCAGTTGAACAGGAAACAAGAAAAATCTTGTCCATTGTACATATATCTCCATCTTACAGAATGACATATGCAAACAACCCGAGTTTTCACTGGTTGTAGCAACACTAACAAAATCCAATGACCGGTTGACTATGCGAGTCATTTCTTTTGCTTGGAGTTTTGTGAAATTTCTCATATATCTACACTTAATATGCTTTTTCTTGTTTCCTATATGGGGGAAAACAGGGGGTTTAAAAGCAAAAATGGAAGTAAAACTAGTAGTCTATAATGGGTTCTCCAATAGTGAGGTTACGCTCCAATGTCCAAGGTAAGTTGAAGATCTTGGCTGTGATGAACTTGAAGATCTTATTCACATTTATGTTGTAGGTTGCACTTGAGAAGAATAAGGTTGCATTTAGTGCCTTAGCATATGCTCTTGCCTGTTGAAAGAAACATTGGAACAAAATGAATTATTTAAGTTCTGTCACGGTGTAAACAGTATTCAAAAGTAAGTCATATAATAGAATAGTGCATAGGATGATTGGCATGACTCAATTTGAATGTGTTTATGGCTTTCACCCTTTGATCATACTCCTTTACCTAGAGATGCAGTTATTAGTGTTGAAGGTGAAAGTCGGGCAATCGATTTGTGTAAAAATCTCTGTACCGATCAGCGTTTACACACTAAATATATAAGAAGTTAATAACCAGAATTAATTATTAGCAAATGAACTCCATCTCTCTTGAGAAAATTTGTAATTCATTTGTTTTCATTATATTGGTGTCGCAGAAAATGAGAATCATACCTGCAAAGCTATTGTCCATTGCACGTCTAATGGTAATTGGGCAAAATCGTCAAATTTTGTCCCTATCAGAACTGGGATCGCCGTCTGAAAACAAACAAAAGAATTACAAAGAATCACATTAACAGACCCTTCAATATTTCATATGGAAAAAGACAAATAGGGAAACACAAATCAAGATAATAAAACTTAAGAAAGTTTTGAGATCTTCTATTTACCTGATTCCATTGTCGTGCTTGTTGATACCAGCTAAGGACACTGTTATTTGATCAAGATAAAAATCTTAATTAGACAATAGTCACAAGTGATGATCCTCTAATTTCTTGTTCTAAAAAGGATTGAAATATATCATACTTATTCAATGTACACCGACTTGTGAGATCAAACATGAACAACATTGCTACTGAGTCTTTACACGCTACTGGAATATGAGATACATCACCTGCATTATATATTAGCGTCATGATTTTAGAAAATCTTATCTGCTTAAACAATATATAAGTAATTATATTCACATAAATTGTATATTTATAAATGCTAAAGATAGAAGAAATAAAGAAAAAATAAAGGAGTTGGATCTATATATGTATACCTTCGACTTCCCAAATGCTATAAGAGATCCTAGCGCCTCTAACACACAGAGTTTTGTCCATATGGTTTAACCCTGTTATTGAAAAACCTTCTTCCCCTTTCTCCTTTCCCACATACTTTGTCTGCAATAATTAAACAAAACAAACATTACAAAAATCAAGATTAGATATATATGGAACTTACAAGTTTCAAGCAGATAGAGGCATATAGTACAATATATAAACAAACGTGCAACTAAACACGAATAAAACGTGTATACATATTACAAAAATGCACTCATTGTCTTTAAATCAAGATGTAACGTTACAAGTGAAGGAAAATTATAATAATTATACTAACCAAAAAACTTGTCTTTCCAATATGATAATCACCCAAGAGACTGATCTTTAAGGCAACTAAATCCTCCATGGAATCTTTACTGGAGTTATTGGTGCAACATGGCATGGCTAAACTACTAGAAAAGACATTGCTATTGGAGGGAGCGACGCCGGCCAGAGAAGATGACATTATGGTGGTGATGGTGGTGGTGGTGATAAAATTTGTGTTGCGATAATTCTTCTTGGAAGCTAACTTGTTTTTTGGACGAGTAACGGTTGACCGATACCGTGGGGAGAAAAGAGTGTTTCAGTTTGCTTATATATTCAAAAAGTTTAAGTGTTGAATCCGTGGCTAATTCTTGGGAGCGAGTGAATCTCTGAATTTTAGTGTTGACTCCTAGGGGAATTATTGGGAACGAGTGAATCTCTGAATGTTTGTTGGTTTTCTTTCTTTCTTCAAACTTACTAGAAGGTTGTTAATTCCACTTTGCCTTGATTTCAAATATTTTAATTCACTATATTATTCTTCAACCAATATTTTATATGAAGATCAAAGGTCTTTAGGCCGTTTGACAGCTCTAAATTGTCAATACCAGGAGCTTTAGCTAGCGTTTGGACATAAATTTGGTTTGAAACTTGAGAATTTGAGTTTTGAAGTTGAGTTGAAGAATTTTTAAAATTTGAAATTGTATTTGGACATTTTGAAAAAATATTCGAAGTTTTGTGAGTAAAATATACAAAATTTCTCAAAAAAACCTCAAAAACTGGTCTTGGTCACTTTTTGGTTTTTGGGACTTTTGCTCCAAATTTTGTTCAAATACAATAAACAAACTGTTTTTTTCCCAAAAAGTATAGACAAACGGGAGCTTAGTTAATCAGTTTCACTGTTGCCAAGACCACCAATTGTTACTTCCAACATTCATTCATACGTTAAGTGTTACTCTAATCTAATGTACCATTTTACTAGCAATGCTTCCTTATTACTATGTTTTTTCTTTAATAAAAAAATAGCATATTTTTATATTTAATTATTTATGAACTTTTAAATCTGACTTAATGGTATGTTTTGATAGCCATAAAAATCGTATGGCATATCTAAAACCATAAATTTCCAAAATTTTTCTCTTTTTTAATTAAGTATTTTCTCTTTTTTAATTAAATATCGTATTTAGTCAAATAAAAATACATAAATTAAATCGATGGAATATTTTGATCCTCCACAATGGTTCAAAAACTAAGGAATAAGGAGGCAACTTTTAACTGATCTCATTAATTAGATTAGTATAGTCAATTTCAAAAGAAACTAGTCATTATTATTGTGTTTATCTTGTTTGTTTAGTACATGAATCTTATTATTTTAACTAAATTGTAGGTGTTAAATTTTTTTTTGAGGTTTACGAAAATACCCTTGAAAATTAAAATATTTACACACCTCTACCCATAAAATTTCATATTTACAACCCCTACCCATAAAATATTTATATGCCCTACACATTTAGAATTATATCCTATTATTTATGCAGTATACCTTAAAGGTATATACCCATAAGGTATAACAAAGGTATACAGTAGTAAATGGGTAGCTTAGGTAAATACTTTTATTTAATGGGTAGTGTAATTTTTAATGAGTAGATCTTGTAAATACTTTAATTTTTATGAGTATATAGTGTAAAAAAACTTTTTTTTTAACCTCTTTAAAGCATAGACGTGGTAATTAGGCTCCATATTATTTTGAGTGCATACTAATAGGAATAACGTTATCCCCCTTCCATTATCTTTTCTGTTCTGGAAAAAGATCTTCATCATCATTTTTAAGATATGAAAATACCAGCTGTACATTGTTAATTGTTCCATCTAATTCTCATATTGTTTTACTTTATACATCATCTTGCTCCTTTTATTAAATCATCGATCCCATTATAAGAAACATTTTTGTGGCTTTACATCTTCCTCAACCCTTTCATTATCACATGCTTTGCCCACTACCTCATTCAGTATAAATTCGAGGTAGCATGTATATCTACATGAGTCGTGATCACGTGATTCCTTGAAATTTTATCCTCTCTATTTTTCTTCTTTGCCATGTATCATGCTTAAAAGGATGTGCGTCCTTGTGATAGTAATTATGTAATTATTAGATTCACCTTTTTAACTTACGAGCCCTCCTAATATGGAAGAAGTTCAAAAGGTCATTTTTAGCATGTCGGCGCGCACTAACCCAAAAAAAGGTCTCCCCTATCCTTTAAAGCCTGATTTTTCTTCATAAACTAATGGACATGCTCTTTTAATCTTTGAAGTTTTAAACAATTATGTTTAATTAACTTTCTAACCATTATAAAAAGATTTATAATGGCGTCCTATCATAAACCTCATTAAAAAAAATGATATAATTTCATTCCACATAAAAGCAAATTGCTAGGACATATAATATGTACAACTAATTGCAAAAGAATTTTGTACTACCTTTTCATCCTGATAAAATTACTAGAACACAAAAAAGAATATAAATTATAGTACTAAAAATTAAAAACGAGCTGTTACTGCCTAGTTTCTTGTACTATCAAATGCTTTACAACTTACTAAGTTTCATATAATCATGCTTTCTAAATATTAATACGAAATAAAAACCAAACATCTTCCCATAAGGAAAAAAAACTAATATGATTAATGGTTTACAATTTTAAAAAGCATGATCAAGAAGTTAAATATATAGGCAATGTCTTACCTGATCATGCATACAATTACCTAGTGATCCTACACGTGGAGTCTGTACTTGATCATACAAAAGAAATCAAATAAAGCTAAAACCCACAAACCATTGTTCAGTGTTACATTAAAGTTCAATTTGATGTCACTCCTGATTATCTGACCTAATCTTAAAGATTCTAATGAAATCACAAACCATGTAACCAACATGAATACCATATTTTGCAATCGACGAATTTAACTATTTCACAATTTATATAATTATACACAGATAAATTTATAGATTCCATCATGTGATTCATCATGGAAAGTGTTAAAACTAGAGAAGGATCCATGGAATTCAAGCTACTTGTAGAGAGAGAAAGCTGTAAGAGAAGAAGTTTGTAGAGAGAGAAAAATATCTCATTAATGGTCTTAGCTAAGCTGTACAAAGGAGAAGAATCTCATATTTATAGAAGCTTACTCATCAAGCTAACTAAGTAACTAACTGTCTAACTAACTCACTTATCCACCTCACTAACTAAGCTTCTAGAAGGTACAATAAATAGCACTATGTACATTATCCTAACTTCTACACTCCCCCTCAAGTTGAGGATGAAAAATATTTTTCATTCCCAACTTTAAAGTCAATACAGCATGTTGTTGAGGCCCCAAGGCCTTGGTTAGAACATCAGCTAACTGTTCTTGACTGCTCACATGTGAGGTCCTGATCAAACCTCTTTGAATTTTTTTTCTTATAAAGTGGCAATCTATTTTTATATATTTTGTCCTTTCGTGGAATATATGATTGACTGCAATCTGCAAGGCTGACTTGTTATCACAGTATAGTTCCATGGGCAGCTTCAACCTTACTTTCAGCTCTTTCAGCACTCCACATAACCATACTAACTCTGCAACTGTGTGTGCCATACTTCTGTACTCAGCCTCAGCTGAGCTCCTTGAAACTGTGTCTTGTTTTTTTTATTTCCAAGAAACGAGTGAAGTTCCTAACTTGATGCAAAAACCAGTCATTGATCTTCTTATCATTGGACAGGCAGCCCAGTCTGAGTCACAAAAAGCTATCACTTGTTCTTCACTTCTGCTAGACATAAGTAAACCCAGACCTGGTTGATTCTTTATGTACCTCACCACATGTAGTGCAGCTTCATAATGAGATCTCTTAGGCGCATGCATGAATTGGCTCAAACACTGGACAGCATAGGAAATAGCTGGCCTTGTTATTGTGAGGTAGAGCAGTTTCCCAACTAACCTTTGATAACTCCCCCTGTCATCCAGTAACTCATCATCAGTGTTACCAGTAACATAGGCATCATACTCAGTACTTCTAAGCTTCACATTCTGTTCAAGGAGAGTCTGTTTGGGCTTTGAACCTGCTAGTCCTGCTTCAGAAATCATTTCAAGTGCATATTTCCTTTGGGACATCAGTATACCCTCTGAAGATCTAGCAAAGTCTATCCCCAGAAAATATCTCAATTCTCCTAAGTCTTTGAGCTTAAAGTGTTGGTGCAGTGCTTGTTTAGCTTTCTGTATTTCTTCCAAATCATTCCCTGCGACGAGTAAATCATCTACATATACCAGAATTAAAATGAACTTTGGACCCAGTGTCTTAGTAAAGAGAGAATAGTCATATTTGCTATGCTGAAAACCAGATTTAAACAAGGCTTGAGACAGCTTTAGATTCCACTGTTTTGAAGCTTGTTTCAATCCATATAAAGATTTGAGTAACCTGCATACTCTTGTCTCCCCCTGGCTACAAAATCCTAGTGGAAGAGTCATATATACTTCTTCAGTAAGATCACCATTGAAGAAGGCATTATGCACATCCATTTGAAAGATAGGCCAATGTTTAAGAGCAGCAGTAGCCACAACAGCTCTAACAGTAGTCAACTTAGCCACAGGGGAAAAGGTGTCATGAAAATCAACACCTTCCCTTTGAGTGTACCCTTTGGCAACCATCTCCACAGTGCCATCTGCGTGGTACTTGATCTTATAAACCCACTTGCATCCTATAGGAACCTTGCCTGCAGGCAGCTTAACTACCTCCCAGGTGTGGTTTTGTTCCAAAGCTTCAATCTCAAGCTTCATGGCTTGGATCCATCTATCATCTTTAAGGGCTTGAGAATATGTAGAGGGTTCTGTATCAGTGAAGAAGGAAGTAAGAAATGCTTGATAGTGAGAAGGGAGATGAGAGTAAGAGACAAAGTTGTGAAGAGGATAAGAAGTGGAACTAGGATGGGTAGATGGCAGGGGTGGATGAACATTATCAGTTAACCAAAGAAGGTTTAGATACCCTGCTAGTTTTTCCAATGGGTTGTGGAGGAATAGCAACTTCAGGAGAAGGAGACTCTGAGCTGCAAGGCTCAGCATAACCATCACTAGAACCAGGACTTGAACTAGAGCTGGGAGCAGGGGGTGAAGAAGGAACATCATCGGATGATAAGGTAAGACCTGGAGAGTCAGTAGTTTCTGCAAGTGGAGTAAAGGAATCAGAGGAAGTAGGTGGTAAGTCAACAGTGGGTGAAGTGGTTAAGTCTGGGAAGGAATTGGTGCAGGTAAAGTGATGTTTAGGAAACTTGAAGGGGTATATGGACTCCTTAAAAACCACATCCCTACTAACAAAAAACTTGTGGGATACTAAATCATATAACCTGTAGCCCTTGTGAGTAAAAGAGTAACCCATGAAGATAGATGGAATAGCTTTGGGAGAAAACTTATCATTGAAGTTGGTGACAGTGGCATAACACAAGTAACCCATAGTTCTCATGTGATCAAGCTTGGGTGTTTTACCCTGGAGGAGTTCATAAGGTGATTTACCAGATAAAACAGTGCTAGGAAGTCTATTTATGATGTAGGTTGCAGTAAGGATACAATTACCCCAGAACTTAAGAGGAATTTGAGCTTGAAATCTTAAAGCTCTACCAATTTCAAGTAGGTGCCTATGTTTTCTCTCAGCCACACTATTCTGCTGAGGGGTGTGAATGCAGCTGCTCTGGTGGACAATGCCTTTAGAATTGAAGAGATTTGAACAAAGGCTATTAAAAACTCATGGCCATTATCAGATCTGAAACATTTAATGGAGGCAGAAAATTGATTTTCAACCAAGTGAATGAAATTATTCAGAGTAACATACACATCACTTTTCAACCTCAAAAGAAAGATCCATGTCATTCTGGTGTAATCATCCACTGATGTAAGAAAGTACTTGAAGCCATTGTATGTACAGACTCTATAATGACCCCAAATATCCATGTGTACAAGAGCAAATGGAGTAACTAATTTAGAAGAGCTAATAGGAAAGGGAAATCTAGTCTGTCTTGCTAATGGACAAACAGGAAAATTACAGACACTAGATTTTTACAACTGACTTTTTACTGTAGGTATTTTTTTGTAAAACAGTATAAGGAGCATGCCCCAATCTTTGATGCCATAGAGGTCTTGAGTGGGTTTGAAGTGATGTTGAGGTGGACATGTACTGAGATGAAGAAATAGCAGCTGGTGTTGAGGAACTGAGGATGTAGAGCCCATATTTTTGTCTACTAATCCTCTTCACCATGCCATTGGAGAGGTCCTGAAACAGACAGAAGTCAGGAAAAAAAGTAATTGAACAATTCAGGTCCTTGGTGCACTTGGATACAGACAACAAGTTGTAATTAAACTGGGGTACATAGAGTATATCCTGAAGTGTCTGTGAATCAGCTAACACATGATGACCTGTATGAGTGAATTTTGTGCTTTGTCCATTAGGTAAATGAACAAGATTGGATTTGGAAGTCAGTATAGGTGAGGGTGATGACAGTAAATCTAAGCATGAAACCATATGACTTGAAACTCTAGTATCAATGATCCAACAACCTTGATCAGAATAGTTTAGTTTTCCTGCCATATTTGCCACCTCCTCTATCTCTGATTCATTTCCTTTATTCAGCATCCTGAGAATTTTCTGGTACTGCTCAGGTGTAAAAGTAGGAGTAAAACTATTGAAGTTATTTCCACTGCTGGGTACTCCCTCTTGTATGTTCACATTTTGTGCTATATTCCTTGATCCTTCATACCCTCTTCTATTGTTATAACCTTCATATCTGTCAGATCTTCTCCTGTTATCATAAGAAGTGTTCCTACCACCATTGTTGTTGTCCCTTTTCTTATTATCATATGAGGGCCTCTAATTGTAGCCTTGAGAATTGGTGGAGGCGGGATGATCAGGAGGATAACCATTCAGCTTGTAACAGAATTGTCGAGTGTGTCCCTTTTATTTGCAATAATCACAAAATGAATTAGAATTTCTTCTTCCCCTAGTGGAGGAGGAGGCATTTGGAGCATTTGCTGAGATATAGGCACTAACTTCCCCTTCTCCAGGTGTTGCCCCTAAAATACCACTAGAGTTGGTAGCACTACCACTCATTCTCTGACTCTCTTTATAAATTATCATGGAATAGGCTTGGTTCATACTAGGAGTGGGATCCATCATCAGTATCTGACTTCTCTGAGGTGCATAAGTATCATTCAACCCCATAAGGAATTTCATGAGCTTCTGCTCTTTCAAAAATTCTACCATTTCTTTCGACTTAGCACAATCACAGCCAGGGAAAGGGATAATGGACTCATACTCATCCCAAAGGTCTGAGAGCATAGAAAAGTAGACTGATACACTCGAAATGCCCTGTGTAAGGGAACTAATTTCCTTTTGCATATGGTAGATCTTAGTTTTGTTCACTTTATCGAATCTCTCTTTGAGATCTGCCCAAACCTTTTCAGCTTTGGTTGAGTAAACAATGCCTCTACCTAGTTCCTTTGAAACAGAGCTCATAATCCAGGATTTAACAATTGCATTGCAACGCTCCCATTGATGTAACTTAAAAGGATCATTCTCATACATGTCTCTAGTGCAAGTACCATCAATAAACCCTATTTTATTCTTAACTAACAATGACATTCGCATAGAGCGACTCCAGATCGAGTAATTTTCAGTGCCAATTAACAATTGTGGAACAAGAGGGATACCTGGTGTATCAGAAGGATGAACATAGAGCTCATCATTGCAATCGAACTGAGGAGCTGCAGTACGGGAAGAACTCCCACCATTTCCAGTGAATTCAACGGCCATTGATTAGTAGAATAGAACTTACAAGAAGAACTTGAAATTGAATCAAAAGGAAAAAGGGGCAGAGATAGGATTCCAGAGGATTCTAGAAGAAGGTAGAAACTTCAGATCAAGTAGAACACTGAGCTCTGATACCATGTTAAAACTAGTAAAGGATCCATGGAATTCAAGCTACTTGTAGAGAGAGAAAGCTGTGAGAGAAGAAGTTTGTAGACAGAGAAAAATATCTCATTAATGGTCTTAGCTGAGCTGTACAAAGGAGAAGAATCTCTAATTTATAGAAGCTTACTCATCAAGCTAACTAATAACTAACTTTCTAACTAACTCACTTATCCACATCACTAACTAAGCTTCTAGAAGGTACAATATAAATAGCACTATGTACATTATCCTAACTTCTACAAAAAGGGAAACAAAAACCGACTAAACGTAACATAATTTTACCATAGACGCTATTTAAGGAATGAAAAAATAATAATAATTGAAGAAGAAACTGTGATTACGCCAGGGGTGCATAATCCTTGCGAGAGATTGTTAAGCGGTGAATTAGAACAATTAAAGGGACTGCTGATCAGGAATGGAATATTGCTATGGTTCCAAATAGTGGCCATTGAAATGAGAAGGCCCTGGAACGAAATATTATACTTCATGATAAGGCTACGGTGACACGACCCGGAATCCGGTTAGGCCGTGCGGGCACCCGACATCCTCTTCTACATCCGTCGGGCGAACCCTTACCAATTAAATCAGGAAAATAAATATAACAATTCACAAATAAGGACAAAACTTTTAAAAAAATTACAGACATACTGATTCCTCTAAGCTGTACAAAAGAAACTACAGGTGACTACCCAACGTACTAGGTTTAGGGCTATCCAGACTAGACATCTAAGAGTACAAAAGAAAACAGATACCTCTTGAAGGGAGCAAAATGCAACTGCAATAATAAACAATAAACTGGTGGCCATCTGGAATAAAGCTGGCTCACCCTAACAGCTAGAGTCGTCTTCGCTCCTTCACCACATGGTGATCTCAATCCTGGAGCGAACCTGCCGAAACAAAATAGATAGACAAGAAACAAACAACAAACAAGGGTGAGTCAAAAGGACTCAATAAGTGGGGCAGACTATCCACCTCAAAGAATAGGATAGCTAGCCAGGGAGAAAAGAAATAGATAGACCAAATTCCTTTTATTTAAATTATAAAAAGGCAGAGCCAGATAACAACCGAAAATACGTAAGAAACTTATAAACTCAACCAAGGATGCTTGCCAGAAACATATCAACAAATAAGCAATGCACATATAAGCAAACAGTAGTCATGTACCGCAAGTCTACACAATGGTATAAATTGAGATGAAATGAAATGAAGTGAGATGAAATGAAATGAAATGAAATATGATGCGAAGGGTCACATGTGCCCGTAATCCCATCCCGAAGCGGAATACTCCTGCATTCGAGGGGAATCCAATCTAATAACCAATCGGAGCGGAATACTCCTGCTCCTGGGGCGGAATACTCCTGCACCCGATATAATATAAATCAGAGGCGGAATACTCCTACACTCTCTTGGGGCGGAATACTCCTGCACCCGATATAATGTAAAGCTGAGGCGGAATACTCCTGCACTCTCCTGGGCGGAATCGTCCTACCCTCAATATGATACAATGGAGCGGAATACTCCTGCTCCTGGGGCGGAATACTCCTGCCCTCAATATGATACACTGGAGCGGAATACTCCTGCTCCTGGGGCAGAATACTCCTGCACCCAATATGATATGCAATGTAATGCATATGAATGACATATAATGCGTATGAATGCAATGTGATGCAATAATAATCTTTCACCAGCGCGGGACTCTCATCGACAGCCGGAAAGTAGATGTCAACTCACAGCAGTACAATACTCAGATTCTCAATGCAATACCAATAACAGGACATAACATATAATATAGAATATAAATCCAAGGCTAAGGCGTAATGAGTACGCCTATCAGCAGCTACACACGTAAGGAACACGTGGTAGAAAATCCACGAAGCCAGGTGCCTCCAAAGAAATGGATATAAACACTTACCTCGTTCCGAAGTTAACACTGCTACCCAACAACCGCTTTATTCTCTGAATTCATGCCAAACGATCCTACTGTGTTCAATAAGCAGAAAAATATATCAAATAAGGCTAAAGGCTTCATTCCCCACATCTTAGGGTAATCCGGTTAGGAACCTGATACCCTATTTGCATACGCAATACGCAGGGCAGACCTATGTACAGGGTTTAAGGCCACATAACCAAACCTAAAATAAATTACATTTATAAGTTGCACATAACTCACTGAGTACGAATATATAATCAATTTCATTATCGGGGTCCATTTGACCCTTTAAACTATCAATTTACGTCATTAGGGCGATGCCTAAGATCCCTATTTTTACCGTAAAAATATATTCAAACATACGTAATAAACTCAAATAATATATTAGGATCATTACCTGAATGTTTCGGGGTAAAAATTTTATTTTTCTCCGGCCCCTTTTCTTATTTTCTGGCATTTTTTTCCTGATAATTTTCGTTGTTTCTCATTTTCACAGATTCTGCTCATTTTCACTTCTGTTTGCATTATACTAATAATACCTGGTCCTTAGCCTAACATTTTTATTTCCATTCTTTTCCCTTTTTTTTCATTTTCTCTTTTAAAATTCGCTGGTACGATAAAAATTAAAACGGCACCCTACGATATTTGAAATAATTTCAAATTTTGCATACAAGTTATACAAAATATATGTAACACACTCGCAAAGGCGGATCTCAAATCGGGTTCCCAAAACTCAAGATACGAATTTAAATAGAAAAAGTCAAATTATTTAACTTTCAGCATTTTAGCGGAAACTAGCCGAACAACATCGAAATTCACTTTCGAAAGTTCACAAAAGTCACAAATAATCATACGAACCTAACGGCACTTTCGGATTTCGAATCGGAGTTCGTTCGCCAAAACCGAGCTCAAAAATCTATTTTTAATATTTATTGTCAATAAAAACTGACACCTTTTTCCGATGCCTACCAAACGAGTTCTGATTTAGCTCAAATTTTACAGACATGTCTTAATGAACCTTATGAATAATTTAAAATTATCGGCACGCCAATCGGAGTCCTAACTTCCGAAACGACTGACCGATGTCGTTTCATTCTCCTCCACTTAAACTCTCGTTCGTCCTCGAACGAGCCTAAGTCTAAGACAAGATTCATGCAGATAACAAGAGAAATTGCACGACCTTCATGAGTTACTCCATGGGCATTATTTCCTGATTACAGGATCAGAATTATAACACGCATATCGAACTCTTGGATAAAAACATAGCTGGATAATATCATAACGTCATTGTCCAGCTTATTCTGACTACACTGATCCTTCCTCGATCACGAGAGAAGAGTTCTTCATTTTTGAAACAAAGAAACATGAAACTTTGAATGGGTTAACATGATTCAGCCGACAGTTACCTCTTCGATATACCTTTCGATATAGAACAGGTTGATGGAACTAAAAATTAGTTCACGCTTGATGCAATAGGGGAGCTTTTAAAGTACCTTGTCACTACACACTATAGAAGATTTGATGCAAGCTATATTATTTTTACGAACGCACTATGCAACATCTCAGTTGATGTTAGTGTGGTTCCGCAAGCTCCTTGTGGGAATGTAGTTACTCATATCCTAATGTATGTCAAAGGTTCATCTGAACGGGGTCTATCATATAAGGATAAGGATCATGCAAATAATTCTGGATAGTATGATGCAGACCAGGAATGATCTTCAGACTGAACATCTACTTCAGGGTATTGTCTTTGAATTGGAAATATTATGTCTTGCAAAAGTGAAAATAAAAGAGACATGTAGTTGGACCATGAGCTGAGGCAGAATACCGGCAACAAAGTTGATTATATGTGCACTTATAACGCTAAAGTAACTTCTCTAAGAGTTGAGGTGTGAAGGAGATATACATACCAATGATGGATTGTCGACAAGCTGCACTAGACCTTTAAATCTAAATTTGCATGAAGTAAAATAGCGTCAGTATGAGGATCCAGTTCTAGTTGAATACAGACAGATAGCCAGAAGAAAACCAGAGTCACCATACAGGGTTACTACTGACGGTGTTCTCATGTATAAAGATAGACTTTGTAACCTAATGTTGCAGATTTACGTGGACAGATTATGAATAGAGACACATTATTTCAAATACACTGTTCATCCAGGTTCGACTAAGATATACCATGATCTTAAGCAGATATACTGGTGGGACGGAATGAAGTGTGACATAGCAGAATTTATGGCTCAGTGTTCTAATTGCCAATAAGTTAAAGTCGTGTCATCTTCCCAGACTTTATACTTTCTGCAGATCGGTACGTATATATGATCAGGTCGCCAGCTTATCTCTATCATTAGCAGATTATTAGTGGGTTTAGCAATAATCGACACTCATTGTAGGTTTCTATCGTGGCACTAGGTTGGGTCGTGACAAAAAGTAGTATCAATACCTCAAAAATTTAGTATTACCATTCAGTATTTGGAGGAAGACTCCTCCACTTAAAGCACAAACTCATGCAGCTATTTGAATAGGAATAACCATCCTCGCACAGCCTGCCGCACTAAAGAAGATTTAGCTAAAAGCTGAACGTAGGTAGACCTAAGCTACCAAGTACCCTTTCGATTTGCCAAACAGCTGCAACTCTCGAGTTCATACCTTTGCCGTAAACACCACCGCCTGATGGATGGTACTTCTATATAAAAATTTCGGCAGAGTTTCCCCTGAAACCGGATGATCCGCAAAAACAGAACCAGCACTATACTATACATGGGAATAGATACCCGGATAAACTGACATCCAAAACAATAATATGCTTATCCGGCTACAATAACACGTACTCTGCCTCAACACAGGGAACGTCACAAGCGGCTATCAATCGCCCAAGCTCACTACTGCCGGATGAAGAAGAAATGGAAATGGATCAAGGATATAAATAATTAGAGCTTCAGGAAGTTCATCTTCTTATTTGCTTGGCTACCAAAGCTAGACTACTTCCGAGTCAGGCGAGCCAAAGAATCGCAATTGAAGAGATAGACATTAGATAAGCTTTATGGAAAAACATCCATACCAATTTAACCTCCCAATAAGAAGGAAACTCTGAAAATTTACCATAATACCCTTTTATAACTAAGACAAGCTCATAGAATAACATGACTCTACTAGAATCTCGAACCAAGAGGAGACACATAGATCGAGCATTACTTACTAACCACTTTACACCGGAAGAAACAACGACACTTCCTAATGGTGACGAATAAGAATCCTATCATCCTACCAACACTGATTTCCAATGAGAGAGGTAAAATTACTTGATATAATAACACAAGGTGGCATAACAGGATGCCAAGCAGATAATAGCAATACTCACCGTCAAATCTCTCATATTTAGATTAGATAAACTAGTAGGGTCTCATAAATGCCAGGAATAAATCGTATCAAAAACTCACCCCTCTACCGCAACAGATTCTTAATTACGACAATATCCAAGGAAACCGTCGAAACATGATAAGACACACCATTTCCAGATCGATCGGAAAGATAAATCTTACTTACAGATAAGGGAAGAAAAAACACACGGGTCTACTACATCGGATGCCTCAGCATCCTGCCAAACTAGCAGTTCATAGAACTGCCTCTGCAGCTGAGCTGAGCCACTACCCTGACAATCACTTTCTGGAGAACCACTGCCACCACATTCTCAGCCTCTACTGGATGGTGGCATTTCTTTTGCTGATTGAGATCTAAATGAAATTCCCTGCGACTGCGCAGATGCCTGATGACGAGAGAAATGACAACTGCCTACTCGTCGGAGTAAGGGAAAACTCCTCAAAGGATAACCAGAATCACGATAATGATAACACCTTTTCACTGAGAATGGAAGCTGGACAGATTGTTGAAAGCTATAAAGAGAAAAACTAGGTCTGATATGGACGAACTACTGGCGCACTCCAAGAATCGCGTAACACAAGCTGAGATGACTTGGAAGGTGACCTCCCAAAATTATCGGAACTCTTACC
Source organism: Petunia axillaris subsp. axillaris (assembly GCA_029990575.1). Taxonomy (NCBI): domain Eukaryota; kingdom Viridiplantae; phylum Streptophyta; class Magnoliopsida; order Solanales; family Solanaceae; genus Petunia; species Petunia axillaris. Next base: position 6,242,886 of record JARKNS010000001.1, on the reverse strand, counting down.
TCCAAATGAGGTACCATGGTTACCCACAAGGGTCGTGGGATCTCTTACTTTCCCGCTCTAACTCTTCCCGCTCTAACTTATGGTATGCCTCGAACCTTCGGGCAATATTAACAACAACATCAAATAAAATCCAGACCTCAATTTCTCGATCCATCTAGGATTTCAAAGAAAAATAAAGGCTATCAATAAATCTCTAAATCTCTCGAAAGGCTCATGAACTAGTTCTAATGCATATCCAGCCATTCTATAGAATTCAATCTCATATTCTGAAACACCAACAGGCTAACCGACAGGCTACCCTGTCCAATTCACTCAAACTGGCTAACAGTTGTCATTTCGCTCGCTACTCGAAAGGAACTTTTCCACGAATCTAAAAGGAAAACTGAACCAAGTTAGCTAATAAGAGAGCGGTCCACCAATTCAGGGTTGGACCCTCTGAAACTGGAAAGCAGAATAATCAACACCATACCGCTCGATATGATCAAGAGTCTGAAGGATACTGACATCATTTATTTTTTAAAAATCACAAGATTTATCTAATGCATTGCTTAAGAATATTGGAAAGTTCAACAGCATAAAATAATGCAACCTCTTTGGGCACTCGGACCGAACTGTTAACTCGGCTAGCTAACCAGCCAGAACAATTGGAGGCGCAACACATGCTGCATTTGAAACATATTTTACTGGGGCAATATTAAGAACTGGAATAAAAGTTCCCTGAGACCGAGCATCTGCACATGCGACAACCTGATAAGCTGCCTAGCGAATAATAGGTTTTTGCGGTATCTGCGTCACCAAGATTCTCGTAAAAGCATCGTAGAGAGCCAAGGGAACCACAAGGCCCTGCTCCCTTGCCCATCGCGAGCTCGTACAGCTGGGGCCTGCGAAACTGGATCGTCAGCACGATCTACAACTCTCGGGGCTTGAATAGCTCTAGCCCCAGGCTAGACTACTTCGTCCTGAACTCCTTCCGTTTGCTGATTTGTCGTACGAGGGTTCACGACTACCACGAACGAATTAACGAAAATACTTTTGCATCCTAGACCAACGCACGATCAGAAAAGAAGGAAGTGAAACTTCCTAAATGCCATCATAGGCTCTCGTAGATAAGTACGGACGTCTACGTACCCATCAGCGAGACTCTACTAGACACTGTCTTAGTCTGGATAGACTCTAAATCGGGCTCTGATACCAACTGACACGACCTGAATTTCGGTTAGACCATGTGGGCACCCGAAATCCTCCCCTAGACCCGTCGGGCGAACCCTTACCAATTAAATTAGGAAAATAAATATAACAATTCATAAATAAGGACAAGACTAAAAAAACACAAAGACATACTGACACCTATAAGCTGTACGAAAGAAAGTTACAGCTGACTACCCAACATACTAGGTTTAGGGCTATCCAGAGTAGATATCTAAGAGTACAAAAGAAGACAGATACCTCTTGAAGGGAGCAAAATGAAACTAAAATAATAACCATTAAACTGGTGGCCATCCGGAATAAAAGCTGGCTCACCCTAACAGCTGAAGTCGTCTTCGCTCCTACACAACATGGCGAACTCAATCCTGGAGCGAACCTACCGAAACGAAATAGATAGACAAGAAACAAACAACGAACAAGGGTGAGTCAAAAGGACTTTATAAGTGGGGCAGACTAGCCACCTCAAAAAATAGGATAGCTAGCCAGGGAGGAGAAACAGATAAACAAAATTCCACTTATTTAAATTATAAAAAGGCAGAGCCGGATAATAACTAGAAACACGTATGGAATGACAAAATCATCAACAACCATGAACGTAAAATAACCAAAACATATAGGTATCCCGAGCTCATCAACGCTGCGGCGTGCAACCCCATCCATATATTCATCCTGTTGCGACGTGCAACCCGATCCATATATTTATACCGTTGCGGCGTGCAACCCAATCCCCGCAACCCAGAATACGAGCCATAAATATATAGGCAAATAAGCAATGCACGTAGAAGCAGAACAGTAGTTATGTACCACAAGTCTACATAATGGTATGGAATGAAATGAAATGAAATAAAATGAGATGAAATGAAATGAAATTATGCAAAGGGTCACATGTGCCAAATAAATGGACCGGAATCCTCCTGCTCCGAGGGCGGAATCCTCCTACCCTCAATATGATGCAATGGAGCGGAATCCTCCTGCCCCGAGGGCGGAATCCTCCTACCCTCAATATGATGCAATGGAGCGGAATCCTCCTGCTCTGAGGGCGGAATCCTCCTACCCTCAATATAATGCAATGAAGCGGAATCCTCCTGCTCCGAGGGCGGAATCCTCCTACCCTCAATATAATCCAATGCATAACCAGAAAACGTAATACATTCGAAAACGGTGTGATGCGATAATAACCCTTCACCAGCGCGAGACTCTCATTGATTGCCGGGAAGTATATATCAACTCACAGCCAGAGTACAATGCTCAGTTCCTCCATGCAATACCAACAACAGAACATAACATATAACATATAATGTAAATTCAAAGCTAAGGCGTAATAAGTACACCTATCGGCAGCTACACACGTACGTGGTAGAAAATCCACGAGGCCAGGTGCCTCCAAAGAAATGGATATAAGCACTTACCTTGTTACAAAGTTAGTACATCCATTCAATAACCGCTTGTCCTTTGGTTTCATTGTCAAACGATCCCACTCTATTCAATAAGCAGAAAATAATATCAAATATGGCTAAAGGCTTCATTCCTCACATCTTAGGGGAATCCGGTTAGGAACCTGATACCCTATTCGCATACGCAATACGCAGGCCAGGCCTATGTACAGGGTTTAAGGTCACATAACAAAACCCCAAATAATTTACATTTATATGTTGCACATAACTCACTGAGTACGAATATATAATCAATTTCGTTATCGGGGTCCATTTGACCCTTTAAACTATTAATTAAAATTATTAAAACGATGTCTAATATTCCAAATTTTACCGTTAAAACATATTTAAACACACGTAATAAACTCAAATAATATATTAGGATCATTACTTGAATGTTTCAGGGTGAAAATTCTACTTTTCTCCGGCCCCTTTTCTTATTTTCTGGCTTTTTTCCATATTTCCATGTTTCTGTTTCACCTTTCACGTTTCTGTGCTTCTTTCTCCCTCTGTTGTTGAAATTGATCAGGGGGGATATATATCCCCCACCGCCTAACTTCATTTCATTTTAAGTTTTGTCTTTTTCTATTTTTTTTCTTTTTCGCGACGAAAATTAAAACGGAACCCTACAATATTCGAAATAATTCCAACTTTTGCATACAAGTTATACAAAATATATGCAACATACTCGCAAAGGCGGATCTCAAACCGGGTTCCCGAAACTCAAGATGCGAATTTAAATGAAAAAAGGTCAAATTATTTAACTTTTGGCATTTTAGCGGAAACTAGCCGAAGAACATCGAAATTCACTTTCGAAAGTTTACAAAAGTCACAAATAAACATACGAACCTAACGGCGCTTTCGAATTTTAAATCGGAGCTCATTCGCCAAAACCGAGCTCGAAAATCTCTTTTTAATATTTATCGATAATAAAAACTGAAACCTTCTTCCGATGCCTACCAAACGAGGTCTGATTTAGCTCAAATTTTACAGACAAGTCCCAATGGACCTTACGAATATTTTAAAATTATCAGCACGCCAATCGGAGTCCTAACTTCCGAAACGACTAACCGAGGTCGTTTCAACTTAGCTAAGAACTTCTTAGCCAAATTATCCCAAGTAGTGATAGACCCAGACTTTTCAGCCTTTAACCACCTCTTTGCTGCCCCAATCAGCGAAAACGCATGTCAAGCGAGCATAATCAATAGGAACTCCCGTCGGTGTGTAAGTATCACTGATCTCCAAGAAATTCAGAATGTGTTGCTGCGGATCTTCATGAAGTAATCCACTATATTGCCCAGTCACATGCAGCAATTGAATCATTCCGGACTTAATCTCAAAGTGCCCGGTGATAGCAAGCTTAACTATGCTAGATGCTACCCCCTCCAGGCTGGGGAGAGCAACATCTCGCACAGCTAAGGTGCGTTCTTCTGCCATTCCTGTAGGTAAAGATCAAGCAGGACCTAATACCTGAAACAGCACAAAACTCATAACAAAAATTAAACCTGAATAGATAATAAGTAATCGTTCAAAAAGAAATCCGTCAATTATTAGTCCCCGACAACGGTGCCAAAAACTTGTTGGTCCCAACGCGCACGTAAGTATACGTGGTCGATAAGTAATAAAGTGATAAGTAGAGTATCGTTCCCACGAGGACTATTCAGACTGGACTCCTAACAAACAATTTCTTAACAACTACTCAGGGATCTTTTTCCAATAGTGAGGATTTTATTAACTAAAGAACAGTAATTAAAATGGTAGAAGTGAATTCAAACAATGGAGCAAAATTTGGTCGTAAACAATATTAATGAGACAGTCCAGGGTCAGAGTTACGAATAATCCAGTTGAGTTATCCTGTTGATTCCACTTCTTAAGTCCCAAGATTGCTAACTAACAGGTTAATTGTACCCATGAAAATCTTTCGATTCTTCACGGTCTATGCAGGCTACTCCAATCCCTATATGTCTATGGGTTGAATCACGTGTACGCATTAACGAATTCTATATTTAGCTAAGCTAGGTGAGCAAGTATATGTCTATCCTACTCACAAATTGGTTCCCCGATGCCCGGGTTCACAATCTAGCTCTATTCTTTCTTATTGCGTTCATAAATCTCCTCTTTCGAGTTCAATCTAAAAACCGTAGATAGTGTTCAATTATTCGGCCGTTATAATCAAACAATTATGATCAAGAAAGAATAAACAAACTATAATTGGAATTCAATTCATGGAAATCAACATTCAAACCTCAACCTTCATGAATTCACTCTAACCCTAAGAGATGTGTTTTTGGTTCTTCTCGAAGGAGAACTTTCAGTAGAATTAAGAAACTACTACATCCCTACAGAGAAGCAACTCATGATCTGTGCTGGGTGAAAACAACTATAGCTCCATATATATAGTTCTTGTGCAGGGTTGCTACTATCCCGGATCAAGTAAGCACTTTGTCATGTAGTTAGACTCATCCAATTATACACGAACCTTTATAAGAATCCCTAGCATATCAGCGTGAACTAACAGTGAATATTTAATATGTAGTCAAAAATTCAAAACTGCAGAGCGACAATATGCAGCAATATCAAACGCCACATGCGAAAATTTAGCAGGTTTGATCAACAGAGAAAGTGTGTGGAGTCTCATTAAAAAGAATTGTAGTACCTGCATCGAGTCAAGTATAAAACGGTCTTCTATATATTGTTCCTTGATCTTCTTGACAACCCTTTAAGTAAGATCCAATAAATTTATCAACCAGAAACTGTCTGGAATAGGATCATACTTCCTTGTCTGCACAGATAAAGATCCCACATAGGAATAAATTTATAGAATTTCAGAATAGCTACAACTCAACTTCTCAAAGTTCGTCAACATCGGATATACATAAAATTTGAATTTCTAAAAGGGAAACTAAATCTAAAGATCTATATGAAAAAGCAAACAAAAGAAACCGTAAGATGTCAGTTATGGGAAATACTAAAATTCATCGTAATGTCCAATTTCAACTTACTAATTGTACTCTATGCTTGCTTGCCATATAAACATTCTTGATAATTTTGTTAAGACCTGCAAGGGTATATGAGTTTAGAAAATTCAAAGTGGCTGTTTAGATAACTAAATATCAAGTGAACAAAATAGAAGATGAAGAGCGGAATTAAAATATACCTTTCTCCGCCATTGAATCTTTTGGCACCATGAAATTAATTGTTCCCAATGCAAATCGTAGCCTATCAGAAATCAAATTAGTATGCTTAGTGTATGATTTCAAGAATCCCAAAAAATAATTAAAGAAAACGTGAAAGGGTATAGGAAAGTACCGATAGAGAATGTGGATGAGCAAAATCCACAATTGCACCCCTTTTCTATCATTCATATTACTGACTTCATACCCATCTGAATTTTGTTTTAAAATTCATCGTGTAATAGATTGTACTGATAAACGTTTTGAAGGAGATAATGCAGCAGAAACACAAAATCTATACATGAAAAAGAGCAGTTTTAGTGGTTTTTATGGAAAGGGTGGATGGAACGTGGGTGTAATCAATCTGTTAAGCTGCTGTATTTAGGAGAACTTTTAAGAGTTACTCCTATGTAGAAGTTGCAATTTCTTCTAGATAAGATTAATTCAAAAAACTTTTTGTTTCTGACTATTTGTTCTTTAATTTTAAAATAAAAACAAATATGGATATCAGTTACCAACTAAATCACCTACTTTAACCAATTTGTCCTAAAATCTAACACATGGCTGTTTTTTTGATGTGACACTTGGCTAATTATTAATGGTCACTACATTCCTTTTAATATATATATATATATATATATATATATATATATATATATATATATAGAGAGAGAGAGAGAGAGAGAGAGAAAGAGAGAGAGATTAATGGCATTTGTTGGATTTTCGTTTGGTGTGCGAACTGCTAGGCATCTTGAGAGTTTAACCGAATTTGGTTCACAAGTATGTAGTGGTCTTTCTTTTTACCATCCCATTTATTTCTTTCTTTCTTTCTTTCTTTTTTTTCTTTTTTTTAAATATTTTGTAGGTGGTTTATACTAATATGAAATTTGGTGTTGCTTCTAAATTTTAATATTCATATATCCCTGCAAACATGTAGCAAATCATACTTACTATCTTTATGAAGAGTTCGTAAATCAGAAATTACAATTTAAATCATGACGTTATAAGTTTGAATTTGTGTGTTGTTAGCCACTAGAGGCAGAGCTAAAGGGAGCCTAGGGTATTCAATGGAATCACTTTCGTCGATAGTTTGCACTGCATAATAGGGTAAACACAAGATGTTTTGGTTATAAATAAAACTTTTAGTCCCTTTCATATAAGTTTAAATTTAAGTTGTGCTTCTCTAGTATTTCCTCCTCCTTTTTTCCGTATCCCCTTGTATGAATTTTTGGCGCTGCCAGAGTTAACCACCGCTGTCCTGTTGATTTGATCTTCCAATGTTAACTACTCCATATAAGACATCATATTTTCATATGGTAATTATACCTTAGCTTGAAGAATAGAGAAAAGTCATATAACTCTTTCTTGATCCTTATATCATGATATTAAGATTAAGCAACCAGCTTATTAATTAGTTGAATAAACCGGTTACATCTTAAACATAAACTTGTACCATATAAGCGAGTACTTCATTGACATGCCACGTTAATATCTGTACTACTTGATGAATAAACTTTCTTCACAATTGTCCCTCTATAACATACATAATATCCATATGTTTTCTATCTATATTTTCTCTGCTTCTAAATAGTTTACAAAGACATTGTCATTCTAATCTATCTGTCCTTTTGTATGACAAAATAGGGTACTAAGACGAGGAATTGTATATTTCGTGTACACATCAGGGCAGATGCATTGAAAATAGAAAACCAACCCAAAGAACAAATCAAACAGGCGATTGTTGCACATCTGAGCTATGATTTATCTGTCTCCTGTTGTCACTGCTCTTGCGCTTGAGTATTTCTTTAAGCTCAGCTTCTCTTTTATCAAAAACATCAATCAAGTCCTTGAAGCTACGTGCCCGGAGGGTACGCCTACTAGACCTTGCAGACTCAGGTTCATTGATCTCTGGTTCCTCTGTCTCGGGGGCATACCTGAGGTATTGACAGTAAACCCTGCAGAAAAACACTATAAGAGCAACAGCACAAGCAGCAGCACATATCACATATAGGCCCCAGAAACTCTTCAGCGAAAGCCGAGCGTCATCAACTTGGTTGTTTTGTGAAGAGCATCCATTGTTAGATAGCCATTTGTCATGGATCCGTTGTAGTTCACCGTTTTCTGACAGTTGAAGGATCGCAGTTGACAAATCAACAGCCAGAGGAGAGTCCCTTTGAAATGCCTGACCAAGGAAAGTTAAGATCAGTTTAAGTAGACCGGATTGCCTGTGCACCATTCCTAGCGTATTATCACTAGTAGCTAGACACGCGATGCTATAGTTTTCATTTTTTCTTTTTCTGATTTTGGATTGAGTTGTCTCTGTTCCTCTTCGTGGGGGGATGGGGGTGAAGGGAAGTTTAGATCATTTGAAGTCGTATTTACAGTTTTATGGCAAACTGTCAGCTCTACTCATTATGGCAAAGCAAAGGCACTTACAAAGCCCCATCCGCTCTTAGTAAACTCCTGCCCGACAGTCCTGAATATACATTTGTTATTGGATAGAAATAGCTCAACATAAGGGAGCTCGTCGACAATGGCTGCAACACCACCACCTTGTGGACCTTTCTGGAGGGCACTGACATATTCATCTTCGCTTTTTATTGTTCGGAGCCGTGATTCTGAAACACGGAGCTCTTCGATGAGATACTTGTATGCAAATGACCCATCCTGGACTCCTATAGGATCAGGGCTTGAGATTAAACTGTCAATTCCTTCAATTCCTGAAGACAGCTGCTGCACCGTAAGGATAGATGTCAAGCTAGCTGTATAGCTTGAGTTGATAACTAGAACCGCAAAGAGCCAGAAGATCAGCACAAGGCGTCCCAAGGTGCTGACTGTGTTCTCTCCTGCATTTAATCGTTAAGGAGTGTCAGCTACGCAAAAGAGGATCTATTAAATAGCAACTTGTAATCAAAGAGGATATACTTACTGTGTGCAAAAAACATGGTTGAGAAACTAAACCTGAAAGAAAAAAAGGAACTTAGTACCAGTGTTAACATATACATACAGGTAAAATGATTTATTAAAAGAAAGGATCTTCTTGACATCAATGATTTCATCAAGAATTCAATCTGTGGAAAAGAAAGTCTCAAAATATTTTTTGGTCCCAATACCAATGAGCTCCAATATAAACAGATATCCTTTCATCTCCAACCAGGGCTCTAATAGCTTATAGACTTGTACTTCCTGTGCAACTGGTGCTCGTTATACATTGATTCTTCCATTATTAGTTTTATAGAACATTCATACAAAGCACAACTTTCTTAAACGGCACATCGATACTCATTCAAGAGAGGTTAAAGTAGTGAGAGGTGCTAACCAGAAGACTGTAACAAGCTGTTGCCTTGGTGGACCACGGAATTCAGGATTCATCCGATGCTCAAGAATCCAAACAACAAATCCAACAAAGAGGAAGAATGCACCAGTTACAGCCCACATTTGAACTGTAAATGGCCTAAGGAAAGCCCAAGGACTGGATTTAACCTCTTTGACAGGAGCTACTACGACGAGTCCAGATTCCATATAAGGTTGTGTGAAGTCCACAATCCTTGTGCGATTTGTCGTAATTGCAATATCCCCAACAGCTGCATCATATTTCTAAGAAGCAAAATGGATTTAATTAAGTGCTCTATGGAAAGTTTTCCCATCATTTTATATATTGCGTCATACTATAGTGTAGGACAGAACAGATCTTAATTAAAGGCAGAGAGACAGGATATTGCATTGGTAGCAAATGCAGAAGAAACCCAAATTTTCTTGGACAAACCTGCCTATCAATCTTCAAGAATTTTATTAAAGGAGTTTATTCTTACCAACCAATTCAATTCAATTTCATATTTATTGAATTTACTGTGGTATATCATTTAGCAACTAGAAATATATTAGTTAAACATCACACTGAACCAAGCATTTGAGTTATTCATAAGTAACTCCTCGACAAATTCATATTAGTATGGAATCCACTTCTGGTCATGCATATTTTACTAACCCTCTGAAGAACTATGATCCTTTTAATCAGTCAGCACCAAGGATCTATATCACACCATATATGTGAATAGCAACCTTCTCACTTTCACAATTAGTTCGTACTTCCATCACAGCAAATTCCAATACATAGATATTGAGTCTGACCGGCCAGAGTAGCTTTGTCATAAATATTAAGTGGCTGAAAGTAAAAAGAAAATTAATACTCACATTTTGTGCAACATCATACACTATGTCGTTGAATGAGGGGTTTCTTTTCCCATCTCCATATAAAATGTAGACATGAGGGACAGGGTAAGCCAACAAGTCTATTGCAGCCTCAAACACATCAATGCAATATCCTTTCACCCCTGAAGGCCCTATATCTTTACTCACGAACGCTTCAAAAGTAACACGGAAAGGAACGGCAATTCGCAGGGGTTTAGCATTATTGGGGAACACCCATCCTCGAGGTTGTTTAATAGTTTCTCCAGGCCATATGGCATTATATAGATGTTGGTCACTTGTTGAAGTGTTTGGAGGCATTGTGTATAAAACCTCTGGAGTTATAACAGAGAGACCAGAATAGTTTGACCAGTAACCTATCATACGTAATCCAGTTCCACCAATGTTAAGAACATCATATGCTGGATGAATCAAATTCTTCTGAGGATCAAACCGAATCTGACCAGTTAGACCAGTGAAGTTCATGCCAACAAGTATCTGGAGTAATTTTTGTCCTTGGTCGAAAACTCGGAGGGTTGACAAATTCAGAGCACTTCCATTGGTATCATGTAAACTGGGGTCATCAGAGAAAGTGACATTTCCACCATCCTTGAAGAAAAGGTCAAGGGCACTGGCAATTAACCAAACTGTATCATAAGCATAGAGTGCATAAGAACTAAAATTTGAACTTTTTACACCCTTAAAATTTTTCCATCGAGATGCAAATGTCTTTTTGTGATCAGAATCTGGAGTGTGATGGCGAAGCGCGACAACCCCCTGTATTACATTCATAGTATCTGTGCTAACTGAATCTGAAGAATCTAAAACAGATGGAAGCCAATCAGTAGCAATCCAAACATAGCCACTGCTCATCATACCCAAATTCTTTGCCTTCGAAAAAATTGATAATCCAGTATCAGGATTTACGTGAACAATATATACTCGTGCCTCCATGAGGTTCACAGTGACTAACAAGTCATCAATCTCACTGCTAGAAGCTCCAGGAGGAAAGGCTGCTTTGTAAGAGATCTTGGCCCGCTTCTTTGCAAGGGCATCACCCAACACAGATATCCCATTTCTACCATTATCATCATCAACAAATATGGCTATAACCTCCTTCCATCCATAATAATCAACCAAATCAGCTATAGCATACATCTGGAAGTAATCATTTGTGACAGTTCTAAGAAAATATGGGTACTGCAGAGAGGAAAGAGTGGGATCAGTTGCAAAAGACAAAAGTGGGACACGAAGTTCATTCACTACATGAGAAATGACGTGTGCAATTCCTGAAGATTGTGGACCAATTGCAGCGACCACTTCTTTCTCCATCAGCTGCAAAGCTACAAAGCAAGGATGCATGTCTGGTATTAAGAGGGGTACAGGAAAGAAAGCAATACATACATGCAAGAAAAATAACTTAAATGTGATAGGAACACTCGCGTCGGTTATGCTTTTAACAAAGGTTCTTGTCTACAAACAATATCTTTTATCAAGACGTCGAATTATTCCAAAATTCTGAAACAGGCGATGTAATATAACTTACTTCTGCATTTCCTAACTGTGGAACTACTAAAAGTCTAAATGCATTCACGATTGTTTACACTTTTCAAAATACTCCCTAAATAATCCATCAAACCCTTGTTCATGGTACCACCGGGTCCACAATGTTTAAAAGATAAAGAAGTAGAGGAAAGAAACACCTCACCCCCTTCTATATGAACAATTTAAGCAAGCAAGGAATGGGAATGACTGAGCACATCGTAGTCTCTAATTTTTACATTTAACGGGAAACAGCACATAAAGAAATCAGCCTTAAGATGCCAAGTGGCAAAGAAGATATATGCTAAAACTACAAAAGGAGTTGAAAATAGGAGACCTAAATTATCAAATTTATTATATACAATGAAGGAAATTATAGAGGATATAATCTTTTACCATCAATGGTCCCAATGAATCCACTGCAATTTGTATCCTGCAATACGACGTTCAATTTGGTTCCGCTGAGTACAGTAGAATCAGCATTAACATCATCAGCTGCAGCTACAATAGCTGGCATTATAGAACTCCCAATGACTGAATTAACTGTGAATAAAGCTCCAATATTCACCACTCTTGGCCTAGATAATGAGGAGGAGACTGTGGCATTTCCAGTCCCACCAAGAACTGAAAGAGGCATCCATATACATGAAACCAAGAAGAGAAATTCTCTCCTCCGCGCTCGAGCCTCCATCCCCACCTGCCAGCGAGTGGCTACTTCAAAGTATCAATTCACCTCACTGTTTCTCCCAAAAACTAAACACCTGCCAACAACAACAACTACAACGCCTCAGTGACAAACAAGTTGAAGTTGACTACATGAATCTTCATTGACCATGTCCTAAACTCATGCCAATAGATTTAAAACAAAGATGAGGCTCAAATCAAAAACAGTTTGAAGATAAAAATCCAAGATTTTCAGCAAGGGTTCTCAAAAGTTATGAACTTGACAAAACAAGTAGTTTCAATGTGAGCCTCACTCCAAGAATCTGAAGATAGATGATCCATTACTGTCAGCAGGCTTCCTAATTTGCTAAAGGAGAAATGAATCAAGAAAGAGGAGAATTCATCACAAGAAACCAACAAAAGCACAATAATTCTGAACCTAAAAATATCAAGGATACAGAAGCTTGATCCTAATATGATTTGATTCCCATTTGAGAAAGGATTGAAACATGGTAATAAAATATTTACATCTAAATAAACCTGCTATTCTAGAGAATTCAAATGCCAAACAGTCAATCACCAAGATTATTTAAAAGTAACTAAACAACAAGGTTAATATAATAAAATAAGGAAACTACAAAAAGTGTACACTTCGCCTAGGAATTTGTGTTGACAGGTGATAAACAAAAGGATAAACTGAGTAACAATTAATATAAGATAGGGAATATCTTGTCTGTTAAAAGGTAGTGGCATTTGTGGTTACCTAAAATCCATTCATGGATACAACATTACAAGTTACTACCTTGAACTGATATCATCCACACACAGATTATATATAAACACAAAAATTGTGTGTGTTTGTGCGTGTGGACAAGGGAACTGGTTACTATACTAAATTATTTGTATGTGAAAGATTATATGGCGCATAAATATATACTAAATAGATTAATTAAACTATAAATCAACAACTACTTACCTGTTATTGTTGTTAACAGAGTTGCATAGTTGTTGTCACGTTCTTGACAGAGCAACTTATTTGTTTTTTTTGTTTAAATATTTTATTATTATATAATAATTGTACGCTTATAGAACTCTATTAGATAATTTTATCTTTTATCAAAGATAAGCTTTATACCCAACTTGTATGGAACAAGAAAGTGATGAGCAGCTTTCAAGAAGACTTGTATACAGAATACAAGTGTAGGAAGGTTCTTGTAAAGTCGGTAAAGAATAATTCTTTAATATGTTTACTCTCATTTTCACTTCTTATCACCTGCCGAATCAAATTATTCACAATTATACACTAAATTAGGTTAATAGTATTAAAAATATTTTCCCACGCAATTTAAGTGACGCATTTAACTTAGCAATAAAATAGCTAGATAAACTTTTAAGATATGTGATCCTAAACATATTAACCCCTTCGTTCTGTCTTTATCTTGGACAGAAAAAAGAATGACATAATTATATTAAAAAATTAACTTTATAAAATAATTTATAGATACACAAATTTATAAGGTCTATTTTAAATCACGTATCTTTATTTTTTCTAAAATTATACGCCTAGTCAAATCAACTTTACATTAAAACGGAGGGATTACAGTCTATAATAACCTGTCATTAAAAAAAAGGCAAATTTTCAGAATGTAATTTTTATCTGGAGGGCTGAGATGTTGTCACGTCATCAACTTTGTCGGACAAGTCAGGACATACCTTCCATCAGATAATGTTTTTCTAAGGACCCACTGGTGTGTGTGAAACACGTGGATTATCTGAACTCTCTGTCCAAATCTGCCATGTGATACCTTTTTTCAGAAACTTGCAAGTATTCATTACCTGTCGTTCTGTACACATCTTTTCTTTTGGAATAACTCCCGACCTACATAAATCACGGCAATTTTTGACATACAGCTGCTAAATGAAGAATACTACTCCCTCCGTCCCATTTTGTTTCTCCTAGTTTGATTTGACACAAAATTTAATAAATTATGAAAAACTTTTAGAACTTATAGTCTAAAATGAGCCAAAGATATTTGTGTGACTACAAATGAGTCAAAAAGTAAGTTTGAAGTTGAATTATTTTCAAATTTAGAAATATGACAATCTTTTTGGGACAGACTAATAAGGAAAGTATGACAAATAAAATGGGACATAGGGCAATACTAAGCTTTTTGCAATGTTTTATTAGTTTTAAAAGGAAGTACCACAATTAAGTATCCATGTCAAACAAGGTGGCTTTATAAATATTTATAGACCATTTATTTTTATCTAATTCAATTCATATCATCATAATATTATATAATATAATAAAATAAATGTATACAAATAAAAATAAAAATAAAAAATTAAGAGTATCAAAATGTTTCTATTATCACCAACATAATCGATATCACCTACATGGAGCTTAAAAATGCAATAAGTTGTCAAAAATAGCCGATGAAAAGTCCAATATCTTGGAGTTTAAACTGAACTTGAGAAAAAAAAAATATTGAGCTAAAATTGAAGTTAAAATCTCAAATGATCACTCAACTTTGGAAAATTAACCATCAAAGTCACTTTGCTTTGGTTGGTCCCAAAAAGGTCACTCAACTTAGGGAAAATATCTCCAAAAGTAATTCTTGCCGATTTTTGTACCGTCACCCACCGGAAATCTGACGTGGCTTTATCAAATATTTTTATATAACCGTAGGTCCCACTTTCTTTACCATGTAAGACTTTTTAGTTACTTAATTTAATTAAGCAAATCTTTTATTTTAACTTCCAGATCACTTTTTATATATGTATTAAGTTAGTTTCGAGTAGAATTATTTTTGTGTAACTAATGTAAAATTTGAATGAATTTTGGGTAACAAAATAAAGAACAATGACCTTTAGATAACAAACATGAAAGTTGAATGACTATTCATGAAATTTACTCACATAAGAACTGGTTTAATACGTGGAGTATATAACAAAACAGGCGTCTTTGATCCCTGGAAAAGAAAGAAACAAAAAGATAGCCACGTACAATGTGATTTGGACTTTATATATCTTCAAGTAATATTTAAAAATTTTGGCACAATCAAAAAGGGAAGACTATTAAAACCAATGTGAAGGGAATACTTTATTGCATAATATCGACCATGCAGTAGTGTGGTATTTGCGTCAAATACTTACTATATAAATACCGTAAATGGCGTCTTACTAGCCTTTTTTTATATGAACACTTGAATTCGTTTGGTTTGAGAAATTATTAAAAGTTGGACATTCTATAAATTTGGGATAAATTTTATGTTGGTATTAAAAGTGAGACTAAATCTTGGAATTACATATCACACCTTTTATATGGGATAAGATAATCTCATAATTGTGAGATAAGTTCTATTCCAGTTTATTTAATACCTCCAAGCAAATATGAGATAAACTAATCCGAAAATTAATCTCGGGATTATATCCCTTATTCCGTCAACCAAACGACCCTTTACATCCTTTATGTTTGTTCACTCACCTACTTGGAACGCTAATTATATGTGCTGAACTTTTGCTTTATTAGCTTCGCATGTCTTGGATTTTTCTTTTGATTTTGCATTTTCAAGAATCTGTTCCCTTACAAAATGAAAATAGTGTAACTTTCTTCCAATGTATCTGTTCTTCACTGGTATCATGTTTGACGTCAAATAACTGACCTCACGCGCTCAGTTTTGGCTTATTGTAAAAAAATATAAATGAAAGAAGTATTTAACTGATGATGTTAATGACAATAGCGATCTGATTTTGATACGGAGCTCTTGCTAACTAGAATAGTTACATATATGATGCAGAAAATTGCCAGACTTTATATCACTCTTCGATTCAAATTAGAGTAAAAACAACAAGGATAACCAATATTTATGATCTCGATGCTAATGAGTCCAATGACTTATCCCGGAATGTATTAGTAAATGATTTCTGCAAGATCAAATTGTGTGATGTAGGGAAAATTAGGCGGATCGATAAACTAAGATGCGGAAGCAATAATCATAAGATAACAAGAAATAGGGACGGGGAAGAACAGAAAATAGAAGAAAGAACGAATCAAACTAACAAATAGATTGATTCAAAAGGGAGAAGATACTCGAACCATTAAACGGGGTCACACTAGTGGTGATCCTCCATAGATTCCAAGTAAGAGATACATAAACCCAATCTTCAACAAGAAGGACCTAGTCTCTTCTAAAATCTATTCTTCAATACTCAAATCTAGCTAACGAAATAAAATGACTAAGTATGGTATTTATAGATGTTCCACACTCCTAATGAAATGACATAAAGCCTCTACAAGTTTATTACTCATAAAAGACCACGTGGGGTCAAAATAGACAAAACACACTTAAAATCCCGTGCTTCAGCTTTTGGGGCGGAGCGCCTCTCCTTGGGCGGAGCGCCTGCAAACTTGTGCAGTGGAGGGGGCTGGGCGGAGCGCCCCCTGGGTGGGCGGAGCGCCTGGCTCCTTTGTTTCCTGGGCGGGGCGCCCGGGTGGCCTGGGCGGGGCGCCTCGGCCTTGTTCTTCCGGAACGGCTTCAATTCATCTCCGATTCTCTTGACCTCTCGTCCATTGCATCCTCTAATCCCAGCTCTTGATGTTAAGTGCCTTAGGCTCGATTTGCCCTGCATCATCCTCCCCTTCTTGAAAGGATTTGGTCCTCGAAATCAAACCATCAAGACCTACATCCAAGGACAAGCACATCCAAAAGCTCCTACTACAAAAGTAGGTTAGTGCGAGTAGTGTGGAAACCACACTCTTATGGTATAGTCAAGCATCAATAACAATGATAAAGCACATGTTTCCAAAGAAAACAACAAGTACTCGGCTTCCCAAATGGGTGCACTCAACACAAGATTCATCAAGGAGATCAATAGGGTAGAGAATATGCAAGATCAAGCCATCAAAATTCCTATGATCCCCAAGTCCAATAAGAACAAACCAAAACTCCCCACTACAAGAGTAGGCAAGTCCAATAAGAGTGAGTGCAAGTGCTATAGAAAGCACACTTTTGTGATAGAGCCAAGTATCAATATCAATCAAAAAGAAGAGGTCTCCAAAGGTAACAACAAGTTTTTGGCTCAACAATGAAAAGCACTCACTGCTGACACCCAATTTTGTCCCGAAATTTTCAATTAGTGTCTAATTATGTTTAAAATAAGGTTAAATTTTAGAATAAATTAAGTTCATAATTTTAACGGAAAAAGGGTCATAATTGTTTTTCGCTTTAAGTCCCGACCTATTTTATGCAATGTGCATTTACAATTTTCGTAGCCCAAATTCTAAAAAGCCCTAACCCTCTCCCTATAAATTCTAAAACCCTAGCCCACAATGCATTATTCATTATCACTCACTATTCATCATCATCTTCACCCCCTACAACAAAAAATCAGATCTCCCTACACACCATACACACCAACTTCTCCTTTTTCACCATCATCGATACATACAACACACACACGCCATTCGCGCACATCCACACACCCAGAAATTCTGTGTAGCGATACATAACCAGGGGAACCGAGATGTGAAACAAAGCAAAAAGGGAAAGTAAGAGGAAGAGTGCCGGGGTAGCAGTGACGCCGTTAAACGGCGGTCACTTCTCCGCCACTCCGTTGGGGTAACTGATTGGTTGCTGCTCACGCTTATTTCCACCGAAAAAACCATCATCTCCGGCGATATATTAGCGACAGTGGTGCCGTCGGAGTAGCAGTGATGCCACCCAGCGGTTGTCGCTCCTCCGATCTTGGTGTCGCTCTTCCTCACTTCGTCTGAGAATTTGCTCCGTTCGCCGGAGATCCGGCTACGTTTAGCCGACGATGCTCCCCTGTTTTGGCTGAACCTTTCTTTTAACTCCTTTTACAGATTTTGTCTATAGTTTCCTTGTGTCTGCTAACTTTATCTATTTGTGAAGCTATGATGTTTCTGACGTGGAACTTGCTGTTACTCTGAGTTCTACCCCGTCGGGAAAGTAGTATACCGGTGTGTGGTTTGCATCCGTTGGTTTGTGTTGGTTTGCTATGTTCCATTCGATTGTGGGGGCCCCTGTTTGTGGGTTGGATCCCCACTGTATTAGGCTATAATTTTGGATCAATGCGCTTGTTGCTATCAATTTTGCTTGGATCTTTTGAACACTGCTGGGCCCACGTTAATTCCCTTACTGTGTGTTGTGAATTCCTGATGTGGCTTGACATTTGATCCGAATTGAATGCTGCTGTTTACACTAAGTCCTTTGGACATTATTTACTGATTTGAACATGACACTACATGGCCATTGAAAAAAAATACATATACACGTATTGAGGCCTCGGGATTGATTTGAACATGATACTACACTTGAACAGTCCCGTCCCCGTGTCCCTAAAACAAATAGGCGATGATGAATGTATGCACTTTAATGCAAAGCAAGTTGAATAGAGTAACGGAATTGTTACTTGGCATGGCAACACGACCGACCGGCGTGTTTGCAACCGTATCAATATCCCGAGCCTCTACATGATACGCCATACAAACCTGAGCCTAAATTTTACAAAAACAAACCCCCTTATTATTATTATTATTATTATTATTATTATTATTATTATTATTATTATTATTATTATTATTATTATTATTATTACTCTTATTATTATTATTTTATTACTTTATTATTATTATTTTATTTTTATTAGCTATTACACTTTATTATCGTACTAATCCAATTTTATTTTTATATTTTTTGCGAGGTACATTTTGGTACGAACAATTTGTGGACTAGTTTGGTTAACTTACAAATGTCGATATACCTTGACTTGGAGTAGCGTCGGGATCAAGCTCGCGTTCAAATTTTCAATACCCTTTGGAAATTCTAGAAATTCAAGGCTCCCGCGAGTTTGTCACATTCCCAGGTTCTATCATTTTAACTCGATTACTTATTTCAATAAATGTATCATTTTTATTTAGACATTTCATGTGTAGAATATTCAATTTATGTTAATATTATTTGATTACTTGAGCTATTGTTTTACTTTATATTCATTGCCTTTTACTTTGAAGTCGTTATTTAATTTATTGCAAACTGGGGCCCTTTAGCAAAATGCATGCAAATTAAATATTTTTCATAAACAAATTTTATTTCAATTAATTATTTTAGATAAATTTTCTAGAAAAACATATCTTGTAAATATTTGGAAACCTGTCGGATTAACCGTTTTTAACGGAATTTCGGAAGTGCCTTAAAAATCTTCTTCCGAAATTAATAAAACCTCTTACCTTTAGAATCTCTAAAAGAAAGACCGTCTTTTTATAAAAATGGAGTTTTTGCACACATTTGTTAATTTGGTTCCCTGTTTTCCTTAAATTGGGTGGCGACTCCAAAAACTCCAAAAGAGTTAGTCCATCCTGTCGATATTCTGGAATTATATCCTTTCGGGGTAATTTTTGGGGTTCAACAGCATGGCGACTCCGCTGGGGATACGCAAATTGTTCTAACCAAAAGATTTTCACGAATTTGCTTTATTTATGTATGTGTTGATTGTATGTATGCGTAGCTTAACTCATTATTGTTTGTATGCCTAAACTAGTATGCATAGCTTAAATAACTGTTTGTTTGTATGATTAGATTGATTGTGTATGAAACATGTTTTTATTTGTGCATAGTCCGCATTCCGTTCATATTTCCTCCCTCATGGAGCCTGTCAGTTCTCTTTCACCTCCTCGATTTCATCACGGGGCACCCGCTTGACGGGTAGTTATGCAGGAAGGGCATTGCCCTTACCTCACTCTTTGAAACTTCTTTCGTATCACCAAAGTTAGTTCGGGATATTGAGATTGCCTGGTTTTGTCATGGCCAGTTCTACTGCGTTGTGAGGCCAGGTCTATCCCGCATAGGTCGAGTCAGCCTCAATCGTTAGCCCAGTCTTAGAAGGAGATTTTAGGACATGCATGCATATATACCTTAGTTTGGACCCGGTCCTTGGTACCGTTTCCAGGAATTAAGAAACCGCCCTTTGTTGACGGGTTATTACAGACCCAACGATGTTGCATCTTATGTGATCGTGTGGATATTATAATGAACTCCAAGCCCTTTGCCATGTCAAATCTGGGATCTCATGTAGTGTCTTTTGTTGTTTTGTAGATATGAATGCAGACCACCTTTTTCCGAGTTTCTGGAACACTCAGATGATCCACACTTGTCCAAAAATTCTCAAAGACTGGTGGGATAACATCAGAAGAGAACATGGTTCTTTGGTCATAAGGAAAACAGGGAACCTAGTTTCATTAATGGATATCCAGGGAGACAAAGGTCTTATCGAGGCCTTAATAAGACTATGGGATCCTGAGCAGGGCGTCTTCCGTTTTCCAGATTGTGAGTTATGCCCTATTTTAGAGGAAATTTCTGGTTTTACCAATTTGACCCTGGATGACCGTGAGTTGATTGTGCCCATGGAGAAGTGTGAGAAAAATTTCTGCAAAATGTTTGAACTAAACTACTCTTCATCACTGATTACTAAAACCCAGGGCACAGTATCTTTGAAATATTTGTTTGACCGTTTCGGGAGAAAGGGATCTTATCGTGCCAATCCAAGGGCGTTCAAATGCACTGAACATAAATGGGAGAAGCTCATGCCTAAAGCTTTTGTACTAGCGTTGCTTGGCACTTTAGTATTTCCTTGTGGCTACGACGCAGTTGACATGCGACTTAGCACCGTGGTCCGATCTGTATTTGAGGGCGTGAATTGGAGGCAAACTACTCTAGTTCCCATGATTTTGGCCGATATACTGGGCGCTTTGACTGAGTGTTCTAAAGGAGGGAATTGTCATTTTTCTGGTTGCAATCATCTTTTGCAAATATGGGCTGTTGAGCACCTTCATTCCCGGGAGCTATTCGCTGATCTGAGCTATGGCAATCGAAACAGGATTGCTACACATCAGGAAAGAATGGCAAACTTTGCCCGTCATAAGAATGCTCAAGATTGGTATGATGATCTAAAGGGTTTAAGTGGCGCGGACATTCACTGGAATTATTCATGGATTGGCAATCATGAGGTTCACTTAAGGAGTCCCGACCGGTATTATATCAAGTTGATCGGGTTCAGGAGCATCCAGCCTTACGCTCCGATCCGTGTGATGAGGTAATTCGGGTTATTACAGTCCATCCCACTCATTGACGGTATTCGGGAGTCTGAAATCAAATATGAAGCACCTGATTACACAGTTCCTGAAGCAATGAACATCTGTAATGACTGGGCTCGCTTAGAAAGAGAATTGATTCGTTGAGATCAAAACCCATCATGTTCTCCTGAGTATTATGCATGGGCAAGGCACATCTATGGCACTGGGGAGATAGAAACAAGTCCTTGGGAGCAGACTGGTTTTTTGGACAAAGAAGCTGAAAGGCATTCTCGCCTTCACCTCCTGCCCATAACAACATTGGATGATTTGATGTTTGACCAAGTTAGCCATTACCCAGGATATTCAGGATATCTTCATGCCACAAACCGGTTGTATCGTGAAAGGCCACCTGCCCGATGATGTTGTTGAATGCTGATGATTATTGTTGATTCCTAAAGATTGAAGCAGAATTTATCTTTTGTTCTCTAAAAAAAAAAAAAATCCCCCTTTTGTCCTGATGTAAAGCTTGATGCTTTTTCCCCTTTTTAGCATTTGGATATTATTATCCCAAATCTATCATGATGTAATATTTTGAGACCCAGTTTATTATTAATGGCAATTATGAATGTTTATTTACATCTCAATTTTGTATTGGCAAACGGCTTGTATCATTATAATATCCACATGTGTGTGCAATTTGACGATTAGGCCTACCTCTGGCGCAAAGAGGCACCTTACAGGATAGGACGCGTTTGCATTTTATTTTATGCGCCTTATTTGTGGTTGCCACATGTCTAAATTTTTCGAACAATTCAAAATACAAAGCGCTACGTGACGCGTGCTATGTGATTATATACAAATTTTACCAACAACATGCAAACTAACACAGTTACCTTTTGAATTTTTCTTTTGTTTTGTTTATTCCCCAAACAGAAGTTTGATTTGTGCTGATTGAACTGATCCAAAGACTTCTATGCACATTGATATACAAAACAGAATTCGACAATGTCTGGTATCGAGGATCAGCCTCCCACTCTCAATGACAAGACTCTCGAAACTCCCGGATCTTCAAGGGGAAACATCATTCTTGCTCAAGATGATCTTATTCTAAGCCTGACTAAGCAGATACAGATGTTGAGTGATGAGCTAGCAACGATTAAAGGGCAAGCCCCTCAAAACGCACCTTCAAATACCAATCCTATTCATAATGCACCCACATACCAAAGCAACCCACTTGATCAAATGCCACCACCAAACCGCACACAAGTTAGTCAAAATACCCTGACCGCTCAGCAAAATACCCAACCTGCTGGTTATCCTCCATATTATCCATATCCTAACGACCCCACTCCTCCTCACTACCAATATTTACCTGCCAAAGACACTCCTCGTCCTCCACAATCTAAAGCACCCATTGTTGTGGCTGTTGCTCCTCCAAATGCCAGTGACCCAAGGCAGGGATATCCCAAGGCACAGTATTATGAGCATGACCCTAATGGTAAGAATTTGGACTTCACAAACTATGCACCATAAAATAAAGTGCCAATAACTGTGGAAAAACAGGGAAAGACAAGTGGGCAAGAGGAGATAATCCAAGCGATGAAAATCATGATGACTAAGAAATGTCAAGGCGCCTCCTACCGCAGTCTTTATCTATACCCTGACATTACTCCTCCTCCCGGGTTTAAAGTGCCAAAATTTGATATATATGATGGTCATAGTGACCCATTTGCTCATTTGACCAAGTATCTCAACAGAATGAGGGTTGCAGGAGGCAAAGAGGAACTCATGATGGCTTACTTCAGTCATAGTCTGGAAGGCATTGCTGCTGAATGGTTTGCAAGACAGGATATAAGCAAGTGGCATGAGTTTGATGATATAGCCAATGATTTCACAAAGCAGTTTGAATACAATGTTGTGATGGTCCCTGACCTCATAACCCTAGCCAATTTGAAGAAAAAACCGACAAAAACTTTTAGAGAATACGCCATGAGGCAGCGTGAACAGGCTGCACGGGTACAACCCCCGATGACCGAGAAGGACATGGTAAAGTACTTCATTAGTGCTCAAGATGACTCTTATTACATGCATATGCTCCCTATGATTAGGGCACCTTATGCCGAACTTCTTATAATGGGAGAGATGGTGGAAGAAGGTATCAAATCTGGTCGGGTTGTGAGCTTTGCTGAAATGAAGTTAAGTGCCCAAAATGCTCAAGCCAGCCCAAACAACTCTAGAAGGAGAGAGAAGAAGGAAGAAGTCACTGCTGTTGTTGCAGACATTGACCGCCGCCCAGCTAGAAGGCTGAATTTTGGTAATCAACCTGCCTACCCTACTTACCAAAATGCCCCTCCTCATTACCCAAATGCACCCCCTCCTTACCCAAATATTCCTCCTCCTTACCCAAGTGCGCCACTCCCAAATTACCCTAGTCACTATCAAATTCTTCCCGCTCCATATCCCGTCTACAAAGCACAACCCAGTTATTATCCACCACGAGCACCAGCACCACAACAATACCCTCCTCGCCAACAAAATTACCAACCTCGTACTCCTATCCGTCCAAATGTGCAAGGACCTAACCAAAGCTATGAAAGGAGAGCACCCAAAACCTATACTCCTATAACTGAATCCTACGGTCAATTGTTTGAAAGACTGAGAAGCGCCGGAGTTGTAGAGCCCGTTCCTGATAACACTCCAAATCCTCCTCCAAGATGGTATGATTCTAATCAGTATTTTGTTTATCATTCTGGGGTTGCGGGCCATGATGTTAAAAGATGTTATGACTTCAAGGATAAAGTCGAAGCTTTGATCAAATCAGGCACTATCCAGCTTACTGGAACTCAACCAAATGTGCAAGATAATCCTCTTCCTGCCTATGGCAAAATTGCTGTCAATGTCATTTCCCTTGATGAGGGGTTCGATTTGAAAGGAACCATTGTTCCCGTTAGCAATGTGAGGGTTGCCAACGAGACCAAAATATCTGTGCAGGTTAGAGCTCCCATTCTGGTGCATGCTAGTATCCCAAGGCCAACTGTCACTGTTATGCTTGCCTCTCCCCTTTAATATGATAGCAAGAGGGTTCCTTGGAACTATTCTGAAGTGCCTATCGGAAGTGGGAAGGTAACTGTTGCTATTGCTGCCGCTGCTGCACAAGGCATGACCAGATCCGGTAGATGCTATATGCCTGAGAAGTTGGGTCAAGGCCTGGGGGAAAAGGAGGGCATTGTAAGAAAAGTGACTGACACTGAGGCTGAGAACTTCTGGAGGAAAATGCAGTCCAAAGACTACTCTATTCTGGAGCATTTAAAGAATACTCCTTCCCGGATATCCATCATGGCTCTGCTGATGAGCTCTGAAACACATAGAAATGCATTGCTGAAAGTGCTCAAGGAAGCAGAGGTGCCTGCTGAGACCACGGGTAAGAGCTTGGCCGTCTTGGTTGGCCAAATCTTAGAATCTCACAAGGTGTCTTTCTTCAAAGAAGAGCTTCCACCCGAGGGTCTCGGACACAACAAAGCCTTGCATATTGTTGTCAAATGTAGGGACAAATTTGTCGGACGGGTGTTGATCGATGGTGGTTCTGGGCTCAATATATGTCCGTTAGCAACCCTGAAGGAACTCGGAATTGACACTGGCAAAATCAGACAAAGTAATATAAAAGCAAGGGCTTTTGATGGGGCTCAAAGGTGCACTAAGAGAGGTCGATCTTGATCTGCAAATAGGTCCTGTGAACTTCTCTGTGGAGTTTCAGGTGTTCGACATCCCGTCTACCTATAATATGCTACTGGGAAGACCTTGGATCCGCATGGCCGGAGTCGTCCCTTCCACTTTGCATCAAAGTGTGAAATTCATATGGGATAACGAAAAAATAGTGGTTAAGGGCAAGGGAAACAGCCCCATGCATGCTAGCACCACAATCCCTATGGTAGACAGCGCCACTGAGCTTGATGAGACTACTTTTCACACTGTTGAGCTAATGAATGTGACCCGAGCATCTAATGATGATTCGAAGAGAGGTACCCTACCCAGAGTCCCCAAGATGACTGTTGTGGAAATGTTAAAAAACGGCTTCAAACCTGGTTCGGGATTGGGAGCAAATCGGAACGGCATTACTGAAACCATCTGCTTGCCCAAGAATCTGGGTACTTTTGGCTTGGGTTACTGTCCTACCAAAAAGGAGATTGAAAAGGCCAAAAGAAAACCAGCCATTGTTATGCTAGAACCTCTTCCTTCCTTATACCAGTCATTTGTCCAAGCACCAAAAATGGTTACACCAGATCTGGTTGAAGGAGTTGGTAATTTATTTTTGAGTGATGATTGGGAATGCAGTGTTGTTATTGAAGACTATGCTAAGCAGTCACCTGTGCAGAATGCTGAGGCAAAGGATCCGATGGCCAATTGGACCTGTGTCCCAGTGGAAGAGACTTGGTGAATGAACTCACTAGTTTATTTCGGCATCACAGTCAGATTGAGGCCCTGAACTGTGTTTTGCCTTCGGTTTATGTTTGTCTTTTCAAAATAACTTGTTTACATTCTGCACGTTTTACTTTAATGTATTGCCTCCCTAAATTAGACTTTTTGAAACAAATAAAATGCACTGTATACTCATATCATTATTTTGCTATGCTTTAATTATCTACTTTATTTTACGCTTTTGATTAATGTTTGTTTCTGTTTCAGCTTTCCACTTAACAAAATTGCCGAAACTTTGCTTGTGACATATAATGAAACAATTGAACAAACTGGTACCGATGTACGAAATATTGGGAATTTGATGAAGATTTTGTTCCTGATGAAATAACAATAGAAGTCGATCAGTTTGAGAACAAACCAAAGCCTAACTTGGAAGAAACTGAGTCAATCAACTTGGGAACTTCAGAAGGCGTTAGAGAAACCAGAATCAGTGTTCATTTGACCTCGGAAGAAAGAAGAGCTTATATTGAACTATTGAATGAGTACCGGGACATCTTTGCCTGGTCTTATGATGATATGCCTGGTTTGAGTACCGATCTTGTCACTCACAAGTTGCCAACTGATCCTTCATTTCCGCCTATTAAGCAAAAGAAGAGAAACTTCAAGACTTCTACAAGCAAACAAATCTTGGAAGAAGTGCAAAAGCAATTGACCGCTAAGGTGATCCGATCTCTCAAATATCCCACTTGGTTAGCAAATATTGTGCCGGTGCCCAAGAAGGACGACAAAGTTAGAGTTTCTGTTGATTATCGTGATCTCAACAAAGCAAGTCCAAAGGATGATTTTCCATTGCCAAATATTCATATCCTTATTGATAGCTGTGCAAAATATGAGCTTCAGTCTTTTGTCGATTATTTTGCTGGTTATCACCAGATTTTAATGGATGAAGATGATGCTGAAAAGGCTGCTTTCATCACACCGTGGGGTGTATTCTGTTATAGAGTTATGCCTTTTGGTTTGAAGAATGTCGGGGCAACATATATGAGAGCGATGACAACGCTTTTCCATGATATGATTCACAAAGAGATCGAAGTCTATGTAGATGATGTTGTTATCAAATCAAAGAAGAAAGAAGATCATTTGACTGATTTAAGAAAGTTCTTTAACCGCCTTTGGAGGTATAACTTGAAGCTTAATCCTGCAAAATGTGCATTTGGTGTTCCCCCCGGTAAGATGTTGGGTTTTATTGTAAGCCGGAGGGGTATAGAATTGGATCCGTCTAAAATCAAGACTATCCAAGACTTGCCTCCTCCAAAGAGCTGGAAGGATGTGATGAGCTTTCTTGGTCGTTTGAATTACATAAGCCGCTTCATTGCGCAATCCACAATTATTTGTGAACCAATAATCAAGCTGTTAAAGAAAGATGCTATTATTGTATGGACGGAAGACTGTCAAAAGGCTTTTGATAGGATAAAGGAGTATCTATCCAATCCGCCTGTGTTAGTCCCTCCTGAACCTGGGAGACCACTGATCTTATATTTGTCCGTCTCGAAAAATGCATTTGGATGTGCCTTGGGACAACATGACAAGGCCGGGAAGAAGGAGCAAGCCATTTATTATCTAAGCAAGAAGTTCACCCCTTATGAAGCCAAGTATACTCTCTTGGAGCGGACTTGTTGCGCCTTGACTTGGACCGCACAAAGGTTAAGGCACTATCTTTCATCATATACAACTTATCTTATCTCGAGGATGGATCCTTTGAAGTACATCTTCCAAAAGTCGATGCCCACAGGAAAATTAGCAAAATGGCAGATTCTGTTAAGTGAATTTGACATAGTTTATGTTACCCAAAAGGCGGTAAAGGCACAAGCATTGGCGGATCATTTAGCTGAAAATCCTGTTGATGACAATTATGAGCCATTGAGAACTTACTTTCCCGATGAAGAGGTCTTGTTTCTGGGTGAAGACATTTCTTCTGGATATGATGGTTGGCGTCTTTTCTTTGACAGAGCAGCAAATTTCAAGGGTGTTGGTATTGGAGCTGTCTTAATTTCTGAAACGGGTCAGCATTATCCTGTTTCGGCCAAGCTCAGGTTTCCATGCACTAACAATATGGCTGAATATGAAGCATGCATTTTGGGTCTTCGATTAGCGGTTGACATGAATATTCAAGAGCTTTTAGTAATCGGGGATTCTGACTTGCTGGTTCACCAAGTACAAGGCGAGTGGAACACCAAGAATGCAAAGATTCTTCCTTATTTGCGTTGTGTCCAGGAATTGTGCAAAAGGTTTGCAAAGATTGAGTTCAAGCATGTTCCAAGAATTCAAAATGAGTTTGCCGATGCTTTAGCAACTTTATCCTCTATGATCCAGCATCCTTACAAGAATTATATTGATCCTATTGAAATTGAATTGCATGATAGGCCGGCTTATTGTTTTCAAGTTGATGAAGGGCGAGATGGTCATCCTTGGTATTTTGATATCAAGAATTATCTCAAGGCCGGAAGTTATCCTGAAAATGCAACAAATGTTCAAAAGAAGAGCATTCGAAGGCTAGCAAATCAATTCTTCCTAAGCGGTGAAATCCTATATAGGAAGACTCCGGATTTAGGGCTTTTAAGGTGTGTTGATGCTGTTGAAGACAACAAATTGCTTAAAGAAGTGCATGCGGGAATTTTTGGGCCGCACATGAATGGTTTTGTCTTGGCAAAAAAGATCTTGAGAGCGGGTTATTTTTGGCTAACTATGGAAACTGACTGTGTTCAGTTTGTGCGGAAGTGCCATCAATGTCAAATTCACGGAGATATACTCAAAAGACCTCCTTCTGAACTTCATGCAATGAGTTCTCCCTGGCTTTTTGTTGCTTGGGGAATGGATGTTATTGGTCCTACTGAGCCGGCCGCCTCAAAAGGACATCGCTTTATTTTGGTGGCTATCGATTACTTCACCAAGTGGGTGGAAGAAACTTCTCACAAGTCCATAACCAAGAAAGTGGTGTCAGATTTTGTGCGCAACAATATCATTTGTAGATTCAGAGTTACCGAATCAATCATCACTGATAATGGTGCAAACTTGAGTAGTGATTTAATGAGAGCAACTTGTGAAAGCTTCAAAATTACTCATCGCAACTCTACTGCATATCGGCCTCAAATGTATGGGGCTGTTGAAGCGGCAAATAAGAACATCAAGCGTATTCTTCGCAAAATGTTGATAATTATAGAGATTGGCATGAAAAGTTACCTTTTGCACTTCTTGGGTACCGCACCACTACTAGAACTTCAACTGGGACAACTCCCTATCTTTTGGTGTACGACACAGAAGAAGTCTTACCCGCGGAAGTAGAAATTCCTTCCTTGAGAGTCATTCAAGAAGCTGAACTAGAAAATGCTGAATGGGTGAAGATCAGATGTGAACAGTTGATGCTTATTGATGAGAAAAGAATGAATGCAATTTGTCATGGGCAACTTTATCAAAATCACATGATCAAGTCTTTTGGCAAGAAAGTGAGAGTGAGAGACTTCAAACCGGGGCAATTGGTGTTAAAGAAGATCTTTCCTAATCAAGAAGAAGCAAGGGGCAAATTTGCACTGAATTGGCAAGGTCCATATGTGGTTCATCGGGTTTTGTCCGGAGGAGCACTGATTCTGGCAGAAATGGATGGTCAAGTTTGGCCAAAAGCAATCAACGCAGATGCTGTCAAAAGATACTATGTCTGAAGCAATCGCAAGTTAGCATTGGTTTGAGTGTAACTTTTGATGTAATGCGAACTACGCGTGACCTGAATCCCAAGGCGGGATACGTAGTAACTCACATCGAGTTTGGTTGCATTGGTATAAGAATTTCCCATTTTCCCTTTGATGTAAAGTTTGAACTACTTCTGACCTGATTCCTGGAATGGCAACAGGATAAGTAGGCAATCCCCGTCGGATTCGGTCAAAATATTGTAACACTTTAGGCTTGTTTATCTTTTATAATGTAATTCCGAACTACGCATCTGGGCAGATGTGTAGGTCTTCCAATTCGGATGCGGTTTCGTACTTAGATTGCCATACTTCCCCAAAAATCTTTATGTAAGCAGAACTACGCACAGTCTGATTTCCGTTGAGGGATACGTAGGCGCTCTTAACGGGCACGACTCTATAATATTAAAATTTTCAGTCTCCCCTAAGGCAAGCAACTGGGGCAATTTTGCCAGATAATTTGAGTAGCAACTGGGGCAAATTTTGCAAAATAAGTTGAAGATTCAGAAGATCATAACTGGGGCAGATTTTGCAAAATCGGTATTGCTTATCAAAGGCTAGGATGGCAGAGTTCTAAGATTTTCAAGATTGGTGCAAGTTGTAGATGCAAAGGACGTTCAGTTTGTTTCAAAATATGTCATGAGTTTCAGTTGAAGCAGAAATTTTAAATGCATTATAAACTTTTCATTTGCATATTAATGATTACTTGTTTACTATTTTGTCAAATTACTTTATTTTGCCTCTATCGTAAAGCTGAGTTATGCTATTGAGTTCATAAACCAAGCTTCCGAGGATGGTTTTTAAAAGCCCAAATCTCATGAAGAAGAGGAAGCGATAACAACAAATTCAAGATGAATCAGCACAAATCAAACACCCATCCCCCAAAACTAACGAATTTTCTTTGAGAGCAGGAACATCAAAGCTTGCAATGAAAGGATCATTCGCACTATGGATGACAAATTTATTGAACGCGCATTCAAAGTTGCCTGGCAGATTGCGTTGCATTGCCTTTTCATGACTTAAAGCGTTATGCTTCGCCATGAGTTATTCTGAACATGCGGTATTTCAACCTCTATGATTTTCATTCCCAAATAAGTAATGAAGCCGAGGCATGCGTTATGTTTTCAAATCACGCCAAAATAAGCATTGCCTTTTTTTAATTGACAATCTGCTCAAGACCATCATTGCCTGATTGTCTCGCCAATTAATTTATCAAATGGCTATTGCACTGATTACATTTCCGCACTACTTTGCTTTGCACTTGCTTTAAATTTTGCCTTTATATTTGTTTTAAATTAATGCTCTGCTTTACTTTTTCAGGTCAACCATCAGTTTCTCGGAGATTATTCGCCTTGTCGCATATGCAGCGCAAATGTATTTCTTTCTTTTTCATTATAGACTTTGCTTTGTTATTCTCTCGTTTTCCAACGCATTTACTTTAAATTTGCAGGAATTGAACATCAGATTCAATATGAACTGAAGGTAGCATTCAACCCTTTGCACCACTATCAATACAAGCAACACCAATTAAATTGACGACGCATATGATTCTGCTTGACAGATCATTCAAATTTACTCTTGCGGCATCTAAGCATTACATTTGATTATTGCCGAAAAGGCGGCGCTCTTCTTTTCTCAACATCTTAACATTGCGATAGAATTTACCTCGCGATATTGATAGACAAGTCGGCTGAAACACCGCTTTCGGCGTGTTTCGCGATGTCGGTTGTCTTGCAATATTGGCATTTTATATTTGAAGTAGATTGATAGTTTAAGACAAGTCGGCTGGAGTACCACTTTCGGAGTGTTTCGCGATGTCGGTTGTCTTGCAATATTAGCATTTAATATTTAAATTAGATTGATAGTTTAAGACAAGTCGGCTGGAGCACCACTTTCGGAGTGTTTCGCGATGTCAGTTGTCTTGCAATATTGGCATTTTATATTTAAAGTAGATTGATAGTTTAAGACAAGTCGGCTGGAGCACCACTTTCAGAGTGTTTCGCGATGTCGGTTGTCTTGCAATGTTGGCATTTTATATTTAAATTAGATTGATAGTTTAAGACAAGTCGGCTGAAACACCGCTTTCAGAGTGTTTCGTGATGTCGGTTGTCTTGCAATATTGGACTGTTATATTTAAATTATATTGATAGTTTAAGATAAGTCGGCTGAAACACAACTTTCGGAGTATTTTCGCGATGTCGGTTTTCTTGCAATATTGGCATCTTATACTTAAAGTAGATTGATAGTCTAAGACAAGTCGGCTGAAACACCACTTTCAGAGTGTTTTCGCGATGTCGGTTGTCTCGCAATATTGGCATATTATATTTGAAGTAGATGATAAAGATAGACAAGTCGACTTGAGACATTATGTCCCGTTAGTCGACTTATCCTATGAAAGCCTTGCATTCTACAATTTATTCCCGCTTTACTTATTATCTTACTTTACTGTTTCAGAATAACGATCAGCCTAGAGGTTCTTCGGGCGGAGCACCTTGTCAGTTGATCGAAGGAAGAACTTATCGATGATACCGCAACCCGCATTTACAATTTTATGTTATCACTTTATCTATTTCTTATTCCAATTATTACAGTTTATTAGCAGGTGCACGCTTACCGCTTGTTGAGATTATTACAGGATTTTTAGCAGCACCGCAGCAGCGTTTTGAGCATAACATGGAGCTTTTCTTAGCAATGAACCGGGGCAATCATTGATATGAGCTAGACTCGTCAACGAAGACCTGAAGAATCGAACCCGCATAAGTCATCAACCCTAGAGGTAAGTCTTTTGTTAACCTTGAGTCTGAGGTTTGAGATTAAAGACAAGATGGCTCAGTTATCGAGATGCAGTGGAAGCTATGTCCGTGTAAACCCCTCCTTATGGATGTGTCGTCGACCACATTTTCATAACATGGGTGATTACAAGCCTCTTTTCCCGCGCTTGAGTAGTCGTTACTATCTCGTCTTTGATTTTCAAAACTCGTCGAACTACATATGGCCTGATTCTCTTTCAGCCCGAGATATGTGGGCAACTCGGAAACCGGAGCTTGGCCATGTCCATAAGCCTCGCATTTTGATCCTAGGAATCAGAGTCTTGGCTTTACCGTGACAAAATTGGCTTTCACGTCAACTTTCTTTACCCTGAAAACTCTTTCATCCTTTACGGGTAAAGAGGGGCAGCTGTTGACACCCAATTTTGTCCCAGAATTTTCAATTAGCCTCTAATTATGTTTAAAATAAGGTTAAATTTTAGAATAAATTAAGTTCATAATTTTAACGGAAAAAGGGTCATAATTGTTTTTCGCTTTAAGTCCCGGCCTATTTTACGCAATGTGCATTTACAATTTTCGTAGCCCAAATTCTAATAAGCCCTAACCCTCTCCCTATAAATTCTAAAACCCTAGCCCACAATTCATTATTCATTATCACTCACTATTCATCATCATCTTCACCCCTTACAACAAAAAATCAGATCTCCCTACACACCATACACACCAACTTCTCCTTTTTCACCATCATCGATACATACAACACACACACGCCATTCGCGCACATCTACACACCCAGAAATTCTGTGTAACGATACAAAACCAGGGGAACCGAGATGTGAAACAAAGCCAAAAAGGGAAAGTAAGAGGAAGAGTGTCGGGGTAGCAGTGACGCCGTTAAACGGCGTTCGCTCCTCCGCCACTCCGTTGGGGTCACTGATTGGTTGCTGCTCACGCTTATTTCCACCGAAAAAACCATCATCTCCGGCGATATATTAGCGGTAGTGGTGCCGTCGGAGTAGCAGTGATGCCACCCAGCGGTTGTCGCTCCTCCGATCTTGGTGTCGCTCCTCCTCACTTTGTTTGAGAATTTGCTCCGTTCGCCGGAGATCCGGCTACGTTTAGCCGACGATGCTCCCCTGTTTTGGCTGAACCTTTCTTTTAACTCCTCTTACAGATTTGGTCTATGGGTTCCTTGTGTCTGCTAACTTTGTCTATTTGTGAAGCTATGATGTTTCTGACGTGGAACTTGCTGTTACTCTGAGTTCTATCCTGCCGGGAAAGCAGTATACCGGCGTGTGGTTTCCATCCGTTGGTTTGTGTTGGTTTGCTATGTTCCATTCGATTGTGGGGGTCCCTGTTTGTGGGTTGGATCCCCACTGTATTGGGTTATAATTTTGGATCAATGCACTTGTTGCTGTCAATTTTGCTTGGATCTTTTGAACACGGCTGGGCCCACGTTAATTCCCTTACTGTGTGTTGTGGATTCCTGATGTGGCTTGACATTTGATCCGAATTGAATGCCGCTGTTTACACTAAGTCCTTTCGACATTATTTACTGATTTGAACATGATACTACATGGCCAATGAAAAAATACATATACACGTATTGAGGCCTCAGAATTGATTTGAACATGATACTACACTTGAACAGTCCCGTCCCCGTGTCCCTAAAACAAATAGGCGATGATGAATGTATGCACTTTAATAAAAAGCAAGTTGAATAGAGTAACGTTGGTACTTGGCATGGCAACACGACCGGCCGGCGTGTTTGCAACCGTATCAATGTCCCGAGCCTCTACATGATATGCCATACAAACCTGAGCCTAAATTTTGCAAAAACAAACCCCCTTATTATTATTATTATTATTATTATTATTATTATTATTATTATTATTATTATTATTATTATTATTATTATTATTATTATTATTATTATATATTTTATTATTACTATTATTATTATTATTTTATTACTTTATTATTATTATTATTATTATTATTATTTTATTTTCATTAGCTATTACACTTTATTATCGTACTAATCCAATTTTATTTTTATATTTTTTGCGAGGTACATTTTGGTACGAACAATTTGTGGACTAGTTTGGTTAACTTACAAATGTGGATATACCTTGACTTGGAGTAGCGCTGGGATCAAGCTCGTGTTCAAATTTTCAATACCCTTTGGAAATTCTAGAAATTCAAGGCTCCCGCGAGTTTGTCACATTCCCGGGTTCTATCATTTTAACTCGATTACTAATTTCAATAAATGTATCATTTTTATTTAGACATTTCATGTGTAGAATATTCAATTTATGTTAATATTATTTGATTACTTGAGCTATTGTGTTACTTTATGTTCATTGCCTTTTACTTTGAAGTCGTTATTTAATTTATTGCAAACTGGGGCCATTTAGCAAAATGCGTGCAAATTAAATATTTTTCATAAACAAGTTTTATTTCAATTAATTATTTTAGATAAATTTTCTAGAAAAACATATCTTGTAAATATTTGGAAATCTGTCGGATTAACCATTTTTAACGGAATTTCGGAAGTGCCTTAAAAACCTTCTTCCGAAATTAATAAAATATCTTACCTTTAGAATCTCTGAAAGAAAGACCGTCTTTTTATAAAAACGGAGTTTTTGCACGCATTTGTTAATTTGGTTCCCTGTTTTCCTTAAATTGGGTGGCGACTCCAAAAACTCCAAAAGAGTTGGTCCATCCTGTCGATATTCCGGAATTTATCCTTTCGGGGTAATTTTTGGGGTTCAACACTCACTACCACAACAAGCAAAGAGATCAATAAGACATGGAATATGCAAGATTAAGCAACTAAGTTCCTTATGACCTCCAAGCTTATGGTCAACACACCAAGCCTTCAATGCATTACTATCACAATGTGACTCATTGGTTTTGGCATGCCCAACATCCAAGGTGTAATCAACATGTGGGGTGGAGTAAACAAAATAGTTCAATTGACAACTAAAATCAAATACTCTACTCCCCTTCTTGGAAGCACTCTTACACGCACCAAGAGTAGCTTCCTCACCTCCAAATCCATCTCTAAGACAATCTTCCTCACTAGGCAAACTCCCAAGGATGGTCTCCAAAATAGGTTCTTCATCATTGTAGTCCACACAATGAAGGTTAGGACTACTAGAAGATGGTCCAACACAACCAACACCAAGACCACTCATCTCACTTGGAGCTCCAAACAATGGATTGTCTATAGAGTTCAACTTTCCAAACCATGGAGGTTTAATTCAAACTCTTCTCTAGTTTGATATTCACCATCACCTCTTTGAGAATCCTCTTCAAACAAAGGGTTTGTGAAAACAAGTCCACTACCCATCAAAGGTGAGGCATCAAAACTAGAGTCATCATCCACACTTGAGGAGTCATCGAATACAATTCGATCCATCTCATCCACTAGGGACTCCTCAAGGTCATTACCATCCTCACTACAACACAAAGGTCCACCATTATCAAGCAATTTATCAAGGGAAAGGATAGGGTATTCATTCAACTCATCTTCCCCTTTATCAAATATAGGTGGGGTGTCATAACAAGGGTTACAATCAAGGTCAACTACACAATCTTCACTAGAGAGAGGTTCATTGAATATCGAGCTCACATCATGATGTGGCTTATCATACTTCTCAACTAGTGGTTCACAATCACACACAAGTTGACCAACCAACTCTACACTAGTTGCAAACACATTATAGTCACATAACTCATCAACTAGTGTAGAACCTTCACAAATACTAACACATGACAAAGAAGTAACATGTTCAAGGGAAGAACTTTCACATACCTTTGAGTGGCCATCTTGCTCACTCAATGCACTTGAAGTGTCTTGAATTTTTTCTTCACCTTGAAGCTCGCATTGAAGATTTTCTTCACCTTGTCCATCCTTCTTGGGACATGATTGAGGCACCATTGGTTTGCCTCCAAGAGTACCTACACAAGAGCTAACACAAGTAGAAGAAAAAGATAAAGGGTTAAGGTTAGAATAAGGGGTGTCCTCACTCTCACTGATTCATTTTCCCTCTTTCTTTTCCCTCATTTTCTTTTCAAGGTTTGGTGTAGATTCGAGTGGTGACATCCCACTCACATCACTCAACACGTCCTCTCCTTTTTCCACTCGAGGAATGTCACCGGTCACTCCCTTACTCCTCTCAATCTTTTGTCTCTCAAATTCGGGTGAATTGGGACGAGGCCCAAGAATACCCATAGCCGGAGTAGGTGGACTTTTAACATCAACCCGGAATCTAGGACTAAGAGACTCATCACTTGAGGTCTCTTTCTTCTTTGTTGGTGAACCACTTGGCTTTGGAGCTTGTGGCTTGGGGTTCACCTTGTTGACAATTGTCAACTCTTTTCTTGCACTAGTCCCATCGTTGCTTTTGATTGTAGGACTTCTTGTTTGCTTTCTTGCATCCTTGGATTGAGATACTTGCTCATTTCCCTTTTGCATAGGCCAAGAAAATGTACTAGGATAGAACTTAAACTTTGCGCGACAAGGTTCAATGTCATAAGTTCTTTGCCCCTTGCTCACTTTGTACAAATCCTTCACGATATCATACCGCGCCCTCTTACCTTGCAACCACGGTTGTCCTAGCCAAACACCATAATGCTCCATGGGGCACACATCACAACAAATATATTCCTTGTAACTCCCATGAGATATGAGTACCCGAGTTTCACTAGTAATCCAAAAACCTTGATACTCATAAGGATATTTCAATTTGTAGCATGGTATCTTTAGTCTATTAACCCAAGAGACATCAACAAAATTAGCATAGGCTTCACTAATCTTGAGCAAGCATCCTTCTCTACCATTCACCTAAAAAATGAACCTACATTCACACATGTCTTGTATAGGATCAAGTCCAAGAAAACCATCACCCCCAAGTTGGGTTCTCCTTATCTCTCCACTAGTGGCAACACCACTAGAATAACCTCCACTTCCCGTCACGCTTCCAACATTAGAAGTGTTGTTGAAAGTCGGGGAAGGAATACCACTATGGAACCCATAATTGCCTCTCGCCTTGGTTCCATAGCCCATAGCACCACTCCTACCACCACTACTAGAGCAATGCACCCCCGTAACGGTAAGAGCAATACCATTTCTCCTTCCACCCTTCACATGGGAACTAGAAGATGCAAACCTCTCATTTCCCATGGAACAACCACCTCCTCCTCCCATACTAATGGAAGGACCTCTACTACTCCCTTGCACACCACAAGCAACATCAAGAGAAGATGAAAATGAACAATTCTCATAATCAACCTCATCATCAATTCTCTCTACGTCACTATCATCATGTTCAAATTCATCACAAGAAGAGTAAGTAGGATCATAATACCTTGAAGCGTCACCATCTTCAAATTCTTGACTTGGAGCATAAGATTCTTCACATTCATCTTCGCAAGCCCCATAGTTTTCTTCATCTTCATAATCAATATAGTGACCCGCTTCATCATCATATGAGCCTTGGTTCCCCGAATCGTCATAGCAATACCCATCATCACCATCGTAGGAACCATAGTCTCCATCATCTCCTCATGAGTCATACCCTCCACAATCGTCATCCGATGCCATAGTTGTAACAAAAGAGTAAAGGACCTCACAAATTTACTCCCTCACGTGTACCACTCAAAAGATGTCACTCAATTTTCTTTCCACTCGTGTATACACTCAAGGTCGTTGGCTTTTGTGACCACACTCTATTGTTCTCACCACTCAAGCCTTTTTCCACTCAAGACCTTCTTGTCTCTTAGTAATCAAAATGGCAAGATCAATCAACTAATGCACCCAAGTAATGGTTCGGAATGGAGTTTAAGTGACTCGATGTACGGAAGCTAATTTAATGCGCACTTGAAGCAAGCAAGATCTAAGACTTTAAGTAAAGACTTCAAGACACACAACACCCTAAAGGATCAAAGATTAGTGTCAATAAAGTAGGACTAATACCTTAGAAACACTAACCAAGAAGTTCAGAATCAAAACAAACACAAAAAACCATGAAACGGAGCGAAACCAACCAATCAGCTCACTGGGCGGTCCGCCTGGGGTAGGTAGGCGGTCCGCCTGCCTTGGTAGACAGTGAGGTAGGGTGGGCGGGGCGCCTAGGGGGTGGGCGGTCCGCTTGGGGGTCGGGTTCAGCACTTCCCAACTCCGATTTCTTCAATTTCGAGCCAAATTTTGGTCCGATTTCAACGTGTTTTGCACCAATTAAAGGTACCCAAGTTGAATATTGATATAATCTTCAAACCCCAATGATTTTCACATCAAAACACCCAACAAATCAAGAACAATCATGACTCAATGTTTCAAGTTGGGGTTTTCAACAAGGGTTTTAAAAGGTTCAAGGTGGGTTTCGATTCTTCAAAATCGATGTTACCGAACTCCGAATCGCACGATTCTT
Organism: Petunia axillaris subsp. axillaris; assembly: GCA_029990575.1. Taxonomy (NCBI): domain Eukaryota; kingdom Viridiplantae; phylum Streptophyta; class Magnoliopsida; order Solanales; family Solanaceae; genus Petunia; species Petunia axillaris. Next base: position 6,204,226 of record JARKNS010000001.1, on the reverse strand, counting down.
GTTTCAATTTGTTCGTTTTGCAATGAAGAACAAACCCCGGTAATCAATTCCACAACCCCACAATCAAACAACCCAAGAATCAATCAAATTCATCAAGAACATGGGTTTTGAGAGGGTTTAACAATTTTGGGGTTTTAGATAATTCAAATCAATCCAATCCACAAGATTGTGGTACCCAAACGTCGGGTTTTCAACAAGGATCAAGAATCTATAACACCCATAACACGAATCGATCACACCACAAATTTACGATAATTTTTGTATTTTTCACTTTTTCTATTTTTTTGTGTTTTTTTCTTCTTTCAATAACTTCAACAACAAGAAATCTAAAGAAACTAACCTAGGCACGAAGAATCAAGGGTCGGGGGTTTGTAAGAACAAAACCCGAGCCTTGCTCTGATACCAAATGATGTAGGGAAAATTAGGCGGAAGCGAGAAACTAAGATACGGAAGCAATAATCATAAGATAACAAGAAATAGAGACAGGGAAGAACAGAAAATAGAAGAAAGAACGAATCAAAGTAACAAATAGATTGATTCAAAAGGGAGAAGAGACTCGAACCATTAAACAGGGTCACACTAGTGGTGATCCTTCATGGATTCCAAGTAAGAGATACATGAAGCCAAGCTTTAACAAGAAAGACCTAGTCTCTTCTAAAATCTATTCTTCAATACTCAAATCTAGCTAATGAAATAAAATGACTAAGTGTGGTATTTATAGATGTTCCACACTCCTAATAAAATGACATAAAAGCCCCTACAAGTTTATTACTCATAAAAGACCACGTAGGGTCAAAATAGGCAAAACACACTTAGAATCCCGTGCTTCAGCTTTTGGGGTGGAGCGCCCGCAAACTTGTGCAGTGAAGGGGGCTGGGCGGATCGCCCCCTGGGTGGGCGGACCGCCTGGCTCCTTTGTTTCCTAGGCGGGGCGCCCGAGTGGCCTGGGCGGGGTACTTCAGCCTTGTTCTTTCGGAACGGCTTCAATTCATCTCTGATTCTCTTGACCTCTCGTCCATTGCATCCTCTAATCCCAGCTCTTGATGGTAAGTGCCTTAGGCTCGATTTGCCCTGCATCATTGTGACACACGTTCTAGTAAAATATTCTGATTATCACTTCTACTCATATTTCCAAAATGAAAATCCCACTCCAATTGCTCCAAATAAATTCAGTACATGCACTAAGATACTGTATTGGGTAAAAATCGACGTGCTCTGATAGCACTTCGGTACTATGGACCGAAGATAATTGAACTGATGTCCCGAAGGAGAAAGATCGAAGTCAGCGATAATACTACCGAAGGCGAGCCTCAATACCACAACCGAAGGCTGGTCGAGAGCTGAGCCTCGGTAACATTCCCTTCGATCGTGTAGCAAGGTCATGCCACCGAAGTCATACACTTGCCTTGGTGGATGTAACGACCCTCAAATAGTCGTTACGGGATCCGGGACCTCGTTTTGCATGTCGACAGTCCCAAAAGCTCCGTTAGGTCATTTATGACCCGTCTGTGAAATCTGAGTCGATACGGAGTCCGTTTGATAGGTTTTCGAGAAAAGGATCCGTTTATGAAATTTCGAAAAGGAATATGGGGTTTCGATAGGTCGTTTTGAGTAAACGAACCCCGATGGAAAATCCGAGCGCACCGTTAGGTCCGTCTCGTCATTTATGATATGTAGCAACCTTCAAAATTGAAAACGGACCTCGTTTGATAGGACTTTTGATAAAGTCCCCATTTCGGAAGTTTAAAAGAGTTAAAAGAGGTTTCCGAGCTCGATTTGAGCAAATGAGCTCCGATGAGAGATCTGAAAGTTCCGTTAGAGGTTCGTATAGTCATTTGTGACTTGTAGAAACTTTCGGAATTGGATTGCGAGGTCGTTTGGTTAAATTTCGCTATTTTGGCGAAAGCCGAAAATTGAACCTTTCCCGTAGGACCCACTTTTTGAGTTCTAGAAGTCCGAATTGAGTTCCGTCTTGAAGAGCATGTCACCCAAGTATTTTATGACTTGTGTGCAAATTTTGGGATCATTCCGAGCTTTGTAGGGTCCCGTTTTGCCCCTAAAACAGTAGAAAATCTGGTGCGACTTTTCTGTTCTGTTTTGGCACAAACAGCCGGATAAAAGCTGATTTTTCGGCTAATCCGTAAGGAATTAGGAAAAACTCAAAACATAAAAGTTGTAGCCCTTTGAGTTGTGGTTCTAATTGCACCGGTTTCAGGTCATTTGGACATTCTTATCAAAAGTTATGATTTTTTCAAAAGAAGCTGTCACAGAGGCCCAAAAAAAAAAAAAACTGCTATAAAAAGGCCATTTCGGTTCATAACTTATAAAAATCATTTGGTGAGCTCTTGAGGCGATTTTTGGGTATTTCTTGAAGACCCAATCATACTTACACTTAAGGTAAGCCCTTTCAATCCATCTTTATGTTGATTAACACAAGAATCAAAGGGTTGATTCTTGGAAATGGGTTAGAACCCTAGATTCTTAAGAATTTGGGAAAGACATCGAGCAAGGCTCGCATGTGGAATTTAAGTGTACTTTTGGACTCACGGGAGCGTGGGGAGTCCGGAAAAGTACATTTTGTAAATTTAGGGCTCGGCCCTACCCGGGGGTATTTTGGTAATTTTTACCCTAGGATGCCTATAGGCTTAAATAGCTATAATTGAGCACTCATATGTGCTATATCTTGTCTTAATAGACCTAGTGGGGAGTCCTTCGCGGACAAGGTGAGCGGGAAAGGAGATTCTTCCCGGCATTTGAGCCCGAATTTCGAGGTAAGTGAGACTTGACCTCTATTGTGCTTGTGGACTCTTCCTTCATGCTAGTATGCTTCATGTACGCATATATGTACCTAACAATGGTTAGGATTAATGATGTGAATTACTTGCTATTATTGTTTGTTATAAATAGCGAGATTGTGACTCGACCGAGGTATGTGCCGGTCTAAACGCTACGTCGAGGTAGCTTAAATTTATATCGTAGTAACGCTTGCTACGCCATGCTTAGATAGCAAGAACTTGGGACATGGCCGAGGATGTTGCCGGCATGTCATGATAAATGTCTTGCCGAGGATTTTGCCGGCTTTTGTATGATATTGGTACTTGATTTGTTCACGTGCCGGGTTGGGTAGTGCTGTCTATACGTAACCTTGGGTTGGACGACATGGGAGTAGGGATTGTACCCCCAAACTGTGGTCGGGTTAACCTTCGCCTTACGTTCAGCTAGCATAACCAACCTGGGTTACGGTGACTGTGAAATATTATCGTTATTAATATTTTTGTTATTATTTCTGTTATTGTTATTAATGTCGTGGATATTAATACTGTTAGAGGGACACTTGATAGGGGGTGTGGTGTCGCCTATACTATGAGATGTGTCACACTTGACAGGGGGTGTGGTGTGGACACTTGATCTCTGAGATGTGACACACTTGACAGGGGGTGTGGTGTGGTCGCTTGATTTATTGAGATACGACGCACTTGACAGGGGGTGTGGTGCGATCGTATACAGATTTGAGATGAGCCAACAACTACGGGTCGTTGGTCTACTTATTCATGATTGTGATAGTGACTTCGGGTCACGGTATATGGTTGATACTTAGTAGTGGTGTTGCTAGTCCATCGTAGGTCTAGGTTAGTCGGCATGGGAGTAGAGATTGGATCTCCAAACCGCCGCTGAGTTGACCTATGCCTTACGTTGGATGGGCATAATCCTTGAGACTTCTGGTTACTACTTGTGTGTATGGAATGTGTTACATCTATTTGTGATTTCACTACTTTATTGTATGATTACTATAGTATGTTGTTGCTTATGATGCATGTAGCGACTTGTCCCGCAAGGGTACCTTAGCGGGCCTGTCGGTGATCTTACTGGGCTTCGGCTCATAACTTACTCTGCTACGTGCGCAGGTCCTTCATCCAGTCAGTAGCCCGGACGTTAGCAGTTCCCGAGGCTTCTGAGACTTTTGATTGAGGTGAGCCGACCACACAGACCCGTGGTGGCATACCGGCCGGAGTCACTTAGAGATAGGACTCAGATTTCTTTGATGTATATTCATACTTTATTGAGTCACTCTTAGAATGCTCCAATTCTTTTGTGGATATATTCTTTTGGACTTCACACTTTTATATTTATATATCCATTTATGATCTTTTCACATTATTGTTCTTTTCCGCATCTTGTTTCATTGGTTCGCCTAGGCAAATGTTGTTTAGGTGCCATCACGAGCCCTTGGAAATTGGGTCGTGACAGTTTGGTATCAGAGCCCTAGGTTCTAATTCGAGTCCTAGGAGTCTTGGAGCAGTGTCTGAGTATAGTCTTGCTTATGGGTATGTTGTCGACCATACTTATGAGCGAGAGGCTACAAGGGCATGTTAGGAAATGTTTTCCCTTCGTTTCATCTCTATTCGTGCTGAGTAGCTTATATAGGTGCTGACCCTTTTTCGTGTATTGTATCAGATGGTGAGGACGCGAGCATCCTCAGCCAGGAGGGCTGCATCTTCTACACCCGCGTCTGCGGGAGAGCCATCAGCACCTACGCAGCCGCCAGCTGCTAAGAAGACTCGGGCAGGTCGCCCGTCAGCCACTAGGCAGGACACAGCTATCCCTGCGGTGTCCATAGCGACTCTGTCAGCATCTATTCCCCCTGTGCCTACTGTTGTGCCAGGCACCGTTGTGATCTCTTCAGAGGAGTATATGAGACTGATGGCCTTGTCTAGCCATCAGGTCCCTGTCAGAGATGATGTTGCAGCTCCTGTTTCGGCTCCTCAGCCGACCACACCTGTTATGAGCATGCCTACTTCTGAGGCTGCTCCTGATCATATTGCCCAGCCTTCTGCTTCTGCTCCTCAGGCAGGTCCTGTTATTTCTACTCCTCCTATGAGCACTGAGGAGGTTGCCAGGAGGATAGAGTCATTCATGAAGCTTCAGCCTCCAGAGTTCGACGGTACCTCAGCTACATGTACTGCCCAGAGGTACATTCAGAAGTGTGAGAAAATTTTGATAGTTCTTGGTACTAGAGACACCTTAGGGGTGCAGTGTGCTTCTTTCAGATTATCGGGAGATGCGGAGACATGGTGGGTCTCCATGATGCGGCAGAGGTCTAGTGACCTCCCTCCTTTGTCTTGGGCTGAGTTCGTGTCTATGTTCATGAGCAGGTTCGTGCCCCAGAGTCAGCACGATGCTCAGAGGCGCGAGTTTGAGGGGTTGAGGCAGGGAAACCTGTCTGTTTCAGAGTATGACACCAGGTTCTTGTGGTTGTCTCAGTTTGCGCCGGCTATGGTGGCTCAGGAGAGGGACAAGGTCCTCCGGTTTGTTTAGGGTCTTCATCCCCGCTTGCAGGTAGCTGTTGCCCCTGATATGAGCAACAAGTCATATTTTGAGATAGTTGATGTGGCGCGGCGGATGGAGGATATCTTCGCCAGGGCTGACGCGGAGAGGGCGGCCAAGAGGTCGCGTCAGTCTGGTGGGTATAGTGGATCCGCTCAGAGGGGTCAGGGTCATCAGGGCCGTTCTCAGTCTAGGCCCCAGGCTGCTGCTTTGCCTGCCCAGGATTTTTCTTCAGAGACCCCGAGGCCTCAGTCATCCCAGAGGCGGGGTGGCTCTTCGCAGTCTGGTCCGCCGCAGTGCGGGAGGTGCCATCAGAGGCATCATGGGAGGTGTTCGTCTGGAGGTGGTCGTGGCAGAGGTGGTAGAGGCGGTAGAGGAGGTAGAGGTGATGGATGTTTTGAGTGTGGGTCTCCAGAGCACTATGTCAGGAGTTGCTCTTATGTTTCATCAGGTCGCCAGGGATCCGCAGCTATGGTACCATCTGGTCCTCAGGCCGCCAGGCCCGTTTCTCAGATTCCTCCTAGACAGCAGTCTCAGAGAGCTCGGGGTTCAGGAGGCTCGGCGCAGGTCTATGCTATGACTCGTCAGGATGCTGAGGCATCCAATGATGTCATCACAGGTATTATTTCTGTCTGTGGCCGCGATGCTTATGCTCTTATTGATCCGGGGTCTACCTATTCGTATGTGTCGCCGGGATTTTCCCCTTGCTTGGGCAGGGATCTGGTCTTCTTAGATGATCCCTTTATGGTTGCCACCCCTGTCGGGTCTTCTATATGTGTAGATAGGGGTTATCGGCAGTGTATGATCTCCATCTGTGGTGTAGAGTCCTTAGTGGACCTGATGCTGCTTGATATGTCTGATTTCGATGTCATTATGGGCATGGATTGGCTGGCTTCCTGTCATGCGACTTTGGATTGCCATGCCAAGTCCGTGACGATCGGGGCAGAGGGTGAGTCTCGGGTTGTATGGAGAGGTTCCAGGCCTTCTCCGAAGAGTAGGATCATTTCTTTCTTGGAGGCGCAGAGGATGATATCTAGTGGGTGCGAGGGATATATTGCTTCAGTTCGGGATGTCCGGGCAGAGGAGTTATCCCTTGATAGAGTTCCGGTTGTTTGTGAGTATCCGGATGTGTTTCCTGATGATTTGCCGGGTTTGCCGCCTATGCGGGAGATAGAGTTTTGCATTGATCTATTGCCAGGCACTCAGCCTAAATCTATTCCCCCGTATCGTATGGCTCCTGTTGAGTTAAGGGAGCTGAAGGAGCAGATTCAGGATTTGCTCGATAAGGGCTTCATTAGGCCCAGTATGTCTCCATGGGGTGCCCCGGTATTATTTGTGAAGAAGAAGGATGGCTCTATGCGGATGTGTATTGATTACCGGTAGCTGAATAAGGTTACTATCAAGAATAGGTATCCTTTGCCGCGTATTGATGATTTGTTTGATCAGCTTCAGGGTGCTACCTTCTTCTCGAAGATTGATTTGAGGTCGGGGTATCATCAGTTGAGGATTCGGTCCGAGGACGTTTCCAAGACTGCTTTTCGTACCCGATATGGCCACTATGAGTTTCTGGTGATGTCTTTCGGGCTTACGAATGCCCCAGCTGCTTTCATGGATCTGATGAACCGAGTGTTCAAGGCCTACCTTGACTCCTTCGTCATTGTGTTTATCGATGATATCTTGGTTTATTCGAGGAGCAGGGAGGAGCATGAGCAGCATTTGAGAGTTGTTCTTCGGACTCTGAGGGATCAGCAGTTGTATGCCAAATTCTCCAAGTGTGAATTTTGGCTCAGTTCTGTATCTTTCCTAGGTCACGTGGTGACCAAGGATGGGGTGTGTGTTGATCCGAAGAAGATAGAGGCCGTTCAGAGTTGGCCTAGGCCTACTTCTCCTACAGAGATTCGGAGTTTCTTAGGCTTGGCAGGTTATTATCGGCGGTTCGTCGAGGGGTTTTCTTCTATTTCAGCACCTCTGACGAAGTTGACCCAGAAGAATGTTCCTTTCCTGTGGTCCGATGCCTGTGAGTCTAGCTTTCAGAAGCTTAAGACTCTGTTGACTTCAGCGCCAGTGTTGGCCTTGCCTAGTGGATCCGGGGGATTCACCGTATATTGTGATGCTTCGGGTGTTGGCCTGGGTAGCGTTCTGATGCAGGAGGGTAAGGTGATAGCTTATGCCTCGAGACAGCTGAAGGTCCATGAGAAGAATTATCCTGTCCATGATTTGGAGCTGTTAGCTGTCGTGTTTGCACTGAAGTTGTGGAGGCACTATCTTTATGGCGAGCCATGTGAGATATTCACCGATCATAAGAGTCTTCAGTACTTGTTCACTCAGAAGGACTTGAACGGGAGACAGCGCCGCTGGTTAGAGCTGCTGAAGGATTATGATCTTTCTATCCGGTATCATCCCGGAAAGGCTAATGTTGTAGCCGATGCCTTGAGTAGGAAGTCCATGGGTAGCCTCGCCTATCTTGATGCTGATATGAGGCCGTTGGCCCGTGAGTTGCAGGCTTTGTCCATTAGTGGGGTTCGGTTTGATGATTCTGTTCCAGGCCGGGTGCTTGCATATGTGGGGTCTCAGTCGTCTTTAGCTTCCCAGATTCGGGAAAGGCAGTTCGAGGATCCTTATCTGAGAGATCTCTGGGACAGGGTCCTGAGTGGGGGAGTGTCCTCGTTCGTGATTGGTGATGATGGTGCTTTGCGGCTTAACGGCCGGGTATGTGTTCCAGCCATTCCCGAGTGGAAGTGGGAGCAGATCACTATGGATTTCGTAGTTGGTTTGCCGCTGACCGTGGGTAAGCATGATTCGGTGTGGGTAGTAGTTGATCGACTGACGAAGTCGGCTCACTTCATTCCAGTGAGGACTACTTATACCTCGGAGCGTCTGGCTTGTATCTTCATTGAGCAGATTGTGAGATTACATGGTGCTCCTGTTTCTATCATTTCTGACCGAGGTGCTCAGTTCACAGCTCAGTTTTGGAGATCTTTTCAGAGAGAGCTGGGTACTCGGGTCGATCTCAGCACTGCATTTCACCCGCAGACTGATGGCCAGTCTGAGGACCATTCAGATCCTCGAGGATATGTTGAGGGCGTGTGCTATTGATTTTGGAGGCCATTGGGATAGCCATTTGCCGCTAGCAGAGTTTGCGTATAATAATAGCTATCAGGCTTCTATCCAGATGGCTCCGTTTGAGGCATTGTATGGTCGGAGATGTCGCTCGCCTATCGGTTGGTTCGAGTCTGGTGAGGTCCAGGTGTTGGGGCCCGATTTGGTGCAGCAGACCTTAGATAAGGTCCGGGTTATTCAGGATCGACTCCGCACGGCTCAGAGCCGGCAGATATCGTATGCAGATCGGAGGCGGAGAGATCTTGAGTTCATGGTTGGGGACCGGGTATTCCTCAGAGTGTCGCCCATGAAGGGTGTTATGAGATTTGGGAAGAAAGGCAAGCTCAGTCCTAGGTTCATTGGGCCTTTTGAGATATTGGAGCGCGTTGGCGCCGTTGCTTATAGACTGGCTTTGCCTCCCTCTCTATCTGTTCATCCGGTGTTCCATGTGTCCATGCTCCGGAAGTATGTTCACGATCTGTCTCATGTGATCGATATGGCTTCCGTGGAGGTAGATGGCGACTTAGCTTATTCGGAGGAGCCTATTGCTATTGTGGCTAGAGAGGTCCGTAAGATGAGATCGAAGGTGATCCCGCTTGTGAGAGTTCAGTGGGGGCATCACTCCATTGCCGAGGCCACTTGGGAGCTTGAGTCCGAGATGCGTGAGAGGCATCCGCGCTTGTTCGATGATTCAGGTATGAAATCCTTGTATTTTCTAAGCCTGAATTTGCATTTTTAAGTTTTATTGATTTCGGGTGGTACGAGGGGTCCTCGAAATCCGTGCCAGCTCCGTGGCTAGTGTGTGGATCCTACCTTAGACTTAGGCTCGTCCGAGGACGGCCGAGAGTCTAAGTGGGGGAGAATGTAACGACCCTCAAATAGTCGTTACGGGATCCGGGACCTCGTTTTACGTGTTGACAGTCCCAAAAGCTCCGTTAGGTCATTTATGACCCGTCTGTGAAATCTGAGTCGATACGGAGTCCGTTTGATAGGTTTTCGAGAAAAGGATCCGTTTATGAAATTCCGGAAAGGAATTTGGGGTTTCGATAGGTCGTTTTGAGTAAACGAACCCCGATGGAAAATCCGAGCACACCGTTAGGTCCGTCTCATCATTTATGATATGTAGCAACCTTCAAAATTGAAAACGGACCTCGTTTGATAGGACTTTTGATAAAGTCCCCGTTTCGGAAGTTTAAAAGAGTTAAAAGAGGTTTCCGAGCTCGATTTGAGCAAATGAGCTCCGATGAGAGATCCGAAAGTTCCGTTAGGTTCGTATAGTCATTTGTGACTTGTAGCAACTTTCGGAATTGGATTCCGAGGTTGTTTGGTTAAATTTCGCTATTTTGGCGAAAGTCGAAAATTGAACCTTTCCCGTAGGACCCACTTTTTGAGTTCTGGAAGTCCGAATTGAGTTCCGTCTTGAAGAGCATGTCACCCAAGTATTTTATGACTTGTGTGCAAATTTTGGGATCATTCCGAGCTTTGTAGGTTCCCGTTTTGCCCCTAAAACAGTAGAAAATCTGGTGCGACTTTTCTATTCTGTTTTGGCACAAACAGTCGGATAAAAGCTGATTTTTCGGCCAATCCGTAAGGAATTAGGAAACACTCAAAACATAAAAGTTGTAGACCTTTGAGTTGTGGTTCTAATGGAACCGGTTTCAGGTCATTTGGACATTCCTATCAAAAGTTATGATTTTTTCAAAAGAAGCTGTCACAGAGGCAAAAAAAAAAAAACTGCTATAAAAAGGCCATTTCGGTTCATAACTTATAAAAATCATTTGGTGAGCTCTTGAGGCGATTTTTGGGTATTTCTTGAAGACCCAATCATACTTACACTTAAGGTAAGCCCTTTCAATCCATCTTTATGTTGATTAACACAAGAATCAAAGGGTTGATTCTTGGAAATGGGTTAGAACCCTAGATTCTTAAGAATTGGGGAAAGACATCGAGCAAGGCTCGCATGTGGAATCTAAGTGTACTTTTGGACTCATGGGAGCGTGGGGAGTCCGGAAAAGTACATTTTGTACATTTAGGGCTCGGCCCTACCCGGGGGCATTTTGGTAATTTTTACCCTAGGATGCCTATAGGCTTAAATAGCTATAATTGAGCACTTATATGTGCTATATCTTGTCTTAATAGACCTAGTGGAGAGTCCTTCGCGGACAAGGCGAGCGGGAAAGGAGATTCTTCTCGGCATTTGAGCCCGAATTTCGAGGTAAGTGAGACTTGACCTCTATTGTGCTTGTGGACTCTTCCTTCATGCTAGTATGCTTCATGTACGCATATATGTACCTAACAATGGTTAGGATTAATGATGTGAATTACTTGCTATTATTGTTTGTTATAAATAGCGAGATTGTGACTCGACCGAGGTATGTGCCGGTCTAAACGCTACGTCGAGGTAGCTTAAATTTATATCGTAGTAACGCTTGCTACGCCATGCTTAGATAGCAAGAACTTGGGACATGGCCGAGGATGTTGCCGGCATGTCATGATAAATGTCTTGCCGAGGATTTTGCCGGCTTTTGTATGATATTGGTACTTGATTTGTTCACGTGCCGGGTTGGGTAGTGCTGTCTATACGTAACCTTGGGTTGGACGACATGGGAGTAGGGATTGTACCCCCAAACTGTGGTCGGGTTAACATTCGCCTTACGTTCAGCTAGCATAACCAACCTGGGTTACGGTGACTGTGAAATATTATCGTTATTAATATTTTTGTTATTATTTCTGTTATTGTTATTAATGTCGTGGATATTAATACTGTTAGAGAGAAACTTGACAGGGGGTGTGGTGTCGCCTATACTATGAGATGTGTCACACTTGACAGGGGGTGTGGTGTGGACACTTGATCTCTGAGATGTGACACACTTGACAGGGGGTGTGGTGTGATCACTTGATTTATTGAGATACGACGCACTTGACAGGGGGTGTGGTGCGATCGTAGACAGATTTGAGATGAGCCAACGACTACGGATCGTTGGTCTACTTGTTCATGATTGTGATAGTGACTTCGGGTCACGGTATATGGTTGATACTTAGTAGTGGTGTTGCTAGTCCATCGTAGGTATAGGTTAGTCGGCACGGGAGTAGAGATTGGATCTCCAAACCGCCGCTGAGTTGACCTATGCCTTACGTTGGATGGGCATAATCCTTGAGACTTCTGGTTACTACTTGTGTGTATGGAATGTGTTACATCTGTTTGTGATTTCACTACTTTATTGTATGATTACTATAGTATGTTGTTGCTTATGATTCATGTAGCGACTTGTCCCGCAAGGGTACCTTAGCGGGCCTGTCGGTGATCTTACTGGGCTTCGGCTCATAACTTACTCTGCTACGTGCGCAGGTCCTTCATCCAGTCAGCAGCCCGGACGTTAGCGGTTCCCGAGGCTTCTGAGACTTTTGATTGAGGTGAGCCGACCACACAGACCGTGGTGGCATACCGCCGGAGTCACTTAGAGATAGGACTCAGATTTCTTTGATGTATATTCATACTTTATTGAGTCACTCTTAGAATGCTCCAATTCTTTTGTGGATATATTCTTTTGGACTTCACACTTTTATATTTATATATCCATTTATGATCTTTTCACATTATTGTTCTTTTCCGCATCTTGTTTCATTGGTTCTCCTAGGCAAATGTTGTTTAGATGCCATCACGAGCCCTTGGAAATTGGGTCGTGACAGTGGAACACCTCGGTTTAAATGGCTCAGCAGCCCACTACTTCAGCCCACTAACTCTCCTATTAAATGTTCAGAACGTGGGTGCAAGCATGATCAGTCATGAAGAACGTGGGCAACGCCCCTTTAGCCTATAAATAGAACTTCTTTTTAGATTGTATTTACTCAGAAATAGGTACTGAAACTCTGGCAAAAAATTTGTACCCACAGCAATATATTGAAATCACGCTATTTTCTCGCATTTACGCTTATCCTTAGCATTTTCTTGACTTTGATACGAAGATTTGCTTATGTCCCAACCCAAATTCGATTTATGATCCTAAACTGATTTAGGCCCATACAAATTGGCGCCGTCCGTGGGGAAGCATGCATAATGCTTTGTTCCAAAGTTAAATGTTCTTTGTCGTTGAAGTTCATAATCTTTTGATGACGAAATGGCTGATAATAGTAGAAATCCTACAGAACACCAGTTAGCTCCCGATAGACAAACTGGCATTCAATCAGATCCTACTTCTTCATCTCTGATGACAACCGAAGCGTTTCAAGCTTATGTTGTTGCTTCACTCAGGGCTCTTCAAGAGCGGCAGGATGAACAATCTAACATCAACGCCGAATTTCGCGCCTCATTAGAGGTGAGGAACAGCTCGACACCGAATGGCGCTCAGCCTGTGGCTCCAAATGGAGGCATCCCGCCCTTCATTCCTACGGGCGCGATAATAGGGGACCTCACAATGGGGCCACATCTGGAGGTTCGGGAACCTTACCGAACACAACGCCACACTTCCGGACGCTTCCCACCGTGGCAGAAACTACGTATTCGGTTAACATCGAGAGGTTGATTAGAGAAATCAAAGCCCAAGTCGAGGCTCACGTCGAAGCGCGCGTGGAAAAGAGCCTCGAGAGCGTCCCCGGGGTCGCTAAGGCCGAAGAAGAGCTTGACATCGATCAATATAAGGAGTTGCCATTCAAGCCCGAAGCTGCACCAGCTCCAACTCCCAAAAATTTCAAGCTCCTCTTCCTAAAAAAGTATGATGGGACCACTGATCCCAAAGAGCATGTAAGTGAGTTCATGGCGATGGTAAAGAGCAATGAATTAACAACAATAGAGCTCGAGTCAATGTTTTTGAAAAAGTTTGGCGAATTTTTGGAGAAAGGGGCACTGCATTGGTACATGCGCTTACCAGCGGGGTCAATTTCCACCTTCAAAGAAATGGTTAGCGCCTTCGTTAAGGCCCACACCGGAGCACAAAAATTCTCCAAAGGAAGGAGGATATATGCGAGGTCAAGCAACGGCCCAGTGAGCCACTCAAGGACTTCCTCGAGTGCTTTCATGCTGAGCGCATGGAGCTACCTCAAATGGATGATACTCTGGAAATCATGGCGTTTGAAAAGGGTATCAATGTTCGCAACTCCGACGCTGCTGCCGAGTTGCGAAAAGAGCTTGAGCAGTATCAAACTCTGAAGTGGGATGATTTATACAAATGAGCTTACTCCAAGATAAGGCTGGAGGAAGTCGAGTTTAAAAACATTGGCCGAGGTCACAACTATAAGAACCGAGGCGAATCCTCATATCGCGCCGAGGCATCGTGAGGAAACTCGAATGGGAGGTACGAGCCATATGCCTCCTTAAGGCAGCCCGTCAGCCAAAGGCTGGGAAATTCTCTTGGAAACTCGTTTGTGAACCCAGATGTAAGCAAACGGCTCGGAGGAAAGGTTCTTCCTAATTCGAACCAAAGAAATTTCTCAAGCCCAGCTTTGGTCTCAAAAAATAAAGAATTACCTCGGATCCCTAACTATAACTTCAATATATCGACCTCGGAGCTGGTCAGCATAGTAAAGGGAACCGCCGGGGTAAGAATACCCAAAGACATGAGAACTCCAGCAGACAAAAGGGATCAAAATTTGCACCGTGAGTTCCATACAGATTATGGCCATCGCACCAAGGACTGCAAAGCATTTCGCCTCGAGGTGGCACATTTGTTGAAGAAGAGTGTGTTAGCCGAATTCCTTACCGACAAGGGAAAATACAACTACACCAAGAACCGAGGTGATGGACAACCACCTCGGGCTCCAACCCCAGAGAGAGTTGAGAATGTTATCACCAGGGGATCAGAGGTGAACGGGGTGAACTTTGCAGCTACAAAGAAGTTCGCCAAGCTGTCAATCAAAATGGAAAAGAGAACTCGAGTGAGAGGCTCGGGTAAAGAAATTGTGTTTGATGATGACGATTGTGATGGGATGATGTTCCCTCATCACGATGCCTTGGTCATCATGTTGAGAATAAATGACTCGGATATCAAACGAGTCCTTACACTACAACAAAATAGGCCTTTAACCACGCCCGAAAAGTGTGGCCTAAACGTTCGAAAAGTGTGGTCATAGGCCAAAGGCCACACTTTACGACTTAAGGCAACGCCTTTTCAGGGGTGGCCTAAAGAGGCGTAACCTTTGGCCTAAAGCAACAATTTTCATGAGGCAAAGGCTACGGTAAACAAAAAGCGTTGCCTTTTCATTATCAAAGGCCACGCTTACAATACACACTATGGCAACGTTTATCATGTACTACAACTACATTTCTCATGCGTGGCCTTTGTTGCGTTTTAGGCCACACTCTTCAAGTGTGGCTCCTAATGATAGGGTGCCAAGTCAGCAATTCCTATGGGTACACTTCTGAAGTGTGGCATTTTGTCTATGCTAGAAAGTATTTTTATTATTTTTATTTGTGTGATTAAAAACTACATTTTTTCATATTATCCTATATACACATTTATTCCAACAGAAACATTATTATCAAACTTACTAAATAGATAACAAATAATTCAAATACATATACTTGCATAAACTTAAAAAAAATATATATATATTATGTGTACTACATGAACTAATAAAGCAAATTGTTTCAAGGTGTGTACTAGAAATGAACTTTACAAAACTAAATGTATTTAGTATCTAATAAATATTGTAATTGTCCAAAAGACTTCATTGCTAACTTCTAATATATCAAATTGACTTGTTGGCACCATTTCCAAATACTTCCAATTGCATCATCAAAATGTTCCTGCACATTTAGAATGAAATTAGTGATTAGATAGAAAGCAGTAGTATGCGAGTACAAACTCAAACGAATACGAAGATTTTTTCATTAGTAATTAGATAGAAAATAGTATGCAAGCACAAACTCAGAGGATTGTGGAAGATTTTGCACCTTGGACATTTATAGATTAAGCATCATTCAAAGAAAGGCTGCACTTATTCACAATAATTTCAATGTTCCAGTTGGATCTTTTCATTCTAAGGCTCAAATGGTAGTCCTTAGAGCTGCTCGTTGATTCATTCTGCATATAAAGAAAAAAATATTGTTTCAGAGTGGTAATGGTTTCGCTATCATTAAAATAAAAAAAAGAATTCATATGTCTGAAAATGACCAATATCAACTTTTTGGCACCTAACTTATAATCTAATAGTAAACATGACATAAATAACAACTTATTACATTAAAAGTGATGCATCTATCTTGATATCTCTAGCCTGAAAGGAGCCCTCTTATTTACTACAATCACAGACCCACGATGAAAAGGATTAGCACTAAGCCACTATCTCTCCAATTACCATTTTTGATCAGTAAAGAGGGCAATTACATTCCTACTACTATGAGTGATGCATTTATAAACTTCCAGTTCAGTAACTTCTCAAAGAGCTTAACTCTTAAACAAGGAAAACTGATTACTACAAATCTCTTCAAGTCAAAACTCCTTGGGGACGTAACCTTAGAGATTTCAATTGCAACTTTACCTATTACTAAGTCAAACATATATTTGAAAACATTCATTCACACTTGGCAGACAAGCAATAGCAACACCAATGTACCCTTCCCAATCAAGAAGACAAAATTAATTAACAAACACAAACTTCTTTAACCTCTTTGTACCTCTCTAAAATAGAAAAGAATATCAATGACTCTTGGTTGCATTAGTATATAAGTTGGCATGTGATCGACGTTCAAACCTCAAGCATTTAGCTAAAGAACAACTTTCACACACATAGTTCTGAAGTCATTAATATTGTATCTCAACAAGGATAAAAACCATTACCAAAAATATATTCACTAATAGAACTTGAAAAAATTGACAAGAAAGCATCAACAAACAAATAAAATCAATTTAACATCTAAGAAAGATTGTTTCAGCTCAGCCCGACAATGGTTTGGACATCATTAAAATGAAAAGAGAATTCATGTCTGAAAATGACCAATATCAACTTTTAATTAACAGTGATTATCTTTGAGATATCTCTAGCCTGAAAGGAGCCCTCTTATTACTACATTACAGATCCATGATGAAAATTAGCACTAAGCCACTAACTGTCCAGTTACTATTTTTTATCAGTAATATCTTAAAGAGCATAACTCTTAAACAAGGAAACCCGATCACCACTGATCTCTTCAACTCTAACTCCTCCAGGACTTACCTTAAAAAAAGTTCAAGTCCAACAGATAGGCTCACTAACCATTTTGCTGAGATTAGTAGTGCCTGATAGAAAAATAAACTTAATAAAATAGCATTGCATGCAGTACTTTTCGGATCGGTGAACATCATATACAACTGCTTTCTTCAAACTGCTTCTTTGCCTGATGCAAGCTGTCAAGAATCTGATATTTTGTAGACTAAGATCATCTTAATTCTCTACTATAATCTTCAGCTAAATAATTATCAGATTCGTCAAGCAGTGACACGGCTGACTAACTAGTTGCTACTAAAAGATGAAAAGTAAAACAGAAATGACATATTTTATATTTAATAATCTTTTTCTTTATGAGGTAAAAGTTATATTTTATATTTAATCTTTGTCGTTCAGGAAGCCAGAATTCATGAGGATGTTGTGTACACACACGTTCTTATTTGTCAAACCAATTGAATTAATAAAGAGGCAAGAAACTTGAGTAAATGTAGTTTCAGTCAAATGCATTTTCATTTTACTGACCAGTGATCAATTCTAAACTTAAAAAAGGCAAAGATACCTGTTCCATATCCCTGATCAGTCCATAATCTTCTTTAGACGGATGTGCGCCACCTGATAACAATTAACAAAATATTATTTCATTCAAAACTTGACATCTAGGTAATGCAATTAACTATACAAATTCAGGACAATGACTAATATTTACCAGTTTCACTTCTCTGGTAAGAGGACTTGTTCATCTTTCCATACATGATAAGATGATGCATTCTGGTTCCTCTAAGTCACGAAAATAAATTGAGGTGCGTTTAATAGTAACCAAATTCTTTACGAAACAAAATAAGACGAAATACTTTATGAATAACACCTTATATTTTAGCAAAATCCAAGATAGATTAAACACCATCAATATACTCTTCTCCATACCTTGGTAAACCCATCAAATCTTTGGACGGAATATTTGAAGTCCTCAAAATCAAATATTGTCATTAGATCGTCAAATATATGATTATGCAACCATTAATTATACTTTATTAATAAATCCTAAAATCAAGAGCACTTTTCAAGAACATGTGTCGTAAGATGAAAATAGTTTCTTACTTAGTGATGGCACTTAAACTAAGCCAAACACTATCAAGTCAACAACGAATCTTTCTGAGCGTTCACAATCTTCTTTGAGAAAAGAAGCAAAATTACTAGAAAAAATTATCGCATAGATCATACCAACATTGTCGGTCTAAATTTACATTAGCATTCAAAGTAATTGGAACTAAACATACCTGAATAGTTATAATGGGAAGAGGCTTTACATTACTGCAATGGAGAAACAAGTCACACCAAGAACCAAATTCGTATTAAACATTAACAAGAAAATTGTTGAAAGACTGTACCCGTCAAAAAAGGAAAAATAACTCGAAATGGATTAAATCATGCTTTTCCTATCTACATCTTTAAGGCAAATAACAAAAGAAAATATAATACTATGAGACTAGACAATTTACATAAAAGAGAAATAATCGAATTGCTGTAACTTATGAAACTCACTGTAGTGATATGGGGTGAGGGAAGATGCTACACCAACAAGCAGTTCAAGAATTTATGAAGTATTTTGACAGCAACTGGAATATAAATTTATGTAGGGTCAGCTCATAATATCAATTTATTTCATCATTCGGAAACTTGATTACTCGATTAGAAGTTAGTCAAACAGAACTACAAAATTTCTAGTGCAAATAAACACGGTGAAATTCAAAAATCTTTCGAGTGCAGTCATGAGAAATAGGGAACCATGGCTAAACCAGTTCGTAAGAACCCTAACTTTTCAAAAGCCTAAATCATGAGAGATAGGAAAGCCATGGCTTATTTCTAGTGCACTTATTGGATGAATAAGAAAAAGAAAGAACCTGAAACAACGACAACTGTGAAGCAGCCGATGAGGGATCTTCCTAGTGGAGGAACAACGAGAATTGGGAAATATTTTTAGTTTTAGGTTTTCCTAAGCATTAAGCAGCTGAAAGAGGAGGGAATGATGAATTGGAAAATATTTCGTGTGTAGTTAAATTTGAGTCTTTGACTTTTGAAAATTAGGGGAAATATTGGGGGGGAAAACTTTTGGGTAAAATTTTTTGTGAAATTTCCAGATTATTACTTTAGAAAGGGTGGTATATGGTAAAGCTATTTAGCAACTCTTAAAAAGCATAACAAAATAATTAATAAGTGTTGCTATATATTTTAGGATTTTGCTAACAATTTATAAGTGTTGCCTTTAATATTAAAAGGCACGCTTAATAAGTGTTGCGTTAAAAACGGTGGCCAAAGGCCCTGTTCAAAGGGCACACTTATAAAGTGTTGCCATAGATGTTATTGGCAACACTTTGTAGGCGTTGTCTAAAAAAAGTGTGGCTGTAGGCCAATTTTGTTGTAGTGTTAATGACCCCGGTAGCTCGGTCAGTATAATTAGCTACGGGGCCATTAAGAAGATGTGGCTTAAAGGGGAAGTCATCCCCAAGGCAACAGTGTTGACTGGCTTCAACAACTCCACAGAGAAAACTTTGGGTGAAATCACACTCAAGGCGTTTGCTGAAAGAGTTAGCAAGAAAACACTATTTCAAGTGTTGCCCGAGGACATAGCATACGATGTGATCCTTGGCAGACCATGGATCCACTCCATGGATGCCGTCCCATCCACTCTTCATCAAGTGATCAAGTTCCCTACCCCATGAGGAGTTCGATCAATAAAGAGAGAGCAACGAGTAGCAAGAGAATGCTATTCAGTTGCATTGAAAAGTGGAGTCGCCTCGACTGGGCCAAAACAATAGCAACTAATGCGACCGGGGTCAAGCAAGGAGGACCCCCGAGGAGAAATTGAAAAGATCCCGGTGTGCATTCAAAAGCCTCGGAAACAAAAGGCCATCGGGCCGCAATACTATCTCCTAACTGGCCGAATCGCTGCCTTGAGTCAATTCATTTCAAGGTCTTCAGATCGATGCCACAAATTCTTCTCTGTCTTGAGGAAGAATAATCACTTCGAGTAGACACCGGAGTGTAAACAAGCGCTAAGGGGGTTGAAACGTTATCTGGCTAACGCGTCGTTCCTCACCAAGCCAAAGGATGGTGAAACCTTGCTAGTTTACTTGGTTGTGTCCGAGGTCTCAGTCAGTGTTGTGATGGTTCGGGAAGAGGATGGAAAACAACCGCCCATCTACTATGTGAGCAAGACACTCCTCGATACTGAGACCGGGTATCCTCACTTGGAAAAACTAGCACTTGCTATAATTGTTACTGCTCGGAAACTACGACCTTATTTCCAATGTCACCCAATAGCAGTAGTTTCTAACTTCTCTTTGAGAAGTATATTGCATAAACCTGAGTTATCGGGGAGGTTATCAAAATGGGCGATAGAATTAAGCGAGTATGAAATCACTTATCAACCCCAAACAACGATTAAGTCCTAAGTCTTGGCTGATTTCGTAGCTGATTTTAGTGTTGGGATCCTACCCGAAGCCGAAAAGGAGAACTCAATGTCAAAAGGGACAGCTTCGGGACTATGGGTACTCTACACCGATGGGGCAACTAATTCCAAGGGTTCGGGATTAGGCATAGTGTTGAAAGCGCCCACCGGGGAGAAAATCAGGCACTCCGTTCGGTTCAAAAAGGTGACTAACAACGAAGCCGAGTACGAAGCAGCTTTAGCAGGCTTGGAGTTGGCTAAAGAAATGGGTGTGGAAAGAATTGAGTTGAGATACGACTCGCAACTGGTGGTAAACCAAGTGCTCGGTAAATACACGGCTCGGGAGCCCAGGATGCATCTATTCTTGGACCGAGCACAGAGGATTTTAGCCAATTCCAAGAATGGCAAATTAAGCAAGTGCCTCGAGAGGAAAATACCGAAGTCGATGCCCTAGCAAACTTGGGTTCGGCAGTCGACGAAGTTCACTCGGGGACTGATTTAGTGGTTCGGTTGCTCTCTGCACAAATGAGAGAGATGAAATTGCAAGTCAACTCTGTGGACCACAAATGGGATTGGCGGAGTAAGTTTATCTCTTACTTCGACTCGGGAACTCTCCCCCAAGATAAGAAAGAAGCCAAGAAGTTGAGGACCCAAGCAGCCTCATACTCTATGATCGAGGAAAATCTGTATAGGAGATAGTATTGCGGCCAGATGGCCAAGTGTTTGGGTCTAGACGAAGCTAGATATGTGATGGCTGAAATACACGAAGGCGAGTGTGGCAATCACTCGGGAGAAAAGTCTTTGGTGTGCAAATTACTTAGAGCTGGGTACTATTGGCCCACCATCAGCGCAGATGCTAAGGCCTCCGTACAAAAATGTGATAAATGCCAACGCCATGCACGAATGATTCATCAACAAGCCGAACCCTTCCATTCGGTCGTATCTCCATGGCCCTTCATGAAATGGGGAATGGATATTGTTGGCCCTTTACAGAAGGGTAAAGGTGGTGTCCGGTTCATCCTCATTTTAACTGATTACTTTGTAAAATGGGTGGAAGCAGGAGCTCTCACCGAGGTCAAACAGAAAGAAGTAATCGATTTTATTAGGAAGAACATCATCTACAGGTTTGGTGTCCCAAGAGAAATTGCTTGCGACAACGGCAAACAATTCATGGGGCAGCCATCACTGATTTCATCAAGCAATGGGGAATCAAAAGAATTGTTTCGACCCCCTATCATCCAAGTGCCAATGGCCAAGCCGAGTCTTCAAATAGGGTGATAATCGAAAATCTCAAGAAAAGGCTCGATGAGAAGAAAGGTCCTTAGCACGAGGAGTTGCCAAGTGTGTTGTGGGCCATGCGAACAACAGAAAAGAACAGCACCGGTGAGACCCCTTTTTCACTCGCTTATGGCATGGATTCGCTTATCCCCGTGGAAGTGGGCGAACCAAGCCTTCGGCACGCTCATACCACTGAGTATGCAAATCAGCAAGCCATGCGCATAGAATTGGATTTGCTCGAGGAGAAAAGGGAGTTGGCTTTGGTTCGGCTAGTTGCACAAAAGAGGCAGATCGAGGCATACCTCAATAGGAAGGCCAAACTTAGAGATTTTAAAGTTGGCGATTATGTGCTGAAGGCTACGAATCAATCAACGAAGGAGAAGAACGGGGGAAAACTCGTCACAAACTGGGAAGGACCTTACAAAGTCAGAGCGATTGTTGGGAAAGGATCTTATCAAATTGAAGATCTGCAAAGCGTACCCGAACCCTTAAATTGGAACATCTCCAATTTGAAGCGGTACTACTTCTTAAATCGAGGTAAGCATTCCTTGATCATTTAAACTTTACCCTTAGCCTCGAGTCGTAAAACGCTCCTAGGGCTTCGGTCGAAATGTACTAACTTGCTCCTCATTTTTATTTATCTTGACCTTTTTAGGAAGCGGATAAAACGATTTCTAGTGCTCGGATCTTCATCAAGATTCACACCCGAACACTGGGGGAGAGTAAGAGGCGGGTTGCAACCGAGGTCGATACTAAGCCTCTCAACCGATGTCTATTTGTTCGACAACCGAGGACTGACACCCAGAGAATAGATTAGTACATTGTGATTACGCCTGATAGTGGCATGTTGTCAATTTGTTTTTACGCCCAAGGTCCACTTCGACTTGGCCCTATGTAAAAAGCTGATTGTGGCTCGTTGATATTATCAATGAAATAAACTTGATTTTATATCTCTTTGTTTCTATAATCTTGCACTCCGAAGTTGCAGTTCAAATGCATTGACTCGAGAATGAGACGTCGTTCTAAGTTTGCATTGGTTTTATTTGATTAAGTCTTGCAAGCAAAATTATTTTAAGTGTTCGGTTCATACAAGAGCTAACACTTAAGACAAAAAATGCAAATTCATATCATTAAAATGCCCGAAGGCTAACTGTTTACATTAAAAATAAATTGACCCGAAGGTCAAGATTATATACATCAGAAAGCCCGAAGGCTTGCACAAAAAAGGCACAAAGGCCTAAACAAAAAACACAATACACAAAAGACGAACTACTTGTTCCTAAGGGTTCCCCCCTTCGGCATCTTCACTGCCTTCTTCGGCACTTTCGCCCCCCTTATCGCCTTCAGATTCACCATCATCCGAACCCTCGCTCGAGGGAAGGTCATCTACAATCTTTTGAGCTTCGGCAGCAACGTCCCTGGCTTTAGCTATCTCCTCTTCGAGCACAATTTGCCCAGCTTGGACTTGCTCGAGTATGCTGAGCCTAGTCTTAACGACAGCCCAAGCCTCCTCGAACTTCGCCCTCGTCGCTTTGACTTCGGCCCACTCATTGAGGTAAGCAATCCTTCCTTGGAGCTTTGACATCTTGCCCCGAAGAGCAGGCACTTGATCTACCTGGCTTTGCAGCCCAACGAGCTTGGCGTTGTGTTCGTCCAGCTTGCCACGATACTTTTCGCCTGCCTCAAGCACTTCAGTTTTGGCTTTAAAAAGTTCGGCTTCAAGTCGAGCATTTTCGAGGCTCAGCCTCGAACGCTCATTAGTAAACTCGTTTGTCACAGCCTGAATCCTAGCCTCGGCGGACTCCAAAACCCCATGCAGGTCAGCCTTAGCTTTAGCCCTTGCCTCGTTAGCACGCTTCAACTCTTCATTCAAAGTAGCAAATTGGGCTTCCAGCTCGGCGATTCTACTCACAAATCCCCTCTTTTGCTCTACCCAGGCAGCGGTTGCGGCTTGAACTTATTCTGCTCGGTCGCGCTCGAGGTGGATAGCTTGCAGCGCAAGCACCAAGCTCTGCATAAGACTGAAACATTAGCATCAGGAGAAAAGAAAAGTTAAATCATGCGAATAAAAGTGCGTGAAAACTTACTCGAAGGGCAGAAGCGGTTGAAACACCCATCAAACTCATAGGGCTGAGATTCCGAAGGGCGTGATCCTCGGTAGACCCAAGCATAGCATCAAGGGCAGCGACGTCCTCTTTGGTAGGATCCAGCAGATTGGCCTCAAGAGCAATTTCCAATGAGGTGCAGCGTTGGAGGTCTTAGCTGAAGCTCGAGAAGCCTTAACCATGCTTTTGATCAAAACCCTCATTTGCTTTAGCCTTGTCTTTCCACTTCGCAGCCTCTTGATCAGATTCCTCCACGTTTATCACCTCGGTCACCCTAGGGACCACGGCAGTTGTCTCTAGAGTCGTCTCGGTAGCTAGCTCTGGAGCTACCTCGGGAGCCATGTGATGAATCTCCTCGTCGCTGGGTTCATCGACAAGACCTCGGCGCTTTGTGGCCACTGCCTCGGCAGCAGGAGCAGCAGCCTCCACAACTCGAGGTCCCTTTGCCTTACTGGCCCGCTTCGACTCATACCTCTTTCTCTTAGAGCCTGGGGAAGGGAGAGAAGCAATCTCATAAGTATAAGATGAAGTAGAAGTGGGTATGCATAAAAATCGACCTATAAAAATATCGTCACCTTGCGAAGTCCCTTGGCCCAACGAGCCCTTGGCTTTCTTGTCCTCGGTGAGCTTCTTCGCCAAAATCGTCATCTGAGTGACGCCTTCGGTGGCGTCAATTAACTTCTATTCCTTCTTTTTCTTCTCTTTCTTATCCTTTTTCTATTCCCCTTCTCCATCTCCCCTCTCCTCGGCATCCTCTTCTTTTTCCTCTTCGGCATCTTTAACAGCCCTGTTGGAAAACCTAAGTGGGAAGGGAAAAAGGAAACGTTAAGGAGCAGTTAGGGTAAACATTAGGAAACTTCAGACATCGATGGTTAACTTACCATGCCTCTTGCATGACCATCGATTTCCCTTCAGAGCGGCTAAAATCATCCACTGCCGACAATGACGCATTTCTTGCTTCATGACCTCGGTGGCCCATTCGAGCAAATCCTCTGGTGGGTTGACTGGAACCTTTTCAGCTACAAGTCACAAATAGGAAAATAAGCATAAACTATGGTGACCGAAGGTCAAGAGAAAGCAGTAACACTTACGTTGAGCATTCCACTCTTCGGGGAAGCCAGGTTCGATCGACAGCAGCCTTATGGGAATGAGCACATAGCGATTATTCCAACCTCGTTCACCGTGGTCTTCACTTTTGCTCAGAATCGCATAAGATCCCTGAGGTAAGAGGGCTACTACCCCGGCTTTCTGAAAATAGGGATAGTAGAGGGAGATCAAGTGTTGGAAGGTGAAGGGCAATCCAGCAAATTAACTTAAGTACTCGAGGGCTTGTACAACCCTCCAAACCCCGGGCCCCAATTAAGCCAAACACAAATTGTACGATCTACAAAATGTGTCGATTATGGGTGAACTGGCAAATTGAACCCTATGGTGAAAGGGTATGTGAAGATCGAAGAATACCCAACAACGTGAGTAAAGACAGCCGTGTCCCAGGCTGGAACCCTAATTTCCACCTCGGGCCCCAACGACAGTCAGCCCGAACAATCTCAATCACATCTTCGATTACCACACTCGGGGTGATGTGAACCGGTATGTTCCTTTTCTTCCCCTTTTGAGCATCAGATTGAGCGTGGACTTTGAGGCCCTTGTTGTTATTAAAATTTGAAGGGATGACCAACCAGGGGTCTATCTCTACTTCGAGAGGAATCTTCTTCCTCGACTTCTTTGAAGTGCCAGCTTCGGTCTGGGACCCCTCCTTGCTGGCTTCGGCTTTGCCTCTTTGGCCACTAGCCTCTCTACTGACTTCGGTCTCGCCCGCTGGGCCAACTACCCCTTTAGCACTGATGACATCATCACCAGCGACGTCACCTCCGTCATCATCGTGATCGTCATCATCATCATCGACAGCAAAGCTCACTTCAGCCTTTTCACGACCAGCCCTTTCCTTGCGACGCCTTGGAACACTGGCCGTCGACGTAGCTTTCCCACCGCCTTCTGCCTCAATCATTTGCAGCGGTGGCACAGTGGGGATAAAATCACCACTCATAATCGCAGTGGTGAAACGCTCTGCCCTCTCGCCAGAGTCACAAGAGCCATGACCAGAATTTGTAGCTGACATAATGTTAGATCGGAAAGAAGATTAAGATCAAGAAAGTTGGGTGAAAACTGGAAGCTCTTCTCTCTGCGATTTCTACTGTTTGCAAGAGTTTTGTCAAGTGGAGAAGAAAAACTTCAAGTGAAGTATTTATAGAGAGTATACACGTGCAAGTGGCGAGGGTAATGATGACTGTAACGTTGGAGAAAGCGAGAAAGTCGGTGCGACCGTTCGGTAGCCAACGAACGGTCTCCACGTAATGTGGAACAGTAATTTGAATAGGCGTGCGCCTTTTTGAAACTCTTGGATAGGGTTGAGCGACGTCAGCTTCCTGCTCAAATTCATTCCACTCCTCGGCGACCTCGGCACTCATCTGAGGAGTGGGGAGGACTATCTGTATTGGGTAAAAATCGACGTGATCTGATAGCACTTCGGTACGATGGACCGAAGATAATAGAACTGATGTCCCGAAGGAGAAAGATCGAAGTCAGCAATTGAACTACCGAAGGCGAGCCTCAATGCCACAACCGAAGGCTGGCCGAGAGCTGAGCCTCGGTGACATTCCCTTCGATCGAGCAGCAAGGTCATGCCACCGAAGTCATACACTTGAGCCTCGGTGGAACACCTCGGTTCAAACGGCTTAGCATCCCACTACTTCAGCCCACTAACTCTCTTATTAAATGTTCAGAACGTGAGTGCAACCATGATCAATCATGAAGAACGTGGGCAAGGCCCCTTTAGCCTATAAATAACACTTCTTTTTACATTGTATTCATTCAGAAATAGATACTGAAACTCTGGCAAGTACTCACAACAATATATTGAAATCACGCTATTTTCTTGTATTTACACTTATCTTAGCATTTTCTTGACTTTGATACGAAGATTTGCTTGTGTCCCAACCCAAATTCGATTTGTGATCTTAAACTGATTTAGGCCCATACAGATACGAATTAGTCTTATTCCCCAACAAGAAAAGCACTTATTCACTCTTTCCTGGGTTGAATTGCAAAACTATGACAAAATAGGGAATGTGCCTTTATTCCCCGTAATAATGGCTTAGCAAAAATGATCCGCCTTGATTGAATGAATAAATTTCTCCGTAAGTACTGGCTAAGAGGCAGCACTTGTCTTTGACTCCTCTTTCCTAGTCAATACATGCCCCTTCGAATTTCTTACCGCATTCTCCCAAATAAGTTGAAGTGTTGCCTCAACGCAGAATTTTTTGTTAGTGGTGTTGGAAATTAGCTTCTTTTTTAAAAAAAAAAAAAAATAGTTGGGTTCAAACACTAAACTCCAGCCTTGGATCACATGTGCTTGAACTAGCTCACCTATTATTCTTTTTGTTTAAGTAGTTTCATTCTTTATTTTTATAGAAAATTTTCTTTTTTTTACTTATTATTAGATATCCATATTGAACAAAAAATTTTGATCTAGTGGTGTCGGATGATACTGGTACGGCATGAATAAATCCGCTCTTGAAATCAAGGAGACAAACACTCCAAATTAGTCGATTTTGGAGACTCCGACAAAATTCACTAGGAAAAGAAAATGTTGGGAAATTTTGATCACTAGCCATTTTTGGACGCGCTTAATGGGGACTATCCACCGTTTCAAAATTCATTGAAGAATAGCCAAAAATTCGCGCGCACACTTAAGCTCCATTAGCGTTGGAAAAACACCCCAGACTAGCCCCATAACAAAAAACTGGGGCTTTGAACAAAACTTGTTCAAAGCCCAAGTATTTTGTTATGGGACTTTATATATAAAGCTGAGTCCCATAACAAAATGATGGGGCTTTGAACAAGTTTTGTTCACAGCCCCAGCATTTTGTTATGGGTTATGAGACTTTATATATAAAGCTTCAGTCCCATAATAATGCTGGGGCTTTGAACAAGTTTTGTTCACAGCCCCAGCATTTTGTTATGGGACTGAAGCTTTTATACATAGTTCCATAACAAAATGCTGGGGCCTTGAACAAAACTTGTTCAAAGCCCCAGTATTTATACTGGGGTTAGTTTACTGAAGCTTCCCCAGTACAAATACTGGGGCCTTGAACAAGTTTTGTTCAAAGTCCCAGTATTTATACTGGGATTTGTCCGGAGGTGGCTATTTCTCAGCGAATTTATTTTTGACGGCTACAAATCAATTAACGCGCGCCAAACAGGCCCCTACACTAAATTTTTACGAAAATGTTACATTCTATTGAATTTCATGCGTTCTAATGCATGAGATATTTTTAACATACATTAGGTGTTTAATTCATAAAACCTCCAGTTTGAGGTTGAGGTGCCCAAATGAATATTCGGGCGATAGGAAAAAAATATATTTAGCCCTTAATTATAGGAGTCCTACATTAAAATGGCCACTAGGCAAGTTTCACAAAGACTACCCAAAAGTTATTCCAAATAGTAAAAATCAGTAAAGATATGGGGTACTTATTATCAAAAAAAAAAAAAAAAAAAAAAAAGGAAGATTCATAATAGTAATTGAAATATTTCCTTCTTAACAAAACGTATTACGGCTAGATATTAAAAGAATATTTCTGGAAAATGGTTATCAATAGTATCAGTGCACCACAAGTGAAATTCATGACTCGTTGCTCCATGGAAATCTATAAGTGAGGTAATTAACAATTTTATGGATCACATAATAAGAACTCGTATTTAAAAAATAAATGAACATTTTCTAAAATTTACTAAAAATTTATTGAATATATAAAATATGTATATTCTCCAAATATTTAGTAAATATATATATTTATATTCTCCATTTACTAAATATTCTCCAAATATTTACTAGATATTTACTAAATGTTTATGGATTTTAAAAAATAAATGAATATTTTCAAATATTTACTAAATATAAATATTTATATTCTCCAAATATTTGTTGAATATTCTCCAAATATTTACTTAATATTTACTAAAAAATCACGAATATTTCCAAATATTTACTAAATGTTTATTGAATATAAAAAATATTTGTTGGAAATAGTTGTGTAACTCTCATTTATTTCTTCTATCAATCCTCGACTCTTTGTTCTACAGGCCTCTGTACTTGAGATATACTTTTGTAGATCATATAATCACACTGTATAAACTAAAAAATGAATGAATATTTTCCAAATATTTACTAAGTAGTATTCATTAAATATAAAAGTATGTATATTCTCTATATATTAAACGAATAGTTCAGGGAAATAGTTATGTACCTCCCAGAGTCCCAGTCTTTCTTTTGCCAATTCATGACTCCTTGATTAAGTGCTAATATGTAGAATAACTTAATGATATACTTAAATACTTATGTTAGATAAAAATAGAGCAATATTTATCTATGTAGATAAGGAAGGTAATTATCCCTCCGCCTAATAAATAGGCACAATACAGTCTCCATATTTTAAGATAAAAATTGGCTATAAAAAATTTAGTAGGATTAGCTAACATTTATGTGATATAATAAAGGAGAAATGAGTTTATTTTTTGTTGCAACTCTTAACAAGTGTCTATGCCATGTTAAAATCCCTTTTATCAGAGACTTGATTGAGCACTTTCAAGTATCACTAAAAGATCTCCATTATACCTCACGAACCATAATCAAGGTTCTACTAATAAGTAGAAATTCTAAGTAGAAATTCATTCACCAAGAAATAGTAAACTGCTATATCGCTTTCCAGTGATTCCCAAAGTGAAGTAAAATAAACAAAACTAGTCCAACGACAGGAATATGAAATTTTGCAATCCTTAACTGCCTCAGCATGTTTAACTAAACTTTCTCCTTTCTTGTCTTTCCCCAAATAGACAGGCCTTTACACTGTTGAGAGACTCTCTCTCCTTTCTTGGCTTTCCCGAAATAAGCAGCCTTCTAATTAAAACATTCTGGTATCTCATTGCTTAATCAACTGACGAATGGCGTATTGAAGAATTCCTCCATGGTTGAAGTAAGCCAACTCAATCTATAGAAGCAACTCAAAGTGTAACTAAGACCTTGAAAGAGAACTCTAGGCAGAACCGATAGTATATGACACATGACTGCACAGGCACAGGCACAGGCACAGGCACAGGCACAGGCACAGGCACAGGCAGTAGCAGTAACATATAGGACCATCATCCAACTTGATTACATGTGCAGTATATGTGATGATACTACCACTCTATCTACGGTTCTTTGCTTGATGTTTAATATTTTTCACATGACTAACAAAGCTGGCGTAAACAAGGATATCTTTCCACCACGAAAAAAGGAAAACCAATTTACCTCCAGACTTCTCATCTTAGTTGGTTGGAGAGATTCAGATTCTGTATTAACAAATACTTGTTCCTTACATATCTACTGTGACTTTGTGCAATAGCTTCAAGTATAGTTGTTGATTCATATATCAGGGACGCAGAAGCACCATATATCACTGGCATACAGTTTTGAGATATGTAATTTATTTTGTTTCTATTCTAATAAGGTCATTTCCATTTCCCCTTCTTTATATTTCCATATACTAAGATGTAGGAAACTTGGCCTAACGGCATGATGAGCAGTTTCTACACAACCAAACAGAGGACCAATAGCAAATTTATAGCCAAACGAGAGTGAAGCATACCTCAGTGTCAAAGCGCACTGTGCAAGTGAAAGATTTTCCACCGTCCATTCTTACAGTAATATCTTGACCTGGGCGGATATCACTAATTTTGTCTGGGAGATCAATGGTATATTGCTCATGGCCAGTCAATCCAAGTGTTTCTGCATCCTCACCAGGCTTGAAACACAGAGGCACGATACCCATTCCCACCAAGTTACTACGGTGAATCCTCTCAAAGCTTTTAGCAATTACAGCTTTAACCCCCTATTACACAGTTTCTTCAATTAGAAACTCCTAATAGGGAAAGAAAAGAGGAATGAATCGACATGAATCAAGCAACCATGTTGAAGAAACCCACCAATAACATTGGGCCCTTGGCAGCCCAATCTCGGGAGCTGCCACTTCCATACTCGGCTCCTGCCAAGACTATAGTGTCTTGCCCAGAAGATTTGTATTTCTGAAAGTATCATGTGTTTAAGAAGTGTCAATACAAGGAAGCAAACTACAAAATCAGTAGATAGTTTGCTTTTATATTGAAATGGATAACAGACACAGCAACTAGTATAGAAGAAAGAGGGAAGTACCATTGCAGCATCAAAAACGGAGAGTTTCTCTCCTGTGGGAATGTGAATTGTCTTAGGGCCAACTTCCCCATTTAACAGCTTGTTTACAAGGCGGATATTGGCGAAGGTACCCCTAGCCATAATTTCATCATTACCACGACGGCTACCATAGGAGTTGAAGTCTTTCCGATCGACCCCATTCTCCATAAGGTACTTAGCAGCAGGACTATCTTTGTGAATGCTTCCGGCTGGTGATATGTGATCAGTGGTAATACTATCACCAAAGTTCAGCAGGCAGTAAGCGTCCTTCACCCCATGGGGCCCTGGAGGATCCATGGTCATATCTTTGAAATATGGTGGTTCATGAATGTAGGTAGAATTGGGATCCCATGAGTACAGCTTGGAGTCTGGGACTGATAATTGATTCCACATTGTATTCCCCTTTGTAATTGCTTCATAGGTACTCTTGAACATGTCTGGCAATACACTTGATTGAACAACCTAACATGGAAATTCCATATTCAATTTGCTCTGTCCAATAAATATGCGCAAATAAGCACATAGCTCCTACATACCTCGGCAACTTCCTCCATTGATGGCCAGATATCCTTGAAATAGATATTATTACCATCCTTGCCCACTCCAATTGGCTCTTTGTCAAAATCAATATCAACCTGCGAAGCATATGCAGTTCTCATTTAGCGCACTTGTGATACATAATTACAAGAATATAGGATGACAAACAAATCTAACGTATATAATAATTCATAATTTCAAGAGATCCAAAGGTCAACATGTGACAGACGATTCACTCCAGCTTTTGAAACTGTTTTCTATTGTATTGGTGCTTTAGGCGCTAAGCAGCTTGGGCCACACCATGCCAAAAAATAACACAGTCCATTTAATGCCATAATTATCTGTGACCCAACCTATGATCATGCTTAGAACAGGAACTAGCTGACTTATCATAGGATACTCTCTCACCCAGAAAGAGGATTCAAAATCTTAAAGGTCAAACTGTTCTCCTTGAAGGTTTCATGGATCCCTCGTCCTTGTTCTTCAATTTTTGGTTATGCAAACCTTATGAATTTTCCTGGTTCCTCAAGTACTTGATTGTTAACAAACGTTCCGTAAGACGCTTAACCTTATGAATTTTCCTGGTTCCTCAAGTACTTAACCTTATGAATTTTCCTGGTTCCTCAAGTACTTGATTGTTAACAAACGTTCCGGAAGACGCTTCATTCAATGTTTACACATTTATTTGGTGCATTTCAGCTTTCCTCACAACCAAGTCAGCTCAGCCTTTCTGTGATTAAAATTACAGGAGAGTTCAACATCTAACTATTACATATCTTGACTCTTGTCATAACTAAAAAGTCCACAACCGTGCATATCCCAAATTCGAACACAGTAGTGGTTGTATGTTTAGTCTGCCTCTTTACTGATCAGCAGCTCTTGTTTTTTACATGTTACCTTTTCATCCTTTATTTGGGCATCCGAAGTCTGTTCACTACTATGAAGCATATACTGGAAAGAAGCAATTCTCAAGACAATTACATAACAGAACTACATCTCCAGTTACTTACAGTGCCAGCAAGAGCATACGCAACCACTAATGGAGGTGAAGCAAGGTAATTTGCTCTTGTTAAGGGATGAACACGTCCCTCAAAATTTCGGTTGCCAGAGAGCACAGCAGCAGCAACAATGTCTGCAGATTACAAACAATTTGGGACCAATCAAACAATAAGCTAACTGTGTGCAAACAAGACTAGACAGGGCAACTGCTATACAAAGTCTGTTATAAGGAGCCTACCATTTTCTGATATAGCAAAAGCAACAGATTCATCCAGATCCCCTGAATTCCCAATACAAGTTGTGCAGCCATATCCAACAATATGGAAACCTTGCTGATTTAAATACTTCTGCAGGCCACTGTTTCACACACAAATACCACGTTTTCACATAAGTAGTCAACAAAAGAGGATGAATAAGCAGAACTCTCTCCCAGAAGCTACAAAGTGAATACCTCTGGAGTAAATATTTTGTAACCACACCAGAACCAGGAGCAAGGCTTGTTTTGATCCATGGTTTAACCTGGAAACATGCAAAATAATTAGATGTTAAGTAGATATGCTGAAGCTAATAAAAGAAAAGCAAGTATATAGACCAGAACTGACATATAGACCAAGCTC
Organism: Petunia axillaris subsp. axillaris; assembly: GCA_029990575.1. Lineage (NCBI taxonomy): Eukaryota > Viridiplantae > Streptophyta > Magnoliopsida > Solanales > Solanaceae > Petunia > Petunia axillaris. The sequence continues at coordinate 6,171,406 of JARKNS010000001.1, read as the reverse complement.
GCAAGCCTTTTTCGCAACAAGGGCTGCTCCCAACATAACACTGGGATTCGATGTGTTTGTACAACTTGTAATAGCAGCAACACAACACTGCCATGCTTGAGCTCTGCAGGTTGTCCATGGAAGGAAAATTTTGCCACTTTATCTTGTACCTCTTTTGGCACGGCAAACCCCTATATCAAGGACCATAAATCAAAAGTTAAAACTTCATACTCTCACGTAATTTTAGTTTATATTCAACTAACCAAAGGAGGTATAGAAGTTAGTAAGTAGCAGCTCACCTTGAAACCGACTTTGGTATCAAGGCAAGAATGCCAATCAGACTTCATCTCTTTCAAAGGCACGCGGTCGTGAGGTCTATTAAGGAAAATAAGCAGTTGGTATTCCATAGACATAGCAATTTATTGATATTGTTTAGTCAAGCACAGCACACACCTTTTTGGCCCTGATACGCATGGCTCAACCTCGGCAAGGTCTAGTTGCAAGTAAGACGAGTACACCTTTTCTTGTTGAGGCTAAAATCAAGAAGGTAATGAATTAGTAAGAAATTGTAAGAACGCAGATGTAATATTACAATATCAACCAAATCCTTCCATTGAACCGGGAAGAGAAAGTGGTGTATTGAAGCTAAGACACCACACAACCGAGGGTAAGAGAAGACGAACCTCATTATAGTCAACAAACATCTTGTTTGCACGCAGATATCCCTCTATCATTGCTACCTGAATTTTACTCGAAGTAGTTAGCAATTTTATATCTTATGTATAGTGCTTGCGAGTGTCCAAACACTTACTGTTTCGTCACTTCTTCCAGTTAATTTGAGATACTGCAAAGTAATATGATCCACAGGAAAGAAACCCATTGTTGCACCATATTCAGGAGACATGTTTGCAATGGTGGCCCTGTCAGCCAATGAGAGTTCACTCATTCCATCACCTGAACGACAACACAGAGAGAGTCAATTCCTTCTCTGGTACTATTCACCACTCCTGAACTCTTAGAATGGGTAACTCTAGTCCATGGTAAATATACTTACCATAGAATTCAACAAACTTCCCAACTACACCGTGCTTCCGCAGAATCTGAGTGACAGTCAAGACCAAGTCAGTGGCAGTTACACCATTCCGCAGTTTCCCCGACAACTTGAACCCAACAACTCCAGGCAATACCATACTCATAGGCTGTCCATATTAAAGGCCATGTGCAAAACGTTTAGCATAAATCACAAAGTTTTACTAGTGGTAAAAGTGAGTATTCCTAAGACAATAAATTTGCTTCTAGACAGAACATTAAACAACAAAACACTATAGCGAGGAAGCCTGTTTGGGCCACATGAAATACATCTCACTTGTCTCTAAGAGTTCAGGGAACACAGTGCCTGTTATCCCATGAGTAATAGAATACATGAAGAGGACACACTCTCTTTTCAGCTTGACGGAATTTTGGGGAGAGATCTAGCTATCTGCATTGCTAAATTCTGTGAAAAGGAAAATCAGCTACCACCCACTTTCTAGCTATTTTAAAGAACAACAGGTGAGACTATAGCCTTAGAATTGTTAAACTGGATCTACTGAACCCAACCAACAAATTGTGTAACATGAAGTGCTGGAAAATCATGAATGCTTAAATTTGCTCTCCTTTTTATCTATACATCATAATAATGCAAAACAAAGAGAAATATATGTGTCAAGAAGTACAACATAACCTCAGTTAACAACATATGTAACTGAATACTCACTCCATTCCAAGTCAAACGTATTGGTTTGATTGCAAAATTACAAGATAAAATCTGTATTACCTAGGGTTCAACAAAAAAATGCATTGTCCCGTCAACTGATAAGTGAGCATTCAAATTGAGACTGAGGGATGTCCCATCAACTTCTACGTATGTCACTCAAGGTTTGCATATTTCATCCACTAAAACACAAACATGGCAAAGCATAGACACAGATAGACAAGCACAAGCTACCAAGGGCAAAGTTTACTACTTTCCCTAAAAACACAATCTTCATTTCTTAATATTGACCCACTGTGGTCCGGCCCTTCACCAGACCTGCGATAGTGGAAACTTAGTGCAACAGAGCGCCTCCCCCCCCCCCCCCCTCTTCCCCCTTCAATAAGAAATCTCACAGGAAAGGATATACTATGTTTCAGCATGATATGGACGAAAGATGTAGCAATCGTACCTGACCAAGCATTGCAGCTTCAGCTTCAATACCTCCGACACCCCAGCCAGCTACTCCTAGCCCGTCAATCATGGTGGTATGAGAATCTGTTCCGACCACACTATCTGGATAGAGCAAGCCTTCCCTATTAAATACGACCCTTCCAAGATACTCAAGATTCACCTAAAAGATGGTGCAGAAAACTACTGTAAGCTTCAGAATATATATGCTTTCCTGTTTCAGATTCAACAAAAAGGTAGAGCCCAGCACAGATGTCACATTCATAACCGGTAGCACAACAAACCAAAGGCTCAGGTTCATGTCCAATACCTGATGCACAATACCAGAACCTGGTGGAACTACAAGCATGTTGTAGAAAGCATTAGAGCCCACTTAAGAAAGGCAAATCTCTCCTTATTTCGTTGGAATTCAAGCTCCATATTAGCCTGGACTGCATTTTCTGACCTTGCAACATCAACTTGAACTGAATGATCAATTACTAGATCGACAGGAACCTGAAATTATATCCAAACACAGAAAGCTACATTACCATGAAGTGTAGAAACGTATTCATGAGCAGAATGTTTAAAGCAATGTCCCTTATGACCTTAAGCTACAGTTGGTATTGATGAATCAGTCTTGATACGGTAAGGACACAATCCAAACTACAAAAAGCAGAGACAGCATTCCTTCAGTTGTTTCAAAATTCAGTATCGACTACCATTTCTATCCAGAAAAGATCAAATGCGCTACTACTTCACTAAAGGTTCATATTGTGCATTTTCTGGAGCAGTTCATCAATCAAGAACTGTGCATACCAATGGATTGATCTTGTCAGAATCGCTGCCGAGCTTGTTCATGGCATCACGCATGCAAGCAAGGTCTACCACAGCTGGTACACCAGTAAAATCCTGCCCAAGAAATAGACAATTCAGGTGAAAATTAACAGTCCTATCAAATGTAGCAATGTTCAAGTTGGAGACACGCAAAAGGCCAGTACTTGCAGCAAGACGCGGGCAGGCTTAAAGGGTATCTCCACCAAATTTGGCGAAGTGTTTTCCCAGTCAATGATCTTCTCAACATCTTCCTTTTTCACTTGAAACTCGTCGCAGTTACGGATAGCTGATTCAAGCAGAATTCTAATAGAATATGGAAGTTTGTCTGTTACAAATGAATGAGAACACAACGAAAAAGTCAATAACAAACATTAAAGATCTGGCCTGAGGACACGAAGAGTTCATTGTACCTCAATGATACAGATTTCATTTAATTAACTGAATCTGAAAGGAGCACATAAAAATTGGACACAGAGAAAAGAATTCCAAGAATAAATCTCAAGCTCATCAATAACTAATATACTGAAGCAAACAAATCATAACTTCGGAATGAGCAACACCTAAGCCTAGGGAGCCTTTATGTTAGGCCTGAAGACGGTCTATGAAACTTTTGCATTTGCAATCAACAGATTCAAGAGAAAAAACATACTGTCTCATTGGTGCAGTGTTGGATAACAACATATAAAACAACAATTCAGTCAGATACAAAAAATAGTAAAGTCTGAACAAATTACCAATCCGGGGATCATTCAGAGCAGGCAAGCTATAGAACTTTCCAAATTCACCACCTCCAGGTTTGGGAAGACCAGTGACGATTCCCTTAAATGGGTTCTCGGCAGCTGAATCCATCGACATACAGAGTCAGATTCTTATATTTTGGGATAAGAAGTATAACAAATAACTCTGTCACCACAATTCTTAACAGTTATCAGAAATAGTCTTGAGCTTTTTCCGAAATAGACAACGAAAAGTACAAACATGTTAAAAAGAAAAATGTCTGATAAACCTTAACGTCTGCAATTCAAACGTCCTACCAACTAAATTGAACTTGATCGAAATTATTACATCAATCACCAGTCAATCAGCTACACCTTAATCCCAAACTAGTTGGGGTCCGCTGCATAACTTCATATAATCCATTCTGTTCTAATCCATTCCATCTCATTCCAATATTAGCCATAACCATGTAAGTAAACCAGAAACTATTTGATCTTCTTATTCCACATTCAATTAAGCCCAAAAGTTTACTAATAAGAAAATACTCTTTTTGTCTTATAACCAAGAAGTCCCCCAGAGCCAGTCATTTCTAAATTTCGAAACTCAATGGATAATTGAGCCCGCCCCTCTACTTTCCTCTACTCCACTCCACTAATACCAGATAGCAAAGCCTTTCTGTGGAGCCAATTTGAATCTGTGACGTGCTCCGATACAGACATCACAAGATGTGCTCTTAATTACCACTAGACCAATGTGTTCGAGGCAAAACCATTCACCTTTTTTACACTGACATTCTTTGCATGTCAAAATGAAATAAGCCTGAACAGAGCCTAACAGATCTTTTAAAGGTTCATAACTAGTTTATGGTCGAGATGTAGTTAGATTGATTTGTCAATTAGGCTTACGTCACATGTTCAAACTAAGACAACAACTTGGTATTTAAATACATAAGGGTAGAATGGGTGGATCCAATATCCAACGAGTTTCGAATTGTGCACCACAAAACTCCCTTATAAAGATTTAGTTGACAGATTGATTGAGTAATAATTTGGATGCTTGTTACATATCGTTTCATAATGTATCGCATCATATTGCATTGTACTATATTATTTTTGTGAATACAATTTTTAGATAGATTGTATCATTTGTCATTCCAAATACCATGTCTTGTCGTTTCGTAATACCATGCACCAACAATAACTTCAATATCAAGAAGGAAAGTAGGGTACGAGGTAGGATTATCATAAAAGACAAATAGGAAAATGAGTAAAAATACAATTATTAAATAATAAGTAAAGAGAAATAAATATGGTAACGACTGGATGACACAAAATTGACGGTAACATAAAATAGTACTTTTGCTTATTACATAAAGACTAAAAGTAGTACCCATAGTAGCGAGGTTTCTGTTGAGAACAGGAGAAGCAGTTGTAAGCTGAGCTTTAAGGCTTAAAGGTGAGTTCCAAATCACAGTACCGTGGCTCCAACGTGGCACTGAAAACCGAAGGGTCGAAGAGAAGCTTAGATAACGTTGTTGGTTACAGAAAGAAACAGTAGAACGATAAGCAAGTGTCCTGGAAATGGAACACGGCAAAATTGAACTAGAGTACATGTTACTATTATTATTAATGGATATGCATGTTATACTTGTGTGTGTGTGTGTGTGTGTAACAAAATGGCTACTTATTATAGTAGAAGATAAAAAAGAAATTAAAGGTGATGAAAATATTGGCAAGGTTTTGGATGTGATTGAAATGAAAGAAACTTCACGAAAGGGTTTTTGCTACCACTGACACTGCGGCAACTCGTGCCGGTTTGGTTCAAATATGTCAATTTGGTCAACAGCGACGCATCATCAAATTTGTCTCCGTGCATTAATGGGTGTCAAACAGCTATAAGAGTCTGGATTTGGGTTGTAAAATTGTAAATCCTATGGGTTAGGAGTACGGGTCCGGGCACGGATTTAACTTATGGGTTCTTAAATGGTCCGAATTTTGGATAGGAAAAAATTACTCATACGGGTCCGGGTCTTAACGGGTACGAGTTCGGGTCCGAATTTTAATTTTATTTTTAATATAATAATATTAGTGTAAATACTTAAAACAAATAAAAAAAGAAAATATGAATGATAGAAAAAGCTCAAAAGACTTACTTTTATTAAGATACTTGAACTATTAAAGTTTTGAACATTAAACTTCCAAATTTAAAAAGTCCAACAAATTCAAATTACAAACTTAAATATGCTTAATTCTTTCTATAATTTCTTCCATATCATTTCCCTCATACTCTGGTGTAGGTGTCATTGATGGTGCTTGACTATAGTCACTTAGCAGAATTTCTTCAAGGTTATCATCTTGTTGTAATGAATCTTTAATTCCTTGGATTCTTCGTTCTGATCTAATCCAGTCTCGCAAACAAACTAGATCATCCAAAGCATTACTACCCAAAAAGTGGCGGGTATCACCAAGTCTTTCCAACGTCTCAAAAAGTTGGTTGCCCGTTTGCTAACGGTCTGATTTCTAATATCTCTATTTTTTTATTTTTTTTATAATTTTAACGGGTACGGGTATACCCGTTAATACCCGCTAAATTTGCCGGATCTTAACGGGTACGTGTATCTGTTAAGATAAAAATACACGTACGGGTAGGGATATTTTAGGGGCTTTATGGGTTGGGGTGCGGGTTTTTGCAGATCCGGATGGGGTCGAGTTTTTGGATCCGGGTCCAGATTTTACCCGTTTGACACCCATAGTCAACCTATATGTCGTGAGTTGGAGCGGTGGAAATAGTTGCTTGTGTATTAGGATAGATGGCATATACAAGTCAAATTTTATAATAATTGACATCTCCTTGTTATAATAGTATTTCAATATAACAGCGAAATTTTCTCCAGAACAGATTTTTTATATTAAACTTTTACCTCTCTATAACAGCATTTTACTTATAACGGCAATGGCGTCCATTATAACAGTCTCTTTATAAAATTACCTCTCTATAACGGCCATAGTTAAATATTGTGTAATAATATTTTGTAACAAATATATTATATATAAAATAAAATACAATATATTTATGATAATCATTCATAACATAAATATATTTTCTTTTTTACATTCGTACGGTACAACTAGTTATAGATTTATTAATAATGTATTAACCTTTTTAATTTTTAATTAACAAAATATAAAAATATATTGAGATTTTAAATTTAACATGTATTTTTTGCAAACTTTTTTACTATAACAGTTATATGAGATGTAAACGTCAAATGCCACTATACATGTAGAACATCACCTCACTATAGCGGCCATAAAAGGTCCAGACAAACGCTGGTACTATAGAGAGGTTTGACTGTATCACATTTCTTGGAGTGCGATCCTCTCGAACTCTGTATCATACGGGGAAAATTTTACGGAATTGTGATAACATAAGCAATGGTTGCCTATTTGACCTCAATAAGAATGGTTTAGCAAGAATGACCTCCATAACTTAAATGAATCTTTTTTGGACAAAACTAACCTACAAAAAATATAAAAAGACTGGTGACATCCTTCCCTCAGTTTCTCCATTCCTCAACCTATTTCACCAAATTAAACCCTAAAAGTCTCCAAATTTCCAGAAAACATCGATTCAAATTTAAATCTCTTCAAAATCATATTGATTAAACGTAGATTTTGACTAGAATTTCGTATAATTACATTTAAATTCGTATTTTTGATTCAAATTTTATATAATTGTATAGCTAAAGCTAGCCGTGAATTTTATTGATACGAATCCAAAAGTACTGCCGCATATCCAACAATTGACGTTATTATTGATTATCAAGTTGTGAAAAAAAGTTTATCCTATTTTAGATCTGTATTTGTTGTAGAATTTAGTGATAGAATTGATAGTATTCTTATCTGGTTGCAACGACAATAGTTGGCCTACATTGACTTGGAATAACTTGTAGAAAATCTCTGTAAATTATGTCTGATGGGCAATAACTTTAAGCTTTGGTGAAAGGAAAAATGTTTGTTATACACTCACTTGCTTGTGGACAACACTTGAAGCTATGGTTCAAGAAACACTTCTAGAGAGACTCTACATATGGTGTCGAATAGAAAACACTTTTTGATCTCTCAAAGTTGTGCCTTGTGGGCAGCACTTGAAGGCCTAGTGTAAAAAAAATTTGATGCCTAATAGGCAGCACTTTAAGTTGTGGTGCAAAGTTTGCAGTCAAGTTGTCACTGAAGGAAACACTTTAAGCTATGGTGTAGAAAAGTCTCTACAACTTGTTACCACTTTACCTCCATCCCCTAAGGGCAACACTTATGTTTGTTTCTGTCTTGTTGGTCTATTCACGGAAATTTGAACTCATGTTTTCACTTTATTACGTGCAGCATTTGGATGGCAACAAATTGCATCTATATTGCTTACAATGGATTATGGAGAGCAAACAACAAGTATTTGGATCATGACACGAAACTGATCTTCATCACAGGTAGTGTTACCTTCCACGAGCTTTAGAGGAAATTTTTTTAATACTCTGAACTGGAGCTCTGACAACAGTGAAGCATAAATATGATACAACACTGATCTAGATACAAGTAATGGAATGATTGTAAAAATGATCAAGAACTCAACACTTGTGTGTATCTGCTGAGGATAAACAGTTAAAGACTTTTGTTTTTCTTACTGCTATCAAAGTAATGTGTAAGAGAGAGATTATGGAAAATAAAAAGACGGTTGAACTCTTATAGTTTAATGACTACATTTCAATGTCCCTCTTTTTTACTTAGAGGCGAAAAGTAGTATCTAATTTTTTCAATTCTGTCCATAATTTTATTATAATTAAATTGTCTAGAACTATCGCAGAGGCAACAATTTCCATTCCCAGCTTCTCAAATTATCACATCCAAATACCTTGAATTGTTGCCCAGGCAGCACTTCCCACCCCTTACCACAAAACTTTGAAATGCAGCCTGTCAGGCAGCACTTTTCCTCCAACACGTCCCAAATTCTCCTAAACAATAGCCTTGAAGTATTGCCGCTCAGCAGCATATTGACCTCAAGCACTTCCAAAATTCTCCCAACCAATAGCCTTAAGGTATTGCCTGGCACCCCTTGACCTACACCCCTTGCCAATTAAAAAATCCCCCAGCCAATTGGCTTGAAGTCTAGCTAAAATCAACAATACATAACCCATGTCTTAATGCTTAAAATATAATTACTAACATTAACATATTGTAATTAAAGACAAATTCAAAAGTAGATCAAAGAAGAACAAAAAATATAAAACCTATTGTACTATTACAAAGCTAGATAGAATCTAAACATAAATTCTGTCCAACTCTGTTGCCGTACAAAATGTCACATTCTCGGTAATAGTACATAGATCAGATGCAATATCTTGTGACCCAGAACAAACGAAACGATGTGATATCAAATTCATCGTGCTCTCCACATTTTTGCTTTCTCCTAGAAATGAAATTACACGCCTCCTAAAAAATGATTGGTTGATTTATAAAGTCTTCTACATATATAGATTGCAAGGCATACGGTTCCTTGTCCATAACCTGCAGAATCAAAGGACAACAATGGCATCACAAAAATAAAACAATAATTCAAAGAGCATATAAAATCATACTTCTTTTTAGATAATGAACTCAAACTTAATAGGAATAAAACTTCCCTATACTATCAACAAATGCAATATCAACATGACAAAAATAAGAACACATTAGTTACTACCAAATAGTAAACATATGAACGACAGACATGCACTAGTTTGCTCACAACAGAACTTACTCATCTTGGCAATCTAATATGAACTGTTGCATAGTGGGCAACAATTCCCGCAGAAAAGGAAAAATAAAGATGCAATAGCTAACACTTTGCTAATATTAAGGAACTACTTAATTTACATGTATTCATATAAGATGTGAAAATAAATTCAATTCAACAACTTGTTACAACATGATATTAATAATATTTGACAAAAAATATCAATTAACAATACAAAATTAGTAATTGAGAGAAACATAAATTGAATTTTTAGTAAACTCAATAAAGAGGAAAAAAACGAAAAAAAGAAAGGGAGAAACATACCCAGCATAAGAACCCTAATTCTGAAGTGAAGAGAGAATTCTGAAGGGAAGAGAGAAGAAGGCGGTGCAACATTATGTTATATTAGTCAAGGGCAAAATAGCCAATTCATATATTAAAATGAGTTGGATGATATTTTGCTAAAACCATGGTAAGGAGGACAAAACCCCACAACCAGTCAAATGGGAGTACACATAGGGAAATTTATTGTCATGTGAGATGCTTTGTACATCATGCTTCCCTTTCTTTATGTCAATTTAGTCAACAACACCACTTTGTGTTCTATTTATAATGAGTTACTCTTATAAGTATTCATTCTTTTTTGGTAATTCGATTATTTCCATATTATATCAGCTTTATTTATACAACATTATTAAGCGTATTCAATTTCGAGAACATTTTTTTTAATTAATTTCTAATTTCTTGTAATACCTTTCTCCCTTATACAATATAATGGTCAAGTTTCCTAAGGTCTCTGGGTTATGCTTGTCTCAAAGTTACATGTTCCATATATTTTTTGTTGTCTATGTTGTTTTATTAATAATTATTGTAGTAACAATATGTGGGTACAATGTAAATTGATATCAAGACCTTGTTCTGGATTAATCAGGAACATCCAGCTTCTCATTCAACATGCTATGAGGAGTTTGAGACATGCTGGTTGTTTCTAATTTAATGCATTATAAGGAGGCTACGTGATTAAACTTTTACTTGTTGTATACCAATATTAGAATCATGTCGAGGTTACTTTTAGAAAAATATACACTAATATACACCAATCTCAATAAAATAAGGGTTTTTACACAAATATACAAATTTAACCCTTTAATTACAAAAAAAAAAAATAGCAATACTTTTCTAATTACAAAGCATAGCAATATTTTTTAGCACATTTTGATTTTTGATAATTACACTTACACCCCACTCTCCAAAAAATTCTAAAACAATTTTTCCACTTCCCCCCAAACACTCTTAAACAAACTTCAGGCATAAAAAATCCTCTCAAATCTGTCATTGTCGGGAACCACCGCTGCCGGCAGTGATTGGCCTCCGACCACCACCATCCGGCTGAAAGATTACACCATCAGATTTCTGACGATGCCCTCATCTCCAATCTCGCCTTAGTTTCCCCAAATAATCAACAAATCTCATGCGAACGGAATAGCAGCGAGGCGGAGGAGCGACTGCGAGTCAGCGTTGCTGCCACTCCCTCTCTCACCATTATCCAAATTCAGTAATGGATCCAAAAAACAGAGGCGACAAAGGATGACAAAGGCGATACTGTTACTGTCGGGATTGAAACAGTCGAGTCGCTGCAACGCTAGATACAGTTTGAGTCCGATAAAATTGAAACAGTCATTTGGGTCCGATACCTGATATTTCTTACGGTGAGTTAGTGTAGCTTGTGTAATGTGGAGAGGACATCGACTATATTTTGCTACATTGGACTGCATCCTCGATACCCGATCTATTCTTTGTTAACAGCACCGGACAAAATGGCAGATCTGTTTTTTATACGTATTGTATCGATCTGTTTCAATTTTTTTGTGTAGTTTGTGTAATTTAATTATTAAAAAAATTATTACAGTAGTTTGTGTGTGTCTATATTTCTGTTTGTGTATGGGTAAGCATATGCGCCTTTTTTTCGATATGTATGGTGTGATGGAGCAACTTGAAAAGCACTAAAACAGTCAGAAATGGTGCTAAAATAGTTTGAAACGGTGCTGAAACATTCTAAAATGCTGCTGACACAGTTTGAAACGGCGTTGAAACACAATGATACAGTCTGAAATGGCGCTCAAATAATCAGAAACAGCCGTTGAAACAGTCTGAAACGGCGTTGAAACAGTTTGAAACGAAAATGTAAAAAATAATGTGAAACAACGCAAAAAGGTGAAATAGTTTAGAAACAGTGAGAAACAACGCACAAACGGGGTGAAATAATGTTGAAACAATCTAGAAGTAGCTAGATACAATCTAAAATAGTTAGATACGGTGCAAAACAACTTGAAACGGTGCTGAAACAATGGTTGAAACAGTCTGGAACATTTTGATACGAACAAAAAATGATACCGTCTGAAACGGAGTTGAAACAGTATGAAACAGTGTTGAAACAGTATGATACAGTCTGTAAACGATATTGAAACACTATGATACAGTGTGAAATGAGATACAATGTGATTGGTAGGCAAGATACGGTAAGATACGAGGTGGTTGGTAGTTGAGATACAATGAGATACGATGAGGTTGGTAGGCGAGATACGGTTAGATACGAGATGGTTGGTAGTTGAGATACAGTGAGATACGATGTGGTTGGTATGCGAGATACGGTTAGATACAAGGTGATTGGTAGTTGAGATACGGTGGGATACAATGTGGTTGGTAAGCGAGATACGGTTAGATACGAGGTGGTTGGTAGTTGAGATACAATGAGATACGATATGGTTGGTAGACGAGATACGGTTAGATATGAGGTGGTTGGTAGTTGAGATACGGTTAGATACGAGGTGGTTGGTAGCTGAGATACAATGAGATACAATGTGGTTGGTATGCGAGATACGGTTAGATACGAGGTGATTGGTAGTTGAGATACGGTGAGATACAACGAGATACGATGTGGTTGGTAGTTGAGATACGATTTGGTTGGTAAGCGAGATACGGCGAAATTGGGGAAAATGGGAGGAGTAAAAGTGAAATTGGGGAAAATGGTGGGAGGAAAAATAAAATAGGTGGAAATGGGAGAAGGAAAAGGGACATTGATGGAAATAGGGGAAAGAATGTAAGGGTTGGTATGTTATGAGAAAATATTGCTATGTTTTTGCTAGTCTTGTAATTAACTCTTCCTTTCCTTTATAGTGGGTAATTTTGCTAAAATGTTGTTATGTTTGGTAATTAAGTTCTAAAAATTATATTTTTGTGTAAAAAATCCATATAATAATCCATACAGGCTCATATTTTTTAACTCTACCCGAAATGGCCCATTTTTGCTATAAAACACACACAAAAAAAAAAAAAAAAACAAAAAAAAAAAAACAAAAAAAAAACACACACACACACAGAGAGAGAGAAAAAACCCTACCAACCACATTAAAACACCAAGACCTTCTACCCTTCCACCCTTTTCCTTCCCCTTCAAAGAAAAACCACTAGCAGTCATTCCCCTCCCCTACAACTGCCTCCCACACCCTTTCCACCACATCCCACTCCACCGCTCCGATGCACCATCGGTGTCTCTCCTTCCAACCGTAGCGGTTGTGTGTATCATTGTCTTCTTCTTCTTTATTACATTTTGAAAAGTAGAGGTGATTTACCAAAGTAAACTCTAGCTAAAGCTCCAGTGTAAGTCCCATCGGATCCGTTGTCATTGTCTCTTTTTTTTTTTTCTATTCTTTTAAAAATTCGGCAAGATCTACTAGTTCTTTGTTAGGTTCTTTTTTATATATATAGATATGGTGTTTTCTTGTAGGAATTTTTATAGATATAGTTTTTTTTTAAAAGGTTTTTATTAAATCTGCCAAGAAACATTATATGATTTTTTTTGTACGTGTTTATACATATTTATAAATGTAAAAAAACTTTTATAAAATTATATAAATCTGTATGCATGTGTATATAAAGATGTATAAAATTTTAGATTTAGATATTATTACGGATCTTTGAATAACTTTTAATTTTGTATGTACACTTTTGCATTTCTCTGTAGTTGTATATTTCTCTTATGTATATATATTTACATTTTTTTTTTTTTTTTTTTTTTTTTTTTTTTGTAGATTGTGTGTGTATAAACTTGTGAAAGTAATGATATAAAAAAAAGGGCAAAAAATAACTCCAATGAAATAAAAAAAAGTAACTCCAATGAAGAAATAAAAAACTCCGGTGAGAACCCGGCGATTTACAATTTTTTTATCACAAGTGGCAACTGGCGGAGGGAGGGTTATAGCGGGCGAAACAGTGGTGGGAGAAGGGGGGTAGTGGTGGCTAAGTTTTATTTTATGGAGGGAGAGAGAGAGAGAGATGGGGGGAGGGGGATGTGCTATACTTATTTAATAAAGAATTTGGGTACCTCATTTTTGTAATTTCCTATTTTTACCTAGCTATTTGTGAAAAGAACCCGTCACAAAACTACATACGGTATCACTGAAGACAAAAAGTTTTTTTTTTTTTTTAGTATTAAAGTAACTTAACTATGGGTTAGTTTCTAAGAAATCACAATTCACCCAAAACTTAAGTCGTGATGCTGAAAGACGACACAGTATCGCCACATCATTATGTTGCTAAATTCCACCTTGTAATTCTACATTAAATTAAAATAAGCTAATTTAGAAGAGATGAAAAAAAAACGAAAAATGGTTAAATATACCCATAAATTATTAGAAATAGATCAGTTATACCCTTCATTTGGTTTTGGTATCAAGTATACACTCGTCGTCAACAAATTGGATCACATTTACTCCTAAGAACTGAGAGCTTCCACATCAGCAAAAAAACTACTTAAAAAAATATTTATTGCTTAGATGGAGCTCCATCTAGGAAACCATCGCCTCCTACTTATTTCTCACATTTCTTACATGTGATCCATGTGAATAATACAAAATTATTAATACAGAACGATTAACCCAATCAAGATTTTCGTTCAACCACCAAGAAGCCACTAGTAAATTCTCATCTTCTTCCCCACCATTTCTCGTAAAAAAATCAGCAGCAGTTGTTTTCCCTCCGCACCTTTACATTCATCGAAGTAAGGAACACAACCAACAGCGACCTGAATTCTCTTAAAGACCAAAAATAGCTTTTTGTTGATGGAGACAAATAACTTTTGGTACGAATCTATTCGTGATCCGTGAGGAAAAGATTATGGAAGATTATGATTTTGTCTATAGAAATTTTAATTTAGGATTTGCCCAAATGGTAATTTTTTATTCATATTTGTTGAGGTTTCAATTTTAACAAAGATGAAAATCATAGTTCTTCAAGTCAAAATTCAAGTCCCTTTGGCTTTATAATTTATCATTGCATTGGTATAAAAAATCTTCAGACGTTAGGGTGAAAATAGCGACTACATAATTGAGTTCTTTACCCCGATGGAATATCCTCTTGAATTTAAATTTAAGTTTTCAATGAGCAAAATACATACTTTGGTACCTAAGTTTTTCCCAAAAATACAGCTACACACTCCAATTTTGCGGGCGATCCATCACCCCCTTAACATTTTCGAAGTGGAATTAGTTCCCCTTAAATGATGACGTGGCAAAAAGAAAAAATAATAGCGAGTGAACAGTAAAATATTTAGTTACAATTGAATAAACTGGAGATTATTATACAGCTAATTGCAATTTAAATTTTATAACCTCTCTTACTTATTTTTAATTTTTTTGCCCTTCAACAAATTATTTTTTAAGTTATCCTTTTCTTTTTCCTTTATTTTCTCAAATTTCCCATTCTCTTTCCTCCCCTTTTTTCTGCTTATCGTTCTTTCTCCTCCATAATTTCCTTCATCTTGTTTCCATTACACACTTTTCCTACATACTAGTTATTAATCTATGTTGATGTGGTACTGTCAACTTGTTAATAAAAATTTTTGGTTTTCACAATTTCGATTTTCATATGTTAATTTGCTACTTCAATTTAGGTTATTGTTGACACCCAATTTTATCCCTCCTTTTATAATTGGCTATATTTAACCTAAAGGTGCAATTTTAATTGTTTAAGAAAAACTTGCATTAGAAAGCACACATTGATATGTGTTATTCCTTGCTTATACCATACATACTTAAGTGCGAATATATTACGTAATTTGTATCATTTAGGCTATTTGTCAAAATTGTGGTTGTTTATATAATTTACTGTATTTACAATATTTAATAATTATTTATAGATATTTATACGTAATTAATTTAATTTTGACCCAAATTATTGTTGTGTGTGTGCTTATTTTTCTTTTCCTTATATATTATATTTATATATTTTTAATTTATCGCACCTTTAGTTAAAATATTAGCATAATTAATATATTCGGTCAAATTTTTCTTACTCCATTGAATTCTTTTGAATTCAAATATAATTTTCAAATTTCATCATATATTTCAAAAGAATTTTGTTTTCTTCTCTTATTAAAACTCTTTTTAGGATTGAACCTAGTCACAAGGTTAGTCCAAATATATCAGCGTATCTCTCAACCAATTCCCTAATCACCTGCCCTTCAATCAATCCTAAAACCCCATCCCCAACGTCTCAAATCCCTAAGATCACTCCCAACTTCACTCACATCATCTCCCTCTTTCCCTCATTGTACTCTCTTTGATTTCTTTTCCAAATTCGGAATTTTTTCCATTAACGGATTTTACAAGCTAAAATTGCCCATAAAAGGGCACCATCAATAGCAGTACTGGAGATCAATACACAGTGTCATGTACACACACCCTTTACTTTTATCATCCTCGCCCAAGATACATACATCACCACCACAAACTCCAAGATACGCACAGCCTCCCCCACCATCTTCTTCCTCGCACACGCCCTCCTCCAACTCTATCTACACTCTATGTTCCATACATGCAAAACACACCCACTACACACACACATACAGATCGAAAGCAGGGGGAGGTAACACCAATAGAAAAGGGAAATCGGGGGAAGATCGGGAGGAAGGTGGAGAACCACCTCAAGAAACCTCCATGCCCGTTCCTATGTTTCTTCGTCGACTGCTATTAAAACTGAATCGGTATTGTAAATACCTAATTTTGGCACAAAAATTCAAAAAAATTCTCAAAATTGTCAAGCTAATCTCCTAGGAGTTTTGTTAATTTTTTCCTAGAATTTTAGTCATATTTTAGCTAAAATTTGACAGTAATTAAGAAGAAAAACTAGAACTCGGTTGAATAAGAATTATTGATTCCCTCTACTGTCAATTTCTTATTCATTCGTTAATATAAAAAAAAATATAACCAAAAATTACTTGTTAATTGTTCAATAGTGATTTTACATTTTTGATTGTGATAATATTACAATTTGTGTGATTTTAATGTTAGTTAGGTAGGTATGTTTTAAATAATTTTTACATTTAGTTGGCTATTTGCAAAAGAACCAACCAACCTAATTACCCACTTAGCCCAACCCACCTCATTTGACCCGGCCCACTTCTACTAACAAAACCCTTCCCACACATTTCCCCCATCAGAACTAGCCAAACGCCACCACCATCGGAGCCCCACCGCGGCCGACGGCGAACTTGCTCTCCCGGAGGAAAATTTACATCTCTGGCTTCGCCTCAAGCCCCTCTTTCTAATTTTCAAGTCCATTTTCCGAAAGGATGACTGATTCTGCGTAGATCGAGCTTGAAAGAATCTGTTCAAATATTTTCCGGTGAACCCTTGTCTTTTCCGGTGAGTTTCACTTCATAATTTGGACTTCCCACCTTTTTTCCTATATGCTCTTCCGTATTTTTTTTCCGAAAAAAAGAAAAGATCATTTTTCTCACTTCATTTTTTCCGATTAGCAGATTTGTTGTGGGTCCTCACTTGATTGATTGTTTTTTTCTCGCCCTTTCACTCCGTTCTCTTCTCGTTCTAATCGAGTCGACCCCGAACGAGGTCGATTCGATTAGAACAAGAAGGGTTGGAAATTCAGCGGCTATGGTTGTTGTTTGAACTGATTTGCGTGTGCGTGGTGATGTTTGGGGATACTAATTGGCTATACCATGTCATTCTGGGGGCTGTGATGATTTGTTTTAGTGCGATGATGGTGGTGTCGCCATGGCTTTGAGGGAGCTGTTTAGGCAGTGACAAGGGCGTAGAATGGAGGCTAGGCAGTGCTGACTTTGAGTTTTCACGATGGGACCTTGGTTGTATGGTAATGAGCTATTCATTTGTTGATGTGAGGATAATTTAGTGATACTTTGCAATGATGTAACTGGTTTCTGTGATGAATTAGCGAGGCAGTGATGACTGGTATTCCAAGGGCTGTGATGGTGAAGCATTATTGGCCGTGACTAGGCTGTGAAGGCGACGTTGACGCGAGGGGTGTTTCAATGGCGTTGTTGACGCAGCAGCGAGGCGCTGGTGGCTGGATAATGGCGAGGTAATGACACAGCAATTGGTGACGAGGGTAGCGTCAATGAGCTTGGCAACATCGGGTTAGAAAGGCATTTCAATTTTCTTGTGTTTCCATCTCTGTTTTGTTTAGATTATGTTTAGCATTTTGTGCTGTCGTATGATCTTGTTTAGTTGTAATAGTGGCATTCGAATTCAAATCAATCTTGTATGCTCATTCGATCAAATGAATTCATGGCTTCAGTTGCTTTTGGAATGAATGTTGGTTCCTATTGTTAGTTAGTTGTATGTGAATCTTGTGTCTGTGTCTATGTTCCCAAGTCCATGATCCTGGTGAATGTTTACTAGGCGTGGATTTAAATTGTTTTGGTGCAATCTCCGTGCAAGCTTAAGTTCAAATGGAAATCTGCTTAAATGGAAGCATTCCCTCTGTTTTCCATAAGTTTCAATTTAGTGTGTGAAGCTATGGTAGTTTTGCATAGTTGTCTGGTGTTTAAGCATAGAGAGCTTTGTTTAGTAGCTTGCCTGACTTATTAGTTATTTGGCTGGGAATTAAAGTTGTTTGAAACTAGGAATTGAGTTTAATCTTGAGCAAGTCTAAATCTGAATTTGAAAGGGAATCCTAGAGTCAAATAGTGGGACAAAGGGGAAGCATAAAATAGGAATGATGTCAGCCTTTCTTTTTGGTTTTGTGGTAAACTTACACTGGAATGGCAATTTTGCATTAAAGAGCTTGGGTCTTTGCACCCCAACAGCTCTTTTGCCAGCTCTTTCCCCTCCTCCCCTTTTTTCACCCCAATTTTTACCCATTTTCCCCAGATTCTCTTCTATTAATAGGGTCTTTTACCCTTCTTCATGAGGAGACCAATTATCACTCCTCAAAAAAACATATACACGAAAATCAAGAGGAGAACTTCACTCTTCTAACACATGAGAAGAGAGCTGAAAACACACTTCTCTCTCTTGAGACACATCTGGAAAATCCAAACCAGATTTGGAACTTAGATAAGCTTGAGAGAAAACTTGAAAAGAAAGAAAGAAAAGAAAAAGAAAAATAGTCTAAGCAAGGGGTTAGTTACATATTTGAGTTTAAAAAGGGCGTTGTTCCAAAGGATCTGAAGCTGCATTTGTTGTTGCTGCTGCTTCTTTGTTGCTGGTAGCTAACTAGGATTTTCATCTCCTTTATAGGTATCTTCCTTTTAAACTTCCTACAAGTCTATTGTTATTTTGATGCTAGTTTGGTTGAATGGAATAGTAGTTTTGTTTCCGAATCTGAAATTTTGTTTTGGACTATGCTACTGTATTGTTTGTTTCGAATCATATAATGGATGAAAAAATTTATTTATTTATTTTTGCTGGAGCTTATGACTTTAAAGGGCATGTTAAAACTTAGTCAACCTGAACATGTGAGTTAACTCCTGGCACGTCTTTGCAAAGTTATTACGAAGGATGTATAGAAAGATTCTTTTTTAGCAATTGTGTTGAAAGCGTTTATGTATTAAATCTGGACATAAGTGAAAACAAACATAAAATAAGCTTGGTTCTGCAACTTTCGAAAAAAAATAGAAGCTTATTGAAAACATGGAGTTAAAATCTGAAAGAGGAGTAGAACAGGACCTTTGGTGCAAATTACTAGAAAAATAAGATTATAGCTGCAAATTTCTTAAAAAAGTCAAAACGGCAAAATTGAACATACGTTGCGGGCTTCAGCCTAGTTTCAATTTGGGCCTTTAACTCATAGCCATAAGTCTAATGAAGAATGATCTATTGCGGCAAAGTGGTAATTAGTTAGGCTTAATTAAATCATCAAAGTTCAGAAAAATGTTAAAAGTTTACACGGCTAGGCAAAGTTCATTAGGCCGAATAAAATGACTCATTGTTCACTTGAAAACTCACTTTTAAGTCGAGAGATTTCGAACGGGTGAAGTGCCTGCGCGATTTAATCGGTTTAAGTCGGAAGATTTCGAACGAGTGAAGTGCTCGCGCGATTATATCTCGATTCGAGTTTTTCATTTGAACATAAAAATTAATAATAAATCAAAGCGTAACAAATAAAGGCAAATACTACAAACAACTTCAAAGAGTCGAAATGCGTCAATAAAAGCAACTGTGCTTGGCACAGGATTCGAGGATGCCTAACACCTTCCCGAGAGTCAACCGAGATCCTTACCCGGAACTGTGACGCAGACCATTTACGAGTTAAAGGTGTTCTAGGCACACCACTTTGGTGACTTGGCACACCTTTAACCTGTCAAGTGGCGACTCCGAAAATCTCTTAATTTTGTGCACCTATCAACATCTAGTCACAGCCTTTTAAAACATAATTTCTTTTCTTTTTAAGTTGAAAAAAGGGTCGTGACAGCTTGACGACTCCGCTGGGGAGGAAAGTGAAAACTGAGAGTTTCAGGCTTTTAAAATTTGCCGCCTTTCGACTTTTGAATATTTGTGTGTATATTGCCTTGAATGTTACTGCTTTGATATGTTTGAACTGTATATACACAACTGTCTTCTCTCGTACACCTCTGAGTCTTCTGGAACACTGCACACATGCACGCCAGTTTCGCTTCAGCGTCTGGAATTTCTGTCGTGTCTCAGGACACAAAAAGTTAACCCTTTTTTTTAGGAGGAGGTGCGTTGGGTTAGGCCGTTAGACGTTGTCGATCGGTACCCCCGAGGCACTTCCAAATTGCCAGAAACTGTAGAACATGAACCCATTGAGTCACCTAGAGTTGAACTTGTGCTTTTATGTAGGCCGATTTATTTGCATGTCATTAGACTTAGTGAGGTGCGGTACACCGGTACCGCATTTATCTAGGCCGACTCCCTCATGTTAGGATAGGGCCCGTGTCCCCTAAAGACACATCATGGACATATTATGTGTTGCATTTGTTCTAGTCGAAGGGTTGTTATGTTGACCGATCACCGAGGGCCGAGAGTCAATATTTGAAAAAAAAAAAGAGGAAGAAAGAAAAAGGGAAATGTTAGAAACGGGTTTTAGCCCCGTGTCTCGAAACAATTTTTTGTTTTACGCCGTTATAATGGCGAAATTTTTCAATAATTTTTTTAGCCTCATTTGGTGTCCGAGTTTGTTCCCCAGATATTAGAAAATAATTTGTCATAGTTTTGTGTCGTTATAATGGCGAAATTTTGGGGCCCTTTTTGTGTTTGCGTTTGTGTCCAAGTCAAGACCAAGTTTTGAAAATAATTTATCGGGGTTTACGCCGTTATAATGGCCAGGTTTTGTAAAGACTCTAAGATTAATTTTCAAGTTAGATCGATGAGTTTATTTCAAAAAATCAATTTTTCGTGTCTATCTTTGCGTTGTCGCAATGTCCGACTTTGGAGTCACTTTTCAGATAAAAAATAATTTTTTGAAATCTGGTCTTAAGTTATGCTCGAATTTCGAGTTGGGTCACAATTTTTCATTAAAAAAAAACAAAACAAATCTCGCCTTAGTTCATGTGTTTATTAAGGTCAAGATTAGAGTAAGGACAATTAATTACGATTACTTGAAGAGTATTTTGTTTGTTCCTCGTGTAATAGTCTGACTCTACTCAAATGTCGAGTCTCGTTATTTTCACAGTCCGGGTGGACCCGCCCATTATCATCAGTCTGCTTATGTCTTTTGATTCGTGGGTCGCGTTAAATATTATTTTGAGTCTGTCGGTTGAAATCATGTTTGTTGAGTCAGAAAGGAATTTTTGAAAAATCAAACAAATGAAAGAAAATTGAAAAAAAAAAACTTGTCTATTGAGTCGGTCTAGTGTCGTAGTTTAAATTTGTCTATAATTTGATGTAAGGGATATTCGAAAAAAAAAGAGAAACTCCAAGCTCGTCTTTGTTTTAAATTACGTGCCAGTTACAATTTTGTTCTGATTTTGCTCAAGGCACGTTGTAATCTTTCGGGGATACGACCGGTACACTCGGCTTACGCCGTCAACCGTTTCGGGATGACGCATAACAA
Organism: Petunia axillaris subsp. axillaris; assembly: GCA_029990575.1. NCBI lineage: Eukaryota > Viridiplantae > Streptophyta > Magnoliopsida > Solanales > Solanaceae > Petunia > Petunia axillaris. The sequence continues at coordinate 6,149,592 of JARKNS010000001.1, read as the reverse complement.
CCTTCGGCTTGCAATATGTGCTTCTTTTGTGCTAACCCGGTTTGTTTGCCATAGCTTTGGAATTTGGAGATTTGGTACGGAATTCTGGCATCATTTCACACATACACAATAGGATCAAAGGAACCCGTTACCATGTCGTTTGATAAGGGAAATTCTGAGATCGGCGTCCATGAACTTCTGGTGCTGGAAAACAAGAGGTTGACTGAAGAGGTCAAAAATCTGAAACAATTGATGGCTGATATGTATATCGCCATGAACACGGGACAAGCTTGTTCTACCGTGCCAGTTAGTCTTCTAGGGCATGCCTCGACTGTCTTACATGAGGCGCAAGGCCCTACAGCTGAGGACCTGCAGTATTCTCCCGACTCTCCCTACTATAGCACAACAGATGTTATGATAACCTCCCCAGTGTGTCCTCCGGAACCACCACCTCCGCCCAAACAGACGTGTGCTTCACCCCTGGTCTCTGTTCCACCATTCACAGGCTTAGTTAGGACGAAGAGTCTTGGGAAGAAAGATGAAAGAGAACGAGGTCCAGGAAGGAGGGATGAGGAACGGTACAAACGGCTCCACTCACGCCCTCGAGCCTCACAGAAGCATCATTCGCAACACTACCCTTTACAAGATACAAAACATTCCATTCCTCCGCTCCAAAAAGCGCGACCATATGCTCCAAAATTTGTATATCCGCAATGGACCGCGCCAGCCTCACAGTCTACATACCACACTCACCAAGCTCCACATAATCAATATCGGACTCCACCAGAATTTCCATATCGATCAAGGAGACCTTCTACTTTCATCCCAAGACCCGAATACAAGAAGGCGCGAGAAGAGAAAAAGAGAAAGCTCACGCCAATCGGGGAATCTTACACTAGTGTCTTCGAGAAGTTGCAGGCTTTGGATATGTTGAGGCCGATCTATGGGAATATGCATCCCACGGGAAAGGTTGATTATTCTCGCCGATGTGCTTACCATTCGGGCGCACCTGGGCATAACACAGAAGACTGCCACTGTCTCAAAAGGGCAATTCAGGTCTTGATAGATAATGGTCAGATCCAAGTCGAGGGCTCAGATGCCCCAAAAATCAACCAGAACTCTTTGTCAGTCCATGATGATGTGCATATGGTGAGTATGATGAGAGCTGAATCTACAATGCCGATAGTATCTGTTGATGATGTGTCAGTTGGGGCCAACAAAATGCTCGTGACAGTGAACTGCGTTCCTGAAATTGTGCCAGGGGTGGCAGACAGAGTAAGGGTTGAAGAAAAGAAGAAAATGAACATGTCTCTCGAGAAGCCAATTCCATATCTTACCCGGTCATTCATCAGTCCCAAAGAAGTGAAGTTTATCCCAATGGAAGTTGGACAAAATGAGGAAAAGCAGAAGATGTTGCCAGATTCAGGGAATTTCTTTGGTATCAGCCTGGTACATTTTGGTGAAGGGCTCAACAATGCTTAACACAGGAAAACTAGCCCTGACTTGCAATTGAGTGACTGTGAAATGTCGTAGCTTGTTTTTCTAATCTTTCTGTGTACTTGGTTATTTAAGGATTGTAATCCAAGTGCATTATTTTGCTTGTTTTGATGTTCAAATCCTTCTACCTTTAATTCAATGAAAAACGGGATCAGTTTCTCGTCTCAACATTATGTCTTTTATTTTCCTTCTTGATCTTATTTTCTTAGTATTTTGTTTTATGTTTGTCGGCCTTAATAACATGATATGCGTACGGATTTTACGTCTTGATCTAAAATTTGCTCAGACATGGTGAGCTATCTGAGTAGTAAAGAGGGACAAAAGAATTAGTGAAATAAGCTGGGAATTAATCAGTAGTCATCCGATAAGGGAGATCAGTGAGAAGTTCAAAATCGTGCACGGTCGCTTCGACCGAATTTGAAATACCAGTTTTGAGAACCATCGTTGAAGCAGAAGTCGAGGACACGTGTGGATCAATCCAGGTCAATTCATTGAATCATTATTTGTGCGAGGCATTCTCGGGTCGGGATGACGAACGGCTTTCATTTCTTCTACCCAAACACTATATCCTTTGTCAGCCCTTTTGTTGTTTTCTTTGGCCTACCCTCCCTTGGAATCAATTTGATGTGATTAAAGAAAAGAAAAGAAAGAAAAAAAAGTCAGAATACAAAAACAAAATCTACCTCAGTGGTAGAGCTACGTCTGACCTGATTCCTCTCAAAAGGATACGTAGGCAACCATTCGGGTGCGGTCATAATAGGGGAAAGTTCATTTTTCCCCTATTCCTCGTTGATGCAAAAGCTTGCCTCCAAGTTTGCGGCCAATGGCAAAAGAAATTCAAATCCCCAATGTATGCTAAATTGGGGCAGAAGTTTGTTTTTATTTTATTTTTAAAAAAATAAAATAAAATAAAAACAAACTTCTATGTTTTTGTACCATCTATTCATATGTTTCATGAGATATCAGTCTCGAAATCGAGGAAGAAACTCAAAGCGCCACAGTTTATCCTGAACTGTTTAAGTTTTTTTTTAAAAAAAAGGAGAAAGTCAATTCCTTTTGCTTTCTTTGTATTCATCTCGGGGGAAAGTCTCAATATCCCCTATGTTTGCATATCAGAAAATTCAAAAGATAATTCCTAGGTTTTTCAATAAATTGGGGCCTCAGTTAGTTGTTATTTTTAAAGAAATGATTCCAAGGGTTGTAATGTTTTACCAAGTCATTTCATGAGATGCTTTCATACCGCTCTTCAAACCAAAGAAAGGAAAAAAAAAAAAGAACAAGAGAAAAGCAAAAAAAAAAAAAAAAAGGAATCCCAATTTGCCTAAACTGGGGAAAAAGTTTGGTTTATTTTTCAAAAACGGTGATTTCAAATCTTATGATGCTCATTCTAGTCATCTCATGACATGTTTTTGAGTTTTTATGCTGAATCTTTTTCTTTATAGCCTAACCAAATCCAATATTACAGTCTAAATAAAGATCTTTCTAACTGATCATTGAGAATGTCAAGCCGAGTAGGGTATCAAGGGATAAGTTCCACGCTGTAAAGTTGCATTCTTATAAGCCGACAATCACATTTAGGAGCTGGGAGCACCAAGGTCATTAAAGGAGAAATTCTCCAGGGAATCAAGATAAATGCCGAAATTGAAGAAAGAAAGGAAAGACGGGGTCGAGCAGCAAGGAGAGATGGGAGGTCGATTGGGAAAGAGTAAAAAATGAGTAAAAAAAAGAAAAAAAAATGAAGTCTTGTAGGTGAAAACCTGAAAGGGCACCGCAAGACAACTGTGAGGTAAAAGAACAAAGAGAGAGGCTAGTCAGTGAAAACCCCGAGGGGTACTACTAGTCGAATGAGGGTTGCGGAAGTCGTCATCAAGTTCGGGTAGAGCAAGGATGCCAATCTGGGAGTAAGGTCAGGGTTAGACTGTGTGAACTAATCAAGAGTTGATTCTAATTGCATGTCATGTTTTACTAAGGTTGCCGTTTCCCCTCCGAATAAGTTTCTTCTATCTACCAGGGACGTATTTTATTCGATGCTTCCTTTTGAGTTTGTCCACTTTCCTTTTCATTTATTTCTTTCTCATTATTTTCGGACATTCAGAAAGGTTTGCAAAACTTGTCTACAAGTTTCAGTTGTACCAGAAAAGTCGGGAATGGGAGTCCAACACGGAGATTGTACCATGAAGATCACCAGGAAATGGTTTGTTATTTCTACAAAGGTGTGACCGAAGACCGAGGGGAGAAATTGGCTTAGGAAGTGTGAGAATAAAACTACATCAAGTCAGTTGCTCGTCGGGGACAAACTTGAAGAGAAGAAAAGGAAATAAAGAAAGAAATCAGGGACCATCTGAGCAGGGAGCAGTGGTTTTCAACTTTCAAGACAAGAACCATTGGGATAATGGGATAGAATTTTCAACTTTAAACACAAGACCCATTAGGATGATGGAATTCAAGTTTTCAGCGCAAGACCCGTTGGGATAATGGGATTCTTCTTCAAGAACAAGACCCATCGGAGTGATGGTTTTCAATTTTCAAAAGAAGCAAGACCCATCAGAGTGATGGTTTTAAATTTCAACAAGAGCAAGACCCATCACAGTGATGGTTTTAAATTTCAACAAGAGCAAGACCCATCAGAGTGATGGTTTTCAATTTCCAGCATAAGCAAGACCCATCAGAGTGATGGTTTCTAATTTTCAACAAAAAGCAAGACCCATCAGAGTGATGGTTTTCAATTTCCAGCATAAGCAAGACCCATCAGAGTGATGGTTTCTAATTTTCAACAAAAAGCAAGACCCATCAGAGTGATGGTTTTCAATTTCATGAAGAAGCAAGACCCATCAGAGTGATGGTTTTCAATTTCCAACATAAGCAAGACCCATCAGAGTGATGGTTTTTAATTTTCAACAAAAAGCAAGACCCATCAGAGTGATGGTTTTCAATTTTGTGAAGAAGCAAGACCTATCAGAGTGATGGTTTTCAATTCAGCAAGAACAAGACCCATCGGAGAGATGGTTTTAATTTTCAGCAAAAGCAAGACCCATCAGAGTGATGGTTTTCAATTCAGCAAGAACAAGACCCATCAGAGAGATGGCTTTAATTTTCAGCAAAAGCAAGACCTACCATAGTGGTGGTTCCAGTTTCAATTTTCAAGTCAAGCCCGTCAAAGCGGCATTTTCAGCATTCAAGTCAAAGCCCGTCAAAGCGGCAATTTCAATTTTCAAGTCAAACCCCGTCAAAGCGGCAATTTTAATTTTCAAGTCAAGCCCGTCAAAGCGGCAAGTTCAATCTTCAAATCAAAGCCCGTCAAAGCGGCAATTTCAACATTCAAGTCAAAGCCCGTCAAAGCGGCAATTTCAGTTTTCAAGTCAAGCCCGTCAAAGCGGCAATTTCAACTTTCAAGTCAAAGTCCGTCAAAGCGGCAATTTCAACTCTCAAGTCAAAAGCCCGCTCGAGCGGCAATTTCAACTTTCAAGTCAAAGCCCGTCAGAGCGGCAATTTCAATTTTCAAGTCAAAGCCCGTCAAAGCGGCAATTTCAATTTTCAAGTCAAAGCGGTAACTTCAACTTTCAAGTCAAAGCCCGTCAAAGCGGCAATTTCAACTTTCAAGTCAAAGCCCGCCCGAGCAGCAATTTCAACTTTCAAGTCAAAAGCCCGCCCGAGCGACAATTTCAACTTTTAAGTCAAAAGCCCGCTCGAGCGCCAAATTCAACTTTCAAGTCAAGCCCGCCCGAGCGGCAATTTCAAGTTTTCAAGACCCACTTGGTAGGCAAATTCAACTTTCAAGTCAAGCCCGCCCGAGCGGCAGTTTCATGTTTTCAAGACCCACTTGGTAGTGGGAGCTTCAGACCAGTTTATCAGTTTGGGAAGCATGAAGAAGTTAGCTTAGGAATTGTAATTTTACATTTCAATGTTATAATTTCATTTTTCTTTGTAAAAGCAATGACCACCAGCCAGCTAGCCAGCAACTAGCAACAAGGAGCCAGCAGCAACAGTCCTAGTGAGTCTCGAGTTGGTCCGGGTAAATCTAGGTGCGTCGAGTCAGTCCCAGTTAGTTCTGAAAGTGTCCAGAGTAAGTCCTCGTGAGTCTAGTGTCTGTTTGAATGCGGTAGTCCCAGCTACCGCACGTGAGAAACTACACTGGCCTGATTCCTTAGTCCGGGGATATGTAGGTAGCCTTGGTTTTGGTTAGAACCAAACAGTCAAGGTACGGTCACCATTTTGCATGCTCTTGGCTTGAACCAAAAAGCCAAAATTAGTTGTGATTATATCTTTGTCCAAAAACTCTTCGATGTTCTCGACCAAAGAGGGGCAGCTGTAATCACCTAATTTTGGCACAAAAATTCAAAAAATTTCTCAAAATTGTCAAGCTAATCTCCTAGGAGTTTTGTAAATTTTCCTAGAATTTTAGTCATATTTTAGCTAAAATTTGACAGAAATTAAGAAGAAAAAAAATATAAAAAAAATATAACCAAAAATTACTTGTCAATTGTTCAATAGTGATTTTACATTTTTGATTGTGATAATATTGCAATTAGTGTGATTTTAATGTTAGTTAGGTAGGTATGTTTTAAATAATTTTTACATTTAGTTGGCTATTTGCAAAAGAACCAACCAACCCAATTACCCACTTAGCCCAGCCCACCTCATTTGACCCGGCCCACTTCTACTAACAAAACCCTTCCCACACATTTCCCCCATCAGAACTAGCCAAACGCCACCACCATCGGAGCCCCACCGCGGGCGACGGCGAACTTGCTCTCCCGGAGGAAAATTTACATCTCTGGCTTCGCCTCAAGCCCCTCTTTCTAATTTTCAAGTCCATTTTCCGAAAGGATGACTGATTCTGCGTAGATCGAGCTTGAAAGAATCTGTTCAAATATTTTCCGGCGAACCTTTGTCTTTTCCGGTGAGTTTCACTTCATAATTTGGACTTCCCACCTTCTTTCCTATATGCTCTTCCGTTGTTTTTCCTAAAAAAAGAAAAGATCATTTTTCTCACTTCATTTTTTTCGATTAGCAGATTTGTTGTGGGTCCTCACTTGATTGATTCTTTTTTCCTCGCCCTTTCACTCCGTTCTCTTCTCGTTCTAATCGAATCGACCCCGAACGAGGTCGATTCGATTAGAACAAGAAGGGTTGGAAATTCAGCGGCTATGGTTGTTGTTTGAACTGATTTGCGTGTGCGTGGTGATGTTTGGGGATACTAATTGGCTATACCATATCATTCTGGGGGCTGTGATGATTTGTTTTAGTGCGATGATGGTGGTGTCGCCATTGCTGTGAGGGGGCTGTTTAGGCAGTGACAAGGGCGTAGAATGGAGGCTAGGCAGTGATGACTTTGAGTTTTCACGATGGGACCTTGGTTGTATGGTAATGAGCTATTCATTTGTTGATGTGAGGATGGTTTAGTGATACTTTACAATGATGTAACTGGTTTCTGTGATGAATTAGCGAGGCAGTGATGACTGGTATTCCAAGGGCTGTGATGGTGAAGCATTATTGGCCGTGACTAGGCTGTGAAGGCGACGTTGACGCGAGGGGTGTTTCAATGGCGTTGTTGACGCAGCAGCGAGGCGCTGGTCGCTGGACAATGACGAGGTAATGACACAGCAGTTGGTGACGAGGGTAGCGTCAATGAGCTTGGCAACATCGGGTTAGAAAGGCATTTCAGTTTTCTTGTGTTTCCATCTCTGTTGTTTTTAGATTATGTTTAGCATTTTGTGCTATCGTATGATCTTGTTTAGTTGTAGTAGTGGCATTCGAATTCAAATCAATCTTGAATGCTCATTCGATCAAATGAATTCATGGCTTCAGCTTAATGAGTTGCTTTTGGAATGAATGTTGGTTCCTGTTGTTAGTTAGTTGTATGTGAATCTTGTGTCTGTGTCTATGTTCCCAAGTTCGTTCGGATAAAGCATGATCCTGGTGAATGTTTACTAGGCGTGGATTTAAATTATTTTGGTGCAATCTCCGTGTAAGCTTAAGTTCAAATGGAAATCTGCTTAAATGGAAGCATTCCCTATGTTTTCCATAAGTTTCAATTTAGTGTGTGAAGCTATGGTAGTTTTGCATAGTTGTCTGGTGTTTAAGCATAGAGAGCTTTGTTTAGTAGCTTGCCTGACTTATTAGTTATTTGGCTGGGAATTAAAGTTGTTTGAAACTAGGAATTGAGTTTAATCTTGAGCAAGTCTAAATCTGAATTTGAAAGGGAATCCTAGAGTCAAATAGTGGGACAAAGGGGAAGCATAAAATAGGAATGATGTCAGCCTTTCTTTTTGGTTTTGTGGTAAACTTACACTGGAATGGCAATTTTGCATTAAAGAGCTTGGGTCTTTGCACCCCAACAGCTCTTTTGCCAGCTCTTTCCCCTCCTCCCCTTTTTTCACCCCAATTTTTACCCATTTTCCCCAGATTCTCTTCTATTAATAGGGTCTTTTACCCTTCTTCATGAGGAGACCAATTATCACTCCTCAAAAAAACATATACACGAAAATCAAGAGGAGAACTTCACTCTTCTAACACATGAGAAGAGAGCTGAAAACACACTTCTCTCTCTTGAGACACATCTGGAAAATCCAAACCAGATTTGGAACTTAGATAAGCTTGAGAGAAAACTTGAAAAGAAAGAAAGAAAAGAAAAATAAAAATAGTCTAAGCAAGGGGTTAGTTACATATTTGAGTCTAAAAAGGGCGTTGTTCCAAAGAATCTGAAGCTGCATTTGTTGTTGCTGCTGCTTCTTTGTTGCTGGTAGCTAACTAGGATTTTCATCTCCTTTATAGGTATCTTCCTTTTAAACTTCCTACAAGTCTATTGTTATTTTGATGCTAGTTTGGTTGAATGGAATAGTAGTTTTGTTTCCGAATCTGAAATTTTGTTTTGGACTATGCTACTGTATTGTTTGTTTCGAATCATATAATGGATGAAAAAATTTATTTATTTATTTTTGTTGGAGCTTATGACTTTAAAAGGCATGTTAAAACTTAGTCAACCTAAACATGTGAGTTAACTCCTGGCACGTCTTTGCAAAGTTATTACGAAGGATGTATAGAAAGATTCTTTTTTAGCAATTGTGTTGAAAGCGTTTATGTGTTAAATCTGGACATAAGTGAAAACAAATATAAAATGAGCTTGGTTCTGCAACTTTCGAAAAAAAAAATAGAAGCTTATTGAAAAAATGGAGTTAAAATCTGAAAGAGGAGTAGAACAGGACCTTTGGTGCAAATTACTAGAAAAATAAGATTATAGCTGCAAATTTCTTAAAAAAGTCAAAACGGCAAAATTGAACATACGTTGCGGGCTTCAGCCTAGTTTCAATTTGGGCCTTTAACTCATAGCCATAAGTCTAATGAAGAATGATCTATTGCGGCAAAGTGGTAATTAGTTAGGCTTAATTAAATCATCAAAGTTCAGAAAAATGTTACAAGTTTACACGGCTAGGCAAAGTTCATTAGGCCGAATAAAATGACTCATTGTTTACTTGAAAACTCACTTTTAAGTCGAGAGATTTCGAACGGGTGAAGTGCCTGCGCGATTTAATCGGTTTAAGTCGGAAGATTTCGAACGAGTGAAGTGCTCGCGCGATTATATCTCGATTCGAGTTTTCCATTTGAACATAAAAATTAATAATAAATCAAAGCGTAACAAATAAAGGCAAATACTACAAACAACTTCAAAGAGTCGAAATGCATCAATAAAAGCAACTGTGCTTGGCACAGGATTCGATGATACCTAACACCTTCCCGAGAGTCAACCGAGATCCTTACCCGGAACTCTGACGCAGACCATTTACGAGTTAAAGGTGTTCTAGGTACACCACTTTGGTGACTTGGCACACCTTTAACCTGTCAAGTGGCGACTCCGAAAATATCTTAATTTTGTGTACCTATCAACACCTAGTCACAGCCTTTTAAAACATAATTTCTTTTCTTTTTAAGTTGAAAAAAGGGTCGTGATAGCTTGGCGACTCCACTGGGGAGGAAAGTGAAAACTCAAGTCCGATAGGCCAACTTGTTCAAACAATCTGAATGGGTTTTTAACCCCCAAAGAGCATTGGACATGATTTATTTGCATTTACTTAAAGGATTAAACGTGCAAATATAGACCGTTTATTAACATTGTTCTGTATTCAGTGTCATTCAAAGGCACAAAGGTCATCTAAGAGGCTTTAAAAACCCAAAGTGAATCAGAAATGATTGTTTATTCCTACACGGTCGGAACTATTTTGTATTCAATGTCATTCAAAGGGACGAAGGTAACCAATGAGGCGTCAAAAGCCCAAATTGAATCAGAAACGACCGTTTATTTCTTAAACAATTGGAATCATTCTGTATTCAATGCTATTCAAAGGCATTAAATAGTAACCAAAGAGGCATTAAAGAGCCAATTTGAAGCAGAAATAACCGCTTGATAGACGGGATGACGCATAACGCACATTTATCCTTTAAGCATTATATAAAGACTTGTCATCCGTGGTTTGTTAAAAGTCCATTAGCATTTCCTTCTAAAGTGTCTAAAGGGTTCTCAACTCATAACGACACATCTCTTCATATTCTCTGTTGCATTATTTTCAAAAGCTTGTGCCACATGTTAATCATTTGTTTGCAATAAAGCGAATTTTAGGCATTTTCTTCTTCATTTTCCTGTCGTCCTCCACCTTTTCCAAAAGACCATGGCCACTAAAACATTTGACATGGTTGTTGAAATTCCTCAGTTGCTCAAAGATTGATGGGGAAAACTAAGCATAGATCAACAAGACCGAGTTAAAGTGGTGTTGGGGAACCTGACTTCACTAATGGAACACACTGTAGTGGAAGGGATGATAGAAGCAGCAGTACACTATTGGGATGCAGATCGAGCAGCTTTTCACTTTGGGAGCGTAGAGTTGACACCACTACTGGAGGAGATAAGCGGGTTAACTCAATTTCCATTTGAAAGTGATGAGGTATTGATGCCCGAGAACATTGCACCCGAAGGTTCTTCGGAATGGTAGGGTTTAAGCCCGAGTTATGCACAGACAGTATAAGGCAGTCGGGAATTTCTCTTACTTCCCTCTACATCAAATTTGGGTATGGAGAAGCATTTCAAGAAGCCAAAGACTATTTTAACATTAACCAGACAGATTGGCAAGAGCGAAGGATACTTGCTTTTGTCACCAGCTTTTTAGGAACTGTCGTGTTTCCAGAACACAAAGGACGAGTTGATGTTTGCATGGTATCAATTGCTGCTACCTTGCTCAAGGACTTCAACAAGAAATACACTTTGATTCATATGATCGTTGTAGAACTTTACCGAGCTTTAGAAAGATGCAAGAAGGGAGGTGGTTTCTTCGAAGGTTGCAATTTGCTTCTACAAATTTGGTTGATGGAGCATTTGCACAAGAAGAACAATGTAGACCAAGGCTTCCACTCCGTACCAAGAGAAAACTACATCTCGACTCATACCGCCCGCATGAACAACGCTCTTGAGAAATAGGACAAGCCAATGACTGCCAAAGGCTGGCACCACAGGCTTTCTCAGTTGACATCTGAAAACATACAATGGATGTTTGATTACTTTCTTGGCACAACAGTAATCACACGATCTGGAAGAGACTCATTTCTCATCTTAGTGGGCTTTAGAGGAGTTTACCCATACACTCCTTTAAGGGCACTTAGACAAGCAGGGAGAAAGCAGATTATACCCTAAATTGCAGACATCAGAAGTTTCAAAGCTGATATTTTCGGAGGAATGGTACCATTCAAGGACAAGATATTAGAACTTTGGAAAGAAAGGCAACAAATGGGATTCGAGACTATTGGACGAGACAGATTTGATGCAGGTTTATGATGAAGATTATCCAGACTGGCTAAGGAAAGACATAGCAAAGGAAGTTCAACAAGAGCAACAAGAAAAAGGAAAAGAAATGCCGATGAATTAGAATCTGAGTGCAAGAGGCTACACAAACAACTGGCAAAGGCACGAGAAAAATAGCGAAAAAGCAAAGTTTGGTCGAAGCAAAGAACAAAGAAAAAGACAAATGGCGCAATAAGGCAGAACTCCTGACAAAATGCATAGAGTCCATTGGTGTATGGGCTAGCGAAGGGATGAACTCTGAGGTTGACAAAGGAATAGAGGAGAAAGGAAGGAAGGCTTGGGAAATGTTGAAAAACTTCACATTCGACATATCTCGGCTCTTAACTGATGCAGACAATATCATCTTTCAAGGAGACTCGTCAGGGACAAGTTCGCCTAGCGAAGATTCGTCCGAAGAAGAAGAAGAAGAAGAATCTTCTGAGGATAGATCAACATGAAGAATGCTCGCTCAGGCTATGATCTGATTTCCTAGTGGTGCTTAGTCCTTTCCTTCTCTTACGCTGTTACAATATCAACCATTGTAATAAAGACTAATGTTCAATAAATGAAATATTTTCTTTCAAGACTCCGCATTTTGTTAGCAAACGAAATGATACATGTGGTACAAAGCGCTTTTCAAATTGTCAAGCAGTCTTTCACATTATATGATGCATTTTTATTTTCTATGTGGGCATTACTTGAATTTGTATGTTTCTCTAGGTCTCTTTATGCCTAAGTGAATCCTTTTCCAAATCCAATCTCCTACCAAGGCACCTCATCTCCCTACTCTATGCCCAAATCCTGATATCAGAAATCTTTCGCATGTCTTGATAATTTCCTATCCCTTACGAACTCAAAAACCTATTATCCAAAAGGTTGGCTTAAGTTGAATACCAAGGCAGAAGATTTGGTTAAGCAAAGTACACTTATCAGGGATTTTTCAAAGCAAGAAGAGTTTGTAATAGCAGGCACTATACAAACAAAGCGGAAAATTGACAGGGGGAAGAGATTTGTTGGTCATTCTCAAGGGCACACATGACTTGCCAAAATACTTCGTTTTGACACAATGTCTGAGGATCATTTTGTCGGTCTAGTCTATATTGTAATACATTTAAGATAATCTAAAATATTTTCGAACTTGCACCTATTCATGGCCAGAAAGACGTTCAAATAGTTATCTCAAGGCACTAAGGAAGTGAGAAATGATCGGAACCCGCTTAATGATACAAAAGTTTATGCATAGTAACCAAATCAGCAGGCTGGTTCAATTTGAAAAATAATGCAAAGGCACAGTGACAAAAATCCCATTATAAGACGGAGCTAGAAACTCTTGCTGAGTGTTGAAAACATATTCCTACCAACTAGCAAGTGTGTGACGAGACGATGAACTCCAGACGAAGCTATTTGAGACACTTACAAGAGCATGAATTAAATTGATACAAAAACAGGGGCAGACAGATTTCTTGGAGCGATTTTGGTCAAAAGTTTTATTTGAATGAATTTTCATGACAACAACTACATTGAGCAAGGAATACAATATGACCAACCTCTAAAACGGTCTTGACTGAAGTAGCGATCTAAGAATATACATGATACACCGGGATCGGTCTCTTGGCAACAAAATCTACCTGACAAGCAAAAGTTGAGGCAAAGATTGAATTGCAGCAGTTGGTTGACAAGTATGAAAGACATTTAGTATCTCTCTCAAAGATACGCGGGCATCATGACACACAAATTTTCAAGAAATGATGACAAACGCACTAAGGTCTTGGTGTTCGACAAAAGCCAACTTCCTTTTCAGTCATATATATACCCCTTTCCCGAAATTTTTGTCAACTTTTGATTGAGATCTAAACAGACCTATCTCCTGCTTAAGCAAGCATCAAACATTCAACCAAAATCCTTGTCTTGACTGCTACATAAAGCACTCAAGCAATCTTTTGGAATCTTTATACACTTTTTTATAATCTCCAAGTTCAAGTGCTAATCTATCATCCGTTATCTAGGCAATCTCTTATATATGTGTTGTTTTTGCATCAATTCTTTTCCAAATTTCCTAACATGGTTTTGCGCATATTATCACTCAATTACGGTTGCTTTGCATCTGAACACTGAAATAGGTCAAGAATCTGCACTCAAAAAAGCCGAAACGACAAGCCAAGCTGAAAATGTTTACCTCGGTACAAAGTCTTTTAAACCACTAGCATAGGACACCGAGAGAACTCAGACAATCCAAATTCCACTACCATACAACTTGTGAGGTGGACGACTAAAATCAGCCAGCGGTACACCCGTACAAGTGTCACAAGAAAGAAATTCTATCACTACACAACCAGAACCCGCAAAACCCACAACCCCACACTGTACCCAACTTACACCATAAACAACCTCTCCTCTGTCAAAACTTTCAACAACAACCTTATCAAACACAATCAAGGACAGACAAAAAGACAAAACCTCACGCCTTTACTCTTTTAGCTCAATCAAGAGATAATGTATCCAACAAACGAACTACTCCTTAGATACTCATTCCGAAATTCAACCCAACAAAGATCTACACCCATCACTCAAAAATTCAATACCATGACACCGTAAAATACCCAGCACAACCCAAGACAAATACAATTTTGGACAACCTCCAAACCCAAAAAATTCAAACACCAAACCTTAGTCTAAGTATGCAAGTACCCATATAATCAGAATCATCCAGATACCCAATGTCACACTAAAAGACGAATGCAGATTCATACCAATACATTGGTGTTGGATGCAATGCAACCACTTTGTTTCGACTAACGAATCTTTCTTTGACTACAGATCTTTCAATAAACACAAGATTCGCAGGCAATCACAACATACATGATAGCACTTCATCCCCGTCAGGCTTAGAATATGACGATTAGCCACGTCAGGCTTATAATATGACGACCAGCCACGTCAGGCTTATAATATGACGACCAGCCACGTCAGGCTTAAAATATGACGAACAACCACGTCAGGCTTAAAATATGACGATCAACCACGTCAGGCTTAGAATATGACGATCAACCACGTCAGGCAGAGAATATGACGACTAGCCTCGTCAAGCTTAGAATATGACGATTAGCCCCGTCAGGCATAAAATATGACGACCAGCCACGTCAGGCTTATAATATGACGACCAGCCACGTCAGACTTAAAATATGACTAACTGCCACGCCATGCTTAAAATATGACGATCAGCCACGTCAGGCTTAGAATATGACGATCAGCCACGTCAGGCTTAGAATATGACGACTAGCCTCGTCAGGCTTAGAATATGATGATTAGCCCAATCAGGCTTAAAATATGACGACCAACCACGTCGGGCTTAGAATATGACGACTAGCCACGTCAGGATTAGAATATGACGACCAGCCACGTCAGGCTTAGAATATGACGACCAGCCACATCAGGCTTATAATATGACGATTAGCCCCGTCAGGCTTAGAATATGATGACTAGCCTTCTCAGACTTAGAATATGACAATTAGGCCCGTCCGCCTTTGAATTGGACATACTCATTCTTTCTGTTTTGAAGGCACTACTATAATCAGCCCTGTCCATCTTAAAATAGGACAAACTCACATATTTTATTTTGCAGGCACCACCACAATAGGCTCGTCCGCTTAGAATTGTTTACACACATATTTTATGTTTGTTTTGCAGGCACTACCATGATATAATGATCTATCAAAGACGATACATTGGGGTAGAATTTTTGAGGATCACCTCAAAAATTCCAAAAGACGCAAGCTGACACTGGGGTTTCAAGAGAGACGAAGTACAGAAACTGGGAGTTCATCGAAAAAAGCTTGACCAAGGCCTAATATTCATGAAAGCATTATAAAAACAGAAAAAGCGGAGACTTACCTAGCGGTGTTGCAGACATAATAATGACATTTTATTTTTTTTTAGCACTTCACTTTAATTTTGTTCGTGCAGGATACACAGCCCGGCGACAAGTACTTTACTTTTTGTTCGCAGGGTACAGAGCCCGACGCGATAGACAATTGGCTCCCAACGAGCAGACAATTATCTCCTAACAAGAGGCACATAATAGCTCCCGACGAGCAGACAATTATCTTCTGACGAGAGGCACTTAGTAGCTCCTGACGAGCAGACAAATATCTTCTGACGAGAGGTACCTAATAGCTCCCGACGAGCAAACAAATATCTCCTGATGAGAGGAACTTAGTAGCTCCCGACGAGCAGGCAAATAGCTCCTGACGAGCAGACAAATATCTCCCGATGAGAGACACTTATGATTCCTGATAAATAGGCAAACATCTCATAACAAGAAACTGCGACAAATGACAGTTGACAATCCAACGACAGAAAAGTCCATTTTACATTTACAAATATTATCTGCAAAAGCTCACCCTTTATTGCAGGAAATAGCGGTACAATGTTCCAAGGTATATAGCCCGGTGCGACAAACAATTATTCCCTGATAAGAAGCACCTAGCATCTTCGGACGAGCAAATGAATATCCCTAGAGGAGAAGCATACTAGACAACTACATGACAAAAGAGAGCTCAACTCTACAAGGGAGTTTAATTTATCATCATCTTTGGTTGCACTTATCCTACTTTTATCGCAAGACACTCTCAGACCCTTTGACAGACCCCTGCTCCATTTCACATACCGTTACACTTGCTCCCCAGAAAATCACTATCGCACACACACTGTTCTGGAACCCATGCTCAATCCTACGACAATGTCTTTGCTATACCACACAAACTATCTATTTTGCCGAGTTCTAAAGCGCTCAAATCTACATTTCCATACGCTCACAAGTAATCTACATTATCTTTCATTCCTGATTAGATGTCATTTTGTATTCTTTCCCAATCATTGCTTATCTCTGTCAATCGTGCGTACTTTCATGCTTAATTGTGCCCGTTTATTTGAATCGTGCGCATATATCGTGTTTCGCTTCTCAATATACTCCAGTTGGTCAAGACAATATTGAAGGCAAGATGACTCCATTATCGAAATGAAGTAGAAACTATGTACGTGTAAACTCCTCCTCATGGGTGTGTCGTGCACCACATTTTCATAACTAGGATGATTGCATGCCTCTTTTTCCACGCTCGATCTATTGATGTTATTTCACCTTCGATAGTGCTTCTGCTTTATTCTTCATTTATCTCACCAAAAGGCTGTTACATTCAAATATAAACTTTGCATACTTGAACAAGTTCACTCTTGACATCTAAAATCATGCGTCATAAACATCTCACACAGGCAACATGCTATTCTAGAACTACACGCAGCCTGATTCTCATGAAACTCGAGATATGTAGGCAACTCAGAGACCGAGGTTCGTTCGAAACACCCCAAAACTCTCATTTTCCCCCCTCCACCATTTGCTTGGTAGTCGTGACAAAATGGCTACTCCGTCAACTATCTTTGTCCGAAGACTATTTCATCATCCCCGGACAAAGAGGGGCAGCTGTTGACACCCAATTTTGTCCCTCCTTTTCTCCATAATCGGCTATATTTGACTTAAAGGTGCAATATTGATTGTTTGAGCGAATTCGCATTAGGAAGCATGTATTTACCTATGATTATACATTATTTATACATTGTAAATTTAATCGTGATTATATTATGTAATTCAGCATCATATATGCTATATGTGAAGTACGTGTCAAGCTATGGTTATTTGTGGAAATTACTGCATTTATAATATTTATTAATTATATGTGATTATTTATACTTAATTATTTTATATGTGCATTTTCTTATCTTTATACATAATATGTATACTAAAATATTTTTTTTATATTTTTGCACCGTTGAATTAATTATCAGTCCAATATCTCAATCCAATTTTAATTCTTTTAGGATTAAAATTCTTTTAAACTTTAAATTATTCCAAATCCTTCCATTCCTTGAACCAAGACAAAGAGTAGTCTAAATACACTTTATAGAACTCTTCTGTATTTACTTTTACCAATAATTCTTCTTTCCTTACAAACTATTCTCAATTAGTCAGTAATTATTCCCTCCCCAACATCAAATCCCCTCAATCTCTTAACACTCTCCTACTTATCTCCCAAATTATCTTCTCCAATTTATAATTATACTCTCCTAAATCTGACCCTACATCTCCCCCCATCAGCTCCAACGATTACCCACATCTCCCACTCTCCCATTTTTGCTACTGAACACATTACCACCATTTAAAGAAAGGGAATCCCCATTATCTTCTCCAATCAAATCATATATCTCGGTTCTTTGCTTTTGAAATTGCCTTGAATATTGGCTTAATTCGTTGATGACTGTTTGTTTTGCTTCTTATATAACATACACACCAATTACAAGAACAGATACATACACCCACTCAATCTTCCCCTCCCTTTTACACCATAACAGAAACTACACAAACTCCCTTCGTTCTCTTCTTCGGTTTATCACACCATCACTGTTTGAAAGTCCCGTCGCCAAGAAACCATTTTTCCTTCCGTTGTGCTTGATCTGTTATTGGGAATTGAAAGAAAGAAAAAGGGGATCGGAGTGGTAGCAACGTCGCAAAGCAGACTTGGTGTTGCTCCTCTTTTTCCCCAATTCTGTTTGTCTGCACCGTTCTCTGTTGCTGCTTTTGACCCACCGGAATATTCATCACCTGCTGCCCGTTCTTGTGCTCTACTTCGTCTGGTTTTTCTTGTCATCGAAGATTAGATCCGGGATGGGATAAACACAAACGAAATGGGAGTGGGGTGGCAGTGACACCACCGGATTTTGTCTGCCAGGGAATCGGGTCGGAGTCGCTCCTCCACCTTGAGTTACCGCTGCTTCATTTGTTTGCTCCACCGGAATTCGGGCACTGATAATTGTTTGTTACTGTTGCTTCGATTTCGTTACTGAGTCATCAATTGAGAATCTGAATCTGTTTGTCCTTGTACCGTCGTCTCACCAACAATTTGGTTTGGCGCTCTCTGCTGTTATGCTGGGAGTTGATGTGGTCGTTGACTGCTTTTTCCATTGTTAATTCGATGCTAATACTTGTTTGTCTATTGTTCGCAGGACTGATAAGAATTTTGAGATGGGTTTGGATTGTCTTGTTGGTGTTCTGAATGGGTTTGACCCATTGTGCTGCTACTTTTGATATTACAGCCCCTCTTTGGTGTTTATTTGGCTTTGCCACTGATTATACCGAGACAGTTTGCCCGTGAAAATATATATACTTATATTGAGACCTCGGGACTGATTTGAACACAATACTACACTTAGGCCAATGACATTTGGAGGCCTAACACAAGTCCCGTCCTTTACATGTCCCGAAACAAACACTACAACATTATGCATCTGTAGCCATGAAATACATTGTAGCTAAATATGAAAATTTTCATAGCTAAACCCTTTAGCCACAAGATTTTACTTCCGTAGCATTCGTTGCTAAAGGTGGGGTGGGTAAAAGTTAGTTACGGGTTTTACATGCCCCGTGGCTAAGAACTAGTACTTTTTGCTACTAAAAATTTGTATTGTAGCTACAATGGTAAGAATCTTTTGCCACAAAAAATACACTTTCGTAGCAAATAATTTTATACTTTTGCCATGACAAATCAATCTATAGCAATCTTAACATTGTAACCACAAGTAAATATATTGTGGCAAACGATTTAATTTATTAGCCATAAAATTTAAATCTGTAACTGTATTGTCCATACTAGCTGGTATTTAGCTACGGATTTAAATTTCATAGGTACAAATTATTCCAAAATTTATGAAAATTTTATTATATTTTAATTTTTCTTGACAAAAAACTTGAACTATTAAATAAATGTAACAATATCTTCATTTTCACTATTGATATATTTAACACCTATTTAAATATTTTCATATTTTTTCATAACCATACATAATGAAAAATTAATCAAACTAACAAAGTATATTAAGATTTAAATATAACTTTTGACATTAAATCCATTTTAAAAGTAAATCCCAAAATACATGATCATAAGTCATTGCTTTTACAATACATAACTTTTGTGTACAACACAAATAATAAAATCAGAAAAATAGATGTAGCTAATGTAATTCTTGTAGATGCAAATCGATAATGTTCTTGCATCAAATGATGAAGTTGGTTCCCTATGCAACCTGTAAATTCAAAAAAATAATAATAATTATCATGACCAAATAAGTAAATCCAAGATAAAATTTGTTAGATTGATGCAAGTTTTACTAGGAAGAACAATGTTAATCACATTTAAAGGCGAGAAGATGAACCTCATAATATAGAGATAAATCATAAAAATAAAACAAGAATTTAACAACAATAAAAAATAATAGATGAAGCAAATGAATAGTTGAGAGAAAATCTGTAGATCTTTGTCAAAAGCTACTTCAATTATCTTTGACAAACTATGGCTCAACAAAAAAATCTTACAATTATCAAATTCCCACACACTATTTACCAAAAAATAATGAAAAGAAAAAGACGAAATATACATCAAATTACAGAATAATTCAAAAAGTTGAACCATACAATTAAACTTAAGTCAAGAAGGCGTAAGGGGATTAAAAACTCTATGATATAAAAATATAAATGTACCTGAAAAGAAACCAAAATAACAACAATGAAAAAGAATTACCATGTATGAATAAAAAAGTGTTGGAGTTCCCTAAATATTTTAATTGGAAGAGAGGTATTGATGATTAAAAGTGGTGGAAGAAGAATTGATAAATGGGAGGATCAAGAGGTACGTGCGGCTACAGAGAGAAGAGAGTGTGAAGTTTAGTTTTGGGATTGTGGTGTGTTAATCGGCCAATTAGATTTTTTCAATATATACTTTCGTTTCTTAATTTTTTACATTAAACCTACAAATAATTGTAATGGTAAGTAACAATATGTATGACTAAGTGCATTAAATACGTAAATATACAATATAGCTAAATAAAATATTAAAAAAATTATTTTTTTCTAATATAATTGAATTAAATATAGATAATCTAAAATATAGTTTTCTTGATTTTTTTTTGTTCATCTTATTTAAGCAAAAGATAAAAATTGTAAAATTACTAAATTATTTTAAAAATAATAATAATTATATATATTTGCTTCTTCTTTCTTTATAAAAATAGAAATTAACAATTATAAAAATAAATGAATAATGTGATAAGTATAATTTTTGAATATTTTTCAAATACATATAATTTTGACATACAAAGAAAAATATGTGTAAGATATATTAAAAAAGCATGTTATTACTATGAAATTCACAAGTAATGCTCTTATATTAAGTTATGGTATTGGTAGTTTTGTTATGTTGTCCTCTTTCAATATTTAATATTAAACTAATTTAAAATATTACGAATCTAAAGAGAGCACTTTTATATTAAACTCTTGTAAAAATGATTCCAACGAAGCGTAGGAGTAGTTATTTTTGTACTAGTTAATTAAATGTATGAAGTTATTTTAATCGATTAAAATAATAATAATCATAACATAAATAGTATTCGTAATTATTTAAATTGAGTATAATTAGTGATCAATGTCATTAGATATAAGTATATAATTTTTATTCTTTATATAATTAGGTAGATATTAAATTCAACTATACATAATTACATATTTGCCAAAATAATACTTGAACTTATAAGTTTTGATTATTTGATATGAATTAAGATATGTATTTAGCTTTATTGTATACGTTCATTTCCACCATATTAAATTCCTAATTTTTTTTTATATAATACTCAATAACATTGGAAATACTCAAGTATTTCAAAATTTTCAAAACTATTTTTCTTGTGCCGAGAGTTTATTGGAAGCAGTCTCTCTACCTCAACCCGATATAAGGGTAAGGTCTTTAGACACCTCACCCTCACCAGACCCCTATCGTGATATTATACTAAGTATGTTGTTGTCATTGTGTACTCAAGTGTTTCATATAACAGCTAGTAGTAATAATAAAATTAACAAAAAAAGAAGACAAGACCTTTTTCCTGTATACAAACTAAATTTTCTTGTCCATTTAATGTATAATTATATGTTTGATAAACAAATAAATGCATCAAACATATAAATGCGTGAATAACTAATTATAGATAAAACAAAAGAACTATCAGTGTGCATACTATTAGATTGTATAGCTAACTATATCTCCACAACTGTTAATAATTTCATGATTTTTTTAATAAAAAATATTCATCTAACTATTATGATATTTTGTTACAACTAATTAGTTGTGATTAACATACTATTATTATTATTATTATTATTATTATTATTATTATTATTATTATTATTATTATTATTATTATTATTATAAGAAGTTATAATTTTCTATATAAATTTATTTTTAATTCGATTTATAATTATAGTCATGACAAATTATAGTTATTAACCGAAACTATTACAAATAATTATTGTTAAAATATTTTGCTACAAAAAAATTAGAATTATTGTATAATAATTGTAACACATGAGATATGATTATGATTAGCTACTAATTTTTCATGTTATAATAAATAATATCGTGGTCGCAGTAGCTATTAAGCCAACTATTGCCACAAATATTTTATATATTGAAGCAAATAATCTTATTTAGATACATTATTTTATTTTAATTAATTTATTCCAGCTAAAATACCACTACAGCTACAACCACCTCAAGAACATGGCAACTCTTATTATTAGCTAAAAAATTATATAACTCTAGAAAAAAAACTTATTATTAGCTACAAATTTTTTTATGGAAATAATTTTGTAACTATTTAGGTGTATTGGGTTAAATCCGTCGTCACCAAAGTTGGTGACTAAGCATCCACGTAGGACGACGTATAGACGACACGTGGCTATGAATGGACATAAAGGCAATGGATAGAATCGAAGATGGACAGTTACAACGGACAGATGAACAGTCGCCACGGCCAGAAAAGTCGCAGCTCATCAATCAAACCAGTTCAAAATAGAAATCTTATCCATAAACAACGCAACTGCTCGACTAAGGAGTTACAACTGCTTGTGAACGAACACATAGTTATCTATATATTGTAATCTAAGTCACAAGCATTGAATCTAATGCTTCTCTGAACATACACTTGTATCCCAACTATTTACTAACATCCAATTCTTTATCTTCAGTCAATATTTATTACTACTACTGATAATCGAAAGATCTCATTTATTGTTTCATTGCTTGAATATCATAAAGAGTACGAGGAAGGGAATTTGATCAAGTCTATACGGCCTGAGCACGGTTCCTTTTGTTCAAATATTCATTTATTACATCGCATTGATTGTATCTTTACTTTTTCGCATTTATTATCGTCGTCTATATCTTTTCATAAAGAGCATTTAATCTCGATTATTGACCGTGACTCCGCTTTATAAATTTAATTGTGACTTAACCCAATAAAACAAAATTACGGTTAAACAATTTGGCGACCACAGTGGGAGCCGGTCAATAACCTCCGTAGGTTGACTGCTCATCGTATTTTATTGTTTACTCGTTTTCTTCTCGCTCGCTGGTTCTCCTCGTTTTCTTTTTGTCAAAATGGCAGATAACAACTCGCACAACAACGCTCCCATGGACGGGCAACAAGACCTCAACGCTGCGGAGCAGGTAGACTTGCATTTAGCCGGGGACGAGCAGCAAGATGTTCTTCCTGCAGACGACGACGCGATCCCCGTTGCAGAGGACGAGAACGTACTCCCAGCGGAACAGGAAAACGAGCACAGTCAGCAAGGTAGCAGAAATAGCCGCCATCCTGGCCGAGGAAACGTCGACCAAGAGCCTGGAGGATCTAGAAGGCCCAATGGTCCTGGGAATTCGAGGAACTCTCAAGACGCTGTCCTTGAATTCATACGGCAACAGGCTGAAATCAACAGGCAAATATGGGAAGCTATCGACAGCCTACGAGGACAAAACCTGCCAAACACAGGGAATCCACCCATGGGACGTCCAAGGGATGCTTCACCCTCTCATGCCTCGAGGCGCGCTGAAAATCAGAATGCAGGATCAGCGGTGCCAACAGAAATGAGCGAGGTCATGGAGGCCCTCACCAGGCAGTTCAAAGAGAGCCAGGAGGCCCTGCAGCGCTCTCTCCATGAGAGGATTGACCAGATCCCTGGCGCACCACCCACTTTGAAGAAAGTTGACGTTCAACGGTATACTCAGAGGCCTTGGAAAAAAGAAGCAGATCCAAAGGCCATCCCCAAAACATTCAAAATGCCAAACATACCAAGATACCGGGGAACAACTGACCCCAATGACCACTTGATGATGTTTAGCAATTTCATAAAGGCGAGCGATCTCACCGACGAGGAGATTGAATCAGTGCAATTGAAGAAGTCCGTAGAAACCTTAGCGGATGGCGCTCTACGGTGGTATTCAATGCTGCCACCAAATTCAATAGGATCTTTTGCCGAGATGGCAGAGTTATTTGTCAAAGCACACAAAGGCGCTCAGAAAACAGAAACAAGAGTTGAGGACATCTTTGAAATCAAGCAACTGCCCGGGGAGTCTCTCCGGAAGTATGTGGATCGCTTTCAGCGCGAACGTATGTTGCTACCCAAAGTTCCATATCGATGGGCGGCTATTGCATTCACAAACAGCTTGGACGTCAAGAGCTCTGAAGCGACCAGGCGGTTGTATGAGTCCCTGCGAGAATATCCTGCGGCAAACTGGTCGGATGTCTACCACCGTTATAATTCCAAGGTACGTATAGACGAAGATAAATTGATTGGCACAGGTACCCGAGGACGGAGCCAAACTCGCACCAATGGCGCTGGGGGAAAGATCGAGACAGATAGGCCAGATGCACGGCACGAGCCATATCCCAGTCGGTCGCGTAACAACTCAAACGGACGCGGTCGCAACAACAAAGGCCTGGCAAGGAGCAATGATTCCACCTCAACTTCTTGTGGAATTCCAACCCTGCCCGTCTTCAACATCGGAGCAGTCGAACTCGTAGCAGTGCTCGAGGAGATGAGCGAAAAGGTCAAATGGCCTAAGGATATGAAGGGTGACCCCAGCAAACGCAACAAAAACTTATGGTGCGAATTCCATCGCGATCACGGCCACACAACGGATGACTGCAAGGCTCTAAGGTACGAAGTTGCTAATTTGTTGAAACAGGGCTATCTCAAGGAGTACTTGACAGAAAAAGAAAAGCAAACTCACGCGAAGGCCCAGCAAAACAAATCAGGACCTCCCCGAGTATCATCTCCAAAGATGACAGTCAACGTCATCTCTGGTGGAATTGAGGTTGATGTAGTCACATACACAGCAAGGAAATACGCCAAAGTCTCTATTACAAAGACCAAACGACCGCGACTTGAGGATACGATGACTTTTGAAGAAGCAGATGCAGATGGCTTGCAATTTCCTCACATGGACGCTTTAGTGATAACATTACGAGTGGAAGAATTCGACGTCAAGAGAGTACTCGTTGATCCAGGCAGTTCAGCAAACATCATATTGTCTCGGGTCGTGCAACAGTTGAAACTATACGATGAGATCACATTGACGACCCTGGTCGAAGGCGTCATGAGACGAACAACGTTTCATGTCATTGATGGGGACATGGCCTACAACATAATCCTTGGGAGGCCGTGGATACACGATATGCAGGCAGTCCCGTCAACCTATCATCAAGTGATGAAATTCCCTTCAGAGTGGGGAATACGGGAAGTTCGGGGGGAGCAGCGTTGCGCTAGAGATTGATACTCAGTTGCAGTCAAGCTCCCCGAGGAAGCAAAATAGCAATTAAAGAACCCGGGATCAGAATCAAGCAATGAAGCATCAAACTACCAAGTCCCGGAATTCATATCAAAATTGGATGCACGAGAAGAGTACGCGCCAACTATTGAAGCTTTGGAACCAGAAGAACTTTTCGACAACATGCCCGAAAGGAAGGTATATTTGGGAGCGGAGTTAAACAAAGACTTGCGCAAAGATATCTTGCACTTCCTCAAGGAGCGGCACACCACCTTTGCGTGGTCACATGCAGATATGACAGGAATCTCCCCGAAGATTATCTCTCATAAGTTGAACGTGGATCCATACTACCGCCCGGTGAAGCAAAAAAAGCGCCAACAAGGAGCATTCAGAAACCAGATCATAAATGACGAGGTTGACCGCTTGCTCAAGATTGGCTCCGTCCGAGAAGTCAAGTATCCAGATTGGATGGCCAACGTGGTCGTAGTGGCAAAGAAAAATGGCAAGTGGAGGGTCTGCATCGACTTCACTGATCTGAACAAAGCCTGCCCGAAAGACTCTTACCCACTACCTCAAATTGACCAACTAATCGACGCGACGGCCGGGCACGAAGTGCTCACATTCCTTGATGCATATTCAGGATATTACCAAATCTTAATGAATCCCGACGACCAGGAGAAAACTTCCTTCATTACTTGCCGAGGTACGTATTGCTACAAAGTAATGCCTTTTGGACTTAAAAATGCAGGTGCAACTTACCAACGATTAGTCAACCGGATGTTTCACGACCACATTGGCAAAACTATGGAGGTTTACATCGACGACATGCTAATCAAGTCCAAACGGGCAGAAGATCACTTAGCTCATTTGAAGGAGGCCTTTCGAATCCTTGATCAATACAACATGAAACTCAACCCGGAGAAATGCGCATTTGGAGTGGGTTCAGGGAAATTCCTTGGTTTCATCGTTTCCCAGCGAGGGATCGAGGTAAACCCCGCCCAGATAAAAGCGATAGAAGCCATCCCCGACGTACTTCATAACAGAAAAGATGTAATGCGACTAACCGGGAGAGTAGCAGCGCTGAGGAGATTCATTTCCCGCTCATCTGACCGATGCAAAAGCTTCTTCGACGTGCTGAAACAGAACAAGGAATTCGAATGGACCCCTGAATGTCAGCAAGCACTTAAGGATTTGAAGCGGTACTTGTCAAGCCTGCCTTTACTTTCAACGCCACAACCAGGTGAACAACTATTGCTCTACCTGGCCGTGTCTGAGTCTGCGGTAAGTGCAGTTTTGGTTCGAGAAGACAAAGGTAAGCAACTACCAATTTATTACATTAGCAAATCCTTATTAGATGCTGAAACCCGCTATCAACCTTTGGAGAAATTAGCACTACCATTGGTAATCGCTGCCCGTAAATTAAGACCTTATTTTCAAAGTCACTCAATAGCTGTAGTTACTACCTTCCCCTTGCGCAATATCTTACACAAACCTGAATTCTCGGGTAGGCTAGTAAAATGGGCAGTAGAGTTAAGTGAGTTTGATATATCTTATCAACCCCGGGTAGCCATAAAGTCTCAAGCTCTAGCAGATTTTATCGCAGATTTTAGTGCCACTATGTACCCTGATGCTCAACGTGAGGCGGTTCTTTTCGCCGGATCGGAGTCGGGGACTTGGACCTTGCACACTGACGGGTCCTCGAGCGTAAAAGGGTCAGGGTTAGGCTTAGTCCTCACCACTCCCTCGGGGGAGACCATTAGACAGGCCATAAAATGTCCCTTTATTACTAATAATGAGGCCGAATATGAGGCCGTAATTGCAGGATTGAAACTGGCTCGAGATTATGGAGCAGACAGGATTCATCTTAAGAGTGACTCCGCCCTGGTCGTCAACCAGATAACTGGAGGTTTCATCGCAAGGGAGTCTCGTATGCAAAGGTATCTTGCCCGAGTTACTGGTTTGCTGGCACAATTCAACAATTGGGAAGCCACACAGATCCCGCGAGAGGAGAATCATGAGGCCGATGCTTTGGCAAATTTGGGTTCAGTCGCAGAGATTGGAGCAGCAGGTTCAATGGCCGTAGCCCATCTCCTGTGTACAACAATCGATAAAGACGCAATGGAGGTCAACACGACCAATCTGACTTGGGATTGGAGGAATGAGATAATCAATTATATACTGCATGGAAACCTACCATCGGACGTTAAGGCTGCTCGAAAACTGAGGATAAAAGCTGCCAGGTATACAATTATAGATGGCACCCTCTATCGTAAGACTTTTGCAGGGCCACTTGCCAAATGTCTAGGTCCCAGCCAAACAGAGTATGTGATGAGGGAAGTTCATGAGGGATGCTGTGGAAATCACTTGGGAGGAAAGGCGCTTGCGCGAAAACTTATACGAGCAGGCTACTATTGGGACAAAATGGAAAAAGATACTAACGAGTTTGTCAAAAAATGTGATAAGTGCCAAAAGGTTTGCACATCTCCTCCATCAACCAGCGGAGCCCTTGCATTCAATCATCTCCCCGTGGCCGTTTATGAAGTGGGGAATGGACATCGTTGGGCCACTACCCACTGCGCCCAGAGGGGTACGTTTCTTGTTAATAATTACTGATTATTTTACAAAGTGGGTTGAAGCTGCAGCATATTCAAAGATACGTCAAACGGAAGTAGTTGATTTCCTGCGGCGTTATGTCATTTGTCGATTCGGAGCACCCAAAGAGATTGTCATGGATAACGGTCCCCAATTCGTTGGTCAGAAGGTCACAAAGTTCCTTGAAGATCTGCATATTAAAAAGATTACTTCCTCCCCATATCACCCAGTGGCAAACGGGCAGGCGGAATCGACCAACAAGATAATAGTAGATTCACTCAAGAAGCGTCTCGAGCAGGCCAAAGGGTGCTGGGTGGAAGAACTCCCCGGGGTTCTTTGGGCATATAGAACAACCACAAAAATGAGCACCGGGGAGACGCCCTATTCTTTAGTATATGGTTCTGATGCATTGATTCCAGTCGAAATCGGCGAGCCAAGTCTACGATATGCCCATGCAACTGCAGAATCTAATTCAGTCAACCTCTCCGAGGAATTGGATTTTCTAGAAGAACACAGGGAATTAGCACTTATACGAGTAGTGGCTCAGAAAGAAAGGGTAGAGCAATATTATAATCGGGGACTGAGGCTACGTAACTTCGAAGTCGGGGACTTTGTATTGCGTAGGGTATCCCAGAATACGCAAGAGGCAAACGTTGGCAAACTTGGTCCAAACTGGGAGGGTCCCTACAAGGTGGTTGCATCCGTTGGTAAGGGTTCGTACCGTTTGGCACGACCAGATGGATCGCTTCTACCCAGCAGTTGGAACGTGACTCACTTGAAGAGGTACTACTTCTAAGTGGTACAGGGGTTAGTGTTTCTATCCATTTTATGTTGCTTACCTGCCTTCGTTCTCTTTCAAGTTGCTCTGTTTTCTTATCTTTGTCTAAATGGTACTAACGGTCTTCAAAAGGCCAGATCCGTTTAGCTCGTAGAGCTCGAAGTCCTCGTGCTTCGCGGCTGTGGGTTCAAATCCCGCAACGGACACACTCCTCTTTTGGTTATATGTGTTCTCTGATTCAGCGTTTCACCCATTGTCTTTTTATGTCTGAAATTATGAAATTTCAACATAAAAACAGGGGGTGGCAAGGGCCCCAGTAGGCCAAGGTCCCGGCTAACGTAAGTGACCTTCGAGCAGAGCAAGGTCACGATCATTCGTTAAATCCACAACTAAGCAGAATCAAGTAAGTTCAATAGAACTATTTTACTTGGGCTACGCTATTTTCTACATTTTGCGGCCAGTTTTCGCCCAAATCCTACAACTTTACGACCAAATAATCCTGTGTTGTGGTTCACGACCAAACAATCCTGCGTTCTGGTCGTTGGGTTACCTATCCTTTTCAATAGAAATAAAAGGGTAACCTTAACAAAATTTTTCTGCAAAACTTTCAATTGTCAAAAATGATGAGCGAAGTTTTTCGCGAGACCATTTTATGCGGCCAAATTTCAGTCAGCCTAAACGGCCTGGTTTCGTCCAGCCCAGGGGGCCTGATTTCAGTCATCTTAACTAAGGGTAGCTTAACCTGGTTATGATCAGATTTTATTTCAAAACATCTGCGCAGATTAACACCAAAAAGGGAACTCAGACACTAAGATTTGAAATATAATTTTGACCTCTGAGAACCTCTCTAAGCAATAAATAGCAACAGCATTCATATAAGCGAAACTTGAGAGACCAAAAGTGGTCGTCAAGCCTCGCCAGTCAGACAAAAAAGGAAGCAACCAAAATATACATTCATTCATAACTTGAAAATATTCAGAGTTAGCGACATCCAATAAATTTACAAGAAGGACTAGACGAGGCATCAATCGTCATTTTGGCCAGGATCCCGACCTGATGCACTAGCTCCATCAGTCGGATCCCCACCCAAATCTTCATCTTCTTCATCTTCATTGTCCTCACTGCCTTCATCGTCCTCTTCGACATCATCGTCGTCAGCTCCCACTTCCATGCCCAAGACTTGCTTGACACTGATGATGGCTGCTATGGTCTGATCAAGGACTAAGTCGACATTAATCTGGCCGCACTGCATTTGGATAAGCAACTTCTTTTTGGCCTCAAGAGCTTCCAGTTTGGAGTCGATTGTATAACGATCCCGCAAATTCGCCAACTCCTTCGTCAGTAGCTCTTGAACCTTCGCAGATTCCACAGCCCGATTTTTGGCCTCTTGTAGTTCTCCTCGAGCAGCCTGAGATTCAGCTTCAGCTTTGTTCATGTTCCTCAACATCAGGTCGGAAGCGTTGCGGATACTCTTCAGAGTAACTTCTTTCATATTAAGCTCATGGGCAAGTTGGGAAATCTGACGACCTTGCTCATCCATCTTCGCTTTCAGGTCTTCAAAAGATAACGCAAACCTTTCCTTCTCATCCAGAAGACGGTCCCTCTCCTCGAGGAGTGTGCTTATCTTGTCGTTAGCCTCAGTGTTGGATTTCTCCAACCTGTCTATCTTATCCTCAAAGAAGCCACGCCTCCCCTCCAGGACCCGCTTCTCCCCGATCAGAGCTTGCTTTTCCTCTTCTAAGGCCTGATTGTTCCGAAGAGCCTTCAAAAGATCTTTCTTAAGGCCAAGGACTTGTTCCTGATTGTTCAGCCTAGAACGGAACATGATCTCGGCAGCCATCATACTTGCCTGGCAACAAGTAAAAATGCGTAGGTAATTAGAACTAAGGTATCAGTAAAAGTAAAGGAGTAAAGGGGGAAACATTACCCGAGCAGTATCTTCAGCGATTGCATAAGCCAGCTGCTCGTCGCTCATACTGCGCATGTTCCACTCCTCGCGAGGACCAATCAGGTTGGACATCACTTTAACTAAGTGACCAGGCTTCGTCAAAAAATCTGTGTCCGGGGAAATGGAAAAGTCGCATTCCCTCATACACGGCCTGGGCTCCCTCGCTTGCTCAGAGGGATATTGGGGACCAAATTTGTGGCGTATGCCCTTGACAGAGTACGCCCCAACCTTCCCTCCTAAAGATACTCGCCTAGTAAGCTTAGTGCGAGAGATCTCGATATCACCTGCCTCGTCGGGGCCCAGAGTGTCGCACTCTTGCAGATAAACTGGCGCCACCCCATCGCCAGCCAAGTTCATCATATCTTTATAATGAAAAACCTGAGGTTCATCCTCCCCCTCAGTCTTCCTCTGCTCACCAACCTCCTCGTTTTCCTTCTTATCCTCCTCCCTCATCGGCTCTTTGCCAGGCCGCCTGTGGCTGACTTGCTCAGACTCGCCCTGCTGGCCACCAACCCGTGCAGGCTCATCCAACTCTGGGCCTTCAGGGAAGAAAGCAAAATCTTCGCGCACTCCCTCTTCCCCTACCTCCCCAGACCTATCTCCTTTTTCACCACTGACTCGGGGACTCTCCTCGAAAGCATAAGAAGAAGTCTCTACATCCTTCTTCTTACCACCTCGAAGAGATGCCCTCTTCCTCCGAGTCAAGCTCACATCGGGAGCATCTGAATCTGAAATATCAAAAATTACAGGCTCAGCAGATTCAGGGGCAGCCGCCGAGCTTCTAACACTCTCTTGCCCAGACTTGGGCGTATCAGCAGCAGCAGTATTGATCTCGACTGTTTTCTCGGAGGGCTGAGGAGTCTTACGGGCTGTCCTCGTTTTCTTCTTGGGTCTGCTCTTTTCCGAGTCAGATTTCTTTCTCTTTAAATTCGCGAGGACCTCCTCACCACCCTCTCTGGCTTTGATAGCTGCAGCAGTCTGAAGAATAGCAGCCGCCTCCTCGTTGATCTCAGCCACAGGGTCAACAATCACTTCCTCAGGAGGAGGAGCAGGGAAATAGCTACCACCAGTACCTAGACCTGAGAATAGAGGCATATTAATACTGTAATGAGTTCTGCATAAGTTAGCAGGAATTCAAGTAATCAGCCTACCATGGGTGCTGGGGTTCGATAAATGCTTTAAGGAAGCATAGTGAGACCACTGCCTCTGCTCGTGAGTGAACTCTACCAGAATTGGTTCAACCCAAGCAGACAGTTCCTCCTCGGTAATCAGACCATCGTAAGGAATCTTGTCAGCTAACCAACAAAGAGTGTAAATTAGAAGATGCAAATATGTAGTTCAGAGAATATTCAATACAAAGACTCGAGGACTTACGAGTTTTATTCCACACCTCGCGGAGATTAGTTTTGCTGCCACGTGTGAGAAGCTTAGACTGCACATAGACATACCTATGCATCCAACCTCTATCCCCTATATCTTCAGATTTGCTCACTAGAGCTTTTCTTCCCCTCATACGGGCATTGATATATCCATCTCTCGCGACCTGAAGGCTATACAGAGAGACAAAATGCTTAAAATTAAAGTCCTGTTCGGTCTCGTCGGCAAACCATTGTAGCAAAGAAACAATCCTATAAATACTCGGACACAGCTGCCCCGGGCAGATAAGATAATATTTACAAATGTCCTCTACAACAGGATGCAACGGGAGCGTGTGACCTATTGTGAATGGATATGTAGATATGGCCGTCCACCCAGTTCTCGTAGAAGTAATATTTTCCGTCGGAAAAGGGCAAGAAACTACAACATCATCATTCCAGCCGCAATCTTCCTTAACCTTAGGCAAAAGGTCAGGAGTAATCGAACTCTTAAATCGACTTGAAGGCCACGACCTTATGTTGCCATAATGACTGAACGAGCTGATCGAACAGTCATTTTCAAGATTTCCCCAGAGTTTCGGAATCACATCAGCGACTAAAGTCGGGGAACTCGTGGATTGACCAGCTGCCGCTGAAGAACTAGTAGCCACAGCATCCATATTCAAGCTTTTCTTAGCTTTTGGAGACATTTGAACCAGACAGTTGGAAGAATTTTCTGCATTTTAGAGGGTTTGAAAAGCGCGTTTTGAAGCTTTGAAGGTTCGAATAAGATTTGGAATGCAGTAAAAGAATTTAGGATGGTGGAAATCATATTTATAGAGTTAGTAAAGCCCAACCCGCCCTACACGTGGCGAACATCCGCGCAAGGAGTGAATAAATCCAGCTGTTAAAGAAAATAATGAAATAAAAATCAGAGTGACGGTTTCTTGTCTTGGGACGTGCAAGACGTGAGTAGGCGCAGTTTAATCATCACACCTGCAGTCTCGGAACGCGCAGCAGTTACTTTCTCAGTAAAAAGTGGAATGGAATTGACAACTTGCACGTTTTGTCTTTAGCGGAGCATTTAATGCTCATACTGATAAAACGTCACTCAATCAAAAGCCTATGAAGGGTTCAACGGGCAGCATCCAAATACGAGTACAAGGATTCAAATATGTTACTTGGGATAAATTCCAAAAAGTTCTTTCCCGCTCAAAACTCGCTTTCCACTCCTCGACCAGATTCTCTGCCAGAGTAGTGCGGGGACTATCTGTATTGGGTTAAATCCGTCGTCACCAAAGTTGGTGACTAAGCATCCACGTAGGACGACGTATAGACGACACGTGGCTATGAATGGACATAAAGGCAATGGATAGAATCGAAGATGGACAGTTACAACGGACAGATGAACAGTCGCCACGGCCAGAAAAGTCGCAGCTCATCAATCAAACCAGTTCAAAATAGAAATCTTATCCATAAACAACGCAACTGCTCGACTAAGGAGTTACAACTGCTTGTGAACGAACACATAGTTATCTATATATTGTAATCTAAGTCACAAGCATTGAATCTAATGCTTCTCTGAACATACACTTGTATTCCAACTATTTACTAACATCCAATTCTTTATCTTCAGTCAATATTTATTACTACTACTGATAATCGAAAGATCTCATTTATTGTTCCATTGCTTGAATATCATAAAGAGTACGAGGAAGGGAATTTGATCAAGTCTATACGGCCTGAGCACGGTTCCTTTTGTTCAAATATTCATTTATTACATCGCATTGATTGTATCTTTACTTTTTCGCATTTATTATCGTCGTCTATATCTTTTCATAAAGAGCATTTAATCTCGATTATTGACCGTGACTCCGCTTTATAAATTTAATTGTGACTTAACCCAATAAAACAAAATTATGGTTAAACATTAGGTACTTACTCTACGATAAATTAGTACATGTAGCAAAAGTAAAAGATTAGCTTTGCCAATTTAAATTTTGTGGCTAAGAAATTCAACGAAATTGTAAATAGCCACAAAAATTTAGTTCTTGTAGCTATTGTTAGGTGTTTTTGCTACAACAACTATAAACGCGTAGCAAAAACATAATATTAGCTACGAAAGTTTTTTTTGGTAATAATTTTATAGCTAATTAGATGCTTATTGCTACGATAGTTAGTAATTCTAGCAAAAGTGAGTATTTAGCTTTGCTTATTTTAATTTTGTGGCTAAGAAATTTAACTAAATTGAAAATAGCTACAGAATTTTACTTTTTGTAGCGATTGTTAGATATTAGCCACAAATTTTATTTTCGTAGCTGAGAATTCGTAGCTATAAATGCAAAGTGTTGTAGTTGTTGACACCCAATTTTATCCCAGAAAATTTAATCAATGTCTAATTATTTCGAATTGAAGTCAATTTTGAAATTTTAAAGTGGAAATTGATTAAGTTTAGAAATAAAGGCTAAATGTGCAAAGCATAAACCTAATTTAGGCCTAATAATGCAATTCCTCGTATTCAATCTTAAATAGGAGGGCTATATTTGTTCCTAATCCTAAAATGTGGCCTATTCGTGCAGAGACACATATATACAATATACAAGCATTTCCTCCTCTCTGTTACCCCAATCGAACCCGTTAACCTCAATACCCGAATCCCCTAAACCCGATCCAAAATCAAAACCCATTTCCCTCCCTAATTTTGAACGGGAATCGGTCCAAAACTCCAGCTCATCCTGTTCGTACAAGCTTTTGGTACCGTTGGAGGGGTTTTTGGGGATTTTCTCACAACCATAGAACCCTAAATGTTTGGATCGCTATAAATAGAAGAGGAGAAGAGGAGAAATAGAGGCTAGGCAGCCGTTAATGGGGATAAGGAGCGGCAGTGAAGGAAAATAGGAACAAGGAGCAGAGCTCACATCATATTTTTGAGTCTTAGTTTTAAGAATATACAAAACATAGTCTCTGTTCCATTCTGGTTTTGGTATCGTCGCTTCGTCATTCAAGTCGTCGACCTCGTTCGAGTCTGCGTGTTTGTTCGAGTCGAATTCAGATCCCTCGCTTTTTGTTCACTGCCCCGAGAAAGGTAATTTTCTTCACTATTCACTCTGTTTTAGAGTTGTTTATTTGAATATGAACAAGATGTTCTTTCATCACATGACTGGAATGTGTAGCTCATTTGGTTAATTGGGATTAACAAATATAATTTCAGTTTCCAAGTCCTGAGCCTAGTACTAATCTTTGTATGATGTTTAAATTATTTAGCTGCTTTTATGAAGTTTGTTCGACATGAAAATTAATGATTATAATAGCTTTAAACTGTTTTAAGACAAAGGAATGATCTGTGTATATGCTTAAACTTGCATAGGTTGCAAGTAGGTTTGTCGGTTTTCTTTAAGCCATAGCAATGAAGTTTGGCTAATGATTAAAGAGACTTGCCTTGTAATAAAATGACTGAAGCTAAAGTTTAAATCTTTGTTGTTAAGTCTTGTCTAAATCAGTTATTCCTTCTCCTTGTTTTCCTTTTCTGGTTCTTTTTCCTATTATTGTTGCAGCGTTGTTTAGTTGGTTTCTGCAGTTAGTTCAGTGAGTCATAGGAGTCTGTTAGTATGCTGGTGGTTCAGGAGTGATGTTTCAGTTCTGGTTCCCTACTTTGTCTAAGAATTTTGGGAGTTGAGGGAGGATGTTTGGTTCTCAGTTTTGGGAGGAATTCAGAGGTTTAAGTATGTGCAGCTAGTACTCTATGAGGATGAGTTCAGGTAGGTGTGTATTGGTTGTTGCAGGTGTGAAGTTTCCAAAGTTTCATCTATATGCATAATGAAATGGTCTGGATATTCCTGTGTGAGTTGAGGAATTCCAGTAAAAGGAGGTGAGGCTTTTCCTAACCTGTGAAGGTTTTAGAAGTGGTCTGAATTGTCTAGTTCTATGTAGAGTGGTTTGCAGGTTCTGGTCTGGTTTAGTTCAGGTTCTCGTTTTGCTGTGAGGCAGTAGATTTAGTTCTGGTGGTATTTAGAGTTAGTTCAGGAGTCTCTTTTTGAGGTCCTGTGAGAAGTTCTCTGGCTGTAGAGAAGCTTTAGGAGGCAATAGGAGTGCAGGGATTAAAGGAGTTAGCTCTAGGATCTGCTAAGTAGTGGCTTATATTTTTGTTAGTTTCCATAGCTATTCTGGTTGATTAGCATGCTGCTCTTCTCTCCAAAGCATTCTACTAATCATAGGTGTTCCTTTGGTTCGTATTTCCTGTTCTGTCCAGTTTTCTGTCCAAGAAATACGTAAGATAAAATAAGGTGCGTTTCACTGCCAAAGTTCTGCTATAAAATGATAAAGAAAGTGTATGTGGTATCTTGAATATGTAGTACCTTTAAGAGTAACTAGGTTCCCTATCATACTGATTATAATAATTTCATGGTATGTGGATATAATGTACCCCTTTTGTTTTCTACAGATTATATGTACACTTATTATGCCTATTTACTGTATAAGAATATGGGTGACTATATGTGGGAGTGGAAGTCAGTGATAAAACTAACCAGAGATACCTCTTGCTTTCATGTCATCTCCCGCTCCAAACTTTCTTTTAAGCAAATTGAAAATGTTGCTACCATTTTCAACACTTCATGGGATGTCTTCATTTGTTTCATGTGAGTAGCGTTAGTTTAGTGTGAGATCTTGACTATATTCTTCCTCTTTAAAGGTTTGAACTTGGCTTTTATAAAATCTAGAAGCTTTAGGGATGGTTTAATTTGGGTGTATTAGCTATGCAACACATTTCTGTAAACTGATTTATTCATTTAGATTGAACTTGATAGTTAATTGCTCCTTGTTCCTGTGGAATCATAATTGGTTCTTGGTGTCAAATAGAAGATGGTTGTAAGTAAGAAGTGTGCCAGGTGTTTGGTTCAGTTCGCATTAATTTCGTTAAATCTAAGCAATGAAAAGAAAAAGTTTTCTTGTATAAAGTAAAATGTCTTGAGCCATTTAGTTTGGTTCAGATGTCAATAGAGTAGTATTCTGATACTATAAGAAATTCTTGTCAACTTGAATAATTGAGACCTTAATGATAAAGTTCAGGCCCTTTATGATTTGAGAATGCATATTGTTAGTTTCATTTAATAATTGCCTCAAGTTTGAATTGGTACCCTTGCTGTTGTCTCTGGAACTACTCATTAAATATTTTTCTTTATTTTCTTTATTTGCTATTTCTACTATTGTACTTGTTTAATTATTCATCCTTTACCTAGGTAGTTGCTAATCTCTATCTCTGTGTTCTTCTTTGCATGACATACTACGTCTGGATGAGTTCAAGTTTGAACTCTATTATGTCCAAGTCTAATTTTGACTTCACTGCTGCATTTCTCAAGCCCAAGTCAGCCTTTGGTCCAATTTTATACTTTGTTCACTGGTGGTTCCTGAAACAAGAATTATAAGACCAGCCATCTAACCATCTTTTGCATGGCGTCTTCAACTTCTAGCCATTCCGGGTTCTATCTTTTAACTCGTCCTCTTTTGCCTATTTTAGGATATTTATGTAAATATTGTAGAATAATTATGTATTTATGAAAAAAAAAATATTTCACTAATTGAGTTATTTGTATACTTTATGTTCATTTCCTTTATTTTGGAGTTGTTATTTAATTTATTGCAAAATAGTGGCCAATTATGCAAATGCGTGCAAATTTAATGAATTATCAAAATTACGATTAATTAATGACTATAAGAAATGACTTCTATCTTATTGATACGAAGTAGTTTCTTTAAAAAGTCAAAACTTATAATGAAGTTTTAATTAACTTCTAAATGTTCCGAAACTATTTTACAAAAAGCGACTTGAAACCTAAGTTCCATCATATGGTGAGAGACTCGGGTTCTAAAGTTGAAATTAAGCAAGTGCCATTTATGCGCTATCACATACGAGTTGGCGAAGAAATTAGGACGATCAAATCGTTCATTTTTCAAAAGAAAAATGCGCTTTATTTATTTATTTTGTTTATTTTATTTTGAAAATAATTAAAGCTTTTGAACAAATTGTTACATGTTTTGAAAACTTACTAAATTTAATTAGTTGAATTAATTAATAGTTCAATTAATTATTTTTAGAAAGAGCGCATAAATAGCACTTGCAAATATTTTGGAAACCTGTCGGATTAACCGTTTTTAACGGAATTTCGAAAGTGCCTTAAAAACCTTCTTTCGAAATTAGCAAAACCTCTTACCTTTAGAATCTCTGAAAGAAAGACCGTCCTTTTATAAAAATGGAGTTTTGCACGCATTTGTTTATCTGGTTCCCTGTTTTTCCTTAAATTGGGTGGCGACTCCAAAAACTCCAAAAGAGTTAGTCCATCATGTCGATATTCCTGAAATTTAATCCTTCAGGGTTAATTTTTTGGGGGTTCAACAGCATGGCGACTCCGTTGGGGATCAATAAAGGTTTTGACCATAAAGGTTTCCAATTATTTGCGACTAGCATGCCTAATTTATTTGCTTTATTATATCTGTTTGTTTGATTTGCCTTATAAAGCATGTATTATATTTATTTGTGCATAGTCTGCATTCCGTTCATATTTCCTCCCTCATGGAGCCTGTCAATTCTCTTTCATCTCCTCGATTTCATCACGGGGGGCCCGCGTGACGGGCAATAATACAGGAAGGGCATTGCCCTTCCTAAGTCTTTGAATTTCTTTCGTGTCACCAAAGTTAGTTGGGATATGGTTTGCCTGGTTTTGTCATGGCCGGTTTTACTGGTTTATGGGGCAGGTTTATCCCGCATAGGTCGAATCAGCCTCAACCGTTAACCCACTCTTAGACGGAGCTTTTAGGAGCATGCCTGCATTTACACCTTAGTCTGGACCCGGTCCTTGGTACCGCCTCCATAGTAAAGAAACCGCCTTTACGTCAGCGGGTTCTTGAAACCTAATGACAATGCATATTATGTGTTGTGTGATAACGAGACCTCAGTCCTAACCATGTTTTGAGCAAAATCAGATTTGGAATTTTGTCTCCTGTGTTGTCTTTTAGGTCGGAAAATGGAAGAATTTAGCAAAATTGAGATCATAGACAGAATTGCAGTCCGGGGAAAGTTAGGCAGATTTGGTTAG
This sequence comes from Petunia axillaris subsp. axillaris, assembly GCA_029990575.1. Lineage (NCBI taxonomy): Eukaryota > Viridiplantae > Streptophyta > Magnoliopsida > Solanales > Solanaceae > Petunia > Petunia axillaris. Next base: position 6,110,829 of record JARKNS010000001.1, on the reverse strand, counting down.
TTTGTGTTTGGAGATGGCCTGGTGTAGTGAGATCTAAGAGGCGAAGCCCCTGGTGTCTTTGAAAGAATCAGTGGGGTCCCTCTCGTGAATGGCTTTGCGTGTGTGCAGGCCTGTGTTAACTGCCCAGCTGCATTCATGATAATTGAAGTATGCGACAGAGTGAAGCCCCTATGTCTATAAACGACCAATGGGGTCCCTCCTTAAGACCAGTGCGGTCTTGGCTACCAAGGAAACTGAGAGGCTTGATCAAAGCCGAGGACCAGTGAGGAGCCCTATGAACAAGGTCTGTGAGCTTTGCAAAACCTAGGAAGCTGAGAGGCTTGTCCAAAGCCAAGGACCAGCGAGGTTTAATTTTTTTTTAAAAAGGTCAATTGGAACCTTTTATGATTTGCAGTCTGGTATTGTGAAGGCGTTGGAAATTTCACCCCTGGATGTTGTAAATAATTGGGAGTTGTGCTTGGAGGAGTGTGGATGTTTACAAAAGGTGTATGGGGATTGTTTAAGGTTTTAGGCGTTTGGTTTTAGAATTTTGTGCAAATGTTGTGAAGAGCATGAGCTGTGTTGGAATTTCGAGTTGATACCAACTTTTGGAAGGCAGTTGGGATAACGGAATTGCAGTGTGAAGGCGGAGAGATGATTGTTATCAATTATTGTTATTGTTGCTTACTCTAAATCTGAATTGCTCAGAACTGGCATGAACTATTTTTCGTTACCACTTATTTGCGCGATTAGGCTTACCTCTAGCACCAAGAGGTACCTTACAGGGTAGGACACGCCCGCATTTTCATTTACGCTCACCTAATTGTGATTGCCACATGTCAAACTTGTTTAAAATGCAAAGCGCTACGTGATGCGCGCTACGTGATTGTGTGCAATTATGCCAATGATCTGGAAACTAACATAGTTACCTTTTGATTTTTTCCTTTTGTTTTGATTATCCCCCAAAAGAGAGAGTTTGATTCGTGTTGACTCCCGAGTGGGTTAAGCGTCTAATCCAAAGTGAAGCAGAAAATGACTGATTTGACCGGTAATCAGACTGGTATCCCTGCATCTTCTAATGAGCAAGCAGTTGTTGTTCCTGATGAACAAATTGCTAGAATGGCTAAGCAGATTGAATGTATGCAAGCTGAACTAGAGAGAATGAAAGGGTCGAGCCACAGAAACGTGCCAGCCATGCTATCAACTCTGAATCCCAATTTTAAAATTGCTAATCCAAGCATGCCTTTAAATTCCAGTGTCATTCATATGCTTGCACCAGTTAACGACATCCCAAATGCATTCATTAACCAGAACAACTTGCCTCACTATCAATATTTACCTGTCAAAGATACTCCTCGTCCTCCACAATCCAAAGCACCCATTTCTGTGGCTGTTGCTCCTCAAAATGTCAATGACCCAAGACAAGGATATCCCCAAGCCCAATACTATGAGCATGACCCCAATGGTAAGAACGTGGATTTCACTAACTATGTGCCACAAAGTGAAATGCCCGTAACCGTGAAAAAGCGGGGAAGGACAGTTGAGCAAGGGGAGATAGTCCAAATGATGAAAATCATGCAACAATCCATTAAGGATTTGCAAGTGTCTAGAGGGCGTCAAAGTATCTCCTATCGCAATCTTTATCTATACCCTGACGTTACTCTTCCTCCCGGGTTTAAAGTGCCAAAATTTGATATGTATGATGGTCATAGTGACCCATTTGTCTATTTGACCAAATATCTCAACCGAATGAGGGTTGCGGGAGGTAAAGAGGAACTTCTGATGGTCTTCTTCAGTCATAGTCTGGAAGGTATTGCTGCTGAATAGTTTTCAAGACAGGATATAAGCAAGTGGCGTGAGTTTGATGACATAGCCAATGATTTTACAAAGCAGTTTGAGTACAATGTCGATGTGGCTCCTGACCTTATAACCTTGTCCAATCTGAAGAAGAAACCAACAGAAACCTTTAGGGAATATGCACTGAGATGGCGAGAACAGGCTGGAAGGGTGCAACCACCAATGACTGAGAAAGACATGGTAAAATACTTCATCCGAACCCAAGATAATTCTTATTACATGCACTTGCTCCCTATGATGGGTAAGCCTTATTCTGAACTTCTTGTGATGGGAGAGATGGTTGAAGAAGGGGTTAAGACAGGGAGAATTGTAAGTTTTGCTGCAATGAAGGCAACTACGCAAGCCATCCAGACTGGTATGGGCAATTTTGAGAAGAGAAAGAGGGAAGATGAATTTGGAATTGATATGGTTGAAATCGACCAAAGGCCAAACAAAAAGCCAACCTTTAGAAACTCATCAAACCAATCTATTTACAGAAGCACACTATATCCAACTTATCCAAGTCAGCATCAAAATCCACCCGCGCCATGTCCAGTCTATAATGCCCAACCCAATTACCATCAATTTAGAATGCCCGCTTATCAGCCTTATTCACAACCGCAAGCATACAATTACCCTCAACAACACCAGTTACCGGTAGCCCGTCAGTCCACGCCAGCAGGGTCTCGTCCCAAATATGAAAAGAGACAGCGCCGAAAATTCACTTCTTTAGGTGAACCACAAGCTCAACTGTATGAAAGATTAAAGGATATGGGAGTGTTAAACCCTTTAGCAGGAGCTGGTACGTTTGACCCTCCCCCAGAATGTGTTGTTGGGACCAAGTATTGTGCTTACCATGCAGAATTTGCCAAGCACGACACTGAGGAATGTGTCCTTCTTAAACATAAGATCCAAGATTTGATTGAAGACAATACAATCCAGCTGAGTGAACCAACGCAGGAGACTTGGCTGTGAACTAAAAGCACTTTGCAAAATTTCGATTCAGATTGTGGCCTCGAATCATGCTTGTTAAAACTTTATCATTTTGCCTCAAGAAAATATTTTTTTCTCATTTCCATGTAATTTTGATTGTAATGCGAACTACGCGTAACCTGATTCCCAAGGCGGGATACGTAAGCAACTCACATAGAGCTCGGTTACACTAGCATAGGAATCTCCTATTTCCTCTTTTATGTAATTTTGAACTACTTTTGGTCTGATTCCTGGAATGGCAACAGGATAAGTAAGCAATCCACATCGGATTCGATCAGGTTTTGTAATGCTTTAAGGCTTGTTTATCTTTGATGATGTAATTCCGAACTATGCATCTGGGCAGATGTGTAGGCATTCCTATTTGGATTCGGCTTCGTACTTAGATTGCCATATTCCCCAAAAATTAATGTAAGCAGAACTACGCACGGTCTGATTCCCAAGGAGGGATACGTAGGCTCCTCCATCGGGCTCGACCCTTTAGTATTTAAATTTAAATTTTTCCCAAAGATAGAAACTGGGGCAAATTTTGCAAAACAAGTAGAAGACGTGGGAGATTGCAACCGGGGCAGCTTTTGATAAGTAGTTTGAAGTTTTGAAAGTCATAACTGGGGCAATTTTTGCAAAACAAGTTGAAATGTTAAAGTCATAGCTGGGGCAATTTCGCAAAGCAAGTTGAGATTTTGAAGTTATAACGGGGGCAAAATTGTGCAAAGGAAAATTGAAGACGTTGATGTTAATTTCATAGTTATCAGAAGCGGTTTTTCTATGAATTGGTACAGATTGTTATGTGACAAACAAGAATCGATAGTCGAGCAAAGCATTGATGTTCAAAATAAGCCGACCATTTTAGCAACTTGTGTCAAAATGGTCTAGCACGCATACTAATTTAGTAAAAACTTTCAAAGTTGCTTTTCTCAATTCGCGTCTTGAAAAATCAAATTTTGTTGATCATTGAGTTTCGAACTCTTAAATATTTTACTCATGTGTTGAGTCGAGATTTTGGTCCCATCCATTCGGCCTAATGACCTATTTTACACTTGAAGTTTTACGCATGCATTATCATTTTACGTATTAACTTGCTTTTGTTCAATGTGTAGAATTCATTTGTTAAAGGTTGGCTAGCATTGAACACTGAAATGGCTGAAAATCTGCATCAAGGACAAAACAACATGGCAAAGCAGCTTCAGGCAACCAGTTCTGGTATGGGTATCTTGCAAGCGCAAAATGATGATGTTGAAGAACATTGGGTACAAAGGAATAGGATTGTCAACTTTGTCAACACTAGCAAACCTTTGCCAAATACAAGCTTTACCTCCAATCCACCTTACTTAACAATGCCTAATTACCCAACGTCTATACATGCTAAATATCCACAAATCCCACAAGAATATCTTACCAATCCAAATGCTTGGCCAGCTGCAACTTTATACCAACCACTTTTTATCACTATGCCTGCTGTGGGGAGTCAACCAAATCAATTGATAATGCGTTCACCAGAATTGCCTGAGAGAGAAGCTGAGACAACTTATCCTCACAATGTGGATGAACAGATTTTGAGAAAGATCATGGGAAAAGAATTGCGCTCTAGGAACATTCAGAGCTTATACTATGAAGACTTGTGCATTCACCCGGACATTGAGCTTCCAAGTGGGTACAAGATACCAAAATTTAACACTTTCAATGGAAAAGGGGACCCCTATGCACATCTGAAAGATTATTGCAGCAGATTAATTGGAATTGGCAAGGATGAAACTTTGCGTATGAGATTGTTTGTTCAGAGTTTATCAGGAATGGCACTTGCATGGTACACTAAGCAGGATTTTACCAAATGGAACACATGGGAAGACATGGCTCGAGACTTTGTGGAACAATACAAGTTCAACATAGAAAGAGATCCTTATCTAATTGATATGCGTAAAATCAGGAAGATGCCGCACGAGTCTGTTGCAGAATTTGCTATGAGATGGAGGCTAGAGGCTTCTAAGATGCATCCTCCATTGCCTGAAGATGAGCTGATAGCGACTTTCATTGACCTTCAAGAAGGCCTATTTTATGAAAAGCTACTTTTTGCCAATTTAAAGGATTTTCCCAGTTTAATCCGGTGTGCAAAGATTTTGGAAGAAAAGTTTCAAACCAGAAGGTTGATTGACTATGACACTACAGTGCCAGTTTTCAATTGTTCTGATGCACCTGAAAATTTTCAAGACTCCCAGCCTTCGCAAGTGCACTACAATCATGATATGCAGAATTCAAGCCGTCAGCATCGATCTTATCAGGCACCATCTGGTCATCAAAGGATGAAGAAGTTAAGACCTCGTACTTTCACTCCTCTTTATGAATCATTGTCAGACATATTTGAGAGATTGAAAGCTGAAGGACTATTGCAAGCAAGGAAGGGATGGATCCCAGAAAATCCGCCTCAAGGATTTGATTTATCAAAGAGGTGCGCATATCACTCAAATATTCAAGGCCATGACACAGAAGAATGCTTGGCACTTAAGCACAAAATCCAGAATATGATTGAAAATGGTAAGATAAGTATGAAGCAAGGGCAAACAAGCAATTGTGATCCTCCAGCAGCAAATGCAATTGTCATCAGATGTGATTCATCAAAATTGGCACCAAGGCATTTGAAGAGGAAGTGTGAAGCTTAACAAGAAGATCAAATGACAACACTTTGTTTGTTGAAATGGCATTATTGCCCGACTATCTTATGTTTTCCTACTCTTTTAAAGTTTTATGTAATGAACTATCTTGTACCCCTTGATTGGGTTTTTAATCCCGAAATCAATGAAAATCCATTTTTCCAAATAAGCCAAGCCAAATCAATTTTGGATGATACCTTGTGTACAAAAGAAGCATTTCAAGGGCATCAAACTCTCGCAGCAGCAATACATCTGATTTCCATACAAGAAGATGCAGATTTGAAGCAGCATTAAGTGTTCAATCAAGCCAGCCGCTATTTGTTCAAAAACTAACAGCTTTTCCTTTGAAAACAGGGGCAAATTCATTTTGGAGCTACTGCAAAGTTCAGCATAAAGACAGAAAGAGCAAAACAAAACGTTGAGGCTTTTGGACCTATCTTCAGAACTCACGATTTTTTCTTTGGATGCAGGAATTCCAAAAGCAGTGGAATAGAATTGAATATCGGTTTCAATATGGACCAAAGGCGGCATTCAACGCTTTGCAGCTCTATCAATACAAGCAACGCGACCTAGCTTTGCTCATTTACTTTTCATTATCTTAATTAATCTAATTTACAACTTTATTTTCGCAGGTTACTATCAAATGTAGGTTCGTTCGCCTTATAAATGAATGTTTTAGGCTCGTCCGCCTTATAATTGAACGTTTAGGCTCGTTCGCCTTATAAATGGACGTTTTAGGCTCGTTCGCCTTATAAATGGACGTCTTAGGCTCGTTCGCCTTATAATTAAACGTTTTGGGCTCATTCGCCTTATAATTGAATGTTTTAGACATGTTTGCCTTATAAATTAATGATCCGGGTCCATCCACCGTACATAGGATAAGCAGGTTTCTTTCAAGTTGCATTGAGACATTGGATACTTCAATACCAGATTTCTCATTTGTTTTGACAAGTGATTGAAACACAATACAAGATTGCGTTGTAGACTGCCTCTTCATGAATTAAGACATTATGCTTTTCATGGTTTGTTGCCGAACAGGCGGCATTTCTATCTTTATGATCCTTATTTCAAAATAAACATTATTCTAAAACTTGCATAGATGATAGTCTAAGACAAGTCGGCTGGAACACCACTTTCGGAGTGTTTCGCGATGTCGGTTGTCTTGCAATATTTGCATTTTATATTCAAAGTAGATTGATAGTTTAAGACAAGTCGGCTGGAACACCGCTTTCGGAGTGTTTCGCGATGTCGGTTGTCTTGCAGTATTTGCATTTTATATTCAAAATAGATTGATAGTTTAAGACAAGTCGGCTGGAACACCGCTTTCGGAGTGTTTCGCGATGTCGGTTGTCTTGCAATATTGACATTTATTGATAGTTTAAGACAAGTCGGCTGGAACACCACTTTCGGAGTGTTTCACGATGTCGGTTGTCTTGCAGTATTTGCATTTTATATTTAAAGTAGATCGATATTGATAGACAAGTCGGCTGGAACACCGCTTTCGGAGTGTTTCGCGATGTCGGTTGTCTTGCAATATTGACATTTATTGATAGTTTAAGACAAGTCGGCTGGAACACCACTTTCGGAGTGTTTCGCGATGTCGGTTGTCTTGCAGTATTTGCATTTTATATTTAAAGTAGATTGATAGTTTAAGACAAGTCGGTTGGAACACCGCTTTCGGAGTGTTTCGCGATGTCGGTTGTCTTGCAATATTGACATGTTATGTTTAAAGTAGATTGATAATCTAAGACAAGTCGGCTGGAGCACCGCTTTCGGAGTGTTTCGCGATGTCGGTTGTCTTGCAATATTGGCATGTTATAATTAAAGTAGATGATAACGATAGGCGATTCGACTGGAGACACCATATCTTGTCAGTCAACTTATCTTATGAAAACCTTGCATTTTACGAATTCGTTCCTACTTTACTTATTGTTTCACTTTACCGTTTCAGAATAATGATCAGCCTAGAGGTTCCCCGGGCGGAGTACCTCGTCAGTTGATCGAGAGAAGAACTTGTTGATAACATTACGACCAGCATTTACAATTTTATATTATCCCTTTATTTATTTCTCATTCCAATTATTACAGTTTATTAGCAGTTGCTCGCTTACCGTTTGTTAAGTCTTTACAGAATTTTGGCAATACCGCAGCAGCATTTGGAGCATAACGTGGAACTTTTTCTTAGCAGTGAACTAGGGCAATCGTTGATATGAGCTAGACTCGTCAACGAGGATCTGAAGACTCGCACTCGAACAAGTAAGTTTTACCTAATCTTTCATTTCAGATTAGGCGTCAGTTTGAATTCTGTCTTATTCGTGCGTCCTTTTCTGTCAATCGTGCGAGTTTCGTGCCTAAGTGTCGTCGAACTACATATGGCCTGATTCTCTTTCAGCCCGAGATATGTAGGCAACTCAGAACCGGAGTTCGGCCATGTCCATAAGCCTCGCATTTCGGTCCTTGGAATCGAAGTCTTGACTTTACCGTGACGAAATTGGTTTTCACGTCAACTTTCTTTACCCTGAAAACTCTTTCATCCTTTTTCGGGTAAAGAGGGGCAGCTGTTGACACCCAATTTTGTCCCGGAAAATTTAATCAATGTCTAATTATTTCGAATTGAAGTCAATTTTGAAATTCTAAAGTGGAAATTGATTAAGTTTAGAAATAAAGGCTAAATGTGCAAAGCATAAACCTAATTTAGGCCTAATAATGCAATTCCTCGTATTCAATCTTAAATAGGAGGGCTATATTTGTTCCTAATCCTAAAATGTGGCCTATTCGTGCAGAGACACATATATATAATATACAAGCATTTCCTCCTCTCTGTTACCCCAATCGAACCCGTTAACCTCAATACCCGAATCCCCTAAACCCGATCCAAAATCAAAACCCATTTCCCTCCCTAATTTTGAACGGGAATCGGTCCAAAACTCCAGCTCATCCTGTTCGTACAAGCTTTTGGTACCATTGGAGGGGTTTTTGGGGATTTTCTTACAACCATAGAACCCTAAATGTTTGGATCGCTATAAATAGAAGAGAAGAAGAGGAGAAATAGAGGCTAGGCAGCCGTTAATGGGGATAAGGAGCGGCAGTGAAGGAAAATAGGAACAAGGAGCAGAGCTCACATCATATTTTTGAGTCTTAGTTTTAAGAATATACAAAACATAGTCTCTGTTCCATTCTGGTTTTGGTATCGTCGCTTCGTCATTCAAGTCGTCGACCTCGTTCGAGTCTGCGTGTTTGTTCGAGTCGAATTCAGATCCCTCGCTTTTTGTTCACTGCCCCGAGAAAGGTAATTTTCTTCACTATTCACTCTGTTTTAGAGTTGTTTATTTGAATATGAACAAGATGTTCTTTCATCACATGACTGGAATGTGTAGCTCATTTGGTTAATTGGGATTAACAAATATAATTTCAGTTTCCAAGTCCTGAGCCTAGTACTAATCTTTGTATGATGTTTAAATTATTTAGCTGCTTTTATGAAGTTTGTTCGACATGAAAATTAATGATTATAATAGCTTTAAACTGTTTTAAGACAAAGGAATGATTTGTGTATATGCTTAAACTTGCATAGGTTGCAAGTAGGTTTGTCGGTTTTCTTTAAGCCATAGCAATGAAGTTTGGCTAATGATTAAAGAGACTTGCCTTGTAATAAAATGACTGAAGCTAAAGTTTAAATCTTTGTTGTTAAGTCTTGTCTAAATCAGTTATTCCTTCTCCTTGTTTTCCTTTTCTGGTTCTTTTTCCTATTATTGTTGCAGCGTTGTTTAGTTGGTTTCTGCAGTTAGTTCAGTGAGTCATAGGAGTCTGTTAGTATGCTGGTGGTTCAGGAGTGATGTTTCAGTTCTGGTTCCCTACTTTGTCTAAGAATTTTGGGAGTTGAGGGAGGATGTTTGGATCTCAGTTTTGGGAGGAATTCAGAGGTTTAAGTATGTGCAGCTAGTACTCTATGAGGATGAGTTCAGGTAGGTGTGTATTGGTTGTTGCAGGTGTGAAGTTTCCAAAGTTTCATCTATATGCATAATGAAATGGTCTGGATATTCCTGTGTGAGTTGAGGAATTCCAGTAAAAGGAGGTGAGGCTTTTCCTAACCTGTGAAGGTTTTAGAAGTGGTCTGAATTGTCTAGTTCTATGTAGAGTGGTTTGCAGGTTCTGGTCTGGTTTAGTTCAGGTTCTCGTTTTGCTGTGAGGCAGTAGATTTAGTTCTGGTGGTATTTAGAGTTAGTTCAGAAGTCTCTTTTTGAGGTCCTGTGAGAAGTTCTCTGGCTGTAGAGAAGCTTTATGAGGCAATAGGAGTGCAGGGATTAAAGGAGTTAGCTCTAGGATCTGCTAAGTAGTGGCTTATATTTTTGTTAGTTTCCATAGCTATTCTGGTTGATTAGCATGCTGCTCTTCTCTCCAAAGCATTCTACTAATCATAGGTGTTCCTTTGGTTCGTATTTCCTGTTCTGTCCAGTTTTCTGTCCAAGAAATACGTAAGATAAAATAAGGTGCGTTTCACTGCCAAAGTTCTGCTATAAAATGATAAAGAAAGTGTATGTGGTATCTTGAATATGTAGTACCTTTAAGAGTAACTAGGTTCCCTATCATACTGATTATAATAATTTCATGGTATGTGGATATAATGTACCCCTTTTGTTTTCTACAGATTATATGTACACTTATTATGCCTATTTACTGTATAAGAATATGGGTGACTATATGTGGGAGTGGAAGTCAGTGATAAAACTAACCAGAGATACCTCTTGCTTTTGCAATCGCATCTTTCAAACATGTCATCTCCCGCTCCAAACTTTCTTTTAAGCAAATTGAAAATGTTGCTACCATTTTTAACACTTCATGGGATGTCTTCATTTGTTTCATGTGAGTAGCGTTAGTTTAGTGTGAGATCTTGACTATATTCTTCCTCTTTAAAGGTTTGAACTTGGCTTTTATAAAATCTAGAAGCTTTAGGGATGGTTTAATTTGGGTGTATTAGCTATGCAACACATTTCTGTAAACTGATTTATTCATTTAGATTGAACTTGATAGTTAATTGCTCCTTGTTCCTGTGGAATCATAATTGGTTCTTGGTGTCAAATAGAAGATGGTTGTAAGTAAGAAGTGTGCCAGGTGTTTGGTTCAGTTCGCATTAATTTCGTTAAATCTAAGCAATGAAAAGAAAAGGTTTTCTTGTATAAAGTAAAATGTCTTGAGCCATTTAGTTTGGTTCAGATGTCAATAGAGTAGTATTCTGATACTATAAGAAATTCTTGTCAACTTGAATAATTGAGACCTTAATGATAAAGTTCAGGCCCTTTATGATTTGAGAATGCATATTGTTAGTTTCATTTAATAATTGCCTCAAGTTTGAATTGGTACCCTTGCTGTTGTCTCTGGAACTACTCATTAAATATTTTTCTTTATTTTCTTTATTTGCTATTTCTACTATTGTACTTGTTTAATTATTCATCCTTTACCTAGGTAGTTGCTAATCTCTATCTCTGTGTTCTTCTTTGCATGACATACTACGTCTGGATGAGTTCAAGTTTGAACTCTATTATGTCCAAGTCTAATTTTGACTTCACTGCTGCATTTCTCAAGCCCAAGTCAGCCTTTGGTCCAATTTTATACTTTGTTCACTGGTGGTTCCTGAAACAAGAATTATAAGACCAGCCATCTAACCATCTTTTGCATGGCGTCTTCAACTTCTAGCCATTCCGGGTTCTATCTTTTAACTCGTCCTCTTTTGCCTATTTTAGGATATTTATGTAAATATTGTAGAATAATTATGTATTTATGAAAAAAAAAATATTTCACTAATTGAGTTATTTGTATACTTTATGTTCATTTCCTTTATTTTGGAGTTGTTATTTAATTTATTGCAAAATAGTGGCCAATTATGCAAATGCGTGCAAATTTAATGAATTATCAAAATTACGATTAATTAATGACTATAAGAAATGACTTCTATCTTATTGATACGAAGTAGTTTCTTTAAAAAGTCAAAACTTATAATGAAGTTTTAATTAACTTCTAAATGTTCCGAAACTATTTTACAAAAAGCGACTTGAAACCTAAGTTCCATCATATGGTGAGAGACTCGGGTTCTAAAGTTGAAATTAAGCAAGTGCCATTTATGCGCTATCACATATGAGTTGGCGAAGAAATTAGGACGATCAAATCGTTCATTTTTCAAAAGAAAAATGCGCTTTATTTATTTATTTATTTATTTTATTTTGAAAATAATTAAAGCTTTTGAACAAATTGTTACATGTTTTGAAAACTTACTAAATTTAATTAGTTGAATTAATTAATAGTTCAATTAATTATTTTTAGAAAGAGCGCATAAATAGCACTTGCAAATATTTTGAAAACCTGTCGGATTAACCGTTTTTAACGGAATTTCGAAAGTGCCTTAAAAACCTTCTTTCGAAATTAGCAAAACCTCTTACCTTTAGAATCTCTGAAAGAAAGACCATCCTTTTATAAAAATGGAGTTTTGCACGCATTTGTTTATCTGGTTCCCTGTTTTTCCTTAAATTGGGTGGCGACTCCAAAAACTCCAAAAGAGTTAGTCCATCCTGTCGATATTCCTGAAATTTAATCCTTCGGGGTTAATTTTTTGGGGGTTCAACAGTAGTGAAACAAAAAAGGCGATGACGATAACATTTATATATACAATGTTGAAAAACAAATGGGATAGGCAACAAGACTCGCACTTGGCATGGCAACACGACCGGCCGGAGTGTTTGCAGCCGTGACGGTATCTTTAGCCTCCCATCACCCGAATCTGAGCCTAAACTTTCAAAAATTCCTTTTTTCCTTTTTGTCTTCCTTTTGTTGTTGTTATTATTATTATTATTATTATTATTATTGTTATTATTATTATCACTACTTTCATTACTGCTAACACTTTTATTTTCATTATTATCGTTACTATTATTTTTTAATTACTATTATTATTATTATTATTATTATTATTATTATTATTATTATTACTTCCTTATTATTATTATTATTATTATTATTACTTTCTTATTATTATTATTATTATTATTATTACTTTATTCTACTTTTATTTTTGCTTTTTTCATTAGTTATAATACCAACTTCATTTTTATGCTTTTTGCGAGGTACATTCCTACAAAAGAACGAGGTCCATGGCGAAGATTGAATATTTATTTATTTATTGTTATGCAATTATTTGTATTTAAATTGTATATTATAGTAGAAATTATTTTATTTACTCTAAGTTTATTATTGAATCCTAATTATTAGTCCGGCCGGGAATCACACTTGGTGGAATCTGAGAGGTGCCTAACACCTTCCTCTTGGGTTAATTTGTACCTTTACTCAGACTTTCCGATTCGTAGATCAAGTTATCGGAGTTAATATTAAAATTGGCTAGAAACAAAGTAGGTGCCCTAATACGCCTAGTAAAAAAATATGTTAGGTGGCGACTCCAAGTCTTTACCCGTGAGTCCCAATAAGTCGAGCTCTATTTCAAACTTTAACGGGTTCGGGGAAAAATGGGTGTCTGCAGTTATAGTATCAACTTTTATCTAAGCAGTCGCCGTCGTGGCTGCTAACTGATAGATCTTCGTGTCTCCACTAGTGATCGACCATTATATTTTCACTTCTCCTCCATTTGATAAGAATCTTCCTACAAGTTTTACAATCAAAAGAGGAATGAATTTCGTCAAGTTTTTGCTTAAGTTTCATCATCTCTACAGATTTAATTGGGTTTGTTTGATAAAATTTGTCTATAAGATTTGGGACGGGTTTAAATCTACAAAGGTTTTGGGAGTTGTAGAGTTGGGGTATTTGGATAGTTAGAGGTATTGTATGTGGGTAATTTTGGGTGAATTTATTTGAGTTTGTTTTGGATTGAAATTTCCATTTTGTGTTTGGATGTGGCGGCAGATTGGTGGAGATAGCGTGGAGGCAGCGGTGAATTGGTGGAGATAGGTGGAGGCAGCGGCAGATTGGTGGGGAAGAAAGAGAGAACAAGAAAATTTTAAAAAAAATGATAAGAAAAAAGAAGAAATGAAATTAAAAAAAAAAAAAGCATGATAAAGATAAAAGCACTTTTTAAAAAATTAGTTTTGACAAATTGCCACGTGGTCAAATCATAAAGAGGGTGTGAAACACTTTCTATGGTGCAACTGGCTATATATGTCTCGAGGGGCAAATAAATCTACTTCGAAAATGTTAAGGAAGGTGATGGGTCGTCCGCAAAATTGGAGTGTGCAACTGTATTTTCGGAACAAATTTAGGTACCAAAATATGTATTTTGCCTTTTCAATGCATAGTTACTAATCATTGTGGACTAAGATGTACTTTGTGAAATTCTTTAGCTTATGAATCTTCGGCAAGGACCAGTAACCTCTTTTAGAGTTTAGAAGGGCAATGAAGAAATGTCGTGCAATCTTTTAGCAATTCAAGAGAAATGTATCGTTAGAAAGATAATGAAGAAGGAGATGTTTTCTTAGCTGGAGGCTGGAGCTCTAACTAGACAATAAATAGTCTTTTGTAGTAGGTTTATTAATGATGTGGGATCTGTTAGTTCTTAGGAGTAGAAGTGATCTTGGGCATATTTGATATGAAAATTAAACGGATGGTATAATTAATCTATTTTCAATTATTTAGGGGTATATTTGACCACTTTTGTGAAAGAAAAATCAAATCTATAATAAAAATAGAAGTGATCAGTCAAAGCCCCAGTTCTCCTCTTTCCTCTCGCTCTCGCTAACCCTGGCCTCTTCGAAAAAAATTAAAACAAAAAATCCCAACTAGTGTCCCAAAGTTGATTGATTCTGAGATCGAGAGTTCGTCCCCGTTTAAGACTATTTCAAGAAAATGGCATCCATTTCGTTTGTAGGCAACACTTCAAGTTGATTAAAAGAATAAGAGAAGAGATCAAGGGCAAGTATTGCCTAGGCAAGAAGGTCAAAAAGAAAGTGTTGCCTAGGCACTGTACACTTCAAGTTAGCTGGGAGAATATACGAAGATGTCAAATTCAAGTATTGCCTAGGCAAGAAGGAGTCAAATACAAATGTTGCCTTAGGCAGTACTTACAAAGAAATTGGGGTGGTGATTAGGAATATTTTCGTCTACAATATATTCATTAGATCAAGCGTCTGTTATGGGGTCAAAAAGGAAAACCAATTGCTCTAGTATCATGGTTTTGGGAATATCCCCAGTTAAAATGTTGCTATATTGATGATAATAATATTTGCTCCAAATAAAGTTTAAAATTTACCAAAATACGAGGAAAACCTAGATATTCGGCAATCTTAGGTCAACAAGAGATGCTGGTCGTACATGGAGGAACCAGATCTAGTTCACATACGTTTAACAATAAATGAAATATTTAGCAGGAAGGAGAGATGCAAGCCAAAACTTGTAAAAGAGAAAGTAAAAGAAATTTCGTATGAAATACTTATTAGAAAGCACCTTCCCCTATCATTCTTACTAGTATGTACATGTACCAACTTAAAAGAGTTGAAAATTACGTAAAAGCGACAGCTAATTTCAATTCTTTAGTTTATGATTTGAGAAGATTATTACATTATTACATTTGTGTTCGCACAGTAATTATATTAGCAGTTCTTCAAGATTGTAGGTGGATTCAAAGAGAATAAGGCATAAGTTAGAAGTTAGATGGTTTGAACTTTAAATATTATTATGGGTTAGAGTTTAGAATTCTATCATATGTATTTAATTTAAGGGAGATTTACAAACGGAAAAGGATCACATCTACCTTTCTAGTAGTTGATATTAGAATTAGTTAATCTTCGTTATACTTTCCGTAGTTATTTGTCCTTGCCATTAGCACAAGATTTTTACCCCTAATTTTGATTGACCCCATAGAACCCCCTTTATCCCCCACGTGACACAGATCTGTAGGCCAACCCATTTAACCCAACCAACTTAAAAATTTCGTGCAGGGACCTGTTTGGCGCGTGCTAATTGATTTGTAGCCGTCAAAAATAAATTCGCTGAGAAATAGCCACTTCCGGAAAAATTCCAGTATAAATACTGGAAAACTTCAGTAAACTAACCCCAGTATAAAATACTGAGGCTTTGAACAAGTTTTGTTCAAGGCCCCAGCATTTTGTTATGGAACTTTTTATAAAGCTTCAGTCCCATAACAAAATACTGGGGCTATGAACAAAACTTGTTCACAGCCCCAACATTTTGTTATGGGACTGAATCTTTATATATAAAGTCCCATAACAAAATAATGGGATTTATTCCTTTGATGTGACCTTTGTTATGGGAATAAATCCCATTATTTTGTTATGGGACCTTTGAACATGTTAGTTCAAGGTCCCATTATTTTGTTATGGGATTATTTTGTTATGGGACTTCTTCAGTCCCATAACAAAATACTTGGGCTTTGAACAAGCTTTGTTCAAAGCCCTAGTTTTTTGTTATGGAACTAGTCTGGGGGTGTTTTTCCAACGCTAATGGAGCTTAAGTGTGCGCGCAAATTTTTAGCTATTCTTCAATGAATTTTGAAACACCGGATAGTCCCCAATGAGCACGTCCAAAAATGGCTACTGATCAAAATTTTCCCCAACCAACAATAAAAAAAGAACCCACTCCCGACCCATTAAGAAAAAAGAGGTTTTTACCCCTAGTAGACATTTGTTGAAAGTATTTGCATTATGTAGCCTCCTTTTTTTTCGATTTACGTTTATGGCCGATTTTTTAAATTTTAATAAATATTAATATTTATTGTACATAATTATTAATCATTAACTTTTATAATAAATAGGGTAGTTAAGGGATTCTGATTAATATTATCCCATTTATTTAGGAAGTTGAACGTTTAGTTTTAATTACCGTCAATATAGGGATTAGTATTAGTTGTTAACTGCTGTTCCGTATTCCTATGCATCGTGTGCACGTAATGAATAATTATTGCGCCTTTTCATATACAAAATTCAGACGAAAGTGAATGTTTTATTTCTTGGCTTTACATCTTCTCACAAGCAACCTTTTATATCCCTCTTTCTTATATATGCAGTATGATGCTTTTTTTTTATCATATCAATCTTATCTCTGCCTACTAAATTTTAATTTTTTTTTATTCAAATAGTATGAATTTAAGGAAAGGTCGTCGTTCCGGCGACAAAATGTCAGGCCATGGTCATATAACTTCTGAAGATGATGATTTTACTGAGTCGATTCCGTTGAATGCATCTGCTTTGTCTTCGAGATTCACTCGTTCCAAGGCTGCATGCAGTCAAAAGAGAAAGGTTTCTGATAAGAGTTCTCGTGCTGTGAAATTTGATAATGATGTAGTGGAGGTCGAGGTTCCAGACGTTATTTCTAAGAAGAAGGTTAGAAGAAACGCTAATGTCAAGTCGGACGATTGTGGTTTTAAGGATGTTCATGAGTTGAAGGTAATTAAATTTTTACTTTGTACTGCTTTTTGGTAAAAATCTCTTTGCATGTGTATATTAGGAGTTTTAATTTTACAATCAGATGGAATTTTGTTGATTGTTATTATTTGTTCGATTTTCAGTATTCACTTATTAAACTCATTATTTATGGTAGATATGTTGTTTTATATTAATATATATGTTACTTATTTAATTCATATTTGCGTCAGTTATAATTGTATTATATTAATTTTTGTTATGTTTGTACATTTTAATTGTTTAATATTGTTGTTGATTTTTTTGTTTTTTATAATTTCTTGTTTTGCTATGTCTGTTGCGTCTGTTATTTGCCCTTATTGTAGTTTTGTTGTGTTTTCTATTGTAGTATTCTGTCTTGTTTTTCTGTATTATTTGAATATGTAGTAAATATGTGTTGTTTTTGTCAGATATGGGAATATTACACTCCGAAGGAAAACTTTGGTAACAGGCCAATTAATGTCCATTGCAACAAGGAAATAAGCGCGGAGTTAAAACAAAGGTTATGTGGTGGTTTATATGATAGGTTTAAAGCTACCTGTTTCGGTCATTTTCTCGACTTGCCTGCCTTTCATGTTCAAAATCAAGTGCTTGTTTCTTTGTTATTTTTGGAAGTAGTACGACCATGTGATGATGCTTTGTTTTTTATTGTGAATAATCAGAAGATTAAATTTGGTTTGAAGGAGTTTGCTATTGTAACTGGTCTTAAATGTGTTGGTGATTCTTTGAAAGATTATAGTAGGGAAGATGGAAATCGTCTTGTTATGAAGTATTTTGGTGGGGTAGAGAAGGTGTCGAAATCTGCATTGGATGAGTGTTTTAAAAATAAAATGTGGGAAAGTGATGACGATGCTATTAAAATATCTGCTTTGTATTTGATTAATACTTTTATGTATTCAACTAAGAATAGTGAAACGAATCCTCATTATATTGATTCTGATCATTTTGATATTGTTGAATCCGGTGAATGGAAATCCTATCCTTGGGGTTATAAGATATTTCATGCGACTATTGAATCTTTGCATGACAAGGTGTGTGTTTGGAAGTCGTCTTACAGATTCGCGGGGATGCCATATGCCTTGCTTGTTTGGTTTTTTGAGTGTTGTCCAACAGTAAATGGAAAGCTGGCCAATCGGGTTGGAAATAAGGTTCCACGAATTTTGAATTGGGAGGTGACAAGGCATCTTTCGTTTAATGAGGTTCAGAAGTGTTTTTTTTCTTTATCTGGTGATAAGGTAAATAAGTTTTATGTTATGATATTTTATATATCTGTTTTATAAGTAGTATTCATATTTATGTTTTATATTTGTTTAAATATTATATCCAGATGGTGGTTCAAAATATTATGCCGACTGATAATGAAGTCGAGTATTTGAGTTTGGCTGAAGTTGAAGAGAATACCATTGGTGAAGAAATATCAATTCAGTCTGATGATGGTATACCTTCTGTGAAAATAGGTGGCGAGTCGAAGGGTTTTAATGATATGTTTGTTACTAAAGTAGAGTTTATTAAAGAAATGGACTCTGTGAAACAAAATCAGGTGGGTTTGAAGCGGGATATTGAGAAAAGTAACCTTGCAGTTGATGGGTTAAAAGAGTTTATGGTTGCAACAGCTGATCGTTTTTTTAATGAGTTGGAACTAATTTCAAAGAAGATTGATTTGAAGTTTCAAGAGCAGGTGCGATATTGTTGTTTAGTCTTCTATTGGTGTCATATTGGTTAATATTTGTGATGCTTTAACAATATTTTTTTTTTTGTTATATAGGCTGTAGGTGCTGATGCTGGTTTCAGTTTTGGTGGTTTTGGTTCTGATCAAGAAGTTGTTCCTGATGAACCTAATAATGCTGTTGTTGATGGGATTTCAAGTACTCCATGTGGGAAATCTGTTTTAGGTTTGTTTTTTTAAGGTTATGATATTATAAATTTTACCAGAGATGTTGTTTAGTAGATTTTACTGAGTTGATAGAACTTGGTTGTTTTCTTTATTTTTTACTTTTTTATCTTGCAGATAATGTAGTTGCTGAGTGTGGTATATCTTTGGAGCATTCAACCAATAAGGATGATGCACTTGTAAATGTGATTGGTGAGTTGTTATATTAATGTGCAACTATAGTTATTGTTGCTGCAATATTAATGCGTATTTGTTTTAGTAGATGTCTTCAATCTCAGGAAGATATGGTGGATTGTTTTATTCTGTTTTCTTTTATTAGTACCTCGAAGGCTTGATTTTGCTGATGTTGGAAATCAAGAGGTAGATGGATCAGGTATTGTGTCTATGTCTACGCAAGAACTAAATATTATTGATGAGAGTGTTAAGAGAAAGATGGAGGAATCTGCAGAACGTAAAGGTTCTACTGGTAAGATATTTTATTTGTTTTTATTAGCCTTAACTTTATGTATATTTGGTCATTTTGTAGTTTAGATAATATTATTATGTTGCATTTTCTTTGTTTATTATTGAATATAGGTGTTGGAAGAATGTCATTCATAGCGGATCCTATACATAAATCATGTGTGATGGGCTCTGAAGATACATTGGAGAAATTAGTTGTTTGTGACAGAACTGTTATGGGTATCTTTATAATTTGCTGCTTGTGCAGCATTATTTAGTTGTTTTTATAATTCTGTATTATTGTAATTAGTCTTGATAATATTTGGTAATGGAAACTATATTATAGATAGTGCAGGTGTGGAATCTTTGTCGGTTCAGGACCTTAATATTATTGATGATATTGTGGAGAAAAGACTTCAAGATTCTGCTAAGCGTAAAGGTGATATTGATAGTTTTTTTATATATTATAAATATTCAGTATGTTTAGGTTTATTTTGATTTTATGGATATTTATGTTTATTAGTTGTGTGTTATCAGGGTTATTGGTTTCTACCAATGATAGAATAATGAGTGATCAAGCAGAGGTGGATACTTTTGTTGCTGAAAGAATCATTGGAGCGAATTGTGGTTATAGTAATATTGGTTAGAATCTTTTTATGTTTAAATATACAACTGTATGGTATATGTTTTATTTTGAATATTAGTTAATTAGTATATATATGTTATTCATGATTGTTCATTTTTTCTGTAGTTCCAACTGAAGAAGGACAGGGTCTTGACTCTATTAGCACTGATGAGTTTAGTATTATTGGACGAGTTGATGAGTCTGGGGTGAGAGATGATGCAGTTTGTAAAACCGTGGATATGTGTTAGTATATTTGTTATTTGAATAGTCATTTATTGTTATAAGATATTTATAATGGATTTCTGAATCTTACTGGTGTATATTTATTAAGCAGCTGTTGATGAGGTAATTGAGCAGGATTCATCCAGAGGTTTTCCCAATTTTAGAATATTTGATACTCAAGAAGAAGAAAAAATTTATGGGAAAAATGATGCATCATCTGTTGAAGGGAGCAAATCTGTTATTGCTGAGCATCTGAATGCTGCTGATAAGTTTGGTTAGTCTCATCTTTCAGTTTATATGTATTCAATTTAAATTTAATGCATGGTCATATATGGGAAGTGATGTATATTAAGAATGTTGATTTATTATATTTTTATTGAATCTGCAGCGTTGGTACTTTTTAAAGAAGATGTTTTAGAAGCAGGAGGGGGTAATAATATAGGTGACAAATACTGAAATATATTGTATTTGCTTTTTAATGTAGTGTTCCTTTCAAACTTAATGTTTATGATGTTTTGTTATTTGCTTATATTATATTTTGATATAAAATATTTCTAATTGTGTAAGTTTATTTAATGCAGTTCCTAATGTTCCTCATGTGAATATTAGCGATGATGAAGAATTAAATAAATTTCTTAGGGAAATTGATGAGTTTTCTGATAAGGATGATGACACTATGCCAGAGAGTGTTTCTGAGGATGATAAAGTCAAGCAAAGGATGTCTGCTAAACAAACAGCAGTGTTTGTTCGAAATGCTGTTCGGTACGATAGGTCACGTTTGGTTCATACTGGTGGTTCATCTTCTAGTACCAAAAAGTATTTCATGAGTTCGAAATTTGCAATGAAGCATCCTTTTTTTTGCAAACCTTTGCGTCGTGTTGATCCAAAGCTGTCTGCTAGCTACTCATCCTGGATTAAAAATAGGTTGATGAAGAATAGGTAATATTACTTTAAGTTACTTTTAGATATTAATCATATTTGTTAGACGTCATTATCTATTTATAATATATTTTTAATTATTTACAGGGACCCTCCCTACCATTTTACTGCTAATATTTTGAGGCCTAGATTTGACTTTGGCGTTTGTCTTGTTTCATCCAAAGATTGGTTCTATAATCTCTATTCTGCGGATGATCCTCTTCAAGAAACGGTATTATATGTATCTATGTTATAATATTGTGATTAGTTTTGTATTTTTTGAATACTAACATATTTTTCTTTATTGATTCTTAGCATATTGATGTTATAATGTACTACATGCGCAAAATGGCCAAGTATGATTCAGCTGTGCAGTGTCGTATTACTACGACTGATTGTTTGTTTGATTCTACAATAAGGGATATTTATAAGCGTTATAAGAAAAATAACAATGTCTTATCTGTTGCTGCGGAGAATCAATTGATACTTGATTATTTGAAGGGAATGTCTATCAGGTGTAATTTTCATTGGTCGATGGTGGATGATGTGTTGCTTCCTATAAAAGTTTTTGAAGATTGGCATTGGATATTGGGTAGGCTTTCATTTAAGCACAGGGTGATCTATGTGCATGATCATAAGTTAGACAACCCTTTTTATGATGATGAGCTGATTAGAGCGGTTGAGCCGTATGCCATCTTGATTCCATTATTTTTGTCTGTCATGGGATTTTATGATATTCGTGATGATTTGAATCCTGCTGATTACATATTTGGGGAGAAACCAATATCTGAAAAGTGGGATATTTTACACATTTATGACATGACTGGGGTTCCGAAATCGTAAGTGTTGACTATTTTTTTTTTTTGTATTTTTTTCTTTATTTGTGATTTTATGAATATTAAAATATACTGTTTTGCAGTGATTATTCAGTGTTTGCTCTTACTTTTGCTGAGCATTTTTTACTTGGGCGTACTATGCCTTCGTCTGGATGCAATATCAAGCGTGTTAGGAAACGTTTTGGAGCACTGTTGTGGGATTACGGATTGAAGAAGCTGGAGGCAAATCAGCAAAGTGATGTTGAAGATTAAAGTTTATTTGTAGTGGGTTGTTGTTGATATGAATTATCCAGTTGTAATATGCGTTGAACGCTTTCTGTTTTGGTTTTTGTATGAACATTTGATAACTGGTTGTTAATGGTATTTTAATGTCGGCTTTCATTTGATTATTTTTGGTGATGTGAATTTCATGGTTATAATTTATTTATCAAGTTTTTGAATCTGTTTTTGTTAAAATGGTGGTTGGTAAATAAGATTAATTCTGGTTATAACTTAATATTTCAGCATTGGCAGGGCATCAATTTTGTATTCAAAACTCATCCAATATTTTTTAGGTGGTCAGATATTAATATTAAGTTTCATGTAATATCTCCATCGCATATGGAATATTTTCTGTGTATACATGGTACTATATTATTTGTTTTATTTCCCACTTTGTTGATATATATATATCTTGTTCTATTTGTTGTTATTTAATCTTTTTAGCAATGCTAAACTGCTAATATTTTGGTATAGATGGTATTATAGTTGAATGTTGGTGTGGGAACTTCAAGTATTTTTGATCATCTGTAAGTAGTACTTATCCTTTTAGTCAATTGATAGGCTTTGCAGTTTGTATACTGTTGATCTTATTAATTTACTATGGCTGCAGGTGTCCCAGATTCAAGTAATCCAGGTTTCTCTTATGCAGAACTATGTTGCTGAAACTTTAATGCTCATTTCAATACTATATCTACAAAGTTAATATTCTTCTGATGAATATGTGTGTTGACTGATTAAATTTATGTTAAATTCACATTGATTAGAAATCAGTAATGTTTAAATGTTAACATAGCAGTCATGATAGATATTACCTAGAATATATTCTAATATTATACAATGTAATCAAACTGTATGCAACAGCAGACTAATTTTGTTCTTCTTACAAATAAAAACTAAAGTTAAGATAGCATTGGAGGATTTCGACATGTTTTTCTGTTGTGACCCTCGTTCCCACAACGGCTACAAGCTAGTTTGCATTTTATTTCCCATGGTGCTCTTATTCTTCTTTTCTTTGGTCTCCCAGATTTTCTGCGCCCCTTTGGTGGTAGGACTTCTTGGAATAATATTTCTTCTGGTACACACCATGCACTCTGGTCTTGCATAGGGAAAACAGGATGTTGGTATGTTTTCACAAGATTCTCTTTTGTGCAAATTGTTGAGCAGTAGGCATAAGCGTCCATGTTGTTGAATCTCAGAACTGCTTGTGCGTGTGGGCATGGCATCTCTTCCAATTGGAACCTCCTACATGTGCAGGTTTTATTTTGAAGGCATATAACATGCTTTATTCTTCCATCATGAACTTCATACATGTATTCATTTGATGGAATTACCTATATATTTTCAAAGTATGTATCATCAGTTGTATAATTTACTGTCCAAAAACATATGTAAATATATGTATGATTGTTTATGCATACCGACATCCTTCTTGAATCTTCCATGTTTGCTTTGAATATACCTTGATTCTTGTTGGTTAGTATCTTGAAAGTTCCAATTGCTTTCTTTTTGTTTTCCCAATTCCACTTTCTTACCATGTCTCTCATTGATTCCAGCAATTCCACAATGGGCAGTGACCGTGCTTCTTTATTTCGTCCATTAATAGATTCTGCAATGTTGCTTGTCATCATATCTGCTCTATTTGCTTCTGAGTATGCACGCGACCATTTTTGGAATCCAATTTCGGCTAGGTATCTTTTCACTCTTTTGTCTATCTTTTCTAGTTCCTTCATGTAGTGTGCAAACTCTTCAATTGTATAAGCCTTTGCCAAGGTGAAAAATATATCTGCTGTTTCCTTCCTGCTTATTTTAAAGTTTGTTTTGATGTTGTTCCACAGATGGTAAACACATATGCAGTGTGGCAGTTCTGGATATATTGTTGAACAAGCACGTGAAATGCTAGGACATCTATCTGATACAATACACATTCCAGTTCGGACTCCATATGTGTCTCTGAATGTTTTAAAAAACCATTCCCATGATCTTTCATTTTCTGAATCCACTACTGCGTATGCCAATGGTACAATGCTTCCTATAAAATTTGTAGATATTAGAAGAGTTTATAAGTGCAGTTGCATAGTAGTATGTAAGCATATTTGACAGCAGGTTTAGTTAGATTGTAATAAAATTACCTTCTCCATCCTGTGTTGATGCTGCAATCAAAGTGCCCCCATGAATATCTGAGATAAAACAGCCATCCACTACCACAACCGGTCTGCAGTATTGCCAGCTCTGAATTGATGCATTTAATGAAATGTATACATATTTGAACCTATTATCATTTGTTCTTTGCAGTCTAGTCACTGTTCCAGGATTTGTTTTTTCTAGCATATACAGGTAACTTGGCAAGACACTGTATGATTTTGACGGATTACCTCTTAATAGCTCTAGTGCCCTTTCCTTTGATCTCCAAGCTTTCATATAATTAAGTTCCATACCATAATCATGCTTAATATCCTGTATTATATTATTTGGGGTGTAAACCCTTTTAGGATCTTTGAATTTATCCTTAATTATTTCACCAATTGTTGCATAACTTGCGTTATGCTCTGAAAGAATTCTTTCTTCCTCTGGACAAGTATGGTTTTCATTAAATTTGCGTATTTTAAATACGCCTGATCCACCTACACTTGATGACTGCATTCTCCAATCACACATAATGCTACTGCATATCAATGCGTACCTATATTTACAGATCATCATCAAAATTTTTGTGTAATTCTTTGATAATCATTCAATAATATATACTAATAAATATATGTATTTGCAAATATTAGTATGAATTGTTATGTTATTTTGAAACTTGATACCTGGAAGCTGATGATCTTTCAACTCTGTATTTGAAATTCTGTTGTAGTGCTAGATTTTTCATTACACTGACAAGTGTTTCTTTGTTTCGATACAGTTGTCCTTCATAAATTTCGCTTGTCATTGTGTTGCTTATGATCTGACTGGTTGATAAAGAGATGTGGTCATAGTCATTGGTCTCAGTATTGACATTCTCATTAGCTTCCTGCTCCATTTGCTTTGTGGATTCTGGTAATTCTTCTTGGCTTTGCTGCGATAACACATCGTTTGCTGTTGCACATATTATTGCACCAGTTTGTTCCTCCATTGTGACACACAAAGGATATTGTGTTACATCTGTTGTACTTTGTCTTAGATCTATGAAGAATCTGAAGCTCATATCATTGTATATAAGCATTGGCTTTAATCCTTCTTTCAATTTGTACTTGATATTGAATGTATCTTCAACACCAACTTCATCAAGCATTTTCCTTATTGAACTTAGTAATGATCTGTATGAACAGTTTTGTTTGACAACAATACCATCCATCTTGTAGTTTTCGTAGTTATCATTGATATTCCATATCCCCTGGTATTGTATGAGCAGATGTATTTCATCCATCATATGCAGGATTCGTTTTGAGGAATATTTGTATTTGGGAACTGTTTTGTAGGATTTTGAAATCGTGCAGCACTCTTTATGTATATCGGTTTAGTTTCAGTTCATAGGCAGTTAATGTGAACGTGGTTATTCCACTTCCTAATTTGGCGCTTTGAATTCTGTTTTCTGAGTCATTTGTTTCCGGGAAATTTTTGTTAATATTCATTATTAATAATATTATAAATATAAATATTTATTTTATTTGTATTTTAAATGGCTATAAATAGTTATGGCTAGTTGTTAGTAAATATTTTCTTTTATGTGGCTGTTTATGTAAAGAACCCAAGAAAAAATTCACAGAGCTTTCCACTCCAAAAACTCAGACACACCATAACAGTAGTACTCTTCCGTTCTTCCCCTGCCTACACCAATTCAGAAAGGCCCTTCGCATTTTTGCTCTTTTCTAAAACTAGTAAACAATAAATATCAAAGCAACCCACTCCATTTACCATATCTTATACCCAAGAGAGAGTCAATTTTTCATCTTTTTAAAGTCAATTTTTCAGCTTCTTGGAAAAAAGAGGAAAGAAGGGGAAGAAGACTATAAAATAGAGAATGGACTACAGACGAACAATTAGAGAAGCACCAAAACAAAGCACGGACTATAGAGAAGAACAATATTGTATGATTCTTGCATTAATTAACACATTATCGCCATTGCCACCCTCTCTCTATCTTCTTCATTTATCAAGCCGAGGCAGAGATATGAATGGGAATCATTCAATACCCATTTTTTTTATAACCCATTTACATTGCTCTTCATCTTCCCCGAAGGGTTTCAGAACTCAGGCAGATCTCAAAGGAATTGTAGCAGTTAAAAATTGTTCTCAATCTCAAATCACGTCGGAGAAATTATAATCTTGGCCATAAGCCGCTGTCCGGGAGAACGGAGTTAACCCATGTATATGAGTTCCAAAATTGAGAATGATAGAGGAGATGCAAAAAAGATAGAGATGTGAATTCTTAAATTTTTTTTGTAAAGTTGGAACTTGGAAGGGATACAAAGGAGTTACGGGGAAGATTGAATTGAGAAAGTGCTGCACTATAAGTGCAGGCTGGGTCAAAGTCAAATTAGTATATATGGGTTCTAAAAGAATTGGTAATGGATCGGGTTCCACCTATGATTTAATTAAGTTGGGTTTAGTTGGGTTTGGTTGGGGATTTAGATCGAAGCCATGTGTGACATGGAAGCTGGGTCCCAAGAGTCTGTTAGATTGAGGGGTAAAAATTTTAATTGTGCTAACGGTGAGGATAAAAAATTACGAAAAATATAACGGAGGTTAACTAATTCTAATATCAACTACTAGAAGGGTAGATATGACCCTTTTCCGATTTACAAATATATACAATCCTAACACCAAAATTACCAAAAATAATAACATTATTCCATTTTACAAAAAATACCAATATTTTTTTACACATTATATACAAAAATCAACAAAACTAATAAATTAGGGTTCCTCTTTCTTCCTACTGCCCCTCCCCCACTGCTACCACCCCAGTCGGCGGCGCCGCCTAGTCACCGCATGCTGCCGTCGGCCGCCGCCATCCACCACCGGTTTTTTTTTTTTTTTTTTTTTTTGTGTGTTTTTGAATCTAAAAAATGAAATACACATATAAACATTATTTTTTTTTTTTTTTTTGAAATTAAAGTTGAAAAATACATATAAACAAAAATACATGTAAATACACAGAAAAAAATTGTGTTATACATACACTAAACACACACATACATACACGAATTTACAGATCTACAAACGAAACATACAAATTTATGTGTGTAACATTTATTACTTGACATACACACAAAAATACATATAAAAAATACAAATAGATGCTCGGATATACACGTTCATACAGTGATATACACGTACATACACTTGTGTGCTGAAAATTATTACATGTATATACACGAACATACAGATACATACACTTGCAGATCTGAATTTGAATGTGTATATTCAAATGCAAAAAAGAAGAAGGAGAAGCAGATCTGAACTTGTATTAACAAAATACATGTGTATACATAAAAATACACACATATACACGTACAAAATGAAAAAAAAAAAAGAAAAAAAAAAGAGGAGAAGATGAAAAAAGAGGAGCAGATCTGCTCCAATTCGCCGCGGTGGAGCCACGCAGCGGCGGCGACCGGCGAGGGGGGTGGGGAACGGCAGGAGGGTGGGGTGGGTGGGGTGGGTGGAGGAGAGGAGAGAAAGAGATAGGGAGAAGTTAGGGTTTTGGGTAGAAAGGGAAGAAAGGAAATGAAAAATTGTATATTTTGTAAAATGTGAAAAAGTGTTGGTATGTAGGGTAATTATTTAAAAGTATCAGTATTTTCTGTAATTAAGTGGTTTAGTATGTCAATTAGCGTAAAACTGTCTTAATTTATTGGGAAATTTTCAAACATAGGCAGCCCATTCCCCAAAATTATAAATATGAGGCCATATTTTCTTTTCATGCATATCACTCATCCCTAAAATTATAAATTTTAGCACCCCTTCATAAAAAAACACCCTAGCTACCAAATTTCTCCCTTCCCAGCCACTAAGCCGCCGCCAGACACCCTCCCCATCAGTGGTGTCGTTATTTTTTTGTATTTTACCGAATTTATGTTGTTTATTGCGTCTAAATCATTGCTTTGGACAAGTTTATACACACAAAACTCCCCCCCCCCCCCCAAAAAAATAAATTATACATGAATATACATAGATAAATATGTAGCAATGAGAGAAATACAAAAATATACACAAAAAAATAAAAATTCATATAAATATCCTTAATGTATAGATTTATTCACTCGCATATACACACTTATACAAATTTATACAGTTTTATATACGTGTATAAATTTGTATAAACTTGCGACAGACTGCTATCTTGGGAAAAGGGTGACAGGTCGGGTAAGATTTAAAAATATGGATCATTTTTGATAATTTTCGTCTTTTGCTTGTCTTTTAGTGTAATTATCCCTAATTTATTTGGTTCCAAATTAACCATTTACACTAATTTTGTTATTTTCTTACCATATATATACAATTCAATCAAAGCTACTGTTGAATTCGTAGGTAGTACACAAGATCTGCTCCTAGCATCACTATTATGGCATTGAATTGAGTGCCTTTGATTTCTTGTTTCATGCCCATGTTTTCGAATTTTTGTAGTTTGTTCAGAAACGTCTCCCTATTGAGACGGTTGATAACTAACGTAGTAAGCCATGTCAAATTCACAAGGTCTACAAGACCAGCATAACGTGCAGCAGTATACGTAATCCATCTTATTTCCTTTTCCTTTTCTTTTAGTTCCTTCCATTTCAAAAGAAATATTACAAATTAATTATTAGTTGAATAGTCGAGGAGGATTATCATTTTTTAATTAATTATTAACTATTTTAACTCTGATGCTCTTTCTGTAGTCTTTAAAAATATAATTTCTATTTCCAACTATATGAATAGTCATGGTATGTGTATTGGTCGATTCTGTCCGATCACGAAGGGGACGTGTTAGATTATGTGGCAAAGCTGGAACTGATTTCGAAGACGTATCTGGTGAGATCGACATGAAGAAGCTTCGTTTGACGGTGTGACCGATTATGATGTGTTGAGATCGGAACGTTTCGAAGACAGCTGTCCTAGCGGATAGCTTTGGCTGATCTTATCCCACTTTTATCGGAACAAATCTAGCGGATTCGATGGAAGTTATTGAACGTGGGCGACTGCTGTTGCGTGACTTAAGAGAGACGTGAGATAGTGGAGTTCTTCTAGGGTTGGGAACTTCACCACTTCAACCTATAAATAAACCCCGATTTCCCCATTTGTAAACTTACGTTTACCAGAACAAAAACGCTCTTATATTCATCAGCTATATTACTACACACTACATCATTGTTGTTATAAAAATCCCTTATGGTCATTGCAAGTGCATCTACTGTATTAAACATTGATCGTGGCTTGGTTCAAACTTGGAGGAGGACTCATCCCTTTCACCAAAGCACCAACCTCCGATTCTTCAATACAATAAGCTTTACTGCTTTATTCATTGATTTATTATTGATTACTTCGTTGTTTGCATGTTATTTCTATTGTTTGATACATCAATTCGTTGTTGTCGACTTCGTTAATCTGTTATCATTGCATTGATCGTACAACGGATTCACTGTTCAATCTGCTTATTAATACCGATCGCATCAAGTAAATCGTCATTATTGCATTCCAATCGTATTGATTAATTTGATAAGTATATTTCATCAATCGCATTTCTATCGTTTATCATCGAATCTAGTTAAAACCATCTATTCACTATCGAACGAAATCACCTTCGATGAAGTAATAATCGTCCATATTATTATCCATAATTTGTCCGAAACTAAGCTAGAATTTATCATCGTAAACTGAGAATTCGTTGTTTGTCTTCCTTCGTTTAATTACATTTACCTTCGAATTGAACTCATCATATTGTGCTATCAGATTTGTCACTTTATTCCTTCGAATTTAACACTTGCACTGTATTCGGATTAAGGCCCTGAGAATCGACTTTTCGTCAACGTAAATTGCATGTCAATCGATCAAATTGAGATATAAACGGTCGCCTTAGACTCAACTAAATACAAATTTAATTGTGAAACCTGAAATATATCTTTAGGAAATACAATTTGGCACCCACCGTGGGGTCTAGGCAATCGATTTATTCCAAAATTTGAATCGTTTGATACTACTTACGTTTTCTTTTTTGTCTTGTAATGGCAGATGAACGTAATATCGATGCTACCACCGCTTTGAATGGTCAACAGCAGCTCAATCCCAATGACGGAATTCATGTTTCAACCAACGCTGAAGCAGTCGATGAGTCTACCAATCACGAGCAGGATCTGATTCAGGACAATATTCCTGCTGGTTCACGATTGAACGCGCCTCAAGGACAGCGGCCCGATAAACCCGCGGTCGAAACTGAGTCGATAGACACGAGTATGGCGCTGATGGCGTATTTGAAAACGCATGATACTCAGTTTGAAATGATACAAGAACAGTTGAAGATCTTGTTTAGCTCTATCGGAAACAGAGTGCCCACCTCCCCGAGCACACCTCCCGCAAGCACTCCGACTTCGGTTCCTCAGGGCGCCGTAACAGGGGGACTTGCAGCAGGCTGGAGGTTCCTCAGGGTCGGATCTGGAGGATCGGGTACGGCCGTCGTGGCTATGGGAGCTCCGGTCTCCGTTACGACAGAAGTAAGTATGTTGGCTACAATACAAACTTTGTTGAATGATCCAGGCTATCCAAAGTTAACAGACGACGTCGCTAAGAAATCGATCTCAAAGCGTCCGTTTCCACCAAGTTCAGCTCCACTACCTATTCCCAAGACTTTCAAGTTGCCTGAAAGCTTGAGATACGATGGAACTACGGACCCAAGGGATCACATCGATATGTTTTCAGTTTTAGTTCTGTCAAATTACTTGACTTCGGATGAGATCAACTCGGTCAGCTTGAAAAAATTCTGCGAAACGCTGAAAGGGGCAGCGTTAAAATGGTATTTGCAGCTACCTGAAAACGACATATCAGATTTTGACGACATAGCGGCTAAGTTCATTCGAGCACACACCGGAGCCAAAAAGATAGAGCCAAGAGTGGAAGATATCTTGAACATCAAGCAGCGACCCGGTGAGACTATCAAACAGTTTGTGAAACGATTCAACGATGAAAAGATTCACATCCCAAACCTCGAGAAGAGGTGAGCTTGTTTGACTTTTGCTAATAACTTGCGAACTGATTCAACGGAAGAGTGTGCGAAGTTGAAAGATCGTCTCAGGGAAATCAACGCATGGACTTTCGACGATTTACATCGTGAGTATGAACCAAAGATTAGGGCTGAGGAAGAGGAGTTGCAACTAGCCCAATATAATCATCAGTATGATCGACCACCACTACGGAGAATTGAGAACGACAGGCGGAACTACAGGGACCAACGATGGGAACCCTACAGTTTCCCTCGAATGGGGAGCAACAACCACGAAGCTGGCGGTTCAAAGATTCAACCGAAGAGGGGGCAGTCGAATACATCTTCGGCTCCAAAAGATCGACCACTGCCTCCGAAAGTGACAGAATATAATTTTTGCATATCGACACCAAATCTGGTGAATCACTTGAAGGGGATGGGTGATAAGATCGTAAAATTTCCAGGTCGCATAAAAACAAATCCAAACACGAGGGATAAAAACTTATGGTGTGCATTTCATCATGACTTCGGCCATATGACGGAAAAATGTAAGGCGCTGCGATACGAAGTAGCCAGTTTATTACAAAAAAAGGCACTTGGTGGAGTTATTGATTGAAATGGGGCGAAACAATTTTAATAAGAAAAAGGATGAAGAACCACCAAAACCCCCTGCTCCTAGGAAAACGGTGAACGTTATTACTGGAGGAGATGACGTTTGTGGAGTGACTTACACTACAAAGAAGTATGCAAAGGTCTCGCTCACACGAGACAAACGGACACGGGATGATATAAACGATGAGATTGTGTTCGGGATTTCGACTTCGATGAAAGGATTCATCCCCATCACGATGCATTGGTGGTAACGATGAGGATCGACGATGCCAACGTAAAGAGGGTGTTAATCGATGCTGGCAGCTCGGTTAACATAATACATTCCAGAGTAGTTGAACAGTTGCAGTTGAGCGATAAGATCGTGCCTCGCTCAACGGTATTATCGGGTTTCAATAATTCGAGCGAAGTGACCGTTGGAGAAATCACAATTAAGACATATGCGGAAGGCGTTGAAAGTGAGACATCGTTTCAAGTAATGAAAGGCGAGATGGCATACAACGTGATACTGGGTCGACCGTGGATCCACGCTATGGAAGTGGTCCCGTCGACTCTACATCAAGTTGTGAAATTCCCCACTCAATGGGGAATTCGTGAAATAAGAGGTGAACATCAGGCTTCTCGAGAATGTTACTCGGTAGCTGTTAAGGATGGCGTTCGAAAATAGCAATCATAGTTAGCGGAATCCGTGGTCGAAGACTTCACTGTGACTCCGTCATGTGCTCAACGAGTACAGTTACTGGAGCCCGCAGTCGAAGACGAATTCGCACCAATTTCGTCATGTGTTAGAGAACCATACAAACAAAAAGCCGAAGATTCTACGATAGAAGAATTGGAGGAAGTAATATTATTCGATGATATACCAGATCGGAAAGTATATGTCGGAGCAGAATCGGATCCTGAGATAAGAGCAAAAATCGTATCTTTTCTCAAGAATAACTCTGATTGTTTTGCTTGGTCCCACGCGGATATGGTATGGATCGACCCAAAGGTTGCCACACACAAATTAAATGTCGATCCAAAACATCGGCTGGTAAAGCAAAAAAAAAAAAAACGGCCGAATGGAGGATTCCGAAGGAAAGTAATCAACGATGAAGTGGAAAAATTGTTAACGAATGGGTTTATTAAAGAGGTTAAGTATCCAGAATGGCTTGCAAATACTGTCGTAGTGCCGAAGAAAAATGGCAAGTGGAGAGTATGCGTCGATTATACCGACCTTAACAAAGCTTGCCCAAAAGATTTGTTCCCACTGCCTCACATCGACATATTGATTGATTCGACGGCAGGACACGAAATGTTGAGTTTTTTGGATGCTTATTCAGGTTATAATCAAATTTCGATGGATCCAGTAGATCAGAAAAAAACTTCGTTCATCACAGACACGGGGACTTATTGTTACACAGTTATGCCCTTCGGCCTCAAGAATGCTGGGGCTACTTATCAACGTTTAGTTACCACCATGTTCAAAGATTTGATCGGAAAAACGATGGAGGTGTATATTGATGATATGTTGGTTAAATCGTTAGAAAGAAAAGATCATTTGAGTCATTTGGAGGAAACTTTTACGATATTTAGGCGCTTCAACATGAGATTGAACCCGGAGA
Source organism: Petunia axillaris subsp. axillaris (assembly GCA_029990575.1). Classification (NCBI taxonomy): domain Eukaryota; kingdom Viridiplantae; phylum Streptophyta; class Magnoliopsida; order Solanales; family Solanaceae; genus Petunia; species Petunia axillaris. Next base: position 6,077,407 of record JARKNS010000001.1, on the reverse strand, counting down.
AATGCACGTTCGGGGTCGGGTCCGGCAAGTTCTTGGGATTCATCGTATTGTAAAGAGGAATCGAGGCCAATCCAGACAAAATTAAGGCAATCGAAAGAAATTCCAAAGACCTGACAACGGTGAAAGAAGTTCAGCAGCTGACCGGCCGAGTAGCTTATCTCAGCAGGTTCATCTCGAGGTCATCTGAACGATGTCACAAGTTCTTTCGGTGCTGAGGAAAAACAAAAGCTTTGATTGGACACCAGAATGCAAAAAGGCTCTCAAAGAATTGAAGCAGTATTTGTCCAACCCTCTACTTCTATCAAAACCAATCGAAGGAGAAATGTTGTTGCTCTACTTGGCCGTTTCCGATGTGGCTGTAAGCGCTGTCCTCGTTCGCGAGGACGGAGGTAACCAATTTTCTATCTATTATGTTAGCAAAACATTGTTAGATGCATAAACAAGGTATCCACATCTAGAAAAACTAGCACTTGCACTAGTCACTGCCGCACGAAAGCTAAGACCTTATTTCCAATGTCATTCAATATCTGTTATAACTACTTTTCCATTGCGAAATGTTTTACATTGGCCAGATCTTTCTGGTCGATTGATGAAGTAGGCGGTCGAGCTAAGTACGACATCACTTACCAGCCTCGCACCGCCATCAAATCTCAAGTTTTAGCTGATTTTGTAGCAGACTTTAGCGCTAACATCTTTTCGGAAGCAAAGAAGGAAGAGTTGATGATGACAGATCCAGATCCCGGAGTTTGGGTAATGTACACCGATAGAGCTTCAAACGTAAAAGGAACTGGCCTCGGAATATTATTGATAGCACCTACTAGCGAAAAGCTCAGGTATGCAATCAAGTTACATGCAAAAACTAACAACGAGGCCGAATATGAGGCCCTCGCCGCAGGTTTAAAGATTGCAAAAGACTTGAAAATCGAACGACTAGACATCAAAAACGATTCTCAGTTAGTGGTAAACCAAATCCAAGGGGATTTTTGTGTTCGAGATTCGAGGATGCAGCAGCTGCTCGAAAAGGTACAAAATCTTCTAACTTCTTTTCAGGAATGGAAGATAGCCCAGATCCCGAGGGAAGATAACATCGAAGCAGACGCCCTGGCCAACCTCGGTTCTGCGGCAGCCATCGATGGAAAACTCAACGAAACAGTGGTTCATCTATTCGAATCCCCACTTTGTCGAAGCATCAAAGAGGTAAACAACGTTAATCATACTTGGGATTGGAGAAACAAATATTGGTCTTATTTGCAGGCAGGCACCCTTCCCGATGACAAAAAATCTGCCCGATCACTTAAAGCTAAAGCGGCCAGATATTGCCTCGTAGACAATCAACTCTACAGATGAATGTTCGGTGGCCCTTTAGCGAAGTGTGTGGAACCAGATGGAACGAGTTACGTGTTGAAAGAAGTTCACGAAGGTGAATGCGGCAATCACTCCGGCAGCAAGTCGTTGGTTCGAAAGATAATCAGAGCTGGATACTATTGGCCAACGATCGCGGATGATGCCGAAGATTTTGTTCGTAAGTGTGAGATTTGGAAACCTCATACATCAACAAGAAGAGCCACTTCATTCGGTCACATCACCGTGGCCGTTCATGAAATGAGGAATGGATTTGGTCGGGCCGCTTCCAACAGCACCCGGTGGGGTAAAGTTTATTTTAATTCTAACGGATTATTTTTCTAAGTGGGTAGAAGCAATTGCTTTGGCTAAAATACGTGAACAGAAAGTCATCAAGTTCATTCACCAAAATATCATCTGTCGTTTTGGGATCCCGAAAGAGATCACATGCGAAAACGGTAAACAATTCGTAGGGAGACGAATCACTGCTTTTTTCGAAAAGTGGGGGATCAAGCGGATTGTATCAACACTTTATCACCCTAGTGCAAACGGACAAGCTGAGTCTTCCAATAAGACAATAATTGAGTATTTGAAGAAAAGGATGGACGAGTCAAAGGGCAACTGGCCGAACGAACTCCCCGGAGCGCTGTAGGCTCATCGAACAACGGTGAAACACAGTACTGGGGAAACCGTTCTCACTTGTCTATGGAACAGAAGCATTGATTCCGGTGGAAGTAGGGGAACCCAGTCCTCGGTTCGCTCACTCCACCGACGAGTCAAACAAAGAAGCTATGTTGATAGATTTAGACCTGATCGAGGCAAAAAGAGATATGGCATTTGTTCGAATACAAGCACATAAACAAAGGGCAGAAAAATACCTCAATAAAAAAATCAGGTATCGATCTTTTAATGTAGGTGACTATGTACTGAGGATCAAAAGGCCGAAGAAGGATGAACCCAACGAAGGCAAACTGGGAGCAAATTGGAAGGGACCCTATCGGGTCAAGGCAGTAATCGTAAAAGGTTCATACCAACTCGAAACAATGGATTCCAAGCTAGTCGACTTCAATTGGAATATCACACAATTGAAGAAATATTACTTTTAAATTTTACGGTATCATCGAATTTCATTTTTCAGATTCTTTCATAATTTTTATTTCCTCTCCATCGGAAGCAATTGTTTAATCGATTATTTGATACTAACATTTTTAGATGATAGACATAGTTCGAATCGAATTATGACAAATATCACCCACGAACACTTGAGCTCGAAATGCTCCAATCGGGGTCGATAAGTCTGACGAACATTCTAACGTGGTCTTCATCTATAACGATTATTTCGGTGTTTGTCTTTTAATGAGTTCGTTTCAGGTGTCAAAATTCGAGGGCCAGCGTTCGACTGCTCATACTTCGCACCCAAACACTGGGGGGGATAGAGTTAGTTGGATAGTCACACATTCGAATACTGGGGATTGCCCAGGAATCGGGGACTTCCCATCGAAAATCGAAACGAAGTCGATTGAAGACAATACTGGGGACTTGTTCAGAATTCGACAAAAGTTCAAGATCCCAATGCTCACTCGAATTGGGGACTAGTTCGTACTTTAAATCGAATTAGAGGTCCAAGTCTGTCGAGAGCTTCAAACCCTAAACGCCTTTACTCAAAATTAGGGGGTATTCGTTTAGATGAGTCATGTAATATATAAACGATCCATTAGCAATCAAGAAATTTCTCAACGCCTTCAAACGGTCACATCATGTAACCGATCGAATCATCCGATCCTAAAATGTATCAAACGCCCGATAGCGGCCAACATTTCAATGATATACAACACTTAGTCATATTTGTTGACTTTTGTTATCGGTCTATGCATTGACTTTTGTTGACTTTTGTTATCGGTCTTTGTTAACCGTCATTTTACGTCCTCTACACTTGTCATATCGTGTTTTTAAGCTACATTGGTGAATTTTACAATTCCTAAGCTACATTGGTGAATTTTACAATTTCAATTTTTCGCTAAGTGTTCAAAGTAATTTCTCATTCCGAACCTAAAGACGTTTGAGGAGTGCATTGCGTGAAAATGAGACGTCATTCTTTACTACGCACTAAACATTGGGCCTCAATCATATTTTTTCGGCGATTGTCGTTCAAACGTTAAAACTTCCGAATGATTGAACTAAACAATCTTCGGAAAGCAACACGGCGATAAGAGGAATCAAAAATAATTCATTCATTAAAAAGTATTTACATATTTGGTCAAACGACCACATTACATAAAAAATCATCGGACGACTAAACCACCAAGTCGAAAACAGCTTCAGCTCATTCATCATCTCCATCAGAACCTTTATCGGAGGAACTTGCTGGTAGACCAAGATCTTCACGAGCCAACCTCACAATGGCAGCGGCATCATTTAGTTCGGTAGGAACGTCAATATTCCGATCCAACATCTCTCTAAGGACATCGCGCCTCGGCTCAGCAAGGATCAAATCCTTCTTCTTCTCGAACTCTTCCTCGAGATCGCGCCTTAAGATGGTAGATTCTTTTTGAAGCAATAGGTTCCTCTCCGATAGATTGTCAGCCTGAACCTTTAAGTCATCGTTGCCTTTACGAAGGGCATTCAGCTCATCGAACATGTCAGCCAACTCCCGATTTTTGCTCTCCAAAGCAGAGTTGAGTTCGGCCATTTTCAAATCCAAATTGGCTTCGTATTCGCTTAGCTGCTCATTTAAAGCTCGAATCTAAGACTCCAACTCCGATTGACGAAGGACATGCTCCTTCGTGCTCCTGTCGAAGTTGGCCAGAAGTTCAGCATGCTTGGCCTCCACGGCTTCAATTTCTGGTGCAACTCCTCCCCCGCCGAAGTAAGATGAACGATTTGCTCGTTTAAAACTTTGGCCCCATACTGAAGTTGGCGGATCCGATCGGCTGTCTCGATTCCTATTATGCAATTCTGGAAACAAGTCACAATTGAAATACAAAAAGGAGGAGGAAAATCAAAAAGTTTATGCAAAGTGAAGGCAAAGCGAAGGAAGAAAATAAGAATATTTACCCTGAAGGCGCCAAAGGAAATCTGTAAAGGTAAGCTCAGATCTTCGTCCGTGTTCAGGCGAGCCTACTCCATCGGGCCAATAACATCGAACAGATAATTCGCGAGCCGCTTTGGGCACCTAAGCAAATCAACATTACGCGGCACTTTAATCGTTAACGATCTGTCACCCAATATTTCAGACTTGCCCAAAGCAGTGAAGGCAGCAGCCTCTTCACATTGAGGAAGAGGTCCGATCGGGTCAGCGTAATCCGCATCGAAGAACGATGAACCCGTTTCTTCATCGTACTTAGACTTTGTCGTCGCCATCGGCCGATCCAAAGCTGGCATTTTTCCTTTTGTCGGATCTCTTTCTTCGAGGTCCCGATCAAAAGCTTCGATCATCGCCTCTCGAACCTCAGGCACAACGCCCAAAGAAACGATGGCACCTTCTCTGCTGGGCAAACCTCCTGAGCCCAAATTGACTTCTTCAGCTACAGGAGAAAGGTGAAAATCATCAACCGAAAGATCTCCTTGTTCAGCCGCTTTGAGTTGGATGGCTGTCTCTTGGAGTCTCTCTCTCACGGGTTTTTTGGGACGCCTCACTAATCGGTCAGATCCCGATTCGTCCCCAGCTTCTTCTTCCTCGACGTCAATAACCGAGGTCGTTCCTTCGACGGCTTTCACCGCTGCAATTTCTAAGCTTGTCCCAGCAATCACATCCTCAATGGTTTGGGGCGTAGCCGATGAGCTACCCCCTTGCCCTTTTTCTACTACCTTGGGCAAATATTTACTCCTCAAATCTTGAAAGGATTTCTTCGGAGGAGGAGGACGAGGAGTGTCATCGACTTTCTCACCGCCTTTCGACTTCAACTTCCTCGTCGCTAGGCTCACCTCCGGCACCTGTGATGCCTACGAAAATTTAAAAATCATCGAAGGAACAAATCAGGCTAATAGTTCAGTACGAATTCAAGAAGAAAACTCACCATGGTTTTTGCTTTAAGGGCTTTCAGAGCTGCGACCGGTTTCCAAGCCCTCTGGTCATTGGTCGTCTTATCTAGCACTCTGATCAACCACGGCATGATGTCGGCAACTTGGTCGAACAAGACTTTGTCGGCTGGAAATGGGAAGATAAAATTTTTCAAGACTGAAGCTACATGTTAAAAAAAAAAAAAAAAAGGGCAAAACGCTCACGAGTTGGGTTCCACATGCTTGGAAGTTGCTTCCTTCCAGGGGCGGTCAATTGCTCCGTTGGGATGAAAACGAAACGTTGATCCTATCCTCGAAGGTCGTCATCGTTATCAGAAATCAAAGCCCGCTGGCCTCGTTTCGCCAAGTTAATCACCCCTCCTTTATAAACTCAAGAGGAGTAGATATTGAGAATGTGGCGAAGTGTCAATTCCACTTCCACCTTCTCCGCAATCCATCGCATGATTACCACTGTTCTCCATATAGCTGGAGAAAGCTGTCCGATACAGACATTATACATCTTGCAAAATTCTTCGATCACGTTGTCAACTGGAAGAGCAAAGCCGATGGTGAAAGGATAGGTCAATACCACTGAATGATCTTCGACGTGGGTAGCCAAAGTTGATTTCCTCGGAGGACACATCACATCGATTTCGCCAACCCTCCAACCACAATCTTCTCGAACTCGTGGTATCGACTCCGGCGTGATCGCACAATATATCGAGTCAATCGGAATATTCTTCTTATTATTCTTCTCCGCTTCGCTCTGAACGCTGACCTTGCAGTCATTCTCGTAAGTGAACCTCTTCAGAAGAATTTCCGTGTATAATTTCTTGGGACCAAAGTCTTTTACCTTTCTTTCTTTTCGCTTTATGCCCTTCTTGTCTACTGAAGAGCCAGCGACGGTGGAAATCTGCTCCGCCACTATGCCGGACTGCGGTGGGGCTGTGGCAGTAATAGCTGTAGAAGCAGTAACTTCAGCGTCGGTTATATTCTGAGAAGATGAAGACATTGTCAAGCACAAACTCAACAATTTGGACAATTAATTTAAAGGCTTGAAGCAGAAGTTGATGAAAATCAACGAGAAATTTTTGAGATTTGCTTGAAGAAGTTGGAGAGTTTTTAAGAGTTTTGGAAGTTACAAAGGTTGTAAAACAATTTTGAAGCTAGTATTTATAAAGCAAGAGCCATCATTGCCTCGAAAACTGATGAAAACTGCCACCCGCACGATTTCTGACACGTGCGGCGATGGGAAGTTGAAATGACAGCCTGACGTTTCAAAATGGAGGGACACGAACATTCCACGTGTTTTTCCGCTTAAAATTTCAAGCCACTTGCCAAGTTTTACGAACACACGACTTGACAAGTGGGGGGACTATCTGTATTGGTCGATTTCTGTCCGATCACGAAGGAGACGTGTTCGATTATGTGGCAAAGCTGTAACTGATTTCAAAGACGTATCTGGTGAGATCGACACGAAGCAGCTTCATTTGACAGTGTGACCGATTATGATGTGTTGAGAACGGAACGTTTCGAAGAGAGCTGTCCTAGCAGATAGCTTTGGCTGATCTTATCCCACTTTTATCGGAACAAATCTAGCGGACTCGGCGGAAGTTGTTGAAAGTGAGCGACTGCTGTTGCATGACTTAAGAGAGACGTGAGATAGTGGAGTTCTTCTAGGGTTGGGAACTTCACCACTTCAACCTATAAATAAACACTGATTTCCCCATTTGTAAACTTACGTTCACCGGAACAAAAACGCTCTTATATTCATCAGCTATATTACTACACACTACATCATTGTTGTTATAAAATTCCCTTATTGTCATTGCAAGTGCATCTACTGTATTAAACATTGATCGTGGCTTGGTTCAAACTTGGAGGAGGAGTCATCCCTTTCACCAAAGCACCAACCTCCGATTATTCAATATAATAAGCTTTACTGCTTTATTCATTGATTTATTATTGATTACTTCGTTGTTTGCATGTTATTTCTATTGTTTGATACATCAATTCATTGTTGTCGACTTCGTTTCTGTTATCACTGCATTGATCGTACAACTGATTCACTGTTCAATCTGCTTATTAATATCGATCGCATCAAGTAAATCGTCATTATTGTATTCCAATCGTATTGATTAATTTGATAAGTATATTTCATCAATCGCATTTCTATCGTTTGTCATCGAATCTAGTTAAAACCATCTATTCACTATCAAACGAAATCACCTTCGATGAAGTAATAATCGTGCATATTATTATCCATACCTTGTCCGAAACTAAGCTAGAATTTATTATCGTAAACTGAGAATTCGTTGTTTGTCTTCGTTCGTTTAATTACATTTACCTTCGAATTGAACTCATCATATTGTGCTATCGGATTTGTCACTTTATTCCTTCGAATTTAACACTTGCACTGTATTCGGATTAAGGCCCTGAGAATCGACTATTCGTTAACGTAAATTGCCTGTCAATCGATCAAATTAAGATATAAATGGTCGCCTTAGACTCAACTAAATACAAATTTAATTGTGAAACCTGAAATATATTTTTAGAAGATACAGTGTGAATTCACAGTTAAATTAATTAGGGATCGTATGAATTCACATTTAAATTAATTAGGGATTTTTACATTAAGAGACACTCATTTCATGAAAATTATCAAAGGTCCCTATTTCACAACCTTATCCGAAATGTCACCCCCTCCCCCACAATTTTTTAATTTTTTCTTTCACTTATAGCACTCCCTATTTAAAGAAAAAAAAAAAATCCTAGCCCCCATTTTTCCTCTCTTCTCCTTCTCTCCTTCCCATTTTTCCTCTCTTCTCTTCCCCCTTACAATACCGCTCCCGTCCCCTCCCACCCCTTCCACCACTGCCTCACCTTCATCCCATCTCCTCTAAGCCACCGCCCCCATCGCCGTTGTTTCTTCTTCTTCTTCTTCTTCCACTTTCCTTATCTTTCTTTTATTGATCCAGCCTATACCTATTTCCTCTTGCTTTGCGCGGCCTTCTTCTTCTTCTTCTTCTTCTCTTTTTATTTTTTTTAATTTTTCTTTTTGCTTTTTGAATAACAATGTCGATGTTCCGTTGTATATTCCGATCAAAGCTCCATTGAGGAGTTTGTTTATCATGTTTCTTCTTATTTTTTTCACCTTTTTCATATAAATCCTGTGAGATCTACTTGAGTTTTAATATACAAAAATTTTTATGTTTAGATCTAGTATTTTTTTGTATAAACTGTATAATCTTGGATATTTGTTAATCTTTTGTGTAAAAGATGCCCAAAACAATGTATAAAATTATTTTTGTGAGTTAATACATTTTTATACAATTTTGTAAACGTGTATAAAAATATATAAATCTGTATAAGTGTGTATACAGAGGGAATAAATATATTTCTATACAATTCCGTAAATTTGTATAGAGCTGTATAAATCTGTATACGTGTGTATGAACAATGAATAAAGTGGTATAGATTTCAGATTTGTGCACTATTTATGGATGTTTGAATAACATTCACATTTTTTGTATATATTTTTGTATTTTTTTCTTGCATACTCCCCCCTCCCCTTTTTTTATGTATTTACATGTATAATTTACTATTTTTTGATAGATTTGTGTGTATAAGGTTATCAAAAAATAATTATTTAAATAAAACCACCAATAATAAAGCTCCGGTGACATAAAATAAGCAGTCCCAATGAGATTCGGTGATTTTTCAGTTTTTCAGCCACCGACCGCCGCGATAGGGTGGCCGACGGCAAGTCTGTGGTGGGGGAGGATGGAGGAGTGGCACCTAGAGTTTTTTAGTTTGAAGGATAGTTCAAAGAGGTGCTATGTTATCTAATTTTTAAAATAAAGGGGTGCTATGCCATGTAAGAAAAAATTATGGTCCCTCATTTGTAATTTCCTTGATTTGAGGAGCTAGTTTTTTTTTTTTTAAAAAAAAAACCCCAATTAACTACTCTTGACTCTCTAATACTCCAAACTGTGAATAGAGATGGAGGCTTAGTTGAAAATAGAGCCGGCAAAATGGATAAAAATATTAATTATCCGTCCATATTATCCACTTAAAAATAGGTCGGATAATTGATTCATTTAAAGTTGATAATATATAGATCATATACATGTTATCCGCTAAAAAAATGGATAATATGAATAACTAGTGATTAAAAATGGATCATTCACTAAAACTCTTTAAATTTTTCCAAAAACGCTTTCATGCTACCCTTCTTCATCACTCTCACCCCAAACACTTGCTCAACCCCCACCACACCAACATTTACCAATCACGCTCACCCTATCCACCCACCATACCCCACACCAACCGCAATACTCATATGTGGTTCTTAAGCATAGCTAAAATGGAAAAGTTCATAATGTCTCCAATTTCTTCAATTAGTTTACTCAGTATTTATTTATATAAAATTATCAAACTTGTGATCTCTATGAAGGCTAAAATAGAAACCGTACTTACTTTTTCGTGATCATGAAGTACAGTTTGTTCCATAAAAGTATAGTTTATTCTCAAATAATCTTTTATATTTAACCAAATTAATTCATCCAAATACTCTTCGAAACATAGTTTATGATATGGGAATGGACTAACATCTTTGGCTTATGAGATACATACAATACCTAATGAAGAACTCTGCAAATTTTTAGGAAGAAAAAGTTGACACACATTTAAACTATTTTCAATTAAGGTTAAAAAATCATGTTATCACGGGGGAGATGAATGTGATCTCAGGCTCAACTAAGTTAGTAGGTTCATAAGAATTAATTGTAATCTTCGTTGGCTAGCCTCATTACCATTCAATAGGCCATGGATAATATGGATTATCCACTAGTTTATCCATCTTCATCCATATTAAATATGAGTCGATCGGATATTTTATCAATACTATTATTTTAACCCATTTTTAGTCCGCTCATATCCGATCCAACCAACTCATTTTTCACTCTTAGTTGAAAAGCAATAATGGAACAACAACAACGAATGCATCAACTAGGGACGGAATTTCCTTGCTCCAAACTAGCTTTTGCTATATATAGATAGACTCTCTCTAATAGACCTCCTTAAAATGAGAAAAAAATTTAGTGCAGTGGCAAAACGGATTCAATATAAGTTTAGGCACAAGTTCAATTCCTATATATAATATGTTTGAACATCTTTGTATAAAATTCTAGCTCTGACCTGGCATTGAACACGACACAGAAAGAGTGGTACCATCTTCTCAGAACAAGTGGAAAACACCTTTGCTTGTTGCTCCTTTCAGGATGTATACCATGTTTTTAGAACAAGTAGGAAACATCTTGTCATTCTTTTTAGGATGTATACCATCCACTTCCACTTTACTCAAAGAGTTGAACATTACATGAACGCAATATCTATTTTTAGTTCTTTAAGTTATGATTTGAAAAGAATGTTCCAGTATTACCTGTACAAATTAATGCACGGTAATAGTAATAGCAGTTGTTCAATGTAGAATCAAAGAGAGTAAAGCATCATGTAAAAGCAAATTATCCCGGATATAAATACTATGAGTTCAAGTTCGAGATTTATCAAAATAATGCAACTCATTTGATTAATTGAGTTTAAAATCTATCTAATCTTTTCTCAACACACATAATATTTCAGCTAAAAACTAATGGCTTCAGATAAAACTGCATGTACTAATAGTAGTACGCTAGATCAGGTACATACATCACTATAGTGGCATTGAATTCCTTTGTTTTCTTGCATTCACGTTCATGTTTTTTAATGTCAGTTTGTTGGAAAACTTCTTCCTACTGATGTTGATTCATTTAATTTGCTAGGCCATGCCAAATTCACAAGGACAGCAAGTAGCATAACGTGTGTCCGTAAATGCAATCCATTGTATTTCTTTCTCATCTTCTTTATTGCAGTAGTAAGTAGTAACAACAACTAGGAATGCATGAATACTCACAAAAAGAAAGAGTATTACTCTTTACATTTTAATTTATGTGCACTCCTTCGGATTACGACAGTTAAGTTGATTAGTTTTTGTAAAGGAATTGGTCAAATGCACTGATGCACATGTGTATATAATTAGTATGTGTCTAATATAGCAAGATAGTGAAATGTGGCTAGGTAGTAAACTATTATATTGTACAGTGGCTATTACTGTTAGTCGACTAGATTAGCTCAATTAGGTTAGTTAGGTAGTTAAGTGAGCTGTAGTATATAAGCTTTGTACCAGCTAAGACTGAGCTAAGAATGCAATTTTCCTCTTGAGCTTTCTCTCTCTAACTTCTCTCTATAACTGCCTCTCTCTCAAATCACCAATTCTAACATGGTATCAGAGTTTGTAATCGCACAAATCTAGGGCATCTTTCTTCACGAGAACAAGAAGAAGATCGAGAGATTTGTAGCACTGATTATCTTAGCTTCGTTTTAAAGATTTTTCTGAGCAATTTTCAGCATTTTTTCCTGAGATTTTTCGATCGCAATGGCAAATTCCACACCCAGAAATGGTGAATCATCCGTATTTCGTTTAGCTGAGCTTGATCATAATGATCCTCTGTACTTGCACCCATCAGACACGCCTGGAGCAGTGAATATTGGAATTCTATTAATTGGAATGGAGAATTACACCCTTTGGAGTCGTGCAATGAAAGTAGCTCTTCTAACTAAGAATAAATTAGGGTTTATAGATGGTAAAATTGTTAGAGATGTATATCTTGCTGATTTACATCATCAATGGGACATATGTAATGCTATGATATTGTCTTTGTTAATGAATAATGTGAGTAGTGGATTAAATAGTGGAATCCTGTTCAGATCTAATGCATGTATAGTTTAGAATGATCTTAAAGAGAGATTTAACAAGGTGAACCTGTCTAGAGTTTATCATTTACATAAGGAGATAGCAACCCTAGTCCAAGGAGTGTCATCAGCGTCAATGTATTACTCTAAACTGAAGGATCTTTGGGATGAGTATGACTTGATTGTGCCCTTTCCAACATGTAATTGTGAAAAATCAAAGGAATTTGTGGAACATCTAGAGAAACAGAGGCTACTGCAGTTTCTCATGGGCTTGAATGAGGGTTATGTACATGCTAGAAGCCAAATACTGATGATGAGTCCAACTCCTACAGTTAATCAGGCCTATTCTATGGTAATTCAAGATGAAAACCAGAAAGGATTAACTGGTGGCTATTCTGGAGTAATTGAAAATATAGATCCTACTACCATGTCTGTATCCAAGGGCACTGGTCATAACTTTAGGAGAAACTATAATGTACAGTGTGAAATATGTGACAGAAGGGGACATACTAAAGCTGATTGCAACCGTTTGAAGAAATGTGATTACTGTGGTTTGAAGGGTCACTTGAGTGACAATTGTTATCAAAAGAAAGGGTACCCTAGTGACTACAAAGGAAAGAGGAGAGCCAATGCAATCTTGGGAGACAAATCAAACTTGCAGCATCAGAGTTTTGATGCAAGGCCTAGGGAATCTCACAGCAATACCAAACCATCATACAATAAAGGAGGTGAACTGGAATATAACAGTTGTTCACTCCAGATCAATTTAATCAGATCATGAACATGCTGAATAAATCTAACATTGCTACAGGAGAAGCCAATGTAAACATGGCAGGTACTGTACACTCCTATGCCCTAACTAGTCAAAACTGGATAATTGATACAGGGGCTACTAATCACATGATTGGAGATAATTCTCTGCTAGCTAATGAAATATCCATAGCCAATTCAGGCAGGGTACAGATGCCAAATGGAGAATCAGCAGAAGTGTCTCATATAGGGAATTGTCAGCTCACAGGAGGTGTTGTTATTAAGAATGTCTTATGTGTCCCACAGTTTAAATTCAACCTATTGTCAGTTTCAAAACTGACCAGAGATATGAATTGCTATGTTATATTTTTCCCTAGATTTTGTGTGTTTCAGGATCTCTTGACTGGGAAGGTCAAGGAGATTGGTAAGGAGCAGGATAGACTCTATATTCTACAGTCTCATGGTACTGAAAAGGGAAGAGCAAGAGCGTCTTTAACTGCACAAATACAAGTTACAACAAGACATACACAAGTTGGAGCACAAACATGGCACAAGAGAATGGGCCATGTGCCAATGTCAGTTCTTAGGAAAATACATATTTTTAGCAATAAACATTTCTTTCTGGATCATTGTGAAGTCTGTCATATGGCAAGGCAGACCAGAATCCCATTTCCTGTTAGTACTAGTAGCACTGATAATATTTTACAATTGGTTCATATGGATGTGTGGAGGCCCTACAAAGTTCAAACTCATAACGGAATGAGATATTTTCTTACCTTGGTTGATGACTATTCTAAATTCACATGGATATATTTGATGAAAGTAAAGTCAGATGTTATTTTCATGCTGAGAAATTTCACCCTAATGATAAAGAATCAATACGGAAAGAATGTTAAAGTGTTTAGATCAGATAATGGCACTGAATTCTTCAATAGTAACTGTAGAGAATTATTTCAGCAACATGGGATTTTGCAGCAGATTTCTTGTCCTCACACACCCCAGCAGAATGGGGTGGTGGAAAGAAAACACAGGCACATTATGGAGACTGCTAGAGCAATCAAGTTTGAAGGCCGTTTACCCAATAGATTCTGGGGTGAGTGTGTAGAAGGGGCAGTTTATGTGATTAACAGGGTGCCATCTGTGGCACTGCACATTAAGTAACCATTTGAGATCCTCAATGGCAGAGCACCAAACTTGTCACACATGAGAGTTATCGGTAGCATGTGCTATGCTACAAAGTTACCTAAAGCTGATAAGCTAAGCCCAAGAGCAACTAAAGTAGTAATGATGGGATATAGTTCCATTCGGAAGGGGTATAAACTCTTTGACTTGCAACACAAGACCTTTTTTATTAGCAGAGATATGGTCTTTCATGAGGAGTTATTCCCTTTCAAGCAAGAAGCAGAACTTCATTCAGACCAAGCACCACACTTCAAGGACTGATTTGAAGTCTTACCAGATATATGTTCACCACCACCTACTAATGGTCCTATCTATGAAGATGATGTTCCTGTTGCCCCAAATTGTGAGAATGAGACATCAAACACAACAGCAGATTCAGCTAACACCAACTTAGAAAATTCATCAGTCCAAGACATAGAGAACAATGGCAACTCTGATGGCCTACCAGTTACACATACCTCTGTAGCACCTCAACAAAGACCAACAAGAGTGTCCAAGCCTCCTATCTGGATGAAAGATTATGTAGCTCCAATGAAGAAGAATCAGGTTGCAGGCACCTGTCTATATCCCATATCAGACAGCTTGTCACCACCTTATCAAAGCTATGTATCCAAGTTCTCAGTTGAAATTAAACCTAAGACCTATCAGGAGGCAGCGAAGGATGACAGATGGATTGAAGCGATGCAAGCAGAAATAAAGGCATTAGAGGAAAACAAAACCTGGGTTGCGGTCCCATTACCAAAAGGGAAGAAAGCAATAGAGTGTAAGTGGGTTTATAAGATAAAATACAAAGCAAATGAAGAAGTGGAAAGGTTTAAAGCAAGGCTAGTTGCCAAGGACTACAATCAGAATGAGGGGCTTGACTATTAAGATACTTTCTCACCAGTAGTCAAGATGGTCACTGTGAGATAAGTCATTTCCATTGCTGCAATGAAGAATTGGCATATTCAACAAATGGATGTAGATAATGCCTTCTTACAAGGACATTTGAATGAAGAAGTATATATGATGATGCCACAAGGCTTTAATCAAGCTGGAGATAGAACTAAGGTATGCAGGCTGGTTAAGTCATTATATGGGATTAAACAGGCATCCAGGCAATGAAACATCAAGTTGACAACAGCGTTGATAACTTCTGGGTTCACACAGAGCTACTTAGACTATTCATTATTTATCAAGAAGCAAGGCCGCAACACAATTATAGTTCTCATTTATGTTGATGACCTGCTCATTACTAGGAGTAATCTAGACATGATTCAGGAGACTAAGTGTATTTTGCAATCCACCTTTAAGATCAAAGATTTAGGAGATCTCAGGTATTTTCTAGGCATTGAGTTTTCCAGGAGCAAGGAAGGCATATTGATGCACAGAGAAAGTATACTTTGAAGCTTATCTCAGCTATGGGACTTTCAGCTTCTAGACCTGTTGGGGCTCCTTTGAAGCTCAACCAAAAGTTAACCACTGTGGAATTTGACCACTATTTTGGAAAACAAAGTACTAGGGATATTGCACTAACAGATCCTAGTCAATACCAGAGACTGGTTGGGAGGTTGTTGTATCTTACAATTACTAGACCTGACATCTCATTTGCAGTCCAGACTTTGAGTCAGTTCATGCATTGCCCCAATGTGTCACATATGGAAGCAGCAATCAGAGTGGTGAATTATGTAAAACAAGCACCAGGTTTGGGAGTACTTATGGGACCATCTGCATCACAAACCCTCGTAGCCTACTGTGATGCAGATTGGGCTTCTTGTATAAACACTCGCGGGTCCATTACTGGTTATATCATCAAACTGAGAGACTCTTCTGTTTCCTGGAAGTCAAAGAAGCAGAGCACAGTGTCCAGGAGTTCAGCTGAAGCAGAGTATAGGAGTTTAGCTTCAACTGTTGCAGAAGTGATTTTGCTGGCAGGGTTGTTCAAGCAGTTGGGTGTTGATTTGCAGTTGCCTATTCAGATGTACAGTGAAAGCAAATCAGCTATTCAGATAGCAGCAAACCCAGTTTTCCATGAAAGGACTAAACATATTGATATTGACTGTCATTTTATTAGGGAAAAGGTTCAACAAGGTCTGATGAACACTATGTACATAGCATCTCAGGAGCAGACAGCAGATATCTTCACTAAAGGACTTCCTCAACATCAACATTCCTATCTCATTTCCAAGCTAGGCATGAAGAATATATTCACAGCTCCTAGCTTGAAGGGGGGTGTAAAGGAATTGGTCAAATGTACTGATGTGCAATGATGCATATGTGTATATAATTAGTATGTTTCTAATATAGCTAGATAGCGAAATGTGGCTAGGTAGTAAACTATTACATTGTCAGTGGCTATTAATGTCGACTAGATTAGCTTAATTAAGTTAGTTAGGTAGTTAAGTGAGCTGTAGTATATAAGCTTTGTACCAGCCAAGACTGAGCTAAGAATGCAATTTTACTCTTGAGCTTTCTCTCTCTAACTTCTCTCTATAACTGCCTTTCTCTCAAATCATCAATTCTAACAGTTTTGGGTGTAAATTTAGATATAAAATATTTAATTTGAAATAACAGTACACATTTAGTTGAATAAAATCTTGTATGGCTCTTCAAATAATAATTGGTTATAACGTAAATTAAAACGGATGGAATACAAACATTCGCGAAGAGGGACAAACATCATTTCATCAAAACAATCTCTCATCATCTGTACTATATAATTCAAATGAGCAGAAACTAAACAAAATCCTTGATTTCACTAATTTGTAGAGTTTCCTTTATGGCACTTGTCCTTAACCCAATTAACCCCCAAATAAGTCTTACTTTTCAACTTCTTTGCTGCTGACTTTGCCTTGTCAACCCCCGCGCCAGCCACAGACTTTGCCTTTTCGAATGCTGATACCACCGCCGTCAACTTCTTGCCACCGCCGCTGCTTGTTTCCTGCCTCTCATTATCTTCTTCTCCCATGTCGTTTTTTAAGAACACAATAGAGTTAGTAGAACTTTTAGCAACCAAATATAATAAAGTTACAATCATTATCAACCTTTAACACAAAAAGGTTAGAATGTTTATTCTTTTTTGACCAAATACAATATAGTTTGAATTTTGGCAACCAAATACAGCAAATCTTGAATTTTAGCATTCAAAACACACAAAAAAAGGTAATTATAATCTTTACCAACCAAACACAATAAAGTTTGAATAAGCATCCAGACACAATAAAGATAATTGATCAAATCTTTTTTCCTATCCGATGTTTGGTACCTGTTCACAGAAGTTCAACATACACTATTAAAACCTCTTGGAATAAAATGCTCAAAAGGGGAATTCCCCGCAAATAATAAAAAAATTAAGCTTTTTTGGTTATATACACACTATTCCCTTTAACACAAAAAAATATGCAAGTGCAATGGTAAAAAAATTCAAAAAAATTGCTATAAGTCACGAGTTCAAACAAATAAAAAAAATTTGAATTCCTTTTGTCAATTTCAGGGTCTACCCCTTCATCCGCTTCAGGCAGACTAATCAAAATTCATGCTAGAAACTCTCACCTATGAATAAATCCCCTCCCGTCAAATGGTGATTTCATTTCTTGGAGACCACTCCTTAAAAATGGAGCAGTACTAGTACTACAACCCACCGTAACCTTTTGTGGTGCAACCAAATACATTTACAAAAAGAATCTTTAGCAACCAAATACAATAATAGCATGTTTGGTATAGTGTATAAGCATTAATAATCCATATATAGAAATTGGTATTGACTTATACAATGCTTGATTGCCATTTCAAAGTTGGTATAACTTAATACATCAATTGGTATATTAAATTATTCCACCACCAACATGGAATAATTTATCCATATATTGCTTATACATGGATAAAGTATGAAAAGACTAAACTACCTTTACCTTTTTCCTAGAAACCAATGAGAGTTGAATATCCAAGGGTAAAATTGTAAACACATTGATTTAAAACTTAAAAATAAATTCATATATTAAATAATATCATCTACAACTACTTTTTTATATAATGTACCAAACACATGATAAAAACAATCCCAACATAACTAATCCCTGTATTATTAATCCCTGCAAGACTAATTCCTGTATAACTAATTCCTGTATAACTTGTTTTCCTACCAAACGACCCCTAAATTCACCAATTTTTTCGCAACAAAACAAAATAAAGTCAGAATCTCTTACCAACCAAATACTCCCTTCATTTCACTTTACGTGGAAAGGGTACTATTTGAAAAGTGTTCGGGGGTCTTTCTTACATATTTTATAAATATTTAAATTATAAATTTTTTAGGTAGTTTATAAATATTTAAACAAAAAAAATTAAATAATCTATGCTTAAATTTACGGTAAAAAATAACAAGTTTGACCCTCATACTACAAACCTTGTTACATAAAGTGGAACCGAGGGAAATAACACACAGTTTGAATCTTTAACAGCAAAACAAAGATAAAGTTACAAACTTTGGCTACCCAAAAGAGTAAACAAGAAAATATAGTAGAAGAGAAGATGAGATTTGTACCAGGGATTAATGATGTAAGGAACTAAAGGGGGTTGCAAGAATTCAATGGATGGAGCAGTGCTATAGGGAGAATATTTTAATTCTTTTTATGGGAAATGTGATATATGGGAAAAGAGGATATAAAGGACCAATTGTAAGAAAGGAATTTAATTGCAATCCTATTGGGGTTCAAAGCTTTGCTGTCAAGAATCTTCTTATGTCAGGTTCCAGCAAATTGTGGCTAAAGTTAGGTGAAATTGTTTAACTCGTTATGGTATATGTACTTGGTTTGGATACTGACAATATTAGGTTTAGTTTTGTGTTAACAAAATATTCCAAAGAGTGAGATTATTCCTCCAATGCCTAAGTGTCCAGTTACAATTTATTAATTAGTAGTATTTGAGATCATATTTCACTGATTAACGTTTGTAACATCCGTCTAGATAGGCATGTCCCACTGAATACATGATGATGTGCACCCACTTCACCAAGGAAAAGTACGGAATAGATTTAAGCTCCCGAAAATTTATTTTGAAAATATTGTTTGTTTATGCAATTTGTTATAGTTTTTGAAGATGAGTTCTTTAAAAATGGTTTAAACTAATTTTTCAAGTTTCAACCAAATCTATGTCCAAACGCTAGTTTAAATTGTCCATGAATCCTACCAATTAGTTAAAGAAGAAAACATATCAAATATGGTGTGTTTGGTAGCACAAAAACTATTTTATACGAAAAATATTTTAATCATAGTTTCTTAATGTTGATATTTTTCTTTTTCTCCATTTATTTTAATTAGTTTCTTAAAAAATATTTAGAAAACAATCTTTTATCTCTCTCGAAATAAATATAAAATTTGTGTATATCTCATTTTTTTCAGATTCTATTTTATGAAAATATAATGAGCATATCGTTGTTTTTAATTAGTTCAACTTTGACTTTATCTATGCAAATATTTGTTCCATTTTATTTAATGTTCGAAAAATTCGTTTAGATAGGCATGTCCCACCGAATATTATGATGATGTGCAGCCACTTCACCAAGGAAAAGAAAGGGAAAAGATTCAAATTGTCCATAAACCATACCAATTAGTTGAAGAATAAGTCTGATTTTGTTTTACGTAATATATTAATAGCTGGGGTCCATCGCGTCCTTAGCTTGCAATTATGAAAGGAGATCACATATGCCTTTGTTCTAGATAAAGTTAACTATTAAAAGCTCATTTGTCTACAATTAATTTGATTAGCTATACTGATTATCACAT
Organism: Petunia axillaris subsp. axillaris; assembly: GCA_029990575.1. Classification (NCBI taxonomy): domain Eukaryota; kingdom Viridiplantae; phylum Streptophyta; class Magnoliopsida; order Solanales; family Solanaceae; genus Petunia; species Petunia axillaris. The sequence goes on along the minus strand of JARKNS010000001.1, from coordinate 6,057,581 downwards.
GTCCAAAATTAAATAATTAAATTAAAAACCTTTATACACCTCATCTTTCATTAACCCCCCCCCCCCCCCACCCTCTCTCTTAACTTTTTTACCCCACCTTTTTTTTAGTTCTGGGATTTTTACCTCACCCTAACATGGTAAAAACTTGTCTACTTATATCAAATCAATATAGGAATTTTTACACTAAGAGACTAGCAACATACAAAATTATCGAAATGATCCCCTATTTGCATTTCTTACACGAGATGACAATAATTACACAAAATAGCAGCCCGCTCATAGTTTATACACTTTTGTAAACATGTATAAACGTGTATAGATCTATATAAGTGTGTATGTAAAATGAGATAGAGTTGTATAAATTTTCATATTTATGCAGGATGTTTATATAAAGTTTTAGTTTTTTTATTTGTATATTTTTGTATTGATCTCCTTACCTACGCATTTATCCATGTATATTCATGTATAATTTATTTTTTTTAGATTTGTGTATATAAACTTGTCCAAAACAATAATATAGACAAAATCAACAGAAATAACTTTAGTAAAAGAGAAAAAAAAACTAACCGTGTCGTTGCGAGGAGAGTGTCTATGTGAACAAAAATACGCCAACTATGATTACTGGGATACAAGTCCAGCTGGCGAGACTAGACTTAGCTTACGAGTCACCGGGCGCAGAGGATACAAACTTGCTCCTTAAGCCATGATCGCTCAGCCGGTGTGGGCGTAGGATGCAAGGTATACATCCCGCTGCCTTAGGATTTACAATCTCCAAGTTAGGGTTTCGTATATACCGCCGGCTTGAGTAAATGGGCCAATGACCTTATTAGTCTTTGTATTTTACCATAATTAGGACTGGGTAAATCTTAACTATAAATACCACTCCTTACATCGTATTGTACATCAAGCGATTCACACTGAATCCCGCTATTCTCAAGGAATAATACTCTTTACTTTCTTGTCAATTTCTTTTATCTCAGTTTTACTTATTTTTCATGTGTATTTACCGTATTTCTTATGACCCTCTCACAAATATAATTATTTTACCTAAATGACCAAATTTAGGCTTAAGCAGTTTGGTGTCCACTATGGGGACCAGGCAATTGTAGGTTTCTACGAACGAAAATGTGCAGTTATGCCAGATGACAATGACAACATTCTACATAACATTGCTAACGATATAGACGATTCCGCAAAAGACCCCAGCGATCCTAATAGACAATCAAAAGATCCCGCCAGAGATCCAATCTCTATAGGCAATGGAGGCGAAGACCATCAACCATGCAGAGACAACTCCAGGTTCAAAGATTTTCTTGTTGATCTCTTCAAAACCCAGGCAGAACGGGTAGAGCAAAACTCGGCCAACATGATCGAAAGTATGGCCCAGAAGTTTGGAGTGATGTTCGTTGGATCGTCTCAGAGGCCAGCATCACCCCCTTCCCCTCCCCCCCTCCCGAGGACCAACATTCGTTCCTAATTGAAGGCTCAACATGGATGCCACCCCTGGGAGCTCCATAACAGTTAACAATCAAGATCTCAAAGGAACACCTATTATATAAGACATACTCAAGGAGATGAAAGACATCCACAGTCGGATTGGTAACGTATTGGGTGCTCCACCGTAGATGAACAGAAGTTCTATAAGTATCTATATAAGGCGAGTGCTGCACCGATCCGCGTACTTAAGTACTTCTGCCTGCCAGATAGCCTTAAGTACGACGGAACGACTGATCCATATGAGCATATTGCTGCTTATTACACAGTCATCAAAAGCAACGAGATTACTGAAGAAGCAACACAATCTGCTCTGGTGATGAGATTCTGCTCGGCCTAAACTACACTCAACTACTAATGGGTTCAACCGAGTCATTCACTCAGATGCAGGATTTGTTCAAGAGGCGCATTCCGGAGCCCGTAAGCGGGAGAAACATGTGGAAAATATCTTTGGGATCCGAAAACGCGACGACAAGCTTCTGAAAGACTACCTGGAGAGATTTTAGATGGGACGCATAGAGCTCCCTCCAGTTCCCGACAACATTGTTGTGGTAGCTTTTGGCAAGAGTCTAAACTCCAGGGATTTATTAGCCAATCGAGACTTGCAATGGAGCCTAACTCAACATCTGGTGACTACATGGAACGCCTTACACCAGAGGTATACTGAGAAGTTTCATTTGGAACCTGAAAAATCCTCGGCCTTCAGTGGCGGTACTTGCCCATTCGCTGAGGACATCAGTCATCAAGGGCAAAAGCGGGAATACATCGAAGAACCTTGAATTGGAGACAGAGGGAAGCGAAGCAGGAGAATTACAGGGCTAACTTCCCAAAACGCGTTGAAAAATAGGAGGACAACAGCAAAGCAGCGACACTCCCCACAAGGGGTCGCTCATCATCGAAAGAATACCCGATAGGTTTGAGAAGTTAGGGCTGCGTATCAACACCATTGAATTCGTAAAAGATCATCTGAAAAAACGCCCAAGTACGCTAGCCAACAGCATGAGGGTGGAGCCCAGTAAAAGAGACGTAAACCTCTACTATGATTTTCACAGAGATCACGGGCACGAGACTGCTGGCTACAGGGCTCTGATTCTAGAAGTAATGGGTCTGCTCAGTAAAGGATACTTGAAGAATTTTCTGACGTATATGGAAAAGCAGACGTACGCCAAAAATGTAAGCTCAGAGGGTCCTCCAGATCTGCCGGAACCAAAGAGGTAAGCTCAGAGGGTCCTCCAGATCTGCCGGAACCAAAGAGGTCTATCAATGTAATAGTTGGCGGCCCAATGTAGTTTAATGATCCAAATTAGAGTGAGGAAGCGCCTGATGAAGGCCACGCCTGAGATGAGATGATCTTGTGCAGTGATGAGGATAGCACTAATTGCAACATTCCTCACCACGACACCTCGATCATAACACTTAGAATAGGGAATACATATGTCAAACGCGTCCTGGTCGACGCTGGCAGCACCGACCTTATCAAATAGGATACCTTACGGGCAATGGGAATTGAAGACAAAGTAACTCCAAGTGTCTATACATTGGCCGATTTCAACGACTCTTGCAAAAAATCTGTTGGAGAAATAGATATTGCAACACGCATACCAGGAGCAACCACGTTACGTCCTTCCAGGTAATCAAATGAGAGGTCCCTTATAACGCCATTTATGGAACGACTGTGTATTAACTAGGTCAAAGTAGTGCCTTCTACCCTGCATCAAAAGCTCAAGTATCCTACCGAAGGGGGGTAAAAGAGATCAATATAGATCAACAAGCGACAAGGGATTTTTATACGGCAGCTGTCCTAGGAGTGTTGCCCGACATAGCATCAACGGAAAACCTCGTTGAAGCTGATGAGGACCTCGAAACTTCAATCAACTAAGACGAAAACTCTGGCTATTTGCTTGATTAAAAGTTTTGGGGGAGTGGGGCACTTGGAAGTACAATTCTTTTCAGTATTTACTTTAATTAAGTCTCTAGTTTCTTTTTAGCATTTTCATAACAATATTTTTATGTTTATCAATTATGTTACGGGTTTTCATCCATAACAGCATAGGCCCAACGTCAATTATAAATAAAACTACTATTTTACTTAGTCATATTTACAAATTAGATCCATCTACAATCTAAATATTCATAGCCCTGGTAATACACTCACTTTTCGCTACAAAAAGTAGAGTAGACCACTCGCTTAAAGCTAGATCACTTCTAGTTCAACCACCAAGCTTTATTTGTAAGTTGGAATCATCGATTCAACAAAGTGCACCAACATGTTGGTGGGAACGCCCACCCGGATAGTGTCAATAAAGTTCTAAAGCACTCGAGCGAACAAGCCCAGGCGTTCTAGCTTGAACACAAAAATGCCCCATTACATACAACGGGCTAAAAACGTCTCCTTGCGGGCGTGTGCCTTGCCCTAAAAGCCGTCTAACGCAGACACAATATAAAGCAGTCATTTACTGATGCAAATGAAGCTCCCAACAGTGCGCATACCCATCTTTAAAAGACATTAGCCCCAAAAGGCAACCAAAACATGCTGCTTGACTACACTACAAGTAACTACACAAGTACGCATAAATTATTGATGAATGTTTGTTTCATTAATATCAACAGCCTGTAGGTTTACAATATACAATAAGGTTCTTTCGAATATAACACTGTTCATTACATGCGTTCTTAAAAAAAAGGATCTTTAAAAGGCTAAAACTTCAAGTTCCTCTAAATTAGATACGTCCAAGATCTTTCATCTGGATTGTAGCTACTAGTTAGCAGGAAACCTGAAGTTTTTCCTGGCATTAGGAGATATGTCAGCCCGAGCATTCTTTGGTACGCAGTCACTGATATATAACCAAGGCCCGAGCACCTTGTCCAAAGCAAAGGACCTCAGAAGCGTCTGAGCACAGGCGAAACCTTCTCTCGTCACATCGAATAAACTCGAAGATCTGCTTCAACCTCTGATCGTCAAACAGGAGTGCATAACCCCGCGGATCTTCAAGCACAATGTAGAGCTCATTTAAGAAGAGAGGGATTGAGCTCGAAACCTACCAAAAATGGGACTCTTCCCTCGGGTATTCCACAGCCAGCGGTCGAAGAGGCATTGCAATAGCAATTTAGCCAAACAAAAAGACAACCGTGAACCACTAGCAGAATTAAAGCTTGATGACTCCTTAATCCGCTGATGGTGTAAGGTTGAATTCCCTTGCCAACCAAGGAATGCAGTCATGCATTGGAGAATCAACCAAACGTTGCTGAAGAAGATACCTGAACGCCGACAGCGTCCTAGAAGAGAAGCCTCACGACAACTGAAATGGCTAATAATTCTAACCCCGCATGACAAGAGGAATATCATAGCAACCGTCGCGTTAGAAAACGAGCGCATCATAACTAGTGCACATGCCACAAAGAAGACATTCCAAAGAACGCCATTAGGATCTGATCATACTTCGTGACTTGGAGGATTCCGTTCATCCAATCATGGATGGAGAAGTAGGGGAAGAAAACTGTGAGAGTTATATTGTTTATAGTTTTCTCATTCACCATCCATTCTAAATGAAGGAGTTGTTCTGAGAATATCAAACCAAGATCAAAGGCAAACATTTTTTAAGAAGAGGATTTATTCTTTCATCATGAAGCTTTGGAAGAAGTAAGGTATTTTCTGAAGAAAAGTTTGTGACTCTTGTTTATTATGAAGCTCCTATTTATATGCAGAATGGGAGAAGAACAGATCATAAAACGGTCAACATAATAATGGCCTGGAGATATGAAATGATTTGGTGCAGTAAAAGGCGTTTATGAGAAAGGAACATGGAATCGACATTAGCAAATCAAGTGAAGACGTGTGGAGTTTCAGAAGAAATCAAACGTCGGTATCGGTCAAAGAGACTGCGAGTTTCAAGAAGTAAGTGAGAAATCTTTTCATATCCTTTTTGTATATCTCTTTCACTTCCTGACTACTTACGACAATACTCAGCAAGTGGAGGATTGGCTGTGTTAGAAAAAATATGTCACAATGGTTACGAGGATACGAGTCTAGCTGGCGAGACTAGACTTAGCTTACAAGTCACCGGGGGCAGAGGATACACACCTGCTCCTTAAGCCGCGACCGCTCAGCTGGTGCGGGCGTAGGATGTAAGGTATACATCCCGCCGCCTTAGGATTTACAGTCTGCAAGTTAGGGTTTCTTATATACCATCGCCTTGAGTAAATAGACCCACGGTCTTATTAGTCTTTGTATTTTACCATAGTTAGGACTAGGTAAATCTTAGCTATAAATACCCCCTCCTTACATTGTATTGTACATCAAACGATTCACACAAATCCGGCTATTCTCAACGAATAATACTCGTTAATTTCTTGTCTATTACTTTTATCTCAGTTTTACTTACTGTTCCTGTGTATTTACCGTATTTCTTGTGCTAACAAAATTTAATTGTTTTACCTAAATGACCAAATTTAGGCATAAACACTGTCTGCCACCAGGTCAGTGGCAGGGTAAGGGGGAAGTGGCAGCTAAGATTTTTTATTTTGAAGCAGTGCCTAAATGAATGTGCTATGCATATGAATGTTAGAAAAAATATGACCCCTCATTTGTAATTTTCTTTGTTTAGAGTGCTATTTTTGAAAAGTTCTCATCAATATATGTGTGTCATGTGTTTGTACATACATTCTTTTCATTTAGTTATGATTAAATAGTATATAGTTTTACTTCATTAAATCACTTCATTATAATATGTTGGTGTGGTTTAGTGTAACAAGTTAAGAGGTGGAGTGGCTTAAAGAGATAGATACAAGCGTTTTTAAATATCTTAATTTTTAGTGTGCCATTAATGCTACTAATCAGATTAATTATAAACAGTTAATTTTAATAGCTGATCCTTAGTTGATAAATGCATAGGTGAGCTCTTTTAGTAAGGGGGATATGTAATAGTTGATAATTTACAAGGTCTAGCATCAGTATACGTAGTCCATTTTATTTCCTTTCATTTTCTTTTTACTCCTTCTGTTTCAAAAGAAATATTACAAATTAATTATTAGTTGAATTAATTATTAACTATTTTGACTCTAATGCTCTTTATGTAATTTTTAAAATATAATTTATATTTCCAACTATATGAATAGTCATTGTTTATGCCAAAAATTGTACGTCTAGGTTAAACAATTAAATTTATGAAAGGGTCACAAGCAATACAGTATAAATGATGGAAAAAGTAAGTAAATAAAGAGGAAAATAATAGACAAAAAAGTAAGTAGTATTATACCTTGAGAATGGCCGGATTTAGTGTAAATCGCTTGATGTACAATACAATGTAAGGAGGGGAATTTATAGTAGAGATTACCCAGTCCTAATTATGGTAAAATACAAAAACTAATAAAGGCTATGGGCCTATAAACTCAAAGCGGCGGTATATACGAAAGCCTAACTAGAAGACTGTAAACGGTAAGGCGACGGGATGTATGTCTTGCGTCCTACACCCACACCACCTAACCGGTCATAACTCGTGGAGCAGGCGTGTGTCCTCTATGCCCGGTGACTTGTAGGATAAGTCAAGTCTCGCTAGCTGGACTCGTATCCCCGTAACAATAGGTGGAATATTTTTGCCCATATAGTCAGAACCCCCCTCCCCCCCACTTGCTGAGTGATGACACAAGCAGTCAGATAGTGAAAGAAGCATGATAAAAGACGTAAAGGTGTGAATGTACCGATACTCGTCCCTTGTCTTTTGCATGCGTTGCATTGAATGCAAATTCTTCCGTACAATGACGTGTACCTCCGTTATTGGAGGGGTTTTCTACGTATCTTCTCATTGCTGCCACTGTTCTGTTCATATCCAGTAATTATTGGGATACACATTATGTAAACTGCAATCACGATCTCACATAATCACGATCCCATGTGACCAATATTGTTCAGCGTCCCATCGAAGAATCCTCCTAGGCGTATATACGCTGTAATTATAGAGGTTTTTATCGATCTCCAAATTGTTCAAGAGCTTTTCTTCAAGAGACAAACCTTCTTCCAGTCTTAACAACAATTCTATCCTTTATCATGGCCCAAGGACCAAATTTCCTTCCTGCAAACTTCAGAGCTCAAGATTATCTTCCTGCAACCTTTAATTTTGAAGGTGATGGCCGAATGCAAGGTCAGACAGTCAAACAAAAAGGTAAAAATAGCAACATTTCTACGAGTGATACCCGTCCGCAGTAGTAAGGGATGACATATCTCGCATCAGGCTTGATTTTCAGTGGCCCAAAATCATAGACATCATTGTCCCTACTGCTGAAGAGATAATTTACTCTCATCGTGTTGGTTATTCAATGGTCCACATATACCCTTTAACTCTGTGTCTCAACGAGCATATTCATTTGATCGTTGAAGAGATATGTCGTCAATAAAATATCTGCCTAGGTCAAGTAGGGCCCTAGTATGCGATTGGTGGTTGTGTTAGATCACCTGGCGAACCATGCCAGGGTAAAGTTTTCCTTCTGGCATCTTCTTGCTTTCTACTCTCCTCGTCTCCACAAGGTGGGCATGTTGATGTTCATAAAAAAGAGGAAGAAAGGTGTCGTCCTAAACAATGAAGACTCCAAAGACCACGGCTGGGTCCATCGATATATAGCAGTGCGGACGCCAGATACAATTTCCCTTTTTCCCTTTCCAGAGGTCTTTAATAGGATATGTAAGTTTCTATGCCCTTATCTTAGCACATTCCGCGTTTGTTGTTTCTTCAAACTGGCTTTTCATCTTTCGTAGCAAATTTTGTGACTGCTATACAATTAAATAGTGATGAGTTAACCATGTGGGTTACTGCGATCTTTGCGAGAAACCCTCCTACTTCAACGACTTTCACAGCTCTGGCCAAAGGACCATGGTAAGTCAACTCTTCAAAATTTCTCTAGTGATCCCTGGCTTCCACTGTCTTCATTACTTCCTCCTTGTCTTAGGGTTCTCCCGTCGTGAGATGCCCCCACTGAAAGAGATTCTGATTGATGCCTCGTACATTGCTCCCTTGCCCGATATGCAATCGTTTGGAGGGAGAATTGTTGAGAGGGCGGGCAACTCCCATTCTTCAAAGTGAAAAAGATCTCTTGACAATGTGGTGGTTGTTAATGAGCCTTGGTGATTTCTGATGGTGAGGGCGAAGTCCCCCGAGTGCCTGATCCTGAGGCCGTTGAGACTCCTTCTTCTGCTGCTGTTGAATCTGGCCCGTCTACGTGAAAGCGCAAACACTTGATGGATGAGTCTCCTGAGGCCAGAGAAGAAGCTCTCGTGGAAGATGAGGTAGTGTTATCACCCACTCACCTCGAACCTCAATCATCAGGTTAGTTCTTCACACCGTATACCGATTAGTACAATTTCCTTATGCGCTCCATAAGCAAATATATTTGGTATACATGTAGAGCCCACTATATCGACTTCGGCCCCCAAGATGATTAACTTTTTCCAGCGACATCCTGGAAAGGAGGTGGCCGTGGATGCAAATGATGTAGTTGAACCAGTGGATGGTGCCCGCGAGGTTGTTATTCCCATTGTTGCGAGAGTTAACCTGTTTAAGACCCCAAGGATTGTGACAGACCACACCGCTGACTTGATCGGTCCTAATGAGCAAAGACATCCCGTAGGTTATAGCCGCCAAAAGCTGCTTGAGGTCGCTGCAGGGTGCTCTCTTCGGGTAAACATTCCATCTCTGTTTTTCAGCACTTTACGAGTTGAATCCTTACTCTCCCTCTGCTAAATACTCGTTCCAACATTCATCCAGAGGCTGATGGTTTATCATGAGATACTCCATCGAGGAGGATCGAATGAGATCCTGAAAGCCCTGTTGGGATAAGTCGCTAGCTTGTAGCCCTTTATGGAAGAAGTTTAATGACTGAGAGGGGAGCTTCATACCACGCGCAGAGCCTATCAAATGGAATCTCTGAAAAGTAAGACCCTTGACGAAGATTTGAGAAGTAAGATCCGTAAGCGCAAACAGACTGTGGAAACCCTTCAATCTTCTCTTACGGTGGCCAAGCTTTCAGAGCAGCTTCAGCGTAATTGTTGACACCCAACTTTGTCCCTCCTATTTTATAATTTACCATACAAACTTCAGAAAATGCAATATTATCTTCTCAGACAAAATCGCATTATATCAGGCATTTGTTTGTGTCGTCCTTATCATTCAGTCCCCCTATTCATATACATACATATTTAAATGCTTATTTTATTACATAATTGCATCATTTAGGTCGTTTTCAAAATACTTGCATAATTTTGTAGCTATTTATGCGATTTATACACTTGAATATCCATTTTACAATTATTTACACTTAATTAATACTATCTAAATTCATTTATAATTATTCTGAATCACTTATAATTTTCTCCTAAGTCCCCAATATTATCTCCCATATTTTATTAATTATTCTCTCATTTATTAGTATTTTTAAGCTAATTATTGGGCAATTATACATACATATACACTAATATACACCCTATAATACATGCCACATATACACATCATATTATTTTGGACCCACGCACACGCACATCAGCCATGCAGGCCCGCGTGGCACCTCCTAAACTAATCACACGTCCACGTCAGCCCCCACTATATTTCTTCTCATTTTTCTTTAACCAAACACACCCCTCACCAAACTAACCCTAAAAAATTTCCTCTACTCCTTCCTAAAACTCAGCCGCCGATATAACTCCCTTCCCTCTCTCCTCCTCCGCCCAAAAATAGTCTCGATACCACTACAGCTCCACCATTCACGCCCCCTGCTCCTCCTGTTCTCTCTCCTCACTGGTAGCACACGCGAATATTGCCTTCTCTCTCTCCGTTTTGCACGGTCTCGAAAAGGAAATAGATGATTCAACTTGAATCTTTTCGAATCCGACATCACAGGGCTTCGAAAAAGGAATTCGATATCAATTTACACTCACACACAGCGAGAATCAAGTCTTTCAAAAAAAATCTTTGCCAATCGGGTCAACCCGACCCGGATATTCAAACGGGTACACCTTTCTCTTTTCTATTTTTCTTTTCGTGTCCTGATTCGGGTTACAAGAAATTCTTGTATGATTAATTTGATTTAATTCTTTGGAAATATGTATGTCATGCTTTACTTGATGATTAATTTGCCTATCTTGCCCTGCCCATAACTGGTACTACCGCTTAGTTTTCAATCGAAAGTTAATGAATGTAATCACTCGTTTAAAGTCATGATCAGTTCGCTATAGGATTGAAGTCGTATATTATTTTACAAGTCATGAAGCGTCTGATCGTTTGGGGATTTCGAGCTAGTTTTTGAAATATGTCTATACCTGCTTAAGGTAAAAAAATCGAGAAAACGATATACTGAACTTAGTTGTTAGCTTGATTTCTCAAATGATCATATGAGTTTGAATTTGCATGATTAATTCCTTAAATATACAAACAGTAATATGAGACCTTCGATGTTGTGCACTAGCTTCAATAATATATGTCTGTGTATATGCTCCGCTTTGCTTGATAGATGCACTGGAAAGTATTCTCTTTTGCCTATTGATTTTGCAATTAAAATGTGTTTCTGCCTTATTAGTTTTCTCAAATCAGCATCCCAATTGCTTATATGTATGACTGTATAGTTTCCTTTTTATACTAATTGACAGAATATATATTATCTTACCATGTACATAGGTGAACCTGGATGTGAACATAATCATATTATTTATCTTTGGGATGATTTTATAAAAGAAAAAGCACTTCTCTGATTACAACTTCCAAACATCTAGGCTTATTATTTGAAAATTATATGTTGTGGTATTTCCTTAGTTTAAACAGATTGACAATACCAATTTCTACCTTACATATAAAGGTGTGATTGATTTTTTTCCTTTCGGTTGTTGATTTGAAATCCTAACAGCTCTATTCCTCACCTATAAAAACTAGCCTCCCCCTACACTTTGGAACATATCTGACACACTCACAAATACTGAAAAACACTCATGCAATACTTTCTTTCTATCTCTCACGTAGCAGACTCTAAGAACTCGCTGAAAGCTCTTCCTGGCTCTTCTTTTACCTGCCTTCTCCTTCTTGACTTTGTTGGTTTGAAGACTGGAACCAAGTTTGGTATGCTTGCTACTTGATCTCTTTTCTTTTTACTCTCTCGTTGTTCTTCAGTAAGTATACTATTTTTACTGAATGAATGGTACAGTTATGACTGGACCAGTGTGTGTTGCAAAACCATGATCTTTTAACTGCCTTTATGTGCGTGCAACCCTCTGTTTCGGGTGGGCCTCTGTCCGGCCAAGAACTAACCCTTTATGCAGGTCTTGTATAAGTTGGATAGCTTAAAAGCTATACCATGGGTGAGATTTTAATTGCAGGAAATTAATGCTCAAATACGAGGTGTATAGACCTGAGGATGATGATGTTTTGTCTAAAGGATAACAAATCCTCTAAAGTCTGGAGTACTAAGGATAAGATTGAACTAGGGAGTTCATCTATGTGTAAACAGTGCACTATTCCCATCTCTCTTTTATGTTTATACATGTATCTTCCCCCTAGACTTTATTATGTATTCATTAGGATTCCGCTTTGGAATGTATTGCTAAAACAGGTGCATGAGTAAAGCTCGCTCTAAGGGTGATAGACAGTGGCTAAACAGTGGCCACTTCCCACCTCCTCTTTATTTCTTTTCGAATGTAGTGAAAATAGAACTTGAAACAGGTCCATATGTGTAATGCTTAGAATCAATAGAATCTTAAATTGACAACTGAACTAGTTTGTACAGAATTGTAAAATCTGAAATTATGTTAAGCAGGGAAGGTTTAAAGACAGTTATGAGAGGGATATAATTTGAATTTTTCCAGAATTGGGGCTATTTTTACAATTCTGCATCAATCGAGATTTGTTTCTGCAAAGTTATAAAAACTGGCCAACTTTAATCTCAAGGCCTGAATTTCTGAGAGCATAACGAGAAAAATTGATTTTAGAAAAGCTAATCATGCTCTTTACACTAATTAATAGTGTACAAGGGGAAGTATAGGCTTTGGGGTGAATCCAATGCACAAAAAAAAAATTAGAAAATGAGCTATTTTTTATAAAATAGTCGATACAATTTTTTTGTAACATGATATACCCTATTTTTCTAAACTGTTGACTATATATTTACTTAAATATATATGTATTTATTTATGTGCATTGAACTTTCTTTTTTTGCAAAGTTAGAAAATATTTTTTTACTTATATATTCATTTGTGTAAAACTATATTGATATTTTTGCTTTAACGTGACCCCCAAAATAAAAAAGGCCACTTGGAATAGATATTTGACAATTAAAGTCAAAAGATCCCTCCAAAAATAGCTATATTTTCTACATACAATAGTTTTTTTTTGTCCCTATGATTCAGGTAATTGTATTATGGAGGTTAAAATTGTTTAAAGTTTTCTTACTGTTTTAAATATTTTCCAGAGACAAATTCATTTCAGATTTGCTGAAGTAGATCAAATTCTGAGTCATTATTTCATTTTTTAAGCCTCCAGAAAAACTAAAATCTGAAATCAGGGCTAAAATTGCGACTAGGCAGTTGTTGTAGGCCGTTTGCGCAAATCTTCATACAAGTTAAATCTCCCTGCCTGTAATGGTTTGCTACAGTAAGCCCGTTCCTTATTAGACTTGTGCAAATGTCCTCTTTAGTTCTTTCTCTTGGTCTTTTAGTTTAATTTTCGATGGTTTAGATACTTTTAAGTTTGACTTGCACCACTAGCCTTCAATTTAGCTTGTGCTTTATCATGACCTTAGTTAAGAATTATTTCGAATTCCTTGCGCATTTAAAACTTATTTGCATGATTGGTCTATAATCCCAAAATATAAATCCAATCGGGAACCACTTTTTCATGGGACTCGGGAAGTGCCTAATACCTTCTTCCCAAGTCATATGGACTTCTTACTTATGAAATCTCTTAGAAAAGATCTACTCGGAGTTAGTTTTGACACTTAGACGATTTAGGTGACCTAATACGCCTTTTATACAAATTTATTAGGTGGCGACTCCAAAACTCGTTCCAAACGAGTCACCTTAGTCAAACCAGACCTTCGAACTCGATCCGAGCTCGAAAAATGGGGTGCGACAGAATGGCGACTCCGCTGGGGATAACTTGAAATGTCCTAACCACAACGGGTTTAAATTTTGGAATTTTATTGTTATTATTATTCTTGATATTATTATTTCGGACTAACTCTCTTTCTTTTGTCTTCATTTTTGCCTTTTGTTGTTGTTGTTGTTGTTGTTGTTGTTGTTGTTGTTATTATTATATGTGACTAATATTTTGTATGATTTTTAAAAGGGCATTCCGCTCATAATCCTCTACTCCTGTAATATTTACACTTGCACACACCACGAACAATTGCGTGGACCCCACGCTCGTTCCACTTTTAAAGCACCATTTAGGGAAAGTACACAAAATTAGCCAACTAGCGAAGCTGTTGGCAGTTTGTGTGCTTTCAACTTCCAAATTGTCCATTTGGGAGAACCTTGTCTAAACCTAACTCTTAGCAAACACCATTAGAAGCATTCACCGCATTCCATGTTCTAAACTTTTTTTCACATCATCGTTTTAAATTATCTTGCCTGATTATCTCATTTTCACAACTAACTTGTTTCATTTTACTTTTTCCTTTCCTTTTATTAAAACTTTTTATTTTTTATTTTAAACTGATTTTATTTCAACTTGTGCATATTTCAAACTTGCGCATTTTGCTCATTGGCCCGCCACTCCTGGTAACTTCAAAATCGTGCGTTGAAAATACGGTGGTTACAACCGCTTCTTTCCTCACAAAAAATTCTTTTAAGTGAACAACTTAGAATCTTTTTGATCCGTGATGTTCCCACTCCCGAGTCGTCCGCTTGGAAAGATAATAATACCTGGTTTAGCTATCTCCATTTCTTAGTAGCAACGCTAGAAATCATGCATCATGACATATCATTAGTCGACTTGTTCTCAAGTCCAATAGGCCAACTTGTTCAAACAATCTGAACGGGTTTTTTTTTACCCCAAAGAGCACAGAACATGATTTATTGCCATATAAGTAAAGGATTGAACGTGCAAATGTTAACCGTTTATTGAAATTATTCTGCATTCAATGCCATTCAAAGGCACAAATGGTAACCGAAACGGCATCAAAGCCCAAATTGAATCAGAAACGACTGTTTATTCCTAAGCGGTTAGAATTATTATGCATTCAATGCCATTCAAAGGCACAAATGGTAACCGAAACAGCACCAAAGCCCAAATTGAATCAGAAACGACCGTTTATTCCTAAGCGGTTAGAATCATTTTGTATTCAATGCTATTCAAAGGCTTAAATGGTAACCGAAGAGGCATTAAAAGCTCATTTTGAAGCAGAAATGACCGCTCGATAGATGGGATGACACATAGCGCACGTTTGTCCTTTAAGCATTATATAAAGACTTGACATCCTTGGAATGTCAAAAGTCCATTAGCAATTTCCGTCTAAAGTGTCTAAAGAGTTCTCAACCTACAATGACACATCTCTTCATATTCTCTGTTGCAAAAGCTTGTGCCACACGTTGATCATTTTGCTCACAATAAAGCGAATTTTAGGCATTTTCCTTCTCCCTTTTTCCTATCATCCTTCACCTTTTCCAAACGACCATGGCCAACAGAACATTTGACATGGTTACTGAAATCCCTCAGTTACTTAGAGATTGATGGGAAAATCTAAGCATAGATCAACAAGACCAAGTTAAAGTGGTGTTGGGGAATATGATTTCACTAATGGAGCACACTGCAGTGGAAGGGATGATAGAAGCAGCACTGCACTATTGGGATGCAGACCGAGCAGTTTTCACTTTGGGAATGTAGAGTTGACACCATTACGGGAAGAAATAGGCAGGTTAACTCAATTACCATTTGAAAGTGAAGAAGTCTTATGCCTAAGAACATTAAACCCGATGAGTTCTTCGAAATGGTAGGGTTTAAGCCCGAATTATGCACATACAACATAAAGCAGTCGGGAATTTCTCTTACTTCCCTCTATATCAAATTTGGATATGGAGAAGCATTTCATGAGTCCGAAGACTATTTCAGCATTAACCAGGCAGATTGGCAAGAACAGAGAGTTCTCGCTTTTGTTACCAGCTTTTTAGGGATTATTGTGTTTCCACAACACAAAGGACGAGTCGTCGTTTGCATGGTATCAATTGTTGATGCCCTACTCAAGGACTTTGACAAGAAGTACACTTTGGTACCCATGATTGTTGTAGAAATATACCGAGCTTTAGAAACATGCAAGAAGGGTGTTACTTTTTTCGAGGGTTGCAATTTGCTTCTACAAATTTTGTTAATGGAGCACTTGCAAAGAATGAACAGCACAGACCAAGCCTTTCATTCCAGACCAAGATAGAATTACATCTTAACTCATAATGCCCGCATGGACAACGCCCCCGAGAAATGGGACCGGCCAACAACTGCCAAAGGCTGGCACCATATATTCTGTCAATTGACACCTAAAAACATACAATGGATGTTTGATTACTTTCCCGGCACAACAGTAATCATAAGATCCAAAAAAGCTTCTTTTCTTGTCTTAGTGGGATTTAGGGCAGTTTACCCATACACTCTTTTAAGGGCACTTAGACAAGCAGGGAGAAAGCAGATTGTACCCCAAATTGCAGACATCAGAAGTTTCAAAGAAGATATTTTTGGAGGAGTGATACCATTCAAAAACAAGATATTAGAACTTTAGAAAGAAATGCAACAAATGAGATTTGAGACTATTGGACGAGACAGGTTTGATGTAGGCTATGATGAAGATTATCCAGACTGGCTAAGGAAAGACATAGCAAGGGCAGTTCAACCAAGAGCAATAACAAAAAGGAAAAGAAATGCTGACGAGTTAGAATCTGAGTACAAAAGGTTACGCAAACAACTGGCAAGGGCACAAGGGAAAATAGCATAGAATCAAAGTTTGATCGAAGCAAAGAACAAAGAAAGAGGCAAATAACACAGTAGGGTGGAACTATTGACAAAACGCATAGAGTCTATAGGTGTATGGGCTAGCGAAGGAATGGGCTTTGTGGCAAACAAAGAAATAGAGAAGAAAGAAAGAAAGGCTTAGGAGATGTTGAAGAACTTCACATTTGGCATATCCCGACTCTTAACTGATGCAGACAGTATCATCTTCCAAGGATATTCATCAGGGGCAAGTTCGACCGAGGAAGACTCATCTAAAGAAGAAGAAGAAGAATCTTCGGGGGATGGATCGGCATGAAAGATGTTTACTTGGCCATGATGTAATTTCCTAGTGATATTTAGTTTTTTCCATTTTTTACACTATTTCACTATCAGCCAATGTAATAAACTCCAATAAATGAAATATTATCTCTTAGGATCCCTATTTTGTTAGCAAATGAAATGATGCACGTGGCACAAAGCCCTTTTCAAAATCATCGTGTGTAAAATGGTTCTTCGCATTATAGGATGCATTCGTTACTTGATATGTGTGCATTGCATGAATTCGTCTGTCGCTCTCTCTCTCTCTCTCTCTCTCTATACCTAAGTGAATCTTTTCCCAAAATTCAATCTCTCTCCAATGCACATAACCTTACTTTTCTTTCCAAGCTAATACTCAAATCCTGATGTTTGAAATCTTTTGCACATTCTGATTATTTCCTATTACTAACTCAAAGACTTCCTCTCCAAAAGGTCGGCTCAATTTGAGGACCAAAATAGAAGACATGGCTAAGCAGAGTGCATTTGTTGGTGATTTTTCAAAGCAAGATGGGGTTGTTGCGGCAAGTATTATGTGTATGGAGCAGAAAATTGACTAGGTAAGAGGTGTGATGGTCGGCCTCAATGGCACCTTTGACATGCCACAAGAATTCCCGAAACCAATGTTCGAGGATCACTTTAGTGCTCCGGTCTACACTATTGCACCACCCGCCATACATGAGTGTGATCCAAAGCATTTTCTAAATTTACATTCGCTCATGGTTGGAAGAGCATTCAAAGGGTTAGTAGGAGGCAATCAGGATATGAGAAGTGAGGACAATCCACCGAATGTTGCAAAGATTTAGGCACAACAATCGGATATCAGCATGGTGACGAAACTTCCGTTGTATGATGGAACTAAAAATCCTTATGTACATTTGGGAGCATATCTGCACCAATTAGAAAGTATGGAACACGACAATGAACTCAAGAGAAAGCTATTTGTTAAGATACTTACAGGGTCAGCTATGATTTGGTACATAGGGCAAGATACAAGCAAATGGACTTCTTGAAGCAACCTGGTCGAAGCCTTTATTAACCGATATAAATCCTATGGCGACCATCGTACATGCAATAGCTTGTTGAAAAGGAAAAATATCATAGAACCAATTTCTGAAAAGGTATTAGGTAATAATTTGACTGAAGCACAATATAAGGATATGAACGATGCAAAGAAAGGGAAAGCTACCATTGCCAAAACCCTAAGTCATATCCCATTATCTCTCTATAACCAAACGATTATTCCTTTTCATGAACCACCTCTTGTTATATTTGAGAAACTTAAGTCTATCGGGATGTTGCAATCGCAACGTGGGGAAGTCTTTACCCCACTACCACCTCACTTTGATTCAACCAAACATTGTGCATTTCACTCCAACATACCAGGTCATGACACCAATGAGTGCACTACTCTAAGAAAGGAGATTCAGAGTTTAGTGGAAAATGGTAAGATAGTCGAAGTGCCAAAGGGAAAACCTCAACTTATGTAGTGCCAACCTCTGAAAACTTTGTCTGACGCCGAAAGTTCTGGAGATCTTTCTTTCAGATCTCTTCCAATTGTCTATGCCTTTATGCTAACAATTGAAGTTTGCTCACAGTCAATTAACCCAATTTCTTATCAAAAGCCAACAAATAGCACTAAGATTTCCTCTCGCGATGCTCCTCGCAAGTTCACTTCCATTGGTAGATCATATGCAAGTTTATACGGAAGGTTTAAAAATGCAGGGATAGTGCACCCTATTGAAAGGAAAATTTACAAGGAACCGTGGAAAGCAGATATGAAAAAGTCATGTGTTTAATAATCAGGCATGCCGGGGCACAATATTGAGAAGTGTTTTGCTTTTACAAAGAAGATTGAAGAGCTGATCAAGTATGGGAAAATCAAGATTGAAAGTGCTAATGATGAAGCAATTGCAGATGACCAGGTCAAAGAGGCAGCAGTTTAATGACAGACATCCGAATACAATAAGAGAGCTTCTAAGTTGTATAATCTTTGGAGACATTTATCTTACTTTCTAGCAAGCTTTATGGCACTTGTTTTTAAGATTTCCCTTTTATGTATTTTGAACTGTGTCTGACCTGATTCCTGTCAGTAGCAGGATACGTAGGCAGCCCACAGCGGGTTCGGTCCCTTTATAATAAAATTTTTATTTTGCCCAATAAGGAAAGTTGATGCGAAGTTTGGAAATGAAGCATTTGGCTGGCACTAAGCATGAAAGACAATAACGAAGTATCTTTTGAGAATGTACCGGTACAGGCTCAATTTACAAAGGAAATGATGATTGCACTCTAGTCTTTGATGTTCGACAAGAGCCGACCTCCATTTTGGTCATACAACACCCAACCTTTTCCTTAACCTTGCACAGTTTATCACAACATCCTTATCAATGATTCATCAACCAAATTCTTTGCCTTGACTGCTACATAAAGCACTCAAGCAATCCTTTATAATCTCTATACTATTTGTCATAATTTCTAATTCAAGCATTAGTCTATCATATGCCTTCTAAGCATCCTCCTAGCTGTATATGTGGCCTTTATGTGCTATTTTGTTTCAAAGTTTATAATATACTAACTCTATTTTGCATATTTTGTCATTTTGTTAAAGGTTGCCTAGCATTTGAACACCTAAATTGGCAAGAATCTGCATTAAGAAGAAGTTGAGATGATAAGCCAAGATGAAATATTCACTTTTGGAACAAAAGTCTTCAGAACCTCAGACATATGGCATCGAGAGAAACAAGACTCAACAAGACATTTCAGACAAATTTGACAATCCTGATTCTACTACTATGCAAGTTGTGGCAAGGGACAAGCAGACACAGCTGGCAGTATACCCACATAAAAAGTACAGAAAAGAAATCCAACCAAATGAACACGAAAGTCTAAATAAAAAGCTCCATGATTTGGAAATGGTCATAAAAAAAAAAGAGGAGTTTAAGGAACATTCAAAGTTTGAGCTATAATGATTTGTGTCTACATCCATATGTTGAGCTACCGCATGGATACAAAATTCCAAAATTCAGCACTATCGACGAAAAAGGAAATTCCTTCTATCATTTGAAAGACTACTGCAGTAGATTAATTGGAGTTGGACATATCGAGGCTATCAGAATGCATTTTTTCATCCAAAGTTTATTTGGGTTGTCACTCACTTGGTACACCAAACAAGATTTCAGAAAATAGCACATTTGGGAAGATATGGCCCGAGATTTTGTGGAGCAATACAAGTTCAACATCCAAAAGGATGTGCACCTATATGAGATGTACAAAGCCAAAAGAATGCAACACGAGTCTTTTGAAGAATATGCTACTCGATGGAGAATCGAAGCTTCAAAGATACACCCTCCTTTACCTGAAAGTTAGTTACATATTTTGTCCAGATCCAATAACGGATTTACTATGAGAAACTGCTCGGCGTTCAGGCACACGACTTTCTTAGTCTGATTCGAATAATAAAGGAACTCGAAATTGGCATTCAAGAAGGGAAGATCATTGGAAGTTCAACAATGCACTATGTTAATCAACATTTTCAACCGGAGGCACTTGAGAATTTGCAAAGTAATGAAGAGGACAACACATTAGTCGCCGTGGCTGGGCACCAACCACCGTACAACCAGACTCAACGGAATCTACAATTTCATGATACTCCTGACTTACACAGTAGAGAACCTCCCCACTGTCAGGATTTGCAACAAAAACCTTATCAAGCTCAATGCAATCGGCACCAGATAAAAAGGATGAAGCCTCGCACATTTACTCCTCTAGCTGAATCTCTGACAAACATATTTGAAAGAATGAGGTATTAAGGGATATTGAAGCAGAGAAATGGATGGGTTCCTTGTTCAGATTTTGATCCATCAAAGACTTGCGCATATCATTCGAACATTCAAGGTCATGACACTAAAGAATGTCCAACACTGAAGCACAAAATTCAAAACTTGATTGAAAAGGAAAGATAACGGTACAACAAGAATCACCAAATGACAATTCCAAATCTCAAGTTGCAAATACAATCTATGTTCAAGTCAATCCATCGATGATAGCTCCGACGCATTTGAAGATAAAGCGCAACACATGAAGACAACCCGTCACCATGCAAAACCTACCATTTCTACATTTGACTACACTTTTGCTCTTCTTCTCTATTTTGTACCTGAACTACGTATGACTTGATTATTGTATTGACAAGATATGTAAGCAGCCTACTTGGGCAGCGTTTCATTATAGTAAAATTTTCATTTTCTCCTAGCTAAGATAAGCATAATTTTTGGAACATCCTCCTAATCCAATACATGCACCCAAAAGTTTTCAACCTAAAATGGAAAAAGTATTCGCATGATCGATTGGGTAACAAAGATTTTCAAAGATGTCACATCCAAGGACAAATGCAGTTTCGAGCCGACACTCGGGTGTTCAACGCAAGGCAACCACTTTGTTTTAAATTAACAATTTTTTCTTTGAGAGCAGATCTTCTCTTACAAAACAAGACTCGCTGGAAATACAATAATCTAAGGATGAATAACTCCAGTTCCAATACCTGACATGCACTAGAGGAAGGCACTTACAAGCTTTTTGACATGGAACCTCAAATACGACGCTTAGCCTCGCCAGGCTTAAAATATGACGACTAGCCTCGTCAGGCTTAAAATATGACGACTAGCCACATCAGGCTTAAAATATGACGACTAGCCTCGTCAGGCTTAAAATAAAACGACTAGCCCCGTCAGTCTTAAAATATGACGACTAGCCCCGTCAGCCTTAAAATATGACGACTAGCTCTGTCAGGATTAAAATATGACGACTAGCCATGTCAGGCTTAAAATATGACGACTAGCCTCGTCATGCTTAATATATGACGACTAGCCTCGTCAGGCTTAAAATATGACGACTAGCCACGTCAGGCTTAAAATATGACGACTAGCCTCATCAGGCTTAAAGTATGACGACTAGCCCCGTCAGGCTTAAAATATGACGATTAGCTACATCAAGCTTATAATATGATGATTAGCCTCGTCGGGCTTAAAATATGACGATTAGGCCCATCCGCCTTAGTATTGGATATACACATATATTTTATTTTGCAGGTACTACTATTAGGCTCGTCTGCCTTAGAATTGGACATGCACGTATGTTTTGTTTTGCGGGCACTATTACAATAAGTTGATCTATCAAAGGCAATAAACTGGGCAGAACTTTTGAGGATTTCTCAAAAATTCCAAAAGATGCAAGTCAACACTAGGGCAGAATTTTGAGGTTCCCTCAAAATTCATTAAAAATCGATACTCACAAGCCCGAGAAGAAGCAACGAGGGGATTACATTGCAGCAAAGAACGACACAAGTTTCGAAGAGGATGCACAAATCAACCCTCCCCTCTCCCTACAACTCATAAATCTTTCTTTGAGTGCAGGCACGAAATACTAATTATAACAACAAACACGGCAACATCTATGACAACACTATAAGACACTTTTCGATCTTTCGACAATCCTTTGAGCTGCTCTTTACTCTCTCACACTCGCTTTCAAAATCAGTTCCCTATATGGAAATCGTGCAATCACAAAATTTTTAATACGTATTATATACCATTTTAAAACTCCATTCGGAAAGCTTAGTCCCTTCATTCTGCTTTTGCTACTTCATCAAATCATTTGTTCCCGCTCAAATCTAAAATTTCTCATATGCAAACAAGTAATCTGTCTAATCCTTTATAAAGAATGCAGTTTGCATTCTTTCTGATTGGGGCTTACCTCGTGTGAAGCTTGCCTGTTTGTTAATCATGCGTGTCTTTGTGCCTAATGGTGTCAATTCGTTTGAATAGTGCGAATTTACCGTGCTTACTCCTTAATATGTTATCAAGTCTAAAAGCACACACCAATCTGAACTTTTCATACTTGGACAAATTAACTCTTGAAACCTGAATCGTGCGTCATATACATCTCACACAGGAAACATGCCATTGTAGAACTTCACACGGTCTTATCCTCATACAACCCGAGATATGTAGACAACTCAAAGACCAAAATTCGGCCAAAACACCCAAAAACCCTCATTTTTCTTTCCAGCATTTTGCCCGCCTGTCGTGACTAAATTGGCTACTCCATCAATTATCTTTGCCCGAAGATTCTCTCATCATCCCCGGGCAAAGAGGGGCAGCTGTTGACACCCAACTTTGTCCCTCCTATTTTACAATTTATCATACAAACTTCAGAAAATGCAATATTATCTTCTCAAAAAAAATCGCATTATATCAAGCATTTATTTTTGTCGCCCTTATCATTCAGTCCCCCTATTCATATACATACATATTTAAATGCTTATTTTATTACATAATTGCATCATTTAGGTCGTTTTCAAAATACTTGCACAATTTTGTAACTACTTATGCGATTTATACACTTCAATATCCATTTTATAATTATTTACACTTAATTAATACTATCTAAATTCATTCATAATTATTTTGAATCAGTTATTATTTTCTCCTAAATCCCCAATATTATCCCCCATATTTTATTAATTATTCTCTCATTTATTAGTATTTTTAAGCTAATTATTGGGCAATTATACCTACATATACACTAATATACACCCTATAATAAATGCCACATATACACATCATATTATTTTGGACCCACACGCATATCAGCCATGCAGGCCCGCGTGGCACCTCCTCAACTAATCACACGTCCACGTCAGCCCCCCACTATATTTCTTCTCATTTTCCTTTAACCAAACACACCCCTCACCAAACTAACCCTAAAATATTTCCTCTACTCCTTCCTAAAACTCAGTCGCCGATATAACTCCCTTCCCTCTCTCCTCCTTCGCCCAAAAACAGTCTCGATACCACCACAGCTCCACCATTCACGCCCCCTGCTCCTCCTGTTCTCTCTCTTTGCTGGTAGCACACGCGAATATTGCCTTCTCTCTCTCCGTTTTGCACGGTCTCGAAAAGGAAATAGATGATTCAACTTGAATCTTTTCGAATCCAACATCACACGGCTTCGAAAAAGGAATTCGATATCAATTTACACTCACACACAGCGAGAATCAAGTCTTTCAAACAAAATCTTTGTCAATCGGGTCAACCCGACCCGGATATTCAACTGGGTACACCTTTTGTCTTTTCTATTTTTCTTTTCGTGTCCTGATTCGGGTTACAAGAAATTCTTGTATGATTAATTTGTTTAATTCTTTAAAAATATGTATGTCATGCTTTACTTGATGATTAATTTGCCTATCTTGCCCTGCCCATAACTGGTACTACCGCTTAGTTTTCAATCGAAAGTTAATGAATGTAATCATTCGTTTAAAGTCATGATCAATTCGCTATAGGATTGAAGCCGTATATTATTTTACAAGTCATGAAGCGTCTGATCATTTGGGGATTCCGAGCTAGTTTTTGGAATATGTCTATACCTGCTTTATGAAAAAAATATAGAAAACAATATACTGAACTTAGTTGTTAGCTTGATTTCTCGAATGATCATATGAGTTTGAATTTGCACGATTAATTCTTTAAATATACAAACAGTAATATGAGACCTTCGATGTTGTGCACTAGCTTCAATAATATATGTTTATGTATATGCTCCGCTTTGCTTGATAGATGCACTGGAAAATATTCTCTTTTGCCTATTGATTTTGCAATTAAAATATGTTTCTGCCTTATTAGTTTTCTCAAATCAGCATCCCAATTGCTTACATGTATGACTGTATAGTTTCCTTCTTATACTAATTGACAGAATAGATATTATCTTACCATGTACATAGGTGAACCTGGATGTGAACACAATCATATTATTTATCTTTGGGGTGATTTTATAAAAGGAAAAGCACTGCCCTGATTACAACTTTAAAACAACTAGGCTTATTATTCGAAAATTATATGTTGTGGTATTTCCTTAGTTTAAACAGATTGACAGCACCAATTTCTACCTTACCTATAAAGGTGTGATTGATTTCTTTCCTTTTCGGTTGTTGATTTGAAATCCTAATAGCTCTATTCCACACCTATAAAAACCAGCCTCCCCCTACACTTTGGAACATATCTGACACACTTACAAATACTTATAAACACTCATGCAATACTTTCTCTCTATCTCTCACGTAGCAGACTCTAAGAACTCTCTGAAAGCTCTTCTAGTTTCTTCTTTTACCTGCCTTCTCCTTCTTGACTTTGTTGGTTTGAAAATTGGAACCAAGTTTGGTATGCTTGCTACTTGATCTCTTTTCTTTTTTACTCTCTAGTTGTTCTTCAGTAAGTATACTATCTTTACTGAATGAATGATATAGTTATGACTGAACCAATGTGTGTTGCAAAACCATGATCTTTTAACTGCCTTTATGTGCGTGCAACCCTTTGTTTCGGGTGGGCCTCTGTCCGGCCGAAAACTAACCCTTTGTGCAGGTTTTGTTTAATGTTGGATAGCTTAAAAGCTATACCATGGTTGAGATTTTAATTGTAGGAAATTAATGCTCAAATACGAGGTGTATAGACCTGAGGATGATGATGTTTTGGGTGAAGGATAATAAATCCTCTAAAGTCTGGAGTACTAAGGATAAGATTGAACTAGGGAGTTCATCTATGTGTAAACAGGGCACTATTCCCATCTCTCTTTTATATTTTATACATGTATCTTCCCCCCCTAGACTTTATTATGTATTCATTAGGATTCCGCTTTGGAATGTATTGCTAAGACAGGTGCATGAGTAAAGCTCGCTCTAAGGGTGATAGACAATGGCTAAACAGTGGCCACTTCCCACCTCCTCTTTATTTCTTTTCGCATGTAGTGAAAATATAACTTGAAACAGGTCCATATGTGTAATGCTTAGAATCAATAGAATCTTAAATTGACAACTGAACTAGTTTGTACAGAATTATAAAATCTGAAATTATGTTAAGCAGGGAAGGTTTAAAGACAGTTATGAGAGGGATATAATCTGAATTTTTCCAGAATGGGGGCTATTTTTACAATTCTGCATCAATCGAGATTTGTTTCTGCAAAGTTATAAAAACTGGCCAATTTTAATCTCAAGGCCTGAATTTTTGAGAGCATAACGAGAAAAACTGATTTTAGAAAAGCTAATCATCCTGTTTACACTAATTAATAGTGTACAAGGGGAAGTATAGGCTTGGGATCAATCCAATGCACAAAAAAAAAAGAGCTATTTTTTGCGAAATAGTCGATACAATTTTTTTGTAACATGAAATACCGTATTTTTCTAAACTGTTGACTATATATTTACTTAAATATATATGTATTTATTTCTGTGCATTGAACTTTCTTTTTTTGCAAAGTTAGAAAATGTTTTTTTACTTATATATTCATTTGTATAAAACTATATTGATATTTTTGCTTTAACGTGACCCCCAAAACAAAAAATGCCACTTGGAATAGATATTTGACAATTAATGTCAAAAGATCCCTCCAAAAATAGCTACATTTTCTAAATACAATAGTTCTTTTTTGTCCCTATGATTCAGGTAATTGTATTATCGAGGTTAAGTTTTCTTACTGTTTTAAATGTTTTCCAGAGACAAATTCATTTCAGATTTGCAGATGTAGATCAAATTCTGAGTCATTATTTCATTTTTTTAGCCTCCAGAAAAACTAAAATGTGAAATCATGGTTAAGATTGCGACTAGGCAGTAGTTGTAGGCCGTTTGCGCAAATCTTCATACAAGCTAAATCTCTCTGCCTGTAATGGTTTGCTACAGTAAGCTCGTTCCTTATTGGACTTGCGCAAATGTCCTCTTTAGTTCTTTGTCTTGGTCTTTTAGTTTAATTTTCGATGGTTTAGATACTTTTAAGTTTGACTTTCACCACTAGCCTTCAGTTTAGCTTGTGCTTTATCATGGCCTTAGTTAAGAATTATTTCGAATTCCTTGCGCATAAAAGTTATTTGCATGATTGGTCTATATCCGGTCGGGAATCACTTTTTCGTGGTGCTCGGGAAGTGCCTACTACCTTCTTCCCGAGTCATATGGACTTCTTACTTATGGAATCTCTTAAAAAAGACCTACCCAGAGTTAGTTTAGACACTTAGATGATTTAGGTTACCTAATACGCTTTTTTTACAAATTTATTAGGTGGCAAATCCAAAATTCGTTCCAAACGAGTCACCTTAGTCAAACCAGACCTTCGAACTCGATCCGAGCTCGAAAAATGGGGTGCGACAGTAATAATGCAGCCCACCTGGAAGCAGTTATAGAGGCTCTGCAGCAAAAGCTATCTGGGGTACATGAAAGAATCAACGTTGCTGAAAATAGTGTCTCTGATGCTAGGGGACTTTCCGCCTTCCTTCAAGATGAGAATGACAAGCTAAAAAGCAAAGTGGCGTCCCTGGAGAGAGTTCGCAATAAGCTTTACAATGATGCTCATCTCAAGGAGGACTAGATGAATGACTTGAATGCTCGTTGCATAGCTGAAGTGGATCGTGCTAACATCGCAGCCGCTCTTGCCATCTTTTTTTAGGTCCGTGACGATCTTAATGTGGACCTGAGGCTGCGATTGCTTCGTTGACCGAGCTTGTGGCCCAATCAAATGCTCAGATGGGATTCGACCTTGAAGAAGGTTCTGAAGAGGTTAGTGGCGAAAGAGGGGATGAAGCGCTGGCTGGGGGACCTGCAGTTAGTGAAGCAGGACTTTCGCGGAGTGTTGCCGCTGAAAAGAGTCCCCCGAGAAAGGAATAGAAACCCCTTTTTTGATGTTTAAGATTTTTTTTGCATCTAAGTTCTGAACAATTTCCCGTGTTTTGCAGGTGTTATGATATTTTTTTGGCCCGCTTTGAGGCTTTTTAACTTGAATTACTTGTTAATTTGTTTGTGACGATTTTAGTTTCCGCCTTAAACAATTTATTAAGCAATGTCTTCGCTAAGCCGTGCCTTCAAGGGTGTATGCACCTAAAGGTTAGGCGGCTTTCGGATGTCCTATATGTTATAATGTATAGGAATTTATCAGTGAGCCTGCTTGGACAATTACGTCCGTTGTGTGCGCCAGTATTTGGCGGCTTATGTTGCGTCCATGATAGACGGTTGTTTTGCGCCCATAATAGGATGTCTTTAGTCCGTGTAGGAACGAGGCATTTTTGCGTTCCAACTAGAACGTCTTTGCTTGTATACTCGAGTATTTAAAGACTTTCTGGCACTATTCAGGCGGGCGTCTCCACCGACATGTAGGTGCAAATTTTTTTGAATTGACAAGTTCAACTTACGAATAATGTCTGGTGGCTGAGCTAGACGTGAATCTATCTCCAAACGACTAGTTTACCCTGCTTTTGTCACAAAAAATGAGTGCATTACTTCAACATGGGTTTGGCCGGGGCTATGAATATTTGGATCGTAGATGGATCTAAATTTATAAAAAACTGACTAAGTAAAGTAGTAGTTTTATTGATAGATAGGGGCGCAAGGCCTGAACTATTATGGGTGAAATCCCATAACATAGCTGATGAGTATGAAAATACCGCAATCAAAATTAAAAGAAACTAGAAACTTAATTAATTAAATACTGAAAAGAATTATACTTCCAAGTGCCCTACTCCTCCCCCTCCCCCAAAAAAAAAATACATCAATCAACCGAACAATCATAATTGTAATTTTGGTTTATTGAGGTTTCAGGGTCTTCATCGGCGTCAGGGAGGTATGCTTCTGGTGCCCGTTCGGGGTCAGATGCTCCTAGGATCGCTGTCATGTAGCATTCCCTTACTGCCTTCTTATCTCTGTTGATCTCTTTTATTCCTCACTTGGTGGGGTAGTTGAGTTTTTTATGCCAAACAGAAGGCACTTCTTTGACCTGTTGAATCCACGATCATTCTATGATTGCATTATATGGGACCCCTCCTTTGATTACCTGAAAAGATGAAACATAATCTGCCCCCGGGAGGTGAGTAGCAAGGCTAACTTCCCTGACAGAATTTTTGCATGAGTTGTTAAAGCCTGCCAGTGTATAGACACTCGGCGTCATTTTGCCTTCAACTCACATCGCCTGCAGGGTGTCCCAATTAATGAGGTTCGCGGTGCTGCCGGCGTCGACTAGGACACGCTTGACGTCTGTGTCCTCTATTCGAAGCGTTATGACCAATTCATCGTGGTGATGAGTGTTGCAGCTAGTGCTATCCTCGCAACTGAATAAGATCATCTCTTCTTGGGTGCGGCCCTCGTCGGGCACTGCCTCATCGTGTTTCGAGCGATCAAGCAACGTTGGGCCGCCGACTATTACGTTGATGGACCTCTTAGGCTCCGGTAAGTCTGGGGGTCCCTCTGGAGTTACGCTTTTGGCATAAGTGTGATTTCCCCTATCAATAAGTAGGTCCTTCAAATAGCCTTTATTAAGTAGATTCATAACTTCTAAGATTAGGGCCCTGCAGCCAGCAGTCTCATGTCCATGATCCCTATGAAAGTCGCAGTTAAGGTTTTTGTTTCTCCTGCCAGGTTCGGCCCTCATATTGTTGGGCCAACGCAACTGGGCATCCTTCACGTGATCTCTCACGAACTCCATGGCGTTGATGCGCAGTCCCAATTCTTCAAACCTATTGGGTACCTAATCTATGTTGAGTGACCCATTGTGAGGTGGCGTCGGAGCCTTCCTGTTATCCTCCCGCTTTTTAACCGGCCTAGGGAAGTCATCCATGTAGTCTCTCCTACTCTGTTTTCCTTTGTTTGTAACTCTAGGCTCTTCGACATATCCTCATTTGTGTCTTTGACAGATGTTGTCTTCGGCAATTGGGCGAGCTTCTACAACGGGGGAGAATGATTGTTCAGGCTCCAAGCTCAACTTCTCGGTGTATATTTGATGCAAAGCGTTCCATGTTGTCACATGATTTTGAGTTAGACTCCATTGCAACTCCCTAGTAGCTAATGACCCTTTGGAATAGCTTTATGTGCAATACAATATAAGGAGGGACTATGGTAGAGATTACCCAGTCCTAATTATGGTAAAACACAAAGACTAATAAAGGCTATGGGCCTATAAACTCAAGGGGGTGGTATATACGAAACCCTAACTAGGAGATTGTAAATCCTAAGGCGGCGGGATATATGCCTTGCACCCTACACTCGTACCGCTTAAATTGTCGTAACTCGTGGAGCAGACGTATATCCTCTGTGCCCGGTAACTTGTAGGATAAGTCTAATCTCGCTAGGTGGACTCGTATCTCCGTAACAATAGGTGGCGTATTTTTTCCCATACAGTCATTGTATGAATTCACAATCAAATTAACTATTGTTGACTCTCTAATACTCCAAACTGTGAATAGAGATGGAGTGCTTAGTTGAAAAGCAATAATGGAACTGCAACAACAGTGCATCAACTAGGGGTGGAATTTCCTTGCTCCAAACTAGCTTTTGCTATATATAGATTCTATTAAACCTCATTGAAATGAGAAAAATTCTCGTAAAGTAGTAAAAGGGATTCAAAATAATTTTAAGTACAAATTTAATTCTTATATATAATATTTTTAAATCCTTTATATAAAATTCTGGCTCGGGCGTGACATGAACACTGCACACAAAAAGTGGTACCATCTCGTCAGAGCAAGTAGCAAACACCTTTCCATGTTGCTCCTTTTAGGATGTACACCATGTATTTAGAACAAGTAGGAAACACCTTGTCATTCTTTTATTGACGTATACCATCCACTTCCACTTTACTCAAAGAGTTGCACATTACATAAAGGCAACATCTATTTTTAGTTGTTTAAGTTACGATTTGAAAAGAAAGTTAACCTGTACAATTGCACGGTAATTGTAATAGCAGTTGTTCAATGTAGAATCAAAGAGAGTAAAGCATCATGCAAAAGTAAATTATCCAGGATTTAAATATTATAAGTTCAAGTTTGAACTTTACTAAATATATGCAAGTAATGCAACCCATTTGATTTGTTGAGTTTGAAATCTATCTAATTTAGTGATTTTCTCACATACATGACACATAATATTTCGGCTAAAATTAATAGTAATACATTAGATCAGCTACATACATCACTGTAGTGGAAGACACAATATTCACGTTCATGTTTTTAAATTACAGTTTGTTGGAAGAACTTTTCCTACTGATGTTGATTCATTTAATTTACTAGGCAATGTCAAATTCACAAGGTCAGCAAGACTAGCAAAACGTGTGTCCGTAAATGCAATCCATTGTATTTCTTTCTCATCCTCTTTATTGCAGTAGGAACAGCAACTAGGAATGCATGAACACGCACAAAAAGAAAGAATAATACTCCCTACCTTTGAATTTATATGAACCCTTAAATTGACTAGCTAGTTTTGGGTCTGAGTTTGGACATTAAATTTTTAAAATCATTTTTTGAAATATGATTACATATTTGGTCAAATAAAATATTGTTTGGTTCGTTGAATAGAAATAGATTCACATGGATTGAAACAAACAAAATACAAAGTTCCCGAAGAGGACTCATCAAAACAATCTCTTATCATCGGTACTATATGTAATTCAACTGATCAAAACCTAAACAAAATCCTTGATTTACCCATTCGTCCCCTTTCACTAATTTGTAGAGTTTCCTTTCTGGCACTTGTCCTTAATCCACTTAACCCCAAAAGAAGTCCCACTTTTCAACTTCTTTGCTCCTACCACAGCTACAGACTTTGCCTTGTCAGCTCCCACAGTAGCTGCAGACTTTGCCTTGTCAAAACTTGCCGATGCCATCTTCGTCAACTTCTTGCCACCGCCGTTGCTTTTTCCCTTGCTCCCCTTATCTTCTTCTTCCATGTCATTTTGACTTCCCCATTGATCTGCCCAACTTGGTCCGTTACTTCCCATTCTTGAATATTTCTTATCTTTGGACACCAAAACATGAAAAATGTAGACTTTTTAGCAACCAAATACAACATTCAAAAAAAATTAGCAACCAAACACAATAAGGCTTGAATTTTGAGAAACCAATACACAATAAACTTTGAATCTTCAGCAAACAAATATAATAAAGTTTAATGACCAAATATTTTTTCTATCTGTGCTTGGTATCCACTTCTTGGCCAGATTAGTTCCCTAATAAATCAGGATTCAACAAGAATGATATTTGGTATGATTCCACAAGTGCGATTTGACAAGGGTGAGGTGTACGTGACATTAACCCTACTTCAAACGAGGTAGAGATGCAGTTTTTTATATACCCTCAGCTCAAAAAAAAAAAACGGAAAACAATTTGGAAAAGGGAGGAAAAAAAATACAAGAATAAAATGACAAATGAAAATACCACAGAAAGAAAAACAATGACATCAACGTATTAAAGGTAATCAGTATGAATGAAACAACAGTAAAAGCTAAGGGTAAGATGACTAATTAGGATAAAATATCACCAAGGGCTAAAACAAATCCTATCAAAAACGATTTATTTCTCAAACAGTATACCACCCTTAAAGATGGGGCGGTACTACAACCTTTTGTGGTGCAACCAAATACAATAAAGTTGAGAATCTTGAGCAACCAAATACATTTAAATTTGAATCTTGAGCAACAAAACAAGATAAAGATACCCAAAAAAGTAAACAAAAAAATTATAGTAGAAGAGAAGATGAGATATTTACCAGGAACTGATGGGGTTGCAAGAACTCAATGGATGGAGCAGTGCTATAGAGAGAATATGTAATTGTTTTCATGGGAAAAGAGGATATAAAGGACCAATTGTAAGAAAGGAATTTAATTGCAATCCTATTGGGATTCAACGCTTTGCTGTCACGAATCTTTGTTATGTTAGGTTCCACTAAATTATGGCAAAAGTTAGGTGAAATTTCAGTTAAGTCCTTATATTTTAGTGGTTTATGT
Source organism: Petunia axillaris subsp. axillaris (assembly GCA_029990575.1). Classification (NCBI taxonomy): domain Eukaryota; kingdom Viridiplantae; phylum Streptophyta; class Magnoliopsida; order Solanales; family Solanaceae; genus Petunia; species Petunia axillaris. The sequence continues at coordinate 6,025,032 of JARKNS010000001.1, read as the reverse complement.
ACTTTGACCCTTATACTTAAGACTACTGAAGAAAAAAATAAATCATAGACAAACTGAGGAAAAAACTGACTTATTGTTTAATTTTGACTTGGCTTGGTTTTATATTACTCTCTCCGTCCCAAAATGAGTGTCTGGTTTGATTGGACACAGAATTTAAAAAAATAAGAAAGACTTTTAAATCATGTGGTTTAAAAATGAAAGGTGTGTGTAATGTGGGTCAGTGTCTTTAAATTCTGTGGTCCAAAACAAATCTAAATTTAAAAATTGTCATAAAAAAAAATAGACACTCATTTGAAGACAAACCAAAAAACAAAGATAGACACTCATTTTGGACGGGATCAACAAAAATCTTCACAAGAGTGGAATTTCTTGTAATTCTCCAATGCCTAATATTCAAGTTTGACTTTATCTATACATTTATTCCATTTTCTTAATGTTTTTAACATCCGTCTAGCATGTCCCACCGAATATGTGCAGCCACTTCACCAAGGAAGACAATGGAAAGATTCAAATTGTCCATGAACCATGCCAATTAGTTGAAGAATAAAACATACCAAATGGTCTGGTTTTGTCTTGCCTAATACGTTAATAGTTGGTCAATGGCGCCCTTAGCTTGCAATTATGAAAGAGATCACATATGCCTTTACTCATGATAAACGTAACTGTTAAAAACTCATTTGTCTATAATTAATTTGATTAGCTCTAATGATTATCGCATGTACAAAATTAAATAATTAAAAACCTTTATACACCTCTTTCCATTAACCCCTCCCCTCCCCCCCCCCCCCTCCCCACCCGCTCTCTTAGCTTTTTACCTCACCCTAACACAGAGATGGATTCAAGATTTAAGTGTATGGGTTCTGAATTTAAAGATAAGACAACTACCTCAAGCTAATATATAGTAATAGCAGGATTAAGGAACAAGTACCGATATAAAATATATATGTAAAAAGTAACGAACTACTTAAACAAAATATATGTCTAAAAATATTACCATTACAAGTGCACTCGGCGAGTTTTCATATTTTGAAAATGATCAATGATCGTATCATTAGGTACACTTTCAAATACTTCATCTTCTATATAGCAAACCAAATAATCATTCAAAAATTCATCACGAATTCTGCTTTGCAAATCATTTTTAACGTACTTCATCGATGAAAAAGCTCTTTCCACCATTGTGGTAGCGACTGGTAATATCAAACTCAACTTCACAAGCAAGTAAACAAGTTTCCATGTCTTGTGCATATTTATTTTTACCAATATTTGTGAAAGATCTCCAAGTCATTTTAAGTTAGAGAAAACATTATCCTTTTCTCGCACATAGTCAATATAGAAGTCACACTCAAAACTAATATCTTCAAGTTTGAAAGCACTAAACTCATTTAGATAATATGTGGCAAGTTTCATAATCCTGTCTTTATCGTAATATGCAAAATAATTACATTGACTCAAATTAGCCATACAAAGAAGCAAATCAGTATTTACCTCATTGAAACGATTGTCAAAATCTGAAAGTTGCAAATCAATAATATCATAGTAAACTTCAAATCGCAAATGATGTAAATATGTAACACTTGAGCGATTACGTTTCGACTTTCCAAGAGCATAGATTTCATCCATGGTGGGGACACAATGTCATGTTTGTCACAAAATGAGGAGATGTCTTTTGCCAAATCCTCCTATTTAGACTTCTCTTTCATTGATTGGAACTGTCTCTTTGCGAAACCAACAAGATTCATAGCACTCACAATATATTGGTCTTTTCTTTGCAAAGCCATATGCAAATTAAAAGTAATTGCCAACACTTTCAACATCAAATATAACATATACACAAGTTCATAAGTTGTTTTGTCATCCACTAAAGTTTTTGCCATTTTTTCTCTAGATAATGTACTCCCTCATTTGAAAGCGTCCATGTACATAAGAAATTGATGAGAATAATTTAATAAAATTATGTATTGTCTTATAATGAGATCCCAACGGGTATCACTTGATCTTTGAAGCCCAAGTTCTTGATTTAATCTACTTCCTTTGTGAATTTCACCAAGAACTAGTAATTCCGATAAATTTTCTGCTTGATCATCTCGAAGCATCTTCTTGCGATTGAAATCAAAAAAATTATCCACATCACAATGTTTCTTTGCAACAGCTACAAGAGTCAATCGCAATTGATGAGCGAAACAATGTACACAATGCGCTGAAGGAGTAACTTTCAAAATTAAAGTTCTAAGACCATTAATTTTTCTTGCATATTACTAGCTCCATCATAACTTTGTCCTCGTATTTGAGATAAGCTCAATAAATGTTCTAAGAGCAAAGAATAGATCGCTTCTTTTAGTGACCGTGCAGATGTGTTGCACTTGGTGCACCTATGTAAGATACTAGGGGGGTGAATAGTGTCCTTACCCGATTTTAAATTCCTAAAACTGGTCTTTAACTTTTCTCGCCTAACTTACAAAGAACCAGGTTTCTTGCAAGTTTCATCTATCTCTGAAACTTAAACTTAATGCGGAAACGTAAATAATACAGAGATTTTTACGGGAAAAAATCCTCACTCAAGGGATACAAAAACCACGAATCAAACTCTTGGGATTTCAACTCTCCACTAAAGGAAAATCCGAGCAAGTTTTAGACTACAACGTAATGTAATCAAGGAACTAGACCTCCCTAGTACCTAGAACCTTCCAAGCCACACATTAGCTTGTAAGGTTGACTCTACTTCAACAAAGAGTAACCTCTACTATATGTTTCTTAACAAGCTGATAGATTACAATTCGATAGACTATAACAAAAACTAAAACAACAGACTTAACTATGAAACTGCTCAATCGTAAGGTTCTGCTGCTCAGCCTTTGTTCTTGCACACAATGCCTCTCACGATCTGTTTGTTCTCGATTTGCTCTGTTGAGATGTCTTGAGTGCGTAAATTAATTCTGGCCAAATTAACTTGTATATATAGGAGCTTGACTTAGCCGGATCCAACTAAGTTTAGAACTCCTTTTTCTATTTTGGAATCCGTTTCAAATAAGGTTTACCCATATTGCCTTATTTAAAACCTAAGTTAATTTGCCTTAGTTTCCAATCCTTTTCTACTTAGGAACCGGAATCCTTTTCAGCACCGCCACAAGCTTCTTCTTTTCCCGGTAGGATCGGAACTTTGACTTCGGTTGTTCTTGTTCTCCTTCTTAAACTCTAACTCAAATATCTCATTGACCAGCTCAGTCTTCTTACTCAACTGTGAACCTTTTCGTAGTTCACTTAGCATCAGGTCTTTTGTCATCTTCAAAACTCATTCTTCAACAAATTCCCCCTTTTTGATAATGACAAACACTGTGGTCTTAACGAGGGTATGTAAGCACAAGAACTAAAATTTCAAACACTAACCAAGAACCAGGGTAATACTGTTAGGCAAAAATAGGTCACAAACATACAGCTAACTAAACAACATCTAACTTCCCCCTTTTGGCATCATTGAAAAGTTCCACAGTTGTATGAACCTGCTCAACTTAGATTAAGTCAAGTTGATTCTAGTGCCATAGGCAGCTAGCCAACCTTTGGACGTCAGGAACCTATTTCAGACAATAAATACTAGCAAAGTAGGATATTTATATCAACATAAGTGCCAAACCGGCTTAAAAACATCCAAAACATCATTCAAATATTACAAATCAAAATATAATAATTGTCTTAAAACCAGGTCATATTAAGAACCAAAGAGGGGACTTGGGAAAGGAACTAGTTCAGAATTGGGGAATATCAGGGATGTTAAAGTGAGCAAGCAACAAGGCAATGCAACGCGAGTTTCTTTCACATTCACGCTCCAGCTCCGCATCCAGCCTAGTGTTTTCAGCATTCATCCAGGCCAGCTCATCATTTTGTCTTTCAGGCTGCCTCCTGAACCCCTCAATCTTTCTATCGATTCTAGCATTTCTTCTTTCCTTAGCTTCCTCCCCCACATGCTCTGGTTCATCAGCAAGTTCACTATCCAGCACATAGTCACAAGATTTCAGAATGTTCCTCCCAAACACATCATTGTGATCCAGCTTAGTCCACTTCCCAACAGGCACCCCAAAGAAATCAAATACCTTGCTCAGTAGAAACCCATAGACTAAGGCATGTTTACCCAACCCCATATCAGCTACCCTACCAATGTGCTTAATCATCACTTCAGTCGATTAATACGAACCTCTCGATCTAGCAGGTCCATATAGGTCAGATCTAGAAAGTTGGCCTCACTGCGCCTCTCCGACCTCTGCAACAGGTTCTTCAGCATAAATTCAAATAGCAACTGGTAGAAGGGTTGCATTGCTTTCTTCTTTACTTGTGTTGCCCTTGCTAGCCTAGGTCTCCATGCAAATTTTTGGGTCACCTTCAAAGCAGACACACCATCTCCTATAGCAGGCTATGAGTTTCTCATGTATTCACTGTAGCCCTGAGAAGGAACACCTAAAATCTCACCAAGCTCTACACTGGATTACCAGACCCTTCACTATGGCTGTCACAATTCCCTCACTTACTGTGCAATTAGAGTAAAATTCTCGAACCTTTTGCTCTCTCAGCTGTCTAGTTCGATCATTGAACAGGTTCAACCAACCCTGAGCATTCAGCTTAGCACCAAGCCATGTCATCCCCTCCAGCTCTAGGTCAGTGAAAACTTTACACTTTACCAATGGCAGACTCCTAAAGTTAGCTACTCTCATCTTCTTGTCTTTCTTGTCATCTCCAGTCACCAATTTTGTCTTTGAACCTCTCCTACGTACTTCAGGTTCCTCCACAATCCTCTCATGCTGCTCTCTAATAGAACCTCGAGTAGCAGGTCTCCTAGCATGACTCACAGTTTTCCTACTACTTTCTCCCATTCCCTCAGCATCACCAGAACCTCCAATATTAGAACTATCCACAAATTCTCCTCCCTTTACCAACCTTCGTTTCTTCACAGTTTGTCTCTGTTCCTGAACCACAGATCTTTTACCCAATCTTCTTTGTTCCTCCACCACCACAACATCAGTTTCACTGGAGGAACCTTCACTAGCTTGAGGAGTAGGATTAGCCTCAGGAAACATCGCATTCACAGGTTTAGTAAAGCCTACACCCTCGACATTCTCTTCCACATAATCATCAATTCAGATCTGCATCATCACCTGCCACAGAACCAGAGAACGAACCAGGTTCTTTCTCAAGTTCCTTGGTGGGTTCAGTAGATTTTTCTTCTCCTTTGTCGCTATTGGTCTTTTCCACCACAGACACTGTCTCAGGAACACGTTCCAACCCCTGTATCAACAGACTTTTCTTTATCAATATTTCCTCCTACCTCCCTCTCCTTTACACTAACTTCAGCAACTACTTCCTTTCCTAAATATACATGCTCAGAAGTTAAACTAGTTTCTACAACAACACTACCAGTAGGAGAACTAGGGTTTACCCTTTCGGTTTCTTGAACACTTTCTTGAACAGTTGCGACCCCTTCTTCCGTACCAGCAACTGAAACACTTTCCCCCTTACTAGTTGCTTCCTCTATCAACTTCTTCTGCCTCAATTTCGCAAACCTCCTCGCCATCGCTACAGAGCGACTCGCAGCTAGTTGCTTAGCCTTTTGATTTAGTTTAGAAATTTTGAGTTTAGGAGATGAGGGGTGTGAGTCGATTTTAGAACTGGTCGACATTGTTACAGAGTGTTGTGTTTTTTCTTAGAGAGAGAATGAGAGAAATCGTCTAGAGAGAATTTCAGTCGTTAACTCTGATAGAAACAATGTATTTCTAATGCTTAATGGAATAAAGAAGGTTATATGTTGTATTGGGAAGGGGAACGGGTAATGGGATGTGAAAAAGCTATTAACACATAATTACGTCTAGGAGCTGGCGCCAGCAGGTTCAACGAATTTGAACTTTAAACACCTACCACTAATCCGGCGCCAAGTGAGGATAATTGGTAACGGATTGGCCATGTAAGCCAAGTATTATACTTAGCAAGTAAAATAGAATGTGTACCTGAATGTCCATGCACCGGTTTCTTTAATGATATCCTTTATTCAAAATTTTGCCAGCATCTAAGTCATGAAAACGGGTTCCAAACTGGTCAACAAGCAAAACAATTAAGTTCCAGATATAGAATCAACTAAACAAAGTTAAGCTAGGTAAAACAAGGAAACTTCTCTAGCCAGTCATTGGGTGAACTATGTGCTGGCTCGTTTAGTCTATCTTGGTCATCCTTAACTCAAGCCTGTTCTTTTCAAATTGTAACATGTTCAATGCCTTAGTGAAGATATCAGCAATTTGATCCTCAGTCTTGCAAAAATTCATAGTAATTAGGCTTTTTTCAATATTGTCCCTTAAAAAGTGATGCCTAATATCAATATGCTTTGTTCTCTTGTGCTGGACCGGGTTCTTGGCTATATTAACTACACTGGTATTGTCACAAAAGATTGGAACTGGTCCACACTTGATTCCAAAGTCCTTCAACTGCTGCTTGATCCATAATAGCTGTGAACAGCACAAAGCAGTTGCTACATATTCAGCCTCAGCTGTAGATAATGCCACTGAATTTTGCTTCTTCGTAGCCCACGAGACTAAACAAGGACCTAGGAAGTGTGTCATCCCAGATGTACTTTTCCTATCAATCAAGTGATCAGCATAGTAAGCATCAGCATACCCAATTAGATCAAAACTTCCACCTTTTGGGTATCATAATCCAAGATCCTGAGTTTCTTTCAAATATCTCAAGATTCTCTTGACTGCAGTTAAGTGTGACTCCTTTGGTTTTGACTGGAACCTTGCACACAACCCCACACTATAAACAATGTCTGGACGACTTGCAGTTAAATACAGTAAAGAACCAATCATCCCTCTGTACTTGGTTTCATCAATTGAAGCATCAGTTTCATCCAGATCTATCTTTATTTTAGGAGCAATGGGTATATTCATATCCTTAGAAGACTTCATATCATACTTCCTTAAGAGCTCTTTGATGTACTTCTTCTGATGGATCATTGTGCCTTCCTGATATAATCACCTAATTTTGGCACGAAATTTTTTTTTTTAAAAAAAAAAAAGAAATCGCTTAAATTAGTCGTGCTAATTTCTCTAAATTTGTGAGTAATTCTTCTTAGATTTTTAGCATTTAGTCTAATTTTATTAATAGGAAAATATCGAAAATTATTTCAAAAAATACATCTTCTTTTAAATGTAAAAATGAGTAGTTGTTGAGTATATGGACTTTCGTTCATTAAATGTTAAGTTGTGGACCTAAGTACATTGCTAAATTTAAATTAATTGGGCTAATGTTAATATGAAAGTTAAGAAAGGAGGAATCAAAGTCAAAGTGAAGTACAATGGCATGCCACAAAGTAGAAGATTCCCAACCCTTTTTTGTCCCTTATTATAAGGCAGCATGCTCAAAAATTAAAATGGCTAAAAAGTAAAAAAAGGGTCACATGGTCTTGTCCCGCCATCTAGCCACACACTCATCCTTTTATTTGGCTTATTTAAGAGGGCTTTTTACCCTCATTCAAAGAAGATATCTACACACGGAGGAATCTGAAAACAGACACACACGAAAATCTGGGGGAAAATACTTTCTCTCTCAGAAAAAAAAAGAATTTTGAAAAAGAAAAACCTGAAAATATGGAGTAAAGAAATAGAGAAAATAAGAAGCTAGGGAAGGAGAAAACCTTAGAGTAATAAAAGTTGGGGTTTCAGTTTGAAATTTTGAGGTAAAAGTGGCTGTTCGTTGCTTGCTTAACGTTGGTTGTTGCTGGTTCGTTGAGAACTTTAGTTGCTGGTGGATCACACTGTTGTTACTAGGGACTTTTATCTCTACTAGGTAAATACTATTTTCACCTCTTGTATTTTCTTCAAAACTTGTGGTGTTTGAGAATGAAATGGTTTAGAGCTTAATGAAAATTTTTGCTCATGAATGTTAATTTTTTTTTCTTTAAACCTGCTGCAAAGTTAAAAAAGAAAAATGGTGACAAGAAGTTGCTGAATCTTGTCACGTTCATGTTGGTTGTATTCTTTAAAAATTTACATTTCATCAGTTAATATGTACGGAAAAGGAAAGGCTTGTTAATTGGTAGTCCAAGCTTCAGTCAAGGCCGAGAGTAGAAGTGCTAGACCAACTAGGACAGTCATGCAAATTCACTAATGTAATGCGGTCCAATAATGCTTCTGCTAGAAATCATGTTTCGTGTGTTTGTTTACTGCGTAGTATATACTGTTTCTTAGGGAATCTTAGTTTGATAAGTAAAGTTGGTGCTGCATGTTAAAATTGTAGCCATTTTCAGGCAATACTAAAAAATTATATTCATGTTAAATAACTGAGATTTGTAAAAAATAAAATAAAATGGACAAGTATGAAACAAGTAGGCAAAGTTAGGATACAAATGCAAACAATTCATGCTAACAATTCAAAGGTTGGCAGAACAATGTTATGACGTGAATGGTCTCATCCAAAGTTTTTTTAAAAAAAAAATAAAAAATAAAAATAACATTGTGTTTAAAGAAAGGAATACGGCCAACCTTTATTCTTTTAATGTAATGAAATGTGTAAAAGATTCTCGCGACTAGGCAAGTGATAGGCCGAACAATCACAAAATCAAAGTCGCTCAAATGTTTATATGGAACTCATTTATATTGAAAATTCGAACAGACATTGTGTTCGGGTTTAATTATCATTAGAGTACCCATCAATGAACAGACGATGTTAAAATTAAGTAACGTAACAAATGCCGATACGTTCACTCAAAACTCATTTAAGTTGGAAGATTTCGTCCAAGTAAAGTGCTTGTGCGATCACATCCGATTGAGTTTTTGTTTGCATGAACGAGTGATTGTAACTTAAGATTAAAGTATAACAAAGGTCCAATGTTTACATGAAACTCATTTATATCAAGATTCGAATGGACAACGCGTCCACGGTTAATCTCTGGTAGAATTTTCATCAATGAACGAGCGACTTTCATCCAAATCAAAGTGTAACAAAATAATAATTTGGCAATTAAACAAACAAACAATAATTCACAAACTCGGAGAGCGTCAATAAGGCAACTGTGCTTGCACAGGACTCGAGGGTGCCTAATACCTTCCCGAGAGTCAACCGAGATCCTTACCCGGAACTCTGACGCAGACCACTAAACGAGTCATAAGTGTTCTAGGTACACCACTTTGGTGACTTGGCACACATTTAACTTGTCAAGTGGCGACTCTGAAATCTCTAATAATTTGTGTACCTATTAAACACCTAGTCACAGCCTTTTAAAACAACCTTTTTATTTTTAGTAAATTTTAGGGCGTGACACCTGAGCTTGCTTGATTTGTAAGCCTAAGAAGAAATTTAGCTCACCCATCATGCTCATCTCAAATTCACTTCCCATCAGGTCGGCAAACTCCTTGCAAAGGTTCTCATTAGTAGCTCCAAAAATGATATCCTCTATATATACTTGAACAATTTGCAGGTCCTTGGCTTTCTTCCTTAAGAACAAAGTATTGACTATTTTACCTCTTGTAAAACCATTCTTCAATAAGAACCCAAACAACCTTCATGTTTCAATCCATACAGTGCCTTGTCATGTTTGTAGACATGATCAGGAAAATCTGTACTTTCAAATCCAGGTGGTTGAACCACGTACACCTCTTCATTCAGATAACCATTAAGGAATGCACTCTTTACGTCCATCTAGTATAGCTTAAACTCCATGTAAGCTGCAAAGGCAATTAACATTCTAATGGCTTCCATTCTAGCCACAGGTGCAAAGGTTTCATCGTAATCGATTCCTTCTTTTTGACTATAACCTTGAACCGCCAATCTTGCCTTGTTCCTTGTTACTATGCCATGTTCATCCAGCTTGTTTCTAAAGACCCATTTAGTGCCAACGATGGACCTGTCCGCTGGTCGAGGGACCAGGTGTCATACCTTACTCCGTTTAAACTGATGAAGTTCCTCTTGCATAGCAATCACCCAATCTGGATCCTCAAGAGTTTCTTGTACATTCTTAGGTTCTATTGAGGACAGAAATGCAAAGAATGCACATAAATTCTTTAAAGCCCTTCTAGTACCAATTCCAGTATTCAAATCAGATATGAGGTTCTCCAGTGGATGAGAACTTTGATACTTCCAAGGTTTAGGTTGAATCTGCTGAGTAGTGTTTCCAGGAGGAGCTGAGTCATCTAAGTCCTCTTCATCTTGTTCTTCAGTTCCCCCTGTCTGATTGCCTTCTAGTTCCCCCTGAGTCTGATCCTTATCACCATGATTATTTTTATCCCCATACAGATTCTCAGGGTCTTCAGCAGGTTCATCTCTTGCAAGGCCAATCTCCTGATCATCATCTTCTTGTCTATTTGCAACAGCTTTAGATTCATCAAATACCACATGCACACTTTCTTCTACAATCATGGTCCTCTTGTTGAACACTTTATAAACTTTACTATGTGTAGAATATTCCAAGAAGATGGCTTCATCACTTCTAGCATCAAACTTCCCTAGAGGTTCTTTCCCTTTGTTATGCACGAAACACTTGCACCCAAAAGTTCTGAGATATGCAATATTAGGTTTCCTGCCTCTAATCAATTCATAGGAATTTTTCTCTAATAAAGGACGGATAGAACAATGATTCAGTAAGTAGCAAGCGGTGTTGACTGCTTCAGCCCAAAAACTCTTTGACAGACCGCTTGACAGTAGTATAGTTCTAGCCATGTCCTCTAAGGACCTGTTCTTCCTTTCAACAACACCATTCTGCTGAGGGGTCCTTAGTGCAGAGAGGTTGTGATCCACACTATGTTTGTTACAATACTCTGCAAACTTAGCATTCTCAAACTCTGTTCCATGGTCGGACCTGATACTTACCAGTTGAAGCCCCAGTTTCTTCTTATTGACTCTTACCCAATCCTCGAACATATCATATGCTTCATCCTTAGATTTGAGAAATAGGGTCCATGTGTATCTGGAGTAGTCATCAACTATTACCATTACGAACCTCTTACCTCCTCTGCTCCTCACCCTCATTGGTCCACACAAGTCCATGTGAACCAACTCAAGTGGTTTGGAAGTACTAACTACTTTCTTTGACTTGAATGAAGATCTTACACGTTTCTCACTCACACATGCATCACAAATCTTGATGCCATTGAACCTCTTGCTTGGCATTCCACGAACCAGGTCCTTTGACACCAACTTATTCAACTGAGTGAAGCTTGCGTGTCCTAATCTCTTGTGCCACAACTGACTATCATTCTCCAGCATATTCAGACAAGTCAAATTGTTCTCAGGAAGGGAACCTAATGTTTCCTTGTACACATTATTTGCCTTTTTCCCTTCTATTATCACTTCACCAGTCTGCAGGTTCTTTACAGTGCAACCTACAGATGTGAAACTAACCAGATTCCCTCTATCACACAGTTGAGAGATACTTAGAAGATTGTACCTCAATCCATCCGCACAGAGTACATGTCAATAGCATGATTGAGGGATCTCCCAACTTTTCCAATACCAACAATTTCACCCCTCTTGCCTCCTCCAAAAGCCACACTACCCCTTTGAAATGCTGCGAGTGAGAGAAAGTTTCTTCTATCTCCTGTCATATGCCTGGAACACCCACTATCAAGAATCCAGCTTGGGTTTTAAAAATCTCACTCCAGCCTGCAAAAGAAAATCAAGGGTTAGTAACAGGAACCCAGACAAGCTTGGGTCCCTTTTTATTATAGAATGGATGAATCAAATCTTTTCTAGCCCAACAAGGTAAAACTGATTTTTTATTTTTTAGTACTGCTCCTTTTGCAACACTGCATTCATTCTTGATATGACCAAGTCTTACCACATAAGAAGCAGAGTTTGTTGCAAGGAAATCCTACATATTTACTATTAGGGTTCCAAGCAGGTAGAGGTTTTCGATGTCCTAGACCAGTTTTACCTCTATTATGTTTTTCATGCAACCAATCCAAAGCTTCAGAAGACTTGTTCTATTTAGTGAGTCTGGTGAGCTCAGAGTTAGCTTTTTCAACCTTTTCCTGAAGAACCCGGCTCTTCTCAGTTTCCTGATGTAGAACCTGGTTTTTCTTTTTAAGCTCAACTTCAAGGTTGATTTCAGCCTCACTTACTCCTTTCTTACCAGACACTTCTTTCAGTTTTTTATTTTCAAGTTCGAGTGCAGAAACTTTCTTTTGCTCACTAAGCACCTGTTCCTTTAATTGATGACCTTCCAATTCAAGGGCTGAGACTTTCTGTTTTAGTTCCAAAACTTGAGCTTCACTAGCAGTTAATTCCTTTTTAAGATCAGATTTAGCTTTTTCCAAGTTTTTATTTTTCATTGAAAAATCAGACAAAACCAAAATTAGTTGGTCCTTCTAAGAAAGTACTAGTTCCTTCTAAGTCCTTAAATTTTCAATGCCTTCAATTAAAGTCAGAGCAAGCAAATTCAATTCCCTAGGGGAGCAAGTATGAAGTCTAGTTTTCAGTTCATCGAGACTTACCTCAGGTGGATCATCACTGGAAGGTTCATCACCAAGAGCCATAAGTTCCAATGGAGAGTCATCTTCTGGTTCTTCTTCTTCATCATCACTTTTGCTTTCAGAAGGTCCCTATGTTGGACAATTTTTAATAATATGGTCCTTTTGGCAGCACTTGAAACACCCTGAGTAGTTCAGATTCTCTATCATGCTATTCTTAATAGGAGTGACCTTGATTGAACTCTCTTCTGACTTTACTATTTCTTCATCGTAGACGTTGTCTAGCATATCCCAGATTTCCTTTGCGGTTGAGCACTTGGGAATACTTGCACATACATTAAATCCTAGTCCACACTGAAGAATCTTCATGGCTTCTGCATTCAACTGAAGTAGTTTGAAGTCACCTTCATTAAATTCTTCTACAGGCTTTTGAACCTTGTTTCCTGATGCATCAATCTTTGTGGAAATCATAGGACCATTCCTTTTAATTTTCCATAACTGATAATTCTTTACCTGTACAAAGATTTCCATCTTAAACTTTCAGAATTTGTAGTGTTGACCATTGAACTGCGGAGGCTTGTTGATAGAGTGTCCTTCGGGCATGAACGGTGGTACACTCATTGTTCAGATCCTTCTCAAAATGTTAATCTTTATTCGAGAGAACCTGCTCTGATACCACTTGTTGCACTTGGTGCACTTATGTAAGACACTAGGGGGTGAATAGTGTCCTTACCCGATTTTAAATTCCTAAAACTTGCCTTTAACTTTTCTCCCCTAACTTACAAAGAACTAGGTTCCTTGCAAGTTTCACATATCTTTGAAACTTAAACTTAATGCGAAAACGTAAATAACACAGAGATTTTTACGTGGAAAAATCCTAGCTCAAGGGATAAAAAACCACGACCCAAACTCTTGGGATTTCAACTCTCCACTAAAGGAAAATCCAAGCAAATTTTAGACTACAACGTAATGTAATCAAGGAACTAGACCTCCCTAGTACCTTGAACCTTCCAAGCCACACGTTAGCTTGTAAGGTTGACTCTACTTCAACAAAGAGTAACATCTACTATATGCTTCTTAACAAGCTGATAGATTACAACTCGATAGCCTATAACAAAAACTAAAACAACCGACTTAACTATTAAACTGCTCCTTCATAAGGTTCTGCTGCTCAGCCTTTGTTCTTGCACACAATGCCTCTCACGATCTGTTTGTTCTCGATTTGCTCTGTTGAGATGTCTTGAGTGCGTAAATCAATTCTGGCCAAATTAAATTGTATATATAGCTGGATCCAACTAAGTTTAGACCTCATTTTCTACTTTGGAATCCGTTTCAAATATGGTTTACCCATATTGCCTTATTTAAAACATAAGTTAATTTGCCTTAGCTCCCAATCTTTTTCTACTTAGGAACCACAATCCTTTTCAGCACCGCCACAAGCTTCTTCTTTTCCCGGTAGGATCGGAACTTTGACTTCGGCTGTTCTTGTTCTCCTTCTTCAAATCTAACTCGAATATCCCATTGAGCAGCTCAGTCTTCTTACTCAACTGTGAACCTTTTCGTAGTTCACTTAGCACCAGACCCTTTGTCATCTTCAAAACTCATTTTTCAACAAGATGTATCTTTAACATGAACAATACTAAGAAACCTCTCAATGAGTTTACCCTCTTTGTTGACATATAGTAGAACAAGGGTCATTTGTTCCTTATGAGAGACAACCTTCAATTCATTAACCAATATACCAAAGTAATCCTCATTCAAGTCGTTTTAATTGATTTTATTATTTTTGCACAATAATTCACAATATCTTTTTGGATTCTCGTAGATATCACCATGTTATTTTTTGAAGCATTTTCTAGAGCAATCTTTTTTAAATCTTCAATCTTATCAGTATGCCACTCTAAAAATCTAAAAATTTACCTCTCCTTGTAAAAGTTTGACACTCATCATGGGCTCGAAAAGATATTTCTTCTTTCAAAAAATACCTTGCCACATCAATTGAATCTTCTAGTCGTAGCCGATGTTCAATTTTTATTTTCACAGATTGAAGATTTGAAATCAATGAAAGATGGCAGCACCAAAATCAATGAAAGATGGAAACAAAGTTGAAAAATTGAAGTTTATAAGACAAAACCCTAACTCTCAATTTTTCTAGAAAGTAAGTTTGGACTTGGAAGGAAACTAAAATATAACTTTTGTCTTCTTTATTAAATGGGTGAAGGGTCAAAATTTCATTGGACAATTGAAAAATGTCTAATTATGCCATGCGTTAAAAATATTGTGTTAATATGTCACTTCCGTTATACTTCCTGCTAAAAAATGCCATTATGTATAACTTTCGCCTCAAAATTGCCATTATTTTTGACGGAACCCATTTATTCTAATTTTTAATTTTCAATAAACACTACAATTTTCTTTAAAAAAATGCCACCTATAAATTAAAACCCTCACCCCAACCTAATTTCAGAACCCACCAACCCCCACCCTATTTTTTTCACTTTTACTTTTTAGCACAAATATTATTTTCATCTCCAAATATATTAAAATTATTAAGAATCTATATTCTAAAATCAATCAATTCTTATGTTGGAAAATACCAGAATAGGCTTTTTCTAAAATTTTATTGGAATAAAATTCCTTGAATAATTTGTGAAACTTAGAATTGCAATAGTATAAAAAAAAAAAAATTAGTTGTGTATATTCATATCCAAAGCCGAGCTAATTTTTCTCGTATGTTCTTTTTAACAATTATGAAGGAGTCCATGTGAAGAAATATTTAAAGTGTGAGTATTATTGTGAATTAGAGAAGAAGGTAAAAAAAATCGCCTTTAGTTCTTGGTCTGTCGCCGCTCTCTTTTGAATTTAATTATCATTAAAAAATTTAGTTGATTGCAAGATAAATAGAAAAAAATATTAACACATGCTACTAGCAGTTGGCGGGGGGATGGGGGCTCAGAAATTAAGTTGGGTAAGTGGAATTTAAAGCCCATTAGGCATTTTTTTCAAATTATGTAGTGTTTTTTGAAATTTTTAAAAATTAAAATAAATGATTTTCGTGAGAAATAATGGCGATTTTGAGTCGATACTGCACTGGCAATGACATATTAGCACCGTATTTTAAACGCGTGACATAGTAGGACCTTTTTCAATAATTCAGTGGCAATTTTGGTTCTTCTTCCCTAATTAAATTAACTTTAATTTAGAAAATATTGAAAAGAAATAAATATATGTTGTGTTTTAAAAAAGGAAAAGGAACCCAAAATATTGGCCTGACGTTTTATTAAACGGAAAGGGTCAAAAATACCATTAACCTATTAGAAAGGGTTTAAAGATACCCTTCGTTAACTTTTAGGGCCAAATATACTTTTGTCGTTAACTTTTAGGCCCAAATATACCCTCAACGTTTTATTTAAGCTCAAAATTACCCTTAAAACTAACGGACTTTTAAAAAAATAAAAAATAATTAATAAAATATAATAGTAGGGGATATTTCTTGCCCGTAATATTAACAAAGGACATTTCAAAACTATTACCAATAGTTTAGGACAAGTTTTGGTCCTTTTCCGTTTAAAATTTATAGGTAGATTTGAAAATTAGCTATTGGTTTATTATATGTTTAAAATAAGCTTTTGATAAAAGGTATTTATGTATCACCAATATATATACACAATATAAAATAAAATAGAGAGTTCAACTTAAACAATAACATATCCAATGTAATCCCACAAGTGGGGTTTGGGGAAAGATGTATGCAGGCCTTATCCACCAAAGTGGAGAGACTGTTTTCGATAGACCCTCGACTAAAAAAATAACTAGAAGCATATTTGGAATAATAAAATACAATTTAAACACATATATATTAATGTATAATATTCAGAAATCATAAAAAAATATTAACTATATATACTATTGGAAAATCATCAATTGATTTTTATGATATATAGATATTGCATACATTACATATGCACTTAGTTGTACTCTCTATATTATTTAATATTAATATTATTTATATATATTTGCGAGTAGTAAATACCTTTTGTCAAAAGCTTTGTTTTAAATAAACGATAAGTCAAGAGCTAATTTTTAAAATTTACCTATAATTTTTAAAGTGAAAAGGGCAAAAACTTCTCTTTATCTATTGGCAATAGATTTGAAATGCTCTTTTTAATAGTACGGGGAAGAAATATCCCCTACTATTATATTTTATTAATTATTATTAACTTTTTTAAAAGTCCGTTAGTTTTAAGGGTAATTTTGTGCATAAATAAAACATTGAGGGTATATTTGGGCCTAAAGGTTAACCGGCAGGGGTATATCTAGCCCTATAGGTTAACGAATGGTATTTTTAAACCCTTTCTAATAGGTTAAGGATATTTTTGACTCTTTTCTGTTTATTATAAGCAGAGGCTAAAAGGTCTAAGCATTTATTAGGTTTCAAACAGAGGACGTCTTGGAGCTTAACTAAAGCCAGCGCATCATACAAGCAGCAAACCAAGTGAATAGGGGTGGGCACAAACCGAACCAAACCGAAAAAACCGACCGAATCGAATTTTTTTTTAATTCGGTTTTCGGTTTTTCGGTTTATGGTTTGGATTTGGTTTTACATTTTAAAATTTTCGGTTTTACAAGTGAGAGTTTGTTATTGGGTCGCATTAATAATTTTTATATATTTGCTTTATATAACTCAATATATATACATGGTTTGCACAAAAACTACTGAGTTCTACTGAACCCGTAGGATACACTGTAGATCCACCCGTACCTAACATGGTAAAAATTTGTCTATTTGTACCAAATCAATAATTAATTTGTCATGTGTTTGCGCATACATTCTTTTCATTTAATTATGCTTAATTAATAGTATATAGTTTTATCTCATGATCATTAAATCACTTAAGCATGATATATTGGTATGGTTTATTGCAACAAGTTAAGAGGTAGGGTGACTATAAGTGAGGGACTGAGGGTATAGAGGTTTTTAAATATCTAAATTTTGAGCATACGTGAGCTCTTTTAATAACAGATTTATATGATTAATGCCACTAATCAGATTAATTGTGTACAAATTAATTTTAATATACGATTGTTTGTTGGTAAGGGCATATGTGAGCTCTTTTATAGCCTGTTTGGCATTGCTTCTCCAAAACCAAAAGTATTTTTTTTAATTATTATTATTATTATTATTATTATTATTTAGGAATTTTGAGGTGTTTGGCAACCAAACAAAAGGACTTTTAGGTAAAAGCAGAAATATTTTTTTTGTTGTTGGAGAGAGCTACAAATACCTAGTTCTTTGGAAGAATCAGAAACAGTTTATTAATTTTTTCAAAACAAAATATCCTTACCAAATTATTCCTCATTAATTAACCATATCTCTTTCAAAATAAAATTATATTTTTTTTTCCTATTTTTTCCCTACTACGTACTTTTACAAATCCGCTCCCTCTTAGGACTAGTTTTTATTTCTAAGTATTTCTATCAACCGTATATAGGATCTTCTATTCTTTAAATCATCTTTTAAAAGCAAGTAATTACTAGAATTTCCTAAATCCATTATCACTTTGGTTTAACTATATTTTATGTTGTTCAATAGCTTAAATTTATATCTTTTACTTTATGTTTTATATTTTAACTAAATAATTTTTTAATTAAAGTCTTTTATGATAAATATTTAAAATTATTTTTTGTTTCTATTAATCCAAATACTCCAAAGTACTTTTCGTAAAGATTAGTCAAACACAAATTATTTATCAAAAGTACTTTTTCAATGAGTTGGTCAAACATAAGTACTTGTATTAAAAGTACTTATCAAAATAAACAGTTTTTGACAGCAATACCAAACAGACCCTCAGTTACAGAGAGCATTAAAGGTTATATGGTAGTATAATAACAACGTCCATCTATTCTTTACAAGTGTTGATTGGTGCATAAAACGAATATGTCATTACATAGGGCGCCTTCGTGTGACTAGGCTACACGAAATTAAAATTAAATTAATCGGACCATAAAGCCGAAGACAGATGAGCAAATGGTAAAGCCACATAGGAGTGAAACCGTGTCCAAACTACAGCCATTCCCTCTAAATAACTACCTTACACCTTACAATGACAATCTCCAAATGGCACCTTGACTCGAAACTCCATTGCTTCTTTGGTTTCCACTTTCCTGTTGTTCCAGGTACTCACTACTTCACAACCATTCTTTCCGAATTTCCTCTTTAATTGCTTCACTAGTTTCTACTTCAATTGAGTGTTTAAAATCTTCTACTCTTGAGTCTTGATTCTTCAAGTATCAGTGATTAGCAATTCACTTGAATTATAGTCCTACTGTCACATGGATATAGTGAAAAATGTTAATCTGATTTACATGTTATAATATTCATAGTAAAACATACTACTTATAATAATAGTTGAAAAGTTAGTTGATTCAGAAATCACTACAAAATAAGCTTAATGTTATTCATGAGATGAGGTCGAACATCACTTCCAAAATGGCAAGTGACATTTTGAATTTCAAATTTGAATAATTCAAATCATTGAATTTTGTAAAAATAGTTATATAGGATAATGTTATTTATGGAGTTATGTCAATTCACCTTGGACTCAAACAATGGAGTATTTTGTTGGGGTGTAAAGTGAATTGCAGGAGTAAGATCAGTTGAGGGTAGGATTCAAGAAATTCTTTTTGTACATGTGGGCATTGTGTTGGGATGGAAGGGGGATATAGCAGGAGCTAAATAGCATTTAAGAGGTGCGGTCGATTGGTTAAGATCCCTCAATTTTTAACGAGAGGTCTCGGGTCCAAGCGTAGGGAATAGGGATCTTCCATTTGAATTTCTGGGTAAGAATTAATGAAGAGTGATTTAAGGAGAGAAAACCTTTGGTCTTTTCCTCCTTGGCACGTTCAAGTTCTAGTTCTAACTTGATTCGAACTAACCATGTACTCCAGGAATATACTCGAGAAACATGAGCCCTCACACTTGGTGATACTAAAACGCATTATGTTTGCAATTTCAACCCAAGCGCAAGGTCTCAAGCCCACGGCATCAGCATCAGCCAGCCCTTCATCAGAATGGTTTTCTGCTGCCTCTACTTCCTTTCCAAAGGTATGGCTACTGAATTTCTGCTTGTTGGAGTGATATCAAACATAATTCACAAATTTTATTAACTCGTATTACAGAAGGATGTTGTATCTACCGTGTTTTAGGATCGTGTTACCTTAGTCTTAGACACAATTATGTAGTTCTATAGTTGGTAGATTCTTCTCTATGCAATGAAATTCTCCTGCTCCTACCTCAATAGCTATATTTTGTACTGTTATGAAACACATTACTCTAATGGATATGTTTGTGATATGCAATACCTCCTTTCCACAAATTTGCACTCTGATTTTGAATTGTGTACATATGAAGATGATTTTCTTCATTTCCAATGCCATAATGTTGATTTCATTATCTATTCTAGAACTCTGTTTCACACGGCAGGCGATTTTCATCAAAGCAAAGTTCTTTCCAAAGAGGTCAATTTCATGTTAGACGCTTTCTTGGGTTCAATGAAACTGGAAAAAGAAGAAATTATGCAGGTAAATGATGCATGCTTATTCACCTAATCGTGTTTTTATGCTTATTTAATTTTACAGATTGCTAAATGGCCTTTTTTTCCCCTTTTTCAGCTGAAATAACTACCACTACTGAATTAATAAATACCCATGCTTTAAACCAGCAAAATTTTCCTTCAACTTTTCCTTTTCATTTGCTAAACAGATTGATTCAGTATCCTCACCCACCCCCCCCCCCCCCCTTCCCCCACAACTCACTCCCTACCGCCTGCAAGACAGTCGGAAACAAGCTCCATTTTTCTGAATAAAAATGTATGGATTGTCTATCCTATTTTGTTTTTTGTTTGTCCTCTGATCTTATCTATGACCTACGAAGTCCTTTCATTGACTACATTAAGTTCGTCCTTGTTCTTGCACCGTTTAATTGGTAGATGAGTTAATCCTCTTGAGCATCCTGGTAATGTTTTGTGGACTGCTTCTAGTTTCACCTTTTAGTAACTTTACCTTCTCAATACAGGGGAATTGATTGCTCTGACTTATAATTTCTTCTATTCTCTCTTTCAGATATTCTCATATATCTTCTGAACTTGCTATGAGTTAGTAGGTTCACTGTTGGTCAATGGGAGTTGTATTGTCCTATAAGTCTGTTCCATTTCGTAATGTACCTTAACTTATCGTGATTGTATCTCCATTTTGTTTGTTGATACTAAAGGTGTTGTGGTATCACCAAGTTGTGTCCTCCCCCTCACTGAGGAAAATGTTGAGAAGGTTCTAGAAGAAGTCAGGCCAGGCCTAATGGCAGATGGAGGGAATGTGGTACTACATGAGATCGATGGCTTAGTTGTAGTTCTTAAGCTTCAGGGAGCATGTGGATCTTGTCCAAGTTCAACAATGACACTTAAAATGGGAATTGAAACTCGCCTTCGTGACAAAATCCCTGAAATAATGGCAGTAGAGCAGATTCTCGACTCTGAAACTGGCCTAGAGTTAAATGAGGAAAATATTGAAAAGGTACAGGACACATGGCCTCTGCATATTTATTTCCAATAATTACTTCACATTTTAATAGACGCTAAATAATGCAATATTTTCAATTGTGTCAGCTTCTTGGAGAGATTAGACCATATCTAGTAGGCGCAGGTGGTGGAGAACTGGAGCTTGTTCAGATTAATGACTACGTTGTTAAAGTTAGGCTTAGTGGACCGGCAGCTTCTGTGATGACAGTTCGTGTAGCTCTTACTCAAAAATTGCGAGATGCAATACCAGCTATTGCTGCAGTTCAGTTGATAGAGTGAAGAGAAAGCTTCGTCATATAACACGAGCTTTTGCTGCAACGATTTCAGCGGTGACTAAAAATTATAGACAGAAAGTCTATGACATGTTTTCTCTTTACACCATCATTTTTGGTATAAATGTATTATTCTTTATCTCTTAACTAGTCCTTACCCTATTGTAAGTGACAGGGAGGAGGTTTATGAAATTTTCTTTGACTCACGACCTGCCAAGTAATGGTAGACTTCACCTGAGCAATCCAAATTGTAAGTAAAATGAACATAAAGATACATGAGGAATTTCTGGAACTGTTTGAAGGTCTAGTTCATTTCACTTACTCCTTTTGCATCTGAAGAAGCAAGATCAGTACTCAATACTCTGCAGGATAACAACCTTTCCTTTCTGGACAAATCAAAGTTGCAAATAGTTAAACAGATATGAAACTACCATATAACTATAAGCTCAGAAGTTACCATTTCTGTTTTCCTTTCTCTATATACTGTATGCATATTTCCCTCGACTTTGAAGTCGAACATTCTCTTTGCTTCTCAATCGTATTAAACTCATATTACCTAAGTATACTTTGTTTCTACAGTATATAGAGAAAGGAAGGGAAAAACTAATGATGCACATAAGTTTCTCAAACTTTATGGAGGTAAATATGAAAGAAGTCAACAGTAGGTTACTACTTCCCTAGTTAGCAAGCATAAGATTCCTGCAACAAAGGTCAATTTTATATGAGTCCCGTATATGATACATGCCCCTTTGCATGCTTCACGTATACAGACCTATAAGCAACCAATGATTAATAATTATAATTACGGAACACCTAAGAAAGGTGTTAAATATGATATAGAGCAACAAAGGTTGAAGGAACACAAAATATAATCACTCACCATCGAGTGGGTGTGATGGGACGTCTGGATCCAACTTCTACTCTTAATCAGAGGTTTCAAAGTAGAGCTCTCGGAATATAATCTGTATGTGGGAATTACTTTATCCTTCTCACTGGGCTTACTTGGCACGAGCGCCAATTAGTCAAAGAACAAGCTTTGAATAGCAAATGGTTAAACAGAAAAAGAAGTCACTCAAAAAGATGGCCAAGAGCTACAAACAGGAAGACAAGCAAAGCTTCACATTCAGTTACTTACCAAAGCTAGAATTGTCCTTGATCATAAGAAATATAGAAAGAGATATTGACGCGGCTCAATCAAAAACCACATGCCTATTTAATGATTTTGATCATGTGTCTTCAGATTGAGCCTCATCAATATCTATATTATATATCTGCTCAATATTCTCTTCATTTTCTCCTCACCACTTGCATGCACGCAGTGCATGTTTATCATACTCCTTATCCAAAGAGAGCTGAGAGGATATACATGAGTTCGAATAATTTGGCTAAATTTTGAGAGTTTCAAATATTCTGGAGTGGCTACTTATCCACACCTTTTGTGCTTATGTTGCCTAAAAAGAAAGCACAGGAAAATAATATGCCACGCTAGTGTAAGCCAATTAACTTTCGTAACATTATCATCTAAAGACAGCAGCTCTTGATAATCATACCTAGTACCTACAGTGCTTCCACCAGAAAAACAATCTTGCTAGAGGTAGTTGTTTACCTGTCACTAACTTGTTCCTGTGCACCATTATATGTTCACATGTCAACTGGTGAGTCAAGGCCACAGTTTGATGCACGAGTTTAACTACTTTTATCTTACTATTAGAACTTTAGAATCTAATGCAACTCTAAATTTTGAAGTGACCGTGTAAATTTAATATCTCAACAGGTTGAATAACCGTCTCATGCACGCTTTTACGTCTTAGTTTGTTTGCTATTACACTCCCAATGTTCAATGTGTAATTACGTTCTTTCTTCAACGTTGGAGGGGAAGTTTATTTTTTAAAGCAAATTTGAGGGTGTTAAGTGATTTTCACTCATTTTTATATATGATCTTTGTTCACCACTCTAATTGACAGTTATCTGATACCTTATTATGTATGAAAGATGCATTATTATCAAGTATTTGAAAATATGCATAACTAAATGAGTTTTTCCACCTCAATGCTTGATAATAGCCAAAAACTTTCTATTTCATGGAAGATTCCACCCCATTTATTTGTTGTCTCCAGTCTCCACTTGTGTTCCTTACTTCCTTTGAGGAAAATGCCAAGGTTGATGTTAACAATGGTCCAAACGCATACATTGGAGAAGTATTCCTTTACACTCAAGTGATTGACATATCGTGCTATGACATTCATCAAACTTCGACTACATATTCACCTGCAACTTCTCAACCCGGTTCAACTATGGGTTTGACCCGTTTTCCATCAAATTTCAATCAATTTCCACCCATTTTCAACTTTCAAGGGTACCCAAAGTTGTGATTAATAATTCCCAACAAACCGCAATGATTTTCAAGTCAAAATAATCAATAACAAACTTCGATTTGAGATTTGAAGCAATTTAAGCAAAGGTTTCAAATTGGGGGTTTCAAATTTTCAAATTTCAATCCACAACACTAAATCGTGATATGAGGGTACTAAAACAACGGGAATACATCATATAATAATCCTCAATAACTTTCAATGAATGGGGAATCAAATCCAATCCATTCCATCTTTCAATGAATGGGGAATCAAATCCAATCCATTCCATGAATTTTTTTGTGATTTTTCAATTTTCATTTATTTGTTCTTTTTCTTTTTATCAAAGCAACAACAACAATAAACTAAAGGATACGAAGAACAGGACGAGGATTTGTAAGAAAAAATTCGAGCCATGTTTTGATACCAAACTGATACGGGGTAAAAATACGCGGAAGCAATAAAGTAGACACAGAAGCAAATAAAGAGATAATCAACAAGATAATAAGAAATTCAAGACGAGGAAGAACAGAAATAAAAGAAAGAATGGATAAATGATTCAATACATAAATAATTATCCAAGAGAGAAAGAGAAAATTGAACCTAATTCAAGGATTCATACTAGTGATGAAATCAACAAGGTTCCAAGCAAAAGAGATAACATGAAGCTTCAAGCTTCTACAAGAAAGGGCTTGCCTCTTCTATTTCTATTCTTCAATGTTAAAAAACTGAGCTCCCTAATGAAATGACCTAAGGGAGGTATGTATAGGTTCATCTCACTAAGGAATAAATGACATAAAAGCCCAAAAGTTAGGTCAAAACATAATAGGCCACGCATGGCTAACACAGGAAACGGTTATAAAACTAGTTAAAATCCCGTCATACATGGAACAGGACTAGGTCCTCAGCCTAGTGTAAGAGAGCCTGCTGAGGCGGAGCACCTCTGAGTTGGGGCGGAGCGCCTGGCCAAAAGTTCAGAGATTTGGAAGTTCCATCCTTAGCCGCATTTTGGGACAAATTGGGGGTAGGCGGTCCACCCACCCCTTAAGGCGGTCCGCCTCCTCCTGGAGCATGTGGAGAAGTGTTCAAATCAGTGTTAGGAGCTCCTCCTAGGTGTTGGGGCGGTCTGCCCAAAGCTGTGCTCGAACGAAACATCTTCAAATCGCTCCCGAACTCTCCTCCGAAGCGTTTGGCCTTCCATACTTTGTGTCCTTCAAGCTTGGCCTTTTACGGTTGGTGTTTAGGCTCGATTTGGCCCGCATCAATGGGACAGAGAATAAACATCACCTTTACGGGAAGCTTGAAGGACATGTTGGCCCGACACTTTGTCCTTTATATAAATAGAAGAAGAGTCAAAACTTACTACACAATTATTGTCCTCACATAAATTTTTAACAGATAGGAGTATTAAATAATGACTAAGATTTGGAACATGAAATATGGAGTGCAAATGTAAAGGACGAGAGGTTGTTGGTATTTGACAATATCCAAGTTTATTAATATCAAGCATCGTTCTGTTCTCTACTAAAACACGATCATAGCCAGTGTAAGGGAAGGTATGTATAAATTTACCTTCAGATGGAGTCATATGAGTAGATGCAACGGAGTCAAGATACGAAGTAGCATCATCTGTTTCACTAACTGACATAGCAAAGACTTAGGAAGATCATTAGCCATGAAAGCATGATTAAAACGATTTGGACATTGTAATGCATTATGGCCAGGGGAACCACAAATTTGACAAATTTGAGACGAGGGATGAGAACCTAAGACTCCAGAGGATGGAGAACTTGCATTGGCAGATTGTGAGCCATAAGGAACATGAGAGACACTACCGATACCTGATGTGGCTTGACCAGTAAAGCCATTGCGAGTAAAATTGCTCATTGTGGATCCTTAATACTGTTGACCTCTGCCAGTTGAGCCACGACCTCGACCATCTCGACCTCGACCTTTAGAAGAGAAATCATGACCCCTACCACGACCTTCTTGAGATGAAACAACTATATTTGAGAGATTTGAGGAACTGGAGTGTGTATGCTGAGCCGTAAAAGCTTGAATAAGTGCTAGTGGATCAGGTTCTTTGAAACGCTTCAGACGTTGCTCAGTAACTTAGAACGAAATTCTTCAAGCGTAAGCTGCCCGGAAAAATGAGTAATAATTCCAACTATATCATTCTCTTCTCCAAGACCAAGTAGAACATGATCAATAAAATCTTGATGGGAAACCGAAGAATTAATTGCCGCTAAGGAATCAACAATTTGTTTGGCATCACACAAATATTGATCAATGGATGTTGACTTCGACTTACGCAAAGTGGTGAGCTGCCGATTTAATTTAATAGCTTTTGCTTGACTAGCATCCATGAATCAACGATGTAAAGATAGCCAAAAATCGCGAGAAGACAGCAGAAGATGCACATCAACAAGAACGTCACAGGACAAGGTAGCGAAAATCAAAGACCTGACACTTTGATCTACTCCTAGCCAAGAACGGTACATATGATTTGCCTACTGATTTCCAGAAGCATCACAAACAAACTAAGTTGGAGGCAGAAAAGAAGCATCAACAAAACCAAGTAAATCATGAGAGATCAAGAGAGAGGTAAACTGTGTTCGTGAAACGACTTCGGTCAGTCGTTTCGGAAGTTAGGACTCCGATTGGCATGCCGATAATTTTAAAATATTCGTAATGTCCATTAGGACCTGTCTGTAAAATTTGAACTAAATCAAACCTCGTTTGGTAGGCATCGGAAGAAGGTTTCAATTCTTATTGGCGATAAATATTAAAAAGAGATTTTCGAGCTCGGTTTTGCCGAATGAGCTCCGATTCGAAATCCGAAAGCGCCGTTAGGTTCGTACGATTATTTGTGATTTTTTTAAACTTTCGAAAGTGAATTTCGATGATGTTCGGCTAGTTTCCGCTAAAATGCCGAAAGTTAAATAATTTGACTTCTTTTCATTTAAATTCGCATCTTGAGTTTCGGGAGTCTGATTTGAGATCCGCCTTCGTGAGTATGTTACATATATTTTGTACAACTTGTATACAAAAGTTGGAATTATTTCGAATATCGTAGAGTTCCGTTTTAATTTTCAACGCGAAAAGAAAAAATAATAAAAGAAAAAAAAAAAAGGGAAACGACAAAACTTAAAAATGGAATGGCGGTGCATATATGCTGGTCATATATGAGCATATGATAAGTATGAAAACAGTAACAAAACGATTTAGAAGCAGAGAAAAAAAATGGCGCAGAAATGGAAAAAAATGCCAGAAAATGAGAAAAGAGGCCGGAGAAAAGTAGAATTTTCACCCTAAAATATTCAAGTAATGATCCTAATATATTATTTGAGTTTATTACGTGTGTTTGAATATATTTTTACGGTAAAAATTGAGATATTAGATATCGTCCTAATAAGTTCAATTAATAGTTTAAAGGGTCAAATGGACCCCGATAATGGAATTGAATATATATTCATACTCAGTGAGTTATGGGCAACATATAAATGTAATTTATTTGGGGTTTGGTTGTGTGACCTTAAACCCTGTATATAGGCCTGGCCTGCGTATTGCGTATGCCAATAGGGTATCAGGTTCCTAACCGAATTGCCCTAAGATGTGAGGAATGAAGCCTTTAGCCTAATTTGATATATTTTTCTACTTATTGAATAGAGTGGGATCGTTTGGCAATGAAACCAAAGGACAAAGCGGTTATTGAGTGGTTGTGCTAACTTTGTAACAAGGTAAGTGTTTATATCCATTTCTTTGGAGGCACCTGGCCTCGTGGATTTTCTACCACGTGTTCCTTACGTGTGTAGCTGCCGATAGGCGTACTCCACACGCCTTAGCTTTGGATTTACATTGTGTATTATATGTTATGTCCTGTTGTTGGTATTGCATTGAGGAACTGAGCATTGTACTCTGGCTGTGAGTTGGCATCTACTTCCCGGCTGTCGATGAGAGTCCCGCGCCCGTGAAGGGTTATTATTGCACCACATTGCATTCATATGCATTACATTGCATATCATATTGGGTGCATGAGTATTCCGCCCCAGGAGCAGGAGTATTCCGCTCTATTGTATCATATTGAGGGTGGGAGTATTCCGCCTCAGGAGTAGGAGTATTCCGCTCCATTGTATCATATTGAGGGTAGGAGGATTCCGCCCAGGAGAGTGCAGGAGTATTCCGCCTCAGCTTTACATTATATCGGGTGCAGGAGTATTCCGCCCCAAGAGAAATCAGGAGTATTCCGCCTCTGGTTTATATTATATCGGGTGTAGGAGTATTCTGCCCCAGGAGCAGGAGTATTCTGCTCCAGTTGGTTATCAGATTGGACTCCCCTCGAATGCAGGAGTAGTCCGCTTCGGGATGGGATTACGGGCACATGTGACCCTTTGCATCACATTTCATTTCATCACATTTCATACCATTGGGTAGACTTACGATACATGACTAATGTCCTGCTTATATGTGCATTGCTTATTTGCCTATATATTTCTGGCTCGTATTCTAGGTTGCGGGGATCGGGTTTGCACGCCGCAGCAGGATGAATATATGGATCGGATTGCACGCCGCAACAAGATGTATTATTGATTGTTGATGTGTTCGGGATACCTATATGTTTTGGTTATCTTACGTTCCTGGTTATTGATAAGTTTGTCATTCCATACGTGTTTCTAGTTATTACCTGTCTCTGTCTTTTTATAATTTAAATAAGAGGAATTTTATTTATCTGTATCTCCTCCCTGGCTAGCTATCCTATTCTTTGAGGTGGCTAGTCTGCCCCACTTATTGAGTCCTTTTGACTCACCCTTTTTTGTTGTTTGTTTCTTGTCTATCTATTTCGTTTCGGCAGGTTCGCTCCAGGATTTAGTTTGCCACGTTGTGAAGGAGCGAAGACGACTTCAGCTGTTAGGGTGAGCCAGCTTTTATTCTGGATGGCCACCAGTTTATTGTTCATTATTTCAGTTGTATTTTGCTCCCTTCAGGAGGTAGTTGTCTTCTTTTGTACTCTTAGATGTCTAGTCTGGATAGCCCTAAACCTAGTATGTTGGGTAGTCAGCTGTAATTCTTTTGTACAGCTTAGAGGTATCAGCATGTCAGTGTTTTTTTTTAAGTCTTGTTCTTATTTATGAATTGAATTATATTTATTTTTCTAATTTAATTGGTAATGGTTCGCCCGACGGGTCGAGGGGAGGATGTCGGGTGCCCGCACGGCCTAGCCGGATTTCGGGTCGTGTCAGTTGGTATCAGAGCCCGGTTTCGAGTCTATCCAGACTAAGACAGTGTCTAGTAGAGTCTCGCTGATGGGTACGTAGACGTCCGTACTTATCTACGAGGGACTATGATGGCATTTAGGAAGTTTCACTTCCTTCTTTTCTGATCGTGCGTCAGTCTAGGATACAAAAGTATTTTCGTTAATTCCTTCATGGTAATTCTGAAACCCTCGTGCGATAAATCAGCAAATGGTATGAGTTCAAGACGAAGTAGTCTGGCCTAGGGTTAGCACTGACGAAGCCCCGAGAGTTTTTTATCGTGCTTACGATCTAGTTATGGACGTACGAGCTCGCGATGTGCAAGGGAGCAGGGCCTTGTGGTTCCCTTGGCTCTCTACGATGCTTTTACGAGAATTTTGGTGACGCAGATACCGTAAGAACCTATTATTCGCAGGGCAGCCTATCAGGTTGCCGCATGTGCAGACGTTCGATCTCAGGGAGCTCCTTTTACGGTTCTTAATATTGCTGCAGTAAATTATATTCTGGAGGTAGTATGTGTTACCTCTAATTGTCCTGGCTGGTTAGCCAGCCGAGGTATCAGTTCGGTCCGAGTGCCCAAAGAGGTTGCATTATTTTACGCAGTTGAACCTTCCGATATTCTAAAAGCAATGCATCAGATAAACCTCATGATTTTTTTTAAAATACAATGATTTCAGCGTATCCTTCAGGCTCTTGATTATATCGAGTGGTATGGTGTTGATTATCCTTCTTTCCAGCTTCAGGGTCTAGCCTTGAATTGGTGGGCCGCTCTCTTATTAGCTAACTTGGTTCAACTTTTTTTTTTCCAGATTCGTGGAAAAGTTCCTTTCGAGTAGCGAGCGAGATGAAAAGTGTTGCCAATTTGAGTGGATTAGACAGGGTAGCCTGTTGGCTAGTCTGTTGGTTTCAGAATATGAGATTGAATTCTATAGAATGGCTGAATATGCATTAGAACTAGTCCATGAGCCTTTCGAGAGATTCAAATATTTATTGGTGACCTTTCTCCTTCCTTGAGATCCCAGATGGCTCGAAAAAATTGAGGTTGGGACTTTATTTGATATTGGTCAGAGGTATTAGGCATATCATAAGTTAGAGCGGGAAGAGTTAGAGTAGGAGAGCAAGAAATTCTGTGGCCTTGGTGGGCAACCATGGTACCTCATTTGGATGTAAAAGTTCTGATTATTTCGGGACGTCACCTTCCAGGTTATCTCAGCTTGTGTTACGTGATTCTTAGAGTGCGCCAGTAGCTCATCAAGATCAGATTCAGTCTTCTCTTTACAGCTATCAACAATCTGTCCAGCTTCCATTTTCACTGAAAAGGTGTTATCATTGTCATGACTCTGGCTATTCTTTGAGGAGTTTTCCCTTACTCAGACAGGTACGCAGTCGTCTTTTCTCTCGTCATCAGGCATCTGCGCAGTCGCAGGGGATTTCATATAGATCTCAATTAGCCAGAGAAAAGCCACCATCTAGTAGAGGTTGAGAGTGTGGTGGCAGTGGTTCTTTAGAAAGTGATTGTCAGGGTAGTGGCTCAGCTCAGCTGCAGAGGCAGTTCTATGAACTGCTTGTCTGGCGGGATGCTGAGGTATCTGATGTAGTAGACCCATGTATTTCTTCTTCCCTTAAGATTTGATTCTTCCGATCAATCTGGAGATGGTCTGTCATATCATGTTTCATGGGTTCCTTGGATATTGTTTCTGTTAAGAATCGGTTGCGGTAGAGCGGCGAGCTTCTGGTATAATTTATTCCTGGCATTTGTGAGACCTTACTAGTTATCTAGTCTAAATGTGAGAGATTTGGCAGTAAGTGTCGGTATTGTCTGCCTGGCATCTTGTTGTTCTACCTTCTGTTATTATGTCAAATCAGTTTACCTCTCTTCTCGGAATTTCGTGTTTGTAGGATAATGGGAACCTAATTTTTCACCATCAGTAAGTGTATCGTTTCTTCCGGTGTAAAGTGATTAGTAAGTAATATTCGATCTACGTATCTCCTCTTGCTTCAAGACGCTAGTAGAGTCATGTTATTCTACAAGTTTGTCTCGGTATAAAAGGGTATTCTGGTAAATTGTCAGAGTTTCCTTCTTATTGGGAGGTTAAATTGGTATGGATGTTTTTCCATAAAGTTTATTTAATGTCTATCTCTTCAATTGTAATTCTTTGGCTCGCCTGACTCGGAAATAGTCTAGCTTTGGTAGCCAAGCCAAAAAAAAAAAGATGAATTTCCTGAAGCTCTAATTATTTCTATCCTCGATCCATTTCCATTTCTTCTTCGTCCGGCGCTAGTGAGCTTGGGTGATTGGTAGCCGCTTGTAACGTTCCCTGTGTTGAGCCAGAGCATGTGTTATTGTAGCAGGGTAAGCATATTATTGTTTTGGATATCAGTTTATCCGGGTATCCATTCCTATGTATAGTATAGTGCTGGTTCTGTTTTTGCGGATCATCCAGTTTCAGGGGAAACTCTGCCGAAATTTTTATATAGAAGTACCATCCATCAGGCGGTGGTGTTTATGGCAAAGGTATGGAGTTGTGAACTTGAGAGTTACAGCTGTTTGGCAACTCGAAAGGGGTAGTTGGTAGCTTAGGTCTGCCTACGTTCAGCTTTTAGCTAAATCTTCTGTAGTCCAGCAGACTGTGCGAGGATGGTTATTCCTATTCAAATGGTTGCATGAGTTTGTGCTTTAAGTGGAGGAGTCTTCCTCCAAATACTGAATGGTAATATTAAATCTCTGAGGTGTTGATACCACTTTTCTCACGACCCAAAGTAAGGCCACGGCAGAAATCTACAATGAGTGTCGATCATTGCTAAACCCACTAATAATCTATTAATGACAGAGATAAGCTGACAACCTGATTATATATATGTACCTATCTGCTGAAAACATAAAGTCTGAAAAGATGGCACGACTTTAACTTGCTGGCAATTAGAACATTAAGCCACAAATTCTGCTATGTCACACTTCATTCCGTCCCACCAATAAATCTGCTTAGGATCATGGTACATCTTAGTCGAACCTGGATGAACAGTGTATTTGGAATAATGTGCCTTTATCATAAACTAAATCTGCAACATCAGGAACACAAAGTCTATCTTTATACATGAAAACACCGTCAGTAGTAACCCTGTATGGTGACTCCGATTTTCTTTTGGCTATTTGTCTGTATTTAACTAGGATTGGATCCTTATATTGATGCTGTTTTATTTCATGAAAATTTAGAGTTAAAGGTCTAGTGCAGCTTGTCGACAATCCATCATTGGTATGTATATCTCCTTCACACCTCAACTATTTGAGAAGTTACTTTACACTACAACAAATTTGGTCTATGGCTACACTAGTCTTATGCCACACTTGAAAAGCGTAGCTAAAAATGACTATGGGCACGATTTTTGAGGGGTGGTCTTTGATAGGGGCTTTTGGCCACACTTTTTCGGCAACACTTCAGAAGCGTGCTTCTTCAGTGTAAAGGCAACACTATTTAGGTGTAGCCAAATCGTACAACAACTGGCAACACTTTCTTCCTATATCTCAACATTTTCTAATTGTGGCTTTTTTTATTCTAAAAGGCAACACTTCACAATTGTACCCTAAAAATTTTTAGTATAAATTTATCACCAAAATTTTCCCTCTGAGAGGTTTTAATAAAATTTTAAATATATCTCTTCATTCCGAATGGCAAAGGATCTAACACTTTTAGGTTTCCCTCTTCTGAACATTTCCGTCAACTAAAATCCCTAATACTCGAAACTTACATAGGTATTCCTCCTTCTCGGTTCCTCCGCTGAAATCTTTTAGGTTCTTTAGTGCCCTCAACAACATTGCCTTCATCTTTAAAGCAAGGTTATTTGGGCTCAATGTTGGGACGGAAACAGAAACGAATCAGTGGTCACATTCAATAACAAGTTTATAATTCACTTTTCACTTACGGTTTTCTATGTTCCAAACATATTTAAGCATTTTCTTTTACTTTGTCCTGTAGAACAACTTGGGGAAAAGATTACATTTTTATCGTAATTAAATAAGCTAAAATTGAATTGGAATTTCTGTACAAGTTTATGGGATTAGGTTACAGATATTAGTAGATTTATGAGCAATGTGTTTATCTAAAGATGCCTTATTGTTTTTAAATTCTTTGTTTATATTCAGTGAATTTGTTTTGTCTTGTGATTGTACGTGAGACGTGATGACTCACTACCTTTCTTTCTATTCTGAAATCTTAAAGATTCTAAAGGGTTGGGTGGTCAAGGCTCTGTTTTGGTACTTAAAATAAAGGATTTTTTCAAGATCTTGAGATATTAATAAAATTTTATAGTTCTTTTCTTTCGTGTAGAACAATTGTTTAGATTGATGATCGGAAAGCCATCTTGTGAAAATTTGTACAACTCTTTTTGTTGGTTAAATGGTTAATATATATTTTTTTTTTTACTTTCTTTTATTGTAATAACAATGAGGAACTATATCAATTTTTGTTAATTCCAAATGGTACAAGAGAAAGGAAGGATCTTACAGACACCAAAGTTGCAATAGTAAGTTTATGTTTGAAGCTAGACAATAGCTTGCTAATCAAGTTTATGTTTGTAGCTAAATTCAATTATTTATAAGTTTTGTGCTACTAGTGGACTATATAGATGTATAGTCTTTGTGCTCCTCATTTTGGTGGTGTATTACTTTTCTTTATGGTTCTGCTATAAGGCAAGTGGGACAGTGATATTAAGATTCTTAAAAATAAAAAGAACAAATGAAAGAGTATAAGAATGAGTTCCTACTTGAAGTAGAGAAACTAGCTTGAGCCGTAGATCATGAAGTGGCGATTTGGTTACCATTATTAGGTCGACACTCTCTTTTGTACGTGGTCTTTTACTATAAGATTTTTGGATCCTCCTATTGAGGTACTTTGGTGCAATCACTTTACTTTAAACATGCTTACTTTTTCTACTTAGTCTTTTACTTCGTTCACTAGCTGATGATGATTCTTTCTGTATTTCTCAATCTAGTGTACTCTAGTTACTGGAAAGAAACTTTATGTATCCTATATCTGTCCATATATATCTCTGATTCCTTTGTGTAATGTGAGATACTATTAGCCTCAAGGATACCAAATGTTTTCAAAAGAAAATACTTTTAGTTGGAAGATAATCTACACGGATTTATTAGCCCAACATATTCAATCTAATCTATACTCCATATTCTTAACCTGTCAAGCTAGTTATCCTTCATTTGCTAGTCGATGCCAGCGCACATATGTTTGCATGTTAGAAAGCAGAGTTGCCTAAGCACCAGCATAAGATCTTTAGGAGGTGGAATAAGCTCTTTATTCAAAGGGATTTCTCTGCCCACCCTCTACTTTAATTCAACAAGAAAGGTAAGCCCCACCGACTCTTCTACTCTATTTGTTCAATGTAGATCTCACATAATATACCAGTTAGTCTTACTTCAGTTCTAACCATTAGTAGTTACTCTTGCCTTTTTGTTTCTTTTGGCAGCTATGATATACCAATTGTTACCAATGTTTACAAATATACATTGTTAACCTATGAGGTGATGGCTTCTTTCTATATGGATTTATTAACAACTTACTAGTAGTAGTAGTAGGTCTCAATATGTTGCTTATCTTGAGATTTAGTATTATTAGAACTTTATGAACGAACGAAAATATTATTGCTCAAGTGGTTGTGATCTTCTTGCAGTCAATAATATTTCTTTCTTTTTTGCCCTAATGTGGAGTAAACAGGCAATAGAATGTGTTAAAGGGGAAGGATTGTGCAGTCTGAACTCTTCAGGAAAGATATGCACAATATTTATGTATTATTGGACACTGTTATATTCTGCAGTACGGTCTTGCATTTATAGGCAGCATTCTACTTTTTTTTTTTTTGCAAGTGTTTCTTCATTTCTGTCCAGAGTTCTTCATTTCAAGTTATTTTCTATATTAAAAAAAATATATACCATGGTACACTGGAATGATGAAAATGATATCTATGCAGAGTTCTTAAAACATGCTCTGTGTAGCGACCTTGCATTTATAGGTATAGTTTGATTGTTCTGGGTTATTTTATGAAGTTAGCATAATACACTATGTATGTTTTAAGCCTATCTTGGATTGTGCAGGAGTAAATTTGACCCGTTCTCTTGTTTAAATAGAGGAGTTAGATACCATATGATTAAAACTCTCGGTATGTAACTTATTAATGAATTTGATTAATCATCGATTATTGGTTATAATGTCTCACTCGTCAAGCCCATTATTTTCTGGGTTGTAAATAACATCATCTCATCAGCTGGTAATCTGAATTTGTCTTGCTACTAGTTTGAATTTGGCATGCTTATCGTATTTATTACATACATCCTTTCTCAATAATTAAATTTCTGAGGAGAAAATCTTCCACATTCCCTAGAGTTTACTCTTGCATAGTCTTGGTTTCTATGATTCTATCTGATTACTTATTCCATTTTGTTTGTACAGGAAAGTCTGTTGATGCAATTGGAAATTGTGGCAAAAAACCATTAGGATCTAGTGGAAGTTAATGATGAAGACTTTTGGGTATATTTAGTTTTGTAAAGTTTATTTCTAGTACATACCTTCGAGTAATAACAGGATGACTTAGTTTATGTAGCATATTAGTTTATGTAGCATACATATTGTATTTTTTTTTCAAATATATACATTTGAATGCTTTGTTTACTGTATAATTAATTTAGTGTTTTAGATCTTAATACTTGAGCAATAATTTTAAAGTATATGATAGTAATGTCTTTATTTGTAATGAATGTGATTACATGATGTTCGGAGAAATAAAAATTTTTAATCACTAAATCGACTGGTAAAATAGTGAAATTTATATCCTATATTTGTCAATAGTTCCAAAGCGTGGCTATAGGGATTGGACAACACAAGCACAAATACCACGTTTTAGAAGTGTTGCTCTATTAGCCACACTTCGCAGCGTGGCCTAAAAAGTAACAAAGGCCACGCTTTAGAAGTGTTAGCTTCATTAGCCACGCTTCTCATGCGTAGCCTACAAAGTAACAACGGCCACACTTATAACGTGTGGTTATAGTGCATAGGCAACGTTTTACGAAAAGCGTTGCCTTTACCTTACGAAAAGCATTGCCTTAGAGCAAAGGTAACGCCTTTTTAGGCCACCCCTATAAAAACGTTGTCTTAGAGCGAAAAGTGTGGCCTTTGATGAAAGGCAACACTTTCTGATACTTTAGGCCACACTTTTTGATCGTGGTTAAAGGCCTAATTTGTTGTAGTAGTGTTATAAGTGCACATGTAATCAATTTTGTGCTAGTATTCTACCTCAGCTCATGGTCCAACTACATGTCTCTTTTATATTTACTTTCTCAAGTCGTAATAATTCCAATTCAAAGACAATACCCTGTTCGGATGAACCTTTGACATACATTAGGATATGAGTAACTACATTCCCACAAGGAGCTTGCGGAACAACACTAACATCAACTGAGATGTTGCATAGTGTGTTCGTTAAAAAAATATATATAGCTTGCATCAAATCTTCCATAGTGTGTAGTAACAAGGTACTTCAAAAGCTTCCCCTATTGCATCAAGCGTGAGCTAATTTTTAGTTCCATCGATCTGTTCTATATCGAAAGGTATATCGAAGAGGTAATTATCGGCTGAATCATGTTAACCCATTCAAAGTTTCGTGTATCCTTGTTTCGAAAATATAAAACTCTCTTCTCGCGATCGAGGAAGGATCAACTTAGTCAGAATAAGCTGGGCAATGGTGTTATCATATTATCAAGATATATTTTATTCCAAAAGTACGATGTGCGTAATATAATTCTGATCCTGTAATCAAGAGATAAGGTCCATGGAGTAGCTTATGAAGGTCGTGCAAGTTTTTTTGTTATCTGTGCGAATTTTTCTTTTGACTTAGGCTCGTTCGAGGACGAACGAGAGTTTAAGTGGAGGAGAATGAAACGACCTCGGTCAGTCGTTTCGGAAGTTAGGACTCCGATTGGCATGCCGATAATTTTAAAATATTCGTAATGTCCATTAGGACCTGTCTCTAAAATTTGAGCTAAATCAGACCTCGTTTGGTAGGCATCGGAAGAAGGTTTCAATTTTTATTGGCGATAAATATTAAAAAGAGATTTTCGAGCTTGGTTTTGCCGAATGAGCTCTGATTCGAAATCTGAAAGTGCCGTTAGGTTCGTATGATTATTTGTGATTTTTGTAAACTTTCGAAAGTGAATTTCGATATTGTTCGGCTAGTTTCCGCTAAAATGCCGAAAGTTAAATAATTTGACTTCTTTTCATTTAAATTCGCATCTTGAGTTTCGGGAGTCTGATTTGAGATCCGCCTTCGCGAGTATGTTACATATATTTTGTACAACTTGTATGCAAAAGTTGGAATTATTTCGAATATAGAATTCCGTTTTAATTTTCATCGCGAAAAGAAAAAATATAAAAGAAAACAAAAAGGGAATCGACAAAACTTAAAAATGGAATGGCGGTGCATATATGCTGGTCATATATGAGCATATGATAAGTATGAAAACAGTAACAAAACGATTTAGAAGCAGAGAAAAAAAATGGCGCAGAAATGGAAAAAAATGCCAGAAAATGAGAAAAGAGGCCGGAGAAAAGTAGAATTTTCACCCTAAAATATTCAAGTAATGATCCTAATATATTATTTGAGTTTATTACGTGTGTTTGAATATATTTTTACGGTAAAAATTGAGATATTAGACATCGTCCTAATAAGTTCAATTAATAGTTTAAAGGGTCAAATGGACCCCGATAATGGAATTGAATATATATTCATACTCAGTGAGTTATGGGCAACATATAAATATAATTTATTTGGGGTTTGGTTGTGTGACCTTAAACCCTGTATATAGGCCTGGCCTGCGTATTGCGTATGCCAATAGGGTATCAGGTTCCTAACCGAATTGCCCTAAGATGTGAGGAATGAAGCCTTTAGCCTAATTTGATATATTTTTCTACTTATTGAATAGAGTGGGATCGTTTGGCAATGAAACCAAAGGACAAAGCGGTTATTTAGTGGCCGTGCTAACTTTGTAACAAGGTAAGTGTTTATATCCATTTCATTGGAGGCACCTGGCCTCGTGGATTTTCTACCACGTGTTCCTTACGTGTGTAGCTGCCGATAGGCGTACTCCTTACGCCTTAGCTTTGGATTTACATTGTGTATTATATGTTATGTCCTGTTGTTGGTATTGCATTGAGGAACTGAGCATTGTACTCTGGCTGTGAGTTGGCATCTACTTCCCGGCTGTCGATGAGAGTCCCGCGCCCGTGAAGGGTTATTATTGCACCACATTGCATTCATATGCATTATATGTCATTCATATGCATTACATTGCATATCATATTGGGTGCAGGAGTATTCCGCCCCAGGAGCAGGAGTATTCCGCTCTATTGTATCATATTGAGGGTGGGAGTATTCCGCCTCAGGAGCAGGATTCCGCTCCATTGTATCATATTGAGGGTAGGAGGATTCCGCCCCAGGAGAGTGCAGGAGTATTCCGCCTCAGCTTTACATTATATCGGGTGCAGGAGTATTCCGCCCAAGAGAGTGCAGAAGTATTCCGCCTCTGGTTTATATTATATCTGGTGCAGGAGTATTCCGCCCCAGGAGCAGGAGTATTCCGCTCCAGTTGGTTATCAGATTGGACTCCCCTCGAATGCAGGAGTATTCCGCTTCGGGATGGGATTACGGGCACATGTGACCCTTTGCATCACATTTCATTTCATTTCATTTCATCACATTTCATACCATTGGGTAGACTTACGATACATGACTACTGTCCTGCTTATATGTGCATTGCTTATTTGCCTATATATTTCTGGCTCGTATTCTGGGTTGCGGGGATCGGGTTTGCACGCCGCAGCAGGATGAATATATGGATCGGATTGCACGCCGCAACAGGATGTATTATTGATTGTTGATGTGTTCGGGATGCCTATATGTTTTGGTTATCTTACGTTCCTGGTTATTGATAAGTTTGTCATTCCATACGTGTTTCTAGTTATTACCTGGCTCTGTCTTTTTATAATTTAAATAAGAGGAATTTTATTTATCTGTTTCTCCTCCCTGGCTAGCTATCCTATTCTTTGAGGTGGCTAGTCTGCCCCACTTATTGAGTCCTTTTGACTCACCATTTTTTGTTGTTTGTTTCTTGTCTATCTATTTCGTTTCGGCAGGTTCGCTCCAGGATTTAGTTTGCCACGTTGTGAAGGAGCGAAGACGACTTCAGCTGTTAGGGTGAGCCAGCTTTTATTCCGGATGGCCACCAGTTTATTGTTCATTATTTCAGTTGCATTTTGCTCCCTTCAGGAGGTAGTTGTCTTCTTTTGTACTCTTAGATGTCTAGTCTGGACAGCCCTAAACCTAGTATGTTGGGTAGTCAGCTGTAATTCTTTTGTACACCTTAGAGGTATCAGTATGTCAGTATTTTTTTTTAAGTCTTGTTCTTATTTATGAATTGAATTATATTTATTTTTCTAATTTAATTGGTAAGGGTTCGCCCGACGGGTCTAGGGGAGGATGTCGGGTGCCCGCACGGCCTAGCCGGATTTCGGGTCGTGTCAGTTCGCCATGTCAAATAGTTCTCAACAGTTTGAAGTTTTATGGTAACAAGGTTGGTAATGTTTGGTGCAGCAAGAGACCTGGTAGAATAAAATGTAGAAGAGATTGGATCAAAAGTATTGGAAGATGGAGAAATTAATGGCAAGCCAGTAGTGCTGCTCGATATGGGTAATGAACTAGAAGAAGAAAAAATTTCGAGTGAAGAAGTTGGCATAATGATATGAGATGATGACAAAGTAGGGAGAGGAAAAGATGTGAAGATGAAAGTTGAGTGCATACTAGAAGTTGCAGGATCGACAGTAGGCGTAGAGATTAGAAGAGAAATATCAGTAGAGGTGACAGGATATTTGAGACAGAGAGAGGTTAAGAAGCCATTATGAATTAGAGTACGTGAAATTTTGGGTTTGTAGGAGATAAAATTAAAGCCAAGGTGAGAATGACTTTCAGAATATAAAGTCGTATTTTACTAAGGGCAAAAGAAAGATGACGTGGGTCTCTCAGAGGAAGGAAAGGATGCCTGATAACTATTTTAAGGAGTAGATTGTCTCTATGGTCACTCAACTTTGGGTAATTGGCCACCATGGTCACTTATCTTTACTTTGTCTTTCTATGGTCACTCAACTTTGGGTAATTGGCCACCATGGTCACTTATCTTTGCTTTGTCTTTCTATAGTCACTCAACTTTGCCCAAGTAGCTCCTATGGTCATCCAACACAGAAATCCCAACGTCCGTTAGAATTTTGCTGACGTGGCAACTACAAAAATATTTTGGCAAGTTACATAAATAGAAAAAAATTAAATTATTTAAGATCAAGCCAATTAAAATTAAACTCCACACAAGAGTTATTGCTTGAGGTGCCCATTTTTCCAAAAAAAAAAAAGAGACTCCTTTTTCTTTAATCTATCAAGAAAGCCTTCTGGTAACACATTTTCAACGTTAATTTCTTCACCTAATGAAAATTTGAGCACCCAAATGAATCAGTGTCTGGCCTTAACGAATTAGCGGCTTTTGACGCTTTCTATAAGCTGAAATTTTTATTGAAGTGACATAAATTTTTTATTTATTATATAGTATTTCACAGTTTGTTTAAGTAATACTGTTTTGTTTAGCAAAGCTGGTTCAAGAGATTTTGCATTCTCAGATATTTTTCTTAAGGACTATGTGGCAAAGCAACTCCAACTCGCTGCCAAGATGAACAACTTCTTGGGACCAAATTTGGCTTTCAGTGGGTTTGCAATATCCCATGATATTATTTTGATCAATATTTGTAATGAAATTGAAGGGAAGTATGTGGATTATCTCTCAACTCTAAGCAAGAAAAAGGTCACTCCTGTAGATCCACTTATTCATGAAATGAAAACAACAATAGAAAATGTGGAAAGTTCCAGGATTATTCGATGGCTAGTTAAGAAGAATGAGTCTTCGTATGTTTATGATTCATTTGTAAGTGAATGAACTAAGTGAGACGAACTTTATTTGGGTGCTCAGATTTTCATTAGGTGAAGAAATTAACGTTGAAAATGTGTTACCAGAAGGCTTTCTTGATAGATTTAAAGAAAAAGGAGTCTTTTTTTTGGAAAAATGGGCACCTCAAGCAAGAACTCTTGGGTGTGGTTTAATTTTAATTGGGTTGGTCTTAAATAATTTCATTTTTTTCTATTTATGTAACTTGCCAAAATATTTTTGTAGTTGTCACGTCAGCAAAATTTTAACGAACGTTAGGATATGTGTGTTGGATGACCATAGGAGCTACTTGGGCAAAGTTGAGTGACCATAGAAAGACAAAGAAAAGATAAGTGACCATGGTGACTAATTACCCAAAATTGAGTGACCATAGAAAGACAAACAAAAGATAAGTGACCATAGTGGCCAATTACCCAAAGTTGAGTGACCATAGAGGCAATCAACTCCTATTTTAAGTGAATAGTAATCTGGAAAGGTATTGAGAGGTAGTTACTAAACCAATAAATAATTGCTTCATAAAACTGGATTGCAGTAGCAAAGTGAAGAGATTGAAGTTAGGGAGAAAAAGATTTTCTGGCTAATCTGATACCATGTGAGATTTAATGAATGCCTCAATGATTATGGAGCCAGTTGTATTCTTATTTATAGAGAAAATTATAAGTATGAGATAAGTACATTATCTTACAAGGGTAACTATATCACTTACCTAAGATAAATACAATCCGATATTTATCTCTACAATAAGATATGACTGATGTCTTCAATTCCAAGATTACAAAGTTGACAAGTTGTATCAAGGGGTATACTAATCTGCGCTAAGTAGGCACGACAGGTATCCTATTATGAAAACATTGCCATAAAAGAAACTTGATCTTATGGAGAGTATTCAGCTTCCAAATCCTTATCTGGTTGTCTAGGATCAATTAGAGAATAAGAGTAATGGATAGTGAAAATACCATTGGTATATAAAGTCCACAGAGGAATATTTGTATTATTTTGAGCACAGGAAATATGCGTTGTTTGAATTCTCCTAAGAATATGAGGAGGGAGAGTTACAGAGAGGCTAAGAGAAGTCCCAGGAATTATTATCTCTAAGCTGGTGGACTTTTAGAGCATCTTTACCTTATTTTAATCACGCTACCATTTGTAGAAGTTATATACTTCGTGAATACTACTAGTATCCTAAAATATTTTAATGTAATAAAACCGACAATTTTAATTAGTCTATAGGGATGCTTATCTAATCGTTTATTTTTCTTATTTCTCTCGGTTCAATTTGGAGAGGCCTTCTCAAATTGGCCTTTAAGTTATAGTATAAGATTATTATAATATAATATATAATTTGATTATTACATTGTAACATATAAGTTTGATATTTCAATCTACTCTTGTAGAGGGTTAAAAAAAGTAATTTTTTTTTAATTTTGTAGAAAAATAAAAACCAAATCTAATTACTGGTTTTTTATAGTCATTATACCAAAAAAAAAAAAAAAAAAGGTTTCTCTTTCTATCATTCATTAAATCCATGATTTTTTTCTGCTTCATCTTCATTTGGAGCTAGAGCTCCCGGATTTATCTCAAAATCATACACCAAAAGCGTATGATGACTAGAAAGAGGCTTTTAGACTGTGCTTCAATTAAAGCCGTCAAAATTATCTGTAATGGAATAAACTTTGATGACAAACTTCAGATTTTGCTTCATTCCTTGAAGGAAAAAAGTAATGGTGAGTTGAGTAAAAAAAAACTTTAATGTCCGCAAGGACGAACTATTCATTATCCTGAAGGTGGAGGAAGAATAGGAGCTATTGGAGGAGTTGGAGGAGGAAGAAGACAAAGGAAGAGAAGTATTCGTAAAATTGTTTAAATGGTTATTTCCCTTACTATGGGAACAACGTGCATAGGGTGTCTATTTTCTAAAAATTTTGTTCCATATTGTTGGTGTCAATGTGTAGTTAGCTGTAAGTAGTAGATTGCTTTTCCCTCTAATTGAGCAAGTCTAAATAAAAAAAATTGATTTAATTCGATAGTTTGTTTTCTACTAGGGGTGTCCGTGGTGCGGTCGTATTTGACATTTTGGTTCGATAATTCCGGTTTTCGATTTTTAAAAATGTCATACCATTACCATACCAAACTTTTGGTACGAATACTAAAAGAACTAGGAAACTTGATTTGACAATTAACAATGGATCTTCGCAATGCAATAACGCAAAATACAAAAAGACCACAAAATATGTATCAAAGTTTCAAAATATAAATAACACTAGTCAAAATCTAAACTTAAACCAATTACTACACAAGCTTAATATTTATTAGTTTTAGTTAAATATATAATCATATCACAAGTATTAGATATTTTCTAACTTATGATTTTATTCGCTCATATTTAGATTAACTAAATTATTATCATTTATATAAATATAATATATATTATTTATATATGTAATTAAATTTTGGTATCATTTTTATAAATACCGAATACCATATCAAATACTAAATTTTTTAAAATTACATATCAAATACCGTACCAAATACCAAAATACCATA
Source organism: Petunia axillaris subsp. axillaris (assembly GCA_029990575.1). Taxonomy (NCBI): domain Eukaryota; kingdom Viridiplantae; phylum Streptophyta; class Magnoliopsida; order Solanales; family Solanaceae; genus Petunia; species Petunia axillaris. The sequence continues at coordinate 5,981,560 of JARKNS010000001.1, read as the reverse complement.
CTAAGTTTTTTAAAATTACATACCAAATACCAAAATACCAATATCAAAATAAAAATTATTTAAGTTCTACTCAATAAAATGAACAACCCAATTTTAATATAATTATGCCAATGTTACTCCAAAATAAAAATAAAAAAGGAGATTTTTTATTGTTACCAATACTTGGTGCTAAACGTGGACGTATTAGGTTGTTGTTGTTCTCTCGCTCTCCGTACTTGTCACTACTCTTCCAAATAAGCACAGCAAAGTATTCTACACTCTTTATTGATTTGTTAATTTCCAGTTCTTGTTTCAATCAAGGTGATCTCATCCCTCAGTTTCTTACCTTTTTTTTGTTGAATTTCACAATTTTAACTTGTGCTTTTTAAGAATTGTTAATCCTTATCTTTTCATAGAAACCTTGGAATGCTCTAGTTTAGCTGAGATCCACTGTCTCAGTATATATATAAAAGCTGAAGCTAAAGTTGCTGTCTTTTTGTAATTTCTCTTCATTGTCTGGTTGTCATCGCTCGGCTTATTGTGGGTTCAGGGTTGTAGTCATTTTAAGTTACTGGGTTCTGAATTGATAATTTATCCATATTAAATGAAATTTCGGCCGCATTTTCTCTGCCTCCGCCCCGGGCTTGATCACTTCCTTTTCCATTAAGTGATTGCTTAGGGACCTTACATACGATTTGGTCTGTTCCCAGCTCGACTTTGGATCTTAGCGCCCAAAAAAGTCTGTCTCTACAAACGATCTAGGCATGTATTTGGAATTTTCCCTGGGGTTGGTATGTGGGTTGCCGTATTATTTTAAGTCCAATGCAGGATCCAAGATTTGAACTTAATGGGGTTGGGATGTTACTGAACTCAGTGACCGTTTGAGTGTGGGTTCAAATTTTAAGTCCAATTACAAATATTACAGGTTTTAATTAATGCATGGATATTCTGATGTTTTATTTTGTGTGTCATACTTTTCAGAAATGTTATTTTGGTGTTTTCTGTTTATCGCAAGTGCTAACTGCTACCTTTATAAATTCCTCTTATTTTCCTGCTATGTTTCCCAGGGAGTAGTATTGTTTGCTTTGTTGATATGCAGAGGTTAAGCTCTTCGAAATCAGTTAGCTGTCATCAAATATTTGGTGTTTCCTACTCATTATGTTAAGCTTCTCACGCAATGCACAGAATTGGATATTCTTTGATTATGAAATATTAGCTAATTATGCCCCTAACTTCGAATGGAGGTCTTCACATCATGAACTAATTTTGCTGGACCCTGTTTTCAGGGACAAAGAGCCAACTGTTTTTGCAACGTGATAGATAAAAAGCTGTAGTGGTGGAAGACTTGAATGGAGCTTGACCTTGATTCATTTTTAGAATCACATGCTGACGACGACGATGATGATCACTTACTGCACCAACGCTCTGTTGATGAAATTCTCCTCAACCACTCCTCTTCTTCATCACCTTCTCCTCCTTCTTCTCCATCTTCTTCTCATGGACACAATTATCAAGGTCGTCGTAGTCACTCCGTAGACTCGTCTTCACAATCCCTAGTACTGCAGTTAGAGTTGCACTCTACGGAGCCAAGTGCGGAGTCAACTAGTAGCAAGCAATCGAGTGAATTTTCTTCACCGCCGGCAGGCCAGAGTGTGTTGCCACCTTTTTTCAGTGGTGTCATCAGGTCAAATTCAAAGCCCGGAGATGCCTTGGCTGCGGCTGTGGCCGCATCGCGCTCTGTTCCTGCACCTCGTGCAGCAGCCATAAAATCCAGAAAAGCAAGCACCAGGGTGTTGCAAAAGGCTTTGGAAAGTGATGAGTTGGCTCCTATTGCTCCTCTATCCCGTACTAATGCTGATGTTTCTGAGAAAAGTCTTGATACTTTTGGGCACTCAGGGTTTACAGAAGAGGTTCGTTCCAGGACTACTGACTTGGAAGGTGATAGAAAGGATCAGCTACAAGCTGCTCAAGTTCAGCTAAGTGAGACTGAAGATACTAGCAGGAAAGTTAATACTGCGGATGTTGGTCAGGACAATATGAGTGTTGCTGATGGAGATTATGTTTCTGAGGTGGATGAATTTTTGAATAAAAGTAATTTGAAGGAAGCTCCAAGTTTTTCTGGAATTCGAGTGACGTCTCCTGCTAGAACTGGAAAAGACTTTATTTTTCATGAGAGCTCTGGGTTGGATGAGATTGAAGATAGACAAGCTCAATCTTTATCTGGAGGTGAAGATAATGTTGTAAGTGCCAATAGCAGTGTAGCAGCTGCTACGAAGGAGATACTCTCTTCTCCAGTTTATGAAACTCTTTCTGATGAGGATTTGACTAAAAAGGTTGGTGAAAAACATGAGCAAGAGAATGTAATTCCTCAATCTAAAGAAGGAGAGGTCAGTTCCTGTGGAGATGAAAGCGATTCTCTAAATGATGCTGCAAGTATCATTGAGGAGTTAGTTCTACAGCAGGAAAGTATGAGGGACAGCACAAAGCCTCAGAAAGAATACGACTCTGCCTTGAAGCCCCTAGAATTGGCTGAGGAAGCTGAAAAGAAACAGGCGTTCAGGGGTATGCACTTGGAAGAGGGTGCTGCTGCTCAACCAATGAGGCTTGATGGAGTTCATAGGGATTCTAATGTCTTGGGTTACGTTGATGTAGATGACAACAATACTATCACCCAAACTCTGTCATCTCAAGCTTTCAGGCGAGAACATGGATCTTCGCAGGTCCTGGCTGTTCACCTTAACTGCATTGCTGTGGGAATGTCCAAAGGATCAATTCTGGTGATGCCAAGCAGATACTCTCCACATCATGCTGATGACATGGATTCTAAGGTTTGCTAATCAGCCTTGTGCATCAGTACCTTATTACAGTGACTGACCACATTGCGATTTATTATTATTATTTTTTTTTTTAAAAAGCATTAAAATTTTATTCCAAATAGTATATATTCTTTCTTTCCTTTTTGATCCTATATGATTGCAGTTTTGCATGCATCTTTGCTATATGCACTTCTGAAAAAAAGATTGTTTATTGCTTGTTGTAGAATCCCTATATGTACCTATACCTGTATTTAGGTGCATTTTCTTGTTTGTTGCATTAAAGCTTTTGAATGGTACTGAACTATTGAATATCTTACCTTCTGATAGCAGAAATGTGTATACATTTCAGATGTTGATATTTGGATTACCGGGAGATATATCTCAGGTCCCTGTAACTTCCTTGAGCTTTAATCAGCAAGGGGACTTGCTCTTTGCAGGATATGGTGATGGACATTATATTATATGGGATGTGCAAAGGGCCTTTGTGCATAAAGTTGTCACTGAACATAAAGCTCCAGTCGTCCACCTTTTGTTTTTAGGGCAGGATTCTCAATTTGCTCGTTCGTTTAATGTGCTCAGTGGTGATACTAAAGGTGTAGTTAAGTTATGCCGTTTTAAAGTGTATTCCTTGTTCAATACAATTACACTTTCGAAGACACAGGTAAAAATTATCCTTTTCATTCTTATCAACGGACATGAATATACATGCATCACTAGATTGATTAATATATTTTAATACTATTAAACAGGAACTGCTAAATGAAAGCAATAGCACTACAGTATGTGCTGTGCCACTATTATCTGGTGAAAGTTATGGAGGTGCTATGGTGGCTTCTCCAGAGGGAGGCAGCCTTTCTTCGATTGAGGAAGGTGTGGTCATATTTGGCACACTCCAATCTGCTCTCGTGGTATGATCATTTTAAAAGATTTATTGCCTTTGGACGGACTCGCTGAGCTCAAACACTTTTAAAATGATATGTTTGACCTTCATTCCTACTTCTTGCTCAAGACCTTTGTTTCACTGCCTTTTGCAGGCAAAAATAAGCCCCACATTTAAAGTGTATTCTAAAATTCCACGGCCTGATGGTGTTAGGGAGGGTTCGATGCCCTATGCTGCTTGGAAATGTATGAATCACATATTTCTTCAGTTGGTTTGTATGAATTTTGCCAATGGATACTTTATATTGAGGCTTGCTAAGATTGTTTTTGTTGCAGCAGAAAGTATGTCCATTGAAACATCAGAAAAAGTTTCGCTACTTGCAATAGCTTGGGATCAAAGAGTTCAGGTTGCCAAACTGGTGAAGTCAGAGCTAAAAGTTTGTTGGAAATGGACTACAGATAGCTCGGTAGTTGGGCTGGCATGGTTGGATGAACAGGTATATAAATTTCTTGGTGCTTTATCATGAACTTCCTTTTCTTTACATTTATCTGCAATTTGTGGAGTACTTGCATTTGGTTTTGGACAGAAGTACAATGATTACAAAGGTTCTTTATTTGTCCAGATTTTGGTAATTCTCACGGCAACTGGTCAACTTTGTTTGTTTTCGAAAGATGGAAATTTGATCCACCAGAGAAGTTTTTCTATGGATGGATCTTGTGGAGATGATCTCATATTATACCATGCCTACTTCAGCAATGCTTTTGGGAACCCTGAGAAAGCTTATCACAATTGTATTGGTGTCAGGGGGGCAACTTTGTACATTCTTCGTCCATCCCAGCTTCTTGTTTCACGCCTTCTTTCCTGGAAGGAACGGATAGAAGTTTTGCATAAAGCAGGTGACTGGACGAGTGCGCTGAACATGGCAATGTCTCTTTATGATGGTCAAGCACATGCAGTAATTGACCTGCCGAGGAATTTGGATGATGTCCAGAAGACTCTTATACCATATCTTGTACAGTTGCTTTTGTCCTATGTAGATGAGGTATTTTCTTACATGGCAGTGGCATCTGGCAACCAACGTGGGCATTCAGGCCAATCAAATGAGTCAAATAATGATGCTGACTTTGTTCATCCTGATATTAAGGAGCAGTACACTCGGGTTGGTGGTGTTTCTGTTGAATTCTGTCTTCATATCAAGAGAATTGATGTTCTATTTGATGAAATTTTTCCAAAGTTTGACGCTGTGAATCACAAGGGTATGTTGCAATGTGTTTATACTTCAACATCCTGCCTTATATTATGTGTTACGTGCTTAGGCTGTAGTGGTTTAATTATCATAGGTTTTTAACATAATTTATGTTATTTAGTCAATAAATTAATAGTTTATTTGAGTTACTAGGTCTAGGTTATATAAGGTTATTAGGTCTCTTTTGTTCAAGTTATTGGTTTATGATAAGACTTTTAGTTCTATTTCAATTAGGACTCTATTAAGCTCTATTTAAAGAGCAATATTTCAGAGATTAATAATAAGCAGAAATTTTGACAAAACCATAGAGGTCTGAGACTCTCTCAATGAGTCTTAAGGGTAGCACTCCCTTTGATGAGCCTAAGGTTGGAGCTCCATTTGACGAGCCCTACTATCTTCACTGCCCTGTGACCCGATCCCGAAAACATAACAAATTGGTATTAGAGCCTAACACGAAGGGCGATGAAATCAAATTAATTGTGGAGGAGGCATTAGCAGCTATGAGGAAGCCCTAAAAGCTAGGGTTTCTAACATGGAGAATCGCTTAGGCAACCAACTTAAACAAATTTCCACGCAGTTAGACCAGTTGCAAATGATCCTTACAGGTATGAGTAGATCAGTCTTCAAGGAAGAGAAAATAAGTGAAAACAATAGCTACACCTTGCAACCTGACAGAGAAGCGAATTACTTTTCCACAAATCAAGTTGGAGCTACAGGAAAAACAACAAAATTTGCAACGAAGCCCTTCATCAAAAATTAAACTGGGCAAAGATGGTTAGGCCCAGAGCTAAAAGGCTTTGTTACAAATGTGATAAGTCCTATACGACAGCCAATCAATCTAAGAAGTTATTTTGGCTAAAAGTGGACGGTAGACCAATACAAGTGAGGAACAAATGGAAGGATGTAGATCATTTTCGTCGGACTTATCCAGATCTCAAGCTTGAGGACAAGCTTAATTTTCAGGAGGGGAGTAATGTTACGTGCTTAGGCTGCTGTGGTTTAATTAACATAGGTTTTTAACATTATTTATGTTATTTAGTCAATAAATTAATAGTTTATTTGGGTTACTAGGTCTAGGTTATTTAAGGTTATTAGGTCTCTTTAGTTCAAGTTATTGGTTTATGAACTTCTAGTTCTATTTCAATTAGGACTCTTTGTAAGCTCTATTTAAAGAGCAATGTTTCAAAGATTACTAATAAGCAGAAACTTTGACATAACCATAGACGTCTGAGACTCTCTCTCAATGAGTCATAAGATTAGTGCTCCCTTTGACGAGCCTAAGGTTAGAGCTCCCTTTGACGAACCCTACTATCTTCACCGCCCTGTGACCCGATCCCGGGAACATAACATAATGCCAACTATTTGCAAGCTTGTTTCTATCTTTGATATCTCCCTGATGAAAAAGTAAATTGCTTATCATAACAAAATTATAAAAAACAACAATGTGAGAATCCAAGTGAGTAATGGGAGGAAAACATCATTCTGGAGTGACATTTGGATTGGTCATCACCATTTAAAAGACAAATTTCCCGATCTTTTCCTTCTAACTATATCACCAGATAGTACTATTGATCAAATTTGGACACCATAGGGATGGGATCTATGTTTTAGAAGACTTTTGAATGATTGGTAGGTGGAGAGAGTTGCTGAACTTCCTAGGGAGCTAGAGCTATTTCAGGAAAGAACAAGTGAAGCAGATTACTTAAAATGGAAGGGTGATAGCATTGGGAAGTTCTCAGTTTCTTCTGCTTATCATCTATTATTAAATTTAGGTCAAGAACAAGTCTGCTGGCCATGGAAGAACATATGGAAAACAAAAGCTCCTTTTAAAGTCAGATGCTTCAGCTGGTTGGTAGCCAAAAAGCTTGTCTTACTCAAGAGAATATCCAAAAAAGGGGAATTCATATAAGCTCTAGATGTTTTTTGTGTCAGGAGAATACAAAGGACAATCAATATTTATTCATTCACTATAAAGTAACTTTGCAACTGTGGCAATTGTATCTAAATTTAAATGGTCTAAGATGGACTATGCCAATGACAACATGTGAGTTACTTAGATGTTGGTACTGTCCAGGAGGCAGCAAAATACAAAAGAAGTGGTGGAAAGCTATCCCCGGGTGCATTTGGTGGACTATATGGAGGGAGCGGAATAGCAGATGTTTCGAAGACGACAGAAGCACTATACAGAAAATCAAGATGAATTGTATATTGTCTTTATATTTTTGGTGTAAAGAGTATTTTGTGGAAGAAGCTGAAGATGTATTAGATCTTTTAGAATCGCTGTAAGTAGCACAAGTTTTTTGCTTAGCTTTCGTAAATATGGTTTCCAACATTTCCTTAATGTTGATGAATATATTGTTACCTTCTTTAAAAAAACACACAAAACTATAAAATATTGATTGCCTTAATAAAATTATTTACTTATCATTTGAAAAAATATAGTGATTGCCTCCTTGTACCGTAGCGAATTAACTAGGTTAACATTTTATGACGAAACGAATATACTAGGGTATACATATTATTAAGAAGGGAGTTGAATCGAAGGAGACACATAGTTTGAACGTATGTTTCCACATTATAGAGACCTTCAATATCCTTTTTATGTTTGTGTAAACGAAGTTAGAATAATTCTTCTTGAAACAAGTTATATAGAGATACGAACAATAGTGAAAACTGACGTCCGACAAAGCCCCCTGGGATTGCTCTAGTTGTCACTGGAGTACTACCTTGGAACTTCAAATAGGTGAATACTTCTCATCTGCTTAAGTCTCATTGTTGGAAAGTTCTGGGATGGTTTGGTCTCCAATGGGTGATGCCGGGATCAGTCAAAGAGCTAATGTTCAGTGGGACTTTCTGGAGGAGGAAGAGAAGACATAGAGTTTGGGATGTTGCTCCTCTAGCACTAATATGGACCATTTGGAAAAAAAGAAATATGAGAGCTTTTGAGGGTATAGAGAGGGATTTTGTACATATAAGAAATAACTTTTTAATCCTTATTTCTTTTTGGTGCACCCATAAGATTCCCGTTAGTATAGAGGAGTTGGTGTTATTAGTAGAAAGCCACATTTTGTTTTTGGTATACTACTTGCACAGGGGCAATTTATGAGCTTTTTCTATTAATAAATTTTGATTACTTCAAAAGTCTTGTTATTGGGTAGAGTTACGGGTTCCTGTTGTAGTGGGTTGTTCCATGTATCTGGTAGATTAGTTGAGGTATAGTCAAGCTAGTTTGGAGACCGTGTTACAAAAAGAAGGGAAAAGAAAATAGACGTCAAACACATAGATAATCCTTTTAATTCCATTTGTTAGTTTCCGACATCGGCGGGGTGTTGTGTCCTTGGTCTCCTTATATGGTTTGGGCAATCCTCCTCCCCTTGAGCTAGCTTTTGGGGTTGAGTTAGGCCCAAGGTCCATTTTCTTTGACATGTTATCAGAGCCTGGCTCACCCTAATTCATTGTTACCGCTGTTGAACCCCATATTATATTGTCCACGCACCAGATGTCCAGTCCTGGGCGTGAGCGGGTGTTAGTTTCCCACATCGGTGGGGTGTTGTGTCCTTGGTCTCCTTATATGGCTTGGGCAATCCTCCTCCCCTTGAGCTAGCTTTTGGGGTTGAGTTAGGCCAAAGATCTATTTTCTTTGACACCATTTTCCTATGGAATTCTGGCTTTTTCTCTTATTTTACTCTTCAATTTGCAATGTTGTTTTGCAATGAAATTGAAAGTGTGATCAAGTTATATTTTTCCATGTACAGATACATTTTTGGAGCTTCTGGAGCCATATATATTGAAAGACATGCTAGGATCTTTACCACCTGAGGTATTACTTTACCGTGTCACTATTGGGCTTTTTTTTTGCGGTTCCTTTATAAAAGCTTACAATGTCGATCTACTTTGATCTGTTATTTCTGAAGATAATGCAAGCACTAGTGGAGCACTATAGCACTAAAGGTTGGTTACAGCGCGTTGAACAGTGTGTTCTCCACATGGACATGTTGTCCTTGGATTTCAATCAGGTACTGCTGCACGTTTTGTATGTAAAATTATACGATTACCTTGTTTTCATGGGACAGGAAGTTGTTTGTTAACAAGAAGGGAGTGCAATGGACAGTTGTCGTCACAGGGAAATAATTGCATGGATGAAATAAAGCTTCATTACATGCTTGATTTGGATTTTTTTTATTGGACTAGCTGTTAAATTTTTAATTTGTTGTGTAGGTTGTTCGCCTATGCAGGGAGCATAGGCTACATGGTGCATTAATCTACTTGTTCAACAAAGGTCTTGATGATTTTAGGACCCCTTTAGAAGAGCTCTTTTTAATTTTGCGGGATAGCAAAAGAGAAAGTGCTATTGCTCTTGGGTAAGTTGATAAACGTGTTTTATTGTATATGTAAATTATCTAATGAGCATTGAGCAATACTCAGAACTTCTACAAGTTTGATACGCCTATCTAATGCAAATTTTCTTTGAAATGCACTTTGGTGTTTGAAGTAAACAAACTTAACTTTCCTTGTGGAAACAGGTACAAGATGCTTGTTTACCTCAAGTACTGCTTCCAAGGTTTTGCTTTTCCTCCAGGTTGGTCTGTTGTGGGGGTTCTGTTGAAGATAGTTACTGAAGGAAATCAATTTTTTTATATTTTAGCTATTTTGCATTGCTTCTTGTGTGGACCTTCCCATTGTATTTCTCACACTATCTTTTACGTAGTTGTGACTTTTGTGTTTAACCTCAAGTAATTGATGAAGAATCGTGTTGTAGGGCGTGGAGATCTCCCTCCAAAACGTGTGCCGTCTCTTAAAAGAGAGCTTGTGCAATTTTTGTTGGAGGAAGCTAGTTCTCCAAATTCTTCAACAGCTATGCGCGTACCATGCAGTGGACCGAACCCAAACCTGCTTTCTCTGTTAGAGCTCGACACAGAGTCCACCTTAGATGTTTTGCGATATGCATTTGTACAAGGTGAAAATGAAAGTTACACTCCTGCAGGGAATCCGACCAATGCAAAGATGGAAACAACTGAAGTAGACATTTCAACTATTGAAAGTGAAAACTTAGTTCAGAAAGTAGTAGATCTCCTTGCTGTCATTCTTGATATGAGTTATTTCCAAACTGGCGGTTCTTTTAACAGTAATGATGAAAGACGTACTGATATTTGGCCTACTAGGAAAGATATCGAGTTCATATTAGATTTTATTGCTTTTTTCATTGCTGCTGAAAAAGTTAAGGTTTCAAAAGATACCCTTCGACAAATTTTTGAGTACCTGACACTGGGGAACGAAACTTACCCCAATGTGTCGGGGCGGATTGTCGAAACCTTCAATAGAAGACAGAAGCAACTGATTGCGGTTTTGGAAGTTTTGCCTGAGGAAGACTGGGATGCACACTACTTACTGAATTTGTGTGAGAGGGCTCAGCTTCATCAGGTACTTTTCCTAACTGTTTTCTTTTCCTTTCTGTTCTATTAAGTGTCATAATTCAAGTTAATTAAGAGGACATGCTAATTATTGTAGGTCTGCGGCTTAATTCATGCAATCAGTCATCAGTATCTTTCTGCTCTGGATAGTTATATGAAAGCTTTTGATGAGCCTATTCTTGCCTTCGTATTTATTGATGACATGTTGCGGCAACCGAAAGGAAAAGAATCTGATGCTTTCAGATCAGCTGTCATTTCTCGAATTCCAGATCTACTCAAGTTGAACAGGTTGTAATGCAAATCCACAAGTTTGTCATTCATAATCAAGCTGACTTTTCCTGAGATGAAGTTTATTCTTTGCAAAAGCCAAGCTGTTTAACCAATCCTTTTATAGGAGAATCACACAGTTCTGAAATGTTTTTGCTAATTTTGGGATTTTGCAGGGAAGGAACTTTTTTCCTTATTGTCATTCATTTAGGAGAGGAGAATGACTACATTTTGTCTCAGCTGCGGTCTCATCCGGAAAGTCTTTTCCTTTATCTAAAGACACTCATTGAAGTTCATTCAACAGGCACCCTAAACTTCTCTTCTTTAAGAAAAGATAATGTTTCTGACTTTCCTTGCGGAAGAAAGACGAGACATATGTCCTCTGAAGTCTACCTGGAAACCTTGTCTGACTTACCCAAGGTCCTGCAGAATTATCCAATTCACTTGAATGATGAAATGACGGAGCTTTATGTTGAGGTGAATATCAATTTCAGCTGGTTAATATGTACATATGAATTTTCAGGGGCATCCTTTGCTCCTTCATGTGATTTGCTTCCACTTTGTTGTGCTGTGTTCAACCATGAACCTAAGCTAGATTTTAGTGTTCTTAGCAATTAAACATTTGCAGCCTTCTGTCACTCTCTTCCTGTGTAGGTAAGTTTGTCCACTCCTTGGTTGTGCTAATTTCAATGTCAACTCTTTTCTAGGCTGAATCAATCCCTCTCTATGCTTATTCACACCCCTTCTTCTATTATGTACCTTCTGCATAAATAATTCAACCTGATTATGAGCAAAGCTGCCTTTGGATGTTCCGAGTAAAAGCTAATGTTGTCTAAACATGGAATTGGAATTTTATTTACTTACCTTTTGTTCTTCTACTTTCAGTCATTGTTAAAAGCTCTCCATATTAGAGGTATACCTTTTATCCTTTTGTCTCAGTCAGTGTTTTGTTGCTTCTGAATAAAGTTCTGGCAATATTTACTACAATTCTCTCCCTTTAGTGACTATAGTTACAAGAGTAGATGCCATAAAACCAGAAATTAGATCTTCTGCATAAAACTCTGCTTTAGAATCCACTTCCCTAAAGAGACCTAGTTACCTTTTTGATGAAAAAAAATAGTAACTGAGCCCTATAGAGGCTTACGAATCATGATTTAGGTCCTCCAGGTGCTTAGTTTCATAACTGCCATCTAACTCCAATGTTTTTTTATTTTTTTTTCCTTTTGTGTAGCTATTATGTAGGTATGAACGTAAGTCAGTTCTCAGATTCTTAGAGACTTTCGAAAGCTATAGGGTGGACCACTGCTTGCGTTTATGCCAGGAGCATGGAATATTAGATGCAGCTGCTTTCTTGTTTGAACGGGTTGGTGAAACCGGAAGTGCCCTTTTACTTGTTATATCTGCTTTGGATGAAAAATTCAGCCTGCTTGATACTGCTCTTGCAAGTGAACACTGCGATGTGGATCCTGAGCATTTCAGAGCCATTTTAAGCAAGAAAGAGGTTTCTTTTTCTATAATACTCTTCTTGATAAGGTTTGGCTTGTAAGATATGGTTCTTCAGCATCTTATATTGTTGCAGGTCACCGACATACTAGATATTTTGCGCACTTGTATTGGTCTGTGCCAGAGGAACAGCCCCCGATTGGACCCTGATGAAGCAGAAAGTCTCTGGTTTCAATTACTTGATTCGTAAGTCAATCTCCTTTGCTTAATTGTGTTGCTTTACTTTGAGTGCTTCCCAGTTTCACAGTAACGGGACTTCATTTGATGGTGGCAATCATTTGCTTTGCTACGTCACTTGATAATCTTTGGTTCTATACTTCATTTACTGCCAGTTTCCGCAGCTTTGTATTCCTGTTGGTATTGGATACCTTCTGAACAATTATCTCTAACTTCATGTGGAAATATCCCAATGTTACCTGACGGGTGGTTATATTACTAAGAAACTGTGAAATTTATGCCCGTGCTTTTCTCCATTTCCAGCAATATCCAATATGTATCTACACTAGCTACATGTGAAAAGAACTAAAGAAATTAACCGTCCTATCTACTTCCTGTAAATTTTCATTTCCACACCAAAAGGCTTAGAGAGCTAGCAAGCTAAAAATTATGTTTATTTGTGCATAAATATAAATAACATTTATTTTAAGCATTATAGCTAGAAGTCATGTTTATTTAATATACTCGATGAATTTCGACTAACCTGAATTGCAACGGATCCTTGCATCACCTGTTTATTGATTTTCTTTTTATTCCTGGGTACAGTTTTTGTGAGCCATTGATAGATTCATTCGATAACGGTAAAGTAAGATATAAAGAAGAAGAAATCTCAGGGCTGCAAGAAGGTGAACAGGCTTGCAAAATCCAGTGGAAGGTGTCAAAATCTCATAGAAATGCTCGCATCCTCAGGAAATTGCTCTCTGTGTTTATCAAAGAGATTGTTGAAGGAATGATTGGATATGTGAGCCTCCCAAGGATCATATTAAAGCTTCTTTCAGATAATGAGACACAGGAATTTGGTGACTTTAAACCTACTATACTTGGGATGCTTGGAACATATGATTTTGAGAGGCAGATTTTGGTAGGTTTTCTTTTATCTTTCTTCTTCTCTTCTATCTGACTGCAGTGTGCCAATGAGATTATGATTGAACATCATTCATTTAAATTGCTTTTGGAAATTCCTATGGTTATGTTGCTTTTGGTTGGTTGGAGAGGAAATTTACTTTAGGTTTTTCCAGGCTCAACTCTTTTCTGATAAAGATATAGACCTTGGCTAAATTTACCTATCTATGGCTCTGTGATTCTTAGTCAATGCTGAGGTGCAGTTTTATCATAGTGATTACTTCCACATACTGTTACAGGACACTGCCAAATCATTGATTGAAGATGATCAATATTCCTCCTTGAGCTTGCTGAAGAGAGGAGCTTCTCATGGATTTGCACCGCGGAGCCTCCTATGTTGCATTTGTAACTGTCCCCTCACAAAAGATTTCTCAGGTTCTAGCATTCAAGTTTTCAGTTGTGGTCATGCAATGCATCTCCAATGCGAGCCTCAGGAAAATGAAGCATCATACAGGGGCAACACAGCTGGATGTCCTATTTGTTTGCCAAGAAAGAGTTCTGAGAGATCGAGAGGTAAATCCGTGCTTGCAGAGAATGGATTAGTGAAAATAATTTCCAAATCCCATCGAACACAGGGGATGACTGCTCTACATCCCCACGAGAATGATGGTTTCGACAACTCCTATGGACTTCAGTCCATTTCAAGGGTACGGGTTCACTTTAATTGTGCACTTTGTACTCCCATGTACCCACTCCCACCCACATTTCACCCCTAAAGCTTACTCTACTGATGACATGCAATATTTGTACAGTTTGACCTCCTGCTTAGTCTTCAAAAAAACAATCAGTCGATGCAAATAGAGAATATCCCTCAGTTGAGGCTTGCACCACCTGCTGTGTACCATGAAAAGGTTAAGAAAAGAATTGTTCCTTCAACTGGAGAAAGCAGCAATGGTCTGGCCAATACTGAGAAACCAAGCAGGAGCAGGAATCTCAGAGATATAAAACTAAAGGGATCATCTCTAAAGTTCCCCCTAAAATCGAATATATTTGGTGAGATTTCTGTCCTACCATCCTTGATCCTTATATGTGTATAGTGTATTTATAAAAACTTTTTCAAATGTCTTCCTAGGTAAAGAGAAGAGCATTAAGCTGTGACGGCTCGTGGACGGACAAGGTTAGGCAATTTTTAGTTGGAAGCTGCTAATTCAATCACTGTTTTCTGGATTTATCTTCCTTAGCCTGTAAATTATAGCAGAAACTGATATTGCGAGAGGGACAAACTGTGGCCAGTTCTGAGCCCTGAGGTTAGATATTAAGAACGTTTCTGCTCTGTGCATTTGGACATTTAGCGTGCCCCATCTTGTTAATGATTAATGAAATAAAGGGTTACAAATGAATTGAAAAGAAACCCAGTCCTCGAATTTGAGTAAAGCTCCTCCAGTTCTAGCTTTTGAAGGCCGACTTAGAGTTAATGACAAAGTTTTATCTAATTTTAAAAATTTAAGTGGTATACATGCGTGAATAAGAGATGCTTTGGGCACTGGATTGCCCTAAAAAAATATAGATTTGAAAGCAAATGAGAAGACAAATGGAAGGAAATTCTAATTTTGAGAGAATGATCTTTAAGGTTTTAATTATGTGGATGAATCATCACCCAATGAGCTTCAGGTGTTTACTTGAAGTCACAAGGATATATCATGCAAATTGAAGCTTTGGTTTGATGGTAAGAATTCTAACTTGTGATGTATAGGTTAAGTTGTACATCATAGATTCATAGACAAAATATTGATATTTAAATGTAGAGGGGTAGAAGGTTGGATCATTATCAACCAAATTTTGAACGGCATTGACATTGAAGATTCAGTTATAAGAAAGGGCAGACGATCTTAAAAGGGAGCGTGATAATCACAAGTCGATTAATTCTCCGAACCATACCTTGGGTGAATCCTGTATCGAAAATCTAGCTAGGGATATCTGAACTAATTTTAAAATGTAAGCATGATTAAGTAAAGAGTAGAAAACAACCTATAGAAAAGAATATGAAATAGCAGTTCTTAAATATTTATGGAATGACAACTAATGAGCACATTCCTATGTTGCAGCAACTTGAACTGTAAACATGGCCTCAATTTAACTTCATCCCTCGATCAATGAGCTCAACAATCTCTTGCCAAATCCATCCATCAATGGACCTGGAATTCATCACTACTTACTGAACCCATTTTTATGGATGCAGGGACGGATCCAGGATTCGAAGATTGGGGGTGTCATTTTTTTTTATCGACCCTTATATATATACAGACCAAATAGTAAGAGCGGGTCGGATCAGTCAAATTTTTGTTACTTCGACTAGGTTGATTAAGCGTTTTATTTACAATAGAAATATAAATTAGGATTAATATAGTTATTACTTTTTACACTTGATTTAAATTCTATACTGTTTAACCTAGATTCGATTTTAGGCCAATTAACAATTAAATTTATATTTGCGGAGTCACGATCAATAGTTTAGATTAAAAGTTTAACCAAGTTTAATACAGGGTGGCGTTGATTACTAGATTATCAATATATGCACGATTTCCAATGACGATAATTAACGATATGGAAATAAGATATAATCGAAAATAAATAAAGGTAAAGCATAAAATAGATAGAGGTAACCGTATTGGATCGCTTGATCCCGGTGAGGATTCCTCGTTGCTGATTATACTTGAAGACTAGAGAGCAAAGTATCCGGCAAATTCTAAGCGAAAGACAATATTTGAGCAAGAGTAAGAGAGAGTATTCTTATTGATGTTGTAGACAGAGAGTAATGTGTGTTACAATGATTCAGGGCTAGTGCTATTTATAGGTCTGATAGGCGTCCGTTGGGTTTGTAACTGCTGAGCACGTATCCATTGGATATGTAACTGCTGGATTGTGTAATCGCTACCTTTATGATCATTCATTAAGCAATCGTGCATGATTAGGTTAATAACTGCTCATCCAGATCGTGCTGATCTGGGAAGCGTTACATTACTGCTCTAGGTCTGCTCGTGGTAACCGCCTGACTAGTTATCTGTCCTGCTGGATGTTTGTCCGGGGAAACCTCTGCCCGTGCCACGTGGCAGACACGTGTCACTTTTTAGGTGACGTCAGTTTTTATCCAATACAGATAGTCCCCGCACTTCTCGAGCAGAGTTTCTGCTCGAGGAGTGGATGTGAATTTTGGCGGGAAGTTTCATCTTGCAAAATTCAATCTTTATATGACGAATCTGGGTGACGTACGCACTTCACCAGCTACATAACAAGTTCCCATGATGTGCGCATTAATTGCGCGAGGTAAAAAAGTAACTGCAGCTGGCACATCTGCACGTCAGCCGTCAGCTTCGAAGTGACTACTGCGCGTCCCAAGGGTAAAAGTAATGATTTTAACCGCCTCAATCACGTGCACACGTCGGCTGTTGATCACGAGGTGACCGCTGCACTTCAGGGTAATGATGACACTTCGATTTGGTGAAACCTACTTCCTCTTTTGATGGTTGGATCTGATCGTGGCTTTTTCGATAGTCTCCACGTGTCTTGTGGGAACTTTATGGGCCGGATTTTTACTCTTATAAATAGGGGTTTGTTGAATTAAAACCCTTTTGCTTGCTTTCATCTTATAGCTGCCAAATCTTGAGAATGCTTTGAATATCCTTCAATCTTCCTTTCAAAATTTTCAATTCTTCTTGAATCATGTCTTCAAAGGCTAGGAAAAACCTGAACATGGATACTGCAGCTGGTAGTTCTTCTATTCCTAGGCCTAGGGCTGCTCAGGCTACCGCTGCAGAGATCATCCCCAAAAAATGGGGTGAGTTGGAAAAGGACTGCAACATCAAAGCTTTCAACAATCACGGAGATGTACGCGCTTGGCCGGCGTACAGACTTGATCTGGGATCATATCGGAAATGATCCCACGGGTTAGAGTGGACTGCAATTGGGATGCGAGTGTTCCCCTCTTGCCGGTATCTGAAGCGGAGAACATTACTTCGCATAGGGCTGGGTGGACGGCCATGTGCACCTACCCATTCACAGTTGGATGCACACCACCCCTGCACCCTGTACTTGAGAGGCTCTGCAGGGAGTATTTACTCTGCCCGGGGCAACTGTGCCCCAGCATGTATAGAACAGTGACACTTATGGATTGGTTTTGCGGAAGAAACCGACCAAATTTTTTAGTATGAGCATTTTATTTCCCTGTATAGTATACAAATCTTCAAGGACGGCTTTGTAAATGCTAGGATGCGCGGGAGCAAGGGCTTGGTGCGCAGCTCTGAGGATACAAGCGACCGGGGTTGGTTACGCCGGTATGTATTCGTGCGCACCCAGGCCTTGTCCTTCAACTCTACGACTTTTCTCCTCGAGATCTGGAACAAGAAGCGTAAGTCCCCGAGTTTTTCTTTGAGTTTTTCGTGATTCTCTCTCTTCTTTTTTTATTTTTGCTTATTCCCTTTGATTCTTCCTTACAGCCGCCAAGCGACCCTATGACGAGCTCATATCATTTGATGAGCTGACCGTATGAGTTGAGGCGATCTTGAATAAGTTCTCCCCTGAGCAGAGGGAATGGGCGTACTTTGCTGCGCAGAAGAGTCTGACCGTGAAGACTCACGTTGAGAACTTTCCGTTGTTAAAGCTGTTTCTTTTCTTTGTAGTTTTGTTGTACCTGACCGTTCTGCCCTTTGCAGGTCTGGGTACTCAGAGGGACTTTTCCCCTGCCCCTTCCTCTCAAGCCGCGCCGTCTGGGCCCACTTTTGATCCCGATGCTGAGGTCGCATCTATAAAAGCTTCAGTGGAGGCACTGCACGGGAGAGAAGGCGGTGAGGAGCTTCTGTCCAGTGGCCTCGGTTCCTTGAAGAGGAAGAAGAAGGGCCAAGGTGAGGGCGGAGCACGGAAGAAGTCTGCTCCTAAGACTTCCATTGCTGCCGGGCAAACCTCAGCTGTTGGGGGTGAGTCCCCGCCCAACCAGTGTGCCAGAGCCTGCGGGAGAGAGTGTCAAGACCACTTCCGAAGTCCCCGAGTCTGCACGGGGAGAGGGTTTTGATAAGAAGGTAATCGACATTTCAGATGCTGAGACTGAAACTGCCGAACCCCTTGTGAGAAAACCCTTTCTTCGAAGCGATAGGAGGAAGGTCGAGGAGGAGTCTGCCTGTACTCCGGAGGGGAGTTCCCGAGTTGATAACGGGGTGAAGGCGGCTCCTTTTCGTGCAGATAAGGGGAAAGGGAAGGTTGGTGAAGAAGAGGAGAAAGAAGAAGAAGAAGAAGAAGAAGAAGAAGAAGAAGAAATCCCCCAAGAAGGTGGCCAGGGTCCTCGTGTTTTTCGTTTTGAGGACCTGGAGAATGTGGCCGCTGAGGGGGAGGCACCTGTCGGTTTACATGAGTGTTGTTAGCTTGAATAAGCTTGGAAGTTTTGACTGATGATTAAGGAACGGATTCAAAGGACCTGTTCCTTTGGATCGCTGCAGCTGAATAAATAATTATGCAAAATCAATTAAGCAGCAAAATTAATTATTATCCTATTGTCTAATGTTTATCTTGATAATTATGCAGAGTTGTGCGTGATAAGAAAAGATTTCATAAGATTAGGATAAGCAAGGAGTTCAATTAGGACTCAAACTCTTGGAGGTTTTGGAGTTCTAATTGCTCAAGACTCCTCAGATTTCAAAGCTATAAGAAGAGGAGCATTTCAGCTGTTGAAGTTACACACAAATACAGAGAGAAAAGAGCTATAACATGGTTGAGTCGAAATTGTATTTGTGTAGTCATTAAGCTACAGGGAACTAAGTGAAGAACATGTTCCTTAGATTGAGTCTTGTCAAAATTCAGTCTTAGTTCATCTGTAGTAGAAGTTATTAAGTTGTACTATTTACTTATCAAGAAGTTCTGAAAGAGTACATATTTTCAAGTCTTGTTACTTGAAGGAACTTCACTGATTATGAAAGGGGTCACTATAGGATTAGAGTTAGTCCTAGGTTAGTAAGAGGGAAGTCTTGTAACCAACTGAGTCTTTCAAATAGTGAAGTTGAAATCCTACTTGAGAGAGTAGGTCGTGGTTTTTTGATCCCGAGTTCAAGGGATTTTTCCACGCTAATATTGGGTGTTCATTTACTTACAGTTTTAATTCCGCATATAACATAGTAAAAGAACACATTTTAAGGAACTGGTCCTTAAAACAGTAAAGTGGTGTATCTTGAGAAATAACAAGTGTGACACAAGAGACCCTGGAGTGGAGGGTGACTCTGACATGTCAGCGACAAGGCTCACTCGGCGAACCATCATTGGTGGTCGACTGGATTAAGGGACATCCGGGGCGTGCGCTACAAGTTTGGACCGAACTATCCCTTTGAGCAGGCTAGAGAGCCTAAGTACTGCGAGAGGAAGTGCATGATGAAGCTAGCCCCTGATGTCAACTTCGTAACCAGGCCGGGCAGTTTGGCCAAAGCAGTCTCATCACTCATTGGTCCTCGAGAGGAGTGGACAATGAGGGCGATGAGTGACGAGGAACTGGCTTTTGCTATCGCTGCCGATTCTACCCGAGTAAGTTCTTTCCTTAATATTGTTTACGTCGGAATTAACTTTGACTTCAGACTTCTAACTTTACTTCTTTTGTTTCTTCAGTCAAGTATGATGGCCGCCGAATTGATGTTCCGCTCCAGGATCAATGATCCCGACCAGGTGCTTGAGCTGAAGAAAGAACTGCTAAAGGCTTTGAGGGAGGATGAGACCCTAGCGGAGAGGTGTGGTTTCCTTGGGAATGAAGTTAATCGGTTGGCTGAGGCCAACAACAGCCGTGTTGAGCACATTAACGAACTTACCAAGGAAAAGGACATTCTTTCTTAAGAGAAAGAAAGGTTCGCACAATCTGCTCGGGGTCTGGAGGCTCTGCTTGAAGAATGCAAGGCTTCACTGAACAAAGCGCTCAATGAGCGTGGATCTTTTGAGATGGACCTGCAAAGGGTTAGTGAAGAGTCTGCTAAGGCCAAAACTGAGCATCAAGCCATTAAGGATCAGGTTGCCCAATCGATGAACGTTCAAAGCGCGTTATAAGGACTTGGCAAACCTGCGTGATCAATCTGAAATCAAGGCGAAACTTGCTGTGCTAGAGGCTAAGCGCACACAGCTCGAGCAGGTCTAGACTGGCCAGATCAACGTTGAGGAGATGTTGCTGAAAACAAAGGGCGATGTTCGTGAAGTGAGACAAGTGCTGAATCTTTCTCCCGAAGAGTCTGAGGCAGACGAAGATGAAGATGAGGATGATGACGAGAGTTCGGGTGACGATGACAGAATCGACGGAGCTGGTGCGTCGGGTTCTGGTCGTAGCCCCCAAAACTGATGCCCCCTAAATTGACTAGGTTGTAAGTTTGTACATCTGGCGAGAGCCGGATAGTTGGTTGTGGATAGAGGTCTCTTAGGGACTCTCTGATCCTTGTTCGGCCGGTTCCATTGGCCTTGATCACTCTGCAAAATTTCTGTCGGCCGTTTTCGGCATTTTATCATTTTGTCAGGATCATGTATATAACTTCATATCTTTTTTTAATTCAATGACTGTATATAGCCTGAATCTTTGATCTTTCGTCTGTATGCGTTGAGGCCTTCGTGCCTTATGTTTAGGAGCTTTTTAGAAGTTTGAACTTTGCTAAGTTCTGATCTCCAAAAATCTGTCCGAATGTTTTAACTTAGCCTTTCTCAAGGATGAGGTCATAAGTCGTGAATAATCTGCGCAGATATTCTATTCTGACCGAATCGTGGTCGATAGACGTTGGCCTTTGCGAACAACTTTACTTATTGCCTTGATAGTTGAAAGCTGTCGCGGGAAATTTGTAACTTAATTCTGGCCGAGTCGTTGGCCTTGTGAACAACTTCTCTTATTTTCGTGGAAGCTTGTCACATAAAAAGCTTTTTTTGAAAAACTTGCCTTTTCACAAGGTCTTTTGCCTTTATGAAGGTCTTACCTGGCCTACAGGGGCCTCTCACCGCCCTCCTTGTTTTTATGTTGGAACATAGGAAGTGATAACATAAAAAGAGTTAAGGCTGGTCGTAGATATAAGAACACTTATAACCAAACGAGGAGTGTGTCCGTTGTGGGATTCGAACCCATAGCCGCGAAGTTGAAGAACTTCGAGCTCTACCAGTTGAGCTAAACGGATCTGGCCATATTCAGGTTGTTAGTACCATTTAGAAGAAGTATAATAAAAGTAATAATTGTCACAAAAGTAAAAGGTATGAAGAAAACAACTAACCGTTTTACCACTCAGAAGTGATACCTTTTGAGGTGAATCACGTTCCAATTGTTTGGGAAAATTGAACCATCTGGTCGTGCTAAGCGGTAAGATCCCTTGCCGACTGAAGCGACTACCTTGTAGGGGCCTTCCCAATTAGGGCCTAGCTTCCCCGAATTTGCTTCTTGCGTATTTTGGGATACTTTCCTCAGTACAAAATCTACAACCTGGAAACTTCGTACGCGCAGTCCCTGATTGTAATATTGTTCAATTCGTTCCTTCTTGGCAACTACTCGTACGAGTGCCAGTTCCCTTTGCTCTTCGAGGAAATTCAACTCTTCGGAGAGACTGACCGAGTTGGACTCTTCAGTGACATGTGCATACTAATGAGTAAGGTGTTTCTCCTGTACTCATCTTTATCGTCGTGCGATAAGCCCATAGCACACCGGGCAACTCTTCTACCCAACATCCTTTGGCCTGCTCGAGGCGCTTTTTTAGAGACTCAACGATTATTTTGTTTGTTGATTCTGCTTGTCCGTTGGCAACCGGATGGTATGGAGAAGAAGTAATCCACTTAATGTGTAAGTCATCGAGGAACCTAGTCACTTTCTGGCCGATGAACTGCAGGTCGTTGTCCATGACTATTTCCTTAGGTGCTCCAAAGCGGCACACGACATATCGCCAATGGAAGTCAATGACCTCCGTTTGTCATATCTTTGCATAGGCTGCCGCTTCGACCCATTTGGTGAAGTAATCAGTGATGATCAGCAAGAAACGTACTCCTCTTGGCGCGGCGGGGAGAGGGCCAACTATGTCCATCCCCCATTTCAAGAATGGCCACGGGGAGATTATTGAATGGAGCGGTTCTGCCGGTTGATGAAGAAGATGTGCGAACCTTTGACACTTATCGCATTTTTTGACAAACTCATTCGTGTCCTTCTCCATCTTATCCCAATAGTACCCTGCGCGAATCAACTTGCGTGCTAATGCCTTGCCTCCGGAATGATTACCACAACAGCCTTCATGGACCTCTCGCGTCACGTAGTTGATTTGATTAGGCCCAAGGCACTTTGCGAGAGGCCCCGCAAACATCTTGCGGTAGAGATCGTCGTTGATGATTGTATACCGAGCAGCTTTTATCCTGAGCTTGCGAGCAGCTTTCGTGTCACCGGGCAGAGTTTCATGAAGAATATAGTTCGTGATTTCATTCTGCCAGTCCTAAGTTGCGTTGATGGCGTTAACTTCGAACTTTTCCCGATCTATGGTCGTGCAGGGGAGTTGAACGACTGTCGAGGAACTGGCCGCCCCTATTTCCGCTACTGACCCCAGATTCGCGAGAGCATCGGTCTGATGGTTCTCTTCCCGTAGAATTTGGAGTGCCTCCCATTCGTCAAACTGGGCCAGGAGTTCTTTCACACGGGCAAGGTACACTTGCATTCTGGATTCTCGTGCAATGAAGCCTCCGGTCACCTGGTTGACTACCAGTTGAGAATCACTCTTAAGTTTGATGACGTTTGCTCTATAGCTTCGGGCTAACTCCAATCCTGCAATTACGGCCTCATATTCGACCTCATTGTTAGTAATAAATGGGCATTTGATGGCCTGCCTGACGGTCTCTCCGGATGGGGTGATGAGAACTAGCCCGAGACCGGACCCTTTGACGCTCGATGAGCCATCAGTGTACAGGGTCCATACGCCAGGGGCCTGCCCAGCATATAGAATGGCATCCTTTTCTGCCTCAGGATATATTTTAGCGCTAAAATCTGCTACGAAGTCTGCTAGGGCTTGTGATTTTATTGCTACCCTAGGCTGATAGGTAATATCGAATTCACTTAGTTCTATAGCCCATTTAACTAACCTTCCCGAAAATTCGGGTTTATGCAAGACATTGCGCAATGGAAAGGTTGTAACTACAGCGATCGAATGACCTTGAAAATAAGGGCGTAACTTATGGGCAGCAGTTACTAGCGCTAAAGCCAACTTCTCCAGGGGTTGATAGCGTGTTTCTGCGTCAATTGGAGCTTTGCTAATGTAATAGATAGGGAGTTGTTTACCTTTTTCTTCTCGAACCAGAACGGCGCTTATCGAGGATTCTGACACTGCCAGATTAATTAACAACTGCTCCCCGTGCTGAGGGGTAGAGAGCAGTGGTGGATTGGACATATACTTCTTCAGATCCTTCAGCACTTGCTGACATGCGGGAGTCCAATCAAACTCCTTGTTCTGCTTCAGGACATCGAAGAAACTTTTGCACCGGTCTGACGAGCGGGATATGAATCTTCGCAGGGCTGCTACTCTTCCAGTCAGTTTCATGACGTCTTTCCGGTTGTGGAGTACATCTTGGATTGACTCAATGGCTTTGATCTGAGCGGGATTGACTTCAATTCCGCGCTGAGAGACGATGAAGCCTAGGAATTTTCCTGACCCGAACCCAAATGCACGCTTCTCCGGGTTAAGCTTCATGTTGTACTGGTCGAGTATTTGGAAGGCTTCCTTTAGGTGCGCTAGATGATCTTCTGCCCGTTTGGACTTGACCAACATGTCATCGATGTATACTTCAATGGTCTTACCGATATGGTCATGGAACATTCGATTGACCAGGCGCTGATACGTCGCACCTACATTTTTTAGTCCAAATGGCATAACTTTATAACAATACGTACCTCTGCAAGTTATGAATGATGTTTTCTCTTGGTCATCGGGGTCCATCAATATCTGATTGTACTCGGAGTATCCATCGATGAAGGTGAGCACCTCGTGCCCGGCTGTTGCGCCAATTAGCTGATCTATCCTGGGAAGAGGATATGAATTCTTTGGACAGGCTTTGTTCAGATCCGTGAAGTCAATGCAGACTCACTATTTTCCGTTTTTCTTGGGCACAACGACCATGTTGGCTAGCCAGTCTGGATACTTGACCTCACGTACAGATCCGATCTTCAACAGTCGATCGACCTCATCGTTGATGACCTGATTCTGAAAAGCTCCTTGTTGGCGCTTCTTCTGCTTTACCAGACGATGGTACGGGTCGACGTTCAACCTGTGAGAGATAATATCTGGAGAAATACCTGTCATATCTGCATGAGACCAGGCGAACGTTGTGTGCCGCTCCTTGAGGAACTAGAGGATATCTCCTCGTAAGGGCTCGCTCAATTCGGTCCCTAAGTAGACCTTCCGCTCCGGCTTGTCCATGAAAAATTCTTCGGGCTCAAAAGCTTCCACGGTCGGCGTGTGACTTTCCCGTGCCTCCAGCTTTGTGATGAATTCCGGGACCTCGTACTTTGCTTCTTCATCTGGCACGTCTGATCCCGGTTGCTGTAATTGCTATTTTCTCTCTTCGGACAGCTTGAGGGCCACCGAATAGCAGTCTCGAGTAGAGCGTTGCTCTTCTCGAACCTCACGTACTCCCCATTCTGATGGGAACTTCAATACCTGATGATAGGTGGAAGGAACAACTTGCATATCATGGATCCAAGGTCTTCCCAGGATAATGTTGTAAGCTAAGTCCGCGTCAACGACATGGAATGTCGTTTCGCTACCCCTTCGGCAATAGTCGTAAGAGTAATCTCGCCAAGGGTCTTCTTACTTGAGTTTTTAAAGACGGAGAGAACTCGAGATATCAGCACGATCTTCCCCGACAGCTGCATCTCCCTTACAACTCGTGATTGAATGATATTCGCAGAGCTGCCCGCATCGATGATCACTCTCTTGACATCAAATTCTGCCACGCGTAACATTATGACTAACACGTCAGCGTGTGGGAACTGCAAACCACTTGTGTCTGAATCTTCGAATGTTATCGTCTCCTCTGATCGTGGACGCTTGGTCTTTGTAATGGAGACCTTTGCGTATTCTTCGCTGTGAAAACGACGGAGTCAACTTCGATCCCGCCTGAGATAACATTGACTGTCATCTTTGGTGAAGACGCCCGTGGAGGGCAAGATATGTTCTGTTGAGCCCTCGCATGAGTCTGCTTTTCCTTCTCGATTAAAAGCTCCTTCAAGAATCCATGTTTCAATAAATGTGCAACTTCGTACCTTAGGGCCTTGCAATCTTCGGTGGTATGACCGTGGTCGCGATGAAATTCGCACCATAGGTCCTGGTTTCTCTTGGATGGGTCGGTTTTCATGTCCTTTGGCCATTTAACCTTCTCACCCATATCTTTGAGTGCCGCAACTACTTCAAACATTTCTTCGTTGAAGCTTGGCAAACTTGGGGCTCCACGGGGGCTTGATTCTGAGTCATCTCTCCGGGATAGCCCTTTGTTGTTGCGGCTGCGTCCTTTGGAGTTGTTGCGTGACTGGTCCGGATATGGTTCGTAACGCACTTCTGACCTTTTCGATTCCACTTTTCCACCAGAGCCACCGCTTCGTGATTGATTCTTCCCTCGGGCACTGGTCCCTATCAGCTTGTCTTCATCAATACGTACCTTTGAGTTGTAGCGATTGTAGACATCTGACCAACTGGCTGCTGGGAATTCGCGAAGGGATTCGTATAGCCTACGCGTAGCCTCTGAGCTCTTGACATCTAAACTATTGGTGAATGCAATGGCCGCCCATCTGTCCGGTACTTTGGGCAGCAACACGCGTTCCCGTTGGAAACGATCCACATATTTATGGAGAGACTCGCCGGGCTTTTGCTTAATCTCGAAGATGTCTTCCACGCGAGTTTCCGTCTTCTGAGCGCCTGTGTGGGCTTTCACGAACAGCTCGGCCATCTCTGCGAAGGACCCAATGGAGTTCGGTGGCAACATTGAGTACCATCATAGAGCTCCGTCCGCTAGCGTCTCCACGAACTTCTTCAGTTAAACTGACTCGGTCTCCTCATCGGTGAGATCGCTTGCTTTTATGAAGTTGTTGAATATCATGAGATGATCGTTGGGGTTAGATGTCCAACGATATCTCGGAATGTTTGGCATCTTGAACGTCTTCGGTATCGCCTTTGGTGCCGCATCTTTCTTCCAAGGCCGTTGAGAGTAGCGATGTATATCAACTTTCTTCAACGTGGGTGGAGCACCTGGTATCTGATCAATTCTCTCGTGGAGAGATTTCTGAAGCACTTCCTGGCTCTTCTTGAATTGTTTGGTGAGGGCCTCCATGACGATGCTCATTTCAGTGGACGCCATAGATCCTCCGTTTCGATTTTGGTTGACTTGGGTCGTTGGATCCACGGTCCTTCTGTTGTTTCGTTCCCCACCTTGCCTTGAAGTGTGCGAAGAAGGAACATCTCGACCTGGTGCTGCAGCATCAGCTCTTGCGACTGGAGGGATTTGCCCTCGGAGAGAGTTGATCGCCTCGTTTATCCCTCTGTTGACCTCCGCTTGTTCCTGCATAAAGGCAAAGATCGTATCCTAGAGGTTCCTTTGGTCAGGGGAGAGACTCCTATGGCGTCGTCTCCTAGGCGGAGTGGCGCTCTGAGAGTGCCTACACCTGTCCCGCCGCCGGACGGTCCTTGGGAAGATTGTTCCTGCCCATCGGACGAGTAATCTGGGGAATAATTGGGACTTGGTGAAGGGGTACGTACCTGACTTCCACCCACTATAGTTCGTTGTGAACCACTTTCTGCCATGTTAGTTGTTAAGCAAAAAGATCGACAGAAAGGAATGTAATGGAGGAAAAAGATAAACTATTAACCTACAGCGGCTATTGACCGGCTCCCACTGTGGTCGCCAAATTGTTTAACCTATATCCGATTTTAGGCCAATTAACAATAAGATTTATATTTGCGGAGTCACGATCAATAGTTTAGATTAAAATTTTAACCAAGTTTAATACGGAGTGGCGTTGATTACAAGATTATCAATATATGCACGATTTCCAATGACGATAATTAACGATATGGAAATAAGATATAATCGAAAATAAATAAAGGTAAAGCGCGAAGAAAATAGATAGAGGTAACCGTATTGGATCGCTTGATCCCGGTGAGGATTCCTCGTTGCTGATTATACTTGAAGACTAGAGAGCAAAGTATCCGGCAAATTCTAAGCGAAAGACAATATTTGAGCAAGAGTAAGAGAGAGTATTCTTATTGATGTTGTAGACAGAGAGTAATGTGTGTTACAATGATTCGGGGCTAGTGCTATTTATAGGTCTGATAGGCGTCCGTTGGGTTTGTAACTGCTGAGCACGTATCCGTTGGATATGTAACTGCTGGATTGTGTAATCGCTGCCTTTATGACCATGCATTAAGCAATCGTGCATGATTAGGTTAATAACTGCTCATTCAGATCGTGCTGATCTGGGAAGAGTTACATTACTGCTCTGGGTCTGCTCGTGGTAACCGCCTGGCTAGTTATCTGTCCTGCTGGATGTCTGTCCGGGGAAACCTCTGCTCGTGCCACGTGGCAGACACGTATCACTTTTTAGGTGATGTCAATTTTTATCTAATACATATACTATAAAAGAACATAGGAAAAATTCATGACAAGGCACCTGAAGAAATTTTTTTAAAAGTAACTTATACTTTTTTGTTTGACTAGATTAGTTTACCTTTAATAATTTTAATTTCTTCATTTTAATTGTCATGCTTTATGGTAACAAAAACTTCAAAATTTTAATCTATAAAAATTAACTCACAATATCTATTAATAGAACCACTTAATTTTTAAAAGTCAATAAAAGTTTACTCAAATTATTTTCTAATATATAGTATAACTTAACGTTGCATCATCAAAATGTGAGTAACTATATATTAACTAAAATTTGTTTAAATTACTTATTGTTTAACCTAGATCCGATTTTAGGCCAATTAATAATTAAATTTATATTTGCGGAGTCACGATCAATAGTTTAGATTAAGAGTTTAGCCAAATTAAATATGGGGTTATGTTAATTACTAGATTATCAATATAAGCACGATTTCCAATGATGATAATTAACGGTATGGAAATAATAAGATGTAATCGAAAATAAACAAGATTAAAGCGTGAATAGAGTAGACAGAAGGAACCGTGTCGGATCACTTGATCCCGGTGAGGATTCCTTATCACGGATTATACTTGAAGACTTGAGGGCAAAGTATCCAACGAACGTAAATAAAGAATGATATTGAGCAAGAGTAAGAGAGAGTATTCTTATTGATATTGTAGACAGAGAGTAAATTATGTGTTACAATGATTCAGAACGAGTGCTATTTATAGATCTGATAGGCGTCCATTGGGTTTGTAACCGCTGGGCACGTATCTGTTGGATACGTAACCGCTGGATTGTATAACCGTTGCCTTCATGACCATTGGATACGATACCTCGGAATATTTGGCATCTTGAATGTTTTTGGGATCGCCTATGGTGCTGCTTCCTTCTTCCAAGGCCTCTGCGAGTAGCGTTGAATGTCGATTTTCTTCAGTGTGGGTGGAGCGCCAGGTATCTGGTCAATCCTCTCGTGGAGAGACTTCTGAAGCGCTTCCTGACTCTCTTTGAATTGCCTGGCGAGTGCCTCCATGACGACGCTCATTTCTGTGGATACCGCGGATCCTCCGTTCTGATTTTGGTTCGCTTGGGTCGTCGGATCCATGGTTCCTCCGTTGTTAGCCGCATTTCGTTCTTCGTCTTGCCTCGAAGTATGCGAAGAAGGAACATCTCGACCTTGGGCTGCAGGATCAGTCCCCATAACTGGAGGGATTTGCCCTTGAAGAGAGTTGATCGCCTCGTTTATTCCTCTGTTGACCTCCGCTTGTTCCCGCATAAATGTAGAGATCGTCTCCTGGTGGTTCCTTTGGTCAGGGGAGAGACTCCTATGGCGCCGTCTTCTAAGAGGGGTTGCACTTGGAGATTGTCCACGCCTGTGCTGTGGTCTTCCGGAATAACGTTCTTGCCCGTCAGATGAGTAGTCTGGAGAGTAACTAGTGCTTTTCTGAGGGGCACACTCTTGACCGTTGTCCGCCATAGTCCGTTTAGAATCGCTTTCTGCCATGTTAGTTTCAAGCAAAGGATCGACAGAAAAGGATATAATGCAGGAAAAAGACAAACTATTAACCTATATAGGCTATTGACCGGCTCCCACTGTGGTCGCCAAATTATTTAACCTAGATCCGATTTTAGGCCAATTAATAATTAAACTTATATTTGCGGAGTCACGATCAATAGTTTAGATTAAGACTTTAGCCAAATTAAATATGAGGTTATGTTAATTACTAGATTATTAATATAAGCACGATTTCCAATGATGATAATTAACGATATGGAAATAATAAGATGTAATCGAAAATAAACAAGATTAAAGAGTGAATAGATTAGACAGAAGGAACCGTGTCGGATCACTTGATCCCCGTGAGGATTCCTTATCACGGATTATACTTGAAGACTTGAGGGCAAAGTATCCAACGAACGTAAATAAAGAATAATATTGAGCAAGAGTAAGAGAGAGTATTCTTATTGATATTGTAGACAGAGAGTAAATTGTGTGTTACAATGATTCGGAACGAGTGCTATTTATAGATCTGATAGGTGTCCATTGGGTTTGTAACCACTGGGCACGTATCCGTTGGATACGTAACCGCTGGATTGTGTAACTGTTGCCTTCATGACCATTCATTAAGCAATCATGCATGATTAGGTTGGTAATTGTTCATTCAAATCGTGCTGATCTGGGAAGCGTTACGATACTGCTCTGGGCCTGCCCGTTGTTTAACCGCCTGGCCAGTCATCTGTCCATTAGCTGTCTATCCGGGGAAACCTCTGCCGGTGCCACGTGGCAGATGCGTTTCACTTTTTAGATGACGTCAGTTTTTATCCGATACACTTATCAAACTAATTGTCAATGAGATGAGGTTTATTGATAGAAACAAAATAAAGAAACACAACAAAAAAGAGAAAAAAGAAGAAAAAAAAGAACAAAAAAAGAAAGGGAGAAATTTTTTAGCAAATAAAAACGAAAAAAAAAAAAGAAAGAGAAGAGATGCCGCACATCGGCTTTGAGGCATCCTAGTATGGCGTTTGATTGAAGCCAAACAACATTATGTTTAATAAAAAACATCTACATCCAGATTTGAACCCGGGTCAGTGGGAGAAAATGATGTGCCTTTACCGCTGGCACCAGCTATTATAACTGTGGGTGCCAATTTATGTATTTGCATTAATTCACATATATGCCTATTTATACAAAGTTTCAACCGAAGTTACCAGGTGTCGTGACATCCCGTCCATCCCAAGTAAATTCGCCCCTGTATGGATGTCTCATTTTCATCAAAGTTGTAGTAGATCTTTTTCATGATGTCAAATCAAACACGGTCACTTTGATTGTGTCTAAAGAATCTGACCCCAAAAGAAATGAGATTGGACCAAGGGTGAGTTTGCTAAAGGGAGAAAAACAATTTTTGGTAACTATTTCCAAAATTTTCATATTTTCTTGGTCAAAATTTTTTATCTAAAAAAATAAGTTATTTAGAAATGAAAAAAGTGAATTTACGAATAAAAATAGGAAAACAAGTTCCATAAGTGATAGTTCAATGCTAATTGTTTCTTCCTACCCTTAAACACTTCACCCTGTCCCACCCCACCCTACCCTAAACCCTATCTATTGACACCCAATTTTATCCATCATTTTTCTATAATTTGCTATATTTAACTTAAAGATGCAATATTGACTATTTGAGCAAATTTACATTAGAAGCATGCATTTACGTGTGTTATCCCTTATTTATACACTATATATCTAATTGTCATTATATTATATAACTTATATCATTTAGGCTATTTGTTAAATAGTATGACTATTTGTGCAATTTAATACATTTATAATATTTAGTAATTATTTATTGTTAAATATACTTAATTAATTTTATTCGACCCCAATCATTTTTTTTTGTATGTACTTTCTCTATATACGATTCATATATTTATATATTTTTTTTTTATTCAGCACCTTTTAAGTTAATTATTAGTCCAATTAAAAATATCCCGTCCAAATTTTGTCTGCGATATATCACCCATTTTTCTATTTTTACTTTTATTTGTATATTATTCCATAATTTCGGCATATTCATTCGAATTTGAATTTTCAAAATCCTTTTGAACCTAGAGAAGACATATGACCAAATACATTCATTGTACAGTCTCATACATTCTCACATTAACTCAAAATCACAGCATTTATTTCACTACCCCTAACGTCATTTTTGGCCCCCCCAATCTCTCCCTCGTCTCTTTTGATTCCTCTCCACTTTTGGAATAGAATCCCTGAAATTGGGATACTTACCAGTGGCATTCTCCTCTACACTTTGTTATACATACAGTTAATACAGAGCACAATAGGGAGGAGGTGGCAGCAGACATATACGCACACACAAAATCTCCCCTTTCTTCTTCCTCTTCACCTCAATTTTCTGTCAGATAACATCCATACACCACCCCACACACGCACATCGATGCAAACAAACACCACACACACATCGATGCATACAAACTGTATGGGCCTAAATCAGTTTAGGATCACAAATCGTATTTGGGTTGGAATACAAGCAAATCTTTGTATCAAAGTCAAGAAAATGCTAAGGATAAGCGTAAAATGCGAGGAAATAACTTGATTTCAATATATGGTAGTGAGTACAAATTTTTTCAGAGTTTTTGTATATCTTTCTGAATGCGTACAATGTAAAATGAAGTGCTATTTATAGATACAAGAACCTAGCCCACGTTTCTCACATCTGGTAGTGCTCAAACTCACGTTCTGATGCTCATTGATGGAGATAATGAGCTGAAGTAGTGGGCTGCAAAGCCGCTTGAACCGAGGCGCTTCACCGAGGTCATAAGGTTCAAGTGTATGACCTCGGTGATAGGGCCTTGCTGTTCGACCGAGGTGAATGTCACCGAGGCTCAGCTTGGGGCTCGCCTTCAGTGACGACATTGATGCTTGACTTTGGTATTTCAGTTGTTCGCTTCGATCTTCATCCTTCGGAACATCGGTTCGATTGTCTACGGTTCGTC
Source organism: Petunia axillaris subsp. axillaris (assembly GCA_029990575.1). Taxonomy (NCBI): domain Eukaryota; kingdom Viridiplantae; phylum Streptophyta; class Magnoliopsida; order Solanales; family Solanaceae; genus Petunia; species Petunia axillaris. The sequence goes on along the minus strand of JARKNS010000001.1, from coordinate 5,949,237 downwards.
ATATCGAAGTGCTGTTCGAGCGCGTCGATTTTTACCCAATACAGATAGTCCCCTCACTCCCCAGTTAATTACCGAAGTTACCGAGGAGTGGAGTGAAATTCTGCGGGAAAGTGACGTGGCTTAATCTTATCCAAGCGTTTCAAACTTTATCAAAAGCTCGCGTCCCTTCAGATTACTATTCATTGACACGTGTAAGCCATCCGTTGGCTGATCGAACGGTCACGCCGCTTTCATTGTTTCTCCCAACGTTACAATGATGGAACTATACCACTTGTCTTTCCTTCACCTATAAATACTTCTTCACCAAGCCATTCCCATTACTTCTAATACCTGCAAACAACAGTAACCAAAAAGGGAAAAACACTTCCGTTTTCATCTTGATTAATCCCTTCTTTCAAGAGATCTTTAAACACTTAGAACTGTAACCATGTCTACCACACACTCCAAGCAAGATTCAAGCGACTCTGGTGAAAGGGTTAGAGAGTCACGTTCAGTCGCCGCTACTGCTAGTGGAGATATCTCCACCACTGGCCGGTAGTTCAGGTTACCGCGGTGGAAGGCGGTGGTGAAGTGACATCTGGCATTGGTGGCCTTAGGCGCCGTAAGGAGAAAGCCAGGCGCGACTTAGCGGCGATGAGCGATGATGTCAATGTGGAGGAGGAGGATGACATCATCTTTGATGAAGCCATGGATGTAGCTGGTGCTGATGCTGCCACCCCTAGGGATGACGATGGTGAGAGTGGCAACGCCGAGGGCCAGGGCGACGCCGAGGCCGAGAATGAAATCGGGGGTGAGCTACCCACAACTGAAAGTGGGCATGATGCCGAGGTTGGACCTTCGGGCCCGGAGAGGGAATTGGCAAAGATTTCCCTCGAGCAAGAGCTCGAACCTCGTCAAATTATCCCTTCTCACTTCGACAACAACAAAGATTTTAAGCTACAGAAACAATCTGCTGATCAGGAGGTGAAGAATAGGAATATACCAGTGAACACGACGCCGACTCGCATAACACAAGCTCACATTGAGTGAGTTCCGAAGGATTGTGGATTTGGGCCCGAGGTGAAAGTAATCATTCCTGACCCAACTAGTAGGATATGCCAGCATGTGGAAAGGCTACCTTTTGCATACACTTACCCATTCACCCTTGGTTTCACCATACCTGTTCACAAAATCATTGACGACTTCTGCCGAGCGTACAACCTATGCTTGGCTAAGTTAGGCCCTGGCGTCTAGAGGGTCGTGCAATGTTTGGATTGGCCGAGCACAAAAGTCGGGGTAGATTTCACCTTGCAACATCTCATCTCTCTCTATTACCCCTACTTCCATAAAGTCGGGGTTGTGGCTTTAAACAACCGAGGCAAATACGCGCTTCTCCATAAAAGCGAGGATCACGGAGACCGAGGCTGGAGTGATCGCTACGTTCTTTTGGAGACTAGTGTTTTGTCTACCGAGCCTAATTTCCTAGAGAAGTGGAATAAAATACACGTAAGTGGTCCTCCGTTTTCAATTTCATTCCTCGGTAGTTATTCTTGCATACTAACCTCGATCCATCTTTGTTCTTCAGCTAACAAGGTGGCTATCATTCCTCCCAAGGGGTTGACCGCATGGGTCAAGGCTGTGACTGGGGCTCGTGAACGCCCAACTCGAACGTGGATGAAGATGGCTACTGACTTTGGTTGGCAGTGTAAGAGGTACGGTAAGTTTTCCATGGTGTCTCACTTGGTATGCTGTTTTTGAAGCTTTTGCTTTGGTTGCTGACTTTCCTCCCCCCGGTGTTAGGTTTCCCATATCGTGCCATCAACACGAAGAAAGACAATAAGAAAAAAGGAAAAAGAAAGAAAAAAGATAATGAAGATACCGAGTCAGATGATGATCTGGCTTCGGTGGCATGTCTAGCTGGTGACCTGAAAGAGTTGAAGGCTTCAAAGCCTTCGAAGGTTTCAAAAGGGTCCTCGGGTCAAGGATCCTCAAAAGGTAAACCTCACCCTTGATCAACTCACTTGCTTTTACTTTTCTACATCCCCTTTGCTTAAAAATTCTTTTATGTTGCCCTTCGTTGGTTTGAAAAGGAAGAGGGTGGTTTCCAAAAAACCCTCTCGCTCTGTGAACCCCCACACCAAGGTGGCTACTTCCCCCAGGCCCGAAGTGGTGGCAAAACCGCACCCAAGGCTAATCGACGAGCCTGATGACGTTGTCGCCGAGGACTTAGTAGCTCGAAGGGCAGTCGAGGTCGTGGACCTTGAAGACCAGGAGCAAGAGTCTGAGGCGGCAGTTGCCAAGGCCAGGGGCAAGGCCAAATTTGGGGAAGTTGGGGCTGCTGCCACCGAAGAGGGGGCTGGCATCGGCGCGGTTAGGGCGCAATCTGAGCCCACGAGGATTTCATCCTCGGTGGGGTCTTTTCGGAAGCTCGAAGTGCCATCTTCTTCAAACCTGTTGGCGTGCGACCGAGGTGATATCTTGAGCCTTACGCCTTTGCTTGGCCCAGAGGAAGACAAAATTGTGCAGGCTTTCTCTCGAGGTCAGCTATACAACACCATCGCTGCCAATGCTATCGGAGTAAGTTTCGCCGTCTTTCAATTTTACCTTGGTCTTTGGTCAACTGCTGACAATGATTTTTTGATTGATCTTCATTAAGAGTTTTGTTCTGTCGTTGAGGGCTATCGAGGTTGTTCTGTCCCAACAATTGCTCTGACTTTGTAAGGTCCTTTCCAGTTTGCGACGAGTTTTCCCCCGTTCTTCTCTTTCGTTGATTGATTCGTAGCCTTCAGCACGTAGTCGCCAACTTTAAAATCTCTAAGTTTGGCATTCCTATTGAGATATGCCTCGATCTGTCTCTTTTGTGCAACTAGACGAACCAAAGCCAATTCTCTTTTCTCTTCGAGCAAGTCCAACTCTATGCGCATGGCTTGCTGATTTGTATCTTCGGTGGTGTGAGCGTACCGAAGACTTGGTTTGCCCACTTCCACGGGGATAAGATAATCCATGCCATAAGCAAGTGAAAAGGGGGTCTCACTAGTGCTGCTCTTTTCTGTTGTCCGCATGGCCCACAACACACCTGGCAACTCCTCGAGCTAAGGACCTTTCTTCTCGTCCAACCTTTTCTTGAGATTTTCATTTATTATCCTATTTGAAGATTCGTCTTGGCCATTGGCACTTGGATGATAGGGGGTCGAAGCGATTCTTTTGATTCCCCATTGCTTGAAGAAATCAGTGATGGCCGCCCCCATGAATTGTTTACCATTGTCGCAAGCGATTTCCCTTGGGACACCGAACCTGTAGATGATGTTTTCCTAATAAAATCGATTACTTCTTTCTGTTTGACCTCGGTGAGAGCTCATGCTTCCACCCATTTTGTAAAGTAATCAGTTAAAACGAGGATGAACCGAACACCACCTTTTCCCTTCGGTAGGGACCAACAACATCCATCCCCCATTTCATAAACGGCCATGGTGACACGACCAAATGTAAGGGTTCGGCTTGTTGATGAATCATTCGTGCATGGCGTTGACACTTATCACATTTTCGCACGAAGGCCTTTGCATATGTGCTGATGGTGGGCCAATAATACCCAGCTCTAAGTATTTTGCGCACCAAAGACTTCCCCCCGAGTGGTTGCCATACTCGCCTTCGTGTATTTCAGCCATCACATACCTAACTTCATCCGAACCCAAACATTTGGCCATCGGGCCGCAATATAATCTCTTATACAAATTTCCCTCGATCATATGATATGAAGCCGCTTGGGTCCTTAACTTTTTGGCTTCTTTCTTATCTTGGGGAACAGTCCCCGAGTTGAAGTAAGAGATAAACTTACTCCGCCAATCCCACTTGTGGGCCACCGTATTGACTTGCAATTTCATCTCTCTCATTTGCGCAGAGAGCAACCGAACCACTGAATCAGTCCCCGAGTACGTTTCATCTACCGCCGAACCCAAGTTTGCTAGGGCATCGGCCTCGGTGTTTTCCTCTCGAGGCACTTATCTAATTTTCCATTCTTGGATTTGGGCCAAAATCCTCTGTGCTCGGTCCAAGAGTAGCTGCATTCTGGGCTCCCGAGCCGTGTATTCGCCAAGCACTTGGTTTACTACTAGTTGTAAGCCGCATCTCAACTGAATTCTTTCTACCCCCATTTCCTTAGCAAATTCCAAGCCTGCTAAAGCTGCTTCGTACTCGGCCTCATTATTGGTTACCTTTTTGAACTGAATGGAGTGCCTGATTTTCTCCCCGGTGGGCACTTTAAACACTATGCCTAATCCTGAACCCTTGGAATTAGTTGCCCCATAGGTGTGAAGTATCCATAGTCCCAAAGCCATTACTTTTGACATTGAATTCTCCTTTTCGGCTTCGGGTAGGATCCCAACACTAAAATCTGCTACGAAGTCAGCCAAAACTTGGGATTTGATGGCTGTTCGGGGCTGATAAGTGATATCATACTCGCTCAATTATACTGCCCATTTTGATAACCTCCCCGATAACTCAGGTTTGTGCAATATACTTCTCAAGGGGAAAGTTGAAACTACCGCTATTTGGTGACATTGGAACTAAGGTCGTAGTTTCCGAGCAGTAACAATTAAAGCAAGTGCTAGTTTTTCCAAGTGAGGATACCTGGTCTCAGCGTCGAGGAGTGTCTTGCTCACATAATAGATGGGCTGCTGCTTTCCATCTTCTTCCCGAACCAGCACAGCGCTGACTGACACCTCGGACACCGCCAAGTATACCAGCAATGTTTCACCATCTTTTGGCTTGGCAAGCAACGGCGCGTTAGCCAGATAGCGTTTCAATTCCTTCAACGCTTCTTTACACTCCGGTGTCCATTCGAAGTGATTATTCTTCCTCAAGACAGAGAAGAATTTTTGGCATCGCTCCGAGGACCTTGAGATGAATCGACTCAAGGCAGCGATTCGGCCAGTTAAGCACTGAACTTCTTTTACCCCGGTCAACTCTTCGGGGATCTCTTCGATAGCCTTGATCTTATCTAGGTTGGCTTCGATTCCTTATTTAGAGACAATGAATCCTAAGAATTTTCCTGACCTTACGCCAAAGGTACACTTCCCAGGGTTTAATTTCATGCCATATTTCCTCATAACAGCAAAAAGCTTCCCTCAAATAATTCAGATGAACCTCCATTTGAATTGACTTGATGAGCATATCATCTATGTAGAGTTCCATAGATTTTCCAATATACTCCTTGAACATGCGATACACCAGCCTTTGGTACGTTGCCCCAATATTTTTCAACCCGAAAGGGCATCACTTTATAGCAAAAGGTGCCTCGGTCAGTGATGAACGAGGTTTTATCTTCGTCCTTCGGATCCATGAGGATTTGGTTGGAGCCCGAATAAGCATCCAAGAAGGTTAATAGTTTGTGTCCAGCAGTGGAGTCTATTACCTGTCTATTTGTGGCAATGGGTAGGAGTCTTTGGGGCAAGCCTTGTTTAGATCAGTGTAGTCTACGCACATCCTCCACTTGTCGTTTTTCTTAGGCACGACGACCACATTGGCCAGCCATTCGGGGTACTTCACCTCCCTTATGAAACCATTTTCTTGCAGCTTCGTGGTTTCATCTTCGATTGCTTTCTTTTAACCCCGACGTGAAGTCTTTTCTTATGCTTCACCGGGGTGAATTTTGGGTCTACCTTCAGCTTGTGGGTCATGATCTCCGGATCGATACCAATCATGTCCGAATGGGACCAAGCGAAGCAATCGTTGTTGGACCTTAAGACTTCAATTATTGCTTTCTTCGACTCTGGGTCCAACTCCGAGCCGACAAATACCTTTCTTTCATGAAAATCTTTCAATAGGGTGAAAAATTCCAACTGCTCAATAGTTGAGTCCTCGGCCTTTTGTTTCCGAGGCTCTTGAATGCACACCTGGATCTTTTCAATGTTTTGCGTTAGTTGCTATTGTTTTGGCCCAGTTGGGGCGACTCTACTTGTTAACGCAACCGAATAGCATTCTCTTGCTACTCGTTGCTCTCCCTTTATTGATCGAACCCCCCAAGGCGTAGGGAAATTAATCACTTGATGAAGAGTAGATGGGACAGCCTCTATGGAGTGGATCCATGGTCTGCTGAGGATCACATTGTATGCTATGTTCTCGGGCAACACTTGAAATAGTGTTTCCTTTCTAACTTCTTCAGTAAACATTTTGAGTGTGATTTCACCCAAAGTCTTCTTCGTGGAGTTGTTGAAGCCAGTCAACATTGTTGCCTTGGGGATGACTTCCCCTTTAAGCCACATCTTCTTAATGGCCCCGTAGCTGATTATGTTGACCGAACTACCGGGGTCAATCAAGACTTGCTTGATATCCGAGTCATTGATTCTCAACAATGATGACCAAGGCATCGTGATGGGGGAACATCATCCCATCACAATCATCATCATCAAATATAATTTCTTTACCCGAGCCTCCTACTCGAGTTCTCTTTTCCATTGTGATCGACAGCTTGGCGAATTTCTTAGCAGCTGCGAAATTCACCCCGTTCACCTCTGACCCCCCGGTGATCACATTTACAACTCTCTCAGGGGGTGGAGCCCGAGGTAGTTGTCCATCACCTCGGTTCTTGGTGTAATTGTCTTTTCCATTGTCGGTAAGGAATTCAGCCAACACACCCTTCTTCAGCAAATGTGCCACCTCGAGGCGCAATGCTTTGCAGTCCCCGGTTTGATGGCCATAATCCGCATGGAATTCGCATTGCAAATTTTGATCTCTTTTGCCTACTAGAGTTCTCATGTCTTTGGGTATTCTTATCTCGGCGGTTCCTTTGACCAGCTCCGAGGTCGATATATTAAAGTTATAGTCAGGGATCCGAGGTAATTCTTTATTCTTTGAAACCGAAGCTGGGCCTGAGGAATTTCTTTGGTTCGAGTTAGGATGAACCTTTCCTCCGAGCAGTTGGCTTATATGTGGGCTTGCAAACGAATTTCCAAAGGAATTTCTCAACCTTTAGCTGACAGGCTGCCTCGTGGAGGTATATGGCTCGTACCTCCCCTTCGAATTTCCTCGCGACGCCTCGGTGCGATACGAGGATTCGCCTCGATTTTTGTAATTATAACCTCGGCTTCCTCCAGCCTTATCTTGGAGTAGGCTCGTTTGTGTAAATCTTTCCACTTCATAACTTAATATTGCTGAAGCTCTTTTCGCAACTCAGCGGCGGCGTCGGAGTTGCGAACATTGATACCTTTTTTAAATGTCGTGATGGCTAGAGTATCATCCATTCGAGGTAGCTCCATGCACTCAGCATGAAAGCGTCAAGGAACTCCTTAAGTGGCTCACCGGGTCGTTGCTTGACCTCGCAAATATCTTCCTTCCTTTGGAGAATCTTTTGTGCTCCGGTGTGGGCCTTTACGAAGGCATTAACCATTTCCTTGAAGGTGGAAATTGACCCCGCTGGTAAGTGCATGTACCAGCGCAGCGTTCCTTTCTCCAAAGATTCGCCAAACTTTTCAAGAACATTGACTCGAGTTCTATTGCCGTTAAGTCATTACTTTTTACCATCACCATGAACTCAGTTACATGTTCTTTGGGATCGGTGGTCCCATCATACTTCTGTAGGAAGATGAGCTTGAAATTTTTGGGAGTTGGAGCTGGTGCTGCTTCGGGCTTGAATGGCAACTCCCTGTATTGGTCTATGTCAAGCTCGTCTTCGGTCTTAGCCAACCCGGGGACGCTCTCAAGGCATTTTTCTACGCGAGCCTCGACGCGGGCTTCAATTTCTCTGGTCAACCTCTCAACATCGACCGATGATGTAGTTTCTGCCATGGTGGGAAGCGTCCCGAAGTGTGGCGTTGTGCTCGGTATATTTCCCGAACCCCCAGACGTGGTCCTATTTAGAGGTCTCCCTGTTATCGCGCCCGTAGGAACGAAGGGCGGGATGCCTCCATTTGGAGCCGAAGGCTGAGTGCCGTTCGGTGCTGTGTTGTTCCTCGCCTCTAACGAGGCGCGGAATTCGGCATTGATGTTAACTTGTTCATCATGTCGTTCTTGAAGGGATTTTAGCGAAGCAACGACAAAAGCTTGGAAGGCTTCGATCGTCATTGGAGATGAAGAAGTAGGATCTGATTGAGTGCCAGTCTGTCCATCGGGAGTTAACTGGCGATCAATAGGATTTCTGCTGTTATCAGCCATATCGTCGTCGAAAGATTATGGGCTTCAATGAAAAAGAACGTTTTACTTTGGAACAAAGTGTCTCTGCTTATATCCCCATAGACGGCGCCAATTTGTATGGGCCTAAATCAGTTTAGGATCACAAATCGAATTTGGGTTGGAATACAAGCAAATCTTTGTATCAAAGTCAAGAAAATGCTAAGGATAAGCGTAAAATGCGAGGAAATAACTTGATTTCAATATATCGTAGTGAGTACAAATTTTGCCAGAGTTTCTGTATATCTTTCTGAATGTGTACAATGTAAAATGAAGTGCTATTTATAGATACAAGAGTCTAGCCCATGTTTCCCACGTCTGGTAGTGCTCAAGCCCATGTTCTGAACGCTCATTAATGGAGATAATGGGCTGAAGTAGTGGGCTGCAAAGCCGCTTGAACCGAGGCGCTTCACCGAGGTTCAAGTGTATGACCTCGGTGATAGGGCCTTGCTGTTCGACCGAGGCGAATGTCACCGAGGCTCAGCTTGGGGCTCACCTTCGGTGACGATATTGATGCTTGTCTTCGGTATTTCAGTTGTTCGCTTCGATCTTCATCCTTCAGAACATCGGTTCGATTGTCTTCGGTTCGTCATACCGAAGTGCTGTCCGAGCGCGTCGATTTTTACCCAATACACAAACACCACACACGCGGTATACTCACCCCAGCATCACCTTCTTCACTCTACCCCACAGCAGATACACACAATACACACAGATTTACAAGACATCTCGCATCCTCATCTTCTCCACACCACTATCACTTTCTCTCGTACACACACACAATATTCTATCAGATCGGAAAACCCCATCTCCGGGGACCTCTTTCCTCTGTTTCTTTCTTTGCTCGTCGGCCCTGTTCTTGAAACTGAAAGTAAAAAGGGAAAAGAAATACACGGCGAAAGGAGTGGCAGTGACGCCATACACCGCTCGCCGGAGAAACCACTGGCAATCGCTCCTCCATGTAACCATTATATTTTGATGTTATCTCATACGATGGATTGACCCACTGTGCTACTGTTCGAATCTGATCGAAATCTCGATCAACGATAATTATTAGCCAATTTTGTTGGTTTACCCGTTATTGTTGTTTGCCCCTCTTTTCTATTTGAATCTGTGATTCGAAACTGGAAAGGGATTGGCAGAGTCGTAGCGGCGACGCCTGACACAGTGGTCGTCGCTCCTCCTCCTCGTCTCCTGTTCTGTTCATTCGCTCGCCGCTGCTATTTTTCCATTTCACCAGAGTTTGTTTATGTTAGCAGCTCCTTAGTTGACCCGTTCACTGTGTTAAATTGTTATGCAACTTTGGTCCCTTCAAGTTGTGATGCGGCTTGACCATTGATTATGCATTGTTATACAGTTTGAACCTTACCATGAACAAATATTGCATTAAGTGGAATCTTGAAACAGACAGTACACTGTTTGTAGCCAATGAAATTATTTTATTTGAGGCAATACACTGATTTGAATGGATACTACACCGTTAGGCCAATGACGTTTGGAGGCCAATACAATTCCCCTCCCATTACATATATGACGTCCCGTATTCCCAAAAAACAAAAGGCGATGATGATGAGTATACACTTTGCAAAATGAGCATAGAGTGTGTAAAACCGATATCTGGCATGGCAACACGGCCGGCCACCGTTGTTTGCAGCCGTATCGACGTCCTTAAACCTCCACCCAATATGACGAAATCTAAGCCTAAATCTTTAAAAAAATCTATTTTTCTTTTATTATTATATTATTATTATTATTTTTATTATTACTACTACTTATTATCATTACAATCATTATTCTTATTATTATTTGATTATTATTGTACTAATTTATTTTTCTCATTTTTGCGAGGTATTTCTCAGTGAAATTCATTAAAGGAAGACATTATTGGAAAATGCGAAAATTTTGAATATTATCATCATTTCCTATACCTTTGTTTTATTTCATTACTTATACTTTTGTATATTTTTAATTGTCAGGTACAATCCTATAAAGAGGAAGTCTTTGGCGAAGAAGAATATTTATTGCTTATACAATTATTTGTACCTAAATTGTGTGTTATAGTAGAGCTGATTTTGATTGACTTTAGCTTGAATCCCAATTATTTAGTCCGGTCGGGAACCACTTTTGGTGGAATCTGAGAGGTGCCTAACACTTTCCTCTTTGGTTAATTTGAACCCTTACTCAGAATATCCGGTTCGTGGATTAAGTTTCGGAGTTAACATTAAAATCGGCTAGAAACAAAATAGGTGCCCTAATACGCCTAGTTAAAAAATATGTTAGGTGACGACTCCAAGTCTTTACCCGTAAGTTCCAATAAGTCGAATCCTGTTTCCGAACCCCAACCGGTTCGGGAAAAAATTGGGGTGTCGATACTATCCACCCCATCCACTCCGTCACTCACCCCAATCCCACCCCTACCCACCTTTATTTTCTAGAAAATTCTTCGTAATCATTACCAAATAATAGAAAATTGTTTTATTTCGATTAACAAACACCAAAACTATTAAGAAAATATTTTTCGTATCCGTAAGATATATTTTCCTTCTTGCGAAACACTCCCCTAAAGATATTATCTTTTGGACTATTGAAGATATCCAAAAAGGAAATGCATGATTAAGGGGTTCATGCATTCTTTGATTCATTTGATTATTTTATCTTGCAGTAATCTGGGACGCAACTGTTTAACCTAGATCCGATTTTAGGCCAATTAACAATTAAATTCGTATTTGCGGAGTCACGATCAATAGTCGAGATTAAGAATTTGTACGAAGAATCAAGTAATAACAATATAGAACGTTAAAGGTAAAGTATAAGCGAAAACAAAGAGAGGCAAACGTATCGTATCCTTCGTCTCCGGGGAGAGTTGGTCGATATCCGCCACCCTTTAGATGATCCAAACGCTAAAATAGTAATTGAAATATGAGCAAAGAGTACATCTGAACAAGAGAGAAAGAGTATTCTTATTGATAGTGTAGACAAGAAGTAAGTTGTTACAATTGCTTAAGGTAAACGCTATTATAGGCCTGAAAGGCGCCCGTTGGGATTGTAGTAACCGTTGGGCGTGGAACCGTCTGGATAAGTAACTGCCAGGCACCCATTCAGCGAAGTTGTAACCGCTGGGCTGTAATGATTGCCTTAACGACCATTTAATGAATGATCGCGTATAATAATGCTAATAACTGCTCATTTAAACTATGTTGACTGTTGAGATGTACCGTAACTTCCTTGGGTCTGCCCGTGGGAAATATCTGTCCGGTGAATGTCTGTCCGTTGAAACGTCAGCTCGTGCCACGTGGAAGACGCGTGTCATCCTTCAAATTCCAGTCAGTTTTTATCCAATACAGATAGTCACCGCACTTCTCGGGTAGAGTACCTGTCCGAGGAGTGGATAAGAGTTTTGGCGGGAGTTTTTTGCGAACTTTTGTCTCCATATGATGTAACTTGATGACGTATGAATCTTATCGGATAAGTGACAAGCCTTATGTTGTGCGCATTAAATGCATCGTATAAAAAAGTAACTGCAACTGGCACGCCTGTGGAACCGCAGTTTACTCTGAAGTGACTACTGCGTATCCCAAGGGTAAAAGCAATGATTTTGACCGCCTCAACCACGTGCGCACGTCGTTTGTTGCTTGCGAGGTGACCGCTGCTCTTCAGAATAATGATGGCGCTATAAAGTTTTGATTAACCCTATTTCCTCCTTCGACGGCCAGATCTGGTCGTAGTTTCTCCGATAACCTCCACGTGTCTTCGAGAGAAGTTGGGGATCTGAACCTTGGTTCCTATAAATAGGGATTCACTTGATGAGAAACTTTTCACTTGCTTTTATTTCCTCTGTGTTGCTCTTTGAAAACCTCTGAATTAGCTCTTGTGTTTTTCTTGATAACTTCATTCTTTTCCTGAAATCATGGCTTTAAGATCTAGGGGAAATCAGAGTACCGACATTGCTGGTAGTTCGACGGCCACTCCTAGGCCGCGGGCTACTCAAGCCATTGCTGCGAAAATAATCCCCAAGAAATGGGGTGAACTTGAGGCGGACTGTAATATTAAGTCCTTTCATAACAGGGAGGGAGATACGTGCAACTGGCCGGCGTATAGGTTTAAGTCGGGGACCACGAAGGAGGTGATCCCTCATGTGAGGATGGACTGCAACTGGGGCGATGAAGTTCCTCTCTTGCCGGTCTCTGAAGGAGAGAACATTACTTCCCACAGGGCTGGGTGGACAGCTATGGGCACCTACCCTTTCACAGTGGGATGTAGGCTGCCCTTGCACCCTGTGCTGGAGAGGCTTTGCAGGGAGTACCTTCTCTGCCCGGGGCAATTGAGCCCCAGTATATATAGGATAGTTACACTTTTAGATTGGTTTGCGACAGAAACCGATCAATCTTTTGACTACAAGCACTTTATTTCTTTGTATAGTGTTCAGATTTTTAAAGATGGCTATGTAAATGCCAGGATGCGCGGAACCAAAGGCTTGGTGCGCAGTTCTGAGGATACCAGTGACCGAGGCTGGATGCACCGGTATCTATTCGTGCGCTCCTCGGCCTTGACTTTTGATGACAAGACATACCTTCCAGAAGTCTAGAATAAGACGCGTAAGTCCCCGAGTTTTTTTTTATATTCTCCTTCCTTCTTCCTCTAATCTTCGTTCAATTTCTTTGTGCAGCGGCCAAGCAACCTTACGACAGGTTCATATCTGTTGATGAACTGACGGCGTGGGTTGAGCCGATTTTGGAGAAATTCGGACCAGAGAAAAGAGAGTGGGCGTACTTTGCTTCTCTCAAGAGTTTGACTGTAAAACACCACGGTGAGGATATTTCTGTCTCTCTGATAATTCTTCTTTCTTGAGCCCTCCTCATGTCTGACCGTTTCATCTTTGTTGCAGGTTTGGGCACTTCGGGAGATTTCTTTCCCGCGCCTCCCCAAGACAGACCTACCGAACCTGTTGCTAACCCAGCAGCTGAGGCTGAAGCTATACTAGCTTCGGTAGGTGCTCTGCGCAGCAGGGAGGGGGGTGAAGAACTCTTGTCCGATGGACTAGGCTCCTTGAAGAGGAAGAAAGGGAGCCAAGGAGAGGGAGGAGCACGAAAGAAGTCTGCTCGTAAGACTTCCGTGACTGCCAAGCAATCCTCATTGGCTGGTGCCAATCCTCCTCCTAGGGCCAGCGTCCCCGGGCCTGTAGAAGTGAATGCCGAGGTGGCTGCTGAAGTCCCCGAGTCCGCTCGGGGAGAGGGTCTAGCAAAGGAAGTCATCTATCTTTCGGACACTGAAGTCGAAGTGGATGCTCCTCTCGGGCGGAGACCTCATCTTCGTAGTGACAGAAGAAGGGCCGAGGAGGAAGCCGTCCGTACTCCGCAGAGGAGTCCCCGAGTTGGTGATGGGGAGGAGGCATGTCCTTCTCGTGTGGACAAGGGAAAGAAGAAGGTGGATGAAGAAGAAGTGAAGGAAGAAGCCAGGGAAGAAGTTCCCCAAGAGAGTAGCCGAGGTCCTCGTGTTTTTCGTTTTGAGGATCTGGAGAATGTGGCTACTAAGGGGGCGACTCCAGTTGGTCTTCGTGAATGTGAGACAATTAATCCTGGGGCTGAAAATGACTCTAACCTCTCGTCGTCGAGGTTTGTCTGGCGATCAGTTGTCAGTGGGCGGACAGAGTTGAAGGATATCAGGGGCATCCGTTACAAGTTCGGGCCGAATTACCCTTCCGATCAGGCTTGGGAACCCAAGTACTGTGAGAGGAACCACACTTTGAAACTTGCCCCTGATGTCAACTTCATAACTGGGCCAAGCGGCTTGGCTAAGGTGGTCTCCTCACTCATCGGTCCCCGTGAAGAGTGGGTACTGAGGGAGCTGAGCGATGAGGAATTGGCCTTTCAGATTGCTGCCGATTCTGCCCGAGTAAGTATTTTCCGTTTTTATGTTGGAAGTAACTTTAGCCTCGGACCCTTAACCTTAGCTTGTTTCATTTTTTTTTTAGTCAAGCATGCTGGCTGCCGAGCTTATGTTTCGTTCCAGGATTAATAATGTCGATCAGGTGGTAAAGGTAAAGAAAGAACTGCTGGAAGCTCTGAAGGACAACAAAACTCTGGTTGAGTAGTGTGGTTTCCTTGGTGGAGAAGTTAATCGGTTAACTGATGTTAACAATGATCGTCTTGAGCAGATCAATGCTCTCACCAGGGAAAAGGACCTTCTTTCCGAGGAGAAAGAAGGGTTCGCACGCTCTATCCAGGGCTTGGAGAGACTTCTTGAAGAATGCCGCAATTGCTTGAATAGCGCTAATGACAACTGTGTATCTCTTGAGATGAATCTGCAGAGAGCGAGTGAAGAATCAATCAAAGCCCGTTCCGATCTCCAAGCTGCTAAGGACCAGGTCACTCAGTTAATGGGTGCTGAGACCACATTAACCAAGGACTTGGCAAACTTGCGTGATCAGTCGGAAATCAAGGCCAAGCTTGCGGCCCTTGAAGCCAAGCGTACATTGCTCGTGCAGATCCAGGCTGGACAAGTCGATGTCGAGGAGATGCTGCAGACGATAAAGAGCGTTGTTCGAAGAATACACCAAGCATTGGGTCTCTCCCCCGAAGAGTCTGAAGGCGATGATGATGATGATGATGATGATGATGATGATGATGATGAAGACGAGGATTCAGGGAATGACGGCAGGACTGACGGAGCCGGTGCGTTGAGTCCTGGTCATGGCCCTTCAATTTAGTGCTCTTTTTCCTCAATTGATGTATTTTTATTTTGTCTGGCGAGAGCCGGACTTGTTTGTTTTGTGGATAGAAGTCTAACAAAGACTTTCTGGTCCTTGGCCGGTTTGTTTGGCCTTTTGAACACTTTGCAAATTTCTGTCAGCCGTATTCGGCATTTTATCAATTTACAGTTTAATGTACATATGCTGCTTTAGATCTATTCAGTGACTATATTTAGTTTGAATTCTGGATCTTTTTGTATGCATACGCTGTGGCTTTCGTGCCTTATGATTGGGAGTTACTTTTCTTGAATCTTGAACTTTATTAAGTTCGTATTTTCACAAGTCTGCCCGAATGTTTTTAACTTAGCCTTTCATTAGGAAAAGGGTCGTAAGTTGTAAGTAGTTTGACCGAGTTGTGGTCGTTAGAGTTTTGGCCAAATCCTTGCTATATGCGTATAACTTTACTTATCGTTTTGATAATCGAAAGTTGTTGCATGGCATTCTAGGTTGGCTCTGGCCGAGTTGTTGGCCTTGTGAACGACTTCTCTTATTTTCGTGGAAGCCTTGTCACATGAGGGTTTTGTTTTGTGAATGACTTCTCTTATTTGCCGTGGAAGTCTTATCACGCAAAAGTTTTGAAAATTTGCTGCCTTTAGATAAGGTCTTTTGCCTGTATGAAGGTCTTATCTGGCCTACAGGGCTGGCCTACAGGGCCCTCACCACCCCTCTTTTTTCATGTTGGAACACGTAAAGTAACAATATGAAAAGAGTTTTCGGTGAGTTGTATATTGAACACATATAACCAAACGAAGAGTGTGTCCGTTGTGGGATTCGAACCCACAGCCGCGAAGTTAAGAACTTCGAGCTCTGCCAGTTGAGCTAAACGGATCTGACCTTGTTCAGGTCGTTAGTACCATTTAGAGAGAATATATAATAAGAGTAAGAACTTTCATGTAAAGATAAAAAGGTAAGTGTAGAGTAACTAACCGTTTTTATCACCTAGAAGTGATACCTTTTGAGGTGAACCACATTCCAACTGTTCGGGACAATCGAACCATCTGGTCGTGCCAAGCGGTAAGACCCCTTGCCGACCGAAGCGATCACTTTTTAGGGTCCTTCCCAGTTAGGGCCAAGCATCCCCGAATTTGTCTCTTGTGTGCTCTGGGAAACCTTTCTGAGTACAAAGTCCCCGACTTGGAAGCTTCGTACACGCAGTCCCCGATTGTAGTATTTTTCGATTCGTTCTTTTTGGGCAATCACTCGTACGAGGGCCAGTTCTCTGCGTTCTTCAAGGAGATCCAGCTCTTCAGATAGGTTAATTGAGTTTGATTCCTCAGTGGCATGTGCATATCGCAGACTGGGTTCTCCTATCTCGACTGGGATCAGAGCGTCCGCACCATATACCAATGAGTAAGGAGTTTCCCCGGTACTCATTTTTACTGTGGTGCGATAAGCCCACAATACTCCAGGTAGCTCTTCTACCCAACATCCCTTTGCCTGCTCGAGGCACTTTTTAAGAGATCCAACAATGATTTTATTGGTAGATTCGGCCTGCCCATTGGCAACAGGATGATATAGAGAAGAAGTGATTCTCTTAATGTGTAAATTGTCAAGGAACCTAGTCACTTTCTGGCCGACGAACTGCGGGCCATTGTCCATGACTATTTCCTTAGGTGCTCCAAAGCGACATATGACAAAGCGCCGGAGAAAATCGACAACCTCTGTTTGCCGTATCTTCGAATATGCTGCTGCCTCGACCCACTTTGTGAAATAATCAGTGATGATCAGTAAAAAATGCATCCCCCTTGGTGCCGTGGGAAGAGGACCAACAATGTCCATTCCCCATTTCATGAATGGCCACGGGGAGATTATTGAATGCAACGGTTCGGCTGGCTGATGAAGAAGATGGGCAAACCTCTGGCATTTGTCACATTTCTTGACAAACTTATCTGCATCTTTCTCCATTTTGTCCCAATAATAACCTGCACGTATCAACTTCCGGGTTGATGCCTTACCTCCGGAATGATTTCCGCAACAGCCTTCGTGGACTTCTCTCATCACATAATTAGTCTGATTTGGCCCAAGACATTTTGCGAGGGGTCCTGCGAACATCCTCCAGTACAGCTCGCCATTGAGAATGGTGTATCGGGCAGCTTTTACTCGGAGTTTACGAGCAGCCTTTGCATTTGCGGGCAGAGTCCCATGGACAAGATAATTCGTTATCTCATTCCTCCAGTCCCAGGTAGTGCTGACGGCGTTGACTTCAAACTTTCCCTTGTCCATGGTTGTGTAGAGAAGTTGAACAATAGCTGAAGAGCTAGCTGCCCCTACTTCTGCAACCGATCCCATGTTTGCAAGAGCATCAGCTTCGTGATTCTCTTCCCGCGGAATCTGAATTGCTTCCCAGTCGTCGAACTGTGCCAAGAGTTCTTTCACTCGGCCGAGGTACGCCTGCATCCTGGGTTCTCGTGCAACGAAACCTCCATTGATCTAATTGATCACTAACTGAGAATCGCTTTTTAGCTTGACTATGGTTGCCCCATAGTTCCGTGCCAATATTAATCCTGCAATAACGGCCTCATATTCGGCCTCATTGTTAGTAATGAAGGGACATTTGATAGCTTGCCTTACCGTCTCTCCGGACGGAGCAACGAGGACTAGTCCGAGTCCTGACCCTTTTACACTCGAGGAACCGTCCGTATGGAGGATCCAGGTACCCGGAGCCTGCCCTGCATAGAGAATGGCCTCTTTCTCTGCCTCAGGATATATATTCATGCTGAAGTCTGCCACGAAGTCTGCCAAGACTTGTGACTTTATCGCTACCCTGGGCTGATAAGTGATATCAAATTCGGATAATTCTATAGCCCATTTCACCAATCTTCCTGAAAATTATAGTTTGTGCAGGACATTTCTTAAAGGAAAAGTAGTAACCACAACTATCGAATGACTTTGAAAGTATGGGCGTAACTTTCGAGCAGCAGTTGCTAGAGCTAATGCCAATTTTTCTAAAGGTTGATAGCGGGTTTTTGAATCAATTAGAGCTTTGCTAACATAGTAGATAGGAAGTTGTTTACCTTTTTCTTCTCGAACTAGTACAGCGCTTACCGATGACTCTGAGACTGCCAGATAGATTAGCAGCTGCTCACCTTCCACAGGTGTGGTAAGTAGTGGATGATTGGATAGATATTTCTTTAGATCCCTCAATGCCTACTGACATTCGGGAGTCCATTCGAACTCCTTATTTTGCTTTAAGACATCGAAGTAATGACCGGGAAATGAATCTGCGTAGAGCTGCTACTCTCCCCGTTAGTCTCATGACCTCTTTCTTATCGCGAAGTACATATGGGATTGATTCAATAGCTTTAATCTGAGCGGGATTGACTTCAATGCCTCGCTGAGAAACAATGAACCCCAGAAATTTTCCCGATCCAACTCCGAAAGCGCATTTCTCTGGATTCAATTTCATGTTATATTGATCCAAAATTCGGAAAGCTTCTTTCAGATGTGCCAGATGGTCTTCTGCCCGTTTAGATTTTATCAGCATGTCGTCAATGTATACTTCCATAGTCTTTCCGATATGGTCATGGAACATTTGATTGACTAGACGTTGATAGGTTGCACCTGCTTTTTATAATCCAAATGGCATAACTTTATAACAATACGTACCTCGACAGGTTATGAATGCCGTTTTTTCCTGGTCTTCAGGGTCCATCAGTATCTGGTTGTATCCGGAGTACGCGTCGAGGAAGGTTAACACTTCGTGTCCGGCTGTTGCATCGATTAGCTGATCTATCCTGGGAAGAGGATATGAATCCTTCGGACAGGCTTTGTTCAAATCTGTGAAGTCAATGCAGACTCGCCACTTGCCGTTCTTTTTAGGTACGACAACCACGTTTGCTAGCCAGTCTGGGTATTTGACTTCACGTACTGAACCGATCTTTAACAGCCGATCGACCTCGTCATTGATTACCTGGTTTCGAAAAGCTCCTTGCTGGCGCGTCTTCTGTTTCACCGGGCGGTGGTATGGATCAACGTGCAACCTGTGAGTAATGATGTCAGGAGAAATACCTGTCATATCTGCATGGGACCAGGCGAATGTTGTATGCCGCTCTTTGAGGAACCGTAGGATATCTCCCCGCAGGCGTTCGCTCAGCTCAGTCCCCAAATACACCTTTCGCTCTGGTTTATCAGCGAACAGCTCTTCGGGTTCCAGAGCTTCTACTGTTGGCATGTGGTTTTATTTCTCATCCATCTTGGCGATGAACTCCGGGACTTCGTACTTAATCTCCTCAGGTGTAGTATTCGGCCCCGGGTGCTGTAATTGCTATTTGTTTTCCTCGGGTAGTTTGAGGGCTACCGAGTAACAATCTCGGGCAGTGCGTTTCTCTTCTCGGACTTCACGTATTCTCCACTCGGATGGGAACTTCAACACCTGATGATAGGTAAAAGATGACTTGCATGTCGTGGATCCAAGGTCTGCCCAGAATGATGTTGTAGGCTAAATCCGCATCGACAACATGAAAAATCGTCTCCTTTGCTACCCCCTCAGCCAAAGTCATCAAGGTGATCTCTCCGAGAGTCTTTTCGCTTGAATTGTTGAAACCGGAAAGAACTCGAGATACCGGCACAATCTTATCTGCTAGCTGCATTTTAATTACAACCCGCGACTGGATAATATTCGCAGAGCTGCCTGCATCGGTGAGCACTCTCTTCACGTCGAACTCCGCCACGCGTAACATTATGACTAACGCATCAGCATGCGGAAACTGTGACCCATCAGCATCGGATTCCTCAAAGGTGATTACTTCTTCTGACCGAGGATGCTAGTTGTTTGTAATGGATACCTTTGCATACTTCTTCACTATGAAGGTAACCGAATCTACCTCGATCCCACCCGAAATAACGTTGACCGTTCGTTTCGGAGAGGATGCTCGCGGTGGACCAGGTTTGTTCTGCTGAGCCTTCGCGTGAGTTTGCTTTCCCTTCTCCGTCAGGAATTCCTTCAAGAATCCCTGTTTCAACAAATGAGCAATTTCGTACCTTAAAGCTTTGCAGTCTTCGGTGGTGTGCCCATGGTCGCGGTGGAATTCGCAATACAGGTCTTGATTTCGCTTGCTGGGATCAGTCTTCATGTCTTTTGGCCACTTGACTTTTTCTCCCATGTTTTTGAGTACTACCATGACCTCCGTCATTTCAACGTTGAAGCTTGGCAGGCTTGGGACTCCATGGGGATTCGATTCAGAATTCTCCCTTCGAGATAGTCCTCTATTGCTGTTGCGGCTGCGTCCCTTGGAATTGTTACGCGATTGGTCGGGGTACGGCTCATACCGTGTGCCTGACCTCTCCGTTTCTGCTTTTCCACCGGATCCACTGTTGCGAGCCTGAGCCTTTCCCCGAGCACCTGTTCCAATCAGTTTATCTTCAACGATACGTACCTTGGAATTGTAACGATTGTAGACGTCTGACCAACTGGCTGCTGGAAACTCGCGAAGAGACTCGTAGAGTCTTCGTGTGGCCTCTGAGCTCCTAACATCCAAGCTGTTGGTGAACGCGATTGCTGCCCACCTATCTGGTACTTTGGGGAGCATCATACGTTCTCTCTGGAACCGATCCACGTACTTGCGAAGTGACTCGTCGGGTCTCTGCTTAATTTCAAAGATATCTTCTACCCGGATCTCTGTCTTCTGAGCACCTGTGTGTGCCTTCACGAACAATTCAGCCATTTCTGCGAAGGACCCAATGGAGTTGGGTTGCAACATTGAATACCATCGCAGGGCTCCATCTGCCAGGGTTTCTACGAACTTCTTCAATTGCACAGATTCGATCTCCTCGTCGGTGAGATCACTAGCCTTTATAAAATTGCTGAACATCATGAGGTGATCGTTGGGATCAGATGTTCCGCGATACCTTGGAATATTCGGCATTTTGAACGTTTTAGGTATCGCTTTTGGAGTTGCCTCCTTCTTCCAGGGCCGCTGTGAATAACGTTGGACGTCAACTTTCTTCAGCGTAGGTGGGGCGCCTGGTATCTGATCGATTCTCTCGTGAAGAGACTTTTGAAGTGCTTCTTGGCTTTCTTTGAATTGTTTGGTGAGAGTTTCTACGACAAGGCTCATATCTGTAGGTGCCGTAGATCCTCCGTTCGGGTTCTGATTGGCCTGAGTCGTTGGATCTGCAGTACCACTACCGTTGTTGCGCTCTTCTCCTTGCCTTGAAGTATGTGAAGAGGGTGCATTGGGGTTAGGTGTTGCAGCGTCAGCCCTTGCAGTTGAAAGATTGCTTCTCCGGAGAGAGGTTAGTGCTTCGTTGATTCCCCGGTTTACTTCTGCATGCTGCTGCATAAAATCAAAAAGTGTTTTCTGCAGGTTCCCTTGGCCAGGGGAGAGACTCCTATGTCGTCGTCTCCTCGGTGGAGTAGTACTCTGAGAGCGCCTACGCCTATATTGCCTACCGGTCCTTGGGAAGATTGTTGCTGCCCATCGGACGAATAATCGGGAGAGTACTCAGGAGAATAACTAGGACTGCGTGAAGGGGTGTTTGCTTGTTGTCCGCCTAT
Source organism: Petunia axillaris subsp. axillaris (assembly GCA_029990575.1). NCBI lineage: Eukaryota > Viridiplantae > Streptophyta > Magnoliopsida > Solanales > Solanaceae > Petunia > Petunia axillaris. The sequence continues at coordinate 5,927,851 of JARKNS010000001.1, read as the reverse complement.
GATGGTTCGCTGGGAATTGCTTTCTGCCATGTTAGTTACTCCCTCCGTCCCAATTTATGTGGCACCATTTGACCGGGCACGGAGTTTAAGAAAATAGAGGTTGACCTTGTTAAATATCAATTTTACCCTTGAAAAAGTAAGAGAGAGAAGATTTGAGTAATAAAAAAGTTGTTGGTAGGTTTAAAAGTACGTAGGGCCCAACAAGGGTAAAATACAGATGATACATTAAATAGTTGTCAAATAAGGAAAGGTGCCACTTTTTTTGGGACAAACAAAAAAGGAAATGGTGCCACATAAATTGGGACGGAGGGAGTATGAAACAAAAAGATAGACGGAAATAGATATAATATCAAAGATAGACTCTTTAACCTACGAAAGCTATTGACCAGCTCCCACTGTGGTCGCCAAATTATTTAACCTAGATCCGATTTTAGGCCAATTAACAATTAAATTTGTATTTGCGGAGTCACGATCAATAGTCGAGATTAAGAATTTGTACGAAGAATCAAGTAATAACAATATAGAACGTTAAAGGTAAAGTATAAGCGAAAACAAAGAGAGGCAAACGTAACGTATCCTTCGTCTCCGGGGAGAGTTGGTCGATATCCGCCACCCTTTAGATGATCCAAATGCTAAAATAGTAATTGAAATATGAGCAAAGAGTACATCTGAACAAGAGAGAAAGAGTATTCTTATTGATAGTGTAGACAAGAAGTAAGTTGTTACAATTGGTTAAGGTAAACGCTATTTATAGGCCTGAAAGGCGCCCGTTGGGATTGTAGTAACCGTTGGGCGTGGAACCGTCTGGATAAGTAACTGCCAGGCACCCATTCAGCGAAGTTCTAACCGCTGGGCTGTAATGATTGCCTTAACGACCATTTAATGAATGATCGCGTACAATAATGCTAATAACTGCTCATCTAAACTATGTTGACTGTTGAGATGTTCCGTAACTTCCTTGGGTCTGCCCGTGGGAAATATCTGTCCGGTGAATGTCTGTCCGTTGAAACGTCAGTTCGTGCCACATGGAAGACACGTGTCATCCTTCAAAGTCCAGTTAGTTTTTATCCAATACAGCAACACTTGAAAAGTGAAATTCTATTAATATGGTCAAATATTCTTCAATTTTTTTCTATTAAAATGCTTTGCGAATTTTTCTGTTCATCGGCTATATTAAAAATAAAAAATATGAAAAAGATACTACTACATGACGAGAAAAAGAAATTACGTCATTTCATGACACGTTTAACTTCATTTTAATTTTCTTTAAACAATGATTTCTAGGATAACTCATTAACTTGACATTTATGACAAAGAATTAGACGATAATGTTGAATTTAATATCATGTAAGTGAATGTTTACAGGTCAAATGTAATTAAAAGCTCGAGGTGGGTAGGCAGGTTGAGCAAGATTCATTAAATTTACAGGTTTCATTTTGTTAAAAGTAGGGTTCTAATTAAATGTATAAAGTGACAAATAAACAACATAAATACAACGTATATAGGAGAAATATAAAAGAGAAAATCTTGCAAAGAAATTCCTACCCAGCTACAAGGTCAAGTCATGGGGCCATTTTTATTTGTACACGAGTATGAAGTGAATGAATTTTCCATCATTAAATAAAGACTTGGCGACAAAATTAAAGGAACGTACTTACAATTTTTGAAGCACTTGTGGGTCAACAATTAGAATTAGAAAAGATTAGGGGTAGATAAGTGGGAACAGGAAAAGCTTACTACTCGTTTGCAAATGCTTTCCAAGGTTTGGGCATATAGTATTCTTTTATAGTTTAATTATCTTCTAATAAGTTCTTAATCGATTCGTCAAAGTGTGATTTTCACTAGACTTTCTATCATAATCGTTTCATCTATGGCTTTTTAATATAACCTTGGATTGCTCCTACAGCAAATCCCCATTTTGCCGAGAAATATAATTCTTTACCTTTTTGTTTGTCAATAACATATGATCCTAAACATATATTATTATGTTGCTATAAACGCATTTACTAAAGGTAATATTGAATGTTTAAAGTAAGAAGTTTTTAAATATAAAGTATTATATTTTCTAAACAAATAAAAAAAATAGTGTCACGCAAAGTAATAAAATAAGTACTACAAATATCAATTACTTACCAATAACATAAAAATAAACTATTAAACTTGTAAATACATTAAAATATTTTAGTATGTATTCTCCTTGTTTCAATTTTTTTTTTTTAAATTTGACTTGACACAAAATTTATGAAAATAATTTTTTTGATACTTATGGTTTAAAATTATGAAAAAATTACATAAATAGCGCTCTAACCAGGATACATAAATTATGCACATATTATGCATAAAATATACAAAAATATGATTACTTTTTGTTAAATTGATCTAGTATTGTTCCTGCAACATAATTTTCTCTAAAATTAAAACATAAATATTTGTGGAGAGGATAAGATAATAAGTTTGAACTTAAACCATATTCTAAATCTAACAATGTATCTTTTTAACCAGTTACTAAAGAAATGTTGTGTTATATAGGACAAAGATTGCTGAAATCCAATGGTAGAGCGTGTTGGGGAAGATTTTCACTATTTCCTATGCTGGCCAGCCCCAGTCCATAGTGCTGCACTGCCAAGCTTCTTGAGTACGACACTTGCCATTCATACCCAAAACGAGGACCCACTTTCATCCAAACCCAAACTATACTTAAAGGACTCATGTACTCTATCCGTCCATATTAATTATTTTCTTTATTTTTTTAGGTTTATTAAGAAAATTATTGAATATATAATATATTAAATTATTGAATATATAATATATTTTACTATGTCATTTTTATTTAATATTTAATTTTTTTTTAATTATTAAGAATATAGGTGGAAACAACAAATAAATTTAGTATCAAAATCCTAAAGAAACAACTAATTTAGAACACATTTTTTTTGCTAAAGAGACAATTAATATGAGACGGAGGAGTATTGAGTTTTCGACTCGAAATATACATTTATATCAATCAGTTTCAATCCCAATTAATTAAATTAACTATATAAAGTTTTTCTAAGTATTTAATTTACTCTGACGATATTAAACAACATCAGTAAGAATTAAAAATATCAATTCTAAATAAGTTGAGATGTCGATGCAAGTTATTTCCATTGCACTTTAGTTGGATGTATTTGTAATATTTTATTAATTGAGATTATCTAATAATAACTGATTCTTGATATTTTCTACTATTATATAATCTTTAAATCTATTAAAAAAGAATTTGACAATAAATTATTTATCAGTCGCAGAAAAAATAAAAAGTTACAGATTTGTAGCTATAAATTGAATTTCACAAAGTTAAAATTCTTTCTACGGTCCATAACATATCAAACACTCAATATTTGATAATTTTTCATTTTCAAACTTCAAATCCAATATTTTTAATAAACTTTCATCAACACTAGTTATATCTCTCAGTAATCATGGCAAGGATTAACAAATATTTTTGTTCACAAGCTTGAAACAAGAACTCTTGTTTCGTTCCATATTATATCACTCTTAACCACTACCTAATTAATCATTTTTCATTTCTAAAACTGAAATTTGAACTCGAAACATGTAATTAAAAATTAATAATAATAATAATGTTGAGCATCCCCATTGCATTAACCCGTGAGTATATATAAGTAAGGTTTCCCGCCGCACAACTTCCAACTCTCACTTTCTCCAAGGGAAACAGACAACTGCTTTCACTGTTTATTTCTATCGGCAAACAAAAACCCTAATCAGAAAAATGAATCTCCGTTCTCGCCGTTCCATCAAAGGTTCAATCCCCACTTTTCTTTTTTATTTTTATTTTTTTCTTGAATTTTTGAGTGAAATGAAACTTATTTACTATTGAAAATGAATAAGTGGAGAAGGATAGATGGGCGGACCCTTTATCCACTGAGTTTTTAATTGTTGCGTCACTAGCCCTTGGCGAATTCTTGATTATATATAAAAAAAGAATAGAGTTGGAGTGGCATCCTTGGTTTGAAACATAGTAGAAATGACACTAGGAGATTAGTCGAGGTGTGCATAAGTTGTCCTGGACATCTTGTTATTATAAATAGAGTGTTCGACCCTAAATGATTCTTGTGATTAAGGATTAAGGGGTTGATTGATTGATTGATTGATCCAACCAAGATAGATATCTTCTACGTCGTTTTCCCAAAATAACTTCTGTTTTTGATTTTGTATCCGTAATGATGGGGCTGTTTTGTTTTAAAAATCTATCTTTCGATCTTTTTGAAATGAATAAGTGAAGAATGATAGAGGGGCGGGCCCATATAGTTTCTAATCGTTGGGGATTTCTTGATTATAATAAATTAACAGAGTTAGAGTGACATCTTTGGTTGAAACATAATAGAAATGACACTAGGAGATTAGTCGAGGTGTATGCAAATGGGCCTGGACGTCACTATTATGAAATAGAGTTTTTGACCCTGTATGATTCTTGTGATTAAGGATTAACGGGTTGATTGATTGATTGTTTGATCGATCCAACCAAGATGGTTATCTTCTTTGTCATTTTTCCAAAAGTTCTTTTTTGAGTTTGTATACATGATGATGGGACTATTTTGTTTCAAAATTCTATCTTTCGATCTTTTTGTTTCAAAATGTTGTGTGTGATAAAGTGTTTATGTTACATGGCATGTGTAAAGACATACCTATATCCAAAAATAAATCGTGTTTATAAGGGTAATTGATGTGCTTTTGAGGGAATGGAGAAGGATTTTGTACATTTTGAGGAATGACCTTTTGTTCCCTTTGCAGAAAACCATATTTCTGTAAGGGTTTTCTGCCTTTTGATGTACTTCTTTTATACGGGCAATTTTTGCCTTTCAGTTAATAAATTTGATTACTTTATCGAGAAAAAGCTAATTGATTTGGCTGGACTTGAATTTGAATTGTGAAAATAGGAGAACAAAGCAGCCAACATCTGGAAAGCTCTGATGAGGATGATGTTCTTGCTATATCTTCGGATTCAGATTACAATGGAAGCAGTGATGAAGGTATTCCGTATAACTTTGATTCTTCATGCAAATGTTATCTGTTCCCCTACGAAACGGAGTTGATATGTCCTTAATTTGGTCTTTTCTAGTCTTTGTTACCACAGATCATGCTGTTTCTTTTTTATTTTTTTTTTTAAATTTTTTTGTGATTGATGCATGATATCTACTTCCTATTGGTTAGTTTTAATTTAAGGAAAAAGCTCATGTAGACAAACATGGACGTGCCTTTTGATAGTTAGAGCTAGTGGTTAATTATGTAATTGTGCTAACTTGTTTAATTCTCTATGCAGATGAAGATCTAGATAATTTGTTGAATGAAGTCCAAACTACTGGAGTTATTGATAATGATGTAAATGAGGAAGTTTTTTCCGAGATGATAAAAGCAAGGGAAGTGGAACCCTATAGAAAGAGGGGCAGAAAGACGATCAAAACAAAAGAAGAGGAGAAGCCTGCAACAGATTGGATGAAGAATGCAGTAGGATGGGGTGGTGATGTAGATAATGGCTACCTTTTATTGATGGAGAGGATAGAGGATAGGAAGAAGATCCGTGACAAGAATAAAAAGAAGAGACCCACTTTGATGTGGGAGATCTGGGAAGAAGAGAACGACAGGTGGATGGCTGAAAACTATACAAATGATTTAGACTTGGATACTCAGAATGAGGTAGTTCCTGAAGCAGCGGAGACACCATCTGCTTTGGTCATGCCCTTGCTGAGGTACCAGAAAGAGTGGCTGGCTTGGGCATTGAAGCAAGAAGAATCTACAGCTAGAGGCGGTATTCTTGCTGATGAGATGGGCATGGGAAAGACTGTTCAAGCCATAGCCCTTGTGCTTGCTAAACGTGAATTTGGGCAAGTAACTTCAGCTTCCAGTTTACCCTCACCTTCCCCTAGTACTTCCCAGGAGCTCCCAGCAGTTAAAGGAACTCTTGTCATATGTCCTGTTGTTGCTGTGACTCAGTGGGTCAGTGAGATTGACCGCTTCACAACTTATGGAAGTAATAAAATCCTTGTTTACCATGGTGCCAACAGGGTGAAAAATATCAACAAATTTGCAGAATATGATTTTATTATCACTACATACTCCACTGTGGAGGCTGAGTATAGGAAAAATGTGATGCCACCAAAAGAAAAATGCCAGTGGTGTGGAAAATCTTTTTATGAACGAAAGATGTCTATTCACCAGAAGTACTTCTGTGGACCAGGTGCTGTTAGGACTGCTAACCAGTCGAAGCAGCAGAAGAAGAAGCCAAAGCCTGGAGGAAAACCATCAAAGCTGAAAAAAGATTCTACTAAAGGCAAGGCTAAGATAGACAGTGATTCAGAGATTGATATGGGGATAAGAGGTCGTGGGAAGGGCATGAAGCGCAAGAGCGAGACTGAAAGATGGAGCAATGCTGATTCTATTGATGATTCAGCCAGTGTCGACGAAGATATGTCCATGAGGAGGTCAATTTTGCACTGTGTGAAATGGAACCGCATCATTTTGGATGAGGTAATCAAACATACAGACTCATAGGCTCGCACATACATTTATATATGGTTGCTTTTTTTGACTGGCATCTTCACACAGTTTACGTTTTTAAGTTCTGATGCGTGAAACTTGTTGGTTTCCAAAAGATATGGTTCTCAACTGCTTTTCTTGCACTTTCTTCCTATAAGTTTTTGTTGGTTTCCATAGATGTGGTTCTCATTTGCTTTTCAAGCACCAGATTTCTTCAAGACAATCAAGCTATTCATGAAGCATGTAAAGCTGGAAATTTGGGGATCAAAATGGTATTTTTAAGGAGCTAGAGAATGAATATTGGTACGGTGTATATGGAACTGAGAGAGCTAACTGCGTATCACTCTGGGTAAAAGCACACCTGTGTCTTGTACAAGGCTTTATGTATTAAGCCTTTAGAATAGTGAGATATTGAAAAGAGGTTTATCTTTGTCCTAAAGCACATTACAATGCTCAATTGCTTATGACACGGTACATTTTAGTGGATTCTAGTTTGGTCTTCATGCGTTTTTTTCTTTTTTGACAAGGTAATGATAATTTTGATCTCCACAAGAAGCATGAGCATTATGTTCTCTCTGTTTATATAAGACTGACAGTTAATTTGTAGCTTATGCCTGTTCCTACATGATTTATGATTATAATATACTAAGGCATGAACCAGTTGCAGCTCCATCTAGAATTTTTCTTTACGTGTCATATAAACCATACATCTGTGGTTTTCTAATTTATTGTACTTTTGTGACATAGGCCCATAATGTGAAAGATAGACGCTGCAACACTACAAGAGCTGTTCTTGCGTTAGAATCTTCTTATAAGTGGGCATTAAGTGGTACTCCCCTCCAGAATCGTGTGGGGGAGTTGTACTCACTTGTAAGTTTCTTGCAATTAGTGTTCTCTTGTGTTTAAGTAATTCAGAACCTCATTCCCTGAAACTAAATACATTCTATACTTCTGGACAGGTCCGACTCCTCCGAATAGTTCCTTATTCATATTACTTTTGCAAAGATTGTGATTGCAGAGCACTGGACTATAGGTATACTTAAAGCTTCTTTCTGATCTTTGTATGTACCTAACGTGGTTGGAGAAAGAAACATATCGCTCAAGATATATCTTATTTACTCAGTTATTTCTTCTCCTTTTTAGCAGAAAATCTGTTATTAATGTTTCAATGACTTTTGGAATCTTTCTTACTTTTTATCTCTTTTTCCTTTTGACTGCATTTTAATATCTTGTATTCTGTTTCTTATGGTGTATGTACTTTCTGTAGCTCCTCAACTGAGTGCTCACATTGCCCCCACAAAGCTGTTCGGCACTTTTGCTGGTGGAATAAAGTAAGTTATTGAATTGATATGCTTATTTTGGTGCTTCTTGCTAGTGAGGAAATAATTATTGCTGACATGGAGAGATTGATACATCTTCCCTTTTATAGTATATTGCCTCACCCATACAATCTCAAGGGAATTATGGGACTGGTAGAGACGCTATGGTTTTGTTGAAACACAAGATTTTGAAAAGCATATTGCTAAGACGTACTAAAAAGGGAAGGGCTGCTGATCTTGCACTTCCTCCCAGGATTGTAAGTTTTGTCCCATCTTAACGCATTGCTTTAAGTGATAATTGTTTTTCTCTCCAGCTTAGCCTGTTACTTATTTTTGCCTGTTCAGGTTACCTTGCGCAAAGATTCTTTGGATGTTAAAGAAGAAGACTACTACACATCACTGTACAATGAAAGCCAGGCACAATTTAATACGTATGTCATCAACATTGATCAGTAGTAATGCAACTAGACTTTTTCTTGTTTGGAAGTCATCTATGCTTTTTTGGCTCCCGATTTGCTACTCATGGCGAAGTTCTCTCAGTCGATTTGTACAATGGGGGCTTCATGGGGTTTTCCTTGTGTTTTTCTCTGGTCTCTAGATTGAGTGCTTGCGTGGTTTATGTTTTCTCCTGATTTCTGTGTGTTAGTCATCCTGGAACCCAGGCGTTCATTTCTTGAATCCTGAAAAATTATCATCTTTCACCTTTGCTCTGGAAAATCTCAGTGCTTTTTACTTTTACCTTGTGAAAGTGAAATATGAGAACCAGAGTGAACAACATATTTTTCTTCTTATTCAGTTTTTCTTATGTATTTTGCTGCAGGTATATTCAAGCTGGTACTCTGATGAATAACTATGCTCACATTTTTGATCTACTCACACGCCTGCGACAGGTATGGATATCATGATTTTAATCTGAACTGATCTGAATAATGTAGTGGCACTGTATTTAATTGTTATAGTTGCGATTGGCAGTCTGATTGCTGTTGTTGGTTAATTGTTAAACCTTCTAACTAGGATCTTATGCATTTTTCTAATGTAAATGAAGAACACTAGGTTCTTTCTTCCTATCTATCCAAGCCTTGGTGGATGGAGTTACCTGGTACCTGTTGCTGGTGGGAGGTGACCGGTATCCGGTGGAATTAGTCGAGGTGCGCGTAAGCTGGCCCAGACACCACCGTTATCAAAAAAAAAAAAAAATCGGATTTAGTGACCTCCTTGCCAGAGTCCAGGTCAATAACCTGGATGCTCCACTAAACATCTTTTCTTATGCCACTCCTTGGTCAATGGCTTGGAGGTGAGGTGATTGGGGCCTTGCCTCTAGCACTCCAGGTCAACAACTTTAGTTGTAATGAGGTCTTTAATCTGACTAGCCATTGCGGCGCACTGACTGGTAGTCCTCAATAACTATCCCGAACTTCCCGAGATTGTATCAGATATGATTGGATTTGGAGGGAGTGTCACAAAGATGGATTTTTTGTTATTGAATAGAAGTTTGTGTAATCACTGAAAATCAAAGAACATTCGGCAACGAGTTTTTGAGACAGGAATTCAATTTGATGCTAAACCCACTGTTGCTTTGGATCATACAAAACCCTTGTGATGTGTAATCCAGTGTACTAAATGTTAGATAAGGGATCTTAATCTGGTCTATGAGCCCTTGCTAATAAACTAACTTTGAGGGACACGATCGCGCATTATCCTGTTTAGTTAAGGGGTCCTTTTAGCAGTAACGTGGAATATGTCGTAATGCATATATGGAAAGTGATTGTTTTCTGAAACTCGTTTTATATTAAAGTGCCTATTTTGTTGTTCTTATTTTTAAAAGTGCAGAGCAACAAGAAGAACGAGCTTTACTTATCAAAAGAAAAAAAAAGAGCTTTGACTTCATTAGTGACACGACCCGGAATCCGGTTAGGCCGTGCGGGCACCCGACATCCTCCCCTAGACCCGTCGGGCAAACCCTTACCAATTAAATTAGGAAAATAAATATAATTATTCATAAATAAGGACAACACTTAAAACAAAAACACAGACCATACTGATACCTCTAAGCTGTACAAAAGAAGTTACAGCTGGCTACCCAACATACTAGGTTTAGGGCTATTTAGACTAGACATCTAAGAGTACAAAGAAAACAGATACCTCCTGAAGGGAACAAAATGCAACTGAATGATAACCGATAAACTGGTGGCCATCCGGAATAAAAGCTGGCTCACCCTGACAGCTGAAGTCGTCTTCGCTCCTGAACAACGTGGCGAACTCAATCCTGGAGCGAACCTACTGAAACGAAATAGATAGACAAAAAAAAAAAACAAACAACAAACAAGGGTGAGTCAAAAGGACTCAATAAGTGGGGCAGACTAGCCACCTCAAAGAATAGGATAGCTAGCCAGGGAGAAGAAACAGATAGACCAAATTTCTTTTATTTAAATTATAAAAAGACAGAGCCAGATAACAACCGAAAACACGTAAGGACTTCTAAACTCAACCAAGGATGCGTGCCAGAAACATCAACAAATAAGCAATGCACATATAAGCAGAACAGTAGTCATGTACCTCAAACTACACAATGGTATGAATTGAGATGAAATGAAATGAAATATGATGCAAAGGGTCACATGTGCCCGTAATCCCATCCCGAAGTGGAATACTCCTGCATTCGAGGGGAATCCAATCTGATAACCAACTGGAGCGGAATACTCCTGCTCCTGGGGCGGAATACTCCTGCACCCGATATAATATAAACCAGAGGCGGAATACTCCTGCACTCTCCTGGGGCGGAATACTCCTGCACCCGATATAATGTAAAGCTGAGGCGGAATACTCCTGCACTCAATATCTGACATAAGAGCGGAATACTCCTGCTCTTGGGGCGGAATCCTCCTACCCTCAATATGATACAATGGAGCGGAATCCTCCTGCTCCTGGGGCGGAATACTCCTGCACCCAATATGAGATATGCAATGTAATGCATATGAATGACATATAATGCGTATGAATGCAATGTGATGCAATAATAACCCTTCACCGGCGCGAGACTCTCATCGACAGCCGGGAAGTAGATGCCAACTTACAGCCAGGGTACAATGCTCAGATTCTCAATGTAATACCAACAATAGGACATAAAATATAATATACAATGTAAATCCAAAGCTAAGGCGTAATGAGTATGCCTATCGGCAGCTACACACATAATGAAACACGTGGTAGAAAATCCACGAGGCCAGGTGCCTCCAAAGAAATGGATATAAACACTTACCTCTTCCAAAAGTTAGCATTGCTAATCAATAACCGCTTTTATCCTTTGGTTCCATGGCCAAATGATCCCACTGTGTTCAATAAGTAGAAAAATATATCACATTAGGCTAAAGGCTTCATTCCTCACATCTTAGGGCAATCCAGGTAGGAACCTGATCCCCTATTCGCATACGCAATACTCAGGCCAGGCCTATGTACAGGGTTTATGGTCACATAACCAAACCCCAAATAAATTACATTTATATGTTGTCCATAATGCACTGAGTACGAATATATAATTAATTTCATTATCGGGGTCCATTTGACCCTTTAAATTATCAATTTACGTCATTAGGGCGATGTCTAATATCCCTATTTTTACCGTTAAAACAGATTCAAACACACGTAATAAACTCAAATAATATATTAGGATCATTACCTGAATGTTTCAGGGTGAAAATTCTACTTTTCTCCGGCCCTCTTTTCTTATTTTCTGGCATTTTTCCACTGCGTGTTTTCCATTTTCTCTGTTTCCATGTTTCTGTTTGTTTTGTTGCTTCACTTAATGAAGATGAGCTTATATGCTCATCTTCACCACCGCCATTCATTTAAATTTTTTGTCTTTTTCCTTTTTTTTTTTTTTTTTGGTTTTCTTTTATTTTATTTTCTTTTCTTAACAAAAATTAAAACAGTGCCCTACGATATTCGAAATAATTCCAACTTTTGCATACAAGTTGTACAAAATATATGTAACATACTCGCGAAGGCGGATCTCAAATCAGACTCCCGAAACTCAAGATGCGAATTTAAATGAAAAGAAGTCAAATTATTTAACTTTCGGCATTTTAGCGGAAACTAGCCGAACAACATCGAAATTCACTTTCGAAAGTTTACAAAAATCACAAATAATCATACGAACCTAACGGCGCTTTCGGATTTCGAAACGGAGCTCATTCGGCAAAACCGAGCTCGAAAATCTCTTTTTAATATTTATCGCCAATAAAAAGAATTGAAATCTTCTTCCGATACGTACCAAACGAGGTCTGATTTAACTCAAATTTTAAAGACAGACCCTAATAGACCTTACGAATATTTTAAAAATATCGGCACGCCAATCGAAGTCCTAACTTTCGAAACGACTAACCGAGGTCGTTTCATTCTCCTCCACTTAAACTCTCGTTCGTCCTCGAACGAGCCTAAGTCCAAAGAAAAATTCGCACAGATAACAAAAGAACTTGCACTACCTTCATAAGTTACTCCACGGATATTATCTCATGATTGCAGAATCAGAATTATATCACGAACACCGAACTCTTGGAATAAAACATATCTGGATAATATGATAATACCATTGCCCGGATTATTCTGACTAAGACAATCCTTCCTCGATCACGAGAGGAGAGTTCTACATTTTCGAAGCAAAGATACACGGAACTTTGAATTGATTAACATGATTCATCCGATAATCACCTCTTCGATATACCTTTCGATAAAGAACAGGTCGATGGAGCTAGGAATTAACTCACCCTTGATACAAGAGGGGAGCTTTTGAAGTACCTTGTCACTACACCCTATGGAAGATTTGATGCAAGCTATATTTTTTTTTTTCGAACGTACTATGCAACATCTCAGTTGATGTTAGTGTTGTTCCGCAAACTCCTTGTGGGAATGTATTTACTCATATCCTAATGTATATCAAAGGTTCATCTGTACAGGGTCTATCATATAAGGATAAGGATCATGCAGATATTACTGGATAGTATGATGCAGATCAGGAATGATCTCCAGACTGAACATCTACTTCAGGGTATTGTCTTTGAATTGGAAATATTATGACTTGAAAAAAAGTGAAATAAAAGAGACATGTAGTTGGACCATGAACTGAGGCAGAATACCAGCAACAAAGTTGATTACATGTGCACTTATAACGCTAAAGTAACTTCTCAAAGAGTTGAAGTATGAAGGAGATATGCCAATGATGGATGGACGATAAGCTGCACTAAACCTTTAACTCTAAATTTTCATGAAGTAAAACAGCGTCAGTATGATGATCCAGTTCTATTTGAATACAGACAGATAGCCAGAAGAAAATCGGAGTCACAATACAGGGTTACTAGTGACGGTATTCTCATGTATAAAGATAGACCTTGTGTTTCTGATGTTGCAGATTTACGTGGACAGATTATGATAGAGGCACATTATTCCAAATACACTGTTCATCCAGGTTCGACTAAGATGTACCATAATCTTAAGCAAATTTATTGGTGGGACGGAATGAAATGTGACAGCAAAATTTGTGGCTCAATGTTCTAATTGCCAGAAAGTTAAAGTGGTGTCATCTTTCCAGAATTTATACTTTCAGCAAATAGGTACGTATATATGATCAGGTTGCCAGCTTATCTCTGGCATTAATAGATTAATAGTGAGTTTAGTGTCATGGCCCTAGGTTGAGTCGTGACAAAAGTGGTACCAATGCCTTAGAGATTTGGTATTACCATTCAGTATTTGGAGGAAGACTCCTCCACTTAAAGCACTAACTCATGCAGCCATTTGAATAGGAATAATCATCCTCGCACAGCTTGCTGGACTAAAGAGGATTTAGCTAAAAGCTGAACGTAGGCAGACCTAAGCTACCAACTACCCTTTCGAGCTGCCAAACAGCTGCAACTGTCGAGTTCACAACTCCATACCTTTTCCATAAGCACCACCGCCTGATGGATGGTACTTCTACATAAAAATTTCGGCAGAGTTTCCCCTGAAACTGGATGATCCGCAAAAACAGAACCAACACTATACTATACATGGGAATGGATACCCGGATAAACTGTTTTACAAAACAATAATATGCTTACCCGTCTACAATAACACGTACTCTAGCTCAACACAGGGAATGCCACAAGCGGCTACCAATCGCCCAAGCTCACGAGTGTCAGACGAAGAAGAAATGGAAATGGATCGAGGATAGAAATAATTAGAGCTTCAGGAAGCTCATCTTCTTATTGCTTGGCTACCAGATCTAGACTACTTCCGAGTCAAGCTAGCGAAAGAATCACAATCGAAGAAATAAATATTAAATAAGCTTTATGGAACAACATCCATGCTAATTTAATCTCCCAATAATAAGGAAACTCTAACAATTTACCAGAAAACCCTTTTATAACCCAGATAAGCTCATAGGGTAACAAACTTTACTAGTGTTTTGAACCAAGAGAATATACGTAGATCGAATATTACTTACTAATCACTTTGCACAGGAAGAAACGACAACACTTTGACGGTGACAAATTAGGATCCCATGATCCTACCAACATTGAATTTCGAGGAGAGAGATAAACTGATTTAACATAATAATAGAGGGTGGCACAAAAAGATGCCGAGCAGACCATACCGACACCCTCTCCCAAATTTCTCACATTTAAACCAGATCAACTAGTAGGGTCTCACAAATGCCAAGAATAAATCATACTAGAAGCTCACCCCTCTACCACAATCAATTCTTAATAGAAACAATATCCAAGGAAGCCATGGAAACATGGTAAGATAAACGAAGTTCAGACCGATCGGAAGAATCAAATCTTACTCACATATACTGGAAGAAGAATTACATGGGTGTACTACATCGGATGCCTCCGCATCCTGCCAGACTAGCAGTTCATAGAACTGCCTCTGCAGCTGAACTAAGCCGCTATACTGATAATTACCTTCTGAAGAACTACTACCTCCACGCTCTCAACCGCTACTGGATGGTGGCATTTCTCTGGCTGATTAAGATCTAAATGAAATCCCCTGCGACTGTGCAGGTGCCTGATGACAAGAGAGAGGACGACTGCCTACTTGCCAGATTAAGAGAAAATTCCTCAAAGGATAATCAGACTCACGACAGTGATAACACCTTTTCGCTGAAAAGGAAGCTGCAAAGATTGTTGATAGTTGTAAAGAGAAACTGAATCTGATCTTGATGAGCTACTGACGCACTCTAAGAATCAAGTGACACAAGCTGAAATAACCTGGAAGGTGACCTCTCAAAATAATCAGAACTTTTACCTCCAAATGAGGTACCATGGTTACCCACTAGGGCCACGAGATCTCATGCTCTCCCGCTCTAACTCTTCTCGCTCTAACTTATGGTATGCCTAATACCTTTAAGCAATATCAACAACGACATCAAATAAAGTCCCAACCTTAATCTCTTGAGCTATCTAGGATCTCAAGGAAAAAGAAAGGTTATCAATAAATCTTTGAATCTCTCGAACGGCTCATGGACTAGTTCCCGTGCATATCCAGCCATCCTAAAGAATTCAATCTCATATTCTGAAACACCAACAGACTAACCGACAGGCTACCCTGTCTAATCCACTCAAACTGGAAATATTTTTCATCTCGCTCGCTACTCGAAAGGAACTTTTCCACGAATCTAGAAGAAAAATCGAACCAAGTTAGCTAATAAGAAAGCGGTCCACCAATTCAGGGTTGGACCCCCTGAAACTGGAAAGCAGAATAATCAACACCATACTGCTCGATATGATCAAGAGCCTGAATGATACGCTGGCATTATTTTATTTTTTAAAAAAATCACGAGGTTTATCTGATGCATTGCTTAAGAATATCGGAAGGTTCAACGCATAAAATAATGCAACCTCTTTAGGCACTCGGACCGAACTGATACCTCGGTTGGCTAACCAGCCAGAACAATTAGTGGCGCAACACATGCTGCCTGCAGAACATATTTTACTGGGGCAACATCAAGAACTGGAACAAAAGCTCTCTAAGTCCGAACATCTGCATGTGCGGCGACCAGATGAGCTGCCTAACGAATAATAGGTTCTTGCGGCATCTGCGTTGCGAATTAAATTAGGAAAATAAATATAATAATTCATAAATAAGGACAACACTTAAAACAAAAACACAGACATACTGATACCTCTAAGCTGTACAAAAGAAGTTACAACTGGCTACCCAACATACTAGGTTTAGGGCTATCCAGACTAGACATCTAAGAGTACAAAGAAAACAGATACCTCCTGAAGGGAACAAAATGCAATTGAATGATAACCGCTAAACTGGTGGCCATCCGGAATAAAAGCTGGCTCACCCTGACAGCTGAAGTCGTCTTCGCTCCTGAACAACGTGGCGAACTCAATCCTGGAGCGAACCTGCCGAAACGAAATAGATAGACAAAAAAAAACAAACAACAAATAAGGGTGAGTCAAAAGGACTCAATAAGTGGGGCAGACTAGCCACCTCAAAGAATAGGATAGCTAGCCAGGGAGAAAGAAACAGATAGACCAAATTTATTTTATTTAAATTATAAAAAGACAGAGCCAGATAACAACCGAAAACACGTAAGGACTTCTAAACTCAACCAAGGATGCGTGCCAGAAACATATCAACAAATAAGCAATGCACATATAAGCAGAACAGTAGTCATGTACCTCAAACTACACAATGGTATGAATTGAGATGAAATGAAATGAAATATGATGCAAAGGTCACATGTGCCCGTAATCCCATCCCGAAGTGGAATACTCCTGCATTCGAGGGGAATCCAATCTGATAACCAATTGGAGCGGAATACTCCTGCTCCTGGGGCGGAATACTCCTGCACCCGATATAATATAAACCAGAGGCGGAATACTCCTGCACTCTCCTGGGGCGGAATACTCCTGCACCCGATATAATGTAAAGCTGAGGCGGAATACTCCTGCACTCAATATCTGACATAAGAGCGGAATACTCCTGCTCTTGGGGCGGAATCCTCCTACCCTCAATATGATACAATGGAGCGGAATCCTCCTGCTCCTGGGGCGGAATACTCCTGCACCCAATATGATATGCAATGTAATGCATATGAATGACATATAATGCGTATGAATGCAATGTGATGCAATAATAACCCTTCACCGGCGCGAGACTCTCATCGACAGCCGGGAAGTAGATGCCAACTTACAGCCAGGGTACAATGCTCAGATTCTCAATGTAATACCAACAATAGGACATAAAATATACTCCCTCTGTCCCATTTTGTTTGTCATACTTTCCTTATTTGTCCGTCCCAAAAAGATTGTCGTATTTCTAAATTTGGCAATAATTCAACTCTAAAGTTACTTTTTGACTCATTTATAGCCACACAAATATTCATGCCTTATTTTAGACCACAAATTTCAAAAGTCTTCCTTACTTTATTAAACTTTGTGCCAAGTCAAACTACGACAAACAAATTGGGACGGAGGGAGTAATATACAATGTAAATCCAAAGCTAAGGCGTAATGAGTACGCCTATCGGCAGCTACACACATAATGAAACACGTGGTAGAAAATCCACGAGGCCAGGTGCCTCCAAAGAAATGGATATAAACACTTACCTCTTCCAAAAGTTAGCATTGCTAATCAATAACCGCTTTTATCCTTTGGTTCCATGGCCAAACGATCCCACTGTGTTCAATAAGCAGAAAAATATATCACATTAGGCTAAAGGCTTCATTCCTCACATCTTAGGGCAATCCAGGTAGGAACCTGATCCCCTATTCGCATACGCAATACGCAGGCTAGGCCTATGTACAGGGTTTATGGTCATATAACCAAACCCCAAATAAATTGCATTTATATGTTGCCCATAATGCACTGAGTACGAATATATAATTAATTTCATTATCGGGGTCCATTTGACGCTTTAAACTATCAATTTACGTCATTAGGGCGATGTCTAATATCCCTATTTTTACCGTTAAAACAGATTCAAACACACGTAATAAACTCAAATAATATATTAGGATCATTACCTGAATGTTTCAGGGTGAAAATTCTACTTTTCTCCGGCCCTCTTTTCTTATTTTCTGGCATTTTTCCACTGCGTGTTTTCCATTTTCTCTGTTTCCATGTTTCTGTTTGTTTTGCTGCTTCACTTAATGAAGATGAGCTTATGTGCTCATCTTCACCACCGCCATTCATTTAAATTTTTTGTCTTTTTCCTTTTTTTTTTTTTTTTTGGTTTTCTTTTATTTTATTTTCTTTTCTTAACAAAAATTAAAACAGTGCCCTACGATATTCGAAATAATTCCAACTTTTGCATACAAGTTGTACAAAATATATGTAACATACTCGCGAAGGCGGATCTCAAATCAGACTCCCGAAACTCAAGATGCGAATTTAAATGAAAAGAAGTCAAATTATTTAACTTTCGGCATTTTAGCGGAAACTAGCCGAACAACATCGAAATTCACTTTCGAAAGTTTACAAAAATCACAAATAATCATACGAACCTAACGGCGCTTTCGGATTTCGAAACGGAGCTCATTCGGCAAAACCGAGCTCGAAAATCTCTTTTTAATATTTATCGCCAATAAAAAGAATTGAAATCTTCTTCCGATACGTACCAAACGAGGTCTGATTTAACTCAAATTTTAAAGACAGACCCTAATAGACCTTACGAATATTTTAAAAATATCGGCACGCCAATCGAAGTCCTAACTTTCGAAACGACTAACCGAGGTCGTTTCAATTAGTCTTCTTTGTGAACCTTTTGCAAGTGGTTGATCTGATTATTTTGCACTTTTTAGTATGCCTTGGCCTAAGATTTTCTATATTTGGGATGTTCTCCATTAGATGACCTTTAATACAAATGTTACCCTCTCCTGTTGCTCTTCTTACTTTCGGTTATAATTGTAAGTCCTTAACAAAATAAACTAGTCAAACTTCTTTCACAAAAGCAAGCAATTTGACTTTCTATTAATGTTATGCTTCTATCTTGAAAGTGATCACCTAACAAAATTTTGCTTAAATTTGATATGATTTTATTTTACTAAATTTTATATTTCATCTGACTGCAGGCAGTTGATCATCCTTACCTTGTGGTATACTCTAGTACTGCCTTGGCTAGAAGAGAAAACACAGCTGATGCCGGCTATGTTGAACAACCATGTGGTTTATGTCATGATTCAGTAGAAGATCCAGTTGTGAGTTTGCATTTCCTCCCCCTTCCATAAAGAAGAAGTAAAAGTAAAAAAGAAAGTAAAAGGAAAAAAGGAAAAAACTCATTCAGAAACTTGATACTTCACTAAAGTTGAATTTGATGGAGTTCTTACTTGCACGACGTAAGTATTTCGTATATTCTATGAGGGATATTTCAAATCTTAATTTGGTCATATTTTTGCTCACTTGCATTTAGCACGTCTTTTCGAAAGCTGCTCTGAATTAGCTCGAGAAGTCTCTTTAAGTGCCTGAGCTTCATCAAACTCTTTTCGAGCACTGATGCTCAACTTTTTAGTCGAATTGCTTTTAGGAATGCCTTCAACACCTAAAAGGGCTTCCATTTAACTCGTGGACTTCATGATCTTAATTCTTGTACCTCATTTCTGATAACTTACAGTGCTATGAATACCTTAACTATTTTTGTGTCATTTGAACCGTCTCTCTTGTAACACTGTGCATCTCTTTTTGTTGTTGCAGGTTACCTCTTGCACACATGTCTTTTGCAAGTCATGTCTGATTGATTTTTCTGCAAGTGTGGGACAAGTGTCATGCCCTTCATGTTCTAAACCACTTACAGTTGATTTCACTGCATATGATAGGGGGGATCAGAAAACTAAAGCTACTATCAAAGGGTTTAGGTCGGCAAGTATACTGAACAGAATTCGTCTTGATGATTTCCAGACAAGCACAAAAATAGATGCTCTGGTATATAGTTACTTTCTGATAAATCACTATATCTTATCTTGTTTCTATCTTTTGTTTTATGATTTTCTTTTCTTGATTTCTTCCCACAAAGAGGGCAGGGGGCTGTAAAACTGCATCATTTGCAGGCACTAGTTATGTAGCCAAAGATTCCTATACAATCTACTTTACCAGATATAGGTCCAAGATGATGTTAGGCATGCAGAAGTTCAAGATGCTAGTTTCTGTCCTAGATGTTGTATCTGGGTGGATGTGATTTATATGCACTAGGAAAAATGAGAATTTCTTGTAAAATTTGGATGTGTGCTACCTGGAGAATAAGTGAGGTTTATTGGAGTTCTGTTTACCATTTCGAAATGTTGCATTAAATACTAACCCCGCTTTGAAGTGAAACTAATTGCGAAATAATTAATGTTCGTCGCGGTCTCATTCTTATTTGTTTCCGTTGACATAGTGGCTTAAGCTCTTCTAATCTTATTCTTATGAATATTTACAGTACCTCTGTAATGGTAGTAAGAACCCCTATGTGAAGTGATTCTCATTGCTTGTTTTATTGGTTCTAGAGAGAAGAAATAAGGTTCATGGTTGAAAGAGATGGTTCTGCAAAAGCATTAGTTTTCAGCCAATTCACATCGTTTTTGGATCTGATACACTATTCTTTACAGAAGGTAAGACATGGTGTCCTTGTCCCCTTCGCACACCCCCCCCCCCCCCCCCCCCCTCCTTTTTTTTCCGTAGTTACGGCAAAAAAGTATGTTTTGTTTGCATTTGGCAGTCGGGCATCAGTTGTGTTCAATTAGATGGATCCATGACTATGGCTGCAAAAGATTCTGCAATTACAAGATTTACCAAGGATCCAGATTGCAGGATATTTCTTGTGAGCTTGAAAGCTGGAGGTGTTGCTCTCAACCTCACAGTGGCATCACATGTAAGGGGTTTCTTTCTTTGCTGTCAATGCAGACTATTCATTTTTGTCCAACACTAAGTGTTTTGAATATAGTGTTCCATTCCCTCTGCTTTTCAGGTTCCAAATATTTGGTTTCTTTTAGATATTTTAACTTCACTTCTCTGTGCACCTAAAGAACCAGATTAGATACTATTTGGACTTCTAATTTTTCGTTGAATAACCTAGACCACTTCCTTGACCGGTTGCTCTTGTGTTGAGCTTTACTAGGTTTTCTTGATGGATCCTTGGTGGAATCCTGCTGTGGAGAGGCAAGCCCAAGATAGAATCCATCGAATAGGGCAGTATAAACCAATCAGGTACGTGTTCCGAGTTTCTTCAACCTTTTATGTCTTTGAAGGGAGCTTATTGTTGTTTTCTCATTTTTAGGGTTGTGAGATTTGTGATTGAGAACACTATTGAGGAGAGGATCTTAAAGTTGCAAGAGAAGAAGGAACTAGTTTTTGAAGGGTAAGTTGTGCAACTTCCTTGCGGTAGTTGCATGTATATTCAGAGAGAACAATAGTTGAGTTTTCAAATTTCCTTCATAATAGATCTCGCAGGATAAATCAGATAATCTAGTCATTTTTATGCTCTAATATTTTGCAACTAATAAATAAAATGGGTGGGTATGGATTATCATAGGGTTCATACATAGAGAGCTCAAATAGGTCGTTAAGGTTTTGTCGATCATGTAAGTTGGAATTACAAAGACTTCAATGTTTCCCTCTTGATTATCTTTGAAGATATGTCCTCAAGGCTAGTGGTAATAGCGCAAACAGGTAGGCACATCAGTATGTCACGGGTTCAAACCCTGCTGCTGACAAAAGCTTGGAACTTCAAGTGTATAAGGATAGAGGGGAAGACTTATTGTCCACCGAGTTCTCAACCATGCACCACTGACCTTGGGGATTTCTCGGTTGTGAAAAATAAAAAGTTTCTCCTTTGGACAGATCTTCTTGTTGAACTTTCTCAATTCACTTTGCTTCCGGTTTCCCTGTTTTACTCTGCCACTCCCATTTCTCTGTGATGTGCTGATTTTCCAGTATTGATATTTTGTGCAGGACGGTGGGTGGCTCTTCGGAGGCTTTGACAAAACTGACAGAGGCAGACTTGAAATTTTTGTTTGTAACCTAAAATTAGATTAGTTTCTGTTACTTGGTTCAGCAAAAAAAGATCATTTTGATCTTGTTTAGTTTCTTGCTGGAATGTTGTATGTAGTTTAATCTATCTAGAAGGAACTGCTGTTTGGTTTTGGAATCACCTTGATTTGATCATATGCTGGAATTGTAAATTGTTCATACTGTTTCCAGAATATCCTTCTTGGTTTCAAACTAATAAGCTTGATCAATGCCTCTAGGTACTAACTGCAAAATCCGTCAAACCTCTTGTCGCTTTCCTCCCATCCAACAGATAAATTAGATTGTTACTCTTTCCGATTTATTGAATCTGATTTATGTGGTGTTTGATTCAGTGCGGAGTTTATGGAAGGAACAAAGGTGTAATTCCCTTTTGGAACAGACTAATAAGGGAAAGAGGTCATATAAGATGAAGTTTAATGAGTATTACTATAAGTTAACAAATGATGTCAGAAACACACAAGCTGTGGATAATACTATTGACGTAATAATAATAATAAAATATAGTTGTTGATAGTAATCCAAAAATAGGGCACTGGTTTCATAATCTAGCACTCCAATAGTATCTAGTTTAGCAACATTTTCACAGTGTATACAAACTCAAAACAAATTTCACAAAATTAGGGATTTCAAAAGTTTTTTTCTTCACTCTATTGCACAAATCCTAGGCGGCGAGTCCCCATTCCATGTTGATGTTACGTCACTCGTCGCAAGAAATTGTCGCACCACCCCGAAATTGTCGGAGATTTGCTAGAGACTCATATGACCAATCCATCGCTTTTATCTTTACCAGAGTTTTCTTCTTTATTGGAGTTCTTTCCATTGGTTCCCAAAACTTCTTCTCTATATATACTTGTATATCATTTTTTATGAATATATGGCATATGCATGTCAATGTATATATATTGGGCATACACTTAGACACATGCATGACAGGTACTGATATATATGCACATTTGTATATCGTCGTAGTTACTTGTATACTGTATGTATGTCCTTGTATGCATATTGATATATAGGGATCAAGACAGCTTTTTTGATTGTTCGAGATAAATTTATCTTCTCTTTCCTTATTCCAAAAAAATGGACTTTATTCTTGTTTTTATTTAGACTCATCTATTAACATTATTACCAGAAAACATTGTCAAAAATTGGAGCATTTTCGAAATTTTATTCCTGGCCAATTCCTCTTCCATATCTATCTTTCCCCAAGCTCTTAGATGTTTTATTGTTACTGATGTGTTTGCTTTTCATTGTTTTGTTTGCCAAGTCGTAGGCAAAGTAATACTCATGCACTTAACTTTGTTTAGAGTTGTCTGGTTTGTGTGCGATATATACAGTCCGAGCATAATTCACGTGTCCAATGTCATAGATTTAATTTAGGTTACAAATTTTTTTTTTTTTAAAAAAAAGAGTAACTAGGTTAAGGGGCAACCCATCTATTTGCTTTATATTAATTATCAGAACACTTTATAGAGATATTTAGATATAATATTTTGATCGAAATATAATATGCTTAAAACATTATTCAAAGATGGTATAAATTACTCTATTTATTATGACAAAATGAAATAGTGAATCAACCTTCAATAATTCAAAGTGTAATTGAAATGAAACTTTAAAACACCGAGATTTTTTTTTTAAAAAAACAATAGAAGATAAACAAAACGGAAAAAAAAAAATCTCTACAACTTGCGATGAGCTAAGTATCCATCATTAAAGTCTTAGTTTGTTCATGAGAATGACGTTGCTTTTACCGCTAAGTAGGACATGTAGATGCGAATTCGACTTAGAGTATACTTCGCCAAGTTTTTAAAATTTGATGATTTTGAAAAGTGCATTTTGTAAGAACTGCTTTTTGGAAAAGTATTATAGCCAATTCACATGAAAATACTTTTGTCGATATTAGAGCATCAATTTGTATTTGAACGATTTTTCCAAACCATACTTTTGGGTATAATATTACAAAAAAGGACATAAAATTTCTTTACAAATAATATCAATAACAGATAATATATCTAACTATATAAATAATTATCGTGAAGATTAATATATTTTTCCAGTTTCCTTGCAATAAATATAAAAAATAAATTCCAAAGTGAATTAAAACTTGTAATCACTACAAATATAACTAAATCAATATAATGACGCTCGACTATTTATATGAGTATTATATTTCTCAAGATGATTTAATTTAAGTACTTAGGGTTGGTTTGGTACATATCAATTTCAAGTTTTTACGCTTAACGGACATTTTGAAGTTCTTCTATTAGTTTTAGCCCTTATAAGATATTACATAATCTTTAGGCTCAATCGGCAAAAGTTACAAGAAAGACTCCTCGCAATCGCCATGTCCTATTACTATAAATCTCCCATGCATTTTAGATAAGGATATTGTTATCATAAAAAAAAGTTAAAACCCACTTCTTCTTATACTTTTTGGAAAATGCTACTTTTTCTAGGCTCTTCCAAATGAAAATTACTTTTGCTATCACTCAAAGGCATTTTTCTCCTTTAAAAGTTTCGCCAAAAAATGGAAGTCTCCAAAAAAGCATTTTTTTTTTCTTAAAATAAGTACTTTTTTGCTTCCTAAAAACTTAGACCAAATAAACTCTATGTAAGTACACTACACCGAGTGAAAAAAGAAAATACCATCTTGGAACTTTGAAGGTATCTTTTGTTGCCAAATAATACTGCTTGATTTCAGCAACACAAGCAGAAAATTGAAATCAGGGAGAATTATACAAATATACAACCCTAATAGTAAATTTACAAAAAATACTGATACTATTCCATGTTACAAAACATAGCATTAGTTTCTTTACAAAGCATATACAAGTTTCAACAAAACCATGGAAATGAAGCTTTTACTTCTACCCCAACCCACTGCTTCAGTTTCAGCTATGCCGCCGGTGGCCGGTCGCCAGAAAATTTTTTTTTTTGTTTTAAAAAAAAGAAAAAAATCTGGAAAACAATCTAAAACAAGCATAAAACATACAAAAATACACATTCATACTTTAAAAAGAATATATTTAACCAATAAAAAAATACATAAACATACATAAAATTTAAAATATACAAAACATACGTTTATATACACCCACAACATACAAAAGCTATACAAAAAATGAATTTGGGGATATGCAAAATACTTTTCACATATACTTAAAATACACATACACTTAAATACGAGTATATATAAAAATATACAAATACACAACCAAAAATATTCCAAACATACAATTGAAAATGCTAAAATACAAAAATATACAATAACAATACAAAAAATTCAATAGCCATTTGAAAAGATTTTAATGTGTATTTAGGCACAAAAAATACACATACACATTAATACAAAAGGTATATACATATATACACATTAATACACTTCCAAAACAAACAAAAAAAGAAAAAAAGAAGAAGGAGAGAAGCAGATCGAAGCCGCCAGATCCGGCCGGCGAACACCACCAGCAACAGATTTGGGAGCAGCGGCGCCGTCCAGAGCAGCAGCAGTAGCGCCGCAACTCCGGCGACGGCACAACTCCCAAAAAAGGTACGAAATAGCAGCAGCAACACCAAAAAACTCGAGCTGGTTGGCCGGAGATGGAGGAAGGACGACAGGTGGGTGCTAGTCACCGGAGATGGAGGAAGGACGACGGATGGGTGGGCGGTAGGTGGAGGAGGGAAAAAAAAGAGAGAGAAATTAGGGTTTGTGGTAGGAGAAAGGGAGAAATGAGAAAATGTTATGTCGGGAAAATATGGAAAACTATTGTTCTGTTATGTAAGTAGTGTAAAAGTATCGTTATTTTTTGTAATTAAGCGATTAGGATAGTTATGTGGTTTAAATTTTCCTTGAAATTAGTACGTACTATTATATAGATGCGATCGAGAGGAGTTTGTGGGCGTCGCGTCTACTTCAATAGTAGCCACTTTTAGGTCTTTCAATTGAATATATAGCTAGCTTTTGCACATCTTGACAATCAAGCAGCCATGTCTTGGGTTATTAATTTTGATATAGCCAGTTTTCACAAAATAGTTGATATTCACACCATCAGAATTGCGGTAAAGTAGTTGACACGTGAAGTTTAAATTTCTTGGCATTCTTAGTGCTGTAACGAGTTGTTTGGCTGGAATACAGTTTATGCAGGTATTAGCAATATAAATAATGTAGGTATTAATAATGCTAGCAATGTAAGTAATGTAGGTATTAATAATGCGGGTAGTAATAAGGGATAATTACACTAAAAGACAAGCAAAAGACGAAAATTACCAAAAATGACCCATATTTTCGAATCTTACCCGAGTTGTCACACTTTTCCCGAAATAGCAGTCTGCCGCAAGTTTATACAAGTTTATACAATTTTATATAAATTTATATACGTGTATAAAATTGTATAAATTTATATAAGTGTGTATATGTGAGTGAATAAATCTGTATATTAAGGATGTTTATATGATTTTTTGTTTTTTTGTGTGTATATTTTTGTATTTCTCTCATTGCTACGTATTTATCTATATATATTCATGTATAATATAATTTTTGGAAGGAGATTTGTGTGTATAAACGTATCCAAAACAATGATTTAGACGCAATTGTATGGGCCTAAATCAGTTTAGGTGTACAAATCGAATTTGGATTCGAACATAAGCAATTCTTCGTATCAAAGTTGAAATAATACGCGAAAAGGATGTAAATGCGAGAAAATAACTGTATTTCAATATATGATCGTGATTACAAATTTGGGCAGTGTTTCAGTACAAATTTCTGGATCCCTATAATACAAAATAAACTACTATTTATAGGCCTAAGAGCCTTGCCCACGTTCTCCACCATCAGCAAGTGCATCCCCCACGATCTGAGCATCAATATGGAGGGGTTAGTGGGGGCAAAGTAGTGGGCTGCAAAGCCGCTGGAACCGAGGTGGTAACCGAAGCTTGGTCGCAAGGCTTCAGTTATCTGACCTTACTGTTCGGATAGGAGGGCGTGTCACCAAAGCTTGGTGTCCAACTTGCCTTCGGTCGCGTTGTTGGAACTTGGCTTCGGTGACTTAATCACGAGTTCAATTGCTTCTCTTCGGAGCATCAGCTCGT
Source organism: Petunia axillaris subsp. axillaris (assembly GCA_029990575.1). Lineage (NCBI taxonomy): Eukaryota > Viridiplantae > Streptophyta > Magnoliopsida > Solanales > Solanaceae > Petunia > Petunia axillaris. The sequence goes on along the minus strand of JARKNS010000001.1, from coordinate 5,900,915 downwards.
TTTCCCTTCGGTCTACCATCCCGAGGTGCTGACCGAAGGCGACAATTTTCACCCAATACAGATAGTCCCCCCACTCCTCGGTGGACGTCGAGGTCGCCGAAGAGTGGAATGAATTTAAGCGGGAAGTCGACGTGGCGAAACCCTATCCACGAATTTCAAAAGTCGCACATCTATCGGGTTGCCGTTCCGCATTACGTGGCGGCTTTTGATAGGTCACCAAACGGTCGCGCCGTCTTTTTGTTTTCTCCAATGTTACTGTCATCATTACTTCTCCAACTTGCACGTGTATGATTCCTATAAATACATCATTTCATTTCCTCCCACTCCACTTGAAGCTCTTGACCAGAAAACTTTGAAGAATTTAAATCATCACCTTCTACATTTGCTCTTCTAATCCTCAAACGTTTCTTCTCTTTATTTATCACCATGTCTGCTACTATTTCTGCTACCAATTCTGGCCATGGCTCAAGCGACTCTGGTGAGAGGGCAGAGCGCTTCGCTGCCATGGCCATGAACGACGAAGCTGTCGTTTCTGTGCCACCATTGCAGGTGGTTAAGGCGGGGGCTGGTGGCGAGGCCACGTCTGCAGCTCCCGCTCCCAGAAGGCGGAAAGAGAGGGCTGGCCGTGATCTGGCTGAGGTAAGCTACGATGTGGAGCATGACGTAGGCGATGACGATCGCGATAGGGATGAAGGTGACGTCGGAGGCGATGACGTCACTAGCGCCAAAGAGGTGGGCGGCTCGGTGGGTGGTGCCGAGGTTAGCGGGACGAGTGATCCAAGAGGAGAGACCGAAGCTGGTCCTTCAAAAAAGTCGAAGAGGAAAATTCCTCTCGAGGTTGAGATTGATCCTCGGTTGGTCATTCCTTCCAGTTTTAACAACGATAAAGACTTGAAGGTTCATGGTCAATCGGACGCCCAAAAGGGGAAGAAGAGGAACATTCCCGTCCACGTTACACCGAGTATCATCACTGAGGAGAGGCTTGAATCTGTTCGGGCTGACTGCCGTTGGGGTCCCGAGGTGGAGATTAGGATCCCAGCGCCTGGTTCGGCAGTGTCTACGCATGTCGAGGGATACTCCTCGGTTTTCACCTACCCCTTCACCATAGGGTTCAACTTGCCAGTACATCCTATCATCGATGTATTTTGCAGGTCTTATAATTTGTTTCTAGCCCAACTTGGGCCCGGGGTTTGGAGGGTCGTCCAAGCCCTCGAGTACTTGAGCGACAAAGCTGGTTTGCCCTTCACTTTTCAACACTTAATTTCTCTCTACTATCCTTACTTCCACAAGGCCGGGGTGGTTGCTCTTCTGCCCCGAGGTTCTTACGCCATTCTGAGTAAGAGCGAGGATCATGGGGATCGAGGCTGGAATGATCGATATGTGCTCATTACCACGAGGTTGTTGTCAGCCGAGCTTGGCTTTCCCGAAGTATGGAAGGCTCAACGTAAGTGCCCGCTTCCGTTTTCCCCTCGGCTTTGGATTATCATAACTGTTGCTTATCCTTTCATCTTTGGTTTGCAGCTGAAAAGGTTTCAGTTAACCCACCAAGGAATTTGCTTGATTGGGTTACCGAGGTTATGCAAACGAAGACGCGCCCAGAGCGGTAATGGATAGTGTTGGCCAGTTTGGAAGAGAACCGATGGGCGTGCAAGAGGCATAGTGAGTCGTTGATGACTTCGGCTCCTTAAACTTGCTTTGAGCCATTAGGTTCTAACTTCTTTTGGTTTGATATATTCATGCAGGTCTTTCCAGCAAAGCTATGAGAGACGCCGATGAGGAAGACGAAGTCGAAGTAGATGTCGAGGGGGGGGGGGGGGGAGGGAGGAGAAAGGCAAGAAAGAGAGGAAGAAAGAAGAGAGGACAGTGCTTAATATCGCCGAGGGCGTTGCCCAAATGGCGACCCTGGCGAAGCGGCTCATTGATGAAAAAGCCAAAGGTTCATCTAACCCGGGGACCTCACAAGGTGAAGAAGTTTTCTTGGGTCGATTTTCTTGCGTTTCCACCACCACACACACTTATGTTAAACAAATTGCTTCCCTTCCTTCCCTAGGTTCTAAAAGAAAGCGGGTTGCGTCGAAGCGGGCGGCCAAAGCGAAAGGACCTCGGGTTGAGGAAGCTGTTGCTCCTGCTGCTGAAGCATTGATCACAAAACGCCGGGGACTTGTTGACGTACCCAGCGATGAAGAGCTTCCCCCCTTGGCCCCCGAGGAAAGACCAGATCCAGCCTCTGAATCCATTCCCGAGTCGAGGCCCGAGGTCGGTGGGACGACCGAGGTTATAAACGTGGAGGAGTCTGACCAAGAGGCTGCAAAGCGAAAGGGCAAGGCTAGAGTGGGTGAAGACCTGATTAAGAGCACGGTTAAAGCTTCCCGAGCCTCGCCAAAGCCTACCAACACTGCATCTCGGGCTTTGGAGATATATCCCGATGCGAATTTGCTGGACGCCACAAAAGAGGATATCATGGCCCTTGATGGCTTACTTGGCCCTGCCGAAGCTCACGCCCTTCGGAACCTCAGCCCCATGAGTTTGATGGGCGTCTCCGCCGCTTCAGCTCTTCGGGTAAGTCTTAGTGTGTATTTTGCATAATTGATCTCACTATTTTTCGGGTTCTGACATTGTGTTTAAAACACAGAGTTTGGTCCTCGCACTGCAAGCTGTTCATCTCGAGCGCGATCGAGCTAAAGAGATTCAAGTGCCTGCTGCCGCTTGGGATGATCAGAAGAAGGTTCTTAAGGGGCAAGTTACCGAGCTAGAGTCTCGATTCACTATATTGAACAATGAGCTGGAACGCGCTAATGAGGCCTCGGCGAAAGCTGAAGCTGATCTTCGTGTGGCTGTGGAGTCTGCCGAAGCTCGAGTCCAAGCTGTGACAAATGAGTTTATTGCGGAGCGCTCGAGGTTAAGCCTTGAAAATTCCCGCCTTGAGGCCGAGCTTTTCAGGGCCAAAACCGAAGTGCTTGAAGCAGGCGAAAAATATCGTAGTAAGCTTGGGGAGTATAACGCCAAACTCATCGAGTTGCAGAGCCAGGTGGATCAAGTGCCAGCCCTTCAGGGCAAGATATCCAAGCTCGAGGGCAGAATTGCATACCTTAACGAGCGGGCCGAGGTTAGGGCAACAAGGGCAAAGTTTGAGGAAACATGGGCCGTTGTTAAAACCAGGCTTAGCGCACTTGAACAAGTCCAGGCCGGGCAAATTGTGCTCGAGGACGAGATTTTCAAGGCGAGGGAAGCTACTGTCGAGGCTCAAAGGATTGTGGACGAGCTCCCTCGAGTGAAGGCTCAGATGATGATGAAGGCGATAGTGCCGAAGAGGGCAGTGGAGATGCCGATGGGGCGTAGCCTTAGTGCTTTGCAGACATTTTGATGTTTTTATTTTGTTTTTGGCCTTCGTGCCTTTTTGGATATTAGCCTTCGGGCTTTCGTATATGCATAGCTTTGGACCTTCGGGTCCTTTTTAATGTAAATGTCTTTCAGCCTTCGGGCCTTTTAGTAGAAATTGATCGTTCGCACTTTTGTTTTGAATGTTGGCCTTCGCAAATGCCGAACACTTCGTTAAGAATAAATAGCTTGCAAGACTTAAAACGAATTTAATCGATGCAAACTTAGGACGACGTCTCGTCCTCGAGTCGATGCATTGTGCAGCTTCGAAGTGAAAAATTCTCACAGATAAAATGAATGAAACCAAAGTCATTTTATTGATATCAACGAGCCGGAAGTTGGCTATTTACATAAAAACCAAGTCGAAGCGGACCTTGGGTGAAATTTCCAATAAAAGCAAATTGACAATACGCCACTATCGGGCTAATTTACAATGTACCAAATCTAATCCTTGGGCGTAAGTCCCCGATTGTCGGATAGATAAGCTTCGGTTGGGAGGCTCGATGTCGACCTCGATATCAACCCTTCTCACTCCCCCCAGTGTTCGGTTTTGGATCTTGATGAAGAACCGAGCACTGGAAACGGTTCGATTCGCTTCCTGAAAAGGTCAAGCAAAGAGATGGAACGAGGAGTAGGTTAGTACATTTTCTATCGACGCCATGGGAGCGTTGTTCGGCTCGGGGCTGTTTAATTGAAAAAGAATGAAAAGTATTTACCTCGGCTAAAGTAGTATCGCTTCAGATTGGAGATGTTCCAATTCAGAGGTTCGGGTTCTCCTTGAAGACTCTCGATTTGATAAGAGCCTTTTCCAACGATTGCCTTGATTCTATAGGGTCCTTCCGTATTTGCAATAAGCTTCCCCCCGTTGTCTTCCTTTGTTGACTGGTTCACAGTTTTCAACACATAATCTCCAACCTTGAAGTCCCTAAATTTATCTTTCCTATTGAGGTAAGCCTCGATCTGCCTTTTTTGGGCAACTAGCCGAACCAAAGCCAATTCCCTTTTCTCTTCGAGCAAATCTAGCTCTATACGCATTACCTCTTGGTTGGCGTCTTCGTCAGCATGAGCATACCGGAGACTTGGTTTGCCCACTTCTACGGGGATGAGGGAATCCATGCCATAGGCTAGTGAAAAAGGAGTCTCACCGGTGTTGTTCTTCTCCGTTGTTCGCATGGCCCATAGCACCCCGGGCAACTCCTCGAGCCAAGGACCTTTCTTCTCGTCGAGTCTTTTCTTCAAATTTTCAATTATGATCCTGTTCGAAGACTCAGCTTGGCCATTGGCACTTGGGTGATAAGGAGTCGAGGCAATTCTTTTGATCCCCCATTGCTTGAATAAATCAGTGATGGCTGCCCCCATGAATTGTTTACCGTTGTCACAAGCAATTTCTCTTGGGACGCCGAACCTGTAGATGATATTCTTTTTGATGAAGTCGATTACTTGCTTTTGCTTTACCTCGGTGAGAGCCGCTGCTTCCACCCATTTTGTAAAGTAATCGGTCAATACTAAGATGAAACGAACACCACCTTTTCCTTTGGGTAATGGTCCCACGACATCCATTCCCCATTTCATGAAGGGCCATGGTGATACCACTGAATGTAGAGGCTCGGCCCGTTGGTGGATCATCCGCCCATGGCGTTGGCATTTATCACATTTCTGCACGAAGGCTTTCACATCGGCACTGATTGTGGGCCAATAATACCCAGCTCTTAATAACTTACGCACCAAGGACTTTCCCCCCGAGTGGTTGCCACATTCGCCTTCGTGCACTTCAGCCATCACGTATCTTGCCTCCTCGGGTCCCAAACACTTGGCCATCGGGCCACAGTACAACCTTTTGTATAAGTTGCCCTCGATCAAGTGATACGAGGCTACTTGGGTCCTCAGCTTCCTTGCTTCTTTTCTATCTTGGGGGACAGTCCCCGAGTCGAAGTAGGAGATGAACTTACTTCGCCAATCCCATCGGTTATCCACTGAATTAACTTGCAATTTTATCTCCTCATTTGTGAGGATAGCAACTGAACCACTGAGTCAGTCCCCGAGTGGGTTTCGTCGATCGCCGAACCAAGATTCGCCAAGGCATCATCCTCGGTATTCTCCTCCCGAGGCACTTGTTTGATTTGCCATTCTTGGAATTGTGCTAAGATCCTTTGTGCTCGATCCAAGTATAGCTGCATTCTGGGCTCTCGAGCCGTATAATCGCCGAGGATCTGGTTCACTAGCAATTGTGAATCACATCTCAGTTCGATTCTTTCAACCCCCATTTCCTTAGCCAGCTCCAAACCTGCTAAAGCTGCCTCATATTCCGCTTCATTGTTGGTTACTTTTTTGAACCGGACCGAATGCCTGACTTTTTCCCCGGTGGGTGCTCTCAAGACTATGCCTAACCCCAAACCTTTAGAGTTTGTTGCCCCATCGGTGTACAGTATCCACAGTCCCGAAGAGGCTCCTTTTGCCATGGAGTTTTCCTTTTCCGTCTCGGGCAAAATTCCAATACTAAAATCAGCCACGAAGTCTGCCAAGACTTGAGACTTAATGGCAGTCCGAGGTTGATAAGTAATGTCATACTCACTTAACTCTACCGCCCATTTGGATAACCTCCCCGATAACTCCGGTTTGTGTAATATATTTCTTAAGGGGAAGGTGGAAACTACTGCTATTGGGTGACATTGAAAATAGGGCCGTAGTTTCCGAGCAGTAGTAAGTAAAGCAAGTGCTAATTTCTCCAAGTGTGGGTACCTGGTTTCAGCATCGAGGAGTGTCTTGCTCACATAATAGATGGGCTGTTGTTTGCCATCTTCCTCCCGAACCAGCACAGCGCTGACTGATACCTCGGACACCGCCAAGTAGACCAGCAATGTCTCTCCTTCTTTTGGCTTGGCAAGCAACGGTGCGTTAGCCAAATATTGTTTCAAATCTTTCAACGCTTGTTTACACTCCGGTGTCCACTCGAAGTGATTGTTTTTCCTCAAAACGGAGAAGAACTTGTGGCGTCGCTCCGAGGACCTTGAAATGAAACGACTCAAGGCAGCGACTCGGCCAGTCAAACGTTGAACTTCTTTTACCCCGGTTAGCTCCTCGGAGATTTCATCAATAGCTCTGATTTTATCTGGGTTGGCCTCGATTCCTCGTTCAGAGACAATGAAACTTAAGAATTTGCCCGATCCTACGCCGAAGGCGCACTTCTCAGGGTTCAATTTCATACCGTATTGCCTCAACACAGCAAAGGCTTCCCTCAGATGGTTCAAATGATCCTCCATTTGGATCGATTTGATGAGCATATCGTCTATGTAGACTTCCACAGACTTTCCAATATATTCTTTAAACATGCGACACACCAACCTTTGGTATGTCGCCCCGGCATTCTTCAGACATCACTTTGTAACAGAAGGTACCTCGGTCAGTGATGAACGAGGTCTTCTCTTCGTCCTTCGGGTCCATGAGAATTTGATTATAGCCCGAATATGCATCCAAGAAGGTCAATAGTTTATGTCCAGCCGTGGAGTCTATTAACCTGTCAATTTGTGGTAATGGATATGAATCTTTGGGGCAAGCTTTGTTTAGGTCAGTGTAATCTACGCACATTCTCCACTTGCCATTCTTCTTCGGTACAACCACAACATTGGCCAGCCACTCGGGGTATTTCACTTCTCTAATGAATTTGTTCTCATCCTCGATCGCCTTCTTTTTGACCCCGGCGTGAGGTCTTTTCTTCTGCTTCACCGGGGTAAATTTTGGATCCACATTCAGTTTGTGGGTCATGATCTCCGGATCGATACCCGTCATATCTGAATGTGACCAGGCAAAACAATCATGGTTGGACTTCAAAACTTCTATAATCACCTTTTTCGACTCCGGTCCAACTCCGAGCCGATAAATACTATCCTGTCGAGGAAATCTTTCAATAGAGTGAAGGATTCCAGTTCTTCAATAGTTGAGTCTTCGGCCTTTTGTTTCCGAGGCTCTTGAATACAGGCTGGAACCTTTTCGATTTCTCTTCGGGCGTCCTCCCCGCTTGACCCCGATTCCTGTTGTTGCTATTGTTTTGGCCCGATCGGGGCGACTCCACTCTTTAGCGCAACCGAATAGCACTCCCTTGCTACTCGTTGTTCCCCTTTGATTGATCGAACTCCCTAAGGTGTAGGGAATTTGATCACTTAATGTAGAGTGGAGGGGACAGCTTCCATGGAGTGGATCCATGGCCTTCCAAGGATCACATTGTAGGCTAGATCCTCGGGCATGACTTGGAACAGTGTTTCTTTGGTAATCCCCTCGGCGAATGTTTTGAGTGTGATCTCACCCAATGTTTTCTCCGTGGAGTTGTTGAAGCCAGCTAACACCGTTGATTTGGGAACAACTTCCCCCTTCAGCCACATCTTCTTAACAGCCCCGTAGCTGATTATATTGACTGAGCTACCGGGGTCGATCAAGACTCTTTTGATGTCAGAGTCGTTGATTCTCAACATGATAACTAGAGCGTCGTGATGAGGGAACATCATCCCATCACAGTCATCGTCGTCGAACACAATATCTTTGCCCGAGCCTCCAACTCGGGTTCTTTTCTCCATGGTGATGGAGAGCTTGGCAAATTTTTTGGTTGCGGCAAAATTCACGCCATTCACCTCTGACCCCCCGGTTATTACGTTCACTACTCTTTCCGGGGGTGGAGCCCGAGGTGGTTGCCCATCACCTCGGTTCTTGGAAAAATTATCTTTCCCTTTGTCAGTGAGGAAGTCAGCCAAGACTCCCTTCTTTAGCAGGTGAGCTACCTCGAGGCGCAAGGCTTTGCAGTCCTCGGTCCTGTGGCCATAATCTGCATGGAATTCACAATGCAGATTGTGGTCTCTTTTGTCCGCCGGTGAAACGACCTCGGTCAGTCGTTTCAGAAGTTAGGACTCCGATTGGCGTGTCGATAATTTTAAAATATTCGTAATGTCCATTAGGACCTGTCTGTAAAATTTGAGCTAAATCAGACCTCGTTTGGTAGGCATCGGAAGAAGGTTTCAGTTTTTATTGGCGATAAATATTAAAAAGAGATTTTCGAGCTCGGTTTTGCCGAATGAGCTCCGATTTGAAATCCGAAAGCGCCGTTGGGTTCGTATGATTATTTAGGACCTTTGTGAACTTTTGAAAGTGAATTTCGATATTGTTCGGCTAGTTTCCGCTAAAATGCCGAAAGTTAAATAATTTGACTTTTTTCATTTAAATTCGCATCTTGAGTTTCGGGAGTCCAATTTGAGATCCGCCTTTGCGAGTATGTTACATATATTTTGTATATCTTATATGCAAAATTTGGAATTATTTCGAATATCGTAGGGTACCGTTTTAATTTTTGTCGCAAAAAGAAATAAAATAAAATATGAAAAAGAAAGAAAGACAAAACATATCCTTAAAGTTGAGGAACAAAAATCAAAGAACAGATGAGCAGAAAGCAAAAAACGAAACGAAAGCAAGGAAAGGAAAAAAATGCCAGAAAATGAGAAAAGAGTCGGGAAAATAGTAGAATTTTTACCCCGAAACATTCAGGTAATGATCTTAATGCATTATTTGAGTTTATTACGTATGTTTTAACGGTAAAACTTGGAATATTAGACATCGTTTTAATAAGTTCAATTAATATTTTAAAGGGTCAAATGGACCCCGATAATGGAATTTATTATATATTCGTACTCAGTGAGTTATGCGCAACTTATAAATGTAATTTATTTAGGGTTTGGTTATGTGACCTTAAATCCTGTACATAGGCCTGGCCTGCGTATTGCGTATGCGAATAGAGTATCAGGTTCCTACCTGGATTGCCCTGATATGTGAGGAATGAAGCCTTTTGCCTAATTTGATATATTTTTCCGCTTATTGAATAGAATGGGATCATTTGGCAATGAATTCAAAGGACAAAGTGGTTGTTGAGTAATTGTGCTAACTTTGTAACAAGGTAAGTGTTTATATCCATTTCTTTGGAGGCACCTGGCCTCGTGGATTTTCTACCACGTATTCCTTACGTGTGTAGCTGCTGATAGGCGTAATCATTACGCCTTAGCTTTGGATTTATATTGTATATTATATGCTATGTCCTATTGTGGGTACTGCATTGAGATTCTGAGCATTGTACCCTGGCTGTAAGTTGGCATCTACTTCCCGGCTGTCGATGAGAGTCCTGCGCCGGTGAAGGGTTATTATTGCACCACATTGCGTTCATACGCATTATATGTGATTCATATGCATTACATTGCATATCATATTGGGTGCAGGAGTATTCCGCCCCAGGAGCAGGAGGATTCCGCTCCATTGTATCATATTGAGGGTAGGAGGATTCCGCCCCAAGAGCAGGAGTATTCCGCTGTTATGTCAGATATTGAGTGCAGGAGTATTCCGCCTCAGCTTTACATTATATCGGGTGCAGGAGTATTCCGCCCCAGGAGAGTGCATGAGTATTCTGCCTCAGCTTTATATTATATCGGGTGCAGGAGTATTCCGCCCCAGGAGAGTGCAGGAGTATTCCGCCTCTGGTTTATATTATATCGGGTGCAGGAGTATTCCGCCCCAGGAGCAGGAGTATTCCGCTCCAGTTGGTTATCAGATTGGATTCCCCTCGAATGCAGGAGCATTCCGCTTCGAGATGGGATTACGGGCACATGTGACCCTTCGCATCATATTTCATTTCATTTCATCTCACTTCATTTCATTTCATCTCAATTCATACCATTGAGTAAACTTGCGGTACATGACTACTATTCTGCTTATATGTGCATTGCTTATTTGTTGATATGTTTCTGGCACGCATCCTTGGTTGAGTTTATAAGTTTCTTACGTGTTTCCGATTGTTATCTGGCTCTGCCTTTTTATAATTTAAATAAAAGGAATTTGGTCTATGTATTTCTTTTCTCCCTGGCTAGCTATCCTATTCTTTGAGGTGGCTAGTCTGCCCCACTTATTGAGTCCTTTTGACTCACCCTTGTTTGTTGTTTGTTTTTTTGTCTATCTATTTCGTTTCGGCAGGTTCGCTCCAGGATTGAGTTCGCCACGTTGTTCAGGAGCGAAGACGACTTCAACTGTCAGGGTGAGCCAGCTTTTATTCCGGATGGCCACCAGTTTATCGGTTATCATTTCAGTTGCATTTTGCTCCCTTCAGAAGGTATCTGTTTTCTTTGTACTCTTAGATGTCTAGTCTGGATAGCCCTAAACCTAGTATATTGGGTAGTCAGCTGTAATTGCTTTTGTACAGCTTAGAGGTATCAGTATGTCTGTGCTTTTTCTAAGTCTTGTTTTTATTTATGAATTGGATTATATTTATTATCCTAATTTAATTGGTAAGGGTTCGCCCGACGGGTCTAAGGGAGGATGTTGGGTGCCCGCATGGTCTAGCCAGATTCCGGGTCGTGTCAGTTGGTATTCAAGGCTACTAAGGGTAATGAGAGGCATCATTTGACCTTTGATTTGATCTACATTCTGAAAATTAGGTTGAAAATCAGGACAGTCGTGCTGTCCAGACATTTTATCTGCGGATTTGTTATGTCATCCAGTTGTCTCATCTTGTTATCCGTTTAACATGTTTATGTTATCAGTTTATCCGGGTATCCATTCCCATGTGTAGTATAGTGCTGGTTCCGTTTTTGCGGATCATCCAGTTTCAGGGGAAACTCTGCCGAAATTTTTATATAGAAGTACCATCCATCAGGCGGTGGTGTTTACAGCAAAGGTATGGAGTTGTAAACTTGAGAGTTGCAGCTGTTTGGCAACTCGAAAGGGTAGTTGGTAGCTTAGGTCTGCTTACGTTCAGCTTTTAGCCAAATCTTCTTTAGTCCAGTAGACTGTGCGAGGATGGTTATTCCTATTCAAATGGCTGCATGAGTTTGTACTTTAAGTGGAGAAGTCTTCCTCCAAATACTGAATGGTAATATTAAATCTCTGAGGTGTTGATACCACTTTTCTCACGACCCAAAGTAAGGCCACGACAGAAACATACAATGAGTGTCGATCATTGCTAAACCCACTAATAATCTATTAATGCTCGAGATAAGCTGGCAACCTGATCATATATACGTACCTATCTGCTGAAAGCATAAAGTCTGGAAAGATGACACGACTTTAACTTGCTGGCAATTAGAACATTGAGCCACAAATTCTGCTATGTCACACTTCATTCCGTCCTACCAATAAATCTGCTTAAGATCATGGTACATCTTAGTCGAACCTGGATGAACAGTGTATTTGGAATAATGTGCCTCTATCATAATCTATCCACGTAAATCTACAACATCAGGAACATAAAGTCTATCTTTATACATGAGAACACCGTCAGTAGTAACCCTGTATGGTGACTCCGATTTTCTTCTGGCTATCTGTCTGTATTAAACTAGAACTGGATCCTCATACTGACGTTGTTTTACTTCACGAAAATATAGAGTTAAAGGTCTAGTGCAGCTTGTCGTCCATTCATCATTGGCATATCTCCTTCACACCTCAACTCTTTGAGAAGTTACTTTAGCGTTATAAGTGCGCATGTAATAAACTTTGTTGCTGGTATTCTGCCTCAGCCGAAGGTCCAACTACATGTCTCTTTTATATTTACTTTTTCAAGTCATAATAATTCCAATTCAAAGACAATACCCTGAGGGAGATGTTCAGTCTGAAGATAATTTTTGGTCTACATCATACTATCCAGTAGTAGTTGCATGATCCTTATCCTTATACGATAGACCCTTTTCAGATGAACCTTTGACATACATTAGGATATGAGTATCTACATTCTCACAAGGAGCTTTCGGAACAACACTAACATCAACTGAGATGTTGCATAGTGTATTCGTAAAAATAATATAGCTTGCATCAAATCTTCTATAGTGAGTAGTGACAAGGTACTTCAAAAGCTTCTCCTATTGCATCAAGTGTAAGCTAATTCCTAGTTCCATCAACTTGCTCTATATCGAAAGGTATATTGAAGAGGTGATTATCGGCTTAATCATGTTAACCCATTCAAAGTCCCGTGTATCTTTGTTTCAAAAAATATAGAACTCTCCTCTCGTCATCGAGGAAGGATCATCTTAGTCAGAATAATCCGGGCAATGGTGTTATCATATTATCCAGATATATTTTATTCCAAGAGTTCGGTGTTCGTGTAATAGTTTTAATTCTGTAATCATGAGAAAAATTCTGTGGGATAGTTTATGAAGGTCGTGCAAGTTCTTCTGTTATCAGCGTGAATCTTGATTTAGATTTAGGCTCGTTCGAGGACGAACGAGAGTTTAAGTGGAGGAGAATGAAACGACCTCGGTCAGTCGTTTCGGAAGTTAGGACTCCGATTGGTGTGTCGATAATTTTAAAATATTCGTAATGTCCATTAGGACCTGTCTGTAAAATTTGAGCTAAATCAGACCTCGTTTGGTAGGCATCGGAAGAAGGTTTCAGTTTTTATTGGCGATAAATATTAAAAAGAGATTTTCGAGCTCGGTTTTGCCGAATGAGCTCCGATTCGAAATCCGAAAGCGCCGTTGGGTTCGTATGATTATTTAGGACCTTTGTGAACTTTTGAAAGTGAATTTCAATATTGATCGGCTAGTTTCCGCTAAAATGCCGAAAGTTAAATAATTTGACTTTTTTCATTTAAATTCGCATCTTGAGTTTCGGGAGTCCAATTTGAGATCCACCTTTGCGAGTATGTTACATATATTTTGTATATCTTATATGCAAAATTTGGAATTATTTCGAATATCGTAGGGTACCGTTTTAATTTTTGTCGCAAAAAGAAATAAAATAAAATATGAAAAAGAAAGAAAGACAAAACATATCCTTAAAGTTGAGGAACAAAAATCAAAGAACAGATGAGCAGAAAGCAAAAAACGAAACGAAAGCAAGGAAAGGAAAAAAATGCCAGAAAATGAGAAAAGAGTCGGGAAAATAGTAGAATTTTTACCCCGAAACATTCAGGTAATGATCTTAATGCATTATTTGAGTTTATTACGTATGTTTGAATATGTTTTAACGGTAAAACTTGAAATATTAGACATCGTTTTAATAAGTTCAATTAATATTTTAAAGGGTCAAATGGACCCCGATAATGGAATTTATTATATATTCGTACTCAGTGAGTTATGCGCAACTTATAAATGTAATTTATTTAGGGTTTGGTTATGTGACCTTAAATCCTGTACATAGGTCTGGCCTGCGTATTGCGTATGCGAATAGGGTATCAGGTTCCTACCTGGATTGCCCTGGTATGTGAGGAATGAAGCCTTTTGCCTAATTTGATATATTTTTCCGCTTATTGAATAGAATGGGATCATTTGGCAATGAATTCAAAGGACAAAGCGGTTGTTGAGTAATTGTGCTAACTTTGTAACAAGGTAAGTGTTTATATCCATTTCTTTGGAGGCACCTGGCCTCGTGGATTTTCTACCACGTATTCCTTACGTGTGTAGCTGCTGATAGGCGTAATCATTACGCCTTAGCTTTGGATTTATATTGTATATTATATGCTATGTCCTATTGTGGGTACTGCATTGAGATTTTGAGCGTTGTACCCTGGCTGTAAGTTGGCATCTACTTCCCGGCTGTCGATGAGAGTCCCGCACCGGTGAAGGGTTATTATTGCACCACATTGCGTTCATACGCATTATATGTGATTCATATGCATTACATTGCATATCATATTGGGTGCAGGAGTATTCCGCCCCAGGAGCAGGAGGATTCCGCTCCATTGTATCATATTGAGGGTAGGAGGATTCCGCCCCAAGAGCAGGAGTATTCCGCTGTTATGTCAGATATTGAGTGCAGGAGTATTCCGCCTCAGCTTTACATTATATCGGGTGCAGGAGTATTCCGCCCCAGGAGAGTGCATGAGTATTCCGCCTCAGCTTTATATTATATCGGGTGCAGGAGTATTCCGCCCCAGGAGAATGCAGGAGTATTCCGCCTCTGGTTTATATTATATCGGGTGCAGGAGTATTCCGCCCCAGGAGCAGGAGTATTCCGCTCCAGTTGGTTATCAGATTGGATTCCCCTCGAATGCAGGAGCATTCCGCTTCGAGATGGGATTACGGGCACATGTGACCCTTCGCATCATATTTCATTTCATTTCATTTCATCTCACTTCATTTCATTTCATCTCAATTCATACCATTGAGTAAACTTGCGGTACATGACTACTATTCTGCTTATATGTGCATTGCTTATTTGTTGATATGTTTCTGGCACGCATCCTTGGTTGAGTTTATAAGTTTCTTACGTGTTTCCGATTGTTATCTGGCTCTGCCTTTTTATAATTTAAATAAAAAGAATTTGGTCTATGTATTTCTTTTCTCCCTGGCTAGCTATCCTATTCTTTGAGGTGGCTAGTCTGCCCCACTTATTGAGTCCTTTTGACTCACCCTTGTTTGTTGTTTGTTTTTTTGTCTATCTATTTCGTTTCGGCAGGTTCGCTCCAGGATTGAGTTCGCCACGTTGTTCAGGAGCGAAGACGACTTCAACTGTCAGGGTGAGCCAGCTTTTATTCCGGATGGCCACCAGTTTATCGGTTATCATTTCAGTTGCATTTTGCTCCCTTCAGGAGGTATCTGTTTTCTTTGTACTCTTAGATGTCTAGTCTGGATAGCCCTAAACCTAGTATATTGGGTAGTCAGCTGTAATGTCTTTTGTACAGCTTAGAGGTATCAGTATGTCTGTGCTTTTTCTAAGTCTTGTTTTTATTTATGAATTGGATTATATTTATTATCCTAATTTAATTGGTAAGGGTTCGCCCGACGGGTCTAAGGGAGGATGTTGGGTGCCCGCATGGTCTAGCCAGATTCCGGGTCGTGTCAGCCAGGGTCCTCATATCCTTGGGAACCCTTACCCCGGCTGTCCCCTTGACAACATTGACCAGCTCCGAGGTCGATATGTTGAAGTTATAGTCTTGGATCCGAGGGAGATCCTTTTTTGGGACCGAAGCGGAGCTTGAGGGGTTTCTTTGGTTCACATTTGGTTGAACCTTCCCTCCGAGCCTTTGGCTTATGTGAGAGGTTGGATATGAATTACCGAGGGTGTTCCCCAACCTCTGGCTGACGTGCTGCCTCGTCGAAGTGTAAGGCTCATACCTCCCCTTCGAGTTACTTCGTGGCGCCTCGGCGCGATTTGAAGATTCACCTCGGTTACGTTGATGGTAACCTCGGTTCTTGAACTCAGCTTCCTCCAATCTAATTTTAGAGTAAGTGCATCTATGCAGTACCTCCCACGTCAGGACCTGATATTGTTGTAGCTCTTTACGTAATTCAACGGCAGCGTCAGAATTGCGACTATTGATACCCTTTTCAAATGCCATGATGGCCAAGGTATCATCCATCAGAGGCAATTCCATGCGCTCAGCGTGGAATCGCTCAAGAAATTCTTTAAGTGGTTCACCGGGTTTTTGCTTCACCTCACATATATCCTCATTCCTTTGGAGGATCTTTTGCGCCCCGGTGTGTGCCTTGACAAAGGCACTGGACATTTCCTTAAATGAGGAAATCGACCCCGCTGGCAAGCACAAATACCACCGAAGAGCCCCTTTCTCTAACGACTGACCAAACTTCTTTAAGAACATCGACTCGAGCTGCGTAGCCGTTAAGTCGTTGCTCTTCACCATGGCCATATATTCCCTTATGTGCTCTTTGGGATCGGTTGTCCCATCATATTTCTTCATGAATATGAGTTTGAAGCCCAGGGGAGTTGGGGCTGGAGCTGCTTCGGGCTTGTAGGGCTGCTCCCTGTATTGATCGATGTCGAGGTCGTCTTCCTCCTTCGTTATCCCTGGCACGCCTTCGAGGTGCTTTTCCACGCGCGCCTCGATACGAACCTCGATTTCCCTACTCATTCTTTCAACGTCAACCGAGGACGTTGTCTCCGCCACGGTGGGAACCGTCCCGAAATGTGGTGTGGCAGTTGGATTGTTCCCCGAGCCCCCAGATGTGGCCCTGTTGTGAGGTCCCCCTGTTATCGCGCCCGGAGGAACGAAGAGCGGGATGCCTCCACCAGGAGCCGAAGGCTGGGTGCTGTTTGGGGCAACACTATTCCTCGCCTCTAACGAAGCGCGGAATTCGGCATTAATGCTCGCATGCTCATCCTGTGTACTTTGGAGAGCTCTTAGCGTAGTGACAACATACATCTGGAATTCTTCAGTTGTCATTGAGGCGATGGGCTGATGGTTCAACGGAACGTCAACCCGATCGTTATTGTTACCACTGTTATTGTTATCAGCCATAACGTTGAATCGCAAACTTTCGACAAAAAACGGATGTGAAACTTTGGAACAAAGCGTTACTGCTTATATCCCCACAGACGGCGCCAATTTGTATGGGCCTAAATCAGTTTAGGTGTACAAATCGAATTTGGATTCCAATATAAGCAATTCTTCGTATCAAAGTTGAAATAATACGCGAAAAGGATGTAAATGCGAGAAAATAACTGTATTTCAATATATGATCGTGATTACAAATTTGGGCAGCGTTTCAGTACAAATTTCTGGATCCCTATAATACAAAATGAACTACTATTTATAGGCCTAAGAGCCTTGCCCACGTTCTCCACCATCAGCAAGTGCATCCCCCACGATCTGAGCATCAATATGGAGGGGTTAGTGGGGCAAAGTAGTGGGCTGCAAAGCCGCTGGAACCGAGGTGGTAACCGAAGCTTGGTCGCAAGGCTTCGGTTATCTGACCTTACTGTTCGGATAGGAGGGCGTGTCACCAAAGCTCGGTGTCCAACTTGCCTTCGGTCGCGTTGTTGGAACTTGGCTTCGGTGACTTAATCACGAGTTCAATTGCTTCTCTTCGGAGCATCAGCTCGTTTTCCCTTCGGTCTACCATCCCGAGGTGCTGACCGAAGGCGACAATTTTCACCCAATACAGCAATAAACAACATAAATTCAGTAAAATAAAAAAAAAGTAATGACACCACTGGTGGGAGAAGGTGTTTGCCGGTGGATTAGTGGCTGGGGAGGGAGAGATTTGGTACCTAGGGTGTTTTTTTATGAAGGAGTGCTAAAATTTGTAATTTTAGGGATGGGTTCTATGCATGAAAAAAAATATGGCATCCTGTTTGTAATTTTGTATATATGGCTGCCTATTTTTGAAAATTTTCCAAGTAATAATGCAGGTATTAGTAATGCATGTATTAATATTGCGGGTATTAGCTATGTGGGGGATTATAGTGTAGGGATAAGTAATACATGAATTGTATTATTAAATCAGTGGTATATCACAAATTAATATATAATATTTTATTATTTATTCATTAAACAATTTCCAGAAAATCCTATTAATATGAGGATTAGTTTTGTCATTTTTAAAATTTGATACATGTATTGCTAATATCCACATTATTATTCCACCTTCTACGCCGCACAACATAATACATAGATTCCCACATAACTAGTACGTGTATATTTATGCCGACAAGTAAAATAGCTACCAAACATGGTACAGCTAATGCAGATTTTTATGCAGAGAAAAGAAGTAACCAAAATATGTATTAATCTAGTGTTGGTTTTCATGCAGGTATTACTTAGTTATGCAGTGTACCAAACGACACCTAATTAGTGAAATTCCCGGACCGTGTGTTTGAATTTGAACTTATACAAATAGACTCATGGTAGTATCATATTCTACACTTGTATAAATATTATGCATAGATTTTTGTACTTAAACATCAAGATGTGACAAAAAATTAACAACTCAAGGATTGAAAATAATCCTCTCATTATTTGTAGAGCATTATAAACTTTGGCGATAAAAAAAGGATGGAGTGCTACTTGGTTTTTGAATTTTCTTCTTCCTCCACTGTACAGACACAGAGCTAAACACATGATTTTTTAAGTTTACTATCACTACTGTCATTTCTTTACTATATAGATGGTGTTAAGTCGACTCGAATATAGGGTTCTTGATAAAAATGGTTGTAAAACTAATAGTAAAGTAGTTCAAGAACAAGACAAAATATATGAGAAGAGAAGGAAGAACTTGTATAATTCTCAAAGTGTTTCAAGTGTCTCATCCATATAGCCAAATGTGCTCTATTTATAGGATACAAATACATAGGTTACAAATCAACCCAAAGGTTACAAGAATTAAGTAGGACATAGTAGGGAGGAATTATGTATGAGAAAGTGGGGGTAGTAAATCATAAGTTAGTGGTGAGTAGTGGTCATCCACATTAACACAAATACATGGATCTACAACACTCCCACTTGGATGACCATTTTGAAGGTAATGTACCTCGTTAAAACTTTACTAGGAAAAATCCGGTGGGAAAAAGCCCAGTGAAGGAAAAAGAGTGCACACTTCCTATAATACGCCTTTAGAGCTGCCTCATTAAAAACCTTACAAGTAAAACCCAAGTGGGATAAAACCTTGTTAAGGGAAAAAGAGTGCAGCGCGTACTTTACTCCCCCCTACGAAAACATTATTCAATATCTTGAAGACGACACATTCCAATCTTGTAAATCAGCTTCTCAAATGTTGAAATTGGCAATGACTTAGTGGACAGATACCCTAAACTATCACTGGAGTGAAAGCATTAACTTCATCATTCTTTTGAAAATCACGACTAAAAAGGAATCTTGTTGAATATTTGTCTCCTTTAGTTGTATCTTCCTTTTAGCTGAACTATCCATGCAATATTTCATATAATATTGCTGAATCTTCGTCTTCAAAGAAATACCACATTGTTGCTGAATATGTTGAGTCCTTGATCTCAGTCACCAATATTGTCGCATAGCTTCAAGCATGGCTATTATCTCTTCATAAATTGAAGATGTAGCAGCAACAATTGATTTTATAAAATTCCACAATAAAGGTATTCTACCACAACAAATAAATACCAAGTTGATATCGGGCTTTGTGGATCAAGTAGATACCATGTATTCTTCTGATGTCTTCGCATTGAGGAAGAACTATATCTTACCAATAAGCTTATAACAAAAGCTATAACCAGTGGAGTATATTTGGTAAGATACTTCAACGCACCAATTGCATTAAAATATAATATTTCAATATCAAGAAGCTCGCAAACGCAATTTTTCCACATGTGGCCGGATTGTTTTAATCCGTATAAATATTTATGAGCTTCATTGAATAGGTTTCCCGGGAACCTTTACATGCTTATAGGATCTTGAATCCTTCAAGGATAAATATATTGTTGCTCAATGAGCCATATAAAAGGCTGTTGCAATATTCATACGCATATCAAGTCTTTCATGCACTGCCAGACATATAACATACCTAAAGGTGATTGCATCCACCAAAAGGAGAATATAGCTCCATATAATCAATGTCAGATCTTTGTGCCTCAAGTTGTACTTTATATTGCACAAAAATATCTTTGTACACCACTGGCTTTGCACCTCCAGGTGTTTGGACTATAGGTCCAAAAACTTCATGTCACTCGAGTGAAGCCAATTTTTGCTTGAATGCGTTTTGCTATTTTTGGTCAATCATTTCATGTCTGTATTCCTAACAGACTTAAGCTCAAGATCCTCATAATCATATAAATATTGAGCTTTATAATATATGTAAGATATCGTCGACGATAATTTCATATCTCGGTTCTAAATCCGACATAACATATTGAGATCTCTTCACATTCATAAATTTTCAGGTACCTGAACATCTCCTGATGAGGTTTTATGAAGTGTTATGTCGTGGGCTATTTTAGAGCCCTACCTCCTTATTTGACCATCATAATCATTTGCTCCTTTCCTTTTTCAAGGATTTATCTTTGGAACCGAATGGTCTACCACGCTTCAGGCGTGCCTTAGACTCATTGACATAAATAGATTGTCTCACCAGGACATCAGGAGCATTAGCAGCTGGAATATAATATTTTTCTTTGAGTCAGTAATGCGTCTGGCAGTGACTTGCATTATCTTTATATGAGGATCATAATCAAATGATAATTTAATTTATTTATTCCTCAGCTGTTTTAATTTCTCCCCTAATGTTAGCCAAACTAACATTCGTTCCCAACCTTATATGGGATCCATCTTTGTGCATTGTGGTGGAGCAATTGATAATATACCGCACATTAAAATTATTAGATGGAAAATATTTGTTTCCTGACCATGAACCAATTATGATGGGGAATTCATTTTGTGGCATGTCGTACACAAGTGCTGCTTTATAAATATATCATACCTCATCCCTGATTTAGGTAGCATTGTTCTCATATGCATGGTTTAGCAATTGGAGGCTTTCAATATATGAATCTGCTAAACTTGCTTGCCAACATTATCAAGATAACTTATCTTGATTGCATAATCTGGAAATATGCTCATAATAAAATTTATTTGAGCAAATACTTAACCTCGCAAGTACCATTGCGGGTTTGTAATAAAATGCACATGTGAACTTATCATAGATGCATCTATTTATTAATAATTATATGGTCCACAAGGCAGGTGAACGGGCCCATATTCACCTTTTATACATTCCAGAAGTGTCAGGATCCTGATCCCAAATTTAGTTGGTCGAATAATTTATTTATCTTGAGAACAAGCAGCATAAAGAGAATTCTTGAAGAATCCTGATTCTTCAGTATATACCCATGCGAATTCTCATTTATATACTTTGTGCATCATATTTGAACCGGGATGGTCAAACCGGTCATGCCAACTCATAAAGTTATTCATCTAGTAAACTTCTGGTTTACTATAGCATGGGCTTTGTAACAATAAACTAAAAATTTATTGTGGCATGCACACACTTATATTTTGTGTAGTACAAACTCGAGGAAGAGGCGGGGAGCTTTTCAATCACATATATCTCACCCGACATTCTTGTAGTATTATAAAGATATTCATATTCTTTCATCAAATTTAGTCTCTTAGCCATTTTGGCAAATGTATTTGAAACTTAACAAGTTTCTTTCGAGACATACTACAATAAATATTTCATCAATCCCATTCATCTAGGTAGTAATATTTTGGCTCTTCCGGAATACTCAAATAGCTTTGTACTACCATATATTTTATTACACCAACCATATGGTGAATATCTCCTTTCAAGGAGAAAATCATATTATTTTCTCATGGTCAAATCATTAAAGGCAAGATCAATTTTTTGCTTCACTTGCTCTTACGTAATTCATGATAATACATAATTATGGCGTACATTTTGTACGAGAGCAATGACCATTTATGCCATAATAAATAATAGAATTATTATAGTCGAACCTTTTCTAAAGGTGAGTTGTGGTACTTTATCAACCACGCATGGGCATGTCTATATTCATCTTTTTCGAACCTCTTCTAGAGGCGAGTTTTGATATTTTATCACATATTGCCACATTCACTTCAGTGAACGGGACTATATTCATAATTTTTTTTATGAGTTGTCTCATTCACTACAAGGAATGGACCATAATTATATGGACTTGCCTCATGCTCATATAATACATTTAAGGAATTATTATATTTACCGTTTGAACGGTTACTTTTTGAGAACCCTTATTATTCTCTTATTTATTTCACAATGATGGCTATTTTTTCATCCCTTGCCACGTCCGCGTCCATGGTATCTATCATGGTAATTATTTTATCGTCTTTTAGACATAAAATTATTTGTCTTCTTTCAGACATAAAATATTGTGTCTTCTTTCAGACATAAATACATTTTGCCTTCTTTCAGGCATATTATGTTATGTCTTCTTTCAGACATAAAGATAATTTGCCTTCTTTCAGGCATATTATATATTGCTACTACATTCACATCTGAGAATGGAGCATTATGTTGTGCTCCCACATTCATCTTATGGAATGGAGCTTGTCTTGCTCCCATATTCATCTTAGGGAATGGAGCATATATTGCTTCCACATTCACCTCTATAAATGGAGCCTATTTAGTGGACGGGCTTCATGATTTTTATCAAAAATACTTTATCTTTTTGATAATACTTTAGTTTGCCTCAATCATCATTATTCCATCAATATCTTATTATCGCAAAAGCGTGTTATGCCATAATGCGTTGGGAGTTGAATATGATGTCTTATTATCGCAAAAGCGTCTTACCCTTAACCAATGGCATAATAGGCCAAGTGTGTACATATGTTGCGATTTGAAGTACAATACTCAAAGGTACTCATGCTTCGTGTAATTGAAACATAGTACTATAATCATGTATCAATGATATAACACTAATATATCGGGTAAAGATCATAAAAAAAATAAGCATTATTTCTCCGGTCTCCACTTACCAAGAGTATAAAAATTTATACCGTACTATAAATCAAAGAAGCATTCTTTAAAAGTTACCACATTTGTTTCATTCCATATATCCATGTGAGAGTAAAATATTAACCATACTACATAATCCATGTTTGCTCTCACAAGCAGTTTACCTTGAAACATGAGTATAACTGATCTTCAATATCATGCTGCTAGGCCATGCACCCTTAAATTGTTGTCGAAAGATAGCTACAAAATCAACCAAACAATGGAAGAATAGACAAAAGTTGTCAGTGCAAGGTTTCCACAATTTAAAGTGGTATAAAACAAAATGAAAATAGGGTACTATTAATTTTGAGAATAACAAAAACCATAATATGAAGAAATTTAGAAACAAAAAAAACTTATCTTGTGTTAGCAACCAGAATGTTGGATTCTATCAATTGCATCATAATTTGCTTTTCATTTCTTCTCAATCGTGTAATAAAATAGAGACTCGTGCTGATAACGTGTTGTAAAACTAATAGTAAAGTAGTGCAAGAACAAGACAAAATATATGAGAGGAGAAGGAAGAACTTGTATTATTCTCAAAGTGTTTCAAGTGTCTCATCCATATAGCCAAATGTGCTCTATTTATAGGATACAAATACATAGGTTACAAATCAACCCAAAGGTTACAAGAATTAAGTAGGACATAGTAGGGAGGAATTATGTAGGAGAAAGTGGGGGGTAGTAAATCATAAGTTAGTGGTGAGTAGTGGTCATCCACATTAACACAAATACATGGATTTACAACAGGTTGTAAATATTATTTTATGCGTAGACATCATGTGCCACATCATTAATAGGTACTAGCGTCTAGCTGGATGTATTACTCTTTGATTTGAGTGATATTTTGAATGAAAAAGCAAAAATGAAGTGACTTTGTTAACACAAAGGAAAGAATGATAACATATTGAGTTACACAACAAAATATATTTTTCCCTAAATAAAAGAGTAATGATTTTTTCGCTTATATTTAATAATTTAAGAGGTTTTTACACAAAAGTACAATTTTTAGAACTTAATTACCAAACATAGCAACCTTTTAGCAAAATTACCCTATATAGAGGAAAACACAAGTTAATTACAAACATAGCAAAAACATAGCAATATTTTCCCATACATACCAAACCCTTACATTCTTCCTCCTATTTCCCCCACTATCACTTTTGCTCCTCCCAGTTTTTTCTATTTCACTTTTACTCCAATTATTTTCCCAATTTCACTTATACGCCTCCCATTTCCCCCAATTTTACTTTTCCTCATCCCATCCTTAATGTATCTCGTTATATCTCACCGTATCTTACTGTACCTAACTGTTTCTGCACCGTTTCAGTTCGTTTTAGCACTGTATCAACTGTTTTTGCACCGTATCAAGCTGTTTCTGCAGCACTGTATCTGACTGTTTCGGTTCATTTCAGTTATGGGTGTCAAACGGGTATACGGGCCGGATTCGGGTTGTAAAATTGTAACCCCGCAGGTTCCGGGTACGGGTTTAAATTACGGGTTTTTAACGGATACGGGTTTCGGCTAGAAAAAAAACCCGTGCGGGTTCGGGTCTTAGCGGGTAGGGGTATGGGTCGGGTCTTAACAAAATCGGGTTTGGCTACGGGTTATAATTTTATTTTTTAATAATATTATTTTAAATACTTAAAACAAATTAAAAAAAGATCAATAGGAAAAACTCAAAGAGTTACTTTATTTAAGATACTTGAACTATTAAAGTCTTAAATATTAAACTTCCAAATTTAAAAAGTGCAACATCAAAACTATAATGAAAATTCAAATTACAAATTTAAATATGCCTAATTCTTTGTGTAATTTCTTCCATGTCATCTCCATCATGCTCCGGTGTAGCTGCCATTGATGGTGCTTGATCACTTAACAGAATTTCTTCAAGGTTATCATCTTGTTCTAGTGAGTCTTCAATTCCTTGATTTCTTCGCTCCGATCGAATCCAGTCTCGTAAACAAACTAGAACGTCCAAAGCATTATTACCCAAAGAGTGGCGGGTATCACCTATCATTTGTCTTCCTTGGCTAAATGCACTTTCTGATGCAACTGTTGAAACCGGTACAGCTAAAACATCTCGGGCCATTGCTGCAAGAATCGGATATTGCTTTTCATTCTCCTTCCACCATTTCAACGGGCTAAAGTCCTTAGTGCGAGTCTCCAACTGTCAAAGGCCACCTTCCAAGGAATTATGGTTTCTGTTAGAAAGCAATTAGTTGTATGCGACGACATGTAATTCAAAATATTTTATGTAGTGAATTAAATAATTATATTTTCTAATAAATACGATCCCATAATTACTTTGTCCGACTCCAAGTAGCTTATTTTCTGAGGTATATATCGAAATTAATAGTTGAAGTTCTATACCATATTAGAGTAATATATATTCAAACTTCAAAGTGTTGATTTATTATAGAATATAAAGTATTTTTTTAATTAAATAAATAATTTGTTTCTCTTGAACATATTTCACTATTAACAATATGGACACAAAACAAATTAAACCATGAGTGGAAAACTTGTGTATACATTTCTCTCCACGTACAAGTTTTATTACTCAGTTTATTTTAACGGGTACGGGTATATCCATTAATACCCCATAATTTTGACGGGTCTTAACGGATACGGGTATTTGTTAAGAAAAAAAAAACCCGTTCGGGTAGGGGTATTTTAGGGGGTCTACGGGTCAGGGTCCGGATTTTTGCGGGTCCGGGTGGGGTCGGGTTTTAATGAGTCCGGGTCCGGGTTTTGACGGGTAGACCCCTACCCGTTTGACACCCATAATTTCAGTACTGTATCTAACTGTTTCTACACCGTATCAACTGTTTCTGCAGCACTGTATCAAACCGTTTTTGCACCGTTTCAGGTTGCTTTCAGCACTGTATCTTACTGTTTCTGCAGCGTATCAACTGTTTCTGCAGCACTGTATCAAACTGTTTCTGCACCGTTTCACGTTGTGTTCAACACTGTATCAAACTATTTCTGCACCGTATCAACTGTTTCCGCAGCACTGTATCAAACTGTTTCTGCGCTGTTTCAAACTGTTTCAACATCGTTTCAAACTGTGTCTGCACCGTTTCAAACTGCTTCAGCGCCGTTTCAGACTGTTTTTCACCGTATCTAACTATATATATTGGTTGATGAAAGAAACAAACTATATATGTACTATTTTTGCAAAATAAAATTCCTTGTCACATGCTGAAGATTTTAGAAGTCTTCAAGCTATTCATAAAATATGACCGAACAATAAATTAATGTTAAAAGGTCTTTGAAAGAGTTGATTTTGTGAAAAAACTTGTTGAATAGACAAAAGATATATATACAGATCAAGATTGACTAGGAGCTCGTTTAGCTAGTTAATTAGACTCATATATCATCTTGAATTGATTGATGATTATATTTGCTTGTTCAGAGTATCAAACATTTGCATTTACACATATCGTAATCTTAAAGTTTAGATTTTAATTTGTTAAAAATTCATTTCAGTTTGGTCTCTATCTTTTCTTAATTAGAAGATATGATCATGGCATACTATATATGAAATGAATTGATGAGAAGAATGCAATAAACCTCATTTGCTGATATGAATCCATCTTGATCACAATTAAATAGGTTGAATGCCTTATTTAGCTCCTCTACTAAATTTTCCTACGTTCACAAACAAACTATTGGTTACAAGAGTGCTACTATTAAATTACAACGTAAAAGGTCGAAATTTGGTAGGCCTTTAATTTTTACTGAGCTTTCTGGCCATGATATTCGATAAATCTTCAAAATAAATAGTGCCATCACCATCAGGATCCACTTCTTTGATCATTTCTTGAATCTCTTCACTGCTGGGATGCTCATAAATGTCACATGCTGAAGGGTGGTTTTGGTGGGGTAGGGTGGAGAAATGGGGTTTCAGTGACTTTGTTTTCCTTTTAAACTGATTTGCTTTGTTTATTGTGAAATGTGCTAAAAAAATATTGCTATGCTTTGTAATTTAAAAAATATTGTTATTTTTTTGTAATTAAGGTTGAAAATTTGTATATTTATGTAAAAAAACCCATAATTTAAGTAAAAATTTCACCCAGCAGCCATTTTTAACACTGGTATTTGGTTTGAGGCCACTATTTTCTTTGGTCTTACACTAGAAGCCACTTTTGGGCCTTTACTAAATAAATATTGACTTAAGTTCTGATAATTGACTGAAGTTCAGTCCATACGGCCCCTGGACTGAAGTTCCATCTTAAGGACTGGACTGAACTTCAGTCCATATGGCCCTGGATTGAAGTTCAATCTTTAAGGACTGAACTTCAATCTGGCCTCTGGACTGAACTTCTATCTCTTTAAGCAAAAGTGGCCACAAACTAAATATTTTGGTATTAGTGGCCTGTGCCCAAAGACCAGTGGCAAAAGTGGCCTTTCGTGCACTTTCCCCATAATTTAATAACCGAATAAGACAGAAAATTTTGATGCATAGCTATTTTTTGACGCGTTCAATGATTTTTATACACCATTTCAAAATTAATTGAGAAATAGCCAAAAATTCACTCACACTCTTACGCTCCATTAACGTTGGAAAATACCCCAGACTAGTCTCGGTATTTTATACTGGGACTTTGAACTAACATGTTCAAATGTCCCATTATTTTATACTGGACTGAAGCTTTATATATAAAGTCCTATAACAAAATAATGAGACTTTGAACCATCATGTTCAAAGGTCCCACTATAAAGTCCCATAGCAAAATAATGGAACTTTGAACTATTATGTTCAAAATTCCATTATAAAATATTGAGATTTATCCGAAAGTGGCTATTTTTCAGTTAAGTTATTTTTTACGGCTACGGATCAACTAGCGCGTGCCAAACAGGCCTCGAGACGAAATTTTTACACAGAGAGGAAGATTATAACATTAATTTTATTGCTGACCTTAGATCGAGCTAGCACAGGTCTGCTAGGCTGCTACAACTACCATATGAGTTATGTCCACATGATGGGACCGTAGTCCCTTCACCTAAACAATTCTTTACGTCACACGCAGTTACACACGAAGATGTTTCCCACATACTACATATTATTCATACTTGCGTTCCTTGTTTTGGTCGAAACACTTGTGTTCTTTGGTATGTGCTTTGAGACCCCTATTCAAGAACCAATAGTTTTGGCCTTTTCTCACATAAGTAACAAAGGCAAAGGCCCTTTCATCTTAACAACCACTGGGATATTATTATTTGCTGTTTTGGTGTTTTGGGTGTACAATAGTATTGTTATTTTTCATAGCTGGAGGACTTTTCATGGTCCAATCAATTGGAGTGATGGGGTTGCCTTCAATGTCCTCATTCTTCAAGCTTCTCTCTTGGGTAATGTTTTATTTCTTTTTTATTCCTCTTCATTATTAATTTTTACATACTTGCGCTTTGTCTCGTGGTAATAGTGCAGCTGCTTGTGATGTATGTGTCATGTTAGAACCTTGCCAATAGACAAAAGATCAGTATTTAAGTAGACAAGGGTAGAGGTTAGGGCCCATCGTCCACTGAGTTTTGAGTCTTGCGCCATTGGCCCTAGGGATTTGTCTTTATAAGATAAAGAAAGAAAAAGAAGCCCTTAGACATGGAGAAATACTCCCTTCGTTCCCGTTTTAACGAATTGACATTAAAAGAATCAATGAGATGAGGACGAGATCATTAAGTATTACTCCCTCTGTCCCAAAATGAGTGTCTGAGTTTGACTGAGCACAGAATTTAAGAAAATAAAGAAGACTTTTAAATCATGTGGTTTAAAATGAAAGGTGTGTGTAATGTGGGCCAGAGTCTTTAAATTCTGTGGTCTAAAACAAATCTTAGATTTAAAGAGTTGTCATAAAAGGAAAGAGGCACTCATTTTGGGACAAACAAAAAAGGAAAGGTAGACACTCATTTTGGGACGGAGGGAGTATCACATTAATTGTCTTTATTTATTTATTGGTCCATTATGTTTGTCTTTGAGACAAGAATGTTATTGATGAACTCAAACTATGTTGCTCTGATTCTTCAAGTATGTCTCCGGATGTGTGTTGTATCCTCCAAAAAACAAAACAATTTGGAGGAACCAACATGGGTGCGGCGACATTTATGAAGGATCTGAGCAACTTTGAACTTAAATTAAGACAAAGAGATTGTGAGAGATATGAATGTGATGAATGATATAGAGTACATTTGCATCCAAAAATAAAGGGAAGAGGGAATGAGCTTTATGTCGCGTAGATTCCTTCAACTCCACTCCAGAACATAAAGGATCTTCGTGCAATGTTCGATAAATCTGTAATGAGCTGCATGTTGCGATTTCCTACGAGTTCCATCAATTGAGATGCTATATACTCCTAACAGAAGTAAGATAGTGAAACTCTCGAATTATTCATCGTCACATGGTCTAGTCTTTATGTATGAATATTGTTGAATAAGAATGAGAGTTAATCCTCCATGTGTGAGTGAAAGACGAAGGAAAATAATTTGGGTCACTCATGTGGATCAATCTTGAAAATAAAATAAATTAAATTTAAAAGGAGAAAAAAGAGAAGACACAACTATTGGTAGCTTTGATCTCAGAGCATAGTTAGTCCCAAACCCGGGCAATAGAGGGTTACAGCAGGTTGACGCCCAACTTAAAAGTAGTGTATATGTGAATTCTCTGAATATTACCTGAGTAGAGGGAAAAGAGTACAGATTATGCTTATAGCTACCCCATTCATTTTGTCAAGGAGGCTTTTCATGTTTTTTTTTTTAAGAAAAAGAAAAGCCGGTGATATGACTTGCTAGTTACTTTTTGTAAATATACCACTTATTAGGAATAAAAGAAAATAAAACAAAGTATTCTGTAAAACTATCTAATTGTATTCAGTTCAGTCTAAGGTGAAGCTGCATAAATTGCCAGGAAGTCCCCTATATACCCAAGAGGATGTTGCAATATCGAGTTACAGAAAAACCTTAGATACCTTCCGCTCTTCCAGGTTTGCTAAGAAGCCAAGGGAATGAGCTAGGCTGCTTCCACATGCGCTTTGTGCGTAAATGGCGCTTTGCTCTCATCATATTCTTTGTTGGACGGTTCGGATTAGGACGTTCCCTAAAAACCTCCACCTTCTTTAAAATATCCTTAACCGTTCTTTTAGGTTGAGCCCCTTTTCCAGTGAAATATAAAATAGCAGGAACATACCTCATGCTTGTTCTCATTTTCCGCTTCTATTATCGAATTAACTGGACAAACCTCTTTCAGTTTTTGATCAAAGCTTTGGCCAACTGTCTTCTGTTTTTTCTATACTACTAGTCCTCATTCTTCCATCTGACTTTATCAAGCTCCTATTCCTTTCATTCCTTAGCAAATAACAAGGCACCTAGGAACCTCAAGATCTTTGGGAGCATGTCATTCTACTGGTGAAATGCCACTAATTTTATTAATTACAAGTTACTATCATATCAAGTACCTGTAGTGGCGTAGTGACAGGTTGACTTGATTATTGAGCATGAAATGCTCAGAGGGAAATGAGGTGTTCCATCTTCTGAAATCCGAACTAGTATCCACAATCACTTGGAATTAGTTTTGTTTGTCCTGTTTGTTACTGTTACTCTTCCTCAAATGGATGGTTTCTCCAATGCTTTATGACAACATATTTTCCGACTAGTTTAACTAGCGATTGTAACGGTAAGCTTACTGCCTCCGCTCCTAATCATCAGAAATGCCATTTATATGTTTTTGTTAATTTCATTATCCACCAGATATTACCACAAATAATAACAAGAAAGGTTGTTTCTTGCCGAATCATTCTGCTTCCTCTTGTATTGACATGAGTCACTAAATCAAGTGTGAAGCTTAGAGGTAGCTTCTTGCATATCCACCAATCTCATTGTCCAATCTTTATAACAAAAACATTGACCCGTTAATTACTGAAGATCTCGTGATTACCAAGCAAATAGGGGGGAAGTGTTCCGTCCCTCTAAAATATATCTATTTTGCTCGGCTCTCCAAAAATGTCACCGGGTGTGTGCCAAATCCTCCAAAGTAGTGCATTTTTGGAGGATCCAACATGGGTACGGCGGTATTTTGGAGAGTGCGAGCAACTTAGAAATATACTACCTAAAATTGAAGGTGAAGTGTGCCCAGTAGGAGTAACATATGTCAAAGTAATTCAGATGCATATACTTGAGCAGCTAATCTGCGCCAGATGTTTTGTTTTTCTGCAAATTTCTTTGGTTTTAACGTTAAGCCTGTGATTTGCAGGATTTTCACTATTTGCATGGTTGGTGTTGGACAAATTGCATCATATAATAATGGAGCAGCTACCTGTTTGGAACGCTATCAAGGCTGAAGAGAAACTTATTCTGGAAAGAAAATTGCATTTGTGGGATCATCGCAAAGTTTTACTGGGGAAGGTTGCAGCATTGGCAGCTAAAATGAAGAAACTAGAAACGGATTGTCAGATGAAAGCTAATAGAGCTCAGGCTGCAGGAGCTGCTGTTTCAGAATTAAAAAACCAGCTTGAAAAATTCCGTCTTAAATATGAGCGTTTGCTTGATTACAATCAGACACTTCGGAACCAGTTGTGGCCAATAAGGCACAAGGTCCAGAAAGTTGATGAGTCAGATAGGAGGTCCAATTTGAAATCTCAGCTGGGGTGGCGAACAGTTGAAAATAAGGGAGCAACTGTAGATTTTGAGAATGTAATGGAGTCAATAACAAAATGTGGTGGGTGCCTTTACTCTGTCATTCGTTCATCGTCCTCGCCCAGACACCGTCGGCCGATTTATATCAGTGTTGAGGACAAATAACCAAATTTGCTTCCTTTAAAAGATACGTGTCCGTGTATGTATAGTATAGCCTGTGTAAATTCTCAAAGACAACTGATGATAGAGATGTGTATTTTCATAGCCTTAAGCTTTATTATCTTCCTTTTTCGTTTTTGTTTGTTGGCTACTCCAAAGGATAATAAGATCGTGGAGTTCACTATCTTCCTTTTGAATGTTGCCGAATTGAACAAAGATGTAGAAACGATACCTTCTTTTTTGTGTAGTCATTTTTGTTTTGCCAATGTTATCTAACTTGATTAGTAATCCTTAATTTGGATTTTTACCATATTCATATGCGTACAGGCTGAAGTTGGCCAGCTTAAAGAAACAAGCTTCACAGTTATTGGTCTGTTGGGGCAAAAACCACTGAAGTCCAAATAACAGGACTTAGCGAAGGGACCTTTAAACTGATCCAAGTCTAGATTTGTTTTCTGCACAAAAGGTCCAAACTATAGAAGGCTTTGATGGAAGCTCAGCTGATTTCTAGGGGCAGTGTGACTTCAGCTGTGGATGAGAGCACTCTGCAAATACAAGGCGCTAGGTCCAAGGTTGGGAGGGAAAGAGATGTGGCAGTTGTTGGAGGAGACAGTATAGTTCTGAGTTGTTCATATCTATGAAACTTTTGAAACCATTCACTTTTGACGTAGAGGTTCATTATGGAGTTTCAGTGTAATATTATCATCCTACTCTACTAGTGTGCATATTTAATAAAAACTGAAATAATGGACAAGGCGAGGTATGGGAATCAGGGAAAGGAATGCGTCAGTGCATAACATAAAAGAGCTTTCTACCGGTGTATATCGAGAATCCCTTTTTACTTTTACTTTCCCCATGAGTAGTACTAGTAGGTACAGAGGTTGAGATAACATTAGCCCAAGTGCCCAACTAATGAATCTTATGTATCTTCTGGCAGAAGGAAATCCTCTTTCAAAGAATCTGCTCTTCAGGGCCATTGTTATGTCAACTGTAACATGATTATATTATGACTTTGTAATGGTGACCTAACAAAAGATTAGGCAGGGGAAATCTCGTTAGGTTGGATCTTTTGTCATTTCTATTCAGTTGAGGCTTTTTAAGTAGCATTGAAGAAACTTCTGTAGTTAGATCACCTATTCTATTCGTTCACGTTTTACTTATCTAGAGAAGATAGAGAGACTAAAAACAAAAGTATTGCAGCATATGCTGAAAAGAAACTAGTTAAACTGTCCAATAAGAATGGTATGATTAGTTATTTGGTCAAACACTCCAAGAAAGATAACGAGCAGATTTCTTCCCTAACACAAATTATCAAGGGCTTTTTTTACCCAAATATACAAACTTGAACCCTATATTATAAAAAAATAGTAATATTATACAAATCACAAGTCATAACAATATTTTTCCTAGCACATTTCACAACTATCAAAGACAAAGAGGAACAATCAGAAACACCCACCACCAACCACCCCTTCTGCCACCGAAACCCCCACCATCAATCACCCCTTTTGCCACCGAAACCCCCACCACGGGTGCACATCGGCAAATTAGAAGTTGTCGTCAATGGGCGGTCCACCACTACCTCCGTCCTGGCGATGCCGTGATCCTCTTCCACGAAATCTGAATCTGCTATTGAAGTAGAATGATGATGTGCACATGAGTGTATGCTGAAATGGTAAAGGCGCACATAACATCTTTGGGAGAATTTAAAAAAAATGATTTTCCACTACACAAACTGGATGAAACTATGCTGAAACAATCTAGAAACAGTTAAAATACAATGCTGAAACAATCTAAAAACAGTTAGATACAATGCAAAAACAGTGCAAAAATTAGATACGGTGCAAAAATGATGTAGATACAGTGAGATACAGCGAGATACGAGGTGGTTAGTTTTCTGGTGTAAGTTCAGATACACCGAGATATGAGGTAGTTAGTTTTCTGGTGTAAGTTGAGATACAACGAGATACGAGGTGATTGGTTTCTGGTGTACGAGATACGAGGTGATTGGTTTCTGGTGTAAGTTGAGATACATCGAGATATAACGAGATACGAGGTGGTTGGTAGTTGAGATACAACGAGATACAGCAAGAAACAGTAAAATCAGCTCTAATCTACTGCTGTTTATATTAAAAGAAGTTGGGAGGAAGTGAAATTTGGGGAAGGGAAGAGGAAAAGTGAAATTGGGGAAAATAGGAGAAAAATGTAAGATTTTGATATGTTTATGCTATTTTTTTGCTATGTTTTGTAATTAACTTTTCATTTTCTCTATTGGGTGATTTTGCTTAAATATTGCTATGTTTTGTAAATAATTTCTCAAAAACGTAATTTTCTGTAAAAATTCCACTTATTCATACATAAACAGTAAACTTCACCAACAAAAAGGGTAAAAACAACTTATAATGCAAATCCACTAGTACTATATTTTATAGATGGTGAAAATCATTTACACCCCAACTTTGTTTTAAAAATTAAGCTACCTCTCAGCTATGATCTATAGTCCAACCCATTTCATAACATATTTGATTATTTGTTTCCTTAATTTCAAATTCCAACTTAAAGTTTCTCCAAGCCATGTTTAAATGTTACTCCCTTCGTCCCAATTTAAGTTACCTAATTTGACTATGCATAAAGTTTAAGAAAGAGATGAAAACTTTGGGCATAGGCCAAAATGGCCGCTGGACTATTAAATTTTTTTTTAATTATGCCACACGTTAAAAATATGGTACTAATATGCCACTGCCGTTACACTTTCGGCTAAAAATATCATTATGTATAACTATTGGCTCA
The DNA here is from genome assembly GCA_029990575.1 of Petunia axillaris subsp. axillaris. Lineage (NCBI taxonomy): Eukaryota > Viridiplantae > Streptophyta > Magnoliopsida > Solanales > Solanaceae > Petunia > Petunia axillaris. The sequence goes on along the minus strand of JARKNS010000001.1, from coordinate 5,866,746 downwards.
AAATTTCCATTATTTCTGACAGAACCTATTTATTCTTTTTTTTTTAATTCTCGAAAAACACTACAAATTTACTAAAAATGCCACCTGACCATTAAAACACCCACCACAATCTAATTTCCGAAACCACTCACTGTTGCCATATTTTTCGCTTTTATTTTTTAACACAAAATTTATTTTCATCTCGAAATATGCAAATGTATTCTGATGCTATACACCAAAATCCAGGAGTGGATCCAGGATTCGAAGACTGGGGGTGCTACTTTTTATATCGACACGAAGGGCGGGTCTGGTCGGGCTGATTAAATTTTGGTACTTCACCTAGGCTTATTAAGCCTTTTATTCCGAATAGATAAATAAGTTAGGTTTAATTTAGTTATTCTTTTTTCCCACTTGTTATAAATTCTATGTCGTGAAAGAACATTGCAAAATAAATAAATCAATATGAAAGAGCGTTATTAGAAAATTGCTTAAAAGTAGATTAATTGCTACGTATTTTTTTGTTTGACTAGATTCATTAAGTAATTTCGAGTTATATTTTTCGTTTTAAAAGTCACATTTCATGGCAATTCTTTGCACAACAAAATCACTAAATTTTTAATCTATGTGAATTAACCCACAAGATCTGTTAGTCAAGGCACCTAATTTTTTGAAAAGTTAGTAGAAGAAGATATTGCTCAAATTATTCTCCAATTTGTATAGATTATTATCGTATGATAAAAAAACGGCAAACTATAAATTAATTAAAATTAATTCAAGTTATTTATGATAAATAAATTTCTCATGACATAATATATATATATATATATATATATATATAAAAGTAAAAAATAAAACAAACAACACAAAGGAAAAAAGAAGAAGAAAAGGAAGATCTAGGAGAGATTAGAAAATAAATGGGAAAGTAAAGTTAGAAAATAGAAGCCTGCCTAGGCGGGACAAGGATAGACTGTATGTGCTTTTATGTTGGAGGACGAAAAAAGTTAAAAAAAAAAAGCTAGTTAGGGACTCGAACCCTAATCATATACATGAACACACACCCTCTTTACCACTAGCACCAGGGTGCCTTTGTTCACTATAGGTGCAAGTTTCACTATTTGTATGCTTTTCTTATATATATATATATATATATCACACACAAAATATCATTGAAGTTAGCGGGTGTCGTGACACCCGATCCCCAAAGTAAATTCGCCCCTGCCAAAATCAACTCATTCTCATGTCGGAAAATTAAAAACAATTAGATTTATTTTGAAATGTCATTGAAATAATTTCTTGAAGAATTTGTAAAAACCTAAAATATAGTAGTAGAAAAGGAGAAAGAAATAAGTTTTGGATATTTTCATATCCGAGGTAAAGCTACATTTTTCTTCGTATGATCGTTTTGACAATTATGAAGCAGTATGTGTAAAAAAATATTTAAAGTTAAAAAAATACAAGGCAAAGTGAGCGATATGACTGTGGTCTGTGTGCATAAGAGAAAAAAGTTGAAAAATAGCCTTTGATGCTTAATATGTTGTTACTTCTTATGTTTAAAAAAAAAACATTTAATAATTATGATGATTGCAAGATAAATTAAAAAATATATTAACAAATACAAGTAGGGGAGGTTGGGGATGGGGGTCGGAAATTAAGTTGGCGTAGGGGGATTTAATACCCAATAAGGATTTTTTAAAATTTTGTGTGTTTTCAAAAAATTAAAACTAGAATAAATAGTTTCCGTAAAATAATAATATTTTTTAGCCGAAAGTATAATAATAGTGGCATATTAGCACCATACTTTTAACTCATGAAATAATTGGATATTTTTTGATAGTTCAATAGCAATGTTGACCCTTCATCCGAAAACTTTTGAAACTTGTGATTTAAACATAAAGAGGGAAAATCATTTGAGAAAATGCCACAAAAAGGACCTCTCAAGTGTAAAATGAAGAAATGGGTCCTTGTATTTTTTTTTCCTTTTCTTTAAATTCAAATGGGTGATTTAGTTTAAGTGGGAGTGTGATTAGAGTTTTTAAAAAATACATGAGTCACAATTAAAATACCTAAAACTTATAAACTTTCCCACTACCCCACTACCCCAACTACTCATTTTCAAAAATCAAAATTCCCCAACATCTCATCACTCTCCCAAACATCTCTCCACAAACCCGATTCAACTCCACGACCCATTTCTCGACCCGGCTCGATTTCACGAAATTCAGACTGTGAAAGTGTTCGATTGTCATCAATTTTCGATTGTAAGTCTTCTCCGACACCTACATTGTATTTTTCTTGACCCATTTTCGTTATTTTTTTCCATTTTTGTTAAAAACAAAAAATCATAGAATTTCATTTTAAAAGTTATGTATGCTTTATGGTTCTGTCTGGGTTGCTTTGTGAGGAGAAAATGATGAAGTTTTGAATGAATATCGAGTGTTGTTGTCAATGATATGGTTAAAATCTCGCATTTTTAAAACATCTACGAGATGTTTGAAATATCTGTGATGTGTTTGGTTATATCACCAGATGTTTAATCGGAGAAACGTTAGCTAGATTTAAACACCAATATAGATGTTTAAACATCAGCCCATCTAGAATACAAACATTCACCGTGATGTTTAAACATTACTCATGATGCTTGTTCCCTGTATGTATGATGTTTTAAACATCATGAGTAATGTTTGACTCCGAATATTTGACCTACCCTTGTTAGTTACCGAAAATTTTGCACCATGTTATGTTCTTATAAATATGAGAAATATGTGTTTGTTTGTTTAAAGAAGTTTATTTGTGTATGTAAGCAACATGTCCCCCAAAAAAGGACAACTGGTAAAGCCTGCGGCTGCTGCTAAGAAGGTCGGGAAGGTCACTACCCAGGCCACAAGAGATAAATTCCCATGGATTCCGAAAGTGAATCTTCTCGTTCAAAAAGACAAAGAAGCATGGGTATACCAGAGCTTTTTCTGGTCCTTTTCGAGAGCCCAAGCAACAGTCGTGTTAGTCGTGCTAGTAGAGATCTTAGTGGAAATCAAAACGAATATGAAGAGGAACAACAAAGATTAAGAAGTAGTAAAGAAGGTACTATGAATGCAGAAGCAAAAAGGGGCAAGTCAATCTGTAATCGAGACTCAGGAAGCAGGGGCAAGTCAAAGAGGTGCTCTGCCTCGAGTTAGTGGGCAAGGAAAGGAAGAAGCAAAGGTCTTAAATGATTTGCTTGCACCAATAGAACCAGCCCAAGCACAAACAGAAACATAAACAGAAGCAACAACAGAGGGTCAATCTCAAGAGGTAGAAGAACATGAGGTAACATCGATATTTATGTTTACACATCTTGTATGATGTTTGAAACATATAAAAATATGTTTAAACATCACTCTGAATGTTTCAAACTTTTGAATTATGTTTCAAACATAATTGAAACGACATCGGACAGTTGTTTCGGGAGATAGGACTCCGATTTGCGTGTCAATAATTTTAAAATCTTCGTAATATCCATTAGGACATGTCTGTAAAATTTGAGCTAAATCCGACCTCGTTTGATAGGCATCGGAAGAAGGTTTCAGTTTTTATTGTCCATAAATATTAAAAAAAAAATTTCGAGCTCGGTTTTGGTGAATGAGCTCCGATTCGAAATCCGAAAGCGCCGTTAGGTTCGTATGATTATTTGTGACTTTTGTGAACTTTCAAAAGTGAATTTCGAGATTGTTCGGCTAGTTTCCGCAAAAATACCGAAAGTTAAATAACTTGGCCTTTTCCATTTAATTTGCATATTGAGTTCCAGGAGTCCGATTTGAGATCCGCCTGAACAAGTATGTTACATATATTTTATATAACTAGTATGCAAAAGTTGGAATTATTTCGAATATCATAGGGTACCGTTTTAATTTTCGATTAAGAAAAGAAAATATAAAAGTAAAAAGAAAATAAAATAAAAGAAAAAAGGAAAAAGGACAAAAAGGAATTTAAATGGAATAGCGGTGGGGACTGGTCAAGGATATATATTTTTTATGCTTAATTTTGAAGCTGAAAAAACGAGAATGAAGCAGAACCGAAAAACAAAAAGCAAAAGAGAAAACACAGAAGAGAAAAATGCCCGAAAATGAGAAAAGAGTCGGAGAAAAGTAGAATTTTCACTCCGAAATATTCAGATAATGATCTTAATGCATCATTTGAGTTTATTACGTGTGTCTGAATATATTTTAACGGTAAAAATTGGGATATTAGACATCGTTTTAATAAGTTCAATTAATAGTTTAAAGGGGCAATTGGACCCCGATAATGGAATTAATTATATATTCGTATTCAGTGAGTTATGAGCAACATATAAATATAATTTATTTAGGGTTTGGTTATGTGACCTTAAATCCTGTAAATAGACCGGACCTGCGTATTGCGTATGCGAATAGCGTATCAGGTTTCGAACCGGATTACCCTAATATGTGGGGAATGAAGCCTTTAGCCTTTTATGATATATTTTTCTGGTTATTGAACACAGCGGGATCGTTTGGAAATGAATCCAAAGGACAAAGCGGTTATTGAGTGGCTGACTGTACTATCTTTGTAACAAGGTAAGTATTTATATCCATTTCTTTGGAGGCACCTGGCCTCGTGGATTTTCTACCACGTGTTCCTTACGTGTGTAGCTGCTGATAGGCGTACTCATTACGCCTTAGCTTTGGATTTACATTGTATATTATATGTTATGTCTTGTTGTTGGTATTGCATTGAGGATCTGAGCATTATACCCTAGCTGTGAGTTGACATCTACTTCCCGGCTGTCGATAATAGTCCTGCACCGGTGAAGGGTTATTATTGCATCATATTGCATTCATATGCATTACATTGCATATTTTATCGGGTGCAGGAGTATTCCTCCCTAGGAGAGTGCAGGAGTATTCCGCCTCTGATTTATATCATATTGGGTGCAAGAGTATTCCGCTCCAGGAGCAGGAGTATTCCGCTCTTATGTCTGATACAGAGTGCATGAGTATTCTGCCTCAGCTTTACATTATATCGGGTGCAGGACTATTCCGCCCCAGGAGAGTGCAGGAGTATTCTGCCTCTGGTTTATATTATATTGGGTGCAGGAGTATTCCGCCCCAGGAGCAGGAGTATTTTGCTCCAGTTGGTTATCAGATTGGATTCCCCTCGAATGCAGGAGTATTCCGCTTCGAGATGGGATTACGAGCACATATGACCTTTTGCATCATATTTCATTTCATACCATTGTGTAAACTTGTGGTACATAACTACTGTTCTGCTTGTACGTGCATTGCTTATTTGTTGATATGTTTCTGGCTCGTATTCCTAGTTGAGTTTATGGTTTGATACGTGTTTCCGGATATTATCTGGCTCTGCCTTTTTATAATTTAAATAAGAGAAATTTGGTTTATCTGTGTCTTCTCCCTGGCTAGCTATCCTATTCTTTTTGGTAGCTAGTCTTCCGCACTTATTGAGTCCTTTTGACTCACCCTTGTTTGTTTTTTTGTTTCTTGTCTATCTATTTCGTTTCGGCAGGTTCGCTCCAGGATTGAGTTCGCCACGTTGTGAAGGAGCAAAGACGACTTCAGCTGCCAGGGTGAGCCAGCTTTTATTCCGGATGGCCACCAGTTTATTGTTTATTATTTCAGTTGCATTTTGCTCCCTTCAGGAGGTATCTGTCTTCTTTTACACTCTTAGATGTCTAGTCTGGATAGCCCTAAACCTAGTATGTTGGGTAGTCAACTGTAATTTCTTTCGTACAGCTTAGAGTTATCAGTATGTCTGTGTTTTTTTTTAAGTCTTGTCCTTATTTATGAATTGTTATATTTATTTTCCTAATTTAATTGGTAAGGGTTCGTGCGACGGGTCTAGGGGAGGATGTCGGGTGCCCGCACGGCCTAACCGGATTCTGGGTCGTGTCAGTTGGTATCAGAGCCCGGTTTAGAGTCTATCCAGGGTTCCAGAATAAGACAGTGTCTACTAGAGTCTCGCTGATGGGTACATAGACGTCCGTACTTATTTACGAGAGGCTATAACGGCATCTAGGAAGTTTCACTTCCTTCTTTTCTAATCGTGCATTGGTCTAGGATGCAAAAGTATTTTCGTTAATCCGTTCTGTAATTGTGAACCCTCGTGTGACAAATTAGCAAACCGTAGGAGTTCATGACGAAGTAGTCTAGCTTGGGGCTAGAGCTACTCAAGCCCCGGGAGTTATGGATCGTGCTGACGAACCAGTTGCGTAGGCCCCAGCTGTACGAGCTCGTGATAGGCAAGGGAGCAGGGCCTTATGGTTCCCTTAGCTCTCCACGATGCTTTTATGAGAATTTTGGCGATGCAGATACTGCAAGAACCTATTATTCGCTAGGCAGATTATCAGGTTGCCGCAGATGCAGATGTAGATGTTCGGTCTCAGGGAGCTCCTATTCCAGTTCTTAATATTACCGCAGTAAAGTATGTTCCAGAGGCAGCATGTGTTGTTCCTCTAGTTATTCTGGCTGGTTAGCTAGCCCGAGTAATGGTTCGATCCGTGTATCTGAAAAGGCTGCATTATTTTACCCAATTGAACCTTCCGATATTCTTAAGCAATGCATCAGATAAACCTCGTGATTCTTTTTAAAATAAAATGATGTCAGCGTATCCTTCAGGCTCTTGATTATATCAGAGCGGTATGGTGTTGATTATTCTACTTTCCAGTTTCAGGGGTCAAGCCTTGAATTGGTGGACCGCTCTCTTATTAACTAACTTGGTTCGATTTTTCTCCTAGATTCTTGGAAAAGTTCCTTTCGAGTAGTGAACGAGATGAAAAGTGTTGCCAGTTTGAGTGGATTGGACAGTGTAGCCTGTCAGTTAGCCTGTTGGTGTTTCAAAATATGAGATTGAATTCTATAGAATGGCTGAATATGCATTAGAACTAGTCCATGAGCCTTTCGAGAGATTCAAAGATCTATTGATGACCTTTCTCCTTCCTTGAGGTCCAGATGGTTCGAGAGATTGAGGTCGAGACTTCATTTGATATTGTTGTTGATATTGTTCGGAGGTATGAGGCATACCATAAGTTAGAGCGCGAGTAGTTAGAGCGGGAGAGCAAGAGATCCCACGGCCCTGGTGGGCACCATACCTCATTTGGAGGTAAGAGTTTTAATTATTTTGGGAGGTTACTTGCCAGGCTATCTCAGCTTGTAGAACGTGATTCTCAGAGTGCGTGAGCAGTTCATCAGGATTAGACTCAGCTTTCTCTTTGTAGCTTTCAACAATTTTTCCAGCTTCAATTTTCAGCGAAAAGATGTTATCATTGTCGCGAGTCTGGCTATCCTTTGAGAAGTTTTCCCTTACTCCGACAAGTTGGCAGTCGTCTTTTTTCTCGTCATCAGGTATCTGCGCAGTCGCAGGGGATTTCATTTAGATCTCAATCAGTAAAAGAAATGCCACCATCCGGTAGAGGTTGAGAGTGTGGTGGTAGTGGTTCTTCCGAAAGTGATTGTCAGGGTATTGGCTCAGCTCAGTTGCAGAGGCAGTTCTATAAACTGCTTGTCTGGCGGGATGCTGAGGTATCCGATATAGTAGACCCTGAGATTTCTTCTCCTCTTAAATGTGAGTAAGCTTTGATTCTTCCGATCGATTTGGAAATGGTTGTCTTAACATGTTTCCATGGTTTTCTTGGATGTCGTTTTTATTAAGAATCGGTTGCGGTAGAGTGGTGAGCTTCTTGTATGATTTATTCCTAGCATTTCTGAGATCCTCTTGGTTGATCTAGTTTAAATGCCAGTAAGTGTCGGTATTGTCTGCCTGGTATCTTGTTGTGCCTCATTCTGTTATAATGCCAAGTCAGTCTACCTCTCTTTGGAAGTCAGTGTTGTTAGGATGATGGGATTCTTATTCGTCACCATCAGAAAGTGTTATCATTTCTTCCACTGTAATGTGATTAGTAAGTAATATTCGATTTACGTACCTCCTCTTGGTTCAAAACGCTAGTAAAGTCATATTATCCCATGAGCTTATCTGGGTTATAAAAGGGCTTTTAGTAAATTGTCAGAGTTTCCTTTTTATAGGAAGGTTAAATTGACATACATTTTGTTCCATAAAGCTCATTTAATGTCTATTTCTTCAATTGCAATTCTTCGGTTAGCCTGACTCATATGTAGTCTAGCTCTGGTAACCAAACAAATAAGAAGAAGAGCTTCCTAAAACTCTAACTATTTCTATCCTCAGTCCGTTGCCATATTTTTTCGGCACTGGTGAGCTTAGGCGCTCAGTAACCTATTGTGATGTTCCCTACGTTGAGCCAGAGTGCATGCCAAGGTAGCCGAGTAAGCACATTGTCGTTTTCAAGGCTACTAAGGGTAATGAAAGACGTCATTTGACCTTTGATTTGATCCATCAGGCGGTGGTGCTTATAGAAAATGTATGGAGTTATGACTTGAGAGTTGCAGTTGTTTGGCAACTCGAAAGGGTAGTTGGTAGCTTAGGTCTGCCTACGTTCAGCCTTTAGCTAAATTTTCTTTAGTCCAGCAGACTGTGCGGGGATGGTTATTCCTGTTCAAATAGCTGCATGAGTTTGTGCTTTAAGTGGAGGAGTCTTCCTCCAAATACTGAATCGTAATACTAAATCTCTAAGGCGTTGATACCACTCTTGTCACGACCCAACCTAAGGCCACAACAGAAACCTGCAATGATGTCAATCATTGCTAAACCCACTAATAATCTATTAATTATAGAGATAAGCTGACAACCTGATCATATATATACGTACCTATCTGCTGAAAGCATAAAGCCTAGAAAGATAACTCGACTTTAACTTGCTGGAAATTAGAACACTGAGCCACAAATTCTACTATGTCACACTTCATTCCGTTCCACCAATAAATCTGCTTAAGATCATAATACATTTTAGTCGAACCTGGATGAACAGTATATTTGGAATAATGTGCCTTTATCATAATCTGTCCACGTAAATCTGCAACATCAGGGACACAAAGTCTATCGTTATACATGAGGACACCGTTAGTATTAACCCTGTATGGTGACTCCAGTTTTCTTTTGGCTATCTGTCTGTATTCAACTAGAACTGGTTCCTCAAATTGACATTATTTTACTTCATGAAAATTTAGAGTTAAAGGTCTAGTGCAGCTTATCGTCCATCCATCATTGGCATATCTCCTTCACACCTCAACTCTTTGACAAGTTACTTTAGCGTTATACGTGCACATGTAATCAACTTTGTTGCTGGTATTCTGCCTCAGCTCATGGCCCAACTACATGCCTCTTTTATTTTTTACTTTTTCAAGTCATAATATTTCCAATTCAAAGAAAATACCCTGAAGTAGATGTTCGGTCTAAAGATCACTCCTGGCCTGCATCATACTATCTAGTAGTATTTGCATGATCCTTATCCTTATATGATAGACCCTGTTCAGATGAACCTTTGACATACATTAGGATATGAGTAACTACATTCCTACAAGGAGCTTGCGGAACAACACTAACATCAGCTGAGATGTTGCATAATGCGTTCGTAAAAATAATATAGCTTGCATCAAATCTTCTATAGTATGTAGTGACAAAGTACTTCAAAAGCTCCCCCTATTGCATCAAGCGTGAGCTAATTCTTAGTTCCATCGACCTGTTTAATATCGAAAGGTATATCGAAGAGGTGATTATCGGCTGAATCAGGTTAACCCATCCAAAGTTCCGTGTATCTTTGTTTCGAAAATGTAGAACTCTCTTCTCGTGATCGAGGAAGGTTCAACTTAGTCAGAATAAGCGGGGCAATGACGTTATGATATTATCCAGCTATGTTTTTATCCAAGAGTTTGATGTGCGTGTTATAATTCTGTTTCTGTAATCATGAGATAATATCTGTGGAATAGCTCATGAAGGTCGTGCAAGTTCTCTTGTTATCTGTGCGAATTTTTCTTTAGACTTAGGCTCGTTCGAGGACGAACGAGAGTCTAAGTGGAGGAGAATGAAACGACCTCGGCCAGTCGTTTCGGGAGATAGGACTCCGATTTGCATGTCAATAATTTTAAAATCTTCGTAATATCTATTAGGACCTGCCTGTAAAATTTGAGCTAAATCAGACCTCGTTTGATAGGCATCGGAAAAAGGTTTCAGTTTTTATTGTCGATAAATATTAAAAAGAGATTTTCGAGCTCGGCTTTGGCGAATGAGCTTCGATTCGAAATCCAAAAGCGCCGTTAGGTTCGTATGATTATTTGTGACTTTTTTGAACTTTTGAAAGTGAATTTCGAGATTGTTCAGCTAGTTTCCACTAAAATGTCGAAGGTTATATAATTTGAAATTTTTCTATTTAATTTGCATATTGAGTTCCAGGAGTCCCCTTTGAGATCCGCCTTAGCAAGTATGTTACATATATTTTTTATAACTGGTATGCAAAAGTTGAAATTATTTTGAGTATCATAGGGTACCTTTTTAATTTTTGATTAAGAAAAGAAAATATAAAAGTAAAAAAGAAATAAAATAAAAGAAAAAAGGAAAAAGGACAAAGGAAAAAAAGGAATTTAAATGGAATGGCGGTGGGTCTGGTTAAGGATATATATTCCTTATGCTTCATTTTGAAGCTTAAAAAACGAGAATGAAGCAGAATTGGAAAAAAAAGAAGCAAAAGAGAAACCGCAGAAGAGAAAAATGCCCGAAAATGAGAAAAGAGCCGGAGAAAAGTAGAATTTTAACTCCGAAATATTCAGGTAATGATCTTAATGCATTATTTGAGTTTATTACATGAATATATTTTAACGGTAAAATTGGGATATTAGACATCATTTTAATAAGTTCAATTAATAGTTTAAAGGGGCAATTGGACCCCGATAATGGAATTAATTATATATTCGTACTATGTGAGTTATGTGCAACATATAAATGTAATTTATTTAGGGTTTGGTTATGTGACCTTAAAGCCTGTACATAGGCCTGGCCTGCGTATTGCGTATGCGAATAGCGTATCAGGTTCCTAACCGGATTACCCTAAGATGTGGGGAATGAAGCCTTTAGCCTTATGTGATATATTTTTCTGGTTATTGAACACAGCGGGATCATTTGGCAATGAATCCAAAGGACAAAGCGGTTATTGAGTGGCTGTACTAACTTTGTAACAAGACAGGTGTTTATATCCATTTCTAGGCACCTGGCCTCGTGGATTTTCTACCACGTGTTCCTCATGTGTGTAGCTGCCGATAGGCGTACTCATTACGCCTTAGCTTTGGATTTACATTGTATATTATATGTCATGTCCTATTGTTGGTATTGCATTGAGGATCTGAGCATTGTACCCTGGCTGTGAGTTGGCATCTACTTCCCGGCTGTCGATGAGAGTCCTGCACCGGTGAAGGATTATTATTGCATCATATTGCATTCATATGCATTACATTGCATATTTATCGGGTGCAAGAGTATTCCGCCCTAGGAGAGTGCAGGATTATTCCGCCTCTGGTTTATATCATATTGGGTGCAGGAGTATTCCGCCCCAGGAGCAGGAGTATTCTGTTTTTATGTCAGATACTGAGTGCTGGAGTATTCCGCTCTTATGTCAGATACGTAGTGTAGGAGTATTCCGCCTCAGCTTTATATTATATCGGGTTCAGGAGTATTCCGCTCCAGGAGAGTACAGGAATCTTTTGTCTCTGGTTTATATTATATCGGGTGCAGGAGTACTCCGCCCTGGGGGCAGGAGTATTCCGCTCCAGTTGGTTTTCAGATTGGATTCCCCTCGAATGCAGGAGTATTCCACTTCGAGATGAGATTGCGGGCACATGTGACCCTTTGCATCATATTTCATTTCATTTCATTTCATACCATTGTGTAAACTTGTGGTACATAACTACTGTTCTGCTTATACATGCATTGCTTATTTGTTGATTTTTTTCTGGATCGTATTCCTGGTTGAGTTTATGGTTTCATACATGTTTCCGGTTATTATCTGGCTCTGCCTTTTTATAATTTAAATAAGAGGAATTTGTTTTATCTGTTTCTTCTCCCTGTTTAGCTATCCTATTCTTTGAGGTGGCTAGTCTGCCGCACTTATTGAGTCCTTTTGACTCACCCTTGTTTGTTTTTTGTTTCTTGTCTATCTATTTCATTTCGGAAGGTTTGCTCCAGAATTGAGTTCGCCACATTGTGAAGGAGCAAAGACGACTTCAGCTGTCAGGGTGAGTCAGCTTTTATTCCGGATGGCCCTCGGTTTATTGTTTATTATTTCAGTTGCATTTTGCTCCCTTCAGGAGGTATCTGTCTTTTTTTTGTACTCTTAGATATCTAGTCTGGATAGCCCTAAACCTAGTATGTTGGGTAGTCAGCTGTAATTTCTTTCGTACAGCTTAGAGGTATCAGTATGTCTGTATTTTTATTTTAAGTCTTGTCCTTATTTATGAATTGTTATATTTATTTTCCTAATTTAATTGGTAAGGGTTCGCCCGACTGGTCTAGGAGAGGATGTCGGGTGCTTGCACGGCTTAACCGGATTCTGGATCGTGTCAATAATACACGATGTTTGGATTTGTATCAAACATCATACCTTATGTTTAAACATAATACATGATGTTTGGATTTGTTTCAAACATTACAACTTATGTTTAAAAATATGATACGATGTTTGGAACATTTAGGTGATTAAACCAAGCAAGTGCTCCTTCATTAGCAATATGACTCAGTGTAATATTATTTTTCTTATAAAAAAAACAGATGGAGTTGGCTGATGAGGTTACCCCATGTATAACGACTGACTTGCCTGATTTGAGTGCTTTGAAGATGTGGATGGAATATCATAATGCATTCGCAATAAAGAAAGTGACATTAAGATCGTCACTTGCCTCGAAGTTTCAAAGATTTTGTGATGCTTCAAACAATTTTAAGCTAATGGATAGATTCAAGGAAAGCTTTTTCAGGCACCGTATTGATTTGCCCAAGGGTGTGTTTGCTCCAAAGCTTGTTCACAACATATTACTTCGTAGGGTTATATGTATGAAGAAGTTTGAAGTGTGGTTTGTATTCTATGATTTGTCTATTCGTATTGGAATGCTTGAGTTTGCTCTCATGAGAAAGCTGAACTGTTCCCTACCTCCCCCTGAAGAATTCTTGGAAGAAGCTCGTAGTAAGGGCAAATATTTATGGGAGTTCATTTCAAGGAAGGGGAAGAAGGCTTCGTCGGGTGACTATCTTCTGCAATTGATAGAGTCTGAAGGTGTTGTGAGGGATGAGGACGTAAGGTTCAGTTTGTGTTTGGCTTGGTTTGAGCACCAAGTTTTGTGTTCAAAGAACTCGAATTGTGGTGTTGAAGATTGAGTGGTTTGTCTAGCGAGCACCCCTGAATAATTTTACAAGTATCCATGGGGAAGAAAAAGCTTTGACTTGACTTTGTATTATCTCATGAAGGATTTTACAAGTCTAAAGGCCCTGAAAATAGCTATACACTCTATGGATTTCCTTGGTCTTTCATGGCATGAGTGTACGAGGCTATCCCAACACTTAGGCTAAGGGAGTACCCTGAGCAGAACAAAATACCAAGGATGTAAAGTTGATTGATGGATAAGGTAGAAAAGGACCCAGACCTAGTGTTCCAGCATGTTGACACTCCGGTAAGGCTTTTCTTTTTTTACTATGCAGATGTTTCACACATAATTATCAAATGTTTACACTGCATTAAATGTTTAAACATTAGTGGTGATGTTTCAACACTGCATTAAATGTTTAAACATTAATGGTGATGTGTAAACATCAATATAGATGTTTCAATACTTTGCATATGTTTCAAACATCATAATGTGTTACACTGTGATGTTTGGATGTTCAGTTTATATTACAAACATAGTTGGTGATGTTAAACATCTCTATAGAGTTTGAATATGTTCAGTCTATGTTGCAGGAGGTGCACCCTTACCTCGTACCTATGCCCAAAGAGTTGAGGGATGTCCTTAATGACTTTGTGCCATTTAAGGACATAGTGGATGAGGTGATTGATGGCTTGATGCAATAGTTAGATGGGGTGACAATGCTGAGGAAACAAAATGTTGTACCTAATACCCCTCTAGAACATGTTGTTCATAGCCGTGGAGCATTTTTGACTAAATACAGTGGGGGCAGGGGTGTTGATATTTTTGGAGATAGTGGAAGAGAATACACTAGAATTACTGGAGATCTGTTTGGATATGCTAGAAGGGAGGATGAGGTTAGAATAGGAGTGGTTAAAAGACAAGAAGATGGTGGCAATAGAGGACTTGTTAGGCCACAAGAAGATGGTGGCAGTACTAGAGGAGGAGTTGTTAGGAGAGACGAAGCAGGTGTGGGAATATTGACTGGAGAATATACTTGCAAATGCTTAAAGTGCAAGGAGGATAATGATAAGTTGATGTTGAGAGTTGGTGGGATTTAGACAATGTTACAAGATTTGAAAGAATTCATGAAAGCCCAGGTGCCCAAGAGAGCAGGGTTTAGAACAGTGTTGCCCAGTAGAGCTCTGAAATCCCCATTTACTGCTTCAGGAAGAAAGGGGAAGAAGAAGATGAGGGAGAAGCTTGATCTTTACAAAACGGTGGATAAGAAGAGTAAAGATGCGCTGGATGCGTCATGGAAGATAAGAAAGAGGAAAAGAGTCTACTTTATCTTGGGCATGAGTACAACTATAAGGATTTGGAATAGGTCATCAGAATGGAATCCAATTTGGAGGAGAAGGTACACACAATTTACCCTTATTATTTTTTGTTAGTGCATATATTAGAGCAGATATTTAAACATGGATTCAATGTTTTAAAAGGCGGGGGCGCAAGGCGAAGCGTTTTACTTACAATGGGGCGAGGCGTAACCCTCGAGACGTAGGGCATAAGCCCCATGGATCTAATTTTTTAATAAAATTTTAATTGATTAATAGCATAATGAGCCAAAAAAATATCGTAAATACATAAAAAAAAGTTAAGAAAATTAAAACAAGAAAAAAAATTATAGTAACAAACAATCTAACATTTTTTACAAGTATAAAACATTGATTAATATTACACTTTTTATGAGACAAATAAACTATATTAACTTTAAAACAAATAAAAAAAATTTATTAATATTAAAGTGAATAAACAATAAAATTTATTACTATTATAATTTAAAATATTAATTCTTCATTGATAAATATAAATTGTTTCTAAATTGTAAAATAACTGACATCTGATTTTGAGTGACATAAATAAGACATGAAGATTAATAACAAGTGATGACATATACCTCGACTATGTATTTTTAGATTAAGTATACAGATGAAATATGTCTCCTTAATTGAGCTACACTCTATTTCTCGATTTCTATAAATGAATACAACTTGTATCAATTATTTTAAAGAAAATTATGGATGAACAATCTTAATTAGGAAATTGGACAGATTATTTGCATAAGTTCTATAAAGCGAGTCCCGAGCGTTGGGTGTTGGGCGTGCTCTGGGCGCACTGCCGGGCGCTTGAGGCGTAAGTCTCACGGATCTAAGCCCCGCCCGAGAGCCTCAGGGCGTTTTGCAAATGCCCCGCCCCGGGGCGAGTCTCGGGCGAGTTCCAAAATTTCCTTTTAAAACAGAGCATGGATTGGGATGTTTAAACATTTATGAGGATGTGCAAACATAAATAGCAGTGTTTAAACATCACCAAAATATTTTGATTTATTTAAACATAATACATAATGTGTAAACATATTTGCTAGTGTTTAGACATTACCCCTTGATGTTTATAAAAATATAAACATTGTTATGATGTTTAAACATATCACAAGATATTTAAACATTGTGTCTGGTGTTTAAACATCTCAATTGATGTTGACATATTCTGCCTGGTATTTATCTATTTTTTTTGCAGCATGTTGATGAAATCATGAGCCTGATGAGACTAAAAAAGAAAGCCTACTCTTAGTACTATCTCAAATCCAATGTCATTTTGGATTTGAATTTCTCAGCAAAGTTGTGTGAGCTCTACAAGAAGAATTTGGTACTCGCTGATGCATTGACTGCAACGATGGAAGAACATCTACAGACTTTTAAATTCAAAAATGATTTGCTGGAAACGCACAAGGTAAGCAGCCAAACCCAGGAGGTGTGAAGTGGGCAGGGGTGAAGAGGATTTTCTGTGTGTTAAAATTGAAAGATGCTCACTTTGTCACTTTGGAGTTCCTTGTGGAGGAAGCTAAAATAAAGGTGTACGACTCCCTGTACAGTGACAACAGTGATGATGCATTTGACACACTAATCCAGCCCATTACACTATGTTCCCCATTTTCATCAGACAGTGCGATATGTTCAAAAGGTTGCCTGAGGATATCGAGTTCGTGGCCATATGAGTGTGTGAAAGACCTCCCAACAAACCTTACTCGTACTGCATCAGGTGGTTATGCCCTTGCTTTCATTGAGCACGCTCTTACGAAGATTCTTGGGACAATCTCTGTGACAAAACCATGGTGGATTTTAGGGTGAAATAGGTTGTGAACATATTATGTGGGAAGATGGTACCGTAGCTTGATAAGTTATGGTGGGACAATTACAATTTGTTGGCCTGTAAGGATAATTAAGTATTTGTTTTGGCTTGTTTGGATATTATGTTTTATTTTTCTTGTTAGTTATGTAAGGATAATCCTTTGTTTTTATGTAAATATTTTTGTTGTGTGTACTGTACACATCTCATTATTTTAAGAAACATCGTATGGATGTTTAAACATCTCATCATATGTGTAAACATATTTAATTATATTGAAACATAATATAGATATTTAAAATATTAAGTGGAATATGCTGAAACATCCTCTGGATGTTTAAACATGTCAACAAATGTGTAAACATCTTAAACAATATTGAAACGTTTGAAACATCTATACAGAAGTTCCATCACCTCGCACTATGTTTAAAACATCACATTTATGTTTAAATAGTCAGTTTAATGAAATTTCTAATGGCATAAGGTGTTTGATCAAAAAAATTTGTGACACTAACTCAATTCAAATCATATAGAAAATTTTCATACCACTTCACAAATATTCAAAACATGTATACATTGAACTTAAAATGAAAGGACAAGACTTAAAAACACGAGATCAAAACAAATATAGAAATTAAATTACTAGACTTAAAAGACATTATTCAAACTAAAACTTCTTCACTTCACTTCACATATCTTTTAGTGGAGAAGTTGGTGGTGTAGATGAGTAGTAACTCGGGTCAATCTTGTGTTCAACAAGAATACCACGGAGCATACGCTTGAAAAGTTGCATATCCTTCTTATAATCCACAAGGAATTGGTCGAACTTATTGGTTACTTTCGTCACTTGTGTCTGCACAATATCAATATACATTAGTATCTGATCCACTTGTGTGCCCAAGGTTGCAATGTTTTCAAGGGCATGCTCAATTTCAGTAGTCCTTGGCACTCTGAAATCATGTTCTGGTGCCCTTAGGTGCCTTCCTCCGCAAGGCATCTTTGTTGTTCTTGTTTTTGTTGTTGAATTGATGCTTGCTGCAGATGTGTTCGATTGTCACAAAGTTGGCTTGTATTTTTTGCTTCAGATTTTGTTTGGACTGGATGGAAGTAATTATGGCACATATATATGCTAAACTTGGTGCCTTTTCGGCTGCATATGTGCTGTTTACAAGAGGTGCCTATTCATTTGTAGTTGTGTATGTGCCTATTCACATACACCCCTTCATAACTTCACATACATCACTTCGTAACTCCACATACACCTCTTCATCTTTTTCCTTGGACACGTTAAAATAACGAAACATTCACATCAAATACAACTACCAATTGGCACAAAAAAAAAACTGCACATTCACACCAAATAATTATTTTGGCATTAATCCGGTTTTTAAAAAACATCATCAAGCATGTTTAAACATCTCGAAAGAATGTTAAACATCGTCTTGGTATGTTTGAAACATCACAGTTGATGTGCAAACATGAATACCGATGTTTAAACATATAATTTTAATGTTTAAACATACATCAAAATATTTAAACATGGCGAGTAAATATTTAAGCATAAGTACTAATGTTTAAACATGACAACCAAATGTTTAAACATCTTGTTAGATGGTTATATTTAAGTTTGAGTTTTCAATAAGAATGAGTTCAATTATCAATATATACTTACTTTAAAGTATTTTTTTTTTTTTACCGTTTTCACTCCTAAACCCTTCAATTTTCGATGAAAACTTAGATTAACTCTAATAATTTGATAGATCACAACAAGCTCCTTTATTAATGTTCATCTACATGAGTGAACAAGTTAAGATTGAGTTCTCACTCCAATTTTGTTCAAGATCATTCACATACACATAGAAACAATAAGTCCAATTTTGTTCAAGATCATTCACATACACATAGAAACGACTACTTATTGGAGTTTAAACAACCAATATGTTCACCTTTCAATAAAAATACATGTAAACGCTTAGTTGTTAGTGTTATCACTCATAACACTAACACATTTTACTCAAACACCTCAATCTTAAATGTTAGAAACACCAATCATTAGTGTTATCATTTCAAACACCTTCAATATCGATGGAATTATACTTTATATACTTAATCATTAAGTTTAAACATTAAAAATGTGTAATTATTCGTCTTATCACTCAAAATATAGTTGAAAACTTGCAAAAAATATATTTCTACATGCAAACATATCATGATATGTTTAAACATTTCATGAAATGTGTAAACATATCATGCTATGTTGCAAACATTTGTCGAGATGTTTAAACATTTGTTGTGATGTTAAACATCTAAAGAAATGTTTAAACATCGATTATGATGTTTAGAATATCTGGTAGGATCTTAAACGTTTATCAATATGTTTACACATTTTCCGTGATGTTCAAACATATCGTCTTATGTTTAAACATCAGGGGCGATGTTTAAACATAAAGGTTTATGTTTAAACATCACACGTGATGGTTAAACATCGAGTGTTATGTTTAAATATCATGACATGATGTTTGAATAAATTAGTGGGATATTAAATATAACGAAATATGTTTAAACATATTGTTAAATATTTAAGATCCCGCCTGCTTGTTTAACAGTGCATTTATACTAGAATGACAAGAAACACATAAGAAGAAGACATAAATCGACTAGTTATTTAAAAGACTGAATGTAATATATTAATACGTTCGATGAAGAAATCAAAATTACATGATATATAAAACTTAAATGCAATGTAACGTTCACAAGATAATAATACGTTCAATAAGGAAACTAGACCATATGTAATAACTTAAAATATATCTTAAACTTCATCCTTCTGAAATCTCCATTTCCAGTTCATCCAAGATTTCTGTAATTACTTGCATGACCCTTCGGTGATCCCTCGCTTGCTTGTACCTTAAACGCTAGAATCTGCTCGTAGTGTTTCCATGGATCGATTCATCTACCCCATGTCATCCTTTAGAATTGCAACTTCCCAATTTATATCGTCTCGTCGGTCTCTTTGCTGCGCGTTTTGTATTGGTCAGTTTCGATGGGATTTCTGATCACTATTGCCAACCTGTAAGGGTTTGTTTGATCCTGCTTCAGACATTTTTTTTCTATTGAAGTTGTTACAGATGGAAAATATGCATATAGTGTTGGTTCATATAGTTTTGGGTATTTATAGGCTGTCAATGTGGTTTTTAAAAGTCATTGTTTATACTTAAAGAGGTACTTTGTGGACTGAATGCGTCTTTTCAGTGTAGATGTGCAGTTTTGCAATGTGCATGACATGAAAAGTAGTCATATAGCAGTTACACCCCTCAATACACAATTATGTTGAAACATCTGTCGTGATATTTAAACATCGAGTGAGATGTTTAATATATTAAGTGGAATCTTAAATATTTTCTAATATATTTAGACATTACATGTGATGTTTAAACATATTAACCTATGTTGAAATATTTGTTCTAATATTTACACAATTGACATATGTTTGAACATTATTTTAGATGTTTAAATATTTAGTTGTATGTTTAAACATTGTTCAAGATGTTTAGAATAGTTTCAAGTACGATCAAATATTTTATATTAAAAATAAAGGCAAGCAAAGTATGAGAAAATAAGACACAACTTAATAACTTAATACGAACATAAATAACGGATTGTCTAAACATAAATTAAATATTAAAGAATTGTCTAGAACGAAGTTCAGAAATTAAACAACAAACACCCAAATAAAAGGATTGTTCAAAGCAGCAACTAAACACTTGTTTCTTCATTCTAACTTGGTCTTGTAACTGTTGGGCATGTAGTTCTTTTGTGCCCAAAGCCTTTTGCAGATCCAGAATTTGTTTCTCCTCTTTTTGAATCGCTCCCCAATGGATGGAATTCTCTTCACCCTCCTTCTTCCACGGCCGAGTTTCAAGTAAGGGTAAGATAATTTTCATTCCTTTAGTTCTTGAGGACAGCCATGCCAAGATTGTTCATCCGGAACGTGATAGATTGTTTTGGCATACACAAGCAAGTAAGAATCTACATAATAATATGGCAACCTGTATTCGTAGATTTACCTCCCAAACTCATTTGGATACTTCACCCTCATAGCTGCCATAGCATGTGGACAAGGTACCTTGTCCAAATCAAACCGCTTATAAGTACATGTCCTATTGTGTAGGTCCACCTCATAAGTCATATTTGTTGGACCTCCTCCTTTTACTTTGAAAAAATGGGTATTCAATCGATACACCAGAAGTTTGCTGCCCAATAAATTGTTAGCTGATATCTCGTCTTCAATTAAGGAGAGACAAGTGATGCAGCCCGAACCCGTGCTGATCAAGTATTCAACCTATCGAGGCCGGTGACACGAAGCCAAGCCAAGCTCTTGCATGATGTTCACATTCAGCTTGCGTGGCCGGGAGAAAGCAACCGTTCGGATGTTGAGTGGTCGAGTGCAAGATATGAAGGCTACATTTTCAAGCTCGAGCCCGGAGAAGGAAGTGACCAAATACTCAATATTGACGCCGAGCAGTGAAGTGACTGAAGGGCTACAAATGTGCCCGAGGCAGGAGACCGTCCGACTTCAAGTGTTCGAGGCTGAAGAGTGACCGAGCACAAGAGCACCCGAACACTTAAATATCATCCATACGTGGCTTGTTTTCATTGGTCGTCTGTGACCATTTCCTAGTTTACCCTTGGGCGATCTATATAAACCCCTTAGTATTCCATTTGTTAGGGAGTTGATTTTAGATATTGAATGATAAGCCGAGTGCTTTTGTATCTTTGTCGTGAGTCGAACCCCGTCGTGGGATTTGTATGGAACTTGTGTCAATCGGTGGATTCCTTTTGAACATTTTCTTTTTTGATCATTCAATTTGCAAGAAGCATGGTTTGTCTTCTTGAGGATTGTTGCCTAGTTTAGGTGCTTCTTTGATTATCAACCCGACTGGCCCCAAGACTAGTTCCTTGGGTTTGTTTGGATTGAAGCTTAAAATTGTCAAGCTTCTATCTTTACTTTCTTGTTTATTTCTGCTGTTTGTTCGGTTGCTAAGCTTCTCACCGATTGACTTGCACCATATTGGTATCAGAGCACGGTTTGGGCTTGTTCTTACAACTCCAATCCTGTTCTTTATCTTTATCTTCGTGCATTTGTGTCTTTTGTTTCAGTTTTGTGTTCTTGTTAATGTGTTGTGTTAGTGTTCTTATTTTATTAAAAAAAAGTAAAAAGAAAAAAATCAAAAATTTTGGTTGTTGGTTGGTTGTTTGGATTAAGCAACCCCAGATTCTTGTTCACTATTGTTTGGAGATTCAAACGAGCATTTGTCGTACACTGTTGCTCGACAAGGGTTTCTTGTTGTCTTTGAACTGTTCCGACATGGTGTTTAACTTTGATAACTCTAGTTGAGTCTTGGTTGTTTGTTGTTGAAGACTAGTGATTGGAGTTTGATTTGGGTCGAGTTTTGTGCTTAAAATTTAAAGTTCTATCGTTTAGCCACCATCCGTACGCCGAAAACTTGTTACATTGTAACAGTGTAGAGATGATTGTTTTGTTTTACATCCAGAACTTGATGATAGAACAGTTGATCAAGGCAAAGTTGAGGCAGATTCGAAGAAAAATCCTATTAGGGTTTTGCAAAGTGGGAAAGTGGTTGGCAATTTGAATGGTGTTGATGCAAAGGAGAAGAAGACTGTAGCTAATGTGCACACTGAAAAAACAGTTCAAACTCAAAGAAGAAATAGTGTGAAGAAATTTGTACATCCTAATAGGAACCCCAATGTTTGGACTAGGGTTGTCACCAAGAAAAATTCGACAAAGGAAGCTGAAGTGGTAAAGAATAATGAAATGATAGCAAAGAATGCTTTTTGCTATTTTACAAGTTGATGCCGATGACAATGTTGATAAGGAAGACCAAGGAGATCAAGTTCAAGGAGAAGTGCCTCAAGTTCATAATATTTCTGATCAATCTAACTTGAAATTCCCAACTCGTGTGAGTGAACAAGTTAAAAATGGAAAAACAATCATTGAAGACCCAAAGGTGATTGGTACAAAGAATTGGGTGTTGAACACTTTTCAGGGTCAACCTAAAATTAACGAGCTCAAGGGATCCAGTATTGTGAAGGAAATTCCTTCTAGGGTTGGAAATGAAGCTGAAGGTGTTGATTTACTGGAAATTAATGAGGCTCAGGACAAAGATCGTGCCTAGTAATTGCTCCTCAAAGTGCAAGCTCAATTAACAAGGATGATTTGGTTAATAAATATCAGTATGTTTAATACGTCAGTGTTAGGTGAGCTTAGAGGAGTTAATCCTGAAGCGTGTGCATTAATTCAAAAAGCCCTAGGGTTAGTTAATTCACGTAATCAGGTTGGTGAGAAGGAATTGCTTTTTATTCCTCAGTCTCCTACTGTTCCTTCAGTCGATGTGGGAAGTGGCAAGGAGAATTCTGGCAGGAAGAACATAGTTGACAGTCCGGATTACTCAGGATGCTTTAAGTGCTTCAAAAAGGATCACGCCGTTATGGATTGTCCTATGTGGGAAATAGAGTGGATGAAAAACAGAGCATCTAAGGATAAGGAGAAGGAGATGTCAAAGGAAAATGACAAAGATAAGAAGAAGTCAAGACGGCCTCCAAACTTCAGAGCAGAAAGGAGGAAGAAGACCCTCGAGAGTTTAGAGGAGGGAGAGATCCGTCAAGGCCACCTGTGTTCAACGGGACTCACTACAAGAGCTGGAAGAAACAGATGAAAATTTTCCTGCAAGCAACTGATTATAGTCTGTGGCTGATCGTGAAGAGAGGACCTCATGTTCCTGTGAAGAGAGCAGTAAATGGAGTATTGGTGCCAAAGAAGGTGGAAGAACTAGATCCTCAAGATCTAGACTGGTTATAGGCAAATTCCAAGGCTAAATGGTACCTGAAGAGAGGACTTACCTATGAGGTGCTTGCAAGGATACTTGAATGCGTTACATACCTGATGTAGTGCAGATTTGTGGATATTTGTCTCTCATATCTTTCTCAGTTTCCCATATCATATATTCTACGTTATTGCTTCGCCACAACACCTTAACTGAAGGAATGTCTTTCGTCCTTAACCAACAAATCAGCCTATCTAATATTTCAACTGGCCGCTCTTCATAAGTCAACTGCTCTATGATCTGGACATCATCTATTGGTACAATTTTGGAAAGATCTCCGACACATTTTCGGAGCATGGAAAGATTGAATACTGGACGTACCTCCTGAAGATCTGCTGGAAGGTCTAACTAGTAGGCTACATGCCCAACTCGTCTAATAATCTGATATGGACCTATAAATCTAGGGCTAAGCTTGCCCTTCTTGCCGAATCTCATAGGCAATACCTTTATGAATACCCAATCAGCAATCTGAAATTCTAAATCTCAACGTCGGTTATTTGTATAGGACTTCTGTCTGCTCTGCGCTGCTAATAATCTTTCCCTGATCAACTTAATTTTATCAACTGAATGCTGGATTAAGTCTGGACCTATCAATTGAGACCCACCAAACTCGAACCATCCTATAGGAGACTTGCATTTGCGGCCGTACAAAGCTTCATATGGCGCCACCTATATGCTGGAACGATAGCTATTATTGTACAGAAATTGTATCAACGGTAGATATTCATTCTAGCTGCCCCAAAAACCTAACACACAAGCTCTAACCTTATTTTCTAACATCTGAATAGTTTGCTCAGCCTGTCCGTCTGTCTAGGGATGAAATGTTTTACTCAGATTCACCTACATCCCCGAACCTATCTGGAATGATCGCCAGAAATTAGATGTAAAATATGCGCCCCTGTTTGAAATGATAGATAATGGAATACCATGTAGGCGCACTATCTCTCTGATATAAAGTTTGGCATAATCCTCTACTGCGTAGGTAGTTCTAACAGGCAAGAAATGAGCTGATTTGGTAAGCCTGTCAACTATAACCCAGATAGAGTTGTACCTGCTCTGAGTACGGGGTAAGGCTCCAATGAAGTCCATATTCACTGCTTCCCATTTCCATGATGGAATCTCTATCTCCTGCAATAAGCGACTAGGTTTTTTATGCTTGATTTTAACTTGCTGGTAGTTAGGACACTGAACCACAAGTTCTGCTATGCCACGCTTCATTCTTTCCCACCAGTAAATTTGCTTAAGATCATGGTACATCTTAGCCGAACCTGGATGAACAGTGTATCTGGGATAATGTGCCTCTGCCATAATCTATCCACATATATCTAGCACATCAGGAACATAAATTCTGTCTTTATACATGACAATCCCTTCACTAGTAACCCTGTATGGTGATTTCGGTTTTCTTGTGGCTACATGTTTGTATTCAACTAGAACTTGATCTGCGTATTGGTGTTGTTTTACTTCTATCACTAGGCAAGTAGTGGTTGTGTTGTGAACTTTAAATCATGTGTCCTCTGAATCTATCAATCTGACTCCAAGACTAGATAACTAGTGGAGTGCATGAACTAACTTTCTCTTCTGTAGATGCAAATAAGATAAACTACCAGTGGACCTACGACTCTGGGCATCAGCTACAACATTCGCTTTACCTAGATGATAAAGAATGTCCATGTCGTAGTCCTTCAGCAACTCTAGCCACCATCTTTGTCATAGGTTTAGCTCCTTCTGCTTAGATATGTACTGGAGGCTCTTGTGGTCTGTATAAATATCAACATGAACACCGTATAAATAATGTCTCCAAATCTTCAATGCATGAATGACTGCTAAAAGGTCCAGATCGTAGGTAGGGTAGTTTAGCTCGTGCTTTTTTAGCTGTCTAGAAGCATAAATAATTGCTTTTCCGCGCTGCATCAATACACAACCAAGACCAATTTGAGAAGCATCACAGTAAATAACATAGCCCTTAGATCCCTCAGGAAGTGTAAATACTGGAGCTGTAATCAACCTGATCTTCAGTTCTTGGACGTTGTGCTCACAAGAGTCTGACAATTGAAATTTGGCTGCTTTCTGTATCAATTTGGTCAGTGGAGCTGCAATAGAAGAAAACCCCTCTACGAACCTTCTGTAATAACCTGCCAAACCCAATAAACTATGTTCCTCAGTTGGTGTCGTAGGTCTAGGCCAATTCTTCACAGCCTCAATCTTCTGGCCATCTAATTTAATTCCTTCTGCTAAAGCTATATGGCCAAGAAATGCCACTGAATCTAGCCAAAATTCACACTTCGAGAACTTAGCATATAACTGCGAGTCCCGAAGACTACCCAATACTATGCATAGATGCTCCACATGTTTTTGATTTAGACTTTGAATAGCCGAGAATATCGCCAATAAATGCAATCACAAATGAATCCAAGTAAGGCCTAATACGTTGTTCATCAAATCCATAAATACTGCAGGGGCATTAGTTTTCCCGAATGACATTACTAAAAACACGTAATGGCCATACTTGGTCCTGAATGAAGTCTTAGGAACCCTAGAGCTAGTCGACCAAGTTATCAATCCTGGGCAGAGGGCATTTATTCTTGATTATGACTTTATTTAGCTGTCGATAATCTATGCACATGCGTAGAGAGCCGTCTTTCTTTTTGAAAAATAATATCGGGGCTCCCCACGGGGAAGTGCTAGGTCTGATGAGACATTTATCTAACAAATCCTTCAGTTGCTCCTTAAGTTCTTTCATCTATGTTGGTGCCATCCTATAAGGAGGAATCGATATGGGTTGCGTACCTAGTACTCGATATGGGTTGCGTACCTAGTACTGCATCAATAGAAAAGTCAATCTCCCGCTATAGAGGAAGACCAAGTAACTCATCTAGAAACACATTAGGGAACTTATTCGCTACCGGAACTGATTCAAGAGTTGATGTCCCCTTCTCTGTGTGTCGAACATGAAGAATATGATGTAAACAACCTTTTGCGATTAGCTTCCTTGCCTTAAGGTAAGAAATAGACACACCCCTTGGCGATGCCGAAACACCCTGCCACTTTATAGCTAATTATCCTAAAAAAGTGAAACTGGACTGTCTTCGCTCTACAATCAACGTTAGTGTAACAGGAAGACAACCAATCCATACCAAGAATAACATTGAAATCAACCATTTCTAACTCAATTAAGTCGGTTGTAGTTCTATGGTCACCAATAATCACAGTGCAACCTCTGTAAACACGCCTAGCTACTACTAAATCACCAACTGAAGTGGCTACCCTGAAAGGTATAATAGCCTCTGGTTTTATTCTGAATTTAATAACAACTAAGGGAGTAACATACGATAGTGTACACCAGGATCTATCAACACAAATACATCGAGAGAATTATTGACAGAATACATGTGACTACGTCTGGTGAAGCCACCTAATCTTGTCGACCAATAAGAAAATATGTGCGGTTCTTAGGACGGTCTACTGTAGCAGCTCCACTTCAGCCTTTACCACGACCTGCTGGTACTTGAGGAACTTGACCCTAAAGGTGTGCTGGTGCTGAGGAAGCTCCTGCTGATCTAGCGGGCTGGGCTGCACCACTACCACACTTAGTCGGGCTATCTCGCATGAAATGGCCTATCTCGCGACAAATATAACAAGTGTCAACTCCTAACTGACATGGGCCCAAGTGGCGTTTATCGCAATCTTGGCATCTGGGATATGTCTGACTGGCCGTTCTAGAAGTACCATGATGCTGAAATCCTGAAGTGTGTGATACTGACTAGCTCTAGAACTGAGAATGTCTAACAAATCTTCGGCCATGAAACTGTAGAGATATACTAGCTTGTGGTTGCCTGACACTATGCTGCCTACTGACTCTATATGTCTCTCCAAACTAACCAGAAAATATGCCCCTCGTATGTGATCCTCTATCCCTGTCGGACCTCTGTTTCTGCATCCTCTCCTCAAGTGATAAAGCAAATGCATGAATGCATGATATGCTCATACCTGGCTGAATAGCAACAGTCATATACTCGTTCACCAGGTGTGGACCTAGTCCCACTACATACCTGTGAACTCTATCCTCCATAATCGCCACTACCGTAGGGGCAAACCTCGTTAAAGAATTAAAGAGATAATTATACTCTTCTACACTCAAGCTTCCCTGTCTCAAGGTCAGGAACTGATCAACACATGCTCTTTGTCTCTCTATAGGCATATACTGATGAAGTAAGGCATCCGAGAATTCCTGCTAAGTCGCTGCGGTAGCATCTGGCCCTCTAGATAACTCCCATATTTGATACCACCCTGCTGCTATGTCCTGTAATCTGAATGCATCTAACTCTACTGACTTTGTGTCTGACATGTGCATGACCCTCAACACCCTGGCTATCCTCACTAATAAATCCTGAGGGCCCTCTCCTGTACGGTACCCAGTATAGAGTGGAGGCTCTAATCTTATAAAATCCATGGTTCTGGATATAGTGCCATCTCCCTGGGTATTTTCAATGTGCCGCCTAGCCTGAGCAGCTACAAGACTAGTCAATAATTTGATGGCATCCCTCACTTCCTACCCAGACTATCAAGCTGAGGAGCTGGAGGTACAGTAGCTGCAGTACCTCTAATATCACCCTGAACTGAGGGGATCTGTGAGGCCTCAGGTGGAGCCTCAGGTCTGGACTCCTCATTCCCTGCCACCTCAGGTGGCACTCCGCTGGTACCTGGCCGGTAATGGCCTTGCCCTTCTGGGCAGCTGTTAGTTTCTTCGGCAGCATCGCTGCATTCAAAACATTATGTTTAGAAGGCTGAATATATAATGGTGGCCCTATCGCACGATCTAGAGAAGAAAGAAGACAACCATCCAGAAGCGCCATGTAGCCTCTTGTTCATAAGTATGGCGAGCAACATATTCGTTAACAAGACTCCACTAGACACGGCATATAGACACCCTAGGATTGAACTGCTCTGATACCATTTTCATCACTACCCAACCTAGGGCTGCGACGGATAACCGACACTGAGTGCCGATCATCGCTAAACCTACTAAGAATCTACTAATAATAGAGATAAGCTAGCAACCCGGTCATATATACATACATATTTGCTGAAAGCATAAAGTCTCAAGGACAAGGCTGAACTACACATGGACATATCTACAGGCCTCTAAGAGTGTTGAACTGGATATACAAAGGATGGGACAAGGCCTTACCATACCTACTAGATGTTTGTACAAGATACAAAAAGTAGTAAACTTTGAGAGGAGGCGGAGTGACTCCAATGGCTGGTAGATAGCCTACTAACATGGCTCAAACCTGATCTGTTTGTACCTGTGAGGCATGAAACACAGTGCCCAAGAGAGGACGTGAGTACGTGATCTTGGGCATATTTCTTGTGATTTGGAACTAAATTCTTACCACTTTTGGCTTTATTTTAAGGATATTATGTGCTCAACAATGATCAAATTGAGATACATTGCTAACTTGAGGTGTTTGGATGTTATAGGAATGAAATGAAGGAAACTAGAGCTTAATATGGACGAAAACAAGGAAGTGGCAGCACATACAGCCATCCATGCTTCGCATGGATCAGTGTTTCGAATGGGAAGAGCAAGAATTGAAGAAAATAAAGGAGCAGCAGTGCAAACAGCGGGTGGCGCGGGGCATGAGCCAGTGTTTGCGATGGAAAGTTGTCCTAGACGACTTGGGAGAGGCCAAAAATGTTTCCCACTTATTGCATTCCATATATAAATCCTTAAAAACATATTTTTTTAGGGGAATTACGGATATTTTGGAGGCAAGAACCACGGTAGAGGCTAGAGAACTAAGATTCATCAATTGAGTTGTAATTCTTATTTTCTCTTCATTGTTTCATTAATTTTAGATTATTTTGTGAGAAAGCTATCTTGTCTATGAGTAGCTAAACTCCATTGTTCTAGGGTTATGGGTTAACCATGAAAGTTGTACTCTGAAGTTGATTGAATCCTATTAAATTTATCAGATTGAGTTGTTTATTTAATTCTGCTCTAAATTACTTGTTTCCTGGCCAGTTGTTAAGTACTATCCATGAACCTAAGGTTGAACTCGAAAGTGGGAACCATAGGTTGTAACAGAATTAAATAAAGCGTGTTCCTGAACCCGGGCAGCGGGGAATGGTTTCACGGTTAGGATAGAAATATACCTAACAGTCACGCCTAATCAGTATACACGAGAAGCACATGCATTCTTGTTAGTTCTAATTCCATAGACATATAGGCGTTAGGTTGGCTTGAATAGGCGAGTAGGGTATCGAAAGAGCTCAGTGAGTATAATCAATCCTGTGATTAGCAACTCAGATAAATAAAGTTAATTCAATTAGTGTATGAGTGCAACTAGGCTGATGATCGTCCCATGACCTGGAATATTTCCTCTCACTGATATCTAAAACTCTGAATTGTCTTGTATTTCATTTACTTCAATTACCTTTAGTTAATTAGTTAATGAAACACACTCGAAATCTGGTTAAACTTTCTTGAACAATATTTGAATTAAAGTTTGTCTAGTTAATAGTTAATCAATAGTCCTCATTCCTCGTTGGAACGATACTTTCCTATCACTTTATTACTTGATCGACTGCGTATACTTACGTGTGCGTTTGGAAAGACAAGTTTTTGGCGCCGCTGCCCGGGACTAAGATTTAATTAGTTTCTAGATAGCTTTTATTTGTTATTTGTTCAAGATTAATTTTTTTTAGTTGTCTTTAGGTGTTTCAGGTTTTGGCTTGAATGCGAAGGAGCAAGAGTGGTGATAAACTCTACACTTTTGACCCTGAACTTCAAAGACTTTTTCACAGACTAAGGAAGGAGGCCAGA
Source organism: Petunia axillaris subsp. axillaris (assembly GCA_029990575.1). Taxonomy (NCBI): domain Eukaryota; kingdom Viridiplantae; phylum Streptophyta; class Magnoliopsida; order Solanales; family Solanaceae; genus Petunia; species Petunia axillaris. The sequence goes on along the minus strand of JARKNS010000001.1, from coordinate 5,836,606 downwards.
CTCAAAGCATAGCTAGAGAAAGCTCTTATTTCTGAACTTGCAGAGATGGCTGAAAATCAAAACCGTGCCATACTGGATGTGGCCAGACCTACTATCCATAACATAGCCAAAGCTATTGTGAGGCCCACCATTACTGGTAAATTTGAGCTGAAAGAGAGTATGATCCGACTTTTCCAGTCTAATGGTCAATTAGCGGGCTTGTCACATGAAGATCCTCAACAGCACATGCAGAATATTCTGGAGATCAGTGACACTTACAAATATGTTGACGTGTCAGATGAGTATATACGGTTGACTATGTTTCCATTCACCTTGTTGGGTGAAGCAAAGAAGTGACTCTTGGTCCAACCACCAAACTCCATTAACTCTTGGGACGAACTGGCAAAGAAGTTTCTGATCAAATTCTTTCCATCAGAGGAGATAGGTGAAGCATGGGAAAGGTTCAAGGCATTTTTGAGAAGCTGCCTATATCATGGTCAATCAAAAGAGGTATTGGGACATATTTTTGTTGAGGGACTGCAATCGCATAGTAAAATCTTGCTGGATGCTTATTGTGGCAAACCAAGTCTAGAGAAGCAGTATGATGAGGTAGAGATCATTCTTAACAAAATTTCAGAAGGCAGTCAACATTATCAAGGTGACTCAGGCAGAGGCAAAAATATCAAGCTAGGTGGAAAGGTGGAAGTGGATGTACTGACAGCTATGAGAGCTAAAATGGCAGCAATGCAACACTCTGTTAAGCAGCAACTTGATACAGTACTAGTCCAGGTAAGAAAGCCACAGACTCTTCCCTAGGTTTAACAAGTGCAAGCAACTCCATACTGTGATGTGTGTGGTGGATCTGATCATATAAGTAATGTTTGCATGGACAACCAAGAGTCTACATTTTACGTGGGTCAGCAGGGCAGGGGTTTCAACCAAAATGCTCAGTATGGCAACACTTACCAGCCTAAATTTCGCAACCACCCTAATTTCTCATGGGGTGGTAATCAAGGCGGACAAGGCAGCAGACAACCTCAAGGTAATACTCAGCAAGTGCAGAATCCACCGCAGCAGAAACAGCCTGAAACGTGAAAAATAGAGGCAATGATACAACAACTGGCTGTTGATCTTAATAAAAAAATTTCAACTCTCCAGCAGAACCAGGACAGTGCCATTCGCTCTTTAGAAAAACAAATGGGACAGCTTGCTAGTAATCAAAATACAAGGCCAATTGGTGCATTTACAAGCAAAACTGATCCCAATTCCAAGGAACAAGTGCAAGCAGTTTCATTAAGAAATGAGAGAGAGCTGGAAGAATTGCGAAAAAAGCCAAAGCAGTCTAACTCTGACAAAGGAAAAGAACCAGAGCCAGTAGTCAAAGTCGAGAAGGAGGCAGAAAAGCTAGAGGCAGTGATTGATGCTAAACCGCCACCTCCCTTCCCTCGAAGGTTGCAAAAGAATCTGCAAGATCCTGCAGTCACGAAGATCTTGGGCATACTCAGTCAGACTAGTATCAATATTCCATCAGTAGGTGTGCTCCGAGGAATTCCAAAGTATACCAAGTACATCAAAGACATAGTGTCATCAAAGAGGAAACTCAATGAATTTAAAACTGTGGCACTTACTGAAGAGTGCACCTCCTGGGTTCATAACAAACTCCCTCAGAAGTTGAAGGATCCAGGTAGTTTCACCATTCCTATTCGTGTTGGCAACATAGCAGTTGGTCGAGCCCTATGTGATCTAAGGGCTAGCATAAATCTTATGTCATTATCTGTGTGCAACCAACTGGGTCTCGGTACTCCAAAGCCAACAACAGTCTCACTTCAGTTAGCTGATCGGTCTACTACTTATCCTGAGGGGGTGATTGAGGATGTATTGGTTCAAATTGGTCAATTTATTTTGCCCGCTGATTTTGTTAGCCTGGATTATGAGGCAGATAAGGAAGTCCCTATCATCTTGGGTCGGCCTTTCTTAGCCACTTGTGATGCTGTGATCTGTGTCCGGGAGGGAAAAATGACAATAAAGGTGGATGATCAGGAAGCAGTTTTCAATGTGTACAAGGCTCTAAAAATATCTAACCATCATGAAGAGTTGTCCATGATCACAGTAAATGACCCGGAGGGGAAGTCGAGTGATCCAGCTAATTATGTTAATGATGATTTGCAGCGAGCACTGATGTTGGGAGAAGAAACTAGTGAAGATGCTGATATAGAGGAGATGTTGCAGCTTTTAGACTACTCTTGTGACTTTATTAAGGGGTTTCCCAAGTTTGAGCCTCTGGATAGACCGCTAGGGACACCCCGCAAGCCATCTATTGAAGAGGTGCCCATGCTTGAGCTAAAACCTTTACCTTCTCATCTTTGTTATGCTTATTTGGGACAATCTGACACTTTACCTGTGATTATTTCTTCTCTTTTGTCTGATCTGCAGGTAGAAAAGCTATTGAGAGTGTTACGAGAGCATAAGAGTGCTATTGGCTGGACCATAGCTGATATCAAGGGAATAAGCCCGGATTTTTTCATGCACAAGTTCTTTATGGAGGAAGGATACAAGCCAAGTGTGGAGCATCAGCGTCGCCTCAATCCAATAATGAAAGATGTGGTAAAGAAAGAGGTGATTAAATGGTTAGATGCAGGTATAATCTTCCCTATCTCTGACAGCAAGTGGGGAAGTCCAATGCAATGTGTCCCTAAAAAGGGAGGGATGATAGTGGCGAAAATGAGAATAATGAACTTATCCCCACAAAAACTGTTACAGGGTGGAGGGTGTGCATTGATGATAAAAAATTGAATAAAGCCACCCGAAAGGATCACTTTCCCCTTTCCTTTATTGATCAGATGTTAGATATGCTAGCTGGCCAAGAGTATTACTGTTTCCTTGACGGTTACTCTGGCTATAACCAGATATGGATTGCTCCCGAAGACCAGGAGAAAACTACTTTTACATGCCCTTATGGTACCTATGCCTATAGGAGGATTGCATTCGGGCTATGTAATGCACCTGCTACTTTTCAAAGGTGTATGATGGCAATTTTCACTGATATGGTGGAAAAGTTTGTCGAAGTGGTCATGGATGATTTTTTGGTCTTTGGTTCTTCTTTTGATGCTTGTCTAACTAACCCTTGTCTAGTGCTTGCTAGGTGTGAAGAAACAAACCTTGTTTTAAACTGGGAAAAATGCCATTTCATGGTTCGTGAAGGTACAGTTTTGGGACACAAGGTGTCCACTGCTGAAATTGAGGTTGACAAGGCGAAGGTGGAGGCGGTTGAAAAATTACCTCCGCCCACGTCTGTGAAGGGAGTCCGAAGTTTTCTCGGACATGCTGGCTTCTATAGGAGGGTTATGAAAGATTTTTCTAAGATTTCTACTCCTTTGTGCAGGTTACTTGAGAAAGAAGAAGTATTTGTGTTTGATGAGGCCTGTATGAGGGCCTTTAATGAGCTTAAAGAGAAATTGGTCTCTGCGCCAATAATAGTAGCTCCTGATTGGACTGCAACATTTGAATTAATGTGTGATGCTAGCGATGTCGCTATTGCTGCAGTACTGGGGCAAAGGAGGAACAAGGTGTTCCATTTCATTTACTACACAAGCAAAACTCTCAATCCCGCCCAATTAAATTACACAGTTAGTGAAAAAGAGTTGCTGGCAGTAGTGTATGCCTTTGATAAGTTTCAGGCATACTTGGTTGGAACAAAAGTTATTGTCTACACATGCCACGCAACAATCAAGTATTTAATTGATAAAAAGGATGGTAAGCCTCGACTAATTCGTTGGGTGTTATTGCTGCAGGAATTTGACTTGAAGGTTCGAGAAAGTAAGGGAAAGGAAAATCAAGTAGCTGACCACCTATCTAGGTTGGAGAACCACAAGCATGTGGATGAGGGATGTTTGATCACAGAAACCTTCCCTGATTAGCAGCTTTTTGCCATCACCAATTACTCGGACCCATGGTATGCTGACTATGTCAACTATTTGGTAAGTGAGGCAGTGCCACCACATCTGACTGTAGAATGTAAGCATCGTTTCTTCCATGATGTGAGATTTTATATGTGTGATGAGCCGTTTCTGTTTAGAGTGTGTGCAGATCAGTTGGTGAGAAGATGCATTCCTGAGGAAGAGACGGAGGTTGTTCTGCAAGAGTGCCATGCATCTCCTTATGGGGGTAATCATGGTAGTGATAGAACAGCAACCAAAGTACTTCAGTCTGGTTTCTATTGGCCAACACTGTTCAAAGATGCTCATGCTTTTGTAAAGAAGTGTGATCGGTGTCAAAGGACCGGCACAATCACAAGGAAGCAAGAGATACCTCTGCAAGGCATTCTAGAGGTGGAGATTTTTAATGTGTGGGGGATCGACTTCATGGGTCCCTTCCCCTCGTCGAATGGTAGCAAATACATTTTACTGGCAGTGGATTACGTGTCTAAATGGGTAGAGGTTGTTGCTCTTCCTACTAATGATGCGAAGAACATTTTCACCAGGTTTGGAACTCCGCGGACTTTGATTAGTGATGAAGGTACACACTTCTGTAACAAGTTGCTAAACAACCTTCTAGCTAAATACGAGATCAAGCATAAGGTCGCCACTGCCTATCATCCGCAAACTAGCGGGCAGGCTGAGTTGTCCAATAGAGAGGTGAAGCAAATTCTTGAGAAGACTGTTAGTGCGAATAGGAAGGATTGGGCTACCAAGCTCGATGATGCACTCTGGGCATATAGGACAGCTTATAAAACTCCAATTGGGACTTCACCGTACAAGTTGGTATATGGGAAAGCATGTCACTTGCCAGTCGAGCTTGAGCACAAGGCCTATTGGGCGATTAAAAGCTAAATTTTGATATGGAATTGGCGGGTGAGAAGAGATTGTTTCAACTCAATGAACTTGATGAGTTTAGGTTGCACGCGTATGAAAATACAAAGTTATATAAGGAGAAGATTAAGTGGTGGCATGACAAGCGTATTCAGCACCGTCACTTGTAGCCGGCCAACTAGTTCTTTTATTTAACTCCAGGTTGAAGCTCTTCCCTGGTAAGCTCAAGTCGAGGTGGTCTGGTCCGTTAGAATTTGTTAAGTTGATGCTCCATGGAGCGATTGTATTGCGAGACCCGGGTTCGGATAAGTCGTTTCTAGTGAATGGGCAAAGAGTGAAGCGATATTGGGGGGGGGGGGTAAAGTCGATAGGCTTAAATCCTCCATTTCTTTGGTCGACCCTTCAAAAAGGGATGTACTCGTCGTGCCGCGACGTTAAATCAAGCGCTTCATGGGAGGCAACCCATGTTTTATAATTTTTATAGTTAGTTAATCCGTGTTTTCATTTAAAAAAAAGGATTTTTACGAGTATTAATGTGTGTGTATGTGTAGTGTATTTTTACAGGTGATAAAGGAGCATTGGATGAGCAGGAGACAGTGGAAAAGACTTGCACCAGAAAAATAAGAGTTTGGAAATGACACCAGGCAAAACTGCCTCCTCTGCGTCGCATGGAGGGCTGTTTCAGCCGTTAATTTTGAAAAAATATTGTTGGTTTGATCAGTGTGCAATGTTGAAAGCATGCACAGGTGTTTCAAATTTTTGACAGCAAAACTTTTCCAAACAATTACCCATGCTGTGCGCCAACGACTGTTTCGCGTGGAGCTCAGAAACTAAAGAAAAAAATGAGTGAAACATCAGCTGAGGCTGCGCGCCGACAGCTGTTTCGAATTAAATTGAGAAATATACAATTGGGTCAGTGGCAAAAGCATAAAGCATCACCTAGTTTTTCAATTTTTTGAGTAAGTATATCTATACTCCATCTTAACACACACAACACACAAACAAAAACGCAAGAAAGAACTGGAACAGAAACACAACTCCCTTGGTCCATCTTCACGCGAAAAAAAAACAGCGGCTGTGAATCAAAACCTCCAGGTATGAACTTTGTTTATCTCTCGTTCTCTCTCTATTCGACTTCAGTGCTGCTGCTGCCTACTTGTTGCGTTCAGTTCCCCCCCCCCCCCCCCCCCCCGCCCCTCTTTTCCCCTTTAGACTTAAGTTTAAACTTCAAGTTTTTTTTGGTGACAAGTTGGTATGAATTCAATTTTTTTTTTTGTATCTGCTATGGAGGGTGCGGTGATGCACCGGGATGAGTATACATGTATACTCCTGGAGTTGGGAGGTCCAAACAAAAGCAAAAAACTCATATACAAGCTATCCAAAATTCTGCACGTAAGGTGTTTGATGAAATTCACCAATAAAAAATTTGAAGTATTCGAAAAAGTCTGAGTAGCCGAATTAATTAGGGGATATAGGTTGAACATAAATTGGTTAAAATTAGGGCTTGGGGCTGAGTTTAAAGTATTTTCACTTGAACGACACTCAATGCACATTATTCACACATAATGAGGGTCGTTTTGCGCATTGGTTATGCGAGCCGCTGCCCCATCGTGCAATTCACGGGCTGCTCTTAATTGTTTTGCTTAAGATAATATTTCTCCATATTGTTGAGATGATATAGAGCACAAGTGTGGGGTGTGGGAACCCCGTTTTCATACTTTAGTGAATTTTAAACAAGAGAATTGTTTCGAATAAAGAAATACGCGTCGAGGGAAGTCTGAGTACCTCGCGAATGACACCATGAGTGTACTATGAGCTTAAATTATTAAACTGTGTAATACACTTGAGCATAAGTGTGGGGTGCATAAGCACAGAGTGAGCTACGACCAAAGTGCAAAAAGAACTAGTTATTTTTCTATCTTAATAAGACTTGGTTGCAATCCATAGGCTAATGGTACATTGTTTTCGTGTAGGCATTAACTGTAAAATGGTCGACGCACAGCAAACTTCCAAGAGCGGTGGAGGTGGGACCAAAAGTCAACCACCAAGGAAACCAACAGATGGAAAGGCTACCAATGAGCAACGATCAAAGAAAAGGCAAGATATATCGGCCCAGGACTTGGAGAAGACTAGTGAGGCACCTGAAGTTATCCCAATAGCAAAGAAGAGGTTGGCTCCTAATGCTCCAGCCACCTCCGCTCCTCAGGCAACCAAGGGGAAGAGAAAAGCTTCAAGTGGGCCAGAAAGAAAAGTCATTATCAAGGAAGGTGGCACTTATAAGCCACCAAACAAGAGGCGAAAGACAGTGGCAGTAAAAGGAAAAGGAAAAACTCCGGTTCAACCTGAGGATGATAGTTCGAATGCAGAAGATGAATCTGATGATGATGAGGTTGCTAATGATGATGATGATGATGAGACCCCTCTACCCTCGGATATACCTTCCACAAGCGCTCCTACTTATAGATCACTTTGGGAGGATCAATTTGTTAGTGAGGATGCTTACAGGGGCAACCAATGGATCGTTGGAAAGAGAATTACTCGAGAGAAAGGCCTAAATTTCCATGCATGTGAGCGAGAATGCCCAGAGATCCTTATAATGTTGCACGAGAGGAATTGGGAGAAGTTTATGCAAGGGCCTAAGGGTAAGGCCAATGTGACTGCTGTGAAAGAATTATATGCTAATTGGGACCCTGAAAAGACTGACATAGTACGGATTCGAGAGGTTGATGTTGATTTGTCCGCTAGTGCTATAAACGCTCATTACAGGACCAACAACGCAGCTATGGAAGACTTCCACAGGTTGTCCGCCAATCCGGATTATGAGGCTATCATTAATGTGTTATGTGAGAAACCGGCTGAAGGAGGAGAAAAACTTGAGTGTGTTAGTAATACCTCGAGGGATCACGCCACCTTAGCTAAGAGGTTCATGCAGAGAGAGGTGTGGGCGTGCCACAACTGGATTACTAATCATCTTATGCCAGCTGGGCATCAGACCAATGTGCTTAGGGAGAGGGTATTGATCTTGTCTGCTATTATGACTGATATGTTCTTGAATCTAAGTGAAATCATGGATGAGCAGATGGTGCGCCCACGGGCAAAAAGGAGACTGAAGTTTTATTTTGTGCACACTTTGACAGCATTAATGAAGAAACATAAGGTTCCATTTTATGGTTCAGATTAGTATGTGGGGGAACCAAAGGTACATGACATCACATCAGTTCAGGACCCATCGGCTAATAAGTAGGACAGGAGATCTATGGCTATGCGAGTTGAGGCAATTGAGGCTGAGTTGGTCAAATGGAGGCAGGAGCAGGAGGCACGGGATAGACTGCTGATGACTCAGTTGGAGGCCCGAGATACATTGATGATACATAGATTGGCTGAGATCTTGGGTGCCACTGATGGCACTACTGTGGAGTCAGCTCCGGATTCTGACACTACTATGGAGGGGTCGCTGATTGATGCGATGGATGCAGCTGGCACTACATTATTAGATCCCTTCACTGCTCAAACCGCAGATTCGGACCGGTCTACACCACCTCCAGACTCTGCAGTTTGACGGAGCTTTCTTGATACCCACTCTTGTTCTTATTTTTGTATTTGTGCAGTAGGGACCATGTACTGTTTTAAGTGTGGGGTGGGGTATCATGACTTGTACTTGTATATTTTTACTGTGTTAATTTTTTTTTTTTTAGATTAGTGGTATAATCCTTAGGTTTTCTTCAAGCCACGGTTCTTTCTCGAGGATGCCTTTTGTTTTGAACCAGGTTTTTTTAGGTAAAAATAATATATATATATATATATATATATATATACTTAAAATACAAAAAAAAAAAAAAGGAAATAGGAGTAGCTAAGTGGTAAGAACTTGTGCCTTTTCTGTGAATTGTTTGATACTATCATATTTATTCCTTTACATGTGAGTTGAACTTCCTTAAAAATCTTTGGTGTGAATTATATATTGGATTGATAGTCAGTCTTGTTAGTGACTCTTCGGCTCAGGTTTCTGACTCTGAGTGCTGACCGAATAGCATGACTTGTCTCGCTTGTTTTTGTTAGGTGTTGGAATTGTTCCACCTTGAGTAGTTCATGTGCCATGAGTGATGAGGTGCTTTTATTTCTTCTCATGCTTGCATTATTGGTCTAGAACTTGCCCCGCGTGTCTTCAAAGCGAAATCCTAGGTTTGCTCTAGTCGGAAGATGATACAGGCTTCCATTGATAAACCCTTCTTTTGCAGCCTTGATTAGCCTACCCGTTCATATATATCCCTTGTAGCCCTTTTTGAGCCTATTAGCCTTTTTTTGACACCCACATTACAAGCCTATTCCTTTTGTTCTTAATTACCCTTTGTTGAACCCTTACTCCCTAGAGCACTTAAATTGAAAATACTTTTGATATTGGAGTTGTGGTTGGAGGAATTTGTTGGCTTTTGAGTGGAGTCAATGAGAAAAAAAATTATGATGGTATTTTGAGGAAAAGTACATTGGCAAGGTAGAGAAAAATTGGAAAAAAAAAAAGAGAAAATAAAAAAAATGAAAAGTGAAAAATAAAAAAAAAAGCAAAAGAGAAAAATTCTCAATCCTTGCTAGTATTGGGCATCGTTGATAAAAAAAATACTTAAAAGGAGGGAATTTTTTGGGTTGATGTTCGGATGGTAGCTCGGTTTTTTTTGTAAAGAGTTGAGGTATAAAAAGTAGAAGTGATGTATTAAAGTGCTTAGGGAGGTAGTCACTATTTTTACCATATATATCATACCCGTCCTTTAGCCTACATTACAACCCTTAAAGTCCTAGTTAATCCCGAATAGGAGCGAGCCTACCTTAGTGGAGTCCTACACTACAAGCAAGCCTATGGTACCATGGTATGGCACTTGAGATTCTTTTCGAGTGTGAGAGAATTTTTCCTATCTGGAAAGTCCCTTATAATTCATTTGATATATTTTTGTGTGATTGGAACTAGACTTTGATTGGTAGGGCACATGGATTATGAGAGGTTTGAGCTTTTATTAGGCCCTAACCTTGAGCGAGCGGGCATGTCGTGAGTAAGTTGAAGTGAGGAGTCGTTTCTTGAGGCTTGGATGTTGCTACTTGATTGTTTTGATAATCCTTGTTTTCTAAATGTGTGGTGTGTGAATATGGGGAAGTTGTGTGCTTTTATGTTTGATGGCTAATTGTTAGTATCAACCTATTTCATAGATGCGCTTTCTTCAAATTCTTGAGTTGGTTGGATGAGATCTATTCAGTACAAGTGTGTTGGGTTTGTTTGTTCAAGGACGACCAAAGTCTAAGTGTGGGGTGTTGATGTTGGGCCTATGTCTTGTGTTTTCGAACTAAATTCTTACCACTTTTGGCTTTATTTTAAGGATATTATGTGCCCAACAATAATCAAATTGAGATACATTGCTAACTTGAGGTGATTGAATGTTATAGGAATGAAATGAAGGAAACTAGAGCTTAATTGGGACGAAAACAAGGAAGTGGCAGTGCATACAGCCATCCATGCTTTGCATAGATCAGTGTTTCGCCTAGGAAGAGCAAGAATTGAAGAAAACAAAGGAGCAGCAGTGCAAACAGCGGGTGGCGCGGGGCATGAGCCCGTGTTTGCGCTGGAAAGTTGTCCTAGACGACTTGGGAGAGGCCAAAAATATTTCCCACTTATTGTATTCCATATATAAAAACTTAAAACATATTTTTTTGAGGGGAATTACGGATATTTTGGAGGCAAGAACCACAGTAGAGGCTAGAGAACCAAGATTCATCAATTCAGTTGTAATTCTTCTTTCCTCTTCATTGTTACATGAATTTTAGATAATTTTGTGAGAAAGCTATCTTGTCTATGATTAGCTAAACTACATTATTCTAGGGTTATGGGTTAACCATGAAAGTTGTACTCTGAAGTTGATTGAATCCTATTAAATTTATCAGATTGAGTTGTTTATTTAATTCTGCTCTGAATTACTTGTTTCCTGGCCAGTTGTTAAGTACTATCCATGAACCTAAGGTTGAACTCGAAAGTGGGAACTCTAGGTTGTAATAGAATTAACTAAAGCGTGTTCCTAAACCCGGGCATCGGGGAACGGTTTCACAGTTAGGATAGAAATATACGTAACAGTCACGCTTAATCAGTATACAGGAGAAGCACATGCATTCTTGTTAACTCTAATTCCATAGACATATAGGTGTTAGGTTGGCTTGAATAGGCGAGCAGGGTATCGAAAGAGCTCTATGAGTATAATCAACCCTGTGATTAGCAACTCAGATAAATAAAGTTAATTCAATTAGCAGATGAGTGCAACTGGACTAGTGATCGTCCCATGACCCTGGAATATTTTCTCTCACTGATATCTAAAACTCTGAATTGTCTTGAATTCCATTTACTTCAATTACCTTTAGTTAATTAGTTAATGAAACACACTCGAAATTTGGTTAAACTCTCTTGAACAATATTTGAATTAAAGTTTGTCTAATTAATAGTTAATCAATAGTCCTCGTGGGAACAATACTTTCTTATCACTTTATTACCTGATCGAACGCGTGTACTTGCGTGTGCATTTGGAGTGACAGTACGATATATACAAAGTATATGTAAGGCGAGAATATACAACATAAATGCTGAATAAAATTGTAAGACTAGAATGTAAATCTGTACTGAAGTATAACAACATAGCTGGAAATCGAAAATACGAACAGAATATAAACTACGATCTAACTGAATATAGAAATGAAGACAGAACTAGACTATACGGAGAACTGATTGCAAAATCGGCTGATAACTGACAATTGATAACTAAACTAGCCTCACTGGTAGTCATGTAGTGCATATTATGGCTATATACGCATATATAACCCTAGCGGGTGTTATGGGCTATGTCCCCCCAGCCAGTAATATCTAGTCTCTTTGATCGGAGGGTGTGAATGACACCTGGTCACACTAGGTTTTTAAACTCCCGCCTGAACCAGAGGAGTTGTATCCCTCAAACGAGTAGTATCACACGTGGCCAGACTGTGTGTCCAATATCCAGCCTCTTTTGGGGGACTTTAAATCACACATAATGTGATCAAAATGTAAGTATAAGAATATATGAGGCATAACATATGTTGAAACAATAGATATGAACTCAAAGGAATGATAAGAAAATTCTAGATGGAATCATAGACATAACCTAAAAATCAGAATTCGTCCAACTCTTTAGATTTTCAAAAAAAAAATTCGGCAGAATTTTTCCTAAAACTGGATGATCCGCAAAAACAAACCAGCACTACAATATACATGTGAATGGATACCCGGCCAGAATGATAACATCGAGGAAAAGGAAGTTCAGCTATCCATAAAACAAGCGACAAAATAGAATTATGAATGTAATGTCGGCCAATCATTTTATAACTTCGAATATAAGCTTCTACTATTGATTTAGGATAAATCTGAGCACCTAAACATGCTATATTAGCTTACACATTCATAGGGGATGCTATAGGATATGCATAGGTTAATGGATTACATAAAATATTGAATGGATAGAAAAACAAAACGATCGGACGGCGACATAATTACATGGCCGCACAGAATTTCTAGACAGTGCCACTGTCCTTTATTGAACCATTATTTTTAAGGCTTAAATGGAAAATATAGACGTTAAAGTCTCAAGAAAGTTGTATATGTATCTCTTAGGGTTCTAAGGAATCCTAAATCACCCAAATATCAGTAGTTTATAAGAAGTTATGCTCGAACTACTAAAAGTTATCTGGAGTGAAAAACGAGTTTTTCAGTTTTGAGCCATCTTTCATGCTGCTCTTTAGGGAGCTGATTTGAAATCCTTATACCTGGATTTTTTTCAGTACAATCTAATTATACAAGTGTAAAATGATTCTATACAAGCTCACCATGAAATATTCCAACTTTGAAGGCAAAACAAGGTAGGAAAGTTACTATAGACATGCCTTAGTCGAAAGAAGAAGATAGACCTCACATACCTCACTAGTTTAGCTTTCAAACCTTATTTCCTCTACATTCCAAGCTTCTCCAAGCTTAATGGTCGTGAAGAATCTTCAAACTTCAAGCTATAGACGAAATTGAAGGTAGCATGACGTTACCTTAATCGCGTAGAGCGTTTTGATGCAATCCGTCTTCAATTTCGAGTTAGGATTAGAATTCTCCCTTCAAAACCCTAACAATGGCTAAAACCTTCATGAAAGCTCTGTTCCTATCATGAATTTTCTTGAAATGACGAGAAAAGAGATAAGTTTCTCTTTTATATTCAAAATATTTCACTTCTAGCCCTTTTTGTGCTTATATTCCTTCTTCTTGCCTAACTTCTGATGCTCATATCTATTTATCCGGACGTCATATAAACAAACGGGAAAGAACATTGGAAACTATATTCCAAGTCCTTCAATTTGGTTTAAGATATTCCCAAAAATGTCATCCTAAATATTACTAATTGAATTGCACAAAATGGCTCGTTACTTGGCAATTCTTCACTTTATTTTTCGTAATTAAAATCTGATTTGCCTCAAACTTTATATTCAACATCCTAATGTCATACATGGTCATTTTATGAATTTAGACTTATTTAAGTCATACTTAGCATGTCACAAACGCAATATACATCACTTTAGACATACGGGGTGTAACAGCTGTAGACTGACAACTTGGTTCCGAAGGTCATCATTCTCTTCCCTCAAGTGCTCATCGACACTCCCACGACGAATAATCTCATGGCAAGTCATTAGCCCCTGAATAAGAGCCATGAAGATATTTAGCGAAAGTCATGATTCAACGTAGAATGAAGAAGCCGGTGAGAAATGAAGGCATGCCATAAGGGATATCCAGCAGCAAACTTCAGCATGTCATGATAATTGCAACTGGTGAGGCAACACTACTCGGATGGGCCAATTAGCTCGGCAGTGTGACCAATTGTATCATCTAGGTTCTAGAATAAATTAATTCTCGCCTCAATGGGGATAACAATCTCACGGGACCCATCAACAGGTTCTTAACGACAGCACCTGCTCTAACAACCTCCTTGCCAGGACGACGCTGGAAGGGAGAATCAGTCGGCTTAGGGGCCTGGACCACAACAGCAGGCTATGTGTATTCGTCAAGTAGCAATTAGTACAATGCATGAAGCAAAGGAGTAAAAAAAAAAAAGGTGAATCGGTTAAACCAACCTGGAGTCGGAGCCTTGAAGTAAGCCATTAGGATAACAAACTCGTCCTCCATGCTGGCCTCCTGCTCAGCCTTAGAGCCCTCATCAACTGGGTGCCTACGCTTGCGCGCAGAAGGGCCGAACTCCGGGGTGACAGCAGTAGTGGGAGGGTTAACGGCCTCAGGTTAAAATACTCGAGAGACTTCTTCCATGACATAAATTATCAAGGGTGAATCAACAACAACAGCTTATTCCAGCTTATTAGATCTCCTTCTCTTTAAAGAATAGGAACTACAGGTTCTCACTGTGACCCTATCTGTAGAGGCCACCACATCAGGAAGGGAAGAAATGTACGGTGTAACATTTGGAATTTCCTTCAGCTCAGGCATTTGATGATGGGAGAACCCTGAAAGAAGAAGAGAGATTAGGCGTAGATAAGAAATAAGATTTGCGGCCATTAAAAAAGAAGTACAGTAACATGATCCTTCGCCCACCAACCAATCATACTGGCTAGGGTCGCGTAATTCATCATCCAAGCAGTGTTCCTTGGTGAAAATTGTGGTAAACCATGCAGCCATTGCATCTTGAAAAATCGGAAAATCAATCACAAGGTATACTGGAAAAGAAGGATATTAGAGCAAATGATAGTAATCAGAGTTAACATAATTAAAGTACGGAGGCTTATGTTCCTATTAAAGACTTCTGAAAGGGGATGGATGAAACAATGGTTGGAGTATGCACCGCCACATACCGGTGAAACTAGCCATGGTCCTTATGAGCTTCGGTGTTAGAGACAATGCCCTTCCTCCCTCGCCTCTTGTAGTTTAGCATGCCCGTCTTATAAAGGCAATGGAAGTAAAAGGCATGAAGATGCTAGAAAGTGAAGTCCAATTTCACGTGAGTAGCCAAATGGTCAAGGACAACGACCAGACGCCAGAAATAAGGCCTCTTCTGGCCTAAATGCTATTGTATTGACGACATACTTACTTAATAACCGAATGTATGCGACTGTTGAAGCTAAGAGTGGAAGGGTAAGTATGAACAAATGAATAACCTGGTTGGAGGGAGGAAATACTATCCATAGCAAAGGGAATAATGATGTCAACTGTAGACAGCCAGATTCAATCCTGATGCGAGAAATATCATCAGGTTGGACAGCAGTGGTGTAACACTCGATGGAAACGTTGTTGTTTTCACCCTCTTATTTAGCTATTTGCACCTGCATCTTACCATCATTTTCATGATTCAGAGTCAAATGAATGTACTCTTGAACTCTGAAACCTCTAGGTAAAAAAAATTTTGCTTGAGCCTTGAGAGACAAATGGATTTGAAGACGACATAAGCTTTTGAAAAAGTTAAATTACAAAGGAGTATGTGGATGAATGACGACTCTTCGAAATTATGATGTATTTATTGACGAAAAATGAGTCCTAGAAAGCAAGTGAACAATTTATAGACGTGTGATTGTGATAATTATATCTTACGTGATAAATCCCCATAATTACGGGATATGGCGGCACAGTTCTAGCGTTGGGAAGATGCGAGCGTAATCATCCAATCACAAAACTGCACGTCGTCGTACTTGAGTATTAGCGTCAATGCAAGGCATGCGATAAGATAGGGCACGAGTACCAAGCTTAGGCAGGCCTAGACGTTTCCTATCACGCCTCTTTGACTTCCTAACTGCTTACGTCAGAACTCAGTAAGTGGGGGAACTGATTGTGTGGATAAAAATAGGCCACTTACGTTTACGGGGATACAAGTCCAGTTGACGAAGACTAGACTTATTCTATAAGTCACTTGGTGCTGAGGATACACTCCTGCTCTACAAGCCACGACCGCTCAGCAAGAATGAGCGAAGAGACGTAAGGCATACATCTCGCCACCTTAGGGTTTACAGTCTCCTGGTTAGCGTTAATTTGTATCACCGCCTTTAGTAAACAGTCCTACGGCCTATAGTCATTGTATTTTACCATAATTAGCACTGGGTAAACCTACTATAAATACCCTTCTCTCCTATTGTATTAATCATCAAGCGATTCTCCAAGAATCAGATTATTCTCAAGGAATACAATCTCTTACTTTTCTACTTTATTTACTTTTCTTTAGTATTTACTGTATTTATAAATATTATATGTTTAACCTATTAAGAAATTTTTATGGCACAAACATATTATATTACAACTATAAAAAAATGTAGGATTAGTAAAAGAAAGAAAGCAAATTGTCCTTTTTTGACTTAAAATTTTTATGGTACAATCGATAGTGATTCATTTTTTAAATAATGTTTAGGATGTGAAGTATTATACAAGATTGATTAGAGTTTCAAATATTTTATGTGGACGAGCACAATTTTTCAATTAATATATTACCTGGTCATCCGTTAGTAAATTGAAATGATCACGAAAAAAATAAAAAGGCATGGCGCTTCTGCGTAGTGATGAAGTACGACCGGCCACATATAGACTAATCTATAGTGAAAAAGTTAAAAAAAATTAAAAGTATTCCAAATTTTCACTAAATATTAATACATATCAAGAGCTTTTGCTTTAACTAAATGCACTGGAGATTAACTAAATGCATGAAAGTTGTCAAAATTTACAGTAAAATAATAAACGGCAAAGTACTTACTTGACAATAACAGAATCGATACTACAAATCCTTTGCATTTTTTTTTTATTTATTTATTTTTTTTTTTATTGGTTTTGTGGAGGTGGGGGGCCATTTTTTATGGGAGTGGGCGATTTTTTTTGGTAATTAAAATTTATTAAATAATCAAAGTTCCTTTAGAATTCATAGCTAGACTAACTCAGCTAGCTAACAAGGCAAAATCTGATCCACTATACTCTTGACTAGGATATTAAATGACATAAAAGACAAGAAAAAAATTGTCTAACCTATACTCTCCTGACACCAGTGTTGCATCCTCTTCCTCGCTGGTATGTTAGACTGTGCAGGTAAGATTGCAGCTTCTCTGTTGCTCTAACATTGTAAATGCATACTACTTCCCAAGCTAGGCTTTACATTCTCCTGCTGGTCTTCTCAAACACTCTAGCCTTCCTTTCTATCCATACAGCATGTGTGAATTCAGCTAGCACCATTCTAAGCACTTGTGCCTTAGATGACCTCCTTTTTGCTTGTTTGATCAATCTTATCAATTAATCTTCCAAGTGATTCACTGTTGTACTTTTAATCTCGAGTCATTGCCACAGATTGTCCAAAAGTTGGGCTGCAAAGGGGCAATGATGGAACAGGTGGCTACTTGTTTCTGGGCTTTGGTTATCCATCACACAGTTTGGATCATCAGTAGTTCCCCAAGATAAGAGTCAATCTGTTGTTAGGAATCTTTGTTATAGGTTCAACCACTGAGTAAATTTAGCTTTTGACCTTGACATATTGTTGAGAATCATGTGTTGACATCCAATTTATCCCTTTATTATTATTTTTTTTTTAAATTGACTATATTTAATTAAAAGGTTCAATATTATATTTTCAAACAAAATTGGATTAGATAGCATGCATTTATATGCATAACCCTATTATTATTCCCCTAATTATATTATACTTATTTAATTATGACTATATTACGTAATTAGCATCATTTAGGCTATTTTAAAATATATATATATATATATATATATATATATATATATATATATATATATATATATATATATATATATCATGCTTGTGGCTATTTGTGTGATTTAATGCATTACATTACTATTTAACAACTATATATGACTATTTATATCTAATTGATACTATTTGAGGTCATTTATATTTATTTGTGAAATATATTTTATTATACTCATTTACAATTTTTCCTATTTTTATACTAATTATTCATATTTATGAGCATTTTAATTAAATACTAGCTAAATTATCAAATTACAACTTTATTTCTACAATATTTAGTCTTCGTCATTATCTTTTGTCCATACATACACTACATAAGCTCCACCTAAGCTTACATCTCACTTAAACACACTCCTAGCACAAGTATATCATATGTACAACCCATATAAGCGTGTTGTACCACTCTTTAAAGCACCATTTAACCCTTTGTCCTTATCCACCTCAGCAATACTCCTATAGATACCCACATACACATGTACACGGGTCACATGTGGCCTAATCCCAACCCTTCATCCTCTCATTCTAAAACACTACACATATTTCCCCCTTAACTCTCTCTCAAACCCGTCGCCCTTTATCCCATCTTTCTCTCTCCCCTGTTCTCTAAAAGCCGTCTAGATTCCACCACAGCGCCACCGTGGCTCCACCACCGACCCCTCTCTCTCTCTCTCTCTCTCTCTCTCTTAAAAGGAAAACAAGGGATTGTCAAACCCCTTCAAATCAGAGCAAACAAAGCAAGAATAAAGGAAATCATATACACAAAGAGATTGAACAAAAAATCTTCACAAATCAAGTGAAACAAGGCAGAATGGGTCAAGCCAAGACTAACCGAATCCATCTTGTTCGCGACCCTACTCGACAGTGAAATGGGTAACACCTTTCTTTATTTTCCATTTAATTCTATGCTTGATCCATGAAAATACATGTTTTCTATTCTTAATCTTGACTTATGCTTATGTGGTCGATTGTTCATATTTAAATTTATACAATTAAAATAGTCCTAACATGTTAATTAAAGTTTGGATCACTGCTTTAATATTTCAAAATGAAGTCGACGTTACAGCTTTTATGAGAATGTACTGAATTGGATTGTTTTAACATAAGCCTGGAATTTGCATTTAAAATCTGAGTCCTAAGCGTCCAACCATTTGGACTGTTTTGAGTTAGTTAAGCGTCAACCATTTTGAAATTTGGTTGTGTATTTGGCTTGATAATCAGCTTACTAGACTTGATAATAGTATTATCATGACTAAATTCTTGATGTATAATATGTGAATGTGTTGATTCTGGATTTTGAAGACATTAGTATTATAGAGAACTTATTCTCTACTTTATTACACTTTCCTTTTGTAGAATTTTCATATTTCCTTTGATTACTCCCTTTATAATTGCCAAAATCTTCTCCTTTACATCTAATTTGAAAACTAAATATCTTCCTTCCTTTTCCTGTAAAATTGATTTGTCTTTTAAAATTCAAATTGGAATTTTGAATAGTTTTCCTTATTTACAAGTCTAACTACCTTTCCCTTCTGTACTATAAATACACCCCTCACTTAGACATAAAGGACACACTTTGGCAGGCCGAAAACACTTTCTTTTACACTCTTCTACATGCAGAAGAATGCTCTCTTCCCCTCTCTAGACCACAAGCTCTGGACAACATTGTTTTTTCCTACTGAAAACACACACCTTCCTCTACCTTTCTTCACAGTGAAAGAGACCCCGCTGGTCCTCTTTTGCTCTTATCTTTTCTTGCTAGTTGAAAACCAAAGCAAAACTCTTTTGGAATTCCTACTCAAGTACTGGTGTTGTGGTCTTGCTCTTGCTTTTCTCTCTTTTCTTATTTGCTTCGGCTCGCTTTGGAGGTATCCCTAAACTGAATGAATAAGCTAGTTATTAGTACATACTTGTTACATATCTGTGATGAATTATGTGGGTCTGTAAAAGACCAAACTCCTAACCCTTTATGCAGGTCTTCAATTAAAGTAGGATGACTAAAAGGTCATACCTTAAAGTAGTGGATGTGTTGGTTTGGTCATGGATGATAAAAGAAAGAGTTTACAGAAGTTCCAAAGGGGACAAAGTCCCTACTGTTTCATATTCTGTTGTGTAACTGGTGTTGAACACTTGAAATTTGTATTCATTAGGATTGTTTGCCTGTATAAGCAAGTAGTTTAGGACAGGTGTTGAACGCTACTATATGCAGCAAATTGGCTAAGTATGGGTTGTTTCTCATCCTTAATCTTTATTTTATATGTTCTGAGGCTGAAAACGCAAACAATGATAATACAAGATTATTTATGCAAAGTTAAATGTTAAACTGTTGTTCTGAATACTGGGATGTTTAATAAAGAGGGAAGTTGGTAAAGCTAGATCTAATAGGGGATGTTTTTTGCAAAATATCATAAAGTGGCTAAAACTATAGTCAGTGTCGAAATCACCTATTTCTGCAAATCCCTAGTCTGAAACGTACCAGTTTATAGCAGGCGTTGAAATTTTTTTGGCAATAGTTTAATCATAATCACAAGTAGTTTGTTTATTTAATTTGGAGGCCTCTCTTTTTCAAGTTCTAAAAAACTGCACTATTTGATTAAATTTAATTTACGTAAAGTAAAGGCTGATGTAAATGACTGGAAGTATCAATGAAGTTGTTTAACAGATACACGATCACCCCTGGCAAATAGTAAGAAGTCACCAACAAAGCATAAGTTGGTAATGCTCAACTTACTGCACCTAGAATGATATTTGAAAGCTTTATTCCCTTTCGGAGCATTGAGGCTTCTACTCAAGTATTCCATAGCAATAGCAAATAAGAGGCTTCTACTCAAGTATTCCATAGCAATAGCAAATAAGAAGTGGGAAATAGGGTTCCCTTGCCTAAGCCATTTGGTAGCCGCAAAAGGCTTTGTCAGTTCTCCATTAATAAAGATAGAGTAGCATATAGTATGCACACAAGCAGCTACCCATTTGATGAAAATCACAAGGAACCCTAAATATTTTATCACTTATTCAAGATAACACCATTCTACATAGCCATAGGCCTTATGTAGATCAACCTTAATCACGCACATAGGAGAGATGTATTTCCAGCTGTATGGTAAAACAAGTCCATGCATCAGGATTATGTTATCGACAATTTTCCTCTCTGGTATGAAACCAGCTTGGGCTTGACAGACAATGTGTGGCATCATCCATTGCAATCTATTAGTTATGACTTTAGAGATCAGTTTATAAAGTAATGTAAAACAGGCTATGGGCCTAAAGTCTTTGATTGGGGTGGGCTGTGACACTTTTGGGATGAAATTGATGTTACTACAGTTCACACCCTTATACATAGTGCTAGTTTGAAAGAACTCCAAAACTGATGTGCATATATCATCCTTAATAAGACTCCAAGAAGTTTTATAAAATACTGCATTGTAGCCATGTATCCCTGGGGATTTTTCATCCCCAATATCACACAATCCTTTGTATATCTCACATTCAGTAAACTCAACACATAGATCTAGTTTTTGTTGATGAGTGAGGACTAGTCCTTGCTTCATAATAAGCATGTTAACTACAGGGAGATTTTGTGTTGCTTACACCATTTCCTTTTGAATGTTGCATGATCCTTCAGTATCATACCACCAAGAGAAGTAAGCTATGCAAGTTGTTTCCTGTGATATTTCTCTTTCACCATAGCTATGAAATACTTGTTATTTGCATCCCCAAGCCTAATCCAATATGCCCTAACCTTCTGCTGAAGTATGTTTTCTTCTATCATTGACCATTTTTCAAAGTTCATCAATGTTTCCTTTTTTTTATCAGACAAAGTATCACAGTAGGCAATGTGCAGTTACTGGTAAATGTTTATGAGTATGTCCCTTGCTTGGTTGATTCTCTCTGTAACCCCTTTAAATTCCTCATTGTTAAAGTTCTTCAGAACTACTTTATTGCTTTAGGTTCTTCCACACATCTTGTATTTTGCGGGTGACGCTTCTATGATTCCAACCCGATCTCACTATATTCATGAACTTAGGATGAGTTTCCCAGATATCGAAAAACCTAAAGGGGCTTTTAATAGAACTTCTATGAGTTTTCATTTGCAGTATCATAGGATCACCATATTCCAGTATTAGCCGACCATAGTGCAACATCCATTCAACATTTCCCAAGACTCTATATAGCCTGCAACATATTCTATCATCCCCCTTTGACTATTTCTCTAAGTGTAGTAGTTCCCCTTCTACTGCAATTATGTTACCATGTCAGTATGTCTTTGATTTCTGCAAAAGTACCAACAGGACCATATAATATGTCCTAACTATAAAGGAAGCATTGAAATATCCCTACATTAGCCAGGGACTAGTAGCACTTTGAGCCAAGCATAAAAGTTATTCTATAGTGATTTCCTTAACAATAGTGTTATATCCATACACAAATGTCATATGTTGCAATCAAGTAGATTGGCCACCCCTATAGCATGGCAGTGTAGCTGCTAGGCATCCTTGTGTAAAACATTAAATACATATACCTGTAGGTCCCATACCACCCAAATTCTACCATTTACTGCATGATCATAATTTGTTACAGCTTTCCAGTTTAGGATTAATCTCTTCATAATACCAGCTGTTTTATGTTCCTTCACTCTTGTTTCTACTAGAACTGCAAATTTATTTTATGAGTTTGTAATAAGTATTTAAGTTCTTTCTGCTTGTATCTACTGTTCACACCTCTTACATTTCATACTGTGGAAGTCATTGAGAATCAGGGGGCTGTCACATTAGTGGGTTGGTAGTTAAGCTCACCATACTTAATTGAGTGAAGAGGTTCAAAACCATTCTTCATAGGCAGGGCACTTCCCTATATAATCATACCTTGGTTTCTCCATTTGAGAGTAGTCGTAGCTTTCCCTTTGTCTGATCTATCAGGTAGAAGTGGGAGGTGCCCTGATATATTTCTTTTGATACCCTATGTCAGAGCTTGGGAATACTGCATAGCTGGTGCAGTTTGCTTAGGCTCTGGTGATGAGGTTGTAGGTTTCTCCTACTCAGGTTGTACAGTGCTGGGACCATTCTCAGGTTGTACATGGTAGGATTTTTACTCTTTCATTCCTGCACAGGCATAGGCTTTCTCTACTGTCTCCTGTTTTGACCCCTATTGTCTGGCTTTGTCAGAGTTTTGGTAGGACAAACATGTCCTATTTGGAGACATTAATCACAGTCCTAAGCTTCCAGTCGTATAGTATTGCTTGTTGTATCTCTTTTCCAGATGACCACTATAACTTCTGAGGGTAGAGGTTTAGTGATATTCACTTCTATGAGAATTCTTTCCTAGGAATATCAAGTCCTGGGAGCTTCTAAATTTAATGACATACTTCCTCATGTAAGAATAAGTCAAGTTCTCCTACATGGCTCTAATTGACAACAATGTATTGCTCCATAGCACTATATCCAGGGTTATCTCCTATTACATAAGTAATTAGGGCACAACTCAATTTTTCTAATTCCTTCTCTACTTTCCATTTCTCTAATTTCACACACACCTTTCCTTCTTTAATTTTAGTGGGTATATA
The DNA here is from genome assembly GCA_029990575.1 of Petunia axillaris subsp. axillaris. Classification (NCBI taxonomy): domain Eukaryota; kingdom Viridiplantae; phylum Streptophyta; class Magnoliopsida; order Solanales; family Solanaceae; genus Petunia; species Petunia axillaris. Next base: position 5,813,477 of record JARKNS010000001.1, on the reverse strand, counting down.
AGATAAGGGCATACCATTTTCCTCAACTCGGTTCCCTGAGAAGAGATTTTCCCACGATGTTTCAGGTTGATCTTCTGTTTACATCTCCTCAGCTGTGAAATCCCTTTGTTCATTGCGTTTGTCCAGATCCTTGAAATTCAGGCTAATCAATCCATTTTCCTTTGTCATTCTGAGCTCTGACTTCCCTAGTTTCTATAGATTGACTCTCACTTTTCTATATCATCGTTGTTCCTAGCGCATTTTCACTCTCTATAGCATTTCGCAAATTAGGATGGGGGCGATTTTGAAGGAGGTAAAAGATTGAAATGAGGAAATTGGGGGACTGCATTATTGGCACTACATATTCTTTACATTTTTTATTCTAATTTTGTGGAGGTGGGGGGCATTAATAGAGGTAGGTGATCGATTTTGAAGAAGGGGGTAAAAGATTGAAATTAGGAAATTGGGGATTACAAATCGGCCCTACACATCCTTTACATATTTTTTATTTTTTATTTTTTCTATTATTATTATTATTATTTGCTTTTTCATTTTCTTTTATGCTTTGTAGAGGTGGGGGACAAATTTCTACGGTAGGGGGCCGATTTTGGATGGTGGAGATTGAAGGGGAAGAAGGGGAAAAACATGGAAATAAAGAAAATAGGAAATTCAATTGTTTTAATTCCTTATTCCAAAGAGTATAACTAAAGACGTCATTCAGTGCTTAGATTTTTCGAAAAGTTAAAGCTGAGAGAACCTAAAGCTATTGATTGAGCGTTATAAAGTGGTATCAGAATCAGGTTCAATCAAGATTTTGTTCTTGATTATCTTGGGGGGATCTTGAGCCAAAAACAAAAAAAACGGACGTTACTGTGCCATTCGTGAGAAGTAACGGAAAAAACAAAGACATAAAAAAGATTATTTTTCTCATTATTTTCTTAATCTTTCGTATTATTAGTTTTCCTATTCAAGAAAGCAAACAAGAAGAGTGATCCTACTCCTAGAAGAAAAAAGTAATATCCTTCCTTAAATTCTTTTGGTTTAGGTTTTCTTATTTTCTTTTCTTACCAATATTATTCTATCGAGGTTTATTTTTTCATTTTTCTTTTCTTTTTCTAGCTCTAATAATTACTACTTAAAATTGTGAATATTAGGGTTTATTTATAAAAATTCAAAAAGAACAACTCAAAAATTATTTTGAGTAGAAAAAGACGAGAGATGTGAGATTATTAAAGGGTAAAAGTCAAGTTTGAGGGATTCACATAAATTCTTCTTTTCTTTAGTATGACATTTACAAATCAATTGGAGATTATGGAAACAATTTTGAAGAATAAAGAAAAAAATGAATATAACGTTGACTAGGAGCTATATCAATTTTATCTAATATTGAAAATGCTAACCCTACTTTATCTTTTTTGATATTTTATTATTGTTTGTGACTCTACTTACAAATATAAATATATTTCTATTGATCAAGTTATAATCATAAACACATTTTGATAAACAATCATTTTTTATAAACTAAACAACCTAGGTTGGTTTAAAAATCGCATGGAATAACAAATAAAACATCACAAATGCCTCCTAATGATGTGCTTAAGTTAAATGTCGACGGCTACTATGATAATATTACTAGAAAATGTGGTATAGGGGTGTTTTCAGAGACAATACAGGTAATTGGATAATTGGTTTCTCCAAACACCTCACTCTACCTCTATTATCCAAGCGGAACTACTTGCATTACTTCATGGTTTGCAACTGGCTCAGGAACTAAACATCATATCCTTGCAAATCGAATCTGACTCTCAAGTAGTATGCTCTATGTTCAATAGAGTAAATGTAAATATTCACATATCCTTACCAAATGCAGGTTGTTAATTGATGAACTTGAAGGGCCATACGTGCAACACATCTTCAGAGAAGAATGGCAGTCATTTTATCTAAATATGGATACGCAAGTATACGTGGGTGTGACTGTTGCTTCCAAACGCACACGCAAGTATACGTGGTCGACAAGTAATAAAGTGATAAGTAGAGTATCGTTCCCACGAGGACTATTGTTATGACTGAATTCTAGCGAACAATTTCCTAAGAACTATTCAGGGATCTTTTTCCAATGGTTGAGATTTTACTAACTAAAACAATAATTAAAACAAATAACTGAAGTCGAGTAATAGAGCCAATTCTATGTTGTTATCAATAAAAGAGAAACGGTCCAAGGTCAGAGCTACGAACAATCCAGTTGAGTTTTCCAGTTGATTCTACTTCTTGATTTCCTAGATTGCTAACTAATAGGTTAATTATATTCGTGAAAACCTTTCGATTCTTCACGGTCTATGCAGGCTACTCTAACGCCTATATGTCTATGGAGTTAATCACATGCACGCATTAACGAAACTCTGTATTTAGCTAAGCAAGGTGAATAGGTATATATCTATCCTACCCACAAATTGATTCCTCAATGCCCAGGTTCACAATCAAGCCCTATTCTTTCTTATTTGCGTTCACAAGTTCCCTCTGTCGAGTTCAACTTGTAAACCATAGATAGTGTTCAATTATCAGGCATCAATAACCAAACAATTAGGCTCAAGAAAGAATAAACAATCCATAACGGTAAATCAATAGGAATAATTCAACTTTCAAACATCAATTTTCATGTATTCGCTCTAACCCTAGAACGAACAAACTATAGAATTAAAGAGAGGAATAAGAGAAAGAGAGAAAGAACTTGTTTAGAATACATCTAGGGATCCTCCCCTCTCCTCTACGTGCTCCAAAATCTGAACTCCTCTCAAAAACTAAGTAGAAGAGTATTTATAATGTTTATAAAAGCCTAGCAATTAGTTACGCCTAAGCCTATACGAAATAGGACTTCCAAAACCGCTCCATAGGCGCTATAGCTGGCGCCCCGCGCCTCAAAACGCGCGTAAAAAATCAGAGTCCGTCGAATCTCGCACGCAATGGCCATGTCCCGTGCCACAAAACGCGCCGGAAATACCGCGCCGGGCCAATTTCAGCTTTTCGTCGTTCGCAGCTTGCGTCGCGTCGTGCCTTTGTGTGATCGATCAAATCCTCAATCCAAATTCAATATTTTCTTGCTTGATTATACTCTTCAAAGCTCCAATTGCACTTCATAACAACCTACAAGCATACGACATAAAATCAGTGCAAAATCACATTCGTTAACTAGAAAACGCACGAATAAAGTATCCAAACGTGAGGAAATATTAAGGAATTATAGGCATAAAATGCCAAACATCAGTGACTGATGACGGGTTGGATCTGGGTGATGTGCTGGCTCAATTGGCCCGTCTTAAGACTCATTGTGAACGTCTTGAGGTAGAAAGTCAAGCCTTCAAGGGTGTTGCTGCGGCTGAAATTGAAAAACTCACTAAGGACAACGAAAATTTGAACTTGAAAGTCGTTGTGCTTAGGCGGGCTATTGGAACGGGTGTTCAACGGGTTGATGAACGTCCTAAGATAAAGATCCCTGAACTCTAAGGCATTTGAGGGCTCTCGTAACGCTGTTGTGCTTAAAAATTTTCTTTGGGACATGGAGCAATATTTTGAGGCAGCCCATGTCGATGATGGTGAGAAGGTGTCCTTGACAACACGTTACTTGGCTAATGGTGCTAAACTATGGTGGCGTACTCGTGTTGCGGATGATGTGAGTGCGGACAGACCTAAAATTAAGTCGTGGGAGCGGCTTAAGAAAGAGTTGGAGGATCCATTCTTGCCTAGTAATTATGCTTGGATTACTAGGGACAAACTCAAACGGTTGAAACAAACCGGTTCTTTGAGTGATTATGTCAAGGAATTTAGTTCTTTGATCTTGAGTATCGGCAATATGTCCTAGGAGGATAAGTTGCACAACTTCATGTTTGGGCTGCAAGGTTGGGCTCAAATGGAACTAAGGAGGCAGAATGTGAAAGACCTCCCTAGTGCCATTGCGGCTGCCGATGCATTGGGTGACTTTAGGCGTGAGGATGCTGAATTTTCTACTTCTAAGTCCAAAAAGGGGAATGGTGACAAGGGAAATGAGTGGAAAAATACTGAAAAATGCAATGCAAAGGGTGAGGCTAGTGGCAAAGGGAAGGCAGTGTTTGATAAGCCTAAGGAGCAAGGGAACAAACCACGTGGCTGTTTTAGGGCAGCGGACTGCCCAAAACGTGCCAAGCTAAATGCTTTACTTAGTAATGATAGTGATGAGTCTAAGGAAGAAAATGAAGAAGAGTATGTGGCTTCTGCGTTCTGTAATCCATTGGTTGCGAATAAAGCTGAAATTGGTTCGACGAGGGCATCGAATTCAACAAGTGGGGGTGGTTTGTTAGCCCCTTAGACTCGGTGGATTATGGCACGGCATGGCTATGACGGGATTTGGGGTATTGCTCCTAGTTATGGCTAAATACGGGTTGAAAGCAACATGAACTTCGGTTATTTTGTCAAGGGCGGGCTAAGATTGACTTGAACAAATTCAAGGCAATGTGGGCTGATTGACAAGAAAAGTTGGTATAACGGCTAGGCAGCCTTGTGGCTTTGTGAGTGTCAAGATGACAAACGGGAAACTTGTTGGGTGGCAAGTGAGCTAAGGCGGGATAGACGACTATGTGGACAATAGAGTGTCGAGACTTGGTGTCTTGATGCCAAGGCAAGCAAGGCAAGAGCTAAATGTAGTAGATGATATTTGGATATGTGTTGGGCAGAGTGTGTTGAAACTAGGCTAAAGTCGGTTGTGTGAGTGAGCTGAGCCGGCTGGACAAAGCGCAAGTGTTGGCGCATGTGCAGGGCACATGACCGGTCAGTTGAGCGGCTAGACATGGGCGGAAGTGAGCAAAAATGTGGGCTGAAATGGCCTAAATGTTCGCTGAGCTGGCTGAAACATAGCCTACATGGCCTGCCTAGTAGGAATAACTCCCCTATCCACTTGTAAAGCCTTTGGCTGATTTCCCCATTGTATTTATAGTTGTTTTTGGCCATTTTATCATTTAGACAGAATTATATAGTTTTCTTAGGTGAGAAAACGTTTGGCCTTGGTGACTTTACTTTGTATTTGGTGTGAATAATATAAAGGTTGGGATTTTTTCCCGCAAACACTGTCTATTTCGTTTATGCCTTTACATTTCAGTCTTGAACAGATTCAAGGCAATGTGGGCTGATTGACAAGCAAAGTTGGTGCAACAGCTAGGCAGCCTTGTGCCTTTGTGAGTGTCAAGATGACAAACGGGCAACTTGTTGGGTGGCAAGCGAGCTAAGGCGGGATAGACGACTATGTGAGCAATGGGGTGTCGAGACTTGGTGTCTTGATGCCAAGGCAAGCAAGGCAAGCAAGGCAAGAGCTAAATGTAGTGCATGGCATTTGGATAAGTGTTGGGCGGAGTGTGCTGAAACTAGGCTAAAGTCGGTTGTGTGAGTGAGCTGAGTCGGCTGGACAAAGGACAAGTGTTGGCGCATGTGCAGGGCACATGACCGGTCAGTTGAGCGGCTAGACATGGGCAGAAGTGAGCAAAAACATGGGCTGAAGTGGCCTAAATGTGCGCTGAGCTGGCCGAAACATAGCCTACATGGCCTACCTAGTAGGAATAACTCCCCTATCCACTTGTAAAGCCTTTGGCTGATTTCACCCATTGTATTTATAGTTTTTTTCGGCTATTTTATCATTTAGACAGAATTATATAGTTTTCTTAGGTGAGAAAACGTTTGGCCTTGATGACTTTACTTTGTATTTGGTGTGAATAATATAAAGATTGGGATTTTTTCCCGTAAACACTGTCTATTTCGTTTATGCCTTTACATTTCAGTCTTGTGCATGATCTTTACTACTTACTACTTCAATCATCTGCCTAAAATACAACTGCGTTGCTGCCTATTTCGAAATCTAAGACAAACGATCCTAAAAAAATTCTAAGTGTGGGAAACGGCTGAGCCGTGCGGGTGGACTGCTTGGCTTCCGCACGGGGCAAACCTCGGCGGGTTTGATTTCTCAAAATCGTCCCTATAACACCTACTACGCTTTACTTGACCCCCTCCGTTTGTATATGACTATTATATTAATGATCTTTCGACTCAAACATTGAGGAAAAGGTTCACTTTCTGTACGTAGTTACTTTATATTATATGTCTCTTAAGCAAAAATAATAATAATAATAATAATAATAATAATAATAATAATAATAATAATATCAAAAAAATAGGCATTTGATGTAGTCTTATCAGTTAGCTCATGAAGTGAAAATGGCCCCAATACTATATAATGAAACCAAATCTATCTTCCGAATGTAACTTAAGAATATTCCCCTTTTTTCCTTCTTTTTGGCTTTATTCCTTTTGATGATATGGGAATGAGCAGAAGGCTAAGGATTTAATCGGCAGAAAAGATAGAGTAGGCTCAACGAGTTAAAGAATGAACTTAAAATTTTGGTAAATTTTGCTAAAAATTTTGCTAAATCGCATATTGTCTTCTCCCAAAATGTGACAAACCAAGCAAAAAATGATATTTCATCAATGTTTAGCATTCGATCTGCCAACTCCATTGGAAAATACTTAGGCTTTCCAATCACCAATGCAAAGCCAAAAATTTGTGACTATCAATATCTCTTGGATCGCATGAATAATCGGCTTCAAGGTTGGAAAATAAATTTATTATCCTTGGAGGGTAGAACAATTCTCACAAAATCGGTGCTAGCATCCATTCCAACCTATACTATGCAAATTAGTTGTCTTCCTGTGATCATCACCAACAATATTGATCGAATTTCTCGAGACTTCATTTGGGGATCTACCAAAACTGAAAGGAAAATTCACCTAGTCAATTGGGAAACCGTCACTCTACCTAAGTGTAAAGGTGGCTTGGGTATTTCTAAGGCTAGAAATAAAAATATTTCTCTTATTACTTCATTAGCTTGGAGATTTAAAAAACACCCATCAGCTCTATGGGCTACCATCCTTCACAATAAATACAAGCATCAGCGTATACGACATGGTTCTCCGCTTACCACAAATACTGACTCATATATTTGGAAAAATCTTTCTAAAGGTGAAGAACTATGTTGCACGGAAACTATATGGAATGTGGGTGATGGATCTAAAATTAACATTTGGAATGATAATTGGATCCTTCGGAAGTATAATCTCCGCTCCTTAATCTATGGGTCTTTACCTAAGAACTATTTAAATGCCACCGTTTCTTGTCTGCCTACTAATGGAAATTGGGATCTTGGCACATTACCTTTCTCCTTACCCATATCCATTTCTAATCTTATCTACAATACTTACGTTCAAATAACAATCCTACAATTGATTCTCCTTACTGGAGCCTTACGAATTCAGGAATTTTCACTACAAAATCAGTTACGAAAATCATACCAACCGATAACTTTGAACTTGCATCCACCACATATATCCCTTTTGACCATCACTGGATCTGGAAAACAAATACTCTGCCTAAAATAAAGTCCTTTTTATGGCTTCTCGTCCTTGGTAAACTCCCTACTGCAGATCTTCTACACTTCAGGCAAATTATCCCTAATTCAACATGCTCATCCTGTGGGGACACCAATGAGACCATCGATCATATATTTCTACATTCCCCTAAAGTCCTACCTTTTTGGTCCTACTTTCCACACATCAGCCCCCCCTCACAAATGATTTTACAATGTGGCTCAAAACCATATGTCAAGGCAATCTTTGCTCTCTCACCTACGCTTCAGTCCAACTTCCCACGTCTACTCTACTATCCTTCATCACCTGGTCTATATGGAAAAACTGAAACAACCAATTTTTTAATGACTCCGGTCACTTTATCACCCCTAATCAAGCCATCATACATGCAGTGGAGTTTGTTTCTCTAACCGATTCTACTCCCTTCAAAACGATTACCCCTTCTTCCCACATTGTTTCCACACGTGAGGATCATAAATTTTGAAAGCCACCTATTGAAGGTGTTTTCAAACTTAATATTGATGGATCATATCACGATAGTACAGGAAAGGGAGCAGCTGGAGGAGTATTCAGAAATCATTTAGGGGATTGGATCTTCGGCTTTACCAAAAGCTTCTTCAGCCCATCACCCCTTTATAGTGAAACCATGGCTTTGCTTCTTGGTCTTCAAATTGACGTTGAAAAGGGTTTCACATCCTTGGTCATAGAAATTGATTCAAATGTACTTTGTAATAATTTATTTAATGATAACTCTCCATACTCACATCTAATTAATGATTGCAGGTACTTGCTGGAGTCTTTGCAGATGCCGATGATCACGCACATATTCAAGGAGGCCAACTCCCTCGCTGATTCGCTTGCCTCTCTTAGGAGCACTCTGTACCAGTCCAATGCACTTTTACATTTTAATGTTATGCCTATTTTTTGTACTCCATTTTGGAACCTTGATCAATCTAGCATAACAAATGCTAGAGAGATCCCCTTTTGTAATGACAACGACTGATTATAAATAAAACAAGTAGTCATTATTATCAAAAAAAAAAAAAAAAAAACTTAAAATAAATGAAAACAAAAAACGAACGAGCTTGGATAAGAGTTATGTCATCTGAATTCTTATTGATTTAAAGTTTTGTGTTGTTCATCATTCTTTCCTGATCAAGAAGAATTCTAAGGAAAAGAAAAAAGAATCAAACACGACGTGACATAAGGTTGGAGAGCCTGCGTTAATCATTACCTAAAGCTAGAGCCACGTTTTAATACATGGCGGCATGTTAGATTAAAGACGCTAGATTGTATCCAACTAATTCAACTTAATTCTAAAACTGCTGCTCTGTAAGAACTTAGCTAAAGTAACCTTTTGATTTTAGGCTTTTAATTCACAACTTATAAATCCCACTTATATATTATTGCTAGACCCAGTTAAGTTAACTAATGCCTTCTCCGTGTCAACATAACTTATTTTTTCTAGTTCATCCGAAAAAGAATGAATCATTTTTTGATTAGAAAATAATTAAACTTAAACCTTCAAAAATACGATATTTCAAAGATGTCTCCTTTTTAATTTTGAAAATAATTTAACTCAAATTTCAGCTCTACTCTTAGTGAGAAGCTTAAATAGTCAAAAGAAAAATACTATGGTACGTTGAAGACCATAAGTTTCAAATAATAGTCACACAAATGCTACGACTTGTATAGGAACATAAATTTTACTATTTCTTTTTTAAACTAGGAAGATAAATTTCATTCTTTTTTAAACTCCGAGCTTAGTCAAGTACGTTTACATAAATTAAAATGAATGGAGTATTTCTTTTGTTGCTCCTTGCGATCAAATCTTATTGAAAGATGGGTTTCTTACCCTGGACAATTCAAATTCTTCTAGATAACTTATTGCTGTTAATTCTGGTATTTAATTAGGAAAGCGGACTAATAGCTGCTGGTAGTCCAATGCAAGCATAAATAATGGTACCAGTAAAGATATCAATGCAAAGAGTTATGCACATTCGAGTGTAAGTGCAGATACATTTGGGTTGGCACATGCATTGAAGTTAGGTCAGTTCCATTGTAAAACAGTGCAAATCAGGAAAACAGATACAATGGTACTGAAACTGACTAACCTGTTTTTTAGTGCATACACCCTCTCTATGCATGCATGAGATCTGTTGTTTGTATTTAACAGTTCCAATTTAAGAGAATATAAGTCATGGTATGCCTCTTATAGAACGGAAAGGGAAAAGCAGAAAAGAGAATATATGGGAGCTCAGGATTCAAATTCTAGCATAGCAAAAAAGATAGATAATCTTTTTTTTATCTGTCTAAATTTTGGTGGGCAAAATTATCATGTATTTGTGTAACATTGGTGGTAAAAACAGGTACCTGATCGAATATTCGAGGTGTGCACAAGTTGACAACGCTACTATTCTTAAGAAAAAGGATATGTGTGTATGATTTGGGTGCACTTTTTGTTAAACACTTTGCCACATTGGAGGATTTTCAGTGTCTTGATTTAGAAGTTACAGTCCACTTCTAACTGCCCCTTTTGGTCACTGTTGTGGAATGGTTTATGCCTCAAGATTTCCCAAGAATGATTCTAGCTTTGGCATGATGAAAAGCAATTCTCATATTCTTCTAGAAGGTAATCTAGTAAGGTGACAATGGATCTTGAAATAGCAATAAGAAAGTAATTATCATGCATCATCTGCTAATTAGTCTTGTCCATCGGAGGCCTTCTTCCAATCCGCTTCAGCAAATCGACTTTTAATCCCGTCTTAATTAAAAAAATAAGAACTACTTGATTCTAAATATGCTCAAAATGAAACATGTTAGGTAGATTGCAATCTTCGGGGCGTAACACCTCTTTTTCTTGTTTTTCCCTCTAAGGATGTCCAACAATATCCTACTTATTTTGGATTGTTTTTCCCTAACTCCCAAATTCAATCTTCAAAAGTCGTTACAACACCATACAAAACAAAGCATCTAGCCTAATCTACTCGTTCCAAGTGTAACAACCTGTTTTGAAATTAAAATATACTCCACATTTTCACTTCCTCGTTCCACATTTTGCCACGTGGCAGCAACCCAATTTGCCAAGTAATTGATGTCCTCCTGCCTACTCAAAGCTGCCTAAAAAGGCCACAAGCATTTGGGCACGTTAAAGGAATCGTCAAACTTTTCAAGTCTTTAAGAGAAAAAAAAGCCACCTAAGCTTTACCAAACTTGTTTGGACATTCACTATTAATATAAAGAACCTCTTTTTAGTGTCCAACCAACAAGAAAAAACAGAACATGTCCACAACTTGTTACACTTCCTAGCTTAGCTCCCGCCAATTTCTTCTCCAAATGGACTGGACCAGAGGCCACACCATAGGCCACGGCTCTTCTGCTGCCGTCTCAGTCGCCATGTCATGGTGCTCCGGCAAGGTTTTTGCCGTCAAATCCACAGAGTTATCCCAGTCAGAGTTCTTGCAAAAAGAGCAGAACGTTTTGTCCACTTTGAATTCCCCTTATATAATTGGCTACAAAGGATACGATGTTACAAGAGAGAATAACAAGGAAATGTTCAATATTATGATGGAGTACATGCCTGATGGGACACTCACGGATGAAATTCGGAGACACGGTGGCCAGCTCAACGATACATTGATCAGATATTACATGAAGCAAATTGTTCAAGGACTAGACTACCTACATTCAAAAGGCATAGTGCATTGTGACATTAAGGGGCGCAACATTCTGCTTGGTAACACCGGTGCCAAAATTGCAGATTTCGGTTGTTCTAGGCACGTAGATCCCACGATCACTGCTTCCGCTGTGCCAATTGGTGGCACGCCAATGTTCATGGCACCAGAAGTGGCTCGTGGCGAAGAACAAGGATTTCTAGCTGATATATGGGCATTAGGATGCACAATTATTGAAATGGCCACGGGTGGTTCACCGTGGACTACTATTACTAACCCTGCTTCATTGCTTTACCATATTGCATTTTCTAACCAAACACCAGAAATTCCAAAATTTCTCTCTTCACAAGCAAGGGACTTTTTACTCAAATGCTTGAGCAGAGATCCAAAGCATAGATGGTCTGCTAAACAGCTTCTCAAACATCCATTTCTTGAGGAATCAACTTTATACGACAAGAAAAATAATCAAGATTTGATCACAAGTTCTCCAACAAGCATTCTTGATCAAGGCATTTGGAATTCAGAAAATGTAAATGATTCAATTCAAACAATTACCTTGACGAATTCGCCTTTGCAAAGGGTAAAAGAATTGAGTTTGCAATCGGAAAAATCAGAGTGGACATGGGATGAAAGTTGGATAACAGTTAGACATTGCAGTGAAATTAACGAAAAAGATGAAAATAATGTTGTTTGTTGGATGATAGCTTTTTGTAGTAATCATCGAATGAAGCTAGAAAGTGAAGGAATATACAAATCTTCAATCACGAGCAAAATCATCTGCGGGATCGTCCTCCAGTTCCATAATCTTCTGTCGTGTGCCTGAATAATACCCAGACTAATAATCACTTGGGTGGAACAAGTGTTTCAGAGAGAAAACCTATTTAGGGTTTTTGTTGTGTTTGTGTATTCTTCCTTTTGGCCAAGAATCCCCTTTATATAGTTTTAAGAGTAAAATCCTTTTTCCAAAACTGTATAGGATTCTTTTCCACCAAGAAACCTCTCTCCTAGTCCTAATTGGATTCGGTCACAACAGGGACCACAGAATTAATTAATGAGGCTTCCAATTATGGAATTAATTCTTTTTCTCTAGAATTAATCTTTCCATAATAAATTACAAATTATTTCCACTAGAAATTCGTAATTGCACTCCTCAGTTGAATTTCGAATTCTTCCATCAAATCTTATTTAACTCCCCACGTTAAGATTACAGACACCAATCAATATTATTAAATTACTGACAATTCAATATATTGACTAAATATATATCCTTTAGACTTCCGCTTAACTTATTCCATGTGCCGGATACAACATCCACTGGCCAGATTTACACATAGAAACTTATAAGCTTTCATAAAGGGGTGTCATCAATCTCTATAACGAGACGTGGATTCTATCAACTAGCTATTACTTCGCAAATGCATATTATCATTATCCAACTTATCAGGAATTATTTGACCCAAATATCCTGGACCTCACCTATTGATAAATCAAGACAATGAATAATATACACCACTAATAATAGCTATATCAAGATTAAGATTATAAGTACATTTGATGAGCTAGAGAGTTTGTTTAATATAGTCCGTATAAAAACACTTATCTCTACTTGGTCCGTTCAATGCACACAAAGCGCACTAGCACAAGAAGTTGGAACTATACCATTCCCATAATCAAGATAAATTATATATAATCTTGTACTACAATCATACCAATGGCTTTGTCCAATTTCCATCTTAGATTGTGAACATTACTTTATTATTTATAAGAACCGATGATTTAATCTTCCGTGTATAAGCTTGGCTCTACACACTAAATCAACTACTATATAAATAATAGGACACACATGACACAATTGATCTAAATAAATAATAATTCATTATCTTTAGTAAATGAATAACCAATTGTTAAACTGGGAATAATCTAACTAAAACCGAATGGTTATTAGTATATCCCAACAATCTCCCACTTATACTTATAACCATGCCATTGTTATAATACATACTATGTCTAAACACATGGTTAATAGTATATATCCCATCAAACTCCCACTTAGACTTTAACCATGCACCTACAACTTTCACAAGCATTCCTTTTACATGAATAATAAAAGGATCTAGCCAAGTTATTTTCTGATGCAATCATTGTCCAACAGTGCTTTTAGATTACTAATCGGTCGGTCTTAACCTCTGCAGGATCCAGTCATGAAACTATCCCAAGAGTGCTAACCGAACAATTTTCATTCTTTTCTCCCACTACGACAAAGTACTACTACTAAGTCACACTACCATGTACTTGTGGTGAAACCACACAACAATTAGAGCCTTAAGTCTCAATATTCTTTTCTTACCTTTCGGTATAAGAATACTAACAACTTCATCTTGTAGTGTATATTAATGACTTTTCAAAAATTCACTCCCACTACTTTGGAGTAGTGGATTTCCAATCATCTTTTGTCTATTGACATTTCTCCCACTATTTAAATACAATGGAATGTCAATTCCAACATGCCGATTGGATTTCAATTGAACTTTTGGATTTTCAGGTGAATCACTTGTTATTTCTTTGTACAGTTCTAGTAAATAAAATTTACTTCTATGAGCATTGTTTATTAAATAGTCATATTCTAGAAATCTGGTATTTATGCTAAACAAATACCTTCTTTTCATTATGACAGGTAAATAAACTTCTTTCGTCCCATTTGGATAGCCAGTAAACATATACACATTCATCCTTGATTCCAACTAACCAGTTTTCCCTTTAAAAAGTACTAACATAGAAGGACTATATTTAGAATGCAATTTAAATTTTCTAAGGCATATTCCCAATATGAAAGAGAACAACAAGTTTGAACAACTTTACATTGATCTAGCCATCTCCATAAGAGTCTTAATTTTTTTTTCTATACCGCTTTGTTATAGTGTCCTAGGTGTAGACATAATTCCTTATTCTGATTAGTGAACTTTGCAAAGAGGTATCACCACCACGATCAAATCGCAATGATATAGTAATATATTTTCCATGACGCATTTCCTTTTCAGTCTTAAACTCCTTGATTTCTCAAAGTATTAAGACTTATAATGTATCAAATAAATATATTCATATTTTGAGTAATCATTTATGAATATCATAAAAATACTCAAAACACCTATTGCATGTATGTTCATCAGACTATACTAATCAGAACGAATTAATTCTAACTTATCACTAGTTCTATTTCCTTTTAAAGGGAAATATCACTTAGTCATATTTTCTTTTAACAAGAATTCACAGGGTTGGTAGTGCCTCCACTTTCAATGAACCTTATAGATCCATCCATAACCAACCAAAAGTATTCTATTAAAATAAATATGACCTTGATACAAGAGCAACAGATAAGTGTTATTCAATTTCAAAGAATATTTTCTCTTATGGGGCAGATCAATATCGTTAAATTCGGAAGACATATCAAATAAAAGGACCTTGCAACATGTACCACAAGAGATAAATATTTTATTAACCTCAATAACACCAAAGTTATTGGTAGAATAAATTGAATATCCATCTCTTATTAAGCTAGAAACTGAAATTAAATTTCTTTCTAACTTAACATACATATAATGCATCCTTTAAATTAATGCCTTGTCATCACCAAAATAAATCATAGAACATTTAGTTTTGTGAGAGAATAGCACTTAGGTATTTGAATAAAGATATATCTATTTAGTGAGATAAAATAATTTAAATAGATCAATTCAGGTCATGTAACATTGAATAATCAAATTCAAAACACATCACACATATATTTTCATGCAGCTTGAATAGCCAAATTCGTTGGGAAAGTAACTATTTATGCACCATATACATGCAATGTTAGATTTCACTCATTAAATTAAATAATATCAAACTCTGTTGGAGAGTCTACTATCAATTTAATTCAAGTGAATATCAATTATTGAATAGCCCTAGTCTCATTGACTCAACATGCAATTCTCAGTTGGAGAGATATATACAAGTCATCAATAACTAGTGATTAAACCTAGTATACCAACAATACATTTATCTGTTAGGGAGGAAGACCTATTGTCAACACGTAAATATATCATTTACACTAGTATTCAATCATGGATACCATAGGGAATTTTAAGCCTAGTATACTCAACAATAAATTCATCCGTTAGGGAGGAAGAACTATGTCAACACGTAAACTTATTGTTTATACTAGTATATGATCACGGAGACCATATAGAATAATCCCTATTACCATTGGGTGCCAACCATTAACTTTTCGAAGAAAAATAATTTTCAGAAAATAGAAAAACGTTCAAAACACCATCTTAACAACCTCAAATTGCCGAAAAACGACATGGTTCACTGCATAGCAGTGAGTTTTTCTCATTGGGCCGTTTCCGATGAATTTACCAAATTTCAGGTCAATCGGAGTCCGTCAAATTATCCGATCTCCAAAACTATGACCAAATTCGGACAAACATTGTTTTCACGTTTTTAGAATTTAAAATATCTCTGTTGCTTGTTCTAATCATAAATCAACATATAACTTTTTGATACCCATGAACCAAGATCAAACAACATATTTTGAAACTTGTTTTTCAATAAAACAGTGTGATTCTTAAGTTTCTAAGAATTCAAAATATGAACTACATTCTTATTATATATCAACACATATTAAACCATCATGCATTATCATGTCCTAAATTTAATATAAACTAGAATTGATATATAGAATGACTTTTCATATTTAATTCACGTTTAAATCCAACACACTGCCTAAAACTCCATCTAAATGACCTCCAAAATTAAACTGGCATCACTCACTTTAAAGAAGAGAAAATTACTTACTGGATCGTTTCCGATATCTCTATCAAATTTCAGGTCAATCAAAAATTAAGAATTCATGATCGTGAAGCTATGACCAAATTCAAAAGATAACATGTTTAGGTATTGTTACGAATTAAAGCAAACATGATGCCCGTTTCCATTCTCCTTATAATTATCCCATGAGCACAAGGTATACATGTGTTACTTCTTTGACTAAGATATACATAACTTCATCTTACATCAAATTGTCCTTTCAATTAATACACATGAGAATCCAAGATATTATTTTCTCCTATTAGGTGAAAATCTCAATATCTTATCTCATGAATTAATTTAGCGTATCTGGTATCATGAAATTAATTCTCCTTTTCAAGTAGATAAAATTTGACCACTAGTATACCTTTACGACGAGACAATTTTCACATGGTACATTGAGAATGTTCAATGACTCAAATAAATAGATCACTCTAGTGAATCCTATTTATTAATCATAATTCTCAATTCATGTATTAATATAATCACATGTATAAAGCTTTAAGAATTTTCAATAATTTCAAATAAATACTCCACTTTGGAGGTAACCATTTATTCATCATAAACTCCTGGTCCATACAATATCCTCTCACATGTATAATATTAAGAATTTTTAATGACTCTCAATAAATATTCCACATAAAATGGTAACCATTTATCAATTATAAATTCTTAATCTCTAAACGATATCATCTCACATGAACAACAAAATTAAAATTTTCAAAGATTCCAAATAAATAAATCACTTTGATTGCAACCATTTATTTATCACAAAATTCTTAACACATTTATAAAGTACTATTAAGAATTTTACCGTGATTCCAAATAAATAAATCAATTTGATTGTAATTATTTATTAATCTAAATTCTTAATTCATGTAGTACATGACCATGTATAAAACTACCAAGAAATTTCAATGATTCCAAATAAATAAACCACTTTGAATATAATCATTTATTTATCATAAATTCTTAACACATGATATTAAGAATTTCTAATGAATCTAAATAAAGAAATCAACTTGGTCGTTACTATTTATTAAATCATGAATTCTTATTATAAATAGTAAGATATTGTGAGACTGAGAAAACACAGTGCCATATAATTTAGTTCTTTTAATAATCACGGTCCTCCACTTAATCAAACAGGGACTCAATGAAAACTAGAACTACAGGGTTTCATTACTTTAAACCAAAAATAAAAAATAAAATCAAATAATGATGCAAACCCAAAACTATATTCACCGTGACATTCAAAACCATGAAGAGTTGGTGTTTAAAGTGCAGCCTCTTTTCAATTGTAAACCACAATCCATTGGGTAAAAGGGAATCTTATCTCTAGTTTCTTAGCAAGATAAAATTAAACTGTCCTCCGCCACCACTTCACGTGAAATTGGGCACTCTTTATCCTATTATTTTATTTACCCAATTTGCAAAATTAATTCCATTGCAATTACAATTTGAAAGCTAAGGCCTTTATGGCTATTGTCTGACACCAGCCATAATCAAAAGGATCTAACGCCAGCTCACTCTTAAAGAATGACACAATCAACATATAAAAAAAAATACCAAGAGATAGAATCACCACATTAGAGCACGATGAATAAACTTTTCATCCAACCGCCTACCACCGTAAGCCTATAACGATCAAAACATGGTCTATATGTTGATTTTACCTTGTCAACTTTAGATAAATACAAATCACAAGCTTCAGATACCTATCAAATCTATCATCGCCGCTTGAACTATTTAACGATGCAAACAACCAGACAAACAAAACCGTTTAATGATATCTTGATAGATTCAAGCAAGGAACTCATTTTTGTAAACCCTAGCCATCTAGTTAGATGTGAGAAGGCTCTGATACAAATTGAAGGAATATAAACACAGCGGAAGCAATTCCAGGATCAAGAACTCACATGTAATCTAGACAAACTAGCAGGCTATTAAGTTTTACATAAACATAAAAACGGAATACCTCTTGAAGCGTGACTTCAACCTTGAAACAAATCTTCAATCACGAGCAAGATCATCTGCGGGATCGTCCTCCAGTTCCATGATCTTCTGTCGTGTGCCCGAATAATACCCAGACTAATAATCACTTGGGTGGAACAAGTGTTTCAGAGAGAGAAAACCTATTTAGGGTTTTTGTTGTGTTTGTGTATTCTTCCTTTTGGCCAAGAATCCCCTTTATATAGTTTTAAGAGTAAAACCCTTTTCCAAAACTGTATAGGATTCTTTTCCACCAAGAAACCTCTCTCCTAGTCCTAATTGGATTCGGTCACAACAGGGACCACAGAATTAATTAATGAGGCTTCCAATTATGGAATTAATTCTTTTTCTCTAGAATTAATCTTTCCATAATAAATTACAAATTATTTCCACTAGAAATTCGTAATTGCACTCCTCAGTTGAATTTCGAATTCTTCCATCAAATCTTATTTAACTCCCCACGTTAAGATTACAGACACCAATCAATATTATTAAATTACTGACAATTCAATATATTGACTAAATATATATCCTTTAGACTTCCGCTTAACTTATTCTATGTGCCGGATACAACATCCACTGGCCAGATTTACACATAGAAACTTATAAGCTTTCATAAAGGGGTGTCATCAATCTCTATAACGAGACGTGGATTCTATCAACTAGCTATTACTTCGCAAATGCATATTATCATTATCCAACTTATCAGGAATTATTTGACCCAAATATCCTGGACCTCACCTATTGATAAATCAAGACAATGAATAATATACACCACTAATAATAGCTATATCAAGATTAAGATTATAAGTACATTTGATGAGCTAGAGAGTTTGTTTAATATAGTCCGTATAAAAACACTTATCTCTACTTGGTCCGTTCAATGCACACAAAGCGCACTAGCACAAGAAGTTGGAACTATATCATTCCCATAATCAAGATAAATTATATATAATCTTGTACTACAATCATACCAATGGATTTGTCCAATTTCCATCTTAGATTGTGAACATTACTTTATTATTTATAAGAACCGATGATTTAGTCTTCCGTGTATAACCTTGGCTCTACACACTAAATCAACTACTATATAAATAATAGGACACACATGACACAATTGATCTAAATAAATAATAATTCATTATCTTTAGTAAATGAATAACCAATTGTTAAACTGGGAATAATCTAACTAAAACCGCATGGTTATTAGTATATCCCAACAGAAAGATGTTCTGGTAGTAAGGCGTTGGGAATAAGTTGCATAGATAACCTTGTTAGTTGTAGTACTTGTAGAATACAACATGGAGATGTAAATTGCAATCTCAATTTTGACAGACATACACGAGTAATAAGTTGACTAGTTGAGTAAATAACATTCATTAATTCGGTTATATCTGTGTTTTACCTACATTTGCATACTCTTTCTTATTTTTTGTTTTTCATTTTCTCATTTGCACTTGAATGGTAAGATATTAGATCAAACCATTGGATGTTAAGTATAGTATTGTATAGAATGAAAACTTATAAAGTTACTCAGACTAACCTACCACCTTCTTGTGGGTGGGAGTTCGAAGGCTACCTTTACAAGGTAGGAAACTTGATTCTTGAAAAAAAAAAAATACTTTCACATTCCGAATTAGAAACTTTATTGCACATTTTGATTCTTATTACTCCCTTCGGTACTATAAATTAGTCATTTTAGAAAATATAATTTGTTTCAAAATAATTGTCATTTAAGAAAACACAAGAACTCATTTTATTATACTTTTAGAAGAGTTTATGTTGTTACTCAAATTAGTGACGTGTTAATTAAATGAGATATTTAAAAGAGATATAGATGATAGTTTAGACGAACACTCATATACATATACTTAAGAAGATTATTAAGAATATCTTTTTTAAGGAGTTTGCGACATAATTGTACGGCAAATAATATGAATAGAATGTAGTGAAAACTTGCATGCTACATTTTTTGAATTTATTATTCAAGATATTTTCTTGTTTTATCTACGATGGAGGTGGGTGGGGAGTTTTGAAGGGTGAGAAAGAGATAATTCCAGTGTTTAAATTAATTTAATTTAATTTGAATTGAGTGTGATAGTGTGAGAAAAAAAGTCTACTAATGATCACCAACCAACCTTGTAAAGCTACGCATATCTTCACGTATGCTAATGTGATTAAAGAGTAAAAGAAGAATATACATTGCAAAAGGGAATGAATCATATTTTGACTTGCCAAGTTACACGCCATACTTTTGTCCAACTAATCAAACTAACTGATTAAGAATGATAGATTATGACTCCTTTTCAGAATAATAAATAAAAGTTTGTTGGTTTGCACTTTACGACTAAGCTCTACCTATTGGCTATTGCTATTGGTGTTTGTAGAGTGCAATTAGTTGCAGCTTCTTTAAACATTTTTCCCTTTTTCTTTGAACTCGATTACCTAAATTAACTTCTTCAAACCAACTCCTTATGTTTTCAAATTTCAACTATCATAGTAGTAATAATTTTTTCCCATTAACAAACACTTACCAAATATTCCTTTGTTATTGGATTTTTGAGTCACCATTTTATTGTATGAATGAATAAATAGAACTGCACGTTCTATTTCTCACCCCACACGCCCATTCCACCAAACACCCACTGCAAAATTAAAAATTCCATGTTCCTCAGTGGACTAAGGAAATGAAGGAAAATAATCGCACGTGCCTTGCTTGTTGCAGAATCCTCATTACATGTACTAGTGTAAACAATTGAACTCATTCTACATTAATATATCCGACTAACTTTTAGTACTTCTACCGCTTGATCAGAAGACGTGAGGCTAAGTCATGACTCATATGAGGTGCTGTTGTGATTTTTGGCTCTTATCATGCAGCTAAAACTCACCTATTACATTTTTTGTTTTCCACCTGATGTACGTAAACGATTTGGAATTTGATTAATTCGAATTTACAACGAGAAATATAATTCAACATAGGGGTAAAACAATTCTTACCTAAGATGACTTCATTTTAGTCTGAAACATCTAGTTAAAGATGGAGCACTCCACACAAACCTTTGGTGGTTATTATGTTACTACTCCATTTCCCATTTTTAATTGCCACATTTTGATTTTACACCAGTTTTAAGAAATCATAAATATATTGGCTATTTTACTAACTTATACTTATTAAATATGCTTTGAAAATTTATATTCGACTATTGAGAATTAATAATTTATTGATAAGGCTGACATTCAAAAAACGTCATTAAATCTCTTTTTTTGATAAAAATAACAGTGGAATTAAGTAGAATTATTTTAAAGTAAAAATAACATGTAAAATTGGACAGAAGGTGTATTCAGTACTCATTTAAAACAGTTGACTTCTTTCTTTACCCTGAATTGAACTTTTTGTTCACACCATTAGGCCTTTTCCTTTCAGTCCGTTTTACTCCTCGTTGATGTCAAATCCAAATCTTGGTGGAACAGCTCATTAACTAAAAGGATCTATAAAAACTTAAACTGTACTATCGTGAGTTTGATGTCAAAATCCCATTCATTACTCTAATTAAGTTTTCCACTTTCCATTAGCTTACTAACTAAGAAAAAAGTATCATCCTACAGATGTAGTATTTTACACTTGATTCTATTGAAAATTTATTGTTCTGGTTAATGATAAATTCATTAGAAATGCAACTATTAGCCTGACAGTCTATTGAGAGCAGAATTAACAGGTACGGAATTAATGCAAAGAGTTACTCATTCGGATCAAATTTAGGTACACTTGGTGGTACATGCATCATAGTAAAGTCAGGTAAATCTCATTGTTAAAAATTGGAAAAGAGAAGAAATGCACTGTTAGTGAAACTGTCGAACCCCATCTTTTGTGCATACACCCACCCTATATGTATGCAAGATTTTCTAATTAGCTATCGTTGAATATGAGGTATGATTTTAGTGCAATTCTGCACAAATAAAAAACTTTGCCACATTGGAGGATTTTCAAGATTCTTGATTTAGAAGTTAGGAACAACTACTAACAACTGCCTTGGTCACTAGTTTGAAATGTTTTAAACCTCAAGTTTTTCCAAGCTACATTCTTTGGCATGATGAAAAGCAATCCCACATAATTAATTGGTTCTAGAAGGTCATTAAGATATTCATGTATCTTGAATTAGCGTACAACTTAGAAAGTAATTGTCATGTCATAATCAGCAGTTAATTTCGTCCATTGAATGCCTTCATCCTTACTTCACCAAATTTACTATTAAACCTTTTCTTAATTAATTCTTTTGCGCTAAATAGCCTCAAGATTAAGTATCTTAGATTGTAACATTGAAGCATAATACACTCTCTCTTTTTTTTTTTTTTTTGGTTGGTGCTACTTTAAGTCTTCTAGTCATTGCAAGTCAAGGACTCCTCTCTTCATCTCCATCTTCTTCAAATTCGGTATATATCTTTCGTGATAGGGATTATTAATGAAAGATAGAACAAGAGTTGGTTTGCATGATACTTAAGGAATTCTTCATTTGATAGCACAGTCACCCAATCATTTTCTACTTATTTATTCTTCTTTATCTATTAGTATTAGATTATTCTTGTTTGCTTGTCTTCTTATCTTTCTCCAAGGTTTTAACGTTTATGGTACAGTAAATTTTGTTGTAGAAACATGTAAAGGTTGGTAAATTCTACTCACTTTTGAATGCACTTCCTACCAAGTGAAATAATCCAAGGAAGAAAAGACCAATAGCAGCCATTTTGTTGGTTCAGCCCACCCTCACACCTTCCATATCTCCCAAACTTAATCTTCAAAAGTCCTTACAAACAAAGCATCTAATCCAATCTACCCACTCCAATTTGTTCTGAAAACATAATTGAAATTAAGCTACCATTTTTCACATTCTCATTCAACATTTTGACACGTGGCAACAACCTAATAGGCCACGTCAGGGCTGTCATCAAGCTTAACCAAAGCTGCCTAAATTGGCTTCATTAAAGGAATCGTCAAACTTTTCCAAGTCTTTAAGAAAAAAAGGCCCACCCCAAGCCTTACCAAACTAGTTTGGACATTCACCATTATATAAACCTCTTTGTAACCGAACATGTCCTAAAACTCGTTACACCTCCTAACTAGCTCCCACCTAATTCTTCTCCAAATGAACTGGACCAGAGGCCACACCATAGGCCATGGCTCCTCTGCCACCGTCTCAGTCGCCATGTCACGCCGATCTGGTGAGATTTTTGCTGTCAAGTCTACTGAGCTGTCTCGCTTCGAATTCTTGCAAAAGGAGCATAGCATTCTGTCAACTTTGAACTCCCCTCACGTAGTTGGTTACAAGGGGTGCGATGTAACCAGAGAGAACAACAAGGTCATGTTCAATCTTATGATGGAGTACATGCCTGACGGGACACTCACCGATGAAATTCGAAGACATGGTGGCCGGATTAACGAGCAGTTGATCAGACATCACACGAAGCAAATTGTTCAAGGACTAGACTACCTACACTCAAATGACATAGTGCATTGTGACATTAAGGGGGACAACATTCTGTTAGGAAAGAGTGGTACCAAAATTGCAGACTTTGGTTGTGCTAGGCAGGTCAAGTTGGATGGTTGCATAGACGTCCGTTCCACCACGCCAATTGGTGGCACGCCAATGTTCATGGCACCAGAAGTAGCTCATGG
The DNA here is from genome assembly GCA_029990575.1 of Petunia axillaris subsp. axillaris. Taxonomy (NCBI): domain Eukaryota; kingdom Viridiplantae; phylum Streptophyta; class Magnoliopsida; order Solanales; family Solanaceae; genus Petunia; species Petunia axillaris. The sequence continues at coordinate 5,789,876 of JARKNS010000001.1, read as the reverse complement.
CGAAGAGCAGGGTTTTCCAGCTGATGTATGGGCATTAGGATGCACAATTATTGAAATGGCCACTGGTGGATCACCCTGGACTAATGTTAAAGACCCTGTTTCATTGTTTTACCATATTGCATTTTCTAACCAAACACCAGAAATTCCACAGTTTCTCTCTTCCCAAGCAAGAGATTGTTTAAGCAAATGCTTGAGAAGAAATCCAACACAGAGATGGTCTGCTGAACAGCTCCTCAAGCATCCATTTCTTCAGGCTTCAAATCAAGATTTCATAGCATGTACTCCTACAAGCATTCTTGATCAAGGCATTTGGAATTCAGTGGAGGAATCAGAAACTATCGATGATTCAATCCAAACAATTAATTCAATGGTTTCACCTCTACAAAGGGTCAGAGAATTGGTAATGCAATCAAGAAAACCAGACTGGGAATTGGCTGAAAGTTGGATCACAGTTAAGAAAAACAATGAAGATAACAAATGTGATGATGGCAAGTTAGTTTCTGGCACGACAGCTTGTTGCACCAGCTGTGATTGCGAAGATAACATTTTTTGTTTCAGTAATTTTTGTAGTGTACAACAAGGAGCTGTAATTAGCAGTCTCAATTTTGACACACATAACAGCAGTTCAGCAAATAAAATTATGTGTTAATAAATCTCTCTTCTCTCTGTTTCGCCTTACACTATTTACTTTTCTTATTCTTAATTTGCATTTTCTCATTTGCACATAAATTACTAGGTAGGGACAAAATTCAACAGCCTAAAATAAATATAGCCACAAGAACTGTAAAAATGAAAGCATGAGACATGCTTCATAAATTCCAAAGAGAATGATGAGGTGATCATGTCACACGTATTTATAGGTAGCTTGCAAATTTTTTTTACTTTAATTCGAATTTATATGACAAACTTTTCTTTATAATCAGTCAAAAAAACAATGCCATATTTCTATATTTCATAGTAATTATTTTACTTTATGAAATGATTCATATCCACACAAAATTATGTGATTTATTTTTGAGTAAAATTCATTTACACCCCCAACTTTACTCTAAAAATTAAACTCTCCCTCTACTATGAACAATAATCATTCTCTCTCTCCCCTTCCCCCTCCTTCATCGCATAAAATATCTATTTTACTCTTGAAATTTCCATTCACCATTTTGTGATATATTTTTATATTATTATATAATGTTTTAACCAAGATATTATAAATTTAAATAATGTTATATCTAATTATAGTAATTCAAGCTCATAAATATTATAAATAGTAATTCTTTTTATTAAATTATTACTAAATAAGATACCTTTTTTTAAAAAATATTTTAGTATTAATTGCACTAATTACGAGTCGATGTACATAATGTATCTCTCTCTGTACATGCATGTATATTTAACTAAATTTGACTTTATATCTTATTCTATATTTTATATATGAATTTTTCAAGTTTTGATTATCATAAATAAAATTGAAAACTAAAATTATAAACATATGATATCTTGGTTTGTTGTAAAAATTTTTGCTTGTTTTAGTACCGTTTTTATATATTGCATGTATTAAGTATATGATTTTGGGTTCATTTTATTTATTTTTAATCATCTGATAGACAAATTGTAAGGTTTTTTTAATTATAAAATATCACTATAAGCAAAGGTGAATCAGTTTATTTATGTTTAATTAATTTATTTTATTACTGACGTTATTAACATATATGTCTAATTTACTATTCCTTACTCTTTTTTATTTTAATAATATTATTCATTTTATAGGTTAATCTATAATACGTTATAAAAATATCATTATATTAAAAAAATAAAAAAGATTAAGTTTGATAATCTAGAGGGTATATTAGGTATTTTAAAAGATTATTTGAGAAAAAGGGGGAGAATGACTATTGTTTATAGTTGAGGAAAATTTTTGATTTTTAGAGCAAAGTTGGGGGGGTTTAAATGATTTGAGTAAATTTAAAAAAGTTGCCAAGCAAGTTATATAATAGGGAAAAGGGCCTCAAGTGTCTTTTAATAGGTAAAGAGTCCTCCATTAGGATTAGTGCTAATAGCTTAAAAGGCATATAAAAAATACCCCCAAAGTTCTTTTTTTTACACTTTGCATCCCCTACATAACCCTCATTTCACCCCCCAAAAAATGGCAAAAGAACAATTTTCCTCCCAAAAAATTTTCCCCACCGTCCCCTACCTCCCCCTCACTGCTCCGCCGCCAGTGGCTTTCCAGCCGGATTTTTTACTATTTTGGGTTCATTATGAGCTCCCCAAAGTAGAGTCAACTACCATTTCCAAGTACATTGTGTTTTTTCAAGTGATTTGTTGAAAAACAAGTTTGTGAATTTTCTAAATTTCTTCCACCATTTACAACACCAATCTCAGTTATTCCTCTTGGATTTTCAGCCACATTTGCTCTCTGGTAAGTGTTTTTAAACTTTATAGTTGAGAAATTTGTTTTGAAGCTACTGGGATTGAAAAATTATTTCTTGAATTGCATGTTGGGTTTGGGTTTCTGTCAAACATCCGTCGACGAGATGTTTGATTTAAACATCTGTTTATGTTGTTGTGCACATCGTATCATATGTTTAAACATATGTGGCTGCTGAGTCTATGTTTGAACCATCAAATGCTAAAACATTTGGACTTATGTTTAAACATTTGGGATGATGTTTAGTAGTACTGAATGATACCTAAACATCATTGAGGATGTTTAAACATCATTTGGACTTATGTTTAACCTTCCATCATGATGTTTACTAATCCTGAATGATATTTAAACACTATGCATGATGTTTAAACATCATCACAAATGTTTAAACATACAGAAATATATGTTTAAATATTTGTATCGACGTTTAACAATCCTGAACGATATTTACACATCACTCAGGATGTGATGTGTAAATATGATTTCAAATATTTAAATATTTGTATCGATGTGTAAACACTATAAATTTTTTACAGAATGTTTGAAGCAGTACTGAATTTTTTTGTGAATATGGCTTCCATAAACAATTGTATTATGAAATTTATGCTATAAGGACCTAATGTGAACCCTCTTTATATCTTCAGGACAATTAATGGGGCCCGTATTATTGGTAGTTGATTATCTCAGCGAATGAGTGGAGAAAGCTAAAAGTTATGTTTGGGTTCCCATTGTGAAAAGAGTAGACATATTCTTGTTAGTAAGGATGTTACTTATAATGAGTTGGTTGAAAAAATCATTCAAAGTTAGAGAATTCTTGATGACCGAGGGATCTTTCTATTATGTACTTGTTGAGCATCGCAAAGCAAAAGACTGCACCCTCTCACATTAAGAATGACAATGATATCTCTCTTTTTATGGCTGATGTTGATGCATCTGGTGCTAGGTCCACTCTACGGGTAAATGTGGTTCCCAAAATTTCTAATAAAAAAAAATGCCAAATTATGGGTTGGATGAGATTGGGGAGGAGGCTACATTAAATATGAATGTGCCTGAGAAGGAAGAAGATGAAGAAGCAGCAGAAATATAAGAAGAAAATGAGGTACAGTTTTCTGATTCAATACCATCACAAGGCAGTCACATTCGGCAGGACGACACTGATTTTCTATAGAGGGCAAATATTCAAGAACAAGCGTGAGTTGGTTGTACTGTTGAAGCTTGCCGCAGTGAGAGTGCCTTTCTATTTTCAGTATGTGAAGAATAAGAAAAATATATTTTATGCTAGATGTGCGGACAAGAATTGCCACTTATGGATTCGAGCCATGAAGTACAAGAGTTGTGACATGTTTTATATCACAGTCTACAACAACGAGCACACTTTTGGTTCTGAGCATGCTAAAAGCCATCATCCACACGCCACGTGTAATGTTTTTGGCGAGTACATGAATAATATGTTTCATGATAGAAAAGCATCATCCACCAAAGATATCAAGGATACAGTTCTAGCAGAGCTGGGTTATAGGATAAGCTATTGGAAGTGTCTCAGGGACAGTAACATTGCAAAGTGTTTGGCAAGAGGGTCACCCGAACATGGCTATGCCACTCTTGGTGCATACAGCTATATGATTCGGCAGTCAAATGAAGGAAGCAAGACATCATTACAACTTGATGCACAAGGGAGGTTTCTTTACTTCTTTGTTTCTTATGGTGCATGGATTAGGGGGTTTAAAACTATTAGGGAAGTGTTGGTTGTTGATGGAACTTTTTTGACGTGCCTATATGGGGGAGTGTTGTTGTCCGTTGTTAGTCAGGATGCTCAAAATCACATCTTTCCTGCTGCATTTTATGTAGTTGACAAAGAGTATGATGCTGCTTATGAATTCTTTTTTGAATAATTGGTCGGAACAGTCCCCGACGATGATGAGTTGTGTATCATCTCTAACAGGCACAGAAGCATTGAAAAAGCTGTTTCTAAGGTTTTCTTTTTTGCTAATTATGGTTATTGCATGAGGCACCTTGGTGAGAACCTCCGCACAACTTTTTACTATGGAGATGTAATTGGTCGTTATATTGTTGTTGCAGAGGCGTATACGGTTGCTCTATTCAATAAGCATTTGATAGAAGTTGAAGATATTGACCCAAGTGTATCCAAATATCTAGTTGATCTTGAGGTTGAAAAGTGGAGCAGAGCACACTTCCCTGGAAACAGGTACCTGAATTACACCAAACATATATTTTGATGTTTGAATATTTATCTGATGTTTAAATATTATTGTGGATGTTTAAATATATAAACGAATGTTTCAGTATGTGTGACTGCATTTCTAAACATTTTAATAGATATTTGAAACATATATATTGATTTTTAATATGTGTTCACAACAATTTAACAGATGTTTGAAACATTGTGGTTGATATTTGAAACATTGTGGTGGACGTTTAAACATATATATTGATGTTTCTGTCTATTCACAACATTGTTATTGCTTGTGACATATTTTGTTGTCTAGGTTTCAGATTCAGGTTCATATCAACTTTATTGTTTGTTAATATTGTAGGTTCAATGTGATGACCACAAACATTGCCGAGTCCGTTAACTCAATGTTCATGAATCAAAAAGACTTTCCAATTGATGCTCTTTTCAATGCTATAAATCAGAACTATGCTGAAAAGTTTCTTAAGAGGCGCATAAGATTTGTGAACAGTTCGAACACTCGTGGTGTAAGCCAATTGGCGAGAAGCTTAGCAACCGAACAAACAGCAAAAATATAAAAGAAAGTAAAGATAGAAGCTAGACAATTCTAAGCTTTAATCCAAACGAACCCAAGGAACTAGTCTTGGGGCCACTCGAGTTGATAATCAAAGAAGCACCTAAACTAGGCAACAATTCTCAAGAAGACAAACTATGCTTCTGTCAAACTGAATGATCAAAGAAGAAAATGTTCAAACAGAATCCACCGATTGACACAAGTTCCATACAAATCCCACGAGGGGGTTCGGCTCACGACGGAGAAAAAAAAAGCACTTGGCTTATCATTCAATATCTAAAATCAAAGCCCTAACAAATGGAATACTAAGGGGTTTATATAGATAGCCCCAAGGGTAAACTAGGAAATAGTCACAGACGGCTAATGAAAACAAGCCATGCAGGGCTAATATTTAAGTGTTCGGACGCTCTTGTGCTCGGTCATTCTTCAACCTCGAACACTTGAATTCGGACACTCTCCTACCTCGGGCGCATTTATAGCCCTTCGGTCACTTCAGTGCTCGGCGTCAATGTTGAGTGTTCAATCACTTTCTTATCCTAGCTCGAGCTTGCAAATGTAGCCTTCATATCTTGCGTTCGGCCACTCAGCATCCAAACGGTTGCTTTCTCCCAGCCATGCCAGCTGAATGTGAACATCAAGCAAGAGCTTGGCTTGGCTTCGTGTCACCGGTCTCGATGGGTTGAATACTGATCAGCACGGGTTCGGGCTACATCATCCTCCTCTTCTTGAGAAGATTTCGTCCTCAAAATCAAGCCCTCTTCAGTCTTCGATGCTTGGCCTACAACACAAGGAGTTAAGTCAGCAACATTAAAGGTGTTGGACACGTTATACTCACTTGGGAGGTCGATCATATAAGCATTTCTATTGATCTTGCTCAGCACTTGAAACAGGCCATCTCCTCGAGGAGCCAGGTTTCCTTTCCTTTGGTTCGGGAATCTTTCCATTCTGAAGTGAACCCAATCTCCCTTCTTCAACTCCAGCTTCTAACGCCCCTTGTTTTTCTTGGATGCCACCTTGGCATAAGCTTCCTCAAGATTTTTCTTCACTGGCACGTAGCTCGAGCAAAGTAGTAGCTCAGCGGGTGCCTTCAAAATCAATAATAGCATCTCGAGGCGATGGGGTTAACTCAAGTGGAATAAAAGGGTTAAAACTATACACACACTCAAACGGAGTCATTCCAATCATTCGATGCACAGTACGGTTGTATGCAAATTCTATTACGGGCAAACGATCAACCCAGTTTCCGACCTTACCTTTGGTCATGGCACAAAGTAGAGCTCCCAAGGTTCGGTTGACCACCTCGGTCTGTCCATCAGTCTGAGGATGGTGAGACGTCGAGAATAGTAATTTGGTGCCAAGGGCACCCCGTAGACATTTCCAAAAATGACTCAAGAATTTAGAGTCTCGATCACTTACAATAGTACGAGGTACACCATGAAATTTCAACACATTAGAAATGAACAAAGTAGCGACATGTTGTGCATCATCACATTTCTTGCAAGGAATAAAGTGAGCCATTTTGGAAAATCGGTCGACTACGACAAAGATGCTGTCATGTCCACCCTCCGACCTCAGTAACCCTATAAAAAAATCCATGGATATATCAACTCATGGTCGATTAGGAATAGGTAACGGAGTATACAAACCATGACGGTTGAACCTCGATTTAGCTTCCTTGCAATCTGTACAAGCATAGCAAAGCTTTTCCACATCTTTTCTCATTTTAGGCAAGTGAAACTGCTCGGTTAAGATACCTAGAGTTTTATCGACACCGAAGTATACCATTAAGGCCCCGGAGTGAGCTTCTTGTAATCACCTAATTTTGGCACCTAAAATACAAAAATGCATAAAATATGTGTGTTAATTGTTATGTGATTTTACATTTTTTTTTTACTATTTTATTTATTAATTAGGAAGAAAAATGCTACAAAATTACCAAAAATATACTTCTGATGCGAGCAATTGTTAAAGTATGAGTAAATGTGATTTTATTGTTGCTTTAATACATTGTTACATAGGTTTATAACATTACAAAATACATAGCCTAAAGTGTTTTGAATTGGGTGGCTAAACAAGCAAGAACAGGTACAATGACTACTAGGATCATGCTTGGACATAAACAATTTACTAGAAACAGATTCAAAGTACTGAGTGACTATCTAGGCATATCAACATACTAAACAAACAATAATAACCATGTGGTGTGGTCATAATCGATTTAATCATGCGAAAAACTAATAGGCTAACAACTTAAACTAAAAATAAACATTTCACGCATGTGATTAGGTAAAATCAGAACATAAAAGAAAAATTAAATATTTCCCCGTTCACACTGAAGTCGGGTCAAATCGACCCGTCACAGTTTTAACTTCGCATGGGGTTTTTACCACTTTTAGGTGATAACACCTTTAACTCGATGGCCTGAACCCTGCCGGAGGCGTCTCCCGGCGGTGGTGGCTTAGTTTTCAAAAGGTCAAACCTTGCCGTTGTCCAAATGTCATAAAAATGTATGGGTTTTGTAGCGCTTGAAGAGGAGAGCGCCATAGTGCCATTTTCCCCAATTTTCACCAGCCAAATTGGCCGGGAAATTGATTGAAAGTGGTGGCGATTCATTTCGCTTAAGAGAGAGAAGAGAGAGGGTGATTCTAGAATCAGACGGGGGAAATGGGGGGGGGGGGGGGTAGGCCAGGGGTTAGGGGTCGTTTGGTAATATAAAAGGAAAAAATATTTCTGGCCGTTGGATCGTCTACGTGGACGATCGAGATCGATCCACGTAGGCGTGATGTGTATAAAACGTGGCTAATGTGTAAATTATGAAGTGTAGTATATATATATATATATATATATATATATATATATATATATATATATATATATATATATATATATATATATATATATATATATATATATATATATATATTTGTATTTATGTATATATGGTGTATAAACAATGTATATCAGGCATTATTTATGTATAAAAATTGTACAAAATGGATATAAAAATATAGGAAAATTAGGATTTAAAATGTTAGGATGGCTAGCAAATGTATAAAAATTATAATTTTGGGATTTAAAACAATTTGGACAATTTTGTCAAAAATAGAGGTAATCGCAGAAATTGTAAGAATAACTATGGTTTGAGACGATGCTTTTGAAAATGGCCTTGATTGTCAGATTATTATGAGAAGATAATTTGAAAATAATGGACGAGGCAAGAGTGAATACACAATCGTGTGTAAAATTTGAAAATTTTTGATTTTGAAAATAGGAGAGACAAAATTGGGTGTCAACAGCAGTGAACATCGTGTCCACTGTTTCTTTGAGCCACAATGAATGGAGTATGTGGGTCGGCAACATCTTTTTTAGGAATCCTCCTGAGTTCATAACTTTCTCAGCTTTGGCGAGTGCGAATTCCTGGAGGGCAATGTTGAACCCCAAAAATTACCCCGAGAAGGATAAATTCCGGAATATCGACAGGATGGACTAACTCTTTTGGAGTTTTTGGAGTCGCCACCCAATTTAAGGAAAACAGAAAACCAAATTAGCAAACGCGTGCAAAAACTCCATTTTTATAAAAAGATGATCTTTCTTTCGGAGATTCTAAAGGTAAGAGGTTTTATTAATTTCGGAAGAAGGTTTTTAAGGCACTTCTGAAATTCCGTAAAATACGGTTAATCCGACAGGTTTCCAAATATTTACAAGTGCGCTTTTCTTTCAAAAGAATTATTTGAATAATAGTAATAATAATAATAATAATAATAATAATAATAATAATAATAATAATAATAATAATCAATTAAATAAAAAGCTTATTTGCAAAAAAATATATATATTTTACTTGCACGCATTTGCTAAGATGGCCCCAATTTGCAATAAATTAAATAACGACTTCACAATAAAAGGCAATGAACATACAGTAAATCAATATACAAACAATCACATATTATTGATAAATAAAATATTTTACACATTTATTTGCATAAATATCCAAGGAAAGAAATGCAAAGTTAAAGATAGAACCCGAGATATTGATCAACTCGCGGGAGCCTTGAATTTTCTAAATTTTCTAAGGTCTTATGTCTTGACTGCTTGAGTTCGAATTTAAGCCCAAATGACTCCAATGCAATGGACTATCCACATTTGTAAGTTAGCCAAATACGTCCCCAAGTTTTCGTGCCAAAATGTACCTCGCATAAATTATGAAAAAGAAATTGAATTAGTACGATAATAAAGCGTAATAACTAATGAAAATAAAATAATAATAATAATAATAATAATAAAGTAATCATAATAATAATAATAAAATATATAATAATAATAATAATAGTAATAGTGAGGGGTTTGTTTTTTTTGCAAAATTTAGGCTCAGGTTTGTATGGCGCGTCGAATAGAGGCTCGGGATTTGGTACGGTTGCAAACACGGAGCCCGGGCCGGTTGCCATGCCAAGTACCAAACCCACCACTCTATTCGACTTGCGTTGCATTAATTTCATACATTCATCATCGCCTTTTGCTTTAGGGACACGGGAAATGGGACGGTTCAAGTGTAGTATCATGTTCAAATTAATCCCGAGGCCTCAATACGTGCATATGTATTTTTTCATTGGCCAGTGTAGTATCTGTTCAATATCAGTCCATAGGTTATTTTATCAATGGTAACTATCTAGAGCTTGTGCCAAAATTCAAGTGCAACAACGATCAATCAAAGACCAAGGTAAAGTGTCATCGCCGGCCAGAATCAAGCAGCAAGACGAAGGAGCGACCACCAATGAGTGGCGTCGCTGCAACCCCGATATCTCCCTTCAACTTCAATCAACAATCCACTCATATGATGAAAGACGTAACCCGGATTTGAGCTGGCTTGTTAGTTCATGAAAATTATCTTGAATTTCATCAATTGAGAAGTTCAAGGTGAAGGTGAAAAGAATCTGCACTTGCTGACTAAACTCAGAGCAGTTGGAGAGACCCTTATATTTTCACGTCAGAGTCAACTGCAAAGACGACCTCCGTCATGTTTGATCCAGCTATATTTTCTAATGATATTATCTCCACTTTAGTATTGGAAACACTTATTTCATCAAAAATATCATCTGCAAGTTGCAAAATGTTATCCTCAACAAAGGAAACTGGCTTCTCAAGCACGAAACTGGCAACTATATCATGACCTTTATACTTGTTATCAAGATCCAGATCCCTTAGATCTTTATTCTTGAAAAATGGCAACAAGAAGATAACTGAAAACAAGACTCCAACACCAAGAAGCAATACAAATACACATTTAAAACTCAACAACCCCTTTAACTTACAGCACCTAAAATCATCTACATTTTGTTCATCCAATGAATTGGGTATTGATTCTTGTTCCTCTACCTTCCCCATTGGAAACAATTATAGCAATGTGCCTAGTTTTCATTTCTACACAAAACTCCATTCTTGGATAAAAATTCTTTCTTTTTGGTGAGACTAAAGAGTGGCAATAGCAGCGATAACAGTAGAGAATCAGCTGGAACTGCATACGGAGAAATAAAGTAGATCTAGACCAGTGACTATCGCTGGTCAAAAGAAAACCCCATTCGAAACTCGACAAATCGAAGCGCAAAATAGGAGAGGAAAAAAACAATCGACAGAGTGAACAAACGGCACAGTCGACATATGGAGAGGAGCGACCGCCGGCGACATTTTCCGGCGTGACTCCGGTGAAGCTCGCGGCGTCACTGCCACTCTCCGTTTCTAATATTTCCCATTTCCTTTTTCCCCGTTTCCCGATCTCCCCTCTCCTAATACCAGTCAGGAACAACAACAACAGCAACAAAAATCCATTAACCCCCTTTGAATCCCGATCTGCTTTCTCCCTTGCTTTGTATATGTTTCTGCGTGTGTTGGTGTTTTTGGATTTTGTGTGTGTCTGATCTTATTTTTGTGTGTGGGGTGTATAAAGGAGGAAGAAGAAAGGTCTGGGGTTCTGTATAGGTATGTGCGTATATGCTTGCTGGTGGTGGTGTGTGTGTGGTATTGGAGAAGAGGAGGAGAGAGGTTGTATGTGTAGATCTGAAAATTTTGGGGTTGTGGGAATGATGCATGAATAGTGGGTCATATTTTTGTAGATCTGATTTTTTGATTATAATGAAGATGATGAATGAATAATCCATGGGGGCTAGGGTTTAAGGGTATATATATGGGTGAGGATTTGCACAAATAGGCTAGTGCTTAGGGGGGAGCGGATTTGGCCACAATTTTAGAATTAATTAAAAAAAATGAATGGGTTGCACGAGTGGGTTAAAATTTGTGGGATTTTGCAAATTTAGCACTTTTCTTTGAAACTGCAGTTGATCATCTTTTATTGTCATTATTTTATTTTATTTTCAAATTAACCTCGATTATAAAACTTTTGCCATAATTTATTAAATTTGAAAAAATTCGGGACAAAATTGGGTGTCAATAGCTGCTCCTCTTTACCCGAAAAGGATGAAAGAGTTTTTAGGGTAAAGAAAGTTGACGTGAAACCCATTTTGTCACGACAAAGCCAAGACTCTGATTCCTCGGATCAAAATGCGAGGCTTATGGACATGGCCGAACTTCGGTTTCCGAGTTGCCTACATATCTCGGGCTGAAAGAGAATCAGGCCATATGTAGTTCGACGCGACTTGAAAATAAAGACAAAATAGTAACGACTACTCGAGCGCGGGAAAAGAGGCTTGTAATCACCCAAGTTATGAAGATGTGGTCGACAACACACCCATAAAGAGGGGTTTACACGGACATAGCTTCCACTGCATCTCGATAACCGAGTCATCTTGTCTTCAATCTCAAACCTCAGACTCTAGGGTTAACGAGAGACTTACCTCTAGAGTTGATGACTTATGCGGGTGCGATCCTTAAGGTCTCCGTTGACGAGTCTAGCTCATATCAATAATTGCCCCGGTTCATTGCTAAGAAAAGCTCCATGCTCCAAACGCTGCTGCGGTTCTGCTAAAAATCCGGTAATAATCTCAATAAGCGGTAAGCGTGCAACTGCTAATAAACTGTAATAATTGGAATAAGAAATAGATAAAGTGATAAAATTGTAAATGCAGGTTGCGGTATCATCGATAAGTTCTTCCTTCGATCAACTGACAAAGTACTCCGCCAGGAGAACCTCTAAGCTGATCCTTATTCTGAAATAGTAAAGCAAGACAATAAGTAAAGCGAGAACGAATTGTAAAATGCAAGACTTTCATTAAATAAGTTGACTAACGAGACATAATATCTCAAGTTGACTCGGCTAATCTATATCCTACGCAGGTAACATAACGTTCATTTATAAGGCAAACGAGCCCAAAACATTCAATTGTAAGGTGAATGAGCCTAAAACGTTCAATATAAGATGAACGAGCCTAAATTTGATAGCAGCCTGCAAAACAAAATTGCAAATTGGATTAATTAAGGCAAGATAATGCAAAACAAATAAGCAAAACTGGGTCGTGTTGCTTGTATTAATACTGCTGCAAAGCGTTGAATGCCTTCAGTTCTTATTGAATCTGATGTTCAATTTCTGCAAATTTAAAGTAAATGTGTTAGAAAACGAGTGAATAATAAAGCAAAAGCTATAATGAAAAAATAGATTTGCTCTGCATATGCGACAAGGCGAATAATCTTTGAGAAACTGATGATTGACGGTAGGAACAATAACAAAAGAGCCTTCAATTGCCTATTATAGGCTTCATAATAATGCCTCCAATTGCTTATGGTAGGCTTCAAATGATAACGATGTCTTCGCTTGCTCACGATAGACTTGATAATAAGACCTCCGATTGCTTACGGTAGGATCAATAACAAAAGAGCCTTCAATTGCTTATGATAGGCTTCAGAATAATGCCTCCAATTGCTTATGGTAGGCTTCAATGCTAATGAAGTCTTCGCTTGCTCACGATAGACTTGATAATAAGACCTCCGGTTGCTTACGGTAGGATCAATAATAAAAGAGCCTTCAATTGCTTATGATAGGCTTCAGAATAATGCCTCCAATTGCTTATGGTAGGCTTCAATGCTAATGAAGTCTTCGCTTGCTCACGATAGACTTGATGATAAAACCTCCGATTGCTTACGGTAGGATCAATAACAAAAGAGCCTTCAATTGCTTATGATAGGCTTCAGAATAAGGCCTCCAATTGCTTATGGTAGGCTTCAATGCTAATGAAGTCTCGCTTGCTCACGATAGACTTGATAATAAAACCCCTGATTGCTTACGGTAGGATCAATAACAAAAGAGCCTTCAATTGCTTATGATAGGCTTCAGAATAAGGCCTCCAATTGCTTATAGTAGGCTTCAATGCTAATGAAGTCTTCGCTTGCCCACGATAGACTTGATAATAAACCCCCGATTTTACGGTAGGCATGACGTAATTTGTAAGTGCAAGGCGCAATATCTTTGATAACTTGTCTTCCAATCAATTGGAGAAGCAATAAAGCAAGTGCAAAGGCATAGTGCAAATCCTTTTCAACAAGCATGACAAATCAACTGGCAAGCCGGTTGGGCACGAAGCAAGGAGGATCTTGGGGTTGATTGCCTACAAATCAGCTAGTGATCCGATCCGGCACAAAGCAAGGAGGGTCTCAGGGCTGACCTGTTAACCTGAAAAGTAAAACAAGACGTAATACAAAGAAAATGCGAAGGCATGATTTAAAACAAGTGCAAAGCAATTTGAACAATCTTGACAAATCAACTGGCAAGCCGGTCGGGCACGCAGCAAGGAGGGTCTTGGAATTGACTGTCTACAAATCAGCTGGTGATCCGATCCGGCACAAAGCAAGGAGGGTCTCAGGGCTGACCTGTTAACCTGAAAGTAAAGCAAGTGCAAAGGCATAATTGAAAGCAAGTGCAAAGCAATTTAGCGTGAAATGTAAAGCAACGTAAAAGCGATTTAGCGAATCAATAGGCGTGAAAGATCAACACGGGAGAAGCCTCGCCTGGTGGTCAACCTGAAAAATGTAAAGCAAGGCATCAATTTTAAAGCAAGTGCGACGACATAATTTAAAGCAAGTACAAAGAAAAGCAGTGCGGGAATGTAGAGCAATGCAAGAGCCATTTGGCGAATCAATAGGTGAGATAGTCCAACAAAGGGAATTCTCGTAGCCGATGGTCAACCTGAAAGGGTAAAGCAAGTCGTTAATTTTAAAGCAAGTGTGAAGACATAATTGAAAGCAAGTGCAAAGAAAAGTAGTGCGGAAATGTAGTTGGTACGATAGCCATTGATAAATCAATTGGCGAGACAATCCGGCAAGGATGGCCTTGTGCGGATTATCGCCTGAAACCAAACGATGCCCTATTTGGCTTAGTTTTGAAAACACAAAACAAGCCTCGGCTTTGTCGCCTATTAGGAATGAAAGTCATAGGGGTAGAAATGCCGCCTGTTCGGCAATAACTCATGACAAAGCATAATGCTTTAAGTTATGAAAAGGGACTGCGACGCAATCTGCAAGGCAACTTTAAATGCGAGTTCAATAAATTGTTCATCCATAATGTGAATGATCCTTTCATTGCAAGCTTTCATGTTCCTGCTCTCAAAGAAAAATTGTTAGATTTGGGGAGGAAAGGGGAAGTGTTTGATTTGTGCAGACTTCATCCTGATCTTGCCACTTCTGCTGCTTCCTCGTCTTCGTTGGACTTGGATTTGCAAATTGCTTTCAGAAACTTGGCTCATAAACTCAAATAGCATAGACTTTGAAAAATAGAGGCAAGATAAAATATTTTAATGCAATATAGCGAGTGAAATAAGCATGCAAATGAAGTCAAAGATGCCTTTCGAAAAATTTGCCTTGACTTAAACTTGTAACACATTTTAAAACAAACAGAACGTCCTTTGTCTTAGACTTTGCACTGTTTGCTTAACCAATTACAGAATTCTTGCCAACTCATCTTTAATAACCAACACCGCTTCTAGCAAAATTCTGCCCCAGTTATTATCTTTCGCATCTCCAACTCGCTTAGCAAAAATTGCCCAAGTTGTCCTTCTTGGGAAAAATGAAAATTTAAATGCTAAAGGGTCGAGCCCGATGGGGAAGCCTACGTATCCCTTCTTGGGAATCAGACCGTGCGTAGATCTGCATCACTGCTTCAATGCCATATACCAACAAACAAAAGCTGCCCCAGTTGAAGTTCTAACAGATAGTGCGATATCCAAAGAGCACAGACAATAACTTTCCAGTGCGTCGTTTCAAACTGTTCAGTTGTTTTGCCATACGTCACAAGCAAAGATTTGGCAGGTTTACCAATTTTAACTTTGAAACAAGAACAAATGCAAATATAAATAATATAATAAGAATGCGATGCGTTTTATTTCAACTTTCATAAATTCAAAATGAGTTGATTCAGATTAACATAAGCTTTAAAGTACAATGCAATTCAGGGCCTCAATCTGAATTAAAAATTGAAAATAATGCTATTAAGTTCAATTGCCAAGTTCTTTCAAACAATGCCATTAGCTTCTGGTGCTGTATCGATCACGAGCTAGAGCATCTACCATCAATCAGATCTCGAATCCTTTGCGTGGTGAATGGTCAGCCACTTCACAAATCCATTATTTGTCGGGAAATAAACAAAACAAAAGAAACCTCTTAAAGGGTAACTAAAATAGTTTGCATGTTATTCATAGGATTGCATACAAGCAAACAACACCTAGTATTTAACGCATTTTGAGCAAATAAAGCAAGGCCAACAATTAACATGTGACAATCACAAGTAGTTGAGCGTAAATAAATATGAAAACGCGTCCTACCCTGTAAGGTGCCTCTTTGTGCTAGAGGTAAGCCTAATCGCGCAAACAAGTGGTACCGAAAAATAGTTCATGCCAGTTCTGAGCAATTCAGACTTAGAGTAAGCAATAAATAATAACAATAATCGATAACAATCATCTCTCCGCCTTGACACTGCAATTCCGTTATCCCAACTAACTTCCAAAAGTTGGTGTCAACTCGAAATTTAAACACAGCTCATGCTCTCCACAGTATCTGCACAAAATTCTAAACCCAAATGCCTAAAACCCGAAATAATCCTCCATAGCTTTTGCAAACATCCACACTCCTCCAAGCACAACTCCCAATTGTTTTACAACATCCAGGGAGAAATTTCCAACTGCCTCCACAATACCAGACTGCAAATCACGAAAGGCGCCAATTGGCCTTTCAAATAAAACCTCACTGGTCCTCGGCTTTAGATAAGCCTCTTAGCTTCAGACAAGCCTCTCAGCTTCCTAGGTTTTGCAAGGCTCACCGACCTTGTTCATAGGGCTCCTCACTAGTCCTCGGCTTTAATCAAGCCTCTCAGTTTCCTAGGTAGCCAAGACCGCACTGGTCTTCAAGGAGGGACCCCACTGGTCATTCAAAGACACAGAGGCTTCGCTCTCCTAGTATGCGACAAGCATACTTCAATTTTTATAAAGTTGCAGCTGGATAATCAACATAGGACACACGCAAAGCCATTCACGAGAGGGATCCTACTGATCCTTTTAAAGACACCAGGGGCTTCGCCTCTTAGATCTCACTACATCAGGTCATCTCCAAAACACAAACTAACCAAATCTGTCTAACTTTCCCCGGACTGCAATTCTGTCTATGATCTCAATTCTGCTAAATTCTTCCATTTTCTGACCTAAAAGACAACATAGGAGACAAAATTCCAAATATGATTTTGCTCAAAACATGGTTAGGACTGAGGATTCGTTATCACACAGCACATAATATGCATTGTCGTTGGGTTTCAAGAACTCGTTGACGTAAGGGCGGTTTCCTAACTATGTAGGCGGTACCAAGGACCGGGTCCAGACTAAGGTGTAAATGCATGCATGCTCCTAAAGCTCCGTCTAAGAGTGGGTTAACAGTTGAGGCTAACAGGTGAGTGGCAAGCGGCCTCGCAGTCGAATTACTTCCACGACAACCGCCGATGTACCAACTCGTCAGAAGGGATCTTTAGTAGAAGAAAGTACGGGTACGCATGAGCGTACCTCACGTATATTTGGGGTGAAAATGCAAGAGGTTCCCAGGAGTGGGGGAAGTATGAACGGAATGCCAGTTTATATGTGCACAAATAAGAGTGTAGTGACATGCTTTTCGTGGCACACAAACAAACAGATATAATAAAGCAAAATAAATTAAGCATGCTAGTTGCAAATAATTGGAAACCTTTATGGTCAAAACCTTTATTGCTCCCCAGCGGAGTCGCCATGCTGTTGAACCCCAAAAATTACCCCGAGAAGGATAAATTCCTGAATATCGACAGGATGGACTAACTCTTTTGGAGTTTTTGGAGTCGCCACCCAATTTAAGGAAAACAGGAAACCAAATTAGCAAATGCGTGCAAAAACTCCGTTTTTATAAAAAGACGGTCTTTCTTTCAGAGATTCTAAAGGTAAGAGGTTTTATTAATTTCGGAAGAAGGTTTTTAAGGCACTTTCGAAATTCCGTAAAATACGGTTAATCCGACAGGTTTCCAAATATTTACAAGTGCGCTTTTCTTTCAAAAGAATTATTTGAATAATAGTAATAATAATAATAATAATAATAATAATAATAATAATAATAATAATAATAATAATAATAATAATAATAATAATAATCAATTAAATAAAAAATTTATTTGCAAAAAATATATATTTTACTTGCACGTATTTGCTAAGATGGCCCCAATTTTCAATAAATTAAATAACGACTTCACAATAAAAGGCAATGAACATATAGTAAAGCAATATACAAACAATCACATATTATTGATAAATAACATATTTTACACATTTATTTGCATAAATATCTAAGGAAAGAAATGCAAAGTTAAAGATAGAACCCGAGATATTGATCAACTCGCGGGAGCCTTGAATTTTCTAAATTTTCTAAGGTCTTATGTCTTGACTGCTTGAGTTCGAATTTAAGCCCAAACGACTCCAATGCAATGGACTATCCACATTTGTAAGTTAGCCAAACACGTCCCCAAGTTTTCGTGCAAAAATGTACCTCGCATAAATTATGAAAATGAAATTGAATTAGTACGATAATAAAGCATAATAACTAATGAAAATAAAATAACAATAATAAAGTAATCATAATAATAATAATAAAAAATATAATAATAATAATAATAATAATAATAATAATAATAATAATAATAATAATAATAATAATAATAGTGAGGGGTTTGTTTTTTTTGCAAAATTTAGGCTCAGGTTTGTATGGCGCGTCGAATAGAGGCTCGGGATTTGGTACGGTTGCAAACACGGAGCCCGGGCCGGTTGCCATGCCAAGTACCAAACCCACCACTCTATTCGACTTGCGTTGCATTAATTTCATACATTCATCATCGCCTTTTGCTTTAGGGACACGGGAAATGGGACGGTTCAAGTGTAGTATCATGTTCAAATTAATCCCGAGGCCTCAATACGTGCATATGTATTTTTTCATTGGCCAGTGTAGTATCGGTTCAATATCAGTCCATAGGTTATTTTATCAATGGTAACTATCTAGAGCTTGTGCCAAAATTCAAGTGCAACAACGATCAATCAAAGACCAAGGTAAAGTGTCATCGCCGGCCAGAATCAAGCAGCAAGACGAAGGAGCGACCACCAATGAGTGGCGTCGCTGCAACCCCGATGCCTCCCTTCAACTTCAATCAACAATCCACTCATATGATGAAAGACGTAACCCGGATTTGAGCTGGCTTGTTAGTTCATGAAAATTATCTTGAATTTCATCAATTGAGAAGTTCAAGGTGAAGTTGAAAAGAATCTGCACTTGCTGACTAAACTCAGAGCAGTTGGAGAGACCCTTATATTTTCACGTCAGAGTCAACTGCAAAGACGACCTCCGTCATGTTTGATCCAGCTATATTTTCTAATGATATTATCTCCACTTTAGTATTGGAAACACTTATTTCATCAAAAATATCATCTGCAAGTTGCAAAATGTTATCCTCAATAAAGGAAACTGGCTTCTCAAGCACAAAACTGGCAACTATATCATGACCTTTATACTTGTTATCAAGATCCAGATCCCTTAGATCTTTATTCTTGAAAAATGGCAACAAGAAGATAACTGAAAACAAGACTCCAACACCAAGAAGCAATACAAATACACATTTAAAACTCAACAACCCCTTTAACTTACAGCACCTAAAATCATCTACATTTTGTTCATCCAATGAATTGGGTATTGGTTCTTGTTCCTCTACCTTCCCCATTGGAAACAATTATAGCAATGTGCCTAGTTTTCATTTCTACACAAAAACTCCATTCTTGGATAAAACTTCTTTCTTTTTGGTGAGACTAAAGAGTGGTAATAGCAGCGATAACAGTAGAGAATCAGCCGGAACTGCATACGGAGAAATAAAGTAGATCTAGACCAGTGACCATCGCTGGTCAAAAGAAAACCCCATTCGAAACTCGACAAATCGAAGCGCAATATAGGAGAGGAAAAAAACAATCGACAGAGTGAACAGACGGCACAGTCGACATACGGAGAGGAGCGACCGCCGGCGACATTTTCCGGCGTGACTCCGGTGAAGCTCGCGGCGTCACTGCCACTCTCCGTTTCTAATATTTCCCATTTCCTTTTTCTCCATTTCCCGATCTCCCCTCTCCTAATACCAGTCAGGAACAACTACAACAACAAAAATCCAGAAACCCCCTTTGAATCCCGATCTGCTTTCTCCCTTGCTTTGTATATGTTTCTGCGTGTGTTGGTGTTTTTGGATTTTGTGTGTGTCTGATCTTATTTTTGTGTGTGGGGTGTATAAAGGAGGAAGAAGAAAGGTCTGGGGTTCTGTATAGGTATGTGCGTATATGCTTGCTGCTGGTGGTGTGTGTGTGTGGTATTGGAGAAGAGGAGGAGAGAGGTTGTATGTGTAGATCTGAAAATTTTGGGGTTGTGGGAATGATGCATGAATAGTGGGTCATATTTTTGTAGATCTGATTTTTGATTATAATGAAGTTGATGAATGAATAATCCATGGGGGCTAGGGTTTAAGGGTATATATATGGGTGAGGATTTGCACAAATAGGCTAGTGCTTAGGGGGGAGCGGATTTAGCCATAATTTTAGAATTAATAAAAAAAATGAATGGGTTGCACGAGTGGATTAAAATTTGTGGGATTTTTCAAATTAAGCACTTTTCTTTGAAACTGCAGTTGATCATCTTTTATTGTCATTATTTTATTTTATTTTTAAATTAACCTCGATTATAAAAATTTTGCCATAATTTATTAAATTTGAAAAAATTCTGGACAAAATTGGGTGTCACCAGCTGCTCCTCTTTACCCGAAAAGGGTGAAAGAGTTTTCAGGGTAAAGAAAGTTGACATGAAACCCATTTTGTCACGACAAAGCCAAGACTCTGATTCCTCGGATCAAAATGCGAGGCTTATGGACATGGCCGAACTTCGGTTTCGGAGTTGCCTACATATCTCGGGCTGAAATAGAATCAGGCCATATGTAGTTCGAAGCGACTTGAAATCAAAGACGAGATAGTAACGACTACTCGAACGCGGGAAAAGAGGCTTGTAATCACCCAAGTTATGAAGATGTGGTCGACGACACACCCATAAAGAGGAGATTCAGATCGCTGCTCCGTATATTGCTCCTTTACCCGATGTGCAGGCATCTGGTGGAAGAATTCTGGAGAGGGCGAGCCGATCCGTTCCTCAAAGAGGAGGAGGACCTCTAGGCCAACCATCGTTTCCATTGCTAGTGAAACCCTTGTGATTTCTGATGGTGAGGGAGAAGTCCCCCGAGTGCCTATGTCCAAGGCTGCTGAATAACCCCGTCTACTGCTGTTGAAGTTTGTCCTTCTTCACGAAAGCGTAGCCATATGATCGAAGAAACTCGCAAAGCTGAGGAAGAAACTAGTGTGGAGAATGATGTCTTACTTCCTGCCATACCTTCTGATTCGCAACTTCCAGGTTTGGGCTTCGTTTATTAAAATAACACTCTTTCTTTGTTGACTTCAAAGGCTGACATCATCCGTTTATGTTTAAAACTTGTTGCCACTGCTCTGTCTCTTGAAGGCTCTGAATCCTTTCAGCGTCGCCCATGCAAAGAAGTGGTTGTAGAGGTTGTAATCCCTATTGCTGTGGGGGTTAACCTGATGAAGACTCCACGGGTTTTAAAAGACCATACCAATGAACTAATCGGCCCTGCAGAAAAAGAACACCTCTCTGGCTATAGCAGTCACGAGCTGCTTCAGGTCACCAGCGGATGCTCCCTTTAGGTAAGTTCCCAGCCACCACAGTGTCAAGTTCAACATCATTTTTCCTTTACCGAACTCCTGTTCCTACCATTACCCAGAGGTTGATGGTGTATCATGAGATACTCCATCGGGGAGGCTTAAAAGGCAATCTGGTCGAGGAGGCTAATACTTTACATGGACAAGCAGGTAGCTTGCAGCCCTTTCTAGAGAAGTGTTGAGAGCTGGTTTTGAAGAATGACAAACGTAAAGGACTTAGAGGTTCTCACGACGAACCTAGTCTTTGTAAAGAAGGGCACGATTGATCGAAAAGAATTGCGGGTTGCAAATCCCTGCGGAACTAGGAGTAGTAGCGTGTGAATGAATATGTATCCTACTTAAACTAAAAAAGGCGGTGCCCATGCTGTGTCTTCGAAGTGTGAAAAGGAGTTGGACTTCAACAAGGAAAAGAGTTACTAGGAATCCTGACATGCCTTAATTAAAAGGATTCCTTGTAGGACTCAACTAGGGTTTCAAGACCCATATAAATACAAGTAGTTGAGACAGCCGTAAAGCAGTTATTCACAAACAGAGAGTTGAGAGCATACAAAGGCAATCTAGCATCTTTCTACGTGAGTAAACTGGAGAAGACAACTGAAGTGCGTGCAGTGTATTGAGTCTAGATATTCTGTCTAGGTTCATTGAGTTGTAAGTTGTCTTAGTTTGAGCATTCATAGTTTTTACCTATTGGCTTATTGCAGAAGCATATGTATTAGGTGAACTCTTGTGTAATTACTCTAAAAGCTAGAGTTTAGATTTGAGTGGTGATTAGGGTCTAGAGTGTAGCCCCTTGGTTACAGAGTTTGTAATCAGAAACTTTGCTCTTGTGTTAGTGGATTGAGTTCTAAAATCCCAGAGTGTGGGTCGTGGTTTTTTCTCCCTTGAGCAAGGAGTTTTCCACGTAAAATTCCTTGTGTTTTCCGTGTGTGTAGTGTGGCGTGTTGTAGTGGTTGAAACAGTATAATTGCAAAGGTAAGAACCAGGTTCTATATTCAGAAGAACAAGGTTCTTGAAACGAAAATCGATAGACACTATTCAACCCCCCCCCCCTTCTAGTGTCTTTGGGAGGTGCATAGATTATAACAAGAAGGCTGAGGAGTTGAAGGGTGAGCTGCAGCCACTCGTGATGCCTATCGCACAAAGGTTCTGAAGAGCAGGAATTTGGAGAAGGCGTTGGCTAGTCAAGTGCGCAAGCACAAGCGGGATGTGGAGGCCTTTATTCATCCCTCATAGATGCCAAGGTCTTAGAGCAGCTTCATCTCAGCAACGTGAATCTTCTGGAGCAGATCGTGAAAGATCTGCGGCACCAACTATCCGGCATGGAGGAAAGACTGAATGGCGCTGAGAAGTACGTCTCAGATGCTCAGGGTCTCTCCGCCTTCCTTCAAGACGAGAACGACAGGCTGAAAGGTAAAGTGGTGTCACTTGAATGAATTCGTGACAACTTTTGCAATGAGTGCCACCTGAAAGATCAATAGAGAGAAGCTATGAATGCTCGTTGTATAGCAGAAGTTGATCGTGCCAACATCGCAGTTGCTCTTTCCACTCTTCTCTGGGTTCGTGACGACCCTAATTTTGACCTAGCCGTTGAGATTACCTCGTATACTGGCCTTGTTGCCTAGGAAGATGCTAACTTGGTCCTGATCTTGAGGAAGGCTCTGAATAGATGAGTGGAGAAAGAGAGGAGACGCCGACTGGGGAACCTCCAGCTGGTGAAGCAGGACCTTCACGAGTGTTGTTGATGAAGGAATTCTTCCAAGAGAGGAATGATAAATCCCTCCACGGTTTGATGCTTTTTTTTTACGCATCTGGTGATTAGACCTTTATCCACGTATGCAGATGTTTAATTTAAATTTTGGGCCCGTTTTGTGGCGTATTAACTTAAATTACTTGTGCCTTTGTTTGTGACGTTTTTTAATTTTTGCCGTAAACAATAAGTAATGCTAAGTTATACATCCATGGGCATTTGCACCTAAGAGTTAGATGGTTTTCGATCATCCTGACTATTCTAGTTATTTAAGAACGTGTGTCAGTATGCCTTTCTTGAGCAATTACGTCTGTTCTGCACCGATTGACGGATGCTAGGTTGCATCTGTAGCAGATGGATGTTTGCACCCATAATAGGATGACTTTAGCCCGTGTGGAAAAGGTCCTTTTGCGTTTTGAGGTAAAACGTCTTCGCTTAGTTACTAGAGTATTTAAGAGTTTCTGGCACTATGCGGACAGACGTCCCCATCGACGTGTAGGTGCAATTGTTCTTGAGAAGAATCTTTTGACTGCTCGGCCAAATTCTTTTATTAGATGCTGGGATCGTCAAGATCCTTCACAGACTCGTCCACTCCATCTGCGGTGTACTTTGGAACGCTGCTGTCATCATCAGACATGATTGCGCATTTTCCTTCGTAGAATAACTACACTTGTCTGGGCTCTCTGGTGGGCGCCAAATTTTTTATGCCTAAATTTGTACGTCTAGGTTAAACAACTAATTATGAATGAGTTCGCAGGTAATACGGTAAATTACTATGAAAAGAACAAGTAAATACGATGAAAGTAAAGACAAGTAACTTAGCAGGAAATAATAGAGCAAGCAAAGTAATTCTTATTCCTTGAGAGTAGCCGACTTCGGTGGCAAATTGTGTCTTGTGTACAATACAATATAAGAAGGGTATTTATAGTAGTGATACCCAGTCCTAAACAAGGTAAAATACAAATACTAATAAGACCATGGGCCTACAACTCAAGGCGGTGGTATACTAAATCCTAACTAGCAGACTGTAAATCCTAGGCGGCGGGATGTGTGCCCTGCGCCCTATGACCAAACCACCTAAATGGTCATTGGCTCTAGGAGCGAGTGTATATCCTCAGTGCCCGGTGACTTGTAAGATAAGTCTTGTCTCGCCAGCTGAATTCATATCCCCATAATAATAGGTAGCGTATTTTTCCCCCACACCTTTCCTATACCTCCCATATCAAATGATTATTGACTAATACCCTATTTGCTTCACTATTTGTCATATCCCTCCTTACAATTCAGTTTGACCACAACGTCAGACTGTGTGTTAAGATCAAATAAAAATTCCGCACGTATGTCATGTTATTAAAGCCGACAAACATATAACATAAAAACTAAAAGGACAAAATTAGGAAAGATAAAAAGACAGAAAATTGAGACGAGATGTGAATCTCACTTTTTATTGAATTAGAGATTGAAGGGTTTGAATATCAAAAGGATCAAAAGAATGCACTTGGATTACAAGCCTAAAATAACCAAGTAAATAGAAAGGATAACAAAACAAGCTATAACGATTCTCAGTTGCACAGTTGCTCGTCGGGATTGATTTTTGGACCTATGCATTGCCGAGTCCTTCACAAATTTATACTATGTTTATGCCAAAGACATGCCTTAGATGCAACAACAGCTTAAGTCATTTTTTATTCTCTTCAGCTTTGGGTGTGAACTTGCCTCCTTTGGACCTTGTGAAAGATTGGACAAGGCAATGGATAGGATTCTTGAACAACCATTCCCAAAATAATGGTGTGACCCTTGTCCGCCATTAATGTTTTCATAGTTTTGTCTCCTTGGTTGACCTCTCATTTTGCCTCCTCAAACCCTCATAAGAATCAATGCCGGAGCGCAGTTCAACCGACACAAACTTCCAAAAGCTCATGGGCAACAACCCGGGTTGGCACATAAGAAATCACAAAATTCAAGCATAGGGTTGTTATGTGTCATCTCGAAATCGTTCACAGTGCAAGCCGCGTGTATCGATCATACCCAAGAAAGCTTTTATACATGTCGCATTAGACAAAATCATGATGCGAATCAAAGTGACACGTAATTTCAAACAAAGACAAGCTTGGGTTATATTTTTTTCTTCTTTTTCGTTGTTTTTATTTTTTCGAATATCCTGGTTGACACAACAAATATATTTAAATGACACAAGATGGACTCAAAAATAATATTCAATATGACCCACGAGTCAAAAGATCTAAACAGACTGACATGATAATAGGCAGGTCCACCCTGATTGTAAAAATAACGAGACTCAACATTCGAGTGGAGCCAGATTATTCCACGAGATCGACTCAAAATACAACTCAGGTAGTTGCAATTTATCGTCCTTACCCTGATTTGACCTTAGAAAAAATGAAATAAAGTGGGACCCTAAAACAAATTTTTAATAAATAATTGAGACTCAACACCAGATTCGAACAAACTTAAAACCAGATTATGAAAACAAAATTTTTAAAAAAATGTGAAAAGAGACTCCAAAATCGTACATTACGACAATAAAAGATTCGGCACGAAAACTTTTCAATCTAATTTAAAAAATGAATCTTAAAGTATTTATAAAATCCCTCCATTTCAGTGACACGACAACGACCCCAAAACAAAATATTAACATTGATTAACTCAAGACTAGACTTGGAAGCAGACTCAAATACAGAATGACCCCAAAACTTGGCCATAATAACGATGCTAACGATGACAAAACTGTTTTCTAATACTTGGGACCAAATTCTGACACAAATTTAGACTTAAAGAGTTCATAAAAAAATTTCCATTATAACAGCGTAAATGACAACCAAAAGATATTTTCAGGCACGGGACCGAACCCCATTTTTCTTTCAAAATTTTACACTCTACCCCTGCTGATCGGTCAGCATAACAACCCTATTTCTAGAATAAATGCAACACATAAGATGCTAATGATGAGTCAATTCGGGACGCGGGCCCAACTTGCCAAAAATGGGGTCAGCACAAGTGCGGTACCGGTATACCGCACCTCACTAAGTCGGATATAATGCTGATAATTAGGCCTAAAGGTTTAATTCTAGGTGACGCAATTGACTCAATGTCTAGACTGGCCGAAGAACCCGGTGGACAAACCAGGCGGAAAGCGCGTCAGGGCCATCCGGTAGTAGTGTGTCCGGCTTAAAACCCCGTCACACCTTCCTCCTAAATAATGGACAATTTAGCAAGAAAGTTCCCAGATGCCGCAGGCAATACTGGTAAGTGCATGTGTGCATGTGTTCCAGAAGATTCAGAGATGTGCGTGAGAAGACACTTTTATATACAGTCCAACAATATCAAAGCGGTAACATTCAAAGCATGGCAATAAACATTAACAATATTCACAGTCTAACAATATCAAAGCGGTAACATTAAAGCATGGCAACAAACAACAACAATATAAAAGCTTGAGACTCAATTTTTACTTTCTTCCTAGCAGAGTCGCCAAGCTGTAACGACTCTTTCTTTTCAAAACAATGAAAAAATTGTATGTTTAAAAAGTCGTGACTGATGTTCAAAAGGTACACAAATTATTTAAGAGATTCAGAATCGCCACTTAATAAGTTAAAGGTGTGCCAAGTCACCAAAATGGTGTACCTAGAACACCTATGACTCGCTAGTGGTCTGCGTCGGAGTTCCGGGTAAGGATCTCGATTGACTCTCTGGAAGGTGTTAGGCACCCTCGAATCATGTGCAAGCACAGCTGCTTTTTTACGCTTTCCGACTCTTAAAAAACATATTTGTTGTTTATTGCCTCTTGTCGTCACGCTTTGACTGTTTGAACTAAAGATTGTATCCAGTAACCTGCAGGGTATACCTTGGAGCAAATTGGCTTTTCAATTTAGTTTATTAATAAGTAGATCACAAATCATACTTATCTATTGTACTCATCTTTAAATCGACTTAACTTTCTCAATTTATTTCTCTTTGCCTAATAAACAGATCATAAATCCTACTTATTTTTTGAATAAATTTATTTTTTTCTTTTATCTAATAAGTAGATCACAAATAATACTTATAAACGCCTAATCGAAGGAGTCTCCTTTCTTTCTTATGCATTATTTAACTTTTGATTAATATTTTATGCAGAAACAAACATACATAGCAGTTTTTCTATTTTTTTTTTATGTAGACCACTTTTACCAAAAAAAAAAAAAAAAAAAAGCTTGCTAATCTTGAGGTCCTGCATTTGCCTATTTTAAGCTGTCGCATCATACTTTATTCAATCACTCTTTAATTTATGAGTTTAAATAAACTTATTGCAAATTTTGAATTTTTTTTATGTTTTTCCAGATCAAGCTTATACAAACTAGCTCTCTATGTCCCTGTGGGTTCAAACCCCACCAAGAAAATTCTCTACCATTTCAATGAGTCAAAAACTAAAGTCTCATTTGCACCCTTTACTTCTTTTACTATACCACTCAAACAATTAACAATTTAATTGTGATGGCAGGAATAAAAACTTGTGAATGAACATATAAAGCATATAAGATCTATTGGGTCTGGTCTACTTTCAAACATAATTTCAGATCTGGACCAGGCCAAAATTCTTCATGATTTCGGGGCCTTTAACAGGCTGATATACATAATTTTTCAGGACAAAAATACATACAAGGATTGGAAATAAATACCTAGTGAAGATAAAATTTTCAAGAAACAATAAATGAACTTCAAGAGCAATCAAATCAGTCGCAGAACCAGCAGCAAAAGCGACACAGCAACAACCAAACCTTCAACAGCCCTTTGGAAATATTTCTCTTTAAACTAAACTCAAAACTCTAAACTATGCTTTTCTCTTTATTTCTTACTATTTTCTATCTCTTTTTTCACTCTATTTTTCCTACTAACTCTTACTCCCTCCGTCCCAATTTTTGTGGCACTTTTCACTTTTCGAGAGTCAATTTGACTAAACTTTGAAGCTAAATTGGATTAGATTAACTCAATATTTTAACATTGAAATTTATATTTTTGAAAACTACTTGAAACGTACTTTAAGTTACAACTTTTCTCATATTATTTTGGTGAAAAAATACGTCTTGAAATGTTGGTCAAAATTCATGCAGTTTGAATCTCGAAAAGCGAAAAGTGCCACATAAATTGGGACAGAGGGAGTAGTTTTTACTCCAACTACTAGCTCTCTCTCAATTTTCAGATCTTATCTCTGTTTTCTTTTCAAAATGAAGAAGTGTTTTTTCAGATCTCTGTATGTAATCTCCCCCCCCCCCCCCCTTTCTTGTGAACAAGTAAAGACCCTCTTTAAATTAGAGAAAGGTGGAGTGAAGAGTTGGGGATAATAGAAGCATCCCATATGTGATATTTCACTTTTTCAGAAAAATGGTACAAAACCCATGTGAAAGTTCCCTCTCTTTTACTGCTACATTGTACTCTTATTTGACTTTTTGACACACTTTTAAACTTAAAGACGCATAAACTAAATTGAGACCAAACTCACTCTAATAGAACTTATATGACCAAATATCACTAATTCCACTTGAACGACTCCAGAAACCAAATACAAATGCTAAATACTACAACTAAACATACTAAAAATTGAACTCTTCAAACTCAATGAACAAATTTATGGCTAGACGACAACTCACACACTGATTTTATGCTTATTGTCAATTTTTTGACAAATCGAGTAACAAACTTTGTCACCCAATTCACCAGGAAAGTAACTAAGCTTACATTAGGCAGAACTAGCAAAACAAACGCGACTGAATGCCCTAAACTGTCCTAAAGAGACAAAACTTACACAAATTCGCGCTTAAACGGGTTCACATCAAGTTCACGCTTAATCAAAGATAGAACAAACTACTTAAGCTCATGAAGAAGGGCTACGACTAAAAAAAAACAACTTTCTCACTAACTCCATAGGCTAACATACCATTCGTAATCATTAATTAACAAGGATGGCAACAAACTAATATTTATTCACAACGAAACATTGGACTATAACCTGATGATTTATTTCACACACCAAATACTACAAGCGAACAATGAAGACGAGATACTTTGGCTTATAAGAATGAGCTAAAGCTAAACAAAAGTTAACACTAAACATTACTAACTTATGGTTAAACAAGCTACACAATCAATGTAAATAAGAAATAGAAAAGATAATTTACTCTAATCCAAGGTGTCGAAGCTGCAGCCACCATTGCTTCGCTGTACCAACACTACTACCTCGCTGCGTGCACTGCCTCAACGAATATGCCACCAACTGTTGCACCACGATTGCCTTGCTTAGCCTTACGTATTCACCACTGTAAACAGCACGTAAAGAACCACTACTACACCAACACTAAGCTAAAGCATCACCACAGCCTCGCATCGCCACCAAAGGACTGCTCCATCGCAGCCTCTCTATAACCTCATCTCCTCCCATGCAACACCATAGAAACCATGAAGCAAACCAAACTGCCTCCAACACACCATATCACTGCTGCAACAACACTGATTAAACACCCGGGTACCACCATGACATAAATCACAGCCTCGACGCCAACGCTTTGCATCGCCTCATCACCATTTCGACGGTAATATATCGCCGCACTGCCCTATCACCACCACCACCTCATCATGGCTCCGTTCACCCCTCCACTGCCTCCATCAGTCATCCCAGCATCACCGCAGCAGCATACAATATGGCTATCAAGCCATCATCTCGATACTAAATTCATGTCATCAGAGTCTTAACGTCAAGCCAATCGATGCGCCACCACAAAACTTCCCTATTGCTCCGTCATGCCACCAAGAACACAATCATAGACTAGTCGTGCTTTTTACCCCCTGTCACTCCACAGCTAACAGTTCACACTACCACGGGCAGAAAAACTCAAAGAAAAAATGGAAACGGGCAGCGGGGATTGACGGAGAAGAAGAAGGTGTTTTCCAATCAACATTACCTCTAGAAATATGTGGAGGAGACTGAAATGAAGCCCTTGATATAAGATCTTTCCGGAAAGGATGGTTGTCGCCACCATCAGAGCCGAAGGACCGGGGGTCTCTGGTGATTAGTGATAATTTGGCAGAGCTTTGTTCTGATTTTTGGGTGTAGGGAAACGAAGGGGAGATTTGGGAAATTAAAGCGAAGATGGGCCGAGCCAAGGGTTGTGTAGGCTGCTCTTTCCTTTAAATTTGGGAAAATTTCAAAATTAGCCTAATATATAACATAGTCTTACAATTTAATAGACACATTTAACATATAAAAATGGCTAGAAAAAAATATCCAACAAATAGGTTCATGTTATCCTAAATCCTAAATAAACTGCATGTAATGAGGGATAGAAAAAGAATCTTAACAGAACTTTGCCATTTTCTAACCTGTTTTTTTAGATTATATAAAGTGCATATTTTTTGGATACCAGTTTATATAACTTGCATATTTTTTGGACACCTGTTTATATAAGATGCATATTTTTTGAATATCATTTTATATAACGTGCTTTTTTTTTTAATACCAATTTATATAACATGCATATTTTTTTGGTACCCGTACGAACATATTTTTGAGATATAAGGTATATATTTTTTGGTACCAGTCGGTTTATATATGTTGTTTCTATTATTAATAAGTAGCATTAATATGTATATGTCGAATAACAAATCTTGTAGTTGCAATAAGAAGTTAGTTCATGAATTCAATGAATATCAAAGAGATATGAAAATAAAAAGAAGTTAGAGAAGATAAAAATAAATAGATGTTGGAGAAGATAAAGCGTGTAAAAGGAAGTTACTAGCAGCCTTTTAATTAGATGAATGCAATAAAGTCAGTTAGTAAACACGATTTCCCAAGAAAATAGGCATAATGAGAGAAATTGATCAGTTTTTGAAAATGGTTATAAAAGTGGAATACCAAAGGGTAAAGGTCTATAAACCATAAATTACCATGAATGTGTCTATTTTATTTAAATAACACTAATAAATGTCTATACACTGTAAAATTTCCTTTAAATTTTGGGATTTTTGCACCACATGCCCATACATGGTAAAATATTACACATTCTTACTCATTTTAAACTTGATTTCACCCCATGCCCATTCAATCAACTTTATTTATATCTCATGCCCATTCAATCAATTTTATTTACATGAATACCCATTTCTCCAATTTTTGAATAATCAATAAACCTCATTCCCTCATATTTTGACTCGCACCTCTTAAGCCTCTTAACAGCCACTGGCACATTAGCTACCACCGTCTTCCACCGTTAAACTGTCATTCCTCCGCCGCAGACCACCATCGATTGTCACCTTCTCCACCTAAGTTATACCTTTTCGGAACGGTCTTGGCATCCTCTTCTCCAATATGGCATTGCTTTCCCCAAAGAATCATTGATTTGGCGTAGATCGAGGTTTAATAGGGCTACCAAACCCTAACACCGGCGACCCATAGCTTTCCCGGCCAAATCTTACAACAACAGCCTCGCCTCACTCTACTCTACGCATTTCTCAAGGTAATATCCCCTAAAACCCCTTTAGTTTTCCGTTTCCGCTCACACTGCCCCGTTCTTTTTCCCATTTTATTTCCATTTTTCTAATTCCACCACTGTTATGATGGTGTTCCTGCGGTGGTTCTTGGCGGAGGAATGGTGCTGCGATAACGAGGGAGTGAGCTTGGGTGACGCTCTATAATCCATAGTCATGAAAGTGTTGTTGGAATCTGTCTAAGTATGATTTCTGTCAATGATTTTTTAAACTCGTTTAGTTGGTTTGAGCTCAGGATAAGACCTTATTTTCTTTGTTTCTTAAAACTTGGCTCTTTGATTTGGTAAAATTGAATAATTATGAAACTTTCAGATAAGATAAAATTCGTTTTGTCCAGTTCTGATCTTTGACCACTCCATGTTGCTTTTCATTAATGAAGCGGCTGCTTGATCTATAGGATATTTAGTCAAGTTAGCTTTTAGCCTTGGTTTGCCTGACTATCAATTACTTTTGAAGTGGAGTTGGCAAACTGTCCCTTAAACCTTCTCCTCGTGTGATCTGTTTACTCTGCCAAGATATTTTGTGAAGAAAAGAAGCACTTCTTTAAATCTTGTTTCTTCTCCTAGTTGAGTGATTTGTTTAAAGGGAAAACCTGGTCGTATCTAAATTTTACTCTAGCATGTTTAGTATCTGCATTTATATTTAAATGAGTGTATTAGATGCTAATATCTGAAGGCATGAGTTATCAAGTCCGCAATGCACTTTCGCCTAATGTTAGGCTTTTTAATGTGTTTGTACTATTTATCTTGGTAGAATTTTACACACTAAAGTTGCATCTTAATTATCTCCAAGGTTGTTGGCAGAGTTATGGTATTATCGTGGGGAAGATGTGGTGGTGGCGACACTAGAAGAAATATGATTTATATTTTTTTACTTATTTATTAAGTATTATCTTTAAATATTTGATTTGTCTTGTGAATTTGTCAATTTAGGGATCTTGAAAGCTACAGTATGATGTATTGTTAGACTAAAATTTAATTCTTGAGATGCTTCATCTCCATCTATGTCCCGTCTCATCTCTGTATCTCATCGTCATTCTGCACAATCCAGGTTAGCTGTTAATTTTAATATAATTATAAGGAGTCAGAGCAGGAAGAAGATGGAATCTCTTTGAAGGGCAAAGGAAAAGCAACTTTGAAACCTGCTCAAAAGATGACAGAGAACGTCAATTAGAAACTGTTCCAGAAGAGGAGCAGCCTTGGATTAGGGTACAAAGGTGACACCTGTCACTGTATTTTAATCAAAGATAATTTAATTCACTATAATATTTTGTTATGTCTTTTACAGTGTATATAGAAGATGGTTGGCTTTGTAGTTGCTTGAGTTTACTTGAAGTTGTATCCTTAGGTTCTCAAGCTGTGTTATTGTGTCATATTTGGGTAATTTAAAATTCTATTTTAATATGTATTTATACAATTAAGTTTGTAAATCTTAGTTCTCTTCTGAGGACATTAGATTGAAATAATTTATTTGATGTTTAATCTCACTTGATGTCGTAACATTGTTAATTATTTTGATTCGAATTTTATTAGGTTCTAAGTTAATCACTTGATCTATGATCTCCATATATTGGATGGTACCAACTGGAATGCTGAACAACTAAATGAGGGAAGGTAATGTAGAGTAGGTAATATGGGTTGAGAGTAAATAACCAACCTTGCTGCATAGAAATGAACAAGAAAACCTCACAGCAAATTGAATTTTTTCCATCTTATTCCCCCCTGCCTATGCCAACAATATGAAAGAATATGAATGCGTGTAAACTCTATCAGTTTCAAGGAAAGAGACTCAATCCTTATCTTCCCAATTATGGATCTTGGCTTTGCCATAGGATCTGCACCTTGCGTGAAAGTTATGACCAAAAGATCCAATTATTTTTAGGGGTACGAGCTTGTGCTTTCCTTTTTAACTTACAAGGCTTTCTACCTCTTGCTTTGCACTAACACTAATTTGAAATATAGAATGTAGCATGATGAATAAGTAGAGAGCTCATCATGAATTTGAACTTGTAGGATGTTGGTTATTTTTGTAAGGACAACAACTTTAATGAAAGGTTGATTGGAATTATTTATTAAGGGGTTTTCTAGGGCTTGTCTATTAAATAATTATTTCTATTAGGATTATGTCGCCTCTTTAAATAAGTGGTACTAAAAATATTTTTGTCGTATTTCTGTAATTTAGTTTCAATAATCTAAAATCTATTAAAAGGATTACACTAGAATGTTGCGGTTTCCTGAGGTCGCTATGAGTTTCCCATTTTATTTCCAGATTAGGTGGAGTGGTAAAGTGTGATTTGATGAACATTTTCCCTTTTGTTTTCTTATCAGGTCGAATGTAAAGTACTGTTCTATGGAGCTCTGTCTGACTTGAATGACTCCATTGCTAATAAGCTTCTCCTAGGATGCAACTCCATTAAGGAGGCAAGCTGCTATTTTTCACATAGGTGCAGGTGGAGTAATCACTGGCTTTAATGCAGTTTCAGGTAAAATTGATGCTTGTATTTGTTTATTGGGTTGTTCATATATTTGTTTAATTAGAGTTTAACAACAGACTTGAATTAGTTGCTATCTTTTTTTGTGAACTTTGAGTTTAAGTGTTGGAAGATGTGATAGCTGTGAGTATGTGATAATTCGGAAGTTGGTCTATTTAAATATTATTAGTTTGAGAATATGAGGACCATCCATTACCTATTTTATTAGCGACTGTGTTCGTCTATATAATGAATGGTTGACTGAGTATAAGCTTGTAACTAATTTATTTTAGTAAGTCTTGTTACTTGGAAGAATTTATTAACTAAATTCATTTTATCTTCTCATATCTTCTCATATCTTTCAAAAGGTGCTAGAGTTTTTGAAATCATTTCTTACTTAATATCGAATGTTTAAAGTGAGTCTTTACATACTTTTTTTTTCTTTCAGGGACAAGGCATCTTCAATAATGGGACTTATTGACAAGGGGTTAAGATACTTTGTGGCTCTTTTCTCTCCCATGTGTAAATATAATATAATGACAATGTGTCATGATTGTGTTGTTTACTTTATATTATGACATTAAAGTAATGAAAAGTTCTTATTGGGAAATGACTTGTAATCTTTGTATTAATGGTGCTCTTATATAGTAGCGTTTTGTTAGGGAATGCTACAAATATATACTAAGTAATATTTGTGGCAAGCAATAGTTGTCACTAAGAGTATAACTAAAAAGGCCATTGAGAGCCAATTATTCTATGGCAAATATAGATATTTTAATTTTTATTATTTTTAAAAAAGTATATCTTTTTGGTATACAAATATTGTATACTCTTTTAGTAAACCTTTTTGTGTTTGGATGAAAGTGTACGATACTATCGAGCAAATAAATATTTTTAATTTTTGTTGTTTTGAAAAAAGTAAACCTTTTTAGTATATTGTATGTTTTTTTGGTATAGCTAGTTATGTTCGGATCGAAATGCGAGATGTTACATAACACATAGATATTTTTATTGTTTTTAAAGAAGTATATATTTTTTGTATATTGTATACTCTTTTGGTATACCCTTTTGTGTTTGGATCAAAGTATACGATGCTATGGAGGAAATAAATATTTCAGTTTTTGTTGTTTTGAATAAAGTATACCCTTTTGGTATACTGTATACTCTTTTTGGTATATCCTTTTGCGTTTGGATCAAAATGTGATAAATATTTCAGTTTTTGTTGTTTTGAACAAAGTATACCCTTTTGGTATACCGTATACTCTTTTTTGGTATACCCTTTTGTGTTTGGATCAAAGTGTGCGATGCTATCGAGCAAATAAATATTTCAGTTTTTATTGTTTTGAACAAAGTATACCCTTTTGGTATACTGTATACTCTTGAGTATACTCTTTTGTATTTGCATTAAAGGGTGTGACCCTATTGAGCAAATAAATATTTCAGTTTTTTATTTTTTTACAAAGTATATCCTTTTGGTATATTGTACATCTTTTGGTATACCCTTTTAAATTTGGATCAATGTGTGCGATGCTATCGAGGAAATAAATATTTCAGTCTTTGTTGTTTTGAACAAAGTATATCCTTTTGGTATACTGTATACTCTTCTGGTATACCCTTTTGTGTTTGGATCCAAGTGTGTGATGCTACCGTGCGAATAAATATTTCAGTTTTTGTTGTTTTGAACAAAGTATACCTTTTTAGTATATTGTATACTCTTCTGGTATACCCTTTTGTGATTGGATCCAAGTGTGCGATGCTACCGAGCGAATAAATACTTCAGTTTTTTTTATTTTGAACACAGTATATCCTTTTGGTATACTGTATACTCTTCTGGTATACCTTTTTGTGTTTCGATCCAAGTGTGCGATGCTACTGAGTAAATAAATATTTCAGTTTTTTGTTTTGAACAAAGTATACCCTTTTGGTGTACTGTATACTCTTCTGGTAGACCCTTTTGTGTTTGGATTCAAGTGTGCGATGCTACTGAGCGAAAAAATATTTCAGTTTTTGTTATTTTGAATAAAGTATACTCTTTTGGTCTACTGTATACTCTTTTGGTATACCCTTTTGCGTTTGGATCCAATTGTGTGATGCTACCAAGCGAATAAATATTTCAATTTTTATTCTTTTGAACAAAGTATACCCTTTTGACATACTGTATAATCTTCTGGTATACCCTTTTGTGTTTGGATCCAAGTGTGGATGCTACCGAGCGAATAAATATTTCAGTTTTTGTTGTTTTGAACAAAGTATATCCTTTTGGTGTACTGTATACTCTTCTGGTATACCCTTTTGTGATTGGATCCAAGTGTGCGATGCTATCGAGCGAATAAATATTTCAGTCTTTATTGTTTTGAACAAAGTATACTCTTTTGGTATACTGCATATACTTCAGGTATACTCTTTTGTGTTTGGATCCAAGTGTGCGATGCTGCCGAGCGAATAAATATTTCAGTTTTTGTTGTTTTGAACAAAGTATACCTTTTTAGTATATTGTATACTCTTCTGGTATACCCTTTTGTGTTTGGATCCAAGTGTGTGATGATATTGAGCAAATAAATATTTTAATTTTTGTTGTTCTGAATAAAGTATACCCTTTTGGTATACTGTATACCCTTTTGGTATACCTTTTTGTGTTTGGATCCAAGTGTGTGATGCTATCGAGTGAGTAAATATTTCAATTTTTATTGTTTTGAACAAAGTATACCCTTTTGGTATACTGTGTACTCTTCTGATGTAACCTTTTGCGTTTGGATCCAAGTGTACGATGCTACCGAGCGAATAAATATTTCAGTTTTTGGTTTTGAACAAAGTATACCCTTTTGGTATACTGTATACTCTTTGGTATACCCTTTTGTGTTTGGATTCAAGTGTGCGATGCTGTTGAGCGAATAAATATTTCAAATTTTATTTTTTTGAATAAATTATACTCTTTTTGTATACTGCATACTCTTCTGGTATACCTTTTTGTGTTTGGATCCAAGTGTGCGATGCTACCGCGCGAATAAATATTTCAGTTTTTGTTGTTTTGAACAAAGTATACATTTTTGGTATATTGTATACTCTTCTGGTATACTCTTTTGTGTTTGGATCCAAGTGTGCGATGCTACCGAGCGAATAAATATTTCAGTTTTTGTTGGTTTGAATAAAGTATACTCTTTTGGTATACTGTATACGCTTCTGGTATACCTTTTTGTGTTTGGATCCAAGTGTGCGATGCTATCGAGCGAATAAATATTTCAGTTTTTGTTGTTTTGAACAAAGTATATCCTTTTGGTATACTGTATACTCTTCTGGTATACTTATTTGTATTCGAATCGAAGTACAAAATATTTCAGAAGACATATATATTTTAATTTTTATTATTTTTAAAGAACTATACCTTTTTGGTATACTGTATTATCTTTTGGTATATCCTTTTGTGTTTGGATCAAAGTGTGCAATGCTATCGAGCAAATGAGTATTCTAATTGTCGTTATTTTGAATAGAATATACTTTTTTGGTATACTGTATACTCTTTCGGTATACCTTGTTATGTTTGGATAAAAGTGTAAGATACTATCGAGCAAATAAAATATTTTAGTTTTTGTGTCTGTGAACAAAGTATGTCTTTTTGGAGAAAGAAAAAAAAAAGAGTATAATATGATTACGGAGAAAGAAAATAAATTAAAAAATAAAAACATGGGGAGACATGAATAGTGCTAGAAATAGGAGAAAGAAAAAAGAAAGAAAAAAGAATAAAAAACGAAAAAAAAAAAGAATAGTGAAAACGGAGAAGGAGAAAAGAATGACCAAAAAAGGGAGAAAAAAATAGTACAAGATATGAGGAGAGAGAGGAACTTGAGCTCCTTGTTTTATGCCTCAAAATAAGAAGGTACGGGTATAGAGTGTAAATAAGTTATGGGTATAAATGTAATGGGCAGAGCCATGTAAATAAAATTGGATGTATGTGTATTTTTGTAAACCCGCCTTAAATTTTAGCCGGTCCAATGGAAACTTTTCAAAATTAGCTAAACTGCAAACCTTAATTGACTACTACAAACTCAATTAACTTAGTCAAGAAAGATCACACAAAATTAGGATAGATAGTTAATTAACCAAATAAGCATTGAACAACAACAATTTTTTTTTATATTTTTCTCCTAGTTAATCAACTAAAAGTGGCTAAATAAAAGGGCAAAAATCTAATAAAATCACATCATAATAACAACATTATTTTACACATTTTTGATATTTTGTGCCAAAATTAGGTGATTACAGTCACAAGCAATATAGTACATTCTAAGGAAAAGTAAATAAAGTAAAAAAGTAAGAGATTGTATTCCTTGAGAATAGTCGGATTCTTGAGATCGCTTGATGATTAATACAAAGAGGAGATGGATATTTATAGTTATAGGTTTACCCCAGTCCTAATTATGGTAAAATACAATGACTATAGGCTGTGAGTCTGTTTACTCAAGGTGGTGATACTAATTAACCTTAACTAGGAGATTGTAAACCCTAAGGTGACGGGATGTATGCCTTACATCCCTTGGCACGTGTCTACTGAGTGGCCATGGCTTGTAGATCAGGCGTGTATCCTCAGCGTCCGGTGACCTATAGAGTAAGTCTAGTCTTCGCCAGCTGGACTTGTATTCCCGTAAACGTAGGTGGCGTATGTTTACTCACGTAAAGATTGGAAAAAGAAAAAATACTAATCAATGTATTCAACTACAAACCTTAAATGAAATATGTACATAAACAAAAATATTAAATATTGAATGTCATTGTAGTACATTATAATAAGATTTATTATTAATTTCGTATTTTCTTTATACTTCATGAAACGACCTTCGCTAGTCGTTTTGAGAGTTAGGACTCTGATTGGCATACCTATTGTCTTCAAAGTTCCATAAGACCCGTTAGAAAATGTCTCTAAAATTTGAACTGATGCGGACCTTGTTTGATAGGTTTTCGAAGAAGGTGTCCATTTCGGTTGTCGGTCACATTTAAAAGAGTTTTCGAGCTCGATTTGAGTAAATGAGCCCTGATTCAAATTTCGAAAGAGCTGTCAGGTTCTTATGGTCATTTGTAACATGCGTGAATTTCGAAAGTTTAATCCGAGGTTGTTCGGATAGTTTTCGTTAAAATCACGAAAGTTAAGAATTTGACATCTTTCTATGGGACTCCTACATTGTGTTTCTTGGATCTGATTCGAGATCAGTCTTTATGAGTACATCATATAAGTGTTATATATGTTGTGTGCAAGAATTTGGGGTCAATCCGAGCTTCGTAGGGTCCAGTTTGGATCCGAAATGTCACACCAGCTCTAGTTGTTGCTAGTGTTAAATTCAACAGTGTAGCACGAAAGTTAAGAATTTGACATCTTTCTATGGGACTCCTACGTTGTGTTTTTGAGATCCGATTCGAGATCAGTCTTTGTGAGTACGTCATATAAGTGTTATATATGTTGTGTGCAAGAATTTGGGATCCATCCGATCTTCGTAGGGTCCAGTTTGGATCCGAAATGTCACACCAGCTCTAGTTGTTGCTAGTGTTAAATTCAACAGTGTAGCAGCTTTCCAAGTCAGTATATAAAGGCTTTTGTCAGTTATTTTAACTTCAACCCATTTTCTATCAATTGAGGTCCGTTTACGGTAAACTTTTAGTATTAAATCATCTCAATTCAGCAGGTAATGATTCTACTTTGATTATGTTGATTCAAGATTCTTAAGCGGAATTTCTTAAAAATTGAGTTAAAAGTAGGCTTTGAACCCTAACTTGTAAAATTGGGGAATTTAATCAAATTAAACTCAATTGTGAAAAATAAAAACATCTTTGGACTCGTGGAACTATGATGTGTCCGAAAATGTATAATTTATGGATTTTTGGCTAGGCCCGGCTCAGGAGTATTATGGTAATTTCCCTCATTTCTTCATTTAAACATTAAATAATCATCATATGGGCATTTGTATATATGATTGAACTTGTTTGACTCAGAGAGGAATTATTTTGAAAGACGTCGAAAAAGAAATGAGGTTGTTCAGTAGCTATCATCACTAGGGGTGTGGGTGGGTCGGTATGGTAAGATATTAATGAATTTTTGTTCTGTATTTGATTTTATAAAATGTTATACCAATCCCAAACCAAATGAAATTCGGTATGGTTCGGTGTTTCTCTTTTTTATTTTAATTTTTTTCGGTATGGTAATTTCGGTAGTTCGGTTTGAACCTTAAATAGGAAAATGTTAGATAAATTAAATTCTCTTTCGTCTTTATGTTTTAATAAACTTGCATAAAATTATATAAATTTGTTGAACTGAATATGTTTACTTAAGTTAACAGCTTGATTCATAGTAGATGATACCAGATTTGCTACTTCATATTTGAACAATGTGTACATACTTAAGATAGCTTCCAATTAACAAGCAAACTAACTAGAAAATCACACTTTCCAAAGCTAAAACACTAAAAAACTTCCACTAGTAGCCTAACAGCAAATTTCTACCACTAGTCATCAATATTTATATTTTATTTTTATTATTTATATATAATATAATAATTTATTTAATATATCAATTATTTCGGTATGGTATTCAGTATTTCGATATTCTTTTTAAGAAAATCAAATACTATACCAATTACCAATATTTTATAAAACGTATACCGTTATCAATATCAAATACCAAAATTTTTTATTTTGGTTCGGAAATTCGGTATATACCAAATTATGCACACCCCTAATTCTCACACAGGACTAAAGGTAAGTGAATATATTCATCTTCTTGACGGTCTTTGGTCTTATGGATGTTCTACCATGTGGTCCTTTTTACGTGTGTAGCTACCGATAGGCATACTTTCGATGCCTTTGCTTCGGGTTTGCATTATACCTCATCTGTTATGATTGGTTATTGGTATTTCATTGAGCATAAAAGTATTGTACTCTAGTTATGGGTTTGATATGCGCTTCCCGGCAGTCGATGAGAATCCCCCGCCGATGAAGGATTATCATTGCACATATCTCCTGGTGGAAGATGAGAGTCCTGCGCCGGAGATAGGTGTCCGGCACGAGTGGCCCCAATTCATCATAATAAATTCATTTCATATCGT
This sequence comes from Petunia axillaris subsp. axillaris, assembly GCA_029990575.1. Taxonomy (NCBI): domain Eukaryota; kingdom Viridiplantae; phylum Streptophyta; class Magnoliopsida; order Solanales; family Solanaceae; genus Petunia; species Petunia axillaris. The sequence continues at coordinate 5,748,599 of JARKNS010000001.1, read as the reverse complement.
TGTGTGTGTTTTCTGAGCTGTATACATGGACTTGTTATATTGTTTACTTATGATTGACATAGTTGATTGGTTGCCATGATTCTGTTTTCCTTGACTAGCGTACTTATCCCTTGAGGTCGCTAATTATTCCTTACTTACTAGTCTTTATGACTCACTCCATCTTCTTTCTTGTTTATCTTTTGTTTCCATAGATTCCGCTCCAGGACCTAGCCAGACGCAACATGATTGAGGAGCATGATGTTTTTAGCTGTCTGTGGTGAGCCAGCTTATTCATTGAGGCTGTCAGCTGTACATACTATAGTTTTACCCTATTTTTCTCCCTTCGAGAGATGTATATATTTTTTGACTTCATAAATGCCGAATCTGAAAACATCTTAACTTGTATTTTGGGTAGTCAGCTGTGTTTATTTAGACAACTTGTAGGTGTGTGTGTGTGTGTGTGTGTGTGTTTATATATATATGTCCGTATTTATATTATATGACTTGAGTCATCTTATGTTAATTAAGATGATTTTCAAGTAAAGTTTATAGCATTTGTCTCGAGTTAAGTTATACGGTTCACTCGACAGGTCTAGGGGAGGTAGTCCGGTGCCTGCACAGTTTATTCAAAAATTCGAGTCGTGTCAATTAGTATCAGAGCTCGATTAGAGTCTTTCTAGATCATGACAATGTCTAGTAGAGTCTCGATGATTGAGCGGAAACATCTGTACCTATCTACGAGAGGCTATGGTGGCATTTAGGTAGTTCATTTTCTTCCTTTCCCTGCAGTGCGTGAGTCTTCATATGTAAAATTATAATTTCTCTGTTAACTCTTCGTAGTAAATGGTGAGAACGCGTGCAACTGCTTAGCGGGAGGTGGAGGAGCCAGAGCCAGCTGCTATGTCTACTGCTCCGCAAGGAGGTGGTGTTGGCCATGGTAGAGGTCATCGTCGAGGAAGAAGTAGAGCTGCCCAGACCGCGAGGGTGGTATATCATGCTAATCCAATTGCTGAGGTCCGAGCAGTGCAAACTCCTTGTGGGCAGGGGTAGTAGCGCTTACTAGTTCCCCCGGCACTTCATGATGCTCTTACGAGATTCTTGGCAATGTAGGTGCCCTATGGACCTATTCCTCAGACAACTCCTTAGGCTGTTGTAGATGCTCCTATTTGTTTGGCAACTCCTCGGGATGCTGTATATACTGGTGCTCAGGCTTAGGGAGTCCCCATTCCAGTTCCAGATGTAGCTCTAGAAGTTCATGCTCTAGGTGGCCATGTTCCAGAGGCAGTATTTGTTATGCCTCTAGTTGTTCAAGTTGTTCAACCAGTCCAGGTCGAGAATTCAGAGAGGCTGCATTATTTTTCAGACTTAATCCCCCGATATTCCTAGGACATATATCAAATAAACCTCGTGAATCTCTTGATTGATGCCAGCATATTCTAGAGGCCCTTGGTTATCTTGAGAAGTATGGAGTTTATTATACTGCCTTTCAGTTTGAGGGTCTAACCTTGGCATGGTGGACCGGTCTTCGATCAACTAGGCAGGGCTTGCCTAAGCTGACCTGGAGTGAGTTTTCTCGCCGATTTATGGAGAAGTTACTTCCTTGCAGTCAAATAGATGAGAAGAGAAGGCAGTTCGAGATGATTGGATAGGGTAACCTGTTAGTCTCATAGTATGAGCTCTTGTTTTCCGAGATGTCCGGGTATGCTCGAGATCTTATGTAGAAGCCCTCCGAGAGGTTCAGACATTTTATTAATGGGCTTTCTCCTCAATTACGATCCACGATGGCTCGAAAGATTGAGGCCGAGACTCCATTGATGTCGTCGTTGATATTGCTTGGAGATATGAGGCATATCATAAATTGGAGCTGGAGGATTTAGAGCGGGAGAGTAAGAGATCTCGTGGTCCAGAGCATTCTAGTACCTCATATGGAGGTAGGAGTTATCAACAACATAGTTGGCCTCCTGTTAGGCTAGTTCACTTCCCAGCACATGGTTTTCAGAACGCATTAGGGCCTTGGCAGGGTCAGCCCCAGTTTCCTCCTAGCAGTCATCAGTTATTCGTGCAGCGCTAGTATGGCTCAGGGTGTTTTTATTATTGTGATCCAGGGCACCATAAAAAGGATTACCTTTATCTTCATCAGCAAGGTTGTAGCCATATGTTCTCTCAACCTCTGATACGTATGCAACAACAGCCTCAGGGTGTCCCTTCATGGTCTCAGTCAGCTAAAGGTGCACCACCGCCCCGCAGAGGTCAAGGGCGTGGTTCTGGTGGCCCCTCCAGAGGTGGTATTTAGAGTGGCAGCTCACCTCAGCTATATAGACAACTATATGCATTGACAGCCAGGCAGGATGTCGAGACATCTCCAGTTATTGTTAGAGGTACTGACATGCATATTCTTTGGTGGATCCAGGATCTAACTCTTCATATGTATCTCATTATTTTGCTTTGTGTTTCTACCCCCATCAGAGATACTATTATGGTGAATAGAGTTTATCCAGCTTGTACTGCGTTTTTTGGGGGTCGTGAGATCCTGGTAGACCTTTTGGTGCTCGATATGGTAGACTTTAATGTCATTATTAGCATGGACTGGTCGGCGTTGTATTACGCAACTTTGAATTGTCATGCCAAATCCATTCGGTCATCATTGGTAGTGTGGCAGGGTTCTTAATTCCGCATACAGGGTATATTATCTCTTTTTTGCAGGCGAGGTGCACGATGAATAATGGGTGTTTGGCGTATCTTACCATGGTTCGAGATACTACTATGGAGATTTCATACGAATGTGTATTGATTATCGGCAGCTGAATAAGGTCACCATTAAGATTAAGTACCCCTTACCTCGTAGTGATGATTTGTTTGATCAATTTCAGGGTGCCAGATTCTTTTTTAAGATCGATTTGCAGTCTGGCTATCATCAGTTGAAGATTCGGGAGTCAAATATCTGGAAGACTGCTATCAAGACTCATTACGTCCATTACGAGTTCTTAGTTATATCATTTGGGCAGACTAATGCTCCTGCAGTTTTATGGATCTCATGAACTGGATATTCAAGTAATTCCTCGATTCCTTTGTCATTGTCTTTATCGATAGCATCCTTATTCTCGCAGTCGCGAGGAGCAAGATTATCATTTGAGGGTGGTTCTTTAGACTGTAATCATCTAATTTTGGCATGAATTTATAATAAAGTCCTAAAAAATAGTCGTGCCAATTTTCTTAAAGTTTAGCTGGTTTTTCTAAATTTTTTCTCATGTCTTCTAGCATTTTAGCCTAATTAATACATAAAAATAGAGATAGTTGTCCAAAAATTATTTTCAGGATATTTAATTCTCAAATTGTGTTTTTCATGTTTAGTTGTGTTTTAGCAGTAATTTATTTTTAATTGGTAGAAGTTAATTATTTTGGCTTAGTTTACCAATTGGGTATGGTTTAGATTAACGGCATTTTAGGCTATAAATTCTGAGAAATGAGTAAAAACAAAAGAGAAGTCCAAACACCCTCAACCCGCTAGCGCAATTTCCATGACTTAACCCAAAATCCCACCTGTATAAACCTTAAAACCCTCCCACTTTTCTCATTCCTCTCTAGTCGCCTAGCCTAGTGAAGCCTTGGCAAAATTTCTCCAGCCCACCGGAGAAACCACCACGCCACCACAGCTCCGTTGTCGATTGCCGAAAAGTACAAAACCATACCTTTTCGGAGAGCTGTCGACCTCATCTTTCCATTCCGGCACTAGTTTTCTCAAAATCCTCACCGTTCTGCATATATCGGGCTTCAAATTTTTGGTCAAACACTAGTTTCGGCAACTGGCGACTTTCTCTGGCCGAACCATATTTCACCAGGCTTGTCCCGCTCTTCTCATCATGTTTCTAGACTTTTTTCCCTTCCAATATCCTTTTTTTCTTTCATTCTTTCTCTTTTCTTTTTTCCTTCTGTTCCTTTTTCTCTTGTCTCGTCGTGGTGGTGATTTCATTTTGCTTTAGTGTATTTGTTGTGATGGTGTGTGTATAGTGTTGACTTAAGGGGGCTGTTTGATTTTGTGATTTTATTGCTGAAGTTTTGAGCTTAGGGGCTGCCTTGATGGTGCGTTAGCTATGACGGGGTCGTGACGCCTGTTGGTGCTTCTATGGTTTTGATGTGGTGCAGCAGCCTTGGTGAGGTTATGTCAATAACAGTGGCACATCGTTTAGTCATGGTTTGGTGAGGCTGATCCATGATGTGAAGTATTAGTTCGACAGGTTAGATTAAAATTAATCATCTCTATTTCTTTATGTCATTGTGTTAATGAAACTTGTTTAGCCCTTGGAATGCAATGTTCAAGTTATAGCCTAGCACGAGAAGTATGTAAATGTTTTGTATGCTAAAATTGTCCATCTTTTATCAAGGTTTCACCCATTTTTTGCTATCGTCCCTAATGAGTTATTATATTGTGTTTGTTACTTGCGTGTGCATGATTTGTGTGTCTTACTTACTATCCCAAACATGAAATTTCTCAAGCCCGCTAGTTGAGTTTAGTTTAAGTGTGATTATTTATTTAGTGTTAAGTATGTTCTGAGTGTTAATTCGCTGTTTGAAGTCCAGTATATGTCTTTATGAGATATGTATATTTTTCGGAGTGAAAAGCTAGTTTTATTACCTCATGGCTTAGTTAGGATAAGTATATGTTAAGTTGTGGAGATGGTATGAATTTATCAATACTACCTAGGAGTAAAATGTTTGTCTCAAGTGTTGAGTTTGTATTAAAACACAGCTTTGTGTCTTTCCTTGTAAGTGAACCCGATGTCCTATTTTTTTTTTTAGTTTTAAGTGTCGTTTTGGACCAAAGTCAAGCTGGGACTTGACTGAGATCCGACAGGTGAATTTGAGTGATTTTAGGGCTGTTTTAGTAGTAATTTCTTTAGTTTTAGATCTGTAATTTTAGAGGAATGGTTGGGATTTAACTTTTAGCAAGTAGGTATTAGGTCCCATTAGACGCAACTAGGACAACCTACTAGACGAGTAGTATGGCTGTGCATTGTTGGAATGGCTTAAATTGGGGGATTTTGTTTGATATACTCAAGTAGTAGGAGGTATGGGTTTGTACTTTGGTACAAGTTTACACTCCACCCTTTGGCCTTCACTTTTTAGCTTTAAATAAGGCATTTACTATCCTTATTTAACACCAACATCGATCTGAAAGAACCAATAGTTAGAGAGAAGAAACTCACAGGGGAAGTTGCTAAGCCAATAGAGAAAAAGTTTTAAAGGCAAAAATAGTAAGAGTAAAAAAATAATACTTAGTGTTTATAGGTAGAGGTTTTGAACAAAAAGTAAGAGTCTTTTGGGGTACAAGCTCAAGTTTGAGTCAAGGTTTAAAGGGTTTTAAAGGCTGTCCAGTTGTTGTTTTGCTGTGTACGTGCCTCATTTTAGCTTCATTTGGGTCGTCATTGTTGTGCTCTAAGGTCTCGTATCATAGGTGAACAAAACAACTTTGTCTACTTAATATTTCGCCATGAAATAATATGGAAACCGACATGTTTAAGGCTTTTATGGAGTTTACATGAACTTGTATTTATATTCACGAGTTACATGTTTTGTTTATGCTTTAAAATTTAAAATAGTGAAATGAGTATAATAGAATGGGTCACCTAACTCGCATGAATATGATTTCCAAAATCATGAAATTTGTTATGTTATATCTACATAACAGGTAACGCGTTTGGATGTAATTTGAAGTGTATTTTTTTCACCTTGTACAAATTTGGGCCCTTTTAAATTTGGACCCATTTTCTGCAAAAAAAAAAAAAGCCACATAAACTTTGCTAAATCTGGACATATCCAAGAATAGGCAAATTTAGGAGTTTTCTTTTTTATATAAAACCAGCCTTTGTTAATAAACTGATTTAGGAAATGTAGAGAGATGTGAAATTGACATAGGAAAATAGGACTGGAAATGCAAACATTAAGTGGACAAATTTTGAAAACAAAAAGATAAAGGGAGTTTTGGGCTTGTAAAGTTTTGAACTGCAAAGCAATTGCATAACGGGCCAACACTTTTTGACGAGCAACCTATCTTCGACAAACAGCCCCTACTCTAATAAACAACCACACTTTTGCTAAAATGATCCATGTTTAACTAATCCGTTTAAGTTAGTTATATTTTAATCAATATAATTGTGATTTATTTTGGAGTTGGGATTTAAATCAATGAGTTGGGTGTTCGAGCATTTTTACTTCGAATAATCAAAGTATGATTTCAAACTAACGGAAAATATATTTCAACCAATATTTCTTAAATTAATTTGTAACAATAAAGCAACTATGCTCGGCACAAGGTTGGAGGATGCCTAATACCTTCTCGAGAGTCAACTGAGGACCTTAGTCGAATTTCCGACGCAGACCATTTGACGAGTCAAAGATATTCTAGGTACACCACTTTGGTGACTTTACACACTTTTAACTTTCCATGTGGAGGCTCTGAGTTTTTAATGCTTTTATACCTTAAAACACAAGTTATTACCTTTTAAATAAACTTTTTTTAATAGTTATTTTAGAAAAAAAGATGGCATGACATAGACCCTCCATGATTGTGAGTTGTATACTTAGTTTTTAAAATGTGAGTTCTGACTTGATTCTGTGTCATTCTTGGGTCATGTGGTATCCAGTGAGGGTATCAAGGTAGATCTAAAGAAGATTGAGGTGGTGTAGAATGGCCTCATCCTACCTCGCCGACTGAGATTCATAACTTTTTTGGTCTGACAGGTTATTATCGGAGGTTCGTGGAGAACTTCTCCACTATTGCAGCTCCCCTGACACGCCTGACCCAGCAATTCAGTTTCTATATTCTGATCAATGCAAGGCAAGCTTTCAGAAGCTCAAGGTCTTATTGACTTCAACCCGAGTTCTATCTCTTCCTTCAAGCACCGGTGGATTTGTAGTATACTGTGATACATCCTGTGTAGGCCTCGGTTATGTTCTTATGTAGCACAGGAGAGTGATTGCTTATGCTTCTAGGCAGCTGAAGCCAAATGAGAAGAATTATCTGACTCATCATCTAGGGTTGGCAGTTGTGGTCTTCGCTCTAAAGATCTAGAGGCACTATCTTTATGGCGACTCTTGTAAGGTGTATACCGATCACAAGAGCTTGTTGTATCGCTTGTCTTAGAATAGTCTTAATGGACGGAAGTCGAGGTGGCTTGACTTGATTAAAGATTATGATCTCACTATCCGCTATCATACTGGGAAAACAAATATAGTAGCAGATGCTTTGAGCAGGAAGTCCATGGGCACCATGGCTTTTCTTTATGCTGACATGTAACCTTTGGCCTGAGAGTTGTAGTCCCTTGCTGAATCTGATGTAATATTTCTTCGCCTAGACTCGGGCCGAGTGTTGGCATGTATTACAGCCCAGTCTTCCTTAGTCGGTCAAATTAAGGGAAGACAGTTCGAGGATTCGCATTTGCAAGAGCTGCGTGGTTATTGCCTAAGTGGAGGAGTTCCTTTATTCGAGCTTGATTCAGATGGTGTTCTTCGATTTAATGGCCAACTCTCTGTCCGTGATGTTAGATATCTGAGGCAGCCAGTGCTCCGTGAGTCCCATAACTCGCGTTATTCTATTCATCCTGGCATTACTAAGATATATCAGAACCTCCGAGTGCTATATTGGTCGAAGGGGATGAAGAGGGACATGTTCGATTATGTTTCTCGTTGCTTGAATTGTCACCAAGTTAAGTTCGAGCATCGGAGACCTGAAGGGTTGGCTCAAGTATTACCCGGTCCCGAATGGAAGTGAGAGCTGATCACTATGAATTTTGTAGTTGGTCTGCCAAGGACCCTACGACGACATAACTCAGTCTAGGTTATTGTTGTTAGACTAACTAAATCAGCTCATTTATTTCTGCGAAGAATGTTGATTTATCTCATAGATTGGCTCGAATTTTCATTGAGCATGTGGTTAGGCTGAATGGCGCTCCTGTGTCTATCATATTTGATCATGGTTCCCAGTTCACTTCCCAGTTCTAGTAGGTCTTTCTATTTAGAGTAAGGGACCCAGGTGTAGCTTAGCACGACATTCCATCCTCAGAGTGATAGTCAATCCGAGCAAGTTATTCAGGTTCTAGAGGACATGCTGAGAGCTTGCGCTTTGGACTTCAGAAGCCACTAGGATGATCATTTGGCCTTAGTGGAGTTTTCTTCTAATAATAGCTATCAGCCCTCCATTCAAATAGCTTCATTTGAGGCCTCGTATGGCCATTGATGTCGTTCTCCTATCAGTTGGTTCGAGTAATGAGATATTAAGGTGATGAGTTCAGAAATGGTTCGGCGGACTTCGGATATTATTCGTGTTATTCAAGATCGTCTCCAGACCGCTCAGAGCGCTCATATTTCGTATTCCAAATGGATTAGTCGAGAGTTAGAGTTCGAGGTCAGCGACATGATATTTTGGAAAGAGTCGTCGATGTCCGGTGTGGAGATTTGGGAGGAAAGGAAAGCATAGTCCCAGATTCCTTGGCCTTTTTTGTATCGAGAGGCATATTGGTAATGGGGTTGATCAACTCAGTTTGCCAGCTTCTATGCCAGTTCATCCGGTGTTCCATGTATCGATTCCATGGAAGTGTATTCGAGACCCTTCTAAAGTGATTGAGTTTGACCCTACTCAGCTAGATTTGAATCTAGCCTATGAGTTCCAAGTAGCCATAGTTGCCAGAGATGTCCTGGAGCTTCGTTCGAGGCAGATTCTGATGGTTCGAGTTCGATGGCTTAAACTTCCTCACTAGGAGGATACTTGGGAGCTTGAGTTTAGCATGCATGAGAGATATCCTTATCTCTTCAATGACTCAGGTATGATCTTGATTCCTAAATCTTCAAAGTCTTTATCAGTGTTTATCTTTCTAGTTCTATAATGGTATGATAATGTCTGTTGAATAATCGTTGAGAGTTTCTATAAGAATTTCCATCAGTCATGTGAAATCTGCTCTAAACTCTGGTCCATTCGAGGACAAACGAGAGTCTAAGTGGAGAAGAATAAATCGACCTTGACTAGTAGTTTCAGCTGTCAGTAACACTCAAACGAGTTTTTGAGCTCGATTTTAGCAAAGGAGCTCTGATCCGAAATCCGAAAGTGATGTTAGGTTCTCTGGTCATTTGTGACTTGTGTGAACTTTCGGAAGTATATTCCGACGTCGTTCGTATAGTTTTCGCTGAAATCCCAAAAGGTAAGAATTTGACCTCTTTCCGTGGACCCATATCTTATGTTTCGAGAATCCAATTCGGGATATGTCTTTGCGAGTACGTCACAGTAGTGTTCTATAACTTGCGTGCAAAATTTGTGGTCAATACGAGCTTCATAGGGTCCCATTTGGATCCAAAACGTCGCAATGGTGAAAAATTCAGCAGTGTAGCAGTTTTTCAAGTCAGTATATAAAGGCTTTTGTCGGTTATTTTAACTTCAATTAATTTTTCATCAAATTGGGTTCGACTTAGGGTGAAATTTCACTATTAAATCATCTTAATTCAGCATGTAATTATTCCAATCTATTTGATTATGTTGATTCAAGATTCTTAAGCGGGATTTCTTAAAAATTTAGTTAAAAGTAGGGTTTGAATCCTAACTTGTAAAATAGGTGAATTTAATCCAATTAAGCTCATTTATGGAAACTAATAACATCTTTGGACTCGTGGAACTATGAGGAGTCTGAAAATGTATAATTTACGGGTTTTAGGCTAAGCCCGACTCAGGAGTATTTTGGTAATTTCCCTCATTTCTTCATTTAAACGTTAAATAATCATCATATGGGCACTTATATGTGTGATTGAACATGTTAGGCTCAGAAAGGAATTATTTTGAGAGGTGTCAAAAAGAAAATGAGGTCGCTTAGTAGCTATTCTGACCCAAGACTAAAGGTAAGTGAATATATCCATCTTCTTGAAGACCGTTGGCCTTAGGGATGTTCTACTTCTTGTTCCTTACGTGTGTAGCTGCCAATAGGCATACTTTCAATGCCTTAGTTTCGAGTTTGCATTGTACCTCATCTGTTATGACTTGTTATTGGTATTGCATTAAGCATAGGAGTGGTGTACCCAGTTACGGGTTTGGTATGTACTTCCCAGCAATCGATGAGAGTCCCACACCGGTGAAGGGTTATTCTTGCATATATCTCCTGATAGACGATGAGAGTCCCGCACCAGAGATAGGTGTTGGAAAAATTTGACCCCATTGGATCAGAATACATTCATTTCATATCGTTGTGTGTGTTTTCTGAGCTGTATGGACTTGTTGCATTGTTTGCTTGTGAGGACGTAGTTGCTTGGTTGCCAAGATTCTGTTTTCCCCTTACTAGCGTACTTATCCCTCGAGGTCGCTAGTTATTCCTTACTTACTGAATCCTTATTACTCATCCTCTTTTATTGATTGTTGTGTCATTTGTTTCGGTAGATTCTGCTCCAGGACCTAGCCAGTCGCAGTGTGATTGAGGAGCAAGACATTTCTAGCTGTCTGTAGTGAACCAGCTTGTTCATTGAGGCTGCCAGCTGTAGATACTATAGTTTTATCCCATTTTGCTCCTTTTGGGAGATGTATATATTCTTTGACTGCATAGATGTCGGATCTGAAAACCTCTTGACTTGTATTTTGGGTACTCAGCTGTGTTTACTCAGATAGCTTGTATATATATGTGTGTGTGTGTGTGTGTGTGTGTGTGCGCGCGTATATATATATATATAATATATATATATATATATATATATATATATATATATATATTTGAGCCATCTTATGTTAATTAAGTTGCTTTTCATGTATTTTCAAGTAAAGTTTATAGAAGTCTTGAGTTAAGTTATAGGATTCGCCCAACAGGTCTAGAGGAGCTAGTCGGGTGTCCGCACAATCTATTTAGAAATTCGAGTCGTGTCACTTCATTAATGGAAATCTTATACTCTTTTCTTATTGAACTTCTGAAAAGGTTATAGATGATCTAGTAATTGAGCTTTTGTCACTAAGTTATTCTAATTGATTTTTTGTTTGTTGTTGAAAATGTTATATTGGCAGCCTTACAATGCCAATATCTTAGTGGCACTGCTAGATTACTGTAGATAGGAACAAGAGATTTGGCTTGCGATTGTACTCTCATTGCTTGGGATGCTGCCCAGTGACACCAACGAAATAAGATGTTGTGCCAATTTGGGTCCCTTGTGATAGGTTTTTTGAGAATTCAAGAGAAGGTCATGGTGAATGAAGGGAGGGACCGATTAGCAGTTGGAGAAGTTTGAATTGGTGAGAAGGTAGATGATGAGTATGTTAATTGGTATAACACAATCACACATCATCCAGATATCAAACCTTAGCCGGTTCCCACGAGTGTTTGGTAAGATTCCTAAAGTTTCATTATTCAACTCTTTTTATCCTTGATATGTAAATACTTATTTTAACTTTTATTTTTACTTTCCTAGGATAGATATTGCATCGGGTTCATAGGGATTTGCTCGGGTTAGTGTTTAATAAAATTCATGCAGTATGTGAAATCGGTATTTTTTTTTTTTGTGAAGAAAATTTTTTATTGATTCTCCACGAACAATTTTATTGTGAAATCGGTATTGTTGACACATATTTCTTACCCCTCAACTATTGAAATAATATTTTGTAGTCTCATTTTATCTACTTATATCCAATAATTTTTAATCTTGCATATGAGGTTTACTCTTTATATGTGAATATTAGGAGCGCAAATAAAGTCTTGTTTGTTTAACTTGAAGACACTACATATTATCATGCAAAAGAAGATACTACATATTATCATGCAAAGTGTTCCACTTATTATTATGTTTTAGTGAAAACTTGAGATATTATGATGGTTTTATGAATTTTAAGTGCTTAGGGGCCACAATTGATTATAAATTATCAAGATACTCTTATGCGTATTCATACAGATTGAAACTTTTGGATAGTTCAATTTATAAAGAAGACTTTGCGAAAATTCTAAGAGATCTGAAATATATATGTGCACATTTGTTTGATGAAATATTATTTAAAGAAGCAACAAAACAAATGTGCACATATACAATATGTGTTCATATTTGTTTGATGAAATATATATGTGTACATTTTTTTTATTAAATTCTCATTTATTTAACTTTTCCTTCATTGGATGAAGTATATATGTGCACATTTGCTTTGTTGCTTCATATTATTTATATTTTTAAGTCTTAACTTATCTTTTAAATTTACGGAGTATCCTTCTTTAACTTGGTGAAAATAGGGTATAACAGGTGTTTTATTTTTAGGGTTGTTTTTTAAGGCATTTGTTTCAGCGTGTTATTATGGTAGCGATCAGATTGACAGCACTATCCATAAGGCGATGACTGTCTTGACTCCCCACCACCTCTTAGGCACTAACGTGGTATAGAGCTGGTGCACAAGCTAGTCGTCATCGTGAATAGAGAGAGCAGACTGATATACACTCTCATTTGACATAGTCACATCCTTTTGAAACTCAGTTGCATCTCACTTTGGAGTATATGCTAGGTGCTTCACGTACACATGATGTACTAGATAGTTCTTCTGCTAGATCTAATCTTTGGGTGGAGTTTCAGTGATATGGATGATCCAGTTATGTGATATTTACCTCACATGCCATACCAGTCCTTACTTAGGATGGATGGATTCAGAGTTTATTCAACATGCGTCAGTTGCCTCGGCCACTGTGCTAGAACGACAACATCCTACTAATGCAGTGTCATTTTCCTTTGACAAGGATGATAATTTAACTTAACGTGTGTTGGTTGAGGTCGGGGTGGAGGTAGGCCAATAGGAAAGTCATCAAGTAAAGGCAGATCACGAGTTGTTGATGGCATAGGAGTTAGGGTGACGAGGCCAGACAATCCTACTGAAAGCCCAATCAAATAATCCAAACGAGAAAATCATATCTTCAAAGCTCATCACTTCATGGTGTTGCACAACACAACCATAGGTGTTGAACTAATATTCATTCTAGGGGATGTGGCACACATTGATATAGCATTTATTATTTTTAGTAAACTCTTTGACTTATGTATCTTATTAACAGAGTTTCATTAGTTTGAATATCTCACTTTCTTTCTTTATCATATTATATATAGTATTTTTACATGTATAATATGAGATCAAATATATATAGTCTTGTAAATTAAAATTTTCTATATATGGTGAATGAAAAGGCTGACTATCAATTGACAGCTTGAAAAAACTCCATCCTATAAGTAGTTTTCACATTTTTATATTTTATAAAAAAAAGCTACTTGCCGAATGGAATTTTCCTTATACATAGAACAAATGGTCCGTTAGGTCTAGGCCGTTTAAGTTTTTATAAAACACTCCAGACCTTATGGAGTTTACACTATTTTGAGAACAAAAATTTTGACACGCTCGTATATTGGAACTTGACTTATTTTCAGACTATTTCAACTTAGCCTTGACTTACTCGCTATGTATCTTGTTTTTGTAGTGCTAACCTTATCAAAAAGAAATTTCAAGGAAAGTTTCTCGGCATGTGGCTCGTCCGTGATAACTTCTCACTTGAGAGATTTCTTGCGAAATTTCTTAAAGTCTTATAAAAGAATCCATGGCTACAGAACAGAACTTGAAATCCTGGCCCCTCCTTGAAAGCTCCTGGTGCTTCCGGATTTTGCATGAACTAGCGAGGACCAAAAAGCTAGTTATCCAAATTAGTTTAGATTTTAATACTCGAAGAGTCATAAAAGATCTTGTAATCCAATTGCATGTGGATGTTGAAATACGAGAGGCAATCAATGTAATCTTCATTGAGATTTACACTGCTAAAGTGATCGTCTTGCTAGTTATCAAACCATTTCTTTTCCTTGCAAAAGCAGACACCTCAAAGTAATTAAATGCACTGACAACATCCGAGAATTAATGAAAATTGATCATTGAACACCTTTACTCCACTTGGGCTAGCTATTATATGCTCTCTTTTCCAAGTTGAGAGTATTTCAAACATTATATAAAAGTCTCCATGTAATAATCTTCTGCCTTCATGTTGAAAAGGCATACAAAGAATCAATATTGGCAAAATTATATTTGCAAGAAAAGAATTGAATTTTAACATTTTCTTCCCCAATATTTCTCTTGTATTGACTAGTACTTTGAATTACATTATTCAACCAAGAAAAGAATGAAAGATATATGTTCCAGCCACCTTAGAACATTAAAAATAATTGACATGTATACTGATTTTCCCTGTGCTAACTGAGGAAAATACATATCTTGGACAAAATATTAAGGACATTAAAGAATAAAAGGGAAAAAAGAATAAGGTGAAAAGCAGCATGGCTTGCCATTGGTCTTTTAACCGTCCACCACCAACTCGGGAAGATTAATAGTGTTTCCACCTGCCTTCCACGTGACTCAAACCTGAACCTACCAGTTGGTAGTATTGCTAACTACTAAACAAAAGCTCGCCAATCTGACTTGCTATCAATTTGCTGGAAAACTTGAACTATTGACTTTATTGTTGCCATTGCTAGTGTTATTGCTACTGTTTACTGTGCCATTACTGTTGCTACAGGTGGTCATTGTGGCGGTATTATTGTTGTTAGTAACATTGTTGGAATGGGGGGAATTTCCAATAAGGGAAGTGATGGCTGCTACTAGTGCTGCTGAAAAATTAGGATCAGCAGTAAGAGCACTCACTGTGTCACCAATTGATGGCAATGTTGAGGGGTTTTGTCCCAATTGGGCACTTCCCAAGTCCTGGGACATTTGGAGGCCAGAGAATTTGGACTGATTATGTAAAGCCTGGCCAAAAATTTGAGGTAAAAGTGCAGCTGGATTTCCAGGGAAACTGTGTGGTGAATTTTGGAAGGGGACTTGGAATTGGTTAGAGGGTCCTTTAAATTGCGAAGAATTTGGGGGTTGAGTTAGGTCTAAAGTAACAGTAGGAAATGGTGCGGAAGCAGAAATTGTAGCCATACTAGAGGAACAAGGAAGGAGAGTTCTGGCTAGGATATTTGAGTTCATCAAGCCATCTGCACTTGGCATGGAACCTGAGAGCAGCATTCTTGCTGCTGAGGAAGTGGCTGAAGCCATTGCTGCTGCAGTAGGCGGCAACGGGTGGTTGTGATTCCCTTCATAGGTTGTGATCAGGATGGTTCTGTCCTCTGCACATCTTTGAACCTGTCAATGCAGCAAAATTCAGGTTCTTAAGTCTCTTAGGACTTCATGGAATAAAAAAAAAATATTACTTCCGGTCCATATTATTTATTTTTTAATATTTTTGTACAGTCCTTAACAAAAATATTACTTATTAAATAGCTTTAATCATGATAGTATTTGTCTAAATTACCATTACCTCTCCTTAAGCATCTCTTAGTTAACATTTCACAAATTGGACAGTAAAGGTAAACCTAGAATAACAGTAATAAATGACTTTTTTTTTAAATATCAAATATTTTAAAATAGATTTTCTTTGTCAAAATCACTAATATCTCGGACTAGAGGCAGTACTAAACTGCATAACAAAAAGAAAGAATTCCTTGTTTTGTTTGCTGTAATATAGTATTGTATATACCATTTCTCATGATCAACAAAAAAATGTAAAACCTGATAGTACTTCCTACAAAAGATTCTTTCTTGATTGATTATTGGTATAAAAACATATTTTGTATTTGATGAAACAAGGGCAGTAGCAACCTAACACCAACTAGTTGTAACAAATCAGTAGTGGATATCGAGTGACAATTACACAAGGCCTGCAACTGAGATTTTTATTATAAATGTAGATTATTCAAAATTTCACAAAGATTGCTGACCACTATGATTGACTAATATACTCTTGAAAGTCAAAAGTAAGTACAGAATTATATGATTGAAAAAATAAGAAGAAAAAGACATACTTGCTTCCGAACAGGGCAACCAGCTGCCATGGTGCACCGATAATATGCCCGAGGACACGGGTTTCCCTTGGCCATTTTCTGCCCATACTTCCTCCATTGGCAACCATCTGTAATCTATAGGTGAAACCAAAAAACTATCCATTTATTCCACGAAAGATTTGACGGCTTAAAGCTAATTAAACACTATAGCAATTAGGAGTACTACTATAAGTTATTGCCTCTACTGGTTTATAATTTATAGTATATTGATTTTGAAATAAATTCAAGCAAGCCACATAGCAGACAAAGTATAAATAGCTGGGAAAATTTCTTAAAAAATTCAAGCAAAGCAAAAACTTTTAAATTATATTCCTTTTTACTCCGTTTTATAAGTCACTTTTGCATGTATAGTCTGTTTCAAAATAAAAAACATTTTTTATATCTGTAAATTCCTTAACTATTACTATAAAATTTTCCTTTTACCATGATGACATGTTTTAACAATCATAAAAAAATCATTCCATGCTTAAGATCATTAGTCAAAGGGTAATTTTTGTTTGTGCCAAAACAAATTCATTCTTAATTAAAAAATTACCTAAAAAATGTTAAACAATGTCATATAAATAAAACGTGGAAAGGTACTAATTCAATCAAGTTTCATACCATGGGAGCTTCAGATCGAGCCCTGACAGAAACACGAGCCTTTCTTATGGTGGCTTCAGTGGTTTCATCAACACTAATCTTGGACTGATCATTGCCATGTACTCTAGGAAGCTTATTATTAGGACCCCAACAAGATAAACTTTTCTCAGGACTACCCTCATGACTATCAATTAGTCCACCAGTACTAGTGGAACCAGATTCCACAATATTCGTCGTAGGCGATCGTGACTGTTCCCGGCCACTTCGTCCCTCGGACGAAGACAATGATGCCTCATCTGCTAGGCCAAGATCCATAAATTGCCTAGGCCTCTTTTCTCCTGATCCTCCATGACCATTTTGACTATGTTGGTGTAATTGCTTCTTGATTTCTTCACCTTTGTCATGCTCATTATGTTGCTTCAGCTGCATCACTTTCATCAAATGCATTTGTAGACCACTATAATTTGTTGTAGCCTGATTTAACATGTCCCTTAAATGTCTATTTTCTCCATTTATTCTTTCCAATTCAGCCTGAAGTACTGCTAACTGAAACCGAAAAAATAAGTTACGTTGCAGATTCCAGGTTAGAAGCAGAAAAAAACTACTCAGCTTTATTCCATTTTATTTGACTTTACGTTATGACTGTCATTTTTATATTTAGAGACAATCTTAAACTGTTTATTATTTACGCTCGATGATCACATGATTTTATAAACATAGAAGATGTTATAACACCACAAATTCCAAAAGTCTATCTTATATTCAAACACCTTCACATAGAATGAAACGGACGGGGTAATATGCAGACTAATCACTACTACTACTAGTTAAAAGATATAATTCTTACCTCAGCTTTTGATCTTCTATCTTCAACATTAGGGGATAAGCCATCTTCTACTATGGACTGATCACTACTAGTGTTTGCAGTGTGAAGATGTAAACCAGTCTACAGATTCAGAGAATTTTATCAGAATTCAGTATCAAAACTAATTACTGATTAAAAAAAATATACTTTAGCTTACATTTATGCTGAAGTCTAAATCAAGAGGTATATTGGATTCTTTTCTGCCAGTGTCCGTGGCACTTTCTGTTGTTATAGAGGTACCATCTTTTTTATCATGAGCAAAGAAGTCCATCTCATCAAGAACTGGTCTTTTTGGTTGTTGTTCTTGATCATTTACGCAGTTAATAAGGTTCACTGGGAAATGAATAGTGGGAGGTGGTGACATGTTCTTGCTAGGGGATTCCATATTGGATGATGATGACAAAGGTTCAAGCTTGAGTAACTTGTTAGGATATTGGTGGTAGAAACTAAAATTATGGTCTTTTAAGGGATCAAGAAAAGAGTTGATCAGTTGTGTTGTGGGATCTGGATCAAAGAAGAGTCCACTTCCTTTGGCCATATATGAACAAATTAAGAAACAGAATAAGAGATATGCTTTGAATAATACAGCAATGGACTCGGCAATAAAAAGGGGAAGTTGAGACTAGAATAGGAAGACCAAATACAAGGGGGGTAGTTGAGAGGGGGGGTGGGTGGGTGGGGTGGAACTGAAGACTGAAAGAGTGGTGTGTTTTTTTGCAAGAGAAATTGATAGGATTTGATTTTTGAGGACTTTGAGACTTATTAGGAGAAAATGTATATATGGTTCCTGTCTAGTCCCTCTATCTTCTATAAAAATACTACCGCTAATACTACTGCTAGTAGTCTAGTTCACTTTGCCTCTGTCAATCTAATGTGGACGTATAAATGTAGGTATATTTGTGTACACACACATACATATTCGAACAAACACGTACCTAAATATGTCATAAATATGTCGGTCTAATAGTACTTAGTAGAATTAAAACCTTAAAATTTATATAGCATAGTACACTTCAAATAAAACATTATAATTGAAGAAAGTGAGATTTTTCTGGAGGGAATGAAGAAGTTGATTCAACATTACATTCATAACTTGGAGATGATAAAATGAGTTTCTTTTTCGAGGGCTAAGTCAAAGAAATTAATGTGCAGTTGTAGACTTGGAAGGTTTTTAGGTGTTTTTAGCTTGTGGTTTTTCTTGTGTTCAGCTAATAATGTCTCTCATTATTATGTGTGAGCTAGACATTTAACATTATTAAAACTATTTTAGCAATACTTCCTTGACTTATTTGTAGTTCAAACACTTCAGCATTCACAACTGCCTTAATTTAAATTTTGATCGAATTTATTGTTATTGAATTCAATAAAAGTCTCAAGTTGAATTAATTGCTCAATGACCACAAATGATACTACCAGTCTATCACTAGTACTACTCCTAGCTAGTTAGTATAATCTTAGTTTATTTTGCCTTTGTCAAACTAATTAGTGTATTGTGTTGGCCTAAATCGAGCTAGGACAACAAATTTAATTTGTTTTGGGTTTGATTAATAATTTGCTTGTATCAAAGTTATGACCGAACCGAGATTGAATTTAAACGAGGCAACTGCTTAATGAAATGAAATAAACGAGGCAAAAAATAAACGAGCAGTAATGTGAACAAAGCGAAACAAAACTTAAGAGAAAGAAAATAAGTCAAAGGTTGTATTTCTGGATGCCCTTCTTGATTGCAAAAGGGCTCCTATTTGTAGTTGATAGGAGCGAAAAGATTACAATTGCATTCAATGGTAATTATTCTGTATTCATTCATTGCCAGCTAGCAGTCTCTCTTTTTAATGCTCGAGCAACGATCATACAATGGTCGACGGTTATAATTAGTCGTGGCCGCTTGCCGAGGCAATATGCTCCCTCGAGGGGTCGCTATATTGATCATTCTTCAATCTTTCTGAGTTCTGATCTTGTACTTGGCTCGATTTTGCTCGAGGTGGAGGTGAAAACCACCTTCCTCGAAAAGTTGTCCTCAGTGAAAATTAACTGTCTCGTGGTTTAAGCTTTTGCACCGAGGCAACGGGATTTTTACCCAATACAGATAGTCCCCCTACCCCTTGGACAATTGTCAAAATTTCTCTAGGGGTGGATTTGAATTAAGCGGAAAAATGACGTGACGTGTTATCGGCCAGGAGATTTGAAAAGGCAACCGTCGCTTCGATGTCATAGCCCTCGCACGTGGCATTGTTTTTAACGGCAACAACCATTCATTTTATCTTCCCCATATAAATGCCATGATGGCATTTTAATCCACTCGCATTTTGCTATAAATTACCCACTTTTTGTCATCATCCTTACCATTTCATATTTTCCCTTGAACTGTTCTTGCTTTTTCCTGCGTTTCTTTTCCTTCTAAAAATTTCACCATGTCTTCTTCTCCTCATCGTGAAAATGCCGTTGATGCCGGTGTTTTGGCATCAACTGATGAATTGATAAATTCTTCTCCATTGGCAACTTCCTCCCATTAGATGACAGTCATAGCGTCGCCAGTCAAGAACCTCCCATTGATGATGATGAGGTGGAAACTGAAGAAGTCGTTGATGATGACGACGACAACGAGGTAGTTGAGACCTCGCCTCCAAAGAAGAAAAAGAAGAAGGTTTATCTTGGCGAACTCAAACCTCAATGGGTTATCCCAAAGAAGTTTGATTCCAACAAACATTTTAGGATGAGGGGACAAACAGCCTCGGAAAGGAATCTCCCCGTTCAACTTTCTTCGAGCCTTGCGTCGGAAGAACACATAGCCTTGATCCGAGAGGAGTGTAATTGGGGCTCCGAGGTTCCAATTTCAATTCTTGCTCCCGAGCACCGCACATGCGACACTGTTCCAGGGCAATCCTTTGTTTATGCTTACCCATTTTTGATAGGTTTTACTCTTTCCCTTCATCCCGTAGTAGATACTTTCGGTAGTTCATTGAAACGACATCGGTCAGTCGTTTCGGAAGTTAGGACTCCGATTGGCGTGCCGATAATTTTAAAATATTCGTAAGATCTATTAGGACATGTCTGTAAAATTTGAGCTAAATCAGAACTCGTTTGGTAGACATCAAAAAAATGTGTCAGTTTTTATTGTCAATAAATATTAAAAAGAGATTTTCGAGCTCGGTTTTGGCGAATGAACTCCGATTCAAAATCCGAAAGCGCCGTCAGGTTCGTATGATTATTTGTGATTTTTTCGAAAGTGAATTTCGATGTTGTTCGGCTAGTTTCCACTAAAATGCCGAAAGTTAAATAATTTGACATTTTTCTATTTAAATTCTCATCTTGAGTTTCGGGAACCCGATTTGAAATCCGCCTTCGCAAGTATATTACATGTATCTTGTATAACTCGTATGCAAAAGTTGGAATTATTTCGAATATCGTAGGGCACCGTTTTAATTTTCGTTAAGAAAAGAAAATATAATAAAAGAAAACAAAAAAAAAAAAAAAAGAAAAAGGACAAAAAGACAAATATATGGGCGGTGGTCTTAGCAGGACCTTAGAACGATAAAGCAGAGAAATGACTTAAACGAGAATCAGAGAAGCAAAATGGCAAAACGCAGTGAGGAAAAAAATTGCCAGAAAATGAGAAAAGGAGCCGGAGAAAGTAGAATTTTCACCCCGAAACATTCAGGTAATGATCCTAATATATTATTTGAGTTTATTACATGTGTTTGAATATATTTTAACGGTAAAACTTGGAATATTAGACATCGTTTTAATAAGTTCAACTTATAATGTAAAGGGTCAATTGGACCCAGATAATGGAATTGATTATATATTCGTACTCAGTGAGTTATGGGCAACTTATAAATGTAATTTATTTAGGGTTTGGTTATGTGACCTTAAACCCTGTACATAGGTCTGGCCTGCGTATTGCGTATGCGAATAGGGTATCAGGTTCCTAACCGGATTGCCCTAAGATGTGAGGAATGAAGCCTTTAGCCTAATTTGATATATTTTTCTACTTATTGAATACAGCAGGATCGTTTGGCAGTGAATCCAAAGGATAAAGCGGTTGTTGAGTAATTGTGCTAACTTTGTAACAAGGTAAGTGTTTATATCCATTTCTTTGGAGGCACCTGGCCTCGTGGATTTTCTACCACGTGTTCCTTACGTGTGTAGCTGCCGATAGGCGTACTCGTTACGCCTTAGCTTTGGATTTACATTGTATATTATATGTTATGTCATGATGTTGGTATTGCATTGAGGAACTGAGCATTGTACTCTGGTTGTGAGTTGGCATCTACTTCCCGGCTATCGATGAGAGTCCCGCGCCGGTGAAGGGTTATTATTGCATCACATTGCATCATATGCATTATATGTCATTCATATGCATTACATTGCATATCATATTGGGTGCAGGAGTATTCCGCCCCAGGAGCAGGAGTATTCCGCTCCATTGTATCATATTGAGGGTAGGAGTATTCTGCCCCAGGAGCAGGAGTATTCCGCTCCATTGTATCATATTGAGGGTGGGAGGATTCCGCCCCAGGAGAGTGCAGGAGTATTCCGCCTCAGCTTTACATTATATCAGGTGCAGGAGTATTCCGCCCCAAAAGAGTGCAGGAGTATTCCGCCTCTGGTTTATACTATATCGAGTGCAGGAGTATTCCGCCCCAGGAGCAGGAGTATTCCGCTCCAGTTGGTTATCAGATTGGATTCCCCCCGAATGCAGGAGTATTCCGCTTCGGGATGGGATTATGGGCACATGTGACCCTGTGCATCACATTTCATTTCATTTCATCTCATTTCATACCATTGTGTAGACTTACGATACAAGACTACCGTCCTGCTTATATGTGCATTGCTTATTTGTTGATATGTTTCTGGCTCGTATCCCTTGTTGAGTTTATGGTTTCATACGTGTTTCCGGTTGTTATCTGGCTCTGCCTTTTTATAATTTAAATAAGAGGAATTTGGTTTATCTGTTTCTTCTCCCTGGCTAGCTATCCTATTCTTTGAGGTGGCTAGTCTGCCCCACTTACTGAGTCCTTTTGACTCAGCCATGTTTGTTGTTTGTTTCTTGTCTATCTATTTCGTTTCGGCAGGTTCGCTCCAGGATTGAGTTCGCCACATTGTGAAGGAGCGAAGACGACTTCAGCTGTCAGGGTGAGCCAGCTTTTATTCCGGATGGCCACCAGTTTAATGGTTATTATTTTAGTTGCATTTTGCTCCATCCAGAAGTTATCCGTCTTCTTTTGTACTTTTAGATGTCTAGTCTGGATAGCCCTAAACCTAGTATGTGGGTAGTCAGCTGTAATTTGTTTTGTACAGCTTAGAGGTATCAGTATGTCTTTGCTTCTTTTTTCTAAGTCTTGTTATTATTTATAAATTGAATTATACTTATTTTTCCTAATTTAATTGATAAGGGTTCGCCCGACGGGTCTAGGGAAAGATGTCGGGTACCCGCACGGTCTAACCGTATTCCGGATCGTGTCATTCACATAATGTTTGTTTGGCTAAGCTAGGCCCCGGCTTCTGGAGGGTCATTCAGTGTCTCGACTATTGAAACGACCTCGGTCAGTCGTTTCAGAAGTTAGGACTCCGATTGACATGCCGATAATTTTAAAATATTCGTAAGGTCCATTAGGACTTGTCTGTAAAATTTGAGTTAAATCAGACCTCGTTTGGTACGTATCGAAAGAAGATTTCAGTTTTATTGTCGATAAATACTAAAAAGAGGTTTTCGAGCTCAATTTTGGCGAATGAACTCCGATTTGAAATCCAAAAGCGGTGTTGCGTTCGTATGATCATTTATGACTTTTGTGAACTTTCGAAAGTGAATTCGAGGTTGTTCGGCTAGTTTCCGCTAAAATGCCGAAAGTTAAATAATTTGACTTTTTTTTTATTTAATTTGCATATTGAGTTTTGGGAATCCGATTTGAGATCCGTCTTAGCAAGTGTGTTACTTTTTTTTTTAACTTGTATACAAAAGTTGAAATTATTTCGAGTATCATAGGGTACCGTTTTAATTTTTGAAAAGAAAAAAATGATAAAAGAAAATAAAATGAAAAAGGAAAAGAAACTAAAAAGAGAATAAGACAAGAAAGGAAAAGAAAACAAATGATATGATGGCGGTGGCTGAGCTTATATAAAGCTCAAAATGTATAGAAACAGAGAAAACGTACCGAAACATAAGATCGTTCAGAGACATAAAACGAGAGCGCGAAGGAGAAAGAAAAATGGCAGAAAATGAGAAAAGAGCCGGAGAAAAGTAGAATTTTTACTCCCGGGACATTCAGATAATGATCTTAATACATTATTTTAGTTTATTACGTGTGTTTAAATATATTTTGACGATAGAAATTGGGATATTAGACATCGTCCTAATAAGTTCAATTAATAGTTTAAAGGGTCAAATAGACCCCGAAAATAGAATTGAATATATATTCATACTCAGTTAGTTATGGGCAACATATAAATATAATTTATGTAGGGTTTGGTAATGTGACCTTAAACCCTATACATAGGACTGGCATGCGTATTGCGTATGCGACTAGGGTATCAGGTTCCTAACCGGATTGCCCTAAGATGTGAGGAATGAAGCCTTTAGCCTAATTTGATATATTTTTCAGCTTATTGAATAGAGTGGGATCGTTTGGAAAGGAAACCAAAGGATAAAACGGTTGTTGATTAGCAGTACTAACTTTTGGAAGAGGTAAGTGTTTAATCTATTTCTTTGGAGGCAGCTGGCCTCGTGGATTTTCTACCACGTGTTCCTTACGTGTGTAGCTGCTGGTAGGCATACTCATTACGCCTTAGCTTTAGATTTACATTGTATATTATATGTTATGTCCTGTTATTGGTATTGCATTGAGGATCTGAGCATTATACTCTGGTTGTGAGTTGGCATCTACTTCCCGGCTGTCGATGAGAGTCCCGCGCTGGTGAAGGATTATTATTGCATCATATTGCATTCATATGCATTGCATTGCATATCATATCGGGTGCAGGAGTATTCCGCCCCAGGAGAGTGCAGGAGTATTCCGCCTCTGGTTTACATTTTATCGGGTGCAGGAGTATTCAGCCCCAGGAGAGTGCAGGAGTATTCCGCCTCTGGTTTATATCATATTGGGTGCAGGAGTATTCCGCCTCAGGAGCAGGAGTATTCCGCTCTTATGTCAGATACTGAGTGCAGGAGTATTCCGCCTCAGCTTTACATTATATCGGGTGCAGGAGTAATCCGCCCCAGGAGAGTGCAGGAGTATTCCGCCTCTGGTTTATATTATATTGGGTGCAGAAGTATTCCGCCCCAGGAGCAGGAGTATTCCGCTCCAGTTGGTTATCAGATTGGATTCCCCTCGAATGCAGGAGTATTCCGCTTCGAGATGGGATTACGGGCACATGTGACCCTTTGCATCATATTTCATTTCATTTCATACCATTGTGTAAACTTGTGGTACATAACTACTGTTCTGCTTATACGTGCATTGCTTATTTGTTGATATGTTTTTGGCTCGTATTCCTGGTTGAGTTTATGGTTTCATACGTGTTTTCGGTTATTATCTGCCTCTGCCTTTTTATAATTTAAATAAGAGAAATTTGGTTTATCTGTTTCTTCTCCCTGGCTAGCTATCCTATTCTTTGAGGTGGCTAGTTTGCCCCACTTATTGAGTCCTTTTGACTCACCCTTGTTTGTTGTTTGTTTCTTGCCTATCTATTTCGTTTCGGCAGGTTCGCTCCAGGATTGAGTTCGACACGTTGTGAAGGAGCGAAGACGACTTCAGCTGTCAGGGTGAGCCAACTTTTATTCCGGATGGCCACCAGTTTATTGGATATAATTTCAGTTGCATTTTGTTCCCTTTAAGAGGTATCCGTCTTCTGTTGTACTCTTAGATGTCTGGTCTGGATAGCCCTAAACCTAGTATGTTGGGTAGTCAGCTGTAATTTCTTTTGTACAGCTTAGAGGTATCAATATGTTTGTGTGTTTTTTTCTCTAAGTCTTGTTCTTATTTATGAATTGAATTATATTTATTTTCCTAATTTAATTGGTAAGGATTCGCCCGACGGGTCTAGGGAAGGATGTCGGGTGCCCGCACAGCCTAGCCGGATTCCGGATCGTGTCAGTTGGTATCAGAGCCCGGTTTAGATTCTATCCAAACTAAGACTGTGTCTAGTAGAGTCTCGCTGATGGGTACGTAGACGTCCGTACTTATCCACGAGAGGCTATGATGGCATTTAGGAGGTTTCACTTCCTTCTTGAATTCCATCGTGGTAATTGTGTACCCTCGTGCGACAAATCAGCAAACGGTATGAGTTCAAGACAAAGCAGTCTAGCATGGGGCTAGCACTAACGAAGCCCCGAGAGTTTTTTATCGTGCTGACGATCTAGTTATGGAGGTCCCAGCTGTACGAGCTCCCGATGGGCAAAGGAGCAGGGCCTTATAGTTCCCTTGGCTCTCTACGATGCTTTTACGAGAATCTTGGCGACGTAGATACCGCAAGAACCTATTATTCGCTTTGCAGCTTATCAGGTTGCCGCAGATGCAGACGTTCGGTCTCAGGGAGCTCCTATTCCAGTTCTTAATATTGCCGCAGTAAATTAAGTTCCGGAGACAGCATGTGTTGTACCTCTAGTTATTCTGGCTGGTTAGTTAGCCTGAGTAATGGCTCGGTCCGAGTGTCTGAAGATGTTGCATTATTCTACCCAATTGAACCTTCTGATGTTCTTAGGCCATGCATCAAATAATCCCTGTGTAAGTCTTTTTTAAAAATAAAATGATGTCAGCGTATCCTTCAGGGTCTTGATTATATCGAGCGGTATGGTGTTGATTATTCTGATTTCCAGTTTCAGGGGTCCAGCCTTGAATTGGTGGACCGCTCTCTTATTAGCTAACTTGGTTCGATTTTTCTTCTAGATTCGTGGAACGTTCCTTTCGAGTAGCGAGCGAGATGAAAAGTATTGCCAGTTTGAGTGGATTGGACAGGGTAGGCTGTCGGTTAGCCTGTTGGTGTTTTAGAATATGAGATTGAATTCGATAGAATGGCTGAATATGCATTAGAACTAGTCCATGAGCCTTTCGAGAGATTCAAAGATTTATTGATGACCTTTCTTTTTTCTTTGAGATCCCAGATGGCTCGAGAGATTGAGGTCGGGATTTCATTTAATGTTGTTGTTGATATTGCTCAAAGGTATTAGGCATACCATAAGTTAGAGGGGGAAGAGTTAAACGGGAGAGCAAGAAATTTCGTAGCCCTGGTGGACAACCATGGTACCTCATTTGGAGGTAAAAGTTCTGATTATTTTGGGAGGTCATCTTCCAGGTTATCTCATCTTGTGTCACGTGATTCTTAAAGTGCGCCAGTAGTTCGTCAAGATCAGACCCAGTTTTTCTCTTTATAGCTATCAACATTCTCTCCAGCTTCCATTTTCAGTGAAAAGGTGTTATCATTGTTGTGAGTCTGGTTATCCTTTGAGTAGTTTTTCCTTACTCCGGTAAGCAGGCAGTCGTCCTTTCTCTCATCGCCAGGTACCTGCACAGTCGTAGGGAATTTCATTTTGATCTTAATCAACCATAGGTATGCCCTCATTCGATAGAGGTCAAGAGCGTGGGGGTAGTGGTTCTTTTAGAAGTAATTATCAGGGTAGCGGCTCGGCTCAGCCGTAGAGGCGGTTCTAAGAACTACCAGTCTGGCAGGATGTTGAGGTATCTGATGTAGTAGACCGAAGTATTTATTCTTCCCTTATATGTGAGTAAGATTTGATTCTTCCGATCGATCTGGATATGGTTTGTCTTATCATGTTTCCATAGTTTCTTTGGATGTCGTTTCTATTAAGAATCTTTTGCGATAGAGGGGTGAGCTTCTGATATGATTTATTCCTGGCATTTATGATGACCCTACTACTTATCTGGTTTAAATGTGAGAGATTTGTGAGTGAGTATCGGTATTGTTTGCTTGGCATCTTGTTATGCCTCATTCTGTTATAATGTCAAGTCAGTTTACCTCTCTTTGGAACTAAGTGTCGGTAGGATGATGGGATTCTTATTCGTCACCATCTTTAAATGTCATTGTTTCTTCTGGTGTAAAGTGGTTAGTAAGTAATACTCGATCTATCTGTCTCCTCTTGGTTCGAGATGCTAGTAGAGTCATATTATTCTACAAGTTTGTCTCGGTATAAAAGGGTTTTCTGGTAAATTATCGGAGTTTCCTTTTTATAGGAAGGTTAAAACATAGATGTTGTTCCATAAAGCTCATTTAATGTCTATTTCTTCAATTGCGATTCTTCGGTTAGCCTGACTCGAAAGTAGTCTAGCTCTGGTAGCCAAATAAATAAGAAAAGAGCTTCCTAAAGCTCTAATTATTTATATCATCAGTCCGTTGCCATCTCTTCTTTGTTCGGAACTAGTGAGCTTGGGCGGTTAGTAGCCACTTGTGATGTTTCCTCTCTTGAGCTAAAATATGTATCAAAATAGCCGGGTAAGCAATTTGTTGTGTTATAAGGCTACTAAAGGTAATGGAGAGTGTCATCCGACCCGTGAATTGATCCATCAAGTGGTGGCGCTTATGACAAAGGTATGGAGTTGTGAACTCGGGAGTTGCAGTCATTTGGCAACTCGAGAGGGTACTTTGGTAGCTCAGGTCTAAGTCGCATTCTGTTTTTAGCTAAATCTTCTTTAGTCCAGCAGACTGTGCGGGGATGGTTATTCCTATTCAAATAGCTGCATGAGTTTGTGCTTTAAGTGGAGGAGTCTTCCTCCAAATACTGAATGGTAATACTAAATCTCTAAGGCGTTGATACCACTTTTGTCACGACCCAACCTAGGACCACGACAGAAACCTACAATGAGTGTCGATCATTGCTAAACCCACTAATAATCTATTAATGATAGAGATAAGCTGTCAACCTGATCATATATACGTACCTATCTGTTGAAAGCATAAAGTCTGGAAAGATGACACGACTTTTAACTTGCTGGCAATTAGAACACTGAGCCATAAATTCTGCTATGTCACACTTCATTCTGTCCCACCAAGAAATCTGCTTAAGATCATGGTACATCTTAGTCGAACCTGGATGAACAGTGTATTTGGAATAATGTGCCTCTATCATAATCTGTCCACGTAAATCTGCAACATCAGAAACACAAAGTTTATCTTTATATATGAGAACACCGTCAGTAGTAACCCTGTATGATGACTCCAGTTTTCTTCTAGCTATTTGTCTGTATTCAACTAGAACTGGATCCTCATACTGACGTTGTTTTACTTCATGGAAATTTAGAGTTAAAGGTCTAGTGCAGCTTATCGTCCATCCATCATTGGCATATCTCCTTCACACCTCAACTCTTTGAGAAGTTACTTTAGCGTTATAAGTACACATGTAATCAACTTTGTTGCTGGTATTCTGCCTCAGTTCATGGTCCAACTACATGTCTCTTTTATTTTTACTTTTTTTAAGTCAAAATATTTCCAATTCAAAGACAATACCTTGAAATAGATGTTCAGCCTAAAGATCATTCCTGGTTTGCATCATACTATCCAGTAGTATTTGCATGATCCTTATCCTTATATGATAGACCCTGTCAGATGAACCTTTGACGTACATTACGATATGAGTAACTACATTCCCACAAGGAGCTTGCGGAACAACACTAACATCAACTGAGATGTTGCATAGTGCGTTCGTAAAAATAATATAGCTTGCATCAAATCTTCTATAGTGAGTAGTGATAAAGTACTTCAAAAGCTCCCCCTATTGCATCAAGCGTGAGCTAATTCTTAGTTTCATCGACCTGTTTAATATCGAAAGGTATATGAAAGAGGTGATTTTCGGCTGAATCAGGTTAACCCATCCAAAGTTCCGTGTATCTTTGTTTCGAAAATGTAGAACTCTCTTCTTGTGATCGAGGAAGGGTCAGCTTAGTCAGAATAAGCTAGGCAATGGCGTTATGATATTATCCAGCTATGTTTTTATCCAAGAGTTTGATGTGTGTGTTATAATTCTGATTCTGTAATTATGAGATAATGTTTGTTCGTAGTTTATGAAGGTTGTGCAAGTTCTCTTGTTATCTGCGTGAATCTTGCTTTAAACTTAGGCTCGTTCGAGGACGAACGAGAGTATAAGTGGAGGAGAATGAAATGACCTCGGTCAGTCGTTTCGGAAGTTAGAACTCCGATTGACGTGCCGATAATTTTAAAATATTCATAAAGTCTATTAGAACTTTTCTGTAAAATTTGAGTTAAATCAGACCTCGTTTGGTACGTATCAGAAGAAGATTTCAGTTTTATTGTCGATAAATATTAAAAAGAGGTTTTCGAGCTCAATTTTGGCGAATGAA
This sequence comes from Petunia axillaris subsp. axillaris, assembly GCA_029990575.1. Lineage (NCBI taxonomy): Eukaryota > Viridiplantae > Streptophyta > Magnoliopsida > Solanales > Solanaceae > Petunia > Petunia axillaris. The sequence continues at coordinate 5,718,965 of JARKNS010000001.1, read as the reverse complement.
CTCCGATTCAAAATCCGAAAGTGCTGTTGGTTTCGTATGATTATTTATGACTTTTGTGAACTTTCGAAAGTGAATTTCGAGGTTGTTCGGCTAGTTTCTGCTAAAATGCCGAAAGTTAAATAATTTGACTTTTTTTCCATTTAATTTTCATATTGAGTTTCGGAAATCCGATTTGAGATCCACCTAGCAAGTGTGTTACATATATTTTTTGCAACTTGTATGCAAAAGTTGGAATTATTTCGAGTATCATAGGGTACCATTTTAATTTTCGAAAAGAAAATAAATGATAAAAAAATTAAAATGAAAAAGGAAAAGAAAGAAAAAGAGAAAAAGACAAGAAAGGAAAAGAAAACGAATGAAATGATGGTGGTGGCTGAGCTTAATAAAAGGTCAAATTGTATAGAAACAGAGAAAACGTACAGAAACATAAGAACGTTCAGGAACATCAAACGAGAGCGCGAAGGAGAAAGAAAAATAACAGAAAATGAGAAAAGAGCCGGAGAAAAGTACAATTTTTATCCCGGGACATTCAGGTAATGATCTTAATGCATTATTTTAGTTTATTACGTGTTTTTAAATATATTTTGACGGTAGAAATTGGGATATTAGACATCGTCCTAATAAGTTTAATTAATAGTTTAAAGGGTCAAATGGTCTCCGATAATGGAATTGAATATATATTCGTACTCGGTTAGTTATGGGCAACATATAAATGTAATTTATGTAGTGTTTGGTTATGTGACCTTAAACCCTGTACATAAGCCTGGCATGCGCATTGCGTATGCAAATAGGGTATCAGGTTCCTACCCGGATTGCCCTAAGATGTGAGGAATGAATCCTTTTGCCTAATTTGATATATTTTTCTGCTTATTGAATAGAGTGGGATCGTTTGGCAAGGAAACCAAAGAATAAAGCGGTTGTTGATTAGCAGTACTAACTTTTGGAAGAGGTAAGTGTTTATATCCATTACTTTGGAAGCACCTGGCCTCGTGGATTTTCTACCACGTGTTCCTTACGTGTGTAGCTGCCGATAGGCGTACTCATTACGCCTTAACTTTGGATTTACATTGTATATTATATGTTATGTCCTGTTATTGGTATTGCATTGAGGATCTGAGCATTGTACTCTGGCTGTGAGTTGGCATCTACTTCCCGGCTGTCGATGAGAGTCCCGTGCTGGTGAAGGATTATTATTGCATCATATTGCATTCATATGTATTACATTGCATATCATATCGGGTGCAGGAGTATCCCACCCCTGGAGAGTGCAGGAGTATTCCACCTCTGGTTTACATTTTATCGGGTGCAGGAGTATTCCGCCCCAGGAGAGTGCAGGATTATTCCGTCTCTGGTTTATATCATATTGGGTGCAGGAGTATTCCGCCCCAGGAGCTGGAGTATTCCGCTCTTATGTCAGATACTGAGTGCATGAGTATTCCGCCTCAGCTTTTCATTATATCGGGTGCAGGAGTATTCCGCCCCAGGAGAGTGCAGGAGTATTCCGCCTCTGGTTTATATTATATTGGGTGCAGGAGTATTCCGCCCCGGGTGCAGCAGTATTCCGCTCCAATTGGTTATCAGATTAGATTCCCCTTGAATGCAGGAGTATTCCGCTTCGAGATGGGATTACGGGCACATGTGACCCTTTGCATCATATTTCATTTCATCTCATTTCATTTCATTTCATACCATTGTGTAAACTTGTGGTACATAACTACTGTTCTGCTTATACGTGTATTGCTTATTTGTTGATATGTTTCTGGCTCGTATTCCTGGTTGAGTTTGTGGTTTCATACATGTTTCCGGTTATTATCTGGCTCTGCCTTTTTATAATTTAAATAAGAGGAATTTGGTTTATCTGTTTCTTCTCCCTGGCTAGCTATCCTATTCTTTGAGGTGGCTAGTTTGCCCCACTTATTGAGTCCTTTTGACTCACCCTTGTTTGTTGTTTGTTTCTTGCCTATCTATTTCGTTTCGGCATGTTCGCTCCAGGATTTAGTTTGCCACGTTGTGAAGGAGCGAAGACGACTTCAGCTGTCATGGTGAGCCAGCTTTTATTCCAGATGGCCACCAGTTTATTGGTTTGTATTTCAGTTGCATTTTGCTCCCTTCATGAGGTATCTGTCTTCTTTTGTACTCTTAGATGTCTAGTCTGGATAGCCCTAAACCTAGTATGTTGGGTAGTCAACTATAATTTCTTTTGTACAACTTAGAGGTATCAGTATGTCTGAATTTTTTTTCTCTAAGTCTTGTTCTTATTTATGGATTGAATTATATTTATTTTCCTAATTTAATTTGTAAGGGTTTCGCCCGACGGGTCAAGGGGAGGATGTCGGGTGCCCGCACGGCCTAGCCGGATTTCAGGTCGTGTCAACTATATTAGTCATAAAGCCGGGGTCACATTTGGATATGACTACTTGATTTCTTTGTTTTCTCCCTCTCTGCATAAAGATGGTATTGTGAAGTTAAACAAGCGAGGCCAGTTCTCTATCATTACCAAGAGCGATGACACAGAGGATCGTAGCTGGTGTCATTGGTTTGTTCTCTTTCCCATTTCTTCTCTCTACGCCAGGCCTGGATTCCCCGTGGTGTGGAACAAAACACGTAAGTTTTCTTCTAGTATCGTTTTTTACATGGCTTCTATAAATGCGAGAAAACTAATTTTTCATTTTCCTTTTAGCTAGGAAGCTTCTAATCAATCCTCCCGAGGACTTAGCAGCTTGCTGAGAGGAGGCCGGAGAGGGATTGGATGGTCTTGGCTGCTCGTGAGGAGAACAATTGGTCGGGCAAACGACTTGGTTAGTGTGTTTCCAAGTTTGATATTTCCTTTTTTAAGTGCATCCTCTTTTGGTCTTACTCCTTTTGTTTATCAGATTTTAACGAGTTGCCTGCCGAGGCGAGGAAGGAGGAAGATAAGAAAGAGAAGAAGAAGAATAAGAAGAAGAAGAAGAAGAAGAAGAAGAAGAAGAAGAAGAAGAAGAAGAAGAAGAAGAAGAAGAAGAAGCAGGGACGACGAGAGGATGTCGCCGAGGTCTCTGATGTCGAGGCTAGTTTGTAGTCCTTGGAAGAGTCTGTTCAGACTCTCAATCAGGCCCCGAAAGGTATCCTCGTTTATCCTTCGTATATCTTCTTGTTTTCTTTTCCTTTGAATGACACGTTTTCTCTTTTCAGGTTCGAAAAGGAAAAGGGATATGCCCAAGAAGCCATTCAAGGCTAAAATCCCTCGGGTTCAATTGCCTAAAGCCCCTTGACGAAGAATAATTGACGAGCCAGACGATGTCTGTGTTCGAGACAAGGTCGAGGTGGTAAACATCAAGCAACCGAGTCAAGTTTTTGATAAGGTTCGTGTGGAGATCGGGGCCAAGCCTGCCGAAGGGGCTCCATCTACAAAGGGGGCGAGCCCCGATTTAACTCAAGCTAAGACAACCCTTCCACAAGGAATTAGGAGAATCCCAATTCTGATTGATGTCTGCTTGCTAGATGACGACATGAAGGTTTTCATTAGTTGCAAGGGGCTGCTTGGGCCTTTAGAAAACGGGCGGCTCAAGAACGTGCTCTCGGAAGATTTGATGGCTTATTCGGCTCAGCATATGATTCATGTGGAAAAAAATTATTTGCTTCACCATTTTTTTTATTTTAATTGTTTTTCCCACTTCTGATTTCCTCTTTTCTGGCTGTATGGCTATGTCTATGCTATGAAAGCGGCTGAGATCTAGGCCAAACGAGCAGCGTACCTTAAACAGGTCGGGGATGAGTGGATCGAAGAAGGATTGTGCTCGAAGCTCGTGTTTCTAAGCTGGAAAAGCAACTCCTTGACTTGGAGCGCTCAACTCTCGCAGGCTCGTGGAGAGATTGCCAATCTTAGGGCCGAGAAGAGGTCTCAAGAGGAGAACCATCGAGCCGAGCTTCAGAAGAAGGTTGATGCAACAGATGCAGTGCTCAAAGGGCTAACCGAGCAATTGGAGGAGAGAACTTCGCTGCTTGCCACGAAGATGAAAGAGGTTGAAGCCAAGAACGAGGTTCTTGAAGCTGAAATAAAGATCCTTCTGGGCAAAAAACCAATCTCCTATTCTGAGCTAAAGTCCAAGTTCAAGGTCAAGCTGTACTTGAGAGCTACCCGAGCCAAAGGTGACAAAAATATGGCAATTATTCAGACCAAGTTGAAGACCCTCGAACAATGTAAAGAGGGGGTTAGTTTGGATGACGAGATTGCCAAGGCTGAGATAGATGTTGTTACAGCTCGAAAGTTTTTAGATCAACTTCCTTCGAGCAGTGAGAGCTCGTCTACAGGAAAAAATTCGGATAGTGATAGTGAGGCTAGTGGGTGACAGCTCGTTTGTTTATTTTGGGCCTTCGAGTCATTTTCTTTGTAATTCTTCTTGCCTTCGAGCCTTATGAATATATGAATATTGAATGTTAACTGTTTCAATGTCTTTTCGAGTTTTTATTTGCTTGCAAGACTTTAAGTATATTATGAAGTTAGCTTACTTAGGACAACATCTTGTCCTCGAACTGAGGCTTAAACAAGGCTTAATGGATAAAAAGATGATGAATCGATTTTTATTCCATTGATAAAAATTGAGCCGGTTTACATAGAGCCTAGTTGTACTTAGGTAAATTTAATTTACAAAAGCCATTTAAGGCAATAAATATGAGTAATCAAATGTATTCCTATGGGGCCAGTCCCTGATGTAGGTTTAGCTAGGCCTCTGGCGATCTCCATGTTTTGAAGTTCTCAAGTTAAGTCCTCGAGTTTGAGTTTTTTTTTTTTTTAAGAACTTGAGCTATGAGTCTATGAGTCAATTGCAGACTGACCTCACCCCTCTGCACCCCCAGTGATTGAGTGTGAAAGATGAGGACTCGAGCACTGTCGACTTCGTAGAGATATCTCGTTGATGCTAGAAGTAATATTTCTTTAAATTGGATATGTTCTAATTTAACGGCTCTTTCTTACCCTCGAGGTTTTCTAGTTGATAAGACCATTTCCCTACGATTGCATCTACTCAGTAGGGGCCTTCCCAATTGGCGGCCAATTTCCCTGTGTTTTTCTCTTTGGTCGTTTGATTTGAGGCCCTCAAAACATAGTCGCCAACCTTGAATTTTCACAACTTGGCCTTTTTGTTAAAGTAGGCATCGATTTTCCATTTTTGAGCTGTCAACCGCACTAAGGCCATCTCTCTTCGTCCTTCGAGCATATCCAATTCCACTCCCACAGCTTCTTGATTTGATTCTTTGGTTGAATGAACATAGCGAAGACTTGGTTCACCAACCTCGACAGGAATTAGCGAATCTACCCCGTAAACAAGAGAAAATGGGGTTTCTCTAGTGCTATTCTTCTCTATGATCCTCATTGCCCACAACACTTCTGGTAACTCATCAGGCCATAAGCCTTTTACTTTGTTCATTCTCTTTTTGAGATTGTCGACGATTATTCTATTTGAGGACTCAGCTTGTCCATTGGTACTGAGGTTGTAGGGTGTTGAAGCCACCCTTTTGATCCCCCATTTTGCAAAAAAAGTCGTGACCTCCGAGCCAACGAATTGTGTGCTGCTATCACAAGTGATCTCTCTTGGAACTCCAAATCGGCATATGATGTTTTTTCATATGAATTCGATGACTTCCTTTTGCCCGACTTTAGCAAAATCTCCTGCTTCGATCCATTTGAAAAAATAATCAGTGAGCACGAGGATGTATTTAACACTGCCCTTCGCTTTGGGGAATGGTCCCACGATATCCATTCCCCATTTCATCAAGGGCCACAGTGAGACCATTGAGTGCAAGGCCTCGGCCTGCTGATTGAATCATGGAGGCATGCCTTTGACACTTGTCGCAATTCCTAACGAATACTCTGGCATGCTCACTCATTTCGGGCCAATAGCAGCCAGCTCGGAGGAGCTTTTGCACGAGGGATTTAGCTCCAAAGTGATTACCACACATTCCTTCATGCACTTCTTTCATCACATATTCATACTCTCCTAGGCCTAGACATTTGGCCATCGGGCCGCAATAAAGCTTCTTGTACAACTGTCCATATATTATCGTGTATGGGACTGCTTGCTTCCTGAATTTTGCCGCTTCTTTTTTGTCTGGTGGTAGAATCCCTAACTCCATATAAGAGATGAACTTTGTTCACCAATCCCAATGTTGATTCACCACACTTACTTCCAGCTTCATCTTTCCCATTGCTTATGTGAAAATCCTAACTGTGGCATCAGTCCTTGAGTCATCTGTTTCAACTGCCAAGGCCAAGTTCGCCAAGGCATCGGCCTTGACGTTTTTCTCTTGTGGTATTTGCATGACCTTCCTTTCTTCAAAGGAGCCAAGCGCTTGCTGCATTCTTACCATGAACTGTTTCATTCTGGGCTCCCAAGCCGAATATCCACCGAGGACTTGATTCACCACTAGTTGTGAATCACCCTTAGCTCTACATTCTCAGTTTCCATTTCTTTGGCCAGCTTTAATCCTGCTGTAGCGGCCTCGTACTCAGCTTCGTTGTTGGTTAGCCTCTCGAATTTCATCGAGTGCCTTAGCTTTCCCCCTATAGGAGCTACGACCACTATTCCGAGCCTCAAGCCGTTGGAATTAGATGCCCCATCTGTGTAAAGCTTCCATACCCCATGGGTGGGACCCTTTGGGACTAGATTCTCTTTTTTCGCCTCGGGAAGTAGTTTAGCCCTAAAATCATCTACATAATCAGCTAACACTTGAGATTTTATGGTTGTGCGGGGTTGGTATACAATGTCATACTCACTAAGCTCGACCTCCCACCTAGATAATCTCCCTGACAATTTTGGCTTACGTAATATATTTCTCAAGGGGAAGGTTGTTAATACGGCTATTGGATGCCATTGGAAATAAGGGCGTAATTTTCGAGAAGCAATGACTATGCAAGCGCTAACTTTACTAAATGGGGGTACCTTGTTTCAGCATCGAGGAGAGCTTTGCTAACATAGTATATTGATTGTTGGTTTCCTTCTTCCTCTCGAACCAGAACTTCGCTGACCGACACTTCGGAGACGGCCAAATATACCAACAACGTCTCGCCATCTTTTGGTTTGGCCAATAATGGGGCGTTGGCCAAATAATGTTTCAACTCTCTCATAGCCTCCCTGCACTCGGGAGTCCATTCAAAGAAAGTGTTTTTTTCAAGACGGAAAAAAGTCGGTGGCACTCGGATGACCTTGAAATAAATCTACTCAGAGCGGCTAATCGGCCAGTTAAGTGTTGGACTTCCTTTGGGCTTGACAATTCTTTGGGGATTCCTTGTATAGCTTTGATCTTGTCGTGATTTGACTCGATACCTCTCTCCATGACAATAAAGCATAGAAAATTCCCCGAGCTGACCCCAAAAGCACACTTTTCGGGGTTAAGCTTCATGGAATATTTTATCGGAAGGTTAAATTGGCATGGATGTTGTTCCATAGAGCTCATTTAAATATTTATTTCTTCAATTGCGATTCTTTGGTTAGCTGACTCGTAAGTAGTCTAGCTCTGGTAGTTAAATAGATAAGGAGATGAGCTTCCTAAAGATCTAACTATTTCTATCCTCTGTTTATTGCCATCTCTTCTTCTTCCGATACTAATGAGCTTGGGCGGTTAGTAGCCACTCGTGATGTTCCCTATGTTGAGCCAGAGTGCGTGTCAAGGTAGTTGGGTAAGCACATTGTTGTTATTCAAGGCTACTAAGGGTAATGAGAGGCATCATTTGACCTTTGATTTGATCTACACTCTGAAAATTTGGTTGAAAATCAGGACACTAGTGCTGTCCAGAAATTCTATCTGCGGATTTGTTATGTCATCCAGTTGTCTCATCTTGTTATCCGTTTAACATGTTTATGTTATCAGTTTATCCGGGTATCCATTCCTATGTACAATATAGTGCTGGTTCTGTTTTTGCGGATCATCCAGTTTCAGGGAAAACTCTGCCGAAATTTTTATATAGAAGTACCATCCATCAGGCGGTGGTGTTTACAGCAAAGGTATGGAGTTGTGAACTTGAGATTTGCAGCTGTATGGCAACTCGAAAGGGTAGTTGGTAGCTTAGGTCTGCTTAAGTTCAGCTTTTAGCCAAATCTTCTTTAGTCCAGTAGACTGTGCGAGGATGGTTATTCCTATTCAAATGGCTGCAGGAGTTTGTACTTTAAGTGGAGGAGTCTTCCTCCAAATACTGAATGGTAATATTAAATCTCTGAGGTATTGATACCACTTTTCTCACAACCCAAAGTAAGGCCACGACAGAAACCTACAATGAGTGTCTATCATTGCTAAACCCACTAATAATCTATTAATGCTCGAGATAAGCTGGCAACCTGATTATATATACGTACCTATCTGCTGAAAGCATAAAGTCTGGAAAGATGACACGACTTTAACTTGCTGGCAATTAGAAAATTGAGCCACAAATTCTGCTATGTCACACTTCATTCCGTCCTACCAATAAATCTGTTTAAGATCATGGTACATCTTAGTCGAACCTGGATGAACAGTGTATTTGGAATAATGTGCCTTATCATAATCTATCCACATAAATCTACAACATCAGGAACATAAAGTCTATCTTTATATATGAGAACACCGTTAGTAGTAACCCTGTATGGTGACTCCGGTTTTCTTCTGGCTATCTGTCTATATTAAACTAGAACTGGATCCTCATACTGACGTTGTTTTACTTCATGAAAATTTAGAGTTAAAGGTCTAGTGCAGTTTGTCGTCCATCCATCATTGGCATATCTCCTTCACACCTCAACTCTTTGAGAAGTTACTTTAGCGTTATAAGTGCGCATGTAATAAAATTTGTTGCTGGTATTCTGCCTCAGCTGAAGGTCCAACTACATGTCTCTTTTATATTTACTTTTTCAAGTCATAATAATTCCAATTCAAAGGCAATACCCTGAGGGAGATGTTCAGTTTGAAGATCATTCTTGATCTACATCATACTATCCAGTAGTAGTTACATGATCCTTATCCTTATATTATAGACCCTGTACAGATGAACCTTTGACATACATTAGGATATGAGTATCTACATTCCCACAAGGAGCTTGCGGACCAACCCTAAACCCCTTCTCCATCACTAGCACCACCTCCAAGCCCCACCAGCCTACTCACTCACCAGGTCCCACTTCCACACACTGTCTATTGTGCAAAACATCTCAAGGCACTTTTTCAAGCTATATGCAAATCACAAATCCTCAGCTTCCTTCAAAGGCTCAAAGAGGAATAGATATCCTTGTTGGCAACCATTTGCAGGCCACAACTCTGGCTGCTTCACTAATTTTTATTCCTCATGTACTACTTTGAATAAATCAAAGAGCCAACATGGAAGATCTATGGTAGAAGGTGAGAATGATAGCTCTGCTACCATCAAGGTTAAGGAGAAGGAATGCAAATTGACATAGCAATTGTTTTGCATGAAAATACGAGGTAAGAAAACATTGACAAGGAAAAGGAATTCAAGAAAGAGCTGGATGTCAAAATGGCATTATTCCCTTGTTATCAAAGAGCCAAGATAGTGACCAGTCGAAGGGATTTCAACAAGGGTGTGATAAAATCAAAAGGTCGTCATTTTCCTTGTCGATTAATGGTGGCATGAGGATTTTTTTAACTAAACATTCAGCATGTCATTGAATTTTCAACCACCTACTTAATAAATATAGGCTAACGCCGTTATCTGGATTCGTTCAAAATTTAATAATTTGAATGCATGTCACTAGAAAAATGTGTAACATGCCTATTTTTATTTTGTAAAAATTAGGCATGACATGCAAAGGGGTTTCTATTTATAGTTGATAGGAGCGAGAAGATTACAATTGCGTGTTGACACCCAATTTTGTCCCTCATTTTTTCATAATTGGCTATATTTAGTTTAAAGGTGCAATATCGATTGTTTGAACAAAATCTGCGTTGCAGTTACCTTTGATTATCCATTAATTATACACTATATACTTAATTATGATTATATTATGTAATTCGCATCATTAAGGCTATCTACGAAACTGTGGTTATTTGTGTAATTTATTGCATAAATAAAAATTATTTGTGACTATTTATACGTATTTAACTTAAGTTGACCCCAATTGTTTTATGTGTGCATATTTCTCTTCTTTTGTATATAATTTACGTATATTTTATTATAATCTTTTATCTCGCACCTTTAAATTAAATAGCGGCCTAATTAAAATATCCGATCAAAATCTCATACCACCCATTTTTATTTCATAATATTGACATGTTAATTTGAATTTAATTTTCAAAATTTTCTTTGCATCTGGACAAAAGTTCGACCGGATACATCCACTTGATACCATAAGCTTTTTCTTTCTTCCATACATTTTAAATAATTCGATTTTTCAATCCTTTACCAAAAATTTGCTATATTATTTATTCATTTTATTTATTCACTTTCTTTTTATCAAATTGGTTATACTTTGAACCTAGACAAACTTCATAATCAAATACACTCTTTATATTTTTGCCACAAATTTTTCCATTATTCCTTATTAAGTTGCCCAAAAAATCTCCAAAATCCTCTCTCCATTAGCCCCCAATCCCCTGAAATTAGCCCAATCTCATCCTAATCACCCCTAAATCTCTATTGAAATCTGCCATTATTCTCTTTCCATTTTTGAGTTCTTGCCCGTTGGGATCATGACAATTTAACACCATTCACACAAATCTACACGCACACAGTGTCACACACATCCCTTTCCTTTATCTTCTTCCCCAAAAATCTCCACCTACACACATAACAATCACAGTACAAACCAAACACCCATACACAAAACATCAAAACAGAAAAACAGAAATAGATCGAGATCGGGTATGGGGATTCGCAGATCGAAAATGGGGATTTGGTCTGGGGAATGGTGAATGAGTCGGAACGGAGACTATTCACCCCCACCAATATCAAAACCAGCTATGGGGACAAGGAGATCGAAGAGTGGCAGTGACACCGAAAAATTTCATCAGAAAATCTCTTGGCAGTCGTTCCTCCTCGTCATATTTCTGTTTTGGCGTTGTCCCATTTACTGTCATTGATTATTCATAAATGTTTCTGAGTTTGTTTGCAACAGCCGTTACGCCGCTGTCATCACCGGAATTCCTACCTCGGTGGTTTTGGGGCTCTATTCAGTCCCGCGAAGTCATGGTTCATGGATTAACTGTTGGGATTGAACGGAAGTGGCGGAGTCGTAGCGACACTGCTAGCGTTGCTCCTTCGCTTTCCTCGACCTTGGCGCCGTGTTTCTGATTTTCGCTGCAGATTGGCGACTGTTTGTCATGGTTGACTACAGAGCTTTCGTCCTTGGCTCAGAGTTTCTGCATTTTGTTTTGGCCCTTTGTTATTGTTGAATTCTGTTTAGGACTTGTCACTGACGTGCAGGCTTATTTTGATATACACTAATTAAAATTTTGAGTGCAGGAAGGTCTTCTTCTGGATGCTTTTTGCGCAATTTGTCCCTTGCATAATATTGAGACTGATTTGAGCAGAAAATGCTTTATTGATTATGCCCAAGGAAAATAATCATTTATTTGAGGCCTATTGACTGATTCAAACGGATACTACAGTCCCATTCCCGCGTTCCTCAAACAAAAAAGGCTATGACGATGCATATCACTTTGCAAAGTAAGCGATAGTGGAGTGGTGGGACTGAAGGTGCTTGGCATGACAACACGACCGGCTCCGTATTTGCAGCCGCACCGACATCCCTAACCTCTACTTGGCGCAATACATATTCTGAGCCTAAACTTTCAAAAATTCCCTTTTTCCTCTTATTTTCCCTTTATTACTATTATTATTATGACTATTATTTTTTATTACTACTAACCTTTTTTTATTTTTTATTATCGTTACCATTATTTTTTATAATTACTATTATCATTATTATTATTATTACTTTATTATGATTATTATTATTATTATTATTAGTACTACTACTACTACTACTACTCCTCCTGCTGCTGCTGCTCCTGCTGCTCCTGCTGCTGCTGCTCCTGCTGCTGCTGCTCCTGCTGCTGCTGCTCCTGCTGCTGCTGCTGCTGCTGCTCCTGCTACTACTACTGCTGCTACTACTACTTTATTCTACTTTTAGTTTTGCATTAGTTCATCAATTGTAATACTAACTTCATCTTAATGCTTTTTGCGAGGTACATTCCTACAAAGAACGAAGTTCATGGCGAATATTGAATATTTATTTATTTATGCAATTATTTGTGTTTAAAATATAGTAGAATTTATTTTACTTGCCTTTAGTTATTATTAAATTCCAATTATTTAGTTCGGTCGGGAACCACACTTTGTGGAACCTGATAGGTTCCTAACACCTTCCTCTTGGGTTAATCTGAACCCTTACTCAGAATTTTCGGTTCGTAGATCAAGTATCGGAGTTAATATTAAAATTGGCTAGAAACAAAGTAGGTTCCCTAATACGCCTAGTTAAAATATGTTAGGTGGCGACTCCAAGTCTTTACCCGCGAGTCCCGATAAGTCGAGTCCTGTTTCGAACTCTAACCGGGGTTCGGGGAAAAATGGGTGTCGACAGAATGGCGACTCCGCTGGGATATCAAAGTTCAAACCATAACGGAATTTAAATTGGGATTCTTTAATTGCTTTATTTTCTTTCCGTTTATTTTAATACTAATTTTTCTTCCTTTCCTTTTTGCAGGTTTAAGGTTATTTTTAAATTCTAGAATTTTGGCGCCACATGATTGCTTAGTTGTATCCTCTTTTGTAATTGTTTATGTTGCTAACACTTCCTCCACTCCTGGAAATTTTTTACACTTGCACACACCATAAACGGTTACGTGGATTCCACGGTCGTTTCACTCTAAAAAACCCTTTAGGAGGGACGTTTGGATTATAGTTGGTCCGTGGTACAACCAACCCCTTCAAACGATCCCACCCTTTGGTTGTCCGCTAGAGGAACTATATCCTTGTCTAGACTAACACACTCTTAGAAGGTTCTTTTAGGATAACACAACATGTCCTAAACTTCAGTTATTTTCGAATCTTCTAAAATCTTTTTCTTTAAAACAGTTTCACTTCATAATTCTTTTGCCTTTTTTCGAAAATTTCAACCTATTTTCCAGAATTAACTTGTTTGTTTCTCCCTTTTAAAATTTATTTTTAAAAATATTTCGATATGTGTACTATTTTCATAAATTTGCCAAATCTTTTTCTTAAAACAGGTTTCACTTCATAATTCTTTTCGCATTTTTGAAAATATATCGCCTAACTCTATTAACCTACTTTTTAAAATTAACTTGTTTGATTTGTCTTTCCCTCTTTTAAAAGTTGGTAATATATTTCAATATGTGCATCTTTTTTTTTCGTGATTTTTAATATTGTCTAGTTTATATTAATCCTATCTTTCGAAACTAACGCGTTTGTTTTATTCTTATCCTTCTAAAATCATTTTACGAAATACTCCAATATGTGTATATCATTTTACAAAACATATGCATTTCTTTCAAAAACTTGTGCATTTTTTTTAAACTTGTGCATATCATGCATACCTTCCGCCGCTCCTGGCAAGTTTCTAAACCGTGCGGTGCTTACGACTACCTCTTCCCTCACAAAAAACTCCTTTAGGGGGAATGACTTGGAATCTATTTGGTCCGAGACGTTCCCGCTCCCGACTTGTCCGCTTTGGAGGATAATAAAACTCAGTCTATCTAACTCCACTCTTTAGTAGCAGCGTTAGGAATCATGCATCATGACATATCATTAGTCGACTTGTTCAAACAATCTCAACGGGTTTTTGACCCCAAGGAGCGTTGAACATGATTTATTTACATTTACTTAAAGGATCGAACGTGCAAATGTGGACTATTTATTGGCATTATTCTGCATTTAGTGTCATTCAAAGATAAAGGTTATCTAACAGGTGTCAAAAGCCTAAATTGAATCGGAAATGATTATTCATTCACGAACAGTCGTAATTATTCTGTATTCAATGCCATTCAAAGGCACGGGGGTAACCTAAGAGGCATTAAAAGCCCAAATTGAATCAGAAACGACCGTTTATTCCTAAAGATTTGGAATCATTCCGTATTCAATGCTATTCAAAGGCGTAAATGGTAACCGAAGAGGCATTAAAAGCCCAATTTCGAGGCAGAAATAACCGCTCGATAGAAGGGATGACACATAGCGCACGTTTATCCTTTAAGCATTATATAAAGACTTGACATCCTTGGCATGTCAGAAGTCCATTAGAATTTTCCTTCTAAAGTGTCTAAAGGGTTCTCAACTCATAACGACACATCTCCTTATATCCTCTGTTGCATTGTTTTCAAAAGCTTGTGCCACACGCTGATCAATTTGCTCACAATAAAGCAAATCTTAGGCATCTTTTCTTTTTCTTTTTCCTATCACCCTCCACCTTTTCCAAAAGATTATGGCCACTAGAACATTTGACATGGTTGTTGAAATTTCTCAGTTGCTCAGAGATTGGTGGGAAAACCTAAGCATAGATCAGCAAGACCGAGTTAAAGTGGTGTTGGGGAACCTAGTTTCACTAATGGAGCACACTGCAGTAAAAGGGATAGTAGAAGCAGCAGTACACTATTGGGATGCGGACCAAGCGGTCTTTTATTTCGGGAGTGTAGAGTTGACACCACTAATGGAGGAAATAGCTGGGTTAACTCAATTAACATTCGAAATGAAGAAGTCTTGGTGCCTAGAAACATCGCACCTGATGAGTTCTTCGAAATGGTAGGGTTTAAGCCCGAGTTATGCACGGACAGTATAAGGCAGTCGGGAATTTTTTTGACTTCCCTCTACATCAAATTTGGGTATGGAGAAGCATTTCAAGAAGCCGAAGACTATTTCAGCATTAACCAGGCAGAGTGGCAAGAGCGGAGAGTACTTGCTTTTGTCACCAGCTTTTTAGGGACTGTCGTATTTTCACAACACAAAGGACGAGTCGACGTTTGCATGGTATCAATTGTTGATGTCCTACTCAAGGACTTTGACAAGAAGTACACTTTTGTACCCATGATTGTTGCAGAAATATACCGAGCTTTAGAAAAATGCAAGAGGGGTGTTAGTTTTTTCGAGGGTTGTAATTTGCTTTTACAAATTTGGCTGATGGAGCATTTGCAAAAGATGGATAGCACAGAGCAAGCCTTTCACCCCATACCAAGAGAACACTGCATATTGACTCATACCGCCCGCATGAACAACGCTCTCGAGAAGTGGGACGGGCCAACAACTGCCATAAGCTGGCACCACAGGCTTTCTCAGTTGACATCTGAAAACATACAATGGATGTTTGATTACTTTTCTAGCACAACAGTAATCACACGATCCGAAAAAGACTTGTTTCTCATCTTAGTGGGCTTTAGAGAAGTTTACCCATACACTTCTTTAAGAGCACTTAGGCAAGCGGGGAGAAAATAAATTGTACCCCCAAATTGCAGACAACAGAAGTTTCAAAGCAGATATTCTTAGAGGAGTGGTACCATTCAAAGACAAGATACTAGAACTTTGGAAATAAAGGCAACGAATGGGAATCGAGACTATTGGGCGAGACAGATTTGATGCAGGCTATGATGAAGATTATCCAGACTGGCTAAGGAAAGACATAGCAAAGGAAGTTCAACCAAGATCAACAAGAAAAAGGAAAAGAAATGCCGATGAATTGGAATCTGAGTGCAAGAGGCTACACAAACAACTGGCAAAGGCACGAGAGAAAATAACGAAGAAGTAAAGTTTGGTCGAAGCAAAGGACAAAGCAAAAGACAAATGGCGCAATAAGGCGTAACTTCTGACAAAAGGCATACAGTCTATCGGTGTATGGGCTAGCGAAGGAATGGGCTTTGTGGCTGACAAAGGAATAGAGGAGAAAGGAAGGCTTGGGAAATGTTGAAAAACTTCACATTCGACATATCCCGGCTCTTAACTAACGCAGACAATATCATCTTCCAATGAGACTCGTCGGGGGCAAGTTCGTCTAGCGAAGGTTCGTCCGAAGAGGAAGAAGATGAATCTTCTAAGGATGGACCAACATGAAGAATGCTCGCCCAGGCCATGACCTAATTTTCTAGCGATGTTTAGTCCTTTCCTTCTCTTACGTTGTTTCAATATCAACTATTGTAATAAAGACTAATGTCCAATAAAGCAATATTTCTCTTTTAGGCTCTCTGCATTGTTAGCAAATGAACCGATACTTGTGGCACAAAGCACTTTTCAAATCATCGTGCGTAAAACGATCCTTTATATTATAGAATGCATTTCTTATTTGATATGTGTGCATTGCGTGAATTTGCTTGATTGCTCTAGGTCTCTTTCTACCTAAGCAAATCCCTTCCGAAAATCCAATCTCCTACCAAGGCACCACATCTCCTTACTCTATGCCCAAATCATGATATCAGAAATCTTTTGCATGTCTTGATAATTCCCTATCCCTTATGAACTCAAAACCTATTATCCAAAAGGTTGGCTTAAGTTGAATACCAAGGCAGAAGATTTGGCTAAGCAAAGTGCACTTATCAAGGATTTTTCAAAGCAAGAAGAGTTTGTAATAGCAGGCACTATACAAACCAAAGCAGAAAATTGACAGGGGAAGAGATTTGTTGGTCAAACTCAAAGGCACACATGACTTACCAAAATACTTTGTTTTGACACAATGTCTGAGGATTATTTTGTCGGTCTAGTCCATATTGAGGCAATCCAAAATATTTTCAAAACTTGCACCTATTCATGGCCAAAAAGACGTTCAAAGGGTTATCACAAGGCAATAAGGAAGTGAGAAATGATTGGAACCCGCTTGATGATACAAAAGTTTATGCATAACAACCAAAATTAGCAGGCTGATTCAATTTGAAAAAAAAATGCAAAGGCGCGGTGACAAAATTTCCATTATATGACGGAGCTAGAAGCTCTTGCCGAGTATTGGAAGCATATCCCTACCAACTAGTACGTGTGGGACGGGACGATGATCTCAAGATAAAGCTATTTGAAACACTTACAAAACCATGAATTAATTTTATAACAGTCTTGACTGAAGCAGTGATCTACGAATATACATGATACACCGAGATTAGACTCTTCGCAACAAAATCTACCTAATAAGCAAAAGTTAAGGCAAAGATTGAATTAAAGCATTCGGTTGACAAGTATGAGAGATATTGAGTATCTCTCTCAAAGACACATGGGCATCATGACACACAAATTTACAAGAAAGGGTGACAAATGCACTGAGGTCTTGGTGTTCGACAAAAGCCGACTTCCTTTTCAGTCATATATATACCCCTTACCTGAAATCTTTGTCAAATTTTGATTGAGATCCAACCAGACCCATCTCGTGCTTAAACAAACATTGGTCATTCGACCAAAATCCTTGTCTTGACTGCTACATAAAGCACTCGAGCAATCTTTTAGAATCTCTATACAATTCGTCATAATCTCCAAATTCAAATGCTAATCTATCATCTGCGATCTAGGCATTCTCTTAAGCTATATGTGTTGTTTTTGCATCAAATTTTGTTGAATGTCCTAGCACAGTTTTCCGCATTTTGTCACTTTATTACGGTTGCTTTGCATTTGAAAACTGAAAGTTGGTCAAGAATCTGCATTCCGAAAAAGCCGAAATGGCAAACCGAGCTGGAAACATTTTCTTCTAGAATAAAGTCTTTGAACCACCAGCACCCACACATAAGACACGAGAAAGAAATCCAATCACTATACAACCAAAACTGACAAAACCTACAACCACACACTGCACCCAACCTACGCAATAAACAATCTCCCATCTGTCAAGACTTTCAAAGTCTCAACACCATCAAGGACAGACAAAAAACGAAACCTCAGTCCTTTAGCTCATTCAAAAGATATTACATCTGAGAACCTGCACTAGCTAATAGCTTTATTCTTATGCAATATCTCATGTAAGCTGGAACTACGTTACGATCTGATTCCCCAAGTGGGATACATAGGCAACCTACCCAATGTTCGGTCGCATTAATACAAAAATTTTATTTTCCCCACGAAGTAGACACTGGGTAGAATTTTTTAGGATCTCTCAAAAATTCAAAAGGACAAACTGAGATCAATATTGGGGCAGAAATTTTTGAGATTCTCTCAAAAATTTCAGGAGAAAGCTAAGTGCAAAAACTGGGGCAGAATTTTGAGGCCCTAACCTCAAAATTCCTCAAGGATGTTTTAGTACAATCTGATAAACAACAATTGCAGCATTGTGCTTGTATTACACAACGCGGTCTATGATTCGATGGAATAAAATACATTTTTTCACGAACCTCTTCTTTAAAAAAAAAATGCCTACTTTCTCTTTGCTCTTTTTTCTCTTGCTCCCCGTAGTTTGACCAAGGTCCGGCATTCGCGAAAGAAGACACCACAAAAGAAAGGCGTGAGTCAAGCGAAGAATGCACAATCGAAACCTTCCTCCCCAAAAACTTACAAAATTTCCTTTGGGTGTAGGCCACCCAAAGACGAACGATGTGACAATCAGCATAACAACATTTCAGGCAGTCCTACAGACATGGTAATATCTCTATATTTATCACTTTATGTTACTCGTTGCATGCAGGGTATACAACTCAACACAACAGGCAAATAGCTCATGACGAGCAGGCAAAATAGGTCCTGACGAGCAGGCAAAATAGCTCTTGACGAGCAGGAAAAATAGCTCTTGACGAGCAGGCAAATAGCTCTTGAGGATCAGGCAAAATAGCTCTTGACGAGCAGGCAAAATAGCTCATGACGAGCAGGCAAAATAGCTCCTGACGAGCAGGCAAAATAGCTCCTGACGAGCAGGCACTTATGATACACAAATATCTCATAACAAGAGACCACGACACATTGACAGTTGACAATCCAACGACAGGAAAGTCCATTTTACATTTACAAATATTATTTGCAAAAGCTCACACTTTATTGCAGGAAACAGCGGGACAGTGTTCTAAGGTATACAACCCGACACGAAAAACAATTATCTCCTGACAAGATGCACATAAATGAATATCCCCAGAGGAGAAGCATATATTTCCTAACACTCAAAGCACCTGAAAACAAAGTAGACAACTACATGACAAAAGAGAGCTCAACTTTACAGGGAGTTTACTTTATCATCATCTTTGGTTGCACTTATCCTACTTTTGTTTCATGACACTCTTCGACCCCTTGACAGACCCTTGAGCTAATTCCTATATTTCCATACTTGCCCCGAAAGTCACTACCACACACAAAATTGTGCGATCAGCAAAACCTCAAATGCATACTATGCACCATTCTAGAACACCATTCAAGAAGCTTAATCTCACAGATAATGCTTTTGCTATACCCGCAAACTATCTATTCGAGTTCCAAAGCTCTCAGAGCTAAAGTTCCCTACTCACACTTTTCATCCCTGATTGGATGCCAGTATGTGTTCCTTCCTATTCAAGCCTGTCTGTATCAATCGTGCGTACTTTCGTGTTTAATCGTGCCCATCTATTTGAATCAAGCGCATATATCGTGTTTCACTTCTTAATATTCCGCAGTTTGGTCAGGGCAATGACTCGATTATCGAGATGAACTGGAAATTATGTTCGTATAAACTCCTCTTTATGGGTGTGTAGCGCGCCACATTTTCATAACTAGGATGATTATAAGCCTCTTTTACCACGCTCGATCTATTGATGTTATCTCATCTTTGATAGTACATTTGCTCTATTCTTCATTTATCTCGCCAAAAGGCAAAGCATACACAATCCAAACTTTTCATACGTGGATAAGTTTAGTCCTGATATCCAAAATCGTGCGTCATAAACATCTGACACGGGTAACATGCCATTCCAGAACTACACACGGTCTGATTCTCGTGAAACCCGAGATATGTAGGCAATTCAGAGATCGGGGTTCGGCAAAAATACCCCAAAACTCTCATTTTCCTTTTACTTTGTCTGTCCGTCGTGACAAAATTGGCTACTCCGTCAACTATCTTTGCCCAAAGATTCTTTCATCATCCCCAGGCAAAGAGGAGCAGCTGTTGACACCCAATTTTGTCCCTCATTTTTTTATAATTGGCTATATTTAGTTTAAAGGTGCGATATCGACTGTTTGAACAAAATCTGCATTAGGAAACATGCAGTTACGTGTGATTATCCACTAATTATACACTATATACTTAATTGTGATTATATTATGCAATTCGCATCATTAAGGCTATCTACGAAACTGTGGTTATTTGTGTAATTTATTGCATAAATAAAAATTATTTGTGACTATTTATACGTATTTAACTTAAGTTGACCCCAATTGTTTTATGTTTGCATATTTCTCTTCTTTTGTATATACTTTATGTATATTTTATTATAATCTTTTATCTCGCACCTTTAAATTAAACAGCGGCCTAATTAAAATGTCCGATCAAAATCCCATACCACCCATTTTCATTTTATAATATTGACATGTTAATTTGAATTCAATTTTCAAAATTTTCTTTGCATCTGGACAAAAGTTCGACCAGATACATCCACTTGATACCATAAACTTTTTCTTTCTTCCATACATTTTAAATAATTCGATTTTTCAATCCTTTACCAAAAATTTGCTATATTATTTATTCATTTTATTTATTCACTTTCTTTTGATCAAATTGGTTTTACTTTGAACCTAGACAAACTTCATAACCAAATACACTCTTTATATTTTTGCCACACATTTTTTCATTATTCCTTATTAAGTTGCCCCAAAAATCTCCAAAATCCTCTCTCCATTAGCCCCAATCCCCTGAAATTAGCCCAATCTCATCCTAATCACCCCTAAATCTCTATTGAAATCTGCCATTATTCCGTTTCTATTTTTGAGTTCTTGCCCGTTGGGATCTTGACTATTTAACACCATTCACACAAATCTACACGCACACAGTGTCACACACATCCCTTTCCTTTATCTTCTTCCCCAAAAATCTCCACCTACAAACATAACAATCACAGTACAAACCAAACACCCACACACAAAACATCAAAACAGAAAAATAGAAATAGATCGAGATCGGGCATGGGGATTCGCAGATCGAAAATGGGGATTTGGTTTGGGGAATGGTGAATGAGTCGGAACGGGGACTATTCACCCCCACCAATATCAAAACCAGCTATGGGGACAAGGAGATCGAAGAGTGGCAGTGACACCGGAAAATTTCATCGGAAAATCTTTTGGCAGTCGTTCCTCCTCGTCATATTTCTGTTTTGGCGTTGTCCCATTTACTGTCATTGATTATTCATAAATGTTTCTGAGTTTGTTTGCAACAGCCGTTACTCCGCTGTCATTGCCGGAATTCCTTCCTCGGTGGTGTTTTGGGGCTCTATTCAGTCCCGCGAAGTCATGGTTCATGGATTAACTGTTGGGATTGAACGGAAGTGGCGGAGTCGTAGCGACACTGCTAGCGTTGCTCCTTCGCTTTCCTCGACCTTGGCGCCGTGTTTCTGATTTTCGCTGCAGATTGGCGACTGTTTGTCATGGTTGACTACAGAGCTTTCGTCCTTGGCTCAGAGTTTCTGCATTTTGTTTTGGCCCTTTGTTATTGTTGAATTCTGTTTAGGACTTGTCACTGACGTGCAGGCTTATTTTGATATACACTAATTAAAATTTTGAGTGCAGGAAGGTCTTCTTCTGGATGCTTTTTGCGCAATTTGTCCCTTGCATAATATTGAGACTGATTTGAGCAGAAAATGCTTTATTGATTATGCCCAAGGAAAATAATCATTTTTTTGAGGCCTATTGGCTGATTCAAACAGATACTACAGTCCCAAACCCGCGTTCCTAAAACAAAAAAGGCTATGACGATGCATATCACTTTGCAAAGTAAGCGATAGTGGAGTGGTGGGATTGAAGGTGCTTGGCACGGCAACACGACCGGCTCCGTATTTGCAGCCGCACCGACATCCCTAACCTCTACTTGGCGCAATACATATTCTGAGCCTAAACTTTCAAAAATTCCCTTTTTCCTCTTGTTTTCCCTTTATTACTATTATTATTATGACTATTATTTTTTATTACTACTAACCTTTTTTTATTTTTTATTATCATTACAATTATTTTTTTTTTTTACTATTATCATTATTATTATTACTTTCTTATTATTATTATTATCATTATTATTATTATTATTATTATTATTATTATTATTATTACTTTATTCTACTTTTAGTTTTGCATTAGTTCATCAATTGTAATACTAACTTCATCTTAATGCTTTTTGCGAGGTACATTCCTACAAAGAACGAAGTTCATGGCGAATATTGAATATTTATTTATTTATGCAATTATTTGTGTTTAAAATATAGTAGAATTTATTTTACTTGCCTTTAGTTATTATTAAATTCCAATTATTTAGTTCGGTCGGGAACCACACTTTGTGGAACCTGATAGGTTCCTAACACCTTCCTCTTGGGTTAATCTGAACCCTTACTCAGAATTTTCGGTTCGTAGATCAAGTATCGGAGTTAATATTAAAATTGGCTAGAAACAAAGTAGGTTCCCTAATACGCCTAGTTAAAATATGTTAGGTGGCGACTCCAAGTCTTTACCCGCGAGTCCCGATAAGTCGAGCCCTGTTTCGAACTCTAACCGGGGTTCGGGGAAAAATGGGTGTCGACATTGCGTTCAATGGTAATTATTCGGTATTCATTCATTGCCAGCTAACGGTCTCTCTTTTTAATGCTCGAGCAACGGTTATACAACAGTCGACGGTTATAATTAGTTTTGGCCATTTGACGAGGCAATATGCTCCCTCGAGGGGTCGCTGTATTGATCATTCTTCAATCTTTTCGAGTTCTGATCTTGTACTTGGCTTGATCTTGCTCCAGGTGGAGGTGAAAACCACCTTCCTCGAGAGGTTGTCCTCAGTGAAACTTAACTGTCTCGTGGTTTAAGCTTTTGCACCGAGGCGACTGAGTTTTTACCCAATACATGTATAAATGTAGGTGTATTTCTGTAAACCTTATATGTTATAGCATAGTACACTTTCAAATAAAATTATAAATGGAAGAAAATGAGATTTTTTTAGAGGAATAAAGAAGGTGATTTATTATTATATTTATAAATAGGAGATAATAATAAAACGGAGATTTGTTTTAATTCGCTTCGAGGACGGAGTCAAAGAAGTTAATGTGATGTTGTAGACTAGCTAGCCTATTAGGTGTTTGTGGCTTGTGATTTTCCTGTGCTTAATAATGTCTCTTGTATTTATATCATCTGCGAAATAGATATTTAAGTAACAACATTAAAAATAAATTAATAAGCAAGACTTGCTCGACTTATTTGAGGCTAGAGTAAAGAGGCTTCACAACTCCCTTTATTTAAACTCGGTCGAATATATTGTTATTGAATTCAATGGAAGTCTCTACGTTAAATTTACTAAATCACTATATTAATGGAGATAAAGAATACTCAATATAAGTTTTTATATAATGCCAGTGACAATATCAAAACGTTTAAAAGTCAGTCGCGAATATGTGCATGAAATATGGATATGACAACTTAAAATTGATGGGATATATACTATTAACCATGTGTTTAGACATAGTATGTATTATAACAATGGCATGGTTATAAGTATAAGTGGAAGATTGTTGGGATATACTAATAACCATGCGGTTTTAGTTAGATTATTCCCAGTTTAACAATTGGTCATTCATTTACTAAAGATAATGAATTATTATTTATTTAGATCAATTGTGTCATGTGTGTCCTATTATTTATATAGTAGTTGATTTAGTGTGTAGAGCCAAACTTATACACGGAAGATTAAATCATCGGTTCTTATAAGTAATAAAGTAATGTTCACAATCTAAGATGGAAATTGGACAAAGCCATCGGTATGATTGTAGTACAAGATTATATATAATTTATCTTCATTATGGGAATGGTATAATTCCAACTTCTTGTGCTAGTGCGCTTTGTGTGCATTGAACGGACCAAGTAGAGATAAGTATTTTTATACTGACTATATAAAATAAACTCTCTAGCTCATCAGATGTACTTATACTCTTAATCTTGATATAATTATTATTAGTGATGTATATTATTCATTGTCTTGATTTATCAATAGGTGAGGTCCAGGATATTTGGGTCAAATAATTCCTGATAAGTTGGATAATGATAATATGCATTTGCGAAGTAATAGCTAGTTGATAGAATCCACGTCTCGATATAGAGATTGATGACACCCCTTTATGAAAGCTTATAAGTTTCTATGTGTAAATCTGGCCAGTGGATTTTGTATCCGGCACATGGAATAAGTTAAGCGGAACTCTAAAGGATATGTATATTTAGTCAATATATTAAATTGTCAGTAATTTGATATTATTGATTGGTGTCTGTAATCTTAACGTGGGGAGTTAAATAAGATTTGATGGAAGAATTCGAAATTCAACTGAGGAGTGCAATTACGAATTTCTAGTGGAAATAATTTGTAATTTATTATGGAAAGATTAATTCTAGAGAAAAAGAATTAATTCCATAATTGGAAGCCTCATTAATTAATTCTCTGGTCCCTGTTGTGACCGAATTCACTTAGGACTAGGAGAGAGGTTTCTTGGTGGAAAAGAATCCTATACAGTTTTGGAAAAGGGTTTTACTCTTAAAACTATATAAAGGGGATTCTTGGCCAAAAAGGAAGGATAGAAAAAACACAAAAAAAAAAAGCCCTAAATAGTTTTTCTCTCTCTGAAACACTTGTTCCACCCAAGTGATTACTAGTCTGGGTATTGTTCGGGCACACGACAGAAGATCATGGAACTGGAGGACGACCCCGTAGATGATCCTGCTCGTGATTGAAGATTTTTTTCAAGGTTGAAGTCACACTTCAAGAGGTATTCCGTTTTATGTTTATGTAAAACTTAATAGCCTGCTAGTTTGTCTAGATTACATGTGAGTTCGTGATCCTGGAATTGCTTCCGCTGTGTTTATATTCCTTCAATTGGTATCAGAGCCTACTCACGTCTAACTAGATGACTAGGGTTTCATAAAAAAATTACTTGCATGCATGCAGTTTTTTTTTTTTTTTTTTGAAAAACATGAACTTGTATTGTTTGTTTTTCTGAAAAAGAAAACAGTATTTTTGTGAAAACGAAAATTTCAATATATGTGGTTGATCTTGATTCATGGATATCAGTTTATAATATGTTGCTGCATGATTAGATTATAAACTAAAAATATTTTGAATCCTGAAACATGAAAAACGATTTTTCCTAACCAATTTGGTCACAGATTTGGAGTTTGAAAATTTTCAGACTCTGATTGACCTGAAATTTGGTGGGTCCATTGGAAACGATCTTCTGAGCAATACACATTGCTTTGCAATGAACAAGGTCTATTTTTGGCCGAATGAGGTCGTTAAGATGGTGTTTTGGATGTTTTTTTATTTTCTTAAATTTAATTTTAAGAGAAAACATATCTGTTATAATCCTATGGTGTTAGGGATCAATCCCTGAGTTCTCTATGATTAAATTTTAGTATAAATAATATATTTACGTGTTGACAATATGGTCTTCCTCCCCAACGGATAAATATACTATTGGTATACTAGGTTTAATCACTAGTTTTTGATGACTTGTATATATCTCTCCAACTAAGAATTACATGTTGTGTCAATGAGACTAGGGCTGCAAGATAATTGATATTCACTTGAATTAAATTGATAGTACACTCTCCAACTGAGTTAGATCTATTAAGTTTAATAAGTGAAATCTGACATTGTATATGGATCAGGAGTTTATGATGAATAAATGGTTACCTCCAAAGTGGAGTATTTATTCAGAATGATTGAAAATTCTTAAAGCTTTATACATGTGAAATTATGTCAATGGATGAATTGAGAGTTATGATTAATAAATAGGATTTGCGAAAGTGATCTATTTATTTGAGTCATTGTATTTTTTTTCCTCAATGTACCATGTATAAATTGTCTCTTGGTAAGTGTATGTTAGTAGTGAAATTTTATCTACTTGAAAAGAAAGATTAATTTCGTGATACTAGAAACGCTAAATTAATTTATGAGATAAGATATTGAAATTTTCACCTAATAGGAGAAAATAATATCTTGGATTCTCACGTGTATTAATTAGGAGGACAATTTGACGTAGGATGAGGTTTTGTGTATCTTAGTCAAAGAAGTAACACATGAATACCTTATGCTCATGGGATAATTATAAAGAGAATGTAAACGAGCATCGTGTTTGCATTAATTCACAAAAACGCCTAAAATGTTATCTTTCGAATTTGGTCATAGCTTTGCGATCAAGAATTCATGATCTCTGATTGACCTGAAATTCGAAAGAGACATCGGAAACTGTTGCTCCCAACGCACACGCAAGTATACGTGGTCGACAAGTAATAAAGTGATAAGTAGAGTATCGTTCCCACGAGGACTATTCAGACTGAATCCTAGCAAACAATTTCCTAAAAACTATTCAGGGATCTTTTTCCAATGGTTGAGAATTTACTAACTAAATGCAGTAATAAAAACAAGTAATTGAAATCAAGTAACAGAGCAAATTCTACGTTGTTATCAATAAAAGATGACGGTCCCGGGTCAGAGTTACGAACAATCCAGTTGAGTTTTCCAGTTGATTCTACTTCTTGATTTCCTAGATTTCTAACTACAGGTTAAATGTACCCATGAAAACCTTTCGATTCTTCACGGTCTATGCAGGCTACTCCAATCCCTATATGTCTATGGGTTGAATCACGTGCACGCATTAACGAATTCTGTAATGAGTTAAACTAGGCGAGCAAGTATATGTCTATCCTACTCACAAATTGGTTCCCCGATGCCCGGGTTCACAAACTAGTTCTATTCTTTCTTATTGCGTAATTAAATTCTCTCTTTCGAGTTCAATCTAAAAACCATAGATAGTGTTCAATTATCAGGCCTCAATAATCAAACAATTATGATCAAGAAGGAATAAACAATCCATAATGGTAAATCAATATATAGAAATCAACTTTCAAACATCAACCTTCATGTATTTACTCTAACCCGAGAACAAACAAACTATAGAATTAAAGAGAAGAATAAGAGAAAGAGAGAAAGAACTTGTGTAGAAGACATCTAGGGCTCCTCCCCTCTCCTCCAAAACTTGCTCCAAAGGTCTGAACTCCCATCAAAAACTAAGTAAAAGAGTATTTATAGTGTTTACAAACACCTAGTAATAAGTTAGACCCAATCCTAGACGAAATAGGAAGTGAAAACGCGCACAAGGGGCGCTATAACGGGCGCCCCGCGCCTCGGAACGCGTGAGCTTGGACAGAGGACGCCAAAATCATTCCGCCTTGGCCATGCGCCGCATGGAGAACCGCGCTTGGGGGTGGCGCGCGCTGGGGGGTGCGGCGCGTGGCCCACAGCGCCCAGCCAATCTGCTTCGTTCCTTGCTCTTTTGCTCGCTCGTGTCGTGCCTTCGTGTGCTCGATCCAATCCTCAATCAAAATCAAATCTTTTCTTGCTCAATCATGCTCCTAAAAGCTCCAAATACATTGCGTAACAACCTACATACACACGACATAAAATTAGTGCAAAACCACATTCATAAACCATAAAACGAGCGAATAAAGTATCCAAATGTAAGGAAATATTAAGGAAATATAGGCATAAAATGCCAAACATCACCACCCCACACTTGAACCTTTGCTCGCCCTCGAGCAATCACAATTAACTTCCAACCTAGGTAGAATAGGTCTTCCCATGACTATGGTTGATACCGATCATTGAACAAATGCGCACATGACTACTATGGATCCACAAACATGCCAACAATTTATCAAAATCAAAAATATGAGAACAACCACCCCAAAATAGCTCAAATGCACAAACTCAACTTAATGTAACCATGCTCCCACAAAATCACACTTATCTACTCAACCAAGAAGCCACCAACTTCACCTATTTCATGCAAACCACGTGCCCTCACCAATTTGAAGCAAAAGAGTGCCCCCCAAAGATCACACACAACAATAAATATCATGAATAGAACGGGGGCAATAAATGAATTCACTCACTCTCATGAAAATCTCACATGACACACACAATGTACCATAGACTTGCCCGTAGTGTAGGACTCCACTAATGTAAGCTCACTCCAATCGGGATTAACTAGGACTTTAGAAAGGTCGTAATGTAGGCTAAGGGGCGGGTAGGATACATATGGTAATAGTGACTACATCCCTAAGCACTTTAATACATCACAATTAATTAAGCACAAATCTCATCAAGCCACCCAATCAACTCTTCTACACATACACATTCTCAACAAGTAGCATTTTTTCTTTTAAGCACACACTAGCAAGGAATGGATATTCTTTTCTCTTTTTATTTTTTTTTCCACAATTTTTTCTTTTTCTTTTCTTTTCAACTTTGCTATTTTTTCAATTTTTAATTTCATCCAACCTTGCCAATGCCTTTCACTACTTCACAAATTTTTCAATTATCCCTCTTCATTAGCTCCACTCAAAAACCTCCCAATTCCAACCACAACTCCAACATAACAACACAATATCAATAAAGTGCTTAAGGAGTAAAGGGCCAAAAGAGACAATTTAGAACAAATGGGTAGGCTCGGGGTGTGGGTACCAACAAAAAGGGTCAAAGAAATCACAACAACAATTTTTTTTCAAGGTATATATGTAAGGGTAGGCAACTCAAAAGAAGGCCTTGTATCATTTCCCGACTAGAGCAAACCTAGGATTTCGCTTTGCACACACACGGGGCAAGTTCTAGACATTAATATGCAACATGGAGTAAACAAGAACATGCCTCACAACACACATTGCACACAATCCACACAAAAAGGTTCCATCAACAACTCTCAACTAAGCATCTAGAATGCAACTTGTGGAAAATTTAAGCACTCATGCACAAAGGTTAACAATCAAGTCAAGCAAGCGGACTCAAGCATCTCAAGGGGTCAAGGGGGTCGTTCCATGTTTTTCCTAGGCATGCATCAAAATTAAAACTCAAGGACACCACAAATAGTACATGCACTCAAGTCCAAGTCCACCGGTATCAAACAAATCAAAGGCACCTAGCATTCTACCTCTTTCCTTCATCTAGGGTCACCTACAACTAACTATCCTAATCCTAAAAAGAAAAACTACCCGGTTCAAAAGGCATCCCCGTGGAAAAGAACCATGACCATAAGAAAAACCACGGGGCGGATGACATGTACCACTAATAAAACTAAAAGGAAAATCTTTTTGGAATTTTTCATTGGTTTTCTAATTTTTTTTTTTCATATATTAAAGCAAGAAACAAATAAAAATAAAGTCAAGTGACAAAACAAAAAAATCCTATGGTACATGCATCCCTAACCTCAAAAATAAATAAAAGGGTAGTTCCCCACCCCACACTTAAACTAAGCACTGTCCTCAGTGCTAAAAATAAGCAAGTGCAAGGTAAAGAAAACTTCCCTGAAGATTCTAGTCCTTGGTGCTAGCATCCTCCAAGCTTCCATATAGTATGAGGTACTCAGACTTCCCTCATCAGGTCATCAATATTGGGCAAGGGTGAGGACACCCCACACTTAGCCTCGACATTACATGAACCTGCAATCCAAAGAATCACCCAAAGTAATATACAACCATAAAAATACTAATAAAAATAAATAAAAGTAAAGCAAACAAATTGGGTTGCCTCCCAAGAAGCGCCTTAGTTAACGTCGTGGCACGACGAAGACAACTTCATCACTTTTTCCTCCACCTTGAACTAATGAATTGAATCCCCAACTTTGCCTCAAGTTTACAACTATGGTATTGGAGTGGTGGTAAAAATACAACAGGACCAAGTAAACAATGCCGCATTTTGCACTTCTTAGCCTTTAAATGAGGGATGTCGTTTTGTCTCCTCGGCATCACAAACTCTAAAATATAGGCACCTTGTTCCTCCTCCTTTTGTTTCTTCATAGGCTCGGGTGGCTCAATTTTCATGTCACCATCCAAACACAATGTTGAAAAATGATTGGAATGAGGTCCAATGCGCTTCAATTCTAAAGTTGCATTAATTTTGACACCCTCACTTGCACAAACACTAGAGTCCTCACATATGATGTTTTCTATTTCCTCACTTGACTCTAATATGATTTCCTCAACCTTGGCATCATCAACTAATATTTGGTCGAGTGGTAGGAATTCCACTTTTTGCTCCTCAAATTGGCTTCTAAGCTCTTCTATCTCAAATCTACTATTTACGACAACTGATAATTGGGCTTCAGACACCTCAACCATATCACTCAAATTCTCCTCCAAGTCGTGAATAGTCAAGCCAAATTCGTCGATCTCTTGCCCGAGCTCCACTCTTTCTTCCATAAATTGCATCGTCATATTTGTAAGTTCACTCCTGAAATCCCCATAAGCTTCTAAGAGTTTGGCTTGCTCCATTAGCCAAGTTTCGCTAACAACTTGCACTTTATCGCTCCTGTCAAACTCACAAACATCATTAGAATCATCACAAAAATTATTGGGGGAAGGAGCATGACACTTAGGACAATCATTCCACCGACCACCACACAATTTACAAAAATTCCAATCAAATGTGGTAGAAAATTCACATAACAGTCTCGCAGGGTTGGAAGACTCGGGCAATTTTCCCAAAAATGATGACCTCCACAAAGTAGACAAGAATCAACAAAATTTGAGCAACCATCATTCAACCCACTTTCATTAAAAGATGCCATGTAAACTAGTAATAAAATAATAAACTAAAAATAAAATAAAAAAAAAATTAAACCTGAATAGAAAATAATAAATTGTTCAAAAAGAAAACAGTCAATTTAGTCCCCGGCAACGGCGCCAAAAACTTGTTGCTCCCAACGCACACGCAAGTATACGTGGTCGACAAGTAATAAAGTGATAAGTAGAGTATCGTTCCCACGAGGACTATTCAGACTGAATCCTAGCAAACAATTTCCTAAAAACTATTCAGGGATCTTTTTCCAATGGTTGAGAATTTACTAACTAAATGCAGTAATAAAAACAAGTAATTGAAATCAAGTAACAGAGCAAATTCTACGTTGTTATCAATAAAAGATGACGGTCCCGGGTCAGAGTTACGAACAATCCAGTTGAGTTTTCCAGTTGATTCTACTTCTTGATTTCCTAGATTGCTAACTACAGGTTAAATGTACCCATGAAAACCTTTCGATTCTTCACGGTCTATGCAGGCTACTCCAATCCCTATATGTCTATGGGTTGAATCACGTGCACGCATTAACGAATTCTGTAATGAGTTAAACTAGGCGAGCAAGTATATGTCTATCCTACTCACAAATTGGTTCCCTGATGCCCGGTTCACAAACTAGTTCTATTCTTTCTTATTGCGTAATTAAATTCTCTCTTTCGAGTTCAATCTAAAAACCATAGATAGTGTTCAATTATCAGGCCTCAATAATCAAACAATTATGATCAAGAAGGAATAAACAATCCATAATGGTAAATCAATATATAGAAATCAACTTTCAAACATCAACCTTCATGTATTTACTCTAACCCGAGAACAAACAAACTATAGAATTAAAGAGAAGAATAAGAGAAAGAGAGAAAGAACTTGTGTAGAAGACATCTAGGGCTCCTCCCCTCTCCTCCAAAACTTGCTCCAAAGGTCTGAACTCCCATCAAAAACTAAGTAAAAGAGTATTTATAGTGTTTACAAACACCTAGTAATAAGTTAGACCCAATCCTAGACGAAATAGGAAGTGAAAACGCGCACAAGGGGCGCTATAACGGGCGCCCCGCGCCTCGGAACGCGTGAGCTTGGACAGAGGACGCCAAAATCATTCCGCCTTGGCCATGCGCCGCATGGAGAACCGCGCTTGGGGGTGGCGCGCGCTGGGGGGCGCGGCACGTGGCCCACAGCGCCCAGCCAATCTGCTTCGTTCCTTGCTCTTTTGCTCGCTCGTGTCGTGCCTTCGTGTGCTCGATCCAATCCTCAATCAAAATCAAATCTTTTCTTGCTCAATCATGCTCCTAAAAGCTCCAAATACATTGCTGTAACAACCTACATACACACGACATAAAATTAGTGCAAAACCACATTCATAAACCATAAAACGAGCGAATAAAGTATCCAAACGTAAGGAAATATTAAGAAAATATAGGCATAAAATGCCAAACATCAGAAACAATCCAGTAAGAAATTTTCACTGCTTTGCAATGAGTGGTGTCGTTTTTTGACATTTTTGAAGGTCGTTTGGATGGAATTTTAGGTAGTGTGTTGGATTTAAACGTGAATTAAATATGAAAAGTCATTCTATATATCAATTTTTGTTTATATTAAATTTGGGGACATGATAATGCATGATTATTTAATATATGTTGATATATGATAAGAATGTAGTTCATATTTTATATTCTTAGAAACGTAAGAGTTGCACTGTTTTAATGAAATATAGATTTTTAAAATATGTTGTTTGATCTTGATTCATGGATATCAACAGGTTACTTGTTGATATATGATTTGAACAAGCAACAGATATATTTTAAATCCTAAAAACGTGAAAACAATTTTTGTCTGAATTTGGTCATAGTTTTGGAGATCAGATAATTTGACGGACTTCGATTGACCTGAAATTTGGTAGGTTCATCGGAAACGGCCCAATGAGAAGAACTCACTGCTATGCAGTGAACCATGCCATTTTTCGGCAGTTTGAGGCTGTTAAGATGGTGTTTTTGGCGTTTTTCTATTTTTTGGAAATGATTTTTCTACGAAAAGTTAATGGTTGGCACCCAGTGATAATAGGTATTATTTTATATGATCTCCATGATCATATACTAGTATAAACAATAAGTTTACGTGTTGACAATAGGTCTTCCTCCCTAACGGATAAATTTATTGTTAAGTATACTTAGCTTAAAAATCCTTATGGTATCCATGATTAAATACTAGTATAAATGAATATTTACGTGTTGACAATAGGTCTTCCTCCCTAACGGATAAATATATTGTTGGAATACTATATTTAAACACTAGTTGTTGATGACTTGTATATATCTCTCCAACTGAGAATTGCATGTTGAGTCAATAAGACTAGGGCTATTCAATAATTGATATTTACTTGAATTAAATTGATAGTATACTCTCCAACTGAGTTTGATATTATTTAATTTAATGAGTGAAATCTGACTTTGCATGTATATGGTGCATGAGTAGTTAGTTTCCCAACGAATTTGGCTATTCAAGCTACATGAAATATATGTGTGATGTGTTTTGAATTTGATTATTCAATGTTACATGACCTGAGTTGATTTATTTAAATTATTTTGTCTCACTAATTAGATATGTCTTTATTTCAATTTTTTAAGTGCTATTTTCTCACAAAACTAAATGTTCTAGGATTTATTTTGGTGACGACAAGACATTAATTTAAAGGAGACATTATATGTATGTTAAGTTAGAAAGAAATCTGATTCCAGTTTCTAGCTTAATAAGAGATGGATATTCAATTTATTTTACCAATAACTTTGGTGTTATTGAGGTTAATAAATGTTTATCTCTTGTGGTACAATGTTGTAAAACCTTTTCATTTAATATGTCTTCTGAATTTCACGATATTAATCTGCCCCATAAGAAAAAGTATTCTTTGAAATTGAATCACACTTATCTGTTGCTCTTGTTTCAAGGTCATATGTATTTTAATAGAATATTGTGGTTGGTTATGGATGGATCTTTAAGGTTCATTGAAAGTGGAGACACTACCAACCCTGTGAATTCTTATTAAAAGGAAATATGACTAAGTGATACTTCC
Organism: Petunia axillaris subsp. axillaris; assembly: GCA_029990575.1. Lineage (NCBI taxonomy): Eukaryota > Viridiplantae > Streptophyta > Magnoliopsida > Solanales > Solanaceae > Petunia > Petunia axillaris. The sequence goes on along the minus strand of JARKNS010000001.1, from coordinate 5,685,233 downwards.
TCTTAAAAGAGAATAGAGCTAGTGATAAGTTAGAATTAATTCGTTCTGATTAGTATAGTCTGATGAACATACATGCAAGAGGTATTTTTGAGTATTTTTATGACATTCATAAATGATTACTTAAAATATGAATATATTTATTTGAGCATTAAAAGTCTTAATACTTTGAGAAATCAAGGAGTTTAAGACTGAAAAGGAAAAGCGTCATGGAAAATATATTAAGTCATTGTGATCTGATCGTGTTGCTGATACCTCTCTGCATTGTTCATCCATTATTTATCAGAATAAGGAATTATATCTACACCTGGGACGTTATAACAAAATGGTGTAGTAGAAAGGATATATTAGACTCTTATGGAGATGATTAGATCAATGTGAAGTTATTCAAACTTGTTATTCACTTTCGCATTGGGAATATGCCTTAAAAAAAATTAAATTACATTCTAAATGTAATCCTTCTATGTTAGTACCTTTTAAAGGGAAAACTGATTAGTTGGAATCAAGGATGAATGTGTATATGTTTTACTGGCTATCCAAAGGGGACGAAAGAAGTTTATTTACCTGTCATAATGAAAAGAAGGTATTTGTTTAGTATAAATACCAGATTTCTAAAATATGACTATTTAATAAACAATGCTCATAGAAGTAAATTTTATTTGCTGGAACTGTACAAAGAAATAACAAGTGATTCACCTGAAAATCCAAAAGTTCAATTGAAATCCAATCGACATGTTGGAATTGACATTCCATTGTATTTAAATAGTGGGAGAAATGTCAATAGACAAAAGATGATTGGAAATCCACTACTCCAAAGTAGTGGGAGTGAATTTTTGAAAAGTCATTAATATACACTACAAGATGAAGTTGTTCGTATTCTTATACCGAAAGGTAAGAGAAGAATATTGAGACTTAAGGCTCTAATTGTTGGGTGGTTTCACCACAAGAACATGGTAGTGTGACTTAGTAGTAGTACTTTGTCGTAGTGGGAGAAAAGAATGAAAATTGTTCGGTTAGCACTCTTGGGATAGTTTCATGACTGGATCCTGCAGAGGTTAAGACCGACCGATTAGTAATCTAAAAGCACTGTTGGACAATGATTGCATCAGAAAATAACTTGGCTAGATCCTTTTATTATTCATGTAAAAGGAATGCTTGTGAAAGTTGTAGGTGCATGGTTAAAGTCTAAGTGGGAGTTTGATGGGATATATACTATTAACCATGTGTTTAGACATAGTATGTATTATAACAATGGCATGGTTATAAGTATAAGTGGGAGATTGTTGGGATATACTAATAACCATGCGGTTTTAGTTAGATTATTCCCAGTTTAACAATTGGTCATTCATTTACTAAAGATAATGAATTATTATTTATTTAGATCAATTGTGTCATGTGTGTCCTATTATTTATATAGTAGTTGATTTAGTGTGTAGAGCCAAACTTATACACGGAAGATTAAATCATCGGTTCTTATAAGTAATAAAGTAATGTTCACAATCTAAGATGGAAATTGGACAAAGCCATCGGTATGATTGTAGTACAAGATTATATATAATTTATCTTCATTATGGGAATGGTATAATTCCAACTTCTTGTGCTAGTGCGCTTTGTGTGCATTGAACGGACCAAGTAGAGATAAGTATTTTTATACTGACTATATAAAATAAACTCTCTAGCTCATCAGATGTACTTATACTCTTAATCTTGATATAGTTATTATTAGTGATGTATATTATTCATTGTCTTGATTTATCAATAGGTGAGGTCCAGGATATTTGGGTCAAATAATTCCTGATAAGTTGGATAATGATAATATGCATTTGCGAAGTAATAGCTAGTTGATAGAATCCACGTCTCGATATAGAGATTGATGACACCCCTTTATGAAAGCTTATAAGTTTCTATGTGTAAATCTGGCCAGTGGATTTTGTATCCGGCACATGGAATAAGTTAAGCGGAACTCTAAAGGATATGTATATTTAGTCAATATATTAAATTGTCAGTAATTTGATATTATTGATTGGTGTCTGTAATCTTAATGTGGGGAGTTAAATAAGATTTGATGGGAGAATTCGAAATTCAACTGAGGAGTGCAATTACGAATTTCTAGTGGAAATAATTTGTAATTTATTATGGAAAGATTAATTCTAGAGAAAAAGAATTAATTCCATAATTGGAAGCCTCATTAATTAATTCTCTGGTCCCTGTTGTGACCGAATTCACTTAGGACTAGGAGAGAGGTTTCTTGGTGGAAAAGAATCCTATACAGTTTTGGAAAAGGGTTTTACTCTTAAAACTATATAAAGGGGATTCTTGGCCAAAAAGGAAGGATAGAAAAAACACAAAAAAAAAACCCTAAATAGTTTCTCTCTCTCTCTAAAACACTTGTTCCACCCAAGTGATTACTAGTCTGGGTATTGTTCGGGCACACGACAGAAGATCATGGAACTGGAGGACGACCCCGTAGATGATCCTGCTCGTGATTGAAGATTTGTTTCAAGGTTGAAGTCACACTTCAAGAGGTATTCCGTTTTATGTTTATGTAAAACTTAATAGCATGCTAGTTTGTCTAGATTACATGTGAGTTCGTGATTCTGGAATTGCTTCCGCTGTGTTTATATTCCTTCAAAAATGAGGACAAATATACATGTAGTCTGATAAATTACGTGTTTTTTTTTTCAGTAAGTGATAAATCTTGACAGATTATTGGCGAACGCTTAGAACTTGATGGATAATAGCCTATGGTCCCCCCTTTTCACTTAAATGCTTAGCTTTTATATATAATCGGGCTCAAATTTGTGACGTGTATTCAACTAACCTACCTAAAGTTCCACTCTTTGCACTAAACCAAATATGGGAGAAAATATGTACATATTTAACAGAGAGGGAGAGAGAATTTAAAACTTGCGAGTTCAGAATTCTAGTCATTTTTAGTTATATAATTTTAAACTAATATTTTGTCCATATTAGATTAATTTCAAACATAGGGTATGGACTAGACTCTAGTCACTAGAACTATTGGATTCATGCGAACCCGGTTCCGACACTCTAGAAGCTTTTTACTAACTTTTGTATAAAACTCTAACTCTAAAAATAATGTTTCATGCTTTCTGTATTGGGTAAATTTGCACTAGCCACATAAGCACCCAGATCAACCACGTGGCATCAGAGGAAAGGCAACTTGAAGATGACATGACTCAAAGAATAAGGATTTAGTCAAAAAGCAGGGGAAAGTTAACGAGACCAAAGCAGGCCCCAGGCACGAAAGCCACCGACCACAACAGCTAAGGCCGGCATTGGATTATATAAGACCAGACACAAAAAGATGGTGGTTATGCCAGTTGTACTACTCCCTCTGTTCCACAAAGGATGATATAGTTTGACTTGGTTGGAAGTTGAAGAAATGGAGAAAACTTTTGAAACTTGTGGTCTAAAATAAGCTTTAGATAAATATGTGGCTATAAAGCATCTCATTAAGGATAAAGTGGTAAGCTTGAAGTTAAATTATTTCCAAAATTATAATCGTACCATTCTTTTTGAAGCTGACTAATAAGAACATTGTGTCACTCGTTTTGATACGGAGGGAGTAGAACGAGGAATGTTATCTGGTCGTATACTGACACTATTTTTCACACTATTTCTAATTAAAGAGGAAAAATCTTATCTTGGAAAGAGGTATAGGGAACCTCTATGATTAAAAAATAATGTAATTATCCTTATAACAATTTTTGTAACAATAATCTTTTACAATTTGAAAGTTTACATTACACTCTTACCTAAATATTCTCTGTGAACAACAGTTTTGGAAAAAGGAGCAATTGGCTTTGCCTTAATTTTTTGAAATCTTCCATAAGATTTTCTCTAATTAGCTATTTTTTGCTCTCGTTTATTACTTAATCGTATTGTTATTTTCATTTTAGTCAAAGACGTATTTGGTTTAGCTCCTAGATATAAGTAATAGAAAGAAAATAAGGTTAGTTAACTTGATACAAATCCTTACCTTTTATCCACTTAAATATAAAATCAATTAGTATATTGTTTAAATACAATTTTAGTGCATACACTTTTATTCTTACCGTTCTAAGGAAAAAGATAAGTACTTACAAAGAAATGTTGTATTATGGATAAGACTTTTCATTCTTAATTAGAAATTTCAAAATTAGTCGTGTAAATTAAAAAAATTGTAGGAAACTCTTCTCTTCGGTGAATCATGTGCAATGCAAATCTAAATTAGCGCAGTTGGTAGTTCAATATCAAATGGTTTATAAAAAAGTTGAATACTTAGCTCCCGTTTGGACATAGTTTTTGGAGAGAGTTTTTGAGAATTTTGGGCCAAAAAGTGTTTGTTTATGTTTTTTGAGCAAAACTTGTCCCAAAAAACTCAAAAACTGGCCTTGAACTGTTTTTGGGCAAAAAACTAAACATTTACTCATCAGATTTCATTTTCATAAGAGCTCAAAGGCTCTTTTGAGCCAAAAAATTGTTCCCAAAAAGTATCCAAACACTTTTTTATTTTCATATCAAACTTCATCCAAAAAATATTTTTTAAAAAATATTTGAGAATTTATGTCCAAACGCAGCTAAATGTATGAAAAGAAAAAAGAAATAGTCATAATTGGAAAAGAAGTCAAATGACCCCACTTGAGGTGAGCTGTCCAAGTTGAGACGTTGTTTTGGGACAATTCAAATTGACCCACGTAAAGCTTTGAGAAAATTAGACAGTGGAATATGTATGTGTGTGTTTGGTCAATGGAGAATGAGATTGACGCGTTCCAAAAAATTCACCGCCTTAAAGAGCCCGACACTTTCTCGTGAGGACCCACCGCTGAATCCTAAATTTGGGTCTTTCTTTTGGACAGTTAAAGAGTCAACGAACTTTCAGGGACCGATACCTTGCCACGTCGGACTTTCATCTTCCTCCTCACTAGGAGTCTCCATGGTTATTTACGGGGTCGGATTTAAAAAAATACACATACATTCTATTTTATTTATTTAGTTTTACCCATTATATTTATACCCATAACTTATTTACACTCTACGCCTATTAACTAATTATCTTCTTATTTTGATACATAAAACAAGGAACTCAAGTTCAACTCTCTCCACATATCTTGTATTATTTTTTTTTCCTTTTTTTATCTGTTTTATTATTCTTTTCTCCTTCTCTGTTTTTACTATTCTTCATTTTTTATTCCTTTTTATTTCTATTTTCTTTCTTTTTTCTTCTATTGTTTCTAGCACTATTCGTGTCTCCCCATTTTTTTATTTATTTTCTTTTTCGTAATCTTATTATACTCATTTTTTTTCGTTCTTCAAAAACTCATTCTTTGTTCAAAACAACAAAAATTAAAATATGTATTCGCTCAATAGCATCGCGCACTTTGATCCAAACACAAAAGGTATACCGGAAGAGTATACCATATACCAAAAGGGTATACTTTGTCCAAAACAACAAAAACTGAAATATTTATTCGCTCGGTAGCATCGCACACTTTTTGATCCCAAAACAACAAAAACTGAAATATTTATTCGCTCGGTAGCATCGCACACTTTGATCAAAACACAAAAGGGTATACCGGAAGAGTATACAGTATACCAAAAGAGTATACTTTGTTCAAAACAACAAAAACTAAAATATTTATTTGCTCAGTAGCGTCGCGCACTTTGATCCACGCACAAAAGAGTATGCCGAAAGAATATACAGTATACCAAAAGGGTATACTTTATTCAAACAAAAAAAAACTGAAATATTTATTCGCTAGGTAGCATCGCGCACTTTGATCCAAACACAAAAGGGTATATCAAAAGAGTATACAGTATACCAAAAAGGTATACTTTGTTCAGAAACAACAAAAACTAAAATATTTATTTGCTCGGTACTATCGCATCTTGGATTCAAACACAAAAAAGTATACCAGAAGAGTATACAGTATACCAAAAGGGTATACTATGTTCAAAACAACAAAAACAGAAATACTTATTTGCTCGGTAGCATCCAAACATAAAAAGGGTATACCAGAAGAGTATACAGTATACCAAAAGGGTATACTTTGTTCAAAACTACAAAAACTGAAATATTTATTCGCTAGGTAGCATCGCGCAATTTGATCCACACATAAAAGGGTATACCGGAAGAGTATACAATGTACCAAAAGGGTATACTTTGTTCAAAATAAAAAATGAAATATTTATTCGCTCGGTAGCATCCAAACACAAAAGGGTATACCAGAAGAGTATATATTATACCAAAAGGGTATACTTTGTTCAAAAATAGAAAAACTGAAATATATACTCGCTCGGTAGCATGGGTATACCGGAAGAGTATACAGTATACCAATATAGTATACTTTATTCAAAACAAAGAAAGCTGAAATATTTGTTCGCTCGGTAGCATCGTGCACTTTGATCCAAACACAAAAGGATATATCGGAAGAGTATACAGTATATCAAAAGGGTATAATTTGTTCAAAAACAACATAAACTAAAATATTTACTCACTCGGTAGCATCACACACTTGGATCCAAACACAAAAGGGCATACCATAAGAGTTTTCAGTATACTAAAGGGTATACTTCGTTCAAAAAAATATAAACTAAAATATTTATTCGCTCGGTATCATCCAAACACAAAACAGTATACCAGAAGAGTATACAGTATACCAAAAGGGTATACTTTGTTCAAAACAACAATAACTGAAATCTTTATTCGCTCGGTAGAATCGCGAACTTTTATACAGACACAAAAGGGTATACCGGAAGAGTATACAGTATACCAAAAGGGTATACTTTGTTCAAAACAACAAAACCTGAAATATTTATTCGCTCGGTAGCATCCAAACACAAAAGGGTATGCCGGAAGAGTATACAGTATACCAAAAAGGTATACTCTGTTCAAAACAACAAAAGCTGAAATATTTATTCGCTCGGTAGGATCGCGCACTATAATCCAAACACAAAAGGGTATATCGGAAGAGAATACAGTGTACCAAAAAGGTATACTTTGTTCAAACAACAAAAACTGAAATTTGTATTCGCTCGGTAGCATCGCGCACTTTTATCCACACAAAAGAGTATACCGGAAGAGTATACAGTTTACCAAAAGGGTATACTTTGTTCAAAATAACAAAAACTGAAATATTTATTCGCTCGATAGCATCGCGCACTTTGATCCAAAAACAAAAGGGTATACCAGAAGAGTATACAGTATATCAAAAGGGTATACTTTGTTCAAAAACAACAAAAACTAAAATATTTATTTGTTCGGTAGCATCGCACACTTGGATCCAAACACAAAAGGGTGTACCAGAAGAGTATGCAGTATACCAAAAAGGTATACTTTGTTCAAAACAAAAAATAAAAAATGAAATATTTATTCGCTCGGTAGCATCCAAACACAAAAGGGTATACCAGAAGAGTATACAGTATACCAAAAGGGTATACTTTGTTCAAAACAAAAAAAACTTAAATATTTATTCGCTCGGTAACATCGTGCAATTTGATACACACACAAAAGGGTATACCGGAAGAGTATACATTATACCAAAAGGGTATACTTTATTCAAAACAACAAAAACTGAAATATTTATTCGCTCGGTAGCATCCAAACACAAAAGGGTATACCGAAAGAGTATACAATATACCAAAAGGGTATACTTTGTCCAAAACAACCAAAACTGAAATATTTATTCGCTCGATAGCATCACCCACTTTGTTCCACACACAAAAGAGTATACTGGTAGAGTATACAGTTTACCAAAAGGGTATACCTTGTTCAAAATAACAAAAACTAAAATATTTATTCGCTCAGTAGGATCGCACACTTTAATCCTAACACAAAAGGGTATACCGGAAGAGTATAATGTGTACCAAAAAGGTATACTTTGTACAAACAACAAAAACTGAAATATGTATTCGCTCGGTAGTATCGCGCACTTTGATCCACACACAAAAGGGTATACCGGAAGAGTATACAGTTTACCAAAAGGGTATACTTTGTTCAAAACAACAAAAACTGAAATATTTAATTGCTCGGTAGCATCACGCACTTTGATCCAAACACAAAAGTGTATACCGGAAGAGTATAAAATATACCAAAAGAGTATACTTTGTCCAAAACAACAAAAACTGAAATATTTTTTCGCTCGGCAGCATCGCACACTTTGATCAAAACAAAAAAGGGTATACCGGAAGAGTATACAGTATACCAAAAGAGTATACTTTGTTCAAAACAATAAAAACTGAAATATTTATTTGCTTAGTAGCATCGCGAACTTTGACCCACGCACAAAAGGGTATGCCAAAAGAGTTTACAGTATACCAAAAGGCTATACTTTATTCAAACAAAAAAAAACTGAAATATTTATTCGCTAGGTAGCATCGCGCACTTTGATCCAAACACAAAAGGGTATATCGAAAGAGTATACAGTATACCAAAAAGGTATACTTTGTTCTGAAACAACAAAAACTAAAATATTTATTTGCTCGGTAGCATCGCATCTTAGATCCAAACACAAAAGAGTATACCAGAAGAGTATACAGTATACCAAAAGGGTATACTATGTTCAAAACAACAAAAACTGAAATATTTATTCGCTTGGTAGCATCCAAACACAAAAGGGTATACCAGAAGAGCATACGGTATACCAAAAGGGTATACTTTGTTCAAAACAACAAAAACTGAAAAATTTATTCTCTAGGTAGCATCGCGCAATTTGATCCACACATAAAAGGGTATACCGGAAAAGTATAAAGTATAAAAAAAAAGTATACTTTGTTCAAAATAAAAAATAAAATATTTATTCGCTCGGTAGCATCCAAACACAAAAGGGTATACCGGAAGAGTATACATTATACCAAAAGGGTATACTTTGTTCAAAAATGCAAAAACTAAAATATTTATTCGCTCGGTAACATGGGTATACCGGAAGAGTATACAGTATACCAATATAGTATACTTTGTTCAAAATAACAAAAGCTGAAATATTTATTCGCTCGGTAGCATCGTGCACTTTGATCCAAACACAAAAGGATATATCGGAAGAGTATACAGTATATCAAAAGGGTATAATTTTTTCAAAAACAACATAAACTAACATATTTATTCACTCGGTAGCATCACACATTTCGATCCAAACTCAAAAGGGTATACCAGAAGAGTTTTTAATATACTAAAGGGGACACTTTGTTCAAAACAACCTAAACTAAATAATTTATTCGCTCGATAGCATCCAAACAAAAAAGTGTATACCAGAAGAGTATACAGTATACCGAAAGGGTATATTTTATTCAAAACAATAAAAACTAAAATATTTATTCGCTCGATAGCATCGCGCACTTTTATCCACACATAAAAGGGCATACCGGAAGAGTATACAGTATACCAAAAGGGTATACTTGGTTCAAAACAAAAAAAAACTGAAATATTTATTCGCTCGGTAGTATCCAAACACAAAAGGGTATCCCAGAAGAGTATACAGTATACCAAAAAGTTATACTCTGCTCAAAACAACAAAAGCAGAAATATTTATTCGCTCGGTAGGATTGCGCACTTTAATCCAAACACAAAAGGGTATACCGGAAGAGTATACAGTATACCAAATAGGTATACCTTGTTCAAACAACAAAAAATGAAATATGTATTCGCTCGGTAGCATCGCGAACTTTGATCCACAGACAAAAGGGTATACCGGAAGAGTATACAGTTTACCAAAAGAGTATACTTTGTTCAAAATAACAAAAACTAAAATATTTATTCGCTCAGTAGCATCGCGCACTTTGATCCAAAAACAAAAGGGTATACCAGAAGAGTATACTGTATATCAAAATGGTATACTTTGTTCATAAACAACAAAAACTAAAATATTTATTCGCTAGATAGTATCGCGCACTTTGATCCACACATAAAAGGGTAAACCAGAAGAGGATACAGTATACCAAAAGGGTACACTTTGTTCAAAATAAAAACTGAAATATTTATTCGCTCGGTAGACTCCAAACACAAAAGGGTATACCGGAAGAATATATATTATACCAAAAGGATATACTTTGTTCAAAAATACAAAAATTGAAAATTTACTCGCTCGGTAGTATGGGTATACCGGAAGAGTATACAGTATACCAATATAGTATACTTTGTTCAAAACAAAGAAAGCTGAAATATTTATTCGCTCGGTAGTATCGTGCACTTTGATCCAAACACAAAAGGATATATCGGAAGAGTATACAGTATATCAAAAGGGTATAATTTGTTCAAAAACAACATAAACTAAAATATTTATTCACTCGGTAGCATCACACACTTGGATCCAAACACAAAAGGGTATACCAGAAGAGTTTTTAGTATACTAAAGGGTATACTTTATTCAAAAAAACCTAAACTAAAATATTTATTCGCTCGGTAGCATCCTAACACATAAAGGTATACCAGAAGAGTATACAGTATACAAAAAGGGTATACTTTGTTCAAAACAACAAAAACTGAAATATTTAATCGCTCGGTAGCATCGCGCACTTTTATCCACACACAAAAGGGTATACTGGAAGAGTATACAGTATACCAAAAGGGTATACTTTATTCAAAATAAAAACTGAAATATTTATTCGCTCGGTAGCATCCAAACACAAAAGGGTATACCAGAAGAGTATACATTATACCAAAAGGGTAACTTTGTTCAAAAATACAAAAACAGAAATATTTACTCGCTCGGTAGCATGGGTATACCGGAAGAGTATCCAGTATACCAATATAGTATAATTTGTTCAAAACAAAGAAAGCTGAAATATTTATTCGCTCGGAAGCATCGTGCACTTTGATCCAAACACAAAAGGATATATCAGAAGAGTATACAGTATATCAAACGGGCATAATTTTTTCTAAAACAACATAAACTAAAACATTTACGAACTCGGTAGCAGCACAACCTTGGATCTAAACACAAAAGAGTATACCAGAGGAGTTTTTAGTATACTAAAGGTAATACTTTGTTAAGAAAACCTAAACTAAAATATTTATTCGCTCGGTAGCATCCAAACACAAAAGGGTATACCAGAAGAGTATACAGTATACCAAAAGGGAATACTTTGTTCAAAACAACAAAAACTGAAATATTTATTCGCTCGGTAGAATCGCGCACTTTTATCCACACACAAAAGGATATCCCGGAAGAGAATACAGTATACCAAAAGGGTATACTTTATTCAAAACAAAAAAACCTGAAATATTTATTCGTTCGGTAGCATCCAAACACAAAAGGGTTTCCCGGAAGAGTATCCAGTATACCAAAAAGATATACTCTGTTCAAAACAACAAAAGCTGAAATATTTATTCGATCAGTAGGATCGCGCACTTTAATCCAAACACAAAAGGGTATACTGGAAGAGTATACAGTGTACCAAAAAGTATACTTTGTTCAAACAACAAAAACTGAAATTTGTATTCGTTCGGTAGCATCGCGCACTTTGATCCACACACAAAAGGGTATACCGGAAGAGTATACAATTTACCAAAAGGCTATACTTCATTCAAACAAAAAAAAAACTGAAATATTTATTCGCTAGGCAGCATCGCGCACTTTGATCCAAACACAAAATTATATATCGAAAGAGTATATAGTATACCAAAAGGGTATACTTTGTTCTGAAACAACAAAAACTAAAATATTTATTTGCTCGGTAGCATCGCATCTTAGATCCAAACACAAAAGAATATACCAGAAGAGTATACAGTATACCAAAAGGGTATACTATGTTCAAAACAGCAAAAATTGAAATATTTATTCGCTCGGTAGCATCCAAACACAAAAGGGTATACCAGAAGAGTATACAGTATACCAAAAGGGTATACTTTTTTCAAAACAACAAAAACTGAAATATTTATTCTCTAGGTAGCATCACGCACTTTGATCCACACTTAAAAGGGTATACCGGAAGAGTATACAGTATACCAAAAGGGTATACTTTGATCAAAATAAAAACTAAAATATTTATTCGCTCGGTAGCATCCAAACACAAAAGGGTATACCGGAAGAGTATACATTATACCAAAAGGGTATACTTTGTTCAAAAATACAAAAACTAAAATATTTATTCACTCGGTAGCATGGGTATACTGGAAGAGCATACTTTGTTCAAAACAACAAAAGCTGAAATATTTATTCGCTCGGTAGCATCGTGCACTTTGATCCAAACACAAAAGGATATATCGGAAGAGTATGCAGTATATCAAAATGGTATAATTTGTTCAAAAACAACATAAACTAAAATATTTATTCACTCGGTAGACTCACACACTTGGATCCAAACTCAAGAGGGTATACCAGAAGAGTTTTGAGTATACTAAATGGTATACTTTGTTCAAAACAACCTAAACTAAAATATTTATTCGCTCGGTAGCATTCAAACACAAAAGGGTATACCATAAGAGTATACAGTATACCAAAAGGGTATACTTTGTTCAAAACAACAAAAACTGGAATATTTATTCGCTCGGTAGCATCGCGCACTTTAATCCAAACACAAAAGGGTATACTGGAAGAGTATACAATATACCAAAAGAGTATGCTTTGTCAAAAACAACAAAAACTGAAATATTTTTTTCGCTCGGTAGCATCGCATACTTTGATCAAAACAAAAAAAGGTATACCGGAAGAGTATACAGTATACCAAAAGAGTATACTTTGTTCAAAACAATAAAAACTGAAATATATATTTGCTCAGTAGCATCGCGCACTTTGACCCACGCACAAAAGGGTATGCCGAAAGAGTATACAGTATACCAAAAGGCTATACTTTATTCAAACAAAAAAAACTGAAATATTTATTCGCTAGGTAGCATCGCGCACTTTGATCCAAACACAAAAGGGTATATCGAAAGAGTATACAGTATACCAAAAAGGTATACTTTGTTCTGAAACAACAAAAACTAAAATATTTGTTTGCTCGGTAGCATCGCATCTTAGATCCAAACACAAAAGAGTATACCAGAAGAGTATACAGTATACCGAAAGAGTATACTATGTTCAAAACAACAAAAACTGAAATATTTATTCGCTCGGTAGCATCCAAACACAAAAGGGTAAACCAGAAGAGTATACAGTATACCAAAAGGGTATACTTAGTTAAAAACAACAAAAACTGAAATATTTATTCTCTAGGTAGCATCACGCACTTTGATCCACACATAAAAGGGTATACCGGAAGAGTATACAGTATACCAAAAGGGTATACTTTGTTAAAAATAAAAACTGAAATATTTATTTGCTCGGTAGCATCCAAACACAAAAGGGTATAACGGAAGAGTAGACATTATACCAAAAGGGTATACTTTGTTAAAAAATACAAAAACTGAAATATTTATTCGCTCGGTAGCATGGGTATACCGGAAGAGTATACAGTATACCAATATAGTATACTTTGTTCAAAACAACAAAAGCTGAAATATTTATTCGCTCGGTAGCATCGTGCACTTTGATCCAAACACAAAAAGATATATCGGAAGAGCATACGGTATATCAAAATGGTATAATTTGTTCAAAAACAACATAAACTAAAATATTTATTCACTTGGTAGCATCACACACTTGGATCCAAACTCAAAAGGGTATACCAGAAGAGTTTTTAGTATACTAAAGGGTATACTTTGTTCAAAACAACCTAAACTAAAATATTTATTCGCTCGGTAGCATCCAAACACAAAAGGGTATACCATAAGAGTATACAGTATACCAAAAGGGTATACTTTATTCAAAACAACAAAAAAAAAATATTTATTCGCTCGATAGCATTGCGCACGTTTATCCACACACAAAAGGGCATATCAGAAGAGTATACAGTATACCAAAAGGGTATACTTTGTTCAAAACAACAAAACCTGAAATATTTATTCGTTCGGTAGCATCCAAACACAAAAGGGTTTCCCGGAAGAGTATCCAGTATACCAAAAAGATATACTCTGTTCAAAACAACAAAAGCTGAAATATTTATTCGATCAGTAGGATCGCGCACTTTAATCCAAACACAAAAGGGTATACTGGAAGAGTATACAGTGTACCAAAAAGTATACTTTGTTCAAACAACAAAAACTGAAATTTGTATTCGTTCGGTAGCATCGCGCACTTTGATCCACACACAAAAGGGTATACCGGAAGAGTATACAATTTACCAAAAGGCTATACTTCATTCAAACAAAAAAAAAACTGAAATATTTATTCGCTAGGCAGCATCGCGCACTTTGATCCAAACACAAAATTATATATCGAAAGAGTATATAGTATACCAAAAGGGTATACTTTGTTCTGAAACAACAAAAACTAAAATATTTATTTGCTCGGTAGCATCGCATCTTAGATCCAAACACAAAAGAATATACCATAAGAGTATACAGTATACCAAAAGGGTATACTATGTTCAAAACAGCAAAAATTGAAATATTTATTCGCTCGGTAGCATCCAAACACAAAAGGGTATACCAGAAGAGTATACAGTATACCAAAAGGGTATACTTTGTTCAAAACAACAAAAACTGAAATATTTATTCTCTAGGTAGCATCGCGCACTTTGATCCACACTTAAAAGGGTATACCGGAAGAGTATACAGTATACCAAAAGGGTATACTTTGATCAAAATAAAAACTAAAATATTTATTCGCTCGGTAGCATCCAAACACAAAAGGGTATACCGGAAGAGTATACATTATACCAAAAGGGTATACTTTGTTCAAAAATACAAAAACTAAAATATTTATTCACTCGGTAGCATGGGTATACTGGAAGAGCATACTTTGTTCAAAACAACAAAAGCTGAAATATTTATTCGCTCGGTAGCATCGTGCACTTTGATCCAAACACAAAAGGATATATCGGAAGAGTATGCAGTATATCAAAATGGTATAATTTGTTCAAAAACAACATAAACTAAAATATTTATTCACTCGGTAGACTCACACACTTGGATCCAAACTCAAGAGGGTATACCAGAAGAGTTTTGAGTATACTAAATGGTATACTTTGTTCAAAACAACCTAAACTAAAATATTTATTCGCTCGGTAGCATTCAAACACAAAAGGGTATACCATAAGAGTATACAGTATACCAAAAGGGTATACTTTGTTCAAAACAACAAAAACTGAAATATTTATTCGCTCGGTAGCATCGCGCACTTTAATCCAAACACAAAAGGGTATACTGGAAGAGTATACAATATACCAAAAGAGTATGCTTTGTCAAAAACAACAAAAACTGAAATATTTTTTTCGCTCGGTAGCATCTCACACTTTGATCAAAATAAAAAAAGGTATACCGGAAGAGTATACAGTATACCAAAAGAGTATACTTTGTTCAAAACAATAAAAACTGATATATATATTTGCTCAGTAGCATCGCGCACTTTGACCCACGCACAAAAGGGTATGCCGAAAGAGTATACAGTATACCAAAAGGCTATACTTTATTCAAACAAAAAAAACTGAAATATTTATTCGCTAGGTAGCATCGCGCACTTTGATCCAAACACAAAAGGGTATATCGAAAGAGTATACAGTATACCAAAAAGGTATACTTTGTTCTGAAACAACAAAAACTAAAATATTTGTTTGCTCGGTAGCATCGCATCTTAGATCCAAACACAAAAGAGTATACCAGAAGAGTATACAGTATACCGAAAGAGTATACTATGTTCAAAACAACAAAAACTGAAATATTTATTCGCTCGGTAGCATCCAAACACAAAAGGGTAAACCAGAAGAGTATACAGTATACCAAAAGGGTATACTTTGTTAAAAACAACAAAAACTGAAATATTTATTCTCTAGGTAGCATCACGCACTTTGATCCACACATAAAAGGGTATACCGGAAGAGTATACAGTATACCAAAAGGGTATACTTTGTTAAAAATAAAAACTGAAATATTTATTTGCTCGGTAGCATCCAAACACAAAAGGGTATAACGGAAGAGTAGACATTATACCAAAAGGGTATACTTTGTTAAAAAATACAAAAACTGAAATATTTATTCGATCGGTAGCATGGGTATACCGGAAGAGTATACAGTATACCAATATAGTATACTTTGTTCAAAACAACAAAAGCTGAAATATTTATTCGCTCGGTAGCATCGTGCACTTTGATCCAAACACAAAAGGATATATCGGAAGAGCATACAGTATATCAAAATGGTATAATTTGTTCAAAAACAACATAAACTAAAATATTTATTCACTTGGCAGCATCACACACTTGGATCCAAACTCAAAAGGGTATACCAGAAGAGTGTTTAGTATACTAAAGGGTATACTTTGTTCAAAACAACCTAAACTAAAATATTTATTCGCTCGGTAGCATCCAAACACAAAAGGGTATACCATAAGAGTATACAGTATACCAAAAGGGTATACTTTATTCAAAACAACAAAAACTGAAATATTTATTCGCTCGATAGCATTGGGCACTTTTATCCACACACAAAAGGGCATATCAGAAGAGTATACAGTATACCAAAAGGGTATACTTTGTTCAAAACAACAAAACCTGAAATATTTATTCGCTCGGTAGCATCCGAACACAAAAGGGCATACCGGAAGAGTATACAGTATACCAAAAAGGTATACTCTATTCAAAACAACATAAGCTGAAATATTTATTCGCTCGGTAGGATTGCACACATTAATCCAAACACAAAAGGGTATACCGGAAGAGTAAAGAGTATACCAAAAAGGTATACCTTGTTCAAACAACAAAAACTGAAAAATGTATTCGCTCGGTAGCATCGCGCACTTTGATCCACATACAAAAGGGTATACCGGAAGAGTATACAGTTTACCAAAAGGGTATACTTTGTTCAAAATAACAAAAACTGAAATATTTATTCGCTCGGTAGCATCGCGCACTTTGATCCAAACATAAAAGGGTATACAAGAAGAGTATACAGTATAGCTAAGGGTATACTTTGTTCAAAAACAACAAAAACTAAAATATTTATTCGCTAGGTAGTATCGCGCTCTTTGATCCACACATAAAAGGTAATACCGGAAGAGTATACGGTATACCAAAAGGGTATACTTTGTTCAAAATAAAAACTGAAATATTTATTCGCTCGGTAGCATCCAAACACAAAATGGTATACCGGAAGAGTATACATTATCTCAAAAGGGTATACTTTGTTCAAAAATACAAAAACTGAAATATTTACTCGCTCGGTAGTATGGGTATACCGGAAGAGTATACAGTATACCAATATAGTAAACTTTGTTCAAAAATACAAAAACTGAAATATTTACTTGCTCGGTAGCATGGGTATACCGGAAGAGTATACAGTATACCAATATAGTATACTTTGTTCAAAACAAAGAAAGCTGAAATATTTATTCGCTCGGTAGCATCGTGCACTTTGATCCAAACACAAAAGGATATATCGAAAGAGTATGCAGTATATCAAAAGGGTATAATTTGTTCAAAAACAACATAAACTAAAATATTTATTCACTCGGTAGCATCACACACTTGGATCCAAACACAAAAGGGTATACCAGAAGAGTTTTTAGTATACTAAAGGGTATACTTTGTTCAAAAAAACCTAAACTAAAATATTTATTCGCTCGGTAGCATCCAAACACAAAAAGGTACACCAGAAGAGTATACAGTATACGAAAAGGGTATACTTTGTTCAAAACAACAATAACTGAAATATTTATTCGCTCGGTAGCATCGCGCACTTTTATCCACACATAAAAGGGTATACCGGAAGAGTATACAGTATGCCAAATGGGTATACTTTGTTCAAAACAACAAAACCTGAAATATTTATTCGCTCGGTAGCATCCAAACACAAAAGGGTATACCGGAAGAGTATACAGTTTACCAAAAGTGTATACCGGAAGAGTATACAGTATACAAAAAGAGTATACTTTGTTCAAAACAATAAAAACTGAAATATTTATTTGCTCAGTAGCATCGCGCACTTTGACCCGCGCACAAAAGGGTCTGCCGAAAGAGTATACAGTATACCAAAAGGCTATACTTTATTCAAATAAAAAATAATTGAAATATTTATTCGCTAGGTAGCATCGCGCACTTTGATCCAAACGTAAAATGGTATATCGAATGAGTATACAGTATACCAAAAAGGTATACTTTGTTCAGAAACAACAAAAACTAAAATATTTATTTTGCTCGGTAGCATCGCATCTTAGATCCAAACACAAAATGGTATACCAGAAGAGTATACCGTATACCAAAAGGGTATACTATGTTCAAAACAACAAAAACAGAAATACTTATTTGCTCGGTAGCATCCAAACATAAAAAGGGTATACCAGAAGAGTATACAGTATACCAAAATGGTATACTTTGTTCAAAATAACAACAACTGAAATATTTATTCTCTAGGTAGCATCGCGCACTTTGATCCACACATAAAAGGGTATACCGGAAGAGTATACAGAATACCAAAACGGTATACTTTGTTCAAAATAAAAACTGAAATATTTATTCGCTCGGCAGCATCCAAACACAAAAGGGTATACCGGAAGAGTATACATTATACCAAAAGGGTAACTTTGTTCAAAAATACAAAAACTGAAATATTTACTCGCTCGGTAGCATGGGTATACCGGAAGAGTATCCAGTATACCAATAGAGTATAATTAGTTCAAAACAAAGAAAGCTGAAATATTTATTCGCTCGGAAGCATCGTGCACTTTGATCCAAACACAAAAGGATATATCAGAAGAGTATACAGTATATCAAAAGGGCATAATTTTTTCTAAAACAACATAAACTAAAACATTTACGAACTCGGTAGCAGCACACCCTTGGATCTAAACACAAAAGAGTATACCAGAGGAGTTTTTAGTATACTAAAGGTAATACTTTGTTAAGAAAACCTAAACTAAAATATTTATTCGCTCGGTAGCATCCAAACACAAAAGGGTATACCAGAAGAGTATACAGTATACCAAAAGGGAATACTTTGTTCAAAACAACAAAAACTGAAAAATTTATTCGCTCGGTAGAATCGCGCACTTTTATCCACACACAAAAGGATATCCCGGAAGAGAATACAGTATACCAAAAGGGTATACTTTATTCAAAGCAAAAAAACCTGAAATATTTATTCGTTCGGTAGCATCCAAACACAAAAGGGTTTCCCGGAAGAGTATCCAGTATACCAAAAAGATATACTCTGTTCAAAACAACAAAAGCTGAAATATTTATTCGATCGGTAGGATCGCGCACTTTAATCCAAACACAAAAGGATATACTGGAAGAGTATACAGTGTACCAAAAAGTATACTTTGTTCAAACAACAAAAACTGAAATTTGTATTCGTTCGGTAGCATCGCGCACTTTGATCCACACACAAAAGGGTATACCGGAAGAGTATACAATTTACCAAAAGGCTATACTTCATTCAAACAAAAAAAAAAACTGAAATATTTATTCGCTAGGCAGCATCGCGCACTTTGATCCAAACACAAAATTATATATCGAAAGAGTATATAGTATACCAAAAGGGTATACTTTGTTCTGAAACAACAAAAACTAAAATATTTATTTGCTCGGTAGCATCGCATCTTAGATCCAAACACAAAAGAGTATACCAGAAGAGTATACAGTATACCAAAAGGGTATACTATGTTCAAAACAGCAAAAATTGAAATATTTATTCGCTCGGTAGCATCCAAACACAAAAGGGTATACCAGAAGAGTATACAGTATACCAAAAGGGTATACTTTGTTCAAAACAACAAAAACTGAAATATTTATTCTCTAGGTAGCATCGCGCACTTTGATCCACACTTAAAAGGGTATACCGGAAGAGTATACAGTATACCAAAAGGGTATACTTTGATCAAAATAAAAACTAAAATATTTATTCGCTCGGTAGCATCCAAACACAAAAGGGTATACCGGAAGAGTATACATTGTACCAAAAGGGTATACTTTGTTCAAAAATACAAAAACTAAAATATTTATTCACTCGGTAGCATGGGTATACTGGAAGAGCATACTTTGTTCAAAACAACAAAAGCTGAAATATTTATTCGCTCGGTAGCATCGTGCACTTTGATCCAAACACAAAAGGATATATCGGAAGAGTATGCAGTATATCAAAATGGTATAATTTGTTCAAAAACAACATAAACTAAAATATTTATTCACTCGGTAGACTCACACACTTGGATCCAAACTCAAGAGGGTATACCAGAAGAGTTTTGAGTATACTAAATGGTATACTTTGTTCAAAACAACCTAAACTAAAATATTTATTCGCTCGGTAGCATTCAAACACAAAAGGGTATACCAGAAGAGTATACAGTATACCAAAAGGGTATACTTTGTTCAAAACAACAAAAACTGGAATATTTATTCGCTCGGTAGCATCGCGCACTTTAATCCAAACACAAAAGGGTATACTGGAAGAGTATACAATATACCAAAAGAGTATGCTTTGTCAAAAACAACAAAAACTTAAATATTTTTTTCGCTCGGTAGCATCGCATACTTTGATCAAAACAAAAAAAGGTATACCGGAAGAGTATACAGTATACCAAAAGAGTATACTTTGTTCAAAACAATAAAAACTGAAATACATATTTGCTCAGTAGCATCGCGCACTTTGACCCACGCACAAAAGGGTATGCCGAAAGAGTATACAGTATACCAAAAGGCTATACTTTATTCAAACAAAAAAAACTGAAATATTTATTCGCTAGGTAGCATCACGCACTTTGATCCAAACACAAAAGGGTATATCGAAAGAGTATACAGTATACCAAAAAGGTATACTTTGTTCTGAAACAACAAAAACTAAAATATTTGTTTGCTCGGTAGCATCGCATCTTAGATCCAAACACAAAAGAGTATACCAGAAGAGTATACAGTATACCGAAAGAGTATACTATGTTCAAAACAACAAAAACTGAAATATTTATTCGCTCGGTAGCATCCAAACACAAAAGGGTAAACCAGAAGAGTATACAGTATACCAAAAGGGTATACTTTGTTAAAAACAACAAAAACTGAAATATTTATTCTCTAGGTAGCATCACGCACTTTGATCCACACATAAAAGGGTATACCGGAAGAGTATACAGTATACCAAAAGGGTATACTTTGTTCAAAATAAAAACTGAAATATTTATTTGCTCGGTAGCATCCAAACACAAAAGGGTATAACGGAAGAGTAGACATTATACCAAAAGGGTATACTTTGTTAAAAAATACAAAAACTGAAATATTTATTCGCTCGGTAGCATGGGTATACCGGAAGAGTATACAGTATACCAATATAGTATACTTTGTTCAAAACAACAAAAGCTGAAATATTTATTCGCTCGGTAGCATCGTGCACTTTGATCCAAACACAAAAAGATATATCGGAAGAGCATACGGTATATCAAAATGGTATAATTTGTTCAAAAACAACATAAACTAAAATATTTATTCACTTGGTAGCATCACACACTTGGATCCAAACTCAAAAGGGTATACCAGAAGAGTTTTTAGTATACTAAAGGGTATACTTTGTTCAAAACAACCT
The DNA here is from genome assembly GCA_029990575.1 of Petunia axillaris subsp. axillaris. Lineage (NCBI taxonomy): Eukaryota > Viridiplantae > Streptophyta > Magnoliopsida > Solanales > Solanaceae > Petunia > Petunia axillaris. The sequence goes on along the minus strand of JARKNS010000001.1, from coordinate 5,663,695 downwards.
AAACTAAAATATTTATTCGCTCGGTAGCATCCAAACACAAAAGGGTATACCATAAGAGTATACAGTATACCAAAAGGGTATACTTTATTCAAAACAACAAAAAAAAAATATTTATTCGCTCGATAGCATTGCGCACGTTTATCCACACACAAAAGGGCATATCAGAAGAGTATACAGTATACCAAAAGGGTATACTTTGTTCAAAACAACAAAACCTGAAATATTTATTCGTTCGGTAGCATCCAAACACAAAAGGGTTTCCCGGAAGAGTATCCAGTATACCAAAAAGATATACTCTGTTCAAAACAACAAAAGCTGAAATATTTATTCGATCAGTAGGATCGCGCACTTTAATCCAAACACAAAAGGGTATACTGGAAGAGTAAAGAGTATACCAAAAAGGTATACCTTGTTCAAACAACAAAAACTGAAAAATGTATTCGCTCGGTAGCATCGCGCACTTTGATCCACATACAAAAGGGTATACCGGAAGAGTATACAGTTTACCAAAAGGGTATACTTTGTTCAAAATAACAAAAACTGAAATATTTATTCGCTCGGTAGCATCGCGCACTTTGATCCAAACACAAAAGGGTATACAAGAAGAGTATACAGTATAGCTAAGGGTATACTTTGTTCAAAAACAACAAAAACTAAAATATTTATTCGCTAGGTAGTATCGCGCTCTTTGATCCACACATAAAAGGTAATACCGGAAGAGTATACATTATACCAAAAGGGTATACTTTGTTCAAAAATACAAAAACTGAAATATTTACTCGCTCGGTAGTATGGGTATACCGGAAGAGTATACAGTATACCAATATAGTAAACTTTGTTCAAAAATACAAAAACTGAAATATTTACTTGCTCGGTAGCATGGGTATACCGGAAGAGTATACAGTATACCAATATAGTATACTTTGTTCAAAACAAAGAAAGCTGAAATATTTATTCGCTCGGTAGCATCGTGCACTTTGATCCAAACACAAAAGGATATATCGAAAGAGTATGCAGTATATCAAAAGGGTATAATTTGTTCAAAAACAACATAAACTAAAATATTTATTCACTCGTTAGCATCACACACTTGGATCCAAACACAAAAGGGTATACCAGAAGAGTTTTTAGTATACTAAAGGGTATACTTTGTTCAAAAAAACCTAAACTAAAATATTTATTCGCTCGGTAGCATCCAAACACAAAAAGGTACACCAGAAGAGTATACAGTATACGAAAAGGGTATACTTTGTTCAAAACAACAAAAACTGAAATATTTATTCGCTCGGTAGCATCGCGCACTTTTATCCACACATAAAAGGGTATACCGGAAGAGTATACAGTATACCAAATGGGTATACTTTGTTCAAAACAACAAAACCTGAAATATTTATTCGCTCGGTAGCATCCAAACACAAAAGGGTATACCGGAAGAGTATACAGTTTACCAAAAGTGTATACCGGAAGAGTATACAGTATACAAAAAGAGTATACTTTGTTCAAAACAATAAAAACTGAAATATTTATTTGCTCAGTAGCATCGCGCACTTTGACCCGCGCACAAAAGGGTCTGCCGAAAGAGTATACAGTATACCAAAAGGCTATACTTTATTCAAATAAAAAATAATTGAAATATTTATTCGCTAGGTAGCATCGCGCACTTTGATCCAAACGTAAAATGGTATATCGAATGAGTATACAGTATACCAAAAAGGTATACTTTGTTCAGAAACAACAAAAACTAAAATATTTATTTGCTCGGTAGCATCGCATCTTAGATCCAAACACAAAAGAGTATACCAGAAGAGTATACCGTATACCAAAAGGGTATACTATGTTCAAAAAAACAAAAACTGAAATATTTATTTGCTCGGTAGCATCCAAACACAAAAGGGTATACCAGAAGAGTATACAGTATACCAAAAGGGTATACTTTGTTCAAAATAACAACAACTGAAATATTTATTCTCTAGGTAGCATCGCGCACTTTGATCCACACATAAAAGAGTATACCGGAAGAGTATACAGAATACCAAAACGGTATACTTTGTTCAAAATAAAAACTGAAATATTTATTCGCTCGGCAGCATCCAAACACAAAAGGGTATACCGGAAGAGTATACATTATACCAAAAGGGTAACTTTATTCAAAAATACAAAAACAGAAATATTTACTCGCTCGGTAGCATGGGTATACCGGAAGAGTATCCAGTATACCAATATAGTATAATTAGTTCAAAACAAAGAAAGCTGAAATATTTATTCGCTCGGAAGCATCGTGCAATTTGATCCAAACATAAAAGGATATATCAGAAGAGTATACAGTATATCAAAAGGGCATAATTTGTTCTAAAACAACATAAACTTGAACATTTACTAACTCGGTAGCATCACACACTTGGATCCAAACACAAAAGAGTATACCAGAGGAGTTTTTAGTATACTAAAGGGTATACTTTGTTAAAAAAACCTAAACTAAAATATTTATTCGCTCGGTAGCATCCAAACACAAAAGGGTATACCAGAAGAGTATACAGTATACCAAAAGGGAATACTTTGTTCAAAACAACAAAAACTGAAATATTTATTCGCTCGGTAGCATCCCGCACTTTTATCCACACACAAAAGGATATCCCGGAAGAGAATACAGTATACCAAAAGGGTATACTTTATTCAAAACAAAAAAACCTGAAAAATTTATTCGCTCGGTAGCATCCAAACACAAAAGGATTTACCGGAAGAGTATCCAGTATACCAAAAAGATATACTCTGTTCAAAACAACAAAAGCTGAAATATTTATTCGATCGGTAGGATCGCGCACTTTAATCCAAACACAAAAGGGTATACTGAAAGAGTATACAGTGTACCAAAAAGTATACTTTGTTCAAACAACAAAAACTTAAATTTGTATTCGTTCGGTAGCATCGCGCACTTTGATCCACACACAAAAGGGTATACCGGAAGAGTATACAGTTTACCAAAAGGCTATACTTTATTCAAACAAAAAAAAACTGAAATATTTATTCGCTAGGTAGCATCGCGCATTTTGATCCAAACAGCAAATTATATATCGAAAGAGTATACAGTATACCAAAAGGGTATACTTTGTTCTGAAACAACAAAAACTAAATTATTTATTTGCTCGGTAGCATCGCATCTTAGATCCAAACACAAAAGAGTATACCAGAAGAGTATACAGTATACCAAAAGGGTATACTATGTTCAAAACAACAAAAATTGAAATATTTATTCGCTCGGTAGCATCCAAACACAAAAGGGTACACCAGAAGTGTATACAGTATACCAAAAGGGTATACTTTGTTCAAAACAACAAAAACTGAAATATTTATTCTCAAGGTAGCATCGCGCACTTTGATCCACACTTAAAAGGGTATACCGGAAGAGTATACAGTATACCAAAAGGGTATACTTTGATCAAAATAAAAACTGAAATATTTATTCGCTCGGTAGCATCCAAACACAAAAGGGTATACCAGAAGAGTATACATTATACCAAAAGGGTATACTTTGTTCAAAAATACAAAAACTAAAATATTTATTCACTCGGTAGCATGGGTATATCGGAAGAGTATACAGTATACCAATATAGTCTACTTTGTTCAAAACAACAAAAGCTAAAATATTTATTCGCTCGGTAGCATCGTGCACTTTGATCCAAACACAAAAGGATATATCAGAAGAGAATATAGTATATCAAAATGGTATAATTTGTTCAAAAACAACATAAACTAAAATATTTATTCACTCGGTAGACTCACACACTTGGATCCAAACTCAAGAGGGTATACCAGAAGAGTTTTGAGTATACTAAATGGTATACTTTGTTCAAAACAACCTAAACTAAAATATTTATTCGCTCGGTAGCATTCAAACACAAAAGGGTATACCATAAGAGTATACAGTATACCAAAAGGGTATACTTTGTTCAAAACAACAAAAACTGAAATATTTATTCGCTCGGTAGCATCGCGCACTTTAATCCAAACACAAAAGGGTATACTGGAAGAGTATACAATATACCAAAAGAGTATGCTTTGTCAAAAACAACAAAAACTGAAATATTTTTTTCGCTCGGTAGCATCGCACACTTTGATCAAAATAAAAAAAGGTATACCGGAAGAGTATACAGTATACCAAAAGAGTATACTTTGTTCAAAACAATAAAAACTGATATATATATTTGCTCAGTAGCATCGCGCACTTTGACCCACGCACAAAAGGGTATGCCGAAAGAGTATACAGTATACCAAAAGGCTATACTTTATTCAAACAAAAAAAACTGAAATATTTATTCGCTAGGTAGCATCGCGCACTTTGATCCAAACACAAAAGGGTATATCGAAAGAGTGTACAGTATACCAAAAAGGTATACTTTGTTCTGAAACAACAAAAACTAAAATATTTGTTTGCTCGGTAGCATCGCATCTTAGATCCAAACACAAAAGAGTATACCCGAAGAGTATATTGGTATAACCAAAAGAGTATACTATGTTCAAAACAACAAAAACTGAAATATTTATTCGCTCGGTAGCATCCAAACACAAAAGGGTATACCAGAAGAGTATACAGTATACCAAAAGGGTATACTTTGTTAAAAACAACAAAAACTGAAATATTTATTCTCTAGGTAGCATCACGCACTTCGATCCACACATAAAAGGGTATACCGGAAGAGTATACAATATACCAAAAGGGTATACTTTGTTCAAAATAAAAACTGAAATATTTATTTGCTCGGTAGCATCCAAACACAAAAGGGTATAACGGAAGAGTAGACATTATACCAAAAGGGTATACTTTGTTCAAAAATAAAAAAACTGAAATATTTATTCGCTCGGTAGCATGGGTATACCGGAAGAGTATACAGTAAACCAATATAGTATACTTTGTTCAAAACAACAAAAGCTGAAATATTTATTCGCTCGGTAGCATCGTGCAGTTTGATCCAAACACAAAAGGATATATCGGAAGAGTATACAGTATATCAAAATGGTATAATTTGTTCAAAAACAACATAAACTAAAATATTTATTCACTTGGTAGCATCACACATTTGGATCCAAACTTAAAAGGGTATACCAGAAGAGTTTTTAGTATACTAAAGGGTATACTTTGTTCAAAACAACCTAAACTAAAATATTTATTCGCTCGGTAGCATCCAAACACAAAAGGGTATACCATAAGAGTATACAGTATACCAAAAGGGTATACTTTATTCAAAACAACAAAAACTGAAATATTTATTCGCTGGATAGCATTGCGCACTTTTATCCACACGGAAAAGGGTATATCAGAAGAGTATACAGTATACCAAAAGGGTATACTTTGTTCAAAACAACAAAACCTGAAATATTTATTCGCTCGGTAGCATCCGAACACAAAAGGGCATACCGGAAGAGTATACAGTATACCAAAAAGGTATACTCTATTCAAAACAACAAAAGCTGAAATATTTATTCGCTCGGTAGGATTGCGCACTTTAATCCAAACACAAAAGGGTATACCGGAGGAGTATACAGTATACCAAAAAGGTATACCTTGTTCAAACAACAAAAACTGAAATATGCATTCGCTTGGTAGCATCGCGCACTTTGATCCACATACAAAAGGGTATACCGGAAGAGTATACAGTTTACCAAAAGGGTATACTTTGTTCAAAATAACAAAAACTGAAATATTTATTCGCTCGGTAGCATCGTGCACTTTGATTCAAACACAAAAGGGTATACAAGAAGAGTATACAGTATATATAAAGGGTATACTTTGTTCAAAAACAACAAAAACTAAAATACTTATTCGCTAGGTAGTATCGCGCACTTTGATCCACATATAAAAGGGTATACCGGAAGAGTATACAGTATACCAAAAGGGTATACTTTGTTCAAAATAAAAACTGAAATATGTATTCGCTCGGTAGCATCCAAACACAAAAGGGTATACCGGAAGAGTATACATTATACCAAAAGGGTATACTTTGTTCAAAAATACAAAAACTGAAATATTTACTCGTTCGGTAGCATGGATATACCGGAAGAGTATACAGTATACCAATATAGTAAACTTTGTTCAAAAATACAAAAACTGAAATATTTACTTGCTCGGTAGCATGGGTATACCGGAAGAGTATACAGTATACCAATATAGTATACTTTGTTCAAAACAAAGAAAGCTGAAATATTTATTCGCTCGGTAGCATCGTGCACTTTGATCCAAACACAAAAGGATATATCGAAAGAGTATACAGTATTTCAAAAGGGTATAATTTGTTCAAAAACAACATAAACTAAAATATTTATTCACTCGGTAGCATCACACACTTGGATCCATACACAAAAGGGTATACCAGAAGAGTTTTTAGTATACTAAAGGGTATACTTTGTTCAAAAAAACCTAAACTAAAATATTTATTCGCTCGGTAGCATCCAAACACAAAAAGGTACACCAGAAGAGTATACAGTATACGAAAAGGGTATACTTTGTTCAAAACAACAAAAATTGAAATATTTATTCGCTCGGTAGCATCGCGCACTTTTATCCACACATAAAAGGGTATACCGGAAGAGTATACAGTATACCAAAAGGGTATACTTTGTTCAAAACAACAAAACCTGAAATATTTATTCGCTCGGTAGCATCCAAACACAAAAGGGTATACCGGAAGAGTATACAGTTTACCAAAAGTGTATACCGGAAGAGTATACAGTATACAAAAAGAGTATACTTTGTTCAAAACAATAAAAACTGAAATATTTATTTGCTCAGTAGCATCGCGCACTTTGACCCGCGCACAAAAGGGTCTGCCGAAAGAGTATACAGTGTACCAAAAGGCTATACTTTATTCAAATAAAAAAAAATTGAAATATTTATTCGCTAGGTAGCATCGCGCACTTTGATCCAAACGTAAAATGGTATATCGAATGAGTATACAGTATACCAAAAAGGTATACTTTGTTCAGAAACAACAAAAACTAAAATATTTATTTGCTCGATAGCATCGCATCTTAGATCTAAACACAAAAGAATATACCAGAAGAGTATACCGTATACCAAAAGGGTATACTATGTTCAAAACAACAAAAATTGAAATATTTATTCGCTCGGTAGCATCCAAACACAAAAGGGTATACCGGAAGAGTATACAGTATACCAATAGGGTATATTTTGTTCAAAATAACAACAACTGAAATATTTATTCTCTAGGTAGTATCACGCACTTTGATCCACACATAAAAGGGTATACCGGAAGAGTATACAGAATACCAAAACGGTATACTTTGTTCTAAATAAAAACTGAAATATTTATTCGCTCGGCAGCATCCAAACACAAAAGGGTATGCCGGAAGAGTATACATTATACCAAAAGGGTATATTTTGTTCAAAAATACAAAAACTGAAATATTTACTCGCTCGGTAGCATGGGTATACCGGAAGAGTATCCAGTATACCAATATAGTATAATTAGTTCAAAACAAAGAAAGCTGAAATATTTATTCGCTCCGAAGCATCGTGCACTTTGATCCAAACATAAAAGGATATATCAGAAGAGTATACAGTATATCAAAAGGGCATAATTTGTTCTAAAACAACATAAACTTGAACATTTACTAACTCGGTAGCATCACACACTTGGATCCAAACACAAAAGAGTATACCAGAGGAGTTTTTAGTATACTAAAGGGTATACTTTGTTAAAAAAAACCTAAACTTAAATATTTATTCGCTCGGTAGCATCCAAACACAAAAGGGTATACCAGAAGAGTATACAGTATACCAAAAGGGAATACTTTGTTCACAACAACAAAAACTGAAATACTTATTCGCTCAATAACATCGCGCACTTTTATCCACACACAAAAGGACATCCCGGAAGAGAATACAGTATACCAAAAGGGTATACTTTATTCAAAACAAAAAAACCTGAAAAATTTATTCGCTCGGTAGCATCCAAACACAAAAGGATTTACCGGAAGAGTATCCAGTATACCAAAAAGATATACTCTGTTGAAAACAACAAAAGCTGAAATATTTATTCGCTCGGTAGGATTGCGCACTTTAATCCAAACACAAAAGGGTATACCGGAGGAGTATACAGTATACCAAAAAGGTATACCTTGTTCAAACAACAAAAACTGAAATATGCATTCGCTTGGTAGCATCGCGCACTTTGATCCACATACAAAAGGGTATACCGGAAGAGTATACAGTTTACCAAAAGGGTATACTTTGTTCAAAATAACAAAAACTGAAATATTTATTCGCTCGGTAGCATCGTGCACTTTGATTCAAACACAAAAGGGTATACAAGAAGAGTATACAGTATATATAAAGGGTATACTTTGTTCAAAAACAACAAAAACTAAAATACTTATTCGCTAGGTAGTATCGCGCACTTTGATCCACATATAAAAGGGTATACCGGAAGAGTATACAGTATACCAAAAGGGTATACTTTGTTCAAAATAAAAACTGAAATATGTATTCGCTCGGTAGCATCCAAACACAAAAGGGTATACCGGAAGAGTATACATTATACCAAAAGGGTATACTTTGTTCAAAAATACAAAAACTGAAATATTTACTCGCTCGGTAGCATGGATATACCGGAAGAGTATACAGTATACCAATATAGTAAACTTTGTTCAAAAATACAAAAACTGAAATATTTACTTGCTCGGTAGCATGGGTATACCGGAAGAGTATACAGTATACCAATATAGTATACTTTGTTCAAAACAAAGAAAGCTGAAATATTTATTCGCTCGGTAGCATCGTGCACTTTGATCCAAACACAAAAGGATATATCGAAAGAGTATACAGTATTTCAAAAGGGTATAATTTGTTCAAAAACAACATAAACTAAAATATTTATTCACTCGGTAGCATCACACACTTGGATCCATACACAAAAGGGTATACCAGAAGAGTTTTTAGTATACTAAAGGGTATACTTTGTTCAAAAAAACCTAAACTAAAATATTTATTCGCTCGGTAGCATCCAAACACAAAAAGGTACACCAGAAGAGTATACAGTATACGAAAAGGGTATACTTTGTTCAAAACAACAAAAACTGAAATATTTATTCGCTCGGTAGCATCGCGCACTTTTATCCACACATAAAAGGGTATACCGGAAGAGTATACAGTATACCAAAAGGGTATACTTTGTTCAAAATAACAAAACCTGAAATATTTATTCGCTCGGTAGCATCCAAACACAAAAGGGTATACCGGAAGAGTATACAGTATACCAAAAAGGTATACTCTGTTCAAAACAACAAAAACTGAAATATTTATTCGCTCGGTAGCATCCAAACACAAAAGGGTATACCGAAAGAGTATACAGTGTACCAAAAAGGTATACTTTGTTCAAACAACAAAAACTGAAATATTTATTCGCTCGGTAGCATCGCGCACTTTTATCCACACACAAAAGGGTATACCAGAAGAGTATACAGTATACCAAAAGGGTATACTTTGTTCAAAATAACAAAACCTGAAATATTTATTCGCTCGGTAGCATCCAAACACAAAAGGGCATACCGGAAGAGTATACAGTATACCTTCCAAACACAAAAGGGTATACCAGAAGAGTATACAGCATATCAAATGGGTATACTTTGTTCAAAAACAACAAAAACTAAAATATTTATTTGCTCGGTAGCATCGCACACTTGGATCCAAACACAAAAGGGTATACCAGAAGAGTATAAGTATACCAAAAGGGTATACTTTGTTCAAAATAAAAAAAAATTGAAATATTTATTCGCTCGGTAGCATCCAAACACAAAAGGGTATACCAGAAGAGTATACAGTATACAAAAAGGGTATACTTTGTTCAAATCAACAAAAACTTAAATATTTATTCGCTCGGTAGCATCGCGTACTTTGATACACATACAAAAGGGTATACCGGAAGAGTATACAGTATACCAAAAGGGTATACTTTATTCAAAACAACAAAAACTGAAATATTTATTCGCTCGGTAGCATCCAAACACAAAAAGGTATACCGGAAGAATATACAGTATATCAAAAGTGTATACTTTGTTCAAAACAACAAAAACTGAAATATTTATTCGCTCGGTAGCATCGTGCACTTTGATCCAAACATAAAAGGATATGTCGGAAGAGTATAAAGTATACCAAAAGGGTATACTTTGTTAAAAACAACAAAAACTTAAATATTTATTCGCTCGATAGCATCGCGCATTTTGATCCAAATACAAAAGGATAATCAGAAGCATTAAGATTGATAAACCAATCCCAATCACCACCATCTTTAAGCAAAATAGCAGCAGCTTGAAGTGTATTACTAACCATAGTAGGACCTCTATAAGTAACCAAATTAGATCTCACATATACTCTAGCATTACTAACTTTAACAAACAAAGGTTCATTTTTAACAAACTAAACTAACTCTAATCTCTCTTAAACTGAACCTTCAAGGTCTAAATGTACTACATATTGATTTAATGGATGATACAATACTTTTAATGTTCTCTTTAAGCTTACTCCATCACCAACTGAACCAGATATTAAGTATGCTAATCTTGGTATTGTTGAAAATGGCCTAGTTTGCTAAATATGTAGCTTTCATTCAATAAAGATTGGAACTTTAGCTTTGTTTGGTGATTTGTAAATTGGGGTTTTAGTTGAAAGTGTGAAAAGTATTAAGAAACATGAATTGAAAGTGCAAAAATTAATGGTGGCATCCATTTAGATTTCTTTAAAGTAAGTTCTATTTTTGTTTGTTTTAAATAGATCTATAGCTTGGAGAAAGATAATATTTTGTCTGAATACGATAAGACATTCCTTATAGCTAAGTAAGAGTGTGCATCAACCTTTTTTGTCTTTTCCTTTCAATGGAGAATTACATGATATTGTAAAAACCATCAGGGGTCGTTTGGTTTGCGGAGAAGTTATACAGGGATTATTAATACTGGGATTATAATACAGGGATTAGCAATACAGGGATTAATTTGTATATATACATATTTTGTTGAGTGTTTGGTTCGTTGTATTAAAAATGAGTTATGTATTTGTTTTTTAAATGGATGATTATTTTTTCCAATTATAACCCTTGGCTTCTTCATAGCACTTTTAATTACAAACCTCAACTCCATAACTCAAAACTTCATTGAATTGATCTACTGAGTTCACTACATTAGAAAAATTATTGACCAACATCAACAGTGTCTTTTTGTAATATCTTCCAACATATGAAGATTTTATGCTATAGGCTACTAGCAGAATTAACATTCTCTACACCTACGCGCATCAATTTCCTCTCCCTTCAATTTACCACTCCTTTTTCTTAAATTTTACAATCATCCAAATGTATGTCTTAATCCATAAATTACTAAACACAGTCGCTTTTTTTTTTTTTTTTTTTTGGGAACAAAGATTTTCAAATGGGTTATTGGTATCCAAAATTACCCCAAATTTAGTAGCTTCTAACGCATCAGAGGGTGTGCTACTGTCGTAATTGAGGGAAAAAAAGTAATGTCAGAGGAAGATAAAATCAAATGGATAATTTTGCGCACGTTGGAAGTTTGGAGAAGGTGCTTCGCCGACAATTCCGACTATGATATATGGAAACCCTGTGATAATGTAGTAATCTGTTGAAAATTGGAGAATCAAGTGTGGGCCGTCTTGTCTTTTTACACCTTATCCAGGTTTAGCTAATACAGGAATAGCTAATACCACCTTGAGTCAGATATAGAATTATACAGAGATTATTGTATTAGTTATACTTGTTTTAGTTATACCAGAATTGAAAAAGGCAACCAAACATTGGATTAAAGTATACAGGTTCTAATACAGGGATTGTTTATCCCAGTACATCAAACCAAACGTCCCCTCAGTGTTATATTATGTAGTAGTTATTTTAGGACATGAAGCTGTTGGCGTTAAGAAATTTATGGTCAAGAAATGTTAGCAAAGGAGAATTGATATTGTTTTATATAAGAAGGGCTATGTTACATTATAATTACAAGAACAATAGCAGGAAGATCAATCGAATAAAATATGACACAAATTAATCTCACGGAACCACCTATATGAAAGAAGAGCTATGCAATTGTTACATTAATAATACAAAAAGAGACCAATCTATATCCATACTCCACAATTTCATGAACTGAGAAAGAAGCCTATTTCTCTTAGCTCCAAAACAAAAATAAAAAGAAAAAAGACTAATCTACATGCACTTCACAATTGAGAGACAAATCAAAATTATCAATGTCAATGATAGAAGCAACATTGAAAGTAAAAAAGAAAGTCGAGAAAATGATACACTGTTAATTTTCCTCCTATTTTGTCCACTATCTCCTTCCCCATTTCCATCTTTCAAACATTGCTAAAATTCATTCCTTATCAAATTCCGATTTTCAGCTTCACAACACTTTTCACACTAGTGAGGCAGTGGACTTCTATATACGAATCAGGGATGGTATTATGCTAAACAATACACTGAACGTGGTTTTCTTTAAATGAATGTTCCAACTAAAAATGGAAAAAGAAGGAATGATTGATTTTTTCTACGTAACCAGTGAAACCTAGCTGCTGTACCACCACTAAAGCTTCTTCGACGCCGCAACACCATTGTTCCACTACTCACCGACTCACAAAGTAGTTACTCTACCGCTGCACATTATCGCCACAAGCTCATAACAGCCCCACAAGCTCATAAGCAGCCCCACGACACGGCCAACAATCTGCTTCATCAGCACCACCAAGCCATTTCCACTATCGCGTAGCCACAAAACTTGCCATCGCCACTGTCAAGACATCATTTCCATCATTGGTTCATCATCGCAACACCACCAAGGCACTGCCAGAGCTAGATCTAGGAAAATCCAGAGCTAAGGAATCTTTGAAAAATCTTCATAAAATTCAATCCGAAAATAACCTCATCTCACAGATTCAAAATAAACAACAAAAATACATAATATAAACAAAAACATCAATTAAAACATCATATATTCTAGGTCTTATAGCACTTCATCTATTGATCTCAAAACAAAAACTGAAATGATATTAACTCTTAGCTTTTAAGTAAACAAATTATAAGCCTGCATGTCAACCTCATATTCATCTTCACAACTTCAAGGTATTTAAATCTGTCCACACTATCAACTTGTTACGGTATAGTTTGTATGGATCTGTTCTCCATACTTACTAATTTGCCCGCTTCAACAATTTGTCCAAGAACCTCTTTTTCCTCAGCTTCAATGGTCATGTACGCATCAGGTTTTCGCAGCTTTTCAACATCATTTCGAACCTTCACTTGTTGCAGCAGCTATTGGAACAGTCACGCCCTAAAGCTTGTCCTTATCATTGCCCGAATCATGACCTACTGCAGCATTAAATTCAGTAACAGTAGCAGCACCTTTAGAATCTTTTCCACGTACAACAGAAAATTTTTTCGACTTCCCAGTCGAAGTTAGTTTGGGAGATGCGTTAATATCTGCACCTTTGGGTTTCCCTGCTTGGTTGGGAGATGTAATTGACGACTCTTTCCCAGTTGTTGTATGCGCTGTAGCGTTCATCATATATCCTTTTCCTCTAGACCTGCAATAAAAGAACCAACAATATCTTTTTCACCATCTCCAGAAAACGCAACAGAAGAACCTATATGTTTACAATCATTCTCGATTATATGGTGTAGAAGCCGCCCCTTCATCCTATTAACAATATTGTCACGCCCAGGTTGCTTTGGAGTATTAACTACACCAACCTTTTTATCAATGTTAGTAGCAGTAAGCAGCAGGTTTAATAACAGCTGCTACATCTCCTTTCTCTTCAACTTGCACACGAATTGATGTGCCAATTTGGATGGGAAACCTGATGCAACAATATTCCGTATTCCAGTTTCAACAATACTGGTATACTAGACATCCGAACCTACTGCGTGCCCTTTTCCCTCTTGAATACAATCAGCTTGAGTACTATCCTTTGCACCAGATTTTAGCATCTCCAGATTTAATTGACGCACTATTTCAAGCAATTTTCCATCTTAATAAAACTATTGCCTAACCTAGTTTTTGGTCACTGTTTCAAGCAGACAATATTGAACTAGTTCCGGCTTTTCTGTAATAACAAAAGTTGATTTCTCATAGCAACAATGTACATGTGGTTTGAAAGAATAACTGTGAGTGAAAATATACTAATAGCACCAGTAAAGCTCATGAAATCTCCAAGAAAAGGTAACAGAGCAGACAAGAAAATGGTAAATGCTAGATAACCACCTCTAACTGCAGTTCAGAGCGCTAGATTTCGAAAAGCCACTTCATTTCCTTTAATTCCATATTTTGGTATCCATGTACTCATACGTTGGACTTGCAAATACCTGCAATGAGCAATAAGACAAGATTTAGAGAGTGTGAAAAAATTCGATCTCCGGGTTATTTGTATCTTCTTAGAAAGACATATATAGCTCAATTATTTTAATGTTACAGAACATAATTTTTGCTTAGTTAATACAAAAAGGGACATCACAAAAACTTCTTTCATGTGCTATCATTTTCCAAAGTTAATCTTTGAGAGTGGACCTTCTGTTCAGCTTCAAGCTGTTATATCAACTCCTTAATCTAATCATTATAGAATTCAATTGAATCTAATTTTTCACAAATAATATCAAGAAAATCACTTTTGTGTGAAGGTTTTAGTGCATCAGGGTTTGTTTTCTTTGACTCTGCTTAGATGGCTTCAGCGCGTGCGAGCTTCTTTTTATACGCTTCTAACTCTTGTAAATTTTGCGCACCTAATAAATCACACATAGTAAATCAACAAGAGAATTGAAAATTTTGCGACGGAACAACTAAGGGAATTGATCACACAAGCACATTTACACATTCATAATAACTGGTGTTGTCTTAATCATCCATATTCCATATAACACAATTATTCTACAAGACAAAATGGTACATTCTTCCACTACACATATAATAACAATCATGACAAATATCTATGCATTAAATGTAGAGTACTACATTTTATGAAACGAGCATGTGTAAACAACACAACTATCCACAATAATAGACTACTGAAACAGTACAAGAATGTCAGATATGGTAATTACCTCCTCATTGTTTGTCACTACCATTGATATAAAATATTCCTGGGTAGATTGCTCTAAAGAATGAATCTATCTGCTCTTTTGTACACTAGTTGGAATCACTTATGTGAAATCCTCTACATCAATTTTGTTCGATTTTAGACCCATCTCTTAATTTGGCTTAATTCAGAACAATATAAAGGATTTCATATAAAGGACTCCAACAAGTTTTCAGAACAAAATTTTCCCGAAGAAACTATCTTTAAAATTGAACCAAAACCAAATCCAGAGAGTTTAAATTATCTTATTTATTACCCTAAATGATGAAGAATCGTTTGGGAATCGTCGATTCATTTAGGGCTTTTACGGTAGTAGAAAATCGTTTAGGAAGATGGATAGATCGACTGTCTTTTGATAAAGAATGAGCGTGTCTTCAGTTTTGCAAAAGAATGTGTATTGAGTGTAAATAAATTGGGCTGGTTGGGTATAGACGTAAATAAGATGGGTCGAATGTGTAGTGGGTGAAAAGCAATTCTTAATGGGTATAAAAACGTAAATAAGTTATTTTTGTGGGCATACAATGTAAAAACCTCTATTTACAAACCGAATCAAATCGAATTGTATCATACAGATTGTGAGGTTTTTTTTTTAAAGCATAGGGTTCAATTTAAAGTTGTAACTGTACTGAGGAATTAGGTTAGATTTATTTTACAAAAATAATCCAAAAAAGTACGGAATCGAACCAAATAAAATCATATGCATAAAATATATTTTATATATTAGATATTTATGTATTAATATATTTATATGTTTCTAGCTAACCTTTAAAATAAAAGTTAGAGAAATATTTCACCTTTGGGCTTGAGCCTTAAGGTGGAAGCTTATTGAATTAAAAAAAATGTCCTTGACTAGGTCAAACATAACTAACACTAGTTAAGTAATTTTGGGGTCCAATTATAATTATTAAAACTTTGGAGTAATATTAAAAATCTAAAAATTTTGAATTTCAAATATCCATTCTCAAATCTCATATTTTAAAATTTCAAATTCTGTCTTCTCTCTTTCATCTTCTTTTCATTTTCTCTTCTGCATGTTTTTTCTCCTTCCTTATACCTTCTTCTTCTTCTTCTTCTTCTTCTTCTTCTTCTCCTCCTCCTCCTCCTCCTCCTCCTCCTCCTCCTCCTCCTCCTCCTCCTCCTATCTCTTTATTCTTCTGAATTTATGGCCATTGTTGTCCTTTTTTTTTTCCTTTTTCTTAATGTAAAGTATGTTTATATTTTAATCGTATTAAGATTTTTGGAGAAAATTTCAGAAATAAAATATCTTTAACCATTAGAAGAGAATCTGACATCGATTCAACAAATTCAAAAGTTGTTGCACAAATTTTGATTAGTTGCAACAACTTTAGGAAGTTGCTGAACAAATTTTGATTTGTCTCAACAACTTTAGAAAGTTGTTGCAACAAATTCAAAAGTTGTTGCACAAATTCTATCTTGTTTCAGCAACTTTGCAAAGTTGTTGCAACAAATTACTGAATTTATTGCGATAATTGAAACTATTGTTGTTTCGTGTTAGTTTTTGTTAAAAAGGAGTTTTTGTAGCTGAGAATGAGGAAGAGGAGAGGGGGTGAAGAAGAATGTGGAGATCGGCGAGGAGGAGATGGAGATGGAGATGGAGATGGTGGAGGATGAGAAGGCTGAAATGAGGCGAAAAAGTGGAGATGGAGTAGGTGAACATTGAAGGGAGAGGGAGGTAGGTGGAGGTAGTGGAGGAGGAGGGGCCGAGTGGAAAGGGATAGGGGAGGGAAAAAGAGAAGAGGGAGGTAGGGGACTGTGTGTAAATAAAAAAATACTGGGGTTTTAAAAATATGTATCATTAATATCAAAATTAAAAAAGGTACATATAGCCAATACTTAAAACTTGAGTCACCTATCCTACAATAAAAAACTCAAAGGACACTAATAATAAAAAGACCCAGTAACCCTAATGTCCAATCAATTGTAGTACTACAAATATTGCTATTCAACCATGAAACTATTGTGCTTCAACAATAAAGTATATTCGGAATTTTTCGATTCCAACCTCCGTTAAATATATTCTCCATGACGTGGTAGATATATTTTATAAATTTTTTGTGGATAATTATTTGTGTTGGTCTTATAAAGTTTGTCCAATTTGGATAAAGGTTTACTCTTCATAGATTTATACCAAATAATCTACATTTAATAATTAATTTAGTGTAGAACAATAGATGATAGTCGGGTATATGTTTGAAGAAATGAATGAGCTTGAGTTTGACATTGAAATAATCTCAATGTTTAGTGTTGTCTCATTTTTTATTCTATGCATTCTCACCCACTCTTTAGAAATGAAGTCTTGAGATTTTGTATTTTAAAACGCTTCACATCCCCCATATTGCTCATGAATCATTTTTAGGCACCCCTCAAATATTCAACTGGAATATAATATCTTTACTTAGTTAAGATGGAATCAGTATTTTGATTCGGTCACCTAAACATATGAGTTTTATAAATAGAGTAATATATCGTTTTCAATGTTACTGACTAGTATGAAAAAATACATCTTTGATGGTAGGTAGTTTTAGATTACATAAATAAAAATAAAAAATTAACCAACAGTATCGAAATCGAAGAGAAGCCGAAATAATTGGGATGATTTTAAAAATTCAAATTTTGATTATATATACTAAAATAACTGAAAAATTGGTGTATAATAAAAATTTTAAAATAATTGATCGAACCATTGTGAAACAACCTCGATAAGTCGTCTCGGGAGTTAGGACTCCAATTAATGTGCTGAAAGCCTTAATAGCTCTATAAGGTCGATTAGGACTTGTTTGCAAAATTTGAGCTGATTCGGACCTTGTTTGGTAGGTTTTCTGAGAAGGTTGCTGTTTCGGTTGTCGGTAAAGCCTAAAAGAGGTTTCCGAGCTCGATTTGAGTAAATGAGCCCCGATTTAAAATTTGAAGGTTGCATTAGGTTCGTATGGCCATTTGTAACATATTGAAACTTTCGAAAGTGAAAACCGAGGTCGTTTGGATTGTTTTTACTAGTGTCCCGAAAGTCAAGAAATTAACCTCTTCCCGTGGGACCCACATCTTGAGTTACGGAGATTTGATTTATGATCCGTCTTCGTGAGCATGTCATATAAGTTTTTGTAACTTGTGTACAAAATTTGAGGTAATTGTCACATTTGGACCCAAATCCCAGCACCAACAAGTGCTGGTGCAGAATTCCCACCTTCTGGTGTAGCATGCGCGATAGCGCTCGTGGGGGTGCATGCACGCTGGTTGTTTCTTTCCCAAATTGCAGTGGCGCGCTCAGGAGCGCGACCGCGAAGAAAGGGTGGTGTGTAGGCATGTGGGGTAGCGCGACCGCGCCAGTTTTTGGGTACTAAATGGCCCTGTCGGCTTATATTGTTCCATATCCAATTCCAAGTGTTTCCAAGGGGTTTTCGATCCAAATTTAATGTACCAAATCAGAGGATATCCTTAGGTACGAATTCCAAGCTAGCTATTTTTTTTTAATTCATGCATCTGAGTTAGAATCTTATGAATTAATCTTGAGAAGAAAGAGGGTTAGAACCCTAACTTTCGAAATTGGGGAATTTATGTGAAATGAATTCGAAAATATAATCTAATAGTATATTTGAAATCGCGAGAGTATGAGGAGTCCGGAAATATAAATTTTTTGGATATTTGGCTAAGCCCAACTTAGGGGCATTTTCGTAATTTCCTTCTATCTTCGGCTTATAGCTTGCGATTCAGTTTGTAAGTGCTTATTTATGCAAAATATCTTGTTTGGCTTAGAGGAAAGTGGTTCCAAGAGGCGTCAGGAAGGAAAGAAGTTTGTTCAATAGTCCATTCGGTCCAAGATTAAAAGGTAAGTGGTTTCATCATTTCTTTGACGGCCTTCGGCCTTTATGGATGTTCTTCGCACGTATCTTTTATGTGTGTAGCTACCGAAGAAGCGTATTTATTGTCGACACCCATTTTTTTCCGAATCAGTTAAAGTTCGAAAAATGGCTCGACTTATTGAAACTCACGGGTAAAGACTTGGAGTCGCCACTTAACATATTTTTTAACTAGGCGTATTAGGGCACCTATTTTGATTCTAGCCGATTTTAATATTAACTCTGAAACTTGATCTACGAGTCGGATATTCTGAGTAAGGGTTCAAATTAACCCAAGAGGAAGGTTTTAGACACCTCTCACATTCCACCAAGTGTGGTTCCTGGCCGAACTAAATAATTGGGATTCAAACTAAAGTCAATCAAAATTAACTCTACTATAATATACAATTTAGGTACAAAAAGTTGTATAAGAAATGAATATTCATCTTCGCCAAAGACTTCCACTTTGTAAGATTGTACATGACAATTAAAACAAATTAGTTAGTATGTCAATACACAAAAATATAAGTAATTAAATAAAACAAAGATATAGGAAATGATGATAATATTCAAAATGTTCGCATTTTCCAATAATACCTCGCAAAATTGAGAAAAATGAATTAGTACAATAATAATAAAATAATAATAATAATGACAATAAATAGTAATAATAATAATAATAATAATAATAATAATAACAATAATAATAATAATATAATAAAATATAAAAAAGGGAAAATAGATTATTTTTTTTAAGATTTAGGCTCAAATTCGTTGTATCGGGTAGAGGTTTAAGGACGTCGATACCGCTGCAAACAATGGTGGCCGACCGTGTTGCCATGCCAGGTACCGGTCCTACACACTCTATGTTCACTTTGCAAAGTGTATACTCATCATCATCGCCTTTTTTTTTTGTTTGTTGTCGGGACACGTAATGGGCGGTAAATACGGGAAGGGACTTGTATTGGTCTCCAAACGTCATTGGCCATGTAGTATCTGTTTCAAATCCCTCTTTAAGCCTCAAAATAAAATATTTTCATTGGCTTGCAATAACTGTCAAAATTGCTCAGATCCAAACTAATAATAATCCTCCTGTCAACTTCAAAAATCAGAAATTCTTAGTCAAACGTCGAAGACAAAGCCAGGCAACATAAATTCATCATTGACATAATGTATCAAAGATAACATAAGCAACAGTAACGCCAATGCCATAGGCAATCCCAAAAATCATAGGAATAATAACGCCATTGATAAATCCCAGAACCACTGAAGGGAATCCTCAAGAAAATCGAGTCTGAGGGAAACAAAATAATTCCAGAAACAGCCAATGAACTATGGGATAATGGGACCGTCGAAGGAAAAGATTCAGGGATATGAGGAGCATTGGCTTCTCCGATGGGAGACTCAGCGGCATCGCTTCTATTCATCTCCGCCTCCTCTAATCTTCTTTTTAGTTCTTTCAACAATAGATCGCCAGCTAGATGGGCAAAATGATAAGGTCACCGGCGATGGTGATGTTCCGCCGCTGCTTCCACCGGTGGTGGAGTATTTTCTCCGATGACCCTTTTTCGATCTGTGACCCCCCCACTCCCTCTATTTTTTTGGTACTGTATTTATGGGGATGCGTGTATTTGTTTGTTCTTCTCCAGTGGTGGTGGTGATTTCCACCACTATTTCCAATCTGTACCAATTCATCTATTTTGACTTTTGTATCTTACTACTGGTATTGTGTATGTATGGTGTATTGTTTCTTGTTCATTTGATGGGTGTGTGTATTGGAGAGGGGAAGATGATGGTTGTTTGTATCTGTGGGTTTGGCGTGGGGGGTATAATAGAGGAAGAAGAAAGACTGTGATGTACTATGTGTGTCTGTTTCTGCGGTGGTAGTGTCAATGGAGTGTGAAAGATAGGAGGGGTGAGTGTGTATCACTGTTAGTGTATAATCGTGTGCGTGTTTTGTGTATTGGAGAAGAATGATACGTGAGGTAATGTCTTTGGATCTGTGGGTGTGTTTGTTTGGAGATGATGGGTATTGTGGAGTGTGTGTGCATCACTGTGGAGTGTACTGTATGTGTAGGGTGTATGTAATGGGTGTTACGGAGAAGACGGTGGGAATTGGGGGTTTGTTATATGCTGTATATTGATGAGTTTTTTGAAGACAAGAGGTGTAGTGTAGTACTGTGTATGTGTGTGTATGTTTGGTCTGCTCTGGATGTGTGTGGGGAAGAAGAAGACTCAGAAAGAGTGGGGTTTGCGTGTAGTTGTCTGCATATGCTGGTCCCTCTGTTGTGTTGTGGGTTTCTCTTTTTAAAAGAAAAGAGATTCAGAAATAGATATTGGGTGATTGACCTCAATCTTGGGATCTGATTATAATGGAGAGGGATTTAGGGAATAATTAGAAAGATTAGGGGTCAATTAAAGGGATTAAAAGGAAATGATTTCTGATATTGAGTAGAAGAGAAATACAAATTACTTTAAAAAATAGGGGATGTATCACGCTAGATAATATGTCCAAGTTCGAAAATTAAAGAGACAAAAGAAGAGAATATATTTTAGAATGGTAGGGATTTTCAAATGTATTTGCTTACGCATTTTGTCTAAGTTCGAGGTATATTGTATATTGGATTGAAATTTACTTAAAGGCACTAAATAAATATAAATATGTATATTGTATATACAAAAGAAAGAAGTGCACACATATAAACAAATTGTATCAAAATAAATTAATTACGTATAAATATCCATAAATAATTATTAAATATTGTAAATGCATTTAAATTTCACAAATAGCTATAATTTGAGACGTTTTTAATAAATAGCCTAAAATGATGAAATTATATAATATAGCCAAAATTATATATATAATGCATAAATAGGGGATAACACACGTAAATGCTTTCCTTCTAATGCAAATTTTACTCAAACAGTCAATATTGCACCTTCAGGTTAAATATAGTCAATTATAGATAATGGAGGGACATAATTGGGTGTTAACAGCTGCCCCTCTTCGCCCGGGGATGATGAAAAGAATTTTCGGGCAAAGAAAGTTGACGGAGTAGCCAGCTTTGTCACGACTGGCAAGCAAAATGGTAGGAAAGAAAATGAGAGCTTTGGGGTGTCTCGGTCGAACCCCAGTTTTGTGTATGTTTTGCCTCTTGGCGAGATAAATGATTGAAGAATAAAGCAGAGGCACTATCGAAGACGAGATATGGTCAATAGATCGAGCATGAGAAAAGAGCTTTTAATCATCCAAGTTATGAAGATGTGGTGCACGACACACCCATAAAGAGGAGTTTACACGGACATAGTTTACACTTCATCTCGATAAATGGGTCATCTTGCCTTCAATATTGTCTTAACTGAGCTGGGGAATATTGAGGAGTAAAGCACAATAACTATGCACGATTCAAACAGATGGGCCCGATTAAGCACGAAAACATGCACAATTGACACAGATAGTCATGAATAGGAAGGAACACAAACTGGCATCCAATCAAGAATGAAAGATTAGGTGGATCACTTGTGCGAGTGTGGAAATATAGATTTGAGTGCTTTGGAACTCAGCAAAAATAGATAGTTTGTGGGTATAGAAAAAACATTGTCAGTGAGATTAAGCTTCTTGAATGGTGTTCCAGAATGGTGCATAGTGTGCATTTGAGGTTTTGCGGTTGCACAAATTCATGTGCGATAGTTATTTTCTGGGGAGCAAGTGCAAGGGTATGTGAAATGGAGCAGGGGTTTGTCAAGGGGTCTGTCAAGGGGTCGGAGAGTGTTCTGTAACAAAAGTAGGATAAGTGCAACCAAAGATAATGACAAAGCAAACTCCCCTGTAGAGTTGAGCTCTCCTTTGTCATGTAGTTGTGTAGTCTGTTTCCAGGTGCTTTGAGTGTTAGGAAATAAATGCTTCTCTTCTGGGATATTCATTTGTTTGTCGTGTCGGGCTTTATACCTTGGGACACTGTCACACTGTTTCCTGCAATAATGGTGAGCTTGTTGCAAATGATATTTATAAATGTAAAGTAGACTCTCCTTTCGTTGGATCGTCTTGCCAGTGCCTCTCGTAAAGAGACCTATGCGCTCATCAGCACTGCTACTGCCTCCTTGTATAAAGGACCTACTTGCATGAAAAGAAAACTGCTACTGCCTCCTTGTAAAAAGGACCAACTGCTACTGCCTCTCGTCATGAGATGTATTTATGTCGCGTCGGGCTGTATACCCTGTGAATAAAAATATAGTGAAAGAGAAGAAAAGAAGTGCCTCTCGTCAGGAGATATTTTCCTACTCGTCGGGAACTATTTGCTTGCTCGTCAGGAGCTACTAAGTGCCTCTCGTTAGGAGATATTTGCCTGCTCGTCAGGAGCTGCTAAGTGCCTCTCGTCAGGAGATATTTGCCTGCTCGTCAAGAGCTGCTAAGTACCTCTCGTCAGGAGATATTTTCCTGCTCGTCGGAGCTACTAAGTGTCCCTCTCGTCAGGAGATATTTGCCTGCTCGTCGGGAGCTATTTGCCTGCTCGTCAGAGCTACTAAGTGCCTCTTGTCAGGAGATATTTGCCTGCTCGTCGGGAGCTATATACTCTGCATATAACGAGTGTAGTGCATGTCGCCAGCCTGTGTACCCTGCGAACAAAAAGTAAAGTGCATGTCGCCGGGCTGTGTACCCTGCCAACAAAAAGTAAAGTGCTTGTCGCCGGGATGTGTACCCTGCGAACCAAAAGTAAAGTGCCTGTCGCCAGGTTGTGTAACCTGCGAACCAAAAGTAAAGTGCCTGTTGCCGGCCTATGTACACTGCGAACAAAAAGTAAAGTGCCAATCGCGTCGAGCTGTGTACCCTGCGAGCAAAAAGTAAAGTAAGGTGATAAAAATAAAATGACATTATCATGTCTGCAATGTTGCTAAGAAATTCGTCGCGTTTTTGCATTTATCATGCCTGCACTCAAAAGAAAAAATTTTGTGTGTTGCGGGAGGAAGGGTTAGATATGTGCATTCTTCATCTGTTCCGTACCTTCCTCCTGTTGTGCCTTCTTTTATGAATCCTGGGCCTTGGTCAAGCTTTCTTCGGTGAATTCCCAATTTTGTACTTCGTCTCTCTTGAAATTTTTGAGGGAATCTCAAAAATTTCTGCCCTAGTTTCAGCTTGCGTCTTTTTTGGAATTTTTGAGGAGATCCTCAAATATTCTGCCCCAGTTCATTGTCTTTGATAGATCATCATGTTATGGTAGTGCCTGCAAAATAAACAAAAAATACGTGTGTATGTCCAATTTTAAGCCGGACGACCCTATTGTAGTGGTGCCTGCAAAACAAAATATATGAGTTTGTCCTATTTTAAGCTGGACAGAGCTGATCGTCATATTTTAAGCCTGACGAGGCTAGTCGCCATATTATAAGCCTGGCGAGGCTAGTCGTCATATTTTAAGCCTGGCGTGGCTGATCGTCATATTATAAGCCTGACGAGGCTGGTCGTCATATTCTAAGCCTGACGACGCTGGTCGTCATATTTTAAGCCTGACGTGGCTGATCGTCATATTCTAAGCCTGATGTGGCTGATCGTCATATTCTAAGCCTGATGAGGCTGGTCGTCATATCATAAGCCTGACGAGGCTAGTCGCCATATTATAAGCCTGGCGAGGCTAGTCGTCATATTTTAAGCCTGGCGTGGCTGATCGTCATATTATAAGCCTGACGAGGCTGGTCGTCATATTCTAAGCCTGACGACGCTGGTCGTCATATTTTAAGCCTGACGTGGCTGATCGTCATATTCTAAGCCTGACGTGGCTGATCGTCATATTCTAAGCTTGACGAGGCTGGTCGTCATATCATAAGCCTGACAAGGCTGATCGTCATATTATAAGCCTGACGGGACTAATCGTCATATTTTAAGCCTGACGAGGCTGGTCATCATATTTTAAGCCTGACGAGGCTGGTCGTCATATTATAAGCCTGACGAGGCTGGTCATCATATTATAAGCCTAACGTGGCTGAGCGTCATATTAAAAGCTTGACGCGGCTAATCATCATATTTTAAGCATGACGAGGCTGGTCGTCATATTTTAAGCCTGACGAGGCTAATCATCATATTTTAAGCTTGACAGGGCTAACCGTCATATTTTAAGCCTATCGTGGCTTGTCGTCATATTATAAGCGTGACGTGGCTAAAGTGCTATCATGTCCGTTGTGATTGCCTGCTAGTCTTATGTTTGTGCTGAAGGATCTGTTTTCAAAGAAAGATTCATTAGTCGAAACAATGTGGTTGCATTGCACTGAACATTAATGCATTGGCTTGAATCTGCATTTGTCGTTTAGTGTAATGATTGGGTATCTCGATGACTCTGATTATGTGGATACTTGCATATTTAGACTGAGGTTTTGTATTTAGATGAGCCGGATTAGAGGTTATCCAAAATTTTATTTGTCTTGCACTGTGATGGGGTGTCTTCATGTTTCTTGCTTATTTTTGATGGATTGGTCTGTGTAGAAAATTTAGTTGTGGCTCGAGAGTTTTGCAACTTCCATTTGTTGGTTCTTGTTGTTTCATTGTTTGGCCCTCGCCAATGAGGCTTCGAATTTTGTGTTTCGGTGCCGGGTATTTTGCGATATCAGGGTGTTGAATATTTGAGTGAAGGGTGTAGATCTTTCTTGGATCGATTTTCGGAATGGGTATCTAGGGAGTAGTTTGTATGTTGGTTGCAATATCTTTTGAATGAGCTAAAAGAGTAAAAGTATGAGGTTTTATCTTTTCGTCTGTCCTTGATTGTGTTGAGCCTTTGAAAGTCTTGACAGAGTGGAGATTGTTTATTGCGTAAGTTGGGTGCAGTGTAGGGCTATGGGTTTTGCGGGCTCTGGTTGTGTAGTGATTGGATCTCTTTCTTGTGACACTTGTGTGGGTATACCGCTGGCTGATCTTGTTTGTCTAACACAAAGAACTTGCATAGTGGTAGGATTGTTTGAATTTTTTCGGTGTCATGTGCCCATGGTTGGAAAGACTTTGTTCCAGAAGTAAATATTGTCGGCTCGGTTTGCCATTTCGGCTTCTTCTTAATGCAGATTTTTAACCAATTTCTGTGTTCAAATACAAAGCAACCATAATAAGGTGACAACATGCACAAACTGGGTTAGCACTTTAGCAAAGATTTGAAGCAAAAGATAACACATAAAACATAAGAGAATGCCTAGACAGCGGATGATGGATTAACGCTTGAATTTGGAAATTATGATAAATTGTATAGAGATTCCAAAAGATTGCTTGAGTACTTTATGTAGCAGTCAATACAAGGATTTTAGTTAAATGACTTTGCTTTTTTACACAGGAGATGAGGAGTTGAATGTCGATAAAGATGTTGCGATAGACTGTGTTGTGTGACAGAAAGGGAGGTCGGCTTTTGTTGAAGATCAAGGTCTTAAGTCCATTTGTCATCCTTCCTTGCGAATTTAGGCCCGTTGCGAGTTTGTGCTTTTTTGAAAGAGATATTCAATGATTTTCATATTTGCCAACCAACTACTACAATCCAATCTTTGCCTCAACTTTCCTTGTCAGGTAGATTTTGTTGCCAAGAGACCAATCCTAGTGTATCATGTATATTCTTAGATCACATGCTTCAGTCAAGACCGTTTTAGAGGTTGACTTATTGTATTCCTTGCTCAATGTAGTTGTTGTCATGAAAATTTATTCAAATAAAGCTTTTGGCAAAATCGCTCCAAGAAATCTGCCTGCCCCTATTTTGTATCAAATTAATTCATGGTCTTGTAAGTGTCTCAAATAGCTTTATCTTGAGTTCATCGTCTCGTCCCACACTTGCTAGTTGGTAGGGATATGCTTTCAATACTCAGCAAGAGTTTCTAGCTCCGTCATATAATGGAATTTTTGTCACTGTGCCTTTGCATTCTTTTCCAAATTGAATCAGCCTACTAATTTTGGTTGTTATGCATAAACCTTTGTATCATCAAGCGGGTTTCGATCATTTCACACTTTCTTATTGCCTTGTGATAAACCCTTGAACATATTTTAAGCCATGAATAAGTGCAAGTTTAGAAATATTTTGGATTTTCTTAAATGTATTACAATATGGACTAGACCGACAAAATGATCCTCAGACATTGTGTCAAAACAAAGTATTTCGATAAGTCATGTGTGCCTTTGAGTTTGACCAGCAAATCTCTTGCCTTGTCAATTTTCCGCTTTGTGTGTATAGTGCTTGCTATTACAAACTCTTCATGTTTTGAGAAATCCCTGATACGTGCACTTTGCTTAACCAAATCTTCTGCCTTGGTATTCAACTTAAGCCAACCATATGGATAATAGGGTTTTGAGTTCGTAGGGGATAGGGGAAATCAAGACATACGAAAGATTTCTAACATCAGGATTTGGGCATAGAGTAGGGAGATGAGGTGCCTTGGTAGGAGATTGGATTTGGAAAGGGATTGACTTAGGCAGAAAGATACCTAGAGCAATCAAGAAAATTCACGTAATGCACACCTAGCAATTAAAAATGTATCCTAACTGCTTTATGCATGATGATTTGGAAAGAGTTTTGAGCCACATGTATCATTTCATTTGCTACAAAATGCGGAGTCTAAAAGAGAATATTGCATTTATCAAATATTGGTCTTTATTAGAATGGTTGATATTGTAACATCATAGGAGAAGGAAATGACTAAACATTGCTAGGAAATTAGATCATGGCCCGAGCGAGCATTCTTCACATTGATCCAACCTCAGAAGATCCATTTTCTTCCTCTTCGGACGAATCTTTGTTAGACGAACTTTCCCTTGACGAGTCTCCTTGGAAGATGATATTGTCTGCGTTAGTTAAGATCCAGGATATGTCGAATGTGAAGCTTTTCAACATTTCCCAAGCCCTCCTTCCTTTCTCCTCTATTCTTTTGTCAGCCACAGAGTCCATTCCTTCGCTAGCCCATACACTGATAGACTTTATGCGTTTTATCAGGAGTTCTGCCTTATTGCGCCATTTGTCTTTTTCTTTGTTCTTTGCTTCGACCAATCTTTGCTTTTTCACTATTTTCTCTCGTGCCTTTGCCAGTTGTTTGTGTAGGCTCTTGCACTCATATTCCAATTCATCAGCATTTTTTTCCTTTTTTTTGTTGCTCTTGGTTGAACTGCCTTTGCTATGTCTTTCCTTAGCCAGTCTGGATAATCTTCATCATAGCCTGCATCAAACCTGTCTCGTCCAATAGTTTCAAATCCTATTTGTTGCCTTTCTTTCCAAAGTTCTAATATCTTGTCTTTGAGCGGTACCACTCCTCCGAAGATATCTGCTTTGAAACTTCTGATGTCTGCAATTTGGGGGTGCAGTCTACTTTCTCCCTGCTTGTCTGACGCGACTCGAAATCCAAGTAGGCCGTGCAGGCACCCGGCATCCTCCCCTAGACTCGTCGGGCGAACCCTTACCAATCAAATTAGGAAAATAAATATAACAATTTATAAATAAGAACAAGCCTTTTTTTAAAAAAATACAGACATACTGATACCCCTAAGCTGTACAAAAGAAATTACAGCTGACTACCCAACATACTAGGTTTAGGGCTATCCAGACCAGACATCTAAGAGTACAAAAGAAAACAAGTACCTCTTGAAGGGAGCAAAATGCAACTGAAATAATAAACTATAAACTGGTGGCCATACGGAATAAAGCTGGCTCACCCTGATAGCTGAAGTCGTCTTCGCTCCTGAACAACGCGGCGAACTCAATCCTGGAGCGAACCTGTCGAAATTAAATAGATAGACAAAAACAAACAACAAACAAGGGTGAGTCAAAAGGACTCAATAAGTAGGACAGACTAGCCACCTCAAAGAATAGGATAGCTAGTCAGGGAGATGAAACAGATAAACCAAATTCCTCTTATTTAAATTATAAAAAGGCAGAGCCAGATAATAACCGAAATCACGTATGGAATGACAAACTCATCGACAACCAGGATCGTAAGATAACCAAAACATATAGGTATCCCGAACACATCAACAATCAGAAATACATCCTGTTGCGGCGTGCAACCCGATCTATATATTTATACCATTGCGGCGTGCAACCTGATCCCCGCAACCCAGAATACGAGCCAGAAATATATAGGCAAAATGAGATATGTCTACGACATAGTATACATACCGCATACATAAAACACAACACAATACACACAATAGTCAGTTTGCGGGGCAACGAGATGGGATGAATAATGCAGTCACATATGCCTGATACCTTTCTCGGACGCGGGACTCTCATCGTCTACCGGGAGATATATGCAATAATGACCCTTCACCGGCTTGGGACTCTCATCGATTACCGGGAAGTAAATGCAATGATGATCCTTCACCGGTGCGGGACTCTCATCGCCAACCGGGAAGCATATGCAATGATGATCCTTCACCGGTACGGGACTCTCATCGCCAACCGGGAAGTATATGTAATAATGACCCTTCACCGGTGCGGGACTCTCATCGCCAACCGGGAAGTATATGTAATAATGATCCTTCACCGGCTCGGGACTCTCATCGATTACCGGGAAGTATATGCGATACTCAAAACCAGAGTGCCATGCTCATATGCTCAATGCAATACCAACAACAGGGCATAACATATAATGCACAATATAATTCCAAAGCTAAGGCGTGATGAGTACGCCTATCGGCAGCTACACACGTAAGGAACACGTGGTAGAAAATCCACGAGGCCAGGTGCCTCCAAAGAATGGATATAAATACTTATCTTGTTACAAAGTTAGTACATCCACCCAATGACCGCTTGTCCTTTGGTTTCATTTCCAAACGATCCCACTCTATTCAATAAGCAGAAAAATATATCAAATTAGGCTAAATGCTTCATTCCTCACATCTTAGGGCAATCTGGTTAGGAACCTGATACCCTATTCGCATACGCAATACGCAGGTCAGGCCTATATACAGGGTTTAAGGCCACATAACCAAACCCCAAATAAATTGCATTTATATGTTGCCCATAACTCACTGAGTACGAATATATAATCAATTTCATTATCGGGGTCCATTTGACCCTTTAAACTATCAATTTACGTCATTAGGACGATGTCTAAGATCTCTAATTTTACCGTAAAAATATATTCAAACATACGTAATAAACACAAATAATATATTAAGATCATTACCTGAATGTTTCGGGGTAAAAATTCTACTATTTTTCCGGTTCTTTTCTCATTTTCTGGCATTTTTTCACTGCGTGTTCTTCATTTTATGTTTATGTGTATGTATGTACGTATGTTTCTGTTGTCCAAATTGATTAGGGGGATATATATCCCCCACCGCCTAACTTCCTTTTAACGTTTTGTCATTTTTTTTTTAAATTCGCTGCTACGATAAAAATTAAAACGGTACCCTACGATATTCGAAATAATCCCAACTTTTGCATACAAGTTATAAAAAATATATGTAACATACTCGCGAAGGCGGATCTCAAATTGGACTCCCGAAACTCAAGATGCGAATTTAAATAGAAAAAGTCAAATTATTTAACTTTCGGCATTTTAGCGGAAACTAGCCGAACAATATCGAAATTCTCTTTCGAAAAATCACAAAAGTCGCAAATAATCAGATGAACCTAATGGCTCTTTCGGATTTCAAATCAGAGCTCATTCGCCAATACCGAGCTCGTAAATCTCTTTTTAATATTTATCGACGATAAAAACTGAAACCTTCTTCCGATACCTACCAAACGAAGTCTGATTTAGCTCAAATTTTACAGACAGGTCCTAATGGATATTACGAATATTTTAAAATTATCGGTACGCCAATCAGAGTCCTAACTTCCGAAACGACTGACCGAGGTCGTTTCATTCTCCTCCACTTATACTCTCGTTCGTCCTCGAACGAGCCTAAGTCCAAAGCAAGATTCACGCAGATAACAAGAGAACTTGCACGACCTTCATGAGCTACTCCACGGGCATTATTTCCTGATTACAGGATCAGAATTATAACACGCATATCGAACTCTTAGATAAAAACATAGCTGGATAATATGATAACATCATTGCCCAACTTATTCGATATAGAATAGGACGATGAAACAAAGAATTAGCTTACGCTTCAGCAACGCCTTAGAGATTTAATATTATGATTCGACATCAATTGGAGGAAGACTCCTCCACTTAGAGCATAAACTCATACAAATAATTTTGAATAGGAATAATCATCCCCGCACAACCTGTTGGCCTAAAGAAGATTTGGCTAAAAACTGAATGTAGGCAGACCTAAGCTACCAAACTAACCTTTCGAGTTGCCAAACAGCTGCAACTCCCGAGTTCACAACTCCATACCTTTGTCATAAACACCACCGCCTGATGGATGGTACTTCTATATAAAAATTTCGGCAGAGTTTCTTCTGAAACTGGATGATCCACAAAACAGAACCAGCATTATACTGTACATGGGAATGGATACCCGGATAAGTTGATAACATAAACATGTTAAACGGATAACAAGATGAGACAACTGGATGACATAACAAATCCGCAGATAGAATGTCTGGACAGCACCACTGTCCTGATTTTCAACCTAATTTTCAGAGTATAGATCAAAGTTATAGACTTCATAAAAGTTTTAGATATATGTCTTAGGGTTCCAGGGAATCTTAAAGCATCTTAATATCAATTTTGTACAAGGAGTTATGTGCAAACTACTAACAGCTGTCCGAAGATAAAAATAATTTTCCAGATTTTGAAACATTTTGTGCTACTATTTTGGACATCTTTTACCGTGGTTCTTAGCAGTGCTATCGTTTGGAAGAGTAAGTGTTTGTATCCAAAACAATAATATGCTTACCCGGTTACCTTGACATGCACTCTGGCTCAACACAGGGAACATCACAATAGGTTACTGATCACCTAAGCTCACCAGTGTCGAAAGAAGAAGAGATGGCAATAAACTGAGGATAGAAATAATTAGATCTTTATGAAGCTCATCATCTTATTTATTTGGCTACCAGACCTAGACTACTTACGAGTCAAGCTAGCCAAAGAATCACAATTGAAGAAATAGATATTAAATTAGCTCTATGGAACAACATCCATGCCAATTTAACCTCCCAATAAGAAGGAAACTCTGACAATTTACCAGAAACCATGTTATAACCCAGATAAACTCATAGGATAACATGACTTTACTAGCATTCTGAACCAAGATGAGATACGTAGATCGAATATTACTTACTAACCACTTACCAATCAAATTAGAAAAATAAATATAACAATTCATAAATAAGAACAAGGCTTTTTTTAAAAAAAAACACAGACATACTGGTACCCCTAAGCTGTACAAAAGAAATTACAGCTGACTACCCAACATACTAGTTTTAGGGCTATCCAGACCAGACATCTAAGAGTACAAAAGAAAACAGATACCTCTTGAAGGGAGCAAAATGCAACTGAAATAATAAACCATAAACTGGTGGCCATCCGGAATAAAGCTGGCTAACCATGACAGCTGAAGTCGTCTTCGCTCCTGAACAACGCGGCGAACTCAATCCTGGAGCGAACCTGCCGAAACGAAATAGATAGACAAAAACAAACAACAAACAAGGGTGAGTCAAAAGGACTCAATATGTGGGGCAGACTAGCCACCTCAAAGAATAGGATAGCTAGTCTAGGAGATGAAACAGATAAACCAAATTCCTCTTATTTAAATTAAAAAAAGGCAGAGCCAGATAATAACCGGAAACACGTGTGGAATGAAAAACTCATCGACAACCATGAACGTAAGATAACCAAAACATATAGGTATCCCGAACACATCAACAATCAGAAATACATCCTGTTGCGGTGTGCAACCCGATCCATATATTTATCGTGTCGCGGCGTGCAACCCGATCCATATATTTATACCATTGCGGCATGCAACCTGATCCCCGCAACCCAGAATACGAGCCAGAAATATATAGGCAAAATGAGATATGTCTACGACATAGTATACATACCGCATACATAAAACACAACACAATACACACAATAGTCAGTATGCGGGGCAATGAGAACGGATGAATAATGCAGTCACATATGCCTGATACCTACCTCCGGCGCGGGACTCTCATCGTCTACCGGGAGATATATACAATAATGACCCTTCACCGGCTCGGGACTCTCATCGATTACCGGGAAGTATATGCAATGATGATCCTTCACCGGTGCGGGACTCTCATCGCCAACCGGGAAGTATATGTAATCATGACCCTTCACCGGTGTCGGGAAGTATATGTAATAATGATCCTTCACCGGCTCGGGACTCTCATCGATTACCGGGAAGTATATGTGATACTCAAAACCAGAGTGCAATGCTCATATGCTCAATGCAATACCAACAACAGGGCATAACATATAATACACAATATAATTCCAAAGCTAAGGTGTGATGAGTACGCCTATCGGCAGCTACACACGTAAGGAACACGTGGTAGAAAATCCACGAGGCCAGGTGCCTCCAAAGAAATGGATATAAACACTTACATTGTTACAAAGTTAGTACATCCACTCAATGACCGCTTGTCCTTTGGTTTCATTTCTAAACGATCCCACTCTATTCAATAAGCAGAAAAATATATCAAATTAGGCTAAAGGCTTAATTCCTCACATCTTAGGGCAATCTGGTTAGGAACCTGATACCCTATTCGCATACGCAATACGCAGGCCAGGCCTATATACAGGGTTTAAGGCCACATAACCAAACCCCAAATAAATAACATTTATAAGTTGCCCATAACTCACTGAGTACGAATATATAATCAATTTCATTATCGGGGTCCATTTGACCCTTTAAACTATCAATTTACGTCATTAGGGCGATGTCTAAGATCCCTATTTTTACCGTGAAAATATATTCAAACATACGTAATAAACTCAAATAATATATTAAGATCATTACCTGAATGTTTCGGGGTAATAATACTACTAATTTCCCGGCTCTTTTCTCATTTTTTGGCATTTTTCCACTGCGTATTTTCCATTTTATGTTTCTGTGTATGTATGTACGTATGTTTCTGTTGTCCAAATTGATTAGGGGGATATATATTCCCCACCGCCTAACTTCATTTTAACGTTTTGTCATTTTTTTTTAAAATTCGCTGCTACGATAAAAATTAAAACGGTACCCTACGATATTCGAAATAATTCCAACATTTTGCATACAAGCTATACAAAATATATGTAACATACTCGCGAAGGCGGATCTCAAATTGGACTCTCGAAACTCAAGATGCAAATTTAAATAAAAAAGTCAAATTATTTAACTTTCGGCATTTTAGCGGAAACTAGCCGAACAATATCGAAATTCACTTTCGAAAAATCACAAAAGTCAGAAATAATCATACGAACCTAATGGCACTTTCGGATTTCGAATCAGAGCTCATTCGCCAATCCCGATCTCGTAAATCTCTTTTTAATATTTATCGACGATAAAAACTGAAACCTTCTTCCGATGCCTACCGAACAAAGTCTGATTTAGCTCAAATTTTACAGACAGGTCCTAATGGATATTACGAATATTTTAAAATTATCGGTACGCCAATCAGAGTCCTAACTTCCGAAATGACTGACCGAGGTCGTTTCTTCTCTAAGTAGAAGTGTATGGGTAAACTCCTCTAAAGCCTACTAAAATGAGAAATGAGTACATTTCCGACCGTGTGATAACTGTAGTGCTGAGAAAATAATCAAACATCCATTGTATATTTTCGGATGTCAACTAAGAAATCTTGTGGTGCCAGCCTTTGGTGGTTGTTGGCCCGTCCCACTTTTCAAGAGCACTGTCCATGCGGGCGGTATATGTCAAGATGTAGTTTTTTGTTGGTATGGAGTAGAAGGCTTGGTCTGTGCTGTTCTTCTTGTGCAAATGCTCCTTCAACTAAATTTGTAGAAGCAAATTGCAACCTTCGAAAAAGCTAGCGCCCTTCTTGCATCTTTCAAAAGCTCGGTATATTTCTGCAATAATCATTGGTACCAAAGTTTATTTTTTGTTGAAGTGCTTGAGTAAGGTATCGACAATCGATACCATGCAAACATCAACTCGTCCTTTGTGTTCTGGAAACACGACAGTCCCTCCGCTCTTGCCAATCTGCCTGGTTAATGTTGAAATAGTCTTCGGCTTCTTGAAATGCTTCTCCATACCCAAATTTGATGTAGAGGGAAGCAAGAGAAATTGCCGACTGCCTTAACTGTCTGTGCATTACTCAGGCTTAAACCCTACCATTTCGAAGAACTCCTTGGGTGCAATGTTCGTAGGCATCAAGACTTCTTCAATTTCAAATGATAATTGATTTAACCTATCTATTTCTTCCAGTAATGATGTAAACTCTACACTCCCAAAGTGAAAAACTGCTCGGTCTGCATCCTAATAGTGTACTGCTGCTTCGACTATCCCTCTCATTGCCGTGTGCTCCATTAGTGAAATCAGGTTCCCCAACACCACTTTAACTCGGTTTTGTTGATCTATGCTTAGGTTTCCCCACCAATCTCTGAGTAATTGAGGGATTTCAGTAACCATATCAAATGTTCTATTGGCCATGATCTTTTGGAAAAGGTGAAGGACGCTAGGAAAAGGGGAGAAGAAAGTACCTAAAATTCGCTTTATTGCAAACAAATGATCAACGTGTGCACAAGGTTTTGAAAACAATGCAACAGAGAGTATGAAGAGATACATCCTCGTGGGTTGTGAACATTTTAGACACTTTAGATGAAAGTTGCTAATGGACTTTTGACAAACTACGGATAGCAAGTCTTTATATAATGCGTAAAGGATAAATGCGCATTATGTGTCATCCCGTTTATCAAGCGGTCATTTCTGCTTCAAATTGGGCCTTTAATGTTTTTTCGGTTACCTTTTGCGCGTTTGAATAACATTGAATACAGAATGATTCCAACCGCTTAGGAATAAACAGTCGTGTCTGATTCAATTTCGGCTTTGATGCCTCTTCGGTTACCTTTTGTACCTTTGAAAGACATTGAACACCGAATGATTTTAACCGCTTAGGAATAAATGGTCGTTTCTGATTCAATTTGGGCTTTGATGCCGTTTCGGTTACCATTTGTGCCTTTGAATGGAATTGAATACAGAATGATTCCAATCTTTAGGAATAAACAGTCGTTTGTCAGGTCGTTTTGCCATTTCGGCTTCTTCTTAATGCAGATTTTTAACCAATTTCTCTGTTCAAATGCAAAGCAACCATATTAAGGTGACAACATGCACAAACTGGGTTAGCACTTTAGCAAAGATTTGAAGCAAAAAATAACACATAAAGCATAAGAGAATGCCTAGACAACAGATGATAGATTAACGCTTGAATTTGGAAATTATGATAAATTGTATAGAGATTCCAAAAGATTGCTTGCATACTTTATGTAGCTGTCAAGACAAGGATTTCGGTTAAATGACTTATGCTTTTTTACACAGGAGATGAGGAGTTGAATGTAGATAAAGATGTTGCGATAGGCTGTGTTGTGTGACAGAAAGGGAGGTTGGCTTTTGTTGAAGACCAAGGTCTTAAGTCCATTTGTCATCCTTCCTTGCGAATTTAGGCCCGTTGCGATGTTTGTGATTTTTTGAAAGAGATATTCAATAATTTTCATATTTGCCAACCAATTAATGCAATCCAATCTTTGCCTCAACTTTCCTTGTTAGGTAGATTTTGTTGCCAAGAGACCAATCCTGGTGTATTATGTATATTCTTAGATCGCATGCTTCAGTCAAGACCGTTTTAGAGATTGACCATATTGTATTCCTTGCTCAATGTATTTGTTGTCATGAAAATTTATTCAAATAAAGCTTTTGACCAAAATCGCTCCAAGAAATCCGTCTGCCCTATTTTGTATCAAATTATTTCATGGTCTTGTAAGTGTCTCAAATAGCTTCATCTTGAGTTCATCGTCTCGTCCCACACTTGCTAGTTGGTAGGGATATGCTTTCAATACTCAGCAAGAGTTTCTAGCTCCGTCATAAAATGGAATTTTTGTCACTGCGCCTTTGCATTCTTTTCCAAATCGAATCAGCCTGTTAATTTTGGTTGTTATGCATAAACCTTTGTATCATCAAGCGGGTTTCGATCATTTCACACTTCCTTATTGCCTTGTGATAACCCATTGAACGTCTTTTTGGCTATGAATAGGTGCAAGTTTGGAAATATTTTGGATTTTCTTAAATGTATTACAATATGGACTAGACCGACAAAATGATCCTCAGACATTGTGTCAAAACAAAGTATTTCGATAAGTCATGTGTGCCTTTGAGTTTGACCAGCAAATCTCTTGCCCTGTCAATTTTCTGCTTTGTGTGTATAGTGCCTGCTATTATAAACTCTTCATGTTTTGAGAAATCCCTGATACGTGCACTTTGCTTAACCAAATCTTCTGCCTTGGTATTCACTTAAGCCAACCTTTTGGATAATAGGTTTTTGAGTTCGTAGGGGATAGGGGAAATCAAGACATACGAAAGATTTCTAACATCAGGATTTGGGCATAGAGTAGGGAGATGAGGTGCCTTGGTAGGAGATTGGATTTGGAAAGGGATTGACTTAGGCGGAAAGATACCTAGAGCAATCAAGAAAATTCACGTAATGCACACCTAGCAAATAAAAATGTATCCTAACTGCTTTATGCATGATGATTTGGAAAGTGTTTGGTGCCACATGTATCATTTCATTTGCTACAAAATGCGGAGTCTAAAAGAGAATATTGCATTTATCGAATATTGGTCTTTATTAGAATGGTTGATATTGAAACATCGTAAGAGAAGGTTATGACTAAACATTGCTAGGAAATTAGATCATGGCCCGAGCGAGCATTCTTCACGTTGATCCTACCTCAGAAGATCTATTTTCTTCCTCTTCGGACGAATCTTTGTTAGATGAACTTTCCCTTGACGAGTCTCCTTGGAAGATGATATTGTCTGCGTCAGTTAAGATCCGGGATATGTCGAATGTGAAGCTTTTCAAGATTTCCCAAGCCCTCCTTCCTTTCTCCTCTATTCTTTTGTCAGCCACAGAGTCCATTTCTTCGCTAGCCCATACACTGATTGACTCTATGTTTTATCAGAAGTTCTGCCTTATTGCGCCATTTGTCTTTTTTATTTGTTCTTTGCTTCGACCAATCTTTGCTTTTTCACTATTTTCTCTCGTGCCTTTGCCAGTGGTTTGTGTAGCCTCTTGCACTCAGATTCCAATTCATCAGCATTTTTTTCCTTTTTCTTGTTGCTCTTGGTTGAACTGCCTTTGCTATGTCTTTCCTTAGCCAGTCTGGATAATCTTCATCATAGCCTGCATCAAACCTGTCTCGTCCAATAGTTTCAAATCCCATTTGTTGCCTTTCTTTCCAAAGTTCTAATATCTTGTCTTTGAGCGATACCACTCCTCCGAAGATATCTGCTTTGAAACTTCTGATGTCTGCAATTTGGGGGTGCAGTCTACTTTCTCCCTACTTGTCTAAGTGCCCTTAAAGAAGTGTATGGATAAACTCCTCTAAAGCCTACTAAAGTGAGAAATGAGTCCATTTCCGACCTTGTGATAACTGTAGTGCTGAGAAAATAATCAAACATCCATTGTATATTTTCGGATGTCAACTAAGAAAGCCTGTGGTTCCAGCCTTTGGTGGTTGTTGGCCGGTCCCACTTTTCAAGAGCACTGTCCATGCGGGCAGTATATGTCAGGACGTAGTTTTTTTCTTGGTATGGAGTAGAAGGCTTGGTCTGTGCTGTTCTTCTTGTGCAAATGCTCCTTCAACTAAATTTGTAGAAGCAAATTGCAACCTTCGAAAAAGCTAGCGCCCTTCTTGCATCTTTCAAAAGCTCGGTATATTTCTGCATCAATTATTGGTACCAAAGTTTATTTTTTGTTGAAGTCCTTGAGTAAGGTATCAGCAATTGATACCCTGCAAACATCAACTCGTCCTTTGTGTTCTGTAAACACGGCAGTCCCTAAAAAGCTGGTGACAAAATCAATTACCCTCTGCTCTTGCCAATCTGCCAGGTTAATGTTGAAATAGTCTTCGGCTTCTTGAAATGCTTCGCCATACCCAAATTTGATGTAGAGGACAGTTAGAGAAATTGCCGACTGCCTTAACTGTCTGTGCATTACTCGGGCTTAAACCCTGCCATTTCGAAGAACTCCTTGGGTGCAATGTTCTTAGGCATCAAGACTTCTTCAATTTCGAATGGTAATTGATTTAACCTATCTATTTCTTCCAGTACTGGTGTAAGCTCTACATTCCCAAAGTGAAAAACTGCTCGGTCTGCATCCCAATAGTGTACTGCTGCTTCGACTATCCCTCTCATTGCCGTGTGCTCCATTAGTGAAATCAGGTTCCCCAACACCACTTTAACTCAGTTTTGTTGATCCATGCTTAGGTTTCCCCACCAATCTCTAAGTAATTGAGGGATTTCAGTAACCATATCAAATGTTCTATTGGCCATGATCTTTTGGAAAAGGTGAAGGACGATAGGAAAAAGGGAGAAGAAAATACCTAAATTCGCTTTATTGCAAACAAATGATCAACGTGCGCACAAGCTTTTGAAAATAATGCAACAGAGAGTATGAAGAGATACGTCCTCGTGGGTTGTGAACATTTTAGACACTTTAGATGAAAGTTGCTAATGGACTTTTGACAAACTACGGATGACAAGTCTTTATATAATGCGTAAAGGATAAATGCGCATTATGTGTCATCCCATTTATCAAGCGGTCATTTCTGCTTCAAATTGGGCCTTTAATATTTTTTCGGTTACCTTTT
This sequence comes from Petunia axillaris subsp. axillaris, assembly GCA_029990575.1. Taxonomy (NCBI): domain Eukaryota; kingdom Viridiplantae; phylum Streptophyta; class Magnoliopsida; order Solanales; family Solanaceae; genus Petunia; species Petunia axillaris. Next base: position 5,623,966 of record JARKNS010000001.1, on the reverse strand, counting down.
GCGCGTTTGAATAACATTGAATACAGAATGACTCCAACCGCTTAGGAATAAACAGTCGTGTCTGATTCAATTTGGGCTTTGATGCCTCTTCGGTTACCATTTGTACCTTTGAATGACACTGAACACAGAATGATTTTAACCGCTTAGGAATAAATGGTCGTTTCTGATTCAATTTGGGCTTTGATGCCGTTTCGGTTACCATTTGTGCCTTTGAATGGCATTGAATACAGAATGATTCCAACCTTTAAGAATAAACAGTCGTTTCCGATTCAATTTGGGCTTTGATACCGTTTCGATTACCATTTCTGCCTTTAAATGGCATTGAATGCAGAATAATTTCAATAAACGGTCCACATTTTCACGTTCAATCCTTTAAGTATATGCCAATAAATCATGTTTAACGCTCTTTGGGGGGTCAAAAACCCGTTCAGATTATTTAAGCATGTTGGCCTATCAGACTTGAGAACAAGTCGACTAATGATATGTTAGGATAGAGTCACCACTAAGAGCTGGGTTGACTTAGACCGAGTTTTATTATCCTCCCAACCGGATGACTCGGCAGCGGGAATGTCTCGGACCAACTAGATTCCAAGTCGTTCCCCCTAAAAAGAAATTTTGTGAGGAAAGGGGCGGTTGTAACCACCGTATTTTCAACGCACGATTTCGAAGTTGCCAGGAGTGGCGGGCGTATGGAAAAAATGCACAAATTTTAAAATATGCACAAGTTGAAATAAAATCTGTTTAAAATAAAAATAAGTTTAATAGAAGGGAAGGAAAAAGGGATAGCAAAACAAACAAGTTAGTTCCGAAAATGACATAATCGGGAAGGAAAATTTGAAATGATGATGTAAAAAAGATTTTTAAAATATGGAATGCGATGTATGCTCCTAATGGAGTTTTCTAAGAGTGAGGTTTAGACAAGGTTCTCCCGAATGGACTGTTTGGAAGTGAAAAAGTTTGGAACCGTCAGTTTTACCACGGACTCGACCAATCCCAAATTTTTTTCAAAGGTGTGTTTTGTAGGAGTAAGAACGGCCTTCAAACCGATACAACCGTCTTTCAAATATAGCGTACGAGTAAACTTTGCCAAAGTGGTGGATGTAATAAAAATGATAGACAAAAGAAAATGCCAATGAAATAGAAAGATAACCTTCAAACCTGCAAAAGAAAAAAAAGAAGAAATTTTAGTTTCGAGAAATAAAAAGATAATAAATGAAAAGAATCCCAATTAGAAGTCCGTTATGTTTAGAACCTTAGAAGTCCCCAGCGGAGTAGCCATTCTGTCGACACCCATTTTTTTCTGAACCGGTTAAAGTTCAAAAAAGGGCTCGACTTATTGGAACTCATGGGTAAAGACTTGGAGTTGCCACCTAATATATTTTTTAACTAGGCGTATTAGAGCACCTACTTTGTTTCTAGCCGATTTTAATGTTAACTCCGAAACTTGATCTACAAACCGGATATTTTGAGTAAGGGTTCAAATTAACCCAAGAGGAAGGTGTTAGGCACCTCTCAGATTCCACCAAGTGTAGTTCCCATCTGGACTAAATAATTGGGATTCAAACTAAAGTCAATCAAAATAACTCTACTATAATAGACAATTTGAGTACAAATAATTGTATAAGCAATGAATATTCATCTTCGCCAAAGACTTCATCCTTTTAGGATTGTACCTAACAATTAAAAAAAATTAGTTAGTATGTCAATATACAAAAATATAAGTAATGAAATAAAACAAAGATATAGGAAATGATGATAATATTCAAAATATTTGCATTTTCCAATAATGTCTTCCTTCAATGAATTCGTCGAGAAATACCTTGCAAAAATGAGGAAAATGAATTAGTGCAATAATAATAAAATAATGATAATAAATAGTAATAATAATAATAATAAAAAATAAAAGATAATAAAGGGAAAATAGATTTTTTAAAAGATTTAGGCTCAGATTTCGTCATATCGGGTACAGGTTTAAGGACGTCGATACGGCTGCAAACAATGGTTGCCGGCCGTGTTGCCATGCCAGGTACCAGTCCTACACACTCTATGTTCATTTGAAAAGTGTATACTCATCATTATCGCCCTTTTTTTTTGTTTGTTTTTCGGAACACGTAAGGGACGGTAAATATGGGATGGACTTGTATTGGCCTCCAAACGTCATTGGCCGAGTAGTATCTGTTTCAAATCAGTCTGTAAGTCTCAAAACAAAATATTTTCATTGGCTTGCAATAACTATCAAAATTTCTCAGATCCAAACTAATAATAATCCTCCGGTCAACTGCAAAAATCAGAAATTCTTAGTCAAACGTCGAAGACAAAGCCAGGCAACATAAATTCATCATAGCCAAGATGTATCAAATATAACATAAGCAACAGTAATATCAGGCATCTCCAGAATAATAAAGCATCAATAATGCCACAGACAATCCCGAAAATCATAAGAATAATAACACCATTGATAAATCCCAGAACAAGTGAAGGGGATCCTCAAGCAAATCAAGTCTGAGGGAAACAAAATAATTCCAGAAACAGCCAATGAACCGTGGGATAATGGGACCGTCGAAGAAAAAATTCAGGGATAGGAGGAGCGACTGCTAGCTTGGCTTCTCTGATGGGAGATGCAGCGCCATTGCTTCTACTCATCTCCGGCTCCTCTTCTCTTCTTTTTATTTCTTTCAACAATAGATCGCCAGACAGATGGGAAAAATGATAAGGTCACCGGCGATGGTGACGTTCCGCCGCTGCTTCCACCGGTGGTGATGTAATTTTTTTCGATGACCCTTTTTCGATCTGTGACCCCCCACTCCCTCTATTTTTTTGGCATTGTATTTATGGGGATGCGTGTATATGTCTGTTCTTCTCCAGTGGTGGTGGTGATTTCCACCACTATTTCTGATCTATATCACTTCATCTATTTTGACTTTTGTATCTTACTACTGGTATTGTGTATGTGTGGTGTATTGTTTCTTGTTCATTTGGTGGGTATGTGTATTGGAGATGGGGAAGATGATGGTTGTTTGTGTCTGTGGGTTTGGTGTGATGTGTAATAGAGAAAGAAGAAAGGTTGTGATGTACTGTGTGTGTCTGTTTCGGCGGTGGTGGTGTCAATGGCATGTGAGAGAGAGGAAGGGTGACTGTGTATCACTGTGTGTGTTTTTTGTGTATTTGAGAAGAATGATATGTGTGGTAATGTCTTTGGATCTGTGGGCGTGTTTGTTTGGAGATGATGGGTATTGTGGAGTGTGTGTGTGTCACTGTGGAGTGTACTGTATGTGTAGGGTGTATGTAATGGGTGTTACGGAGAAGACGGTGGGAATTGGGGGTTTGATATATGTTGTATATTGATGATTTTTTTGAAAGACAAGAGGTGTAGTGTAGTACTTTGTATGTATGTATATGTTTGGTCTGCTCTGGATGTATATGCTGGTCCCTCTATTGTGTTGTGGGTTTCTATTTTTAAAAGAAAAGAGATTCAAAAATAGCTGTTGGGTAATTGACCTCAATCTTGGGGTCTGATTGCAATGGAGAGGGATTTGGGGAATATTTAGAAAGATTAGGGGACAATTAAAAGGATTAAAAGGAAATGATTTCTAATATTGAGTAGAAGAGAAATACAAATTACTTTAAAAAATAGGGGATGTATCTGGCTAGATATTATGTCCAAGTTCGCAAATTAAAGAGACAAAAGAAGAGAATATATTTTAGAATAGTAGGAATTTTCAAATGTAGTTGGTTACGCATTTTGTCCATGTTCGAGGTGAGGAGGATTCGCATTTTCAAAAGAAATATGTCAAATTATGAATATATAATTGGATTGAAATTTAACAGAAAGGCGCTAAATAAATATAAATATGTATATTGTACATACAAAAGAAAGAAGTGCGCACATACAAACAAATTTTATCAGATTAAATTAATTACGTATAAATATCCATAAATAATTATTAAATATCGTAAATGCAGTTAAATTGTACAAATAGCTATAATTTGAGACGTACTTAACAAATAGTCTAAAATGATGAAATTATGTAATATAGCCACAATTATATATATAATGTATAAATAGGGGACAACACACGTAAATGCTTGCCTTCTAATGCAAATTTTACTCAAACAGTCAATATTGCACCTTCAGATTAAATATAGTCAATTATAGAAAACGTAGGGACAACATTTGGGTGTCAACAGCTGCCCCTCTTTGCCCGGGGATGATGAAAAGAATCTTCGGGGAAAGATAGTTGGCGGAGTAGCCAATTTTGTCACGACTGGCGAGAAAAATGGTAGGAATAGAAAATGAGAGTTTTGGGGGTGTTTCAGCCGAACCCCGATCTCTTAGTTCTACATATCTCAGATTTCACGAGAATCAGGCCGTGTGTAGTTCTAGAATGACATGTCGTCTCTGTGAGATGTTTATGACGTACGATTGAGGTGTCAAGAATTAACTTGTCCAAGTACGTGAAGTTCAAATTTGTATATGTTTTGCCTCTTGGCAATATAAATGATTGAAGAATTAAGCAGAGACACTATCGAAGACGATATATCGTCAATAGTTCGAGCGTGGGAAAAGAGCTTGTAATCATCCTAGTTATGAAGATGTGGTGCACGACACACCCATAAAGAAGAGTTTACACGAACATAGTTTTCACTTCATCTCGATAAATGGGTCATCTTGCCTTCAATATTGTCTTGAATGAGCTGGGGAATATTGAGGAGTAAAGCACAATAAGTATGCACGATTCAAACAGATGGGCCCGATTAAGCACGAAAACACGCACAATTGACACAGATAGGCTTGAATAGGAAGGAACACAAACTGGCATCCAATCAGGAATGAAAGATTAGGTGGATCACTTATGCAAGTATGGAAATATAGATTTGAGTGCTTTGGAACTCAGCAAAAATAGATAGTTTGTGGGTATAGCAAAAGCATTGTCTGTGAGATTAAGCTTCTTGAATGGTGTTCCAGAATGGTGCATAGTATGCATTTGACGTTATGCGGTTGTACAAATTCATGTAAGATAGTGATTTTCTGGAGAGAAAGTGTAAGGGTATGTGAAATGGAGCAGGGGTTTGTCAAAGGGTCTGTCAAGGGGTCGGAGAGTGTCCTGCAACAAAAGTAGGATAAGTGCAACCAAATATAATGATAAAGTAAACTCCCCTGTGGAATTGAGCTCTCCTTTGTCATGTAGTTGTCTAGTCTATTTCCAGGTGCTTTGAGTGTTAGGAAATAAATTCTTCTCCTCTGGGATATTTATTTAGGTGCATCTTGTTAGGAAATAATTGTTTGTCGTATTGGGCCGTATACGCTGAGACACTGTCACCCTGTTTCATGCAATAATGGTCAATGTAAAGTAGACTCTCCTGTCGTTGGATCGTCTTGCCTGTGCCTCTCGTAAAGAGACCTATGCGCTCATCAGCACTGCTACTGCCTCCTTGTAAAAAGGACCTACTTGCATTTAAAGAAAACCGCTACTGCCTCCTTGTAAAAAGGACCTGCTGCTACCGCCTCTCATCATGAGATGTATGCATGTCGCGTCGGGCTGTGTACCCTGCGAACAAAAATATAGTACAAGAGAAGAAAAGAGGTGCCTCTCGTCGGGAGATATTTTCCTACTTGTCTGCAGCTATTTTCTTGCTCGTCAGGAGCTCCTAAGTGCCTCTCATCAGGAGATATTTGCCTGCTCGTCAGGAGCTACTAAATGCCTCTCGTCAGGAGATATTTGTCAGCTCGTCAGGAGCTGCTAAGTGCCTCTCGTTAGGAGATATTTGCCAGCTCGTCGGGAGCTATTTGCCTGCTCATCAGGAGCTACTAAGTGCCTCTCATGAGGAGGTATTTGCCTGCTCGTCAGCAGCTACTAAGTGCCTCTCGTCAGGAGATATTTGCTTACTCGTCGGGAGCTATTTACCTACTCGTCAGGAGCTACTAAGTGCCTCTCGTCAGGAGATATTTGCCTGCTCGTCGGAGCTATATACTCTGCATACAACGAGTGAAGTGCCTGTCGCCAGGCTGTGTACCCTGTGAACAAAAAGTAAAGTGCCTGTAGCCGGGCTCTGTACCATGCGAACAAAAAGTAAAGTGCCTGTCGCCGGGCTGTGTACCCTGCGAACAAAAAGTAAAGTGCCTGTCGCGTCAGGCTGTGTACCCTGCGAGCAAAAAGTAAAGTAAAGTGCTAAAAATAAAATGACATTATCATGTCTGCAATGTTGGTAAGAAATTCGTCGTGTTTGTGCATTTATAATGCCTGCCCTCAAAGAAAAAATTTTGTGAGTTGCGGGAAGAAGGGTTAGATTTGTGCATTCTTCATCTGTTCCATGCCTTCCTCCTATAATGCCTTCTTTCATGAATCCTAGGACTTGGTTAAGCTTTCTTCGGTGAATTCCCAATTGTGTACTTCGTCTCTCTTGAAATTTTTGAGGGAATCTCAAAAATTTCTGCCCGTGTCAGCTTGCGTCTTTTTTGGAATTTTTGAGGAGATCCTCAAAAATTATTCCCCAGTTTATTTTCTTTGATAGATCATCATATTATGATAGTGCCTGCAAAATAAACAAAAAATACGTGTGTATGTCCAATTCTAAGGCCGACGAGCCTATTGTAGTGGTGCCTGCAAAACAAAATATATAAGTTTGTCCTATTTTAAGCCGGACAGATCTGGTCGTCATATTATAAGCCTAACGTGGCTAGTCGTCATATTTTAAGCCTGACGCGACTGGTGGCCATATTATAAGCTTGACGTGGCTGGTCGTCATATTCTAAGCCTGACGAGGCTGGCCGTCATATTTTAAGCCTGACGTAGCTGGTCGTCATATTTTAAGCCTGGCGTGGCTGATCGTCATATTCTAAGCCTGACGACGTCATATTATAAGCCTAACGTGGCTGATCGTCATATTATAAGCCTAACGGGGCTAATCGTCATAGTGTAAGCATGATGAGGCTTGTCGTCATATTTTAAGCCTGACGAGGCTAATCATCATATTTTAAGCCTGACAGGGCTAATCGTCATATTATAAGCCTGTCGTGGCTTGTCGTCATATTATAAGCGTGATGTGGCTAAAGTGCTATCATGTCCGTTGTGATTGCCTACTAGTCTTGTGTTTGTGCTGAAGGATCTGCTTTCAAAGAAAGATTCGTTATTCGAAACAAAGTGGTTGCATTGCACTGAACATTAATGCATTGGCTTGAATCTTCATTCGTCCTTTAGTGCAATGATTGGGGTATCTCGATGACTCTGGTTATGTGGATACTTGCATCTTTAGGCTGAGGTTTTGTATTTAGATGAGCCGGATTAGAGGTTATCCAAAATTGTATTTGTCTTCTGCTGTGATGGGGGTGTCTTTATGTTTCTTGCTTATTTTTGATGGATTTGTCTGTGTAGAAAATGTAGTTGTGGCTCGAGAGTCAAACAACGGTGGCCGACCATGTTGCCATGCCAAGTACCGGTCCTACACACTATGTTTATTTTGCAAAGTGTATACTCATCATCATCGCCATTTTTTTGTTTGTTTTCGGGACACGTAAGGGACGATAAATATGGGAAGGGACTTGTATTGGCCTCCAAACGTCAGTGTTCGTGTAGTATCTGTTTCAAATTAGTTTGTAAGCCTCAAAATAAAATATTTTTATTGGCTTGCAATAACTGTCAAAATTGCTAGAATCCAAACTAATAATAATCCTCCGGTCAACTTCAAAAATCAGAAATTCTTAGTCAAACGTCGAAGAAAAAGCCAGGCAACTTAAATTCATCATAGCCACAATGTATCAAAGATAACATAAGCAACAGTAATGCCAGACATCTCCAGAATAATAAAGCATCAATAATGCCACAGACAATCTCGAAAATCATAAGAATAATAACGCCATTGATATATCCCAGAACAAGTAAAGGGGATCCTCAAGCAAATCGAGTCTGAGGGAAACAAAATAATTCCAGAAACAACCAATGAACTGTGGGATAATGGGACCGTCGAATAAAAAATTCAGGGATAGGAGGAGCGACTGCTAGATTGGCTTCTCTGATGGGAGACGCAACGCCGTCGCTTCTACTCATCTCTGCCTCCTCTTCTCTTCTTTTTATTTCTTTCAACAATTGATCGCCAGACAGATGGGCAAAATTTGTACTTCAAAATTTTGTTGCTTCTTGGAGCTACATTAAAGGATGTTGATCCCTAGATCTTCACTTAATATAGGTGAAGGTAAAACTTGATGTAAAATCGAAGAGAAAGAAACAAATCAAAGTTCCAACAAGTAGGGTCCAGCACCCCCCCCCCACACACACAAAAAACACTGTTCCTAAAGAAAAATAACATCCATTTATTTTAATTGGCATGGCAATAGGAAATTAAAATGTGATTCAATTAACCAATGTTGCTCGTGGTCGCCATCTTACTAGGGAGTAGAGTAATTTATAATAGTCTCCATGAAAAATGATGTTATACAATTTGGCTTTAAAAACACGTCAAAACCTGTATTGGGTAAAAATCAGCTTGCTTATGAATCGCCCCGATGAGATAAATTGACGACCACCGGGCACGTGATGACAAACCAATAACCAAAGCAACATAGTAATCACCGAAGCCAGTCACCGGGGTCGTCACCGAAGGCGAGCCGTAACCTGAGCTTCGGTGACGTCCACCTCGATCGAATAGCAAGTCCTCTCCACCGAGGTCACATATATGCACCGTGGTGAATTGCCTCGGTTCCAGCGACTTTGCAGCCCACTACTTCAGCCCACAAACTCCTCCTATTAATGCCAAGAACGTGGGTCAAAGCATGACTGATTGTGGAAAACGTACGCAAGGCTCCTAGGCCTATAAATAGTACTTCATTTTGTATTGTAGAGATTCAGAATCACATATAGAAACTCTGCCGAATTTTGTACTCATTGCAATATATTGAAATCCAGTTATTTTCTCGCATTTTACGGTTATTATTGGAACTTTATCGACTTTGATACGAAGCTTTGCTTATATTCTAACCCAAATTCGATTTGTGATCCTAAACTAATTTAGGCCAGTACAAATTGGCGTCATCTGTGGGGATATAAGCAGAAACGCTTTGTTCCAAAGTTAAACGCTCTTTTTTCGTCAAAGCCTGTAATTTGCTCGACAACGACATGGCTGACAACAGTAGAGATCTAGATGATCAGACTAACGTTCCGTCGAACCAGCAGTCATCATCTCTAATGACAACTGAAGCCTTTCAAGCTTTTGTCCCGTCAAGAACGGCAGGATGAGCAAACACACATCAACGCCGAGTTCCGTGCCTCATTGGAGGCGAGGAACAGTTCAGCGCTGAACGGCACCCAGCCTTCGGTTCCAAATAGAGGCATCCCGATCTTCGTTCCTATAGGCACGATAACAGGGGGACTTCCCAATGGGGCCACGTCTGGGGGTTCGGGAAACATACCAGGCACAACAGCACACTTCGGGACGATTTCTACCGTGGCAGAAACAACATCCTCGGTCGATATTGAGAGGTTGACCAGGGAGATTGAGGCACGCATCGAGGCATGCATAGAAAAGCGCCTCGAGAGTGTACCGAGGATAACAAAGACCGAAGACGAGCTTGACATAGATCAATACAGGGAGTTTCCCTTCAAGCCCGAAGCAGCTCCAGCCCCAACTCCTAAGAATTTCAAGCTCATGTTCTTAAAAAAGTATGATGGGACCACCGATCCCAAAGAGCATGCGAGGGAATACATGGCGATGGTGAAGAGCAATGACTTAATAGCAATAGAGCTCGAGTCAATGTTCTTAAAGAAGTTTGGCGAGTCCTTGGAGAAAGGAGCGTTGCTCTGGTACATGTGTCTACCAGCGGGGTCGATTTCCACCTTCAAGGAAATGACTAACGCCTTCGTTAAGGCCCATGCCGGGGCCCAAAAATTCTCCAAAGGAAGAAGGATATATGCGAGGTCAAACAACGGCCCGGTGAGCCACTTAAGGAGTTCCTTGAGCGCTTTCATGCTGAGCGCATGGAGCTACCTCGGATGGATGATACTCTGGCCATCATGATATTTGAAAAGGGTATCAATGTTCGAAATTCTGACGCCGCTGCTGAATTACGAAAGGAGCTCCAAGAGTACCAAATTTTGACATGGGAAGATCTACACAAACGGGCTTACTCCAAGATCAGGTTGGAGGAAGCTGAGTTTAAAAGCCGAGGTTACGATTACAAAAACTGAGGCGAATCCTCACATCGTGCCAAGGCGTCGCGAGGAAATCCGAAGGGGAGGTATGAACCATACACCTCTACAAGGCAGCCTATCAGCCAAAGGCTGAGAAACTCCTTCGAAAACTCATTCACCAGCCCACACATAAGCCAACGGCTCGGAGGAAAGGTTCACTCCAACACGAACCAAAGAAATTCCTCGGGCCCAGCTTCGGCCTCGAAAAAGGAACTACCTCGGATCACTGACTACAATTTTAACATATCAACCTCGGAGCTGGTCAGCGTAGTCAAGGGGACTGCCGGGGTAAGGTTGCCGAAAGACATGAGAACTCCAGTGGATAAGAGAGACCAAAACTTGCACTGTGAGTTCCACGCGGATTATGGCCAGCGAACGGAGGATTGCAAAGCATTGTGCCTCGAGGTGGCTCATTTGTTGAAGAAAAGAGTGTTGGCTGAATTGCTTACCGACAAGGGAAAGGAAAACTACTCCAAGAACCGAGGTGATGGGCAGCAACCTCAGGCTCCACCCCCAGATAGAGTTGTAAATGTCTTCACCGGGGGATCAGAGGTGAACGGGGTGAATTTCGCAGCTGCAAAGAAATTCGCCAAATTATCGATCACAATGGAAAAGAGAACCCGAGTTGGGGGTTCGGGTAAAGAGATCGTATTTGATGATGACGATTGTGATGGGATGATGTTCCCTCATCACGATGCCTTGGTCATCATGTTAAGAATCAACGACTTCGACATCAAGCTGAAACGACATCGGTCAGTCTTTTCGGAAGTTAGGACTCCGATTGGCGTGCCGATAATTTTAAAATATTTATAATGTCCATTAAGAGATCGTATTTGATGATGACGATTGTGATGGGATGATGTAAAATTTGAGCTAAATCAGACCTCGTTTGGTAAGCATCGGAAGAAGGTTTCAGTTTTTATTGGCAATAAATATTAAAAAGAGATTTTCGAGCTCGGTTTTGCCGAATGAGCCCCGATTCGAATTCCGAAAGCGCCGTTAGGTTCGTATGATTATTTGTGATTTTTGTAAACTTTCGAAAGTGAATTTCGATATTGTTCGGCTAGTTTCCGCTAAAATGCCGAAAGTTAAATAATTTGACTTCTTTTCATTTAAATTCGCATCTTGAGTTTTGGGAGTCTGATTTGAGATCCGCCTTTCGCGAGTATGTTACATATATTTTGTACAACTTGTATGCAAAAGTTGGAATTATTTCGAATACCGTAGGGCACTTTTTTAATTTTTGTTAAGAAAAGAAAATAAAATAAAAGAAAACAACAAAAAAAAAAGGGAAAAAGACAAAAAGTTAAATTGAATGGCGGTGGCATATGACTGCATATATGCTACTTAAGCATATCTAAGTATGGGAAACAGGAAGGAAAAATGATTTGAAGCGGAGAGAAATGAAAAAATGCAGTAAGGGAAAAAATGCCAGAAAATGAGAAAAGGGGCCGGAAAAAAGTAGAATTTTCACCCTGAAACATTCACGTAATGATCCTAATATATTATTTGAGTTTATTATGTGTGTTTGAATATGTTTTAACGGTAAAATTTGAAATATTATACATCGTTTTAATAAGTTCAATTAATAGTTAAAGGGTCAAATGGACCCCGATAACGAAATTGATTATATATTCGTACTCAGTGAGTTATGGACAACATATAAATGTGAATTATTTGGGGTTTGGTTATGTGACCTTAAACCCTGTATATAGGCCTGGCCTGCGTATTGCGGATGCGAATAGGGTATTAGGTTCCTAACCGGATTGCCCTAAGATGTGAGGAATGAAGCCTTTAGCCTTATGTGATATATTTTTCTGGTTATTGAACACAGTGTGATCGTTTGGCAATGAATTCAAAGAAAAAAGCGGTTATTGAGTAATTGTGCTAACTTTGTAAAAAGGTAAGTGTTTATATCCATTTCTTTGGATGCACTTGGTCTCGTGGATTTTCTACCACGTGTTTCTCGCGTGTGTAGCTGCCGATAGGTGTACTCATTACGCCTTAGCTTTGGATTTACGTTGTATATTATATGTTATGTCCTGTTGCTGGTATTGCATTGAGGATCTGAGCATTGTATTCTGGCTGTGAGTTGGCATGTACTTCCCGGTTGTCGTTGAGAGTCCCGCGCCGGTGAAGGGTTATTATTGCATCACATTGCATTCATATGCATTATATGTCATTCATATGCATTACATTGCATATCATATTGGGTGCAGGAGTATTCTGCCCCAGGAGCAAGAGGATTCCGCTCCATTGTATCATATTGAGGGTAGGAGGATTCTGCCCCAAGAGCAGGAGGATTCCGCTCTTATGTCAGATATTGAGTGCAGGAGTATTCCGCCTCAAGTTTACATTATATCGGGTGCAGGAGTATTCCGCCCCAGGAAAGTGCATGAGTATTCCGCCTCTGGTTTATATTATATCGGGTGCAGGAGTATTCCGCCCCAGGAGCAGGAGTATTCCGCTCCAGTTGGTTATCAGATTGGATCCCCCTCGAATGCAGGAGTATTCCGCTTCGGGATGGGATTACGGGCACATGTGACCCTTCGCATCATATTTCATTTCATCTCACTTCATTTCATTTCATCTCAATTCATACTATTGTGTAGACTTGCAGTACATGACTACTGTTCTGCTCATATGTGCATTGCTTATTTGTTGATATGTTTCTGGCACGCATCCTTGGTTGGGTTTATAAGTTTCTTACGTGTTTCCGGTAGTTATCTGGATCTGCCTTTTTATAATTTAAATAAAAGGAATTTGGTCTATCTATATCTTTTCTCCCTGGCTAGCTATCCTATTCTTTGAGGTGGCTAGTCTGCCCCACTTATTGAATCCTTTTGACTCACCCTTGTTTGTGTTTGTTTCTTTTCTATCTGTTTCGTTGCGGCAGGTTCGCTCCAGGATTGAGTTCGCCACGTTGTGAAGGAGCGAAGAAGACTTCAGCTGTCAGGGTGAGCCAGCTTTTATTCAGGATGGCCACCAGTTTATTGGTTATTATTTCAGTTTTATTTTTCTCCCTTCAGGAGGTATTTGTCTTCTTTTGTACTCTTAGATGTCTAGTCTGGATAGCCCTAAACCTAGTATATTGGGTAGTCAACTGTAATTTCTTTTGTACAGCTTAGAGGTATCAGTATCTCTGTGTTATTTTAAGTCTTGTCCTTATTTATGAATTATTATATTTATTTTCCTAATTTAATTAGTATGGGTTTGCCCTACGGGTCTAGGGAGGATGTCGGGTGCCCGCACGGCCTAGCCGGATTCTAGGTCGTGTCAGTTGATATCAGAGCCCGGTTTAGAGTCTATCCAGACTAAGACAATGTCTAGTAGAGTCTCGCTGATGGGTACATAGACGTCCGTACTTATCTACGAAAGGCTATGATGGCATTTAGGAAGTTTCACTTTCTTCTTTTCTGATCGTGCGTCGGTCTAGGATGCAAAAGTATTTTTGTTAATTCTTTCGTGGTAATTGTGAACCTTCATGCGATAAATCAGCAAACGGTATGAGTTCAAGACGAAGCGGTCTAGCGTGGGGCTAGTACTGACGAAGCTCCCAGAGTTGTTGATCGTGCTGACGATCTAGTTACGGAGGTCCCAACTGTACGAGCTCCCGATGGGCAAGGGAGCAGGGCCTTGTGGTTCCCTTGGCCTTCTACGATGCTTTTATGAGAATCTTGGTGATGCAGATACCGTAAGAACCTATTATTTGCTAGGAAGCTTATCAGGTTGTCGCAGATGCAGATGTTCGGTCTCAGGGAGCTTCTATTCCAGTTCTTAATATTGCCGCAGTAAAGTATGTTCCGGAGGCAGCATGTGTTGTGCATCTAGTTATTCTGGCTGGTTAGCTAGCCCGAGTAATGGCTCGGTCCGAGTATCTGAAAAGGCTGCATTATTTTACCCAATTGAGCCCTCCGATATTCTTAAGCCATGCATCAGATAATCCTTGCGTAAATTTTTAAAATAAAATGATGTCAACGTATCCTTCAGGCTCTTAATTATATCGAGCGGTATGGTGTTGATTATTCTTCTTTCCAGTTTCAAGGTCCAGCCCTGGACTGGTGGACTGCTCTCTTATTAGCTAACTTGGTTCAGGTTTTCTTCTAGATTCGTGGAAAAGTTCCTTTCGAGTGGCGAGCGAGATGAAAAGTGTTGCCAGTTTGAGTGGATTAGACAGGGTAGCCTGTCGGTTAGCCTGTCGGTGTTTCAGAATATGAGATTGAATTCTATAGAATGGCTGAATATGCATTAGAACTAGTCCATGAGCCTTTCGAGAGATTCAAAGATTTATTAATGATCCTTCTCCCTCCTTGAGATCCCAGAGGGCTCGAAAAATTGAAGTTGGAACTTCATTTGATATCGTTATTGATATTGCTCAAAGGTATTAGGCATACCATAAGTTAGAGGGGGAAGAGTCAGAGCGGGAGAGCAAGAGATCTCGTGGCCCTAATGGGCAACCATGATACCTCATTTGGAGGTAAGAGTTCTGATTAGTTTGGGAGGTCACCTTCCAGGTTATCTCAGCTTGTGTCACGCGATTCTTGGAGTGCGCCAATAGTTCGTCCATATGACTGCATATATGCTACTTAAGCATATCTAAGTACGGGAAACAGGAAGGAAAAATGATTTGAAGCGGAGAGAAATGAAAAAACGCAGTAAGGGAAAAAATGCCAAAAAATGAGATAAGGGGCCGGAAAAAAGTAGAATTTTCACCCTAAAACATTCAGGTAATGATCCTAATATATTATTTTAGTTTATTACGTGTGTTTGAATATGTTTTAACGGTAAAACTTGAAATTTATTACGTGTGTTTGAATATGTTTTAACGGTAAAACTTAAAATATTATACATCATTTTAATAAGTTCAATTAATAGTTAAAGGGTCAAATGGACCCCGATAACGAAATTGATTATATATTCGTACTCAGTGAGTTATGGGCAACATATAAATGTGAATTATTTGGGGTTTGGTTATGTGACCTTAAACCCTGTACATAGGCCTGGCCTGCGTATTGTGGATGCGAATAGGGTATCAGGTTCCTAACCGGATTGCCCTAAGATGTGAGGAATGAAGCCTTTAGCTTTATGTGATATATTTTTCTGGTTATTGAACACAGTGGGATCGTTTGGCAATGAATCCAAAGGACAAAGCGGTTATTGAGTAATTGTGCTAACTTTGTAAAAAGGTAAGTGTTTATATCCATTTCTTTGGATGCACTTGGTCTCGTGGATTTTCTACCACGTGTTCCTCACGTGTGTAGCTGCCGATAGGTGTACTCATTACGCCTTAGCTTTGGATTTACGTTGTATATTATATGTTATGTCCTGTTGCTGGTATTGCATTGAGGATCTGAGCATTGTATTCTGGCTGTGAGTTGGCATGTACTTCCCGGTTGTCGATGAGAGTCCCGCACCGGTGAAGGGTTATTATTGCATCACATTGCATTCATATGCATTATATGTCATTCATATGCATTACATTGCATATCATATTGGGTGCAGGAGTATTCCGCCCCAGGAGCAAGAGGATTCCGCTCCATTGTATCATATTGAGGGTAGGAGGATTCTGCCCCAAGAGTAGGAGGATTCCGCTCTTATGTCAGATATTGAGTGCAGGAGTATTCCGCCTCAAGTTTACATTATATCGGGTGCAGGAGTATTCCGCCCCAGGAGAGTGCATGAGTATTCCGCCTCTGGTTTATATTATATCGGGTGCAGGAGTATTCCGCCCCAGGAGCAGGAGTATTCCGCTCCAGTTGGTTATCAGATTGGATTCCCCTCGAATGCAGGAGTATTCTGCTTCGGGATGGGATTACGGGCACATGTGACCCTTCGCATCATATTTCATTTCATCTCACTTCATTTCATTTCATCTCAATTCATACTATTGTGTAGACTTGCAGTACATGACTACTGTTCTGCTCATATGTGCATTGCTTATTTGTTGATATGTTTCTGGCACGCATCCTTGGTTGGGTTTATAAGTTTCTTACATGTTTCCGGTTGTTATCTGGATATGCCTTTTTATAATTTAAATAAAAGGAATTTGGTCTATCTATATCTTTTCCCCCTGGCTAGCTATCCTATTCTTTGAGGTGGCTAGTCTGCCCCACTTATTGAGTTCTTTTGACTCACCCTTGTTTATCTATTTCGTTGCGGCAGGTTCGCTCCAGTATTGAGTTCGCCACGTTGTGAAGGAGCGAAGACGACTTCAGGTGTCAGGGTGAGCCAGCTTTTATTCCGGATGGCCACCAGTTTATTGGTTATTATTTCAGTTGTATTTTTCTCCCTTCAGGAGGTATTTGTCTTCTTTTGTACTCTTAGATGTCTAGTCTGGATAGTCCTAAACCTAGTATATTGGGTAGTCAGCTGTAATTTCTTTTGTACAGCTTAGAGGTATCAGTATCTCTGTATTTTTTTAAGTCTTGTCCTTATTTATGAATTATTATATTTATTTTCCTAATTTAATTGGTGAGGGTTCGCTCGACGGGTCTAGGAGAGGATATCGGGTCCCGCACGGCCTAGCCGAATTCTAGGTCGTGTCACAAGCGAGTCCTGATCGACCCCGGTAGCTCGGTCAACATAATCAGCTACGAGGCCGTTAAGATGATGTGGCTCAAAGGGGAAGTTGTCCCCAAAGCAATAGTGTTGACTGGTTTCAACAACTCCATAGAGAAAACTTTGGGTGAAATTACACTCAAAATATTTGCGGAAGGAGTAAGCAAGGAAACACTGTTCCAAGTGTTGCCCGAGGACATAGTCTACAATGTGATCCTCGGCAGACCGTGGATCAACTCCATGGAGGCTGTTCCTTCCACTCTGCATCAAGTGATCAAATTCCTTACGCCTTGGGGGGTTCGATCAATAAAAGGGGAGCAACGACTGGCAAGAGAGTGCTATTCAGTTGCGTTGAGAAGTTGCATCGCCCCTACCGGGCCAAACAAATAGCAACTAATGAAACTGGGGTCGAGCAAGGAGGACCTCCGAGGAGAAGTTGAAAAGATCTCGGTTTGCATTCAAGAGCCTCAGAAACAAAAAGTCGAGGACTCCACCATTGAGGAATTGGAGTCTTTCACATTATTGAAAGATTTTCCCAAAAGAAAGGTATTTGTCAGCTCGGAGTTGGACCCAGAGTCGAAGAAAGCAATCATTGAAGTTTTAAAGTCCAACAACGATTGCTTCGCTTGGTGTCATTCAGACATGATTGGTATCGATCCGGAGATCATGACCCACAAGCTGAATGTGGACCCAAAGTTCACCCCGGTGAAGCAGAAGAAGAGACCTCACGCTGAGGTTAAAAAGAAAGCAATCGAGGATGAAACCACAAAGTTGCAAGAAAATGGTTTCATAAGGGAGGTAAAGTACCCCGAGTGGCTGGCTAATGTGGTTGTCGTACCGAAGCAAAATGGCAAGTGGAGGATGTGTGTACATCACACTGATTTGAACAAGGCTTACCCCAAAGACTCCTACCCATTGCAGCGAATAGACAGGTTAATAGACTCCACGGCTGGACACAAATTATTAACCTTCTTGGATGCTTATTCGGGCTACAACCAGATGCTCATGGACCCGAAGAACGAAGAGAAAACCTCGTTCATCACTTACCAAGGTACTTTCTGCTATAAAGTAATGCCCTTCGTTCTGAAAAATGCTGGGGCGACGTATCAAAGGTTGGTGTGTCGCATATTCAAAGAGTATATTGGAAAATCTATGGAGGTCTACATAGATGATATGCTCATCAAATCGGTTCGAATGTAGGATCATTTGAATCATCTAAGGGAAGATATTGTTGTTCTGAGGCAATATGGCATGAAGTTGAACCCTGAGAAGTGTGCCTTTGGTGTTGGGTCAGGCAAATTCTTGGGATTCATTGTCTCTGAACGAGGTATCGAAGCAAACCCCGATAAGATTAAAGCAATCGAGGAGATCCCTGAAGAGCTGACCGGGGTGAAAGAAGTTCAACGCTTAACTGGCCGAATCGCTGCCTTGAGTCGATTCATCTCAAGATCTTCGGAGCGATGCCACAAATTCTTCTCAGTTTTGAGAAAGAACAATCACTTCGAATGGACACCGGAGTGTAAAGAAGCGCTGAAAGATTTGAAACGCTACTTGGCTAACGCGCCGTTGCTCGCGAAGCCTAAGGATGGTGAAACATTGCTAGTTTACTTGGCTGTGTCCGAGGTGTCAGTCAGTGCGGTACTGGTTCGGGAGAAAGATGGCAAGCAGCAGCCCATCTATTATGTGAGCAAAAGACTTCTCGACGTTGAGACCAGGTACACACACTTGGAAAAACTAGCACTTGCTTTAATTGTTACGGCCCGAAAACTACGACCTTATTTCCAATGTCACCCAATAGCGGTAGTTTCAACCTTCCCCTTGAGAAGTATATTGCACAAACCTGAGTTATCGGGGAGGTTATCAAAATGGGCGGTAGAATTAAGTGAGTATGACATCACCTATCAATCCCGAACAGCCATCAAATCCCAAGTCTTGGCCGACTTCGTAGCTGATTTTAGTGTTGGGATTCTGCCCGAAGCTGAAAAGGAGAACTCAATATCAGAAGGAACGGCTTCGGGGTGATGGATACTTCACACCGATGGGCAAATAATTCCAAGGCTTCGAGGTTAGGCATAGTTTGAAAGCACCAACCGGGGAGAAAATCAAGCACTCGGTTCGGTTCAAAAAAGTGACCAACAATAGGGCTGAATATGAAGTGGCCCTAGCAGGCTTGGAGTTGGCTAAAGAAATGGGGGTGGAGAGAATTGAGCTAAGGTGAAACTCCTAGTTTGTGGTAAATCAAGTGCTCGGCGAATACACGGCTCGAGAGCCCAGAATGAAGCTATTCTTAGGCCGAGCACAAAGGATCTTGGCACAATTCTAAGAGTGGCAAGTTAAACAAGTGCCTTTGGAGGAAAACACCGAGGCTGATGCCCTGGCAAATTTGGGTTCGGCGGTCGATGAAGCCCACTCGGGGACTAATTCAGTGGTTTGGTTGTTGTCCGCACAAATGAGAGAGATGAAATTGCAAATCAACTCGGTGGACCACAAATGGGATTGGCGGAGTAAGTTCATCTCTTACTTTGACTCGGGGACTGTTCCCCAAGACAAAAAGGAGGCCAAAAAGTTGAGGACCCAAGCGGCTTCATACCACTTGATCGAGGGTAATTTGTACAAGAGGTTATATTGCGGCCCGATGGCCAAGTGTCTGGGTCCCGATGAGGCTAGATATGCGATGGCCGAGGTGCACGAAGGTGAGTGTGGCAATCACTCAGGGGGAAAGTCTTTGGTGCGCAAGTTACTTAGAGCTGGGTATTATTGGCCCACCATCAGCGCAGATGCAAAGGCCTTCGTGCAAAAATGTGATAAGTGCCAACGCCACACATGGATGATCCATCAACAGGCCGAACCTTTGCATTCGGTCCTATCGCCATGGCCTTTCATGAAGTGGGGGATGGATATTTTTGGTCCATTACCAAAGGGAAAAGGTGGTGTTCGTTTTATCCTAGTGTTAACCGATTACTTTACGAAATGGGTGGAAGCAGGAGCTCTCACCGAGGTTAAACAAAAACAAGTAATCGATTTTATCAAGAAAAACATCATCTACAGGTTCGGTGTCCCGAGGGAAATTGCTTCCGACAATGGTAAACAATTCATGGGAGCAGCCATCACTGATTTCTTCAAACAATGGGGAATCAAAAGAATTTCTTCGACCCCTTACCACCCAAGTGCCAATGGCCAAGCTGAGTCTTCAAATAGAATTATAATAAAAAATCTCAAGAAAAGGCTCGATGAAAAAAAAGGTCCTTGGACCGAGGAGTTGCAAGGGGTGTTGTGGGCCATGCGGACAACAGAGAAAACAGTACCGGTGAGACTCCTTTTTCACTTGCTCATGGTATGGATTCCCTCATCCCCGTGGAGCTAGGCGAACCAAGTCTTCGGTATGCTCACACCACCGAAGATGCGAATCAACAAGCCATGCGCATAGAACTGGACTTGCTCGAAGAGCAAAGAGAGTTGGCTTTGGTCCGGCTAGGTTGTCAAAAGAGGCAGATCGAAGCATATCTCAATAAGAAGGCCAAACTTAGAGATTTTAAAGTTGGCGATTATGTGCTGAAGTCTACAAACCAGTCAACGAATGAAGAAAATGGGGGAAAGCTTGTCGCAGATTGGGAATGACCTTACAGAGTCAAAGCAATTGTTGGGAAAATATCTTATCAAATTGAAGATCTGCAAGGTGTGCCCGAACCCTTAAATTCGAACATTTCCAATTTAAAGCGGTACTACTTCTAATCGAGGTAAATATCCCTTGCTCGCTTAAAATTTTTACCCACAACCTTGAGCAGAACAACGCTCCTAAGGCTTCGGTCGAAATGTACTAGCTTGCTCCTAATTTCATTTTGCTTGACCTTTTCAGGAAGCAGATTAAACGATTTCTAGTGCCCGGGTCTTCATCAAGATTCACACCCGAACACTGGGGGGAGTAAGGGGTGAGTTGCAATCGAGGTTGAAAATGCGCCTCCCAACCGAAGACCATCTATTTGACAACCGGGGACTGATACCCGAGTAATAGATTTAGTACATTGTAATTTCGCCCGGTAGTGGCACATTATTAATTTGTTTTTTCACCCAAGGTCCGCTTCAACTTGGTTTCATGTAAAAGCCAATTTTGGCTTGTTAATATTATCAATGAAATAAAATTTATTCCATAGCTCTTTGTTTCTATAATTTTGCACTACGAAGTTGCACTGTAAATGCATTGACTCGTGGACGAGACGTCGTTCTAAGTTCGCATCGGTTTAATTCAATTAAGTCTTGCAAGCAAGCTATCTATTCTAAAAGTATTCGGTACATACAAAAACTAACACTTAAGATAAAAGGTACTAAGTCATTTCATTAGTAAGCCCAAAGGCTGAAAGTATCTACATCAAAAGGACCCGAAGGTCCAAAACACAAACATAAAAAAGCCCGAAGGCTTACACGAAAACAAAAAAGTGCTATCAGAAGTCTAAGCCTCGGGAGCATCACCTCCCTCCTCGGAGCCCCCCTCGGCATCTTCTTCATCCTCCTCATCTTCGTCGTCGCTCGAGGCCTTACTTGATGGGAGATCATCAATGATAGCTTGGGCCTTTGCTGCCTTCCCTTCGGCCTTGACAATCTCTTCTTCCAAGTTGAGCTCGCCAGCGCGGCACTGCTTGAGCAGCTTCAACCGAGACTTAATGATGGCCCACTGCTTATCCAGCTCAGCCCTCTTAACCTTGATCTTAGTTCTATTTTTACGATCGGCGATTTCGTCTCGAAGAGTTCGACCTCGGCTTCACGAGCTGAAAGTTTGGAGGCCTCGCCCTCCAACTTCTGGATATGGAGCACATGCTTTCTCAGCTGCTCATTTTTTTTTTTTGGCCATCTCCTCGGCCTTGCCCTTCGCTTGAGTCAGCTCGGCACTTAGTCTAGCAGCTTCAGCCTCCAGCCTCGAACGTTCAACTTGTAAGCCATCGTCAAGGGCTTTACTTTTTTCCTCGAAAGAAACTTCGGCCTCAAGCAAATCAGACTGGGACTTGGATAATTTAGCCTTCGGTTCGGCTATTTGCGCCTTGAAGCTGTCCTTCTGCTTGTCCCAAGCATGAGCCACGCGCTGCACCTCCTCGGCCCTCGTAGTCTCGAGCTCAATAGCTCTCAATGACAGGACAAATCCCTGGGAAAAAGTTTATCGAAGATCAGCATGAAGGAGCATCCCAAAGAAGAATTGAATTAAAAAGATCAAAGCTTACTTTGAGAGCATTGGCGGCGAGGGTAGTGACCAGTTGAGCTGGAGGGAATGACTGCACCACTTTATCTTCTTCTGGACGAAGCAGGGGCATAAGGCTCAATATATCTCCTCGACTGCTTGACAGCAAGTTTGAAGAAGTTGACACCTCGAGCTTTCGAAAGGACCCAACCGAGGATGAAATCCTCGCGGGTTCGGATTGCGCCCGAACCGCGCCAACTTCAGCTCTCCCCTCGGTAGCAGCAGACCTAGCCTCTCCAACTTTTGCTTTGCCCCTAGACTTAGCAATCGCTGCCTCGGCTTCCAACTCCTGGTCCTCGAGGTCCACCACCTCGACCGTTCTTCGAATTGCCAAGTCCATGGCTGCAGCATCGTCAGGTTCATCGATCACCCTTCGGCGTGGTTCCGTCGCAACCTCGGGCCTAGGAGAAGTCGCTGCCTCGGTGCGAGGAGCCACAGAGCGGGAGGGTTTCTTGGAGGCTGCCCTCTTCCTTTTCACGCCTACAAAAGGGAACATGAAAGAATTTTAATAAACAAAAGAATGAATAGAAGCAAGGATCAGCAAGATGATAAGAATGGTGGTTATCTTTGGAGGTCCCCTGACCGGGGGCCCCCTTTGAAACTTTTGAAGACTTCACAGCCTTCAATTCCTTCAGATCACCTGCCACCAAAGCCAGATCGTCATCTGACTCAGTATCCTCTTCATCTTTCTTCTTCTTCTTCTTCTTCTTCTTCTTCTTCTTCTTCTTCTTCTTCTTCTTCTTCTTCTTTTCGTCTTTCTTCTTCTTGCTTTTCTTCATATTAACAGCACGGTTTGGGAAACCTAACACCAAGGAGAGGGAGGCCAACAAACGAAGAAGAAACTCCAAAACAAAAAAAATCACAAGGAACTTACCATGCCGTTTGCACTGCCAACCAAATTTAACAGCCATCTTCATCCACGATCTCTCTGGGCGCTCGCAAGCCCCGGTCATAGCTTTTTCCCATTCAGTCAGCCCCTCGGGAGGAACAATGTCAACCTTGTTGGCTAAGAAGCAAAAATGAAACGGGTTTAGCAAGTACGAATGATCACCGAGGATGAAAGAAAATCAAAGGGACACTTACGTGTGTTGTTCCATCGCTCCGGAAAATCGGGCTCGGTGGATAAAACACTAGTTTCCAAAAGGACGTAGCGATCACTCCAGCCTCGGTCCCCATGGTCCTCGCTCTTATGGAGGGGCAAATATTTGCCTCGGTTGTTTAAGGCCACAACCCCTGCGTTGTGAAAGTAAGGATAGTAGAGGGAGATGAGATGCTGCAAGGTGAAATCAACCCCGGCTTTCTTGCTCAACCAATCCATGCACTGAACAACTCTCCAGATGCTGGGGGCTAGTTGAGCCAAGCATAAATTATATGCTCGGCAAAAATCATCGATGATCCCATGAACAGGAAGGGAGAAACCGAGGTGAATGAGTAAGTATATGCAAAGGATAGCCCCTCCACGTGGTGACACACGCTACTAGTGGGGTCGGGGATGATAACCTTCACCTCGGCTCCAAATCCACAATTCTTCCGGACCCGCTCTAATGGGCTTGCGTTATGCGAGTTGGAGTTGTGTTCACCGGTATGTTCCTATTTTTCTCCTCTTGATCTGCAGATTGCACTTGCAGCTTGAGGTCTTTGCTGTTGTCGAAGTGAGAGGGGATGATTTGATGAGGCTCGAGCTCCTGCTCGAGGGGAATCATCGGGCCCGAGGGTCCCACCTCGGCAGTATTTCTGCCTTCACCCTCGCCCACGGCATCATCGCCCTCGGCATCATCGCCGTCACCATTCTTATGGATGATGTCACTAGAGCCACCTGCTACCATGGTGTCATAAAACATGAGGTCACCCTCCTCCTCTATGTCCACGTCATCACTCACTACGGCCAAGTCATGCCTAGCTCTCTCCTTACGAGGCATAGGGCCTCCCACACTAGAGGTTACCTCTCCACCCTCCGCTACAACCATTTGAACCGTCGGTGCAGCAGCGACGGTGCCACCACTAGCAATAGCAGCAACTGAGCGTGAGGTTCTCACTCTTTTGCCTGAATCGCTCGAGTCTTGCTTAAAATGCGTGGTAGACATGACTGTAGTTCTAAAGTACTTAGAAATATCTGGAAGAAAGGGATTGAACAAGATGGAAATGGAAGCTTTTCAAGCTTTTTGGTTATTGTTGTTTGCAAGTAAAGGAAGTAATGAAAATGGACTGGGGAAGAAGTATTTATAGGTGTGGGATGAATCAAGTGGTAAAATGTCATCATTGTAACGTTGGAGAAAAACAAAAAAAGCAGCGTGGCTATTTGATTAACCAACGGACAGGCGACACGTGTCAAGGAATAGTGATCTGAAGAGATGCGAACCATTGACATAATTTGAAATGCTTGGATAAGATCAAGCCACGTCACTCTCCCACGGAATCTCGCTCTAGGTCCAACCTCCTCACAGGCAGCCAAAGATGGATGGGCGAGGATCAACAACTTAGTTAGCTAACGAAGTTTATGTTGAAGTAGAAAAAATGCTAATAAATAGGAACAGAGTCGAGGAATTCTAACTCATAACTTGCTCTTCCTTGGTAGGGCATGCCAACGAGATCTCATGAGAGAGCTTTGAATCAGTAAGCTCATAATCTAGGGATCAATTAGCGCAAACTTTTCAGGGGTTTCCCTGTCTCAAGGCAAAGGCCGTAAGCAAGAAAGACGATCGGGAAGGATTACAAACCAGTACGATAACAACTTACCGATCTAAGCAAATAGGCTTATGCTGGATCAGCGATTGTATAACCGATTCCAGACACGATGCAGTGAGATAAACCTGTGGACATCGGTACCTTAGATGCCATACCTCTAGGCATTCCACGGCATCCACTTTATTTAAGCAAGGTGTACATCCGCTTTCCTAAGCAATTCTTCTCTACCCAACTCATCATTGGGGAACTCGTAGGTTCTATTCTTCTCTCGGTTAGAGCCTGGTAAAAATTTTTCCTGAGAAAGAATGGGGGCGTTGTTTTTTTCAGAACCTCTTCCGACCAGATAAGAATTCGACCTATTTCCAGAAGTCTCTGTTTATTTTCAAAGGCTGTAGCTGGAGGCTGGGCTAGGGGGTAGATAAGTCCGATCATCCAAAGAATGCCATTAGGTTTCTTCCTCCCGCGCCCGTCGCCGCCCGGCCCACGTTAGAGGGGAAGATTAGCAAAGCGGGAAAAGAAAGAGGGAAGGGGAGCAGCATCTTATTCTCTTCGCGAGAACTTCCGGATCGTAGAAGCATTCGGAACGGGCTCCGCATTCATTTCGTTGGCAGAAACGATCCATTCCATTTTACCACTCCTCGGTTGCTTCGGTAATCAACCGAGGAGTGGGGGGACTATCTGTATTGGGTAAAAATCAGCTTGCTTATGAATCGCCCCGATGAAATAAATTGACGACCACCAGGCACGTGATGACAAACCAATAACCGAAGGAACAGAGTTAATAACCGAAGTCAGTCACCGGGGTCGTCACCGAAGGCGAGCCGTAAGCTGAGCTTCGGTGACGTCTACCTCGATCGAACAGCAAGGCCTCACCACCGAGGTCACATATATGCACCTCGGTGAATCGCCTCGGTTCCAGCGACTTTGCAGCCCACTACTTCAGCCCCCTAACTCTTCCTTTTAATGCCAAGAACGTGGGTCAAAGCATGACTGATAGTGGAAAACGTGGGCAAGGGTTCTAGGCCTATAAATAGTACTTCATTTTGTATTGTAGAGATTCAGAAATACGTACAGAAACTTTGCCAAATTTTGTATTCATTGCAATATATTGAAATCCAGTTATTTTCTCGCATTTTACGCTTATTATTGGCATTTTATCGAATTTGATACGAAGCTTTGCTTATATTCTAACCCAAATTCGATTTGTGATCCTAAACTGATTTAGGCCCATACAAAACCACAATGAGCCGAAAGAGTAAAAAATCGATTAAATCAGAAACCAAATTCGATCATGTGTTGGTAAATTTAGGTCATACCTTAAAGTCAACTAGACCATTTGTCATGGTTATTAGTTATAAGTCCCTCTCTAGCTTAATAGAATTCGAGAGAGCACTTCTTATAACAGTTGCGACTTCACATCCCTCAACCGAGGTTATGAGAACCATTTCCCACAAATCAAGAGGTTAGTGCCTAGAATCTAGGAATGGTTTTCCACCCTATCCACTAGTCGTTAAAAACTATAAACACGAAAGTCAAAACCAACAAAAAAAAAGATATAGGAATTTACGGTTCGCGAAAAACTTTCGTTATAAAATATGCTTAATACGGAAGTATCTTGAAAATACAATCAAGAAAGAAATAGGTTCATAAGGAAAGAAGGAAAAAAAATACGAATTAGCGAGTAAACTTACGGAAAAAGGGTGTCGGTTGAAAATCCTATTAGAAAGGAGCAGGGGCGGTAAATTAACTTGTAAACTTTGTGTATGGGCCTAAAGCAGTTTATGATCACAAATCGAATTTGGGTTAGAATATAAGCAAAACTTCGCATCAAAGTCGATAAACTGCCAAGAATAAGCGTAAAATGCGAGAAAATAACTGGATTTCAATATATTGCAATAAGTACAAAATTTGGCAGAGTTTCTGTATGTATTTCTGAATGCGTACAATACAAAGTGAAGTGCTATTTATAGACCTAGGGGTCTTGCCCATGTTCTCCATGATCAGTCATGCTTAGACCCACGTTCTTGGCACTAATAGAAGGAGTTAGTGGGCTGCAAAGCCGCTGGAAACGAGGCGATTCACCGGGGTATATGTATGTGACCTCGGTGGTGAGGTCTTGCTGTTGACCGAGGTGGACGTCACCGCAGCTCAGCTTACGGCTCGCCTACAGCGACGACCTCGATGTCTGACTTCAAGTGATCAACTCCATTGCTTCGGTCATTGGTCTATCGTCACGTGCTCGCCGGTTGTCAATTTATCTTACCGGGGCGACTCATAGGGAGCCGATTTTTACCCAATACAGATAGTCCCCCCACTCCTCGGTCAATTACCGAAGATATCGAGGAGTGGAATGAAATTTTGCGGGAAAGCGACGTGGCTTGATCTTATCCAAGCGTTTCAAATATTGTCAATAGTGCGCGTCCTTTCAGATTACTATTCAAGGACGCGTGGCATTCGTTCATTGGGCATCGAATGGCCACGCCATTTTTCTCTCATTTTCCAACGTTACGATGATGACCCTTTGCCACTTGTCTCCCCACCAACTATATAAATACCCTCTCAGCAAACTCTTCTCCCCATTTCCAATATTTGCAATCAACAGTAGCAAGAAAAGAAAGAGAGAACTCCCATTCCCCTTTCTGATCGATTCTCCTTTGTTACAAATCTCAAGCTTTTGACTCCATAACCATGTCTGCAACAAACTCTAGACAGGATTCAAGCGATTCAGGTGAGAGGGCAAAGATCGCACGCTACGCCGCCATTATATCCAGCGGCGAGTTCATCACCATCGTGCCGGCCCTGCAGGTGATAGAGGCAGAGGTAGGCGAAGAGGTGACTTCTAGTGCTGGTGGCGCCCAGCAGCGCAAGGAAAGAGCTAGGCATGACGTCCCCGCAGTAAGTGAGGACGTCAGCCTGGAGGGGGATGATGACCTCATGGGTAATGACGCCATGGAGGTAGTGACGCCCAGCGGTGCAAGGAAAGAGCTAGGCATAACGTCGCCGCGATAAGTGAGGACGTCAGCCTGGAGGGGGATGATGACCTCATGGGTGATGACGCCATGGAGGTAGGTGAGGGTGATGTCGCCCGTAGAGATGATGAAGCCTAGGGCGACGGCGAGGGTGGAAGTACCGCCGAGGTAGGACCCTCGGGCCCGATGATTACCCTTGAGCAAGAGCTCGAGCCTCACCAAATCATTCTCTCTCACTTCGACAACAGCAAAGACCTCAAGCTGCAAGTGCAATCTGCAGATCAAGAGGAGAAAAATAGGAATATACCGGTGAACACAACTCCAACTCGCATAACGCAAGCTCACATAGAGCGGGTTCGGAGGATTGTGGATTCGGAGCCGAGGTGAAGGTCATTATCCCCGACCCCACTAGTAGGGTGTGCCACCACGTGGAGGGGCTATCCTTTGCATATACTTACCCGCTCACCCTCGGTTTCTCCCTTCCTGTTCATAGAATCATTGATGATTTTTGTTGAGCATACAACCTATGCTTTGCTCAACTAGGCCTCGGCGTCTGGAGAGTTGTTCAGTGCATGGATTGGCTGAGCAAGAAATCTGGGGTAGACTTCACCTTGCAGCACCTCATCTCCCTCTACTACCCTTACTTTCACAATGCCGGAGTTGTGGTCTTAAACAACCAAGGTAAATATGAGCTCCTCCATAAGAGCGAGGACCATGGGAACCGAGGCTGGAGTGGTCGCTATGTCCTTTTGGAGACTAGTGTTTTATCCACCTAGCTCGATTTTCCAGAGCAATGGAACAACACACGTAAGTGTCCCTTCGCTTTTACTTCATCCCCGGTGACTATTCATGTTTTTGCTAACCCCGTTTCATTTTTGCTTCTTAGCCAACAAGGTAGACATCATTCCTCCCGAGGGGCTGACTGAATGGGTGAAAGCTATGACCGGGGCTCGTGAGCACCCAGAGAGAACGTGGATGAAGATGGCTACTGAATTTGGTTGGCAGTGTAAGCGGCATGGTAAGTTCCTTGTGGTATTTTACTTGATGTGTTATTTTGGAGTTTTTTCTTCGTTTATTGACCTCCCTCTCCGCGGCGTTAGGTTTTCCAAACCGTGCTATTAACACGAAGAAAGGCAAGAAGAAGAAAGATGAGAAGAAGAAGAAGAAGAAGAAAGAGGAAAAGGATACCGAGTCCGATGACGATCTGGCTTCGGTGACAGGTCTGCCAGATGACCTGATGGAGTTGAAGGTTTCAAAGTCTTCAAAAGTCTTAAAGGGGGCCCCCGGTCAAGGGTCCTCTTGCCGATCCTTGTTTCTCTTTAATCTTTTGCTTAAAATTCTTTCGTGTTACCTTTTGCAAGCGTGAAAAGGAAGAGAGCAGTTTCCAAGAAGCCCTCCCGTTCTGTGGCTCCTCGCACCAAGGTAGCAATTTTTTACTGGGTCTGAGGTTGTGGCGGAACCGCGTCGAAGGCTGATCGACGAGCCTGACGATGTCGCTGTCGAGGACATAGCGACCCAAAGGGCAGTTGAGGTCATGGATCTTGAGGATTAGGAGCAAGATACCGGGGCGATGGTTGCTAAGGCCAAGGGCAAGGCCAAAGTTGGGGAGGTTGGATCTGCTTCTGTCAGAATGGAGGGTGAAGCTGGCGTGGTTCGAGCACAATCCGAACTCGCGAGGATTTCATCCTCGGTGGGGTCTTTTTGGAGGCTTGAAGTGCCAGCTTCTTCAAACCTTCTGGCCTGCGACCGGGGTGATATCTTGAGTCTCACCCCTTTGCTCGGCCCAGTAGAGGACAAAAGTCGTGCAAGCTTTCTCCCGAGGCCAGATATATAACACTATTGCTGCCAACGCTATGAGAGTAAGCTTCAGCGCCTTCTAGTTTTACTTTTTATCTTCGTCCTCGATCCGTGGCTAACAATTGATTTTTTGATTGGCTTCCATTCGGAGTTTTGTTCTTTCATTGAGGGCTATCGAGATTGAGACCTCGAGGGATGAAGAGGTTCGGCACGTTGCTCGTGTATGGGATAGGCAAAAGGGCAGCTTCAATGCACAAATCGCGGAACTGCAGGCTAAGTTGTCCAAATCCCAATCTGATTTGCACGAAGCTGCCTCCGAAGTGAAGATTAAACCCCTCGATGATGGCTTTCAAGTTGAACGTTCGAGGCTGGAGGCTGAAGCTGCAAAGTTAAATGCCGAGCTGGTTCAAGCGAGGGGCAAGGCCGAGGAGATGGCCAAAAAACATCATGAGCAGTTGAGAAAGCATGTGCTCCATATTCAGAAGTTGGAGGGTGAAACCTCTTAACTTTCAGCTCGTGAGGCCGAGGTTGAAGCTCTTCGGGATGAAATTGCCGATCGTAAAGATAGAGCTAAGATCAAGGCTAAAAGGGCCGAGCTGGATAAGCAATGGGCCATTATCAAGTCTCGATTGAAGCTGCTCAAGCAGTGCCGCGCTGGCTAGCTCAACTTGGAAGAAGAGATTGTCAAAGCCGAAGAGAAGGCAAAAAAGGCTCAAGCTATCATTGATGACCTCCCATCAATGAAGCCTCGAGCGATGAGTGAAGAGGAAGATGAAGAAGATGCCGAGGGGAACTCCGAGGAAGGGAGTGACGCCCCTGAGGCTTAGACTTCTGTTTGTATTTTTTTTTGTTAGCCTTTGGGCTTTTATGTTTATGTTTTAGACCTTCGGGTCTTTTTGATGTAAATACTTTCAGCCTTCGGGCATACTAATGAAATGACTTAGTACCTTTTATCTTTAAATGTTAGTTTTTGCATGTACCGAACACTTTAGGATAGATAGATTGCTTGCAAGACTTGATTGAATTAAACCGATGCAAACTTAGAACGACGTCTCATCCTCGAGTCGATGCATTTAAAGTGAAACTTCAGAGTACAAAATTATAGAAACAAATAGATGTGGAATCAAGTTTATTTTATTGACAACATTAACAAGCCGAAATTGGCCTTTACATGAAACCAAATCGAAGCGGACCTTGGGTGAAAAAACGAATTAACAATATGCCACTACCGGGTGAATTTACAATGTACTAAATCTATTTCTCGGGTGTCAGTCCCCGGTTGTCAAATAGATGGTCTTCGGTTGGGAGGCGCATTTTCGACCTCGGTTGCAACTCGCCCCTTACTCCCCCCAGTGTTCGGGTGTGAATCTTGATGAAGACCCAAGCACTGGAAATCGTTTAATCTGCTTCCTGAAAAGGTCAAGCAAAATGAAACGAGGAGCAAATTAGTACATTTCGACCGAAGCCCTGGCTAGGGGTAAACTTTTAAATGGGCAAGTGATATTTACCTCAATTTCAGAAGTACTACCGCTTTATATTGGAGATGTTCCAATTAAAGGGTTCGGGCGTACCCTGCAGATCTTCAATTTGATAAGATCATATCCCAACAATTGCTTTGACTTTGTAAGGTCCTCCCCAGTTCTCAACAAGCTTTCCCCCATTTTCTTCCTTCGTCGATTGGTTTGTATCCTTTAGCACATAATCGCCAACTTTAAAATGCCTAAGTTTGGCCTTCCTATTAAGATATGCTTAGATCTTTCTTTTTTGAGCAACTAGCTGGACCAAAGCCAACTCTCTTTTCTCTTCGAGCAGGTCCAATTCTATGCGCATGGCTTGTTGATTTGCATCTTCGGTGGTGTGAGCATACTAAAGACTTGGTTCACCCACCTCTACGGGGATGAGGGAATCCATACCATAAGCAAGTGAAAAAGGAGTCTCACCGGTGCTGTTCTTCTCTGTTGTCCGCATGGCCCACAATACACCTGGAAACTCCTCGGGCTAAGGACCTTTTTTCTCATCGAGCCTTTTCTTGAGATTTTCGATTATAATTCTATTTGAAGACTCAGCATGGCCATTGGCACTTGGGTGATAAGGGGTCGAAGCAATTCTTTTGATTCCTCATTGTTTGAAGAAATCCGTGATGGCTGCGCCCATGAACTGTTTACCATTATCGCAAGCAATTTCCCTTGGGACTCCGAACCTGTAGATGATGTTTTTCTTGATGAAATCGATTACTTATTTTTGGTTAACCTCGGTGAGAGCTACTGCTTCCACCCATTTTGTAAAGTAATCGATTAGCACTAGAATAAACCGAAACACCACCTTTTCCTTTTGGTAATGGACCGACAACATCCATCCCCTACTTCATGAAAGGCCATGGTGACACGACCGAATGTAGAGGTTCGGCTTGTTGATGGATCATCCGTGTGTGGCGTTGACACTTATCGCATTTTTGCACGAAGGCCTTTGCATCTACGCTGATGGTGGCCCAATACTACCCAGCTCTAAGTAACTTGCGCACCAAAGACTTTCCCCCTGAGTGATTGCCACACTCGCCTTCGTGCACCTCGGCCATCGCATATCTAGCCTCATCGGGACCCAGACACTTGGCCATCGGGCCGCAATATAACCTCTTGTACAAATTACCCTCGATCAAGTGGTATGAAGTCGCTTGGGTCCTCAACTTTTTGGCCTCCTTTTTGTCTTGGGGAACATTCCCCGAGTCGAAGTAAGAGATGAACTTAGCCAATCTCATTTGTGGTCCATCGAGTTGACCTGCAATTTCATTTCTCTCATTTGCGCAGACAACAACCGAACCACTGAATCAGTCCCCGAGTGGGCTTCATCGACCGCCGAACCCAAATTTGCCAGGGTATTGGCCTCGGTATTTTCTTCCCGAGGCACTTGTTTAACTTGCCACTCTTGGAATTGTGCCAAAATCCTTTGTGCTCGGCCTAAGAATAGCTTCATTCTGGGCTCTCGAGCCGTGTATTCGCTGAGCACTTGATTTACCACAAACTAGGAGTTTCACCTTAGCTCAATTCTCTCCACCCCCATTTCTTTAGCCAACTCTAAGCCTGCTAGGGCCACTTCATATTCAGCCCTATTGTTGGTCACTTTTTTGAACCGAACCGAGTGCCTGATTTTCTCCCCGGTGGGTGCTTTCAACACTATGCCTAATCCCAAGCCCTTGGAATTAGTTGCCCCATCGGTGTGAAGTATCTACAGCCCCGAAGTTGTCCCTTTCGATATTGAGTTCTCCTTTTCGGCATCGGGCAGAATCCCAACACTAAAATCAGCTACGAAGTCGGCCAAGACTTGGGATTTGATGGCTGTTCAGGGTTGATAGGTGATGTCATATTCGCTTAACTCTACCGCCCATTTTGATAACCTCCCCGATAGCTCAGGTTTGTGCAATATACTTCTCAAAGGGAAGGTTGAAACTACCGCTATTGGGTGACATTGAAAATAAGGTCGTAGTTTTCGGGCCGTAACAATTAAAGAAAGTGCTAGTTTTTCCAAATGTGGGTACCTGGTCTCAGCGTCGAGGAGTGTCTTGCTCACATAGTAGATGGGCTGCTGCTTGCCATCTTCCTCTCGAACCAGCACCGCACTGACTGGCACCTCGGACACAGCCAAGTAAAGTAGCAATGTTTCACCATCCTTAGGCTTGGCGAGCAACGGCGCGTTAGCCAAGTAGCGTTTCAAATCTTTCAGTGCTTCTTTACACTCCGGTGTCCATTCAAAGTGATTGTTCTTTCTCAAAACAGAGAATAATTTTTGGCATCGCTCCGAGGACCTTGAGATGAATCGACTCAAGGCAGCGATTCGGCCAGTTAAGTGCTGAACTTCTTTTACCCCGGTCAACTCTTCGGGGATTTCCTCTATGGCTTTGATCTTATTAGGGTTTGCTTCGATTCCCCATTTGGAGACAATGAATCCCAAGAATTTGCCTGACCCAAACACCGAAGGCACATTTATCAGGGTTCAATTTCATGCCGTATTGCCTCAGAATTGCAAAAGCTTTCCTCAGATGATTGAGATGATCCTCCATTCGAATTGACTTGATGAGCATATCATCTATGTAGACCTCCATAGAATTTTCGATGTACTCTTTGAACATGCGACATACCAACCTCTGATACGTCGCTCCAGCGTTTTTCAAATCGAAGGGCATCACCTTATAGCAGAAGGTGCCTCGGTCAGTGATGAACAAAGTTTTTTCTTCGTCCTTCGGATCCATGAGGATCTAGTTGTAGCCCGATTAAGCATCCAAGAAGGTTAATAATTTATGTCCAGCCGTAGAGTCTATTAACCTGTCTATTTGTGGCAATGGGTAGGAGTCTTTTGGGGTAAGCCTTGTTCAAATCAGTGTAATTCACGCACATCCTCCACTTGCCATTTTTCTTTGGTACGACGACCATATTAGCCAGCCATTCAGGGTACTTTACCTCCCTTATGAAATCATTTTCTTGCAACTTTGTGGTTTCATCTTCGATTGCTTTCTTTTTTACCCCGGCGTAAGGTCTTTTCTTCTGCTTCACCGGGGTGAATTTCGGGTCTACATTCAGCTTGTAGGTCATGATCTCTGGATCGATAACAATCATGTCTGAATGAGACCAGGC
Organism: Petunia axillaris subsp. axillaris; assembly: GCA_029990575.1. NCBI lineage: Eukaryota > Viridiplantae > Streptophyta > Magnoliopsida > Solanales > Solanaceae > Petunia > Petunia axillaris. The sequence goes on along the minus strand of JARKNS010000001.1, from coordinate 5,589,924 downwards.
GAAGCAATCGTTGGTGGTCTTTAAAACTTCAATGATTTCTTTCTTCGACTCCGGGTCCAACTCCGAGCCGACAAATACCTTTCTTTCGGGAAAATCTTTCAATAAGGTGAAAGACTCCAATTCCTCAATGGTGGAGTCCTCGGCTTTTTGTTTTCGAGGCTCTTGAATGCAAACCGGGATCTTTTCAACTTCTCCTCGGAGGTCCTCCTCGCTCGACCCCGGTTGCATTAGTTGCTATTATTTTGGCCCGGTCGGGTTGACTCCACTTCTCAACGCAACCGAATAGCACTCTCTTGCTACTCGTTGCTCCCCTTTTATTGATCGAACTCCCCAAGGCGTAGGGAATTTGATCACTTGATACAGTGTGGAGGGAACAGCCTCCATGGAGTGAATCCATGGTCTGCCGAGGATCACGTTGTAGGCAATGTCCTCGGGTAACACTTTAAACAGTGTTTCTTTGCTGAGTCCTTGAGCGAACATTTTGAGTGTAATCTCACCCAAAGTTTTCTCTGTGGAGTTCTTAAAACCAGCAAACACTGTCGCTTTGGGGTCGACTTTCCCTTTGAGCCACATCTTCTTGACAGCCCGGTAGCAGATTATGTTGACCGAGCTACCGGGGTCGATCAAGACTCGCTTGATATCGGAGTCGTTCATTCTTAACATGATGACCAAGGCATCGTGATGAGGGAACATCATCCCATCACAATCGTCATCATCAAATACGATCTCTTTACCCGAGCCCCCAACTCGAGTTCTCTTTTCCATTCTGATTGATAATTTGGCGAATATCTTCGCAGCTACGAAATTCACCCCGTTCACCTCTGACCCCCCGGTGATAACATTTACAACTCTCTCTTGGGGGGGGGGGAGCTCGAGGTGGCTGTCCATCACCTCGATTCTTAGAGTAATTGTCCTTTCCCTCGTCAGTAAGGAATTCGACTAACACTCCTTTCTTCAACAAATGAGCCACCTCGAGGCGCAATGCTTTGCAATCCTTGGTTCGATGGCCATAATCCGCGTGGAACTCACAGTACAAGTTTTGGTCTCTCATATCCGCTGGAGTTCTCATGTCTTTGGGCACTCTCACCCCGGCAGTCCCCTTGACTACGCTGACCAGCTCCGAGGTCGATATGTTGAAATTTTAGTCAGGGATCCGAGGTAGTTCCTTCTTCGAAACCGAAGCTGGGCTTGAGGAATTTCTTGGTTCGTGTTGGAATGAACCTTCTCTCCGAGCCGTTGGCTTATATGTGGGCTTGTGAATGAATTCCCGAAGGAGTTTCCCAGCCTTTGGCTGACAGGCTGCCTTATGGAGGTGTATGGTTCAGACCTCCCCTTCGGATTTCCGCGTGGCGCCTCGGCGCAATGTGAGGATTCACCTCGATTTTTGTAATCATAACCTCGGCTTTTGAACTCAGCCTCCTCCAACCTGATCTTGGAGTAAGCCCGTTTGAGTAGATCTTCCCATGTCAAAACTTTGTACTGTTGGAGCTCCTTTCGCAATTCAGCAGCGGCATCAGAATTGCGAATATTGATACCCTTTTCAAATGCCATGATGGCAAAAGTATCATCCATCCGAGGTAGCTCCATGCGCTCAGCATGAAAGAGCTCAAGGAACTCCTTAAGTGGCTCACCAGGCCGCTGTTTGACCTCGCATATATCCTCCTTCCTCTGGAGAATTTTTTGAGCCCCAGTGTGAGCCTTAATGAAGGCGTTGGTCATTTCTTTGAAGGTGGAAATGATCCCGCTGGTAGACACATGTACCAGCGCAGCGCTCCTTTCTCCAAGGATTCGCCTAACTTTGTTAAGAACATTGACTCGAGCTCTATTGCCGTTAAGTCATTACTCTTTACCATCGCCATATGCTCCCTTACGTGCTCTTTGGGATCAGTGGTCCCATCGTACTTTTTCAAGAACATGAGCTTGAAGTTTTTAGGGGTTGGAGCTAGAGTCGTTTCGAGCTTAAATGGCAACTCCCTGTATTGGTCTATGTCAAGTTCGTCTTCGATCTTTGTTATCCCTGGTACGCTCTCGAGGTGCTTTTCTACACGTGCCTCGATGCAATCTTCGACACACGCCTCGACGCGTGCCTCAATCTCCCTGGTCAACCTCTCAACGTCGACCGATGATGAAGTTTCTGCCACTGTGGGAATCGTCCCGAAGTGTGGCGTTGCGCCTGGTATGTTTCTCGAACCCCCAGACTTGGCCCCATTAGGAGGTCCCCCTGTTACCGCACCCGTAAGAACGAAGATCGGGATGCCTCCATTTGGAACCGAAGGCTGGGTGCCATTCGGTGCTGAACTATTCCTCGCCTCTACGAGGCACGGAATTCGGCATTGATGTACGCTTGCTCATCCTGCCGTTCTTGGAGAGCTTTGAGCGAATGGAAAGCTTCAGTTGTCATTGGAGATGAGGACTGTTGGTTCAACGGAACGTTAGTCTGATTATCTAAATCTCTACTGTTGTCAGCCATATCGTTGTCAAGAGAATTACAGGCTTTAACGAAAAAAGAGCGTTCAACTTTGGAACAAAGCGTTTCTGCTTAAATCCCCACAGACGGCGCCAATTTGTATGGGCCTAAATCGATTTAGGATCACAAATCGAATTTGGGTTAGAATATAAGCAAAACTTCGCATCAAAGTCGATAAAATGCCAAGAATAAGCGTAAAATGCGAGATAATAACTGGATTTCAATATATTGCAGTGAGTACAAATGTGGTAGAGTTTATGTATGTATTTCTGAATGCGTACAATACAAAATGAAGTGCTATTTATATGCCTAGGGGTCTTGCCCACGTTCTCTACCATCAGTCATGCTTAGACCCACATTCTTGGCACTAATAGAAGGAGTTAGTGGGCTGAAGTAGTGGGCTGCAAAGCCGCTGGAACTGAGGCGATTCACCGAGGTACATGTATGTGACTTCGGTTGTGAGGCCTTGCTGTTTGACCGAGGTAGACGTCACCAAAGCTCAGCTTACGGCTCGCCTTCAGCGGCGACCTCGATGTCTGACTTCGGTGATCAACTCCATTGCTTCGGTCATTGGTCTGTCGTCACGTGCTCGGCGGTTGTCAATTTATCTTACCGGGGCGACTCATAGTGAGCCGATTTTTACCCAATACACTTTGCATATTTAGTTTGCCTTGAAAAAACTCCTACTTTATTTCTTACTCAGACTTCAAAATTCAGAGTACGATTCTACTTGGAGGCATTCATTCTTTTGCTTTAGAACGCCATGACATTGAAGATCAGAGACTACGAATTGACCTACAACGGTCACAGATGCTACGATGTCATACTGGACGACACCACAGAAATTGACACCGTTGTTACTCACGATCCCTATCGGGTCTGTGTATGGATCCACGACATCGAAAGCTCAAACCCATCCCGTCTCTATCGCTTGATTGTCGGGCTTGACATTGAGTGGAACCCAATCTTTAACTCCTCAACACAAACCCCTGTTGCCACCCTCCAACTATGTGTTGGAAAATCCTATCTCGTCTACCAAATTCTTCACGCTCCCAATATCCCACGCTTACTCCAGAAATTCCTCAGCAATGAAACATAAAAATTTGTTGGGGTTGGTATTCATAAAGATGCAAAGAAGCTGAGTAACGATTATGGACTTGAAGTGACGAACAGAGTTGATCTAAGGCATAGGGCTGCAGGAGAATTGAGCAAGAAGTATCTTCTCAGTGCGGGGCTTAAAGATTTGGTGAAGGAAGTTGTTGGAAAAGAGATAGAGAAGCCAAAGAGTGTGACTTTGACTAGTTGGGATCACTGTTGGCTTAGCCATAACCAGATAATCTATGCATGCCTTGATGCCTATCTTTCTTTTGAAGTTGGGAGGCTCTTAATTGCATGGTATGAGTAGTTATTAGCTAATACATGTTTACTTATATATTGCGAGTCTATGACTGCGTCCTTCTTTTGCTAATTGCTATGCATGTGAGTTCTTCTGTTAAAACCATTTGCAATTCTTAGTTTGCAGTTTCCAGTATATATTCAACTATTACTACCTATTTGATCAAATAGGACCCCATTTAAAAAAAGGGGCTGCCAAGTGTACAAAGCATCTCGTGTTCACGCAATCTTCGGGGAAGGGCCGCACCCCTAAGGGTGTTATGTTGTTGAGAATTGGTTTTGAAGAATAACAAACAAGAAGGACTCAATGGTTTCGGAGAAGAACCTAGTCCTTGAATAGAAAGGCATGAATGGTCGAAAAGATCTGAGGGTTGCAAATCCCTGTGGAACTAGGAGTGGTGGTGCATAAATGAAGATGCATCCTAGTCAGACTAAAAGAGGCGTGCCCAGACTGTGTCTTCGAAGTACGAATAAGAGTTGGACTTCAACAAGGAAAGAGTTACAAGGAATCTTGTCTTACCATAATTACAAGGATTCCTTGTGGGACTCAACTAGGGTTTTAAAGCCCATATAAATACATGTAGTTGATACAGCCGAAAACAGTTATTCACAAACAGAGAGTTGAGAGCATACAAAGGTGATCAAGCAACTTTCTACGTGAGATAACTGAAGAAGACAACTGGAGGAGCTAAATAGATTGAGTCTAGATATTCTGTCTAGGTTCTTGAATTGTAAGTTTTCTTGTTTTGTGCGATCATTATTTTTACCTATTAACTTATCATAGAAGCATTTGTATTAGGTGAATCTTTGAGAGATTACTTTGTAAAGCTAGAGTTTAGCTTTGTTAAGTGATTAGGTTCTAGAGTGTAGCCCCTTGGTTACAGAGTTTTCTAATCAGAAACTTGCTCTTGTTGTTAGTGGATTGAGTTCTAAAATCCCAGAGTGTGGGTCGTGGTTTTTCTCCCTTGAGCAAGGATTTTTCCACGTAAAATCCTTGTGTTCCTAGTGCATGTGACTGGCGTGGGTTGGGGTGTTCAATTTGCAAAACTATAGAGGCAAGAACAGGGTTCTTAACTTTGGAGAATCGAGTTCTTGAAACGAAAATCGGTGGACACTATTCAATCCCCCTTCTAGTGTCCTTAGGAGGTGCATAGATTATAACAAGTGGTATCAGAGCGGATCTTCTCGTGCTAGGTTAACACCTTGAGAATGATCAGAATTATGAGTGCACCACCTATCATCACTGAAGGACAGTCAGTTCAGAGGCCCCCACAGTTCAATGGGCAGTACTATGCTTGGTGGAAGAATAGGATGGAAAATTACATATGTGCTGAAGACTACCAACTATGGCTTATAGTATCAGAAGGAAACTTGATTCCTACTAAAATAGTTGGTGAGGGAGCTGCTGCCAAACAAGAACCTAAGTTGAAAGAGGAGTTCAATGAGGCGGACTATAAGATGATTAAAAAGAATCACAAAGCCAAACGTCTGGTAATTTGTGGTCTTGGCCCTGAGGATTTTAATAGAGTATCATCTTACAAGACTGCCAAGGAAATCTGGGATGCCTTGCAGATTGCGTATGAAAGAACCAATGAAGTGAAGGACTCAAAGAGAAGAATGCTGAAGAGACAATTTGAGTTGTTCTCTATGGGAGAGAAGGAATCAATCCAGGATATGATGACCAGGTTGACCATTATTACTAATGAGATGAGATCCCTGGATATGGAGTTGCCAAAAGTAGAGATGGTGGATAAGATTTTAAATGTGTTACCTGAGGCTTGGGAACCCAAGATGACTGCTATCATTGAGTCTAAACCTCTAAGATCCATTAAACTTGAAGAACTGGTTGGTAGCCTGAAAACTCATGAGATGATGAAAGATTCAAAAACAAAACCAGCTCTCAAGAAGGACAAGGCTCTTGCACTCGAAGCAACGGATAAAGCTGATGATTATGTGGATCTACAATCAGTTGAAGCTGCAATGGTTAGCGCCTTGAGACAGAAGCTTAACTTGGAAAGGTTTAAAGGTTTCAAAAGAAATGGCAAGGAAAACTCTGGAAGGAAGAACATAGTCGACAGTCCTGACTACTCAGGATGCTTTAAGTGCTTCAAGAAGGATCATGTTGTTATGGATTGTCCTATGTGGGAAGCAGAATGGATGAAAAAAAGAGCAACTAAGGAAAAGGAAAAGGAGGCGTCAAAGGAGAATGACAAAGAAAAGAAGAAGGTGAGACGACCTCCGAACTTCAGAGCAGAAAGAAGGAAAAGAAAGGAAGCTTTCTATGCAACAAGGGGACCTACTGACAGTGAGTCTGATCAAGAGAGGGAATCTAGATATGAGACACCACTAGCACTGATGGGGCTGACAAATGTTGGTTCAGATGAAGAAGATCCTCGGGAGTTCAGAGGAGGAAGAGATCCCTCAAAGCCACATGTGTTCAATGGGACTAACTACAAGTGCTGGAAGAAGTAGATGAAAAACTTTCTTCAAGAAATAGATTACAGTCTCTGGTTGATCGTAAAAGAGGACCTCACGTTCCTGTAAAAAGAGCAGAAAATGGGGTTCTGGTGCCAAAGAAAGTAGAAGAACTAGATCCTTAAGATCTAGACTGGCTACAGGAAAACTCCAAATTTGAATTGTACCTGAGAAGAAGGCTAACTACTGATGTGCTGGCAAGGATACTTGAATATAAGTCTACTAAGGAAGTATGGGAAAAGCTGAAAGAGATGTACACAGACGACGACCAGAAGAAGGACTCAGCCCTTATGGCAACTGATGGAGTTGAAGCTCCTCATTCAACAGAGGTATGTCTATCTGATCTTAAGGAAAATTTTCATATATACTCTACTGAAAATTTGATCTTAATCACTGCCACTTTAATTGAGGGCTATGAAAAGGAGAAAATTGAAAAAGATAGATTAACTGAAGAGTTAAGTGATCTTAGAACTAAGCACAAGAGTCTTCAAGAACAAAACATTGAACTGGAAGAAATCAATGCCATTTTAAAAGGGCAGACTCTTGTGTCAAACTCTAACATCACTGAACTGGAATTGGAACTTAATAAGCTAAAAGAGAGTATAAATGGTAAGCAAGTAATAAGTGAAGTTCAAACCTTTCTTGAAAATGAACTTAAAAGAACAAATGAGATTCTGTATCAGGAAACTGAAAAGAACAGGATTTTAAATCAAAAGGTTGAAAAATCTGAATTAGGCAATGAACTAGGTTCTTGAAAATCAAAACAAAGGAAAACAAGGATTAGGATTCAAGAAACCATTGCCTCCATATAATCCTAAGAACAATTATGTGGGATTGCCTTGCAACATGTGTACCTTTTGTGGTAAAACTGGACACTACAAACAAAGGTGCACGAATGCAAGCAAGGCAAAGGCCAAGAATAAAAGAAGTGTTCTACCTAAATGGGCTAAACAGGATTTGATTTATCCATTCTCTCATAAGAAGGGACCCAAGCTTGTCTGGGTTCCTAAAGCTAACCCTTAATCTGTTTTGCAGGCTGGAGTGAGGGAGAACAACCCAAGCTGGATTCTTGATAGCGGTTGTTCAAGGCACATGACAGGAGATAGAAGAAACTTTCTCTCACTCGCAGCATTTCAAGGAGGCAGTGTAGCCTTCGGAGGAGGTAAAATTGGTCAAATCGTAGGAATTGGAAAAGTTGGGAGAACTCTGGATCACGCAATTGAAAACGTATACTGTGTCGATGGTCTCAGACACAACCTGCTGAGTATCTCTCAACTTTGTGATAGAGGAAATAAAGTGAGTTTCTCCTCTGTAGGATGTATTGTGAAGAATCTACATAGTGGAGAAATTGTTATGAAAGGAAAAAGGGTGAACAATGTGTACAAAACATCACTAAAATTACTGCCTGAAAACAACTTAACATGCTTAAACGTGCAAGAAAGTGATTCTCAGCTGTGGCATAAAAGAATGGGTCATGCAAGTCTCTCACAACTCAATAAGCTTGTATCTAAGGAGCTGGTTCGTGGACTGAAGACCAGATTGCTGACATATTTACCAAAGCATTGAACAAAGTGCAGTTTGAGAGGAACAGGTTGGAGTTAGGGATGACCAAAATACACGGATGACCCAGCGGTTGTCCCTCAATGATTGGTTAGTTAAGTGTTCAATGATTTGTTTGTAACATTTGTTATTATTGTCCAGCCTAATATTGTACTTTATTAAGTATACTTATTCAGCTGATGAGAACCAGGTGAGGCTAATGTGATCCCATGAAGAACCTACTATGTACTTAGAGGGAACCGACTGAAGTATGAGGAATCATGTCCAGGTACAGTCACACTACCTTGCATGATATGAGCCATAACTGAAATCAATTGTCAATTATACGTGTGTCGAGGGAGACTTTCCATGTTCTTATAACTGTCCTAAATTATAGGAACACATTCCTTTTTGGGTTAGACTTCTATTAGACTTTGAATGGTCCCCACTACTTGAAAAGGTTTTATTTGGGCAAGTCTAGTAACCGTCAAATCTGTAACTTTTTTCCCGGTTCTCAAAAAGTTCAAAAGGCTATTTTTGCATTGATTCTGCCATCATTACTTTGTGTTCCCCAGACAACCTCTCATCACCCTTACCCGTTCTCTCTTCCTTGTTTGACAAACACAAAATGAGTTCTCGGCTAAAATGGTCCTTAATGTATTGGATTTATTTTATTTTCGTCCTTAAAGTATCCCTCATGAGATGTATAGTCCTTGAAGTATATAAAAAAGTGAGGGATTTGGTCCATTAACTTAAAAAGTAACGGAACTTTTTAAATACCTGTTAGTTTTGGAGCAAAAAGTGGGAGAACCACTATTTATTCCGAAAGAGGGGAAGGTGTGGGGTTTAAAAAAAATGTCAAACAAAAAAAATGATATTTGAATTGCAAGCTCATAGACTCGAGATGGCATCATCCGTGTTGGTCAAAAAATATGATCCAAAGAATAAAGATATCATGTTTCTTCAAATATAACTTCTGTAGTCCCAAGCGCTTAAACAAAAAAATTGTACCCTGATAGTTTTTAGGCTTTTAAAAACTAAGACATGGTGTTCTCTAAGCAGTACACGATCACTTTGTTCTGTTTTTCACTACCATGTATTCTCTGGTTCACAACTTCATGCTTCATTCAATATCACACAGCTTAATAAACCTTGAACAGAAAGGACCCATATCTGTGACAAAATTATCTGCGGCAATAGAAAATATCCTCGATCCTTAAATTATCTGTGGCAAAATTATCTGATTGAAAAATTAATCTGGTGCATAAACAGCATTAACACCAAACAAATAAATGGCGCAAATTTGATTCAAAACTTGAGGGAGTTAAAACTAACAGGTATTTAAAAAGTTTCGTTACTTTTTAAGTTAATGGACCAAATCCCTCACTTTTTTACATACTTCAAGGACTATACATCTCATGAGGGATACTTTAAGGACGAAAATAAAGGAAATCCAATACATTAAGGACCATTTTGGCCGAAAACTCAACACAAAATACATACATTCGCCAACAATTTCCCTTTACTCCGCCAAACTTCTCTCTCTAAAATCAAACCGAACAAACTCCGTCGTCCTATTTTCAAAACCCTAATTACTCTCATTATGTCTCAAGAACAGTCCATCTCAACATCACCTACCGAACCCTCAAGAAATCAACTCCAAAACTCCCTCCCTCCACTCTTGCAGAGAGAATTGTCAGGGCTAGGTCAAAGTTTCTCAAAAAAGGAGAAAAGAAGTTGGTCAAGAAGATGATGGCCAGATCTTAGTCAACAACGCCTACAAAAAAAGTTTTCTCTGAAAGACCGGTTGAGGTAATACCTGACTCCACTCTATCTACTTCTGTCGATCTAGAAGGTGTAAAAAGTCCTGAAAAGGTGAGTACCGAAACATTAGTAAAAGGACTAGATGAAATCGTAGGAAAAGTAGAGTCCTGTGATAAAATTGATAGGGGGAAGGTAGTTGAGGAGAAACAACAGGATGTTCAGGAGGAACCTAAGGCTGGTATGCATGTGCCTGCAGTAGTTGAGACTGTGTTGAAGGTTGATGTAGTGGGAAAAGTGTTAGAAAAGCTGAGGGAAGAGGATTCTGTTGAGTCCCTTTAAGAACATGTTGATGAACCCAATTCTAGTGCTGTTCTTACTGAGAAATGTCAAGGGTTGTCTGTACTTGAAGGTCTAGATGTTAGAGGACCTAGATCTGCTGAGGCCTCACAGAATTTGAGCAAAGAACCTGGTTCTTGCCCAGATCCTACAGAGGCTGATGACGCAGAACTGAAGTTGACAGACTCTGAAGAGGAGAAGGATGAGGAAGTTGTAGAAGAAAAAGGTGAAAGTAAGGAAATTACAGAGAAAGCTGAGGAAACAAAGAGAAAAAGTGTGAAAAGAAGGTTTGGTGAGGAGGATGAAAGGCTGATATGTGAAGGTGAGGAAGAAGAAGTGGTGTTTGTGAGTGAGAACAGAGTGGAGCCTGACAAGAGAAGAAGATTGGTGAGAGGTGGAATGTCGGTATCTAAAAGTTGGTTAGTGGATGAATCAAGTGAGGAGAGTGATGGCAAAGCTGTGGCAGCGCCAGTGGCAAGAAGAGTAGGAACCAGGTCTGCTCTAAAATAACAGCTGGTGAAAGTGGGGAAGCTTGAAAAAAAAGTTAAAAATTTGAGGGATAGAGAAGTGGAAAAACAGAAGAAGAATGATAAAATTGTTGAGAAGGCCAAAGAAGAAAGTGATGAAGCCGGTAGCTATGTGGAGCCAAGCGACTCTAAGACTGATAGTGAGATGGAGAGCAGGAAAAGAAGAAGAGGTTCTGAGGAAGAGGTTGACCGGGTGGCCTTCTTTGCAAAGCACCAGGTGCTAGCTGGCAGCATTCTGCATGATGAGAAGGAGCATCACATGAAACCCTTACTCAGGATGATTGGTGATCAAGGGTGGCTGAGCTTGTTTGGAAACAAAGACAGGATGTTGTTCTCTGATGAGACCAGGGAATTTTATACAAATTGCAGGGTTGTAGCCAGAAGAGTGTTCACAATGGTGAAGGGAGTTGAAATTGAGTTTGGAAGAACTTAGCTGGGGTGATCGTTGATGTGCCTGCTGAAGGTTATTGCAGGTACATTAAGCTGAAGTGGCCAAAGAGGACAGACAGGGTAACTCCTCTTAGTGTGGTCAAGAAATTTTCAGGGAAACCAAAGCTCAGGAAAGAAAGGAAAGTAGACAAAAATGAGATGGAACCAGCACATCAGTTGCTCTTTAAGTTTGTGCATCGGTTCCTCCTGCCTAGGGGAGAAAGAAACAGTGAAGCCAGTGCTCTGGACTTAACCTATATGGACTTGCTGGATAGGGGGTGAGAATCAACTTGCCTGGTCTAATTATCAGACATATCAAGAGGATTGCAGATACTGACCAAAAGCCACATTCATTAGTGAATTCCTATGTCCTTCAGCAAGTTCTAGAGCATTTTGGGGTTCCATTGGAAGCAGGGAAGAAGCCTACAATTCATCAGATGTTTAGGTATAATGTGTTTAAGAGCTGTGACTTCTTCAAAGAAAGGAGAGCTTCCAAGAAGCCCATGCAGGTTAAGCAAGAGCAGACTGAGGAAAGTGAGGATTATGGACCCGAGGAGGCCATTACAGCTGTGAAGGAACTGGAGAGCCATGTTCTTGAAGTAAACACAGAAAATGCTGAGCTTCAAAGAAAGCTGGAGTTGAAGGATCAAGAGATTGATCGTTTGAAGATAGATTGCCACAAGTATGAGGCCGAGCTGGTGATGGAGAGGGCCAAAAATACAAAGAACCTTGAGGCACTTATCAAATACTTCAACTTACAGCCCTGAGTCCTCCTGTCCTACCTTCATGTCCTTTCTCCTAATTGCCTTTATCTCTTCCTACTCTCCCTGCATATGTGTTGTTGTTTAAGACAATTTATTTTCAGTTGTGTACTTTTGAATGGGGTTGTGCTGCTGTCGCGCGCTGGATGATGATTTTAAATTTCTCTTGTTTACGTTTATTTTTGCTCTATGGTACTTGGTTCTTATTGGGCCCTTAGCCTTATCTCTGTGTGTTTAAATTTTAGCTGACTTGTTGCTATGTGCTCTAAACTGGATAGTACTAACTAGTTCATGCAGGTATTTGAATCTTTTCGATGATGCCAAAAGGGGGAAGAAGGAAATGTTGTGGTGTTTGTGACCTAACTCATCTGTTTTAAAATTTTCAAACTGTTATTCTTGTTTTTGTGTTTTGGAAATTTTGTCTGTTCAGGTTCTTTGGAAACATTTGTTTGTCTTCATCAAAAAGGCGGAATTTGTTGAGAATTGGTTTTGAAGAATGACAAACAAGAAGGACTCAGTGGTTTCGGAGAAGAACCTAGTCCTTGAATAGAAGGGCACGACTGGTCGAAAAGATCTAAGGGTTGCAAATCCCTGCGGAGTTAGGAGTAGTGGCGCGTGAATGAATATGCATCCTAGTCAGACTAAAAGAGGCGGTTACAATAAGAGTTGGACTTCAACAAGGAAAGAGTTACAAGGAATTTCGTCTTTCCATAATTACAAGAATTCCTTGTAGGACTCGACTAGGGTTGTAAAGCCCATATAAATACAAGTTGTTGATACAGCAAAAAACAGTTATTCACAAACAGAGAGTTGAGAGCATACAAAGGCGATCAAGCAGCTTTCTACGTGAGATAACTGAAGAAGACAACTGGTGGAGCTAAATAGATTGAGTCTAGATATTCTGTCAAGGTTCTTGAATTGTAAGTTATCTTGTTTTGTGCGATCATTGTTTTTACCTATTAGCTTATCGTAGAAGCATTTGTATTAGGTGAATCTTTGAGAGATTACTTTGTGAAGCTAGAGTTTAGCTTTATCAAGTGATTAGGGTCTAGAGTGGATCCCCTTGGTTACAGAGTTTTGTAATCAGAAACTTGCTCTTGTTGTTAGTGGATTGAGTTCTAAAATCCCAGAGTGTGGGTCGTGGTTTTTCTCCCTTGAGCAAGGAGTTTTCCACGTAAAATCCATGTGTTCCTTGTGCATGTGATTGGCGTGGGTTGGGGTGTTCAATTAGAAAAACTATAGAGGCAAGAACATGGTTCTTGACTCCGGAGAATCGAGTTCTTGAAACGAAAATCGGTGGACACTATTCAACCCCCCCTTCTAGTGTCCTTAGGAGGTGCATAGATTATAACAGATGTACGCAGCCTAATCTAATGCATGCTTTGATAATGACTGTTCACACGACTTGAACCCGTGACATATAGGTCACACAAATATATTTTTACTAGAACTATTGGACCCTCTCTTTTCTAATTAGATGTTATAATTTTCGACTTTCATTTACACTATGTGATTGCGGATAGTAAGGGCATCTTGAGTACTTAATATAAAATAAGTTATTTGATGACATATTATAACATCAGTCTAATCCAGTTATCTTATTGAAATGGTAATCCAACCTCACAGGATGTAACTACTGGTGAGGTAAATTAGAATAAGTTAAAGTAAACTTTTTTATTTGAAAATTATACTACTTGTATGGATAGTTTTATTTAGGCTTGGGGTTTACTAGCCTTGTAAAGTTATGTAAATTTTGTGCCTGAATTGCAGCTTCTCCTCATAGAAAGGTGTGCTATAGTTAGACTTAGAATCAGTATTATGCAATTCACTTTGGTAGTTTGCATTTTATAGTTTATACTATATGAGTATTCTTTGTTTTGTTGTTCTCGCAGCTTTTCCTACTACTATGCTAAATTGAAGGAGAACCCCTTCTGCTCTGATTTGGATCTGACAATTTGTGTAAAAGAATCACATGTCCTCATGGAATCAAGTGCATTTAAGAGGCTAAAGGCTTATGAGTGGTTCGAGCTATCTAATTACTTTAAGTTTAATGCTCATAAAAGTCCACATAGCCAAAGTATTAGAGCTTCTATCCCTAATCGTGATTGTGTTAGACCTTGCATGTCTCGATCGATGATCCTTCGTATGCTCTGACAAGGTATTGGCCAGTACCTTTATGAATAGACTCGGAACTATGACTTTCAACAGAAGGTGCATGAGCACATAACGGAGATGAAAACTATTGCTGCTAAAACATAAGTTTCTTGAGGATGATATGTCTCAGTCGTTCTTGAGCATTTTCATTATCAACTCTCATCATGCGAAATAATCCGTTAAAGAGAACATACGCAAGTTAAATGATCAATAAACAAATTCTTTTCCACGTGTTTTTAAGAAGAGATGTTGAAAGATGAGATCTGTTTCAAGAAAATTGCATATTACAGGACTTTTCTTGGGATTTTATAGGAAAATTAGGGAACTTGATTTGCTATTGAACTTTCCTGCAAGGAAACATACTCCCAGATAAAACGCTAGTGGGTAAAACTGTTACCAACTGATTTTGAAAATCTTCAATTAACTTTCTAGGTGATTTTATATCCCAAGTATGTTACTTACAGATTTTAATCTGTAATTTGTTTGCGGGGTTTTTTTTTTTTTTTGCAAAAGTTATTAAACATTCTCAAGGAAATATTAATTGACCACTTCATACGCAAGAATCCTAATTCTTGGGGATTTCCATGCGGAAGCTGCAAGTCAACCTCTCTTACTCTTGAACACAGATGGTCCAAAAATAAATATATTAATTGACCACTTTAACTTTTTGGGTATCTATAATCTTCTATAATCTATATATATATTAAAAGGTATGTAGTTGAAAGAAGACAACATTTTTCAAATGAATTGCCTTACTTTTCCTAGAATCTGAATGAATAAAATCATGTACAATGTCCTATATTTATACAATCTAGTAAGAAATAAATCTATAACTAACTCCTAGCTACGAGACAAAATAGCTAAACAAACTATGACATCTTTCTAAATTATTCTAGAAGATTTTATCTACAATCTAATTAAGTCTTTATACATAAATCAAATCTGTGTGTATAATTAAAAAAAGGAAGCCCACTTGAAATTCTAAAGAACAGGCAAGGCCCACAATTAGCCCAATTGATATTTTGCATTTCAACCTATCCGTCATCTGTGACCCGGCCCAAACAACGGTCAAACACTTCGATACAAACTAGGAGACTTCAAAGCTTTTGTCTGGCTTTCCAACTTCATTTCCATTTCTCAGGACTTTTCCAGATCCAAAGAAAACATCATCGTCGTTCATACGCGGAGCTCCATCATCTTCTTTATTGTTCAATGACCCTGTAACTGGAGCTCCGCCAACACCCCCCTTCAAGGTGGAGTCCGATGAACGGACTCCTAACTTGCTCAAAAACATCCGATGAAGCAGTCCTGACAATGCTTTCGTAAAAATGTCAGCATCCTGCGAAGAAGATGGGGTAAAAGACAAAGAAACAGGCCCATCAAGAAGTTTTTCACGAACGAAGTGGCAATCTAATTCGATGTGCTTCGTTCGTTCGTGAAAAGCAGGGTTTTTAGTGATATGAATCGCAACCTGATTGTCACACCGAACAGGCAACGGAATGGAGAAATCAACATGTAGATCTGAAAGAAGACGAACAATCCAAGCGACTTCAGCCACCAATCGCCGGATTGAACAGTACTCTGCTTCGGCTGAGGAGAGAGAGACAACTTGCTGCTTTTGGACTTCCAAGAAATGGGAGATCCCCCTAAACTCAAGAAAAACCCACTCACGGATCGGCGAGAATCAGAACAAGACGCCCAATCGGCATCACAAAAACCCAAAAGTTGAAAGGACGGATCTGAAGGAATGAAAAGTCCCTGACCACGGTTACTTCGTATGTAACGAAGAGTGTGTAAGGCAGCATCCAAATGACCCGATGTAGGGTCCTGCATGTATTGGCTTAAAGTTTGAACGACATAAGACAAATCTGCCCGCGTATGAGTGAGGTAATTCAGTTTCCCCAAAAGATGCCAATAAAGAGTTGGATCTGCCAAAAGAGTACCCATATCGGCACAAAGTTTGGAACTTGGATCAAGTGGAGTACTCACAACACGAGATGGAGCAGTATCAAATTCTGATAGCAGGTCCATGGCAAATTTGTGTTGTGTGACTATCAGACCTCCATGATCATTTAAGATTTCCATACCCAAAAAATAATTTGCTTCCCCTAAATCTTTGATGCGAAACTCAGTGTTTAAAAAATGCTTCATGTCGCTGATTTCTGTAGTATTATTCCCTGTGATTAAGATGTCATCCACATAAACGGCAATACTAGTAATTAAAGATCCAACCTTTTTATGAAACAGGGAGTAATCATTTAGAGAGGAAGTGAACCTGCGTGTTCCTAAAGTAGAGGATAAACAGGCATACCACTGACGGGAAGCCTGCTTAAGGCCATGCAACGACTTACGAAGCAAACAAGCATGATTGGGAAGTGGAGCAGGAAAGCCTGGGGGAAATTTCATGAACACCTCCTCTGCTAAATCACCATGGAGGAAGGCGT
This sequence comes from Petunia axillaris subsp. axillaris, assembly GCA_029990575.1. Classification (NCBI taxonomy): domain Eukaryota; kingdom Viridiplantae; phylum Streptophyta; class Magnoliopsida; order Solanales; family Solanaceae; genus Petunia; species Petunia axillaris. The sequence goes on along the minus strand of JARKNS010000001.1, from coordinate 5,573,633 downwards.
TGTTAACGTCAAGCTGGAACAAAGTCCAACCCTTTTTCATAGCAACAGTCAACAGGCAGCGGATTGTTGTTATTTTAACAACTGGTGAGAACGTCTCTGTATAATCAACAACTTCTTTATGTATATCACCTCGTATAACTAAACGAGATTTTAATCTCTCCAAACTTCCATCTGACTTAAGTTTAACTTTGTACACCCATTTGCAGGGTAAGGACCTTTTTCCTGGAGGCAGTGGAACCACGTCCCAAGTGCGATTGCAACTCAAAGCCTCAAGCTCTTTAGCGATTGCAGCCTGCCAACCAAGGTGAACTACAGCTTGCTAGTAAATGTTGGGTTCAGTGATATGTGTGATAGTGTTTAAGATTTTCTGGCTATGAGAGGACAAAGCAGTAAAACAATACGAATGAAAAGGTAGTATAGGGGAATGCATGGAATTGTATGAGTAAACTGTGTTACATACAAAATCTTATAGGTAGGCAGGAGGGTGTGATGTCCTGGTTCTCTTACGCAGCCCTTGTACTGGAGTCCCATGAACCTGCAAAGATGGGGAAATGGGACAATGTGTAGGAGAGATAGGTGCTGCATTAGATACACAGGTAGTGGGGGAATGACTAGAGAACTGTGGACTAGGTGACTGGGAAACAGGGGAAGAAGGGAATGCTGAATTAAGACCAGGAGAAAAAATAGGAGTGTTGTCCTCATCAGAGGAAAAAGAAAATGGAAATAGCTTAGACAAAGGCGTAGAAGAAGAGAAAAGGAAGATGGACTCATAAACTTTAACATCCGTGGAGACAGAAATTTGGTTAGTTTGTAGGTTAAGAACCTTATATCCTTTCTTGCCAAAAGGATATCCTAAGAAAATACCAGGAAAAGCTCTAGGCATCAATTTATTCCTGTCTCTGCCTAGAGTGGAGACAAAACAAAGACATCCAAAAGCTTTTAAATGAGAATAAGATGGCTTCTGCCCAAATAGAACCTCATATGGTGACTTATGACCCAAGACTTTAGAAGGAAATCTGTTCAATGGGTATGTTGCAGTTAGGAGACAATCCCCCAAAAACTTCTTGGGCAAATGAGATTGGTAGAGGAGGGCCCCGCATGTTTCCAACAGAGGCTTGTGCTTCCTCTCCACCACCCCATTTTGTTGTGGGGTGGCTACACAGGTGGTCTGATGCACAATGCCCAAAGAAGAGAAAAAATCTGATTGTATGTGCCCAGACCCTAATTCAAAAGCATTGTCTGACCTAATAACCTTGACTTTGGTAGAAAATTGTCTTTCAACTAGCACTAAAAATGCCTTGAAGGTAGTGAAGGCATTGGACTTAGTAGTCAAAAAATAAGCCCAAGTAGCCCTGGAGTAGTCATCCACAATAGTTAAGAAATATCTTTCCCCTTTATAAGTTGGAACATCATAGGGTTCCCAGGTATCTATATGAATCATCTCAAAACAATGGGTGGAAGATATTGTGCTGGTGGGAAATGGCAACTTAGATTGCCTTGCCATTGAGCAGATGTCACAAGGGAGAGTCTGCTTGTCAATTGTAGTCATGGGAATAGTCTGAATAGTTTCAATAGCATGGTAGGGTAAATGCCCAAGTCTGAAGTGCCACAACTTATTATAATCTAAATGATCGGAAACAACAATTTTATTCATAGTGGGATTTGATTCAGATGGGATAACTCCAATTACATTAGACTGAAAAGACTCTGTAGACTTAGAAACTGACTCAAAACAGGACTGAGGACTCACTGTACCTCCAGTACATAGAGACTTGCATTAGCTTTACCAAACACCATCTGCCTCTTCAGAGAATGGACCTGAAGCACACAATCTGTGTTAGTGAAAATGAGACTACAATCATGTTCTTTACACAATTGATTAACAGATAATAAGTTGTGTTTGAATGTTGGAACATATAAAACAGTTTCAAGCTTGACATTAAGGATTAGATTAACTGATCCTACACATGTAACTTTGACCTTATAGAAATTAGGTAAATTAATCATGATAGGAGTTTCTAAATCCCTAATCCAAAAATAGTTCTGTCATGTGTCATGTGTTGTGTGGCTCCTGAATCAATCCAAAAATTGGATGTTGATGTAGAAAAATAAGATGTATAGGTGTGATAGGCTGCAGTTTTACCCACAAAATTGGCATTGCCATTAACTTCAGAATTTGATGCATTTGAAGGTCCACTGGTATGAACAGACTGAAGCAAATTGATCAAATGGTCACACTGTTCCTTGGTAAATCCCTGTGCATTAACAGAAGGACTGACTCCTGTGTGGAGATTGCTGGGAGTATTATCTCTTGAACCACCATTCCTGGATATGTTTCCTTCTTCCATTGCTGCATAAGCCTGTGTGTTTGCATTATTCTTCTTGGCTTTTAACTTGCGACAATTATTGTTCACATGACCTACAATCTTACAATAAGTACAATACTTGTAGGTACTGTTCTTTCTTCCATCACCATTAAAACCCCTGTTGTTAGGATTATAGTTCCTTCCCCTGTTATCATAGTTGTTCCTTTGGGAATTAAGGCCTTGATTTCCCCTTGGTGTGTTTGCATAGAAAGCTGCAGAATCATTGTTTGTTGTATTCACAGTGTGGGATTCTCTCTGAGTTTCCTCATGCAGCAGGATAGAATAGGCTTGAGCAGTGGTAGGGAGAGGTTTCATCATCAGGATGTTACCTTTTATACCTGAATATGCCTCATTTAGTCCCATGAGGAACTGGATAAGCTGCTGATCTTCTTGCATTTTCGCATTATATGCCTTAGCATCACATTTGCATTCACATCTACAAGTCATAAATCTGTTGAGCAATTTCAACTGATCCCAAAGCTTTTTCAGCTTATTAAAATAGACCTGCAATATCATTGTTTCCTTGAGACATATTATTCATGTCTCTTTGTAATTGAAATATTTTAGTTCCATCAATCTGACCATAACGTTGTTCTAATTCAACCCACAACTCCTGTGCAGTTTGGGAATACAAGACACTTTCAGCAATTTCTTTGCTTAAAGAGTTCAGTAACCATGCAAGGACTATGTCATTGCATCTTCTCCATTGGTCAGAGGTTGAATCATCAATCTCAGGTTTCTTAAAATCACCATTAATAAAGCCTAGTTTGTTTTTAGCAGACAATGATATCAGAATTCCTCTTTTCCAGTTCCCATAACTAGATCCATCAAATATAGTATTAACTAGACTCATTCCAGGTGAATCTGATACAGCAAGGAAATATGGATGAGAGGCATCAATAATCTTTGAGCCATTAGCAGAAGATGAAGATCCATCAACTAACAGCCCAGATCCATCAACGGTTGTGGTAGACATGATGATTCAGTTCAAAGAAAAACGAAGATGGATTCAGGTTCTGGAGCTTACTGCTCTGATACCATGAAAGAAGACAATATTTTTCAAATGAATTGCCTTACTTTTCCTTGAATCTGAATGAATAAAACCATGTACAATGTCCTATATTTATACAATCTAGTAAGGAATAAATCTATAACTAACTCCTAGCTACAAGACAAAATAGCTAAACAAATTATGGCATGTTTCTAGATTATTCTAGAAGATTTTATCTACAATCTAATTAAGTCTTTATACATAAATCAAATTTGTGTGTATAATTAAAAAAAGGAAGCCCACTTGAAATTCTGAAGAACAGGCAAGGCCCACAATTAGCCCAATTGATATTTTGCATTTCAGCCCATCTGTCATCTGTGACCCGGCCCAAATGACGGTCAAACACTTCGATACAAACTAGGAGACTTCAAAGCTTTTGTCTGGCTTTCCAACTTCATTTCCATTTCTCAAGACTTTTCCAGATCCAAAGAAAACATCATCGTCGTTCATACGCAGAGCTCCATCTTCTTCTTTATTGTTCAATGACCCTGTAACTGGAGCTCCGCCAATAGTAGTAGTCATTAATAATTAGCCAAGTGGCAATAAATTAAAAAGACACATGGAAATTTTAAGACAAAAGTTAGTTATTAGTTACTACATTTGAAATATAGTTTAAATTAGTTTAAATATTAACAAGTGGCACAATTCTAACTATTAATCTAAAATATATTATCTATCTAAAAAAAAGTGGCAGCACTTGAGAATGCCACATGCATATCTTAATTTAGTTGGATATTTAAATTTTAAAATTTGAATCTAAACCCTAATGGACATATCATGTGCAGGTCAGATTTACTTTCCGTAAATTTACTAACTTGCTCATTACTTATTCATTTTATTTAATTTAAAAAATAAGAAAGCAAATTACATAACGATAACATAAGACGTGCTCCTATAAATTGGCGAATATGGGACGTGCTCCCTAAAGTTGCCTAAATTTATTAACTTTTATATTTGAAGTGAAAAATATATGTGCCTTATTTTTTTATCATTTGGATTACACTGTTAATTATTATTATTATTATTTTAATTTAAACTCAATATAATCATGGAACATGTTACCATAATAGTAAGCAATGCCCAATCTCTTATTTAATGTTTCAAAATGCTATATATGAATAGATAAATTAAGTTTAAACTTTAAACCTGAGGATAAACGGTTAATGTACCTATGTTAGACTCTGCACGCACAAGTTTTTATTCGATAATAATTTATTATTAATAGATAAGTCCAATTTAAATTTAACAAAAAAAGTAATTAATAACTACATGTTACAGTTTTAAAACCTATAAACCACGTTGTCTCCCAAAAATAGGGCTTGCCTTCTGTTGGTTTCTTTTATACGTGCATCTTAGTAACCATGATGATGGAGACCTGCCGAATCACTGAAGCAACAAAATTTCTTTCAAGGCTTCATAAAATATTTTGTTGTTTACACACTTTCTTGCCACTTTTCAATCTCTTACAGTGATTAAACTGTAAGGTTGTGGCTCATAGGTGATTTGACAGTGGAAGTTCATAGATTTTTCTTTTCTTTTCATGCTTAACATGCTTTGTTCGATTATATTCTTTTTTTTATTTTGCAGGAAACTTACTTAATATCCAAGGAAATTAATTAAATTGATGTTATTGATCTGTTGCATAATCCAGGTTTCCTATAATTCGTTTATATCTTTATTACATAAAAAAATAGTAGTAATTGTTCATATTGATATTACACGCATGAATAATTGTAGATCATGTTGTGTGGATGAAGCAACTATAAGAGGATTTTGTCAGTCTTAGTTCTTATACATCTTAGTTGCTGGCAGTATACAACATAGTTTTCACATTCTGTTTTTATATGAAGAAAATTCTCTTTTCTTTCACTCACAATTCATGTTTTTCTTGCAAGCAATAGAGAGTTTCTTATTATTCTGAGTCTCATATATGTAGATCTACAAAGAGAACACTGATGATCTTTGGTTTGACCTTTAAAAGGAGAACACTATTGCAAGAAAGTTGTTTGTTATCTTCTATTCAAAATAATGCTTGCAATGATTGATATTATGACTAATTTTCTCTAAATAAGGTCTTTAAACTAAAGAGACGGACAAGAGCTTGGATTGCATATGGTAAGCACAATATTAAACACTTAAAATTTCCATGTAGTGTTCTGTTGTGCACGGTGGAGTAATTTTTTTAATTCAAAATTCTTACAGGTATATTAGATTTGGAGATCCAGATGCTTACTGTCCTGCTATGGACTTGGCTTGCTGTTGCAAGATATAAAAACAGAAGGGAGGCTCCTTTGTCATGCTGTTTATGGCATGGTTGTCTTTGATTTTCTAGGGCTCCAGCATCATCATCTCTTTTATGGTATGTTTGTTCGTCACATATTTTCTATAAATAATGTTTCATCTTATTCCAGAACATCATATTGTTTATGGTTTACACCAACAATATCATGCAATATATTGTTTGTCATGAGGTGAGTGATATGTAGTTCAAAGCTTATTTGTTACTTTCCTAATTTGTCATTACGTTAGCTTTGTGGGATTGTTATCATAGCTTTATAACTGGAACGGTTCTCACAGATTTTTCAAAAGCCAAATTTATTGAGTAGTTGTTGGGGTTGGTATTTATGTGTAGATTGTAACGAGGTAAGTATGAAGGTAAATACACTGAAATAAAAAACTTCAGTCAAGTTAAAGATTTAAATAATGAATCTTTGAATGTTTGTGTTGTGCATTATGTGACTTATAAAGATGGTCTCTCCTGTCAAAAACCCCATGGTAGAAAAGTAGATCGAGAATGGAGCACTCATAATAAATATTGATGATGATCTTGCGCAACTCTCTACCAACAAGGTCAATAGAGTGGTTAAAAAGGAGAAAAATTCATGAGTTGTATGATTCTATAACACTTTGACAAACATTTACTCAAATTGATCATAACTTAATTTGTACGAAGTAATAGCTTATTTTGTGTTGTTTTATTTTATTTGCTTTTATCTTATGAGATACTAACTTCATGGATCTTACGATCGCATGTGTGTCTTTTCCTTTACCATAACTTCATACAGGGATTTTTGTAAATGCAATGTTTTTCTTTGGCAGACTTACCATAGTTTGACAAAGAAAGCAAAACAAAGTGTATTGGGTACTATTGAGAATATACTATCTGAAATGAAGACAAGTTAGCATTTTTTGCATTTTCGTAGTGCATTCATGTTGCGGAACAATTTCATTTACTTACTTCTTAATTAAACAAATGAAATTGTACATGCATAGTTGCAGTTTTATTTAGATCTTCCATTGTAATCGGAAAGTGATTATAGTTACATGTGATTTAGTTTTTGTTTGCTCCGATCTAGTGATCCTGTGGACTTTGGAGTGTGTGGCAGTTGTTATCAATAAAGGCTTATCTTCATATTGGTGTACCATGTATCTAACAAAATATTTTCACCAAACAATTGAAGACTTGATTAAAACTTTGGAGTCTGAGCAACAGCACACTCGGCCAATATCTTACATGAAAGATGTCATTTTGTATACTGAACTCTTTCTATTAACTATGAACAATTGGAGTTGCATTGCAAAAGTAAGTATTCATGAAGTTGGTGTAAATATAAAATTCCATTAGAGAAGAGCTGAGTAAGCACATAAGACTATAAGAGAACAATTTAGATAATTTTTTGTTTTAAAAATATTCCTTTACATACTTCATTTTCCATTTCTTCTACTCCATTTCTCTTTTAAATGTGCATGACTTTATTCATTGATCTCCAATTATTATTTTTCGCATTGATCAATTTAATATCAATAGCTCTAAAGTAATACTATTAACTGTCAAATGAAAATATCAGTTCCAGAAATAATATCATAACTATTATTTTTTCGAGTTGATTGCTTCTATGGTCACTCAACTTTGGATAATTGGCCATCATTATCACTTATTTTTGTTTTGTCTTTCTATGGTCACTCAACTTTGGGTAATTGGCCACCATGGTCACTTATCTTTGCTTTGTCTTTCTATGGTCACTCAACTTTACCCAAGTAGCTCCTATGGTCATCCAACACAGAAATCTTAAGTCCGTTAAATTTTACTGACATGGCAACTACAAAAATATTTTGGCAAGTTACATAAATAGAAAAAATTAAATTATTCAAGACCAACCCAATTAAAATTAAACCACACCCAAGAGTTCTTGCTTGAGGTGTCCATTTTTTCAAAAAAAATGACTCTTTTTTTTTTAGTCTATCAAGAAAGCCTTCTGGTAACACATTTTCAACATTAATTTCTTCACCTAATGAAAATCTGAGCACCCAAATGAAGTTCGCCTCACTTAGCTCATTCACTTACAAATGAAACATAAACATACGAAAACTCTTTCTTCTTAATTAGCCATCGAATAATTCTGGATCTTTCCTCATTCTCTATTGTTGTTTTAATTTCATGAATAAGTGGTCCTACAGATGTGACCCTTTTTTTTGCTTAGAGTTGAGAGATAATCCACATACTTCCCTTCAATTTCATTACAAATATTAATTAAAATAATATCATGGGATATTGCAAATCCATTGAAAGCAAAATTTGGTCCCAAGAAGTTGTTCATCTCGACACCGAGTTGGAGTTGCTTTGCTGTATAGTCCTTAAGGAAAATATCTGAGAATGCAGAATCTCTTGAACCAGTTTTGCTAAACAAAAATAGTATTACTTAAACAAACTGTGAGATACTATATAATAAATAAAAAATTTATGTCACTTCAATAAAAATTTCAGCTTATAGAAGCGTCAAAAGCCGCTGATTCGTTAAGGCCAGACACTAATTCATTTGGGTGCTCAGATTTTCATTAGGTGAAGAAATTAACATTGAAAATGTATTACCAGAAGGCTTTTTTGATAGATTTAAAGAAAAAGGAGTTATTTTTTGCAAAAATGGGCACTTCAAACAAGAACCTTGGGTGGGGTTTAATTTTAATTGGGTTGGTCTTAAATAATTTATTTTTTTTCTATTTATGTATCTTGCCAAAATATTTTGTAGTTGCCACGTCAGCGAAATTTAACGGACATTAGAATTTTTGTGTTGGATGACCATAGGAGCTACTTGGGCAAAGTTGAGTGACTATAGAAAGACAAAGCAAAGATAAGTGACCATGGTAGTTAATTACCCAAAGTTGAGTGACCATAGAAAGACAAAGCAAAGATAAGTGACCATAGTGGCCAATTACCCAAAGTTGAGTGACCATAGAGGCAATCAACTCTTATTTTTTCACAAATTAGAAAATAATTTTTTTTACATTAAATTTAAATGTAACAGAGAGTATGTAAATGGGTTAAGTGTATAGTCAATCACTATCTCATCAATTTAAGTGTATCATAAATTATTAGCCAACGCACTAAAATTTAGTTAGAACAACCAAATAACTATTATTTATTATTATAAGCACATATAATTATGATAACGGAAGGAAAACTGACTAATGGATTGTATATAAAGGAACTCAAATCAAATATTGAAATATGAATATATAATATCGGTTTAATTTAAGACGATAAGAGTAAAGCTTGCCCATTGTTGGAAGCTTATGTACTAGGATTATTATTTAAGCACTGTATTATAATAGCAATGGAGAACTACATATTTTTATCTCATGCATCCCATAACGCTTGGAATATTCAAAAAGAGATCAAAAAGCATGTCAAAATATGACTTTCTCAAAATTTAGCAATATTCAAGATCCAAATAGAGTTCTGCTACATACTTCTTAATCATCAAATACATTAAGCAGATACGAAAAAACCTACGTTATAGAAATACGCAACCAAGGCACCCGAATTACGGATAACAAACCAAAGGGAAGAATGAAGAGATAAACAGAATTATCGTTTAATTTCATTTGTGATAATCATAACTCAAAAATTTATATACTAAAGATATAAAGTAAAATTTAGATAAATATGCATACATACACCGAAAGAGATATTATGTGCGTACATATTTAGTGCACTCAATACTAAAATAACAATCTTGAAAATAGCATTATATATTTTTTAATAATTACATCAATAGTATTGTAATGACTATGTGAGATTTCTCAAGAAACTTAGAATATACCCATAGGCTGATTTAGGTATATCAGGACTAGAATTTAAACTAAAATGAAATTAGATGAGAGTATTTTGGTTTTACAAAAAATAATACAAAAAGACAAAATCAAAGTTTCAAAAAAGTAGATATTAAACTTAGAACACTTAATATAAAAATAAAAAATTAAAAAATAACATAAATTAAATAAATGATATTCAAATATTATTTGATGACTCTAAACACTGAAACAATTTTGTATAACAAAAAAGTTTAGCAATAAATTAAAAATTTTGTTACGGAGTTAAAGGAATAAGTAAATAAATAAATAAAATAAGGAAATACATAAATGTATTCAACAACATTAATGAATATTCTATTTATTAAAAATAAGTTCTCTGTTTGAGATTTAAACTAATTTGAAAATACAATTTTGAGGGTTGTTGTATTGGTAATTTCTACCAAATGGTTATTAATTCATTCATTATAAATTTGTTCCTCTAATTTTATATCATTTTATATTAATAGGTGTACATCTATATAAAATCAAGAAGATAGTTAAAATTTAATAAAGTAATTAAATTAAAGTGCTCAAATATACAAAATCACAACTTTGTTGATATCAAACAAAGGATCACTTGATATATCCAAATTTTCATATTGTGGCATCTTAAGGGTTTGGTTTCAACTAAAAGAAAAAAAAAATAAGGAACTACACTGGTAAATACTAAAATCATATAAAACTTTTATGTATGCTACTTTATAGTATATAAATATGCTACAATTAATTTCTTTCAATACCAACAGCGCATCGCGCGGGTGCTATACTAGTAATATATTAAAAGAAGGGTAGTAAGCCTATGGAAACTAGCCAAGTGTCAAAGCATGAAAGCACCACATATTTTTTGTTAGGGCATACAACTAACTAATTAGTTGAATACGAGTTAATTTGTTAAAATTTGAATTTTGAAAAAGAAAATTTACAGATTGGGTGTTAGATTTAAGATTTGAATTTAAAGAATATAAATGATAGAGGAAGTTAAGGAAAAAAACTGAAAGAGTGTTCAAACCTAAACTTAAGCCTACGTATTTTGAGGAAAAAAGAGACAATGACAAAGTAGTGGGCGGATAGGCATATCAGTTATCATCAGTTACTAGCTATCTCCTAATTAGGGCTGTATAGTGCAAATCAAATTTTAATTACAAGATAACTAATTCTTTTAAATTTAGAATTAGGAGCGAGCAGAAATTAGCCAAGTGGCATAACTTGCACTTTTTTTTGGGCAGGAACTACTGTATCAACACACGTTCTTATAGTTATCCAAATCAGTATTTAAAGCGGTTTAGGATCATGGAACTGATTCCTTTTCACGACAAGTTTTAACCACATACAAAACAAAACAAATTAAATCTTATACAAGCTGAAATTATGTGGTTAAAACTTTTGAATTTTTTCAATTGGAAAAGCAAAACTCCAAACGAGTGATGTACTATAACAAAGGTGTTGACTCAGAAGTACTTGGAAAGTTTATGAAAATCTGGTGAATTTCTTTCCTTTTATTTCTTTTAATTAATTTTGTCTTTCATTACTTTTGTTTAGCTTTTTCTCCTATGGTTATTGAATTTGTGGATCTACTACGAAAATTGAACTGTCAAAATATTTAGACCGCTTTAGAATGCAATGCTTAATAATGATTGAGGAGTCTGATCATACTAACGGAAGTTACATTGTGCAACTTTTCAAATTATTTTCTATGACAATTATGTATTTGATTGTAAATATTTTGCAGTTCATTATGTGGGACATTGCTTGATGGAACCCAATTGGATTCAAGCCTTAAACGTGGCACACCGTTTAAGTTTATGCTTGGTCAAGGTAATTTTTATATATTGAAGATTGGTGGTTTTGTTTATGAATTGAGTAAGAACTGCTATATTTCTTTTTTCCTAATAATAACATATATAAAATTCACAAATTTGTTTAATATTGAAGATTGGTGGTTTGGTTTATGAAGTTAATGTGAACGACGGAGTTGCATTTAACGTGAATGATGGTCTTTTACATTAATTCATTGTAGGCTCTATTTAGTCTCCGTTGTGAAGCCATGTGCATTAATATAGTGTTTCCTACATTGGTTTTTTCTGTCATGTTTTGGCAAAAGTTGTTAAGGCAATGAAGAAGAGAGAGTTTTATTGACATGAAACCATAATGTAAGTTAGTCCCTTGTGCCATATATATTGAAAGCGTAAGTTGCTATTCTTTCTAGTGATTTCTATCTGAAGTTATTCTACACGCATTTGGAGGAGCGAGTAAAGTGGCAAGTGGATGCCAAACTGAAGACCCACCGAGGACAATCAATTTCGTCATGTATCGTTGTACATTTCTAAACTTTCTCGCTCTTGAAACTATGTTTGTGTAGAATTGTGTATATATAATTTGACTTAAGAACAATCTAATACGTGTTTTGCTTCTATTGCCGGATTAACATGAAGAAGCCATAATAATAGCTGGAGATGAACATTTATTACACGGTGAAGAATTACGTAATATTGATTGAAGTTAGTTTTATCTGAATGGCAGCTGTTATATCTGTTTATCTATCAAATTTATTTCAATAATTAAAATAAAAAAATAATTTAAAAATTTACTTTCATCCTCATAAATTGATTTATAAAAGATTATGTTACATTTCAATGTTGCATGTGATTAGTGAATTTTGGCATCTTTTGTATTCTTTTTTTAAATGCAAATGGGGGTTCTAATATTCGTTAAAATGGTTGTTGTTTACATGTATTGATTATGTAGTAGTCTATCAAATTGAGTGTTTGCTAAAGCTACGGTTCCTACTGGTGTATACACAAGTAAAGATCCATTTCTTCTTTGTTTATAGATCTTTAACATAGTTTAATTAGGAAGTGTTTGAAAATATATATGTGTATAAATATAATAGTTCAAATATTGTTTCTTTAAATGTAATTTCATAATTAGCTTATTTTCATTAATGTATTAGCAGTTGATGTCGAATTATACACATATTTCCTATTCATGATTTTGCGGAATTCTCTATTAGTGTTTACATTATACTGATGATCCTTTTATACCAAAGTGCAACAATGATAGTGTTTCAATAAATGCATTTTGAAATTTATTGTTTCATTTGTTCCAAGAAAAAATTGACCTCTCACCATAACCTGTTTCTCAAATTTATGTTTTCAACATCTCATTGAGTAGGGAATTTGCTTCATGTTTGTTCTTTGAATAACACATTCAATATTTATGAAAAGAAGAATTTAATGATTTCTAGCTGTTGTTTATGTTGTGAAAATTCTGTGTCCACATCGGTAGAGGTATTTGGATTTAAATGTAGATTTTTTACTTTATAATCATGAGAGTGATAATAGGAACTTTTATTAGCCAATCCTTTGTAGCTTATCCTCACTTGTGGGTTTTTACCTGGATGAAATGTATGTTATGCTAATAGTTAAAGGATTGGTTTGTGTTGTCGGTTTTCACAGGAAGTTTCTTTACCTACTCTGGATACAAGAATTGGGAGCAAGGAAATTTGAAAGAATTGAGCATTTTGTTATGTATGTTAATTGTAAAATTTGTTTACATGAAATGCCCGATCATTTGGTTTAGCATCATTTCATTGGTAAGTAGTAGTTGAACTCTAATCTCTGCTTCGTTTCCATTCTAAATAAGTTCAATGATCACTCTTATTTCAATCACTTGCTAGTTGAAAGAAGCAGCCAAAATAATATGTGTAATTAATAAAAGTGACAGAAAGAACAAGACAAAGGCCAAGTTATTTATTGCTAACTAGAAGAACTTTTACTTATGATAATTAGGTGAAGTAAAAAGTTAAAATAGTTTTTGTGAATTGAATAAAAGTCTGGACAAGATTTAGTGGTATACTGTAATTTAAGTATATTAGTTAACTACGTCTACGGATGACAAGGAAATAGTTTATGGGTCAATTTACATTTTGACACAAATGTTAGGAGTGTTAGAGAATACAAGTTTGTGGTGTGGGACGAATCTTTGATAATATTTTTTTATTCAAAATAAGGAAGAATAAGGTAAAATTTTGATAATATCTTATTATTCAGAATAAAGAAGGATAAGTAAAAAAATATTGTGGATAACATAAGGTAAAATTTTGATAATATCTTATTATTCAGAATAAAGAAGGATAAGTAAAAAAATATTGTGGATAACATAACACAAGTAAACACGTGATAGATAAAACCAACAACCAAAAATATTGAAGTGAAGCTGTGAAGATATTTAAATTTGAGAAAATTTGAACACTGAAAGGTATAAATTAATCCTACTATCAATTATTATTCGAAAAAGTAAAAATTTGTAGTTTCTTCTCAGCAGTGCAAAACGACTTACGTTTCTACCTAATAGCACAATTTTTTTGGCCAAACACCTCAAGTCTTCAAAATAATTATTTTTAAATAGAAAATACATTAAGCCTCATATTGTTTTGTTTTGTTACTCGAATTCTTTAACTATTTAAATTTTATCATAAAATTCATGAATTATTTTTATAATATGTTGCTAATTAAATTTGCAACAATTAGTTTTTGTGGGTATATTTACCGCGCATCGCACGGACACTATACTAATTTTTTTTAAATGATTATATTTCGGAGAAAGATAGTTGAGAATGAAAATGTTCAAGATCAAGGGAGTTGAGTTTAGCAGCATTATTTCTCATCTTCATAACATGCTCACACACCGAACAACTTGGCTCAAAAGTCGTAGCTCGGAGCCTCTTCATAATGGTGCTGGACCTTGCCAAAACATATGAATTGACTATTGATCGCCTGCATCTAAAGTTTGACCTATCGCAAATAGGGATAGAATCCCTAGTACAATGGCTTTTTTGGACTTTATGAGAATTAATCGTAGGCAATTAGATCGCTTCACCACTCATAATAAGCCTTAGCCTCTAGCTAGCGCACTTGATTATGTGAGAATATGTAGTCCATCCACATGGATTGCCATGTCGAAGTCCGATCACCTTAAAATTTGGAGTTAATTCTACTCTATTTAGCATAGTTGCCACGGGAAAGTATTGGAATTGGAGCACTTCCAGTCCAAAAAATGGTAGTAGGAAATGTTGTGGGAACAAAAAACAAGGGTACACATTTATATGTTATGAAAGTACCAAATAATGTTATAAATGTATAAAACATAAAAATAAATCACGTAATACCAATTTTAAGTAAATTATAGACCTTCCTATGGGCAGAGGTGCATCCATGCACAAAATTTACTTTTTTTTTTGTAAGCCTAATAAGCCAATAATTAAACTAGAAAAGTATCTGTACACGTGGGCATAGAATATATTCAAACCGAAAAGTTTAGTAACTCATTCCAATTAATCTCATCAAAATGGTTTCACACGTTGACGCTGTATTATCATTTTAGTGAGATAACTAGATTAAACATATGACAGTATAATTTCAATCATTCAAGTTTATGTGATTAACCAATTTAATTTCTTTTATATCAAATATTCAAGATGTTGTGGCCACTCTCAAGCACGACATAAATAAAAGTCGACAATGACATCTTACACAAATATATCAACTTAAACCGCAAGTTCATCGATCAAATATTAAGCTCAATGCTTATAAAGCCCCAAACCTTTTATTCTTATAATTGAACTTAATATTACTATAAGAACTTCCCAAAGATGCTGGCAAACAATACATTAGAAAACTAACCACCAGGATGTTCACGCCAAAATTTTCTCAAAAGTAAATCCTTCAGGACATAATTAAAGGCTTGTTTGGAAAGCCACCTTGTAATTGAATTTAAGTGTAATTGAGTATAATTACATAGTTTGACATGTTTGTCAAACCAAGTAATTACTTGGTAAGCATGAAATTTGGTGTAATTATAGTGGGCCAATTACACTCTCCAATTCTCAAGGGGGAGGTGAGAATTGAATGTAATTACATAGTGTAATTACAAGGTTACTTTTTTAGTTTTTAATTATATTTATCTTTTGACTCTTTTATTTCACTTCTTTATTATGCAACTTCTATTTTGTTACTCATACTTTCATGTGAGTTAATCAAAACCAAACTATAAATCTATATTAATCAAGTGGATATTACATCGTTATTCACTGTTAGTTCTTTATATTTTTTAGTTTATAAATTATTCACCATCTTTGCAATATTTTACAACTGTGCTTTCATTTTTAACCCACTCAAGCAATTGTTTAATCAACTAGAACATATATGTTTGACTGCATCTTGTTCTCTAAATACCTAATAAAATATGATAATTAATATTTCTTACATACACCTATTTTTGTTACACATTAAAATGTGATTATATGTTCACTTTTAATAGTTCTATGTAATTTTTGATAATTAACTTTCACTAAAAATAAAAAAAATATTTATGTAATTACACATGTTAACCAAACACGATACAGGTAATTACACTGTAATTACATTATGACAAACAAACAAGTCATTGTAATTGCTAAACTGTGTAATTACTAGGTTGTGTAATTACTGTGGTTTCCAAACGGACCCTAAATTACTTTGAATACCTATTGTCAGTAAATAGTTAGCCACAGGCACGTGTATTCAAATCTGGAAGTTTAGCGTTCAACCAAGTAAAACATAGTTTAGAATGCTTAAAGAAACGAAAGAACGACTAAAGAAATATATTCCAGAATAATAAGTTCCCAACATCAAGAGCAATCCCAGAGACGAACACAAGTACGGCGGAAACAACACAAAGACAAGTACCACGGAAACAACACAAAGACAGTGAAACCATTAGCAATTTTGGATCTTGAATATTTGCTTCAATGTTGTCAATTCAAGCCCAATCAACCAGAATACTTAGATTACTTAGGGTCACTCCAGGCGCTAACCCATGCCATATTCAATCAATCAAGTATCCATATAAAGTATATGTGTGTGGTGTGTGCGCGCGCGCGTGTGTCAATGATTGAGTACTAGTTACTAAGTACTGCAACTCAGCAGTTCTACTGAGCTCTGAATACCACGTCTTGAGATATAAGGTCAAATATATGCAATCACAACAGAATATTAAGTAGTTGGAACATACCTTCTGCCATTGTTGTTCAAGTGATGTATTCAAATTAGCTTTCAACTCATATAATCTCACTAGCATTTATATAGTATTGCTAGAAACTCTTTAATAAAAATCATAACTCATGGACTTCTCACAAAAATACGTTTAACCAAAGGACTACTAATAAAACTTTCCTCACGACAAGGAAACTATCGGATATATTTACATGAGTATAGAATATTACCTGATTCATTACTTAATTAGGAGACGAGGTAATTAATTACCTAAATATTGATCTCATTAAAAGATACATAAAAATTCTAACGTGAGTATCCACTAAGTAAATAAACTGCTGGAGTGTCCAGTGATGTGTATGTACCAAATGTAGTTTGTGGATAACTAGCACTTGGTTCGACTGTTAAATATACGTCGCTACAACATAGGGAATGGGCCCCTCTTAATAAGACAAGTTAAAAAAGGAAAAACAGCAACTTGTCAACTGATAACCAAGGTTATTCTGCAATCTGCATAGACACACCAACTACAATGACAATAACAAACCGAGCTTATTTTTCAATAAACAGTGCACTAATTTGGAGTAATCCAGAAATCTCTGTAGAACACAATCCTATATATCCAATCTCCAGAACATTCAGGTCATAGATGAAACGTAGGAATCGAGGGCCAAAGGCAAGCTTCCAGTAAACATTCTAGAGCATTGAGACACATCAGATTATTTATAGTAACCAAGGGATAACCTACCTATCCTGGGATCAGAACAGAAGTAACATTACTTAGGCAGACAAGAAGCGACTCATCCATGAGCGGAAGCGGGACCAAGCTTGCTCGACAGCAGCATCTTCTACGTCAGGCATCCCCATCTTTTTCCTCCTCTCAACACCCTCTGGCGACTTGTTCATGAATGCATGTCCAGTCTTTGAATAGAAGTAAACCTCGTTTGGAACTCCAGATGTCTTCAGTTTCTCCTCTAACGCTTTCCCAGTCTAGAAACCATATCAAGGAAAGGTTAATTTGTACTCACAATCACATGAACTGTATGTATGTATATCTGTCCAAATTAACCATCTCTATATTACAGGGAGAATTAAGTGCTGAAGATGCTCAATACCGCATTTCAAGACCAGCTAAAGTACAGTAGATACAATATCAACTGGAGTTAAACTGGGATGACCGTAACATGCAACACAGCTATAATCATTGCCCTACAACTATCTAACAAGTACCTCAGGAAGGACTCCCTTTCATTTTTATGATGTTATCTTCAATTTCTCTATCATCCCTTTTCTATATGTTACATCAATCCATGAGGATATGGAGAACTCAATCCAAAAGAGTTAATTCTAATCTAGTTGAACCTCGTCTGAATTTCCTTTTTTCTTTTTCTTCTTATAATTTACTGTTTTACTTGTGGCTCTTGGACAACCTATGTGAAATACTCACAACTCTATGTTGATATATAAACAAAAACCATAACTACTCTACAGTTGTTTGTATCTACTGCAACTGCATCTTCATAGTGTTGCAATAATATGTGTAATGATGTAGTATATCTTTAGCTGCTAACCCCTCTCACTATCCACCATAGTTGCAAACCAAGCATTCATTCAGCATGCATTATGGTAGTAGCACCAGCCAAAGAAGGCCAAGAAAAGCGGGATGGGTGAATAAACAAAATGACTGTTCAAAATGCACAATAACGCAGCATAACCACAACTTCATAACAGCAACATACAGATCACAGAAGCAAAAGTTGCAACAACAACTGCAAGCTGAGGGAAAAAAACTGTTTGGTGGAATGTACCTTTACATCTGAAAATCCAGCAATAGCATCATCTTCACCAAAATGAGCCTGTACAGGTGCCTTAGCATTAACAGGATCAGCAAGCTGTGGTGAAGGAACTCCATAGAAGGCTACAACTGCGTCAACCCCTGGGACCAAAACAGAACTTGCAATGGCAAGAGCACCACCCATGCAGTACCCAGTAACACCAACCTAAAACCACATATCTGTAAATCGTAAGCTCTCACATGACAAAACTCAGTTAAATATCGTTGACAACTCTGTTACGTCCACAGAATCTCTAATTAATTCTTTATTACTGATTTTTAAAATTAATCTTTTTTTTTAAAAAAAAAAAAAAAACACCCTGTTATATCCAGACAACTAATCAAGCATATAATGAGGTAAAAAATATTGAAGAGAACATGCTACAGATTGGTGAAATCCAACAAGAAAGAACTCTGTGATTCGTGAGAAGATGACCTTAGCACTGTAAGCTTTAAAAAGTAAAAACTTAAAGGAAACCCAAAATCTGGTTTACAACATTTCATGAATAAAATCAGTGCATCATTTGGAAGTTGGCACACTTTTAGGGCATGGATGGATCTTAGAAAAGAACAAAAAAAGAAGGGAGAAGTGAAAGAGAGAAGAATTAGCTTCTCCCACCCAAGGGTGTGGCCTAGTGGCAATGAAGTGGGAGAAAAAACCATGAGGTCTCAAGTTCAAATCCCAGCACAGAGAGAGAAAAACCACTAGGTGATTTTTTTTTATCTACGTAAGCCTTGGTTGGTATGGTTACCTAGTACCTGTGCTGATGGAAGGTAGCAAGTACCCGATAAAATAGTCAAGATGCACGTAAGCTGGCCCGAATACCACCATGATTAAAAAGAATGAATTCACTTCACATCTTTGGTTAGATTAGGAAGGGAAAAATTAACTAAGGGACATCTAACATTAACAGTGCTAAGACTTTTCATAATGCATGTCAGCACTCAGCACTATTGACTTATGAAAGAAAAGAACATGTTACCCATCAGAGACCCGGTTATAATCTTATAACTTAAAAGTTCATATTTCTCTAATAATCCACTTACGCAGGGAAGAAATCAGCGGTCTAGCTTTCAAAAGTTTGCCTTTTGCAATTAAAATATTGGTCAATTAACAGTTACTACACTTTTTGAAGATTGTAGCTGAAGGATCGTCATTCAGCATATTCTGAGGTATGAGCGAAGAGACACTAGATGAAAGAGATTGACATGCTTGAGAGACATGTGCAATGACGATGTCATGTGTTTCACGAAAAAATGAAAGCTTCTGGAAGTGAGGTTAATAATATATAGTGGGTTTCATTTAAATAAACAAGAAAATAAATAAGTAGGTATCAGTGGTTCAGATCTTGATCAATTTAGCATGTTCCTTCTATGAAATATGCAGAGTATGTTATAGTTAGGAAGAAAAGCCGTGTCATCATCTCAATCAAAAAGAAACTAGGGGACAGATGATAAAACACTCCCCTAATATTTTTGATATTACCTTGAGATAGGTCAAACAAGGAATGACACAATTCACTTTGACAAAGAGACTGTATATTAATATACAGTTTGAAGTATAGAGGCATTAAAACTATGTTGCAAAATAAATAACTGCTAATGTAGAAACAACTGATATGAAGTTTCACAGGCAAACACCAAAAGAATATGCTCAAATAAGCCACATCTTCTAATGCTTTTAAGTCACCAATAGTACCTTGTTGGAACCGTTTGACTTAAGCCAGTTAACTGAAGCCTGAATATCTTTTACAGCCCCTTGCCAGTCAAGACCATCCATCAGATGTTGTGCTTCTTCAGCATCTAGCCCAACTTTCCCACGGTACAAACTTAAATCACAAAGTAAGAAAGAAAGAAAGAATAAATAAATACATTAACCATCTGATATTCGTCAAGTTGAAGTTAATGTGTGATAAAAGTAGTCTTACTCAGGGATAAGTGCTTTGTAGCCAGAATCAAACTGAGAAATTTTTTGAGCATGATTTTTTATCTCAAAATCAACACCCCACCATTCTTGAAGCACAACGATTCCAGGGGCATCATCTTTTCCAATTACATATGCATCAAATGTCTGCACAATAAGACCACTCAAAAGAATCAGCAGCAAGAAGATCTTTCTTTTTTGTACTTACTGGTCAGTCCAATTCTTATCTCCAGTTGAGACCTTCTCATAAAAACTTGTCCTCACCGAGTGTTAACACTAAACCAATAAAAGCAAGACATGTTTTCTTTTATATACACATTTATCACTCAACAATAGTAAGGTAAGACTCCCTCCGTCCCATTTTATTTGAAGGACTTTCCTTTTTTACCAGTCCCAAAAACAATAACATATTTCTATATTTAGTAACAATTTAATGTTATAGTAACAATTTAATGTTATGAGCTAATTCATGGCCACACAAATTTCGAAGGTTTGTTTTAAACTACAAGTTCAAAAGTATTCCTTTAAGTATTTTTTAAACTTCGAGCCCCGTTAACCACCTTCACATAAATTGAGAGAAAGGGATTATCAATTTTTACTTTATAACTTTTAATAGCTAAAGTTAAGTTTATCCGTCTGGTGTAAACACTCGGTGGAGGTACGTAATCCTAACTTTATGGATGGAAATGAGACGATTGGATAAAAATGGAGAGAAATACTTACGGTATCATCCCTTTGAATCTGAACTTTCTTAAAGGGAGTAGTAACAGAATCAGTAGCCATTGCGCGAACCTGAAAGAGATGAGGAGAGAGTGTTCTAGCTACTGAGAAGAAGGGTGTAGGTTTGACTATTGGAACGAATATTTTACAACTTGAGATCATGCCTTCACTTCTTGTGGGGATTTCTAATATTGTTTGGGGTAATGGTCAAAATCACTGCTTAAATTATCACTTTTTTTAAAAAAAATGTTTTCTAGTTAAATTATAGGAGTACCTATCCATCCGGTCATTTTTAGTTGTTATTTTATAATTGGATTAATTACACTATATATAACTTTTTGAAACTTATTAACAAACATAGAGATACTTTGATTTCTTAAAAAAAAATAGCGATTTTTTAAATATTTTATTACAAAATATAGCAAAAAACTAAAAAGTGTGTGTAAAATAAAATCCCTAACCCTAATACCTCCTTATCTTCTCTCTCACTCACAGCCGTCAACACACATTCCCCTTTTACTTCTCCATCACCAACCTTGTCACCGATCTTTCACCTGCTCGAGACTTGTTTCTGTTCACATTCAACCCGACCCCCCCCCCCCCCGGTCCGGTTGAAAGCCTCACTCCCTCCCTCGATTGGTCCAACCTTCTCTATCAGCCAGGCAGAGTTAGTGAGCCATGTAATAGGCGACCATTTCGCGCGGTTCTTACCCGACAAGGAATTTCGCTACCTTAGGACCGTTATAGTTACGGCCGCCGTTCACTGGGGCTTCGGTCGCCGGCTCCCCTGTCATCAAGTCACCAACTTCCTTGACCTTCCGGCACTGGGCAGGCGTCAGCCCCCATACATGGTCTTACGACTTTGTGGAGACCTGTGTTTTTGGTAAACAGTCGCCCGGGCCTGGTCACTGCTTCTCTCTCTTGAAAATCATTTTTAAAGCTTTGTTGATTTTGCTTTCTTAGATCTCTTCCATAGTAAATTGTTCAAATATTTATACTATGATTTTTCTTACAAAGATAATTTGTTCTATATAAAGTTCAGCATTTCGATTTTTCTATAGAGCTTGCTGAGTGGTTAAAATCCCCTTGTCATCATTGTCACAACCACCATCTCCGGCAACGGCGCGCTGCTGCGCTGCGTTTCTCCGACAAGTGTTGTTGCTGCTGGTTTGTTTTTCCAGCAAAGGTTGCTGCCACTGTTGATGTGTTGCTGAGGGCCTTTTCAAACTTAATGTAACGGTCGTTGGCAATATGAATAAAATTTTAGCTTCTTCTTACTTTCTTGAGTCAAATGATTTATGACATTCTCGTTTTGGACATGTCGATCATAAAACCTTGCGAAAAATGATCAATTTGCATGTTTGCCTAAATTTGATTGCGAAAAGTCAAAATGTCGAGTATGTGTTGAGTCTAAATACGCTAAACATCCTTACAAGTCAATTGAAAGAGATTTTGAACTATTAGACTTAATCCATACGGACATTTGTGACATGAAGTCAATACCATCTCAAGGTGGAAAGAAGTATTTCATAATTTTTATTGACAATAGCACTCATTATTGCTATGTTTATTTATTTAGTAGTAAATATGAGGCAACTGATGCATTCAAGCAATACAAAAATGAAGTTGAAACGCAACTTAACAAAAAGATCAAAATGATAAGAAGTGATAGGGGGCGCGAATATGAATCTCCTTCTGAATAAATATGTTTGGAATATGGCATTATTCATCAAACAACTGCCCCATACACGCCTCAATCTAATAGGATTGCGGAAAGAAAAATTGAACATTAAAGAAGATGATGAATGCCTTGTTAATAAGTTAGGGTTTACCCCAGAACTTGTGAGGGAAAGCTATACTCACGGCTAATCAAATATTCAATCGAGTGGCTCATAGCAAAACACTTTCCATTCCTTATGAAAAGTGGAAAGGAATGAGGCCCTACTTGAATTATTTCAAAGTGTAGGGGTGTTTGGCAAACGTACAAGTCCCAAAATCCAAAAGGGCTAAAATAAGATCGAAAATATTTGATTGTGTTTTCATTGGATATGCTACAAACAGTAAAACATATCGATTTCTAATTCATAAATCAAAAAATATCGTCCTTTATGTTAATACGGTGATGGAATCCAATAGTGCTGAATTTTTTAAAAATATATATCCGTATAAGAAGGAAGGTGAGTCAGTTGATAAAAGATCCAAACGACCTCGGGAAGGAACTAAAGAAAGTACACCAAATGACGAAGAACCAAGACATAGCAAGCGTCAAAGAATTTCTACTTCATTTGGAGATGGCTTTGTCCCTTTTCTATTGGAAAATGAGCCTCAAACTTTAAAAGAAGTCATGTCTTCTTCAGAGTCATCATTTTGGAAAGAGACAGTCAATAGTGAGATAGAATCTATTTTGAACAACCATACTTGGGAATTGGCTGATCTTCCTCCTGGAACAAATCTTTAGGTTATAAATGGATTTTCGAATGGAAAATGAAAGATGATGGCACTATTAATGCGATCCGAATTAGTACCCAAAGCCATGGAGGGTTCACGGTCAATATTCGGAGCTTGGAAGCCAAAAATCAAGCCAAAGGATTGGCCAGACAACAAAATGGAAGCTTACTGGAATTTGGGTTAACGCGGTCGCAAGGCAACAGGTGCGATCGCGCAGAAGCAGTCAAATCCATTGCGCAATTACGAGACACTCCACGCGATCGCGATGAAGCTCATGAACACATGGTGCGATTGCGGCATCCAAAATGCAGTCGCGATGAAGGACGGCCAGGCCAGATTTTCAGAATCAGCATTAGGGGCTTTTTAGTCCATTTCTTCATTGTATTTAGTAACTACTATAAATAGCCTAATTTAGAGTTTAGTCATTATAGATTTTGGATAATGAATGATTGACATTGTATGGGTTTAATCCCTTTTCCTCTTCTTGGATCTCTCTTAGATTCTCTTGTTTGAGAGATTCATTGCTTGAGTTCAAGTCTCTTCTCCTTCAGAGATTGATCTTTAGTTGTATATTCATCTAAATTAGGCTATTACTATTTATTTGTAGTATTCTAATTTACTTACAATCGTGGAATTTGATTTCTTTCTTTTTTCTACCTATTCCCTATTCCGTTTATCCTTTACTTTATGTCGTTTGATTGCTTGTTTTTCTATTCTTAGTGTTTTGGATCCTATCATTTCGTATCAGAGCTCGTATCGGTGTTTGTTTCTACAAACACTGTCTAGGTTTTGATTTTTTAAATTTGAAAATCACAAAAAAAATTTAAAATTTTTTTTAAAAAAATTGAGTGATAGATTTAGGGTTTCTTTGGATGAAATCTTTGTTACCAATTGTTGGGTGATGATTCTAGAAGTTGTATCTTGATGGAATTGAACAACAAACAACGTTTGAGGCATCAATTTGAAGAATCAAAATCAAGAGTTCTTCAAGTTCATCAACAAATGATTTGGGGCTTTTGTATTTTAGGTATTGGTTTTGAAGAATTGATCATTGTGGTTTGTTCACGGACTTATAAGAAGCTTATATCTCAAATTTGGAGCAAAAACAAGTTGATTTGTAAAGATTCAACTGAAACAAAAAATTTCCAGAAATTTGGGCTTCAAATTCTGCATCAAACCTAGAATTTGTTCTTCGCGATCGCGAAGGCCTGTTGATTTATTGCTCTTCGCGATCACGCGACGAAATCGCAGAGTTGTTAACTTCTTCTCCGCGATAGCGCCCAAACCCACACGATAGCGTAGAGTTGAAAAACAGTCTCTTTACATATTGCTCAGAACATCTCCTAAACAATATCAAATCACCCAAACCCCTTTCATATCATCAAATACAATAAGTTTCTAGATCACACACAAAATTTCATCCAATTCTAATATCATTTCGTGCCAATTCAGTTCGTGCTTTTTCTCTTTTTAGTTTCATTGCGTATTTATTTGTTCCTAGTCCGTTTGTGTGTCTTTGTCCGTTTCTTTGATTTCTTATAAACTCCACTCTGAACCGAAGCATGGACACTTTCCTTGAGGATTTGATGTTGTAAAACCTTGAAGAGATTAAAGGAAACCCTTGAGTGGAAAAAGGCTTGAGTAGTGAGATCATTACAGTGTGGTCACAAAAGCCATTGACCTTGAGTGTATACACGAGTGGAAAGAAAATTGAGTGTTTATATATTGTGTGATACACGTGAGGGAGTTAATTTATGAGGTCTTTTTCTCTTTATTGTTGCAACTATGTCCTCGGATGATGATTGCAGAGGTTATGACTCATATGGAGATGACGGGAGTTGCTATGATGATTATGGAGACTATTGTTCCTATGATGATGTCGGGAGTTTCTATGATGATTCGGGGAACTATGGCTCTTATGGTAATGAAGCGAGTTACTATGGTGATCATTGAGCTTATGGAGACTATGAGGCTTACGGGGATGAATGTGATGATGAAAAATCCTATGCTTCTAGTCTTGGAGTTGATGATAGTGACGCTTTAAGGTATAATGTTCCTACTTAATATTCTTGTGATGAACTTGAAAATGTAGATAGTGACATAGAGAGAGTTGATGACGAAGTTTATTATAAATATTGTTCATTTGTATCTTCTCTTTGTGTTTCTAAAAATAAACAAGAGAGTAGTAGTGGTCTTTCTATTGGATTAAAAATAATTGGTAATCACTGAATGAGAAAAAGAGAGCTTGTATTTCCTAATTGTTCTAAAAGGTTCAATGACTATAATTCTTATGTGAAAGGCGACTTGAGGCCTAAGGTGAGAAAAAGTGCTACAAATGATTTGTCTTGTTCTAATGATGCTTTGAGAACTTTGTTTAAATGGAATCATTTTGTAGACAATCATGAGTGTGATGAAGTTTGTGTGGAGCAATTTTGGGAGGAAAGAAAGAAATTCTTCCACACCATTGATTATAAGAGTCGTACTAATATTGCAAGTGTTTCTATGGTTGAGCAATTAAACTTGGAAACTTGTAGCCATCCCTTCCCCTATAGGTGGCCTTGGTTGAATGAAGACGGGTTTGTGGTCATTACACAACAAGTGTGGGTAAAGTTCAAAATTGGTAATTATCAAGATAAAGTGCTATGTGATGTGATTCCCATAAAATAAAGATGGGTTTGTCACTTATTATTGGGAAAATCATTGAAGCTTACTAGAAATGCCAAGTATAGTGAGGAGTTGGGAAAGTATGCTCTCACGTTAATAGACCAAAAGTTTATTCTTAACGCCTCTCCTCTAATGAAAACCAAAGAGGTTTATTTGAAAATGCTAGAAGCGGCACGAAAGGCAAAAGCAAAAAGGGTGAGACAAAGGTTAGGTGAAGGTTCTCAAGGAGAAAAGTTGAAGGTTGAGGTGAAGAGTACTCCTACTCCTTCCAAAGCGATTCTTGGCACATATCCTAGTCCAAATACACTTGAGAGAGAAAAGATTGAGAGGAGTAAGGGAGTGGCAAGTGACAACTCAAGAGAGGAAAAATGAGAGCTTGAGTTGAGTGAAGTGAGTGAGTTGTCACAAGAAAAGAGAGGAGAGTGTGGAGAATAACTGAGAGAAAAGAAAGAGAGAAAACAAAAGAGTGACGGTGAGGATTTTCCTTATTCTTATGATTCTAACCTTTCTGTTTCTCTAGTTGTTTGGTGTCTCTTGAAGGTACTCTTGGAGAAGCTAAATGTGGGAATCCTTCTATGAAAGTGGTTCCATGCTTGGAAGAAAAAGAGGAGACCAAGGTGAAGTCTCCAAATGAACAAGTGAGCTTACATTTGAAGAACCAAGGTAAAGAAGAATCTTTAGGTGTGCTACAAGGTAACAGAGCTAATCCTAACTCTTGTATTTCTTTGGTTGAGTTTGATGGATACTTGAGTAGTGTTGATAGCTTTACCTTTTGTGGGATTGATGATTCTTTATCTTGCATTGTGTTATAATCTCTGCACCTCCTAAGGACACTAAAAGGGGGGTTGAATAGTGTCCACCGATTTTCGATTCAAGAACTCAATTTTCCTGAGTCAAGAATCCTGTTCTTGCCTCTACAGTTTTGCTAATTGAACACCACAACACACGCCAATCACAGATACAAGGAACACAAGGATTTTACGTGGAAAACTCCTTGCTCAAGGGAAAAAACCACGACCCACACTCTGGGATTTTAAAACTCAATCCACTAACAACAGAGCAACTTTCTGATTATAAGACTCTATAACCAAGGGGCTACACTCTAGACCCTAATCACTCAAAAAAGCTAAAATCTAGCTTTACAAAGTAATCTCTCAAGAATTCACCTAATAAAATTGCTTCTAAGATAAGCTAATAGGTAAAACAAGACAACTTACAATTCAAGAACCTAGACAGAATATCTAGACTCAATCTAATTAGCTCCATCAGTTGTCTTCTTCAGTTATCTCACGTAGAAAGCTGCTTGATCGCCTTTGTATGCTTTCAACTCTCTGTTTGTGAATAACTGATTTCGGCTGTATTAACTACTTGTACTTATATGGGCTTTACAACCCTAGTTAAGTCCCAGAAGGAATCCTTATAATTATGGTATGACAAGATTCCTTGTAACTCTTTCCTTGTTGAAGTCCAACACTTATTCGTACTTCGAAGACACAGCCTGGGCACCGCCTCTTTTAGTCTGACTAGGATGCATATCCATTCACGCGCCACTACTCCTAGTTCCGTAGGGATTTATAACCCTCAGATCTTTTCGACCAGTCGTGCCCTTCTATTCAAGGACTAGGTTCTCCTCCGAAACCACAGAGTCCTTCTTGTTTGTCATTCTTCGAAACCAATTCTCAATAAATTCCCCATTTTTTATGATGACAAACAAATGTTTCCAAAGAACCTGAATAGAGAAAATTTCCAAAAACACAAGAACAAGAATAACAGTTTGAAAAAAATTTAAGCAGATGAGTTAGGTCACAAAAACCCCAACATTTCCTTCTTCCCCCTTTTGGCATCATCGAAAAGATTCAAATACCTGCATAAACTAGTTAGTACTATCCAGTCTAGAGCACACGGCAACATGTCAGTTATAATGTAAACGCACAGAGATAAGGCTAAGGGCCCAACAAGAACCAAGTACCATAGAGCAAAAACAGACGTAAACAAGAGAAATTTAAAATCATCATCCAGGGTGTGACAATAGCACAACCCCATTAAGAAGTACACAACACAAAATAAATTGTCTTAAACATCATCACATATCAAGGGAGAGTAGGAAGAGATAAAGGCAATTAGGAGAAAGGACAAGAAGGTAGGACAAGAGGACTCAGGGCTGTAAGTTGAAGTGTTTGATAAGTGCCTCAAGGTTCTTTGTATTTTTGGCCCTCTCCATCACCAGCTCGGCCTCATACTTGTGGCAATCTATCTTCAAAATCAATTTATTGACCCTTCAACTCCAGCTTTCTGTGTTTACCTCAAGAACATGGCTCTCCAGTTCCTTCATAGTTGTAATGGCCTCCTAGGGTCCATAATCCTCACTTTCCTCAGACTGCTCTTGCTTAACCTGCATGGGTTTCTTGGAAGCTCTCCTTTATTTGAAGAAGTCACAGCTTTTAAGCACATTATACCCAAACATTTGATGAATTGTGGGCTTCTTCCCTGCTCCCAATGGAACCCCGAAATGCTCTAGAACCTGCTGAAGGACGTAGGAATGCACTAATAAATGTGGCTTTTGGTCCGTATCTGTAATCCTCTTAATATGTCTGATTATTAGCCCAGGCAAGTTGATTCTTACCCCCCTATCCAGCAAATCCATATAGGTTAAGTCCAGAGCACTGGTTTCACTGTTTCTCTCTCCCCTAGGCAGGAGGAACTGATGCACAAACTCAAAGAGCAACTAATGTGCTGGTTCCATCTCCTTTTTGTCTACTTTCCTTTCTTTCCTGAGCTTTGGTTTTCCTAAAAATTTCTTGACCATACTAAGAGGAGTTACCCCGTCCGTCCTCTTTGGCCACTTCAGCTTAATGTACCTGCAATAACCTTCAGCAGGCACATCAAGGATCACCCCCAGCTCAGTTCTTCCAAACTCAATTTCAACTCCCTTCACCACTGTGAACACCCTCCTGGCTACAACCCTGCAATTTGTATAAAATTCCTTGACCTCATCAGAGAACAACATCCTGTCTTTGTTACCAAATAAGCTCAGCCACCCCTAATCACCGATCATCCTGAGCAAGGGTTTCATGTAATGCTCCTTCTCATCATGCAGAATGCTGCTAGCAAGCACCTGGTGCATGGCAAAGAAGGCTACCCGTAAACCTCTTCCTCAGAGCCTCTTCTTCTTTTCCTGCTCTCCATCTCACAATCAGTCTCAGAGTCACTTGGCTCCATATAGCTACCAGCTTCATCACTTTCTTCTTTGGCTTCAACATCCTATTTCTCAGTCTTCTTCTTTTTCTGCTCTTCTTTATCCCTCACATTTTTAACTGTTTTTTCAAGCTTTCCCACTTTCACCAGTTGTTGTTTCAGAGCAGACCTAGTTCCTACTCTTCTTGGCACTGGTTCTGCCACAATCTTGTCATCACTCTCAGTTCTTTCCTCTAGCGAGTCCTCACTGCTTTCATCCACAAGCCTGCTTTTTGGCACAGATTTTCCCCTTTTCAACAACCTTCTTCTCTTTTCAGGCTCCACTCTAGTCTCACTCACAACACCACTTCTTCTTCTTCTCCTTCATTTATCAGCCTTTCATCGTCCTCACCAAACCTTCTTTTCATACTTTTCTTCTTTGTTTCTTCAGCTTTCTCTGCAACTTCCTTACTTTCACCTTTTTTTTCTACAACTTCCTCATCCTTTTCTCTTCAGAGTCTGTCCACTTGAGTTCTGCATCATCAGCCTCTGTAGGATCTGGGCAAGAACCAGGTCCTTTGCACAAATCCTGTGAAGCCTCAGCAGAACTAGGTCCCCCAATAACTGGACCCTCAAGTATAGGCAACCCTTGAATTTTCTCAGTAAGAACGACACTAGAACTGGGTTCACCAGCCTGTTCTTTAAGGAATTCAGCAGAATCCTCTTCTCTCAGCTTTTCTACCACCTTTCCCACTACAGCAACCTCCAACACAATCTCAGCTTCTAAAGGCACATGCATACTAGCCATAGGTTCCTCTTGAACATCCTGTTTTTTCTCCTCCACTACCTTCCCTACAAGAAGTATCCCCAGACTCTACCTTTCCTACTAAATCATCCAGTCCTTTTACCAAAATCTCAGTACTTGCTTTTTCAGGACTTTTTACAACTTCTAATGCATCAGAAGTAGATAGAGTAGAATCAGATATTACCTCAACCGGTCCTTCAGCGAAGATTTGTTCTGTAGGCATTGACGACAAGGATCTGGCCATTATCTTCTTGACTAATTTCTTTTCCTCCTTTTTGAAAAACTTTGTCCTAGCCACAACAAATCTTTCTGCAAGAGTATATGGAGGGGGTTTTGGTGTAGATTTATTTAATGTGAGTGGTTTGGAGGTTTTGGGAGGTGATGTTGAGGTAGACTGTTCTTGAGACATGATGAGAGTAATTAGGGTTTTGAAAAATAGGATGATGGAGTTTGTTCGGTTTGATTCTTTAGAGACAGAAATTTGGTGGAGTAGAGAAAAATTGTTGGCGAGTGTATGTGTTTTGTGTTTATCGAACAAGAGGGGTGAGAAGAAGTTATGGTGATGAGAGATTTCTGGGGAACTGAAGTAATGATGGCTGAGAAAGTGAAAAAGCAGCTTTTTAAACTTTTTGAGAACCGGGAGAGGAATGCTGATTTGACGGTTACATGGACTTGCCCAAATAAGGCCTTTTTAAATAAATGGGGTCCAGTAAGGTCTAATAGAAGTATAACCAAAATAGGAATGTGTTCCTATAATTTAGGACAGTTACAAGAACATGGAAAGCCTCCCTTGACACACGTATAAATTGACAATTACTTTCAGTTATGACTCCTATCATACAAGGCTGTGTGACTGTACCTAGACATGATTCCTCATGCTTAGTTTGGCTCCCTCTAAGTACATAGTAGGTTCTTCATGGGATCACATTAGCCCAACCTGGTGCTCATCAGATGAACAAGTATACTTAATAAAGTACAACATTAGACTGGACAATAATAACAAATGTTACAAACAAATCATTGAACACTTAACTAACCAATCACTGAGGGACAACTGCTAGGTCATCCGTGTATTTTGTTCATCCCTAACTCCAACATGTTCCTCTCAAACTGCACTTTATTCAATGCTTTGGTAAATATGTCAGCAATCTGGTCTTCAGTCCTGCAAGAATTCATAGTAATCAGACTTTTTTCTATATTATCTCTAAGAAAATGGTGTCTAATATAATGTGCTTTGTTCTTTTATGTTGGACTGGGTTCTTGGCAATATTGACTGCACTTGTGTTATCATAGAAAATTGGTACTGCTCCACATTTAATTCCAAAGTCCTCCAACTTGTTTGATCCATAGCAATTGTGAGCAGCATGATGCAGCTGCTACATACTCAGCTTCAACAGTAGACAAAGCTACTGAATTCTGCTTCTTTGTTGCACAAGAAACTAAGCAAGGACCAAGAAAGTGTGCCATTCCTTAAGTGCTCTTCCTGTCTACCAAGTGACCTGCATAGTCTGCATCAGCAAAACCAATTAGTTCAAAAGTACCTCCCCTTGGGTACCATAGACATAGATCCTGAGTTCCTTTCAAGTATCTCAAGATCCTTTTCACAGCTGTCAAATGTGACTCCTTAGGCTTGGACTGAAATGTAGCACACAGTCCCACACTATATACACTGTGAGATAGAGAAGTGAACCTATGATTCCTCTATATTTTTTCTCATTGTTCGAAGTACCTAGTTCATCCATATCCAGCTTGGTTCCAGGAGCAATAGGAGTAGTCATTTCTTTTGCTCCGTCCATGTCAAATTTCTTCAGAAGTTCCTTGACATATTTTTGTTGATGAATCATGGTCCCTTCAGGCGTCTGCTTTATCTGCAGTCCTAGGAAGAAATTTAGTTCACCCATCATGCTCATTTCAAATTCACTTCCCATCAGATCAGCAAACCCCTTGCATAGCTCCTCATCAGTGGCTCTAAAAATGATATCATCAACATATAGTTGAACCACCAAGAGATCCTTTTCTTTCTTCTTCAGGAATAATGTATTATCAATCTTTCCTCTTGAAAAACCATTCTTTAGTAGGAATCCTGAAAGTCTTTCATACCGGGCTCTAGGAGCTTGCTTTAATCCATAGAGTGCCTTGTCCAGTTTGTAAACATGATCAGGAAATTCATTGCTCACAAAGCCTGGTGGCTGTATTACATAGACTTCTTCATTTAGATAGCTATTCAAAAAAGGCACTCTTCACATCCATCTGATACAGTATGAACTCCTTGTATGTAGCAAAGGCAATCAACATTTTAATGGCCTCCATTCTTGCCACTGGTGCAAAAGTTTCATCATAATCGATTTCTTCTTCCTGACTGTATCCTTGAACTACTACTCTTTCCTTGTTCCTTGTCACTATACCATGCTCATCCAGTTTGTTTCGGAACACCCATTTGTTTCAACTATTGATCTGTCCTTCGGCTTAGGAACCAGGTGCCACACTTTGCTTCTCTCAAACTGATGAAGTTCATCCTACATGGCTAAAATCCAATCGGGATTTTCTAGAGCTTCTTTTACATTCTTTGGTTCCAGAGATGAAAGGAATGCAAAGAATGCACAGAAGTTCTTCAAGACTGACCTGGTCATGATTCCAGTATCCAGTTCTGATAAAACATTCTCCAAAGGATGAGAGCTTTGGTATTCCATGGCCTGGGTTAAATATGAAGAGAAGAACCTTCAGCATTACTTTCCGTAGGTTTATCCTGACTTGCTGGATCATCGACTTCATCTGATGTTCCCTCTATCATATTGACTCCTTGTTCTCATGAAGTTGAATCCTCAGCTGAGTTTTATTTGTCTTTTGGATCTTCAGAGTCAGCTGCACCATTTTCTCGACTGAGGCCAATCGCTTGATCATCTACTTCAGTTTCACCTAATACCTTATCGAATTCATCAAATACCACATACATACTTTCCTCCACTGTTTGTGTTCTTTTATTAAACACTTTGTATGCTTTGCTTTGAGTAGAATAACCAAGGAATATTGCCTCATCACTTCTAGCATCAAATTTTTCCAATGGTTCCTTTTCATTGTTGTGGACAAAGCATTTACAACCAAAGGGTCTCAGATGTGCAATATTTGGTTTCCTTCCTCTGAGTAGCTCATATGGGGTCTTGTCAAGAATAGCTTTGATGGAGCATCTGTTTAGCAAATAGCATGCAGTGTTTATTGCTTCAGCCCAAAAGTTTCTTGCAAGCCCACTTGACAGCAGCATAGTCCTTGCCATATCCTCCAGAGACCTGTTCTTCCTTTCAACCACTCTATTTTGCTGTGGAGTTATTGGTGCAGAGAAATTATGATCAATTCTGTATTTTGCACAATACTCAGAGAATTTTGATTTTTCAAACTCCGTTCCATGATAAGATCTAATACTGATAAGTTCCATGCTTAAACTTTTCTGCAGAACACCAGCCTAGTCTTTGAAGCTGTCAAAGGCTTCATCTTTAGATGCCAAGAACAAGGTCCATGTGTACCTAGAATAGTCATCAACAATTACGAACACAAACCTCTTTCCTCCTCTGCTCCTGACTCTCACAGGTCCACACAGATCCATATGCAACAGTTCTAGTGGTTTTGATGTACTTACCACCTTCTTTGATTTAAAAGATGATTTCACATGCTTCCCCCTTACACAAGCATCACACATTTTTATATTTTCAAATCTCTTGCTAGGCAGTCCACGAACTAGCTCCTTAGATACAAGTTTGTTTAGTTGTGAAAGACTTGCATGACCCATTCTTTTGTGCCACAGCTGAGAATCACTTTCTTGCACGTTCAAGCATGTTAGGTTGTTTTCAAGCAGTGATTTCAGTGATGCTTTGTACACATTGTTCACCTTTTTTCATTCCATAACAATTTCTCCACTCTGTAGATTCTTCACAATGCACCCTACAGATGAGAAACTTACTTCATTTCCTCTATCACACAGTTGAGAGATACTCAGAAGGTTGTGTCTGAGACCATCGACACAGTATACGTTCTCAATTGCATGATCCAGAGTTCTCCCAACTTTTCCAATTCCTATAATTTGACCACTTCTTCCTCCTCCGAAGGCTACACTGCCTCCTTGAAATGCTGCGAGTGAGAGAAAATTTCTTCTATCTCCTGTCATGTGCCTTGAACAACCGCTATCAAGAATCCAGCTTGGGTTGTTCTCCCTCACTCCAGCCTGCAAAACAGATTAAGTTTTAGCTTTAGGAACCCAGACAAGCTTGGGTCCCTTCTTATGAGAGAATGGATAAATCAAATCCTATTTAGCCCATTTAGGTAGAACACTTCTTTTATTCTTGGCCTTCGCCTTGCTTGCATTCATGCACCTTTGTTTGTAGTGTCCAGTTTCACCACAAAAGGTACACAACATGTTGCAAGGCAAACCCACATACTTGCTCTTAGGATTATATGGAGGCAATGGTTTCTTGAATCCTAGTCCTTGTTTTCCCTTGTTTTGATTTTCAAGAACCCAATTCATTGCCTCAGAAGATTAAATCCATTTTGTTAATCTGGTAAGCTCATATTCAGATTTTTCAACCTTTTGATTTAAAATCCTATTTTTTTCAGTTTCTTGATGCAGAATTTCATTTGTTCTTTTAAGTTCGTTTTCAAGAAAGGTTTGAACTTCACTTATTACTTGCTTACCATTTATACTCTCTTTTAACTGATTAAGTTCCAGTCCTAATTCTGTGATCTTAGAGTTTGACACAAGAGTCTGCCCTTTTAAAATGACATTGATTTCTTCCAGTTCAATATTTTGTTCTTGAAGACTCTTGTGCTTAGTTCTGAGATCACTTAACTCTTCAGTTAATTTATCCTTTTCAATTTTCTTTTTTTCATAACCCTCAATCAAAGTGGCTGTGATTAGAATCAAATTTTCAGTAGAGTATGTATGTAGATTTTCCTTAAGATCAGATAGACATACCTCTGCTGAATGAGCAGCTTCAGCTTCATCAGTTGCCATAAGGACAGAGTCCTTCTTTTGGTCGTCACCTGTGTACAACTCTTTCAGCTTTTCCCATACTTCCTTAGCAGACTTGTATTCAAGTACCCTTGCCAACACATCAGTAGTCAGCCCTCTTCTCAGGTACAATTCAGCTTTGGAATTTGCCTGTAGCCAGTCTAGATCTTGAGGATCTAGTTCTTCTACCTTCTTTGGCATCAGAACTCCATTTGCTGCTCTCTTTACGGAACGTGAGGTCCTCTCTTCACAATCAACCAGAGACTGTAATCTATTGCTTGAAGGAAGTTTTTCATCTGTTTCTTCCAGCACTTGTAATCAGTCCCGTTGAACACAGGTGGCTTTGAAGAATCTCTTCCTCCTCTGAACTCCCGAGGGTCTTCCTCATCAGAACTGATGTCTGTCAATCCCATCAGTGCTAGTGGTGATTCATCTCCAGATTCTTTTTCATGATCAAATTCACTGTCAGTTGGTCCCTATGTAGCATAGAAAGCTTCCTTTCTCTTCCTTCTTTCTGCTCTGAAGTTTGGAGGTCGTCTTGCCTTCTTTTTATCTTTGTCATTCTCCTTTGACGCCTCCTTTTCCTTTTCCTTAGTTGCTCTATTTTTCATCCATTCTGCTTCCCACATAGGACAATCCATAACCGCATGATCCTTCTTGAAGCACTTAAAGCATCCTGGGTAGTCAGGACTATCGACTATGTTCTTCCTTCCAGAGTTTTCCTTGCCACTTCTTTTGAAGCCTTTAAACCTTCCCAAGTTAAGCTTTTGTCTCAAGGCACTAACCGTTGCTGCTTCAACTGATTGTAGATCAACATAATCATTAGCTTCATCCGTTGCTTCGAGTGCAAGGGTCTTGTCCTTCTTGAGAGCTAGTTTAGTTTTTGAATCTTTCATCATCTTATGAGTTTTCAGGCTACCAACCAGTTCTTCAAGTTTAATATATCTTAGAGGTTTAGACTCAATGATAGCAGTCATCTTGGGTTCCCAAGCCTCAGGTAGCACATTCAGAATCTTATCCACCATCTCTACTTCAAGCAACTCCATATCTAGGGATCTCATCTCATTAGTAATAATGGTCAACCTGGTCATCATATCCTGGATTGATTCCTTCTATCCCATAGAGAACAGCTCAAATTGCCTCTTCAGTATTCTTCTCTTGGAGTCCTTCACTTCAGTAGTTCCTTCATGCGCAACCTGCAAGGCATCCCATATTTCCTTGTCAGTCTTGTAAGATGATACTCTGTTAAACTCCTCAGGGCCAAGACCACAAATTACCAAACGTTTGGCTTTGTGATTCTTTTCAATCATCTTATAGTCCGTCTTATTGAACTCCTCTTTCAACTTAGGTTATTGTTTGGCAGCAGCTCCCTCACCAACTATTTTAGTAGGAATCAAATTCCCCTCGGATACTATAAGCCATAGCTGGTAGTCCTCAGCACATATGTAATTTTCCATCCTGTTCTTCCACCAAGCATAGTACTGCCTATTGAACTGTGGGGGCTCTGAACTGACTGTCCTTCAGTGATGGTAGGTGGTGCACTAATAATTCTGATCCTTCTCAAGGTGTTAATCTAGCACGAGAAGACCTGCTCTGATACCACTTGTTATAATCTCTGCACCTCCTAAGGACACTAGAAGGGGGGGTTGAATAGTGTCCACCGATTTTCGATTCAAGAACTCGATTCTCCTGAGTCAAGAACCCTGTTTTTGCCTATACAGTTTTGCTAATTGAACACCAAAACACGCGCCAATCACAGACACAAGGAACACAAGGATTTTACGTGGAAAACTCTTTGCTCAAGGGAGAAAAACCACGACCCAAACTCTGGGATTTTAGAACTCAATCCACTAACAACACGAGCAGCTTTCTGATTACAAGACTCTGTAACCGAGGGGCTACACTCTAGACCCTAATCACTCAACAAAGCTAAACTCTAACTTTACAAAGTAATCTCTCAAGAGTTTACCTAATACAATTGCTTTTAAGATAAGCTAATAGGTAAAAATAACAATCGCACAAAACAAGACAACTTACTATTCAAGAACCTAGACAGAATATCTAGACTCAATCTATTTAGCTCCACCAGTTGTCTTCTTCAGTTATCTCACGTAGAAAGCTGCTTGATCGCCTTTGTATGCTCTCAACTCTCTGTTTGTGAATAGCTGATTTCGGCTGTATCAACTACTTGTATTTATATGGGCTTTACAACCCTAGTTGAGTCCCAGAAGGAATCCTCGTAATTATGGTAAGACAAGATTCCTTGTAACTCTTTCCATGTTGAAGTCTAACTCTTATTCGTACTTCGAAGACACGGCCTGGGCACCGCCTTTTTTAGTCTGACTAGGATGCATATCCATTCACGCGCCACTACTCTTAGTTCCGCAGGGATTTGCAACCCTCAGATCTATTCGACCAGTCGTGCCCTTCTATTCAAGGACTAGGTTCTCCTCCAAAACCACAGAGTCCTCCTTGTTTTTCATTCTTTAAAACCAATTCTCAACACATTGTTAATAGTCAAAACGATTGTTGTGAGCATGCACTAGTTGGACACACTTGTGAAAAGAAAATTGTTGGTTTTTGTGTGTGTGAATTGTTCCATACTAGTGATGTACAAATGGGTGAGCTTGAACAAAAAAAAATTTTGGTTTGACACTCGACCTTTGTTCGATAAATGTGAAAATAAATTTCTTCATCTTGATGTGATAACATTTAATAGCATTCTTGATTGTGGTGGTTGCTTGTGTCAAGTTGAAAATAGTGATGGATTGGAAGGTGTATACTTGCTTGAGGGAAGTGAAATAGTTGATGAATTATCTTTGGACGACATTGAATTATCTTCCTTTGTGATTATGAATCTTGTTATGAATTGTTGAGTGAGTGTGTACTTAAAAGAGAGCTTGAATATGAGGGCATACTTGATGATGTTTCCTTGAGTTATATCTTTATTTTTGACTTATTTGCACTTGATGAAAATGATAAGTCAATGCTTAAAGGGTGCATAACTTGTGAAAATGATTCTTGTGACTTGTTTGATAATACTAATTGTGTGGATGTTAGCAAGCTAACTACCAAAATATTTGCTGAAAGTTTGTCTAATACTGGAAAGTCCTCCAAAAATGAAGAGTGTTCTTTTAAAAAAGGAGGGAGGCACTAGTGATAGTACTGGTAAATTGATAGACACTAGCTCTAGTGTCAATTTGTTTACTTGCTCTATTGCTAGTTTAGAGCATATATTTAGAGTAGACTTTGCTAGAGCTTCCAATGTTAAGAGTGATTAATTATCCATGGAGGCTTGACATGAGTTGAATGAGCTTAAAAATAAAAATTGTTTTGTGAATGAACATGATTGTTGTTGCTTTTCTAGCCTAGTTGTTGATGTTAGAATTGAAAAAATATTCTTTCTGGATAATTTTGATGCTTGGCTATATCATAAGAGTGTGCACTTTGAGCATG
This sequence comes from Petunia axillaris subsp. axillaris, assembly GCA_029990575.1. NCBI lineage: Eukaryota > Viridiplantae > Streptophyta > Magnoliopsida > Solanales > Solanaceae > Petunia > Petunia axillaris. Next base: position 5,535,032 of record JARKNS010000001.1, on the reverse strand, counting down.
AGTATATGAGTGTTGTTCCATTCTCTTTGTTGTGTAGTGCTTGAAAAGTTATTGAGTTGGTACTTATTCGTGTCATGGTTTTGCAAGGTACAAATTCGAGGATGAATAAAGAAGGAAGGAATAATGCGATCTGGATTAGTACCCGAAGCCATGGAGGGTTCACGCTCAACATCCGGAGCTTGGAATGCTTCAAAAGGGCTTGGAAGCCAAGAATCAAGCCAAAAGATTGGCCAAACAAGAAAATGGGATCTTACTGGAATTTGGGTCCACGCGATCGCGAGGCAACATGCCCGATCGTTCAGAAGCAGTTAAATCCATTGCGCGATCGCGAGACACTCCACGCGATCGCGATGAAGCTCATGAAGACATGGCGCGATCGCGACGTCCAAAATGCGGTCGCGATGAATGATAGCCAGGACAGGTTTCTAGAATCAGCATTATGGGTTTTTTAGTCAATTCCTTCATTATATATAGTAATTACTATAAATAGCCTAATTTAGAGTTTAGTCATTGGAAATTTTTGATAATGAATGATTGACATTACTTTTGTGAGAGTGTGTATGGCTTTAATCCCTTTTCTTCTTTTTGGATCTCTTTTGGACTCTCTTGTGTGAGAGATCAATTGCTTGAGTTCAAGTCTCTTCCCCCTCGGAGATTGATCTTTGGTTGTATTCATCTAAATTAGGGTATTAAAATTTGTTTGTAGTGTTCTACTTTACTTACAATCAGGGGATTTGATTCCTTTCTTTCTTATACCTATTCCCTATTCTGTTTATCCTTTACTTTATGTCGTTTGATTGCTTGTTATGCGATCCGGATTAGTACCCGAAGCCATGGGTTCACGCTCAACATCCAGAGCTTGGAATACTTCAAAAGGGCTTGGAAGCAAAGAATCAAGCCAAAGGATTGGCCAAACAAGAAAATAGGAGCTTACTGGAATTTGGGTCAATGCGATCGCGCAAAAGCAATCAAATCCATGCACGATTGCGAGAAACTCCACGTGATTGCGATGAAGCTTATGAACACCTGGCGCTATGGGACGTCCAAAACCCACTCGCAATGAAGGACGGCCAGGCCAGATTTCTAAGATCATCATTATGGGCTTTTTAGTCCATTCCTTCATTGTATTTAGTAACTACTATAAATAGCCTAATTTAGAGTTTAGTCATTAGAGATTTTGGATAATGAATGATTGACATTTCTCTTGTGATAGTGTGTATGGGTTTAATCCCTTTTCCTCTTCTTGGATCGCTCTTGGATTCTCTTGTTGAGAGATCCATTGCTTGAGTTCAAGTCTCTTCCCCCTCGGAGATTGATCTTTTGTTGTTTTCGTCTAAATTAGGGTATTACAATTTGTTTGTAATGTTCCAATTTACTTACAATCATGGGATTAAATTCCTTTCTTTCTTCTACCTATTCCCTATCTCGTTTATCCTATACTTTATGTCGTTTGATTGCTTTTTATGCGATCCAGATTAGTACTTGAAGCCATGGAAGATTCATGCTTAACATCCGGATCTTGGAATGCTTCAACAGGGCTTGGAAGCCAAGAATCAAGCCAAAGGATTGGCCAAACAAGACAATGGGAGCTTACTGGAATTTGGGTCCACACGATCGCGAGGCAACAAACGCGACTGCGCAGAAGTAGTCAAATCCATTGCGCGATCCCGAGACACTCCGCACGATTGTGATGAAGCTCATGAACACATGGCGCGATCGCGACGTCAAAAACGTGGTCGCGATGACGACCAGGCTAGATTTCCAGAATCAGCATTAGGGGCTTTTTAGTCCATTCCTTCATTGTATTTAGTAACTACTATAAATAGCCTAAATTAGAGTTTAGTAGAGATTTTGGATAATGAATGATTGACATTACTCTTGTGAGAGTGTGTATGGGTTTAATCCCTTTTTCTCTTCTTGGATCTCTCTTGGATTCTCTTGTGTGAGAGATCCATTGCTTGAGTTCAACTCTCTTTTCCCTCGGAGATTGATCTTTGGTTGTATTAGTCTAAATTAGGATATTACAATTTGTTTGTAGTGTTCTAATTTACTTACAATCGTGGGATTTTATTTCTTTCTTTCTTCTACCTATTCTCTATCCCGTTTATCCTTTACTTTATGTCGTTTGATTGCTTATTTCTCCATTCTTAGTGTTTTGGATCCTATCAACTAGTGATAAGTATAAGACCAGACTTGTTGCCGAAGGTTATAGACAACAAGAAGGCCTTGACTTCATTGACACATACTCGCCGGTAACAAAAATTACAACCATATGTATGTTAATAGTGTTGACCGCCGTGTATGGTCTTGAAATCCATCAAATAGACGTTAAGACAATATTATTAAATAGGGCTTTGGAGGAAAATATTACATGGAACAACCTCAAGGATTTGTGGTCCCCAAAATAAAAGAGGGTTTGTAAACTTGTTAGGTCGCTTAATGGACTAAAACAAGAACCTAAATGATGGTATGCAAACTTTGACCATACAATGTTGTCAAATGGCTTTAAAATTAATGAATGTGATAAATTTGTTCACATTAAAAATACTCCTAATTATATAGTCATTGTTTGCTTATATATGGATGACATGTTGATAATGAGTAATGACATTGCCAAAGTAAATGCTACAAAACACATGTTAATTAGCAAATTTTATATGAAAGTTAGGCGTTGCCGACTTAATTTTAGGTGTTAAGATCCATAAGACTCCTCAAGGTCTGTCTTTGTCTCAGTCTCATTACATCAATAGTGTGCTTGAAAACTTTAAAATTCCAAGGACTCCAATAGATATAAACTTTGTTCTTAAAAAGAAAAAATGTCAAAGCACATCTCAAGACCTCGTTCTTAAAAAGAAAAAATGTCAAAGCACGTCTCAGCGGGATTACACTCGTGTTTTGGGAAGTTTGATGTACATCATGAATTGTACTCGTCCAGATATAGCTTGTGCTATAAGTAAACTGAGTTGATACACGAGTAATCCTATTCAAACTCATTGGATGGCGATGAAATATGTTTTGGGATATTTAAAATATACCCAAGACTTTGCATTTCATTTTAACAAGTATCCTGCGGTCATTGAAGGATATTTTGATGCCAATTGGATCACCGACACAACTGATTCTAACTCCACAAGTAGGTACATTTTTACACTTGGTAGAGGAGCGGTATCTTTGAAATCGTCCAAACAAATATGTATTCTCCGCTCTACAATGGAAGCTGAGTTCATAGCTTTAGATAAGGCCGACGAAGAAGCTGAATGACTTCGGAATTTCTTGGAAGATATTCCGTTATGGCCCAAGTTGTTGACACCAATTTGTATACATTGTGATAGCCAATCAGCTATAGGACGGGCTAGGAATGTTATGTATAACGGCAAGAATCGTCATATACGACGAAGATATAAAATCGTTAGGGACCTACTCTCTAGGAGAATTATCAATATTGATTACATGAAGGCAAGTGATAATGTGTCGGATTCCGCTTACGTAAGGCCTAACTAGAGAGGCAGTTGAGTTTTCATCGAAGGGAATGAGACTATGACCGAGGATAAGTCATCACAGCGGAAACTCTACCTAGAAAACTGGAGGTCCCAAGAACTAGGTTCAAGGAGAATACAAAGTTGTGCATGATAGTTCAACATTGTCAAACTAAATTTTTTTGTCCATTCTCGTGATGTGACAATGTTCAAGTACCAAGGATAAAGTGCTGAAGGCTTTTTAATGATTACCTAAGTTTGATATAGAATTATCAAATAGTGTACATCTATGGGATTACACGTTTAAGAATCACCTATGTAAGTGTGAAGTGCAAGCCGCTTCAGGGAGAGTTCTGTAAAGCCAATTCTCTACGCACTTATAAAATCAGGCGGTGTTCATTACTGAAACGAACACAATAGTGAGAACCAAAGATGGTTAAGGGTTAGTTGTGTGACTTACATTATCTCAGTTTACACCAAAGCTCGACGGTTCAAAGATATCAAATCTACTGATTGACCGGGTATATCCGATGTATGTTCACTACATAAAGTTCAAAGGCAAGCCTACTTATCCCGATACAGCTAATTCTTTCATGCGAATCACACAAGTCTGTCATGCATATTCCTATAATATAGCCATTCCCCATTCATGTGGGGGATTGTTGGGTTTTGGAAGATGAAGAGTGTGAATGAGAAATGGGGGGAAAGGTGAAAAGGTTCATTTTATAAAAGAAATGCACTTTCTCCCATATTGGTAGAGGAAAAGGCTTTTGTTGGGTTTAAATAGAGAAACACTTCTTCTAATTCTTAAAAGGGTTGAGAAGAAGGGGAGCCTCACGCCGTCGTCGTCGTGGCTCAGCTACGGCATCGCTTCGGCTTCGGCTTCGGACTCGGTCAATAGATATGATTGATTGACTTAATTCTTTACACCAACAAAAACTAAATATATTAAATAATATTAATATCTAATATTAATATTTCTGATGTTGTCTCTTCATTCCAGCCTTCCCTTTTTTTCCTTACGAAAAATTTTGGATTGTCTCCTCATTTTCATCTGCATTACTTCAATTGAAAAGTAAGTGTCATGTGATTTGTTCCACATTTTTGAGTTCGTCGAATTCTACATTTTGAAGTGCCGCTACCATAGAGATGTTATTCCATTATATCCTGGCCCGTTAATTTTGGAGACAGTGAATGAGTTAGATTCCTTAAGAAGACACAAAAAACTTGTGGGCTCGGGATTTTTTGTAGTCTATAATCATATCGTATTTCTGTTTCTATTTTTCTAATATTTTTTTAACGCAAGAATAACATGCCTAACACAAACTATCGCCGATATGTCGGGGTTTGATAAACAATTGACACTATAAGTCATGTCAACCCGGTAAAATTTATGAACAATTTAATAAATAGGTGGAATAAATATAACACAAAGTCGGCCAATCAGACAGAATTTCGTGAAGAATTTAAGTTACATTCTACAATGCAAAAAAAGATCTCACGGTCATCTTTTCCTCCTTGACGTCAACAATTATGAAACACATGAGGAGACTTATTACTCATTTTGTGATAAGAAAGAATCATAAATAGAAATTCAACTTAAAAAAATCATTAAGTGAATTAAGAATGTGATTATATAGAGGTCAATTTAACGGCGAAGAAAAGGTGTTAAAAAGCAACGGGAACAGAGGTGGAGTACTGGTCACAAAATGAACGACATACTTTCTTTGGAAAGGCCTCCAAAGATGTAACCAAAAAAAGTAAAAAAAGTTTTTTATCCTCGTTGGTCTATAAGCTTGTGACTTGATCCGCTAGCGCAAGTTTGATTTCTGCTTGCGAAAAAGGAAAAATGAAAGGATCTGTCAAGGGGACGGGTGACCTGAACCCTCTTCCTCCGGTAAGAGCTATCTAACCTCTGTCAATTGCCATTTATTTTACAGGGGCAAGAAGAAATTAGAGAAAATAGAGGAAGTCGAAGATGGGAAAACCATGAATTACAAACACATGGAAAAAGCCTTTGGAGCTATTGTAGTTAACAAGAGTTGAAGAATTATAGGATAAATTACTACTAAACATGAATCTAAAACCAGATTGCAAAAGCGAGTACTCTCTTTGTTACACGAAGTATGTCATAACTTGACTTGAATCGGAGTTTAAGAAATAAAAGAATATATTTGGAACTTGTGGTCTAAAATAAATCATAGATAAGTGTGTGGCAAAGCATCTCATTATGGTAAAGTGACAAGTTTGAAGTAAAATTATTTCCAATTTTAGAATTATGTCTTTTTTTAATGTACTAATAAAAAAATAATGTCATCCTTTTTAGAATAAAGGAATTACTAATTTTTCTCAAAGTTATATCTACAAACAACATTAGAAACTATAAATTGCTCTATTTTCAACAAATATGGATGCATCAGAAGGTCAGAGGACTTGGAAAATTTGTGACTATGTGTGTGACTGAGAGCATATTCTTGATTCTCTTCATTAGTTCCTGGAACACTCAAGTATTACCAATTAATGACTTGAGACGCTGGGAAGAAGGATATGGGTATTTTTTTCCTTTTTTTTTGTGCAAAAGAGTTGCATTAAACCTAAAAAGATCATTTCTTTAAGATTTATAAAAAAATGGGGCCACACTCTCCTGAGAAGAATTAGCCAAAAGACCCCTTAAAGCGTTGAACAAAAAATTTACCCTTCTATTTCTTTTTGACTTATTTTTGAAGAGAGAAAATGTTAAGTGGATTTAAGTGGTGACCAAGGGCTGAACTAAAATTCTTAGAAACTTGTGGGTGCAAAACATTAAATCTTTTAGGTGCAAAACAAAAAAAACTATTGTGAAATCATTTGAATTGAAAGAACCTACCAGGTAAATTAAAACATAACAGATACTTCATCTAGTCAACTAGGTCGATCGTACACAGCCAAAGAACCATTCCCATTTTTTCTCTCAAACTCCCCTATTTTCTCTCTGAAAATCGTCTGCACGATCTCGCAACATCCGTGAGTGTCCAGTTTGAGTTATTAAAAGCATCGTTGTGGGTTCATTGCATATTGTCGAGCAAGACCAGAATCAGGTACGTAACTCGATTTCGTTAGGGTGTTTAGTTGAAATTTAACTATTTTATTAGATTAATGGCTATTGTGCATCTTTACATTGAGATTTGAGGTTGTGGATTTGGTTATTTTACTGTTTTATACGCGAGAGCCAATTTAGGATTTAGGGTTTAACTTTGGGGATTTTTCGTTTACCTTTCCTAATAAAAATGTGATTTGTGGGTAATTCTTGTGTAGGTGTTTAAATGCCTAGGATAAAGCACACCGTTCCAAAAGGTAAAGGTCCACGAACTTGGGATCGGCGTAGAGTGGATGAGGAATAAAGGAAGAGAGATCAAGAAAAAATATACGTACACATCAGTGATCCCTGCGTAAATCAGCACAAGACGCTTGGGTGTCTGCGAACATCCCCAAAAAATTTGTCCATAAGGAAAAAAGAAGGATGGAGAAACATAATGATAGTGATGAGACAACCACCGATAAAGATGTTGGTGGAGGTCAAATAGAAGCGGGTGACAATTCTGAGTTCCTGGGTTCAAAACGAGCATCTACTGATACGTTTGAACAAATCGATGCCTTTGGAGACGAGTCTGAGGCTGATGTTGGTGTTGGTGGTGGTTCTTCTATAAAAAAACAAAAAGAAAAGACTGTTATTGATATTGATGATGATGATGATGATGATGATGAGTCTGGAGAGGTAGGCACGAAGAGTGCAAGGCAAGAGAGAAGAGAACATGAAGAGAAGGAGCAAAATGCTGTACATGCACTGGAAGGGGATGATGGAGTTGATGAAGGGGTTGATGAGGATGATTCTAGTGCTGAGAACAAAAAGAAAGAGGAAAAAGAGAACAGAGAGGATGAAGAAGATAAAGAGGATGTGCATCCTTTTGATAGGTTGAGTATACCAAAGAAGATCATTGACATAGATGTGAGCAGCTTCAGGTTCAAAACCTGGCTGTCATCATTTGAATCTTTTAATGAGAAGATCTCTGTGAGATCTTCAATTAACAAGTTTTATGACTTTAAGAAAAAGTTGACAAAATTGGGGATTGAGAAGATGTTTAGGAACTCAGTTTTTGGTGATTTCTTAAGCATTTTTTGGAATTGGACCTTTAATAGTCAGTTGGTGCATTCGGTGCTTTTGAGAACTATAAGGCAGTCCAAGAAAAGGCATGAAATGTGGTTCTTGCTGGATAGGAAGCCAGTTTGTTTTGACTTGAGGGAGTTTTATTTGATAACTAGCTTGAATTGTTGTCAAAAGCCAGATAAGAAAGTGAAGGCCAAGTACTTGACAAAGGGTGAAGGCATTTTGGAGAAGAGGTGTGGAGGTGGGGATGTGAGGGCTGAAAATCTGCTATATTTGATGGAACAGTCAAATTTTTCAAAGCAAGAGAAGCTGAAGCTAGCTTTCTGTGGTTCCTGCATACTGTATTGATGGCCAAGGACAAAACCAAGAATGTGGAGAAATGGTGGATTCAGTGTGTGGATGACCTGGAGTTCTTTAGCAAGTGCCCTTGGGGTAGGCTGTTCTATGACCTGACAGTTGAATACCTCTACAACATAGTTGATTTGGCAAAATCCTATCGATAGTATGCAGAGGGAAAAGTTGCTGGTTTTGCTCTATTTGGATTCTCCTGGGCCTTCCTTATTATCCAGTTTTCTTAAGTATGATTATGTTAAAACTTCTGTATTGTGACTGTGGCATTCATGACAGACATGGATATATGAGGCAGTCCCCTTAGTTGGCCGTACGGCTGGCAAGTCTGAACAGTCTCCACTGCCAATCCCAAGGATCTTGAGGTGGCACCAAACAAGAAAACATGTTGGAGATGTTCATGCAGCCCAACAAGGAGCTACACATGTATATGTGTCAATTTCATTTCCTTAACTATTTTATCATTTAATGATGATGTTTGGTTATATAATTCTTTTAATGTATGTAAAATGACAGGTTTTGCACACTTTCTTGATCCCAACAATGCAAGAACTTGAGGGCTGCAAAAGATTTGTAGCTCCTCATGCTGATGAGGTCAAGGATGATGCACTGGACAAGTTAAAGGCTCAGCTGGAGGGGGTCACAGGCATAAGGTACATTGTAGAGGAGTATGATGATGGGGAAGCAATGGAGAACCAGGAAGAGGGTGGTGGTGATGGTGGTAGGAGAGGAACTTGCATGTGGAAAGTGTGCTGGAAAGAATGCTGGTAGTGAATGAAGAGATTTTAAAGTTGATGAAAGAGGAAAATGAGAGGAGGAAAAGCAAAACCAAGTCGAGGAAGTTGATGAAGAGGAAGCTATTCAAGCTGAGGAAGATTGTGAAGAGAAAAAGAAAGGTATGTACCTCAATTACTGATATTTTGATTTATTTTGTGTGTATCTAAGTATTTCTATTTACTTGTAGTGCATGTCCAAGTGGAAGAGGAAGAAAAGAATGAAGAGAAGAATGATGAAGAGAAGGATGAGGAGTTTAGAGAAAAATATGCTGCAGTCGAAAAGAAAAAGAGAAAAATAATGCTCAAGTTGATGAAGCAGATGAAGAGATGACTGGAGAGTTGAATGGAAGAGATGCTGCAGTTGAAGAAGAAGCCAAAAATGATGCTCAAGTTGATGGAGCAGATGAAGAGATGACTGGAGAGTTGAATGGCAGAGATGCTGCAGTTGAAGAAGAAGCAAAAAATGAAGCTCCAGTTGATGGAGAAGATGAAGAGATGACTAGAGAGGTGAATGAGAAAGATGCTGCAGTTGAGGAAGAAGCAAATAATGAAGCTCCAGTTGATGGAGAAGATGAAGAGATGACCAGAGAGGTGAATGAGAAAGATGCTGCAGTTGAGGAAAAAGCAAATAATGAAGCTCCAGTTGATTGAGAAGATGCAGAGATGCAAGAAAGGGTTGCTGATGAAGCTCCAATTGATGGAGAAGTTGCAGAGATGAATGAAAGGGATGTTACTGGAGATGAAGGTGGGGATAACAGAGCAGAGAGTGAAGAGATTGTAAAGAATGTGATTGTTGAAGAGAATCGAGAGACACAAGTAGTAGTGTAGGTGGATGAAGCTGATGTCTTTGTAAATCAAGTGCATGTGAGTCTGAATGATCAATTGGCTTCAGAGGATAGTGGAGCAGATAATATTTGACAGTATTAATGATTGGTTTTGTATAAGTTGACAGTTGAATTGGTTGTTGTTTTATTTTATTGGTGACAGTAGTTGACAGTTGAATTAATTGACAGTTAACTTAGAACCTGATATTTTTTTGGATATTATGGTTAGCCATAGACAAGTCTATGGTGGCTAACCTTGTTTTTGGTTAGTTTTCGGATATTAAGTATTGGTTTATTAATGCAACTTGTTAGGAATTCAAACACGTAGTTCATTGTTCAATGTTTCAATTTTTGTTTGCAACTGATAACATGTTTGTACTTATGTGTTACACTTTATGCACCTCCTTGAGACACTAGAAGGGAGGGTTGAATAGTGTCCTCCGATTTTCGTTCAAGAACCCTGTTCTTCTGGAGAAGAACCTAGTTCTCAGATTTTCTCTCCTGCTACTTGGAACACTGAACCACACAAAACATACACACAAGAACACAAGGATTTTTACGTGGAAAAACTCCTTGCTCAAGGGAGAAAAAACCACGACCCACACTCTGGGATTTTAGCACTGAATCCACTAACACAAGAGCAATGTTTCTGATTACAAACTCTGTAACCAAGGGGCTACACTCTAGACCCTACTTACTACTCAAAGCTAAACTCTAGCTTCTCAGTAAATACACAACGATTCACCTAATACATGTGCTTCTGAATAAGCTAATAGGTAAAACTATGAAAGATCTAATTTAAGCCAACTTGCAATTTGACGAACCTAGACAGAAAATCTAGTCTCGTTACTCTGCTTGCACACAAGTTGTCTTCTGCTGATTACCCACGTATAAAGATGCTGGATCGCCTTTGTATGCTCTCAACTCTCTATTTGTGAATAATCAATTTCGGCTGTTGCTGCTACTTGTATATATATGGGTCTCTTTTACCCTAGTAGAGTTCTACAAGGAATCATTTTAATTAAGGCGAGGCAGGATTCCCAGCAACTCCTTTCCTTGTTGAAGTCCAAATCCTTTTCACACTTCGCCGACACAGCCTGGACACAGCTTCTTTTAGTCTGACGAGGATATATGTTCAATCACGCGCCACTACTCCTAGTTCCGTAGGGATTTGCAACCCGTAATCTTTTCGATCACCTGTGCCCTTCATTCTAAGGACCTTGTCCTTAGTGAGAACCTGGGAGTCCTTCCTGTTTGTCATGCTTCAAAACCAGCTCTCAACATTATGTGCTTGCAACTTAAACAATATCGAAGCCTTTTAAACTTGAACAGCCATACGAACACAACAATTAGTGTGTCAAAATATTATACATCTTAGGGTAGATTACAAAATTTACACTGTGTCAAAATATAATACATATCCGGGTAGATTACAAAATTTACACGGTGTCAATATATTATCTAAAACACCAATATTTACATAATAAAACTAGGGAACTAAGAGGATATCCATTTAATAAAAGAGCAGATTACACAACCACCAACCATTGACTTAATCAACTTCTTCAATCGATCCATCTTCATTTCAGCTTCTTCCCTCTTCATTTCAGCTTCTCCCAGCGCGATTTTCAGAAAATTCTTTTTCTCTTTACACTCACTCAATAGTTCTCTCACTAGAGCACAATTTTCTTTAGTTTCTTTTAGCTTTCTAACTAAGCTTCCAATCACCCTTGATGCTGATTCAGGTAGTGGTCCATCAAACCACCTAAAATAGTCGCACCCACCACTTTGTTATATTGTTTAACAAAACCCGAGAAAAAATCAGTACAGTAATAATTAAAGCGAAAACAAACACAGAACTATAATGTATGAATAACACACTTTTGGAGTTTTACAACTCCAGAATCTGCAGCCAGGATTTGTCACAGTACGAGAGGTCTTCAATCGCGTATATTAGCCACAAGGAAAGACATCAGGTTCCTCTGGTACATTGGAGCTCGTTGAACCTTGACTCATGATGTTATTGGACTTGTGAAGTTATGCGAGTGGATGAGAAGATTTTGATGAATTGAAGACGAGGACTGTTTATATTTTAGGGGCTGGGTTTGATTTGTAAAATAGAACTTTTAATTTTTGGGTTTTAAGAAAAAAAATTAGCTTTTATATATTTGGGAGGTTGTGTTAAAATATTCAATTTTTTGTTTAAGAGGCGCGAAATTGGGGGTGCATTGCCGCTTAAATTTTTCACTTTGGTCTAAGCCACGTGCCCTGGAGCGTGACGTGTTAAGTGTTTGGGGTTTTGGGTTTGGGGTTTGGGGTTAAGGTTTAGGGTTAGGGTTAGCGATAATCGATGAATAGTAGCAGATAATCAACCTTGTCTCTTAAAAATTAATATATGGAATTTTTCTCGAATCCAAAACAGGTAATACTGTAATTATTCATTGTAAAGTGTATAAATGATGTTGTAAATGGATTGCACTGACTTAATACATGCTTATACTTAAGTTATGTAGTATTTATCCAATCATTCATGGTGTAACAAGACATATAAGTCGTAACACTTAGGCATTGTTTAACAAGAATTGACATAATAGGCTTATGTATAGATGAGTTATACCCTTGTAGGCATCAATGGGTTGTTATAATGTATTAAAGTGGGCAGTAACATTAGATGAGCACATTATACCAACATTTGGGTATAGCAAGACATATGAGTCGTAACACTAAGGCATTGCTTAAAAAGAATAGACATAGTAGGCTTATATATACATGAGTTTTACCCTTTTAGGCATCAATATGTTATTTTAATGTATCAATGTGATCTATAATGCTCAAATGGGTACAATATACCAACATTTGAGGTGTAACAAAACACATTAGTCATGTTTTTTTAAAAAAATTTATGTGAAATTACACTAGGTCGATAATCAACATTTTTGTGGTTGAGTTGGTTAATAGTCGATTATCGATCTCGCACCTTTGTTTAGACAAATTGTGTGTCATATTTATATTCGTTCATTGACTGCTCTGTAAGTTGATAGTCGATTAAGGACCCATGTGCAGTCAAGTCTGGCATTTTTTTGGACCTTATTTGGGATCCGTTGTAAGTTTATAACTGATTTAATGTGAAATTGAACAAGGTTGATAATCAACGTGTCTATTGGTTGATTTGGTTAATAGTAGATTATCTTTGTCCAGTCATGTCTCGACTTTTCTGATACGTTTTCTTATTTCAGATAATTCTCCCCTTACTTAAATATTTTCCTTATTACTTAATATTTATTTTATTTTCCTTTTCAGTAAAATTCACTTTTTCTATTATTTAAATATTATAGTTATTTATTATTTTACTTTTATCTTTTTCTATTTATTTCATTTTTGTATTACTTTTTTTTTGCTCCTTTTCTGATTATTTTCATTTTGCGAATCTATCTATCGATTCATCTACTTGGTGTTGGTTGATTATACACAAAATGGAGTTTGGACAGTTCATCAAGAATATGCAAAAAAAAAAAAAAATAGGGGAACAGAAAATTGAACGAGAAATTAAAGGAACAACCAGATATAATAATAATAATAATAATAATAATAATAATAATAATAATAATAATAATAATAATAATAATAATAATAATAATAATAATAAGGGGCTTTTCATTAATAATAATTTTTTTTAAAAATAAATTATAATGAAAACTTTTTTGTTTTTTACATTTTAAAATTAAAAAAAAGAAACTAATTATTACGAGGGGAGGGGGAGGGGTGATGTAGTTGTCCAGATCCTCCCATGCCCGCTCCATGAGCACCCTCAACATCCTAGCCATACGGCGGATGTTCATCTCCTGCCTCCTACGATCATCAGACAAGAGGCAGATAAGTCTATCTATATCAGCACGATTCGGCAGCACCTCTAGGTCGTTGTTCCAAAGAGAGAATTCCTCCATTGCCATTGTTGTTGTTGTTTCTGGTGGTACTTCCACTTCTACTTAGAGCGCCTGGAGCTCTTGCCATTTTAATTTGAGAGTGATTCTTGAGTTGTGTTGTTGATTCATTGGATCTGAATGCCTCTATTTATAGGCACCAAATGATTCCAATCGATGCAATCTTTGGTGTTCCCAGAAAAGATCTCATCATTTCCACTGGCAATTATAAACAACCACTTCATTTAACCCAATTCCGGCTGTTTTTAGTGACGTCATGCACACCTGTATTAAATGCGTTCAGTCACTTTATCAATTTCATTGTGTCAATTAATCTACGCATAGCTTCTTCTTTTTTTCATAGTCAACTCACTATATATCTATTAGTCGAAAATGTAAATTCTCTATTGATTATAAATATGTCCAGCATTTGGTGAAATAAATAATGCCATTTAATAAAAAATACTTAAACTAGAAATAAACTACATTAATAAAATTATTACAATCACTTCAAATTGTTCCAACGACTATCACAGTACCAAATTAAAACAAACGCATTTAACATTACTAAAACACACCATATTGTTCCAACTTAAGCTAATACACCAAATCAAAATTAAAAAGTTGATTATCAACCTCGTAACAACGCGGGACATGTTGTCCTCTTATGGCCACTTCTCTTGCAGTTTGAACATCTATTTTTCCTCTTCCTTGAGAAAAATGATTTACCAAGTGAGGGAAAACGATTAATTCTCCTTCTACCTTTTTTTGGGATCGACCATCGGCGAAAGAATTCTTCTCTCAACTACCTCGGGGGAAGCCATCCACTCTTGCAGGGTAAACGAGCGGAAGCAATAAAAGTAGCATAAGCAAGAAGTAAAACACGATAACTAAGAAATAAGGGACAGAGAAGAACAGAAATAGAAGAAAGAAAGGATAATCGAATCAAACCATGATTTGAATATCCATGAGAGAGAAATTAAGTTGAACCAATCACGGGATCACACTAGGTCGATACGCCATGGATTTCAAGTAAGAGATACATGAAGCAAAGCTTCAACAAGAAGGACCAAGTCTCTTCTAAATTCTATTCTTCAATCTCTAAATCTAGCTTATGAAATAAAATGACTAAGTGTGGTATTTATAGATGTTCCACACTCCTAATGAAATGATATAAAAGCCCCTACAAGTTTATTACACATTATAGGCCACATAGGGCTAAAGTAGTAAACAACTAGACTAAAACCCTGGAATGCTAGTCAAGTAGGCGGAGCGCCTGGAAGGGAGGCAGAGCGCCTAGACTTGTCCCATTTTTGGGCAGTTGTGTCATCTGGGCGGAGCGCCTGGTCAAGTGGGCGGAGCGCCTGCTTTGCCTGGGCGGGGTGCCTAGGCCTGGAGCCAACACCTTGATCTTCAAAATGCTCCCGAACTCTTCCCTGATGCTCTTGACCTCTCGTCCTTTGCATCCTCCAATCCCGGCTCTTGATGGTAAGTGCCTTAGGCTCGATTTGCCCTACATTATCCTCCACTTATTGAAAGAATTTCGTCCTCGAAATCAAACCATCAAGACCTACATCCAAAGACAAGCACATCCAAAAGCTCCTACTACAAGAGTAGGTTAGTGCAAGTAGTGTGGAAAACACACTCTTATGGTATAACCAAGTATCAATGACAATGATAAAGCGCATGTTTCCAAAGAAAACAATAAGTACTTGGCTTCCCCAACGGGTGTACTCAACAAAAGATTCATCAAAGGGATCAATAGGGTAGGGAATATGCAAGATCAAGCCATAAAAATTCCTCTGATCCTTAAGAACACACCAAAACTTCCCACTACAAGAGTAGGCAAGTCCAACAAGAGTGAGTGTAAGTGATGTGAAAATCACACTTTGGTAATAGAGCCAAGTATCAATACCAATCAAAATTTATAGGTCTCCAAAGGAAACAACAAGTTCTTGGCTCAACAATGTTAAGCATTCACTACTATAACAAGCAAAGAGATCAATAAGACATGGAACATACAAGATTAAGCAACTAAGTTCCTTATGACCTCCAAGCTTATGGTCAACACACCAAGCCTTCAACGCATTACTATCACAATGTGACTCATTGGCTTTGGCATGCTCAACACCCAGGGTGTGATCAACATATGGGGTGGAGTAAACAAAATAGTTTAATTGGCAACTAACAACAAATACTCCACTGCCCTTCTTGGAAGCACTCTTACACACATCAAGAGTGACTTCCTCACCTCCAAATCCACCTTCAAGACAATCTCCCTCACTTGACAAACTCCAAAGGAAGGTCTCCAGAATAGGTTCTTCATCATTATAGTCCACACAATGAAGGCTAGGACTACTAGAAGATATTTCAACACAACCAATATCAAGACTACTCATCTCACTTAGAGTTCCAAACAATGGATCGTCCATAGAGTCTAACTTTACAAACCATGGAGGTTCTATTTTACTACCAACCCTAGTCCGATATAATTCACTATCACAAATGAGATTGTCTTCAAACAATAGAAATGTAAAAGCATGCACCTCAATTTCATGGTCAAACAAAAGCATAGTATCAAGACTAGGTTCTTCACTCTCACTCAAGGAGTCATTATAGGCAACCTTGTCCAATTCATTCAATTCGGACTCCTGAAGGTCATTATCATTCTTGCCATAACACATAGGTCCACTAAAGAGAAGCATATCAACAAGGGTATGGTCAACTATCTCATTTTCCCCTTTGTCAAAGATAGGTGGTGTGTAATTACAAGGTCCACAATCTAGGTCAACCACAATATCTTCACTATAGAGAGGTTCAATAAAAACCGAGCTCACATCATGATGTGGCTTATCATTCCTCTCAACTAGTGGTTCACATTCCCACATAAGTTGACCAAAAGACTCTTCACTAGTTGCAAATACAATGTAATCGCACAATTCATCAACTAGTATAGAGTTTTCACAAACACTATCATGAGACAAGGAAGTAACATGCTCAAGGGAAGAACTATCACATACCTTTGAGTGTCCATCTTGCTCACTCAATGCACTTGAAGTGTCATGAATTATCCCTCCACCTTGAAGGTCACATTGAAAATCTTCTTCACCTTGTCCTTCCTTCTTGGAACATGATTGAGGCTCCATTGGTTTGCGTCCAACAGTACCTACACAAGAATTCAAATAAGTAGAAGAGAAAGATAAAGGGTTAAAGTTAGAATAAGGGGTGTCCTCACTCTCAATGGTTCTTTTTCCCTCTTTCTTTTCCCTCATTTTCTTTTCAAGGTCGGGTGTAGATTCGGGTGGTGACATCTCACTCACATAACTCAACACATCCTCTCCTTTTTCCACTCGTGGAATGTCACCGATCACTCCCTTACTCCTCTCAATCTTTTGTCTCTCATGTTCGGGTGAGCTGGGACGAGGCCCAAGAATACCCATAGCTAGAGTAGGTGGACTCTTAACATCAACCCGGAATCTAAGACTTGGAGACTCATCACTTGAGCTCCGGTTCTTCTTTGTTGGTGAACTACTTGACTTTGGAGCTTGTGGTTTTTGGTTCACCTTGTTCACATTTGTCAACTCTTTTATTGCACTAGTCCCACCATTGCTTGTGATTGTAGGACTTCTCCTCAATGGTGTCCCACTATTTCTCATGTTCGTAGGGCTTCTTAATTGCTCAATTTCAACCATGGATTGAAGTTCTCGCTCCCTTCTCCTTTGCATAATCCAAGCTTGCATTTCAGCGGACATCTTGCCCCTCACTCCATAGGGTGCAAACTCATAAACCCCTTGACCCGTGGCCACTAGATATATATCCCGCTTAGCATTATATTGCAACTCCTTGTTGTGCAACCATGGTTCACGTAGCCAAACACCCAAATTTGGCATGGGTCACACATCACACCAAATATATTCATTGTAACCCTTATGAGATATGCGTACTCGCGCCTCCTTGGAAATCCAAACTCCTTTGTACTCATATGGATACTTTAAAGCATAGCATGGTATCCTTAGCATATCAACTAAAGAAGGGCTAATGTAATTGGCATCAGATTCACCAATTTGGAGCAAGATTCCTCCAACACCATTTATTTCAATAACGAACCTACTTCTACCCAAGTTTCGTATAGGTACATCCAAGGAAGAGCTTAAATGTCCAAGACTAGCATTACCATCAACTCGAGTCTCCCTTGTCCCTCCTCTCCTTGCAACTCCACTAGGATAACTTCCACGTCCCATCACTCTTCCAACATTAGAAGTGTTGTTGAAATTCGAAGAAGGAGTACCACTATGGAACCCATAAGTGCCTCTCGTCTTGGTTCCATAGCCCATAGCACTGCTCCTACCACTCTACTAGAACAATACACTCCATTAGCAGTAAGAGCAACACCATTTGTCAATCCACCTTTCACATGGGAATTAGGAGCATTTACCCCTTTAGCACAAGTAGGGTAGGCAAGCTTCCCTTTTCCCATGGAACAACCACCACCTCCTCCCATGCTAATGGAAGGACTTCTACTACTCCCTTGTACTCCACAAGCAACACCAAGAGAAGATACATATGAACAATTCATATAATCAACTTCACCATCCGTTCTCTCTATGTCACTATCATCATGTTCAAATTCATCACAAGAAGAGTAAGTAGGTTCATCATACCTTGAAGTGTCACCATCTTCGTTTTCTTGGCTAGAAGCATAAGACTCTTCGTAAGCCTCATAGTCTTCTTCACCTTCATAATCAATATAGTGACCCATCATAGCAATACCCATCATCATCATCATAGGAACCATAGTCTCTGTCATCCCCACATAAGTCGTATCCTCCACAATCATCATCCGAAGCCATAGTTGTAACAATAAAGAGTAAAGGACCTCACAATTTCACTCCGTCACGTGTATCACTCAAAAGATGACACTCAATTTTCTTTCCACTTGTGTATACACTCAAGGTCGTTGGCTTTTGTGACCACACACTATTTTTCTCACCACTCAAGCCTTTTTCCACTCAAGACCTTCTTGTTCTCTTAGGAACCACAATGGCAAGATCAACAACTAGTACACCCAAGTAATAGCTCAGAATGGAGTTTATGTAACTCTATGTACGGAAGCTATTTAAATGCTCACTTGAAGCAAGCAAGTTCTACGACTTTAAGTAAGACTCCAAGACACACAACACCCTAAAAGCTCAAAGATTAGTGTCAATAAAGTAGGACAAATACCTTAGAAACACTAACCAAGAAGTTCGGAAACAAACGGAACACGAAAACACACGAAACGAAGCCAATTGAACCAGCCAGTGTTTTGGGCGGTCTGCCTAGGTGGGTGGGCGGTCCGTCTAGGGGCTGACCAGTAGCTCAATTGGGCGGTCTGCCTAGGGGGTGGGCGGTCCGCCTGGGCCCTTGCTCCAACTTTTCCGAAAATGGGTTTTTGACCCAAAATCTCGACGTCTTCAACCCAATTCTCAAATCCCTTGGTACCCAAAGTTGTGTTTAGTATTTCCCATCAATGCCAGATGAATTTTGAAGTCCAAACAACCAAAAACAAGATCACAATCGAGATTCAAAGCAGTTCATACAAGGGTTTCGAATTGGGTTTCAATTTTCTTGAACTTTTGATTCACAACTCTAAATCATGTAAAATTGGTACCAAATCAACGGAAAAATGATATAGAACAATCCCTGCTATCAATCAATCAACGGGTTATCAAATCCAAGAATCACAAGCCATGAAATTCAAGAACAAGGGATTTTCAAGAGTTTTTGAAGTTGGAATTCAAATCTTCAAAAATCCGTAATACAACTTAAAATCTCGTGATTTAGGTATCAAAACAACTGGGTTTCAACAAGGATCAATCGCAAATAACACCCATATCAAGATTCAATCACACCAACAAGATATGCCAAATTTTTGGATTTTTCAACTTTTTCAATTTTTTTGTTTTTTCTTCTTTTCTCCAAGGACAAGAACAACAATAACAATAAATTAAACTAAAAGATAAGATGAACAACGATCGAGGGCTTTTAAGAATAAATCCCGAGCCTTGCTCTGATACCAAACTGATGCAGGGTAAACGAGCGGAAGCAAGAAATAAAACACGATAACCAAGAAATAAGGGACGAGGAAGAACATAAATAGAAGAAAGAAAGGATAATCGAATCATTCCATGATTTGAATATCCATGAGAGAGAAAGAAACTTGAACCAATCATGGGATCACAGTAGGTCGATCCGCCATGGATTCCAAGTAAGAGATACATGAAGCCAAGCTTCAACAAGAAGGACCAAGTCTCTTCTAAATTCTATTCTTCAATCTCAAAATCTAGCTTATGAAATAAAATGACTAAGTGTGGTATTTATAGATGTTACACACTCTTAATGAAATGACATAAAAGCCCCTATAAATTTATTTCACATAATAGGCCACGTAGGGCTAAAGTAGTAAATAACTAGACTAAAATCCCGGAATGCTAGTCAAGTAGGCGGAGCGCCTGGAAGGGAGGCGGAGTGCCTAGACTTGTCCCATTTTTGGGCAGTTGTGTCATCTGGACGGAGCGCCTGGGCTGCTCCTTGCTAGGGTGGAGCGCCTGCTTTGCCTGGGCGCGGCGCCTAGGCCTGGAGCCAGCGCTTTGATCTTCAAAATGCTCCCGAACTCTTCCCTGTTGCTCTTGACCTCTCGTCCTTTGCATCCTCCAATGCCGGCTCTTGATGGGAAGTGCCTTAGGCTCGATTTGCGCTGCATTAGTAAGTCTGAAGCCTATAAAATGGACAAGTGTAATGGTACGAGCTAACACCATATTCATCTCCATACCGTATTCTTAACACTGCAAATGCGTGCTTGCATGGTATCATGTCCAGGTCAAACTCCCGGCATGTACATGTTCTGAAATGAAGATTGACAGTGTGGGAAATGCCATCTCCAACCACAATGTACTTCAGTACTTCCACATTCCCGCCTGCGTGATACACAATCAATTTTTTGCCTTCAAGCATATTCTTTTCCAATTTTTTTAGCACTGGGCACCAAAATGGTGTTTTGTTTCTTCATTGCCTCACGCCTCTCATTGAACTTCTAGGTAAACCTGCGAGTAATAGTATTGCACAGGTCCAACATGGGGTATTCTCTTTCGTCCTTAAACACTGCGATGAGGGACTCAGAAAGATTAGTGGTCATTACATCGTACCTGTTTCCAGGGAAAAATGCTCTGGTCCACCCGTGAAAGCCCACTTCTTCCTAAAGACAAGCAGCTGCAGCAGGACATTTTTGTCGCAAGCGAGTTAAAAGCATTGCTGAACACGTCAAAACGGTACGCCTTCGCTGCGGTAAAATTATCCTTCAGAAATGATCCACACTTGAACCTTACGCGCAAGTTCTCAGCAAGGTTCTTGGTGCAACAACCATGATGGACTAAGGCGTACACCATTTTAATCCTATTTGCTATGGTCTTGGCACGATCGGAAATTATGTACAAATCCGGTGTATTGCGGACTATGTGAGCCAACTGTTCAAAGAAGAATTGAAAAAATTCATCGCACTCTTTGTCTACCACATTGAAAGCTAATGGATAAATGTGGTTCTCCGAGTCCTGCGCAACATCCGTCAACAAAACACCGCTGTAGCTGGACGATAAATGTGTCCCATTGATTGATATCACCTTCCTCATATATGTCAACCCACTAATCTAAGCTTTGTAAGCTACAAAAAAAATACTTGAACTTCCCCTGTTCATCAACCCTCAACCCAGTTTTGCTGGCAGGATTTAAGTTTTTCAACACAAAACTATACACATCTAAAACTGCGTATCCATGCTCCGGACTGCCCCTGACTAAAGCCTTTGCAATTTCTCTTCCTTTCTAGCACTTCCACTAACTTATCTTGCTATTCAGTTGTTGATCTAAAGAATTCTTGATATCTTTTGTCGTCAACCCTTTGCCTTCAATAAACCTGTTCTTGAATTATTCTCCGATGATATCGCTGAAGCATGTGGATGATTTCTTGGTAGATGTTGCGCCCCACATGTGTGATCTTTAATGTATTTGATGATAACAAACCTGTTGGAATTAACATACGTCATGGCGCGCACCATCCACCTGCAACGAACTTCTATACACGCCACGACATACAGGGATTTAGTACTCTTCTTTGTTTTGAATGTGAATGGCTTTTTCATTGAGCCCAGCTTCAAAGCCACAATCAGGTTCTTCTTGGTATCGAAGGTTTTCCCAGTATGAAAACCTATGCAATCATTGACCTCATCCAAGTTACTGCCTTGAGTGGGAGCAGATTCACCAACACAGTTGCTCGCATTTAAAGTGGGATTTTCTCCAACCTCTAGATCTTCAATAGCATTTTCTTCATCACTATCCATATCACCAGTAGTATCACCAACTCCAGCATCACTTCCATAATCATCCGTACTCTCATTGAATAGTGATGGTCGTGGTGGTCTTGCAGAAGCAGCAACATTAATGGCAGAATTTGAACCTGCTTAAGAGCTCTCGGCAACAAATATCTTTAAAATAGGCCTACTACCATTATTTCTAACATCGAGCATATAGACATGCAAATCATTGTCATTCCTTATAAAAGAAGGAGCCACCTTACCCTTAGTAGGAGCAACACTAAAAACATAACTAATTGACAAGTTGCTGCGATGGCACGTTAAATTACCGCGATCAATTAATTGGTCAATTAACTGATCGTAGGTACAGTCCAAACTTAATGCAATAGGTACTATTGTCTTTGTCTTAGATTGCCAATTCCAGTATTTTGATGTCTGAAACCATTCATCCAAAATGTCAGCACCTACTACTATCAAACCCCCCATCTACTTCAAAAAAGTCTATGATCAACCACATGTGTCGATGATCGATGAAAGAATACAGTAGTTTTGCAACAATAGCGAACAAATAAAAAAGAGCTTGAACTTCTTACCAACTGAAGAAATCTACGGATATATGTGCAAAGACGAACACCCAATCCAATTTACCTCGGATATCCATCCATATTACACGTATTAATACGTTACAGCCGCTATAACAAAAATCCAGAAAAAACGGGATCCAAAGACAAAATAGTTAGAAATCGAGACGAGATAGTTCTTGATGAGTGAAATGGAGCAAAAATCGAAGCTCAAGTAGTCATGGAAGGCACGAGTGATTTTGGGAGGGAGAGCTTGGAAGGGAAGAGGAAAATGGCTCCTAGGGGTTTTTGGTGGGAATGTTTATTTTTTTTATTTTTTTTTTTGCTATTTTAATAATATAGTTATAGTTTATATAGTAGACTAAAGTGTATTTTTTATAACTTGGGAGCTGGGGGTTTAAAGCTTTCAAACTTGATAAAGTAGGTTAAGTGAAAATGGTGATTAGTGAATTAAAGGGTTATACACCTAATAATTAAAATTTGAGGGTTATTCCCTAGCTTTACTATATTGGGGTCTTTTAGCCATAGCACCCCACCCTCCTGTTCACAAGTCCGGAAAAAGGCTATTTATGAAAGCCAACCTCTTTTTCATTAGTTCTTTAGTTTATTAGTTGTAGAATTGTGGGGTTTTTCGTGAATTATTTTATATTTTGATGTTAACTTTACTTTATTATTTTATCGTATTAGGTTATTTATAAAATTTTCTTCTTAATTATTCAATTGTTTGATCAAAAAATGAATAGTACTATTTATAAATGTTGAATTTGACTTGAAAGTGAGAATTTCTTTATTGCAATATGTTTAATGACATATGATATAAATATAAACATGTGAATAGAGTAGGTTCGTGGGGAATTTGCGTTGTTAGGAAAATAAGTATTTTTTTTTAATTTTGTCACTAAGTTTAGGGTCAACTCATGATTCCCTTATTTAAATACTCCACTTCGTTAATGAGAAAAAGGGAGAAATTCACCCTCATAATCTTGTCTTCTCTATTTCGATTTTAGCATGGTACTACAGCCTTTGGGAAACCTAAATTGATTAGGTTTTAATTAAGTAGTTTATTTAATTCATGCCTATTTAGATTTTTAGTTAAAGCCATATTAGAATAGGCTTTCTAGTTAAAGTTAAAGTAAGCTTTATTTGTTATTATAAATAGAGTGCTACCCTCTATTCTATAATAGTGTAGAGAATAAATTTAAGATCATTTAAATTTGAGAGAATAATTTTATTTTATTTTTTCTATATGGTATCAGAGTTATAAGATTTTGGGAGAGACTCGAGTAATTCTGCCATCGACGGGCGGTGCCGGCCCATGTGCCGCCTGCTGGCCAAACAATCGCCAGACCAAAGATAGATGCAAGAAAAACAATCATGGTGAGAATGACAAAAAATTTGCTAGTTTAAAGAGGAGCAAACAAATATGACTCAATAGAAAGAAACTCTTCTCTAAAAATTAGGGGAAAGTGGGCTTAGAAAAAAAAGAGTTGGCGACAAAGTGCATCAACAATTGGAAGCTGATTACTTGTGAATCGAAAATTGGGAGTTCGAGAAAAGTGGAGTTGGTGACAGGTGCATCAACAAAATAGGGCATTGATTACAAGTGAATCAACTTTTGAAGCTAAAGAGAAAGTGATTTAACCAAAAAAAAAAAAAAATTGTGCTCAACGATAGAGGTTGAAGAGAAAGTGCTTCCAAAAAAAGAAGACATATACAACTTTGAATTTAAGGAAGAATGTTGAAAATAATTCAAAGTTGATATCGGAAACCTAATTTGATTAGGTTTTATTATTAAGTAGTTATTTAATTCATGTCTATTTATATTTTTAGTTAAAACCATGTTAAAATAATTTTACTAGTTAAAGCTAAAGTAGGCTTTGTTTGTTATTATAAATAGGTCTATTGTATTGTGGTGTACAGAATAAATTTGAGAAAAATAAAATTTGAGAGAAATATTTTATTTTTCTACAATAAAGTAGGTTTGTAGGAAATTTGTGTACTCAGGAATACAAGTATTTAGTTTTTTTCTTTAGTTTACTTTGTCTTGAGCACCAAGTTTAGGATAGGTCATGATTCACTTATATAAATACTCCACTTCTTTAATGAGAATGAGAAATTTACCCTCAGAATTTTGTCTGGTCTATTTCAATTTTAGCATGGTACTAGAGCCTTTGGCTGATCCATTGAATTAAAATTGTGAGATTTTTCCATTAATTTCTTGAATCAAAACAGTTATGGGTGACACACCGAAAGCTCCAGGTGCCAACTGTTGTATGAAAGAAAATTTCTCCACATAAAATTATGTTGAATGATAAGTCCACACTCGTCATTACTCAGGTACAATTGATAGGTGAGAAATATGATGAATGGGGGTGGTCAATCCGAACAGTCCTTAAAGTTCGGAAGAAATTCAATTTTGTAGATGGAATAATCACAAAACTTTATGAGAATTAAACGAATTTGGAGGATTGGTGGATCATAAATTCATTGTTACTATCATGGATCCAGAATTTCATTGAACCCACTCTCCGGACCAGCATCTCATATACGGATGTGGCTAGAGGTCTACGGGAGAGTATCCACAAAATATTCTCAGTGGGTGATGGACCGAAAATTCAAGACTTGAAGGCGGCACTTGCCGAATGCAATAAAAAAATATGACTATTGTGGATTATTACGGAAAGTTGACGTCTATGTGGAAAAAACTCAAAAATAGCAGTTTTCGACATGTTTGTACGGACGACAGTAAGATGGGGAAAGTTTAAGCTCATGCGGGGTGGGCCTGGTTTAGGCAAACTGCCGGCCGAGGCAGGTCAAAACAGTTTCTTGAAAATAGTTAAACGAGGTACGGGCTTGATTTGCTTACAACTTAGACTGTTTTGTGTTGATCTAGGAAAAGAGGTTGGTAAAGCTTTTCTATTCTCGTAGAACCCACCTGATGAGCATTTACTTTAAGTTGGAGTGAAAGACCACAAAATTTATTTCTTTTAATTATTCTTGCACTCTGTTCTTATAATTTTTTCTTATTTTAAATTATTACTGGTGAAAGTAAAAACTATACTAGGCTTTAGTAATAATCCTGTGTTATTGAGTTGAGCAAAAAAGGAATACACTTATAGTCTATAACATATTCTATAAAGATTACAAAGTAGAAAAACTGAAAAGAAAAATATAAAATGGTTAAGCGATGTAGGGTAGGGCGGATCAAAAGTTTTACGGGTTAGTCTCAACCCACCCCACCCATAGCCACTGCCGTCGCTACCTGTTCGTGTGGAAAGTGCACTTCCACCCTCACTGTTTCCTTGGAAAAGAAGAAGGAAGAAAAAAAGGTGCATCTTTTTCTTATGGGATTAGATGAGAATGTTTATGGAATAGTTCGTTTCAATTTGGGCGCAAGATCTGTTTTCATCGTTGAATAAAGTATATCAAAAGTTAGTGCAAGATGAACTAGTAAGGGAGTTGCCCGGGGACATGAAGAGCCAGGGTAACCTATGGTTTTTGTTGCTCTAAGTGCATTCACCCATCAGAGAAATTCTGAAAACAAAGACAGAGGCATAAACTGTCCTCACTGTGATCGTATTGAGCATCATCTCGAATGTTGTAATAGATTCAAAGGGTATCCAGATTGGTAAATTCATTTTCCTAAAACCGAGAACAAGTTGGGTGGTCGTGGCAGAGGTATGAATAAGAATGGTATGGGTGGTCGTGGACAAAAACCACTGAGTAGGCCATTTTTTTTATGCCAACATAGTGGTACTCGAGCTAATGTAGCCCAAACAAAGCATGAATTGGGTACGGAATCCAAATAACCTAGTGTCCCTAGACTAAGCAGTGAGCAATGGAGAATATTGATTGGATTACTGAATCAAGAGAAGCTGGGAAAAAGTAATCGATTGAATAGTAAGATAGTTCATTTTTCGTGGATAATTGACATAAAAATCTTCAAATTATATGACCAGAGAGTTTAATATTTTGGGGGACCTATTGGAAATTTTATAGTTTAAGGTGGGGTTTCCCAACGGAAGCAGTTGTATAGCTACCATAGAAGGATAGATCAAGCTCAATGAACATTTCATTCTTAGAGAAGCTTTTTACGTGCCCAGGATGACATTGAATTTGATCTTAATGTCTTAATTAATTGATCAATTTGATTGAAATGTATAATTTACTAATAACTTATGTGTTATGCAGGATTGAACCATGGAGATGTTGATTGGTGCGAGTGAAGGAAAGTATGGATTATACTATATTCGGACCGTAGCAACAACATTGAAAGTTGATGTGTTGGACTTATGGCATCAGAGGTTACGACGCCCTTTGATACAAAATATCCTTCGGTTCAAGAACTTAGGGATAATAGTTGGTTGAATGCAAAAAACATATGATGTATGCCACCGAGTGTGTTTCCTTTGAGTGATAATTATGGTTCCGAAATTTTTGAGTTTATTCATTGTGATTTGTGGGGTTTTTATAGAACTGAATTTTCATGTAGTGCATCATAATTTCTTATAATTGTTCTCGGGCTGTGTTGGTATTTCTTTGTTGATTTATAAAAAAATAAGTAAGTCAAACATTAACAAATTACTTTATCATGGTGGAACAAAAATTTAATAACTAAGTCATGATTGTTACAAGTAATAATGGAACAGAGTTTACAAGTATGAAAACCTATTTTCTTGAACAAAGAATTATTTTTCAAAGGTCGTATCCTGGGACACCATAGCAAAATGGGAGAGTAGAAAGAAAATATTGATACATCTTAGACATAGCCCAGATGCTTAGGTTCCAAGCCTCTTTCTGATTGAATTTCAGGGAGAGTATGTCTTGACAACTTATTATTTAATCAGTCGGACTCCCTATTTAATAATACAAAGACAGAGTCCTTATGATATATTGTTTGGAAAGACACCAAGTTATACTCATTGGAGAGTGTTCGGGTACTAGTGTTATGCCCATAATCAAGGACGTATGAGAAATAAGTTTGCAAGTAGGAGACATCAGTATGTTCTTTTTGGATATCCTGTATGGAAAGAAGGCATTAACATTATAGGCGTAGGACACTAGGGAGTTTTTGATGTCAAGAGATGTCACTTTTTGTGAGACAAAATTTCCTTTTGCACCAAAGAATGGTGTAAACAAGTACCCGAATCAAGATACAGTTAGGGACGACATAGTAGCCAGAGAAGAGGACACTATTGATATAAGGATGGGGGAGGGGTGGGGGGATATTAGACTCCCTTAGCGCAGAATGTGTCTAAAAATATGATGGGCGAACTTCAAGTGGAGGACGAAGTGAATCTGAAAACTGAATAAAACAATCCAGACATAGAAACTTTTGCCGAGAACTCGAGCGAAGGAATAGAGTTGGGCCGAGGAAAGCGAACTAAGAAGGTGAAGGTCTGTTAGCATGATTTTATCACAAATACAGTCGGGAAAGGTAACTGGGTATCAACTGAAGTACGAGAATCTGATCGTTCGCTCGAGTCTCAGCGACCCTCAGGTACACCCTATCCTTTAGCATACTATGTTATTTGTGATAATTTTTCTCTGGGACATGTAAACTTCCTTACAACTATCACATCCTATCATGAGCCAAACTCATTCTCTGAAGCCGTAAATGATGAAAGATGGATAAAGTCATGCAACAAAAGTTGCAAGCACTGGAAGCTAATGAAACTTGGGTGATCGGACATTTACCTCTGAAAAATAAAGCACTCGGATAGATAGGTGTACAACATTAAATAAAACTTTGATGGTACCATTGAGAGGTAGAAGGCATGATTGATTATTTTCAGTATTCACCACGTTGAAGGAATCGATTACACAGAGATTTTGCACCAGTTGACAAGATGGTGACGGTCTATATTTTCTTGGGAGTAGTTTGCGGCTAAATATTGGGACTTGCAACAGATGGATATACATAATGCATTTCTTCATGGTGATCTACGCGAAGAAGTTTATATAAAGTTTCCTACAGGTTATCAGAATGATGATTCTGAAAATATTTGTCATCTCCGGAAATCATTGTATGGTTTGAAACTGGAAACATAGTATTGGTTTGCTAAGTTACCGACAAAATTGGAAAATTGTAGTTTTTGGACAATAATATTCTGATTATTCTTTTTTTTTTTTAACTTTGAATAAGGGAACAATACAGTTAAAATATGCTCGTCTATGTGGATGTTTTGACAATCTCAGGCAATATTTCCCGCGCCATTCAAATTTTCAAGATGTATATCTCCTTGTTTACATATGACGGATTTGGATATTCTATAATAGTTTTTAGGAGTTGAAGTAGCGAGAGGTTCTGAATAGATTTTTCTCTACCAAAGAAAGTATGCGTTGGATTATTTCTAAGGTCGGTTTGCTGGGTGCCCGACCAGTTGGTACCTGTATGGAGCAGAACCATCGATTGGCTCTTGCAATTGACCATTTTCTTATGATCCCAAACATTATCAAAGATTAGTCAGGCATCTAAATTATCTTTGCTTCACATGCCCGGATCTAACATTGTAGTGTTCATGTTTTGTCCCAATTTATACAATAACCATGTGCTAAGCATTGTGATGCAGCTCTATGAGTGGTGCATTATTTAAAGGATGTCTGGCTCAAGGAATTGTGATGAGCTCCAGTTGTGATCTCTATTTACACGGATGGTGTGATTCTAATTAGGCCGAGTGTCTATTGACACGATCTTTAATTGAACATTTCAATTGATAACCTAGATAAATTAATTAGTCAAATTAACTGAAGAATCCAAGAGGATTGATAGGTCTCCAATAACTGTGAAACATTTCTCCTAAATCCAAATTTGCATGTTCGAGTTTTTTAGTTAACTCCTTAATTTTTCTATTTAAATTTCAGATATGTTCATTCTCAACATCTATCAACACCTTATTGTCTAGACAATCATGAATATATTGTTTTGATTTAGTTAGTGGTTAATCATAAGCCTCTATGAGAATGATAGTTGATCTTATCACTTTATTACTTATCGAGTCGCATATATATACTTACGTGTGCGTTTGGAGCTACAAATATCATGTTCATTAAAAGAATCAACCAATGTATTATGTTACATCGATTAGTTAGGATGGGTTCTAATTACTTGATCAAGTTATTATAGAATTATATTAGCAATCTCATTCGTCCGAGTCGAGTTTTCTTTCACCAGAAGAGAAAGATGCAAATCATAAAGATGCAAATCATAAAAGATTTAAATGATATATTATTTTATTTTATTATATTGGGATATTATCTACGTAGTAGACCATATACTCCCTCCGTCTCAAAATTATTTGTCATCTTCACTTTTGCACGCTGCTTAAGAAATCATTAATGAAGGGGAATTATTGACTATTTTACCCACTTTATTATCTTCTCTTCAATAAATATTATTTCTAGTTGTATTTTCAAGAACAATAATTACTAAGGATAAAATGGAAACAAATGAGAAGTTTTATCTTGAACTCCTAACTGGACAATTATTTTGAGACGACCTAGTAAGAAGACAAATATTTTGAGACGGAGGGAGTCCATATATCACCATCCAGCTAGATTAAATAAAATCTTTGATGTCTTTCTATTGTTCTTATATTTATTACATATTTAATGTTTTGTGATCTCTTTATAAATTTTATACTATTTTAGGATGATCTTATGCTTGGCAGACTATCTATAAAGCGGACCCTCCTTATAGTTAGACACTTCAATGGATAAGCAAAATATATCATGAGTGATTCCCCTCTCTTACTTGTCCTTTATGTGTGTTCTCCTAATTCATTCTCCTTCTTTTTATGCTACAATATCACCAGGTATGCATAAATCTTCTCAAGATTTCATTATATTCGTTGATTAGATGTGTCGTTCATGTTTATTTTTTCTTTGTCATTGTGGTGGATTGAGATAGAGAGAAACATACTCTTCCTTTTGTTTTGTCTACCACCATATTAATCATACGTGATTCATTGAACACTAAAGTTTGATTGTACTGTGTTAATGTATATATAAACATGATTACGTCTGTAGAAAGAAACTAACTCAAAGACTTTCAACTTTGTGGCCTATTTTGGTTCTCTCCTTATTTAGGAGAACCAAACAAGTAAGCTGTATTTATTACTTTTTCAGTGTAATCTAGTTACTGTATTGCTTTGAAGATCCCTAGAGCCTGCAAATCTTTTTGTCTTCGTTTCAAAAGAAAATGGAACATAGAAAAATATTCATTCAACTATTTTCCATGTGAAAAAGAAAAAGAATTAGAATGGGAGAGAACTTAGATAAGAATTTTATTGATAAGGGTATCGAGATTCGGCACCTTGTTTGCCCAACATAAGAGCAAACACGCATGTGCTCATAGCCCTAACAATAGAATTCTTGTGCTAGTTCTCTCCCACAAAAAAGTTGAATAAATATTGTTTGATTTCAATCTTTTCTTTTGAGGAGACACACCTAAGGCGAAAAGATATGTAGGCTTTAGGATTTAGGAGTTATCAAGGCAATCCAAATTACTGAATCATTACAACTGAAAAAGTAATAAATGCAGCTTATTTGTTTTTCCATTATTAGTTGTGGTCCTAACTAAGCACGAAAATAAAATAAACCCCAAGGTGAAACTCCTTAATTAAATTTCTTTTTACAGACATGAATTATTTGTACGCATATAAATTGCAAAACTTTAATATTCAATGAACTAGGACTAATTAGGGAATTGGTCCAAACCCATTTAACCTAGTCAACCCGTCCAGGTATGGATGGGTTTGGGTTAAAGTGTTTTCTATGATGGGCCGATTTTGGAGTTCAGAAAAATAAGACATTTTCTGTGGCCCGTCAGAGTTTTGATCCCGTAAGAGAAAAGTCTTACAAGGCGATTACTAGACTTCTCTATTAGCAAAGACATAACGATTTTCAGTATAGCATCGCTAGGTCATTGTTAATAAAAATATCTAGTGATTGTCAGAAATATTTTTGTATGCTTTTTCTTTCAGGGGTCAAAATTGTACCAGCGGTGTGCCGGAAGTGTCCATCTTGTGTAAAAACTTCAAAATCAATCGCATGGTTATACCCAACTTTGACCCATGAAATCTCAATTTTAGCTTATTTTATATTTCATTCGACTCAATTTATGTGACAGTCGTATTTTGAGAGTCAAACTTTTCAATTTTAACTTTATATTCGGACATGGAATCTTTAAATTTTTTAAAATAAAATTTAAATATTTAATAGTTACATAAAAAGTACTATAAGTTACAATAATTAACAATTCAAAACTACCAAAAAAATTATGAAAAAATTGCGGTCAAAGTAAAACTTGTTTAACTCTCGAAAAGCAAAACCTTCACATAATATGGGAAAGAGGAACTACTCTATATTGGATTAAATTAAATTAGTATGCTCAAAATTTAAACAATAATGCATTAAGTCAGTATTTTCTTTATGTGATAGGTATTCTTATATGGTATAAAACTAGTTTTCTGGCACGCACAGGGTGCGTGGATCAGTTATTGATAAGTATAACAAAATTAACTGATTAGTGAAAAATGTGAAAGTGAATATGTGTTGGCCTAAATCAGGATAGGACAACAAATCGAATTTGTATTGGGTTTAGCTGGTAATTTGCTTGTATTGAAGTGACGTTCGAGCTAGTTGATTTCGAACTGAGTGAAAAGCTTTAGAAAACAACGAGGCAAGAAATATTAAAAAGATAAATGAGACAACAAATAGAAAGTAAAGTTGACTATTGTATTGATCCTGTCTAGTTGTTTACTGATGAACCTTATTTATAATCAGAAGAAAAAATGACGTTGTAAATATCATAAATGTGCCTTTATGGCCATTTTTAATCTTAATTGACCCACGATCTTTCCCTTTAATGCTAGAGAACCGGTCGACGTTTACAAAGATTGGCCCTTGTCTCCGAGGCATGACATCCGCTCGAGGTGACAAGATTTTGTCCGAGCTTGATACTTCGAGCTAACTTCCTCTCGTTTCCTAAGGCAATTTAGTAGGGTGGGGAACTATGCAGTCCTTCCTCGGGAATTCTTCTCATGGAGCGATCTTCATGTTACACCTCGAGGTCTTACTCGAGACCTCGGTGATTGTTATCCAATACAGATAGTAGGCAATTTACCGGGGTGGGGAACTGTGTAGTCCTTCCTCGAGAATTCGTCTCGTGGAGCGATCTTCGTGTTACACCTCGAGGTCTAACTCGAGACCTCGGTGATTTTTATTCAATACAGATAGTCCCCCCACTCCTCGAGAGATAGCCAAATCTGTTGGGGAGTGGAATGAACTTTAGGCGGGAGATTGACGTGGCTGTTTTTGCACCGCGAATTTTAAAAATGGATGTCACTTTGAATTCCCATTAATCATGCGTGACGATCGCTGATTGGGCACATTTCCCTGTTTTGTCTTCCCCATGCGGCTGTAGTCATGGCGCTTTTAACCTATATATAGCCGAGCCTTGCCTTTTTCTTCTACTTGTCTTCTACAGTAAAAACTCTTGAATTTTCCCCTCTTTTCCAACCCAAAAGATCTTTGAAGAATGTCTCACCAAAATTCACCACGTTCTCCACCTGTTGACACCATGATTCTTGGTAGGGAACTAGTTAATGTCCCTGAACCGCTGGATGTTGTTGTTCCTCCTGACTTCAACATGGAAGATCTTTCTTATCCCAGCGGTGTAGATCAAGAACACCGCTCAGCTATAGCTGCGACCGCCGGAGTAGTTATGGAGGAGGAGGAGGAGGAGGTCGTCACGAGGGGTGTGGGCGATGATGACCCCCTTTCTGATGACAACTCAAGCCCACCAGGTTATTCCTTCCAGAATTGATCTTTTCAAAAGATTTTGTTATGCAGCTTCAAACTAAGTCGGAGGCTAGGAGAAGAAGGAGCATTCATGTGGGGGACACGCCGAGCTTGATCACTCAAGCGAACATTTATTTGGTTCGCTCTGATTGCAACTGTTGCCTCGAGGTGAGGGTTGGTATCCCACCCCCGAGAGCCGAGTGTGTGATCGAGTCGAGGGGCGTTCCTTTGTTTTCACTTATCTTTTTACGATCGGTTTCTCTCTCCCTATCCCCGAAGTGTTGGATAATTTTTGCCGAACCTTCCAAGCGTGTCTAGACCAAATTGGACCTGGGGTATGGAGACACATTCAGTGCCTCAAATTTTTGAGTAAACTGGCGGGGGTACCTTTTACCCTCGATCATCTCTTGTATCTGTTTTCTCCTTCCCTTCACAAGGATGGAGTTTTTCAACTCAACAAGCGGGGCTCGTACTCGCTGATTACAAAAAGCAAGGATCTCGAGGACCGTGGGTGGAACGAGGGCTTCGTCCTCTTGCCTACTGATCTTCTCTTTTTGAAGCCTGATTTCCCCGAGAGGTGGAATCGAGCCCGTAAGTGTTTCTTTCCTCTTTTAGTTTTGTTTCACTTTTTCCCTTCTTGACCCCCTTGTTCTTGTCTTTCTAGTCGAGGCGGTCCCAATTGTTCGCTCAAAGAATTTGGTTCAATGGGTGCAGGCTATTATTGATGCCAAACCTAGGCAGAAAGGTCGTGGATGGTTTTGGCTGCTTTGGAGGAGAACAAATGGGCATGTAAACGGCATAGTGAACTATTTTTTATCCAACTTTAAGTCAGGCCTAGTTTTTTGAGGCCCCGTGCCTAGATGTCCGACTGTTTCTTCTTTGTTGTAGGTCGCCCCAAGAGGGCGATCACCGCACTAAAAGAGAAGAAACGAAAGAAAGAGAGGAAGGACAAGAAGGAGGAGGTTCCCGAGGTTGGAGATGCCTTGAATGCCCTCGAAGATTTTATTGGAAGCCTTTCGAAGGGGAAGAGCGGAAAGGAAAATGATAAGGAGAAGAAAAAGATGGCCCCCGAGGGGTCACCGGACCTTGGGGCCAAAACAGGCAGAGTGTCCTTCCTCTTGATTTCACCCTTTTGTTTCGTTTTTTCCCGTTTGTCACCCCCTTCTTTTCTTCTTTCAGTTTTGAGAAAGAAAGAGTTGTCCTTGAGGGAAACTCCTGAAGCAAAACGGGTTAGACTTGAGCCTGTCCCTTTCCCCGAGCTCTCTCCTGCTGACGAGGCAAAGCAAAAGCAGGGTGAAGTTGTGGTTCCCTCTACTCATGAGCCTGAACCAGTTCAGGTTGCTTATAAAGACGAGGGGAACATGCATTCCCCCCTTGGCGTCTTCTTGGAGGCAGTTTCGCTATATTGAAATTCCTTCCCAGCTTTATCTCTTAGATGGCGACATCCAAGTCCCGATCAGCCTCCGTGGACTCTTAGATCCTAAGGAACGCGATCGTCTCAAGGAGTCTCCCATCTCCGATTTGATGGTTGACGCTGCTCAGCATGCCATTCATGTATTCTCGCTCTAATTTTCTCTTTTCAATTCGGCGTTTTACTTCCTTCTTTGATTTTTTAGAATTGCTTTTTGCAGTGTTACATTAACTCTATCAGGGCTGCCGAGATAGACTGCAACCGAGACGAAAAGCTTCGGCAATTGAACGCTGGAAGGAGGCGAGAGTGAGCGAGTCTCGAGGTTCAAATGAGTGGCCTTGGGAAGGAGTTAATGAATGCAAGGCTCGAGTTGGAGCAAGCTAAAAATGCTGCCAACAAATCTAATTTCGAAATTACCAAAGCCCTCGAGGCTAAATCTTACATTGAAGGGAAGATGGCTCATTTGAAGGAACTTTGTGACGCCGAGCTGAAGAGAGTAAGGAACGAGGCTCAGTCAGCAATTTGTGAGAGGGCCAAAAAGTTTCATAACGACTTAAAGCAGAAGATGCTTAAGATGAATGAAATGGCCGCGGAGAAAGAACAATTTTGTCCCGAAAGTTTAATAGATATCTAATTATTTAAAATAAAGTCAATTTGTAAATTTAAAAGTGAAATAATTGAAATCTTGATTAAGAAAGAGTAAAATCGTAATACTTAGCCTAATCCCTAGCCTACCCCGTGCAATTGCCAAATTTCAATTAATTTACCTAAAAGAGGCTAAAATCGCTCCTAGTCCTAATTGCCAGTGTTGACACCCAATTTCGTCCCAAGATTTAATTAGCGGCTAAATTATTTAAATGAGAATCAATTATGAAAATAAATTAAAATTCGATTTAGATAATTAAAATTATTTGAATTGAGTTCAAATTAATCAAATTTAATGAAAGTAAATTAACTAATTTCAAAAGAAGGTTAATTTCGTTCAAAGTCCTAGAGATTTTCCTACCCGTGCAACATCCCTATCTTAATTCAATTTGACTTAAAAGGGGGCTAAATGTGCAAGCCCATGCAATCCCAGCCTACCCATGCAAGCAATATATAACATATAATACATATACACATAATCAGTCCCCCTTTCAGTTCTTTCCATTTCCCCTGACCCGTTTTCCCAGCGCGCGACCCGTTTCAAATCCGTTCCCTTTCTTGATTTTCCTCGGATTCTCTCCGAATCAGTCCAAAGAATTCGTACCCCTAGTGGTCCCTCACCCCTCCACCTCATCTCCACCGTACCAAAGCCTTGCTGGATCGAATCTCAAGCGTCCATTTCAAATTAAATCGATCTGATTCGTTCATTGAAGGTAACGGATCCTTCTTGAAAGATAAGGATGGAAAACGTACGATCCTTGAAGGGATTTTACGATTTTCACCCCTATTTTTCAGGTAAAATGTCCGATTTAGGTTTTAAATTGAGGAGGATATCTCAGCAGAAAACCCTAAAGCTCAGGTATATATATTCCTTATCTTGTTCATTTAGAGAGGTTCTGATTTTTGACATTGAAAAAACGGCAGCATTGATAAGGAAAAAAAAAACATTTTCCTTCTAGTTTTAAAAAAAGGGAGATAGTTTTACTGTTCTAAGGGTTTCTTAGCATTGTTTCCTATTCTCGCTTTCATTAGTTTAGTCGAGTCGCTTCATCGTTGATCGAGTCGACTACTAGTCGTTCGAGTCTCACTTCTTCGGATCGTCGCCCTAGTCGCTGCCCGCAAAAAGGTAACACACTTTGATTATTACCATTTCTTTATCTGGTTCATTGTTAAGATTATGCGAGTGGTATTTTCCTGATAATATAATAAAGAAGGATTCATTACTGTTTTTTTAGACTATCCGAAATAAGCATCTTGAGTTATCATATTATCGTATCTTGTTGACTGTATATGATTAAGAATCGATTTGATAATTAATGGCTTTGTGAACATTGGTTAATACTGCCTTTACTGTTAGTCTATGAAAGTGAGTTTTTTTTAAAGGTTAATAAGCAGGTAACCATGTGAAGTTTGTTAGAACTGGTGGGGAGAATGATATGAGTTGATTAATTGATTCATAAACTCAGAAATTTGTCATGCTAGCATGAGTAGTTTCTAAAGTTGCAATCTTTGGGTCTCGATAAGCATTTTTCTCCTAAACTTATATGAAAGCTAATCTAGTATCATGGAAAGTTTACATCCTGTGTAGATTAGATGTTTCAGTTCTATTTTCCTGATTAGTTAAACCACTGTGTTGATTGAAAAGCTGCTCCAAAGTTTGAATGTAGCTAGAAGTAAAATGATAAGTGTGCTGCTACCCTTTAAAGAGGCAATGGTCAGTATAACTAGTCTTTAAATGGTTGAAACAACTTCTGTTTCTCATGCATCTGTTTCAATGTTCCTTGGGTTTCTTGTGGTCTGTGGAATTGGTCTTGGTTGTTTGGAGGGAGCTGCTGCTCAATTTATTCAAGTGAGGAGTTTGTTTCAGGTATTAATGGAGATAGTGTAGGCTGTGAGGTGTTCAGGGGTATGCAAGGAGTGTAGTGGTAGCAGGGAGTTCTGTGAATGTTTCTGTTTGTCAAAAGGAGACTAGGCAGCTCTGGAGAAGTTCTGATGCTGTAGTTTGAGTGAGATAGTAGGAGTTGTTATAGGACCTGGATGTCATGTTGCTGCGAGGGAGTTAGTGAGTCTGTTCTGGGGGTGTTTTGGGGAACAGGAAGTGAGCTTGTGAGTCTCCTGGTCTGCCTGGATTTCAAGAGTGTAGTGCAGCCAGAGTATGTAGTTGTTCAGCAGGGATCTGGGTTTGGTTCTAGTCTGGTTTCCAAGTAGGACTAGGTGTAGAGGCTGAGTTGAATTTGGAATTGATTGGAGAGGTGGCAGGCAGTTCAGAGAGTATGAGAAGGGTGCTGCAGGTTTCTGTTCTGTCCTAATAAATTCAGTGGTGTTCTGGTGAAGAGGTCCAGGAAGTCCGGGAATTTGAGGGAGTCTAGGTGTTCAGGCAGTTTAGGAGCTGGGGTGATGCAGAGAGGATGTTCCAGGTGCTTATACAGGGTATTTAGGAATAGGCTGAGTGTGCAGGTTGTATTTGTGTTGGGGTCAGGCATAGAATCAGCAGAGGGATGTTTATATATGTGCAGAAGTTCAGGTGTATGCAGCAGGGGTGAGGTTTTGTATTGATAAATCAGTTTGTTTGATTCGTTTCCTTTCTTGAAATTTCCCATTGTTCTTGTTTTCAAAAGTGCTAACACCTTTTTAAATTAAACCTGTTATTTTCTCATTGAGTTTTGGACTACCTTTATTGCAATAAAGTTTAAATTCTTTGCCTAGGTTTGTCATAATTGATTAGCTTGGTGTTAAAAAGAATTATTCTTTCATGTTGTAGTTGTGATAAATGTTTTGTCTCCAAGATTTCATCTTTGGTCCCTGGTTCTCTCTGTTTGGTTAACAAGAAAATAGAAGCAGGCAGGGATTATAGGTAAGGGTTTGAGTGGATGGTGGTAGCAGTTTGTATCAATTCTGGAATGTATTCTTGAATTTTCTTGCTCAGTTTTCAATCTTGAAAATGCAAGAGCTGTGCATGAGGATCTGACGGCTCTAAAGATTCCATGAATAGTTAGTAATTTCCAGAACACTCGACATCGATAAGAATTTGGATTAGAGTCAGCAGCATATTGTATTGCTTACAGTATGTTTAGTGCAACCAAAACTTAAGCTAAAAAACATTTGTTTGAACCAAAGGAAGATGAAGAAAAAGGGATAAAGAACCTGTTCACGATGAAATAATGCTAAGTTGACCCTCTGTTCTGCCGAAGCAAAAAATGTGATTTACATATATAGTTTATTTAAAAGATATATTTGAAGTTTGGCTCGTTATTGAGATGTCATAAGACATTAATATAATTGGAATATTTGGTCCCTCTAACTGTTTAAAGTCTGTCTACTTTGCTAAGAAAAATGCATGATGGTATGAGAGCTTTATTATTTGGCATGTAAGTGCTTCTTTAGTTTGATGGCCGACGGGTAAAATTCATAGTTTTCATGATCGTATCTCAAAATGCAAGATTTTGTTTCGTTCTCCTCATTAATTTGTCACAGTGCCTGGCTATGCTTTCAGTTTCATTTCATTTACTCAATTTATGCGATTGTATTTGATTCTTGGACTTTTACTAATTCTTTTCCTCTTATTTTTCCTTGGCATGAACACTTGGGATGAGTTGAATGAAAACTCACAAATGGGGTGTCGTGCATTTGGATGTTACTTGAATCGCTCCGCATTTTCGGGACTTGATATCCCCGAAAATGTAAAACAAAAGAAATGAATAAATGAAAAGCCTTGTGAAATATAGGGCTCGCATTAAGTTCGCTATTCCGGGTTCTACTTTCTAAAACTCCTTCTCTCCCGTCCTTTTTTTAGAAAGCATGTTTTAGGACTTTGAATGATTAGAAGCCTGGTAGATTAGTCGCTTTAACTGAATTGTTATCTTATTGTTTTGATTGTTTATAAATTGCATATCTCGTCTCTTTGGGACTCGCCGGTTAATTTAAAATAGTAGAAACCTTTAGTTGATTTTCGAGTGCAAAAGAAATAAAATTAAAATTGTACCTATTTACTCATTATTTATATTTAGTCAATTATTTATCCATTTATTAAAATTATTTATTTATTCATTAATTAAATTAATTAAGTGGCATTTATTATTAATTTATCTGTTTAATTTTAATTAATCATTTATCTACCTAATCAATTATAATTATTTATTTACTTATTTATTCATTTATCTACAAAGTTATTTAAGTGGTATTTATTTATTATTTTATTTATTCATTCTATTTGTTTATTTAATTAATTAATTCTAATTAATTATTTATTTGTTTAATCAATTGTATTTATTTATTTAATTAGCTAATTATTGTCGTTCATCCTTTACCTAATTGAAAGCATATAAATATTTATTTATCTACTTAAGTCATTTATCTATTTATTTATTTATCTAATTAATTAATCAATCAATTATTATTCTTATTCAATCATTTGTTAAATTTATTTATTTAATTTTAATTAGCCCTTATTTATTTAGTCAATCAATCAACCCTTATCTCATTATTCATTTAATTAATCTTAAATTCTGTTCAAGTATTGTCATAATCAATTTTATCTTTTCTGTATTATTTATTACCTATTTATTTTATTTAAAATTTATCCCAAACTAAATTTCAAGTAAAATTCGTGAAAATCGCCGGATTAACCGCCTTTGGCGGATTTTCGAAAGCGCTCCCGTAATAAGGACCTTCTTTCGAATTTAACAGAACCACTTACCTAAGAATCTCTGAATTTAATTTAATTTTTTTTAAATAAAGGTTAAATTGCACTCCTTAGTTAACTTAGGTTCCTAATAATCCTTAAATTAGGTGGCGACTCCAAAGAAACCCTTTGGAATCCCACTTTGTTGAAATATTCCGAAACCTACCTTTTCCTAAAGAAAGGGTAATTTTTGGGGTTCAACAGCGTGGCGACTCCGCTGGGGATACGCAAATGGTTCTAACCAAAAGGCTTTCACGAATTTCTTTTGTTTGTTTGTTTGAATTGTATGACGATATTAGTATGTGTGACTTATTTATTTATCGTTGAAAACTAGCATGATTATATCTACTGTTTATTTGCGAGCATGCTTAGATTAATCTAATTGATTGCTGTGTGTCACGAAAGCATGTCACTACACCCTATTTGCACACATATAAACTGGCATTCCGTTCATACTTCCCCCACTCCTGGGAACCTCTTGCATTCTCACTTAAATATCCGCGAGGTGTGTGCATACGCACCCGCAATTTCTTCCACTAAAGAACCCTTTGACGAGTTGGTATACCGGCGGATTGTCGTGGGAGTTATTCGACCACGAAGCCGCCTGCCACTCACCTGTTAGCCTCAACCGTTAACCCACTCTTAGAAAACCCTTTGACGAGTTGGTGTACCGGCGGATTGTCGTGGAAGTTATTCGACCACGAAGCCGCCTGCCACTCGTCTGTTAGCCTCAACCGTTAACCCACTTTTGATGGAACTTTAGGAGCATGCATGCATTCACACCTTAGTCTGGACCCGGTCCTTGGTACCGCCTTCATAGTCAGGAATCCGCCCTTGTGTCAACGGGTCCTTATAAGCCGTTGACCCGCATATTATGTATTTTGTGATAACGAATCTCCAGTCCCAGCTGAATTTTGAGCACAATCAAATTTAGAATTTTGTTTTCATTATTTTGTAGGGTAAAGAATGGAACAACAGTTTGACAAAGTCTACATGGTTGTAGAGGTCCCAGAGAAGTTAAAATTATGGTGGGGTAACTTTTGTGAGGAGGAGAGAAAGACAGTTGAGGGGAAATTAGGAAGGTTGGTAGAGCTGATTGATGTTCATCCAAACCGTGATCTAGTCCAAGCTCTTATTGCGTATTGGCGCCCGACGCGAGCTGTATTCAGGTTCAAAGACTTTGAGTTGACTCCCACTTTAGGAGAAATAGTTGGGCTAACGGGATTGAAGTGTCTGGGCCAAGAGATAATCCTTCCAAACAGTCAAACAGGGAAGAAATTCCAAGAGAGACTAGGATTGGTAAGGAATGATAGTTTGGGATGCATCGAAAACAAATGGGTTCATCTGGATTATCTGTACACCAGGTTTTGGCGCATAACGGGTTTTGATGATTTTGAGCAGGAATTTAACTGTGGTGAGAAGACTTGGAGAGACCGGCGTGTAAGGGCTTTTGTCATCGCATTCTTAGGGACTTTGGTCTTCCCAACAAAGAATGGACACATTAGGACTTGCATTGGTTCCGTAGTTCGGGTGATGTTTGAAGGGATCAATGGGAACAAATCTACCACCATAGTTCCTATGATTCTAGCAGAAATGTATCGGGCTCTGAATGAATGCAGAAGGGGGTCGATGTATTTCGAAGGCTGTAATCTTCTCCTTCAGGTATGGGCGATAGACCAAGTGTGCCGTCGAAACCCCATGGTGGATATTTGTAAAATGTTAGATAGCCGGAAATTAGTAAATCCTATTGCTACCCAAAACATAAGAACGAGGTGGTGTGAAAAACCTGAAAGTTTTGCGGGATGGTATGATTTCTTAGCCCGCCTTACTGATAAGAGAGTAATGTGGAAGTTAAGTTATGTTCCTAAAGATGAGATTGCGCTTAGGACTTCCAAGCGATACTACATCGAGTTGCCGGGTTTAACGGGGCTTCAACCGTACGCACCTTTGAGGGTCCTCCGTCAATTTGGGATGGAACAATTTATTCCCCTTTGTGCGGATATGTCGAAGTCAGAAACTCCTTTCAACCTGCAGAATGCAATTCCAAGGAAAAGATAAATCCTCGAGGATTGGAAGGATTTGCAACCGATAGAAGTGTCAACAAAGCACCAGAGCAGCACACCAGAATATCTCGTCTGGATCAAAGAAGAGCGGCGCTTAGGTCTCAGTCCTCCAGGAAGAGTTGGCTATGAAGACACTGATATGACAAAGAAAATGAGACAGGCAAGGGCAGAAACCGGTCTTGATGAAACATCCGCTCCACCAAGCAAGAAGATGAAGCAAGCGGGAACATGATGCATAACTTGGACAAATGGCAGTTTATTTATTTACTTTTGATGCACTTTCTATTATGCTTTCTGCTGTTGTATTTTCACTTATTATGTAATGATGATGTATTGAAAAAAAAAAAAAAGAAAAAAAAAAAAAAGAAGAAGAGAAAAGAAAAGAGAAAAGGGAAAAGAAGGCAGGAAAGAATGAAAGAAGTTGATTACAATGATGCAGACCTGATGATGAAGATGAAGCAAAGAAAGCAGAATTCAGTCACAACAGTGCACCTACACCGGCATGATGCAGTTGATCGGCAGAGTGACGGCTTTTATTTTAGTTTTGATGTATTCTCAATTATGTCTTTATATTTATTGTATTTTTCATTTTCTATGTAAGGATTATGTATGAAGAAAGAAAAGAAAGAAAAAGAAAGAAAAGAAAAAGAAAAAAAAGAGAAAGAAAAGAAGAAGGAAAAAAGAAAGAAAGAAAGAAGAGGATGAAAGTATGATGTTATGTTATGAAAGACAATTTTGTATCAACTTTATCTATTTTAATGAAATATCTTACTCTAAATTTGAATTGCTCAAAAATGGCTGTGACTATTTTTCGTTATCATTTATTTGCGCGATTAGGCTCACCTCTAGCATAAAGAGGCACCCTACAGGGTAGGACGCGTCCGCATTTTATTTTACGCACACTATTTGTGGTTGCCACATGCCTAATTTATCGCCCGTTTAAAATGCAAAAGCGCTACGTGACGCGCGCTATGTGCTTACGTGCAAATTTTACCAACAACATGCAAACTAACACAGTTACCTTTTGAATTTTTCTTTTGTTTTGTTTATTCCCAAACAGAGGTTTGATTTGTGCTGATTGAGCTGATCCAAAGGCTTTCCTCTGCACATTGATATACACTTCAGAATTTCGACAAAATGTCCGGTAGTGATGATCAGCCTCCCGTTCTCAATGATAAGACTCTCGAAACTCCCGGATCTTCGAGGGGAAACATCCTCCTTGCTCAGGATGACCTTATTTTGAATCTGACCAAACAAATACAGATGCTGAGCGATGAGCTAGCAGCCATTAAAGGGCAAACCCCTCAAAACGTACCTTTAAACGCCAATCCTGTTCACGATGTACCCACATACCAAAATAACCCACTTAATCAAACACCACCACCACAAAACCGCCCACAAGTTAGTCAAAATACCCCGCCCGCACAGCAAAATACCCAGCCCGCTGGTTATCCCTCATATTATCCGTATCCTAACGAACACTCCTCCTCACTACCAATATTTGCCTGCTAAAGACACTCCCCGTCCTCCACAATCTAAAGCACCCATTCCTGTAGCCGTTGCTCCTCCAAACGCCAATGATCCAAGGCAGGGATATCCCGAGGCGTTATATTATGAGCATGACCCTAATGGGAAGAATGCGGACTTCACAGACTATCCGCCACAGAATGAAGTGCCCACAGCTGTGGAAAAACAGGGAAGGACAAGCGAACAAGATGAGATAATCCAAGCAATGAAAGTCATGCAACAATCTATTAAGGACTTGCAGGTGACTAAGAAACGGCAAAGCACTTCATATCGCAGTCTTTATCTATTCCCGGACATTACTCCTCCTCCCGGTTTTAAAGTGCCGAAGTTTGACATGTATGATGGTCATGGTGACCCATTTGCTCATTTAACCAAGTACCTCAACAGAATGAGGGCGGCGGGAGGCAAAGAAGAACTTCTGATGGCTTACTTTAGCCACAGTCTGGAAGGTATTGCTGCTGAATGGTTTGCCAGACAAGACATAAGCAAATGGCACGAATTCGATGATATAGCTGGTGATTTCACAAAGCAGTTTGAATACAATGTGGCGATGGTCCCTGACCTCATAACCTTGGCCAATTTGAAGAAGAAACCAACAGAATCTTTTAGGGAATACGCCTTGAGGTGGCGTGAACAGGCTGCACGGGTGCAACCCCCGATGACTGAGAGAGATATGGTGAAGTACTTTATTCGGGCTCAAGACGACTCCTATTACATGCATATGCTTCCTATGATGGGTGCACCTTATGCTGAACTTCTCACAATGGGGGAGATGGTGGAAGAAGGCATCAAATCCGGTCGGATTGTGAGCTTTGCTGAAATGAAGTCAAGTGCTCAAAATGCTCCGGCCAGCCCAAACAATTCTAGAAGAAGAGAGAAGAGGGAAGAAGTCACAGCGGTTGCCGCAGACATTGACCGCCGCCCGGCTAGGAGGTTGAACTTTGATAATTCACCAGCCTACCCTACTTACCAAAACGTCCCGCCTCATTA
This sequence comes from Petunia axillaris subsp. axillaris, assembly GCA_029990575.1. NCBI lineage: Eukaryota > Viridiplantae > Streptophyta > Magnoliopsida > Solanales > Solanaceae > Petunia > Petunia axillaris. The sequence goes on along the minus strand of JARKNS010000001.1, from coordinate 5,490,501 downwards.
CCCAAATGCACCTCCTCATTACCTAAATGCACCTCCTCATTACCCAAATATTCCTTCTCCCTACCCAAATGCACCACCCCCAAACTACCCTAGTCACTATCAAATTCCTCCTGCTCCATATCCTGTCTATCAAGCACAACCCAGTTACTATCCACCACGAGCACCAGCACCACAACAATACCCTCCTCGCCCACAAAATTACCAACCCCGTGCTCCTGTCCGTACAAATATGCAAGGACCTAACCAAAGCTATGAGAGGAGAGCACCCAAAACCTATACTCCTATAGCTGAATCTTATGGTCAATTATTTGAAAGACTAAGAAGCGCCGGAGTTGTGCAGCCTGTTCCTGACAATACTCCAAATCCTCCTCCAAGGTGGTATGATGTTAATAAGCATTGTGTTTATCATTCTGGGGCTGCGGGCCATGATGTGGAAAGGTGTTATGCCTTCAAGGATAGAGTGGAAGCTTTGATCAAATCAGGCACTATCCAGCTTACTGGAACTCAGCCTAATGTGCAAGATAATCCTCTTCCCGCCTATGGAAACAATGCTGTCAATGTCATTTCCCTTGAGGAGGGAGTCGATTTGAAAGGGACCATTGTTCCCATTAGCAATGTGAGGGTTGCTAACGAGGCCAAAGTATCTGTGCAAGTTAGGGCTCCCATTCTGGTGCAAGCGGGTATCCCGAGGCCAACTGTCACCGTCATGCTTGCCTCACCCCTTCAATACGATAGCAAGAGGGTTCCTTGGAACTATTCTGAAGTGCCTATCGGAAGTGGAAAGGTAACTGTTGCTGTTGCTGCTGCACAAGGCATGACCAGATCTGGTAGATTCTATACGCTTGAGGAGTTGGGTCGAGGCCGTGGGGAAAAGGAGGGCATTGTAAGAAGAGTGACTGACACCGAAGCTGAGGACTTCTGGAGGAAAATGCAGTCAAAGGAATACTCTATTCTAGAGCACCTAAAGAATACTCCTTCCCGCATATCCATTATGGCTTTGTTGATGAGCTCTGAAATGCATAGAAATGCATTGTTGAAAGTGCTCAAGGAAGCAGAGGTGCCCGCTGAGACCACGGGTGAGAGCTTGGCCGTCTTTGTTGGCCAAATCTTAGAACCTCACAAAGTGTCCTATGATGGGATGCCGCAGAGCTTGATGGAACTACTTTCCACACGGTTGAGCTAATGAATGTGACCCGAGCATCTAAGGATGATTCGAAGAAAGGTACCCTACCCAGAGTCCCCAAGATGATTGCTGTGGAAATGTTGAAAAATGGTTTCAAACCTGGTTCGGGATTGGGAGCAAATCTGAACGGCATTACTGAACCCATCTGCTTGCCCAAGAATCTGGGTACCTTTGGCTTGGGTTACTGTCCCACCAAAAAGGAGATTGAGAAGGCCAAAAGGAAACCAGTCATTGCCATGCCAGAACCCCTTCCTTCCTTGTACCAGTCATTTATCAAGGCACCGGAGGTCATTATACCGGATCTGATAGAGGGAGTTGGCGATTTGTTTCTGAGTGATGATTTGGAATGCGATGTTATTATTGAAGACTGTGCTGAGGAGTCACCTGTGCAGAATGTTGAGGCAAAGGATCCGATGGCCAATTGGACCTGTGTCCCAGTGGAAGAGACCTGGTGAATGAACTCAACAGTTTATTTTGGCGTCACAGTCAGATTGAGGCCCTGAACTGTGTTTCGCTTTTGGTTTACGTTTATGTCTTTTCAAAATAATCTGTTTACATTCTGCATGTTTTACTTTAATGTATGCCTCCCTAAACTAGATTTTTGAAACAAATAAAATGCATTGCATTCTCCCTACTATTATTTTGATATGCTTTAATTATTTACTTTATTTTACGCTTTTGATTAATGTTCGTTTCTGTTTCAGCTTCCCACTTAACAAAACTGCCGAAACTTTGCTTGTGACATATAACGAAACAACTGAACAAACTGGTACTGATGCATTGAGTATTGGGGAGTTTGATGAAGATTTTGTTCCTGATGAAATAACAAGAGAAGTGGATCAATTTGAGAACAAACCAAAGCCTAACTTGGAAGAAACCGAGTCAATCAACTTGGGGACTTCAGAAGATGTTAGAGAAACCAGAATTAGTGTTCATTTAACCTCGGAAGAAAGAAGAGCTTATATTTCACTATTGAATGAGTATCGAGACATCTTTGCTTGGTCTTATGATGATATGCCCGGTTTGAGTACCGATCTTGTCACTCACAAGTTGCCAACTGATCCTTCATTTCCGCCTGTAAAGAAAAAGAAGAGAAACTTCAAAACTTCCACAAGCAAACAAATATTGGAAGAAGTGCAAAAGCAATTGACCGCTAAGGTAATTCGATCTCTCAAATATCCCACTTGGTTAGCAAATATTGTGCCGGTGCCCAAGAAGGACGGAAAGGTTAGAGTTTGTGTTGATTATCGTGATCTCAACAAAGCAAGTCCAAAGGATGATTTTCCATTGCCAAATATTCATATCCTTATTGATAGCTGTGCAAAACATGAGCTTCAGTCTTTTGTCGATTGTTTTGCCGGTTATCACCAGATCCTGATGGATGAAGATGATGCTGAAAAGACCGCCTTCATCACGCCTTGGGGTGTGTTTTGTTATAGAGTTATGCCTTTCGGTTTGAAGAATGCCGGGGCAACATATATGAGAGCAATGACAACTCTTTTCCATGATATGATTCACAAAGAGATTGAAGTCTATGTAGATGATGTTGTTATCAAGTCAAAGAAGAAAGAAGAGCATTTGACCGATTTGAGAAAGTTCTTCAACCGCCTTCGGCGGTATAACTTGAAGCTTAATCCTACGAAATGTGCATTTGGTGTTCCCGCCGGTAAGATGTTGGGTTTCATTGTAAGCCGGAGGGGTATAGAATTGGATCCGTCTAAAATCAAGACTATCCAAGACTTGCCTCCTCCAAAGAGCCGGAAGGATGTGATGAGCTTTCTTGGCCGCTTGAACTACATAAGCCGCTTCATTGCACAATCCACGGTTATTTGTGAACCAATAATCAAGTTGTTGAAGAAAGATGCTGTTATTGAGTGGACGGAAGATTGTCAAAAGGCTTTTGATAGGATCAAATAGTATCTATCTAATCCGCCTGTGTTAGTTCCTCCTGAACCCGGAAGACCATTGATCTTATATTTGTCTGTCTCGGAAAATGCATTTGGATGTGTCTTGGGGCAACATGACAAGACCGGGAAGAAAGAACAAGCCATTTATTATCTAAGCAAGAAGTTCACTCCTTATGAAGCCAGGTACACTCTCTTGGAGCGAACTTGTTGCGCCTTGACTTGGACTGCACAAAGGTTAAGGCACTATCTTTCATCATATACAACTTATCTTATCTCGAGGATGGATCCTTTGAAGTATATTTTTCAAAAGCCGATGCCCACGGGAAAATTAGCAAAATGGTAGATTCTGTTAAGTGAATTTGACATAGTTTATGTCACCCAAAGGGCGGTAAAGGCACAAGCATTGGCGGATCATTTAGCTGAAAATCCTGTTGATGACAACTATGAACCATTGAGAACTTACTTTCCCGATGAAGAGGTCTTGTTTCTGGGTGAAGACATCTCTTCCGAATATGATGGTTGGCGTCTTTTCTTTGACGGAGCAGCAAATTTCAAAGGTGTTGGTATTGGAGCTGTCTTAATTTCTGAAACGGGTCAGCATTACCCTGTTTCGGCCAAGCTCAGATTTCCATGCACTAACAATATGGCTGAATATGAAGCATGCATTTTGGGTCTTCGATTGGCAGTTGATATGAATATTCAAGAACTTCTAGTGATTGGAGATTCCGACTTGCTGATTCACCAAGTACAGGGCGAGTGGAACACCAAAAATGCAAAGATTCTTCCTTATTTGTGTTGTGTCAAGGAATTGTGCAAAAGGTTTGCAAAGATTGAGTTCAAGCATGTTCCAAGACTTCAAAATGAGTTTGCCGATGCTTTGGCAACTTTATCTTCTATGATCCAACATCCTGACAAGAATTATATTGATCCTATCGAAATTGAATTGCATGATAGGCCAGCTTATTGTTTTCAAGTTGAGGAAGAGCGGGATGGCCATCCTTGGTATTTTGATATCAAGAATTATCTCAAGGTCGGGAGTTATCCCTAAAATACAACAGGCGTCCAAAAGAAGAGCATCCGGAGGTTAGCAAATCAATTCTTTCTAAGCGGTGAAATCCTATATAGGAGGACCCCAGACTTAGGACTCTTAAGATGTGTTGATGCAGTTGAAGCAAATAAATTGCTTACAGAAGTGCATGCGGGAGTTTGTGGGCCGCATATGAATGGTTTTGTATTGGCAAAGAAGATCTTGAGAGCCGGTTATTTTTGGCTAACTATGGAAACTGATTGTGTTCAGTTTGTGCAGAAATGCCATCAATGTCAAATTCACGGAGATATGATCAAAAGACCTCCTTCTGAACTTCATGCAATGAGTTCTCCTTGGCCTTTTGTTGCTTGGGGAATGGATGTTATTGGTCCTATTGAACCGGCCGCTTCAAATGGACATCGCTTTATTTTAGTGGCTATTGATTACTTCACCAAGTGGGTGGAAGCAACTTCTCACAAGTCTGTAACCAAGAAAGTGGTGACGGATTTCGTGCGCAACAATATCATTTGTAGATTCGGAGTTCCTGAATCAATCATCACTGATAATGGTGCAAACTTGAATAGTGATTTGATGAGAGCGACTTGTGAGAGTTTCAAGGTTACTCATCGCAACTCTACTGCATACCGTCCTCAAATGAATGGAGCTGTTGAAGCGGCGAATAAGAACATCAAGCGTATTCTTCGCAAGATGATTGATAATTATAGATATTGGCATGAAAAGTTGCCATTTGCACTTCTTGGGTACCGCACCACCACTAGAACTTCAACTGGGGCAACTCCCTATCTTTTGGTGTATGGCACAGAAGCAGTCTTACCCGCGGAGGTAGAAATTCCTTCCTTGAGAATCATTCAAGAAGCTGAATTGGAAAATGCTGAATGGGTGAAGATCAGATGTGAACAGTTGATGCTTATTGATGAGAAAAGAATGAATGCAATTTGTCATGGGCAACTTTACCAAAATCTCATGATCAAGTCTTTTGGCAAGAAAGTGAGAGTGAGAGACTTCAAACCGGGGCAATTGGTGCTAAAGAAGATCTTTCCTAATCAAGAAGAAGCAAGGGGCAAATTTGCACCAAATTGGCAGGGTCCATATGTGGTTCATCGGGTTTTATCCGGAGGAACACTGATTCTGGCAGAAATGGATGGTCAAGTTTGGCCAAAAGCAATCAACGCAGATGCCGTCAAAAAATACTATGTTTGAGGCGATCGCAAGTTAGCAGGGTTTTGAATGTAATCTTTGATGTAATGCGAACTACGCGTGACCTGAGTCCCAAGGCGGGATACGTAGTAACTCACATAGAGTTTGGTTGCATTGATATAAGAATTTCCCCTATTCCCTCTTTTGTGTAAGTTTGAACTACTTCTGACCTGATTCCTGGAATGGCAACAGGATAAGTAGGCAATCCTCGTCGGATTCGGTCAAAATATTGTAACCCTTTAGGCTTGTTTATCTTTTATGATGTAATGCCGAACTATGCATCTGGGCAGATGTGTGGATTTTCCAATTCGGATACGGCTTCATACTTAGATTGCCATACTTTCCCAAAAATCTTTATGTAAGCAGAACTACGCACGGTCTGATTCCCGTGGAGGGATACGTAGGCGCTCTTAACGGGCTCGACTCTATAATATTAAAATTTTCAGTCTCCCCTAAGGCAATCAACTGGGGCAATTTTTGCAAAGATAATTTGAAGATATGGAAGATAAAACTGGGGCAATTTTGCAAGGTAATTCGAAGATTTGAAAGATATCCACTGGGGCAAATTTTGCAAAATGAGTTGAAGATTCGGAAGTTCATAACTGGGGCTGATCTTTGCAAGTTGGTTTGCTTATCAAAGGATGAAACAGTAAAGTTATGAAAGTATTCAAGATTAGCACAAGTTGCAATACAAAGGATGTTCAGTTTGTTTCGAGATATGTCATGAGTTGGAGATAAAGCAGGAATTTTACATGTATTATAAACTTTTCACTTGCATATCAATGATTGCTTGCTTATTATTTTATCAAATTATTTTATTTTGCCTCTATATTGAGATGAGTTATGCTATTGAGTTCATAAACCAAGTTTCCGAGGATGGCTTTCAAAGCCCAAGTCTCACGAAGAAGAGGAAGCGATAGCAGTGAATTCAAGATGAATCAGCACAAATCAAACACCCCTCCCCAAAACTAACAAAATTTTCTTTGAGAGCAGGAACCTGAAAGCTTGCAATGGAAGGATCATTCGCACTATGGATGAACAATTTATGGAACGCGCATTCAAAGAATTGAACATCAGATCCGATATGAACTGAAGAGGGCATTCAAAACTTTGCACCACTATCCATACAAGCAACACCAATCAAGTTGACAATGCAAATGATTTGGCTTGACAGATCATTCAAATTTACTCTTGCGGCATCTAAGCATCACATTAGATTATTGCCGAAAAGGCGGCGCTTTTCTTTTCTCAAATCTTAACATTGTTATGGAATTTATCTCGCAATATTTAAGACAAGTCGGCTGGAACACCGCTTTCGGAGTGTTTCGCGATGTCGGTTGTCTTGCAATATTGGCATTTTATATTTTAAAATTTATTAATAGTTTGAGGCAAGTCGGGTGGAACACCACTTTCGGAGTGTTTCGCGATGTCGGTTGTCTTGCAATATTGGCATTTTATATTTAAAATTTATGGATTGTTTAAGACAAGTCGGCTGGAATACCGCTTTCGGAGTGTTTCGCGATGTCGGTTGTCCTGCAATATTGGCATGTTATGTTTAAAGTAGATTGATAATCTAAGACAAGTCGGCTGGAACACCGCTTTCGGAGTGTTTCGCGATGTCGGTTGTCTTGCAATATTGGCATTTTATATTTAAAATTTATGGATCGTTTAAGACAAGTCGGCTGGAACACCGCTTTCGGAGTGTTTCGCGATGTCGGTTGTCCTGCAATGTTGGCATGTTATATTTAAAATAGATTGATAATTTAACACAAGTCGGCTGGAACACCGCTTTCGGAGTGTTTCGCGATGTCGGTTGTCTTGCAATATTGGTATTTTATATTTGGTATTTATTAATAGTTTAAGACAAGTCGGCTGGAACACCGCTTTCGGAGTGTTTCGCAATGTCGGTTGTCTCGCAATATTGGCATTTTATATTGATAGTTTAAGGCAAGTCGGCTGGAACACCGCTTTCGGAGTATTTCGCAATGTCGGTTGTCTTGCAATATCGACATATTGTATTTGAAATACATGATTCGGCTTGAGACATTATGTCTTGTTAGTCAAACTTATCTTATGAAAGCCTTGCATTTTTACCATTCATTTTCGCTTTACTTATTGGCTTACTTTACTGTTTCAGAATAATGATCAGCCTAGAGGTTCTCCGGACGGAGCATCTCGTCAGTTGATCGAGAGAAGAACTTATTGAGCGTCACAACCAGCATTTACAATTTTATATTATACCATTATTTATTTCTTATTTCAATTATTATAGTGTATTAGCAGTTGCTCGCTTACCGTTTGTTAAGTCTTTACAGAATTTTAGCGGCATCGCAGCAGCATTTGGAGTATAATGTGGAACCTTTTCTTAGCAGTGAACTGGGGCAATCGTTGATATGAGCTAGACTCGTCAACGAGGATCTGAAGAATCGCACTCGGACAAGAAAGTTTTACCTAATCTTTCATTTCCGATTAGGCGTCAGTTTGAATTCTTTCCTATTCGTGCGTCTTTTCTTTTGTCAATCGTGCGAGTTTCTTATCTAAGCGTCGTCGAACTACATATGGCCTGATTCTCTTTCAGCCCGAGATATGTAGGCAACTCGGCAACCGGAGTTCGGCCATACCCATAAGCCTCGCCTTTTGGTCCATGGAATCAGAAGTCCTTGGCTTTATCGTGACAAAATTGGCTTTATGTCAACTTCTTTACCCTGAAAACTCTTTCATCCTTTTCCAGGTAAAGAGGGGCAGCTGTTGACACCCAATTTCGTCCCAAGATTTAATTAGCGGCTAAATTATTTAAATGAGAATCAATTATGAAAATAAATTAAAATTCGATTTAGATAATTAAAATTAGTTGAATTGAGTTCAAATTAATCAAATTTAATTAAAGTAAATTAACTAATTTCAAAAGAAGGTTAATTTCGTTCAAAGTCCTAGAGATTTTCCTACCCGTGCAACATCCCTATCTTAATTCAATTTGACTTAAAAGGGGGCTAAATGTGCAAGCCCATGCAATCCCAGCCTACCCATGCAAGCAATATATAACATATAATACATATACACATAATCAGTCCCCCTTTCAGTTCTTTCCATTTCCCCTGACCCGTTTTCCCAGCGCGCGACCCGTTTCAAATCCGTTCCCTTTCTTGATTTTCCTCAGATTCTCTCCGAATCAGTCCAAAGAATTCGTACCCTTAGTGGTCCCTCACCCCTCCACCTCATCTCCACCGTACCAAAGCCTTGCTGGATCGAATCTCAAGCGTCCATTTCAAATTAAATCGATCTGATTCGTTCATTGAAGGTAACGGATCCTTCTTGAAAGATAAGGATGGAAAACGTACGATCCTTGAAGGGATTTTACGATTTTCACCCCTATTTTTCAGGTAAAATGTCTGATTTAGGTTTTAAATTGAGGAGGATATCTCAGCAGAAAACCCTAAAGCTCAGGTATATATATTCCTTATCTTGTTCATTTAGAGAGGTTCTGATTTTTGACATTGAAAAAACGGCAGCATTGATAAGGAAAAAAAAAACATTTTCCTTCTAGTTTTAAAAAAAGGGAGATAGTTTTACTGTTCTAAGGGTTTCTTAGCATTGTTTCCTGTTCTCGCTTTCATTAGTTTAGTCGAGTCGCTTCATCGTTGATCGAGTCGACTACTAGTCGTTCGAGTCTCACTTCTTCGGATCGTCGCCCTAGTCGCTGCCCGCAAAAAGGTAACACACTTTGATTATTACCATTTCTTTATCTGGTTCATTGTTAAGATTATGCGAGTGGTATTTTCCTGATAATATAATAAAGAAGGATTCATTACTGTTCTTTTTTAGACTATCCGAAATAAGCATCTTGAGTTATCATATTATCGTATCTTGTTGACTGTATATGATTGAGAATCGATTTGATAATTAATGGCTTTGTGAACATTGGTTAATACTGCCTTTACTGTTAGTCTATGAAAGTGAGTTTTTTTAAAAGGTTAATAAGCAGGTAACCATGTGAAATTTGTTAGAACTGGTGGGGAGAATGATATGAGTTGATTAATTGATTCATAAACTCAGAAATTTGTCCTGCTAGCATGAGTAGTTTCTAAAGTTGCAATCTTTGGGTCTCGATAAGCATTTTTCTCCTAAACTTATATGAAAGCTAATCTAGTATCATGGAAAGTTTACATCCTGTGTAGATTAGATGTTTCAGTTCTATTTTCCTGATTAGTTAAACCACTGTGTTGATTGAAAAGCTGCTCCAAAGTTTGAATGTAGCTAGAAGTAAAATGATAAGTGTGCTGCTACCCTTTAAAGAGGCAATGGTCAGTATAACTAGTCTTTAAATGGTTGAAACAACTTCTGTTTCTCATGCATCTATTTCAATGTTCCTTGGGTTTCTTGTGGTCTGTGGAATTGGTCTTGGTTGTTTGGAGGGAGCTGCTGCTCAATTTATTCAAGTGAGGAGTTTGTTTCAGGTATTAATGGAGATAGTGTAGGCTGTGAGGTGTTCAGGGGTATGCAAGGAGTGTAGTGGTAGCAGGGAGTTCTGTGAATGTTTCTGTTTGTCAAAAGGAGACTAGGCAGCTCTGGAGAAGTTCTGATGCTGTAGTTTGAGTGAGATAGTAGGAGTTGTTATAGGACCTGGATGTCATGTTGCTGTGAGGGAGTTAGTGAGTCTGTTCTGGGGTGTTTTGGGGAACAGGAAGTGAGCTTGTGAGTCTCCTGGTCTGCCTGGATTTCAAGAGTGTAGTGCAGCCAGAGTATGTGGTTGTTCAGCAGGGATCTGGGTTTGGTTCTAGTCTGGTTTCCAAGTAGGACTAGGTGTAGAGGCTGAGTTGAATTTGGAATTGATTGGAGAGGTGGCAGGCAGTTCAGAGAGTATGAGAAGGGTGCTGCAGGTTTCTGTTCTGTCCTAATAAGTTCAGTGGTGTTCTGGTGAAGAGGTCCAGGAAGTCCGGGAATTTGAGGGAGTCTAGGTGTTCAGGCAGTTTAGGAGCTGGGGTGATGCAAAGAGGATGTTCCAGGTGCTTATACAGGGTATTTAGGAATAGGTTGAGTGTGCAGGTTGTATTTGTGTTGGGGTCAGGCATAGAATCAGCAGAGGGATGTTTATATATGTGCAGAAGTTCAGGTGTATGCAGCAGGGGTGAGGTTTTGTATTGATAAATCAGTTTGTTTGATTCGTTTCCTTTATTGAAATTTCCCATTGTTCTTGTTTTCAAAAGTGCTAACACCTTTTTAAATTAAACCTGTTATTTTCTCATTGAGTTTTGGACTACCTTTATTGCAATAAAGTTTAAATTCTTTGCCTAGGTTTGTCATAATTGATTAGCTTGGTGTTAAAAAGAATTATTCTTTCATGTTGTAGTTGTGATAAATGTTTTGTCTCCAAGATTTCATCTTTGGTCCCTGGTTCTCTTTGTTTGGTTAACAAGAAAATAGAAGCAGGCAGGGATTATAGGTAAGGGTTTGAGTGGATGGTGGTAGCAGTTTGTATCAATTCTGGAATGTATTCTTGAATTTTCTTGCTCAGTTTTCAATCTTGAAAATGCAAGAGCTGTGCATGAGGATCTGACGGCTCTAAAGATTCCATGAATAGTTAGTAATTTCCAGAACACTCGACATCGATAAGAATTTGGATTAGAGTCAGCAGCATATTGTATTGCTTACAGTATGTTTAGTGCAACCAAAACTTAAGCTAAAAAACATTTGTTTGAACCAAAGGAAGATGAAGAAAAAGGGATAAAGAACCTGTTCACGATGAAATAATGCTAAGTTGACCCTCTGTTCTGCCGAAGCAAAAAATGTGATTTACATATATAGTTTATTTAAAAGATATATTTGAAGTTTGGCTCGTTATTGAGATGTCATAAGACATTAATATAATTGGAATATTTGGTCCCTCTAACTGTTTAAAGTCTGTCTACTTTGCTAAGAAAAATGCATGATGGTATGAGAGCTTTATTATTTGGCATGTAAGTGCTTCTTTAGTTTGATGGCCGACGGGTAAAATTCATAGTTTTCATGATCGTATCTCAAAATGCAAGATTTTGTTTCGTTATCCTCATTAATTTGTCACAGTGCCTGGCTATGCTTTCAGTTTCATTTCATTTACTCAATTTATGCGATTGTATTTGATTCTTGGACTTTTACTAATTCTTATCCTCTTATTTTTCCTTGGCATGAACACTTGGGATGAGTTGAATGAAAACTCACAAATGGGGTGTCGTGCATTTGGATGTTACTTGAATCGCTCCGCATTTTCGGGACTTGATATCCCCGAAAATGTAAAACAAAAGAAATGAATAAATGAAAAGCCTTGTGAAATATAGGGCTCGCATTAAGTTCGCTATTCCGGGTTCTACTTTCTAAAACTCCTTCTCTCCCGTCCTTTTTTTAGAAAGCATGTTTTAGGACTTTGAATGATTAGAAGCCTGGTAGATTAGTCGCTTTAACTGAATTGTTATCTTATTGTTTTGATTGTTTATAAATTGCATATCTCGTCTCTTTGGGACTCGCCGGTTAATTTAAAATAGTAGAAACCTTTAGTTGATTTTCGAGTGAAAAAGAAATAAAATTAAAATTGTACCTATTTACTCATTATTTATATTTAGTCAATTATTTATCCATTTATTAAATTTATTTATTTATTCATTAATTAAATTAATTAAGTGGTATTTATTATTAATTTATCTGTTTAATTTTAATTAATCATTTATCTACCTAATCAATTATAATTATTTATTTACTTATTTATTCATTTATCTACAAAGTTATTTAAGTGGTATTTATTTATTATTTTATTTATTCATTCTATTTGTTTATTTAATTAATTAATTCTAATTAATTATTTATTTGTTTAATCAATTGTATTTATTTATTTAATTAGCTAATTATTGTCGTTCATCCTTTACCTAATTGAAAGCATATAAATATTTATTTATCTACTTAAGTCATTTATCTATTTATTTATTTATCTAATTAATTAATCAATCAATTATTATTCTTATTCAATCATTTGTTAAATTTATTTATTTAATTTTAATTAGCCCTTATTTATTTAGTCAATCAATCAACCCTTATCTCATTATTCATTTAATTAATCTTAAATTCTGTTCAAGTATTGTCATAATCAATTTTATCTTCTCTGTATTATTTATTACCTATTTATTTTATTTAAAATTTATCCCAAACTAAATTTCAAGTAAAATTCGTGAAAATCGCCGGATTAACCGCCTTTGGCGGATTTTCGAAAGCGCTCCCGTAATAAGGACCTTCTTTCGAATTTAACAGAACCACTTACCTAAGAATCTCTGAATTTAATTTAATTTCTTTTAAATAAAGGTTAAATTGCACTCCTTAGTTAACTTAGGTTCCTAATAATCCTTAAATTAGGTGGCGACTCCAAAGAAACCCTTTGGAATCCCACTTTATTGAAATATTGTGAAACCTACATTTTCCTAAATAAAGGGTAATTTTTGGGGTTCAACAGCCAGTCCATTCATGCAAGACCCACAGATACAATACATACAACACACACTACATCTCCCTGGCCCATCAGCCCATTACATAACCCGGCCCACACCCAATTTTTGCCTATTTCCCTCACCCATTTCAGTCAACTCCAATCCCCTCAATCCCTAGACCCGATCCAATTTACCCGATTCCCTTTCAAATTTTCCCCTTTGATTCTCACAAACAGCCAAGAATTCGTACCCGAATGGTCCCCCACGTTCCTCCACATCATCTTCCCGTACTAGGATATAGCTGTATCGATCGTGTGCCTGCATTTTTCGCGGATCAAATCTGGAGCGTCAATCTGGTTTCAAATGGGCAAAATCTTTGAGGATAAGAGGGAAACTGTACGATCTTTGTGGGGTTGGACTGTTTTCTCCCTTATCCTACAGAGAGAATGTCCATTTTAACCAAATTTGAAATTCAAAATAGCTCACTCGAAAACCCTAGCTGGAGAGGTATATAATCATCTTTATCCTCATTTTTTTGAAGGAGGCAGAGGAAGTTCACAGAGAAGCGGCAACATTAGATACAAAATATTTTCTCAGTTTTAAAGTAAAAAAAACATCCATACATTCATAGTTTTTATTGTTTCTGGTTTGGGGTCAAGAATACTGTTATTGCATTTGTGTCTTCGCGTCGCTTTTGCTCGACCTTGTTTTTCAGATTCTACGCTCCATTCACTGCTTCGCAAAAGGTAACATTCATTACTTTCTATTTTCGTTTACTGTTTCTTTTCGTTGTTTCTGGAAGTTGAAGTATTATTATGTAGGAATCAGGTTAAGTTAGTTTGAAATTAATTTTATTTAAGTCAGGTTGCATAAGGCATTGATTTTTCAATGTTTTGAATATATTTCAGTGTTTGATCATTTAAATCTGTGTTCGAGAATAAAATAGGTGAAAAGTTTTCTCTCTTCGACTGGATGAAACGTAAAACTAAGGATCAATTGTATAACTAGTGGTAAACTGTGTTGAACTCATGAAGTAGTTCATGTCTCATAAAGTTAACTGCTTGATTTTGAAAACTATGAAATGTTTTCACACTGAACTTGAAATGTGTAAAGTACGCAACTTTATCATGCCTGATGTTTAGAGTTCAAGCTTGACCTTACTTAGTTAGATGATATGTCAAATCTGCTTTGTTTTGGAATCCCCTAGTCTTGGCTGGTTCAGTTGGAAATTTTATTCTTATTTTGTTCATTGTCTGGGTATCTGGCTGTTTGAGTGGCTCCTGGTGATTCAGAGTAGTATGCTTGGTTCCTGGTGCATTTGTGAAGTATTGTGAGAAAGAGGGAGTATGTAGGGTCTGTTTTGGTGAATTCAGGGAGGCCTGTAGGGGCTGATATAGAAGCAGAGTGTGTGTGTGAGGTGATGAAAGTGTGCAGGGGCTGTTCTTGGTGAGCTGGTGTTGTTTCAAGAGGGAGTCAGGTGGTTGTTTGAGATGCTGTGAGAAAGAGGCTTAGTGCAGATTGCTTGATGAGGTATGTATGTTTGATTTGAATAGGGCAGATATGCAGGTATTGTTCAGCTAGTTCCAGAGCTGTTCAGGGCCTAAGGGATGGTAAGTGAGGTCTGTTTCAGGGTCATCTCCAGGTGTGAAAAAGGGCAGTAGATCTGGTCGTATGCCTACTGCATAAGATGATTGGTTCTGGCTTTGTTAAAGTGTAGGATGATGGAGGTTAAGTTGTTTGCTGTAAGTAAGAGGTGGCAGTAAGTGTATAGTTTGTTGTCTAGCTTGGGGAAAAAGTATAAGAGCTTTAGTTGCTGGTTCATGTTGTTTTTTGGAGGATTTGAAGTAGTCCAAGGAGCAGAGTAGGAGTAGTTGGTTCAGGGTAGTTTTAGCAGGTAGTTCAGTAGGTGCTTTAGGTGGTAGTAGGAGCCTAGGATCAGTGTATATGTGAGGGTGTGTATGCAGTTTTGCTTCAGATTTCCCTAAGCTTTTCCTTGTTCTCAGTCCATCCTGAATCCCTTTGGTTCCTAGTATGATTTCCCTTAGTTCTTCTGGTCTGCATTCAGAGTGGTTGTAGACTTGTTTAGATGTCCTAGGTTCTTCCTTCAAGTCTCGTTCAGTCTTCTTTCCAATTCAATTCTTTTGGAAGTAATGGTTTGTTCTGTTTTTGAGTGTTAATTAATGTATAGAGTGGATTGTGGCGCAGCAAGGTTGAAGTTTTATTTTGTCTGATCCGTCTTGTAATTGGTTTTTGAAAAGGGAGTCGAATCATCTGTTTTCTCGGATGCTCAACTTTTTATTTGAGTAGCATAGCATTTATGGTTCTGGTGTGTTCATGTTCTTTAAAAAAATGCAATCTTGCTTTGGCGTGTTTGTCATCTGATCTGAAATATCGTATTAAAGTCCCCGTGGGTTTCTACTAGCTTAGTATAGGTGCTAGAAATACTTCCTGATAATTCTATTGCTTCAGTTTTAAATAACTTGGTCACTGTCAATGTCTTTTTTTTAGTCTGACATGTTGGAATCCGCTCTCATTTGGATAAATTGTCTTTTAAGCTTTGCATTTTAACAGAGATGTGTACATCCGTTTGCTGTAACCATTGGAGATGCATGATCTAAGTTATTAGTTTGAAATCCTACAAAATTTATATCCTGAAATTTTTCTTAGCTGGTGTAACAGATATTCATTTGTATTTTAATGAGTTTTGGTCACTTGCTAAGTATCTGCTTAGAATTCAGTTATGTTAGTTTAAGTTTGACTCAATAAGATTGCAGCTTGTATCTCATGGAATGAGTTAATCGTCTTTCTCTATGTCTGAAATATTGGTGCATGGTCATACTACTATGTCTGCACTCAGTTAATTGTTGGAAAGATTTTCCTAGGAAGTCGTTACTCGGTGTGCTTTAGTTCACGTTTCTGCCTTCTTCATTTCTATTTGAATCACATGTCATTTATTTAGTTGTTATCTTTTCCCTCTGGATAGATTTCTAATCTTTATCTCCCTTTCTCTTTGCATGAATACCCCTTGGGACGAGTTGGTTAAAACTCAAATGGGGATAATCAATTGCGTTGGAGTCACATTCGGGTCGAATCCGGGCTCAAGATTCAAGAAGTGAAGATCATAGAAAGTACTTTGTTGAGCCGCTTAATATAACTTACGCTCATGGGCATAATGTAAAAAATAAAAATAGTCATTCAATCCGCAATCTCCGGGTTCTACCTTCTAACTCTTCTCTTTCCTTATCCCGTAGAAATCCATGTCTATAGAAATTTTCATAGAATAATTTGCTATTTATGAATGAATGTTTATTTATTTATTGAGTTATTTTGTGAATATTTATTTCTTTGAATTTCCATCTTATCTAGGAATTTCGTACCTTTTAGTTAAATAGTGCGTGCAATAAAATTTGAAAATAATAAAAGTAGTAACTTTGTTCCAAATCCCTTAAATTGCAACTTCAATTGAGATTTCCCCATATTAATTAATTTTCTTACCTCTTCCCAAAGTACATTATTATTATTATTATTATTATTATTATTATTATTATTATTATTATTATTATTATTATTATTATTATTATTATTATTATTATTACATTTAAATTCATATTTATTTAAAGCGTAATTTATTACAATCTTAGATTTTAGCATTAATTTTAAAGTTTTGAACTAAATTTTGTAAACTTGCATTTATAGAGCTATTTTGTGAAAACCGAAGAATTAACCACATTTTGTGGATTTTCGAAAGTGCTTTTCAAATGAAAACCTTCTTTCGAAAATAATTGAACCTCTTACTTAGAATCTCTGAAAAGACCATTTTCCTTAAAACGGAGTGCTTGCACGCACTATTTAATTAATTGGTTCCTAATTCTCCTAAATTAGGTGGCGACTCCAAAAAAAAGCCCTTTGGAGTCCCATATTATTGAACATTATACCCGAAACCTATCTTTTCTTAAAGAAAGGGTAATTTTTGGGGTTCAACAGCGTGGCGACTCCGCTGGGGATTACCTTAAGGTTCTAACCGCAAGGTTTTCACAAGATAACTCTTTATTTGTTTATTATTATTTGCAAAAAATAGCATGATTAGTTAAATTGATTATTTGCAATTGTTTGTCACTGAAAGCATGTCACTACACTTTTATTTGCGCACATATAAAACTGGCATTCCGTTCATATTTCTCCCACTCCTGGGAGCTTCTTCATGGTTACTTATACCCGCGAGGTGTATGCATATACACCCGCAACTCACAAAAAACCCTTTAAGAAAGAGTGCGCGTACCTGCGGGGTGAGCGGATAGGTTTACTACCGCGTGACCGCTTGCCACTCAAAACAGCCTTGTGTCTAGTAAACCCACTCTAGAGTTTTCGTTAGGAACATGCATGCATAAGCCTTAGATTGGACCCGGTCCTTGGTACCGCCTCCATAGTTAGGAAAACCACCCTTTTTCATTGACGGGTTTAAACCCAACAACAGTGCATATTATGTGTTTATGTGATAACGGAACTTCCACTCCAAGCCAAGTTTTGCAATTAATTAAATTTAGAATACTTTTATTAATTTTGTAGACTAGAAGACGCTTGAATTCAAGAGGTATTTCAAATAGTCATCAAGTTGAAATTGTGAAGATACTTGGAAGAAGATAACAAGTTGGGGCAAGAGACGTCGAAAGGACGATAAGACGTTCGATCCATTTGATCGATGTTTGATTCAAGCAAGTCTTTAGATGTAAACCACATTTGGGACCAGATGTCAGAAATTACACCGATTGTGCAAGCAAGCAAGGATTGACCCTAACCAGGCCCGCACTTCAGTTTCATTGCCTCCTCGAGCCTGATGCAGTGTAGTTATAGCAGTTATTTCCATTATACTCAAAACGATGTATTTAAATTATGTCCGGCACCTCCTATTTTTATGTAACAATGATGTACTCAAAATCAAGTTATAATGAAAGGAAATTATTATTACTGTTATTGTCACTTACTCTAAATTCGATTATTGCAAAACCGGCTTGGACTACTTTTCATTATCACCTATTTGGCGTCTTAGGCTCACCTCTGGCACAAAGAGGCCCCTCCGTACAGGGTAGGATGCGCTTGTATTTTTATTTACGCTCAACTACTTGTGTTTGCCACATGTCAACTTGTTTAAAATGCAAAGCGCTACGTGATGCGCGCTACGTGATTTGTGTGCAATTTTTCCAATGACATGTAAACTAACATGGTTACTTTTGAACTTTTTCTTTTGTTTTGTTTATCCCTAAAATAGAGGTTTGATTTGTGCTGATTTAAGTTGGCCGATCACTCCTATTACACAAGGGCAAAAGAC
Organism: Petunia axillaris subsp. axillaris; assembly: GCA_029990575.1. NCBI lineage: Eukaryota > Viridiplantae > Streptophyta > Magnoliopsida > Solanales > Solanaceae > Petunia > Petunia axillaris. The sequence continues at coordinate 5,472,395 of JARKNS010000001.1, read as the reverse complement.
CAATCTGCATACTGGTACACATTTCCACAACTGACAATGACTGGAATAGATGATAAACCTCGCAATACCGAGAAAAATCTTGCAACTCCTGAATCATCAAGAGGAAATGTCATTATTGCTCAAGACGAACTGATTCTTGAAATGGCTAAGGAACTACAGATGCTAAAGGATGAACTGGCTGCGGTAAGAGGGCAAACTCCTAAAAACACGCCGTTGCGTGGGCCCGATGCATCCCATTCTCTGGGTCAAATGGGGCAATCTCTGAACTCAATTGATGGGGTCGCCAATATGAACACACCTTTGAACGCCCACAATTCTCTAAAAGCACCCGTCCACCAAAGCAACTTGCCACTTGTCCAAGCTCCACCTCCAAATAACGCTCAATCTAGCCAAACAATCAACCAACCACCCATCTACCCATCACATCAACAATACCCATCATACACCCCGCACCCTGCCAATACTTATTATCAGACACACACTCCATATCCATACCAAACCTCAACTTACCAAAATGAACCCATCCCACAAGCTTATACTGAAAATCCATCCGCACCATTAGTCCAAGTGGCGGTATCTGGTGGGCAAGATGTTCCTATTGTGAAAATTGATGATTACACCAATCCTCCTTATGTGAAGTTTCAAAATGGTGTTAGAAGAGCCGAAAAAGCAGTCGATGGGGGTGAAGATTTGGAGAAAAAGGTACAAGGTTGGGTGATGAGTGCTCTTAGCAAAGCATCAAAAGGCAAGGACAAGGAAAGTCTAGAATATGAAGACTTGTGTGTTCATCCTGGGATTGAATACCCAGAAGGGTACAAAGTACCAAAGTTTGTTAAGTTTGATGGCAAAGGCAACCCCCGAGCCCATTTGAGAAGGTACTGTGAAACCTTGGGAGTGGGGAAGAATGAAGAGCTCCGTATGAAATTATTCATTCATAGTCTTGAAGGCGAAGCTTTAGACTGGTACTCCGAGCAGGATCCCTCAAAATGGATTAACTGGAGGAGTATGGCTCACGACTTCATGGAGCATTTTGGTTTCCATGCTGAAATACCATTAGATCGGTTGGCTATTGCAAGGTTTAGGAAGAAGTCGACCGAGACCTTTAGGGAATACGCGGTACGTTGGAGGAGTGAGGCTGCCAAAGTTAAGCCTCCCATGAGTGAGGAAGAGTTTGTGGGACATTTCATCGAGACATTGGATGAATTCCACTATGATCGAATGGCATCCATGACTAACTCTACTTTTGCCAATCTAGTGAAAACGGGGGAGATGTATGAAGCTGGTTTGAAATCTGGTAGGATCACAAATTTGGCCGCTTTGCAAGCTACAAATAAGGCAATCCAGTCTGGGTCCGGTAATGGTTTTAACAAGAAGAAGAAAGAAGAAGTGGGAGTTGTTGTGGGAGACATCGAGCGTCGACCAGCTGGAAAGTTGAATTTTGACAATTCGTCTGCTTTTCCCACCTACCAAAGCCCATATTACCCAAATTACCCCCACTCACTACCAGATGCCACCTGTTCCTTATCCGGTTTATAATGCACAAGCAAATTACTACCAACCTAGAGCACATGCACCTAATCAATACCCTCGTCAGCCAACTTTTCAAGCACCCCAGAATTACCAGCCTCGTCCTCCTGTTCGTCCCAATGTGCAAGGGATTAATCAGAATTACGAAAGGAGAGCAACCAAAACCTATACTCCCCTAGCCGAGTCATATGGCCAGCTTTTTGAGAGATTAAGAAATGCGGGAGTTGTGCAGCCTATCCCTGATAACACTCCAAACCCACCTCCAAAATGGTATGATGCAAATAAGCACTGTGCTTATCACTCAGGGGCAGCCGGCCATGATATTGAGAGATGTTATACTTTCAAAGACAAGGTCGAGTGTTTAATCAAAGCAGGCACCATTCAACTCACCGGCACTCAGCCAAATGTGCATGATAATCCTCTTCCCAATCATGGTAACAATGCAGTTAATATGATTTCTCTTGAGGAAGAACCAAATCTGAAGGGCACCATAGTCTCTATCTATGATGTAAAGGTTGATAATATTGCTTTTAAGGTACCTAAGCAAACACTAACTCTATTGCCAAAGAATGAGGGAACTTTTGGCCTAGGTGGCAACCCCGCTGAAGGAAAGATGGAAAAGGTTGAGTCTGAGAAGAAGCCGACTAGTGTCATGCTACAGCCTCTTTTACCATTGAACCAGTCATTTGTCCAAGCACCAGAAATGGCCATGCAGAATTTGATTGAAGGTGTTGGCAGCCTACTCTTGAATTATGGATTGAAATGTAGTGCAACTATTGAAGATTTTGAGAAAGAGCCACATGTGCAGAATGCTGAACCAAGTGATGTGATGGCTAATTGGACTTGTGGTCCAAAAGAGAATTGATGAATGAACTCGTTATTTTTGTTTTGGCATCACAGTCAGCTTGAGGCCCTGAACTGTGTTTTGCTTTATGTTTATGTCTATGTCTTTCAAATAATTTTTTTTAAATCCTGCATGTTTACTTTTATGTTGTATGCCTCCCTAAATTAGGTTTTGAATAAACAAATGCACTGCATTCCTATCTTATTATTTTTGCTATACTTTAATTATTCATGGGCTTTATTATTTGCTTTTGATTAATATACTTACTATTGTTTCAAATTAAAAATAACAAAACCTGCTTGAACTTGGCTTGTGACCTATAACGAAACAACTGAACAATTTAAGGATGATGCATTGGAAAGTTACTCTTGCACTCTTTGGATATTACATTACCGTTAGAACTTCAAACTGGGGCTGCTTTATTTGCCGGCAATTGGAGCCGAAGCGTTTTATCTATACAAATGGAAGACCTTTATTTGAGAAACCATTCAAGAAGATAAGTTGGAAGATGTTGAATGCGCAAAGAGAAGATTTGAATAGTTTACTTCAAACCGGGGCAATTGGTGTTGAAGAATCTCTTTCCTAACTAAGAGAAGCAACGGGAAAATTTGCGCCAAGTTGGCAATGTCATTATGTGGAAGAACACTAATCCTGGCAGATATTTATAAATCAAGTTTGGCCAAAGGTAATCAACGCAGATGCCGTCAAAGATACCATGTCTGAAGCAACCGCAAGTTAGCATTGGTCCGAATGTAATCTTTGATGTAATGCGAACTACGCGTAACCTGATTCCCAGGGCTGGGATATTTAAGCAACTCGTATAGAGCTCGGTTACACTAGCATAGGAATCCCCTATTTCCTCTTTTATGTAAGTTTGAACTACTTCTGACCTGATTCCTGGAATGGCAACAGGATAAGTAGGCAATGCCCGTCGGATTCGGTCAAAATATTGTAACACTTTAAGCTTGTTTATCTTTTATGTAATTCCGAACTATGCATCTGGGCAGATGTATATGTTTTCCAATTCGGATGCGGTTTCGTACTTAGATTGTCATACTTCCCCAAAATTTTATGTAAGCAGAACTACGCACAGTCTGATTCCCGTGGAGGGATACGTAGGCGCTCTTAACGGGCTCGACTCTATAATATTGAAATTTTTAGTTTTCCCTAAAGCAAGCAACTGGGGCAAATTTTGCAAGATGAATTGAAGATATGGAAGATAGAAACTGGGGCAAATTTTGCAAAAAGAGTTCGAAGGCATAAAGATTATAACTGGGGCAGATTTTTGCAAAATTGGTATTACCTATCAAAGGATGAAGTGGCAGAGTTTTAAAGTATTCAAGATTAGCACAAGTCGCAAAGACAAAGGACGTTCAGTTTGGTTCAAGATATGTCATGAGTTTGAGTTAAAGCAGAAATTTTTAAATGCATTATAACTTTCGGTTGCATATCAATGATTATTTGTTTAATATTTTATCAAATTACTTTAGTTTGCCTCTATCTTGAAATATTATACAATATTGAGTTCATAAATCAAGTCTCTGAGTATAATTTGCAAGCCCAAGTCTGAAGAAGAACAAGGGAGCAGTGGCAGCAAGTTCAAGATGAATCAGCACAAATCAAACGCCCCTACCCAAAACTAACAAATTTTTCTTTGAGAGTAGGAACAAGAAAGCTTGCAATGAAAGGATTATTCACAACTACGGACGAACAATTATTTGAACACGCATCCAAAGTTGCCTTGCAAATTGCGTCGCATTGCCCTTTTTATGACTTAAAGCATTATGCTTTGTCATGAGTTATTTCCGAACAGGCGGCATTTCTACCTCTATGATTTTTATTCCTAATAGGTGACAAAGCCGAGGCTTGTTTTGTGTTTTCAAAACTAAGCCAAACAGGGCATCACTTTGCTCCGGGTTATAATCCGCACAAGGCCATCCTTGCTGGATTGTCTCGCCAATTGATTTATCAATGGCTATCGCACCCACTACATTTCCGCACTACTTCGCTCTGAACTTGTTTTGAATTATGTCTTCGCACTTGCTTTAAAATTAACGCCTTGCTTTACTCCTCCAGGTTGACCATCGGCTACGAGGATCCCCTTTGTTGGACTATCTCATTGATTCGCCAAATGGCTCTTGCATTGCTCTACATTCCCGCATTGCTTTTCTTTGCACTTGCTTTAAATTATGTCGTCGCACTTGCTTTAAAATTGATGTCTTGTTTTACTTTTCAGGTTAACAGGTCAGTCCCGAGACCCTCCTTGCTTCGTGTCGGACCGGTTCGCCAGCTGATTTGTAGACAATCAATTCCAAGACCCCTCTTGCTGCGTGCCCGACCGGCTTGCCAGTTGATTTGTCAAGATGTTCAAATTGCCTTGCACTTGCTTTAAATTATGCCTTTGCATTTTCTTTATATTATGAACCGCTTTACTTTTAGCTTAGCAGGTTAACAGGTCAGCCCCGACACCCTCCTTGCTTCGTGCCACACCGGTTCGCCAGCTGATTTATAGACAATCAATTCCAAGACCCTCCTTGCTGCGTGCCCGACCGGCTTGCCAGTTGATTTGTCAAGATTTTCAAATTGCCTTGCACTTGCTTTCAATTATGACTTTGCACTTGCTTTATATCATGAACCGCTTTACTTTTAGCTTAGCAGGTTAACAGGTCAGCCCCGAGACCCTCCTTGCTTCGTGCCGGACCGGTTCGCCAGCTGATTTGTAGACAATCAATTCCAAGACCCTCCTTGCTGCGTGCCCGACCGGCTTGCCAGTTGATTCGTCAAGATGTTCAAATGGCCTTGCACTTGCTTTCAATTATTACTTTGCACTTGCCTTATATTATGAACCGCTTTACTTTTAGCTTAACAGGTTACAAGGTCAGTCCCGAGACCCTCCTTGCTTCGTGCCGGACCGGTACGCCAGCTGATTTGTTCGACAATCAACCCCAAGACCTTCCTTGCTTCATGCCCGACTGGCTTGCCAGTTGATCTGTCAAGATTGTTGAAAATGCTTTGCATTATGCCTTCGCACTTGCTTTATTGCTTTGCCAGTTGATTGGAAGACAACTTATCAATGTTATCGCAACCCGCACTTGCAAATCCGTATCATCAATATTTGATCATTCTTTACTTTTGATTATCAGGCTTTATTAATAGTTGCTCGCTTACCGTTTGTTAAGTCATTACAGAATTTTTGCAATACTGCAGCAGCATTTGGAGCATAACGTGGAACTTTTTCTTAGCAGTGAACTGGGGCAACCGTTGATATGAGCTAGACTCGTCAACGAGGATCTGAAGAATCGCACTCGAACAAGCAAATTCTATCCTAATCTTTTGTTTCAGATTAGGAGTCAGTTTGAATTCTTTCCAATTCGTGCGTCATTTTCTGTCAATCGTGCGAGTTTTCGTGTCTAAGTGTCGTTGAACTACATATGGCCTGATTCTCTTTCAGCCCGAGATATGTAGGCAACTCGAAAACCGGAGTTCGGCCATGTCCATAAGCCTCGCCTTTTGGTTCTTGGAATCAAAAGTCTTTGGCTTTATCGTGAAAAAATTGGCTTTCTCGTCAACATCTTTACCCTAAAACTCTTTCATCCTTTTCCGGGTAAAGAGGGGCAGCTGCTGACACCCAATTTTGTCCCGAAAGTTTAATAGATATCTAATTATTTAAAATAAAGTCAATTTGTAAATTTCAAAGTGAAATAATTGAAATCTTGATTAAAAAAGGGTAAAATCGCAATACTTAGCCTAATCCCTAGCCTACCCCGTGCAATTGCCTAAATTTCAATTAATTCACCTAAAAAAGGCTAAAATCGCTCCTAGTCCTAATTGCCAGTCCATTCATGCAAGACCCACATATACAATACATACAACACACACTACATCTCCCTGGCCCATCAGCCCATTACATAACCCGGCCCACACCCAATTTTTGCCTATTTCCCTTACCTATTTCAGTCAACTCCAATCCTCTTAATCCCTAGACCCGATCCAATTTACCCGATTCCCTTTCAAATTTTCCTCTTTGATTCTCACAAACAGCCAAGAATTCGTACCCAAATGGTCCCCCACGTTCCTCCACATCATCTTCCCGTACTAGGATATAGCTGTATCGATCGTGTGCCTGCATTTTTCGCGGATCAAATCTAGAGCGTCAATTTGGTTTCAAACGGGCAAAATCTTTGAGGATAAGAGGGAAACTGTATGATCTTTGTGGGGTTAGACTGTTTTCTCCCTTATCCTACAGAGAGAATGTCCATTTTAACCAAATTTGAAATTCAAAATAGCTCACTCGAAAACCCTAGCTGGAGAGGTATATAATCATCTTTATTCTCATTTTTTTGAAGGAGGCAGAGAAAGTTCACAGAGAAGCAGCAGCATTAGATACAAAATATTTTCAAAGTTTTTAAGTAAAAAAACATCCATACATTCATAGTTTTTACTGTTTCTGGTTTGGGGTCAAGAATACTGTTATTGCGTTTGTGTCTTCGCGTCGCTTTTGCTCGACCTTGTTTTTCAGATTCTACGCTCCATTCACTGCTTCGCAAAAGGTAACATTAATTACTTTCTATTTTCGTTTACTGTTTCTTTTTGTTGTTTCTGGAAGTTGAAGTATTATTATGTAGGAATCAGGTTAAGTTAGTTTGAAATTAATTTTATTTAAGTCAGGTTGCATAAGGCATTGATTTTTCAATGTTTTGAATATATTTCAGTTTTTGATCATTTAAATCTGTGTTCGAGAATAAAACAGGTGAAAAGTTTTCTCTCTTCGACTGGATGAAACGTAAAACTAAGGATCAATTGTATAACTAGTGGTAAACTGTGTTGAACTCATGAAGTAGTTCATGTCTCATAAAGTTAACTGCTTGATTTTGAAAACTATGAAATGTTTTCAACTGAACTTGAAATGTGTAAAGTACGCAACTTTATCATGCCTGATGTTTAGAGTTCAAGCTTGACCTTACTTAGTTAGATGATATGTCAAATCTGCTTTGTTTTGGAATCCCCTAGTCTTGGCTGGTTCAGTTGGAAATTTTATTCTTATTTTGTTCATTGTCTGGGTATCTGGCTGTTTGAGTGGCTCCTGGTGATTAAGAGTAGTATGCTTGGTTCCTGGTGCATTTGTGAAGTATTGTGAGAAAGAGGGAGTATGTAGGGTCTGTTTTGGTGAATTCAGGGAGGCCTGTAGGGGCTGATATAGAAGCAGAGTGTGTGTGTGAGGTGATGAAAGTGTGCAGGGGCTGTTCTTGGTGAGCTGGTGTTGTTTCAAGAGGGAGTCAGGTGGTTGTTTGAGATGCTGTGAGAAAGAGGCTTAGTGCAGATTGCTTGATGAGGTATGTATGTTTGATTTGAATAGGGCAGATATGCAGGTATTGTTCAGCTAGTTCCAGAGCTGTTCAGGGCCTAAGGGATGGTAAGTGAGGTCTGTTTCAGGGTCATCTCCAGGTGTGAAAAAGGGCAGTAGATCTGGTCGTATGCCTGCTGCATAAGATGATTGGTTCTGGCTTTGTTAAAGTGTAGGATGATGGAGGTTAAGTTGTTTGCTGTAAGTAAGAGGTGGCAGTAAGTGTATAGTTTGTTGTCTAGCTTGGGGAAAAAGTATAAGAGCTTTAGTTGCTGGTTCATGTTGTTTTTTGGAGGATTTGAAGTAGTCCAAGGAGCAGAGTTGGAGTAGTTGGTTCAGGGTAGTTTTAGCAGGTAGTTCAGTAGGTGTTTTAGGTGGTAGTAGGAGCCTAGGATCAGTGTATATGTGAGGGTGTGTATGCAGTTTTGCTTCAGATTTCCCTAAGCTTTTCCTTGTTCTCAGTCCATCCTGAATCCCTTTGGTTCCTAGTCTGATTTCCCTTAGTTCTTCTGGTCTGCATTCAGAGTGGTTGTAGACTTGTTTAGATGACCTAGGTTCTTCCTTCAAGTCTCGTTCAGTCTTCTTTCCAATTCAATTCTTTTGGAAGTAATGGTTTGTTCTGTTTTTGAGTGTTAATTAATGTATAGAGTGGATTGTGGCGCAGCAAGGTTGAAGTTTTATTTTGTCTGATCCGTCTTGTAATTGGTTTTTGAAAAGGGAGTCGAATCATCTGTTTTCTCGGATGCTCAACTTTTTATTTGAGTAGCATAGCATTTATGGTTCTGGTGTGTTCATGTTCTTTAAAAAAATGCAATCTTGATTTGGCGTGTTTGTCATCTGATCTGAAATATCGTATTAAAGTCCCCGTGGGTTTCTACTAGCTTAGTATAGGTGCTAGAAATACTTCCTGATAATTCTATTGCTTCAGTTTTAAATAACTTGGTCACTGTCAAGGTCTTTTTTTTAGTTTGACATATTGGAATCCGCTCTCATTTGGATAAATTGTCTTTTAAGCTTTGCATTTTAACAGAGATGTGTACATCCGTTTGCTGTAACCATTGGAGATGCATGATCTAAGTTATTAGTTTGAAATCCTACAAAATTTATATCCTGAAATTTTTCTTAGCTGGTGTAACAGATATTCATTTGTATTTTAATGAGTTTTGGTCACTTGCTAAGTATCTGCTTAGAATTCAGTTATGTTAGTTTAAGTTTGACTCAATAAGATTGCAGCTTGTATCTCATGGAATGAGTTAATCGTCTTTCTCTATGTCTGAAATATTGGTGCATGGTCATATTACTATGTCTGCACTCAGTTAATTGTTGGAAAGATTTTCCTAGGAAGTCGTTACTCGGTGTGCTTTAGTTCACGTTTCTGCCTTCTTCATTTCTATTTGAATCACATGTCATTTATTTAGTTGTTATCTTTTCCCTCTGGATAGATTTCTAATCTTTATCTCCCTTTCTCTTTGCATGAATACCCCTTGGGACGAGTTGGTTAAAACTCAAATGGGAATAATCAATTGCGTTGGAGTCACATTGGGGTCGAGTCCGGGCTCAAGATTCAAGAAGTGAAGATCATAGAAAGTGCTTTGTTGAGCCGCTTAATATAACTTACGCTCATGGGCATAATGTAAAAAATAAAAATAGTCATTCAATCCGGAATCTCCGGGTTCTACCTTCTAACCCTTCTCTTTCCTTATCCCGTAGAAATCCATGTCTATAGAAATTTTCCTAGAATAATTTGCTATTTATGAATGAATGTTTAATTATTTATTGAGTTATTTTGTGAATATTTATTTCTTTGAATTTCCATCTTATCTAGGAATTTCATACCTTTTAGTTAAATAGTGCGTGCAATAAAATTTGAAAATAATAAAAGTAGTAACTTTGTTCCAAATCCCTTAAATTGCAACTTCAATTGAGATTTCCTCATATTAATTAATTTTCTTACCTCTTCCCAAAGTACATTATTATTATTATTATTATTATTATTATTATTATTATTATTATTATTATTACATTTAAATTCATATTTATTTAAAGCGTAATTTATTACAATCTTAGATTTTAGCATTAATTTTAAAGTTTTGAACTAAATTTTGTAAACTTGCATTTATAGAGCTATTTTGTAAAAACCGAAGGATTAACCACATTTTGTGGATTTTCAAAAGTGCTTTTTAAATGAAAACCTTCTTTCGAAAATAATTGAACCTCTTACTTAGAATCTCTGAAAAGACCATTTTCCTTAAAACGGAGTGCTTGCACACACTATTTAATTAATTGGTTCCTAATTCTCCTAAATTAGGTGGCGACTGCAAAGAAAGCCCTTTGGAGTCCCATATTGTTGAACATTATACCCGAAACCTATCTTTTCTTAAAGAAAGGGTAATTTTTGGGGTTCAACACCAAAGCCCTCGAGGCTAAATCTTACATTGAAGGGAAGATGGCTCATTTGAAGGATCTTTGTGACGCCGAGCTGAAGAGAGTAAGGAACGAGGCTCAGTCAGCTATTTGTGAGAGGGCCAAAAAGTTTCATAACGACTTAAAGAAGAAGATGCTTAAGATAAATGAAATGGCCGCAGAGAAAGAACAATTGGCCAAGGAGAATAGTCAACTCGAGAGCGAGGTCAAGTTCTTGAGAGGCAAGGCTGATTCTTTCTCCTCGAGGCGGAGAATGAGGAGGACTCGGGCCAAAGTTGATAAGAATTGGGCCGTTATTCAGACGAGGCTGAAGTCTCTGAAGGAGTGCGCGGCGGGCTTGACCTTAATGCTGAGATTGCCTAGGCCGAGAGCAATGCTGCTGTGGCCCAGAGGCTGTTGGAAAATCTCCCCTCGAGCAGTGAGAGTTCAGACGGGGGAGGTAATGACTTCGAAGCGGTGGCTTAGAGTAGAGCTTTTATTTTCTTTTTGGTTGAGGCCTTCGTGCCGTTTTCCTTGTAAATACTTGGGCCTTTCGAGCCTTTTATTAATGAAAATTCCCTTTTGTACAATTGTTGGTTGCAAGGCTTTTTTCATTATTTCGAGCTAGCTTAGGACGACATTTCTCCCTTGAGTCGTAGGCTTCACTTAAGATTAACTATGCATGTTCAAATGAGAATAAAGAGATGTCGAATCTTAGTTTATTCCACTGATCAGATCTGCATATTTTTATTACAATAGTTGCCTGGTTATGACAGGAATTAGATGAAAGAAAATAGAATGTCATAAGTTTATTCGAACCAGTCCCTTTGTCGAGGTAACTGCTCGTGTTCCGAGGGCTTTGCCTGGAGAAGTCCCTGGCTGTTGAATTTTTGCTTGCTGCTACTTTCTTGGCCCGATCGGGGCGACTGTACTCTTCTTTGCGATTGAATAACACTCTCATGATATTTGTTGTTCTCCTCGGATGGCTCTTATTCCTCATGGGGTTGGGAACTTGATCACTTAATGCAAAGTGGATAGCACAACCTCCATTTTGTGGATCCAAGGCCTCCCAAGAATGACGTTATAGGGCTATAACCTGAAAGGTGGTTTGCTTGTTAACTCCCTCTGCAGTAGTTGTGAGGGTTATCTCTCCCAAAGTCTTCTCAGTGGAATTGTTGAACCCTGTCAGTATGGTTTCCTTTGGTACGACTAAGTCTTTTAACCATATCTTTTTGATCGCTCCATAGTTGATGATGTTCACCGAGCTTCCAGGGTCAACCAAAGCTAGTTTGACATCATAGTCGTTGATCCTGAGCATGATCACTAGCGCATCGTGATGGGGAAACATTATCCTACTACAGACCTTTTTGCTGAATACCATCTCTTTGCTCGACTCTCCTGCTCTTGCTCTCTTCTCCGTTGTAATGGATGATTTCGCCACTTTCTTTGCTGCAGCAAAGTTTATTCCATTCACTTCCAAGCCCCAAGTGATGACATTCACTACCCACTTCGGCGACTATGCTCGAGGTGGTTGCTTTTATCTTCTGTTCTTCGAATAATTGTGCTTCCCTTTGTCAGTTAGGTATTCTGCTAACACACCCTTCTTGAGCAGGTGTGCCACCTCGAGACCTAATGCTTTGCATTCTTCAGTTGCGTTTCCGTAGTCCATGTGAAATTCACAATGTTGGGTTTGGTCCCTCTTGCTCGGTGGCGTTCTCATGTCTTTCGGGAGCCTCACTCCTTGGTCCGTCATTCCCTTGATCGTGTTCACTATCTCGGAAGTGGATATATTGAATTTGTATGCAGAGATTCGAGGCAGATCTTTCTCCTTGGGTACCAAAGATGGGCCCGAAGATTTTACGTTAGAGGATGATCCATTTTTTCCTCTGAGCCTTTGGCTCACGTGCTGATGCCCCCGAAGGCATTGACTTACGTGCTGCCTTTGAGTTCCGCTGTGCGGCTTATATCATCCTTTTGAATTCCCTCGTGGTGCATCGGCACGTCGAGAGGACTTGAATCGACCTCGGTAGGAATGACCTCGTCCCGTTCTTCTCCACTCCTCTTTCTCGAGCTTGATCTTTGATGTGGCTCGGTCATGCAATTCATCCCAGGTTTGAGCTTGCCATTGCTGGAGCTCTTTCTTCAACTCAAACGCAGCTTCTGAATTACTCACATTAAGGTTCTTTTCAAAAGCCATGACTGCCAGGCTGTCGTCTATTTTTTGTAGGTCCATCATCTTGGCTTGAAAGCGCTCGAGGAAGTCCTTGATGGGCTCGAGGTATCCTTACTTTACGTCAAAGATGTCTTCCTTTATTTTAAGGATCTTTTGAGCTCCAGTATGAGCTTTAATGAACATATCTGCCAATTCATCGAAGCTGGAAATGGACTCAGAGGGGAGGAGCATGTACCAACGCAACTCCTCTTTTTCTAGGGTGTCAGCAAATTTCTTCAAGAACATGTATTCTTTTTCAATCGGGGTTAGGTAATTCCTTTTGACCATAGCCATGTATTCCATAATATGGTCAATTGGGTTCGTCGTCCCGTCATACTTCTTCAGAATTTGTAATTTGAAATATTTTGGGAAAGGCGCTGGAGCAGCTTCAGGCTTGAAGGGTAATTGGCGATATTTTTCAATGTACAGTGCTCGTTGGGGTTTGCGGACCCCTTGTACGTTCTCGAGTCGTTTCTCCATGCTGGCCTCGAATTCCTTCTTCCACTTTTCAAAGTTAGACGCGATGCTCGTTTAAGACGCTGTGGGAGCTATAGTCTCCGAGACCCTAGACGAGATCCCATTCAGGAGTTCTCTTGTATTTATTCCAACAGGAGTAGTGGTGTGGTTCCATTCATTAAACATCATGCAGGGAACATTACCGAGGGTAGAGTGAACTCTTCCGTTCCCAATGAGGGATTGCAAGGAACTCTGAAATTGCTCATTAAATTGAGCTTGTATGGCTGCTTGAGCGGGGGCCTGCTCTCGCATCTACTGTAGTGAGTTTACCATGAACTGTTGGAAGGGGTCGCCAGAATATGAGGATGTTGGTTTGGTGGCCAATGCTCCTGTTGACACCCAATTTTGTCCCTCCTTTTTCTAAAATTGGCTATATTTAACCTAAAGGTGCAATATTAATTGTTTGAGCAAATTTGCAATAAAAGGCATGCATTTACGCGTGATTATGCCCTATTTATACACTATATATTTAAATGTGATCATATAGTGTACCTTACATCATTTAGGATGTTTGTTAAATACGTGTCAAATTGTGTTGGCTTGTGCAAATTAATACAGTTTAATATTTAGTATATATTTATAATTATTTATACTTAATTAATTTGATTTGACCCTGATCATTTTATGTGTGCATTTTATTATATATAATATACGCATACTTATATTTTGTATTTCAGCACCTTTAGTTGAATTTTAGTCCAATTAGAATATTTCAGTCCTATTTTATTCATAATTTTCCACAGTTATTTGAAATTCGAATCTTTTCACTTTGAACCTAGAAGAGTGCTCGTCTAGATACATTCATCAATTACACTATACCTTTTTCCTATTGCACATATTTTATTTTAAACAAATTTTCAAATTTTCCTTTCCACCTATCACTCCCTCAATCTCTCAATTAAAATCAAATCCTTCAATTACCTAAAATCTCTCCTGCAATCTCCATAACTTAATTGATTCCTCATCCTAACGGCTCTTTGAGACTCCTGCTATAAGTAATTATCTCTTTGTTTTGAAAAGGGAGATCAGTACTAAAACAATCCATACATACACTACATCTACACGAGAACATATATAGAGACCCCACAAACCACATCCCAGTCTCTCTCCTCTGGCTTATCTTCTTCAGCCAACACACACACCAGCATACCCCACCTTACACTCTCTCATATCCCCACACAATACCATACATAACATACACAAGAACAGTACAGAAAATGGGGAACACACATACACACCATTAAAACCACCAAACACCATACATAGATAAGAAACTTACAAATACATACACTGGAGAGGAAGAGGTCCCGATCCCAGTACCTTTTCTCCTAATTCTTTCTTACACAATATACAGACACACCATCATACACCAACATCAACTCTCTCACACACATCATCAATACCACCACCACCACCGGTGGCAGCAGTAACAGAGGGAAAACGGTGGTTATTTGATGAGCACACACATACGTTATCACCTACAGATCCAGAAACACACGCCAAAAACATATCAGAACAGGGGAGATTGGGACGGGGTTAAAGATCCAAAACTAAAAAAAAAAAGAAAGCGAGATCGAAAAGAGGACATCGGGCGCGATATTGGGGGTGATATAGGAGTATCATAGATCAAAAATCAATGGCGAAAGGGAGTTTCGTCGTCTTCTCCGGCGACTGGAAAAGGCCCTTGAGGTCGGCAGTTTTCCTCGTTGCTCTTTTTTTTTTCCTTCACACTAGTTCCGCTAATTTTTATCGAGTTTTCCAGATTCAGTTGGCTATATAGTGTAGTCGATCTTCTCCCTCTGATTTGTTGTGTGCTCCGGTCTGTTTAGTAGTCATGGATTTCACCGGAAAATCATGTTTCCGGCGTGCCTGTTTCTTGTCCCCATTCTGCTTGTTTTCTAGATTTAATATTTTGTAGCCTTTGACTGATTATTGCACTAACCCACTCTGTTCATTTTTTTAACTTGATATTTTGTTGCGTTTGCCCGTTTATTGCACTAACCCATTTCGTGAATTTATGTCGACTAAATAATACTGTTAGTTGATTTATACTGATGTCGTTGGATTGATTTATACACTGATTAAATCTTTGAGTACAGGACATGATGTATTTCTGTGTATGTTCGGCAATACCTAAGAATCGAGGAAACAAATATTACAGTGTTGGCCTATGAAAATATTTCTTAATTTGAGGCCTACACATATTAAATTGACGAATATATAAGAAATTGACAGATATACAATGAATTGACGAATGTTATACCAATCACGGCCAATGAAAAATATATTTACATATAATGAGGCCTCGGGATTAATTTGAACATGATACTACACTTGATCAGTGCCGTTACACACCCCGCGTCCCTAAAACAAATAGGCTATGATGACGTGTATGAGCTGTAATTGCACAAACAAGGCGACGATGCAGTGGTGGGACCGGTACTCTGCATGGCAACACAGCCGGCCCGCGTGTTTGCAGCCGTACCAACGTATCTACCCTCAAGCCGATTCATACACACCTGGGCCTATACTTTTATAAGAAAATCCATTTCTCCTTTATTTTAAATTATTATTATTATTATCATCATTATTATTATTATTATTATTATTATTGTTGTTGTTGTTGTTGTTGTTGTTGTTGTTGTTGTTGTTGTTGTTGTTGTCACTATTATCATTATTTTTACTAACTCATGTTCTTTATATTTTGCGAGGTAAAATTGGATGAGAGAGGACAGTCTATTTTGGAAGAGAACAATTCAAAGAAAAATCATTTTATTGTTATTATTATTATTATTTTATTATTATCATTATCATTATTATTATTATTATTATTATTATTATTTATTATTATTATTTTTATTTTACTAATTCATTTTTATCTTTTTGCAAGGTGTAATTCTCCAAGGAGGAAGCCATTAGCAAATCACACCTTTTACTTAATACCACATGCATATTTTACTAGTCATTCAAATTATTTTTCTATTCTTAGTTACTTAGTTTATTTGCTTAGCTGCTTGTTTTGAATCCCAATTATTTAGTTCGGCCGGGAACCACATTTGGTGGAATCTGAGAGGTGCCTAACACCTTCCTCTTGGGTTAATTTGAACCCTTACTCAGAGTATCCGGTTCGTAGATCAAGTTTCGGAGTTAACAATTAAATCGGCTAGAAACAAAGTAGGTGCCCTATTACGCCTAGTTAAAAAATATGCTAGGTGGCGACTTCAAGTCTTTACCCGTGAGTTCCAATAAGTCTAGCCCTTTTTCGAACTTTAACCGATTCGGAGAAAAATGGGTGTCTACAGAATGGCGACTCCACTGGGGATATCAAGGTTCTACCATAACGGACTTTTGATTTGGATTCCTTGCGTTTATTTTCTTTTCTTATCATTTTGAATACTAACTTTTCTTTCTTTCCCTTTCACAGGATTGATGTTTATCTTTAGAAGTTTAAATTTTTAGCGCTCTTTCTCTAAATTCATTGTTCTATTTATTTTTATTTGCACTTCCTCCACTCCTGGAATATTTACACTTGCACACACCATGAACGATTGCGTGGACCCTACGGTCGTTCCACTATCAAAGCACCCTTTAGGGAAACTACGCAAAATTAGCCAACTAGCGAAGCTTTTGGCAATTTTCGTACTTTCGACTTTCAAGTTATTCGCTTGGGAGAAACTTTGTCTAGAAACCCACTCTTAGATGCCATTGGAAGCATACATCATACTCAATGTTTTAAATTCTTTTTATCGTTTTAAATTATGCTTGCTTGATTATTTCATTTTTAGAATTAACTTGTTACCTTTGGCTTTCCTTTTTGTTTTTTAATTTATTTTTTTGAACTACTTAAACATGTGCATTCTCTTTCAAAACTCATGCATTTTTAAAAATATGTGCATTTCTTTCAAAACTTGTATATTTTTAAACTTGTGCATGCCACTCACACCTCCGCCACTCCTGGCAATTGCAAAATCGTGCGTTGAAAAAAAGTGGTGGTTACAACCACTTCTTTCCTCACGAAAAATTTCTTTAGGGGGAAGGACTCGGAACCTATTTGGTCCGAGACGTTTCCGCTCCCGAGCTGTCCATTTGGGAGGATAATAAAACCCGGTTTAGCTAACTCCATTCCTTAGTAGCGGCATTAGGAATCATTCATCATGACATGTCATTAGTCGACTTGTTCTCAAGTCCGATAGGCCAACTTGGTCAAACAATCCGAACAGGTTTTGAACCTCCAAAGAGCGTTGAACATGATTTATTTGCATTTACTTAAAGGGTTGAATGTGCAAAATGTGGATCGTTTATTGACATTGTTCTGCATTCAGTGCTATTCAGAGGCACGAAGGTTACCCAACGGGCGTTAAAATCCCAAATTGAATCAGAAATGATTGTTTGTTCATAGACAGTCGAAATTATTCTGTATTCAATGACATTCAAAGGCACGTAGGTAACCTAAGAGGCATTGAAAGCCTAAATTGAATAAGAAACAACCTTTTATTCCCAAAAGATTGGAATCATTCTGTATTCAATTCTATTCAAAGGCCTAAATGGTAATAAAAAAGGCATTAAAGGCCCAATTTGAAGCAGAAATGACCGCTTGATAGATGGGATGACACATAATGAGCATTTATCCTTTAGGCATTATATAAAGATTTTTCATCCGTGGTTTGTCAAAAGTCCATTAGAAACTTTTGTTTAAAGTGTCTAAAGGGTTCTCAACCCACAGCGACACATCTCTTCATATTCTCTGTTGCATTGTTTTCAAAAGCTTGTGCAAGTTGATCATTTATTTACAGTAAAGTGACTTTTAGGCATTTTCTTCTCCCTTTTCCTATCGTTCTTCACCTTTTCCAACAGATCATGGTCGATAGAACATTTGACATGGTTACTGAAATCCCTCAGTTACTCAGAGATTGGTGGGGAAACTTAAGCATAGATCAACAAGACCGAGTTAAAGTGGTGTTGGGGAACCTGATTTCACTAATGGAGCACACGGCAATGAGAGGGATAGTAGAAGCAGCAGTACATTATTGGGATGCAGACCGAGCAGTTTTTCACTTTGGGAGTTTAGAGTTGACACCATTACTAGAAGAAATAGGTTGGTTAACCCAATTACCATTCGAAAGTGGAGAAGTCTTGATGCCTAAGAACATTGCACCCGAGGTAGGGTTTAAGCCCGAGCTATGCACAGACAGTATAAAGCAGCTGGAAATTTCTCTGAATTCCCTCTACATCAAATTTGGGTATGGAGAAGCATTTCAAGAATTCAAAGACTATTTCAGCATTACCAAGGTAGATTGGCAAGAGCGGAGGGTACTTGCTTTTATCACCAGCTTTTTAGGGACTGTCGTGTTTCCAGAACACAAAGGACGAGTTGATGTTTACATGGTATCAATTGCCGATACCTAACTCAAGGACTTCAACAAAAAATACACTTTGGTACCGATGATTATTGCAGAAATGTACCGAGCTTTAGAAAAATGCAAGAAATGTGCTAGCTTTTTCGAGGATTGCAATTTGCTTTTACAAATTTGGCTGATGGAGCATTTACAAAAGATGGATAGCACAGAGCAAGCTTTCCATTCCATACCAAGAGAAAACTACGTCTTGGCTCATACTGCCCTCATGGACAATGCTCTTGGGAAGTGGAACCGGCTGATAACTGCAATTGGTTTGCACCACATTTTCTGCCAGTTGACATCCGAGAGTATACAATGGATGTTCGATTACTTTCCCAGCACTACAGTGATCACACGGTCGGAAAGGGACTCATTTCTCGTTTTAGTAGGCTTTAGAGGAGTTTACCCATACACTCCTTTAAGGGTACTTAGACAAGCAGGGAGAAAGCAGACTGTACCCCAAATTGTTGACATAAGAAGTTCAAAGCAGATATTTTCGGAGGAATGGTACCATTCAAAGACAAGATATTAGAACTTTGGAAAGGAAGACACCGAATGGAGTTCGAGACTATTGGACGAGACAGGTTTGATGCAGGCTATGATGAAGACTACCCAGACTGGCTCAGGAAAGACATAGCAAAGGCAGTTCAACCAAGAGCAACAAGAAAAAGGAAAAGAAATGCCAATGAATTAGAATCTGAGTGCAAAAGGCTACACAAACAACTGGCAAAGGCATGAGAGAAAATTGAAAAAAAGTGAGGTTTGGTCGAAGCAAAGAACAAAGAAAAGGACAAATGGCGCAAAAAGGCAGAACTCCTGATAAAACGAATAGAGTCTATAGGTGTATGGGCTAGCGAAGGAATGAATTCTGTGGCTGGCAAAGGAATAGAGGAAAAAGGAAGGAAGGCTTGGGAAATGTTGAAGAATTTCACATTTGACATATCCCGGCTCTTAACTGATGCAAGACAATATCATATCCCAAGGAGATTCATCAGAGGCAAGCTTGTCCGAGGGAGACTCATTCGAAGAAGAGGAGGTTTCTTCTGGGGATGGATCAACATGAAAGATGTTCAATTGGTCATGATTTAATCTCCCAGCAATGTTTAGTCTTTTCCTTCTCTTACGCTATTTTAATATCAGCCAAAGTAATAAAGACCAATAAAACAATATTTATCTTTTAGGATCTCCCCATTGTTAGCAAATGAAGTGATACATGTGGCACAAAGTACTTCTCAAATCGTCAAGCAGTCTTTTGCATTGTAGGATGCATTTCTTATCTGATATGTGTGCATTGCATCATTTTGTTTCTTGCTCTAGGACTTTTTATACCTAAGTCAATCCCTTCCCAAATCCAATCTCCTATCAAGGCACCTCATCTCCCTGCTCCATGCCCAAATTATGATATCAGAATTTTTCGCATGTCCTGATATTCCCTATCCCTCACAAACTCAAAAATCTATTATCCAAAAGGTTGGCTTAAGTTAAATACTAAGGCAGAAGATTTGGTTAAGCAAAATGCACTTATCAGGGATTTTTTCAAAACAAGAAGAGTTTGTACTAGCAGGCACTATACACAAAAAGCGAAAAATTAATAGGGCAAGAGATTTGTTGGTCAAACTCAAAGGCATACATGACTTACCGAAATATTTTATTTTGGCACAATGTTTGAGGATCATTTTGTCGATCTAGTTCATATTGTAATAGATTTAATGCAATCAAAAATATTTCCAAATTTGCACCTATTCATGGCCAAAAAGACGTTCAAAGGGTTATCACAAGGCAATAAGGAAGTGAGAAATGATCGGAACCCGATTGATGATACAAGGGTTTATGCATAGCAACCAAAATTAGCAGGCTGATTCGATTTGGAGAAGAATGCAAAGACGCAGTGACTAAAATTCTATTATATGATGGATCTAGAAACTCTTGCTGAGTATTGAAAGTATATCCTTACCAACTAGCAAGTGTGGGACGAGACGATGAACTCAAGATGAAGCTATTTGAGACACTTACAAGACCATGAATTAATTTGATACAAAAACAGGGGCAGACAGATTTCTTGGAGCAATTTTGGTCAAAAGCTTTATGACAACAACTAAATTGAGCAAGGAATACAATATG
The DNA here is from genome assembly GCA_029990575.1 of Petunia axillaris subsp. axillaris. Taxonomy (NCBI): domain Eukaryota; kingdom Viridiplantae; phylum Streptophyta; class Magnoliopsida; order Solanales; family Solanaceae; genus Petunia; species Petunia axillaris. The sequence continues at coordinate 5,452,032 of JARKNS010000001.1, read as the reverse complement.
GTTAACCTCTAAAACGGTCTTGACTGAAGCAGCGATCTAAGAATATACATGATACACCGACATCGGTCTCTTTGCAACGAAATCTACCTGACAAGCAAAAGTTGAGGCAAATATTGAATTGTAGCAGTTGGTTGACAAGTATGAGAGACATTAAGTATCTCTCTCGAAGACACATGGGTATCATGACACACAAATTTGCAAGAAAGGATGACAAATACACTAACGTCTTGGTGTTCGACAAAAGCCAACTTCCTTTTCAGTCATATATATACCCCTTACCTGAAATTTTTGTCAACTTTGGATTGGGGTCTAAACAGACCCATCTCCTGCTTAAGCAAGCATCAATCATTTAACCAAAATCCTTGTCTTGACTGCTACATAAAGTACTCAGGAAATATTTTCCGATATCTGTGCATTCTATCATAGTCTCCAACCCAAAGGATAATCTATCATCCGTAGTCTAGACATTCTCTTAAGCTCTATGTATTGTTTTTGCATCTAATCTTTACTAAAATGATAACACAGTTTTGCGTATTTTGTCACTTTATTACGGTTGCTTTGCATTTGAACACTGAAGTTGGTCAAAAATCTGCATTAAGGAGAAGCCGAAATGGCAAACCGAGCCAAAAATATTTACTTCTGGAACAAAGTCTTTCGAACCATGAGCACATGACACCGAGAGAATTCAAAAAATCCTACCACTATGCAAGTTCTTTGTGATAGACAAACAAGATCAACCAGCGGTATATCCATACAAGTATCACAAGAAAGAGATCCAATCACTACACAACCAGAACCTGCAAAACCCACAACCCCACACTGCACCCAACTTACGCAATAAATAATCTCCCTTCTGTCAAGACTTTCAAAGGCTCAACACAATTAAGGACAAACGAAAAGACAAAACCTCACACCTTTACTCCTTTAGCTCATTCAAAAGATATTGCAACCAACATACAAACTACTCCCTAGATACCCATTCCGAAAATCGATCCAATAAAGATCTACACCCTTCACTCAAATATTCAATACCCTGATATCACGAAATACCCAACACTGAAACACAAAATTTGAAGCCTGATTGGCAAAGGCCAAACACTGATACAACAAGAACCAACAAATGGAAGTTGCAAAACTCTCGAGCCACAACTACATTTTCTACACAGACCAATCTATCAAAAATAAGCAAGAAACATGAAGACACCCATAACAGCGCAAGACAAAATACAATTTTGGATAACCTCCAATCCGGCTCATCTAAACACCAAACCTCGGTCTAAGTATGCAAGTACCTACATAATCACAGTCATTGAGATATCTAATAATCACACTGAAGGATTAATGCGGATTCAAGCCAATACATTAGTGTTCAGTGCAATGCAACCACTTTGTTTCGATTGATGAATCTTTCTTTGATAGTAGACCTTTCAATAGAAACACAAGATTTGCAGGCAATCACAACAGACATGATAGCACTTTAGCCACGTCAGGCTTCTAATATGACGACCAGCCACGTCAGGCTTAAAATATGACGACTAGCCACGTCAGGCTTATAATAAGACGATCAGCCACGTCAGACTTAGAATATGAAGATCAGCCACGTCAGGATTAGAATATGACGATCAGCCTCATCGGGCTTAGAATTGATGATTAGCCCCGTCAAGCTTATAATATGATGGCTAGTCCTGTCAGGCTTCGAATATGACAATTAGGCCCGTTCGCCTTAGAATTGGACATACTCATTCTTTCTGTTTTGCAAGCACTACTATAATCAGCCCTGTCCGGCTTAAAATAGGACAAGCTCACATATTTTGTTTTGCAAGCACCACTATAATAGGCCCGTCTGCCTTGAAAGTTGACATACACACATATTTTATGTTTGTTTTGCAGGCACTACTATAATGTGATGATCTATCAAAGGCAATAAACTGTGGCAGAATTTTTGAGGATCCCCTCAAATATTCCAAAAGACGCAAGCTGAAACTGGGGCTTAAATTTTTGAGATCCCCTAAAAAATTTCAAAAGAGACGAAGTATAGAAACTGGGAATTCACTGAAGAAAGCTTGACCAAGGCCTAGCATTCATGAAAGAAGTCACTACAGGAAGAAGATGCGGGGCAGATGAGGAATGCACAAATCAAACCTCTCCCCCGCAATTCACAAATTTTTTTCTTTGAGTGCAGGCATTATAAAAGTAGAAACACGACGACCTTCTTAGCAGCATTGCAGACATGATAATGTCATTTTATTTTTAGCACTTTACTTTACTTTTTGTTCACAGGGTACACAGCCCAGCGACAAGCACTTTACTTTTTGTTCGCAGGATACACCGCCCGACGACAGGCAATTTACTTTTTGTTCGCAGGGTACACAGCCCGACGACAGGCACTTTACTTTTTGTTCGCAGGGTACACAGCCCGGCGACATGCACTTTACTTTTTGTTCGCAAGGTACACAGCCCGACGACAAGCTCTTCACTCGTTGTATGCAGAGTATGCAGCTCCTGATGAGCAGGCAAATATCTCCTGATGAAAGGCAGTTAGTAGCTCCTGACGAGCAAGCAAATAGCTCCCAATGAGCTGGCAATTCTCCCGACGAGAGGAACTTCTTTTCTTCTCTTGCACTATATTTTGTTCGCAGGGTACACAGCCTGACGCGACAGACACGCATTTCATGACGAGAGGCAGTAGCAGTAGGTCCTTTTTACAAGGAGGTAATGGCAATGCTGATGAGCACGCAGGTCTCTTTACAAGAGGCACTGGCAAGACGATCCAATGACAGGAGAGTCTACTTTACATTTACAAATATTATTTTCAACAAGCTCACCATTATTGCAGGAAACAGCGTGACAGTGTCCCAGGGTATACAGCCCGACACGAAAAATAATTATCTCTTGACAAGACGCACCTAAATGAATATACCCAGAGGAGAAGCATATATTTCCTAACACTCAAAGCACCTGGAAACAGTAGACAACTACATGACAAAGGAGAGCTCAACTCTATAGGGGAGTTTACTTTATCATTATCTTTGGTTGCAGTTATCCTACTTTTGTTGCAGGACACTCTCCGACCCCTTGATAAAGCGTCCATTTCACATACCCTTACGCTTTCTCCCTAAAAAATCACTATCGCACATGAATTTGTGCCACCGCAAAACCTCAAATACATACAAGGCATCATACGAAAACCCAATTCAAGAAGCCTAACCCTACAAATAATGCTTTTGTTACACCCACAAACTATCTATTCTGCGGAGTTCTAAAGTACTCAAATCTATATTTCCCTACTTGCACCAGTGATCTACCTAAACTTTCCTTGCCGATTGGATGTCAGTTTTGTATTCCTTCCTATTCAAGCCTATCTGTGAATCGTGCATGTTCTCATACTTAATCGTGCCCATCTATTTGAATCGTGCGCACTTATAAAGGTCGTTCTTCAAATGTTTCCCAGCTCAGTCAAGGCAATATTGAAGGCAAGATGACCTATTTATCGAGATGAAGTGGAGACTATGTCCGTGTAAACTCCTCTTTATGGGTGTGTCGTGCACCAAATCTTCATAATTAGGATGATTACAAGCTCTTTTCTCATGCTCGATCTATTGGCGATATCTCGTCTTCGATAGTGCCTCTGTTTTATTCTTTAATCATTTATCTCGCCAAGAGGCAAAGCATATACAAATCTAAACTTTACACACTTGGATAAGTTTAGTCTTTACATCCAAAATCGTGCGCCATAAATATCTCACACAGGCAACATGCCATTCTAGAACTACACACGGCCTGATTCTCGTGAAACCCGAGATATGTAGGCAACTCAGAGACCAGGGTTCGGCCAAAATACCTCCAAAACTCTCCGTCGTGACAAAATTGGATACTCCGTCAATTATCTTTGCTCGAAGATTTTTTCATCATTCTCGGGCAAAGAGGGGCAACTGTTGACACCCAATTTCGTCCCTCATTTTTCTAAAATTGGCTATATTTAACTTAAATGTGCAATTTAATTGTTTGAGCAAATTTGCATTAGAAGGCATGCATTTAAGTGTGATTATGCCCTATTTATACACTATATATTTAAATGTGATCATATAGTGTACCTTGCATCATTTAGGATGTTTGTTAAATACGTGTCAATTTGTGTTGGCTTGTGCAAATTAATACATTTTAATATTTTGTATTTATTTATAATTATTTATACTTAATTAATTTGATTTGACCCTGATCATTTTATGTGAGCATTTTATTATATATAATATACGTATATTTTTATTTTTATTTCAGCGCCTTTAGTTGAATTTTGTTCCAATTAGAATATCCCAGTCCTATTTATTCATAATTTTTCACAGTTATTTGAAATTCGAATCTTTTCACTTTGAACATAGACGAGTGCTCGTCTAGATACGTTCATCAATTACACTATACCTTTTTCCTTTTCCTCCTATTTTATTTTAAACAAATTTTCAAAATGATTTTCCTTTCCACCTATCACTCCCTCAATCTCTCAATTAAAATCAAATCCCTCAATTACCTAAAATCTCTCCCGCAATCTCCATGGCTTAATTGATTCCTCATCCTTACGGCTCTTTGAGACTCCTGCTATAAGTAATTATCTCTTTATTTTGAAAAGGGAGATCAGTACTAACACAATGCATACATACACTACATCTACACGAGAACATATACAGAGACCTCACAAACAATACCCCGGTCTCTCTCCTCTGGCTTGTCTTCTTCAGCCAAAACACACACCAGCATACCCCACCTCACACTCTCTCATCTATCCCACACAATACCATACACAGCATACACAAGAACAGTACAGAAAATAGGGAACACACATACACACCATTAAAACCACCAAACACCATACACAGATCAAAAACATACAAATACATACACCAGAGAGGAAGGGGTCCCGATCCCATTACCTTTTCTCCTAATTCTTTCTTATACAATATACAGAGACACCGTCATACACCATCTTCCACTCTCTCATACACATCATCAATACCACCACCACCACCAGTGGCAGCAGTAACAGAGGGAAAACGGTGGTTATTTGATGAACACACACATATGTTATTACCTACAGATCCAGAAACACATGCCAAAAACATATCAGAACAGGGGAGATCGAGCACGGGGGTTAAAGATCCAAAACTACAAAAACGTGAGATCGAAAAGAGGACATTGGGTGCGATATTGGGGGTGATACAGGAGTATCATAGATAAAAAATCAATGGTGAAAAGGAGTTTAGTCGTCTGCTTCGGCGACTAGAAAAGGCCCTTCTCACTGGCAGTTTTCCTCGTTGCTCTGTTTTTGTTCCTTCATACTGGTTCCGCTAATTTTTTGTCGAGTTTTGCAGATTCAGTTGGCTACATCATGTAGTCATGATTTTTTGGGCTAGGGACAGTGGTAGTGACGCCATTGGGAAGTCGCTCCTCTCCCTCTGATTCGTTGGTGTGCTCCGGTCTGTTTAGTAGTCATGGACTTCAGCGGAAAATCATGTTTCCGGCGTGCCTGTTTCTTGTCCCCATTCTTCTTGTTTTCTAGATTTGATATTTTGTAGCCTTTGGCTGATCATTGCACTAACCCACTCTGTTCGTTTTCTGGTCTTAATATTTTGTTGCCTTTGACCGTTTATTGCACTAACCCATTTCGTGGATTTATGTCAACTAAATAATACTATTAGTTGATTTATCTTGATGTCGTTGGATTGATTTATACACTGATTAAATCTTTGAGTACAGGACATGACGTATTTTTGGGTATGTTCGGCAATACCTAAGAATCGAGGATACAAATATTACACTGTTGGCCTATGAAAATATTTCTTACTTTGAGGCCTACACATATTAAATTGACGAATATACAAGGAATTGACGGATATGTAACGAATTGACGAATGTTATACCAATCACGACCAATGAAAAATATATTTACATATATCGAGGCCTCGGGATTAATTTAAACATGATACTACACTTGATCAGTCCCGTTACACACCCCGCGTCCCTAAAACAAATAGGCTATGATGACGTGTATGAGCTGTAATTGCAAAAACGAGCCGAGGATGGAGTGGTGGGACCGGTACTTGGCATGGCAACACAGCCGCCGGCGTGTTTGCAGCCGTAGCAACGTCTCTAACCTCAAGCCGATTCATACAAACCTGAGCCTATATTTTTATAAAAAAAATCTCTTTCCCCTTTATTTTAAATTATTATTATTATTATTATTATTATTATTATTATTATTATTATTATTATTATTATTATTATTATTATTATTATTATTATTGTTGTTGTTGTTGTTGTTGTTGTCACTATTATCATTATTTTTAGTAACTCATTTTCTTTATATTTTGCAAGGTAAAATTGGATTAGAGACGACAGTCTATTTTGGAAGAGAACAATTCAAAGAAAAATCCTTTTATTGTTATTATTATTATTTTATTCTTATTATTATTAGTATTGGTATTTATTACTATTATTTTTATTTTACTAATTCATTTTCATCTTTTTGCAAGCTGTAATTCTCCAGAGAGGAAGCCATTAGAAAATCACATCTTTTACTTAATACCATATGCATATTTTACTAGTCATTTAAATTATTTGTCTATTCTTAGTTACTTAGTTTATTTGCTTAGCTGCTTGTTTTGAATCCCAATTATTTAGTTCGGTGGGGAACCGCATTTGGTGGAATCTGAGAGGTGCCTAACACCTTCCGCTTAGGTTAATTTGAACCCTTACTCAAAATATCCAGTTCGTAGATCAAGTTTCGGAGTTAACATTAAAATTGGCTAGAAATAAAGTAGGTGCTTTAATACTCCTAGTTAAAAAATATGTTAGGTGGCGACTCCAAGTATTTACCCGTGAGTTCTAATAAGTCGAGTCCTCTTTCAAACTATAACCGATTCGGGCAAAAAATGGGTGTCAACAGCTCCTACATGAGGTACCGGACCGATCGGTGGAGTGGACCCGCTTGGGGGAGTCAACCCAACTAATGGATCTGAGGTGTTCGTTGGGATGGGGCTAATGGGCGGTGTCGAGCCAGTTGGGTGTAATAGGATTCTACTATTGGTCTCGGTGGCACCCATTGTCTAGTCTGGCACTTGAATAGTCATGCTGTCATTGACAGCGTCCGGTATTTTGTTTTTGATGAAAAGATCGAAACTACGGACTTCGGAATATATGTTATTACCAGATCCCCACAGATGGCGCCAATTTGTGTTGGCCTAAATCAGGATAGGACAACAAGTCGAATTTGTATTGGGTTTAACTGGTAATTTGCTTGTATCGAAGTGACGTTTGAGCTAGTTGAATTCGAACTGAGCAAAAAGCTTTAGAAAACAACGAGGCAAGAAATATTTAGAAAGATAAACGAGACAACGAATAGAAAGTAAAGTTGAATATTGTATTGATCATGTCCTGTTGTTTACATATGAACCCTATTTATAATCAGGAGAAGAAATGACGTTGCAAATATCATAATTGTGCCTTTATGGCCATTTTTAATCTTAATTGACCCACGATCTTTCTCTTTAATGCTAGAGCAATGGTGGACGGTTACAAAGATTGACCCTTGTCTCCGAGGCGTGACATCCGCTCGAGGTGACGAGATTTTGTCCGAGCTTGATACTTCGAGCTAACTTCCTCTCATATCCTCAGGCAATTTACCGGGGTGAGGAACTATGCAGTCCTTCCTCGGGAATTCACCTCGTGGAGCGATCTTCGTGTTACACCTCGAGGTCTTACTCGAGACCTTGGTGATTTTTATCCAATACAGAATATATATACTTCACATTAGTACATGAAGAATGACTTAACCCTACACTAATTCCTAGTATCTATTAGCTAATACTCTCTCCGTCTCGTTTTATTTGTCCTCCTTACTATAAATAGTCGTCTCAAATTATTTGTCCATTTAGGAGTTCAAAGCAAAATTAACTATTTTTTCCCACTTTGCCCATAGTATTAATTGATCTTGAATGTAGAAACAAGAGTTAATATTTATTGGAGAGAGAATAATATGGTGGGTAAATTAGTCAAAAATATCTCCTCAATAATATTTTCTTAAGGGACATGTAAAAATAAATGAAACAAATAAAACGAGACGAATGGAGTATATATAAAGTTGATATAACATTGAAACTTCACGTCCTTTACAAATTTAAAGGAAAAAACTATAAAAATAATTGACTTCAACGTCCTAAAATTACTCTTCGTTCTTTCTAATCTTGGAAGTATCTACTCGATGAAATATTTCAGCTTTTCAGGGTATAATAGTTTATTTTCATCGATTAATATTTTGAGCAATTACAATAATAAGTGGTTAAGCCGAAAAACTAATTCAACAACTAAAGAAATTTTATTTCACATACAATTTAATAATGTCAGTAACTTAAATTAATTTTAATTTAGAAACACAGATGAATTTGTTTACATAAACACATAGAACTTACATGAAGTAAAAGTGTTCAAGTCGTCGTGAGTGGCAAAATTTGTAAGCCAAACTTTCCTCCCATAAACATTGCCAAAACTATAATCGGTGATATAAAGACGCAGTTATTTCCAAGAATTTATCTGTTCGGTGCTTATAAAATTTGGTACTGATGCACCACGAAGCTGCTGTCTCCTTTCTAAAGCAACCATACGCAACTAATGAAAAAAAAAAATACTGTGTAATAGCATAGCTTATTGAAAAAACTTTGAAGTATATATAATTATGCTTAGGCAAAGTACATCTAACAGTGATGTATGAATTTCAGAAGACACATTGTTTGGACTTCGTCATATTTATCACAATAACTAAGAGTCACATGTAAGGCTGTCCAATGGTCCGGTTTGCACCGGACCGGACCGGCGCAAGCCGGACCAAATGAAAAAAAAATTACGCGGTTCGTTCCCCGATCCGTCACCCCCAAAATGAACCGACCGAACCGGGAAAAAAATGGACCGGAACCGGACCCGGACCGGAAAGATAAAAAAAAATTCAGGTGGGCTTGTGCAAAAAATAGCCGTTGGGCAACGGCTCTTTCACGCACAGCCGTTGGCCCAACGGCCAAAAAGGGCCATATTTGCTCCCCCACCCCCTAGGCGCCCCCATGCCCCCCTCTCCCAACCTATTTTTTTATAAATACCATCATTTTTCATCAATTTATTCACAATTTCTCTAATATTCTCTCTAAATCTCTCTCAATTTCTCTTATTTCTACCAAGGCTATTTGCTAAATAATTCAAAGTTGCTCTTGCAAAAAGGATTTAAGTGCTAAATTGCATTACAAAAAAAATATTTGGAGTGAAGTGGAAAATTGTTCGGTGCGGTATCTATTTTAATTTTTGTGCAATATTGTTTGTAGCATATTTTAGTAATTTATTTGTTTGATTTACTTATAAATTATAAAAATATCTGGACTGTGGAGATCAATTACTGGGCGTACGGGTAGCGGTCGTAGATCACGTGCTTCTAACCGAGGGGGGGATAATAGACGTAGTCGTGCTTTAGGTAAAAGACCAATTGGTACTTCTAGCGCTCCTTCTCATCTAGATGATTTTACTCAGGAAGATGACTCGCAATTTTATCATGATTTTGATTTTGATCAACTACTAGAAAATGATATATTAGAGGCACGATATCAAGAAAATACCGAAGGGGCTAATTTAGAAGATGAAACACCCACTAGTCAATTTCATGGTTAACCTGAAGAAACTGAATTACCACCTATACCTCCTAGTAGAGAACCAGCGGTACGACCCGAAAGATCGAATGTGTGGAAATTTATGACTAAAAATGTTTCGGCTCAGACCGCTAAATGTAATATTTGTAAAAAAGTTTGGGATTTTAAAACCGGCAAGCATAATAGTGGGACGGGAAAGTTGAGAACACACTTAGAAAACCATCATAAGGATGAATGGAAAAAGAGGCCGGGTGGCACTCGTTCAGGGAACAGAATGGCTCCATCGCAAGGTAGAGGAGTCCAATAGGAAATTAACCCAGTGACGGGAGGGGGGGGGGTTATGCATTATGATAAGAAGAAAGATAGGGAACAAATGACAAAAATGATTGCGGTAGAGTGCTTACCTTTTACATTTGCTTCTTGTCAAGGTTTTATTCGTTATATTCAAACCGTATATAATCCATCTTTTCAAGGTTTTCCAAAAACTACGGTTAGAATTGATATTATAAAATTTAAAAATTAATATAGACAATATTTACGATATATATTTTATCACTTTGATTGTAGAGTTTGTCTTACTACTGATTTGGGTCGTGGTGTTAATGGGTATGAGTATTTACCAGCTACTTGTCATTGGATAGATCTTAACTAGGTAATGCAAAAAAGAATTTTAGCATATTGCGCTGTCGATGAACCACACACGGGAGAATTTATTAAGAGAGAAGTTTCTAATATTTGTAACGCGTATTTTATTAGTAACAAAATTTTAAGTATAACTCTTGATAATGCTGCAAACAATGATTTTGCTATTGGTAAGTTAAGACCCGCATTGCATCCCCATTTTGAAGAATTGTGTTCATGTTAGATGTGCATGTCATATATATAATTTAGTTGTAAAAGATGGTCTTCAGTTATTTGATCCTACTATTTTGAAGGTTAGACACGCAATTAGTTATATTTTTAAATCTAAAAAACCGGATAGATGGAGGGACTTTCAGGTAGAGTGTGTGAATGAAGGTTTGCGGCCTAGAAGAGTTCCTAAGGAAGTTTCAACTAGTTGGAACACTGTATATGACTCTTTGTCTGTTGCTTACACTTTACGAGCGCCTATAACTAGTTATTTTAATGGCAAAGTGGCTGTAGAGTATCACCTAGAAGAATCTGATTGGCAACTTGTTGAGTATCTTCTTCTTTTTATAGAAAAGTTTTTTTATGCTACTAAAGAATTTTCCGGTCAATATTATCCTACAGTTACTACCATGTTGTATTTTATAGCTGGAATAGCAGAATTACTTAACGATTATAGAGTAGTGCCTGGTTATGAACAAGCCGTAGAAGCAATGATTGAAAAATTAAAAAATATTTTTTTCCTATTCCACCACTTTATTGCATTGCTTCTGTATTACATCCCTGTTTTAAACGTTTTAATACCGAAATGCTTATTAGAGAAATTTATCAAAGTTTGAGAATTACTGATGAAGAAACACCAAGTGTAGATACAGCTTGTGCGCAGGTAATTGTAGATTGCCAACGGATTTATGAAAGATATAGGAGTGCAGCTGATAATGTTGTTCCAAGTGTTCCAAGTGGAGCTGGATCAAGTTCAACGCAGGCGAGTAAAAGAGCTGCAGCCGGATTGGGAAGTTTTTCCAGCCTTAATCAAAGGCTTTCTAGCAGGCATTCAAGAAGCAGCGGAGGATTCAAAGAGCTTGATGTTTATTTATTTCATAGTCGCAAGGAAATTGATTATTTTGGAAGCGATCAACTACTGCCATTTTGGAAGAATCAACAAGCACAGTTTCCAGCTTTAGCAAAAATGGCACGGGATATTCTAACTATTCAAGCATCATCAGTTGCTTCAGAAAGCGCATTTAGCCAAGGAAGATTACAAATTGGAGATCATAGACATTCATTAAAGGAAGAAGCAATGGAGACGGCCGTATTATTCAGAGATTGGATTAGATCGGAGCGAAGAAAATTTGGATTTGCAGAAGATGAACTAGCAGATGCAGAAGCAGCAACCGAAATTTTATCAGGCGATGGAAATGTGGACAATGAAAATGATTATGAAGAAGATGAATCTTTGCCACCGGTTCCTCCAGAGGTGCCAGAAGAAATTATTCAGAAAATGAGAAGTTTTTTTATTAATATGTAGTTTTGCAATTTAATATCTATGTAGTATGTACTTTGCAAAAAAAAATTCAACCATTATTCAATAAAATGCGTTACGCCTTGCTATTAAGTTATAAATTATAATCCTTTGTTATATTCTCAATTATCCTTTGCTATTAAGTTACCTCTTTGCAATTCAATACTTAAATACTACTAGTAAATACTAAAGAGTAAATACTAAATACTAAATACTTAATACTAAAATACTAAATACTAAAAACTAATTACTAAATACTATTATACTACTAACTTAGTATTAAGTTTGAAAAAATAACAAGTGTTATGTCTTGCTACTAAGTTATCATTGTTTTATATATTCTCAATTATACTTTTACAGTTTAATACTTAAATACTAAATACTAAATACTAAAAATACTAAATAATAAATACTACTAACTTAATACGTAGTATTAAGTTTGAAAAAATAACAAGTGTTATGTCTTGCTACTAAGTTACCATTGTTTATATATATATCTCAATTATATTTTTGCAATTTAATACTTAAATATTAAATACTAAAATACTGCATACTTAATACTTTAATACTAGTATTATATAAGTTATTACATAAAAAATAGATGCCTTGCAATCAATTTATATTTTGTTATTATTTTTTAATTTAAAATTCAAAAACTACAAAGGCTATTAAAAATAAAAATAAAAACCAAAAAAAATAAAATAAAATAAACGTCCAAACCGGGCAGGATCGGCCCAACACAACAAAAAATCCAAATCAGCTCCCTTTTGAAAATAGCCGTTGGCAACGGCCAAAAAACGGCTATTTTTCCCACCCCCACACCCATAAACGCCCCAACAGCCCTCCCCTACCTATTTTTCCTATAAATACTCTCATATTTCATCAAACTAATCACAATTCAATATTTTCTATTCATTTCTCTTAAAAACTTTCTAACAAAGGCTATTTTTATAAATTTTCTATCAAAATGGCTGCAAATGCAAATAATCCTACTCAAGTTCAAGGTGCTACTACAGAAGGTCCGTCTAGTCCAAGAACTGGAAGATCCCAAGTTTGAGAATTTATCACAAAAAATAATAATACCGGCAAGGCTCAATGTACTCTTTGTAAGAAAGTTTGGAATTGGAATGATGAAACTGGATCAAATTATGGAGGGATGGGGAAGTTTAAGACTCACTTGAAATACCATCATGCCCCCGAATGGGCAGCTCGTGGTGGTGGCATATATCTGCAACCACGTAATAATTGAGTCGTTGAAGTTGAAGATTTATGTATTTTTCTAATTTCTAGTCTATTTTCTAGTTTTTATTTTCTAATTATGCATTTCCAACTTAATGTACTGTCGTATTGTTGAATAAAATGTGTGTTTTGTGTTGTTTATTTAGTCTACCATATATTTTTTTTAATCTATTTCAAACAATCAAAAATATAAGTTAAAAAACAAAAAAATTAACCAAACAGGACCGGACCGGACCGGTTCGAACCGGGACCGGAACGGTCTCACCTTGCCGGTTCCGGTTCTGATCCGGCATTGGTGCAAATGCACCGTTGACCGGTTTCGACTTTTTTTTTTATTTAACACCGGACCGGACCGGCAAAGGTGCGCATAAACCGGACCGGACCGGGCCGGTGGACAGCCTTAGTCACATGTACACTTAGAAATGTTCAGTTCCATTTTCCAAGAAGTATTTTAGCTGATCAAATATGCTTTTACGGGATAACTTCAGTGCCAGCGATTTGAAAAGGAATACGGCCGAGACATTTGGCTGATGCTCGGATTACCAATGCAACTCATAACCTTCATTTTTTTTATCATTGAATTTAAATCCTTGTTTTATAATTTATTCTTCAATAATTGTTTATTTATTTGATTGTGTATTTACTTTCTTGCACACAATTACAATTAGAATAATATTTGATTGATGTGCAAAATTGTGTTCACTTTTTATCAAAAGGAATTCCCACTTTAAGAAAAATATAATTTTGAAATTATAAAATTGATATGTCATGTTGGACGGGTTAGACTATGAGTCATTAATCATTTAGTTCATCTTAAGTCTTAACCCAATCCATCTTGGCCTATATAAATTTGGGCAGGGCGGCTGCATTAACGCATTTATTGACTTAGACTTCAGCCTGGTTAATTAATATTGTGGTAGCCAAATTGAAAGTAGACTTTGGTTGCCTCTATCTCCAATCCTCCACAAAGACAAAGGAAAACAAGAAAGATAGGAATCTAGTGATATCTTGAGACGTCATGGACTCATGGCATCATAAATTGTTGGCAGGTAGTCAGCTAGTGTGAACAATTCTAATAGAGAAGACATTAGGCAAAAATGAAAACATGGCTGATTAAGCAAAAGTTGGGCAGAAAATGTACAATTCATAGGTATTCAACAGGACATTAGTATAATCATCATGTATTTGGATGTAGTATCATATGTGAATGTTAAACTTGTAAATAACTTTACAAGTAAACGGGGCGTATTAGAATTTCTGAAACTATAGGGGTCTCTCTTGGCTCCACTAAAATTATCTGTATTACCCGATGCATTATATTTCTGAATAGAATCAATAATTAATGATTGGTCATAGAAAATTGATCCATAACTATAACTATCCTTTTCTTTTAATGTTTTATTCAATCTCTAGAGTATATATTGTTGACACCCAATTTTGTCCCGAAATTTTAATTAAATGGCTAAATAAAATGACAATTTGAAAAATAAATGTAATATGTTTAATTTCTGAGGAAAAGGGCCAAATTTTGTAAAAGATAGACTAATTTCTATCCCACCTTTGCAAAACCCTTATAAACTAAAAAACTTCAACCCCAGATCAGTTTCCCAACCCGTTATTCCCAATTACCCCCTTCAGCCCGTTCCCAATTCAGAACCAAAAACCCGATCTAAAACCCATCTTCTTCTTCTCTGTACAAGCAACGAATCAGAAGCCAACACCACTGTCCTTTCTTGTATGAGGTGGTAAAAACCTTATCCTTTAGAGCCCGTTAGAGGGTCGTTTTTGGTATTTTCTCACCACCTGAAATGCCCTAATAGTTCATATATAAGCGACAGTTTTAGAGGAGGGAAAGGGGGATTCGGCAGCCGTGAATAGAGGTAAAAAAAGGGGTTCGAGTTTTTGTTCTAAGGTTTCAAGTTTAAAATAGGAAATAATATTGAGCAGCAGCAGAAAAGGGAGTTAAAAAGTTCAAAAAGAGGCAGGGCATAATACACCAACATACAGAGATACATGTCTTTTCTTAGCCTGTAAGTTTATAAACAAAACACAGTGTCACTATTTCAGTTGATTTTGGTTGTGTCATCGCTTCGCCGTCTCGTTTGATCGCTTCTTCGTAAGTCGAGTCGTCGACCTCGCTCGAGTCGACGACATTGTCCGAGTTGCATTCTTCGGATCGACGCCCTTGTCCGCTGCTCGCAAAAAGGTAAACTTTTTTTATTTTAGCATCTAACCTTCTTGTTCATTTTGTTTTGACTAAATGTGTGAATGAGATGTTGTAGTAGTGTATGATCTATGCAGTGTTTGAGTAGTTCTTTTTGTTTATAAGCATGAAATGGTTTTGAAGTTTTTAAATTATTATTAATCTTCACTATTCACTAGAATAGATTGATTACAAAGTTTTGAGCTTGAGGTTCAGTTATATATCTTCATAGCCTAAATGAGTAAATCGACCCTAAGATTGCAAAGTTTTGAGCTTTGTATCCGTTTAAATAGTTTGGAGCTTGCTGCATTAGTTTGAGGTTCATAAGACTCTTTTTGTTAGATTTTCATGTGGTTTGTTAAGAGATGTGTGAAGTCATTTATGTTCAAGTGATTATTTAAATGGAAGACTATTTAGGAAAGGATGAAACTTTATGGTTTCTTCTCCTTGAGATTTAGTTGCAGTCTGCTAATGAATCTTGTTTGTAGTATAAGTCCTTAATTTCTTGTCCATTTTTCTATTTTTACAGTCTGGCTTAGATAGAAGTTTTTAGACTCCAGTGAAGTGAAATTTGTTGTATGGAATTAGGGAATTTTTAGAAACAACCTGAGAAATTTATATGAAGTTTGAACTGAATATGTAGTTAAGTCCAGATCAATTTGGACTTCAGACACATACCCATGCTAAATGAGTTTGAAATCTGTTTGGTCTAATGTCCAGTAACTGAATTCCTAGACCTTTTTTCTTGTGGATTACAACTTCTAGGAATGTTATGAAATTATGAAATTGGAACATAATTTCATAACTGAAAGGAAAATGAGATTTGCTTCTCCTGTTTTAGCCTGTTTAGCACTCCTGTGGTGCATCTATAGGCAACAGACATATAGTTCAGTGCTAATGGGATGTCTTGTACTTTCAAGTATGATATTTTGTTTTAGACCTATAACATACATGCATTGAGTGTAGAGGTTTGTGAGGTGTGAGAGTGTGAGGATGTTGGTGTTCCAGCTGATTTCTAGTGGTAGCCGAGGTTTGTTTAGTTGTTTCTGGTATGCTGTGAGCTGAGAGGTGTAAGAGTGAGTCTGATCTAGTTTTGTTTTAAGAAAGAGGCTTCAGGCCACTAGTAAAGGCTGATGGGAATTTGGCTAGGTGGCAGGGAGTGGTTTAGTGAATGTGAGGTGTTGTTCTTGCTTGTTTGAAGAAGTGCAGGTGAGGGGTGTGTGTGTGTGTGTGCAGGTATATGCAGCTGTGAGGTGGTGAAGGTTTTGAAAGGGTGCTGCAGGGATTCAGAGAGTAGTTCAGTGCGTGAGTGTCCAGATTGTGAGGGATGTCTCAAATGTGTGGGTGTGTTCAAAATGAGTGTGTGCTAGCTGGAGTTTTAGAGGTTTAGTGTAGGTCTTGGCTTAAGAAGTGTATTTAAAAAATGAAAATCCTTTAGCAGCTTATTGACATGCCTAGATTGATAAATCGCAATGGAATGATGTTGGGTTCCACTGTTTTTTTTTTGGGAATTTCTATATGTTTCCTGTAGGAGTTGAGGAAATCCAGGGGGTGTGAATTTTGTTTCTGGTGTGCAGAGGCCTGCTATGGCTGTTTCTGTTTTGTTGTGAGTTGAATAGGGAGTTCAGCTAGAAAGGAGTGCTTTGATCTGCCTGTTTCCTTGTTAATTAGTAAAGAAAGATCAATGAGCAGGTGTGAGGTCATGCAGTAGTTTTAGGGTCATAGCGTTAGCAATGTAAATCTGTTTTACCTCCTTCCTGATTCTATCTAACATTCCCTAGTGTAAGTTCTGGGTTCAAGTCATTTACCCTAAAGCTAAGTGCATTTCCAGTCATGCTCAGTCTTTTAGATCCTGCTATTGACATTCGAAGGAGTATTGCATTTTCTTCTATATATTGAATGGGGGTAATGTATAAAATCTTAGCTAATTATAAACTTGTTAATGTTGCCTTGGGTTGTGACTTATTTCTCTCTTGAAATAACATTATTTTGATATTCAGTTAGTTCAGTAAAAGTTTTATTCTTGAGAGGATGATAGTCTAGTCCTCACCTCCTGTTCTGCTCACTTTTATTGAGAAATGATATGGTCTAAGTTAATTTCATAGACTAATTTTGTTAAAAGGGAAAAGAAAGTACTTTTTTAAAAAAGAAGAAATTGATGTACTGGTGGACGTTTTAAACTTAAGCATGTTTAAGTTGGTCATGGTTTCATGTCTGAGTTAGTATCTTGCCTTGTCTCCATAGCATTTGAATAAGTTTCATGCATTTAAATAATCTTGAGATAATTAGCCTCCCTTCTGCATTTAGACTAAAGTCTGGTTATAGAATGTAATTTTAACATTTTAATATGTTAGCTGTTCTAGCAAATTTCAGAAAGTGGGATTTGGATTGGTCTTTAGCGTATTTAGCTGCTCCTATGCAAATAGTGTTTGGACATCTAGAAGTCCCGATATAGACCAAGTAATAGTTATGATCCATGTCCACCTTTTCTGCAATGAGTTTGGCTTTCTTTATTTAGTCGAGATCTTCGCTCCTTGGCAGTTGATAATGGTCTCATTTGTGTTTTGGCTCTAAAGTCATTTGTTATTAGTTTATTCCTTATTCCAGTAACCACAAGCATCACCTGGCTTGTTTAATCTTTCCTAAATTTTATCTTTCTGTTTGTTCACTTAATTTCTTTACTTTAATTTTTTTTACATGTTTAGTATGCTCTAAAAATTCCCTCTCTAAAATGATACTTATCTTTACTTCTTTGCTTCTTTGACATGAACTCTTGGGAATGAGTTCGGGATAACTCACAAATGGGATGGCTTATCGATATTGGAGTCATTTTGGATGGAATTCGAGCTCGAGCATTCAAGTTTTCAAGACTTTAGAAAATTTAGAAATCCAAGACTCGTTTCGCGAGTTTGCTTTCCGGGTTCTATCTTTTAACTCTTATCTTTCTTTCCCTTTAGAATGTTTTACGTAAACTCTGTAGAAATATTTCGTTTTAATATATATAATGATTTGTTTGAGTTATTTGATTTACTTTATGTTCATTATCTTTATTTTGAAGTCAGTATTTAATTTATTGCAAATCAGGCCATTTAGGCAAATGCGTGCAAAATTTCATAATTTTTTAAAAAAAATACGCTTAATAAATAACTATGAGGAAGGACTTCTATCTTATTGATGCGAAGTAGTTTCTTTAAAAAAGTCAAAATTCATAAAGAAGTTTTAATTAACTTCTAAATGTCCCGAAACAACTTTGTAAAAAGCGACTTGAAATCTGAGTTCCATCTTATGATGAGACACTTGGGTTTTAAAGTTGAAATTGAGCAAGTGCCATTTACGCGCTATTACATACGAGTTGGCAAAGAAATTAGGACGATCAAATCGCTCCTTTTTCAAAAGAAAATGCGCTTTTGTTTTACTTTATTTTATTTTGAAAAAAATATAGTTAAAGCTTTCAAATAAATTTCAAATCTTTTGAAAACTTACTAAATTTATTTAGTTGAATTTATTAATAGTTCAATTAATTATTTTTAGAAAAAGCGCATAAATAGCACTTGCAAATATTTTGGAAACCTGTCGGATTAGCCGTTTTTAACGGAATTTCGAAAGTGCCTTAAAAACCTTCTTTCGAAATTAGCAAAACCTCTTACCTTTAGAATCTCTGAACGAAAGACCGTCTTTTTTATAAAAACAGAGTTTTGCACGCATTTGTTTATCTGGTCCCTGTTTTTCCTTAAATTGGGTGGCGACTCCAAAAACTCCAAAAGAGTTAGTCCATCCTGTCGATATTCCTGAATTTTAGCCCTTCGGGGCTAATATTTTTGGGGGTTCAACAGCATGGCGACTCTGCTGGGGAGCAATAAAGGTTTTGACCATAAAGGTTTCCAATTGTTTGCAACTAGCATGCTTAATTTATTTGCTTTATTATATCTGTTTGTTTGGTTTGCCTTATAAAGCATGTATTGTATCTATTTGTGCATAGTCTGCATTCTGTTCATATTTCCTCCCTCATGGAGCCTGTCAATTCTCTTTCACCTCCTCGATTTCATCACGGGGTACCCGCTTGACGGGTAGTTATGCAAGAAGGGCATTGCCCTTACCTCACTCTTTGAAACTTCTTTCGTGTCACCAAAAGTTAGTTCGGGATATTGAGATTGCCTGGTTTTGTCATGGCCAGTTCTACTGCGTTGTGAGGCCAGGTCTATCCCGCATAGGTCGAGTCAGCCTCAACCGTTAGCCCACTCTTAGATGGAGCTTTTAGGAGCATGCATGCATTTACACCTTAGTCTGGACCCGGTCCTTGGTACCGCCTCCATAGTTAGGAAACCGCCCTTACGTCAGCAGGTTCTTGAAACCCAACGACAGTGCATATTATGTGTTGTGTGATGACGAATCCTCAGTCCTAACCATGTTTTGAGCAAAATCAGATTTGGAATTTTATCTCCTATGTTGTCTTTTAGGTTAGAAAATGGAAGAATTTAGCAGAATTGAGATCATAGACAAAATTGCAGTCCGGGGGAAAGTTCGGCAGATTTGGTTGATTTATGTTTTGGAGATGGCCTGGTGTAGTGAGATCTAAGAGGCGAAGCCCCTGGTGTCTTTGAAAGGATCAGTGGGGTCCCTCTCGTAAATGGCTTTGCGTGTGTGCAGGCCTATATTGACTGTCCAACTGCATTCATGATAATTGAAGTATGCTTGTCGCATACTAGGAGAGTGAAGCCCCTATGTCTATAAACGACCAATGGGGTCCCTCCTTAAGACCAGTGCGGTCTTGGCTACCTAAGAAACTGAGAGGCTTGATCAAAGCCGAGGACCAGTGAGGAGCCCTATGAACAAGATCTGTGAGCCTTGCAAAACCTAGGAAGCTGAGAGGCTTGTCCAAAGCCAAGGACCAGTGAGGTTTTATTTGTAAAAGGTCAATTAGTACTTTTTATGATTTGCAGTCTGGTATTATGAAGGCAGTTGGAAATTTCACCCCTGGATGTTGTAAATAATTGAGAGTTGTGTTTGGAGAAGTGTGGATGTTTACAAAAGGTGTATGGGGGTTGTTTCAGGTTTTAGGCATTTGGGTTTAGAATTTTGTGCAAATGTTGTGAAGAGCACGAGCTGTGTTGGAATTTGGAGTTGATACCAACTTTGGAAGGTAGTTGGGATAACAAAATTGCAGTGTCAAGGCGGAGAGATGATTGTTATCAATTATTGTTATTGTTGCTTACTCTAAATCTGAATTGCTCAAACTGGCATGAACTATTTTTCGTTACCACTTGTTTGCGCGATTAGGCTTACCTCTAGCACAAAGAGGCACCTTACAGGGTAGGACGCGCCCGCATTTTCATTTACGCTCAACTAATTGTGATTGCCACATGTCAAACTTTCTTAAAATGCAAAGCGCTACGTGACGCGCGCTACGTGATTGTATGCAATTTTGTTAATAACACGCAAACTAACATAGTTTACCTTTTGAATTTTTCTTTTGTTTGATTATTCCCCGAAACAGAGAGAGTTTGATTCGTGTTGACTCCCGAGTTGGTTAAGTGTCTAATCTAAAGTGAAGTAAGCAATGACTGATAATCAGACTAGTATCCCTGCATCTTCTAATGAGCAATCAGTTGTTGTTCTTGATGAACAAATTGCTAGAATGGCTAAGCAGATTGAGTGTATGCAAGCTGAACTAGACAGAATGAAAGGGTCGAGCCACCAAAGCGCGCCAGCCGTGCTGTCAACTCTGAACCCAATGTTGAAACTGCCAATCCCAACACGCGTTTAAATTCCAGTGTCATTCGTATGCTTGCACCAGTTAACAACATCCCAAATGCATTCATTAACCACAACAACTTGCCTTACTATCAATACTTACCTGCCAAAGATACTCCTCGTCCTCCACAATCCAAAGCACCCATTGAAGTGCCCGTAACTGTAGAAAAGCAGGGAAAGACAGTTGAGCAAGAGGAGATAATCCAAACGATGAAAATCATGCAGCAATCCATCAAGGATTTGCAAGTGTTTAGAGGACGTCAAAGCATCTCCTACCGCAATCTTTATCTATACCCTGACGTTACTCTTCCTCCCGGGTTTAAGGTGCCAAAATTTGATATGTATGATGGTCATAGTGACCCATTTGTTCATTTGACCAAATATCTCAACCAAATGAGGGTTGCGGGAGGTAAAGAGGAACTTCTGATGGCCTTCTTCAGTCATAGTCTGTAAGGTATTGCTGCTGAATGGTTTGCAAGAAAGGATATAAGCAAGTGGCGTGAGTTTGATGACATAGTCAATGATTTTACAAAGCAGTTTGAGTACAATGTCAAGATGGCTCCTGACCTTATAACCTTGTCCAATCTGAAGAAGAAACCAATAGAAACCTTTAGGGAATACGCATTGAGATGGCGTGAACAGGCTTCAAGGGTGCAACCACCAATGACTGAGGAAAACATGGTAAAGTACTTCATCCGAGCTCAAAATGATTTTTATTACATGCACTTGCTCCCTATGATGGGTAAACTCTATTCTGAACTTCTTATGATGGGAGAAATGATTGAAGAAGGGATTAAGACAGGGAGAATTGTAAGTTTTGCTACAGTGAAAGCAACTGCGCAAGCCATCCAGACTGGTTTGGGAAATTTAGAGGAAAAAGAGAAGGAAGTTGGCATTATTACTACCAAGAACTCATTATCCCAGCCTACTCACCAAAGCAATCCACATCCAGGCTACAATGCTCAACCCGTTTACTACCAGCAATCATTTGGCCACCAATCAGAAATTACCAATCCCTAAGTCCGCACTTTTCAAAATCGCCTAGCTGTACCAAAGCCACGCGCTAATCCTGTCAAGAAGACATATAAAACCTACACGCCTTTAGCGGAACCTTACAGTCAGCTTTATGAAAGGCTAAGGGCAGCTGGAGTTATTCACCCTATTGCTGATGCGACTCCTAATCCTCTTCCAAAATGGTTCGATGGAACTAAAAATTGTACCTATCATTCAGGGGCTCCAGGGCATGACACTGAAAATTGCCACAGTCTAAAAAATGCTGTTGAAACTCTAATCCAAGAAGGTTCGATTCAACTCATTGGGAATACACCTGCTGATAATAACCCTTTCTTAAATGATGAGTATGGCATACACTTGGTATCAGTTGATGAGGCTGAAAAAGGGACCATTGGGATCCCAAAGAGCCAAACAACAAAGAAGAGCTCTCGAACTTACAAAGTCGGGAGGACCAAAAGCTTTCAACACAGAGGACAAATCAAGACAAACCCAAACTGGGGCAGATTTTATTGAAGAAATTTTGTTGCCAAAGAAGGTAAAGTAAATCCCTAGCCAATATCAAATCAAGAACAATCAAGAGATACTACATTTGACAAGTGGCAAATCAGTCTTTTCATTTCAATGTAATTTTCTATGTAATGTGAACTACGCGTAACCTGATTCCCAAGGCGGGATACGTAAGCAACTCACATAGAGCTCGGTTACACTAGCGTAGGATTCCCCTATTTCCTCTTTTATGTAATTCTGAACTACTTTTGGTCTGATTCCTGAAATGGCAACAGGATAAGTAAGCAATCCACATCGGACTCGATCAAATTATTGAAACGCTTTAGGCTTGTTTATCTTTTATGATGTAATTTCGAACTACGCATTTGAGCAGATGTGTAGGTTTTCCAATTCGGATGCGGCTTCGTGCTTAGATTGCCATATTCCCCAATAATTAATGTAAGCAGAACTACGCACGGTCTGATTCCCAAGGAGGGATACGTAGGCGCTCTCAACGGGCTCGACTCTATAATATTAAAAATTTTCAGTCTCCCCTAAGGCAAGCAACTGGGGCAATTTTGCAAGATATTTTGAAAGTTTGAAAGATAGCAACTGGGACAATTTTGCAAAAATAATTCGAAGATATGGAAGATAGAAAGGGGGCAAATTTTGCAAAATAAGTTGAAAAATTTGAAAGATAGCAACTGGGGCGGATTTTGCAAAGCGAGTTGAAGGCGTAAAGATCATAACTGGGGCAGATTTTGCAAAAGTCGTATTGCTTGACAAAGATAAATTGGCGAAGTTTCGAGAGTTATTTTGAAGGATAATGCATAATTGAAAATATAAAGGATGTTCAATATGTTCAATATATGTCACCATCTGAAATACGACAGAATTCATTAGCCAAGTCTCAAAAGACGAATCACAAATCTAGGCAGAGTGAGAAAAGGAAGCAGTTGCAGGATGAAGGCTCGAGTCAGCATGAATCAAACGCTTCACCCTCCCTCCCAAAACTAACAATTTTTCTTTGAATGCAGGAATTCTCAAAAGCAGCAAAATGAGGAAAATTTGCAACCATTTGTCATACACATTGGACAATGTTGCCAAGATAATCAACCGAGATTGGAAGCATTATTTGATTCATCGCATACGCGAAACAATTTTATTGTTCCCTCTATTTTGCCCTTGCTTAAATCAAAACCTTATTGTTTTACTAACAACTTTACTTTACTCTTTGCAGGAATTAAGCATTAACTTCAGTTTTACTCAAGAGCAACATTCAACCCTTTATGGCGTCACCAAATATAAGCCGGACGGCTTAAACTCTTGCTTTACATCTCCCTTTATCTTTGACATTTTCCTGTTTATATGAATTTAATGAAAATTTTGTTTTGCAGGCCATTTATTTTACAAGTATCAACATCAAGTCTATTGGTGACAACTGAAGACATCACTTTATTGTCATTATTTACCATAGACAACTGGTGATATTATTTTTACAAAATTGTTATCAAAACTTGTCATAGACATTTGATTGAGGTATCATTGGTACCGCAGACCATCAAGGATGTTATTATCAAAGACCATGAGTTTTATAGTAGATCCATCGTACACAATCGATGGTATTATTTCAATGGCCTTCTATTTTAGATCTACTGTACACAATCGATGGTATTATTTCAATGGCCTTCTATTTTAGATCTACTGCACACAATCGATGGTATTATTCAAATGACTTTCAATATTGAAATCATCGTATACAATTGGTGGTATATTTCCAATGACCTTATTATATTTGATCAATCATATACCATTGGTGATATTATTCTAATGGCTTTCTTCTATTGGATCCATCATATATAATTGGTGTTTATATCGGATTAATCGTATGCAATCGATTTATTATCTCAACGGTTTTATTATGATAGTTTTATAATCCAGTCTATCGTATACAACCGAAGAAGCTACTTCATCAAGTCTAATGTGTACAATCAGAGACGTTATTTTGGAAGTCTACCGTAAACAATCGGAGACATCACATTTACCAAGTCTACCGTAGACGATCGGAGGCGTGGTTCTTTATCAAGTCTATCGTAGACAATCGAAGACATTATTATTGAAGCATATCGTAGACAATCGAAGGCCTTATCATTTGAAGCCTACCATAGACAATTGGAGGCCCTATTATGAAGTCTACCATAAACAATTGGAGACATTACATTTACCAAGTCTACTGTAGACAATCGGAGGCGTGGTTCTTTATCAAGGCTATCGTATACAATCGAAGACATTATCATTGAAGCCTACCATAAACAATTGGAGGCCTTTTATGAAGCCTATCGTAGACAATCGAAGGCGCTATTGTTATGGAGCCTACCGTAAACAATCGGGGGCCTCATTATGAAGTCTATCGTAAACAATCGAAGACGTCATTATCATTTAAAGCCTTCCATAAATAATTGGAGGCCTTTTTATGAAGCCTATCGTAGACAATCGAAGGCGCTATTGTTATGAAGTCTACCGTAAACAATCGGAGACATCACATTTACCAAACCTACCGTAAACAATCGGGGGCCTCATTATGAAGTCTATCGTAAACAATCGAAGACGTCATTATCATTTAAAGCCTTCCATAAACAATTGGAGGCCTTTTTATGAAGCCTATCGTAGACAATCGAAGGCGCTATTGTTATGAAGCTTACCGTAAACAATCGGGGGCCTTATTGTGCAGTCTATCGTAAACAATCGAAGACGTCACTATCATTTGAAGCCTATCATAAATAATTGGAGGCCTTTATATAAAGCTTATCATAGACAATCGAAGGCACTATTGTTATGAATCCTACCATAGACAACTGGAGACTCGATCATGAGTCATTGCCGAAAGGCGGCATTTTTATCCTTATATTTTATTTAAATCTTCTTTATGTTTCTATGGATTGAAGTCCTTTATTGTTTTATTTTCAGTCTACCAACGGCCCTGAAGTCATCTTGCCTCACAAAGCCGGATTTCTTCTAGTTGATTGGAGACGAGCTTGTCATTGACATTGAAACCATCATCTACAAATTTTATTCATTATCTATTTTTTACTCTATTTACTAAGCCTTATTTGCAGTTACACGCTTACCGTTTGTCGAGTTTATTACAGGATATTAGCAGCACCGCAGTAGCATCGCAGCAGCATTTGGAGCATAACGTGGAACTCTTTTTTAGCAGTGAACTGGGGCAATCGTTGATATGAGCTAGACTCGTCAACGAGGATCTGAAGAATCGCACTCGAACAAGCAAGTCTCCTAATCTTTCATTTCGGATTAGGGTGTCAGTCTGGTTTCTTTCCTATTTGTATGTCTTTTCTGTCAATCGTGCGAGTCTTCGTGTATAAGTGTCGTCGAACTACATATGGTCTGATTCTCTTTCAGCTCGAGATATGTAGGCAACTCAGAAACCGAAGTTCAACCATGTCCATAAGCCTCTTTACAGTCTGGCTTAGATAGAAGTTTTTAGACTCCAGTGAAGTGAAATTTGTTGTATGGAATTAGGGAATTTTTAGAAACAACCTGAGAAATTTATATGAAATTTGAACTGAATATGTAGTTAAGTCCAGATCAATTTGGACTTCAGACACATACCCATGCTAAATGAGTTTGAAATCAGTTTGGTCTAATGTCCAGTAACTGAATTCCTGGACCATTTTTCTTGTGGATTACAACTTCTAGGAATGTTATGAAATTATGAAATTGGAACATAATTTCATAAATGAAAGGAAAATGAGATTTGCTTCTCCTGTTATAGCCTGTTTAGCACTCCTGTGGTGCATCTATAGGCAACAGACATATAGTTCAGTGCTAATGCGATGTCTTGTACTTCCAAGTATGATATGTTGTTTTAGACCTATAACATACATGCATTGAGTGTAGAGGTCTGTGAAGTGTGAGAGTGTGAGGATGTTGGTGTTCCAGCTGATTTCTAGTGGTAGCCGAGGTTTGTTTAGTTGTTTCTGGTATGCTGTGAGCTGAAAGGTGTAAGAGTGAGTCTGATCTAGTTTTGTTTTAAGAAAGAGGCTTCAGGCCACTAGTAAAGGCTGATGGGAATTTGGCTAGGTGGCAGGGAGTGGTTTAGTGAATGTGAGGTGTTGTTCTTGCTTGTTTGAAGAAGTGCAGGTGAGGGGTGTGTGTGTGTGTGTGTGCAGGTATATGCAGCTGTGAGGTGGTGAAGGTTTTGAAAGGGTGCTGCAGGGATTCAGAGAGTAGTTCAGTGCGTGAGTGTCCAGATTGTGAGGGATGTCTCAAATGTGTGGGTGTGTTCAAAATGAGTGTGTGCTAGCTGGAGTTTTAGAGGTTTAGTGTAGGTCTTGGCTTAAGAAGTGTATTTAAAAAATGAAAATCCTTTAGCAGCTTATTGACATGCCTAGATTGATAAATCGCAATGGAATGATGTTGGGTTCCACTGTTTTTTTTGGGAATTTCTATATGTTTCCTGTAGGAGTTGAGGAAATCCAGGGGGTGTGAATTTTGTTTCTGGTGTGCAGAGGCCTGCTATGGCTGTTTCTGTTTTGTTGTGAGTTGAATAGGGAGTTCAGCTAGAAAGGAGTGCTTTGCTCTGCCTGTTTCCTTGTTAATTAGTAAAGAAAGATCAATGAGCAGGTGTGAGGTCATGCAGTAGTTTTAGGGTCATAGCGTTAGCAATGTAAATCTGTTTTACCTCCTTCCTGATTCTATCTAACATTCCCTAGTGTAAGTTCTGGGTTCAAGTCATTTACCCTAAAGCTAAGTGCATTTCCAGTCATGCTCAGTCTTTTAGATCCTGCTATTGACATTCGAAGGAGTATTGCATTTTCTTCTATATATTGAATGGGGGTAATGTATAAAATCTTAGCTAATTATAAACTTGTTAATGTTGCCTTGGGTTGTGACTTATTTCTCTCTTGAAATAACATTATTTTGATATTCAGTTAGTTCAGTAAAAGTTTTATTCTTGAGAGGATGATAGTCTAGTCCTCACCTCCTGTTCTGCTCACTTTTATTGAGAAATGATATGGTCTAAGTTAATTTCATAGACTAATTTTGTTAAAAGGGAAAAGAAAGTACTTTTTTTAAAAAGAAGAAATTGATGTACTGGTGGACGTTTTAAACTTAAGCATGTTTAAGTTGGTCATGGTTTCATGTCTGAGTTAGTATCTTGCCTTGTCTCCATAGCTTTTGAATAAGTTTCATGCATTTAAATAATCTTGAGATAATTAGCCTCCCTTCTGCATTTAGACTAAAGTCTGGTTATAGAATGTAATTTTAACATTTTAATATGTTAGCTGTTCTAGCAAATTTCAGAATGTGGGATTTGGATTGGTCTTTAGCGTATTTAGCTGCTCCTATGCAAATAGTGTTTGGACATCTAGAAGTCCCGATATAGACCAAGTAATAGTTATGATCCATGTCCACCTTTTCTGCAATGAGTTTGGCTTTCTTTATTTAGTCGAGATCTTCGCTCCTTGGCAGTTGATAATGGTCTCATTTGTGTTTTGGCTCTAAAGTCATTTGTTATTAGTTTATTCCTTATTCCAGTAACCACAAGCATCACCTGGCTTGTTTAATCTTTCCTAAATTTTATCTTTCTGTTTGTTCACTTAATTTCTTTACTTTAATTTTTTTTACATGTTTAGTATGCTCTACAAATTCCCTCTCTAAAATGATACTTATCTTTACTTCTTTGCTTCTTTGACATGAACTCTTGGGAATGAGTTCGGGATAACTCACAAATGGGATGGCTTATCGATATTGGAGTCATTTGGGATGGAATTCGAGCTCGAGCATTCAAGTTTTCAAGACTTTAGAAAATTTAGAAATCCAAGACTCGTTTCGCGAGTTTGCTTTCCGGGTTCTATCTTTTAACTCTTATCTTTCTTTCCCTTTAGAATGTTTTACGTAAACTCTGTAGAAATATTTCGTTTTAATATATATAATGATTTGTTTGAGTTATTTGATTTACTTTATGTTCATTATCTTTATTTTGAAGTCACTATTTAATTTATTGCAAATCAGGCCATTTAGGCAAATGCGTGCAAAATTTCATAATTTTTTTTAAAAATACGCTTAATAAATGACTATGAGGAAGTAGTTTCTTTAAAAAAAGTCAAAATTCATAAAGAAGTTTTAATTAACTTCTAAATGTCCCGAAACAACTTTGTAAAAAGCGACTGAAATCTGAGTTCCATCTTATGATGAGACACTTGGGTTTTAAAGTTGAAATTGAGCAAGTGCCATTTACGCGCTATTACATACGAGTTGGCAAAGAAATTAGGACGATCAAATCGCTCCTTTTTCAAAAGAAAATGCGCTTTTGTTTTACTTTATTTTATTTTGAAAAAAATATAGTTAAAGCTTTCAAATAAATTTCAAATCTTTTGAAAACTTACTAAATTTATTTAGTTAAATTAACTAATAGTTCAATTAATTATTTTTAGAAAAAGCGCATAAATAGCACTTGCAAATATTTTGGAAACCTGTCGGATTAACCGTTTTTAACGGAATTTCGAAAGTGCCTTAAAAACCTTCTTTCGAAATTAGCAAAACCTCTTACCTTTAGAATCTCTGAACGAAAGACCGTCTTTTTTATAAAAACGGAGTTTTGCACGCATTTGTTTATCTGGTTCCCTGTTTTTCCTTAAATTGGGTGGCGACTCCAAAAACTCCAAAAGAGTTAGTCCATCCTGTCGATATTCCTGAATTTTAGCCCTTCGGGGCTAATATTTTTGGGGGTTCAACATATATCAGTTACTGTATTATATAGATTACATCAACTTGTTCTGGTTCAATTTCAAAGTCTGTACGTCTAATGTAGGCTTAGACATTTCGTTAAGAAGAGGCAAAATAAAAGAATATATTTTAGTCATGTTAGTACTTTCACCATAGGTCATATTCCTTTCGCATATACATTTAAAAACATATTGTTATTTACATAATATTGGCATGAGAGGAGTTTAACTGGAGTATAATGATCAGTGTGAATTCTATATCCGATTCTAACTGTTTCATGATTGAGGCATAGTTGTCATTATTGTAATACTCTATCCGAGTGTATTTCTTGGTTTCTTGAGTTTTGTTTAATTGTTGCTCGTAAAGCGGGCATGGACGATTGATAAGGTTAATTGATCCTGACTACTATGGATTGAGGCTTATTTTGTTTGTTTTTATTTTCGTGAACTGCTTGTAGTTTGCCGGAAATAAGAGGCATTGGGGATTATTAGTGAGACGCTACAAAAATGGGGTTTCTAGTGACAAGTCTAATTTCTTTCTTTTTCGAGATCACTGTAGTTCTCAGTATTCTACTTATATTTAGGACAATGTGATGAAGCAAGTAATCTTGGTATAAATATAAAACGGCAAAGGGCCAAATATACCCCTGAACTATTCGATATTGTGCAAATTTACCCCTCGTTTACTCAAAGTCTCATTCATACCCCTGTCGTTACCCGTTTGGCCCAACTATATCCCTGTCCCCAATTTTATACTAACGGCCCTATATATGTATTAGTGAAAACAATTTCTAAATGGGTAAAAATTGATAAGTATTTTAAAAAGCCACGGGGCAACTAAAATGGACCCCTCCAACTGCCACATGGAACTAACCCTACCTGCTAATTTTTTACTAGATCAACTCCTCCCCCTCCCCTCTCCCCACCTTCCCCATGCTTTTACCCCAAGTCCCAGCACCTTCAGTTCTTTATTTTTTTGCTTTCTTCTTCAACCCCCCTCTTTGCATCATTCAACCTTTTTCTTCTTTGTTAGTCATAAATTCAAATTCACTAATTAAAACTTCTAAAAGCTTCAACTTTATAATTGACTTTATGTGCTCTCTTTTATCATCGAAACAAAATTAGGCTTAAATAAGGAACAATCCACCACGACGCTATTTTTACAAGCTCGAGTCACGAACTGGGTTCTTTGGCATTTTACAAATCTAAAACTGAAAAGTCGAGCTTGTTCTTATATTTATTATTGAAATCAATGAGTGTTCTATATATTAGCTTAAATTTTAAAGATAATATATAGAAGTTTTAATTAGAGCTTGTTCTTTTTGTTTTTCTTTTAATTTTGGTGTAAAAAATTGACGAGGATAGCAGAAATAGTGGCAACAGGGGAAGAGAGAAATGGAGGTGGTGGAAGATGAGATAAACAGTGGCTTGGTGGTTGCTTCAATGGTGACGGTGGAGGAGGAAAAGGACGAAGAAACAAAAGGAAGGGAAAAAGAAAAATAATAGTAATTACTTACTTTAAAAGATTAGGAAAAAAAAGCTAAAACAAAACTAGGTGGGGTCCACATGTGTTTTTTTTTTGGTTATTATTAATAAAAATTGGTTAAAAACAATTTCAAAAATTAGAAAATAAGGCGCGTTAGTATAAAGTTAGGGACAGGGATATAGTTGGGCCAAAGGAGTAACAGCAAGGGTACGAATGAGACTTTGAGTTAACGAGGGGTAAATCTGTGCAATATCGAATAGTTCATGGGTATATTTGGCCCTTTGCCAAATATAAAATAGTGGTTGCAAAGTTTCCTTGACCAAGATTGGGAATCGACGTGTGCAGCTGCTGAGGAAGTGGCTATGTGGTGGCAAAATTGAGGTTAAAGGAGAAAGAACTACCAAAAAGGAAACAATTGAAAAACAGGAAAGGAGGACGAGAAGAATGGGGGCTTTTCACTCTCCGAAAGGAGAGTATAATACACATGCTATGCCACGTCAGTAATATGTGTTCACTAGGTATGCATTATGGTTCAAGTTCAAGTGTTTGAATGGTACAAACCTTAGTTCAGATGTCTAAATGGCAAAAATACACAAGTTTAAGGGGCTTATATGTATTCTGTCTTCAAAAATTATTTGCATAATATTGAAATGAGATGAGTTTTAATGGAGTACAATGGTCATATGAGGATTCATCTAGTGGACTCCAACCTATTTGGGATTGAGGCATGTTGTTATTATTTTAATATCATGTGAGAGGGTATTCCTTTGTTTCCTGTATTTGGTTTGATTGTTTCTCATTGGTTATAGGCAATTGATATGGTTCCTAACTAGTTCTATATGGTTCTATTCTTTTGTTAAGGCTTATTGTGTTGTCATTTTGTCTCCGTGAACTGCTTGTGATTTGCATGAAATAAGAAGTATTGGAGTTATTGGTGAGATTCTAGAAAAAATGGATTCCTTGTTACGCGTCTAATTTTTATTACAATTGGGGTTATTTCTTCCATGTGAATCAGAATCTGCTTATCTGTATACTCTTTTTCAAGCACAATGTCTTTTTATTTCAGATTTTCCTTTTGATTGCAATATGTTTGAATAAGGTAAGTTATGGAACTTGAGCATCAGGAAATAAATTTGAAATTAGGATAGATATATACCTAATAGCCTTTCTTAATCTTGTTATTGGTATTATTAATGAGTTATTGTTAAATTTTAATTTCACAGATATACACGTGTTAGATTAACTTGAATAAACGAATAGGAACACGAAAGATTCCTATGTAAAAAAATTAAACATGTTGATTTATAACATGGGTAAATTAATTAGTCAAATTAACTGAAGAATTCACAGGGTTGGTAGATATGCAATAACCATGAAATATTTTCTCCCATTAAAAATCCAAATTTGCATGTTCTAGTTCTTTTGTTAACTCCTTAATTTTGTTATTTAAAATTCAACCTTATTAATACTCAACTACTATCAAATCCTTCTTGTTTAGATAATTTGGAACATATTGTTTGATTTAGTTAGTAGTTCATCATAAGTCTCCACGGGCAGAGGATCTAGGATTTCAAGACTATGGGTTCACCATGATATAAAATTTTACAAAGACCAAAAAAATTACTCCCTCCGTTTCAAAAAGGATGAACCTTTGCGGAGTACGAGGGTCAAATTGACTAATTTTCAACGGGAATTTGCACATTAAATTTTTAAATTTTTTTAAATAAAATTTACATATTTAGAAATTACATGAAAAACACTATAAGTCACAATAGTTAATAATTCAAAATAGTTAGAAAATATTTGTAAGATATGTGGTCAAACATAATCTTGTTTGACTCTTCAAATAGTAATAGGTTCATCCTTTTTGAAACAGAGGGAGTATTACTTTTAGGATTCGAACCATTGTGCTCAATGTAAAAAGATAACTATCCAACCAGTTAAGCATTATAAAACATAGGTGCACATAAGTAATATTTGACTCAATTTTAGAAATATGTACATGATAAATTATTCAGCGGACCATGGGTTCACATGAACCACCCCAGACGCTATAAATCCGCCTCTGTCTACGGGAACGAAAGTTTATCTTATCACTTTATTACTTATAGATCAACATATATACTTATGTGTGTGTTTGGAGTAAAAAATATCGTGTTTAATGAAAGAATCAACAAATATGTAATGTTACATCGATTAGTAAGGATGTGTACAATTTTGCTTGATCAATATGTTCTGGAATAATATCAGCAATCTCTCTCGTCGAAGTCGAGTTTATTTTACTGAAGAGAAAGATGTAAATCACTAAAGAATTAAATGATTTAGTATTTCATTTTATTAACTTGGGATACTATCTACTTAGAATAGACCTTATATGTATCATCATCCAGCTAGATTAAATCAAATCTTTCTTGTCTTTTTATTGGTTTTATATTTATCACATATTTAATGTTGTCTTATCTCTTAGTTAGAGATAAATCAATATCTATATCTATATCTATATTTATCTATCTATCTATCTTCTAATTGAGAACTATAGGAAAGTGATGTGGCATAACAATATAGCCACCATTCCATCAAAATGTATAAAAAACAAGTATTTCTAACAATATTTTTTTTGTTGTAAAATAATAGTAAAATAGTACAAGAATAAGACAAAAGTATATGAGAGGAGAAAGAAGAACTTGTATACTCAAAGTGTTTCAAGTGTGTCTTACATAGACAAAGTGTCATCTATTTATAGGACTCCAATACATAGGAAGTTACAAGTCATCCCTAAATGAGGAATTAAGTAGGAAAAAGTGGGGAGGAACTAAGTAGGAGAAAGTGGGGTAGTAAATCATATGTTGCAAGTGAATAAATAGAGAGTAGTAGTGGTCATCCATATTTATGTTACATACATGTATTTGTAACACTCCCCCTTGGATGACCATTTCGAAGATAATGTGCCTCGTTAAAACCTTACTAGGAAAAATCCGGTGGAAAAAAGCCTAGTGAAGGAAAAAGAGTACACATTTCCTGTAATACGCATTTAGAGCTGCCTCATTTAAAAACCTTACAAGTAAAACTCAAATGGGATAAAACCTTGTTAAGGAAAAAAGAGTACAACGTGTATTTTACTCCCTCTGATGAAGACACTCCTTGACATCTCGAAGACGACGCATTCCAATCTTGTAAACAAGCTTCTCAAATGTTGAGGTTGGCAATGCCTTGGTAAACAAATCCGCCAGATTATCACTCGACCGTATTTGTTGAACATCTATTTCACCAATACTCTGAGTATCATGAGTGAAAAAGAATATTGGTGAAATGTGTTTTATTCTGTCTCCCTTAATATATCCTTCTTTCAGTTGCTCAGTGCACGCGCTATTGTCTTAATATAATATTGTTGGAATCTTCTTCAAAGGAAAACCACAAATGTGCTGAATATGTTGAGTCATTAATCTCAACCAAATGCATTCCCGACTTGCTTCATGAATAGCCAATATCTCTGCATGATTTGAAGAAGTAGCAGCAATAGTTTGTTTTACTGAACGCCATGAAATAGCTGTACCTCCACATATAAACAAATAGCCCGTTTGGGACCGACCTTTATGTGGATCAGATAAATAACCAGCATCGGCATAACCAATCAATTGTGACTTGGATTCGTTCGAATAGAACAAACCCTTATCAATAGTGCCTTGGAGGTATTTACGTATATGCTTAATATCATCCCAATGTCTTTGAGTTGGAGAAGAACTAAACCTTGCCAATAAGCTTACAGCAAAAGCTATATCTGGCCGAGTATTGTTGGCAAGGCACATCAGTGCACCAATTGTACTAAGATATGGTACTTCAGCACCAAGAAATTCTTCATCAATGTCACAAGGTCGAAACGGGTCTTTATTCACATCAAGTGATCTCACAATCATTGGAGTGCTCAACGGATGTGATTTATCCATGTAAAATCTTTTCAAGACCTTTTCTGTATATATGTAGATTGATGAACAAATATTCCTTTAGGTAATTGCTCAATTTGTAGGCCAAGACAAAATTTTGTCTTTCCAAGGTCTTTCATCTCAAATTCTTTCTTTAAGCATTCCATTGCCTTTGGGAGCTCTTCAGGAGTCCCAATGATATTCAAATCATCCACATACAGAGCTATTATGACATAGCCAGACCCAGACCTTTTTATAAAAACACAAGGACAAACTGGGTTATTTTTGTATCCTTATTTCAACAGGTATTTGCTAAGGAGATTATACCACATGCGTCCCGATTGTTTCAAACCATGCAAGGATTTTTGAACCTTTATTGAACAAGCTTCTCGGGAGCCTTTAAATGCCTCAGGCATTTTGAACCCTTCGGGGATTTTCATGAAAATTTCGTTGTCCAATGAACCATATAAATAGGTTGTGACAACATCCATTAGATGCATATCATGTTTTTCTCATACTACCAGACTTACGAGATACCTGAAGGTGATTGCATCCACCACGGAAGAATATATTTCCATATAATCAATGTCAGGTCTTTGCGAAAATTCTTGTGCCACAAGTCGTGCTTTATATCGAACGACTTCATTTTTCTCATTTCGTTTTCGCACAAATACCCACTTATAACCCACTGGCTTTACACCTTCAGGTGTTCGGATAATTGGTCTGAAAAATTCACGTTTTTCAAGTGAAGCCAATTCTGATTGAATTGCATCTTTCCATTTTGGTCAGTCATTCTCTGTCTACATTCATTGACAGATTTTGGTTCAATATCCTCATTATGTTGCATCACTTCAACAGCAACATTATATGCAAAGGTGTTGTCGACAACAATATCATTCCGGTTCTATATTTTTCCGGTAGAGACATAATTCATTGAGATCTCTTCGATTTTAGTATTTTCAGGTACCCGAGCTTCTCCTGAAGAGTACTTACCAATTGTTATGTCTTTATGCTCTTCTTGAGCAATTACCTCCATATTTTGATCTTTTTGATCAATTGCTCCTTTTCTTTTTCGAGGATTTTTATATTTGGAACCGGGTGGTCTACCACACTTCAAGCGTGCCTTAGACTCACTTCCACTTATAGATTGTCCTACCGGGATATCAACTCGAACAGGAGCATTTGCAGCTGGATTGTAGGATTTAGTAGCACTTAGTAGGTCAGTGAATGCATCTGGCAGTCGATTTGCAATATTTTGCAAATACACTATCTTTTAAACTTCTTGTTCACATTGATTTGTACGAGGATCTAAATGAGATAGTGTTAATGCATTCCAGTCAATATCTTTTTCTAGCTGCATATTCTCTCCCCCTAATGTTGGGAAAGCTAATTCGTCAAAATGACAATCAGCAAATCTTGCGATGAATAAATCTTCCGTCATGGGCTCAAGATATTTAATAATAGACGGAGATTCATACCCAACATATATTCTCAACCTTCTTTGGAGTCCCATCTTTGTGCGTTGTGGTGGAGCAATTGGCACATATACCGCACATCCAAAAATTCTAAGATGAGAAATATTTGGCTCCTGACCAAAAGCCAATTGTAGTGGGAGAATTTATGATAACTTGTCGGCCTAATCCGAACAAGAGCTGCCGCATGCAAAATAGCATGACCCCATACTGAAATGGGTAATTGTGTTCTCATAAGCATTGGTCTAGCCATTAATTGGAGGCTTTTTGATTCTGCTAGACCATTTTGAGTATGAACATGAGCAACTGGATGTTCAACTGTAATCCCAGTTGACTTACAATAATCATTAAATGCTTGATATGTAAACTCACCAACATTATCAAGACGAATTATCTTAGTAGCATAATTTGGAAATTGTGCTCTCAATCTTATTATTTGAGCAAGCAACCTCGCAAAGGCCATATTGCGGGTTGATAATAAGCACACATGTGACAATCTTGTAGATGAATCTATTAAAATCATAAAATATCTGAATGGTCCACATGGAGGGTGTATGGGCCCACATATATCACCCTGTATGCGTTCCAGAAATGCAGGGATCCTGATCCCAACTTTAGATGCTCTAGTAATAAGCTTTCCTTGAGAACAGGCAGCACAAGAGAATTCTTTAAATTGAAGAATCTTTTGGTTCTTCAATGTATGCCCATTTGAATACTCAATTATATTGCGCATCATGTTATATCCGGGATGGTCCAACCGGTCATGCTAAATAATAAAATCATTTGATTCAGTAAACCTTTTGTTTACCATGGCATGTGATTCAATTGTACCAATGTTTGTGCAGTACAAACCGGAGGAAAGAGCAGGGAGCTTTTCAAGAACATATTTCTCACCCGACTTTATTGTAGTAATATAAAGATATTCAATCTTTCCATCAGTTTTAGTCTCAATATGATAGCCATTTTGGCGAATATCCTTGAAACTTAACAAGTTTCTTTGAGATTTACTACAATACATGGCTTCATCAATAGCCAAACTAGTTCCTCCAGGTAATAATAAATTGGCTTTGCCATAACCTTCAACCAAATTTGTACTACCACATATTGTACTAACATTGGACTCTTTATTAATCAAATAAGAAAAATATTTCTTATCCTTTAAAATTGTGTGCGTTGTAGCACTATCCAAGAGATATATATCTTTGTTATTGAGCTCGAATCCAACTGAAGACTGGGAAATTTATATTTTCTTCATAAAAATATAAAAATTACATAGTAAGAAATACTAAAAATAAAGTACAAGAAAAGTACTTTTAAACATTGAAACATAAATAAAGATGACATTTTTTTTCTAACTTTAAAACATAAAATAAAGAAAAACTATTTTTTATTATTTTTATTCCCCAGTTACAACATCAGTTCTTCAGTTACGATTCTCAAAGAAGTCTTCAGCTTCTAAATGAGTAATATTTGGGAGGCCTTAAAAAAGATCATCATCTTTTACGGCAAGATACGCCTCCGTCGCATCATGCTTGTCAGTAAGATGTGTCAGATGTGTCCCATTGTCATTATTCTGAAAGGTCAAATGTGCCTCCACATTATTTTCATTTCTTTTGAGCGAAGCTTGATAAAGCTTGACAAGATGTTCCGGCGTACGTCAAATTTTCGCCCAATGACCTTTCACACCAAATCGATAGCAAATATTATTATTCTTGCCTTTTGAAGGATTAGCTTAAGAACCCTTATTGTTCTCATATTTATTTCCATCGTGACGACGAGTATTATTTCGTCCCTTGCCGCGCCCACGACCATGGCCTTTACCACGGTAATTATTTTGCCTTCTTTCAGGCACATTATTTGTTGCTACAACATTCGCCTCAGGGAATGGAGCATGTGCTCCCACATTCACCTTAGAGAACGGAGCATATCCAGTGGGACGGGCTTCATGATTTTTAATCAACAGAGAATTCTGTTGCTCAACCACCAGAAGGCATGAGATCAACTCAGAATATTTGGTAAATCCCTTTTCACGGTATTGCTGCTGTAATACCATGTTCGATGCATGGAAAGTGGAGAGTGTCTTTTCCAACAACATAGCATCATCAATATTTTCTCCATATAATTTCAGTTGAGAACTGATCCTGAAAACAACAGAATTATATTCGGTTACAGTTTTAAAATCTTGTAACCGTAAATGAATCCATTCATCCTGAGCCCTTGGTAGTACCATGGCTTTAAGGTGATCATACCGTTCTTTTCAGTTAGTCCATAATTCAAGTGGATCTTTTACAGTTAAATATTCTGTTTCTAATCCTTCATCAAGATGATGGCGAAGGAAAATCATGGCTTTAGCCTTATCTTGGCTTGATGTCTCATTTCCTTCTTTGATAGTATCACCAAGACCTTTGGAATCCAAATGTATTCCGGGATCAAGCACTCATGACAAATAGTTTTTGCCGGATATGTCAAGTGCCACAAATTCAAGCTTTGATAAATTTGACATAATGAAACTATAAAAGAAAATAAAATAGATTAGAATTATTATCAATCAAAACAAGAATGTCTAATACTCTATTTCTTATTAAATGTAAATATGCTACAGTGCATTATAGGATATATATATATATATATATATATATATATATATATATATATATATATATATATGCGAAGACAAAAAAAAAGGTTAAATAATTCATTGGTCAAGCAAGTTGCTAGTTGTAGTTCATTTGTAGCATAAGGTGTTCACTTTTCTTATTTATATATTAAATCTATAACAAAATTATACTTAGAGACATGAAGCTGAAAAAGATTAGTAGAAATTATACCTAGACTTACCGCTGGGAAAGATTGAAACTTGACTTATAGAATATTAGAGCTCTTCGTGCTGATAACGTGTTGTAAAATAATAGTAAAATAGTATAAGAATAAGACAAAAGTATATGAGAGGAGAAAGAAGAACTTGTATACTCAAAGTATTTCAAGTGTATCTTCCATAGACAAAGTGTCCTCTATTTATAGGACTCCAATGCATAGGAAGTTACAAGTCATCCCTAAATGAGGAATTAAGTAGGAGCAAGTGGGGAGGAATTAAGTAGGAGAAAATAAGGTAGTAAATCATATGTTACAAGTGAATAAATGAAGAGTAGTAGTGGTCATCCATATTTATGTTACATACATGTATTTGTAACATCTTTCCTCTCTTTATCATTCAATGTGTTTTATGATTTTCTTTCTCCACTATCCTTACTTTCCAGCGTGTGAAAACTTTAATTTTAAAAGTATTTACTCCAAATGAATACTATTTAAAATTTACTTTACGAAAAAACCGCTCAAAGAAGAGTACAAAATATAAAGAAAGTGAAACGGTTAAACATCCACACAAATGAATCAAAAAAGTTCAAAGAATATGTTAAAGTAGAATGAAACCGCTACAGTAATTACTAATTAATGATTTGCCATAACAATCAAAATAATGGTAACAAATAAATTAGCAATAAAAGTAAAAACTCTCTTCAAATTCCATCTTCCGACCTTTTTTTCTATATAAAGCCATTACAAACAGCCTATATACACCTAACAAAAAGAAGAGTTTATTTGGATATGCAAAAGAAATCAGCATATGATTTAGAAGTCGAGGTTGAATCTTCCAACAGAGCTCGTGACGTAGCAAAGCGAGGAAAAAATAATTCCTTCTAAATCAAGCCCCTGAGAAGAGAAAGTCCTATATATAATTCTTGAAATGCACAATATGGCTAGGAATCAAGAGGACTCCCTAACTTATGAACAGGGAAAAATCTGTGGGATTTTCAAGGAGGAAATTTTGAGGTAGAGGTCCTAGGAAAATTTATATATTTATGCTTAACTTTTCATTTAAACTTTCTTATTGAAATATTGTTAGTTTTTGCCTTTTTTTCTTTTTGGCACATGTTGTTAGTGTTGTGACACATCTTATGACACATCGATCTCCTCTTCGAGCTTATATAGACAATGATGAACATTTTATCATGAAGCTCTTTAGCTTGATCACACTAGAATATTAACAGTTTTACCATAGGTCATATTTCTTTTGCATATGCATTTAGAAAATATTATCTGTATTTACATAATATTGGCATGAGATGAGTTTAAATGGAGTATATTGGCCAGTGTGAATTCATATAGCTGACTCTAACTGTTTCATGATTGAGGCATAGTTGTTATCATTGTAATATTCTGTCAGAGTGTATTCCTTGGTTTCTTGAGTTTTGTTTTATTGTTTCTCGTAAAGCGGCCATGGACGATTGATATGGTTAATTGATCATGACTAGTATTGATTGGGGCTTATTTTGTTTATTTTTTTTTTTTTCTCTTGAACTGCTTGTGGTTTGCAGGAACTAAGAGGCATTGGAGGTTATTAGTGAGACCCTACAAAAAAGGGGTTCCTAGTGACAAGCCTAATTTCTTTCTTTTTTGAGATCCCATTAGTTTTTAGTATTTTACTTATATTAAGGACAATGTGATGAAGCAAGTAATGTTGGTACAAATATTAGAAATAAAAATATTGGTCGAAAAGTTCCCTTGACCAAGATTGGAAATAGGTGTGTGTAGTTGCTGAGGAAGTTGCAATGCTGGGCAAAATTGAGATTGAAGGAGAAAGAACTACAAAAAAGGAAAACAAAAAAAAGAATAAAAGAAAGATGGAGGACGAGAAGAATGGGACTTTTCACTCTCTAAAAGGAGAGTGTAATACACATGCTATGCCACATCAGCAACATGTGTTCACTAGTTACATTATGGTTCAAGTTCAAGTGTGCAAATGGTACAACCCTTAGTTCAAGTGTCGAATTGGAAAAAACAGACAAGTTTAAGGGGCTATATATATATTCTTTCTTTAAAAATATTTGCATAATATTGACATGAGATGGGTTTTAATGGAGTACAATGGTCATATAAGGATTCATCTAGCGGATTCCAACCTATTTAGGATTGAGGCATGTTGTTATTGTTTTAATATCAAGTGAAAGGGTATTCCTTGGTTTCTTGTATTTGGTTTGATTGTTTCTCATTAAGTGGGTATATACGATTGATACGGTTCCTAACTAGTTCTATATTGTTCCTAACTGTTTTTTTTTTTTTTTTTGTTGAGGCTTGTTGTGTTGTCATTTTGTTTTGTTTTTGTTTTTGTCTCTATGAACTGCTTGTGATTTACAGGAAATAAGAGGCATTAGAGGTTATTGGAGAGATTCTAGAAAAGATGGATTCCTGTTACACGTCTAATATTTACTGCAATTGGGGTTATTGCTTCCCTGTGCACCAGAATCTGCTTATCTGTATGCTCATTTTAAAGCACAATGTCTTTTCATTTCAAATCTTTCTTTTGATTGCAATATGTCTGAAGAAGGTGAGTTATTGAACTTGGACATCAGGAAATAGATTCGCAATTAGGATAGACATATATCTAGTAGCCTTTCTTAGTATTGTTATTGGAATTATTAATAAGTTATTGTTAATTCTAATTTCACATTTATACACGTGTTAGATTAAACTGAATAAACGAATAGGAATACGAAAGATTCCTATGAGAAAGATTAAAAATGTTGATTCATAGCTTGAATAAATTAACTGAAGAATTCAACAGGATTGGTAGATCTCCTATAAACATAAAAATAATTTTCTCCCATTAAAAATCCAAATTTGCATGTTCTAGTTCGTTTGTTAACTCCTTAATTTTGTTATTTAAATTTCAGCCTTATTAAACTCAACAACTATCAAATCCTTCTTGTTAGATAATCAGGAATATATTTTTTGATTTAGTGAATCATAAGTCTGAATGAAAGTTGATCTTATCACTTTATTACTTATAGTACAACATATATACTTACCGTGTGTGGTTAGAGCAAAAAATAATGTGTTCAATAAAAGAATCACCCAATATATAATGTTACACTGATTAGTAAAGAAGAGTACTTTTTTGCTTGATCAATATGTTCTAGAATAATGTCGGAGTTAGAGTTACATCACATAAGAATTACTCCCTTTGTCCTAAATTATGTAGCACTGTTTATTTTTTTAGTCTGTCCTAAAAAGAATATCGCACTTTTTTATTTGACAACTATTTAATGTACTATATCTACTTTATCCTTGTTGGGCCCTACTTACTTTAAAAGCTACCAACAACTTTTTAATTATTTCAATCTTCTCTTTCTTACTTTTTCAAGGGTAAATTTGAAATATTCCAAGGTCAATCTTTATTGCTTAAACTTCATGCATAATCAAACACCGTCACATAAATTATGACGGAGGGAGCAAATGATTTAGTATTTTATTTTATTAACTTGAGATATTATCTACTAAGAATAGACCATATATGTATGGTCATCCAGCTAGATCAGATCAGATCAAATCTTAATTGTCTTTTTATTGGTCTTATATTTATCATTTATTTAATGTTGTCTTATCTCTTAGTTAGAGATAAATTAAGTATTATTTTAGGATTATCTTGTGCTTGCCAACCTATGTATAAAGCGGACCCTTCTTATACATTGTTAGATGGTTCAATTGATTAA
Organism: Petunia axillaris subsp. axillaris; assembly: GCA_029990575.1. NCBI lineage: Eukaryota > Viridiplantae > Streptophyta > Magnoliopsida > Solanales > Solanaceae > Petunia > Petunia axillaris. The sequence goes on along the minus strand of JARKNS010000001.1, from coordinate 5,409,341 downwards.
AAAGAAAAATATCATGAGCGATTTCTCTTACTTGTCCATTATGTGTGTTCTTCTCCTAATTCTTTTTCCTTCTTTTTGATGCTACAATATTTCTATGTATGCATAAACCTTCTCAAGATCTCACTATCTTCATTGACTAGATGTGTCGCTCTTGTTTCATTTTTCTTTGTCATTGTGGCGGATTGCGGATAGAGAGAAATATAAGTCTACCTCTTGTTTTATCTACCACCATATTAATCAAACATGATTCAGTGAACATTAAAGTCTGAACGTACTCTATTAATTAATGCATATATAGTCTGTAGAAAAAAACTTACTCAAAGAATTTTCAACTTTGTGGCTTATTTTAATTCTGTGCTTGGTTAGGAGAACAAATAGTTGGGAAACAAATAAGCTGCATTTATTACTTTTTCAGTGTAATTTAGTAAATGTATTGCTTAGAAGACCCTTAAAGCCTGCAAATCCTTGCATCTTGGTCCCAAAAGAAAAATGAAACATAGAAAAACATTCATTCAACTTTTTTGTGGTGAAACAACGCAAGAATTAGAATGGGAGAGAACTTATACAAGGATTCTATTGAAAAGGGTATAGCGACACCTTGATTGTCCAACTTTTTTGAGTGCAGGGTTCCAGATCTTCTTGTCATGAATGATCTCCATCTTCTCCTTATAGAGCTTGGCATTCTCATAAGCAAGAAACATCATCTCCTTTAGTTCATGCAATTTTTCCACCCGTGATTTGGATGCTTCCTAATTCATGTTAAGCTTCTTCAATGCCCTATAGGCTTTGTGCTCCAAATCGATGGGGAGGTGGAAAGCTTTGCCAAAAACTAACCGGAACGGTGACATCCCAATCGGGGTCTTGTTTTCTGTGCGATATGCACATAAAGCATCATCCAACTTCTTAGCCCAATCCGTCCGGTTCACATTAACCGACTTGGCTAAAATTTGATTTATCTCACGATTTGATACTTCCACTTGACCACTAGTTTGGGGATGATAAGGTGTAGCAACCTTGTGTCTTACCCCATATTTTTTCAATAAGAAATTAAAAAATCGGTTGCAAAAGTGGGTTCCCCCGTCTTTTATGATTGTGCGAGGGGTGCCAAATCTTGTGAAAATACTTTTCTTGAGGAAGACGATGATGCTTCTAGCTTCATTGTTTAGCAAGAAAAATTCCTCAACCCATTTGGAGATATAATCAACCGCCACAAAGATGTATTTCATACTATAGGAACTTGAAAAAGGACCCATGAAATCAATTCCCCATATATCAGAGTGTTTTATTTCCACAGTGGGATTTTGAGGATTTCGTGCCTTTATGAGATTCCCCCCGTTCTTTGACATTGGTCACAACTCTTTGTGTATTCTTGAGCATCCTTGTACAAAGTAACCAAAAGAAACCACATTCAAGTACTTTCGCCGCCGTTCTAATACCACCATGATGTCCTCCATATGGAGCAGAGTGATATCTTTTAAGAATGGCCCCTTGCTCGGCTTCGGCAACACAAGTTCTTATCATTCCATTGGCACATACTTTGAATAGAAAGGGCTCATCCCAAAAGTATTGTCGGGCATCTTTCATCAACTTCCTCTTTGATCGAATGAGAAGTCCTTTGGGACCTCACAACATGGAACAAAATTCGCTACGTCAGCATACTAAGGGATTTCTTCCCAATATACCGCCAATATTCTCTCATTGGGAAAATAGTCATTGATCTCAATGGTTTCTTTTGAGCAACCCTTCTCCTCCAAATGCGATAAGTGGTCCGCCACTTGATTCTTGGTTCACTTTCTATCAAGCACCTCAAGATCAAATTCTTGTAACAAGAGTACCCCTTTTGAGTCCTTCTTGGCCATCAAATACCAGATAGCGGAGTAGTTGGTGTGCAAAATGACCTTGGATCCCACTAAATTAGATCAAAATTTCTCAAAAGTAAATACAATGGCAAATAACTCCTTCTCTGTTACCGTATAGTTTAATTGAGCCCCATTCATGGTCTTGTTGGCATAATAGATTGGATGAAACATCTTCTCAACTCTTTGGCCAAGCACGGCCCCCAATGCTACATTGATAGCATCACACATAAGTTTAAATGGAAGATCCCATCTTGGGCTCACTATCACCGGTGCGGTTGTCAATCTCTTCTTTACCTCTTCAAAGGCTTTCAAGCATGCCTCATTGAATTCAAACTTGGCATCTTTTTCTAGAAATTTACACAAAGGATTCATAATCTTGAAAAAGTCTTTAATAAAGTGGCGATAAACCCGCATGTCCCAAGAATCTTCTCACTCTTGTGATGATTGTAGGAGGTGGAAGTTTAGAGATAACTTCAATCTTGGCATGATCAACTTCAATTTTCTTCTTGGAGACTTTGTGCCCTAGGACTATTCCTTCTTAAACAAGGAAATGACATTTCTCCTAATTTAGAATAAGTTTTGTCTCTTCACACCTCTCTACCAAAGGAATCTTTAAAGGAATCACCGACTACCAAGAAATCATCCATGAATACTTCCAAGAAGTTCTCCACTATATCATGGAAAAGTGAAAGCATGCACATTTGAAAAGTAGATGGGGCATTGCAAAGTCCAAATGGCATCTTGCGAAATGCAAAAGTGCCATATGGGCATGTAAAGGTTATCTTATCTTGATCATTTGCTTCAATTGAGATTTGATTGTATCCCGAGCATCCAACAAGGAAACAATAATAAGCACGGCCCACCAGACGATCAAACATTTGGTCAATGAAAGGTAGGGAAAAATGATCTTTTCTTGTTGCATTGTTGAGCTTTCGGTAGTCCATACATACTCGCCAACCGGTCTCGGTTTGAGTTCATATAGCTTCATCTTTCTCATTGTGAACTACCGTCATCCCTCCTTTCTTGGGCACACATTGAATGGGTGAGACCCATTCACTATCAGAGAGTGGAACAATCACCCCCGCATCTAACAACTTTATGATCTTTTTCTTGACAACTTCTTGCATTGGAGGAGTCAGCCTCCTTTCATGCTCCACCATTGGTTTTCAACCTTCTTCAAGTAGAATCTTTTGAGCGCAAACTCCCGGATGAACTCCCCTTATATCCGCAAGAGTCCACATAATAGCTTTAATTCTCCTTATCACCACTTCAACTAATTGGTCTTCTTGTTCTTTAGTTAAGTGGGAAGAAATGATTATGGGAAGAGTAGAGTTTGGACCTAGGAAGGTATATCTCATATGAGTTGGTAGGATTTTCAGTTCAAGAGTACGAGGTTCTTCAATGGATGATTTTGTAGGTGGAGCGGTTCGATTTTCAAGATCGAGGGAGAGCTTTTTTGGAACATAGGGTCTAGTGCCAAATCCTTCCAATGCCTTCACATACTCGGTAATACTCTCCTAATTGTCAATGTCCATGTTCTATATTGTCGCGGCCATTACATCTGCTTGACTCACTAGAACACTCATTTTCTACAAGTGCATCCAGAACCATATCCACATAAGAACAAGTGGCTTCCTCCTCCATAGGTTGTTTTAATGCTTTGCATATATGGAACACAACCTTCACATAATGCTCTTTCGGTAGCTAGAAATGGACGCCCAAGAATAATGGGGACATCAAAGTCCACCGGGCAATTAAGAATTATAAAATTCGCTGGGAAGATGAACTTTTCCACCTTAACTAGAACATTTGTGACAGCTCCAATTGGTTGCTTCATGGAACGGTCGGCCATTTTCAAGTTCATTGTTGTCTCTTTTGGAACTTCCTTGGTAGTCAAAGTCTTGTACACCGCATATGGCATCAAATTGGTGCTTGCTCCAAGGTCACATAGAGCTTTAGGGTAATGTGCCCCTCTAATTGTACACGGGACCATAAAGGCTCCGGGGTCCTTCATCTTTCTTTCCATATGCTTTGAGACAATTGAACTACATTGATGAGTCACCTTGTTTGGCTTATAATCTTCATAGGTCTTCTTGGTAACAAGATCTTTCATGAGTTTAGCAACATTTGGCATTTGGCTTAATGCATCAACCAAAGAGAGGTTGATTGATGTTGTTGCTATTTTATCCCAAATCTTCTTGGATTGTGATGCTTGTCTTTTGCTTGACACTCTTTTATGGGAAAAGAAGTGGAATTTTGCGAATGGAGCTTGGACTAGGAGGGCTTTGTTTGGGTGGTGGAGTTTTCTTTGTTTGGCTTTTTGAGTGGTAGTGACTTGGGGATTTAGTTCTTAAGGGATTACCTCATCATCAATTTCATGCCTTGGGATCTCTACATCCACATCAATTGCCTTGCCTTGATTCAACTCTTCCCCATTTTTTTGCTCATGATCTTGCACCTATAGTTCCACATCATCATCTTTTGCTTTAGGATCATCCCATATTTTTCCACTTTGGGTTATAATTTCCATCACATGATCTTTTCTATTTTTCTTAGGATTCACCACCGTATCACTTGGTAGTGCTCCTTGAGGTCTTTGATTCACTTGGTGAGAAAGGCTATTCATTTGAGATTCAAGAGCCTTGATGTAAATGTTGTGAGATGTGACCGCTTACTTGATATATGATGTCACCGGAGTAACTTTCTTGATTCTAAGCACTTCTCCCATCATTTCTTCCAACTTAGTTGGACCTTTTCCTTCATTTTCACCTTGCTTGTATGGAGCTCTTGGTACATAGCTTTGAGAGGTACCAACTCCTCTCCCATCTTGATTGTTGCTCCAATTTTATCTTCCTCTATCTTGCCTCTATTGGCCTTGTTGATAAGGCCTTTGATAACTGTTACACCCCGTATGTCTAAAGTGACGTATATCATTCTGATGACATGTTAAGAATGATTTAAGTGATTTTAAAGTCATAATATGACCATATATGATGTTTATATGTTGAATATAAAGTTTGGGAAAAATCGGATTTAAGTTGCGGAAAAACCGACTAAGGAATTGCCTTGTAACGAAGCTTTTTCAGCAATTAATTTCATGTATTATATGAGGTCTTTTGGAGACATATCATATACCAAATTGAAGGTCTTGGAGTTTAGTTCCAACACTTTTGACGGTTTGTTCATACAATATTTGGATAAAAAGATATGAGCATCAGAAGTCAGGCCAGAAGAAGGGACATAAGCGCAAAAGAGGGCTAGAACTGAAATGTGTCGAGTATAATAGGAAAAAATATCATCATTTTCGTTATTTCCAGCAACTTCATGATAGAAACAGTGTGTTCTTATGTATTGAAGCCATTAATGTGGTTTTGAGGGATGGACATCAATCTTAACTCGAAATTCAAGACAAATTGCGTCAAAACGCTCTACGCGATTAAGGTAACGTTATGCTATCTTCAATTTCGTTTATAGTTTGAGTTTTAGAGTTAATTCATGGCTAAGTAAAGTACCTAAATTCTATTTTATAGCTTGTTTAATCTTTAGAAGGTGTGGAATTCAAAGGAAACAAGGTTTAGAAGCAAGAAACATCAAAGGTATGTAAGGTTAAACCGTTCTTTTGGCAAGGCATGTATCTTGTAGCTTTTGAAGCTTTTCTTAGTTCCAAACATGGTGTTTCTTGTTGGGTACTTGTATATCATTAAGGAAACCTTGTATATACTTTATTTGGTACTAAAATCCAAGGTGAAAGACGTCTAAATTAGCAAGACAAAACGTTTAAAAATCTAGAAAATTGTTTTGATCTTTGGACAGTTGTTGGTATATTGATCATAACTCCTTGTACAAAATTGATATTTACATTATTTAAGAATCCCCAGAACCCTAAGACATATATCTAAAACTTTCATGATGACTATAAAGTCTATAACTTTGATCTACACTCTGAAAATTAGGTTGAAAGTCAGGACAGTGGTGCTGTCCAGACATTCTATCTGCAGATTTGTTATGTCATCCAGTTGTCTCATCTTGTTATCCATTTAACATGTTTATGTTATCAGTTTATCCGGGTATCCTTTCCCGTGTATAGTATAGTGCTGGTTCTGTTTTTGCGGATCATCTAGTTTCAGAAGAAACTTAGCCGAAATTTTTATAAAATTCAAAGAGTTGGACAAATTCAGAGTTCTAGGTTTTGTCTATAATTCTATCCAGAGTTTTCTTATCATTCCTTTGAGTCCATATCTATTGTTTCCATATGTGTTATGCCTCATACATGCTTATGCTTATATTGTGATCATGTTATGTGTGATTTGGAGTCCCCCATAGAGGCTAGACATGGGACACACAGTCCGGTCGCATGTGATACTACCCGTCTGGGGGATACAGCCCCTCCGGTTCAGGCGGGAGTTGAAACACCTAGTGTGACCGGGTTTCATTCACACACTCTGACTAGAGAGACTAGATATTACTGGCTGGGGGGAATATAGCCCAAAACACCCGCCAAGTTTGTTATATACGGGTATATAGCCACAATATGCACTGCATGATTATACATGAGGCTAGTTCCGGTTTTCAGTTACCTGATTTGGGAGGATACAGCCCATAACACCAGACAGGTACTAGTTCAGATGTTCAGTTACCTGATTTGGGGGGATATAGCCCATAACACCAGACAGGTACCAATTCAGATAACAGTTCAGTTTTAGCTCAGTACCAGTTATCAGTTCTCAGTTTTCAGCCACCAGTTCTTAGCGCCAGGATCAGTTGACAGTTATCAGTTCCAGTTTCTAGTTACCAGTTATCAGTCATATTACAGTTATTTATCAGTATAGTTCATCTCAGTCTTCAGTTTCAGATTCAGCTAGACTTCAGTTTATATTCAGATCATGTTTAGTGCGTTCTTCAGATTTCCAGCTATATTGCTATGCCCCAGCTCATATTTACATATTTATATTCCAGCCTTACAGTTTCATTCAGCTATGATATATTATATGTTCATGCCTTACATACTTGGTACATATCGTACTCACGCCCTTTTCTGGGGCGCTGCGTTTCATGTCGCGCAGGTACAGATAGATCAATGCTTGGACCACGTTAGTAGGCCATCTATCAGCTATTGGAGTCACCCGCTTACTCCCGGAGTTACTTATCTTTTGGTATGTGTTCAGTCAGGCAGTTTGGGTATGGTGGGGCCTTGTCTCGTCCTTTGTATATTCAGTTCAGCACTCTTAGAGGCCTGTAGATATGTCCCTGTGTGGTGCAGTAAGTATGTTATGTATATTAACCTAGCCTTGTCATCTTTCCAGACTTTATGTTTTCAGTAAATATGTATGTATTTATAACAAGGTTGCCAGCTCATCTCTATAATTCATAGATTATTAGTAGGTTTAGCGATGATCGATAATTAGTGTTGGTCATCCGTCGCAGCCCTAAGTTGGGTCGTGACAATAACCACCTTAATTAGGTAGAGCTGCGAGGTTCACATAACCCATAGGGGCTACTTCATGACCGGCATTTGTAACTTGAAGATTTTCCACCTTGTTCACTTTCTTCTTAATTGGCTTTTTCTTCACCATGGACATTGAAACATTCTTCCAGAAAGTATTCTTCTTGTCCTCTTTAGAGAAGAGCAAGAGGTAGAGCTCCGAGGTTTACATAACCCACAGGGGCTACTTGATGACCGGCATTTATAACTTGAAGATTTTCCACCTTGTTCACTTTCTTCTCATTATCTTCCTTGGCACCTCTAAGAAGCTCAATGTTGCTAAGGATTCGAGCCATTTGCTCTTCTTGATCTTCAATCTCTTCGTCATCATTGGATTCATTCCTCCATCACCGGTTGGGTTTTGGGCTCTAGATTGCCAATCTTGAGAGTATTTAGAAACTTTGTTGAGAATTTCCTTTTCTTGATAAGTCTTATCCATGATAGCACCTCCACACAAGTTGTTCACGGCCGATTAGTTGATCTTGTGGAGCCCTTGGTAGAAACATTGTAGGATCATATCATTTCTAAACCATGAGTTGGACAATGTAGTAAGACTTCTTGAAAAGCTTCCGAACATATAAACCTTGTCCCTCATTGAAGCTTTCTTACCCTTAGGCAAGAATTTCACAAAGAATTGCTTTACAAGTTCCTCCCAAGTATGAATTAAGTTCTTTGGTAGTTGTTCAACCATGTCTTGACCTTCCCGGATAGAGAATAGGGAAAGACCCTTAGGCGTAAAGATTCTTCCGAGCAAAGGGCCAACTTGTAGAGATGGCATGTTTGGATAAATTTCTCAAATATTCATTTGGATCATCATATTTGCTCCCACTAAAGTATCCATTTTGGTTATGTCCATGTAAGATCACTTGTGGAGTGTTGAAAGTAACATTACCACGAATGGGTGGAGGAACAATTGTACTAGCAAAAATTTCCATATTCACTTCTTCATCGGACTCTTCCACATCTTGTACCGGTGGATTTGCATTTCGGGCACCCATTGCATTCCTTTGGTTCCAGTTGACATTACAAACATTCACTCGATTGGCTCTTTTATTAGGTTGATTAACACGAACACCTCGGTGAACACCTCGACCTCCTCAGTTAGCATTGCTGCCTCTTTGATGTGCATTTCCTGCAACAACAATATTGTTACCAACATTAACTCCCTTATTGGCTTGATTATTGCCAATAGGTTTTCCATCAATTGGGGCACTATCTTCAACTTGAGGTTGATCATTCTCTTCAAACACATCATGAATTCCGTAACTCTCCTCACTAAGAGAAGTGTCATCATAATCTTCCTCGGTTTCTCCATCATAATTATTTGGAGTAATTAGAGCATTTAGAAATGGAGCTTCCTCATTTGCACGACTGTAGAGGGGGTTCTGTATAGCTCAATTTGGATCTTCTCATTGCTAATATTCACCTACACACGGTAAAACCAAAGAAAGAGATAAAATGGTAGGAATAACTCACAAGACAAGAACACAAAATATCAAATCTAATAGATGCACCACAGCTCCCCGGCAACCGAGCCAAAATTTGATCCACGCTCAATCCACTCACCTATAAAGTTGTGAGGTGTTGAGCTGGATGTTTGAAGAATGACAAACGAAGGACTTAGTGATTTGAAGAAGAACTTATTCCTTCGTAAGAAGGGCACGGCTGATCAAAAAGATTTTGTGGAATGCAAATTCCTAAAGAACTAGTAATAGTGGCCCGTAAACTAATACGCATCCTAGTCAGCTACAAGAAGTTGTGTCGGGGCTGTCTCTTTAAAGTGTGAACTTGAGTTAGTGCTAAACAAGGAAATTATCACAAGGAAATCTGGACTTGCTATGTTTACAAGGATTCCTAGTGCAACACTGCTAAGGTTACAAAGCCCATATAAAAAAGCAAGTAATTGAGGCTGCCGATCTCAGTTATTCACAACGAGAGTTTAGAGAAAACATAAGGAAAATTAAATAACTCTTAAAGTGACATAACTATTGCAGACAACTAGTGAAGAACCAAGAGCAGAAGCAGTGAACTAGTTTAGGTTCTTGATTGTAGTGGTCACAGTTTATATGTTTTGATTGTATTACCTATCTGCTTATATTAGAAGCTATTGTAATAGGTGAACTTCGAGTGTTTACTTTGTAAAGCTAGAGTTTAGCTTTGTTGAGTGATTAGGGTCTGGAGTGTATCCCCTTGGTTGCAGAGTTTGTAATCTAAAACTTGCTCTTTATATTAATGAAGTTATTTCAAAATCCCAGAGTGTGGGTCGTGATTTTTTTCTCCTTTGAGCAAGGAGGTTTCCACGTAAAAATACTATCTCGTTTAGGTTGTGGTTTAATTCTGTGTTTGTTTTTTTTTTTTTTTTTTTTTTTTTTTTTTTTTTTTTGTGGAGGCAACAGATTCAAGAACAGGGTTCTTGCGATTAAGAGTTAGGTTCTTCAGCGAAAATCAGAGGACACTATTCAACCCCTCTTCTAGTGTCCATATGAGGTGCTTAGAGTATAATAAGAGGTATTAGACCAGGTCTTCTCGTTTTAGGTTAACACCTTGAGAAGGATCAAATCATGAGTGCGCCACCTACAATTACTGAAGGACAATTGGTTTTGAGGCCTCCACAATTCAATGGGCAATACTACGCTTGGTGGAAGAACAGAATTGAGAATTACATCTATGCAGAAGACTATCAACTATGGATAATAGTTTCTGAAGGAAATCTGACTCCGACCAAAGTTGTTGGTGAAGGAGTTGCTGCTCGTACTAAACCAAAGGTAAGATCGTAGTATACTGATGCTGATTACAAGATGATAGAAAAGAATCACAAGGCCAAGAGGCTTGTAATATGTGGATTAGGTCCTAAAGAGTTCAACATGGTTTCATCTTATAAAACCGCTAAAGAAATCTGGGATTCCTTGGTAATTGCTCATGAAGGAACTACTGAAGTCAAGGACTCAAAAAGAAGAATGCTAAAAAGACAATTTGAGTTGTTCACAATAGGTGAAAATGAGTCAATACAGGATATGATGACAAGACTAACCATCATCACAAATGAGATGAGATCTCTGGATATGGAACTCGCAGAAGTTGAAATGGTTGATACAGTGCTGAATGTTCTTCCTGACGCTTGGGAACCAAAGATGACTGCTATAACCGAGTCAAAACTACTGAAATCTATCAAGTTAGAAAAACTAGTGGATAGTTTGAAGACTCATGAGATGATGAAGGAGTCGAAGAACAAATCAGTTACTAAGAAGGTCAAGATCCTCGCACTTGAGGAAACTGAAGAGCCTGAAGCGTACGTGGATTTACAATCAGTTGATGCAGCTATGGTTAGTGGTCTCAGACAGAAGTTCAATTTGGGTAATTTCAAGGGGTTCAAGAAAAACACCAAAGATAATGCTAGGAGAAAGCACATAGTTGACAGTCCAGATTATTCAGGGTGCTTTAAATGCTTCAAGAAGGATCATGCAGTTGTGGATTGCTCTATGTGGGAAGTTGAGTGGATGAAATAGAGCCACAAAGGAGAAAGAGAAGGAGCCTTCCAAAGATAGCCACAAGGACAAAATAAAAGCCAAACATCCACCCAATTTCAGAGCAGAAAGAAGGAAGATAAAAGAAGCTTTTTATGCAACCTGGGGACCAACTGATAGTGAGTCTGATGGAGAAAAGGAATCTTAGGATGAATCCCCTCTACCGTTGACAGAACTAACAGGTGAAGACTTAGATGAGGCTGGTTCATTTGAAATAAGAGAAGAAAGAAATCCTTTCAGACCTCCCTTGTTTGATGAAATGAGTTATGAAAGATGGAGGAAGCAAATGAAAGTATTTCTTCAGGACAGGGACTACAATCTTTGATTTATTGTAAAACGAGGACCTCATATCCCTCTGAAGAGAGTTGAAAATGGATCCTTGGTTCCAAAACTGGTAGAAGAACTGGACCCACAAGACTTAGACGGGCTTCAAGCAAACGCCAAAGCTATGTTGTATCTCAAGAATGGAATGACTTTTGATGTACTATCTAAGGTGATGGATTGTAAATATGCCATGTAAATCTGGGTGAAACTGAACGAGTTCTACAATGGAGATAGTCAGAAGAAAGAAGTTGCTCTCATGGCAACTGATGGAGAGGAAGATGCTCACTCTGCTGAGGTATGTTTCTCTGAATGGAAAGAAAAATTGCAGACATACTCACCTAACAATCTGATACTTATAACTGCTACCGAGGGCTATGAAAAGGTAGAGTCTGAGAAAGATAAGCTATCTGATGTCTTGTTTAACTTGAAAACTAGATGCAAGAACCTTGAAGAAACAAATGCTGAATTTGAAGAAATAAATGTTTCTCTAAAGGGACATGCTCTTGTATCTAATTTTAAGATCTCAGAACTTGAACTTGAGCTAAATAAAATGAAAATGCAAATAGTAAGCAGGTGATTAGTGAGGTTCAAACTTTTCTCGATAATGAGCTTAAAAGAACAAATGAAATTCTTTGTCAGGAAACTTAAAAGAACAGAATTCTTATAGAAAAGGCTGAGAAGGCTGATTGAAACTCACCAGATTAACCAAGTGGAAAAAATCTTCTGAGAAAATGAAATCGGTTCTTGAAAACCAAGTCCAAGGAAAAATAGGTCTAGGTTATAGGAAACCACTGCCTCTCTATAGTCCCAAAAGCAAATATGTAGGTCTGCCTGGCAACATGCTTTGCACCTTCTGTGGTAATACATGTCACCTAAAAGAAATCTGCATAAAAATGAGAAAGGCTAAATTTAAAAATAAAAAATTTGTTTTACCTGATTGGGCTAAGAAGGACTTGATTCATCCTTTCTCTCATAAAAAGGGATCCAAGCTTGTCTGGGTTACTAAATCTAACTCTTGATTTGTTTTACAGGCTGGACTGAGAGTAAACAACCTAAGCTGATTCTAGATAGTCAGTGTTCAAGGCATATGATAGGAGACAGAAGAAATTTTCTCTCACTTGCAGCATTTCAAGAAGGCAGTGTAGCCTTCGGAGGAGGAAAGAGTGGACAGATTGTTGGCATAGGAAAAGTTGGGAGATCCTTGGATCGTGATATTGAAAATTTATATTGCATTGATGGTCTCAGACACAATCTACTGAGTATTTCTCAACTATGTGACAGAGGAAATGAAGTCATTTTTCATCTGTGGGATGTATTGTGAAGAACCTACAGAGTGAAGAAGTGGTCATAGAAAGAAAGAGAGTGAACAATGTCTACAAGGCATCATTGGAATCACTTCCTGAGAATAAGTTAACCTGTTTAAATGTTCAAGAGAGTTATTCACAGCTGTGGCTTAAAAGGTTGGGGTATGCTAGTCTTTCACAGCTTAATAAGCCACTATCGAAGGAACTGCTTCGTAGACTGCCCACAAAGAAGTTTGAAGAGATTAAGATGTGTGATGCCTGTGTCAGGGGGAACATGTGAGATCATCCTTCAAGTCAAATAAAGTGGTGAGCACTTCTAAACACACTCGAGCTAATTTATATGGAGTTATATGGACCGATGAGAGTCAGAAGCAGAGGGGGAAAGAGGTTCGTATTCGTGATAGTTGATGATTACTCGAGATATACATGGACTCCGTTCCTAGAATCCAAAGATGAAGCATTTGTCAGTTTCGAAGAATGGGCTGGGATTGTGCAAAAAAGATTAAACTTGGAATTGATTAGCATCAGATCAGATCATGACACAAAATTTTAAAATGCCAAGTTCTTTGAGTACTGTATCAAATACAGTATTGATCACAACTTCTCAGCACCAAGAACTCCACAACAAAATGGAGTTGTAGAGAGGAAGAATAGATCTCTGGAAGATATGGCAGGAACCATTCGATTATCAAGGGGTCTTGCAAGAAATTTCTAGGCTGAAGCAGTCAACACATCATGTTACTTGTTGAACAGGTGTTCCATAAGAGCTATTCTTGACAAGATCCCCTATGAATTGCTAAGAGGAAGAAAGCCAAATATTGCTCACTTGAGGCCATTTGGGTGCAAGTATTTTGTACACAATAATGGTAAGGAGGCTTTGGGGTAAATTTGATGCAAGAAGTGATGAAGCGATATTCCTGGGATATTCCACCCAGAGTAAAGCTTATAAAGTGTTCAACAAAAGAACTCAGACAGTTGAGGAAAGCATGTATGTGGTGCTTAATGAGTCAGACAAAACAGTTGCTGAAAATGAAGGAGATGATCAGGCTATAAGTCTTGCACGAGAAGACCCTGCTGAAAGCTTTGAGAATCCAGAAGGAAAGGAAGAGCCAGATCATGAAAATGAAGAATTCACTCAGGGGGAACATAGAGTCAATATGTCAGGAGGGAACGGCCGACCAAGATGATGAATCAACTGAGAAAGAAGGACCTACTCAAAGTGCAGCTGCAAGCTCTTCTCATCAAATACATTCAAGACCCTGGAAGTACAAAAGCTCACATCCTTTAGAAAATGTGTTATTTGAATTGGATGCTGGGATTATGATCAGGTTTGCGTTGAAGAACATCTACGCGTTACTTGCCTTCCTATCCTCTATGGAACTAAAGAATGTGAAGGAAGCTCTTGAGGATCCAGATTGGGTGATAGCAACACAGGAGGAGCTGCATCAATTTGAGAGGAGAAAGGTGTGACATCTGGTTCCGGGACCTAAGGACATATCAATCATTGGAACCAAATGGGTGTTCAAAAATAAATTGGATAAGCATGACATAATTACCAGGAATAAGGTCAGGTTGGTAGTTCAGGGTTACATCCAAGAGGAAGGAATTGACTATGATGAGACCTTTGAACTAGTTGGTAGGATAGAAGCCATAAGAATGCTGATTTCCTTTGCTATATATATGGAATTTACATTGTATTTGATGGATGTAAAAACTGCATTCTTAAATGGCTATTTGAATGAGGAAGTATATGTGATACAACCACATGTCGCATCCTATTTTTACCGGAACCGGTTAAAGTTCGAAATAGGGCTCGACTTAGTAGGTAACTCACAGGTAAAGAGTTGGAGTCGCCACCTAACATATTTTTAACTAGCCGTATTAGGGCACCTATTTTGTGTCTACCTAATTTTACAATTAACTCCGAAACTTAGTCTACGAACCAGAAATTCTAGGTAAGGGTTGAAGTAAACCCTAGAGGAATGGGTTAGGCACCTATCAGGCTCCACCACATGTGGTTACCAGCCAGACTAAATAATTGGGATTCTAAGAATTATAAAAGAATAAATAACTAAATAAAAATAGGCAAATAATTAAATAATCATTTATACGCATATAATAATGAAAAATATTTAAATTCACTAATTGACTTTTTCTAAAGGTACCTCGCAATAAAAAATAAAAAGGAGTTAGTGCGACAATTAATAATGATGAGAATAATGATAATAACAGTGATGAAAATAAAATGTTAGTAATGATAATAACATTAATGATAATCATAATAAAAGGTTATTTTCATTTAATTGTTTTCTTCCAAATTGTCTCCCATCCAAATTTTCCTTGTAAAATATAAAGAAAATAGGTTATCACTGTAATTAATAGCAATACTAATAATGATAAGAAAATATTAGTAATGACAATAATAATGGTAATAAAATAATTTTCTTTGCTCTTTTTCAAACTAGAACGTCGTCTCTCATACAAGTTTACCTCGCAAAAAATATAAAGAAAATAAGGTTAGTATCAATAATAATAATATAGAAGTAATTGATAATAATGTTAATATTAATAATAATAATGTTAGTAATGATAATAATAATAATAATAATTTAAAATAAACGGGAAAAGAATTTTTATAAAGTGTTGGCTCAAGTGTGTATGAATTGAGTGGAGGTTACGGACGTCGGTACGGCTGCGAACATGCCGACCGGTCGTGTTGCCATGCCAAGTGTCGGTCCCATCACTCCATCACCGGCTCGTTTTGTAATCACGGCTTATACACGTCATCATAGCCTTTTGTTTTGTTTTAGGGACACGGAAGTAGGTCGTTCAAGTGTAGTATCGTGTTTAAATCAGTCCTAGGCCTCTATATATGTAAATATATATTTTTATTGGCCTTCAACATAGTAAATGCCTGGAACTGCAAAATCTCGAAAACAAATCAGTGGTACGTTATTAACAGTGTCAACATAACAATTAGGAAAAAATAAACAAATTAGTATAACTGTATAACATAAAAATCCATTCAAACACAGTCAAACATATCTTCAGAAAGCAGACGATAATAGCAACATCATTAACAAAACCAAACGACGAAGAAAATCAGTCACCCTCCATTAACCAACGTGATGGGAGATCGGAATTTCAATTCTCCGGCGATGGAAAACAAAGAGAGGTGGCACGACTGCCAAGCTTCACTGGCGAGAAGCCGGCAGCAGCATCGCGGCTACCAATTTCCCTCCGCCTCACTTTTCCGATCTGCAATAAACGAGACAGAGGCAAACAGCGAGAAACAGTAGACAATGAAACACAATAGATGTATCAAAGGAACCGTAGCAGTCAAGAATAGGCGGAGGAGCGACTGCCAATTGGTGACATCGCTGCAACTCCCCTTTAATCACGAATCAACGGGAATCAGAGGAGAGACCAGGGATCCTAACGATGGGTTATAGCACGAGATCGATTAGATTTGTATTTTCCGGTGGTGGTTGGTTTCTGCAGCAGGGATGACCGTTTTACTGTGTATTTTTGTGTTGGAATTGAGAAAGGAGGAGGAGATGAGGTGTACTATGTGTATGATGGTTGAGAGAGAGAGGATTGTAATGGGTTTCTGCTGTGTATATTGTTCGTGTGAGAAGAAGAATCATGAGGGGGGATGTACTCTGAATGCGTGTTTCTGTGTGCCATTGTGTGGTACTCTGAATGTTTGTCTATGGTGTGTTGTTGATGTAAGAAGAAGACTCAAGGGAGGTGTACTGTTCGTTTTTGGAGAAAGGAGAAGTCGTGTGGGGAAGATGTATTTAGTTAAGAAACTTGGCTAGGTTCAACACGAAATGGTTATAGGAATTTAAGAATGATTTAATTCAAAAATAAAATAGAAAGATAATGAAATTTTAAATACAACTGTGTACGTATCTAGACGAACCTTTGTCTAGGTTCAGGATGAAGAGGATTTTAAAATAATAAAAAAGAAATGTTTTGGAATAGAATAATTATATGAATATTCAAGAGAATTTGAACTAAATGATTGGAAGAAAATCGCAGTTGATTTCTAACAGAATGGATGTACCTAGACGGACTTTTGTCCAGGTTCGTAGAAATTTTTTAACAAAAGGATAAGGAAAATTAGTAAATAAAAAATGGACATTTTCTTTTAAATTGGCCAACATTCAACTTAGAGGTATAAATAAAAAATATAGATATACGTATTTTATAAAATGCACATATAATTATTAGATAAACTCAAATAAAATTATTTAAATATAGATAATCACAGATAATTACTAATTTACGCAAATAATCATAAATTGAAATAAATTTGACATGTAACCAAAGGGATGCAATTATATAATATAGCAACGAATATTATAAATGTACTAATTTGCACAAATATTCATAGTTTTGATATATAGCCTAAATGATACAAAATTATATAATATAGTCATATTTAGGTATGTAATATATAAGTAGGGGATAACTCACATAAATGCATGCTTTCTAATGCATATTTTTGCAAAAATAGCCAAAATACACCTTTAAGTCAAATTATAGCTAATTTTAGAGAAAGGAGGGACAAAATTGAGTGTCAACAGCTGCCCCTCTTTGCCCGGGGATGATGAAAGAGTCTTCGGGCAAAAATAGTTGACGAAGTAGCCAATTTTGTCATGAATGGTAGGTAACAATGATTGAAGGGGAAATGGAAGTCTTGGGGTGTTTTTGGCCGAACCCCGGTCTCTGAGTTGCCTACATATCTCGGGTTTCACGAGAATCAGGCTGTGTGTAGTTCTAGAATGGCATGTTGCCTGTGTGAGATGTTTATGATGCACGATTTTGGATGAAGACTAAACTTATCCAAGTATGTAAAGTTTAGATTCGTGTGTGCTAAGCCTTTTGGCGAGATAAATGAAGAATGAAGTAAAGGCACTGGAGAAGGTGAGATAACCTCAACAGATCGAGTGTGGGAAAGGCTTATAATCGTCCTGGTTATAAAAATATGGCACGCTACACACCCATAAAGAGAAGTTTATATGTACATAGTTTCCACTACAGTCGATAAACAAATCATCTTGGCTTCAACATTGTCTTGAATGAACTGAGGAATATTGAGGAGTAAAGCATGATGAATATGCACGATTCAAACGGATAGCACGAATAGGAAGGAGTATGAAGCTGGTACCCAATCGGTGAGGAAAGATTAGGTAGATCACTGGTGCGAGTATAGGATCGTAGCTTTAAGCGTTTTGGAACTCGGAAAAATAGGAATCAGAGCCATTGTCTGTAGGATTAGGCCTTTTGAATTGGGTCTCGGGATGAGGTTTTGAGGTATATTTGAGGCTTTGTGGTTGCACAATTAGTAGTGATTTTGGGAGTAGGTGTGAGAGTATGGTGCAAGGATTCGTCGAGAGATCGGGGAGTCCCTATAGCAGAATCAAGATGAATGCAAATAAAGGTAAAGACGAAGATAAAGTAAACTTCCCTGTTTAGTTGAGCTCTCCTTTGTCAGGTCAGCTTTCAGTGCTCTGTGCTAGGGAATGTGTGCCTCTCCTCTGGGGGATATCCATTTGCTAAGTGCTTCTCGTCAGAAGGTAATTGTTTTGTCGTGCCGCACTGTTGTTGATTTATCTTGCCAGTGCCACGCCGGATTGTATGGCCATTGCTTTTTGTCCTTTAAATGTGTGCTTGTCACGTCGGGTTGTATACTCCTTTTGTATTGAGCTGTGTATCTTTCTATGCAGGGTTGCCTATCATTCCTTCATTTGGTTGCACATCTTTTGTCATGTTGTCCTTTCAACGGGCTGTCTACCCTCCAGGCTTTCTTCCTGTTACAATGTCAAAATATCCATCGGGCTGTGCACCCTCCGCAGTGTCAGTTTCGACATCGGGCTGTGTATCCTCCTTCTATGCTTCGGGCTGTGTACCCTCATCAAAATTAAATGCATATCGATATCGGGCTGTGTACCCTCAATCGACGCTTCGGGCTGTGTACCCTCAGCTAATGTAAATGTGAATCGATATCGGGCTGTGTACCCTTAACCGACGCTTCGGGCTGTGTTCCCTCAGCTAATTTAAATGCAAATCGATGTCGGGCTGTGTACCCTCAATCGACGGTTCGAGCTGTGTACCCTCAGCTAATGTAAATGCGAATCAATATAGGGTTGTGTACCCTCAACCGACGCTTCGGGCGGTGTACCCTCAGCTAAAGGCGGTTGTGTACCCTCAACCGATGCTTTGGGTTGTGTACCCTCAGCTAAATGTAAAGGCGAATCGATATCGGGCTGTTACCCTCAACCGACGCTTCGGGCTGTGTACCCTCAGCTAAATGTAAATGCGAATCGATATCGGGCTGTGTAGCCTCAACCGATGCTTCGGGCTGTGTACCCTCAGCTAATGTAAATGCAAATCGATATCGGGCTATGTACCCTCAATCGACGCTTCAGGCTGTATATCCTCAGTTAATTTAAATGACAGATTCGACATCGGGCTGTGTACCTCAGTCGATGTATTTAGAGTAAAATAAAGTGCAACAAGTAGAATGCTATATTTATGTCATGCGATGTGCTAAGGAGGCTATCATGTTGCTGTTGTAAGGACTTTTCTTGAAATTTTTGAGGTCCCCTCAAAAATTTTTGGCCTAGTGTCAAGTTTGTGTCGTTTGGAATTTTTGAGGGGACCTCAAAAATTCTACCCCAGTTTATTGTTTATGACAGATCACCGAGAGAAGGTGGTTGCATTACACTGAACACCAAATGTATTGGCTAGAAATCTGCATTCGTCCTTTAATGTGACGATTGAGGGTATTGATGACTATGAGTATATGGATATTTGGCATACCCGGATTGGGGTTTGATATTTCGGTATTACCGGATTTGTAGGTTGTCAAAAATGGTATTTGTCTTAGGTTGTGATGAGATGCCTTCATGTTTCGTGCTTTTCTTTTCGACAGTCATGGAGCTAACTTTGATGGATTGGCTTTTGTAGAAAGTGTGTTTGTGGTTTGGGAGTCGCAGTCTCCCTTTGTTGGTTTTTATTGTACTATCGTCTTGCTTTGGTCAATCGGACTATGGACTTTGTGTTTCAGTGTTGGATGTCTCGCAGTGTCATGGTATGGAATGTTTGAGTGATGAGTTTAGGTCTTGTTGGATCGAATTGGGAAATGGGTATCCAGGGAGTAGTTTGTCTGCTGGTTGCAATGTCATTCGATTGGGCTAAATGGAACGAAGGCGTGAGGTTTTGTCATTTGGGTCTATCCTTGATTGTGTTGAGCCTGCTAAGGTTGTTGTTGAAAGTCTTGACAGATGGGAGGTTGTTTATCGTGTGAATTGGGTGCAGTATGAGGTTGTGAGTTTTGTCAGCTTCAGTTGTACAGTGATTGGACTTCTTGGTTGTGACCCTTATGCAGGTTGTACGGCATTGGGATGGTTCAAAGGACTTTATAGTAGGAGAAAGTGTTTTCAACTCGGCTTGCCGTTTCGGCATTTTCGAATGCAGATTCTTGACCAATTTCAGTGTTCAAACGCGAAGAGAACTTAACAACGTGGTGAAATGCACAAAAGAGTGTGGGCATGTCAGCAAAGACTTGGAGAAAAAATGACACATGAGCTTAAGAGAATGCCTAGACCGCGGATGACGGATTAGCGCTTGAATGAAGAGGTTATGATGGATCGGATGGATATCACAAGAGATTGCCTAAGTGCTTTGTATAGCAGTCCATGCAAGGTTTGGCCAAATGACCGACGCTTGTTTAAGCAGGAGATGAGGAGTTGCATGTCAATGAAAGGCGGTAAAGGATGTTATGTAAGGAATAGATTGTGTTGTGTAACAGAAAGGGATGTTGGTTTTTGTTGAATACCAAGACCTTGAGTGCATTTGTCATCGTTCCTTGCAAACTTATCTGTCATGATGGCTATGTGTCCTCGAAGAGATACTTAGTGTCTTTCATACTTGCCAACCAATTGCTGCAATATAGTCCTTGCACCAACTTCTCTTGTTGGATAATATCTTATTGCTGAGCCGTTGAACTCGATGTAGGTTTGCTACGTATCATGTTTATTCTTAGATTGCTACGTCCTTTTATAGTGGTCATCTTAAGACTTCATATCACCCCAGTAAAGCCTTCGACCAAGGTTGCTCCAAGAAGTCTATGCGTCTGTGCTTTATTATCAGTTCAACCTTTGCTATGGTAAGGGTGTCGAATAACCTCATTGTCTTGCTTTATCTTTGCTAGTGGATAGGGATATGCTTCTAAATGCTCCAGGGGTCTCCAGGTTTGTCATATAATGATGGTTTTGTCATTGTGTCTTTGCCTCTCCTTTTCCAATTGAATTGGTTTGCTTATTTTTGGTTGTTTGTGCACAAGTCTTCGTTGCACCTCTATCTTTCCAATGTTGTTTTTCACTAGCCCTTTGAATTCTAGGTGCAAGTTGGAAAGTTCTTTGAATCACAGTCATATATTGCAGGTGGTGTCACTATCTAGACTAGAGCAACAAAGGCGATCTTTGAATGTTGGTGTCAAAATGTCTTTGCCTTCGAGTTTGACCAACATTTTTCTTGCTTTGTCAATTTTCTTCTCCATGTGCATGGTGCTTGCTGGAACAATTTGAGGTACCGGGACAATAAGCCCTTCCAATATCTCGAGCAATTGAGTATAGGATTTGGCTAGTGGAGTGTAGTTTCTTTTTGGTCATTAGTTTGCATCAGGGCGAGGCCTAGGAGGGCATGATGGTGTATTTTGGTAGTTGGCTTGAGTGTTTTGCTGATATGGTGGATGATTTGGTGCTGGGATGTGAGATATATGTCGAGTGGGCTGAGCGGGATATTTAGGTGGTATATGAGGGTAGGGATAAAATAGTGGCGCTGCTTAGTGGTTGAAGGTAGGGTCTTGAATGGTTGCAGTTAAAGAGACTTCATCTTCTTTTGGAAAGGCTCATATTTCCAGACTGGCTAGCTTTATTGGTAGTTTGTAGTGTAGTGGAGAAGTCGTGGAGAGAGGAGAGAACTGGTGGGAATTGTTGTGAAAATCTCTGACGAGTGCACTTGCTCAACCATATCTTTTGCCTTGGTATTCAACTCGGGCCATCCTTTTGGGTAATAGACTTTGAGTTTGGTAGTGAGTTAGAGATAGTTTGGACATGCGAAAGATTTTGGATATCAGGATTTGGGCATATAGCAGGGAGAGGAGGTGCCTCGATAGGATATTTGAATTTGGATGAGAGATTTCTTAGGTAGAAAAAGACTCTGAACAAAAAACAAATTCATGCAATGCACACATATCAAGTAAGAAATGCATCCTATAATATGAAGGACCGTTTTACGCACGATGATTTTGAAAAACGTTTTGTGCCACATGTATCATTTTGTTTGCTAACAAAATGCGGTACATAAAAGGTAATATTGCATTTATTGGATTTTAGTTTTATTGGCTGACATTGAAATAATGAAAAGGTGGAAAACACTATTAGAGGGTTAGATCATGGCCAGGTGAACATCTTTTATGCTGATCCTTCCCCAGAAGATTCTCATTCTTCTTCTTCCTCGGACGAGTCTTCTTCAGACAAACTTGCCTCTGATGAGTATCCTTGGAAGATGATATTGTCTGCATCAATTAAGAGCCGGGATATGTCGAATGTGAAGTTCTTCAACATTTCCCAAGCCTTTCTTCCTTTCTCTTCTATCCCTTTGTTTGCCACAGAGTTCATGCCCTCGCTAGCCCATACGCCGATAGACTCTATGCGCTTTGTCAGGAGTTATGCCTTACTGCGCCATTTGATTTTTTCTTCGTTCTTTACTTCGTCCAAACTTTGTTTCTTTTCTATTTTCCCTCGTGCCTTTGCCAGTTGTTTGCGTAACCTTTTGTACTCGGATTCTAACTCATCAGCGTTTCTTTTCCTTTTTGTTGTTGTACTTGGTTGAATTGCCCTAGCTATGTCTTTCCTAAGCCAGTCTAGATAGTCTTCATCATAGCCAGCATCAAACATGTCTCGTCCAATAGTCTCGATCCCTATTTGTTGCCTTTCTTTCCAAAGTCCTATTATCTTGTCTTTAAAAGGAATCACTCTCCGAGAATATTTGCTTCGAAACTTCTGATATCTGCCATTTGGGGCATTGTCTGCTTTCTCCCTACTTGTCTAAGTGTCCTTAAATAAGTGTATGGATAAAATCCTCTAAAGCCCACTAAGATGAGGAATGAGTCGTTTTCGGACCGCGTGATTACTGTTGTGCTGGAAAAGTAATCAAACATCCATTGAATGTTTTCAGGTGTCAGTTGACAGAAATGTGGTGCCAACCATTGGTAGTTGTTGGTTGGTCCCATTTCCAAAAAACATTGTCCATGCGGGCGGTATGAGTCAAGATGTAGTTTTCTTTCGGTATGGAATGGAAAGGTTGGTCTTATCCATCCTTTGCAAATGCTCAATCAACCAAATTTGTAAAAGTAAATTGCAACCTTCAAAGAAACCAGCAGCCTTCTTGCATCTTTCTAAATCTCGGTACATTTCTGCAACAATCATCGGTACCAAAGTGTATTTCTTATTAGTGTCTTTGAGTAAGGCATCAGCAATTGAGACCATGCAAACATCAACTCGTCATTTGTGTTGTAGAAAGACGACAGTCCCTAAAAAGCTGGTGACCAAAGCGAGTACCCTTTGCTCTTGCCAATTTGCATTGGTCAATGTTAAAATAGCCTTCAGATTCTTGAAATGCTTCTTCATACCCAAATTTGATGTAGAGGGAAGTTAGAGAAATTCCCAATTGCCGTATACTGTCTATGCATAATTCGGGCTTAAACCCTACCATTTCGAAGAACCCCTCAGCTGTAGTGTTCTTAGGCATCAAGACTTCTTTACTTTCAAATGGCAATTGACTTAACCTGCCTATTTTCTCCAGTAGTGGTGTCAAATCTACAATCCCAAAGTGAAAAACTGCTCGGTCTGCATCCCAAAAGTGTAGTGCTGCTTCTTTCATCCTTTCCACTGCAGTGTGCTCCATTAATGAAATCAGGTTCCCCAACACCACTTTAACTCGGTCTTGTTGATCTGTGCTTAGGTTTTCTCACCAATCTCTAAGCAACTGAGGGATTTCAACAACCATGTCAAATGTTCTAGTGGCTATAGTCTTTTGGAAAAGGTGAAGGACGACACGAAAATGGGGAAGAGAAATGCCTAAGAAATGATTAATGTGTGGCACAAGTTTTTGAAAACAATGCAACAGAGCATATGAGGAGCTGCCGTTGTGAGTTGAGAACCCTTTAGACACTTTAGAAGGAAATTGCTAATAGACTTGTGACATGCCAAGGACGTCAAGTCTTATATAATGCTTAAAAGATAAACGTGTGTTATGTGTCCTCCTATATATCGAGCGGTTATTTCTGCTTCGAAATTGGGCTTTTAATGCCTCTTCGGTTACCATTTAAACCTTTGAACAACATTGAATACAGAATGATTCCAATTCTTTGGGAATAAACCGTCGTTTCTGATTCAATTTGGGATTTTGACGCCTCTTAGGTTACCTACATGCCTTTGAATGGCATTGAATACAGAATAATTTCGACTGTCTATGAACAAACAATAATTTTTGATTCAATTTGGGCTTTTGACGCCTCTTAGGTTACCTACGCGCCTTTGAATTGCATTGAATACAGAATAATTTCGACTGTCTATGAACAAAAATCATTTCTGATTTAATTTGGGCTTTTGACGCCTCTTAAATAACCTTTATGCCTTTCAATGACATTGAATACAGAATAATGCAAATTATTATAGATAAACAATCATATCTGATTCAGTTTGGGCTTTTAACGCCCATTGGGTTACCTTCATGCCTTTGAATGGCACTGAATGCAGAACAACGCCAATGAACGGTCCACATTTTGCACGTTTGATCTCTTAAGCAAATGCAAATAAGTCATGTTCAACATTCCCTTGGGTCAGAAAACCCGTTCGGATTATTTGAACAAGTTGGCCTATCGGACTTGAGAACAAGTCGACTAATGACATGTTATGATGCATGATTCCTAGCGCCGCTACTAAGGAATGGAATTAGCTAGACTGGATTTTATTATCCTTCCAAGCAGATGGCTCGGGAGCGGGAACGTCTCGGACCAAATAGATTCCAAGTCGTTCCCCCTAAAGGAATTTTTATGTGAGGGAAGATGTGGTTGTAACCACCGTGTTTTAAATGTACGATTTTAGAAAGTTGTCAGGAGTGGCGGAAGGTATGCATGATATCCACAAGTTTAAAAATGCACAAATTTTGAAAATAAATGCACAAGTCAACCACGGGAGTGGGAGTAAAACTAACACATGAAACAATAAGTTAGTGTTGAGATAATAATTTTATATACAAAACACATAATATGCATGATAGGCGTCATATGATGACGCTTTTGGACAAAAGTGGCTAATGGACTTTAACATACCAAGGATATTAAGCCTTCCTAATTTGATTATGGTATTTAAAATTGAACGTGTATTCTTTATCATCCCAATTGTTCTCACAACCCAAAATTAACAGAAAATAATTTTATAAAATAATTAATTTTATTGTAAAATGTAGAAATAACATTTTTGCTTTAGGTAAATAAAAATAATAATTGATCTTGCTACATAAAAAGTAGAAGAAATTAATTTAAAATATATGATTTTGTTATCATAAAAGTAGGAAAATTAATTTCGTTCATAACCCAAAAAATAATTTTATAAAATAATTGGTTTTGTTTGTAGAAATAACAATTTTAGAAATAAATAATTGATTTTGTTATGAGAACCCACTTTTATATGAACAAATGGTCCACACTAGACACGTTCAACTTTAGACAAATGCACATATAACATATTTAAATGTCCCTTAGGGTCTAAAACTCGTTCGGTTCATTCAAATATGGTGAACTAATAGACTTAGACATGGGCCGAAGTCAAATTTTCCTAATCATGACATGATGCATGGTTCTTAGACAAGAGTCTCCACTAAGAGTTGGGTAATTCTAGACACGGTTCCCTAAGGCGGACGGCCAAAGAGTGGGACCATTTAAAATCATTGGTTATACCACGAACCAACTATATTTCAAAATGTCCCTCCTAAAAGGTTTTTTGTGGTGAAGCAATCGTGGGATCCATGTAATCGCCTGTGTGTGTGCAAAGTGTCATTTTTCAGGAGTGGGGGAAGTGTGAGTGATATAAACAATAATAAAGAAAATATAATCAAACAATTAAAGAACAAAACCACAAAATTTAAAAATTCAAAAAATAACCTTAATCCCTGCAAAAAGAAAAAGAAGAAAAGTTAGTATCAAAATGAATGGCAAGAAAATAAAGCAAATAAAGAATCCCAATATAAGTCTGTTATGGTTTGAACCTTGATATCTCAAGCGGAGTCGCCATTCTGTCGCATCCTATTTTTACCCGAACCAGTTAAAGTTCGAAATAGGGTTACATCCAATATAAGTCCGGATAAGCATGACATAGTTACCAGGAATAAAATCAGGTTGGTTCAGGGTTGCATCCAAGAGGAAAGAATTGACTATGATGAGACCTTTGCACTAGTTGCGGGGATGGAAGCCATAAGAATGCTGATTTCCTTTGCTACATATATGGAATTTATATTATATTAGATGGTTGTAAAAAGTGCATTTTTAAAAGGTTATTTGAATGAGGAAGTATATGTCATACAACCACCTGTCGCATCCTATTTTTACCCGAACCGGTTAAAGTTCGAAATAGGACTCGAAATAGCAGGTAACTCACGGGTAAAGAGTTGAAGTCGCCACCTAACATATTTTTAACTAAGCGTATTAGGACACCTATTTTGTTTCTAGCTAATTTTACAATTAACTCCGAAACTTAGTCTACGAACCAGAAATTCTAGGTAAGGGTTCAAGTAAACCCGAGAGGAAGGGGTTAGGCACCTCTCAAGCTCCACCACATGTGGTTACCGACCGGACTAAATAATTGGAATTCTAAGAATTATAAAAGAATAAATAACTAACTAAAAAAAGGCAAATAATTAAATAATCATTTATATGCATATAATAATGAAAAATATTTAAATTCACTAATTGGCTTTTTACAAAGGTACCTCGCAATAAAAACGGAAAGGAGTTAGTGCGACAATAAATAATGATGAGAATAATGATAATAGTGATGAAAATAAAATGTTAGTGATAATCATAATAAAAGGTTATTTTCTTTTAATTTTTTTCTTCCAAATTGTCTCCCATCAAAATTTTCCTTGTAAAATATAAAGAAAATAGGTTAGCGTTGTAATTAATAGCAATAATAATAATGATAAGAAAATATTAGTAATGAGAATAATAATAGTAATAAAATGATTTTCTTTGCTCTTTTTCAAACTAGAACGTCGTCTCTCATCCAAGTTTACCTCGCAAAAAATATAAAGAAAATAAGGTTAGTATCAATAATAATAAAGAAGTAATTGATAATAATGTTAATATTAATTTTAATAATGTTATTAATGATAATAATAATAATTATTTAAAATAAAGGAGAAAGAGATTTTTATATAGTGTCGGCTCAGGTGTGTATGAATTGGGTGGAGGTTAGGAACGTCGGTACGACTGCGAACACGCCGGCCGGTCGTGTTGCCATGCCAAGTGTCGGTCCCATCACTCCATCACCGGCTCGTTTTGTAATCACGGCTTATACACGTCATCATAGCCTTTTGTTTTGTTTTAGGGACACGGGAATATGTCGTTCAAGTGTAGTATCATCTTCAAATCAGTCCTAGGCCTCAATATATGTAAATATATATTTTTCAATGGCCTTTAACGAAGTAAATGCCTCGAACTGCAAAATCTCGGAAACAAATCAGTGGTGCGTTATTAACAGTGTAAACATAACAATTTGTCAAAAATAAACAAATTACTATAATGGTATAACACAAAAACCCAGTCAAACACGGTCAAACATATCTTCAGAAAGCAGACGATAATAGCAACATCGTCAATAAAACCAAACGACGAAACAAACCAGTCACCCTCCATTAACCAACGTGATGGGAGATGAAATTTCAATTCTCCGGCGATGGCAAACAAAGAGAGGTGGCGCGACTGCCAAGCTTCACCGGCGAGAAGCCGGAAGCGCCATCGTGGCTACCAATTTCCCTCCACCTCACTTTTTCGATCTGTAATAAACGAGACAGAGGCAAACAACGAGAAATAGTAGACAATGAAACACAATAGATGAATCAATGGAACCGTAGCAGTCAAGAATAGGCGGAGGAGCGACTGTCAATTGGTGATATCGCTGCAACTCCCCTTTAATCACGAATCAACGGGAATCACAGGAGAGACCAGGGATCCTAACGATAGGTTATAGCACGAGATCGATTAGAAATGGGTTTTTCGGTGGTGGTTGGTTTCTACAGCGGGGATGACCGTTTTACTGTGTATTTTTGTGTTGGAATTGAGAAAGGAGGAGGAGATAAGGTGTACTATGTGTATGAAGGTTGAGAGAGAGAGGATTGTAATGGGTTTCTGCTGTGTATTTTGTTCGTGTGAGAAGAAGAATCATGAGGGGAGATGTACTCTTAGTGCGTGTTTCTTTGTGCCATTGTGTGGTACTCTCAATGTTTGTCTATGGTGTGTTGTTGATGTAAGAAGAAGACCCAAGGGAGGTGTACTGTGCGTTGTTGGAGAAAGGAGAAGTCGTGTGGGGGAGACTAGTGGGATTGGGTCTGCCGTGTGTATAAAAATGTCTGATTGTGATTGATTGTGTGTAAGTATTTGTATATTGATTTTGAATGAGTGATGATGATGGTGTATTGAAGAAGAAGAACCCAGGGATTTTTTGTACTTTCAACATATGTCCTCTATCGTGTATGTTGTGAGGGAGAAGGAGAGTTAGTGAGTATTTTGTAATGGGGAAGAAGGTCAAAATTGGGATGTGTATCTGGTCGTCTATCTAAATTGAGAAGGAAGGGAAGTGGGGTCTGCGTATAGGGTCTTGGTTTTTGGTGTGCATTCTATGCGTGTTTGTGTATTGAGGATGAAGAAAGGAGAGGGAGATTGTCCGATGTTGTATATAGGATTAGGGGGAGAGATAGATGTTGGGGAATTCGAGTGATTCGGGGGATTATTAGGGATATTGAAGAAAAATCCATTAGGAAGATTGGGGAGGGATTTTAGGGATTAGAATTATTAAGGGAAGATTTAGGAAGAAATTATGGAAATCATTTGAAATTCAAATAAAAGATGTATTTGGTTAAGAAACTTGGCTAGGTTCAACACGAAATGGTTATAGGAATTTAGGAATGATTTAATTCAAAAATAAAATAGGAAGATAATGAAATTTTAAATACAACGGTGTACGTATCTAGACGAACCTTTGTCTAGGTATAAAGGAGGATTTTAAAATAATAGAAAAGAAATATTTTAGAATAAAATAATTATATGAATATTCAAGAGAATTTGAACTAAATGATTGGAAGAAAATCGCAATTGATTTCTAACAGAATGGATGTACCTAGACGGACTTTTGTCCAGGTTCGTAGAAAATAACAAAAGGAAAAGGAAAATTAGTAAATAAAAAACGGACATTTTCTTTTAAATTGGCCAACATTCAACTTAGAGGTGTAAATAAAAAATATAGATATATGTATTTTATAAAATGCACATATAATTTTTAGATAAACTCAAATAAAATTATTTAAATATAGGTAATCACAGATAATTACTAATTTACGCAAGTAATCATAAATTGAAATAAATTTGACATGTAGCCTAAGTGATGCAATTATATAATATAGCAACGAATATTATAAATGTACAAATTTGCACAAATAGTCATAATTTTGATATATAGCCTAAATGATGCAAAATTACATAATATAGCCATATTTAGGTATGTAATATATAAGTAGGGGATAACTCACGTAAATGCAAAAATAGCCAAAGTACACCTTTAAGTTAAATTATAGCTAATTTTAGAGAAAGGAGGGACAAAATTGGGTGTCAACAGCTGCCCCTCTTTGCCCGGGGATGATGAAAGAATCTTCGGGCAAAAATAGTTGACGGAGTAGCCAATTTTGTCATGAATGGTAGGTAACAATGATTGAAGGGGAAATGGAAGTCTTGGGGTGTTTTTGGCCGAACCCCGGTCTCTGAGTTGCCTACATATCTTGGGTTTCACGAGAATCAGGCCGTGTGTAGTTCTAGAATGGCATGTTGCCTGTGTGAGATGTTTATGATGCACGATTTTGAATGAAGACTAAACTTATCCAAGTATGTAAAGTTTAGATTCGTGTATGCTTTGCCTTTTGGCGAGATAAATGAAGAATGAAGTAAAGGCACTTGAGAAGGTGAGATAACCTCAATAGATCGAGCGTGGGAAAAGAGGCTTATAATCGTCCTGGTTATGAAAATGTAGCGCGCTACACACCCATAAAGAGGAGTTAATATGCACATAGTTTCCACTACAGCTCGATAAACAAATCATCTTGGGTTCAACATTGTCTTGAATGAATTGAGGAATATTGAGGAATAAAGCATGATGCATATACATGATTCAAACGGATAGGCACGAATAGGAAGGAGCACGAAGCTGGTACCCAATCGGTGAGGAAAGATTAGGTAGATCACTGGTGCGAGTATAGGATCGTAGCTTTGAGCATTTTGGAACTCGGCAAAATAGGAAGCAGAGCCATTGTCTGTAGGATTAGGCCTTTTAAATTGGCTCTCGGGATGATGTTTTGAGGTATATTTGAGGCTTTGGGGTTGCACAGTTGGTAGTGATTTTGGGAGTAGGTCTGAGAGTATGGTGCAAGGATTCGTCGAGAAATCGGGGAGTCCCTATAGCAGAATCAGGATGAATGCAAATAAAGATAAAGATGAAGATAAAGTAAACTTCCCTGTTTAGTTGAGCTCTCCTTTGTCTGGTGTACTTCCAGTGCTCAGTGCTAGGGAATGTGTGCCTCTCCTCTGGGAATATTTATTTGCTAAGTTCTTCTCATCAGGAGGTAAATGCTTTGTCGTGTCGGGCTGTTGTTGAATCATCTTGCCGGTGCCACGCCGAATTGTATGTCCATTTTTTTTGTCCTTTAAATGTGTGCTTGTCACGTCGGGCTGTATACTCTTTTTGTATTGAGATGTGTATCTTTGCATGAGGGTTGCCTATCATTCCTTCATTTGGTTGCACACCTTTTGTCATGTTGTCCTTTAAACAGACTGTCTACCCTCCAGGCTGTCTTCCTGTTACAATGTCAAAATTTGCATTGGGCTAGGTACCCTCCGCGGTGTCAGTTTCGACATCGGGCAGTGTACCCTCCGTCGATGCTTCGGGCTATGTACCCTCAGCAAAATTAAATGCAAATCGATATCGGGCTGTGTACCCTCAATCGACGCTTCGGGCTGTGTACCCTCAGTTAATGTAAATGCGAATCGATATCGGGCTGTGTACCCTCAACCGACGCTTCGGGATGTGTTCCCACAGCTAATTTTAATGCAAATCGATGTCGAGCTATGTACCCTCAATCGGCGCTACGGGCTGTGTACCCTCAGCTAATATAAATACAAATCGATATGGGGCTGTGTACCCTCAACCGACGCTTCGGACTGTGTACCCTCAGCTAAATGTAAAGGCGAATCGACCGGGCTGTGTACCCTCAACCGACGCTTCGAGCTGTGTACCCTCAACCGACGCTTCGGGCTGTGTACCCTCAGCTAAATGTAAATGCGAATCGATATCGGGCTGTATACCCTCAACCGACGCTTCGGGCTGTGTACCCTCAGCTAATGTAAATGCAAATCGATATCGGGCTATGTACCCTCAATCGATGATTCAGGCTGTGTATCCTTAGTTAATTTAAATGACAGATTCGACATCGGGCTCTGTAACCTCAGTCGATGTATTAAGAGTAAAGTAAAGTGCAACAAGTAGAATGTTATATTTATGTCATGCGATGTGCTAAGGAGGCTATCATGTTGCTGTGTTAAGGACATCTCTTGAAATTTCTTAAGGGACCTCAAAAATTTCTGCCCCAATGTCAAGTTTGCGTCTTTTGAAATTTTTGTGGGGAACTCAAAAATTCTGCCCCAGTTTATTATTTATGACAGATCACCGAGAAAAGGTGGTTGCATTGCACTAAACACCAAATGTATTAGCTAGAAATCTGCATTCGTCCTTTAGTGTGACGATTGAGTGTATTGATGGCTATGAGTATGTGGATATTTTTCATACCCGGACTGGGGTTTGATATTTGGATTTGCCGGATTGGAAGGTTGTCAAAAATAGTATTTGTCTTAGGTTGTGATGGGATGCCTTCATGTTTCGTGCTTTTCTTTTCGACAGACATGGAGCTAACTTTGATGGATTGGCCTTTGTAGAGCGTGTGTTTGTGGTGTGGGAGTCGCAGTCTCCCTTTGTTGGTTTTTATTGTACTATACTGAATATTATTTTTATAATCCAGTAAAAAAAAAACTATACTTTGTAAGTATACATGGTTTACTAGGCTCTACAGTGTAATATCTTATGAGTTCCCATCGAAGAACTAACTCAATACTTAGAAGGAACCATGTTCAGCATGAGGAACCATGTTCAGGTACGTCTATGTAGCTATATATGTTAAGTATTATGACTGGAATTGATTTGTTCATGAACGTGCATCTTGAACACCTTCCATGTTTGTGTAACCGCCCAACTTTATAGGAACAATTCCCTTTTTGGTTTCACTTTCAAAATTTAAATCTATCCTTTACTCTAGGGGACTTAGTGGATATCCCTTCATAACCATCACATCCAACCTTTCCTGGTTTCCCAAGAACTCAAAAAGGTGTTCAACTTTTATCGTCATCATTATACCATATCCCCTAGATCACCTTAACCTCTCTTCTTCATATCTCTTTTTCTCATAATTCATCAGAATTAAGAGAAACTTTCCTTTTAGAGTCTCTCTGCTCTTTTCCTAAAGTTCAAAACAAGAAAACCCCTCTCACTCAATAACCAACTTCAAGAAAATCATCACAATGTCTCAAGCACAATCTTCCTCTGTCTCGCCGACAAAAACATCAGAGACTCAAACCTCCCAGAAACCCTCTCTTAAACTTCCATCCACTACCTTGGCTGAAAAAATCGTAAGGGCACGATCAAAGATTCATAAGAAGGTTGGGAAAAAGATATCCAGGAAGACAACATCAAAACCCTCTGCTTAGATGACTGTACCTGTTGTTTCTGACATGCAAACAGTTGAGGTAATACCTGACTCAACCCAGACTAGTATTACTGCTTTAGACCTCATATCTAGCCCTGAGAAACTAAATACTTAAATGCTAGTAACTGGTATGGATGAAATTATAAAAACGGTGGAATTGTGTGGTCCTTTTAAAGAAATATCTAAAGGTGGTGCATTTTATTTTGTGACTTTTATTGATAACCATTCTTGCAAGCTCTAGATATCTCCTTTGAAGTCCAAGGATCAAGTACTTGATGTTTTCAAGGATTTTCAGGCCTTGGTTGAGAGAGAAACATGGAATAAATTGAAATGCATCTGCACAGACAATGATGGTGAATATATTGGTCATTTTGGAAACTATTACAGAGCGCAGGGTATTCTGCATCAGAAAACTCCTCCTAAGACTCCTCAGTTAAATGGTTTAGCAGAGGGGATGAACAAAACACGTCTTGAGAAGGTTAGATGTTTGCTTTCAGAAGCTAAGTTTCCAGATTCCTTTTGGGCAGAAGCACTTAATACTGCAGCTTATGTTATCAATTGTCTCGTCCTGTTGCTATGGATGGTGATGTCCCAGACAGAGTTTGGTTTGGTACAGATGTTTTCTATGATCATTTGAGAGTCTTTGCTTGTAAAGCCTTTGTGCATGTTCCTAAAAATGAAAGGTCAAAGGTGGTTGTTAAAACTAGACAGTGTATTTTCATTGGTTATGGTCAGGACGAATTCGACTATCATTTCTATGGTCCAGTTGAAATGAAACTTGTTAGAAGCCGTGATGTTGTGTTCTTTGAAGACCAAACAATTGAAGATTTTGATAAAGCTGAGAAAGTTGATTCTCAGGGTAGTAAGAGCTTAGTTAATGTTGATCTTGTTTCTATGACTATTGCATCTGAAGAAAATTTTCAAAATGTTGACATTCATGTTGATAATAAAAATGGTGATCATGTTCAGAATGATCAGCAAGTTGATTAAATTGTTGATGCTCCAGTTGATGATAATGTGGTTGGTCAGCAACCAATCATTGTTGATGCTCCAGAATCTTCACTCAGAAGAACTTCTAGAGTGAGTAGACCTTCATCTCAGTATCCTCCCAATGAGTGGGTACTCTTGACTAATGGGGGAGAACCTGAATATTTTGAAGAGGCCATGGAAAGTGATGAAAAAGAAAAGTGATTTGGTTCTATAGAAGATGAAATAAATTCCTTGCATGAGAATCATACCTTTGATTTGGTTAAGCTTCCTAAAGACAAAAAAGATTTGAAAAACAGTTGGGTTTTCAGGGTGAAACATGAAGATGGTACCCAGTTCTATGGTACAAGGCTAGATTGGACGTTAAGGGCTTTAATAAAAAAATAAAAGGGACTTGATTTTAGTGAGATACTTGCTCCTGTTGAGAAGATGTCTTCCATTTGTATTGTACTAGGCTTAGCTGCAAGTCTAGATTTAGAGGTTGAGAAAATGAATGTAAAAACTACTTTTCTCCTTGGTGATTTAGATAAAGAAATTCATATGGAGTAGCCTGAAGGCTTTGAAATCAAAGGTAAAGAGAATTATGTTTGCAGGTTGAAGAAGAGCTTGTATGGCTTGAACTAAGCTATCAGGCAGTGGTACAGGAAGTTTTGGTCTTTTATGCAGCAACAGGGTTTCAAGAAGACTTCTTCAGACCATTGTTTTTTTTTTTTTTTTTTGTGCAAAAATTCTCTAACAATGACTTTATTATTTATTGTTTTATGTTGATGACATGCTTGTTGTTTGCCATAATGCTTGCAGGATTCAGAAGTTGAAACAAGAGTTGAAAAAGTCTTTGCCATGAAAGTATTAGGACCAGCGAAGTAGATTCTAGGTAGGCAGATTGTCCGTGACAGAGAGGCCAAGAAGTTGTGTTATCACAGGAGAAGTACATCCAGAGGGTACCTCGCATATTCAACATGGATAAAGCTAAGGCTGTCAGTACACCGTTAGCTATGGACTTCAAGTTAAGCAGAAAGCAATGTCCTTCCAGTGTTGATGAGAAGGAAGATATGAAGAAAGTTCCTTATGCTTCAGTTGTTGGCAGTTTGATATATGCATTGATTTGCACGAGACCTGATATTTCTCGTGATGTGGTATTGTTAGTCGTTATCTTTCTAATCTACGAAGAGAGCATTGGAATGCAGTGAAGTGGATTATGAGATATCTTTGTGGCACTACTAGTAGATTTTGTGTTTTGGTACAGGAAAACTTGTTCTTTGTGGCTACACTGATTCAGACATGGTTGGTGATGTTGATACTCGCAAGTCTACTTCTGGCTACATGATTACTTATGCAGGAGGAGCTGTTTCTTAGCAGTCTAGGTTGCAGAAATGTGTTGCTCTATCTACTACAAAAACTAAGCTTATTTTTATCGTTGAAGATTGTAAAGAGTTGCTTTGGATGAAGCGATTTTGGAAGGAAATTGGCTTTGCTCAGAAGAAATATGTGCTTTATTGTGATAGTCAGAGTGTTATTCATCTTGGTAAGAATTCTACATTTCATGGTAGAACGAAGCATATTGATATGGGTACCATTGAATTCGGGATGTGTTGGATGCTAAGTTGCTTTCACTTGAGAAGATTCACACTAATGGCAATGGTTCAGACATGTTTACTAAATCTTTTCCAAGAGGAAAGTTTGAAGAGTTTTGTTTGATCGCTGGGATGGCAGTCTTCTCCATATAGTCGGGAGGGGGAGAATTGTTGGGGTTTTTAGGCTTTTTCCTTCCTATGTGGATAAATAACAACCCTTTTGAATCAAGCCCACTTCATGCCTAAGCCCACTAATATTACCATATATAAAAGACCAACTTAGGTATAATTTTTTAACATATACAAGAGAATATAGCATCCATAGAGAGAGAAAAAATGAGGGAGAGAGAGCAGATTTCTCTGCATAACTTCAGCCACAACAGTGAACTTTGAAAGGCGATTCGTGCTTTGTTCCTTGTCTGATTGAGCTGATTTTTGGATAGCATATTCCTCTCATCTTGATCTTTGATTGAGAACTAACGATGGTCGATTTGAAGTTCCATAGCCCCAAATTTTGACTCATGAACAGTAGTTGTATTCTTGTGAAATTTACTCATTTCTTCTCTAGTTTTTGTGTTTTGGTATATGTATTGTTGCTCCGTGTATGGCACTTCTTATGTAGCCATTTTGGAGAAA
Organism: Petunia axillaris subsp. axillaris; assembly: GCA_029990575.1. NCBI lineage: Eukaryota > Viridiplantae > Streptophyta > Magnoliopsida > Solanales > Solanaceae > Petunia > Petunia axillaris. The sequence goes on along the minus strand of JARKNS010000001.1, from coordinate 5,373,497 downwards.
ATTTGAAATTTTATTGATTGATTAGTGGAGCTTTAGTAGACTTTGGTCCCGTGGTTTTTCCCTCTTCATATAGAAGGAGTTTTCCACTAAAATTTGGTGTCTCTTGCATTGATTACTTTATCTTGCTATATTCGTTTATATGTGTAGTATAGTAGGCTACCTGTATTCCATTTATGCTTGAATTGGTTAGCTCCACATGTTCAAATAGTATGAAAGTTTTGACTTGGATATTCTTCTGCTTTTACCTCGTCATGCAACTTTGATATTTCTTTAGTTCTTCCCAATACAGTAATTTGTCTCTGTGAGTCCCCATAACTTGAATATGGGGAGGCCAACCGGACGGAATTCGAAGAATCTCAACCTTGGCAAATATTTTCTTTATTTTGAATAATTCCTTTGTGATAGTAAAATGTCAATAATAGATTCTATTGCTCTTTTTAAATACTTACCAAATAGTTCCATAATCTTCTATTGATATACCTTCTCCTTTCTGTTAACGGCCAGGCACTTTACTAGAATGGAAAATGATGAGGTTGAAATAGCATAAGTTCTGCTTCATGAATCCTTAAGATTACTAGTAGATGCGAGTCCTCAGAAATTCCTCCTTTCGTCCTTTGTATCATGCGTACAATAGATTTATGAGATACCTTGTGATCTTGAACTACTTCCACATTGAACTTCCGTAATTTGGTACACAATCGTTTAAGGATCTTAGAAATTATAGTGACCACAAATGACACTGTCCCTAAAAATTTAAGTCTATCAAGAACTTCACAACCTCTTCATTTTCCTCACAATAATGATTCTCCATCCTAAAATTTTAAGAAGATTGAGGGGCCCTTCTGGGGTTTATTAGAAAAAAGATGTGGGTTAGAGCTTAGCAACAATGATAAAGATTTGGGAATCCTGACTCCGCACCTGTCAGCTAAGGGAAAAGAGTAATGATGTGGAGAACTCTATAAACTACTCCGTATAATTTCGAACTCAAGAGTTGGAACAAGATGATTTTTTCTTAGCAAAAAACTTAACCTCTTACCCTTTAACCTGGCCTTTTCCCTTATCTGGAGCGCTAATACCCTCTTTTATTCTAGAATGATATGTGTTAAAATTAACAAGACAAGACACAAATTGGGTGAAGAACCTCTCACATTTTCTATTAATGAATAAGCATATAAATACAAGTGTAAAATAGAAAACCTAAGTTAGTCCCTAAAGACACATACCATCCAGTCATTGAGCGACGTGTCAAGGGAATCCCCTCCCTCCAAATAAGAGTCACACCACCCGTGCAAGCACAGATCACACCGAGAACTCATTACAATGCCTTGACCCAGACGCCCATTCAAGTATCTAACCACAGGGAGTGCCGCTTCCATATGCTCAACACATAGACTCTGCATGAATTGCGATAGTACGTGTACATTATACGACAAATCCAGACGCGTAAAACACAAATAAATCAATCTTCCAACCCGTCTTCTAAAACGTTCGGGATCTTTGACAAAATGGCCGGTCGCGAGTGCCAAACGATTATTCTACTCTATTGGTGTACCTACCGGCTTTGCCCCCAACAATCCGACCTCTGAAATGATATCCAATTAATACTTGCGCTAACATAAGAATATCCCTTTAGGACCTCTCACTACTTCAACTCCCAAAAAATACTTCAGCCGTCCGAGATCTTTCATGTGAAAATAAACAGAGAGATACAACTTGAAAAGTCGTATCGCCTTCGGATCATTTCCAAAGATAATCAGATCATCCACATACACAAGTACACTAAAGTGCACATTTCCCTTCTTCATCATAAATAATGAGTAATCAGAATATGACTGTCGAAAACCATAATTTTATTAAGAGCTGTTGATAACTTTGCAAACCAACACTTCAGAGCTTGCTTCAATCCATACAAAGATTTTCGGAGACGACACACTTTGCCGGGCCCATCATTTCGATACCCCGGAGGCAACTTTATATATACCTCCTCATGAAGATAACCGTGGAGAAAAGCATTATGAACATCCATCTGATGCAATTCCCAATTCTTAGCCGCAGCTACCGCCAAGAAGACACGGACAGTCACCATTTGAGCTACCGGTGCAAATGTCTCCGTGTAGTCATTTCCTTCAATTTAATGATTACCAAATCTCACCAGCCTAGCTTTGTACCGCTCAACGGTACCATCAGAGTTGTACTTAATCTTATACAACCGTCGACATTCGAGTACGTTCTTTCCCTGAGGCAAGCGCTCGATTTTCCATGTCGTGTTTGCTTCCAAAGCTTGCAACTCTGGTTGCATAGTTGTCCGCCACATTTCATCTTTTACTGCTTAGGAGAAGGACGCCGGTTCATGTCCCTCTACTATTGTTGCAAGGAAGCACACAAGCTTCAGGGAGAAATTATCACGGTTAACATAGTATGCCAACGGATAAGGCGCACCTGAGGTTTGCCGAGGCTCGAGTAAACTCTTAGAACTTCGGACACATGAGCTATCAGACATCCGGGCACAAGTCGATACACGCTGACTCTGTTTCCGGACAGTATTGGTCACGTAATTTGGCAAACGACACTTTCCATCTTAGTTTTCTTTACTCAGGCCAACTCTTCTTCCATCGCTTTCGCTTCCAAGTGTCTTGGAATGACACCTTGGTTTAGGTCATCTTGATTCGGCCCCTCATTGTCCAAATTCATTTCTTCTTCCACTTGAGCTTCATCCACAACATGTACTAGGGAAATCTCAATACCCCCCGCCCCCACTCTAAAATTGTTCTCTTCTTCAGCAGCTTCATCCACTCGGTCGGTCTCAAAACTTGGACTCGGGCGCTCTTTCACACCATCCGTTGGTGCATACGGAAACTCGTTCTCATAGAACGTAACATCCTGAGACATAAAGTACTCTTTGGTATCCAAATCATACATCTTTCATGCATTTTTCCCATTCGGATAGCCTAAAAATACACAGCGATGACTTCTGCTTTTAAACTTATCATTCATTCGTCCGTGATTGCGCACATAACATAACTACCCGAACACTCTCAAGTGATCATAGTTCGGTGTCATATGCATCAAAATATCATACGGTGTCTTCCCATTCAACATTGATGAAGGAGTCCGATTGATCAAATAAACAGTTGTCATTATACACTCTCCCCAAAATTCAATCGTCAAATGTGCTCGAAAATCGGAGCGCCCGAGCAACATTCAAAGTATGTCGGTTCTTTCTTTCAAGTCTTTTATTTTATTGTGGTGTCCCTACACACGAGGTTTGAAAGAGAATTCCTTGTTCCCGAAAATAGGCTTCCATACTTATAAACTCAGTTCCATTATTACTTCGGACAATCTTGACATATTTATGAAATTGTCTTTCGACCATTGCAGAGAAGTCTTTCAAAGCTCTTCGGACCTCTTTCTTTTCAACAAACAAAAATTCCCACAGAACTCGAGAAAAATCATTAACAATTGTTAAAAAATATGAGGCACCACATGAAGTTCCAGTTCTATATGGACCCCACAAGTCACAGTGTATCAATTCAAAACTCTTGGAGGCTCTATTCTCGCTCAACGGAAACACATTCCTAGTCTAATTTACCTTTATATATCTCAACTAATTGATACTTCAGTATTAGTACAATGATGATAGATTTAAAATATAAAGTAATAAATAACTTTTTTTCTGAAACATTAAATTACTTACTACAACTAATTCAAGTCTCAGTTGATAAAATTAAACTATTTAATAAAGCGTGGAATAAAGTATATACTTCAAAAAGTGATGAACACTCTTGCCTTTTGAAGATAGATTTGGAAGCAATAACTTGTCCATCTTTTAAAATCTGCCATTTTCACACGGAACCAAATGGCTGATTGAAAAAACATACAAACTATGAACTTTTGAATGGTTACGAGAGGCAGAAATAAAGTAAACTGGGATATTTTTCTTTTTATTGGAGCTGGAATTTACGGTAAATACCTATCTGTTCTTTAGGACTAACTAATTAAGTTGGAGATGGCAAAAAAGAAATTCTTCAACTAGAACACTTTTTCTTTTATAAACTTTCGAGTGATGCTTTTGAAAAACAATTTTTAATGTAGTGTTTAGATAGTTTTCAAAATTACAATAGTTAACTTATTCATAAAAGTCGCTCTCAAGCTTTTTTTTCCTGGAAATATGTCAGTCGCAACATTTTTTTCCCCCTTTTGCTTTCTCTGCCAAACAAAGTACTCCCTCCGTTCCAAAATGATTGTCACAGTTCGGATTTCGAGAGTCAAACGAGTTTAGCTTTGACCATAATATTTTTATATGTCTTTTAAATATTTTGAATTATTAATTATTGTGACTTATAGTACTTTTTATGTAGTTTCTAAATATATAAACATCGTTACAAAAAACTTAAAGATTATATGTTTAAATTCACGGTCAAAATGAACTCGTTTGACTCTCGAAATCCGAACTGTGACAATCATTTTGGAACAGAGGGAGTAAGTTTTACTATAGGGTAGGTGGGAAACAAATGGAGGCCAATGCGGTATGTGATGGTACAATCAATGATCCATAGTTGTGGAGAGTGGTAAGTATTTATGCAATTAATCAGAAATTTTTGAGGATGCACACGTTATTAGTAATAATTTAAATTATTCTCTTTGTCCCATTTTATTTTTCATAGTTACCGTTTCAAGAGTCAAACTTCTTAAATTTGACCGTAGATTAGGATATAAAATCTTTAACTTTTTAAAAATAAAATTTACATATTTGAAAACTATATGAAAAGTACTAATAAGTCACAATAAATTATAACTCAAAATATTTAAAAAGATATATATAAAAATTACAGTAAAAAATAAACTCGTTTGACTCTTGAAATTCGAACTATAACAAACAAAGTGAGACGAAGGGATTATAACTTTTGGAAGTGAATGCAATTTAACAGATTCCTAAAACGGATAACAAATGAGTGGATGAAAACACATTGCGGTAGGTGTGCACATAATAAGTGATGTTCCAGTAATACAATTGAAATAGTTAGACAATAGGACAATAACTGATCTTCCACGTAGTACCATAAGTATATAAATTAACGGAAAAAAAGAGCTTTCGCATTTCACGTGGAAAAATAGAACTATATTTGACTTCTTGGCAAATTTCATTCCTTTTAACTTTTCTTTTATTTTATTAATCAAGCAAATAAAAGCTTCTGTCAAATAACAAATTCAAACATATCTAATAGAGTATTATTGAAATTCAAATTCACTCAACAATCAGTGTATTTATTACTACTTCAGGCAATCAACACACGAACCTCTTATATTCCAGTCGTTGTATCAACATTGTCTTGAACGGTTTGTCCAACACTATTGTCTAGTAGATCTGGAAGCTTTCTGTTTAAAATCAAAGTTCATTGATCGATTAATCTGGAATCGTGCCTTATAAAGTCTACTGTGAGGGATTTTCGTGCTCATTATGGTCAAATTTAAGTACTCCCTCCGTTCCAAAATGATTGTCACAGTTCGGATTTCGAGAGTCAAACGAGTTTAGCTTTGACCGTAATATTTTTATATGTCTTTTAAATATTTTAAATTATTAATTATTGTGACTTATAGTACTTTTTATGTAGTTTTTAAATATATAAGCATCGTTACAAAATACTTAAAGATTATATGTTTAAATTCACGGTCAAAATGAACTCGTTTGACTCTTGAAATCCGAACTGTGACAATCATTTTGGAACAGGGGAGTATCATTTTTAAAGCTCAAATGGGAATCTCAAAACCTATATCATTCCACCACATCCTCATATGTAGTGATTTGAGATCTTTTCTTTCTTCTAACAACAGTCATCTTATCTTGAAATAAGAATGGGGAAAAATATAAATGAAATTAACACTAATGTAGACGTTGGAGCAAGGAATGAGTACTATTATATCCCTTCGATAGTACAATGATTTTGACAAGATATGCCAAATTATTGCTGAAACATAACACTACAAGTGCATCCTCAGAAATTACAAAAGTCTTGCAACATGGAAGACTAAAACATAACCTAGAGACTTTAATTTTCTACAGAAACAGGAAATCATCTAACACATGATCTGGAATTAAGCACCAATGCTTTACTTTTACTCCTCCTTGGATAGCTTAATCACCTGAAATTAATAAACATATAATGCAACATTAGGTACGGAAATGAATTCATAAATGAAAGAAATTCTTAACCAATTAGGAATTTATCTTTTCGCACAATTAATAACATAAAGAGCTTATCTAACTTGTGAATGTAGTTAAAGACTTAGCTGGAATATAAAGTTAATGATTAATACGACCTCTATATTGACAACTTGCATATTTCAAAGAGAAAGGTAGTGGAAAATAATTCATCTGCCAAGTATGGACCTCCTTTTCAAGGGGAAAAGGTGACAGTAAATATGTGAGGGGGTGTATTTGTATACATATTATTTTCGAAACAATTATGTACATTATAGTTTTTTTTGCGAAGTGTGGGATCTGATAACATCCTGAAACATGTTAAATAACAATATTGATGGTGGATATTTTTGCAATGTCGCATGTTAAATACTTGAGACAAAATTTATTTTACTCATTTTAGCACATACTTTGATAAAAATACGGGTACGTCCAATTGCCTTTCATTTCGCAGCTCTTATCTCCCCAGTTAATTACTATTAGGGAAAGAATTAAACTAGAAGAAGTAGAAGATCGAAACTTACTTGCACACCCTTGCAAGGACTAGTGACATCACAATAAGCTTCAAGAGTAATTAGAACTTGATTGTCCAAATCCTCAGCATATTTGTAGCAAGAGCAACTAGTACCAAGTATGCTTTTAAATGTTGGGCAGCATGCATCAATTGAAGTTGTGTTAAACATGCACTTCTTCACTTTTTCTTTGTCACCAGCCGCGCAGCTCGATTTTGGAGGAGGGGTGCAAGGACTCGTGACATCACAATAAGCTTCAAGAGTGATCAAAACTAGATTGTCCAAATCCTCAGCATATTTGTAGCAAGAGCAACTAGTACCAAGTATGCTCTTAAATGTTGGGCAGCATGCATCAAGTGAAGTTGTGTTAAACATGCACTTCTTCACTTTTTCTTTGTCACCAGCCGAGCAGCTCGATTTTGGAGGGGGAGGGGGAGGACATGGGGGTGGGGGTGGAGGGGGACTTGGGGGTGGGGGTGGGGGTGGAGGAGGACCAGGGCATGGCCATGGTCGTGGGAATGGGAACGGCCACGGCAAATAACATGGCCACTCCCATGGGTAGGGTTGTAATCCGTTGTTATCATCAGCCACGTCGACCACTTCTCGCCCCACGACCACTTGTTGCTGGCTGCAAAATAAAATTGCAGCCACCATTAACATGAGCATTGTGAAGTTTCTTTTCATAGTTGTCATTTTCACTCAAGGTTTGTGTGCTACAATGAAATGAGCTACTACCCATCTATATATACTGTTTATTAATTAGAGTTACCATGTGGTAGGTATACTTTGAATAAATAGTACTTGATTATTATGCAAATTACCATGTGGTAGGTATACTGTGAATAAAGTAGTAGTACTTGATTATTATATTGCATATATATCACATATTACACGTGCGGAAAAAAGTTAAATATTATCCATTCCTTTCAAAATGGAACAATGACCATATCGAGTAGTATCAATTGTTGAATAGTTTAATATCAAAATTGACAGGAGAAAGAAAGCAAGACCACTTCTTATTATTACTTGAATTTGAAGGTTTTAGATTATATGTGTTAATTTTGTAGTACTCATCATTTCATATATATATACACACACACTCACACTCATCATTCATGAAACTCTTAGGAATATGCATTCCACTATACAATTGTTCCCCAGTAAATAAGGGGTCATTTGGTTTGAAGCCAAGTCATTATGCAAGGAGTAATAAATATAGGTATTATTTATTACTCCCTCCATTCTATTTTATGTGTCATAGTTTGATACGACACAAAGTTTAAGAAATAAATGAAGACTTTTGAAACTTGTGGTGTAAAATAAGATAAAGATGTTTGTGTAGTTGTAAATCATTTCAGTAATAGCAAAACTATAATTTTGAAATTAAATTGTTATCAAATTTAGAATATTGTCATTCTTTTTTGAACAGACAAATAAAGAAATGCTGTCACATAAATTGAAACGAAATGAGTACTATATATTTGATTGTTAAATAAAAAATAGCATTATATATAGAGTATAATTTACAACAGTTGTTCACTTTTTAACTAATAAAATAAAACTATTTACAGCATAAGGATTTTTTTTGTCATTTAATAGTCTTAATCCACGTATTGTTAAACTTACACATTCTTATTCCACATTTTAATATATGCGAATATTAGTTATGAAAAAAATAACATGATCAAAACAATTGACAATGTTACGCTTTAAAATAATGCAAGATCCCCCATGTGGGGATTATCTCGTCCTACATTGCAACCAGACGGCTTATAAATGGAACTACCATTAAAATGATACTATGAATTTCTAGGGCTCACAATAACAAATGAGTCCTAGCTCGTTAAAGTAGTTGCTACCTCATAATGCTATATCCAAAAGAAACATCAATTCTTTAAATGACTATAAATTTCTCTGGCTCGAGATGTAGGTTGATGCATGCATGGTCTACTAGCAACGTCGGCCATCAATATATTAGATCAGTTTCTCGAATTATTTATCCAAAAACTTTTTATACACTTTGTTGGTTCATATTTTCTGTCTTTTACCCTCTTCGATTCACTTTATAAGATGTTTTGGCATTTTTTTTTACACAATATTAGATCTTTCCAGAAAGCAAGAAGGTTTTCTCCAACGTCGCCCTTGTTAATAAATAACGTAAAATATAGTAATTAATAATAGTTTGGATAAGGGCTAATATAATCAATTATATTGCTATAATGCTAAAAGGATGATTTTCTTAATACGCGTGAAAATATCCAAAACATCTTATAAAGTGGACAGGAGGGAGTAAGAGTACACACATCGTTATTAAGATATTTATATAATATCTTCAATTATTAGAGTATTTGTCTAATTTATCTTTATATATCTCAACTAATCGATACTTCAGTATTAGTACAATGATGATAGATTTAAAATATAAAGTAATAAATAACTTTTTTTCTGAAACATTAAATTAGTTACTACAACTAATTTCAAGTGTCAGTTGATAAAGTTAAACTGTTTAATAAAGCGTGGAATAAAGTATATCCTTCGAAAAGGGATGAACACTCTTGCCTTCTGAAGATTGATTTGGAAGCAATAACGTGTCCATCTTTTAAAATTCCCCATTTTTGCACGGAATCAAATGGCTGATTGACAAAACATACAAACTAAGAACTTTTGAATGGTTACGAGAGGAAGAAATAAAGTAAACTGGGATATTTTTCTTTTTACATGAGCTGGAATTTACGGTAAATATCTATCTGTTCTTTAGGACTAACTAATTAAGTTGGAGTTGGAAAAAAAAAAGAAAATTTTCAACTAGAACACTTTTCCTTTTATAAACTTTCGAGTGATGCTTTTGAAAAACAAATTTTAATGTAGTGTTTAGATAGTTTTCAAAATTACAATAGTTAACTTATTCATAAAAGTCGCTCTCAAGCTTTTTTTTCTTGGAAATATGTCAGTCGCAACATTTTTTTTCCCCTTATTGCATTCTCTGCTAAACAATGTAAGTTTTACTAAGGGGTAGGTGGAAAACAAATGGAGGCCAATGCGGTAGGTGATGGTACCATCAATGATCCATAGTTGTGGAGAGTGGTAAGTATTTATGTAATTAATCAAAAAATTTTGAGGATGCACACGTTATTAGTAGGGAATATTTTAATTAAACTATTCCCTCTGTTCCATTTTATTTGTCACAGTTACTGTTTCAAGTGTCAAACTTCTTAAATTTGACCGTAGATTAGGATATAAAATTTTTAACTTTTTTAAAATAAAATTTACATATTTGAAAACTACATGAAAAGTACTATAAGTCACAATAAATTATAACTCAAAATATTTAAAAGATATATATAAAAATTACGGTCAAAAATAAACTCGTTTGACTCTCGAAATCCGAACTATAACAAACAAAGTAAGACGGAGGGAGTATAATTTTCGACGTGAATGCAATTTAACGGATTCCTAAAACGGATAACAAATGAGTGGATGAAAACACATTGCGGTAGGTGTGCACGTTATAATTGATGTTCCAGTAATATAATTGAAATAGTTAGACAATAAGACAATAACTGATCTTCCACGTGGTACCATAAGTATCTATATATCTATATCTATCTATCTATATATATTATTAAAAGGAAGGTAGTAAGCCAATGGAATGTAGCCAAGTGGCAGCCTAGAAAATTGCCATTTGGAAGTTTTAGGACAATAAGTAGTTATTTTAGTTTGTTTAGTTAAGTTTTAAATTTGAATTAAGAGAGTTATTGGAATTTAAATTAAAATAAAAGTTAATTTTATCATCTCTGCATTTTTGCGGACGTGACAATGCTTCATGAATTTAACCACGTTTGTTTAGTTTGACGGTTCCTATACGTGATTGGAAGTTTAATTTTTTTTTTTTTTTTACAACTGATTTTTACGATTTTCTTTATGTTTATCTTCAAGTAACTACTTATTCAAATTATTAGCATAAAGATAAGGTTCAACAAAACTAAACTTCTCTCTAACCTCTTATTCTTTTTCCGCTAGCTTCAAATCTTTGTTTTTCTTCCATCACCACCCATATTTTAAATCATAGTCTTGCAAAATTTTTTAGTATTGAAGTTGGAAGCAAACTAATTAAGGAGAATAAATAGCATCTTTTTGTCACTTAAATTTTTTGTTTAATTTATATTTAGCATTTTTTTAGCATATTTTGTTTGTGGAAATTGGGATGAATTTAAGCCCAAGAAGGTATAATGATTTTTTAATTTGTACACATTGATGCCTTTTATATTCTAATCTTGGGTTCTCTTAATTTCTTTTCAGGTACACAAGCTAATTGTAGCAGAGAAAAAAAGGACACTCCCATTTAAATTTTGATGCTGAGTTATGGGCATCATGTGATTCATGTGTATGAAGTTTTGTCATTGTTTGCTCACTGCAGTTAATATACTTCACCCAAAAAAATTATTTTAAATGAATCTAATATTGAGGTATATTTTAGTTTTTTTTTTTTCAGTTTAAAAGCATGTTCGGAAACACTTTCGTTCAAAACAAATTCAATAATTGAATAAAAAGCTTTATGACTTAATATTTGTTGTGATCTCTTTGCGGGTCACTCAACAATACAAGTACAATGATAAGAAAGTTTACTGAGCTATCAATTAGATGCGCTTCTCCCTTGGTTAATTGATACCTCTTTTATACTTTTTACTTTTATGATATTTGGTTTCATCTCACTCCGCCTTTATCTTTTGCAGTCTATGGATATCTTTTGTAGTAAATTATCATAGCAAATCTCATCTGGTATTGCTTTTTAAATGTATAACAGAAGTTGAATTCTAAGTAAATCTTATCATTTTTGCAGTGGTCTGGACAATCCGCGACGATGGGCTGCTGAAAATTTAGATGATGTTTCAGGTGTTCCTCTTTTTAAACCTCTTTACAATTTGGTTATATGTTCACCACGAGTATATGCTTTCCTCTCAATTGCTCTTTACTGCATTGTAAATGTGAATATATTTTATTTGAATTTCTTAATTCCAGTTGAAATATAGAAATTAATTAATATTGAAAGATAAAAATGTGTTTTTTAAGAAAGGAGATTATTGTTATTTGGTTTTGAATATATATTAGAATATGGACTATTTAAGTTCTAACACCCTGGTGATTGAAATTTTCCGAACGAAAGTGATATTTTTGGAATCAAACCTTCTTTTAAAAAATAGCTGATGTGATGAAGAGTTCCATCCATGATCGTTTACCAAAAACTTAACCTACACATAAGTCTCTGATATTTTGAGTTTTCAAAATCAAAGCTTAGGAAGCGCCTGCTATTGGTTGCTGGTTAAAGCTGGTTTTACCCTAGCTTGGAGTGAAGCAGGCTCTACTTTGGATCAAGAGAAGACACTGGAAGAAATTTAGGAATGAAGTGGTAACAGCTACTTGGAGTGCAATGATCTACTATGTATGGAGAAGGAATTGGAAGAATTTCCAAGATCAAGATGTGCATATCAGTTTTGTAGTTAATCAGATTAAACAAACCATCCTAGAAAGAATAGGTAGATTTAAAAATTCCAGGCGTCCTATTAGAAGTAGCTAGGAGTTGGTGGCAAGCGCTGTAATTAGTTATGTTTGAAGCCTGAACCACCCGACAAAGATGTTGCGGTTAGGGTGCTCTTTAGGTGTGAGTGATTTTTTCTGTTAATGGGTAATATTTTCACAGTTGTACCAAAAAAAAAAGGCAAAGCTTATCTTGGGGCTATATTTTCAAATTTGAAATGATTACAACTTCTCATTAACTTAACATGCAGTCTTAATTTAACTTTGTAATTTGTTTAAATCTAAGTTCAAAATAAATAGGATAACAAGAACCAAACGGAGTAAAGAAACCTCTTAAAATATCCAGCCTTAGGGTGAACATCTGTCACTGTTGCTGGAAAATATAGACCGCAATGCTTTTTGTATGAAGCCTTTTAAGTGCATGCTAAAGATATTTTAGAATTGTCATCCTCATTAGAATGGTGAAATTTCAGGTTTTAGAAAAGAACCTGCTGCTTTTGCTTCAAATGTCTTCGCACATAAGTTGTAACATATCAATATAAGTTTAATGTGTAAGTTTCTTCTATTTCTTGATACATGTATATTCCTCATTTTCTATTAATAGTAGTTCACAGCATTATGAATGAAATCTTCTTAAATTTGCTATTTTAATATATAAAATGTGATTAGTTTTTGTTCATATCGACCGCGCATCGCGCGGGTACTATATACTAGTTATATTAAAAGGAGGGTAGTAAGCGTATGAAGAGTAGCCAAGTGGCAAAGTAGTAGGAAGCCACTTGGCAAATTTAAGACAATAATTAGTTTTTAGTTGTTAGTTTGTTTTTAAATTTGAAATGTTTGTTAGTTCTTAATTTGAAAATGAAAAGTGGAAAAAAAAATTATGTTGTGGATGGATCAGTTTGACTCCGAAAATCCATCCAGTAAGTTGAGGACGGGCCACGTCCTATTGTGTTGCTACACTAATTAAGTTCTATTTACTTAAGTAACTTATTTATCTATTTGAAGAAAAACAAAATGGTAGGAACTAAAAAAAAATCGATCATATATCGATATTATTTTCAAGATTTATTTATATCTATACTTTTAAGCGGTAAAGCTATAATTTTCTACTAAAATAATTTATAGCTGAGGTACTAAACATACAAAATTCTCTAAGAGACGTGCTCCCGAAATTACACTCACACAAACACACGTTCATCCAATCAGTTGAGGTATTTAAATTTGAAACTGCTTTAAATATTTTTTTTATAAATTTAACTTTAACCTTATCTTTTCTTTTTAAACTACTTCTCTTACAAAAGAAGCAGGTTATCCGCCATTGACTCTTCCTAAAAGATTCTGCTACTTCAATTTATATAATTCTGTTGAAATTTATCAACTTCTATTACTTCATATTTTCTGCAAATCTCTATCAGCAGTGAACGTAAAAGTAAAGTTTTTTAGATACGTACTTAGATCCATATAAGCAAGATGACCAGTTGAGCGAACTCATGTTGCATGTGAATCTGGTGTTGAAAAAGAATTATAGGAAATCATAGTCAACTGAAATTTTTTAAGGAATTTAAAATTTTGAAATTTCACACTTAGTAAATTTTTAACTGTTTTATCCTGATTCATAACACATATGGATATCACTTGATATATATCTTTCTTCTTTTAAAATAAGAAATAATGTCATCGTTTAATTACAGATGAGATTTTATCATGTGGTAAAATGTAATTTCAAGTTTTTGAAAATAGGAGGTTACAACTTCTCAACCAAATCTTAAGGCCAATGTTACAAATGGTGTGATGAGGATGGTGAAGGATTTAGTGAGTTGGCTGCATGTCATTTGCTTCCCCAAATACACAATATGGCTATCTCTTAATCCATTGATTTGAGAGAGTGATCATAGATTCAACTTTGATTTGAAGAATTCACATTTATATGTTTTGATCCAAGGAACCATCTATTATTGGAATCACCATTTTATTTATTCAATTTATTAACTGGAGAAGTATGTAATTATAAACGATCTTCTGGTGTTGATATATAGAAGTTTCTGCTACCGCTTAGCGTCTATCTTATGACACTTTTCTTTCAATGATCAGCAAGTTCCTTTATCTTATTTTTAATTCATTTTCTTTTTTTCATGTTGTGAACTTAATGTGGTTTATAATTTACTTTCACAGCATTGGATATGCAAAAATATTATTATACCTTCTCTGTTGCAGGTGCAAAATTGCCAATACCGTAAATGTGGCTCTTTATCTTTTGTTGTTTATTTCTTAAGATGTATCAACTATTTTCTCTCTACAGGCCTTAATGTTCCAATCATAAGAGAATGCGCTTATGCTGTAAATTATAGTACTTAAAACATGTATGAAAGTGGTGTTTTTTTATTATTACTTTGTGTTGTCATCTATACCAGAGTAATGTCATGTTTATAATAGTTTGTTGCTTCTATTTTTTAGCCTTAGAAAGACTATTTTTTATTCAAAGCACCTAAACAAATTTATTATAAAGAGGAACCCAAACTGCACGGGTTGTATGTTGATCAATTTGTGCAGGCAAAAATTTGAATAATTTGTGCAGGCAAAAATTTGAAGAGACGTGTTATCCATGTAGACAAGTACTCTAATCTTTTTTCCCGTCAATGGAATATTGTACTTACAACTTTGTAAGTATTTTATGAAATAATTATGGAGAAACATCTTACAAAATATAGACTATAGTGGTTCTCTTAATATTTTCTCTATTATTAAAATGCACAGGTATACCATCTTATCAAGATGCATCTTCCTGTTGATTGAAAATTTTTCAATATTATTTGGATCCGAAAAGTATTCATAGATAGTACATCCATACTTTTTTTAGTTTGTTGTTTGATCTTTTATTTAATCAAATCCATAGATAATTAGACTAAATTATAAAGCCAATTTGAATCCCTTTTTTCCTTAGTTATGGTTGGCAGGCCACTAATCCTCTAAACACATACATAGGTACATCTTTGCCAAAATTCTAAGATAGAGATGAACAAATGACTATTGATCCTGTTTTGATTCAGGTATTTGATCACGGTGAAAAATCTCAAAGTGGCACTCCAAATAGTTCTTTTATCTCATAAATTTTTGAGCACGTAACTATGTCTTATAAATTAATTTACAGGAAGTACCTCAAACGGAGTTTAAAATAAATATTGATGAAATTTGTTCTGATGTATAGAACATGTATGTGAAGGGTCTAACTATAATACATTTCTTTGTTCAAATTAAAAAAAATGGAAAGGGCATAGCCACTGCAGTAAAATTTAGTGACAAACCAATAGTACGAGATATTGTTCGAGAAAAGGAGAAACAACTCAGATTCAACTTTATAAAGAACAGTCTTAAAGTTCAATCAAACTTCAATTAAGACGTATGCTTTCTCGCTACAATGATCTTTTATGTACGATATATCGTGTTATAAGTTGTATCAACAGTAGGGTTCTTCCAAACTTCATTGGTTTCCTCTAGCTAGCACCATTGTTTCAGAGGGTATTTATTTTTGCCTTTCTTTTTGACAATTTGAGTGGGATATATTTGCTAGGTG
This sequence comes from Petunia axillaris subsp. axillaris, assembly GCA_029990575.1. Taxonomy (NCBI): domain Eukaryota; kingdom Viridiplantae; phylum Streptophyta; class Magnoliopsida; order Solanales; family Solanaceae; genus Petunia; species Petunia axillaris. The sequence continues at coordinate 5,357,677 of JARKNS010000001.1, read as the reverse complement.
GGTTTCAACCAAGAGAAAGAAAAATAGGGAACCACAGTGGTCAATATCAAAATTTTATGACAATTTTATATTTGCTACTATGATATATAAAATTTGCTGCTATAAATTTCTATTGATATTAACCGCGCATCGCGCGGGTACTATACTAGTATAAATTAACGAAAAAAAAGAGCTTTCGCATTTCACGTGGAAAAATAGAACTATATTTGACTACTTGGCAAATACTCCCTCCGATCATTTTTAGTTGTAAGATTTGATTTTACACACTCTTTAAAAAATTATAAATAGACATAATATTTTTTCTAATTTACCTTTTTATTTGTTTTATAAATATTTTCCTATTAATGACATATATTTTTTAAGAACAATTAATATTAGAGGTATTATGGGAAGAAATAATAAATTTTATCTTGATATTCTAAATTGACAAACATTTTGGACTATCTATAAGTAGAAAACCTTACAACTAAAAAGGACCCGAGGGAGTAGGTACTTAAATGGGACCAGAGGAAGGAAAACACAAAGACGGGCTTTAAATTTCACATTTCCCATCTCCGAAAGTAAGCGAAGTGTCTAGTTTAGGGCTTATCATAGTATGGTAAATACCGAATTACCATACTATATTGAAACAATTTTAATTTTGGTATCGGTATTTTGGTATTTGGTGGTGTTTAGTATGTAATTTTAAAATTTTTGGTATTTAGTATGTTCTTCGGTATTTATAAAAAGATATTGAAATACCGAAATACTTAATTACATATAAAAATAAAATATATTATATTTATATAAATTATAATAATTTAATTAAACTAAATATGAGATAATAGAATTTTAAATTAGAGAATATCTAAAACTTGTGATATGATTTTATATTTAACTAAAACTAATAAATATTAAGCTTGTGCAGTAAGATTGTGTTTAAGTTTAGATTGGGCTTGCGTTATTTGTATTTTGGAATTTTGATACATGTTTCGTGGTGTTTTGTATTTTGCGCTACTGCATTGCGAAGTTCCACTGTTAATTGTCGATTGTCGAATGAAGTGTCCCAGTTCCTTTAATATTCCTTTGAAACATATATATCTACTATATGTAAGTCGGAGTCGAACAAACTTTGGTTACCGGCTTACCGTACCGAAAGTTACCGAAATCGAACATGAAAATACCGAACCATACTGTAAGAACTTAAATACCGTAACAGGAACAAATTTGCGTACCTGTCAACGTAATCAACACAGCGGAAGTTTGTTTGATGTTTGTCCCAAGTCGGACTTCAAATCACAAAGGAAACGAAGCATAAATACCACAAACTAAATGTCCTAACTTGTGTGTTTTTCTTTTAGAAGTTAGAGATCACCGTTCTTTTTGGAATGATATTGTATTTAGAAAAAAGTAAAAGAACCTCCTTTTATTGTAGAAGAGTGGTTACTGGAGATTATGGGAAAACTCACTTTCCATGTTTTCCTGAACATGGGTTAGTGGTCTCCCAAATTCAGTAACTTCCCAATTAAATAAAATTTATTTATTTATTTATTTTATTTTGTATTTAACTCTTCTAACCGGATCGGGTCAGTCCATATGGGCGACCCACCCAATACAAAAATATCCAACATTTCCCACTTCGCACATGGTGGACTGAACTCATACCAGTACCATGCCAATAACACACAAAATTCATACAGACAAATAGTTCGCGCGACCTGCGAGCGTTATGATGAGCTAAACCTATTAAGGTTGTACAATAGCTTCATATAAAAATCCAATCACATACGGAAAGGATTTATTATAAACACGAGGATCTTATTACTCGCAATACCCCCAGACTTTATACGCTACTCCAGTAGCTAGTTATCCGATCCCTCATCCTCGAACGAGGTGAACTCGAGTTCCTATTTAACTTTGTATCACAATTACACTTGAAACCCTCATGGTAAATGTAATAGTCGACCTGTGAATACAAGTTAAGTTGTAAATTGTTTTAATTGTCTTCCCTTTTTACTTGAATCTATTCATCCCAAATCAGCTGCTTTCCTAGACATGCACCGCATTGCCGAAGCACTCGTGGCTATTAGTAACATGCTAAAGTAGCAACACAGATTGGTACTTCAAGAGACAGTAAAAGGTCAAAGGGTATTCCAATGAAAAATCATATTGATTTTTCTTAGGGTCTCACACAATGAAGAAGCAGGAATCTTTTCTTCTATTACCCTATTGGTCGATCAGCACACGTGGTATGAAACACGTGCTACGGTGTTCTTGCCTAATTTGGTGCGTGTGTCTTATTTCTAAATATATAAACACCGTACAAATCTTGGTCTAGACACTCTTAAATGTCTAACCAGAGTTTTTCTTCAAGCAATCCTCAAATCCAATTTGTTTGAAAAAACTCACATCTGGCTTATAAAAACAAGTCATATAGGATATACTAATCCATAAGTCTGAAATCTAATCAATACCGACCATTTAAACTATTTATGACCTTGTACAATTCAAGGTTCTAATTGGTCTCATCTCTGCACGTTCCTCGACGTTAGAGGCGATCGCCCGTGTGAGAGAGCCGATCTCGCGACTTGTTCGACATACTTATCACAAATAAATTCCATCACATGCACATGAGATTTAATACAAACTCAATAATATATATAGATGAGTATAACATTCAAATTGTTCTACAATACATAAATTTAGTCATATCCTACGCAAACCTAGAGCCATTACATGTTTCTCAAACTGGTCTCTAGATATTGCCTTTGTAAAAGGATCAGCTACTATTTTTAGTGTAGGCATGTATTGTATTGGAACTTCACCACTTGCAACTATGTTTCTCAAGTACTTATACTTGGTATCAATGTGTTTGGTCTTTTCATGATGCTTAGGATCTTTTATAAAATCAATAACCACCTAACTATGACAATATAAAATTATCGATCCTTGAGGGTTCTTTGCAATATCTAGATGCTCAAAGAATCTCTTCAACCAAACAGCTTTTTGTACTGCATATGTATAAGCTACAAACTCAGCTTCCATAGTTGAAAGAGCAATACAAGTTTATTTCTTACTTTTCCATGAAATGGCCCCACCATTTAGTAAGAAAGCACATCCAGATGTTGACTTTCGTTCATCCAAGTCACCAGCCCAATTAGCATCTGTATAACCTCTCAACATCAAATCAGATCCACCATAGTATAGTGAATAACTTCTCTCGTCTGTTTATCCCTTGTAAATGATACCTTCACATACTTTTTCATTGTATACGTCACTCCGAGGACCTCAGCTCCTCCGACGATGACATTCACCATTTTCCTTGGAGCCAGAGGTTTTGGCGGTTGATGGTCATCTTTCTTCTTATTAAAGTTCTCTTTTCCTCTCTCTGTTAAAAACTCCGTCAAATGTCCACTCTCAAGCAACTTAGCTACCTCATAATGCAGAGCCTTACATTCTTCGGTCTTGTGTCCATGATCATGATGGAAAGCACACCACAAGTTATCATCTCTTCTATTCGTATAAGTTTTCATGCGACCGGGGAATTTCACCACTTTTTCACCCATTCCCCTCAATGCATTCACCAAACTTGCTGTCGAAACACAAAAATTATATTCTAAAATATTTGGAGGCAGTGGGTCCTTCAGAGCCAAAGATGGACCCGGCTGCTCCTTCTTCGGCTGACTCCTTGAACTGCTAGCTTCGTGTCCATTTCTACTTTGACAAGGGAAATCGTAGGGCTCGAACCGTTGAACACTGGAGTTTCGCCTGTCATTTTCGACCCTTCGAGGAGCCGGTCGCTCATATCATTGGTTGTAAAAGGACAATTTCAACTCCTCTTCCTTTTCCCTAATCTTTGGCTCACATTCATGATGCAGATCATCGAAGTTGGTCATAGTGATTTCCCTCAACCGATCTTTCAACTTCCTACACGCCTCCGATGCGTTGTTACTCAAATTGTTTATAAAATACAGACAAGCCCATCTATCCTCTACATGTGTGATGCTCAACTTTTCTGCATTAAACCGTTCCAAAAATTCTTTGATCGTTTCATTGGACCGCTGCCTGATATTCAATATATCTTCTACTCTCCGTTCTATCTTTTTGGACCCAGTGTGAGCCCGAATAAATTTCACTTCCATGTCATCGAAATTTGTTATCCTATTCTTGGGCAATTGCATGTACCACTTCAGTGCTCCTCCCCTTAGTGGTTTATAAAATTTCTTTAGACTCGCCGAGTTGATCTCATCCATTGTCAAATCATTCCACTGTACTGCGATTGCGAATATATCTACGTGATCCCTCGGATCAGTGGCTCCATAATACCTCAGACTCTCCGGTAGCTTGAAAGTCTTAGGAATCGGCAATGGGGCTGCACTTAGTGGAAACGGCTGCTTTGAGATTGACTTCATAGCGGCGTCCTCCATTAACTTTAGAACTCCTGGCAACTTTTCCATAAACGACTTCACCTCGTTAAACCTCTTCTCCACTGTATCATTCAACAACATCTACATTGTAGCCAACATCCTTGCTTCTGTCATGACAGAGCCCAGAGCTCCCGAAGCCATGGCAGTCGTGCCCAACCCTCTAAGTCCCACCCCTGGTTCAGGTCCCCCTATTACTGCGCCCTGAGGAACAGAGATCAGAGTGCCGCGGAGGATACTGCTGGGAAAGCATGCGCTTTATGACTTACAGAGCCAGACAGAAGCTTCAAGTATTCACTTATCGTCTCTATCTGTTGATTCTGCTTCATCGAAAATTCCCGCAGCAAAGTGTTCGTATCAGTTGACGTTGCCTCGACCGCGGGTTCCTTGCCAGGTCGACGTCCTTGAGGTGTATTCGACTGTGAACCAGCCGCAGTGAAAATCAAGGGCGGATCCTGTTCATGGTGTGATGATTCACCGACCTCCTCCTCGGCGACTGGAAGCTGGACCCTATCAGCGGGGTAGGGCTAAGTGCGCCATCTCGGGCAACGGTGTTGGCATTATTAGCATTGATGCTTTGATCGTCTGCCATTTCACATAAAAAGAATAAATATAAGTAGAATCAACAATAAATTTCGGAACAAATCGATTGTTTAGGCCCCACGGTGGGCGCCAAGTTGTATTTCCTAAAATATGCCTTCAAGTATTACAATTAAATTTATATTTAGTTGAGCCACAAGCAATCGTTTTATATCAAAATTTGATGGTTGATCGCTAATCTTACGTTCACAAGCTTATCCGTTTTGATGAATATTTAACGGAGTCTAACTGTAGATATATTCGAACAGTAACACAAAACGACAAACGACGAACAGCAGATTAAACGAATAGTGTACTTAAAGAACGACGACATAAGCAACTAAAATCCGAACAAGTTGATCAGGCAGATTATCCGATCGGCCACAAAGATATGAGTATTCACTTAAAGAATAAATGAACGATAATTGTCTATGATTTACTGTTGACACCCAATTTTGTCCCTCCGTTTTTCGCAATTTAGCTATATTTAATTAAAATTGATAATTGTAATTTTTCAAACAAATTGCATTATAACCTGCATTTATGTGTGTAATACTATTATTAATCCTCTATTTATATTATCCTTGCTTAATTGTGACTATATTACATAATTGCATTATTTAGACTATTTTCTAAAATACGTATGCTATTTGCACAATTTAATGCATTACGACGTTATTTAATGATTATATGTGGCTATTTATATCTACTTTGCTTTATTTGAACTCATATATATTTATTCGTGATTAAATATATTTATTTATAATTATTTACAGTTTTTTCTATTTGTATACTAATTATTTATATCTATGAGCATTTTAATTAAATATTAGTCAATTTGTCAAATTACAATTCTATTTCTACTGCGTTTAGTCCTCGTCTTGTTTCCACATATACACCACCTAAGCACCACATAAGTCTACATCTCACTAATACACACTTTAACCACATTTACAACTCGTTCTAGCACATTGTACCACCTCTCAAAGCACCATTTAACACTTTGTCCTCATCTATCTAAGAAAATAGAGTCATACGTGTACATATACGTATGTATACGCGCATGAGGTGGCGCGATCGTGACCCTCAATATCCCAAATCCATTGGCTCAAATTAAACCTAGCTTTTTAATATTACACTTCAGCCCTTCACACTCCCAAACCCTAAACACTTTTCCCTTTCTCCCTCCTAAGATCCGCTGCCCCCCTTTTGTCACATTCTCTCCCCTCTTCTTCCTCAAACTCGACCAAATACATCCCACGCCACCAAACTCCATGAATCACAGCGGGGATCCTTGTGTTCTCTCTCTCGTGTCACGAAAAACGGGAATCAATCTCTCATCTCTCTCTCTCTCTATGAAACCGAAAAAGAAATGAACATTGGACACTAATCTTCCAAATCAAAGCACAAACGAAGCAAGAATCATGGAGATACTCAACAGGTGCACATCGTATAAGGGAAAGATCGAAAATTGGAAATCAAATCTAATTGAAAACGGGCAGATTCGAAATGGGTCAATCTCGACCTGACCCAACAGTGATAAACAGGTAAAACTATCCTTTATTCATTTTTTCTATTTGCTTGCTAAAAATTATGAAAATACATGCTCATTCTTGTTACTAGGATTGAAACCATGCTTAGTTTATCTTATTATGTTATTAATGTCTGCGAATTGAGTCATTGAATAAGTATTTGGACCGCTTCAAGTTAGTTAAGCATCAATCATGTTTAATTTTCAAATTCGAATTATCAAGTTGAGAAGCGCCTGTCCATCCTGGTTAATATACTGCTAATTGTTTTGCTTTGGACTTGGTATAGCTATTGTGTATACTGAGTTATACGGATCTGATAAGTGCACACATATACTTACATATGTGTACAATCTGTTTGCCTAAGTTTAAAAAGGAATGATTTCCCTGTTATTATTTTCTGTTGGCACATTTACCATATAGAGAATTTTATTGGAATTTACAACTTTTAACTGATTATTTTCTTATTCTTTCTCTCCAATATTAATGATATTTTTCCTTATTGTTGAGAACTGAATTTCTCCTTAATCTTGGCAAATCATACACTATATCTACTAGACATTCTCCCTTCCGTTTTGTTAATCAAGATATTATGTTTCCTTCTTTAAGAAACCAATTCTTTGTTTTCTTTCTACACTAGTTATTTCAAATTTCAAACACCTCACACTACATCTATTTAAATCATCACAATTTACACACTTTTGGAGACACTAAAAAATACTACAATACTCTCTTCCTCTCACATCTACACGCTGTACACTCTTCTGTAGGCATAACATCTACCTGCTCTCTAGTTCTTTATTCTGTTGTTGCTTCATCAAGGCCAAAACATCACTTTGTTTGAGTCTATCTCTTGCTATTCTCCTCAGTTGGTTGTCCTTTTTTCTATTTCTGTTTGTTCTACAACTAAGGTAAGTTTACTGTGTTAAGGGCATGCTACTGTTCTTCTGCATCTAACATATATCTATGACAACTCTTCCTATTGCCTGTTGTTGTATGAGTTGTGTAACTGTCTGGGCCTTTTTGAGGCAATCCACTAACTTTTTCTGCAGCTTTGTTTGAGGCCAAGTCTAGCTCGGTTTAATACTGGATAGCCAAAAAGCTATACCATGGTTGAAACTTTAATTGCAGGGAGTTGATATTCATACGCAAGGTGAACAGACTTGAAAATAGTTTGTTTTGATAAAAGGAGAGTAGATCTTTTAAAAGTCCGGATACTATTGACTAAATGAACAGAAGCTCATTTCAAGTGCAAACAGGGCACACATTCTTTCCCTCTCTTACATATTCTTGTTCACCCCCCTAGACCTGTTATGTATTTATTAGGATCCCTTGGTTGTACTAAGCACCATAAGGTGCCAGTTAGTGATTAGGGCAGGTTGTGGCAGTATGTTGTTATTATAAACAACAAATTGGCTATAACAGGGGCTCTCTCTATCCCTGCTCTTTTAGTTTACTTGAAATTAGGTTATTTGTGTAACATGATGTGGAAACTGGATAGTTAAGTGTTGTGTGCATAATCTGAAAATTAATCCAATATGACAGGCTTTTAAAATTAGATTTATAACAGGGGGCTGTTTTGCTGAAATTAAAAAAAATGGCTAAAATTGCAGTACATACTGAAAACTGGCTTATTTGTACAAAAGTTAAAACTGAAAAGTGCAGCAGTGCATAACAGGACTAAAACTAAAAATTCAAGGTATATCTAGACTGTTTATGCAATTTAAACTCTGAAACTAGGCTATTTTTGGCAGAGGCTAAAACTGCAAGACTATTTCAAAATTGGACTGTTTCTGCAAATGTTTACGTTCGGAAATGCAGTAAAGAGTTGCAGCGTCATAGCCCAAATTTCATATTTAAATTTAAGAGAACTTTTCAAAAATAGGCAGACAACTATCAAAAATTACAAATAGGAGGCTATATTTTTTTTCATGTATAGCACCCATCCTTAAAGTTATAAATTTTAGCACTCCTTCATAAAAAATATTCTAGCTACCAAATTTTCCCTACTCCAGCTACTAAGCCGCCGGCAGACACCCTTCCTCACTAGTGGTGTCGTTACTTTTTTGTATTTTACTGAATTTATGTTGTTTATTGCGTCTAAATCATTACTTTGGACAAGTTTATACACACAAATCTCCTCCCAAAAATAAATTATACACGAATATACATAGATAAATGCGTAGCAATGAGAGAAATACAAAAATATACACAAAAAAATAAAAATTCATATAAACATTCTTAATATACAGATTTATTCACTCACATATACACACTTATACAAAGTTATAAAATTTTATACATGTGTATAAAGTTGTATAACATTGTATAAACTTGTATAAAATTGCGGCAGACTGCTATCTCGGAAAAATGGTGACAGCTTGGGTAAGATTAAAAAATATAGGTCATTTTTGGTAATTTTGCGTCTTTTGCTTGTCTTTTAGTATAATTATCCCTAAATTTAACTTGAAGGCTTTCTTTTTTCATCTTAAATCTGGTTAAAATTCTTTTACTTCAATTTAAGCAATTTGTGAATGTTTAAAATAGCATGACCGTATCTTTGTGGCGCCTAGATGTCTAGACTTGGGGCATCAATAAATATAAGGGTCTAGACATTCTACATTTTAATTAGTTGTCCTAATGGCTTTCGGAACTTTAAGTTGGGACGCTAGGCAACCTTTAGGACGTTTAAAATGTTAGCAGGTACTTTAGTTTAAATACTTAAAGAGAGTATGGGGGTTAAGGGAAAACTAAGCCCCTCGGAAATGATGGAAATCACCCAAGCTATAAATTTGATAGTGGATTCTGAAACTATCATCCCTTACGAAATCCGGGTTCTGATCCGAATAGGATAATAAAACCTAGGGTTATTTATTAAAATATTTAATTGGTCATTTATTATTTAATTTATGGCTATTTTTACAATATAATTATTATTTAGATTACTTATACAAATGTATGATAACTGCTACTTTATCCCATATATCTTCTATTTATTTTATTTAGCATTCGTCCTTTCCTAAGCAATATGTTAAACCCAATATAGAAATCGGTCAGGAACCACATTTAGTGGAACTTAGGAGGTGCCTAACACCTTCCTTCTAGGTTAACTTGAACATTTACCCGAATCTCTGATTAGTAGACCAATCCGGAGTTATTCTTTAATTTGAATTGGAAATTAATAGTTGACCTAATACGCCTAGGAAATTTATTAGGTGGCAACTCCAAAACTCTAATTCCAAACGAGTTACCCCAAATTGTAAAACCACTTACTTACTTAAAAGTGGGGTGTGACATTTTCTAGATTGGACAAATAGAATAAACGAACAGTTTGATCCGTAGTTTATGAAAACAGTTAAATGCTTAAACGATCAATAATCAGCAATTTAGTGAATTATGAGTATGGATATGAATCAGCGATTAATCAAAGCCTACGTCTAGATAAGATTCTGATCAAAGCGTATTTAATGATTAATTGTGATGGCAGTGATTAGCGAGTCAATATAGCAAACAAACAATCAAGCAGTCGAATGAGAAATTATGGAAATAAGAAATGAAATAATAAAGCTTATTATATTGCAGATCATATGCTCGGGCTCCGTTGAAGAAGGTGAATGTCTCCTCTGAAGTGAAGCTTGATTACAATGGCGTGATAATAATGAGTAAATGACAGTGGTGGCCGAATATGAATAATGGCGGTGAAATAACAATAATGGTGGTGGCTGTGATCGCTTAAAGGAGAGTTATGTTTAGAAGAACGTAACTTTACAATGGGGATAGGGGGATTCTATTTATAGGCACAAGACCCCCAACCTTAATTAGACTTCATTCCATGCACGTCTCTCCATTATCAGATGAGGTTGTTATCCATGTCCAACGCCCTCAGAATATGAAGGAATTTGGTTGATCAAGCATATCTGCTCACAACGTCCTTTCTCACGTCCTTGGAAAATCTGATTTCGAACGGTATTGCAAAACGGGCAGTCATCCCTAGTTGTTGCCCATTCTTCGTGATCCTTAGCTGACCTGTCTCCGGAGTCTGTTCCCAGCTCGCCATATCGACGAACACGTGTTACTACGTGTTCGGACGAATTTCGACCAGTACAGTGGTTTTACTTTTCATAATATCATTTAATACTTGGAAAGTGTTAGGGTGATATCCTCATTTGTAAATTGTGGTGAAATATTATTCTTGATTAGTTTTATTCTCAAAAAGTAATACAAATGTGACTCAAATGCAAGTTCTGATCTCCAGCTTATACGAGAAAATATTTACATTGTTTAGGTTTTTGAGAAAAGAAGTTGAAAGAGTTATATTCTTTAAGAAAATAGAATGTAAACAAAAAAAAACTTGAATATCATAAAGCTCGATGCAATTACATTTAGGAACAAAATATACAGTTGGAAACATTGAGAGGACAAAAGTTATCAAAATGTAAGATTTCCTCATGTTGGTGTATTCTCAATAATTTAAGTGTTGACAAGAATAAACTTTGTTATTCTCAGTATTTAGATATATATTTAAAAAAAGAAGAAGATCATGTCGTGTATTAAGAATTAAAATTTATGACATCTTTTTCTTTCACTTTTGGAAATGGTGTGATTGTTGGGTTTGTGACTTTATATGATTAATTTCTGCTATAATTATTACTTCATTTTGTTAACTGATATATCAGCTTATTTAATCATTTATTTTTATTTCTATAGCCAAGAAGATTTTTGCATTCTAATACAAACCTTTGTATCGGCTGACGGTGTCTTTGAGAAAGAGTACAATGTAGGCTTTGATCCCATATATGTAAAATGAGAAAAAGCTTACTTAAAATATTTTTAAAATAGTAATCAACCTTGAGAATACAGCTATATATATCAATGAATAATTGGTAGTATTATGATTGGAGTATATATTAAAAATGAAATTAATCTAAGAGTAAAAATTTATTATGTTATTATAAAAGTAATATCAATGGTTATTTAGATATATACTTTTTCAATTTTCCAATGAACGCACGAGCACAGTCAAATTCCCTAGTTTGCATATAAATAAAATAAATGTTTCTCTTCTTCTCCAACGACTTCCTCCTGGCTTTATCCGAGTGTATCTCACAAATGAAACCAATTGTTAGTGCGAATCAAAATCAATAGTAAGTAATGAAATAAGGTAAAAATAACAATGTATCGGCCACTCCAAATGTATCATCTTTTAATAAATTTCATTCAACTGTACCTTGCAAAAAAATATAAAAAAATTGTTAGTACGATTATGATTTAATGATAATAAAATAGAATAAAAAGAAATAAAGTGATATTTACCAAAGTAAAATAAGGGGAATACAATGGTGTTTTTAAAATATTTAGGCTCAGATTGGGTGATAGAGGTTAAAGATAAGTCACAGCTGCAAAAACGCCGACCGGTCATGTTACCATGTCAGGTGCGGATCTCGTTGTCTATCCCATTTGTTTTGCAATAATGTGTGTATATGTATGTCTATTTATTTTCGGAAGGGCAAAAATCATAAAGGAATGTTGTTGCAATTGGGACGGGACTGTACTGGCCTCCAAAACGGCATTGGTCATGTAGTATCAAGTTCAAATCATTTGCAAGTGCCTCAAATTAATTACTTTTATAGGCAAAGCTGCATAACAATTGTAAATTGGTCAAAGTTGCATAAATAAACAATCTAATCGAGCAAACAGATCAAGCCGCATAAAAATTGTAAACTGGTCAAAGTTGCATAACCAAATAATTCAACTGAGCAAACGGAACAAGCTGCATAAGAATTGTAAACAATTTAAAGCTGCAAAATAACACAAAAAGTAACGGGTCAACTGCACCAATCACACCAAGAAGGGAAATTTTGATGCGTAGCCATTTTTGGACGCACTCAAAGAATTTTATCCACCGTTTCAAAATTCATTGAGAAATAGCAAAAAATTCGCGCGCACACTTAGTGTTGAAAAAACACCCCAGACTAGTCCCATAACAAAATACTGGGGCTTTGTACAAAACTTGTTCAAAGCCCAAGTATTTTGTTATGGGACTGAAGCTTTATACAAAGTCCCATAACAAAATAATCCCATAATAAAATAATGGGACCTTGAAGTAACATGTTCAAAGGTCCCATTATTTTGTTATGGGACTTTATAATGGAATTTATCCCATAACAAAAATCCCATCAAAAGGATAAATCCCATTATTTTGTTATGGAACTTTATATATAAAGCTTCAGTCCCATAACAAAATGCTGGGGCTTTGAACAAGTTTTGTTCACAGCCCCAACATTTTGTTATGGCTGAAGCTTTATACAAAGTCCCATAACAAAATGTTGGGGCCTTGAACAAAACTTGTTCAGAGCCGCAGTATTTTATACTGGAGTTAGTTTACTGAAGCTTCCCAGTATAAATACTGGGGCTTTGAACAACCAGTATTTATACTGGAATTTGTCCGGAGGTCGCTATTTCTCACCGAATTTGATTTTTACGCCTACAAATCAATTAGCGCGCGCCAAACAGGCCCCTACACAAAATTTTTACCACCAAGAATGTCAAAAGGTCCATAAACTTGAACCAAGCCATAATTTATCAAAGAATTTTTACACTAAAAGACAAGCAACACACAAAAATTACAAAAAATAGCCCCTATTTGTGAATCATACTCAAAATATCACCCTTTTCCCGAGATAGCAGCCTGCCACAAGTTTATACAATTTTATACAAGGTTATACATGTGTATAAAATTGTATAAATTTGTATAAGTATGTATATGCGAGTGAATAGATCTGTATAAATTTTTAGATTTCTTTAGTATTAAGGATGTTTATATGAAGTTTTACTTTTTTGTTTATATTTTTGTATTTCTCTCCTTGCCTATACATTTATCTATGTATATTCATGTATAATTTATTTTTTGAGGGATATTTGAGTGCATAAATTTTCCCAAAGCAATGATATAAATAAAATCAAGAACATAACTTCATTGGAATACAAAAAAGCAACGACACTGCCGGTAGGGAGGGTGTCTGGCGGCAGCTCAGTGGCAGGGGAGGAGGAGATTTGGTATCTAGGATTTTTTATTTTGAATGAGTGCTTAAATTTGCAATTTTAGAAATAGGTGCTATGCATGAAAAAGAAATATGACCGGTTGTTTGTAATTTTAGGCTGACTTCCTATTTCTGAAAATTTCCCATTTATCAAACTGTATCCATGAGCAAACAAAGCAAGACGTATCACAGATATTGAATAAGTTTAATAACAACAAATGCATGTATCAAACAGTAGTGGCGAAGGGCGTGCAAGGAACAATGAGGCGTCGCCAGCTAAAAATCCCAGCCGGTTTTTCGATGGTAACAGCGAATGGAGCAGTAACCAGAGAGGCGGATCCATCTATTCGGGAACAATAATCAATTAAGCAAAATCTATCTCCGAACAATGAAACATCACCAGTCACCCGCAAAAGTCAAGAAAAATCTATCTCCGAACAATGAAACATAACCAATCACCCCCAAAAGTAAAGAAACCAGTCAGATTCCGATGAGAAACACCAGTGATATTGAATTGAACAGAACAAACAGAGAAGGAGAAAGGAACGACCGCCGATCCACCACTGGCGGCGTCGCTACTGTTTCATCACCCTTTTTCCGGTGGCCTCTCTCTGGTTCTACAACAGATCTCCCTTACCCCATCTTTTTTTTGTTTCCCTCACTGGTTCTATCCCTGTTTTCCTCGTGTAGCGATGGTGTATGTATCTCTGATTCTTGCTTGGAATTGGTTTTGAGAAAGCGGAAGATGAAGGGGTCCCTTTTCGTTTTCACTTCCATCTCCACACTGCCCGTAGTGGTGGTGTTTTGCCTCCACCCTCTGTTTATGTACATGTACTCGTGTCTCTGTTAATGGTGTGTGTGGAGAGTAAAAAAGAAGATGAGGGTTGTGTGTGAAAGAGGTGGAGGAGTTCTCTTTAACTATGTCTAATAGATAGAGGAGAGGGCTTTTTTTTTATGGATTGTTTTGAAATCAATAGCCATTGGAGGAGGGATTCATACTATGGAAAAAGGGATTGCTGGATTTCATTTTAGAAGGGAATGGGAGAGATTTATGGGATTGTCTCTGAACTTATCAGATGATGAAATTTTATATGGAGAAGAAGAGGGATATGGATGGGTAGGGGTGTCAATGGTTCGGTTCAGTTGATTATTTTGAAAACTTTTTACCATATTAATTTTTTGGTTATTCTACTATGTATAACCAAAATTTAAATTTTCGAAATCGTCCTAGTAATCTCGATTTCTCTTTGATTTCGGTACGGTTTGATTAATTATCGATTTTTTTAAGACGTAATCTAAAACTTCCTACAAACAAATATGTACTTTTGCATAAAAGTCTTAACTTTGAAAAAGGTGTATCATCTTCATTAAAAAACTCATACATTCATGTGACCAAACCATAACATTGATTCCATTTACCAAACTGGTGCAAGCAAACCCGAGGGAAAGCTAGATACAATGAAATGCGGAAATCAAAAAGAAAATAAAAGATAGAAGCAAGACAAAACTTGCTTCGATTCGAAAGAACAGTGAGGAACTTGTCTCAAGCTCGATCGAATGAAGGTCAAGAATCACCTATACTAAGCAACAATCCTCAAGAACGACACGCTTCTTGCAAATTGAATGACCAAGAAGAAAAGTTCAAACGAATAACACCGATTGACACAAGTTCTTTAAAAAGCCCACGTCGGGGTTCGGCTCTATCAGAGACTCACAATAGCACTTGCTATGTTTTTCATACAACTTAACTGAATATCTTACAATGAAATGAAAATAGAGTATTTATAGGCTATGCTAAGGATAAAATAGTAAATAGTCACAAGTGACTAATAAAAATAAGCCATGCAGGGCTGAGCTAAATGTGTGTTCGGCAGCCTCGACTTCGGTGCGTGGTTGCTTGCTCGAACTCATTTGTCCTCGGGCGCTCACTTGACTTCGAACACAATTTATTGGTGTTCGGTCACTTTGTCCTCGGGCTCAAATTTGAAGATGACGCCTTCGGTTCTTGAGCCCGGCCACTCAGCTTCGGAGCAATTGCAATTGCTTTCCTTCGACTAGGCCAAGTGAATGTGAACATCGTGCAGCAGCTTGGCTTGGCTTCGTGTCATTGGCCTCGGTGGATCGAACACTTGATCAGCACGTGTTTGGGCTGCATCATCCTCCCCTTCTTGAGAAGATTTTGTCCTCGAAATCGAGCCTTCTTCATCCTCCGAAATTGGACCTACAACACAAGGAACTAAGTCAACAACATTAAAGGTGTTGGACACGTTATACTCACTAGGGAGGTCGATCACGTAAGGATTATTATTGATCTTGGTCAATACTTGAAATGGACCATCCCCTCGAGGAGCCAACTTTCCTTTCCTTTGGTTCGGGAAGCGTTCCTTTCGGAAGTGAACCCAAACCTAATCCCCATTCTTTAATTCCAACTTTTTACGCCCCTTGTTTTTCTTTAATGCAACTTTTGCATAAGCTTCCTCGAGGTTCTTCTTCACCTTTGCATGCAACTTGATCAAGGCAGTGGCTCGCCGAGTACCTTCAAAATCAACAACAGAATCTCGAGGCAATGGGTTAAATCAAGTGGAATCAAAGGATTAAAACCATACACGCATTCGAACGGGGTCATATGGATCATTCGATGCACCGTTCGATTGTATGCAAACTCCATCATGGGCAAACGATCAGCCCAGTTTCCAACCTTGCCTTTGGTCATTGCTCGAAGCAAAGATTCGGTTAACTACCTTGGTCTGTCCATCAGTCTGAGAATGGTGAGACGTCGAGAATAGTAACTTGGTGCCGAGGGCACCCCACAAACATTTCCAAAAATGACTCAAGAATTTTGAGTCTCGATCACTCACAATAGTACGGGGCACACCATTCAATTTCAACACATTAGAAACAAACAAGGTAGCTACATGTTGTGCATCATCACACTTTTTGCAAGGAATAAAGCGAGCCATTTTTGAAAAACGGTCGACTACGACAAAGATGCTATCATGTCCTCCCCCCGACCTCGGTAACCCCAACACAAAGTCCATGGATATATCAACCTAAGGTCAATCAGGCATAGGCAACGGGGTATACAAACCATCAGGGTTGGACTTCGATTTCGCTTTGTTGCAAACGAGACAAGCGTTACAAAGCTTTTCCACATCTCGTCGCATTTTGGGCCAATGGAACTGCTCGGTTAAGATACCAAGAGTTTTGTCGACACCGAAGTGTCCCATCAGACCTCTGGAGTGAGCTTCTCGAACTAAGAGCTCTCTCCAGGATGACACTGGCACACAAACCCTCCCATTCTTGAAGAGGTAGCCATCGTGCCACTGATATTTCTCAACCCTTCGGCCACTCAAGATTGCATCACGAACGCATTTCAGCTTGGGATCGTCTTCGTACATCGACTTGATGCTTTCAAATCCCATGAGCCTAGAGGCGAGAGTGGTCGCTAAGGCAAACTTCCTTGATAGCGCATCGGCCACAACATTGCCTTTTCCCCTTTTGTAATGAATCACATAGGGAAAACTCTCAATGAATTCAACCCACTTGGCATGCATTCGATTTAGTTTCTCCTGACCTCGGAGATGTTTCAAAGATTCATGATCACTTTTAATCACAAACTCTCGAGGCCGCAAATAGTGCTGCCAATGGGCGAGTGCTCAAACGAGGGCATACAACTCCTTGTCATACGTTGAGTAGTTCAAGGTTGCACCCTTAAGCTTTTCGCTAAAGTAAGCGATCAGCTTCGATTCTTGCATCAGCACTCCTCCAATCCCAACTCCAGACGCATCACACTCGACTTCGAATGCTTTGCCGAAGTCAGGGAGTTGCAACAACGGGGCCGAGCATAGCCTCCGTTTCAACTCTTGGAAAGCCATTTCTTGGGACTCTCCCCATACAAATGGATGGTCTTTCTTAACCAGCTCGATTAAAGGAGCTGCCACGGTGCTAAAGTCACGAACAAACCTTCGATAAAAGCTAGCTAAGCCATGGAAGCTACGAACTTGTGACACCGAGGTTGGAGTTGGCCAATCTTTGATGGCTTCGACCTTTGACTCGTCGACTTCAACACCATTAGCACTGACACGAATCCTAGAAAGACTACACGTTCAACACAAAAGGCACATTTCTTGAAGTTAGCATATAACTTCTCTTCTCTAAGCTTATCAAGCACTAGCCTTAGATGTTCAACATGTTCATCCACAGATTTACTATAAACAAGTATGTCATCGAAGTAAACGACAACAAACTTATTTATGAACGGTTTGAGCACATGGTTCATCAGTCGCATGAATGTGCTCGGTGCATTGGATAAGCCAAAAGGCATCACCAACCATTCATAGAGACCAAACTTGGTCTTGAATGCGGTTTTCCACTCGTCTCTGGGTTTCATTCGGATTTGGTGGTAACCAGACCTGAGATCTATCTTCGTAAAGCATGAAGAACCACTTAACTCGTCTAGCATGTCATCTTATAGGATGATGATACTTTACCATTATTTTGTTGACTGCTCGACAATCAACACACATTCGCCATGTTCCATCTTTCTTTGGGACAAGTATAACAGGAACGGCGCAGGGACTCAAGCTCTCTCGAACAAGGCCCTTGTTCAGCAATTAATCAACCTGCCTTTAGAGCTCTTTGGTGTCTTCGGGATTACACCGGTATGCAGGTTTGTTGGGGATTTGAGACCCCAGTACGAAGTCAATTTGGTGCTCGATTCCTCTTAACGGACGTAATCCACCTGGCATTTCTTCAGGAAACATGTCTCCGAAGTCCCGCAAAACACTTTGTACAGCACTAGGCAAAGGGTTATCGTTAGAAAAATCATCATTAGAGTTTAGAAAGATACCCTTGTGCATGAGGCAGATCATCATTTGATCGTTGTCGTTGCCTCGTGGAAACTCACCCGGTTGCATGATTGCACAGATTCCTTTCACTTCGGGCAGTGAGTTTGTGTCTTCGGCCCCCAATTTTGCTCCCAGTGGAAGCTTAGCTTTGGCCGCTTCTTTCATTTCTTTCATCCGTTTATATTCCTCGGTGACTTGGTTTGGAGACAAGGGTTTGAGTATGAAACTCTTCCCTTCGAGCTTTGCAGTGCAAGTGTTGGATCTTCCATTGTGAATGACCGACCGGTCATTCTGCCATGGTCTTCCCAATAGCAAATTACAAGCTTGCATCGGCACCACATCAAACATTATTTCAGCTTGATATTCTCCAATTCTAAACTTGATCCACACTTGTTTGACAACCCTCAATTCTCCACACTCATTCAGCCATTGCAATTTGTAAGGGTGGGGATGCCTCAACGTAGGTAGTCCCATTTGTGAAACCAAGGTTTGGCTCACTACATTTGCACAACTACCTGAGTCAATGATCATCGAACACACCTTTCCCCTTACTCGACATCGGGCATGGAAAAGATTTTCTCTTTGGTTGTCCTCTTCTTCAAGAGTCATGCAGCTCAAATTCCTTCAAACTACAAGAAATATTTCCGGATGATCAGCTTCGGCAGCTTCACGATCATCATCACCTTCAGCTCATTCAATCTCCTCGATAAATTCCTCCTCGGTGTCACTCGCTTGCTCATGGACGGTTCCATCTTCGAGCAAAAGTATAACTTTGCGAGTTGGACACTCCTTTGTCATGTGACCATAACCTTTGTATTTATGACACTTAATATTTGAAGCACTAGGAGAGTTTAGTTGAACTTTACCTCCCACTTCTCTTGACTGGTTAATGGTCACACCCCTCTCGAAGGGTCTCTTCGAATGTCGAACAGTGTTGCCACTTGTTTGGTTAGGACTCTTCCATTCTTTACCTCGGTTCAAAGGAGTAGAAGTAGTGACTCCTCGATACCGGTTTGCCTTATCGTCCTTCACCAATTTCGCAGCTTCGGTGGCAGCTTCGAACAGATCTTCCAACGTGTGGTACACGTGTAGCCTCAATTGAGATGACATATCCCGAGCCAAGCCATTCTTGAATCGAATAGTGGCTTGCTCTTCATCTTCTACAAGATCAAGATTCAATCGAACTCTTTCGAACTCATCATGATACTCTTGGACTGACTTGGACCCTTGCTTTAACTCATAGAGCTTTTTTAATTGAGTTTGCCTGTACTTGGCACTCAAATACTTAGCATCCATTGCTCTCTTCAACTGTGGCCAAGTAATGACTTCGGGATAGGCATTCCTTCGTCTATGCCTTTTGTCAGCTTCCCACCATGTAGATGCATATGCTTCGAACGAAGCAATGGCATGGGCAGCTTTTCTCTCTTCGTTCATCTCATTGGTTTCGAAGATTCGCTCCATTTTAAGCTTCCATTCAAGATATTCATCTGGATCACTAGTTCCTTTAAATGGTGGAATAGTGATCTTGACACTGCTCAAGTTTGAGTCTCGAACACCACGAACCTGTTCGGGATACTCATCATAGCGATCATCAGCCTCACGCTCAATATGTCGTTCAACATTTGCGCCTCGGCCTCGACCTCGGAAAATTCCATGACCTCGGTGAGCTTGCCTTCATTGAGCGAATGGCTGCTCATAATCAGGTTCAACACCAGGAAATTCTTCTTCATCCACCTCTTCGTCAACGACCTCAATTTGTCTTCGGACCATTGGAAGTGGTATTCTTTCACTTCGGGGAATACCCAAGTGTTGAGTCTCAGCTTGGGGATTGCCCAAGTTTTGTTGTGTTTGGGGATTGCCCAAAACTTCTCTTCGAATTGCCTTGCTTTTCAACTGATGTTGTCGAATAAGCTCAGCATACAACTCAGGTTTCATCGGAGTGGAGTTGCTAGTTCCAGCGCCGGACCCAGGTAAGGCCACGGACACACTTCCTTGCTCGAGTTGAGCTACTCGAGCACTCACTCCTCTTACTTCGGCACTGATGCCTTGTATCGCAGCCATGAGATCGACTAACGACACTTCGGGCTTCTCAACCTTTGCCATCGCCTCCATTCCCAGCCATGGTACCTGCACGAATCAAAGACCAAACAATTGTTAAGGTTAGAAATCACCTCTCACACTCCCTCACCTTTGATGGGTGGCACTCGGGTCCACTCAATTTATGGGTTCAGCTTTGGTCACTCAAGAACTTGTAGCCAATGGCTTCCTTGGTTGATTAACTTCTCTCAGTTCCTTCGAATTTGACAAGTTACAATGTCTCCTTCGGGATGAGTGAGTTGATTTGACTCAATGAAACAGACGCTATTTACTCTTGCGCTTCGGGAAGTCAAAGAATTTTCTATGAAAGTTGGACTTCGGTCACCCCACGCATGAGTTCCTATAAGCTCAAATGAGTTAGTACGACCTCGAGTAGGAAGAATTACTCAAAAGATCCACTAGCTAGAATTTTCGAACACAAGAAAAGTGAAAACCTAGGAGATTCTACCCTTTGATTCCTCTTCGGAATCTTTTTCGAACACACCAACTCTTGTCCGTACAAGAGTGGTCCCTCCTTGGTACGGATAGGGTTTTACCTTATCCAATTCCCTTTTCTAGTCGACAACTTTTCACCTGGGGTTTTGATTGTTACACTTTACCCCTTTCTTCTTTAATGGAACAGTGAAGGTTTTGCTCCGGTGTACGGTCAACGTTAACCTCGTTCACTGACCAATAATTTCAACAGAGTTTGGGTTGCTTCTTTCAGCTCCGGTTCCAACAATAACGGAGGAAATCAGTTCAAGTTCTTCGAGCTAAGAACCAGCTCGTTCGTGTTCGTACACTGTTACAAATCGTAACAATTTTCCGGTGTACGGACGACGGATTCAAACATAGAACTTCAAAATTTAAGCACAAAACAAACCCAAATCACTCAAGAACCACCAATCTTCATCGGTAACAGCCAAAACACACTGGGGTTCGAATTCATTCACCACCAAACTCAAAACAGTCCAAAATTTCACCAAGAAACCCTAGTCACGAATGTTGTACGTCGGGTACTCGTTGGGATCAGGGAACAATGGTGAACAAGAATCAATGGTTGTTTAATCTAAACAACCAACAATCAATCATAATTTTTGAATTTTCTTTTTGTACTTTTTTTTTTTTTTTTTTTTGTAAACACCACAGCAACAACAATCAACAACGAGGAAGAAAGCTGAAACTGGAGACACAAGCACGATTTAATGAACAGGACTTGAGGTTGTAAGAACAAACTCAAACCTTGCTCTGATACCAAGATGGTGCAAGCAAACCCGAGGGAAAGCTAGACACAATGAAACGCGGAAATCAACAAGAAAATAAAAGATAGAAGCAAGACAAAACTTGCTTCGATTCGAAAGAACAGTGAGGAACTTGTCTCAAGCTCGATCGAATGAAGGTCAAGAATCACCTATACTAAGCAACAATCCTCAAGAACGACACGCTTCTTTCAAATTAAATGACCAAGAAGAAAATGTTCAAACGAATAACACCGATTGACACAAGTTCTTTAAAAGCCCACGTCGGGGTTCGGATCCATCGGAGACTCACAATAGCACTTGCTATGTTTTTCATACAACTTAACTGAATATCTTACAATGAAATTAAAATAGAGTATTTATAGGCTATGCTAAGGATAAAATAGTAAATAGTCACAAGTGACTAATTAAAACAAGCCACGCAGGGCTGAGCTAATGTGTGTTCGGCAGCCTCGACTTCGGTGCGTGGTTGCTTGCTCGAACTAATTTGTCCTCGGGCGCTCACTTGACTTCGAACACAATTTATTGGTGTTCGGTCACTTTATCCTCGGGCTCAATTTGAAGATGACGCCTTCGGTTCTTGAGCCCGGCCACTCAGCTTCGGAGCAATTGCAATTGCAATTGCTTTCCTTCGACCAGGCCAAGTGAATGTGAACATCGTGCAGCAGCTTGGCTTGGCTTCGTGTCATTGGCCTCGGTGGATCGAACACTTGATCAGCACATGTTCGGGCTGCATCACAAACCATACATTTAGAATAAGGTCACAAGCAATACAGTAAATACAACGAAAAAGTAAGTAAAAGAGAGAAATAATGAGCAAGAAAAGTAAAGTAGTCTTATTCCTTGAGAATAGCCGGATTCTATGGTGAATCGCTCTGCTGTAAAATACGATGTAAAGAAGAGGTGTTTGTAGTAGTGGATACCCAGTCCCAATTAAGGTAAAATACAAAGACTAATAAGTTTATAGGCCTATAACTCAAGGCGGTAGCATATACTACACCCTAACTAGGAGACTGTAAACTTAAGGCGGTGGGACGTATGGCTTGCGTCCTATGGCCGTGTCGCCTGAACAGTCGTTGGCCCAAGAGACGAGCGCGTACTCTCCAGCTGGACTCGTATGCCCGTAATAGTAGGTGGCATATTTTTGCTCACATACTACCAAGATAATAATATTATAAAGCAATAATGATATCATATTCCAGTTGTATGTTTGATATGATGGTGCCTAAAAAGAATTCATGAGCAATATGGAGGATGTGAAATATTTTAAAATACAAATTCTCAAGACTACATTTTCAAAGAGTGGGTATGTATGCATAAACAAAAAATAAGATTATACTAAC
Source organism: Petunia axillaris subsp. axillaris (assembly GCA_029990575.1). NCBI lineage: Eukaryota > Viridiplantae > Streptophyta > Magnoliopsida > Solanales > Solanaceae > Petunia > Petunia axillaris. The sequence goes on along the minus strand of JARKNS010000001.1, from coordinate 5,334,601 downwards.
ATTGAAAATATTTTGATTGTCAAACTCAAGTTCATTCGTGTATTTCATCTAGATATTTAGAAATCATCTACTATTCTGCATTAATATAAATTTAAAACTCAGATAATTTGGTATAACCTATAAATAGATTAAGACCATCATCTAAACTCTAAAATAAATGAAACTTTATAAGACCAACGCAAACAACTCGCGAAAACCTTATAAAATAAAATCTGTCACTTCACGGGAACTAGATTTAAAGGAGATTGGAATCGAGAATTAGCGAATATACTTCGGTATCAAAGCACGGTAGTTTTAGAATAGTAGTATTTGTAGTAATACAGTAGGTTAGACCTTGGGGTTACCGATTACACCATAAGGCTCAAGCCCATAGATTAAATATTTTTTGCATTTAAATGTTAAAACTTTATTATGAAATATATAGAAATATTTATACATATATCTATTGTATAAAAATATATTTTATGTGTATAATTTTATTCGGCTCGGTTCAATATTTTTTTTCAGTTTATTTTTGTAAAGTAAAAAACTTAACCTAATTCTCGGTATGGTTATAACTTTAAATTTAAACCTACGATTTTAAGAGAAAAATGTCATGATCGGTTCGGTACGGATTGATTTGGTCGGTTATGATCGGTTTAAAAGTAACCATTGACACATTTATGAACGGGTCTTAAGGGATTTGTTGGGGAGTGTTATAAATATGGATGTATCTTGCTTAGAATTTTGGCCAAGTTCAAAAGGAATTGGGAATATGGATGTATATAGATTTAAAAAGAAAAATTCAAATTCAAATGCCAAAATTATGAGGTAAATGAATTGTATATATAGAATAAAATTTAGACGGCATGTGTTTTAACTGGACATATATTTAACTAAAGGTGCTGACTGAGTATAGATATACATATTATATAAAATGTACTTATAGCAATAATTAATATAAATTATTTAAATACAAATAATCACACGCATTTGCTAAATGTTATAAATGCAGTAATTTGCACAAATAGTCACAATTTAATACGTACTCAACAAATAGTCTAAATTTTGTAAAATTACATAATATTATCGCAATTATATATATTTAATATATAAATAGGTGATAACACACGTAAATACATGCTTTCTAATGCAAATTTTGTTTAGCAATCAATATTGCACTTTTAGGTTAAATAAAACCAATTATCAGGAGGGGGGGGGGGGGGGAGGGTGCAAAATTGGGTGTCAACAAGGACACCACGGACCATGGATGGGCAAATCACTATGTTCTACTCCCGACCGTTCAAGTTTAGCCGAGCCAGGGTTTTTTGAGGTGTGGAAAAGAGTAAGTTATCCTCCCTTCAATTTTTGCTTAATTGCTTCCTCGGTTCTTTTAACCATGATTTGTTTCTCACATATTGTCTTCATTCACAGCCAACAAAGATTAGATTGTTCCCCAACTGATTTAACAGATTGGGTTCGAGCGATAATTTCCATTCGCCCCCGGCCTGATAGGACTTGGGTGCGCATCACCGCCGCAAACAAATGGGTGACCAAGAGGCATGGTGAGTTTTCTTCGCATTTCAACTCCTTCGGGGAGCTTTTCTTACTTTTCTTCTCAACAACTTTCTCTTGGATTGCAGGTCTTCTTTCTAAGGCGTCTACTGCTAAGCGCAAAGAGCCTAACGAGAAGAAGAATAGAAAGGGGAATAAAAATGAGAAGGAAGTGACCGACCCTGATGCGAGTTTGGTATGACAAACTTGGTGACTTCCTTTAAGAAGTCCAAAGCATCGAAGGATTCATCTGGACTAGGCCTTTTTTTCGAGATGAGGATGATATTTTCCTTGGTAGCATCGTCCGCCAATCTACAGTTGCCAAGCCTCAAACTTCTGCTTCGGCTGATCCCAAGAGGAAAATGACAGCCTCAAAGAAAAGCTGAGTCGTGCGCCCTCACACTGAGGAGAATATTACTTCTGGCGCCAAGGTAGCTTTTAGGTCTGAGTTTGGACTTAGGGATGAGCCAATCGATGAAGACCCCAAGGCCCCCGAGGAAATTAAGGTAGTGGATCTCGAGGGATCCGACTACCTTGCTGCTAAAGCCAAGGGTAAAGCCAAAATTTGTGAGGCTAGCCCCAATCTCCTTCAAGTCTAGGAGAGAGTAGCCATGAGCGTGGCCCGTGCAACATCTAAGTCGCCCAACGCCTCGAGGTTCGAGAGGGCAGTGAGAAGAGTTAAAATTCCTTCGTATCTAAGCCTTTTTGCTAGCTCAGCCAAAGTCCCCACGTGTCTTGCTTAACTGCTTGGGCCGTAGGAGGAGGATCATCTTAGATCAGCATCTATAGAGACTGCAATGGGCTAATCTGCCGTTTGCGTTCTTCGGATAAATATTGCGCTTATTCTGACTCTTTTAATTTAGTCTCTCCTTCTGATTTCCTTTTTTATTTTTCTCGAAAAGTCTCTTGTACTCACTAAAGTCGGTACAACACGAGCATTTTCAAGTGGCACAGCTCCACATATTGAAAAATGCCTGGGGTGAGAAAGATGCAAAGCAGAGAAATGAAATTCTCAACCTCAAAACCCATCTGCCCGAGGCAGATGTCGAGCTTGGGAGGATGACCCCAAGCTTTCACAACCTTTGATGAAAAAATACAGGCCCTGAGGGATGCCCATTCTGCTGAGAGCTCGAGATAGTCAACCAGAGCCCAACAGCTGCAAGAAAAACATGACCTAGCCAACCCGAAGTTGGTTAATGCCGCACAAGATTATCACAATAATTTGACCCTAAATATGCTCAAAATAAAGGAATTAGAGGGCCAACGTGGTGAATTCCAACAATTGAGGGCATGGTCGCTCGTCTTCGGAACGAGAATGTTACCCTAGTGGAAAATTTTAAGGCCAAAGCCAAGAGAGCTGAATTTGACCAAAGTTGGGCCTTCAAGCAGTATAAAGCAGAGGAAATAAAATTGGATAAAGAGATCGCCAAGGCCAAGGAGCGTGTGACTCGGGCTCAAGAAATCATGGATGAGCTCTCCTCGAGTGATGATTCAGATGATGGCGAGTATGAGGCCATTGATGGAGGAAGAAGAAGAAGAAAGCGGCGATGGTGACGGGGCCTCTGGTAACGCAGAAGATTCCTCTTAGGGAGATAATGTTGACCCCCATGCTAGTAGCTTTTTCTTTTTCTTTTTGTTTTGTTGTGGCCTTCGGGCCTAAAATTGTAAATAACTTTTGGGGTCTTCTAGACTGTTTTAATGAAATTCGAATTTAGTTTAAGTGTTCTGCTTTTTGATCTCGTCGGGATGCGCACTTAAGTGCTTAGAATATTTTTTTGCTTGCAAGACTTAAGAAATTTTACAATAAATTGATGCTAGCTGGAACAACATCCCGTTCGTGTACCGAGGCACAAAAGGAAATCTTAATTGTGCAACATAACCTCGGGAGTTAAATATTCAAAAAAAGAGATGTAGAGTCAAAATTCACTTTATTGATAATAAGGCGTGGTTGGCATTACATTGAACCTAGCCGTAGTGACACAGGCAAAATTTAGAAAAAGCCGCTATCAGGAACTATACACATAACACTAAGCTAATCTTCAGACGACAGTCCCCCATGTGAAGATTTCTAGTCTTCGGGTCCATTGGTAGTCCTCGCTATGAGGGGCTTCGAGTCGCATCAGAATACACACCATCTCTTCAATTCCCCTAGTATTGATGTGTGAGTGATGAGGAACCGAGCACTGTATTCTCCTTCCTCCGCTTCCTGAAAAGGTCAAGCAAAAAAAAATAGGGGTTAGTTGACTCATTCGACCCAAGCATCGGATCATTGAAGGCTCGGTACTGTAGGTGAAATTTTATAAGGTATCGTACCTTAGACTTAAAAGTAATACCACTTTAAATTGGAGATATTCTAATTTGAGGCTTCCAATTATCTATTCATATCTTCCAACTGATAAGACCCCTTGCACTAAATAGCTCTGATCCGGTAGAGTTCTACCCAATTGGCTAACAACTTCCCAGCGTTGTGCTCCTTAGTTGTTTGGTTCGAGGTCTTCAACACATAATTCCCAACCCTGAAAGCTCTGAGGATGCATTTCTTTTTGACATAGCTTTCGATCTACCTCTTTTGAGCCGTTATCCAAATCAAGGCTAACTCCTTCCAGCAACCGAGGAAATCTATGTCGACTGGCATTGTTTGTTGATTTGACTCCTAGGTAGCATGAGTGTATCGGAGACTTGGTTCACCAACTTTCAGGGGAATTAAAGCATCCATCCCGTAGACAAGAGAAAAAGGGGTTTCTCCAGTGTTGTTCTTCTTTACTGTGCGATATGCCTATAATATACCAGGGGACTCATTAGGCCACCGGCCATTTGCTTCGTCGAGCCTCTTTTTCTAGTTCTCAATGATTACTCTTTTCGAAGATTCGGCTTTTCCATTTGCACTTAGATGGTACGGGGTTGATACCACCCCTTTAATACCCCACTTACCAAGGAAGTGAGTGACAATCGAGCCAACAAATTGCGGGCCATTTTCGCATGTTATTTCCCGGGATCCCGAATCTACAAACGATATTCTTCTAAATAAAGTTAATAACTTTTTTTCTGCCTAACTTGGGTAAAATGCCTCACTTCCACCCATCTAGAGAAGTAATCAGTGGGCACCAGAAGAAACCGAACCCCTCATTTAGCTTTGGGGAGTGACCCAACTATATCCATACCCAATTTCATGAAGGGCCACGAGGACATAACTGAATACAGAGGCTCGTCCTGTTGATGAATCATTCGAGCATGGCTTTGACATTTACCACATTTCTTAAAAAAGGCATAGGCATTTGCGCCGATATCTAACCAATAATATCCTACTCAAAGCAATTTAGGTTCTAGTGCCTTTCCACCTGAATCAATATCTCACTCGCCCTCGTGCACCTCTCTCATCACATATTCGGTGTTCCCCGAACACAGACATATTGCCAACGGGCCGCAGTGCAACTTTTTATACAATTTTTCTTGGATCAATGAGTGTGCGAGAGTTTGAATTCTAAGCTTTTTAACCTCCTTCTTATCATTTGGTAGAGTCCTCAAGTCCAAGTAAGAAATGAACTTGGTACGCCAATCCCAAGAGTTACTCACCGAGTTAACTCAAGCTTAATACTTTCCACAGCTGATGTAAGGAGACGAACAACTGAATCAATCCCCGAGTTACCTTCCTCGATAATAGAGCCTAGATTTGCTAAGGAATCTGCTTCGGTGTTCTCCTCTCGGGGAATCTGTTTAACTCTCCACTATCGAAACTTAGACAAGATTCGCTGAGCCTGAGCTAAGATTTGATGCATTCTAGGCTCCCGAGCCAAAAAGTCCCCCGAGTATTTAATTCACCACGGGTTGTGAATCACTTTTCAACTCAACTCTTTGCACTTCCAGTTCCATAGCTAATTCTAACCCTGTTGTCACTGCATCGAACTCTGCTTCATTGTTAGTTACTTGCTTGAATCTAATGTAGTGTCTTACTCGTTCCCCTATCGGAGCTACTAATACTATGCCGAGCCCCGAGCCCCGAGCCCTTTGAATTAGTAGCTCCATCGATGTAAAGTGTCCAAATCTCAGAAACCAGCCCCTTAGACATCAACTCCTCCTGCTCTGCCTCGGGGAGTATCTTAGCACTAAAATCAGCTAGCACTTGGGATTTTTATGGCTGTGCAAGGTTGATAAGTAATATCTTACTCGCCCAGCTCGACAGTCCACTTAGCCAACCTCCCGGAAAATTCATGTTTGTAAAGTATATTTCTTAACGGGAAGGTAGTGACTACAACTATGGGATGACATTGAAAATAAGCCCGAAGTTTGCGTGCAGTAATAACTAAGTAAGAGCCACTTTCTCTAAATGAGGATACCTGGTTTCAGCATCGAGTAGCGACTTGCTAACATAATATACTAGGTATTATTTTCCAATCCTCCTCTTGAACAACGATTGCGTTCATGGACACTTCAAATACGACCAAGTAAAACAATAGTGTTTCCCCATCCTTCGTCTTGGAAAGCAACTGTGTGTTAGCCAAATAAAACTTCAATTCTCTCAGCGCTTGCCTACACTTTGGAGTCCATTCGAAAGATGTATTCTTCTTTAAAATTTAGAAGAACTTGTGATAGCGCTCCGACAGCCTTGAGTAGGCAACCTTGAGATAAGCCTACTCAAGGCTGCAATTCGGCCAGTTAAGCAATGAACTTCTTTGGTCCCTGAGAGAACCTCGGGAATTTCCTCGATTGCTCTAATATTTTCGGGGTTTGCTTCAGTTCCCCGCTCGGTGATAATGAAGCCAAAAAAACATACCCGAACCAACACCAAAAGCACATTTCTTGGGGTTTAACTTTATGTTATACTGCCTTAGGAAGGAAAAATAAGCTTCCCTTAATTGGTTCAAGTGATCTTCTATCCGTACTGACTTTACCAGCATATCGTCAATGTACACTTCCATCAACTTCCCGATGTCATCCTTGAACATGCGGCACACCAACCTTTTGATATGTTGTCCGGACGTGAGGCCAAAGGGCATCAACTTATAACAATACATGCCTCGGTCAATGATAAAGGATTTTTTCTCTTCAGCCTTTTGCTCCATCAAGATCTGGTTATACCCCGAGTAAGCATCCAGAAAGGTTAATAGTTTATGTCCAGCCGTGGAGTCTATTAACCTGTCGATTTGTGGCAACAGATATGAATCTTTGGGGCAAGCCTTATTCAAGTCTGTATAGTCTATGCACATCCATTTCCTATTCTTTTTTAGCACGACCACAACATTGGCCAGCCGCTCCAGGAACTTGACTTCTCGAACAAAACCTTTGTCAAGTAGTTTATTTGTTTCATCCTCGATCACCTTTTTTCTAACGCCATCATGTGGCCTTTTCTTTTGATTTACTGGAGCATTGTGAGGATCCACGTAAAGTTTATGCGTCATAATGTCCCGGTCGATCCCACCCATGTTGGCGTGGTACCAAGCAAAACAATCATCGTTGGTCTTTAACAATGCAACAACCAACCATTTTTTAATCCGGGTCTAACTCCGAACCAACAAATACTTTCCTCTCCAAAAACTTCATTGAAAACGTGACCAATTCCAACTCTTCAATAGTCGAATCTTCCGCATTTTATTTTCGAGGCTCCTGAATACATATCGAGGTCTTTTCAATCATATCATTTTATATGTCCGTTTCAGGTAAAAGACCCATTTCTTCTTCAGATCCCGGGCATATTGGTTGCTATTCCCTCAAAATGATTCCATTCTTCAAGGCAAATGAATAGCACTCCATAGCCGTTCTTTGTTCATCCCGAATGGAACAAACACCAATGAGGTAGGGAACTTAATAACTTGATGAAGAGTGGAGGGCACAACCTCCATCGCATATATCCATTCGCCTCTCGAGGATAACATTATAAGTTATATCCTTGGGAATTACTTGGAATCGCAGTTTCTTTGGCAACTCCTTCTGCATAGGTGGTGAGAGTGATCTCACCCAACGTATTCTCAATGGAGTTGTTGAAGCCAATTAATTTTTATGCCTAAATTTATACATCTAAGTTAAACGCTTAAATTTATGAAGGGGTCACAAGCAATACAGTAAAATACGACGAAAAGTAAGTAAATAGAGAGAAAAATAATAGACAAGAAAGTAAAGAGCTTTTATCCTTTGAGAATAATCGGCTTTAGTGAAGAATCGCTTCATGTACAATACAATGTAAGGATAGGTATTTATATTAGTGGATACTCAGTCTAATTATGGTAAAATACAAAGACTAATAAGGCTCATGAGCCTATAAACTCAAGGCGGTGGTATATACAAAACCCTAACTAGGAGACTGTAACCCTAAGACAGCATGATGTATGTCTTGCGTTTTACGCCCGTACCGCAAGAACGACCGTAACTCATAGACAGGAATTTATCCAGTGTGCTAGGAGACTTGTAGGATAATTCTAGTCTCGCTAGCTGGGCTCATATCCCCGTAACAATATGCGGCGTATTTCTGCCCACACAGTTAATATGGTTGCCGTTGGACTATCATGTCCTTCAACCACATTTTCTTCACCGCTTCATAACTTATGATATTTACAAAGCTCCCAGGGTCTATCAAGACTCGTTTGATATTTTGAATCGTTGATCCTTAACATTATTACCAGGGCATCGTGGTGAGGGAACATCATCCCTCATAATCATCTTCATCAAACACGATTTCATTCCTCGAGCCTCTAGCTGGAGAGCTTTGCAGACTTCTTAGCAGCAGCGACATTCACGTCGTCCACCTCCGATCCCCCGGTAATTACATTAACAACTCTCTTAGGGGATGGAGCACTCCGCATTGTCCTTCTTCCCCTATTATTTACAAGGGTGTTCTTCCCCTTGTCGGTTAAAAATTCCTTCAACGTGCCTTTTTCGAGTAACTGGGTCACCCAGTACTGCTGGGCCTTGCAGTCCTCGGTAAGGTGCCCATGATTTTCGTGAAAATGAAAATAGAGGCTCTGATCCCTCTTACCTGGGGCAGATCTCATATCCTTCGGGAGCTTTATTCTGTTATCACTCATCCATTTCAGCACACTTACCAAATCCGTGCTTGAAACATTAAAATTATACTCAGAAATATAGGGTGGATCCTTTTCCTTAGGTGCTAAGGATGGCCCCGTGGTGTTCCTCTGATTAGAAGTATTGCTAACCTTACCTCATAGCCTTTGGTACACATGATGCCTTTGGGAGTTGTACGGTTCATACCGGCCTTTTTAGTTCCCTCGCGGCATGTCGGTGCGTCGAGATGACTCGGGGCGACCCCTATACCCCGTATTGACATTCAATTTTATCCCTCCGTTTTTCTCAATTTGGCTATATTTAATTAAAATCGATAATAGTAAATTTTCAAACAAAATTGCATTATAACCTTCATTTATGTGCGTAATACTATTATTAATCCTCTATTTATGTTATCCTTACTTAATTGTGATTATATTACGTAATTGCATCATTTAGGCTATTTTTCAAAATACATATTCTATTTGTGGAATCTAATGCATTACGACACCGTTTAATTGATTATCTGTGACTAATTATATTTAACTAATATTATTCGAGATCATCTATATTTATTTACGATTAAATATATTTACTTATAATTATTTATAATATTTCCTATTTTTATACTAATTATTTATATTTATAAATATTTTAATTAAATACTAGCCAATTTGTCAATTTACAAACCTATATTATACTACACAAATTCTCCGTCATTATTTTTATCCACATATATACCACCTAAGATCCACATAAGCCTACACCTCTCAAAAACACACTCCCACAATCTATATACACATATTAGACGTGTGTACAAGTCACTCTAGCATGTTGTACAACTCCCCAGAGCACTTGATCCCCTTACACCTCAACAATACATAATACACATGTATTTATATGCGCTTACGGGGCTTAATCTGATCCCTTCATCTTCCAGATCCAACGGCTCTAGTTAAATCCCACCTTTTAATATTGCACACACATCCCTCATCCCCCAAACCCTAAATTATTTCTCCTATCCCATTTTTCTAAAATCAGCCAACACCTCCAAACACTCTCTCTCCCTCTTCCCCCTAAACCAGCCCCGATACACCCCTTTAGTGCCTCATCTCCGCCATTAATGCCACAACTCCGCTTGTCCCTCTCTTTCCCTTGTATCTTTCACACGGAAAAGGGAACAAATCACTCTTCTCTCTGTTTCTATGGAAACTGAAAAGGAAGAAGAAGAGATTGAGCGAATCTCGTCAAATCCAAGCATGATACACACTGATTTAACATGGACAAGGAAAGGATCAAAGGATTCAAACTCGAATCTCTGAAAATCAAAGCAGGACCTAAGTCAGCTTGAACCCGACCCGTGTTGAACCCGGGTAATATCTTTCTATTGTTTTTCTATTTTCGTTCTATTTCTATGCTAATTGTGAATAACATGCTTATTCTTTTATCACATATCCATGATTATATGTTAAAGTGTTTAGGATTAAAATTAAAATAGTTTAATTATGTTGACTAGTTAAAGCTTGGTCCAATTTGATTCGTGGAGTGACTGCTCGAATTATTTCAAATTAGTTTGAAAGTATATTCGCATTGGTTTAGTTTGAACTCAAAGTATCCGCCCGTCTATTGATTTACTGTTAGCAGTTTTGTTTTAGTTTGATGTCGATACTGTGCACAATTAGTATGACTATGATTTCCCGTTAATTATGAAGCATATACTTACGCACATGTATACATATTCCTTGATTTACTGAAAGTGAAAAGAGATAGGAGCAGATTTGACATGCTTCCCCCTTTAATAAAAATGCAAATCTTTCCTTGCTTAATTATGATATTTTGAATTGTTCTTGATTTCCTTGTAAACCAAAACTGAATATACATCTCCATTGGTATTGTTTCTTTGTAAACGAGATTGACATCATCTACTCCTTTTCACACCTAAATTTTCCTTTCTTGAATTCTTATTGATAGAATATTTCTCTTAAATTTAGCTATATCAAATATTGGGTTTCCTTTTATATGAAAACAGAATTTTCATCCACCTTTTATAGTGAAAGTTTGAGTATTTTTGTAGTCTTTTCCTTGTAAGGTATACAACTCTATCCTACACCTATAAATAACAGTCATCCCTCATCCTTTAGGGAACACCTACAGACCATTCTCTTCACCTTCAAAGAGGGACAGGCTGAAAAACACCTTCTACACCTCTAATACAACTATATGTAGACTGATACACCTACACTTTACACCTGGAAGACCTCTTTCTCTACTTCTTTCCTCTCCACTAAAAGCATAAAAGGCTGCCTTCTTTTTCTCTATTCTGTCTCTGCTGAGAGATTGAAATTTGTGGTAATGCTTGTTTCAAGTGCCATTATTGCATACTACGTCCCTGGTTGTTCTTGTTATTGTCTGTTATCCTGGTACCTATGTTAGCATCTTTGTTTCTAGTCATTTAAAATCTCATAAGGTACGCATCCAAACTGAATAAAATGATCTTTTGTATTGCCTTGCCTTACTCTGCTAGCGGACCACAAGTTGTTTGTGTATATATCACTGTCTGGGCTGTTTTAGGCCACCCTCTAATCTTTTTTTGCAGGCTCTATTAGGATGGCTGACAAGCCATACCATTCTTGAGAATGTCTAAAGGTTGTAATCAGCCCCTGGTGGTTAAATTGATGTCCATTTCTGTTGAAAAAGGCATATGATCTAGTATGCCTTGGCTACACAAACTTGATAAGCTAAATAGTTCATTCAAAGTTTATACAGGGCACTAATCTCTTTTTCTCTTTTGTTAACCTCGTAGACCCCCATGCTTATGTATTTATTAGGATTCCTAGTTTTGTATAAGCACCTGTGTTGCAGGTGTTGTCCATTGCTAAGGGCATTGAGAATTGGCTCACAGGGGCCTTTCTTTAACCTTACTCCTTATTTTTATATGTTTGAAGTTTAATTCGACATACAGGTTTAAAACTGATCTATTTATGCAAAGTTTTAAGTTTATAACCATGGCACTTACATTAGGCGTGAAAGCTGGAAATTTTGTGAGTTTAGAACATAACAGGTTTTAAAATTGAATTATACTAGGGGTTGCTTTGCTGAAAATTAGAAAATAGACTGTTTTGCAAAGTACTGGTCTCTCAAAATTTAACAGGTTACATGTAATATCATAAAGTAGCTAGAGCTGTAATCACTATTGAAGGCTAGCTTATCTCTGTAAATTCTGAAAATCTAGAACGTAACAGTATGTTTTTTCCTATGACAGTGGCTAATATTAAATTAATGCCGAAAAGCAGCTTATTTCTGCAAATCTGAGATTTTTACTGTCACTGTTTTGTTATAAGAGGCTGTAAGTGAGGGCAGTGCTTAAAACAGAACTATATGTACAAATGTTACATTTTCGTAACGCTACAATAGCAACAGATGTTGAAACTAGAGAGAAGGGATTATTATTTTGTTAATTTGGAGGCCTATTTTAAGTTTAAAGTTGTTTTACTTAATCTTGTTTTGTATGTATGTTCTAATTTGTATGACCGTATATTGTTTGACGCCTAGCGTGTCTAGTTCGGGACAATCAATGTACTTAAGATGTTTAGATATTTAAAGTAGTGTTCCAATGGCCTCCGAGACTTTAAGTTAGGACGGTAGCAAAACCCTTAGGACGCTTAAAATATTAGGAATTTGCTTTAGTTAAATACTTAAAGAGGGTATGGGGGGTTAAGGGAATTAAGCCTCTCGGACATGATGGAAACTACCCGAGCTATACATTCGATAATGGATTTTGAAACTATCGTCCCTTACGAAAGCCGGGTTCTGATCCGAATAAGATGATAAAATCTAGGGTCTTTTATTGGTTTGTTATTTAATTTATGCGATTGTGGTTGTTATGCAATATAATTATTATTTAAGCTCGTTTGTTATATTAAACTGCCTACTCTTATATATCTTAACTTGTTTGTGCACATGTTCTCTTTATTTATTTTATTTAATTTTTATCCCTTTAACTGAATGATATATCAAAACTCAATAAAGAAATCGACCGGGAACTACATTTGTGGGAATTTGGAGGTGCCTAACCCATTCCTTCTAGGTTAACTTCAACACTTACGCGAATATTTGATTAGCAGATCAACCCGGAGTTATTCTTTAAATAGAAGTAGAAATTAATAGGTGACCTAATACGCCAAGAATAATTTTATTAGGTGGTGACTCCAAAACTCCAACTCCAAACGAGTTACCCCAAGTCGGACACCACTTATTTAAAGTGGGGGTGCGGCACCCCGTATTCTGGCCTGCAAACCTCCATTCTTCTTCTTCCAACCTAACTTTGGTAGAAGTTCTGGCATAAACTTCACCCCAAGTTTGAGCTTGCCATTTTTGAAGATCTTTCTTCAATTCGGTGGTGGCCTCGGAGTTACTTGCGTTTACATTCTTTTCAAACGCCATGATAGCTACGCTATCTTCCATTGGAGACAGCTCCACCCTCTCTTGCTTGGAAGAGCTCAATAAAATCTCTAAGTGGCTCATTGTACCACTGCTTCACTTGGTAGATATCCTCATTTCTCTTAAGGATCTTTTGAGCACCAGTGTGTGCCTTAATGAATAGATCAACCAATTCATCGAAGTTTGCGTCTGACTCGGAGGGTAAGTGCAAGTACCAGCGTAGTGCTCCTTTCTCAAGTGTGTCCTCGAACTTCTTTAGGAATATGGATTCCAATTCCACCGGTGTCATATCATTTCCTTTCACCATGGCCATATATTTAGTCACGTGGTCTGCTAGGTCTGTCGTATCGTTTTATTTCTTCAATATTTGCAGCTTGAAGTCCTTCGAAATTGTAGCCGGGGCTGCTTCTACTTTGAAGGCCTGTTGCCTCCACTTTTTAATATCTAGCACCCTTTGGGCCTTTCTGACCCCGGGGATTTTCTCCAACCATTTTTTCAAAAGAAGCTTCGAGATCATTTTTTTAATTTTTTTAGGTCCGTCGGGACACTGTTTGGAGCCACGGGTGCTGTTTCTGCCACCGTGGGAGTTGTTCAAATTGCCGGGTGCCATTAGGAGCAGTACCCAAGCCTCCAAATGCGGCACCATTTGGAAGTCCTCCTGTTGTTGCGCCCGAAGGAACAATATTCGGGATGCTTCCATTAGGTGCCACAAGTGGAGTATTGGTGGGAGTAGTATTGGTCCTCACACTTTCTGATATGGTTTGCAATGAACTATGCATTTCAGCAGTAACTTTACCTTGTTCAGCAAATTGCTCTAGAACTAGTCGCATAAATCCATAACATACATATTCCAAGAGTCATTTGACCCCGACGAAGTGGGGTCAATTAGCGGTGGAGGAGGAATAAATGCATCATCAGTAGTGTCAGTTTGTCCAATGGGACGTTGTTGATCTCTTACCACACTTTTGGTGTTATCAGCTATCTTATAAGGTCGAAATAGATGTGGATAAACGTACGGTACAACCTTGGAACAAAGGGTAATTGCTTAATCCCCACAGACAGCGTCATATTATATGCTTCTAAATCTGACTTTAGAATACAATTAAATTTATTTTGGGTTACAAGAAATACTTCGTATCAAGATCGCAAATAACTGATTAAGAATACAAAGCAATAATAGAGAATAATGCAAGATCAAATAGTTTCAATATATTATCTTTGAGAGAACAATTTGACAGAGTTTCGGCTATATTTGTGAATGTCTTTATATTGATACATAAGTGTTATTTCTAGAAAATAGGCTTGAGATAATGGTGGGCATTAACTCGCCCACTTTCCCACACTTAGATCGTGGGTGACCCATGATCTACCCCTCATTAAACACTAAGATCATGAGGCTAAGCTCGTGGGGCTTTAGTTATGCTGAAGTTTAACCGCTTGCCTCGGGGACTCAATCCATCTGCATCGGGGCTTCAAACCATTTATCTGTCCAAAGTGACTGCATCCCGTGGTTCGAGCAATCTTGATCGCGGGACTTAGCCTCGGTTATCCTTGTATCATTCTCGTGGCCGTCAGATAATTCACCTGGCTATCGCCCCGAACTTTACGCCCCGACTGACATGTATCCAAGCTATAATGTTACCAATACAAGTAGCTTTCGCAGAAAGTTGCCACACAGACCTTGGCTCTTCATCTCATTGGCACTGTTGATAGTCACTCTCCATTTGAATCATCACCATGTTATAAACCTTGTTCACAGTTGGTATTAGCTTAATAAGTAGTATTTGAGGTCGCGCCTGACTATACGATTTGTTCAAGCTTGTGAGGAAATGCATTAGCTTCAATTTTTTCATGTATATGAGCAATAAGAGCCTTCGATTTGTTACAATCACAACTCGGTGGAGGTGTCAATACCTCGTTCTCATCCTAAAGTGTCCTTAATTTCGAAAAACAAATACTGATCGAGCAAGTGCCTTGATTAATTCTAGAATTTCTTTATAGACATGAAAAATTTTGGATCCATTTTGTCAAATGTTCCTTCATATAACCCCGCACCTAACTCGCATATGTTGCATAAACTACGCTACTGAATAGATTCGGTGTATAGTGTTCATTATCAATTAAATCACTATCGTACTGCAACTCTCTTAATGCTCTTGTAGTTATGGTCCAGAGTGCTCCCTCTTATTGGTTTCGTCAACGAGGCCTAATTTAAGGAATCTTCATGGATCTGCTCCATACCGCATAGTTTTCTGCACCTAAGAGCTTTACTGGTACCAAAAGTGGGCCTTGTTCAACTTGCATCTTTTGCACTTCGACTTCTTTAACTCCCGCCATTATTTCTTCCCGGATTTGATTGAAATGTAAATCAATTCGTTGATTTACTTCTCCGATACCAGGATAAAATGCACAAACTCAGCATAGAAAACAAGCAATTAAAAGGTAGAACAACTCATTTTGGAGAGAACTTTTCCGTCAGTGTTTAAGTTTTGTAGGTTTCTTTAATATTATTAATGTTACTTAGTCAATGATTTTATAACTTATTTAAGGTTATTAAGTTTAAGTATATATAAGTTATTAGGTTTCTTTTATTTTGAGTTAATTGTTTATAGTAGAATTGGCTAGTTAGACAAATTTTCTTTTTTAGAGTTCTGTAATCTCTAATTAAAAAGCACAAATCGAAGAATAATAATCTGTTATCTCTATTAATGAGCACAAATCAAAAAATAATAATAGTAAGCATAATTTTAACGAAACCGTAGAGCTATGAGACCCACTCTTCATAAGTCTTAAAATTGGTACTCCCTTTAACTAGCCTAAGGTTAGAGCTCCCTTTGACGAGTCTAAGGTTAGAGCTCCTTTCAAGGAACTCTTTTATCTTCCATGTTTATGAATAGAGCCATAAAATCGGAACAAAAAAGAAGACTCAATTTCCTTCATCTAAAAATTTGGAAAGTAAACTATTACTACAAAATATCATACTCCTACTGATATATACATGTGTCCTACACTTGGAGTTAGTTATCAACTTTCACTAATTGCACTTACACCTATGGTCTTTATTTACTTGTCCTTTTCACCTCCTAGCTGCTCTATCTATTCTTATTTATGCAACAATATCATTGTACTAGTCTGTTCTAATAGGAATGATAGCTTTATAACTATGAAAATAATTTAACTTCAAATTATTACTTACCCTTAATGTAATGATTTCTATAAATACATTAAATTTATAGTTTATTTTAGACTACAAATATCAAAAGTCATTTATTATTTCTTAAACTCAGCGGCAATTGAAACTATGACACATAATATGGAATGGAGAGAGTAAATAACTACTATCCTGCCACATCATCACTACTTACTAATATCATAATTTAACAATCTCTTGTTCAAAAAAAGTACTCCCTCTATTTCAATTTATAGGCATAGCTTGTTTTGACAGAAAATTTAAAAAGGAAATTAGAGTAATACTTTTGAAATTTATGATCTAAAATAAACCAAAAAATTTCACCTAGCGCCCTCAATAAGACATCGTCTTACCTAATTTCCCCTACTTACAAATGTTTTAAGTAAATGCTCTCTACATCATACCCCTCTTATGAAAGGACTATATTGCCCCAACTTATTTAATTCACGCTGAACATGTTTCCTTCTCTCTTTCCCCTTTCCTGGCCTCCTTCTTTCTTCTTTGTGTGCTGAAAATTTAGGATTTTTTCTTGTGTTTGCTTGATTCCAGTGATTTGAAGTTATTGCCTATGGCTATTAGATATTCATGTTTTGCATAGAGCTTAAAATCTTGACCATGACTAAGAGTTGCATAGACTTTCTCTGCAAGGTGCTTATTGCAGTAGAGTTTAAAGTCTTGGCTATTGCCAAGAGTTGCAGAGACTTTGTCTCCAACTTGTTCACTGCAGTAGAGGTAGAAGTCTTGGAAATTGCCAATACTCTTAGAAATTTTTAGTGTAAGGTCCCCCTTGCAGCAGAACTTAAAGTCTTGGCTATTGCCAAGAGTTGCAGAGACTTTCTCTACAAGTTTTGCACTGCAATATAAGTAAAAGTCTTGGCAATTGCCAATACTTGCAGAGACTATTTGTACAAGTTGCTCCTGCCACTGGAGTTTAAAGTCCTGACAATTGTCAATACTTGCAAATAGTTGTAGAGACTATTTGTACAAGTTGCCCCTTCTACTGGAGTTTAAAGTGTTGGCTATTGGCAATAGTTGTAGAGACTTTTTCTGTAGTTGTAGAGACCAATGGCAACATGGCTTAAAGTCTTGGCAATAGGCAAGAAGTCTCTACAAGCCTCCCATTGCAGTAGAGTTTAAAGTCTTGGCTATTGCCAATACTTTAGAGATTTTCAGTGTAAGTTTCCCTTTGCAGCAGACCTTAAAGTCTTGGCTTTCCTGAAGTTGGCCAGTGCAAGAGGGCTTAAAGTCTTGGCAATAGCCAAGAAGTCTCTCCCAGGTGCCCATTGCACCAGAGCTTAAACTCCTAGCTATAAGCCAAGGGTTGCAGAGACTTTCTATGCAAGTTGGCAGTTGCAACAGGCCATAGAGTCTTGGCAATAGGCAAGAAGTGTATGTAGGATACTGATTGCACTGGAGCTTAAACTCTTGGCAATAGTTGCAGAGAACTTTACCCTTGCAACTTGAAAAAATCTTACGTTGAATCTGCTCTTGAACAGAGCAATCTGTAAAAGGAATGGGGTTTTATGGTTTTCTTGATAGCGTGAATGGAGAAAAGGAAGGGGAGAGTATATGGCGCGTCTTTTTATTGGTTTGTAGGGGGTATTTTGGTCCGAAAAGAGTTTCATTAAACTAATGAGGGCATTTTTGCTAAACATCTGTTAGTGACGACATTTTGGCAAACCAAAGCTTCCCGTGTCATATTTTTGCAAATGAGCCAAAATAAACAATAAATATTTGTGTGGCTGCAAATCATCTCAATAATGATAAGATATAAGTCCAGAGTTAAATTACTTCTCAAATAGAGTCATTCTTACGGATGGAGCACATAAGTTTATAAATAAATCAGGTTTCTATCCCAGCCCTTTCTCAATTCACTTTTTCTAATCCTTCTGAGAACTCAACAAGCGATTTTTTCATTTGTACTGCTTAACCAAAAGTAGAAAATTTAGAAAGTGTAGCTTCATAATAAGAGAGCATTTGCAAAATAAGAATGATTCAAATATACAATCAATTTTTTTTAAAGAATTACGGCTAAATACAACCCTTGTGTTGAAATGAGACAAAGGTTAAATGATCTGACTTGTAGTACAATTGAAAAAGACAAGATTAACCAAGAAAAAAATAATTAATTTGAAGCATGAAAAAATTATGAACTGATGAAAAAATAGCAAAGCACTATCATAGTGACGAGCATTTCGGTAGATCCGGTGGTGGTGGAGGTAGCCTAGTTGATGGTATTGGCCCATTCTCAACAACAAAAGCTGTTGCTAAACCCCAAGGCAAGTGAACATCCAAATGGCAATGCATCAACCATACGCCTGTTATATATAGCCAAATAAATTTTCACAAGGAGAAAATAAATACATCATCATCAAAATGACTTTGTGTTTGTAATCCCTTCATAAAGTTCATTAGTTCCAATTGTAGGTCAGTTTATATCTCATGTTTCTATCAACTTTATTTTAAAAAAATAATAAAGTTCTCATAGTCCATCTTGAAATCAAATAATCTTTTCTACATAGTTAACAGAGAGCTTGGAAGACCAAATTAGGAGTAGTTATACAAGGGGAGAAATCAGAAATTTCGCTTAGGATGTTTATCAATGTTGAATATTTATATTTATGTATTCAAAGTAATACTAAACCTGTAAATTATAAACACACTATCATTTTTAGGAGCGTGGTACATAGCTATATATGTAATATGATTAAGCCTCATGCACCGTATGATTTGAATGGTGACTTTTGTATCATTAGATTGTCGCCATTGGAAGAGAACAAAATATTTACCTGGATTGTTAGCTCGAAATCTAACAACAGCCCATCCTCCAACTGGGACAGCAATAGTGTTGCGCTCTTGTGGGTTGACAAGATTAAATTTCTTTTGGTCAATTGTGGGGTTGTAGTTACCAAAACCTTGAGCCAAGACATGGAAATTGAATCCATGCAAGTGAATTGGATGGTTTTCTATCCCAATCAAAGCAGTGTTTTGCATTACAATCTCAACTGTGGCATTGAACTTGAGTTTCTTCACCTTTGTGGACTTTGTAGTCATTATAAGTGCAGGGTTAAAACTAGTATTAGGATTTGTATAGTCAAACTTCAATGGTGGTTGGTCTGGAAAATCAGTAGTGTAGATTCCATCCACATTGTGGAAAAATGCTTCTAACATTGACATCTTGGTGGGAAATTGAAAAGATGCATTGTTCATGCTTGCAGCTAATCTTTGCCCATTTGGACCTGCACATGTTGCATTTCCTGCACTTCCACAAGCAGCTAGGCCCAACCCAACTGTGACAAACATATGCTCATCTACTTGACTAGGGGGAGGAATCCAAAATGGCCCAGTTACAAGCCCAGTCAGATTTGTGAAGAATTTGTGGGCTGTTGGTGTGTCATTGAAGGCCGGCATGATTGGCATTTTTGGGGTTGATGGTATTGCACCTTCATAAAAACAAGCAAAAGTTCTTAATAAAACAACTGGAAGATGACATAAATTTAATGTAATTTGGTGCACTAAAGGTAAAAGTTATTTGTAGAATGGGGTTACTTACAGGTCACTTGTGATTTAATTATAAGTGTATCTCTATATAACCTGATAAATATAATACTTAACTAACATGTTAGAACGGGTTATTCCTTCAGGCTTAGTAAGAAGTAGGACTAAATGGAATAAAAAGATCAATATAGGTACAGAATACCAATAGTAAAGAAAGTAAGTTTTAATCACATGATCAGTACATCTACTTTAGGTCTTTGTCGGTAGAAGTCATTTAAGCCTATTTGAGATTTATAGTCGATAATATATAGAACTTCGAGCTACTACTATTTTTTACTTTATTTTGTAAAATATCGATTTTACAATTAGCTTGAAGCGACATAATTAATGAAAATCCATCTAGCCTATCCTAACTTATCAGGGATTGAGACGACATAGTTGTTTATGAATATGTAATATGTTTACTCAGCATATATAACTTAAATCCACTTACTAAACTAACAAGAAATAGTAGAAAATGGTAGAGGATAAGAGCGATACCTTCATAGACGATGATTCCTGTGGTAGTAGTGTTGTCAAATGGTACTCCAGCCGCACTAACGTAGGGACTTGCAGCCATGTAATAGGAAGCAGGGGCTTGATTAGCTGTTAGGAGGACATCAGTGGTTTGGCCAGGTGCAACAACAACTACATCAGTGATATAAAGGTTGGTGTAAGCAGCATCAACTGCGACAACTTTCATATTATGATTGGCAATCTTGAAAAAGAGCTCGTTATTGAGTGCAGCATTGATGATTCGAAGGAGATATGTTTTCCCTTGTTTCACCTTTAGCTTGTATGTTTCTAATGGAAATGAAAAACAAAAATAAAGTTAGACATAAAACAAATCAAGGAAATTAAATTCATGGTGTGTCCATATTTCTTACTGTTAGAAGAGCAAGGGTAAAGATCGCCTGGCTGGCCATTAATGGTATAAGCATCTGAGTTATTAGGTGCAGCACCAGTAGCTAGCCCTTCATTCTCCACGTCCACAACATTGGCATTCCACCATTCTCCTATAACCACAATTTCATATTTAGAATATAATGATTGAGTAATTAATTAGTTTCTAGAAAACAGGACAAGTAACTTCTTTTAAGGGTAAAATGAAATAATCACCAAAAAAAAAAAATTATTAAATACAGATAGATGACGTTCACTTTTAAACAAACTAAAAAGAAATATAACACACATAAATTGAAATGGAAGAAGGTTAATTAGGTACCTAAGAGGATGGGAACTTCTCTGTAAGGTTTAGGAAAAGGATAAGGCCGACCATGGTTAGGGCGAATGATGAGGGCACCATGAACTGTGGCTCGAAGCCATGAGACGTGTGCATGCCACCACAGTGTTCCTTCCTGACTCGTTAGGTTAAACCTATAGGTGTAGCTCTGCCCGGGTTGGATCGCACATTGGGTCGCAAATTCGGGTCCATCTGCCCACCCGCTCAATAGCTGGAAAACTCCGTGCCTAATGTAGAAATTTGTATGGATAAAAATTATTTGATAAAGATAAATTGCTTAATATGATATTGTTTTTGAAACATAATTAAAAAAAAATTGTGGCACATAAATAAGACTACGGGGATATAAAGTTGTCAATTGAGAACATATGTGAATTATTAACGGAGATTAACCTGAAAAATAATGATTGAAATATATGATAACTGGTTAAGTTTCGCTGTTTAAGTTTTACCAATTATATACTTGCGTAAGTCAATGCATGCATATGACAAATTAGTACTTTTAAGTTTAGCTATTTTTTTAATTCTTTTACATTAACTAACGAGTATAATAAGTTATAGATGCGACTGACGTAGTCACGTAGCCGTGAAAGGCAGTTTTTAAATTTCAACGCGAGATCTAATTCCCTGAATACATCGTGTATCAATGACTAAGATCAACAATACGATGAGTAAATGTTGAAATAATCATTATTGTTCTAAATATATATTATAAAAAACAGAAAACTACTTTGCACGATTTACTATCATTAAAACAAGAAAAAAGCACCGACAAATAGGAAATTCGAAAGGAATTAACTAAATATAAAAACAGTTATACTTGTCAATATCTTGACCATGTACGCATGTTTTAGTTATTTCGGAAACTACTAGTTAAATCCTTTCAGAGTTTAACTTGTATAGTATTAAATATTTTTTACATCATCGGATCATTTAAAAGATAATCATAGCAACCATCATAAATAAGTGGCATTAGTAAAGAGTAATTTGAGGAAATACAATAAATTACATATACAATGAAAATTAATTTCTGCCATCAGTGTATATGAGATATAAACTCCTTTCCATTTCAATGTGAAGGGGACATACCAATGAATAGTGAGATCGTACGGTGATTTGTTGAACACATGAACAACAAGGGTGTCTCCCTCTCGTACTTTCAGCGTTGGACCAGGAAGACTTCCATTTACTGCTGTGATCACTTGTCTACGGCATAGCCTGTTTATTGTAAGATTTTGCACCTATACCAAGTAAATTAATAAACATATTACAATTAAGAATTAATTTAAGGTCAATGAAGGCATAGGTTTCCAATTTTTTTTGAAGTCTTATTTACAGCTTTTGCAAGCAGTAGAATACACACACAACAAGCAAAGGTCGATCTAGAACTTTACAAATTTAACTGAACCTGCTACTTATAACTCGAGCTATGTAAACATATAAAAAATCAATTTAAAACATATAGTAAAAATATAATACTCATGCCGAACCCATAACTGTAGATCTTGGATGCGCTAACAAGTGATAGTCTGCATATACAATAGTATATCCTAAAAATGCATGATGAATCTTCGTACTAAGAGGCTTCAAGAGAGAAAGAAGTTTTTCCGAAAGAATTGATGGAGATAAACTTATGATAAATGAATTAAAATTTCATGCCTAAGCTATCGATCCTTAGAGTGCAAGTAACAAAACCAACACGATTAACCAAAAAAGAACAAAGAAAAAGCAAAAAACTTGAAGAAAATTACACTATTTTCTTCACGAAAAACTTTGGACTACTATAACTTAATTTCTGCACCCTGCTGTAGATATCACTTTTATTTTCAACACAAGAGGGTATGGTGAACATGTAAATTTGCATGGGAAATAAAGAAGAGGATTACATGAAAAGAATGCTCAATAACTTCTGCAAAAATTAGTGATGAAGAAGCCAGAATAGCAATGGCGCAAGCAAATAAGAAAACTTGATACGCCATTGCCAAAAGGAGCTAGGAAAACTACAACTCAACACTTGGAGAATATGATGGGAGAGAAGAACGAGAAGTGATCCCTTTATATGATACAATGAGTTTGTACACATAATTAAGAAAGCAAGTCACAAGAAGGCGAAAATTATTTAATTGAGAAAAGAGTTGTACAGCCTCTCTTAGCCAGCTTTTCTTTTTCTTCTTTTTTGTTTTGAATATATAATCCTATTAGCTTAAACTCACCCACACGATTACGTGAAAGACTAATTTAAGATTAAGATGATATGCATTTGAAAAAATAACGGATCTGCAATGGGGATGAATTATAAGTTGGTACAAGGTTCGTTATAGAACAGTTTGAGTTGGCCATCAAATAATTAGAACGAATAAGACGTTCAAGCCACATTAAGAAAAATTAATTATACATCGAACGTCCTCTATTGTAGTAGTGAACTTCTAGCGCACTCAACTCTTGATAGTTATAGTAGTTTATTTTGACTGGGTATTTCTATTTAGCATACTTTTAATTTCTACCGATTCTGTTAAAAAAAGAATGATAATTACTTTGACCCCTTTTGATTCTTAAATCTTTGTGAATATTTTGAATTATCAACTACTTTGATTTAAAATACTTTTTACTTATTAAAATTTCTAAATATGCAAAAATTAATAATTTCCAAAACATGGAAAGTCAATATCGGACTTTACCATCAGAGTAACTACTTTGCACTTCATACTCCGAATTATAAAGTTAAACAGATGGGGTAATTGCAATCATCAGCTTCTATTTACTTGAAGCTGGGTGTTTCAACTTTCATCTATAGTAAAGGTTTTACCGACATTTAAGTTGAACAAAGTCGGATATACTTTATTGCAGCAGCAAGTGCAAGCTTATTTAATGTTTTCGATTCAAACTATAATATTGATAGTTAAATACTGTATATACAAAATACTAAACTACCACCTATCATCACAAAAAAATGGAGTATATTAGGAGATTGGATGCACCTCCAAGGCCAAGTCAAGATTATTAACTAGGGACAAACAGATTATTACTATAAGTACGGTAGAATATATTTTCATAATTTTTAAGTACGATGATAAACAAGTTATAGCGCCTGGCAAAGAAGTGGTCGTACCAACTTTAAATAAAGGTGGAGTCGGAATTTAAAGTTTATGGATTCATAATGCTATTTAATAGGCTAAAAGCTAAAAGAATTTAAAATTGAGTTCGAAATTTAATATTTTTACATATTTAGCGTATTTCTAACACATAGACAGGCCAAAAGTTACTCGCAGGGCTGGCCAAACCATAAGGCCACTGTATGGGGCAAAATCAGTTCACAAATCGAATTTGGGACGGAATACAAGCAAATCTTCGTATCAAAGTCGATAAAAATACTAAGAATAATCGTAAAACGCAAGAAAATAGCTTGATTTCAATATATCGTAGTGAGTACAAATTTTGCCAGAGTTTCTGTATATATTTCTGAATAATTACAAAGTAAAAACTGATGTTATTTATAGGCTAAAGAGGCTTCACCCACGTTCTCCACCATCAGGCATGCTCAAACCCATGTTCTGGGCATTAATTGAAGGAGTTAGTGGGCTGAAATAGTGGGCTGCTGAGCCGCTAGAACCGAAGCGATTCACCGAAGTTCAAATGCATGGCTTCGGTGGCATGGTCCCGTCGTCCGGTCGGAGCGTTTGTCACCGAAGTTCAGCTTGCGGCTCGTCTTTGGTTATTACATTGATGCTCGACTTCGGTAGTTTACTCACTCGCTTCGATCTTTCTGCAACGGAACATCAGTTTTATTATCTTTGGCTTATCGCGCCGAGGTGCTGTACGAGCACGTCAATTTATGATCAATACAGATAGTCCCCCCACTCCTCGGGTGAGCGCCGATGACATCGAGGAGTGGAATGAATTTAAGCGGGAAGCCGACGTGGCTCAACCTTATCCAAGAATTTCAAAAAGTTGCACGTCTTTGAATTACTGTTCCACATTACGTGGCGACTGTTGGTTGGCTAACGAACGGTCGCACCGGCTTTTCGCTTTCTCCAATGTTACAGTCATCATTGCTTCCGCAACTTGCACGTGTACATCCCCTATAAATACTTCACTCGGCAGTTTTCTTCTTCACCTGAAAATATTTGATACACAATGAAATCACAAAAAGTAAAGCTTCCATTTCTTAACCAGCTTCCTTGATCTTGATTTTCTTCCCAGCCTAACATTTATATCAATGGCGACATCTGGACAAGGGTCTAGTGATTCCGGCGAGAGGGCCGATCGTTTTGCCACCGCGATAATGAGTGGAGATATTTTTCCCACCGTTCCGCTGCTGTAGATGATTGAGGCGGAAGGTGGTTGAGAAGCTACGTCGGAAGCTACGGCTCCTAGGCGGCACCAGGAGAGAGCTGGTCGCGACAGGGCGGAGGTCAGTTATGGCGTCGACATCGAGGTTGGTGCTGACGACCACGACAATGACAGGGATGAAGTCGAGGTTGATGACGTCACCAGTGCGAAAGAGGTAGGTGGCCCAGCTGGCGGAACCGAAGTAAGTGGAGAGGTCAGTGGCCAAAGAGGCGAAACTGAAGCCAGCACGGAGGGGTCTCAAACCGAAGCTGGCCCTTCAAAGAAATCGAGGAAGAAAATTCCCTTCGAAGTGGAGATAGACCCACAATTGGTCATCCCTTCGAATTTTAACAATGACAAGGACTTGAAGGTTCATGCTCAATCCGATGCTCAAAAGGGGAAGAAAAGGAACATACGGGTTCACGTCACCCCGAGTGTCATAACCAAAGATGTGATTGAGATTGTTCGGGCAGACTGTCGTTGGGGGCCCGAGGTAGAGATTAGGGTTCTAGCCCCGGACGCGGCTGTTTCTACTTACGTCGAAGGGTACTCTTCGGTCTTCACATACCCATTCACCATAGGATTCAACTTGCCAGTTCACCCCATAATTGACACATTTTGTAGGTCGTACAATTTGTGCTTGGCTCAATTGGGGCCCGGGGTCTGGAGGGTTGTACAAGCCCTTGAGTATTTGAGCAACTTAGCTGGGTTGCCCTTCACCTTCCAACACTGGATCTCCCTCTATTACCCCTATTTTCATAAAACTGGGGTGGTAGCCCTCTTACCTCGGGGGTCCTACGCCATCCTGAGTAAGAGTGAAGACCACGGCGATCAAGGTTGGAATGACCGCTATGTGCTCATTCCTACGAGGCTGCTGTCAACTGAACCTAGCTTTCCCGAAGCGTGGAATGCTCAGTGTAAGTGTTATTAGTTTCCCTTCGGCCTTTGATCGCTATAGCCTGCGCTTACTTTCCTATTTATGATTTTGCAGCTGAAAAGGTTCCAGTTAATCCACCGGGGAATTTGCTTGAATGGGCCACCGAGGTCATGAAGCAAGAGACGCATCCACGTCGGCACTGGATGATTTTAGCTGCTCTGAAAGGGAACCGGTGGATATGCAAGAGGTATGGTAAGTTGTATATCTGCGCTCATAGTTCCTTAAAACTTACTTTGAATTACTGTATCCCGACGTCTTCTTCCCTTTCCCATTTAGGTTTCTCCAACAGGACTGTTAAGGATACCGAGGAGGAAGAAGAAGAGGAAGAGGAAACCGAAGAGGGGAGATGGGGAAGGGGAAGAGAAGAAGGATAAGACAGAGAAGAAACAGAAAGAAAAGAAGGTGATCGACATCACCGAAGGTGTCAACAAAATGGCAAGCTTGGCTAAGAAGCTCGTCGGGACAGGAACACTAAAGGCTCGGCGGGCCAAGGATCTTCACAAGGTGATGATATCCTTATAGGTCGATTTGTATGTAAACTCACTTTCACTTCGTCTTATACTTATGAGATTGCTCCTCCCCCTTCCCCAGGCTCCAAAAGGAAGAAGGCCGAGTCGAAGATAGCCACTAAAGCAAAAGGGCTGCGGGTCGAGGAAGCTGCTGTTCCCGCTACCGAAGCGCCAGCTGCAAAGCGTCGAGGTCTTGTTGATGAACCTAGCGACGAAGAGGTTCGTCCAGCGGCTCCCGAGGTAGCCCCAGAGCCAACTCCTGAGATGATTCCAGAACCAGCTACCGAGGTCCCTAGGGCGACCGAAGTGATAAATGTGGAGGAATCTGATCAAGAGGCTGCAAAGTGGAAAGGCAAGGCTAAGGCAAACGAGGGCTTGATCAAAAGCATGGTTAAAGCTTCCCGCGCTTAAGCTAAGACCTCCAACGTCGCACCTCGGGCATTGGAAATCGCTCCCAAGGCCAACCTTCTGGATCCCACCAAAGAGGACGTTGCCGCCCTTGACGCTATGCTTGGGTCTACCGAGGCCCACGCCCTTCGGAATCTTAGACCTATGAGTTAGATGGGCGTTTCAGCCGCTTCTGCCCTTCGGGTAAATTTTCATGAACTTTTGTTCACACGATTTACTTTTTCCTTTCTCCTGATGCTAACACTTGGGTTTTATGTAGAGCTTGGTGCTTGCATAGCATGCTATCCACCTCGAGCGCGACCAAGTAGAGCAAGTTCAGGCGGCGACCGCTGCTTGGGGAGAGCAAAAGAGGGGATTTGTAGGTAGAATCGCCGAGCTCGAAGCCACATTTGCTACTTTGAATGAAGAGTTAGAGCGCGCAAACAAAGCATCGGCTAAAGCTGACCTGCATGGGGTTTTGAAATCTGCCGAGGCCAGGGTTCAGGCTGTGACCAACGAGTTTAACAATGATCGTTCGAGGCTGAGCCTCGAAAATGCTCGACTTGAAGCTGAATTCTTTAAGGCTAGAACCGAAGTGATTGAAGCTGGCGAAAAGTATCGTGGCAAGCTGGAGGAATACAACGCAAGCTTGCTGGGCTGCAAAGCCAAGTATATCAAGTACTTGCTCTTCGGGGCCAGATCTCAAAACTCCAAGAAAGAGTTGCTTACCTCAACAACCGGGCCGAAGTCAAAGCAACAAGGGCGATGTTCGAGGAGGCTTGGGCTGTCGTTAAGACTAGGCTCAGCACACTCGAGCAAGTCCAAGCTGGAGGAATTGTGCTCGAGGAGGAGATAGCTAAAGCCATGGATGCTGCTGCGAAGCTCAAAAGATTGTAGATGACCTTCCCTCGAGTGAAGGCTCGGATGATGGTGAATCCGAAGGTGTTGGGGAGGGCAAAGGTGCCGAAGAGGGCAGTGAAGATGCCGAAGGGGGGGAACCCTTAGGAACTAGTAGTTCGTCTTTTGTTTTGCGTCTTTGTTTAGGCCCTTGTGCCTTTAGACATAAGCCTTCGGGCTTTCGTATGTATATATTCTTGACCGTCGGTTCCACTTACTTTTGGTGTAAACAATTGGCCTTCGGGCCTTTTAATGATATGATTTTGCGTTTCACCTTGTGTTAGCTCTTGTGTAAGCCGAACACTGAAAGTAATTTGCTTGCAGACTTAATTAAATGAAAGCGATGCGAATTTAGAGCGACGTCTCGCCCTCGAGTCAATGCATTTAAAATATAACCTTGGTTAGTAAAGTCATAGAAACAAAGAGATATTGATAAAGTTATTTCATTGATAGTATCAACGAGCCATAATCGGCTTTTACAATAAGCCAAGTCGGAATAGACCTTGGGAACAAGTTGACAACATGCCATTATCGGGTGTAACTACAACGTACTAATATATTCCTCGGGTATCACTCCCCGGTTGTCGAATAGGTAGACTTCGGTTGGGAGGCTCAGTGTCGACCTCGGTTGCAACCCGCCTCTTACTCCCCCCATTGTTCAGGTGTGAATCTTGATGAAGATCCGGGCACTGGAAATCGTTTTATGCGCTTCCTGAAAAGGTCAAGCAAAACGAAACGAGGGGCAAATTAGTACATTTCAATAGAGGCCCTAGGAGCGTTTTTCGGCTCGAGGCTGAATATAAGTTTAAGTCATCGAGGAATGCTGACCTCGATATCAGAAGTAGTACCGCTTTAAATTGGAGATGTTCCAATTTAAGGTTCGAGTGTGCCCTGCAGATCTTTAATTTGATAAGATCCTTTCCCAACAATTGCTTTGACTATGTAAGGTCCTTCCCAGTTTGCGAAGAGCTTTCCCCCGCTTTTCTCCTTTGTTGATTGGTTCGTAACTTTTAGCATATAATCGCCAACATTGAAATCTTTAAGTTTGGCCTTCCTATTGAGATATGCCTCGATCTGCCTTTTTTGGGCAACTAGCCGAACCAACGCCAACTCTCTTTTCTCCTCGAGCAAGTCCAACTCTATACGCATGTCTTGCTGATTCGCGTCCTCGGTGGTGTGAGCGTACCGAAGACTTGGTTCGCTCACTTCCACGGGGATAGGAGAATCCATGCCGTAAGCAAGTGAGAAAGGGGTCTCACCGGTGCTGTTCTTTTATGTTGTTAGCATGGCCCACAACACACCTGGCAACTCCTCGCGCCAAGGGCCTTTCTTCTCAACGAGCCTTTTCTTGAGATTTTCAATTATTATCCTGTTTGAAGACTCAGCTTGGCCATTGGCACTTGGGTGATAGGGGGTCGAAGCAATTCTTTTGATCCCCCATTGCTTGAAGAAATCAGTGATGGTTGCTCCCATGAACTGTTTACCATCGTCGCAAGCAATTTCCCTTGGGACACCGAATCTGTAGATGATGTTCTTCCTAATGAAATCGATTACTTCTTTCTGTTTAACCTTGGTGAGAGCTCCTGCTTCCACCTATTTTATAAAGTAATCAGTTAAGATGAGGATGAACCGAACACCACCTTTTCCCTTCAGCAAGGGGCCAACAACATCCATCCTATATTTCATAAAAGGCCACGGTGACATGACCGAATGTAAGGGTTCGACTTGTTGATGTATCATTCTTGCGTGGCGCTGGCATTTGTCATACTTTTGCACGAAGGCTTTTGCATCTGTGCTGATGGTGGGCCAGTAGTACCCAGCTCTAAGTATTTTGCGCACCAAAGATTTTTTTCCCGAGTAGTTGCCACACTCGCCCTCGTGCACTTCAGCCATCACGTATCTGGGTTCGTCTAGACCCAAACATTTGGCCATCGGGCCGCAGTATAATCTTTTATACAAGTTTCCCTCGATCATATGATATGAAGCCGCTAAGGTCCTTAACTTTTTGGCTTCTTTATTATTTTGGGGAACAGTCCCCGAGTCGAAGTAAGAGATAAACTTACTCCGCCAATCCCATTTGTGGTCCACCGAATTGACTTGTAATTTCATCTCTCTCATTTGCGCAGAGAGCCACCGAACCACTGAGTCAGTCCCCGAGTGTGTTTCATCTACCGCCGAACCTAAGTTTGCTAGGTATCGGCCTCTGTATTTTCCTCTCGAGGCACTTTTTTAATTCGCCATTCTTGGAATTGGGCCAAAATCCTCTGTGCTCGGTCCAAGAATAGCTGCATTCTAGGCTCCCGAGCCGTGTATTCACCGAGCACTTGGTTTAGTACTAGCTGTGAGTCGCATCTCAACTCAATTCTTTCCACCCCTATTTCCTTAGCTAACTCCAAGCCTGCTAAAGCCGCTTCGTATTCAGCCTCATTATTAGTTACCTTTTTTAACCGAACGGAGTGTCTGATTTTCTTCCCGGTGGGCGCTTTTAACACTATGCCTAATCCCGAACCCTTGGAATTAGTTGCCCCATCGGTGTCAAGTATCTATAGTCCCGAAGCCATTCCTTTCGATATTGAGTTCTCCTTTTCGGCTTCGGGTAGGATCCCAACACTAAAATCTGCTACGAAGTCAGCCAAGACTTGGGATTTGATGGTTATTCGGGGCTGATAAGTGATGTCATACTCGCTCAATTCTGCTGCCCATTTTGACAACCTCCCCGATAACTCAGGTTTGTGCAATATACTTCTTAAGGGGAAAGTTGAAACTACCGCTATTGGGTGACATTGGAAGTAAGGTCGTATATTTCGAGCAGTAACAATTAAGGCAAGTGCTAGTTTTTCCAAGTGAGGATACCTGGTCTCAGCGTCGAGGAGTGTCTTGCTCACATAATAGATGGGCTGCTGCTTGCCATCTTCCTCACGAACCAGCACAGCGCTGACTGACACCTCAGACACCGCCAAGTAGACAAGTAATGTTTCACCATCTTTTGGCTTGGCGAGCAACGACACGTCAGCCAGATAGCGTTTCAAGTCTCTCAGCGCTTCTTTGCACTCCGGTGTCCATTCGAAGTGGCTATTCTTCCTCAAGACAGAGAAGAATTTGTGGCATCGCTCCGAGGACCTTGAAATGAATCGATTCAAGGCAGCGATTTGGCCAGTTAAGCGCTGAACTTCCTTCACCCCGGTCATCTCCTCGGGGATCTCTTCGATAGCATTAATCTTGTCTGGGCTGGCTACGATTCCTCGTTCAGAGACAATGAATCCCAAGAATTTGCCTGACCCCACGCCGAAGGCACACTTCTCAGGGTCTAATTTCATGCCATATTGCCTCAGAACAGGAAAAGCTTCCCACAATTTGTATGGGCCTAAATCATTTTAGGATCACAAATTGAATTTGGGTCGGAATACAAGCAAATCTTCGTATCAAAGTCGATAAAAATGCTAAGAAAAATCGTAAAACGCAAGAAAACAGCTTGATTTCAATATATCGTAGTGAGTACAAATTTTGACAACGTTTCTATATATATTTCTGAATAATTACAAAGTAAAAACTAATGCTATTTATAGACCAAAGAGACTTCACCCACGTTCTCCACCATCAGACATGCTCAAACCCACGTTCTGGGCATTTATTGAAGGAGTTAGTGGGCTGCTGAGCCGCTGGAACCGAAGCGATTCACCCAAGTTCGAATACATGGATTCAGTGGCATGGTCCCGTCGTCCGGTCGGAGCCTGTGTCATCGAAGTTTAGCTTGCGGCTCATCTTTGGTTGTGACATTGATGCTCGACTTGGATAGTTTACTCACTCACTTCGATATTTCTGCCACGGAACATCAGTTCGATTATCTTCGGCTTATCACGCCGAGGTGAGTCCAAGCACGTCAATTTCTGACCAATACAACCGCTAAGGCTTTAGGCCCCACATTTTGAAGGCCCCAAAATTTATAAATAATATAATACTTATAATAATAATAATTATAATAATTATTATTATAAAAGGATTTGAATTTTTTTTAATCTAGATTAGGTTGAAATTTTTGAATGAGAGCAAAGGAAGATAAGTTTTTATTTTAACTTGTTTGCCTTTCTAATTTTAATTATCATTTTTCACATACATTCATTTTTCCTGTTTATAACAAGCTCGTTTTCTATTTTCAATTTTAATTATTATTCCAAATTAACTATTTCGTTTTGTCACCTTTAATTGATTCATAAGTTAGAGAGTAAGCCCTTTGAGATTAAAAAGTAAAGACACTTGTTTTTTGAAATCCCAGCGAACCCATACATTAAAACATTGTGAATATATATATTTGTGAAACTCTAATTTTTGGTGTCCTCCAATTTGAATTTTACGCTACTTTTTGTGGGCATTTGTTGATCTACATAATTCTATAACTGAATATTGTTACCAAATTGAACATATTACTCATAACAAAATGTTCATAATTTTTATAATATTAGCCGCAATAGAAATAATTTGTTCAAATTAAAATTAATAATATCATACCTAATATCAGTAATGCCTAAAAGTATATTAGGCATATTGAATATATTATCAATTAAAAGTAAAACTTTGAAGAACTTAATTAAAACTTACTTATATTAGTGACTAACATATCTCAAAAGCTAGACAAATAACTTCAACAAGACATATGTATATATTTGATTAAATATTGTGGTTAAGGCTTCTTACCAAAATTTGACTTTAGGTCACAAATTTGATTGACACGCTCCTGACTACTCAATTTAAACAATCTCCAAACCCAAAACTACTTGCCCTGGTTGTAAAGTAGAAAAATTACCTTTATTTTATTTGATCAAATTAAAGGACCTGGCATTAAAAATATTACTCCCTCCGTGATTCTATTATGTTTTGGACTAATTACAAAATATATAACCCTAACATCAAAATTACAAAAAATAACAACATTAATCCACTTTACAAAAAATATCAATATTTTTTTACACATTATATACAAAACCAATAAAACTCCTCCTTCTTCCTACTTCCCCCTCCCACTGCTACCACCCTAGTCCGCAGCGCCACCTAGTCACCACCAGCCGCCGCCAGCTACCCGCCAGTTTTTTTTTTTAAATTTTTTGGATCTAAAAGATGAAAAATACTAAATACACATATGTTCATTATTTTTTTAAAAAAAAATAACCGTTGCTAAATATATTTAAACAAAAAATACATACGCATACACATACACAAAAAAAATATGTTATGCATATACTAAACACTCACATACATACACGGATCTACAGATATATGAATTATACATACAAATTTATGTGTGCCAAGCTTGGACTTACATACACACACATAAAACATACAAAAATATACAATATATACTCAGAAAAATATATTCATACAATGATATACATATACACACACATTGCACTTGTAAAAGATATTCATATACATACAGATACATATACCTGCGCAAAATCAAACATACACTTGCTTGCACCTTCAAACAACCACCAACAATTACCAACAACCACCCCAGACATACACATACATAAGTATAAAAAAGTATACACGAATCTAAAAAAAAAAAAAAAAGAAGGAGAAGAAGCATATCGGAGCAGCACAATAGCATATCGGAGTGCTGCTCGGCGGCACATCGACATTGACTGTGGAGCAGGTCCAGCGGGTGGGTAGGTGGGTGGGTGGAGGAAGGGAGAGAGAGGGGAAGATAGGATTTTGTTTTTGGAAGAGTGGAAATGAAAAAGGGTATATGTTGGGTAATAAATTGAAAAATATTGGTATATTTTGTAAATATTTAAAAATATCGATATATTTTGTAATTTTGGGATTTAATGTGTCAACTAGCGTAAAAATTTCTTATGTTTTTAATGTAAAGACCGACTCCTTCATAATTTGAAAATAATGCAACTATTACACTTTCACTTTTTTCTTTAATAATAAGTTTTTATCGCTACAAAAATGTTGCGCAAATTTAAAATCACAAATTTATTAACTTAACACACAAAAGTTATGTCATGTTTTCATAAAGTTTCAAAAAGAAATTCGTCTTATCTTAAACTCAGTATCTAATTAAATGTAATGGCATAATATGAAACTGAAGGAGTAAATCATAAGCCAATAAAAATGACAATAACAAAGAATATGAATGATCAGAAGAACATAACATATTTTCATTGTTTGTGATAATATTATCATTATCTTGTTGCGGTTGGTTTGTTAGCTGACATACACAAGTTGTCCATTCTATTTAATTAGTCATTTTATTTTAATATCTAATGAATATTGAATCGACGCTAATTCTTGAGTATATATTATTTAATCCAAATATTGGAGAGAGAGTAGGAAGCTAGTTGAAATATCAACACGTTGTTCCCACTACTCTTTCCCCAAAAGAAATGACAATTCAATATAAAAAGAAAAATCAGAGACCGGATATGCTAAGAATGAATATAATGGTAAATAAATAAGAAACAAAACATATTACTTGAAATTCTCATTCCAAATCTCACTCCGATCTTAAGAGAGACAACAGGAAGTTGGCGGTTATCGCTGATACGCTCATGCCAACTGTTCAATCTAATCATCAGCAACTTCAAAAGTCACACGACCTCAAATATTGATAAATAAAACCTACAGCTAGGATGGAGTTTGACCACATAATGGTAACAAAATTCATTAATGATAAGTAGTTTATATGCATGATGTCTCACGCTTTACGGGTTAATATTGATGTTTTGATACTTGCTTTCTTTTTATCTGTAGGAAATTTGATAGTATTGTATATCCTAAAAATCGGTTTCAGCTATTACAATTAAATTTATATTTAGTTGAGCCTTAGTCAACCGTTTGTATCTTGATTCGATCGATTGATAAACAGTTTTACGTTAACAGGTGATCGATTTAGCGAATATTTTGCCGATGTTGATATGCAGATTACAGATTTGATAGCACAAATGACAACGAACTAAATAATATATGAAATAACAAACTTGATCCGAGGGCAAAGATATAACCAAACAAACGAAAATAAGTGGCAAGTTTATCGATTACGATAATGCACGTAATTGATTGCAAATGATTGATTCTTACTAATTCCGAACAAGTGAGTTACAAACAAAACAGATGAGCAACGACTTGTCGAACACGTATTTAATTATCAATTGACTTCGTATCGAACAGATGACTTAAACTAGAATTCGATGAAAGATATTTTTATAGATTCCCGTTGGCAATACTGATAAATGAGTAGAATAATACGAATCAGATGATGATTTACTTGATTAAAACAATGTAAATATGATTTAAGAACCGAGCAGTAATCTTGTTTAATCAATATTACGATCAGAGCAACGGTTAACAATCAAGATTAACGATGATAGATAGGCACAACAAACAATTGAAATAGCAAGTAAGCAATTGAACAAATAGCGAATAAATAAATGAAAGCGATAAAGCTTATTGTATTGATTGATCGAAGGCTTGTGCTCCGTTGAAAGAAAAAAATCCTCCTTCCAGAGTTGAACCAAGCAGCGATTGCACAAGTACACATCAATGGTGGCGGCGTAATGATGGTGTGAATGGTGGTAATAATGATGATATAGCAATAATAGCAATAAATTAACAAGGTGTTTGCTTTGTTCAGTAGAACGTAAGCTTACAAATGAGGGGATGAGGGATTATTTATAGGATGAGAAGTGCAAAGAGTCCAACCCTAGGAGAACTCTACTCTCACCCGTTTCTCCATCAGCCACATAGTTGTGCTGCCCACGTCTAACAGGCTCCATTGGATACGGCCCGACAAAAGCGTGATAATATCAACCCTTCTTATCTGATGTAGCAACTGTCTTCGAAGTCTTCCGATCACGATTCAGTTGAATCGATCAGACTCTATCGATTAGCGCTATCTTCCTCCCATCTCATTTTATATTGTCTTCGATATTCGCTCCCATCTTGCCATGTTGCTGACTACGTGTCACATATGTGATCAGACAAAATCCGACCAATACAGATAGTCCCCCCACTTGCTAAGTGAGTGTTCGAAAAACTTGGCTAGTGGCATGAAACTTAAAGCGGGAAAACACGTGGAGCGTTTGTGGCCCTTTATTTTGAAACGTCAAACCGTCACTTCAACTTTCCATCATTGCACGTGTCAAACATTGTGCGGGCGACAATTTTTCACCGGTTACCGAGGCAATGATGACTCTTTGCCTTATAAATATCACCCCTTAAACCAAATTTCCAAACTTTTACAGCTCATTGATCAAATCATTCTCAAAAATTCTTGTCGTGTTCTTCAAATTCTTGCTGCAAATCTTCCATTTTGAATCTTTAATCTTTGTTACTACCCCTTTGAACTTGCTCAAAATGTCTTCTACTTCATCTACTCAAGATATTGTTGATGTTACCATTTCCACCACTCCTGATGTTGTGACACCGCCGAAGTCTGTCGCGGTGGTGGAACAAGTCGCAGCCGCCGTTGGCCCTTCTGAGGATAAAAAGGGAAAAAAGCAAAAGGAGAGAAAATCAAAAGATTTTGGCCCAAAAAAGCTTTATTCGGAGATTCTTCCGAAGAAGTTTACCTTCGACAACGATTGCAAGGTCAACGTTCAAAATGAAGCGGAGAAAAGGAAGAAGAAAAACATCCTTATCGACTCTGTGTTTAGTGCAATCACCCCTGATTCGATGTCAAGAGTTCGGGAGGACTGTGGTTGGAAAGTGGATATGGTCCACATTGTCCACTTACCATGAAGGCCATTCAGTGGTGTTAACTTATCCGTTTACAATCGGTTTTACTCTTCTGATCGATCCTTTGATCGAAGAGTTTTGTCGAATGTACAATTATGTGTTGGACAACTCTCACCGTCGTTATGGCGAATGGTAGTGATAATGCGTTTCATTGCAATGAAGGCTAAAGTGGAGCTGACACTTCGTCCCATTCTCAACATCTACTCCCCTCGAGTTTACAAGCGGGAGTGATTACTCTTGCTAAACGAGGTCAAAAGGCTTTGATCTCCGATAACGATGATGATCTCCGAGGATGGGATTAACACTTTGTTTTCATCCCTACAGATCAATTAAATTCCCCTGGAGCAGAGCCACTTCCCAGCGTGTGGAACCAAACTCGTAAGTGTTCGATCATCTTATGCTTTTTTCTAAAAAAAATAGTCTAAACTTCTAATCTCCTTATATTTTCGCATCTTCAGCTGATGGGGTTTTTTTCGAGCTACTTCCTGACATCGAACAATGATTAATTAAGGTTTTGGATAAGAGAACTAACGACGAAAGAGCTTGGAAACTGATTGCGGCTCTGTTGATGTTGAAGGCCAAAAATCATGATATGCCTCGTTCTTTTCAATGATAAATGTATTCGGATTGTTCCTTCCACTAAATTGAATTTTACGTAGGCGTTACCGGTGCTGGAGGTGAGCCAAGCAATGAAGAGGATGACGTTGAGGAGGAAGAGAAAACCAATGACGCTCCTCCTCCTCCTCCTCCTCCTCCTCCGAAGAAGAAGTCGTTTAAGGATCTCAAAAGCAAGTACCTTGCCAAGAGTGTTGCAAAAGGTCAAAGGGATGGCTCATTGACCAAAGCCCAATCCATCGAGTAAGTGGTGGTTGGGGCGACTTCAGTCGTTGCAACGGCAAGGGCTGCCGAAGAAACTACACCTGTTTGTGTGGTCCTCGATGATGAGGTGGGAGAGGAATCGGGGTCCGAACAGTTAGTGAGGCACCCCAAGAAGTCGGTGCAGGAAAGGCTTCAAGAGACAGCTATTCAACTTAGAGTGGCTGAGCAAACCGGGGAATCTTCAGCTGACCTTGGGGGTGAAAGTCGTCTTCCTTTGTCTCCAATAACTAAAGGTTTGGAGGTTACATCAGGGTTTGAGGGTTTGCCCAGCAGAAATAGTGCCATCATTTCTTTAGGCGTTATCCCCGAAATCGGGGAAACATTGATCGAAGCGATGGACCAAAGCCTCAAAGAGAGAGATCCGAGAAAAGGGAAGATGCTGGCTCTAGATCGGCCAATGACCACTACAGGGTCAAAATACGATGAGAGTACAGGTTCATTATTTTTTGTCGTGGATCATGCTGATCCGTTGTTTCCTTTCCCTCAAAGTGAGGAAGCTGCAGCCTTTGCTGCTTTGGTAGCTGCCGAGGAGTTGGGTGAGAGGTCGGTCATAGTGACCGTGCCCAGCAGAGTTGACTTGCTTCGATGCCCACAATGCCTTGCTGACTACCTCTTCGAGGTGATGGGCCCGATGGAGAAGGCTCGATTGAATGTGCATAGCAATTTGAGCCTTCCTTCGCAAATCGCCTTTGCTGGTCGCAAGCTAATTTTTCTGGCTTTTTATTTTTTTTTAATTTCCTTCGAATATAGCAATAGTTTTTTAATTCTTTCTTACTCTGGTCTACTTTCAGAACACAATGATGGATATCAAAACAGCTGATCGCATTCGCCAACTCCAAGATAGGGCCAAGGTTTTGAACGAGCAAATCGTTCAGCTTACCTCGGCTGGGGAGGAGTGGCATAGAAAATTGAAGATATTGGAGGCGGAACACGTTGAACTTGAAGCCAACTTTGATAAGAACATGAAGGAACATGCTCTTCGTGAATCCGAATTGGAATCTCAGATTCAAGCTTTGAACGATCAGCTTAGTCAGCACGAGGCCATCATGGAAACCAAGTGTGCCGAACTGAATTCTCCCTTGGAATGCAAAGATCGAGAGCTTGCTAAACTGTCTGAAGAACTCCAAACTCTCCCTGGGAGCAATGAAGATCTAAATGCTTAAGTCAGCAGCTTAACAGAGAGAAATCAGGTTCTTCAATGGGAATCGATCACTCTGAAGCGCGACCTCGAAGGAGAATTTGAGAAAAAGAAGGACCTGATCCTTGCTGAATCGAG
Source organism: Petunia axillaris subsp. axillaris (assembly GCA_029990575.1). Classification (NCBI taxonomy): domain Eukaryota; kingdom Viridiplantae; phylum Streptophyta; class Magnoliopsida; order Solanales; family Solanaceae; genus Petunia; species Petunia axillaris. Next base: position 5,295,712 of record JARKNS010000001.1, on the reverse strand, counting down.
GCGCGATGTGCTAAAGGAGATGCTCGAGCGCAGTGTTGACGTTCCCACTGAGTTGGATGAAGCCATAGCCATTGTGAGGCTTACTCGTGAGGACCTCGGCGTCCCCCGAAGTTCCTCCGATGAAGGCTCTGATGGGGATGATGACTGAAAGCCTCGAGACTTGGTTTTCATTTTGCTTATGTTTAGGTTTTCCGACCAGTAGTTTGGTTGCTTTTGTTTAGGAATGATGAGGCCATTGGTCGATTAATGTAAATATATTGTTTGAATAAATGAATTTATCTTTGCTATATTTGTGAATTATTTGTGAATTTTTCTTTTCCATCTATTTCTTCAAGTATTGCTTTTTCGAAGATAGAATTTTGTCTTGGCTTTTTTATTCCGAAAGACAAGTTAATTCAATTGTTCGAAGTTCCAATGTTTTAGCAATAGTTGTCGAAAAAGGATGAAGTGATTGGGGCCCAATGTACTTAGCGCATAGTGAAGAATAACGTCTTATTTTCACGTAGTGCACTCTTCGAACATTTTAAGTTCGGGAATTCGCAATTTAACACTTAGTCATTATCGAAATTGTAAAATTCAACAATATAAGGATTGATAAAATGACTGTTGTATTTTATTAAAGTATTGGCCGTTGTTGGGCGCTCGATATATCACTCGATCCATCAATTCGATCGATTACAAAATATGGATGTTTAAAGGCGCTAACACTTAAAAAGATTCCTTGATCGCTAATGGACCGTTTACATTTTGCCTATGTTTGATCTAAACAAACAGTCCCTAGTGTGAATGTTTGAAAACATTGGAGCTTGAACTTTTCCTTCGGATTCGAGTGAGTCCCCTGTTTCTTCTTCAAACGATCACGATTTCATCTTCGAAAGAAGTCCCTGGTTTCTGGGCAGTCCCCAGTCCTCGAGTACGCAATCATCTTACTACCTCCACCCCTCAAGTGTTTGGGTGTGAAGTATGAGCAATCGAACAGTAGACTTTGTTTGGTGATATTTGAAACGAATACGTTGAAAAAATAAACAACATGGGAAAGCCTTAAAGATAAAGACCACGTTAGAGTATTCATCAGACTTATCGACCCCGATTGGAGCGTTTCGAGCTCAAGTATTCGTGGGTGATGTTTGTCATCATTCGATTCCAACTATGCCTATCATCTAAAAGTGTTAGTACCAAACAATCAATAATCAAATGTGCCCGATAGAGGAAAAAGGAAATTTACATAAAAGAGAAAGTAAAATTCGATCATACGATACCGTGGCATTTCCAATTTTGGTATTTGTTTCTAAAATCGTTATAATTAGCTTGTAGATCACGTGCTTAACAATTCAAGACATTGTTTTGTCATAGGCAATTCAAGACACAATAACTGTTCAACAAAAGTGTTCTGAAAAAGATAAAGGGAAAAAGAAGATACTGAGAAAAAGGAAGTGATCATTAACTTTTCTTCTTTAACTCCCACTCTTTGATACAAAAAGTTAGCATCTCTGGCCATTGAACGAGAAAATGGCAGAAATTGGTAGTTTCTTTATGGTTGTTGGTGTAGATTGATGAGTAAATAAACTGAGGATTTAATTTACGGAGTGAATTTGGGAGAGGAAAAGAGAACTGAGATTTTAAGTTTGTTTTAATATTTGGACATGAGGGGTCCGTTAAAAATAGCCGCTTCCGTTAATTTGTTTGGACGGAGACTAAAACTGACAAGTTTTTGTAAAGTTAAAGGACTAAAACTGCTTCACTGTATATTCAAAGGACAATTTTAGATCAACTCCTAAAATTAAAGGACAATTTATGCTATTTTCTCGCAAATAAGTAGAACGAATAAGACCTTTGAAGCTCCATTGGGAAATTTTAATACATCGAATGTTGTCCTCTACTGTAGGAGTAGAATTTCTTGCAGTCAAATAATCTTGATAATTATAATTGTTGAATTTGATTGGGTATTTATATCTTGCACACCTTTAATTTCTATACACGCTGTTCGAATTGATAATGTCACAATTGCTTATTTGAAGAGACAAAGAGATTTATTTTTTTTACCCCCTTTTCCTTAAATTTTTGTAAATATTTTACATTATCTACTATTTTAACTTATGGTACTATATTATTTTTATTCAGTTTCTAAATATGCATATTTTATTTCCAGAAACATGGAAAATCAATGTCGGACTTTACCATCAAAATTAACTACTTTGACCTTCATGCTCTATATTATAACATGAAGTGGAACATATGAACTAATTGTAATCATCATCAGCTTCTTTTTACTCAAAGCTGGGTGTTTCAACTTTCATCTCTAGTAAAGATTTTACTGACATTTAACTTATACAAGCCGAACGTACTTTATTGCACACAGTTATCCAATGTTTTTTATTCAAATTATATACTAATATTGATAGTTAGAAAACAAAAATATATACAGTATGCTAAACTCCCACCTTGCTATTATCACAAAGGAGTGTATTAGGAGATTGCATGCACCTCTGAGGCTAAGTCAAGCTCATTAGCGAGGGACAAACTGATTATTACTACAAGTGCAGTAGAAGATATTTGCATTATTTATAAGTACGATGATAAACAAGTTAAAGTGGTCTGGCGGCAAAGAAGTAGTCGTACAAATTTTAAGCATGGAGTGATCAGGACTTGAAGTTTATGAATTCACGATGCTATTGGACACATCGACAATTTTAGAAAGTGAATTCGGAATTTAGTATTTCTACATATTTAGCAAACCCCCTAGATAATTTCACCCTGGTTGTAAAGCAGAAAAATTATCTTTATTTTTTTATCAAATAAAAGGTCATCGCATTATAATGTTACTCCCTCCGTGATCCTATTACCTTTTAAATATAAAGACTGACTTTTCATTATAATTTGAAAATAATGCAACTACATAAACTCACTTTTTATCATTAATGACAAGATTTACCACACAAACATTATATCTAATTTCCGTAAATTTCAACAAGAAAATTTTCCTTTCTTAAACTCATTATAACATTAAACATAATGACATAGAATGAAACTGGAGTAAATCATAAGCCAACGAATGAAAATAATAAAGAATAGGAAAGAGAAGAATATAACATATTTTTATTGTTGTTATAATATTATCAATATCTTGTTGCGTTTAGAAGTGGTTTGTTAGCTGACATACACAAATTGTCCATTCTATAGTCATTATATTTTACTAATATCTAATGAATATTTAATCGAGGCTAATTCTTGGAGAGATATGGAAGCTATTTGAAATATCAACACGTTGATCCCACTACCCAACCAATCACAATTTTCTTTCCCTAAAAAGAGTTGACAATTAGTATATGTAAAAAGAAAAATCAGAGACCAGCTATCAGGCATGAAGATAATGGTAAATAAATAAGGAAGGAAGAAAACTAATTAATTGAAAGTCTCTTTCCAAATCTCACTTCAATCTTAAGAGAGACAAAAGGAAGTTGCCCTGATACACATCATCCCAGCTGTTTAATCTAATCATCAGTAGCCTCAAAAGTCACACGACCTCAAAAGTTTATAAATAAAACCTATAGCTAGGATGAAGTTTGACCACTTAATGGTAACAAAATTATTAATAATACGCAGTTTATATGAATGGTGTCTCACGCTTTACGGGCTAATATTTATTTGTGGATACTTGTTTTCTTTTGATCTCTTGGAAATTGGATAGTATGATAAACACTGCCCTGATTAATTTATATGCGATACTCCTTTCATTTGGGATTTGATATTTCAAAATACTTAAAGACAAATATTCTTGCTTTAACATTGATGTGTTAATGTTTGTTTTCAACTAAGACTATTACTTTCTGAAGGCGGGTCACAATGAAAGAACACGACATATATGAGACACCACATAATCGGGAATGCGTTTTATTTCATGTTAGTACATCTATATTAGGTATTATGCTAATCTTAGCCTTGTCATATATTTATATGTCCTTAGAAATTATGGATTTTAGTACTTTATGAAAGTATAAGAGGGGGTGAATTGTTCTTTTTAAACTTTATTAGTCGACTTAGGCGATTTTGAAGTTGACTATCAATAAAAATAACAATAGTTTACGCGTAAAGTAAATGCAGAAAGTAATGTTATGACACAGGTGATTTTATACTGGTTCAGAACTAATGTGGTTCCTAATCCAGTCCCCTTGGGTCACAAGGGAGGGTCTCTTCTAGCTCTTGTTAATTCAAGTTGCACCGTGTGGTTTATCGTTCACCACTAATGATTCCCTCGTTGGTTTTGGATCTGCACTAACCAACAACGACCAAGCCTGATTTATAGCTAATCAAACAAACTTCACCTTGACACCACTATTACCTCTATCTTGATATTCTCTTTCTTTTCTTTTGAACACTCGTAAACTCTTAAGAATATAGTGATGGCTATAAGTAAAAGCTAGAGAATTGTGTAGACAGTAAATAGAGAGCATGGTTTATGTTGAGTCTTAAGCAGTCCTTTTATAGTCGTTTATCAAGGAGCCGTTGAGTAGGGTTGATTCCAATCCACTGCCTTGATTGATGACCTCGCGAGGTTTGACTTGATTCGTGATCTGAGTATTCCTTTTCTTGTGAGTGCTTGCAATATTCCTTATTGCAAGAGAGATCCTGTGACCCAAGAGATTGTATCCTCCAAAGATTCTTGATAGAATCCTTTGAGAACAAGGACGAGTTAGATGCGCGTGTTCACAGTGATTTTGTTTCCATATAAGCCGCTAGCTCTGGTAGCATTTATTTCCAAGATCTTCAGTTGATATCCTTCCTTAGTTAGCTCCCCTTGATTGGCTTGAGAATCTTTTCTATTGAACTCTGGTATCCTGGAACTTTGGTAAGTATAATTTCCTTTCATCCTTCGAGATCTCCTTCTTTAGCTTCGACTTCTTTATTTCAGTTTAGCTACCTTCTTTCGCGTACCTACCACATAAGCAATACTTAGTTTGGTTTTTGTCAGCTTTAAAATGAGTTTAACAATCTCCCCTTTTTTTATGATGACAAAAAGAGAGAGAGAAGGATAAATAAAGAAACTTCCTTATTTGACATAGTTGACTTCTTTGTCAATTTTTCGTTGCTCAGCTTACTGATGTTAGAACAACAGCAGAAGTAGTCGACTCCCTCTGTTTTCCTACATAATACTTATATAGACTTGTTTATTTTGAGAGTTAACTTTATCTAAGTCGACTTCCCTTGTTTCCCTGCACAGTACTTATATAGACATGAGTTAAAGTTTGAGAGTTAACTTTATCCAAGTTACTCCCCCTATTTCCCTACATTCTAGGTGGCAAAAATTACCTATAGTTTTCTCCCCTTTTGGCCTCAGCAAAAAGAGAGCAAGGTTTAACTACGCAGTTTAAATTTTACAGACAAAAAAATTAAGGCTAAATTTTATCAGAATAAATAGTATTATCAGCGAGGAGCGAGAAAGTATGTCAGGGTGTTGACCACATTGTCAGTCATGCGGTCCAACTTCCCTTGCATATCCGTAGAGGGAGTGGTGATCCTTCCCTGAATATCCCTTGATGTTGAATCTATACATTCATGCACCTGACGAATGGCTGCTGCTGAATCCCTGACTGCATTGTCAATTTTCAACGAGTTTCGTCCAGTGTCAAGCTCAACTTGAGCAACGGCGGCAGACAGCTGGTCCTATTTGGACTGGACACTCAACAGAAGGTCTTTAAGATTATCAATTTCTTTTAAGCAGTTTTGTAAAATCTTCAGAGTTACCAGGGCCAGGTGGATTTGAGGGACCAGCCACATCATTTTAAACATAGTTTTCCCAGTGGTCCCCTTAGGACCGTTTTGGGTTTCCTTTTTAACCTACGTTCCTTCCACACGAATATAACCCATTGAAGCTAAAGCACGAGAGTTGCAATACCCACTAGCAGTGAAAAATTTGCAACCAGACAGGTTGACTTTATAGAACTTCAAGATTCGCATAATAAGCATACCATAGGGAAGAGAGGCCATATCAGATGATCTTTCAAGCATGTAGTTCACAATCCAAGTACAAAGATTTAATTTTCTTTTAGTAACCAGGCAATAAACAAGAAGAGTGTCTCGCTGAGACAGGGTACTAAGAGAGTCAGTGCGAGGGAGTATGGTAGTACCAATAATATGAGCAATAAAACGAAATTCAAATGACAAATCATTTGGACCTAGTTGATGTCCTTCAGGAATGTCAGCATAGTTTTCACTCACACATATTTTTGCTTGTTCGAAATTTACCTCACACTTAGAGGGCCAGCCAAACTTTGGAAAACTCAGAGAAACCAGAAAACTTATAGCCAAGAATGCATCCCAGAGTGGTTGGATTCTCCACAATGCGAGTACCATGAACCACTGTTTCCACACCATCGTCACCAGACGGATGGAGATTAGTATAGAAAAAACGTACCAGATCTTCACAAACTTCTTCAGGATTCACAGAGAAATCACTAATCCATTCTTGAAAAGTAAAGAAAGTTTTGATCTTACAGTTTAGGTCTTCCATAGCATCCAAGTCAACAACACGGCCATGATCCATTAGTTTGTCTTTAAGAGAATGAAATTTGTCTACATATGAGGTATCCCAAAAATCAATAAATTCGTCAATTTTGGAGAGCCAATTTTACCACGTTTGACAGATTCAACTTCCTCCTGTTCTAAGGGGCGTTTTCCTTTGATTTGGGTGAGATTTGGTTTTTCCATCAATTTCTCCAGAAGGTTAAGGGTATCTTCAAAGTAATTAGAATCGACGTGCATGGGAGATGAAGGACAAAGGTATTTTAGATGAAACTCTAGGGATTTTTATTGTGTTGGTGGTTTGCTTCTTTGCTTTTCCCATGGTGATTTTTGAGAGAAAGTGATGTTGGGAGATATAGTGTAGAGGCGAAGGAAGATGAAAGAGTGAAGTAGTGGAAGGGATTTTCTTGAGAGTTGAATCGAAGTATCTGGTCAGTTCAAGGGTTGCGCCTGCACATACGAGGTAATAATGACACTAGGAAGCGGGAAAAAGAAGTTTGTCTTTCCAATGACAAATGGGATTTGACGGCTGAGTTGTACAAAAGACCAAAACAGTTAATAGCCACATATTTAAGGAATATTAAAGTACTACATGCAATACTTACCACTTGTACCAACACAAAAGGATAAATTAATAATTGTACTAATATTATATCACGGAGTAATGCATGACACATAGAAGGAAAGAGCATATTTTGTTTGTAGAATAAAAGACAGGCTAAAAATATTCAAGGTTGAATATAAGAAGTGAGTTTTAACAATTTGGATCAGAGTAATGCCAAGAGATTCCCTTAGGTTGCAAAAACGTTCCTCAAGTAATGTCTTTGTGAAGATGTCAGCTAGTTGGAAATCAGTGCTCACAAATGCAATGTCAATATCTTTTAATTGAACATGATCCCTAATAAAATAATATCTAATATCAATATGCTTTATTCTGGGATGATCAACAAGATTATATGCAAGATTTATAGTACTAGTGTTGTCACATAATAACGGAATAGGCTTAAAGTGCAAGCCATAGTATGATAGACTAGAGGACATCCACAAGAGTTGAGTGCAACAATGCCCTAGAGACAAGTGACTTTCCAAGAAAGAAACTTGCTTCATTAGTACTTTTGCGATCAACTCTATCACCTGCATAATTTGCATCAGAGAAGCCTATAAGATCAAAGTGGTAAGTGCGAGGGTACCACAACCCATATGAAATGGTTCCAACAAGGTAGCGAATGATTCTCTTGACTGCTACCAAATGAGATATTTGGGAGCCGACTGGAACCTGGTACATCTACATATAGAAAATATTATATCCGGTCGACTAGCTGATAAGTAAAGAAGAGAGCCAATTATGCCTCTATACAATGAGGCATCTATATCTGTTCCTTTTTCATTTGTAACAAGACTGATGGCTGGACTCATGGGAGTCTTTGCAGGATTTGCTTCACTTATACCAAACTTGGCTATCAGTTGTATCTTGATTGACAAATGAATATTCTCTTCTCAATTTGCTTGATTTGAAGACCAAGGAAGAACGTTAGCTCTCCCATCATACTCATTTCAAATTCTCCATGTATTAAGGCTTCAAATTCTTTGCACATAGATTGATTAGTGCTGCCAAAGATAATATCTACATAGATTTGAAGAATTAAGTTTCCTTTTGGGGTACGTTTGATGAACAAAGTTGTATCACTTACTCATCGGGAAATATCATGCTTAATGAGAAAAGAACTTAGTCTCTCATACCAAGCTCTAGGAGCTTGCTTGAGACCATACAGGCTTTAGATAATTTAAACACATGGTGAGGAAATTTTCTATTTTCAAAAACTTGGCGGCTGCTTGACGTAAACTTCCTCTTTAATGAAGCCATTTAAGAAAGCACTTTTTACGTTTATTTGATAGAGCTTGAAATTTTTATAGGAGGCATAAGCTAATAACATGCGAGTTGATTCTAACCTAGCCACAGGAGCAAAAGTCTCATCGTAGTCGACTCCTTCAGTTTGAGAGTAACCTTGAGTGACTAGACGAGCTTTATTTCTTACCACCTTACCTTATTTGTTGAGCTTGTTGCGGAAGACCCACTTTGTTCTGATTATAGAAGTACCTTTGGGTCTTGGAACAAGTTTCCAAACTTGATTCTTTTCAAATTGTTCCAGTTCTTATTTCATGGCAAGAATCCAAAATTCATCTTGAAGAGCCTCATCAATTCTTTTAGGTTCAATCTGTGAGATAAAGGCAAGGTTAGATTTAAAGGACCTTCGGGTTTTCATACTATTGAGTGGATCTCCAATGATGAACTTCTGAGGATATTCTAGTTCACTCATCTATTTATTTGAAACCACAACTTCATGTTCTACAGTTGACTCAGCTGTCTTGTCCTCAACAGTAGGTTGTGGATCAGTGGAGGTCTTTTCAGCTGGTTGATCTTGGCGTTGGCCCTTAGGTTGTTGAGGTTAAGCTTCTTTTTCGTCACCTGTTACAATACCTTTCTCGACATTTTGCCAACAGTCATCAAAAACTACATGCATAGATTCTTCAACAAATAATGTTCTTTTATTAAAGACTTAGTACGACCGACTAGTGTTAGAATATCCAAGAAAAAGTCCTTTGTCACTTCTAGGATCAAATTTACCAAGGTTATCATTTCCCTTATTATGTATGAAGCATTTGCATCCAAATGGATTAAAGTAGTTTATATTAGGCCATTTCCCTTTACATAACTTATAAGGGGTTTTCTTTAGAATACGCCGAATTAGACATCTATTCAAAATATGGCATGCAATACTTACCGCTTTAGCCCAGAAGTGATTTGGGAGAGAGTGTTCAATCAGCATAGTCCTGGCCATGTCTTGGAGAATTCTATTCTTTTCTCTCGACAACTCCATTCTGCTGAGGAGTTCTTGGAGATAAGAAGTTGTGAGTGTATCCTTGATCATTGCAGAACTCTTCAAACATCTTGCTCTCAAATTCTCCACCATGATCACTTCGGATGGTTGAGATGTAGTAGCCTTTCTCTCTCTGTACTCTCTTGCAAAACACTTCAAAGTTTTTTAGTGCTTCATCTTATGAGATAAGAAAATTACCCAACTAAAACGTGAGTAGTCATCAACAATAACAAAAGCATATCTTTTACCACCAATGCTAGTTGTCCTTGTGGGACCAAAGAGATCCATGTGCACTAGTTCAAGGGGTTTAGAGGTGGTAACGATGTCCTTAGATTTAAATGAAGATCTAGTTTGCTTTCCAAGTTGACATGCATCACAAATATGATTTGTTGAAAAATTTAGTCTAGGAAGACTTATAACTATATCTCGCTTTGGAAGTTCTTCAATTAAATACATGCTAACGTGAACAAGCTTTCTATGCCATGTCTATGGATGATTAGAGATAGATGGTGAACATAAATGCTTACCGTTAGATGAACCTCCATTGTTAAGAACGTAGATATTGTTCTCCCTGATACCTGAGAGAAAAACCTTACCTTTGGTGTCGTGGATTATACATCTTGAGGATTTAAATTTGACTTTGTATCCACCGTCATAGAGTTGACTAATGCTCAATAGGTTATGTTTTAGACCATCTACCAGGAAAGCCTCTTTAATTTAACATGATGGACTGAGACAGATTATCCCTATGCCAACAATTTTTTCTCTCGCATCTCCTCCGAACTTAACTGATCCTCCATCAATTTTGGTGACTGATTTGAACAGTTGCTTGTAACCCGAACATCCACTATCTAGGAACCATTTTTCTTTTCTGTGTGCACGTTTGAGGTGTTCCTGCAAAATAATATATATACAGATTTTTAGGTACCCAAGCTTGCTTAGGTCCTCGGGGGTTAGTTTTTGAGGTGCTAGCCTCTGAGTTGACTTTAGGTCTCCAAACCCATTTACCTGGATTTTCTCATCTGATTTTGCACTTATTTTTAGTATGACCAAGTTTACCACCTTAATAGCAAGTAGGTAAATTCTTAGTATCAATACTAGAAGAGCTTGAAGATGTTTTGTAACCAGATCTTTTATTATGAAAGGAAGATCTATTTGATCAAACAGAACTATGACTAGTTGACTTTCTTAGTCCATTTAGCTTAAGTTTTAGTTGCTGGACTTCCTCGAAGGAAGTCTCTTTCAACTTCAACTACTTCTATTTTAACCTCCCAGTCCTCCTTTTCCTTGATAAGGTCCTCCTTTTCCTTGGTTAGATCTTTTAATTTTATTAGAAGCGTTTCCATTTCATCTAGTACTTCATCAAGGTTTCTAGAATTTTCTATACAAAATTCACAACGTGCCTCACTGGAGTCATTTGAAGCCATGCCTCATTCATTTGAATCACTGGTAGCCATAAAACAGATGTTCGTATTTTCTACTTGATCCTTCAGACTTCTTCATCGCTCCAGGCTGTATAAGATCTGTTTTTGCCCTTGAATTGCTTTTTCTTGGCTTCAGGATAGTTGGCTGCATGTGCCAGTCTTTCCACATTCATATCATATTCCTTCATTTTTGTTGTTTTGATTGTCTTTTCTGAATTGAGGCCTGCCTTTGCTGAACTTCCTTCTTCTGTTCATAAGGTTGCTAATGTTTTTGGACATCATGGCAAGTTCCTCTTGAAAGTCATCCTCCTCAGGGTATTCACAGTCGACTTACTCAGTTGTAGTATTGAATGCCACCGTTTTTTTCTTGTCCTCTTGAACATTCCTTTTGAGATGAGTTTTCTCAAAAGCAATTAGATCACCACGCAGTTCATCATATGACAGTTTGTTCAAGTTGCCACTTTTGATATTGATCACCTTTGGCTGCCATATGGTAGGAAGGCTTCTGAGAATCTTCCTGACTTGTTCTCAGTTTGTGTAGACTTTTCCAAGGGTCTTTAGTTCACCAAGAATCTTTTTGAATCTAGCAAACATTTCTTCCACAGATTCTCCCTCTTTCATCTGGAACAACTCATACTCATAAACTAGAAGGTTTATTCTAGTCTCCTTCACTTTGCTTGTTCCTTCATAGGTAACTACCAGTTTATCCCATATTTCTTTCGCAGTTTCACAGCTGGATATTTTCTCATACTCTTCACCACTGATAGCATTGTAGAGAATATTGGTCGCTTTGTAATTAAGTTGAATAATCTTCCGCTGCTCGTCAGTATAGTCATCCACGTCCAGAGCAATAGGAGTGACAGATGTGTCACCTTCAACCTTTTTAGAGGGATTCGAGGAAGGCAAGTCGTAGGGTCACTTCTTGATTACATGCCAGACCTTATAGTCAATTGATTTGATATATATTTTCATATGAATCTTCTAATGACCATAATGCTTACTATTGAAGTAAGGTGGGCTGGTGGTAGAAGTTCCCTCTTGTAGCAGCGCTCCATTGGCAACGTGCGAAGATATGATCTTCTCACTTGTTGTTAGGCAAAACAAAATAAAATTGTGAGACCAAGCTCTGATACCAATTAAAAGTATAAGAAGGGGTGAATTGTTTTTTTTAAACATTATTAGCCGATTTAGGCGATTTGGCAGTTGATTATCGATAGAAATAACAATAATTAACGCGTAAATAAATGCAGAATGTAAAGCTTTGACATATGTGATTTTATACTGGTACAGAGCCAATGTAGTTCTTAATCCAGTCCCCTTGGGTCACAAAGAAGCGTATCTCTTCTAGCTCTTGTTAATTCAAGTTACACCGTATAGTTTATTGTTCGCCAGCAATGATACCCTGTTTGGTTTTGGATATGCATTCACAAACAACGACCAAGCCTGATTTATAGCTAATCAGACAAACTTCACCTTAACACCACTATTACCTCTACCTTGATCTTCTCTTTCTTTTCTTTTGAACCCTCGTAAACTCTCAAGAATACAGTGATGGCTATAAGTAAAAGCTAGAGAATTGTGTAGACAGTAAATAGAGAGTGTAGCTTATGTTGAGTCTTGAGTAGTCCTTTTATAGTTGTTTATCAAGTAGCCGTTGAGTAGGGTTGATTCCAATCTGCTGCCTTGATTGATGATCTCGCGAGGTTTGATTTGATTCATGATCTTAGTAATCCTTTTCTTGTGACTGCTTGCAATATTCCTTATTGCAAGAGAGATACTGTGACCCAAGAGATTGTATCCTTAAAAGATTCTTTATAGAATCCTTTATGAATAAGGGCGAGCTAGATGCGTGTGTTCACACTGATTCCGTTCCCATATAAGCCGCTAGCTCTGGTGGCATTTATTTCTAAGATCTTCAGTTGATATCCTTCCTTAGTTAGCTCCCCTTGATTGGCTTGAGAATCTTTTCTGTTGAACTCTGGTATCCTGGAACTTTGGTAAGTATACTCTCCTTTCATTCTTCGAGATCTCCTTCTTTAGTTTCGACTTCTTTATTTTAGTTTAGCTACATTCTGTCACGTACCCTGCCACATAAGCAATACTTAGTGCGGGTTTTCAGCTTCAAAATGAGTTTCACACTTTTTGAGGCCTCCGGCGCCCTTTTTGAATACTTTTTGTTGCGCCCCTATCTCTGTTATTTTATTTTGTATAATAGAGCATGAGATGGGCTAAATAGAGAAACACAATTATTGAGGATTCTTATCCAATCATAACTTGTTATGAAATTTATTGTTGTATTACTAATATATTGTATAAAGAAATTTGATATGTTAACTCTATTCACAGTCAAAACGGCACATAAAATAAAGTGAAAAAATTAATATTTTCACACAAAGTCGTCTTATCTATGAAATAAACTTTTATCACTAAAAGAATAAGAAGGCTCTACGTGTTGGGAAGAAACAAGTAATACCAAAGTTGCACGACAAGGTAAAAGCGGAAGGAATACCCAAGTCTAATTTTCTACACTATTTGGACACGAGGAGCAAACTAAAATGCACACAAATGGTAATTTGGGGCAGCAGCTACGCCACACACACAAACGAATAGCAAGTAAAGTAATCAACAATACGAGACACCAAATTTTACGTGGAAAATCCTTCAATGTGAAGAGGTAAAAAATCATGGGACCAATGTCTACAAAAACTCCACTAATCAATCAGCAAAAGTACAAATATTCTCCAAAATAGCTACACAACAAGTGCCAAACATAGAGCAACAATATATATACCAAAACACCAAAACTAGAGAAGAAAGGAGTAAATTTCACCAAAATGCTGCTACTGCTCACGAGCTAAAATCCGGGGCTACGAAACTCCAAATCGATCTCCACCAGTTCTTAATCAAAGATCAAGATGAGAAGCATGTGTTGTCCAAATTCAGCTTAATCAGACAAGAAACAAAGCAGAAATCGCGTTTTAAAGATGGTTGCTATGGCTAAAGTTGTGCATAAAAATCTGCTCTCTTTCCCTCACTTTTTCTCTCTCTATGGCTGCTATATCTCTTGTGTTTCAACCAAACTCATACCTAAATTTGGTCTTTTTATATGTGGTAATATTAGTGGGCTTAGGGTATGAAGTGGGCTTGGTCCAAAAGAGTTCTTTATTTATCCACAGAGGAAGGGAAAAGCCCAAAAACCTAACAATTCTCCCCCTCATGACTATGTCGAGGAGGCCATCATCCCGGCGTTCATGCAGCACTCTTCAAATTTTCCTCTTGGAAAAGATTTAGTAAGCATGTCTAAACCATTGTCATTAGTGTGGATCTTCTCAACTGAAAACAACTTAACATCCAACACATCCCGAATCTAATGGTACCTCACATCAATATGCTTCGACCTACCATGAAATATAGAATTCTTGCCAAGATGAATAGCACTCTGACTATCAAAATAAGGACATATTTCTTTTGAGCAAAGCCAAGTTCCTTCAAACATCGCTTCATCCAAAGCAACTCTTTACAACCCTCAACGACAGCAATAAGCTCAGCTTCTGTAGGAGATAGAGCAACACATTTTCGCAACCTAGATTGCCAAGACACAGCTTTCCCTCTATAAGTAATCAAGTAGCCAGAAGTAGACTTGTGAGTATCAACATCACTAGCCATGTCAGAATCACTGTAACCACGAAGAATTGGTTTCTCTGTACCAAAATATAAACTCTGACTAGTAGTGCCATAAAGATATCTCATAATCCATTTCACCGCATTCCAATGCTCTCTTCCTGGATTAGAAAGATAACGGCTAACAATACCAACAGCATGAGTAATATCTTGTCTCATGCAAATCATATACATCAAACTGCCAACAGCTGAAGCATAAGGAAATTTCTACATATCTTCTTTCTCATCAATACTGGAAGGACACTGCTTCCTGCTCAACTTGAAGTGCATAGCCAACTATGTACTGGCAGCCTTAACTTTATCCATGCTAAATCTGCAAAATACCTTCTGAATGTACTTCTCCTGTGATAACCACAACTTTTTGGCCTCTCTGTCACGGACAATCTGCATGCCAAGAATCTGCTTCGCTGGTCCGAAGTCTTTCATAGCGAAAGACTTGTTCAACTCTTGCTTCAACTTCAGAATCCTGCAAGCATTATAACCAACAACAAGTATGTCATCAATATAAAGCAATAAAATAATAAAGTCATTATCATAGAATTTTTGCAAAAAAGCACAATGATTTGAAGAAGTCTTCTTGAAACCCTGCTACTGCATAAAAGACCCAAACTTCCTGTACCACTGCCTAGGAGCTTGTTTCAAGCCATACAAGTTCTTCTTCAATCTGCAAACATAATTCTCTTTTTTCTTGACTTCAAAACCTTCAGGCTACTCTATATAAATTTCTTCATCTAAATCACCATGGAGAAAAGCAGTTTTAACATCCATTTGCTCAAAATCTAGACTTGCAGTTAAGCCTAGAACAACACGAATAGAAGACATCTTCACAACAGGAGCAAATATCTTACTAAAATCAACTCTTTTTTTCCTGATTATAGTCCTTGAACACCAATCTAGCCTTGTACAATAGAACTGGGTTACCATCTTCATGTTTTACCCCGGAAACCCACCTGTTTTTCAAAGCTTTTCCGTTTTTAGGAAGCTTAACCAAATCAAAGGTATGAGTATCATGCAAGGAATTCATCTCATCTTCCATAGCATAGAACCACTTTTCTTTTTCTTTACTTTGCATGGCCTCTTCAAAACATTCAGGTTCTCCCCGGTCAGTCAAGAGTACCCACTCACCGAGAGGATACCGAGATGAAGGTACACTCACTCTAGAAGATCTTTTGAGTGAACTCTCTGGAGCATCAACAATGATTGGTTGCTGGAAAACCACATTATCATCAACTGGAGCATCAATAATATCATCAATATGCTGGTCATTCTGAACATGATCATCAACCTGAATTTCAATATTTTCTTCAGGTGCAACAGTCACTAGAACTGGATCAATATCAACTAAGCACCCACTGCTCTGAGAATAAACTTTCTCAGCCTTGTCAAACTCTTCAATTGTTTTGTCTTCAAAGAACACAACATCACGAATTCTAACAAGTTTCTTCTCAACTGGATTATAGAAACGATAGTCGAATTCATCCTGACCATAACTAATGACAATACACTGCCTAGTTTTAACATCTAGCTTTGACCTTTCATCTTTAGAGACATGCAAAAAAGCTCCACAGCCAAAGACTCTCAAATGATTATAGGAAAAATCCTTACCAAACCAAACTCTATCAGGGACATCACCATCCAAAGCAACAGTTGGAGATAAATTGATAGCATAAGTTGTAGTATTAAGTGCTTCTGCCCAAAAGGAATCTGGCAGCTTAGCCTCTGAAAGCAAACATGTAACCCTCTCAACAAGTTTTATATTCATCCTCTCTGTTAAACTATTTAACTGAGGAGCTTTGAGAAGAATCTTCTGATGCCGAATACAAGGATGGCCCCGTGGCGTTCCTATGATTAGCAGTAGTGCTAACCTTACCTTCCAGCCTTTGGTTCACATGATGTCTTTGGGAGTTGTAGAGTTCATAACTATCCTTTTAGTTCCCTTGCTACGTGTTGACGCATCGAGATGACTCTGGGCGACCTTTATACCTTGTATTCTGGCCTGCAAACTTCCATTCTTCTTCTTCCAACCTAACTTGGCAGAAGTTCTATCATGAACTTCATCCCAAATTTGAGCTTGCCATTATTGGAGATCTTTCTTCAATTTTGTGGAGGCCTCGGAGTTACTTGCATTTACATTCCTTTCAAATACCATGATAGCCAAGCTATCTACCATTGGAGGCAGCTTCATCCTCTCTGCTTGGAAGCGCTCAAGAAAATCTCTAAGTGGCTCATTGTACCACTGTTTCACTTGGAAGATATCCTCCTTTCTCTTGAGGATCTTTTGAGCACCAATATGTGCCTTAATGAATAGATCAGCCATTTTATCAAAGTTTGCGACTGACTCGGAGGGTAAGTGCAACTACCAGCGCAGTGCTCCTTTCTCAAGTGTCTCCCCACACTTCTTTAGGAACATGGATTCAAATTCCACCAACGTTAGATCATTTCCTCTTACCATGGCCATATATTCAGCCACGTGATCTGCTAGGTCTGTCATACCGCCGTATTTCTTCAAGATTTGCAGCTTGAACTCTTTTGAAATTGGAGTCGGGGCTTCTTCTAGTTTGGCCTACATTTTTCAATATCCAGCACCTTTTTGGGCATTTCTGACCCTGGGGAATTTCTCAGACCATTTTTCAAAAGAAGATTCGAGATCCTTTTTACATTTCTCTAGGTCTGTCGGGATGCTGGTTGGAGCCACGGGTGCTGTTTCTGCCATCGTGGGAGTTGTTCCAAAGGGCGGGGTGCCATTAGGAGCAGTCCCCGAGTCTCTAAATACGACACCATTTGGAAGTACCCCTGTTGTTGCGCCAGAAGGAATAAAATTCGGGATGCTTCCATTAGGGGCCACAAGTAGAGTATTGGTGGGAGTAGTATTGGTCCTCACACTTTCTGAGATGGTTTGCAATGAACTGCATGCATTCCAGTATTAACTCTACCTTGTTGGGCAAATTGTTCTCGAACTTGTGGCATAAAATCTATAACATACATATTTCAAGAGTCATTTAACCCCGACGAAGTGGGGTTAGTAAGTGGTGGAGGAGAAATAAATGCATCATCAGTAGTGTCAGTTTGTCAACCAGGACGTTGTTGATCTCCTACTATGCTTTTGGTGTTATCGGCTATCTTATAAGGTCGAAATGGGTGTGGATAAATGTACGTAACAACCTTGGAATAAGATCCCCACAGATGGCGTCATATTGTATGCCTCTAAATCTGACTTTAGAATACAATGAAATTAGTTTTGGGTTACAAGAAATACCTTGTATCAAGTTCGCAAACAACAGACTACGAATACGAAACAATAATAGAAAATAGTGCAAGAACAAACGGTTTCAATATATTATCTTTGAGAGTAAAATTTGACAGAGTTTCGGCAATATTTGTGAATGTCTTTACATTGATACGTAAGTGCTATTTCTAGAAAATAGGCTTGAGAGAATGGTGGGCATTAACTCGCCCATTCCCCCACACTTAGATTGTAGGTGAGATCATAGGACTGAGCTCATGGGGCTTTAGTTATGCTGAAGTTGAACCTTTTACCTCGCGGCTCCGATCCATCTGCCTCGGGGCCTCAAACTATTTATATGACCGAAGTGACCGCATCCCGTGGTTCGAGAAATCTTGATCGCACGACTTAGCCTCGGTTATCCTTATATCATTCTAGTGGCCATCATATGATTCATCTGACTATCGCCCTGAGCTTTACGCCCCGACTGGCACGTATCCAAACTATAATTTCACCAATACAAGTAGCTTTCGCAGAAAGTTGCCACACACACCTTTGATCTTCATCTCATTGGTACTGTTGGCAATCACTCTCCATTTGAATCATCGCCATGTTATAAACCTGGTTCATTGTTGGTATTAGCATTGTAAGTAATTTGAGGTTGCCCTGACTATACGATTTGTTCAAGCTTGTGAGGAAATGCATTAGCTTCAATTGTTGCATGTATATGAGCAACAAAAGCCTTCGGTTGGTTACAATCACAACTTGGCGGAGGTGCCAGTGCCTCGTTCTAATCCCAAAGTGTCCTTAATTTCAAAAAATAAATAGTGATCGAGCTAGTACCTTGATTAATTCTTGAATTTATTTATAGACTTAGAAAGATTTTGGATCCATTTATTTTGTCAAATTATTCCTTCATATAACCCCACACTTAACTCGCATATGTTGCATAAACCACGCTACTAAATAGATTCGGCATATAGTGTTCATTATCCATGAAATCACTGTCGTACTGCACCTCTCTTATTGCCCTTGTAGTTATGGTTCAGAGTGCTCCTTCTTATTGGTTTTGTCAACGAGGCCTAACTTAAACTCCCAGAGCAATCTTCATGGATCTGCTCCATACTTCATAGTTTTCTACACCTAAGAGCTTTACTGGTACCAAAAGTGGGCCTTGTTCAGCTTGCATCTTTTTCACTCGGACTTCTTTAACTCCCGCCATTATTTCTTCCCAGATTTGATTGAAATGTAAATCAATTCATTGATTCACTTCTCCGATACCATGATAAAATGCACAAACTCAGCTTAGAAAACAAGCAATTAAAAGATAGAACAACTCATCTTGGAGAGAACTTTTTCATCGGTGTGTAATTGTTGTAAGTTCCTTTAATATTATTTATGTTACTTAGTCAATGGTTTTAAAATTTATTTAAGGTTATTAAGTTTAATTTTATATAAGTTATTAGGTTTCTTTTATTTTGAGTTTATTGTTTATAGTAGAATTGGTTAGTTAGACAGATTTTCCCATTTTAGGATTCTGTAATCTCTATTTAAAAAGCATAAATCGAAGAATAATAATCTGTTATTTCTATTTAATTAATGAGCACAAATCATAGAATAATAATAGTAAGCATAATTTTAACAAAACCGTAGAGCTGTGAGACCCACTCTTCATAAGTCTTAAAGTTGGAATTCTCTTTAACTAGCCTAAGGTTACAGCTCCCTTTGACGATCCTAAGGTTAGATCTCCTTTCGAGGAACTCTATTATCTTCCATGTTTATGAATAGAGCCATTAAATCGGAACATGAAAAAAAGACTCAATTTCCTTCGTCTAAGAATTTGGAAAGTAAACTATTACTACAATATATATATATATATATATATATATACACGCCCTACACTTGGAGTTAGTTATCAACTTTCACTAATTGCACTTACAGCTATAGTCTTTATTTAATTGTCCTTTTCACCTCCTAACTGCTCCATCTATTTTTATTTATGTAACAATATCATCGTATTAGTCTGTTCTAAAAAGAATGATAATTTTGTAACTATGAAGATAATTTAACTTCAAATTACTACTTATCCTTAATGAAATGAATTTTATAAACACATTAAATTTATAGTTTATTTTAGACTACAAATATCAAAAGTCATTTATTATTTATTATACTCTGTGGCAATTGAAACTATGACACATAATATGAAAGGGAGAGAGTAACTATCTACTATCCTGCCGCATCATTGCTACTTACTAATATCATAATTTAAAAATCTCTTGTTCAAAATAAGTACTCCTCTATTTCAATTTATAGGCATAGCTTGTTTTGACAGGAAATTTAAAAAAGGAAATTAGAGTAATACTTTTAAAATTTAGGCTCTAAAATAAGCTATAAATATTTGTATGGCTGCAAATCATCTCAATAATGATAAAATATAAGTTCAGAGTTAAATTAGTTCCCAAATTGAGTCATTCTTACGGATGGAGCACATAAGTTTATGAGCAAACTCAGGTTTCTATCCCAGCCCTTTCTCAATTCATTTTTTCTAACCCTTCTGAGAATCCAACAAGTGATTTTTTCATTTGTACTGGTTTACCAAAAGAAGAACATTTAGAAAGTGTAGCTTCATAATCAGAGAGCATTGACAAAATAAGAATGATTCAAATATACAATCAACAAAATTTTAAAGAATTACGGTTAAATACAACCCTTGTGTTGAAATTAGACAAAGGTAAATGATCTGACTCGTAGTACAATTGGAAAACAAAAGATTAACCAAGAAAAAAATAATTAATTTGAAGCATGAAAAAATTATAAACTGATGAAAAAATAGCAAAGCACTATCATGGCGACGAGAATTTCGGTAGATCCGGTGGTGGTGGAGGTAGCCTAGTTGATGGTGTTGGCCCATTCTCAACAACAAAAGTTGTTGCTAAACCCCAAGGCAAGTTAACATCCAAATGACAATGCATCAACCATACACCTGTTATATATAGACAAATAAATTATCACAAAGAGAAGATAAATACATCATCATCAAAATGACTTTGTGTTAGTTATCCCTTCATAAAGTTCATTAGTTCCAATTATAGGTCAGTTTATATCAAATGTTTCTATCAACTTTTTTAAAAAAAAAAATAAAGTTCTCATTGTCCATTTTAAAATCAAATAATCTTTTCTACGTAGTTGACAGAGAGCTTGGAAGACTAAATTAGGAGTGGTTATACAAGGGGAGAAATCAAAAATTTCGCTTAGGGTGTTCATGAATGTTGAATATTTATATTTATGTATTCAAAGTATTACTTAACCTATAAATTATAAACACACTATTATTTTTAGGAGCGTGGTCTTTAACTGACCAGCCTTCAATAATGTACATAGCTATATATGTAGTAGGATTAAGCCTCTTGCATTACATCATATGATTTGAATGTTGAAGATAATCAAAGTAAATATGAGAATGGTAGTTGGAGTCGGCGGCTCTCCCAGGGTTCCCTCTGAGATCTCTGGGGAAGTGATCAAGTTTGCTCCCTCTTGACTTTTTATGTCAAGACGACTATTCCTCTCAATCATTCATCCATAAAATACTTTTTAAATTCCTTGTAAATGCTTGAATGTCTCCCTCTGAGATTCAAATATTGTATAAAAAACTAGAGACTAGGTTTCATTATTAAGTAGTTTATTTAGTTGATGCCTAGTTAGATTTTTAGTAAAACCCTATTAGAATAGGTTTTCTAATTATAGTTAAAGTAGACTTTGTTTGTTATTATAAATAGGGGTGATACCCTCTATTATATTGTATGGTGTAAAGAATAAAGTACAAATCAATAAAATTTGAGATTCTACGTGGTATCAGAGTCTCTACGATCTTGGTAGAGATTCATATAGCTTCTGCCACCGGCGGGCGGCACTGCCAATATATGCTGTCCGCTGGCCAAAACAATCACATGCAAAAAACAGATGCAAGAAAACAATATGCTGAAAGAAGGATTGAAAAAAATTGCTAGTTTGAAGAGGAGCAAACAAATATTTCTCAAGAGGAAGAAACTTTTCTCTAAAAATTAGGGAGAAGTGTGTTTAAAAAGAAAATAAGCAAGAGGAGTTGGTGATAGGTTCATCAACAAAATAGGGCGTTGATTACAAGAGAATCAACGTTAAAGTTGGAGAGAAAGTGCTTCAACTTCCATAACAAAAATAGGGCGTTGATTACCATAGAATCAACGTTGTTGAAGAGAAATTAAAGCGCTTCGACAAAAACAAAACAGGGCATTGATTACAATCAACGTTGTTGAAGAGAAAGTGCTTCAACAAAAATAAAGACATATATATAACATTGAATTAAGGAGAATGTTGAAGATATATAATTCAAAGTTGATATGGAAACCTAATTTGATAAGGTTATTAAGTAGTTTATTTAGTTCATGCCTAGTTAGGTTTTTTAGTAAAACTATATTAGAATAGATTTTCTAGTTAAAGTAGATTTTGTTTATTATTATAAATAGAAGTAGCACCCTCTATTATACTGTATGGTGTAAAGAATAAAGTTCAGATCAATAAAATTTGTGATTCTACATTGAATGGTGACTTTTTTCTCATTAGATTGTCGCCATTGGAAGAAAATAAAATATTTACCTGGATTGTTAGCTCGAAATCTAACAACAGCCCATCCTCCAATTGGGACAGCAATAGTGTTGCACTCTTGTGGGTTGACAAGATTAAATTTTTTTTGGTCAATTGTGGGGTTGTAGTTACCAAAACCTTGAGCCAAGACATGGAAATTAAATCCATGCAAATGAATTGGATGGTTTTTATCCTAATCAAAGCAGTGTTTTGCATTACAATCTTAACTATGGCATTGAACTTAAGTTTCTTTACCTTTGTGGACTTTGTAGTCATTATAAGTGCAGGATTAAAACTAGCATTAGGATTTGTATAGTCAAACATCAATGGTGGTTGGTCTGGAAAATCAGTAGTGTAGAGTCCATCCACATTGTTGAAAAATGCTTCTAACATTGACATCTTGGTGGGGAATTGAAAAGATGCATTGTTCATGCTTGCAGCTAATCTTTGCCCATTTGGACCTGCACATGTTGCATTTCCTGCACTTCCACAAGCAGCTAGGCCCAACCCAACTGTGACAAACATATACTCATCTACTTGACGAGGGGGAGGAATCCAAAATGGCCCAGTTACAAGCCCAGTCAGATTTGTGAAGAATTTGTAGGCTGTTGGTGTGTCATTGAACGCTGACATGATTGGCATTTTTGGGGTTGATGGTTTTGCACCTTCATACGAACAAGCAAAAAGTTCTTAATAAAACAACTCGAAGATGACATAAATTTAATGTAAATTCGGTGCACTAAAGGTAAAAGTTATTTGTAGAATGGGGTTACTTACAGGTCACTTGTGATTTAATTACAAGTGTATCTCTATTATATATAACCTGATAAATATAATACTTAACTAACATGTTATAACGGGTTATTCCTTCAGGCTTAGTAAGAAGTAGGACTAAATGGAATAAAAGATCAATATAGGCAAAGAATACCAATAGTTAAGAAAGTAAGTTTTAATCACATGATCAGTAGATCTACTTTAGGTCATTTGTCTGTAGGAGTTTTTTAAGCCGATTTATGATTTATAGTCGAAAATATAGAGAACTTCGAGCTACTACTACTTTTTATTTTATTTTGTAAAATATCGATTTTAAAATTAGCTTGAAGCGATATAATTAATGAAAATTCATCTAGCCTCCCCCAACTTATCAGGGATTGAGACGACATAATTATTTATGAATATGCAATATGTTTACTCAGCATATATAACTTAAATCCACTTACTAAACTAACAAGAAATAGTAGAAAATGGTAGAGGATAAGAGCGATACCTTCATAGACGATGAATCCTGTGGTAGTAGTATTGTCAAATGGTACTCCAGCCGCACTAGCGTAGGGACTTGCAGCCATGTAATAGGAAGCAGGGGCTTGATTAGCTGTTAGGAGGACATCAATGGTTTGGCCAGGTGCAACAACAACTACATCAGTGATATAAGGGTTGGTGTAAGCAGCATCAACTGCGACAACTTTCATATTATGATTGGCAATCTTGAAAAAGAGCTCGTTATTGAGTGCAGCATTGATGATTCGAAGGAGATATGTTTTCCCTTGTTTCACCTTTAGCTTATATGTTTCTAATGGAAATGAACAAAAACAAAGTTAGATACAAAAAGAGATTATGTAAAGAATAAGGAAATTAACTCATGGTGTGAACACGTTTCTTACTATTAGAGATCGCCTGGTTGGCCATTTATGGTATAAGCATATGAGTTATTAGGTGCAGCTCCAATAGCTAGCCCTTCATTCTCCACATCCACCACATTCGCATTCCACCATTCTCCTACAATTGCACATTTTCATTACTAACTTTTTTAGGATTGAATAATTTAGTTTCTAGAAAACATGAGAAGTAACTTCTTAAAACCGGCTATTAACGACAAAATAAAAATATTAGAAATTTAAAACTTGCAATTCTTTTTTAGTTTGTTTCAAAATGAATGACATTCACCTTTCTATATTTAGAAACAATTCAACTTTAATCTTTCCATTTTATCATCAATGAGATGATTTTTAGCCCTGCAACTCTTCATGGCTTGTTTTAGACCACAAATTCGTCTTTCTTTCTTTCTGGAATTTTGTTACACATGTAAATTGGAACGTGAGATGAAGTACTAAATCAAGACATAAGACATTTATTTAAGAAGAAAAGTTGCACAGATAAATTGAAACGGATGAAGTATGTACCCTCAGTATCATACACTATAACTAGAAAAATACAATGTGAATTAGGAGGTTAATTAGGTACCTAAGAGGATGGGTACTTCTCTATGAGGTTTAGGGAAAGGGTAGGAGCGACCATGTTTAGGGCGAATGATAAGGGCACCATGAACCGTGGCTCGAAGCCATGAGACGTGTGCATGCCACCACAATGTTCCTTCCTGACTCGTTAGGTTAAACTTGTAGGTGTAGCTCTGCCCGGTTCGGATCGTGCATTGGGTCGCAAATTCAGGTCCATCTGCCCACCCGCTCAGTAGCTGGAAAACTCCGTGCCTGATATTACTATAACATATAAGAAATTAGTGTGGATAAAATTTTAGTAAATTGTTTCTACTTATAAAAATGTGACATCATTTTTGGAACAGACCAAAAAGGAAAGTGTGATACATAAATTGAGATAGAGGAAACATATAATTGTCAATTATGAACGAACATATGTGAATTAATTGTGATTAACCTGAAAAATAATGATTGAAACATATGATTACTGGCTAAGCAATGCTGTTTAAGTTTTATTCAATTAAATACTTACGTAACTCAACGCATGCATATGACACGATAGTACTTTTAAGTTTTAGCTATTTTTTATTCCGCGTGGATGGAAATTTTTAAATTTGCAACGCTGAGATCTGATTCCTTGAATCCACCGCGTATCAATGACTAAGATCAGCAATAAGATGAAAGAGAATGTTCAAATTGTCTTTATTGTTTTAGAATATTAAATATCAACTACTCCTACTTTGCACGATTGACTATTAATTATTAAAACAAGGCGAAAACAACACTGATGAAAAAGGAAATTTGAAAGGAAGGGAAAAAATAAAAACAGTTACACTTGTCAAGATCCTCACCATGGACAAATGTTTTAGTTCTTTTAGAATCTACTTAGCTTGTTAAATCCTTCTCGAGTTTAACTTGTGTAGTACTATAAAGTACTTTTACATCATTAGATTATTTAAAAGATACTTATAAGTAATCATCGATAATAAGTAGCATTAGTTATTTTAAAAAATACAAGTAACTCGCTATAATTATTTAAAATAGAGTAATATGGTGAAAATCTGTTTCCATCATTAGTGTACATAAGTATAATCTCTCTCTTTTACAATTCAGTGTGAAGTGACGTACATACCAATGAATAGTGAGATCGTATGGTGATTTGTTGAAGACATGAACGACAAGGGTGTCGCCCTCTTGTACACGTAACGTTGGACCAGGAAGACTTCCATTTACTGCAGTGATCACTTGTCTACGGCATAACCTGTTTATTGTAAGGTTTTGCACCTATATATACCAAGCAAACTAATAAACATATTAGTCAGATTCTTAATTTCAAAAGTAAACGAAGGCATAAGTTTCCAAGTCTTTTAAAGTCCTATTATAGCTTAGAAAGCAGTACAATGAACATACAACAAGCAAAGACGGATCTAGAGCAGGTTTTGCAAATTAAGTGAACCGCGATCTTATAACTCGAGTTATGTAAACATATAAAAAATCAATTTAAACATATAATAAGATTATTATGCGGAACCATAACTCTAGATCTTGGATGCGCTAACAAGTGATAGTCTGCATATACATACAATAGTATATCCTAAATTCAAGAGAGAATGAATGATGGAAATAAACCAAAACTGCATGCCTAGGCTATCGATTGTTTGTCTAGTGCAACTGTGCAAGTAGCAAAACCAACATGCAGAAAATTAGACTGTTTTCTTCACGAAAGACTTTAGACCACTATAACTTAATTTGTGCACCCCCTGGTGTACATATCATTTCTATTTTTCAACACAAGAGAGCTGAGAGTACGTTGATGAACACGGAAATCTGCATGGGAAACAAAGAAGAGGATAACATGAAAAGAATGCTTAATAACTTCAGCAGAAATTAGTAATGAAGAAACCAGAATAGCAATGGCGCAAGCAAATAAGAAAACTTGATGCGCCATTGCCAAAAGGAGCTAGGAACACTACAACTCAACACTTGGAGAATATGATGGGAGAGAAGAACGAGAAGTGATCCCTTTATATGATACAATGAGTTTGTACTGAATAGTTAATTCTAAACTACTGTCCAAAGCCTAAAAGTTGTAACGTTTTGAATGACCATGCAATGAGTAATTTAGTGACATTTTAATTTGTAGACATGCTATGATAGGTTTTAAACATAAAACAAAGCAGGAAGCATAATAATGCGGACAAAGTATGTACCGGGACAAACAATGCAGCAAGCTCTTCGATCCGGGACAGCATTGAGTCTCGCATTGAGACTCTTTTGAAGCAAGGATTTAGACAGAGGAGAATGCATTGGCTGTTGGACAACGAGCTCGAGCTCGAAAGTTTTCCACAAAACTTTTTTGACTAAGTGACAAACTATATTTTTTGACAGAAGGATAAAACTAGATGGAAAAACTAATGAATGTAGGAGAAAGTGAGGGAGTTGTAGAGGCGAGGATGATGCCCCCAACAATAACAAAACTATTGGTATTTATAGTGCAAGAGTGGGAGCAAGGTATTGAAGAATAAAAGGCAAACTTCTGAAAACTAGGCTAATCATATAGCTATTAGAATCAATAAAAATTAAGGACGGAGAGAGCACAAAGCCGTTGATTTTGAATGTCAGTTTCACATAATTTAGAAAAGATGGAAAGAGTGCACAAGAGTTCTGTATCAATATCAAAGTAATGTCCAAGTTCTTCTAAGAGACTCCTCCTCAAATCTTGGTAATTACCTTCAAACTCACCTTCTGTTATACATAAAAAAGGCAAACTTTGCACAAATAGGAGAATCAAAGGGATTTGATTTGGAGAGTGGATGTAGGGAATTTGAAGAAAATATTGACACTCCAATAAGTAAGGAAATCGTTGGAGGTCATGGCCAAATTTGAGAAAATTGTTTTAGAAGTTTAAATGAGGATCAATTTGAGTGTTTCGCTTAGGATGGAAAATCGTAGCTTATGAGGGATATGTTGCTGAGATTTTGGTCTAATGTGTTCTATTTAAAGCCAGACTAGGTAATTAGATTAGGATACTATTGAATTTAAAATATTATAAATATATAATGAGGGATAAAAATAATAATTAATATAAGCAAGTAAATGCATATGATCATGGAATATTTTGAATTTGTACAAACAAATGTAGATGAGTTTATATAGCCAAAGATAATGAAGTAAATATAATGTACTAGTATTGCAATTTATCGCACGACTAGCCATAACAATGCATGTATTTAAGGGATAACCTAGATGCAATGCAATTACATAATATACTCACAATTAAATAAGTACAGTGCATCGAGAATCAGTAATAAGAAAATATATCTATGTAAATAAATGCATGATAAATAGTATAAAGACTAAAAATGCAAATAAAAGTACTAGCACACTATAAAATTAAATCTAGCCATAAAATATTTAAAAATATTGGGACAAAATTGGGTGTCAACAAATAGCCTATAACAAAGAACCTAAACAATAGACTTATCTATGAAACTGCTCCTTCGTCAGGATCTGCTGCTCAGCCTTCACGCTCCAGCTCTGCATCCAGCCTTGTGTTTTCAGCATTCATCCAGGCGAGCTCATCATTTTGCCTTTCAAGCTGCCTCCTAAACCCCTCAATTCTCCTGTCTACTCTGTTGTTCCTCCTTTCCTCAACATCATCCTCCATAGGCTCTGGTTCATCAGCAGGTTCACCATCCAACACATAGTCACAGGACTTTAGAATATTCCTCCCAAACAAGTCATTGTGGTTCGGCTCAGTCCACTTACCAGCAGGCAACCCAAAGAAATCAAATACCATCCCCAGAAGAAACCCATAGACCAGCGCATGTTTGCCTAATCCCATATCAGCTACCCTACCTATGTGCTTAATCATCAATTTAGGTAGATTAATACGAACCTCTCGATCTAGTAGGTCCATATAGGTCATATCAAGAAAGTTGGCCTCACTCCTCCTTTCTGACCTTTACAGTAGGTTCTTCAGCACAAATTCAAAGAGCAACTGGTAGAAGGGTTGCATTGCCTTCTTCTTTACTTGTGTAGCCCTTGCCAATCTTGGTCTCCCTGTAAATTTCCGGGTCACCTCCAGAGCAGACACACCATCTCCTCTAGCCGGCCACGAGTCCGCATGTACTCGCTATAGCCCTGAGAAGGAGCACCCAAAATCTCTCCTAGTTCCACACAATCTAACTGGATTACTAGCCCCTTGACTATGGTTGTCACAATACCTTCACTCACTGTGCAGTTGGAATAAAATTCTCGAACCTCCTGCTCCCTCAACTGTCTAGCACCATCCCTGAATAGGTTCAATCAACCTTGAGCTCTCAACTTAGCACCAAGTTGAATCATACCCTCTAGCTCCAGGTCAGTTAGAATTTTACCCTTCACCATTGGTAGACCTCTAAAGTAGGCCACCCTCCTCTTTTTGTCTTCCTTGTCATCTCCAATCACCAGCTTTGATTTGGAACCTCTCCTACGAACCTCAGGTTCCTCCACAATCTTCTCATGCTGCTCTCTCATAGAACCACGAGTCGCATGTCTTCTCACATGACTCCCTGTTTTTCTACTACTTTCTCCCATTCCCTCTGCATCTCCAGAACTACCCATTTTCGAACTACCTTCGTTCTTCACCATTTGTTTTTGTTCATGCACCACAGGCCTTTTTCCCAACCTCCTCTGTTCCTCCACCACCACAACATCAGTCTCACTGGAGGCACCTTCACTAGCTTGAGGAGTGGGATTGGCCTTAGGCAACTCAACATCTAAAGGCTCAGTAAAGCCTACACCTTCTACATTCTCTTCCACATAATCATCAATTTCTCTAGATCTGCGTCATCACCAGCTACAGAACCAGAGAATGAACTAGGTTCTTTCTCAGTTTCCTTAGCAGTTTCAGCAGATTTTCCTTCTCCCTTGTAACTAACAGTCTTTTCTACAATAGGAACTGTCTCAGGAACAGGTTCCTCAACTATGTTCTCAGTTTCTTTAGCGACCACTATAACAACTTCTGTTTCGACAACTTTTTCAGGATTTTCTACAGCTACCTCCTCCTTATCTCCTACTTCATTATCAGCTTGTTCTTCTAAATCTATAGGCATAGAGGGTATACTAGTATGGACAACTACACTACCAGTAGCAGAACTAGGGTTTACCTTTTCAGTTTCTTGGACGATTTCTTGAGTCGCTTCAAAGATCCCTTCCTCCCTATCAGTTTCTGGAACACTTTTTCCCTTACTAGTTGCTTCCTCCGACAACTTCTTCTGTCTCAATTTTGCAAACTTTCTCGCCATAGCCACAGAACGACTCGCGACCAGTTGCTTCACCTTTTGATTTAGTTTAGAAATTTTGAGTTTTGGAGAGGAGAGTTGTGAATCTACTTTAGAACTGGTCGACATTGTTTTTTTTCAAAGGATTGTGTTTTATAAAGAGAAATATTTTGAGAGAGTTTTTAGAATTTTCAGCCG
The DNA here is from genome assembly GCA_029990575.1 of Petunia axillaris subsp. axillaris. Taxonomy (NCBI): domain Eukaryota; kingdom Viridiplantae; phylum Streptophyta; class Magnoliopsida; order Solanales; family Solanaceae; genus Petunia; species Petunia axillaris. The sequence goes on along the minus strand of JARKNS010000001.1, from coordinate 5,265,688 downwards.
ATAGAAACAATGTCTATGATCAAGCAGTGGAATAGAGACGGGTTATGGTTTATCGGGAAGGGGAACGGGTTGATGGGATTGGAAAAAGCTGCTGCTGCTACTTATTGCACATAGGAGCTGACGCCATCAAGGTTCAAAGAATTTGAATTTTAAAAGTTTTACACTAATCCGGCGCCAAGTGAGGGTGATTGGTAACAGATTAGGCCACGTAAGACAACGTTATATTCAGTAAGTGATATAGAATGTGTACCTGAATGTCCATGCACCAGTTTCTTCAATTTTATCATAGATTTCAAAAATTTGCCAGTATCTAAGTCATGAAAATAGGTTCCAAACAAGTTAGCAAGCAAAAAAATTAAGTTTTCATAGTAGAATCAACTAAGTAAAGTTAAGCTAAGTAAAACAAGGAAACTTCACTAGCCAATCATTGGGAGAACCAGGTGCTGCTTCGTTCATTGTATCTTGGTCATCCCTAGCTCAAGCCTGTTCTTTTCAAATTGTACCTTGTTCAATGCCTTAGTGAACATAAGCCTTCTCTAGTGCTTGGGTAACTGCGCGAAATCATCGATTCTAAGTGCTAATAATATGGATTCCCCTCCCCTTAAATCCGTAGGGCAATATCAGCAATTCGGTCCTCAGTCATGCAAAAGTTCATAGTAATTAGGCCTTTCTCAACATTGTCTCTTAGAAAGTGATGCCTAACATCAATGTGCTTTGTTCTCTTGTGCTGGACCGGGTTCTTGGCAATATTGACTGCCCTGGTATTGTCACAGAAGATTGGAACTGGTCCACACTCGATTCCAAAGTCTTCCAGCTGCTGTTTGATCCATAATAGCTGTGAACAACATAAAGCAGCTGCTACATATTCAACTTCAGCTGTGGATAATGCCACTAAATTTTGTTTCTTTGTAGCCCATGAAACTAAACAAGGACCTCAGAAGAGTGCCATCCCAGATGTACTTTTCCTATCAACCAAGTGACCAGCATAGTCAGCATCTGCATACCCAATTAGATCAAAACTTCCGCCTTTTGGGTACCATAGACCAAGATCTTGAGTTCCTTTCAAATATCTCAAGATTCTCTTGACTGCAGTTAAGTGTGACTCCTTTGGTTTTGATTTGAACCTTGCGCACAAACCCACACTATAAACAATATCTGGACATACAGCAAACAACCAATCATTCCTCTGTACTTAGTTTTATCAATTGAAGCACCAGTTTCATCCAAATCTAACTTCGTTCCAGGAGCAATGGGTGTGTTTATATCCTTAGCAGACTTCATATCATACTTCCTTAACAGCTCTTTGATATACTTCTGCTGGTGGATCATTGTGCCTTCGTGAGATTGCTTGATTTGTAAGCCTAAGAAGAAATTTAGCTCACCCATCATACTCATCTCAAATTCACTTCCCATCAGGTCGACAAACTCCTTGCAAAGGTTCTCATTTGTAGCACCAAAGATGATGTCGTCTACGTATACTTGAACAATTAACAGGTCCTTGGCTTTCTTCCTTAAAAACAAAGTATTGTCTATTTTACCTCTTGTAAACCCATTCTTAATAAGAACCCAGACAACCTTTCATACCAAGACCTAAAAGCCTGTTTCAACCCATACAATGCCTTGTCAAGTTTGTAAACATGATCAGGAAACTCTGTACTTTCAAAGCCAGGTGGTTGAACCACATACACCTCTTCATTCAAATATTCATTCAGGAATGCACTCTTCACATCCATCTGGTACAGCTTAAACTCCATGTAAGGTGCAAAAGCAATAAGCATCCTAATGGCCTCCATTCTAGCAACAGGTGCAAAGGTTTCATCATAATCGATTCTTTCTTCTTGGCTATAACCTTGAACCACCAGTCTTGCCTTGTTTCTTGTCACTATGCCATGTTCATCCAGTTTTTTTCTAAATACCCATTTAGTACCAATGATGGACCTGTCCGTTGGTCGAGGTACCAAGTGTCATACCTTACTTCGTTCAAACTGATGAAGTTCCTCTTGCATCGCAATCACCCAGTCTGGATCCTCAAGTGCTTCACATACATTCTTTGGTTCTATTGAGGAAAGAAACGTAAAGAATGCACAGAAGTTCTTCAAAGCTCTTCTGGTAACAACTCCAGTATTTAGATCAGACATGAGGTTCTCTAGTGGATGAGAACTTTGATATCTCCAAGGTTTAGGCTGAATCTGCTGAGTGTCATTTCCAGAAGGATCTGAGCCATCTAACTCTTCTTCATCTTGCAGTTCCCCCTGAGTTTGATCCTTATCATCCTGATTACTTTTAACCCCCACTCAGATTCTCAGGGTCTTCCGCAGGTTCATCTCTTACAAGACCAATCTCCTGACTGTCATCTTCTTGTCTGTTTGTAACACCTTCAGATTCATCAAATACCACATGCACACTTTCTTCTACAGTCAAGGTCCTCTTGTTGAACACTTTATAAGCTTTACTTTGTGAAGAATATCCTAAGAAGATGGCTTCATCACTTCTAGCATCAAACTTCCCTAGAGGTTCTTTCCCATTGTTATGCACGAAACACTTGCACCCAAAAGCTTTGAGATGTGCAATATTAGGTTTCCTGCCTCTGATCAGCTCATAGGGAGCTTTCTCTAGCAAAGGACGGATAGAACATCGATTCAGCAGGTAGCAAGCGGTGTTGACCGCTTCAGCCCAAAAAGTCTTTGATAAGCTGCTTGACAGCAACATTGTTCTAGCCATGTCCTTCAAGGACCTGTTCTTCCTTTCAACTACACCATTCTGCTGAGGGGTCCTTGGTGCAGAGAAGTTGTGATCCACACCATGTTTGTTACAATATTCAGCAAACTTAGCATTCTCAAATTCTGTACCATAGTCGGACCTTATACTCACTAGTTGAAGCCCCAGTTTCTTCTGATTGACTCTGACCCAGTCTTGGAACATATCATGTGCTTCATCTTTAGATCTGAGGAACAAGGTCCATGTGTATCTGGAGTAGTCATCAACTATTACCATAATGAATCTCTTACCTCCTCTGCTCCTTACCCTCATTGGTCCACACAAATCCATGTGAACCAGCTCAAGTGGTTTAGAAGTGCTAACCATTTTCTTTGACTTGAATGAAGATCTTACATGTTTCCCCCTCACACAAGCATCAAAAATCTTGATGTCATTAAACCTCTTGCTTGGCATTCCTCGAACCAGGTCCTTTGACACCAACTTATTCAATTGAGTCAAGCTTGTATGTCTTAGTCGCTTGTGCCACAACTGACTATCATTCTCCAGCACATTCAGACAAGTCAAATTATTTTCAGGAAGAGACCCTAATGTCGCCTTGTACACGTTGTTAGCTCGTTTCCCTTCCATTATGATTTCACCAGTATGCAGGTTCTTCACAGTGCAACCTACAGATGTGAAACTCACTGAGTTTCCTCTATCACATAATTGAGAGATACTTAGAAGATTGTGCCTCAATCCATTCACTCAGAGTACATTTTCAATAGCATGATTGAGGGATCTCCCAACTTTTCCAATACCAATAATTTCACCGCTCTTGCCTCCTCCAAAAGCCACACTACCCCCTTGAAACGCTGCGAGTGAGAGAAAGTTTCTTCTATCTCCTATCATGTGCCTGGAACATCCACTATCAAGAATCCAGCTTGGGTTGTTCCATCTCACTCCAGCCTGCAAAAGAAAATCAAGAGTTAGCAACAGGAACCCAGACTAGCTTGGGCCCCTTTTTGTTATCGAATGGATGAATCAAATCTTTTCTAGCCCAATAAGGTAAAACTAATTTTTTATTCCTTTTTACTGCATCTTTTGCAACACTGCATTCATTCTTAATATGTCCAATCTTACCACACAGAAAGCAGAGTTTGTTGCAAGGAAGTCCTACATATTTACTATTAGGGTTCCAGGCAGGCAAAGGTTTCCTCTATCCTAATCCAGTTTTACCTCTATTATGATTTCCATGTAAACAATTCAAAGCTTCAGAAGACTTGTTCCATTTAGTGAGTCTGGTAAGCTCAGAGTTAGCTTTTCCAACCTTTTCTTGAAGAACCCGGTTCTTCACAGTTTCCTGATGTAGAGCCCGGTTTTCTTTTCAAGCTCAGTTTCAAGGTTGATTTGAGCCTCACTAACTCCTTGCTTACCAGACACTTCTTTCAATTTTTGATTCTCAAGTTCGAGTGCAGAACCTAGCTTCTTCTCACAAAGCACATGTTCCTTTAATTGAAGAATTTCTAATCCGAGGGCTGAGGCTTTCTGATTTAGTTCCAAAACTTGAGCTTCACTAGCAATTAATTCCTTTTTAAGATCAGATTTAGATTTTTCCAAGTTTTTATTTCTCATTGAAAACTCAGACGCAACTGACATAAGTTGGTCCTTCTCAGAAAGTGCTTGTTCCTTCTCAGACCTCAAATATTCAATTTCTTCAATCGAAGTCAGGGTTAGCAAATTTAATTCCCTAGAAGAACAAGTATGAAGTCTAGTTTTCAGTTCATCGAGACTTACCTCGGGTGTATCATCAATTGAAGGTTCATTATCAGCCATTAGTGCTAAAAGAGAATCATCTTCTGGTTCTTCTTCTTCTTCGTCACTTTCGCTTTCAGAAGGTCCCCATGTTGCATAGAACGCCTCTTTCTTTTTTCTCCTTAATGCTCTGAAGTTGGGAGGACGTTTGTTCTCTTAGGTTCATTCTCCTTTGAAGCCCCAGACCTTTTCCACTCAATATCCCACAATGGGCAGTCCTTTATAGCATGATCCTTCTTGTTACACTTAAAACACCCTGAGTAGTCAGGATTTTCAATTATGTTGTTCTTGGCGAGAGTGGCTTTGGTTCTTCTTCTTTCAAAGCCTATGGTTTTTCGTACTGCATTGACCAAGGCCATCTCGTGCTCAGATACTTCATACTTAGAACCTCTAGTTGCCTCTAGAGCTAGGTTCCTCTCCTTCTTGGTTTCCACCTTCATCCTTGATTGTTTCATAAATTCATGGGTTTTCAGACTACCAACGAGTTCATCTAGCTCAATCTTGTCCAGTTCCTTGGACTCAATGATAGCTGTAACCTTTGATTTCCATGAATCAGGTAGAATCCTGATCACTTTTTCGACCAAATCTTCATTAGTTAGAATCATACCTAGTGACTTCATCTCATTTGTTATGATTGTGAACCTGGTCATCATATCCTGGATGGACTCAGATTCACTCATAGCAAACAACTCGAACTTTCTCTTCAGCATCTGGATCCTTAACTTCTTTACACGTGAAGTTCCTTCATGAGCAATTTGTAGAGCATCCCAAAGTTCTTTGGCAGTCCTGTATGAAGAAACTCTGTTGTATTCATCAGGACCAAGTCCACATATGATGAGCCTCTTAGCTTTTGCATTATTCTCCACCATCTTGAAATCAGCATCAGTATACTCAGATATCTCTTTGGGAACAGTTTGCTGGTTGGGTGGCTGTCCAACAGTTTTGCTTGGAATTAGAGGTCCATCCTTAGTAATGATCCATAGCTGAAAGTCTTCAGCTTGAATAAAGTCTTCCATTCTGCCTTTCCACCATCCATAGTATTGGCCATTGAATTGAGGAGGCCTATTGACAGATTGTCCTTCGGTGATTATCGGCGGTTCACTCATTGTTCAGATCCTTCTCAAGATGTTTGTCCCTGCTCTGATACCACTTGTTGCACTTGGTGCACCTTCGTAAGACACTAGAGGGGGTGAATAGTGTCCTTACCCGATTTTCGAATTCTAAAACTTGCTTTTAACTTTCTGCGCCTAACTCACAAAGAACCGGGTTCCTTGCAAATTTCACCTATCTCTGAAACTAAACAAATTGCGGAAACGTAAAGAACACAGAGATTTTTACGTGGAAAAATTCTTGCTCAAGGGATAAAAAACCACGACCCAAACTCTTGGAATTTCAACTCTTCCACTAAAGGAAAACCCGAGCAAGTTTTAGACTACAACGTAATGTAATCAAGAAACTAGAAGCCCCTCGTACCTGGAACCTTCCAAGCCACACGTTAGCTGGTAAGTTTACCTCTACTTAACCTCAAAAAGTAATCTCTACTATATGTTTCTAAACAAGCGAATAGATTACAACTCAATAGCCTATAACAAAGAACCTAAACAACAGACTTAACTATAAAACTGCTCCTTCGTCAGGTTCTGCTGCTCAGCCTTTGTTCTTGCACACAAAGCTTCTCACGATCTGATTGTACTTGATATGCTCTGTTGAGATGTCTTTTATGCGTACCGATTCTGGTCAAATAAACTTGTATATATAGGAACTAGACTTAGCCGGATCCAACTAAGTTTAGGAATCCTTTTTCCTCTTTGAAATCAGTTTAAACAAGGTTACATATATTTCCTTATTTAAAACCTAAGTTAATTTGCCTTATGTTCCAATCCATTGTCGTTTAGGAACCGCGTCCTTCTCAGCACCACTTCTAGCTTCTTCAACTTCTGGTAGGATTGGAACTTTGACTCCAGCTGTTCTCTTCTTTCCTTCTTCAGCTCTGACTTGAATATCTCGTTTGAACAACTGTCCTTCTCACTTCGACTGTGAACCTTTTCGTGGTCCATTTAGCACCAGGTCCTTTGTCATCTTCAAAACTCATCCTTCAACACTCCCTCTCTGAGTGTCTTCTTGAGACTCACCGAATTTATCTCATCAGCTGTCAGGTCATTTGCCTGTACTGCGACCGTAAACAAATTGACATGATCTGTTGGATCCGTGGTTTCATCATATCGGAGAATCTCCGATAACTTAAAAGTTTTGAGGATTGGCAGAGGAGCCGCACTTGGTGGGAATGGTCATTTTGATATCGATTTCGAGGATGAACTGCGTTAACTTTGGAACTCCTGTCAACCTTTCCATAAATTCTTTTATTTCTTCGAACATTCTTTCTACTAAATCATTCACAACTGTACTCACGTTAGCCATCACTCTTTCTTCTGTCATGATGGAGGCCAGAGCTCCCATAGCCACACCTAATCCCATAGCCATACCTAATCCTCCGGATCCAACCCCCACTGCAAGTCCTCCTGTTACGACGCCCTGAGGAACCGAAGTCAAAATGCCTACGGAAGGTGTGATCGGGGAGGTAGGCGCTGCATGTCTGATAGAGTCAAACAGAATCTCTGATTGCCTGTGTATCATTTCAAACTGCGCATCATGTCTCTTCAAATACTCCATCAATACCATATTAGTATCCACCGATATAGCTTCGACCACGTGTTCCTTGCCGGGTCGACGTCCTTGAGGCGCGTTCAACTGTGAACCGGTAGGAACGTGGTAGTGAGGCGGATCCTGCTCGTGTTGGATTGATTCACCGACCACTTCTTCAGCCGCTGGAGCTTGAACCCCGTCATTGGGATTAAGCTGTTGTTGGCCGTTCAAAGCATTGGTAGCATAAATATTGTGTTCATCTGCTATTGCAAAACATTAAAACAAACGTAAATAGTATCAACGACCAAATCTCGGAACAAATCGATATCCTAGGCCCCACGGTAGGCGCCAAATTGTATATCTTAAAAATCGGTTTCAAGTATTACAATTAAATTTATATTTAGTTGAGCCTTAGGCGACCATTTATATCTTAATTCGATCGATTGATAAACTGTTTTACGTTAACAGGTGATCGATTTAGCGAATACTTTGCTAATGTTGATATGCAGATTGCAGATTCGATGGCACAAATGACAACGAACTAAACAATATACAAAATAACAAACTTGATCTGAGGGCAAAGATATAACAGAACAAATGAAGATAAGTGGCAAGTTTATCGATTACGATAATACACGTAATTGATTGCGAATGATTGATTCTTACTGATTCCGAACAAGTGAGTTACAAGCAAAACAGATGACCAACAACTTGTCGAACACGTATTTAACTATCAATTGACTTCGTATCGAATAGATGACTTAAACTAGAATTCGATGAAAGATATATTTATAGACTCACGATGACAATAATGAAAAATGAGCAGAATAATATGAATCAAATGATGATTTACTTGATTAAAATGATTTAAATATGATTTAAGAACAGAGCAGTAATCTTGTTTAATAAATGTTACGATCAGAGCAACGGTTAACAATAAAGATTAATGATGATAGATAGGCACAACAAACAATTGAAATAGCAAGTAAGCAATTGAACAAATAGCGAATAAATAAATGAAAGCGATAAAGTTTATTGTATTGATTGATCGAAGGCTTGTGCTCCGTTGAAAGGAAAGAATCCTCCTTCCAGAGATGAACCAAGCAGCGATTGCACAAGTACACTGATTACAATGGAGGCGACGTAATGATGGTGTGAATGGTTGTAATGATGATGATATAGCAATAATAACAATAAAGTAACAAGGGATTTGCTTTGTTCAGTAGAACATAAGCTTACAAATGCGGGGATGAGGGATTATTTAAAGAATGAGAAGTGCAAAGAGTCCAACCCTAGGAGGACTTCACTCTCACACGTTTCTCCACCAGTCACATAGTTGTAGTTTCCCACGTCTAACAGTCTCTATTGGATACGGCCTGACAAAAACGGGATAAGATCAACCATTCTTATCTGATGTAGCAACTGTCTTCGAAGTCTTCGGATCACGATTTAGTTGAATCGATCAGATTCTATCGATTAACGCTATCTTCCTCCGATCTCATTTTATATTGTCTTCGATATTCGCTCTCATCTTGCTACGTTACTGACTACGTGTCATATATGTGATCGGATAAAATCCGACCAATACAACTATGATAAACATTACCCTGTTTAATTTATATGATACTCCTCTCATTTAGGATTTGATATTTCAAAATACTTAGACAAATATTCTTTTTCTAAATTTGATGTGTTAATGTTTGCTTTCAACCACGACTTCAATATTTTCTAAAGATGGATCATAATGAAAGAACACGAAATATATGAGATACTATTAATTAGTCGGGAATGCGTGTCGTTCATGTTAGTACATCTTTGTCAGAGACCTTATATGCATTTAAAAATTATAAAGGATTTTTGGTCCTCCTAATTTTTATTTTTATTTTATTTTTATAAAGAGGAATGAGATGAGTTAAATGGAAAAACAGTATTATTGAGGATTAATAACCGAGGAAAGTTATTGTAATATTACTAATATATTGTATAAACCAATTTAACATCTTAAGCTCCACGTTCAAAACATCACATAAGATGAAACAGAAAAAGTATTATTTCTAAACAAAACAAACTTCAATCACTAAAGAATGAGAAGGCTCAACGTAACGCTGGAAAATTAGGACCAAAATGGACTTGTTTAGTCATTTAAAAGTTCATATGTTATTTTCCAATACCTTTTTATGAAGGAATCAGATAACTCTGTATATAAGGTGTCATAGTAGTTTGCTCCGACTTTTGTTAACTATTTAATGGGGTAGAGAAAACTGTTGATGTTATTCGTTAACGACTTTGGTGTCTCTCTTCTTTTCTTTTTCTTTAATTTCTTTTTTATTTTTCCACAAAGTCCTAAATAAAAATCTGTCTTTTTTCCCTTGAAATTGTCAAGCATCATAGAAAGAAAGATGCAAATACGCACAAAAGCATTCTCGAGATTCATGGATTAATGCTGATAAAATTAGTTTAGGTCTCTCAACTCATTAGTTTTTTCAGAGACTATCATTACACCGAGAATGCAAAGATTTTGTTGATTTTGCCTCATTGCGTCTCATACAACAAAGTAGCATTTAAAATATTAGATATTTATTTCATACGCTAAAAAATAACAATTCATCATGAATTCATGATATGACATTGGTGAAGTTTTTGAATGGTTATCGACTGATAGAAACGTGTAGGATAGCCATGTTCATTATGTGTTTGTTAGTCTACAAGAAATCTTACCTTTTGTGGCGCCTAAAGTCGCCACTAAAGATAAAAATTTCGCAACTAAAAACGTTTAGTGTCGACCAAAGGGTTGCTACACTAAGCCGAAACTAAAAAATTTTTACTGCCGACTTTTGTGTATTGCCACTAGAAGTGAACTTATTGTGGCGAAACTATAGTCGCTGCAAAAAGGAAACTTTGATGCAACAAAAAGGGTCCCACAAATTAAATTTTGAGGGGGGTTCACCACTATAGAATACTCTTTTGTGGCGATAGACCTCTTTTGTGGCGACTTCTATCGCCACAAAAACCATTACCGTTTTAGTGGCAAGATCTAGTCGCCACTAAAGCCTATTTTCCCACAACTATATAATTACCAAAATCCAATTGCAATCTGTTTTTGAAGTTAATATAATGTAGATTTCTATCAAAGGTGTACCAATACTAAAAGCATTCGATATAAATCCAACAAAATATCAAAAGTTTTTCAAATATTATATATACTTACATTACTAGAAAGTCTTACTTAAGAATTACAAGATATTTCATTTGTCATTGTCATTGTACGCATTATATATATATGACCAAAAAAACAAAACAAATAAGTATCTTCAAGCTGTTATCACTACTATAAGCATATACACATGACCAAAGCAAAATACTAAGTGCCTTTAAGGTCCTTGGTCAATGCCATCTCCGATTGTTTAAGAACCTTGTCCTTGTTTTTAAGAGGAAAAAAACACAATATCACTTTGACAATTCTTATGATTAATGCAAGTAGTAAAATTATCAAATTGTCATGTCTAAAATTGGTAAATTCAATTAAGAAAGCAAAATAAAAATCAAACAATGAGATGGTTAAACTCTGGTGCAAGCAAATCCGAGGGAAAGCTAAACACGAAGAAGACGCGGAAGAAAACAAGAATAAAAGATAGAAGCAAGACAAATCTTGCTTCGATTCAAAAGAACAGTGAGGAACTTGTCTCAAAGCTCGATCGAATGAAGGCCAAGATGCACCTATGCTATGCAACAATCCTCAAGAAGAACAAGCTTCTTGCAAATTGAATGATCAAAGAAGAAGATTGTTCAAACGATTCACACCGAATGACACAAGTTCTTAAAAGCTCACGTCGGGGTTTGGCTCCATCGAAGACTCACCATAGCACTTGCTATGTTTAATCATTCAACAATAACTAACTTACAATGAAATGGAAAAGGAGTATTTATAGACTAAGCTAAGGACAAAATAGTGAAGGGTCACAGGCGACCAATAGGAGCAAGCCATGCAGGGCTGTTTTAGTGAGTGTTCGGTCACTCCTTCAACCGAACACATGACTCCGGGCACTTGAGCTCGAGCTTCTTCACTTCGGTGCTTGGTCGCTTGGCTCAGCTCGTCTTGACATCGATCGCTCTTCCTTCAGTTAATTGGATTTACTTCGGCACCTATGTTGAGTGCTTGGTTAAGGTTCGGTCACTCCTCTCTTCGAGCTCAAGCTTGTAGATGAAGCTTCGGTTCTTGAGCTCGAATATTCAGCTTCGGGGTAGTTGCTTTCCTTCGGCCAAGCCAAGTGAATATGAACATCGTGCAGAAGTTTGGCTTTGCTTCATGTCATTGGCCTCGGTGGATCGAACACTTGATCAGCACGTGTTTGGGCTGCATCATCCTCCCCTTCTTGAGAAGATTTCGTCCTCGAAATCGAGCCCTCCTCGTCCTCCGAAGTCTGACCTACAACACAAGGAACTAAGTCAGAAACATTAAAGGTGTTGGACACGTTATACTCACCAAGGAGGTCGATCACGTAAGCATTGTTGTTGATTTTGGTCAACACTTGAAATGGACCATCCCCTCGAGGAGCCAACTTTCCTTTTCTTTGGTTCGGGAAGCGTTCCTTTAGGAAGTGAACCCAAACCCAATCCCCCTTCTTTAATTCCAACTTTTTACGCCCCTTGTTTTTCTTTGATGCAATATTTGCATAAGCTTCCTCGAGGTTCTTCTTCACCTTTGCATGCAACTCGATCAAGGTAGTGGCTCACCGAGTACCTTTAAAATCTATAACAGAATCTCGAGGCAATGGGGTTAAATCAAGTGGAATCAAAGGATTAAAACCATACACACATTCGAACGGGGTCATATTGATCATTCGATGCACCGTTCTATTGTATGCAAATTCCATCATGGGCAAACGATCAGCCTAGTTTCCGACCTTGCCTTTGGTCATTGCTCGAAGTAAAGATCCCAAGGTTCGGTTAACTACCTCGGTCTGTCCATCAGTCTGAGGATAGTGAGAGGTCGAGAATAGTAGCTTAGTGCCGAGGGCACCCCACAAACATTTCCAAAAATGACTCAAGAATTTTGAATCTCGATCACTCACAATAGTACGAGGCACACCATGCAGTTTCATCACATTAGAAATAAACAAAGTAGCTACATGTTGTGCATCATCACACTTTTTGCAAGGAATAAAGTGAGCCATTTTTGCAAAACGGTCGACTACGACAAAGATACTATCATGTCCACCCACCGACCTCGGTAACCCCAACACAAAGTCCAAGGATATATCAACCCAAGGTAGATCAGGCATAGGCAGCGGGGTATACAAACCATGAGGGTTGGACCTCGATTTAGCTTTCTTGCAACCGAGACAAGTGTTGCAAAGAATTTCCACATCTCTCCGCATTTTGGGCCAATGGAACTGCTCGGTTAAGATACCAAGAGTTTTGTCGACACCGAAGTGTCCCATCAAGCCTCCGGAGTGAGCTTCTCGAACTAAGAGCTCTCTCCACGATGACACTGGCACACAAACCCTCCCATTTAGAAGAGGTAGCCATTGTGCCAGTGGTATTTCTCAACCCTTCGGCCACTCAAGATTGCGTCACGAATGCATTTTAGCTTGGGATCGTCTCCGTACATCGATTTGATGCTTTCGAATCCCATGAGCCTTGAGGCGAGAGTGGTCGCTAAAGCAAACTTCCTTGATAGCGCATCGGCCACAACATTATCTTTTCCCTTTTTGTAATGAATTACATAGGGAAAGCTTTCAATGAATTCTACCCACTTGGCATGCCTTCGGTTCAATTTCTCCTGATCTCGGAGATGTTTCAAAGATTCATGATCACTTTTAATCATAAACTCTCGAGGCCACAAATAGCGTTGCCAATGGGCGAGTGCTCGAACGAGGGCATACAACTCCTTGTCATACATTGAGTAGTTCAAGGTTGCACCCTTAAACTTTTCGCTAAAGTAAGCGATCGGCTTCGATTCTTGCATCAGCACTCCTCCGATCCCAACTCCGGACGCATCACCCTCGACTTCGAATGCTTTGTCGAAGTCAGGGAATTGCAACAACGGGGCAGAGCAAAGCCTCCGTTTCAACTCTTGGAAGGCCCTTTCTTGGGACTCTCCCCACACAAAGGGTTGGTCTTTCTTAACCAGCTCGGTTAAGGGAGCTTCCACAGTGCTAAAGTCACGAACAAACCTTCGGTAAAAACTAGCTAAGCCATGGAAGCTTCGAACTTGTGATACCGAGGTTGGAGTTGGCCAATCTTTGATGGCTTCGACTTTTGACTCGTTGACTTCAACACCATTAGTACTGACAACGAATCCTAGAAAGACTACATGTTCGACATAAAAGGCACATTTCTTGAAGTTAGCATATAACTTTTCTTCTCTAAGCTTATCAAGCACTAGCCTTAGGTGTTCAACATGTTCATCCATAGTTTTGCTATAAACAAGTATGTCATCGAAGTAAATGACAACAAACTTATTTATGAACGGTTAGAGCACATGGTTCATCAGTCGCATGAATGTGCTCGGTGCGTTGGATAAGCCAAATGGCATCACCAACCATTCATAGAGATCGAACTTGATCTTGAATGCGGTTTTCCACTCGTCTCCGGGTTTCATTCGGATTTGGTGGTAACCGGACCTGAGGTCTATCTTCGTAAAGCATGAAGAACCACTTAACTCGTCTAGCATGTCATCTAATCGAGGAATAGGTTGACGATACTTTACCGTTATTTTGTTAACTGCTCGGCAATCAACGCACATTCGCCATGTTCCACCTTTCTTTGGGACAAGTATAACAGGAACGGCGCAAGGACTCAAGCTCTCTTGAACGAGGCCCTTGTTCAGCAACTCATCGACCTGCCTTTGGAGCTCTTTGGTGTCTTCGGGATTACACCGGTATGCAGGTTTGTTGGGGATTTGGGACCCCGGTACGAAGTCGATTTGGTGCTCGATTCCTCTCAACGGAGGTAATCCACCTGGCATTTCTGCGGGAAACATGTCTCCGAAGTCCTGCAAAACACTTTGTACAGCACTAGGCAAAAGGTTATCGTTATAAAAATCATCATTAGAGTTTAGAAAGATACCCTTGTGCACGAGGCAAATCATCATCTGATCATTGTCGTTGCCTCATAGGAACTCACCCGGTTCCATGATTGCACAGACATTTCTTACCTCGGGCAGTGAGCCTTTGTCTTCGGCCCCAATTTTTGTTCCCATCGGAAGCTTAGCTTTGGCCGCTTCTTTCAGTTCTTTCATCCGTTTATAGTCCTCGGTGACTTGTTTTGGAGACAAGGGTTTGAGTATAAAACTCTTCCCTTCGAGCTTTGTAGTGTAAGTGTTGGATCTTCCATTGTGAACAACCGACCGATCATACTGCCATGGTCGACCCAATAGCAAATGACAAGCTCGCATCGGCACCACATCCAACATCATTTCATCTTGATATTCTCCAATTCTAAACTTGATCCACACTTGTTTGGCAACCTTCAATTCTCCACACTCGTTCAACCATTGTAATTTGTAAGGATGGGGATGTTTCAAAGTGGGTAGTCCCAATTGTGAAATCAAGGTTGGGCTCACCACATTCGCACAACTACCCGAATCAATGATCATCGAACACACCTTCCCCCTCACTCAACATGGGGCATGGAAAATATTTTCTCTTTGGTTGTCCTCTTCTTCGAGAGTCATGCAGCTCAAATTCCTTCGAACCACAAGAAACATTTCCGGATGATCAGCTTCGGCAGCTTCACGACCATCATCATCATCAGCTCGGTCAATCTCCTCGATATATTCCTCCTTGGTGTCACTCGCCTGCTCACAAACTTCTCCATTGTCGAGCACAAGCATAACCTTGCGAGTTGGACACTCTTTTGCCATGTAACCATAACCTTTGCATTTATGGAACTGAATATTTAAAGCACTAGGAGAGTTTAGTTGAACTTTACCTCCCACTTCTCTTGGCTGGTTAACGGTCACACCCATTCGAAGGGTTTCCTCGAATCTCTAACAGTGTTAGCACTTGTTGGATGAGGACTCTTCCATTCTTTGCCTCGGTTCAGAAGAGTTAAAGTAGTGACTCCTCGATACCGGTTTGCCTTATCATCCTTCACCAATTTCTCAACTTCGGTGGCAGCTTCGAACAGATCTTCCAACGTGTGGTACACGTGTAGCCTCAATTGAGATGACACATCCCGAGCCAAGCCATTTTTGAACCGAATAGTGGCTTGTTCTTCATCTTCTTCCAGATCTAGATTCAATCGAATTCTCTTGAACTCATCGTGATACTCTTGGACTGACTTGGACCCTTGCATTAGCTCATAGAGCTTTTGTAATTGAGTTTGCCTATACTTAGCACTCAAATACTTAGCATCCATTGCTCTCTTCAACTGTGCCCAAGTAATGACTTCGGGATAGGCATTCCTTCGTCTATGCCTTTTGTCAGCTTCCCACCATGTAGATGCATACGGTTTGAATGAAGCAATGGCATAGGCAGCTTTCCTCTCATCGGTCATCTCATTGGTTTCGAAGATTCGCTCCATTTTAAACTTCCACTCAAGATATTCATCCGGATCACCAGTTACTTTAAAGGGCGGAATAGTGATCTTGACACTGTTCAAGTTGGAATCTCGAGCACCTCGAACCGGTTCGGGATGCTCATCATAGTAGTCATCAGCCTCACGCTCAATATGTCGTTCAACATTTGCGCCTCGGCCTCGTCCTCAGAAATTTCCACGACCTCGATGAGCCTGCCTTCGTTGATCAAACGGTGGCTCATATTCAGGTTCGGCATCAGGGAATTCTCCTTCATCTACCTCTTCATCAATGACCTCAATTTGTCTTTGGGTCATTGGAAGTGGTACTCTCTCACCTCAGGGAATGCCCAAGTGTTGCTTCCCAGCTTGGGGATTGCCCAAGTTTTGTTGTATTTGGGGATTGCCCAAAACTTCCTTTCGAACAGCCTCACTCTTCAACTGATGTTGTCGAACAAGCTCAGCAAACAGCTTAGGTTTCATCGGAGTGGAGCTGCTAGTTCCAGCGCCGGACCCAGGTAAGGCCACGGACACACTTCCTTGCTCGAGTTGAGCTACTCGAGCACTCACTCCTCTTACTTCGGCACTGATGCCTTGTATCGCAGCCATGAGATCGGCTAGCGACACTACGGGCTTCTCAATGCCTTTTCCATCGCCTCTATTCCCAGCCATGGTACCTACACAAATCAAAGACCAAATAGAATGTTAAGGTTAGAATTCAGCTCACACACTCCTTCACCTTTGATTGATGGCACTCGGGTCCACTCAATTTATGGGTTCGGTTTTGGTCACTCAAGAACTTGTAGCCAATGGCTTCCTCGGTTGATCAACTTCTCTCAGTTCCTTCGAATTTGACAAGTTACAATGTCTCCTTCAGGATGAGTAAATTGATATGACTCGATGGAACGGACACTTTTTTACTCTTGCACTTCTGGAAGTCAAAAGAATTTTCTACAAAAGTTGGACTTCGGTCTCCCCACGCACGAGTTCCTATAAGTTCAAATGAGTTAGTACGACCTCGAGTAGGAAGAATTACTCAAAGATCCACTAACTAGATTTATCGAACACAAGAAAAGTGAAAACCTAGGAGAATCTACCCTCCGATTCCTCTTCGGAATCTCTTTCGAATACACCAACTCTTGTCCGTACAAGAGTGGTCCCTCCTTGGTAAGGATAGGGTTTTACCTTATCCAATTCCCTTTTCTAGCCGACAAATTTTTCACCTGGGTTTTGATCTTTACACTTTACCCCTTTCTTCTTCAATGGAACAGTAAAGTTTTGCTCCGGTGTACGGACAACTTAACTTAGTTCACTGACCAAGAATTTTAACAGAGTTTGGGTTGCTTCTTTCAACTCCGGTAACAACCAACAGAGGAATTTTTGTTCAAAGTTCTTTAAGCTAAGACTCAGCTCCTCGCGTCCGTTCACTGTTACAAAACGTAACAATTTTCCGGTGTACGGACGATGACTCAAAACACAGAACTTCGAAATATAAGCACAAAACAAACCCAAATCAATCAAGAACCGCCAGTCTTCACCGGAGACAACCAAAAACACACCGGGTTCGAAATCTGTCACCACTAAGCTCATAACAGTCCAAAATTTTGTCGAGAAACCCTAGTCACCAACATTGTACATCGGGTGCTCAAATCAATCCTTGGACAGTGGTGAACACAAATCAATGATTGCTTGATTCAAACAACCAACAAGTCAAACAAATTTTTGAATTTTTCTTTCTACTTTTTTTTTTAATAAACACCACAGCAACAACAATCCACAACAAGGAAGAAAGCTGAAACTAGAGACACAAGCACGAATAAACGAACAGGTTTTGAGGTTGTAAGAACAAACTCAAACCTTACTCTGATACCAAGATGCTGCAAGCAAACCCGAGGGAAAGCTAAACACGAAGAAGACGCGGAAGAAAACAAGAATAAAAGATAGAAGCAAGACAAATCTTGCTTCGATTCAAAAGAACAGTGAGGAACTTGTCTCAAAGCTCGATCGAATGAAGGCCAAGATGCACCTATGCTATGCAACAATCCTCAAGAAGAACAAGCTTCTTGCAAATTGAATGATCAAAGAAGAAGATTGTTCAAACGATTCACACCGAATGACACAAGTTCTTAAAAGCCCACATCGGGGTTTGGCTCCATCGGAGACTCACAATAGCACTTGCTATGTTTAATCATTCAACAATAACTAACTTACAATGAAATGGAAAAGGAGTATTTATAGACTAAGCTAAGGAAAAAATAGTGATGGGTCATAGTCGACCAATAGGAGCAAGCCACGCAGGGCTGTTTTAGTGAGTGTTCGGTCACTCCTTCAACCGAACACGTGACTTTGGGCACTTGAGCTCGAGCTTCTTCACTTCGGTGCTTGGTCGCTTGGCTCAGCTCATCTTGACATCGATCGCCCTTCCTTCGGTTAATTGGATTTACTTCGGCACCGATGTTGAGTGCTCGGTTAAGGTTCGATCACTCCCCTCTTCGAGCTCAAGCTTGTAGATGAAGCCTTCGGTTCTTGAGCTCGAATATTCAGCTTCGGGGTAGTTGCTTTCCTTCGGCCAAGCCAAGTGAATATGAACATCGTGCAGAAGTTTGGCTTGGCTTCGTGTCATTGGCCTCGGTGGATCGAACACTTGATCAGCACGTGTTCGGGCTGCATCAAACTCCCATGTCTAATCAACAAGACAGCCACAAGTTTAACCCTTTTTCTCAATAATTGTATATCTCTATCCAAGCTTAAACTACTACCGGGTAAAGTTGTTATTCAATAACAGATTATAAGAGCAGGGGTTATGTAAATTTAAAATAGTAAAACATCGGAAATAAGTAGCTAAACGTGGGTACCTACAACAAGAACAACCAAGAAAAGACATAAGCATCAGATCTAAAGAGAAATGTGCACTAATGGCTTAGTTTATAAGTATTTTAATATAAGCACCAGTCTTTCTCATAGTTTCCAGATAAACAAGAAGCAACAAAAACATACTCCCTCCGTCCCAATTTATGTGGCACCATTTGACCGGGCACGGAGTTTAAGAAAATAGAGGTTGACCTTGTTAAATATCAATTTTATCCTTGAAAAAGTAAGAGAGAGAAGATTTGAGTAGTAAAAAAGTTGTTGGTATGTTTAAAAGTATGTAGGGTCCAACAAGGGTAAAATAGAGATGATGTATTAAATAGTTGTCAAATAAGGAAAGGTGCCACTTATTTTGGGACAAACAAAAAAGGAAATGGTACCACATAAATTGGGACGGAGGGAGTAGAAACATTTGTAATTCTAGAAACATGCAAATTTTATGACTTTCCCACAGAGGAACACTGCCCATTGTTTACTTGTATTAATGCATTTCAATTTTTGGTTTACTCCATCACTCGCTATAGGCAAGAAAATGAAAAACAAACTCCTACATACTTCACATGAAGTTACCTATACAGATTGTTTAACCAAGATCCGATTTTAGACCGATTAATAATTAAATTATATTTACGGGGTCACGATCGATAGTTTAGATTAAGAGTTTAAATGACAAGCTAAAGCAGCGTAAGATTTTTAAATGATACGGGAACGAGATATAAACAAGAATTAACAATGATAAAGCGAAAATAAAGACGGATAAAAATAACCGCGTTGTATCGCTTATCCCCAGTGAGAGTTCTTCGGTACTGGTCGTACTTAGAAGATTAGGGAACGAAGTGTTGGATGTATATAAGTAAAGAGTAGTATTTTAGCAAGAGCGAGGGAGTATTCTTATTGATATAGACATGAAGTAAAGTTGTGTTACAATGGCTTAGAACAAATGCTATTTATAGGTCTGATAGGCGTCCGTTGGGTTTTGTAACCGCTGGGCACGTATCCGTTGGATATGTAACCGCCGGGTTG
Source organism: Petunia axillaris subsp. axillaris (assembly GCA_029990575.1). Classification (NCBI taxonomy): domain Eukaryota; kingdom Viridiplantae; phylum Streptophyta; class Magnoliopsida; order Solanales; family Solanaceae; genus Petunia; species Petunia axillaris. The sequence continues at coordinate 5,246,125 of JARKNS010000001.1, read as the reverse complement.
TAATGATTGCCTTTATGACTATTAATTGAATGATTGCACATGATCTGGTTAGTAACTGCTTATTCAGATCGTGTTAACTGATGAGGCGTTTCATAATTACTTTGGATCTGTTCGCGATAACTGTCTGTCCGTTGGGTATCTGTCCGGTAGAACTTCTGCCCGTGCCACGTGGTTGACATGTGTCATCTTTCAGGTGTTGTAAGCTTTTATCCAATACAGATAGTCCCCGTACTTCTCGACCAGAGTATCTGTTCGAGGAGTGGATATGAATTCTGGTGGGAATTTCTACTTTGTAAAATCCAATCTTTGTGTGACGAAGCTTAGTGACGTATGTATCTTATCAGTTACGTGACAAACCCTTATGACGTGCGCATTAAATGCGCCGTATAAAAAAAAGTAACTGCAGCCGGCATGCCTGCGCGTTTGCAGTCCACTCTGAAGTGACTACTGCGCGTTCCAAGGGTAAAAGTAATGATTTTAACTGCCTCAATCACGTGCACACGTCGGCTGTTGATCGCGAGGTGACCGCTGCACTTCAGGGTAATGATGATACTATAAAAATTGGCGAAACCTATTCCTTCTTTTGACGGTCGAATCTGATCATGGTCTCTTGGATAGCCTTTACGTGTTTCGAAGGACCTTGATGGGCCGAATTTCTACTCTTATAAATAGGGGTTTGCTGAATGAGAAACCTTTTACTTGCTTTTATTTCTTCTCTGTTAATTCTTGAAAATCTTTGAACAACTTTCAATTCTTCTTGCGAACTTCTTAACTCTTCTGAAATCATGTCTTCAAGAGCTAGAAAAAATCAAAATGTAGACACGGCTTGTAGTTCCTCAGCGGCCACTCCTAGGCCCAGGGCTACTCAGGCTACCGCTGCGGAGATTATCCCCAAAAAATGGGGTGAGTTAGAGGCAGACTGCAACATCAAGGCCTTCAATAATCATCATGGGGATACGCACAACTGGCCGGCGTATAGATTTAAATCTGGGATCACATCGGAGCTAATCCCACAAGTCAGGATGGACTGCCGCTGGGATGATAGGGTTCCCCTCTTGCCGGTCTTTGAAGAGGAGAATATTACCTCCCACAGGGCTGGGTGGAGAGCTATGTGCACCTACCCTTTCACGGTGGGATGTAAACTACCCCTGCATCCTGTATTGGAAAGGCTTTGCAGGGAATATTTACTCTGCCCCGGGGCAACTGTGCCCCAGTATATATAGAATAGTTACGCTTTTGGATTGGTTTGCGACGGAAACCGACCAATCTTTTGGATATTAACATTTCATTTCTTTGTATAGTATACAAATTTTCAAAGATGGCTATGTGAATGCCAGGATGCGCGGGAACAAGGGCTTGGTGCGCAGTTCTGAAGACACAGGTGACCGGAGTTGGTTACACCGGTATGTGTTTGTGCGCACCTCGGCCTTGACTTTTGATTCTAAGACTTATCTTCTCGAAGTTTGGAACAAGAAGCGTAAGTCCCCGAGTATTTTTGAGATTTTTCGTGCTCTTCCTCTTCTTCTTCTTCTTATCTGCTTACTTTTTTTGACTGCTTTTTGTAGCGGCAAAGCGACCCTACGACGGGCTCATATCTGTTGATGAGCTGACGGTGTGGGTCGAGGCAATTTTGAAGGAGTTCTCTCCTGAGAGGAGAGAATGGGCGCATTTTGCTGCGCAGAAGAGTCTGATCGTGAAAACTCATGGTGAGAGTATTTCTTCTTTTGTGATTATTCCTCTCATTTGTAACTTCTCCGTGTCTGAAGGTTTTATCTTTTGCAGGTCTGGGTACTCAAGGGGACTTCTTTCCTGCTCCCCCCCAGGACGTACCTTCCGAGCTTGTCGTTGATCCAGATGTTAAGGTTGCATCTATACTAGCTTCAGTGGAGGCACTGCGCGGCAGGGAGGGTGGCGAGGAACTCTTGTCCGGTGGCCTTGGTTCTTTGAAAAGAAAGAAGAAGAGCCGGGTTGAGGGCAGAGCACGGAAAAGGTCTGTTCGTAAGACTTCTGTTGTTGCCGGGCAAGCCTCAACTGCTGGGGGTGAGCCTTCGCCCAGAGCCAATGTACCAGAGTCTGCAGAAGAGAATATCAAGACTACTGCTGAAGTCCCCGAATCTGCACGGGGAGAAGGTTTAGACAAGGAGGTTATCAATCTTTCAGATACTGAGATCGAAGTCAATGAACCCCTTGCGCGAAAACCTTATCTTCGGAGTGATAAGAGGAAGCTTGAAGAGGATGCTGCCCGTACTCTGGAGAGGAGTCCCCGAGTTGATGAAGGGGTGAAGGCGGCTCCTTCCCGTGTGGACAAAGGGAAAAGGAAAATAGGTGAAGAAGAAGAAGAAGAAGAAGAAGAAGAAGAAGAAGAAGAAGAAGAAGAAGAAGAAGCGAGGTAAGAGGCTTCCCAAGAGAGTGGCCGAGGTCCTCGTGTTTTTCGTTTCGAGGACCTGGAAAATGTGGCCACTGAGGGGGCGACGCCTGTCGGTCTTCGCGAGTGTGACACGATAGATCTCGGACTGGAAGGTGACTCCAACTTATCAACAACAAGGCTCATTTGGCGGTCAGTCATCGACGGCCAAACCGGATTGAAGGATATTAGGGGTGTGCGTTACAAGTTCGGGCCAAACTATCCTTCTGAACAGGCTTGGGAACCCAAGTAGTGTGAGAGGAAGCATACCATGAAACTGTCCCCTGATGTTAACTTCATATCTGGGCCGGGTAGCTTAGCTAAGGCTGTCTCTTCACTCATCGGCCCCCGGGAAGAATGGGTGATGAGGGAACTGAGTGATGAGGAGCTAGCCTTTCAGATTGCTGTTGATTCCACCCGGGTAAGTGTTTTACCGCTCTGCGTTGGGAATAACTTCGACCTCAGATTTCTAACTTTAGCTTATTTTGTTTTATCAGTCAAGTATGGTGGCTGCCGAACTCCTGTTCCGCTCCAGGATCAACAATGTCGATCAAGTACTCGAGGTAAAGAAAGAGTTGCTGAATGCTCTGAAGGAGAACAGGATCCTGGCAGAGCAGTGTGGTCTCCTAGGGCGTGAAGTTAATCGACTAACTGATGTTAGCAATGAGCGACTTGAGCAGATTAACGAACTCACCAAGGAGAAGGACCTTCTTTTTAGAGAGAAAGAAGGGTTCGCACGCTCTGCCCAGGGCCTGGAGAGTCTACTTGAAGAATGTAAGGCTTCACTGAACAGTGCTATTGATGATCGCGCATCTCTTGAGATGAATCTGCGAAGGGCTAACGAAGAATCCGTTAGGGCCAGAGCTGAGATCCAGGCTGCAAAGGATCAGGTTGCTCAGTCGATGAGTTCTCAGACCGCACTATCCAAAGACTTGGCAAACCTGCGCGATCAATCTGAAATTAAGGCCAAGCTTGCTGCGCTCGAAGCTAAACGTTCATTGCTTGGGCAGATTCAAGCTAAGCAGGTTAATGTTGAAGAGATGATGCAGATGACGAAGAGCGCTGTTTGCAGAATAAGACAAGCACAAAGTCTTTCTCCTGAGGAGTCTGAAGGTGAAGATGAGGATGAAGATGAAGATGATGGCGAGAGTTTGGGAGACGATAGCAGAATCGACGGAGTTGGTGCGTCGGGTTCTGATCGTAGCCCCAAAAGCTGATGCCTTTCCCCAATCTTTGGGTTTGTTTATCTAGCGAGAGCCGGATTTAATTTTTTGTGGATAGAGGTCTTGTAAAGACTCTCTGATCTATGTATGGCCGGTTCCATTTGGCCTTTGATCACTCTGTAAACTTCTGTCAGCCGTTTTCGGCATCTTATCATTTTACAGGATTATATATATGATTTTAGATCTATTCAATGACTATATTTACTCTGAATTTTTGATCTTTTGTTTGTATGTATTGTGGCCTTCGTGCCTTATGTTTAGGAGTTTTTTGAAGTTTGAACTTTATTAAGTTCTGGTCTCCAAAAGTCTGCCCGAATGTTTTAACTTAGCCTTTCCTTAGGAAGAGGTTGTAAGTTGTGAATAATCTACGCAGATATTTTTATTCTGACCGAGTCGTGGTCATTAGACTTTTGGCCGAATCGTTGCCTTTTGCGCATAACTTTGCTTATCGTCTTGATAATCGAAAGTCGTCGCATGACTTTGTAGATTGGCTCTGGCCGAGTCGCTGGCCTTGTGAACGACTTCTCTTATTTTCGTGGAAGTTTGTCACGTAAAAAATTTTGACAAACTTCAAAAACCCGCCTTTCTGCAAGGTCTTTCGCTTTTTGGCAAGATCTTTTCTGGCCTACAGGGGCCTCTCACCACCCTCCTCATTTTTATGTTGGAACACGGGAAGTGATAACATAAAAAGAGTTGAGGCAAGCTGCATATAGAAGAACACATATAACTAAACGAGGAGTGTGTCCGTTGTGGGATTCGAACCCACAGCCGCGAAGTTGAAGAACTTCGAGCTCTACCAGTTAAGCTAAACGGATCTGACCTTATTCAGGTCGTTAGTACCATTTAGAAAAAGCATATTAAAATTAAGAACTTTCGTAAAAGTAAAAGGCAAGCCCAAGATAACTAACCGTTTTACCACTCAAAAGTGATACCTTTTGAGGTGAATCACATTCCAACTGTTTGGGACAGATGAGTCGTCTGGTCGTGCCAAGCGATAAGATCCCTTGCCGACTGAAGCGATTACCTTGTAGGGGCCTTCCTAGTTAGGGCCAAGCTTCCCAGAATTTGTTTCTTGTGTGCTCTGGGAGACTTTCCTTAGTAGAAAATCTCCAACATGGAAGCTTCGTACGCGCAGTCCCTGATTGTAATATTGTTCAATTCGTTCTTTCTGGGTGATCACTCGTACAAGGGCTAGCTCCCTTCGTTCTTCGAGGAGGTCCAGCTCTTCGGAGAGGTTGACTGAGTTAGATTCTTCAGTAGCATGTGCGTATCGCAAGCTGGGTTCGCCGATTTCGACTGGGATTAAAGCATCTGCACCGTACACCAATGAATAAGGAGTCTCTCCAGTACTCATTTTTATCGTTGTGTGATAAGCCCATAATACGCCAGGTAACTCTTCTACCCAACACGTCTTTGCCTGCTCGAGGCGCTTTTTGAGGGATTCAACGATGATTTTGTTGGTAGATTCTGCTTGTCCATTAGCAACAGGATGATATGGAGAGGAAGTGATCCTCTTGATGTGTAGATCGTCGAGGAACCTAATCACTTTCTGGCCGATGATTTGTGGGCCGTTATCCATGACTATTTCCTTAGGTGCTCCAAAGCGACATACGATAAAACGCCAGAGGAAGTCGACAACCTCTGTTTGTCGTATCCTTGTGTATGCTGCCGCTTCGACCCACTTGGTGAAGTAATCAGTGATGATTAATAAGAAACGCATTCCTCTTTCCGCTGTGGGAAGAGGACCAACTATATCCATCCTCCATTTCATGAAGGGCCACGGAGAGATTATTGAATGGAGCGGTTCTGCTGGCTGATGGAGAAGATGTGCGAACCTCTGGCATTTGTCACATTTTTTAACAAATTCGTTCGTATCTTTCTCCATTTTGTCCCAATAATAACCTGCGCGAATCAGCTTTCGGGCTAACGCCTTGCCCCCGGAATGATTTCCACAACAGCCTTCATGGACTTCCCTCATCACGTAGTGGATTTGATTTGGTCTGAGACATTTTGCGAGAGGTCCTGCAAACATTTTGCGGTAGAGGTCGCCGTTGACGATTGTATACCGAGCAGCTTTTATTCGGAGCTTGCGAGTGGCTTTTGTGTCAACGGGTAGAGTTCCAAGGAGAAGATTGTTTGTTATCTCATTCCGCCAGTCCCAAGTAGCATTGATGGTATTGACTTCGAACTTTTCTCGGTCTATGGTTGTGTAGAGCAGTTGAACAACAGCTGAAGAGCTGGCTGTTCCCATCTCTGCCACCTACCCTAGATTCGTGAGAGCATCAGCTTCATAGTTCTCTTCCCGTGGAATCTAAAGTGCCTCCCACTCATCAAACTGTGTTAGGAGTTCTTTCACTCGGGCGAGGTATACCTGCTTCCTGGATTCTCGTGCACTGAAGCCTCCAGTTATCTGATTGACTACCAGCTGAGAGTCACTTTTGAGTTTGATGATGGTTGCTCCATAACTTCGGGCTAGTTCCAATCCTGCAACAACGACCTCATATTCGGCCTCATTGTTAGTAATAAATAGGCACTTGATAGCCTACCTGACCGTCTCTCCGGACGGAGCGACGAGAACCAATCCAAGACCGGACATTTTGACGCTCGAGGAGCCGTCAGTGTAAAGGGTCCACGCGCCAGGAGCCTGCCCAGCATAAAGAACAGCTTCCTTTTCTGCCTCAGAGTATATATTAGCGCTAAAATCTGCCACGAAGTCTGCTAAAACTTGTGACTTTATTGTTATCCTAGGCTGGTAGGTGATATCAAATTCACTTAATTCTATAGCCCATTTTACTAACCTTCCTGAAAATTCAGGTTTGGGCAAAACATTTCGCAAAGGAAAGGTTGTAACCACAGCTATTGAATGACTTTGAAAGTAAGGGCGTAACTTATGAGCAGCAGTTACTAGTGCTAATGCCAATTTTTCCAAAGGTTGATAGCGCGTTTCTGCATCAATTAGAGCTTTGCTGATGTAATAGAGAGGAAGTTGTTTACCTTTTTCTTCCCGAACTAGAACGGCGCTTACCGACGATTCTGAGACTTCCAGATAAATCAGCAACTACTCCCCCTGCTGAGGTGCAGAGAGCAGTGGTGGATTGGACATGTACTTTTTTAGATCTTTCAACGCCTGTTGGCATTCAGGGGTCCACTCGAATTCCTTGTTTTTCTTTAAAACGTCAGAGAAACTATTGCATCGGTCGGATGATCAGGAAATGAATCTTCGCAGGGCTGCCACTCTTCCTGTCAATTTCATGACGTCCTTTCGGTTGTGGAGTATGTCTGGAATTGATTCAATGGCTTTGATCTGAGCGGGATTGACTTCAATTCCACGCTGAGAGACGATGAAGACCAGGAACTTCCCCGATCCGACTCCGAATGAACATTTCTCTGGGTTCAGCTTCATGTTGTACTGATCCAGAATCTGGAAAGCTTCTTTTAGATATGTCAGATGGTCCTCTGCTCGTTTTGACTTGATCAACATGTCATCGATGTACACTTCCATAGTCTTTCCGATATGTTCATGGAACATTCGATTGACTAGGCGCTGATATGTCGCACCTGCATTTTTCAACCCGAATGGCATAACTTTATAGCAATACGTACCTCTGCAGGTTATGAATGTTGTTTTCTCCTGGTCCTCTGGGTCCATCAATATCTGGTTATATCCAGAATATGCGTCGAGGAAGGTGACCACCTCGTGCCCGGCTGTTGCGTTGATCAGTTGATCTATCCTGGGAAGGGGATACGAATCCTTCGGGCAGGCTTTGTTTAGATCCCTGAAGTCAATGCAGACTCACTAATTACCATTTTTCTTGGGCACAACGACCACGTTGGCTAGCCAGTCCAGGTATTTGACTTCGCGTACAGATCCAATTTTTAACAGCCGATCGACCTCGTCATTAATGACCTGGTTCCGAAAAGCTCCTTGTTGGCACGTCTTTTGTTTTACCAGGCGATGGTAGGGATCGACGTTCAGCCTGTGAGTAATAATGTCTGGTGAAATACCTGTCATATCTGCGTGAGACCAGGCGAACGTTGTATGCCGTTCCTTGAGGAACTGGAGGATATCTCCTCGTAGACGTTCGCTCAATTCGGTCCCTAAGTATACTTTCCGTTCCGGTTTATCTACGAACAATTCTTCGGGTTCCAAAGCTTTCACGGTCGGCATGTGGTTTCTCTTTCGTCCATCTTCGTGATGAATTCCGGGACCTCGTACTTCATTTCTCCATGCGGCACATCTGGTCCCGGTCACTATAATTGCTATTTGTTTTCTTCAGGCTGTTTGAGAGCCACTGAGTAGCAATCTCGGGCAGAGCGTTGCTCTCCTCGGACCTCACGTACCCCTCATTCGGATGGGAACTTCAATACCTGATGATAAGTTGAGGGAACAGCTTGCATATCATGGATCCAAAGGTCTCCTCATGATGATGTTGTAGGCTAGATCCGCATCAACAACATGAAAACTTGTCTCCTTCGCTACTCCTTCGGCGAGAGTTGTCAGGGTAATCTCGCCAAGAGTCTTCTCACTCGAATTGTTGAAACCGGAGAGAACTCGAGATATTGGTACGATCTTATCCGATAACTGCATCTCCCGCACAACCCGTGATTGGATAATGTTTGCAGAGCTGCCTGCATCAATGAGTACTCTATTGACGTCAAACTCCGCCACGCGTAACGTTATTACTAACGCATCAGCATGTGGGAATTGTGAACCATCTGCATTGGAGCCCTCGAATGTTATTATTCCTTCTGATCGTGGGCATTTGGCGTTTGTGATGGAGACCTTTGCATACTTCTTCGCTGTGAAGGTGACAAAATCTACCTCGATTCCACCTGAAATAACATTAACTGTCCTCCTTGGAGAAGACGCTCGTGGAGGTCCGGGTTTGTTTTGTTGTGCTTTTGCGTGAGTCTGCTTCCCCTTCTCGGTCAGGAACTCCTTCAAGAATCCCTGTTTCAACAAATGAGCAATTTCATACCTTAAGGCTTTGCAGTCCTCGGTGGTGTGACCGTGGTCGCGATGAAAATCACACCACAAGTCCTGGTTTCGCTTGTTTGGGTCGGTCTTCATGTCTTTTCGCCATTTGACCTTTTCTCACATGTTTTTGAGTGCTGCCACCTCTTCAGACACTTCTATGTTGAAGCTTGGCAGGCTCGGGGCTCCTCGGAGGCTTGATTCTGAATCATCTCTCCGGGACAGTCCTTTGTTGTTGCGGTTGCGTCCTTTGGAATTGCTGCGTGACTGGTCAGGGTACAGCTCGTAACGTACTTCTGATCTCTCTGTCTCCACTTTTCTGCCGCGGCCACCATTGCGTGCCTGCGTCCTTCCTCGGGTACCTGTTCCAATCAATTTATCTTCATCAATACAAACCTTTGAGTTGTAACGGTTGTAGATTTCCGACCAGCTGGCTGTTGGGAACTCCCGAAGAGACTCGTAAAGTCTGTGTGTGGCCTCTGAGCTCCTAATATCCAGACTGATAGTAAACGCGATTGCTGCCCAGCTGTCCGGTACTTTGGGAAGCATCATTCGCTCTCTTTGGAAGCGATCCACGTATTTGCGGAGAGACTCGTCGGGCCTTTGCTTGATTTCGAAGATATCTTCTACGCGGGTTTCTGTCTTCTGAGCGCCTGTGTGTGCCTTCACGAACAACTCAGCCATCTCTGCGAAAGACCCAATGGAGTTTGGTGGCAACATTGAGTACCATCGTAGAGCTCCATCTACTAGGGTTTCCACAAACTTCTTCAATTGAACAGATTCGATCTCCTCGTCGGTGAGATCGCTAGCCTTTATAAAGTTGCTGAACATCATGAGATGGTCGTTGGGATCAGATGTTCAACGATATCTTGAAATGTTTGGCATCTTGAACGTCTTAGGTATCGCCTTTGGGGCTGCCTCTTTCTTCCAAGATCGCTGGGAATACCGTTGGACATCGACTTTCTTCAGCGTGCGCGGAGCGCCTGGTATCTGATCAATTCTCTCATGGAGAGACTTTTGAAGTGCTTCCTGGCTTTCCTTGAATTGTTTGGTTAGAGCTTCCACAACAAGGGTCATTTCTGTAGACGCCATAGATCCTCCATTCCAATTCAGGTTGACTTGGGTCGTTGGATGTGCAGTCCCACCGTTGTTTCGTTCTTTACCTTGCCTTGAGGTATGTGAAGAAGGAACGTCACGACCAGGTGTTGCAGCGTCAGCTCTTGCGATCAGAGGGTTGCCCCTTCGAAGAGAGTTGAGTGCCTCGTTTATCCCTCGGTTCACCTCTGCCTGTTCCTGCATGAATGCAAAGAGTGTTTCCTGGAGATTCTCTTGGCTAGGGGAGAGACTCCTATGGCATCTTCTCCTGGGTGGGGTAGTGCTCTGAGAGCGCATACACCCATTTCGCTGCCTGACCGGTCCTTAGGAAGATTGTTGCTGCCCATCGGATGAATAGTCGGGAGAATAATTGGGACTTGGTGGAGGAGTACTTACCTGACTTCCGCCTACGATAGTTCGTTGTGAACTGCTTTCTGCCATGTTAGTTGTAGAGCAAAAAGATCGACGAAAAGAGGTATAATATCAGAAAAGATAAACTGTTAACCTACGAAGGCTATTGACCGGCTCCCACTGTGGTCTCCAAATTGTTTAACCTAGATCCAATTTTAGGCCGATTAATAATTAAATTTATATTTGCGGGGTCACGATCAATAGTTTAGATTAAGAGTTTAAATGATGAGCTAAAGCAGCATAAGATTTGTAAATGATACGGGAACGAGATATAAATAGGAATTAACAAAGATAAAGCGTAAATAAAGACAGATAAAAATAACCGCGTTGAATCGCTTATCCCCAGTGAGAGTTCTTCGGTACTGGTCGTACTTAGAAGATTAGGTAACGAAGTGCTGGATGTATAAGTAAAGAGTAGTATTTTAGCAAGAGCGAGGGAGTATTCTTATTGATATTGTAGACATGAAGTAAAGTTGTGTTACAATGGCTTAGAACAAATGCTATTTATAGGTCTGATAGGCGTCCATTGGGTTTTGTAACCGCTGGGCACGTATCCGTTGGATATATAACTGTCGGGTTGTAATGATTGCCTTTATGACTATTAATTGAATGATTGCACATGATCTGGTTAATAACTGCTCATTCAGATCGTGTTGACTGATGAGGCGTTTCATAATTGCTTTGGATCTGTTCGCGATAACTGTTTGTCCGTTGGGTATCTGTCCGGTAGAACTTCTGCCCGTGCCACGTGGTTGACACGTGTCATTTTTCAGGTGCTGTCAGATTTTATCCAATACACAGATAACCAAGTGCAATTAAAACATTAATACTAAAGGAGAACCGGTATCTAATTCAATAAAAAGAATTTAACACAATAATCATAGAAGAAATTTAGTGGAGATTCCTTTGTATTACCATTTTAACAAACTAGATAAAAACCAAGGGTAAGGGAGAAACAAAGATAGATTGAGAGCCATCAGAGGACTTGAAGGGTATGTAAGCTATTTTGTTCTAGAAGCATGTCAACATAGGATTAATGTCAACATAGAATTAATAAGGAACAAAGCCATGTTCTTGCTTTCAAATATAATATAGCTTGAAATGGAAATCACAGAGGCCACAAATCTAATTCTACTGTTGTGACAATGACAATCTATCAAACTTGGGGTCAGTATGGATTCTAGTCACCTTTCTCAAGCATAAAAAGATTTCCTCAATCTCATATCCATCCTCTACACAACGTTTTATATTCTTCACATTATATGGCTTATATGCACTCATTCACGCAATTGTCCATAATTTGTCTCATTATTTGCCATTCACTGCAATGTAATGAACATGCATGTTTGTTTAACTCTTTTTATAATTGACTAGATAAGTAGAACTCACCTCAACTAAAGGATCGCGGCCAACAATAGATAATACTTCTTCTGCTAGCTTCTTAATCACTTTACCTATAGTTGTGTATACATCAACACCTGTGCAAACATTAGGATATTGGTACGCTAAAATCTTTCATAAACTTCTTATCTCCTTATTAAGCTATTGGTTACTAGAGATATTAACCATATCCACACAAGACCCACCCTTTCATAAGCTTCTTGTTTTCTTATTAGGCATTAACTTTTAAGAATAATTCTTTTCAATTCAAGAAGAAAATTTATAAATGTTCCAGTACAAAAACATGATAACATACATTACATATCAAAAAAGAGTTGTCGTCTGTTGTTTTCCTTTCCAGGAAAAAGAATATAGATATTCATTTTGAAGAATAAAAACTCTCTCTAGAATGTGATTTCCTCTCAGCTCACGCTGGTGCCATGGTGGGGAAAACAAAATCTAGAGGAGGAGGAAGATCTCAATCCCAAATTCAGTCCATTAAACCAAATCTCACGAGGAATGCCCAACACAGGTGATTCAAAAAAATCCAAAAGTTTGAATGTACTTCAAGGCATATCGCAGTAGAACTGAAGCAGAATACCCCAAATTCGAACACTCAAGGATCAAAATCATGGGCAGATCTCGCAGAATTAGGAGAAGACATCGGAAAAACCCCCCAACACAAACAGAAGAAGAAGAGAACCAGCAAAAGGTCGGGTAAGAGCAATTTAAACCCTAAATCATGGAGTAACATAGTAGGTAAAACACAAGTAGATGAGGGATTTGATCTAGAACAAGCTCAAATAAAAGAAAATATAAATATAACACTGCAGGACATTAAAGAAGAAGTTGAATTCTGGAACAATGTTGTTATTTGCTATGCATTGGGATCTAACCCGCCTCAAACAGTGATGGAAGGCTACTTTCGAAGGGTTTGGGGGAATTTGGGTATTGATAGAATATCCCAAGTGCACAGGGGAGTTTTCCTGGTTAGATTTCATACGATTGAAAGCAGAACAAAAGTGATAGAGGAAGGGGTTAGGATGTTCGATTGAAAGCCGATGGTGGTAAAACCTTAGAGGTATGACACATATTTCAACAAGGAGAATATGGAGAAAATTCCTGTTAGGATTAGGTTGATGGGATTGAACATAAAATATTGGGGACAAGCTGCCTTGTCAAAAATTACAGGGCTAATAGGGAAACCTTTAAAGGCAGATCGTGCAACTATAAACAATGAGAGGCTTGCATATGCAAGGGTACTAGTTGAGGTCATACCTAACCAACCATATCCTTCATCTATGAGATTTGAGAATGAACTAGGAGGCATAGTGGAGCAGAAAGTGATTTTTTAGTGGAAACCAGTGCTTTGTGACAAATGCGAAAACTATGGCCATGAAACAATGAAGGCTTCTACCAACAACAGAGGAAGCGAGGAGGAAGGGGGAGAGGAGTGTGGAGAAATTACTGTCAAGGCAGAAAGGGGGCTAATCAAGCAACCTTAGGGAACTCTTTTGAGGTCCTGAGCACAGAAGCTGACAGGGGCAACAACAGGACAGTAGGTGAAGAACATACAAAATACAGAGAAAATGAGCAGCCATTTATCCTGAAAGAAGCTGCATCAACTAACCCTGTAGTTGAGCAAGCTGCACAGAGTTCAGAAATTGATAGGGGTGGGTTTTATGAATAAAACTTGTTCACAGCCCAGCATTTTGTTATGGGAATGAAGCTTTATATATAAAGTCTCATAATAAAATAATGGAATTTATCCCTTTGATGGGACCTTTGTTATGGGAATAAATCTCATTATTTTGTTATGGGATAAAGTCTCATAACAAAATAATGGGACCTTTGAACATGTTAGTTCAAGGTCCCATTATTTTGTTATGGGATTATTTTGTTATGGGATTATTTTGTTATTGGACTTCTTCAGTCTCATAACAAAATACTTGGTTCAAAGCCCCATTTTTTTTGTTATGGGACAAGTCTGGAGTGTTTTTCTAACGCTAATGGAACTTAAGTGTGCGCGCGAATTTTTGGCTATTCTTCAATGAATTTTGAAACGCTGGATAGTCCCCAATGAGCGCGTCCAAAACTGACTACTGATCAAAATTTCTGCTAACTTGTAACCAGGCTTCTAGATCCACCTAGCACGACATTGGTATATAACTATGTTTACTGCTTCATTTAAGGACTTGTTTGTTCATGAAATTTTTTTTACATTTTTCAAAAAAATTTTGAAAAATATGTTTGTTCATGAAAAATTGTCAATTTTTGGAGATTTTTTCAAAAACTTTTTTTGAAAAAATCAAAAAGTGCTTTTGTTCATTTTTCCAAGTTTTTTCAAAAAGCTAATTTTCTCCACTCACAAAATTTAAATTTTTTTAAAGTAAAATTTATGCTCAAATACAGCTTCAACTTCAAAATACAATTTTTCAATTCAACTTCAAGATCTCTTTTTCAAAAACTTTTTGGCATTCATGCCCAAATGGCTACTAAATATGGTAAATTGTGAAAGATTGTTATGATGTCCTCGGTTTTCTTCTTTTGACGTGCATATTGCAAGTAAAATGATCTAGGTCTTAACTTCGTGTCCCGCCCTTTTCCAAATAATATTTCACTCGCCACTAATAAGTATTGTAGTTTTTACTTTTTCTATATGTGGATTTGTTGTTTGAGAGCTTGCCAAAGCCCATATAAGATTAACACAAGTTACTCTCAGGTACAAATAGTTTTCATTGTTTGATTTGTGAGATAAGGAATAACAATCTCATGATAAAATGTGAAATTATTTTCTCTTGCTTCAAGAAATTACAAGATTATTTATACCCAAAATTGTGTTTTATACCACTCTCGGAATAATCGCCCGGCTCTTAAGTCTGAGAGACAACACCAAATGACAAGGATGCCTTCTCTAAAGCTCTTCAAAGTCCTAAAAACACCAGCCAAAGGTTAAAATTGGTTGATAACCAAAAAATCCTCAAAGTTCACTATCCAATGATACATGATTTGAAACTCGGTGGATGATTACATACTCTATATCATTCTCCACTTAAATACAAGACTTTTGCGTATGTTAGAAAGCCAGTATTTCATAAGTTGAAATCTCACCACTAGCCTAAGACCTGGCACCTAAAACTGAACAAAAGTTTATCCAAAATAATCTAATGTAAAATCAAACAAAAGTTTTCTACTGTACCCCATTTATAGTCCAATGATATATCTGTTAGTACAAGTATATAAAAAGTAATTCCAACATTATTTAATCCCATATTATAATCCCCAACATTATAATATCAATAAACTTGTTCAACAACCAAACTGAGAAGCCACCATCACGAGTTGTTTAGCTATTAGGAGCACAATGTCGAGAAGGGAATAGGCTTTTGGTGGTGAGGACAACCATTTCAGTTGAGTTCGATCAATGCATTTGCAATCCTTACGTGTACTTAATTTTTAATTTTGATGAATCGTGATCGCTTGTGCACATTACCTGTTTTGCTGAATATGTACACCCTCTCACCAATACATGCATCACATAACTCTGCTTACCAAACTTTGGACTTGCGGAAAAATATCACAAAACTTAAGCTACCTTTTGCTGAGATGTGAAACCTAGTATGACATGGTTTCCGTTCCCATAGCTATTAGGCTGCAATCGAGCATATGCACATGTTTGCAGTTTCTCGGCACCCGCATTCAACAATTGACATATTCAGAATGATGCACAAATGCTCTGGTTACAAAAATCGAACAAATTTACAAGAGGACCACTGATTAAAATACAACAGCTCAAAAGAAACAGGGGAAAAATGGAACATCTTTTCATCAATTGCTAAATTGCAAAAATGCAGTCCGACCCTCATTCCATCAACTTAACGAATATAAATGTGTCACTTGTCTGTCAGTTATATGCTGTGCTCATATTCTCAACTTTTTTTTACTTTCCAAATAAAATTAGATATACTATGAACCTAACTTCCATTCACATGAAGAACCTATCATGTATAATCTCTGATTTGAACTACCAAACTCCAGTAAAATACGCTAAGATATCAATTCCTTCGATTATCACTTATAATCGTTGGATTATAGAAGGCTCCTGAGGCAAGAAGATCTGATTGCTTACCTTATCGAGGCTAAGAAAGCCTTGACACAGGTAAACTCCTGTAGCCACCAAAACGTTAGCTGCAACTAAAAGCTTTAGTAACATGTACTTTCTATTCTTCGTAAGCACTCTTTCCTCAGAGGTGAATCTGCAAATATGGCTCTGATAAAGTCTTCAACCTGTAAAAAAGCTAGCTAATAAGTAGAGCATGATATTCAAGCCCAAGAAAAACAGATTTCATCAAGGTAAGTAGGAGTGGCAATGGGGCAGGGCAGGGGCAGGCCAGGGCGGGGCAGAGCCTTAGCGAGGTAGGGCCGGGCAAACACTTTAGCGGGGCAGGGCGCGTCAAAGTGATTCTGTTACAAATCCATAGCAGGGCAGGGCGGGTCATGGGTCAAATACTGCTTGCAAATAGCTTATGAACTTCAAAGATGCAGATCTTACAAAAGCTCCAGGCAGACAACTTTGACTCAGAGATTCTTTTAATACGTTTTTTTTAATTTAATTAAAAAAAAAAAAAAAAGAGAGAGAGAGAGAGAACTTTACTTCAAGGTAGTTATTTTGCTCCAAGTACAAATTAATTACAAACACGAGGACTTTCTTCCACCTAGTTCTTATTTTTAAACGGTGGTTCACTGTTTACATATCAAAATGTAATTTTTCTCTTTTAGTCAAGGTTATAATTATTTATAGATTTTACTAACTGTATTTATAACGAAATTAAAAAACTGTATCAGGAAGAATAATTATTTCGACTTTTCTTAATATGAATGCTTTAGAGTCATGTTTGTAAGACTTAAATACATGGTTGGAGCTTAAACAATTCCTATTAAGTGATTTAGAATGCATTCTGCAAGAATTTACAAGGAAATGTGAACAATAAAGAAAATATATAAAGAAACATAAATGGGGCAGGGCGGGGCAGGGCTTGGCAGGGTGGGGCGGGGCAGGACAAATTTTTTATTAAATGCTAAATGGGGCAGGTCAGGGCGGGGTTAACTATTTAGCGGGTCAAGGCTTGCCCCGCCCCGCCCCATTGCCGCTACTAAAGGTAAACATTCCGTAAAAACAAATGGAAGCCGACTCTGGTCGACAGCTGACAGGAAACCTGGAACACAATGCTTCGAACAAGACACTGGTTCAAGTCTAATTGGTTGACAAATTACAGACTGCATTACAATATTTTTCTTTCTTTAGGATGTTCTGCCATAGATCCTCATTCTAGATGTGAAAGACAGTGCACACAACCCAACCAAATATGAGATCCTAGAACTAGGTTAAATGTTATTTAATTTCTTTATACAAACCTCCGATTGTGTAAAACCGCAATTGACAAGTTCAGCAGTCTCCCAAGCTGCAGTAATAGATTTCAACGGCATGTCCAGGAGATCTATTGACATTTTTCAGCAGACAACAATGGTAAGTTTGAAAATCAATTCATTTTAGAAGAAACATTTTCCACAAGGACACTACCTGCTAGCTTGCGTAATTTCCGGAGGGATGGTATGAGATCATCAAGAGCTTGTGTAGGAGATTCCTGCAACTTTCCTGTCTGCTTAATAGCCAATACAGAATCCAGCAAAGAAGACAGATTCTCAAATAGCAGATAGATCAGCCTTTGGAGCTGTAAACAAACAAATTATCCTATAAGGTAAAGGAATTTTAAGAAACTGTCTGCTACAGTAATCTGGTAACTTATACTTGCTAGCAAATACACAGAGTCCAAAGCTCTCTGGTCAAATATCAGAAAAGGTTTATTCCTACCTGCAATGTTTCTTCTGCAGCAATATCGTCTAGAAGGAGGATATCATTTTCTATTCTAGAAAAGACTGCCTCCAGCACCATGCTCATGCTTCTCTTGTAGGCAGAAGGTAGGAGTAAACGGTTCCATATAATATATACTTTCTCAAGTATGAAAATTGCCTGCAGAGAAATGCTCAAGTCCTTCTGTTAGGATTAAAAAGTGAAGGGAAAACCATTTCCAGCAGGGTAGCACAAATCCCTAAATTGTACCTGGTCAATGCTCAACTTAGCAGATTCATATTGCTTCATTTGGTGAGTATTTTGAAATCCGTCGGCACCATCAAGAGCCTAGGATCACGTGATTGCAAGCAAATATAATCACAGAGATACAAACTACCAGTAGGAAACCAAGACGAGCTTGTGTAAGCTCTGGGGAATAGTTACCTGTTTTAGGTTATAAATGACAAGTTTAATTTGTCTTTGTAAAACTTCTTCCGCGAGCAGCTGGAATCTTGGAGCTAAATCCGCAAATACAGTAAGTTCTTTGATTGAAGATGGAAACTCTGACCGGTACTGAAAGAATCAACTGTCAGCTTTAACAAATAATGAATGGAGGAGCAGATGGATCACAAGTACGGAAATACTAGTAGTACAATCAAGAAAGAGAAGGGAGCTAGAGATTTAATGCCTTTAAATTCTTCAATAAATATGCTGTTCGTGCTCAAGTCATACTTAAACCGTACATGGTTCAAAAGTTAATTAGCAATGAATATCCAACAACGTTTTGGCATAGATCTAAGCAACTACTACAGGATCACCCTGCATACCTGTATAATATAATGCTAGTTTTTGAAAGACCAAATATATCCTCTGGGACTCTTACGAAAAATCCGAAATGGCTATGTTCAGAATAAGTGATCATGCTGAACACATGCCATAGCCTTGGTAAATCATGTAAATATATCGTGTTGCTTGTTTGCTCCTATCCTAAAATTTAACTTTTATCTTTTTGTATTTGGTCCGGCCAAAAACTAAGTCCACTTTGTTAAAATAAAATTTTACCATATACTACACATAATAAGAAAGTCAGATAGGACACTTTATGACTTGGTTCAAGCCGATCCAACTTTTAATCTTTTTTCCTTTTATCATTTCTAAAAGCTAAAAAGATGAGTTGCCCCTAGTTCCCCTCTTTAAGACTAAAGAATTCATATTTCTAAATTGGCCAACTACATAGTAGACCCTCAAACTTGACATTGAGCACGTTATCTTCATGTGATACCTATCGAGCACTTCATGTTGCCCAAAATGTGCCCATCTGATACAACTTGTTGATGTGTAATAAGCAATGTCACTTCTAATGAGCGCGCAAAATAGACTCTAACAACTCTATAGTGGGCTCCTCTCCTAGAAAAAATATCAAGTGTTCCAATCTTTTCCCTGCGTTTCTCCCTGAAAATAACTCCATCGTCACCAGAGCAGCATGAAACTTTCATCCAAGAATCACTGGGAGGCCAAGCCCCCTCCCTTCAACAAATATACCATGAACCAATCTCCACCAGTAAATACAGCAACCCATGAATTTACTGACTCTATCAAATTAAAATGAGCAATTTGGCGATTCTGAATGGTAATTAATTAGGCATTGAGATTAGCCATTTGTTCTTCCTAGACACTGTTTCTCTCCTCTTTTATAGACACAGCAAAATGACAAATAACCCATTGCCAAGATTAAAAATGCAGAAGCAGCTGAAATGGCAATGATTAAAACTCTCTTGATTTGAGTTTTTCCTCTTGGTGTTTTTGTCCATTGGCTTAAGAGGTTTGTGTTTTAATTGGCAAGATTGTGTGGTGGGGTCTTCGAGTTATGAGGTTTGATGTGGAGTTCTGAGGAGTTATTCTTGGAATTTGGTAGGAGATTCTTGTTTGCAAATAGCCAGCAGGACTGCGAGAATCATTGCCAAAATTTTCATATTGGTCATGGGTGGGGAGTGCCGATGGCAGATAATCGGACGACGGGGTTGTGGTAAGGAGACGACAGGAGGGGTTGTACTTGTGGGGAAGAAGACGAGATTGGCAGTCTTTTGGTTTTTTTCCCCTTATGTTTTTTGGTTAGTTGGACTTAAAAGCCACGTAGCTTTGTTTCATTCGCTATTTTCCATGTCATCACCAGTGAAGTCCACACGCTCCATCTTTTTTACTGCCTATCATTGAAGGGCTCAATAGGTACATGTTTGTTCAACAGGTACACCACGAAGATGAGGTACCAAACTGAAAATTCGCGCAAAGTTTGAGGGTCTGTGGATGTATCTGGCCGTCTTATTATACTCCAAATAAACATATCAAATCAAGGACGACACCCGTTAGGAATGGTGGGACTATTTTTGCTTGTTGTCCCCAGAGCAAATCAAATCAACTAAAATAGAAATTAAGAAATTCTTCTATCCACTCTTACCTCAAATGCTAGTCCAAGAATCTCCTGAGACAGATAGTGGCAATCATTGTGAATAAGAATGGCTGAATGGTTGATGGAATCAAGCTGTCTTTCGAACTTTTTATGTAAAAACAAGGGGAGGAAAACCAGGAAAAAAAAAAAGGAAAAGGCATTAGCAACATAGGAATTAAAATTATGAAGAAGCCACAACAACAGACACTAAACTGCCTCGCCCTGAAGGCTCTGAAGCTGACCACGAGGAAAGAAAGAGAAAAGTTTGGTTTGAATGTGTTTGCATGTGTAAGAAATTGGAAATGCTCGATAGGGAAAACAAAAGAATGTTATGCATGGGTAAGCTTCTTTATGATGCAACTCTTTTCTGCACTAACCTTGACAGGTATGACAGCTTCATAAAGAAGTAGAGAATCCCTTGCAGCATGATAGAATTCTAACCCCACTCTAGGAGATGACAAGCAGACATCCTGCATAACAGAACCATTACCGAGTCATTAAAGGAAAGGATGTAGGAAAAGTACAAGGTGAAGAAGACGTAAAGTAATCAAGTTAAAATGAGCAGAGCAGTCAGAGAAACAAGACTAATAAAATTCCTTGAACAAAACCTGACAAGATAAAAGCGCTGACTATGACGGGCATAAAATATGCCAAATATCTTAGCTATTCCGTTGGTTTCAATTTTCAAAAGACTCTACAGCTTAAAACTCATTACTGCGTCGGTGCATTAAATAAATGAATTGCACTCACATATTAATACGTTATAAATTAATTACGAACTCCCTACAAAGTGATCAAGAATCCAACCAAACAGTTTTTTTGTCTGCATTGGGGATTTGGGGGTGGGGGGCTCAGGGGGAATGAACATGCTTTCTACGAGCAAATTCAGCACAAACAATACTAATATGCTTCCTAGCAATGACATCGCATTGGCAACAACTGAGATGCTTTTATTAAGTTCAAAACACAGCAAGCATAATCAATCTGCGTTGGCGATGGAACTATTTTGATCACTGCAAGATAGCTGATGCACAACTGTTATTATTAACTAGTTCACTAATTCATGTCTCGAAGGGTTTTTAGTAAAATCATATTAGAATAGGTTTTCTAGTTAAAGTTAAATTAGGCTTTGTTTGTTATTATAAATAGAGGTGCTACCCTACCCTCTATTATTGTTGTGGCGAAAAGAAAAACTTTGAGATCAATAAACTTCAAGAGAATTATTACATTCTAGGATATTTATATCCTTCATAACTCACTTTATTTTTAAAATTATTAATCTTACATTGTATGAATAGGTACTTGTAAATCTCTTTTGGATGATTTGGTGGTGTAAGATTTTACACTGAGGAGACGTACAATGTTGACCCGGGCTTATCCAGCTTGTCAATTATTGGTGTGGAAATAGTGAATCAAGATCTAGATGGATCCCTATCTTTATCTCTATTCACGGAGATTTTAAACTCTTCACATTCAACTTGTTATATCAGCAAAACAATATTAAACAGTACGCATAGCCACCATCCAATTGGTGAGAAGTGAGAACATTCCCAGTATCATCAGTGGTTCTATTCGTTTTGTTATTTTTAAGTTTCAAAAGTATAAATTTAAAGGAAAATGAATAAAAACAAAGTTAAATGCCAACCAATCACGTGGTTGAAGGCATTACCAGCAGCATGGCCTGCAGAAAAGTTTCGTTTCCTTGTGCCAGAAGGACGGCAAAAAAGGAACAAGCTAACTAGTATCTTCAGCCAAAGCAAACACAAAGTTACATCTGGACACCAGAGAAGTAAAGGGACATCTTCTCTTGTTTGGCTCACGCAGAAAGGAGAAAAGGAAATAAAAGAATGGCTTACAATAGAACGGCTTGTTCCTCCCCCACCCCCCCCCCCCCCCCCCTAGTGAGCTGTTTATAACTTTGGATGCAGATTGCATTCCCTGTTCTAGTTGCACTTGTGGCTAACCGGTTCCAACATCCCTCCAGTCACGATGAATCATCCACCTTCCTCTTGTGGAGGCCTAAATCACTTTACCTTTCCTTAGTATTATCCTACAGTATTTCTTTTGATAGGTAAAAAGATATTTATAAATGATTGCACTAAGCAAGTGCTTCAGGCATAATTACAAGTTCTGCAAATCATCTATTGTGTCCAACATTGCATCTACATCTTGTACAATAACTAATTTGCACCAAAAAGCTAAAAAAAATGCATCTATGTTTAAGGCTATGTATGTTTTTTTTGTTGCCTTCAAAACTTCTGCAATTTCTTTCGAGCCAAATAGTCCACCAAATGACTTGAGGAATAGTGTTCCAAGTCTTTTGAACTTTCTTACACAACCCCTCCCTGGTCCAGCACTTCAAAAATTCTGTAATCGACTAAGGCATTGTCCAAGACATGCCCAATATTGATAGAAACATGTTCCATAACTGACTTGTTACCCTACAATGCAAAAGGAGGTGGGTAACATCTTCAGAGTGTTCTTCACACAAACTGCATCTGCTGCAAAGATGAAACCCCTCTTTTGAAGGTTGGTTTGGGTAAGACATGCCTCCCAAGTGACAATCCAAGAGAAGCAGGAGACCTTTAGAGGTGCCAAGTTGAACTAAATATTTTTGCAAGGCCATAATTCTCTGTTGTTACTAAATTCCAGCATTTTATAGCAGCTTTTAACGGAGAAAAACCCATTGGATTGTCCCTTCCAATTGATTGTGTCAACTTTGTTGTGGTTCCAAGTGATGTTGCTTAACATCTGGAGCAAAAGACATAAGCTTTCTACTTCCCAATCATAAATATTCCTTCTCAGGAATAGATTCCAGCCTTGTAATGAATAAAAGTTTGCAATTGTGCCATTGTGATTCACTGATAGATTGTACAGATCCAAAAATTGGTCTTTAAGAGGAGCATGACCCAGCCATGCATCATTCCAAAACCTGATCTTTCTTCCATCACCTAGAAGAAAACCTATATTTGTCTGAAAAAAGCTCCAAAATTTTCGGATATGTTCCCATAATCCGGCGCCAGTATTTCTTATGCTTTAGATTCTCCATTTGACTCTTTAAGATGTATTGAGTATATGCGAGACAATGTTATGCTTCTCTATATGGTCTGAGATTTATGCCCTCTATTATATATCAGGTATTTAGACTAAGTATCATACTACTTTTCCATTATGTTCCGCCAGTTACTAAGTGTGTTTGAGCGTTATCTCCTAGTTGTTAGGTGCCAGCCACCGCCATAAGATTCCGCGTCGTGACAGAATATGCAAGTGAGCCTGTCACAACTATTTGGGATCAAAGAGAGAGCAACTCTCGACTTCATTGACAATATAGTGGACAAGAAAGACAATATAGGCTTAAAGAAAGACAAGTGAATACTCTCCCAGGCTCGAGTTCCTAGGTAAGTCAGAAGGACAATTCTACTCTTCTCCGGTGAGTGTTTTACATGATTTTTTTATTAATCATCCTGGATTGATTAAAAAAAACATGGAAAACATTATTTACTTTAACTTGGGGGGGAAGTCTTTTGATATATTAGATTGTACTTCATCAGCAGAAGCATGGTTTGAGTGGGTTGAAAGGAACAAAAATATTATGAGACGTATGATTCTTAGTGGCAAAGTAATGAAATGGATATGTAATTTATTACATAAAGCTTCAGAATGCAATGGTCAGATGGTGAGAAGATGGAATATGAAAGATCAATCAGCTATGTTTTATTGTTCTTTAAAATTTAATAACTTTGGAAGATTCTTTTCCATAGTAGCAGTTCAGGGGACCAGGAGGTCAGTGATTATCCTCCCAGAAATCTCATTCAATGCTGGATGGGACCAACTAGCAAAAAGGATTGGAAGTTTCATTAATAGGAGGAGCATTAATTTACAACAATCACAAGCCATACATAGCAGACCAATTGATGGTCCATTCTCAGAAGCTATAAAACAAAGCATGTGGGCAGTTAATCCAGGTACTTCAAAGTCTGATGTCGCAGAAGGGAGTTGTATTTGAGCTGGTGGACCATCAGATATCCCGGTAAATGAGCTACTGAGCAGAAGTCTGGTCGGGAAGTTTGAGGGGTTGGACCTTCCTACTCCACCAGAAATACGAAGATGGTGCTCAGCAATTGGGGATCCAGGATTGGAGTTTTCGAACTTAGCAGAGGCCATTTTTTGTTTGAATTTCCCAACAAACAACAAGCAGAGCACATCATGGTGGGGGAGTGGAGACGAATGAGAGCTTGCCTGAAGCTTCAATGGTGGAATCCGACTTCTGCATGTGTACCAGAAAATCAAACAGTTGATGAAACTTGGATTCGAGTTTTGGGTCTTCCTGTGCATCTATGGACAAATCATGGTGAAAATTGGGAATCGATGTGGAGGATGGATTGAGACAGAGGAGGAGACTGAACTCAAAAACCATATGCAATGGACAAGGATTCAAGTAAGGGGGAAATCAGAACTAATACCCCGTTCGGTGGACATTGAATGGGGGGATTTCGTCTTCTCTATGCCGATTTGGGTTGAAACTCCGACGACTTTTTCCCAGAAACCAAACGCCGGTGAAAGATCTGCTCTAGTTAGGGTTGAGGATAATGACGTGATGGGAAAGGGGGTAGCTGTGGATGGGACAGAAAGTGGGGGGTGTTTTCTAGGTTTTAAATTCAAAAATTCATCACGTGAGATTGCACGTGAAAGAACGGTGAATTATGAGTTAGGCCCTCAAGGTCAAGAGGTAGGTGGGCCTCTGGATTTAAACCTAGGAAAAGGGCCCAACATCATTAGGCCCAATTTAGAATCCATGACTGAAGCTGAACTCTCTATTTTATCAGAAACAACCACGGAGGCCCAACTATTAATAGACCCAGCAGAGACCCAACCAACAACAGAGCGGGAAGAAACCAAGATGACAGATTACTCTATCCAAGCAATTCATCACCCAGTAAACCTGCTTGAAGACGTTAATGCAAAAGACCCAATGCTTCTGGAAGATGGGTCTTTCTCTTCGTCTCTTTCCAGTGAGTTATTTTGTCAACTCAGTTCACCTGGTAATCAAATTACTTCAACAGAGCTAATCGTTGTAGAGGAACAACTATCCCTGGAACCCATAGCCATGCATGGCCCTGTTGAAGAAGATAGTCTCATCATCAATAATCAGGAAAGTGAACAAGAGGCAGAATTAATTGAAGATGGGGGAGATGACGCAGACTACAGTCCAAAATATTGATGATGCACTCGAACCTGAGGAGGCCACACCAATTCAGGTCAAAATTGACAGGGCAGAAGCCAAAGCTTGTCTTTGGGTACATCAAAATGTAATGAAGATGAGCAAGAAATATGGAGTTGATTTCCAGGGGTGTGAATGGGACGCCTTTTCCCTATTCATGAAAATTGATAACAGAAGGAAAGCTCAGGGAGGGGAAGCCAGCTCTTCCTCTCTAGTTACTCCTAAGCCAAGAGGAGTTAGAGAAGTCAAGGGGTTGGAAAGTGGAGTCATTTATAAAGATGGGGAACCACGAATAAGGGGGGAGGAATCTGGCAATTTTGAATCAATGAATTTAAAATTAATTTCATGGAATGTGAGGGGGTTGAATAGAGTAGATAAAAGGAGGGTGGTTAAGAGTTTATTGAAAGAATGGAAAGCTGATGTGGTGGTATTACAAGAAACTAAACTAGAAGGGGGTGTTGAATCTATTTTTAAACAGATTTGGGGGAATAGATGGGCTGGTTTTGCTTATCTAGAAGCGAGTGGTACTAGAGGGGGGATAGTCATTATGTGGGACAAGAGGCTAATGGAAGGGGAGATGATCAATGTTGGCACTCAATGTATTTCTTGCAAATTGAGGGTCAAGTCAGAGGATTTTTTATGGTGTATTACAGGGGTATATGCTTCAAATTGCAGAACAGAAAGACGGGAACTATGGTTTGAGCTAGCAGCAACAAGAGGGCTGTTTTTCTGGGCCTTGGGTAGTTTGTGGAGATTTTAACACTAGCAGATTTCCTACTGAAAGAAGCAATGGAAACAGACTAACAGGTGAGATGAAAGATTTCTCCGAAAACATTCAGGAATTGGAGCTGATTGATCCCCCTCTTTTTGGGGGATCTTTTACTTGGAACAAAGGAAATAATCATAGAGCTGCATCCAGGATTGACAGGATATTGTTTTCATCAGAATGGGATGAACAATTTCATTTTATCAGGCAATCCATCTTGCCGAAGGTTGATTCTGATCATTGTCCAATACAACTTCAGTGTGGAGAATGGGGCAATCTCAAATCCTATTTCAAGTTTGAGACTTGGTGGATCCAGACACCAGGTTTTAAAGATTTAGTTAAAGGATGGTGGGAATCTTTTCATGTTACTGGGAGACCTGATTTTATTTTAGCAACAAAACTGAAGATGTTAAAAACAAAGTTGAAGCAGTGGAACTTGGCAAACTATGGAAATTTAGAGATGAAAAAGAAGAGAGTTCCGGAAAACATACAACACCTGGACTCAACACAGGAGCAGAGAAGATTGACTGAGGATGAGTTGATTTTGAAAGCAAATTTGACTTTGGAAATTGAAGAAATTGCAGCTCATGAGGAGATTGCATGGAGGCAGAGATCTAGAAGCTTGTGGTTGAAGCAGGGAGATAAAAACACAAAGTTTTTTCATAAAGTGGCAAATGCACATAGAAGATTTAATCACATTGATAAGCTGACAGTTAATGGTGTGGAGATTACTGACATGGAGGAAATTAGAAGTGCAACTGTTTCCTTTTACCAAAATTTGTATACAGAAACTGAGTCTTGGAGACCAAATTTCACTCTTATGAATGGTCAAACCATTTCTCAAGAAGAACAAGAAGAAATGCAAAAGGAATTTAGGGAGGAAGAGGTGCTCAATGGACTGAAAATGTGTGCAACAGAGAAAGCTCCAGGCCCAGATGGATTTTCTATGGGATTCTTCATTCATTGTTGGGATGTGGTGAAACGGGATATAATGGAGACTATGACAAATTTTCACAGTTAGGAATTTTTTGAAAAAAGTTTCAATGCCACTTATGTGGTGTTGATCCCAAAGAAGAATGGGGCAAAGGAGCTAAAAGACTATAGACCGATAAATTTGATAGGAAGCATATACAAGATTATCTCAAAGGTCTTGACGGAAAGATTGAAGAAGGTGATGGACAAGTTGGTGGACAGACAACAAATGGCCTTTATAAGAGGTAGGCAGATCATGGATGCAGTTCTGATAGCAGAACAGTGTGTGCATAACTCATTTGCTATATGCAGATGATACATTTATTTTTTGTGAACCTTCTATGGGAAATGTCATGCAGCTTAGAATGATCCTAACTATTTTTGAAGCCATCTCTGGGTTACATATAAATTGGGACAAAAGTACAATCTTTCCAGTCAATCAAGTAGATGATGTGCAAATTGTAGCAGGGATTTTGGGGTGTGGGGTTGGTCATTTACCGACCACTTATTTGGGTTTGGCTCTAGGAGCAAAAAACAAAGCAATGGAGATATGGAATGGGGTTATTGAAAAATGTGAGAAGAGACTTGCAATTTGGAAGGCTCAATACCTATCTCTAGGTGGTAGATTGGTTCTTATCAATAGCGTGTTGGACTCACTTCCAACCTATGTCATATCATTATTTCCGCTACCAGCTAAAGTGGAGGAGACTCAATGCTTTGAGGAGAAATTTCCTCTGGCGAGGAAACTCAGAAAAAAAAAGTTTCAACTTGGTAAGATGGACAGATGTCATCAAGACAAAGAAGGAGGGGGGTTTAGGCATCAAAAATCTGAAAGTGTAGGTCACCGGGAGATCAGTTTTTTCTCAGAGCTTATATTTTTAACTTATTTAAGATGGATAACAGGATATATTTCAGATGTGGGGATAAATCATATGATATCACAAGAAACCAGACAGAAGCAGAAACCTGGTTCGAATGGATGGAGCGGAGACGTAATATGATGCGCAGATTAACATTCAGCAAGAAAGTAATGGAGTGGATAACTGATATATTACAAAAAGCTTCAGAAGGGAGAGGAAATACATATAGAACATGGAAAATCAGAGACCATCTGGCCACCTTTTATTGCACTCAGAAGTTTAATAAATGGGGGAGATTTCTCAGCATCATAGGTGTACAAGGGGAGAGCAGGGGAGTTATACTGCCTGAAGTGACATTTAATGCTGGGTGGAAAGACCTGGCCAACAAAATACACAAGTTTGTTAAAGATGATAGTATTAATTGCAGTCGATGGAAACCAAGAGTGGATAGGGAGTCCAAGGTGGATTTGAATAACAACAGAATCATTATCTCAGGGCAAGCTGATCCATCCAGGGATGATGTGGTGCATAGATGTCTGGTCGGAACTTTTGAAGCAAGGAGTGGAGAAATACCAACAGCAACAGATGTCAGAAGATGGGTGTATAGCATATGGACAAAAAATATCCAAGTCTTTGAGATGAACAATTCTCAGTTTCTCTTTGAATTCCCCTCAAAGAAATCAGCTGAACACACGCTTTATGGGAGACTGGAGGTGCCAAAGCTGTAAGCTTTCTCTTAGTTGGTGGAATCCTACAGCTGGTTGTATTTTTGAGAAGTCCAGAAAAATAGAAACATGGATCAGAGTGCTGGGAGTTCCTATTACCCTTTGGGCTCCTCAGGTTTTCAAGGCAATTGGTGATTTCTGTGGAGGTTGGCTCCAGACTGAGGAAGAAACAACACTCAAAAACCACATCAAATGGGCTCGCATCAAAGTGAAAGCATTCCCTGAACAAATACCTGGAGTGGTGGAGATCGAAAATGATGGCTATGTTTTCAGGTTACCAATTTGGTGTGAATCACCGGGGGTGATAATCTCCGGCGAAGTTCAGGCAACCCAATCAGTTCTTCCTTTTATCCAGAGGTCCATAGAAGTCAGAGAAACAGGGTGTCTGAATAGACTTATCACTGCGCATGTGGGAACATCGAGAGATGGGGGTTTTTCAAATTTTGGTGAAGAGGCACGTGAGGCATCACGTGAGGAGAACTTACTGGAGCAAAACCCTTTTAATTGTTTGGGTCAACAAGATATGGGCCTAAGTCCAGCAACAAGCCCAAAAGTATTTAAAACCTCGAGTGATCAGTCACCTGAGAGTTTAATTAGGGCTCCAGATTTGGGCCAAAGATCCGACCCAATGCTTACCGAATTAAAGGAATTGGCGACAAAATTTCTGACTTCTCTCTCCAACTGGGAAACAAACTCTATCAAACACACGTTTTCTTCTACTTCTCCCTCTTCTCTCTCTCTCCAAAATAACATGCAAATCAACAGAGATGTTATAGAGCCTGATGATGATGATATGGATATTATCGAATGCTACCGGACCAAACACAATTTTAACAATGATCCAGGGAATTCAAGCATGCATACTGTGGCAAATTTGAATGAAGAAATGGAAGCTCTGAATAATCATAAGCAGGTGGTGCAAGTAGAGCAAAATTTGCAACTTATCCCATCCAATAATGATGAACTTTGGCAAATTGAGAACATAGATCCAGTGGCACTTCAAATTCAGCAACCTCTGCAACCTCAAATTCAGCAACCTCAGGATAATGTAACAGAGTCGGAGACTTCACAGTGGGTCCACTCTAATATACTGGAGCTTAGCAATCAATATGGTGCTGCATTTAGTGGTTGTGAAAAGGAGGCTTTGGCTTTATTCATGAAGTTAGATGCAAGAAGAAAAAACCAGAAACAACAGAGGGAAGGAAGTAAGTGCAGATCAACTACAAGAATTGGTAAGAATGAGTTAAAGAACCTGCAATCAGCTCTTAATGAAGAAGTGGAGGGAGTTAGAAACAGGGGAAAGAATTTATTTTTATTTAAATGAAGGTAAATTTAATCTCTTGGAATGTTAGGGGACTTAACAAGCTCTCCAAAAGAAAGCTAGTTAAGAGTTTACTTCAAAAGTGGAAAGCAGATGTGTATTGCTTCCAGGAAACTAAATTAGAAAAGGACATTGAAGATTTGACCAAGCAATTATGGTCATGCAGATGGGTGAGGTGTGGTTATATTGAAGCAGAGGGCACTTGTGGTGGAATATTAATGCTATGGGACAGCAGGATCTGGAGAGGGGAGCTGGTTACTAAGGGCATTTATTCAATTACATACAGTTTTGAATCTTTGCACCAGCCTTTTAAATGGTGTCTAACTGGAGTGTATGCACCTCACACCAGAGGTGAAAGACAACTATGTTGGGAAGAAGTCGCAGCAGCGAGGGGGTTATGGGAAGGTCCTTGGGTGACGTGTGGGGATTTTAACATAAACAGATTCATGTATGAAAGAAGAAACAGTAACAGAATCACCAATGCAATGACTGATTTTACAGAATGGATAGACGACATGGAATTGCTTGATCCACCAATGATTGGGGGAAAATTCACTTGGTTCAGGGTCCTAATCACAATAGTGCAGCAAGGCTAGATCGATTTTTATTTTCAAGGGATTGGGAAGAAGCTTTTAGATATATAAGGCAAAAGGTGTTGCCAAGGGCACGATCAGACCATAAGCCACTTCTTCTCCAATGTGGAAACTGGGAGCAGAATAGAACATACTTCAAGTTTGAAAACTGGTGGCTAGGGATGGAAGGCTTCAATGACCTGGTTGAACAATGGTGGTCAGAATTTGATATTATTGGTAGCCCTGACTATGTCTTGGTTAATAAACTCAAATTGTTGAAAGCAAAGCTAAAGGAGTGGAGCAGACAAAATTTTGGAGAGCTGGAAAGCAAGAAAGACAATTTACTACAGGAACTAGCTGAACTAGATCTAATCCAAGAGGATAGGGATTTGAATTAAGAGGAGCTGATGATCAGGGCTACCGTTACCGTAGAACTGGAAGAGTTAGCTAAGACTGAAGAATCAAAATGGAGGCAGAAATCAAGGGTTCTTTGGCTCAAAGAAGGAGACAAAAATACTAAGTTCTTTCATAGAATGGCAACAGCTCATAAGAGGTACAACACAATTGATAGATTGATGATTAACGGGGATGAGGTTGTGGATCTGGAGATGATCAGAGGAAAAATTGTGGACTATTATTCAAAATTATATGCTGAAACAGAGGTGTGGAGGCCATCTTTTAACTACACAAGCTGTCCAAAAATTTCTCAGGATGAAAAACAGTGGGTTCAAAGACCTTTCACAGAAGAGGAAGTTTTCCAAATCATTAAACAATGTGTTGTAGATAAGGCTCCAGGCCCGGATGGCTTTACTATGGGTTTTGTCAAAGCTTGCTGGAGCATTCTGAAAAGGGAAGTGATGCAAACTATTCATAATTTTCATCAAAATGAATTTTTCGAGAAGTCTATCAATGCTACTTTTGTTGCCCTGATTCCAAAGAAAGGGGGAGTGGAAGAACTGAAGGACTTTAGAGCTATAAGTCTTATTGGAGTGATATACAAGATCATATCCAAACTTCTTGTGGAAAGATTAAAAACAGTTATTGGAAAGTTGGTGGATGTTCACCGGTTGGCGTTCATCAAGGGTAGGCAGATCATGGATGCATCTTTGTTAGCTAATGAACTAGTGGACTCTAGACTTAAGAAAAAAAAACCTGGCATTCTTTCCAAACTAGACCTAGAGAAAGCATATGATCATGTTAACTGGCATTTTCTTCTAAAGATCTTGAGAGATATGGGGTTTGATGACAAATGGATCAATTGGATTCATTTTTGCATTTCAAGTGTCAGATTCTCTGTTTTGATAAATGGTAGTCCACAAGGTTTTTTTCAGTCCAAAAGAGGACTGAGACAAGGGGACCCTCTGTCCCCCTTTTTGTTCATCATGGAGGGGTTAAATCATATGATCAGGACAGCAAAGTTGAATGGGTGGATCCAAGGCTTTGGATCATCAGGCAGAACAGGAAGCTCTTTGCAAATATCTCACCTTTTGTATGCAGATGATTGTTTAATCTTTTGTGATGCAAAAACTGAGCAGCTCAGACACATTAGGGTCGTATTGACCATTTTTGAAGCCATCTCTGGTCTGAATGTGAATTGGGAGAAAAGCTTTCTCTACCCTGTTAATCAAGTAGAAGACTTACAGAGTCTCGCTCAGAATCTTGGGTGTCAAGTAAGTTCGTTACCTACAAAGTACTTGGGTATGCCTTTAGGTGCGAAGAATAAAGCTAATGAAATCGGGAATGAAGTACTGGAAAGATGTGATAAGAAACTTGCAAGGTGGAAGGGCCATTACTTGTCATTGGGAGGAAGATTAATTTTGATAAACTCAGTCATGGATGCCCTACCTACTTATATAATGTCCTTGTTCCCTATCCCAAAGAAGGTGGAAAAGAGATTGAATATCATGAGGAGAGAATTTTTATGGCAAGGCAACAAAGAAAAGAGAGGTATAAATTTGGTTAGATGGAAGGATTTGACTTTAAGCAAGCAACATGGAGGTTTGAGCATCAGAAATCTAAATCTTCATAATCAGGCTCTTTTACAGAAATAGTTGTGGAGATTTAACACTGATGTGAATGTCTTATGGAGGAACTTCATTATGCAAAAATATGGCTCTGTGAATCAATGGACAACAAATGAGGTAAAGTCTACATATGAGTGCAGTGTTTGGAGAACAATCAGAAACTTGTGGCCAGATTTTAGTAATAATTTCACAATCAAGGTTGACAATGGTTTAAAAACTTCTTTTTGGGATGATCATTGGGTGGGTGAAGCCAGTTTAAAAGTTCTTTTCCCAGATCTATATGCTATCAGTCTTCAGAAATTGGCAAAAATAAGCCAAGTATGGAGCAATCAGGGCTGGAATTTGGAGTTCAGAAGATTTTTAAATGATTGGGAATTGGAAAGGGTGTCTATTTTTCTGCAAACTATTCAATCTTTCAGGGGAACAACACAAGTCACAGATAAATTGGTTTGGAAACTGAACAGTGGTGGCACTTTTAAAGTGAAGAATGCATATTGGAACCTAAATATCAGAGTGCCTCAATGTCACTACTGTGGCCTTGGAAATACATCTGGAGGGTCAAGATTCCATTTAAAGTTTCATGTTTTGTTTGGTTAGTGGTGAAAAAGGCATGTTTGACACAAGAAAATTTACAAAGAAGAGGTTTTCAGATTTGCTCTAGATGTTTTCTGTGTGGACATGAAGTGGAAGATAATGCTCACTTGTTCATTCACTGCAAGACAACAACAAATCTGTGGAACATGTTCTTTAGTATGATGGGAGTGAATTGGGTCATGCCGTGAATTGGGTCATGCCTAGAACCACCCTGGAACTTCTTAGCAATTGGAAACTGATTGGAAAAAGAAGAGGAGAAAAAGATAAATGGAAAATCATCCTAGCTTGTGTTTGGTGGATAGCTTGGAAGGAAAGGAACTCTAGATGTTTTGAAGACAAAGCAAGCTCTCTACAGAAGATCAGAATGAATTGTCTTTCTCTATTTTATTTTTGGTGTAAACAGGAGTTTTTGGCGAATGATGGGGACCTAGTAGATGTTATAGGATTTTTGTAAATCATAGATAGATCAGGGTCTCCTTTGGGTTTACTTTTGATCTGTACTTATCATCCCAGCATTATCCAGATACTGTGTTTATTATAAATATTTACCATTCAAAAAAAAAATCTGAAAGTGCATAATAAGAGCCTACTATCTAAATGGTTATGGAGATTTAGCATGGAGGAAAATGGACTCTGGAGGAATGTGATTTTACAAAAGTATGGAAGTCAGCATCAATGGTGCACAAAATCTGTTACCACACCTTTTGGAGTGTCAAATTGGAAAGCAATAAGAAGGCAGTAGGATGAATTCTCAAACCACATAAAAGTCAAACATGGTAATGGGAGGAGAATTGCATTCTGGAGTGACAATTGGTTAGGGCATGGACCACTCAGAGATGCTTTTCCAGAAATATACTCTCTCACCAATTAACCTGAAGCTAAGCTTAGGGAGGTTAGAGATCAGAATGGTTGGAATCTATCTCTCAGAAGACCTCTAAACGATT
The DNA here is from genome assembly GCA_029990575.1 of Petunia axillaris subsp. axillaris. Lineage (NCBI taxonomy): Eukaryota > Viridiplantae > Streptophyta > Magnoliopsida > Solanales > Solanaceae > Petunia > Petunia axillaris. The sequence goes on along the minus strand of JARKNS010000001.1, from coordinate 5,212,341 downwards.
GGAAATTTTCAAGGATAGCAGATGGAGGGGTTTACACACTTCAATGACTGTGAAGACACTATAGAATGGAATGCAGGTAGGGGTAAACCGTTCACTGTGACGGCAGCTTACTCATCCTATACTAATCAGGGACAGCAGGGGTCTCATTGGCCATGGAAAAATATTTGGAAGACCCAAGTTCCTTTAAAAGTAGCGTGTTTCTTATGGCTGGTCGGTAGAAGGGCTTGTCTGACACAGGAAATACTTCAAAGAGGTTTTCAACTGTCATCCAGATGTTTCCTATGCAATATCCACTTAGAGGATAATAGCCACCTTTTTATACATTGCTCAGTCACCTATAACCTGTGGCAGTTATTATGGCTGGAATCAAGTGCTGTCTACCTAAACACACCGAGGATGTGCTAAGGTCGTGGAGTCAGTTGGGAGCAAATATCAGACACAAAAAGTGGTGGAATGCAATTCCTCACTGTATTTGGTGGACGGTTTGGAAAGAAAGGAACTCCAGATGCTTTGATGATATAAGGAAGATGCTTTGATGATATAAGGAACCCTGCTCAGAAAGTAAAGTTGAATTGTATTTTACTACTTCACTTTTGGTGTAAACAACATTTTGTAAATGACATTGAGTCTCTGCTTCAATTTTTAGAAGCTTTTAGTTAGCTCTGGCTTTTTGTGGAAAGAGCTACTTCTATGTATAGTTTTTTTTTTATTCCAGCACTCTTGTGCTGATGAATAAGATGTTACCATTCTCAAAAAAAAAAAGAACATATTAATTATTGATGCTATTCCAATTTAACCTCTAGAACTAAAATTCCATCTCTCCTATACACTCAGTAATGCAGGAATAGAAGCTATATCTAAAGCATCTTCTGTTGAAAAGTCAAATACGAGCATCTTCTACATCAAGACACTTCTGATACCAAAGGATGAACATTAATAGTGAAGATTACTTGATAGTTTGGATAAGGTGTGAAGAAGAGTTGTCAGCCTAATCAGCTAATAGTTACATGAAATACATCAAATAGAGCCAAAAGAAGTAAGCAACTTTGTCCCTTTGAGATTGTTAAACAGGGAAAGTACATGAGAAAGAGGGGAGAGAGGTGAAAGTAAAACAATTTGGTTGGCACACATAAACAAAAACCAGTGTAGGTTTTTAGCTTCAGTAAACTGACCTTGAGTGTTCCATGAACTAACTTCATTAGTTGTGAAGCTGCTTCTGACACCACACATCTCTCAGATGTAAAAAGCAAATCGACGACAAGGTCAGATGAACTTTCGTCATCCTTAACTTTAGAGTTTCTCCTAGCACCTTCCTGTAGAAAGTACAGCACAGTCAAAAGCTAGAACAGTGACGATTTAAAATGCAAAAGTACAACACTTCATACTCACTTCAGGAATGCAGAAGTCAGACTGTAAAAGTAGATTTCTAGCCTTGGCCAAAATCTCAACCTTTTTCCTTGATGCAAAATGGACCTCCACATTATCTGCGAATTTGCTCAATCTTTCATTCTTGCCATCAGAGGAAGCGATGAACTTTAACTCCTTTAAACTTGCCTCAAAGTCAGATGTACACTTTACGATTTTTTGAAAGTCCGCCAGTTTGGAAGCATCATCAGGCACATTCTGAAACAAGAAATAATAAAACTGTAAATTCACGTTAACAGTAAGAATTATGTGTGCTGACCAACTATATTCTTTATCAAGTGGTATCCAGAAGAATAAAACCAGCAACTATCCGACGTTCATTAGCCTGATAATGCACAGTGCTAGTAATAGCAAATATCCTAGTCATTGAGATAAATATTGCAGCTCTCATACAAAAGGGTCCTACCAAGTTAACATTATGTCATAAACAATTCCCAGTGAAGGATCAAAGCATCCATAATTAGCACATAGGTAATAACTTCTAATAATTTAGATAAGAAAGAGCATCAAGAAGGAAGAGAAGAATGAGAGCATGGGATGTCGCTCCGTTAGCCATTATGTGGATTCTTTGGAAAGAGAGGAATATGAGGGCTTTTGAAGGAGTTGAGAGTAATTTTATTAAATTGCAAAATAGCTTTTTGTTTCTAGTATCATTTTGGTGTACCCATGAGATTCCAATGTATATAGATGATTGGGTACTTTTGTAGAGAACATTATTTTGGTCTAGGCTCCTTTCTTTTTGGTATACTCCTTGTATACGGGGTTATTTCCCCCCTTTTTCTATTAATAAAATTATTTACCTTGTCAAAAAAAAAAAAAAAAAAAAGAGCATCTCCTACTTTAAGGAGTACGGGCATTGAACTGAACCTTGGAGAGAAAGTTAGATATTATCAAATCTGACATCCTTGGCCATGTTAATCTCCCAAAGCAGAGCATCCATGTGCCATTCTCAAAGCACAAAAATTTACCAATAAACTTGACGACATCAACAAGAATAGAGTACATACTTTCACCATCCATATTGTCAACCTGCAAGTTGAGGCATGAATTGAGTTATTAAGAAATTCAATAATTAAAACCTTACAAGCAATTAGAGTCTTCTTTTATGTCAAACCATAAAGGATGTATTTGTTTGTTTTCCTTTTGGGTAGGTAAAGCAAAAAGGGTTGGATTATTCAGCTTACAGCATCAAGATTAAGGCAAAAAATGCAAAAACAGGTTAAAAGAAGGTATTAGAAAATCACTCCAACCATGTCCAAGTAAGTGGATTACGTCATCCAAACAACAATCATTTAACTTTTGAAAAATATTCAACTCTTTCTTGTAAATGATATAGAATGTCAAAGAAATTGTGCTCTCTCAATATAAAACATGCTTGGATTTGAATGAAGTGCATCAAGTGATGCTTTTAAAGGATGTATACAACTGCCAAGAGGAAGAACTGTAGTACGAGCATCAAACATGTACATTTGGATCAGCAGATGGAAGTATCTTCAGAGTGGCCTCGGCACCACGCCCTGACTCCTCATTAGTCCCTTCCAGCACAATAGTGGACCTAAAACTCACCACTGGCGCGATTACATGTTTAATCATCAAATCAGCTACTTTTGCCAGCCCATAATCCATAATACCAACTGCCTGAAAACAAAAGATAACATGAAAGAAGGTAATCACTAATGGCATTTACTTTAAGATTTACCAGAAATATATCTCTATTTCAGACACCCTCAGATAAAGTGAAAATGGAAGCGGAAAGTACAAACTCACATCCATCGCTTTTAAAACTGTGTGGAGCTCAATCCTATCAACTCCTTTGATGCTCGACTGACACTTCAGGTGAACTGTATTGCTTTCTTGCTCAAACGACACTGCATTGTCCATACATTGCAACAGCACCTTTTGCATCTACACACCCAAATCCAATTCCTCTAAACAAGTATCACAAAAACTCAATAAAGATCACAGAAATATACCTTCTATGAAACCACCCCCCTCCCCCAACACACACACACACCAAAAAAAAAAAAAAAAAAAAAAACCTCCTAAAACAGTCAGGAAAAAAGAAAAAGAAGACAGACGTTACAGAAAATGTCTCTTCAGCAATATTTTGGCTAGTTTTCTCAATAGAGCTCATTAACAAACTCATAGTGAAAGGGAAGAACAAATAAAGTAGCAAAGAGTGATTTTGAAAATGACAAATTCAAAGCAGTCCATTTGCTGCTACAGGTAGATGTTACAAGGAACAGAGAATACTAACTGCACCAAGAGGATCTGATAAACTGCTAATTTTCAATCAACTGTGCCTCAATTTCAAACTAGGTGATGGGGCTATAAAAACCTCTGTACGCATTCCTATCTATTTGGGACTATTTTGAAATTGAAAATTCAAAGCACTCTCCTTGCTAGCACAAACTAGATGTTACAAAAGCAACACACGGTACTAACTTCACCACATTGGATTTATAGGAGCAAATGCTGCTCCGGTAAACTATTTGCATGTCTCAGTAATTGAATCAAATCAGCTAAAATAATCTTTTTTTGAAACTGGTAACAGATTTTATTAAGAGAAATAAAGCTCTAAAGCACAAAGTTTGTGCTACGAGCAGATACTTACATCATAAGCAAGACCTAAAAACGCAAAAGTCTAACCATCTAACCCTTACAAATTTTCCATAACATCTAACAGAGATCCTACATCTTTTACGAATCTCTCTTTACACCAGAAATGAAACAAAAATATACAATCCATCTTGATCCTCTGTTCAGGGTTAGATATATCTTCAAAACATCTAGAGTTTCTTTCCCTCCATATTGTCCACCAAATGCAAGCCGGGATAATGCTCGTTTCTGTCTAGACATTCCTTCCTGATTATTCCAGCACGCAAGAAGTTCTCCGGTTAATCTTGGCATTGACAACCTTAGTTTCTTCAAGTTCAAGAATAGATGCCACAAACCATATGCAACCTGGCAGTGCAAAAAGAGGTGACTATTGGTTTCATTTTCTTTTGCACACAATTGCATCCCTCTTCTTTGCAGATTTTCTTGTGTCAGTACTACCTCTTTCACTACCAACCAACAAAAAAAAATCACCTTAAAAGGTACTTTCATTTCCACAAGTGTTTCCAGTGCCATATTTCATTTTGTTGTCCTGAAACATCAGATCTAACATAAGCAGATATCACAGAGAAAATACCTGTGCTGTCCATTTCCCATTGGAACTTATCTTCCTGATCAGAGAGGCCTTTGAAATCTTCCAGCACTTTAAGAAATTCAGCTAGTCTGTTCACTTCCCAGTCATTTAGAAATCTTTTAAATGTCACATTCCCCCCATGATGGCTCCAAATCTGTGCTAGTAAAGCATCTGGTTGTTGCACCAAGTTGAAACTAATCTTCTAAGAGCCTTATGTATCCATTCAGTTCTATACAGGCCCATTAACTCCAACACATGCCAACACGGGCATACAAATCGCTACTCCAAAATAAACCCGTAACTATTCTGTATATCACCAAATTTTATCACTACACTACGCCTCAATCCCAAACTAGTGGGCGGCTCGCTCTATTCAGGCCCATTACGTTTCAATATATCCTCATAAGGACATAAATCGCTCTTCCAGAATACAAACGCTTATTTTTTAAATTAACTGTCTCAACAAATTTTCAGAAAGACTTCTTTTATTATCTATCTAAACATATTTTCAGTACAAGTGGCCAAATAGTTCACCATAAGTGAGCGCCTCAATTTCTAACACTAGAGATTCAATATTTCACCAAAAAACATAAGTGAGAAAGACGAATTCATTTCTTTAATCCGCTTTAATGCGATAGCTAACAACCATCCAAACAACCCGTAGAGATGTTACAAAACCACAACAAAAGATACTGTCTATCCCAATGTTGTACTGAGAGACCCCAACAAAATATACAATCTATCAAAAAGCAATATTCACAAAACAATACATTATGAAAACAATGGGCATCACCATCCAAACAACCTGTAAAGATGTTATTAAACCACAAATCTATACGAATGTTCTACTCAAAAATTAATACAGTACAAAACGATATATAATAGAACAATATCCAAAAATTACCTCCTCAAAACACTCAGTCCACTCATCCTTCAACAATCCATAAACCAAAGGCTGCTTCTTCTCCGTCTCTGTCTCCATTTCATCGCCACTAATCACCAACACCGCCTTTAACTCCCATAATGCTTCTGCCGCTAGCTCAATTCTCCCTACCTTAGCAACCTCCTCCTTCACAAACCTCAATCTCTCACTCAACTCCAAAACCACATCAACTAACCCTAACAACTCTTTTTTCTCCTTCAACTCTCGATTTTTAACCCCAATATCATCAATTATACAGTTAACCCTAGCTTCAACTGGATGATCGGAGATGACGTGGATTAAATCGGAAACTCGAGAATCAAGATATTCGGATTTGGAAACGACGTCGGAGCATTGGGAAAAGAGTGTGGAGAAATCGGAGTAATGTGAGAGAATGTATTGCCGGACTTTGGATTTAATATCGACGGAGCGATATTGGAGACGGTCAATTAGAAGGCGGAGATCAGGGGCGGATAATGGCGAGGTTACGTCGTCGATTCCCAACGGCGATGATGATGAGAGGAGATCTCGCACGTCGATTGAATTGAATAAAACATCCATGGCTTCGCCGGAGTGTATGTGTTCTTTTTCTGTTTTTTAATCTCCGGCTGAGGAGTATTGGGTTGTGTCTAGGTGCTCATACTGGTGAATTTGATGACTAGCCAAATTTCGACAACTTAAATGAGTTTCATCCACACTTTCAAAATTCATTGAAAAATAGTTAAAAATAACTCAAGTACGATACATGCTACTGCCGCTAACAACACCCCATATATTGAATTTACCGAACTATTCTTCAAAACCTACAGCTCAACATAAATACAAATCACGCGTGAAAAAAAAAAGAGCAAAGCACATATTCTCTCTCCGGATCATCATTCTCTCTCTCCCGAAGTTCAAATTCAAACTGTAAAAGGTAATATGAGCTGCGTTTTCTTAGTTTTTGTGCTGAATTATCATAATTTCAGTTATTTTGCAGAAATATATCTGTTTTTGTGACTGTAAAACAATGATTTGAAATAAAAATTCGTGATTATGATCTCATTTGTACTGTAAAATATGCGATTCATTCAACGAATTTATTTTTGTGACGCGAATTTACTGTTATATATATTTAATATGAATCTGCATTGAGTTCAAAAGGTATGCAGCACTAAATGCTGGGGCTTAGTGTTACGTTGAAGCAAATCCTCATTACAATATCCTGTAGATATGACTATATTTTAGCTTAGCACTTCAAAATCACCTGTTGTCCAGCATTAAATACTGGGGCTTAGTGTTACGTTGAAGCAAAGCCCCATTACAATATCCTGTAGCTATGCTATATTTTAGCTTATAAAGCTGCACCTCAAAATCACATGTTATCAAGCATAAAATGCTTGAGCTTAGTGTTACGTTGAAGCAAAGCCACATTACAATATCCTGTAGCTATGCTATATTTTAGCTTATAACGCTGCACTTCAAAAAATCATGTTGTCCAGTATAAAATGCTGGGGCTTAGTGTTATGTTGAAGCAAAGTGCAGTTCCATTATACTATGGATATGTATATTTAGCTTATAGGTTAGCAGTTCTTAAGCTTTCATTATTAAGCTACAATTACAGTATTTTACCATGTGGCTTTCTTTGTCACTTAGTTTAGTATTTTTACTGTGTTTATAACTGCATGGAATGGCTAAACAGTGTATTGTTCTTGCATTCAATGGGAAATAGACACCATATTATAAGTACATAGATCATGAGACAAGGATTTTTCTGCCAATGTTATCCTGGTTAATGCTGGTATCCTAGATATTTGCTGACACACTCTTAAAAACTGGAACAGCTTCTATATTTACAATAACGTCTCAGGATAAAAATCTGAGGACAGATGTCCCTTAAAATACTGGCCCCAGCATAAAAATATGTGGATCCATGTGCTTTAAACTAGTAGCCCCAGCACAAACATCTGGGGGATCCCTGTCCCTTGGCTACTATACCCCAGCATGTATTGCTGGGACTGTACATAAACATTATTTAAAAGTCAACATTTTACATACAAACAAATGCAAACTTACAGCCATTTTCATTAACACTAACATAAATATTATATAAAAGGATACTTCTAAAAATACAAAAAAAAGTATCCTCAAGTACAAGAAAAGATAAATTACACTTGCTTCGCGCATATGGAAGCATAAAAACAGAATACTCCGAAACACATAAAAAAAATACAGTAAAACATTAACGATTACTAGGAACGCGAGAGCTAGAACCAGAGGTTGAGTCTGTAAAGTTCTGTAATTCAATGTCCATGAGTTTGTCAAAAAGTCGATCCATATATTTATTGTTTTTTCCTCTGAAAGCTACAAAAAATTCAAACAACACATCCAAAATATTCTTCACGACTGATACCTCAGTTTTCAGAAACTCAAGATCACTTTTCAAATTCTTAACATCGTTATTCAACTGGCGCCATTGTTGTCTTCTTACTTCATCATTGCAAGCCTTTTTTATTATATGTTTTTTTATTTTTTCTTTTTTTGGAATAATATTTATTTTGTACAAGTAAAAAAACAACACCACTGTCTAATTTATAGAAAACAAAAACACAAAAAACCTGTAAAGAATATTTCTTCTATTTAGCTGACATTGTAACTCAAAAAAAGCTGTAAAGATTCCTTGCATCTCTCTCTGAAAATTGAACAAAATTCAATAAAGAAGTATAAACCTAGCTGATAAGAACTTGTGATGGGGTGCTTGGTAATGATTGTGGTGGTCAGGACTCCATTTGAAGCAGTATTGAAGTCCGAAAAAGGTGGACCAGACAACATCTCAGCATGCAGGATTAATCAAAGCCCTGGAACTCAGATTGACAAATTGTACGTCAAGATGCTTGAAAAAATTGAAGATTACACGGGTCACGACGGATGACCAACACTAAGTGTCGATCATCATTAATTCTGCTGATAATCTGCTAACCATGAATATAACTGATAAACGGAATAAGTATAAACCTAGCTGATAAGAACTATGCAATGAAAAAAAAGCTAACAACGCTAACACAAGCTGACATACATAACATACTGACAGAACCACACAGGGACATATCTACAGGCCTCTAAGAGTGCTGATCTGAATATACAAAAGACGGGACAAGGCTCCGACATACCCAAGCTGGCTGACTGTACACATACCAAAGGATAAGTAACTCCGGGAGTAAGCGGAGTGACTCCAATAGCTGATAGATGGCCTACTAACATGGTCCAAGCGTTGATCTATCTGCACCTGCGCGGCATGAAACGCAGCGCCCCAGAAAAGGGCGTGAGTACGATATGTACCAAGTATGTAAGGCATGAGCATATAATATATCATAGCTGAATGAAACTGTAAGGCTGGAATATAAATCTGAAAATATGAGCTGGAGCATAGCAATATAGCTGGAAATCTGAAGAATGTATTAAACATGATCTGAATATAAACTGAAGTCTAGCTGAATCTGGAACTGAAGACTGAGCTGAACTATACTGATAAATAATTGTAATATGACTGATAGTTGGTTACTAGAAACTGGAACTGATAACTGTCAACTGATACTCGCTAAGAACTGGTGGCTGATAACTGAGAACTGATAACTGGTACTGAGCTAAAACTGAACTGTTATCTGAACTGGTACCTGTCTGGTGTTATGGGCTATATCCCCCCAAATCAGGTAACTGAACATCTGAACTAGTACCTGTCTGGCGTTATGGGCTGTATCCCCCCAAATCAGGTAACTGAAAAACTGAACTAGCCTCATGTATAATCATGCAGTGCATAATGTGGCTATATACGCGTATATAACAAACCTGGTGGGTGTTATGGGCTATATCCCCCCAAGCCAGTAATATCTAGTCTCTCTGGTCAGAGTGTGTGAATGACACCCGGTCACACTAGGTGTTTCAACTCCCGCCTGAACCAGAGGGGCTGTATCCCCCAGACGGGTAGTATCACACGCGACCGGACTGTGTGTCCAATGTCCAGCCTCTATTGGGGACTCCAAATCACACATAACATGATCACAATATAAGCATAAGCATGTATGAGGCATAACACATGTGGCAACAATAGATATGGACTCAAAGGAATGATAAGAAAACTCTTGATGGAATTATAGACACAACCTGAAACTTAGAATTCGTCTAACTCTTTGACTTTTATAAAAATTTCGGCAGAGTTTCCTCTGAAACTGGATGATCCGCAAAACAGAACCAGCACTATACTATACACGGGAATGGATACCCGGATAAACTGATAACATAAACATGTTAAACGGATAATAAGATGAGACAACTGGATGACATAACAAATTCGCAGATAGAATGTCTGGACAACACCACTGTCCTGCCTTTGTAGATAAAAGATATAGACTTCACGGTCTACATGAAAGTTGTAGATATATGTCTTAGGGTTCTGGAAATTCTTAAAGAATCTAAATATCAATTTTGTACAAGGAGTTATGATCAATATACTAACAACTGTCCAAAAATCAAAACAATTTTCCAGATTTTGAAACGTTTTTTCTTGCTGATTTGGACATCTTTTACCTTAGATTTTAGTACCAAATTAAGTATATACAAGGTTTCCTTGGTACCATACAAGTTTCTCAGAAGAAATACTAAGTTTAGAACTAATAAAAGCTTCAAAAGCTAAAAGATACATGCCTTGCCAAAAGAAAGATTTAGTCTTATATACCTTTGATGTTTTTTGCTTCTAAACCATGTTTCCTTTGAATTCCATACCTCCCAAAGCTTAAACAAGCTATAATACAACATTTAGGTAATTTACTTAGCCATGAAGTAATTCTAAAACTCAAACTATAGAAGAAATTGAAGGTAGCATAACGTTACCCTAATCGCGTAGAACGTTTTGACGCAATCTGTCTTCAATTTCGAGTTACGATCGGCGTCCTTCCTTCAAATTCATGAAATTGGCTTTAACCTTCATGAACACACTATTTCTATCGTGAATTTTCTGGAAATGATGAGAAAATGATGAGTTTCCTCTTTTATACTTCAAACATTTCAGTTTTAGTCCTCTTTTGCGCTTATGGCCCTTTTTCTGGCCTGACTTCTAACACTCATATCTTTTTATCTATAAGTTGTATGAATAAACCGTTAAAATTGTTGGAAACTATACTCCAAGACCTTCAATTTGGTATATGATATGTCCCCAAAAGACCTCATATCATACATGAAATTAATTGTTGAAAAAGCTCTGTTACAAGGCAATTCCTTAGTCGGTTTTTCCGCAACTTAAATTCAATTTTTCCCAAACTTTATATTCAATATATAAACATCATATATGGTCATATTATGACTTTAAAATCACTTAAATCATTCTTAACATGTCATTAGAATGATATACGTCACTTTAGACATATGGGGTGTAACAAGTACGAACGAACTTCCCACATCCATTACAAAGCTTTCTCTGTCTTCTCACTTTTAGATAGTTCATCTGGAAATGATTACCACGGCAAATAAGAGTGGCTGGCACATCACGTCTGGGAAGCATAATTGTCAACCATACTGGCAAAATCTACAAAACAAAACAAAACAAAACAAAAGAAGAAAGGCACTATTTTATAATAACAACAACAAAAACAATTCTAAAAAAAATGATATGATTAACTTACAAACTGATCTAATTCAGCATCCAATTCATTCAACACTGCTTCAATGACTGTTCCCATCTTCAAATACAAAAATATTTGCATGTTCTCTTCCGTAACAAAGTGGTCTATTTACATTAAAATAATTATACAAGAAATATTCTCTATTATACTGTATTGTCCTTTGGCTTTTGGATGATAATAAAGATTCTTTTTTCTTTATATAAAAGCTGCACATTGCTTGTTCTTTTCCATTTGGATGGAGAACTGGGACCAGGATACAAACTAAGACTTCATTATAAAGAGGATTGCAAAAATAAAAAATAAACTCAAATGTCCCAGTATAAGAACACTGGGATCCATGTGCCTTAAATTACTAGCCACAACAAAAACATCAGGGACATCTATATGCCTTAAACTACTAGCCCCGGCAAAAATATCTGGGGCATCGATGTGTCTTAAACTACTAGCCCCAGCATAAACATCTGGGGAGAATCCCCAACATATTAGAGAACATTTTTCACACAAAACAAACACAAACTTACAGGCATTTTCATTAACGTTAACATAAATATTACAGATAAATTACACTTGCAGATGGAAGCATAAAAACATAACAATGGTGGAGTCCCAACCTTTTTCTCTGGTGACCCTGGTGGAGTATTTACTTCATTATAGTTTGGGATTTCTCTCATTGCCCTCATCATCCTTGTTATTTGTCGCTCATTCCTTTCAATCCTCTGATTTTTCAGAATAATTAATAATCTGATGTGATCTACAGTACGAGACAATTGCTCAATGTCTCCCTGCAAACCTGCAATCTCCCAATATAAATCACACGTTGTTTGCTCAGTGGAATGCACATTTTGAAGTGCATGTCCATTCTCAACTACATGCCCATTTCCCTGTGGAAGAGACATTTTTTTCCTTCTAAAAGGCTGCACAAGAAAGTAAAAAATTTGCAAAATCTTAAACAAATTTGAGTGATGATTCTATATTCAAAGATCGTATTTATCGACAGATATGCATGCTGCACAACTGCACCACTAAAAAATAGGAATGCTAGTAACCAACTCATAACTGCAGACCCGTAGTTATTTTGGTGAAATAATTATACTCTCAATATGTTAACTGGGGGCACTGGTACTTCATAAGTGAACTCACAATATTTGAGCTGGGGGATGAAAACGTATGCTAAAATGCTTTTATACAAAGTCGCATTATTTTGAACTGAGGCACAAGTACTTAAAAAATAAGAGTCCCAGTATTTTATAATGGACAAACAGGTTCCCCCCCCCCCCCCCAACACAAGTATTTATGTGTAAACTCACAGTATTCGTGATGGGGCGAGAAAAATATATGCTTTAATGCTATACTATACAAAGTCCCATAATTTAGAACTGGGACACAACTACTTGTTAAACACAGCGTCCCAGTATTTAGAACTGGGGCACACAAAGCTTTTTGGGTCATCCCTCCCCGTACTGACTCCCAGACATTGGTGCTGGAGGTACACGTGCTTCATATGTGAACTCTCAGTATATAGATACCTGGGAATGTTTACCTAGAATTAAAGTACTAGCATCCCTATTTATATACTTGAAAAGCTAATAAATAATAACAAAGAACAATAACAATATGTAGTATACAGACTTCAAAAAATATGTACATTGCATTGTTTATAAAAAAATAACAATTTGTAAAATTCAAAAAGGATAAATAAAGATTCAAAGAAGTGGAAGCCTTCCATGTCCACAAGCTAGTTTCTCATCATGCTCTCCATAATCATCATTCAAATTCTCTGGTGGAGTTTCATAGCTTTTATCTCTCTTTGATCTTCCATTCGTTAGTAGATTAGCAGCAACAATTCTCCTGTAAATACTAATAGCTTCTACTCCCTATTCATATTTAAACAAATCCTGTCCGAGCATGAGTAGGTCAGTAAACCTTGTTACAAAGAGAACACAATATATGCCTCCTATTTGTTTGGGTGCTCTTTGATAAACAATATCAAGTTTCTTGTACTCCGTACCAAAATTAGGATATTTAGTATGAAACTTGATCTCTTTTAGTAGCTGAGGTATAGTAATTGCATACATTGCCATCTTGATCTTCACAAAATTTTCGTCCCCATCAAAAATTGAATAATAGACATCTATTCTATGATCTTTTATAGAATAAATTCCCAGCCAATAATGAGTGCAAGACTTGAAATCATTAGGATCAACTGAAGACTTCCTAATTGGCATAAAGACTTTTTTCACTTGTGTCCATGCTATGCCACATTGATTAGTAGACCCGTTCACACACTCATTGTGGTTATTCTGCGTAGTTCCTTCATACTCTGCTAAGAAAAAGTCTACTCAATCCTCTCTAAATCCTCTACTGTCAAGTCATGTATTCCCAAAATAACTTCTGCTGGAGGTTTATATTCTTTTTTCCTTTGTTGAGCGTGAGTCCTTTTTCCTCCTTTCTTCTTCCCCTTCAGTTGTTCAAAATCTTGATCCTTCTTCCACTGTTCTTCTATTCTATCCTTCTTCTCTTTTATTCTCCGGGTCTTCTATTCCTTTGCCATATCATCAAAATAGGATTCGACCTTTGAAAAGAACAACGACTCTACAAAAAAATCAAAATTCAAGTATGTCATTGTGAACATCGCTGAGTAGTTTGCGAAATGATATACATGCCTCTTCCTCAGATAGTACAGTATAACATCAACATGCTGCATGATAGAAAAAATCACAAACACAAACAAACAAAAAAGTAGTTAACAAATATATATATATATATATATATATATATATATATATATATATATATATATATATATATATATATATATATATATATATATGACTACTGTTGACACCCAATTTTGTCTCGAAATTTTAAAGTCAAATTAATTTAATCAGTGGTCAATTTTAATTGAATTTAAAATGAATTAAAGAATATTTTGAAGAAAAGGGCTAACTTTGCAAGACGCAACCTCAATCTTATCTCATTAGTGCAACACCTTTATTCTATCTAAGTATCCAAAAGGGCTAAAATCATTCCTATGATTTGAAATCAGCCTATTTGTGCAAAGCACATATAACATATACATACACTTCCCAAAATCAGAAAACCCGTTTGCCTTCTCCCCTTACCCGACCCACTTCTTTCCCCTTTTCCCCTTTACCCTAACCCTAATCTCCTCTCCGTCACCCTCTCCATTTCCATTTCCAGCCACACCCAGACCCGGTCCCCACTTTCCTTGTCTTCCTCAACATGGCAAAAATCCCATTCAACCCGACCCCCTTTTCGTTTCCCCCCAAAACCGCGACCCCACAATGTTAAAACACGATCTACACCGTTTGTTTCTACTCCTTCTCATCATCAAGGGCGCGGATCGAAGGCAAAATAGGCTTTGAATTCAAAAAATCAAAATCGAAAGGGAATATTCGATTTGATTCGGATTCCTTTTGTTTTTTGATTTTTTCTTTTCAAATGTTCATAAAAAAGGTAGAAATCCGAACGTTGTAAAGGTACGTTAGAGGTCACTTAGTCTTTTCATTTGTAGGTCAAAATCCTAGAACCTTCCCCTATATATATATATATATATATATATATATATATATATATATATATATGTTATGCTCGGGGAAGAGGAGGTTAGCAGCAGCAGAGAGGGAGGCAATAGCATAAAATATGAGACAAAAATGGCAGCATAGGCATACATAAATTGGGCTCAGTTTTAAGTTAAAAGAATATATGGATTACTATTGTTTTCTGGTTTGATCCTCGCTTCGGATTCGTTTATCGCTTTTGTGCTCGAGTCTTCGACCTTGGTCGAGTCGCTTAGTCGGGTCGCGAATCGCTTCAAATCCCTCGCCTCACTTCACTGCTCTGCAAAAGGTGATAAACCTACCCTCGTTACATTTTCAATTTCCATTTTTTTATTTATGTGTTTGCTGTTGGCGAGAAAAATAATGATCGATTATTGTTATTTCTGTGAACTGTGAAAGAAGTGAGCTTTATGTCGAGGTTTGCCTGTTTCGTGTTAGTTTAGTGATTATTAAACCTGCAATGATGTTGTCTATCTGCTTTCTATTTAGCTTGAGTTGCATAACTAAGTATGAAGTTTTTGTGTGATCAAAGGGTTTCTCTACGCCTTAGAATCTATCGTCGTGTAAATAAAAGTGAAATCTTGTCTTCCTGGATACTTGTTTGGTTGTAAAACTCTAGGTTTCCATTTCCATTAGCTGGTTCATTAGTCCCATGACTTCATTAAGCATGGTCGTAGTTTCAGTAAGCTTGCTAAGTTTGAAGTTTTATATGGTTTTCTTTTGAAAAGAAGTTAAAAGAGTCATTTCTCATTTTTTTTAAAGTTAAAGTACTTCTCTTTTCGTGACTTAGCTTCTCTATGATATAAAAGAAATGATCTTTTTCATTGTTCACTGTTAGTGTTATTTCTGTTTGCTCTTGCATCTGTCTGGCTGTGTATGTGAAGGATTGTGATGGTTATGAATGTTTGGAAGTTTGTTCTGGGCTGGCAAGGTGTTCTTGGGAGTCGTTTCTTTGGTTGAGAAGGTATCCAGGGAGTTCAGGCTGTTTTCTGTTTCAGTTTCAGAGGGTAGTGAAACTTTTTGTGCATGCTGGCATGGTTAGCTGATGAGAGGGTATGCAGGTAAAGCTGAGGTTTATTTGGGTGAGTTTTGGAGGTATACGTTTGCTGTGCAGGGACTGTTTTTGGTCTAGTTTGGTCTGCAGGTGCTTGAAGTTAAGGTTCTTTTGCTGCAGTTTTTTTGATGGAGTAAGCAGGTTGCTCAGGGAGTTTGTAGTATTTGAGTAGGTGGTCAGGTGATGAGAGTAGCCTGGAGTTTGTTATGGTGAGGATTGTGTGTTTAGGTTGTAGGGAAGGTGGTTTGTGAAGTTAGTAAATAAGGGTATGTTTGTGTGTTTGTTCCAAGATGTAGGGGGGTGAATTGTTGTTGATAGAATGATGTGTATGAGCATGGGTGTGAACTTGTCTGTGTGTGTAGAAGTAGCAGGGCTGTAATGAGAGTATTCTGGTGATTTAAACGGTGGTGCAAGTGTGTATGTGATGTTGCAGGTATTGGTAAGCTCAGGGTGTGTTAGCAGGGTTGTTCTGGATATTTGGCGAGTTGTAGGAGTGTAGTCCTGGTGGTTTGCAGGGATAATGCGAGGGCTATCTTGGGTGTTGTAGGCGGCTTGAGTGTGTGGGAAGGAGTTATGTATGTCGCAGCTGTTAGAGATGGTGTAGAGATATACGTATGTGTTGCAGTTTTCAAGGGATGGGTTTGTGTGAAGGGTATGGGTGCTGCATAGTGAAATGCAGGGTTGTTGCAGGTCTGGAGGTTAGTTCTAGGGTCTGTGATAGAGTTCAATTGGTTTAGGTATGTTGGTTAGCTTAGAGGGAGTGTAGAAGTTTATAGGTTAGTCCTGGGAGTTATAGTTTTGTTCAGGGAGTCTGTAAAAGAGGTCCGACTTGAGATTCAACGTAAGACATATTCTTACTTGGCTTGATCAGTAGAACCAGTCTAAATTGACAAAATGATTAAGTTTTGCTTCAGTTAAATGATGCTCATTAGTAAAATTTATAATTGGTATTTGTCTAAAACCATTTCTCTTTAACCCATAAAATTCATCCAGCCGCTATATATATTCAATCTATGAGTATGAGCTCTAAAGACTAATGTCTTTACTGTGTGAAGAATTCACATGTTTATCTCGTTATAAGTTCTGCTCTAATCATACTTTGAAATGTGTACTCTGTTGCCTAATAAGTCCAGTAACCTGGTAAGCTATGTATTAAGTTTTGAAGTTTAGTCAACTTTTGCTTGAGTACTCATTTATGCCATGAAGGAAATAATTGTTGTTTCAAGTTTGAGGGTGAAATTATTGATAGTGTTCAAAAGCTATAAAAAAAAAAGTCATTCTTAATATGTTGATAGGATTCCGTAATACTTCACTTGGTTTCAAAAAGAACCTAATCAATTACCTATCAAGAGTATTTTTTAGCTATAGTCGAATGGATAAATGGTTTAAAGATTGTTATTTGTTCCCTGGAAGAAAGATGGATTTTTCCTTGATTAGATTTAGCCAAAACAATTTATTATTTGAAGGCATAAGTTGAGTTTATTTTTAGTAAAGCAAGTTAAATAAATTGATTGACTTGTCCATGTTCATCTCGTATGAATACTGAGTTAATGTCTTAATTCATGAAATGTCAACTTATTAAAGAAAAAGTTTTCCTTTATATTACTTTTGAGCTATCTGTTGTCTCCCCTCTGGTCATGTCCAGTTATTTCATTGTGTTCGGTCATACTGTTGTGTGAAGATAGCAGATCAAGAGTCTTGCAAGTTTTGTTGAGATTTAGTTAACCTTTCTTTTATGATTGTCTGTTCTTGAGATATCTGTGGACTTCATTAGGAAAAGCATTGCATTATGAAGTTGTAGTTATAACTGGTTTGAATGTCTTAGATGTGGAGTGTTTTCTTGTTTAGCATTGTTGAGTTTTCGGCAAAGTACTTTGTTTATTATTAAGTTTCGAGTCCTAATCCTTATTTTTCTTTTTCTTTTGCATAATACACCTCTTGGGACGAGTTGGCTAAAACTCGCAAAACTGGGATTGACTCATTGGCATTGGAGTCGCTTGAGCCGCTTGCGTCAACTTGGTTGAAAATTATATTGTTATCAAGGCTCGTTTTGCGAGTTGCATTTCCGGGTTCTTTTCATCTCTCTCTCTTCCTACTCCTCTAGAAATCCATGTATAGGACTTCCCCGTAGACCGGACTAGGAGCCCTGTATGATAGAAATTGTATCGAATTATGATTAGTTAGTGTAAATTACTTGAATTAATTTTATAGAATGCTTTGTATCCTTTCTTTGCGAATCGCCGATTAATTTATGAATCTTAAGAATCATTTGTCAATTAATGAGTGCAAATCAACATTCAATTAAATTGTACCTTTTTTATTTTAAATGATCTATTTATCTATTTTATTAAATATTTAATTAATTATAATTATCTGTTTAATTATTTATTTACTTATTCATTTACTTAATCTAACTTATGTAATTAAACTAATTGTTTAGTTATAAGTATTCATTTATTAATTTAATGAATTTTAATTAATTAATTATTCATTTATTTAATTAATCAGTTATTATCATTTATTATTATTCATTTAATTAATCCTCTAATCATTTATTACCTATCATTTATCTATCATTGGTTATTTTTATCCTTATTCAATTTATTGTCCTTTATCTATTTTCCCTTATTTATTTATTATCCTTATTTATTTTTATTTTTCCTTTATCCTATTATCCCTTATCTTATTTTTCCTTATTTATTATCCCTTATTTGCATGATTTTATTTTACTTATTTATCTATAACTCCTTTATTTATTTATTTATTTATTTATTATATATTATTAAAATAATCTAAACTATCAAATTCGTGAAAACCGTCGGATTAACCGCATTTAGCGGATTTTCGAAAGTGCTCCCGCAAGGGACCTTCTTTCGAATTTAATAGAACCACTTACCTAAGAATCTCTGAATTATTTTCCTTTAAGAAAGGAATAAAATTGCACTCTTTAGTTAACTTAGGTTACTAATAATCCTTAAATTAGGTGGCGACTCCAAAGAAACCCTTTGAAGTCCCATTTTATTGAAAATACATCCTGATGCATATACTTGTGTGTGCATTTTTTTTGGAAGGGTTCAACAGCATGGCGACTCCGCTGGAGATAACACAAATGGTTCTAACCAAAAGATTTTCACGAATTTGCTTTATTTATATATGTGTTGATTGTATGTATGTGTAGCTTAACTCTTTGTTTGTTTGCATGCGTAGAATTTATAGTTGTGAATGAATGTATTGAAGCATATTTTTATTTGTGCATGGTCCGCATTTCGTTCATATTTCCTCCCTCATGGAGCCTGTCAATTCTCTTTCATCTCCTCGATTTCATCACGGGGGCCCTCTTGATGGGCAATAATACAGGAAGGGCATTGTCCTTCCTAACTCTTTGAATTTCTTTCGTATCACCAAAGTTAGTTGGGGTATGATTTGCCTGATTTTGTCATGACCGGTTTTACTGGTTTATGAGGCCAGGTTTATCCCGCATAGGTCGAGTCAGCCTCAACCGTTAGGCCACTCTTAGAAGGTGATTTCTGGACATGCATGCATATACACCTTAGTTTGGACCCGGTCCTTGGTACCGCTTCCAGGAATTAAGAAACCACCCTTTTTGTTGACGGGTTATTGAATCCCAATGACACTGCATATTATGTGATCGCGTGGATATTATAACGAATCCAAAACCATTTGCCATGTCAAGTTTGAGAAGTTGACAATTATGTCGGTTTATTTTTATCTCATATGTTGTATTGACAAATGGCTTGTGTCGTTATAATAACCACATGTGCGTGCAACTTGACGATTAGGCCTACCTCTGGCACAAATGAGGCACCTTACAGGGTAGGACGCGTTTTCATTTTATTTACACTCAATTACTTGTGGTTGCCACATGTCAAATTATCGGTCTAATATGCGATTACTTGCTAAATATGCGCTGCTTGCTTGAAATTTGTTGGTACTGATTGCGCTGTGATTAAATTTGTTCAGCGGTATGGTAAGGTTAAAGTTATGAAGTCATTTATCTATCATCTGAATTCATGCATACTGTTATTTTAAAATACCTTTCAAATGTTATTTTGTTCATCTTAACTCCAGTCTTGTCGTTTTGCAAAATATTATTCTGCGTCATATTTTAAAGTATTCGCAAGTGTGTTTCCCTTTTGAAAAAATAACTTTAGAGCTAAAAAAGCGTTTTCGCATCTGGTTGGCTTTAACAAAATGAGTGTCTTGCTCAAACTTTTGGGTCTTTTTCAGTACGATCTCAATTTTTCCATTTTTTAAGGAGTTGACCCGTCAGTTTGAGCTGTAAATTTTTTTTTATTAAATTCAGTATGCGTTGCTAAAGGGTTAATTATTTTGAACATCAAGATCAGGACCTATGGCTCGCCAAACTGTTGTGATTGATTTGACTGAAAGTGATGAACTCCACCAAGACAACGTTAACAAGCTTGAAGCAACCGTAGCGAGTCTGGAAAAGAGACTCAATAGCCTTACTGAATTGGTTGTCGCGCTCATGGATGCTCGCAACCAGTGCGAAATGTGCCAAGCCCAGGACCAAGTGCTCCTGTTGCTCCTATCCATACTGTTGCACCTCCTACAAGTCAAGTAGCTCCCGCATTCGAGTGTGATGCTCAAGAATTCCCCCATCTGCATGCATTCTTGTTGGAAAACGGGTTCCGTGTCTCATAAAAAACAAGCAATGAGAAAAACAACGGGGAAGGGCTTCCCAATGCTAAAGAAAGCAATGACACAATGATAGGTGAGAATGATCTACCATCTCAAGCAGGCTTAGGGGAGACAGAAAGTGAACATGTGAGTGTTCTTGACCCAGCTGATCCTCCAATGTATGATGGGATAGGAAATCCTCGTGATCACTTGAAGGCATACCTTGCTTGGGTCGCAAGGTATGGACCAAGCAATGAAACCAAGTTGAGGATGTTTTCTAGGACACTTAAGGAACCATCTTTGACATGGTTTGCAATACATGGTCCTTGGAAATTGGACAGTTGGGATAACCTAGCCCAGGACTTTGTCAACCATTATGAATTATCGAACCCCATTCTTGCAAAGGGCAGTCCGTTGAAAAGAAAATCTGCAGAGCTTCAAGTGGAGCCTGTTGCAACAATCGACAAGAGAGCATGTGGCTTAGCTGAGGCGCAATCTAAAGACAAAGGAAAAGCTGTTAAGCCAAACTCTTTGTCACCCATAGCATAAAAACCTTATGACATCGAGAAAATGATTGTCAATCCAGGTTTTCAGTCAAGCAGCCACAAAGGACCTGTTGTTGCATTCACACCAATACCAGGATCTTATGCAAACCTGTTGGAAAGGCTTCTAAGGGTCGGTTTGGTATATCTTGCAAAACCAAAGCCGTGTTAGTCACATAAGCCTGAAAATTTGAGAAAATTTTGTGCTTACCATTCAGGGATGCAGGGGCACAATATTGAAGAATGCACTTTATTTAAGAAGAAAGTTGAAAACTTGATCAAATCTAGCCATGTCAAAATTCTTCCCACAAACGGTATTGGCGAACCTTTTGTCGCAATCTTACCATATGCAAAGGAAAATCCCTCGAAGAATGGCATTTAGGCGCTTATCAAGTTCCAGAAAAGCAGTAGAGTTGCAGAAGTAGAAGTTAGTTTATTTGCATTATTAGGAAGTAATTATTGTCATTTCCTTTTGTAGTTCGTTGAAAGAAAAGAAGAAAGAATATCAAATTATGAATGTTCGACTCTATTTCTATGTAAGAAAACTACGGTAACCGGTTTCGCAAGGCGGGAAGCGTAGGCAACTCATATCGAGTTTCGGTTACACCAGCATTTGAAAATTCTCTTCTATGTAAGCAGAACTACGCACGGTCTGATTCCCAAGGAGGGATACGTAGGCTCCTCCATCGGGCTCGACCCTTTAGTATTTAAATTTTAATTTTCCCAAGATAGAAACTGGGGCAAATTTTACAAAGCAAGTAGAAAACGTGAGAGATTGCAACCGGGGGCAGCTTTTGCTAAGCAATTTGAAGTTTTAACTGGGGCAGTTTTTGCAAAGCAAGTTGAAGTGTTGAAGTCATAACTGGGGCAGAATTTTGCAAAGAAGCAAGTTGAAGACGTTGAGTTGGTTTGGTCATTATCAGGAGCAGTTTTCAAGGATTAGTGCTGATTGCTATTTTGCAAACAAGAATCGATAGTCGACCAAAGCATTGATGTTCAAAATAAACCGATCATTTTAGCAAATTGGGCCAAAATGGTTTAGCACGCATACTGATTTAGTAAAAACTTCCAAAATTATTTTTCTCAACTCGCATCTTCAAAAATCAAATTTTCTTGATTAAGTTTCGAGCTTGTTTAACCTAGATCCGATTTTAGGCCAATTAACAATTAAATTTGTATTTGCGGAGTCACGATCAATAGTTGAGATTAAGAGTTTAAACGGTGAGCTGAGATGACGATAATACGAGAATGATATGCAAGTATGAACTAATAAAAGTAATGCACAAACGGAAACAGGTATCACTCGTCCTCGGAGAGAGTTCTTCAATATCAGTCACACTTCGGACGATCAAAGAATTAAAGTAGTAACCAAAATTAGAACAAAGAGAGTATCTAAGCAAGAACGAGAGAGTATTCTTATTGATAGTGTAGACAAGAAGTAAATTTGTTTTACAATAGATTAAAGCCAATGCTATTTATAAGCCTGGTAGGCACCCGTTGGGATTTTATAACCGCTGGGCGTGGATCCGTCTGGATAAGTAACTGCCGGTCACATATCCGTTGGAGTCATAACCACTGGGTTGTAATGATTGCTTTAATGACCATTAATAGATTGATCGTGGATGATCATGTTAATAACTGCTCATTTAGACCGTGTTGACTGTTGAAGTATTTCATAACTCCTTTAGGTCTGCTCGTGATGAATGTTTGTTCGTTGGATGTCTGTCCGTTAAAGTGTCTGCCCGTGCCACATGGAAGACACGTGTCACCTTTTCAAGTCTAGTCAGCTTTTATCCAATACAGATAGTCCCCGCACTTCTCGAGCAGTGTATCTGTTCGAGGAGTGGATACGATTTTTGGCGGGAATTTCTTGTGAACTTTTGTCTTCGTGTGATGTATCTTGATGACGTACGAGCCTTATCAGCTAAGTGACAAGCCCTCATGACGTGCGCATTTAATGCGCCGTATAAAAAAGTAACTGTAGCTTGCATGCCTGCGAGACTACAGGTCATTCTAAAGTGACTATTGCGTGCCCCAAAGGTAAAAATAATGATCTTAACCGCTTCAGTCACGTGCACACGTCGTCTGTTGATCGCGAGGTGACCGCTACTTTCCAGAATAATGATGATGCTATAAAGTTTTGGCGAACCCTATTCTTCTTCTCAACAGCCAGATCTGATCGAGGTTTCTCTGATGGCCTCCACGTATCTTGAAGGAAGTTGGTGGGGCTGAATTTTCACTCCTATAAATAGGGGTTTGCCTGATGAGAAACCTTTTACTTGCCTTTATTTCTTCTTCGCTGTTCTTTGAAAATACTTTGAACTAGCTTTTGAATTCTTCCTGATAACTTCATATTTTCCTTGCAACCATGACTTCACGATCTAGGAAAAATCAGCGTACTGATGTCGCTGGTAGTTCCTCGGCGGCCACTCCCAGGTCCCGGGCTACACAAGCTATTGCTGCAGAGATAATCCCCAAGAAGTGGGGTGAACTTGAGGTGGACTGTAACATTAAGTCCTTCCATAATAGAGAGGGAGATACGCGGAACTGGCCGGCGTATAGGTATAAGTCTGGGATCACGAAAGAAGTGATCCCACGAGTAAGGACAGATTGCCACTGGGGCGATGAGGTTCCTCTCTTGCCGGTCTCCGAGGAGGAGAATATTACTTCCCACAAGGCTGGGTGGACAGCCATGTGCACCTACCCTTTCACAGTGGGATGTAGATTACCCCTGCACCCTGTATTGGAGAGGCTCTGCAGGGAGTACCTCCTCTGTCCGGGGCAACTAAGCCCCAGTATATATAGAATAGTTACTCTTTTGGATTGGTTCACGGCAGGAACTGATCAATCTTTTGGTTATGAGCATTTTATTTCTTTGTATAGTATAAAATTTTTAAAGACGGCTATGTAAGTGCCAGAATGCGCGGAAGCAAGGGGTTGGTGCGCAGTTCTGAGGATACTGGTGACCGAGGCTGGGTACACCGGTATCTGTTTGTGCGCTCCTCGGCCTTGACTTTTGATGACAAGGCTTACCTTCCAGAAGTCTGGAATAAGAAGCGTAAGTCCCCGAGTATTTGAAGTTCTTCGTGCTTTCTCTTCTTCTCGTCTTCTAACTCCGTTCAATTTTTGTTGCGGCCAAGCAACCCTACGACAGACTCATTTCTGTCGAAGATTTGACCGCGTGGGTTGAGCCAATTTTGAAGGAGTTTACTCCTGAGAAGAGAGAGTGGATGTATTTTGCCACTCAGAAGAGTTTGGTTGTACAAAATCATGGTGAGAATATTTCTGCTTTCATGATCGTTCTTCTTATTCGAAACTTCTTCATGTCTGATCACTTCACCTTTTCATAGGTTTGGGCATTTCGGGAGATTTCTTTCCTGCTCCTCCCCAGGACGGGCCTTCCAAGCCTGTTGCTGACCCAGAAGCTTAAGCTGAGGCTATACTAGCTTCAGTGGGTGCTCTGCGCAGCAGGGAGGGGGGGTGAAGAACTCCTGTCGGGTGGACTTGGCTCCCTGAAGAGGAAGAAGAGGAGCCAAGGCGAGGGCGGAGCACGGAAGAAGTCTGCTCGTAACACTTCCATGGCTGCCGGGCAAACCTCGTCCGCTGGCTGTGATCCTTCTTCTAGGGCCAATGTACCGGAGCCCGTAGAAGATAATGCCGGTGTTGCTGCTGGAGTCCCCGAGTCTGTACGAGGAGAGGGCGTAGCCAAGGAGGTTATCACTCTTTCGGACACTGAGGCCGAAGTTGATGTTCCTCTTAGGCGAAGGCCTCATCTCCGTAGTGATAGGAGAAGGGCCAAGGAGGAAGCTGTCCGTACTCCGCAGAGGAGTCCCCGAGTTGGTGATGGGGCGGAGGCAGGTCCTTCTCCTGTGGACAAGGGGAAGAGAAAAGTAGGTGAAGAAGAAGAAGAAGAAGAGGTGAAAGAAGAAGAATAAGAGGTGAAAGAAGAAGTAAGAGAAGAAGCTTCCCAAGAGAGTAGCCGAGGTCCTCGTGTTTTTCGTTTCGAGGACCTGGAGAATGTGGCTACTGAGGGGGCGACTCCCGTTGGTCTTCGTGAATGTGAGACAATAAATCCTGGAGTGGAAGGTGACTCTAACCTTTCCTCGTCAAGATTCGTTTAGCGGTCAGTTATTGGTGGCCGGACCGAGTTGAATGATATCAGGGGGGTGCACTACAAGTTTGGGCCAAATTATCCCTCCAAGCAGGCTTGGGAACCCAAGTGCTGCGAGAGGAAACACACTTTGAAACTTGCCCCGGATGTCAACTTCGTAACCAGGCCACGCAGCTTGGCTAAGGTAGTCTCCTCACTCAATGGTCCCCGTGAAGAATGGGTGCTGAGGGAGCTGACCGATGAGGAGTTGGCCTTCCAGATTGCTTGTGACTCTGCCCGGGTAAGTTTTTTCCGTTTTGTTTTGGGAATAACTTCTGGCCTCGGATTTCTAACTCTGACTTACTTTGCTTGATTTCAGCCGAGTATGCTGGCTGCCGAGCTCATGTTTCGTTCCAGGCTTAACAACGTCAATCAAGTGGTTGAAGTGAAGAAAGAGTTGCTGGAGTTGCTGGAAGCTCTGAAGGATAACAAGACTCTGATAGAGCAGTGTGGTCTCCTTGGTGGTGAGGTTAACTGGTTGACTGATGTCAACAACGAACGTGTTGAACAGATCAACGCACTCACCAGAGAGAAGGACCTTCTTCTCGAAGAGAGAGAAGGGTTCGCACGCTCTGCCCAGGGTTTAGAGAGACTGCTT
The DNA here is from genome assembly GCA_029990575.1 of Petunia axillaris subsp. axillaris. Classification (NCBI taxonomy): domain Eukaryota; kingdom Viridiplantae; phylum Streptophyta; class Magnoliopsida; order Solanales; family Solanaceae; genus Petunia; species Petunia axillaris. The sequence goes on along the minus strand of JARKNS010000001.1, from coordinate 5,186,566 downwards.
GAAGATTGTCGAAATTCTTTGAACGGTGCTATCGAAGACCGTGCATCCCTTGAAATGGATCTGCAGAGAGCTAATGAGGAATCAGTTAAAGCCAGGGTTGATCTCCAGGCTGCCAAGGATCAGGTCGCTCAGTTAATGAGTGCTCAGACCGCATTAACCAAGGACTTGGCGAACCTGCGTGATCAGTTTGAAATCAAAACCAAGCTTGCTGCTCTCGAGGCCAAGCGTACATTGCTCGTGCAGATTTGGGCTGGACAAGTTAATGTCGAGGAGATGCTGCAGACAACAAAGAACACTGTTCGAAGGATAAATAAAGTATTGGGTCTCTCTCCTGAAGAGTCTGAAGGTGACGATGATGATGAAGACGCAGACGACGGCGAGAATTCAGGGGACAATGGCAGGACTGACGGAGCTGGTGCGTCGAGTTCTAGTCGTAGCCCTAAATGTTAATGCCCTTTTCTCAATCTGTGATTGATGTACTTTTTTATTGTCTGGCGAGAGCCGGACTTGTTTGTTGGTGGACAGAAGTCTAGCAAAGACTTTCTAGTCCTTTGTATGGCCGGTCCGTTTGGCCCTTGAACACTCTGCAAATTTCTGTCAGCCGTATTCGGCATTTTATCAATTTACAGTTTAATGTATATATGCTGCTTTAGATCTGTCCAGTGACTATATTTAGTTTGAACTTTTGATCTTTTTGTTTGCGTATGTTTGTGGCGTTCGTGCCTTGTGATTTGGGAGCTTTCTGAAGTTTGAACTTTATTAAGTTCGTATCTCCAAGAGTTTGCCCGAATGTTTTTAACTTAGCCTTTCGTTAAGAAGAGGTCATAAGTTGTAGGTAGTCTGACCGAAATGTGGTCGTTTAGAGTTTTGGCCGAATCCTTGCTCTGTGCGTATAACTTTGCTTATCGTTTCGATAGTTGAAAGTTGTTGCATGGCTTTGTAGATTGGCTCTGGCCGAGTCGTTGGCCTTGTAAACGACTTCTCTTATTTTCGTGGAAGCCTTGTCACATGAAAGTTTTTGTTTTGTGAATGACTCCTCTTATTTGCCGTGGAAGTCTTATCACATAAAAGTTATTGTTTTGTGAATGACTCCTCTTATTTGCCCTGGAAGTCTTATCACGTAAAAGTTTTTTGAAAAACTTTAAAAATTCGCCTTTTGTTAAGGTCGTTTGTCTTTATGAAGGTCTTATCTGGCCTACAGGGTCCTTTCACCACCCTCCTTATTTTTATGTTGGAGCACGTAAAGTGATAACATGAAAAGAGTTTTCGGTGATTTGCATATAGAACACATATAACCAAACGAGGAGTGTGTCCGTTGTGGGATTCGAACCCACAGCCGCGAAGTTGAAGAACTTTGAGCTCTACCAGTTGAGCTAAACGGATCTGACCTTGTTCAGGTCGTTAGTACCATTTAGAGAGAATATATAATAAAAGTAAGAAATTTCATAAAGATAAAAGGTAAGTGCAAGATAACTAACCGTTTTACCACTTAAAAGTGATACCTTTTGAGATGAACCACATTCCAACTGTTCGGGAAAGTAGAGCCGTCTGGTCGTGCCAAATGATAAGATCCTTTGCTGACCGAAGAAATTACTTTGTAGGGGCCTTCCAAGTTAGGACCAAGCTTCCCTGAATTTGTTTCTTGTGTGCTCTGGGAGACTTTTCTGAGTACAAAGTCCCCGACTTGAAAACTTCGTACGCGCAGTCCCCGATTGTAGTATTACTCGATTCGTTCTTTCTGAGCGACTACTCGTACAAGAGCTAGCTCTCCGCGTTCCTCGAGGAGGTCAAGCTCTTCGGATAGGTTGACTGAGTTTGATTCCTCAGTGGCATGTGCGTATCGTAAGCTGGGCTCTCCGATTTCTCTAGTACTCATTTTTATAGTTGTGCGATAAGCCCATAATACTCCAGGTAACACCTCTACCCAACATCCCTTTGCATGCTCGAGGCGCTTTTTAAGGGATTCAACGATGATTTTGTTGGTAGATTCCGCCTGTCCATTTGCAACAGGATGGTATGGAGAGGAAGTGATCCTCTTGATGTGCAGATCATCGAGGAACCTAGTCACTTTCTGGCTGATGAATTGCGGGTCGTTGTCCATGACTATTTCCTTAGGCGCTCCAAAGCGACACACGACAAAACGCCAGAGGAAGTCAACAACTTCCGTTTGTCGTATCCTTGAATATGCTGCCGCTTCGACCCACTTTGTGAAGTAGTCAGTGATGATCAATAAGAACCGCATCCCCCTTGGTGTTGTGGGAAGAGGACCAACGATGTCCATCCCCCATTTCATAAAGGGCCACGGGGAGATTATTGAATGTAGTGGTTCCGCTGGCTGATAGAGAAGATGAGCGAACCTCTGGCATTTGTCACATTTCTTGACAAATTCGTTCGTATCTTTCTCCATTTTGTCCCAATAGTATCCTGCACGAATTAGCTTCCGGGTTAATGCTTTACCCCCAGAATGATTTCCGCAACAGCCTTCGTGGACTTCTCTCATCACGTAATTGATCTGATTAGGTCCAAGGCATTTTGCGAGAGGTCCTGCGAACATCCTCCGGTAAAGCTCGCCGTTGAGAATAGTATATCGGGCAGCTTTCACTCGGAGTTTGCGTGCAGCTTTTGCATCTGTAGGTAGAGTTCCATGGATAAGATAATTTGTTATCTCATTCCTCCAGTCCCAAGTAGCGTTGATGGTGTTGAATTCGAACTTTTCTCTATCCATGTTCGTGTAGAGAAGTTGAACAACAACTGAAGAGCTGGTTTCCCCTATCTCTGCCACTGATCCCATGTTTGCAAGAGCATCGGCTTCGTGGTTCTCTTCCCGTGGAATCTGGACTGCTTCCCATTCGCCAAACTGTGCTAGGAGCTCTTTCACTCGGGCGAGGTATACTTGCATCCTGAATTCTCGTGCAATGAAACCTCCATTGATTTGATTGACCACGAGTTGAGAGTCGCCTTTTAGTTTGACGATGGTTGCTCCATAACTTCGGGCTAGTTCCAATCCTGCAATAACGGCCTCATATTCGGCCTCATTGTTAGTAATAAATGGGCACTTGATAGCTTGTCTTACCGTTTCGCCGGATGGAGCAACAAGAAACAGTCCAAGGCCGGACCCTTTGACGCTCGAGGAGCTGTCTGTGTGAAGGGTCCATGTGCCGGGAGTTTGCCCTGCATAAAGAATAGATTCCCTTTCTGCTTCAGGGTATATGTTAGTGCTGATGTCTGCCACGAAGTCAGCTAGAACTTGCGACTTTATTGCTACTCTAGGCTGATAGGTGATATCAAATTCAGATAATTCTATAGCTCATTTTACCAGTCTTCCTGAGAATTCAGGTTTATGCAGAACATTTCGCAAAGGAAAGGTTGCAACCACAGCTATCGAATGACTTTGAAAATAAGGGCGTAACTTGCGAGCATCAGTTACTAGTGCCAATGCCAATTTTTCTAAAGGTTGATAGCGTGTTTCTGCATCAATTAGAGCTTTGCTAATGTAATAGATAGGAAGTTGTTTACCTTTATCTTCCCGAACTAACACAGCGCTTACCGATGACTCTGAGACTGCCAAATAAATCAGCAGCTGTTCACTTTCCTGAGGCGTGGAGAGCAGTGGAGGATTGGATAGATACTTTTTCAAATCCCTCAATGCTTGCTGGCATTCGGGAGTCCATTCGAACTGCTTATTTTGTTTTAGGACATCAAAGAAACTTTTGCAACGGTCAGATGACCGGGAGATGAATCTGCGTAGAGCTGCCACTCTCACTGTTAGTTTCATGACATCTTTCCTGTTGTGAAGTACATCTGGGATAGATTCAATGGCTTTAATCTGAGCGGGATTGACTTCAATGCCACGCTGAGAAACAATGAATCCCAGAAACTTCCCTGATCCGACTCCGAAAGCGCATTTCTCTGGATTCAGCTTCATGTTATATTGATCCAGGATTCGGAAAGCTTCCTTCAGATGTGCCAGATGATCTTCTGCTCGTTTGGTTTTTATCAGCATGTCATCGATGTATACTTCCATAGTTTTCCCGATATGGTCGTGGAACATTCGATTGACCATACGCTGATAGGTTGCACCTACATTTTTCAGTCCAAAAGGCATAACTTTGTAACAGTACCTACCTCGACAGGTTATGAATGCCGTTTTCTCCTGGTCTTCATGATCCATCAATATCTAGTTATACCCGGAGTACGTGTCGAGGAAGGTTAGCACCTCGTGTCCAGCTGTTGCATCGATCAGTTGATCTATCCTGGGAAGAGGATATGAATCCTTCGGGCAGGCTTTGTTTAGATCTGTGAAGTCAATGCAGACTCGCCATTTGCCGTTCTTTTTAGGTACGACAACCACATTGGCTAGCCAGTCTGGGTACTTGACTTCATGTACTGAACCGATTTTCAACAGCCGTTCGACCTCGTCGTTGATGACCTGGTTCCGGAATGCTCCTTGCTAGCGTGTCTTTTGTTTCACCGGGCGGTGATACGGATCAACGTTCAACCTGTGAGTAATGATGTCAGGAGAAATACCTGTCATATCAGCGTGAGACCAGGCAAACATTGTGTGCCATTCCTTGAGGATATCTCCTCGTAGACGCTCATTCAGCTCGGTTCCTAGATACACGTTCTGCTCTGGCTTGTCGGCGAACAGTTCTTCGGGTTCCAAAGCTTCTACAGTTGGCATGTGGCTTTCTCTTTCATCCATCCTTGCAATGAATTTCGGGACCTCGTACTCAGCCGCTTCGGGTGGTATGTCTGGCCCCGGTCGCTGTAATTGCTATTTGTTCTCTTCGGGCAGTTTGAGAGCCACGGAATAGCAATCTCGGGCAGAGCGTTGCTCTCCTCGAACCTCACGTACTCCCCATTCGGATGGGAACTACAACCCTTGATGATAAGTAGAAGGAACAGCTTGCATGTCGTGGATCCAAGTTCTGCCCAAAATGATATTGTAGGCTAGATCCGCATCGAAAACATGGAAAGTTGTTTCCTTTGCTACCCCTTCGGCAAGAGTCGTCAGGGTAATCTCCCCGAGAGTCTTCTCATTCGGGCTCGTTAACATTTACCCTTGAAGTGTAACGACTATAAACGTCCGTCCAGTTGACTGCTGGGGATTCGCGGAGAGATTCGTACAATCGACGTGTAACTATGGAGCTTCCCATATCCAGACCGTAAGTAAACGCGATTATATCCAGACCATCTCGGGGAGTACTGCTCGCTTTTTCTGGAAGCGATCTATATACTGGCGAAGAGATTCACCGGGCTTCTGCTTCACTTCGAAAATATTCTCTACGCGAATATTTTCCTGACTTCCTCTTGCGATAATTCGTTGGGAGTTGCTTTCTGCCATGTTAGTTATAGAGCAAAAAGATAGATGAAAATAGATATAATATCGAAGATAAACTATTAACCTACGAAGGCTATTGACCGGCTCCCACTGTGGTCACCTAATTGTTTAACCTAGATTCGATTTTAGGCCAATTAACAATTAAATTTGTATTTGCGGAGTCCCGATCAATAGTTGAGATTAAGAGTTTTAACGGTGAGCTGAGATGACGATAATACGAGAATGATATGCAAGTATGAACTAATAAAAGTAATGCACAAACGGAAATAGAAAGAAGTAACCGTATCGTATCACTCGTCCTCGGAGAGAGTTCTTCAATATCAGTCGCACTTCGGACGATCAAAGAATTAAAGTAGTAACCAAAATTAGAACAAAGAGAGTATCTAAGCAAGAGCGAGAGAGTATTCTTATTGATAGTGTAGACAGGAAGTAAAGTTGTTTTATAATCGATTAAGGCGAATGCTATTTATAAGCCTGGTAGGCACCCATTGGGATTTTGTAACTGCTGGGCGTGGATCCGTCTGGATAAGTAACTGCCGGTCACATATCCGTTGGAGTCATAACCGCTGGGTTGTAATGATTGCCTTAATGACCATTAATAGATTGATCGTAGATGATCGTGTTAATAACTGCTCATTTAGACCGTGTTGACTGTTGAAGTATTTCATAACTCCTTTAGGTCTGCTCGTGATGAATGTTTGTTCGTTGGATGTCTGTCCGTTGAAGTGTCTGCCCGTGCCACGTGGAAGACACGTGTCACCTTTTCAAGTCTAGTTAGCTTTTATCCAATACAGAGCTCTCAAATACTTTACTCCTTTGTTGATTCGAGATTTTGGTCCCATCCGTTCGGCCTAATGGCCTATTTTATACTTAAAACTTTATGCATGCATTGCTATTTTACGTATTAACTTGCTTTTGTTCAATGTGTAGAATTCATTTATTAAAGGTTGGCTAGCATTGAACGCTGAAATGGCTGAGAATCTGCATCAAGGACAAAACAACATGGCAAAGCAGCCTCAGGCAACCAGTTCTGGTATGGGCATCTTGCAAGCACAGGATGATGATGTTGAAGAACATGTGGTCCAAAGGACTAGGATTGTCAACTTTATCAACACTAGCAAACCTTTGCCGAATACAAGCTTTACCTCTAATCCACCTTACTTAACAATGCCGCATTACCCAATGCCTATACATACCGTATATCCACAAAACTCACAAGAATATCTTACCAATCCAAATGCTTGGCCAGCTGCAACTTTATGCCAACCACCTTTTAGCACTATGCCTGCTGTGGGGAGTCAATCAAATCAAGTGATAGTGCACCCACGAGAATTGCCTAGATAAGAAGTTGAGACAACTGATTCACATAGCATGAAGAGACAAATCCGCAATTTGCACAAGGTCACTAGAGATGAGTTGCACTCTAGGAACATTCAGAGTTTATGTTATGAAGACTTATGCATTCATCTGGATATTGAGCTTCCACATGGGTATAAGATACCAAAATTCAACACTTTCGATGGAAAGGGGAACCCCTATGCTCATTTGAAGGATTATTGCAGCAGATTGATTGGAATTGGCAAGAATGAAGCTTTGCGGATGAGATTTTTCATTCAAAGTTTATCAGGAATGGCACTTGCATGGTATACCAAATAAGATTTTTCCAAATGGCACACATGGGAGGAAATGGCTCATGATTTTGTGGAACAATACAAGTTCAACATAGTAGGAGATCCCGATGTGTTTGATATGCGCAACATTAAAAGAAAGTCTCATGAATCTTTTGCAGAATATGCTATCAGGTGGAGATTAGAGGCTTCTAAGATGCATCATCCCTTGCCTGAGAAAAGGCTAATAACAGCTTTCATTGACATGCAAGAAGGCATATACTATGCCAAAATGGTCGTCAATAATGCAAGCAGCTTCTCTGAATTGATCCAACTGGGAAAAATGATAGAAGAAGGTATAGCAACAGGAAAAATCCCTTCTGGTTTATTTAGATACACTACTCAATCAGAGAAACCCTCAAATTTGCAAGGCTCTCAAAGTCAGTTTCAACAATCATATTCCGATTATCCGGTGTCATAGAAGAGGAAGTCGAATACATTCACTCCTCTAGACGAGTCTGTGACAAGCATATTTGAAAAATTGCAAGCTAAAGGACTTTTGCAACCAAAGAAAGGGACAATACCTAAGCATCTGCCTCCATATTTTGATTCGTTAAAGCATTGTGCTTATCATTCAAATATCCAAGGTCATGATACTGAAGAATGCAGTGGCTTGAGATACAAGATTCAAAGCATGATTGATAGCGGCAAAATAATTATGCAAGAAGATCCATTAAGTGGTTGTTGCAGCATTCCTCCCACATGCACAATTTTTGTTAAAGGCGAGGCATCAGCCCCAAGATATTCAAAGAAGAAGCGGTTTGCAAGCTAAGAAGACTGAAAAGACCGCATTATTGCAGCTTGAAATAGCATTTCATTGCCCAACTATCTTATGTTTTAACTACTCTGTCGCAATTTTATTCATCCTAGTTGTAATGAACTACGTTATGTTTTGCTACCCTTATTGGGTTTAGTCCCAAAATCAATGAAATTTCATTTTTCCCAAATAAGCCAAGCCAAAGCAGTTTTAGATGGTTTCTCTTGTGCAAAAGGGAGAGTTTGAAGAATGTCAGATTTTCGCAGCAACAACACATTTGATTGCCATGCAAGGAAAATGCAGATTTGAAGCCAAATTAGGTGTTCAAACAAGCCAACCGTTATTTGATCAAAACTTAACAATTGTTCTTTGATTAAACATGGGCAAATTTTGTATTTTACCGCAAAGTTCAGCATCAAGGTGGAAGGAGCAATGTAAATTGTCGCGACTTCCCAGGAATTTTATAGTACTTACAATTTTTCTTTGAATGCAGAAATCTCAAGCAGCAAAACGAGAAGAACTCGCAATTATTAGTTCCTCGAAGAATATTTGCCTTATCGCATATGCAGAACGACTCTATTTCTCTCTTTGTGATTTTAGCTTTTGCTCGATTATCGCATCACCAGCACAAGCCAGGCGATTTCAGATTTTGCAAGATACAGGGTTTATCCACCCACAAATAGGATGTTCGGGTCCTTCCACCCACAAATAGGATATTCGGGTCCTTCCACCCACAAATAGGATACTCGGATCCTTCCACCCACAAATAAGATACTTTGGGTCCTTCCACCCACAAATAGGATATCTTGGGTCCTTCCACCCACAAATAGGATATCTCGAGTTCTTCCACCCACAAATAGGATATCTTCGGGTCTGTCCACCCACAAATAGGATAATCGGGTCATTCCACCCACAAATAGGATATTCGGGTCCTTCCACTCACAAATAGGATATCTCGGGTCCTTCCACCCACAAATAGGATACTCGGGTCCTTCCACCCACAAATAGGATATCTTGGGTCCTTCCACCCACAAATAGGATATCTCGGGTTCTTCCACCCACAAATAGGATATCTTCGGGTCTGTCCACCCACAAATAGGATATTCGGGTCATTCCACCCACAAATAGGATATTCGGGTCCCTCCATCCACAAATAGGATATTCGGGTCCTTCCACCCACCAATAGGATATTCGGGCCCTTCTACCCACAAATAGGATATTCGGGTCCTTCCACCCACAAATAGGATATCTCGGGTCCTTCCACCCACAAATAGGATATTCGGGTCTTTCCACCCACAAATAGGATATTCGGGTCCTTCCACCCACAAATAGGATACTCGGGTCCTTCCACCCACAAATAGGATACTTTGGGTCCTTCCACCCACAAATAGGATATGCAGGTTTCTTTCAAGTAGATGATAGTGATAGACAAGTCGGCTTGAGGCACCACTTTCGGAGTGTCTCGTGATAATAATGATCAACCTAGAGGTTCACTGGGCGGAGCACCTTGCCAGTTGATCGAAAGAAGAACTTATTGATGATATCACAACCCGCATTTACAATTTTATGTTATCACTATTTTATTTCTCATTTCACTTATTATAGTTTATTACCAGTTACTCGCTTACCATTTGTCAAGTTTATTACAAGATTTTAGCAACACCGCAACAGTATTTGGAGCATAACGTGGAACTCTTTCTTAGCAGTGAACTGGGGCAATCGTTGATATGAGCTAGACTCGTCAACGAAGATCTGAAGAATCGCACTCGAACAAGCAAATTCTATCCTAATCTTCTGTTTCAGATTAGGACGTCAGTTTGAATTCTTTCCTATTCGTGCAGCCTTTTCTGTCAATCGTGCGAGTTTTCGTGTCTAAGTGTCGTTGAACTACATATGGCCTGATTCTCTTTCAGCCCGAGATATGTAGGCAACTCGGAAACCGGAGTTCGGCCATGTCCATAAGCCTCGCACTTTGGTCCTAAGAACCAAAGTCCTTGGCTTTATCGTGACAAAATTGGGTTCTCGTAAACTTCTTTACCCTAAAAACACTTTCATCTTTTTCCAGGTAAAGAGGGGCAGCTGTTGACACCCAATTTTGTCCCAAAATTTTAAAGTCAAATTAATTTAATCAGTGGTCAATTTTAATTGAATTTAAAATGAATTAAAGAATATTTTGAAGAAAAGGACTAACTTTGCAATACGCAACCTCAATCTTATCTCATTAGTGCAACACCTTTATTCTATCTAAGTATCCGAAAGGGCTAAAATCATTCCTAGGATTTGAAATCAGCCTATTTGTGCAAAGTACATATAACATATACATACACTTCCCAAAATCAGAAAACCCGTTTGCCTTCTCCCCTTACCCGACCCACTTCTTTCCCCTTTTCCCCTTTACCCTAACCCTAATCTCCTCTCCGTCACCCTCTCCATTTCCATTTCCAGCCACACCCAGACCTGGTCCCCACTTTCCTTGTCTTCCTCAACATGGCAAAAATCCCATTCAACCCGACTCCCTTTTTGTTTCCCCCCAAAACCGCGACCCCACAATGTTAAAACACGATCTACACCGTTTGTTTCTACTCCTTCTCATCATCAAGGGCGCGGATCGAAGGAAATAGGCTTTGAATTCAAAAAATCAAAATCGAAAGGAAAAATTCGATTTGATTCGGATTCCTTTTGATTTTTGATTTTTGATTTTTTCTTTTCAAATGCTTATAAAAAAGGTTGAAATCCGAACGTTGTAAAGGTACGTTAGAGGTCACTTTAGTCTTTTCATTTGTTGGCCAAAACCCTAGAACCTTCCCCTATATATATATATGTTATGCTCGGGGAAGAGGAGGTTAGCAGCAGCAGAGAGGGAGGCAATAACATAAAATATGATACAAAAATGGCAGCATAGACATACATAAATTGGGCTCAGTTTTAAGTTAAAAGAATATATGGATTACTATTGTTTTCTGGTTTGATCCCGGCTTCGGATTCGTTTATCGCTTTTGTGCTCGAGTCGTCGACCTTGCTCGAGTCGCTTAGTCGAGTCGCGAATCGCTTCGAATCCCTTGCCTCACTTCACTGCTATGCAAAAGGTGATAAACCTACCCTCGTTACATTTTCAATTTCTATTTTTTTATTTATGTGTTTTCTGTTGGCGAGAAAAGTAATGATCGATTATTATTATATCTGTGAACTGTGAAAGAAGTGAGCTTTATGTCGAGGTTTGCCTGTTTCGTGTTAGTTTAGTGATTATTGAACCTGCAATGATGTTGTCTATCTGCTTTCTATTTAGCTTGAGTTGCATAACTAAGTATGAAGTTTTTGTGTGATCAAAGGGTTTCTCTACACCTTAGAATCTATCGATGTGTAAATAAAAGTTAAATCTTGTCTTCCTGGATACTTGTTTGGTTGTAAAACTCTAGGTTTCCATTTCCATTAGCTGGTTCATTAGTCCCATGACTTCATTAAGCATGGTCGTAGTTTTAGTAAGCTTGCTAAGTTTGAAGCTTTATATGGTTTTCTTTTGAAAAGAAGTTAAAAGAGTCATTTCTCATTTTTTTTTAAGTTAAAGTACTTCTCTTTTCGTGACTTAGCTTCTTTATGATATAAAAAAAATGATCCTTTTCATTGTAAACTGTTAGTGTTATTTCTGTTTGCTCTTGCATCTGTCTGGCTGTGTATGTGAAGGATTGTGATGGTTATGAATGTTTGGAAGTTTGTTCTGGGCTGGCAAGGTGTTCTTGGGAGTCGTTTCTTTGGTTGAGAAGGTATCCAGGGAGTTCAGGCTATTTTCTGTTTCAGTTTCAGAGGGTAGTGAAACCGTTTGTGTATGCTGGCATGGTTAGCTGATGAGAGGGTATGCAGGTAAAGCTGAGGTTTATTTAGGTGAGTTTTGGAGGTTTACGTTTGCTGTGCAGGGACTGTTTTTGGTCTAGTTTGGTCTGCAGGTGGCTGAAGTTAAGGTTCTTTTGCTGCAGTTTTTTTTTTGTGGAGTAAGCAGGTTGCTTAGGGAGTGTGTAGTATTTGAGTAGGTGGTCTGGTAATGAGAGTAGCCTGGAGTTTGTTATGGTTAGGATTGTATGTGTTTAGGTTGTAGGGAAGGTGGTTTGTGAAGTTAGTAAATATGGGTATGTTTGTGTGTTTGTTCCAAGATGTAGGGGGTGAATTGTTGTTGATAGAATGATGTGTATGAGCATGGGTGTGAGCTTGTCTGTGTGTGTAGAAGTAGCAGGGCTGTAAGGAGAGTATTATGGTGATTTAAAGGGTGGTGCAAGTGCGTATGTGATGTTGCAGGTATTGGTAAGCTCAGGGTGTGTTAGCAGGGTTGTTTTGGATATTTGGCGAGTTGTAGGAGTGTAGTCTTGGTGGTTTGCAGGGATAATACGAGGGCTATCTTGGGTGTTGTAGGCGGCTTGAGTGTGTGGGAAGGAGTTATGTATGTCGCAGCTGTTAGAGATGGTGTAGAGATATATGTATGTGTTGCAGTTTTCAAGGGATGGGTTTGTGTGAAGGGTATGGGTGCTGCATAGTGAAATGCAGGGTTGTTGCAGGTCTGGAGGTTAGTTCTAGGGTCTTTGATAGAGTTCAATTGGTTTAGGTATGTTGGTTAGCTTAGAGGGAGTGTAGATGTTTATAGGTTAGTCCTGGGAGTTATAGTTTTGTTCAGGGAGTCTGTAAAAGAGGTCCGACTTGAGATTCAACGTAAGACATATTCTTGCTTGGCTTGATAAGTAGCACTAGTCTAAATTGACAACATGATTAAGTATTGCTTCAGTTAAATGATGCTCATTAGTAAAATTTAAAATTGGTATTTGTCTAAAACCATTTCTCTTTAACCCATAAAATTCATCCAGCCGCTATATATATTCAATCTATGAGTGTGAGCTCTAAAGACTAATGTCTTTACTGTGTGAAGAATTCACATGTGTATCTCGTTATAAGTTCTGCTCTAATCATACTTTGAAATGTGTACTGTGTTTCCTAGTATGTCAAGTAACCTGGTAAGCTATGTATTAAGTTTTGAAGTTTAGTCAACTTTTGCTTGAGTACTCTTTTATGCCATGAAAGAAATAATTGGTGTTTCAAGTTTGAGGGTGAAATTATTGATAGTGTTCAAAGTTATAAAAAAAAAGCATTCTTAATATGTTGATAGGATTCCGTAATACTTCGCTTGGTTTCAAAAAGAACCTAATCAATTACCTATCAAGAGTATTTTTTAGCTATAGTCGAATGGATAAATGGTTTAAAAATTGTTATTTATTCCCTAGAAGAAAGATGGATTTTTGCTTCATTAGATTTAGCCGAAACAATTTATTATTTGAAGGCATGAGTTGAGTTTATGTTTAGTAAAGCAAGTTAAATAAATTTATTGACTTGTCCATATTCATCTCGTATGAATACTGAGTTAATGTCTTAATTCATGAAATGTCAACTTATTAAGGAAAAAGTTTTCCTTTATATTACTTTTGAGCTATCTGTTGTCTCCCCTCTGGTCATGTCCAGTTATTTCATTGTGTTCGGTTATACTGTTGTGTGAAGATAGCAGATGAAGAGTCTTGCAAGTTTTGTTGAGATTTAGTTAACCTTTCTTTTATGATTGTCTGTTCTTGAGATATCTGTGGACTTCATTAGAAAAAGTATTGCATTATGAAGTTGTAGTTATAACTGGTTTGAATGTCTTAGATGTGGAGTGTTTTCTTGTTTAACATTTTTGAGTTTTCGGCAAAGTACTTTGTTTATTATTAAGTTTCAAGTCCTAATTCTTATTTTTTTCTTTCTTTTGCATAATACACCTCTTGGGACGAGTTGGCTAAAACTCGCAAAACTGGGATTGACTCATTGGCATTGGAGTCGCTTGAGTCGCTTGCGTCAACTTGGTTGAAAATTACATTGTTATCAAGGCTCGTTTTGCGAGTTGCATTTCCGGGTTCTTTTCATCTCTCTCTCTTCCTACTCCTCTAGAAATCGATGTATAGGACTTTCCCGTAGACCAGACTAGGAGCCCTGTAGGATAGAAATTGTATCGAATTATGATTGGTTAGTGTAAATTACTTGAATTACTTTTATAGAATGCTTTGTATCCTTTCTTTGCGAATCGCCGATTAATTTATGAATCTTAAGAACCATTTGTCAATTAATGAGTGCAAATCAACATTCAATTAAATTGTACCTTTTTTTATTTTAAATTATCTATTTATCTATTTTATTAAATATTTAATTAATTAATTATAATTATCTGTTTATTTATTTATTTACTTATTCATTTACTTAATCTAACTTATTTAATTAAACTAATTGTTTAGTTATAAGTATTTATTTATTAATTTGATGAATTTTAATTAATTAATTATTCATTTATTTAATTAATCAGTTATTATCATTTATTATTATTCATTTAATTAATCCTCTAATCATTTATTACCTATCATTTATCTATCATTGGTTATTTTTATCCTTATTCAATTTATTGTCCTTTATCTATTTTCCCTTATTTATCTATTATCCTTATTTATTTTTATTTTTCCTTTATCCTATTATCCCTTATCTTATTTTCCCTTATTTATTATCCCTTATTTGCCTGATTTTATTTTACTTATTTGTCTATAACTCCTTTATTTATTATATATTATTAAAATAATCTAAACTATCAAATTCGTGAAAACCGTCGGATTAACCGCATTTAGCGGATTTTCGAAAGTGCTCCCGCAAGGGACCTTCTTTCGAATTTAATAGAACCACTTACCTAAGAATCTCTGAATTATTTTCCTTTAAGTAGGGAATAAAATTGCACTCTTTAGTTAACTTAGGTTACTAATAATCCTTAAATTAGGTGGCGACTCCAAAGAAACCCTTTGAAGTCCCATTTTGTTGAAAATACATCCCGATGCATATACTTGTGTATATATTTTTTTTGGGAGGGTTCAACAACTACAGAACCAACAACAAAAATAAGCTATAGAAAACCTCATTGGTAAGTGCATATCTTCTATCTGCAATCTCTCTAAACCACATTTTGCTCTTCACTGAAAAAGTATATAACTTAATTTGTTTCTGTGAATTGATGTCTACAATTTTGTCATCATAAAGATCATCATCCCTGAAAAAGTTAACACAAACAACAGAAACAATACAAAATTACTAATATAATCTACAACACCTTTTAACTGAATACGAAAAAACTAAAAAAATAAAATAAAATAAAATAACTTACACTGTAGGGACGCTGTTTTTATCAGTCAATTTCAAGCCTTTCTTCGACCATTGATAAAAAATTTCCAAACAATTAGACGTGGCATTGACATTATGAAAAGGGCATACACGCCTATAAGTAGGCTTCCAATCACCCTTTTCCTTTGGCTGAAAAGGCCTGAATGGTGATAATAAGTGGCGGCTAATCTTACGAACCCTATGTCCACTGTCTAACAGCTCTCCTTCTTGTGGATTATTTGCTAGTTTGTCTGGCAAAACAGCAAAATCCATAACTTCCTCTTTTTTCACTGAACACTGCATAGCCGACTGTTGTTTAGATGAACACACATCTGCAGTATTCCTTGCAGAGACATCTCTTCCAGCAACATTCCATTTCTCCGCAAAAATTAACTGTTCAGGTATTTTCATGGCTGAATCCAAAGCAGACTCTTGCTCCAGTACTACAACAGATGCATCAGCAAGTGTCGTAAGTTTTGAATTATCTTTCTCGATTAATGCCAATTCTGTACCACCCTTAGAATCTGGCCTGACACTATCGATCACTGCTGCAGTCTCTTGTGATGGCTGTGTCAAGCCAAGTGAAAATGAAGGTTCATCTGTGCGACCAATTTTCTTGATGCTACCGCTTCCCTCGACAACCTTTTCAACAATTTTAGTTTTGAGGGGGATACAATTTTAGGAGAAGCATCATTATCACGTTCCTTCCTTTTATTGCTGGAAAATATTTTCAAAGCCTTTTTCACAGGCGAATGCACAACACCTTCTTTAGAACCTTCTTGAGAACCTTTATAATAAAGATAATATATCACACATTTGTCAACAATAAAAAACACAAAAACGTTTACATACCTGGTGGTGTAAAAATAAGACCAGCTCTGCAAAGCTCACTGACACACTCAACTTCAAGTCGAACCTCAGCACTGTGACTGCGTTGATTGACAACATCTTCATTATCAGCTTTAACATTTTTTGCTTCTGTAAAAATAGACAACAACAATATATTACATATGCATAGACAAATGAGTCGCAGTATTTAATAATGGCACAAGGCACACTATTCATTGACACAACCACAGTATTTCATGGTGGAGTGTGCACCATGCAAATATGCAAGATGTTTCACATACCAGGAGTAAAATTTTTTTGATTATCAGCAGGCTTAATTGGTTGAGAACCTTCTTGAGACACTTTAAAAAAAGATAATTTTTTACACATTTTAAACTACAAAACTATGAACACTAATTATTATATAGAAATTACTTTTACATACCTACTGGTGTCCAAATACCAGCTTCAACAGGCTGGTTTAATTCCTCAATTTCTTCTTCAACAACAACACTTTTCCCAAATTTGCCATTATTAGCTTCTGTAAAAGTAAATAAGCACAATACATTACATTTTTTTATAGACAAAAGAAGTGCCAAAACACACATTAAAATAGATTTGCATTACTATAGACTTTCCAGACATTGGTTCTGGGGCACAAGTACATCATATGTAAACTCACAGTATTTGTGTTGGGGACACAAGTACTTGTTAAACAAAGTCCCATAGTTTAGAACTGGGACAACAATACTTGTTAAACAAAGAGTCTCAGTATTTTATTGGTGCTGGGGGCACACCCTCTCCAGACTGACTTCCCAGACATTGGTGCTGGGGGCACAAGTACTTCATCAGTATTTTCTCTCTTTTAAAGAGTATACTGCATAATATGTTGGTTGAATCTACCAACAAGTTTTTTTCTTCTTACCATTAAGCTGAACTTCTGTTGGATTCAAAGATATATCATCATCTTTAGATCGACATTTGTGCAATAAATCAGATGAAGGATTCTGTTTATCTGCATATACATAAAAAAAAATTACATTAAAAAAATATTCCCTTTTACTTAGATTACCAGTATATAGAATACTCTATTTGATTACCATGACTTTCTTGATGATGGTCTGGATTTAATGGCACCTTTTCAAAACCATATGTACCTTTTGCTTCATCAATGGTGTCACAAGTATCATCATTGTAATTCTCTAAAACATCCACAATCATTTGATTGCTTTTCTCTAGTAAAGCAACTGGAATACCTTGATCACTTTCTACACTACCAACAAGCTCAGACCGATTATAAAACTGGCTCTTTAAAAAAACTATCCCGACCATATGAATAATTCAAATCATCAACAAACTGGCTCTTCTCATTTCTACTTCTGGTGTCCGATTTACTTACAAAAACACCACAGTTTTCTCCAAGATTGCTTGTCTTTGATTTTGCAACAAGAAGCAGTAATGAATCAAACTTTGCATTCAAATTATCTGGAATCCTCTTCTCCATGTCAGCAAGATCTTTCTTCACACTACTTTCTGATGAATTGATCATATGTTGAATCTTGGTCTCAGTAGGTAAATTTACTTTGAGATTAGCTGTCAACCTCTGATAAAAGAAAAAAGATTAAAACCACATAAGAAAAAGAAATCAAATGAAAAAACCCACAAAGGATTTCACCTTTACAACTTCATTCATGTCAATAGATTCTGCTGTTGAACTAGTCTTTGAAGATGACTTTGAGGATGACTTTGAAGTTGAAGCACGTTTAGATTTATGCCTTATTGGTCCCACTAAGGCATCCTCCCAAAACTATTAAAAAATACATTTCAAAACCAACAAAAAAGTTAAAAAAAGCAACTACTAGTAAAACTCACCTGTTCATTATGAAAGTACTCATCACACAAGATATTATAGTGCGGGGTAACATTATATGTGTAACGAAGCATCAGAGGTTTGATCCTATGACGAACACTAAAATACTGCCTGAATACAGGGAACACCTCTGCCACCCAACAACAGAATAGGAAGGGCATACTAGGAAACAATTAAGTAGTGCTAGAAGAATTTGGCTTTATGATTGACTTCAAATAGTGTATCATTTGACGATATATCTCAGTACCCCACTGATAACAGCTATGCACCTCTTCATCATCAATAATAATCATATGTTGAACATCCACTACTCTAGGTAATGGCCGTCCCAATAAAACAGAATTAAGCAAATATGCCTCAGCTAGTTTAACA
The DNA here is from genome assembly GCA_029990575.1 of Petunia axillaris subsp. axillaris. NCBI lineage: Eukaryota > Viridiplantae > Streptophyta > Magnoliopsida > Solanales > Solanaceae > Petunia > Petunia axillaris. Next base: position 5,168,531 of record JARKNS010000001.1, on the reverse strand, counting down.
GCATCATCTTGCTCTAATGGAACATCCAATCGTGCAGCTGACACTCTATTCACATTACCCTTGTTCTTTGGAGTCACTCTCACATAACTGGAATGATGTTCAATCAGATCAAGCAAGTCATAAATTTAAAGTCCACTTGCTGTCCTTTTTATTAACATCATCTTCAAGATTCCTGAAATACTTATCCTTTAATCTACTATTTGAAAGCTAAAAAATACTTATATCACCAAAAACTTTGAAGCTAAGTTTAGTGTTGTCTGAAGAAACTTTTTGAGGCTGCAGAGCACAATTTATAAGCCTCCCAGAATATTTAGCATCTTCCAAAAGCATAAACTTGCTGAATGGCATTTGCTTAAGTTTCTCCAGGTGATCGGCAGACAACCCTTCAAGTAATCCAAGATACTCTGTGTCACCTTTCTATCGGCAATCACAAATTTTCCACTGCGCAAATGGAACCAATATACCATCGTCGTTTGGCAAATTATTCATACCCTCATCATTTGGTATAATCTCCATAACTGTAACATTAGCACATGTATTAGAATAAAAAAAAAATAACATTTATATGCTTGCACCTAAAAACCCACAGATATTGGTGTTGGGGGCAAAAGTACTTCTTATGTAAAGCCACAGTATTTGTGCTAGGGGACTAGAAATGCTTTGATATACAAAGTCCCATGATTTAGAACTGGGACAATAGTACTTGTTAAATAAAGAGTCCCAGTATTTTATTATGGAGCACACAAAAAGGTTGTTGGCCCACCTTCCCAAGACTGGCTTCCCAGATATTGGTGCTGCGGGCACAAGTACTTCATATGTAAAGTCACAGTATTTGTGCTGGGGGGACTATAATGCTTTGTTATACAAAGTCCCATAATTTGTGCTGGGGAAAAAGTACTTCCTATGTACAGTCCCAGTATTTTATCATGGGACAACAGTCTATCCCCCTAGAAAGTCACAGTATATAGTTCTGGGGCAAAGGGTTTCACAAAAAAAAGCGTTGCTCCCTTAAAAAATCCACCATTTACAATGGACACAAGTACCTCTTAAACACACAATCCCAGTATTTTATCATGGGACTGTAGCATATCACATACAAATTCACAGAATATAGTTCTTGGGCAAAGGGTTTCGCAAAGAAAGCGTTGCCCTTAAAAAAACCCACCATTTACAAGGGAATCAAAAGCTTATACTGTACTTCAATGGAAAATCCAAACATTTTTCGAAACAAAATCATAACCTAATAACCCAATAACCCATAAAAAAATGGAAAAATAACAATGCGAAGTAAAACAGTTACCTTAACAGACGAAACAGCAAAACAAAGTTTTTAACCAAATAAAAAGCTTCAAAAATCCCAAAAGAAAGTTGGTGTATTTCGAAAGAGAGTTCGTGTATTTCTGATAGAATTCAAAAGTCACAGTAACAAAGAGAGAGAAATAAAACCCTTGAATAAATCAAAAATAAGGAAGGGTAAAAGCGGAATTTTCAAAAGACATAAAACGATGTCGTTACACTATATTTTTGTAAAAACGCGCGTGGTGGCTAATTTCTCAGCGAATTTCTGAATAGAGGCTACGCATCAAATAGCGGGTGCCAAAGTGGCTTCCCCGCGAATTTTTTTCGCTCATACTAGTGTGATTTTGATGCATAGCCATTTTTGGACGCGCTAAGTGAGAATTATCCACCATTTCAAAATAAATTGAGAAATAGTCAAAGATCCGCGCCACATGTACACTCCATTAGCATTGGCAAATACTCCATGTTGGTCTCAGTATTTTATAATGGAACTTTGAACGAACATGTTCAAAATCCCATTATTTTATAATGAAATTCATGTTTATAGTACCCTGGAGCTTTATATATAAAGTCTAGTCTCAGTATACTGGGACTTTGAACTAACATCCCATTATAAAATAATGGGTTTCATACTTATAGTACTCTGGAGCTTTATATATAAAGTCCCAGTATTTTATACTGGGATTAGTGTTTAAGTGATCCCAATTTTTTATACTGGCATTTTGAACTAATATTTTCAAAGTCTCAATATAAAATACTGGGACTTGTCCGAAAGTGGCTAGTCTTCAAACAGTTTTGCACCGCTGGCTAGTATTCATTTAGCGCGGTGCAAACAGACTATGGGGCTGAAATTTTACAATATACTACTATATAGTTAAATGTCTATGTATAAACACACTGTGATCAGGTTGTGTCTAGGTGCTCATGAATTGATACTTTTGCTATTTTGCTGCAGTTCAATTTTGGAATAGCAAATAGGAAGGTTTAACTTATGCCACTTAGGATAATTGATCAAAAAAAAAAAAATGTAAAACATCACTTTACATCAAATCATCATACGTATATACTATAGTTAAATAAGGAGGTTTACTTTTCTGATATGGTTTGCGAGCTATTGCATAAGGAGTCAGGTTTATTCAGAATATGCTCAAATAATAGCGGCTGCGGGTTCCTCGATTTACAATAAAGAAAATTATTTTAATGAGTTTGGAATATATAATTGACCATAATTAAGTGAGAAATGATACGTATAAACACAATGTATTCATTTATTTGTTTGGTGTGAAAATTTGACAATATTTACCTGACTTTAATTCTTAGATATAAATCCCACAACAAATCATATTGTGGAAATTTTGAAGATTTATAAAAACTTATATTTGTGCAACATTAATACAAATTAACTTGAATTAGTCGAGAGATTGTTAATGTTCAGATGATTTAATGTAATTTTTATTTTATTTTAGTGATAACATTGTTCCATAAACTATCACTTCTATCATGTTGACCATTTTTACTTGGATGTGAAACAATCAAATTTAGAAGTTTTACGGAATAATTGGTTGAAATTTATGTAAACAAAGAAACGAACTATTTGAGTAAAATTAAAACAATAATATGAAAGCTAAAGTCGTGCATCGACATAAATGCCACTTGAAATAAAACTAAAATTTAGTGAATCGACGAGTGAGTCTTGCTCTAATAATAAGCACTTTCCACCTAAATTAAGAGGTTGTACATGTTTATTTGAGTCATAGTAGAACAAGAAGTTGGAAGACTACAATTTGCTTTGAGAGCGGGCAGGAGTGCGATTAAAAAATAAAATAGCGAATTGAAATTTGAACCTCAAATAAAAGTTCACACTTTTAGTCGGCGGGACAACCATCAAAATAAACAATAGCCACAGGTGTATAATTAATATTTAATCTATATACAATTAATAAAATTATACATTGATTATACATATATTTTCGTTGTTTATTTTTTTGTTTATTTTTTTATTTACAATGCTAGTGCATATTTATACAATATTTTTTCCCAAAAAAATAAAAGATGAGTGAAAATTTATAAATTTAATTTAATACTGGCTCATAATTAGCACGGGAAACCAGTCACTCATAAGTGTACAAATGTACAATACACCAGCGCATACGATATATCAACTATTTGTTAGGAATTTGGATTAAAAGGTGGGTTTATTACCTGAAAGGTCGGGCGGCTGAACTTATTAGCTAATATACAATGTATACAATTGATTTCAGTGTATATACAATTCGTTTATTCACTTATACATATTATGACACTCAGTTTTATAGTGCATTATAATTAGTTTTCTCAATTATACACATTGTATACTCACTCAATTTTTTGTACACATCATTATATATATACGTTATGTATTTGGTTAAATATATTATGTTGTGTTTACGCATTTAATAGCACCATATTAAAAAAAATAAAACTGGAGAGGAAGAAAAAGATAAGGTGGATAATGGAGGGACGAGAAAGGACAACGGGGGCGAAGAGGGGAGGAAGAGGGAGGGCCAGCAGCAACAGAGCGAAGAAAGAGAGAAAAAAGGTACTGCGACAGAGCAAAAGAGAGGAAAGGAAGAATGATGCGGAAGCGGCGGCAGATGGAATGGAGAGGAGGAGGGAGGCGATGGCCAAAGGGAAGAGAAAAGAAGACGAAAGGAAATGCTAGAAACCCTAGAGAGCAATCGAGGGGAATGCCTAGAAAAAACTAGGTAAAAATCCTAAATTCTTGCTAGAAAGAGACTTGGACTGAATGTTCCCTTTATGTTATTTTCCCATAAAAAGTCCCTTTAATATTTTTTTTTTTAAAATAATTGGTCACAAGTAATAAATATTAATAAATAGAAGGATTTATTTAGGATTAGTACTAATGAAAAGATTTTAGTAGCCCCAAGCTCTCTTATTTACATAAAGGCCCCCTATTTCCCCCTCCACTTCCTCCCCTCCCTCCCCCTCCCCCTCTCACCCCCTCTATTTCTCTGTTTTTCGTTCCCTCCTCCTCACTTATCTACCCTCTTCCTCATCCCTTTTTCCTTCTCCGCCCCCCCCTCCCCCCTCCTTATGCTATAAAGTTTTTTCAAATTTTCATACATTTTGCATGATTTTAGGAAATTTTGAGAAATGTCCGAACATCTCTCTATGTTGTTCAGAATATGGATGGAAAATCAAGAGATGGTTGAAACATCTCTTGAGATGTTCCAATTTTGGTCAAAAAAATATCTTTCGACGTCAAAAAAAAAATAAAAATAAAAATAAAAATAAAAAAGAAGAATATTATGGTAAAAGAGCGAAGAAATAGTGAAAAAAGAAAAAGATAAAGGAGAATGAAGAAGAAAAAGAGGGAAACGAGATTTTTAAATAAAGTATGAAAGCTGGAAGAAGTAGGAGAGAAGAGCGGGAAACTAAATTTCTTTTTTTTCTTTAAGGTGGTTCCATAAATATTAGTGTTTAAAATTTTGCTGGATTATGACTATTACCCCTGAAGTTTCAAAATAGGTATGTTATCACTTAACACTTAATCTCACTTAATAAATAAAAGAAAAAAAAAAGTGGAAGACTTGAATCCTTTATTTATAATTGGGCCTTTCCAGTCTGATAACCTCTTCTTTGTAAAGAATTATTTGATTGGAAAACAAGTTATGCAGGGATGATAATATAGGGATTAGTTATACAGGAATTAGTAATACAAGAATTATAATGCATGAATTATTTTTGTCAAACGTTTAGTTCATTGTATTAGAAATTGGATAGATTTTGTATTACTTAAACTAGTATTTTGATTTACAATTATAGAAAGTTGTATTTTATTATTCTACACTTGAACTTTGGTAGGTTTTTTCTCATCGAAATTTTGTTTAACTGGGCAACACAAACATTGTACTCCTCCATCAATAGCAACTAATTAGATATTCTTGTGTATATAGTTTTAGTGTTTACATATTACAAAGGATTAATCCTTTTTAATAAAATCAAATATCTTCCCGGGGAAGTGAAGAACACATGCAACCACTATTCAAACTCTTCTTCCTCCACTAATGGCAGCTGCAAAGTGCCAGTGTTTATACAAAGATGGGTACTAGTTCTTGCAGCAACCAGCAACACATGCAATGTCATCAGGCAACACACACCTTTGGAACTCTTGATGTTGCCCTAAAATGGAACTCCGTTGTCGCCAACAAAGACCGTGTCAGATTAATAAGGAACGAAGACACTATTTCAATAAAGAGGCTTTGATGATGAGTTTTTGTAAATTGAAGCAGTATACTGAACTGATTTGAAAGAGGACAATTTTGTCATTTCGATTGTAACAGATGGTTAGATGTTGTAAACGTATAGTTAGTAATACAAGGAGTTCATTATGCTGTAAAGATAATCAGGGTGATTAACGAATAATGGGTGTGTTTGGTACAAAAGGAGAAATTATTTTTCGAAAAATATATTTCAATTCCATGTTTGGTTGACTTAAAAGTTTTGGAAAACTTTTCCATAACAACTCATTTTACTTAAATTGGAAGAAAATGTTTTCCCTTGTGAAAGTAGAAAAAATATTTGTCAAATATGACAATTCACACTCATTGTCTCCTTCCACCCCCTACAACTACTTCCTACCTTGCCCTATCACGTGTCCCCCATTCCACGCTGTACCCTCTATGTTATGATCTAGGTTCATAATTTTTTTTTTTTTGAAAATAAGCAATCAGCTCAATTATTATTTAAATCGTAACTGAGTACATCATAAATCAAAGATGGGGGATGCGCAATCCACTCCATAGCATCAGACATAGAACCTGCAGCCCTAGCTAACACGTGGGCACACTGGTTCGCTGACCGTTTAACAAAAGATAGAGAAATAGATGTAAAGTCACACATGAGTACTTTACAATCTTGCACAATAATATCAAAGTATGAATTGTCGCTTTTAGAATTATCCAATGCTTGCTTGGCCACCAGACAATCCATTTCAACAACGATCGGGGATGTGTGATAGTATTTCTTTAACCAACTTAATGCTTCCCGGACTGAAAGAATTTCAGCCATTAGTGCTTCAGATGTAGCCTCTAATTGTAAACAAAAACCTCTAACAAAATTGCCATGAGCATCCCGGACTAGCATACCAGCCCCTGTTCTTCCAGTGTGAATATCATAAGATGCATCAATGTTGCATTTCAGAGTACCCGGATCTGGAGGAAACCATTTAACATAAAAATTTGGTTCAGGTACCAAATAAGAATCACCATTAATATGTGCTGCTTTCCATTCCTGCCAGAATTGACTGGCTCTATGTATAACAGTGTTTGATCGCGTGTTTTTCCTATTCCAGATCAAATTGTTGCGAGCATTCCATATCTCCCAGAGGAGCATAATAGTCTCATGAAGTTGATCACGCGTCACAGTCTGAACCATTGATATAAACCACTCTAGTAGCGAGCTCCCCACAGTCCGCCACCCCAAAGAAGATTTAAGCCATACCTGTTTTGCGGCGTCACACTGTACTAGGCAATGAAATGTGGTTTCGGCTTCCTGAAGGCACGCTGGACATATATTTTGTTGAATGACCTTTCGAGCAAGCAAATTATCCCCGGTTGGTAGTACTCCTTTCAATGCGCGCCAAACAAAATTTAGGACTTTTGGTGGCATTTTTAACTTCCAGATTTTCTTCCAAATATTGCCATCTTGATTAGGAACATCATCTCTTTGTAGCATCAAATACCCACTCTTAACCGTGTATTTCCCTTGTCTATCTAACCTCCACATCCAACGATCATCCTGAAATATAAACCCCAAAGGAATAGATTTAATACAATTTACCTCTTCTATAGTAAAGAGAGTTTCCAAGAGGTGTAGCTTCCATGTTTTTATATCGCTATTTATCAAGTCCGCCACATAAAGATTCGGAGAATCATCATTTGGAGCACTTTGGATAAACATGGATTGGCCTGTTGGTAACCATGGGTCGCTGTATATCCGTGTACTTAGTCCATTCCCAATTCTCTTAACACAACCCTTTTGGAGAAGATATTTCGCTGCACAAAGTGATCGCCAAATAAAGCTAGGATTTGATCCCTCCCCTGCACTAAGAAAGTCTGAGTTGCGATAGTATTTAGCACCAAGAAGTCGACTTACAAGAGCATTTGGTCGAGTCAAAATCGTCCAGCCTGTTTTGGCTAATAGTGCTGTGTTTGTATGCTGGAGTCTTCGGAAGCCCATACCACCGTCACTTTTGTGTTTACTAAGCCGATCCCACGAAATCCATTTAATTCCAGATCCCTCACTACCTCCATTGCGCCACCAAAAATCGTTCATAGCTCGTTCAATAGTAACGCATATGTCTACAGGCAATGCAAAGAGGGACATAAGATAATTTGGTATTGCTTGTACCACTGTCTTCAATAGAATCTCTTTCCCTGCTCTTGATAGTATTGCTCTTTTCCAACTTTGAAGCTTTGAGCGCACCTTATCCACTATATAACTGAAGACCTCATTTTTGCTACGACCCACAATAGCTGGCAGCCCAAGATATTGTCCTGGATGATCAACTATTGGTACATTTAAAGCAGCAGCAATTGAATCTCTTGTTGCATCATTAGTGTTTTTACTAAAAAAGACCTCTGATTTATGAAAATTCACTTGTTGGCCTGACGCTTGCTGATAAATCAAAAGGCAATTTTTAATTGTACTTGCTTCACAATCATTTGCCTTGAAGAAAAAAAGTGCGTCATCTGCAAAGAAGAGATGTGAGATAGGGGGAGGGGGCATGTGGTGTAATCTTGACACCATGTAAACTACCACGTTGGGTATGAAACCTTAAGAGTGCTGAGAGGCCTTTTGCCACAATGATGAATAAATAGGGCGATAATGGGTCACCTTGGCGTAAACCTCTTGATGGGATAATGTTTCCAAATTCCTTGCCCGCATGAGATATTCTGTATGAAACCGTAGTAACCATTCTCATGACTTTTAAGACCCACTCCATAGAAAATCCAAGCTTGAGCATAATATTTTTCAAGTAATCCCACTCTACTCCATTATAGGCCTTGCTCATGTCAGTTTTCAAAGCCGCAAAACCTGATTTCCCTTGTGTTTTCCGCTTTAAGTAGTGATTTATCTCAAATGAAATCATGGCATTATCAATAATAAATCTACCTGGAATGAATGCACTTTGAGCGTCAGAGATAATATCATTTAGACAATGCTTCATTCGGTTTGCCATCATTTTACAAACAATACGGTCAATCACATTGCACAGAGATATAGGCCTAAGATCAGACAGTGCCTCATGTTGTTTCTTTTTTGGGATTAAGACAATTTTTGTGTTGTTTTGGCCTGGTATGTTGCCATTGCCATTTACACAGTGTAAGATCGCGTCAGAAACATCTTTCCCCACCACCGATCAGAAACTGCGATAGAAGCCTGGATTTAGGCCATCAGGTCCTGGGGCCTTGTCTGGGTGCATAGAAAAAACTGCTTCCTTCACTTCATCAACAGTAAAATTTCTACTAAGGGATAAATTATGATCTGTCGTAACCTTATTCTCGATCAATTCAAGAACTGCGTCTGTAATTCCTTGTTCCGAAGTGAACAGAGTGTCATAGAAACCCGTGATCACATCTTGTAATCCATTATCCCATCCACACCACCGTCCTGACCCATCTTTCAACTGTGTGAAGGTATTTTTCTTTCGCCTATTTGAGGCCATAATATGGAAGAATCTTGTATTTGTATCACCTTCTCTCAACCAATGTTGTTTAGCTCTTTGTTTCCAGTAGATATTTTGTTGCTCAAGTGCCTGTATGTATGCCTCCTTAGCTGAATTAAATAGCTGCATATGGTATGGTTGTAAACTGTTTCTATATCTTGTCATCTGTGCTTTGGCTTGCTTTAACTTGACCTTGAACTGTTGTCTTTTGTTCTTTCCCCATTCAAGCAGATAGGTACCACAACTTTTTATCATCTCGTCAATAGGTAGGCCTTTCCCATGTTCCCACGCTGTTTGGACTGCTTGCTTAACATCAATCTCTCTCATCCATGAATTTTCAAAATGGAAAGGTTTTGCAGCATAACAGATAACTTTTATGCCCAATTTTAAAAAGATACCTGAATGATCACTTGTTGCTGATTCAATATGGAATACTTTGTCATTTGGAAAATTGTTTTGCCAACCTCTTGTAGCCATAGCACGATCTAGTCTCTCTCTAACCCAGCTTCGAGTGTTTCTACCTCTTTCCCATGTAAAGCGATTACCGATGTAACCAAGGTCAAAAACTTTACAAAAATTTACCGCCGCTCTGAAACCATTTATCCTCCATTCTGGTTGTTGTACTCGACTTAGTTTGTCCCTGTAGTCAAGTATATCATTAAAGTCACCAGCGATACACCATGGGAGAGTGGATTTGTCTTTCAGAGATTTCAATAAATTCCATGATGCACGTCTTTGATGTGACCCTGGGTAACCATAAAATCCGGTAAAACGGAACGGAGGAATACTAGGAATATGCACTTCTACATCAATAAGATGCTTGTGGTAAGTAATAAGAGAGCAAGAGTTTTTTTCTTTCCAAAAGAGTGCCAGTCCCCCGCTAGATCCTACGGGATCTACAACAAAAAGTCCTTCATAATTTAGTTGAGCGCAAATTTTATCTAAAGTGGCCCAACCTGTCTTCGTCTCTTGGAGAAAAATGATACTGGGCTGCTTTGAAGAGACCATGTCCTTCAATTCCTGAATTGTCTGTGGGTTCCCAAGCCCACGACAATTCCAAAATAGCGAACTCATTGTGTCTGGCGGGCCTGTGAAACAGGACCCGCCACTAGCAAGTTTTTTGAACCATCTACAACGGTCAAGTCCTCCACCTCATCAAGTTTCCTTTTTTTTATCCAAGGGAGCTATTGTATTATTTCTCAGAATTACATTCATATTCACGTTGGTCTCCACATTAGTGATGTCTATCCCTTTACCCCCGTCATTTCCTCTTCTATTTACCATTACCAGCTTTTCTCCCTTACCACATTTATCTCCTTTATCCTCTTTACAAGTAGTCTCTCCTCCCTGATTTTTCGGCGCTCTTTCTTTTTCTACTCCCTCATACCTAACCTTTTCTTTCCCAGTATGCTCTTGTCTAGAGTTTCCCCAATTATCTTCTTTAGCCTTTCCATACGTGCCTTCCATATTTGTCGGTCCTTTCTTCTCCGTCCAGTCCTCTGTCCGAATCCATCTAGAACTCCCAATATTTGATGACCGGCGTTCTGCTCTTAGAGAAATATCATATTGAAATTGTGACTTATCCGCTCCCCGAGCATGAAATAGCTTTCGGCAGAACTTATCAGTGTGGCCCAGAACACCACAATAGAAGCAAAAATTTCCCAGTCGCTCATATTTAAATGTGACCTCGATACATGTTCCCCCTGGTCGCCGGATCTTCATGTTCTTCCGTAATGGACTGCGAATATCAATGCCAATCCTAACTCGCATATACTCCCTCCAAATGGAGTCATGATTTTTTGAATCAGCAGAGATAAAGACTCCGATGGCATTCCCAATGTCTCGAACAACCTTCTCAGATCTCAGCCCACCAACTAAACCATGTATTTGCACCCAAATATCCAACTGTGTCAATTCAACCTGTCTAGGGTTTTGTCCCGGTAAGAGTGGCCTCATAATAATAGGGCTCTGCATAAAGTTCCAAGGAGAATCAGCCAAGACTCTTTCATAATCCAACTCATCAAAAAATTGAAAGGCGAAAACATTATTCCCAAGTTCTTTCAATATCATACCTTCCATTGGCCGTATAGCATTTCCCATCATGTCCTGAAACGACCGAAGTACAATATTTCTATCAGTAAGCACACGACTGATGATACAGAATTGTGGGATATTTTCCTGTTTGTCATACTCAGCAACGTCTTCATCATCAACATAATCCAACTCAATTGGAGAATCATTTATATTCAATCCCGCACATCTTTCTTCTAGTGGTGTATTGTCAATATTTGATTTTGAGGAAGAAGCCATTTTGGTATTGAAAATTCGAAGTGAAAAAAGATAGCGCTTAGTGAAAAAATAAGGCAAAAAAGTATGGCTTGTATTCAAACAAGAGTTCTAGCTCTCACATGGAGAGAGGAAAATGTGACAATCAATTTTTATTTTATATATTTTTTAAAAATTGGAATAGCAAAAAAATTTAAACTTGGAGCTTCTTGTTTCATGGAATTGATAAGGGGGTTTTGTAGAGGAGGTTGAGAGAGGTTGGAAATGTATAGAATTTAAGTGGTTCACCGGCGAGATGGCCTGAAAATTTGGCCGGAGCTGCAGCTAGGGTTTGGATAAAATTCAACCTTTTTGTTTCATGAAATTGATAAGGGGGTTTTGTAGGGGAGGTTGAGAGGAGCTCAAAAAGGTAAAGGATTTAGTGATTTGCCGTCGTGGTGACCGAAAATTGACCGGAGACACTTTGGTTAGGGTTTGAACTTTTACAAAATCAAAAACGGAAATTGGTTATAAATTGTTTGTAAACAAGCAAATAGAAAGGAGATAAGTACAAAAAGGCAAGCGAAAGATCAGAGGAGTAAGGATTACCTGTTCGTCTATGGACTATGGGGGAAGGTGACGGGTTTTTCCTCTGTTTGCTCCATCACGTTTGCATTTTAGAATATTTGAATCTCCTAGGTTCATAATTAGGAAAAGAATAAGGAATAAGATTAGTTGCAATTGTATGCGTGGGAGCTGACCCAAAATAGGAGATGAGGTAGTTCATTAATGCAGTGGACGGCTAGGATTTGCTCACCATATCAACTACTGAGATTAGAAGGAAAGTTAGTTAAATCATAGCTTAAGGAAGAAGCAGAGATAGTTATGATCTGGAAATTCTTAAACAACTTTCTCTCTCTACTGATTATCTCTCAGTCGATCTTCTCTCTTCTTACCTAAGTTCTACATTATTTGTGGTATTCATGGGGCTCAAGGAAGCATTAGAACTAGTTAATCTTTTGTAATTCTTGATTAGTGCTTTTGTGATTGTTGATAATAAAAATATTTCCCATTTCATCCCTCTCTTCAATTTCTATTTTCAATTTTTAAGTCCATCATAATTGGTAATAGAGTGGTAGTATCCTCTTAACTGTGTGTAGATATGAGAATCGAAGAGCTGTCACAAATACTAGGTCGAACAGCTACAAATATGAAAAAATTGGAGAAGTTGCATACAAATTGCATACAAAGTGTTGATTGTGTATGCGACTCTTGTTGTGTTGATTGCTCGAATAAAAAGATGGAAGAAACTTGCATATGGAGTGTTGACTGCTAGTGCAAATCTTGTCTTGATGATTATTTGAGAGAAAAGATGGAAGGGTTGTGTGTGGTTGAACAAGAAGGCCAAGGCGAGAATGACGGAACATACAAAGTTGTGTTGGAACTTGAATTTCTTGATGAAAGAGAAAGTAAGCAGCAAAAGCCGTTTGATAGAAGTCCTCAAAGAGGTGAAACTAGGATGAAAATTGACATAGTACCATAGAACTCACCAGCGACTCAGGTAAATTTAACTACAATAGATAAGCCCTCTGAACTGCATCAATGTTGGTACGCTTAGTTAAAACTCTAGAATGACAACAACGTTTGTCAAAAAGAGTGAGCAACTGGAGTTTCCTCCTTGTAAAGTTTTTAAGATAACTACTCCCTCCGTTTCAAAAAGGATGAACCTATTTCCTTTTTAGTCTGTTTCAAAAAGAATGACCTCTTTCTAAATTTGGAAAGAAATATTCACTTTTACTCATCCCTAGATGATTTGTAGCCACACAAATATCTATAACTTATTTTAGACCACAAGTTTCAAAAATCTTCTCTCTTTATTAAACTCCGTGTAAAGTCAAATATGTTCATCTAAAGTGGAACGGAGGGAGTACCTCATTTTATTTCGGGGAAAGGTGCCTCCGATATTTTAAAAATACTTAATAATCTTATTGTTGCATTATTTTCTTATTGTCCTCAAAGGAAAAATGTTCAAAGTATGATGAGTTTTGATCCTGGAGGTATTTCATTATACACGTCCGACAATAGGTATATGAAGTCTATTGAGTTTATTTTTACCTTATTACTAAGTATTTGCTCTCTAAAGTTACTAAGTCGTAATGCAAGAATGGTGTTTGATTGGTTGACTCGACTCAAGGAGTTGCTCGATAGAGCTAAAATTGCAGCTATTGTTTAATTTCCTTTATTTGTGTATTCTTGAGATTATGCCAAACCATATATTCCTACTTAGGCTAAAACTATGGAGGAATGGAGTATGCTACAATATTTTTGAATGCTTTATTTTTATGGGAGAAACATCATTTATGAAGTTGGAGATTTGTAGGACAATTTCTTAGCAAAATTGTTGCTTCGAAAGGATATCACTATTGGTGTAGTGACTTCCATTTTGTTGTTAATCACACCTCATGCGGAGGCACCAGCGAAGGGAATAGAGAGTAATAGGAAGGCGATGGCCTGAGGGAAGAGAGGCGAAGAGGGATGAGACGGTGATAGTAAGAGAGAGAAAGAGGAAGTGGGAGGCTAAGAACCCTAGAGTGCATTTGAGGAACAATTACTTAGATGGAGTATAATTTAGGTAAGGTAAGACTTTTTCTAAAAAATATTTTGGTTGAATTTTCCTTTTCTGTTAATTTCCCTAAAAAGATTCCCTAAGTTTTTCTATGCAAAAGTCACAAGTACAGCATATTAAGTTGAAGGGTCTTATTTATGACATATTCTCGGGTGCTTATATATGTAGTCTCTACATTATAGTTTGTGGACTCGATCAAGGATCCTTCATGAAGACATTAATATTTTTATATGTAACAGTTCAAATTTTTAGATTCAAATTTCTAAAATTTGATCGTGGATATGAACATTTCCATGTTTACATTTTTTGAATAAAATTAAAAAGAGGTCTAAATATGCCTTTTAAACTATGCAAGATTCAACAAATATGCCATATGTTAATACCACTTATCTATGCAGATGTGATTATTGTTGGGTTTAATGGAAGAATGTGAATGGGAAATGGGTAAAAAGTGAAAAGATTCCATTTTGTAGGGAAAGGTTCCCTTTTGTAGGGAAATGCACTTTCTCCCACATTGGTAGAGGAAAAGGATTTTGTTGGGTTTAAATAGAGATTTACTTCTCTTAGCTCTTAAAAGGGTTGAGAAGAAGGGAAGCCTCGCGCCGTCGTCTCGGCTTCGGCTTCGGCTTCGGATTTGGTCAATTGATATGATTGATTGACTTAAATTTTTGGACCAACAAAACTAAAATATTAATTAATTAATATTTTATCCGGGCAGCTCCGGTTGTGTAACGGGCAGCTGAAGTGAGTCAGCAACGGGCAGCTGAAGTGGTTCAGTACCCGGGCAGCTGAAGCAACATCAGCAGATTAGTTCCTCCACGTTTCCCTCCACGTTTTACATTAAAGTCAGTCATGAAGTGGTAGATTAATTCCTCCACATTAATGTCAGTCAGTGGTGGTAGATTAATTGCTCCACATTGAAGTCAGTCATTAGTGGACAATTAAACTCTCCCACGTTTTTTTCATTAATCACCAGGTGTGTCTCTTCACCTGCCCTTGGATGTCTATATAAACTGATCATTTGTCAGTCCTTGATCACGACAGACAGACAACAGATAACATAGACTAAAGCTCTGAGATAGAGACTCCACAGAGACTCAAACTCGGACAGATAAGAGAAGTAACCTCGGACAGAGGATACACAATCTCGGGCAGAAGATAGAAACACTCGGGCAGAGAAAAACGCTGACAGAAAGCATATCTCACCGCATCCCCTCCCTTTCTGCATATTAAGTGAGTCGTGTGATTTGCTCCGTTCTTTGTGTTCGCCGTGTTCTAACCGTTTGAAGTGCCGCTACGGTAGAACTGTTATCCCGTTCCATCCTGGGAGAAATTAACCCGTGAACCTTGGGCATCGTGAGGGGGTTAGATTTCTTAAGGAGACACAAGTAACTTGTGGGCTCGGGATCGTCCTATACTAACAGATTATTTGCTGCAGTTTTTTGTATCTTCTAATTTATTTCAAGTGCAGGAACAACAAGCTTAAGAAATCTACTGATATTTATTTTCTGCGCTTAAATAAATATTGTTTAAGGAGACTGGTTGAGGAGGCTAAAACCTTTGTGATTTTTCTGCTACTGTACTGCATATTACTCTGTTCGTGGGGATAAAACCTTTGTGGTTTTTCTACTCCTAATTACTGTGAAATAATCTGTTTGTGGAGACTAAAAGCCTTCGTGGTTTTTCTACTCCAATGGTTTAAACAGTTTATTGTTATTGTTTATGTCCGTGTTATCTTGCAGAGATGACTAACGGAGTGGAACAAACTGTCCCTGCTGTGAATACTAGTGCTACCGCAGTTTCTGGTGCTGCTGGGCCTAGCCGTGCGGCTGCAACGGTTATGCCACCTGCAGAAAAGTCGGGGAAGTTTTCTGGTGTGGACTTTAAGAGATGGCAGCAAAAGATATTCTTTTATCTGACCACCTTAAGCCTGCAAAGGTTTATTAAGGAGGATGCTCCAGCCCTGACTGATGAAACACCTGAAAACGAACGCTTCCTCGTGATTGAGGCTTGGACTCATTCTGACTTCCTATGCAAGAATTACATTCTAAGTGGCTTGGAAGATGACCTGTACAACGTCTACAGTAATGTTGAAACGTCTAAGAAACTGTGGGATGTTCTAGAAAAGAAATATAAGACTGAAGACGCTGGACTGAAGAAATTTGTGGCTGCCAAATTTCTGGATTATAGAATGGTGGATAACAAATCTGTTGTGTCCTAAGTCCAAGAACTTCAAGTCCTTATCCATGATCTCCTTGCTGAAGGTTTGATCCTGAGTAATTCTTATGTTAAGAGTATTATTTATATTGTTGCTAACAAACTTTTCTTTGAAGGTTTGAAGATTAATGAAGCGTTTCAAGTTGCAGCCATGATTGAAAAGTTACCTCCATCATGGAATGACTTTAAAAATTACTTGAAACACAAGCGCAAGGAGATGACCCTTGAAGATTTGGTTGTACGCTTGAGAATTGAAGAGGACAACAAATCTGCTGCAAAGAAGGCTCGTGGAAGTGCTGCAATAGCGGGAGCAAATATTGTTGAGCATACTCCAAATCAAAATAAGAGAAAGAAGCCTTCTGGAGGGAAGACCAACCCCAGCAAGAAAAAGTTCAAGGGAAATTGCTACAACTGTGGCAAGAGTGGACATAAGTCCGCAGACTGTCGTGCTGCAAAGAAGGACAGGAAAAAGGAAAAAGGTCAAGCAAACATGGTTGAAGAGACAAAATTAGCTCAAGGAGTGCAAGACATTGATCTGTGCGCTATGATTTCTGAATGCAACTTAGTTGGAAATCCTAAAAAATGGTGGATTGATTCAGGAGCCACCCGCCATGTTTGTGCTGTGAAGGAAGCCTTTGCTTTATATGCTCCCGCTGGACCTGATGAGGCGCTCTCTATGGGCAATTCTGCAACGGCCAAAATTGAAGGATATGGGAAGATATTCCTCAAGATGATGTCTGGCAAGGTTGTGACTCTGACCAATGTTCTTCACGTTCCTGAAATAAGGAAGAACTTGGTGTCTACTGCACTTCTTTTTTGAAAAACGGGTTTAAGTGTGTGTTTGTTTCTGACAAAGTTGTAATAACTAAGAATGAGCTGTATGTAGGAAAAGGTTACCTGACTGAGGGCCTTTTCAAATTCAATGTAATGGTCGTTGACACTATGAATAAAATTGCAGCTTCTTCTTACTTACTTGAGTCAAATAATTTATGGCATTCTCGTTTGGGACATGTCAATTATAAAACCTTGCGAAAAATGATCAATTTGGAAGTATTGCCTAAATTTGATTGCGAGAAGTCAAAATGTCAAATATGTGTTGAGTCTAAATATACGAAACACCCTTACAAGTCAATTGAAAGGGATTCGGAACCATTAGACTTAATTCATACGGACATTTGTGACATGAAGTCAATACCATCTCGCGGTGGAAAGAAGTATTTCATAACTTTTATTGACGATAACACTCGTTACTGCTATGTTTATTTACTTAGTAGTAAAGATGAGGCAATTGACGCATTCAAGCAATACAAGAATGAAGTTGAAACACAACTTACCAAAAAGATCAAAATGATAAGAAGTGATAGGGGTGGAGAATATGAATCTCCTTTTGAACAAGTGTGTTTGGAATATGGCATTATTCATCAAACAACTGCCCCCTACACGCCTCAATCTAATGGGATTGCGGAAAGGAAAAATCAAACCTTAAAGGAGATGATGAATGCCTTGTTGATAAGTTCGGGTCTACCCCAGAACTTGTGGGGGGAAGCCTTATTCACGGCTAATCAAATACTCAATCGAGTTCCCCATAGCAAAACACTTTCCATTCCATATGAAAAGTGGAAAGGAAGGAAGCCCAACTTGAATTACTTCAAAGTGTGGGGGTGTTTGGCAAAAGTGCAAGTCCCAAAACCCAAAAGGGTTAAGATTGGACCGAAAACAGTTGATTGTGTTTTCATTGGGTATGCTATAAACAGTAAAGCATATCGGTTTCTGGTTCATAAATCAGAAAATCCCGACATTCATGTTAATACGGTGATGGAATCAGATAGTGCTGAATTCTTTGAAACGATATATCCGTATAAGAAGGAATGTGAGTCAGTTGGTGAAAGATCCAAACGACCTCGGGGAGGAACCAAAGAAAATTCACCAAATGAGGAAGAACCAAGACAGAGCAAGCGTCAAAGAACTTCTACTTCATTTGGAGATGACTTTGTCACTTTTCTGTTGGAAAATGAGCCTCGGACGTTTAAAGAAGCAATGTCTTCTTCAGACTCTCCATTTTGGAAAGAGGCAGTCAATAGTGAAATAGAATCTATTTTGAGCAACCATACTTGGGAGTTGGTTGATCTTCCTCCTGGAAACAAACCATTAGGTTCTAAGTGGATTTTCAAAAGGAAAATGAAAGCTGATGGCACTATTGACAAGTACAAGGCAAGGCTTGTTGTTAAAGGATATAGACAACAAGAAGGTCTTGACTACTTTGACACATACTCGCCGGTAACCAGAATTACATCCATTCGTATGTTAATAGCGTTAGCCGCCGTGTATGGTCTAGAAATCCATCAAATGGACGTTAAGACTGCGTTCTTAAACGGGGATTTGGAGGAAGAAATTTACATGGAACAACCTGAAGGGTTCGTGGTTCCAGGTAAAGAAAAGATGGTGTGTAAACTTGTTAAGTCACTTTATGGACTGAAACAAGCACCTAAACAATGGCATGCGAAATTTGATCATACAATGTTGTCAAATGCCTTTAAAATTAACGAGTGTGACAAATGTGTCTACATTAAGAACACTCATAACTTTATAGTCATTGTTTGCTTATATGTGGACGACATGTTGATAATGAGCAATAACATTGCCAATATAAATGCTACGAAACGCATGTTGACTAGCAAATTTGATATGAAAGACTTAGGAGTTGCGGACTTAATTCTGGGTGTTAAGATCCATAGAACTTCTCAAGGTCTGGCGTTGTCTCAAACTCACTACATCAATAGTGTTCTTGAAAAAATTTAAATATTTGGATTTTAAAATTTCAAAGACTCCTATTGATGTAAACCTTGCTCTAAAGAAGAACAAAGGTCAAAGCACATCGCAACGGGATTATGCACGTGTTTTGGGAAGTTTGATGTACGTCATGAATTGTACTCGACCAGATATAGCTTGTGCTATAAGTAAACTAAGTCGATACACGAGTAATCCCAATCAGACCCATTGGATGACAATGAAACGTATTTTGGGGTATTTAAAATACACTCAAGACTTTGCATTGCATTATAACAAGTATCCTGCAGTCATTGAAGGATATTGTGATGCTAATTGGATCACCGGCACAACTGATTCTAAGTCCACGAGTGGATATATTTTCGCACTTGGTGGAGGAGCGGTGTCTTGGAAATCGTCCAAGCAAACATGTATTGCCCGCTCTACTATGGAAGCTGAATTCATAGCCTTAGATAAAGCCTGTGAAGAAGCTGAATGGCTTCGGAACTTTTTGGAAGACATTCCGTTCTGGCCTAAACCATTGACACCAATTTGTATACATTGTGATAGTCAATCGGCTATAGGAAGAGCGAGGAATGTCATGTATAACAGTAAGAATCGTCACATACGACGAAGGCATAAAACTGTTAGGGACCTACTCTCTAGAGGAATTATCACCATTGATTACGTGAAATCAAGGGATAATGTGGCGGATCCGCTTACAAAAGGCCTAACTAGAGAGGCGGTTGAATGTTCATCGAAGGAAATGGGACTATGGCCAAGGACAAGTCATCACGGCGGCAACTCTACCTAGGAGACTGGAGATCCCAAGAACTAGGTTCAAGGAGAATACAAAGTTGTGTATGACGGTTCAACATTGTCAATTAAATGTTTGGTCCATTCTCGTGATGAGACAATGTTCAAGTACCAAGGATAAAATGCTAGAGGCATTTTTTAATGATTATCTAAGTTTGATATTGTGGTTATCAAACAGTGTATATCTATAGGATTACATGTTTAGAAATCACCTATGTAAGTGTGAAGTGGAAGCCGCTTCAAGGAGAATTCTGTTGGCCAATTCTTTAAGCACTTATGAAACCAGGCGGTGTTCATGGCTGAAATGAACACAACAGTGAGAACCAAAGACGGTTAAGGGTTAGTTGTGTGACTTACGTTGTCTAGGTATACACCAAAGTTCGACGGTTCAAAGATATCAAATCTACCGATTGATCGAGTATATCCGATGTATGTTCACTACGGAAAGTTCAAAGGGAAACCTACTTATCCAGATGCGGCTAATTCTTTCTTGCAAATCACACAAGTCTGTCGTGCATATGTCCATTCAGCCATTCCCCATTCATGTGGGGGATTGTTGGGTTTAATGGAAGAATGTGAATGGGAAATGGGTAAAAAGTGAAAAGATTCCCTTTTGTAGGGAAAGGTTCCCTTTTGTAGGGAAATGCACTTTCTCCCACATTGGTAGAGGAAAAGGATTTTGTTGGGTTTAAATAGAGATTTACTTCTCTTAGCTCTTAAAAGGGTTGAGAAGAAGGGAAGCCTTGCGCCGTCGTCGTCGCTCGTCTCGGCTTCGGCTTCGGCTTCGGATTCGGATTCGGATTTGGTCAATTGATAGGATTGATTGACTTAAATTTTTGGACCAACAACGGGCAGCTCCGGTTGTGTAACGGGCAGCTGAAGTGAGTCAGCAACGGGCAGCTGAAGTGGTTCAGTACTCGGGCAGCTGAAGCAACATCAGCAGATTAGTTCCTCCACGTTTTACATTAAAGTCAGTCATGAAGTGGTAGATTAATTCCTCCACATTAATGTCAGTCAGTGGTGGTAGATTAATTGCTCCACATTGAAGTCAGTCATTAGTGGACAATTAAACTCTCCCACGTTTTCTCATTAATCACCAGGTGTGTCTCTTCACCTGCCCTTGGATGTCTATATAAACTGATCATTTGTCATTCCTTGATCACGACAGACAGACGACAGATAACATAGACTAAAGCTCTGAGATAGAGACTCAAACTCGGACAGATAAGAGAAGTAACCTCGGACAGAGGATACACAATCTCGGGCAGAAGATAGAAACACTCGGGCAGAGAAAAACGCTGACAGAAAGCATATCTCACCGCATCCCCTCCCTTTCTGCATATTAAGTGAGTCGTGTGATTTGTTCCGTTCTTTGTGTTCGCCGTGTTCTAACCGTTTGAAGTGCCGCTACGGTAGAACTGTTATCCCGTTCCATCATGGGAGAAATTAACCCGTGAACCTTGGGCATCGTGAGGGGGTTAGATTTCTTAAGGAGACACAAGTAACTTGTGGGCTCGGGAACGTCCTATACTAACAGATTATTTGCTGCAGGTTTTTGTATCTTCTAATTTATTTCAAGTGCAGGAACAATTATTTTGGTCCAAATATGTCATTCTTTAATAATGTGGCTTGTATAGAGCATAATATGAACAACTTGAGAACTATAAAGGCAAATTTGGTCCATCTTCAATTTTTAATAGGTTTATTTTAGTGTTTAATTTTTTTTAATCATATTCTTCATTCTATTTTCTCTTCTTTTTTAACAATTGGATGTTCGAGTGCCTCATATGACTGCAGTGGTGAAGAAATGAACTTTGTATTCTTTTTATAAAGTTTAATTTTAAATTATTTTGCTGTAGTAAGTGAGTTCATATTAATCTAGAATGCAATGTAATCACATTTTATTGTTTGAATGACTGTTAAAATTGTTATCTTAAAACACTGTAAAAAAACTTAAAGCATGGTTTCAACACTTAAAACCACAATGTGAAACGTGCACAACAACTCCGTAGTGACACCTCTTCGTAAGCTTATATGAGATACTCTGACATTCAATTATTTCTCTAAAAATTATTAAAACCCTAAACCTAAACCTAATTCAAAAGGCACAATACATAGATGACCCTTTTAAGTTGTACCAAATTCCCACATAAATACCTCAACTTTCCTAATGATTAGATAAACACCTCTGGTAGTTGCCAGTATGTCTCCTGACCACTTGGGATGGACAAACCAAATACGTGATTCACACTCGCGGCTGATGTGTCAAATGAACAAATCAAAATATGACACGTGTATTTTCATTTAAAAAATTGACACATATATTATATATAAGTATAAAATAAAATACCCAACATTTAGAAAATCTTTAATTATTATTCAAAGTACATTTCCACCCCCACCAAATTCCCCATCTTCTTCCTCTTTTCACTCTCGCCTCCCCCAAATTGAAAAAATCTACCAGACCCCCCAGATCCTCTAATCCCTCCTCTCATCACTTATTGGAACTTTGCACAATATATATATATATATACTACACAACAATTTCAATTCTTGAAACTCATCCAATAAAACACAAAGCACATTCAAGACAACCTAAAAATTGGGAAAAAACGAATAAACACCATTGCTGCATTATGCATGAATCCTCGTACGCCCCCACCCCCCGCTACCCACGTTCCCCCTATTTCCAGAATCCACTACTTCAATTTTCAATTCCCAAATATTGAATTGAAACTAATTGTTTAATTTTACCCAACTTTTTTTTCTTCAATTTTCTTCTTAAAGTTTAGCTTTTGCCAGGTAGTAATTTAATTTTATTGGTGAAATGTATTTTCTTTGGTTTTTTAATAATTTTTTTATTTTTTAGATCTATAATTTTTTTTTATGATTTTCAAGATTATGCATACCTTTTGTGTTTATATTTTTGGTTAATATATTTGTGAGCTTAAAGGTTTGATTTTGATGACATGGGCTTAGATTTTTTTTTTTTGAAAATTATGGTCTGGTTACTATTTATTAAGAATTTTGGGATCATTATTTGTCCAATTAAATAGACAATAGTAGAGAGGCGGTTGATTCAAGGCTGAGGAGTTTAGCGGTAGAAGGTGGCGGATTGGAGCTCTGCTAGCAGCCATGGAAGATTGCAAGGTTGATAATTGTTGTTTAATTTTTGGGTGGGACCCACGTAACAGTTAAATTTGTTCTTTAAAAAGAAGGCAGAATACATAAATTTTGTTTTATTTTTTAGGATGGGACCCACATATGGGTAAAAAATATTTGTATGAAAAATATATTGTAGAACCCATATGAAAGAAAATTATCCAAAAAGAAAAAGGAACACAGGCAAAAATAGATCATTCACGCGCTTAGAGTTGTGTGAAATACACTTGAATTGCCATGTCACCATGAGGGATTCACGAGACACAGTGGGGACGACATGAGGTGTCTATCTGGTCACTAGGAAAGTTGAGGTGTCTATATGAAAATTGGGTACAACTTTGAGGGGCCATCTATGTTAAGATGTACCAACTATGTCATTATAGTTAGTGGATGGTTCATATTTGAGTTCCTGGACGAGCCAAAAATTATATAATGGCATATTTAAAGTGATAACAGGGGGGCATTGATGAACAAAAATTATTAATGAAATTGTTCACCTAGTTTAATGTTCTATTTTGACCTTTACCCAATATTCATTTTCTAAAACTAGTAAAAGTACAATAAATCATAATGATTTAACAATTCAAAAAATTTAAAGGCACGTGAACGTTTATCAGTTAAAGAAAACTTAACTCTAAAAAGTCGAATTTACTTAAATGATCATTCAATCATTGAAAATATGCTAACAAAATCATTATTTTTTATTTTTTATCACAAAAATAACTCAATTTTGTATATTTGACTCAAATAGATATTTTTTGCCGAAGGTGAGTATCCGGCTCAAAATTTAATGACATAACATTTGTTTTTGAACCATCCATGTATCTAACTATCTGACTAATTATCCAAATAAAAGACCGAATAACTTATGGATCAAATATTTATTCCCTCATCTCCGGCTGAAATATTGCTATTACCTTCCCTACGAACTTAACTTCTATAACTAATATATCACAAATTAATTTGGTTTATTCAGTCACTTGGATTTAGCTTCTAACACTGGTGAAAATAGTTGAATTTTACTTTAATTATTTATTTCATTATATCTTTCACTCAAATAGTAATAGCATCAGCTTTAATTATTATACTTGGGTTATGAAGAAACCAAAAGAAAAAGAAAAAGAATAAAACATCAGGAACAATGATTGTTGAGAAGATGGAACATAAGACTTGTATAATTAAATAAGACTTGTATAATTATAAATATTTGACCATTGAGTTGTTTGGGTCTATTTTATTTGGATAAATGGATAAACATTTGGTTAAATGGATGGGTGTTTTTGCAGAAATATGGCACCATAATCAATGGTTTGCCTTTTTGCTCGCGCTTAACAGGATTTTGCAAAAATGTCCCCCTTAAATTTATTGAAAAAATTCTTGACGGAAATACCCTTGCCAATCTCTTGGCACGGGGCCAAGACTTACCCTTTGACCCCTCTCTATTTGCCAGCGCTTGCCCTTGAAGTATTGGCATAAGGCAACACTTGCCTCTTCAAATATCTTCCTGCATTCTCTCCATATAACTTGAAGTGTTGGCAAGACAGCATTAACCCTTGACCCCTTGCCTAAAAGCCTACACTTGCAAAATTGTGCCTTGAAGTCTTTGTTAAGTTAATTAAAATATATGTTTTGATTATGACAAAAAGAATACGACACTTAAGTCCCATGTGCCTTTTGCAGGAACTACAAGGACGACCTCTGCAAAGATCCCAATTGTTTAAAGAAGATTGCTGATTGATTTGTTACGGAGTCATCTATGGAATGTTGAGATTGAGGCGCGCTTATCTCGTGGGACTTATCCCCAAATCAGCTCTTACCTTATTCTTAGGAGATATTCATATCCCCTAGAGAATCAAATCTCTTGCGTCAATCTCTCTACTCCTCAATTCTAGATAATCACATCTCCATTCAATCTCGCATGAAGATCTGCCACTTATCCTTGTCAACGGGCTTCTCTGGTGTTTCTCTATTTATACTGGAGTCTCTGAAGATATTACTCACGCTTCTAATTACAATCTACTCTCTCTAATTCTTTTACTTGCAAGTACTGTATTCCTAAGTGTTTACGAATGTGTCACATAAAAGAAAGAGAGATCTTGTAGTGAGGTAATAGTCGTGTCACTGAAGTTGGTCTGATTATCTATAAATCAGACAAGGTCGTTTGTGGTGAGCGAATGAATAAAACCACTTGTGAGAAGACGTTTTTGGTTAACGATAAACCATATTTGTATTTGTGTTCTACAAGAGCTTGAAGAGAGATAACTCCCTTGTGACCCAAGGGGGCTGGACTAGGAACCGTTTGGTTCTGAACCAATATAAAACTCTGTGTCGTTCCTTACTTACTTACTGCCTTTTGTTTTGCACTGCATACTGCTTATCACCTAAGTCAACTAATAACTTGATTAGTCGACTAAAATTATAAGTAAAAACAATTCACCCCCCCTCTTGTATTCATCAATTGGTATCGGAGCTTGGACTCACACTTTTTGTTTTTGCCTTACAGCAAGTGAGAAAAGATCATGTCGTCACACGTTGTGAATGGAGCTCTTCTGCAAGAGGGAACTTCTGCCACCCGACCTCCTTACTTTAATGGTAAGCACTACTGTCATTGGAAGATTCGTATGGCAACATACTTTAAAACGGTTGACTTTAAGGTCTGGCGTGTCATCAAGAAGGGCCCTTTTGACATTTCCACTATCAAAGCTACAAAGAAAGAAGGAGATCCTCAAAATGTTCCTACTGACGTTGACATGGATGATTATACTGATGAACAACGAGAGATTATCCAACTTAATTACAAGGCTGTAAATATTCTTTACAACACTATCAGTGGTGAATAATATGAAAAAAATATCTAGTAATGAAACAACCAAAGAAATATGGGATAAATTGGAGGTTACCTATGAAGGAACCAGTAAGGTCAAGGAAACTAGAATTAAACTTCTAGTTTATGAATATGAATTATTTCAAATGAAAGATGGAAAGTCTGTGGAAAATATGTTTGCTAGATTCAGCAAAATCATTGGTGAATTCAAAGCACTCGGAAAGATCTACACTAGCGGTGAACAGATAAGAAAGATTCTGAGAAGTCTCCCTACCACATGGCAACCTAAGGTTATAAACATAGAAATTGGAGATCTGAACAAAATTTCTTATGATGAACTCAGAGGTGATCTGATTGCCTTTGAGAAAACTCATCTAAAACGAAATGCTTTGGAAGAGAAAAAGAAAACTGTGGCCTTCAATACTACGATTAGGAAGTTGAAGAAGATGATATTCAAGAACAGCTTGCTATGATGTCCAGAAACCTAAATGGCCTTGTTAATCGTAGAAGACAATTCAGGAAAGGGAAAGTTCCCTTCAAGAAAGATCAATCCATCTACAGAAATGAGGGTCGATGTTTTGAATATGGCAAACAAGGTCACATTACAAACAACTGTCCTGATGCAAAAAGGAAAGGAAGGAACAGATCTTACGCGGCATGGAGTGATGAGGATGCAGCTGATGCTGAGCAGGAAGAAGCAGCCAACATCTGTTTCATGGCCTCGGACAACTCTACCAGCAGTGGAATCCCATCAAACGACTCAAGTGAGGTACGCTGTGAATTCTGTATTGAAAACTCTAGAAATCTTGATGAAGTTCTAGACGAGCTAGAAAAGGCACTTAAGAAAATTAAGAGACTAAGTAAAGAGAAAGAGAAATGGGAAATAAAACTGGAAGTAGTTGAGACTGAAAATGAATTCCTAAAGGAAGAAATGAATCACCTTAAGCTCAAACTTAACAGTCATAGAAAGTCCACCAGTCATAGCTCAATAGGATCAATTAGTTTCTATATATCAGCGAGATCTTATACATCTACAAGAGAAATTAAAAATATGCCTATTTGCTATCATTGTGGTGAACCAGGACATGTGTTTAGAAGATGTCAGAAGAGAAATACTGGAAAATGGATTTGGAGACCAAAGGCTAAAAGTGAGGCTAGCACCTCTAAAGCTAACCCACAAGGACCCAAGCAAGCTTGGGTACCTAAAAATGCTTAAAAACTTTGTTTTGCAGGGGACACCATAAAAGGACAATGAAGATGGGAAAATGGTTTCTTGAAAGTGGATGCTCCCGACATATGACCGGTGACAAACAACTGTTCAAATCTATAACAAAGATTGATAGAGGATCTGTTAAATTTGGAAGAGATGCCAAAGGAAAGATCGTTGGCATTGGAATCATATCTTTAAGTCCCTCATGTGATATCAAAGAAGCATTCTTGGTTGATGGACTCAAGCACAATCTTCTTAGCATCAGTCAACTGTGTGATGGTGGGTACAAGGTAAAATTTGAATCAAGCAGATGCATCATTCACGACAACAAAGGTAAGGTTGTTCTCTCTGGCTCTAGAGAAAACAATATTTATGTTCTAAACAACGGTAAAGCTTCAACAGGTAAACATCTGTGTCTTGCATCAATTACTAATGATCCTTGGATATGGCATAGAAAGTTAGGTCATGCTAGTATGTCTCTAATCGAGAAATTGTCTAAACATGAATTAGTCATTGGTTTACCTAAGCTAAACTTCTCTAAGGACCACATCTGTGATGCATGTCAGCTAGGGAAGCAAACTAGAACTTCTTTTAAAGGAAAAGATATTGTCTCTACTTCCATTCCCCTTGAATTGCTGCATATGGATCTATTCGGTCCAACCAGAACTACTAGTATATGAGGGAAAAGATATGCATTCGTAATTGTTGATGACTATTTTCGTTTTACTTAGGTTATGTTTCTGTCTCATAAAGATGATGCATTTAAAAGTTTTGAAGTGTTTTGCAAGAAAGTTCAAAGAGAAAAATGTTACTTCATTTCCACCATCAGAAGTGATCATGGAGGAGAGTTCGAAAGCAAAGTATTTGAAAAGTACTGCAATTCTCAAGGGTTCACTCACAACTTTTCCTCACCTCGAACCCCTCAGCAAAATGGAGTTGTAGAAAGAAAGAATCGCACTCTTCAAGACATGGCCAGAACCATGTTAGTTGAACATTCTCTTCCTAATCAGCTTTGGGCTGAAGTTGTAAGTATTGCTTGTCATATTCTAAATAGGTGCCTTATTCGTCCTATCCTTCATAAGACCCCCTATGAACTTTGGAAAGGTAAAAGACCTAATATCAGTTACTTTCACCCCTTTGGATGTAAATGCTTTATTCATAACAATGGCAAAGATAATCTTGGCAAATTTGATCCTCGTAGTGACGAAGGTATATTCTTAGGATACTCTACTACCAGTAGGTCTTACAGAGTGTTTAATAAGAGGAAATTATCTGTTGAAGAGTCTATGCATGTTGTTTTTGATGATTCTTTGACCCATGTCGAGAAAGGTAGTGATGCAGATGAAGAAGAAGTCCACCAAACCCAATTGACACCCCCAGAGATCACAATCACCACCTCTGAGCCTCCAAGCCTAAAAGACCAAAATGTTGAGGAGTCAGATTCGGTCCCAGAACAGCCTGAGTCAACTACTCTCGCAAACCTCAAAGAACTGGAAGTGGTGGTACCAAATGAATGGAGAAGTGATCCCGACTATCCACAAAAGTACATCATTGGAGATCCTCGAGAAGGTATGAAAACGAGAAACTCTCTTAAATCTAATCTGGCTTTCATCTCACAGATTGAGCCAAAGAAGATAAACGAAGCCCTTCAAGATGAATCTTGGGTCCTTGCAATGAAAGAGGAGCTCGATCAATTTGAGAAAAGTCAGGTATGGAAGCTAGTTCCCAAACCCAAGGGAAAATCAGTCATTGGCACAAAATGGGTGTTTCGAAACAAGCTAAATGAAGAAGGTAAGGTGGTAAGAAACAAGGCTCGTCTAGTGGCTCAAGGTTACTCTCAAACGGAGGGAGTCGACTACGACGAGATATTTGCCCTTGTTGCTAGACTTGAATCTATTCGTATGCTTTTAGCTTTTGCTTCTTTCAAACGTTTTAAACTATTTCAAATGGATGTTAAAAGCGCTTTCTTAAATGGATTTATTAAAGAAGAAGTCTTTGTCAAGCAACCTCCAGGTTTTGAAAATTCTGACTACCCTCATCATGTTTTCAAGCTTTCCAAAGCCCTTTACGGTCCCAAACAAGCCCCTAGAGCTTGGTATGAAAGACTCAGCTCCTTCTTACTATCACATGGTTTTTCAAGAGGCAAAAGTGACAAAACCTTATACATTCAGAAAACATCTGTTGATATTCTCATTATACAAATTTATGTGGATGATATCATTTTTGGTAGCACTAATCCAGAATTATGCAAGAATTTTGAAGTGCTAAAGCAGGGGGAGTTTGAAATGAGTATGATGGGTGAACTAACATTCTTCCTAGGACTTCAAATCAAACAGTACGACGATGACATCTTCATATGTCAATCTAAATATACTAAGGAACTCATTCTTAAATTTGGCATGCATGATGCAAACTCTGCTAAAACTCCCATGAGTCCTGCTACTCATCTGGTAAGTGACTCCAAAGGTAAGAGTATGAATGCTTCTCTCTATCGAGGTATGATTGGATCATTACTTTACCTAAATTCTAGTCGACCGGATAATATGCTTTCAGTTTGTAAATGTGCTCGCTTTCAGTCAGCTCCTAAAGTGTCCCATCTTACTGTAGTTAAAAGAATTCTTAGATATCTAGTTGGAACAGTTAACTATGGTTTGTGGTACCTATGCACCAATTTCTTTGATCTCATTGGCTTTTCAGACGCTGACTATGCAGGTGATAGAATTGATAGAAAAAGCACCAGTGATGCAAGTTTCTTTCTTGGGAAATCCCTTGTATCTTGGCACAGTAACAAACATGATTGCACTGCCCTTTCAACTGCTGAATCGGAATATGTCGCTCTAGGACATTGTTGCACTCAACTCCTTTGGATGGGCAAGCAATTATCTGATTATGATTTATTTTTTAAACCTATTCCTATGTTGTGTGATAACACTAGTGCCATTGAATTATCCTACAACCCTGTTGATCACCCTAGGACAAAGCATATAGATGTCCGTTATTATTTTATTAGGGATCATGGTGATGTTGATATTGCATTCGTGAGCACCGATTTTCAATTGGCTGACAATTTTACTAAACCCCTCTTAGAAGAAAGATTTTGTGCCCTACGTGACCTGCTTGGAATTATCCCTGATCCTTGTTAATCTCGTTATATTACTTTATAAGATTGCCCCTAATTTGTTTTATTATTTTACCATATTCAGGATTTTACTGCTTTTACGTCTATTTATTGTCATTATTGCTTTTTACCTTTTCCATGCCATTATTACTTTTCTTGTCTTTAGTTTGAAAAGGTGTCAGGCGGCGTGGAAACGAGTTTCAAGAGTCTGCACTGCGTCTTTTCACTTCCATCAGTACATCACGTTTTTTCGCTTCCTTTACCTCACACGACACCTCTTCCATTTTCATCCACCATCTTTTTAACTCTCCCCATTCTCATTCCCTTCATCTTCTCACCCACTCCTCAAACCTTCGTCATCAAAATGGTTAGGAAAACTTCTTTCTCTGCTCGTAGGAGCCAGCGCACCAAATCAAAGTTACCCGCTGCCTCCACCACTTCGGTACAGGTGGATTCTGACCACTCCGAAAATACTATGTCCAATTATCAAAGCCCTGAAAAAAACCCTAATCTCTCAAAGAAATCTGGAAAAAGACCCATGCAGTCTCTTAATAAAGAATGTGTAAAAAGACCTAAGAAGGAGTTCTCCCTTGCTGATTTAGATGAAATCTGGATTTTTGGGATGTCTCTGCTTGTGAAAAGCTTGCTGCTATCAAGGATAAACCTCTGGCTCATGGCCGACTTGTTGACTTGGATGTTATGGAATCTCTCAATTGCTCTCTCAATCCTTGGTTTGATGCTCAGGACTGGTCCAACTTCTTCTCTACTGAACCCATCGACATTCCCGAGGATCTGGTAAGGCATTAATGCAAATCTTCGCCCTTGCTCCTCCGGTGGTTTTGAGACGATGGTTCTGAATACTCGCATTGTTGTCACCAAGGCCATACTATGCCGCATTTTGGGTTGTAAGTTTTCTGGCTATTCTGAGTTCTTTAAAATTTCGTGGCCTGCTGATTTTGAGGTCTCTTTTGAACAAGCCAAAACCTTTTTATGTGATAAGTCTGATGTTCCTGAGGGACAACTTGGTCCCTTAGACCTCTCCTTTGAATTCGTGTTCTGGCCCACATTGTTGGTACTACTCTGCTTCCCCGAATTGGCTCTCTTAGTTCCCTCTCACAACGTGACACTCTGATTGTTTACTGCTTGGTTACTAAAAAGAAACTTGATTTGGCTGCCTGGATTATTGAATATATGCTTGAAAGTGTTGCTGAATGTGCTTCTCTTCCGTATGGTATCATTATCACTCGCATCCTGTATTTTTATAGAGTTGATATCTCTGCTTGGAAAACCTGCTCTTTGACTGCATGTTATAATTCTCGCACTTTGCATCGATGGGGTATGTTCGCATTAATGGCTCCTGGGTTCGCAAGGAACCTAAATCTCCCAAACCGGCTGATGACCATGCTGGTCCATCCAAGCCATCTGCTCCGGTTACTGATGAGCCTTCTGGTAAGCTTAAAGATGCTATGGCTGATCTCAATGACCTGCTACTTAGCCTGCACTTCAAGAGTGAAAAGGCCTCTGATGACATCACTGAACTTAAACTAGATGTTGGTAGGTTCTCTTCTTAAGCTAGACCACTGCTGTGACTGACTCTGCTGCTGCTATTAGACAGGTGCATGCCAGAACTGATGCTGTCTCCACAGATGTTCAGGCCCGAACTACTGCTATGTCTACAGATGTTCAAACCAAGCTGGACAGGATGACTGATAATGTTGTGAATACCCTTACATATTTTCTTGCTCCTCGTTAAACTAATTCTCTGGGTCTGTAATATTCAGGATAATTTAGACTTGCTCTTTTGTTCCTTTTTGTTGATGCCAAGGGGGAGAACAGACTGATTGCTTATTCCCTCCATGTGCATTTTGCATCTATGTGATTATGGTATTATCATATCTGCAGTATACAATATATAGGGTCACTCACTCAGGGGGAGTCAACTAACCTCCTTGTCCTTGGAGACCTCTACCTTCTGATATTACAGGACGCACTCAGTCAGGGGGAGTCAGCTATCAGGATTGGCTAGTCAACTAAGCGACAAAGGGAAGTATCCTAGCACATACTCCTTTACTTTTTGTCATCACCAAAAAGGGGAGATTGTTAAGTTAATTAAAATATATGTTTTGATTATGACAAAAAGAATACGACACTTAAGTCCCATGTGCCTTTTGCAGGAACTACAAGGACGACCTCTGCAAAGATCCCAATTGTTTAAAGAAGATTGCTGATTGATTTGTTACGGAGTCAGCTATGGAATGTTGAGATTGAGGCGCGCTTATCTCATGGGACTTGTCCCCAAATCAGCTCTTACCTTATTCTTAAGAGATACTCATATCCCCTAGAGAATCAAATCTCTTGCGTCAATCTCTCTACTCCTCAATTCTAGATAATCACATCTCCATTCAATCTCGCATGAAGATCTGTCACTTATCCTTGTCAACGGGCTTCTCTGGTGTTTCTCTATTTATACTGGAGTCTCTGAAGATATTACTCACGCTTCTAATTATAATCTACTCTCTCTAATTCTTTTACTTGCAAGTACTGTATTCCTAAGTGTTTACGAGTGTGTCACATAAAAGAAAGAGAGATCTTGTAGTGAGGTAATAGTCGTGTCAC
Organism: Petunia axillaris subsp. axillaris; assembly: GCA_029990575.1. NCBI lineage: Eukaryota > Viridiplantae > Streptophyta > Magnoliopsida > Solanales > Solanaceae > Petunia > Petunia axillaris. Next base: position 5,135,883 of record JARKNS010000001.1, on the reverse strand, counting down.
TGAAGTTGGTCTGATTATCTATAAATCAGACAAGGTCGTTTGTGGTGAGCGAAGGAATAAAACCACTTGTGAGAAGACGTTTTTGGTTAACTATAAACTATATTTGTATTTGTGTTCTACAAGAGCTTGAAGAGAGATAACTCCCTTGTGACCCAAGGGGGCTGGACTAGGAACCGTTTGGTTCTGAACCAGTATAAAACTCTGTGTCGTTCCTTACTTACTTACTGCCTTTTGTTTTGCACTGCATACTGCTTATCACCTAAGTCAACTAATAACTTGATTAGTCGACTAAAATTATAAGTAAAAACAATTCACCCCCTCTTGTATTCATCAGTCTTGGCCCCGTACCAACAGAAGAATATTTTATTAAAATGTTGTTAAACAGGGATAAATTTGCAAAACTACTCCTTATAGAGGGCACCCGGTGAAATTTTTTGAAGTGGGGATGAGTTTAACTTTTTTATATTTTAGAATTAGAAAAATATGTCATTAAATTTTCAGCGGGAGATACTAACTTTCAACAAAAATGACTATTTGAGTCAAATATGAAAAGTTGAATGGCTTTGTAATACAAAATAAAAAAAATACATTTTTTAACTTATTAGCGGAACTATTTAATTAATGGACTTCTCAAAATTTAATGTACCACATAAATTTAGAGCTAAATCGTATTTGTTTTAATTTTTTAAAACATTTTTGGTGATGCATTTAAGAGGGAAAAAAACTTTTATTTAGAGAGAGAGAGAATTCGCCTTTTTTGTCGATTTCGTTTCTTCTTTACGGAGGTCAGCATCATCGTACTGAATGCCGTATCTATTTGTTCATGATACGTAAGAGTTGGATATGGGACAATAAATTACTTAATTGATGAACTGCAATTCCTTTAAAAGATTTTGCTTGAGAGAAGTCAGGAATTGAATTTAATTTTTGAAGCTTGGAAAGTCCACCAAGAAAATCTAGAAGGGACCTAAATTAAAGAAACAAAAAGAAATGATCAGACATATGATGCAGATTGAGCTAATGGTCACATCTGGTTAACAAACAGTTGCTATAAATTTTGTAGCACCAACTACCTCACCGAACGAGTGAACAAAATAATTAATTCGAGAACTAATAATTATGAATATTCACTGTACTGTTGAGCAGAAATGGAGGTGGTAGTTGATATCCTTTAATTTATAGTATCTTCAGATATTTGACATCAGAATTCTTTTAATTCCTCTGTTTTATGATGATGACCAAGAAATTATGAGAAGTGATTTCATTATTGCCAATATCTTATAATTTAAGAAAAGATTTCAGATATACTGCATAGACTATAATCTATATAGAGTATAACGATTTTCTCACAACCCATTTAGTTTAATGTATAGATTTAACTAATTATGTTTTATGTTACTGAATAATGTTTATTCTGGAAGTTTTATATATAAATACCTTATATGTAAATTGTATGGGCCTAAATCACTTTAGGATCACAAATCGAATTTGGGTTGGAACACAAGCAAGTCTTTGTATCAAAGCCAAGAAAATGCTAAGAATAAGCGTAAATTGCGAGAAAATAACGTGATTTCAATATATTATAGTGAGTACAAATTTTGCCAGAGTTTCTCTATCTCTTTTTTTAATGAATACAATACAAAATGAAGTGCTATTTATAGGCTAAAGGGACCTTGCCCACGTTCTCCATGACTGATCATGCCTTCAACCATGTTCTGGGCATTTATTATAGGAGTTAGTAGGCTGAAGTAGTGGGATGTGGAGCCGTTTAGACCGAGATGTTTCACCGAAGTTCAAGTGTTTGACCTCGGTGATGGACCTTGCTGCTCAGCCGAAGTGGACTTCACCGAAGCTCAGCTAACGGCTTGCCTTCGGTGATGACATTGAAGCTCGACTTCGATAATTTGATCGCCTGCTTCGATCATTCTCCTTCGGAGCATCAGCTCGTTTGTACTTGGTTTGTTGTACCGAAGTGCTATCCGAACACGTCGATTTTTGCTCAATACAGATAGTCCCCCCACTCCTCGGTTGAGCGTCAGGGTCGCCGAGGAGTGGAATGAATTTAAGCGGGAAGCTGACGTGGCTCAAGCCTATCCAAGAGTTTCAAAAAGTTGCACGCCTTTTCGAATTACTGTTCCACATTACACGGCGACCGTTGGTTGGCTAACGAACGGTCGCGCTGACTCTTTCGCTTTCTCCAACGTTACAGTCATCATTGCCTCTGCTACTTGCACATGTGTAATCCCAATAAATACTTCACTTTGAGGTCTTCTTCTCCACTTGACAAAACTCTTGCCAATAATAGAAATCACAGACAAGAAAGCTTCCAATTTCCAACCAACTTTCTTGATCTTAATCTTCTTTCCAATCCAATCATCATGTCAGCTACAAATTTCGGCCATGGCTCTAGCGACTCTGGCGAGAGGGCGGAGCGTTTTGCCACTGCGATTATGAGCGGTGTTCTTTATAACCACTGTGCCGCCGCTGCAAATAATTGAAGCAGAAGGTGGTGACGAGGCGGCGTCAACGGCCAGCGTTCCAAGGCGACGCAAGGAAGAGCTGGTCGCAACAAGGCTGAAGTGAGCTTTGCTGTCGATGATGCTGATGACGATCACGATGATGACAGAGGTGACATCGCTGGTGATGATGTCACCAGCACCAAGGAGGTAGTTGGCCCAGCGGGCGAGACCGAAGTCAGTAGAGAGGCAAGTGGCCAAAGAAGCGAAGCCGAAGCCAGCAAAGAGGGGTCTCAGACCGAAGCTGGCACTTCAAAGAAATCGAGAAAGAAAATTCCTCTCGAAGTGGAGATAGACCCTCAGTTGGTCATCCCTTCGAATTTTAACAATGACAAGGACCTAAAGGTTCATGCTCAATTCGATACCCAAAAGGGGATGAAAAGAAATATACTGGTGCATGTCACCCCTAGCGTGATAACTGAGGATGTGATTGAAACCGTTCGGGCCGATCGCCGATGGGGCCCCGAAGTGGAAATTAGGATTCCTGCTCCGGGCTCAGCTGTCTCCACTCACGTTGTAGGGTATTCTTCGGTTTTCACATACCCTTTCACCATAGGATTCAATTTGCCAGTCCACCCCATAATCGACATATTTTGTAGATCGTACAATCTGTGTCTGGCTCAATTGGGGCCCGGGGTCTGGAGGGTTGTACAAGCCCTTAAGTACTTAAGTAAATTAGCTGGGTTGCCCTTCACCTTCCAACACTTGATCTCCCTCTATTACCCTTTATTTTCACAAAGCCGGGGTGGTAGCCCTCTTACCTCGGGGATCCTATTCCATTCTGAGCAAGAGTGAAGACTACGGTGATCGAGGTTGGAATGGTCGTTACGTGCTCATTCCCACGAGGCTGCTGTCAACCGAAATTGGCTTCCCCCAAGCGTGGAATGCTCAACGTAAGTGTTATCTTTTCCCTTCGGCATTCGATCGCCATAGCTTGTGCTTACCTTCCTGTTTGTGATTAGCAGCTAAAAAGGTTCCAGTCAATCCACCGGGGGATTTGCTAGAATAGGCAACCGAGGTTATGAAGCAGGAGACGCGTCCTCGTTGGCAATGGATGATCTTAGCCACTTTGAAAGGGAACCGATGGATATGCAAGAAGCATGGTAAGTTATATATCTACACTCATAACTCCTTAAAACTTACTTTGAATCACTGCATCCCAATGTTCTCGTTTCTTTCCCACTTAGGTTTCTCCAACGAGGCTGTTAAGGCCTCCGAAGAGGAAGAGGAGGAGGAAACCGAAGAGAGGGGAGATGGAGAAGGGGAAGAGAAGAGGGATAAGAAAGAGAAGAAAAAAAAAGGAGAAGAAGTTAATAGACGCCACCGAAGGCGTCACTCAGATGGAAAGTTTGGCGAAGCAACTCTCCGAGGACAAGAAAGCCTAGGGCTCGTTGGGCCAAGGGACTTCACAAGGTGATGATGTTTTTATAGGTCGGTTTTTATGTATTCGCACTCCTACTTCGTATCATAATTATGAGATTGCTTCTCTCCCTTCCCCAGGCTCTAAAAGGAAGAGGGCAGAGTCAAAGAGGGTCACTAAGGCGAAAGGACATCGGGTTGTGGAGACTGCCGCTCCTCCTGCCGAAGCAGTGGCCACAAAGTGCCAAGGTCTTGTTGATAAGCCTAGTGACGAGGAGATTCGCCCCATAGCTCCCGAAGTAGCTCCAGAGCCAGTCCCTGATGTGACTCCAGACCCAACTACCACGGTCCCTAGGGTGATAAATGTGGGGGAATCTGATCACGAGGCTGCAAAGCGGAAAGGCTAGGCTAAAGCAAACGAGGGCTTGATCAAAAGCATGGTTAAAGCCTCCCGAGCTTCAGCTAAGACCTCCAACGCTGCACGTCGGGCATTGGAAATTGCTCCTGAGGCCAATCTGCTGGATCCCACCAAAGAGGACATCGCTGCCCTTGATGCTATGCTTGGGTCTACCGAAGTTCACGCCCTTCGGAATCTCAGCCCTATGAGTTTGATGGGTGTTTCAGCCGCTTCTGCCCTTCGAGTAAGCTTTCATGCACTTTTATTCGCATGATTTACCTTTTCTTTTCTCTCGATGCTAACACTTTTGGCCTCATGTAGAGCTTGGTGCTCGCATTGCAAGCTATCCACCTCGAGCGCGAACGAGCAGAGCAAGTTCAGGCGGAGACCGCTGCTTGGGGAGAGCAGAAGAGGGGGTTTGTGGGTAGAATCGCCGAGCTCGAAGCCCAATTTTCTACTTTGAATGAAGAGTTGGAGCATGCCAACGAGGCATCAGCTAGAGCTGAGACGGATCTGCATGGGGTTTTGGAGTCCGCCGAGGCTAGGGTTCAGGTTGTAACAAACAAGTTTACCAATGAGAGTTCGAGGTTGAGCCTCGAAAACGCTCGACTTGAAGCAGAACTCTTCAAAGCCAGAACCGAAGTGATTGAGGCAGGCGAGAAATATCGCGGCAAGCTGGAGGAATATAATGCCAAGCTTGTTGGTCTGCAAAGCCAAGTAGATCAAGTGCCTGCTCTTCCAAGAAAGAAATGCTTAGCTCAACGAGCGGGCCGAAGTCAAAGCGACGAGGGCGAAGTTCGAGGAGGCTTGGGCTGTCGTTAAGACTAGGCTCAGCACACTTGAGCAAGTCCAAGCTGGGCAAATTATGCTAAAAAAGGAGATAGCTAAAGCCAGGGATGCTGCCGCCGAAGCTCAAAAGATTGTAGATGACCTTCCCTCGAGTGAGGGTTCGGACGATGGTGAATCCGAGGGCGATGAGGGGGGCGAAAGTGGCGAAGAGGGCGGTGAAGATGCCGAAGGGGGGAACCCTTAGGAACAAATAGTTCGTCTTTTGTTTTGTGTTTTTGTTTAGGCCTTTATGCCTTTTGATGTAAGCTTTCGGGCATTCTGATGTATATAATCTTGACCTTCGGGTCAACTTATTTTTGATGAAAACAATTAGCCTTCGGGCTTTTAAATGGTATGATTTTGCGTTTCGCCTTAAGTGTTAGCTTATGTCTGAACCGAACATTTGAAATGATTTGCTTGCAAGACTTAATTAAATAAAACTGATGTGAACTTAGAACGACGTCTCGTCCTCGAGTCAATGCATTCAAGATATAACTTTGGTTAGTAAGATCATAGAAACATAGATGTTGAATCGAGTTTATTTCATTGATAATATCACCGAGCCATAATCGAATTTTTTACATAAGGCCAGGTCGAAGTGAACCTTGGGCATAAAAACAAATTGATAACATCCCTGGGTGTCAGTCCCCGGTTGTCGAACAGATAGACTTAGGTTGAGAGGCTTAGTATCGACCTCGATTGTAACCCGCCTCTTACTCCCCCCAATATTCGTGTGTGAATCTTGATGAAGATCTGAGCACTTGAAATCGTTTTATCCGCTTCCTGAAAAGGTCCAGCAAAATGAAACGAGGAGCAAGTTAGTACATTTCGACCGAAGCCCTAGGAGCGTTTTTCGGCTCGAGGTTGTGGGTAAATTTAAAATGATCAAGGAATGTTTACCTCGATTAGAAGTAGTACCGCTTCAAATTGGAGATGTTCCAATTCAAGGGTTCGGGTACGCCTTGCAGATCTTCAATTTGGTAAGATCCTTTCCCAACAATTGCTCTGACTTTGTAAGGTCCCTCCCAGTTGGCGACGAGTTTTCCTCCGTTCTTCTTTTTTGTTGATTGGTTCGTAGCCTTCAGCACATAATCGCCAACTTTAAAATCTCTAAGTTTGGTCTTCCTATTGAGATATGCCTCAATCTGACTCTTTTGTGCAACAAGCTGAACCAAAGCCAATTCTCTTTTCTCCTCGAGCAAGTCCAACTCTATGCGCATGGCTTGCCGATTGCATCCTCAGTGGTGTGGGCATACCAAAGACTTGGTTCGCCCACTTCCACGGGGATAGGGGAAACCATGCCATAAGCAAGTGAAAAAGGGTCTCGCTGGTGCTGTTCTTTTCTGTTGTCCGCATGGCCCACAACACACCTGGCAACTCCTCGGGCCAAGGACCTTTCTTCTCATCGAGCATTTTCTTGAGATTTTCAATTATCACCCTATTTGAAGATTCAGCTTGGCCATTGGCACTTGGATGATAGGGGGTCGAAGCAATTCTTTTGATTCCCCATTTCTTGAAGAAATCAGTAATGGATGCTCCCATGAATTGTTTACTATTGTCGCAAGTGATTTCCCTTGGTACACCGAACCTGTAGATGATGTTCTTTCTAATAAAATCGATTATCTCCTTTTGCCTGACCTTGGTGAGAGCTCCTGCTTCCACCCATTTTGTAAAGTAATCGGTTAAAACTAAAATGAACCGAACACCACCTTTCCCCTTAGGCAAGGGGCCAACAATATCCATCCCCCATTTCATAAAAGGCCATGGTGATACGACCGAATTCAGGGTTTGTCTTGTTGATGAATCATTTGTGCGTGACGTTAACACATATCACATTTTTGCACGAAGGCCTTTGCATCTGCACTGATGGTGGGCCAATAGTACCCAGCTCTAAGTAATTTGCGCACCAAAGATTTTCCTCCCGCATGATTGCCACGCTCGCCTTCGTGTACTTCAGCCATCACTTATCTTGCTTCTTCTGGACCCAAACACTTGGCCATCGGGCCGCAGTACAATCTTCTGTACAAATTTCCATCGATCATAGAGTATGAAGCCGATTGTGTCCTTAACTATTTGGCTTCTTTCTTATTTTGGGGGACAGTCCCCGAGTTGAAGTAAGAGATGAACTTACTCCGCCAATCCCATTTGTGGTCCACCGAGTTGACTTGCAAGTTCATCTCTCTCATTTGCGTAGAATGCAACCGAACCACTGAATCAGTCCCCGAGTGGACTTCATCGATTGCCGAACCCAAGTTTTCTAAAGCATCAACTTCGGTATTTTCCTCTCGAGGTACTTTTTTAATTTTCCATTCTTGGAATTGGGCCAAAATCCTCTGTGCTCGGTCCAAGAATAGCTGCATTCTGGGCTCCCGAGCCGTGTATTCACCGAGCACTTAGTTTACTACTAGCTGTGAGTCGCATCTCAACTCAATTCTTTCTACCCCCATTTCCTTAGCTAATTCCAAGCCTGCTAAGGCTGCTTCGTATTCGTCTTCGTTGTTAGTCACCTTTTTGAACCAAACAGAGTGCCAGATTTTCTCCCCGGTGGGCGCTTTCAACACTATGCCTAATCCCGAACCCTTAGAATTAGTTTCCCCATCGGTGTAAAGTATTCATAGTATTCCTTTCGACATTGAGTTCTCCTTTTCGGCTTTGGGTAGGATCCCAAGACTTGGATTTGATGGTTGTTCGGGGTTGATAAGTGATGTCATACTCGCTCAATTCTACTGACCATTTTTATAACCTCCCCGATAACTCAGGTTTATGCAATATACTTCTCAAGGGGAAACTTGAAACTACTGCTATTGGGTGACATTGGAAATAAGGTCGTAGTTTCCGAGCAGTAACAATTAAAGCAAGTGCTAGTTTTTCCAAGTGAGGATACCTGGTCTCAGTGTCGAGGAGTGTCTTGCTCACATAGTAGATGGGCCGTTGCTTGCCATCATCCTCTCGAACCAGCATAACACTGACTGACACCTCGGACACAGCCAGGTAAACTAGCAGGGTTTCACCATCTTTTGGCTTGGCGAGCAATGACGCGTTAGCCCGATAATGCTTCAATTCCGTTAGCGCTTATTTACACTCCGATGTCCACTCGAAGTGATTATTCTTTCTCAAGACGGAAAAGAACTTGTGGCATCGCTCCAAGGACCTTGAGATGAATCGGCTCAAGATAGCGATTCGGCCAGTTAAGCGCTGAACCTCCTTCACCCCGGTCAACTCTTCGGGGATCTCTTCGATAACCTTGATCTTATCTGGGTTGGCTTCGATTCCTCGTTCAGAGACTATGAATCCCAAGAATTTTCCCGACCCTACGCTGAAGGCACACTTCTCAAGGTTCAATTTCATGCCATACTGCCTCAGAACAGCAAAAGCTTCCCTCAAATGATTCAGATGATCCTCCATTTGAATTGACTTGATAATCATATCATCTATGTAGACTTCCATAGATTTTCCAATATACTCCTTGAACATGCGACACACTAGTCTTTGGTATGTCGCCCCAATATTTTTCAAATCGAAGGGCATCACTTTATAGCAAAAAGTATCTCGGTCAGTGATGAACGAGGTCTTCTCTTCATCCTTCAGGTCCATGAGGATTTGGTTGCAGCCCGAATAAGTATCCAAGAAGGTTAGTAGTTTGTGTCCAGCCGTAGAGTCTATTGACCTGTCTATCTGTAGCAATGGGTAGGAGTCCTTGGGGCAAGCCTTGTTTAGATCAGTGTAGTCTACGCACATCCTCCACTTGCCGTTTTTCTTAGGCACGACGACCGCATTAGCTAGCCATTCGGGATACTTGACCTCCATTATGAAGCCATTCTCTTGCAGCTTCGTGGTTTTGTTTTCGATTGCTTTCTTTTTGACCCCGGCGTGAGGTCTTTTCTTTTGCTTTACCGGGGTGAATTTTGGGTCTATATTCAGCTTGTGGGTCATGATCTCCGGATCAATACCAATCATGTCTGAATAGGACCAAGCGAAGCAATTGTTGTTGGACTTTAAGACTTCGATGATTGCTTTCTTCGACTCTGGGTCCAACTCCGAGCCGAAAAATACCTTCCTTCAGGAAAATCTTTCAATAAGGTGAAAGATTCCAACTCCTCAATGGTTGAGTCCTCGGCCTTTTGTTTCCGAGGTTCTTGAATGCATACCGGGATCTTTTCAATTTCTCCTCGGGGGTCCTCCTAGCTTGACCCCGGTTGCATTAGTTGCTATTGTTTCGGCCCAGTCGAGGCGACTCCACTTTTCAATGCAACCGAATAGCATTCTCTTGCTACTCGTTGCTCCCCCTTTATTGACCGAACCCCCAAGGTGTAGGGAACTTGATCACTTGATGAAGAGTGGATGGGACAGCCTCCATGGAATGGATCCATGGTCTGCCGAGGATCACATTGTATGCTATGTTCTCGGGCAGCACTTGAAATAGTGTTTCCTTGCTAACTCCTTCAGCAAATGTTTTCAGTGTGATTCACCCAAAGTCTTCTCCGTGGAGTTATTAAAGCCAGTCAACACTGTTGCCTTGGGGATAACTTCCCTTTTAAGACACATCTTCTTAATGGCCCCGTAGCTAATTATGTTGATCGAGCTACCAGGGTCAATCAGGACTCGTTTGATATCCGAGTCATTGATTCTCAACATGATGACCAAGGCATCGTGATGAGGGAACATCATCCCATCACAATTGTCATCATCAAATACAATTTCTTTACCCGAGCATCCCACTCGAGTTCTCTTTTCCATTGTGATCAACAGCTTGGCGAATTTCTTTGCTGCTGCGAAATTCACCCCGTTCACCTCTGACCCATCGGTGATAACATTTACAACTCTCTCAGGGGGTGGAGCCCGAGGTAGATGTCCATCACCTTGGTTCTTGGTGTAGTTGTCTTTTCCCTTTTCGGTAAGGAAGTCGGCCAACACACCCTTCTTCAACAAAATGTGCCACCTCGAGGCGCAATACTTGCAGTCCTCGGTTCGATGGCTATAATCCGCATGGAACTCGCAGTGCAAATTTTGATCTCTTTTGTCTTCTGGATTTCTCATGTCTTTGGGTATGCTTACCCCGGCAGTTCCCTTGACCAGCTCCGAGGTTGATATATTAAAGTTGTAGTCAGGGATCCGAGGTAATTCTTTATTCTTTGAGACCGAAGCTGGGTCTGAGGAATTTCTTTGGTTCGAGTTAGGGTGAACCTTTCTCCGATTCGTTGGCTTACAGGTGGGCTCACAAACGAGTTTCCAAAGGAATTTCCAGCTTTTGGCTTACAGGCTGCCTCGTGGAGTTGTATGGCTCGTACCTCCCCTTCGAGTTTCCTCGCGACGCCTCGGCGCGATACGAGGATTCACCTCTATTCTTGTAGTTATGACCTCTGCCGTTGTTTTTAAATTCGGATTCTTCCAGCCTTATCTTGGAGTAAGCTCGTTTGTGTAAATCTTCCCACTTCAGAGTTTGATGCTGCTGAAGCTCTTTTCGCAACTCAGCGGCGGCGTCGGAGTTGCGAACATTGATACCCTTTTCAAACGCCATAATGGCTAGAGTATCATCCATTTGAGGTAGCTCCATGCGCTCAGCATGAAAGCGCTCAAGGAAGTCCTTAAGTGGCTCACCGGGCCATTGCTTGACCTCGCATATATCCTCCTTCCTTTGGAGAATTTTTTATGCTACGGTGTGGGCCTTAACGAAGGCGTTAACCATTTCTTTGAAGGTGGAAATTGACCCCGCTGGTAAGCGCATGTACCAACGCAGCGCTCCTTTCTCCAAGGATTCGCCAAACTTTTTCAAGAACATTGACTCGAGCTCTATTGCCGTTAAGTCATTGCTCTTTACCATCGCCATGAACTCAGTTATATGCTCTTTGGGATCGGTGGTCCTATCATACTTCTTTAGGAAGAGGAGCTTGAAGTTTTTGGGAGTTGGAGCTGGTGCTGCTCCCTATATTGGTCGATGTCAAGCTCATCTTTGGTCTTAGCCACCCCGGGAATGCTCTCGAGGTGCTTTTCCAGGCGCGCTTCGACGCAAGCCTCGACTCGGGCTTCAATTTCTTTAGTCAACCTCTCAACATCAATCGAAGATGTAGTTTCTGGCACGGTGGGAAGCGTCCCGAAGTGTGGCGTTATGCTCGGTATATTTGCCGAACCCCCAGATATGGCCCCATATTGAGGTCCCCCTGTTATCGCGCCCGTAGGAACGAAGAGCGGGATGCCTCCGTTTGGAGCTACAAGCTGAGCGCCATTCAGTGTCGAGCTGCTCCTCGCTTCTAACGAGGCACGAAATTCGGCGTTGATATTGGCTTGTTCATCCTGCCGCTCTTGAAGAGCTCTTAACGAAGCAACAACAGAAGCTTGAAAGGCTTCGGTTGTCATTGGAGATGAAGAAGTGGGATCTGGTTGAATACCAGTAGGGGTGGGCGTTCGGTACTTCGGTTCGGTTTTTTGAAACTTCGGTTCGGCACTTCGGTCTTCGGTTCAGTTTGAAGTGTAGAAAACCCGTAATTTTTATACTTCGGTTCGGTTCGGTTTTTTAGTTCGGTACTTCGGTTCGGTACATCGGTGTTTCGGTTTAAACCAAAGTTTATGGTCCCAAAAAAAAAATAGCCCGAACAAGAAAATTTACAGCCTATGATTAACTAGGATAATTTGGTCCCCTCGACCACACCATAATTTGGTCCTCTCACTTTCTCATTCTTTCAATTTCTTTTCACTTAAACAAAATTAGTACTAAAAGTATGACTAATTGCAGGAAATAAAATTATTCACCCCCTTCGTACAGTCTGGTATTATCTTGGCGGAGCTACAATCAGTGAAAGGTTATACTGAAAAACTATAATGTATATATAAGTCAAATAAGAGTATTACTTGATATATATTAAAATTTGAAAATTCTTAAACACTCATAGCAAAATTATTGGTTTTGTCACTTGGCACTGATGTAATTTTATAACGTCTCAATGTAGATAATTATGCTATGAATGATTTTTACACTGGGACATTTCATATACCAGTCTAAGTATATTACAGCAGAAATGAAACTTGAGAATATAAATTATTTTAGGCGAATTCAACTTGTTTGACAACTAAGACTTTAAAGTTGATCATGACAATAACATACATTTTGAAGGAAAAATAAGAAACTCTATTAATTCTTCTTTCTCAAATCAAGTATGTTGTGCACTTTTGATCTCGCACCTTTTGCAAAGTATAATTTCGTTTGCAATGGTATAGATTGAGCACATTTAACTTTCAGACATAGAGATTGTGCAGCTCCAATCAATTCATTAATAGACTTTATGTAACCTGGCTATGGTTTACTATAATACAAAAAGTAACGAAAATTTAGGTACTTCTTTATTCTTCAAAAGAAAAAATAGCAGAACCTTTAGTTAAATAAGTCAATATGTAGAATTATGTTACTTACTAACAATGGGTAACTTAGGAATTTAGGAAATAAATGGCATATGTTTTTAAAAAAAAAAAAAATTATTCGGGCTTTTCGGGTCCCGAAATTTCGTGTTGTCCGAAACCGAAGACCGAACCGAAAAACCGAAGTTTCAAAATTTCTTGGACGGAACCGAACCGAAATACCGAACCCGAAAAACCGAATTAGTTCAGTTCAGTTCGGTATTTCGATTTTTTCGGTTTAGTGCCTACCCCTAAATACCAGTCTGTCCATCGGGAGTTAACTGGTGTTCAATAAGATTTCTGCTGTTATCGGCCATATCGTCGTCGAAAGATTATGGGCTTCAACGGAAAAAGGACGTCTAACTTTGGAACAAAGCGTTATGCATGTATCCCCACAGACGGCGCCAATTTGTATGGGCCTAAATCAGATTAGGATCACAAATCGAATTTGGATTGGAACACAAGCAAGTCTTTGTATCAAAGCCAAGAAAATGCTAAGAATAAGCGTAAATTGCGAGAAAATAACGTGATTTTAATATATTGTAGTGAGTACAAATTTTGCTAGAGTTTCTCTATCTCTTTTTTCAATGAATACGATACAAAATGAAGTGCTATTTATAGGCTAAAGGGACCTTGCCCACGTTCTCCATGACTGATCATGCCTTCAACCACGTTCTGGGAATTTATCATGGGAGTTAGTGGGCTGAAGTAGTGGGCCGCGGAGCCATTTGGACCGAGGTGTTTCACCGAGGTTCAAGTGTTTGACCTCGGTGATGGGACCTTACTGCTCAGCCGAAGTGGACGTCACCGAAGCTCAGCTAACGGCTTGCCTTCGGTGATGATATTGAAGCTCGACTTCGATAATTTGATCGCCTGCTTCGATCATTCTCCTTTGGAGCATCAACTCGTTTGTACTTAGTTCGTTGTACTGAAGTTCTATCCGAACACGTCGATTTTTGCACAATACATAAATTAATTATTAAGTGATTATTTTTACACAGTTATTGCATGTATATAGATATTAAGCTCTAAAACAAAAGTTAAGATTAGATTCACGACCTTCGTGATCAATTTGTCTTTGTTTTTCCTTCAAGATTTTTTGTTGGAATAGTTTGTAATATTTGAGATTTTTCTAAAAAATTACTTCTTAAGTCTATAAATGCAAGGACATTCCTGAAGTAGCTTAAGCCAATTTGCAGTATATTTGAGGCTTTGTTGGATCTCGAAAAAAAATTACTTGCAAACCCTAAATATAATACGGGCAATATTTCTTTTAGGAAAATAATATTCACGTTAAAGTTTTTCTTCTTCAATTCTATGTTTTGTTGTTCTTATATTTTCCTAACATTTACCACATTCATTTCCTTTGTTGGCTTCTCATAATAAAAAGTGAATTAGATAGATGCTTTTTGGAAGTTTCGTGGATGTCAAACCTACTTTATACACGTATTGAAAGCATTTCGGTATTTTTGTAGCAAACATAATACTTTGGACGTTTGTGTATGGATGTGTTTTGGGTTTTTTACAAAAATATATAAATTTGAACACTTAATTACGAAAAAATAGCAATACTTTTTAAATTACAAGGCATAGCAATATATTTTTAGCAAAATGGCAACATTTAATATACACACTTACACCCACTCTCCTAAAAATCCTAAACACTTTCTCCACTTCCCCAACCAAATCAGCCACCACCCAATCTCAGATCCATAACTCCAGCACCACAACCACCGATCCCAAACAGAAACAGAACCACCACCTCTCCCCCGATGCAGACTATCACCATCACCCCCATCGCGATCCAAGTTAAACAATAACGAGGAATCTCAACTCAAGCTCGTTATGACTGATCAAAACAGTAGCGAAGCGGACGAGCCTGATCGGATCCATGCTGGAAGCAAATTTACCGGCGTTAAGTAAACTCGTCGTCCATGACGTTTCCGGATCAGATCCATATCAGCGTCGCGACGGCGACGGCGCCGCCAGCATCGCCTTCGTCAGATTACCGATTGCACTCTAGCATTGGCTTCGCCAGCATTCTCCTCTCCTCTGATGTCACTTATGAACAAATAGGTGTTAGCAAAATGGGAGATGACAGATCGAATAGGGGAGAGGGGGAATCGAGATTTGGGCGGGGGGTGAACGGGATTGATAAGGAGAAGAGAAAATCGTACCTGCATCTCCTGAATTTGGAACTGTGTCTCTGATTGTGTTGCAGCAGTGGTGAGCGATGGTGATTGGTCTCACTGTGGCGGTGAAGTGGTGGGAACGGTAAGGAATTGGAAATTGAGTATGAGGGAAATTGATACGAACATATTTGAGAATAGTTGCTGCATTTTTCTGATCCGAACAAATGCAACACTGCTAGAATATTCTGAAACAGCTTGAACAGTGCTGAAACAGTCTTGAAACAACGCTGAAACAGTTTCAAACAGTATGATACAGTTGAAAAATCGTTGAAATAATCTGAAATTGCTGTTGAAATAGCATGAAACAGCATTGAAATAATATGATACAGTCTGAAACAACATGGAAACAATCTGAAACAACTGTTGAAATATTCTGATACAGTCTGAAAAGGCGTTGAAACAATCTGAAACAGCTGTTGAAACGGTCTGATATAGTCTGAAATGACATTGAAACAATATGATACAGTCTGAAATAACTAGTGAAAAACTCTTAAAAAATGTTAAACAACGCAAAAAGGTGAAATAGTTTAGAAACAGTGAGAAACAACTTACAAATAGAATGAAACAATGCCGAAACAGTCTAGAAACAGCTAGATACGGTCTATAAATAGTTAGATACGGTGCAAAACCACTTGAAACGATGCTGAAACAATATGAAACGGTGCTGAAACAGCGTAGATACAGTGTTGAGCATAACCTGAAACGGTGCAGAAACTCTTAGATACAATGTGGAACACAACCTAAAATAATACAGAAATAATTAGATACAGTGCTGAACACAACCTGAAACGGTGCAGAAACAGTTAGTAGGTGATGCAGAAACGGTTAGATACGAGGTGGTTGGTAGTTGAGATACAATGAGACACGATGTGGTTGGTAGGCGAGATACTATTAGATACAAGGTGGTTGGTAGTTGAGATACATGAGGTACAACGAGATACGATGTGATTGGTAGTTGAGATACAATAAGATACGATGTGGTTGGTAGGCGAGATACGGTTAGATATGAGGTGGTTGGTAGTTGAGATACAATGAGATACGATGTGGTTGGTAGGCGAGATACGGTTAGATACAAGATGGTTGGTAGTTGTGATAGAATGAGATACGATGTGGTTGGTAGGCGAGATACAGTTAGATACGAGGTGATTGGTAGTTGAGATACAGTGAGATACAACGAGATACGATGTGGTTGATAGTTGAGATACAATGAGATACGATGTGGTTGGTAGGCGAGATACGGTTAGATACAAGGTGGTTGGTAGTTGAGATAAAATGAGATACAATGTGGTTGGTAGGCGAGATACGGCTAGATACGAGGTGGTTGGTAGTTGAGATACAACGAGATACAGTGAGGATGAGATAAGGAACAATGAAATTAGGGAAAATGGGAGGAGCAAAAATGAAATTAGGGGAATTGGTGGGAGGAAAAGTAAAATATGGGGAAATGGGAGGAGCAAAAGTGAAATTGGGGGAAATGGTGGGAGGAAAAGTGAAATAGGGGGAAATGGGAGGAGCAAAAGTGATAGTGAAGGGAAATAGGAGGAAAAATGTAAGGGTTTGGTATGTTATGGGAAAATATTGCTATGTTTTTGCTATGTTTGTAATTAACTTGTGTTTTCTTCTATATAGGATTATTTTACTAAAATATTGCTATGTTTGGTAATTAAGTTCTATAAATTGTACTTTTCTGTAAAAATTCTATGTGTTTTTCTTGGGAAATTTACAAAAATAGGGCACATTTGGCACCTCTTACATTTTCGACTTCTGTAAGGAAATTATTTAATTTATAATCTCAATACCCAGAAGCCACTAGAAGCTCCTTGGCAAGTCATCAAAAATTCACTAAAAAGAGTCTTTAGGGGAGTTGGCAATTCGCCAGGAGTTCTGGCAAATTCTGGCCATTGAGACTATTGTTTAACCTAGATCCGATTTTAGGCCAATTAACAATTAAATTTGTATTTGCGGAGTCACAATCAATAGTTGAGATTAAGAGTTTATACGGTGAGCTAATATGATGATAATATGAGAGCGAGATGCGAATATCAACTAATAAAAACAAAGCATAAACGGAAACAAGGAGAAGTAACCGTATCATATCGCTCGTCTTCGGAGAGAGTTCTTCGATATCAGTCGCACTTCAGACGATCAAAGAACTAAAGTAGTAACCAAAATATGAGCAAAGAGAGTATCTGAGCAAGAGCGAGAGAGTATTCTTATTGATATTGTAGACATGAAGTAAAGTTGTTTTACAATCGATTGAGGCGAATGCTATTTATAAGCATGGTAGGCACCCGTTGGGGTTTTGTAACCGCTGGGCATGGATCCGTTTGGATAAGTAGCTGCTGGTCACGTATCTGTTGGAGTCATAACCGCTGGGTTGTAATGATTGCCTTAATGACCATTAATAGATTGATCGTGGATGATCATGTTAATAACTGCTCATTTAGACCGTGTTGACTGTTGAAGTATTTCATAACTCCTTTAGGTCTGCTCGTGATGAATGTCTGTTCGTTGGATATCTGTCCGTTGAAATGTCTGCTCGTGCCACGTGGAAGACACGTATCACCTTTTCAAGTCTAGTCAGCTTTTAAGCAATACAGATAGTCCGCGCACTTCTCGAGCAGAGTATCTGTTCGAGGAGTGGATATGAATTTTGGCGGGAATTTCTTGTGAACTTTTGTCTTCGTGTGATGTATCTTGATGACGTACGAGCCTTATTAGCTAAGTGAAAAGCCCTCATGACGTGCGCATTTAATGCGCCGTATAAAAAAGTAACTGCAGCTGGCAAGCCAGCGAGACTGCAGCCCATTCGGAAGTGACTATTGTGTGCCCCAAGGGTAACAGTAATGATTTTAACCACTTCAGTCACGTGCACACGTCGTCTGTTGATCGCGTGGTGACCGCTACTTTCCAGAATAATGATGATACTATAAAGTTTTGACGAACCCCATTCTTTCTCTCAACGGCCAGATCTGATCGAGGTTTCTCTGATGGCCTCCACGTGTCTCGAAGGAAGTTTGTGGGGCTGAATTTTCACTCCGATAAATAGGGGTTTGCTTGATGAGAAACTTTTTACTTGCCTTTATTCCTTCTCCGTTGTTCTTTGAAAATACTTTGAACTAGCTTTTGAATTCTTCTTAATAACTTCACATTTTCCTTGCAACCATGACTTCAAGATCTAAGAAAATTCAGAGCACTGATGTTGCTGGTAGTTCCTCGGCGGCCACTCCCAGGCACCGGGCTACTCAAGCTACTGCTGCAGAAATAATCCCCAAGAAGTGGGGTGAACTTGAGGCGGACTGTAACATTAAGTCCTTCCATAATAGAGAGGAAGATACGCTGAACTGGCCGGCGTATAGGTTTAAGTCTGGGATCACGAAAGAGGTGATCCCACGAGTGAGGACGGACTGCCACTGGGGCGATGAGGTTCCCCTCTTTCCGGTCTCCGAGGAGGAGAATATTACTTCCCATAGGGCTGGGTGGACAACCATGTGCACCTACCCTTTCACCGTGGGATGTAGATTACCCCTGCACCCTGTATTGGAGAGGCTCTGCAGGGAGTACCTCCTCTGTCTGGGGCAACTTAGCCCCAGTATATATAGAATAGTTACTCTTTTGGATTGGTTCGCGGCAGGAACCGATCAATCTTTTGGTTATGAGCATTTTATTTCTTTGTATAGTATACAAATTTTTAAAGATGGCTATGTAAATGCCAGGATGCGCAGAAGCAAGGGCTTGGTGTGCAGTTCTGAGGATACTGGTGACCGAGGCTGGGTACACCGGTATCTGTTTGTGTGCTCCTCGGCCTTGACTTTTGACGACAAGCTTACCTTCCAGAAGTCTGGAATAAGAAGCGTAAGTCCCTGAGTATTTTTGAAGTTCTTTGTGCTCTTTCTTATTCTCGTCTTCTAACTCCGTTCAATTCTTGTAGCGGCCAAGCAACCCTACGACGGACTCATTTCTGTCGAAGATTTGACCGCGTGGGTTGAGCCAATTTCGAAGGAGTTTACTCCTGAGAAGAGAGAGTGGATGTATTTTACCACTCAGAAGAGTTTGGTTGTACAAAATCATGGTGAGAATATTTCTGCTTTCATGATCGTTCTTCTTATTTGAAACTTCTTCATGTCTGATCGTTTAACCTTTTCATAGGTTTGGGCACTTCGGGAGATTTCTTTCCTGCTCCCCCCAAGATGGGCCTTCTAAGCCTGTTGCTGACCCAGAAGCTGAAGCTGAGGCTATACTAGCTTCAGCGGGTGCTCTGCGCAGCAGGGAGGGGGGCGAAGAACTCATGTCCGGTGGACTGGGCTCCCTGAAGAGGAAGAAGAGGAGCCAAGGCGAGGGCGGAGCACGGAAGAAGTCTGCTCGTAAGACTTTCGTGGCTGCCGAGCAAAACTCGTCGGCTGGCGGTGATCCTTCTTCTAGGGCCAGTGTACCGGAGCCCGTAGAAGAGAATGCCGATGCTGCTGCTGGAGTCCCCGAGTTGATGATGGGGCGGAGGCAGGTCCTTCTCGTGTAGACAAGGGGAAGAGAAAAGTAGGTGAAGAAGTGAAAGAAGAAGTAAGAGAAGAAGCTTCCCAAGAGGGTAGCCAAGGTCCTCGTGTTTTTCGTTTCGAGGACCTGGAGAATGTGGCTACTGAGGGGGCGACTCTCGTTGGTCATCGTGAATGTGAGACAATAAATCCTGGAGTGGAAGGTGACTCGAACCTTTCCTCATCAAGATTCGTTTGGCGGTCAGTCATTAGTGGCCGGACAGAGTTGAATGATATCGGGGGGTGCGTTACAAGTTTGGGCCAAATTATCCCTCTGAACAGGCTTGGGAACCCAAGTTCGGCGAGAGGAAGCACACTTTGAAACTTGCCCCTGATGTTAACTTCGTAACTAGGCCACGCAGCTTGGCTAAGGCGGTCTCTTCGCTCATCGGTCTCCGTGAAGAATTGGTGCTGAGGGAGCTGAGCGATGAGGAGTTAGCTTTCCAGATTGCTTCTGACTCTGCCCGGGTAAGTATTTTCCGCTTTGTTTTAGGAATAACTTTAGCCTCGGACTTCTAACTCTTACTTACTTTGCTTTTTCAGTCGAGTATGCTGGCTGCCGAGCTCATGTTTCGCTCCAGGCTTAACAACGTCGATCAAGTGGTTGAAATAAAGAAAGAGTTGCTGGAAGCTCTGAAGGAGAACAAGACTCTGATAGAGCAGTGTGGTCTCCTTGGTGGTGAGGTTAACCGGTTGACTGATGTCAACAATGAACGTGTTGAGAAAATCAGCGCACGCACCAGGGAGAAGGACCTTCTTTTCGAAGAGAGAGAAGGGTTCGCACGCTCTGCCCAGGGTTTAGAGAGACTGCTTGAAGATTGTCGAAATTCTTTGAACGGTGCTATCGAAGATCGTGCATCCCTTGAGATGGATATGCAGAGAGCTAATGAAGAATCTGTTAAAGCCAGGGCTGATCTCCAGGCTGCCAAGGATCAGGTCACTCAATTAATGAGTGGTCAGACCGCATTAACCAAGGACTTGGCAAACCTGCGTGATCAGTCTGAAATCAAAACCAAGCTTGCTGCTCTTGAGGCCAAGCGTACATTGCTCGTGCAGATTCAGGCTAGACAAGTTAATGTCGAGGAGATGCTGCAGACAACAAAGAACGCTGTTCGAAGAATAAAATAAGCATTGGGTCTCTCTCCTGAGGAGTCTGAAGGTGACGATGATGATGAAGATGAAGACGACTGCGAGGATTCAGGGGACGACGGCAGGACTGACGGGGCTGGTGCGTCGAGTTCTGGTCGTAGCCCTAAATGTTAATGCCCTTTTCTCAATCTGTGATTGATGTACTTTTTTTAATTGTCTGGCGAGAGCCGGACTTGTTTGTTGGTGGACAAAAGTCTAGTAGAGATTTTCTGGTCCTTTGTATGCCGGTTTGTTTGGCCTTTGAACACTCTGCAAATTTCTGTTAGCCGTATTCGGCATTTTATCAATTTACAGTATAATGTATATATGCTACTTTAGATCTGTTCAGTGACTATATTTAGTTTGAACTCTTGATCGTTTTGTTTGCATGTGTTTGTGGCTTTCGTGCCTTGTGATTGAGAGCTTTCTGAAGTTTGAAATTTATTAAGTTCGTATCTCCAAGAGTCTGCCCGAATGTTTTTAACTTAGCCTTTCGTTAGGAAGAGGTCGTAAGTTGTAGGTAGTCTGACCGAATCGTGGTCGTTTAGAGTTTTGGCCGAATCATTGCTCTGTACGTATAACTTTGCTTATCGTTTCGATAGTTGAAAGTTGTTGCATGGCTTTGTAGATTGGCTCTGGCCGAGTCGTTGGCCTTGTGAACGACTTCTCTTATTTTCGTGGAAGCCTTGTCACATAAAAGTTTTTGTTTTGTGAATGACTCCTCTTATTTGCCGAGGAAGTCTTATCACGTAAAAGTTTTTGTTTTGTGAATGACTCCTCTTATTTGCCATGGAAGTCTTATCACGTAAAAGTTTTTTGAAAAACTTTAAAAATTCGCCTTTTGGTAAGGTCTTTGCCTTTATGAAGGTCTTATCTGGCATGCAGGGGCCTCTCACCACCCTCCTTGTTTTTATATTGGAGCACGTAAAGTGATAACATGAAAAGAGTTTTCGGTGAGTTGCGCATAGAACACATATAACCAAACGAGGAGTGTGTCCGTTGTGGGATTCGAACCCACAGCCGCAAAGTTGAAGAACTTCGAGCTCTACCAGTTGAGCTAAACGGATCTGACCTTGTTTAGGTCGTTAGTACCATTTAGAGAGAATATATAATAAAAGTAAGAACTTTTTGTAAAGATAAAAGGTAAGTGTAAGATAACTAACCGTTTTACCACTTAAAAGTGATACCTTTTGAGGTGAACCACATTCTAACTGTTCGGGACAGTGGAGCCGTCTGGTCGTGCCAAACTATAAGATCCTTTGCCGACCGAAGCAATTACTTTGTAGGGGCCTTCCCAATTAGGACCAAGCTTCCCTCTTGTGTGCTCTGGTAGACTTTTCTGAGTACAAAGTCCCGACTTGGAAGCTTCGTACGCGTAGTCCCCGATTGTAGTATTGCTCGATTCGTTCTTTTTGAGCGACTACTCGTACAAGAGCTAGTTCTCTGCGTTCTTCGAAGAGGTCCAGCTCTTCGGATAGGTTGACTGAGTTTGATTCCTCAGTGGCATGTGCGTATCATAAGCTGGGCTCTCCGATTTCAACTTGGATTAGAGCATCTGCACCATACACTAGTGAGTAAGGAGTTTCTCCGGTACTCATTTTTATAGTTGTGCGATAAGCCCATAATACTCCAGGTAACTCCTCTACCCAACATCCCTTTGTCTGCTCGAGGCACTTTTTAAGGGATTCAACGATGATTTTGTTGGTAGATTCCGCCTGTCTATTTGCAACAGGATGATATGTAGAGGAGGTGATCCTCTTGATGTGCAGATCGTCGAGGAACCTAGTCACTTTCTGGCCGATGAATTGCGGGCCGTTGTCCATGACTATTTCCTTAGGCGCTCCAAAGCGACACACGACAAAACGCCAGAGGAAGTCGACGACTTCTGTTTGTCGTATCCTTGAATATGCTGCCGCTTCGACCCACTTTGTGAAGTAGTCAGTGATGATTAATAGGAAGCGCATCCCCTTTGGTACTTTGGGAAGAGGACCAACGATGTCCATCCCCCATTTCATGAAGGGCCACGGGGAGATTATTGAATGGAGTGGTTCCGCTGGCTGATGGAGAAGATGGGCGAACCTCTGGCATTTGTCACATTTCTTGACAAATTCGTTCGTATCTTTCTCCATTTTGTCCCAATAGTAACCTGCTCGAATCAGCTTCCGGGTCAATGATTTCCGCAACAGCCTTCGTGGACTTCTCTCATCACGTAATTGATCTGATTAGGTCCAAGGCATTTTGCGAGAGGTCCTGCGAACATCCTCTGGTAAAGCTCGCCATTGAGAATTGTATATCGGGAACCTTTCACTCGGAGTTTGCGTGCAACTTTTGTATCTGCAGGTAGAGTTCCATGGATAAGATAATTTGTTATCTCATTCCGCCAGTCCCAAGTAGCGTTGATGGTGTTGACTTCGAACTTTTCCCTATCCATGGTCGTGTAGAGAAGTTGAACAACAGCTGAAGAGCTGGCTGCCCCTATCTCTGCCACTGATCCCATGTTTGCAAGAGCATCAGCTTCATGGTTCTTTTCTTGTGGAATCTGGACTGCTTCCCATTTGTCAAACTGTGCTAGGAGCTCTTTCACTCGGGTGAGTTACACTTGCATCCTGGATTCTCGTGAAATGAAACCTCCATTGATTTGATTGACCATGAGCTGAGAGTCGCTTTTTAGTTTGACGATGGTTGCTCCATAACTTCGGGCTAGTTCTAATCCTGCAATAACGGCCTCATATTCGGCCTCACTGTTAGTAATAAATGGGCACTTGATAGCCTGTCTTACCGTTTCGCCGGATGGAGCAACAAGAACCAGTCCAAGGCCGGAACCTTTGACGCTCGAGGAGCCGTCTGTGTGAAGGGTCTATGTGCCGGGAGCTTGCCCTGCATAAAGAATAGCTTCCCTTTCTGCTTCAGGGTATATGTTAGTGCTGAAGTCTGCCACGAAGTCTGCTAGGACTTGTGACTTTATTGCTACTCTAGGCTGATAGGTGATATCAAATTCAGATAACTCTATAGCCCATTTTACCATCCTTCCTGAGAATTCAGGTTTGTGCAGAACATTTCGCAAAGGAAAGGTTGTAACCACAGCTATCGAATGACTTTGAAAATAAGGGCGTAACTTACGAGCATCAGTTACTAGTGCCAGTGCCAATTTTTCTAAAGGTGATAGCGTGTTTCTGCATCAATTAGAGCTTTGCTAATGTAATAGATAGGAAGTTGTTTACCTTTTTCTTCCCGAACTAGTACAACGCTTACCGATGATTCTGAGACTGCCAAATAAATCAGCAGCTGTTCACCTTCCTGAGGCATGGAGAGTAGTGGTGGATTGGATAAATACTTTTTCAGATCCTTCAATGCTTGCTGGCATTCAGGAGTCCATTCGAACTCCTTATTCTGCTTCAAGACATCGAAGAAACTCTTGCATCGGTCAGATGATCGGGAAATAAATCTGTGTAGAGCTGCCACTCTTCCCGTCAGTTTCATGACATCTTTCCTGTTGTGAAGTACATCTGGGATTGATTCAATGGCTTTAATCTGAGCGGGATTGACTTCAATGCCACGCTGAGATACAATGAATCCCATGAACTTCCCCGACCCGATTCCGAAAGCGCATTTCTCTGGATTCAGCTTAATGTTATACTGATCCAAGATTTGGAAAGCTTCTTTCAGATGTGCCAGATGGTCTTCTGCTAGTTTGGATTTTATCAGCATGTCATCGATGTACACTTCCATAGTCTTCCCGATATGGTCGTGGAACATTCGATTGACCAGACGCTGATAGGTTGCACCTGCATTTTTCAGTCCAAAAGGCATAACTTTGTAACAGTACATACCTCGACAGGTTATGAATGCCGCTTTCTCCTGGTCTTCAGGATCCATCAATATCTGGTTATACCCGGAGTACGCGTCGAGGAAGGTTAGCACCTCGTGTCCGGCTGTTGCATCGATCAGTTGATCTATCCTGGGAAGAGGATATGAATCCTTCGGACAGGCTTTGTTTAGATCTGTGAAGTCAATGCAGACTCGCCATTTGCCGTTATTTTTAGGTACGACAACCACGTTGGCTAGCCAGTTTGGGTACTTGACTTCACGTACTGAACCGATTTTCAGCAGCCGGTCGACCTCGTCGTTGATGACTTGGTTCCGAAAGGCTCCTTGCTAGCGCGTCTTTTATTTTACCGGTCGGTGATACGGATCAACGTTCAACCTGTGAGTAATGATGTCAGGAGAAATACCTGTCATGTCTGCGTGAGACGAGGCGAATGTTGTATGCTGTTCCTTGAGGAACTGGAGGATATCTCCTCGCAGGTACTCGTTCAGCTCGGTTCCTAGATACACCTTCCGCTCTGGCTTGTCGGCGAATAGTTCTTCGGGTTCCAAAGCTTCTACGGTTGGCATGTGGTTTTCTCTTTCGTCCATCTTCGTGATGAATTCCGGGACCTCGTACTTAGCCTCTTCAGGTGGTATGTCTGGTCCCGGTCGCTGTAATTGCTATTTGTTCTCTTTAGCTAGTTTGAGAGCCACAAAATAGCAGTCTCGGGCAGAGCGTTGCTCTCCTCGAACCTCACGTACTCCCCATTCGGATGGGAACTTCAATACTTGATGGTAGGTAGAAGGAACAGCTTGCATGTCATGGATCCAAGGTCTACCCAAAATGATATTGTAGGCTAGATCCGCATCGACAACATGGAAAGTTGTTTCCTTTGCTACCCCTTCGGCAAGAGTCGTCAGGGTAATCTCCCTGAGAATCTTTTCATTCGGGTTCGTTAATATTTACCCTTGAAGTGCAACGACCACAAACGTCCGACCAGCTGACTGCTGGGGATTCGCGGAGAGATTCGTACAGTCGACGCGTAGCTATGGAGCTTCCAGTATCCAGACCGTAGGTGAATGCGATTATCGTCCATCTGTCTGGCATCTCGGGAAGTGACGCCCGCTCTTTTGGAAGCGATCTACATACTGGCGAAGAGATTCACCAGGCTTTTGCTTCACTTCGAAGATATTCGCTGCGTGAGTATTTTCCTGACTTCCACTTACGATAGTTCGTTGAGAGTTGCTTTCTGCCATGTTAGTTATAGAGCAAAAAGATAGACGAAACTAGGTATAATATCAAAGATAAACTATTAACCTACGAAGGCTATTGACCGGCTCCCACTGTGGTCGCCAAATTGTTTAACCTAGATCCGATTTTAGGCCAATTAACAATTAAATTTGTATTTGCGGAGTCACGATCAATAGTTGAGATTAAGAGTTTATACGGTGAACTAATATGATGATAATATGAGAGCGAGATACGAATATCAACTAATAAAAGCAAAGCATAAACGGAAACAAGGAGAAGTAACCGTATCGTATCGCTCGTCTTCGGAGAGAGTTCTTCGATACCAGTCGCACTTCAGACGATCAAAGAACTAAAGTAGTAACCAAAATATGAGCAAAGAGAGTATATGAGCAAGAGCGAGAGAGTATTCTTATTGATATTGTAGACATGAAGTAAAGTTTGTTTTACAATCGATTGAGGCGAATGCTATTTATAAACCTGGTAGGCACCCGTTGGGGTTTTGTAACCGCTGGGCATGGATCCGTTTGGATAAGTAACTGTCGGTCACGTATCCGTTGGAGTCATAACCGCTGGGTTGTAATGATTGCCTTATTGACCATTAATAGATTGATCGTGGATGATCATGTTAATAACTGTTCATTTAGACCGTGTTGACTGTTGAAGTGTTTCATAACTCCTTTAGGTCTGCTCGTGATGAATGTCTGTCCGTTGGATGTCTGTCCGTTGAAATGTCTGCTCGTGCCACGTGGAAGACACGTGTCACCTTTTCAAGTCTAGTCAGCTTTTATCCAATACTACTATTACGGAAGTCGGAAGTCTCAGAATAACGAGCCAAAAGATAACTATGAACAAAAAACTTGTTCTTTTAAATGGATGAAAGAAACGGTCTTTTCCTGCCTAAAAAAAAAAATAAAATCTCCTGTATCATATCAGAGTTTAAGTTTTGTGTAACTTGTTGGAGCATTTTTCTACATTATCATGTCTATTAGGTAGCCTATAATAAACTAACAGGTAACGACCGATAAATATACCAAAAGTTTAAAATAATATTTTGTTAAAATCAATTAATTTACATTGATAAAATAGAATGTTTTACACATTAATTGGTGCATATAACTTAAATCCATTATAGTATATAATCTGCCGCATGAATTGCCATCTATGCAGTATGCACATGCAAGTCTACAATATGAAAAGGAAAGCATGAATTTGGCCACACTGGTAAAACTATAATTAGCCCAAAAGATTAGGTAGATCTGTCCGACTGTCCCTAAATATGAGGATACTAGCTATAAGTAAAGATATTTGCAGATAATGATAATGAAAGGGTTGACTTCATATTTTCAATATTAATTGTGATCGTTACTAGTAATGTGGCCACCCTTAATTCTTTACTATGCATTGATCAATTCTTCATTCGAATACTACAGCTGGTGATTGATTTTAGCAGAAAAGTGACAAAAATGGCCAGCCAAAACAGAAGATCACGATTACTTTTCAAGCTAGCTATTGCCAATTAGGAGTTTCAAATAGTATTAATATGAATGAACCAAAAGCGAGACGTACAGCAGTTTTTTTCCTTTCTTCTTCTTTTATCACGTTTCTAAGATTTGATGTAAACTTACAAGCATAAGGTACAGTTAATTTCTTGGAGAATATACTCCCTTCATTTGGAGTATGTTCCAAGCTGCAGTTTGAACCATTAGATGATCTTGGCATTATTATTCTAATGGGGGTCTTAACTCTTGAGAAGAAAATTGGAGGTCCCCAAAATGAGTATTATTTGATTGAGAAATAAATATCTATTCAAGTAGCTAAGACAAATTACATTACTTATCCTAAAACTAAGGTGATGAAATTGACAAGTTATTGAAATCAAAAGTTTGATATGGGCAACAACATGTACAATATTTTTTCACTGGATATTACATATATAGTAGATCATTATTTAAACAGATAAACATAACGCGATATACATATAAAGGCTCCCAAAATCTGCAAAATCCTTGATATGAAACTTCCAAGTACTGATGAACTATACAAATTCATTAAGGACATTTTTCATCAAGAAATTGGTGATAATGAGGTTTGTTTTCTCTGTCAGATGGAAAGCGTCCCAAAATACGTACTTCTTTGCATCTGTGCAAGTGAATGGATTTAATCTATCACACATGTAACCCATTTCAAATAATCCTGTCCCACAACATGCTATACCTGCTACTTCAAATCCTGCATTATAAGTAAAGCAAGCCAAGTTCATTAGATTTAGAGAAAGTAATATGCTATCGATCAGTAATGTATCACAAGTGAAACTATACCAATATATACAAGAATCTGTACACTATCTATTGGATGTACTTGCATTTTAATAAGTTAATTCCTAAAATGCTCACTGAACTAATGTAAAGTATCTAAAAAAGTCACTTTCCTTTGGTCTGAGACAAAAATATCACTCAACTTATCCAAAGTACCTTAAAAGTCATTCTCCCAAATTGTGCATTAAAGTTTACCGAAAATGCTGATGTGTCATTTTATTTTAGTCATTTTTATTAAAAATGGACCAAAAAAATATTTTAAATTTTTTAAAAACATCAAATTTAAGGTATTAGCCATCTCGAAATTTTACACAATAGCCAAAATTTAAGGTATTAGCCACCTCGAAATTTTAGACGTTTGACCATGATAAATCAAACTTCAAACTTTGAATATGAAGTTTGTCTATGACAATTCAAACTTCAAACCTCTCAAATTTTATTAATTTTTTTAAAAATAAGAATATGCTATGGGAAAAGATTCAACTTAAAGTAAAAACTAAATTTATTAATCAAAATATTTAAATGATATACCGCATACGAAAACATATAAATTCAATAATTATTATGCCCAAAAATATGTAAAAAATCTTGTGGTGCTACATAGTTCAACTATAATTGTTGGGGAAGATTTCAAATAACTACATCAATTATAATTTCTAATTATACTCTTTAGCATGTTTGTTGTGGTACCTAATTACAAAACTACCATAATGCTATTTCCACCAAATTTTGATATTTTCCAATGAGCATTCCTTAAAATTAGCTTAACCGAATGCCAAATTACTAGGGAGTATACTTCCATAATCCCTCTGCCCTCATGAAGTTCTCACACTTTATATAGATATGTGTAATTAGTATGTGATGCACAATTTACGGTTGAAGGAAATCAAACATTACTATTAATATGCAAATAGTAGGAAATCAAATATACTATTAATATGAAAATAGAACATTAATATACACCAGTGATATACCAAAAATACCTATAATATAAAGACGAAGAATGAATAATCCACCAGTAAATTATCTCATAAATAAATAATTTGATATATATTTTTTTAAATTTAAAATATTTGTTGGATCTATTTTTAATAAAAATAACTAAAATAAAATATCACATCAATATTTTCTGGAGGCACAACTTGGGAGAATGACTTTTTAAGTCACTTTGGATAAATTGAGTGATATTTTTATCCCAAACGAAAAAAAAGTAGTCTTTTTAGATACTATGCATTAGTTCAGTGACCATTTAGAAATTAACCCATTAATACTAATACAGTATTAAAATACAATAGTTTTCACTTTTCATATCAAATGGCTATATTTTTTTTATATAATTTATATACGAGTCTTCCTGCCTTCATGGTGAGTGAAAAAAAGTTAACTGTAAAAGTGATGTGTAATTGTGCCAAAGCAAGAGTAGTGAGATAGAAAAGTTTAATCCTCTAGCATATTCACTACAAAAGAAGAGAGTATTATTTGTCGAAAGAATAGTGTTTATATTTTAATCGTGGAGATTTAGACTCAAGTCGATCATTTGTATTATTGCTGGACTAATGAAGATTTTACTATAGTGAGCTTAAATTTCCTTGAAAAAGGAGGATATATATTCGCGCCCAGCCTAAAAATATTTCCTTTTGTTCATCATTTTATTCGACTTTACTTCACCGAAACTATTAGTGTCTATTATATACATTTATTCCAAAAGAAAAAAAGATAGAAAGAGGAGAAGTATATAAAATCTTACCAAATGAGGAAGGAGTTTTGATCATTTGAAGTAAGAGATCATAGGAGTCAGCAAAAACAACTCTAATCCCAGGAAGATCATCGTTCAACTTCTTAACCAAACCACCCAACATCCCATTAAAATGCTTAGCCACATTATTGTATTTCTCATTACATCCATCTCCATTTCCTCTTATATAATTTGTTGCTCTTTCCAAAGGCAAACAACCCATAGGAGGAAGTCCAGTTAAGGATATTTTTCTAGCTCCCAGTTGATAAATTTGCTTTATAAAGTTCTCTGCAAGTTCAATAAGGAAACCTTGAAACTGTTCTTCACTGTATTGAGATGCACGTTTGCTTTGCATTGAATAATAATTCTCCAAGAAATCATTTGTTCCCATGCTGACCAGATATAATGCCTCCTCTATTATGTATTTGGCTTTCATGCTGCCCGCGTATGCTTCTAGTTTATTCTGATAATCCTTGTAATTTTCTATTTCCTTCCACAAAGGTATCACTTTCTGTGAAGGAAGAATTGAGAGCCAAATTATAATCGAGGTTGTATAA
The DNA here is from genome assembly GCA_029990575.1 of Petunia axillaris subsp. axillaris. Lineage (NCBI taxonomy): Eukaryota > Viridiplantae > Streptophyta > Magnoliopsida > Solanales > Solanaceae > Petunia > Petunia axillaris. Next base: position 5,105,879 of record JARKNS010000001.1, on the reverse strand, counting down.
ATTTACCATCGGGTTGAGTTGACCTAGTAGCTTTTCATGTCAACCTTGATAGATATGGTAATATTGAAATAGATAATACTATAACTTTTCATAACCAGCAAATTGCACTGATAGAACAAAAAAAATTTACACGGTTAGTGTGCAACTTAAATTAAAGTCATTTCTATATCGTATGCTATATATTTGGGAAAGCAAAGAATTGAATCAATGATAATAATAGAGCCCAACAAAAATTAAAGAAGCAAGTATGAAAACTCTTGATTTTTGTCAGCTGTAAGGACAACAGCAGTTGTAAAGTTGATATGCTTTAGTTAAAGTTGTACTTTCTGTTGAAATGCTACTTGGGTTTTACCTCAATTCTTGAAAAATTATTCAACAATTATAGCTAGATGTACTAGAAAGTGGATGATGATGGTGATGATAATAATACTAATAATAAATTTGCACCACTCACCTATATAGTTAGGTGGATTACATAATGTATATATACTACAATTCCCTTTCGACAAACATCAATATTCAATTTCGGAGCAACTGTTGTCGACCTCGAAAAAGTCTTTTATAAAAGCAACCCCGTGTGCACACGAGAGTGGCTGGCGACTGTCCCATCCATCCAACAACCACACTACATATATTATTTTCACCCACGGTTTATTTCACCCGGAAAGAGTTCAAGCTTTGTTGCATAGTATGTTAAATTTACTTACAATAACATATAATAATGTATACCAAATTAAAGTTGATGTGATAAACTGTGAAATAGAGTAGCATGCTTTACTTTAATTAAATCACATTGTTAGTATTTAGTAAACTTCTTCCTTTAATATACTCAAGAATTAATCACTGTGATTTACCTTTTGTTCCTCTTCACTTTCTTCAGCTTACTCTAGGGTCTTTTGGTTGGCAGTATAACATTAAAATAATACATGTATTAACTCGTAGAGGCAGAGCCAAATTTTGAAGTTAAAGATTTAGGATTTTACTCTTTCGAAGTTACGGGATTCTAAGTTAATAATTTATACATATTATATGAATTTCGTAAGTTTAATACATGGTTAATTTGGATTGAGGTTAGGGGTTTTAGCCGAACCCCGAACCCTGTCTAGCTCCCCCGGTATTAAGTTATAAGAAAATTTATGTATTATTTTGCACGAATATAACCTCGAATAAGAATATAATACATGTATTATAGTAATGCAAAAATTAGTTTTTTAAAGACAAAAAATGTGGTTTTAAAGTAATGTAAATAACATTCACTTCCTTATTAATGACATCAAAATATTTCCTTCAATATTTATCACTGGATAAACAAGCTATGCATTATGTATGGTCCTAGCATAACTAAGTGTTAGACTAAAACAATTCAAAAATACTTTTAATATAGTGCGATACTGTCCGTTTTGAAGTATCATTAAAAAATGCTTGCACCTATGAAGTAGATTATTGTTGCGGCACTTTATTTGCATCCCGAAGGCCCGAATAGTAAATGCACTAAATGGCGCCAATAATATTTAATCAAACAGTAAATTTTTTATGCCGCCTATAATCGTTAAAATTAGCTTATGCCAATCACAATATGTTTAGGTGCTCACATAGCAGGAGTAAGAATGAAGTAGTAAGTACGTAAAGAATGAAACTTACAAGAACATCAGCAGTGGCATTATCATAACCAGTACCAGCAGAAGCAAAGCAAACACCAACAACAAAATCAGACATTTTATACATTGGATCCAAGTATGCTGGCACAAATGGTCTTAAACCAAAAGCCTCAGATATAAAATCTGGTGGAATACGTCCATTACAAAATCTTCCTGTTGGCCTTTTGTCATAAAAGTCGCGACCATAAGGCTCAAAATTGCTCTTTAGAACTGTGGAAATTTGGTTGTTGTTTCCAGCATCTACTGAGGAGTCACCAAATACTATAATTGCTGGAACTTTTCCTGCTTGAGTTGAAGTGATTAGTAGGAAAAATTGGACAAGAATTATAATCAGCCTTGGAATGAAGCTGAGAGCCATTTTTATGTTTTGTTTTGATTTGTTTTGTTTTGGTTCTGTTGTTTAAGCTTATGGGGATTGGAGTGAAGCATATTAACTTTTTATACAGGTGAATTGGGTGGCAAATTAAAGGGGGTCCTTGGCAGGAGTTTGTTGGTATTCATTAATGGCGAGAGATAAAAACATCTACTTTAGAAATACTTTTTGTGGAAATTAAAATCTTCATTTAAAATAACCAAATTGTCCAAAAAGTGTGACGTGTACTAATATCATCGGTAATACGTCAAATGATAGTATTTCTGTAGATCCAAGTAACTACAGTTTAAGGTTTTGACACACGTAATATCAAAATTTGTATTAATTAGATATACTCGTATTAAGATATACTCTTTTGAATACAATATTTGAATATTAAGATATTTAATATTTATATTTATATTTATATTTATATTTATATTTATATTTATATTTATATTTATATTTATATTTATTACAGTTAAAAAATATAAATAGTTACATATTATTACAACATTATGTCCACAATATTATTAGGTTGTAAGGTGTTTGTTGGTGGTGGATAGTTGATGGTGCTGGTTGTTGTATAGTAAAATGTGGGGGATGGTTGATAGTGGTGTTGATGGCATTGGTAGTCGTGGTGGCGTTAGATGATAGTGACGACTTTTGTGATGGTGAAGGTGGTGGTACATGTGAGGTGGTGGCAGTAATTGTGTAATGGTGGCGGTGGTAGGAGAGGTGATGGTGGTTGTCGATTGCGCGGAAATAGTGGTAGGTAGTGGTGGGGGTGATGGTTGACGATAATAGTCATTTTGTGTATGATTAGTTGTGGTTGTAGACAGTGGTGATGAGAAGCCATTCTCATAGTTCTTTTTTTGAATAACCACTTAATGAAGACTATTCAAAATCTTAGTTATTTAGTTATATTTAAATCCTTTAATTAGTGGTAAAAGAAAAAAAATAAACACACTAGCTTAATGGTTTAAATCTGAATGATTAAGAGTCATACTAAAAAAAATTAACTGTAGAATTTGATTATGTTTCATAAATCCATTTAATGCAATCAAATGAGGCCTCTCATCATGTATGTTATTTGATTAAATTATCTCTGCTAAAAATTTGTACGGAGCAAGGGAAAATTATGAAAAATAGATTAATGGATTCTTGATTTCTCAAAGTAATATTTATTTTGGATCAAATTAATTTTGCTAAAACACACTTAGAGCCCGTTTGGATGAGCTTAAAAGTGACTTATAAGCAAATAAGTCCATTAATAAATAGTACTACTAGTGAATGTTACCGTGCTCTCACGGTCCTTAAAAATTTTAAAAATATATAGCTAAATAATTATTAATATAACTTTTATAATAACATAATGAATGTTTAGTCTTAGATTAACTTACCTTCAATATATACTCCGATCGTAACATTGATTAAAAATATAACTCTAACAGAAGGTAAAGATAGAGGAGAAAATGAAGAAAAATATAACTCGAACAGAAGGTAATGATCATTGAACAAAAGCCACTATTTAAATATATTTATTATCGCTTAAAAATTATCAAACTCAACCTCATTATATTGGCTTTCTCAGAGATAAAGGGATGATCGAGAAATCAAATAGTTGTTGGTCAAGTGTCGTTCTTAGTTTGAAAGAATTACACAAATGATAAACCAAATGGCTGTTTAACCTAAAAATAAATATGTATAAATAAAGGAGAGAAATAAAATTTCACCTGTATAGATAAAGCCATCGTGGTTATGATGTATTAACCAAACAGAACAAAGAAAATTTTCTTACGCATAAGGTGTAATTTGCATTACTCTGCAGCCTCTTTGCTACTCATACATTTGAAACTTTCAAACTTTTGAAAGTTTCCATAATAGAAGAACTACACATCGAAGAAAGATAATAACCAATATCCTTAAATAATAAACCACCTAAAACCCTTTCTAATAGCTACAGCAATCTCCCTTAAAGGATTGAACTTGCACGTATACAACTATTTATAACATTGTATTTGAGAAGGATGGAGTCACTCTAATTAAGGGAAAACATGCGTAACAGAAAGATTGGAAGAAAAAGGACCTGTAACGTTACGCACAGTTTTATTGTTCATTATAATATTTAATGTTAATTGTCTTTATGGACCATTATGGAAATAGACGTTCAGGAAAATGAGTAAACCGAAAAGGAGAACAAAGTGGAGGACAACTGCAACTGAAGGAGTGAATTGAAAATGAGCAAAAAGAGCCAAAAATGATCCATCTTTGACACTTGAGCTATGCCACATCACTCTTCTATGTTTCTCAATTAGTAGATATATAGATATAGATATAGATTTGATAACTCAAAAATTTATAGGCTTATGTAATGAAAGAAGCCAAAAGTCTCAAAAGGGGCTCTTATTTGGATTCAGCAGGATAGTATTTTGGTAAAATTTTTACTATTAAAGGTCAATAACTATGTGTAACTAAAATTAAAGCAAAATTATATGAATATTGATGTACTTATAATATTATTTGAGCCTTTATATAGAAGAGGCCATTTTTTCTGTTTTTAATTTGTGATTTTGTTGTATGTGGTGTTTTTTTCAAAAATCATTTTTAATTTGCTAGCGGGAAATCCAGTAAAGTTTGATTGTGGCAATTAATGAGGATTGATAAGAAGAAGAAAGGTACGTAAATGAGCGGCTCAGTGATTTTTCAATTCTCATCAGTACTTCTCAGCAACACTGTCTCTTTAATTTTGAATCGGAAATTGCACAACTGTATCTCTGCCACTCACCATTCACTCGGTGAATGCTTAGCTTCGAATGACTGAAATACTCCTATAAAATAGTAATAAGTATTACGTAGATTTTATACAACTCCAATACCTTAAAACTTATCTACAACACGAGGTTTTCATAGCAGGGTTGATATGGAAAGCTACAAATGTATACTGTAGAAGGGTAGTAACTAGTAAGCCTTTGGGAATTCTAAGCGGTTGATATCATTATGTTAGGAGTATTTTGGGACTAATTGAGTCCAACAAACACCTATTTTATCCTTGTTCAAAGAGAGCGTCTTTTTAATTTTGAAAAAGAAAGTTCCATAACAGTATGTAATTATAGGTAAAAATTTATTCGCACCGGGTATTTACACTCCATCAATAAAAAAATGATACGTCTTTTTATTCAACCAGAATTATTAATAGTTAACCATGGTTAACACCGTGTATTTTGTACATATCTTAATATAATAATATAAAATACTTAATCCACTGGCGCCCACTACCTAAAAACATTCAGATTAAAGTTTTTTCCTTGCCATGCAGATTACGTGCTTCTCATCTTTAAGTTAACAACATTTATTTTAACTTTAATAAAGAAGCACTTACCTCAGACTAATAGAATCATACAAAAACCTTCACAAAGTTGTACAATTCATGAAAAGATAATCGCACAATTGGCCTGAAATATGAGATTTGTACTTCTGTTTTAATAATTTTTCTTAAAGACGATTAGAGTCTTCCATTCTCTTTGTCCCCAGATTAAGAAAGAAATTTTTATCAGTAATGTTCTGTAAAACTTCTCTCCCACAACCGTTATTTGTTACTATGCCTTATAATTTGATTCAATAAAGAATAAAATTAAAGATTGAAGTAAATAAGATTAAAGGTGATGTAAAACTTATAAATAGGAGAAGTCGAACGACAAGAAAAAAAGAAAGAAACGACGCTTACATGTTATGGCAAACCTAACGTTAGGTAATTAAGACATTAGTTTCATTTTATTATTTTTATTTATTAAAAAATACTTTTTGATAAACTTAAGTTTATTATGTATAGTTAAATTAACTACATTGGATGTAAACATCCGGTGCGGGTAAGTTTTTACCTAACTATACTCTGTATCATTTTTTTTTTTTTTTGGGTTCTATCTTTTCTTATCTACTTGAAAAAGAATGATTACTTTTACTCCAAAGATTTAGAAACAATTCAATTGGAGCTTTTCATTTATCTACTATCAGAAACTATTATAATCATCAATATTTATGAAATGCTTAGACAAAAAATTTCAAAATTTTTATCATCATATAAATTTTAAAATATGCTTAAAACCACACAATTAAAAAATCTTTATATTTTGACATTCCATGCACGGTCGATTATGCTATGACGGGCGTACTACTTCTTATCACCATATTAGATCTCTTTTCTTGTTCAACTCCGGAAAACAGATTGTGAAGTAAATTCTGATAACATATGTACTCAATATTCACCAATTACCGCTGCGTTCTGTTCAAACTATGTTTGTACTTTGAAGAACAAGTTGACACTATCACGAAGTAAACAAAATATACCTTGCATTGCTGCTTTAAAATTGTAGATCCACCCTTCACTTTGAATTAACAATAACCTAATTTGGGGCTCACGTGGGTCCTTTTACTAGTAGAAGAAACCCACGTGGTTAAAATATAGAGAGTAAAACGTTTATGTCACAGAGTATTATTATTTCTATCAAGGATGTGGGTTTTAAGATGCAATTATTCAGCTTCTATAGGCATGCTTTCTCTTGTCATTTCATTAGGGCCACCAGGTGGAGTTCACGAAGCTTGTAGTCTCCCTCATAAATAAAATATAATGCAAGTCTAGAATTTTGAGTAATTAGTTGCTCAAATTAGGTGTAAGATATAAGGCATTTGGGTATCAACTAATATTTCGATATTTATGACACTAAATTTTAATATGCAAATATTGGTATGATCAATAGTATTCACAAATACTAAACCTAATTTGTGTTGGCTTAAATTGTATTAGAACAATAAATCGAATTTGTAATTGGGTTAACAAGCAATTAGTTGTATCAAAGAGGATAATTGACTGAAAAGAAATGGGATTAACTGAAAAGAAAGGTAGCAAACGTAATGTTATGCTCCTATATTAGATTCTGAATTCATTACCAGGATTACAAAATAACTATTTATAATTTACATGGATGCCAAAGTAATAAATTTAATTAATGACCATTACTCCTAGATCATAGCCAGCCCATGATCTTCCTTTTAAATGTCACTCTAACGGGCATCAGTTACAAAACTGTCTTACTAAAGGCACTCTTCCCCGAGGGTTAGATCCTTTGCCTCGGGAAGTTGCGCCTTCAACCGCCCGAAGCTTATCCATCGTCAAAACTTGCTGTGAAACCTTTGACCTCGATTCCTAACCTCGAAAAATCAATTCTGAGAGTCCATGCTGAACTACGGGGCTCGCATGATTTTTCATCCAATACAGATAGTCCCCTCTACTCCTCGTGTAGTTGACAGAACTTCCGAGGAGGGGAATGAATTTTAGCGGGAAGCTGACGTGTCCGTACGCGCACCATGAAATTTTAAAAAGGCGGTTGTCACTTTGCATTCCCCATCACACGTGGTGACCATTGATAAGCCACGACCCTTCGTTTCTTCTTCCCCATGTAAACGCAATGATGACATTCTCCCCTATATATAACTCGACTTGCCCCTCTTCTTCTTTACTTCTAATTTTCTGAGCAACAGTAAAAAGAACATTTACAGCAAATTTTGTGGCTTTGAATTTTTCATCTACATCCTTCCTACCAAATCACTCTGTTCCAAATTCTCCTAGTCCTTCTGAAGAAATAATCCCTGTCGGCGCTAACATGATCGTTGGTAATGAAGTGGTGAACGTTCCAGAACCACTCAATATTGTTCCACTCTCTGATGGTGATGCTGAGGTGACGTCAACTGCGAGTCACTTAATCCAAAGGCGGCACAAAGCCACCGCCAATTGTGACCCCGCTGATGCAACAATTTTTAAGGAAGAAGAAGACACCGTCATGGCTGAGGACACCACCACGGCTGGAGAAGCTGCCACAGGTGGTGATACCGAGGTTGGAGCTTCAAAATCAAAAAAGAAGAAATCTACCATCATGGAGCTCGAGCCTTGTCACATCATCCCCTTGAAACTTGATATTACTAATGACTTCAAGTTGCAAGAATGAACAACTGCCGACATCGAAAATAATAGAAACATCCCAGTTCAAACTACACCGAGCTTGATTACTCAAGCTAACATTGGTTTGGTTCGGGAAGAATGCAAGTGTAACGATCCTCAAATAGTCGTTACGGGAATCGAGACCTCGATCTGCGTGTCAATTGTCTCAAAAGCTCCGTTAGGTCATTTATGACCTGTTCGTGAAATTTGAATCAAAACGGAGTCCGTTTGATAGGTTTTCGAGAAAAGGATCCGTTTATGAAATTCCGGAAAGGAATTTGGGGTTTCGATAGGTCGTTTTGAGTAAACGAACCCCGATGGAAAATCCGAGCGCACCGTTAGGTCCGTCTCGTCATTTATGATATGTAGCAACCTTCAAAATTGAAAACGGACCTCGTTTGATAGGACTTTTGATAAAGTCCCCGTTTCGGAAGTTTAAAAGAGTTAAAAGAGGTTTCCGAGCTCGATTTGAGCAAATGAGCTCCGATGAGAGATCCGAAAGTTCCGTTAGGTTCGTATAGTCATTTGTGACTTGTAGCAACTTTCGGAATTGGATTCCGAGGTCGTTTGGTTAAATTTCACTATTTTGGCGAAAGTCGAAAATTGAACCTTTGCCGTGGGACCCACTTTTTGAGTTCTGGAGGTCCGAATTGAGTTCCGTCTGGACGAGCATGTCACCCAAGTATTTTATGACTTGTGTGCAAAATTTGGGGTCATTCCGAGCTTCGTAGGGTCCCGTTTGGACCCAAAACAGTTCGGATTTTTCTGGTGCGAAACTGCTGTTTCTGTTGCGAGCAGCCGGAAAAATGGCATTTTTCCGGCCAATCCGTAAGGAATTAGGAAAAACTCAAAACCTGAAAGTTGTAGCCCTTTGAGTTGTGGTTTTAATTCCGTCGGTGTCAGGTCATTTGGACATTCCTATCAAAAGTTATGATTATTGGAACAGAGGCTGTTACAGTGGTAAAAACTGCTATAAAAGGGTCATTTCGGGACAGATTTCGGGAAACCGAATTTTTATTCAAAGGAGGCGATTTGGAGGCGATTTTGGAAGGTTCAAAACGTGTATAATCATAAGGTAAGCCTCCATAACTCATTTCATATCATATATCATGAGAATCAAAGCTTGATTCATAGGAAATGAGTTAGAATCCTAAATTTTAAGATTTGGGGAAAATCAACGAGCAAGGCTCGTATGAGAAATCTAATTGCATATTTGGACTCACGGGAGTGTGGGGAGTCCGAAAATGTATATTTTATTAATTTTGGGCTCGGTCCCACCCGAGGGTATTTTGGTAATTTTACCCTAAGTCGTATATGAGCTTAGTTCTCTATAATTGAGCACTAATGAGTGCTATATTGTCTTGATAGACTTAGAGGAAAGTTCCCCGAGGACAAGAAGAGCAGGAAAGGAGATTGCTTCCTAGCTTTGAACCGGAATTCGAGGTAAGTGAGACTTGACCTCTACTTTGCTTGTGGATACGTCCAGCATGCTAGTACGCTTCGGGTACTCTTATGTGATTAGCTTAGGGCTATGTGTTAAATATGAATTGACTAGCGTTGGCTAGGTATATTACTATTAATTAAATATGAATAGTAAAGACATGAGTTGACCGAGGTATGTGCCGGTCTAGACGCTATATTGAGATAGCGATTAATTATATTGTGGGATTGCTTACTATTATTTGATCATAAATAGTGAGTACATGAGTTGACCGAGGTATGTGCCGGTCTAGACGCTACATTGAGATAGCGATGACTTATATTGTGGGATTGCTTGCTATGTCATGATTAGATAGCAAGGACCTGGGGATATGGCCGAGGATGTTGCCGGCATATCATTGATTATGTCTTGCCGAGGTTTCTGCCGGCTTATGTACGAATTTGGTACTTGTATGGTTATCATGACGGGTTGTGTAGTGCTGACTCCTCGTAACCTTTGGTTAGATGACACGGGAGTAGGGATTGTACCTCCAAACCGTCGTCGGGTTAACCTCCGCTTTACATTGAGCTAGCATAACCAATCTTGGTTACAGTGACTGTGTAATATTATCGTTATTAATATTTCTGTTATTATTTCTGTTATTGTTATTAATGTCGTGGATATTAATACGGTCAGAGGGACACTTGACAGGGGGTGTGGTGTCGCCTATACTATGAGATGTGTCACACTTGACAGGGGGTGTGGTGTGGACACTTGATTATTGAGATGTGACACACTTGACAGGGGGTGTTGTGTGGTCACTAGATATTTGAGATGTGACACACTTGACAGGGGGTGTGGTGTGGTCACTAGATTGTTGAGACACGACACACTTGACAGGGGGTGTGGTGTGGTCGTATATAGATGAGATGAGACAACGACTACGGGTCATTGGTCTACCTCCTTATGATTGAGACAGTGACTACGGGTCACTGGTATGTTGTTTATGTTGACAATGGCGTTATGGCCTATAGACGGAGCCGCACAGGGTGTGTGCTGATATTGAGTGATGAATGTATTGTTGCCTACGTCCGTTGGCGGTGTTGCTAGCCTACCGTAGGTTTAGGTTAGTCGGCGTGGGAGTAGAGATGAGACCTCCAAACCACTGTTTGATTGACCTAGGCCTTACGTTGGGTGGGCATAATCCTCTTTGACTTGTGTATGATATTCTGAGACTACTGGCTTACTTAATGTGTATGTGACATATGCTATCTGTATGTACATAGGTACATACGTATGGATATATATATATATATATATATATACTTGGATAATTATATTGTGAATATGTGCGACTGCGCTATTTATTTACGTAGAAACGACGTGCTTAGTTGCTTGCGATGCATGTTTGCGACTTGTCCCGCAAGGGTGATTTAGCGGGCCTGTCAGTGATCTTACTGGGCTTCGGCTCATAACTTACTCTGCCACATGTGCAGGTACTTCTTCCAGATAGCCATCGAGACAGTAGCGACCGTTCGAGGCTGCTGTATTATTTTGTTGAGGTGAGCCAACCGTACAGTCCACGATGGCGTACCGCCAGTGTTGTATAGAGATAGACTCCACTTCACTTCTGTTGTATTTTATTTCGATTGAGTCACTCTATAGATGCTCCATTGGTGTTTGTTGGGTATAGTAGACAGGGGTGTCTACCTTCTTTTGGATTCCAATTATATATATATATTTCATCATGTTTCTCTTCTTTCAGTTTATTCCCGCATTTTTGTTTCTGTTGGTTCGCCTAGGCAATATCGTTTAGGTGCCATCACGGATCCAGATTTTGGGTCGTGACAGCAAGTGGGGTCTGGGTCCAAATTGGAATTCCTGCCCTGGAGAGCCGTAGATGCGACAGAGCGATAGGGCAATCCTTCGTCCACCTACCCCTTTACGATAGGATTCTCCTTGTCTGTTCACGAGGTAATTGACACCTTTTGCCGAACATACAACTTATGTTTGGCTCAACTTGGCCCCGAGATTTAGAGGGTTGTTCAATGCCTCAACTACTTAAGTCGTGAAGCCGGGGTCCCTTTTACTTTTGAACATTTTAATTTCTCTCTTCTACCCCACTTTGCACAAAGGTGGGATTGTTCAACTCAACAAACGAGGAAAGTACTCGTTAATCACAAAAAGTGAAGACATAGAAGACCGAGGATGGTGTGATCGCTTCATCCTCCTCCCGCCAATCTCCTATATCATTTCCTTGACCTAGATTTCCCGAGGCGTGGAATCCCACACGTAAGTTTCACTTCAGTGGCTCTTGTTGATTTCCCTTCGTAACTTGTCAGTTTTTAACTTTTGTTTCAAACTCTTCAGCTGAACCAATTTCAATTGTTCCCCCCAAAGACTTGACCCCTTAGGTTCAAGCAATAATTGATATTAAAGAGCGGCTGGAAAGATTGATGGGTATAGATTATTCATGTAATTTAATATATAAAAATATAAGTTTTAGTAAAATATGAATATTTATATCATATTCCTGCATATTTTCTAATAATTCTTGCAGGAAAAAGAAATACTTGAAAAAGAAAAAAATAAAGAAGCTAGAAGAGAGAAGCCACTTTTATCTAAGTAATCTTGTTGGAAGATCCACTTTGGGCAAACAAACTCCAAAATAGCAAAGGTGGAATTGGCATGTGGGAAATGGAAGAAAAAGTTATTTTGGTTTTTCACTTTGGCCAAAGTATATTGAAGATAGCTAGTACACACATATAATTTAAAAAAAATAATTTACTTTGATGTGCAAAGTAAATTGGAGAATGCTAGCATATGGACAAGAATGAAGAAAGAAGTTATATTTGCCAAAGTAGCAATCAAAAGTGGGAATATACATGAAAGAAGAACTCTACATTGATAATCCACATCGGCCAAAGTGAAGACATAGCTAGCCACTACTTTTTACTATAAATAGAGGCATTATTTTGCTTAGGAGAGGAAGTCCATTTTATCTACTGTAATTATTTTCTTCTTTTCTCTCTAGCAAGATAAGGATTAATTTTGGTCTGTCTTTTTTTTTCTTTGTAGTAAAAATATATTTAGTCTTGTTAAATTCTTTTGTAGTTTTTATTACTCCATAATGGAGCAATCTCTTTTATTGGGATAGTTGATGAATCTTGATATATTTATAATATATATATCAATTTTAAAAATATATTTGGCTTGAAACTTCCAATCATATTTTCATACTGTGCTAGAATGATATTTTTTACTTAACAAGTATGATCACATCTATATATTTTATCTCTAAGTTACTGATATATTAATTTTATAATTCGAACGGAGTAAAATTAATATATAAATAACCGATGAACAAAATAATACTGTGAAAGTTATTTTTAGTAATTTATCATTTCAAACTAATAATCCTGATTACCTCAGTTTAATTCTCACGAAGAAATTGTTGTAAGCAAGATTATTGATTTTTGGTGAAAATATTCTCACGAAGTTTTTACTACTTTTTAGCACAATTCAAGCAAGAAAATTATTTCGGTTTGATCATCACTAGTTTTATCTCAATTGATTTTACATAACCTCACGGAGTGTTTTATTAATTGATTATTTCTTAGTGAAAAAAATATAATTGAATTAACAATAAACAATCATTCTTTAGAGAAATACGCGTTACAAAATTGAGATTTTATTATAAATATTATCAAGTGAATTCAATGATTCCCAACTCTTTTTAAATTTGAAATCTTCCTGAAGTTATTATTTTTTTTTTTTTGGTTAAAGTAAATTAAAATTAAACTCACCTTTCATCAATTTGATTCTCTCAAATAGTAATTAAAATATTACGAGTCTGTAGCATAGACAATCCAATCTCTGTGGGACGATATCTTAAACTATACTATAATTTGACAAGAACGAGCAGGAATACCCTATACACTTTGAACTCTCAAATTTTTGGCACCGTTGCCGGGAATTGGTATACATCTACTTCAGACTAAATATTTGACTACTAATTTGAGAACTTATTAATATAACAAATATTGACATAATCTACTAATAACTACTATAACTACGGATTACTAACTTTTACCTTAACAGTATTATATTGACTATTGCTTCTAACATTTTTCTTTCTATTTTTATTGCATTACTTTTAGTATATATTATTATTATTATTATTATTATTATTATTATTAACTTTCTTTTTGTTGCTACTTACTGTCACTACTTCTCCTGTTTCGTTGTTAAGTGATATACCTATACTGTTATCTTAGTGTCTCCGTCCAATACTACCATCTATAGCATAATCTATATCATCATAGTTATCTCCACCATTGTTATAAGTATTATTATATTATTTTAGTATGCTAGCTACTACTATTACTTATTACTATCGTCGTTTTTTTTTCTTTTTCCTCTTTCTTAATTTTCTTTAGTCTTACAGCCTGCACTTTTATCTACATTATAGTAGTATATTTTGATTTTCGTTATTGATACTTCTTCATGTTATGGTAATTTTCGTATTTTTATTTATAACTATTATTATTATTCTTATTATTATTATACTTAAAAAATGTTAGTAACTGCTTTTAGTAATTGTTTTACTTATCTTTATCATAATAATATAGTATATTAAGTCTATCTACTACTATACAATTTTTTTCTTTTCTTTCATTCATATTTAAGTATCCTTACCTATTGTTCTTATTATAGTAGTTTTCTTTTCTCTTCATTATATGTTTAGTAGTCTCACTACCTTTTGTTATTATTACTAATTACTATTGCTATTTTTATTGTAGTTATCACCACTGTTATCTATTTTAACAATAGAAAATATTATTCTCTTTTCTTCATTGACAGTTTTACTATTATTTCCTTTTATCGCCTTTTATTTCCTCATACTATATCTACTGTTCATTTTATAATTTCTACTACTGGTATTTCTCTTTTCGTAATTTTCTTGTAGTGTTATCATTACGACTGTTTAGGAACTAGATTTGATTTTAAATTTTTATTTTCAAAGTTTCAAGTAGCTTATGACCCGCTCTTCTAATAAAAAATTGGTCAATTACGATCTTGAAATTGAAAATTTTTTGCGATTGCGCAGGAAAGAACAATCTTCATCTTCTCAAAACATAACTCGTGATCAAACAGAGCACCAACTTGGAGATGGTGTTGATCCATTGGGAGTCCCACCACTAGTCCATGTAGAGGAGCAGTTTGATGAAGTGGAACCAAGACCCGCAGATAGAATCCTACGGGATTATACTAGGCCAGACTGCTTCAACTGTGAATCTAGTGTCAGGAAATCACCAGTGGCAGCTAATAGCTTTGAAATCAAGACCAGCCTGATTCAAATGATTCAACAATCTTGCACTTTCACTGGTGATCCAAGTGAAGATCCACATAGTCATTTAATTGATTTCTTGAACTAGTTGAAACTGCTAAATATAATGGAGTACCTGCTGAAGCAATCAAGTTAAAGCTATTTCCTTTTTCTTTAAAAGGTGATGCCAAGACTTGGTTGTGAAGTTTACTTCAAGGGCCTATTACCACATGGGATCAAATGACTCAGAAGTTTTTAAACAAATATTTTTTCCTTGCTAAAACAACAAAGTTAAGACAAGATATATCTAATTTCTTGCAGGCGGACACTGAGTCAGTTTATCAAGCATGGGAAAGATTAAATCAATGCTAAGAAAATGTCCACACCATGACATTCCTGAATATATGCAGTTGTACATTTTCTATCACGGGCTAAAACCATCTTCTAGAAATGTGATAGATGCAGCTGCAGGAGGTTCCATAATTGGTAAAACCACAGTTGAAACATTGAAATTATTGAATGAAATTTCTGAGAATGCTATTCAATGGCCATCTGATCGTGTAATTATCAAAAAGGTCGCTACGGTAAATCAGACAGATGCTTTAAATACACTAACACAACAAATTGTTATGTTGGCACAAAAATTTGAATCTTTTCAGGTGAATTGTCAACAACCAAGTCAGTCTTAGGCTTGTGACATGTGCAGAGGAAACCACCAAAACCATGAGTGTCAAGCAACCATGCAAAATGATAAACATGTCAATGTCATTGGGTACAAGTCGTACCCTTTTGGAAGTCCAATGGCGCAGAAACATCCAGGATTCTAGTGGAGCAATCCAAATGGTGCTGAGAACTCTCAAAGCTTCCAGAAGCAACAAGTACATTGCCCACCCAGTTACCAGAATCAAAATCACGGGCAATCAAAGACCATATCAGCAGATAGTTCCATATTAGCAAAGGCCTCAATAAGCTCATCCAAGTCTTGATGACCTTTTGTACAAGTACATTAAGGCCACTGACGAGAAAATGGAACGCCAAAATTCGGCCCTCAAAAATTTTGAAATTCAGGTAAGCCAACTGGCAATTCTTGTATCTGAAAGATTTAAGGTCCCTTACCAAGCAATATAGAGAAAAGTCCAAAGGAACAGGTAAGAATCTTATTGAACCCTATGCTAACATACAGGAAAAGAACCAGTTAGAAGAACAATTACACAAGGGAAAAAATGCTGAAATACCTTTTGAAATAGAAGAGAAAGAAATTAAAAAAAATGAAGAAAAGAATTTTGAAAAACTAACTCCTCTTCCTGTGACAATCAATTTTCCATAAGAAATGAAAAAGAGAAAAGCTTGATAGTCAATTTGCAAAGTATTTGGAAATTTTAAAACAGACTCACATTAATATTCCGTTCATTGATGCTTTATTGCAAATTGCTTCATATGCTAAATTGTTGAAAGAAATTTTGTCAAGTAAAAGGAAATTGGAAGAAGTTTTTGTAGTAATGCTTACTGAAAAATGCAGTGCTATACTTCAAAATAAGCTACCACAAAAACTCGGTGATTCAGGAAGTTTTAAAATTCCATGTACTTTGGTATATTTTGAAAAAGCACTTTATGATTCCGGAACTTCAATAAATTTGGTGCCATTTTTTATTTATAGAAAATTGGATCGTGGTGAGATGAAAAACATAGTTGTTTCTCTTCAGCTTGCAAATCAAAGTACTGAGAGACCTAAGGGAATCATTGAAAATGTACTTGTGACAGTAGATATGTTTGTTTTTCTTGTTTATTTCATTGTACTTGAAATGGAAGAGTGTCCTGATGAACCAATAATTTTAGGTAAACCTTTTCTTGCTACAGGTAGAGTAATCATAGATGTCCATCAAGGACAACTAATTTTGAGAGTTGATGAAGAAAAAGTCAGTTTTGATATGCACAAGATTCTAAAGTTTTCAGAAGATGAGACATCATCTTCTTGTTTTTCAATTGACATGATTAGTGATCTTGCAGATGAATTCAAAGATGACGAATTAATTTTAGACTCAATGAAAAGATGCTTGGCTAAATCTGGCACCACACACGATGATGATCCCACAACGAGAAGTGAAGCTGAAATATTAGAAAATGATTTTGAAGAAGAGGAGGTAATGCTATCAGTAGACAATCAACCAAAAATTGAACTCAAAACTCTCCTTTCCCATTTTGAGTATGTTTATTTTGAGCCCAAATTATTTCGTGTGATAATTTCATCTTCTCTGACTGCAGAACATGAACATAAACTGATTGAAGTACTGAGAGCACACAAAGGAGCCTTAGGGTAGACTATAGCAGACATCAAAGGCATTAGTCCAGCTATTTGCACATACAGAATCCTAATTGAGGATAGCTACAAGCCAATAGTCCAACCCCAAAGGAGATTGAATCAGCAATGAAGGAAGTTGTTAAAAATGAAATAATTAAAACTTTTGGTTGCAGGTATCATTTACCCCATTTCTGACAGCTCTTGGGTAAGTCCCGTTCAGGTGGTACTAAAGAAAGGATGTATGACAGTTGTTAAAAATGAAAATAATGAACTCATACCTACCAGAACAGTTACAGGATGGAGAGTCTGTATTGATTACAGACGTCTCAATGATGCCACAAGGAAAGACCATTTTTCTTTACCATTTGTAGATCAAATGTTGGAAAGAGTAGCAGGATATGGTTTTTGCTATTTTCTTGATAGATATTCAAGGTATAACCAGATACCAATTGCACCAGAAGATCTCGATAAAACAACTTTCACATGTCCTCATGGAATCTATGCATATAGGAGATTGACATTTGGTTTATGCAATGCACCTACTACATTTCAATGTTTCATGTCCGCAATTTTCTCAGACATGACTGAAAAGATTTTTGAAATTTTTATGGATGATTTCACACTTTTTGGTAAAACATTTGAGGATTGTCTTTACCACTTGACCTTAGTTCTTAAAAAATGTAAAGAAACAAACCCGATTCGTAACTGGAAAAAATGTCATTTTATGATTACTGAGAGAATAGTTTTAGGACATAAAATTACTGCTAAAGGGATAGAAGTTGATAAGGCTGAGATTGATCTTATAGTAGGATTAATCCCCCCCCTCCCCCCAAACAACTGTTAAAGGCATTAGAAGTTTTCTTGGACATGCAGATTTTTACAGAAGGTTCACAAAATATTTTTCAAAAATTTCAAAACCTCTGACTAACCTTTTGATGAAAGATGCTAAGTTTGATTTTTAAGGTGATTGTTTGAAAGCATTTGACACTCTTAAGGAGAAATTATCAAGTGCTCTTGTAGTTGTATCCCTAACTAGAACCAAACTTTTGAGATCATGTGTGATGCTAGTGATACAGCAGTTGGCGTTGTTTTAGGTCAAAGAAAAGATAATATTTTTCGTCCCATTTACTATGCCAGTAGGACATTGAATGAGGCTCAGCTCAATTATACCACAATAGAAAAAGAACTACCGGTAATCGTATTTTCTTTCGATAAGTTTCGTTCCTATTTGATAGGAACCAAGGTCACTGTTTTTACTGATCATGCAGCTTTAGAATACCTCTAGCAAAGAATATGCCCGACTTAGACTTTTAAGATGGATTTTACTTCTCCAAGAGTTTGACCTTGAAATAAAGACAGAAAAGGAACTGCAAATCAGGTACCTGACCATTTTTCTAGATTAGAGAACCCTCCTCATAAGTTGTGAGAAATAAAAGAAGAGTTTCCTGATGAACATATATTTTTTGTCAACTCAATTGTGACTCAACCACCCTGGTTTGCAGACATTGCAAATTACTTGGTGTGAAATTGGACACCTCAAGATTTCTTTTACCAGTAGAAGAAAAAACTCATATCTGATGCTAAATATTATCTGTGGAATGATCCCTACTTGTTTAAACACTGTGCAGATAATATTATCCAAAGGTGTGTATCTAAAGAAGAAATGAGCAAGATTTTGTATTATTGTCGTGATGGAGCATTTGGAGGATACTATGCTGTAAATCGGACTGCCTTTAAAGTTTTGGAAGCAGGATTCTTGATGCAGCCCGAACACGTGCTGAGAAAGTGTTCAATCCACCGAGGCTGATGACACGAAGCCAAGCCAAATTGTTGCATGACGTTCATATTCAATTGGCGTGGTCGGGAGAAAGCAACCGTTCCGAAGATGATTGGCCGAGCTCAAGAATCGAAGGCTTAATCTGCAAGTTTGAGCTCGAAGAAGGAAGCGACTGAGCATCCCACCAAACACTCAACATCGAGGCTGATTAGTAAAGCAAGAAATTAACCGAAAGTAGAGCATCCGATGTCAAATGTGCCGAGCTGAACAACTGAGCACCGAAGTCAAGAGCTCGAGCTGAAGTGTTTGAAATTCAAGTGTTCGGTTGAAGGAGTAACCGAACACTTAGTTTATTCAGTCCTGCGTGGCTTACTCCTATTGGTCGCCTGTGACCATTTTAGTATTTTGTCCCTAGAGTAGTTTATATAAAATCTTTTGCATTTCATTTGTAAAAAGTCTAGTTTTTGATGAATGATTGAATATAGCAGTTGCTATTGAGTATCTCCGATGGATCCAAACCCCGATGTACAATTTTAAAGAACTTGTGTCATTCGGTGTGAGTCGTTTGAACATTTTCTTCTTTGGTCATTCAATTTGCAAGAAGCATGTGCCTTCTTGACGATTGTTCCTTAGCATAGGTACATCTTTGCATCCAAATCAATCGAACCCAAGACTAGGTCCTCCATGTTCATTTGATTTGAAGCACGATTTGTCTTTCTTCTATCTTATTTCCTTATTGATTTCCGCATTTCTCTTATTTTCTTACTGTTTTTGACGTGGTGCTGATTGTTATTGAGCCCAATTGTGTTTTGGTATTTATCATTGAAGACTGGGGGTTCTTATTTGATTTGTGTTGTATTTTGAGCTAAAATTCGAAGTTCTGTGATTGTGCCACCGTCCGTAAGCCGGAAACTTGTTACATGGTAACAGTTTATGGACGAAGTGAAGTTTTCTTAGCTCAAAATTCTGGAACTTATTTCCTCCGACGTTGAGAGTCACCGGAGTGAAAAGCAACCCAAAGCCTGTTGAATCGTGGTCAGTGAACAAAATTGAAATTTGTCCGTATGTCGAATTGTTGTCGCTGTTCCATTGAAGAAGAAAGGGGTAAGTGTTAAAATCAAAAAACCCAGGTGAAAAATTTGTCGGCTAGAAACGGGAAAGTGGATAAGGTTAAACTCTATCCGTACCAAGGAGTGACCACTTTTGTCCGTATAAGAATTGGTGTGTTCGAGGATTCCGAAAGAGGAATCGAAGGGTAGATTCTCCTAGGTTTTCACTTTTCTTGTGTTCGATAAATCTCATTAGTGGATCTCTGGAGTAAATCTTTCTACTCAAGGTCGTACTAATTGATTTGAGCTTATAGGAACTCGTGCGAGGGGTGACCGAAGTCCAAAATTTCATAGAAAATTCTTTGACTTCCCGAGCGCAATTAAATAACGTCCGTTCCATCGAGTCAACATCAATTTACTCCTTCCCAAGGAGACAGTGTAACTTGTCAAATTCAAAGGAACTGAGAGAAGTTGATCAACCGAGGAAGCCATTGGCTACAAGTTCTTGAGTGACCAAAAATGAACCCATAAATTGAGTGGACCCGAGCGCCACTCAATAAAGGTGAGGGAGTGTGTGAGGTGATTTCTAACGTTAACATTTTCTTGGTCTTTGATTTGTGCAGGTGCTTTGGCTGGGAATGGAGGAGAAGGAAAGGGCATTGAGGCGCCTGAGGTGTCGTTTGCCGATCTCATGGCTGTGATACAAGGCATCAGTGCCGAGGTAAGACGAGTGAGTGCTCGAGTAGCTAACCTCGAGCAAGGGAGTGTGTCTGTAGCCTTGCTTGGGTCCGGCGCTGGTACTAGCAACTCCACTCCGATGAAACCTAAGCAATTTGCTGAGCTCGTTCGAAAACAACGGTTGAAGGACAAGGCTGTTCCAAATGAAGCTATAGGCAATCCCCGAGCTAATCAACACTTGGGAAATACCCACGTGGAACAACAAAACCTGGGCAATCCCCAAGCTGGTCATCTAAATTTGGGCATTCCCCGAGGCGAAAGAGTACCAGCTCCAAGGGCCCTAGACAAGTTGTGGTCGTTGATAAAGGGGTCGATGAAGGAGAATTTCCCGAGGTCGAAGCTGAATACGAGCCACCGTTCGTTCAATGAAAGCCGGTTCAACGAGGTCGCGGAAATCTCCGAGGTTGAGGCGGAGGCACAAATGTTGATCGATAGTTTAAGCGTGAGGCTGATGACTATTATGATGAGTATCCGAAGCCGATCCGAGGTGCTCGTGATTCAAACTTGAACAGTGTCAAGATCACTATTTATCTATTCCACCCTTCAGAGGAACTAGTGATCCGGACCAATATCTTGATTGTAAGATTCGATTGGAACGAATTTTCGAAACAAATGAGATGATCGAAGAGAGAAAAGCTGCACATGCTATTTCTTTGTTCGAGGCATATACATCGACATGGTCGGAGGCTGACAAAAGGTTGAGACGAATGAATGCTTATCTCGAAGTCACCACATGGATGCAGTTGAAAAGAGCAATGGATGCTAAGTATGTGAATGCCAAGTATCGGCAGGAACAACTTCAAAAGCTCTTCGAGTTGAAACAATGGTCCAAATCTGTTGAAGAGTATCATGATGAGTTCGAAAGAATTTGATTGGCTCTTGATATGGAAGAAGATGACGAGCAAGCCATCATTCTGTTCAAAAATGGCTTGGCTCGAGATGTGTCATCACAATTGAGGCTGCATGTGTATCAAACTTTGGAAGATGTATTTCATGCTGCCATCGAAGCTGAGAAATGGGTGAAGGATGATAAAGCAAACCGGTATTGAGGAGTCACTACTTCAACTCCTTTGAACCGAGGTAAAGAATGGAAGAGTCCGAATCCAGCAAGTGCTAACACTGTTCGAGAGATGAAGAAACCCTTCGAGTGGGGAGTGACTGTTAACCAACCAAGAGAAGCGGGAGGCAAAGTTCAACTCAATACTCCTAGTGCTTCAAGTATTTAGTGTCACAAATGTAGAGGTTATGGTCACATGGCAAAAGAGTGTCCAACTCGCAAAGTTATGTTGCTGCTCGAAGATGGAACCGTCCATGAGCAAGCGAGTGACACCGAGGAAGAAAATTTTGAGGAGACTGACCGAGCTGCATGGCTCTCGAAGAAGAGGACAACCAAAGAGAGAATATTTTCCATGCAAGATGTCGAGTAAGAGGGAAAGTTTGTTCGATGATTATTAATTCGGGTAGTTGTGCAAATGTAGTGAGCCAACCCTTGGTTCACAATTGGGATTAACTACCTCAAAGCATCCTCATCCTTACAGATTGCAATGGTTGAATGAGTGTGGAGAATTGAAGGTTGTCAAGCAAGTGTGGATCAAATTCAAAGTTGGAAAATATCAAGATGAGATGATGTTCGATGTGATGCCGATTCAAGCTTGTCATTTGCTATTGGGTCGACCATGACAGTATAATCGGTCGATTGTTCATAACGGACGATCCAACACTTACACTGCTAAGCTCGACGGAAAGAGTTTCATACTCAAACCCTTGTCTCCGAAACAAGTCAGCGAGGACTATAAAAGAATGAAGGAATTGAAAGAAGCGGCCAAAGCTAAGTCGCCAATTGGGATAAAAATTGTGGCCGATGACAACAATTCACCGCCCGAGGTAAGAAATATCTGTGCAATCATGCAACTGGGTGAGTATCTACGAGGCAACGACAACGGTCAACTGATGATTTGCCTCGTGCACAAGGGTATCTTTCTAAACTCTATTGATGATTTTTCTAAGGATAACCCTTTGCCTAGTGCTGTTCAAAGTGTTTTGCAGGACTTCGGAGACATGTTTCTCGAAGAAATGCCAGGCGGATTGCCCTCGTTGAGAGGAATCGAGCACCAAATCGACTTCGTACCGGGGTCCCAAATCCCCAACAAACCTGCATACCGGTGTAATCCCGAAGACACCAAAGAGCTCCAAAGGCAGGTCGATGAGTTGCTGAACAAGGGCCTCGTTCAAGAGAGCTTGAGTCCTTGCGCCGTTCCTGTTATACTTGTCCCAAAGAAAGGTGGAACATGGCGAATGTGCGTTGATTGCCGAGCAGTCAACAAAATAACGGTAAAGTATCGTCAACCTATTCCTCGATTAGATGACATGCTAGACGAGTTAAGTGGTTTTTCATGCTTTACGAAGATAGACCTCAGGCCCGGTTACCACCAAATCCGAATGAAACCCGGAGACGAGTGGAAAACCGCATTCAAGACCAAGTTCGATCTCTATGAATGGTTGGTGATTCCATTTGGCTTATCCAACGCACCGAGCACATTCATGTGACTGATGAACCATGTGCTCTAACCGTTCATAAATAAGTTTGTTGTCGTTTACTTCGATGACATACTTGTTTATAGCAAAACTATGGATGAACATGTTGAACACCTAAGGCTAGTGCTTGAATGTTACTTATTCCTTGTTTTCATAAAGAAATAGCTGCGTTAAGTATAAATAGATATATGACTTTCTGTATAACGCTTCTCATCGTCTTAAGTAACATAAATAATTTAGTAATAGCCTTTTCATTTACTTGTTGTGGATTATTCGAACTTGAGCCGTAATTGTTCCGATGCATGAATTTGCTCAAGTGGAGTACAGCAATAGCATGTAATTATTACAATGATTGCTAGTTTGCTACTCCTACGAATTAGTATCTTTTTATGTATAATAATTAAATACTTATGTATTATTTATTAGAATATATATTTATTGTGTTTTCTTGAAGGGCAAAAAGGTCTTTCACTTTTTACTTAGTAGGTTCCCACTTTTAATATAGTGATGATATATATATAATATATATATATATATATATATATATATATTTTTTTTTTTTTTTTTAATTTATTTGAAGAATAAATAAATACTTTTAATTATACGTTGTATATTAATTTGTGATTTATTAATTATTCAAAAAGGAAAAACCCTTACATTGCAATGCATGCATTGCCTCTAAAGGAGAAATTCTTTAGGGGTAGGAAAAAGAAATTCAGTGAGATTGAAAAAAGTGATATAGAGAGCAGCAAAGAAGAGCAATTGTTAGAAAAGAAACTTCTAGGACGAAGTAGAACAAAGGTTATTGATTTGGTAAAATAGAATAATTATTGAGTTACTTTTATAATAAATATTTTTAATTATACATTGTATATTAATTTATAATATATTAATTATTCAAAAATAAAAAATCCCTACATTGCAATTCGTCTAATGGATAAATTCTTGAGGGGTAGGAAAAGAAATTTAGTGAGATGAAAAAAGTGATATGGAGAGCAGCAAAGCAGATCAATTGTTAGAAAAGAAACTTCTAGGACGAAATAGAATAAAGGTTATTGAATGGGTAAAATAGAATAATTATTGAGTTACTTTTATTTAAAAAATGACATATTTGCCCACAGTCGAAACACTTCACATTTATTATATAGTAATAATGAAGAAAATTAAAATATTAGTCTTAACATGGTCATTTTAGTCTCTAGAGCATTTAATGAACTCTGCTTTGGATACGACCTTAGGTAGTCGTTTCGGGAGTTAGGACTCAGATTGACATTCCGATAGTTTTTAAAGCTTCATAAGGTCCATTGGGACCAGTCTGTAGAATTTGAGCTAAATCGGACTTCGTTTGGTATGTATCGAAAGAAGGTTTAAGTTTTTATTGTCGGTAAATCATAAAAAAAGGTTTTCGAGCTCCATTTTAGCGAATGAGCTCCGATTTAAAATCCGAAAGCGATGTTAGGTTCGTATAATTATTTGTGACCTGTGTGAATTTTCAGAAGTGAATCCCAAGGTCGTTTGGATAGTTTCCGCTAAAATGCCGAAAGTTAAAGAATTTGATCTTTTTCATTTAATTCGCATCTTGAGTTTCGAGAATCCGATTTGAGATCTGTTTGAGCGAGTATGTTACATATATTTTATATGACTTGTATGAAAAATTTTGGATTATTTCAAATTTCGTACGGTTCCGTTTTAATTGTTGCCACGTAAACGAAAAGAAAAAAAATTAAATAAAAGAAAAGAAAAGAAAAGAAAAGGAAAAAAAAAAGAAACGAAAGGAAAAGAAAATGAGAATCCAAAGCGGTGGTGTCCTTGAGCTTATAAAAGCTTGGAATGTAGCAGAAACATTAGGAACTCAGAACGTAGAGGAAAAAAATAACGAGAGAAAGAAAATAGAGAAAAGAAAAGGAAAAGAGCAGAAAAAAGATAGAATTGTCGCCCCAGGAGAGTGCGGGAGTATTCCGCCTCTGGTTTATATCATATTGGGTGTAGGAGTATTCCGCTCCAGGAGATTTTAGGAGTATTCCGCCTCTGGTTTATGTCATATTGGGTACAGGAGTATTCCGCCTCAAGAGACTGCATGAGTATTCCGCCTATGGTTTATATCATATCGGGTGTAGGAGTATTCCGCCCCAGAAGAGTACAGGAGTATTCCGCCCCAGAAGAGTACAGGAGTATTCCGCCTCTGGTTTATATCATATCGGGTGCAGGAGTATTCCACCCCAAGAGAGTGCAGGAGTATTCCGCCTTTGGTTTATATCAATATCGGGTGCAGGAATATTCCGCCCCAGGGGAGTGCAGGAGTATTCCGCCTCTGGTTTATATTATATATGGCGCAGGAGTATTCGAGTTGTGTCAGGTTTTTACGTAATTTTTGTGTTAAGTCAAATAATTTCACATAATTTAAAACTGTCTGAATATGTTTTTATATGATTTACATAGGAGAAATTGGGTATGTGACTATCAAATTCAATATAAGTAGCATAGCACACTAACTTTATCGCACGAATTCACTGCAGCTTGATAGTACAATTTAGATGCAATAAGAAAGTATCCAAGATGTACAAAATTACAAAATATTCGTTCTTGGATATTGTATGCTTGCAAGGCTGGTACATTCTTTATGCCTATGAGAGTTTTATTACACATTAACAATACGTGATACATTCAGCGTGCTTTGATTAGTCTCTTTAATTTGCAATCTTCGATAAAAAATTGGTATTGGTATTGGTAGAATTGTAAACTAATAATCAAATGTGAATACCCATAGGGCTCGTTCGGTTGTGGGTGTATTAAAGTAATACCCCCACAAAATCTTGCGCTAATTTACTACCATGTTCAGTTAGTTTGTTCAAATTTTAATATTGATATAACATTAGTACCACATTTGGTTAAAATATAATACATAAAATCTGCATAACTTAATAAGAGAATCTATGCATAATTTTAAGCGGGATGTAAGGTGGAATAATAATGCTGGTATTAGTTATGCGGGTATTAAAATTATAAAATAACAAAAATAACCCTCAAAATAGTAGAAATATTTTTTTAATTTAAATGAAGAATAAATAAATATTTTAATTGTACATTGTATATTAATTTGTGATATATTAATTATTCAAAAAGAAAACACCACCCTTACATTGCAATGCATGCATTGCCTCTAAAGGAGAAATTCTTTAGGGGTAGGAAAAAGAAACTCAGTGGGATTCAAAAAAGTGATATAAAGAACAGCAAAGCAGAGCAATTGTTAGAAAAGAAACTTATAGGATGAAGTAGAAAAAAGGTTATTGATTGGGTAAAATAAAATAATTGTTGAGTTACTTTTGTAATAAATACTTTTAATTATACATTGTATATTAATTTGTGATATATTAATTATTCAAAAATAAAAAATCCCTACATTGCAATGTCTCTAAAGGAGAAATTCTTGAGGGGTAGGAAAAAGAAATTTAGTGAGATGAAAAAAAAAAAAAAGAAGAAACGAGAGCAGCAGAGCAGAGCAATTGTTAGAAAAAAAACTTCTAGGACGGAGTAGAACAAAGATTATTGATTGGGTAAAATAGAATAATTATTGAGTTACCTTTGTTGAGAAATGATATTTTTGCCCATTTTTGAAACACTTCACAATTATTATATATATATATATATATATATATATATATATATATATATATATATATATATATATATATATATATATATGAAGCCTGACATTACAAGGCAAGAAAAGTCCTAAAAGATTTTGAAAATCAGTGTTGTATTTATATTAGTGGAGATAAACATGAGGAGCAAGCCTATGGATAAGACTATGATACTTATTGAAATAGTGGTCATAAAACTATCAATTCTGAAGAACTCAAGGGAAGAAGAATGCAAGCTTTTGTTCATCAAACCAAAATTTAGAAAACAAGGTAAATCATTTGGTGAATTTAAAAAGGATAATTGCATTGAACATAATGAACGATATTTATTTTGGATACATTTTATATCCTACAAGGGTCATTAGCTTTGGAGAGAAAATTTGAAAAAATATTTTTTTTTCTTGAGGACGAGCAAAAGTTCAACTGCGGGGAATTTGATGGATATAAATTATTCATGTAATTTAATATATAAAAATATAAGTTTTAAAATAAAATATTAATATTAATATCATATTCCCGCATATTTTCTAACAATTCTTGCAGGAAAAAAAAATACTGGAAAAGAAAAAAAAATACGGAAGCTAGAAGAAAGAAGCCACTTTTGTCAAAGTAATCTTGTTGGAAGACCCATTTTGGGCAAACAAATTCCAAAATAGCAAATGTGTAATTGGCATGTGAGAAATGGAAGAAAAAGTTACTTTGGTTTTCTACTTTGGCCAAAGATATTGACGATAGCTAGTACATACATGTAATTTAAAAGAAATTAGTTACTTTGATCTCCCACTTTGGACAAAATAAATTGGAGAATGCTAGCATATGGACAAGAATGAATAAAGTAGTTACATTTTCTAAAGTAACAACCAAAAGTGAGAATGTACATGAAGGAAGAACTCAACATTGATAATCCACATTGGCCAAAGTAGAGACATGATTAGCCACTACTTTTTACCATAAGTAGAGGCATTATTTTGCTTAGAAGGGGAAGCCCCCTTTTATCCATTATAATCATTTTCTTCTTTTCTCTCTAGAAAGACAGGAATTAATCTTGGTCTGCCACTTTTTCTCTTTGTAGTAAAAATATTTTTAGTCTTATTAAATTCCTTTGTAGTGTTTGTTACTCCATAATGGTTGGGATAATTGATAAATCTTGATATATTTGTAATATTTATCTCTATTTTAAGAATATGTTTGGTTTGATACTTCCAATCATATTTTCATATTGTGCTAGAATGATATTTTTTACTTAACAAGTATGATCACATCTATATATATTATCTCTTAAGTTATAGATATATTAATTTTGTAATTCTCAGGGAGCAAATTAATATATAAATAACCGATGAACAAAATAATACTGTGAAAGTAACCTTTAGTAATTTATCATTTCAAACCAATAATCCTGATTACCTCAGTTTTAATTCTCACGGAGAAACTGTTGTAAGCAAGATTATATAATTGTCACTAGTTTTACCTCAGTTTTAATTCTCATGGAGTATTTTATTAATTGATTATTTCTTAGTGAGCAAAATATAATTGAATTAGCAATAAGCAATTATTCTTTAGAGAAATACGTGTTACAAAATTGAGATTTTATTAAAAATATTATCAAGTGAATTCAATGATTCCCAACTCTTTTTAAATTTGAAATCTTCCCGAAGTTATCTTTTTTTAGTTAAAGTTAATTAAAATTAAACTCATGTTTCATCAATTTGATTCTCTCAAATAGTATTTAAATTATTACGAGTTGTAGCATAGACAATCTAATCTCTGTGGGGCGATATCTTAAACTATACTATAATTTGACAAGAACGAGCAGGAATACCCTATACACTTTGGACTCATCAAAGATCATGGATGGTCTTGACTGCATTGGAAACAAACAAGTGGGCATGCAAACGGCACGGCAAGCTTTTACTTGCTCAGTTTTCTGACATCACTCGGAACTCTCTTTTTGCTAACTTTTTTTTGCTTTTTATAGGTCTTCCAAACAGGGTGGCTACCGAGCCGAAAGAGAAAAAGAAAAAAGGGAAGAAAGTCCCCGATGCTGGGGAAAGTTTGAATGAACTGGAGGGCCTAATTGGGACCTTTGCAGAAACTGAGGTCCCCAGAGGGTTGCATGGCCAAGGGACTTCGATAGGTAACAATATCTTTCCTCAGCTAACTTATTTCCTTCCTTACTTCTTTACTTCTTTATCTCTAATTCAAACTTTCACAGATTTGAAGAGGAAAAAATCAGCTTTAAAGAAATCCTCCAAGGCTAAGTGGCCTCGAGTAGAGGTGGAACTGCTCGTGGCCCAGAGGCGACAACTGCACCTCGTAGGGGTTGGATTGATAAGCCTGATGAGGAAACTCGTGAGGAAATTGAAGTGGTCGATCTCGAGGAGCCAGCTCACTTTAGGGATAAAGCCAAAATTGGCGAAGCTAAAGCTCCTTCCAAGGAAAAAGTTGCTGAAAACCTTCCTCGCGCCGGGGAGAGGGGGACACCAAGTTCTGCATAGGCCGCTTCCAAGCCTTCAAGTGACTCAGTCTCACAAATAGAGTTCGGAAGGATTGGTATTCCTTCGAACTTATGCCTCTTAGATGATAAAATAGTAGTCCCGGTGTGTCTCAGGGGACTGCTCGGGCAACTAGAGCGGGATCGAACCAAGGAGATGCCTATTACAGACTTGACGACTTATTCCGGCCAACATGCGATTTTTTCAAGGTATACTCCCAACACTTGTGATTTTTCCAACTTTACCTATCTTGGCTATATTTTAACCTTTGTCCAATCCCTTTGTAGAGCTATGTGTATGTAATGAAGGCACTGGAGATTGAAGTCAATCGAGCTTCCTCCCTCAAGAGGATTGGAGATGAGTGGGAGCGTCTAAAGTTCGAACTCCAATCCAAAGTGGTTGAGCTTCAAGGGAAACTACTCAACTCCAGCCTTGAGCTAGATCAAGCCCGTAAGGCTGCCGATAAGTCTGACCTCGAGTTAACCAAAGCTCACGAATATGCTCCTTCTTTCGAGCCACAAATGAGAAAATAAGAGGAAAACCATCGGACAGAAATCTAAAAGTTAACAGATGAAGCCAACACCGAAGTTACAAGAGTCGCCGAGGAATACCATGAAAAACTGAAGGCGTATATGGTTAAAATGAACAAGTTGGCAGCCGAGAAGTAGTCGTTCGAGGCTGAGGTTGGAACTCTTCTTGGCAAGGAAGCATCCTCTTGGCAAGCTCAAGTTAAAGGCCACCAGGTCTTGAGTGGATAACAACTGTCGCACACCTTTTTTTTTCTTTTTTTTTTTAACTCAGATCGAGTCAAAGGTTGGGTTTGACTACTTGACTCATTTGAGTCAGTTTTGGAGTCGCCACCTAATAACTTCATCTAAGGCGTATTACATCACCTAATAAGTCTAAGGGTATAAATTAAACTCCGGGAAGTATTTATAGAGATTCTAGGTAAGAAGTTCTTGTGACTCGGGAAGAAGGTGTTAGACATTTATCGAGTCCCACGAAAGATGGTTTCTGACCGGGTTTATGTTTTGGGATCATAAGCTAAACATATAAGTTCAAACATGCAAAGCTTTTAAAGTAATTCTAGATTAAAGCTATAAGATTATAAGCTAATAGTGCAAATCAAGCTTAGGGTGTCTAACCCAAAAATCAGGCTAAAAAATTAATATTAAATATTAAAAAAAATATTCTATGAAAAACAACTTAAATTAGGCTCACTTTTGCGGTAAAGTCTTTTAAACAATTTTGAATTTGCATTTTTGCCTAAGCCCACTGTTTAGTCGCAGTTTTAGCCTCCAATTTTAACCTTTAACTCTAGAGAAGCCAAAAACGCAAGAAGGACTCAAAATCAGTTTATTTCTGCAAATATGTAAAGCAAATCAGTTTTCTAAAAAACATGCAACATTTTTAGAACTAATTTCCCAAGTACGCAATAGTCAAATATAGGGACAACGGAAAACTATTGTATTGAGGGAATGTTAACCATTTTTGGTAGGGTGTTATGACATTAATTGTCAAACACATTCCAAAAAGGCATGTTGTGTTTCGGATCGCTTTTCAAAATACTTTTATATATATAATGACTAAATATTAAAAACTTATGCAGATTCGTGCTATTACCCTTATTGTTATACCTTCAAAAATAGTTCTTTATACCTATTTGTACAGCCTGACCCACGAAGCTCATACTACCCCTTATTCACTATTTATTAGTGTAAAGAAGGTGTTAGCTTTTCAAAATGATTTGTTTATTTTATGAAAAATTTGGCTCCAGATTTTAAAACCGGTCAGACTCATGTTTTTGCAGAAATAAACCTTAATTAAGATAGATTTGTGAAAATAACTTCTAATTTAGAAAATTTTAGATTATGCCCCTTTATTTTCTGACCTCTAAAACCTATTTTGAGCTGACTATAAACCTGTTTTGTACTTGAACAATAATCAACTTATACCCACTTCCAAACAACAATGCACCAAATAAGAGAAAGGTTAAGAAACAGATCCCCCGTTTAGCCTATTCATAGCAGACCTTTGCTGCGTTTTACAGCCCCCTTTTATTGGGGTTGTGGACTTACTATTCTTTCCCTGTTAAAAGAACAAAGATACAAGAAAGAGATCCTATCGAGTACACACAAGAGAGGTCTAAAGGGATTCAAAAGAATGTCAATTTAAAAAAACAAAAAAGGAGGATGCCACGTATCCACCATAACAAGTCTTCTGCGTTAGCCCTTAGGATGAAACTTTTCATCAAATTTATGTAACCTGCAAAGATGTTAATTTGGTATGACTTTTAAGCCATCTTATTCCCTGCATGGAAAGGTTAGCATGGGTGGTCTTTAAAAACCTTCAATTCGTGCCTTCAAAAAAGACCAAGATATCACAAACCAACAAGCTAATGGCTATCACACGCATACAAACAGATAGGGAACCTCATTATTGAGGCCCAGATCCTTACCTTAAAATAGATGTAACAAGAAACTTAGTAGAGCGGGGTATAACTTGTAATTAATGTAAAAAAGAAAGAGCCTTTTACTTGAAAGGAGGTTTCTTGCCTAAAAGGGAGAAAAGAGTGTTACTGATTGTTTCAGTATGTATACGTGTCCTTTAAGGGTCTGTGGGGACTGATTTATACAGTAATGGGGTGGGGGTTTAAGGCCTTAATTACCTAGCGTGAAAAGGAAAAGAAAAGGAAGTAAATTATTTTTTTAAAAAGAAAAAGAAGAGATATTATGTCAATAAAATAAAATCAAGGAAAATTAAGTTATCTTCTAAAAATAAAGCCATGTTTTCTTTTATACAATTCCAAAAAACAAAGGGTAGCATTAACTTTAAAATTATTAAAAAGGATAGGTTTCCTTAAATAGTCTTAGCTACAATTTCGAAAATTGGAGAAGATAAAAAAATTTTCCTTTTAACCAGAACCCACAGAGCTACAAATCAGCAATTAGTCTACTAATTTTCCAATTATCTTCCTATAACAAATCCTAATTCGATTGAAAATCAAAATATCGTTGAACTAAAGCAAGTTTACTTCAAGATTCTGTATATGTTTACTTTCATTCTTTAGTAAGCATGAAAGAGCAATTTAAAAGCTGAAACAGATTAACATGATGAACAAACAAATCATAGTAGTCGTATTCTCGATTTGTATTTTAACTATTTCTATTACATGGATTGAACTAGAACCCAAGTAGTATTATCCTATCATCAAAGCAGCATAAAAACATTCAAAGAATAGAGTTCTATAACATATTTTCACATGAGGATTCAAACACACAAAAAGGGATAATATGAACAAACCCATAGTTCAAAAGCTGAATGTAAGCATGTTATCAAAGTTTCATTATTTTAAAAAGATAAAAGAAAACAAAAAAAATGGGAAGACATTACTGGATTTCGTCGGGTCGGGCTGAGGTCGATTCAGGCCGGGTCAAAATTGACCTATTTGCTTTCTGCCCGTTTTGCTTGATCTAGTATCCAAAATCTCATTTTCCTTGCATTGGGTACTCCTGATTAGTAGAAATTTGTGTCCAATCTTGTTTTCTTTTTTCAGGTTAAAAAGTGAGAGAAAGAAGTAAGGATTTGATCCTTTACCATAGGGTGGAAGGGACATAGGTGAGAGAGGGAGTAGATGGTCGCATTACTGGCGAAAGGGGGGGAGGTGTAGCGGCAGTTTGACGTGTATTTGGTTGGGTTTTGGGCGAAAGGGGAAATGTTTTTAGGGTTTATTTTAGGGAAGAGGTGTGTTTGGTTAAAGAAACATTGGAAAGTGGATAAGGGCCAAATGGGTGAGCGCGTGCATGGTTCAGATGCGAGCCATGTGTGCACGTGTGGGCTGATGTGTATATGTAGCATTGTGATATTGTGGGGGTGCCAAGTGTATATGTGCATAAGTATATATAAAGTGTATAAAATGTGTATACAATGCGTAGAGAAGCGTACAAACATCTTTAAAATGTCAATGAAATGCAAGAAATAATTAATAAAAATGTAAGGGATACTATTGGTGACTTTAAAAAATAACAAATAATTTTAAATAATTATGAATATATTTAGATAATATGGATAATTGGAAAATGAGTAAAATTATATAAATAGTCGCAGATTATGCAAGCGTCTTTAAAAATGACTCAAGTGGTGCATTTATGCAACATAAATGTATTGAATGAGTGTTAGCATGAATAGGAGATCAATGATAAGGGTGACATGGGCAATTGCATGATAATTAACGCAATTTTGTCTGAAAAATTACTATTGTATTTTGGAATTTAGATACAGACATGTAAAAAAAAAAAAAAAAAAAAAAGAAGACAAAATTGGGTGTCAACAGCTGTCCCTCTTTGCCCGAGGATGATGAAAGAGTCTTCGGACAAAGATGTTGATGAGCAGCCAATTTTGTCATGGTTTTTGGAAAGTGTAGTTAGGAATTATGCCTGTCTAGGAATGATGCACAAAAATGCGATTTTGTGGTGTTTCCAAGACGCCGGAAGGTTTCCTTCAAAAAAAGTGGGCTTGTTGCAAATAATATTCATATAAAATAGACTTTCCAGTCATTGGATTGTCTTACTAATGCATCTCGTCAGGAGATATCTATATGCTCGTCAGGAGCTGCTAAGTGTCTCTCGCCAGGAGATATTTATTTGCTCGTCAGGAGCTCCTAAGTGCCTCTCGTCAGGAGATACCTATCTTCTCATCAAGAGCTGGTAAGTACCTCTCCTCAGGAGATATTTATTTGATCGTCTGGAATTGCTAAGTGCCTTTCGTCAGGAGATGTCTATATGCTCGTCAGGAGCTGCTAAGTAATTCTCATCAGGAGATATTTGTTTGCTCCTCAGGAGCTACTAAGTGCCTCTCGTCAGGAGATATGTGTCTGTTGCGTCGGGCTGTATACCCTGCATACAACGAGTAAAGTGAAGTGCTTAAATAAAATGATGTTACCGTGTCTGCAATGTCGCTCGAAATGTTATCGTGCTCTTGCTTTACAATGCCTGCGCTAAAAGTACAATTTGTAAGTTGTGTGTGTGTGGGGGGGGGGTGGTGTGATTTGTGCATTCATTATCTGCCTCGCGCCTGCCTTTTGTGGTGTCTTCTTTTGCAAATGCTGGACCTTGGTCAAGCTATGTGTAATATGTATAAAAAGGAAAAAAGCGAAAAGAAAACATCCATGTATTTTGAAAAATGATTAGTAAAAATACGTTTTATTCCATTGAATAATAGACCGCATTGTGTAGTACAAGTACAATATTGCAATTGTTGCTTCTCACACCTCACTAAACCAATCCTTGGTGAATTTTGAGGAGTCCACAAAATTATGCCCCAGTTTCTGCACTTTGCCTTTCCTGACATTTTTGAGAGAAACTAAAAAATTTCTGCCCCAGTATCGATCTCTGCCTGTCCTTTTGAATTTTTGAAAGATCCTAAAAAATTCTGACTCAGTGTCTGTAATCACCTAATTTTGGCACAGAAATTAAAAAAAAAAAATCGCTCAAATAAGCCATGTTAATCTTCTCGGATTGTTTGCCTAATTTTCCTGGATTTGTTGTCATTGATAGGTAATTAGCTTACAGATAAAATAATTCTCATGTTTAATTGTGCATTTGCTATTTTCAATAGTGTGATTAGTATAATATCGTGTTGTTTAGGGTTTATCTAATTAATAAGTTTTGCTTAATGTAACTAATTAAATCTTAGAGTCATCCAGTTTTTAACATGTTATGGCTAATGACTCAATCTAATTCAGAAAATGAACAAAAATGTTAGCCATCAAGCCCACTACCTTAGCCTATCTCTTTTGACAAAGCCCAAACCCACACTATAAATCCCAAAAGCTCACATTTCACTCTTTACACCCTTTAGTCTTCTTGGCTAGGGAAACTATGTTGAAATTCCCACCACCCGCCGGAATTCGCCTACCACCGCTGTGCCGCCGCTGGCTACCATCTCCGGTGGCCGGAAAAATATGAAAAATATATCACTCGATTCCTTTCGAGCCCCTCTTTCCATTTCCGTCATTGGTTTCTTCAAAAAGTGAACCGTTTGGCATAGATCGGGAGTCAAATCCTCGGTCAAAGCTTAACTCCGGCGACTTTTGCTATTACCGGTAAGTTTTTGTTTCTTCTTCTTCTTCCTCTCATCCTCCTCTTTCACCTCCCATACCCCATTTCCCCCAAAAAAACCCGTCCCTAGTCCCGTTCTTTTTTAGTCTGTTTTCTGGTTTTTTTCTTCCTTTTTTCTTCTTATTTTTTCCGTTTTCTTTTCTCTGTTATGGTGTTGCCGCTGCTATGTTTTATGTTTTGAAATGATGGTGGCTGTTTGTGATGATTGGAGCGGCTGTTATGTTTGATTAGGCAGTGATTTTTGTGGGGCTGTGATGTTTGATGTCGTGAGTTCGTGAGACTGTGATGATAAATGTTATCGATTCCGTGAGTTTTGAGGGTGTATGGATGCAGTTGTGAGTGAGGACTGAGGTTGATACCGTGGGGGGGTGCTGTTTTGATTTGTTTTCGTGGAGTTAAGGGAGGAGTGGTGATGATTTGCTTGACTTAGAGGGCTGTTTTCACATAGATTGTTTGGTCATGCAGTAGATCCAAGGTACGAGGCAGTACCAAGGGCGAGGCTGTTTATTTGGGTGATTGGTTTTGGTTTTCTTGATGATTTTCGAGGGCTGTTGCTATGTGAATGGTGTTGGTGAAGGTGCTGCGATAGTAGTTCGATGGCAGCAATAGTGGCGTCGTTGTAATAGTGGTGTAATGTTTGAGTTTGATCCAACTGTGGTGAAATAGTAATGCCGGTCCTGTGACATTGATGCAGTAGCTGTGATGGTGGCCAATGAATCAAGGCTCGGCAACGAAATAGCAATGGTAATGAGAGCGGTTCTGGCTCGACGGGTTATCAGATTTAGTCCTTGATGCTTTCTTCCTTTTTGTCTAGATCTTTGATAATAATGGAAAATATTTTAGTACTTGTTTTTTAAGCTGTAAACCAGTTGGCTTATGGTCGTATTCATGTGGCTGTTTAGTTTTAGGGTGTTATTGAGGTTCAATTTGCTAAAATTGGTTAATGGCATATATGAGAATCCAACTGGGCTAATTATTGTTGTTGTCTAAACTTGTTTAGCATGAATGAGTTCCGTTATATTGAAGTTCATCTTTGTTAATCGGATAATAGAAGTGTATGCG
Organism: Petunia axillaris subsp. axillaris; assembly: GCA_029990575.1. NCBI lineage: Eukaryota > Viridiplantae > Streptophyta > Magnoliopsida > Solanales > Solanaceae > Petunia > Petunia axillaris. The sequence continues at coordinate 5,069,410 of JARKNS010000001.1, read as the reverse complement.
TGTCTGGTTGAGTTGTTCAATGCCCTTTTTAGCCATGATTCTGCTTATGATCTTAAGTAATGAATATCTTTGTGTCGTTCAGTTGTTTGTTCTTGTTTTGGTTTGAGTTTTGGTTTAGCTTAAGATCTGGTTACCTTTTAGTTTAATTCTAAGTTAGTTTGGTCATTTAGTTAGTTTGGGGCTGATTTAGTTGGCTTAGTTGGTCCTAGTTTCTTCTAGTTAGTGTAATGAGTATTGGGTGTTCTTTTAAAGGACTCCACTTGTATATTTTCAGCTTTTGGTACTATTTTAGAGGGCTGAAAACAGTGGCTATAGTTGATGTACCTTTGTTGAAAATTGTACCAAAACACTCAAGTAGTAGGGGTATGGGCTTGTACTTTCGTACAAGTCCACACCCCACCTTTTGGCTCTCAATTTCAGCCATAAATAGAGCATTTACTACTTTTTAAGACAGGACTGCTGGCTGAAAATACACAGGGGAACCAGCTGAAAAACATTGAGAGAAAGAGAGAGAGTAAAAAAAGATAAGCAAGTTAGATCAAAGAATTTAGAACCAAAGACTACTACTCTTAAGAGTCTTTGGGGTTGTAAATTCTTGAGTTTTAAGTCAAAGAAAGGGTAAAGAGTGGGCTGTTGCTGGATTTTGCTGGACTGCGTTGTCTTTTTGTTTGCTTTGGTCTTGGTCGTTTGCTTAAGGATTATATGTTGGCCTTGAGGAAATTTCTATACATTAGGTAAATATTTCACCTTGTATTTTCCTTTGAAAGTTTACTGGTGTGTATGAAATGGCTTAAGCCAAGCCTAAAGAATTCTTATCCATTTGTGTTGACATTTTTTTTAGCATGTTGTATATTTGTTGTCATGATTGAAAAAGGGTAAAAGGATTTGAATTGGTTAAAATTCTTTAACCACATTATGCTGAAAACAATGACTTTATGTTGAGATAATTTTGGATATTTCACTTCTTGTTTCTGTTTAAAATTGGCGTTGCTCAAAGTTGCACCGAATCTGGGAAATATGATTATTTGTGTAAAATGGGACCAGAGCTAAAAAATTGGAAATGGTAGGCAAATTTTCGGGCGCAAAACGTGTAAACAAGTACCCCTTTAATTGAAAGTTTTGAAAATTGGTTAGCAAAATCGAAGTAAACAGGTTGTAAAAATTGGATGATGATTTGTTTGGCCAATTAGATTACTTGAAACTAAAAAAAAAAAATATGATTTGCGGAGGCAGCACCTATTTGAACTCAATTATTTAAAACGACCTATTTGTGCAAAGTAACCCTTTTTTTTTAATCAAATCTAATAATTGTAAAAGTTATGTCAAAATCTCAAGAGAATTACAGTAGTGGGCTGTTCTGCACAAAAGGTAAGGTATTTAACCTATCGTTTTTCTGAAAGCTTATTGGGCCTAATATTTTTTGCAAAAAAGGTCTATTATTTGGTAATTCTTGGATAAACAGTCTTTATTTTTAAAAATAGTCATATTTTTATAGAGTTATTTGGGTTTCCAACTCATTTTTGTTAAATTTTATTACTATTTAATAGCGGAATATAATCGATTAGGCAAACTAAATAGGAGCGAGAAGAGTTTTCATGATTGAGTTTAATAATAAGTATGACTCGCGGTCTGCTTATTAGGCTAAAGGAAATTAATTCTATTAAAGCCATGATAATTTTTTGCAAATAATCTTTTACGGTAGCTTATTAATGCAAAAGGGATAGCCCACTATGATTTTTCGCAAACAACTCACATTTTAATAAATAGTCTCAATAAAGTTGATTAAATTTTTTTAGACAAATCCTTTGTGAAGTTGGAAATGCGTAATAAATTTTACTTATCTATTTATCTAATTATTCATTTACTATGAATCAAAGTGTAAATTCGTCATGTCCTCCGTGAGATTGGATAAGAATAACGCTTTTAAGTTTTTTTTTTTTCTGAATCAATGTGTAAATTCGTCCAGTCCTCTGTGAGGTTGGATAAGAATAACGCTTTTTAATTTCTCTTAAATCAAAGTACACATTTAAATTAATGACATTAATATAACAACTATATTTAATAAATTAAAATTACGATAATAAAGCAACTGTGCTTGGCACAGGACTCGAGGGTGCCTAATACTTTCTCGAGAGTCAACTGAGAACCTTACCCAAATCTCTAACGCAGACCATTAGACGAGTCAGAGGTGTTCCAAGGTACCTTTTGGTGACTTGGCACATCTTAAACTATGTCAAGTAGCGAATCCGAGTTCTCTAAATAAATTCGTACCTTTTTGAACACCAGTCACGAGCCTTTATATATACACCCTACCCGCACCTCAGGAATGAATTATTTTTAGGGCGTGACAGCTTGACGACTCTGCTGGGGAAATTAGTGAAAACTAGAATCTCCGGCTTTTTGATAAAATTATCGCATGTTTTAATTTATTAAATATTTAGTTATTATATTCTTGCCGTTATCACATGAAAAGTTGAATGTTACTGCTTTGATATCGTTGAACTGTATATAAATTGTCTTCCTCCGCAACCATCTAAGTCTCTGAAACACACGCACACGTGCACTTATCAGATTGCTTGTGGCATCTGGGACTTCTTACTAAATTACCCATGATTTAGGAGGAAGGCGTGACGGGATTTTAGGCCGGACAAACTGTCTCCGGATGGCCCTGATGCGCTTTCCGCTCGGTTTGTCCGCCGGGTTTTTTCAACCAGTCTAGACACTATGTCAGTTGTGTCACCTAGAGTTAAACCTTTAGGCCCAATTATCTGAATCATATTTGACCTAATGAGGTGCAGTACACCGATATTGCACTTGTCTAGGATGACTACCCTTTTGTCCAAGCGGGACCTACTTCTCAAAAGAGACATGTCCAAGGCATTTTATGTTTTGCATGCGTCTAGAAAAAACAGTTATGCTGACCAATTTGGAGAGAGACGGATTTCAAAAGAAATCAAAAAAAATGATGAATGAAAGGAAAAGTGAGGAAGTAGGGTGAATTTTATGTTTTAAATGTAAATGTCTTGTACTTTTATAAAATCGAGTCATACTACTGTAATGGCAAATTTCTGTAAAGCGCCAGTGTTGATCGTCTTTTGTAGATGTCAGTTTTGCGTCGTTATAATGACGAAAATTTTACAAAAAAATATATACTTAGCAGTTAGAAGTCGGAAAAGATTTTTGGTGTCAGTTTTCACGTCGTTATAATGGCGAATTTTTAGAAAAGGCTCGTATATCAATGTCGGAAGTTTTTGGGATCCAGTTCTTCACGTCGTTATGCTTGCAAATTTTTTGCAAAACAAATACTGTAGTTTCATTACATTCAATAATTTTTTTTTGATGTCAATGTTGCGTCGATGTAACGTCGAATTTTTTCTTTTGTAAATTACATCTAAATATCAATGTTGGTAATTTTCTGGAGTCAGTCCTGATGCCGTTATGATGGCAAAATTTTTCGATTCTCTTCGAGTCAACTTTACGTCGTTACAATGACAAAAGTTTTGTTGAAAATTGGACTTTCGAATTAGAAGTTTAGGCATATGTTTTGCTCTGTCGGTCAGTTGTTTTAAGTTGTTTTCAGGCTTTCAAACATTTGACACATTTCATTAGGTACAATGGATGCATTATCTTCTAGGTCGATCAAGAGAAAATACCCTACTGATTCCACCCTCTATCATGATCACTGATGGCCCACCCAAATCGGATAAATCTTTGAAGTCTTGGTGGGACATAATGAATAATATGCAGAAGAAATTAATCCAGGATAAGATTGGTTTTCTGACTGACCTTGTGACTAAACCTATTGTCCCACGTCGAGAGTTGATCAGTGCACTAGTTGGGTTTTGGAACCCAAACCAAAATACTTTCCGTTTTAAGGGGTTCGAGATGACACCGACCCTCGAGGAAATAGGTGGGCTTATTAAGCTAGATTTTGAGAAAAAGAACATGATCTCTCCGAAGAAGGTTAATGAGTACGACTTTTTTAGTAACCTCAAGGTACGAACAGACCTCTCAATCTCTAGTGTTCGTCAAGGCTGGATTTCTTTTGACTACCTTTATGTTCGTTTGGGGCCAATAATGGTTTTAAAAAGCATGGATTTGAGTTCCATGACAAACTGAAATATGAACATAGGGTGCAACTTTGTCCTGAGGTCTTTGTGTTCACTTTACTGGGGTTACTAGTTTTTCCTCTACCGGATAAAGAGATATCTATTAAGGTCAGTTGGATCCAGCTTTATATAGTGGAGCACCGAATGCTACTATCATCCCGACAATTCTGGGTAGTATATTTCATGCTTTGACCCAATGTCACAAAAGGAGAAAGCGGTTTCTTTGAGGGGTGTAACCTCCTATTACAGGTCTGGTTCTTGGAGCATGTCCGCCCTTGCCCACCTCGTGATACTGTTAGATACTGTGACACTGATTATCTCGGGTACCATCTCGAACATATCGAGAAGTATAAATTCCCAAAAAATGAGCCAGATTGGAGGCCTTTCTTGAACTCTCTCACGCTGGACAGGGTTTTATGGCAGTATAGCTGGCTTCCCAAGGTGGAAGTTGTGCATAGATGTGTGGACCGTCCTTTTCTAGTTCTGATGGGTTTGACGGTATCACAACCTTATGCTCCTCAGCGTGTGCTTAGACAGCTGGGTCGAAAGCAGGAGATCCCAATAGTTGAGGACATGAGTGCATACGTCTCAGGCTATATCCATTCCACCCAACTACCCTTAGAAGTGATATCTTGCGCTTGTGGGAGGATACTAGGAGGTGCCTCGCAGAAATTACACAGGTCCAGGATAGACTTAGGGGGGAGGTCGTTCGGGAGTACAAATTATGGTATTACCACCAGCCCATACCCAGAGAGATTCCCGCGTGGTCGAGAGCAGGCACGGTTGACATTGAGGCCAGGTTGGATATACAGGTTCAGCTTGCTAGGCGTGATATTGGGGAGGAATACCGCGCTACCATGCAAAGCTTGATTGCAGAGAGGGACACCGCCAGAGCTGCTCAGTCAGAGACTGGGGATTTAACACATCAGCACTCAGATACTATCAGGTCGTCTTCATGACTTGCATCATAGAGCATTGACAGAGAGGGACACCGCTCTAACTGCCCAAGCTGAGAGCGACAGATTCGTACAGAAGTGCCTTAGGAACGTTGACCGATTGCATGAACAACTTGATCAGGCAGTGATTTTGAAGAATGATGCATTGAGATTGGCCACTACCCAGCTTCAACAAATAGCCGTGTCAAGGGGAGTCATTGATCGAGGTCAGGAATGGGTGTTGGAGTTGGCAAACTATTTGGCTCAGATATGCATAGACCATAATAACTCGCCTAATAGGACTATCCTCATTGAAGCTCCCTGATTATGTGAGGAATGTAGCACGGCAAGTGGACATATTGCGTGATGCTTTGAGCCAGCCTTTGCCACCAGCCGAGGGAGATCCCGAGGAGCCATTCGAGTTCGACCCAGAGGAGCCAGCTGACTTTGTGCCCCAGTCACCTTAGTAGATACATCAGGCCAAGATGATGCAGATTATTACCTTTTGTCATTTATTTTACATCTTGGCATGTTGTACTTTATGTCGCTTTTGAATTTAGCATGTTGTAATTTATTTTCACTTTTTTCAGTCATTTGTACGTTTCTTTTTGTCGTGCTCCGGAAGCACTGTATGTACTCTTTTTTTTTTTTTTTTTTGGTAATTAAAATCTTTCGCTTATTTTTATGTATCAATTTATTTCACCCTCTAGCCTCACTTGAAAAAAAAAATACAAAAAGAAAAAAAAAAGAGAATGAAAGAAAGAGAAGAAGAAAAAGAAATCAAACAATACACTTGGGGATCTAATCTAAACCAATTCGGGATGACGCATAACGACCTTAGGCATTGGTTAGGCTGACGAGCAAATTCATGTTCCATGCTATCTTGTTGCACTAACGTGTTTTTGATTCAATAGAGCTTGAGCAACTGCAGTGCTAGCCCCACATTCCTATTCCACCAGAATCAAGGGACCACTGCCTGTTCCGGAAATGGTTGAAGCACCTCTTCAGGAAAACACTCCAACAACGATGGCAGAGGAAACTGAGAACACTGAGCTGGTTCGTTTAGCTGAGCAACAGGCTAAGATGGCCGGAGACTTCACGGCTATGAAAGAAATGATGATGCAGCTGGTTCGTAACTTGGCAACAGTTCAGGCACCTCCTGTTCCACCAGGTGCTGCTGGTTTCATGGAAAATACTCAGCTACCAGGGCAAGGGCAATCCACAATGGTAGAAGACCCCCGTTACCCCCCGGGATTTGGTCCACATCCGGAAACTGACAACGCAGCCGGACCTTTTACTGTACAACCTGGGTACAATTCCCACAGCATGGACAACATGGCCAACCCTAAGTTCCTGCCACAACATTCACCGTTCCTGCAGGACACACTCTGCAAAGATCGCAGTGACCTACAGTTAAGGGCCCGTGATCAACAGTTTGACCAAGGTCAGGGTAATATGTGCCACCAAATCGAGTCGTATGATCACAGACACCACCCAGAATCACATGCTGATATCGAGAGGTTGGGAAAAATATAAGAGAATGACTTTGCTCGGAAATTGAAAAGCTTGGAGCAAACTATGAAAAACATACAAGGGCAAGGGTGTAAAACCAATATTTCATATAAAGACATGTGTTTGTTCCCTCATGTGCCATTGCCTGAAGGTTTTTGTTCCCTCATCTACCTTAACAAAATGAGGGGCATCGAGAAGGATGAATTGTTGATGGCATACTTTGCTGACAGTTTGGGAGGACCGGCAACAGAATGATTTGTACAACAAGATGTTTCGAAGTGGGTCACCTTTGATGACATGGCCAGCGCTTTCCTAAACCATTATGGTTATAAAATAGAGGTTGCTCCTGATCGTTCTTCTTTGATGACGATCACAAAAAAATCAAGTGAAAGTTTCAGAGAGTATGCCTACAGGTGGCGCGAACAGGCAGCACGTGTGAGCCTTTTGATCCCAGATGATATATGGTTGAAGAATTCGTCGAAGTGCTCGATGAAACATACTATCAAGTGATGGCCTCTGCCATTGGGAAGCAGTGAGAATTGGGGAGATGATTGTGAGAGGAATCAAGGCAGGCAAGATTGTCAGCCAAACAGCTTTGAGAGCCACTACCCAAGCGTTGCAATCAAGGTTAGGTGCTTTTGGGAAGAAGAAAGAAAAGAAGGATGAAGTAGCAATGGTTGGTCCTGGACCGAGAAGAAATGACGGAAGATACAAAGACCGTCAAGGGTACATTCAGATACCCCCGCCACAACAATTCTATCCACCTCATGGCCAACAATTTGCCATGCCGCAGTTCTCATCCCTGTCAATGCAGCATCTTATTCTCAGCCGCTATCTTGTCCACAATGGCGTGCACCCCCTGCTCCAGTCCACTATAATAATCAACAGGCACATGCTCAATTCCCGGCTCAGCAGGAGATGCCTTATCGACCACGAGGTCCACCGGGCTTACGTCCGAACATGCAACAGAGAAACATGCAACAAGAGAAAAGGGAGTTCACCCCATTGGGGGAAACTTACACTAATTTGTTTGAAAAGTTGCAACAAGCCAATCTGTTGAAACCAATCCCGGGAAAAGTGAACCCCAACGGAAGAGTTGATCATTCACGCCATTGTGCATTTCATTCTAGAGCACCTGGACACGACACAGAATCCTGCTGGGAACTCAAAAGGGCAATCCAGGCAATGATAGACAACAATCAGATAAAATTCATGGGGGATGAAACACAAAATTTGAATTAAAATCCTTTGCCAGCTCATGATGTTCAAAACAACGTACACATGGTAGGGATGGTATGCACAGAAGAAGACATGAAAAGGAAATCCGCCAAGCAGATTGTGGCAGTTGGTCCCTCCCCAGACATCAAAGGCCCTGAGCCATTTATTATTGTAATCGGGGGAAAGTCAAGAGCGTCTGTTGTCAACAAAGCAAAGCAAGATGCAGCTGTTGAGCCAAGTTTCACAATTCCGGCTGCAAAGCAGGAAAAAGTTCATGACAGTGTACCAACATTTATTGTGCAAGAGGCATCATGCCAGAAAACTCTGGTCTTCGAGGTTAAGACAAAGAAGTGTGAACCGGTTATCATCACTCAAGCAGCGCAACTCCCTGTCAAAAGCACAAAAGCTATTCCTTGGAACTACAACAAGACAATTGTGTCTTACAACGGGAAAGAAATCATGGAGGTCGTTGCAGATATAAATGGTCTAACTCAATCCGGGAGATGTTTTACCTCGGAAGAATTGAGAAAGGCAAAGCCAGGTTGAGAAGACCAAGGACCCATCAAAGAGCCAGTGTCCGAGAAAGAAGCTGAAGAATTTTTGAAGAAAATGAGATCGACAGATTATTCTATCGTCGAGCAATTGAGAAAGACTCCAGCTCAGATATCACTCTTGTCTCTACTTATGAACTCTGTAGCACATCGCAACGCTCTGTTGAAAATACTAAATGAGGCCTACATTCCTAAACAAACTACTGTGGCTAATTTGGAAGCACTTGCTGGCAGAGTATTTGAGACTAATCGTGTGATGTTCACCGATGAGGAGCTGCCAGCAGAAGGAACCGGTCATAATCGGGCGCTTCATGTCTCATCCAAGTGTGAAGACTCCTATGTCACACGTGTTCTAATAGATGGCGACGCAAGATTAAACATTTGCTCTCTGTCTACATTGAAGAGTCTAAAGGTGGATATGAGCAAAATCAGGGCAAGTTTCTCTGTTGTTCGTGCTTTTGATGGTGGAGTTCAAGAATCTTTGAGCATCATCAATCTTGAGTTAACCATTGGTCCCGCTACCTTCAGCATTGAGTTTCAAGTCATGGAAACAGATGCATCGTACAATCTGTTATTGGGCCGACCATGGATTCACATGGCTTGTGTTGTACCCTCTACAGTTCATCAGGTGGTCAAGTTTACTTAGGATAATCAAGCTGTCGTAGTTTATGGAGAGGGTGACTTATAGTTTAACAATAGCCTGGACGTACCAGCCCTCGAAATTGTCACCACACGCCCGACCATCATGTATAAAACCTCTGATGTGGTGTATGTGGGAAAAGTAACAGAGGGGAAACCTATACCCATCCCAATAGTGTCAGAGACGTCTATTATGATGGCATCTGAAATGATAAAGCATGGTTTCCAATTTGGAAAGGGTCTGGGAGCATCACTACAAGGCAGGGTAAATCCAGTTTATCCAAACGGTGTGCAAGGCACGTGGGGACTAGGGTTCAAGAAAAAGAAATCGGAAGTTTGGTCTCTCCCAAAGCCAATTCCGTGTCTCGCTCAGTCTTTTGTGGGTTATGTCATGAAACCAAAGGTTGTCGCTACAAATGTCAACACAGTGGAAGACAATTAGGATGCACCATTTGATCTAGGTGGCATATTGAAATCTGCATGGTGCAGCCGGGTGAAGGTTCCAGCAATGCTTCAATATAGTACATTGGCCCGGACGTGCACCTGACTAACTGGAATGCAACTCCTTTCCCCATCAGGAAGGGGTCTTGGTAGACTGTTGTTTTACAGTTTTCTTTTGAATACACTTGGATATTCTAAGGGTTGTATGCCAAGTGTATTATTTTGCTCATCTTTCCTTTTGTAATTCAAACCCTTTTTTTCATTAATGAAAGGCCTAAGAGCCAAGCTTTCCTTCAATCTCTGTTCATATTCCTAATTTTATTCTACTTTTATTTATCTATAGTGATATATCTCTTGGTCCTGATATCATGACATGTTCAAGGAGCTTATCGTCCATCCAGGGACCGCAATCTGATTTTGGCTCCATAAACATAGTTGAGGTTGAAAGTGATGAAAAAAATATTGAGGAGTTTGTTAACGAGATTGCATATGATGGGGAACATGCTTATTTTGAAATAGGCCTGGAAGTTGGACGCCATGAGGGCAGGCCTAAACCCAATTTGGCTGATACAGAGGATGTTAATCTTGGGAGCCCTGATGATGTGAGGGAAACCAAGATAAGCATGTATGCCCGACTTGAAGTGAAGAAAGATATTCGGAAAGTGCTTTTTGAATATCGGGATGTTTTTGCATGGTCATATGATGAGATGCCGGGTTTTAGTTCTGAATTGATAGTCCACAAATTGCCAATTCAACCTGGTTTCCCCCCAGTGAGACAAATGCAACGGAAGTTCAAAACTGATATGATCAAGAAAATTCATGATGAAATAATGAAACAGTTGGATGCAAAAGTGATTCAATCGGTTCAATACACTACTTGGGTTGCAAATGTTGTTCCGGTTCCTAAGAAAGATGGAAAAACAAGGATATGTGTCGACTATCGAGATTTGAACGAGGCAAGTCCCAAAGATAACTTCCCGCTGCCTAATATTTACACTATCGTAGATAATTGTGCCAAACATGAGATACAATCCTTTGTTGATTGCTATGCCGGATACCACCAAATCCATATGGATAAAGATGATGCATACGAAACAACATCCACTACGCCTTGGGGAATGTATTGCTATAGAGTGATGCCGTTTGGCTTGAAAAATGCTGGGGAAACCTACGTGAGGGCTATGACTGCCATTTTCCATGATATGATGCATAAAGAAATAGAAGTGTATGTGGATGACATGATTATCAAGTCTAGAAAGGCTGAAGAACGCGTGAGAGATCTCAGAAAGTTCTTTGAAAGGCTCCGTAGGTACAATCTGAAGCTGAATCCAGCCAAGTGTGCATTTGGTGTGCCTGCTGGAAAGTTATTATTTAGCAGGCGAGGTATTGAATTAGATCCCGCAAAGATCAAAGCAATACAAGAATTACCTCCGCCTCGAACCAAGAAGGATGTTAAAAGCTTTCTAGGCAGGCTAAATTACATCAGCAGGTTCGTTGCTCAACTTACCACAATATGTGAGCCGATCCTCAAGTTTTTGAAAAAGAATGCATCAATTGCATGGACCGAAGAGTGCCAAGAAGCCTTTGACAAGATCAAACAATACTTGTCAAATCACCCTGTTTTGGTTCCGCCTGAGCCTGGCTGACCATTATTTTTGTACTTGTCAGTCAATGAAAACTCCTTCGGTAGTGTACTGGGGCAACATGATGCCTCAGGAAAGAAAGAGCAGGCAATTTATTATCTGAGCAAAAAGTTCACAGATTGTGAGGCCAGATACACTTTGTTGGAACGGACGTGTTGTGCCCTAACTTGGGTAGCACAAAAATTGAAACATTATCTTTTGTCCTATACCACTTATCTGATTTTCCGGATGGACCCATTGAAGTACATATTTCAGAAGCCAATTCCAACCGGCAAACTTGCAAAATGGCAGATCCTGCTCACAGAATTTAACATAGTTTATGTCACAAGAACTGCAATGAAATCTTAAGCCTTAGCTGATCATTTGGGATGATGATTATGATCCATTGAAGGCTTACTTTCCTGATGAGGAGATAGATATGCTTGAAGAATTGATTAATGAAGAAGAGCACGTGTGGAAAATGTACTTTGACTGTGCTTCCAACTCAAAAGGACATGGTATTGGAGCGGTCCTCATCTCTCCCACGGGACATTATTATCCGGCACCTGCCCAACTTCATTTTAGTTGTACTAATAATACATCTGAGTATGAATCATGCATAATGGGTTTGCGTATGGCGCTAGACATGGACATCAAAGAATTACTGGTGATCGGAGATTCAGATCTTTTGATACGCCAAACGAAGGGTGAATGAGAAACTCAAGACCTTAAGCTGATCATGTACAAGCAGTGTATGGACGATCTTCGCCAAAAGTTCGATGTTCTAAAGTTTAGACATGTTCTCAGAATACATAATGAGCTGGCTGACGCATTGGCTACATTAGCCTCAACGTTTGTCCATCCTGATAAAGCCCATATTGATCCGTTAGAGATTCAGGTCCAAAGTCAACATGCATACTGCAATGTGGTTGAAGAAGAAATTGACGGTAAACTATGGTATTTTGATGTCAATAATTTCCTTCAAAACGGGACGTATCCGCCAATGGCAGAAAACAATCAAAAGAGAACCCTTCGACGATTGGCAAGTGGTTTCTTTTTTAGTGGAGGGGTGGTGTAGAAAAGGACACCTGATCTGGGATTGTTAAGATGCGTGGATGCAACTGAAGCCACGAGGATTCTCAATGACTTGCATTCAGGGATCTGCGGACCCCACATGAGCGGGCACGTGCTAGCTAAGAAAGTAGTCAGAGCAGGATACTTCTGGCTTACCATGGAACATGACTGCATTACTTTTGTGCGAAAGTGTCATCGATGCCAAGTACACGGTGATTTGATACATTCACCCCCTTTAGAGCTGCACACAATGTCAGCCTCTTGGCCTTTTACAGCATAGGGGATAGATGTTATCGGGCCTATTGAGCCAAAAGCATCAAATGGGTATAGATTCATTTTGGTTGCAATAGATTACTTTACCAAATAGGTTGAGGCCGTCACTCTCAAGTCCGTGACCAAGAAAGCCGTGGTGGATTTTGTTCATTCTAACATTATTTGTCGCTTTGGTATCCCGAGTACCATCATCACCGATAATGCGAAAAATCTGAACAGTCATTTAATGAATGAAGTGTGTGAAAGATTCAAGATCATGCATCGAAGTTCCACACCTTACCAACCAAAGGAAAATAGCGCAGTCGAAGCAGCCAATAAGAATATCAAGAAGATCCTTAGGAAAATGATACAAGGATCTCGTGATTAGCATGAGAAGTTGTCTTTTGCTTTGCTTGGTTGCCGCACAACTGTGCGCACTTCCACAGGTGCGATCCCGTATTCATTGTTATATGGAATTGAAGCAGACATACCCGCTGAAGTTGAAATACCATCTCTTAGGATCATTGTGGAAGCAGAGATTGAGGACACAGAGTGGGTCAAAACCCGATTGGAACAATTATCATTCATTGACAAAAAAAAGGCTCAATGCAGTTTGTCACGGTCATTTGTATCAGCAAAGAATGGCCCGAGCCTACAACAAGAAAGTGCGCCTCCGCGACTTGAAAGAAGGGCAATTAGTCTTGAAAAGAATCTTTCCTCATCAGGAAGAAGCTAAAGGGAAATTTGCTCCAAATTGGCAAGGGCCATATCTGGTAAAGAAAGTATTGCCAAATGGCGCCTTGTACCTTACAGATCCAGAAGGCAAGACAACCGAAATACCCGTCAATGCAGACGCGGTCAAGAGGTATTACATTTAACTCCAATATGGCTTTCAAATTGGGATGAATGCAAGGCTTTTGTTCTCTTTTTCTATCCCAAAATGTATCCCTTATTAGCACCTTGTACTTTGAGGAATGTTCTCAGTTGGAATTAATGTAATTGTACCAAAATGAAATGAAACTGAAAAGCATCAAAAGAAACTTAGACGTTTGCCTAGAGCTACGTCTGACCTGATTCCTCTCAAAAGGATATGTAGGCATCCATTCCGGTGCGGTCGCAACAAGAGAAAATTCCTCTTTCCCTGTCTATTTTTATTCGCGCAAAGCTTGCCTCCAGGCTTGCGGGGTATGTCAATAAAATCAAGGACCCCAGTTTATCCTAAACAGGGCAGAAGTTGTTTTTATTTTTAAGAAAATAGAGGAAATTAAGTATTCCTCCCCATTTTCTTTGTGTTCGTAACAGTGAAAAGTTCATTCTTTTCTGTTTCATATTGATGCAAAACTTGCCTCCAAGTTTGCGCCCAACATCAAAAGAAATTTAGATCCCTCTTTTATGCTAAACTGGGGCAGAAGTTTGTTTTAATTTTATTTCATAAATAAAATAAAATAAAAACGAACTTCTATTATTTTTGTTTCATCTATTTACATGTTTCATGAGATGTTTGGCATACCACTCTCGAAGTCAAGGAAGAAAAACAAAGCGCCCCAGTTCATTCTATGGGGCAAAAGTTTTTATCTTTTAAAAGAAAATATGTCCAAAGGGGAGCGGATTGTACGCAGAAAATATGTCTAAAGGGGAGCGGATTGTACGCAATCACCTCATGATGCGTTTTGGAGAGCTTATGTCAAATTTTCCTTTATGACAAGTCGATGATGCCATCGAAAGAGATGTTTGTGTTGTAAATTGAATTGAAAAAAAAAAGAAGAGAAAAGAAAAAAAAAGAGAAAAAAAAGTCTTGCCGGTGAAAAACTGAGAAGGTGCCGCAAGACAAACAATGAGGCAAAAGATTAAAGAGAGAGGCTAGTTGGCGAAAACTCGAAAGGGCGCTACTAGTCGACTTGAGAGTCACCTCAACTTGGTTATGGTTTGATATCTTCCATGGAGAAACTCTCAAAAAACGAGTGGCACTGGTCGTGGTTATGGTTTGATATCTTCCATGGAGAAACTCTCAAAAAACGAGTGGCACTGGTCGGACGAGGTCACCCACGATACATGTCATGATCATCAAGGCCGCCAGTATATTGCCAGATAAGTTTCCCTTTTCAGAAAGACGTTCCCTGTCCAAACGACTTTCGTCCTTAAGCTTTTTATTCCATTTTGTGCATCTTGCCTCACCACTAATTCCTCACCCTTTCGGCGCTAACCTCACATGAGCAACAAAAGAAAATTGCAAAACTCTGTTTTTCAGGATTCAGGGTTAATTCCAGCAAGCAGGGCACACCCTCGACAATGGAAAGGTTTCAGCGAGTCATGACCAACCTTGATAATGGAGCACCGAACATCAGGCCAGGGGAACGGCATACCGAATTGTATCATGAAGAGTGGACATGTTTGGGAGAAGCTTTAGGCATTTGTTCATCCCATATTATTGTGAAGAATAGAACAAGAATCACCAAGCTTACTTGCAAGATCAGAAACAGAGTGTATCCATGATGCAGAGGGTCAATGTGACATTTGCTATGTCGCCAAGAAAGAGATAGGACCACTTGAATTGGGGAAGTTGCGCTAGATGTCAGATGGAACTCCATTTCCTTTTCGAGTCAGTTTCGCTCAAAGATCGCGTCATTTCCTTTTCATGCCAAAATCTGCTAAAAGATAGCGATCATTTTCTTTTCAAGTCAGTTTCGCTCAAAGATAGCGTCATTTCCTTTCCATGTCAAGATCTGCTAAAAGTTAACGATCATTTTCTATTCAAGTCAGTTTCGCTCAAAGAATAGCATCATTTCCTTTCCATGTCAAGATCTGTTAAAAGATAGCGATCATTTTCTTTTCAAGTCAGTTTCGCTCAAAGATAGCGTCATTTCCTTTCTATGTCAAGATCTGCTAAAAGATAGCGATCATTGTCTTTTCAACTCAGTTTCGATCAAGGATAGCGTCATTTCCTTTCCATGCCAAGATCTGCTAAAAGATAGCGATCATTTTCTTTTCAAGTCAGTTTCGCTCAAAGATAGCGTCATTTCCTTTCCATGTCAAGATCTACTAAAAGATAGCGATCCTTTTCTTTCCAAGTCAGTTTCGCTCAAAGAATAGCGTCATGTCCTTTCCATGTCAAGATCTGCTAAAAGATAGCAATCATTTTCTTTTCAAGTCAGTTTCGCTCAAAGATAGCGCCATTTCCTTTCCATGTCAAGATCTGCTAAAAGATAACGATCATTTTCTTTTCAAGTCAGTTTCGCTCAAAGATAGCGCCATTTCCTTTCCATGTCAAGATCTGCCAAAAGATAACGATCATTTTCTTTTCAAGTCAGTTTCGCTCAAAGAATAGCGTCATTTCCTTTCCATGTCAAGATCTGCTAAATGATAGCGATCATTTTCTTTTCAAGTCAGTGTCGCTCAAAGAATAGCGTCATTTTCTTTCCATGTCAAGATCTGCTAAAAGATAGCGATCATTTTCTTTTCAAGTCAGTTTCTCTCAAAGATAGCGTCATTTCCTGTCCATGTCAAGATGTGCTAAAATATAGCGATCATTTCCTTTTCGAGTCAGTTTCGTTCAAAGATAGCGTCATTTCCTTTCCATGTCAAGATCTGCTAAAAGGCAGCAATCAGTTTCTCTTAGAATCAGTTTCGCTTAAAGATAGCATCATTTTCTTTTCATGACAAGATCTGCTAAAAGATAGCGATCATTTTCCTTTCAAGTCAGTTTCGCTAGAAGATAGCACTCACATTCAGTTCAAGTCATTTGTGCTCAAAGATAGAAATCACTTCCTTTTCAAGTTACTCCTGCTCCAAGATAGCAACTATCCCCAGCTTCAAGTCAAGACCTGTTAGAAACAGATGCAACCATTTCAAGTTTCAGATAGTGCTTGCCCATACAATGGGCAACAGAGTCGTCTTTCAAGCAAAGATTTACCTCCAGGAAGCATGAAGATTTAGGCTAGATATTGTAATTTTACATTTTTTCCTTGTATTTTCATTCGTTGTAAAGCAACGACCATCAGTAAGCGACCAGTAATCACCAACAACAGCCTTTTTGGTGCCTAAGAGTGCTAGTATCAGCCCCAAGTGTGTCCAAAAGAGTCTCTAGTCTGTCTTAGTAGTCTTGAGTGTCTGGTGTTGTCTTAGTGAGTCCAGAAGTGTCTAGTGTCTGTTTGAATGCGGTAGTCCCAGCTACCGCACGTGAGGAACTACACTGACCGGATTCCTTAGTACAGGGATATGTAGGTAACCTTGTTCTCGGTTAGAACCGAAATTCAAGGTACGGTCACCATTTTGAAAAGCATGATCTCGGCTAGAACCGAAAAAGCCAAAATTAGTTGTCGATTACTTTTTTGTCCAAAAACTCATCGTATTTCCGATCAAAGAGGGGCAGCTGTAATCACCTAATTTTGGCATAGAAATTCGAAAAAAAAATCGCTCAAATAAGCCATGTTAATCTTCTCGGATTGTTTGCCTAATTTTCCTGGATTTGTTTTCATTGATAGGAAATTAGCTTATAGATAAAATAATTCTCATGTTTAATTGTGCATTTGCTATTTTCGATAGTGTGATTAGTATAATATCGTGTTGTTTAGGATTTATCTAATTAATAAGTTTTGCCTAGTATAACTAATTAAATCTTAGAGTCGTCCAGTTTTTAACATGTTATGGCTAATAACTCAATCTAATTCAGAAAATGAACAAAAATGTTAGCCATCAAGCCCACTACCTTAGCCCATTTCTTTTGACAAAGCCCAAACCCACACTATATAAACCCCAAAAGCTCATATTTCACTCTTTACACCCTTTAGTCTTCTTGGCTAGGGAAACTATGCTGAAATTCCCACCACCCGCCGGAATTCGCCTACAACCGCTGTGCCGCCGCCGGGCACCTCCTCCGGTGGCCGAAAAAATATGAAAAATATATCACTCGATTCCTTTCGAGCCCCTCTTTCCATTTATGTCGTTGGTTTCTTCAAAAAGTGAACCGTTAGGCATAGATCGGGAGTCAAAGCGACTTTTGCTCTTTCCGGTAAGTTTTTGTTTCTTCTTCTTCCTCTCACCCTCCTCTTTCACCTCCCATACCCTATTTCCCAAAAAAAAAAATCCATCCCTAGTCCCGTTCTTTTTTTAGTCCGTTTTCTTTTTTTTTTCTTCCTTTCTTCTTCTTATTTTTTCCGTTTTCTTTTCTCTATTATGGCGTTGCCGCTGCTATGTTTATGTTTGGAAATGATGGTGGCTGTTTGTGATGATTGATGGAGGGGCTGTTATGTTTGATTAGGCAGTGAGTTTTGTGGGGCTGTGATGTTTGATGTCGCGATTTCGTGAGTTTGTGAGGCTGTGATGATAAATGTTTTTGATTCCCTGAGTTTTGAGGGTGTATGGATGCAGTGGTGAGTGAGGACAGAGGTTGATGCCGTAGGGGGGCTGTTTTGATTTATTTTCGTGGAGTTGAGGGAAGAATGGTGATGATTTGCTTGACTTAGAGGGCTGTTTTCACATAGATTGTTTGGGTGATGCAGCAGATCCGAGGGACGAGGCAGTACCGAGGGCGAGGTTATTTATTTGGGTGATTGGTTTTGGTTTTCTTGATTATTTCCGAGGGCTGTTGCTATGTGAATGGCGTTGGTGAAGGTGCTGCGATAGTAGTTCGATGGCAGCGATAGTGGCGTCGTTGTAATAGTGGTGTAATGTTCGAGTTTGATCCAACTGTAGTGAAATGGTAATGTCGGTCCTGTGACGTTGATGCAGTAGCTGTGATGGTGGCCAATGAATCGAGGCTCGGCAACGACATAGCAATGCTAATGAGAGCGGTTGTGGCTCGACGGGTTAGCAGATTCAGTCCTTGATGCTTTCTTCCTTTTTGTCTAGATCTTTGATAATAATGGAAAATATTGTAGTACTTGTTTTTTTAGCTGTGAACCAGTTGGCTTATGGTCGTATTCATGTGGCTGTTTAGTTTTAGGGTGTTATTGAGGTTCAATTTGCTAAAATTCATATTGTAGGTTGATGACATATATGAGAATCCAGCTGGGCTGATTATTGTTGTTGTCTAAACTTGTTTAACATGAATGAGTTCCGTTATATTGAAGTTTATCTTTGTTAATCGGATAATAGAAGTGTATGTGTGTCTGGTTGAGTTGTTCAATGCCCTTTTTAGCCATGATTCTGCTTATGATCTTAAGTAATGAATATCTTTGTGTAGTTCACTTGTTTGTTCTTGTTTTGGTCTGAGTTTTGGTTTAGCTTAGGATCTGGTTACTTTTTAGTTTAATTCTAAGTTAGTTTGGTCATTTAGTTAGTTTGGGGCTGATTTAATTGGTTTAATTGGTCCTAGTTTCTTCTAGTTAACGTAATGAGTATTGGGTGTCCTTTTAAAGGACACCACTTGTATATTTTCAGCTTTTGGGACTGTTTTAGAGGGCTGAAAACAGTGGTTATAGCTGTTGTACCTTTGTTGAAAATAGTACCAAAACACTCAAGTAGTAGGGGTATGGGCTTGTACTTTCGTACATGTCCACACCCCACCTTTTGGCTCTCAATTTCAGCCATAAATAGAGCATTTACTACCCATTTTAAGACACAACTGCGGGCTGAAAATACACAGGGGAACCTGCTGAAAAACATTGAGAGAGAGAGTAAACAAAAATAAGCAAGTTAGATCAAAGAATTTAGAACCTAAGACTACTACTCTTAAGAGTCTTTGGGGTTGTAAATTCTTCAATTTTAAGTCAAAGAAAGGGTAAAGAGCGGGCTGTTGCTGGACTGCATTGTCTTTTTGTTTGCTTTGGTTTTGGTCGTTTGCTTAAGGATTGCATGTTGGACTTGAGGAAATTTCTATATACTAGGTAAATATTTCACCTTGTATTTTCCTTGGAAATTTTACTGGTGTGTATGAAATGGCTTAAGCCAAGCCTAACGAATTCTTATCCATTTATGTTGACGTTTTTTTTTAGCATGTTGTATATTTGTTGTCATGATTGAAAAAGGGTAAAATGATTTGAATTGGTTAAAGTTCTTTAACCACATTATGCTGATAACAATGACTTTATGTTGAGATAATTTTGGACATTTCACTTCTTGTTTCTGTTTTAAAATTCGCGTTGCTCAAAGTTGCACCGAATCTGGGAAATATGATTACTTGTGTAAAATGGGACCAAAGCTAAAAAAATTGGAAATGGTAGGCAAATTTTCGGGCGCAAAACAACGTGTAAACAAGTACCCCTTTAATTGAAAGTCTTGAAAATTGGTTAGCAAAATCGAAGTAAACAGGTTGTAAAAATTGGATGATGATTTGTTTGGCCAATTAGATTACTTGAAATTAAAAAAAATGACGATTTGCGGAAGCAGCACCTATTTGAACTCAATTATTTAAAACGACCTATTTGTGCAAAGTAACCCTTTTTTTATCAAATCTAAAAATTGTAAAACTGAGGTCAAAATCTCAAGAGAATGACAGTAGTGGGCTGTTCTGCACAAAAGGTAAGGTATTTAACCTATCATTTTTCTGAAAGTTAATTGGGCCTAATATTTTTTGCAAAAAAGTCTATTATTTGGTAATTCTTGGATAAACAGTCATTATTTTTATAAATAGTCATATTTTCATAGAGTTATTTGGGTTTCCAGCTCATTTATGTTAAATTTTATTATTATTTAATAGCGGAATATAATTGATTAGGCAAACTAAATAGGAGCGAGAAGAGTTTTCATGATTGAGTTTAATAATAAGTATGACTCGCGGTCTGCTTATTAGGCTAAAGGAAATTAATTCTATTAAAGTCATGATAATTTTGGGCAAATAATCTTTACGGTAGCTTATTAATGCAAAAGGGATAGCCCACTATGATTTTTCGCAAACAACTCACTTTTTAATAAATAGTCTCAATAAAGTTAATTAATTTTTTTTAGACAAATCCTTTGTGAGGTTGAAATGCGTAGTAAATTTTACTTATCTATTTATCTAATTATTCATTTACTATGAATCAAAGTGTAAATTCATCCTGTCCTCCGTGAGGTTGGATAAGAATAACGCTTTTAAGTTTGTTTTTCCTGAATCAAAGTGTAAATTCGTCCAGTCCTCCGTGAGGTTGGATAAGAATAACGCTTTTTAATTTCAATTAAATCAAATTACAAATTTAAATTAACGGTATTAATATAACAACCATATTTAATAAATTAAAATTGCGACAATAAAGCAACTGTGCTTGGCATAGGACTCGAGGGTGCCTAATACTTTCTCGAGAGTCAACTGAGAACCTTACCCGAATCTCTAACGCAGACCATTAGACGAGTCAGAGGTGTTACAAGGTACCTTTTGGTGACTTGGCACATCTTAAACTATGTCAAGTGGCGACTCCGAGTTCTCTAAATAAATTCATACCTTTTTGAAGATCAGTCACGAGCCTTTAAATAATACACCCTACCCGCACCTCAGGAATTAATTTTTTTTAGGGCGTGACAGTGTCTACTTCGTGGGGAAAATAAATTTTTGTATTGATGCGACCGAACCTTGGAGTAGGTTTCCTACGTATCCCATCTTTGGGAATCAAATCGTTACGTAGTTCCAGATTACATGAGATTTTGTATAAAGGTTAAAGCTACTAGCTAGCGCAGGTCTTCAAATGTAATATCTCTTGATAGAGTCTCCATTGATCGGCTTTGGCAAAATTTATCCATCCATTTCTGCCAATATCAATGCTCATCCATTCAGAACTCGATGAACCATGTATGACCCTTGCCAATTTGGTGCGAACTTGCCTTTTGCCTCTTCTTGATTAAGAAATATCTTTTTCAGGCCCAACTGCCCTGGTTCGAAAGGTCTCACCCAAACTTTTTTATTGAATGCTTTTGCCATCCTTTTCTGATATAACTGTCCGTGGCATATTGCATTAATCTTTTTGCCGTAATGAGCGCCAATTGTTCTATCCTTCTTCTAACTCATTCGGCATTTTCCAATTCTACTACCTGAATAAGTCTTAGAGAAGGTATCTCTACTTCCGTTGGTCTGCCTCAATTCCATAAACTAATAAGTAAGGGGCGGCTCGTGTTGATGTTCTTACAATGGTGCGATATCCCAATAATGCATAGCGTAGATTCTCATTCCATTATTTTGAATTGTCGATCATCTTACGCAGTATTTTCTTGATGTTCTTATTGCCTACCTCGACTGCTCCATTCATCTGCGGCCTATATGCAGTAGAATTATGGTGTTTGATCTTGAAAGTGTCACAAGTTGCTTTCATCAAATCACTATTAAGATTGGACCCGTTATCAGTTATGATTGACTCGGGAATACCAAATCGATAGATCATTTTATCACGGACAAAATCAGCTACCACTTTCTTTGTTATTGCCTTGTATGATGCAGCTTCCTCCTATTTGGTAAAGTAGTCAATAGCTACCAATATGAACATGTGCCCATTTGACGCGGCGGGTTCAATTGACCCTATAACGTCCATTCCCAAAGTAGCAAAGGGCCAGGGTGACCCCATAACGTTAAGCTCACTTGGAGGTACCCGAATCATGTCTCCATGGACTTGGCACTGATGACACCTTTTCACGTGTTTTATGCAATCACACTCCATAATCATCCAGAAGTAACTTGCCCTTAAGATCTTCTTTGCAAGCACAAAACCATTCATGTGTGAGCTACATGTCCCCTCATGCACTTTTTCTAACTATCTCGCAGCTTCTTTGGCATCTATACATCTCATCAAACCCAAATTGGGTGTTCTTTTGTACAGGACCTCACCGTTAAGAAAGAAACCATTTGTCAATCTCCTCAACGTCTTCTTCTGAAGGCTTGTAGCATTTTGCAGATAAGTTCTTTCCTTGAGAAATTTCCTGATGACGTAGAACTATGGCTTTCCGTCCAACTCTTCTTCTATGTGGAAACAATATGCTAGTTGTTCTGTCACTGCTACGGGTATTGAATTAATGTAGTTCTTATCGGGATGTTGAATCATGGAAGATATGGTAGTCAAGGCATCAGCGAACTCATTCTTTAGTCTAGGCACATGCCGAAATTCTATCTTGGTGAACTTCTAACTCAATTCTTTTATGCACTCCAAGTATGGTAATATCTTGGAACTCTTTGCTGCCTATTCTCCTCGTACTTGATGAATTAACATATCAGAATCTCTGATCGCTAATAACTCTTGTATGTTCATGTCTATCGTTATTCTAAGTCCCAAAATACAAGTCTAATATTCTGCCATGTTGTTAGTGCACTGAGTTTAGCTGTGACAGGATAATGTTGGCCCGTCTCAGAAACCAATATTGTCCCAATGCCAACTCTTTTGAAGTTCACGGCTCCGTCAAAGAATAGTCTCCAACCATCGTATTCTTCTGCAATGTTTTCCCCAACGAACATGACCTTCTCGTTTAGGAAATAAGTGTGCAAAGGCTCATAGTCGTCATCCACAGGATTCTTGGCCATGTGATCTGCTAAGGCTTGAGCTTTCACCGCCTTCTGATTGACAAAGGTGATGTCAAACTCACTGAGCAACATTTGCCATTTGGCCAATTTTTCAGTAGGCATCGGCTTCTGGAAGATATACTTGAGAGGATCCATCCTCGAGATTAATAAGGTTACATAATATGTCAAATAGTGTCTCATCTTCTGTGCTACCCAGGTCAATGCACAACAAGTGCATTCCAGCAGTGTGTATTTAGCCTCGTAAGGAGTAAATTTCTTACTCAAATAATATATTGTCTTCTCCTTTCTTCCTGTTGAGTCATGTTGTCCCAATACACATCCAAACACTGAATCTATCACTGACAAGTATAGTATCAAAGGCCGCCTTGGTTCGGATGGCACCAGTATGGGCGGGCTAGACAAGTACTCCTTTATTCTGTCAAATGCTTTTCGGCAATCTTCTGTCCACTCAATCACTGCATCTTTCCTTAGCAATTTGATAATCGGCTCACAGGTAACGGTAGACTGAATCGTCTGATATAGTTGAGTCGTCCCAGGAAACTCATGAATTCTTTCTTACTCTTTGACAGTGGAAATTCTCTGATGGCTTTGATCTTAGCTAGATCCAACTCAATGCCTCTTCTGCTAACTATGACACCTAGTAACTTTCCTGCTGGTACACCGAAAACCCACTTTGTTGAGTTCAACTTCAGGTTGTATCTACAAAGCGATCGAAAAACTTGCACAAATTATCCAGATGCTATGTACTTTCCCTTTACTTAATGATCACGCCATCCACATATACCTTGGTCTTCTTGTGCATTAAGTCATGAAATATGGTAGTCGTTTCCCTCATGTAAGTAGCTTTAGCATTCTTCAAACCGAACGGCATCACTTTGTAGCAGTATATTCCCCAAGAAGTAGTGAAAGTTATCTTTCTGCAACCTCCTCATCCATAAGCACTTGATGATAACCTGCGAAGCAATCTATGAAGGATCGTAGCTCATTTTTTGAACAGTTGTCAATGAGGATGTGTATATTTGGCAAAGAAAAGTCATCTTTTAGGCTTGCTTTATTCAGGTCTCTGTAATCCACACAAACTCTGATTTTCCCATCTTTCTTCAGCATTGGTACGATATTGGCCAACCAGGTCGGGTACTCGACTGTTTTCAAAATTCCTGCATTGAGCTGTTTGGTCACCTCCTCTCCAATTTGTATTAAGGTTGACGACCTGAAAGTCCGAGCCTTTTGCTTCACCAGCGGGAAGCCCGGATCAATGGGAAATTTGTGTGTCACAACATCTGTGCTTATGCCTGTTATGTCATCATATGATCATGCAAATACATCCTCTTACTCGTTAAGGAATTCGATGTATTGCTTTCTATGTTCTGGAGTGAAATGCACACTAATTCTTATTTCTTTCACCATTTCATCATTGCCCTTATTTACCACTTCTGTTCCAAGTTTGGTTTAGGCTTATTTCTTCATTTCTTCATTTCTTCTTGTGTTGCCTCATCAAACTCATCATAATCAGGATCAGACCACTTAAATTCAGTTGTTTCGTTACACGTTGCAGTTGCAGATTCAATGAAATTATAGTTTGGGTGCTAAAAAAGAAAAGTAATGCATAATTAAAAGGTTAACAAAAGTAAAGAAAAAGAGTAGTGCTTTATTTATGAATCTTTGCAAAATAATATTTGTAGGAAAACATCTATTCATGAAAACTAAGGAGGAAAAGGAAAGTGCAATTCTAACGACTCGGGGTCGTATTTTATTTTAAAAAACATGAAAAAGAAAATCAATGCCCCCAGTTCTGCTAAAGTCCGCGATATGCTCGAGCCAAGTTGCTGGTCTAATTGTTCAGTGCAGCTCTAGGTTCAACTTTTGCAAGACCGAGGGGTTCAATATGTTCTTCCAAAATCACACAACAATCTTCATCAGATAAGAACAACTTCTGCATGCTTCCTAGTAAGTCCTTTTTAGCATCAACAACCTCTGATTAATCTTCTCGCACTGCAGTACCTCCCTCTTGTGTCCATCTAAGAAACCAGACGAGACAAAACTATTTAGCAGAGATTTGAAAGATCTTTTATAGTACTTGAAATCCAAGGATGCCTCTTCCATTCTCTCTTTATAACCCACGAACTATCCTATGCCGGATTTATCCTAGTCATGTCTTATCACGATCGGAATGGGTTCCGCCATGCTATCCAAATTCCTGCCCGAACCTTTTCCCGATTTGTAACCTTGCTTCAGCATGATGCCCATCACCCATTAAGGTAACTTTCGCTTCTTAAATCCCATTAAGGTATGGTATATATGGGACTCGCAGAAGGTCGAGGAATTCAACGAGTTCCACTTCTCGAGGGTAAATCATAGTTTCAGGTCCAGATGTTAACCCTGCCAAACCCCTAATTTCTTTCAACATCGGTGCCAAATCTATGCCGTTAAAGTGAAAAACAACCCTTTTGTAATTCTAGAAATGATCTTCCGCTTCAAACAAACTCGGCATTGCTTCGCACCACATAAGGACCAACAGATCACCCAATACCTTTTGTACACACTCTTTCCTAGCCTTGGTTAGATCATCCCACCAAAGTTTGATCAGATATGGAGCTTGGACAAGCGCATCGAATTGCAGTGAGCGTCTTGCAGCCATAGTCTGAAAAAAAAAAAAAGAAAAAAAAAGACCAAAATAATCCTACTATTTTGATTAAACAGAAGTAAACGATCAATATTCGGCGCAAGAATTTCTTCAAATCCATGTAATGATGCAAATTTATCTTTTTCGGGTCGTGGACCCTTTTTTCGTTTGGACGAGGTTTGCTAATGGACTGTGACATGCCAAAGACGTCCAGTCTTCCTAAGTTTGTCATGATGAAAAGGAAAATATACATGTGAAGACTTTTAAAAATAAGAAATAAATGATTTCCTCAAAAAATGATTTTAAAGTTCAACACATGAAGACTTTTAAAAATAAAAGATAATAAAACTAGACTAAGCAGCATGCTCCTCCCCAAGTCTGGCTCTCTTTGCTCCTTGCACAATCTCCTTAGCTTCTACCACAACTTTGGCTAAGTGTCTTTTGGCCGTAACAAGATGTAAGATATCTACTACGTCATATCCAGAGTTCCATTATTCAAGTTTTATCGCCAATCCCTCCACTTTTCCTTCTAACTTCAATGCATGTTTCCTCCATGTCTCGATCTCCTCCTTGTTTTCTTTTTATAACTTTATGGCTTTTAACATAAACTCATAGTATCGAATTTGAGCCTCTACTTCTATATTCCTTATATCATTCCCTTAGCATGGCCTGACCACAACATTTCCCTTTATGATGTAGGGAAAACGCGGAAAAAGTAAACAAGATAAAGAACGAGACGTAACTCGATCAATAATCTCAAGTAGCAACGGAGAACTCGTTCCGTTACACCCCGAGAGAATGTCAAGAACACCTACGCCAGGCAACTACCCTCGAGCTAACGTGAGCACGCAAGTAGAATGATCGGGGCGGGGTCGTTGTCCAACTAGAACCCACTAGAAGCACACAAATCCCAAACATAGGTTGGTTTTCATAAACCCAAAGAGATCTACTCTTTACAATATTCATTCATCATTCAACAAAGCTAAGGAATGAAATAAACTATCTAGCTATTTATAGAGGTTTTAGGCACTAAGTGAAATGTCTAGAATGCCCACACTTAGGCTCTAAGCTTAAAAGACCACGTAGGGTAAAAATAGACAAAACACACTTAAATTACCGAGACTCAGCTTTTGGGGCGGAGCGCCTCTCCTTGGGCAGAGCGTCCGTGAACTTGTGCAGTGGAGGGGGCTGGGCGGAGCGCCCCCTAGGTGGGCGGAGCGCCTGGACGCTTTGCTTCCTGGGCAGGGCGCCTGAATGGCCTAGGCGGAGCGCCTCAGCTGGGATCTTCCGGAACGGCTTCAATTCACCTCCAACGCTCTTGACTTGTAGTCCTTTGCATCTTCCAAGCTTGATACATGTTGGAAAGGTTTCTTGGCTTGATTTTCCCGGCATCATCCTCCCCTTATTGAAGAGATTTTGTCCTTGAAATCAATGCATCCACGTCCATGGCATCTTCTCTTTGGGGTGCCCAAAGCGCTCCTCCCTTTCAACCCTTGATCGTCACTTTGACATAGGCCTTTTCCAAGATCTCCCTTGCCTTAATATGGAGCTTAGAACCTACAAGCAATGACAAGCAAACACAAGAGTTTCCTACTCGAAAGTAGGTTAGTGCAAGAAGTGTGGAAAACACACTCTTGTGATATAACAAAGCATCAATGTTAAGAACAAATACAAAATCTCCAAGGAGATCATCAAGTGCTTGGTTCAATGAGAATATGCACGCAACACAATAATGAGCAAGTAGGTCATGGGGACATGAAAAATGCAAGATCAAGCGATCAAAATCCCCTTGAACCTTAAGCTCAAGATCAACAAACAAATCCCTCCTCAAAGTGTGATCAACATGTGGAGTGGAGTGAGTCAAATAACCCAATCTACAAGCAATATCAAGTACTCCACTCCCCTTCTTTAGAGCACACTTACTCACACCAGGGGATTCCCTTTCACCTCCCATTTCATCACCTAAGCAACCCTTCTCAAAAGACAAACTATCAAGAAAGGTATTGATAATGGCTTCTTCTTCATCATAAACTCAAAGAGTTATTTACCTCAATCAAGTCTTCACACAATGGGTTGCCTAAAGAGTCAAATTCTTCACACCATGGAGGTTCCATCTTACTATCAACCCTAGTCCGATACAATGCGCTACCACAAATGAGATTATCTTCAAGTAATGGAAATGTAAAAGCGTGCACCTCAAATTCATGGTCACACAAAAGCATGGTATCAAGGCTAGGTTCTTTACCCACACTCGAGGAGTCATCAAAAATAAATCGATCCATCTCACACTCAAGAGACTCCTCAAGGTCACAACTATCCTCACTACGACACATAGGTCCACCAAATAGAAGCATGTAAATAAGGGTATGATCAACTATCTTATCTTTCACTTTGTCAAAGGTTGGTGGTGTATCATAGCAAAGGTCACAATCATTGTCAACTATCAAATCTACACTAGTGAGAGATTCATTGAACAATGAGCTCACATCATGATGTGGCTTGGCATTTCTCTCAACTAGTGATACACAATCACACACAAGTTGACTCCTAGACTCATCACTAGTGGCATATTCACTAGATGCATCACAAGCTCCAACTAGTGTTGAGTCATCACAAGACGAATAGCTAGTAGGCTCATGAAATAGTGGAGCAACACTTACATTTGTAGTATTTTCCTTGATCACTCACAAGGCTTGAAGTGTCATGTGTAACTCCTTCTTCATGAAGCTCACTTTGAAGATTTTTTTCTTCTTGTCCTTTCTTCCAAGCACATGGTTGAGGCTCCAATGGCTTGTCTTCATTTGTACCTACACAAGAACTAACACAAGAAAGAGTAGAAGATGAAGAATTGTTAGAATAATGGGTGCTCTCACTCTCAATTTTTCTTTCCTCACCTCTCTTCTCTCTCAATTTTGCCTCATGGTCAAGTGTAGTTGGTGGTGACAATCCACTCACACCACTCCTCAATTCATCTCCTTTTTCCTCTCTTAGATTGTCACCGGTCACTCCCTCACTTCTGTCTATCTTTTCTCTCTCATTTGAAGTGGAGTGACTCTCATTTTCACCATCCAATGGCAAGACAACAAGATTTTTTGCCTCGGGTTCAAGTACAATGGGTGACTTTGCTTTAGCCGCTTCCCTTAACTCCCTCATTCGCTAGTAGTTTTCCCTTACTTGCCTTAGAGTCAAAGGTTTAAGCACATATTTCCTCCCATCTTTCTTGACCGTATATGAATTGGTCCGGCCATCGTGCACCACACATCTATCATGTTGCCATGGTCTCCCAAATAATAGATGGCATGCTTGCATCGGGACAACATCAAATAAGATTTTACCTTTATAGCTTCCCATGCCAAGCTCAATCAATGATTGCTCCATCACCTTCAACTCCCCACACTCACTTAGCCATTGTAAACGATATGGGTTGGGGTGTTTCAAGGTGGGTATCTTCAATTGGGAAATCAATGATTGGCTCACTATGTTGGCACAACTTCCCGAGTCAACAATCATGGAACAAACTTTACCCATGACTCGGCATCTAGCATGAAAAAGGTTTTCTCTTTGACCATTCTCCTCCTCCTCTTCCATGAGAATGGTACTCAAACTCCTCCTAACCACCAAGAACATTTGAGGATCATCCCCTTCCTCTATACCCTCCTCACAAGCAATATCCTCATCCTCCTCATTTTTGGGCTCACTATCTTGCTCATACACCAAATTGCCTACCACAACCATTGTTCTTTTTGTAGGACAATCTTTAGCAATATGTCCATACCCCTTACACTTATAGCATTGAGTACAAGTAGAAGTAGGATTGCTCTAGTGAGTATTAGAATTACCTCCCAATGGTGGTGTAGACTTCTCATATGTTCTCTTCACTTCTTTGCTAGCACTTGCACCACTTGCACTTGGAAAGTTTGCATTTGAGGTCTTCCACTCCTTTGGCTTGCTTGTGGAAGTAGAAGTGTTGCTCTTGTAGTTGGTGGACTTCTCATCCTTGAGCCATTTCTCGGCTTCAACCGAATCATTAAAGAGTTCATAGTGGTTTCCATACTTGTGAAACTTCACTTGAGAGGCTATGTCTCGATTCAAACCACTTAGAAATCTAATCACAGCTTGTTCATCATCTTTCCTATCCAAATCTGGGGACATCCGGATTTGCTCCAATTTATTGAAGTACTCCTCAACCGTCTTGGAACCTTGCTTTAACTCATAGAGACGCTTGTATTGGTCCACACGGTATTGATGAGTCAAGTACTTCTCTTCCATCACACGAATCAATTCACCCCAAGTCACATTGATTGGCATAGCATTCCTCTTTCTATTTCTCTTGACCGATTCCCACCAAGTAGAAGAAAAGGACTCAAAAGAAGATATTGCATACTTGGCCTTCTTCTCTTCGGTCATATCATTGGTGTCAAATATTCTCTCCATTGCCAATTTCCACTCAATGTACTCCACCGGGTCACTACTCCCTTTGAAAGAAGGAATAGTGAGCTTCACACTATTAAGATTGTTGTTATCTCGATCCCCTTGGTAAGGCTCCGGTTGGCCTCCAAAGTTGCCTCCATAACCACCAAAATCCCTTCTAGCATTCCCTCCAACATCCCTATCATCTCCTATGGGTAGCCCTCGACCTCGGCCTCTACCTCTATCAACAATGTGTTCCCAATTCATGGCTCTCCCATTTGGATTAGGAACTCCATAGTCATCACCTCCATATTCTTCCTTCTCCCCTTCTTGAAATTCCCCAACTTGTTGAAGAGGTCTCACATTTCGAATAGCCATTGGAAGAGGAACATTATTTTGGGGATTGCCCATTACGATAGGGTTGATCCCTAGGTGGGGAATGCCCGTTCGTTGGGTATTGCCCAGTATTTGTTCATACCTCTCACGATCTTCCTTCACCCATTGTTGATTAAGCAACTCAACAACTTGTTCCGGGGTAAAGTTAGGACAACTTGAGCCTTCACCAGCTTCAACTTGAACACTCGGGGTCCCTTGATCAACATGGAGACTTGAAGTCACCTTTTCAAGAGTTTCAATCTTTTGGCCCATGACATCCATCTTGGCAAGAATGTTAGCCAAGGCATCCTTGATAAAATCTTGACTTTCGTTAGCCATTGCACCTACAAGAAGAACAAACGTTAGTGAAAACACCTCACACCCACCCTCACGTGTATAGCACTCGGGTCACTCGTTTAGTGGTGGTGGATATTTCACTCGGACTTGAGTTCTAAAAGCTTCATGTAGTTGGACAACAATCCTCAACTCAGTCAATCAACTCACAAGTCAAGTGTACTCCGGGGTGAGTGGAGTTAACGTGACTCGATGTACGATAAGCACTTTAAGTAAGGACTTGAGTCAAAGGATTCTACGGCTCTTCTTGGAGTTCTACTCTCCAACTAAGGCACGAATTACCTAATAGCAATAAAGAATTAGTGCTAATTAAGTAGGAAAGTTACTTAGATAAGCACTAATTAGAGTTTAAACAACAAAGAAATAGGAAAACCTGGGAAAAACTACCAATACATACCTTCAGGAATTGCGGCGGACCGACTAGGGAATGGGGCAGAGCGCCTCCCCGAACCATCAGTAGGGGGCAGGTGGGGCGCCCTGGGGTGGGGCGGAGCGCCTACTGGGTGTTTCCCCTGCTGTCCCAACTCCGATTTCCTCGATTTTAAGCCAAAATTTTGTCCGATTTCAACGTGTTTTGCACAAATCCAAGGTACCCAAAGTTGTATAATGATAATATCTTCAAATCCCAATGATTTTCACATCAAAACACCCAACAAATCCAGAACAATCATTAAGCAGAGTTTGAACAAGGGTTTTTCAACAAGGGTTCAAAGTGGGTTTTGATTCTTCACTTTTGATGTTATATAACTCCGATTCACATGAAATTTGTTTCAAATCCTTTGATTTTCAATGTATAACCAACCCCTATAACCAAATCAACAATCAGCAATCATCTAACCCATGAATCATCCAAGGATCATAAAGAACAAGGGTTTTGGTAGGTTTAATAATTTTGGGGTTTCAAAATTTCAAGTCTCTTGATTCCAATCCAAACCATGAGATTGTGGTACCCAACCAACGGGTTTTCAACAAGGATCAAGAATCTATAACACCCATAACAAGAATCAATCACACCAAAAAGTTTCGACAATTTTTGTATTTTTTCACTTTTCTATTTTTTTGTGTTTTTCTTCTTTCTAATAACTTCAACAACAAGAAAACTAAAAGAAGATACTAGGCACGAAGAACCAAGGGTCGGGGGTTGTAGAAACAAAACCTGAGCCTTGCTCTGATACCAAATGATGTAGGGAAAACGCGGAAAAAGTAAACAAGATAAAGAACGAGACGTAACTCGAACAATAATCTCAAGTAGCAACGGAGAACTCGTTCCGTAACACCCCGAGAGAATGTCAAGAACACCTACCATAGGCAAATACCCTCGAGCTAACGTGAGCACGCAAGTAGAATGATCGGGACGGGGTCGTTGTCCAACTAGAATCCACTAGAAGCACACAAATCCCAAACATAGGTTGGTTTTCATAAAGCCAAAGAGATCCACTCTTTACAATATTCATTCATCATTCAACAAAGCTAAGGAATGAAATAAGCTATCTAGCTATTTATAGAGGTTTTTAGGCACTAAGTAAAATGTCTAGAGTACCCACACTTAGGCTCTAAGCTTAAAAGACCACGTAGGGTCAAAATAGACAAAACACACTTAAATTCCCGTGACTCAACTTTTGGGGTGGAGCGCCTCTCCTTGGGCAGAGCGTCCGTGAACTTGTGCAGTGGAGGGGGCTGGGCGGAGTGCCCCCTAGGTGGGTGGAGCGCCTGGCCCCTTTGCTTCCTGGGCGGGGAGCCTGAATGGTCTAGGCGGGGCGCCTCAGCTGGGATCTTCCGGAACGGCTTCAATTCACCGCCAACGCTCTTGACTTGTGGTCCATTGCATCTTACAAGTTTGATACATGTTGGAAAGGTGTCTTGGCTTGATTTGCCCAGCATCATCCTCCCCTTCTTAAAGAGATTTCGTCCTCAAAATCAATGCATCCACGTCCATGGCATCTTCTCTTCGAGGTGCCCAAAGTTCTCCTCCCTTTCAACCCTTGATCGTCACTTTGACATAGGCCTTTTCCAAGATCTCCCTTGCCTTAATATGGAGCTTAGAACCTACAAGCAATGACAAGCAAACACAAGAGTTTCCTACTCGAAAGTAGGTTAGTGCAAGAAGTGTGGAAAACACACTCTTGTGATATAACCAAGCATCAATGTTAAGAACAAATACCAAATCCCCAAGGAGATCATCAAGTGCTTGGTTCAATGAGAATATGCACGCAACACAATAATGAGCAAGTAGGTAATGGGGACATGAAAAATGCAAGATCAAGCTATCAAAATCCCCTTAAACCTTAAGCTCAAGATCAACAAACCAATCCCTCCTCAAAGTGTGATCAACATGTTGAGTGGAGTGAGTCAAATAACCCAATCTACAAGCAATATCAAGTACTCCACTCCCCTTCTTTAGATCACACTTACTCATACCAAGGGATTCCCTTTCACCTCCCATTTCATCACCTAAGCAACCCTTCGCAAAAGACAAACTATCAAGAAAGGTATTGATAATGGCCTCTTCTTCATCATAAACTCAAAGAGCCATTTACCTCAATCAAGTCTTCACACAATGGGTTGCTTAAAGAGTCAAATCCTTCACACCATGGAGGTTCCATCTTACTATCAACCCTAGTCCGATACAATGCGCTACCACAAATGAGATTATCTTCAAGTAATGGAAATGTAAAAGCATGCACCTCAAATTCATGGTCACACAAAAGCATGGTATCA
Organism: Petunia axillaris subsp. axillaris; assembly: GCA_029990575.1. Lineage (NCBI taxonomy): Eukaryota > Viridiplantae > Streptophyta > Magnoliopsida > Solanales > Solanaceae > Petunia > Petunia axillaris. The sequence goes on along the minus strand of JARKNS010000001.1, from coordinate 5,036,163 downwards.
AGGCTAGGTTCTTTACCCACACTCGAGGAGTCATCGAAAACAAATCGATCCATCTCACACTCAAGAGACTCCTCAAGGTCACAACTATCCTAATTACGACACATAGGTCCACCAAATAGAAGCATGTCAATAAGGGTATGATCAACTATCTCATCTTTCACTTTGTCAAAGATTGGTGGTGTATCATAGCAAAGGTCACAATCATTGTCAACTATCAAATCTACACTAGTGAGAGATTCATTTAACAATGAGCTCACATCATGATATGGCTTGGCATTTCTCTCAACTAGTGATACACAATCATACATAAGTTGACTACTAGACTCATCATTAGTGGCATATTCACTAGATGCATCACAAGCTCCAACTAGTGTTGAGTCATCACAAGATGAATAGCTAGTAGGCTCATGAAATAGTGGAGCAACACTTACATTTGTAGTATTTCCTTGATCAGTCACAAGGCTTGAAGTGTTATGTGTAACTCCTTCTTCATGAAGCTCACTTTGAAGATTTTCTTCGTCTTGTCCTTTCTTCCAAGCACATGGCTGAGGCTCCAATGGCTTGTCTTCATTTGTACCTACACAAGAACTAACACAAGAAAGAGTAGAAGATGAAGAATTGTTAGAACAATGGGTGCTCTCACTCTCAATTTTTCTTTCCTCACCTCTCTTCTCTCTAAATTTTACCTCATGGTCAAGTGTACTCTGTGGTGACAATCCACTCACATCACTCCTCAACTCATCTCCTTTTTCCTCTCTTAGATTGTCACCGGTCATTCCCTCACTTTTCTCTATCTTGTCTCTCTCATTTGAAGTCGAATGACTCTCATTTTCACCATGCAATGGCAAGACAACAAGATTTTTTGCCTCGGGTTCAAGTACAATGGGTGACTTTGCTTTAGCCGCTTCCCTTAACTCCCTCATTCGCTTGTAGTTTTCCCTTACTTGCCTTAGACTCAAAGGTTTAAGCACATATTTCCTCCCATCTTTCTTGACCGTATATGAATTGGTCCGGCCATCGTGCACCACACATCTATCATGTTGCCATGGTCTCCCAAATAATAGATAGCATGCTTGCATCGGGACAACATCAAACAAGATTTTACCTTTTATAGCTTCCCATGCCAAGCTCAATCAATGCTTGCTCCATCACCTTCAACCCCCCGCACTCACTTAGCCATTGTAAACAATATGGGTTGGGGTGTTTCAAGGTGGGTATCTTCAATTGGGAAATCAATGTTTGGCTCACTATTTTGGCACAACTTCCTGAGTCAACAATCATGGAACAAACTTTACCCATGACTCGGCATCTAGCATGAAAGAGGTTTTCTCTTTGACCATTCTCCTCCTCTTCTTCCATGAGAATGGTACTCAAACTCCTCCTAACCACCAAGAACATTTGAGGATCATCCCCTTCCTCTATACCCTCCTCACAAGCAATCTCCTCATCCTCCTCATTTTTGGTCTCACTATCTTGTTCATACACCAAATTGCCTACCACAACCATGGTTCTTTTTGTAGGACAATCTTTAGCAATATTTCCATACCCCTTACACTTATAGCATTGAGTACAAGTAGAAGTAGGATTGCTCTAGTGGTTTTTAGAATTACCTCCCAATGGTGGTGTAGACTTCTCATATGTTCTCTTCACTTCTTTGCTAGCACTTGCACCACTTCCACTTGGAAAGTTTGCATTTGAGGTCTTCCACTCCTTTGGCTTGCTTGTGGAAATAGAAGTGTTGCTCTTGTAGTTGGTGGACTTCTCATCCTTGAGCCATTTCTCGGCTTCAACCGCATCATTAAAGAGTACATAGTGGTTTCCATACTTGTGAAACTTCACTTGAGAGGCTATGTCTCGATTCAAACCACTTAGAAATCTAATCACGGCTTGTTCATCATCTTCGCTATCCAAATCTTGGGACATCCGGATTTGCTCAAATTCATTGAACTACTCCCCAACCGACTTGAACCTTTCTTTAACTCATAGAGATGCTTGTATTGGTCCACACGGTATTGATGAGTCAAGTGCTTCTCATCCATCACACGAATCAATTCACTCCAAGTCACATTGATTGGCATAGCATTCCTCCTTCTATTTCTCTTGACCGATTCCCACCAAGTAGAAGAAAAGGACTCAAAAGAAGATATTTCATACTTGGCCTTCTTCTCTTCGGTCATATCATTGGCGTCAAATATTCTCTCCATAGCCAATTTCCACTCAATGTACTCCACCGGGTCACTACTCCATTTGAAGGAAGGAATAGTAAGCTTCACACGATTAAGATTGTTGTTATCTCGACCCCTTTTGTAAGGCTCCGGTTGGCCTCCAAAGTTGCCTCCATAACTACCAAAATCACATCTAGCATTCCCTCCAACATCCCTATCATCTCCTATGGGTGGCCCTCGACCTCAGCCTCTACCCCTATCAACATTGTGTTTCCAATTCATGGCTTTCCCATTTGGATTAGGAACTCCATAGTCATCACCTCCATATTCTTCCTCCTCCTCTTCTTGAACTTCCCCTACTTGTTCAAGAGGTCTCACATTTCGAATAGCCATTGGAAGAGGAACATTATTTTGGGGATTGCCCATAAGGTTAGGGTTGATCCCTAGGTGGGGAATGCCCGTTCGTTGGGTATTGCCCAAGATTTGTTCATACCACTCACGATCTTTCTTCACCCGTTGTTGATTAAGCAACTCAACAACTTGTTCCGGGGTAAAGTTAGGACAACTTGAGACTTCATCGGCTTCAACTTGAACACTCGGGGTCCCTTTCTCAACCTGGACACTCGGGGTCCCTTGATCAACATGGAGACTTGAAGTCACCTTTTCAAGAGTTTCAATCTTTTGGCCCATGACATCCATGGCTTTCCCATTTTGGCAAGAATGTTAGCCAAGGCATCCTTGATAAAATCTTGACTTTCGTTAGCCATTGCACCTACAAGAAGAACAAATGTTAGTGAAAGCACCTCACACAAACGCTCACGTGTATAGCACTCGGGTCACTCGTTTAGTGGTGGTGGATATTTCACTCGGACTTGAGTTCTAAAAGCTTCAAGTAGTTGGACAACAATCCTCAACTCAATCAATCAACTCACAAGTCAAGTGTACTCCGGGGTGAGTGGAGTTAACGTGACTCGATGTACGATACGAACTTTAAGTAAGGACTTGAGTCAAAGGATTCTACGGATCTTATTGGAGTTCTACTCTCCAACTAAGGCACGAATTACTAATAGCAATAATGAATTAGTGCTAATTAAGTAGGAAAGTTACTTAGATAAGCACTAATTAGAGTTTAAACAACAAAGAAATAGGAAAACCTAGGAAAAACTACCAATACACAACTTCAGGAATTGGGCAGGACCGCCTAGGGAATGGGGCAGAGCGCCTACCCAAACCATCAGTGGGGGGGAGGGGCAGGCGGGGCTCCCTGGGGTGGGGCGGAGCGCCTACTGGGTGTTTCCCCTGCTTTACCAACTCCAATTTCCTCAATTTCAAGCCAAAATTTGGTCCGATTTCAACGTGTTTTGCACAAATTCAAGGTACCCAAAGTTGTATAATGATAATATCTTCAAAACCCAATGATTTTCACATCAAAACACCCAACAAATCCAGAACAATCATTAAGCGGAGTTTGAACAAGGGTTTTTCAACAAGGGTTCAAAGTGGGTTTTGATTCTTTACTTTTGATGTTATACAACTTCGATTCACATGAAATTTGTTTCAAATCCTTTGTTTTTCAATGTAGAAAAAATCCCTATAACCAAATCAACAATCAAATATCATCAAACCCATGAATCATCCAAGAATCATCAAGAACAAGGGTTTTGGAAGGGTTTAACAATTTTGGGGTTTCAAAATTTCAAATCTCTTGATTCCAATCCAAACCACGAGAGAATGTCAAGAATACCTACGCTAGGAAAATACTCTCGAGCTAACGTGAGCACGCAAGTAGAATGATCGGGGCAGGGTCGTTGTCCAACTAGAATCCACTAGAAGCACACAAATCCCAAACATAGGTTGGTTTTCATAAACCCAAAGAGATCCACTCTTTACAATATTCATTCATCATTCAACAAAGCTAAGGAATGAAATAAGCTATCTAGCTATTTATAGAGATTTTTAGGCACTAAGTAAAATGTCTAGAATGCCCACACTTAGGCTCTAAGCTTAAAAGACCACGTATGGTCAAAATAGACAAAACAGACTTAAATTCCCGTGACTCAGCTTTTGGGGCGGAGCGCCTCTCCTTGGGCGGAGCGCCCGTGAACTTGTGCAGTAGAGGGGGCTGGGTGGCGGGAGCGCCTGGCCCTTTTGCTTCCTGGGCGGGGCGCCTGAATGGCCTAGGCGGGGCGCCTCAGCTGGGATCTTCCGGAACGGCTTCAATTCACCTCCAACGCTCTTGACTTGTGGTCCTTTGCATCTTCCTAGCTTGATACATGTTGGAAAGGTTTCTTAGCTTGATTTGCCCGGCATCACTTTACGCCGAAAAGCAGCCAACTAATGTAGTTTGGCTCACAATCGGCATTGTATCTTTCTGGTGCTATTAACTTCTCCCCTATGACTTGTCTTCCTTCCCATGATTTTCTGATACTTTTAACTCTAGGGACTATATCTCTAGTGTAATCAAATTGCTATTCCTTTTTGTCTGGAAAAAATGGTACGATCTGCTTTCTTCCTGCTTTTCTCATGACCCTTAATCAAAGGTAGGGTTGGATGCCTCTCAGACTCATGAGTATAAAAAAGGACACCTTTTCAGAGCAGATGATGAAATCTGGTGAAAAACCCAATAAAAAAATCCACTGAATTGAATCTTCCATCAGACTTTCAAACAATTTCACCCATTTTTCTGTGCTGCTTGGTTGTCTAAATTTTGGACCCCCATAACGATCTCTGACTAACTAATTTGAGCCAGATGGTTTGGGTAACTCTTGCAATCCTCCAACTTTCCTCAAATGCTCTTTGAACCATGCATCTAACAAAAGTTTACACCCCTGAAAGTATTTTGCCCCTCTTTTGCAACAACCCAAAGCCAGGTAAATGTCTGAAACGATCGTAGGAACAATTGTGTATCGGTAGACACCAATTCTATTGAACAATGCATCAATGGCCATAACAAGCCTCGAATATATGTTATGATCTGAGCTTTCAGGAAATACCATAATTCCTAAGAGACTGACAGCAAATGCAAATGGTCTAGCAGTTCTCCAATCATTATAGGACTTGAACTCCTTCCTACAGTTATCAAAAGCATCCAAATACCCAAACCTGTTATAGAGACAGGAAAATGGTATCTTCTTTTGTGGTGAAAATCCCACATCAACATTTGCCACCATCCCAAATTTGTCATGAAATTCTCCCGGCATAGGGACATCAGGAGCTAAGATACCATCCCCCTGCCATCGATGTTTTTTTCAACCCCAAAAATGATATGAATTCTTCTATTTCTTCTACCAAAGGTGTCATTTCAACGTCCCCAAATCTTAAAAAAAAATCAATTTATCATCCCAAAATGTCATTGATGCCTCAATAACCTCTCGACAAGGTTCCATTTCTAACAAAGATATCAAATGCCCCAAGTGTTTACGTACTTCAACCTGTTCATGCAATGACAAATTATTCCACCAACGAGTCAACATAGGAGGTGCACCCAAAATTATCCCAAACCGGTGAAACTTTTGACTCATAATGACATACAAAAAAAAGAAAATGAATGAAATACCCAACCCCTTTTAAGAACAATTGGACATCAAAATGCTTGCTTTTTTTTGCCTCTCTTCTTTCTTATCTTTCTCATTTTTTTTCAAATGCACATAGTCATGTTCAAACGGTCCTTTCAGAGTTGAAAACCCGTCAAAACAGTCTAAACAAGTTGAAACTAATTGGCTTGCATGAAGCCTTCCTACAACATGATGCATGTATTATTACATTACAAGAGTTGGGTAATTCTAGACATGGTTCCCCCAGGCGGACAACTAAAGGGTGGGAACGTTTAGAATTGTTGGTTGTACCATGGACCAATTACATTTCAACTGTTCCCCTAAAGGATTTTTTGAAAGTGAAACGACCGTGAGATCCATGTAATCGTTTGTATGTGTGTACGAGTGTCAATTTTGCAGGAGCGGAGGAGGATGAGCGGAATGCCAAAATATTACATAAAAACATTAATCGTACAAATTATTTTAAAAAAAAAACATAAAAGAACAAATTAGTCCAAAGTAGTAAAAAATAATAACTAAATAATAATAATAATAATAATAATAATAATAATAATAATAATAATAATAATAATAATAATAATAATAAAAATCCCAAAATTAAAAACCCATTGTGGTTGGGACTTTTCAAGTTATCTGTTTACACTCAATTTTGTCCCTCCTGTTTCAATAGTCATTTTCGGAAAAAATTGCACTGATAACCATACAATCATCTTCACTTTGACCACTATCCAAAATCCTTATTTCACACAAGTACGCCAATTAGGCTATTTTTAAAGACATCATCACAAATTATGGCTATTTAGAAAATGTGCACATTCAATTACGAATTTTACAATTACCTATATTTTCAATAAAATTGCTCAAAATTATTTTAAATCTCATGATGATATTTTCTGCATTTCTTTAATCATTTTAGCATTTTTAAAATTAATTTTGTAATTTTTTACAGTTTTATACCTATTTTTATACACATTTATACACGTTTTTATACCATATTACACACAATATATACACCAATACACTTATACACCTTACACCCCATCACTTATACACATCAGCTCCACATCACGCCTACGTGGCTTCATCTTGACCGTCCAATTGGCTAATCCAATGGCCAAATGACCCCTTTCCATTTTTAACTACACCCCAAACCCTAACACCTTAACTCATTTCCCTCTTTTCCCTTCAAAAAGACACGCCCCCCCCCCCCCCCACTCCTCTCTCGCCTAAAACCCTAACTCCACTACTGTCGAAGCCGATTTCGGCCACCTCCGTCCACCTCCGTCCACCAAAAACCATGAAATCTATATTTTCTTGCTCCTCTCACTGTCCGAAACAAAAACCCCCCATGGAAATTCCTCCCAAACGACGAGGTCAAGAACTTGACCCTTTGTCGACCCTATCGCTGTTGCCGGAAAAAGGGACTCCAGTGGTATTTCTGCAAAACCTAAGCATCACTATCCTATGGGGTGAGAACTCTCATACATACACGACCGAAAAGGCGGATCAAGACTGACCCGATATCAATTCCAAACAGGTATTTTCTCCCCTTTTATTCTTTGCTACAATTTGTCGTGTGATTGTTCATGATTAATTTTATTCTTTTTTGGTTGATTAATAAGTTTTACGCATGATTCAATTACTTAATTATTACGTCTAAGTCAATTAGAGTGAAAACTGTACAGTCATGCTTTTTTCCTATCCCTGTTCATAGTAGAACTTAGGGTGATTAAATTTCTGTAAAGTATGCTGCTTATCTGGTGCTGAGTATTGGCCCTTAAAATTTGTTAACAACTTTGAAATTAGTTATGATCGCCCTATGTGTATCTGGTCACTTGCTTTGTTAAAATACACAATTTTCATGAATATATGATCTGTCTAGTTTGAAGTTAGAATGGTAATTTGATGTGCATGATTAGGGGAAGTCTGATTTGTGCAAATTGGAATCTATGATTGATATTTGAATGGAAATTTGTTTTAGTGATTAGAGGAGTATCAACTTAGGATTGATTGGAATTTGTTAAGGTAATCAAGGGATTCCGGATCCCAAATTAGGTATAGCATTCCTATGCACTGATTTCTGAACCTAGACTCCTTTCTTGAAAGTTGAAAAGGATAGGAAGTTTTTAGTTTTCCACAGGATCTTGTCTAGGAGATTTATCCTGATTATAGGGCCCTAATTGATCCATGTTTGGAAAGTGTACCAAGGCTTCCCTTTAATTCTGAGAAACCATGTTTACCTTACCCGTTTGAATTCAAAATCCTACCCCTCCACACTTACATAAACTTATGTGTTTTTCATTCTAACACACACAGAACCCTTTGAATAACACACACTGCTGAAAATACTCTTTCTTCTTCTCCTAATTACTCTGAAAAGCTCTCACTGTTTCCCTCTGGTTTTGCCACTGAAAAGAGAAGCTTTGACATTATTTGTGAAGGCTTCTAATTGGCTGCGTTATCACCGTTTCTCTTTGGCTTGTCTGTTCAAAAGTTATAAAAGGTATACAGTTTTCTCTTCACTCTATAAGCATGTAAGGAATGATGCATGGTTTTTTGACTGAGTGCTACTGTATGGGCCTCCTTTTGGCCACCTAATCTTATTTGCATATTTTTGGGATAGTCTTAGGACTATATCCTGATATTCTTGTTAACATGGATGCAAGGCTATGTGAAAAGGGCAGAAAATGCCCTATGTTACTAATTGATCATGTGCAGGGATGAGGCTATCATGGTCTAAATGTTGGCCTAAACAAAGCATAGACCAGTTGGCTCATTACAGTGCATAAAAATAGCCTACTCCAATATATACATATATATATATATATATATATATATATATATATATATATATATATATATATATATATATATATATATATATATATATATATATATATGTGTGTGTGTGTGTGTGTTAGGGCTAGTGTTTGACAATCAGTGTCAAAAACACCCCGACCCAAAATGGCTTACATTTTCTTAACATATTAACCACAATTTGATTTTTTTTGTGTTATTTTGGAAACAATTTTTGAAAATCTGCCTATTTTTGCAATTAGCTCAAGTACTAAATTTGCATAAATAAATTGTCGGTGAATATTTCTTGCGAATCTAGCCTCAATGAGTCGATATATGCAATTGACTAGCCATACATGCGATTAGGCAGTGGGCTTAGCCCGTATTTGTAAAATTACGAATGGCCCATATCCTTTTTAACTATATACTATCACTGCCTACTTATTTCTTTTACATAAATGGCTCTTTTACTTGTTTGAGTTCAACTTTTTAGCCTTAGATTTATAAAATGACTTTAGAATTAAAATTATACTTTTAGAAATTAGTCACTTATAGCCTTGTTACACCTTTATATCCTAAAATTAAAACTTGGGCAGGAACCATCTTTCGTGGGACTCGATAAGTGCCTAATACCTTATTATTGAGTCACTAGGACTTCTTACCCTTAGAATCTCTGTAAGCATGACTTCCGGAGTAAATCAATGACCCTTAGATATTTTAGGTGACCTAATACACCTTAGAATAACTTATCAGATGGCGACTCCAAAACCAACTCAACCAAGTTACCTAGTCAAACCCAAACCTTGACTCACTCCGAGTTAGGAAAAAAGGGGGTGCGACATTATCCCCAGTGGAGTCGCCATTCTTTCGCACCCTTTTTTTTAACTCGGATCGTGTCAAAGGTTGGATTTGACTAGGTGACTGGTTTGAGTCAGTTTTGGAGTCGCCTCCTAATAACTTCATCTAAGGCCCTAATATGTCTAAGGGTATAAATTAAACTCCGAAAAGTCTTACTTTTAGAGATTCTAGGTAAGAAGTCCTTGTGACTCGGGAAGAATGTGTTAGGCATTTTTGAGTCTCATGAAATGTGGTTCCCGATCGGGTTTATGTTTTGGGATCATAAATTAACCATATAAGTTCAAATATGCAAAACTTTTAAAGTAATTCTAGATTAAGGTGGATTATAAGCTAATAGTGCAAATCAAGCTTAGGAGTGTCCAACCCAAAAATCAGGCTAAAAGGTTAATACTAAATATTAAAATAATATTCTACGCAAAATAATTTAAATTAGGCTCACTGTTGCGGCAAAGTCTTTTAAATAATTCTGAATTTACATTTACGGCCTAAGCCCACTGTCTAGTCGTAGTTATAGCCCCCAAGTTTAACCTTTAGCTCCAGAGAGGTCAAAAATGCAAGAAGAATCCAAAATCAGTTTATTTCTGTAAATATGTGCAGCGAATTAGTCTTGAAAAAAACATGCAACATTTTTAGAACTAATTTTCCAAGAACACATATTAAAGAGGAAAGCTTTTCAAAAGAATTTTTTTCTTTTACGAAAAAATTGGCTGCAGATTTTAAAACCGGCTAGACTCACATTTTCGTAGACATTAATTAAGACGGATTTGCAAAAATGACCTTTGTTTCAGAAAATTTCAGATTATGCCTCCTTTGTTTTCAGACCTCTAAAACACATTTTGAGCTAACTTTAAACCCTGTTTTGTACTTGAAGAACAATCAACTTATACCCACTTCCAAACAACAATGCACCACAAAAGAGAAAGCTTAAGAAAAAGGGGCCCCGTTTAGCCTATTCATAGCAGCCCATTGCTGCGTTTTACAGCTCCCCCTTTGTTGGGATTGTGGATTTACCATTCTTTCCCTGTTAAAACAATACAGATACAAGCAGGAGCTCCTATCGAATACATACAAGGGATGTCTATAGGAATTCAAAGGAATGTCAATTTAAAGAAAAGAGAAGGAGGATGCTATGTATGCACCATAACAAGTCTTCTGCATTAGCCCTTAGGCTGAAACTTTTCATCAAACTTATGTAAACCTGCAAAGATGTTAATTTGGTATGACTTTTAAGCCATCATATTCCCTGCATGGAAAGGCTAGCGTGTGTGGTCTTTACAAACCTTCAATTCGTGCCTTCAAAGAAGACCAAGACATCACAAACAAACCAGCTAATGGCTATCACACATATATAAATAGATAAGTATCACAGGAACCTCATAATTCAGGCCCAGATCCTCACCTTGAAAGAGATGAAACGGGAAACTTAGTAGAGCAGGGTATAACTTGCAATTGATGTAAAAAAAAAAGTGTCTTTTGCTTGAAAGGAGGTTTCTTGCCTAGAATGGAGAAAAGAGTGTTATGGATTGTTTCAGTATGTATGTGTGTCCTTTAAGAGCCTGTGGGGACTGATTTATATAGTAATGGGGTGGGGGTTTAAGGCCTTAATTATCTAGCATGAAAAGGGAATGAAAAGGAAGTAAATTATTTTTTTTAAAAGGAAAAGAGGAGATATTCTGTTTACAAAATAAAATCAAGGAAAATTTAGTTATCTTCTCAAAGTAAAGTAATCTTTTCTTTTATACAATCCCACAAACAAAGGGTAGCAGTAATTTCAAAAATTGTTAAAAAAGAAGAGGTTTTCTTAAATAGTCTTAGCTACAATTTCGAAAATTGAAGAAGAAAAAGGTTTTCCCTTTTAACCAATACCCACAGAGCTACAAAATCAATAATTAGTCTACTAAGTTTTCACTTATCTTCCCTAAAAAAAATCCTAATTCGATTTAAAATCAAAATATCGTTGAATTAAAGCAAGTTTACTTCAAAATTCTGTCAGTATACTCAAGTACAGTGCATCTTTAACATATAATTGGATAGATCCTCTTATGGGTGAAATACCCACAGAGCTACAAAATCAATAATTAGTCTACTAAGTTTTCACTTATCTTCCCTAAAAAAAATCCTAATTCGATTTAAAATCAAAATATCGTTGAATTAAAGCAAGTTTACTTCAAAATTCTGTCAGTATACTCAAGTACAGTGCATCTTTAACATATAATTGGATAGATCCTCTTATGGGTGAAATCCCAGCTATGCTTATATTCAAACACCATGATTTACTTCTAAAAATATTTCAAATATATTTGAAATTCAAGCGACAGGAAATAAGTTCCTTGTTTTACATTCGAGTGAGAACATCTTTCAAAGACAAGTCTAGGTGTTCAGCGACTGGCCTAAAATCAGCTGAGAAAGTGGCTTTATGATATTTCTTCCCATATGTAGATGTTTACTTTCATTCTTTAGTAAGCATGGAAGAGAAATTTAAAAGCTGAAACAGATTAACATGATGAACAAACAACTCATACTAGTCATATTCTCGATTTTCATTTTAACTATTTCTGGTATATGGATTGAACTAGAATCCAAATAGTGTTATCCTATCATCAAAGCAGCATATTCAAAGAATAGAACTCTATAGCATATTTTCACATGAGGATTCGAATACATAAAAAGGGATAATATGAACAAGTCTAGTGTTCAAAAGCTGAATGTAAGCATGTTATCCAACGTTTTATTATTTTAAAAAGATAAAAGAAAACAAAAAAAAATCGAAAGACGTTACTGAATTTTGTCGGGTGGGGCCGAGGTCGAATCGGGTAGGGTCAAAATTGACTCGTTTGCTTTCTACCCATTTTGCTTGATTTAGTATCCAAAATCTCATTTTTTCTTGTTTTCCTTTTTCGGATTAAAGAGTGATAAAAAGAGATAAGGATTTGATTCCTTTTCCATGGTGCGGAAGGGATAGAGATGAGAGAGGGAGTAGATAGTAGCGTTAATGGCGGAGGGGGAGGTGTAGCGGCAGTTTTGACTTGTATTTGGTCGGGTTTTGGACGAAGGGGGTGGCGGCTGGATTTGTGAGGGGAATAGGGGAAATGTTTTTACGGTTTATTATGGGGAAGAGGTGTGTTTGGTTAAAGAAAAATTGAAAATTGGATATGGGCCAAATGGGTGAGCGTGTGGATGGTTCAGATACATGGTGCACGTGTGGGCTGATGTGTATTTGTAGCATGTGTGATATTGTGGGGTGCCAAGTGTGTTTATATATATATACATATATATATATATAAAATATGTATAAAATGCTTATAAAAGAGTAAAAATATCTTTAAAATGCAAGAAATAGTTTATAAAATGTAGGGCATACTATTGGTGACTTAAAAAAATAACAAGTAATTTTAAATAATTATGGACAGATTTAGTAATATAGATAATTGAAAAATGAGTAAAATTGTATAAATAGACACATATTATGCAAGTGTCTTTAAAAATGACCTAAGTGGTGCATTTATGCCATATAAATGTATTGAATGAGTGTGAGCATGAATAGGAGATCAATGATAAGGGTGACATGGGCAATTGAATGATAATTAAAGCAATTTGTCTGAAAAATTGCAATTGCATTTTGGAATTTAGATACAGACAAATGTGAAAAAAGAATGATAAAATTGGGTGTCAGCAAGAACTGGGTCATTATACAAACCAGGCTGAAAACTCTCAAATAATGCAAAGCAGAGATGGATTTGGATAGTGAGATAGCCAAGGTCAAAGCTGATGCCACCAAGGCTCAAAAGCTCATAGACAAACTTCCCTCGAGCAGTGAGAGCTCGGATGATTAGGAAGACAACGAAGCCACTGAGGCTGAGACTTCAAGTGAGAAAGAGCCCGATAAGTGATGACCCCCTTTTCTGCTTTTGTTCTTTTTGTTTTTTTAGCTAAGGCCATCGAGCCTTCTGTAAATAACTTTTGTGGCCTTCGGGCCTTTATCAATGAATTTGAATTTCTGACAAGTGCTAGTCTTTAATTTGCTTTGAAAGTGTTTCGACAAGTCACTTTTAGGGTATTTTTGCTTGCAATACTTAAACAAAGTTTACTTTATACCGATGCTAGCTTAGAACGACGTACCGTTCTCAAGCTGTGGCAAAAGGAAAGCATTTATAATTTCATAAACTTAACATTGAAATAAATAGATGTTCGAATCAAGTTTATTTCATTAACGAAGTTAAGCCATAATTACATAAGACCTAGTCAGTGAGACACAGGCAAATTCAAAATTTTGAAAGGCAAGCCACTTCGGGCAAAAAGTTAATCAACCAAGCTAGTCTTCAGGAGTTAGTCCCCGGTATTCAAATAGCTAGCCTTCGGGTCCACTTTAAGTCCGTTCGAGAGGCTTCAAGTCAATCTCGACTGCATCTTGTCCCCCTAGTAGTCGGGTATGAATTGATGAAGACCCGAGCACTGTATGTCATTCCCTCCACTTCCTGAAAAGGTCAAGCAAAGAAAACCAAGGGGTTAAAATTATTCGACCAAAGCGTTGGAGCGTCAGCGGCTCGATGGTGTAGGTGAAAAGCTTCGAATTGGTGACATTCCAATGTAAAGGTTCTTGCTTGCCTCGGAGATCTTCAAACTGGAAAGAACCTTTGCCTACGAACATCTTCCTCTCGGATTCCAATTCTTCAATCGTTGAATCCTCGGCTTTCTGCTTCCGAGGCTCTTGTTTGTATGCCGGGATCTTCTCAACTCTTTCTGAGAGCCCACTTCGAGAACTAAACTCACTTCTTCACCAGACCCCGAGTAGATTAATTGCTATTTGGATGGCCCGCTCGGAGCGATTCCATTCTTCATAGCAACCAAGTAGCACTCCCACGTCACTCGTTGCTCGCCTCGGATTTCGCGAGTATAACATTGTAGGCCATATCTTCTTCATAGCTCCATAGGTGATAATATTAACCGAGCTACCGGGGTCGATCAAGACTCGCTTAGAGCGTCATGATGGGGAAACATCATTCTATCACAATCATCATCATCGCTTTACCCGAACCATCTGTTCGAGTCCTTTTCTTGATGGTAATTGAAAGTTTCACAAATTTCTTCGCGGTAGCAAAGTTTACACCATTCATCTTTGATCCCCCGATTATCACATTCACGACTCCCTTAGGGGATGGATCCCTTGGAGGCTGATTACCCCCTTGTCTGTGAGAAACTTTGCCAACAACCCCTTCTTGAGCAGATGAGTTACCTCGAGATGAAGAGCTTTGCAATCTTCGGTAGTGTGTCCATAATCAACATGGAACTCACAATATAGGTTTTGGTCTCTCTTCCCGGGGAGTGTCCTCATATCCTTCGGTAACCTCACGCCTTGATCTGTCATCCCTTAACCTCGGAGTAGCAGCCTCGGAGTTGCTGATATTTATATTTTTCTCAAATGCCATAACTGCCAAGTCCTCACCCATTATTGGTAGGTCCATCCTTTAAGCCTGAAAGCACTCCTGAAAGTCATTGATAAGCTTGAGGTATCTTTGCTTAACCTCGAAGATATCCTCTCTTCATTTAAGGATTTTCTGAGCCCCAGTGTGAGCCTTGATAAACAAGTCAGCTAACTCCTAGAAGTTTGAGATCGACTCGGATGGGAGGTGCATACACCAACACAGCGCTCCTTTTTCGAGGGTATCCCCGAATTTTTTTAATTAACATAGATTCTCTTACACCAGGGTCAAGTCGTTACTTTTGACTATAGCTGTGTATTTACTTATATGGTCAGCTGGATTAGTCGTTCCATTATGTTTCTTCAAAATCTGCATCTTGAAATGCTTGGGAATGGAGGCAGGAGCAGCCTCGGGCTTGAAAGGTTGCTGCCTACACCAATCAATGTCCAACACTCGTTGGGGCTTCCTGTCCCCGAGAAATTTTTTGAGTCGTTTCCCAAATTGGGTTTCGAAATCTTTCTTCCATTTTTTCAGGTCTAACGAGACGCTGGTTTCTTCCACTGTAGGAGCCGTCCCGAAGGGTTGGGTACCCGTAGGGGTAGTCCCCGAGCCTTCAGAGGCAGCTCCATTTGGAAGTCCCCCTGTCGTTGCGCCTATAGGAACAACGTTCGGGATGCTTCCATTAAGAACTGCAGGCTGAGTAACAGTGGGATTTGCTGTGTTTCGTGGGTTTCTAGAGATAGTTTGTAGTTTGTAATGAATTACGAAATTCGGCATTGAAACCTTCTTGCACAGCAAACTGTGCCTGGAGTCGTTGTAGGGATCATAAAAGTTTGGAAGGGGTCATTTGATACATATGAAGAGGAATCAATTGGTGGTGCAATTGGCGGAGTCATACCAATTGGTGGAGTCGTGCCAATTAGTAGAGTTGTACCAACTGGTAGAGTTGCGCCAATTGGTGTTCCATTGCCTGGTTGGGTAGATGGAACTTGAGTTTCATCTGTAACTTGCTCAACCGTGTTATTAGTGTTATCAGCCATTGTTAAAAATTAGCAAAGAGAAACAGGTTATCACGACACGCAGCTTTGGAACAACACTATTGCGGTGCCAATTTGTGTTGGCCTAGATCGTATTAGGACAATAAATCGAATTTGTAATTGGGTTAACAAGCAATTAGTTGTATCGTTGAAAATGCTACAAAGAGGGTTGAGACGGAATTCCCTCTCTAATTGATTGGAGAAGGAATTCCGTCTCCAATCAGTGTAATTCCCTCTCCAATCACAGAAAGAATAAAAAAATAATACCCATAATAATCACCCCGCTCCTTCTCTCTTCCACATTCAGTATCTCTTCTCCCAAAATTAAAAAACCCCCAAACCCCCCCCACGGCGAAAACATCACTGCCTCCGGCGAAAACATCACTGCCTCCGGCGAATTTCTTCCATCCCCGGCAAAAACATCCCCAATCATCCCCAATTTATTCAAGTAAGTTTTTTCTTCATCTTTCCCATTATTTTTAGCTATAATTCATATTATTTTTCCCTCCCCATTTTTTTCATCCATGAATTTGACCCCCATTTTCCCCACCCCAATACCAACTTTAGCACCCCAACTATCATGTTTGTATACTTGTTTAATATTTGTTAGATTGGATTATTAGAAATTAAATGTCATTAGTTCTAGAAATAGTTAGAAAAATAATATAAAGTAGATAAATTTAATTCAAGAATAATTAGAAAGAAATAATTAAGAACAATGTTATTGAACATGACAAATAAAATAAATGTAGGGAGTTTGATTTAGTTAGTTAATTAAAAAATTAATATACAACATAATTTAACAATAATGTTATACACCTATAGTTTGCTAGAAAAATTGCTATAATTTGTTGCATTGATTTATATTTATTTGTGTGCAACTTTTGTAGATGGAACATGATGAAAATCGTAGTTGGATGTACAATATGTTCTATGAAAATATGGGTTTGAAGAAAAGTTATGTAGATGGGGTTGATGGGTTTATTGCTAAAGCTAAATTACTTCCTGAATATATACGAGGGGGGTCATCAAATGTCCTTGTGTGAAATACAAGTGTAGCCACGTGCAACCAATTGAAACTGTCGTGTTGCACCTTTATAGAAAAGGATTTATGCCAAATTATTTTGTGTGGACTGCACATGGAGAGTGTAACCCTAGTGTCCATAGAGAGAACTTCCAAAATGACTATGTCGGGTATAACTATCCTATGAATGAGATGTTGAATGATGCGTTTGGAATGTACCAAGGGGAACCCTCTCAACCGAATGTTGAGGAGATTCCCAATAATGAGGCGAAACTCTTCTATGAACAGTTGGAAGAAGCAAGTCGCCCATTTTACGAGGGGGCAAGTCATTCAAAGCTGTCGGTGGCAGTTAGGTTGCTTAGTATTAAATCAGATTATAACATATCTCAAGGAGGCATGGATGAGATCATTGGACTCTTGAATGAACTAAACATAAGTAACTTGGGATTTCCTTCCTCGTACTACGATGCAAAAAAGTTGGTTTCGCTTTTAGGGCTATCTTCAGAAAGAATTCACTGCTGTAAAAAAGGTTGCATGTTATACTACAAAGAAAACAAAGATAAGCAATTTTGTACGTTTTGCGGTGAGGCTCGCTACAAGCCAGTCAAAAATTCTAAACAGAAATAGGTCCTAGTAAAAGCGATGCATTACTTACCTCTTATACCAAGGTTAAAGAGGTTGTATGCATCAATGAGTTCTGCTCCTCATATGAGATGGCATCATGAACGTAAACGACAATCTGGTATTCTATGTCATCCGTCTGATGGAGAAGCATGGAAGCATTTTGATAGAGTGTATCCTGAATTTGCAAGTGAACCTAGAAACATCAGGTTGGGTTTGAGTTCTGATGGGTTTACTCCGTTTGCTGTCTCTGCTGCACCATATTCTTGCTGGCCTGTATTCGTCACACCGTATAATCTACCCCCAGAAATGTGTATGACAAGTCCATATATTTTCCTGACTTGTATTATCCCTGGTCCTAGTAACCCAAAAAGCTCTATTGATGTATTCTTGCAGCCTTTGATTGATGAGTTACAAATATTGTGGCGTGATGGTGTTGTAACATATGATTGTTCCTTGAAACAAAACTTTAGATTGCATGCTTGTTTGATGTGGACAATTAATGATTTCCCTGCATATGGCATGTTGTCCACTGCTGGTAAGCTATCTTGTCCTATTTGTATGGAAGATACAAAAGCATTTTATTTGAAACATGGGCGTAAGCACACATGGTTCGACTGTCAGCGCCAGTTTGTACCAGATGACCATCCATTTAGGAGAAACACTAGTGCATTCATGAAGAATAAGGAGGATTTTGATGATCCTCCACAGAGGTTGACGGGGCATGAAGTTTGGTCTCGGGTTCAGGGGTATCCCAAGGCAACGGAGCAGCAACCATTGCCTAGAATAGCAGGTTTTGGTGTTACACATAATTGGACAAAGCAGAGCATATTTTGGGAACTTCCTTATTGGAAGGACAATCTTCTTAGGCATAATCTGGATCCAATGCATATTGAAAAAAACTTTTTTGATGCTGTCTTTAACACTGTGATGGATGTCAATAACAAAAGAAAGGACAACTTGAAGGCAAGGTTAGATGTTCAGGCATATTGTCGACAACCTGAATTGCACCTACAATCAGATGGGGTTAAGGTGCGCAAGCCATCAGCGAACTACACTTTTGACTTGGAGGAGAGAAGAATGATTTGTGAGTGGATACAGAATATTAAGTTTCCTGATGGTTGCGCATCGAATATATCCAAATGTGTCGACATGACAGAAGGTAAGCTTACGGCAATGAAAAGCCATGATTGTCATGTTTTCATGGAAAATTTGTTGCCAATTGCGTTCAATGGCTTGCCTGATACAATTTGGAAACCACTCACTGAAATGAGTGTGTTTTTCAAGGACTTGTGTTCTAGTACATTGAGGGAATAAAATCTACAATTGATGGAAAGTAATATTCCTGTGATCTCTACTAAATTGACCAAGATATTTCTCCCTGGTTTCTTCAATGTTATGGAACATCTGCCTATGCACCTTGTTGAAGAAGCAAGACTTGGAGGCCCGGTTCAGGGAAGGTGGATGTATCCTACTGAAAGGTAATGCATATCATAGATTTCCTCCTATATTTAATATTTTTTAATTCATTATTAAATTATATGGCTATCTATGTTATACAGGACTATTGGCAAATGTAAGCGGACTGCAAAAAATAGGAATAGAATTGAGGGGTCGATATGTGAGGCTTATCTTGTTAGGGAAACGTCGCATTTCTGTTCTTATTATTTTGGGGCCGAAGTACCTTCTCTAAGTTGCAGGCCTAACCGACATGATGATGGTGGAAGCGGCAATTCACTGTATCCTCATTTTTCCATATTCAATCATCCCGGTCGAGGGTCAGAAAAAGGTTGCACAAAACCATTCAGCGACATCGATAGACAAGTTGCTACGACACATGTACTGCTGAATTGCCCAGAAGTGCAACCTTTTTATAGGTATTTGTCAGTTTCCACATAAAAAAAAAGGTTAATACATATATATTAATTTTTACATCCTAAATATTGTTGTTATGCATAGCAGTTTATTTGTCACTAACTTTGGGCACGATGCTGTGACGACCAAATTTTCAGAGTGGTTTAGAGAATATGTAAGTATTTTAGTGGCACATATCCCGTTGGTGAATAATATACGCAAGTATGTTTTAACTTATAAATCTACAATTGTATGCATGTTAGGTGCACAATCCTGAAAACGGCGTCAACCATCCACTGTTTTGTGATTTATCATTGGGCCCTATTTATAAGTACAGACAAATGTCTAAGTACTTCATCAATGGCTATAAGTTTCATACTGAAGAATGGTCCATGGGGAAGAAAACATATAACTGCGGAGTGTGGGTGAATGCAGGCACTGGTGATGGAGAGTTTGACTATTATGGTGTAATACATGAAATATTAGAGCTAGAGTTTAATGGTCATCCTAGGAAAAAGTTGGTGCTCTTTCGGTGTAAGTGGTTTGATCCAACACCACTTCGGGGTACAAAGGTGCATCCAGTATATAAAATAGTTGAAATCAATCACAAAATAACGTATGCACATTATGATCCATTTATCATTGCTCAAAATGTGAAACAAGTGTACTACGTTCCTTATCCAAAGTGCAAAAATAAACTGAAGAACAAGGCAAAAGCAAATTGGTGGGTTGTTTTGAAAGCCAAACCGGTTGGAAGAATTGAGGTGGATGATGCATTAGATGAAGCATACCAAAATGACATTTCAACTGTTCAAGAAATTGTAGATGAAGAATTACCCGGCGAGTTGCATCAGGGTGTGGATTATTTTGAAGAATTTGATATGTCGGTGCTCAATCAAACCATGGAAACGTCGTTGGGAAATGAAGAAGGGGAGTACATAGATGAAAATGATACCTCTGAGGATGAATTGCTTGATGAACTAGAAGGAAGCGATGATGATTGATGTTAGTAGTTGAATATTTGTGTGTTACATTGGTTGTTTGTGGTATTTAATTAACGATGATACACTTTATTAAATATCTAATTCTATTGAATTTAACATTAATTTGCAGATATGTCATCTCGAGGTAGGAAAGGACCTAAGACCCGTGGTGGCCATACTTCCACAGGTCATACTACTTCTCCACTTCCGGTGGTGACCCCTACCTCTGAGTTGCTCTCACAGCTAGGTAATTATCCGCCTACATTTTTTGCTGGTCTCCCTAGTAACCCACTATTCCATCAGTCACAGGCCCCTAGTATATCTGCATAGACCATGCCACATATGGGGCAACACTATCAGTTTGGCCAGCCTGCTGGTCCCTCTTTCCATTCCATGCCTATGGTAGGCACATCCCCTCAGTCTGTGCATGTACGGGCCCCTACATTTCAGCCATTCGGCGCACCGGGCCCTTCACAGCTGATGATGATACCTACTCCTAGTATGCATCCACATAGTTTGCCATCTGCTACACCTTCCATTTCGAGTACTGTTCCATCTGCATCATCATCGGCATGCCCCAGTTTGAGTACACCCGTACCAGAGACTCAGCCAGAGTCCTCTCCATCTGTCACCACTACAGCGCGAAAGGGTAGGAAAAAGCGTACTAGCGCTACAGTTCAGTTGCCCGGTGGTATTAGATCTCTCGATGAGTCTGGGAGGTTGATTATCATGCCTGACAGCAAAGAAGGGTAAGATTTATTCATTAACCTTTAAATTATAAACTTTTGAATTGAATGCAATATATATTTATCAACATAATTTTGTATGTTAAATTTAATGCAGGTTTGTTCCATCGGACAAGGCAGTGAAACTTGTTGTTAAATCTATGACACCACACTTTACTGATGGTTGGTCGACCTGGGGAAAGGTGCCAGTACCTGTTAGGAACCACATGTTTGAAGCTTTTACGGTATTAACTATACTTATGAAGCTTTTGTCATTTGATTATTATATGTGTTTTATTAGTTTTCACTTATTATATTGTTATTGTTTCAGCACAAGTGTTCGTGGGATCCTATATATGATGATCAAGTCCGAGCAGTTTTTGAGAAAAAGGCGGCTAAAAGGCTAAGTGATTCCCTGTCAAAATACAGGCAAAAGGGTAAAGTTCCCAAATGGATTTATCAACAAAATTGGGATAAACTCAAAATTTATTGGGAAACACCTGAATTCTTAGCCCAGAGCGAGCAGGCTAAGAAAAACAGAGCATCCGCAAGGGGAGGATCGAAGCACACTTGTGGTTCAGTTAGTTTGGCCACCCATCGGGCACGATATGTAAGTCAATCTAATTTTTATTTAAATTAAAAACTTAAAACCATTTTGATTTAGCATTAACAAATTTGCATTGTGTAGGAAGCGGAACATGGAAAAGTTAGTGATTATGATTTTTTCCGTTTGTTCCATTATTTATATGACGAACAAGGAAATGAGGTGGGATGGGTCGAGCCACGTGCACAACAACTAGAGGTGAGATATCATAAATAATTTTATTTTTTTAAATTATTATTTAATTAATTATTCTAATCGCGTCGTGTATTTTAGGAGAACTACAAAGCTTTACACCAAGAATGGCTTGAGAGCCAAGGGTCACAAGTCGATGAAGGCTCTCCTAAACCCACCCAAGATGAAGAAAATGCAATGTTCGTTCAGGCGGGTGGTGGCTATACTAGCAAAAATCGAGCCTATGGCCTTGGTCCTTCGAGGTACAAGAAGCCTTCTCGTGCAGGTATTGTCAATGCTAATTGTTCTTCTTCTTCTTCACATGCACCACAAGCTGCGGATGATGAGTTGCGCGCTAGATTGGCGGAAATGGAGCAAAGGCTACAAGATAGTGAAAGGCAACGGTTAGAAGACCGTGAGAATGTGAAGAAATTACAGGATATTGTGGCAAAGATTTGGAGAGATAAGGAGCAAGGAAGTGGCTCGTCCCAAGGAGCAGATTAGTACTCTCATGGTTTGTTAAGTTGTGAACATGTTTCTAAATATTTTAGTTTTTATTGTGTTGAATGGTTAATGATGAAACAATATGTAGTATTGTTTTATTGGCCGTGGTGGCTTTGTTTTATGTTAAACAGGTATTTTATGTTAAACAGGTTGTTTTTGGTATTTGGTTGCTTTGTACCGAATTTCTAATATTTTTGTTTAGCAGGATTTGTATAGTTAGAGACGGAATTCCGTCTCTATCCAACCAAAAAAAATTAAATAATTTTTTTAGAGACGGAATTCCGTCTCTAAACAACAAAAATAATTTTTAAAATTTTAATTGGAGAGAGAATTCCGTCTCTAAACAATAAAAATAATATATATAATTTATGTTGGAGAGGGAATTCCCTCTCCAAGCACTAAATTAATTTAATTGATTTAGTGCTTGGAGAGGGAATTTCCTCTCCAAATGCAAAAGTTCACGCGTACTGACACAGTTCCGTCTCCAAGAATGTGTCAGTGTGTCAGCTACTTTTGCATTTGGAGACGGAATTCCGTCTCCAAGCAGTCCAACGACGCACTTAAAAGCGAAGGACGCTCAGAGACGGAATTCCGTCTCCAAACTTTGACGCAGAATGATTAATTTCTAGTAGTGAGGATAATTGACCGAAAAGAATTGGGATTAGCTGAAAAGAAAAGTAGCAAACGTAATTTTATGATTCTATATTGGATTCTGAAACCATTACCAGTATTACAAAATAACTATGTATAGTTTACATGGATACCAAAGTAATAAATGTAATTAATGGTCATTACTCCCACGCATGATCATGGCCAGCCCATGATCTTTCTTTTAGATGCCACTGTAATGGGCATCAGTTACAAAAACTGTCTTACTAAAGGCCACGCCTCCCCGAGGGTTAGATCATTTGCCTCAGGAAGTTGCGTCTTCAACTGCTCGAAGCTTAACCTTCGTCAAGGCTTGCTGTGGAACCTTTGATCCTGAGAAATTAATTCTGAGAGCCCCTGCTGAACCACGGGCTCGAGGCTCGCATGATTTTTCACCCAATACATAATTCAACGTATGAAATATTGTTAAACTACTGGAATATTTAATTTAGAAGTATTTTAAGTGAAATGTAATGATTGTCATTTACAAAGTCTTCAACTTTTACAAAGTTTTTTTTTCTCTTTTTTTTTTTCCACAAACGAAGTTAATATCTAAATACAACTTTAAACATAACTTTCAAATAGTTTCTATCAACCTCAATCACGCACTAATATAATTTTTTGAACTTCAATCAAATTTTACTCGAACGCCTATTACATATTTTAATTACTACTTACTTCTTTGCTCACATGCATTAGCATGGAATTATAACCGAAAAGACCCTTGCTTCTCTCGTTGGGTCGGTCCATGTGCCCTCATGACTGATGAGTGATATATTCGCTCTCAGACAATCTCATACTCCAAATTGGATGGCAAATTAGTTAAAGAACAAGTTGTCAAAGTGAAGGACGTTTGAAGTATTAATTTTGTCTAACTCTAGAAATAGATTAAGGCGACATACCAATAAGAAAGCGTAGGAACGAGAAACTTAATTAATTACATGCAAAATTGATAAAATCTACCAGTAACATTCTTTTTCAATTTTATTTATGCAATAACAATGTAAATTTTTTTACACAATCATATCAATTAAGAATTGGCTATCACTTGTAAACTCTGTTATAAATGTTTGGACAACCTGAAAAAGTGTTTGTCACAATTAGTTAGTTGAGTTATATTGAGCATGTAAAATTTCTTACACTTATCAGATTTATGCATGCTCTAGCACTCGTTATGAGGAGAAGTTAATGGTTGTTTTTTAAGCACAACAAAATTAAAACCAGCGGCTGGTAGACAAACAATTATGTGCTCCTCATGTGGACATACTCCTTAAAATTAGCTCAACGACATGTTTTTACAACTCCACTCCTTAATTTTCTCCAAGTAGAAAAGTATCTCCTTTAAATTCCAACCTTTTCCACATTTGTTAAGCACCCAAAACAAAGAAATAGAAAGAAAGCAAGAAGAAAATTCTCAACTTAATTTTCAACCAAAAAAAGTTCGACTAAATAAAGCTAGCAATATGGATAAAAGAATTCTTGGTTTGTCTGTCCTAACACTCATGATTTGTTCTCTCCTTGTTACAAGAACATGGGCAGATGAGGAAGAAAATCCAACAGCGGTAAGTGAAAATCAAAATCCTGTAGGAACTCCAACAACACCAAGTACAAAAGATGATGCAGATAGCAACCATGATGGTGACGAGAATTACATGTCTGGTGGCAATTTCAATGAGGCTGAAGATCAGTTTGGTCCAGAGGTCGTCGTTGTTGGTCACTAGGTTATCCATTGGATCAGAGGCAAATTCATAATTTAACAGAAGTCAACCATGATGGTGACAAGAATTATATATGTTTATATATTCTTATACAGATACTGTAATTGATTCGAGTTCGAAATATTGTATTGATGCTTTTATATATACATCCATTGCCTATTGTTGGATCGCCTCCGAGTTTGTTGTTTTTTTATCTTCATTCCTTTTCTTTTGAAGCTGAAACCTCTATAACACCTTAACAAAAAGTATTATCTAAAGTTTATCCTTTCTCGTTTTACATAGATTCAATTTTAATCGTCAAAACCTTGGCGTCTCACAACCAAAGAGTTTGGGGTAATCTGGTTACAAGGATATAGAGTATATTATATCATATATATCTAGTCTAATGAATCAAATATTTATCAAAAAACTATGCAATTGCCTACGTGCAACAATATAACCAACTACGCACAACTCCATTGAACCGTGGATAATTTTAAGGATACAATTTGAGAAATGTTTAAATTTGTGTTCGGGCGTATTATCAGTCGATCTCTTTTATATCTAAGAGCCCGTTTGGCTTGGCTGAAAAAAAAAAAGGTGCAGTTGCTTAAAAGCAATTAAAATTTATTTTATTAAATAAGCAGTTACTATTTGGATAAAAGTGCTGGAACTGAAAAAAAAAAAACTATTGAGGTTTTTAATAAAACAAATTATTTTATGTTAAAATTATTAAAATATTCTTAAAAAGAATAAAAGAAAAAGGGAGGACAACTTAGGGCATTTGCTAATGAGAGTATTAGTGGAATTGAAAAAAATATATATAAGGGATAAAAAGGTAAAATAATTGATCAAACTATAATATTTTTTTAAGCAAAAAGCAAAAAGTTAAGAGTACCCAACTTGTAAATTTAGGCTTAAAAGTTAAGTGTTTTTAAGCAGTGTATTGGATAAAAACTGACTGGACTTGGAAAAGTGACACGTGTCTTCCACGTGGCACTAGCAGACATTTCAACGGACAGACATCCAACGGACTGACATTCATCACGAACAGACTTAAAGGAGTTATGAAACACTTCAACCGTCAACACGGTCTAAATGAACAGTTATTAACATGATCATCCACGATCAATCTATTAATGGTCATTAAGGCAATCATTACAACCCAGCGGTTATGACTCCAACGGATATGTGACCAGTAGTTACTTATCCAGATGGATTCACGCCCAGCGGTTACAAAATCCTAACGGCTGCCTACCAGGCTTATAAATAGCATTCGCCTTAATCGATTGTAAAAAAAGACAACTTTACTTCTTGTCTACAATATCAATAAGAATACTCTCTTGCTCTTGCTCAGATACTCTCTTTGCTCATATTTTGATTACTGCTTTAGTTCTTTGATCATCCAAAGTGCGATTGGTATCGAAGAACTCCCTCTGAAGACGAGCGATACGATACGGTTACTTCTCCTTGTTTCCGTTTACGCTTTGTTTTTACTAGTGAATATTCGCATCTCGCTCTCGTATTATCATCATCTTAGCTCACCGTATAAACTATTAATCTCAACTATTGACCGTGACTCCGCAAATATAAATTTAATTGTTAATTGGCCTAAAATCGAATCTAGGTTAAACAATTTGGCGACCACAGTGGGAGCCGGTCAATAGCCTTCGTAGGTTAATAGTTTATCTTTGATATTATACCTATTTTCGTCTATCTTTTTGCTCTATAACTAACATGGCAGAAAGCAACTCTCAACGAACTATCGTAGGCGGAGAACAGGTAAATACTCCTTCACTCAGTCCTAATTACTCTCCTGATTATTCTCCCGATTATTAGTCCGATGGGCAGCAACAATCTTCCCAAGGACCGGTCAGGCAGCGATACAGGCGTATGCGCTCTCAGAGCACTACCCCACCCAGGAGACGACGCCATAGGAGTCTCTCCCCTGGCCGAGGGAACCTCCAAGAAACACTCTTTGCTTTCATGCAGGATCAGGCAGAAGTAAACCGAGGAATAAACGAGGCACTCACTTCTCTCCGAAGGAGTAACCCTTCAACTGCAAGAGTTGACGCTGCGGCACCTGGTCGTGACGCACCATCTTCACATACCTCGAGGCAAGGTGGAGAGCGGAACAGCGGTGGTACCGCAGACCCTACGACCCAAGTCAATCAGAATCAGAACGGAGGGTCTATGGCGCCTACGGATGTGAGCCTTGTCGTGGAAGCTCTCACCAAACAATTCAAAGAAAGCCAGGAAGCACTTCAGAAGTCTCTCCACGAGAGAATTGATCAGATACCAGGCGCTCTACCCACACTGAAGAAAGTCGATGTCCAGCGTTATTCACAGCGACCCTGGAAGAAGGAGGCAGCCCCAAAAGCGATACCTAAAACGTTTAAAATGCCAAACATCCCTAGGTATCGCGAAACATCTGATCCCAACGACCATCTCATGATGTTCAGCAACTTTATCAAAGCTAGCGATCTCACCGACGAGGAGATCGAATCTGTCCAATTAAAGAAGTTCGTGGAAACCCTAGCAGATGGAGCTCTGCGATGGTATTTAATGTTGCCACCCAACTCCATTGGATCTTTCGCAGAAATGGCCGAATTGTTCGTGAAGGCACACACAAGTGCTCAGAAGACGGAGACCCGCGTTGAGGACATCTTTGAAATCAAGCAAAGACCCGACGAGTCTCTCCGCAAGTACGTGGATCGCTTCCAGAGAGAACGTATGTTGCTCCCCAAAGTACCAGACAGATGGGCAGCAATCGCGTTTAACAACAGCCTGGATATCAGGAGCTCATAGGCTACGCGTAGACTTTACGAGTCTCTTCGCGAGTTTCCAGCAGCCAGTTGGTCAGACGTCTACAACCGTTACAATTCTAAGGTACGTATCGATGAAGATAAATTGATTGGAACAGGTACTCGAGGAAGAGCTCAGGCACGTAGCGGTGGATCCGGTGGAAAGGCAGAGACTGAGAGAACAGACGTACGTTATGAACCGTACCCTGATCAGTCACGCAGCCATTCCAAAGGACGCAATCGCAACAACAAAGGGTTGTCCCGGAGAGATGATTCAGAATCAGGGCTCCGTGGAGCCCCAAGCCTGCCGAGTTTCAATGTGGAAACGTCTGAAGAACTAGCAGCACTCAAAGACATGGGAGAGAAGGTCAAATGGCCGAAAGACATGAAGACCGACCCAAGCAAGCGAAACCAGGACCTATGGTGCGATTTCCATCGTGACCATGGCCATTCCACCGAAGACTGC
This sequence comes from Petunia axillaris subsp. axillaris, assembly GCA_029990575.1. Classification (NCBI taxonomy): domain Eukaryota; kingdom Viridiplantae; phylum Streptophyta; class Magnoliopsida; order Solanales; family Solanaceae; genus Petunia; species Petunia axillaris. Next base: position 5,008,232 of record JARKNS010000001.1, on the reverse strand, counting down.
AAAGCCCTCAGGTATGAAATTACTCATTTGTTGAAACAGGGATTCTTGAAGGAGTTCCTGACCGAGAAGGGAAAGTAGAGTCATGCGAAGGCACAGCAGAACAAACCGGGCCCTCCACGAGCATCCTCTCCGAGGAGGACATTTAATGTTATTTCAGGTGGGATCGAGGTGGACTCCGTTACTTTCACAGCAAAGAAGTATGCAAAGGTCTCCATCACAAACAACAAGCACCCACGATCAGAAGAAGTAATCACATTTGAGGACTCTGATGTAAATGGCTCGCAATTCCCACATGCTGATGCGTTAGTCATAACGTTACGCGTGGCGGAGTTCGACGTCAAGAGAGTACTCATTGATGCGGGCAGCTCCGCGAACATTATCCAATCACGGGTTGTCAGAGAGATGCAGCTGTCAGACAAGATCGTGCCCATATCTCGAGTTCTATCCAGCTTCAATAACTCAAGCGAGAAGATTCTCGGGGAGATTACCCTGACGACTCTTGCCGAAGGGGTAGCAAAGGAAACAACTTTCCATGTTGTCGATGCGGATCTAGCCTACAACATCATTTTGGGTAGGCCTTGGATCCACGACATGCAAGCTGTTCCTTCTACTTATCATCAATTATTGAAGTTCCCATCTGAATGGGGAGTACGTGAGGTCCGAGGAGAGCAACGCTCTGCCCGAGACTGCTATTATGTGGCTCTCAAACTACCCGAAGAGAAAAAATAGCAATTACAGCGACCGGGGCCAGACATACCGCCTGAAGAGGCTAAGTACGAGGTCCCGGAATTCCTTACGAAGATGGATGAAAGAGAAAATCACATGCCAACCGTAGAAGCTTTGAACCCGAAGAACTGTTCGCCGATAAGCAATAGCGGAAGGTGTATCTAGGGACCGAGCTGAACAAGTGCCTACGAGAAGATATCCTCCAGTTCCTCAAGGAACGGCATACAACATTCGCCTGGTCTCACGTAGATATGATAGGTATTTCTCCTGACATCATTACTCACAGGTTGAACGTTGATCCGTATCACCGCCCGGTGAAACAAAAGACGCGCCAGCAAGGAGCCTTTCGGAACCAGGTCATCAATGACGAGGTCGATCGGCTGCTGAAAATTGGTTCAGTACGTGAAGTCAAGTATCCCGACTGGCTAGCCAATGTGGTTGTCGTACCCAAAAAGAACGACAAATAGCGAGTCTGCATTGACTTCACAGATATAAATAAAGCCTGACCGAAGGATTCATATCCTCTCCCCAGGATAGATCAACTGATCGATGCAACAGCCGGACACGAGGTGCTAACCTTCCTCGACGCGTACTCCGGATATAACCAGATATTGATGGATCGTGAAGACTAGGAGAAAAATGCAGGTGCAACCTATCAGCGTCTAGTCAATCGAATGTTCCATGACCATATCGGAAAGACTATGGAAGTGTACATCGATGACATGCTGATCAAATCTAAACGAGCAGAAGACTATCTAGCACATCTGAAAGAAGCTTTCTGAATCTTGGATCAGTATAACATGAAGCTGAATCCAGAGAAATGCGCTTTCGGAGTCAGATCGGGGAAGTTTCTAGGATTCATTATTTCTCAGCGTGGCATTGAAGTCAATCCCGCTCAGATTAAAGTCATTGAATCAATCCCAGATGTACAACAGGAAAGATGTCATCAAACTTACGGGAAGAGTGGCAGCTCTACGCAGATTCATTTCCCGATCATCAGACAGTTGCAAGAGTTTCTTCGATGTCTTAAAGCAGAACAAGGAGTTCGAGTGGACTCCTAAATGCCAGCAAGTATTGAAGGATCTGAAAAAGTATTTATCTAATCCTCCACTGCTCTCCACGCCTCAGGAAGGTGAGCAGCTGCTGATTTATTTGGAGTCTCAGAATCATCGGTAAGCGCTGTACTAGTTCGGGAAGAAAAAGGTAAACAACTTCCTATCTATTACATTAGCAAAGCTCTAATTGATGCAGAAACACGCTATCAACCTTTAGAAAAATTGGCACTGGCACTAGTAACTGCTGCTCGTAAGTTACGCCCTTATTTTCAAAGTCATTCGATAGATGTGGTTACAACCTTTCCTTTGCGAAATGTTCTGCACAAACCTGAATTCTCAGGAAGGCTGGTAAAATGGGCTATAGAATTATCTGAATTTGATATCACCTATCAGCCTAGAGTAGCAATAAAGTCACAAGTCCTAGCAGACTTCGTGGCAGACTTCAGCACTAACATATACCCTGAAGCAGAAAGGGAAGCTATTCTTTATGCAGGGCAAGCTCCTGGCACATGGACCCTTCACACAGACGGCTCATCGAGCATCAAAGGGTCCGGCCTTGGACTGGTTCTTGTTGCTCCATCCGGCGAAACGGTAAGACAGGCTATCAAGTGCCCATTTATTACTAACAATGAGGCCGAATATGAGGCCGTTATTGCAGGATTGGAACTAGCCCGAAGTTATGGAGCAACCATCGTCAAACTAAAAAGCGACTCTCAGCTCGTGGTCAATCAGATCAATGGAGGTTTCATTGCACGAGAATCCAGGATGCAAGTATACCTCGCCCGAGTGAAAGAGCTCCTAGCACAGTTTGGCGAATGGGAAGCAGTCCAGATTCCACGGGAAGAGAACCATGAAGCTGATGCTCTTGCAAACATGGGATCAGTGGCAGAGATAGGGGCAGCCAGCTCTTCAGCTGTTGTTCAACTTCTCTACACAACCATGGACAGAGAAAAGTTCGAAGTCAACACCATCAACGCTACTTGGGACTGGCGGAATGAGATAACAAATTATCTTATCCATGGAACTCTACCTACAGATGCAAAAGCTGCACACAAACTCCAAGTGAAAGCTGCTCGATATACAATCCTCAACGACGAGCTTTACCGGAGGATGTCGCAAGACCTCTCGCAAAATGCCTTGGACCTAATCAGATCAATTACGTGATGAGAGAAGTCCACGAAGGCTGTTGCGGAAATCATTCCGGGGGTAAGGCATTAACCCGGAAGCTTATTCGTGCAGGTTACTATTGGGACAAAATAGAGAAAGATACGAACGAATTTGTCAAGAACTGTGACAAATGCCAGAGGTACGCCCATCTTCTCCATCAGCCAGCGGAACCACTACATTCAATAATCTCCCTGTGGCCCTTCATGAAATGGGGGATGGACATCGTTGGTCCTCTTCCCACAGCACCAAGGGGGATGCGCTTCTTATTGATCATCACCGACTACTTCATAAAGTGGGTCGAAGCGGTAGCATATTCAAGGATACGACAAACGGAAGTCGTTGACTTCCTCTGGCGTTTTATAGTATGTCGCTTTGGAGCACCTAAGAAAATAGTCATGGACAACGGTCCACAATTCATCGGCCAGAAAGTGACTAGGTTCCTCGACGATCTACACATCAAGAGGATCACTTCCTCTCCATATCATCCTGTTGCTAATGGACAGGCAGAGTCTACCAACAAAATCATCGTTGAGTCCCTTAAAAAACGCCTCGAACAGGCAAAGGGATGTAGGGTAGAGGAATTACCAGGAGTACTATGGGCTTATCGCACAACTATAAAAATGAGTACCGGAGAAACTCCTTACTCATTAGTGTATGGTGCGGATGCTCTAATCCCAGTTGAAATCGGAGAGCCCAGCTTACGATACGCACAAGCCACTGAGGAATCAAACTCAGTCAACCTATCTGATGAACTGGACCTCCTCGAAGAACGCAGAGAACTAGCTCTCGTACGAGTAGTCGCTCAAAAAGAACGAATCGAGCAATACTACAATCGGGGACTGCGCGTACGAAGCTTCCAAGTCGGGGACCTTGTACTCAGAAAAGTCTCCCAGAGCACACAAGAAACAAATTCAGGGAAGCTTGGTCCTAACTGGGAAGGCCCCTACAAAATAATTGCTTCGGTCGGCAAAGGATCTTATCGTTTGGCACGACCAGACGGCTCCACTGTCCCGAACAGTTGGAATGTGGTTCACCTCAAAAGGTATCACTTTTAAGTGGTAAAACGGTTAGTTATCTTACACTTACCTTTTATCTTTACAAAAGTTTTTACTTTTGTATATTCTCTCTAAATGGTACTAACGACCTAAACAAGGTCAGATCCATTTAGCTCAACTAGTAGAGCTCGAAGTTCTTCAACTTCGCGGCTGTGGGTTCGAATCCCACAACGGACACACTCCTCGTTTGGTTATATGTGTTCTATGTGCAACTCACCGAAAACTTTTTTCATGTTGTCACTTTACGTGCTCCAATATAAAAACAAGGGGGTGGTGAGAGGCCCCTATAGGCCAGATAAGACCTTCATAAAGGTAAAAGACCTTACCAAAAGGTGAATTTTTAAAGTTTTTCAAAAAATTTTTACGTGACAAGACTTCCACGGCAAATAAGAGGAGTCATTCACAAGACAAAAACTTTTACGTGACAAGACTTCCACTGCAAATAAGAGGAGTCATTCACAAGATAAAAACTTTTACGTGATAAGACTTCCACGGCAAATAAGAGGAGTCATTCACAAAACAAAAACCTTTATGTGACAAGGCTTCCACGAAAATAAGAGAAGTCGTTCACAAGGCCAACGACTCGGCCAGCCAATCTACAAAGCCATGCAACAACTTTTAACTATCAAAACGATAAGCAAAGTTATACGCACAGAGCAATGATTCGGCCAAAACTCTAAACGACCACGATTCGGTCAGATTACCTACAACTTACGACCTCTTCCTAACGAAAGGCTAAGTTAAAAACATTCGGGCAGACTCTTGGAGATACGAACTTAATAAAGTTCAAACTTCAGAAAGCTCCCAATCACAAGGCACGAAAGCCACAACACATGCAAACAAAAAGATCAAGAAATTCAAACTAAATATAGTCACTGAACAGATCTAAGTAGCATATATACATTATACTGCAAATTGATAAAATGCCGAAAACGGCTGACAGAAATTTGCAGAGTGTTCAAAGGCCAAACGAAACTGGCCATACAAAGGACCAGAAAGTCTTTGCTAGACTTCTGTCCACCAAACAAACAAGTCCGGCTCTCGCCAGACAATAAAAAAAAGTACATCAATCACAAATTGAGAAAAGGGCATTAACATTTAGGGCTACGACCAGAACTCGACGCACCAGCTCCTTCAGTTCTGTCGTCGTCCCCTGAATTCTCGCCGTCATCTTCGTCTTCATCATCATCGTCACCTTCAGACTCCTCAGGAGAGAGACCCAATGCTTGTTTTATTCTTCAAACAACATTCTTTGTTGTCTGCAGCATCTCCTCGACATTAACTTGTCCAGCCTGAATCTGCACGAGCAATGTACGCTTGGCCTCAAGAGCAACAAGCTTGGTTTTGATTTCAGATTGATCACACAGGTTTGCCAAGTCCTTGGTTAATGCGGTCTGAGCACTCATTAATTGAGCGACCTGATCCTTGGCAGCCTGGAGATCAGTCTTAGCTTTAACAGACCCTTCATTAGCTCTCTGCTGATCCATCTTAAGGGATGCACGATCTTCGATAGCACCGTTCAAAGAATTTCGACAATCTTCAAGCAGTCTCTCTAAACCTTGGGCAGAGCGTGCGAACCCTTCTCTCTCTTCGAGAAGAAGGTCCTTCTCCCTGGTGAGTGTGTTGATTTGCTCAACACGTTCGTTGTTGACATCAGTCAACCGGTTAACCTCACCACCAAGGAGACCACACTGCTCTATCAGAGTCTTGTTCTCCTTCAAGGCTTCCAGCAACTCTTTCTTTATTTCAACCACTTGATCGACGTTGTTAAGCCTGGAGCGAAACATGAGCTCGGCAACCAGCATACTCAACTGAAAAAGCAAAGTAAGTCAGAGTTAGAAGTCCGAGGCTAAAGTTATTCCCAAAACAAAGCGGAAAATACTTACCCGGGCAGAGTCAGAAGCAATCTGGAAGGCTAACTCCTCATCGCTCAGCTCTCTCAGCACCCATTCTTCACGAGGACCGATGAGCGAGGAGACCGCCTGCTCAGACGATAATTTGGCCCAAACTTGTAACGCACCCCCTGATATCATTTAACTCTGTCCGGCCACCAATGACTGACCGCCAAACGAATCTTGACGAGGAAAGGTTAAAGTCACCTTCCACTCCATGATTTATTGTCTCACATTCACGAAGACCAACAGGAGTCGCCCCCTCAGTAGCCACATTCTCCAGATCCTCGAAACGAAAAACACGAGGACCCTGGCTACCCTCTTGGGAAGCTTCTTCTCTTACTTCTTCTTTCACCTCTTCTTCTTCTTCTTCACCTACTTTTCTCTTCCCCTTGTCTACACGAGAAGGACCTGCCTCCGCCCCGTTATCAACTCGGGGACTCCTCTGCGGAGTACGGACAGCCTCCTCCTCAGCCCTTCTTCTGTCACTACGAAGATGAGGCCTTCGCCTAAGAGGAACATCAACTTCGGCCTCAGTGTCCGAAAGATCGATAACCTCCTTGGCTACACCCTCTCCTCGTACAGACTCGGGGACTCCAGCAGCAGCATCGGCATTCTCTTCTACAGGCTCCGGTACACTGGCTCTAGAAGAAGGATCACCACAAGCCGACGAGGTTTGCCCGGCAGCCACGGAAGTCTTACGAACAGACTTCTTCCTTGCTCCACCCTCGCCTTGGCTCCTCTTCTTCCTCTTCAGGGAACCCAGTCCACCGGACAGGAGTTCTTCGCCCCCCCTCCCTGCTGCGCAGAGCACCCACTGAAGCTAGTATAGCCTCAGCTTCAGCTTCTGGGTCAGCAACAGGCTCGGAAGGCCCATCTTGGGGGGGAGCAGGAAAGAAATCTCCCGAAGTGCCCAAACCTATAAAAAGGCGAAACGGTCAGACATGAAGAAGTTTCAAAGAAGAAGAACGATCATGAAAGCAGAGATATTCTCACCATGATTTTGTACAATCAAACTCTTCTGAGCGGCAAAATATGCCCACTCTCTCTTCTCTGGAGTAAACTCCTTCAGAATTAGTTCAACCCACGCGGTCAAATCTTCAACAGAAATGAGTCCGTCGTAGGGTTGCTTGGCCGCTACAGAAATTTAACGGAGTTAGAAGACAAGAAGAAGAAAGAGCACAAAGAACTTCAAAAAATACTCGGGGACTTATGCTTTTTATTCCAGACTTCTGGAAGATAAGCCTTGTCGTCAAAAATTAAGGCCGAAGAGCGCACAAACAGATACCGGTGCACCCAGCCTCGGTCACCAGTATCCTTAGAACTACGCACTAAGCCTTTGCTTCCGCGCATTCTGGCATTTACATAGCCGTCCTTAAAAATTTGTATACTATACAAAGAAATAAAATGCTCATAGCCAAAAGATTGATCGATTCCTACCGCGAACCAATCCAAAAGAGTAACTATTCTATATATACTGGGGCTCAGTTGCCCCAGCCTCGGTCACCAGTATACAGGATGCAGGGGTAATCTACATCCCACTGTGAAAGGATAGGTGCACATGGCTGTCCACCCAGCCCTATGGGAAGTAATATTCTCCTCCTCGGAGACCAGCAAGAGGGGAACCTCATCGCCCAAGTGGCAGTCCGTCCTCACTCGTGGGATCACCTCTTTCGTGATCCCAGATTTAAACCTATACGCCGGCCAGTTGCGCGTATCTCCCTCTCTATTATGGAAGGACTTAATGTTACAATCCGCCTCAAGTTCACCCCATTTATTGGGGATTATTTCTGCAACAGTAGCTTGAGTAGCCCGGGGCCTGGGAGTGGCCGCTGAAGAACTACCAGCAACATTAGTGCTCTGATTTTTCCTAGATCTTGAAGTCATAGTTGTAGGGAAAATATGAAGTTATCAAGAAGAATTCAAAAGCTAGTTCAAAGTATTTTCAAAGAACAACGGAGAAGAAATAAAGTCAAGTAAAAGGTTTCTCATCAGGCAAACCCCTATTTATAGGAGTGAAAATTCAGCCCCACAAACTTCCTTCGAGACACGTGGAGGCCATCAGAGAAACCTCGATCAGATCTGGCCGTCGAGGGAAAGAGAAAAGGTCATCAAAACTTTATAGCATCATCATTATTCTGAAGAGTAGCAGGCACCTCGCAATCAACAGACGACGTGTGCACGTGACTGAAGCGGTTAAAATCATTACTTTTACCCTTGGGGCACGCAATAGTCACTTCAGAATGGCCTCCAGTTCCGCAGACGTGCCAGCTGCAGTTACTTTTTAATACGGCGCGTTAAATGTGCACGTCATGAGGGCTTGTCACTTAGCTGATAAGGCTCGTACGTCATCGAGATACATCACACAGAGACAAAAATTTGCAAGAAATTCCCGCCATAATTCATATCCACTCCTCGAACAGATACTCTGCTCGAAAAGTGCGGGGACTATCTGTATTGGATAAAAGCTGACTGGACTTGAAAAGGTGACACGTGTCTTCCACGTGGCACGAGCAGACATTCCAACGGACAGACATTCATCACGAGCAGACCTAAAGGAGTTATGAAACACTTCAACAGTCAACACGGTCTAAATGAGCAGTTATTAACATGATCATCCACGATCAATCAATTAGTGGTCATTAAGGCAATCATTACAACGCAGAGGTTATGACTCCAACGGATATATGACCAGCAGTTACTTATCCAGACGGATTCATGCCCAGCGGTTAAAAAATCCCAACGGGTGTCTACGAGGCTTATAAATAGCATTCGCCTTAATCGATTGTAAAAAAAGACAACTTTACTTCCTGTCTACAATATCAATAAGAATACTCTCTTGCTCTCGCTCAGATTCTCTCTTTGCTTATATTTTGATTACTGCTTTAGTTCTTTGATCATCCGAAGTGCGATTGATATCGAAGAACTCTCTCTGAAGACGAGCGATACGATACGGTTACTTCTCCTTGTTTCCATTTACGCTTTGTTTTTACTAGTTAATATTCGCATCTCGCTCTTGTATTATCATCATCTTAGCTTATCGTATAAACTCTTAATCTCAACTATTGACCGTGACTCCGCAAATACAAATTTAATTGTTAATTGGCCTAAAATCGGATCTATGTTAAACAAGCAGCTTTTAGGTAGCCAAATAGTTCTATCATATTAAAGTGGCTTAAAAGCTGACCAGCTTTTAAACCGACTCAAACACCTCTAAGTCTTAGTGGGTACATAACACTTCACCTGGTAACCCAAAAAATGACTAGTTGGAGGGTTGTCCCCGTTTTCCATAGTTTTACATAAATTGCACCCCCTCCCCCCACCCTGATGTTTTTTAATATAGAAAAAGATGCTTTCTCCATCTAGAAACCTATCAACACTCTATATGAATCCCTCCCAACCCACCACCGTCCGCTTCTCCATTAGGGTGACGTAATTTTGTCCATTAGCAATTGTTACCTATTTGCCTAAATTTCAACGCAATTTAGTTGGAGATAGGGGAAGGGGTCGATAACAAGTGTTGTTGTTGAACCCTCCCGAGAAATACACACAAGTATGCATCGGGATGTATTTTCAACAAAATGGGACTCCAAAGGGCTCCTTTGGAGTCGCCACCTAATTTAAGGATTATTAGGAATCAATTGTTAATTAATGAGTGCATTTCTTCCTTATTTTTAAAAGAAAAAATATTTCAGAGATTCTTAGGTAAGTGGTTCTTTTAAATTCGAAAGAAGGTCCCTAGCGGGAGCACTTTCGAAAATCCACTAAATGCGGTTAATCCGGCAGTTTTCACGAATTTGTTAAGGATAATAAGTATATAAAGCTAATTTTATATAAGGATAATAGGAATAATATAAATAAGATAAGATTTTAATTATGTCGATACTAAGATAAATAGATGACCCAATTTAAAATTAATTAAATGGATAATGAAATAATGATCAATTGATTAATTATTAGAATGAGTGATGGTTAAATGAAGTTAGATAATTAAATAAAATAAACTAGACAAATAATTGGATAATAATAAATAATTAATTAATTGATTGAATAAATAGATAAATAAATAACTTAATTAAATAAATGAATACTTATCAATTTTAATTAAATAAAGGAGTAAATGAATAATAATTGATTAATTAAATAAATAAATATTTAATTGATTAAATAAATAATTAATTAAAATTAAATAAATTAGATTAAAAAATTAAATAAATTAGATTAAGTAAATAAATAAATAAATAGAGGATTAAAATTTAATTGATTAACTAAAGAAATAAATTAGATTAGATAAATAAATAATTGAATATTTAATATAATAAATAAAGAAGCAATTCAAATGCGAATTATGACGAGGGTACGATTTTTAGTCGAATTTGATTTTGCACTCATTAATTGACAAATGATTCTAAACATCCATAAATTAATTGGCGATTCGCAAGGAAATGATGCAAAGCATTCATATAAAAATAATTTAAGTAATCGACAATAATTATTCACAATTCAAATACCATTTCTATTCTACAGGGCTCCTAAAACATGCTTTTCTAAAGGGGACGGGAAAGAAGGAGTTTAGAAGGTAGAACCCGGATAACAAACTCAATACAAGCCCTGTATTTCACAAGGTTTTCATTTTTTCTTTTCTTTTACATTTTCGGGGATATCAAGTCCCGAAAATGTGGAGCGGATCGAATGACTTCCGAATGCATGTCATCCCAATTTGTGAGTTTTAGCCGAACTCGTCCCAAAGTGAGTGTTCATGTCAAAGAAAATAAAAATAAAAATTAGTATCTATGAAAATTGAACAAGTGAACGAAATAGAGCAACAAGTATAAGGATTATCTCAGGCAAGATATTAATATATTCTTCTTTGTTTGGCAATAGACTAATGATGGAACAATTAAACAAATATAGCTATGTCGGGTGAACAACTTTTCAACAATGATTAAGGTTACAAAGTTAGATAGGAGAAATGCAGTTAAGAACATCAGCGAGCAATGAGATAAACATACAATATTTCCTTTTGCTTTAAAAACCAGAAAGCTAATTATGTAAATTTATTAACTGAGCATAAAGATTGTAGAGTTAATGAGCTTCTAAAAAATGAGAACAAATTACTTAAAAGACTATAGGATTGTACTCAAAATAGAGAAACTGAGGTAGGGAATACTTTGATAAACCAAGACAGAAAACTAACTTGACTGACCCTTGCTTAATCAAAGCTGAAGGAATAGGCATACACACTCGTAGCGACAGATTAAGGGAATAAGAAATATACATCTAATGAATTCTAGCAGGCTGATGCAGAGATGTAACCAGGAGAGCAATAAAAGGATCATTCTACATGCATATCCTTTACACACACAATGCATTTACTAATCACCAGACAGAAAACACACTCCCTGAACCTTCACACAGAAGCTCACACTTACAGACTCACAAAACTCCCTCACACCTGCATCTCAAACAACTAACTGCACATATACACCCTCTAACTGCTGCACACCTACACTGCTACCTATTCCCTCCTTCAATCTTCACTAATCCAAGAACTGAACTAAACAAAACCCCTCACCCCTGCATCAACTCATCAGGCATCAAGACCTACAGACTCTCTTCATTTACACGGAGCCCCCTGCTATTTTCCTTTCCAACAGAAACCAAGAAAACAAACTTAGACTCTTTGGACCCAAAACCTAAACTAGGAACCTGAGCCTCTGCACCTACACAATCTGCACACCTATTTCCCCTCAAGCTCACACCAAACATCCCTCACTTAACCTACGAGCCTAAACACTCACCTGGAAACTCATGAACTCCCTGCTATTACCAAAGACCACTCCTATCACCTTTGAAACAACCTGACTAACTCCAAACACCACTAAAGCTAAACCTAGCAAACATTTCTACCTCCTGAACCTCTTTACAGACTAGCATTCTTTTCAACTTAAAAAGAACTTACTAACAGAACCTGCAGCCGCACATCCTCACAATACATCCCTACACAAACTTCCTAGAACCTGGACAACCACAAAACTGGAGCCCCTTTCAACCTGCACCATCACATGGACCCTAAAACTTCATATTACATAACCTGCATGCTGCTGAAAAATACAGCCCCTCACAGACACAAGAAAGGCAACCCTGCTCCTTAAGACTCCCTAGCATCCCTACTAGTGCTGCAAAACACCAACTCTCACATAAACACCCTCGAACAACTAGAAGCTAACAAGAAGGACATGCATATACTCGCAAAGGCCAAAGCTAAGTCAGATCCAACTCCAAACATCCAGAATCAACCTGCTACTCCCTATTCTCCTCCCTGAAACTTCTAACTCCTACCTGAAACAACCTTCAAGCATCCAGAACCAAGAACCAGAACCTGAACTAAGAAACAACCTACTAAAAACTGCATAAACATACCTCTGCTGCTGCTTAACAACACCTAACATCCTTACTACCAGGAACAACTCCCTTAACTACCTGAGAAACTCCCTGACCCTGCCTCCAATGCTCCCACACACTTACAGAACCCAACAAGAACCAGAACTCCCACTTGACAGGCCCTTAACACCATTTTGAAACTGCACTACTCTATGGACACACGCAGCCTCCAAAACAACAAAACTATCTCTCAAGACTTCCTTCTTTTCCCCCTAACAAACTGCACAATCACAAATATGCAACATACTAGGACCCTGAACCTACATACGTAGAACTGAAATTAGATAGTATAAACAGGCTCTTTTGACTTAAAATAATCAAAAATTCATATGAAAAACCACCATAAAATGTTAAAGACTCAAAACTTTATCATTCAAGGTTCTAAATCTTCACACCTAATCCAGTTCAGTTTCATTCACAGCTTCGTACATTAGATTTCAACTAACTATGATATATTAAGCAAATACTGCTAGTAGTTGATATGAAAACAACGAAACAACAAAAAAATTAAGATTTTTACCTGCTGCAGGGCAGTGAAAAGGGGCGAGGATCCGAAACAAATGCGACTCGACTAAGGTCGACGACTCGAGCACAAAAAGCGATAAACAAATCCAAGACAATAAAGAAACAGTGACACTAATAAAACTTAAACTCTAAAGAGTGCTGCTGATGTTGCTATCAACTTCTATATGCTACTGCCTCTTTTTTAAAATTTCAAACCCCTCAAAAATGAAGAAGAACCTCACCTTTTTATACTTGAATGTTAGGGTTTGGACTGAGAGATATTATCTTCAAATTTAGCCCTAAATCGGACATTTTACTTCAAAGATCGGGTGAAAATCATCAATACCCTAAAGGATATACGATTTTCATCCTTATCTTCCAAAAAAAATGTCCGTTAGAAGAGTATCCACGGCTTGGATTGAACGACTTTGAAATGGACGTGTGAGATTCAATAGTTGTACTGGTGAGAGAGGGTAAAGCGGGGGGGGGGGGGGGGCAGCGAGTACACTTTTTGGACGGATTTAGCTCAAAATTCTGGTGGGGAAAGGAAAATCGCGGGTTGAAGCGGGTCAGGGATTAGGGAAATTGGGTCGCGGGTTTGGGGTAAACTGATTTAGGGAGGGACTATGCGTGCTTTATGTTGTGTGCGTGTATGTATTGTTTACGCAGATGGTCTAATTTTAAGGAGCAAGAACGAAATTAGCCCTTTTTAGAGTTAATAAAATAGAAGTGTTGCACAGGGTAGGCTAGGATATAGGCTATATCTTGTAATTTTGGCCTCTTTTCTTCCAAATTAATCAATTACCTTTAACTTTCAAAAATTGATTTTAATTTAAAATAATCATCTTTTAATTGGAATTTTCGGGACAAAATTGGGTGTCAACAGCTGCCCCTCTTTACCCGAAAAGGATGAAAGAGTTTTCAGGGTAAAGAAGTTGACGGGAAAGCCAATTTTGTCACGATAAAGCCAAGACTTTTGATTCCAAGGACCAAAAGGCGAGGCTTATGGCCGAACTCCGGTTTCCGAGTTGCCTACATATCTCGGGTTGAAGAGAATCAGGCCATATGTAGTTCAACGACACTTAGATACGAAGACTCGCACGATCAGCAGAAAAGGACGCACGAATAAGAAAGAATTCAGACTGACTCCTAATCTAGAATGAAAGATTATGTAAGATTTGCTTGTTCGAGTGCGATTCTTCAGATCCTTGTTGACGAGTCTAGCTCATATCAACGATTGCCCCAGTTCACTGCAAAGAAAGAGTTCCACATTATGCTCCAAATACTGTTGCGGTGCTGCTAATATCCTGTAATAAACTTGACAAACGATAAGCGAGCAACTGCTAATAAACTATAATAATTGAAATAAGGAATAAAGTGATAACATAAATTGTAAATGCGGGTTGTGATATCATCAATAAGTTCTTCTTTCGATCAACTGACGAGGCGCTCCGCCCAGGGAACCTCTAGGTTGATCATTATTCTGAAACAGTAAAGCAAAACAATAAGTAAAGCCGGTACGAATTGCAGAATGCAAGGCTATTACAAAATAAATCGACTAACGAGACATAATGTCTCAAGTCAATTTGTCTATCTCTAATCTATGTAGGCTTCAACATAATGTTTATTTTGAAATAAGAATCATAAAGATAGAAATGCCACCTATTCGGCAATAAACTATGATAAGCGTAACGCTTTTAATCATGAAGAGGTAGTTTGCAACGCGATCTTGGATTGTGCTCCAATCACTTGATAAAACAAATGAGACATCTGCTCCTGAAGTATCCAATGTCTTAATGCAACTTTGAATAAACCTGCATATCCTATTTACGGGTGGATGAATCCCGATTGTTCATTTTTAAGGCGAACGGGCCCAAAACATTCATTTATAAGGCGAACGAACCCAAAATGTTCAATTATAAGGCGAACGAGCCCAAAAAAATTCAATCATAAGATGAACGAGCACAAATCATAAGATAAAGCAAAAGACACAAAATTCATTAATGCATGTGTTTCTTCAAACTTAGCAATATCTGCAAATCACAACAATGGAAATTTAGTAAATGTTCTCATAGCGAAATAGAAATGAAACGGATATGTTTAACAACTTGCAAGAATTATAGGAGATAGAAATGCCGCCTTTCGACAATAAACCATGACAAAGCATAACGCTTTAAATCATGAAGGGTAGTCTACAATGCAATCTCGGAATGTGCTCCATTCAATTGATAAAGCAATGAGACGTCGGGTCATGAAGCATCCAACGTCCTAGCGCAACTTGGAAAAACCTGCATATCCTATTTACAGGTGGATGAACCCGCATTGTTCATTTATAAGGCGAACGGGCCCAAAACGTTCATTTATAAGGTGAACAAGCCCAAAACATTCAAATAAGATGAATGAGCCCAAATCATAAGATAAAGCAAAAGACACAAATTTATTAATGCATGTGCTTCTTCAAACTTAGCAATATTTGCAAATTACAACAATAGAATTTTAGTAAATGCTCTCATAGCGGAATAGAAATGAAACTGATATTTTAACAATTGCAAGAATTATAGGAAAGAGAAATGCCGCCTTTCGGCAATAAACCGTGATAAAGCGTAATGCTTTAATTATCTAGTGGCAATCTGCAATGTGATCTTGAACTGTGCTCCAATCATTTGATAAAGCAAATGATACGTCCAGTCTTGAAGCATCCAACATTCCAAAATGACTTGAAGTAAATCTGCATATCCGATTTACGGGTGGATAAACCCGGATTGTTCATTTTTAAGGCGAACGGGCCCAAAACATTCATTTATAAGGCGAACGAGCCCAACACGTTCGAATATAAGGTGAACGAGCCTAAATTTGATAGCAGCCTGCGAAACAAAGTTACAAATTGAATTAATTAAGGCAAGATAATACAAAACCAATAAGTAAAGATGGGTCGTGTTTCTTGTATTGATAGTGCTGCAAAGTGTTGAATGCTACCTTCAGTTCATATTGGATTCGATGTTCAATTCAAGGCGAATAATCTCCGAGAAACTGATGGTTGCTAGTTCTCCTCATTATTCCATTTTGTGGAATTCCTGCACTCAAAGAAAAAGTCGTGAATTCTAAACTGTACGAAGCCTTAGCAATTTGCTTTGCTCCTCTTATCTTGATGCTGAATTCTTCGGTATCATGCAAATACATTTTGCCCTGTTTCCAAAGAAAAAGTTGTTAGTTTTTGGACAAATAGTGGCTGGCTTGATTGAACACCTAATGCGGCTTCAAATCTGCATCTTCTTGTATGGCGCTCCGATGTACTACTGTTGCGAGAGTTTGATGTTCTTGAAATTCTTCTTTTGCACAAAAGGATATCATCCAAAATTGCTTTGGCTTGGCTTATTTTGGAGAAAATGGATTTTCATTGATTTCGGGATTAAAAGCCCAATAAAGGGTATAAGATAGTTCATTACATAAACTTCAAAAGAGTAGGCAAACATAAGATAGTTAGGCAGGGAAATGCCATTTTTTTTAAAAAAAAACAAAGTGTTGTCATTTAATCTTCTTGCTAAGCGTCACGCTTCCTTTTCAAATGCCTTGGTGCCAATTTTGATGAATCACCTCTGATGATAATTGCATTTGCTGCTGAATGACCATAATTACTTGTTTGCTCTTGCTTCACACTTATCTTGCACTTTTCAATCATATTCTGGATTTTGTGCTTAAGTGCCGAACATTCTTCTGTATCATGGCCTTGAATATTTGAGTGGTATGCACACCTTTTTGATAAATCAAATCCTTGCGGTGGATTTTCTAGGATCTATCCCCTCTTTGCTTGCAGTAGCCCTTCTGCTTTCAATCTCACGAATATGTCTGACAATGATTCATATAGAGGAGTGAAAGTACGAGGTCTAAACTTCTTCGTGCTTTGATGACCAGATGGCGCCTGATAAGATCGATGCCGATGACTTAAATTCTGCATATCATGATCGTAGTGCATTTGCGAAAGCCGGGAGTTTTGAATATTTTTAGGTGCATCATAATAATTAAAAACTGGCACTGTAGTGTCATAGTCAATCAACCTTCCGATTTGAAACTTTTCTTCCAAAATCTTTGCATACCGAATTAAACTGGGAAAATCCTTTAAATTGGCAAAAAGTAGTTTTTCATAAAATATGCCTTCTTGAAGGTCAATGAAAGTTGCTATCAGCTCATCTTCAGGCAATGGAGGATGTATCTTAGAAGCCTCTAGCCTCCAGCCTCCATCTTACAGCAAATTCTGCAACAGACTCATGCAGCATCTTCTTGATTCTGCGCATATCAATTAGATAAGGATCTCTTACTATGTTGAACTTGTATTGTTCCACAAAGACTCGAGCCATGTCTTCCCATGTGTGCCATTTGGTAAAATCCTGCTTAGTATACCATACAAGTGCCATTCCTGACAAACTCTGACTAAATAGTCTCATCAGCAAAGCTTCATTCTTCCCAATTCCGATCAATCTGCCGCAATAATCTTTCAAATGAATGTAGAGATTTCCTTTTCCATCGAAAGTGTTGAGTTTTGGTATGATGTACCCACGTGGAAGCTCAATATCCGGATGAATGCACAAGTCTTCATAACATAAACTCTGAATGTTCCTAGAGTGCAATTCTTTTCCAATGATCTTTCTCAAAATCTGTTCATCCACATTGTGAGGATAAGTTGTCTCAACTACTTTCTCAGGCAATTCTAGTGAACGTATTATCAATTAATTTGATTGACTCTCCACAACAGGCATAGTGATAAAAGGTGGTTGGTATAAAGTTGCAGTTGGCCAAGCATTTGGATTTGTAAGATATTCTTGTGGGATTTGTGGATATATGGTATGAATAGGCATTGGGTAATTAGGTATTGTTAAGTAAGGTGGATTGGAGGTAAAGCTTGTATTTGGCAAAGGCTTGCTATTGTTGACAAAGTTGACAATCCTATTCCTTTGGACCACATGTCCTTCAACATCATCATTCTGCGCTTGCAAGATACCCATACCAGAACTGGTTGCCTGAAGCTGCTTTGCCATGTTGTTTTGTCCTTGATGCAGATTTTCAGCCATTTCAATGTTCAATGCTAGCAACCCTTTAACAAATGAATTCTACACATTGAAAAAAAGCAAGTCAATACGTAAAATAGCAATGCATGCATAAAATTTCAAGTATAAAATAGGCCATTGGACCGAATGGATGGGACCCAAATCCCGACTCAACAAAGGAGTAAAATACTTAAGAGTGCGAAACTCAATGATCAATAAAATTTAATTTTTCAAGACGCGAATTCAGGAAAAAAACAACTTTAAAAGTTTTTACTAAATTAGTATGTGTGCTAGACAATTTTGACACAAATTGCTAAAATGGTCGGCTTATTTTGAATATCAATGCTTTGCTCGACTATCGATTCTTCTTGCGAAACAACAGTCTGCACCAATCCCTTGAAAACTGCTTCTACTAACGACCAAACCAACTCAATGTCTTCAACTTGCTTTTTACAAAATTCTGCCCCAGTTATGACTTCAACATTTCACCTTCCTTTGCAAAATCTGCCCCAGTTGCAATCTCTCGCGTTTTCTACTTGCTTTGCAAAATTTGCCCCAGTTTCTATCTTTGGGAAAATTAAAATTTAAATACTAAAGGGTCGAGCCCGATGGAGGAGCCTACGTATCCCTCCTTGGGAATCAGACCATGCGTAGTTCTGCTTACAAAAAAAAGAGATTTTTCAAATGCTGGTGTAACCGAAACTCGATATGACTTGCCTACGCTTCCCGCCTTGGGAAACCGGTTATAGCAGTTTGCTTACATAGAAATAGATTCAAACTTTCATAATTTGATATTCTTTCTTTTCTTTCAACAAAACTAACAAAAGAAAATTACAATAGTTACTTCCTAATAATGCAAATAAACTAGCTTCTGCTTTTGCAACTCTACTGCTTTTCTGGAACTTGATAGGTGCCTAAATGCCCTTCTTCGAGGAACCTCCCTTTGCATATGGAAAGATTGCGACAAAAGGTTCGCCAGTGCCATTTGTAGGTAGAATTTTGACCTGGCCAGAGTTGATCAAGCTTTCAACTTTCTGCTTAAATAAAGTGCATTCCTCAATACTATGCCCCTGCATCCCTGAATGGTAAGCACAAAATTTTCCCAAATTGTCAGGCTTATGTGACCAATACGGCTTTGATTCTATAGGATGTACCAAATTGAATCCCTTGAGCCTTTCAAACAATCTTGTGTAAGATTCTGGGAGCCGTGTGAATGCAAAAGCAAATCTTTTGGAGCGGTTTGACAGTGAACTTGGATTGACAATTACTTGCCCGTGTGCACTAGGTTCCCCTGCTATGGCTGGCAAAGGTTTTGACATGACAACTTTTCCTTTGTCTTTGGACTGTGCCTCAACCAATTCACACTTTCTCTTGTCAGAAATTATTGCAAACGGGTGTTCCTGAAGTTCTACAGATTTTCTTTTCAGTGGATTGCCCCTTGCAAAGGTCAGGTTAGGGAGTTCGTACTGCTTGATAAAGTTACGAGCCAAGTCATCCCATGTGAATCGCTTTCCAAGGTCTTGTAGTGCAAACCACGTTAAAGCCGGCCCCGCTAGCGTCTTAACAAATAACCTCAGCTTGATTCCATTGCTTTTTCCAAATATTGCCACCCAATCAACAAATTCTTTCAAATGATCATGAGGATCTCCTATCCCATCATACACTGGTGGATCAACCACGTCAAGAACATTCACATTTTCCTTTTCTGCTTTACCTAAACCTGCTTGAGATGGTAGAGCATTCTCATCTATCATTGTGCCATTGCTATCTTTAGCATTGGGAAGCCCTTCCCTCTTGCTTTTCTCATTGCTTGTCTTTGAGAAGCCACTAAATTCCTTTTCCAACAAGAATGCATGCAAATTAGGGAACTGTTGAGCATCGCACTCAAATACTGGAGCTACTTGCATTATAGGAGGTGCAACAGTATAAATAGGAGCACTTGGTCCTGGGCTTGGCACATTACGCGCTGGGTTGCGAGCATCCATGAGCGCGACAACCAAATCAGTAAGGCTATCAAGTCTCTTTTTCAAACTTGCCACAGTTGCTTCAAGCTTGTTAACCTTGTCTTGGTGGGATTCATCATTTTCAGTCAAGTCAATCACATGACGAGCCATAGGTCCTGATGTTGATGTTCAAATAATTAACCCTTTAGCAACGCATACCGAATTTAATAAAAAATTTATTAAAGATGAAACTGACGGGTCAATTTATTCCAAAATGGATAAATTGAGACCGTACTGAAAAGACCCAAAATTTAGAGCAGGACACTTATTTTGTTAAAGCAACCCAGACGCGGTTGCGAATACTTTAAAATATGATGCTAAACAATATTTTACAAAATGACAAGACTAGGGTTAAGATAAACAAAATAACATTTGAAAGGTATTTTAAATAATGGTATGCATGAATTCAGATGATAGATGAATAAACAACTTCATAAAGCGGTTAACTTTTACAAAAAATAGATTGAAGTAACATAACGTTAATCTTACCATACCACCGAACAAATTCAATCACAGCGCAATCAGTACCAACAAATTTCAGGCAAGCAGCACATATTTAGCGATTAATCGCATATTAGACAGATAATTTAACATGTGGCAAACACAAGTAATTGAGCGTAAGTAAAATACAAACACGTCCTACCCTGTAAAGTACCTCTTTGTGCTAGAGGTAAGCCTAATCGCGCAAATAAGTGGTAACAAAAAATAGTTCATGCCAGTTTTGAGCAATTCAGATTTAGAGTAAGCAATAAATAATAACAATAATTGATAACAATCAGCTCTCCGCCTAGACACTGCAATTCTGTCATCCCAACTATCTTCCAAAAGTTGGTGTCAACTCGAAATTCTAACACAGTTCATGCTCTCCACAACATCTGTACCAAATTTCTAAACCCAAATGCCTAAAACCCGAAACAAACCTCTATACCTTTTGCAAACATCAACGCTCCTCCAAGCACAACTCCCAATTATTTCATAACTTCCAGGGGTGAGATTTCCAACTGCCTTCACAATACCAGACTGTAAATCATGAAAGGCGCCAATTGGCCTTTCAAAAAATAAAAACCTCACTAGTCCTCGGCTTTAGTCAAGCCTCTCAGTTTCCTAGGTTTTTGCAAGGCTCACAGATCTCGCTCATACGGCTCCTCACTGGTCCTCGGCTTTAATCATGCCTCTCAGTTTCCTAGGTAGCCAAGACCACACTGGTCTTCAAGGAGGGGTCCCACTAGTCATTTAAAGGTGCAGGAGCTTCACTCTCCTAGTATGCGACAAACATACTTCATTCCATAAGAATTTGCAGCTGGTTAGTCAACATGGGCCTGCACACACGCAAAGTCATTCACGAGAGGGGCCGCACTGATCTTTTAAGGACACCAGGGGCTTCGCCTCTTAGATCTCACCATACCATACCATCTCCAAAACACAAACCAACCAAATCTGCCTAACTTTCCCTGGACTGCAATTCTGTCTATGATCTCAAATTCTATGTGGACTGCTATGACCACATAGATTCTTCTAAATTCTTCCATTTTCTGACCTAAAAGACAACATAGGAGACAAAATTCCAAATCTGATTTTGCTCAAAACATGGTTAGGACTGAGGATTCGTTATCACATAGCACATAATATGCATTGTCCTTGGGTTTCAAAAACCCGTTGACGTAAGGGCGGTTTCCTAACTATGGAGGCGGTACCAAGGACCGGGTCCAGACTAAGGTATAAATGCATGCATGCTCCTAAAGCTCTGTCTAAGAGTGGGTTAACGGTTGAGGCTAACAGATGAGCGGCAAGCGGCCTCGCAGTCGAATTACTCCCACGACAACCGCTGGTGTACCAACTCTTCATAGGGTTCTTTAGTGGAAGTGCGGGTACGCATGAGCGTACCTCACGGATATTTGGGGTGAAAATGCAAGAGGTTCCCAGGAGTGGGGGAAGTATGAACGGAATGCCAGTTTATATATGTGCACAAATAAGGGTGTAGTGACATACTTTCGTGACACACAGCGATCAATTAAATTAATCTAAGCATGCTTGCAAATAAATAATAGATATAATCATGCTAGTTTCAATAATAATTAAATAAGCCACGCATACTAATATTGGCATACAATTCAAACAATACAAACAAACAAATTCGTGAAAGCCTTTTGGTTAGAACCATAAAATGCTATCCCCATCGGAGTCGCCACGCTGTTGAATCCTCCCGAGAAATATACACAAGTATGCATCGGGATGTATTTTCAACAAAATGAGACTCCAAAGGGCTTCTTTGGAGTCGCCACCTAATTTAAGGATTATTAAGAACAAATTGTTAATTAATGAGTGCATTTCTTCCTTTTAAAAGAAAAAATATTTCAGAGATT
This sequence comes from Petunia axillaris subsp. axillaris, assembly GCA_029990575.1. Taxonomy (NCBI): domain Eukaryota; kingdom Viridiplantae; phylum Streptophyta; class Magnoliopsida; order Solanales; family Solanaceae; genus Petunia; species Petunia axillaris. The sequence continues at coordinate 4,985,981 of JARKNS010000001.1, read as the reverse complement.
CTTAGGTAAGTGGTTCTTTTAAATTCGAAAGAAGGTCCCTAGCGGGAGCACTTTCGAAAATCCGCTAAATGCGGTTAAACCGGCAGTTTTCACGAATTTGTTAAGGATAATAAGTATATAAAGCTAATTTTATATAAGAATAATAGGAATAATATAAATAAGATAAGATTTTAATTATGCCGATACTTAGATAAATAGATGACCCAATTTAAAATTAATTAAATGGATAATGAAATAATGATCAATTGATTAATTAATAGAATAAGTAAAGGTTAAATGAAGTTAGATAATTAAATAAAACAAACTAGATAAATAATTGGATAATAATAATAAATGTTTAATTAATTGATTAAATAAATAGATAAATAAATAACTTAATTAAATAAATGAATACTTATCAATTTTAATTAAATAAAGGAGTAAATGAATAATAATTAATTAATTAAATAAATAAATATTTAATTGATTAAATAAATAATTAATTGAAATTAAATAAATTAGATTAAGTAAATAAATAATAGAGGATTAAAATTTAATTGATTAACTAAAGAAATAAATTAGATTAGATAAATAAATAATTGAATATTTAATATAATAAATAAAGAAGCAATTCAAATGCGAATAATGACGAGGCTACGATTTTTAGTCGAATTTGATTTTGCACTCGTTAATTGACAAATGATTCTAAACATCCATAAATTAATTGGCGATTCGCAAGGAAATGATGCAAAGCATTCATATAAAAATAATTTAAGTAATTTACAATAATTATTCACAATTCAAATACCATTTCTATTCTACAGGGCTCCTAAAACATGCTTTTCTAAAGGGGACGGGAAAGAAGGAGTTTAGAAGGTAGAACCCGGATAGCAAACTCAATACAAGCCCTGTATTTCACAAGGTTTTCATTTTTTCTTTTACATTTTCGGGGATATCAAGTCACGAAAATGTGGAGCGGATCGAATGACTTCCGAATGCATGTCATCCCAATTTGTGAGTCTTAGCCGAACTCGTCCCAAAGCGAGTGTTCATTTCAAAAAAAATAAAAATAAAAATTAGTATCTATGAAAATTGAACAAGTCAACGAAATAGAGCAACAAGTACAAGGATGATCTCAGGCAAGATATTAATCTATTCTTCTTTGTTTGGCAATAGACTAATGATGGAACAATTAAACAAATATAGCTATATCGGGTGAACAACTTTTCAACAATGATTAAGGTTACAAAGTTAGATAGGAGATGCAGTTAAGAACATCAGCGAGCAATGAGATAAAGATACAATATTTCCTTTTGCTTTATCAACCAGAAAGCTAATTATGTAAATGTATTCACTGAGCATAAATATTGTAGCGTTAATGAGCTTCTAAAAAATGAGAACAAATTACTTAAAGACTATAGGATTGTACTCAAAATAGAGAAACTGAGGTAGGGAATACTTTGATAAACCAAGACAGAAAACTAACTTGTCTGACCCTTGCTTAATCAAAGCTGAAGGAATAGGGATACACACTCGTAGCGACAAATTAAGGGAATAAGAAATATACATCTAATGAATTCTAGCAGGCTGATGCAGAGATGTAACCAGGAGAGCAATAAAAGGATCAATCTACATGCATATCCTTTACACACACAATGCATTTACTAATCACGAGACAGAAAACAAACTCCCTAAACCTTCACACAGAACCTCACACTTACAGACTCACAGAACTCCCTCACACCTGCATCTCAAACAACAAACTGCACATATACACCCTCTAACTGCTGCACACCTACACTGCTACCTATTCCCTCCTTCAATCTTCACTAATCCAAGAACTGAACTAAACAAAACCCCTAACCCCTGCATCAACTCATCAGGCATCAAGACCTAGAGACTCTATTCATTTACTCGGAGCCCCCTGCTATTTTCCTTTCCAACAGAAACCAAGAAAATAAACTTAGACTCTTTGGACCCAGAACCTAAACTAGGAACCTGAGCCTCTGCACCTACACAATCTGCACACCTATTGCCCCTCAAGCTCACACCAAACATCCCTCACTTAACCTACGAGCCTAAACACTCACCTGGAAACTCGTGAACTCCCTGTTATTACCAAAGACCACTCATATCACCTTTTAAACAACCTGACCAACTCCAAACACCACTAAAGCTAAACCTAGCAAACATTTCTACCTCCTGAACCTCTTTACAGACTAGCATTCTTTTCAACTTAAAAAGAACTTACTAACAGAACCTGCAATCGCACATCCTCACAATACATCCCTACACAAACTTCCTAGAACCTGGACAACCACAAAACTGGAGCCCCTCTCAACCTGCACCATCACATGGACTCTAAAACTTCATATTACATAACCTACATGCTGCTGAAAAATATAGCCCCTCACAGACACAAGAAAGGCAACCCTGCTCCTTAAGACTCCCTAGCATCCCTACTAGTGCTGCAAAACACCAACTCTCACATAAACTCCCTCGAACAACTAGAAGATAACGAGAAGGATCTGCATATACTCACAAAGGCCAAAGCTAAGTCAGATCCAACTCCAAACATCCAGAATCAACCTGCTACTCCCTATTCTCCTCCCTGAAACTTCTAACTCCTACCTGAAACAACCTTCAAGCATCCAGAACCAAGAACCAGGACCTGAACTAAGAAATAACCTACTAAAAACTGCATAAACATACCTCTGCTGCTGCTTAACAACACCTAACATCCTTAATACCATGAACAACTCCCTTAACTACCTGAGAAACTCCCTGACCCTGCCTGCAATGCTCCCACACACTTACAGAACCCAACAAGAACCAGAACTCCCACTTGACAAGCCCTTAAAACCATTTTGAAACTGCACTACAATATGGACACACGAAGCCTCCAAACAACCAAACTATCTCTCAAGACTTCCTTCTTTTCCCCCTAACAAACTGCACAATCACAAATATGCAACATACCAGGACCCTGAACCTACATACCTAGAACGGAAATTAGATAGTATAAACAGGCTCTTTTGACTTAAAATAATCAAAAATTCATATGAAAAACCACAATAAAATGTTAAAGACTCAAAACTTTATCATTCAAGGTTCTAAATCTTCACACCTAATCCAGTTCAGTTTCATTCACAGCTTCGTACATTAGATTTCTACTAACTGAGATATATTAAGAAAATACTGCTAGTAGTTGGTATGAAAACAAGGAAACAACAACAAAAATTAAGATTTTTACCTGCTGCAGGGCAGTGAAAAGGGGCGAGGATCCGAAACAAATGCGACTCGACTAAGCACGATAACTCGAGCAAGGTCGACGACTCGAGCACAAAAAGCGATAAACAAATCCAAGACAATATAGAAACAGTGACACTAATAAAACTTAAACTCTAAAGAGTGCTGCTGATGTTGCTATCAACTTCTATATGCTACTGCCGCTTTTTTAAAACTTAAAACCCCCCAAAAATTAAGAAGAACCTCACATTTTTATACCTGAATGTTAGGGTTTGGATTGAGAGATATTATCTTTAAATTTAGCCCTAAATCGGACATTTTACTTCAAAGATCGGGGTGAAAATCGTCAATACCCTAAAGGATATACGATTTTCATCCTTATCTTCCAAAAAAAATGTCCGTTGGAAGAGTATCCACGGCTTGGATTGAACGACTTTGAAATGGACGCGTGAGATTCAATAGTTGTACTGGTGAGAGATGGTAAAGCGGGGGGGACCAGCGAGTACACCTTTTGGACTGATTTGGCTCAAAATTCTGGGGGGGGGGGGGAAAGGAAAATCGCGGGTTGAAGCGGGTCAGGGATTAGGGAAATTGGGTCGCGGGTTGGGGGTAAACTGATTTAGGGAGGGACTATGCGTGCTTTGTGTTGCGTGTGTGTGTATGTATTGTTTACGCAGATGGTCTAATTTTAAGGAGCAAGAACGAAATTAGCCCTTTTTAGAGTTAATTGAATAAAATAGAAGTGTTGCACAGGGTAGGCTAGGATATAGGCTATGTCTTGTAATTTTGGCCTCTTTTCTTCCAAATTAATCAATTACCTTTAACTTTCAAAAATTGATTTTAATTTAAAATAACCATCTTTTAATTGGAATTTTCGGGATAAAATTGGGTGTCAACAGTTGTCATATAAAGATTTCAAGATAATTTAGCTGGGAGAGGTGGAGTAAAAGGGTCGAGGCAAGTATTGCCTATTTTCCAAAATATCAATGCAATTTAGTTGGGAGAAGTGGGTGAAGTGATCGAGGATAAGTGTTGACTCTTTACCAAGATTTCAAGGCAATTTAGATGGAGACAGGTGATCCACACTCAATCCTACACCTTTAATAGTGAGGGGCGGTCGTCAAAGTATAATACCCGATGTGAGTCAGGGTCGATTTCCCAAGGAAACTAGCTTGTCAAGTAAGAGAGTAGCAAGTACAAATTCAAACAAAGTTTAATCTTGAGTCCTAGAAATGGGGTTTGTTTTAAGTAACGCTACAATTAACTACAAAGCATACAAATTAAGCAAGTAAGTTGATTCGATATTACGAGACTAGGAGTATAAACAGCTAATAGCAATTTCCAATCAACTGGTGTAGTTACTTCACATTCACAGCACAAGTATAATTATGGTCGAGTCTTTCTATTATGATCTGTAGAATCGTTCCGTCCTAGAAGAGATCTTTCACAATCCGCTCATTAAAGCCTTAGTTGAATGCTTAAGCACTACTCAAAGACCCGAAGAAAGGAGACCTCTTTCGAGCGTAACTCCTTTTAGATGAGTTAGTCTATACAAATAGCCTATCAACCCAAATCCTCGCCAATTCCACTATTCTACACTAACTAATCTCTCCTGAGTCTTTAATTAGTAAAGTAGACAAGAAATTCCAAATATCATGGATATTAAAATTTTGATGTTATTGTAATGAGGAATTGGATAATTGATACTTGTGTTATGGATAATGAAATGGAACTACACCCATTGATTTTCTAGTGTTATAGCATGTTTACACCCCTAGTTATGAGTTTAGCTACTCATACTAGGGGTTTGAGTCCAACAACAAAACATGTAATGAAGAGATGAAATGGATTCAAACATGAATTTATATTTGATAATGGATTAATGATTCAAAAGTGCAAGATGACAAGCTTACTAGTTATAGAGTGTATGTATGAATTTGGATATTGTTAAAACCCTAGCTTTTAGTATTTATCCAAGACCAGAATCCCGTGTTTCAGGCGGAGAGCCTCAGAGCCAGGCAGAGCGCCTGGGAAATATTCATTCCTTGGCAGTGTCCAACTCAGGCGGAGCGCCTGGATAATTTCCCTTCTTTGGCAGTGGCCATTTCAGGCGGAGCGCCTCATTTCCAGGCGGAGCGCCTAGCCAGTGCGCACTTTGGGCGCAGCGTCTATCACGCCAGGCGGAGCGCCTAGGTTTGGACATCAAAATCATGGCTTCTTATTCTCTTCAGGCACTCCTCCTGAGTATTTAGACGGAGCGCCTCGAGCTGTGACACAATTCTTGCCTCTTTGGCTCTAATTCTTGCTCTTTAGCTTCAATTTTCAATCGATGTTCATATAACTTGATATAACCTGAAACTACGCAGTTCACGATATTAATAAACACCAAACGTTGCATTTGGATCCAAAAACGAAAGCTTAGAGTAGTCTTTAAGTTGGCAAAATACCAACTTATCAATAGGGGAAGGCATCGAGGGAAAGTATTGCCTTGCCAAGACTTCAAGACAATTTAGAGCTCATTTGGGTGAGCTTTTAAGTGGCTTATAAGCTTATAACTCAATTAATAAATATTTGGTAACTCAAAAGTTCATGGGCTTATAAACCCTTACGTGCTTAAAAAAGTCAAAAGTGAGAAGTTAGGATTTTCTAGTTTCTCAAAAAGTGGCTTATAAGACACATTTGGCTTATAAACTGCTTAAAATAAGCTCACCCAAACACGCTCTCAGTTGGAAACCGGTTGGGAGGTGTGAAGGGATCGAGGGCAAGTGTTGCATATTTGCCAAGATTTAAAGGTAATTTCGTTGGACAAGGGTAAGAGAGGTTGATTGACAAGTGTTAACCTGCCAAGACTTCAAGGCAATTTAGTGAGGAAAGGGTGAAGGGCTCGAGACAAGTGTTATCTATTTGCCTAGTTTTCAAGGGTATTTAGTTGGACACAATAGAAGGGGTTGATGGCAAGTGTTAGTCTGCCAAGACTTCAAGGCAGTTTAGCTGGAGAGAGAGTAAGGGAGAACACGCATTATTGATTTGGTGTTGAAGGGTATTGCTGCTCAAATATTATTCATTAAATCAACTGCGGGTCAATTTTACTAAATTATGTTAACTGAGGTCAAAAATGCAAAATTTGTCACATAGGTATCATACTTGTGTCATTTACCCTAGTGGGTATGGCTAAAAACTTTAATTGTCGTAAAAATTCGACCCCGTAGTCAGTTTGTACCGTGCTAAATGAGAACTAGTCAGCGATTGAAAACTTTTTAAAAAAGTAGCTAGATTCAAAAAACATAGAAGAATCCATAAAAAAATACTGAAATTTTGAACTAAATTTTTAAAGTCCCAGTAAAATTTTTTTGGGATCGGGACTTTAAAAATTTTAGTTCAAAAATCCTAGAAAAAATTAGGAAAAATTACGCCACATAACCGTTGGAAAAGAATAATTATTTGTTTTTGTCCACCTTTTGTTATTTCTTTCTTGCCATAACCATTTTCTCTTTTTAAAATACATTTTAAATATTTCGAATATATATTTAATATTATGTATCTTGGATATATATTTAATATATATTTCAGATATATATTTTATATATTTTAAATAGTTCGGATATATAATTATATATTAAATTTTTTGATAGAAAAAATTATGGACAACTAAAAGTAAATATTAGTTGATGGGCAGATATTTATGTAAACTTCCCAAAACTTCACAACAACTTCAAATTTGAAGCTCCAACAAATTCCTTCGAACTTTGAACTAAACCCCAACAAAACTAGGTTTTTTTAAAAAAATAAAAAATAAAGAGTCAACTAGGCATTACACCTAGTAACCATTTTTATTAATAGCAAAGCAAGAAAAATAAATTGTCTTTACAAGATGTGCACCTAGCAAGTGCAATACTAGAATCAAGCCAAGTCTAACTAAATTAGCACCTTGTTTACATATTACCCTCACATTCTTGGGTTGACTGCTAATTAGCACTAATACCACCAAGTAACATAAAGGTAACACATAAACTTGGTACTTCACTAAAAATGACTTATTGGCTAGCAACATACTAAAGTTGTGAGCTACTAAGCTATAACTTGCAATTAAAACTAATATCCTAACTACTCTTGTACTTCATTTATGCTTGCAGGCTAATAGCAAACCAATGACATCACACAAGCAGCATCTCAAAGGCTGAAAACTGATCCATAGCATATGAGGCCTAGTTACTGATGAAGCAGCTCCTTGAAGCATGAAAGCAATCATCAAGACTACAGCACTCCCATCCCGTACAAAAATGAACTAAAGATCTGGCACCAAAAGCAATGAGAACAACTGAAACAGCAGCTCAAAGTATGAGCTAAGACTAGCACATAAACTGAAAAGTAGTGGAACCATCTTTATGTATGTTGAAACAATCAAAGGAACAATTCCAAGCTGAATGAAAAATAGGACCAAATCAAGAATAATGCCAGCTTGTATAACTGCGTTGTTCATCACAAAATTCCAGCATATCATGTATATTTCTTTTGAAATTGTACCTGCAAAAAAGAAGAGAGAGTTAGTGAAATAATCCCTATGATCTCCATTATACAGTCTTGATCATAGGGGTCATTGTCCAGGTTCCTTTCATCTCAAGCTTCCCTAATTTCCCCCGTACTTCTTGTCATCATGCTCCTCTCCATGGCTTAGCTCTATACTCCACAAAATGATGTTTGTCAAAATTAACAATCAACTCAACTTTGATAGGCAACTGAGCATATGATGTAAAACTGACACTAGGCAAATCATAGGCAAGGTTAGCAAGACAATCAGCTAGTTTGTTACCCTCAGGCAAAGTGTGTTGAAATTGAAACTCCCCCAACTGCCTCCATCTTTGAATATCTTCAACAATAGATGCTATAGACTACAGAGATTGCCAATGGCCTTCTATCACCTGTTTAACCACCAAGGAGCCAGTTTCAATAACTATAGGAGTCAAAGCATGCTCCACACAATATTTCATAGCCTCTCTTATGGCCATAGCCTCAGCCACCATATTATTATGCTCTCCAATCAATTTAGCAAATGCAAACACCACATCACCTTCACCATTCCTCACGCAAAAGGCTATAGAACTAGGGCCTGGATTGTCCTTAGAAGCACCATCAGTGTTAACTTTCAATACACCAGGATTAGGTACCTTCCACCCCACTTTGATATATCTAAACCTAGGCAAATAGCTCTCTAATGCATTCAGTATTTCTGGCCATAATTGACTCCCCACAGAGATGTAAGGAAATCTCACTTTAATAAAATAGAAAATGCTACTAGTAACCTCATAAATCATCCTAGAATATGAAGCAGTTTTATCATGTCTTATAGCATTTCTTCTCTTCCATAAAGACCAAACAATAAAGGAGGGAACAGTGTGAAAAATAGCTTGAATCCATGGCTTAGGCCATTGTCTCCACCATTTAAAGCAAACCTGATGCAAGTTGCAATTGTTTAACTGGATCCCAGCAGGTTGAGCAAAGAATTTCCATAAGCTTGTGGCCACTGGACTTGTCCAAAATAAGTTCTCCCTAGTTTCTACCTTAGGCATGAAGCAACACCAGCATCTAGAAGGGAAGTGATATCTCATTCTCTTCAGTTCATCATTAAGATGAAGCTTGAACTTTCACATTCTCCACATCATGAATGACACCTTGATAGGCATACCTTTAACCCATAGGAACTTAGCAATTGGCACCTTATACTGCTTTACTCTCAGGTAATTCCATGCACTGCTCACTGAAAACATGTTATTAGAAGTTAAACACCACCAAGGCTTGTCTCTTCTCTGATCAGCACCTAACAAAGACACATTATGAACAATGTGATCCACTATATCATTTGGTAGCAGCTGATTTAGCAACTCAGCATTCCATTGCCCCTCCCCTCCCCCTCCCCCCCTGAATGAGCTCCTTCACACTGTTATACCACAGGTCACACTCAAATATATATGGCACTATAAAATACAATGGACCTAAACCTGTCCAGTTATCATACCATAGATGAGTTGAGCCTTGCCTAACCTGCCAGTAAATCTCATGGTCAATAGCCTCTCTTGCTTGTATTATTTTCCTTCACACATAAGAGCCTTTTTTTATGTGGAACAATGGCTTTATGCAGTTTCTTGCAATACTTTTTAGTCATATAAATTACCCATAATGAATCGCCAGTTCTGAAGTTCCACCAAAGCTTCGAAAACAAAGCATTTGATACATCAAAGAGGGATCTGAACCCCATGCCACCTTCATCAACTGGCAGGCATAAGTTTTTCCAAGATGACCAATGTCTGCTTGAACCTTCCTGTGAGTTATCCCAAAAGAACTTTGCAAACAATATATGCAGTTGATTGATGACACTATCTAAAGGATTAACTGCAGAGAGGATGTGTATTTGTATGCTTTGAGGCACATGCTTGATCGGTATAGTCTTCCCCCAAAAGACAACATTTTTGCACTCCAACTATGCAGCCTGGCAGTCATTTTCCCTACTAAATCTTCATAGTATACCTTCTTCCTTCTACCATAAAAGATTGCATCCAAGATAAGTAAAAGAGAACTCCTTTCTATGAATTCTAGTGATCATTTCTACCTTATCCACCACATCATTATTCACTGATCCATGTAAGTAAATAGCACTCTTGTCTTTGTTAATTCTCTGACTAGAAACTGCCTCATAAGCTTGTAAAACATCCGTGTTCAAATGCAAAGAGTCTTCATGAGATGAAGTGAACAGTATGGTATCATCAGCATATGCTAAGTGGTTGAGGTAAGGGCTCCACTTAGGCATTGCCTAACCCCTATAGAAACTGTGAGTGTTTAGTGAATTCAAGCTTCTAGAGAGAACTTCATCTGTGAGAATAAAGAGAGTTGGTGATAATGGATCACCTTGCTTCAACCCCATGCCTGAGTAAAAGAATCCATAGCTCTGACCATTGAAGAGAATTGAGTACCAGTTTGAGGACACTAACTGGAAGATAACATCTATAAATTCATGACAAAATCGCATCTTTCTCAGCACCATAGTCAAGAAAGGCCAAGAAACACTATCATAGGCCTTCATCATGTCTAATTCAATCACAACATTGGCATCTTCTCCTCTTTCATTTATGTCATGAATGATCTCCTGTGCAAGTAGTACATTCTCCACAATGCTTCTTTTTACAAAACCTGACTGATTCTGAGAGATGACAGAATGAAGAACTCCAACTAACCTGTTGTGCACCACCCTTGAAAGAATTTTGTTAATGAAGTTGCTAAGACTAAAAGACGTGAGGTCTGAAAATGTTTTCACATTTTGCTTCTTTGGAATCAGGACCAGATTAGTATGTGTGACATATCTAGGTATTTCCCTTCCACTGAATAATGCATGCACCATCTTCACAATATCATCCTTGATTATATCCCAAGCAACATGAAAGAACCCGCCAGTGTAGCCATCAGGCCCACTAGCACTGTCCCCATTGAGACCAAAGACTGTCGGCTTCACTTCTTCTTCCTAAGAAACTTTGGTAAATTCCTCATTCTGCTCTTCTGAAATCATGACTGCAACATTCATCAAAAGATCATAATTGTTTGACACCTCTTCAGTAGCAAACTGCTTCTCATAGAACCATAGCGCCTCATTTTCCATAGCTTCTTGAGAGTTAATCCATTTTCCCTCCCTATTTTGTATCCTGCTGACATGTAGCTTCTTTCTTTTACCATTGACATGGTAATGAAAGAATTTAGAGTTAGCATCACCCTCCTTGAACCACTGCATGCCTGCCTTTTGCTTTCAAAACTCAGCTTTTAAAGATAAGTATCTTTTCAGCTCAGCTTCTGCATTCTTGAGAACCTCTCTATTTTCAGGTGTAGGAGCGGTTTCAAGCTGAAACTCATGAGCCAAAATTATATCCTCCAATGTATAAACCTGCTGAAAGATGTTACCATATATTGCTTTACTCCAAGCAGAAAGCTTCTTCTTCAATGATTTCAGCTTTGCATTCATAACTCCAAATGGATCTCCATTTACTTGTACATCCCAGTGTTCCCTAACTAAGTTAAGAAACTCATCATGTGAAGCCCAGAAATTGAGGAATTTAGATGGCTTTACAGTAGGGGTGGGATCTTGTGAGAAGCTGATAAGCAAAAGAGAGTGGTCTGATCCCACTCTAGCAAGGTGATCCACTTTAATCTTTGTGCACATGTCCAGGAGCTGCTAATTGCCCAAATACCTATCTAACCTCTTGAGAATAAAGTCCTCCTCAACTCTCCCATTCCACATAGTAAAAATACTCCCTGAATTAAAGCCTAAATCCATGAGTTGACAGTTTGCAAGTGTTGAGGAAAATTCCTACTCGGGCATGAAAACTGGCCTTCCCCCATACTTCTCATTCTTTGAAAGGATGACATTGAAGTCCCCAGCAACAAGCCAAGGCCTCAAATTATCAATAGTAAAGTATTGCATTGCCTCCCACAAAAAGAATCTATCCCCAGGATTTGTCTTAGCATAAACAAAGGTAATGACCACCTCTTCTTCAAACTGTTGGTTCAAAAAGGATAATGTGAGTTTTTCATCATTCATCACTTAATCCACTTCAAAATCAGATGTAGCAAATACCCAAATCTTTCCATTGTCATTGTGAAAATAGTGTTCCATCCCAAGTCTTCTCCTATAGCTATTTATTGTATGCACACTCTGGAATGGTTCCATCAACCCTATGACTTGAAAATACTTCCTTTGATGCAATGTGATTCGCCTATCAAATGCCTCTTGTGTGTTCACTGACCTAATATTCCAAATTAGCAGCTTATCCATCTAATTTTCTTTGTTAAAGTTGATCTCAGTGATTGGATCTTATTAGGATCTTGGCTATAATTCTTCTTGCTTCTTTTTTGTTGTAGCTTTTGTTGATCAGGTTTCTCTAAAGGAGCAGGTGAGAGTAATTGTTTCTAGGACTTGACACTTCTGGGTAGGGGTGGGCATTCGGTTTTTCGGTTCGGTTTTTAACTATTCGGTTTTGATTTTTCGGTTTTTGGTTTTGAAAAACTTCAATCCAATCCAAACCAAAATAAATTTGGTTTCGTTCGGTTTTTCTCTTTTCGGTTCGATTTTTTTCGGTTTTTTCGGTTTTGTCATATAAGACAAACTTTAAAATGAAATACTTAAAAGAATATAAATACAAGTCAAAATATTAAACATTAAATCTAAATCATAATTCTAGATAAAGAGATAACATGAATCCTAAGTAAAAGGAGATCTTACCATTCAAGAGGTAAAAACTGATTGAAACTTTTGATGAAAGCTTCACACGTATTATACCATAATACAAAGAGGTTAAATTATTGAAATATTCAAACTCTAAAACCCTTAAACAAGTTTAGGTTAAGAGATAATATGAGAGCCTTTCTTTTGTGTGTGTATATATATATTTCGATTTTTTCAGTTTCTATGATTTGAAATCCGAAACCAAGTTCGGTTTGGTTTTTCGGTTTAATCCGAATAGTGTCCACCCCTACTTCCGGGGGACAAATCACCTGCACGAGCCACATTATCAAAGTTATGTGCAGTTGAATCCTCTTCCAATTCATCAGCAGCAAGCCTGCCAGGGCTCACAGGTTTATTCTGTCTTGTTGTTGTACATCATTAACTAACAGCTGCAAAGGCATTTTGGCTATAAAATCAGCATCATTAGAATTACGTGCAAGGTCTACAGGAACCAAGGATGAACCTCTAGCAATATCATCATCCTGAGATTGACTAGGCACTATGTATGCCGTGGTATTTAGCTCACAAGTTAAAGTATTATTTGGCAACTTATCTCCCACATCGACTGCAGAAACAATTAGGGCCAGAGGTAGTATATTAGCTAATTCCTTTCCCATAGGCTGGGATCGGTTGGTCAATAGCCCTAATGCCTGATGCATTAAAGAAAAAGCTTCAGGATTAACAACCTTCAGCTCATTTAATGCAGCCTCATTAATAAATCCAGATTTTCCACCATTAAATGAGATAGCACTTTGAGGGGCAATAATCAAAGCACGATCAATGTCGTGTCTCCCAGCATCATTAATCAATTCTACATCATCCTTGTCCCCATTACCTTCAGCTTCAAAATTAACCCTAGGAGAAATTTTATTCGCAATAATAGAATCCCCTAATTCATCAACATTTGACTGATCCTTAAAAGTGTTCAAAACCCAATTTTTTGTCCCAACATCCTTAGGATCCTCAAACTTAATCTCCCAGTTTTAGCAACAGTATTAATAGGTGCACTCAGCTGTTTGGATGGAGCTGAAGTAGTTAAATTTGTGTGCTCAATTCCCCGTTGAGTGTGGTGCAAAGCAGCTTGAATTTGATCATTTTGACTCTCCCCATCAGCATGGTCTTCATCATTGTTCTCCAGCATGGCAAAAGCATTCGTAGTCACAACTGCATCCTCCTCATTATTCACTTCAACTTCTTTAGTTGATTTTTTCCTTTGATCAACCCTAGTCCACGCATTAGGGTCCCTATTAGGTGGTACAAACTTTTTGAAAGGTTTCCTTTGTTTAATTTGATCTTGCACTTGAACATTCTTTCCTTGTACAGATTTAACACCTTCCTCCTTATCGTTATTAATATTGCCCACAATTTTACAACTTTGCAAGATCTTGATAGGGTTTTGTTTACCGATCTCACCCTCTTCTGCCTCATCATGTGGTAATAAATCAGGATGAGCCACAAAACATTCTTCCTCGTCATGACCTTGTAATCTACACGTCTTGCAATACTTAGGAATATAATCATAATTAATACGAACCCATTTAAACCTTGTTTCTCCAGTTGTTGAATTTTTTATGCCAATTCTGACACGCTGGGGTTTAGGGCTTAAGAGATCGACTTCCACCTTCACCTTAGCACAACTAGGTCTTGATTTTGCCATGGTAGCCGCATCAAGTTGTAAGGATTTTCCAACCGCTGTAGCTAGGGCAAAAACAGCTTCTTTCACAATGAGAAAACTGGAGGGATCCCAGGGAATGAGATCCACACTATTGTTGTTGATATTTCCTCCTTTGGATCAAACCATACATCATATTTAAGCCCCATCATCTAATGAAACGCATGACCAATCTTAACATAATAAGCTGGACGTGATAAAAGGTGAACATAATCTTCAAGCAACGATAACCTAATTAACACATGTCGTGGGTCCAAGAAACCAATTGTGCATTCTACTTTAATCTCAAGTTGCAATAGAAGTTGTTCTTCACTTCATGATAATCAGGCATGTCATAGGAAAATTTCCCCACGACTGCATATTGTAATTCCTCCTTAACTACCATATTATCAACATCTTTATCAATCCATACAAAATTGTGGTTCCCCATGGTAAAAATCCGCAATGGTAAAGAAGGCATGACAAAAGGTTCAGCTGAGGATTTTAGTTTAGATGCATAAGAGTCTGGGGATGGCGAGGGTGGAGCAGGTTGTATAGTGTTAGTAGGGGACTGGACAACCCCAGTAGGGGCTGTCTAGTGGCCATGGAAGAGGCCAAGTGAGCTTCGTGTAAATCTTCTCCTAATCGCCTGTCGCCTAGAGAGAAAAGGGTGAACAATTCGCAACTTTCATAACAATATATATTCCCAACAAAACTAGGGTTTAGTTCAAATTCTTAGAGTTTTTTCTTGTTACTAATTTTTTTTTTTAAAAAAAAAAAAAAAAAAAAAAAACACGTTTGTTTTAAAATATGGCTACTTTTCTAAATTTTGTAATTATTGGCCGTTTTTCTTTAACCAATTTAAAAACTGACTAGTCATCAAAATTACCCTTATTTTTCGGTCCAAAATTTCACCGAATGTCCATGGGCTTTTAAAGTTTGACCCCATCTAAGGAATTTGAGCAAAAATAACTCCAATTTTTAAGTTCTGATAAACAAGATAAAATCTGTGAACAATCTTATCATAAGTTAAAATATAACTTAAAAAGTTCAATTGTTCGTAAGTTTTGTTTAATCAGCAACACTTGAGGCCATTTTTGAAAATAACTTACAAGCATGTGTGGACCGTTTGACAAACTTGTGGATACATGAACTTTAGAAGATCCGTCAATACATGTGATGAAGTCTAATACGTCTATCGTAACTTTAAATTTGTGCATTTGTGGCTATTTATGCACAAATTTCTTAAACATGCACAACATTTAAATAATGCCATAAAATCATCCTATTCGTGTAGATTTCCCAGTAGAGTCCCATTTGCAGCTGATTTTTTTCTAATAGCCTTTTAGAGGCAATACTTTCTAATTTATCCTTGTTCTAAAAAGTTTTCCAAATATAGCCTAAGCTCTCCAATACAATTAAAACGAAAATTTTACCATCGCTGTGGTCCCTCACATAACAACTTTAGCCTAGTGGTCTAAAGTTTGGTCATATAATGTTTAATAGGTAGTTTAGTTTGTTCTAAGACTTTAAAGTTTCTTCAATTACGATTTCAAGGCGTTTTTGGTTGATTCCTAACAACTTTAGCCTAGTAATCTAAATTTTGGTGCAGCTTCTTTGTAAGTAGTACATTTTGTTGGACGACTTTAGTCAGATGGAAATATTGAGAAATACATAGGGGTACCTTCTATTAACACACGGGTCAAGGATCTTGTATTCTTGGAACATTGATGAGATACGATGTATCATGTTTACCTTACAAGCTTTAAGCTAGCAGTGGCGGAAAAAAGCTATCGATGCCCCTACCGTTTTCCCCTAGAATTTCCCTATACACTATTTATGGACGTTTAAACTTTTGATATTGTAGTTCGAGTTGTGATGAATTGATCATTAACTAATTCCAGCAATATGTGATAGGCTGAATATAACACCACATTATAGAATCTCTCCCAATTCGTTTCTCCTTTTCCTTATTTTACTTTCATTCCTTTTATTTTCTTCACACTTTTTCCCGCAAAACATTCCTAGAGAACACATCTATGGAGTGTTTTAACTCCCTTTTTATATAATCTAGAATTGAAGAAATATAACTTAGCATCTTCAAAAGGAAAACAACAAGGAAAAAATTGAGAGAATTACAGTATTAGAAAATGTCAAGAATATCATCAATAGCACAATTACAAAGAGGGCACAAGCCTCTGTTCAACCAAAGTTGTCTTGAACAAATCCTACAATAGGTATGTCCACAGGGTATAAAAGCAGCGCCTTTATTCCTCTCCATGCAAACGCAACACACAGCATCAATTCCACCTCCTCCATTACTATGACGCGTGTTATTATTATTCTCATCTCTATCGTCCATTTCTTCAAACAATCTCATCAACGTCTTGAATTGCGTCGTGGGAGTTACGCTCCCCATTCGCTCAGCGGCCAACACCATTGCCAAATTCATCCGTCCTTCATGGGCCTCGATCATGTACTCTTCTTCTTCGTACAATTGGGCCTCCTCGACTGCCACGTCAGATACTCTCACGTTCCAAGAGGGCCCACAGCAAGCTAGTCCGGTGAATCTTAGCCGTTTCTTCAAATTCTTCCACAACGTCTTTGGCCTCTCTTGGCCGTCCATTTTCTTCTCGTTGAATCCTCCACCCCCTTTGACTTTTCGATTGTTTGTTTATGCCCTATTATGTTAAATCAAAATTTAGCAAGAAAACAAATACTATACTAACTATACCTCAAACCTAAATTAATTGGGTTGACAATGTGAATTTGTATCTATTGTTTATATGTTGATCATCAAAGTATCACAACTTTTATTTTTATGTCGAGGCTAACATGTGCTATGCTTCCTTATTCAGGATTGAGAACAAAAAAAAAAAAGATGTCAATAAGATAAACTTTCGCATGGAGAAGGACATTACCTATATATATATATATAACATGTGAATGACTAATTTTTTTAAAGGTATATGCAAGAAAAGCTTTGGATATATGATGAAAAGGATGGTTTTTTGTGTCTCCACAAAGAACCTAGAAGGGGTTTCTTCTTCTTTTCGCCTTTCCTTCTCTGTGTAAGGAGAAAGAGAAGGATATATGAAGAAGAGAAATTAAAGTTTGTGGATTTTAATAAACAGAATATGAGAAATGGAGAAAATGTTATCTATGTATGAAGAGGTTGAAGATGTTTGAAAAAAAAAAAGGATGTTTGAAAATGAAGGGAGGGATTGTTTCAAAAGTATGACTAGATTTGGTGGTTAGTAAACAAGGTTACAGCTCATTGACTGGAAAAATGAGAATTTGGCAAAGGTTTTTCACCATTGGAATAATTAGTGGTTTTGTGTTTTAGTATAAACAAGTTATAACTACTAAAGCATGTATTATGTGAACTAAAAGTTGTTTTGGTGATTTTCCTCTATATTCCTGAACAAATGTGATGTACTTTAATAAAAACTTTATGCTATCATATTAATACGATAGAGTTTAATAAGAAATAGGATGCTTATAATATCATATTACGTGATAGATACTCTTGCCTTTTCTTTCTTTAGCATACTAGTGATACTACCCTGAAAAAATAACACAAAAAATATCAATATGATCTCTTCTCATTTTCCCCGAAGTTGGTTACCTGATTTAAACAGTTAATTATTCCTTAAAATTTATAGCAACTCATATTCTCAAAAATGGTGCATAAATCTAAGAACTCATTTTAATTCACTAACTAAACTGGTCAGATAATATGCAAGATAAAATATGTTTTTCATCAATAAAAGAATGACTAAACTAAGCATATATTTTTTCAGTAAACAACAAGTCATAGCTCAAAATAATGATAATAAGGAATAAAAAACTACAAGACATTAAAAATAAGGGCAATAGCGAATGTCATACAATGTGAACTTAACGTCTCATAAAATTAGGGCAATAAACTTCTACTAATTGTTAGGCCAAGCTAGATCTCATTGACAAGAAAAATAGTAACTACTTGTCTGATGACTTCAATTGCATTCTATCAATAATTTTCCAATGTCCCGCAAAATTGATATTTAGTGACGATGATATTAGAGCAATGTGTAAAATTACTTGGCAAACGAGCATATACATAAAATTCTTGTCTTCCTCCTTGTAAGTTATTTTACCACGTCACAATTTGTCCTTTCTTAAGTTATTTCAGAAAGGTATCATCTTGTAGAATAGAAAAGTTTCACTAACGCATTATATAAACTAAATTATATTACATTCATATTCTACCCTTTTCATAAAACTTTAATACTAAGATATTCAAGAAGTAAAAAAGAACATTGCAGTCCATTGTTATTAATACTAAAAATATGCTGTAATATATATGACTTCTTAATCATAATAGTCTTCATCCTTGTAAATATTTATCAAATTACAACTTGTCCGTTCTTAATCCTTGCTAAATTTAACCAGATTGACTTGATTAATCTTTTTCGAGCTTTGGATCTGGATCGGTTATCACTCATATAGAGAATAGGTGCTATAGTTATAGTGCTCAAGTGGGAACTAAAGCTGTAAAAAGGAGCCAAAGAAATTGAAGATCTTGATTATGATTGGATTTTGATTTCTGTAAAGAAATATAAAGATCCCTTATCAAATCTCTTGACTAAATGCCTCATTTACCATGATACAGGCCTCAGTTTTCTGACCAATTTGAAATTATCAAAACATGAGGGTCCCAAGGGCCCTTCGTTTTATCTTCTAGTCCACCATTAGGCAGGTCTAATCATTGTTCAAGACTTATTTTATCGATGAATTAGCAATAGCCACAAAATTAATAATTTGAATTCTTGACATTACAATGTAAACTGTAATATTTTAATTATTAAACTATACACAATCAGGCATTGTCACGCCCTAAAAATTTTATATTAAACTGCGCGTTTGCGAGTTTATTTATTTAAAGGCTCGTGACTGGTGTTCAAAAGGTACAAAATTATTTAGAGAAAACTCGGAGTCGCCACTTGACATAGTTTAAGGTGTGCCAAGTCACCAGAAGGTACCTTGGAAACACCTCTGACTCGTCTAATGGTCTGCGTTAGAGATTCGAGTAAGGTTCTCAGTTGACTCTCGGGAAGGTATTAGGCACCCTCGAGTCATGTGCCAAGCACAGTTGCTTTATTGTCGCAATTTTAACTTATTAAAATATGGTTGTTATATTAATGCCGTTAATTTGAATATGATACTTTGATTTAAGAAAATTAAAAGCGTTATTCTTATCCAGCCTCACGGAGGACTGGACGAATTTACACTTTGTTTCATAGTAAATAAATGAATAAAAAAGATAATAAAAATTTATTACGTATTTCCCAAACCTTATAAAGGGCTCGTCTACTTTTTTTTTAAAAAAAGAAATTTAATTAGCTTAAAATAATAATTAATTTAGAATTAGTTTAACTCAATTTAATTTTTTTTTAGCCTAATAAGTAGATCACAAATCATACTTATCTATTTTGTCTAATCGCGTTTTATTTTGTTAAGTAATTCTTAGTTAAAATGTTTAATGAATAGTAGCTAAATTAATGGACTATATAAATCAAACCATTTCAAGTCTAATCTTTAGAGTGAAATTATTTATATGAATTAGATTAAATGTAACAAAACTTAAACAATTATGCGTCTCTCTTACCAAAATACGGTTTTTTTTGCCAAATTAAGGACTATTTTGTTAAAAGCAGGTGGCTATTGTCAAATCACAACAAGTAAGCCTTACGTTTGGAGTGGGCTGAACTATTTTCGAAAATGAGCTGCTTTACAAAGTCGTTATATTTATATACCCACAAAGTAGTTGATTGTCAAGAACTTTCGCTATTTTGCATAACCCTTTAGAATCGAATTTAAATCTTGTTAAATAGCCAAATTTTACAAAAAAAAGATTTACATATGTAAGCAAAGCCGCCTTCACAAAAGAATGACACATGCTTAAAATTCGAGCGCTATTTTTAGTTCAGTTTTGTAAATAAATATCCAATGGGTCCTAAAATTGCCTACACTTTTAATTTTGCATAAATTGTCCTTTTTCAGCCCTTGATTTCTCATTTTTATCCAGATTTTTCATAGTTCCTCAGATTTGCAGAAAACGTGTCAGTTTATAAAAAATGGCCAGATTTGCAAAAATGGACCAGTTTATAAAACGGCCAGATTTTGCACTTTTACGATAACTGTGCGCTTATATATATATTTCAAGTTTCTTGCAGTGTTAAAACAATTTCCAATTTTCAAATTTGCAGATATGATCAGTTTGCATAAACAGCCCAATTAGCTAAAATCTTTACTTGATTAAAAATGGTCTAGCAAAATTTCGTTTCTCCTCTTTCATGCATGCTTGCTCAAAAAAACAACAAAAACATGATATAAAAATATAGAGAGAAACATGTAATAATAATCGAGGCATTTCGGTACTCACTATAGCATCACATGTTTAGTTATAAACCAACATATACGGAATTTCTAGATCCCTAAAGAAAAGACATGCTATCTTTACTTCAATTCATGGCCAAATGGCTCAAAAGAAAATACAAGGTTCATGTGTTTACCTTGTGTAGAAATTTCCAAGCTAGTGAAGCAAATGAAATAGCAAGACCAAACCAAAGCAAGCAACTTAATACCCCAAATCAGCAGCTACAACAGCCCCTTTTATACCCCTATTCAACCTTTAAAACCTTGAGATTTATGCCCCAAAAGACCTTAGATGTAAAGGCTTTTGGTTCTAAATCTAACTCTCCAAACTTACTATTTTTTTAAAGTGTTTTTGCTCACTATTTTCAGTAAATTCAGCAGGCAGTTGGTGTTCTTTTCAGCTGATAGTTGTGTATTAAATGAGGGCATTCAATGCCTTTTTATAGCTAAAAGTGAAGGCAAAGGGGTGGAGTGTAGACTTGTACAAAAGTACAAGCCCACACCCCTCCAAACTTGAGGAGAAAATTACTCAATAAGCACATGAGTAGTACTTATTTACTGATCCTAGCCCCACTTTTCACTCTCTTTCTTTCTCTAGCCATTAGTTAATTTATAAATTAATTCACCTATTTTATAAATAATAAAAAAATTTATCCCTTAATTTAAGGGTTTAGTTAATGCTGATCTCATATTTGTTAATGTTGTTTTAAGAATTAAAGACATGATTTATTATAGGAGTCTATTATTATTATTTTTTAAAATCTCTTTATTATTTTTTTTACTGCTAGTTAATAAAATATTTTCTTTCTATTAGTTAGTATGCGTAAGAACATATAATATTTCCATAACTATCAAATTCAACTCTTTTATATTTTCTTTCTCATTGCATATTTATTTATGTTTATATTTTAAAAGTACAAAATGAATATTTCAAGAATTATTTTTAATAGTTATAATATAATAATAATTCAGTATATTACACACACACACACATATAGAGCATATTTTACTTATTTTTCTAATATTTATAAACTTATTCATATTATTGTGTTATTATATTTAAAAAATAATTGTGTATTTATGTAGAGATCATAATGAATTTGTTAATTGTGTTTTGACCCTAAAATCGCCTATATACTATATTTAGCGCAAAATCAACTTTTTAACGATTTAAATCCTCCCCATGTGTGTACATATAAAATAAATATTAATAATATATAAACAATACATACTTAATATTTTAAAAAATTAAGAGAATAATTATTTAAATACACGATATATATATGATATTAGATATTGTACATTTAATTAATAAATATTAAATACATGATATTGTTTATGTACTTTTGTGTAGGGTTCTTTACTATTTGTTTATGTACAATAAACAGGACATAGACAATAATATGTTAAAATATTAAAATATTAGATATGCAAGTATTTTAAGATTACTTAAGAATATTTATTTATATATTATTAACTGTATTTCATAAAAAAATATTTTTCCACTATATTTAGGGATTAACCACAATTTGAAATATTAAATAATATCTAAATTTTTGATACATTTAGTAACTAAATAAATATTACATACACAATATGTTAATATATAAATATTAATTAGATATTAATATTAATATATAAATTCTAATTAAATAAATATTACATACACAATATATTAAATATTAAGTGATTAAATATTAAATACACAATATGTAATAAAAAAATATAGATATCATACATATATCGTATATCAAATAAATAATATTAAAATTTTATTGATATCTAATAAATATTAATATATAAAATATTAATATTTTTAGAGATATCTAATAAAATATATAAAATATAAATATCATACATATATTGTATATCAAATAAATATTAAAATATCATACATATATCGTGTATCTAATAAATATTAATATATAAAATAATAACATTTTATAAATATCTAATAAAATATATAAAATATTAATATCATAAATATATTGTGTATCATTTAAATAAAAATATAAAAATTTCATAATTATATGGTGTATCTAATATATATTAATAGATATAAAATAAATATTAAAGATCATACATATATTTTGTATCTAATAAATATTAATATATAAAATAATAATTCAATAAATATTAAATACATATTTTAAAATATTAAGTGATTAAATATTACATATAAGATATGTAATATATTTTAAATATCTAATAAATAAATATTAATATCAATATTTACAATTTTAATACAATATATCACTATTTGAATATGGTCTATATTTAATATTTATTTATTTTAGTATTTTTTTATTATTATTTTTAGGTGATATGTGTTTTGTTTATGCAACTATTAAATATGACGACTAAAATATAAAAAATAAAAAATAGTATTATGCAAATTCTTCTTTTTAGGTGATATATATTTTATTTTTTTAGCATTGATATATATCTTTTATTTAAGAAAAATAGTATTAGTATATAATTATTAACACTAGGATTTTTTTTTATTATTTTAGTGTAAATGTTGTGGCTACCAAAAGTAAGGGCTAAAGAATAGTAAATATTTTCATATGGGCTGCTATTTATGTAAAGAACAAACTTGAGTGTACTAGCTTACTTTTAGGCCTATTTTCAGCATAAGTACAACAGCTATAGGGCACTATTTCAGCCCCCTAAAACAGTCCTAAGGCTGAAATAATACAAGTATGGTCCTTTAAAAGGACCCCCAATACTCATTACATTAATTAGAAGAAACTAGCACCAACTATACAAACTAAATCAGCCCCAAAACTAACCAAAACTAAACTAGAGAGCAACCAAATTCTAACTAAATTATCAATTAAACCAAACTAAAACAGCCCCCCTAAACGCCCCCCTAAACTGACTGAATTGTACTCTAACTTAATTAATTTGCAACTAAATTATACCTACTGGCCAACCAAACTAAACTAAAAGACCAAATTAAACTTAGAACTAAACTAAAGTAAACAGACCTTAGCCAACACATGCTTGGTAAAATCAAAACAAGATTAATCACTTTCCAAGTTAAATACTCCCTCACGAGCTCAACATGAACCAGAACTAAACAAGAATAAAGCAGGCTCACGTTCACTATTGAACAAACGAACACCAGCACATGCTTAACAAGATAGAGAGACAAATTTCACATTGAAACTTAACGCTTACCCAGGGGCTACACCAAGCAGTTTACTCCATCCTTAATCAAACATTCAGCGAGTTCGTACTTAACACAGATTCTTCGTTAACTTTGGATCATTTACTTAACAGAACTAACCAAAAGTTAAAAATGTGTTCAAACCAAGCTAAGGCAGACAACAAGCTTATGAGCAATGAATATCTTGAACTGAAATTTCACTTTAAGCTTGATAGAAACAGGTTCAGATCATGATCAGCCAAACAAACACACCATTTCTATTATGTGACAGTGAGCGATACAAATCATTAACTCAATGGGCATACATATACATACATTTCATATTGCTTCAATTCATAAACATGTCAATGAATTATTATAGGTTAATTATGAACTAAGCAAGTATAATCACTCATTAATCAAAAAAAATAAGCATGGAAAGTGAAAACAAAGAGGGATTTCCTTGCTTCTAACCCGTCGAGGCCAAAAATGTCCACGACGCTATGCTTGCTGCCTGGATCTATCAACATCACCATCATCGTTGCCTCGTCTCATAGCTGCCCGTTTAAACTGAATCAGCGTCACCGCTACCTTCGCTGCGTCATTGCTGCTGCGTTTGCTCACCACGAGCATTGCCTCCATTAAACGACTGAAACAGCTTCAACAAACTCCTACGCACCTAAGCTAAACATCACAGCCTCCTCTGCTGCCTCGCTACTGCCTCACTGTCTCGTCACCTCCGCAGAATCACCATAGCAGCCCGGGGTTCAACCACAACATTGTCTCCCTCAAACTCCAAAACAGCCCCTCCATTCAAAAACTCAAACAAAATCGTCCATACACTGCTTGTACATGATCAGCTTAAGGTCTCGAGTTTCCCATTCATCCTTCATTTGGCGTATCAAAAGATCTGAATCTCCGCTCACCAGCAATTCTTTGATGTCCATGTCTAGAGCCATACGCAAACCCATTATGCATGCTTCATACTCAGATGTGTTATTAGTACAACTGAAACGAAGTTGGGCAGCTGCCGGATAGTAATGTCCCGTGGGAGAGATGAGGACTGCTCCAATGCCATGACCCTTTGAGTTAGAAGCACCGTCAAAGTACATTTTCCACACGTGCTCTTCTTCATTAATTAACTCTTCAAGCACATCTACCTCCTCATCAGGGAAGTAAGTCTTCAATGGCTCATAATCATCATCCACCGGATTTTCAGCCAAATGATCAGCTAAAGCTTGAGCTTTCATTGCAGTTCTGGTGACATAAACTATGTCAAATTCTGTGAGCAGGATTTGCCATTTTGCAAGTTTGCCCGTTGTTATTGGCTTTTGAAATATGTACTTCAATGGGTCCATCCGGGAAATCAAATAAGTGGTATAGGACAAAAGATAATGTTTCAACTTTTGTGCAACCCAAGTTACGGCACAACACGTCCTTTCAAAAAGGTGTATCTGGCCTCGCAATCCGTGAATTTCTTGCTCAGATAATAAATGGCCTGTTCTTTCTTTCCCGAGGCATCATGTTGCCCCAGTACACAACCAAAGGAATTTTCGTTGACTGACAAATACAAAAACAATGGTCGGCCAGGCTCAGGCGGAACCAAAACAGGAGGATTTGACAAGTATTGCTTGATCTTGTCAAAGGCTTCTTGGCACTCCTCGGTCCATGCAGTTGATGCATTCTTTTTCAACAACTTGAGGATCGGCTCACATATTGTGGTAAGTTGAGCAACGAACCTACTGATGTAATTTAGCCTGCCTAGAAAGCTTTTAACATCCTTCTTGGTTCGAGGCGGAGGTAGTTCTTGTATTGCTTTGATCTTTGCGGGATCCAGTTCAATACCTCGCCTACTAACAATGAAACCCAGCAATTTTCCAGCAGGCACACCAAATGCACACTTGGCTGGATTCAGCTTCAGATTGTACCTACGGAGCCTTTCAAAGAACTTTCTGAGATCTCTCACGTGGTCTTCAGCAGTTCTAGACTTGATGATCACATCATCCACGTACACTTCTATTTCTTTATGCATCATATCATGGAAAATGGCAGTCATAGCCCTCACGTAGGTTGCCCCAACATTTTTCAAACCAAACGGCATCACTCTATAGCAATAAGTTCCCCAATGCGTAGTGAATGCCGTTTTGTATGCATCATCTTCATCCATCTGGATTTGGTGATATCCAGCATAGCAGTCAACAAAGGATTGTATCTCATGTTTGGCACAATTGTCTACGAGGGTGTGAATATTAGGCAATGGAAAATTGCCTTTGGGACTCGCCTTGTTCAAATCTCGATAGTCGACACATATCCTTGTTTTTCCATCCTTCTTAGGAACCGGAACAACATTTGCAACCCAAGTAGTGTACTGAACCGATTGAATCACTTTTGCATCCAGCTGTTTGTCACGACCCAATTTCAAAGGGCTCGTGATGGCACCTAAACAACATTTGCCTAGGCGAACCAATGAAACAAGATGCGGAAAAGAACAATAATGTGAAAAGATCATAAATGGATATATAAATATAAAAGGGTGAAGTCCAAAAGAGAATATCCACAAAAGAATTGGAGCATTCTAAGAGTGACTCAATAAAGTATGAATATACATCAAAGAAATCTGAGTCCTATCTCTAAGTGACTCCGGCGGTATGCCACCACGGTCTGTGTGGTCGGCTCACCTCAATCAAAAGTCTCAGAAGCCTCGGGAACCGCTAACGTCCGGGCTGCTGACTGGATGAAGGACCTGCGCACGTAGCAGAGTAAGTTATGAGCCGAAGCCCAGTAAGATCACCGACAGGCCCGCTAAGGTACCCTTGCGGGACAAGTCGCTACATGCATCATAAGCAACAACATACTATAGTAATCATACAATAAAGTAGTGAAATCACAAATAGATATAACACATTCCATACACACAAGTAGTAACCAGAAGTCTCAAGGATTATGCCCATCCAACGTAAGGCATAGGTCAACTCAGCGGCGGTTTGGAGGTCCAATCTCTACTACCGTGCCGACTAACCTAGACCTACGATGGACTAGCAACACCACTACTAAGTATCAACCATATACCGTGACCCGAAGTCACTATCACAATCATGAATAAGTAGACCAACGACCCGTAGTCGTTGGCTCATCTCAAATCTGTCTACGATCGCACCACACCCCCCTGTCAAGTGCGTCGTATCTCAATAAATCAAGTGACCACACCACACCCCCTGTCAAGTGTGTCACATCTCAAAGATCAAGTGTCCACACCACACCCCCTGTCAAGTGTGACACATCTCATAGTATAGGCGACACCACACCCCCTGTCAAGTGTCCCTCTAACAGTATTAATATCCACGACATTAATAACAATAACAGAAATAATAACAGAAATATTAATAACGATAATATTTCACAGTCACCGTAACCCAGGTTGGTTATGCTAGCTGAACGTAAGGCGAAGGTTAACCCGACCACAGTTTGGGGGTACAATCCCTACTCCCATATCGTCCAACCCAAGGTTACGTATAGACAGCACTACCCAACCCGGCACGTGAACAAATCAAGTACCAATATCATACAAAAGCCGGCAAAATCCTCGGCAAGACATTTATCATGACATGCCGGCAACATCCTCGGCCATGTCCCAAGTTCTTGCTATCTAAGCATGGCGTAGCAAGCGTTACTACGATATAAATTTAAGCTACCTCGACGTAGCGTTTAGACCGGCACATACCTCGGTCGAGTCACAATCTCGCTATTTATAACAAACAATAATAGCAAGTAATTCACATCATTAATCCTAACCATTGTTAGGTGTATATATGCGTACATGAAGCATACTAGCATGAAGGAAGAGTCCACAAGCACAATAGAGGTCAAGTCTCACTTACCTCGAAATTCGGGCTCAAATGCCGGGAAGAATCTCCTTTCCCGCTCGCCTTGTCCGCGAAGGACTCTCCACTAGGTCTATTAAGACAAGATATAGCACATATGAGTGCTCAATTATAGCTATTTAAGCCTATAGGCATCCTAGGATAAATATTACCAAAATACCCCCGGGTAGGGCCGAGCCCTAAATTTACAAAATGTACTTTTCCGGACTCCCCACGCTCCCGTGAGTCCAAAAGTACACTTAGATTCCACATGCGAGCCTTGCTCGATGTCTTTCCCCAATTCTTAAGAATCTAGGGTTCTAACCCATTTCCAAGAATCAACCCTTTGATTCTTGTGTTAATCAACATAAAGATAGATTGAAAGGGCTTACCTTAAGTGTAACTATGATTGGGTCTTCAAGAAATACCCAAAAATCGCCTCAAGAGCTCACCAAATGATTTTTATAAGTTACGAACCGAAATGGCCCGAAATGGCCTTTTTATAGCAGTTTTTTTTTGCCTCTGTAACAGCTTCTTTTGAAAAAATAATAACTTTTGATAGAAATATCCAAATGACCTGAAACCAGTGCCATTAGAACCACAACTCAAAGGGATACAACTTTCATGTTTTGAGTTTTTCCTAATTCCTTACGTATTGGCCGGAAAATCAGATTTTATCCGGCTGTTTGCGCCAAAACAGAACAGAAAAGTCGCACCAGATTTTCTACTGTTTTAGAGGCAAAACGGGACCCTACGAAGCTCGGAATGATCCCAAATTTTGCACACAAGCCATAAAATACTTGGGTGACATGCTCGTCAAGACGGAACTCAATTCGGACCTCCAGAACTCAAAAAGTGGGTCCCACGGCAAAGGTTCAATTTTCGACTTTCGCCAAAATAGCGAAATTTAACCAAACGACCTCGGAATCCAATTCCAAAAGTTGCCACAAGTCACAAATGACTATACAAACCTAACGGAACTTTCGGATCTCTCATCGGAGCTCATTTGCTCAAATCGAGCTCGGAAACCTCTTTTAACTCTTTTAAACTTCCGAAACGGGGACTTTATCAAAAGTCCTATCAAACGAGGTCCGTTTTCAATTTTGAAGGTTGCTACATATCATAAATGACGAGACGGACCTAACGGTGCGCTCGGATTTTCCATCGGGGTTCGTTTACTCAAAACGACCTATCGAAACCCCAAATTCCTTCCGGAATTTCATAAACGGATCCTTTTCTCGAAAACCTATCAAACGGACTCCGTTTCGACTCAGATTTCACAGACGGGTCATAAATGACCTAACGGAGCTTTTGGGACTGTCGACACACAAATCGAGGTCCCGGATCCCGTAACGACTATTTGAGGGTCGTTACAATGTTTCATTATTTCATCATGGATTTTCTTGATCATATCAGTTTTGAACTTCCGTTGCATTTGTCTCACTGGAGGGAAACCAGGTTGAATTGGCAATTCATGGACTATCAATTCGGAACTCAAACCCGGCATCTCATCATGCGACCATGCAAAAACATCTCGATATTCAAAGAGCACTTTCCGAATATCGTTCTTCACTTCAGGTAGGGCACACATGCTTATCTTGGTTTCTCTCACATCATCAGGGCTCCCAAGATTAACATCCTCTGTATCAGCCAAATTGGGTTTAGGCTTGCCCTCATGGCGTTCAACTTCCAGGCCTATTTCAAAATCTGCCTGTTCCCCGTCATATTCGATTTCATTAACAGATTCCTCAATGTTTTCTTCGTCACTTTCAACCTCAACTATGGTTATGGGGCCAAAATCAGATTGCGGTCCCTGGATGGACGATAAGTTCCTTGAACATGTCATGATATCAGGACCAGCAGATATATCACTACAGATAAACAAAAATAGAATAAAATTAAGAATATGAACAGAGATTAAAGGAAAG
This sequence comes from Petunia axillaris subsp. axillaris, assembly GCA_029990575.1. Lineage (NCBI taxonomy): Eukaryota > Viridiplantae > Streptophyta > Magnoliopsida > Solanales > Solanaceae > Petunia > Petunia axillaris. Next base: position 4,956,481 of record JARKNS010000001.1, on the reverse strand, counting down.
CTTGGCTCTTAGGCCTTTAATTAATGAAAAAGGGTTTGAATTACAAAAAGAAAGATGAGCAAAATAATACACTTGGCATAAAACCCTTAGAATATCCAAGTGTATTCAAAAGAAAAACTGCAAAACAACAGTCTACCAAGACCCTTTCCTGATGGGGAAGGGAGTTGCATTCCAGTTAGTCAGGTGCACGTCCGGGCCAATGTACTGAATTGAAGCATTACTGGAGCCTTCACCCGACTGTACCATGCAGATTTCAAAAATGCCACCTAGATCAAATGGTGCATCCTGATTGTCTTCCATTGTGTTGACGTTTGTAGCGACAACCTTTGGTTTCATAACATAACCCACAAAAGACTGAGCGAGACACGGAATTGGCTTTGGGAGAGACCAAACTTTCGACTTCTTTTTCTTTGCTTGCTTGCGATCAGCTGCTTTTGGCTTGAACCCTAGTCCCCACGTGCCTTGCACACCATTTGAATAAACTGGATTTACCCTGCCTTGTAGTGATGCTCCCAAGCCCTTTCCAAATTGGAAACCATGCTTTAACATCTCGGATGCCATCATGATAGACGTCTCCGACACTCTTGGGATGGGTATAGGTTTCCCTTCTGTTACTTTTTCCACATACACCACATCGGAGGTTTTATACATGATGGTCGGGCGTGTGGTGACGACTTCAAGGGCTGGTACGTCCAGGCTATCGTTAAACTGTAAGTCATCCTCTCCATAAACTACGACAGCTTGATTACCCCAAGTAAACTTGACCACCTGATGAACTGTGGATGGTACTGCACAAGCCATGTGAATCCATGGTCGGCCCAATAACAGATTGTACGATGCATCCATTTCCATGACTTGGAACTCAATGCTGAAGGTAGCGGGACCAATGGTTAACTCAAGATTGATGATGCCCAAAGATTCTCGAACTCCACCATCAAAAGCACGAACAACAGAGGAACTTGCCCTGATTTTGCTCATATCCACCCTTAGACTCTTCAATGTAGACAGAGGGCAAATGTTCAATCCCGCGCCACCATCTATTAGAACACGTGTGACATAGGAGTCTTCACACTTAACTGAGACATGAAGCGCTCGATTATGACCGGTTCCTTCTGCTGGCAGCTCCTCATCGGTGAACATCACACGATTAGTCTCAAATACTCTGCCAGCAAGTTCTTCCAGATTAGCCACAGTAGTTTGTTCAGGAATGTAGGCCTCATTCAGTATTTTCAACAGTGCATTGCGATGTGCTTCAGAGTTCATAAGTAGAGACAAGAGTGATATCTGAGCTGGAGTCTTTCTCAATTGCTCGACGATAGAATAATCTGTCGATCTCATTTTCTTCAAAAATTCTTCAGCTTCTTTCTCAGACACCGGCTCTTTGATAGGTCCTTGGTCTTCTCGACCTGGCTTTGCCTTTCTCAATTCTTCCGGGGTAAAACATCTCCCGGACCGAGTTAGACCATTTACATCTGCAGCAACCTCCATGATTTCTTTCTCGTTGTAAGACACAATTGTCTTGTTGTAGTTCCAAGGAACAGCCTTTGTACTTTTGACAGGGAGTTGCGCTGCTTGAGTGATGATAACCGGTTCACACTTCTTTGCCTTAACCTCGAAGATCGGAGTTTTCTGGCATGATGCTCCTTGCACAATAAATGTTGGTGCACTGTCATGAACTTTTCCCTGCTTTGCAGCCGGAATTGTGAAACTTGGCTCAACAGCAGTATCTTGCTTTGCTTTGTTGACAACAGACGCACTTGACTTTCCCCTGATTACAACAATAAATGGCTCAGGGCCTTTGATGTCTGGGGAGGGACCAACTACCACAATCTGCTTGGCGGCTTTCCCTTTCAAGTCCTTTTCTATGCATACCATCCCTACCATGGGTACGTTGTTTTGAACATCATGAGCTGGGAAAGGATTTTGATTCACATTTTGTGTTTCATCCCCCACGAATTTTATCTGATTATTGTCTATCATTGCCTGGATTACCCTTTTGAGTTCCCAGCAGGATTCTGTGTCGTGTTCCAGAATGAAACGCACAATGGCGTGAATGATCAACTCTTCCATTGGGGTTCACTTTTCTCGGGATTGGCTTCAACAGATTGGCTTGTTGCAACTTTTCAAACAAATTAGTGTAAGTTTCCCCCAGTGGGGTGAACTGCCTTTTCTCTTGTTGCATGTTTCTCTGCTGCATGTTTGGACGAAAACCCTGCGGACCTCGTGGTCGATAAGGCATCTCCTGGTGAGCCTGGAACTGAGTATGTGCCTGTTGATTGTTATATTAGACTGGAGCAGGGGGTGGACGCCATTGTGGACCAGATAGCGGCTGAGCATAAGATGCTGCATTTACAGGGAATGAGAACTGCGGCATGGCAAACTGTTGGCCGTGAGTTGGATAGAATTGTTGTGGCGGGGGTGCTTGAATGTACCCTTGACAGTCATTGTATCTTCCATCATTTCTTCTCGGTCCAGGACCAACCATTGCCACTTCATCTTTCTTTTCCTTCTTCTTCCCAAAAGCACCTGACCCTGATTGCAACGCTTGGGTCGTGGCTCTCAAAGCTGTTTGGCTAACAATCTTGCCTGCTTTGATTCCTCTCTCAATCATCTCCCCAATTTTTACTGCTTCACTGAATTGCTTCCCAAGGGCAGAGGCCATCGCTTGGTAGTATGTTTCGTCAAGTACTTCGACGAATTCTTCAACCATTTTATCGTCTGGGATCAAAGGGCTCACACGCGCCACCTGTTCGCGCCGCCTGTAGGCATACTCTCTGAAACTTTCACCTGGTTTCTTTGTGATCGTCTTCAAAGAAGAACGATCAGGAGCAGCCTCCATTTTGTAACCATAATGGTTCAGGAAAGCGCTGGCCATGTCGTCAAAGGTGACCCACTTCGAAACATCTTGTTGCACAAACCATTCTGTGGCCGGTCCTCCCAAACTGTCCGCAAAGTACGCCATCAATAATTCATCCTTCTCGATACCCCTCATTTTGTTAAGGTATATCTTTACATGGATCCTTGAATCACTTTGTCCAGTGTACGGATCAAATTTGGGCACAACAAAACCCTCAGGCAATGGCACATGAGGGAATAAGCACATGTCTTTGTATGAAATACTTGATTTACCCCCTTGCCCTTGTATGTTTTTCACAGTTTGCTCCAAGCTTTTCAATTTCCGAGCAAAGTCAGCCTCTTCTGTTTTCCCCAATCTTTCGACATCAGCATGTGACTCTGGGTGGTGTCCATGATCATACGACTCAGTGGGGCGGAGTACATTACCCCGAGTTTGGTCGAATTGTTGATCACGAGCCCTTAACTGTGGGTCACTGTTTGACCTTTGCAAAGTATGTCCTGCAGGAACGGTGAACGCTGTGGCAGGAACTTGGGCTTGGCCATGTTGTCCATGCTGTGGGAATTGTGCCCCAGGTTGTACAGTAGAAAGTCCAGCTACGTTGTCAGTTTCTGGATGTGGACCGAACCCTGGAGGATAACGGGGGTCTTCTACCATTGTAGATTGCCCTTGCCCTGGTGGCTGAGTATTCGCCATGAAACCAGCAGTGCCTGGCGGAATAGGAGGTGCCTGAACTGCTGCCAAGTTGCGGACAAGCTGCATCATCATATCTTTCATGGCCGTGAAATCCTCGGCCATCTTAGCCTGTTGTTCAGCCAAGCGAACCAGCTCAGTGTTCTCAGTTTCTTCGGCCATCGTTGTTGGAGTGATTTCTTGAAGAGGTGCTTCAACCACTTCTGGAACAGGCAGTGGTCCCTTGATTCTGGTGGAGTAGGAATGTGGGGCCAGCACGGCAGTTGCTCAAGCTCTATGCAAATCAAAACACGTCAGTGCAACAAGATAGCATGGAACATGAATTTGCTCGTCGGCCTAAACAATGCCTAAGGTCGTTATGCGTCATCCCAAATTGGTTTGGATTAGATCCCCAAGTGTATTATTTGATTTCTTTTCTTCTCTTTTTTTTTCTTTTCTTTTCATTTTCCTTCTTTTTTTTTTTGTATATTTTTTTTAAGTGAGGCTAGAGGGTGAAGTGAATTGACACATTAAAAATAAGCAAAATATTTTCATTACTTAAAAAGAAAGAGTACATACGGTGCTACCGGAGCACGATCAAAAGAAACATACAAATGACTGAAAAAGTGAAAATAAATTACAACATGCCAAATTCAAAAGCGACATAAGTACAACAAAGCCAAAATGTAAAATAAATGACAAAAAACAATAATCTGCATCATCTTGGCCCGATGTATCTACTAAGGTGGCTGGGGCACAAAGTCAGCTGGCTCCTCTGGGTCGAACTCGAATGGCTCCTCCGGATCTACTGGCGGGCCTTCTACAAAGGTACGACGCAATCCATTCAAATCTGCGGCAACTCTAGTGACGAAGGGAAGCACATGTGGGAGTATGTCCTCCGCGGGAAGCCTCCTATACTCATCGATGGACCGTGCAACATATGTAGCAGAGTCATAAACCTGCCGATAAGCTACACTGATGGTCTGTCCTGCAGCCTGTATATCTCGAAGTCGGTCCTGTGCTAGCCCTCTGAGCTGCTCACCCTGCTCTAATGCCCTGTCAAGTCGAGCTCGAGAATCTATGGCATCCTGGCGATGATAATCCTCCCTTCTCCTGCTTTCCAACGAAGCTGCCCTGTCGGCATCCCGCTCTGTCAATTCCTGTGAGTGCATGACACGGAGTCGTCTGACTGTGTCTAGGTGCTGATGCGCGAAACCCTCACTCTCTGACTGAGCAGCTCTGGCGGCATCCCTCTCTGCAATTAAGCTTTGTATGGTAGCACGGTATTCCTTCCCAATCTCGTGCCTAGCAAGCTGAACCTGCATATCCAGCCTGGCCTCAGTGTCAACCATGCCTGCTCTCAACCTCGCGGGCATCTCTCTGGGTATGGGCTGGTGGTAATACCAGAACTTGTACTCCCGAACGACCTCGCCCTTAAGTCCATCCTGAACCTGTGTGCTTTCTGCGAGGTGCCTCATAGTATCCCACAAGCGCAAGATCTCACCTCTAAGAGTAGCTGGGTTGAGAGGATAGTCTGAGACATATGCACTCATGTCCTCAACTATTGGGATCTCCAGCTTTCGACCCAACTGCCTAAGTACACGCAGAGAAACATAAGGCTGGGATGCTGTCAAACCCATCAGAACGAGAAAAGGACGATCCACGCATCTGTGTACAACCTCCCTCTTAGGAAACCAGCTACACTGCCATAAAATCTTGTCCGGCGTGAGAGAGTTCAAGAAAGACCTCCAATTTGGCTCACTTTTTGGGAACTTATACCTCTCGATGTGTTCGAGATGGTATTCAAGATAATCGATGTCACAGCACCTAAGAATATTACGAGGTGGGCAAGGGCGTACATGCTCCAAGAACCAGACCTGTAACAGAAGGTTACACCCCTCAAAGAAACCGTTTTCTCCCTTGTGGCATCGAGTCAAAGCATGAAATATACTACCTAGAATCGTCGGGATGATAGTGGCGTCTGGTGCTCCACCATATAAAGCTGTCGTGGTCCAACTGACCTTAATGGATGTCGCTCTATCCGGTAGTGGGAAAACCAACAACCCTAGCAAAGCGAACACAAAGACCTTAGGACAGAGGTGTACCCAATCTTCATATTTCAGCTTGTCGTGGAACTCGAATCCATACTTCTTAAAACCATTATCGGCCCCAAAACGATCATAAAGGTAATCAAATGAAATCCAGCCTTGACGAACACTAGCGATTGAGAGGTCCGTTCGTACCTTGATATTACTGAAAAAATCACGCTCATTAACCTTCCTCGGAGCAATCATATTCTTTTTCTCAAAATCCAGCTTAAGAAGCCCAGCTATTTCCTCGAGGGTCGGCGTCATCTCAAACCCCTTAAAACAGAAGGTATTTTGGTTTGGGTTCCAAAACCCAACTAGTGCACTGATCAAGTCTCGCCGCGGGACAATATGTTTAGTGACAAAGTCAGTCAGAAATCTTTTCCTGGACCATATCTTTCTGCATTTTACTCATTGTGCCCCACCAAGACTTTTATCCGATTTGGGTGGGCCATCAGTCATCATAATAGAGGGTGGAATGGCATCAGCAGGGTATTTTCTCTTGACTGTCCTAGAAGATGATGCAGCCATTGTTCCTAATAAAAAAAAATGTGTCAAATATTTGAAAGCCTGAAAACAACTTAAAACAACTGACCGACAGAGCAAAACAGATGCCTAAACTGCTAATTCGAAACTCCAATTTTCAACAAAACTTTTGTCATTGTAATGACGTAAAGTTGACCCTAAGAGAATCGGAAAATTTTGCCATCACAACGGCATCAGGACTGACTCCAGGAAATTATCAACAATGGTATTTAGATGTAATTTATAAAAGAAAAAATTCAACGTTACAACGACGCCACATTGACATCAAAACAAAAAATTCATTCCAGTGATGACACTACAGTATTTTGCAAAAAATTCGCCAGCATAACGACGTGAAAGACTGGATCCCAAAAACTTCCAACATCGATATACGAGCCTTTTTCTAAAAATTCGCCATTATAACGACGTGAAAACTGACACCAAAATTTTTCGACTTTCTAACTACTAAGTATGTATTTTTTTTTTTTTGTAAAATTTTCGTTGTTATAACGACACCAAACTGATATCTACAAAAGACGGCCAACACTGGCGTTTTTACAAAAGATTTGCCATTACAGCAGTATGACTCAATTTTATAAAAATGACAAAACATTTACATTTAAAACATAAAATTCACCCTGCTTCCTCACTTTTTCTTTCATTTTTTTTCTTTCTTTTTCTTTTTTTTTTCTTTTGAAATCCGTCTCTCCCCAATTTGGTCAGCATAACAACCTTTCCTAGTCGCATGCAACACATAGAATGCCTTTTCGACAAATCTTTCCCGGGAAGTGGGTCCCGTTTAGACAAAAGGTAGTCAACCTAGACAAGTGCAATACCGGTGTATCGCACCTCATTAAGTCGGATATGATGCAGATAATTGGGCCTAAAGGTTTAACTCTAGGTGACACAACTGACTCATTGTCTAGACTGGCTGAAAACCCGATGGACAAACCAGGCGGAAAGCGCATCAGGGTCATCCGGAGACAGTGTGTCCGGCCTAAAACCCCGTCACGCCTTCCTCCTAAATCATGGGCAATTTAGTAAGAAAGTCCCAGATGCCACAAGCAATCTGGTAAGTGCACGTGTGTGTGTGTTTCAAAGACTCAGAGGGTTGCGGAGGAAGACAGTTTATATATACAGTTCAACAATATCAAAGCAGTAACATTCAACTTTTCAGGCGATAACGGCAATAAAATATAACAACCAAATATTTAATAAATTAAAACATGCGACAATTTATCGAAGCCGGAGATTCTAGTTTTCACTAATTTCCCCAGCAGAGTCGCCAAGCTGTCACGCCCTAAAATTTTTATATTAAACTGCGCGTTTGCGAGTTTATTTATTTAAAGGCTCGTGACTGGTGTTCAAAATGTACAAAATTATTTAGAGAAAACTCGGAGTCGCCACTTGACATAGTTTAAGGTGTGCCAAGTCACCAGAAGGTACCTTGGAAACACCTCTGACTCGTCTAATGGTCTGCGTTAGAGATTTGGGTAAGGTTCTCAGTTGACTCTCGAGAAGGTATTAGGCACCCTCGAGTCCTGTGCCAAGCACAGTTGCTTTATTGTCGCAATTTTAACTTATTAAAATATGGTTGTTATATTAATGTCGTTAATTTGAATATGATACTTTGATTTAAGAAAATTAAAAGCGTTATTCTTATCCAGCCTCACGGAGGACTGGACGAATTTACACTTTATTTCATAGTAAATAAATGAATAAAAAAGATAATAAAAATTTATAACGTATTTCCCAAACCTTATAAAGGGCTCGTCTACTTTTTTTTTAAAAAAAAAGAATTTAATTAGCTTAAAATAATAATTAATTTAGAATTAGTTTAACTCAATTTAATTTTTTTAGCCTAATAAGTAGATCACAAATCATACTTATCTATTTTGTCTAATCGCGTTTTATTTTGTTAAGTAATTCTTAGTTAAAATGTTTAATGAATAGTAGCTAAATTAATGGACTATATAAATCAAACCATTTCAAGTCTAATCTTTAGAGTGAAATTATTTATATGAATTAGATTAAATGTAACAAAACTTAAACAATTATGCGTCTCTCTTACCAAAATACGGTTTTTTTGGCCAAATTAAGGACTATTTTGTTAAAAGCAGGTGGCTATTGTCAAATCACAACAAGTAAGCCTTACGTTTGGAGTGGGCTGAACTATTTTCGAAAATGAGCTGCTTTACAAAGTCGTTATATTGATATACCCACAAAGTAGTTGATTGTCCAGAACTTTCGCTATTTTGCATAACCCTTTAGAATCGAATTTAAATCTTGTTAAATAACCAAATTTTACAAAAAAAGATTTACATATGTAAGCAAAGCCGCCTTCACAAAAGAATGACACATGCTTAAAATTCGAGCGCTATTTTTAGTTCAGTTTTGTAAATAAATATCCAATGGGTCCTAAAATTGCCTACACTTTTAATTTTGCATAAATTGTCCTTTTTCAGCCCTTGATTTCTCATTTTTATCCAGATTTTTCATAGTTCCTCAGATTTGCAGAAAACGTGTCAGTTTATAAAAAAGGCCAGATTTGCAAAAACGGACCAGTTTATAAAACGGCCAGATTTTGCACTTTTACGATAACCGTGCGCTTATATATATATTTCAAGTTTCTTGCAGTGTTAAAACAATTTCCAGAATTTTCAAGTTTGCAGATATGATCAGTTTGCATAAACAGCCCAATTAGCTAAAATCTTTACTTGATTAAAAATGGTCTAGCAAAATTTCGTTTCTCCTCTTTCATGCATACTTGCTCAAAAAAAACAACAAAAACATGATATAAAAATGTAGAGAGAAACATGTAAAATAATCGAGGCATTTCGGTACTCACTATAGCATCACATGTTTAGTTATAAACCAACATATACGGAATTTCTAGATCCCTAAAGAAAAGACAAGCTATCTTTACTTCAATTCATGGCCAAATGGCTCAAAAGAAAATACAAGGTTCATGTGTTTACCTTGTGTAGAAATTTCCAAGCTAGTGAAGCAAATGAAATAGAAAGACCAAACCAAAGCAAGCAACTTAATACCCCAAATCAGCAGCTACAACAGCCCCTTTTATACCCCTATTCAACCTTTAAAACCTTGAGATTTATGCCCCAAAAGACCTTAGATGTAAAGGCTTTTGGTTCTAAATCTAACTCTCCAAACTTACTATTTTTTAAGTGTTTTTGCTCACTATTTTCAGTAAATTTCAGCAGGCAGTTGGTGTTCTTTTCAGCTGATAGTTGTGTATTAAATGAGGGCATTCAATGCCTTTTTATAGCTAAAAGTGAAGGCAAAGAGGTGGAGTGTAGACTTGTACAAAAGTACAAGCCCACACCCCTCCAAACTTGAGTGTACTAGCTTACTTTTAGGCCTATTTTCAGCATAAGTACAGCAGCTATAGGGCACTATTTCAGCCCCCTAAAACAGTCCTAAGGCTGAAATAATACAAGTAGGGTCCTTTAAAAGGACCCCCAATACTCATTACATTAATTAGAAGAAACTAGGACCAACTACACAAACTAAATCAGCCCCAAAACTAACCAAAACTAAACTAGAGAGCAAACAAATTCTAACTAAATTATCAATTAAACCAAACTAAAACAGCCCCCTAAACGCCCCCCTAAACTGACTGAATTGTACTCTAACTTAATTAATTTGCAACTAAATTATACCTACTGGCCAACCAAACTAAACTAAAAGACCAAATTAAACTTAGAACTAAACTAAAGTAAACAGACCTTAGCCAACACATGCTTGGCAAAATCAAAACAAGATTAATCACTTTCCAAGTTAAATACTCCCTCACGAGCTCAACATGAACCAGAACTAAACAAGAATAAAGCAGGCTCACGTTCACTATTGAACAAACGAACACCAACACATGCTTAACAAGATAGAGAGACAAATTTCACATTGAAACTTAACGCTTACCCAGGGGCTACACCAAGCAGTTTACTCCATCCTTAATCAAACATTCAGCGAGTTCGTACTTAACACATATTCTTCGTTAACTTTGGATCATTTACTTAACAGAACTAACCAAAAGTTAAAAATGTGTTCAAACCAAGCTAAGGCAAGACAACAAGCTTATGAGCAATGAATATCTTGAACTGAAATTTCACTTTAAGCTTGATAGAAACAGGTTCAGATCATGATCAGCCAAACAAACACACCATTTCTATTATGTGACAGTGAGCGATATAAATCATTAATTCAATGGGCATACATATACATACATTTCAGATTGCTTCAATTCATAAACATTTCAATGAATTATTATAGGTTAATTCTGAACTAAGCAAGTATAATCACTCATTAATCAAAAAAAATAAGCATGGAAAGTGAAAACAAAGAGGGATTTCCTTGCTTCTAACCCGTTGAGGCCAAAAACCTCCACGACGCTATGCTTGCTGCCTGGATCTATCAACATCACCATCATCGTTGCCTCGTCTCATAGCTGCCCGTTTAAACTGAATCAGCGTCACCGCTACCTTCGCTGCGTCATTGCTGCTGCGTTTGCTCACCACGAGCATTGCCTCCATTAAACGACTGAAACAGCTTCAACAAACTCCTACGCACCTAAGCTAAACATCACAGCCTCCTCTGCTGCCTCGCTACTGCCTCACTGTCTCGTCACCTCCGCAGAATCACCATAGCAGCCCGGGGTTCAACCACAACATTGTCTCCCTCAAACTCCAAAACAGCCCCTCCATTCAAAAACTCAAACAAAATCCCTCGACAATCCAACAATCACAAACTCCCCACTGCCCCCCGTTAAAAAAAAACTGAACAGCCCCCCTACATGATTCAATAATCTCCACGGCCTCCCTCCAAACGTCAATCAAGTCAGCCATAACAGAAACAAAGAAAGAAAAAAAAAAAAGAGAAGAAGAAAGAAGAGAGGAAAGAAAACGGGACAGGGGAAAAAAACGGGGGAAGGGGCGGGGTATTGGGAAAATGGGATATGAGGGTGGAAAGAGAGGAGTAAGGGGAAAGAAAGAGAATAGAGAAAAACTAAAAGAAAACTCACCGGATTTTGAAGCTTGACCGAGCTTTGACCGTCGATATACTCTAAACCGTCGGGATTTTGAAGAAAATAATAGCGGAAATGGAACGAGGGGGCCGAGATCTTTAAGATGGTGTATTTTGGTATTTTTTCCGGCCGGCGGCGGCAGTGCGGTGGCCGACCGGTGGCTCCGCCGTGGAGCGATTTCCGGCAAGTTGAGAGAAAAATTTTGCATGGTAGCCCTAGTCTCTTGACTAAAAGGGTGTGAAATGGGAGAAATGGATTTTTTGTGTATATATATTTGAGGTGTGGGCTTGGGTTAACATTTTGGGTTGATGGGTCTTGGCATTGGGCTACATATTTTTTTTACATATAGCCACAAAAATTATTTATACACACACAACTAACTAAAATTAAACCACATACTTTACAACACTATCATATTTAAACTATAGAATCAAAACAATAAGCACGTAACAAGTGATTTTTGTTAATTTTCAAATTTTAGCGTCCTAATTAGAAACAAATTTAGTTAAGAATAAACACTAGAAGTCCAGAAAAAATTGACGACACGTCCTACGAATCTAATACGAATATTTTGAGCATTTTTGAATTTTGTGTGCCAAAATTAGGTGATTACAGCTGCCCCTCTTTGTCTGGGAACACGAAGAGTTTTCAGACAAAGAAGTAATCGACAAACTAATTTTGGCTTTTCGGTTCTAGCTGAGAGCACGCTTTTCAAAACGGTGACCGTACCTTGAATTTCGGTTCTAACCGAGAACAAAGTTACCTACATATCCCCGGACTAAGGAATCAGGTCAGTGTAGTTCCTCATGTGCGGCAGCTGGGACTACCGCATTCAAACAGACGCTAGACTCTTCTAGACTCACTAAGACAAACCTAGACACTCTAGACTACTTAAGACAAACTAGAGACTCTTCTAGACACACTTGGGGCTGATACTAGACACTCTTAGGTACACAAAGGCTGTCGTTACTGAGTACTGGTCGCTTGCTGGTGGTCGTTGCTTTACAAGGAATGGAAATACAAGGAAAAATGTAAAATTACAATCCCTAGCCTAAATCTTCATGCTTCCTTGAGGTAAATCTTGGCTTGAAAGACAAACTCCATCGCCCGTTGTATGGGCAAGCACCATTTGAAACTTGAAATGGTCGCATCTGTTTCAAACAGGTCTTGACTTGAAGCTTGGGATGGTTGCTATCTTCGAGCAGGACTAACTTGAAAGGGAAGTGGTTGCTATCTTTGAGCGCAAATGACTTGAACTAAATGTGAGTACTATCTTCTAGCAAAACTGACTTGAAAGGAAAATGATCGCTATCTTTTAGCAGATCTTGACATGGAAAGGAAATGACGCTATCTTTGAGCGAAACTAACTCGAAAAGGAAATGATCGCTATCTTTTAGCAGATCTTGACATGGAAAGGAAATGACGCAATCTTTGAGTGAAACTGACTCGAAAAGGAAATGATCGCTATCTTTTAGCAGATCTTGATATGGAAAGGAAATGACGCTATCTTTGAGCGAAACTGACTCGAAAAAGAGATGATCGCTATCTTTTAGCAGATCTTGACATGGAAAGGAAATGATGCTATCTTTGAGAGAAACTGACTTGAAAAGGAAATGATCGCTATCTTTTAGCAGATCTTGATATGGAAAAGAAATGACGCTATCTTTGAGCGAACTGACTCGAAAAGGAAATGATCACTATCTTTTAGCAGATCTTGATATGGAAAGGAAATGACGCTATCTTTGAGCGAACTGACTCGAAAAGGGAATGATCGCTATCTTTTAGCAGATCTTGACATTGAAAGGAAATGACGCTATCTTTGAGCGAATTGACTCGAAAAGGAAATGATCGCTATCTTTTAGCAGATCTTGACATTGAAAGGAAATGACGCTATCTTTGAGCGAACTAACTCGAAAAGGAAATGATCGCTATCTTTCAGCAGATCTTGATATGGGAAAGAAATGACGCTGTCTTTTAGCAGGAATTGACTCGAAAAGAGAATGGAGTTCCGTCGGATATCTGGCACACCTACCCCAATTCAAGTGGTCCTAGCTCTTTCTTGGCAACATAGAAAATGTCACACTTACTTTCTGCATCGTGGATACACCCTGTTTCGGATCTTGCAAATAAGCTTAGTGACTCTTGTTCTATTCTTCGATGTACTGTGGGATGAACAACGCCTAAAGCTTCTCCCAAACATATCCACATCTTCATGATGCACTTTTGGTATGTCGTCCTTCCGGCCTGATGTGCGGTGCTGGGCTCCAACTATCAATGTTGATCATGACTTGCTGAGAACTTTTCCATTGTCGAGGGTGTGCCCTGCTCGCTGGAATTAAACCTGAATCCTGAAAGACAGAGTTTTGCAATTTTCTTTTGTTGCTCATGTGAGGTTAGCGCCGCAAGGGCGAGGAATTAATGATGGACAAGATGTACAAAATGGAATAAAAAGTTTAAGGGCAAAAGTCGTTTGGACAGGGAACGTCTTTCTGAAGAGGGAAACTTATCTGGCAATATACTGGCGGCCTTGATGATCATGACATGTATCTTGGATGACCTCGTCCGACTAGTGCCACTTGTTTGTTCAGAGTTGATCCACGGGAGATATCAAACCATAACCAAGTTGAGGTGATTCTCAAGTCGACTAGTAGCGCCCTTTCGGGTTTTCGCCAACTAGCCTCTCTCTTTAATCTTTTGCCTCACTGTTTGTCTTGCGGCGCCTTCTCAGGTTTTCACCGGCAAGACTTCTTTTTTTCTTTTTTTCTCTTTCTTTTTTTTTTCTTTCTTTTCTTTTTCCTTTTCTTCCTTTTTTCTTCAATTCAACTTACAACAAAAACAAACCTCGACTAACTGTTTAGAATAAACTGGGGCGCTTTGGTTTCTTCCTTGACTTCGAGACTGGCATGCCAGACATCTCATGAAACATGTGAATGAATGTTACAAAAATAGAAGTTTGTTTTTATTTTATTTTATTTAAATAAAATAAAAACAAACTTCTGCCCCAGTTTAGCATAAAATGGGGATCTAAATTTCTTTTGATGTTGGCCGCAAACTTGGAGGCAAGTTTTGCGTCAATAAATGAAGACAGGGAAAGAGGAATTTTCTCTTATTGTGAACATAAAGAAAATGGGGAGGAATATTGAATTTCCTCCATTTTCTTTTAAAACAAAAACAACTTCTGCCCTAGTTTAGGATAAACTGGGGTCTCTTGTTTTCTTGACATATTCTGCAGGCCTGGAGGCAAACCTTGCGCGAATAAAAGTAGAAAGGGAAAGAGGAATTTTCTCTTATTGCGACCGCACCGAAATGGTTGCCTACGTATCCTCTTGAGAGGAATCAGGTCAGACGTAGCTCTAGGCAAATGCCCATGTTTTTTTTTTTTTTTGGATGCTTTTCAGTTTCATTTCATTTTGGTACAATTACATTGATTCCCATTGAGAATATGTCTCGAAAGTACAATGTTCAAAATGCTAATAAGGGATACAATTTGGGATAGCAAAAGAGAACAAAATCTTGCATTCATCCCGATTTGAAAAGCCAGCTTGGAGTCAAATGTAGTATCTCTTGACCGCGTCTGCATTGACGGGTATTTCAGTTGTCCTGCCTTCCAGATCTGTAAGGTACAAGGCGCCATTTGGCAATACTTTCTTTACCAGGTATGGCCCTTGCCAATTTGGAGCAAATTTTCCTTTAGCTTCTTCCTGATGAGGAAAGATTCTTTTCAAGACTAATTGCCCTTCTTTTAAGTCGCGGAGGCGCACTTTCTTGTTGTAGGCTCGGGCCATTCTTTGCTGATACAATTGACCATGACAAACTGCATTGAGCCTCTTTTCATCAATGAATGACAACTGTTCCAATCGGGTTTTGACCCATTCCGTGTCCTCAATTTCTGCTTCCACAATGATCCTGAGAGATGGTATTTCAACTTCAGCGGGTATGACTGCTTCAGTTCCGTATACCAATGAATACGGGGTTGCACCTATGGAAGTGCGCACAGTTGTGCGGTAACCAAGCAAAGCGAAAGACAACTTCTCATGCCAATCACGAGATCCTTGTATCATTTTCCTAAGGATCTTCTTGATATTCTTATTGGCTGCTTCAACCGCGCCATTTGCCTTTGGTCGGTAAGGTGTGGAATTTCGGTGCATGATCTTGAATCTTTCACACACGTCATTCATTAAATGACTGTTCAGATTTGCCGCATTGTCGGTAATGACGGTACTTGGGATACCAAAGCGACAAATAATGTTAGAATGAACAACATCCACCACGGCTTTCTTGGTCACGGATTTGAGAGTGACGGCCTCAACCCATTTGGTGAAGTAATCTATCGCAACCAAAATGAATCTGTGCCCATTTGATGCTCTTGGTTCAATAGGCCCGATAACATCCATCCCCCATGCTGTGAAAGGCCAAGGGGCTGACATTGTGTGCAACTCTACAGGGGGTGAATGTATCAAATCATCGTGTACTTGGCATTGATGACACTTTCGCACAAAAGTAATGCAGTCATGTTCCATGGTAAGCCAGAAGTATCCTGCTCTGAGTACTTTCTTAGCTAACACGTGCCCGCTCATGTGGGGTCCGCAGATCCCCGAATGCATGTCATTGAGAATCTTCGTGGCTTCAGTTGCATCCACGCATCTTAGTAGTCCCAAATCGGGTGTTCTTTTGTACACCACCCCTCCACTCAAAAAGAAACCACTTGCTAGTCGTCGAAGGGTTCTCTTTTGATTGTTTTCCGCCAATGGAGGATACGTCCCATCTTGAAGGAAATTCTTGACATCAAAGTACCACGGTTGACCGTCAATTTCTTCTTCAACCATATTGCAGTATGCATGTTGGCTTTGGACCTGAATCTCTAACGGATCAATATGGGCTTTATCAGGATGGACAAGCATTGAGGCTAATATAGCCAATGCGTCAGCCAGCTCATTATGTATTCTGAGAACATGTCTAAACTTTAGAACATCAAACTTTTGGCGAAGATCGTCCATACACTGCTTGTACATGATCAGCTTAAGGTCTCGAGATTCCCATTCACCCTTCATTTGGCGTATCAAAAGATCTGATTCTTTGATGTCCATGTCTAGAGCCATACGCAAACCCATTATGCATGCTTCATACTCAGATGTGTTATTAGTACAACTGAAACGAAGTTGGGCAGCTGCCGGATAGTAATGTCCCGTGGGAGAGATGAGGACTGCTCCAATGCCATGACCCTTTGAGTTAGAAGCACCGTCAAAGTACATTTTCCACACGTGCTCTTCTTCATTAATTAACTCTTCAAGCACATCTACCTCCTCATCAGGGAAGTAAGTCTTCAATGGCTCATAATCATCATCCACCGGATTTTCAGCCAAATGATCAGCTAAAGCTTGAGCTTTCATTGCAGTTCTGGTGACATAAACTATGTCAAATTCTGTGAGCAGGATTTGCCATTTTGCAAGTTTGCCCGTTGTTATTGGCTTTTGAAATATGTACTTCAATGGGTCCATCCGGGAAATCAAATAAGTGGTATAGGACAAAAGATAATGTTTCAACTTTTGTGCAACCCAAGTTAGGGCACAACACGTCCTTTCCAACAAGGTGTATCTGGCCTCGCAATCCGTGAATTTCTTGCTCAGATAATAAATGGCCTGTTCTTTCTTTCCCGAGGCATCATGTTGCCCCAGTACACAACCAAAGGAATTTTCGTTGACTGACAAATACAAAACCAATGGTCGGCCAGGCTCAGGCGGAACCAAAACAGGAGGATTTGACAAGTATTGCTTGATCTTGTCAAAGGCTTCTTGGCACTCCTCGGTCCATGCAATTGATGCATTCTTTTTCAACAACTTGAGGATCGGCTCACATATTGTGGTAAGTTGAGCAACGAACCTACTGATATAATTTAGCCTGCCTAGAAAGCTTTTAACATCCTTCTTGGTTCGAGGCGGAGGTAGTTCTTGTATTGCTTTTATCTTTGTGGGATCCAGTTCAATACCTCGCCTACTAACAATGAAACCCAGCAATTTTCCAGCAGGCACACCAAATGCACACTTGGCTGGATTCAGCTTCAGATTGTACCTACGGAGCCTTTCAAAGAACTTTCTGAGATCTCTCACGTGGTCTTCAGCAGTTCTAGACTTGATGATCACGTCATCCACGTACACTTCTATTTCTTTATGCATCATATCATGGAAAATGGAAGTCATAGCCCTCACGTAGGTTGCCCCAATATTTTTCAAACCAAACGGCATCACTCTATAGCAATAAGTTCCCCAATGCGTAGTGAATGCCGTTTTGTATGCATCATCTTCATCCATCTGGATTTGGTGATATCCAGCATAGCAGTCAACAAAGGATTGTATCTCATGTTTGGCACAATTGTCTACGAGGGTGTGAATATTAGGCAATGGAAAATTGTCTTTGGGACTCGCCTTGTTCAAATCTCGATAGTCGACACATATCCTTGTTTTTCCATCCTTCTTAGGAACCGGAACAACATTTGCAACCCAAGTAGTATACTGAACCGATTGAATCACTTTTGCAACCAGCTGTTTCATTATTTCATCATGGATTTTCTTGATCATATCAGTTTTGAACTTCCGTTGCATTTGTCTCACTGGAGGGAAACCAGGTTGAATTGGCAATTCATGGACTATCAATTCGGAACTCAAACCCGGCATCTCATCATACGACCATGCAAAAACATCTCGATATTCAAAGAGCACTTTCCGAATATCGTTCTTCACTTCAGGTAGGGCACACATGCTTATCTTGGTTTCCCTCACATCATCAGGGCTCCCAAGATTAACATCCTCTGTATCAGCCAAATTGGGTTTAGGCTTGCCTTCATGGCGTTCAACTTCCAGGCCCATTTCAAAATCTGCCTGTTCCCCGTCATATTCGATCTCATTAACAGATTCCTCAATATTTTCTTCGTCACTTTCAACCTCAACTATGGTTATGGGGCCAAAATCAGATTGCGGTCCCTGGATGGACGATAAGTTCCTTGAACATGTCATGATATCAGGACCAGCAGATATATCACTACAGATAAACAAAAATAGAATAAAATTAAGAATATGAACAGAGATTAAAGGAAAGCTTGGCTCTTAGGCCTTTAATTAATGAAAAAGGGTTTGAATTACAAAAAGAAAGATGAGCAAAATAATACACTTGGCATAAAACCCTTAGAATATCCAAGTGTATTCAAAAGAAAAACTGCAAAACAACAGTCTACCAAGACCCTTTCCTGATGGGGAAGGGAGTTGCATTCCAGTTAGTCAGGTGCACGTCCGGGCCAATGTACTGAATTGAAGCATTACTGGAGCCTTCACCCGACTGTACCATGCAGATTTCAAAAATGCCACCTAGATCAAATGGTGCATCCTGATTGTCTTCCATTGTGTTGACGTTTGTAGCGACAACCTTTGGTTTCATAACATAACCCACAAAAGACTGAGCGAGACACGGAATTGGCTTTGGGAGAGACCAAACTTCCGACTTCTTTTTCTTTGCTTGCTTGCGATCAGCTGCTTTTGGCTTGAACCCTAGTCCCCACGTGCCTTGCACACCATTTGAATAAACTGGATTTACCCTGCCTTGTAGTGATGCTCCCAAGCCCTTTCCAAATTGGAAACCATGCTTTAACATCTCGGATGCCATCATGATAGACGTCTCTGACACTCTTGGGATGGGTATAGGTTTCCCTTCTGTTACTTTTTCCACATACACCACATCGGAGGTTTTATACATGATGGTCGGGCGTGTGGTGACGACTTCAAGGGCTGGTACGTCCAGGCTATCGTTAAACTGTAAGTCATCCTCTCCATAAACTACGACAGCTTGATTACCCCAAGTAAACTTGACCACCTGATGAACTGTGGATGGTACTGCACAAGCCATGTGAATCCATGGTCGGCCCAATAACAGATTGTACGATGCATCCATTTCCATGACTTGGAACTCAATGCTGAAGGTAGCGGGACCAATGGTTAACTCAAGATTGATGATGCCCAAAGATTCTCGAACTCCACCATCAAAAGCACGAACAGCAGAGGAACTTGCCCTGATTTTGCTCATATCCACCCTTAGACTCTTCAATGTAGACAGAGGGCAAATGTTCAATCCCGCGCCACCATCTATTAGAACACGTGTGACATAGGAGTCTTCACACTTAACTGAGACATGAAGCGCTCGATTATGACCGGTTCCTTCTGCTGGCAGCTCCTCATCGGTGAACATCACACGATTAGTCTCAAATACTCTGCCAGCAAGTGCTTCCAGATTAGCCACAGTAGTTTGTTCAGGAATGTAGGCCTCATTCAGTATTTTCAACAGTGCATTGCGATGTGCTTCAGAGTTCATAAGTAGAGACAAGAGTGATATCTGAGCTGGAGTCTTTCTCAATTGCTCGACGATAGAATAATCTGTCGATCTCATTTTCTTCAAAAATTCTTCAGCTTCTTTCTCAGACACCGGCTCTTTGATGGGTCCTTGGTCTTCTCGACCTGGCTTTGCCTTTCTCAATTCTTCCGGGGTAAAACATCTCCCGGACCGAGTTAGACCATTTACATCTGCAGCAACCTCCATGATTTCTTTCCCGTTGTAAGACACAATTGTCTTGTTGTAGTTCCAAGGAACAGCCTTTGTACTTTTGACAGGGAGTTGCGCTGCTTGAGTGATGATAACCGGTTCACACTTCTTTGCCTTAACCTCGAAGATCGGAGTTTTCTGGCATGATGCTCCTTGCACAATAAATGTTGGTGCACTGTCATGAACTTTTCCCTGCTTTGCAGCCGGAATTGTGAAACTTGGCTCAACAGCAGTATCTTGCTTTGCTTTGTTGACAACAGACGCACTTGACTTTCCCCTGATTACAACAATAAATGGCTCAGGGCCTTTGATGTCTGGGGAGGGACCAACTACCACAATCTGCTTGGCGGTTTCCCTTTCAAGTCCTTTTCGATGCATATAATCCCTACCATGGGTACGTTGTTTTGAACATCATGAGCTGGTAAAGGATTTTGATTCACATTTTGTGTTTCATCCCCCACGACTTTTATCTGATTATTGTCTATTAAGGGTGGCTAACGATCCGGTTTTGACCGGACCGGACCGGATTCGGGCCGGAAACCGGCTCGGACCGGTCCGGACCGGTTGAAACCGGACCGTTGGTCACTAACGGGCCCCGGTTCCGGTACCGAACCGGTGCCACGAAAAAAAACCGGATGAACCGGTAAAATTTTGGACCGGACCGGACCGGACCGGTCAAAAAAATTAAAAAAAAAAAAAAAAAGGAAAATTCTGGCCGTTGGGCAACGGCTCTTTTGGCCCCCTAGCCGTTGTCCAACGGCCAATTACACCCCTCTACCACCCCTAACTATTTTTTTTCTATAAATACCCCATTATTTCATCATATTTTCACACAAATCTTCCCATTCTCTCTAATTCTCTCAAATTTTCTACAATATTGCTATTATTCTACTTTGGCTATTTGTTAAAAATTTATAATTTGGCTACTTTATCAAGTTCTATTTGGAGTTTCTATCAAAGTTATATTTGGCTACTTGGTGAAGTTTATAAATATCAAGTATTGGGTCAATTGGAGGCGCTACGTGGTTGAAAATATCAATTTGGCTATTTTTGCAATTTTTCGATTATCAAGTATTCAACTAATTAATTGAAGTGGAGGCTCAAGTTTCAACTTCACCTCAATTATACGGTTATATTTGGTTGGTCGTTCCTACTTCTACTCTTTTATTATTTTTTTGTCATATATATTTATTTTATTTGCTATTATTATGTCTCAACGAGGTTCAATTGGAACTAGTAGTGGGGGGCGGGCACGTGGTCGTAGGGGAAATAGGGGTAAAGAAATTGCTGGTAGTTCCAGTCAGTTCACCCACATAGATGATTCTCAATATTATCATAATGTTAGCGCTGATAATATGCTTGATCACGAAATGTTAGAAACACGATATGGGAATCAAAGCAGGGTTAATTTAGAAGAAACACCTGAATTTCAAGCTAGTCCACCCAAAGTTCAGTCAGACTTGCCTCCTGAACCTCCTACTAGAATACCGGCTAAACGTAAGGAAAGATCTGATGTGTGGGATTTTGCATCAAAGAATGTTGCAGCGCAGACGGCCTCCTGCGGGCTTTGTGATAAGGTGTGGGTTTTTAGAACTGGGGGTAATGAGGGTGGGACGGGTAAACTTAGGCAGCACTTACAAAAGAAACATCCTAAAGAATGGGCAACGCGGGCGGATGGTATATATTTAGGGACCGAACATGGGGGAGTAGCGCATGATCAATCTTCGGGTATCCAAACAAGAATTAACCAAACAACAGGAGGGCTTCTTACTTATGATAAACAAAAGGATAGGGAAGCTATTGCTAAACTAGTTGCCCTCGAGGGTTTACCTTATAGTTTTCCTTCTTCTACTGGTTTTGTTCGTTATGTTCAGGCTATATATAATCCCTCTTTTAGAACTTTTCCAAGAACTACTGTTAAAAATGATATTATTAAATTTAAGAACAAATATCAGGATTATTTGCGATATATGTTTGATAACTTTGACACTAGAGTATGTCTTACTACGGATATGGGTCGTTCTACTAATGGATGTGATTATATTACTGTGACTGTTCATTGGATAGATCCTGATTGGGTTTTTCAAAAATGTATTATTGCTTATAAAATTGTTGATGAACCACACATGAGAAATTATATTTGTAACAAAGTTTCATCAATTTCTCGTACGTACTGTTTGTCTAACAAAGTTTTTAGTATTACGGTAGATAATGCTACAAACAACACAGAAGCACTTAGGAACTTGATACCTATTTTGAACCCTCCTTTTCCTGAATTTTTTCATGTTAGGTGTGCATGTCATATTTACAACTTAGTAGTAAGAGATGGTCTTGTCTTGTTTAACGAAATTATCGCAAAGGTGCAGATAGCTATTACTTATATTTTTAGAAATAAAAACCAAGAAAGAAAACGAGAATGGGAAAGAAAATGTGTAGAATTAGGAATGCCAGTTAGGAGAGTCCCAAAGGAAGTTTGTACTAGGTGGAACACTTTATATGAGGCATTGAAAGTTGCTTATGAATATAGACTGCCTATTTTTCAAATGTATAATAAACATTTTATGCAAATCTATCACCTTCAAGATCAAGATTGGCAACTTGTTCAACATCTTCTTCAGTTTTTACATAAATTTTATCAAGCTACTTTAGAATTTTCCGGTCAATATTATCCAACTACTCCTACCATGTTATATTATATAGCTGGAATATCGGAATTATTGAAAATGTATAAACAATATGAAGTTTACTTACCGGCTGTAGAGTTAATGATTGAAAAGTTTAGAAAATATTTTTTTCCAATTCCTTCTCTTTTTTATATTGCTTCTGTGTTGCATCCTGCTTTTAAAATTAAGTTAACTGAACGACTTGTTAGAGAAGTATATGCAAATTTAGAAATTACTCCAGATGAAATTGCTACTAATGGGTATCCAAGTGTAGATGAGGCTGTTGCTAAAGTTTATGCAGATACCGTGGCTATTTTTGTAAAGTATAGAGCTTGGGCAGACACTGCTACACCAACGGAACCAATACTATCCACCGGGCAAAGTTCTTCACAGGCAGGAGCAGGAATGAGCACTTTTGGGGGACTTGACGAAAAGTTGCTTTCAGAACAGGACGAGTACGGAGAGGAATACAGCGAGTTCCAAGTGTATTTAATTCAATATCCAAAGAAACTTAACAACTTTGGAACTGCGAATTTGTTGGATTATTGGAAGAATCAAGAATCGCAATTTCCAATTCTTGCAAAAATGGCCCGGGATATATTAACAATTCAAGCTTCATCAGTTGCATCGGAAAGCGCTTTTAGCCAAGGAAGATTTCAAATTGGAGATCACAGATATTCGTTGAGAGAGGAGGCAATGGAGACAGGAGTTTTATTCAGGGATTGGATCAGAGCAGAGCGAAGAAACTTTGGTCTACCAGAACTTACTAAGGAAAGGGGCAGAGCATATATCGATCAAATTTTGAGCGACGGAACAAGTGAAGGAAGTCAAACCGGCAATGAAGAAGAAGAAGAAGACGAAGAACCAGAAGGAGATGATGAACAAGATCAACAACGGCCAGTTCCAAAAGAAAAGCATACAACTATCCTCAAGAAACTAGCTAATATGTTTAAAAGAATGTAATTTTCTAAATAAGAATTTTGAATTTACAAGTTTGAAATTCAGATGTAATTTGCACTACTTATATCTTAAACAATTCAATAAAATTGCTCCAAGTCTTGGAATTCAATCACAACTATTGTCTTCATACTTTTTATTTTTAATTTATAGTTTGCGCAAAAAATACTACAATTAATTACTAGTTTGTAAATTAGTTCAAATATTGAATTTTGAACTTAACAAATTAATTCAAAAGTTTGAAATTTGAATCATCACTTCAAAATTTTCATTACTTCAAAGTTCAAATTATAAAAAATACTACAAGTTTTTTAATTCTAAGTTTAAACATTAATATGTACAAGTAAAAACTAAATAATATTTTGTTGTAATATTTTTCAAAGTTTCCACCACTTTAAATACTAAAACTCAATGGAAAAAAAAAAAAAAAAAAAAAAAAAAAAAAAAACTTATTTGGGCCGAACTGCCGGACCGGACCGGACCGGACCGGCAGATTGGGCCAACGGCTCTCTTTCAAATATAGCCGTTGGCCAACGGAAAAAACGGCTATATTTACCTATCACCCCCCCCCCCCCTAAATTCCCCCCATACCCCCAACCTATTTTTATCTATATATACTATAATATTTCATCATTATATCACACAATTTAGCACTTTCTATCAATTTATCTCTCAAATTACTCTCAAAGGCTATTTTCTAAATTTCTTCCAAAATCCAAACAATCATAATGGCTGAAAATCAAGCTCCCGCTGCTCCCGGTCCTACTGAAACAAGAATAGCGGAACGAAGACGTCGTTCTATAGTGTGGGAACTTATTATGAAAGATACTGAAACTCAGAAAGCTAAATGTAGCCTCTGTAACAAAGAGTGGAAATTTTACAGTGGACCCAACAATTGAGGGACGAGAAAGTTTAGGCAACACTTAGAAAAAAAACACAAAACCGAATGGGATAGAATAAATGGCTTTATTCCGCGTGATTGAAAATTTGAGGAGATGGCTAAGGGAATATCTATTTCAATTATGTATTTTCGAATTTCTAGTTTATTTAGTATCTTTGTAATTTTTCGATTTCTAGTTTGTTTTGTCATTTCAATTATTTATTTCCCATTCAATAAACGTTTGTTTTGTGTTTATTTATTTACTTTACATTAATAAATTTTAAAATATAATTTACATAATTATTTTGTTTCATTAGAAAATATAATTTACATAATTATCACAAATAATGTTTAAATAAATTATTAAGTTTTTCAAATTTTAACTTTATTTGCCTAAAAAAAACAAAAAAAATTAAAAAAACCGTTTAACCGGCCGGACCGGACCGGTACCGACCGGCTTAACGGTCGCCGGAACCGGTTCCGATCCGGCACCAATTTATATAACTGGCACGGACCGGACCGGTACCACGCCGGTTTCGAAATTTTTTTGGCCCGGTACCGGTTCCGGACCGGACCGCTGGCCACCCCTATTGTCTATCATTGCCTGGATTACCCTTTTGAGTTCCCAGCAGGATTCTGTGTCGTGTTCCAGAATGAAACGCACAATGGCGTGAATGATCAACTCTTCCATTGGGGTTCACTTTTCACGAGATTGGCTTCAACAGATTGGCTTGTTGCAACTTTTCAAACAAATTAGTGTAAGTTTCCCCCAGTGGGGTGAACTGCCTTTTCTCTTGTTGCATGTTTCTCTGCTGCATGTTTGGACGAAAACCCTGCGGACCTCGTGGTCGATAAGGCATCTCCTGGTGAGCCTGGAACTGAGTATGTGCCTGTTGATTGTTATATTGGACTGGAGCAGGGGGTGGACGCCATTGTGGACCAGATAGCGGCTGAGCATAAGATGATGCATTTACAGGGAATGAGAACTGCGGCATGGCAAACTGTTGGCCGTGAGTTGGATAGAATTGTTGTGGCGGGGGTGCTTGAATGTACCCTTGACAGTCATTGTATCTTCCATCATTTCTTCTTGGTCCAGGAACAACCATTGCCACTTCATCTTTCTTTTCCTTCTTCTTCCCAAAAGCACCTGACCCTGATTGCAACGCTTGGATCGTGGCTCTCAAAGCTGTTTGGCTAACAATCTTGCCTGTTTTGATTCATCTCTCAATCATCTCCCCAATTTTTACTGCTTCACTGAATTGCTTCCCAAGGGCAGAGGCCATCGCTTGGTAGTATGTTTCGTCAAGTACTTCGACGAATTCTTCAACCATTTTATCGTCTGGGATCAAAGGGTTCACACGCGCCGCCTGTTCGCGCCACCTGTAGGCATACTCTCTGAAACTTTCACCTGGTTTCTTTGTGATCGTCTTCAAAGAAGAACGATCAGGAGCAGCCTCCATTTTGTAACCATAATGGTTCAGGAAAGCGCTGGCCATGTCGTCAAAGGTGACCCACTTCGAAACATCTTGTTGCACAAACCATTCTGTGTCCGGTCCTCCCAAACTGTCCGAAAAGTACGCCATCAATAATTCATCCTTCTCGATACCCTTCATTTTGTTAAGGTATATCTTCACATGGATCCTTGGATCACTTTGTCCAGTATACGGATCAAATTTGGGCACAACAAAACCCTCAGGCAATGGCACATGAGGGAATAAGCACATGTCTTTGGATGAAATACTTGCTTTACCCCCTTGCCCTTGTATATTTTTCACAGTTTGCTCCAAGCTTTTCAATTTCCGAGCAAAGTCAGCCTCTTCTGTTTTCCCCAATCTTTCGACATCAGCATGTGACTCTGGGTGGTGTCCATGATCATACGACTCAGTGAGGCGGAGTACATTACCCCGAGTTTGGTCGAATTGTTGATCACGAGCCCTTAACTGTGGGTCACTGTTTGACCTTTGCAAAGTGTGTCCTGCAGGAACGGTGAACGCTGTGGCAGGAACTTGGGCTTGGCCATGTTGTCCATGCTGTGAGAATTGTGCCCCAGGTTGTACAGTAGAAGGTCCAGCTACGTTGTCAGTTTCTGGATGTGGACCGAACCCTGGAGGATAACGGGGGTCTTCTACCATTGTAGATTGCCCTTGCCCTGGTGGCTGAGTATTCGCCATGAAACCAGCAGCGCCTGGCGGAACAGGAGGTGCCTGAACTGCTGCCAAGTTGCGGACCAGCTGCATCATCATATCTTTCATGGCCGTGAAATCCTCGGCCATCTTAGCCTGTTGTTCAGCCAAGCGAAGCAGCTCAGTGTTCTCAGTTTCTTCGGCCATCGTTGATGGAGTGTTTTCTTGAAGAGGTGCTTCAACCACTTCTGGAACAGGCAGTGGTCCCTTGATTCTGGTGGAGTAGGAATGTGGGGCCAGCACGGCAGTTGCTCAAGCTCTATGCAAATCAAAACACGTTAGTGCAACAAGATAGCATGGAACATGAATTTGCTCGTCGGCCTAAACAATGCCTAAGGTCGTTATGCGTCATCCCAAATTGGTTTGGATTAGATCCCCAAGTGTATTATTTGATTTCTTTTCTTCTCTTTTTTTTTTTCTTTTCTTTTCTTTTTCCTTCTTTTTTTTTTTTTGTATATTTTTTTTAAGTGAGGCTAGAGGGTGAAGTGAATTGACACATTAAAAAAAAGCAAAATATTTTCATTACTTAAAAAGAAAGAGTACATACGGTGGTTCCGGAGCACGACCAAAAGAAACATACAAATGACTGAAAAAAGTGAAAATAAATTACAACATGCCAAATTCAAAAGCGACATAAAGTACAACAAAGCCAAGATGTAAAATAAATGACAAAAAATAATAATCTGCATCATCTTGGCCCGATGTATCTACTAAGGTGGCTGGGGCACAAAGTCAGCTGGCTCCTCTGGGTCGAACTCGAATGGCTCCTCCGGATCTACTGGCGGGCCTTCTACAAAGGTACGACGCAATCCATTCAAATCTGCTGCAACTCTAGTGACGAAGGGAAGCACATGTGGGAGTATGTCCTCCGCGGGAAGCCTCCTATACTCATCGATGGACCGTGCAACATATGTAGCAGAGTCATAAACCTGCCGATAAGCTACACTGATGGTATGTCCTGCAGCCTGTATATCTCGAAGTCGGTCCTGTGCTAGCCCTCTGAGCTGCTCACCCTGCTCTAATGCCCTGTCAAGTCGAGCTCGAGAATCTATGGCATCCTGGCGATGATAATCCTCCCTTCTCCTGCTTTCCAACAAAGCTGCCCTGTCGGCATCCCGCTCTGTCAATGCCTGTGAGTGCATGACACGGAGTCGTCTGACTGTGTCTAGGTGCTGATGCGCGAAACCCTCACTCTCTGACTGAGCAGCTCTGGCGGCATCCCTCTCTGCAATTAAGCTTTGTATGGTAGCACGGTATTCCTTCCCAATCTCGTGCCTAGCAAGCTGAACCTGCATATCCAGCCTGGCCTCAGTGTCAACCATGCCTGCTCTCGACCTCGCGGGCATCTCTCTGGGTATGGGCTGGTGGTAATACCAGAACTTGTACTCCCGAACGACCTCGCCCTTAAGTCCATCCTGAACCTGTGTGCTTTCTGCGAGGTGCCTCCTAGTATCCCACAAGCGCAAGATCTCACCTCTAAGAATAGCTGGGTTGAGAGGATAGTCTGAGACATATGCACTCATGTCCTCAACTATTGGGATCTCCTGCTTTCGACCCAACTGCCTAAGTACACGCAGAGGAACATAAGGCTGGGATGCTGTCAAACCCATCAGAACGAGAAAAGGACGATCCACGCATCTGTGTACAACCTCCCTCTTAGGAAACCAGCTACACTGCCACAAAATCTTGTCCGGCGTGAGAGAGTTCAAGAAAGACCTCCAATCTGGCTCACTTTCTGGGAATTTATACCTCTCGATGTGTTCGAGATGGTATTCAAGATAATCGATATCACAGCACCTAAGAATATTACGAGGTGGGCAAGGGCGTACATGCTCCAAGAACCAGACCTGTAACAGAAGGTTACACCTCTCAAAGAAACCATTTTCTCCCTTGTGGCATCGAGTCAAAGCATGAAATATACTACCTAGAATTGTCGGGATGATAGTGGCGTCTGGTGCTCCACCATATAAAGCTGTCGTGGTCCAACTGACCTTAATGGATGTCGCTCTATCCGGTAGTGGGAAAACCAACAACCCTAGCAAAGCGAACACAAAGACCTTAGGACAGAGGTGTACCCAATCTTCATATTTCAGCTTGTCGTGGAACTCGAATCCATACTTCTTAAAACCATTATCGGCCCCAAAACGATCATAAAGGTAATCAAATGAAATCCAGCCTTGACGAACACTAGCGATTGAGAGGTCCGTTCGTACCTTGATATTACTGAAAAAATCACGCTCATTAACCTTCCTCGGAGCAATCATATTCTTTTTCTCAAAATCCAGCTTAAGAAGCCCAGCTATTTCCTCGAGGGTCGGCGTCATCTCAAACCCCTTAAAACAGAAGGTATTTTTGTTTGGGTTCCAAAACCCAACTAGTGCACTGATCAAGTCTCACCGCGGGACAATAGGTTTAGTCACAAAGTCAGTCAGAAAACCAATCTTTTCCTGGACTATATCTTTCTGCATTTTACTCATTGTGTCCCACCAAGACTTTAGAGATTTATCCGATTTGGGTGGGCTATCAGTCATCATAATAGAGGGTGGAATGGCATCAGCAGGGTATTTTCTCTTGACTGTCCTAGAAGATGATGCAGCCATTGTTCCTAATAAAAAAAATGTGTCAAATATTTGAAAGCCTGAAAACAACTTAAAACAACTGACCGACAGAGCAAAACAGATGCCTAAACTGCTAATTCGAAACTCCAATTTTCAACAAAACTTTTGTCATTGTAATGACGTAAAGTTGACCCTAAGAGAATCGAAAAATTTTGCCATCACAACGGCATCAGGACGGACTCCAGGAAATTATCAACAGTGGTATTTAGATATAATTTATAAAAGAAAAAATTCGACGTTACAACGACGCCACATTGACATCAAAATAAAAAATTCATTCCAGTGATGACACTACAGTATTTTGCAAAAAATTCGCCAGCATAACGACGTGAAAGACTGGATCCCAAAAACTTCCAACATCGATATACGAGCCTTTTTCTAAAAATTCGCCATTATAACGACGTGAAAACTGACACCAAAATTTTTCGACTTTCTAACTACTAAGTATGTATTTTTTTTTTTTTTTTTGTAAAATTTTCGTTGTTATAACGACACCAAACTGATATCTACAAAAGACGGCCAACACTGGCGTTTTTACAAAAGATTTGCCACTACAGCAGTATGACTCAATTTTATAAAAATGACAAAACATTTACATTTAAAACATAAAATTCACCCTGCTTCCTCACTTTTCCTTTCATTTTTTTTTCTTTCTTTTTCTTTTTTTTTTTCTTTTGAAATCCGTCTCTCCCCAATTTGGTCAGCATAACAACCTTTCCTAGTCGCATGCAACACATAGAATGCCTTTTAGACAAATTTTTCCCGGGAAGTGGGTCCCGTTTAGAGAAAAGGTAGTCAACCTAGACAAGTGCAATACCGGTGTATCGCACCTCATTAAGTCGGATATGATGCAGATAATTGGGCCTAAAGGTTTAACTCTAGGTGACACAACTGACTCAGTGTCTAGACTGGCTGAAAACCCGGTGGACAAACCGGGCGGAAAGCGCATCAGGGCCATCCGGAGACAGTGTGTCCGGCCTAAAACCCTGTCACGCCTTCCTCCTAAATCATGGGCAATTTAGTAAGAAAGTCCCAGATGCCACAAGCAATCTGGTAAGTGCACGTGTGTGTGTGTTTCAAAGACTCAGAGGGTTGCGGAGGAAGACAGTTTATATATACAGTTCAACAATATCAAAGCAGTAACATTCAACTTTTCAGGCGATAACGGCAATAAAATATAACAACCAAATATTTAATAAATTAAAACATGCGACAATTTATCGAAGCCGGAGATTCTAGTTTTCACTAATTTCTCCAGCAGAGTCGCCAAGCTGTCACGCCCTAAAAATTTTATATTAAACTGCGCGTTTGCGAGTTTATTTATTTAAAGGCTCGTGGCTGGTGTTCAAAAGGTACAAAATTATTTAGAGAAAACTCGGAGTCGCCACTTGACATAGTTTAAGGTGTGCCAAGTCACCAGAAGGTACCTTGGAAACACCTCTGACTCGTCTAATGGTCTGCGTTAGAGATTCGGGTAAGGTTCTCAGTTGACTCTCGGGAAGGTATTAGGCACCCTCGAGTCCTGTGCCAAGCACAGTTGCTTTATTGTCGCAATTTTAACTTATTAAAATATGGTTGTTATATTAATGCCGTTAATTTGAATATGATACTTTGATTTAAGAAAATTAAAAGCGTTATTCTTATCCAGCCTCACGGAGGACTGGACTAATTTACACTTTGTTTCATAGTAAATAAATGAATAAAAAGATAATAAAAATTTATTACGTATTTCCCAAACCTTATAAAGGGCTCGTCTACTTTTTTTTTTTAAAAAGAATTTAATTAGCTTAAAATAATAATTAATTTAGAATTAATTTAACTCAATTTAATTTTTCTTTTAGCCTAATAAGTAGATCACAAATCATACTTATCTATTTTGTCTAATCGCGTTTTATTTTGTTAAGTAATTCTTAGTTAAAATATTTAATGAATAGTAGCTAAATTAATGGACTATATAAATCAAAATATTTCAAGTCTAATCTTTAGAGTGAAATTATTTATATGAATTAGATTAAATGTAACAAAACTTAAACAATTATGCGTCTCTCTTACCAAAATACGGTTTTTTTGCCAAATTAAGGACTATTTTGTTAAAAGCAGGTGGCTATTGTCAAATCACAACAAGTAAGCCTTACGTTTGGAGTGGGCTGAACTATTTTCGAAAATGAGCTGCTTTACAAAGTCGTTATATTTATATACCCACAAAGTAGTTGATTGTCAAGAACTTTCGCTATTTTGCATAACCCTTTAGAATCGAATTTAAATCTTGTTAAATAGCCAAATTTTACGAAAAAAGATTTACATATGTAAGCAAAGCCGCCTTCACAAAAGAATGACACATGCTTAAAATTCGAGCGCTATTTTTAGTTCAGTTTTGTAAATAAATATCCAATGGGTCCTAAAATTGCCTACACTTTTAATTTTGCATAAATTGTCCTTTTTCAGCCCTTGATTTCTCATTTTTATCCAGATTTTTCATAGTTCCTCAGATTTGCAGAAAACGTGTCAGTTTATAAAAAACGGCCAGATTTGCAAAAACGGACCAGTTTATAAAACGGCCAGATTTTGCACTTTTACGATAACTGTGCGCTTATATATATATTTCAAGTTTCTTGCAGTGTTAAAACAATTTCCAGAATTTTCAAATTTGCAGATATGATCAGTTTGCATAAACAGCCCAATTAGCTAAAATCTTTACTTGATTAAAAATGGTCTAGCAAAATTTCGTTTCTCTTCTTTCATGCATACTTGCTCAAAAAAAACAACAAAAACATGATATAAAAATGTAGAGAGAAACATGTAATAATAATCGAGGCATTTCGGTACTCACTATGGCATCAAATGTTTAGTTATAAACCAACATATACGGAATTTCTAGATCCCTAAAGAAAAGACATGCTATCTTTACTTCAATTCATGGCCAAATGGCTCAAAAGAAAATACAAGGTTCATGTGTTTACCTTGTGTAGAAATTTCCAAGCTAGTGAAGCAAATGATATAGCAAGACCAAACCAAAGCAAGCAACTTAATACCCCAAATCAGCAGCTACAACAGCCCCTTTTATACCCCTATTCAACCTTTAAAACCTTGAGATTTATGCCCCAAAAGACCTTAGATGTAAAGGCTTTTGGTTCTAAATCTAACTCTCCAAACTTACTATTTTTTAAAGTGTTTTTGCTCACTATTTTCAGTAAATTTCAGCAGGCAGTTGGTGTTCTTTTCAGCTGATAGTTGTGTATTAAATGAGGGCATTCAATGCCTTTTTATAGCTAAAAGTGAAGGCAAAGGGGTGGAGTGTAGACTTGTACAAAAGTACAAGCCCACACCCCTCCAAACTTGAGTGTACTAGCTTACTTTTAGGTCTATTTTCAGCATAAGTACAGCAGCTATAGGGCACCATTTCAGCCCCCTAAAACAGTCCTAAGGCTGAAATAATACAAGTAGGGTCCTTTAAAAGGACCCCCAATACTCATTACATTAATTAGAAGAAACTAGGACCAACTACACAAACTAAATCAGCCCCAAAACTAACCAAAACTAAACTAGAGAGCAACCAAATTCTAACTAAATTATCAATTAAACCAAACTAAAACAGCCCCCTAAACGCCCCCCTAAACTGACTGAATTGTACTCTAACTTAATTAATTTGCAACTAAATTATACCTACTGGCCAACCAAACTAAACTAAAAGACCAAATTAAACTTAGAACTAAACTAAAGTAAACAGACCTTAGCCAACACATGCTTGGCAAAATCAAAACAAGATTAATCACTTTCCAAGTTAAATACTCCCTCACGAGCTCAACATGAACCAGAACTAAACAAGAATAAAGCAGGCTCACGTTCACTATTGAACAAACGAACACCAACACATGCTTAACAAGATAGAGAGACAAATTTCACATTGAAACTTAACGCTTACCCAGGGGCTACACCAAGCAGTTTACTCCATCCTTAATCAAACATTCAGCGAGTTCGTACTTAACACATATTCTTCGTTAACTTTGGATCATTTACTTAACAGAACTAACCAAAAGTTAAAAATGTGTTCAAACCAAGCTAAGGCAAGACAACAAGCTTATGAGCAATGAATATCTTGAACTGAAATTTCACTTTAAGCTTGATAGAAACAGGTTCAGATCATGATCAGCCAAACAAACACACCATTTCTATTATGTGACAGTGAGCGATACAAATCATTAACTCAATGGGCATACATATACATACATTTCAGATTGCTTCAATTCATAAACATTTCAATGAATTATTATAGGTTAATTATGAACTAAGCAAGTATAATCACTCATTAATCAAAAAAATAAGCATGGAAAGTGAAAACAAAGAGGGATTTCCTTGCTTCTAACCCGTCGAGGCCAAAAACGTCCACGACGCTATGCTTGCTGCCTGGATTTATCAACATCACCATCATCGTTGCCTCGTCTCATAGCTGCCCGTTTAAACTGAATCAGCGTCACCGCTACCTTCGCTGCGTCATTGATGCTGCGTTTGCTCACCACGAGCATTGCCTCCATTAAACGACTGAAACAGCTTCAACAAACTCCTACGCACCTAAGCTAAACATCACAGCCTCCTCTGCTGCCTCGCTGCTGCCTCACTGTCTCGTCACCTCCGCAGAATCACCATAGCAGCCCGGGGTTCAACCACAACATTGTCTCCCTCAAACTCCAAAACAGCCCCTCCATTCAAAAACTCAAACAAAATCCCTCGACAATCCAACAATCACAAACTCCCCACTGCCCCCCGTTAAAAAAAAAAACTGAACAGCCCCCCTACATGATTCAATAATCTCCACGGCCTCCCTCCAAACGTCAATCAACTCAGCCATAACAGAAACAAAGAAAGAAAAAAAAATGAGAAGAAGAAAGAAGATATGAAAGAAAACGGGACAGGGGACAAAACGGGGGAAGGGGCGGGGTATTGGGAAAATGGGATATGAGGGTGGAAAGAGAGGAGTAAGGGGAAAGAAAGAGAATAGAGAAAAACTAAAAGAAAACTCACCGGATTTTGAAGTTTGACCGAGCTTTGACCGTCGATCTACTCTAAACCGTCGGGATTTTGAAGAAAATAATAGCGGAAATGGAACAAGGGGGTCGAGATCTTTAAGATGGTGTATTTTGGTATTTTTCCGGCCACCGGAGGTGGTGGCCGGCGGCGGCAGTGCGGTGGCCGACCGGTGGCTCCGCCGTGGAGCGATTTCCGGCGAGTTGAGAGAAAAATTTGGCATGGTGGCCCTAGTCTCTTGACTAAAAGGGTGTGAAATGGGAGAAATGGATTTTTGTGTATATATATTTGAGGTGTGGGCTTGGGTTAACATTTTGGGCTGATGGGTCTTGGCATTGGGCTACATATTTTTTTTACATATAGCCACAAAAATGATTTATACACACACAACTAACTAAAATTAAACCACATATTTTACAACACTATCATATTTAAACTATAGAATCAAAATAATAAGCACATAACAAGTGATTTTTGTTAATTTTCAAATTTTAGCGTCCTAATTAGAAACAAATTTAGTTAAGAACAAACACTAGAAGTCCAGAAAAAATTGACGACGCGTCCTAAGAATCTAATACGAATATTTTGAGCATTTTTTAATTTTGTGTGCCAAAATTAGGTGATTACAGGCATATTCTCGCCTTGCAATTTTCTCAAAAACTTTTGTATTTAATTTGATATTTCCTTGCTTTACAACTCTTGTTTTATGCATCTAGTTCAATATCAAGTTTTTATTTGATGTGGCTTAATCTAATTGATGGAAAGTCGAAATCAGACGTAGTTCTTTATTTCTATCAATTGAAACATTCATGACTTGCTTCTCTGTCGATGATCTTTTGTGGGGGAATCAAATACTTATCTCCTTTGCTGCTTTGCCATTTGGTCACATTGGATTCTCTATTTCCATTTTCAGCACAGTTTCATTCTCATTTGTCCTTCCCGTACTCCTTTTTCCTTGCTTATACAATATTTCTAGTCATTTATCTATCGAGGACAAGTACATTTAAGGATTATGTTTTTAATTCGACACAACATAAAGAGACAGTTCACTCAACAGTTTTTTGTTTCATGTGTTTGCAATGGGGAAAGTTGAAGCATGTAATTACTATGTACTTATCATGTTTCCAATTACCTAGATTGTAAGTTTTTAAAATTTGAATTGCTTTATGTTCGATCCATGTTCATCTTTTCCTCTACAAAGTGGCGAAGAGAAATATGCCAAGGGATGAAGATTATGAGGAACTGCTGCAGTGAAACAAATATATAACAAATCGTAAAGTTTACATTACGAGAAATAAGAAGAATTAAATCGGACCTTGCTTACAAACCATTTGAAGTATTAAAAGGAAGCAATGTTTCCCAATTGCCTTACCCTAGCAGGTTGAGAGAATTAGATGTCCTGCAGCAATAAATGTGAACTTTCTTCCTGTACATGCATAAATTTAGTCCTTCCTATAATATTAGTATATTTGTGAAGCCGTTGGTTATGGAAGCACCAAATCAAACTGTCTCTCCCTGGGCTGGAGAGGAAGGAAATAGTGTCTTGGTATATACGCCTTCCATAACATGAACACTATTCGTGAATGACCGTGGTGAATCAACGTGGGCTGATCTTCAAGGTAACAGTATGGTCCCCTCTCTGTCCATTCCTCTTAACACCCAAAAATTAAACAAAATCCTCCATACCTATGGAGAGGGTAAAATCAAAGAAATAAAGAAAAAGTCCGACTTCAAGTACTGAAGATCACCAGCTCCAATAAGAAAAGCATCCACGATCGACTTTAAAGTTGCGCTTTAGTGTGGATGTTTCTACTTTCCAGGTTTATTGTATGCCATTCCAAATCTCCGGTTGAGATATTACATTCAACCAAAGATGGGACTAGCTCAAGGATCACAGATGATGAGTGAGAACATATTGGACTCAGATAAAAATGTAACTGCTCCAACCGACACTGTAACCTCTCCAACTGACGCTGCACTGCACATATCACTTTAGCTCAATCAATACAGAAGCGAGAGATCCTCAATACTCAAGGAAACTATAAGTAAAAACCAAGGGAAACACAGAAAAACAAATACAAGAAGCAGCAGGAGTACCAAGAACTGAAAAATTCACAGCAAGACAAGTCATAGTTAGTCCCTTAAAGGAGATTATACTTGAATCCCAAATGAAAAGACCAGTCAGCGTATAATATAATTCAGTATGTAGTTTTTATTAGGGCACTAGGGATTTCAAGCCCAAGAAGCATTAGTACGAAAATAAAGCAAAAATATGATGATCAGGCAACGAAATCATTCTGGACCCCAGACTAATCTCATTCTGAGCCTTTGAGAATGAAACACCACGAATGGTTTTCTTTCACCGAAATTTTAATCAGTTCTTTTAGAAGGAAAAATGTAGGAATATCTCCCCTCTTCGGCTTTTTCAAACTTAACACTTGACATTTGCAATAATAAATCTTTGATGGATATTCAGATTCAGAGGAAAGATCCTCTCAACAGAAGACCTGAGACTTATGCAGAATATGGTAAATTTAATAATAGTCTTCAAGATTTACTTACAATTTGTTTAAATGATCAAAGGACATCTCATCACTGTAAGCATGGGTGTGACCCCAAATGACCTGAAATGCAGCAATAAAAAGCTATTATCTAGTGTGACATCAAATGAAAGAGTTATGTTAAGAAACAGAGTGTCGCTCAAGGGAAAAAAAACAATCGAAATCTAACCTAAGGTAAAGATATATCCATCAAAATGCTCGACAAACAGTAACTGATTCACCATAACCCTATTAGACAAAATGTTGCCCATGGTATGTTAGCCATCAAAAAGCGCAAGGAAAATGAAATAAAGTTGAATACCACATTTAAATGCACAATTTAACTTGTACAGAAAACTAGCACTCTTTGTGCTACTCATTAATACAATCATTACTTTTTAAAAAAAATTAAAAAAATGTGAATTGAATAGAAATAGCCATAGCTTCTATAGTGCTTTCTTACATCTTAGTGAGCAAGTAAATTGTGATAAAATGTATATCATTACCATTGACTCAGAGTGGTTCTAGAATATGGATGGTTAAAATTCATAGCATTAACGAGGCTACCCCGTAGATATATGTTCACAGGCCCTTGACACAAACCAGTCCCTTTGAAATTTTCATTAGCAACTATTACCTTGACGAGCTACTTGTATCCTACTTCTAACATCAGATGGCGATAGCTGCGCCCACGTATGACTCGCTGCCAGAGATATTGGAGTGAATTCTTTGACTGCAGTTGCATTCGCTCTTGAACAAGCCTGTAGCACAAGGAAAAGAGTAAAATCGCGTGGAGGTTTCTTATGGTTCTAAAACCAGGCTGAATGAGAATGCAAATCATACCATCTCACAAGGCATCTCTGAATTCCCCGAGAAACAGGACGAATGAATGATGGATCCCGTTGTGTATACAGCAGACCAACCTAAAAAATATTCAAAACATTTAGATAATGTAATAGGTAGAGCTTCCATTTTTTTTAAATAAAAAAAAATATCTTTGTTTCCTCTTGGGACAGGAATTCAGGTCTTTGTTCACATCTTTCGGCAAACAGTGCCTTTATGTTTATAGAATTTAGTTAACCTAATGTGCAACTGATATTCATAAAAAATGCAGGAAGAACATCAAAGTCATGATAAAAAATGAAAACTGCAGAAAAGCACAAAAATACCCCCAATAAAAAGGTATACTTGACTTGTACGTAGTACCTCTAGTAATGCAATAGCAGATGGATCATCAAAGATTTCAAGACTACAGTCACCCAGATAGTTTACCTGCAAATTAGAGCAAAAAATAAAAAGCAATGCAAATAAATTTGACTAAGTATCTATGATGCTACTACGGCTCTTAAAGCTGTAATCACATTTTACCTTCAAAATTTAGGAGACAGGTTTTGGAATGTCTTCATTCCAAACCACAGAAGCACAAAAACATGGCATCAACGGTTGTTTTTTATTTTATTCCTTTACACAGCAATGTCCCAATTAAGTAAAGGTCATTGTTAACATATAGCATTACATAATGAGACGTGTGGACTATCACAAACAGAATAATTCATGTTTTTAAGTTGTTATGATGGTCGTAGCATATTCATACTTCTGCACATTTTGATAATTAGACTAGTAAGTCTCACGAAGAGGCATCACTACATGATTCCTAAATGAAAATGAAAAACGACAGAGTAGCATGTAAATAATAGCTCTGCCTACCTGCACATAGGGAAAGAAATGAAGCTCTTTACATTGAATAATTCAGTGCAATGTTTGTATAATATTAAACAGTTAGAGCTAGCAACAGCTAATATGCTAAAAGCTAGAACAAGATGAACGATACCCCAAATTCTGCATTCACAAGAGACTGCACAAAGTCCATAAGCTGAATTTTAGCCCATTGACGACACAATGTAGGATCATCAGAAGATGGAGGGTGTCTCCAGGGAGCACCAAAACATAGCTTGTCCTTCAAAATTCTTCCACTTTGTGTATCAACCGCAAACTTCTGCAGAAGTGACAATGCTCTCTCCATGGCAGGATTAACTACTGTTACCTACAGTACAGATAAGAATAGCAGACAAGGGCTTAGACTTCATTGAAGATTGTAAACATTTGTTAGTTCTCATATACTGGCCGTGAAAAACTTTCAGAAAGTTCAGATGTTGTACATATTTAAGAAGTCTGCTTGATCTCATTTGCAGCTGATTATACACATATGTATGACGTGCATATTGTTTTAATTAACCTATGAGTCCCTATCCAGTAGATTTCTGCATTTATCTTTCTGTATATTGTTTTAATTCTCTTAAAAGTCCTAGTTCATGTTGCGTCCTCCCAAAATAACTGAAGCATGTCTTCACCTTTTCTGGATGTACTCAAAAGAAGCACCCCTGATCAAAATTAACAGGTTTAAAGTAATCCTAAGATGAGAAGATTTTGAGAAGTTGGTTTCCCTTTTTTATTTTTATATTTATCTGACTCACAAACTTCAGCTTCTATATATGGGGTTCCACAGCTGAAACATGTTAAAAACAATTACAAAGGAAATTGGAATTTATTCTGTAACTTACTTGAAGATATGCTAAGTATGCGTCCACGATATCCTCAAATTTACTGCTCTTGTCACTCATGACCCTAGATTCAACAAAATTTGGGAGTGGCTTAGAATGTGATTATCAATTAGTAGAGGATGGCTCAAGCAGAAAAACTATCTTTCACAGTATTCCACATATCATAACAGGAGAAGACCATAAATAACTGAGAGTCAACCCTCTTATAAAAGAAAAGGCGAACAAAACACAATAGTAGGAACGAATAAAGATAGAAAAATATTTCAGCCAACTCAAAGAAAAAGTACTATGTAGCACCCCCCCCCCCCCCCAAAAAAAAAAGAAAAGGTAAAATGATGACTGGTTTAGAGGTCGCACTGGAATTTCTTTCCTCGGGACAGCACGGGATGTAAAGCTATCATATGACAATGACTCCTACCTTAGTTTACTCTCCCCAACCCCCCCCCCCCCAAAAAAAAATCCCTTTATCCTTCTCCTTTCTCAAAGGTAAAAGTAATAGGTAATTGTTGTGGACCACATGTGATGTTTGCCATTTTATGCCTATATTTCCTTAATATTTCCTCACGTTTGGATACTTTATTCGCACATTTTCTAGTTGATGAGCATGATGTTAAGTATGCGTCCACGATATCCTCAAATTTACTGCTCTTGTCACTCATGACCCTAGATTCAACAAAATTTGGGAGTGGCTTAGAATGTGATTATCAATTAGTAGAGAATGGCTCAAGCAGAAAAGCTATCTTTCACAGTATTCCACATATCATAACAGGAGAAGACCATAAATAACTGAGAGTCAACCCTCTTATAAAAGAAAAGGGGAACAAAACACAATAGTAGGAACGAATAAAGATAGAAAAATATTTCAGCCAACTCAAAGAAAAAGTACTATGTAGCACCCCCCCCCCCCCCCCCCAAAAAAAAAAAAAAAAAGGTAAAATGATGACTGGTTTAGAGGTCGCACTGGAATTTCTTTCCTCTGGACAGCACGGGATGTAAAGCTATCATATGACAATGACTCCTACCTTAGTTTACTCCCCCCAACCCCCCCCCCCCCCCCCAAAAAAAAATCCCTTTATCCTTCTCCTTTCTCAAAGGTAAAAGTAATAGGTAATTGCTGTGGACCACATGTGATGTTTTCCATTTTATGCCTATATTTCCTTAATATTTCCTCACGTTTGGATACTTTATTCGCACATTTTCTAGTTGATGAGCATGATGTTGCACTGATTTTATGTCGTATGATTGTAGGTTGTTATGAAGTGCAATTGAAGCTTTAAAGAGCATGATCGAGCAAGAAAAGGCTGGAATTAGATTGAGGATTGGATCGAGCACACGAAGGCACGACGCGACGCAAGTGGAGGACACTGGGCACTGCAGCAGGCGCGGCGCGCCCCTCATGGCGCCAAGCCAATTCCAGTTTTTCTTTGTCCGCAGCTTGCGTCGCGTCGTGCCTTCGTGTGCTCGATCCAATCCTCAATCCAATTCCAACCTCAACAAATTTTTCCACCATGTCGGTGAAAATAGCCATCATGCATCGCTGAAAAGTCCCAGGGGCATTACATAATCCAAACGGCATCCTCCTAAATGCATAGGTGCCATATGGACAAGTAAATGTAGTCTTCTCTTGATCTTAAGGAGCTATCACAATCAATTAATTGCTTATATTCATGAATTGTGCTTAATGTTTGGCTTGTATACTTGCAAAAAGGGATCTCCCAATAATTTGGGAGGGTTGATACATTACTTTAGCCATTGAAATTGCAAATTGAAAATTGTGCACACCAAGTGTTTGATAAAATGCATCAATTATGAAAAATATTTAACCTTGTGAATTCTTGAGTAGCAATGGTACCATTAGGCTTAAGTTGAACATTGGGTGTCACACATGCGTAGAATTGGCTATTTTGTAACCTCCACTAGCTTGATCATGAAGTCCACGCCCGTGGCAATTTTTGCAATGCTTGTTTTCGCTAAGTGTGGGGTCGCTCGTGGTTATGAGTTGAATTGTTGATGAATTTAATGAGCGATAAGCGTGGGGTGTTGACCCACCCAATTGACTTTGTGCTTGAATTGAAATCTCACATTGGCATTTTTGTTTGATGTAGGCACCATGGTTAGAACATCCAACAAAGCGGGTTCTTCCTCCGCCCCGGCTCCTAAAAGATCACTACAAGCCGAGGCCTCATTGAACAAAGCAAAGGGTAAGGCACCGGCCAAGGCCAAGGTCAAGGCTAGAGTTCCCAAAGATGCGGTGCCTATCCCAAGGCCCGGTTGTAGGACGAGGTTCGGCCTCTACTTTGTCAAGA
This sequence comes from Petunia axillaris subsp. axillaris, assembly GCA_029990575.1. Classification (NCBI taxonomy): domain Eukaryota; kingdom Viridiplantae; phylum Streptophyta; class Magnoliopsida; order Solanales; family Solanaceae; genus Petunia; species Petunia axillaris. The sequence continues at coordinate 4,914,989 of JARKNS010000001.1, read as the reverse complement.
AGGGCGAAAGCCAAACATTGTACAAAAACGTGCGGCTTGCGAGATATATTCCCGAGCAAGCCATTGATGAGAGGAAGTTGATGGAGAAGTGTCGGGGTGTGAGAGAGGCCATTCACGCCTTGCATTGGGACTCGGTCTTTGAGAGTCCGGACCACGCTAACCTCGACCTTGTGCAAGAGTTCTATGCCAATTGGGACCCAAATGAAGCGTGGAAAGATGACGACATGGTCTCAATTCGGGCAAAGAAGGTGAAATTGGATCCCACTGCCTTGAACACCTTCTTGGGGTAGAGGACCCGGATTATGACGAGCTGAGGGAGTTCATAAAGAGGCCTGATTACAAGGCCATGCGAGAGGCACTGTGTGGCGAGGGCTCCACTCATCGATGGGAGCGATCTGAGACAGGTAGACACATACACTTGCTCTTTTCGCAGTTCTAGGAGACAGTTCGAGTATGGATGAGGTTAATCAATGCACGCATTCTACCTGCGACCCATTATACCGAGGTCAACAAGACTCGGGCGTGCATGATCTACTTCTTCATGACCGGGAGGCCGGTTAACATTGGCTACTATATGCTGAAAGTGATGAAGCAGCAAAGGAACAAGAAGAAGTGTAGTCGATTGTACTTTGGGAACATTCTCACCAGGTATCTAGAAAAGGAGGGAGTCCCGGTTGATGTGGTCGGGGATCGCATTGCCCCCGACATTGAGAGGACTTTTGATATTGCAGCGGTGAAGAATGTGACCACCACCGCACCAGTGCGACTGACAGCGGACGAGTGGCGGGACACAGACGCTAACTTGTCCGCGCGTCAGTACCTGATGATGGAGCATATGGCCCGGCAGGCCGGCATGGATATGGCTGCGCTTGATCGCGCAGTTCCTTTATTGGATTCTTCGAGACGCCTGCTGGGTATGACTCAGACGGTGGAGCTACCCCCGGAGGAGGATCAGAACACTGATTCGGACATCATAAACCGTGATCCGAACAGTGATGGTGTGGAGACAGATGCAGAGGGAGGTGCCACAGACGTGGAGGAGGAGGAGGATGAGGACCGCACCCCACCGCACCGTCCATTGTAGGCCGATTGGCCCTCAGGAAAGTTTTCTTTACCCTTGCACTTTCTAATTTTTAGCACTGAGGACATTGCTTGATTTAAGTGTGGGGTGGGGGAACTCCCCTTTATTTTTGAGGTTAGGGATGCATGTACCGTTAGGATTTTTCTTTTGTCATTTGACATTTTGTTTTTCTTTTTAGTATTTGCTTTTGTTTTATTAGAAAGATGCAAAAAGATTTTCTTTATAGGCTTTGTAGTGGTACATGTCATCCACCCCGTGGTTTTTCTTATGGCCTCGGTTCTTTTCCACGGGGAAGCCTTTGAACCGGATAGTTTTTTTTATTTTCTTTCTTTTTAGGATTGGAGTAGTTAGTTATAGGTGGCCCTAGACGAAAGAAATAGGTAGACTGCTAGGTGCCTTTGATTTGTTTGATACCGGTGGACTTGAACCTATTGCATGTGATACTTGTGGTGTCGTTTTGGTTTTAAAACTGTGATTCATGCCTAGAAAAAATTGAATGACCCCCTTGAGATGCTTGAGTCCACTCACTTGACTTTGTTGTGAACCTTTGTGCATTAGTGCTTAAATTCCCACAAGTTGCACCCTATTTGCTTGATTGAGAGTTGAGATTTTGGGAGCATTTATTGAGCACCATACTTTATTGAACAAGGGTTTAATTCATATTCTTTCATCTATTAATCATTTCATCATTATTTCATCAAATCATTGTCTTGTGATTATGAGTATGCGTGGCTAAATCCTTCGTTCTAGGGTTAGAGCGTTTCATGAAGGTTGATGTTTGAAGATTGAATTCCACATATTGAATCCCATAACGGATTATTTATTCTTTCTTGATTTCACTTGTTTAATTATTAGGGCCCGATAATTAGGCATTACCTATGGTTCTTAGATTGAACTCGAAAGAGGGAATTTATGAACGCAATAAGAAAGAGTAGGGCTAGATTATGAACCTGGGCATTGGGGAACCAATTTGTGAGTATGATAGACATATACTTGCTCGTCTAGCTTAACTAATCACAGAATTCGTTAATGCGTGCACGTGATTCAACCCATAGACATATAGGGATTTGAGTAGCCTGCATAGACCGTGAAGAATCGAAAGGTTTTCACGGGTACATTTAACCTGTTAGTTAGTAATCCGGTATTTGAGGAGTGGAATCAATTAGAAAACCAAACTGGATTGATCGTAGCTCTGACCCTGGACCGTCTCATTAATATTGTTTACAACCAAAGTTTGCCCTGTTGTTTGATTGAATTTCCACCATTTAAATTATTGTTCTTTAGTTAATAAAATTCTCACCATTGAAAAAGATCCCTGGATAGTTAGTTAGAAATTGTTTGTTAAGCATCAGTCTACACTTAGTCCTCGTGGGAACGATACTTGACTTATCACTCTATTACTTGTCGACCGCGTATACTTGCGTGTGCGTTGGTAAAAGTAATAGGTAATTGCTGTGGACCACATGCCATAGGGAGCTCCTTTAGAAAGTCCTAAAGTGCATAATCACAAAAATGACCTGTACGCTAGGCTTCTCTTAGAGAAATTGTTTGTTTTGATATACCTAAGAAACTGGTTAACCTCAATCCCCTTCACTGTGGAGTGCATATTTGGAACTTTTATGTTCTCATGAGAAAAACAACCCCAGATCAACATCTCATCTATATTGACAGGATATCAGAATCTTATATGACAATCACAAGCCTCTATTGTTGCAGATCAATTGTAAACATGAACATAGCATCTATAAGTACTCACTTCTGGTAGTAATTACTTAGCTTGAGTGCATAAATCTCGAATAGATGCCTTGGATTCGGCCCTAGCACCTCCACAATCACATTCCACTGCAGACGAAGCATGACAAATATCAGCCCATCTTAAATTCATGATGTTAAAACTTGAACCAAAAAGCATATTCTTATAATTGTGTTTCTAGTGTAAAGAAAGCTATACCTCTAACTGACTAAAATAGTCACCAACCATATGCATTTTAGCTTCTGCAGGAGTCCACCCAAATGTCTGCATTTCCAACAAGGTGAGATGTACCATAGTTCACAAAAAAAATAGCTAATTTTAGCTAGACCTGTAAGATAACAGAAACCATGCACTCCCAAGTATAGATTAAATTTGACCAATGCAGGGAAAGATTAATCAGGTATCACTTCAATAAAGAAACCTGTATTTTAATAAGTAATATCTAGAGGGAACTGAAGAAAATCATGCAAGAAGCATGCACTTGAGAAAATCCTTTATAGTTTTATAGATCCAGTCAAGACAAGGCAGGACAAAAAGGTTTAAACTGGATAAATTGTATCATAACAAATTTGGAAATTACCATAGCATAATTTAAAACAAATTGGGCAAAAGCTTCACATCCCTTTTTTTCTTGATAAGCTGATACTTAGAAAGTTCACAACCATTGAGGTGGACAAGTTTAAAGAATTATGATGTGTTTACCTCACGTGAGATGAAAATGTCTGGAAATCCAAAATCCATATAGGCACGATATGAATAGTAGCTGCAATAATTTTCTTGATGAGTGTAGAATCTCCAAATTGAATTAAAAAGAAACTTAAAAATAATTCCTCAACGCATATAACAGTCAAAAATCTGAGTGTAACTACTGAACGGCTAGTGAGATAGCAAAAGCAGTTTCATTCTTCCGGAATGATAACTATATTGCAAGTGCTATTACATGCAAGATATGCATTTGTCCTACACAGGCATCAATTTCCCCCGTTAGACAAGCAAATGGTAATGAATCATGTACGCTACAAATTATGCATTAAGTTTCACTACTGACACTACTATAAATTTCACCTGCAAAACATTCTCTTAGACACTGAAGCTTTCAGAAATTCACCTTTCTCAATCAAGGGATGCATTTTGTGCAAATGCAGGGATGTAGTTCATTCTTTTGGAACCTACTCAATAAAAACTGACTCATAGTTTAGCTTCCTAATTCACAAAAGGAAAAAAAAAATGAAGGATGCTTATAGGTTCAAACATGCATGATATGTGCCAAGTAGGATAAGTAGCACTTCTCACAAACCACCTCACACCAATTACTACTCAACACTCCATGCACTTCAAGCACAAAAGAACTTATCAGTATAAAGCATTTCTTTTATTGACTAAGGAAGTTGGGGTGTTATTTCTTCTTTTTTTGATCAATATCACGTAACTATCTTTTTTTTGGATAACCGAGAAATCCCCGACAGCTACTGCCACACAGTTTGAAACTCGTGGATAATGGGACAACCCATCTACCCTTCTCCACTCTTTCATCTTTGGCAGGATTCAAACCCGTGACGTGCACCTAACCAGCACATCACGCATTGCATTTTTTTACCATTAGAATAAAGCCCTGGGCGGTTGGCGCTTATTCTGTGACTATTATAATTGTTCTGAACGGAGAGAGACAAAATCTAAATTCTAATTCGCTATGATATATCTAGATGCTAGATATAATTGAGGTGTAATGCATGCATTGCAAACACATGATGCAACTGAAGATTATATAATGGAGAGTTCGGCAAGTTGGTCCACTGAGATCTATGACAGATGCAGGTCCTAGGCTAAAGAAAAGGTTAAGTTTCATTACCTATCAGATGTTACAAGAATAACTGGAAGACATCTCTCGTTTGCACCCAAGGCAATTATTCTCCATATCAGACTATCGTGGTACATGGGCGCGCCAACTGTAGAATCATCCGTCAGTACTGCATTCTTTAGAACTTCAATATTGTTTATCACCAGCTTCGGCTACTTATTTTAACATGTCCAACCAAGAAAACATCATATTAGGTAAAGCACAAGAAACAAGCTAATCATTTAACTCAACGTAGTGTTTCTGAATGTGCTTAATAGGCACAGATCATTTTTAGCTCTCTACGATTACTTTTCACCAATACATATGAACATCAGTTTTTCTTAAATAAAAAACATTTTAAGCTCCTACAATCGCACGAAACCGGAAACCAAAATCCATCCTCATTACCTGAAAATAATCCATTTCAGCCGCGGATGAAAGGAGTTCCAATAACAAACAGGGCCAATCAGTCGCCGAACTAGCCAAAGATCTCGAAAACCCACCAGTCTGATTCAAATGCTTGATAGCATTAGCTCTCCACTTCTGCTGCACACCAATAACCTCCTTAGCCAAATCCAAAGCCGCCATAGCTTCCTTATAATACGTTTCCTCCTCCAAACTTAACCCGCCACTCTCTTTAGCATTCAATCGAACACTTTGAGCAAAAACCGCCCTTTCCCATAAATTCAACACAGAACCATTCCTAACCAAAACACCCTTCTTTTTCGAATCCGTAGCCACACTACCATTACTTAATATGTGTTTAAGTGCAGTACTAAGTCCATACCATTTACTTAACACAGTAAAAATGTTATTGGAACTTATAGTACCTAACTTAATACCCTTTCGAGCCAACAACTCGAGGGTATTTTCGAGCTGGGCTCGAAGGACAGGTAGTGGAGGAGGCGGACAATTGGACCAAGAAGTCCAAGGAAATGATTGACCATGAATTGGGTGATGATCTTTAATAGATTCAGCAAAGTCTACATAGCCTGTTACATGAGGACCACTGTTCCATTTGTTCATAAGACCTGTACAATTAAAACATATATAGTTGTTGTATGAAATAAACATCAACAACAATGATATACCAAGTGGGGTATGGGGCGGGTGAGATGTAAGCAGACCTGACCTCCAGCAAGGTGGAAAGGCTGTTTCTAATAGACCCTCGACTAGTGTTATATGAAATAAACATAGAAATGAAAAATGTAAAGTTGAATGCTTACGTTCGAGGAGGAGAGTGGTTTTGCCGACACCACGAGGGCCGTGAAGGAAGAGGGGTTGAGGGACACGGTGGTGTTGAGCATGGTTGTTAAGTACTGTTTCTAAAATGGGTCTTGGGATTATTCTCCATGCCTTGTGTGATGACCCCATTTTTATTTCTTCCACACACACAAGAATAGCAGCACAAGTGTTGTTGTGAGGAGAGGAGAACTGGGGAAGCGCACGCCTACCACTTTTGGGCACGTCATTACAGTTTTAAGTCATTTTTGGGCATGCCTTCTGCCCACTTTAGACTGCAATTTAAGCTAGCTTTACACCTCATTTAGGTGAGCTTATTATAAGTAGCTTATAAATCATAAGTTGCTTATAAGTCACTTTGTAGAAATTAAATTTATTTTAAATACAAAAGAGCTTATAAGCTCATTATTTTTTGAATTACCAAACACTCAAAAGGCAGATATGTACTTTTAAGCTGCTTTTAAGCTTACCCAAACGGGCTCATAGCATTATTTTGGTGAAAAGTTAGAATTTGCTATATTTTGCTCAATTTGAAAGTTAAAGGTTTGAGTTAAACTTCATACTTTTGGATTCAATTTGTCTCATATTGAGACCCAAAAATTTATGTTGAGTGAACTTTACGTCATGAGTTTGAAATTAAATACTCATGCAGTCCTATTTTATTTATCGTACTTTCCTTATTAACCGTTCAAAAAAAATTCTATTTCAAAGTTTGGAAACAATTTAAGCCCAACTTTCTCAAATTACTTATTTACAGCCAAACAAATATATATAAATTATTTTAGACTACAAGTTTTAAAAGTTTTTCGTCTTTTATTAATTTTTATGCCAAGTCAAACTATAATAAATAAGTGGGATGGCGGGGTACATAATTTTAACCCTGATGGCATGAAAATGGATGGTTATACTTGCAAATAGTTTTGACTTGAATTTCAACCTTGGTGTTACAAAGATCAGCAATGTGAGCAACCTTTGTAAAGATGTGGCAAAATGTGGCTAACATTGTAAAAGGGTTTAAATTTAGTTAAAAATCGTTCAGAGACCACTTTTGACACTACTGTTTGGTTTTAGGCCACTTATTCTTTGGTTGAATAAAAATAGCTATTTTTTAGAAATTCAATTCTTGTGGGTTGAACTTCATACCACAAGAGTTGAAGTTTTCGCATTTTATACCTAAAAGTTCAGCCCTTGTGGTATGAAGTTTAGCCCACAAGGATTAAAATTTCAAAAAGTGACTACTTTGCACAACCAAGAAAAAAGTGGGTAAAAATTTGGCGGAATAGGTTGTTTACCCCTAAACTTGTCCCAAGTTACCACTTTCCCATCTTATCTTTACGGGCATCTGTTCCCCCCCCCCCCTCCCCGCAACTTCCAAATGATATTAGTTCCCTCCTCACTGACTCTCACCCAGTTGCACGGTAGAGAGTGTATTTGAAACGACCTCGGTCAGTCGTTTCAGAAATTAGGACTCTGATTGACGTGTCGATAATTTTAAAATATTCGTAATGTCCATTAGGACCTGTCTGTAAAATTTGAGCTAAATCAGACCTCGTTTGGTAGGCATCGGAAGAATGTTTCAGTTTTTATTGGCGATAAATATTAAAAAGATATTTTCGAGCTCGGTTTTGCCGAATGAGCTCCGATTCAAAATCCAAAAGCGTCGTTAGGTTCGTATGATTATTTGTGATTTTTGTAAACTTTCGAAAGTGAATTTCGATATTGTTCGGCTAGTTTCCGCTAAAATGCCGAAAGTTAAATAATTTGACTTCTTTTCATTTAAATTCGCATCTTGAGTTTCGGGAGTCCGATTTGAGATCCGCCTTCGCGAGTATGTTACATATATTTTGTATAACTTGTATGCAAAAGTTGGAATTATTTCGAATATCGTAGGGTACCGTTTTAATTTTTACCGTAACAGCGAATTTTAAAAGAAAAAGAAAAAAAAGGAAAAGGAGACAAAAAAGTTAGGCGGTGTAGCATATATGCACTGCATATATGCTAAAGCTCTTAGCAGAAGCAGTAAACGATTTCAGAGCAGAGAAAAACAAAATGGCGCAAAAATAGAAAAAAATGCCAGAAAATGAGAAAAGAGGCCGGAGAAAAATAGTATTTTCACCCCAGAACATTCAGGTAATGATCTTAATATATTATTTGAGTTTATTACGTATGTTTGAATATATTTTTACGGTAAAAATAGGGATATTAGACATCGCCCTAATGATGTAAATTGATAGTTTAAAGGGTCAAATGGACCCCGATAATGGAATTGAATATATATTCGTACTCAATGAATTATGGGCAACATATAAATGTAATTTATTTGGGGTTTGGTTATGTGACCTTAAACCCTGTATATAGGCCTGGCCTGCGTATTGCGTATGCGAATAGGGTATCAGGTTCCTATCTGGATTGCCCTAAGATGTGAGGAATGAAGCCTTTAGCCTAATTTGATATATTTTTCTGCTTATTGAATAGAGTGGGATCGTTTGGCAATGAATCCAAAAGAATAAAGCGGTTGTTGGACAGCAGTGTTAACTTTGGAAGAGGTAAGTGATTATATCCATTTCTTTGGAGGCACCTGGCCTCGTGGATTTTCTACCACGTGTTCCTTACGTGTGTAGCTACCGATAGGCGTACTCATTACGCCTTAGCTTTGGATTTATATTGTATATTATATGTTATGCCCTACTGTTGGTATTGCATTGAGAATCTGAGCATTGTACCCTGGCTGTAAGTTTGCATCTACTTCCCGGCTGTCGATGAGAGTCCCGCGCCGGTGAAGGGTTATTATTGCATCACATTGCATTCATACACATTATATATCATTCATATGCATTACATTGCATATCATATTGGGTGCATGAGTATTCCGCCCCAGGAGCAGGAGGATTCCGCTCCATGTATCATATTGAGGGTAGGAGGATTCCGCCCAAGAGCATGAGTATTCCGCTCTTATGTCAGATATTGAGTGCAGGAGTATTCCGCCTCTGGTTTACATTATATTGGGTGCAGGAGTATTCCGCCCCAGGAGAGTGCAGGAGTATTCCGCCTCTGGTTTATATTATATCGGGTGCAGGAGTATTCCACCCCAGGAGCAGGAGTATTCCGCTCCAGTTGGTTATCAGATTGGCTTCTCCTCGAATGCAGGAGTATTCCGCTTCGGGATGGGATTACGGGCACATGTGACCCTTTGCATCATATTTCATTTCACTTCATTTCATCTCATTTTATTTCATTTCATACCATTGTGTAGACTTGAGGTACATAACTATTGTTCTGCTTCTACGTGCATTGCGTATTTGCCTATATATTTCTGGCTCGTATTCTGGGTTGCGGGGATCGGGTCACACGCCGCAACAGTATAAATATATGGATCGGGTTGCACACCGCAACAATATAAATATATGGATCGGGTTGCACGCCGCAACGGTATAAATATATGGATCGGGTTGCACGCCGCAACAGGATGAATATATGGATTGGGTTGCACGCCGGTACAGGATGTATTTCTGATTGTTGATATATTCGGGATGCTTATATGTTCTGGCTATCTTACGTTCCTGCTTGTTAATGAGTTTGTGATTCCATGCGTATTTCTAGCTATTATCTGGCTCTGCCTTGTCATAATTTAAATAAGAGAAATTTGGTTTATTTGTTTCTTTTCTCCCTGGCTAGCTATCATATTCTTTGAGGTGGCTAGTCTGCTCCACTTATTGAGTCCTTTTGACTCACCCTTGTTTGTTGTTTGTTTCTTGTCTATCTATTTCGTTTCGGCAGGTTCGCTCCAGGATTGAGTTCGCCACGTTGTGAAGGAGCGAAGATGACTTCAGCTGTCAGGGTGAGCCAGCTTTTATTCCGAATGGCCACCAGCTTATCGGTCATTATTTCAGTTGCATTATTTGAGGAAATTGTGAGAGATGTTTAAATGGGAAATGGATTTGGTGACGGCCATGACTTCAACTCTTTTAAAAAATTTGACATAAAAAAGAGAGAACTGAAACAGAAAGGAAAAAATGACAGAGAAATTGTCGTGGATAAGATGGTGTTTGACGTTGGTTGGTGGGAGGAATTGAGGTGTGGTGGGCAGAGAAAGGGTGGGGTTTGAGGCTCTGATGCGAATTGAGAAATGAAAGAAAAAGATGATAAAATAAAGAATAAGAAAGAGAAAAAAAAAGGAGGGTCCACAAATTATTAAGTTTAACTAGTATAGATGTCCAATTGAATATTGACATGTGTCCAATTTAATTCGGTTTAAATTATGTTTTTGTACCTCTCTCTCTCTCTCTATTTAATGAGATAGTTATATTCTCTTTGCCACGTTAGATTTAAAGGTGGAATGAGTAACACTTCAAACTTATTAAGGGGTAAAACGGATGCCCGTAAATATAAGATGGGAAAGTGGTAATTTGGGACAAGGAAGATGCATATACAAGACACAAGAAACTTGATATCTGATAAACCAAAACGATATAAAATCCATAAACTAATTTCAAGTTATGATCATAAATTGGGAAATGAAATTTTTAGCATTTCTTTGAATTATGTGTCACAGCCGAATTTCCAAGGGCTCGTGATGGCACCTAAACAACATTTGCCTAGGCGAACCAATGAAACAAGATGCGGAAAAGAACAATAATGTGAAAAGATCATAAATGGATATATAAATATAAAATGGTGAAGTCCAAAAGAATATATCCACAAAAGAATTGGAGCATTCTAAGAGTGACTCAATAAAGTATGAATATACATCAAAGAAATCTGAGTCCTATCTCTAAGTGACTCCGGCGGTATGCCACCACGGTCTGTGTGGTCGGCTCACCTCAATCAAAAGTCTCAGAAGCCTCGGGAACCGCTAACGTCCGGGCTGCTGACTGGATGAAGGACCTGCGCACGTAGCAGAGTAAGTTATGAGCCGAAGCCCAGTAAGATCACCGACAGGCCCGCTAAGGTACCCTTGCGGGACAAGTCGCTACATGCATCATAAGCAACAACATACTATAGTAATCATACAACAAAGTAGTGAAATCACAAATAGATGTAACACATTCCATACAGACAAGTAGTAACCAGAAGTCTCAAGGATTATGCCCATCCAACGTAAGGCATAGGTCAACTCAGCGGCGGTTTGGAGGTCCAATCTCTACTCCCGTGCCGACTAACCTAGACCTACGATGGACTAGCAACACCACTACTAAGTATCAACCATATACCGTGACCCGAAGTCACTATCACAATCATGAATAAGTAGACCAACGACCCGTAGTCGTTGGCTCATCTCAAATCTGTCTACGATCGCACCACACCCCCTGTCAAGTGCGTCGTATCTCAATAAATCAAGTGACCACACCACACCCCCTGTCAAGTGTGTCACATCTCAAAGATCAAGTGTCCACACCGCACCCCCCTGTCAAGTGTGACACATCTCATAGTATAGGCGACACCACACCCCCTGTCAAGTGTCCCTCTAACAGTATTAATATCCACGACATTAATAACAATAACAGAAATAATAACAGAAATATTAATAACGATAATATTTCACAGTCACCGTAACCCAGGTTGGTTATGCTAGCTGAACGTAAGGCGAAGGTTAACCCGACCACAGTTTGGGGGTACAATCCCTACTCCCATGTCGTCCAACCCAAGGTTACGTATAGACAGCACTACCCAACCCGGCACGTGAACAAATCAAGTACCAATATCATACAAAAGCCGGCAAAATCCTCGGCAAGACATTTATCATGACATGCCGGCAACATCCTCGGCCATGTCCCAAGTTCTTGCTATCTAAGCATGGCGTAGCAAGCGTTACTACGATATAAATTTAAGCTACCTCGACGTAGCGTTTAGACCGGCACATACCTCGGTCGAGTCACAATCTCGCTATTTATAACAAACAATAATAGCAAGTAATTCACATCATTAATCCTAACCATTGTTAGGTGTATATATGCGTACATGAAGCATACTAGCATGAAGGAAGAATCCACAAGCACAATAGAGGTCAAGTCTCACTTGCCTCGAAATTCGGGCTCAAATGCCGGGAAGAATCTCCTTTCCCGCTCGCCTTGTCCGCGAAGGACTCTCCACTAGGTCTATTAAGACAAGATATAGCACATATGAGTGCTCAATTATAGCTATTTAAGCCTATAGGCATCCTAGGGTAAATATTACCAAAATGCCCCCGGGTAGGGCCGAGCCCTAAATTTACAAAATGTACTTTTCCGGACTCCCCACGCTCCCGTGAGTCCAAAAGTACACTTAGATTCCACATGCGAGCCTTGCTCGATGTCTTTCCCCAATTCTTAAGAATCTAGGGTTCTAACCCATTTCCAAGAATCAACCCTTTGATTTTTGTGTTAATCAACATAAAGATGGATTGAAAGGGCTTACCTTAAGTGTAAGTATGATTGAGTCTTCAAGAAATACCCAAAAATCGCCTCAAGAGCTCACCAAATGATTTTTATAAGTTATGAACCGAAATGGCCCGAAATGGCCTTTTTATAGCAGTTTTTTTTTGCCTCTGTGACAGCTTCTTTTGAAAAAATAATAAATTTTGATAGGAATGTCCAAATGACCTGAAACCGGTGCCATTAGAACCACAACTCAAAGGGCTACAACTTTCATGTTTTGAGTTTTTCCTAATTCCTTATGTATTGGCCGAAAAATCAGATTTTATCCGGCTGTTTGCGCCAAAACAGAACAGAAAAGTCGCACCAGATTTTCTACTGTTTTAGAGGCAAAACGGGACCCTACGAAGCTCGGAATGATCCCAAATTTTGCACACAAGCCATAAAATACTTGGGTGACATGCTCGTCAAGACGGAACTCAATTCGGACCTCCAGAACTCAAAAAGTGGGTCACACGGCAAAGGTTCAATTTTCGACTTTCGCCAAAATAGCGAAATTTAACCAAACGACCTCGGAATCCAATTCCGAAAGTTGCCACAAGTCACAAATGACTATACGAACCTAACGGAACTTTCGGATCTCTCATCGGAGCTCATTTGCTCAAATCGAGCTCGGAAACCTCTTTTAACTCTTTTAAACTTCCGAAACGGGGACTTTATCAAAAGTCCTATCAAACGAGGTCCGTTTTCAATTTTGAAGGTTGTTACATATCATAAATGACGAGACGGACCTAACGGTGCGCTCGAATTTTCAATCGGGGTTCGTTTACTCAAAACGACCTATCGAAACCCCAAATTCCTTCCGGAATTTCATAAACGGATCCTTTTCTCGAAAACCTATCAAATGGACTCCGTTTCGACTCAGATTTCACAGACAGGTCATAAATGACCTAACGGAGCTTTTGGGATTGTCGACACGCAAATTGAGGTCCCGGATCCCGTAACGACTATTTGAGGGTCGTTACATTCTCCCCCACTTAGACTCTCGGCCGTCCTCGGACGAGCCTAAGTCTAAGGTAGGATCCACACACTAGCCACGGAGCTGGCACGTATTTCGAGGACCCCTCGGTACCACCCGAAATCAATAAAACTTAAAAATGCAAATTCAGGCTTAGAAAATACAAGGATTTCATACCTGAATCATCGAACAAGCGCGGATGCCTCTCACGCATCTCGGACTCAAGCTCCCAAGTGGCCTCGGCAATGGAGTGATGCCCCCACTGAAATCTCACAAGCGGGATCACCTTCAATCTCATCTTACGGACCTACTAAGTCACAATAGGCTCCCCCGAATAAGCTAAGTCATCCGAATAAGCTAAGTCGCCATCTACCTCCACGGAAGCCATATCGATCACATGAGACAGATCGTGAACATACTTCCGGAGCATGGACACATGGAACACCGGATGAACAAACAGAGAGGGAGGCAAAGCCAGTCTATAAGCAACGGCGCCAACGCGCTCCAATATCTCAAAAGGCTCAATGAACCTAGGACTGAGCTTGCCTTTCTTCCCAAATCTCATAACACCCTTCATGGGCGACACTCTGAGGAATACCCGGTCCCCAACCATGAACTCAAGATCTCTCCGCCTCCGATCTGCATACGATATCTGCCGGCTCTGAGCCGTGCGGAGTCGATCCTGAATAACCCGGACCTTATCTAAGGTCTGCTGCACCAAATCGGGCCCCAACACCTGGACCTCACCAGACTCGAACCAACCGATAGGCAAGCGACATCTCCGACCATACAATGCCTCAAACGGAGCCATCTGGATAGAAGCCTGATAGCTATTATTATATGCAAACTCTGCTAGCGGCAAATGGCTATCCCAATGGCCTCCAAAATCAATAGCACACGCCCTCAACATATCCTCGAGGATCTGAATGGTCCGCTCAGACTGGCCATCAGTCTGCGGGTGAAATGCAGTGCTGAGATCGACCCGAGTACCCAGCTCTCTCTGAAAAGATCTCCAAAACTAAGCTGTGAACTGAGCACCTCGGTCAGAAATGATAGAAACAGGAGCACCATGCTATCTCACAATCTGCTCAATGAAGATACGAGCCAGACGCTCCGAGGTATAAGTAGTCCTCACTGGAATGAAGTGAGCCGACTTCGTCAGTCGATCAACTACTACCCACACCGAATCATGCTTACCCACGGTCAGCGGCAAACCAACTACGAAATCCATAGTGATCTGCTCCCACTTCCACTCGGGAATGGGCATAGACTGGGTCACCCCGGCTGGCCTCCAGTGCTCATACTTCACCTGCTGGCAATTCAAACACCGAGATACATAATCAGCAACATCCCTCTTCATCCCTTTCCACCAATACAGCTCTCGAAGATCATGATACATCTTCGCAGTACCCGGATGAATGGAATATCTCGAACTGTGAGCCTCTGCCAAAATCATCTGCCTCAGCTCCACAATGGCTGGAACACATACCCGGCCGTTAAGCCGCAAAGCACCATCACCACCAATCACGAACGAGGACACTCCCCCACTCAGGACCCTGTCCCGGAGATCTCTCAGATAAGGATCCTCGAACTGCCTTTCCCGAATCTGGGAAGCTAAAGACGACTGAGACCCCACATATGCAAGCACCCGGCCTGGAACAGAATCATCAATACGCGGCAAAGGATACCTATTCTTGATAGTAACCTTATTCAGCTGCCGGTAATCAATACACATCCGCATGGAGCCATCCTTCTTCTTCACAAATAATACCGGGGCACCCCATGGAGACACACTGGGCCTAATGAAGCCCTTATCGAGCAAATCCTGAATATGCTCATTCAGCTCCCTCAACTCAACAGGAGCCATACGATACGGGGGAATAGATTTAGGCTGAGTGCCTGGCAATAGATCAATCCAAAACTCTATCTCCCGCATAGGCGGCAAACCCGGCAAATCATCAGGAAACACATCCGGATACTCACAAACAACCGGAACTCTATCAAGGGATAACTCCTCTGCCCGGACATCCCGAACTGAAGCAATATATCCCTCGCACCCACTAGATATCATCCTCTGCGCCTCCAAGAAAGAAATGATCCTACTCTTCGGAGAAGGCCTGGAACCTCCCCATACAACCCGAGACTCACCCTCTGCCCCGATCGTCACGGACTTGGCATGGCAATCCAAAGTCGCATGACAGGAAGCCAGCCAATCCATGCCCATAATGACATCGAAATTAGACATATCGAGCAGCATCAGGTCCACTAAGGACTCTACACCACAGATGGAGATCATACACTGCCGATAACCCCTATCTACACATATAGAAGACCCGACAGGGGTGACAACCATAAAGGGATCATCTAAGAGGACCAGATCCCTGCCCAAGCAAGGGGCAAATCCCGGCGACACATACGAATAGGTAGACCCCGGATCAATAAGAGCATAAGCATCGCGGCCACAGACAGAAATAATACCTGTGATAACATCATTGGATGCCTCAGCATCCTGACGAGTCATAGCATAGACCTGCGCCGAGCCTCCTGAACCCGGAGCTCTCTGAGACTGCTGTCTAGGAGGAATCTGAGAAACGGGCCAGGCGGCCTGAGGACCGGATGGTACCATAGCTGCGGATCCCTGGCGACCTGATGAAACATAAAGGCAACTCCTGACATAGTGCTCTGGAGACCCACACTCAAAACATCCATCACCTCTACCTCCTCTACCGCCTCTACCATGACCACCTCCAGACGAACACCTCCCATGATGCCTCTGATGGCACCTCCCGCACTGCGGCGGACCAGACTGCGAAGAGCCACCCCGCCTCTGGGATGACTGAGGCCTCGGGGTCTCTGAAGAAAAATCCTGGGCAGGCAAAGCAGCAGCCTGGGGCCTAGACTGAGAACGGCCCTGATGACCCTGACCCCTCTGAGCGGATCCACTATACCCACCAGACTGACGCGATCTCTTGGCCGCCCTCTCCGCGTCAGCCCTGGCGAAGATATCCTCCATCCGCCGCGCCACATCAACTATCTCAAAATATGACTTGTTGCCCATATCAGGGGCAACAGCTACCTGCAAGCGGGGATGAAGACCCTCAACAAACCGGAGGACCTTGTCCCTCTCCTGAGCCACCATAGCCGGTGCAAACTGAGACAACCACAAGAACCTGGTGTCATACTCTGAAACAGACAGGTTTCCCTGCCTCAACCCCTCAAACTTGCGCCTCTGAGCATCGTGCTGACTCTGGGGCACGAACCTGCTCATGAACATAGACACGAACTCAGCCCAAGACAAAGGAGGGAGGTCACTAGACCTCTGCCGCATCATGGAGACCCACCATGTCTCCGCATCTCCCGATAATCTGAAAGAAGCACACTGCACCCCTAAGGTGTCTATAGTACCAAGAACTGTCAAAATCTTCTCACACTTCTGAATGTACCTCTGGGCAGTACATGTAGCTGAGGTACAGTCGAACTCTGGAGGCTGAAGCTTCATGAATGACTCTATCCTCTTGGCAACCTCCTTAGTGCCCATAGGAGGAGTAGAAATAACAGGACCTGCCTGAGGAGCAGAAGCAGAAGGCTGGGCAATATGATCAGGAGCAGCCTCAGAAGTAGGCGTGCTCATAACAGGTGTGGTCAGCTGAGGAGCCGAAACAGAAGCTGCAACATCATCTCTGACAAGGACCTGATGGCTAGACAAGGCCATCAGTCTCATATACTCCTCTGAAGAGATCACAACGGTGCCTGGCACAACAGCAGGCACAGGGGGAATAGATGCTGACAGAGTCGCTGCGGACACCGCAGGGATAGCTGTGTCCTGCCTAGTGGCTGACGGGCGACCTGCCTGAGTCTTCTTAGCAGCTGGCGGCTGCGTAGGTGCTGATGGCTCTCCCGCAGACGCGGGTGTAGAAGATGCAGCCCTCCTGGCTGAGGATGCTCGCGTCCTCGCCATCTCAATCAATACACGAAAAAGGGTCAGCACCTATATAAGCTACTCAACACGAATAGAGATGAAACGAAGGGAAAACATTTCCTAACATGCCCTTGTAGCCTCTCGCTCATAAGTATGGTCGACAACATACCCATAAGCAAGACTCTACTCAGACACTACTCCAAGACTCCTAGGACTCGAATTAGAACCTAGGGCTCTGATACCAAACTGTCACGACCCAATTTCCAAGGGCTCGTGATGGCACCTAAACAACATTTGCCTAGGCGAACCAATGAAACAAGATGCAGAAAAGAACAATAATGTGAAAAGATCATAAATGGATATATAAATATAAAAGGGTGAAGTCCAAAAGAATATATCCACAAAAGAATTGGAGCATTCTAAGAGTGACTCAATAAAGTATGAATATACATCAAAGAAATCTGAGTCCTATCTCTAAGTGACTCCGGCGGTATGCCACCACGGTCTGTGTGGTCGGCACCTCAATCAAAAGTCTCAGAAGCCTCGGGAACCGCTAACGTCCGGGCTGCTGACTGGATGAAGGACCTGCGCACGTAGCAGAGTAAGTTATGAGCCGAAGCCCAGTAAGATCACCGACAGGCCCGTTAAGGTACCCTTGCGGGACAAGTCGCTACATGCATCATAAGCAACAACATACTATAGTAATCATACAACAAAGTAGTGAAATCACAAATAGATGTAACACATTCCATACAGACAAGTAGTAACCAGAAGTCTCAAGGATTATGCCCATCCAACGTAAGGCATAGGTCAACTCAGCGGCGGTTTGGAGGTCCAATCTCTACTCCCGTGCCGACTAACCTAGACCTACGATGGACTAGCAACACCACTACTAAGTATCAACCATATACCGTGACCCGAAGTCACTATCACAATCATGAATAAGTAGACCAACGACCCGTAGTCGTTGGCTCATCTCAAATCTGTCTACGATCGCACCACACCCCCTGTCAAGTGCGTCGTATCTCAATAAATCAAGTGACCACACCACACCCCCTGTCAAGTGTGTCACATCTCAAAGATCAAGTGTCCACACCACACCCCCTGTCAAGTGTGACACATCTCATAGTATAGGCGACACCACACCCCCTGTCAAGTGTCCCTCTAACAGTATTAATATCCACGACATTAATAACAATAACATAAATAATAACAGAAATATTAATAACGATAATATTTCACAGTCACCGTAACCTAGGTTGGTTATGCTAGCTGAACGTAAGGCGAAGGTTAACCCGACCACAGTTTGGGGGTACAATCCCTACTCCCATATCGTCCAACCCAAGGTTACGTATAGACAGCACTACCCAACCCGGCACGTGAACAAATCAAGTACCAATATCATACAAAAGCCGGCAAAATCCTCGGCAAGACATTTATCATGACATGCCGGCAACATCCTCGGCCATGTCCCAAGTTCTTGCTATCTAAGCATGGCGTAGCAAGCGTTACTACGATATAAATTTAAGCTACCTCGACGTAGCGTTTAGACCGGCACATACCTCGGTCGAGTCACAATCTCGCTATTTATAACAAACAATAATAGCAAGTAATTCACATCATTAATCCTAACCATTGTTAGGTGTATATATGCGTACATGAAGCATACTAGCATGAAGGAAGAGTCCACAAGCACAATAGAGGTCAAGTCTCACTTACCTCGAAATTCGGGCTCAAATGCCGGGAAGAATCTCCTTTCCCGCTCGCCTTGTCTGCGAAGGACTCTCCACTAGGTCTATTAAGACAAGATATAGCACATATGAGTGCTCAATTATAGCTATTTAAGCCTATAGGCATCCTAGGGTAAATATTACCAAAATGCCCCCGGGTAGGGCCGAGCCCTAAATTTACAAAATGTACTTTTCCGGACTCCCCACGCTCCCGTGAGTCCAAAAGTACACTTAGATTCCACATGCGAGCCTTGCTCGATGTCTTTCCCCAATTCTTAAGAATCTAGGGTTCTAACCCATTTCCAAGAATCAACCCTTTGATTTTTGTGTTAATCAACATAAAGATGGATTGAAAGGGCTTACCTTAAGTGTAAGTATGATTGGGTCTTCAAGAAATACCCAAAAATCGCCTCAAGAGCTCACCAAATGATTTTTATAAGTTATGAACCGAAATGGCCCGAAATGGCCTTTTTATAGCAGTTTTTTTTTGCCTCTGTGACAGCTTCTTTTGAAAAAATCATAACTTTTGATAGGAATGTCAAAATGACCTGAAACCGGTGCCATTAGAACCACAACTCAAAGGGCTACAACTTTCATGTTTTGAGTTTTTCCTAATTCCTTACGTATTGGCCGGAAAATCAGATTTTATCCGGCTGTTTGCGCCAAAACAGAACAGAAAAGTCGCACCAGATTTTCTACTGTTTTAGAGGCAAAACGGGACCCTACGAAGCTCGGAATGATCCCAAATTTTGCACACAAGCCATAAAATACTTGGGTGACATGCTCGTCAAGACGGAACTCAATTCGGACCTCCAGAACTCAAAAAGTGGGTCCCACGGCAAAGGTTCAATTTTCGACTTTCGCCAAAATAGCGAAATTTAACCAAACGACCTCAGAATCCAATTCCGAAAGTTGCTACAAGTCACAAATGACTATACGAACCTAACGGAACTTTCGGATCTCTCATCGGAGCTCATTTGCTCAAATCGAGCTCGGAAACCTCTTTTAACTCTTTTAAACTTCCGAAACGGGGACTTTATCAAAAGTCCTATCAAACGAGGTCCGTTTTCAATTTTGAAGGTTTCTACATATCATAAATGACGAGACGGACCTAACGGTGCGCTCGGATTTTCCATCGGGGTTCGTTTACTCAAAACGACCTATCGAAACCCCAAATTCCTTCCGGAATTTCATAAACGGATCCTTTTCTCGAAAACCTATCAAACGGACTCCGTTTCGACTCAGATTTCACAGACAGGTCATAAATGACCTAACGGAGCTTTTGGGACTGTCGACACGCAAATCGAGGTCCCGAATCCCGTAACAACTATTTGAGGGTCGTTACATTATGAGCATATGACTTCATTACTATCAGATAGAAACATATATTTTGATATTTGTTAAATATTTACTCGTAATTTGAGGAGACAATTGAGTTCATATTAGTTAATTATGGTGATATATCCTTGATTTTAGACGAATTTCAATAAAAACCTAGTTAAACAAATTTCATGAATCAATTTAGTTTTTCAAGAAAATTTGTAACATAAAATATTGTTCAGCTACCCAAAATAGAAATTTTAAGATATGTATTACGCATGATTTTTTGACATACTAAATTATTTTTAACCCATGTAAGGTTGTTTTCATATCCAAAACAATATGACCATTACAATTGAATGAGTTATCTAAAATCACCTTTTTGTTACAAATTTATGTATTTATTGTAAATGTGGATGATCACTATCCGCCATTTATTTACTGGTAACCTATGGCTTAATACTCCACTTAGTCCTCATGCTTAATTCTCATTTAGGCACCTCTTAATTCTCGTAACTTTTGGGATGACATAAGTAGAGGATATTTTGCTCTATGAAAAACGCACTTGAGAATAAAATAAGTTCTTCATTCTCCTCCTCATATATCTTATCTTATCTTGTTCTTGTTCTTGTTCTACTTTGCTATTAATTTTACAACACTTCTAAATTTAAAGTGGTTTACCTAAACAAAATTTTGGCACAAAAATGAAAGTCCAAAAAATCTTATTCTTGTTTTTAATATGAGAGTTAAGATTGATAGTGAGACGAAAAAAGTTATTTTTAAAGCTTAAAATGATTTGTGAAACCTTTCAATATTTTCACACAAACAATACAAGAAGGTGAAGGAACTTTTTCTTATGGAAAAAGAGGACATGTTGGCTTTCGACGTGGGCATAGCAAATGCCCTCAAACGTTTCCTTTATTAACTTGATTGTACAATGGTAGATGTAGTTATGCACCAATACAGGGGCAAAAATTCCCATAAAAAACTGTCATAAGAAATATTGACACGTGGGGACTTAGTGAGGAGTGAAGTTGGGATAGCAATTTGCTGTGAGGATGACAAAATTTGGGGTCTTCCCCTTTATTAATAGTAGTAATAAAGCTTCAGGGACTTTGAACATGAATCCCAGTATATAGAGTCGTCAAAATGGGCTTGGCCCGTGAGGCCAGCCCAGCCCAGCCCTTTAATTAAGTAGAGTTGGGTCAAAGTTTTATTAGCCATTTTAGAAGTGAGGCCAAAAACACCAGCCTCTCTTGACCCGCCAGCCTCAAGGGTTGGGCTGAAATTAGGCCCGTGAGGCCCAAATCATAATTAATTAATTAATTAATTAATTAATTAATTAATTAATTATAGTCTTACCATAATTCACAAAAATAGTAAAATGATGTGCTAATATAGTAAAAAGAAAGGACTATAAAAAAAACGGAAAAGGGCCACATTTGCCCCTCTACTATCAAATATTGTCTGGACCAATCCTTAGTTATACTATCGGGACAGATTTACCCCTGCCGTTAGCATAGTAGGATAGATTTACCCTTGTCGTTAGTATAGTAGCATATATACTCCTATTTTCAAACGGCCAGCCACGGTGGAGTCCATGTGGGCGCCATGTCATCTCCCACTTCCATGTTGGACGCCATTTTTAGTCCATGTCATTTTTCTCTATACCCAAAACAATAAAATTCTCCAAAGACCACCTCCATGTTGTAGTTTACGTTCATATTCATGTATCAATATGTGTCTTTGTTGTCTCCTATGAGATTTTTGGTACCTGACTAGTTGAAGAAATGACCACCAAATTTTAGGGACCTTGCAGCAGACTTTAGGATGGGATTTAACGCTGGCCCACCGATCATGAGCAGAGAAGAATTTGAGGCTAGAAAAGCTGATCTAAAGAAGAAGAGTGAGATAGAGAGACTTGGAGAGAGGTAATTATGACCAGCCTAGTTTTCTGTTCTTGTTAATTCTTACTTCCTCCGGTCCATTTTATTTGATTGGTTTCACTTTTCGAAAGTCAAGTTGACCAATTTTTGGAGTCAAATTGAACTAGATTTAGTCAATATTTTAAAATTATAATTTAGATATTAAAAAACTACACGAAAAGTACTACAAGTTGCAATTCTTGTCATATTAATATGATGAAGAAATATATCTCAAAATGTTGGTCAAAGTTTACATTGTTTGACTTTTAAAAAAGGAAAGTGATCAAATAAAATGGACCGGAGGGAGTAGCATATATGCTATTTTAGTGGGTGATGTTAGAATCACATTCAATGGCTTAAGCACTGCGTATTGAGTTTTGCAAAGTATGTTCATACCGTAATTCAGTGGTAACTGAAAATAGCACATCACGATGCAATTTCGGTGGGTGATATTGAAAGTTTGTTCAATCATTGAGCTTTGAGTATTGAGGATTATGCAGTATCTAGTAGGATGATGGACTGGCAATTTATTATTTTGGGTATAGAGGGAAATGACATGGACTAAAAATGGCGGCCAACATGGAAGTTGGAGATGACATGGCGCCCACATGGACTCCACCGTGGCTGGCCGTTTGAAAATAGGGGTATATATGCTACTATACTAACGGCAAGGGTAAATCTGTCCTACTATACTAACGGTTGGGGTAAATCTGTCCCGATAGTATAACTAAGGATTGGTCCAGACAATATTTGATAGTAGAGGGGCAAATGTGGCCCTTTTCCGTAAAAAAAAACTAACTTAGGGTTTTACTTTAAGTATTCTAGTTCTAAACTCTTTTAGGACTACTTTTATTGAATTTGGTAAAACTTTAGTACATTTATGGTTATGGATTCTATCTTTTTATTTAAGTAATTTGTTTTGTTAACATCAATGACATGTAATGATCTACTTGATTCCAATTGAAGTTCTGAATGGGTGCACCGTGTTTATTCCTTTTAAAAGGCTCATTATTTGGTTTTGTTGTTTCTTGCATAGTTGCATTGAGTTATGTTACTCTTGTTGCATGTATCTATTAGAAAGTTTGAATGGTGCATGGATCTATTATGTTATTCTGAAGTTATTGTTCCACCTCTATTATGTTATTTTGAAGTTATGTTACTGTTAGTTTTGCATCTATATTATTCTCGTTTCAACTTAATTTTATTGAAGGGCTAGCCCGTCCTAACCCGCGACCCGCCTAGGGTTGGGTTGGGTCGAGATTTTTAAGGCCCTTTCGGAAGAAGGGTTGGCCCGTCCTAACCCATCAAATTTCGTAGCCTGCAAGGGCTGGGTTGGGTTGGGCTGGGCAGCCCATTTTGACAGCTCTACCAGTATAAAATTAGTTCAAAGTCCCAATATAAAATATTGAATTTAGTCAGGGGTGTTTGCCAATGTTAATATCTCAGTATAAAATACTGAATTTAGTTAGGAGTATTTGCTAATGCTAATGGAGAGTAAGTGTGTGTAATTTTTGGCTATTTTTTAATTAATTTTGGAACGGGATAAAACTCACGTAGGACTTCCAAAATGGCTAGTTATCAAGTTTTTCAAAAAGTAGCCTAAAACCAAATAGCAGTGGCGTAAGTGGGTATTCGCGCACTTTGCCCGTAAATATATGTTACTCGTGCAATTCGGCCGAAAAAGAAGTCGAGTATAAAAACATGATATTAGTATTGTTTTGCTTGGTTAGGTACAGCCTACACACAGAGAGAAAAGAAAAAGAATGTCGCAAGCAGGAGGAGGAGAGGAAGACAAGAAGCCAAGCGGGGATCAAGCTGCTCACATCAATCTCAAAGTCAAAGGCCAGGTTTTGTCTCTTTCACCTTTTCCCTATCCCACTACTAGTTGTGACACATGTTATGTATTTGAACCCTGTCCCTCACAAAATCCTGCTATTTAACTGGAGAAAGTAGAGGGCCAGGCACATTATCCACCCACTTTTCAACTCTGGTTTCCACAAATAGCGTTTGAATGTTTTGTTTGTTTTTTTCTTCTATTCCATTTATGGATTTAAGTTATTTGCACTCCCTCTCCACCTTGGTGGGGGTAACATAAGTTACCTGTAATTGAATGTCAAATAATCCGGCAGTGTAAATCTTTTGCAGACTTGAGTGGTTGTTTAGCTTTAATGGTGGGATTGTTTTTCTTTTATGACTTGTGACATTACATTCTTTAAGAAATCCAATTCAGTACATTTAGTTGCACCAAATCACCTTGATTCTAGTCTACTGGAAAATTGTAATTTGGTGAAAATTCAATGATTAGCAATCTCGTGGTTTATTGGGTTGACTCCCCTCATATTACTTTGTCATTACAAGTATATGGTTAACTTTTTGAAATGGCGTTGTCCCACAAGCTTGTGCACCTCAACTAGTCCATTGGCTGCATCCTCACACCCGTACATGTACGGGTTGATCTTGCTCACCAAAGTTTAGGCAAATCGGGAAGCAAACACCTTAGTTTTGTTGTCTTTACTGAAACTTGAACCTTGATCTCCCATGGTTCTCAATACAACTTGACAGCACTGCAAGTATATGTTATATCTTGTTGGCATGTGGCACGGAAAACTATAAAAAAAATTAGTGTTTTATCTAATCATTGGCTTTTATCATTCTCAAAAAGAATCTAAGTTGTCTCATAAGGCATTTGTGTTAACCTGTTTTACGATGTTTTAACTCGTCTTTTCTGTAAAACACATTATTAAATTTTCAAAAAGAAAAACAGACGGTCTAACAATTTAGGGTACCTCAAACTTTACTCATCTTTATTTCTTGCTCAAGAGAAAAAGTTTACTTATACCTATCAAAAAAGGAAAAAAAAAAAAAGTTTACTTAAGTTTTCCCTCTTTCATGAAGTTAGAGGCTAGAGCTGTACGTGCCAAGGCATAAAGGCCTCATTTTAAACGCTAATCGTTGATTTATTTTACGTTTGAAAATCTTAAGAAAGGAAGTCACTAACAGAGAATGAATTAGAAGAAAAGAGAAAAGAGCACCAACTTGTACCAGATTTAGAAGTAGACAACTGGGTGCTACTGCCTTTTCAGTTGATCTGCAAACAAACATTTAAATATGGTAGAGTCTTCGATTAAGTTTCTCTATGAAGTTAGAGAACTGATGAAAAATATGGTATTTAGGCTTCTTTTACAGAGAATCGATATGAGAGTAAATGTATCCAGGTATTCCTTTGGGACGAAAAGGATCTTCTGTATGTCTGTCACTTATTTTATTTGGATATGCCAGTTTCAGTTTCCATACACAAACATTTGGTGACTGTGGACGGTGGGGTGTACCACTTGTTGCTTTTGTATTGTGGTAAATTGGCTTTCTCAGAGCTTGAGTGCAATTTTGTTTGATCAATGCTAAACCAACTTTAGTCTAGGTTAACATCGTGGATGCAAAGGACCATGTAGTGGTTCCTGGTATTCGTCAGTGATGGATCCCATTAGTGTCTTGTGTTAATTGGTCGGTTCTCGTGTTGCTTTACTGTGGAGCTAGATGTTTTTATGGATGATATCATAGAAATTTATCAACTTTCTTTGCCATTGGCAAAAGAGGACAGTAGCTATAAACTATGATTTACGTGTCGTGTATCTGTGTAGTTCTTCCTGTCATTACACGGTAAACGTGGGTCGACTGGAAAGTACCATTAGTTAGAAACATACACTTCTCTTTCAGGCTTTATTTTCTTTTGCTAGTCATTACAATCTTGTCTTTGCCTAGAGAAATATAGTTTGATTTACCCACATATCATAGTACTAATTAACAATCTGCAGTGGATTTTGTTTGCTTTTCCCTTCATTTATCTCTCCCCCTTAAGTCGTTGTATGGATGAGGGCAGCCTATTAAAGTTTTAAGGAAAAAATGTATGTATGCACACACTAATGAGGAGGAAGATGGTCTGACAGAATGATTGATTTGGTTTGGTTTATTGGTTGCAGGATGGCAACGAAGTATTTTTCAGAATCAAAAGAAGTACTCAGCTTAAGAAATTGATGAATGCATATTGTGACAGGCAGTCAGTTGATTTCAATTCAATTGCCTTCTTGTTTGATGGTAGGCGCCTTCGAGCGGAGCAGACTCCAGATGAGGTCTGTTGCTCTCTCTCTCTCTCTCTCTCTCGCACGCGCACACACACACAGAGTAGATCAAATTGGAGTATTTTCTAATGATTTTTCTTCTTTGCTTCAGCTGGAGATGGAAGATGGTGATGAAATTGATGCTATGTTGCATCAAACTGGAGGCACAAGCTTTTGAACACCCCCCTCTCCCCCCCTTAATTTTCATGGACATATTAGTATCTTTTCCGACATGGACATATTAGCATGTTTCCAGATTTTTAACTTAAACGAGGCAAAGTTGTGTTACTCTATGTCTGGTATAATGTAATGAATATGGTCCCGTTACTTGAGTTGCACCTGCTCGTTTTATAGTTACTGCTCTTCATAATCATGAAAATGCATCTCCTTTAAGTTTTCTCTATCATTAGTTTAGTTGGAATGATCGAAGTCAACTCGAGGCTTTTGTTTGTTCCTAGTAATCCTATCATCGTTGATAGAGAAAATGCTGAGTCTGCGAGATTGGGAAAACTTCCTCACCTAGTGATTCAGATGAGCCTTACTCCAAAACTAGCTAATTTAGAAGCCATGCATAGGGAACACAAATAGCATAGTTAACCCACCCCATGCCATGCAAAATTCGTTAGCCACACAAGCGAAACGAATGAGAGCTATTTTCAATTCCTTGGAATCTAAAAAGGGAACAGTCATATTCATCCTTTTTGATGATTTGGTGGACCACAACAGTAAAGTTTTCCCACTTTCTTGCAACTCGGGGCTGAAGTCGAGAGCTGTCACTACTAGAGCATGGGATGGTGTGTGATACAATCTTGGCCGAGACTGCATTCATAGCAGTCCTGCAGAAACGTGGTCCTTTGAAGCTTCATCGGACAAGATGAATTAACATAGGTAAAATATAAGGAAGAATTCGTGCACATTAGACATACAACATGCTTTTAAATAAAAAGGACTGATCAAGATTGTCATTCAATCTCTTTCTCGGGTCCAATATACATGGTACAACATGCTGAAATTAAAATAAGTATGCACCCAACTAACCTACCAAAAGACGGCAAGACTCTTGAAGAGCCCATTCCTAGAAATTGTGATAGCGCAGCCTGAAATACAAAATGATAGGAGCATCATTTAGCACAGCCTAAGGAGGCCTCAACATAATATAGTAGGATAACAGAAAAGGAAACTCGACTTCGACACACCACTACAATGTGTAGTATCAAAACTAATTTGCTACTTCATGCAGATAAGTATATGAGAATGCAGTCGCAGTGAACAGGGTTATGTTCTCCAGTCTCTGGTGATGTAGCACTATGCATAGCTGAATAGCAGTGTGTTTCACAAATCACCTATCCTACCCATTCGCATATTTAGAACTGCTAGTTGGATTTTTTTGAGTTAAGTGTGCAATTGTGTGACTACATTATCTAAAAGCTTAAAGATTTCAAAAATGACACTATTGTTTACTTTATACCTCTAACAGGCCACAACTGCACCCTGCATTTTTTGTGAGCTAAACATGTGCAAATGTTGGTAATAGATGTACGACCTGCTACCTCGATATTATTTAGAATTGTTTGACCACCTCATTTCATAGCATAAACTTCTAGAGGAGACACTTTGTTTATTATATTTCTTAACATAAAGAAACCTTCCATTCTCCCTAAAATGTCACTATATATCTGTGATATTCTGACAAATTATAAGAAACAGGATAGCACAACTGTTTGATCTTCTAACATTTTGTGCAGATAATTACCTAACAAAAAAGGAAAATGAGAAGACAAGGCAATTCCATAGCATATAAAGCTTCTCTATACAAGAAACAAAAAGTGTGATGAGATCCAGACCTCAATAAACTGGATATTGGCAACTCTGCTGGTTTTCTCAAGCTGAAGTGCACGTGCTAAAGTTATCTACGGACAGTAAATGGGTTATAACACAAATTCAGCTGGAGTATGTGTCTAAAGAATCAGAAAGTTGGATCACATAAAAAAAATAGAGTTCAGCATAGTACCTCAGCAGAGAAAGCTAGTACACCCAGTACAACCATTAGAAGGAAAGAGTACAAACTAGGGAGTACAAAGTTCTGCATTCAACAAAATAGGACAATTAGGACAAAGATATTACCAAGAATCCAGAAGGATAATTATCCACTACATTCTTCCAAGGAAGATAAGTACAAACAGACTCAACTTAAAACTAACTCGTGAATACAGATAGATAGATACAGGCCTATGAAAACTGAACTCTGCAAAATATCCTTCTACTTTTCTTGTAGGGTGCTCTCAAATATTATTAGTTTTTCAATAATACAATAAAAATTGCAAAATCACCCTCTTCAACATAAAGTCAGTAGCTTCATATATAAGTTCTTTTTAATAGGAAAGAGGTAAGTGATTTGCAATTCAAACTTTACAATATTTAAAGATGGCCGTGTATTTTCTGAACAAAATAAATGGAAGAAACTTTCTCAATTTAACATGGAGAGGAGGGTCACACGCAAACAATTACGTATGACATTTCCATAATAGCATTAATGTACATTCCATAAACTGAATGCAAGTGAAATATTTATCTCAGCAAAGCTTCATATGCAACGTGCAACAGTATTAATCTACTAAAATTTAATGCATTTGTGTCTACATTTCACAAAGGACGAACAAAAATATACTATATCTTACTTCAAAGGCAAATGTAGATATTGCAGCAGCAGGACTAGCAAGCAGACCAAATGAAAAAACTGTAAGCCTGGGGAAAAAAAAGATACTTGCTTAAGAATCATTTTAGGATAGGAAAGGGTCAGTGGAAGATAAACTAAAAGGTACAACCAGAGTTAATAGACATCCTTACATATCGTTCAGCCTTTGACTAGTTATCATATACACTGTTCTTTTGCAGAGGATACATAATCACAACTGTTAAAGAACCTTTGAAAAATCAAGCCGAATTCCTCTATTGTTGAGCTTCAGGCATCAAAGATTCGGGACCAGAAAGGAAACTCTGTTTTCTACATGTCATTGAGATTCTATAAATCATTTGAGGAACCATGATTGTGAGTTTACATCAAGGGTTGTGCTGTGAACTAAGCACAAATGGAAATCCCTTTGTTCTGGTTCTCAACTTACCACTATCTCATGCATAATAACCTTTAATGCCATACATCAAATTGATCAATTTTCTTGTCCTCTTGTGATTTAAACTGTTAAAGATATTATTCCCTAGACTGACCTACATAGAACTGTAAGGCTATGTCCATAAACTACAATTCAAGTACTAAACCTTCTTTTATCATTAGCGGGGAGAGAGAGGAAAAGGGAGAAGGGGCAGAGAGAGAGAGAGAGAGAGAGAAGCTCTTCCACTATATCTGTAAACCAAGTTTATGCATATAGATAATGATGCAACAACCCATTCTTAGATTACAGAAGCAACAATCTTACACTGGTTGATCTGCTGCCCTGGCTCCTGCTCTTGTAAGGCAGTAGGCGATTCCACTGGCTATAGATGAAAATAACCCAACCAGGACAGCAAAGATATGATGGCCACCCTTGGAATGAGATTCATTTGTTTGAAGAGCATTTTGCAGAACTCCTGTAAAAAAAAAATGTTCCTTTGCTGATACTTCGAAAACTCAATAAGAAATCACATGATATTTTAAGCTTTTGCTCGAGTTTATCAGTCTTTCCAAATATAAAAGGTGCAATTTTTCAGTAATACAAGTGGATGGTGTTCATCTTTTCCCATAACCATAGTAATTAAACTAGGCCCATATGTGTTATCAGAATTCCAGGAATTCAGAATAATTCGAGGAAATCTCAACTGAACAGGAGTTTTACAGAGAAACTCGAGTTGACAGTTACACTAATGGGGAAAATGTAATGGGAAGAAGAAGATTTAGAGAGAGAAAGTACTTGTATATTCACAGAAGATCAATTAATGACTATTACATGTATTTATACTAAAGTAAAAAGATGTAT
Organism: Petunia axillaris subsp. axillaris; assembly: GCA_029990575.1. Lineage (NCBI taxonomy): Eukaryota > Viridiplantae > Streptophyta > Magnoliopsida > Solanales > Solanaceae > Petunia > Petunia axillaris. Next base: position 4,884,728 of record JARKNS010000001.1, on the reverse strand, counting down.
TAGCTAACAAAGATATTGACTACACTGAATAAAATCCTCTAACTGAACTAACTGAATTGATTCCTTCCTAACTACCATAACTGCTTTTGTGACTTGGGCCCCAATTAACTGTTTTTGCTGACTTGGCTTCCAACTGTTTCTGAGTTGGCTCAAATTATCCTTTTCATGTATCAATACTTCCCCCTGAGAAAGATCCTTGACCACAAGGATCAAAATGTGGAAAGCGTGTCTACAACTCATTAACATACTCCCAAGTAGCTGCATCTGCACTCAATCCTGTCCATTTAACTAACACCTGAGCCACTGATTTGTTGCCTCTCTTCACCATGCGCCTTTGTAAAATGGACTCCGGGATGGGGCAATGAGGGTTGGCTGTTGGCAATATCGAGGACAGGGGGGTATGTAATTTGTTCAGGTAAGTCATGACAATTTTTTAATGAGGAACATGAACGGTAGGGTGTAGGGTGTATCTTGACTGAAGAAGGAACAAAAGAGTATGCAACTGGACCAACTTTCTTGACAATATGAAATGGACCATAGTACTTGGCAGCTAACTTGTGGAAAGGTTGAGGAGTCACGCTAATCTGTTTGTAAGGCTGAGCTTTAAAGTACACCCAATCACCCACATTAAAATTTCTGCCACTTCTATGAGAATCAGCATGTAGCTTCATCCTTAATTGAGCTCTATTTAAGTGATGCTTTAATAACTGCAGTTTGAGCTCTCTATTAAGTAGGGCATTGTCAACTTCAGTCGATGAGGATTCCCCAGGTAAATAAGGCAGGTGAATAGGGAGTGGTTTTGATAGCTGAATGATAAGATGAGTTATACCAATATTCAGTCATGGGGATGCAATCATACCAGCTAGTAGGATCCTCAGAATAAAAACACCTTAAGTATGTCTCTAAACATCTGTTTAACACTTCAGTCTGGCCATCAGACTGAGGATGGTAAGAAGAAGAAGTGTTTAGCTGGACACCTTGTAGTGAGAACAACTCTTGCCAAAAGGTGCTAAGGAAGACTGCATCTCTATCACTTGTGATAGTATCAGGAAGCCCATGTAATCTGTACACAATATCCATAAATGCCTTGGCCATAGTCTGAGCTGAATAAGGATGTTTCAGTGGAATAAAGTGGCCAAATTTACTCAATCTGTCCACCACTACTAGAATCACCTCATGGCCATGAGATTTTGGAAGACCATCAATAAAATCCATGCTAATTTGAGACCATACAACTTCAGGAACTAGTAATGGTTGCAGCAACCCAGGGTATGCTGCAAGATCAGCTTTGCTTTTTTGACAGATATCACAAGATTGGACAAAGAATTTGACATCCTTCCTTATTTCCTTCCAGTAGAATAGAGTCATCAATCTCTTCAGAGTTGCTTCTACCCTTGAATGGCCCCCTTGAAGTGTTGAGTGCCATAGTTGTATGATATCCTTCCTTAATTGCTGGACTTTACCGACGACTAGCTTCCCTTTTCTTCTTAACTGATTATTGGTCCATATATATTGTGATTGAGCTGAACGGTTAGCTTGCAGTTGCTCAATAAGTAGTTTGACCTCAGGATCTGCATCCTGACTATTAGTTATGGCCTGAAGTAGATAGTGTTGTTAGCAGATATAATCAATGATAACAGCTCAGCACTAGATACCCTAGAAAGAGCATCAGCAACCTTGTTCTCCACCCCTTTTTTGTATTCAATGACATAGTCAAAAGGCATCAACTTGGCCAGCCACATAAGCTGAGAATTTGTGTGCAACTTCTGCTCCATCAAGAACTTTAGTGCCTTTTGATCAGTCCGGATGATGAACTTCTGTCCCAAAAGATATTGAGACCATTTAGTTACTGCATCAACTATTGCGGTATTGCCAAAAGCTCTCTATCATATACTGATAAAGCAGCATGTCTAGGTGAAAGAGCCTTGCTAATAATGGCTATAAGATGACCTCCTTGCATCAAGACAGCCATTCCATAACCGCTTGCATCTGTTTCATTAACAAAAGTTTTGCTAGCATCTGGAAGTGCCAGCACTGGAGCTTCAGTCAAAGCTTGCTTTAGCTGATCAAAAGCAGTAGAAGCTTCTGTGTTCCATCTGAAGTTATCCTTCTTTAGTAGGTCTGTTAAAGGCTTGCTTATCAGGCCAAAGCTTCTTATGAACCTTCTGTAATAACCAGCTAACCCCAAAAACCCTCTTAGTTGCTTAAGAGTAGCAGGTAGCGGCCAATTCTTCACAGCTGCAATCTTTTGAAGGTCAGTTGAAACACCCTCTGCAGTAATGAAATGTCCCAAATATTCTATCCTATTAACTCCAAAGAAACATTTACTCTTCTTGGCAAACAACTCATATTTCCTCATTTCATTAAATACTGACCTTAGATGGATTAAGTGCTCCTCTATACTCCTACTATATATGAGTATATCATCAAAAAATACCAAGACATACTTTCTAAGGAAAGCATGGAAAACACTGTTCATTAACCCCTGGAAGGTAGCAGGTGCGTTTGACAAGCCAAAAGGCATTACCAGATATTCAAAATGACCAGAGTGAGTCCTAAATGCAGTCTTAGGAATGTCATTGGTAGCCATTCTCAACTGATGATAGCCAGACCTTAGATCTATTTTAGAAAAGATCTTTGAACCTGCTAACTCATCCAATAAGTCTTCTACAATGGGAATAGGGAATTTGTTCTTAACAGTGTGCTTGTTCAAATCTCTATAGTCCACACACAACCTCCTAGGTTGAATTGTCCCTTGTTCCAACATCTGCTGCACTAATGTTTCAATAATATCTTTTTTAACAGCAGGGTATTTGTAAGGTCTTTTGCTGATTGGTTCAATACCAGGTTGCAATTCAATTCTATGGTCAAAAACACCTCTGGAAGGGGGTAGTGTTGCAGGCTCCTACAGATCTTGAAACTCACTTAACAATTGCAACAACTTAGGATCCTTATCAATAACTTCATGAGCTTCTAGGGAGTACCATTGACCAATATTTTCATCACAAGGCATCACTTGAATCATGGCTAGTTGAGAGTTAATACCTGAAAGTTTTGACAGCTTAGTAGCACTAGCGGATTTGATTTGATTGCCTGCACCCCTTAGGACATGTCTCGTCCCTTGATATTTGAATTCCATGGTAAGAGAACTGAAGTTCATCTTGATGTCCCCTAGTGTTAATAGCCATTGGGTAATAACAAGAATTTAGTTGTGAATTCAGCTACCTGCAGCAACCAAGAGAGCTGACAACCTCTATCAACTTTCATCATGCTACCATTAGCAACAGCCACTACTTGAGGAGTAGTAGAGCGAGTAGGACATCCCAATCAGTTGACCAGATCCTCATCTATAAAATTGTGGGTACTACCACTATCAATCAGTATGTGTAATGGCTTCTTACAATGGTAACCAGTGACCCTCATAGTTTTGAACCCCAACGAGCCATTCAAAGCATGTACAGATATAGCCATTTGTTCCATAGGCTGCTCAAGTTCAATGGTCTGATCTTCAGCTTCCAACTCTTGTTCTATTATCTCCTCATGTTCCTCCAACTCAAAAAGATACAACTGCTTTACATTCTTGCATTTGTGACCTAAGGTGTACTTTTCATTGCAAAAATAACACAACCCCTGTGCCCTTTTTTCATTCATTTCCTCCATGCTTAGTGTTCTTCTGTTGGTGGTTTTGTGAGGGTTGGAATGGTCATTTTTGAAGTTCTGGTAGGTGTTGTCAGTTCTTGGTGTAGGTAGAAGGGGTTTGTTCTGGTATCTGGTATCAAAAGTGGTCTTAAATGCAGGTTTATGGTTAGTAACTGTAACAGGCTGTCTGTACTCTTTAGAATTTTCTTCATTTAGGGATTCTTGCATTCTAACCAATTTATAAGCTTCATATAATGTTTGGGGATTAGCCATTCTTACTACTTTATTCAAATTTGGCTTCAACCCACCCCCCCCCCCCCTCCCCGAAGAAGCAACTTAATGCATTTTCTGGTTCAATGTTAACTCTAGTAAGAATTCTATCCACCTATTTTTGGTACTCTTGAACAGCACCAGTTTGGGTAAACTATTTTAATTCCTCCATGGGATCATCGTAATCAGACCCAAATCTTTCTATTAATGCTAAAACATAATCACTCCAAGTAGGTGGTATAGAATACCTTCTAGTCCTCATGTAAGCTTGATGCCACTGTATTGCATCTCCTTCCATGTGCACCGCTGCAATTTTGACTCTTTGACTCAAAGGTATATCATCAATGGTAAAGAATTGATCGACCTTGTACCGCCAGGATCTAAGGTCATCCCCAGAAAATCTTGGGAATTCTAATTTTGATAACCTAGAGAAGTATGAATTATTAAAATTTGTAGAACCCTTTTCCTTGAACTGGTGTATCCCTTCTTCATGTTCTTCTGATTGTCTGTCCATGGAAGGCCCAGCTCCTCTCCTCCCCCGTTCTTCTTCACCTCTACTGCATTTAGAATTCCCCAATTGCTCATTTAATTCTGCTACTGCATGATCCAGTTTCTTCAAATTAGAAACTTCCCCGCTGAGAGTAGTGATTTCCCCTAACATTTTTTGCATCATTTCTTTAATTTCACCCATTTCACTCAAAGAACTTTCATTTGATCTCGTGTTTTTCGTCATGATTGCCAAGGATTGATTGGCTCTGATACCAATGTTATCAGAATTCCAGGAATTCAGAATAATTCGAGGAAATCTCAACTGAACAGGAGTTTTACAGAGAAACTCGAGTTGACAGTTACACTAATGGGGAAAATGTAATGGGAAGAAGAAGATATAGGAGAAAGTACTTGTATATTCACAGATGATCAATTAATGACTATTACATGTATTTATACTAAAGTAAAGATGTATTAGCTAACAAAGATACTGACTATATTGAATAAAATCCTCTAACTGAACTAACTGAATTGATTCCTTCCTAACTACCATAACTGCTTTTGTGACCTGGGCCCCAATTAACTGTTTTTGCTGACTTGGCTTCCAACTGTTTCTGAGTTGGCTCAAATTATCCTTTTCATGTATCAATATGTCAAATTGGCGAGGGCCTGTAGGTTAGCTGTCTACTAGTTCAACCAACCGTCCCAACTGGTTGAATTGTTTTAAAATGTAAAAGAATTACAATCAAATGACCTCCAATATAAATACAAATCTAAACATAGACTTCATAAACAGAGGGCTTTAAGATCAGTTGGTACAAGTAAATAAACTACAGCAGAGAGGGGGGGGGGGGGGGGGTAAGGAAAACACATCTGCCAGAGCTAAAAAAGGAGGAAACTCTTTCCAAGATACCCCAGAGAATGCCAGAATGAGGAAGACAGTCACAAGTCCAAAAGTGGTACTCATAAGTTGGATACTGGTATGGTTAAGGGATAAGGATTAGTCTGGACAATCTTTGTGGAAGGAAGAGAGACCAGCGAATAGCAAATCAGTCTATCACATTCCACTAGCAAGAAACTAGAAAATGTGACATTTTTGGGGCACCAGGGCTCTAGTCAAGTTTTCACAAACATGAGCATGTGAAAACAGTTTCTGCACCGCCAAACAGTAACAGTGGCAGCACAATCAGCAAATATTGACAACATAAGACTAAAAAAGCTACATCAGAGGATCTATGGGAATGATCAAATCTTCTAGGTTGATCGTTGTCATCTATTAGCAGAAAGAACAAACAAAATCATCCATCACTCATCCTCAGGGAAGGGAGTCAAGAGGTGAAGAATGAAGATAATATAAGTCTACTCAGAACCGATATGAAGTAGCAGTTTCAGTTACCTGGCGGACAATAGGTAAAAAGGTGCAAATCATGACTGAAAGAAGGAAGTGAAAGCTGAGGGAAAGAAAGCAGCAGCCTTATTAACAACCACATCACGAGCTTTCATTAAGGAAAAAAATAATGCTTGACTATCAAATAAGAAATCCTTCAAATTTGCAGTTCTCTAACATGCCATGAAGAGGAATCACCTAACTCTTCTTGAATTCTTGTCTTAGTGTAGAATTAGCGATCACATGCATTCTTGCACAATTTTATCATTAGAACAGATTGCTTATGTTGAAGATATCTTTTCGGAATGTTCTTTTTGTATTGTCATGAATTATATAAGTAAACAGCCAATCAGCCATGGCTTGCAACCCTCTAGATATGATAAATCTTTACATACAGGGAAATGAATGAAATGCGTTGTATCAAAATTCACTAGACGAGCAAGATTATTGTGCTGAAATGAAAGACGTGTGTTAAGAAAGTATAGTATCACTAATATAAGCATAGATGGATAATATCAATAACAATGCAGTTCGAGGATTATTCAAATAAATCTGGATGTTGAGGAGAAAACATTAGTAACTCCTTCCAAGAAGTCAAACAATTACTGTATGAAAATAAAGCACTTTCTTCCAAGTTAATTCTCCCCACCCCCAAGAGCTCTCATTCAAACAGGTCTATGATTGAAACTAAAAGGACCTATTACAGAAATTAGCCTTGGGTTCAACGAGTCAAGGAAGGGACAAGCCATAGTCAGGCACTAGTTCATCGAGATCTCTATTAGAGACACGGGTGGGGCCGGCAACATTTATTGTAGATTTCAATCAACTTGAATCATCAGACGTCAAAATTCAAGTCCACTTTCTATCAAAAGGTCACTGTCTTGTGGTTTAATATTCACAAAAATTTCAGTTCTAAGCTTCTAATTGTTTGGTAACAACTTTCCATAAGACTTTGATAGTTCACAAACAGTAAGTCACAGATAGTTACTAACATCGGTACCTTGTGTCCTGACCATTGGCTGAAAAATAAAAAGCACACCAAAGAAGCTGCTAGCTAAACCTGCAACAAGAGAGTCAAGAGACAGAAAACTATATAAAGGTCCTCTAAAAAGCATATAAATCATGATTGCCAATAGCAAAACACCATCAGAAACATGTTCCTCCAAAAACCAATTCGTAGCTTGGGCAGTTAAGCCATTATCACTGAAGCCACCACTGCTTAAAGTATAACAAGGTAATAGATGAGTATATCATAAAGGAGAAATTGTCAAGAATGGGAAATTGAACCATGGTTCAACTGTTAGTCAAACTGGAAGCGGTGAAGGAACTCTTGATGATCCAGATCCCTTAAGCTAGCAGCACATTAGAGGGGCATTACTGAATGCAAGAAAGATATATTATGTTTATTTACTTTTTTTAGCATTACTATTATTATATGGTTAAGAAAAACTTCAGATGCATATGCACGCTCTCCCCCTCCCATCTCCCCAAACCACAAAACCCCTACAAACTTAGGTTTCTGCATAGAAAACAAGATCATTCAATGAAATTACTGACTTCATCGGAAAAAAAAAAAGAAGGAAACAAGATAAAAGGACAGACGTTGTGATAGACTTAGTATGTTGTCATGGTGAGTGCAAGATTAATGTATTATCTCCATTAATCTTTCAGTTTTATAGGGGTCAACAAAAGCTTCAGGTCTTCAAGTATCTCCTTACCCTGCCAAAGGGCAGTCTACAAGAAAAAGAAAAGGACCAGAAGTCGCCACCAGCTTGCAAAAGTGTTATGGTGAATGCATGAACAATAGGGGTTTCTTTTGGTTCACGTAGTAGTTATGCAAGGATTATAATGCAAGAAATGTTTATACCGTGAATTATTATGTATGGATTGTTATGCAGTAAATGATAATGTAGGGACTGTCATAAAGAGATTGAGTACTTAATGCAGTAAAGACACGTGTTTAGAGATGTGTGGATAAGAGTGAATAAAGACAAAAAGTTCCTTAAGTACTCAATCTCTTTCATTCTCAAAAGAGATTTGAGTACTTAAGGAACTTTTTGTCTTTATTCACTTTTATCCACACATCTCTAAACACGTATCTTATTCCACATTCTATCCCGCATAAAATAATTCCAAGGTGCCCGTATAACTTATGTGTGTATTAACAATGCGAAGTTTAATAAGGCCAACCAGACATTGTATTAAGTTATGTGGCAATTTGTTTTCCTTGTACAACCAACCAAATGTGGTATTGACTTTTGTGGAATCTTATGCTGAGATTGTTTTTGTTAGTGTGGTAAACCAAACGACCCCGAAGTTCATAATTTCTCCCATTTCACAGGTTGAGAAAAATTTCAGATTTTCAACATCTGTGAGTCCAAAAGGCTGAGACGCTAAAAAGAAATGGTATGAGTATCAGCTTCAATTACCTCAATCATGTTATAATATCAAAGCAGGCAAATGCCACCAAAATTCATAGAAACAAAAAAAAGTTTCAACCTGGAGATCCATTGATTGTGCATAAACATACCTCCTATTTCTGCAATTTTTAACTTCTCATGCAATGTGATCCTAGCGACAATTGAAGCTATAATTGGAGCAGCAAAGCTCAATGTGATAGCCTGGGACATAGGTAACCTCTGGATGCTGAAAAGTAAAATTGACTGTTTCATGGTTACTAGCAAATCATGCTCTACACTGTCTAATTTACAAAACAATAGGGGAGATATGGAATGAATAGGAAAAAGGAGACAATAATAGCAAAATTAGAGTGTACACAAGCAGTGGCATCCCACTGAATGTGAATGAAGGAGAGTTTCAACCATGAGGATCCATTTCTGAGCTCTATAGCCACACCTCACTTTCTTTCTTCATTTCAACTTGTCAACTCCCATAAATTTTGGGGAAAGATATATCCTACTTCTTATCTATAGTACAGACATGCATTAAAACAATTCTAACACCTTCTATATATTTCTTATTGCCAATTTATATTGACACCCATTTCATTTTCAACATTAAAATTAGAGTTTAGTATAATTAACTTATGAACTCCATAAGTTAAATAACAGCTTGATTCGAGATAGGTTGGATAAGTACTAGTCTTCTTTTAGCTATTCTGCAAAATAGTAAACTACCTTTTCAGGTCTGCAGATGCACCAATGTTATTCAAACCCTCAAGAGTCTAGTCTATGAGTATAATGAAGCTTAAAGCAGAGCCAAAAAAAAAAAAAAAAAAGATTTCATTTCATAAATCATGAATGTCAAAAGATTGTGTTTCAGCATCCACAGAAATATTTCTCTTATTAGATTGATATGGTCCATTGAGAAAGACTTCTAACGCTTAGTTTGCTTCTTGTTCTTTGTGGAGGGAGGGATTTGGGTGTTCTTTTCCTGTCTAAGAACACTGCTTACCTGTAGATGAAACTCATCACCGAGATGTATCCAGCAAGAGCTCTTAAGACCAAAAGTTTCCTGACACTAGTTGGCCCAAATATTGGTTGGCTACTTCTCCTCAACCACACAAAGGAAAGAATTAGGACTACTGTACATCTTGCGAAGGCTATCTCAAAAAGAGGTATTGATTGAGCTGCCATTTTTGAAAAAGATGAAAAAATGTATTAGTGTTAAAGGAATGCATGGCTAAAAGCTATCATAAAGGATTATAAACATCTTACATAATATATTGACTTAGAATTGTGATAACACCAAAACCTTGCTCAAGGAACTTGATATAAAAATCTAAAGTTGCATAGTGATTGCTTATTCAAAGGCAGAACCAGAAGCATACAGCAATAAGTCAAAACCATGTACTGTCTGAACCATATTGCATCAATAGGGGATAACTAGATAAGCAATGAGTCCAGGTCCTTGGACTCTTAAAAGGAATAATTAGTAATATTGCCCACTGAACCTACAAAACTTTCCTCTCTTAGATGTAAGTGCAGGGCATTTAATTCTTTCAAGAATTACCGCTTTCTGCTCAAACCCATGTCCTGTCCTCATTGGTCTATCACATACTCATAGCTATCAGCTACAACATGGGAATGAGTACTTTGTATAGATCCTTCAAAATACACCAAAAATCCCTATAATGCCAACTTCATAGCAGAATTGTATTTTATTTATAGAATGAATCCATGTAATATGCTTAAACAAACATCCCAATAATTTGCTAAACTCGCACAATTCCAAAGTAACCTGACTCTTGGTATGCACACTGTCAAAAGGTCAAACAAATAAGACATAGCACATACCAAGCCTTAATTAATCTCCAGACAACCCACTGTCAAGGAGCACTGCAACAATTGCTTGGATATGACATGCATTATCTTGTCTTTTCAAGGCACACACAATACACCAGGGGAATCAGTATTAAGCCCCCCCCCCCCCCCCCTCACAAACCCAGTCTCCCCTCTCCCTCCCCCCTTCTCCTCTGTGGCTGGGTATAGTGGGGAAACGAGGAATTCAATTGAACCTCCTTTATTGGCTGCGCTCCGCCACTGGGTGGATGGGGAAAATCTAACTAATCAATCTACATGACCATGTTGAATGTATTAAAAAACAGTTGCTTACACATGGAAGCTCATGGGCTTCGCTGACAATCAGTTTTGAGTAGCAGAAAGGTACAAAAAGTCTCTGTCTTTCTAAGTTATTGGTAGCTTCACTCTCGTAAAAATGTATGATACATGTGAAAATGGTTTGTCACTGACCGGTAAAAACATCTGACATAACTTCCATTGTGGAGTAGATTATAGATGACAAGACCACGCAGAGCAGACCAGAGTACCTCGATCCACTCCAGAGCCAATAAATAAACTGCAAAAAGGGTGATTTGTCGGGGTCACCTACTCTTATCACTTCCTCCTGCAGGTAATCAAAACATATTTCAGCATGAAAGAGTTGTAGAATTATAATATACTTAAAAACATCGATGACACAGAAAAATACTTTGTAGTTATATAGCAGTACTCCAGAGTTCAGTGAAAAACATGACATGGTAGAAATGATGCTACATTTCTGTCACTTGACAGTATCAAGACAATTCTCATTGTTTGATGACCAGTAATACTTACACATGTTCACAATGTGCCCAAAGGCAGATCTTTATAGTTTCTGGATTCTACGACAGCGACCAAAGGCGATAGTAACTTGGATTTTTGAATTCTAGTTTTTATACATATGTAGAAGTTTTCTTAAGCCAAAGCTACTGCGTTATGCCGAACCCACATATACAAGCTTACATCCGCCATTGAATGTGCCTCAACTGTAGGGGAAAAGTTTAAGATGGAATATTTCTCCTTAAAATTGTGTGGCCTAGTAGCCGATGAAGTGGATAAGAACCATGAGGTCTCAGGATCAAATCAGTGGAAGCAAAAACACTAGGTGATTTCTTTCCATCTATCCAAGCATGGGTCAGAGTTACCCAGTAACTATGCTAGGGAGAGGCACATGTACCTCGTGGAATTAGTCGAGGTGCGCACAAGCTGGCCCAGACACTACGATCATAAAAAAATTCAAAATTTACATCCATAGTTGGGAAACAAAACATAAAAAGAAAAATATATAAAAGCAAGACTAAAATTCTATTGTTAACAAACCAAACTAAGATTGATAACATATTGAGAATGCTTGACTGATGACTTAGAGTACTTTAAATCCCTATGTACCCCACTACCCCTCTTTAAGTATGGAAAATAATCACAATGTATTTCTGTATATTCACCATGTTATGTACTTCTACTTATTAAAATGTTATTACCATTTTCAAATATTACCTAAGTATTTCTAACCATTTATGTTTACAAAGAGCAATAGAACATTAGCTAGAACCAAACAAGAGCATAAAGTGATGGCATCGCAATCTGATCTGACATAGACAGATGAAATTGCTGGTTAGAAACTCGGTTGATAATAGGTCTGCCCTCTACCTTCTCCACCTAAATACCTGGCCTTTTGTATGTGGCAAGGTTAGCGGACCTACATATGCTTAAGGGGTATTAATTGATACACCTTTGTCGAAAAATTACACTGGATATATAGGTAAATAATTATTTTTATATGGATATAAACTATTTTTGAGTCCCGTTAGCAACATAAGATTGTCCAGGCTAGTGGTGAAGGGGGTATTAAACTTATAATTTAGGTCCTTAGTTTGAATCACATGCACAAGAATTGTACTTTTTGAGCTCCTTAGGCAAAAAAATTGTGTCCGCCACTGGTTACCATTGACGTGCACCTAAACTACAGATCACAAGCTCGGCTCTTACCACTAATAAAATATTGTGAGAATAAGGAGTTGTTTACCTTATTAGTGTTTGGCTTATTATTGCGAGGATAAGAGAGGGTGAAGATGTTGATTTTAGGCCTCACTGATTGGCTCAACAGCGGAGCTATTTGATCATCATCATCATCATCCTCCGTAATGGATTCAACGGCTGTGATCGACGGTGGGCTCACCATTTCCACTACAACATCGCCCTCTTCAATCTCCCCGTTCATCGCCATTGTGGTTTTTCCGACGAAAGAATGGATCCGTCAATTTGGCTAAAATGTCAACTTCCTAAATGTGGCACGGACTAAAATAGTTATACTGTGTTTAGTTAATTAATTGTATAGAAATTAAATTTGCCACAATGTTGTTTTTTAAATCTCTTTAGGTATTTTATCCAAGTATGATTAATATATGGATGTTATCTCGTAGATGCAACTGGTGTAAAATAATATAAACTTTGTATCCATTAAAATATATACAAAATTCTATACTACACTTATCGTTTCTAACACTTCAAACCGAAAAAACTAACATGAACAAAATTTTAATTTATTAGGATTTATGTGAACTTTTTTTAAGTAAAATTCACTCGCAACGAGTATATTTACATCTAACAAATAAATGCAAGATATATGTGTATGGGCCTAAATCAGTTTAGGTACACAAATCGAATTTGGATTCGAATATAAACAGATCTTTGTATCAAAGCTTGAATAAACGTGCAAAAGTAGACGTAAATGCGTAAAAGTAACTTGATTTCAATATATGGATATTGAGTACAAATTTGGGCAGAGTTTCGGTATATATTTCTGAATGCCTATTACATAAAATGAAACACTATTTATAGGTATGAGCTTTGCCCACGATCTCCACTATCTGCTACCATGTTGTCCCACGATCTTGGTATGTAGTGGCTGAGTTAGTGGGGTGGAGTAGTGGGCTGCAAAGCCGCTTAAACCGAGGGGATCCACCGAGGTGAGAGCTGACGACCTCGGTGGCTTGGCCCTGTTGCTTGACCGAGGTGAAGGTTACCGAAGCTCGGCTCGCGTCTCGCCTTCGGTGACGCATCCTCGGTTTCAAGGCCTCGGCGACTTGCTCAATCGCTTCGGCAGTTGTTTAGTTGTGACGTGTTCGGTCGTCTAAGATTTACGTGACCGGGGCAAATCGCCGTGGTCGATTTTTACCCAATACAGATAGTCCCCCCACTCCTCGGTTGCATACCGAGGTGACCGAGGAGTGGAATGAAGTTTAGCGGGAGAGTGACGTGGCTCGATCTTATCCAAGCGTTTCAAAAGTTGTCAACGGTTCGCGTCCCATCAGGTCACTTCTTGTGGACACGTGGCATTCATCCATTGGGCCTTTGAACTTCCACGCCGAAGTCTTCGCTTCTCCCAACGTTACAATGATGACGATGACGTCACTTCCCCTCGTCACCCACACCTATAAAAGGAGTGCTTTGTTGAACGCTTTCTTCACTTCTCTTTGAACGATCAACAGTGCAAAAAACCCCATAACCCTTTCAAAATCTTTCCAAGTTTCCGATCAACAGTGAAAACTTATTTTTTATTTCTGCCACCATGTCTACAACAATTTCTAGACAAGATTCTAGCGATTCTGGCGAGAGAGCCAGAGCTGATCAACTTGCTGCCATCACCGCTAGTGGTGAGTTTGTTACCACCGTGCCGCCGCTTCAGATGGTGGAGGCGGAGGGCGGTGAGGAGGTGACCTCCGACGTCGGCGCCTCTGGGCGGCGGAGGCAAAGAGTCAGGCATGAAATAGCCGCTGGAGACGACGACATCAGCTTGGAGGAAGAAGATGTTGCACATGGGGGAGAAGGCGCCGAGGGCGACGACGCCGCGGGCGGTGGAGAGAGAGGGGTTGCTACCGAGGGGGGATCTTCGGGCCCTGTGATTCCCCTCGAGCAAGAGCTCGAACCTCACCAGATAATCCCTTCCCACTTTGACAACTCCAAGGACCTAAAGCTACAAGCTCAGACGGCTGAGCAAGAGGGGAAGAACAGGAATGTCCCCGTTAACACCACCCCGACGCTCATAACTCAAGCTCACATAGAGCGGGTTCGGAGGGAGTGTCGATTTGAGCCCGAGGTGAAGGTTATCATCCCCGATCCAGCTAGTAGGGTGTGCCACAACATCGAGGGTATGTCTTTTGCTTATACATACCCCTTCACCATCGGTTTCTCTCTCCCGGTCCACAAAGTCATCGACGATTTCTGCCGGGCCTACAATTTGTGTCTGGCCCAACTTGGCCCCGGTGTCTGGAGAGTCGTCCAATGCATGGATTGGCTGAGCAAGGAGGCGAAGGTGGACTTCACTTTGCAACACCTTATTTCTCTTTACTACCCTTACTTCCACAAAGCTGGGGTGGTGGCGCTCAACAACCGAGGCAAGTTTGCCCTCCTCCACAAGAGTGAGGACCACGGAGACCGAGGCTGAAGTGAGCGGTACATCTTGTTGGAGACTAAGGTTTTATCCCCCGAGCCCAATTTCCCCGAACGGTGGAATAACACACGTAAGTGCCTTTCTTCTTACATTTTACTCCTCGATGGCTATCCATACTTTATTGACCTCGTCTCTCTATTGTTTCTTCAGCCAATAAGGTGGACATCGTGCCCCCGGCAGGGCTGACCGCATGGGTCAAAGCGATGACCGGGGCTCTCAAACGCCCCATAAGGACGTGGATGAAGATGGCCGCCGAACATGGCTGGCAGTGCAAGAGGCACGGTGAGTTTTGAACGAAGCTTTGATAGGTGGGTCACTTTGGATTCCGATTTTATTTTTCTGAGCTTTCTTCCCTCGGTGCTAGGTTTTCCAAACCGTGCCGCCAATACCAAGAAGAGCAAGAAGAAGAAGGAGGAGAAAAAGAAAGATGGAGAGGAGACCGAGTCAGATGATGATCTGGCTGCGGTGGCGGGAGAATACAAAGGCTTGAAGGCTTCCAAGTCTTCAAAAACTTCCAAGGGAGCCCCCGATCAAGGGACTTCCAAAGGTAACATTTCTCCTCGGTCGATGTCATGAATTAACATTCCTTTTCCGTTTTCTTACTTAAAAAACTTTTCCCTTGATCGCAGGCGTGAAGCGGAAGAGGGCTACCTCGAAAAAGCCATCCCGCTCGGTGACCCCTCGTACCGAGGTGGAGATTCCTCGCCAGCCCGAAGCGACAGCTGAAAGGCGCCGAGGATTAGTGGATGAGCCCGAGGATGAAGCTTTTGGGATTTGGACTCAAAGGGAAGTTGACGTTATCGGCCTTGAGGGCCAAGAACTCGAATCTGCCTCTGCTGCGGAAAAAGCCAAGGGCAAGGCTAAAGTCACCGAGGCTGGTGCTGCTGCATTCGTTGGAGAGGCTGGCACCGGATCAGTAAGAGCACATTCCGAACCCGCGAGGATTTCTTCCTCGGTGGGGTCTTATCGGAAACTTGAGGTGCCAATCTCTTCAAATCTGCTAGGCTGCAGCCCCGAGGACCTTTTTAGGCTCACACCCTTGCTAGGGCCAACCGAAGACAGACTCATGCAAGAGTTTACCTCTGGCCAGTTATACAGCACCATGGCCTCCAACGCAGTAAGGGTAAGTTTCGTCATACTTGAAACTCAAAGAGACCAAAGAATTTAACTTTGTCTTTACCTTCGGGTTATTTTTGACTTCGGTTTGTTTGATCTTTGCTTAGACCTTCATCCTTCCTCTGAAAGCCATCGAGGTTGAGTCCTCGAGGACTGCCGAGGTTCGGCGCGTGGCTCGCCTATGGGATCAGCAAAAGGATAAATTCAATGCCCAGATAGCTTTGCTGAAAGCTGATCTAGCCAAGTCCCAGGCCGATCTTCGCGAAGCCGAAGCGAATTCCGAGGCCAAGATTAAGATCCTCCGTGATGATTTTCAAGCTGAACGCTCGAGGTTGGCTGAAGAAGTCGCGAGGTTGGAGATGAGCTGTCCCGAACCAAAAACGAGGCTGTGAATATGGCCAAGAAGCACCATGAGCAGTTGAAAGATCACTTGCTTCATATTAAGAAGCTAGAGGGCGAAGCTTTCAAACTTTCAGCTAAGGATGCTCAGATTGCAGCCCTAAAGGATGAGATCGCTGATCGAAAAGATAGGGCTGCACTTAAGGTGAAAAGGGCCGAACTGGACAAGCGGTGGGCCATTATCAAGTCTCGGCTAAGGCTGCTCAAGCGATGTCGCGCCGGGGAGATTGATCTGGATGAAGAGATTGCCAAAGCCGAGGTAAAATCAGCGGAGGCTCAAGCGATCATTGATGAGCTTCCATCAAGTGAAGCTTCGAGCGGTGGTGAAGACGAAGAGGAAGATGAAGATGCCGAGGGGGGCTCCGAGGATGGAGATGATTCTCCCGAGGCATAAGTCATAAGTCGCTTATAGCACTTCTTTAAGTTTGGACTTTTCGACCTTCGGGTCATTTTTGAATGTAAATGTTCGGCCTTCGGGCCTTTAATGAAAGTTTTTGCATCTTTACTTCGTGTGATGGTTTTTTACATATACCAAACACTTTGATTTGTATTTTAATGTTTTCTTGCAAGACTTTAAGCAGAATTTGACCGATGCAAACTTAGGACGACGTCTCGCCCTCGAGTCGATGCATTGCGCGGCTAAAAAATGTAAGATTCACACAGATAAAATGAGTGCAAATGAAGTCGTTTTATTGATATCGGCGAGCCAAAGGTTATGTACAAAAAACCAAGTCGGGGCGGACCTTGGGTAGAAAAAGTAAAAACAAAAACATGCCGCTATCGGGCTAATTACAATGCACTAAATCTAATCCTCGGGCATCAGTCCCCGGTTATCGGATAGATAAGCTTCGGTTGGGAGGCTCGATGTCGACCTCGCTATCAACCCCTCTCACTCCCCCCCAGTGTTCGGTTGTGAATCTTGATGAAGATCCGAGCACTGGAGTCGGTTCGCTTCGCTTCCTGAAAAGGTCAAGCAAAAAGATGGAACGAGGAGTAAGTTAGTACATTGTACTATCAATGCCATGGGAGCGTTGTTCGGCTCGGGGCTGTTTAATTTTAAAAAAAAATTGAAAGATATTTACCTCGGCTAAAAGTAATATCGCTTCAGATGAGAGACATTCCAATTCAGAGGTTCGGGTTCGCCTTGAAGAGACTCGATTTGATAAGAGCCTTTTCCAACGATTGCTTTGACCCTGTAGGGTCCTTCCCAATTTGCGATAAGCTTCCCCCCGTTGTCCTCCTTTGTTGATTGGTTAACAGTTTTCAGCACATAATCTCCCACCTTGAAATCTCTAAATTTAGCTTTCCTGTTGAGGTAAGCCTCGATATGCCTTTTTTGGGCAACAAGCCGAACCAAAGCTAATTCTCTCTTTTCTTCAAGCAAATCTAGCTCAATGCGCATCGCCTCTTGATTGGCATATTCGGTTGTATGAGCGTACCGAAGGCTTGGTTCGCCCACTTCTACCGGGATGAGAGAATCCATGACATAGGCTAGTGAAAAGGGGGTCTCACCGGTGCTGTTCTTCTCAGTTGTTCGCATGGCCCACAGCACCCCGGGCAGCTCTTCGGGCCAAGGACCTTTCTTCTCATCGAGTCGTTTCTTCAAATTTTCGATTATGATCCTATTTGAAGACTCAGCTTGGCCATTAGCACTTGGATGATATGGAGTCGAGGCTATTCTTTTGATTCCCCATTGTTTGAAAAAGTCAGTGATAGCTGCCCCTATGAATTGTTTGCCGTTGTCACAAGCGATCTCTCTTGGTACGCCGAACCTATAGATGATGTTCTTTTTGATGAAATCGATTACTTGTTTTTGCTTCACTTCGGTGAGAGCTGCCGCTTCCACCCATTTTGTAAAGTAATCGGTCAACACTAAGATGAAACGAACACCACCTTTTCCTTTGGGCAACGGTCCCACGGCATCCATTCCCCATTTCATGAAGGGCCACGGTGACACTACCGAATGAAGAGGCTCGGCCTGTTGGTGAATCATTGATCCGTGGCGTTGGCATTTATCACATTTTTGCACGAAGGCTTTCACATCGGCACTTATTGTGGGCCAGTAATACCCAGCTCTTAGCAATTTACGCACTAGGGACTTTCCCTCCCGAGTGGTTGCCACATTCGCCTTCGTGCACTTCGGCCATCACATACCTTGCCTCATCGGGGCCCAAGCATTTAGCCATCGGGCCGCAATACAGTCTTTTGTACTAATTGCCCTCGATCAAGTGATACGAGGCCGCTTGAGTTCTCAGCTTCCTTGCTTCTTTTCTATTTTGGGGTACAGTCCCCGAGTCAAAGTAGGAGATGAATTTGCTTCGCCAATCCCAACGATTATCCACGGAATTAACTTGTAATTTCATCTCTCTCATTTGTGCTGTTAGCAATCGAACCACCGAATCAGTCCCCGAGTGGGCTTCATCGATTGCCGAACCAAGATTCGCCAAGGCATCAGCCTCGGTGTTCTCCTCCCGAGGTATTTGTTTAATCTGTCATTCTTGGAATTGTGTTAAAATCCTTTTTGCTCGATCCAAGTATAGCTGCATTCTGGGCTCTCGAGCCGTATAATCAACGAGGATTTGGTTGACCACCAATTGTGAATCGCACCTTAATTCGATTCTTTCAACCCCCATTTCTTTGGCTAGCTCTAAGCCTGCTAGAGCCGCTTCATACTCTGCTTCGTTGTTGGTTACTTTTTTGAACCGAACTGAATGCCTGATCTTCTCCCCGGTGGGTGCCCTCAATACAATGCCTAACCCCGAACCTTTTGAATTTGTTGCCCCATTGGTGTGCAGTACCCACAGTCCTGAGGGGGATCCTTTTGCCATGGAGTTCTCCTTTTCCGCCTCGGGCAAAATTCCAATGCTAAAATCAGCCACGAAGTCCGCCAAGACTTGGGACTTAATGGCAGTTCGAGGTTGATAAGTGATGTCATATTCACTTAGCTCAACCGCCCATTTGGATAGTCTCCCCGACAACTCTGGCTTATGCAATATATTTCTCAAGGGGAAAGTTGAAACTACTGCTATTGGGTGGCATTGAAAGTAGGGGCGCAGTTTTCGAGCAGTAATTAGTAAGGCAAGAGCTAATTTTTCCAAGTGTGGGTACCTGGTTTCAGCATCGAGGAGTGTCTTGCTTACATAATAGATGGGCTGTTGTTTGCCCTCTTCCTCTCGAACCAGCACCGCACTGACTGATACCTCGGACACTGCTAAGTATACCAGCAATGTCTCTCCTTCCTTCGGCTTGGCAAGCAACGGTGCGTTAGCCAAGTATTGCTTCAAATCTTTCAACGCCTGTTTACACTCCGGTGTCCACTCGAAGTGATTGTTCTTTCTCAGAACGGAGAAAAAGTTGTGGCATCGCTCTGAGGACCTCGAGATAAAGCGACTCAAGGCAGCGACTCGGCCAGTTAGGCGTTGAACTTCCTTTACCCCGGTTAACTCCTCGGGGATTTCTTCGATGGCTCTGATTTTATCTGGGTTTGCTTCGATCCCTCGTTCGGAGACAATAAAACCCAAGAATTTGCCTGATCCTACGCCGAAGGCGCACTTCTCAGGGTTCAATTTCATACCATATTGTCTCAATACAGCAAAAGCTTCCCTCAGATGATTCAAATGATCCTCGATTTGGATCGATTTGATGAGCATGTCGTCTATGTAGACCTCTATAGACTTCCCGATGTACTCTTTAAACATGCGACACACCAGCCTTTGGTATGTCGCCCCGGCGTTCTTTAGACCGAAGGGCATTACTTTGTAACAGAAGGTACCTCGGTCTGTGATGAACGAGGTTTTCTCTTCGTCCTTCGGGTCCATGAGAATTTGGTTGTACCCCGAGTATGCATCTAGAAAAGTTAATAGTTTATGTCCAGCCGTGGAGTCTATTAACCTGTCAATTTGTGGCAGTGGGTATGAATCTTTGGGGCAAGCTTTGTTCAAGTCAGTGTAATCTACGCACATTCTCCACTTGCCATTCTTCTTTGGCACCACCACAACATTGGCCAACCACTCGGGATACTTCACTTCTCTGATGAAGCCATTCTCTTGCAATTTGGCGGTTTCATCTTCGATCGCTTTCTTTTTGACCCCGGCGTGAGGTCTTTTCTTCTGTTTCACCGGGGTAAACTTTGGGTCTACAGTCAATTTGTGGGTCATGATCTCCGGATCGATACCCGTCATGTCTGAGTGCGACCAAGCAAAACAATCGTGGTTGGACTTCAAAACTTCTATTATTGCTTTTTTCGACTCCGGGTCCAACTCCGAGCCGACAAATACCTTCCTATCGGGGAAATCTTTCGATAGAGTGAAAGATTCCAACTCTTCAATAGTTGAGTCCTCGGCCTTTTGCTTCCGAGGCTCTTGAACACAGGCTGGAAGCTTTTCGACTCCTCCTCGGGCGTCCTCCCCGCTTGACCCCGAATCCTGTAGTTGCTATTGTTTTGGCCCAACCGGGGCGACTCCACTTTTTAGTGCAACTGAATAGCATTCTCTTGCTACTCGCTGCTCCCCTTTGATCGATCTAATCCCCCAAGGTGTAGGGAATTTGATCACTTGATGTAGAGTGGAAGGAACAGACTCCATGGAGTGGATCCATGGCCTTCCGAGGATCACATTGTAAGCTAGATCCTCGGGCATAACTTGGAACAGTGTCTCCTTGGTAACCCCCTCGGCGAACGTTTTGAGTTTGATCTCACCCAAAGTCTTCTCCGTGGAGTTGTTGAAGCCAGCTAACACTGTTGACTTGGGAACAACTTCACCCTTCAACCACATCTTCTTAACGGCCCCGTAGCTGATTATGTTGACTGAGCTCCCGGGGTCGATCAAGACTCTTTTGATATCAGAGTCATTGATCCTCAACATGATGACTAGCGCGTCGTGATGGGGGAACATCATCCCATCACAATCATCGTCATCGAAAATAATATCTTTGCCCGAGCCTCCAACTCGAGTCCTTTTCTCCATAGTGATGGAGAGCTTAGCGAACTTTTTGGCAGCGGCAAAGTTCACGCCATTCACTTCAGATCCCTCAGTGATAGCATTCACTACTCTTTCAGGGGGTGGAGCCCGAGGTGGTTGTCCGTCACCTCGGTTCTTGGAAAAGTTGTCTTTTCCCTTATCAGTGAGGAAATCTGCCAAGACTCCTTTCTTCAGTAGGTGGGCCACCTCGAGGCGTAAAGCTTTGCAGTCCTCGGTTCTGTGGCCATAATCTGCATGAAATTCACAATGCAGATTCTGATCCCTTTTGTCCGCCGGGGTCCTCATATCTTTGGGAACCCTTACCCCGGCTGTCCCCTTGACAAGGTCGACCAGCTCCGAGGTCGATATGTTGAAATTATAATCTTGGATCCGAGGAAGATCCTTTCTTAGGACCGAAGCGGAACTCGAGGGATTTCTTTGGTTCACATTGGTTTGAACCTTCCCTCCGAGCCTTTGGCTTATATGAGAGGCTGGGTATGAGTTACCGGGGTTGTTTCCCAACCTCTGGCTAACATGTTGCCTCGTCGAAGTGTAAGGTTCATACCTCCCCTTCGAATTATTTCGTGGTGCCTCGGCGCGATTTGAAGTATCACCTCGGTTTTGATAACCTCGGTTCTTGAACTCTACCTCCTCCAATCTGATTTTGGAGTAAGCTCGTCTATGTAGATCCTCCCACGTCAGGACCTGGTATTGTTGCAACTCTTTGCGCAATTCAGCTGCAGCACCTGAATTACGACTATTGATACCCTTTTCGAATGCCATGATGGCCAAGGTATCATCCATTCGAGGCAACTCCATGCGTTCAGCATGGAACCGCTCGAGGAACTCTTTAAGTGGCTCACCGAACCGTTGCTTTACCTCACATATATCCTCCTTCAACTGGAGGATCTTTTGCGCGGCGGTGTGAGCCTTGACAAAGGCACTGGATAGTTCTTTAAACGAAGAGATTGACCCCGCTGGCAAGCACAAATACCACCGAAGGGCACCTTTTTCTAATGAACTACCAAACTTCTTTAAGAACATCGACTCGAGCTGTGTGGATGTCAAGTCGTTGCTCCTTACCATGGACATGTATTCCCTGATGTGCTCCTTGGGATCAGTTGTCCCATCATACTTTTTAAGGAATGTGAGCTTGAAGCCCACAGGAGTTGGAGCTGGAGCTGCTTCGGGCTTATAGGGCTGCTCCCTATATTGCTCGATGTCAAGATCATCTTCCTCCTTGCTTATCCCCGGTAAGCCTTCGAGGCGCTTTTCCACGCGCGCCTCGATTTCTCTACTCATTCTTTCAACGTCAACCGAGGACGTTGTCTCAGCCACGGTGGGAAACGTCCCGAAGTGTGGCGATGCAGTTGGGTTATTCCCCGAGCCCCCAGACGTGGCTCCATTATGAGGTCCCCCTGTTTTCGCGCCCGGAGGAGCGAAAGGCGGGGTGCCTCCACTGGGAGCGGAAGGCTGGGCGCTGTTTGGGGCAGCGCTATTTCTCACTTCCAACGAAGCGCGAAACTCAGCGTTGATACTAGCCTGCTCATCCTACTTACTTTGGAGAGCCCTTAGTGTGGTGACAACATACATTTGAAATTCTTCAGCTGTCATTGGGGTGAAGGATTGTTGGTTCGTCGGAACGTCAACCCGATCGCTGTTACCGCCGTTGTTGTTATCAGCCATAACGTTGGATCATAAATATTCGACAAAAAACAGATTTTTAACTTTGGAACAAAGCGTTACTGCTTATATTCCCCACAGACGGCGCCAATTTGTATGGGCCTAAATCAGTTTAGGTACACAAATCGAATTTGGATTCGAATATAAACAGATCTTTGTATCAAAGCTTGAATAAACGTGCAAAAGTAGACGTAAATGCGTAAAAGTAACTTGATTTCAATATATGGATATTGAGTACAAATTTGGGCAGAGTTTCGGTATATATTTCTGAATGCCTATTACATAAAATGAAACACTATTTATAGGTATGAGCTTTGCCCACGATCTCCACTATCTGCTACCATGTTGTCCCACGATCTTGGTGTGTAGTGGCTGAGGTAGTGGGGTGGAGTAGTGGGCTGCAAAGCCGCTTAAACCGAGGGGATCCACCGAGGTGAGAGCTGACGACCTCGGTGGCTTGGACCTGTTGCTTGACCGAGGTGAAGGTTACCGAAGCTCGGCTCGCGGCTCGCCTTCGGTGACGCATCCTCGGTTTCAAGGCCTCGGCGACTTGCTCAATCGCTTCGGCAGTTGTTTAGTTGTGACGTGTTCGGTCGTCTAAGATTTACGTGATCGGGGCAAATCGCCGTGGTCGATTTTTACCCAATACAATATGTATTTTCGTTGTCAAGCATATAGGGTAGTAGTATATTTTTACTCTACTTTCTTTAAACTCTCCTCTTTACAATTTACATGATATCATTTCTATTTTGACATTTCAAGAAAAAAATTGTAGCATTATTGATATTATTTTATACACGACTATTACAATTTTTAGATGTTCAAATACATTTACTTAGACAAATTTAAAATAAAAATGTGATCTCCGTAACATAAATTTTCAATCATAATATTTTTTTCTGATATTATTAAACAAAACTCGATAAAATTGGACCATTATATTTTGTAATTGATTTAAGCCATTTAAAAAAGATACTTCATTAATAAACAAAAAAGCTTCCAAAACGGAAGAAAGATGGGTTAGAGTGAGAAAATTCTCTCCATTCTCTCTACTTCTCCTTAAGTTTATTTGATCTAATTCGTTCAATCTCCCCACTTCAATATCCTAATACTATGACTGACCATATCGATTTCCCTTCCCATGACCGTCCGGATCTCAGCTCAATGCATATTAATGATCCCTCTCATCACTCTCCACAAACAAACCCTAGTTTCAAAGGCACTCTCATCTCACACTCTCAATTTACTACCTTACCCACTACTAATCATGTTACTGTTTCATCAGTAGATTTATCCGATGAAGTAGTGGCATCCCATACCCACAAAAATTTTATTCCCATATCCAGCACTGACAAAGCACAACTATATCTCCCATGGCGATTCTCGATTATTATCAAACTTTTGGGAGAAGGATAGGACACCAAACACTCAAGCAAAATCTTAATCAACTATGGAAGCCAATAGAACCTATCCCTTTAATTGATTTAGGCTCTGACTTTTTCCTTGTTAAATTCCAAAAGAGGAGAATATGTTGCGTGCATTACATGAGGGACAACGGTTCATCCTTAATCACTTCTTAACGGTGAGACGGTGGGAACCAAAATTTGTCGCGTCAAACACACAACTTACCTACTCAGTGCTTTGAATGCGCCTCCCATAACTTCCCACTGAATTTTATGATCATGATATCCTTCAAAAAATATGAAACACTCTGGGTAAATTGCTTAAAATAAATACGTGCACATCCTCGACTACAAGGATCGATATGCACGTGTTTGCGTTGAGGTTCCGTTAGAATGCCCTTTAAAAACTCATGTTTTTCTTGAAACTCATCGCCAACAAATTTTATATGAGGGCTTGATTTTATTATGTACTCTTTGTGGACGCTTCGACCGTAATTCTAGCTCATGCTCCTTTACAACCCTATTATCCCACTGAAAATGCACCGACTCAGTCGCCCTCAACCACTCATAAACATCCTTTTTTGATGAATGCAGAGAGCCAATGGAAATTAGTTGAATTTCCAAAGAAGAATATTAAGCACCAATCCGGTGCTCACACATCACCTCCAAAATTCTCCTCAAACATCCAAGAGGGGACCACCTCCAAATATGAATCTGTGTCAAGCCAATCAGGTATGCGAGGAGTCACACATGGATCAGGTAAGTTCCCTAAGTCTAGGTCCCACCAATCACGCGCTCACACTCACACTTACATTCTAAAATTAACGCCATCCACTAAGGCTACTACTATTCCAATTTCAAATTGTTTTGCTAGTTTAGTAAATGATTTAGACAACATAGCAGTGGATGTCTTGCAAAAAATTGATGATACAATTAATTCTAATTCCACCAATCCAAATCCTAATGTTCCTAATGATACTACAATGGATCGGCAGCTTAATTCTAACTCTAATCTCACTTTACACACTAGTGATGCTATAATAATGACTCCTAATGCAAGTATAGTCACTATGAATCAACCCACTCCTAATCCTTCATCTTTGAAGGACATGCGTCCATTTGACCACGCGTCAGTTAACCCAATAATACACCACAACTCCCTCCATACACACTCAATTCATTCAGGCGCCACCTCAATTACACCTCCCTCCTCATCCAATCAATGTATCGGGTCAAACCATCACATCTCTCAAACTCCTCATTCAAGCCCATTACCTGCTCTTAACCCAATAACAATTCACAACATAACTGATCATCAGATTTCACAATCTTTTAAGCCCAACAAAGATCTCCAGGCACGTGACATCTCACTCCCTCCTTCGTCACCTTCCACACCTTCACGTCAACCACCTTCAACTCCATCTACTCACACTACAAATAGCACACTAAAATCATTACTTACTACTACCTCAACTTCAACTAATCCCAATACTCATATAACCCATACGCAACTACTAGCTATGCAACCTTACCACTTTCAATCCATCAACCATCGATCCTTTCCTCTTAGAAGACTCTCAATTCCACTACTCCCACAGCAACACCCCATATCACCTCTTCCAACAACCATGCAGAATCTGAATAATGCTCTACTGATCTACACCACCCAACCATCCATGAAACTACCACTCTAATCCTGGTTGGAGATGGGGATCCACCACCATGCCCTCATCTTCACAATGGTGGTGAATAATCAGGAATTCATAGTCAAGATCACCAATCCATTCGATGTAGCCCAGATTGTGACCGAGGGAATGCGTGTATCCACGGACTTTTACAACTAATACCAATGGGCACTAGCCAATGCACCATCTCTGATGCTGCACTTCACACAACTACCTCTTCCACATGGAACCAACCCACTGGACCTTCCATTTTACCCTCCGTTCATAGCAGGGATCCCATGGATTCACCAACAATTCGACATGTGAAACGACCTCGGTCAGTCGTTTCGGAAGTTAGGACTCTGATTGGCGTGCCGATAATTTTAAAATATTTGTAATGTCCATTAGAACCTGTCTGTAAAATTTGAGCTAAATCAGACCTCGTTTGGTAGGCATCGGAAGAAGGTTTCAGTTTTTATTGGCGATAAATATTAAAAAGAGATTTTCGAGCTCGGTTTTGCCGAATGAGCTCCGATTCGAAATCCGAAAGCGCCGTTAGGTTCGTATGATTATTTGTGATTTTTGTAAACTTTTGAAAGTAAATTTCGATATTGTTCGGCTAGTTTCCGCTAAAATGCCGAAAGTTAAATAATTTGACTTTTTCTATTTAAATTCGCATCTTGAGTTTCGGGAGTCCAATTTGAGATCCGCCTTCGCGAATATGTTACATATATTTTGTATAACTTGTATGCAAAAGTTGGAATTATTTCGAAATATCGTAGGGTACCGTTTTAATTTTCGTCGTGAAAAGGAAATTAAAAAAAATGAAAAAAAGAAAAAGACAAAAAAAGAAAGACAATGGCGGTGGTCCTTAGCATAATTGCTAAGGACCAGCAGAAACCATTAAAACGCTCAAAAACTGATCAGAAATGAGAACGCGAAATGCAGGCAAAAAAACTGCCAGAA
Organism: Petunia axillaris subsp. axillaris; assembly: GCA_029990575.1. Classification (NCBI taxonomy): domain Eukaryota; kingdom Viridiplantae; phylum Streptophyta; class Magnoliopsida; order Solanales; family Solanaceae; genus Petunia; species Petunia axillaris. Next base: position 4,858,021 of record JARKNS010000001.1, on the reverse strand, counting down.
AATGAGAAAAGAGCCAGAGAAAAGATAGAATTTTCACCCTGAAATATTCAGGTAATGATCCTAATGCATTATTTGAGTTTATTACGTGTGTTTGAATATGTTTTAACGGTAAATCTTGGAATATTAGACATCGTTTTAATAAGTTCAATTAATAGTTTAAAGGGTCAAATGGACCCCGATAATGGAAATTGATTATATATTTGTACTCAGTGAGTTATGGGCAACATATAAATGTAATTTAATTGGGATCGTTTGGCAATGAAACCAAAGGGCAAGCGGTTATTGAGTGGATGTACTAACTTTGTAACAAGGTAAGTGTTTATATCCATTTCTTTGGAGGCACCTGGCCTCATGGATTTTCTACCACGTGTTCCTTATGTGTGTAGCTGCCGATAGGCGTACTCATTACGTCTTAGCTTTGGATTTATATTCTATATTATATATTATGTCCTGTTATTGGTATTGCATTGAGAATCTGAGTATTGTACTTTGGTTGTGAGTTAGTATATACTTTCCAGCTGTCAATGAGAGTCCCGCGCTGGTGATGGGTTATTATTGCATCATGTTGCATTCGTATGCACATTCCATCATATTGAGGGTAGGAGGATTCCGCCCTCGGAGCAGGAGGATTCCGCTCCATTGCATCATATTGAGGGTAGGAGGATTTCGCCCCCGGAGCAGGAGGATTCCGCTCCATCTATTTGGCACAGGTGACACCATTGCATCATACTACATTCATCCCATTTCATTGCACCGCGTGCTGACTATTGTGTGACTATCGTGTTGTGTTTTATATATGCGGTATGTATACCGTATCTCAGTTTGCCTATATATTTCTGGCTCATATCCCGGGTTGCACGTCGCGGCAATATAAATACATGGATCGGATCGGGTTGCAAGCCGCAACAGTATAAATATACGGATCGGGTTGCACGCCGCAACAATATAAATATACGAATCGGGTTGCACGCCGCAACAGTATGAATATATGGATCGGGTTGCACGCCGCAACAGGATGTATTTCTGATTGTCGACATGTTCAGGATATCTATATGTTCTGTCTACCTTATGTCCCTGGCTGTTTATGATTCCATACGTGTTTTCAGTTATTATTTGGCTTTACCTGTTTATAGTTCAAATAAGATGGATTTAGTTTATCTGTTTTTCTTCTCCCTGGCTAGCTATCCTATTCTTTGATGTGGCTAGTCTGCCCCAGTTATTGAGTCCTTTTGACTCACCCTTCTTTGTTGTTTGTTTCTTGTCTATCGATTTCGTTTCGGCAGGTTTGCTCTAGGATTGAGTTTGCCACGTTGTGAAGGAGCGAAGACGACTTCAGCTGTCAGGGTGAGCCAGCTTTTATTCCGGATGGCTACCAGTTTATTGGTTATTATTTCAGTTGCATTTTGCTCCCTTCAGGAGGTATTTGTCTTCTTTTGTACTCTTAGATGTCTAGTCTGGATAGCCCTAAACTTAGTATGTTGGGTAGTTAGCTGTAATTTTCTTTCGTACAGCTTAGAAGTGTCAATATGTCTGTGTTTTTTAAGTCTTGTCCTTATTTATGAACTATTATATTTATTTTCCTAATTTAATTGGTAAGGGTTCGCTCGACGGGTCTAGGGGAGGATATCGGGTGCCCGCACGGCCTAACCGGATTCCGGGACGTGTCAGTTGGTATCAGAGCCCGGTTTAGAGTCTATCCATACTAAGACAGTGTCTAGTAGAGTCTTGCTGATGGGTACGTAGACGTTCGTACTTATCTACGAGAGGCTATGATGGCATTTAGGAAGTTTCACTTACTTCTTTTTTGATCATGCGTCGGTCTAGGATGCAAAAGTAGTTTCGTTAATTCCTTCATGGTAATATTGGACCCTCGTGCCACAAATCAGCAAACGGTATGAGTTCAAGACGAAGCAGTCTGGCCTGGGGTTAGCACTGACGAAGCCCCGAGTGTTTTGATCGTGCTGACGATCTAGTTACGGAGGTCCTATCTATAAGAGCTCGCGATGGGCAAGGGAGCAGGGCCTTGCGATTCCCTAGGCTCTCTACGATGTTTTTACGAGGATCTTGGCAATGCATATACTGCAAGAACCTATTATTCGCTAGGCAGCTTATCAAGTCACCGTATATGCAGATGTTCGGACTTAGAGAGTTCCTATTCCAGTTCTTAATATTGTTGCAGTGAATTATGTTCTAGAAGAAGCATATGTTGCGCCACCAATTGTTCTGGCTGGTTAGCCAGCCGAGGTAACGGTTAGATTTGAGTGCCCAAAGAGGTTCCATTATTTTACGCGGTTGAACCTTCCGATATTCTTAAGCAATGCATCAGATAAACCTCGTGATTCTTTTTAAAAATAAAATGATGTCAGCATATCCTTCAGGCTGTTGGTTATCTCGAGCAATATGCCGTGTATTATTCTGCTTTCCAGTTTCAGGGTCCAGCCTTGAATTGGTGGGCCGCTCTCTTATTAGCTAACTTGGTTCGATCTTTCTTCTAGATTCGGAAAAAATTTTCTTTCGTACAGCGAGTGAAATGAAAAGAGTTGCCAGTTTGAGTGGATTAGATAGGGTAGCCTGTCGGTTAGCCTGTTGGTTTCAGAATATGAGATTGAATTCTATAGAATGGCTGAATATGCATTCAAACTAGTCCATGATGACCTTTCTTTTTCCTCGAGATCCCAGATGGATCAAGAGATTGAGGTCGGGATTCCATTTGATGTGTTGTTTATATTGCTCGAAGGTACGAGGCATACCATAAGTTAGAGCGGGAGAGTAAGAGATCTTGTGGTCCTAGTGCGCAACATGGTACCTCATTTGGAGGTAAGAGTTCGGATTATTTTGGGAGGTCACCTTCCAGTGATCTCAGCTTGTGTCACGTGATTCTCAGAGTGCGCCAGTAGTTCATCAAGATCAGACCCAGTTTTTTTTTTCTTCTTTATAGCTGTCAACAATCTTTCCCGCTTCCACTTTTCAGCGAAAAGATGGTATCATTGTCGTGAATCTGGCTATTCTTTGAGGATTTTTCCTTACTCCGACAAGTAGGCAGTCGTCTTTTCTCTCGTTATTAGGCACCTGCACCGTCGCAGGGAATTTCATGTAGATCTCAATCAGCAAAAGAAATTCCACCATCCAGTAGAGGTTGAGAGTGTGGTGGCAGTGGTTCTTCTAGAAGTAATTATCAGGGTAGTGGCTTGACTCAGCTGCAGAGGCAGTTCTATGAACTGCTAGTCTGGCAGGATGTTGAGGTATCTGATGTAGTACACCCATGTATTTCTTCTTCTCTTAAATGTGAGTAAGATTTGATTCTTTTGATCGATCTGGAAATGGTGTGTCTTATCATGTTTCAATGGTTTCCTTGGATGTCGTTTCTATTAAGAATCGGTTGCGGTAGAGGGGTGAGTTTCTGATATGATTTATTCCTGGCATTTATGATGACCCTACTAATTTATTTGGTCTAAATGTGAGAGATTTGGGAGTGAGTGTCGGTATCGTCTGCCTGGCATCTTGTTGTGCCACATTTTATTATTATATCAAATTAGTGTACCTCTCTTCTCGGAATTCCGTGTTGGTAGGATAATGAGATCCCAATTCGTCACCATCAGAAAGTGTTATCGTTTCTTCTGGTGTAAAGTGGTTAGTAAGTAATATTTGATCTATGTGTCTTCCATGGTTCAAGATGTTTGTAGAGTCATGTTATCCCATGAGCTTATCCGGGTTATAAAAGGGTTTATGGTAAATTGTCAGAATTTCCTTCTTATTGGAAGGTTAAAATTGGTATGGATATTTTTCCATAAAGCTTATTTAATATCTATCTCTTCAATTGCGATTTTTTGGCTCGCCTGACGCAGAAGTAGTCTAGCTTTGGTAGTCAAGCAAATAAGAAGATGAACTTCCTGAAGCTCTAATTATTTCTATCCTCGATCTATTTCCATTTCTTCTTCGTCCGGCACTAGTGAGCTTAGGCGATTGGTAGCCGCTTGTGACGTTCCCTGTGTTGAGCCAGAGTATGTGTTATTGTAGCAGGGTAAGCATATTATTGTTTTGGATATCAGTTTATCCGGGTATCCATTCCTATGTATAGTATAGTGCTGGTTCTGTTTTTGCGGATCATCCAGTTTCAGGGGAAATTCTGCCGAAATTTTTATATAGAAGTACCATCCATCAGGCGGTGGTGTTTACGGCAAAGGTATGGAGTTGTGAACTTGAGAGTTACAGCTGTTTGGCAACTCGAAAGGGTAGTTTGTACGTTCAGTTTTTAGCTAAATCTTCTCTAGTCCGGCAGACTGTGCGAGGATGGTTATTCCTATTCAAATGGCTGCATGAGTTTGTGCTTTAACTGGAGAAGTCTTCCTCCAAATACTGAATGGTAATACTAAATCTCTAAGGCGTTGATACCACTTTTGTCACGAGCCAACCTAGGGCCACGACAGAAACCTACAATGAGTGTCGATCATTGCTAAACCCACTAATAATCTATTAATGACAGAGATAAGCTGGTAACCTGATTATATATATGTACCTATCTGCTGAAAGCATAAAGTCTGGAAAGATGACACGACTTTAACTTGCTGGCAATTAGAACATTGGGCCACAAATTCTGCTATGTCACCCTTCATTCTGTCCCACCAATAAATCTGCTTAAGATCATGGTACATCTTAGTCGAACCTGGATGAACAATGTATTTGGAATAATGTGCCTCTATCATAATTTGTCCATGTAAATCTGCAACATCAGGAACATAAAGTCTATCTTTATATATGAAAACACCGTCAGTAGTAACCCTATATGGCTACTCCGGTTTTCTTTTGGCTATCTGTCTGTATTCAACTAGAACTGGATCCTCATACTGACGTTGTTTTACTTCATGGAAATTTAGAGTTAAAGGTCTAGTGCAGCTTGTCGACAATCCATCATTGGTATGTAAATCTCTTTCACACCTCAACTCTTTAAGAAGTTACTTTAGCGTTATAAGTGCACATGTAATCAACTTTGTTGCTGGTATTCTGCCTCAGCTCATGGTCCAACTACATGTCTCTTTTATTTTCACTTTCTCAAATCATAATTCTTCTAATTCAAAGACAATACCCTGAAGCAGATGTTCAGTCTGAAGATCATTCTTGGTCTACATCATACTATCCAGTAGTAGTTGCATGATCCTTATCCTTATATGATAAACCATGTTCAGATGAACCTTTGACATACATTAGGATATGAGTAACTACATTCCCACAAGGAGCTTGCGGAACAACCCTAACATCAACTGAGATGTTGCATAGTGCGTTCGTAAAAATAATATAGCTTGCATCAAATCTTCTATAGTGTGTAGTGATAAGGTACCTCAAAAGGTTCCCCTACTGCATCAAGTGTGAGCTAATTCTTTGTTTCATCGACCTGTTCTATATCAAAAGTATATCGACGAGGTGATTCGTTGGTGGAATCATGTTAGCCCATCAAGAGTTGCGTGTATCTTCATTTCGAAAATATAGAACTCCTCTCTCATGATCGAGAAAGGGTCGGCTTAGTCCGAATAAGTTGGGCAATGATGTTATCATATTATCCAAATATGTTTTATCCAAGAGTTTGATGTGCGTGTTATAACTCTGATTCTGTAATTATGAGATAATGTTCGTGGAGTATTTTATGAAGGTTGTGCAAGTTCTCTTGTTATCTGCGTAAATCTTGCTTTAGATTTAGGCTCGTTCGAGGACGAACGAGAGTTTAAGTGGATGAGAATGAAACGACCTCGGTCAGTCGTTTCGGAAGTTAGGACTCTGATTGGCGTGCCGATAATTTTTAAATATTCATAATGTCCATTAGAACCTGTCTGTAAAATTTGAGCTAAATCAGACCTCGTTTGATAGGCATCGGAAGAAGGTTTCAGTTTTTATTGGCGATAAATATTAAAAAGAGATTTTCGAGCTCGGTTTTGCCGAATGAGCTCCGATTCAAAATCCGAAAGCACCGTTAGGTTCGTATGATTATTTGTAATTTTTGTAAACTTTCGAAAATGAATTTCGATGTTGTTCGGCTAATTTCCGCTAAAATGCCGAAAGTTAAATAATTTAACTTTTTCTATTTAAATTCGCATCTTGAGTTTCGGGAGTCCAATTTGAGATCCATCTTCGCGAGTATGTTACATATATTTTGTATAAGTTGTATGCAAAAGTTGGAATTATTTCGAATATCGTAGGGTACCGTTTTAATTTTCGTCGTGAAAAGGAAATTAAAAAAAATGAAAAAAAGAAAAAGACAAAAAAAGAAAGACAATGGCGATGGTCCTTAGAGGGGTATGATGGTGCATTTCGGTAGTTGGGTTGAGTGTTTTGCTGGTATGGTGGACGATTTGGTGCTGGAGTGTGGAATATAGGTCGAGTGATCTGAGTGTTGTAAACGGAATATTCATGTGGTATGTGATGGTAGGGATAGAATGGTGGCGGTGTTTGATGATAGTGATTGAAAGCAGGGTCTTGAATGGTTGCCGCAAAAGAGACTTCATCTTTCTTCTTTTTGGAAAGGCTCACATTTCCAGACTGGATGGCCTTATTAGTAGCTTGTAGTGCAGCTAGGCTAATAATCTTTCCACTTTTCAGCCCTTCTTCTACGTCATCTCCCATCAACACTACATCGGCAAATTTTTGATTTTTCATATGCAGCAGCTTATCGTAATAGACATCCTCTTGAATGCGGATGAATATATTCACTATTTCCCTTTCATCCATAGCGGGTTGCACCTTGGCAGCTTCTGCTCTCCACCTCGTAGCATATTCTCTAAACGTCTCTGTGGATTTCTTTTTCAACTTTTCCGGGTAGAAACGATCTGGTACCATTTCAGTATTGTACCCAAATCGTTCTACGAAATCTGCTGCCATGTCTTCCCAGCCGAGCCATGTGCCAGGCTTCTGCTTAGAGAACCAACTCAAAGCCTCTCCGGTCAAGCTTCGACTGAACAATTTCACTCGTACTTTCTCATCTTCCCCTGCTCCAATCAACTTGTCACAATATGTTCTCAGATGCGCCATAGGGTCTCCAGTTCCATTGAACAGGTCAAACTTTGGTATCTTATATCCGTCTGGCAATTTCAAAGTATGATAGATGCACAAGTCTTCATAAGCTAAACCTTTAGTAGTTTTGCCTAACTCAAACTTCTTAAAGGCTGCCTCTAGCTTACGAACTTTCTCTTTCGTCCCATCATCATTGGTCTCATCCTCCGCCCATTCATAGTTGTCATGGTCTTTGATGGGTGAAGTGAGTTGTTTGGTCTCGGCAGTAAACATGGGATTGTAAGGCTGTGGATATGCAGTGTTGGTGTGAGGTAGGCTTGTGTTTGGGTAAGTAGGGTATGTAGGAGGTGGTGCTTGATAAGTAGATGGTGGTGCTGGATAGGGAGGCGGTGCTTGATATGTGGCGGTTGGTGCGCTTTGGTAGGTAGCAGGTGGTGTTGTTTGGTAAGGAGCTGGTTGTGTTGTTTGGTAAACAATAGGGGGATAAGTTGGGTTTGTAGAGTCCTTTCCATTAGGGCGGGCTGACCCACTTGGATCGACTGATTCCCTTGAATGGGCGGAGTTTCTAACGGGTAAACTGACCATTGTCAGTTTCTCTTCAAGTTCTTTAATTTTTTGCTCTAAAGTAGCAACATGTTCATCAAACCCAACCAAAGCGAGTTTGCGGGGTGTCCCATTATTCCCAATGTTATCGTCACTAAGAGCAGCGTTATTCAACTCAGTCATGATGTTTCGCTTTCCTTTTCTTCTAGTTTGTGAGGGGGGAGGAGTTGTAACTGGTCCCTTAGTTCTCGTCCGGTATTGATGCTCTGCCAGAATGCACAGGTCAACCTCAGGAGTGGGAGTAAAACTTAAACACAAAAACAATAAGTTAGTGTCGAGGTAATAATTGCAAAATATATCACTCCTTATAATGCAAGGGACCTCTCTTGTATCAGAGGTGGGCCTAACAAGACCAATACATATAAGATGCATGATAGGCGTCATTTGGACGAAGTTGGCTAATGGACTTTAACATGCCAAGGATGTTAAATCTTCCTAAGTTTGAGTATGGTATTTAAAATTGAACGTGTATCGTGTGTCATCCCATTTGTTCTCATAACCTAAAATTTGTAGAAAAATAATTTTATAAAATAATTGATTTTATTGTATAAATAACATCTTTTGGGTAAATAGGAACACTAATTGATCTTGCTACATTAAAAGTAGAAGAAATTTGTGTAAAAATTAATTTCCTTCGTATCCCAAAAAAATAATTTTATAAAGTAATTGGTTTGTATGAATGTAGAAATAAAAAATTTCATACGTAAATAGAAATAAATAATTAATTTTGTTACAAAAAAATAGAAAAATCAATTTAAAGTCTGTTTTCTTTGATCTTCCAAATTTTCATGGCTTGTGACATCATCCAACAAAAAATAATTGGATGATCCACACTTTTGAGAATAAATAGTCTACATTAGACACCTTCAACTTTATATAAATGCACACGTAACACATTTAAATGTACCTTAGGGTCGAAAACTCGTTTGGTTCATTCAAATATGGTGAACTAGTAGACTTAAACATGAGTCGAAGTCAAAATTTTCCTATATATGACATGATGCATAATTTCTAAACAGAGTGTAACTAAGAGTTGGGTAATCTAGACAAGGACGTGGTTCCCCCCAGGCGGACAACCAAGGGGTGGGAACGTTTGGAATCGTTGGCTATACCACGGACCAACTAGATTCTAACCGTTCCTCCTAAAGGGTTATTTGAGAGTGAAACGACCGTGAGATCCACGTAATCGTTTGTGTGTGTGTAAGTGTCAATATTCCTGGAGTGGAGGAATATGAACGAAATGCAACAAATAATAATATATTAAATATCACATTATCAAAAATTGTAACAAAAATATAAAAGGCTACACACCTGCAAAGAGAAAAAGTTAGTATTGAATAAAAAATAATAGAAGAAATAATAAACCCAATATAAAAATCATAATGGTTAGAACATTTAATCTCCAGCGGAGTCGCCATTCTGTCGCACCCCACTTTAAAATAAAGTAAGTGTTGTCCGACTTGGGTAACTCGTTTGGAGTTGGATTTTCTGGAGTCGCCACCTAATAAATTATTCTAGGCGTATTAGGTCACCTATTAATTTCTAATTCAAATAATAACTCCGGGTTGGTCTACTAATCAGAGATTTGGGTAAGTGTTCAAGTTAACTTAGAAAGAAGGGGTTAGGCACCTCCTAAGTTCCACTAAACGTGGCTCCCGGTCGATTTTTTTTATATTGAATTTTCACATGTAAGGAAATTAAGAGGATAAAAAATTAAATAAAATAAGCAAAGAGGACATGTATGCAAACAAGTTAAAAGATATGAAAATAGGCAGTTCCGTATAAACAGTCTCAATTTACAGACATCATACATATATAGCTACAATTTGGAGTAAATATATAGTAAAAAAAAATGTGCGCCACTAAAGGATGGCATCGTGACATTATTGGTCACATACCTTTAACTTTGGTGGCGACTTTTAATGAGAGGTCGCGTTTAAAATAACTTAGTTTAAAATTTCGTATATAAAAATATATATATACACAGTCTTTTCTTTAAACGAATATTGAGCAAATATATGAGTAAATAATAATAAACACACATCTAAATATATATCTTAATGCCAAGTCTTAGAAAATATTAGTATAGCACGCAAATAATAATAAATTTGTATAGGTATGTAAATTGAGTAGAGGGTGAACATAATATTTAGGGAATAAATATTGTAATATTAACTTCAGAACTTTTGTAAAAAATAATAAATTGAGGACTTGACCTCCAAAGTCTACATCTCCCACGAGTTATAAATTAGCTCGGAAAGATGTATGTAAAAAAAATCAATTTACATTACCGTGCGAAAATAGGCCTTTAGTTTAAACAAAATCCATGTTTCAACGTCTGCAACTGTCACATTTCAGAAACTTGAATTTGCAGAAGCAATCTCATTTTTCAGACAGAATTGCGATTTTAACCCTTTGCAGAAAACATTCAGTTTACAAAACTTTAAATTTCTGTCTTGACTATTACTGAACCTATTGCATTTCAAGAAATTATTCACGTTGAACACAAGCTCATGATTTCAAAGATTTGTACAAATAATCTGTTTTCATTTTTTTCCTTACAATTTGGACCTTCCAAGGTCTAATTTGAAACCTGCTGTAGTTTTGAAATAGGCATCACATCTACATTAAGCTGTTATAACTTCCAAAATTAACAGATTGCAGCAGACGACTATTTAGCAGCCCATTTCAGTTTTAGCCCTCAAGTACACATACAGAGAAGGATGAGAAACGACCTTTATTTAACCCTTTACTATTGGTATCAGCAACTTGCACACATAAATCATGTCTTTGTCAACCAGTGGCACCTTGTGGTGCTTAAGTACAAGCATTTAGTCAAGCAAATACATAACTCTAAAGTGTTAATTTTTCTAATTACAAAATAAAATTAATAAAGTAAATGAAAGAAGTAAGAGTAGGGCCTTTGTCCCATTTGCTTGACAGATTATTCCTTGAATCCACCCTGAATCCCTTGAATCCGAAGATTCTGTCAAGTCCATGAACATGTAGGAAAAGATTGTAACAGAAGCATAGCCTTTTGGCTATCTTTAGCTCACTTGAATACCTGCAAAGGGTTAGACATGGTATAGCCATAGAGCTATCCTCACTTTTGTCCGTATTGGACTATGAACTTTGCAAAAAGGGGATTAGAAGTAGGGCACAAAGACAGCCCTCATGAACATACATAAACAGAGAAGCAGCAGGGCAAGCAATCAGCCATTACAAACAGGTTCATACGTAGTTGACAATATACATCAGTATGAAATTAAAAGAAGCGTTCACTTACTTTATAGTAGTACCTTAATGATGCCTAAACAGCTAGAACGAGTAGTTGAATTAATGTCAATAGTAAATAGCAACCAGACCAAGAATTAACCAAGTTTTTCCTTGGTTTATTAACCACAAAATAGCAATTTTAAGCGAGAACTTGAGAAGAATAATCTTTCAATCACTTTCAGTAGTGAATAACAGTAGTAGTACAAAAAAAAAAAAAAGAGTGCTCTTCAACGGAGAGGGAGAAAGGTTTTACAAAGTGTAAAGTGTGTGTAGATCCCCTGCCTAAGTTGTAGATGGAGGTCTGAAGGTGTTTCAGTATTGTTAGCTTATAGAAGTGTAGAGAATGAAAAGAAAAGAGATGAGAAGAAATGCTCCCGTCCCCCCTTTAAGTCTAAAGAAGAGTGGTATTTATAGTGAAAAAATAGGAGTAGCATGACTATAGGCTTGTAAGGCAAAAATCATTTTCAAATGTTCAAATCTTTTATAAAAATGGCAAAAGAAAATCCTATTTGTGTACAAGGAAATAAGAGATATTAGCTTTGAATAAAAGAGAGAATTATTCAGTCTAAGATGTAAAAGGAGGAAGCTAAAATTATGCAAATCAGTTGAGCTAATTTAGGGAAAACGAAATTGCTTTACTGTTAGGAAAATATGCAGGAGATATGTAACTGTTGTAGAAGGAAAGTAGATCAAAAGGTATACTTCCTACACTTCTATTTTTCTAACAAAAAATCTTGCATAAAGGTGCATATGTATACACGCGGGTATCGCAGCCAGTTTATTTGCACAGTATCAAGGTTAAGCGCTCAACAAGTTGTCAAACGAGCAGACACTTTTTTAAACTCAATTCACAAAGGCAGATTCCAACCTTACATTAAGAGAATAACCCATTCAATGTGTTCTCGTAAATGTCGCGTTGTCGACTTTATTTTTAGAATATTAAAGCAATGATTCAAACTTAGGCTAATTAACATGGCTAGAACTGATTTAAACTATATAGTCTAAGGCATGAACAATTGAGCACCTAAGAATGGATTAACCAAGTGACAAACATGCTATTTTCATGGGATTTCAATGAATCAGATGATAAAAAAAAGAATAAAAATGGAAAGCTGTTACCCGTTCTGTGTCGGGTCGGGTCGAGCATGGAACGGGCCGGGTTGAACTTGTCCATTTCTGCCAGTTAATTTCTTGACTAGTAAAGACTTGCCCAAATCTTCTCTTCTTGCCTTGTATGATTCAGATTCGGATGATTTGTACTTGATTTTCTCATTTTCTTTTTCGATTTCGTATACAAGAGAGAGGAAGAGAGATTGATTCCCGCTTTTGGAGATAGGAGAGAGAGAGAGAGAGAGAGAGAGAGAGAGAGAGATCGTGACCAGCGGCGCTGATGGCGGCGTCGACAGCGGAGAGAGTAGCGGAGATGCCGCGGTGTGTTTGGTCGGTTTTTAGGGGAAAGGGGGAGAGAAGGGAAAGGGACGGCGGCTGTGAGTGTGAGGGAGTTGGGGGGGGGACTGATTTTAGGGTTTTCTAGTGAGGGGTGTGGTGTGCAATATTAGAAGGTAGGATTTAACTAGGGCCGTTGGATCTGGAGGATGAAGGGATCAGATTAAGCCACGTAAGCGCGCGTGTATGTGGTGTATATATGTGTGTAGGATTGTATATCTGATATATGCTAATGTGTAAGGTTATACGCGCTTTGAGGGGTTATACCGCGTGCAGAAGTGAGTTGTACGCGCACTTTTGGAGAGTAGTACTTCGTGCTAAAAGTGTATTTGGTGAGGTATAAGCTTATGTGGAGCTTAGATGGCGTACATGTGGACAAAAGGCAATGACGTGGACTGAATGTAATAGGAATGGGATTGTAAAATAGCAAAATGACTAGTATTTAATTAAAATACTTATAAATATTAATAATTAGTATAAAAATAGAAAATTTTGTAAATAATTATAAATAAATATATTTAATTATAAATAAATATAAATGACCACAAATAATACTTATTAGATATAAATAGCCACCAATAATTATTAAATAATGTCATAATGCGTTAAATTTCACAAGTAGCACACGTATTTTAAAAAATAGCTTAAATGAATGCAATTACGTAATTATAATCACAATTAAATAAATATTATATAAATAGGGGATTAATAATAATATCACACACGTAAATGCATGTTGTCTAATGCAGTTTTGCTTGGAAAATCACTATTGTCGATTTTAATTAAATATAGCCAAATTGCGAAAAATGGAGGGACAAAATTGGGTGTCAACAGCTGCCCCTCTTTGCCCGGAGATGTTGAAAGAGTCTTCGGGCAAAGATAGTTGACGAAATAACCAATTTTGTCACGACCAGTAGGCGGAATGATTTGGAAAGGGGAAATGGGAGTTTTGGGGTGTTTTTGGCCGAACCCCGGTCTCTGAGTTGCCTACATATCTCGGGTTTCACGAGAATCAGGCCGTGTGTAGTTCTAGAATGGCATGTTGCGTCTGTGAGATGTTTATGACGAACGATTTTGGATGTACAGACTAAACTTATCCAAATATGTAAAGTTTAGATTCGTGTATGTTTTGCCTTTTGGCAAGATGAATGAAGAATAAAGCAAATGTATTATCAGAGATGAAATAGCATCGATAGATCGAGCGTAGGAAAAGAGGTTGACTTGCGCATTCGCTTTGTTGTTGCATCTTGCATGCTTGCCTCCTTGTAATTCTCCCTTTCGAGTGTCAAACCTTATTCGAGCTGTGAGCAAAAGGGGTAAGGAAATGGGATATGCATGTATTTTGTGAAAATTATTTTTTAAAAGTAATGCAAATTTGTTCCATTGAATCATAGACTGCGATGTGTGGCTTGGACATAATCTCTTCTACATCCGTTTGCTGCTCAAAGATCATCCACTTTGAAATTTTGAGGGAAGTGTGCTGCTTGTATTTTCCTTGAATTTTTTGAGGTCCCTCAAAAATTCTGCCCCAGTGTGTTGTAATGTATTCTACGAATTTTTTGAGAGAAACTCAAAAAATTCTGCCCCAGTATCCAATAAAATTCTCTTATGATGTGACCGTGCCTTGAGTAGGCTGCCTACGTATCCCTTTTTGGGAATCAGGTCGCTACGTAGTTCAAATCCAAAAAGGATGAATGTTGCTTGACTTGTAATGTCTCTTGATTGTATATGAGTAAAGGATCTTGTTAATTTAATCTCGATTTAGAGAATTCCACTTTAGGATAAACTGTTTTGCTCTAACTTCCTGGATAAATGCCTTTGTCATGTTATTGCTTGTTGTATTCATACTTCGTTATCTATGAGCGTCACTTGCTCGAGTATGCTTTTGATCCATCCCGGATTGTCTAATTCTACTTTTTATATATATTTCTAATATTTCTCCTTGGATGGTAAGCCATCTTCCTCAATATGTTCTTGTCTCAGTTGTCTGCTATAAGATTTCCACGATTAACTATGAAGTTCCTTGAATGTCCTCTGTCGAATCACCGTACTCTGGCTTCTACTCGTCGTTTTGGACTGGTTCCTCACATCGCAGTCGCAGATTCAATGGAATTAAAATAATTTTGCTGAAAGTGAATGATGCATGCTTAAAATAAAAATGGAAATGATTTTATTATTGTACTTCAGAAAAAATCTTCGAAAGGAAACAACGATGCAACAAAGTTGAACAACAAAGAAAACAAAAACTAACGACTCGGAGTCGTGTTTTATTTAAGAAAATAACTAATGCCCCAGCTCCACTAAGGTTCTCGGCATGCTCGGAATGTGCTGTAGATTCAGTTGTTCAGCTTCAGCTCTCTAGGTGTTCAGGGCTTCAGTATTCTTTTCAAGAGTTGCATCATATTCTCCCATGAATAGCTCCTTTAGACCGATCAACTCATCTTCTATACCGTGAACACCTTCGGCAAGTCCTTCTCCCTGAAGAGTTTTCATGCAGCTTGAAAAGATGGATGCTTGTTTCAGAGTTGGAGCAAACTGCTCTAGTGAACGATAACCTCTTGTATCTTTTGTAGTACTTTTTCCTTTGCAAACCAAGATGTACCCCAGGCCAAACTTGTATTCATCAAACACTGTTTTTTCTTTTATGATTATGCCTTCCAGATTGCATTCTTTGCTGAAGTCGATCATATTCACCTTCTCATCCCCATGATTGGGTAGTGGGTTTTTGTGCACATTTGGCGCCTTCAAATTAATGGCTTTTTCATCTATTAGGTCTTGAATCTTGTCTCTTAGTGCAAAACATCTCTCCGTCTCATGCCCCGGTCCACCTGAGTGATATGCACACCTTTTACTGTAATCAAAGTTAGGTGAAGGGTTGTCTGGCATCTTTTGAGGTATCGGGACGATAAGCCCGGCAGCTTTCAATCTCTCAAACAAATGAGTGCGAGATTCGGCTAGTGGAGTGTAGTTCCTTTTGGGTCTTTGGTTTGCCTCAGGGCGAGGCCTAGAGGGGTATGATGGTGCATTTCGGTAGTTGGGTTGAGTATTTTGCTGGTATGGTGGACGATTTGGTGCTGGAGTGTGGAATATAGGTCGAGTGATCTGAGTGTTGTAAACGGAATATTCATGTGGTATGTGATGGTAGGGATAGAATGGTGGCGGTGTTTGATGATAGTGATTGAAAGCAGGGTCTTGAATGGTTGCCGCAAAAGAGACTTCATCTTTCTTCTTTTTGGAAAGGCTCACATTTCCAGACTGGATGGCCTTATTAGTAGCTTGTAGTGCAGCTAGGCTAATAATCTTTCCACTTTTCAGCCCTTCTTCTACGTCATCTCCCATCAACACTACATCGGCAAATTTTTGATTTTTCATATGCAGCAGCTTATCGTAATAGACATCCTCTTGAATGCGGATGAATATATTCACTATTTCCCTTTCATCCATAGCGGGTTGCACCTTGGCAGCTTCTGCTCTCCACCTCGTAGCATATTCTCTAAACGTCTCTGTGGATTTCTTTTTCAACTTTTCCAGGTAGAAACGATCTGGTACCATTTCAGTATTGTACCCAAATCGTTCTACGAAATCTGCTGCCATGTCTTCCCAGCCGAGCCATGTGCCAGGCTTCTGCTTAGAGAACCAACTCAAAGCCTCTCCGGTCAAGCTTCGACTGAACAACTTCACTCGTACTTTCTCATCTTCCCCTGCTCCAATCAACTTGTCACAATATGTTCTCAGATGCGCCATAGGGTCTCCAGTTCCATTGAACAGGTCAAACTTTGGTATCTTGTATCCGTCTGGCAATTTCAAAGTAGGATAGATGCACAAGTCTTCATAAGCTAAACCTTTAGTAGTTTTGCCTAACTCAAACTTCTTAAAGGCTGCCTCTAGCTTACGAACTTTCTCTTTCGTCCCATCATCATTGGTCTCATCCTCCGCCCATTCATAGTTGTCATGGTCTTTGATGGGTGAAGTGAGTTGTTTGGTCTCGGCAGTAAACATGGGATTGTAAGGCTGTGGATATGCAGTGTTGGTGTGAGGTAGGCTTGTGTTTGGGTAAGTAGGGTATGTAGGAGGTGGTGCTTGATAAGTAGATGGTGGTGCTGGATAGGGAGGCGGTGTATGTGGCGGTTGGTGCGCTTTGGTAGGTAGCAGGTGGTGTTGTTTGGTAAGGAGCTGGTTGTGTTGTTTGGTAAACAACAGGGGGATCAGTTGGGTTTGTAGGGTCCTTTCCATTAGGGCGGGCTGACTCACTTGGATCGACTGATTCCCTTGAATGGGCGGAGTTTCCAACGGGTAAACTGACCATTGTCAGTTTCTCTTCAAGTTCTTTAATTTTTTGCTCTAAAGTAGCAACATGTTCATCATACCCAACCAAAGCGATTTTGCGGGGTGTCCCATTATTCCCAATGTTATCGTCACTAAGAGCAGCGTTATTCAACTCAGTCATGATGTGTCGCTTTCCTTTTCTTCTAGTTTGTGAGGGGGGAGGAGTTGTAACTGGTCCCTTAGTTCTCGTCCGGTATTATGACATTTTTTATTTATATAAATAAATAATTGATTTTGTTACAAAAAAATAGAAAAATCAATTTAAAGTCTGCTTTCTTTGATCTTCCAAATTTTCATGGCTTGTGACATCAACCAACAAAAAATAATTTGATGATCCACACTTTTGAGAACAAATAGTCTACATTAGACACGTTCAACTTTATATAAATGCACACGTAACACATTTAAATGTACCTTAGGGTCGAAAACTCGTTTGGTTCATTCAAATATGGTGAACTAGTAGACTTAAACATGAGTCGAAGTCAAAATTTTCCTATATATGACATGATGCATAATTTCTAAACAGAGTGTAACTAAGAGTTGGGTAATCTAGACAAGGACGTGGTTCCCCCCAGGCGGACAACCAAGGGGTGGGAACGTTTGGAATTTTTGGCTGTACCACGGACCAACTAGATTCTAACCGTTCCTCCAAAAGGGTTATTTGAGAGTGAAACGACCGTGAGATCCACGTAATCGTTTGTGTGTGTGTAAGTGTCAATATTCCTGGAGTGGAGGAATATGAACGAAATGCAACAAATAATAATATATTAAATATCACATTATCAAAAATTGTAACAAAAATATAAAAGGCTACACACCTGCAAAGAGAAAAAGTTAGAATTGAATAAAAAATAATAGAAGAAATAATAAACCCAATATAAAAATCATAATGGTTAGAACATTTAATCCCCAGCGGAGTCGCCATTCTGTCGCACCCCACTTTAAAATAAAGTAAGTGTTGTCCGACTTGGGTAACTCGTTTGGAGTTGGGTTTTTTGGAGTCGCCACCTAATAAATTATTCTAGGCGTATTAGGTCACCTATTAATTTCTAATTCAAATAATAACTCCGGGTTGGTCTACTAATCAGAGACTTGGGTAAGTGTTCAAGTTAACTTAGAAAGAAGGGGTTAGGCACCTTCTAAGTTCCACTAAACGTGGCTCCCGGTCGATTTTTTTTATATTGGATTTTCACATGTAAGGAAATTAAGAGGATAAAAAATTAAATAAAATAAGCAAAGAGAACATGTATGCAAACAAGTTAAAAGATATGAAAATAGGTAGTTTCGTATAAACAGTCTCAATTTACAGACATCATACATATATAGCTACAATTTGGAGTAAATATATAGTAAAAAAAAATGTGCGCCACTAAAGGATGGCATCGTGACATTATTGGTCACATACCTTTAACTTTGGTGGCGACTTTTAATGAGAGGTCGCGTTTAAAATAACTTAGTTTTAAATTTCGTATATAAAAATATATATATACACAGTCTTTTCTTTAAACGAATATTGAGCAAATATATGAGTAAATAATAATAAACACACATCTAAATATATATCTTAATGCCGAGTCTTAGAAAATATTAGTATAGCACGCAAATAATAATAAATTCGTATAGGTATGTAAATTGAGTAGAGGGTGAACATAATATTTAGGGAATAAATATTGTAATATTAACTTCAGAACTTTTGTAAAAAATAATAAATTGAGGACTTGACCTCCAAAGTCTACATCTCCCACGAGTTATTAATTAGCTCGGAAAGATGTATGTAAAAAAAATCTATTTACATTACCGTGCGAAAATAGGCCTTTAGTTTAAACAAAATCCATGTTTCAACGTCTGCAACTGTCACATTTCAGAAACTTGAATTTGCAGAAGCAATCTCATTTTCAGACAGAATTGCGATTTTAACCCTTTGCAGAAAACATTCAGTTTACAAAACTTTAAATTTCTGTCTTGACTATTACTGAACCTATTGCATTTCAAGAAATTATTCACGTTGAACACAAGCTCATGATTTCAAAGATTTGTACAAATAATCTGTTTTCATTTTTTTCCTTACAATTTCGACCTTCCAAGGTCAAATTTGAAACCTACTGTAGTTTTGAAATAGGCATCACATCCACATTAAGCTGTTATAAGGGATAATCACAAATATATACAATCCTAACATCAAAATTACAAAAAAATAACAACATTATTCCAATTTACATAAAATACCAACATTTCTTTACCCATTATATACAAAACCAACAAAATTAACAAATTAGGGTTCCTCCTTCTTCCTACTCCCCCCCCCAACTGCCACCACCCCAGGCGGCGGCGGCGCCGCCGGCCACCCACCAGATTTTTTTTTTTTTTTTTTTTTTTTTTTTTTTGTATCTAAAATATGAAATACACATATAAGCATTGATTTCTCTTTGAAAATACACTTGCAACATACATATAAACAAAAAATACATGTAAATACACAAAAAAAATATTTTACATACACTAGACACACACATACATACAAGGATCTATGGATCTACAAATTAAACATACAAATTTATGTATGTCACACATACACTCGGCATACACACAAAAACAAACACAAAACATACAATAGATGCTCAGATATACATGTTCATACAGTAACATACACGTTTATACACTTGTGTGCTGAAAAACATTACATGTATATACACGAACATACAAATACATACATCTGCATCTGAATATCTGAATATGTATATTCAAAATTAAAAAAAAAAGAAGGAGGAGAAGCAGATCTGAAGAATATATAAAAAATACATATATATACATAAAATACACACATATACCCATACAAAATGAAACCAAAAAAAAAGGAAAAAGAAGAGAAGATCGAGAAACAGGAGGCTCTAGTCTCGCCGGAGGTGCTGTAGCAGCGGCGGCGACGGGAAACTGAGGGTGGGGAACGACGGGAGGTGGGTGGGTGGGAGAGAGGGTGGGTGGAGGAGAGGAGAGAAAGAGAGAGAGGGAGAAGTTAGGGCTTTAGATTAGAGAGAGAAAGGAAAATGATAAAATGGTATGTTTTGTAAAATTCATACAAATGTCGTTATGTTGTGTAATTTCTTAATAATGTCGGTATTTTTTGTAATTTCACTGTTTAATGCGTCAATTAGCGTAAAAATGTCCTGTTATAATTTCCAAAATTAACAGATTGCAGCAGACGACTATTTAGCAGCCCATTTCAGTTTTAGCCCTTAAGTACACATACAGAGAAGGATGAGAAACGACCTTTATTTAATCCTTTACTATTGGTATCAGCAACTTGCACACATAAATCATGTCTTTGTCAACCAGTGGCACCTTGTGGTGCTTAAGTACAAGCATTTAGTCAAGCAAATACATAACTCTAAAGTGTTAATTTTTCTAATTACAAAATAAAATTAATAAAGTAAATGAAAGAAGTAAGAGTAGGGCCTTTGTCCCATTTGCTTGACAGATTATTCCTTGAATCCACCCTGAATCCCTTGAATCCGAAGATTCTGTCAAGTCCATGAACATGTAGGAAAAGATTGTAACAGAAGCATAGCCTTTTGGCTATCTTTAGCTCACTTGAATACCTGCAAAGGGTTAGACATGGTATAGCCATAGAGCTATCCTCACTTTTGTCCGTATTGGACTATGAACTTTGCAAAAAGGGGATTAGAAGTAGGGCACAAAGACAGCCCTCATGAACATACATAAACAGAGAAGCAGCAGGGCAAGCAATCAGCCATTACAAACAGGTTCATACGTAGTTGACAATATACATCAGTATGAAATTAAAAGAAGCGTTCACTTACTTTATAGTAGTACCTTAATGATGCCTAAACAGCTAGAACGAGTAGTTGAATTAATGTCAATAGTAAATAGCAACCAGACCAAGAATTAACCAAGTTTTTCCTTGGTTTATTAACCACAAAATAGCAATTTTAAGCGAGAACTTGAGAAGAATAATCTTTCAATCACTTTCAGTAGTGAATAACAGTAGTAGTACAAAAAAAAAAAAAAAAGAGTGCTCTTCAACGGAGAGGGAGAAAGGTTTTACAAAGTGTAAAGTGTGTGTAGATCCCCTGTCTAAGTTGTAGATGGAGGTCTGAAGGTGTTTCAGTATTGTTAGCTTATAGAAGTGTAGAGAATGAAAAGAAAAGAGATGAGAAGAAATGCTCCCGTCCCCCCTTTAAGTCTAAAGAAGAGTGTTATTTATAGTGAAAAAATAGGAGTAGCATGACTCTAGGCTTGTAAGGCAAAAATCATTTTCAAATGTTCAAATCTTTTATAAAAATGGCAAAAGAAAATCCTATTTGTGTACAAGGAAATAAGAGATATTAGCTTTGAATAAAAGAGAGAATTATTCAGTCTAAGATGTAAAAGGAGGAAGCTAAAATTATGCAAATCAGTTGAGCTAATTTAGGGAAAACGAAATTGCTTTACTGTTAGGAAAATATGCAGGAGATATGTAACTGTTGTAGAAGGAAAGTAGATCAAAAGGTATACTTCCTACACTTCTATTTTTCTAACAAAAAATCTTGCATAAAGGTGCATATGTATACACGCGGGTATCGCAGCCAGTTTATTTGCACAGTATCAAGGTTAAGCGCTCAACAAGTTGTCAAACGAGCAGACACTTTTTTAAACTCAATTCACAAAGGCAGATTCCAACCTTACATTAAGAGAATAACCCATTCAATGTGTTCTCGTAAATGTCGCGTTGTCGACTTTATTTTTAGAATATTAAAGCAATGATTCAAACTTAGGCTAATTAACATGGCTAGAACTGATTTAAACTATATAGTCTAAGGCATGAACAATTGAGCACCTAAGAATGGATTAACCAAGTGACAAACATGCTATTTTCATGGGATTTCAATGAATCAGATGATAAAAAAAAGAATAAAAATGGAAAGCTGTTACCCGTTCTGTGTCGGGTCGGGTCGAGCATGGAACGGGCCGGGTTGAACTTGTCCATTTCTGCCAGTTAATTTCTTGACTAGTAAAGACTTGCCCAAATCTTCTCTTCTTGCCTTGTATGATTCAGATTCGGATGATTTGTACTTGATTTTCTCATTTTCTTTTTCGATTTCGTATACAAGAGAGAGGAAGAGAGATTGATTCCCGCTTTTGGAGATAGGAGAGAGAGAGAGAGAGAGAGAGAGAGAGAGAGAGAGAGAGAGAGAGAGATCGTGACCAGCGGCGTTGATGGCGGCGTCGACAGCGGAGAGAGTAGCGGAGATGCCGCGGTGTGTTTGGTCGGTTTTTAGGGGAAAGGGGGAGAGAAGGGAAAGGGACGGCGGCTGTGAGTGTGAGGGAGTTGGGGGGGGGGGACTGATTTTAGGGTTTTCTAGTGAGGGGTGTGGTGTGCAATATTAGAAGGTAGGATTTAACTAGGGCCGTTGGATCTGGAGGATGAAGGGATCAGATTAAGCCACGTAAGCGCGCGTGTATGTGGTGTATATATGTGTGTAGGATTGTATATCTGATATATGCTAATGTGTAAGGTTATAGGCGCTTTGAGGGGTTATACCGCGTGCAGAAGTGAGTTGTACGCGCACTTTTGGAGAGTAGTACTTCGTGCTCAAAGTGTATTTGGTGAGGTATAAGCTTATGTGGAGCTTAGATGGCGTACACGTGGACAAAAGGCAATGACGTGGACTGAATGTAATAGGAATGGGATTGTAAAATAGCAAAATGACTAGTATTTAATTAAAATACTTATAAATATTAATAATTAGTATAAAAATAGAAAATTTTATATATAATTATAAATAAATATATTTAATTATAAATAAATATAAATGACCACAAATAATACTTATTAGATATAAATAGCCACCAATAATTATTAAATAATGTCATAATGCGTTAAATTTCACAAGTAGCACACGTATTTTAGAAAATAGCTTAAATGAATGCAATTACGTAATTATAATCACAATTAAATAAATATTATATAAATAGGAGATTAATAATAATATCACACACGTAAATGCATGTTGTCTAATGCAGTTTTGCTTTGAAAATTACTATTGTCGATTTTAATTAAATATAGCCAAATTGCGAAAAATGGAGGGACAAAATTGGGTGTCAACAGCTGCCCCTCTTTGCCCGGAGATGTTGAAAGAGTCTTCGGGCAAAGATAGTTGACGGAATAACCAATTTTGTCACGACCAGTAGGCGGAATGATTTGGAAAGGGGAAATGGGAGTTTTGGGGTGTTTTTGGCCGAACCCCGGTCTCTGAGTTGCCTACATATCTCGGGTTTCACGAGAATCAGGCCGTGTGTAGTTCTAGAATGGCATGTTGCGTGTGTGAGATGTTTATGACGAACGATTTTGGATGTACAGACTAAACTTATCCAAATATGTAAAGTTTAGATTCGTGTATGTTTTGCCTTTTGGCAAGATGAATGAAGAATAAAGCAAATGTATTATCAGAGATGAAATAGCATCGATAGATCGAGCGTAGGAAAAGAGGTTTATAATCATCCTAGTTATGAAGATGTGGTGCACGACACACCCATAAAGAGGAGTTTACAAGGACATATTTTCCACTTCATCTCGATAAATCTCGCCTTCAATATTGCCTTGACCAAAGCTGGGAACATTTGGGGAGCGAGTTTTATGAATGCGCACGATTCAAGCAGACGGGCACGATTAAGCACGAAAAATGCGCACGATTGACACAGATAGATACGAATAGGATGTAATACGAAACTGACACTCAATCGACAAGGAAGGATTGGGTAGACCACTGGTGCGGATATGGAATTGTAGCTTGGAACTCGGCAAGATTGGTAGCTTGCGGGTGTAGAAAAAAGGCATTGTCTGTAGGGTTAGGCTTTGCTTTGTATGTGTTAGAGATTTTGAGGTTACATGGTTGGCCGTGATGTTTAGGAGCAGGCGTGAGAGTATGACACAGGGCTTTGTCGAGAAATCGGGGCGTACCCTGCAGCAAAATCATGATAAATGCAATAGATGTAAAGATAAAGTAAAGTAAACTTTCCTGTTGAGCGGAGGGGTTGTTTTGTCTGATACTTATTTGATTGATGTCTCATCCAAATGTCTTTCCAATAGTATGCCCACCGATGCGGACTTTGCTCTATTGCAAATTGTTGTCATGTTCACCATTGCGAACCTTATATATCTCCCGACGCAGATTCTATGCTCCTTCAAATGATATCATGTCCACCGATGCGGACCCTATATATCCACCGACATGGATTCTATACTTGATATTTTGATGAAATTTGCTTTGCAAGATTTGTTAGGTATACTCGGTACCTGTGTAAACCTGCGATCAAAGAAAATTTGTGAGTATTGTGGGGGGAGGAGGTTGACTTGCGCATTCGCTTTGTTGTTGCATGCTTGCCTCCTTGTAATACTCCCTTTCGAGTGTCAAACCTTATTCGAGCTGTGAGCAAAAGGGGTAAGGAAATGGGATATGCATGTATTTTGTGAAAATTATTTTTTAAAAGTAATGCAAATTTGTTCCATTGAATCATAGACTGCGATGTGTGGCTTGGACATAATCTCTTCTACATCCGTTTGCTGCTCAAAGATCATCCACTTTGAAATTTTGAGGGAAGTGTGCTGCTTGTATTTTTCTTGAATTTTTTGAGGTCCCTCAAAAATTCTGCCCCAGTGTGTTGTAATGTATTCTACGAATTTTTTGAGAGAAACTCAAAAAATTCTGCCCCAGTATCCAATAAAATTCTCTTATGATGTGACCGTGCCTTGAGTAGGCTGCCTACGTATCCCTTTTTGGGAATCAGGTCGCTACGTAGTTCAAATCCAAAAAGGATGAATGTTGCTTGACTTGTAATGTCTCTTGATTGTATATGAGTAAAGGATCTTGTTAATTTAATCTCGATTTAGAGAATTCCACTTTAGGATAAACTGTTTTGCTCTAACTTCCTGGATAAATGCCTTTGTCATGTTATTGCTTGTTGTATTCATACTTCGTTATCTATGAGCGTCACTTGCTCGAGTATGCTTTTGATCCATCCCGGATTGTCTAATTCTACTTTTTATATATATTTCTAATATTTCTCCTTGGATGGTAAGCCATCTTCCTCAATATGTTCTTGTCTCAGTTGTCTGCTATAAGATTTCCACGATTAACTATGAAGTTCCTTGAATGTCCTCTGTCGAATCACCGTACTCTGGCTTCTACTCGTCGTTTTGGACTGGTTCCTCACATCGCAGTCGCAGATTCAATGGAATTAAAATAATTTTGCTGAAAGTGAATGATGCATGCTTAAAATAAAAATGGAAATGATTTTATTATTGTACTTCAGAAAAAATCTTCGAAAGGAAACAACGATGCAACAAAGTTGAACAACAAAGAAAACAAAAACTAACGACTCGGAGTCGTGTTTTATTTAAGAAAATAACTAATGCCCCAGCTCCACTAAGGTTCTCGGCATGCTCGGAATGTGCTGTAGATTCAGTTGTTCAGCTTCAGCTCTCTAGGTGTTCAGGGCTTCAGTATTCTTTTCAAGAGTTGCATCATATTCTCCCATGAATAGCTCCTTTAGACCGATCAACTCATCTTCTATACCGTGAACACCTTCGGCAAGTCCTTCTCCCTGAAGAGTTTTCATGCAGCTTGAAAAGATGGATGCTTGTTTCAGAGTTGGAGCAAACTGCTCTAGTGAACGATAACCTCTTGTATCTTTTGTAGTACTTTTTCCTTTGCAAACCAAGATGTACCCCAGGCCAAACTTGTATTCATCAAACACTGTTTTTTCTTTTATGATTATGCCTTCCAGATTGCATTCTTTGCTGAAGTCGATCATATTCACCTTCTCATCCCCATGATTGGGTAGTGGGTTTTTGTGCACATTTGGCGCCTTCAAATTAATGGCTTTTTCATCTATTAGGTCTTGAATCTTGTCTCTTAGTGCAAAACATCTCTCCGTCTCATGCCCCGGTCCACCTGAGTGATATGCACACCTTTTACTGTAATCAAAGTTAGGTGAAGGGTTGTCTGGCATCTTTTGAGGTATCGGGACGATAAGCCCGGCAGCTTTCAATCTCTCAAACAAATGAGTGCGAGATTCGGCTAGTGGAGTGTAGTTCCTTTTGGGTCTTTGGTTTGCCTCAGGGCGAGGCCTAGAGGGGTATGATGGTGCATTTCGGTAGTTGGGTTGAGTGTTTTGCTGGTATGGTGGACGATTTGGTGCTGGAGTGTGGAATATAGGTCGAGTGATCTGAGTGTTGTAAACGGAATATTCATGTGGTATGTGATGGTAGGGATAGAATGGTGGCGGTGTTTGATGATAGTGATTGAAAGCAGGGTCTTGAATGGTTGCCGCAAAAGAGACTTCATCTTTCTTCTTTTTGGAAAGGCTCACATTTCCAGACTGGATGGCCTTATTAGTAGCTTGTAGTGCAGCTAGGCTAATAATCTTTCCACTTTTCAGCCCTTCTTCTACGTCATCTCCCATCAACACTACATCGGCAAATTTTTGATTTTTCATATGCAGCAGCTTATCGTAATAGACATCCTCTTGAATGCGGATGAATATATTCACTATTTCCCTTTCATCCATAGCGGGTTGCACCTTGGCAGCTTCTGCTCTCCACCTCGTAGCATATTCTCTAAACGTCTCTGTGGATTTCTTTTTCAACTTTTCCAGGTAGAAACGATCTGGTACCATTTCAGTATTGTACCCAAATCGTTCTACGAAATCTGCTGCCATGTCTTCCCAGCCGAGCCATGTGCCAGGCTTCTGCTTAGAGAACCAACTCAAAGCCTCTCCGGTCAAGCTTCGACTGAACAACTTCACTCGTACTTTCTCATCTTCCCCTGCTCCAATCAACTTGTCACAATATGTTCTCAGATGCGCCATAGGGTCTCCAGTTCCATTGAACAGGTCAAACTTTGGTATCTTGTATCCGTCTGGCAATTTCAAAGTAGGATAGATGCACAAGTCTTCATAAGCTAAACCTTTAGTAGTTTTGCCTAACTCAAACTTCTTAAAGGCTGCCTTTAGCTTACGAACTTTCTCTTTCGTCCCATCATCATTGGTCTCATCCTCCGCCCATTCATAGTTGTCATGGTCTTTGATGGGTGAAGTGAGTTGTTTGGTCTCGGCAGTAAACATGGGATTGTAAGGCTGTGGATATGCAGTGTTGGTGTGAGGTAGGCTTGTGTTTGGGTAAGTAGGGTATGTAGGAGGTGGTGCTTGATAAGTAGATGGTGGTGCTGGATAGAGAGGCGGTGCTTGATATGTGGCGGTTGGTGCGCTTTGGTAGGTAGCAGGTGATGTCGTTTGGTAAGGAGCTGGTTGTGTTGTTTGGTAAACAACAGGGGGATCAGTTGGGTTTGTAGGGTCCTTTCCATTAGGGCGGGCTGACCCACTTGGATCGACTGATTCCCTTGAATGGGCGGAGTTTCCAACGGGTAAACTGACCATTGTCAGTTTCTCTTCAAGTTCTTTAATTTTTTGCTCTAAAGTAGCAACATGTTCATCATACCCAACCAAAGCGAGTTTGCGGGGTGTCCCATTATTCCCAATGTTATCGTCACTAAGAGCAGCGTTATTCAACTCAGTCATGATGTGTCGCTTTCCTTTTCTTCTAGTTTGTGAGGGGGGAGGAGTTGTAACTGGTCCCTTAGTTCTCGTCCGGTATTATGACATTTTTTATTTATATAAATAAATAATTGATTTTGTTACAAAAAAATAGAAAAATCAATTTAAAGTCTGCTTTCTTTGATCTTCCAAATTTTCATGGCTTGTGACATCAACCAACAAAAAATAATTTGATGATCCACACTTTTGAGAACAAATAGTCTACATTAGACACGTTCAACTTTATATAAATGCACACGTAACACATTTAAATGTACCTTAGGGTCGAAAACTCGTTTGGTTCATTCAAATATGGTGAACTAGTAGACTTAAACATGAGTCGAAGTCAAAATTTTCCTATATATGACATGATGCATAATTTCTAAACAGAGTGTAACTAAGAGTTGGGTAATCTAGACAAGGACGTGGTTCCCCCCAGGCGGACAACCAAGGGGTGGGAACGTTTGGAATTGTTGGCTGTACCACGGACCAACTAGATTCTAACCGTTCCTCCAAAAGGGTTATTTGAGAGTGAAACGACCGTGAGATCCACGTAATCGTTTGTGTGTGTGTAAGTGTCAATATTCCTGGAGTGGAGGAATATGAACGAAATGCAACAAATAATAATATATTAAATATCACATTATCAAAAATTGTAACAAAAATATAAAAGGCTACACACCTGCAAAGAGAAAAAGTTAGAATTGAATAAAAAATAATAGAAGAAATAATAAACCCAATATAAAAATCATAATGGTTAGAACATTTAATCCCCAGCGGAGTCGCCATTCTGTCGCACCCCACTTTAAAATAAAGTAAGTGTTGTCCGACTTGGGTAACTCGTTTGGAGTTGGGTTTTTTGGAGTCGCCACCTAATAAATTATTCTAGGCGTATTAGGTCACCTATTAATTTCTAATTCAAATAATAACTCCGGGTTGGTCTACTAATCAGAGACTTGGGTAAGTGTTCAAGTTAACTTAGAAAGAAGGGGTTAGGCACCTTCTAAGTTCCACTAAACGTGGCTCCCGGTCGATTTTTTTTATATTGGATTTTCACATGTAAGGAAATTAAGAGGATAAAAAATTAAATAAAATAAGCAAAGAGAACATGTATGCAAACAAGTTAAAAGATATGAAAATAGGTAGTTTCGTATAAACAGTCTCAATTTACAGACATCATACATATATAGCTACAATTTGGAGTAAATATATAGTAAAAAAAAATGTGCGCCACTAAAGGATGGCATCGTGACATTATTGGTCACATACCTTTAACTTTGGTGGCGACTTTTAATGAGAGGTCGCGTTTAAAATAACTTAGTTTTAAATTTCGTATATAAAAATATATATATACACAGTCTTTTCTTTAAACGAATATTGAGCAAATATATGAGTAAATAATAATAAACACACATCTAAATATATATCTTAATGCCGAGTCTTAGAAAATATTAGTATAGCACGCAAATAATAATAAATTCGTATAGGTATGTAAATTGAGTAGAGGGTGAACATAATATTTAGGGAATAAATATTGTAATATTAACTTCAGAACTTTTGTAAAAAATAATAAATTGAGGACTTGACCTCCAAAGTCTACATCTCCCACGAGTTATTAATTAGCTCGGAAAGATGTATGTAAAAAAAATCTATTTACATTACCGTGCGAAAATAGGCCTTTAGTTTAAACAAAATCCATGTTTCAACGTCTGCAACTGTCACATTTCAGAAACTTGAATTTGCAGAAGCAATCTCATTTTCAGACAGAATTGCGATTTTAACCCTTTGCAGAAAACATTCAGTTTACAAAACTTTAAATTTCTGTCTTGACTATTACTGAACCTATTGCATTTCAAGAAATTATTCACGTTGAACACAAGCTCATGATTTCAAAGATTTGTACAAATAATCTGTTTTCATTTTTTTCCTTACAATTTCGACCTTCCAAGGTCAAATTTGAAACCTACTGTAGTTTTGAAATAGGCATCACATCCACATTAAGCTGTTATAAGGGATAATCACAAATATATACAATCCTAACATCAAAATTACAAAAAAATAACAACATTATTCCAATTTACATAAAATACCAACATTTCTTTACCCATTATATACAAAACCAACAAAATTAACAAATTAGGGTTCCTCCTTCTTCCTACTCCCCCCCCCAACTGCCACCACCCCAGGCGGCGGCGGCGCCGCCGGCCACCCACCAGATTTTTTTTTTTTTTTTTTTTTTTTTTTTTTTGTATCTAAAATATGAAATACACATATAAGCATTGATTTCTCTTTGAAAATACACTTGCAACATACATATAAACAAAAAATACATGTAAATACACAAAAAAAATATTTTACATACACTAGACACACACATACATACAAGGATCTATGGATCTACAAATTAAACATACAAATTTATGTATGTCACACATACACTCGGCATACACACAAAAACAAACACAAAACATACAATAGATGCTCAGATATACATGTTCATACAGTAACATACACGTTTATACACTTGTGTGCTGAAAAACATTACATGTATATACACGAACATACAAATACATACATCTGCATCTGAATATGTATATTCAAAATTAAAAAAAGAAGAAGGAGGAGAAGCAGATCTGAAGAATATATAAAAAATACATATATATACATAAAATACACACATATACCCATACAAAATGAAACCAAAAAAAAAGGAAAAAGAAGAGAAGATCGAGAAACAGGAGGCTCTAGTCTCGCCGGAGGTGCTGTAGCAGCGGCGGCGACGGGAAACTGAGGGTGGGGAACGACGGGAGGTGGGTGGGTGGGAGAGAGGGTGGGTGGAGGAGAGGAGAGAAAGAGAGAGAGGGAGAAGTTAGGGCTTTAGATTAGAGAGAGAAAGGAAAATGATAAAATGGTATGTTTTGTAAAATTCATACAAATGTCGTTATGTTGTGTAATTTCTTAATAATGTCGGTATTTTTTGTAATTTCACTGTTTAATGCGTCAATTAGCGTAAAAATGTCCTGTTATAATTTCCAAAATTAACAGATTGCAGCAGACGACTATTTAGCAGCCCATTTCAGTTTTAGCCCTTAAGTACACATACAGAGAAGGATGAGAAACGACCTTTATTTAATCCTTTACTATTGGTATCAGCAACTTGCACACATAAATCATGTCTTTGTCAACCAGTGGCACCTTGTGGTGCTTAAGTACAAGCATTTAGTCAAGCAAATACATAACTCTAAAGTGTTAATTTTTCTAATTACAAAATAAAATTAATAAAGTAAATGAAAGAAGTAAGAGTAGGGCCTTTGTCCCATTTGCTTGACAGATTATTCCTTGAATCCACCCTGAATCCCTTGAATCCGAAGATTCTGTCAAGTCCATGAACATGTAGGAAAAGATTGTAACAGAAGCATAGCCTTTTGGCTATCTTTAGCTCACTTGAATACCTGCAAAGGGTTAGACATGGTATAGCCATAGAGCTATCCTCACTTTTGTCCGTATTGGACTATGAACTTTGCAAAAAGGGGATTAGAAGTAGGGCACAAAGACAGCCCTCATGAACATACATAAACAGAGAAGCAGCAGGGCAAGCAATCAGCCATTACAAACAGGTTCATACGTAGTTGACAATATACATCAGTATGAAATTAAAAGAAGCGTTCACTTACTTTATAGTAGTACCTTAATGATGCCTAAACAGCTAGAACGAGTAGTTGAATTAATGTCAATAGTAAATAGCAACCAGACCAAGAATTAACCAAGTTTTTCCTTGGTTTATTAACCACAAAATAGCAATTTTAAGCGAGAACTTGAGAAGAATAATCTTTCAATCACTTTCAGTAGTGAATAACAGTAGTAGTACAAAAAAAAAAAGAGTGCTCTTCAACGGAGAGGGAGAAAGGTTTTACAAAGTGTAAAGTGTGTGTAGATCCCCTGTCTAAGTTGTAGATGGAGGTCTGAAGGTGTTTCAGTATTGTTAGCTTATAGAAGTGTAGAGAATGAAAAGAAAAGAGATGAGAAGAAATGCTCCCGTCCCCCCTTTAAGTCTAAAGAAGAGTGGTATTTATAGTGAAAAAATAGGAGTAGCATGACTATAGGCTTGTAAGGCAAAAATCATTTTCAAATGTTCAAATCTTTTATAAAAATGGCAAAAGAAAATCCTATTTGTGTACAAGGAAATAAGAGATATTAGCTTTGAATAAAAGAGAGAATTATTCAGTCTAAGATGTAAAAGGAGGAAGCTAAAATTATGCAAATCAGTTGAGCTAATTTAGGGAAAACGAAATTGCTTTACTGTTAGGAAAATATGCAGGAGATATGTAACTGTTGTAGAAGGAAAGTAGATCAAAAGGTATACTTCCTACACTTCTATTTTTCTAACAAAAAATCTTGCATAAAGGTGCATATGTATACACGCGGGTATCGCAGCCAGTTTATTTGCACAGTATCAAGGTTAAGCGCTCAACAAGTTGTCAAACGAGCAGACACTTTTTTAAACTCAATTCACAAAGGCAGATTCCAACCTTACATTAAGAGAATAACCCATTCAATGTGTTCTCGTAAATGTCGCGTTGTCGACTTTATTTTTAGAATATTAAAGCAATGATTCAAACTTAGGCTAATTAACATGGCTAGAACTGATTTAAACTATATAGTCTAAGGCATGAACAATTGAGCACCTAAGAATGGATTAACCAAGTGACAAACATGCTATTTTCATGGGATTTCAATGAATCAGATGATAAAAAAAAGAATAAAAATGGAAAGCTGTTACCCGTTCTGTGTCGGGTCGGGTCGAGCATGGAACGGGCCGGGTTGAACTTGTCCATTTCTGCCAGTTAATTTCTTGACTAGTAAAGACTTGCCCAAATCTTCTCTTCTTGCCTTGTATGATTCAGATTCGGATGATTTGTACTTGATTTTCTCATTTTCTTTTTCGATTTCGTATACAAGAGAGAGGAAGAGAGATTGATTCCCGCTTTTGGAGATAGGAGAGAGAGAGAGAGTGAGAGAGAGAGAGAGAGATCGTGACCAGCGGCGCTGATGGCGGCGTCGACAGCGGAGAGAGTAGCGGAGATGCCGCGGTGTGTTTGGTCGGTTTTTAGGGGAAAGGGGGAGAGAAGGGAAAGGGACGGCGGCTGTGAGTGTGAGGGAGTTGGGGGGGGGGGGACTGATTTTAGGGTTTTCTAGTGAGGGGTGTGGTGTGCAATATTAGAAGGTAGGATTTAACTAGGGCCGTTGGATCTGGAGGATGAAGGGATCCGATTAAGCCACGTAAGCGCGCGTGTATGTGGTGTATATATGTGTGTAGGATTGTATATCTGATATATGCTAATGTGTAAGGTTATAGGCGCTTTGAGGGGTTATACCGTGTGCAGAAGTGAGTTGTACGCGCACTTTTGGAGAGTAGTACTTCGTGCTAAAAGTGTATTTGGTGAGGTATAAGCTTATGTGGAGCTTAGATGGCGTACACGTGGACAAAAGGCAATGACGTGGACTGAATGTAATAGGAATGGGATTGTAAAATAGCAAAATGACTAGTATTTAATTAAAATACTTATAAATATTAATAATTAGTATAAAAATAGAAAATTTTGTAAATAATTATAAATAAATACATTTAATTATAAATAAATATAAATGACCACAAATAATACTTATTAGATATAAATAGCCACCAATAATAATTAAATAATGTCATAATGCGTTAAATTTCACAAGTAGCACACGTATTTTAGAAAATAGCTTAAATGAATGCAATTACGTAATTATAATCACAATTAAATAAATATTATATAAATAGGGGATTAATAATAATATCACACACGTAAATGCATGTTGTCTAATGCAGTTTTGCTTGGAAAATTACTATTATCGATTTTAATTAAATATAGCCAAATTGTGAAAAATGGAGGGACAAAATTGGGTGTCAACAAGGGTCTTCAACTTGCCATAGAACACCAATATCTCCTTTTAATTGTGGAAGTAGACTCGCAGGAAGTCCTTACTATTCTCAACAAACCAGATACTAATAACTCTTGCTTAATCTTTGATTGCAGGTCCCTCCTGCACAGGCTGGCTGATCCACTGGTTACTCATGTGTATAGAGAGCAAAATGCACTTGCTGATTGTCTTGCGCAACATGGGAAGCACTTGTGTTTAGGATTATCGCCTGTTATGTATCAGATGCCACCATATTTTGCTAGATCCGTATATTAAGAGGATCATGATGGCTTCACTACAGCTAGATATATTTCTGTAGGAAATTATGTATTAGATAGTACTCCGGAGCAAATGTCTAAGCTCCCTTTTTGTAATGATCTGACTAAAGATCATCCCTCCACTTCCCATCCAGCTACACCTGAAATAGCTGGTTTTTGTACTATGGCGCAATCGCCAACAAATGCTCTTTGTACTCTTAATTTGTTTTAATGAAAGCTAGTACTCTTTTATTACCCCCCCCCCCCCCCCCCAAAAAAAAAAAAAAAGAGCTTGTTATTACGGCATTTCTTTCATTCGAATTAAACTTTTCTATTTTCATTATTAGATAACCCATAAAAAATTCATATTTCCTCTTTACTAAAGTTGGTCCTTCAATTTGTGAACCAAACCAAAAATAGAAGTGATATTGGACCAACCAAAAACAATAATTTCCCCAGTCCGGTACTCAAGTTTCAACTAGGCTTAGTTGACTACCGCAAGTTAGTAACAAATGGAGTTACAAATGTTTGTTCCAACGTCCAACCGTTAACCTGCTATGCCAATTTGAGGTAATGTCCTGTGATTTCAGTATAGCAACCAATCAGTATCTCTACTTGATATTGAATAGGTGTCTTGACAAGGTAGCCAGCCATTCGTGATGACTATACAGCGGCAGACGTTAACAGTAACATACGTCAAGACATCCATTCAGATTTTAAGTCTGATGAATTCAACATATAAGTACGTAACTTTGGATCCATTGCACTAAATCGAAACGTCTATTCAAAATTTAAATTTGATGAGTTCAACTTATAAATTCCTAACATGGGATCCACTGCACTTTTGATATGCGTGCATATTTTAGTATTCATACAAATTTTAGTAGTTTTGGGCATACATATATATGTTCCTACGGACCTACTAAATCCATTGAATCCATCGAACAAAGCTTCATCCGTCTCTGCCTCAGACAATTTCATCAGTTGCTCAAGTTGAAATTGAAGATAGTGAAACTAGTGCTTGACCTGATTTGGTTATGGTCTACATTCAAACTTTTCTGGACAGTACACACACACATGATTAATCACCTTCACTTCTGCACAAGCTACCTTCATAAAGAGAAAAGGTCTGCAACTTCGTTATCGGTGCAAGCTCCTTGTCCGTGGTTCTTTTTAGCATCTAACGAGCTACCTTCATAATCATAAGAACATTCTAGTTAGTCTCGTGGTTCTTGATTGTAGCCTGTAGGTGCTAAGCAAGCTTTTGCCTATGTTGTTCGGCTTGAGTTTTCAATCAAGGAGGCACAGAAGGAAAGACGTTTATTACCTAGAGTGCGATTAAAACAAAGGTAAGCTGGATTACTTGTATTGGATGCTACCAGCGTTGGGAGTAATCAATTTCTTAGATTTCCTAGCTTCAATGAGAGACCAACATGAGGTGCAACACCTTAACAGTTTCAAGGATCCTACAACAGAACTCATGAACGGGAAGTATATGACCATCAATGTAATGCCCAAGCCCCAAAGCAAATCTCACATTGACAAAACATAAGAGATAGGTATACAAGGAAGTACGCCTTACACCGTAGTTACGTGTTTTAAAGTTGTACAGGCCGAAGCCCACCCAAAAAGAGGACAATATCACTAGCGAGCTTGGTTGTTTTAGTTGAGAACAAAAGAAACTTGGCTATCATGAGGAGAAAGTTTAAATACTCTGCCACTACTGGCATAAGTTTAACAGTCACATATATGCGCCGTTCCGCTTAGTCTTGCAGCTGATGGGGCGCATTTTGGGGCAGATTTTGGCCATGTGGACGAGCCACATGGCAGCACACTTAGCCTACATGGCAAAGCTTAGCTTACATGCTGATTATCATTAGCTTTGATAGTTGTACACACATGGGGAGAAAATCAGCTTTAGTTTGAATAAAAGCAAGGCATGCAAGTTTGTAATGATGGGCAGCAGACTAGCATTTAATGCTATGTCTGCCTGCTTTTTCAGCATGCTGGCTGCACCTTTACTTGTATAAATAGGCAGCTTCCCCTTTGTAAATAAGTTCAGCACCTTTGTATATTGTAAGCACATAATAGAAGAGTGCCATTCTTCCCATTTTCGTTTGTCTTTGCATCTATTGTTCCCTTTGACACTTGCTTTGCTAGGCAAACGTTGAGAGGCTGACCCGATCTAGGCAACGCATAGGTTGTAAGATTAGGTGCCGGTGACGTGTTTTTGGCCCACAAATCAGGACGTCACAAGGTTGGTATCAGAGCATAGTCGTGAAGAAGATGGTGAACGTTGATGACAACACAACCAGTGGTGCTGAACAAGCCGTTCTTGGGCTTGAAGCAAGAGGTCGCAGCAGGAAACGGACCAGCAGGAGCAGGAACAAGCAGATCCGTGCAAGCGTTGCAGCAAGCGAGAAAGCACACAGCCGAGATCCGTCTAGTCATGAGGTTAGTGAGACTGAAACTGGTTTCAATTCACTTAACGAGGGCTGGGTTCATACGGTTAATGCGGGGCTGGATGCTATTGAGGGCTTTGGGCAACGCCTTGTTGAGGCGGAGAGCTCACTTGATGATGTTAAGCTCACTGTTGGTGCCATTGTCGATGATGTGGACACTCTTAAAAGCAACGTGATAGATCTGATTGGCTCGGAGGAGCAGCGTACCCACAGCTTTTGTGAGTTGGAGTGCAAACTTATGGAGGCGATTACGGGGGTGCAGTCACGTTTGGAGGCTGTTGAAGCCAAGCTAGCTGCTGGTGAGGGCACTTCTCACTTTGTTGTTACTAAAGAAACAAAGCTGGATGTGCCCAAGCCAAAGGAATTCAAGGGAGACCGTGATGCTCAAGCTGTTGAGAATTTCATTTGGCAAGCTGAAGCGTATTTTGACAACCTGAATGTTGTTGATGATCAGGTACGTATCAAAAACGCTGTTACTTATTTATCCGACACCGCTATGTTATGGTGGCGTCGTAAGAAATCTGATATGGACAAGGGGCTGTATAAATTGGACACTTGGGGACCAATTTAAGGCAGATTTTAAGAAGCAATTTTATCCTCAAAATGTGTTGTTTGAGGCTAGGCGCAAGCTGCGTGAATTGAAGCAAACGGGCACCATCCGTGACTATGTGAAAGAGTTCACTGCCCTTACGCTTCAGATTCCGAGTTTGTCCGCCGATGATATGTTGTTTCACTTTATGGACGGGCTGCAGCATTGGGCAAAGCAAGAGCTGCAGCGCCGTAAGGTTGATACTATTGACGATGCCATTGTGGAAGCTGAATCTTTGACTGATTTCAAAGCCGATAAGCCGCAGCAATCGAAAGATTCAAAGGCTAAATCGCAGCAGCAGGCCAAGGGCGGAACAGATCGTAACAAAGGTAAGCCGCAAGGCAACCAAAAGAACTATAACAAAGCTGATGGTAAGAAGCCGGAGCAGCAGGGTCGTAAGGACAACAATAACTATAAGCGGAACAATGATAGTGGTCCGAAAGGGGGCTGTTTTGTGTGCAAAGGGCCTCACTCTTACAAACAGTGCCCAACGATTGGTACTATCAATGCTATGACTCAAGATAGGCAGTCCAATCAGGTGCAGAATCAGCCGCAAGGGGATGCCAATGCTCAGATTGGCAATATGCAGATTTGTGCAGCGGAGAGACAAGATGCGCAGCCGGTTGTTGTTGCTAACAATACTCAGTTTGTTCAGATTTTTGTAGGTAATCAGCCCATTCAGGCCATGATTGACACAGGTGCGACGCACAATTTCATGACGGAGGCAGTAGCTACAAGGCTTGGATTGAGACTCACACCAAGCAACACTCACCTTAAGACCGTTAATGCACAAATTCAGAAGGTTCGTGGTGTTGCCCATGCAGTTGAGATTCGAGTTGGAAGCTGGAAGGGCCGAACAAACTTTACCGTTGCTCCTATGGACATGCACAATGTGATATTGGGGCAGGAATTTTGGGCTAAGGTTCATGTACACTTAGTCCCACATCATAGGCAGCTGGTTTTCTTTGATGATGGGGGCAAATGCATGGTTCCTACATTTCCCACGCCCCAGGCTGGTGCACAATTATCCGCTATGCAGATTGTTAAAGGCTTCAAGAAGGGGGAGCCGACTTATGTTGCTGCTTTGTCGAGTTTGGGTGAATCAGACGCAGCCCAAGACTTGAGTCTCTTACCATCTATTGTTTTGCAGGTTCTTGATGAGAACCGAGATGTGATGCCGGAGGAGCTGCCAAGGCACTTACCGCCTAGGCGAGCTGTGGATCATGTCATCGAGTTGGAGCAGGGCGCAAAGCCACCAGCTTTTGCCCCTTATCGAATGGCTCCACCTGAGTTAGAGGAGCTGCGGAGGCAACTTAGGGAGCTGCTGGACGCAGGCCATATCAGGCCATCAAAGGCACCATTTGGTGCGCCTGTTTTGTTTCAAAAGAAGAAGGATGGGACGCTGCGCTTGTGTATTGACTACCGTGCTCTTAACAAAGTCACGGTTAAGAACAAGTATCCTATCCCTTTGATTTCTGATTTGTTTGATAGATTGGGCCAAGCTAACTTCTTTACTAAGTTGGACTTGCGCCAAGGCTATTATCAGGTTCGCATTGCTGAAGGCGATGAGCCGAAGACGGCTTGTGTTACTCGTTATGGGGCTTTTGAGTGGTTGGTCATGCCGTTCGGCTTGACTAACGCACCTGCTACGTTTTGCACACTTATGAATCAAATATTTCAACCATTTCTTGATGATTTTGTGGTTGTATATCTTGATGACATTGTTGTTTATAGCAGCTCATTGGAGGCTCATGTTGAGCACTTGCGGAGGGTATTTCAGACCTTGCGAGATCATGAGTTGTTTGTCAAGCAAGACAAATGTAGTTTTGCTCAGCCGGAAGTTCATTTCTTGGGCCATGTTGTTGGTCATGGGCAGATTCGCATGGACGTTGCCAAAGTCCGTGCTATTGAGGAGTGGGAACCGCCAACGAAGGTGACTGAATTGCGGTCATTTTTGGGTCTTTGTAACTATTACCGCAGGTTCATTCATAGATATTCAGCCAAGGCCGCGCCCTTGACAGATTTATTGAAGAAGAACAAACCTTGGAGTTGGGGTCCTCATACTCAAAAGGCCTTTGATGATTTGAAGGCAGCTATTATACGAGAGCCGGTCTTAGCTCTCCCTGATTTTTCCAAGGTGTTTGAGGTGCACAGCGATGCATCGGACTTTGCTATTGGAGGGGTCCTTATGCAGGAAGGTCACCCAATCGCTTATGAGAGTCGCAAGCTGAATGAGACAGAGCGACGCTACACCGTGCAGGAGAAGGAGATGACTGCCATCGTGCATTGCTTACGCACTTGGCGCCATTATTTGCTTGGGAGCAGATTTGTTGTGAAGACGGACAACGTTGCGACTAGTTACTTTCAGTCGCAGCGGAAGCTCAGTCCAAAGCAGGCCCGTTGGCAGGACTTCTTAGCGGAGTTCGATTATGTGTTGGAGTACAAGCCGGGCAAAGCCAATGTTGTGGCTGATGCCCTTAGCCGGAAGGCAGAATTGGCTGCAATTACTCATGCTAGCAGCGATCTTATTGATGCCATTCGAGATGGAATCCAGCATGACCCTTTGGCTAGGCAGATTGCAGATTTGGCCAAGCAAGGGAAAACTCGCCGTTTTTGGCTTGATAACGGTTTGCTATTGACTGCAGGTAGGCGCATTTACGTGCCTAAATTTGGTGATCTTCGCAGGCGCTTGATGAAGGAAGCACATGACACTCCATGGGCTGGACATCCGCGTATGCGACGTACCCGTGCCCTTATTAAAGCTGTCTATTATTGGCCCTCGATGCGGGACGATATCGAGTCTTATGTGCAGACCTGCTTGGTTTGTCAACAAGACAAAGTCGAGCACAAGGTTCCCGGTGGTCTTTTGGAACCTTTACCTATTGCAGAGCGACCTTGGGAGTCAGTGACTATGGACTTCATCACTGCCTTGCCCAAGTCTTGTGGTTATGGGACAATTATGGTCGTTGTGGACCGTTTTTCCAAGTATGCTGTTTTTGCTGCAGCATCACCGGGTTGCAATGCTCGTGAGGCAGCCGGTTTATTCTTCAGACATGTTGTCAAGTATTGGGGCCTGCCCAAGCACATTATCAGTGACCGTGACCCTCGTTTCAGCGGGGCTTTTTGGAGAGAGTTGTTTGCTTTACTTGGGACAGAATTGCATTTCTCCACTAGCTTTCACCCGCAAACTGATGGGCAGACGGAGCGGATAAATGCTTTGCTTGAACTGTATTTGCGGCACTATGTGAGTGCCCATCAAGCTGATTGGGCGAAGCTGCTTGACATTGCTCAATTTTCTTATAACTTGCAGCGGAGTGAGTCGACGGGGAAGACTCCGTTTCAGTTGGCTACGGGGCAGCAACCGCTTACTCCACATTCTTTGCCCGCTAGCTTTGAGGGTAAGAGTCTTGGTGCTTATCAAACAGCCAAGACGTGGGAAGAGCAATTAGACGTGGCTCGTTCCTATCTTGATAAGGCAGCCAAGCGGATGAAAAGT
This sequence comes from Petunia axillaris subsp. axillaris, assembly GCA_029990575.1. Lineage (NCBI taxonomy): Eukaryota > Viridiplantae > Streptophyta > Magnoliopsida > Solanales > Solanaceae > Petunia > Petunia axillaris. The sequence continues at coordinate 4,818,028 of JARKNS010000001.1, read as the reverse complement.
TTTGCGGACCGGAAGCGGAGGCCTACTTATTATCAAGTGGGCGATATGGTGATGGTCAAACTGAATCCAAGGCAGTTTAAGGCCTTGCGTGGGGTGCATCAGAACCTGATTCGGAAGTACGAGGGGCCGTTTGAGATTGTTGCCAAGGTTGGCAAAATTTCTTACCGTGTGGCCATGCCTCCACACTTGAAGATCCACCCGGTTTTCCATGCTTGTAATCTCAAGCCGTTTCATGAGGACAAAGAGGATCCGGAGAGGGGGCATTCTGATCGGGCACCGATTACCATCACTCAGTCTCATGACAAAGAGATTGAGGCTATTATTGATCATCAGGCCGTGCAGCGGCGAGGCGTCAAGCCTACGGCGATGTTCCTTATTCATTGGAAGGGGCAGTCACCGGAGGAGGCTACTTGGGAAAGAGCTGAAGACTTATGGCAGTTCCGGGACAAGCTCCAGTCATACTTGGAGGCTAGTTGCGCCGCGGTCATCGCAACATTGGGCGGGGCAGCGTGCGCCGTTCCGCTTAGTCTTGCAGCTGATGGGGCGCATTTTGGGGCAGATTTTGGCCATGTGGACGAGCCACATGGCAGCACACTTAGCCTACATGGCAAAGCTTAGCTTACATGCTGATTATCATTAGCTTTGATAGTTGTACACACATGGGGAGAAAATCAGCTTTAGTTTGAATAAAAGCAAGGCATGCAAGTTTGTAATGATGGGCAGCAGACATAATGCTATGTCTGCCTGCTTTTTCAGCATGCTGGCTGCACCTTTACTTGTATAAATAGGCAGCTTCCCCTTTGTAAATAAGTTAAGCACCTTTGTATATTGTAAGCACATAATAGAAGAGTGCCATTCTTCCCCATTTTCGTTTGTCTTTGCATCTATTGTTCCCTTTGACACTTGCTTTGCTAGGCAAACGTTGAGAGGCTGACCCGATCTAGGCAACGCATAGGTTGTAAGATTAGGTGCCGGTGACGTGTTTTTGGCCCACAAATCAGGACGTCACATATAGCTATACCTGAGTTATCTCAAATTAGAAATTTTGTTCAGGAGAGACCACAACTAATCAGAATACTCATTGAAATATAACAGAACTGTCAAATAAAAACAGTTGAGCGATATCATAAAATATCCACCCCAAGAACACACTTTCACATCGACAATGGAAGAAATAGAAGAACCAGCATTTCCTCAACATTTACAGGTACCAACATTATTGTGGCATTTCAAGATCTGGCCTCTGATCAAGTGCCTGAATTGCTGTATTATCTGGAAGTGCATCACTTATTGTGGCATTTCAAGATCGGGCCTCTGATCAAGTGCCTGAATTGTCGTATTATCTGGAAGTGCATCTGGGTACGTTGACATGATTCTTGCCTTCATGCTCCTAAAAATGAAATAAAAATATAAAAGCGACAGGAATAGACATCGGAGCAAATACAGTGGAATTGGTTAATGGTTCAAAAGATTCACATAACCAAGCCAAATGGGATGGACGCCTGGCTGATTGTGCAAAATGACAATATGGGATTTCTTTTGTTTTCTTCGAAAGTGTTGCCCTTTCGCAAACAAGAACTTAAACTGACAACCAAGAGGTTGGATCAAACTTCAGAAATGGAAGCACAAAGTATCACACACTAGAATTGAAGAAAAGGAAGACGATGGCTTTGATTCAAACTGCATCTTGTAAACGAAAATCAGAAAGAAGCACCATCAACTTATGTGTTGAAACTTTTGGGTTGGGTAGATTCTAGTTGAATGTTTAAATAATGAGCTGAGTAGTTCATCTCTAGAAAATCAGTAAAGATAATTACTTAGGTGCAAGCATACAGAATAGTCAAGGCAAATCCAACTACTTAGCAATTGTTGAAACTGATACTGAAATTCAGAAAGAAGAGGAAAACAAGGGGGAGGAAAAGGAAGATCATATTCATACCTCAACTTCTGAAATATGTAATCAAGGTCTGACTTCATGGATTTTAAGAGACGTGTGTTCCTAGAGAAATCTCCCGAGACCTCTGCAAAACAATGTTCTGAATACTCATTGAAGTGGGAAAGAACTGCATTGCTGTCCTGCAACCTTCCCAATCTGCATATTGAGTATACAAGACATAAGGTAATTAGAGAGCACCAAGAAAGACAATAAGAAGATAAAAAAAGACTAAACTACAATGAATTACATGGTAAAAGACCGCTTCAAGAATAATGACAAATAGCTATAACAGAAGTGGCAGAAAGTTAAGTTCGAAGGAGGTGGAAGCTTCGAAGACTTAGGAACAGGCTGTTATTCATGACACACATTCTAATCACCAGTAGAAAAGCTTTATAAGAACATAATTTTCTTTAGTGCTCATGTAAAATCATGATCCCAGACAAGCTTTGAGCAAGTTCTGAATGGAGTATACGGGTGACTTCATAGAGAAACAACGAGCCTCAAGCAGAAGCAGAGTTTCAAACAAGAGATAAGATGTTTTACGGGCTTCCTGGCAACAACTTTAATAGGAGTTTCCTCTGTGAAATTTACACTAATAAGCATTGCCTCAACTTACTTCTCTTTTTTTCTTCTTTCCTTGATAAGTGACTGAAATAAAACCTTTAGGAAAATTTTTCCAATCAAATGAGAATATCATAAAGGGTCATAAAGGAGGTAATCTTTTGGTTTCTATATAATTTGCCTCATCATCCTTATTACTAGGTTGCTGGATTCCAATACTGCTGGGAAAAATTTTCTTTCTAATATAAAGGGTAAAGACCCCAGTATTATAGAAATGCGCTTTTGATGATTAAATTGTTGTAATGGGTAGAGGTGAAAGAAATATTTACATATTCAAAGAAGGAAAGGTACGAGTCTGATACATTAATATGAAACACAAAGATGTCTCACATCGAATACTGAATGCTTCTATATGTAACAATTGCATTTGCTTTCGACTCCACAACTCTGTAAGATAGACTCTTTTTCTTCTGCAACAAAGGAAACTTTGGATTTTTGAAATATCCACTGAATATCTTCCCATCTAGTTGCTGTCAAAATAATTTGGACTACCTTTCACTTATTTGGGACTACCTCTGGGGCATAAACACAGGTCGATTTCGATCTGGGATGGTATTCTTGAGATATGTGAAAAGTTGTCTAAATGGAAATGACAGTATCCATCATCTTGTGGAAGATTAGTCCTAACAAACAGTGTGTTGGACTCACTCCCTACTTACACTATGTCATTATTCCCTATTCCAGCCACTATTTTGGAAAAGAAAAAATTGACTAGATGCAAAGAGATTTCCTATGGCAGTGAAGTAGAGACAAGAAATCTTTCAATCTTGTCAATTGGGAGTCAGTTTTGAAGGGGAAAAAAGATGGTGGCCTTGGGGTTAGGGATTTGAAAACGCATAGTGTTAGCCTCCTTAACAAATGGTTGTGGAGGTTCACAAATGAGGAAGGTTCTTAGTGGAGAAATGTCATTTAATTCCAAACCAAAAATGGCATGCAAGATAAGTGGATAACTAAGATGCCATGCAACTCCTATGCTTTCTCTGTTTGAAAAGTATTGGGAAAATTTAGGATGACTTCAAAAGCAAAACATATTTCAAGCTTGGAGATGGAAGGAAGATTAGGTTTTGGCATGACTCCTGGATGGGTCTCACGAACTCAAACGTGACAACGGGATGATAATACGATATGATGACAACCTCTCAAGTGGAGTTTCCTGGTTGTTTTTACTCTGTCATCCAACCAGGACGCCTCTGTATCAGATTACTATACAAATCATGACTGGCACATCATCTTCAGATGAAACTGTAATGATTGGGAATTGGAAAGAATGTGCAATTTGATTCAACAGCTAGGAGCCCAGCAGACGTGCTTAAAGATAGCCTATGTTGGAAAGGCAAAAAGGATGGCATCTTTTTGCTTAAGTCTTGCTATACTCTCCAGCTTAATTCACAGAATGCCGCACTTATGTAGCCTTTGAAACAGATCTGGCACAGCAGGGCCCCATAGAGGGTTCAGTGTTTCACTTGGTTAGTAGGCAAGAATGCTTGTTTAACACAAACAAACTTGCAAAGAAGAGGTCTGAACATCTGCAGTAAATGCCCTTCGTGTGAAGAGCAGCCAGAAGACACCGATCATCTTTTTTTGCATTGCAAAATTACTGCGCAACTTGCCAAAAGCCACATTGGGGCTTCTACATGGGTGGCAAAGAGGTTTGAGGGGTATTGACTCGAGAGTTTGTAATGCAATACCAGCAACAACTTGGTGGATTATATGGAAAGCAAAAAACTCAAGGATATTTAAAGACAAAAAGGAGAATAGTTTTAGTCTTAAGTTTAATTGCATTTCTTTACTTTCTTTTTTGGACGAACATTGCAGATGTACATGATTGTTACATTGTAGAGGCTATGGCTGACTTTATTAGTTCTCTACATCGTCGGTGAGAACAACTTTTGATTTACTCATTGTTCATACCAGCATATCACTTATGCTGTTACACTCATTTATTCATCCAGAGGCTAAAAGTTAAAAAGGAAGCACAAATCCATCAGACCAGCAAAGTATCATCTGATTCAACATTTGTTATCTTAGTAATCCATTATTATTCAGCAAAATTAAGGTAAACCCAAGTCATAATTAAGGTCAATAAAGAGAAGTGTAGTGACTAATATAATTAGGTTATACGAGTTCAGATTATGTGATTCCAAAAGAAAATGAAAAAAAAGAAGTGCATACATGAGGTGTTGCAATTGCTTCAAAGATTCCAAATCCTGAGCATTTACTAAGCTTCTGAATTCTCTGGAGATCTCTTCAGATGCACCTTTCATGCTTTCTTTCTCTCTTTCCTCCATTTTCGCTCTCTTTGGGTAGCTACTTTGGAACTACTATCTATGTTCTCATGTTATATACCGAGGAAAAAACTCACACTCCGTTTGGATGGTTGTTACCATCTTTCATAATGTGTTCATGTGTTGTATTGTATGTAGGGGGTGTTCATGGTACGGTACGGTACGGTTTTAAGCTTATCGGTAACGGTAAATCGGTTAACGGTATGTAATTATGTAAAACCAATACCATACCGATAAGCTATCGGTTATCGGTTATCGGTTATCGGTAGTTAACGGTTCGGTAGTTAACGGTTCGGAAAGCGGTATACCGAAGCCACAATAACCCAGATTTACGAAAGGAAGTAATCAAAGAAAGCTTGCTGGATTAATAAGAAATCTCACAAAAGCACATAAAAAGATTAGCTTTACTCTTAAATGTACAACTTATAAACTTTTGTTACAAGCAGCAGCACAACCTATAGAAAAGAAAATTAGCCAAAAGAAGGTAAATTTCATTCATATCTTCCATAAACATGCAGCTATTAATATTACTTATCAACATTAGCAACCTCAATCAAGGGATTATCATTTTACAGTAATGTTTCCTCCGCCAACATCTATGCACCTTCTGCAATGTTTTCTCCTCAACATTCTCCATCTTGGAATGTTGTAATGACAAATTCAAAATGGGCCAGGCCTCATATGTTTGTAACGACAAATAGCCACTAGTAGCAATAATATTTATACTTTAACATATAAATTAATATACTAATAATAAATAAAATACATAAAAATTATAAAAAAAATCCTTATCGGTAATCGGTACGGTAACGGTAATGATATATAGAAACCGTTACCATACCGATATCTTATCGGTATTAGAAATTTTTACCATTACCGAACCAATAACCGTTATACCGATACCGTTATGCTTATCGGTAGCGGTAACGGTTCGGATATCGGTACCGGTTCGGTTTTGCACACCCCTTGTATGTATCATATTGTGTTGTACAATATTTAAATAGACTCTATTGTTACCATGGTTTAATAATTGGAAATAAGGTAAATGGTAAAATGGGAATATTAAATAATAAGTGAGGGCATGATGGGTAAGAAAAATAAGTAACGACGTGATACCACCAAATCGATCGTTACATAAAGTGACAGTTTTTATGGTTACATAACCATGGATTTAAAGATACCATACAATGTTAATTAAAGAAACAACTAAAACAAACGTCGTACCCATAGTAACAATACAATACCATACCATGAGTTACAACCATCCAAACAAGCTGTTAAAGTCCCTTATCTATGCCTTGTGGAAGCTTTTTGTCCGTTATATATAGATAGAGATATAAAACATCCCTCAAGTATACAAAAGTGGATAAAAATAATTTTAAGTCTTTAACTAGAGTTTCTAACTAACTCAAATTAGGCTAACTTAACACAACTAACAGAATCTAATTAACGTGGAACTGACTGGCAAAAGTCCTTCTCTCTTTAAAAGTATCATTGGCATAAAAAAATCCCTAATCTCTTCTCTTTTGGCGCCAAAATACTTTTCTAAAGGCAAAGAATTGACATTTAGTTTGTCTAGTCTACAATAATGTTCGTCAAAAGAAACAACCAAATAGAAGCCAAACATTGTAAGAATCTGGTTTATAATATTTGTTCAAGATCCGACATGTACTTTTTATTTTCTTATTCGATGCCGACATATCAAAACTCAACCTTGTCGGACTATAAGCAGCTTTTTATATTCTTGCTTAGAAAGCATTAGATTATTTTAGTACAAAATTCTTTATTTATTAGATTTAAGTAAATGGTCCTATTCTTTGTTGTTGCTCCCAAACGCACACGCAAGTATACGTGGTCGACAAGTAATAAAGTGATAAGATGAGTATCGTTCCCACGAGGACTATGCAGACTGAGTTCTAGCAAACAATTTATTTAAACTACTCAGGGATCTTTTTCCAATAGTGATGAGTTTATTAACTAAAGAACAGTAATTAAATGGTAAAAGTGAATTCAAACAATGGAGCAAGACTTGGTTGTTATCAGTAATAAGGAGACGGTCCAGGGTCAGAGTTACGAACAATCCAGTTGAGTTATCCAATTGATTCCACTTCTTAAATCCCGGGTTACTAACTAACAGATTAAATGTACCCGTGAAAACCTTTCAGTTCTTCACGGTCTATGCAGGCTACTCCAATCCCTATATGTCTATGGGTTGAATCACGTGCACGCATTAACGATTTCTGTAATTAGTTAAACTAGGCGAGCAAGTATATGTCTATCCTACTCACAAATTGGTTCCCCGATGCCCGGGTTCACAAACTAGTTCTATTCTTTCTTATTACGTAATTAAATTCCCTCTTTCGAGTTCAATCTAAAAACCATAGATAATGCGTAATAATCGGGCCCTGACAATTACACAAGTGAAATCAAGAAAGAATAAGCAACCCGTAATGGGATTCAATTAATGGGAATCAATCTTCAAACATCAACCTTCATGTAATACTCTAACCCTAGAACGATATGTTTAGCCACGCATACTCATAATAACAACACAAGGAATTGATGTAATAATGAAATAATGATGAAATAAATTAATGGAAGGAAGAAAAACCCTTGTCTTGATGTTATGAGCTCTCAAATTTGCTCCAAAGTCTGAACTCCCTTGCAAAAACTAAGTAATAAACTATTTATAATGTTTCCAAACCCTTGGTAATAAGTTAGACCCAAAACTAGAAGGAATAGGGAGTAAAATCGCGCACAAGGGGCGCTATAACGGGCGCCCCGCGCCTCGGAACGCGTGACAATGGACAGAGGACGTCGAAAGTTGGCCGCCTTGGGCATGCGGCGCGCTGAAAAACGCGCAGGAACAGTGGGCGCGGTGGGGCCCGCGGGGCGCCCCCTACAGCGCCAGGCCAATTTTTGTGTTTGCTCGCTCCTTTGCTCGCTCGTGTCGTGCCTTCGTGTGCTCGATCCAATCCTAAATCAAAATCCAATCTTTTCTTGCTCAATCATGCTCTTAAAAGCTCCAATTACATTGCGTAACAACCTACACACGCACGACATAAAATCAGTGTAAAACCACAGTCAAAAGCTATAAAACGAGCGAATAAGGTACTAAAACGTGAGGAAATATTAAGGAAATATAGGCATAAAATGCCAAACATCACTACCCCACACTTGAACCTTTGCTCGCCCTCGAGCAAGTCACATCTCACTACCCAACCTAGATAAAACAGGTCTGCCTATGACCATGGTTGATACCGACCATTGAACCAATGCACACATGACTACTATGGATTCACAACATGCCAACAATTTACCAAAACCAAAAATATAAGAACAACCACCCCAAAATAGCTCAAATGCACAAAACTCAACTTAATGCAACCATGCTCCCACAAAATCACACCTATCTACTCAATCAAGAACCATCAACTTTACCTACTTCATGCAAACCATGTGCCCTCACCAAAATGAAGCAAGAGAGTGTCCCCCAAATATCACACACAACCATGAATATCAAGAATAGACTGGGGACAATAGCATAGAAAGAATTCACTCACTCTCATAAAAGTCTCACATGTCACACACAATGTACCATAGGCTTGCCCGTAGTGTAGGACTCCACTAATGTAGGCTCACTCCAATCGGGATTAACTAGGACTTTAACAAGGTTGTAATGTAGGCTAAGGGGCTGGTAGGATACATATGGTAATAGTGACTACCTCCCTAAGCACTTTAATACATCACAATTAATTCATCACAATTCTCATCAAAGCCACCCAATCAACAACTATCACACATACACCTTCTCAACAAGTAGCATTTTTTTTTTTCTTTTTAAGCACACACTAGCAAGGAAGGGATATCTTTTTCTCTATTTCTTCACAATTTTTTTCTTTTCAACTTTGCTCTTTTTTTTTTTCTTTTCTTTTTCAATTCACTATTTTTCTCAATTTCATTATCTTCCAACCTTGCCAATGCTTTTCACTACTTCACAATTTTCACAATTATTCCCCTTCATTAGCTCCACTCAAAAGTCTCCCAACATCCAACCACAACTCCAATCATCTACACAATATTAACAAAGTGCTTAAGGAGTAAGGGCCAAAAGAATCAATTAAGAACAAATGGGTAGGCTCGGGGTGTGGGTGCCAACAAAAAGGGTCAAAGAAATCACAACAACAGTTTTTCCAAGGTATATATGTAAGGGTAGGCAAATCAAAAGAAGGCCTAGTATCATTTCCCAACTAGAGCAAACCTAGGATTTCGCTTTGCACACACACGGGGCAAGTTCTAGACATTAACATGCAACATGGAGTAAATAAGAACATGCCTCACAACACACATTGCACATGGTCCACACAAAAAGGCTCAATCAACAACTCTCAACCAAGCTTTTAGAATGCAACTTGTGGAAATTTAAGCACTCATGCACAAAAGTTAGCAATCAAGTCAAACAAGCGGATTCAAGCATCTCAAGGGGGTTGTTCAAATTTTTTTTTTTTAGGCATGCATCAAATTAAAACCAAGGACACCACAATTAGCACATGCAATCAATTCAAGTCCACCGGTATCAAACAAGTCAAAGGCACCTAGCATTCCACCTAGTTCCTACGCCTAGGGTCATCTACAACTAACTATCCTAATCCTAAAAATAAAAAACTACCCGGTTCAAAGGCCTTCCCGTGGAAAAGAACCGAGGCCATAAGAAAAACCACGGGGTGGATGACATGTACCACTAATAAAACTAAAAGGAAAATCTTTTTGGACTTTTTCATATATTAAAACAAGAAACAAATAAAAATAAAGTCAAGTGACAAAAGAAAAACCTACGGTACATGCATCCTAACCTCAAAAATAGATAAAGGGTAGTTCCCCACCCCACACTGAAACTAAGCACTGTCCTCAGGGCTAAAAATAAGCAAGCGCAAGGTAAGGAAAACTTCCCTGAAGATTCTAGTCCTTGGTGCTAGCATCCTCCAAGCCTTCATATAGTATGAGGTACTCAGACTTCCCCCAACAGATCATCAACATTAGGCAAGGGTGAGGACACCCCACACTTAGCCTCGACATTACATGAACCTGCAATCCAAGGAAAAACAACAACTACGTGACACTATAAATAAAATAATACAAGTACAAACTCGGGTTGCCTCCCGAGAAGCGCCTTAGTTAACGTCGTGGCACGACGACACTTTTAGCTCACTTCCAGCCATTATGTCTTCTCTTCTTACGCCGAACTTTTGCTTTCTTCCCTTCTTTTAGAGAACCCATCTTCAACTTCACATGTGGTTTACTTCCATGTTCTTGTTTGACACATTCAATCATAGAGCACTCTTCCACCTTAGCTATGTGCTCCTTCTCATTATAAACCTTGAAAGTAACCTTTTCTCCATGCGCTCTAACAGTCATCTCACCCAGCTCCATGTCAATAATTGCCTTCGAGGTGACTAAGAATGGTCTCCCCAAAATGATTGGAGCTTCTCGGTCCTCTTCATAATCTAGGACTACAAAATCAGCAGAGAATGTAAACTTACCAACTTTTATCAACACATCCTCCAACTTACCCTCAGGGTGAGTGAGTGATCCATCCGCCATCTTAAGAGTAACTGAAGAGGGCTTGATTGCTCCTAGCCCTAGCCTTTTGCAAACAGACAGAGGCATGAGATTTATGCTTGCACCCAAATCACACAAGGCACCAGTGATACTATGCCCTTCAATGGTACAAGGAATAGTAAACTTCCCAGGATCTTGAAGTTTTGGAGGTAGCTTACTCAAGATTGTGCTACACTCCTCAACTAACTCAACTGAATCTATTTCTTGAAGCTTTTTCTTCTTGACTAAAATCTCTTTTAAAAACTTCACAAAGGATGGCATCAATTCAAACACATCAGTCAAAGGAATATTAACATGAAGTTCTTTCAGCATACTCACAAATTTTTGATACTGGGCTAAATCCTTCGACTGTATAAGCCTCTGCGGGAATGGTGGAGGTGGCCTAGGTGCCTCCTTTATCTCTTCTTTCTTCTTCACCTTCTCCACTTTTTCAATTTTTTCAATTTCAGCTTTCTCCTCAGGCTTGGCCATCAGCTCTCCACCTCCAATTAAAGTCACTGCAAGACATTGTTCAGGCTCTTTCTTCACAGTGCTTATTTCTCCCACCAACTGCCCCAACTGGTGCTCCAAGTTCTTGTGAGCACTGGCAAGATCTTGTATGGCCTGTGCATGGGCTGCAGTGTCAGCTATCATTCTCTGCTGTCCCGCCATTATCTGCTTTAGCATCTCCTCAACTGAATTGCTAACCTGCTGTGGTGGAGCTGGAAGTGGGTGGTAATTATTCGGGGCTCTCATATTGCCTTGATAATAACCATTACCAAACTGATTTTGACCCTGCATCCTGTTTTGATTACCTACGTAATAAACTGACTCTGGATTAGAAGGGCAAACCTCTGTAGCATGATCTTGACCACAAACCTCACAAAAACTCTGGAGTTGTTGCACAGGAGCCACTGCTTGCTGAGTCTTCGATAGAGCTAGCTTGCTAATTTGATTGGAAATAGCATCCATCCTAGCCCGTAGCTCTGAAACTGCATCTAACTGAAGTACCCCTGCAGCTTTCTGCGTAGTAGCTCTACCATCTCCCTGCCAATCAGGGTTGCTCTGCGAAAAGTTATCTAGCAACTCATAGATCCGGTCAAAATTTAAGGCCAGTACTTGACCTCCAGCAGCAGCATCTACCACAATCTTAGTATGTGCAGTCAACCCCTCAACAAAAGTATGTGCAAGAACCTCATTGGATTGGTTGTGGTGTGGACAATCTCTCAGTAAAGCTTTGAACCGCTCCCAGGCTGCATATAAAGATTCTCCTTCTAACTGTCTGAAGGACATAATTTCACTCCTCACCCGGGCTGTCTTGGCAGATGGATAAAACTTAGCCAAGAACTTCTTAGCCAAATCATTCCAAGTGGTGATAGACCCAGACTTTTCAGCCTTTAACCACCTCTTCGCTGCCCCAATCAGTGAAAACGGGAACAATGTCAAACGAACATAATCAATAGGAACTCCCGTTGGTGTATAAGTATCACTGATCTCCAAGAAATTCTGGATATGTTGTTGCGGATCTTCATGAAGCAATCCACCAAATTGTCCAGTCGTATGTAACAGTTGTATCATACCGGACTTAATCTCAAAGTTTCCAGTAATTCTTGGCTTAACTATGCTTGAAGCTACTCCATCCAGGCTGGGGAGAGCGACATCTCGCACAGCTAAAGCTCGTTCTTCTGCCATTCCTGTAGGTAAAGATCAAGCAGGACCTAATACCTGAAACAGCAGAAAACTCAAAACAAAAATTAAACCTGAATAGAAATTAATAAACTGTTCAAAAAGAAATCAGTCAAAAATTAGTCCCCGGCAACGGCGCCAAAAACTTGTTGCTCCCAAACGCACACGCAAGTATACGTGGTCGACAAGTAATAAAGTGATAAGATGAGTATCGTTCCCACGAGGACTATGCAGACTGAGTTCTAGCAAACAATTTATTTAAACTACTCAGGGATCTTTTTCCAATAGTGATGAGTTTATTAACTAAAGAACAGTAATTAAATGGTAAAAGTGAATTCAAACAATGGAGCAAGACTTGGTTGTTATCAGTAATAAGGAGACGGTCCAGGGTCAGAGTTACGAACAATCCAGTTGAGTTATCCAATTGATTCCACTTCTTAAATCCCGGGTTACTAACTAACAGATTAAATGTACCCGTGAAAACCTTTCAGTTCTTCACGGTCTATGCAGGCTACTCCAATCCCTATATGTCTATGGGTTGAATCACGTGCACGCATTAACGATTTCTGTAATTAGTTAAACTAGGCGAGCAAGTATATGTCTATCCTACTCACAAATTGGTTCCCCGATGCCCGGGTTCACAAACTAGTTCTATTCTTTCTTATTACGTAATTAAATTCCCTCTTTCGAGTTCAATCTAAAAACCATAGATAATGCGTAATAATCGGGCCCTGACAATTACACAAGTGAAATCAAGAAAGAATAAGCAACCCGTAATGGGATTCAATTAATGGGAATCAATCTTCAAACATCAACCTTCATGTAATACTCTAACCCTAGAACGATATGTTTAGCCACGCATACTCATAATAACAACACAAGGAATTGATGTAATAATGAAATAATGATGAAATAAATTAATGGAAGGAAGAAAAACCCTTGTCTTGATGTTATGAGCTCTCAAATTTGCTCCAAAGTCTGAACTCCCTTGCAAAAACTAAGTAATAAACTATTTATAATGTTTCCAAACCCTTGGTAATAAGTTAGACCCAAAACTAGAAGGAATAGGGAGTAAAATCGCGCACAAGGGGCGCTATAACGGGCGCCCCGCGCCTCGGAACGCGTGACAATGGACAGAGGACGTCGAAAGTTGGCCGCCTTGGGCATGCGGCGCGCTGAAAAACGCGCAGGAACAGTGGGCGCGGTGGGGCCCGCGGGGCGCCCCCTACAGCGCCAGGCCAATTTTTGTGTTTGCTCGCTCCTTTGCTCGCTCGTGTCGTGCCTTCGTGTGCTCGATCCAATCCTAAATCAAAATCCAATCTTTTCTTGCTCAATCATGCTCTTAAAAGCTCCAATTACATTGCGTAACAACCTACACACGCACGACATAAAATCAGTGTAAAACCACAGTCAAAAGCTATAAAACGAGCGAATAAGGTACTAAAACGTGAGGAAATATTAAGGAAATATAGGCATAAAATGCCAAACATCATTTGTCTCAACAAATTTTTAGTTCGGAATCGTAATAAAATTTGTTATTTTCTGTTGACAGAGCGGGTGCCTGCAGCGTCATGTTTCACCATTAAAGTATATCATGATGGTTTGTTGAAATATCAACCAACTAAATATTATAATGGAGGTATGGTCGACCACTTTGACAATGTCTCACCAACAGATCACAATATGACTAACTTGAGAAAAATGGTCGAGCTTTGTGGTTACGTCAATGATTTTGTGATATTCTGGCACAAAACCGGCAAGTTTGGTAACATATTAAGAGTAGTATCGACTGAAGTTGAAGCTCGCAAAATAATCAAATTTATTCCCAAAGATAAAGTAGTTGAGATATGCTTTGAGGATTTAGACTCGTACATTGGAATGCCAGAGATGGAACTTGACAATGAAGCTCAAAAATTCAGCACTTCAAATATGCAACATACTGGTGGTAAAGCTCTTGAGAAACTAGGTGAAACAGAGAACTCATCTAGCTGTGATGAGTTTGTTGATTCTGAAAATGAAATTTCAGATTTTATTGCAACAAGTGACAAATGTGATCTCGGGAAACAAAGCTTTGAAAATTGTAGTAAGCTTGTTGATGTTGATCTTCAGAAGAAGATGGCAAATGAAGATGCAGATTTAGATATCGTGAATTCTTTAGACACTTTGAGCTTAGATAGTGATCCCGATGAAACTTTTGATTTTCCACTGCATAATCCTAAAACAGATTGGATGAATCCAGTACTTGCTCTTGAATGTACTCTTGGGAATAAGAATGAATTTAAAAGTGCTGTGGAAACTCATGAAATAAATGAAGGAAGGTACATATAGTGGCGCAAAAATGACATGACAAGGATGAGGGCTGTTTGCATACACCCTACTTGTAAATGGAAAATCATGGCATCAAAAATGCACAGGGACAAAGGGTTTCAAATAAAAACTTACGATTCAGTGCATACTTGTAAAAATTGGCATCACAGGAATAAGACAATCATATCTTCCTTCATTGCAAAAAGATATCATTATTTAGTTGGTTCAAATAGGACATGGAAAGTGTCAAAATTCAGAGACATTGTCAGTCGACAACTTAAAGCTCAAGTTAGTTCAAACCAAGCTAGGAGGGCTAAAAAATTAGCCATTGCATTAGTTGATGGTGATATTAAAGATCAATTTTTTAGATTGTGGGACTACTGCAATGAGCTTGAGAGGATAAATCCAAGTACTTCTATTTATGTGAAACTAACAGAAAATGAAATCCCTAACAAGCCACATAGATTTCAGAGAATATATATATGCTTTGGTGCTTGCAAAGAAGGATTTAAGACTAGTTGTCGAAGGCTTGTAGGTGTTGATGCTTGTTGGTTAAAGGGCCTGATGTATGGAACACAATTGTTAACTGCTGCTGGACTCGATGCTAATAATAATATATTTCTCATAGCGTATGCAATTGTTGAAAAGGAATCGAGGGATACATGGTCATGGTTTTTTATGTACTTAGCTGGTGATTTGGAGATTGATGATCATGGTGGTTGGATTTTCATGTCGGATAAGAAAAAAGGTCTTATTGAATCATTTAATGACATTTTGCCATTTGTTTGCCATAGGTTCTATGTGAGTCACCTTTATAGCAATTTTAGGAGGGCTGGATTTAGTGGTTCATCCTTGAGGAGTGCACTTTGGGCTGCTGCATCAAGTACAACAATTGAGTTCTTTAATGATCACATGGATGAACTTTATAAGTTAG
Source organism: Petunia axillaris subsp. axillaris (assembly GCA_029990575.1). Classification (NCBI taxonomy): domain Eukaryota; kingdom Viridiplantae; phylum Streptophyta; class Magnoliopsida; order Solanales; family Solanaceae; genus Petunia; species Petunia axillaris. Next base: position 4,802,661 of record JARKNS010000001.1, on the reverse strand, counting down.
ATTCAGATGTTGCTGCTTGGTTAAATGACAAAGAACCTAGCGAATGGTCTCGATCGTATTTCACTCCAATTGCTAAGTGTGATATCATGTTGAATAACCTGTGCGAGTGCTTTAATAGCATGATACTCGAGGCCCGAGAAAAACTCATTATAACATTGTTGGAGAAATTAAAATCCTTAATGATGGTTCGGATGCAAACTAATAGGGATAAAGGAGAGAGATGGATTGTTGGTGATGTTTGTTCCAGGATCAAGGATATTTTGCTTAAAAATGAGTCTGCTGCTGCTGCGTTTATTCCTCAAAAATCAGATCACTGGAACTATCAAATCCTTCGAGCAAACGATGATGACAATTGGGCATTGGACCTCTACAGTCGAGAATGCAGTTGTAGGAAGTGGACTTTAACTAGTTACCCTTGCAAGCATGCCATTTCAGCTATTTGGGGAAAAAATGATGATGTTATTAGCTATGTCGATGACTGTTATAAGGTAGAAACATATAGGAAAATTTATATCATGCTATTCTACTAATTAATGGATCGCAATTGTGGCCTAAATCTAATAATATTCCTCTTTTGCCTCCATTGATTGTGAAACAAAAGAAAGGAAGACAACAAAAATTGAGGAGAAAGAAATTTTTTGAAGTTGGAGCAAGTAGAACAAGAATGAAAAGGAAACAAACATCCGTTGATTGTAGTGTTTTTCATTAGCCGGGGCATAATAAGAGAACTTGCAAGTTTAACTATGTGGAGAAAGAATCTGAAATAAACGAGTCAACTTTTTGGTAATCAACTACATCAAGAGCACCTGAAAAACTATCGATAATGTTAATTAAATGTAATACTTGAGTTGCCTATCTGCTTCACCCTATAAAATTTAATCGATATTTCTCATCTTTTTGTAGGTTAGAAGAGGAGAAGTTGGACAAAGAAGTGATGTTTGAAGGATGAAGCTACCTAGTGCATTTTAGATGGCAAGACTGAAGCTTTTTTTGGTTTAGGATTGAACTTGGAGCTTTTTTTGGCTGAATATTCAAGCTCTATAGTTTTAGATATGAAGCACTAGTAATAGTCATAGTTTTTTATTTACTGATACTATCTTTTATCGTCCTTATATGTATGTTTTTCCTGCTTGATGGAAGACATTGGGAACCTGGGCTACTTTTTGGCAAGTAATTTAGTGATGTGCCATGTGCTGCGTCCCAATTAAATTGTATGAATTAGCCCTCCTTTCTATATTCTGTCGTTGCAATGTCTATTAATGACATAAGTTAAACTTGCTCTTGCCCCTTTTAGTTGAGCGAAAACATAATCTCCACTGCCAAGATGAGATATTTTTGTGTTATACACTATCGAATACGAGATACTTGGTGTGCGAGATGATTGATTAGTTGTAAAACAAGAGTGAAGTGCTGGTAACTGAAGTATTATGCAGGGTAAGTGTCGTTTTTCCAAGAGTCACCACTGAAGGACCAGTTCCTTCGGTGTGTCCTTTTAGGGGTGGGCACAAAACCGAAAAAACCGAAATACCGAACCGAACCGAACTAATTCGGTACTTCGGGTTCGGTTTTTCGGTTCGGGTTCGGTCTTAGAAATTTTTGAACTTCGGTCTTCGGTTTCGGGCTCCCCGGAACTTCGGGCCCCGAAATTCCGAAAAAACCGAAGTTTTTTTTTTTTTTTTTTTTTTTTTTTTTCTTCTTTTTTTTAAAACCATTAACAAAAAACATCCACCATTACATATTACGTATATTTCCTAGATTGATTCGTATAATTTCCCTTTTTTGCTTATTGTATTTTAATGTCTAATTAGTGATTAAATGCAACATATATAAAAAATTAAATAATTGAACTAAAAATTCATTAGGAAATGATAAATTAGCTGAACATCCCTTTAGTTTGAATAAATCATTTATGTTAAGTCATCGCGATATGATATTACGAGTATTCAATCATTTATATTTGGTAATTTGATGTATTTTTGTTAATCTTATTTTTTGACTTTGAACAGGTATGTACTTTGCTTTTCCTTTCCCTTTCTTGTTCGGCCTTTTTTTCTTTGGCTATAAACTTTGGTTTAAATCGAAACACCGAAGTACCGAATCGAAGTACCGAACTAAAAAACCGAACCGAACCGAAGTATAAAAATTACGGACTTTTCTACACTTCAAACCGAACCGAAGACCGAAGTAACGGACTCCTACTTCTAAAAACCGAACCGAAGAACCGAACGCCCACCCCTATGTCCTTTACTTATAAATTGCGGAATTAAGTCAAACTTAAGTAAAAGGACACAATTTTAGCGTGGAAAAATCCTTAAACTTGGAATAAAAAAACCACGACCTACTTTCTCAAGTAGGATTTCAACTTCACTATTTTGAAAGACTCACTTGGTTACAAGACCACTCTCTTACTAACCTAGGACTAACTCTAATCCTGTAGTGACCCCTTTCACAACTAGTGAAGTTCTTCCAAGTAACAAGACTTGAATAATCAGTACTATCACAGAACTTCTTGAGAAAGTAAATAGTACAACTTGATATGTCCTACTACAGATGAACTAAGACAGAGTTTTAACAAGACTCAATCTAAGGAACAGGTTCTTCACTTAGTTCCGTGTGCTTAATGACTGCTCAAATACAACTTCAACTCGACAAAGTTAAAGCTCTTTTGTCTCTGTTTTGTGCGTACTTTAACAACTGAAAACCTACTTGATTTATAGCCACGAAATTTGAAGAGTCTTGCTTGATTAAAACTTCAAAGTCTCCATGTGTTTGAGTCCTAATAGAACTCATTCCTTATCTCCAAGTCTTATCTAAAAGCTTATGCAATCTTTTCTTATCGCGTATGAGTCTACATGAATACAAAGATAAACATTAGATACTAGGATAATGATTAATTTCCTGCTTAATTGATTTTGCAATATTATTAATCCTGCTGCCGTAGGGTAAGGAACAAGTCCTTCAATCTGTTCCTGCATCATCAGTCAAAACTTCAAGCTAACATTTTCCCCCTTTTTGATGATGACAAACACAAAACACATAACCTTTGGTGCATGTCCTTAGTGCCCTGATTCACACTTTTCAACTTAAGCCCAATTAGTAGAAATCAATTTTATCATTAAGGAGCAGGTTAATAAATGTCGCAAGCAAAATCATACTTATCTTCCCCCTTTTGGCATCATTGAAAAGGTTGCATAAGTTAGAACAATATAAAGCAAAGAAATTAGCAACTCATAGCCAATATAGGTAACTCAAAGTGCAAACTGAATAAAACTGAAAGGACTGCATAAAGATGATATTATCCATCCAGGATAATTCATTATCAGCAAAAATAATTATCACTAGGGGTACATGTAAATACAACTAAATTAACCCAAATAAAAGAGTGCAAAGAGTAGCAACTAAGACTAAGTTAAATCCCACTTGTTAAAAAGGATGGCTAAGGGTTTTTGGAAGGTCAGGTGTTAGAAGGAACAGTTCCTGGAGGAACACCCTTCATAATGTCCAACATCTGCTTAAGCATCCCTTCATTCATCTCCTTAGCCTTAGAAGCTTCAGCTTTCCAAAAGTCCCTGTCAGCTTCCAACCGAGCAATTTCAACAGCTTGCAGATTCACTTGTTGCCTTAAGGCCTCACTTTGCTATTCAGAGGCTGCTTGCTTCCACCAGCTGTGGGAAGTTCAGCTTGAACAGGCAGATCACAGCTCAGCAAAGTGGCTACTCCCAGCCTTTCCTTTTTGGTAGCCAGCTTCACATCAACCAAAGGAATACCAAGCCTGGCAAACAGGTCTGCGAGAAGAAAGCCAAAAGGCAGAGAATGCTTTTTCTTCCCAGTGACCACTCTTATTATCAGATGAATGATGAACCTAGGCCATTTAATAAATTTTTCTGTGTCCAACAGCTCCATAAGGACCAGGTCCATGAAGCTAGCTATACCTCTCTTTTCCTATCTTGGAAACAGGATTTTGTTCACAAATTCAAACAAGAGCTGGTGTTGTGGATGCATCTCACTCTTCTGCACAGCCCTAGACTTTTCCTCATTAGGATTCTCAGAAAAATTCCTTGTTATTTCCAAATCAGTTGGGAGACCAGTTAGATCAGGCCAAACTAGCTTGATGTAATCACTATAGCCCTGTGAAGGGATACTAAGCAGTTCACCCAGTTCTTTGGTGTCAAAACTGATTTCCTTGCCATTCACAGAAGATGTAACCCTATCTTCACTGATAGAACAGTTAAAGAAAAATTCTCTAACCATGACTTTTGAACACCTCCCTGTGATCTGTCCTTCCACCCATGGACTTCCAACTTCTGGATAAGCCAGACCATTCCTTCTTCTTCTTCTTCTAAATCAGACATCACTCTCCTCTTAACAAAATTTCTTGTCATAAAGTCATCATGAACAACAGGTTGATCACCTATTTCCACCACTCCTGTATAGTCACTTTCACTGTCATCCCCAGCAGATTTTTCAGAGTCTGTTTCTGAACTTTCATCAACTAAGGCTCTCTTGGAGGACCTGGTCCTTTTTGAAGACTGACCAGTCCTAGAAGCAACCTCAGCTCTTTGAGGAGTTCTTCTCAGACAAGTTTTTCTTTTCTTAGCAAGAGGTGCACTAGGTTCCTCTTCAACAGGAGAGTCACTCTCCACAGCCACTGGTTCCTTTTCAACAGTTACAGGTTTCACTGTGTCATTAGAATCAACCACTTGTTTCCCTTTTCCTTTCCTACTTTTCTCCATTGCTGCATGCAATCTCTCATCTGCCATCCTGACACTTGCTCTAGTAGCTCTAGTAGAAGGAACTGGTTCCTTCCCTTTTCCTGAAGGCTCACCTTGTTTTTTCTTAAGAGCATGTTTATAACTGTCACTTATTTTCTTTAATTTGGCATTGATGTCAGCAGCCACATTGGGATCACTCAACCCTTTTTTCTTCAACTTTCTTTTCACTCTTTTCAAATTTAGCAAATTGATGATAGAAGTCTCATCCTCACTGTCACTTCCAAATATATCCACCGTGTCATCATCAGCCATAGGGGCTCTAGGAGCAGCCATGGGTGTATCAGCTTCTCCCATATGAACATCATCCCCTTATTTTTCAGAAACCTTAACAATTTCTATGCTTGACTCAGTATCATCAGGATCAACAACACTAATGGGTTCCGTATAATTTACCTTGAACTCATACAATATCATTGCTCTGGATAAATCCTCCATTTGTTCCAGTATGGTTTCAGCTGTAGGATCGGATCCTTTCCCCTGAGTTTGAGATTCAAATTCTATTTCAGGAACAGGAACTGATCCTTCCTCCTGAGTTTGTGGTTCAGGTTCTGAAGTCTTGGGATTTTCAGGGTTGATTGTGGCTTGCATAGGTGAAGATCGAGTTTCAGAACTTTGGGGATTTTCAGTTTGCATGGGTGAAGAGGGTTGATCAGAAGTAGGGTTTGAATCAGTGTTGAGAGACATGGCTAAAATTTGCTTAAGAAGAAAATTCATAATTTTTTCTGAAATTTTAAAACGTGAATGGGAAAATATGAATGAGGATTATGGGTATATATAGAAGAAGAATTTGTGGTTAAGAAGGAGTGTTATTCTTGCCTGTTTGTGATTAGAAAGAAGTGTATTTGTTCTAGGTATCTCGATCGTTTCAAATTTTTAGCCGTTATAATGATGAGTCCTAGTGGGAGTCTAATCAAGGGACGGTTACTTGAGGGAATTGGTTTGCAGAAATTAGAGTTTTAGTGGCATTTAAGCTTATCTAGATACATACACTTTACAAACTTTATAATTTTTGAAATAATAAAGGAGTACATACCTGTGCAATGGAACTGTTCCGTAGACCCCAATGTATAATCAATTTCCATGATCTGAAATTCTAGGAACATAAGGGTAACATAATTTTGATTTAGCACATTCAAGAAGTAATTATAGCATTAGAGTATACAATTAAGTATAGTACTGAGTTGAAAATTCACTTTGATTTTTCATAACATTCAATTCAAGCCCACTTTCTTAGCCAAATTTTGAGGAGGTAGACTTTAGGTGAATTTAAACATTCCTAATTCTAACATGTTCCTTTCAAAATGATCTCTTCCTAAGGGATTTGTGAAGATGTCAGCAATTTATTTTTCAGTAGGACAAAAGGTTATTGTTATTAATCCCTTCTTATAATTGTCTCTCAAGAAATGATGTCTAATGTCAATATGCTTAATCCTTTTGTGATGTACTTGATTTTTTGTCATGTTTATAGTATTGCTATTATCACAATAGATAGGAACAGTTCCTACATCCACACCAAAATCTTGTAATTGTTGTTTTATCCATAATAATTTTGAACAACACAAGGCAGCTGCCACATATTCAGCCTCTGCAGTGGAAAGAGCCACTGAGTTTTGTTTCTTGGTTCCCTATGCAACCAAGCACTCACCAAGAAAGTGTGCCATACCTGAGGTAGTCTTCCTATCAACAAGAAAACCTGCATAGTCAGCATCATTATATCCAACAAGATTAAAACTACCACCTTTTGGATACCAAAGTCCCAAGGAACCTGTTCCTTTCAAATATATCAAAATTCTTTTCACAGCCTTCAAATGAGATTCTTTAGGATCTGACTGAAATCTAGCACATAAGCCAACACTAAACACAATGCCAGGTCTACTAGCAGTTAAGTAAAGTAAAGAACCAATCATGCCTCTATACATTTTTTGATACACTGAATTACCATATTCATCTAGGTCCAATTTTGTAGCAGTGGCAATTGGTGTATCAATTTCTTTAGCTTTATCTATGTCAAACCTTTTGAGCAGTTCCTTAACATATTTTTGTTGATGTATCATAGTTCCATTTGAGGTTTGCTTAATTTGTAAACCCAAAAAGAAATTGAGTTCACCTATCATGCTCATCTCAAACTTACTTCCCATCAAATTTGCAAATTCCTTACTCAAATTTTTACAAGTAGTACCAAAAATTATGTCATCTACATATATTTGAACAAATAAAAGATGTTTACCTTTTTCTTTCAAGAACAGTGTGTTATCAATCTTACCTCTTTTGTAGCCATGCTGAAGGAGAAATTTTGTTAGACGTTCATACCAAGCTCTTGGTGCCTGCTTGAGTCCATATAAGGCTTTATCCAATTTGTACACATGCTCAGGGAACTGTTCATTCTCAAAACCTGGTGGTTGTTTGACATATACTTCCTCCTTTAAATAGCCATTCAGAAATGCACTCTTAACATCCATCTGATGTAGAGTGAAATCTAAGTAGCAAAGGCTATGAGAAGTCTTATTGCTTCCAATCTTCCAACAGGAGCAAAGTCTCATCATAATCAATGCCCTCTTCTTGACTATATCCTTGAACAACCAATCTGGCTTTGTTTCTGGTTACCATACCATCCTCATCAAGCTTGTTTCTAAAAATCCATTTGGTTCCTATGATGAACCTGTTCCTTGGCTTGGGCTCCAGATGCCAAACTTGACTTCTTTGAAATTGATTCAACTCTTCTTGCATAGCATTGATCCAATCTGCATCCTTCAGTGCCTCTTTTACATTTTTGGGTTCAACCAGAGATAAGAAGGCACTAAATGTACACAGATTATGGTTCTTGACAGATGATCTAGTTTGAATTCTAGTAGTCTTATCTGAAATAGTCTGATCCACAGGATGTGAACCTTGATACTTGTAAAGTTTGAGAATTAACCCATCTTCAATGATCCTTTGCTGAGGAACAGTTCCTGAGGAAGTGGATTCAACATTTGTTCCCCCTGTTTCTGTGCTGTTTTCTCAGTATTGTCTGAAGGAATAGTTCCTTGCAATTCACTTCTTACATTACACCCATCTAAGGCTTGAATTTGCTGAGGATTAAGTTCATCATGCCTCTGCATTCCAATTTCTTCATCTTCCTGTACCTGTTTTTGAGATAAGTTGTCAGATTCATCAAATTTGACATGTATGCTATCTTCAATTTTAGATGTTTTCTTGTTAAAGACCCTATAAGATTTACTATTTGAAGAATAACCAACAAAAATTCCTTCATCACTTTTAGCATCAAATTTCCCTAAGGCGTCCTTTCCATTATTGTGTATGAAGCATTTACAATCAAAGGTCCTAAGATGTGAAATATTTGGTTTTCTTCCTTTAAGCAATTCATAGGGTGCCTTTTCTATTATTGGCCTGGTCATGCATCTATTAATTGTATAACATGTAGTATTAATGGCTTCAGCCCAAAAACTTTGTGGAAGATTTTCAGATAGTAACATGGTCCTAGCCATTTCTTCAAAAGTTTTATTTTTCCTTTCCACTACTCCATTTTGCTGTGGAGTTCTAGGAGAGGAGAAATTATGATCAATACTATTTTCATTGCAAAAATTAAAGAACATTTGATTCTCAAATTCAGTTCCATGATCTGACCTTATAGCAATAACATGACTATTTAGTGTTTTTTGAATTTTCTTGACAAATATTGAAAATACACTAAATGCTTCTTCCTTAGATGTAAGAAATAGGGTCCATGTAAATCTAGAATAGTCATCTACTAATACCATAACATACTCCACAAAGATCCATATGGACCAGTTCCAAGGGTTTAGTGGTACTTACCTGCTTCTTAGATTTGAAAGAAGATTTTACCTGCTTCCCCCTAGCACAAGTCTCACAAACCTTTTCTTCCTTAAACCTGATGTTAGAAAGTCCTATTACCAAGTCCTTGGAAACCAGTTTATTCAACTGTGAGAGACTTGCATGACCAAGTCTTTTGTGCCACAGGAGAGGATCATTTTGCATGACACTTAGGCAACTTAAGCTGCCATCAGATAGTTTGAGTAAGTCCACTTTATAGATATTTCCTTGTCTGCTTCCCTGCAAAATAATCTCTCCAGAAGCTTGATTACTAACAGTGCATTCAGTAGATGAAAAGTTAACATTATTACCTTTGTCACATAATTGAGATATACTCAATAAGCAATGCTTCAGTCCATCTACAAAAAATACTTTATCTATGCTATGTGAATCAGATTTTCCTACATTTCCAATGCCAATTATTTTCCCTTTCTTACCATTACCAAAGGAAACACTTCCTCCTTGGAAAGCTGAGTGTGAAAGGAACAGTTCCTTGTATCCAGTCATGTGTCTTGAGCAACCACTGTCCATGTACCACTTGTGGTTCCTCACCTTCACTCTAGCCTGCAAAAGAAAACTGAGGGTTAATTTTAAGAACCCAAACTAGTTTGGGTTCTCTTCCTTGAGAAAAAGGATGAATCAAGTTTTTCTTAGCCCAAGGTGGTAATGCTTTCCTCTTGTGAACAATTTTCTTTGCCACAGAGCTATGAACAAGTTTAAAGGACCCGTTCCTTAGCACAACTTTTTTAAGAGATTGGCAATTTTCCTTTAAATGACCAGTGTTCCCACAATGTGTGCATAACCAATTTTCAGAGAGTGTCAGATACTTACTTTTAGGATCCCATTGAGTTGAAGATTGGAATTTTTCAAACCCAATACCTCTTCTATTACTACTCTGATTTTCTTGTAACCATTATAATTCCTTAGAAGACTTATTCCACTTGACATTTTTATTCAGTTCTTCTTTTGTTCTAATCAAATCCTCTTCCAAGTATTTTATCTTTTCATCCTTTTCAAGAACTTCATCGATTGCAATTGTCAAATTTTCTTCAGCAATGAGATGATGAGAATCAGCAATGCTTTTACCTTTTCCATCTGTCCTAACTTCTAAAGTTTCATGCTGAATTTCCTGAACAGCTGATTCAAGATCAAGGACCTGTTCTTTTAGCATGCTATTTTCTCTTTTCAAAGTGTCATTCTTTATAACTACCTTTTTGTATTGAGTTTCTAAATTCTCAATTTCATCATGCAATTGATCTTTACTATCCGTTCGAGTTTTTAGCTTATTTAGTACTGTGTGAAATACTTTGACTAATTTTTCCCTAGGCATGTTTTCACATCCTTTTTGAGTTTAGAAACAAATACCTCAACATCTTCTTCATTTTCTGAATCTTCAAGAGCCATTAGAGCCAGCTCATCATCCAAGTCATCATCAGATTGCTCATCTTCACTATCTTGCAGGCCAGCAATCATTGCTTTAGTTGTTCCAGTTTTCCGACGGACCTGTTCCCTTGCCTTCTTTCTTTGCTCAACATATTTTTTTCTCCATTCTTCCTCCATAACTGGACATTTGTTGATGTAATGTTCCATGCTTCCACATTTGAAGCATTCTCCAGCCTGTTTCATGTCAGAAGACCTACCCTGTCCACTAGCCCCCTTTTTCTTATTTAAGTATCTTTGAACACTTTTAGCTATAAGGACCAGTTCCTTATCATCAACAGCCTTGTTTGCAGCAGTTAAGGCTAAGTTAGGTTCAGTTTTCACTGATTCTCTTAAGTTTTTAACCTTCCTTCTTAGTTCATAGGTTTTTAGATTGCCTATTAACTCATCTAGTGATAGCGTAGTAAGATCCTTACTTTCTATTATAGCACATGTCTTAATTTCCCATGAATCTGGGAGAACTCTTGTTAGAATCTTCTCAACCCTATCCTCAACAGTTAAGACCCTTCCTAGTGAGGTAAGTTCATACGCAATCATATTAAACCTAGTGTACATTTCAGAGATAGACTCATTTTCTTTCATTTTAAAGCTTTCAAACTCAGCAAAAAGAAGTGTACCTCTAGATCTTTTTACCTGACTTGTTCCTTCATGAGCAACCTGCAATGCATCCCAAATTTCTTTGGCAGTAGTACACCCTCTAATCCTAGTGCACTCATCAGGACTAAGACCACACACAAGCCACTTTCTGGCTTTAGTATTTTTCTCCCATTGTCTTAATTCCCTTATTGTTTTGGGAACTTCATTACCTTCAGCATCCTTTTTCATGGGAATCATAGGACCCTCAGTAACTATATCTCATAGTTTATAATCCTCAACTTGAAGATGATCTCTCATCCTCTCTTTCCATCATGAATAATACTTCCCATTGAACAAGAGTGCTCTCACAGTAGATTGTCCTTCACCATTTCCTTGTGATGAACTCATTCTAATCCAAGGTGTTGGCCTTTTCAAGTATAACCCGCTCTGATACCAATTGTTGTTTTTCCAAGAGTCACCACTGAAGGACCAGTTCCTTCGGTGTGTTCCTTTACTTATAAATTGTGGAATTAAGTCAAACTTAAGTAAAAGGACACCGATTTTAGCATGGAAAAATCCCTTAAACTTGGGATAAAAAACCACGACCTACTTTCTCAAGTAGGATTTCAACTTCACTATTTTGAAAGATTCACTTGGTTACAAGACCACTCTCTTACTAACCTAGGACTAACTCTAATCCTATAGTGACCCCTTTCACAACTAGTGAAGTTCTTCCAAGTAACAAGACTTGAATAATCAGTACTACTACAGAACTTCTTGAGAAAGCAAATAGTACAACTTGATATGTCCTACTACAGATGAACTAAGACAGAGTTTTAACAAGACTCAATCTAAGGAACATGTTCTTCACTTAGTTCCCTATAGCTTAATGACTGCTCAAATATAACTTCAACTTGACAAAGCTAAAGCTCTTTTTATCTCTGTATTTGTGCGTACTTTAACAACTGAAGACCTCCTTGATTTGTACACTCGAAATCTGAAGAGTCTTGCTTGATTAGAACTTCAAAGTCTCCATGTGTTTGAGTCCTAATAGAACTCCTTCCTTATCTCCAAGTCTTATCTAAAAGCTTATGCAATCTTTTCTTATCGCGTATGAATCTGCATGAATACCAAGATAAACATTAGATACTAGGATACTGATTAATTTCCTGCTTAACTGATTTTGCAATATTATTAATCCTGCTGCCGTAGGGTAAGGAACAAGTCCTTCAATCTGTTCCTGCATCATCAGTCAAAACTTCAAGCTAACAGTAAGCTTTTGCATTTTTGCTTAGTTGATATGCTCTGTGCTTTACCAAGTGTAAAGTAACGGAATTATAACTGCTACCCAAATTCTCCACTTTAATGCTCCAGGAGGATGTTACTTGACTTTGTCAACATGTTCCCTTTCCTTAGAGGTCTCTTATGGAAGGTTGGTCACTTCATCCACATTTAATATGATGTTTCCAGTCCTTTATTTCTTTTTCCTTGTGGTTGTAGTTACAGTCACCATAGGTACTGTACTTTAGTAGTTAGGTTGTTCTCTAAGTACTTTAGTAGTTAGGATGTCCTTTATTTTTTTGTGGTTGTATTAAATTTGTTATAGCTGAGTTAAACAATTGAATTGCGTAGGGTAATGCGACGAGGTGTATTTTCTCAAGATAGCTTTCTGTATTGCATCCAGTTGAGCAGCCACATGGCTGCACGTCTAGTTCAAATACCTCACTGCGCAAAGTTGAGTCTAGAAAGCTAACACAAGAGAATTGTAACGACCCTCAAATAGTCGTTACGGGATCTGGGACCTCGATTTGCGTGTCGACAGTCCCAAAAACTCCGTTAGGTCATTTATGACCCGTCTGTGAAATCTGAGCCGAAACGGAGTCCGTTTGATAGGTTTTCGAGAAAAGGATCCGTTTATGAAATTCCGGAAAGGAATTTGGGGTTTCGATAGGTCGTTTTGAGTAAACGAACCCCGATGGAAAATCCGAGCGCACCGCTAGGTCCGTCTCGTCATTTATGATATGTAGCAACCTTCAAAATTGAAAACGGACCTCGTTTGATAGGACTTTTGATAAAGTTCCCGTTTCGGAAGTTTAAAAGAGTTAAAAGAGGTTTCCGAGCTCGATTTGAGCAAATGAGCTCCGATGAGAGATCCGAAAGTTCCGTTAGGTTCGTATAGTCATTTGTGACTTGTAGCAACTTTCAGAATTGGATTCCGAGGTCGTTTGGTTAAATTTCGCTATTTTGGCGAAAGTCGAAAATTGAACCTTTGCCGTGGGACCCACTTTTTGAGTTCTGGAGGTCCGAATTGAGTTCCGTCTTGACGAGCATGTCACCCAAGTATTTTTTGGCTTGTTGTGTGCAAAATTTGGGATCATTCCGAGCTTCGTAGGGTCCCGTTTTGCCCCTAAAACAGTAGAAAATCTGGTGCGACTTTTCTGTTCTGTTTTGGCGCAAACAGCCGGATAAAAGCTGATTTTCCGGCCAATCCGTAAGGAATTAGGAAAAACTCAAAACATAAAAGTTTTAGCCCTTTGAGTTGTGGTTCTAATGGCACCAGTTTCACGTCTATTGGACATTCCTATCAAAATTTATGATTTTTTCAAAAGAAGCTGTCACAGAGGCAAAAACTGCTATAAAAAGGCTATTTCGGGCCATTTCGGTTCATAACTTATAAAAATCATTTGGTGAGCTCTTGAGGCGATTTTTGGGTATTTCTTGAAGACCCAATCATACTTACACTTAAGGTAAGCCCTTTCAATCCATCTTTATGTTGATTAACACAAGAATCAAAGGGTTGATTCTTGGAAATGGGTTAGAACCCTAGATTCTTAAGAATTGGGGAAAGACATCGAGCAAGGCTCGCATGTGGAATCTAAGTGTACTTTTGGACTCATGGGAGCGTGGGGAGTCCGGAAAAGTACATTTTGTAAATTTAGGGCTCGGCCCTACCTGGGGGCATTTTGGTAATTTTTACCCTAGGATGCCTATAGGCTTAAATAGCTATAATTGAGCACTCATATGTGTTATATCTTGTCTTAATAGACCTAGTGGAGAGTCCTTCGCGGACAAGGCGAGCGGGAAAGGAGATTCTTCCCGGTATTTGAGCCCGAATTTCGAGGTAAGTGAGACTTGACCTCTATTGTGCTTGTGGACTCTTCCTTCATGCTAGTATGCTTCATGTACGCATATATATACCTAACAATGGTTAGGATTAATGATGTGAATTACTTGCTATTATTGTTTGTTATAAATAGCGAGATTGTGACTCGACCGAGGTATGTGCCGGTCTAAACGCTACGTCGAGGTAGCTTAAATTTATATCGTAGTAACGCTTGCTACGCCATGCTTAGATAGCAAGAACTTGGGACATGGCCGAGGATGTTGCCGGCATGTCATGATAAATGTCTTGCCGAGGATTTTGCCGGCTTTTGTATGATATTGGTACTTGATTTGTTCACGTGCCGGGTTGGGTAGTGCTGTCTATACGTAACCTTGGGTTGGACGACATGGGAGTAGGGATTGTACCCCCAAAATGTGGTCGGGTTAACCTTCGCCTTACGTTCAGCTAGCATAACCAACCTGGGTTACGGTGACTGTGAAATATTATCGTTATTAATATTTCTGTTATTATTTCTGTTATTGTTATTAATGTCGTGGATATTAATACTGTTAGAGGGACACTTGACAGGGGGTGTGGTGTCGCCTATACTATGAGATGTGTCACACTTGACAGGGGGTGTGGTGTGGACACTTGATCTTTGAGATGTGACACACTTGACAGGGGGTGTGGTGTGGTCACTTGATTTATTGAGATACGACGCACTTGACAGGGGGTGTGGTGCGATCGTAGACAGATTTGAGATGAGCCAACGACTACGGGTCGCTGGTCTACTTATTCATGATTGTGATAGTGACTTCGGGTCACGGTATATGGTTGATACTTAGTAGTGGTGTTGCTAGTCCATCGTAGGTCTAGGTTAGTCGGCACGGGAGTAGAGATTGGACCTCCAAACCGCCGCTGAGTTGACCTATGCCTTACGTTGGATGGGCATAATCCTTGAGACTTCTGGTTACTACTTGTGTGTATGGAATGTGTTACATCTATTTGTGATTTCACTACTTTGTTGTATGATTACTATAGTATGTTGTTGCTTATGATGCATGTAGCGACTTGTCCCGCAAGGGTACCTTAGCGGGCCTGTCGGTGATCTTACTGGGCTTCGGCTCATAACTTACTCAGCTACGTGCGCAGGTCCTTCATCCAGTCAGCAGCCCGGACGTTAGCGGTTCCCGAGGCTTCTGAGACTTTTGATTGAGGTGAGCCGACCACACAGACCGTGGTGGCATACCGCCGGAGTCACTTAGAGATAGGACTCAGATTTCTTTGATGTATATTCATACTTTATTGAGTCACTCTTAGAATGCTCCAATTCTTTTGTGGATATATTCTTTTGGACTTCACCCTTTTATATTTATATATCCATTTATGATCTTTTCACATTATTGTTCTTTTCCGCATCTTGTTTCATTGGTTCGCCTAGGCAAATGTTGTTTAGGTGCCATCACGAGCCCTTGGAAATTGGGTCGTGACAAGAATGAATATAGAGTTCCCATTTTTGTTAACTCCCAGGTGGATCAAGCTCAGCGGAAATTTTATAACAATCCGGATAAGGATATTCATAGTGTTCACAGTTAACACTCGACCACTTTGAGGCCACATATATTATTTTGTGTGCCATGAAATTTCTGTGCTGCATCCAGAATTGTTCAATCTTAATAAAGAATAATGAAACAATGAGAGATAAATGTCATGGTCAGGCCTAGGATGCATATTTACTAACTATCTTTTGTAACACATTTCAAATGGGAATTCACTGATTGTACCAACTACATCAATATCTACAAGTTTCATAACAAGAACTGAGTCTTTTGTAAACATCAACCATTCATTAATAAGATAGTCGCAATTACAAAATGATAATAGATTAAAGATGCACAAACATTAACCATTCATAAATAAGATAGTCATAATTACATCCAGAGATTCATCTAAAACTAGTTATAGTAGTGGCAACTCTCTCATTTCATCTTCCAAGTTGATGAGTTGCAAGCTATAAGTTACTCCTAATGCAAGAGTACACAAAACAATACAAAATTTCAACTCCATCTCTCTTTTTTTGCTCTTCAGCTATCTTATTTGGCCTTTGCTTCTCGGCGTTTTGATCTGCTTTCAATTTAACTTCAAGTTCTCCTATTTTCTCCATTAATTTTGGAATCACAAATATAGATCTTTCATATATTTCTTCATCCCTCCAACAAAAAAATTTGCAAGATCTTGATCCCTACAATCATAAAGAATAATAACATCAGTGTCAAGTGTTGTCGTCGTCGTCGCCTAACAAATATTTCAAGAACACAGATTTGCATTTCAAGAACATATGTGCAAAAAATTTGTTCAACAAATACTTTGTCGTCGTCGCTTTAAAAGTGCTCAGTTAAGAGTACACGAAATAATTAATTTTATTACTATAAGCTTGCCCCAAAGTAAGGACATGCCCAATATCTTCGTTCAGGGTTGTATTTTGTCCAAACATTCATCAATGGCAAAACTTTTTCATGGTTACATTTCACTTCTTCGTTCAATATAGGATCAGTTTCATCGAAGCACAACCTACTTAGACTAACTGAAGATATTGTAGGTTCTTCTATACAATAATAGATGGATGGCACAAAATTAGGGCTCGAAACACACTTCTTTCTTTAAAACTTCAATTTTTAACATCTTTTAGGGCATGATTTGTTGATGAACTAATTAAAATCTAATTTTGACAGAAAATGGTCAATGGAAAAGAAACTGATTTGAGAAAAAGGGTGACGAGAAGGGTTTTACAAGAAAAAGAGATAATTTTGGGGGAGATGAGAGGAGCACGTTGGCTTATGTAGAACTTACTAACAGAGTTCTGTTAGTTGTGTTAAGTTAACCTAACTTGAGTTAGTTTAGAAGTTCTAGTTAAAGACTTAAACTATTTTTATCCACTTTTATATACTTGAGGGATGTTTTATATCCCTATCTATATATAAGGGACAAAAAGATTCCACAAGGCATAGATAAGGGATCTTTTCAGTTTTTTCCTCTTATATATTCCTGGTTCTAAATTTGATCGAATTTAAAAAAATAAACTAGACATCTAAATTAAAAATCTGTGTAATGTGAACGGGTGCCTACCAAGTATGCAACACAAAAATATTTTTTTAGGATAAATTAAAAGAGAAAGGTAGAGTTAAATTGAGACGAAGGGATTAACATGTTGTCTCTTTTTATCCTCTCTAGTTTGGGTAATTAAAAGTACTACAACCAAACCTTTCTATAGCAACCCTTCGTTATAATAACATTTCGGTATAACAACTTAATTTTCTCCAAAATCGATTTTTCATGTTATATTTTACCTATTTATAACATCATTTTACCTATAACAACAATGCCGTTCATTATATCCCTATCTATATAAAAGGGACAAAAAGATTCCACAAGGCATAGATAAGGGATCTTTTCAGTTTTTTCCTCTTATATACCCCTGGTTCTAAATTTGATCGAATTTAAAAAAATAAACTAGACATCTAAATTAAAAATCTGTGCAATGTGAACGGGTGCCTACCAAGTATGCAAAACAAAAATATTTTTTTAGATAGATTAAAAGAGAAAGGTAGAGTTAAATTGAGACGAAAGGATTAACATGTTATCTCTCTTTATCCTGTCTAGTTTGGGTAATTAAAAGTACTACAGCCAAACCTTTCTATAGCAACCCTTCGTTATAATAACATTTCAGTATAACAACTTAATTTTCTCCAAAATCAATTTTTCATGTTATGTTTTACCTCTTTATAACATCATTTTACCTATAACAACAATGCCGTTCATTATAGTGGTACACTCTTTATAAAATTACCTTTCTATAACGGCCATAGTCAAATATTGCATAATAATATTTTGTAAGAGATATATTATGTATAAAATAAAATAAATATATTTATGATAATCATTCATAACATAAATATATTGTCTTTTTTACATTCGTACCGTAAAATTCTTACGTAAAACTTTATTTTTTTTACAGTTTCAATTGATTTTAAACACATATATTCATTAGATTTTAATTTTTTATTGGTACAGTACAACTAGTTGTAGATTTATCAATAATATATTAACCTTTTCAATTTTTAATTAATGAAATATGAAAACTTATCTAGATTTTAAATTTAACATGTATCTTTTTACGAACTTTTTTTTACTATAATAGCTAAATGAGATCTAAACATCAAATGTCAGTATACATGTATAACAACACCTCATTATAGCGGCCATCAAAGTTACAGACAAACGCTGCCACTATTGAGAGGTTTGGTTGTATACTTATTTATCAAATGGAGTTTATTTCAAAAAAATATTCTCGAAATACTATTAGCTTATGTTTAGTCAATTTTTTAATTTCTTTCCATAATGCTTTTTGTGAGTCAAGTTATGATTTTTTTTTTTTTTCACTTAAAATTGTTATTAATATAATAAATAATATTATCATAGATTTTAGTAGTTTTTTCAAATTTAATTATTGAAATATAAATATTAATTTTGAGATTGAGATAGCGTATTTTTACGAGAACTTGGATTGTAGAAGTAGAATTGTATGCTTTGACAATGCATAAGTCAGTTTTTGCCCGTATTAATGGAAGTTTCCTAAACATTAATTACTGTTAAAATTTTGTTGATCGTGAAAATAAAAATAGTGGCTGCTTTATACTTCTAAGGATTAAGAGATTTCTTCCTCACAACATAAAACAACTTTTATAACTACTCAAACATTAATCTTTTAGTATGACCTCGCACCTTAACTCTCTTAAATGAAACGTTTTCAATTAAGGGGAGATTTTTTTAGTATGATTAATGGCCATTTTAGGATCGGTGCAAAAAACTGCTTATTTTTTAAAAAAGTACTTTTGGATAATAAGCAGTTTGTGTTTGGACAACTCATTAGAAAAATACTTTTGATAAATAATTGTGTTTGTTAATCCTTACGAAAAAGTACTTTTGAGTGTCAAATTATGAAAAGGACATTCAAGTTCATTTTATATTTGGACTATTAGAAATAAGAAAATAATATTAAATATTTATCATAAAAGGCTTTAATTTAAAAAAAATATTTAGTTAAAATATAAAACATAAAGTAAAAGGTTGAAATTTAAGTTTTTGAACCACAAAAATATAGTTACATCAAAGTGATAATGTAATTATGATTTTTAGTAATTACTTACATTTAAAAGATAAATTAAATATTTCAAAAAAAATCATTCAAAATAAATTTAGAAATATCACTCTAAAAATCAATATATACTAATCCACCACTTGTATTTTAAGTAAAAGATCTAAATAAATACAATTTTGAAATTATATTTGAAGCAAATTAAAAAGATTAGATACCTTAATAAATTGTTAACTGACTCAAGAAATTTGTTATTGTAGTTGTAGCTTTGGTAGAGAGAAAGACTGTATAGGGTTGAGTGAAATACTTAGAAATAAAAACTAGTCCTAGAGAAAGAGTATTTGTAAAAGTACGTAGAAAGAAAAAAATAAAAAAGAGAAATATAATTTTATTTTGAGATATTTGTGGTTAATTAATGAGGGATAATTTGGTAAATAAGAATTTTTTGTAATAATATTTTGTCTTGAAAAAAATTAAGAAACTGCTTCTGCTTCTTGGGAGAAGCTACAAATATCTGCTTCTCCCACTAAAAGTACTTTTTTTTTCTTTTGCCAAACACCTCAGTTCCAAAAAAAGTATATTTTTTTGAAAAAAAAAAAAACCACTTTTGACTTTGGACAAGCAATGTCAAACAGACTATAACTCACCAAATGAAACATTTTCAATTGAGTAAGGCAGGCACTTCTAACCGATCCAACAAACAAATCACTAAATATTGTGGTGGAGAGATATACATTTCAATCATTAACTAAAAGTTTCAGTTCCAACTATATCAATGAACCTTTAGTATGAAGTGTTGTATCCCTTTGGAAAGTGAAACTTCCTAGGCCAAATTCATATTGATCAAACACCAAAGCGTGTACGAAGTTTCCTAGAGAATCTAATCATCCATGGTTTACGACCAGTTTAAATCACCTAGTGTCCCAGTCACTTCGTCTTTATGGTTCCATATTCCCTGCATGATGTTCCTCACTTGAGTCAACAGAACTATTTGCTCAGAGTGAACAGGGAGAGTAAGGCTCCATCTTGTCTCTCTTGTTAATTACCGTGACACAGCCCACATTCCCTAGGCTGTAAACTTAAAACTTCCAGTTTATATTCCGCGAGTTGCAACTCAGAGAACAATTTTCAAGAATTCTTTTCCTTCTATTTATCAATTTCTTTTGGTCTGTGTAAAATAGAAAGAAATAGCTATAGTTCAAGAAAATTCTTACACCTTTCCTCCATTTTGCGTCCTTCATTAGCCGAAACAGAAAAACACAATAATTCTGTGAGAAAATGCTTTTGACTTCGCATCTCAATAAGCATGCTTTAATGCTACTAAATTGAGAAGCCAAGTTATATATATTGTCTATTGCAAGAATCCATCCAATCATTAATGTCTATCCAGCAAGAAAGTTACAAAAATAAAGAACAATAACTAGGTAACTCAATCCATGTAAATGTAGGTCCTTCAGTGATTATAAGGAACTAGTATTTGGGCACGCGCATTGCGCGTGATTCATGCTAACCAATACATAGAATATGAGTGCGATAACCTACACAAAATTCTAATGGAAGAAAAGTTAGATCAAACATATAAAATGATACCCTCGTCCATGCAGCAAAGTTATAAACTGGTACAATCTTTTTATCCCTTCGTTAACTTTTCCAAGTTACCAAATTTGACCCCCATTTTCCCTTGATTTTACTCCCTTACAAAGATATGTCTCCTAAAATCTGAAGAGTTGAGCACAGTTTATTTATATATCAGTAAGGGGTGCCTAGACAAACAACACAAGCTAAGAGATCTCTTTGACAACTTGACACTTATGGAGACTTTAAAGTGACCATTTTCTCAAACTATTGTTTGAAATTAAACTTATAGATTGCACAATCTTTTTTTAGTAGAATGAACAACGTTACATCTTCTATTTCCAAAATAAGCAAAGGCATAAATAAATGATCAGAAATACCTTGAAAGTAGTTCAATAAAAGATAGTTTGGTGTAATGGTGGCACATAAATTTTTTCACGCGATGCTTTATAAAAAAGTGCTTCTGGATGCTGGCTAAATCTTCCATAGCTTAGAGAGATGCATCTAACAAACTGACACAGTAGTGGGCTCTACCGTTCTAGGCAACATAAATTCAAATGTTATAGATCTCATATACAATAAATAGAATTTTTGGTGATGGAGCTATGTCTTCCATTGCTAAATATATAGTAATACAATTATCAGCACATAAGTTGACAAATAAGTTTTAGAACATAGAAGTCTAAGCATTACCGTTGAGTAATTGTTAATTGAATGTTACTTATTCCTTGTGTTTATAAAGAAAGAGTTACGTTAAGTATAAATAGACATATGACTTCCTGTATAATGCTTCTCATCGTCTTACATAACATAAAAGATTTAGTAATAGCCTTTTCATTTACTTTTTGTGGATTATTCGAATTTGAGCCGTAATTGTTCCGATGCATGAATCTGCTCAAGTGGTATACAACAATAGCACGTAATTATTACAACGATTGCTAGTTTGCTACTCCTAGGAATTAGTATCTTTTTATATATAATAATTAAATACTTATGTATTATTTATTAAAATGTATATTTATAGTGTTTGCTTTAAGGGCAAAAAAGTTTTTCATTTTTTACTTAGGTAGATTGGTATAATAGTATGATAGAAAGAGACTTCACTTGCTTCCCACTGATTGAGAGTCATCATATGCGCAGCACTTTCACTTAACTAGCATGGGCAGCTTTCTTGAGCTTAGCAATATTCAATCCCTACAATGAGAAGGAACTCGTCATGGTTACTATATGATCAATGCTTAAATTGTTAAGTTTGAATCACGTAAAAGAAGAAACGGAGCACATATATAAAATAAAGCCAGAAAATTTTTCTAAAGATTAGCAAGCAATAACAACCATGTGAGTCTTAACGACAACCATTGATGACGATACTGAGGCAATTCGCATGCTCAATTGCTCTTCTTGAATTTCTTTGACGGATTCTGCAGTGGTAGTTCTGCAATTATGCAACTCTATTGACTCCAAGGTATTAAACTTCCCCAAAGTCTTTAGGGACTTCCTCCAGATATCTGCATTCTTTTAAAACTAGGCATTGCAGCTTTGGGAAGTTATCACTGCCAGCTAGTTCCCAGCGCTTTAAATTTGTGCTCTCTATTAGGAGAAACTGAAGTTCATTGAAAATCTCTTCATCATTTAATATCCACTCATCACCATCAAATCCTTTATGTTTAATTTTAAGCACTTGGAGATTTGGCAATGCTACGATATTTGCCATGTCTTTCCATGGCACATAAGTTTTTGTTAAAGTCAACCTCTTCAGAGACGTAGGCAAAGCATGCTCACTTGGGATTCCCGGAATTAGTCTGCCGCCACTGATCTTCAGTATTTCAAGTTCTTTTAAACAGGATAGGCTATTTAGGTGATGGGAATTCTCGTCACCTATAATAACTGAATTGAGCCTCTTAAGATTTGGAATAGCAGAAAACAAATTAACACTACAGCTGGACAGAAATAGATGGGAAAGTCCCTCCAGATTTTCTAGCTTGAAACCAGACTTTACATCTATTGACCATATGAAGCAATAAGGACTTACGTCGATATGCCTCAAATGTTTCATCTTCCAGATGGACGCAGGTATAGTTGCTCGACTTCGGTGACGAAAAATCAAGGTTTGCAAATTATAAAGTTCTGATACTGAACAGTGAAGATCCTCACGACAGTTGAATTGAAGGTATCTGAGGTGTACTAATTTTGTTATCTCAAGTGGAAAATAATAAAACTCAGAATCACTGATTGCCAGCACTCTTAGCAGTTTGAAGTGCTCCAAAATAGAATCGTGAAAAAATCCATAGAAGTGCACGGTTCGAGTGATACTGGATAACGACTCCCAGCAATCCGCATCATCAATAACATATGACTGGTAACTATAGCGACGAACACGAAGCTTATCTGTTGAAGGATTCGTGGCTTCATGAATTCTACTAACCTGCAGGAACTTCTCTTTCTTAGCTTCTCTTAAAATCAAGTCCCGAACCAGATCATGGACACCACATGTTCTCCACTCGCCATTCAATCTCCTCTTTCTAACCATTAACAGATTTCTGCTAACAAGATCCTCCAAACAATCTCTTCCTACTTCTTCCAAGCTTTTGACCCTTTCTTTCCGTGGAAAACACTCAGAAACCCATAAGTTGATCAATACCTTGATGTCGACCTCCATATCTTCTGGAAAGACTCCCATGTAAAGGAAACATGGTTTAAGATAATTAGGTAAGTAATTGTAACTCAGAGAGAGCACTCCTAGACTTATATCTGATTCATAAGCGACAACTTTACTTACACTTTTGGCAACATCTTTCCAACTTTCTTGGGTACTAGCAATTTTAGAGAGATGCCCTGTAACCACTAGAAGAGCTAAAGGTAGTCCTTGGCATTTTTGTGCTACTTGCTTCGCTACATCCTCTAGTTCAGGAGGACAAATCTGTTGTTGTACCCCAAACACCTTGTCATGAAGTAACTTCCAACTTTCATCTAAGTTCAAGAGGCTTATCTCATGAGGAGTGCTGTCAGGGTCGATATGCATAGCCACCTCATTGAGTCTACTAGTTAAAATAATTCGACTACCATTGTTGTCGTCTGGAAAATTTCTAGACATAAGATCCCAGACGTCACTGCTCCAAATATCGTCCATGACAACAAGATACCTCCGAGCCTTTAACTTTTGGTATATCATTTCCATCAGTTTATCATCGGCCTTTTCTTTGATCTCATTTGTCAGCTCAGAAATACAAGAAAAAACACGTAGCAACAAATCTCTTATACGATATTCCTGAGATACTGTCACCCAAACATGGATGTCAAAATGATGCTTGATTTCTGGATCATCATATGCCTTTCTAGCAAGAGTTGTTTTGCCTATTCCCCCCATTCCAAGAATGGGAATAATCTCTCGTGTAGGCATCGACCCTTTTAGTCTACTCATGATTCGCATCAAGTCATCTTCAAGACCCACGACAATACTTTCTGGATTCAGTTTTGCAACATGTCTAGATGACTGACCGAGAAAGGAAGCACTTGTTTGCAGATCTTCATTTGAAGGATCACCAGAGCTTTGAACTTCATCTGTAGGAAAACTACTCCCCATCAAGTTCCTCTTCAAAGCATCAATCTTTTCTACAAGTGGAGACAAGGTTTCACATAATGCCTTTCTTTCCATTGCTTCATCAATGACTTTATTTTTACCAAACCTACATTCCATCACCTCCTTCTTCAAAGCACTGATCTTTTTTGCAATTGTTCCCAAGAAAGTCTTGAAAAATCACAGCAACATAAGCCATCTCTATAATTAGTCGGAATCCTAGATCAAACAAAATATTAACTTAGGGAACAGGAAAAAGCAAGAGTTAATAAGGAGTGCTAAGCCTCATTGATCAAAGCTTTACCTAGATTAAGCTGGAAAAATTTAACAGTTAAATGTTTCTGCAGTCTGCGGATTACTCCACTCGTGGGATCACACTGGGTATATTGTTGGTGTTATTGTAAGTCCTTCTGCGGATTGATCAAAACAAAACCTGCAAAGATATCATAAGACTAGATCTCCCAAGTAAAAGAAGAAATGATGAAGAACCTGAAGAAGAAGCCAATAACCCTTCAGGCGTGTTTGTCTTTTACTAGTTGTATTAAAAAAGAAGTTCAAGTTGTGGTCTGGTCCCTCGGCAGTTTCCCTCAAACAATGCCAATAAATAAATGGAATGTAAGGTCTTGAAAGAAGCACTGTTAGTTTAGTAGGTATATGTTTTCAAACATGCATGAAAAAATGTTTATACTTTTCCCTTCCTTTAGAACTTGTTAGTAATTAAATACCGTAACTGGAATAAATTTGAGTACATGTCAACATAATCAACACATCGGAAGATCGTTTGATGTTTTCCCCAAATTAGGCCTCACAAGGAAACAAGGTAGGTTTCCACAAACTAGATGCCCCTTTTACTCTATGTGTACTATTATAGAAGAAAAAGAAAGGAGTTCTTTTTAGAAGTTTGACAATACTTTGTTTTCTTTGCAGATATATGATAGAGAGGAGCAGTTTCTTTCTGGATTTCACTTTCTCCACTTTTTCACGTTCTTTTTCCCACTATTAATAATAGTGGTGTGTTTTAAACTACTAGGGTAACTTCCATATAACTCCTGATCTTATATTTTTTATAAATGGGTCATGGATCGGGTCGGGTCAGTCCACATGGGCAACCCGCCAAGCCCAATTTCTAACATCTCCCACTTCACACATGATGGACTGGATCCGAACTAGTTCCATGTCAATAACACACATAATTCATACAGACAAATAGTTCGTGCGACTTGCGAGCGCTATCAAGAGCTATACCTATTAAGGTTGTACAAAAAGCTCCATGAAGGAATCCAATCACATACAGAAAGGATTCATTATTAACATGAGGATCTTTTACTCGCAATACCCCGGACCTCATGAAGCTACTCCAATAGCTAGTTATCCGATCCCTCATCCTCGAACGAGGAGAACTCGAGTTCTTATTTAACTTTGTACCACAATTACACTTGAAATCCTCATGGTAAATGTAATGTCGACCTGTGAATACAAGTTAAATTATAAATTATTTTAATTGTCTTTCCTTTCTACTCGAATCTATTCATTCCAAATCAGTTGCTTTCCTAGACATGTACCGCATTGCCGAATCAACTCATGGCTATTAGTAATATGCTAAAGTAGCAACACAGATTGGTACTTCAAGAAACAATTAAAGGTTAAAGGGTATTCCAATGAAAAATCACATTGATTTTTCTTAGGGTCTCACACATTGAAGAAGCAGGGATCCATTCTTCTATTATCCTATTGGCCGATTAGTATACGTGGTATGAAACACGTATTACGGTGTTCTTGCCTAATTCAGCGTGTGCGTCTCATTTCAAAATATATAAACACCGTACAGATCTTGGTCTAGACACTTCTAAACGTCTGACCGGAGTTTTTCTTCAAACAATCCTCAAATTCAATCTTCTGAAAAACTCACATCTGGCTTGCAAAACAAATCATATAGGATGTTCGAATCCATAAGTCCGAACTCTAATCAAGACCAAACATTTTAATAAAAATCTGAATGACCTTGTACAAATCAAGGTTCAATTTGTCTCATCTCTGCATGTTCCTCGACGTCAGAGGCGATCACTCGTATGAGAGAGCCGATCTCGTGACTCGTTCGACACTCTTAACATAAACAAATTTCATCATATGCATATAACACAAATAGTAATATATTGATGAGCATAACATTCAAATCATTTTACAATACATAAACATAGTAATATTCTATGCAAACCTAGAGCCATAACATGTTTCTCAAACTGGTCTCTAGATATCACCTTTGTAAAAGGATCAGCTACCATTTTCAGCGTAGGCATGTATTGTATTGAAACTTCACCACTTGCAACTATGTTTCTCAAATACTTATACTTGGTGTCAATGTGTTTGGTCTTTTCATAATACTTAGGATCTTTTATAAAATCAATGGTCGCCTGACTATCACAATATAAAATTATCGATCCTTGAGGGTTCTTTGCAATATCTAGATGCTCAAAGAATCTCTTCAACTAAATAACTTCTTATACTGTATATTTATGAGCTACGAACTCAGCTTCCATCATCGAAAGAGCAAT
The DNA here is from genome assembly GCA_029990575.1 of Petunia axillaris subsp. axillaris. NCBI lineage: Eukaryota > Viridiplantae > Streptophyta > Magnoliopsida > Solanales > Solanaceae > Petunia > Petunia axillaris. Next base: position 4,776,077 of record JARKNS010000001.1, on the reverse strand, counting down.
ACAAGTTTTTTTCTTACTTTTCCATGAAATGGCTCCACTATTAAGTAAGAAAACATATCCAGATGTTGACTTTCTTACATCCAAATCACCAGCTCAATCGGAATATCCTCTTTACTGCTTTCCAATGATCTCTTCAGGATTAGATTGATACCTGCTAATTAGACCTACGACATAACAAATATCAGGGCGAGTACACAACATAGCGTACATCAAGCTCCCGATAGCACTTGAGTATGGAACTCGAGACATTTCTTCTTTTTCTCTTTGAGTCTGTGGACACATTTCAAGGCATAAAGCTTCACCTTTCGCTACAGAAGTATCCATGGGTTTGAAGTCACTCATTCAAAAGTATTCTAGAATTTTCTTTATATATGTTTCTCGAGACAGACTCAATAACTTTTTGGAACGGTTTCTTTGGATCTTAACTCTAAGAATATAGTCTGTTTCTCCCATATCTTTCATGTCAAATGACCTAGAAAGCCATGACTTGATAATCTTCAGGTACTCCAAATTATTTCCAGCCATCAATATATCATCCACGTAAAGAGAAAGAATTACAAACATATCATTGGACCTTTTAACATATATGCAATGGTCTTCATCAAACATAGTAAAATCATATGAGATAATTTCTTTGTGAAATCTCAAGTACCATTGCCTTGAAGACTGCTTTAGACCGTAGATATATCTTTTCAATTTACATACCTTATTTTCTTGGCCCTTAACGATGAAACCTACAGGTTGTTCCATGTAGATCTCCTCATTCAGTTCTCCATTGAGAAAAGCTGTCTTTACGTCCATTTGATGTAATTCCAGATCCAAACGTGCAATAATAGCTAAAAGTAAGCGAATTGAGGTAAACTTCACAACTGGCGAAAAAGTATACTCATAATCAATTCCTGCTTGCTGAGTAAAGCCTTTTGCTACCAATCGTGCATTGTATCTTTCTATTGATCCATCCGCTTTACGTTTAATTTTCAGAATCCATTTGTTCTTAATTTTTTTACACTCAGGCGGAAGATCAACTAAGTCCCAGACTTTATTGGTTCTCATGGACTCTAACTCTTCTTTCGTTGCTTTCATCCATTCATCCTTTTCAGGGCTCGATAAAGCCTCAGCAACGAAATTTGGCTCATTCACTTCCGATGCCAATACTAGGAAAACGTAATCCTCAATGTCATAAGTACGTTTAGGTACACCTTTCCTGGTACTCTTTCTTAGTTGAGACTAACAAGAAGGATCTTGCATTGAAAAGCTCCCACTCGGATCAGCACCATACTCTTGATCAATTAGATCATCAAATGTGTCAGAAGACACTTGCTGACCATCTGACTTCAACATTTCATAAAGAGGCTCTCCATCCTTTACTTCACCCTTCTTAGGAAAATCATTTTCCAGAAATGTGACATCTCGTGATTCAATTTCAGTAACACTTCCATCCTCCAATTCACCAATGAACACGTACCCTTTAGAGTATTCTGAGTATCTTATAAAGATGCATATCTTGCCTTTTGGACCCAGTTTACCAAACTTGTTAAAAGAATCTCTTATAAATGCAGTACAACCCCAAGGTCGTAATTGATCCAAGTTTGGTTTCTGGCCGGTCCATAGCTCATAAGGAGGGGAAGGAACTGACTTAGAAGTCACTGTATTCAATATATAGGCTGCAATTAATAACGCATCTCCCAAAAAAAAAATATAGGTAAATTTGCTCGTTCCAGGGTAAATTAGCTTGTGCCATCATGGACCTAGTTATGTCCAATAGAGTTCTATTCCTCCTTTATCCTACACCATTTTGCTGAGGTGTATAAGGAATAGTTAATTGTCTGGTGATGCATTTTTCACTACACAATTCATTAAATTGTCTTGATAGTTATTCACACCATCTATCAGTTCTTAGATTTTAATACTCTTGTCTAGTTGATTCTCAACTTCATTCATGTATCATTTGAAGCACTCAAGTCCTTATGATTTATGAGAAATCAAATAAACATAACCAAAATGCGTGAAATTATCAACAAACGTAATGAAATACAAGGCACCAGATTTTGCCTTCACGTTCATTAGATCACAGATATATGAATGGATTAATTGCAATGGGAAATCAGCTCTTTTAGCTTTCCCAAAAGGTTTACGTGTAATTTTTTGGCAAGACATTGTTCACAAGTTGGCATTTCAATTTTCGAGAAAGAACTCAAGTGTCCTTCCTTAGCCAATCTATCCATTCGATCTTGCCCAATATGACCTAATCTAGCATGCCATGTAATAATATCAACCTCTCTATTACTAGAAAAATATGCCATAAGTAGAAGGATTACAACTTAACACAAAGAAACCATCATAAAGATGTCCAGAACCATAAAATACATTGTCATGAGTAATTCTCACAACATTGCGACTAAAGTTCAAACAGAAACCTAAATTAAGAAGAACAGACAAAGATATTAAGTACCGTCGAATTTCTGGAGTATATAGGACGTCATGCAACGTCAAAGTACGGCCACCACACAAGTCAATCCTGCAAGTGCCAAGACCTTTGACTTCAACCTTCTCATTATTTCTTACATATATCCACCTTGATCCAGATGGAACTCGACGGTACTCCACAAACACTTCTCGATCATGGGTCACATGATCGGTGGCCCCCTGAGTCTACAATTCACACAGGATAAGATTCAGTTAATAAAACTGTGCTAGAAATAAATGTAGCAGTTAGAGCTGCGTTTTGAAATGCTACCTTTTTTGGCTCAGTGCGTTCATGAGCAAAGTGTCTCGGCACTTGGCAGTTGTAGCATTTCATTTTGCTCTTGTCTTTCTTGTTAAAGAGCCGTCTTCCTTTCTTAGAGTTTGGTTTGTTTCTTTTCTTTGAGGGTCCCTCACCAGTCTCCTTGCCCTTTCCGCCTTTCTTCCAGTCATTTTTGCGCTTGAATCCTGAAGCCTTTTTACCACTTGATTCTGCCACATAGGCACTGGGTATAGCTTTTGCAGCACCAAGCCACTCATCTTCAAGCTCCACATGGCGGGCAACATCAACAAAAGTTTTGATGCTGCCATTGTAGGTTAAGTTTACTTTCAGATATTCCCAATTATTGGGAAGAGACCGGATCACTGCCTGAACCTACTGCTCATCAGAGAGAATATGACTAGCACTTTTGAGTTGAGCTATCATGTTTGACATCACCCTAAGGTGTTGTTTGACACTGTGGTCATGACGTTTCTTGTAAGTGTCAAATTCGATAGTCAGCTGTCTAAGGCGGGTCACAGTAGTACCCCCATATGTTTCTCTCAAATGTGCCCACATGGCATGAGCAGTAGGGAATTGTTCACATTCATGAATGAAATCATCCACAACTGAGCTTACAATGATTCCACGAGCAGTGACATCTTTCTTTTTCCAGAAATTGTAAGCCTCAAGATCTCTCCTATGTTAGGCAGTGTTACCCTCCTCTGGGCAATCCATGACATGGTTAATGGCTTCTAGAGCATCTTGCTCTTCCAGCACATACCACATCTTACGGCTCCAAATATCATAATTTTCATCGTTCAGTTTGTCATCCTTGTTTAAGTCAGCAATGATAGTTTTTGATGTCATAGTCTGTTAAATGAAACAATAATGCAAGTGTATTTATTACTCATCATTCTCGCATGTGATATACACACTTAGGCAAATCAATTAAATAAAATATTAAGTTTACACTTAGTGTAGAATCGAAAGGTTACTATGTTTCCATTCATCATCTACAGCTAAATGTTCAATTAATATTTTATAAAATTATTTCTCATAGTGTGTAGTACGTCAAGATTTTTTTTTTCAATTTCATGTCATTTTTATTTTAAGTACCACACATAGAAATAAATAAATAAAATAACATGTAATCTTGCAAACAAATGACGTAATTTTATTAATAAATAAAAAATTACAAGTAGTTAAAGAGACGATTCTCCCACTCGGCTTCAAATATTTGAACATACACCAAAAAGGTTTACTTGGCCAAACCTTGAGATAAATATCATTTAAAATACTACCCAAAGGTTCTCCAAGGAAATCTACTAAAATTGGTAAAGCTTCCCAATCCGAAATTTCAATTTCATTGATAGAATTAGCTAGTGCATCTCGTGTAAATCGATAAAGTTCAATTTGATCAGCCAGTGAAGCCCTAAGCTCTTTGAATTTCTTTTCTCTTTCTCTTCATTTAGCCCTTTCATCCCTTAGCAGATTTTGCATCACCCTGAAGATATCATTCCTTATGACTTCACGTCCTCAGGAATATGTCATATGACGACGTACTCTTCTACGTTGTCCTCTTGCTCGATTTCCAACACCACTCCCACTTGGAGTAAGTCGAGCTTGTTCCTGTCCAGCCATGTCTAAAATAGGAACAATGAAACAATAAGAATGGACATAGCATTCAATGCGACAACATATGCCATATTTTCTCGTAGAATATTACATTTAAGAGTCATATACCATTATAATGGTGTGGCTATTAGGAAGTCATTCGAAGAGGAGAAAGAAAAAATATATTTTAATTCTTCTATTTATTACTTTTTTCCATATTCAATGTCGCATTTTACATGAAAATAATATTCTAATTATCCTTGCAATTGATTTCTGCAACACTACATAGGTATTGCATATTGATGTTACAAAACAACTACTATGAAGAGACTTGAGGATTAGAATACTACTTTTCAGGAATCTTCCATTGGGTTTTATTGCAAAAATAGATTCCCCAGCAACCTTTTTGACCAATGAGCTACACACAGAAGCAAACAAATTTAATCTTATACTGGTAGTGTAGAACAGTACCATGAAGAATCACTTCATTCTCTGAACATCCGTTGATGTCCCACATTTATAATTTTTATTCTTTAAAGGTAAATCTTACAAGTATAGTAGTTCAATACCATGTATGACCATTGCAGAGAAATATACCATTGATGGACCCCATTATCAATTATGAATGTAAGTTCTCATCTCCCTCACGAAGTCCATATATTTCTCAAGTTATCCGCTCTCAAAGTCGCTTAGAATAAAAAAAAAAAATATTGTATCTGTTAATACCTCAAAAATCAGTAAACCTTTTTTTTTTTTTTTTTACAATATTTGGTGGCAGTGATAAGGCTGTCCACCGGCCCGGTCCGGTCCGGTTCCGGCGTGCCTTGGCTGTTCGGTCTTGTCCGGCTTAAATGAAAAAAAAAATTGAAACAGGCCCGGTACCGGTCCGGTCTAACGGCGCATTTCCACCAATGCCGGGTCGGAACCGGTACCGGCAAGGGGAGACCGGTCCGGTTCCGGTTCTACCCGGTCTGGTACCGGTTCGGTTCGTGTATTTTTATTTTTTCACTTAATTTTTTGATTCTTTGAAATAGATTAAAAAAAAATATGGTAGACTAAATAAACAACACAAAACACACATTTTATTCAATAATACGACACTATATTAAGTTGGAAATGCATAATTAAAGACTTAATGACTTAAAATGACATACTAGAAAATAAAAACTAGAAAATAGACTAGAAATTAGAAAAATACATAAATCTTCAATTTCAACGACTCAATTATCGCGCTCGCGCAGATATTTTCCACCACCACGAGCTGCCCATTCAGGGCTATTGTGGGTTTCCAAGTGAGTCTTAAACTTCCCCGTCCCTCCATGATTTGCTCCAGTTTGATAAATCTAAGTTCTCTGACAAAGAGTACACTTAGCAGTGCCAGTATCATGATTTTTCGTGATAAATTCCCAAACTTTGGATCTTCTAGTTCTTGGGTTGGAGGGACCTTCAGTAGTAGCACTTTGAGCTTGAGTAGGAGTATTTGCATTTGCAGCTATTTTTGATAGAAAATTTATTAAATAGCCTTTGATAGAAAATTTAGAGAGAAAGGAATAGAAAATATTGAATTGTGATTAATTTAATGAAATATGGGAGTATTTATAGGAAAAATAGGTGGGGGGAGGGCTGTTGGGGCGTTTATGGGGGTGGGGGAGGGAAAAATAGCCGTTTATGGCCGTTGCCAACGGCTATTTTTCAAAAGGGAGCTGAAATTTTTGTGTTGGGCCAGTCCGGTCCGGCCCGGTGTGGATGATTTTTTTTTTTGTTATCTTTTTATTTTTAATTTGAAAGTAGTTTTTGAATTTTAAATTAAGTATATGACTAAATAAAAATAATAAAAACTTATAAATTGATAGCAAGGCATATAACTTGCTATTTTTTATGTAATAACTTATTATACTACTAGTATTAAGTATTTAGTACTTTAGTATTTAGTATTTAAGTATTAAATTGCAAAAGTATAATTGACAATATATAAAACAATGATAACTTAATAGCAAGACATAACACTTGTTATTTTTTCAAACTTAATACTAAGTATTAAGTTAGTAGTATTTAGTATTTTAGTATTTAGTATTTACTAGTTAGTATTTAAGTATTGAATTGCAAAAGATATAACAAAGGATAATTGAGAATATAACAAAGGATGATAACTTAATAGCAAGACATAGCACTTGTTATTTTTTCAAAATAAATACTAAGTGTTAAGTTAGTACTCCCTCCGTCCCAATTTATGTGGCACCATTTCCTTTTTTGTTTGTCCCAAAATAAGTGGCACCTTTCCTTATTTGACAACTATTTAATGCATCATTTCTATTTTACCCTTGTTGGGCCTTACATACTTTTAAACCTACCAACAACTTTTTTGTTACTCAAATCTTCTCTCTCTTGCTTTTTCAAGGGTAAAATTGATACTTAACAAGGTCAACCTCTATTTTCTTAAACTCCGTGTTCGGTCAAATGGTGTCACATAAATTGTGACGGAGGGAGTAGTATTTAGTATTTAGTATTTAAGTATTGGATTGCAAAGAGGTATAACAAAGGATAATTGAGAATATAACAAAGGATTATAACTTAATAGCTAGGCGTAACACATTTTATTGAATAATTGAATATTTTTTTTTGCAAAGTACATAGTACACACTACATAGATATTAAATTGCAAAACTACATATTAATAAAAAAACTTCTCATTTTCTGAATAATTTCTTCTGGCACCTCTGGAGGAACCGGTGGCAAAGATTCATCTTCTTCATAATCATTTTCATTGTCCACACTTCCATCACCTAATAAAATTTTGGTTGCTGCTTCTGCATCTGCTACTTCATCTTCTGCAAATCCAAAATTTCTTCGCTCCAATCTAATCCAATCTCTGAATAATACGGCCGTCTCCATTGCTTCTTCCTTCAATGAATGTCTATGATCTCCAATTTGTAGTCTTCCTTGGCTAAATGCGCTTTCTGAAGCAACTGATGATGCTTGAATTGTTAGAATATCGCACGCCATTTTTGCTAAAACTGGAAACTGTGCTTGTTGATCCTTCCAAAATGGCAGTAGTTGATCGCTTCCAAAATACTCAATTTTCTTACAACCATGAAGTAAATAAAATCAAGCTTGTTGAACCCTCCGCTACTCGATTTCTTGCTAGAAAGCCTTTGATTAAGGCTGGAAAAATTTCTCAATCCGGCTGCAGCTCTTTTACTCGCCTGAGTTGAACTTGATCCAGCTCCACTTGGAACACTTGGAACAACATTATCAGCTGCACTCCTATATCTTTCATAAATCCGTTGGCAATCTACAATTACCTGCGCACAAGCTGTTTCTACACTTGGTGTTTCTTCATCAGTAATTCTCAAACTCCGATAAATTTCTCTAATAAGCATTTCGGTACTAAACCGTTTAAAACAGGGATGTAATACAGAAGCAATGCAATAAAGTGGTGGAATAGGAAAAAAATATTTTTTAAATTTTTCAATCATTGCTTCTACGACTTGTTCATAACCATGCATTAATCTATAATCGTTAAGTAATTCTGCTATTCCAGCTATAAAATACAACATGGTAGTAACTGTAGGATAATATTGACCGAAAATTTTTTTAGTACTATAAAAAAACTTTTCTAAAAAAAGAAGAAGACGCTCAACAAGTTTCCAATCAGATTCTTCTAGGTGATACTCTACAGCCACTTTGCCATTAAAATAACTAGTTATAGCTGCTCGTAAAGTGTAAGCAACAGACAAAGAGTCATATACAGTGTTCCACCTAGTTGAAACTTCCTTAGGAACTCTTCTAGGCTGCAAACCTTCTTTCATACACTCTACCTGAAAGTCCCTCCATCTATCCGTTTTTTTAGATTTAAAAATATAACTAATAGCAAGTCTAACCTTCACAATAGTATGATCAAATAACTGAATGCCATCTTTTACAACTAAATTATATATATGACATGCACATCTAACATGAAAAAATTCTTCAAAAGGGGGATGCAATGCGGGTCTTAACTTACCAATAGTAAAATCATTGTTTGCGGCATTATCAAGAGTTATACTTAAAATTTTGTCACTAATAAAATACGCCTTACAAATATCAGAAACTTCTCTCTTAATAAATGTTCCCGTGTGTGTTCATCGACAGTGCAATATGCTAAAATTCTTTTTTGCATTACCCAGTTAGGATCTATCCAATGACAAGTAAGTGTTAAATAGTCATACCCATTAACACCACGACCCAAATCAGGAGTAAGACAAACTCTACAATCAAAGTGATAAAATATATATCGTAAAAAGTGTCTATATTTATTTTTAAAATTTATAATATCACTTCTAACCGTAGTTTTTGGAAAACCTTGAAAAGATGGATTATATACGGTTTGAATATAACGAACAAAACCTTGACAAAAAGCAAATGTAAAAGGTAAGCACTCTACCGCAATCATTTTTGTCATTTGTTCCCTATCTTTCTTCTTATCATAATGTATAAGCCCCCTCGTCACTGGGTTAATTTCCTGTTGAACTCCACTACCCTGCGATGGAGCCATTCTGTTCCCTGATCGAGTGCCACCCGGCCTCTTTTCCCATTCATCCTTATGATGGTTTTCTAAGTGTGTTCTCAACTTCCCTATCCCACCATGGTGACTGCCGGTTTTAAAATCCCAAACTTTTTTACAAAGATTATATTTAGCGGTCTGAGCTGGAACATTTTTAGTCATAAATTTCCACACATCCGGTCTATCCGGTCGTACCGCTGGTTCTCTACTAGGAGGCATAGGTGATAATTCAGATTCAGTTTCTTCAGGTTCACCATGAAATTGACTAGTGGGTGTTTCATCTTCTAAATTAACCCCTTCGGTAGTTTCTTGATATCGTGCCTCTAACATATCATTATCTAGTGGTTGATCAAAATCAAAATCATGATAAAATTGCGTGTCATCTTCCTGAGTAAAATCATCTAGATGAGAAGGAGCGCTAGAAGTACCAATTGGTCTTTTACCTAAAGCACGACTACGTCTATCATCTCCCCCTCGGTTAGAAGCACGTGATCTACGATCGCTACCCGTACGCCCAGTAATTGATCTCCACAGTCCAGACATTATTATAATTTGTAAGTAAAGCAAACAAATAAATTACTAAAATATGCTAGAAACAATATTGCACAAAAATTAAAATAGATAATAAGAAGTAAGAACGAGTTTACTTGATGTCGTGAACTTAGAATGTAGAACTTAGGAAGTGAAAGTTGAAACTTGACCGGAACCGCACCGAACAATTTTCCACTTCACTCCAAATATTTTTTTGTAATGCAATTTATTAGCACTTAAACCCTTTTTGCGAGAGCAAATTTGAATTATTTAGCAAATAGCCTTTGTAGAAATAAGAGAGATTGAGAGAGATTTAGAGAGAATATTAGAGAAATTGTGAATACATTGATGAAAAATGGTGGTATTTATAGAAAAATAGGTTGGGGGGTATGGGGGCGCCTAGGGAGGTGGGCGAACAAATATGGCCATTTTTGGCCGTTGGACCAACGGCTGTGGGTGAAAGAGCCGTTGCCCAATGACTATTTTTGCACTAGCCAGCCCACTTTTTTTTTCCAGTCTGGTTCCGATCCAAATTGGTCCGGTTTGGTTGGCTCATTTTGGGGGTGACGGGTCGGGGGACGAACCGTGCCGATTTTTTTTTTATTTTGTCCGATTTACGCCGGTCCGGTCCGTTCCGGTGCAAACCGGACCGTTGGACAGCCTTAGCAGTGACGGGTATCATTCCATTAATTTTGATGCCAAAACAAAAGTTAAACCATCTTTAAATTTATATCAAAAATCTAACAAAAAACAAGAATTCTATGCTCATAACTTTTTCATCACGGTAGACTAGGAGCAAATTCAACCCTAGGCTCTGATACCAATTGTTAGTAATTAAATACTGTAACAGGAATAAATTTGTGTACCTGTCAACGTAATCAACACAACAGAATATTGTTTGATGTTTGCCCCAAGTCAGGTCTTGAATCACAAGGAAACAAGGTAGGTTTCCACAAACTAGATGCCCCTTTTACTCTAAGTGTATTATTGAAGAAAGAAAAAAAAAAGTTCTTTTTGGAAGTTTAAGAATACTTTGTTTTCTCTGCAGATATATGATAGAGAGGAGCAGTTTCTTTCTGGATTTTACTTTCTCCACTTTTTCATGTTCTTTTTCCCACTATTAATAATAGTGGTGTGTTTTAAACTGCCAGGGTAACTTCTATGTAACTCCTGATCTTATCCTTTTTAGATATGGGTCATGGGTCGGGTCGGGTCAGTCCGCATGGGCGACCTGCCAAGCCCAATTTCTAGCAGAACTCTTCTCTTCTCTATTTATATAATAGCAAGAAATGAATCTCTATCTATTTATTTGACTGGTGTAACAATATTCTGAATATCTCTAAATACTTATGCTCCTCTTTTAATTTTTTTTTCTGATCATAGTATAGATAATTGGTGGGACAATATGAACTTAAAAAGCAGAGAAAGCATGAGTATTATTAGATTTTTACTTAAGTTTACCTGATTTTACTGGGGAGAGTACAGTTAAAAGCTACTGCAGATTGACACAAACTGAGCCAGCAAAATTCAAATTACTTACTGCACTTTGCTGTTGAACGAGTGGGTTAGAAAGCAGAAGCTACATGTTTTCCCAAACATAAAAATTGGTAAAATATCAAATTGGGAAATTGGTCAAATTATAATCTTGTCCAAACCCAGTCAAAACCTAAAATTAAGCACAATCCTACTTTACTGTACTTATCTTACACTAAAATCTTTAACATTTAAATTTAGAATTTATTTTTAGTTTATATTTTGATTTATTAAATCGTTATTGTCGATAATAATAATATAATTTACATATATATATATATATATATATATATATATATATATATATATATATATATATATATATATATATATATATATATATATATATATATATATATATATATATATATATATATATATATATATATATATATATATATATGTATATATAGATTGTATGGTACTACTAATTAAGTATTTTGATACGTTACCGAACAATGTTTCGGCACGTTATTCACATGGGCGGATCCATGTACTAAATTTTGGTGCTTGAATACCCATTAACCCACGGTCTTACAACATTAATTTATATATAAAATTTTGAAAAACTTATATACTAAATTATGAGCACTCATAATAAAAAGACTAGTTTAGTGTTGTGGCTAGGGACATTAGCTTTGAGGCTATTGAGTGCTTGAAGGGACAGTATTCGAATCTCTTGGGAACGATCCTAATATCCTGAATCCATCACTGGTTATTCAGTTCAATATCTTTTATGAATACTGAATATCGTATCAAATACGAAAATATCGACATTGAAATACCAAAACGTTTGGTTAGATATGCTAATTTCGATATTATCAAAGTAGCACACCATAAGCCCATCTGTCTCTAAGCCTAAAAGGTTTGAGTGATTTGCAAAATTTTTTTACAGAATTGTATAATTTTTAGAAGTTATTTACAAAATATAGCAATAATTTAACAAAATTACCCAATATAGAGGAAAGGGAAAGTTAATTACAAAACATAGCAAAATATAGTATAACATAGCAAAACCTTACATTCTTCCTCTAATTTCCCCCAATTTCACTTTTCCTCCTCCCACCCCTAATCACCTTGTATCGCGCTGCAAAATTTGATCACGCCCAAGACTCATCCTAAAAAGGATAAGCGGTCGCTGCAAATATAATCCGATTTTTAAGTCCGGAGTCGAACCCACAGGGAGCAACGTCAAGTTATAGTAACTTTAATAGCCAATGATTCAAAGTTCAACAATAATATTTTAAGTGATGAGCTAATAATTTAACTAACAATTAACTAAGATCAACTAAGAATGATATAATTTGAACTTGCAGAGGTTAAAAAGTCTAGGATAATGAATTCTCCTGTTACCGGGGTAGTCCTGAGTTCACTCCAAACTTGCACGCAATACTATTCTATTGGCCTTGAACTTAAACTTGTTTGCTAGAGTTTCCCAACTACCAACAACACCGTTCTTGAGCTATTTTCCCAAAATAATCAAGACCATTAAACAGTCGAATCATGATATCCCTATAATGACTCTAAATCAGTTTAAGTAATCTCTTATCATAACCTGAATCTTATTTGACTGAACCTAACTCAAACATCTTTCCCAAGATCATTCAAGTAAAAAGGGCACAACTAGTTGCAGGCCTAACAATTGAATTCAATAAAAATACAGCCAAATAAATAGAATATTGTATTACTCAATCTTGGAGTTACTCAAAACTACCCCAATAATGGGTTCATCAAAATCTTAGAGTAGAAATTTAGCTACTCATAATTGTATTAAACAATAATGAATTCATAGTCAAAACAACACTCATAGGAAAAGAGAATAAGAAAAGTTGAGAAAAACTCTTTGATTCTTCAGTTCCAATGGTTTTGATGCGTTTCCAAGCTCCAAAGTGCTTCAACAATGGTGGTATAGCCTTCCCAGGTCAAGATCGGTAATAAAGGAGGCAAAGAAAGCTTTTATACCATGTAGGAAAATAGGCAAACAGTCCAAAATACCCTTTAAATTTTGCCTTAGCTTTTCTGCTCCGCGTGGCGCTCGCGTGCCACGTGGACTCAATTTCTTCAACAATTCAACTCGCGTGGTGCTCGCGTATTAGGCTTAAATGTGCTGAATTTTTTCTTCACTTCTTGGTAAAAGCTCCATTTCTTCCCGTGTCACTCGCGTGGCACACAGATCACTTGACATCTTCAATACCTCCACTTTTTAAGCCAAAACTTGTACTTTTATCTCAAATCACCATGTTCACATCCTATAAATCCAAAAAACTCAATTAGTATCAAATCATACTAGTTTTTGCATATAAACTCTTAACATAACTATCATAACATGGTAAAAACACCCTCAAAATCATATAAAATTACCAAACATCACTCGATGTATATCAACCACAAACCACCTCGTATCTTGTTGTATCTCGTTGTATCTCAACGACTAGCCACTTCGTATCTCGTTATATCTCAGCTTACACTAGAAACCAGCATTTTTAAAGGCATTTTCGAGGCGACTCCCGGGGCAAGGCGTACCAAAACTCGGTGTTTTGGCGGGGTGTAGATCCTGAAGGCGTAAGTCCCATAATTTGGGGCGTATTGGGGCATGCATTTAGGCGTTGGGCGAGTCTCGGGACGTAAGTCCCAAAAAAAATTAAAATTTAAAAAAATTATCTATAAATTTTCTATCTAATGACGACACTGAAATATCAACTTGCTAATTAAATTATCAATTTTTTTTAATTATTTCTTAGTTCTACATAATTTTTTACTCTTACCCTAACATAATTTTTGAATTTCTAGAGTTTTTACATATTTTTTCCCTTTTTATATGATTTATATTTTTTAAAAATATTTATATCAATCATTTTATTTTATAAAATATTAAATATTAAAGATCCGTGGGACTTACGGTCGGAGCCTCGGGGCTTATGTCTCGCTCCGTATCAGGTAAAACGGCTAGCCTCATGCCCACACCTTTTAAAATATTAGCAGAAACTAACCACCTCGTATCTCGATGTATCTCGCTGTATTTCAGCTTAGATCATAAACCAACCACCTAGTATCTCGTTGTATCTCAACTACCATCCACCTCGTATCTCGCTGTATCTGTACTATTTTACACTGTATCTAATTATTTCTGGGTTTTTGCACTGTTTCTGCATTGTATCTAACTGTTTCTCTACTGTTTCTGCATTGTATCTAGCTGAAATCACATATTATCTATAAATTATTTTTATATTATATATCGGTTATTTTTAATTAATCTATTACTCAAAATAGAATTAAAGGAGGGAATTTTAGACATTTAGCTACTCCACTAAAGTTTCCATCAACAGAATATGAGATTATTCGACTTATGCAGATAGGATACATAATGATAGCAAAGCTAAGTGGATGGCATTGTTATAGGTGGAAGCTAGTGATTGGATTTATTTCTCATTGGAATGCCTTTCGCTGCTGCATCGTTTGACATTTGTTATGCTCATGTATATCAACAAAACAAATGCACCTGGACAAAGAGTCAAGTCGACTCATCAGCTTGTATCTAGAACATCTCGAGCTCCTGAATTTCGTTTTGATCTATTTCAGCTTGGCTTGATTTGGCCCTGATACCACCCCCACCCCGACAAATTTGCCACCTTCCCATTTTCGTAATCTGGCTGCTCACATGACCCAACCCAAGTCAATATCCAATTCCTCCACCGAAATTGGCACCGTTAAAACATCACCACCAATAGATAATGGATTGGCCTCAGGCATGAGACTAGTTGTATCCTCACGTCCATTACAGTCGGCGGTGATTTCTTCTTTCCAGAGATGGCTTGTCGCGTGAGGTTGACGGAGATGAAGGTTTTCTTTTGTGGGGCTGAAAGGGTTTAGTTTGATTGAGATTTGGGAAATTTGAAAATTTCATAATTTGTAGAATATTGCTATTTTTTGTAATATAGGGGTGCAAGTTTGTATATTTGTGTAAAAAGCCCATTTGTAAATAGGATACTTGAATTCCACCATTTAACTTTGGCACCGTTTATCTAAGTTTCGCAAAAATAGCCCAACACTAGAATGTGAAAATAAATTTCTAATGAATACAAGTCATGGCGAGTCATGCAATTACTTCATGTGAATTACTATACTTCATAATAGGTGTGTGGTAAGTAAAGGAATCATAGCATGTGAATTACTACTTAATCTTTAGTAGTATGTTCTTTATTTCAATCATACGAATATAGGTAAAAAGAGATTTGACGTTATTTTTCCTCATTTTTTCTAATAGTCATTCATTATTTGACATTCAAATATAAGGATTTGATCATAGTAGATTCAACTTTTTAAGGATTTTTTTCACATACATATAAACCTACACCCCTAAATTACAAAAAAAATAGCAATATTTTATAAATTACAACACATAGCAATATTTTTCCTAGCAAATAACAAAGTATAAATAGTTTTCAAAACACTGTTTCATTCAGTTTCAACAGCTCCGGTGAAACACTTTTTCTTTCACTTTGTTTGTACTATGTTCCTGCTTTATACTTTTCCACCGTTCTCCTTACAAATTTTTTCTGTTTCACGATTCTTCTTCTTCTCAAGTTTGTATCTTTTCTGTTTCTACACGTTCTCTCATGTTTTCGATCGAAACTTTAAAGACACTACTACTTTTTCTCCCGTGTTTCTACACGTTTCTACATTTTAAACCAAAAAAAAAAATCATAAATTTAAAGTAGAATTTGTTTTCAATAGCACATATACAAATTCTGTTAAAGCATAATGGATGATGGGACAAATTCAACAATTATATCAATTTTGTTGTTGATGCGATTGCAATAAATTTAGAAGCAAATTTTCAGATACTTTGTGATACAGTTGCGAAAGAATTGAAAATTGATCTGGCTAGGAAAATTATTAAAATGAAGTATAAAATAATAGAAAAAGGTCTAGGTTTGGAGATTCACAACGACATGGGTGTTTTAGTTTATACAGGATTAGAACTAGAAAAAGGGATCAAAATGTATCCGCTTTGTATCACACTCGAGGATATTATTGAGGATCAAGGTATCTGGTGTGATAGACAAAGCATAAGAAATAGAGATACAGAAAGATACAGTCCAGATAAAAAAAGAAATGGAGTTGATACAGACAGAAACAGTCGGACTAGCGACAGAAACATTGATGATACAATTATAAATAGTGCTAAAACTACGGAACTGCTGATTGAAGGAACTTGCGACGAGCATGAGGTGGATTAAGTTGGGGTAATTATGAATAGTGCGTAGATCGAGATATTAGATAGCCAAGTATACCTCGATAAAAAGACAGTAGTGATGGCACTGAAAGGGTTTGCGATAAGAGAAAATGTTCAGTTTAAGCTTGAGGGATCAAGTGCAACAAGGTTAAATCTCAGTTTTTTCTACGTGCAATCTCTATATTTTGTGTTTTGTATCATATTGTATCAAATTGTTTCACACTGTATCTTACCTGTGTTTTCTATAGTTTACCAGTTTGAATGTACTAGTTTGTGTCTAACTGTATCTTAAGGAGTCTAAGAGATGCTCTGAATATCTTTGTATATGATATGTGTCTTATGTGTATCTGCAATCTACATTATCAATTTGTTTCACACTATCTTTCCTGTGTTTTCTATAGTTTAGCAGCTTGAATGTATATGTCTGTGTCTGACTGTATCTTAAGCAGTTTAAAACATGTTCTGGATATCTTTGTAACTGATATGTGTATTTTGTGTGTCCACAACCTCTCTGTTCCTAACAGTCTGTATCTCACTATATCGTACAAAATTGTCGAATGTGAATTATCTATCACATTGTATCTGATATATAACTCTCCCATGTCTGACTATATCATACGTGTGCGTATAACTTTGTATCTAATATGCATCATGTAAGCATTTTAGAACCTAAGTGAATCTTATTTGTATCATCATGTATCTTTATGTATCATGTAACTGTTCTCTGTATCTTTTTGTATATGTAGCTACTGCATTTATGCAAAGGCGAAAATAGAAAATGAAAATTTAGGGCATCCTGCTTGAATTCATCAACTTTGTTCAATGTTAGACAATTCACAAATGAACACACGTGTGCATACAAAGATAGAGATTATGGACAAGCGCAAGTTACACCACGAATGATCCGTACGATCATCAAGGATAGGGTGATTGACCCAAAGTAGACCTACAAGCCTAAAGAGATAATGGGACGATATGCAGAGATGTTACAGTGTACACATAGATTGCATAAAGGCATGGCGATCAAAAGAAATGGTCATTACAATGATCAGCGGGAGGCCCAAGTGAATCCTACAAAATGCTGCCAAGCTACCTGTATATGTTAGAGCAATGAAACCCGAGGTCAATTGTTGGTTTGCACGCGACTGAAGATCATTTCTTCAAGTGCGCTTTTGTTGCTTTGAGTACTTCCATAAAGGGATTTCAGCATTGTAAGTCAATCGTGGTCGTTTATGGTAGCTTCCTTAGAGCAGCGCATAAAGGAACATTCTTAGCCGCTAGTACATTAGATGCAGCAAGTAATATTTCGAACGCTACTGCCTGTTTCTAAGTGTTTCTTATGCAAACTGTCTATGCTGTTTGTTGTATCAGACTGTTTCATGTTGGTATCAGAATGTCTCAGCCCATATTTTACTGTTTCCACTTTTTATTTGAATCAGACTGTTTCAACTTTATATGTGTATCATACTGTTTCGGATATGTATCTTACTGTTTCTTTCCATAGGAGCATACTTGCCACTTGCACACGCGATTGTCGATGCCTCATAGCAGTGGTTCTTCGAGAGGTTTAGAGATGCTTACGGTGAGAGGGAAAATATACGCGTTGTCTGGGGCGGTAATGGGAGCATAATCAAGGCTATTATGATCATATATCCTCAAGTCCCAGACTATGCATGCATATGGAACTTTTGGAACAAGCTCAAAACTAAGTTCAAGAAATGTGAAGAGAAGCTCCATGAGACATTCTTCAGTTTGGCCAAGGCATTACCATACATGAATTTGATACATACATGAAAAAGGTGGAAAAAATGGATAAACAGATCAAATAATACTTGGTAAATGTCGGATACCATAAGTGGTCAAGGGCTCATTCAACAGTAAATAGGAGATTTACAATAACATCAAACATTGCGGAATCCTTGAATTCTGTGAATAGGGATACGCGTGATATGCCCGTAGTTGAATTTATGTACTACATGCAATCACTGGTAGGGACTTGGAGCGATGATAACAGGAAGAAAGTACACGAGACATTCACACCTCTTAGATACAAGTACCACACGATACTGGATGGGTATAGAAGCACATCTATACAGCTGAAGGTGGTATAGAAACTGTTTCATTCCCCATGTATCTCAGTTGTTTCATCTAGTATCTTCCTTGTATCTTTCTATTTCAAATATGTATCATCTTTGTATCGTAGATACATTCAACAGGACAACAAGCAACTCTCTATGATGGTGACAAGAAATTCATTGTTGACCTGAAGAGCTGACATGCTGTTGTGGAAGATTTTAAATGGAAGAAATGCCCTGTGTGCATGCTTTGGCTATTCTAAAGAGGAAAGGTCTTGCACACATCCTCTGAAGGCCAAATAAAACAAATTCTTAGAATTCTTCGATACATTGGGATTTCCTTTATTATTCTCATAAAAATAGACAGCTTTAGTATTGATGAAGATGCAATAAACTGTGTTTCTTATATTTCGTTATTTTGTCTAGCGTTTATGTAGCTGCTACGTATCTACTGTTGAAAGACAATGTTGCTCATGCGTGTATCTGCATATTTCCAAATCAACTTAACATCCATGGTTGTGTACCAAACTGTTTCATAACTGCATCTAATTTTTTCGTCGTTGTATCTAACTGTTTCGTATTGTTTCTTTCTTAATGTAGTTCCATATATCAGTGTTTCGTGATTGTATCAAAAAAAATTTAACTGTTTCTTTCTCATTGAATCTGTCAGATTAAAACTGTTTTAGTTTCAAAAGTGTTTCCTGATTGTATCAAAGTACTTTTTACTGTTTGTTTATCAATTTAGCTGCCTGTATCAGAATGTTTCATGATTATATCAAATTATTTTACAATTGAAAAAGAAACAAGACTAAACACAAATACTATAAGCTAAACATTCTGAAACTGTCATTACATAAATACTAACCACAACAAACAACATATGGTATCAGAAACATAAATTATTCAACATTCACATACAAACAGGATAAAAATATAAAATAACTACATTGTCAAAACATCCGGTCCTAGAAACATAAACATTGAAACATCCACAAGACAAATGAAACACAACCCCTAATTCTTGGGAACTCGTAACCGATGCTTTATAGCGCCCTTTCTCTTAGCAAGCCAGCTTTGATTTTCAGATGCACTGACTGCATCTAAATCAATCTTCCCTTTCTCATATTCTCAAAGCAACATTGCAAGAAGCGCACGGTAAAGACCAATATCAAAGTCAGCAGCAGTTGTGATATTAGCAGAAGCAATAAAATATTCTGCATACGCCATCATAAACACTCCATAATCCTTAAAACAGTGACAAAAAAAAAAAAAAAAAAAGAGGACAATACATATAGTTAGTAATTATGTAACAAATGTGATTGACATAATCTTAAATAATAAAGGGGAAAAAGGCATACAGTGACCAGAACTCGGTTGAGGAAGTCCTTGAACAAAGAAAAAGCCAAATGGATCCTCAAGATTTGCATCGACATACGTTGCGCTTGTAAGAATATCAATATCAGGGCTTGACTGGTTGTCACGACCCTTAATTTTAGACTGGTCGTGACGGCACCCGAATCTACCTTATAGGGCGAACCCACTTGAATTAAAAACAATTCATAATAATTTAATAAAGATAATTATACTAAAATTCAAATGTTATCCATAGATAGAATAAATGTGCGGAATATTTCATGAACAAAAATAGTCTAGATCCTCAATATAAGCCATGAATATCTAAATGAGAGAATACTGAAAATATCAATATGTCAGAATCTAGAAACGACATAAGTACTGAAAAATGAAAGGTGTGCCACCATGAAGCAAGGATGGTTGGCTTACCGGTGGACTCTCGAAGAACCTCTAACTCAGCCACGAAGCTCGCTAGAACACGGATCCGAACCTGCCCGAACAAAGTAAATAAAATAACAAATATAAACAGAAACAACGTAAGTCGAAAGGACTAGTAGGTGGGTAGACGAGCTTCTAAAATAACAAGAAATAGGTCTAGCAAAGAATGATAGAAAGAAATGAGAGAAAAGAAGTATGTATTTAACTCAATTCTCAAGCAACTCAATAAACATCACAATAACCAATAAATCAACCAAAAGAAATCAATATACGTGTATATCACATTAAATAGACCAACTTCGAATTATATACGAAATGGACCAACTCCAAAATATAATTATGGACTAACTCCGATTATATAATAATGGTTCAGGGGAAACTCTGCCGAAATTTTTATATAGAAGTACCATCCATCGGGTGGTGGTGTTTACGGCAAAGGTATGGAGTTGTGAATTCGAGAGTTGCAGCTAGTTGGCAACTCGAAAGGGTAGTTTGGTAGTTTAGGTCTGCCTATGTTCAGCTTTTAGCTAGGTCTTCTTTAATCCAGCAGGTTGTGCGAGGATGACTATTTCTATTCAAATTAGTTGTATGAGTTTATGCTTTAAGTGGAGGAGTCTTCCTCCAATTGATACCGAATCATAATATTAAATCTCTAAGGCGTTGCTGAAACGTAAGCTAATTCTTAGTTCCATCGACCTGTTCTACACCGAAAGGTATATCGAAGAGGTAATTATCAGCTGAATCATGTTAACCCATTCAAAGTTTCGTGTATCTTTATTTCGAAAATATAAAACTCCTCTCTCATGATTGAGAAAGGGTCGGCTTAGTCCGAATAAGTTGGGCAATGATGTTATCATATTATCCAAATATGTTTTAACCAAGAGTTTGATGTGCGTGTTATAACTCTGATTCTGTAATTATGAGATAATATCTGTGGAGTAGTTTATGAAGGTTGTGCAAGTTCTCTTGTTATCTGCGTAAATTTTGCTTTAGATTTAGGTTCGTTCGAGGACGAACGAGAGTTTAAGTTGAGGAGAATGAAACGACTTCGGTCGGTCGTTTCGGAAGTTAGGACTCCGATTGGCGTGCCGATAATTTTAAAATATTCGTAAGTCCATCAGAACCTGTCTGTAAAATTTGAGCTAAATCAGATCTCGTTTGGTAGGCATCGGAAGAAGGATTCAGTTTTTATTGGCAATAAATATTAAAAAGAGATTTTCGAGCTCGGTTTTGCCGAATGAGCTCTAATTCGAAATCCGAAAGCGCCGTTAGGTTCGTATGATTATTTTTGATTTTTGTGTGAACTTTCGAAAGTGAATTTCAATGTTGTTCGGCTAGTTTCCGCTAAAATGCGAAAGTTAAATAATTTGACTTCTTTTTATTTAAATTCGCATCTTAAGTTTCGATAGTCCAATTTGAGATCCTTCTTCGCGAGTATGTTACATATATTTTGTATAACTTATATGCAAAAGTTGGAATTATTTCGAATATTGTAGGGCACCGTTTCTGTTATTTCCCACGATTACACCACTTTACTACTTTAAGGACCAGTTCCTTAAAATATGTTCCTTTACTTTACGATATGCGGAACTAAAACTGTAAGTAATTGAACACCAGATATAAGCGTGGAAAAACCCCTAGACACGGGATCAAAAAACCACGACCTACTTCTCAAGTAGGATTTCAACTTCACTATGTAAAAAGACCCACTTGGTTACAAGACTCACTCTTACTAACCTAGGACTAACTCTAATCCTTTAGTGATCTTTCTCATGATCAGTGAAGTTGTGTCAAGTCCACGACTTGAACCAGAAAGTTTACAACTCGATTTTTGCTTACTACAATTGAACTGAGACTCGAACTTTTACAAGATTCAATCTAAGGAACAGGTTCTCACTTAGTTCTACTGTAGCTAACTGATTACACAAATAAGCTAATAATACTTCTCAGCTTTTGCTCGATGCTCTCTGTATTTGTGTATTGCTTCTATGGCTGATAGTCTTCACGCTTTATAGTTTCCAGCAGCCAAGAAGTCTCAATGAATTAGAATTCCAAAGCTCCCTTGACTTTGAATCCTAATTGGATTCTACCTCGAATCCTTTATCCCTTAGTTATGCAATCTTTTCGTATCTGATTAGGCCTGCATAATTACCAAGATACACGTCAGTATTAGGATAAATAATGATATCTCAATTAAATGATTTTGCATGAATTATCTATTCTGCTTCAGTGATTCAAAGGAACATGTCCTTTGAATCCGTTCCTCAGTCATCAGTCAAAACTCCAAGCTTATCCAAGCTAACAATTTCCCCCTTTTTGATGATGACAAATTCATACTTATAGCTTCATCTCCTTAATGTCCTGAAGTACACCTTAAGCTCAAAAAGACAATCAATCAGTGGAGAATTAATTCATTAAGGAACAGATTTTTATTAGGTATAAAATCATGCAAAATCAGACCTTACTCTTTCCCCTTTTGGCATCATTGAAAAGGTTGCATATAAAAATATAACTCAAGTGTTAGAATTAATCAGCTCATAGCCATTGAGGCAACTCAAAACGCAAACATAAATCAAATCAAAGCAACTGCAAGACAATGATATTAGCCATCAAAGAAAATTCATTTAACCAAATATTAAAATCAGGGGATACAAGCAAGTACTACAGAATTATCCAACTACTAAAGAAGAAGAAAAGGCTAAGGCACTAGGCTAGGCTAGATCCCACTGGACAAAAGATGGCTAAAGGCTAAGACTAAGGCTAAGGCTAAGGTGGTCAGGATGTGGAAGGACCAGGTCCCTGAGACTTGTTAAGCAGATCAAACATCTGCTTGAGCATTCCCTCATTGGTCTCCTTTGCTTTTGAGGCCTCTGCCTTCCAGTAATTCCTCTCCTCTTCCAACCTTGCTATCTCAGCAGCCTGCATAGCAACCTATTGCCTAAGTGCCCTCACTTTGTTGTTCAGAGGCTGCCTTCCAATACCAGCTTGTGGAGGATCAGCCTGAACTGGCAAGTCACAGCTTATCAAAGTGGCACAGCCAAACTTCTCCTTCTTTGTAGCCTTCACAAACCCTTCCAAGGGAATCTTCAACTTGGCAAAGACATCAGTCAGAATAAAACCAAACGGCAGGGAGTGTTTTCTCTTCCCAGCAATCACCCTTTTTATCAGGTGGATCATAAAGCTGGGCCAATTGATCTGCTTTTCAGTGTCCAACAGTTCCATAAGGACCAGGTCCATGAAACTGGAAACTCCTCTCTTCTCCTGCCTTGGCATCACTATCTTGTTCACAAACTCAAATAACACTTGGTGCTGTGGGTGCATCTCACTCTTCTGCACAGCCCTGGGTTTCTCTTCACCATCATTCTCAGCAAACTTCCTAGTGATCTCCAGATCAGTAGGCAAGTTTGTCAAGTTAGGCCAAACAGTCTTGACATAGCTAGCATACCAGTAGCAGGAATCCCCAACAGCTCACCAAGTTCCCGTGTGTCAAACATAATGACATTGTCATTGACAGAGGTAGTCAGTCTATCTTCTCTGATGGAGCAGTTCTTGTAGAACTCTTGCACCATTCCCTTAGCACATCTCCCAGAGATCTTAAGGACCATGTCCCTCCAACCCTGAGCATGCAGTTTTTGCAGCAGCCATACCATTCCTTCTTCTTGCACATCAGTCATGACCCGACCTTTCAACACCTTCCTGGTCAACATGTCTTCATGAACACAGTGCACAGACTCACCACCTTTAGCATCACTATCACTCTCATCTTCAGCAACAAACTCATCACTGTCACTAGCAGAGTCTTCAGAAACAACCACTCTCTTGGAGGACCTGGTCCTCTTAGCAACTTTCTCAGCAGCTTTAACTGGACTTCTTGTTACTCTTCTCTCAGGAACTTTTCTTTTCTTTGACTGAGGCACCACCTCCTCAGCCTCAACCATCTCATCATCCTCAGAAAAATCAGCAAGATCAACATCATCAATATCATCCACTTCTTCCTCCTCAACTACCTGTTTTCCTTTCCCTTTTCTGCTCCTTTCCAAGGCAGCAGCTAGTTGTTCATCAGCAGCTTTGGCAGCACTTCTTGTCCTCCTACCCCCAGAAGCAGGGGTTAAGGCAGAAGGAACATGTCCTTTTGCCTTAGAGGAACTTTCAGCTTTCTTTTTATTTCCAGGCTTGTAATTATCACCTATTTTCTTCAATTTAGCAGCAATTTCAGCAGTCACATGTTCATCAATGGGTCCCTTCCTAGCCAATTTTCTTCTCAGACTCCTAATATTGATCAAATCCACTAGGGGCCTGTCACTATCGCTTATAGCCTCCTCAACATCTATCACATTCTCCATGGGTGCTCTAAAAGCAGCCTCTGGAGACCCCGATGACCCATGCATGGGTGCTTCCAACCTCTTAATAGGTTCCCCCTCAAGAGCAGCCTCAGACCCCTCTCCCTTTTCTTCCTCGTCTATAACATTCAAAGGGTAGGTAAATTTTACCTGATACTGATACAACACCATAGCACGAGATAAATCCTCAACTTGCTCAGCAATTGATTCAGCCGTGGGAACTGATCCTTCCCCCTGAATTTCATGTTCAGGTACGTCTGGAATTGGTTCAGGGATTTCAGGGTCTAGGTTAGTGGTTTCCATGGGTGAGGGAGGATTAAGATTTTGTGGTTGGTCATCAGTAGGTGCAGTTGAAGAATTATCAGAAGCAAGAGACATCTTTGCAATTCGAATTAACAAATAATTTACTAGTCTTTCTGAAATTGTGAAAGTTTTAATTTGATGAACAATGTAAAAGACTAATGAGGAAGAAGAAGTGTATTTATAGGATGAAATAAGTAGTGGAGTTAGAGTGGAAAATGATCAACTTACCTCAGCACAACATGCAACGGCTAAGGACTCTTGGGAGTCTCCCGGAGAAAAAGAGCCGTTAGGCTTCAGAATACCTTTTCAGAACAGGAACTGTTCCTCCGATGGGACTCTTTTGCAATTTGGATATGGGTAGGAAACTTAGTGGGATTTATCATAAACACAAGTTACCTATAGCCTTTATACTTCTAAATTAATTGAATAATTATGAGTGCATACCTGTTTTTAACACCACAATTCAGTGTCCTTCCAATTTGCAATTTTTGATCATCTGAAATTCTAAGAGCATAAGGGTAACATCATTCAATTTTAGCAACTCTAAATAAGATATGTAGCATCAGAGTATACATTTAAGTATGAAAACTGGACTGAATAATTCATAATGACTTGAATAAAATTTGTTTTAAGAGCAATTTTCTAGCCAATTATGAAGTAAAGCATTGAAGATTTTATGTGAATTTAATCATCCCTAACTCCAGTCTATTTCTTTCAAAATCATCTCTACCTAGAGCTTTAGTAAAAATGTCAGCTATTTGCTTTTCAGTAGGACAAAATGCTATGGTGATCAAACCTTTTTCATAATTGTCTCTTAGGAAATGATGTCTTATATCAATGTGTTTAGTCCTTTTGTGATGCACTGGATTCTTTGTCATATTAATAGCACTAGTGTTATCACAATATATAGGAACAGTTCCTACATCAACACCAAAATCCTGTAATTGTTGTTTGATCCATAACAACTGTGAACAACATGAAGCAGCTGCAACACATTCAGCCTCAGCAGTGGAAAGTGCCACTGAATTCTGTTTCTTAGTTCCCCAAGAAACCAAACATTCACCAAGAAAATGTGCCATACCTGAGGTACTTTTTCTATCAACAAGGAAACCTGCATAGTCAGCATCAGTATATCCAACAAGATTAAAACTACCACCTTTTGGATACCAAAGTCCCAAGGGACCTATTCCTTTCAGATACCTCAATATTTTTTTAACACCTTTCAAATGAGATTCTTTAGGATCTGATTGGAACCTAGCACACAAACCAACACTGAACACAATATCAGGTCTACTAGCAGTTAGATAAAGTAGAGAACCTATCATACCCCTATACAATTTTTTATCAACTGATATTGCATGTTCATCAAGATCCAATTTTTTGGCAGTGGCAATAGGTGTGTCAATTTCCTTAGCATTATCCATATCAAACCTTTTAAGTAATTCCTTAACATACTTTTGTTGATGGATCATAGTTCCATTTGAGGTTTGCTTAATTTGTAAACCCAAAAAGAAATTGAGTTCACCCATCATGCTCATCTCAAATTCACTCCCCATTAAGTTTGCAAATTCCTTACTTAAATTTTCACACGTGGCACCAAAAATTATATCATCTACATAGATTTGTACAATTAAGAGATCCTTACCTTTTTCTTTTAAGAACAAAGTACTATCAGTTTTACCTCTCTTATATCCATGCTGGATTAGAAATTTTGATAGCCTCTCATACCATGCTCTTGGTGCCTGCTTGAGCCCATACAAGGCCTTGTCCAACTTGTACACATGTTCAGGGAACTGTTCGCTTTCAAAACCTGGAGGTTGCTTGACATACACTTCTTCTTTCAAGTAACCATTCAGAAACGCACTCTTAACATCCATTTGATGTAGAGTAAATTCCATGTATGTAGCAAAGGCTATAAGAAGTCTTATTGTTTCCAGTCTTGCAACTGGAGCAAAAGTCTCATCATAGTCGATGCCCTCCTCTTGACTGTATCCCTGAACAACTAGCCTGGCCTTGTTTCTTGTTACCATGCCATCCTCATCAAGTTTGTTTCTGAAAACCCATTTTGTTCCAATTATGGACCTGTTCCTTGGCTTGGGTTCCAGATGCCAAACTTGACTCCTTTTGAATTGATTCAGTTCTTCCTGCATAGCATTAATCCAATCTGCATCCTTTAGTGCTTCTTTCACATTTTTAGGTTCAACAAGAGATAAGAAGGCACTAAAGGCACACAGATTGTGATTTTTGACTGCTGACCTAGTTTGAACTCCGGCAGCCTTATCTGAGATTATTTGATCCACAGGATGTGACCTTTGATACTTGAAAGGCTTGGGTGTCAATCCATTGTCAGATGTCCTCTGCTGAGGAACAGTTCCTGATAGAGTAGTGTTTCCAGTTTCTGAAGTGGAACCAACACTTGTTCCCCCTGTTTCAGTGCTACTCTTCTCAGTTCTGTCCTGAGGAACAGTTCCTTGCAGTTCACTTCTCATATCCAGAATCTGCATTTGTGGATTAAGTTCAAACTCTTTCAGCATTCCAATTTCTTCATCCTCATGTACCTGTTCTTGAGAGAGACTGTCAGTTTCATTAAATTTAACATGCATGCTTTCTTCAATTTTCAATGTTTTCTTGTTAAACACCCTATAAGATTTACTATTTAAAGAATAACCCACAAATATTCCCTCATCACTTCTAGGATCAAATTTTCCTAAGGCATCCTTCCCATTGTTGTGTATGAAGCATTTGCAACCAAAAGCCCTAAGATGAGAAATGTTTGGTTTTCTTCCTTTAAGCAATTCATATGGGTCTTTTCTATTAAAGGTCTTTTCATACATCTATTTATTATGTAACATGCAGTATTAATAGCCTCAGCCCAAAAGTTCTGTGGAAGATTTCCAGATATCAACATAGTCCTTGCCATTTCTTCTAGAGTCCTATTTTTCCTTTCCATTACACCATTTTGTTGTGGAGTTCTAGGTGAGGAAAAATTATGATTAATGCCATTTTCATTACAAAAATTGGAAAACATATGATTTTCAAATTCAGTTCCATGATCAGACCTAATGGCAACAATATGGTTATCTAGAGTTCTTTGAGCTTTCTTAGCAAAAATTGAAAATGCATTAAATGCTTCTTCTTTAGATGCAAGAAATATAGTCCGTGTAAATCTGGAGTAATCATCCACCAATACCATGACATACTTCTTACCTCCACGGCTCATTGTTCTCATAGGACCACATAAATCCATATGGACCAGTTCCAAAGGTTTAGTGGTACTTACCTGTTTCTTCGATTTGAAGGAGGATTTTACCTGCTTCCCCCTGGCACATGCTTCACATACTTTTTCTTCATTAAACCTGATGTTAGGAAGACCTATCACCAAGTCCTTTGACACAAGTTTGTTCAATTGTGAAAGACTAGCATGTCCTAGTCTTTTGTGCCATAGGAGGGGATCATTTTGCACCACACTTAAGCAGCTCAAGCTTCCATCAGATAATGTCAGCAAGTCTACTTTGTAGATGTTTCCATGTCTGTTTCCCTGCAAAATAACCTCTCCAGAAGCTTGATTAGTCACAGTGCATCCAGTGGATGAGAAGTTAACATTATTACCTTTGTCACACAATTGAGATATGCTTAATAAGTAGTACTTCAGCCCATCTACTAGAAATACATTATCTATACAGTGTGAATCAGACCTACCTACCTTTCCAATTCCAATAATTTCCCCTTTCTTACCATTACCGAAGGAAACATTTCCTCCTTGGAAGGCTGAGAGTGAAAGGAATAGTTCCTTATGTCCTGTCATATGTCTTGAGCAACCACTGTCCATGTACCATTTGTGGTTTGTCTCCTTCACTCTAGCCTCAGGATCTTCTTCATTTTCTGAATCTCCAAATGCCATTAGAGCAAGATCCTCATCCAGATCATCATCAGTTATTTCATCTTCACTGTCTTGCCATCCTGCAACCAGCGCTTTGGGATTTCCACTTTTCTTGTGGACCTGTTCCCTAGCCTTCTTTCTTTCATAAATGAACTTCTTCCTCCATTCTCCTTCCATAATTGGGCATTTGCTGATGTAGTGCTCCGAGCTTCCACATTTGTGACATTCTCCAGCCTGTTTCATGTTAGTAGACCTACCCTGTCCACTAATTTCTCTTTTCTTATTCAAATATTTCTGAACACTTTTAGCGATAAGGACCAGTTCCTTATCATCCATGATTCTATCACCAGCAGTCAAGGCTAGGTTGGGTTCAGTTTTAACTGGTGCTCCTATGTTTTTAACCTTTTTCCTCAGTTCATAAGTCTTTAGATTGCCTATAAGCTCATCTAAGGATAAAGTGGTTAAATCTTTACTTTCAAGGATAGCACAAGCTTTGATCTCCCAAGAATCTGGAAGAACCCTAGTTAAAATCTTTTCTACCCTATCTTCCACAGTTAAAACCCTTCCCAAAAGAGATAAGTTCAGAAGCAATGGCATTAAATCTAGTATACATTTCAGAAATTGATTCTTCTTCTTTCATTTTAAAGCTTTCATATTCAGCATAAAGAAGTGTACCTCTGGACCTTTTTACCTGACTTGTTCCTTCGTGTGCAACTTGTAGAGCATCTCAAATCTCCTTTGCAGTGGCATACCCTCTGATCCTTGTGCATTCGTCAGGACTAAGTCCACCAACCAGCCACTTCCTTGCCTTAGCATTCTTTTCCCATTGCTTTATATCTTCAGCATTGCATTCCTTCTTGGTTTTGGGAACATCCTTCCCATCAGCATCCTTCTTCATTGGGATCATGGGACCTTCAGTTACTATGTCCCACAATTCGTAATCCTCTGCTTGAAGGTGATCATGCATCATCTCTTTCCACCATGAATAGTATTTTCCATTGAAGTAAGGTGCTCTAACCATTGACTGACCCTCACTGTTCTCTCGTGATGTACTCATCTAATCCTAGGTGTTAGCCTTTTCAAGGATAACCTGCTCTGATACCAATTGTTATTTCCCACGATTACACCACTTTACTACTTTAAGGACCAGTTCCTTAAAATGTGTTCCTTTACTTTACGATATGCGGAATTAAAACTGTAAGTAATTGAACACCAGATATTAGCGTGGTAAAACCCCTAGACACGGGATCAAAAAACCACGACCTACTTCTCAAGTAGGATTTCAACTTCACTATGTAAAAAGACCCACTTGGTTACAAGACTCACTCTTACTAACCTAGGACTAACTCTAATCCTTTAGTGATCTTTCTCACGATCAGTGAAGTTGTGTCAAGTCCACGACTTGAACCAGAAAGTTTACAACTCGATTTTTGCTTACTACAATTGAACTGAGACTCGAACTTTTACAAGATTCAATCTAAGGAACAGGTTCTCACTTAGTTCTACTGTAGCTAACTGATTACACAAATAAGCTAATAATACTTCTCAGCTTTTGCTCGATGCTCTCTGTATTTGTGTATTGCTTCTATGGCTGATAGTCTTCACGCTTTATAGTTTCCAGCAGCCAAGAAGTCTCAATGAATTAGAATTCCAAAGCTCCCTTGACTTTGAATCCTAATTGGATTCTACCTCGAATCCTTTATCCCTTAGTTATGCAATCTTTTCGTATTTGATTAGGCCTGCATAATTACCAAGATACACGTCAGTATTAGGATAAATAATGATATCTCAATTAAATGATTTTGCATGAATTATCTATTCTGCTTCAGTGATTCAAAGGAACAAGTCCTTTGAATCCGTTCCTCAGTCATCAGTCAAAACTCCAAGCTTATCCAAGCTAACAGTTTCAATTTTCGTTAAGAAAAGAAAATATAATTAAAACAACAAAAGAAAATAGAAAAATTCAAAATTTAATAATGGTGGTGGCATAAAGTCATATATGCTACTTTAAGTAGCTAAGTACGGACATAATGAAAAGTGATGCAGAAGCAGAGAGAAATGTAAAAACGTCAGTGAGGGAAAAATGCCAGAAAATGAGAAAAGGGGCTGGAAAAGAGTAGAATTTTCACCCTGAAATATTCAGGTAATGATCCTAATATATTATTTGAATTTATTACATATGTTTGAATATATTTTTACGGTAAAAATAGGGATATTAGACATCACCCTAATGACGTAAATTGATAGTTTAAAGGGTCAAATGGACCCCGATAATGGAATTAATTATATATCCGTACTCAGTGCATTATGGACAACATATAAATGTAATTTATTTGGGGTTTGGTTATGTGACCATAAACCCTGTACATAGGCCTGGCATGCGTATTGTGTATGCGAATAGGGTGTCAGGTTCCTACCCGGATTGCCCTAAGATGTGAGGAATGAAGCCTTTATCCCTATTTGATATATTTTTCTGCTCATTGAACACATTGGGATCGTTTGGCAATGAATCCAAAAGAATAAAGCGGTTGTTGGGCAGCAGTGTTAACTTTGGAAGAGGTAAGTGTTTATATCCATTTCTTTGGAGGCACCTGGCCTCGTGGATTTTCTACCACGTGTTCCTTACGTGTGTAGCTGCCGATAGGCGTACTCATTACGCCTTAGCTTTGAACTTATATTTTATATTATATGTTATGTCCTGTTATTGGTATTGCATTGAGAATCTGAGTATTGTACTTTGGCTGTGAGTTGGTATATACTTTCCAGCTGTCGATGAGAGTCCCGCGCTGGTGATGGGTTATTATTACATCATGTTGCATTCGTATGCACATTGCATCACATTGAGGGTAGGAGGATTCCGCCCTCGGAGCAGGAGGATTCCGCTCCATTGCATCACATTGAGGGTAGGAGGATTCCGCTCCATTGCATCATATTGAGGGTAGGAGGATTCCGCCCTCGGAGCAGGGTGATTCCGCTCCATTGCATCATATTGAGGATAGGAGGATTCCGCCCTCGGAGCAGGAGGATTCCGCTCCATTGCATTATATTGAGGGTAGGAGGATTCCGCCCTCGGAGCAGGAGGATTCCGCTCCATCTATTTGGCACATGTGACACCATTGCATCATACTGCATTCATCCCATTTCATTGCACCGCGTGCTGACTATTGTGTGACTATCGTGTTGTGTTTTATATATGCGGTATGTATACCGTATCTCAGTTTGCCTATATATGTCTGGCTCGTATCTCGGGTTTCATGCCTCGACAATATGAATATATATATATATATATATATATATATATATATATATATATCTGTGTGTATCAAATACCAACACGCCATGAACCACATGAACTAATAACTCAAATCATACTCTAAGGGTATTATGTAACAAGCCAATTACGATTATACACTAACAATTTTAGAAAAATCACTACAATATAAAATCATAGATCAAAATGCGAAGAATAGGTATACGAACTATACCTAGGGCAGTGTACATAAAAAAAACATATGTACAAAATCCCAAGTGAAAGAATTTCACCGAAGAAAAGGAATAAAATCACTACCTTGGGGTCCGATGCACACTAGCTAATCAACGATAGCCTTTCCTCGCTTAATTTCCTCCAAATGATTCCGCTCTGTGAAAAATAATGCATAATACAATCAACACCAAAGCTAAAAGCTACATATTCCAAACTTAAGCTAAAAGGCTTAATAAATCAACTTAAAAAGTTAACCCCGGACCCACATAGTCACACTCCAAAATCAAGTACATTTCTGAGTCACCCATACGCTATCTAGTTCAAATATATAATTAGGTTCATATTTTAGTGACATCTAGCCATCTAATTTTACAAAGTACCAATTCTTATGTTTAGGCCTAAAACCCGAATTTCCTATGAATCAAGCTCGAATTGGATGTTAATACCCATTCAAATACCTCATTTACACTCAATAATTAGCTAGCTATGTTAAACATATCAATAATTAGTCATTAAGATAGTAATCAAAAGAGAATAGCAAATCAATTCATAAGAGAAAACTAGTCGAACCATGGACGCACAAATAATATCAAACGAAACCATCAGTGAAGTTTCACAATTCTATACTTCATATCCATGGATATTAATTAGGGTGAAATCAATATGTTTCCCACTATATATAAATCAATCATCTATTTCTATTAGAATAATCCACTAACTCGATTAGAATCCAATCATGCTCCTTTCTTAATCATTTTTATCATCACTAAATAAAAATAATAAAGTAACTAGCTAGTAAGGAAGGAAACCTGGAAGCAAACCTACATAAATCCTTAGCGTCAGTTCAAGTTGCTCAACTTCCGTCGCACCTTACAAGTCTCTTCTTCAATAATTTCCTTTTACCCCATATATCAAGACAATGATCTTATATATATATATATATATATATATATATATATATATATACCTAGAAGTATGGGCTACCAAAAGAGTTGTGGGCCTAGTCCACAACTTTTTTACTTTTTATTTTGGGGTCCAACTAGTATAAGAAACTATCTATTTGTCCAAAAGTTATCTAATTAATTTTCTAGCTTTTTCTCTAACTCAAATTTAAATAAAATAAATTAAGTATTATAAAATATCGGGGTGTTACAATGGTAAAAATCAGTCAGTAAAAGATACTGAGGCAACAACACATCAATCTTTTCAACAACTGCAACAACAGCCGTATTGTGACGAGCACCAACACCAGTACTCATTGAATCATATATCGCAATACACTTATCCTTGAATGACACCACACCCAACACCCAATGACATAAATCTTTGATATTGATGGATAGCATAATATAATCAACCTCCGTCCAAGGCACATTTGCAGGAATCTTGCATCCTCGAATGTTGCTAGCAACAAAATCCACATCAGCCAGCACGGTAATATCATTCCAACTATTCACATATTTCTCATACATGATCTCGATTATGTTTTTAAACCAACAGTCAGTCGTAGTAAAGGTTAAGAGTGTCTTGGGTCGATACTTGCCTTGCTTACGCAAGTAGTAGAATACAACATCCACATGTTGAAAAATTAAAAACATAAAATAAATCGTATAAATTAGAGATACAGTTCACATAGAGAGGAAAGATACAAATGATATAAATAGATGAAATATTATAGATACATTGAACAAATGAAAAAAGGTACAGTTCGATAAATTGGATAACCCAATACATATATAGTGACGAAGAGAAAAAAGATACAGTTGATGGACTACACAATGGGTATACAACAATGAAATAGTACAGATACAAGGCACACACACTTAAAAGAAACAAAAAAGATACAATAGAGATAACACACACACAAAAAAAAACATACGAAAAGAAAGAAAAAGATACACTACAACCACAAGGCACACAAAGACACTTAAAAGAAACATAAACACATACACACGCACACACACACACACACTAAAAGAAGCAAAAAGATACAGTAAAGATACAAGACATAAACACACACTAAAAAGAAACACAAAGATACATTAAAGATAACAGAGCCACACAAACATACTCTAAAAGAAACAAAAAGATACACTAAAGATACAAGACACACACAAACTGAAAAGAAAAAGAAAGGAACACAAAGTGATAAATTTTGTACAACTTACTGTATCATTCAAAGTATGACCACCATGCAACAGAATGTAGAACCATTTTCGAGTCGACACTGTTTCAACTTCAAAGTCAAACTCATCAACAAGTACATTGTCGACTTTGGAGTAGGCACAAATCCTAACAATATAAACTAAAAAAACATGAATTATAAGAGTATCCACACAATAAACGGTACCAGTAAACAAGCATTAATAAGTCACATACCTTCCACTTTTGGGTTTAGCTGGACCACCAACAAATGCTAAAAACCTATTTGCTATATCTTCATCAACATCCTCAGTGACACCAATACTAAAGGGATGCCTTTGCAACATCAAAGGTTTTGGCGATACACAACTGATGTTGGCACCAGAATGAAACTCATGCAGAAAAAGCGACATAACATATTTACTAGGACGCCACAATCTTACCAACACCTGTGAAGGTGTAGTTGTATACACTCGTGGGCGTGCCTGCTCATTCTCAGGGGTCACTATCAACCAACACAACGTCGGATAGCTCACTGACTCATCAATGTTATCGGCATAATGAAGCTCATCAGTGCCATGCTCAACAGGCTCTTCACCAGCAGTGTTAGTTGTGCCAATATTCTTTGTTACATTGTGAATGGTAGCAGCGATAGTACAGTCAATCTCCACAAACTCGTCCTCAGTCCAATTTTCAAAAGGATCATCATCGAAAGCAGGGGTTTAATAGATCCACCCGCAGCATACTTGGTGGGATGAGAAGGTCAGGGAGTCTCTTTGTTACAAATTCCAACAGCATCAACTGAATAACCTCCAATAAATTGATACAAAAGAACATGCAGAAATGAAACATGAATAAGAAAAAACTCCTATAAACCCTGAAGATATGAAAATTAAACTATCAAGAAACACTGTGCAGGACATGATACAATTTGAAAATAGGAATGATACAAGAAGTTCGGAAAAAAGGGCAAACACGCACCTCATTAGGTTTAGGAGTCTTAAAAAACTCTTGATTGAAATTCAAACCCAGGTTGAAATTCGAGAATTGCAACTTAGAACTAGCAAATGAAGGGGTCACATGAACCTTAACATCAATTGTCGCAGGCACTGGGACAGGTTTGCCAGTGTTAGCTGCTGAAACATTACTCACTCCTTAACTAACAGATCCATCAACGTTAGTGATTACAACAACCTTAGTTTGAATTGTATCAGACAGCATAGAAACAGGTTTTCCGCTGCCGCCTGCTACATCGTACATTCCACCAGTAGCAGATGGCCATAAAAGAAAAAAACTCATATCAATAAGAAACTGTAGTTGTACTGTTTCTTTGGGTTTTTTCATTGTGTCTAGTTTTATCTACCTATATCTATTTGTATCAAGATAAGTGCACTAAGGTACATATCGTGATATTGGCCCTATCTACATTAAAATTTTGTATCCCCATACTCATCTGCTTTGAACTTCTCTGTATCACCAAAATCGTCTGACTTGAACATGTCTGTAGCAGCAATGCCTGCAGGTGAATTTGGTGAATCTTGCTCATGAAATTCACTGTCGAATACCCTATTTCCAAAAAAAAAAAAAAATCAAGCCAACATTACATGCACAATATAATACTCAACAAAAATAAAGATACACAATACATGTCCCTGCGCAAGTAGCTTAATTTGATCAACAACTTTACGAACCTCCTCACAAAAGAATTGCTTAACATCCTTAAACTTATCATCAACTTTCAAAAGAAACAAAGTCAAACTACAAACCGAGGAAAATAAGAAAAACACAAACATAACAGTATAAAAATACGATACTTACATGAGTCTTGAATAAGGCAAGGTCAGTAATGAGCTGAAACAAAACAGAAAAATCAAAGGACAGTTAGCTTTAAATCCAACGTAACAAACTTGTATCAGACTATTTCAAAATAATATCACAATGTTTCTAACAGTTTCAGGACTGGGTATTTAAATCCTAGGTACAAATTAGTTCAAAGTTGTATCTTGATATTTCTAAATGTTTCAACTACTTTAAAAAATTAAACATACCTTGTCAACTGAATTACTCAACTTCTCAATCCTAGCGCCATAATCAACCTCTTGCGCCGATTTTGACAAAATTGATTGTGCTTGCTTTCCAGCATCTTTAGAATGGCTGGATACGAAAGTAGCAGGAGAGGAGGGATGCTGCCCTACATGGCAGAGAAAAACATCATCCTCAGAAGGATCCTGCTTATCATCCGCTATAGGTACGTCCGTATCCACAACCAACTCCAAACTTGCCAACTCAGCAGCTTAGGTCGAATAGGCCTAGAACCGCCTGCACCATACATAGCAGTAGAACAGTCGATTTAAAAGCATAAAAGATGGCATGGATGCACAATGAAACATATATATAAAGAATGAAACTATACCTTGTTGCCTGGGGCATCTAAAATTTTACAAACTCTCTTTTAAAATGTCAGATTACCCGTCACTTTTCAGTTCAAGATACGAGGAGTTCGACGCCTAACACGTATGGCTATTGATGAATGAATGTTTGTCCAGCACTTATAAATCCATACTTGCAACGCAGAAATTGAACTAACCATACAAAAATATGTACTAGTAATTTTCAGGTTCTTGTGAAGAATATCAAACAAGTCATTGAAAGAAACTATACCCCATGGATAGTCCTCGTAAGCGCCAGACTCAACCAAGTCGAAATATTTCTTTGGAACATATTGCACATTGGACACAGATGTCACAAAATGAACAATAACGTATAAAACAACTATCTTGACAACATCAACATCATCAATCTACTTCTATTGAGTAAAAGCATTCTTAACATCTACACGAGGCACTTTATCCACATTTGGGAAGTACCTAGCCATCAAACGATTTGGGGTGGTCGTATCAAGATGATTCTAGAATATCATCATAGCACTTTACCCTGAAACTAATGCAAACTCACGTAAACCAAACTCCAATCGCGTACCATTCATATAAACCTCAAAACTAAGGCTGTCCAGCAGTCCGGTTTGCACCGGACCGGCGCAAACCGGGCAATTAACCAAGTCCCCAAACGATCTGTCCCCCGACCCGTCACCACCAATTTGCACCGACTGGACCTGATAAAAATGGACCGGAACCGGACCGGACCGAAAAAATTAAAAAAAAAAACTGTTGTGGGCTGCTTGGAATATAGTCGTTGGCAATGGCTCTTTTCACCAACTGCCGTTGGCCAACGACAAAAAATGGCTTTTTTTGCTCCCCCACCCCCTAGGCACCCCCATACCCCCCAACCTATTTTTTCTATAAATACCACAATATTTCATCAATTTATTCACAATTTCTCTAATATTCTCTCTAAATCTGTCTCAATCTCTCTTATTTCTACAAAGGCTATTTGTTAAATAATTTAAAATTGCTCTCACAAAAAGGGTTTAAGTTCTAAATTGCATTATACAAAATATTTGGAGTGGAGTGAAAAATTGTTCGGTGCAGTTCCGGTCAAGTTTCAACTTTCACTTCTATGTTCTAAGTTATAAGTTCTAACGTGACATCAAGTAAACTCGTTCTTACTTCTTATTATCTATTTTAATTTTTTTGCAATATTATTTTTAGCATATACCCATATTTTAGTAATTTATTTTGATTTACTTATAATAATGTCTGGGTGTGGAGAATACTTACTAGGTGTACGGGTAGTGGTCGTAGATCACGTGGTAACCAATGAGGGGATGATAGACGTAGTCGTGCTCTAGGCAAAGGACCAATTGGTTGTTCTAGTGCTCCTACTTATCTAGATGATTTTACTCAGGAAGATGACACGCAATTTTTATCATGATGTAGATTTTGATCACCCACTAGATAATGATATGTTAGAGGCACAATTTCAAGAAAATACTGAAGTGGTTAATTTAGATAATGAAACAACTACTAGTCAATTTCATGGTGAACCTGAAGAAACTGAATCTATATTACCACCTATGCCTCCTAGTAGAGAACCAGCTAAACGACCGAAAAGATCGGATGTGTGGAAATTTATAACTAAAAATGTTCCGGCTCAGAGCGCTAAATGTAATTTTGTAAAAAAGTTTGGAATTTTAAAACCGGCAAGTATCATGGTGGGATAGGAAAGTTGAGAACATACTTAGAAAACCATCATAAGGAAGAATAGAAAAAGAGGTCGGGTGGCACTCAATCAGGGAACAGAATGGCTCCATCTCAAGGTAGTGGAGTTCACAGGAAATTAATCCAGTGAGGGGTGGAGGGAGGGGGGGCTTATGCATTATGATAAGAAGAAAGATAGGGAACAAATGGAAAAAATGATTGTGGTAGAGTGCTTACCTTTTACATGTGCTTCTTGTACTGGTTTTGTTCGTTATATTCAAACCGTATATAATCCATTTTTCAAGGTTTGTCCAAAAACTACGGTTAGAAGTGATATTATAGAATTTAAAAATGAATATAGACAATATTTACGATATAAGTTTTATCACTTTGATTGTAGAGTTTGTCTTACTATTGATTTGGGTCGTGGTGTTAATGGGTATGATTATTTAACACTTACTTGCCATTGGATAGATCCTAACTGGGTAATGCAAAAAAGAATTTTAGCATATAAAGCTGTTGATGAACCACATACAGAACATTTATTAAGAGAGAAGTAAATGATATTTATAAGGCGTATTTTATTAGTGAAATTTTTTTAAGTGTAACTGCTGATAATGCTTCAAACAATGATTATGCTATTGGTCACTTAAAACCAAAGTTGAACCTCCCTTTTGAAGAATTGTTTCATGTTAGATGTGAATGTCATATATATAATTTAGTTGTAAAAGAAGACCTTAAGTTATTTGATCCTACTATTGTGAAGGTCAGACTCGCAATTAGTTATATTTTTAAATCTAAAAAATCATATAGATGGAGGGACTTTAAGGTAGAGTGTATGAAAGAAGGTTTGGAACCTAGAAGAGTTCCTAAGTGTAGAACAAGCTTGTGCGTATGTATTACTGCTGATGAAACACCAAATGTAGAACAAGCTTGTGTGTAGGTATTTCCAGATTGCCAACGGATTTATCAAAGATATAGGAGTGCAGCTGATAATGTTGTTCCAAGTGGGGCTGGTTCAAGTTCAACGCTTGCGAGTAAAAGAGTTGCAGCCAGATTGGGAAGTTTTTCCAGTCTTAATCAAAGGCTTTCTAACAGGCAATCGAGTAGCGGAGGGTTCAACGAGCTTGATGTTTATTTAATTCATGGTTGCAAGGAAATATTTTGGACGTGATCAACTACTGCAGTTTTGGAAGGATCAACAAGCACAGTTTCCAGTTTATCAAAAATGGCGCGGGATAGTCTAACAATTCAAGCATCATCAGTTGCTTCAGAAAGCGCGTTTAGCCAAGGAAGATTACAAATTGGAGATTATAGAAATTCATTGAAGGAAGAAGCAATGGAGATGGCCGTATTATTCAGAGATTGGATTAAATCAGAGCGAAGAAATTTTGGATTTCTTGAAGAAAATGAACAAACAGATACAACATATTCATCTGAAATCTTATCAGGTGGTGGAAGTGTGGAAAATAAAAATTATTATGAAGAAGATGAATCTTTGCCACCAGCTCCTCCTGAGGTGCCAGTAGAAATTATTCAGAAAATGAGAAGTTTTTTTTATTAATATGTAGTTTTGCAATTTAATATCTATGTACTTTGCAAAAAAAATAAAAAATTATTCAATAAAATGTATTACGCCTTGCTATTAAGTTATCATTCTTTGTTATATTCTTCGACTTTTTTCCTTTAGTTCAATTATCCTTTGTTATTTATTTTTGCAATGCAATACTTAAATACTAAATACTAACTTAATACTTAGTATTTATTTTGAAAAAAATAACAAGTGTTATGCCTTGCTATTAAGTTATTATTGTTTGTTATATTTTATTATTAATAAATAGTTTTGCAATTTTATTTAGCTATGGTAGCAAATAGTAAATACTAAAATACTAAATACTTATACTAACTTTAGTATTTTACTTTAAAAAAAAAATAACAAGTGCTATGCCTTGCTATTAAGTTATAATTGTTTGTCATAATTTCTGATTAATAAATAGTTTTGCAATTTTATTTAGCTATGGTAGCAAATAGTTAATACTTAAATACTAAAATACTAAATACTTATACTAACTTACTATTTAGTATTTTACTTTGAAAAAAATAATAATTTTTATGTCTTACTATTAAGTTATAATTGTTTGTCATAATTTCTTATTAATAAATAGTTTTGCAATTTTATTTAGCTATGTTAGTAAAATAGTAAATACTCAAAATAGAAAATATTAAATCTTATAGCTATATACTATATAAAAAATAATAAGTTATAGGCCTTGCTATTAATTTATAAATGCCATATACTTAATTTAAAATTCCAAAACTACTTTAAAATAAATAAAAAAAATTAAGTCGTCAAAAACCGAGCCTGACCGGACCGGACCGGCCCAACCCAAAAAAATCAGATCTCTCCTTTTAAAAAATAGCTGTTGGCAACGGCCATAAACGGCTATTTTTCCTTCTCCCACCCCCTCAAACGCCCCAACAGTCCCCCCCCCCCCCCTTCCTCCCAACCTATTTTTTCCTATAAATACTCCCATATTTCATCAAATTAATTACAATTCAATATTTTCTATCCATTTCTCTCTAAAATTTTCTATCAAAGGCTATTTTCTTAATTTTCTATCAAAATGTCTGGAAATCAACCTATTCAAGCTCAAGGTGCTTAAGTCCTTTCCCGACCAAGAGCTGTATCCGAAGTTTGGAAATTTATCATGAAAAATCATGATACTAACACTGCTCAGTATAATCTTTGCAAGAAAGTTTGGAATTATCAAACTGGACCACTTCATGGAAGGACAGAGAATTTTAGGACTCACTTGCAAAACCAACATAGCACAGTATGGGCTGCTCGTGCTGGGGGAATATATCTGCGTGACATGAATTGAGTCGTTGAAGAAGGCATGAAGCACTTGAGAAATTTCTATGATTTATATATTTTTCTAGTTTCTAGTTTTTATTTTCTAGTATGTCACTTTAATTATGTATTTCCAACTTAACGTATTTTCGTATTGTTGAATAAAATATTTTTGTTGTGTTGTTTATTTTTATCTACAACAATTTTTTAATCTATTTCAAAAAATCAAAAAAAAAATATTTCGAACCGAACCGGTACTGGACCGGGTCGAATCGGTACCGGACCGTTTCTCCCTTGTCGGTATCGGTTTTGACATGGCAGGGGAGCAGCTACACCGGTAGACTGGACCGGTACCGGCGATCGAATTTTTTTTTAAGCCAGACCGGTCCAAAACTGGCAAGGCGCGCCGGAACCGGACCGGACTGGTGGACAGCCTTATCCCACACCATCAACGGTCGAATCAATTGATTTTGCACGGGAAAATGTTCTAACTCTAACAAATAATTAAAGCAGGTGTTTTTAAACCGTTCCAACTGGACGGGAATTAATGTATCTTTAAATGCAAACCGATATTTTCATCTGTGGTAATCCGTAAACGGAATTTTTTTCGCGTAAAATCTTGGGGTATATAAAATGACACACTCTAAAATAAAAAAACCCAACGCAGTTAAAAAACATCAAGTACAATGAAACACATAAATACATAATGAAACACATTCTTGGATACATACACAGATACAACAAAACACACAACAAAACATGATACACAAATGGAGAACAATAAATATTCCATAAATACATAATAAAAAAACAGCAAATACAGTAAAATTACAATACAGATACAATCAAGAACACTACAGACAAAACAAGATACAGTAAAACAAACAATAGATACACTACAGATACATGAATACCACTACAGACACAGTAAAATACACTACAGAAACAGTAAAAATACACTACAAACACAAGCAACACCACTACAGATACAACAAGATACGACAAATAAACAATAGATACAGAAAAAATAAAACAGGTTAAAACAGAATACAGAAAAAGAAACAAAAGTACCTGTAATGCTACATCAGCCAACAAAGAAATCCGACTTTCTTCAATGGTGGAGCATCTTACACCAAATCATCATCGCCACAAACGACTTTACCTTTACCTTTACCCGTAGAAGGAGATGAGACGAGCGTGTTACACGTTTTACTGATTTTGGGGTTTCAGTCTACTTAGAAACATGAAGTTTAAGTTTTACTGTTGATTTGGACCCACTTTTTGAAATATTTTTATCATGTTTCATTTTACTCCTACATTCCCTAGTATCAGACGACAGACTACAATCAATTATTGAAATAAAAAAAGTTGAAACAGAAGTGAAGAAAACCATAAAAAATGAAAAAAAAAATCGTCAATTTAAACATTGAAGAATAGATTAGAAACGGTTGAGAACAATTTAGATACCGGATAGAAAGCGGAGAACGTGGGGGAGAAAACTAAGGAAAAACTGACACTGATACAATAAGATACAGGTATAAACAACGCTGAAACGGGCGAGATACGCGTGAAACAGGGAGCAATAATTTGGAAAGTTGAAATAAAATAAATAATGAGAAAAAAAACATTATACATGAGGACCTCCGTGGTGAGTCTAGGCGAATCCCGATACGCGGGGCAAACATCAGCAAGGACGCTGAGTCCATAAGAGGGGGTGTATATAACACCCCAGCTAAGGGTTAAGCATCCCACATCGGCATAACACAGGAGAGATACTGGGTATATAAGTTAACTAGCCTTAGACTCTAGTGACGCATTTTAAACCCGTGCGGGCCTAGGCCTAAAGCGGACAGTATTACTAGCGGGCTTGGGCTGTTACATAGACCATAGTGACGCGTTTTAAACCCGTGCGGGCCTAGGCCTAGAGCAGACAGTATCACTAGCGGGCTGGGCTGTTACAGATGGTATCAGAGCTACTCTGTGTCAGCCTTGTCGATGTAGGTCAAAGTTCAGGGCTGAGTCTAGGCGAATCCCGGTACGCGGGGCAAACCTCCGTGGTGAGTCTAGGTGAATCCCGGTACGCGGGGCAAACCACAGCGAGAATGCTGAGTCCATAAGAGGAGGTGTATGTAATACCCCAGCTAAGGGTTAAGTGTCCCACATCGGCATAACACATGAGAGATGCTGGGTATATAAGTTAACTGGCCTTAGACTCTAATGACACGTTTTAAACCCGTACGGGCCTAGGCCCGGAGCGGACAATATCACTAGTGGGCCAGTCTAAGGCTAGTTAACTTGTATACCCAACATCTCTCATGTGTTATGCCGATGTGGGACACTTAACCCTTAGCTGGAGTGTTACATATGGTGCCACTGGTCGTGTGTCAAAGCCACTTGTTGTTTACTTTCTTGTTTAGTAGTGTTAGTATAAAACCAATCCAAGGATATAAACTTGAAGTTGATCAGAAAAATAGTTTAGCTAGATTAATTGCTAGGAGTCGTATTTTTTGTGGGATTCGACCTCGGGACTTTAATTATCGAGCTATATTTTCCGCGACCGCTTAGTCTCTTTTATAGGGCGTAGTTGACCGTGATTAAATTTTGCCGCCATTGCTGGGGAACACGGTGTATTTCTAGCTTTCTAGGATATCTGAGTTGTTAGTTCAATTAACTTCGTTCATGTACATATTTATTTAGTTTATAAAAAAATTATAAAAAAATATAGCATCAGGAAATAATATGTGGCTAGGTGATCATTATTATGGTTATGCTAATACGTCTTATTCTTCCCCGAGCCCCTATTATGATGATTTTTCTTTCTCTTATGATAATAGTAGGTGCAATGAAGTGGAGGATGATGAGGAAGAATATGAAGCTGAATTGAAGAAGATTTGGGATAGACGTAGAGCACAACTATGCCGCATAGAAGTTTAAGTGAATCGGTTGGCTGCATTGTTGGGAATTCAGCAGCCTAGCTAAGAAGACATGGAATTAGAAGAAGAAATCATGGCTATAGTTGAAAATCTAAAATGTGAATTTTCATTGGAGGAGTCAAGGGTTGAAAGCCAACCACCTAGCCATATAGTGTGGGACGATGCTGAGGATGAAGATGTGGTACTAGAGTCAGACACAAAGAATGAAGCTGAAATTCTAGTTGACTCTAAGTCGTGCCAGAAAGAGGATGTGAGTAACGAATCAAAGTGTGAGTGGGTTGCATCGCATTCTGGACACTTTTCTACATTGATTTTAGACATGGACATGAAATTGATCCTTCTGAGCCGATTGAAGAGTTGAAGGATGATGTGTATGATGCTTGTACTCTAGAATTTTTTTTGCCATCTAGGCAAGATGATAATCCTCGTTTGCCAATCAAGGAGTTCAAAATGGTATATTTGGTGCTTGACCAAGAGCATAGCCGACAATTTGAAGATAATTCTGAGTTAGCGGCTACGCACAAAAGGAGATTCTTGATTTTTGGCATGCAAGAACTTGTGTCATCTCAAGAGCATAACCGGAGAGTTGAATTAAAATTATGGAGGCAATACATAAGCTCGAGTTGGAGGAAAAAGTTTTGGGTTATGTCGTGCCACGACATTAAATAAGGCGCTTCTCGG
The DNA here is from genome assembly GCA_029990575.1 of Petunia axillaris subsp. axillaris. NCBI lineage: Eukaryota > Viridiplantae > Streptophyta > Magnoliopsida > Solanales > Solanaceae > Petunia > Petunia axillaris. The sequence goes on along the minus strand of JARKNS010000001.1, from coordinate 4,731,318 downwards.
GAGGCAACCCATGATTGTAATTGTATACAATTTTAAAAAAAATGAAAAAAATACAAAAAACAAAATTGTTATCTTTGAAGAATATTACTTGGTGAAATTCTTTGTTTTGTAGGTTCGACTGGTTTGAAATCTAAGCCAGGGGGTGCTTGCAACCTCGTACGATTGGATGAGGATGTCCTGCTTGGGGGAAGTCTGAGTACCTCGTGTTCTAAGGAAGCTCACATAGATGTTCTTCGGGCTTAGATCCACAAGGAGTTTCTCTATCATCCTTAGTTTTTATTTTTAATGCATTGAGGACAATGCATGAGTTTAAGTGTGGGGAGGGAGTTTTCTTATTTTTGTTAATAATCCCCTTTGATTTTTCTTTATGCATTGGTGCTTTTCCAAAGGAAGTAGTTTGAAACGGGTATATGTAGATTTTTTTTTTAGGATTAGAGTGTAGTAATTGAATGGGAGGGTTTTCGCTCCATGATTTGACTAGTTTTATATAGATACTTAATTTGGGGTATGTGAATTTCATGCATATATTCTACTATGATCCACTTGCCTTGAGAAACGTTGAGTGCATTGTTGGAAGCCTATGATCATGATGTTGACTCTAGATTTGCTTGAGAGTTTGCTTGTGTTTGCTTTGTTTTAGAGCGGGAATTGAGCCGTTTTGAGTAGGTTATGTGTCATGCGGGAGTGAGGATTTTGTTTTCTCCATGTTTAATACTTGATGTCTAGAACTTGCCCGGTGTGTGTGCAAAGCGAAATGAGAAGTTTGATTGGCTAGGAAGTGATATTGGCTTTCCTTTCATAGCCAATTTATTTGAAGCCTCAGAGTTAGATGTTTACCAGTGAAATTTGACCTTAGTCAACCCTTTTGATCCTGTAGCCTTTTCTTTGATGGCCATTAGGATTCCTATTTCTTGTGCAAAATATCTGTGAGTTTTACTTGTGGTGTTATGAGTCTAAAAGACTAGTTAATGAAGTGAGAAAATTGTGTTTGTTGGAGGAAGACAAATGGTGCGTAGGAGGATGCTATTAGAGAATTTACTAAAAACAAAAAAAAAAAAAAAAAAAGTGAAAGCTTAGAGTATTGTGCAATAATTGAAAAATGTATTGAGAAAAAAAATATTTGAAAGATGGAAGAAAACAAAGAGTAGTCCTTATCATTAGCTTCTACTTTGCTTAAAGAAGAAGGTTTGTAAAGGTTGACTCTGTGCTGGTAAGAGAAAGATTGATTGGGAGAAAAAATTCTTGAATTAATTGTATTGTATTAAATTTCTTAGGGTGGTTAGTCACTATTATCTATATGTATCCTACCTGTTCCAGTGCCTGCATTACAACCAAAAGAAGTCATAGTTGATTTTAGCCGAGTAGATGGACATTGGTCGAGTCCTATACTAAGGGCAAGCTTATGGTACGTCTTGTGTTACATGTGAGTTCTTTTCTGAGAGTGAGTGTTTAATGTATATGTGAACTTTTTGTTCATGATCATTCTCTTGAGTAAATTCATTCTCTAATTTTTGATTTGATTGTGAGGGCACATGGTTTACGATAAGTGGGCTTTTTTATTAGTTGAATAGAGTGAGTACTTGCATGACTTATTAAGTGAGTCTATAGTTGATGTGGGATTGGGGGGTTGATTTGGTACACTTCATTGTTTTTAAATATTCTTGACATGGATTTTATGTGAATAAGGCATAATGAGTGCATATGCAACTTGTTAAGTGTTTATATAAACCCAAGTCATTGTGTAAGTTGTTTTGGTGTATCTTGATTTAAGGTGTAAGTTGCTCGAGGAATAGCAAATATCTAAGTGTGGAGTAGTAATATTGGGCTAAAAAGATGTGTGTGTGTGTGTGTGTGTATATATATATATATATATATATATATATATATATATATATATATATATATATATATATATATATATATATATACACATATATATGTGTGTGTGTGTGTGTTTTAGTGATTTTTACCCGTATCTTAGTGATCTTTATGAGCTTAAATTGATTGTGATAGTAAATTTAACTTAATAATGGTGTTTGAATGTGTAAGTGTTGATTTTGATGAAAATAGCAAGAGAATTGATGATTTAGAGCGTTTCATGAATGAATTTTGAAATTGGAGTAAGTCGTGCCAATGTCATGCCGGCACAACTTGAGCACAGGAAATTAACTCTCAGAACCTTGTGCGAAAGTCGTGCCACCATAATTCTAGCCTGCAGAGAATATATTCAGCACCTTGTGCCAGCTTTCCGCCAGCATCTACTTAGCACACAAAGCAGAGCTTGTGCCAGCGTGCAGCCAGCACGCTGCCAAGAATCAACAGAAGTAGCGCTTAACTTGAGAAGTCCTAGCTCGAGCAGGAAATGGCTATTTTTACCTAGGTTTTTCATAACACTATAAATACACCTTGAAACCCTCTAGAACATAACTTTGGACCTATTCTACATCAAAAGGAGGCAAGGAAGAGAGGAGATCAAGATTTAAGGCTCTACTTCATCCACATTTCCACCTTATTGTGATTTTTACATACTTATAATTATTTCTTCTCTTAGAATATGATTATTAATGGCTAAATCACCCACTCTAGGGTTAATTGAACCACTCTACATGCTTGTATGGTGGTAATTATTGTTTTATGAATGGACCTTGTTAATTCTTCCTATCTATGTTGTTTACAAATTTATGTTGGTTAATTGGTAGGATCCCAATTAATTGTCCCATTTATTCTTGTGATTACTAGGAATAGATTCATGAGTTAGGGTTAAACACATAGCAATATTTCAACTTAAAACAAAAACAATACTTAGGTTGTCAAAACGGTGAATTAAGAATATTGATCCTTCCTGTGAACCATAAATGTAGTCCTCCCTATCTTCATTAGTTAATTCGAATAGTTAATTAATAAAAGTTATGATTACTTAATGGAAGTGGGTAGTTGTAAACTTGGAGCACTTGTTCAATAGGAAGAGTTAGGTGAAATTTATAGCACAATACTTTAGCACAAGTTAGGAGTTGAGGAAATCAATCCTAGGCTTTCCATCTCTTGAATCAAATCTATCTTTCTTCACTTGTTGTTTACTTTCTTGTTTAATAGTGTTAGTATAAAACCAAATAAAGGATATAAACTTGAAGTTGATTGGGTAGATACTTTAGCTAGACTAACTGCTAGGAGTCATGTTCTCTGTGGGATTCGACCTCGGGACTTTAAGTACCAAGCTATATTTGTCGCGACCGCTTAGTCTCTTTTATAGGACGTAGTTGGGCGTGATTCCTATATTTGTAATCAACTTTTGTTTTCCTCTATATAGGGTAACTTTGCTAAAATATTCCTATGTTTTGTAAATAACTTCTAAAAAAGGTACTTTTCTGTAAAAATTCCATTTTTTTAATATGACACTATTGAACAATAGAAAAATTAATCCGTAAGAACGAAAAATATCAAAACCAACCAAGCTTATATTTGGTTTCAAGTGGATATCGTAGCATGTGAATTACTACTTACCTAGTGTTTGGGCATAGATTTGGTTGAAACGGAACTTGAAAATTTGAGTATTTGAAGTTGAGTTGAAAAATAGTTCTTTTAACTTGAAGTTGTGTTTGGACATGCATTTCAATTGAAAAAAAGTTGAAGTTTTATGAGTGGAAAAATATTTTTTTTCTAAATCTCCCAAATACTACTATCAACCTGCATAATTTGGGTATTTGATATTGTGGTTTTTAAATTTTTCACAAATCCTATGAACAAACAAAATTTGAAGTCATATTTCAAATACATCTCCCAAATTCTATGAAAAAATGGGGCCTAAAATCTTTAGTAGTATGTTTTGTAAATATTTGGCCCCATAGTCTGTTTGCACCATGCTAAATGAAAACTAGCCAACGTTTCAAAACTTTTAGAAAACTAGCAAGATTCGAGAAACACACAAAATTTCAGTATTTTATACTGGGATTTTTGAACTAATTTTTCAAAATTTCAGTATTTTATATTGGAATTACTTAAATATGAAATTCCAGTAAAAATACTGGGACTTTGAATATGTTAGTTCAAAAGTCTCAGTAAAAAATACTAGGACTTTAAATATGAAGCTCCTGGAATTTTTTTCTGAAACTTTGAACTAAGCTCCATATTTTTTTACTGAAGGTTTGTTCAAATTCTCATATATTTGTACTGTGACTAGTTTTCAAAAAAAAATGTGTGTTTTTAAAATCTATCTACTTTTTAAAAATTTATAATTATTGGTTGATTCTTTCTAGATGGTGTGAAAACCAGTCAAGTCATCAAAATTTCCCTATGTTCTTTATTTTCATGGTACGAATATAGCTAAAAAGAGATTTGACATTATTTCTCCTCTTTTTTTAGGGACAATTACAAAAATATACAAATCTAATACCATATTTACAAAACATAACAACACTATACCACTTTACAAAAAATAACAATCCTTATTTTACATAGCATATACAAAATGCATTTAAACCATACAACTTAGGGTCTTACCATCTCCCTCCTCACTGTTTCTGTCACAGGCTCACAGCAGCGACGCCAGTGACCGGAGGCCGGTCGCCTCCGGTCAGCTGCTGACTGGCGGCGGCAGGTCGCCGAATTTGTATTTTTTTTTTTGTTTTTTTGATCTACAAAAGGAACATACAAGATACACACACACACACACACAGAGAGACAGACAGACAGACACACACACACACACACACACACATATATATATATATATATAGAACTTCATATGAATTATTATTTTGAATTTACATAGTCAAACATACACAAACATATAAAAATATACACAAACATACAAAGATATACAAATAATTTTTCAGTCCACACATACACATACACTAACATACAACAACATATAAAAATATACACCAGTGGGAGATAGATATTTATAGACAAAAAATACAAGAACATACGTATTTATATACAAAATATACAAATATATATATATATATATATATATATATATATATATATATATATATATATATATATATACACACACACACACACACACATCAAAACATACACATACAAAAGGAGAAAAAAAAAAGGAGTAGATCGGGAAATCGCAGATCGGAGCTGCCGGCGCTATAGTGCAGCACCGCCTCCACAGAGGAGCGACGCCGCTGCACTGCAGCAACGATGTAGGGCAGGGAAAAGATCTGGAATGAAAACTCTGGTAGGGCAGCGACGCCGTGGCAGCGAAACATCGGCGATGGTGGAGGAGGACGACGATAGTAAAGGGGACAGCGAGGGAGAGGGGGACAACAGCGGTGGGTGGGTGGATAGGTGGAGGAGGGGGAGAGAGAGAGAGAGGGAGGACGAAATTAGGGTTTTATGTTTGGGAGATAGGAGTAGAATATGAATATGGTATTAGTACTATATGCTACTCAACCCAAGGAGATAGGAGTAGAATATGAATATGGTACAATTTATTTGGGAGCTAGGTTTTACTTTGTTATGCATTTGATGCGCTCAAATCGTAAAGACAATTGTTTTTGTTATTTTATTATTAATAAAAATGGTCACTAGGTACTATACCTAGTTGACTCTTTGTTTAAAAAAATATGCCTACTAGAGGGGTCATTTTCAAATCATATGCAAAAAATGGTCGACTAGTACTCTATTCATTTTAATTTATAAGTCGCAGTTTGACTTAATACAATATTAAAAAAAATAAAAATTAAAGACGTTGAAATTTATGGCTTAAAATGAGTGGTATATTTATGAAACTAAAAATTAAGATCATCTCATAAGGATAAAAATAGAATTTTAAAATTAAATTATTTTAAAATTTAAAAATGTATCACACTTTTTAGAATGGACTAATAAAAAAGTATGTCATTGTCTTTGAACAAAGAGAGTACCTTTGATTAAAAAAAGAAAAAAAGTGTCGATTATATGGATTAGGAAAGGTAAAAAGAAAAGGTGCGGACAGTTAGAATTAAACTCACATCTAAAAACCCCAAATTGCCCACTATTTACTTAATTATTATACTACAATACAATATAAGCTATCTAATCATGCTAAAATATTACTGTGTTTTTATCTCACGAGAAGGGCATTAGTTTTTTTCTCGTCTCTATTAAACTACTTTGCCGTTTTAAATTGGATCCACTTTAACGTGGCAAAAGATATTACTCCAGTATTTGGTATGAGGAGAAATGATAGTTGTAATATCCCACACAAATTCCTTGGGAAGAAAGGTGAGCATGTGCCTCTACAGCCTCCTCACAATTCCCGTCAGGATCCAACTCCGAGTCACCGGAGATTACTTGCTAGGGATGAGTGATGTCGTCTATGAATCTCTTTAAGTAAAAGTATGATGTCTGCATTGTTAAAAATACATTTAGATTTTCTGTTCTCCGTAGAGATTCATTTTCCAGTCTAAAAGTTTTCTTCTAAAGTAGGAGTAATAGATAACAGATTCTTCCTAATCATGAGAGAACTGTATTGGATAAAAGCTGACAGCACTTGAAAGGTGATACGTGTCCACCACGTGGCACGGACAGAAGTTCCAACGGACAGACATCTAACAGACAGACAATTATCACGAACAGACCCAAAGGAGTTGCGAAATACTTCATCAGCCAACCCGATCTAAGTGAGCAGTTATTAACCTGATCATTCACGATCATTCAATTAATGGTCATAAAGGCAATCATTACAACCCAGCGGTTATACATCCAACGGATACGTGCCCAGCAGTTACATATCCAGACGGACAGACATCTAACGGACAGACAATTATCACGTGCAGACCCAAAGGAGTTGCGAAACACTTCATCAGCCAACCCGATCTGAGTGAGCAGTTATTAACCTGATCATTCACGATCATTCAATTAATGGTCATAAAGGCAATCATTACAACCCAGCGGTTATACATCCAACGGATACGTGCCCAGCAGTTACATATCCAGATGGATCCATGCCCAGCGGTTACGAATCCCAACGGGTGCCTATCAGACTTATAAATAGCATTTGCTCTAAACCATTGAACACAATTTTACTTCCTGCCTACAATATCAATAAGAATACTCTATCACTCTTGCTCAGATATTACTCTTTGCTCATATTTGCCTAGTATCTTAGTTCTTTGATCTTCTAAGTACGACTGGTATCGATGAACTCTCTCCTGGGATAAGCGATATGACACGGTTACTTCTTCTTATTTTTGTCTACGCTTTATCTTTATTAATTCATACTTATATCTCGTTCTCGTATTGTTTGCAAATCTATCACCGCTTTGATTCGTCGTTTAAACTTTTATTCTCAACTATTGATCGTGACTCCACAAATACAAATTTAATTGTTAATTGGCCTAAAATCGGATCTAGGTTAAACAAGAATTATTAAAGATTGAAAATAAACTCGTTTAATTTTCATATCTTTCCCATCCTATTGTTTTCTTAATTTTTGATTCACCAAGTCAGCTTTAATCTATTGTAAAATTGGTATAATACTCGTTTCCATGATTATCATATAGCACTGAAGGTGATATTTGCTTCAGTGATATCTGCAGTTGTTCTTTAACTGTTATTTTGGTTTGTGGCTCACAACTTTCTATCCATTACAACAACAACAACATACCCAGTATATCTCACAAGTAAGGTCTGGGAAGGGTGAGATGTACATAGACCTTATCCCCACCAAAGTGGAGAGACTGTTTCCGATAGACCCTCGGCTAGGAAAATAGAGATATTTTAGAAAAGTACTTAGAAAATCAAGACATCCATATAATGCTAAGACGAAAGATAAAACTAAAACATATCCAAAATAAATATACAAAAAACATAAAGGTGGGGACTAAGATGAGAATCGTTTATATACATATAATATTGCGTCTAATAAGAGAACAGACACTTGACTACTACTTATCCTTCTACCCTAATCCTCGACATCCATACACTCCTATCTAATGTCATGTCCTCGGTGATCTGGATATGGGCCATATCATGACGAATTACCTCAGCCCAGTTCTTCTTCGGTCTACCTCTTTCTCCGTAGACCCCAGCACTACCAACCTCTCACACCTCCTAACCAGAGCATCAGCGCTCCTCCTCCTCATGTGGTCGAACCATCACAACCTCGCTTCTCGTATCTTCTCAACCACTAGGGCCACGCCCACCTCGTCGCAAATGACTTAATTCTTAATCTTGTCCATCCTGGTACGACCATAGATCCACTTAAGCATTTTCATTTCTACCACGTTTATCTTCTGAATGTGCGAGTTCTTGACTGACCAACACTCTGCCCCAACATAGCTGGTCTAACAACTACTGGTGCAAGCTAAATCCGAAGATGAAGCTAAGCAACCGAATCAACAACGAGAAGTAAGATAAAAGTTTGACACAACTTTACTTGCTTGAACGGCACCGAAGAACTGGTCTCGGTACGATTCAAGTAGAAGGAAAGAGCACCTAAACTATGCAACAATCCTCAAGAGAATAATGCCTCTTCCAAACTAAATGATCAAATAGGAATTGTTCGATTGGATTTCACCAAAAGCCACAAATTCGGAAGACCCCATCAGGTTTGCTCACATCAGAGACTAAAAAGAGTAAATGCCCACAGCAATTCTCATTCAATAATCAATATCCAAAACTAGCTACTTACAATGAAATGTAAAGGAGTATATATAGATTATGCAAGGGATAAGACAGTAAATAGTCACAAGCGACCAATAGGAGTAAGCCACGCAGGGGTGGATACCTGAGTGTTCGGTCACTCCTTCAACCGAACACTTGAAATTCAAACACTTCAGCTCCAGCTCTTGACTTCGGTGCTCTTGACTCGGCTTAAGCTGACTTCGGTCGCTCTCTCTTCGATTGTTTGTTTGATTTACTTCGGCGTCGAGGTTGAGTGCTTGGTTTGGGTTCGGTCACGCCCTTCTTCGAGCTCAAGCTTATAGATGAAGCCTTCGGTTCTTGAGCTCGGCCACTCAGCTTCGGAGCGGTTGTTTTCTCCCGACCAAGCCAATTGAATATGGACGTCGTGCAACAACTTGGCTTGTTTTCGTGTCATCGGCCTCAGTGGATCGAACACTTGATCAGCACGTGTCCGGGCTGCATCATCCTCCCCTTCTTGAGAAGATTTCGTCCTCGAAATCGAGCCCTCTTCATCCTCCGAAGTTTGACCTACAACACAAGGAACTAAGTCAGCAACATTAAAGGTGTTGGACACGTTATACTCACCAGGGAGGTCGATCACATAAGCATTGTTGTTGATCTTGCTCATCACTTGAAATGGACCATCCCCTCGAGGAGCCAACTTTCCTTTCCTTTGGTTCGGGAAGCATTCCTTTCGGAAGTGAACCCAAAACCCAATCTCCCTTCTTTAATTCCAACTTTTTGCGCCCCTTGTTTTTCTTCGATGCAATTTTTGCATAAGCTTCCTCGAGGTTCTTCTTCACCTTTGCACGCAACTCGATCAAGGCAGTGGCTCGCCGAGTACCTTCAAAATCAATAACAGAATCTCGAGGCAATGGGGTTGAATCAAGTGGAATCAAAGGGTTAAAACCATACACACATTCAAACGGAGTCATGCCAATCATTTGATGCAATGTTCAATTGTATGCGAATTCCATCACGGGCAAACCATCAGCCCAGTTTCCGACCTTGCCTTTGGTCATTGCTCGAAGCAAAGATCCCAAGGTTTGGTTGACTACCTCGGTCTGCCCATCAGTCTGAGGATGGTGAGACGTCGAGAATAGTAATTTGGTGCCGAGGGCACCCCATAAACATTTCCAAAAATGACTCAAGAATTTTGAGTCTCGATCACTTACAATAGTACGAGGCACACCATGCAATTTCAACACATTAGAAATAAACAAAGTAGCTACATGTTGTGCATCATCACACTTTTTGCAAGGAATAAAGTGAGCCATTTTGGAAAAACGGTCGACTACGACAAAGATGCTATCATGTCCACCCCCCGACCTCGGTAACCCCATAACAAAATCCATGGATATATCAACCCACGGTCGATTAGGAACAGGTAATGGAGTATACAAACCATGAGGGTTGGACCTTGATTTAGCTTTCTTGCAATCTATACAAGCGTTGCAAAGCTTTTCCACGTCTCTTCGCATTTTTGGCTAATGGAACTGCTCGCTTAAGATACCAAGAGTTTTGTCGACACCGAAGTGTCCCGTCAAGCTTCCAGAGTGAGCTTCTCGAACCAAAAGCTCTCTCCACGATGACACAGACACACAAGCCCTCCCATTCTTGAAGAGGTAGCCATCATGCCACTGATACTTCTCAACCTTTCGGCCACTCGTGATTGCATCACGAACGCTTTTCAGCTTGGGATCGTCTTCGTACATCGGTTTGATGCTTTCGAATCCCATGAGCCTCGAGGCTAGAGTGATCGCTAAGGCAAATTTCCTCGATAGCGCATCGGCCACAACATTATCTTTTTCCTTTTTGTATGTTATTACATAGGGAAAATGTTTAATGAATTTAACCCATTTGGCATGTCTTCGGTTCAATTTCTCCTGACCTCGGAGATGCTTCAAAGATTCATGATCACTTTTAATCACAAAGTCTCGAGGCTAAAAATAATGCTGCCACTGGGCGAGTGCTCGAACGAGGGCATACAAGTTCTTGTCATACGTCGAGTAATTCAAGGCTGCACCCTTAAGCTTTTCGCTGAAGTAAGCGATCAGCTTCGATTCTCGCATAAGCACTCATCCAATCCCAACTCCGAACGCATCACAGTCGATCTCAAATGCTTTGCCGAAGTCAGGGAGTTGCAATAACGGGGCAGAGCAAAGCCTCCATTTCAACTCTTGGAAAGCCCTATCTTGGGACTCTCCCCACACAAATGGATGGTCTTTCTTTACTAGCTCGGTCAAAGGAGCTGCCACGGTGCTAAAGTCACGAACAAACCTTCGGTAAAAGCTAGCTAAACCATGGAAGCTACGAACTTGCGATACCGAGGTTGGAGTTGGCCAATCTTTGATGGCTTCGACTTTTGACTCATCAACTTCAACATTATTAGCACTCACAACGAATCCAAGAAAGACTACACGCTCGACACAAAAGGCACATTTCTTGAAGTTAGCATATACCTTCTCTTCTCTAAGCTTAGCAAGCACTAGCCTTAGGTGTTCGACATGTTCATCCATAGATTTACTGTAAAAAAGTATGTCATCGAAGTAAACGACAACAAACTTATTTATGAACGGCTTGAGCACATGGTTCATCAGTCGCATGAATGTGCTCGGTGCGTTGGATAGGCCAAAAGGCATCACCAACCATTCATAGAGAATGAATTTGGTCTTGAATGAGGTTTCCATGCTTCATTCGGATTTGGTGGTAACCGGACCTGAGGTCTATCTTTGAAAAGCATGAAGAACCACTTAACTCATCTAGCATGTCATCTAATCGAGGGATAGGATGATGATACTTTACCGTGATTTAGTAGACTGCTCGGCAATCAACGCACATTCGCCATGTTCCATCTTTCTTTGGGACAAGGATAACAGGAACGACGCAAGGACTCAAGCTTTCTCGAACAAGGCCCTTGTTCAGCAATTCATCAACCTGCCTTTGGAGCTCTTTGGTGTCTTTGGGATTACACCGATATGCAGGTTTGTTGGGGATTTGAGACCCCGATACGAAGTCAATTTGGTGCTCGATTCCTCTCAACGGAGGCGATCCACCTGGCATTTCTTCGGGAAATATGTCTCCGAAGTCCTGCAAATCACTTTGTACAACACTTGGCAAAGGGTTATCGTTAGAAAAATCACCATTAGAGTTTAGAATAGATACCCTTGTGCACGAGGCAAATCATCATTCGACCGTTGTCGTTGCCTCGTAAGTACTCCCCTGGTTGCATGATTGCACATATATTGTTGACCTCGGGTGGTGGAGTTTTAGCTTCGGCTACAATTGGCGCTTCGACAGGAGTCTTGGCTTTGGCCGCTTCCTTCAGCTCTCTCATCCGTTTATAGTCCTCACTGACTTGTTTCAGAGACAAAGATTTGAGTAGAAAACTCTCCCCTCCGAGCTTAGCAGTGTAAGTATTAGTTCGACTGTTGTGGATAACAGATCGATCAAATTGCCACGGTTAAGTGTAAACAAATGGGGCTTAATAAACTAACAGTTATTACTTTTGCAGTCGTCAACTCTTTCAACGTTCGACCATCGATTTAAGGGTCGGTCAGTTTTCATCATCGACCATTTTAGCAGTCAACCATCGATTTAACGGTCGCACCAGAAACCAACCAAAACTCTAAAACTTTTGGAATCATTTCTTATTGTCCGAAGCACCTCAACTATACCTATAATTCGAATAAATCAGTTCCTATGAGTCATAAATGAAAAAGTGGATTTACATGTGCCTACAAAACTTTATTCCACTGACAAATGTATAAATTGAGAGGTCAGGTTGCCGCAGATTTCTTTATTGATCGCAAATTAAATGATTTTTTGTACCAAAACATATAAAATTACTTGAAAATCCAACTAAACTTTGTACACGAATCATAAATGATACAACATATATATGTAAAACGAAATATAATTACACAAACCAAAATATCAATAAGTTCTTAACTGATTGAAAGATAACTTTTTAGGATCTTTTATGTATATAGCCAAAAGCAAGTCTGACCCTACTTTCAAATAGACATCAGGACTATTGCAAGAGGCTAGCCAATATTTATCTTATACAGATATGTTTACCATATTTTGTTCCTTAAAACTTGCATGAGTAACGTTAAACAATTAACTGAATCAGCGTATATTGGGAATCTTAATCATAATAGAAATCTTTATTTTCCTATATCCCATGTACCTTGATAATTAGGCAAAATTTCACCGTCTCTTCCTCTTATAACTGTATCTATGAGATATTCTTTGAAAAAAAATCACTATTCATGTTTCTCTATTGCTTAGCAAAACAACTTTAAAAAGGTAAATTTTCATCAATTTCCCTAGCATAGTGTTCAAGAGTTGTATTAAATTTCGTTCCTTTTGCAAATTATAATTATTATTATCAGAAATTATTAAATTTCGTTCCTTTCGAATCCCATGAGCCTTGAGGCGAGAGTAGTCGCTAAGGCAAATTTTCTTGATAGCGTATCGCCAAAACATTGTCTTTTCCCTTTTTGTAATGAATTACATAGGGAAAGCTCTCAATAAATTCCACCCACTTGGCATATCTTCGATTTAATTTCTCCTGGCCTCGGAGATGTTTAAAAGACTCTTGATCACTTTTAATCGCAAACTCTCTTGGCCACAAATAATGCTGCCAATGGGCGAGTGCTCGAACGAGGACATACAATTCCTTGTCATACGTTGAGTAATTCAAGGTTGCACCCTTAAGCTTTTCGCTGAAGTAAGCGATCGGCTTCGATTCTTGCAGAAGCACTCCTCCGATCCCAACTCCGGACGCATCACATTCAACCTCGAACACTTTGCCGAAGTCAGAGAGTTGCAACAATGGGGCAGAACTTATCCTCCATTTCAACTCTTGGAAATCTCTCTCTTGGGGCTCTCCCCACACAAACAGATAGTCTTTCTTTACTAACTCGGTTAAATGAGCTTCCACGGTGCTAAAGTCACGAACAAACCTTCGGTAAAAGCTAGGTAAACCATGGAAGCTATGAACTTGAGATACCGAGGTTGGAGTTGGCCAATCTTTGATGGCTTCGACTTTTGACTCATCGACTTCAACACCATTAACACTCACAACAAATCCTAGAAAGACTACACGTTCAACACAAAAGGCACACTTTTTGAAGTTAGCATATAACTTTTCTTCTCTAAGTTTATCAAGCACTAGCCTTAAGTGTTCGACATGTTCATCCACAGATTTACTGTAAATAAGTATGTCATCGAAGTAAACAATAACAAACTTATTTATAAACGGTTTTAACATATGGTTCATCAATCGTATGAAAGTGCTCGGTGTGTTAGACAGGCCAAAAGACATCACTAACCACTCATAGAGACCGAATTTGGTCTTGAATGTGGTTTTCCACTCATCACCCAGTTTCATTCAAATATGGTGGTAACTGAACCTGAGGTCTATCTTCGAAAAACATGAAGAACCACTCAACTCATCTAGCATATCATCTAATCGAGGGATAGGATGACGATACTTTACAGTTATCTTGTTGACTGCTCGGCAATCAACACACATTTGCCACGTTCCATCTTTCTTCGGGACAAGGATAACAGGAACTACGCAAAGACTCAAGCTTTCTCGAATAAGGCCTTTATTCAGAAGTTCATCCACCTACCGCTGGAGCTCTTTGGTGTCTTCAGAATTATACTGATATGCAGGTTTGTTGGGGATTTGAGACCCCGGAACGAAGTCAATTTGGTGCTCGATTCCTCTCAACGGAGGTAATCCACCTGGAATTTCTTCAGGGAACATGTCTCGAAGTCCTACAAAACACTTTGAACAGCACTAGGCAAAGGGTTATCGTTAGAAAAATCATCATTAGAGTTTAGAAGGATACCCTTATGCACGAGGCAAATCATCAACTGACCGTTGTCATTGCCTCGTAGATACTCACCCGGTTGCATGATTGCACAAATATTGTTTACCTCGGGCGGTAGATTTCAGTCCTCGACCAAAATTGGTGTCCCAACGGGAGACTTTTCTTTGGCCGCTTCTTTCAGCTCCTTCATTCGTTTATAGTCCTCGTGACTTGTTTTGGAGACAATGGTTTGAGTATGAAACTCTCCCCTCCGAGCTTAGCAGTGAAGTGTTGGATCGTCCATTATGTATAATCGACCGATCATACTGCCATGGTCGACCCAATAGAAAATGACAAGCTTTCATCGATATCACATCGAACATCATCTAATCTTGATATTCTCCCACTTTGAACTTGACCAACACTTGTTTGACAACTTTCAATTCTCCACATTCATTCAACCATTACAAACGGTAGGGATCAGGGTGCTTCGAGATAGGTAATCCAATTTGTGAAACCAAAGTTTGGCTTACTACATTTGCACAACTACCCAAATATATAATCATCGAACAAACTTTCCCCCTCACTCGACACCTTGCATGGAAAAGATTTTCGCTTTGGCTGTCCTTTTCTTCAAGAGTCATATAGCTCAAGTTCCTTCGAGCCACAAGAAACATTTCTGGATGGTCAGCTTCGGCTGCTTCATGACCATCATCATTTTCAGCTCGATCAACCTCCTCGACATTTTCTTCCTCGGTGTCACTCGCTTGCTCATGGATGGTTCCATCTTTGAGCAAAAGCATAACTTTGTGAGTTGGACACTCTTTTGCCATGTGACCATAACCCCTGCATTTATGACAATAAATATTTGAAGCACTAGGAGTATTCATTTGAACTTTACCTCCCACTTCCTTGGAGTTGTTAATGGTCACTCCCCTTTCGAAGGGTCTCTTCTGATCTCAGCCATTGTTGGCACTTGTAGGATTCGGACTCTTCCAATCTTTACCTCGGTTTAAAGAAGTTGAAGTAGTGACTCCTCGGTACCGGCTTGCTTTGTCGTCCTCCACTCATTTTTCAGCTTTGACGGCTGCATGAAACACATCTTCCAAAGTTTGTTACACATGCAGTCTCAATTGTGTTGACACATCTCGAATCAAGCCGTTTTTAATCGAATGATGGCTTGCTCATCATCTTATTCCATATCAAGAGCCAATCGAATTCTTTCAAACTCATCATAGTATTCTTCAACTGATTTGGACCCTTGTTTTAACTCGAAAAGCTTCTGAAGTTGTTCCTGTCGATATTTAGTTGTCATATACTTAGCATCTATTGCTCTCTTTAGCTGCAACCATGTGGTGACCTCGGGATAAGCATTCTTTCCCCTCAATATTTTGTCAGCTTCCCACCATGTTGATGCATATGCCTCGAACGAAGCAATAGTATGTGCAACTTTTCTCTCTTCGGTCATCTCATTTGTTTCAAAGATTCGTTCCAATTGAATCTTCCAATCAAAATATTGGTCTGGATCACTAGTTCCTCTAAAGGGTGGGATAGTGATCTTGACACTGTTCAAATTTGAGTCACGAGCACCTCAAATCGGCTCTGGATACTCTTCATAATAGTCATCAGCCTCATGCTCAAAATATTAATCAATATTTGTGCCTCGGCCTCGACCTCGGTAATTTCCACGACCTCGTTGAACATGCCTTCGTTGAATGAACGGTGGCTCATACTCAGCTTCAACCTCGGGAAACTCTCCATCCTCAACCCCTTCATCAACGACCATAATTTGTCTTTGGGCCCTCGGAAGTGCTAATCTTTCACCTCGGGGAGTGCCCAAGTTTTGATGATCAGCTTAGGGATTGCCCAAGTTTTATTGTTTCGCTTGGGGATTGCCCAAGTTGTATTGTCCAGCTTGGGGAATGCCCAAGTGTTGTTCAGCTCAGGGATTGCCCATAGCTTCATTTCGAACAACCTCATTCTTAAACCGGTGTTGTCGAACCAGCTCATCAAATTGCTCCGATTTCATAGGAGTGGAGTTGCTAGGTCCAGCGTTGGACCTAGGCAAGGCCACATATGCTTTCTCTTGCTAGAGGTTTGCTACTCGAGCACTCACTCCTCTTACCTTGGCATTGATGCCTTGTATCGTAGCCAAGATATCGGCTAACAACATCTCGAGCGACTCAACGCCTTTTCCATCGCCTCCATTCCCAGCCATGGTTCCTACACAAATTAAAGACCAAGAAAATGTTAAGGTTAGAAATCACCTCACACACTCCCTCACTTTTATTGGGTTTATGAGGTCTAACCTTCGCCACGACATTAGTGACTTAGCTCTTCGCGCTTCTTTACTAAAATACTATTTCGGATGAATGGGCTCTCAAAAGTGATCTGATACCTTCTTCACTTGGTTTGGGGATGACAAGTACTTCGTCTCGAGTAGGACACCGGTGATCTCTACATTCACCTATGTAATTTAGTCTGCTTTCAAGCAACTCCAGAAAGACCGAGTCCAGGTGTCCCAGTTCTGATATTCCTTTCCCTCCGTTGATCTACCTGGGAATTTAAAAACCTTCCTTCCTTCAAGTCTTCTATGAGGGATAGATCTTGGGTAAATACACTAGGGGATGGTCAATTAGTTTGGGCTGGCATAGGCATAAAAGATTTGATTGAATGAATGCCACCTTGGTAGCGGCTGTGGGATCAGATGAAAAAGAAATTCGAATCACTAGGTCCCGAGCAATTCTACCTTCTTTCCATTATCCAACGCTCATGCGTCCCCCTCTTTCCGGCTGCTACGCCCATTTCTTATTCTTTTTTTTTCGTCTCTGAAGTGAGTGCAATCAAGCAAAAGTAAGAGTAGTAAGGTTAGGACCGTATATAAATAGAATAGGGGGTTCGAAAGAAATTTGATTCCCTAGAAGTTTTCTTTCGCGATGGATATGCACTCTTCCCCCAACTTTCCAACATAGGGGGCGCCGCTTGCTTCACAGTCGTATGGCTGATCGGCGATTACTAGCGATTCCGACTTCATGCAGGCAAGTTGCAGCCGCGCTCGGGTCCACTCAATTTATAAGTTTGGTCACTCAAGAACTTGTTGCCAATGGCTTCCTCGGTTGATCAATCTCTCTAAGATCCTTCAAATTTAACAAGTCACACTGTCTCCTTCGGGAAGAGTGAATTGATGTTGACTCGAAGGAATAGATGCTATTTTAACTGCGGATGAGAAGTCAAAGAATTTTCAACGATATTTGGACTTCGGTCACCCCGTGCACGAATTCCTATAAGCTAAACAAGTTAGTACGACCTCGAGTAGAAAGATTTACTCCAGAGATCCACTTACAAGATTTATCGACCACAAGAAAGAAGATATCCTAGGAGAATCTACCCTTCATTTCCTCTTATGGAAACCTCGGATACGTCACCCTTATATGGACAAAAGTGGTCCCTCCTTGGTACGGATTAGGGTTTAACCTTATCCACTTTCCCTTTTCCTTGGAGACAAAGTTTCTCCTGGGGTTTTGGCACAACGCCTTTCCCCTACTTTCCAATGGAACAGTGAACTTAGCTCTGGTGTATGGACAACTTTTCAACTTTTGTTCACAGTCCATGAATCAACACAGATTTCACTCCGATAAACCTTTCGACGTCGGAGAAGATCTAAGTTCCAAAGCCGAGCTAAGAACAGCTTCACTTCGTCGTCCGTACACTGTTACAATGTAACAATTTTTCGGCGTATGGATGGTGGCTTAAAGAAAGAACTTCGAGTTTTAAGCTCAAAACTTTGACCCAAATCAATAAAAAAAACCACCAATATTCAACAAAAAACAACCAAAATTCAAACTGGGGTTTCAACAACAACACCACGTCAAGAACAGTCCAAAGCAATGAGAAACCCTAGTCGACCGATCATGTACGACTGGTGCTCATATGAATTGATTCCAAATATGTGATTGGTTTTCCAAACAAACAACAATCAACCAAAAATTTTTAATTTTCTTCTTTCTACTTTTTTTTTTTTTTTGTTAAATTAAGAACACCAACAGTAACAAAACACAAGAACACGAAAACGAAAACAAAGACACAATACGCACGAAATAAAGATAAAGAACAGGATTGGGGTTGTAAGAACAAACCCAAACTGTGCTCTGATACCAAGATGGTGCAAGATAATTCAGAGAAGAAGCTTAGCAACCGAAGAACAACGGAAAACAAAGAAAACAAGATAGAAGCAAGACGGATCTCAACTTCGTTAGAATGAATCCGAGGAACTAGTCTCGGTCCAAACAATGGGAAACAAAAGATACAACTAATGCTAAGCAACAATCCTCAAGAAGAACTCATGCTTCTTGCAAATTGAATGATCAAAGAAGAAGTTGTTCAAACGGGTTTCACCGATTGACCCAAGTTCTTATATCATTCCCACGACGGGTTTCGGTCCACGACGGAGACTCAAATAGCATACAACTAAATTCAATATTCATAAACAACAAGATATCCACAAATGAAATACTAAGGGGTTTATCTGGATATCCCCAAGGGTACTAAAGTAATTATGGTCACAGGCGACCAATAAGACAAGGCCACGTGGGGCCGAAGTGATTCATGTGCTCGGCTCTCTTGACTTCGGTGCTCGGTTGCTCAGCTCGACATATTTGACATCAGACGCTCACTTGCCTCGGGCACAATTGTAGCCCTTCGGTCAATCAGTGCTCGGCGTCAAGGTTGAGTGTTCGGTCACTTCCTTCTTCGGGCTCGAGCTTACAGATATAGCCTTCGTATCTTGTACTCGGCCACTCAGCATCCGAACAAGCGCTTCCTCCTAACCACGCCAGCTTAATGTGCACATTGTGCAAGAGCTTGACTTGGCTTCATGTCACTGGCCTCGATGGGTTGAATATCTGATCAGCGTGGATTCGGGCTGCATCAGATTGAGAAAAATTATTTAGTAGATATCACTAATTAATGAGGAAACATATCCGGGTGTCCCCTTAAAAATAGTGTGATGACCCATTAACTCCCATAAATATAGACGTGTTTTATGCTAAATGTTTCATAGGTGTGTCATGACTATTAATAGTAGAATACCTAAGTTTAAATATCTATAAATCATAAAAAGGGAAGAATGTGTTTATTTTGTGTTGATAACTCTTATAAATATCTATACCATGTAAAATTTTCAAAACCGACCAAACAACCTCAAAATCATTTCAAAATTTAGTAGATATCACTAATTAATGAGGAAACATATCCGGGTGTCCCCTTAAAAATAGTGTGATGACCCATCAACTCCCATAAATATAGACGTGTTTTATGCTAAATGTTTCATAGGTGTGTCATCATGACTATTAATAGTGGAATACCTAAGGTTAAATGTCTATAAATCATAAAAAGGGAAGAATGTGTTTATTTTGTGTTGATAACTCTTATAAATATCTATACCATGTAAAATTTTCAAAACCGGCCAAACAACCTCAAAATCATTTCAAAATTTTCGTACTAGTCATAAAAGATAAAATAGAGCAATAGGAACTGGTTCGCTCGTAAACCAGAGCTCAAAATGAAATTGACTAGTCAGGTCTAAGTAACTAAAATCTATTTTACATCTATAATATAGTTATATTGCATCTACGTTCCTACTATATACTAGCAACCAAAATTTTAGAGTTACGACGACTTTTTATATTAATGAATTTACATAAACTAGATAATATACTTTACACATTTTAAAAGAAAATCAACCCTTTTTATAACGCATTTGAGATCCTACCAAATTTAATATTTGGACCAGTATATAATTAAAATTGGTGCCCGCATTAACAACATTAGTTTGGTGGATTTGCAGAAACATATAACAATTTAAAATAAAATCGAATGAAATAATATTCAATCGAAGTATGATATCATTGTTGGCCTTTAATATCGTGTGCTTAGTTAACTAAATGGAATCAATTATAGATTATTTATTTGTATAGTAGTTTTAGATTACGTTCTAAATAGTAATTGGAAATTATCTGAACTGTAACAATACTTCAAAGAAATTGTGTAGACATAATAATATAATCCTTAATCTATGGACCTGAAAATTTGTTAGACCATGTAAAATAAATGAAGGATGCTTACTGTCACATGGTGGTTTTCAACACATAAAAACAACTACCCATGCAGCGGTCATGCCCCGACATGACCCAGCCTACCCAACACTTAGTTTGGTTATAGGGTCGTTTTGAGAGGTTTGTAACTTAGAAATCAACATAGGCAGCAATATAAATGTAATAAGAACACAATACAATTACGAGAACTCTTTTCCAACCTTTTATTATTCACAAATAACAAAGAAATTCCGAGTTTGCACAATACCACCAACACTAGGTTGCATTGCCTTACAAAAGTGCTAATATTTTGGCCAAGTCGTCTATCCCTCGGCCCCCAGCCTAAGACGCCTCAACCCCACTATTTTGACAAGGCATGACACATATTTTTTCATGACTCAAGTTGGCCTAGACTCCCTTCTAAAGCCTAGACATGAGACCAACTCTTTAGTCTATCACATTGCTCTCAAAATGCTGAATTCTATAATTTAAGGACTACATGCCCTTATATAATAGGTTGTACCCTTTTACGCTTGTCATAAAATCAACCCACAACTATCCTAATATGTAGTAGACATCTCTCACTACTTAGGGTAATAAAAGCATGCCAAATACTTAGCCAATAATAAGCCATACGTTCAAATCATGACAAGAAATCGCTTATAACCGCCGTAGCTTAGGACCAACGGGTCACACGACAGGTGCACTCGTAGTAGGCTGGACCAAGATCCAGCCGAGAGTCATGTGCTGTGCACATGTATTATAACCGCTGCCCATGTGAAAATCACGCCTCTGCCAAGCATGTATGTGTCTTAACAGTCTTTAGGTTCCAGGGCTTGCCCCCAAGCTGATTGACACGCAACACGGCAACCCACACACATGCCAATACCGCTAGCCGCTAAGTTGTGCCGTTTGCATTGCTTGTGCGATACACTCATGTCAAATACATTTGTCTCGGCTGGTCCACTTCTTCTCCATGTATACGTTCCCGTAGCTCACTTTAGTGTCATTCCACCAAGTCATGATGCCCCAAACTCATGCTGAGTCATTTGCCAACCTGTTTGACACCTTGTCCCGCTCAAGGTGCAAAAATGCCACTCTTGACATCGTCTCGCCCGTGTGCCACCCTTGGCACTGCCTCGGCTTCATTCCATCATTAGGTTGACATGCCCACATGCCAACTTCATGCCCCACACGTTTGTCAAGTCAGTCCCACTCTCGTCTTGCCCATCATCAAGACATCTTGACTTTAGCTTGTACAAACCCACATCGTTCATGTTGTTCTTTGCCCGTATTGGACCTATGGCCGAGCCAACATGCCCAACTCATGCCATGGCCTAATCCCACATGTCTAAGGGTCTAACACTTGCCATCCGAGCAGCCCTCTAAACTTAGTCTTTTCTCTATTTAGTATTGCCTTTTTCTCATTTTCTTTTGGTTTATTTTGCTAATACTTTTAATAGCTTGGTGCTGTCTAGTCTCAAGTAACTTTGCAGTAGAAATATTGAAGAGAGGAAGAAATGGCAGGAGCAGCTCCAGCAAGTGACCGTATACCGCCACATCTACCAAGAGATCAACTTCCCAATGTTTACTACTGCATTGATTCTCCTCCCCCGTGGCGTAAGTCTACACTACTTCCCTTTATTTGATTACTACCCACTATATGATATATCCCCCTTTGCTTTTTTATCTTTTGGGTTTCAGTGGAACCTGCTGCACTGTTAATTGTTGTTTTAATGGTTTAAGGCGTATGAGTAATTATTTGGTTCACCATGCACCAAACGTTTTGGTGTATGGGGAACTACTCCAATTATTAAAGCAACAACAAGAACAACATACCCCAGAATAATCCCATAAGTGAAGTAGAGAGGCTGTTTCTGATAGACCCTCCACTCAAGAACAAAAGTTTCGAAAACGGGCGGGATTGGAAAATGGAAGGAAAAAGATATAAGAATAAAATGCACATATGGAAATGCCAAGTTAAAAAAGAACAGTGACCTCAAAATACTAAAGCTAACTAGGGGGAATGGAACAACAATACTAGTAAAAGCCAAGGGTAACATCGAGTTCGAGCGAGCACCGGAAATGAAGTGGTCTTTGGTTTGGAGCACGGTACCAATGTGCGTTTCCTTTTACTGGGTGTATCAAACATCACTTGTTTTATGGTGTATTTAGTATGGAGGAAAACATTTTCTAGAACTGAAAATATTTTCACAGAGAAGTAAGTGGATTTCTCACATATTTTGTGGCGCAAATTAGTAGGCTAAGAGGAAAATAATAACAATAAAAGTAATTTCTAATGCCCGTAACGTTACCCCACTTCGACCCAGTCCCTACTTGTAGGACAACACTCTGGGTATGTTGTTGTTGTTGTGTAGTCTCATATGAAATATTTTCATGCTTATGGGAGTTTTGTGGCTGACGAGTTGAGTGTATAGCCTATATTCTGGTGGCTGACAAATATTTACTCTGCAAAGTAACGTACTGCTTTTGAACAAAAATCTTGTGGAAAGCTTTTCTGTATTGGGTAAGGTTAAAAGTTTTATAAAATGGTTTAAATTGGCTTCACTATGTGTATCATGGGCTATGCTGACTTTATCTAGTTGTTGGAATGCAGCTGTGGCTATTCTTCTCGGATTTCAACATTATCTTGTTATGGTTGGTAACACAGTTATCATCCCTACAGCTCTAGTTCCCCAAATGGGAGGCGGAAATGTGAGGGCTCCTGCTTAAGGACTTAAGATGTGAATTCTTCTTGACCTCAAGTAGTAGCAACATTATAGATTTTATATGAAATTGATTCCTACCCGTTTGTAGGAGGAAAAATTCAAAGTTATTCAGACATTGCTATTTGTTGCTGGGGTGAACACCTTGTTGCAATCTTTCTTTGGGACCAGACTGCCTGCTGTTGTCGGAGGTTCTTATACCTTTGTCACGCCTACAATCTCGATTATCCTTTCTGGACGATGGAGTGATGAAGACCCTGCGCTGGTTGGTGCCTTCAAGCACTGAGTCGTTTTCTTATCTATTGTTTGGATCATCTAATGAACTTATTTTTTGAGTGTCAAAGACAAAAGTAGAGATATTGATTTTGTTATATAGCTTGTGGACACCTCCAAACATTTGAATAAAAATCATAACTTATTAAATTTTGGAAGATAAGACGAAATACCACTGTTAGCCAGAACCAAACCCAAACATTGACTCTAATCTTCCACAATAACATTTGGAGAACCAAATCTAAAGACTCTCAACTGAAAGAAACTGATGCATAATAATTGACATCTGTTTGATGATTCATGTCAGTGCCATTCCTTTAACTTCTCTAATAGTCAGAAGATGTTTGGAGACACAGAGGAAGTCATCCTTTGCATCTTGATGATATTGGGCATTAATTTTTTTTTTTTGGTTGATTTTTACTATGATTTATCAGAGATTCAAGAAGATAATGCGGGCCACACAAGGTGCATTTATTGTTGCTTCAATGCTTCAGATTGTCCTATGCTTCAGTGGCCTCTGGCGCAAGGTTGCATGGTTTGTTATATATCAAAAGATCTCTCCCTATATCTGAGCTGGATTTCTCATATAGCATCTGGTGTTGTTCTATCAATTAAGCACATAGTTGTCTGCTCTTGGATATTGTTATGCTATACTAATGATCAAGTAATTTCTCTAAGGGTCACTTTTTGGGTGGTATGGGGTCTGCTCGGTTATGTTCAGTGCTCATGTGGGTATAGCACACTGTACACTAGCTCTGATTGACATTTTACTTTCTGTGAATTCTTATAGGTTGCTGAGCCCCCTTTCAGTTGTTCCTTTAATTTCTCTTGTTGGCTTTGGCCTTTATGAGTTTGGTTTTCCTATGGTACGGATTGGAACTCGCTACACTGACTAAATATATTGATGTTATCTTGCATTACCATATTTTTCCTAGTTGTGTTTCTGTGGCGTTGATACTTAACAGATCAATGTTCCTTGGTAGATACTCTATGATGATTGTTGAATATGCTTCATCTTTGTTTAGGTTGCCAAATGTGTTGAAGTTGGGTTGCCAGAACTTGTCCTTTTGGTCATTGTCTCTCAGGTGGGATGCTTTGTCTAGAAATCGTATATTCCTCTTGATCATTATTTTACATGGAAGACATTGTAGGATATACGTTGCACATTGTTGATAGTACTGGTTATTGCAGTATATCATTGTCGATATGTTGTTATTTTTGCGGTGGCCATTGTATGGATTTATGCTCACTTACTCACTGTGTGTGGGGCTTACAATGGAAAACCACCAAAGACTCAAGCAAGCTGTAGAACTGATCATGCCGGACTCATTGATGTTGCTCCATGGCAAGTGCTTTTCCTGCCCTTCCCCTTTTCACTTTCCTATTGTTACTGACAATGGTCTTACGTACTGACATGTTGTACTCTAGTATATGTGGGTCCAAATGTAAACTAGAACTTTGTAAGTATGAGAGTGGATCATGCTTCTGTTGCTAGCATAAATCGACAACAATTCTACAGTATGCTATAAAAGTTGTGTCGTGAGGAACTGCCACAAGTTGGCACATCATAAAAAGAATAGTTAGGTGCTTATGTTGGTCGCAAGGAGTAGTTTCTGATAACCTATATGACATATATTCTTCAGCATAATACCACTTTGTTTTTTACATATGAAATAAGCCATTGTTTTTTCAGTAAATCTATAGTGTAATTAGCTGTGTTCTTTTTGCACTCTCTAAAGTGGATTCCATCAGTAGATACTAGCTCCTGTGAGCAATAGTAGCAGAAGAGACTACAATTTTTCACTTAAACAGGCCTTGCGTCATTTGATTGCAATGGCAAACAAGAGAAGAAAAAAGAGATAGGTCTAGGTGTTTGAGCTATATGACTTTTCATGGGATTATCTTTAATGCCTTTTCTTTTACCACCAATTAAGTCACAACTGACAACTACTTGTGCTGGATTATTACCATAGTTCCCACGTCGAGCAGAACTGCCAGATATGTCAATGGTGCTACAGATAAGGAAACGTATGCACCAATAGAGAGACTGATGGGTGTGTTTGTTGGTCAATTTTGCAAACTGAATTTTTTTTAACTATTCTCATTCTTACTTTATAGGAGCATAACAAAAGTTATTTATATTTTGGACTGTCTTTTTTCACTAGTGGTCTTATGGTTGTAACAGGGGATGCACATTGTTCGAACAACATTCCAATCGACTTAAGACTTACATAAAGTTGTTATTGTTAGTTTAGTAGTGTTATCAATTACTTCTGTTCGTCCATTAAGAAAATGCTGTTCTCAAATTTCAAGGTAACGTGACATACATTAACGATCTCCTCTTCTTCCTCGATGGCGTTTATCTGCAGGATTAGTATTCCTTACACCTTACAATGGGGAACTCCTTCATTTGATGCCGGTGAAGCACTTGCTATGATGATGGCTACTTTTGTTGCTCTTGTAGAGGTTTGTTTATCCGTCAGGCCTGGACAAATATAGTAAAATTTTGTGAATTTTATCATCTTATTCTGGAACTTTTTTGATAATAGTAACATTGTTCTCAGCACAATTTGTGCTGGCACCAACAAAACTATACAGATGTGGCTTAGTCCACAACAAAAGCAGCTATCTAAAAATTTCTAAAACTAAAAATGTTGTTTGCACCAAAAATGAAGTAATAAGATACAATTGAGTTTCCACTTTGTGTCTGATCTGTCCTCCCAGTTGGTTCCAAGATCATAGCATATCTTGAGTGTATGTAGGAAGACAACATTTGACTCCAGCCATCGACAAGAAAAATTGCCACAGATTATAGGTGACAGGGCAGTGAAGAAATAAATGGCTGCTATCCTCTGAGTTGATATTGTATAAAAAACATCTTGATGTTAGTTGAACTTCTCTTCTTTGCTAATTTTCGTGTGTCAGATAAGCCCTCGACCAGCAAGAGAAACATGCAACTTTTAGAGGGACTTGAGTCTTCCAAATCATTTTCCATGGCCATTGCGCCTCCTGTTGTTCCTGGTTGTTATAAGCTGAATAAGCTGCTCTTACAGTCCACAGCTTGCCTCTGCCTACATTCCATACCATCATGTCTTCACTCTCATTGAAGTTTGTAAACACTATAAGAATCTTGAACAGTTCTGCTAGCCTTGAGAATTCGGAGTCTTTTAGAGATCTTCTAAGGGAGAGATTCCAGCCATGTTGATCTCTAACTTCCTTAAGCTTTACCTCAGGCTGATTTGTGAGAGTATAAATTTCTGGAAAAATATCTCTGAGGGGTTCAAGTCCCAGCCAATTTTCGTTCAAGAGTGCAATTCTTTTCCCATCACCATGTCTAAATCTTCCGTGATTAGAAAGTCCATCCCACTGCCTCCTTATTGCTTTCCAGTTAGATACTCTAAAAGGTGAGTTAACTGATCTTGAAGACCACTCGTCCTGATTCCCATACTTTTGTGAGATCACGTTCCTCCAAAGTCCATGCTTCTCATTGCTGAATCTCCTAATCATCTTATTCTGGAATTTGCAGACATTTTGAGTTTAAGTTGCTCCTTGTGTTGTTTTTTTTTTTTTTTTTTGGCTTTCTCGACTACGATATTGATTGCCTTATAAGGCTAGTTGGAATTATGACACTTCTGGTTTTTGGTATAAATGTCTATGAGTTGCTTATCAACCTTCATCTATTCTCTCTTTCATTATCCTGCCCCTTTTTACTCGCACCTTTTCTCCTTCCTTTTCAAATTTTTATGTGAATCTACTTTTCTTTTGCCATTATTCTGAAGAAAAAGATACTTCTATGCTTGCAAGTTTTAGGTCGTGAACTATCTTTCTCTCACGCTTGTACTCTTTGGTGTTCAGTCCTCTGGTGCTTTTATTGCAATTGCAAGATATGCAAGTGTCAGTCCCTTGCCCCCCATCCATACTAAGTCGTGGTGTTGGTTGGCAGGTAAACAGGTTTTCTTCCCTTGAATCTTTCCTCTCCCTCACCCTCTCACCCTCTTGTAAAGTAAGCAAAGAAGAGTAAAACAGAGTTCAGAGTTCTCTTGGATTCACTGAAGTGGAACTTTACTCGAAATCAAATGCTTAGGATCTTTAGGGTAGTTAGAAGTTGGAACATTGTCGATCTCTTCTACTCTCAGCATTTTCCACATGAATGATTCATCATAAGAATTATGAATTGTTTTAGGTGATTTCTTTTGAATCCCAAAAATTACCCCGAAAAGGATGAATTACGGAATATCGACAAGATGGACTAACTTTTTTGGAGTTTTTGGAGTCGCCACCCAATTTAAGGAAAACAGGGAACCAAATTAACAAATGCGTGCAAAAACTCCATTTTTATAAAAGACGGTCTTTTCAGAGATTCTAAGTAAGAGGTTTTATTAATTTTGGAAGAAGGTTTTTAAGGCACTTCCAAAATTCCGTAAAATACGGTTAATCCAACAGGTTTTCAAATATTTACAAGTGCGCTTTCCTTTCAAAAGAATTATTTTAAAAAATAGTAATAATAATAATAATAATAATAATAATAATAATAATAATAATAATAATAATTAATCGAATAAAAAGCTTATTTGCAAAATATTTTTTTACTTGCACGCATTTGCTAAGACGGCCCAATTTGCAATAGATTAAATAACGACTTCACAATAAAAGGCAATGAACATACAGTAAAGCAATATACAAACAATCAAATATTATTGATAAATAAAAAATTTTACACATTTATTTGCATAAATATCTCTAAGGAAAGAAAGGCAAAGTTAAAGATAAAACCCGAGAAAATGATCAACTCGCGGGAGCCTTGGATTTTCTAAAATTCCTAAGTCTTATTTTGAATGCTTGAGTCCAGGTCAATGTATATCCACATTTGCATGTTAGCCAAACGCGTCCCCAAGTTGTTCGTGTCAAAATGTACCTCACAAAAAAATATGAAAATTAATCTGGATTAGTACGATAATAAAGTGTAATAATTAATGAGAATAAAATACTAATAATAAAGTAACAAAATAATAATAATAATAGTAATAATAGTAATAATAATAATAATAATAATGGTAAAGGGGTTTGTTTTTTGCAAAATTTAGGCTCAGGTTTGTATGACACGTCGAATAGAGGCTCGGGATTTGGTACGGCTGCAAACACGGAGCCCGGGCCGGTTGCCATGCCAAGTACCAAACGCACCACTCTATTCGACTTGCTTTGCATTAATTTCATACATTCATCATCGCCTTTTGCTTTAGGGACTCGGGGACAGGGCTGTTCAAGTGTAGTATCATGTTCAAATCAATCCCGAGGCCTCAATACGTGTATATGTATTTTCATTGGCCAATTAACGTAGTATCTGTCCAAATCAATTCAATATTCCATAATGGATAAAAGTTATCCAAAATGGATCCCTGCACTAAGAAAATCCAGTCAATGCATAAGTCAGTCCGACAACATAGATTGATCAATCAAAGTCATAGCAAATTTCTATAATGGCACCAAAATAACCATGGCAATGCAATAGGTTAAACGGGTCCAGTGTAAATAATGTAAACGGGTCGAAAAATCGCTCAAACGGGCTACAGTGGCAAATCAAGTCCCAAAACCATGGTTCAAGGTTAAAACGAGATAAAATCGCGTCGTCGACTAAACTTCCGGTGGAGCAAACATCAGAATAGTCACAGAATCAACGAAAATAGGCATAACATATTGGAACGAGGTCCAATCAGTAGAAGCAAACGAACAAGGGACCAGCATAGGTTTTCCGGTCAACTTTCGGTGAGGACAAACAAACAGATCAGCAGAACAGAGGGACAAGTCACACCAAACAAGGCTAAGGAACCAGTGGAAACACCAAAGGTTCGAACTCAACCAGGTCCCGATGAGCGAAACATCAGTGAACATCGCCGGGTTAAAAATCCGGCTAAACTCCAGCGGGACAGTGTTCATAACAACCAGTCGAAACGGCTTGAGGCCCGTGTCCAGGATCAAAAGAATGGATCCATAGCAAACGGCGACCAATTTCTGGTGGAAGAGAAAGAGGGGAGCGACCGCCGGTGAGCTTTTCCGGCCGAACTCCGGTGAGGCTCTCGGCATCACTACCACCCTCCCTTTTTGGTGCCTCTTTCCCCACTCTTTCAACTCCCTCGATGTCCCTTTTTCAGATCTGGAAATATTTGTTGAAGTGTGAGAATGAATGGGTTTTTCCAGATATGTGTATTTTCGAATGATCTCCAAAATGAAGAGTGAAGGGGTAGTAGGTATTGAGCTCAATGATGGATAAAGTGTGGTACAACAGCTGGGGGTTGATGATAATAGTGTGGGTAATGTGTGGAGTATATTTTTGGGGTTAGATCTGATTTTTAGGGTGATGTAGTGAAGATGATGATAAAAATGATTCGGAGGCTAGGGTTTTGGGATATATATATATATATATATATATATATATATATATATATATATATATATATATATATATATATATATATATATATATATATATATATATATATATATATATATAATGATTAGGTTATTTAAAAATTGGGCTAGAAAAAATTGGGCGTTGTATAATATGAATGTTGCGTAGATAGGCCGAGATTTAAGATGAACAACGATTCTGACCATTTTCTAAAAACTAATAGCTTTAACTAATTTCGTAAATCAATTTGAAAAACTTTCTAATTAGATAAATGCTCCCACTATTTTACATGTTGTAGGTAATATAAAGCCGAAAATATCAAGTTGCTAATATTGAAAAACTTTGCAAACAATAGCCAAATTGCGACAAAACGTCAAATTTTATAATTTATTTCGAAAAGGGACATTTTTGGCTTTATATTAACACAAAATGCTATATTTTGAGATTTATATAAAAAGTAAGTGTCAGCAAATTAATTTCGAAATTTCGGGACAAAATTGGGTGCCAACAGTTGTCCCTCTTTATCCGGAAAGGATGAAAGAGTTTCCAGGGTAAAGAAGTTGACGTGAAACCCAATTTTGTCACGGTAAAGCCAAGACTCTAATTCCTGGGATCAAAATGCGAGGCTTATGGACATGGCCGAGCTCCGGTTTCCGAGTTGCCTGCATATCTCGGGCTGAAAGAGAATCAGGCCATATGTAGTTCGACGCGATTTGAAAATCAAAGACGAGATAGTAACGACTACTCAAGCGCGGGAAAAGAGGCTTGTAATCACCCAAGTTATGAAAATGTGGTCGACGGCACACCCATAAAGAGGGGTTTACACAGACATAGCTTCCACTGCACCTCGATAACTGATAAGATCCAAATGAGCCAAGACGCCGTTCCAACATGTATCAAGCTTGGAAGAAGCAACGGACTAGAAGTCAAGAGCGTTGGAGTACTTATTGTTCTCTTTAACCAACATGTTGATCTTTAACCAAGTACTTATTGTTCTCTTTAGAGACTTGATATTTGTTCTTAACATTGATGCTTGGTTATATCACAAGAGTGTGTTTTCCACACTTCTTGCACTAACCTACCTTCAAGGTAGGAAATCTTGTGTTTGCTTGTCGTTGCTTGTAGGTTCTAAGCTCCATGTTAAGGCAAAGGAGACCTTGGAAGAAACCTATGTCAAAGTGACGATCAAGGGTTGCAAAGGAGGAGAGCATTGGGCACCCCGAAGAAAAGACACAATGGACGTGAATGCAATGATTTCGAGGACGAAATCTTCTCAAGAAGGGGAGGATGATAAGATCCAAATGAGCTAAGACGCCGTTCCAACATGTATCAAGCTTGGAAGAAGCAACAGACTAGAAGTCAAGAGCGTTGGAGGTGAATTGAAGTCGTTCCGGGTGATCAAAGCGCAAGAGGAGAAGGCTAGAGATCCAGGCGCCCCGCCCAGGAACCAAAGGGGCCAAGCGCTCCGCCCAGCCCCCAGGCGCTCCGCCCAGGGCCCTCCACTGCACACCTTTTCGGGCGCTCCGCCCAAGCTTGGGCGCCCCGCCCAAAATGCTGAGACACGAGATTTTAAGTGTTTTTTGTCTATTTTGACCTTGCATGGTCTTTTAGCTTAAAGCCTAGCTTGTGGGCATTATAGACCTTTTACTTAATGCGTAGAAACCTCTATAAATAGCTAGATAGCTTATTTTATTCCTTAGTCTATTTTGAATGATGAATTAACATTGTAAAGAGGGATCTCTTTGGGTTTATGGAAAACCAACCTTTGATTGGGATTTGTGTGCTTCTAGTGGATTCTAGTTGGACAACGACCCCGCCCCGACCATTCTACTTGCGGGTCCTAGTTGGCTCGAGGGTAGTTGCCTAGCGTAGGTGTTCTTGACATTCTCTCGGGGTGTAACGGATTGAGTTCTCCGTTGCTACTTGAGATTATTGATCGAGTTACGTCTCGTTCTTTATCTTTTAACTTTTTCCGCGTTTGATTCTTATCAATAACCGAGCCATCTTGTCTTCATTCTCAAACCTCAGACTCTAAGGTTAACAAGAGACGTACCTCTGGGGTTGACGACTTATGCGGGTGCGATTCTTCAGGTCCTCGTTGGCGAGTCTAGCTCATATCAACGATTGCCCCGGTTCATTGCTATGAAAAGCTCCATGTTATGCTCCAAAAGCTGCTACGGTGCTGCTAAAAATCCTGTAACAATCTCAACAAGCGGTAAGCGTGCAACTGCTAATAAACTGTAATAATTGGAATAAGAAATAGATAAAGTGATAAAATTATAAATGCGGGTTGCAGTATCATCGATAAGTTCTTCCTTCGATCAATTGACAAAGTACTCTGCCCGGAGAACCTCTAAGCTGATCCTTATTCTGAAACAGTAAAGCAAGACAATAAGTAAAGCGAGAACGAATCGTAAAGTGCAAGGCTTTCATAAGATAAGTTGACTAACGAGACATAATATCTCAAGTCGACTTGGCTAATCTATATCCTACGCAGGTAACATAACGTTCATTTATAAGGCGAACGAGCCCAAAACATTCAATTGTAAGGCGAACGAGCCTAAAACGTTCAATATAAAGTGAACGAGCCTAAATTTGATAGCAGCCTGCAAAACAAAGTTGCAAATTGGATTAATTAAGGCAAGATAATGCAAAAAAAAAATAAGCAAAACCGGGTCGTGTTGCTTGTATTGATAGTGATGCAAAGTATTGAATGCTCCCTTCAGTTCATATTGAATCTGATATTCAATTTGGTTGACGGTAGGAACAATAACAAAAGAGCCTTCAATTGTCTATGATAGGCTTCAGAATAATGCTTCCAATTGCTTATGGTAGGCTTCAAATGATAATGATGTCTTCGCTTGCTCACGATAGACTTGATAATAAGGACCCCCCCCCCCCCCCCGATTGCTTACGGTAGGATCAATAACAAAAGAGCCCTCAACTGTCTATGATAGGCTTTAGAATAAGGCCTCCAATTGCTTATGGTAGGCTTCAAATGATAATAATATCTTCGCTTGCTCACGATAGACTTGATAATAAGACCCCCCGATTGCTTACGGTAGGATCAATAACAAAAGAACCTTCAATTGTCTATGATAGGCTTCAGAATAATGCCATCAATTGCTTATGGTAGGCTTCAAATGATAATAATGTCTTCGCTTGCTCATGATAGACTCGATAATAAGACCCCCTCGATTGCTTACGGTAGGATCAATAACAAAAGAGCCTTCAATTGTCTATGATAGACTTCAGAATAATGCCACCAATTGCTTATGGTAGGCTTCAAATGATAATAATGTTTTCGCTTGCTCACGATAGACTCGATAATAAGACCCCCCCGATTGTTTACGGTAGGATCAATAATAAAAGAGCCTTCAATTGTCTATGATAGGCTTCAGAATAATGCCTCCAATTGCTTATGGTAGGCTTCAAATAATAATAATGTCTTCTCTTGCTCACGATAGACTTGATAATAAGACCCCCCCCCCCCCCCCCCCCCGCGATTGCTTACGGTAGGATCAATAACAAAAGAGCCTTCAATTGTCTATGATAGGCTTCAGATAATGCCTCCAATTGCTTATGGTAGGCTTTAATGCTAATGAAGTCTTCGCTTGCTCACGATAGACTCATAATAAGGCCCCCGATTGCTTACGGTAGGCATGACGTAATTTGTAAGTGCAAGCTGCAATATCTTTGATAAATGGTCTTCTCATCCATTGGCGAAGCAATAAAGCAAGTGCGAAGGCATAGTGCAAATCCTTTTCAACAATCATGACAAATCAACTGGCAAGCCGGTCGGGCCTGAAGCAAGGAGGGTCTTGGAGTTGATTGTCTACAAATCAGCTGGTGATCCGATCCGGCACAAAGCAAGGAGGGTCTCAGGGCTAACCTGTTAACCTGTTAAACTAAAAGTAAAGCAAGTCATAATATAAAGCAAGTGCAAAGGCATAATTGAAAGCAAGTGCAAAGCAATTTAGCGCGAAACGTAAAGCAACACAAAAGCGATTTAGCGAATCAACAGGCGCGAAAATCCAACAAGAGAGAAGCCCCGCCTGGTGGTCAACCTGAAGAATGTAAAGCAAGGCATCAGTTTTAAAGCAAGTGCGACGACATAATTTAAAGCAAGTGCAAAGAAAAGCTGTGCGGGAATGTAGAGCAATGCAAGAGCCATTTGGCGAATCAATAGACGAGATAGTCCAACAGAGGGAATCCTCGTAGCCGATGGTCAACCTGAAAGAGTAAAGCAAGGTGTTAATTTTAAAGTAAGCGCGAAGACATAATTCAAAGCAAGTGCAAAGCAAAGTAATGCGGAAATGTTGTCAGTGCGATAGCCATTGATAAATCAATTGGCGAGACAATCCGGAAAGGATGGCATTGTGCGGATTATCGCCTGAAACCAAGCGATGCCCTATTTGGCTTAGTTTTGAAAACACAAAACAAGCCTCGGCTTTGTCGCCTATTAGGAATGAAAGTCATAGGGGTAGAAATGCCGCTTGTTCGGCAATAACTCATGACAAAGCATAATGCTTTAAGTTATAAAAGACAATGCGACGCAATCTGTAAGGCAACTTTGGATGCGTGTTAAATAAATTGTTCATCCATAATGCGAATGATCCTTTCATTGCAGGCTTTCATGTTCCTACTCTCAAAGACAAATTGTTAGTTTTGGGGAGGGAGGCGGAAGCGTTTGACTTGTGCAGACTTCATCCTGATCTTGCTGCTTCCTCGTCTTCATTGGACTTGGATTTGCGAATTGCTTTCAGAAACTTGGCTCATGAACTCAAATAGCATGGGAATTTGAGAAAAATAGAGGCAAGGGTAAATTAATTTAATGCAATATAGTAAGTAAAGCAAGCATGCAAATAAAGTCAAAGATGCATTTTGAAAATTTTGCCTTGACTTAAACTTGTAACATATTTTAAAACAAACTGAACGTCCTTTTTCTTAGACTTTGCACTATTCGCTTAGCCAATTCTCGGGATTTGCCAATTGATCTTTTGATAATTGACGGTGTTTCTTGCAAAATTCTGCCCCAGTTATGATTATTTAAATCTTCCACTTGCCTCGCAAAAAATTTGCCCCAGTTATGGTCTTCTAAATCTTCAACTTACTTTGCAAAAATTGCCCCAGTTGTGAATTCTGATACTTCAAATTGCTTTGTAAAAGCTGCCTCAGTTGAAGTTCTAACAGTATTGTTATCCAAAAAGTGCAAAAAGATAACTTTACCGCATCATTCTCAAATTGTTCAGTTGTTTCGTTATGTCACAAGCAAAGTCTTGGCAGGTTTACCAATTTTAATTTTGAAACAGAAACAAATGCAAGCGTAAATAATATAATAAGAATGCAATGCCTTTTTATTTCAACTCTCATAAACTCAAAATGAGTTGATTTAGATTAACATAAGCTTTAAAGTAAAATGCAATTCAGGGCCTCAATCTGAATTAAAATTGAAAATAATGCTACTAAGTTCAATCGCCAAGTTCTTTCAAACAATGTCATTAGCTTCTGGTACTGCATCGTTCACGAGCTAGAGTGTCTACCATCAATCAGATATTGAATCTTACGTGATTTGCATGGTCAACCACTTTTAAAAATCAAACTTCTGCTAGAGAAATAAAAAAAACAAGGAACCTCAAAGGGTAACTATGTTAGTTTGCAGGTCATTCATAAAATTGCACACAAGTCACATAGCGCGCATCACGTAGCGCTTTGCATTTTAAACAAGTTGACATGTGGCAAACACAAGTAGTTGAGCGTAAATAAAAATGCAAGCATTTCCTACCCTGTACGGTGCCTCTTTGTGCCAGAGGTGGGCCTAAGACGCGCAGATAAGTGGTAACGAAAAATAGTTCATGCCAGTTTTGAGCAATTCAGATTTAGAGTAAGCAATAAATAATGACAATAATCGATAACAATCATCTCTCCGCCTTGACACTGCAATTCCGTTATCCCAACTAACTTCCAAAAGTTGGTGTCAACTCGAAATTCTAACATAGCTCATGCTCTCCACAACATCTGCACCAAATTTCTAACCCCAAATGCCTAAACCCGAAACAAACCTCTATACCTTTTGCAAACATCAACGTTCCTCCAAGCACAACTCTCAATTATCTCACAACATCCAAGGGTGAGATTTCCAACTACCTTCACAATACCAGACTGCAAATCATGAAAGGCGCCAATTGGCCTTTCAAAAATAAAAACCTCACTGGTCCTCGGCTTTAGTCAAGCCTCTCAGCTTCCTAGGTTTTGCAAGGCTCACAGACCTTGTTCATAGTGCTCCTCACTGGTCTTCGGCTTTAATCAAGCCTCTCAGTTTCCTAGGTAGCCAAGACCGCACTGGTCTTCAAGGAGGGACCCCATTGGTCGTTTATAGACATAGGGGCTTCACTCTCCTAGTATGCGACAAGCATACTTCATTCCATAAGAATTTGCAGTTGGTTAGTCAACATGGGCCTGCACACACGCAAAGCCATTCACGAGAGGGACCCCACTGATCTTTTAAAGACACCAGGGGCTTCGCCTCTTAGATCTCACTCACCATACCATCTCTAAAACACAAACCAATCAAATTTGCCTAACTTTCCCCGGACTGCAATTCTGTCTATGATCTCAAATTCTATGTGGACTGCTATGACCACATAGATTCTGCTAAATTCTTCCATTTTATGACCTAAAAGACAACATAGGAGACAAAATTCTAAATCTGATTTTGCTCAAAACATGGTTAGGACTGAGGATTCGTCATCACATAGCACATAATATGCATTGTCGTTGGGTTTTAAAAATCCGTTGACGTAAGGGCGGTTTCCTAACTATGGAGGCGGCACCAAGGACCGGGTCCAGACTAAGGTGTAAATGCATGCATGCTCCTAAAGCTCCTTCTAAGTGTGGGTTAACGGTTGAGGCTAACAGGTGAGTGGCAGGCGGCTTCGTGGTCGAATTACGGCCGCGACAATCTGCCGGTACACCAACTCGTCAAAGGGTTCTTTAGTGGAAGAAAGTGCGGGTGCGTATGCACACACCTCGCGGATATTTGAGTGAGAATGCAAGAGGTTCCTAGGAGTGGGGGAAATATGAACGGAATGTCAGTTTATATATGTGCACAAATAAGGGTGTAGTGACATGCTTTCGTGACACACAACAATCAATTAAATTAACTAAGCATGCTCGCAAATAAACAATAGATATAATCATGCTAGTTTCAACATACAAACGCAATAATTAAATAAGCTACGCATACTAGTATCGACATACAATTTCAAACAATACAAACAAACAAATTCGTGAAAGCCTTATGGTTAGAACCATCCGTTATCCCCAGCGGAGTCGCCTTGCATTTTACAACTCATCCTCGCTTATCTTATTTTTTTTAATTTATTTTACTTGCTTTTATTTTACTGCTTCAGAATAATGATCAGCCCAGAGGATCTCCGGGCGGAGCGCCTCGTCAGTTGATTGAAGGAAGAACTTGTTGATAGCATCACAACCAGCATTTACAATTTTATATTATCCCTTTATTTATTTCTTATTCCAATTATTATAGTTTATTAGCAGTTGCTCGCTTACCGTTTGTTAAGTCTTTACAGAATTTTGGCAATACCGCAGCAACATTTGGAGCATAACGTGGAACTTTTTCTTAGCAGTGAACTCGGGCAATCGTTGATATGAGCTAGACTCGTCAACGAGGATCTGAAGAATCGCACTCGAACAAGCAAGTCTTACCTAATCTTTCTTTCCAGATTAGGGGTCAATTTGAATTCTTTTCTATTCGTGCGTCCTTTTCTGTCAATCGTGCGAGTCTTCGTATCTAAGTGTCATTGAACTACATATGACCTGATTCTCTTTCAGCCCGAGATATGTAGGCAACTCAGAAACCGGAGTTCGGCCATATCCATAAGCTCGCATTTTGGTCCTTGGAATCAAAAGTCTTGGTTTTATCAGGACAAAATTGGTTTCCAGTCAACTTTTTTACCTTGAAAACTCTTTCATCCTTTTCCGGGTATAGAGGGGCAGCTGTTGACACCCAATTTTGTCCCGAAAATTTTAATTAATGTTAATTATCTAAATAAAAGTCAATTTCAAAATTTTAAAAGTGAATTAATGAAATTTTGAAGAAAAGCTAAGTTTCGCAAAGCATAGCTCAATTTCAGCCTACCCGTGCAAACCCTTCAATTTCCAATTAACCTAAGAAAGGGCTAATTTTATTCCTATATCTTAAATTCAGCCTAGACATGCAACATCCCTATTTTAATAATTTAACTTAAAGAGGGGCTAAATGAGCAAGCCCCATCCCATTCCAGCCTATCCCGTGCAAAAAAGATATATACACATTACAACACCATTTCTCTTCCAAAGTCAGTTGCCCACAACCCTCTTCCCTATTTCCCTAACCCGTTTTCCCCTGATCGACCCGCGACGATTTCCCTTTTCCCCCAAATTTCGAGCACAACAGTCCAAAATCCACGTCACCCATTGTCCCCCCACTCTCCTTATCTCTCTCCATTCGTACTGTGTACGAGAAATAATCTAAGCCCTTGATTTTTCAAGGAACGATTCAGATCAGTCCGTTCTAGGGGTGAAATGCGGATTTCGAATCCAAACTCAATCTAGAAGAAGGGAATATTCGAATATTTTGTTTGGAGATTCCTGCTCTGGATTGATTTCGACTTTTTGATCCCTAAAAGAGCCGTTAAAAGAGAGGTCAGTTTGGGTATTTTTTTTATAAATTTAGAACCCTAAATGTGGATATATATAGATCGTTAAGCATATTTTTAAAGGGGGAGGCAGAGAATAGAAGGTTCATAGGGGTAGAAAAATAGTTTTGAACAAGGAAGAGATACAAAAGAAAAACAGCAGCAGCATTCTTTCCAGTTTAAGTTTCTTTTAGCATCACTGTTCCTTTCATTGTTTGGTCGCTTTATTGTTCAAATCATCGCATCGCTTCGAGTCGTGTTTTTCAGTTTAAGCTCAGTTCACTGCTCCAAAACAGGTGAAGATCCCAACCTTTTTTTTTGTTTTGTTTTCTTTGTCTTTATATCAGTTTGAGCAACATTTGATTAGTATAGCATAGTTCTATAAAGCCTCGTTGTTATGAAACCTGAAGTAGAAGCTTTGTAAAGTTAAATAGAGTAAATGGTTGATCGATTGCAAGTAAAAAATGGAAGCTTTTGTGCTAGAATATGAAAACTAATTAAAGTACTACTCTTCCCTTTTGAAAATGTATGTAAATCTGTAGTTTTTTTATTTGTGTGTTCTTGTTCAGATATGATGCTTGCTGTTAGTTTTGTGAGTGCATATGCAGGGTGCTGGTCCTGTGTGTGTTAGGGTAATAATGTATGCTTTTAGATGGAGGAGTTGGTTTAGAAGCTGAGGTGGTTTTTGTGTGCAGCTGTTGTGTTCAGTTGGTTAGTGGATGATCGTTGGTTTGCAGGTTGATTGGTAATGCCTGGTGGATTGTAAGAAGGTGATTTTTGAGGTTGTTTTGGTGGTATAGGTTGTGTGTGGGTTAGTGTAAAGAAGAAGGAGATGCCAGGGCCTTTAAAGTGGTATTTAGATAGGAGTTTGATTTTGTGTATTCCAAAGGAGGTGTTCAGGTTGTAGGTAGGGGTGTGCAGGGGTGTCTATTCAGTGTATGTGTGTATGCAGGTATATGTGTGTGTGTGTGCGCGCTATGCTGTCCAGGTTTTGTTCAGGTGTGTATGTAAAGGTTCAGGAGGGTTGTTGTAGTTGTAAGAGGTCTGTTGTTGATTTACAGGTTTTGTCCTGTTTCTGCTTTATGTAGAGAAGCTTAGATCTCAGTTAGTTAGTCAGCTTGTGAGAGAATATGCAGCTGTGAGTTAAATACAGGCAGTTCAAGGTAGGTGCAGGAAGTTCAAGGTAGGTGCAGGCTTTTGTTTGGATGTTTTTCTGATTGCAGGTTGTGCAGGAACCTTGGTTCTTGTACTAGTAGTTTGTTGTGAGTTCAAAGGGGGGTGTTTTGTGGATGTCAGCAGTTCTTAGGTGTGTGTAGGTGCTGCAGGTAACAGCATGGAGTTAAAGAGGCATCCAGGGATTTTGTAGGCTGCAGTTTTGGTGTAGGTGTTTAGTGTGAGTTCTGGAGGTCTGTGAGTTAGCTACAAGTTAGTAGTTTGTATAGGTTGTTTCAGGGTGTTTCTTGGAGCAGTTTAGTCAGGCAGGTGGTGAAGAAGCAGGTTGTCAAGGGGCTGCATATGTTCTTGGCAATGTGAAAGGGTTCTGAAGGTTGTTTTGTTCAGCATGTGCATGTGAGATCCTTTTTTGTTTCTGG
Source organism: Petunia axillaris subsp. axillaris (assembly GCA_029990575.1). NCBI lineage: Eukaryota > Viridiplantae > Streptophyta > Magnoliopsida > Solanales > Solanaceae > Petunia > Petunia axillaris. Next base: position 4,691,083 of record JARKNS010000001.1, on the reverse strand, counting down.
TAGAAGTTTAGAGGGAAGTATAGGATTGATAGGCTATTCAGGTTGGAGGTATTTGAGTTCAGGAGTGTTCATTTGAGGTCTGGTCCTTTGTTTGTTCATTGAGGGAATGCAGGTGTTATGCGAGAGGGTGAAGGGGTCTTAGGGAGTTGGTTCAGTTTGTTGTCTGCATTTGTGGGTATGGTTGTTAAGAGAGGAGCAGAATTAAGGTTTAGCTTGAATACCTGTGTGATGTTGAGGGAGTTCAGGAATGAATCTATCAGAGGTTGGGGTCTGGGCTCTTGCCTGATAAAAGAAGTAGCAGGAATTGAATTGAGGGAGCTTGCGATTGTTCAGGAGAGTTGAAGTTTAGTGTTGGAGGCTAAGAGGGAAATCTGCAGGTTTTAATTAAGTTCAGTGAAGGAGCTTTGAAGTTAGAGGAGGTTTAGGTTGGTTTGTAGGTAGTGTGGTCTAATCTAGCTCCTCTATGGTGTGATGACAGTTTGTTTCTTTATGAAGTTAGTTTCTTTCCTGATGCTTGTGTTTCAATAAGTTAGTTGAAAGTTGTGATAGCAGCTGTTTTACTTCTCAAGCTTAAGGGTCAGTTTGGTTCTTTGGTCTTGATTCTCTCTGCATTTGTCATAAAGGGTTGAGGTGGTGAAAGTTCTTAAAATGAAATAGTCTGAAATCAATAAGACTAGTCCAGTTTCTCTTGGACCTATTTTTAACTTGGTATGTGTCTATTAGGAGAAGTTAAGTCCCCTGTTTAAAATATAAGCTGCAGTGTTGTTTGTTTAGTCTAGATTTCTCTCTTTCCTCTATCAGTTTCAATCCTTAGTCGTGCACTTCCTCATCTCTATTCCTCTCTAATTAGTTCTGAATTAGTTTCTGCTATGTCCTAATTCATGTTATGTGTTCAAGTTGCAAATTTTATTTAGCATCATTTTCTTACCCCCTGTTTCCCCTATACCTAAATCCTGCTAGTTGAGATGAAAGTCAGGGTCAGGTGAAAAGTTATGCCTGAAGTAAATTCTGTAGTTTTAGGTCCTGTCTAGTCACTTTGTTGTTTCCTGTCGTGTAATCTTTGATTTGTTTTCCCGTTATATTTTGAACATGAGAAGCAGCAGGTTGTACCCTTGCCACTGATGTCTTAGCTTCTATTTGAGCTTGCAACTACTGTCAATGAGTTTTGAGTCATAATGAAATCTGCATTTGTTTGAAATTGCTTTAACTTGTTTGATAATGTGATTATAGTTAAGTTTCTATGTTTGAGCTTTTGTTTATCAGATCCTAATTCCTTTTCATCCTTTATTTTCTTGACATGAAACACTCCTCGGGATCGAGTTGGCTAAAACTCACAAACTGGGATGGTATGCATTTGGGAGTTATTGGATCCACTCCGCATTTTCGGGACTTGATATTCCCGAAAATGTAAAAAAAAGAGAAAAGAAAAACGAAAAACTCAAAGTGCAAGGCTCAATGATTGAGTTTGCGCTTCCGGGTTCTATCTTCTAAACTCCATCCTTCCCCGCTCCCTTAGAAAATGCATGTTGTATAGGACTTCCTCATAGACTGGATTAGGAGCCCTGTAGGATAGAAATGATATTTGAATTGTGAATAATTATTGTAAATTACTTAAATTATTTTTTTATATGAATGCTTTGTATCATTTCTTTGCGAATCGCCAATTAATTTATGGATGTTTAGAATCATTTGTCAATTAATGAGTGCAAAATCAAATTCGACTAAAAATCGAACCCTCGTCATAATTCGTATTTGAACTGCTTCTTTATTTATTATATTAAATATTTAATTATTTATTTATCTAATCTAATTTATTTATTTAGTTAATCAATTAAATTTTAATCCTTTATTTATTTATTTATTTACGTAATCTAATTTATTTAATTTCAATTAATTATTTATTTATTTATTTATTTAAATATTTAATTAATCAATTATTATTCATTTACTCCTTTATTTAATATTAATTTAATAAGTATTCATTTATTTGATTAAGTTATTTATTTGCTTATTCATTTATCTATTTATTTATTTAATTAATTAATCCTCTATTATTATCCAATTATTTATCTAGTTTGTTTCATTTAATTATCTAACTTCATTTAACCTTTACTTATTCTATTAATTAATCAATTGATCATTATTTCATTATCCATTTAATTAATCTTAAATTGGGTCATCTATTTATCTAAGTATCGGCATAATTAAAATTTTATCTTATTTATATTATTCCTATTATCCTTATATAAAATTAGCTTTATATACTTATTATCCTTAACAAATTCGTGAAAACCACCGGATTAACCGCATTTAGCGGATTTTCGAAAGTGCTCCCGCAAGGGACCTTCTTTCGAATTTAAAAGAACTACTTACCTAAGAATCTCTGATTTTAATAATTTCCTTTTAAATAAGGAATAAAATTGTACTCTTTAATTAACTTAGGTTCCTAATAATCCTTAAATTAGATGGCGACTCCAAAGAAAGCCGTTTGGAGTCTCCATTTTGTTGAAATCAAATCCCGATGCATACTTGTGTGCATTTCTCGGGAGGGTTCAACAATTCCAGTACCCAACTCTAACTAGAATGGCTTTCTTCCACAACACAAGTCAAAATGGGTATACAGTGTCCACGCATCTGCAAGTTTGCAACCCAACATGTCTGATCTGGTTAATTTCCTTGGAACTATTAATTTGAATCTATGCCTATTTGAATAAATTTTGTTCTTGATATTTCGCACAGATCCACTTTGGGTGTGACAGTACACGGCGGATATGATATCAAATAGATGATATCATACTTTATGTGCTTAGGGTTTGGAACAGTCCCACTCTATCTTCATTTTCTGCTTTTCCATTTAACAAAGGAATCTTTTATCTTGGAGACCGAGAAATGGAAATTAAGTGTTACACGCCACTGGAGCATTCTCCAGTTAAACTTTCACTCTCTATATATTTTTTTTCAATACATCTTACCAGCATTAATTAGGAAGTTTTATTGAACGAAGACAAGGCCATAAGGACAGCCGATAAAGGGGGTACCCAGTTCAGAGTGTGCTGCCAGACCATTTTGGGGGTTGAAGGGAGAGTGGGCTGGATGTATATCGTATGCAACCTTCCCATTGCCATCATTTAATAGTGTTTCAGGATCATGGGAAGGGAAGAAAAAAAAGGTTCTTTTGTGTCATATTCTTTTTAGGGTGGGGGTTGGCTAGAGATTGGAAAAGGAAGACATCTCTTTTGTTCTCAACGAGGTTCATGAGAAGTATGATTGTTTGCTTTCCATTCCCCTACCCCTTGCCACCTTGCTTCCAAAATTTCTTCAGAAGGTGTACCTAGCTTCTTGCTTTTTTTTAATTTTAAAACTTTCTGTTTTTACCTCAGGGAGTTGGAATTTTGCTATCAAGATTGTTTGGCACTGGGAATGGATCTTCTGTATCTGTGTAAGTCCAGAAAAGAACCTTCTGCAGCTTGGCGGTCTCTTATTACATGCATTAGTTGGCTAAGAAGCAGATGTTTCCTTTGAAAACATTCAGTGAGAATGCTGGTCTTTTTGCACTGACACGTGTTGGCAGTAGAAGAGTTGTTCAGATATCTGCTGTGTTCATGATTTTCTTTTCAATTCTCGGTAAATCACCTCTAACAGTTTTGTTGAACAATTCTTGTGGGTTATCTGGATACTTGATTTTCCGCACTCTTGATTTTTCTTCACAACACTATAATCATCAAGGAAATTTGGAGCAGCCTTGGCTTCAATTCCAGCACCCGTTGTAGGTGCTTTGTACTGCGTTCTCTTTGCTTATATAGGTATGTATATGTGTAATGCAAGCAAACACATGCAGATGATCACTGCCAAAATCTTTCATGTTATTCATAGTCGCGAATTGTAGGTTCTTGTGTTGTTCATTCTCTGCAGGTGCTGGAGGCATAAACTTCCTTCAGTTCTGCAATCTTAATAGTTTCCGCACCAAGTTTATATTAGGTTTCTCCATCTTTCTGGGTTTGTCTGTGCCACAGTACTTCAAAGAGTATACTGCCAGTGCTGGTTATGGACCGGTTCACACTCATAAAAGATGGGTATTGGCATTTTAAACTTTTGAATGAATCTGAATAGATGACTTATGTTGCATTCTAGCATGTCTTAAAGAGCTTTCCTGGTTTGTTATTGTTCAGCTCAACGACATGGTCAATGTGCCATTTTCCTCGAAAGCTTTTGTTGCGGGTACCATGGCCTATTTCCTGGACAATACTCTACACAGAAGGTATAATCAGACAGGGAAAGACATAGGCATGCATTGGTGGGACAGATTCAGGTCCTTCAAGGTTGACGCAAGAAGTGAGGAATTTTACTCCCTTCCTTTCAATTTGAACTACTATTTCCCATCTGCGTGATTGGTGACACCATGTAGACAGAAAGGTTCATACTTGCACAAGAGTCACTCTTGAAAGCTATGTTTGGGGTTTGTGGAGCAGGCAGGAACACCAATTTTCTTTCGTATGCAGTATGTACTCTCTTACATGAGAGAGAAGTAGGAGCAGTCTTGACAGTTTTGAAGGTGCCTAGAACAAGTGTTGTAATTAGTTATTTCTCATTGTTGTAGATTCATGGTTTTATGGGTTTAACTAGCAAGTTTGCTGCTATCAAACTCTTGTGTAATGTAACGTAATGCGTGTAGCAAATTAAATCCTCGGTATGAAAATAGAAAGGAATCTCTTGAATATAAGAAGGAAATGTTAACAGTAACCAGCCAGAATTGATTTTGATATGTGTTGTGAAAATAAAAGCTGCAAAGTAAATCAACCAAAGATACTATATAGAGAGAGACACTGATATCTTATTTCATTTCAAGCTGATGTACATAATAAACTGAAATGACTTCCTATTTATAGAAGAAAAGAAGTTGCTGCTTGAGCTACTTGTAAGCTGCTTGTAAGCTACCTGCTTGTAAGCTACTTGTAAGCTGCTTGTAAGCTGCAAGCTGCTTGTAAATCAAGCTTCTTCAGGAAGCTATGGGAGTAATAGACATTCACAATACAACATATTCATAACAATCCCCCTTGGATGTTCATTAATAGATAATGTGCCTCGTTAAAACCTTACTAAGCAAAAACCCTGTGAGAAAAAAGTCTTAGTGAAGGAAAAAGAGTACACTTGTCTTGTAATACGCATTATCAGTTGCCTCATTAAAAACCTTACCAAGAAAACCCAGTGGGTAAAAATATGGTTAAGGAAAAAAGAGTACAACACGTATTTTGCTCCCCTTAATGGAAACGTCGATCTAGGTGTCTAAGTTTCCTCATTCCAATGTTGTATACCATCTTTTCAAAAGTTGCAGGCGGTAAAGATATAATGAAAAAATCTGCCAGATTATCACATGAATGTATTTGTTGCACGTCAATTTCACCATCCTTTTGGAGATCATGTGTGAAGAAGAACTTTGGTGAAATGTGCTTTGTTCTATCTCCTTTTATGAATCCTTCATTCAACTGTGTTATGCATGAAGTATTGTCTTCATATAAGATCGTGGGTATTTTGGTATCACACTTCAGACCACATCTTTCCCGAATAAAATGAATCACTGATCTCAACCATACACATTCTCTACTCGCTTCATCAATAGCTATTAACTCAGCATGATTTGGAGAAGTATCAACCATTGATTGTTTTGTAGAACGCCATGATATGGCCGTACCTCCACATGTAAAAAGATAACAAGTTTGAGATCGACCTTTATGTGGATCAGATAAATAGCCTGCATCTGCATAACCAACAAGATCTGCACCATATTTGTTAGAATAAAACAAACCCATATCAACAGATCCTTTCAGATATCGCAATACCTGTTTGATACCTTTCCAATGTCGATATGTAGGAGCAGAACTAAATCTTGCTAAAACATTAACAGAAAATGCTATATCAGGTCTTGTAGAGTTAGCAAGATACATAAGTGCACCAATTGCAATTAGATATGGTACTTCAGGACCAAGAAGTTCCTCATCCTTTTCTTGAGGCCGGAACGGATCTTTATCCACTTCAAGGGATCGAACAATCATTGGAGTACTTAATGGATGTGCTTTATCCATGTAAAATCGTTTCAATACCTTTTCTGTATATGCAGACTGTGAATAAAAATTCCGTCTACTAAATGTTCAATTTGTAGACCAAGACAAAGTTTTGTCTTTCTAAGATCTTTCATCTCAAATTCTCTCTTTAAATAATCAATTGCCTTTTGGAGCTCTTCTGGAGTTCCAATGAGATTTATGTCATCAACATAAACAGCAAGTATAACAAACTATCATGCTGTTTTCTTTATGAATATACATGGACATTTGACATTGTTTATATATCCTTCCTTTAGCAAGTACTCACTAAGGCGATTATACCACATGCGTCCTGATTGTTTTAAGCCATACAAAGATCTTTGTAATCTGATTGAGTACATTTCCCGAGACTTTGAATTATATGCTTCAGGCATTTTAAATCCTTCAGGGATTTTCATATAAATTTCATTATCAAGTGAGCCATATAGGTATGCTGTAACTACATCCATCAGGTGTATTTCAAGTTTTTCATGTACAGCTAAACTGATGAGATATTGAAATGTTATCCCATCCATAACAGGTGAATATGTTTCTTCATAATCGACACCAGGTCTTTGTGAGAATCCTTGTGCAACAAGACGTGCTTTATATCTTATGATTTCACCTTTCTCATTTCGTTTACGCACAAAGACCCATTTAAAGCCAACTGATTTTACACCATTAGGTGTTTGGACTACAGGTCCAAAAACATCACGTTTGGCAAGTGAGCTCAATTCTGCTTGAATTGCCTCTTGCCATTTTGGCCAATCATTTCTTTGTCGACATTGTTGAATAGATTGAGGTTCAAAATCCTCATTATCTTGCATAATATTAAGTGCAACACTATATGCAAAAACATCATCCACCTCTATTTCTAATCGATTCAAATTTATTCCATCACCAGTGGAATTTATTAAATATTCCTCACTCACTTGAGTCTCAGGTTCATTAATTTCTTCAGGAAATTCAGGATTAATAAGATCTTGGTTCTCTTCAAGAGATTCTTTTATAGTGTCATCTTGATCATTTGTCACTTTCCTTTTTCTAGGATTTCGATCTTTGCAACCCAGTGGTCTACCACGCTTCAGGCGTGCTTTAAGTTCACTGGCTATGACACTACTAGATGGTCCTGTTGGGATATCCATCCGAATTGGTACATTCTCTGCAGTGATATGTGATTTAGTAATCCTTTTCAAATCAGTAAATGCATCAGGCATTTGATTTGCTATATTTTACAAATAAACGATCTTCTGGACCTCCTTTTCACATATGGGGGCACGTGGATCAAAGTGAGATAATGATGGAACTTTCCACACAATTTCTCTATTTATTTCCTTTTTCTCTCCCCCTAATTGTGGGAAAGTTGTCTCATCAAATCGACAATCTGCAAATCGAGCAGTGAATAAATCTCCCGTTAATGGCTCAAGATACCGAATAATAGAGGGCGATTCAAACCCAACATATATTCCCAGCCTTCTCTGAGGTCCTATCTTAATGCGCTGTGGTGGTGCTATTGGCACATATACAGCACATCCAAATATTCGTAGATGAGAAATATTCGGTTCATGGCCAAAAACTAATTGTGACGGGGAGAATTCATGATAATGTGTCGGTCTGAGACGAACAAGTGATGCTGCATGTAGAATAGCATGACCCCAAGCAGTAGTGGGCAATTTTGTTTTCATTGACAGCGGTCTTGCTATCAATTGCAGTCGTTTAATAAATGACTCTGCAAGGCCATTTTGAGTATGAACATAAGCTACAGGATGTTCAACTCTTATTCCGAGTGATAAACAATAATCATTAAAAGCTTGGAATGAAAATTCTGCAGCATTATCAAGGCGAATAGCTTTAATAGGATTATCAGGGAATTGTGCCCTTAATCGAATTATTTGTGCCAACAATTTCGCAAATGCCAGGTTGCGAGATGATAACAAGCACACATGAGACCATCTTGAAGATACATCAGTTAGGACCATAAAATATCAAAACAATCTGGTTTACGACATAGTGTGCTTCAACTGTACCAATCTTTGTACAATATAAGCCAGAAGATAAAATTGGCAACTTTTCTAAAACATATTTTTGGCCAGAGACATTCTTTGTAATACAAAGATATTCATTATTCATTTCATTTATTGTCTCAATATGATATCCATTTCGGCGGATATCTTTAAAACTTAACAAGTTTCTTCTGGACTTGGAAGAGAACAATGCATCATGTATAATAAGTTTTGTTCCCTTAGGCAGAAATATAGTTGCTCTTCCGGAGCCTTTAATTAAATTAGTATTACCAGAAATAGTAGAAACATTTGCCTTTCTCATTATCAAGTGTGAAAAATATTTTCGATCTTTGAATATGGCATGTGTTGTTCCGCTATCAATTACGCAAATGTCTTCAGAATTGATCTTTGATCCAAATAAAGTTTGAGGGATATCCATGTGTTCTTCAAAATAAAATAACATAGATAAAAACAGACATCATATAATACATGCTTTATTATCAAAACAAAACTTTACTAGTATTACTACAATAATATTAAACATACAAACTATTACAAACAACATTTTTAAGTTTCTTTGGCTACGATCCATCACCAGTCAGATGATCTATTTGTCCTTCAGGGATCTGTCCTTCAGGGAACTGTCCTTCAGGGATCTCAAAGAAATCTGCTATGTCCACATGCGTGAAGTCCACATTATCTTCAGACATAAAGTTGGCTTCAACATTATTTCCTTTCTTTTTCAGAGATGCTTGATAGAGATCAACTAGGTACTTTGGCGTACGATAGGTACGTGACCAATGTCCTCTTGCTCCACAACGGTAGCAACCATTCTCTGAATTTTTCGTTTGCACCGCTTCATGCTTTTTATCCTTCCTTTTCCACTGCTGGTGGTCAGAGGATTTTGGTGCATAACGATCATCATGATAGGAGTTTCTTCCTCGACCACGACCACGACCGCGGCCACGACTGGGGCCACGTTTTTGGTGGAAATTCGTCTCATTCACTTCTGGGAACGGAGTAGAACCAATGGGTCGATTTTCATGATTTTTCATCAATAATCTATTATGTTGTTCAGCAACAAGCATATGTGAAATTAACTCAAAATATTTACTAAATTTCATCTCTCGATATTGCTGCTGCAGGAGCACATTCGAGGCATGAAAAGTGGAGAATGTTTTCTCAAGCATGTCACTATCTGTGATATTTTCTCCACATAATTTCAACTGAAAAATAATTCTAAATTAAGCAGAATTATATTCACTGATGGTTTTAAAATCTTGTAGCCTCAGATCGATCCAGTCATAACGTGCTTGTGGATGTATGACCATCTTCAGGTGGTCATACCTGTCTTTTAACCTATTCCACAGCATGAGTAGATCTTTAACCGTGAGATATTCCATCTTTAAACCTTCATCAAGATGATGACGCAGGAATATCATTGCTTTAGCACGGTTTTGATTAGATGCTTGATTATTATTTTTGATGGGTGTCTCCAAGACCTATCGCATCTAAATGGATTTCAACATCTAAAACCCATGAAAGATAACTTTTACCCGATATATCAAGGGCAGTAAATTCAATCTAAGAAATATTAGCGATATATTTAGAAAGTAAAATCCTTACCTTATACCTTTTCCAGATAGCAGAGCCTCGTGCTGATAACGTGTTGTGAAAATAAAAGCTGCAAAGTAAATCAAACAAAGATACTATATAGAGAGAGACTGATATCTTAATTCATTTCAAACTGATGTACATAATAAACTGAAATGACTTCCTATTTATAGAGACTGATATCTTATTTCATTTCAAACTGATGTACATAATAAACTGAAATGACTTCCTATTTATAGAAGAAAAGAAGCTGCTGCATAAGCTACTTATAAGCTACCTGCTTGTAAGCTACTTGTAAGCTGCTTGTAAATCAAGATTCTTCAGGAAGCTATGAGAGTAATGGACATCCACAATACAACATATTCATAACAATATGTCTTTTGTTATAGAACATGAAAAATGATAAGTAGAAACAATGAAATAGTTGAATAAATTTCTTAGTTACATGAATAAAAAGGAGATTAAATAGACATCCAATCATAAAACACAATAGTAGTAAAGATTAGGTGAGATACATAGTGAATTGTTAGAAAATAAATTGTAGAAACGGAAAAGGGATAAGTCAAAGTTATAATTTGTAGGAAGCATTAAGTTAAGAAGATCGAAGAATAATAGTAGTACTAATTCATTATGTTTTTAATTTTTAAAGGAGACAGGTATAATATCTTTTCATGTATGTATTAATCAAAATCAAGAAGCAAACATTTTTTCAAATTGTTTAGTGGAAGATGGACCCTAAGAATGTAATCATAATAGTATAATAAAATAAAAATGAAAACAAAAATAGGGAACAAGTAAAAAAGGAGAAGCAGAAGAGTATGAGAAGAAAAGAATGTTCAACAATGGAGAATGAAGGTGGTGCTGGTGCTGGTGCTGGTGCTGGTGCATCCCCACAAACAGAAACCCTAATCAACGCATTCTGCGAAATCACATCATCTTCTTCCAAATCGGCCGCCCTTTTCTTCCTCGAAAGCCATAATTTCAACTTAGATTCCGCCGTCTCCACTTTCCTAGAAGAAGAACAAACCACCACCACCCCTCCTCCCTCCGCCGCCGCCGGAACCACCTCTAAACTGCCGGAATCTCCGTCGGACTCACAAAAATCTTACTCTCCTTCAAACTCCGAGTCTTCTTCGCCATCTCCATCTCCTCCTCCTCCTTCCAAACGACAACGGAATTCTTCTACTGCTTATAATTTGAGGTCTTCTAGAGTTGCACGCGTCCCTCAAAGCGCTGCTGCTGGGAGGCGAAGCGATGCGATTCGGCGAACTACTACTACTACTACTACTACTACAGGCTCTGGGAGTGACTCTGATGAGTATTATTCTGGCGGCGAGAGCGAGAAAAGGTATTTTCGTATAATGGAAAGTGGATACTAAATTGTTTCCAAATTAGAAATGTGGCATCACGGATTAATAATGAAATTGTACTATTCTTTTTGGAACTATATCTTACTTCGACCTTGATATTGATATTAAAACTACTCCTTCTGTGAGAGAGGAGTGTGACATTCTTTAGGACAACTTAAAAAGGGAAGAGTGTGATATAAACTGTGAGAGAGGAGTGTCAATCTTGTTTTATAGACTTATTAGGGTTCATAAAGTATTTTCCTTATAAAAAAAAGGGTTCAGAAAGCATAACCTATCCTAGCTCTAGATAAAGGAAGAGAGACGCAATAGTACTTATCCAATGTTTGGGAGGATACCAGCATCGGAGCTAAACTTGAGTGGATGGCCTAATTTACTAGGATAGGTGACCTCCAGAAAGTCTGTGTTGCGTCCTCGACTCCAACTAATTTAGGATTGAAGTCAAGTTCCAATCCTAGTAGCAACACCTTGCTAACATGGGTTCCTCATACTAGCCTTTAACCGCTGACCTAGTGGAGGACTTGTTAATCAACCATTGAAATTGAACCCAAGGAAGACTAGTACTGACACTTGATTTGAGTCTATCTGCTCAAGCCTCTTGGTGGATTAGTCCAAATGCACGAAGCCAGTTCATACACCACCCATTTAGAAGTAAGTTTGGTGGAATTGATCTTGAGAACTATGACTTTGCTTGGTACGAATTCATCATACTGTAGGTTATCATACCCCTTCATCGGTGATGTACGCTTGGTAGTGCTTTTTTACTACTGCTTTATATCTAGAAGTGATCACCATCCACTTTGTAATTGGTTAGAGTTAATAATAGTGTGAGAGTTACTGGGTTAACACGTTATGAGGGATATTACTGAGTTTCGGTATTGGGGTCGTGGTTAGGTGGATAAAAGGACTACATATGTAGTTAACACTAACATCCCTTTCATTCTAATGCCAACTCCAGGGTGCCACTTTTCCCCTCATGCACCCAGTAGAAGTTGCTAATCTCGTACCAGTTAATACTAGATTGTGGTCGTAGTTCTCCCTGTTCTCAATCTGTTTGTATCATTAATCTTTTTTGGTTCTTCTTTTTACTACTGTTTTTCTGGCTTTTCTCCTTGTGTTAAAGGATAAGACGAAAGTCTCCTGTTCTCTCCTCCTATTTTGCGGAAAAACCTGTCATAGTCTTTCTATTTTCATTTTCTCTGCCTAAACGTGCCAGTAATGGTTCTAAGACCCCAAGAAGAATGACTGAAGAGAACAGTTGTCATACCGTTATTATAAGAGGAGCCGCATTTTTTTTTTTTTTTTGAGAAAGAAAGAGGAACCGCAGTATTATCCCTGAACATTGACGAGTTGCAGTTCATTTATCTTGGTGGAGCTTTGAGAGTCCAAGCTCCTTTACAGGGTTCTCCATACGTGAGCTGACGATATGTGCAGATATTTTCTTCCTTGAGGTTCCATTGGAAGTCAAAAAAGAAATACTCTAATATGTTTCTTATAGGTAAAGTATACAGAAAATGTTTTGGTCATTCTTGTTCTTAGTTGTCGATGGAGTCCTCGCCTCTCTTTCTAGGCTGGTATGGAGAGATGATAGGAAGTTTACTGGAAAAGATCTCCTTGTATCTGGTCATTTGACTAGAAAAGTTAAATTGAAAGAGGATGGTCATTACAAATTTATTTCAAATCCTGCAAACTTGATTTGCAAGAACATTCTTGGAGGAAAGGTTTTTGTGTGGATCATGCAACATTGATATGTTGTCAGGGGCTGTGCTATGAGGCTTCTTTTTCTTCTTCTTCTCCTCTCTCTCTCTCTCTCTTTTATTTTTAATTTGGTTTTGTTTTTTTTACACTTTGAGAGAGAATCTAATTATCCATGGTTTATGGCCAGTTTAAATCACCTCATCTCACGTTCACTTCTTGATTCCCATCAGCACTTTGATTATAATTATATCAGCAGCGTTAACAACATTTAGACAGTGAATTCAGATTTTACTGCAGTGGTATTTTCCGTGTTAGGTTCCTCATGGAGGCTTTTTTTTAAAAGAAATCTCATGCATAAATTTTTAAGAGATTTTTGACATCAGTTCAATGCCTTTCTTCTTGCAGCCTTCTGAAATATGCGAGCAACTGGCAGTCCAAGTTGATGTCTATAATTTTGACAATTTTTTAAGGCAGTAGCTGATCATATTTACATGGAAGTTATCTTGAAGGACCTAGAATTTTTTGGGATCCATGCATACTTAGTGAAAGATAGGGTATAATAGAAGACATGTTAGCACTTCTATTAGAGGTGCGATGCTTTCTAGAAGTGGTTTAGCCCTTGAGAGATTTATACGTTTAAAAGTTTAGAGAACTTCATGTAATTTTATTTGTTTTTGCATAATATTGGCATGAGATGAGTTTAAAATGGAGTGACATGTAGGCTGTAGCTGGCCCCAACTTCTTGGGGTTGGGGTGTATTAGTTGTTTGTTTGCCTGACCTTATTATTATTAAAATCTTTGCTCTGATTGATTGCCAGTGCTACTCTTACTGCTGCCAACTTGCATCCTCGCCACTATTTCCATTTATACAGACGTTCTAGTAACATCCATATATATATATGTATATATATATATAGAAGTTAGAACTCAAACAGGAAAAACTCTTAGTTCTCCACTTTTACTAACAACCTGTGTTGGCAATGGTTTTTTGTTTCTTCCTGTTAAGAAAAGTCTTCTATATTTTAAATTAAGGGGCATAAAAAATCAAGTATGTTTGCAGCGGTGAAGTTTGTATGGTCTAAGATCGCTTGGAGCTCAATTTAACTGCTGCTTACTCTTTTCTTTTAGTCTTTAGTCTGTTAGGATTTCCTATGCTCTACTCCTTGTTTTCTCAAGGAATTGGAAGGCAAACATTAAATGGTTTTTCTAAGATTTAAATCTCAATTCAGATGATAACATCTTAGATGGATAAAACCTGTACAAACTAGTTTTCTGAAATATAACTACATTTGCACCTTCATGTTGCTGATCAAATTCCTTTTGTAGCGGAATGCTTGTTCAAGATCCATCAAAAGGGAATGACGTGGATGCAATATTTGATCAAGCTAGACGACATGCAGCTGTAGAAGGACCTTTGGAGTGCCTTCCATCTCCAAGCTCAAGAAGCCTTACTAGAACTGCAAGACGACTTACAGATGAGGCTGAGTCTTCTGTTCCTCAGCCACCTGAAAATGTTACCCAAACTATCACATTTTGGAGCAACGGGTTCACTGTAGATGATGGCCCTCTGCGTAGGTTCTATGATCCAGGAAATGCCTCTTTCTTACAGGTAATATAGTTTACATCAGGATTTTTACCTTCCAAATTTATGTGCTATTGTTCGTCTACACGGTTCCGCACTCACTGCATGCTGTTTCTCACTTGAGTCAACTAAGCTATTTGCTTAGAGTAAAATTAGTAGAAAGCATTTGCTGTTCAACTTTTTCATACAATGATTAGTATTCTACGGTTGAAGCTGTCGCAAACAGAGCATGGTTGGAGGATAGAGTGGTTTGATCTTTAAATTCAACAGACACATTTTGTTATATAGGTATGTTTGATCTTTATCTCCCTTGTGAAAAAAGAATTTGATCTTACATCTCTTCTACTAGAGCTCAGGGATATATCTTTGGGAAGAGTCTGGATCTTGGTAGAATCTTATTCGAACCTCCATTTCAAACTACCTTATGTTAACAATATTCAACTTCAACCTAATGAAACACAAACACCACGTTCAAGAAATGTTATGGGAGACACTAACCCCGCTCATTATTTTTCTTTTGATGAGTAAAATCCACTCATGGTTATTCTTAAAAAAATAACTTCTGGAGCAGATACCCTTCATGCTTAATATTTGGCTCTGCAACTTGAAAGCTGCTTTCATGCATTACGCCTGGCTAGATATGAATTAGGAGGTCCCTTGTATGTTTAGAAATGTTGTGTTATTTTAAACGAATTAAAAGAGCCCCCCTCTTTTGGAGTGCATGGCTAAGAACTGAGTGAATCATTCTTGTTTTTGTTTCATTTAAATGTGCTTCAAAGTCCTCTAATTTTACATTTACGTTCGTCATGGGTTCAAACTCTGCCGCAAACAAGAACCTGGTTTCTGCATTGAGAAGGGTAGAGGGGCGCTGTCACGACCCAATTTAGGGCCGCAACGGATGACCAACACTAAGTGTCGATCATCACTAATCCTACTGATAATCTGCTAACCATTATAACTGATAAACAGAATAAGCATAAACCTAGCTGATAAGGAGTATGCAATGCAAAAAGATGACAAGGCTAACATAAGCTGACATACATAACATACTGACTGCACCACACATGGACATATCTACAGGCCTCTAAGAGTGCTGATCTGAATATACAAAGGACGGGACAAGGCCCCGACATACCCAAGCTGGCTGACTGTACACATACCAAAGGATAAGTAACTCCGGGAGTAAGCGGAGTGACTCCAATAGCTGATAGATGGCCTACTAACATGGTCCAAGCGTTGATCTATCTGCACCTGCGCGGCATGAAACGCAGCGCCCCAGAAAAGGGCGTGAGTATGATATGTACCAAGTATGTAAGGCATGAGCATATAATATATCATAGCTGAATGAAACTGTAAGGGTGGAATATAAATATGTAAATATGAGCTGGAGCATAGCAATATAGCTGGAAATCTAAAGAACGTACTAAACATGATCTGAATATGAACTGAAGTCTAGCTGCATCTAGAACTGAAGACTGAGCTGAACTATACTGATAAATAACTGTAATATGACTGATAGCTGGTAACTAGAAACTGGAACTGATAACTGTCAACTGATACTGACGCTAAGAACTGGTGGCTGATAACTGAGAACTGATAACTGGTATTGAGCTAAAACTGAACTGTTATCTGAACTGGTACCTGTCTGGTGTTATGGGCTATATCCCCCCAAATCAGGTAACTGAACATCTGAACTAGTACCTGTCTGGTGTTATGGGCTGTATCCCCCCAAATCAGGTAACTGAAAACCAGAACTAGCCTCATGTATAATCATGTAGTGCATACTGTGGCTATATACGCGTATATAACAAACCTGGTGGGTGTTATGGGCTATATCCCCCCAGCCAGTAATATCTAGTCTCTCTGGTCAGAGTGTGTGAATGACACCCGGTCACACTAGGTGTTTCAACTCCCGCCTGAACCAGAGGGGCTGTATCCCCCAGACGGGTAGTATCGCACGCGACCGGACTGTGTGTCCAATGTCCAGCCTCTATGGGGGACTCCAAATTACACATAACATGATCACAATATAAGCATAAGCATGTATGAGGCATAACACATGTGGCAACAACATATATGGACTCAAAGGAATGATAAGAAAACTCTGGATGGAATTATAGACACAACCTGAAACTTAGAATTTGTCTAACTCTTTGATTTTTAGAAAAATTTCGGCAGAGTTTCCTCTGAAACTGGATGATCCGCAAAAACAGAACCAGCACTATACTATACACGGGAATGGATACCCGGATAAACTGATAACATAAAAATATTAAACGGATGACAAGATGAGATGACTGGATGACATAACAAATCTGCAGATAGAATGTCTGGACAGCACCACTGTCCTGCCTTTCGACCTAATTTTCAGAGTGTAGATCAAAGATATAGACTTCATGGTCTGCATGAAAGTTGTAGATATATGTCTTAGGGTTCTGGAAATTTTTAAAGAATATAAATATCAATTTTGTGCAAGGAGTTATGATCAATATACTAACAACTGTCCAAAGATCAAAACAATTTTTCCAGATTTTGAAACGTTTTGTCTTGTTGATTTGGACGTCTTTCACCTTGGATTTTAGTACCAAATTAAGTATATACAAGGTTTCTCAGAAGAAATACTAAGTTTAAAACTAAGAAAAGCTTCAAAAGCTAAAAGATACATGCCTTGCCAAAACAAAGGTTTAGTCTTACATACCTTTGATGTTTCTTGCTTCTAAACCTTGTTTCCCTTGAATTCAACACCTTCTAAAGCTTAAACAAGCTTAATCGCGTAGAGCATTTTGACGCAATCTGTCTTCAATGTCGAGTTAAGATTGGCGTCCTTCTTTCAAAATCATAAAAATTGCTTGAAAACTCATGGAGGAACTGTTCATCTCTTGATATTTCTGTAAATGACGAGGAGAAGATGAGTTTTCCCTTTTATACTCGAAAAAATTCAGTTTTAGTCCTCTTTTGCGCTTATGTTCCTTTTTCTGGCCTGACTTCTGACGCTCATATCTTTTTATCTATAAGTTGTATGAACAAACCGTTAAAAGTGTTGGAAAATACACTCCAAGACCTTCAATTTGATATATAATATGTCCCTAAAAGACCTCATATAACACATCAAATTAATTGCTGAAAAAGCTCCATTACAAGGCAATTCCTTAGTCTGTTTTTCCGCAACTTAAATCTGATTTTTCCCAAACTTTATATTCAACATATAAACATCATATATGGTCATATTATTACTTTAAACTCACTTAAATCATTCTTAACATGATATTATAATGATATACGTCAATTTAGACTTACGGGGTTTAACAATATTCCCCCGTTAGGAACATTCGTCCTCGAATGTTAAATGAAGTATGTAGAATCATTAAGCAACGATCTGTTACATACTCGAAGTAATGAAGAGATGTGTATATTTGGCCCTCATGTCATTTTTTCAGCTTCCCAAGTTATTTCTTCTATATTATTGCTTTGATATAGCATCTTAACTAAAAGAATGTCTTTCGTCCTTAGTCGACGAATCTGCCTCTTTAAATTGCAACTGGCACCTCCTTATTAGTCAACTGCTCTGTGATCTGTATATCCTCTACTGGTACAACTCTAGAAGGATCTCTGACACATTTTCTGAGCATGGAAACATGGAATACTGGATGTACCTCCTGAAGGTCTGCTTGAAGGTCTAACTCGTATGCTACACGCCCAACTCGCCTGATAATATGCTATGGACTAATAAATCTAGGGCTAAGCTTTGCCTTCTTTCCAAATCTCATAACGCCTTTCATAGGTGATACTTTCAGGAATACCTAATCGCCAATATGAAATTCTAAATCTCGACGTCGGTTTTCTACATAGGACTTCTGCCTACCTTGTGCTGCTAATAATATTTCCCTGATTAATTTGACTTTATCAACTGCCTGTTGGATTAAATCTGGACCTATTAATTGAGACCCGCCAACCTCAAACCATCCTATAGGAGACCTGTATTTGCACCCATATAAAGCTTCATATGGCACTATTATTTGTATGCTAGAACGATAGCTATTATTATATGCAAATTCTATCAACAGTAGATGATCACTCCAGCTGCCTCCAAAATCTAACACGTAAGCTCTAAGTATATTTTCTAATGTCTGAATGGTCTGCTCAGACTGTCCATATGTCTGGGGATGAAATTTTGTTCTCGGATTCACCTGTGTCCCTAAACCTGTCTGGAACGATCGCTAGAAATTAGCTATAAATTGGTGCGCCCCTGTCTGAAATAATAGATAATGGAATACCATGTAGGCGCACTATCTCTCTGATATAAAGTCTGGCATAATCCTCTGCTGTATAAGTAGTTCTAACAGGCAAGAAATGAGCTGATTTAGTAAGCCTGTCAACTATAACCCAAATAGAGTCATACTTGCTCCGCGTACGGGGCAAGCCTGTAATGAAGTCTATATTCACTGCTTCCCATTTCCATGATGGAATATCGATTTCCTGTAACAAGCCACTAGGTTTTTGATGCTCGACTTTAAGCTGCTGGCAGTTAGGACACTGAGCCACAAATACTGCTATGCCACGCTTCATTCCGTCCCAACAGTAAAACTGCTTAAGGTCATGATACATCTTAGTCATACCTGGGTGAACAGTGTATCTGGAATAATATGCCTCGGACATAATCTATCCACGTAAATTTGCAACATCAGGAACACAAAGTCTATCTTTATACATGAGAATCCCGCCACTAGTAACCTTGTATGGTGACTCCAATTTTCTTCTGGCTATTTGTCTGTATTCAACTAGAACTGGATCCTCATACTGGTGCTGCTTTACTTATGTCACTAGGCAAGTAGTGGTTGCATTCTGAACTGTAACTCTTGCGTCCTCTGAATCTATTAATTTGACTTCCATGTTGGCCAATTGGTGGAGTGTATGAGCTAACTTTATTTTCTCTGGTTGTAAATAAGATAGACTACCCATAGGCTTGCGACTAAGGGAATCAGCAACAACGTTCGCTTTACCCGGATGATAAAGAATGTCCATGTCATAGTCCTTCAGCAACTCTAGCCACCGCCTCTATCATAGGGTTAGCTCCTTTTGCTTAAATATGTACTGGAGGCTCTTGTGATCCGTATAAATATCAACATGAACACCGTAAAAATAATGTCTCCAAATCTTCAATGCATGAATGACTGCTGAAAGCTCAAGATCATGGGTGAGGTAGTTCTGATCGTGCTTTTTCAGCTGCCTAGAAGCATAAGCAATTACTCTTCCATGCTGCATCAAACACAACGAAGACCAATTCGAGAAGCATCACAGTAAATGACATAGCCCTCAGATCCCTCTGGAAGTGTAAGTACTGGAGCTGTTATCAACCTGTTCTTTAGTTCTTGGAAGCTGTGCTCGCAAGAATCAGACCACTCAAATTTAGCTGATTTCTTTGTCAATCTGGTAAGTGGAGCTGCAATGGAGGAAAAACCCTATATAAACTTTCTGTAATAACCTGTCAAACCCAGAGAACTACGTACTTCAGTTGGCGTCGTAGGCATGGGCCAATTCTTCACAGCCTCGATCTTCTGGTCATCTACTTTAATTCTTTCTGCTGAAACTATGTGGCCAAGAAATGCCACTGAATCTATCTAGAATTTACACTTTGAGAACTTAGCATATAATTGTTGGTCCCAATGAGTACCCAATACTGTGCGTAGGTGCTCCGGATGCTCTGATTCAGACTTTGAATAGATGAGAATATCATCAATAAATATAATCACAAATAAATCTAGATAAGGCCTGAATACGCTGTTCATCAGATCCATAAATACTATTGAGGCGTTAGTGAGTCCAAACGACATCACTAAAAACTCATAATGGCCATACCTAATCCTGAATGCAGTCTTAGGTGTATCATATTCTCTGACTCTAACCTGATAATAGCCTGATCGCAAATCTATCTTCGAGAAGCACTTGGCACCCTGGAGCTGGTCGAACAGGACATCAATCCTGGGCAGAGGGTATTTATTCTTGATTGTGACTTTATTCAGCTGTCTTTAATCTATGTACATGCGTAGAGAGCCATCTTTCTTTTTCACAAACAATACCGGGGCTCCCCACGGGGAAATGCTAGGTCTGATGAGGCCTTTATCTAACAAATCCTTCAGTTGCTCCTTAAGTTCTTTCAGTTCTGCTGGTCCCCGAAGAACATGCCCCTGAGGGCGTGCTGGTGCTGAGGAAGCTACTACTGATCTAGCTGGCTGGGCTGCACCACTATCACCCCTAGTCGGGCAATCTCTCATGAAATGGCCTGCCTCACGACAAATATAACAAGTATCAACTCCTAACTGACATGGACCCAAGTGGCGTTTACCACAATCTAAACATCTGGGATATGTCTGACTGGCCGGTATAGAAGTACCACGATTCTTAAATCCTGAAGTCTGTGATGTGTGACTAGATCTAGACTGAGGAGATCTATCAAATCTCAGGCCACGAGACTATGGAGGTATACTAGCTGGTGGTTGTCTAACACTCTGCTATCTACTCGCTCCAGACGTCTCTCCAAACGAACCAGAAAATCTGCCCCTCTTGTCTAGCACTTTATCCTTGTCGGCTCTCTATTTCTGCTTCCTCTCCTCAAGTAAGAAAGCAAATGCCTGAATGTGATGTTCATACATGACTGCATAGCAACTGTCATACGCTCGTTCACTAGGTGTGGAGCTAGTCCCACTATATACATGTGAATTCTATCCTCCATACTCACTACCACCGTAGGGACAAACCATGCTAAAGAATTAAAGCAATAATTATACTCTTCTACACTCAAACTTCCTGTCTCAAGGTCAGGAACTGATTAGCACGGGCTCCCTATGTCTCTATAGGCATATACTGATAAAGGAAGGCATATGAGAATTCCTTCCAAGTCGTGGGAGTAGCATCAGGCCGTCTAGATAGCTCCCATGTCTGATATCACCCTGCTGCTAGGTTATGCAATCTGAATGCTGCCAACTCTACTAACTCTGTGTCTGACACGTGCATAACCCTCAACACTTTGGCTATCCTCATTAGAAAATCCTGAGGGTCTTCTCTTTTCCGGGATCCGGTAAAGACGGTAGGCTCTGGCCTGATAAAATCATTGATCCTGGATCCAACATCTCCCTGGGCATCTGCACTGTGTTGTCTAGTCTGAGCAACTACAACACTGGTCGATAATCTGATGGCATCCCTCATTTCCTGCCCCTGACTATCAGGCTAGAAGGTGGAGGTATAGTAGCTGCAGTACCTCTAATATCACCCTGAACTGATAGGATTTGTGAGGCCTCAGATGGAGCCTCAGGTCTGGACTCCTCACTCTCATCCACCTTAGGTGGCACTCTACTAATACCCTGGCCGGCAATAACCTTGCCCTTCTGGGCAGCTGTTAGTTTCTTTAGCGGCATCGCTTTGCTGAAATTACTATTGTTAGAAAGCTGAATTATATAATCATGGCTCTATCACACGATCTAGAGAAGAAAGAAAGACAATTGTCCTGAAGCGCCTTGTACCCTCCTGTTCAAAAGTATGGCGCGCAACATACTCCTGAACAAGACTCTACTAGACACGGCCTGTAGACACCCTAGGACTTAACTGCTCTGATACCACTTTTGTCACGACCCAATTTAGGGCCGCAACGGATGACCAACACTAAGTGTCGATCATCACTAATCCTACTGATAATCTGCTAACCATTATAACTGATAAACAGAATAAGCATAAACCTAGCTGATAAGGAGTATGCAATGCAAAAAGCTGACAAGGCTAACATAAGCTGACATACATAACATACTGACTGCACCACACAGGGACATATCTACCGGCCTCTAAGAGTGCTGATCTGAATATACAAAGGACGGGACAAGGCCCCGACATACCCAAGCTGGCTGACTGTACACATACCAAAGGATAAGTAACTCCGGGAGTAAGCGGAGTGACTCCAATAGCTGATAGATGGCCTACTAACATGGTCCAAGCGTTGATCTATCTGCACCTGCGCGGCATGAAACGCAGCGCCCCAGAAAAGGGCGTGAGTATGATATGTATCAAGTATGTAAGGCATGAGCATATAATATATCATAGCTGAATGAAACTGTAAGGGTGGAATATAAATATGTAAATATGAGCTGGAGCATAGCAATATAGCTGGAAATCTAAAGAACGTACTAAACATGGTCTGAATATGAACTGAAGTCTAGCTGAATCTAGAACTGAAGACTGAGCTGAACTATACTGATAAATAACTGTAATATGACTGATAGCTGGTAACTAGAAACTGGAACTGATAACTGTCAACTGATACTGACGCTAAGAACTGGTGGCTGATAACTGAGAACTGATAACTGGTATTGAGCTAAAACTGAACTGTTATCTGAACTGGTACCTGTCTGGTGTTATGGGCTATATCCCCCCAAATCAGGTAACTGAACATCTGAACTAGTACCTCTCTGGTGTTATGGGCTGTATCCCCCCAAATTAGGTAACTGAAAACCAGAACTAGCCTCATGTATAATCATGTAGTGCATACTGTGGCTATATACGCGTATATAACAAACCTGGTGGGTGTTATGGGCTATATCCCCCCCAGCCAGTAATATCTAGTCTCTCTGGTCAGAGTGTGTGAATGACACCCGGTCACACTAGGTGTTTCAACTCCCGCCTGAACCAGAGGGGCTGTATCCCCCAGACGGGTAGTATCGCACGCGACCGGACTGTGTGTCCAATGTCCAGCCTCTATGGGGGACTCCAAATTACACATAACATGATCACAATATAAGCATAAGCATGTATGAGGCATAACACATGTGGCAACAACATATATGGACTCAAAGGAATGATAAGAAAACTCTGGATGGAATTATAGACACAACCTGAAACTTAGAATTTGTCTAACTCTTTGATTTTTAGAAAAATTTCGGCAGAGTTTCCTCTGAAACTGGATGATCCGCAAAAACAGAACCAGCACTATACTATACACGGGAATGGATACCCGGATAAACTGATAACATAAAAATATTAAACGGATGACAAGATGAGATGACTGGATGACATAACAAATCTGCAGATAGAATGTCTGGACAGCACCACTGTCCTGCCTTTCGACCTAATTTTCAGAGTGTAGATCAAAGATATAGACTTCATGGTCTGCATGAAAGTTGTAGATATATGTCTTAGGGTTCTGGGAATTTTTAAAGAATATAAATATCAATTTTGTGCAAGGAGTTATGATCAATATACTAACAACTGTCCAAAGATCAAAACAATTTTTCCAGATTTTGAAACATTTTGTCTTGTTGATTTGGACGTCTTTCACCTTGGATTTTAGTACCAAATTAAGTATATACAAGGTTTCTCAGAAGAAATACTAAGTTTAAAACTAAGAAAAGCTTCAAAAGCTAAAAGATACATGCCTTGCCAAAACAAAGGTTTAGTCTTACATACCTTTGATGTTTCTTGCTTCTAAACCTTGTTTCCCTTGAATTCAACACCTTCTAAAGCTTAAACAAGCTTAATCGCGTAGAGCATTTTGACGCAATCTGTCTTCAATTTCGAGTTAAGATTGGCGTCCTTCTTTCAAAATCATAAAAATTGCTTGAAAACTCATGGAGGAACTGTTCATCTCTTGATATTTCTGTAAATGACGAGGAGAAGATGAGTTTTCCCTTTTATACTCGAAAAAATTCAGTTTTAGTCCTCTTTTGCGCTTATGTTCCTTTTTCTGGCCTGACTTCTGACGCTCATATCTTTTTATCTATAAGTTGTATGAACAAACCGTTAAAAGTGTTGGAAAATACACTCCAAGACCTTCAATTTGATATATAATATGTCCCTAAAAGACCTCATATAACACATCAAATTAATTGCTGAAAAAGCTCCATTACAAGGCAATTCCTTAGTCTGTTTTTCCGCAACTTAAATCTGATTTTTCCCAAACTTTATATTCAACATATAAACATCATATATGGTCATATTATTCTTTAAACTCACTTAAATCATTCTTAACATGATATTATAATGATATACGTCAATTTAGACTTACGGGGTTTAACAGGCGCACCCATTATCCACCGAATTTCGAACGATATGCCACTAGTGCTCGTGCATATTTCGGTAATTAAAAAAAATGTTGCATTTACATTTTTATTTTTCAATTAGTATTTTTACATTTATGTTTTTTTAACAATCACGTTGTCTACGCAAGCTCCAATTTACAAGGTAGCAATTTATGAAATTGTTATCTGAAAGGGAAATATTGTTGTATAGATAAATAAGCTTACAGACGCTTCTGGATGAAGATCATCCAATTATCATGATTTATTAAAGAAGAAAGTTTCTTGTCACTTAGAAGCTTGAACTAGTTCTCGTACTGAAGTCATGAATCTTTTAAAGACCGGTAACCTATTATTGGATGTAATTGATAAATGATATCGGAGTCTCTTAGCTGCTCCGGGAAATGCATACATCAATGGAGTATTTACTGTGCCCTTGTATGTCATAGTCTGCAACATTCTGTTTATTTCATTTTGATGTATGCTGTGCCATATAGAATTGTTAACACCCCGCTCCCCCCTTCCGCCACAGCAAAAAACAGCGCTTTGAAAATGTGAAAACAGGATTTACATTTGCATCAACGTTTTCTCTCCTTGATCTGCAGTTCTTTGGCACAGTGGATGGAAATTTATCAGTAAGTGAAATAATCTGTGATTTTTTTTGAGTCTCATTTTTGTGCAAGTATACGTGAATTTGGATCCATAAACAACACTTTATTGTGAATTTTTGATACCTTGAAAATTGCTGTTGTCTTTCCGTGCTGCTTTGATTCAATCAGAAAAGAAGGATTGAGATTCATCCTTCATTGAATTTGGATCAATACAACTTCCTATTGTTGGATTTAGACCAATATCTTGTGCAATTTCAGATTCTTGTTGCAAAGACAGAAGCACCACAACTCATTTAAGCTTTATATGCTGGCGTACACTTCTTGTATTCTATCTATTTCCACTCCAGACTTGCTCCTAATATTTGGTCGTGAATGCAGAGTATTCGGAAGTCTGAATGTCCAAAGGAGCTTGAGCCAGTGGATAAGAAGACCTCTGTCCGTGTTAATCTCATAAGGAGAGAAGAGAAGTGCCCGGTAGGTTTTCTTCCCTCAAATAGCAAAAGCGTCTCAGTTTTACTCCTGAAACATTTGCGCGTAACGAAGTTTAGTTGGTTTTATCTCTGGGGTCCTATTTGCAGGTACCAGGAAAGCGCCGTGCTCCATTTCAGGGTAAGGGAAGAACTTTGGGTAGTAAAAGCAATGCTGTACCGGTAGAGTCAACAGTGGCGGTCTTATCATTGACCGCAGCTCCAGCACCATCAGTAGGCCTGGTTGTTGATCAGACGCAGCCTTCAACCTCAATTCAAATCAGGTTAGCAGATGGTACACGAATGGTTTCACGGTTCAACTACCAACATACAATCAGAGATATACGAGGATTTATTGACGCATCAAGGCCTGGTGCACCGAGGAGCTATCAACTGCAGACAGTGGGTTTTCCTCCCAAGCAACTTGCTGATCTTGACCAGACAATAGAACAAGCTAGCCTAGCCAATTCAGTTGTGATTCAGAAACTTTAGCTATTTCACATTTTATGAAATCTAATGCGGTTACCACCAGGAGCTGTTATCCATATACACTGATATATTTATTCTAGGGAGAATATCTAAATTTGCCCCTGATCTACTTGATGTTGTTTAACTTTGCACTACGTTAATTTACTCTTTCAAATCATACCATATTTGGCCTTCTTTGGACTTTCACCTTAGCTGGTTCTCTTCTTTAAGCCATGTGGATCATGCTTTCAATCTTCTAGACGAAAACTGGACCACTTGATCCCTAGCATCCACTCCGAAACAAAATAGTCAACTACTACTCTCAACGTGAAGCTTAGATGTATGTGATTTTGCTCAATTGCATCTTGACAGTTCTGTGATTCTATCATGGTACAATTGATAATACACAAGTGCAGCTTCTATTGCTGCAGGTTTCCTCTTACCTTCTACATTTGCTCCATTAATTTCCGCCCATTGATTGTCAATACGTCTCTTGATGAATGACATGTGTTCTAGCTTGTGAAAGGCTAAGATTAATTTTTACGTATTCTTTATTTTTAGTTAAATTATATTTTGTTTATGGTAGTAGGTGAAACAAAAAAGAAGGAAAGAAAGGAAGAAAAATGAGCTAAAACCTAGCGGTCAATTGTGTATGAATAAAAAGTATTTATGCAACAACAATAAAACCAAATTAACAGAAAAGAAAATGATCACACAAAAAAAAAAAATTATATACAAGTATGCACTAAATAAGCACACTCGCCTCGATGGTCGCAGTTTTAGAAAGTTAATAGATTCTACAATTTGTGTAGATATATAACAAAAACTGGAAAATTATGAGAAAAAGTTATTACGATGCTTTAGGTGACGTTCAATCTAATCACCAAGTTTAGTGTTCTCATCTTTTTTTCCCAACTATATATCGGCACTTATAAAATTTCACCAAAACAAAGATCAAGTTAAAACATTTTAATTTTAGCTTTTCATAATATCAGTGAGTGTATTGATAATTAATAGAGCAAAGCCGAATCCACTTAAAGATTACGGAAGAAGAAAAAAATGATTTTAAAGAAGAAATTTCTCTCAACTCTTGCCATCTTGTCATGTGTATGGGAGCTAATTCAAGCCGCATTTCTGTTATCTGATTATTTTGAAGTTTGCACTTAGAGGTAATTCCCGAGTCTTAGATATAACTTAAGCATTATTCGATCGTATGGATTAGAACCTTTAGTGAAAACTTTTTCCACTCATCAATCAATTTCTTTCTTTTGAAGTTAAATGCATGTCCAAACACAATTAATTGAAATATTATGTGGCCAAACGCCTATTAAGAAAAATTTTGTTTTATTAAAAGGATAAACAAAACCTAACAAAGACGTGGACGAACGAAATCAGATTAGAACATGCAATCAACATGCATACAAATGTAGGTTGATTGTTTATCTTAAGAAGAGATTTGAAACGACCTCAGTCAGTCGTTTCGAAAGTTAGGAAAAAGACCAGAAAAAATTAGGAATTCCATCCTGAAACATCCAGGTAATGGTGTTAATCCATTATTTCAGTTTATTACGTGTGTTTGAATATATTTTAACGGTAAAAATTGGGATATTAGACATCGTTTTAATAAGTTCAATTAATAGTTTAAAGGGTTAATTGAACCCTGATAATGGAATTGATTAGATATTCGTACTCAGTGAGTTATGGGCAACATATAAATGTAATTTATTTAGAGTTTTGTTATGTGACTTTGAACCCTGTACACAGGCCTGACCTGCGTATTGCGTATGCGAATAGGGTATCAGGTGTCACGACCCAACCTAGGGCCGTGACGGATGACCAACACTAAGCGTCGATCATCACTAATCCTGCTGATAATCTGCTAACCATGAATATAACTGATAAACGGAATAAGCATAAACCTAACTGATGAGAATTATGCAATGCAAAAAGCTGACAAGGCTAACATAAGCTGACATACATAACATACTGACCGGACCACACAGGGACATATCTACAGGCCTCTAAGAGTGATGAACTAAATATACAAAGGACAGGACAAGGCCCCGACATACCCAACCTGGCTGACTGTACACATACCAAAATATAAGTAACTCCGGGAGTAAGCGGAGTGACTCCAATAGCTGATAGATGGGCTACTAACATGGTCCAAGCGTTGATCTATCTGCACCTGCGCGGCATGAAACGCAGCGCCCCAGAAAAGGGCGTGAGTATGATATGTACCAAGTATGTAAGGCATGAGCATATAATATATCATAGCTGAATGAAACTGTAAGGCTGGAATATAGATATGTAAATATGAGCTGGAGCATAGCAATATAGCTGGAAATCTAAAGAACGTACTAAACATGATCTGAATATAAACTGAGCTCTAGCTGAATCTGAAACTGAAGACTGAGCTGAACTATACTGATAAATAACTGTAATATGACTGACAACTGGTAACTAGAAACTGGAACTGATAGCTGTCAACTGATACTGACACTAAGAACTGGTGGATGATAACTGAGAACTGATAACTGGTACTGAGCTAAAACTAAACTGTTATCTAAACTGGTACCTGTCTGGTGTTATGGGCTATATCCCCCCAAATCAGGTAACTGAACATCTGAACTAGTACCTGTCTGGTGTTATGGACTGTATCCCCCCAAATCAGGTAACTGAAAACCCGAACTAGTACCTGTCTGGTGTTATGGGCCGTATCCCCCCAAATCAGGTAACTGAAAACCGGAACTAGCCTCATGTATAATCATGCAGTGCATACTGTGGCTATATACGCGTATATAACAAACCTGGTGGGTGTTATGGGCTATATCCCCCACAGCCAGTAATATCTGGTCTCTCTGGTCAGAGTGTGTGAATGACACCCGGTCACACTAGATGTTTCAACTCCCGCCTGAACCAGAGGGGCTGTATCCCCCAGACGGGTAGTATCACACGCGACCGGACTGTGTGTCCAATGTCCAGCCTCTACGGGGGACTCCAAATCACACACAACATGATCACAATATAAGCATAAGCATGTATGAGGCATAACACATGTGGCAACAATATATATGGACTCGAATGAATGATAAGAAAACTCTGGATGAAATTATAGACACAACCTGAAACTTAGAATTTGTCTAACTCTCTGAATTTCTATAAAAATTTCGGCAGATTTTCTCCTAAAACTGGATGATCCGCAAAAACAGAACCATTACTATATTATACACGGGAATGGATACCCGGATAAACTGATAACATAAACCTGTTAAATGGATAACAAGATGAGACAACTGGATGACATAACAAATCCGCAGATAGAATGTCTGGACATCACCATTGTCCTGACTTTCAACCTAATTTTCAGAGTGTAGATAAAAGATATAGACTTCATGGTCTGCATGAAAGTTGTAGATATATGTCTTAGAGTTCTGGGGATTCTTAAAGAATCTAAATATCAATTTTGTACAAGGAGTTATGATCAATATATTAACAGCTGTCAAAAGATCAAAATGATTTTTCAGATTTTTGAAACGTTTTGTCTTGCTGATTCTGACGTCTTTCATCTTGGATTTTAGTACCAAATTAAGTATATACAGGGTTTACCTGATACCATACAAGTTTCTCACAATAAACACTAAGTTTAGAACTAAGAAAAGCTTCAAAAGCTAAAAGATACATGCCTTGCCAAAAGAAAGGTTTAGCCTTACATACCTTTGATGCTTCTAGCTTCTAAACTTTGTTTCCTTTGAATTCCACACCTTCTAAAGATTAAACAAGCTATAACATAGAATTTAGGTACTTTACTTAGCCATGAAGTAATTCTAAAACTCAAACTACAGACGAAATTGAAGGTAGCATAACGTTACCTTAATCGCGTAGAGCGTTTTAACGCAATCTGTCTTCAATTTCGAGTTAAGATTGATGTTGTTTCTTCAAAATCATAAAAAATTGCTTCAAACTAAAGAACTAACTGTTTCTACCGTGATGTTTCTGAAAAATGTCGAGAAAAGGAAGTTTTTCTCTTTTATAATGAAAATATTTCATTTCTAGCCCTCTTTTGCGTTTATGTCCCTTTTTCTGGTCTGACTTCTGATACTCATATCTTTTTATCCAGACGTTGTATGAACAAACCGTCAAAAGTTTTGGAAACTACACTCCAATACCTTCAATTTGGTATATCATATGCCCCTAAAAGACCTCATATAATGCACGGAATTAACTGCTGAAAAAGCTTCGTTATAAGGCAATTTCTTAGTCGGTTTTTCCGCAACTTAAATCCGATTTTCCCAAACTTTATATTCAATATATAAACATCATATATGGTCATATTATGACTTTAAACTCACTTAAATCATTCTTACCATGCCATTAGAATGATATACGTCACTTTAGACATACGGGGTGTAACATCAGGTTCCTAACCGGATTGCCCTAAGATGTAGGGAATGAAGCCTTTAGCCTAATTTGATATATTTTCTACTTATTGAATAAGCACGATCGTTTGGCAATAAATCCAAAGGACAAAGCGGTTGTTGAGTAGCAGTGGAACGAGGTAAGTGTTTGTATCCATTTCTTTGGAGGCATTTGGCCTCGTGGATTTTCTACCACGTGTTCTTTACGTGTGTAGCTGCCGATAGGCGTACTCATTATGCCTTAGCTTTGAATTTACATTGTATATTATATGTTATGCCTGTTGTTGGTATTGCATTGAGCATATGAGCATTGCACTCTGGTTTTGACCATTGCATATACTTCCCGGTAATCGATGAGAGTCCCGAGCCGGTGAAGGGTCATTATTGCATATACTTCCCGGTAATCGATGAGAGTCCCGAGCCGGTGAAGGGTCATTATTACATATACTTCCCGGTTGGCGATGAAAGTCCCGCATCGGTGAAGGGTCATCATTACATATACTTCCAGGTTGGTGATGAGAGTCTCGCACCGGTGAAGGGTCATCATTGCATATACTTTCCGGTAATCGATGAGAGTCCCGAGCCGGTGAAGGGTCATTATTGCATTTACTTCCCGGTAATCGATGAGTGTCCCGAGCTAGTAAAGAGTCATTATTGTATATACTTCCCGGTTGGAGATGAGAGTCCCGCACCGGTGAAGGGTCATTATTGCATATACTTCCCGATAATCGATGAGAGCCCCGAGCCTCTGAAGGGTCATTATTGCATATATCTCCTGGTAGACGATGAGAGTCCTGCACCGGAGATAGATATCAGGCATATGTGACTGCATTGCATCGTACTGCATTCATCCCATTTCATTGCACCGCATGTTGACCATTGTGTGTATTGTGCTGTGTTTTATGTATGCGGTATGTATACCATGTGGAGGACATATTTCAGCTTACCTATATATTTCTGGCTCGTATTATCGGTTGCACGCCACGACTGTATAAATATATGGATCGGGTCGCACGCCAAGACAGTATAAATATATGGATCGGGTCGCACGCCGCAACAGTATAAACATATGAATCAGGTTGCACGCCGCAACAGTTTAAATATATGGATCGGGTTGCACGCCGCAACAATATTTGCATATAATAAGATGTATTTCTGATTGTTGATTTGTTCGGGTACCTATATATTTTGTCTATCTCATGTTCCTGGTTGTTTACGAGAGTTTTTGTTCCATACGTATTTCCAGTTATTATCTGGCTCTGTTTTTTTTTTTTTTAGAATAATTTAAATAAGATGGATTTGGTTTACCTGTTTTTCTTCTCCATGGCTAGCTATCGTATTCTTTGATGTGACTAGTCTGCCTTACTTATTGAGTCCTTTTGATTCGCCCTTGTTTGTTGTTTGTCCTTGTCTATCTATTTCGTTTCGGCAGATTCGCTCCAGTTTTGAGTTCGCCACGTTGTGAAGGAGCGAAGACGACTTCAGCTGTCAGGGTGAGCCAGCTTTTATTCAGGATGGCCACAGTTTCAAGTTTATTATTTCAGTATCATTTTGCTCCCTTCAGGAGGTATCTGTCTTTTTTCGTACTCTTAGATGTCTAGTCTGGATAGCCCTAAACCTAGTATGTTGGGTAATTGGCTATAATTTCTTTATACAACTTAGAGGTATCAGTATATCTGTATTTTTTTCTAAGTCTTGTTCCTATTTATGAATTGAATTATATTTATTTTCCTAATTTAATTGGTAAGGGTTCGCCCGACGGGTCTAGGGGAGGATGTCGGGTGCCCGCACGGCCTAGCCGGATTCTGAGTCGTGTCAAGATTGAAGAACAAAAGAATATAAAAGGTGAAGCAGAGGAAACAATGGATTGTATGGATAAAATACGCCACCTATAATTATGGGAATACGAGTCCAACTGGCGAAGACTAGACTTGCTCTATAAGTCACCGGACTGGACGCTGAGGATATACGCCTTCTCCTAAGCCACGACAGCTATCAGGTATGGGCCCAGGGTCGTAAGGCACACATCCCACCACACTAAGGTTACAGTCTCCTAGTTAGAGTTAAGTAGTATCACCGCCTTGATTAAACAGGCCCACGACCTTGTATTTTACCATAATTATGACTGGGTTAAACGTATAACTATAAATACCCCTCTCCCATATTGTATTGATGATCAAACGATTCTCAAAGAATCTGACTATTCTCAAGTAATACAATCTGTGTATTTTTTGCTTTATTTACCTTTTCTTAGTATTTACTGTATTGCTTGTGACCCTCTTTATTATTTATATGTTTAACCTACAAAGAAATTTTTAGGCATAAACAGTTTGGAACCCACCATGGGGCCCAAGCAATTGTAGGTTGTTACAAAAGAAAAGCACGACCATGTCGAACAACAACGATGATGTCCCAAGAACACCACTGATGTGGTTGACAACACCTCTAAGGATCCCAACAATCCCGATGGGCAGCCGAAGGATACATCTAGGGGGTCAATCCCCGTCGAATACAATCATGACGACGATCTACCACATGGAAGCCCCGTTAGGGCCAATGGTAAGCTTGAGGATGTCCTTGCTTCCAAGGCCAACATCCCCACGAGGATCTGAGCCCGTAAGTAATTCCATGGAGTCTAAACCCAGATGAGAGGTTATCACAAAGACCGCTCCAGGGAGCTCTGCAGTAGCCATCAATTCAGGACACCTTGTGGGTTGCCTCATAGAAGATGGGAGACGATCCGCAACCCCAGACCTAGAGAATAAGTAGAATGTCAATGCAATCTTCGGAGGCCCGAAAGTCGATATAAAGAAAGCCAGAGTAGTCATGGTTTGCGAAAACAATGAGGTGGTGCCGAAGAGACCCTGTATCAATGCGATCAAGTTCAACAGGAACGACAGAAGGGAACTCTTTTATCCACACCAGGATGCCTTATTCATTACCCTTAGGGTACTTTACACCCAGGTTAAGCGGGTATTGGTGGATCCGGGTAGTGCTGTTAACATCATTCAATGGGAAGTCGTCTGCAAGATGGAGTTATAGCACCAAATAATCCCAAGCCCATAGACGATAACTCTTTAACCGCTCCACCTAGAGGTCCATCGGAGATAGTCCTCCTGGTTCTCATCCCAGGAGTAAAAAAAGCTAACATCTTTCTAGGTGATGACATGCGATCTCTCGTATAACATCATCCTAGGGAGGCCATGGATACAGAAGTATGGGCGGTACCCTCAACACTTCATCAAATCCTCAAGTACCCTGCTCCGTGGGGGGGGGGGGGAGGGGGTGGTGAAGGAGGTACGAGAGGAGCAGAAGTTGTCCAAGAACTCTTACGAGGCTGTTGTCACATGTGTAGTAAAGAAGAAAGTAAAGAATCAGCTAAAGCTGCTGGACAAGTTACTTGGGCCTTGCCTGGTAATGGATGTGTCGTTTGAATTTAAAAAAAGGAGGCGACACCCTTCGGAGTCCCCGACCATGATGCGGGATCTTGACGGAGAAGAAGAAGTCGGCAAGGCAACGGTAGACAATCTGGATCTACTAATCTTCGACGAGGAATTCCTAGACTAGAAATTCTACGTGGGGGCCAAACTTTTGGCCGAAGCCATGCAAGAATTCACCAACTTGCTGTGCGCCTGGGCAACCACCTTCGCCTGGACACATACCGATATGCCCAGGATATCCACCAAGTAATTATGCACAACCTGAATGTTGATCTCGATTTCAAGCCAGTCAAACAAAAGAAATGACCGATCAGCCGAGAGAAGTGGCAGGAAGTCCATGAAGAGGTGGAGAAACTGTTAAACAACGGGTCCATCTGAGAGGTTCACTGACACGACCCGGAATCCGGCTAGGCCGTGCGGGCACACGACATCCTCCCCTAGACCCGTCGGGCGAACCCTTACCAATTAAATTAGGAAAATAAATATAATCCAATTCATAAATAAAAACAAGACTTAGAAAAAGCACAGACATACTGATACCTCTAAGCTGTACAAAAGAAATTACAGCTGACTACCCAACATACTAGGTTTAGGGCTATCCAGACTAGACATCTAAGAGTACAAAAAAGACAAATACCTCCTGAAGGGAGCAAAGTGCAACTGAAATAATAACCAATAAACTGGTGGCCATCCGGAATAAAAGCTGGCTTACCCTGACAGCTGAAGTCGTCTTCGCTCCTTTACAACGTGGCGAACTCAATCCTGGAGCGAACCTGCCGAGACGAAATAGATAGACAAAAACAAACAACAAACAAGGGTGAGTCAAAAGGACTCAATAAGTGGGGCAGACTAGCCACCTCAAAGAATAGGATAGCTAGCCAGGGAGAAGAAAAACAGATAAACTAAATCCATCTTATTTGAACTATAAACAGGCAAAGCCAAATAATAACTGAAAACACGTTTGGAATCATAAACAGCCAGGGACATAAGGTAGACAGAACATATAGATATCCTGAACATGTCGACAGTCAGACATACATCCTGTTGCGGCGTGCAACCCGATCCATATATTCATACTGTTGCGGCGTGCAACCCGATTCGTATATTTATACTGTTGCGGCGTGCAACCCGATCCGTATATTTATACTGTTGCGGCGTGCAACTCGATCCGTATATTTATACTGTTGCGGCGTGCAACCCGATCCGATCCATGTATTTATACTGTCGCGACGTGCAACCCGGGATACGAGCCAGAAATATATAGGCAAACTGAGATACGGTATACATACCGCATATATAAAACACAACACGATAGTCACACAATAGTCAGCACGCGGTGCAATGAAATGGGATGAATGCAGTATGATGCAATGGTGTCACATGTGCCAAATAGATGGAGCGGAATCCTCCTGCTCCGGGGGCGGAATCCTCCTACCCTCAATATGATGCAATGGAGCGGAATCCTCCTGCTCCGAGGGCGGAATCCTCCTACCCTCAATATGATGCAATGGAGCGGAATCCTCCTGCTCCGAGGGCGGAATCCTCCTACCCTCAATGTGATGCAATGGAGCGGAATCCTCCTGCTCCGAGGGCGGATCTCAAATTGGACTCCCGAAACTCAAGATGCGAATTTAAATAGAAAAAGTCAAATTATTTAACTTTCGGCATTTTAGCGGAAACTAGCCGAACAACATCGAAATTCACTTTCGAAAGTTTACAAAAATCACAAATAATCATACGAACCTAACGGCGCTTTCGGATTTCGAATCGGAGCTCATTCGGCAAAAACCGAGCTCGAAAATCTCTTTTTAATATTTATTGCCAATAAAAACTGAAACCTTCTTCCGATGCCTACTAAACGAGGTCTGATTTAGCTCAAATTTTACAGACAGGTTCTAATGGATATTATGAATATTTTAAAATTATCGGCACGCTAATCGGAGTCCTAACTTCCGAAACGACTGACCGAGGTCTTTTCATTCTCCTCTACTTAAACTCTCGTTCGTCCTCGAACGAGCCTACGTCTAAAGAAAAATTCGCACAGATAGCAAAAGAACTTGCACGACCTTTATAAGCTACTCCACGGGTATTATTTCCTGATTACAGGATCAGAATTATAACACGCATATCGAACTTTTGGAACAAAATATATCTGGATAATATGATAACACCATTGCCCAACTTATTTTGACTAAACTGACCCTTCCTCGATCACGAGAGGAGATTTTTACTTTTTTGAAACAAAGATACATGAAACCTTGAATGGGTTAACACGATTCAGTCGATAATCACCTCTTCGATATACCTGTCAATATAGAACAAGTCGATAAAATAAAGAATTAGCTTACGCTTCAGCAACGCCTTAGAGATTTAATATTACGATTTGGTATTTTGGAGGAAGACTCCTCCACTTAAAGCACAAACTCATGCAGCTATTTGAATAGGAATAATCATCCCCGCACAACCTGCTGGACTAAAGAAGATTTAGCTAAAAGATGAACGTAGGCAGACCCAAGCTACCAACTACCCTTTCGAGTTGCCAAACCGCTGCAACTCTCAAGTTCACAACTCCATACCTTTGCCGTAAACACCACCGCCTGATGGATGGTACTTCTATATAAAAATTTCGGCAGAGTTTCCCCTGAAACTGGATGATCCGCAAAACAGAACCAGCGCTATACTATACACGGGAATGGATACCCGGATAAACTAATATCCAAAACAATAATATGCTTACCCTGCTACAATAACACGTACTGTGGCTCAACACAGTGAACGTCACAAGCGGCTACCAATCGCCCAAGCTCACTAGTGCCGGACGAAGAAGAAATGGAAATGGATCGAGGATAGAAATAATTAGAGCTTCAGGAAGTTCATCTTCTTATTTTCTTGGCTACCAAAGCTAGACTATTTCCGAGTCAGGCTAACCAAAGAATCAAAATTGAAGAAATAGACATTAAATAAGCTTTATGGAATGACATCTATGCCAATTTAACCTCCCAATAAGAAGGTGACAATTTGCCAGAAAATCCTTTTATAACTAAGACAAGCTTATAGAATAACTTGACTGTACTAGCGTTTTGAACCAAGATGATACGTAGATCGAATATTACTTACTAATCACTTTGCACCGGAAGAAACGATAACACTTTCTGATGGTGATGAACTAGAATCCCATCATCCAACCAACACGAAATTCCGAGAAGAGAGATAAACTGATTTGATGTAATAAGAGAAGGTGGAATAACAAGATGCCAGGCAGACAATACTGACACTTACTGCCAAATCTCTCGCATATAAACTAGAAAAATTAGTAAGGTCTCACAAATGCCAGGAATAAATCGTATCAGAAACTCACCCCTCTACCGCAACCGATTCTTAATTACGACAATATCCAAGGAAACCGTCGAAACATGATAAGACACACCATTTCTAGATCGATCGGAAAGATAAATCTTACTTACAGATAAGGGAAGAAGAAACACACGGGTCTACTACATCGGATGCCTCAGCATCCTGCCAGACTAGCAGTTCAGAGAACTGCCTCTGCAGCTGAGCTGAGCCACTACCCTGACAAGCACTTTCTGGAGAACCACTGCCACCACAATCTCAACCTCTATTGGATGGTGGCATTTCTTTAGCAGATTGTAATCTAAATAAAATCCCCTGCGACTGTGCAGGTGCCTGATGACGAGGGAAAAGACGACTGCCTACTTGCCGGAGTAAAGGAAATCTCCTTAAAGATGACATGCTCGCGATAATGATAATACCCTTTCAGTAAAAATGGAAGCTGGACAGATTGTTGATAGCTATAAAGAGAAAAATGGGATCTGATCTTGACGAACTACTGACGCACTCTGAGACTCACGCTCTACAAGCTGAGATAACCTGGAAGGTAACCTCCCAAAATAGCCAGAACTTTTACCTCCAAATGAGGTACCATGGTTACCCACTAGGGCCACGGGATCTCTTGATCTCCCACTCTAACTCTTCCCACTTTAACTTATGGTATGCCTCATACCTTCGGGCAATATCAACAACAACATCAAATGAAATCCCGGCCTCAATCTCTCGAGCCATCTGGGATCTTAAGGAAATAGAAAGGTCATCAATAAATCTTTAAATCTGTCGAAAAGCTCATGGACTAGTTCCAGTGCATATTCAGTCATTCTGTAGAATTCAATCTCATATTCTGAAACACCAACAGGCTGTCCGACAGGCTACCATGTCCAATCCACTCAAACTGGAAACATTTTTCATCTCGCTCGCTACTCGAAAGGAACTTTTCCACGAATCTAGAAGAAAAACCGAATCAAGTTAACTAATAAGAGAGCAGCCCACAAATTCAAGGCTGGACCCTGAAACTGGAAAGAATAATAATCAACAACATACCGCTTGATATAATCAAGAGCCTGAAGGATATACTGACATCATTGTATTTTAAAAAGAATCACGGGGTTTATCTTATGCATTGCTTAAGAATATCGGAAGGTTACCTGCGTACAATAATGCAGCCTCTTTAGGCACTCAAACCGAACTGTTACCTCGGCTGGCTAACCCGCCAGAACAATTGGTGGCGCAACACATGCTACCTCTGGAACATAATTTACTGGGGAAACATCAGAAACTGGAACAAGAGCTCTCTAAGACCGAACATCTCCATCTGCGGCAACTTGATAAGCTGCCTAGCGAATAATAAGTTATTGTGGTATCTGCGTCGCCAAGATTCTCGTAAAAGCATCGTAGAGAGCCAAGGGAACCACAAGCCCCTGCTCACTTGCCCATCGCGAGCTCGTATAGCTGGGACCTCCGTGACTATACCGTCAGCACAATCAAAACTCTCGGGGCTTCTTCAGTGCTAACCCTAGGCCAGACTGCTTCGTCTTGAACTCATACCATTTGCTGATTTATCGCACGAGGGTTTCACAATTACCACGAAGGAATTAACGAAAATACTTTTGTATCCTAGATTGATGCACGATCAGAAAAGAAGGAAGTGAAACTTCCTAAATGCCATCATAGCCCCTCGTAGATAAGTACGGACGTCTACGTACCCATCAGCGAGACTCTACTAGACACTGTCTTAGCCTGGATAGACTCTAACTCTGGCTCTGATACCAACTAACACGACCCGGAATCCGGCTAGGCCGTGCGGGCACCCGACATCCTCCCCTAGACCCGTCGGGCGAACCCTCACCAATTAAATTAGGAAAATAAATATAATCCAATTCATAAATAAAAACAAGACTTAGAAAAAGCACAGACATACTGATACCTCTAAGCTGTACAAAAGAAATTACAGCTGACTACCGAACATACTTGGTTTAGGGCTACCAGACTAGACATCTAAGAGTACAAAAAAGACAAATACCTCCTGAAGGGAGCAAAGTGCAACTGAAATAATAACCAATAAACTGGTGGCCATCCGGAATAAAAGCTGGCTTACCCTGCAGCTGAAGTCGTCTTCGCTCCTTTACAACGTGGCGAACTCAATCCTGGAGCGAACCTGCCGAGACGAAATAGATAGACAAAAACAAACAACAAACAAGGGTGAGTCAAAAGGACTCAATAAGTGGGGCAGACTAGCCACCTCAAAGAATAGGATAGCTAGCCAGGGAGAAGAAAAACAGATAAACTAAATCCATCTTATTTGAACTATAAACAGGCAAAGCCAAATAATAACTGAAAACACGTTTGGAATCATAAACAGCCAGGGACATAAGGTAGACAGAACATATAGATATCCTGAACATGTCGAAAATCAGAAATACATCCTGTTGCGGCGTGCAACCCGATCCATATATTCATACTGTTGCGGCGTGCAACCCTATTCGTATATTTATACTGTTGCGGCGTGCAACCCGATCCGTATATTTATACTGTTGCGGCGTGCAACTCGATCCGTATATTTATACTGTTGCGGCGTGCAACCCGATCCGATCCATGTATTTATATTGTCGCGACGTGCAACCCGGGATACGAGCCAGAAATATATAGGCAAACTGAGATACGGTATACATACCGCATATATAAAACACAACACGATAGTCACACAATAGTCAGCACGCGGTGCAATGAAATGGGATGAATGCAGTATGATGCAATGGTGTCACATGTGCCAAATAGATGGAGCGGAATCCTCCTGCTCCGGGGGCGGAATCCACCTACCCTCAATATGATGCAATGGAGCGAAATCCTCCTGCTCCGAGGGCGGAATCCTCCTACCCTCAATATGATGCAATGGAGCGGAATCCTCCTGCTCCGAGGGCGGAATCCTCCTACCCTCAATATGATACAATGGAGCGGAATCCTCCTGCTCAGAGGGCGGAATCCTCCTACCCTCAATGTGATGCAATGGAGCGGAATCCTCCTGCTCCGAGGGCTGAATCCTCCTACCCTCAATGTGATACAATGGAGCAGAATCCTCCTGCTCCGAGGGCGGATCTCAAATTGGACTCCCGAAACTCAAGATGCGAATTTAAATAGAAAAAGTCAAATTATTTAACTTTCGGCATTTTAGCGGAAACTAGCCGAACAACATCGAAATTCACTTTCGAAAGTTTACAAAAATCACAAATAATCATAAGAACCTAACGGCGCTTTCGGATTTCGAATCGGAGCTCATTCGGCAAAAACCGAGCTCGAAAATCTCTTTTTAATATTTATTGCCAATAAAAACTGAAACCTTCTTCCGATTCCTACTAAACGAGGTCTGATTTAGCTCAAATTTTACAGACAGGTTCTAATGGATATTATGAATATTTTAAAATTATCGGCACGCCAATCGGAGTCCTAACTTCCGAAACGACTGACCGAGGTCTTTTCATTCTCCTCTACTTAAACTCTCGTTCGTCCTCGAACGAGCCTACGTCTAAAGAAAAATTCGCACAGATAGCAAAAGAACTTGTACGACCTTTATAAGCTACTCCACGGGTATTATTTCCTGATTACAGGATCAGAATTATAACACGCATATCGAACTTTTGGAACAAAATATATCTGGATAATATGATAACACCATTGCCCAACTTATTTTGACTAAACTGACCCTTCCTCGATCACGAGAGGAGATTTTTACTTTTTTGAAACAAAGATACATGAAACCTTGAATGGGTTAACACGATTCAGTCGATAATCACCTCTTCGATATACCTTTCAATATAGAACAAGTCGATAAAATAAAGAATTAGCTTACGCTTCAGCAACGCCTTAGAGATTTAATATTACGATTCGGTATTTTGGAGGAAGACTCCTCCACTTAAAGCACAAACTCATGCAGCTATTTGAATAGGAATAATCATCCCCGCACAACCTGCTGGACTAAAGAAGATTTAGCTAAAAGCTGAACGTAGGCAGACCCAAGCTACCAACTACCCTTTCGAGTTGCCAAACCGCTGCAACTCTCAAGTTCACAACTCCATACCTTTGCCGTAAACACCACCGCCTGATGGATGGTACTTCTATATAAAAATTTCGGCAGAGTTTCCCCTGAAACTGGATGATCCGCAAAACAGAACCAGCGCTATACTATACACGGGAATGGATACCCGGATAAACTAATATCACAAACAATAATATGCTTACCCTGCTACAATAACACGTACTGTGGCTCAACACAGTGAACGTCATAAGCGGCTACCAATCGCCCAAGCTCACTAGTGCCGGACGAAGAAGAAATGGAAATGGATCGAGGATAGAAATAATTAGAGCCTTAGGAAGTTCATCTTCTTATTTTCTTGGCTACCAAAGCTAGACTATTTCCGAGTCAGGCTAACCAAAGAATCAAAATTGAAGAAATAGACATTAAATAAGCTTTATGGAATGACATCTATGCCAATTTAACCTCCCAATATGAAGGTGACAATTTGCCAGAAAATCCTTTTATAACTAAGACAAGCTCATATAATAACTTGACCGTACTAGCGTTTTGAACCAAGATGAAATACGTAGATCGAATATTACTTACTAATCACTTTGCACCGGATGAAACGATAACACTTTCTGATGGTGATGAACTAGAATCCCATCATCCAACCAACACAAAATTCCGAGAAGAGAGATAAACTGATTTGATATAATAAGAGAAGGTGGAATAACAAGATGCCAGGCAGACAATACTGACACTTACTGCCAAATCTCTCGCATATAAACTAGAAAAATTAGTAAGGTCTCACAAATGCCAGGAATAAATCGTATCAGAAACTCACCCCTCTACCGCAACCGATTCTTAATTACGACAATATCCAAGGAAACCGTCGAAACATGATAAGACACACCATTTCTAGATCGATCGGAAAGATAAATCTTACTTACAGATAAGGGAAGAAGAAACACACGGGTCTACTACATCGGATGCCTCAGCATCCTGCCAGACTAGCAGTTCAGAGAACTGCCTCTGCAGCTGAGCTGAGCCACTACCCTGACAAGCACTTTCTGGAGAACCACTGCCACCACAATCTCAACCTCTATTGGATGGTGGCATTTCTTTAGCTGATTGTAATCTAAATAAAATCCCCTGCGACTGTGTAGGTGCCTGATGACGATAGAAAAGTCGACTGCCTACTTGCCGGAGTAAAGGAAAACTCCTTAAAGATGACATGCTCGCGATAATGATAATACCCTTTCAGTAAAAATGGAAGCTGGACAGATTGTTGATAGCTATAAAGAGAAAAATGGGATCTGATCTTGACGAACTACTGATGCACTCTGAGACTCACGCTCTACAAGCTGAGATAACCTGGAAGGTAACCTCCCAAAATAGCCAGAACTCTTACCTCCAAATGAGGTACCATGGTTACCCACTAGGGCCACGGGATCTCTTGATCTCCCACTCTAACTCTTCCCACTTTAACTTATGGTATGCCTTATACCTTCGGGCAATATCAACAACAACATCAAATGAAATCCCGACCTCAATCTCTCGAGCCATCTGGGATCTTAAGGAAATAGAAAGGTCATCAATAAATCTTTAAATCTATCGAAAAGCTCATGGACTAGTTCCAGTGCATATTCAGTCATTCTGTAGAATTCAATCTCATATTCTGAAACACCAACAGGCTGTCCGACAGGCTACCATGTCCAATCCACTCAAACTGGAAATATTTTTCATCTCGCTCGCTACTCGAAAGGAACTTTTCCACGAATCTAGAAGAAAAACCGAATCAAGTTAACTAATAAGAGAGCAGCCCACAAATTCAAGGCTGGACCCTGAAACTGGAAAGAATAATAATCAACAACATACCGCTTGATATAATCAAGAGCCTGAAGGATATACTGACATCATTGTATTTTAAAAAGAATCACGGGGTTTATCTTATTCATTGCTTAAGAATATCGGAAGGTTACCTGCGTACAATAATGCAGCCTCTTTAGGCACTCGAACCGAACTGTTACCTCGGCTGGCTAACCCGCCAGAACAATTGGTGGCGCAACACATGCTACCTCTGGAACATAATTTACTGGGGAAACATCAGGAACTGGAACAAGAGCTCTCTAAGACCGAACATCTCCATCTGCGGCAACTTGATAAGCTGCCTAGCGAATAATAAGTTATTGTGGTATCTGCGTCGCCAAGATTCTCGTAAAAGCATCGTAGAGAGCCAAGGGAACCACAAGCCCCTGCTCACTTGCCCATCGCGAGCTCGTACAGCTGGGACCTCCGTGACTAGACCGTCAGCACAATCAAAACTCTCGGGGCTTCGTCAGTGCTAACCCCAGGCCAGACTGCTTCGTCTTGAACTCATACCATTTGCTGATTTATCACACGAGGGTTTCACAATTACCACGAAGGAATTAACGAAAATACTTTTGTATCCTAGATTGATGCACGATCAGAAAAGAAGGAAGTGAAACTTCCTAAAT
Organism: Petunia axillaris subsp. axillaris; assembly: GCA_029990575.1. Classification (NCBI taxonomy): domain Eukaryota; kingdom Viridiplantae; phylum Streptophyta; class Magnoliopsida; order Solanales; family Solanaceae; genus Petunia; species Petunia axillaris. The sequence goes on along the minus strand of JARKNS010000001.1, from coordinate 4,647,422 downwards.
GCCATCATAGCCCCTCGTAGATAAGTACGGACGTCTACGTACCCATCAGCGAGACTCTACTAGACACTGTCTTAGCCTGGATAGACTCTAACTCTGGCTCTGATACCAACTAACACGACTCGGAATCCGGCTAGGCCGTGCGGGCACCCGACATCCTCCCCTAGACCCGTCGGGCGAACCCTTACCAATTAAATTAGGAAAATAAATATAATCCAATTCATAAATAAAAACAAGACTTAGAAAAAGCACAGACATACTGATACCTCTAAGCTGTACAAAAGAAATTACAGCTGACTACCCAACATACTAGGTTTAGGGCTATCCAGACTAGACATCTAAGAGTACAAAAAAGACAAATACCTCCTGAAGGGAGCAAAGTGCAACTGAAATAATAACCAATAAACTGGTGGCCATCCGGAATAAAAGCTGGCTTACCCTGACAGCTGAAGTCGTCTTCGCTCCTTTACAACGTGGCGAACTCAATCCTGGAGCGAACCTGCCGAGACGAAATAGATAGACAAAAACAAACAACAAACAAGGGTGAGTCAAAAGGACTCAATAAGTGGGGCAGACTAGCCACCTCAAAGAATAGGATAGCTAGCCAGGGAGAAGAAAAACAGATAAACTAAATCCATCTTATTTGAACTATAAACAGGCAAAGCCAAATAATAACTGAAAACACGTTTGGAATCATAAACAGCCAGGGACATAAGGTAGACAGAACATATAGATATCCTGAACATGTCGACAGTCAGACATACATCCTGTTGCGGCGTGCAACCCGATCCATATATTCATACTGTTGCGGCGTGCAACCCGATTCGTATATTTATACTGTTGCGGCGTGCAACCCGATCCGTATATTTATACTGTTGCGGCGTGCAACTCGATCCGTATATTTATACTGTTGCGGCGGGCAACCCGATCCGATCCATGTATTTATATTGTCGCGACGTGCAACCCGGGATACGAGCCAGAAATATATAGGCAAACTGAGATACGGTATACATACCGCATATATAAAACACAACACGATAGTCACACAATAGTCAGCACGCGGTGCAATGAAATGGGATGAATGCAGTATGATGCAATGGTGTCACTTGTGCCAAATAGATGGAGCGGAATCCTCCTGCTCCGGGGGCGGAATCCTCCTGCTCCGGGGGCGGAATCCTCCTACCCTCAATATGATGCAATGGAGCGAAATCCTCCTGCTCCGAGGGCGGAATCCTCCTACCCTCAATATGATGCAATGGAGCGGAATCCTCCTGCTCCGAGGGCGGAATCCTCCTACCCTCAATATGATACAATGGAGCGGAATCCTCCTGCTCAGAGGGCGGAATCCTCCTACCCTCAATGTGATGCAATGGAGCGGAATCCTCCTGCTCCGAGGGCGGAATCCTCCTACCCTCAATGTGATACAATGGAGCGGAATCCTCCTGCTCCGAGGGCGGATCTCAAATTTGACTCCCGAAACTCAAGATGCGAATTTAAATAGAAAAAGTCAAATTATTTAACTTTCGGCATTTTAGCGGAAACTAGCCGAACAACATCGAAATTCACTTTCGAAAGTTTACAAAAATCACAAATAATCATAAGAACCTAACGGCGCTTTCGGATTTCGAATCGGAGCTCATTCGGCAAAAACCGAGCTCGAAAATCTCTTTTTAATATTTATTGCCAATAAAAACTGAAACCTTCTTCCGATGCCTACTAAACGAGGTCTGATTTAGCTCAAATTTTACAGACAGGTTCTAATGGATATTATAAATATTTTAAAATTATCGGCACGCCAATCGGAGTCCTAACTTCCGAAACGACTGACCGAGGTCGTTTCATTCACTACCCGGATTGGTTATCAAACGTCGTAGTTGTCCCGAAGAAGATTGGTAAATGGTGATTGTGCGTCGACTTCATTGACCTGAACAATCAGATTCAACGGCAGGACATAAAGCCAACATCGACTTCATGCCCGAAAGACTATTTTCCATTACCTAACATCGACCAATTCATCGATTCAATGGCAGGACATGAAGCACTTAGTTTTATAGATAATATTCTAGGTACAATCAGATCCTGATGAATCCGGATGATCAAGAGTAGATCTCTTTTATTTTGGATAGAGAAACCTATTGCTACCGGGTGATGCCATTTGTATTGAAGAACGCATGAGCAACGTATCAAAGACTAGTGAACCTGATGTTCAAGGACCAAATTAGCATAACCATGGAGGTATACATTAATTATATGATGGGAAAGTTAGAGTTTGCAAAGGACCATATCAAGTACCTGGAAATAACATTCGATATACTGGATAAATTTGGCATGAAGCTCAACCCTGACAAATACGCCTTAGGTCTATCATCAGGAATATTTCTTGAATTCATCGTGTTCAAACCCAGGAATAGAGGGCAATCCTGTCAAGATCAAAGCCATCGAAGCCATACCGGATGTCTTCAAAAGTGAGGCAAAGGATAAAAGACTTAACGGTCGGATAACCGCGCTTAGACGATTCATCACTCGATCTTCGGAACAGTGTCACCAATTTTTCAATGTGCTGAAGAAAATAAAAGCTTTGAATGGACAGAGCAGTGCATCCAGGCACTTCAGAATTTGAAGCAGTATCTCTCCAACCCTCCGCTGCTGACTAAGCCATACGTCGGAGAACAACTGTTGTTATATCTTGCGGTATCAGAAGTAGCAATAAGCGCACTTCTTGTGCGAGAAGAGAAAAAAGGGTGAAATCTTCTATATACCATGTCAGCAAATCCCTCTTAGACGCATAGACACACTATCAGCACTTAGAGAAGCTCATGCTGGCATTGGTTGTTGCAGTAAGGAAGTTACAGCCAAATTTTCAGAGCCACACGATTGTTGTATTCTCATCCTTCCGTTTACAGACCATTCTACACAAGCCCAAACTTTCAGGGAGGCTAGCAAAATGGGCCATGGAACTAGGGAAGTATGACATCATTTATCAGCCATATACAAATATTAAATTGCAGGTCCTCATAGAATTCATCACCGACTTCAGTATCGACTTGATGCCAACGGCCGAAGACGAGTAAAGAACAATAAGGGGGGGTAGGGGGGAGGGGTTACCCTTGGAGAATAGGTAATCTACACGGACAGGGCATCAAACTTCAAAGGAGCAGGTCTCGGCCTGGTGATTAAGTCTCCATCCGGAAAAGCTTTTAGTAAGGCCGTCAACTGCTCATTGATGAAGAACAACGAAACAGAATATGAAGCAATAATTCAAGCTCTTGAATTAGCCTACATATTGGGGGCCATGGAAGTCAGTCTCTGCAACGATTCCCAAATAATGGTCAACCAAGTGAATGGGATATTTGCGGCCGAGGATACTCGTATACAGGAGTACCTAACTAAAACGTAGGCAGCTTGAAAAAATTTTCACAAGTGGAAGTTTTCTCAAGTACCAAAAGAGGAGAACATGGAGGCTGATGTACTAGCTAGTCTAGCAGCGGCCACATATATGAATTTGGACAGTTCGGGGGCAATGATCGAACTAACTTACTCGTGCTTGAAGCGCTTTAAAGTTAACACCGCGTGACTCGTTTGGGATTAGCGTCATGCGTTGATCGAGTACTTGGATAAGGAAACACTCCCTGAAGACAAGAAGGAAAGTAAATGGATGAGGATGCAAGCAGCTTGTTACTGCTTGATCAATGAAGAAATTTACCGTTGGATGTTCAGCGGCCCACTGGAAAAGTGCCTAGGTCCAACACAGGCCGGTTACATGCTAAGAGAAATCCATGAAGGACATTGCGGAAGCCACTCTGGAGGAATGGATCTAGCCTAGAAAGTAATTAGAGTAGCCTATTACTAGCCCCGAATAGAGAACGACACTAGAATACTTGTCTGAGCATGTGACATCTGCCAGCGATTTACCTACACACTTCATTAGCCAACAAAGCCTCTTCATTTAGTAATTGCACTATGGCCTTTCATGAAGTGGGGGATGGATATTATGGGACCCATGCCTAAAGTACCCAAAGGCATCAAATTCTTGCTCATAATGACTGACTACTTTACCAAGCAGGTTGAGGTAGCACTTTACACCCAAATCCGAGAGTAGGAGGTGATAGTTCATATGGAAGAATACCATGTGCTGATTCGGAGTTCCTGCCGAGATCACATGTGATAACGGGCCCTATTTTATAGGAGCCAAAGTCACGGAGTTCCTGAAAAACTGGAGAATCAAAACAATAACATCAACACCTTACCACCCTTCAGCAAAATGGCCAGGCTGAATCTTCAAAAAAGACCATCATGGATAGCCTAAAGAAGCGGCTCGAGGAAGCTAAAGGTAAGTGGCTGGAGGAGTTACCAGGAGTCTTATGGGTCTATCGCACCACAACAAAAACAAGTATGGGGGAAACCCTATTCTTATTGGCATATGGAGCAGACGCCATGATCCCCGTGGAGATAGACGAATCCAGTCTGCGCCTGTCATTTTCTGAGGAGGGACCTAATAACGAGGCCTTGGCAGCTTCACCTGACCTATTGGACAAATTCCGAGAAGTAGAAGAAATACGCCTTGCGCCCCAGAAGCAACGAGTGGAGCAGTACTATAACACGAGGAAATTTGTGCTCCTTCAACATGGGGGATCTGGTAATCCGAAAAGTATCTCAAAGCACCAAAGAGGCTAACGTAGGTAAGCTAGCCCCGATTGGGAAGGGCCGTACAAAATTCGAGGCATCACTGGAAAATGAGCGTACACCCTCGAGACCCGGATAGAACAGCTATTTCAAACAACTGGAAGATCACTTGGTTTAAGAAGTATTATTCTTGAAAGGACAGTAGGCCCTTATACTCAAGACATGTGCTTTCTTTCTTAGTTTCCTTATTTTTTAAAGGATATCTAGTCCCTAGCAATGTCGGTTAAAATTTATTAAAACTTTTTATGGCCCACATGCCCTTTTTATTATCGAATAAAACGACTATTACATTTTAGCCAGTTTTATATTAAGATAACCTAGATCCAATCATTCATAGCCCTTAGTTATATTTTGAGTTGAAGTAAAACAATCTCCTCACAATGAGTTATATTTAAACACTCACTCAAGATAGATCTATTCTAGTTAAGCCATCAGGCACTATCGTACATTAAAATCGTCAATTCAACATTCACACCTATATGTCGTGGGGACGCCCGCCCGGATAGTGCCGTAAAAGACTTAAGCACTCGAATTGACGAGCACAACCATCCTAGCTTGAACGCAAAAATGCCTTGTAATTCACAATGAGCTAAAGATGTCCCTTTGTGGGCGCGGGCATGCCCTATCCTTATACGCCCATTATGGGTGTACCTAGTGGTGTTAATTTCAACCCGAATTTCTTTACTCCACCCAACCCACCCATAATAAAACTTTATCCAATCCACCCATTTAAAAGTGGGTTGTATATGGATCAACCCATATTTAACCCATCATAATATGGGTTGAATTCGGGTTGAAAGTGGGTTGGGATGAAAGCCTGATTTAATCTACTAAAGATGGTTTCCGAATGTTGATACTTGTTTTTCTTCTTGTTAATCCGTGAGCCAAATAGTTATTACAAGTTTCTCACTACTATGTATACTAAAAAGTGTAAGGGTAGAGAGTGAAGAGATTATGTGTGATACCCTGTTTCTATCTTAATATGTTGGTGGGTACCTTTTGTTTTGCATTTTTGTAGTTCCAAACGTTTTAAGATTTTAGTTTACTTGTATTATGTGCTTAGATGATTTCAATGCCCAAAAAAAAAAATAGTTAGAAGTATATGTTAATTTTGTTGATTTCTCCTTCTATAAATATAATTCAGTTGGATATATTAAATGTTATATTATAACAAAAGTCCTATATATTTTGTATTTGCTTCCTTAAAATAACTGAGCAATTTCTAAACTAACACATATTTAGAATACAATTATGCAATCTTTGTGTGGGTAAAAATGCGCCATCTACTGTTACGGGGATACGAGTCCAGCTGGCGAGATTAGACTTAGCCTTAAATTTATGGGAACAGAGGATACACTCCCGCTCCTTGAGTCACGGTCGTTCAGGCGGTGCAGGCAAAGGATGGAGGTTATACATCCCACCGCCCTAGGGTTCACAGTCTCCTAGTTATGGTTTCGTCTATACCACCACCTTGAGTTTAGACCCATGACGTTTATTAGTCTTTGTATTTTACCATAACTAGTACTGGGTAAATCTCTACTATAAATATCCCTCCTCTCATTGTATTGTACATCAAGCGATTCATATAGAATCTGGCAATTCTCAAGGAATAAGATTATTACTTTCTTGCTTATTACTTATCTCTCTATATTTATTTATTTTTCCTACATATTTACCGTATTACTTGTGAACCTCTAATAAATTCAATTATTTTACCTAAATGGCCAAATTAAGGCTTAAACAGTTTAGCGCCTTACCGTGGGGCCCAAGAAATTGTAGGTTTCTACAATGAAAAAGACGCAGTCATGTCAGACGACAACGATAACGTCTCGAAGGACACTACCAATGCGGCAGACTACTCCGCACAGGATCTCAGTGATCCTAACAGTCAATTGAAGGACCCTGCTAAGGAGCCAGTCCATGTAGCCAGTGACGACGAGGACGATCAACCACGCGAAGGTCATTATGAGTTTAGAGGTTTCATTATTGATCTCATCAAAACCATATCAGAACGGGAACATCAGAACTTCGCCAACATGGTCGAAAAATTTGGAGCAATTTTCGCTGGATCGACTCAGAGGCCAGCATCCCCGAGAGGACCAGCGCCCGTGATCAATTCTCCAGCATCCGTTCCTAATCGCATGCTCAACATGGATGCCGCCCCTGGAGACTTTTCAATAGTCAATAATTAAGACCTCAAAGGAATACCCGTCATTCAAGACATCCTGAAAGAGATGAAGGCCAGCCACGATCGAATCGGTAACGTACCGGGTTCTCCACCTTAGTTTACCACCATAGAAGAGCAGAAGTTTTACAAGTATGCATACAAGGCAAGCGCTACACCAGCCCGTGTACCAAAGTATTTCTGCCTGCCAGATAACCTTAAGTACGATGGAACTACTGACCCGGACGGGCATATTGCTATATACTACACAGCCGTTAAAAACAATGAGATCTCTGAAGAAGAAACTCAATCCGCTATCGTGAAGAGATTCGACTCGACCTTGACTAAAGAAGCCTTCGCATGGTAGACTCAACTGCCTATGGGTCTGATCGAGTCATTCACCCAGATGCATGATATGTTTAAGAAGGCATACTCTGGAGCCCGCAAGCGCGAGAAGCGCTTTGAAGATATTTTCGAGATCCGATAGCGGGAGGACGAGTTGCTAAAAAACTACATGGAGAGATTTTAGAGGGAACACATGGAGCTCCCTCCAGTTCTCGATAACATAGCTTTGGTAGCCTTTGGAAAAAGTCTGAACTCTAGGGGTTCATTAGCTACTAGGGAGTTGCAGTGGAATTTAATTCAACACCCCGTGACAACATGGAGTGCTTTACACTAGAGATACATGGAGAAACTCCATTTGGAACCTGAGAAATCCTCGACCTTCGACAGTAAAATCCGCTTAGTCACCGAAGACGCTAGCTGCCGTGGGAAGAAGTGAGAGTACATCGAGGAACCTCGAGCCGAGAATAGAGGGAAACAAGGTAGAAGAGATTATAAGTCAGATTTCCCAAGGTCGGTCAAAAATGAGAGAATAACATAAAGACGGTTCAAAATGGGTCCCTCTCTATACCTGACAGGTTTGAGGAGCTACGACTTCGTGTGAACACTGCAGAGTTTGTGAAGGATCATCTGAAGGACGCCCAGGTACGCTGGCCTAGTAACATGAGGGCGGAGCCAGGAAAAAAGAACATAAACCTTTATTGTAATTTTCTATAGGGATCACGGGCATGCGACTGCCGGTTGCAGGGCTCTGATCCTAGAAGTTATGAGCTTACTCAATAAAGGATATTTGAAAGATTTGCTGACCGAAAGGGGAAAGCTAACATTTTCCAAGAACAAAGGTTCAGAAGGACCGCCAGATCAACCGGAACCCAAGAGATCCATCAACATGATAGTTGGTGGCCCAATGCTACTAGTTGCAATACTCCTCACCATGATGCCTTGGTTATAACACTAAGAATAGGAGATATGGATGCCGAACGTATCTTGGTCGATGCTGGCAGCGCCATAAAGCTTATTAAATGGGATATCTTGCAAGCAATGGGAGTTGTATATATAATGATCACAAGTATTTACACACTGGCTGGCTTCAACAACTTCTGCGAAAGGTGCGTTGGAGAGATTAACCTTACCACGCGTATCCCGGGAGCAGACAACATTTCATCTTTTTCAGGTAATCAAATGAGGGGTCCTGTATAATGCAATCATGGGATGACCTTGGATTCATCAAGTCTAAGCAGTATGTTCCACCTTGCATCAGAAGCTCAAGTACCTTACCGCTTGGGGGGTGAAAGAAATTAACGGAGACCAAGAGGTGGCAAAAGAATGCTGCACGATAGCAATTCTAGGGTCATTTATCCCCGAAAAAGCGCCAGAGGCAAACCTCCTTAAAGAATTTGAAGACCTCGAAACTTCAATCAACCAGGATGACGACTCTGATAGTTTGGTTGATTAAAAGTTTCGGAGAGGTAGGCGGGAGAAGGAGTAGGTCACTCGAAATTACAATTCTTTCCAACATTTATTTTAATCAAGTCTTTAGCTTCTTTTTAAATTTTGATTACAATATTTTTCATACTTATCAATCATGTTACGGGTGTTCGCCCATAACAATTCAGGCCTAGCGCCCATATTTTATCAATAAAACTACTATTATATTTAGTCAATTTTACAATCAGATCCATCTACGATCCATCTATTCATAGCCCCAGCACAAATTAAGTTGAAGTAATATACTCACTTTTTATGACAAAAGTAAGGTAAACTACTTGCTTAAAGCTAGATCACTTCTAGTTCAGCCACCAGGCATTACTTTGTAAGTTCAAATTATCAGCTCAACAAAATTGCACCAACATGTCGGTAGGGACGCCTACCCACATAGTGCCAAAAATTCTTAACATACTCGAATAAGCAAGCAACGACATTCATGTTTGGACGCAAAAATGCCCCATTACACATCACGGGCTAAAGTCGTCCTATTGTGGGCGCAAAACAGCCGCCTATTACAGGCACAACATAGGCCGTCTACCACAGACGCACATGCATCGGATGTAATGGCCCAAGCAGGCTCACTGATGAACATTCTATATACTAGAATAGACAGGACGTCCATTGCTCCATTAAAAGCCGCATAAGTCTGGCGCACACGCCCATAATAGCACGACTTTGCGAGATCATTATTTACAAACTAGTTACGACATAAAAAAATCATCACAATCAAAGTAATGAGCAATTCAAGTCAAAATGCCTTAAAAAATGAGCCAAAATATATTAGTTACGCCTATAAGATACGTGCGAATTTTCAGAACTAAAAAAAAAGCTTGCATTAGAGGGGGGGTGGGGTTCTCTCTCAGGGGACTCCCTTCAGCAGCAACACTCCGCGAAGGTCCTGCTACACCAACTGCAGATTCCCCAGCCGTCACAACATCTTCTCCTTTACCACTAGCCTCCTCGGAGCCTTCCTCAAGGTCGGACCCCACCTGAGCACCTTCTTTAGCTACTAGCTTTATCATCGAAGCAATCTCAACATCTAGGTCCAAGCTAGGGTTTTCACGAACTGAGTGTAAGGTAGCAAGAGAGGCTGCCAAGTTTGTACATTCCATTGCGGCCATGTGGCGAGCATTCATCCTTCTCTCCCTATAACGAGCTTCATTGCAAAGTTTGTCACGATACTTCTCCAGGGTCACCACTTTGCTTCTCAACTGGTCGAACTCATCATGAAGGAAGGCAGAGAGTCCACTAGCATCGGAGACACTCTTCTTAGTAACTTTGATTCTCTCATCCACCTCTGACAGCTTCTGTCCCAGAACCTCTACTGTCGACTCCAAGCGGGTCACGTTAGAGCGATGAAGCTGCTCCGAAAGTTGGGCCTCCCAAAGGGAAGATTGGAGATTTTCCACAGCCTGCTTGCACTTGCGAATCTCATTGCTCAGCGCTTCATCGAGATTCTTGTTCTTCGGGAAGTCCAAATGATAAGCTTTGCGCGTAGTCTGGAGCTCTCTTTTCAACCACTCAACCTTCTCTACGTAGGGGTGCAAATTGGCAAATTGACCTCGCAGGGTATCAATCTCCTCCTTCAGACTCTCACATGAGTTTCCTCGGCGAAGGATCTCATGATAAACTATCAGCCCCTAGATGGGCATCAAAATAAATATTCAGAGAAGGAGAGCAAGGGTTCTATTGGCGATACTGGAAATAAGGAAGAAAAAGTTTACCCGGAGAAAACACCCCGCAGCGACCTCAAGTAGCTTTCAGTGGCCGTAACCAGCAAGGTGCCTTTACTCACAAGGCCCTGTTGACACTCAATTTTGTCCCAAAAATTTTAAATTAATGTCTAATTATTTTAAATAAGGTCTTTTTAAAATAGGCTAATTGATAATTTTAGTCAAATTGATAATTTTGTGTAAAGAAGCTAAAATTGCGATGCACCCTTTAAATCAAACTACCCATGCAATTCCTAAATTTTCTAATTCATTCTAAAATAGGCTAAATGTGCAATACCCAGCCTCCAATTTAGCCCACCTCGCACAAAACCCAATTTCAATTACACTTATCCTAAAAGGGGCCAATTTTGCAATGCCAGCTCCCTTTTGTTTTATTCATGCAAACAATACATCATATACATTATACCCTTTATCAGAAAACCCGATACCCAATCCCGTTTTCCCCTAACCCTCGACTTCTAACCCTAGAACCGGATCCTCCTTTCAATTTCCCCCCAAAATCAACCAAATCAGTCCAAGAAATTTGTACTCGCTGGTCCCTCCCCCCACGTTCCCTTTCCACCTGCTCGTGCAAAAGCTAGCTGTATCAAATCTTACACGTCCATTTTGAAAGCAATTTCATCCGAGCCGTCGATTCCTCCCAACGTCCATATTCTCTTGAAAAACCAAGGTGAAACTAGTACGATTCAAGGGATTATATTATTTTGACCCTGGTTTCAAAAGGGAAAAGCAAAATGAGTAAGGGTCGATCCGGAAATTCAAGTGGGATCCGAAACCCTAGAGTCCAGGTGTATATTCTCATTCTTTTCTCAGTTTTTAGGGTTCTAGATTTGGAGATCAGCAGCAGCTAAAAAAATTTGAACACATTTATGGGATCTAGTTCTAGAAAGAAATCTCAGTTTAATGTTAAGGGTTGATTTTACTAATTCTTGCAAAAAGTTTTGGTATCGACGCATTGTTATTTAGGCTGTCGACCTTGATCGAGTCGTTTAGTCGAGTCGCATTCTTCGGATCCATTGCCTTAGTTCACTGCGCCGCAAGAAGTAATCATCCTCTCTCAATTTAGTTCCATATTTTTTCTTGTTTGCACCTTAAACTGTGTTGTCACTGCTTTGTGCATATGTGTGATTGAAATGTAGAAAGTATTTGGTACGGGTATATTTGAATTCATGTCTTGCTTATGAATCTTTCCTCGAGAATGGAATAATGTGGTTTTCATCTTCTGTTTTACATTGCTCATTAGTAACAAATGGTTTGGTCCATGGTTGCATAATGTCAAATAGTATTTGGAATAATAAAGCTTCAGCCTTTTCTTTCTAAGTGTGTGATTTAAGCCAGTCAAGATAGTGTATGAAATAATGATTTTGAACTAAGTTGCTATAAGTTTGGAAGCTTAAGAGTATTTTTCTCAGTTACTATATGCTATGAATGACTTTTGTTATTTTATCACTAGGTTCTTAAAATAGTGCTATTTTTGAAAGGGAAAGCATGCCTCTTAAATTTCCTTTGTGAAAGAAAGGTGGTGAGGGGGCAGTTTTAAAGGTCTGTGAGAGATTTCAGATGGTGTTTGGAACGGTATAGAAGTCTTAAGTGTCCATGATTATATTAAGTTTGCTTGTGAGTTTTCCTTTGTGAAGTCTGCTTATGTGTATGCCTGCCTGTTCAATTTAAAAGATTAGAGATCTTATAATAGCTTAACAGTTAATGAATTTAAAACTGAATTCTTCTTTCATATCTGATCATGTTTTTTGTCGAGTAATGAAATTAAAAGATTAGTGCTTGGTTGCATTTCCTTATGTCGATTAAGTTAGGCAGTAAAGTCAGTTTGTGTAGTTGTTAAAGTTCACATTAATATTCTTTAGGAATCAAGTTTCAGTCTTTATTTGTTTGGTATCATTGGATATCAACTTGTGTTATTGTCTTATCAGACCAGTATGTTTAGTCCAGTTTCAGTCATGATGTCGCATTTTATCTTTATTTGGTCTTGTTCACTATCAAATTTCCTTAAGCAATGAAATGGTTGTAAATGACTAATTTATGGATCAAATTACATGTATCTATTTGTGGTTCGCTTGTCATTTTTTTAACCATTCTTAAAGTGTGCGATGAGTATAAAAGTTCGTTTGAAGGTGTGATCTTTTAGCATAAATGAATACCGCCTATATCTTTACTTGCATTTAATCCGTTATTGTGTTAATAGTTTGGAATCTTTGGTTGGGTACTAATCCTCATCTCCTTTATGTTTCTTTGCATGAACACTCTGGACCGAGTTTGACTAAAACTCACAAATTGGGATTGGCTATTTGCATTGGAGTTGTTTGATCCGCACTGTATTTTCGGGCTTGAGTTCCCCGAAAAAATGAAAACTTATAACATCCAAGGCTCAATTTATTGAGTTTTCTATCCCGGTTCTATTTTTCTAAAACTCCTCCTTCCCTATTCCCCGTTAGAATTCATGTTTTAGAAATATTTTGGAGATGTCGGCTTTTCGTCACTTCCCGCGTGCTTGTTTGTCGTTTTGAGAAATAAAAAAGGAAATTTTAGGAGATGTTGGCTTTTCGTCGCTTCCTGCGTGCTTGTTTGTCGTCTTAAGAAATGAAAAAAGGAAATTGTGGGAGATGTCGGCTTTTGTCGCTTCCCGTACGTCTATTTGTCCTATTCGCCGTAGACCGGACTAGAAGCTCTGTAGGATAGAATTAAGATTAAAACTGCTTTGAATGCCTTATTCTTTTTCTTTAGATTTGCTAGTTAATTTGCGAACTTTGGGAACCGTTGTTAAATAACAAGTGCAAGTAAAACACAATTAAACTTTACCATTTTTAAATTATTATTTATTTTAAAATTTATTTAAACATTTACTTATGTATCTATTTATTTATTTATTTATTTATTTATTATTTACTTATTTTATTTTCCTAAAATTCTCTAATTACTTATTTTATCCTTATTCATGAAAACCGCCGGAATAACCACCCTTTTGGTGGATTTTCGAAAGTGCTCTTTTAATAAAGAAAGACCTTCTTTCGAAAATAACTGAACCACTTGCACAGAATTTCTGAAAATTTATTTTCCTTTTAAATAAGGAATATAATTGAAGTCGTCAATTAATATTGGTTCCTAATTATCCTAAATTAGGTTGAGACTCTAAAGAAACCCTTCGAAGTCCCATATTATTGAAATATACCCAAAACCTATTGTTTCTTAAGAAGGGTTATTTTTTGGGGGTTCAACAGCGTGGCGACTCCGTTGTGGATATTTAATGGTTCTAACCATAAGGCTTTGACAAATTTGTTTGTTTTTATTGTTTGAATCGTATGCCGAAAATAGTATGCTTAGCTTAATTAATTATGAGTTTGTATGTTGGAGTTAGTATGATCATCTTTATTGTTTATTGCAAGCATGCTTAGTTAACTTAATTGATTATTTAAAATTGTGTGTCACGAAAGCATGTCACTACACCCTTATTTGTGCGCATATATAAACTGGCATTCCGTTCATATTTTGCCCACACCTGGGAGCCTTTTGAATACTCACTCAAAATATCCGTGAGGTGTTTGCATTTGCACCCGCACTTTCTTCCACTAAAGAACCCTTTGAAGAGTTGGTATACATGCGGGTTGTCGTGGGAGTAATTCGACTGCGAGACCGCCTGCCACTCACCTGTTAGCCTCAACCATTAGCCCACTCTTAGATGGAGCTTTAGGAGCATGCATGCATTTACACCTTAGTCTGGACCCGGTCCTTGGTACCGCCTCCATAGTTAGGAAACCTCTCTTACGTCAATGGTTTCTTGCAACCCAACGACTTGCATATTATGTGCTATGTGATAACGAATCTTCAGTCCCGACCAAGTTTTGAGCATAATCAGATTTAGAACTTTGTTTGCTTTTGACTTTTAGGTTAGAAAATAGAAGAATTTAGAAGAATATACATGATCATAAAAGTCCACAGAGAAGTTGATATCATCATGCAAAATTTTTGTGAACAAGACAGAATTGCAGTCTGGGGGAAAGTTAGGTAGATTGGTTTATTTGGTTCAAGTCCTTGCAAAACGTGATCTGGTTCCAGCTTTTATTCACTTTTAGGTGTCCAACACGAGCTGTGTTAGAATTTCAAGTTGACACCAACTTTAGGGAGAATAGTTGGGATAGCAGAGCTGCAGTGTCAAGACAGAGAAATGATTCTCACTGATTGGAAAAACTTGCAACCAGTATAAGTGTCAATGGTGCGACAAAACTATACAACGGAATATTTTGCATTGACTAGAGGTTATTGAAGCTTAACTCCAGTTTACCGGATAGAGTTGATTTTGAAGACGCTGATATGACAAACAAGATTAACCAGTCAAGAGCAGATCCGGTCATAGAAATACATCCACTTCAGCATGATGCAGTATTCGGCAAAGCTTGCAGTTTCATTTTATCAAATGTATTTCAATTTTGTCTTTATTACATTACATTTTCAAGAATGGTGTATTGAAAAGAAAAAGAAAAAAAAAAGAAAAAGAAAAAGAGAGAAAAAAAGAAAGATGTTATTTATGAAAGACAGTTTTGCATTATTATCAATTATTGTTATTATTTATTGCTTGCTCTAAATTTGAATGGCTCAAAACTGGCTTTGACTACTTTTCGTTACCACTTATTTGCCCATTAGGCTTACCTCTAGCACAAAAGAGGCACGTTACAGGGTAGGACGCGTTTTCATTTTATTTACACTCAATTACTTGTGTTTGCTACATGTCATTATCTATCAATATGCAATTATTTGTTAAATATGTGCTACTTGCCTGAAATATGTTGGCACTGATGACTTTGTAACTCAGTTTCATTGGCGGTATGGTAAGATTAAACTTATGACACTTCAATTCATATTGCAGAAGTTAATTGCTTTATAACGCCATTTATTCATCTGTTATTGAACACATGCATATTATTATCTTTTATAACTTATTTCAAATTTTATTTTATTTATCTTAATTCCTGTCTCGTTATTTTTCAAAATACTGTGTAGCGTCAATTTTTAAAGTATTCACAAGTATATCCTTTTTGAAAATAATTTCAGAACTAAACAAGCGTTTTGCGTCCGGTTTGATTTAACAAAATGAGTGTCTTACTTAAAATTTTCGGGTCTTTTCAGTACGGTCTCAATTTTTTCATTTTGGAATAAGTTAACCCGTTCGTTTCACCTTTAATAAAAAAAATTTTAAATTCAGTATGCGTTGCTAAAGGGTTAATTATTTTGAACATCAAGATTAGGACATATGACTCGTCAAACTGCTGTGATTGACTTGACTGAGAATGATGAATTCTGCCAAGACAAGGTTAACGGGTTTGACCCTTTAATATTAAAATTTTTATTTCCCCAAAGATAGTAACCGGGGCAAATTTTGCAAAGCAAGTAGAAGACGTGAGAGATTGCAACTGATGCAGCTTTTGTTAAGCAATTTGAAGTTTTGAAAGTTGTAACTGGGGCAGCTTTTGCAAAGTAATTTGAAGTATTAGAAATCATAACTGGGGCAGAATTTTGCAAAAGCAAGTTGAAGACATTGGGTTGATTTTGTCGTTATCAAAAGCAGTTTTACAAAAATTGGCGCATATTATTATTTGAAAGTAAGAATCGCTAGTCAAGCAAAGTATTGATGTTCAAAATAAGCCGACCATTTTAGCAATTTCTGCCAAAATGGCCTAGCACGCATACTGATTTATTAAAAACATTCAAAGTTGTTTTTCTCAATTCATGTCTTGAAAGATCAAATTTTGTTGGTCATTAAAGTTTTGCACCCTTAAATATTTTACTTCCCCATCGAGTCGGGATTTTGGTCCCATCCATTTGGCCTAATGGCCTATTTTTATACTTAAAATCTTATGCATGCATTGCCATTTTACGTATTGACTTATTTTGTTCAATGTGTAGAATTCATTTGTTAAAGGTTGGCTAGCATTGAACACTGAAATGACTGAGAATCTGCCTCAAGGACGAAACAACATGGCAAAGCAGCTTCTAGCAACCAGTTCTGTTATGGGTATCTTGCAAGCACAGAATGATGATTTTGAAGAACATATGGTCCAAAGGAATATGATTGTCAACTTTGTAAACAGTAGAAAACCTTTGTCAAATACAAGCTTTACCTCCAATTTACCTTACTTAACCTTGTCTTATTACCCAATACCTATGGATACCATATATCTACAAATCCCACATGAATATCTTACCAATCCAATTGCGTGGCCAGCTGCAACCTTATGTCAACCGCCTTTTATCACTATGCCTGTTGTGGGGAGTCAATCAAATCAAATAATAGTGCGTCCATAAGAATTGCCTAGGAAAGAGGTTGAGGCAACTGATTTGCATAGCACGGAGAGACGAATCCACAATTTGCACAAGGTCATTGGAGATGAGTTGCGCTCTAGGAAAATTCAGAGTTTATGTTATGAAGACTTCTGCATTCACCTGGACATTGAACTTTCATATAGGTATGAGACACCAAAATTTAACACTTTTGATGGAAAGGGGAACCCCTATGCTCATTTGAAAGACTATTGCAGCAGATTGATTGAAATTGGCAAGAATGAAGCTTTGTGGATGAGATTTTTCATTCAAAGTTTATCTGGGATGGCACTTGCATGGTATACCAAGCGAGATTTTACCAAATGGCACACATGGAAGGATATGGCTCATAACTTTGTAGAACAATACAAGTTCAATATAGTAGAAGATCCTGATTTGATTGATATGCGCGACATTAAAAGAAAGTCTCATGAGTCTTTTGTAGAATATGCTATGAGGTGGAGATTAGAGGCTTCTAAGATGCATCCCCCCTTGCCGGAGAAGAAGCTAATAGCAGCTTTCATTGACATGCAAGAAGTCACATACTATGCCAAAATGGTCGTCAACAATGCAAGCACTTTCTCTGAATTGATCCAATTGGGTAAAATAATAGAAGAAGGCATAGTAACAGGAAGAATCCCTTCTGGTTCATTTGGGTACTCCACACAACCTCAAAAATACCCAAATTTACAAGGCTCTCGAAGTCAGTTTCTACAAGCACAATTTGATTATCCGACATCAAATAAGAGGAAGCCGGATACATTCACTCCTCTACACGAGTCTGTGACAAGCATATTTGAAAAATTGCAAGATGAAGGACTTTTGTAACCAAGAAAAGGAACAATTCCTGAGCACTTGCCTCCACATTTTGATCAGTTAAACCATTATGCTTATCATTCAAATATCCAAGGTCATGATACTGAAGAATGCAGTGGCTTGAGATACAAGATTCAAAGTCTGATTGATAATGGCAAAATAATAGTGCAAGAAGATCCATTAAGTGGTAATTGCAGCATTCCCCCCGCAGGCACAATTTTTGTTAAAGGCGAGGCATCAGCCCCAAGATATTCAAAGAAGAAGCGGTTGGCAAGCTAAGAAGACTGAAAAGACCGTATTTTGCAACTTGAAATGGTATTTCATTGCCCAACTATCTTATATTTTACTACTCTGTCGCAATTTTACTTATCCCGTTGTAATGAACTACTTTATGTCTGCTACCCTTATTGGGTTTAGACCCAGAATTAATGAAATCCTATTTTCCCCAAATAAGCCAAAGCAGTTTTAGATGGTTTCTCTTGTGCAAAAGGAAGATTTTCAATAATGACAGATTATTGCAACGAGAACACATTTGATCGCCATGCAAGCAAAATAAAGATTTGAAGTCAAATTAGGTGTTCAATCAAGCCAACCATTATTTGATCAAAAACTAACAATTGTTCTTTGATTAAAAAGGGGCAAATTTTGCATTTACCGCAAAGTTTAGCATCAAAGTGGAGGGAGCAAAGCAAAGAGTCGCGACTTCCCAGAATTTTTATAGTACTCACGATTTTTCTTTGCATGCAGGAATCTTAAGCAGCAAAACAAGAAGAACTCGCAACTATTAGTTTCTCGAAGAATATTTGCCTCATTGCATATGCAGAACAACGCTATTTCTCTCTTTGTAATTTTAGCTTTTGCTCGATTATCGATATATTACCAACACTTTTGTTTTGAATTATGTAGGAGTCAAGTATCAGATTCAATATGGATCAATATGGTATTCAACACGTTGCAGCATTACTAGCACAAGCTAGACGACCTCAGATTTTGCAAGATACATGGTTTATCCACCCACAAACATGATATTTCGGGTCCTTCCACCCACAAATAGGATATTTTGGGTCCTTCCACCCATAAATAGGATATATCGGGTCCTTCCACCCACAAATAGGATACTTTGGGTCCTTCCACCCACAAATAGGATATCTCGTGTCCTTCCACCAACAAATAGGATATCTCGGGTTCTTCAACCCACAAATAGGATATCTCGGGTCCTTCTACCCACAAATAGGATATCTTGGGTTCTTCTGCTCACAAATAGGATATTTTGGGTCCTTCCACCCACAAATAGGATATGCAGGTTTCTTTCAAGCTGCATTGAGACTGTTGACACCCAATTTTGTCCTGAAATTTTCAAATTAATGTCTAATTATTTTTAAATAAGGTTAATTTTAACAATAAAAGTGAATTGATAATTTTAAAGAAAAGGGTTAATTTTGCAATGCATGACCCCAATTTCAACTCACATGTTCAATGCTTTCATTTCCTAATTAAATCTTAAAAGAGGCTAAAATCGTGTAGAGTCTAAACATCAGCCTATTTACGCAATACATATATACATTACACGCCTCACCATTTGGAGACCATTCCCATTTCAGTACCCATCAGCCCATTTTTCTCCCAAAAAGAAACCCGTTAACCCCAACTTCATTTCCCAATTCAGAACGAAAAACCCGATCCAAAACCCATCTTCTTCTTCTCCGTACAAGCAACGAATCAGAAGCCAACACCACTGGTACGAGGTGGTACCAACCTTATGCTAAAGATCCGTTGGAGGTCGTTTTGGGTATTTCTCATGGCCCTTAGAACCCTAATTTTACCATATAAATGGTCAGAGATAAGCAGCCGTTAAAGGGGTCGAGGATAGGGCGGTAGCAGAAAGGTTTACATATACAAGTTACAAACAGAAACGGAAGATACAAAATACATATAAATTTCCTTTTCTCTGTTCTGTTTGGAGTTTAAGTTCATATATTACATCTGTTGTCTTTTGGTTTTGGGTTTATCGCTTCTTCGTTAGTCGAGTCGCCTCATCGTTTATTCGAGTCGTTAACCTCGCTCGAATCGCGTTCGAGTCGCATTCTTCGAACCCTCGCCCCCGTTCGCTGCTCTCGAAGAGGTAAACACTTCCGACTTTATTTAGTTTTGTTCTAACTGTACGAGATTAGTTTTGTGTAGTTAAAATGGAATGTTTATTTTGGTATTCATGTTTCAAGATTCAACTATGATTGATTCATCTTATATGACGGTAGTTTAAAGGATAGTGTACCTTGAAAGCTTTGCTTTAATGAAGTTAAAATTGCTGGCTGTTTATGAATTCGCTATATCATAACCTGATGTAAATGAAGCCTTTACCCTCTTGCTATCTAAGTGTGTTGTTTAAGATTCACAGCTGAAATATAAGTCTTTTACTGTTTAGTATTGTACAGTGATCCTCAATGCTTGCTTTTGTAAAGGGAAATTTGCATTTGAGCCAGTTTCAGTCTTTCTGTCCTGATTCTTGGTGAGTTCATACTGCAAATGTAGTTAGTATCCTGGTTTGTCTATGGACATAGTTGGCTCGAGTTTCCCCTTTTCTTGCTTGTGTCGTTGTTAAGTATTTAGAAGAAGTTCCGATAATTGTTTACTGTCAATATCTAAGGAAAGTAGGTTGTTTCATTAAGCTAAGCTTTATTAAAATTCCCTAAAACATGAACTTGGTACCTGCACCTTCCATCAATGTGTTTCCTGTTTTCCTTTTTTTTTTAAATTCTTAGTGTGACTCTATAGCATGAGTTTCTTAATGTCTCTCTGGTTCTATATCTGTTTGAGAGGATGCTAGGGTCTGAAGGGAGGTGAGTCTTATTTCCAATACTAGTGAAGTGTGTCTGGGGTGAGTTGGTCATTGATTCTGATGTGTATGCAAGGTCTGCCTTGTATTTTGTGGATTCAGGCAGGTTGTGTGTAGGTATTAGGGGTCTGTTTGTTGCAGCAGGGTTCAGGAAGTGAGCAGATTGTTTCAAAGAGAGTGTAAGGATGTTTGGTCTGAGCTTGTTTCTGTGAGAAGTTTGAGAGGGAGTTCAGGAAGATGAGGGTTCTGATATTTGTTAGGCTGTGAGGTAGTGAGTAGCTGCAGGCTGTGAAAGGTGTCACTGGGCAGTTGAAAGAGGGGTCTGATGTTCTTGATGTTGGTATGCGTGTGAGAATGTAAGAAGGGTTGCTATGATTTCTGTGGTTTAGCAGGTAGCTGTCAGGGGCTTAGAGGTATGTGCAGGTGGTTTGTAAGAGGGTGTTAGAGGTCTGGTGGCTTGCAAGTTGGCTTGTAAAGTGTCTATGCTTGTCTAGGTAGTTTCAGGGAAGGTGTAAGAGGTCCAGGCAGTCCATAGTTATTAAGGGAGTGTAGGTGCAGTTTGCTTGAAGGCAGTGAGGATTTTTTTGCTGTAGTTGGTCCTATTATGGCTTGAATAATATAGGTTAAGCTTGTCTTCTTTTTCCTGAATTTCCGAATGTGTCTGCAGCTTCGGTATCTTGTTTTCCCTGGGAATAAATGTGTGAGCCATTTATGAATTAAATTGTTTTCCCCTTCCTTATCCTATGGTGTCAGGTTCCCTTTTTTTTTAAAAATAAAGTATGAAACTTTTGGAACCTGCTAATTTTAATGGTACAACGATTTTATTTAATAGGTAAAGTCGAAAACCTTCTACTTTTTAATGTCAGATAAATGTCTTCGTTTTGGTCATACAAAAAATGGAATCTTTGCTTGGTGATCCTATTTGGGTTTGATATGAGTTTTTCTTAAAATATATTCAGTTAGTCTCCTCTTGTGTGCCTGTTCTGAGGAAGCCTCCTTTTAAAATACGTTGGCTTAAGCTTAAAATATGACCTGCTTTTCTTTCTTTTTTTTAGTTTGCAAAATGTATGTTTGAGGTTTAGAATCGTGTCTTAGACTCTGACTGGATGAGTTCTCTCAAAATCCCGTTTTCAATGAGTTTCTTTTGTAAAGTTTGTTTTTTTATAGTCTTGCAAAATGGTAAAAACAGTTTTTTTAATATAACAAGCTTTACTGTCTGCCTGCATTTTAGCTTTAGAAAGTATGGAGTCCCATTTTTCTTTAATTATAAGAAAGTCTAGATCGTTTTTGTCAGCTAAAGTGACTTTGCATATTAGATTATCATCTTAAAAGTGCAATCTTTAAATTGGTTTGGTTTTACCTGAAGCTTATTATCTTAGGATTTTAGTTCATGATCATGTTTAACATAAAATTTTATCTTTCAGTAAGCCTTAGCTCGTTTCTTGTTTGTTTGGCTTCACCTTTAATTTGTTTACTAGATGTACTTGCTTCATTTATGTTAATTAATTAGAATCTATCTATTGTGTGCAAGTTTACGATCTTTAGGTACTAATTTTGGGGTCTAATCTTATCCGTTCTTGTTCTATTTTCTAGAAGTTCTGTCACTAAAATTCTTTGATAGTTAATGATAATTCTAGTTGCTGTTGTATTTCGGTTTAGACATCTTGGCTGGTATGATTTGCAAATTAATTTCATGTATGATAATTCCTTTCTCCTTATTTTCTTTGGCATGAACCACTCTTGGGATCGAGTTTCTCTAACTCACAAATGGGGGTGGCTTGCATTGGAGCCGTTTTATGTCAAGTTCGGGTCTCAAACCGACAAACTGCTATTCAAGGCTCGTTTTGCGAGTTGCTATTTTCGGGTTCTTCTTTTATCTCATGGTCTTCCTTTCTCCTTAGGATATTTATATAAATTGTTGTAAAATAAATTATCTATTTATGAATAAATTGTGATTATGGTATATTGCTTTATTTTTATGTTCATTTCCTTTATTTTGGAGTTACTATTTAATTTATTGCAAAATAGTGGTCAATTATGCAAATGCGTGCAAAATTTCATAAATTTTAAAAAACCACGCTTAATAATAGACTATAAGAAAAGGCTTCTATCTTATTGATACGAAGTAGTTTCTTTAAAAAGTCAAAAGTTATAAAGAAGTTTTAATTAACTTCTAAATGTCCCGAAATAACTTTGCAAAAAGCGACTTGAAACCTAAAGTTCCATCTTATGGTGAGAAGCTGGGTTTTAAAGTTGAAATTAAGCAAGTGCCATTTATGCGCTATCACATACGAGTTGGCAAAGAAATTAGGACGATCAAATCGTTCCTTTTCAAAAGAAAATGCGCTTTATTTATTTATTTATTTATTTTATTTTGAAAATAATTAAAGCTTTTGAATAAATCGTTAAATCTTTTGAAAACTTACCAAATTTAATTAGTTGAATTAATTAATAGTTCAATTAATTATTTTTAGAAAAAGTGCATAAATAGCACTTGCAAATATTTTGGAAACCTGTCGGATTAACCGTTTTTAACGGAATTTCGAAAGTGCCTTGAAAACCTTCTTTCGAAATTAGCAAAACCTCTTACCTGTAGAATCTCTGGAAGAAAGACCGTCTTTTTATAAAATGGAGTTTTGCACGCATTTGTTTATCTGGTTCCCTATTTTTCCTTAAATTGGGTGGCGACTCCAAAAACTCCAAAAGAGTTAGTCCATACAGTTGATGTTCCTAAATTTTAGTCCTTCGGGGTTAATTTTTTGGGGGTTCAACAGCATGGCGACTCCGCTGGGGAAGCAATAAAGGTTTTGACCATAAATGTTTCCAATTATTTGCAACTAGCATGCTTAATTTATTTTGCTTTATTATATCTGTTTGTTTGTGTGCCACGAAAAGCATGTCACTACACTCTTATTTGTGCACATATAAATTGGCATTCCGTTCATACTTCCCCCACTCCTGGGAACCTCTTGCATTTTCACCCCAAATATCCGTGAGGTACGCTCATGCGTACCCGCACTTTCTTCCACTAAAGAACCCTTTGACGAGTTGGTGTACCGGCGGATTGTCGTGGGAGTTATTCGACCACGAAGCCGCCTGCCACTCACCTGTTAGCCTCAACCGTTAGCCCACTCTTAGATGGAGCTTTTAGGAGCATGCATGCATTTACACCTTAGTCTGGACCCGGTCCTTGGTACCGCCTCCATATTTAGGAAACCGCCCTTATGTCAACGGGCTCTTGAAACCTAACGACAATGCATATTATGTGCTGTGTGATGACGAATCCTCAGTCCTGACCATGTTTTGAGCAAAATCAGATTTGGAATTTTTTCTCCTATGTTGTCTTTTAGGTCAGAAAATGGAAGAATTTAGCGGAATTGAGATTATAGACAGAATTGCAGTCCGGGGGAAGTTAGGCAGATTTGGTTGGTTTGTGTTTTGGAGATGGACTGGTGTAGTAAGATCTAAGAGGCGAAGCCCCTGGTGTCTTTAAAAGGATAAGTGGGGTCCCTCTCGTGATGGCTTTGCGTGTGTGCAGGCTTGTGTTGACTGTCCAGCTGCATTCATGATAATTGAAGTATGCTTGTCCCTCCTTAAGACCAGTGCGGTCTTGGCTGCCTAGGAAACTGAGAGGCTTGATCAAAGCCGAGGACCAGTGAGGAGCCCTATGAACAAGGTCTGTGAGCCTTGCAAAACTTAGGAAGCTGAGAGGC
This sequence comes from Petunia axillaris subsp. axillaris, assembly GCA_029990575.1. NCBI lineage: Eukaryota > Viridiplantae > Streptophyta > Magnoliopsida > Solanales > Solanaceae > Petunia > Petunia axillaris. The sequence continues at coordinate 4,623,326 of JARKNS010000001.1, read as the reverse complement.
TTGTCCAAAGCCGAGGACCAGTGAGGTTTTATTTGTAAAAGGTCAATTGGAACCTTTTATGATTTGCAGTCTGGTATTGTGGACGCAGTTGAAAATTTCCCCATGGATGCTGTAAATAATTGGGAGTTGTGCTGGGAGGAGTGTGGATGTGTTACAAAAGGTGTATGGGGATTGTTTCAGGTTTTAGGCATTTGGGTTTAGAATTTTGTGCAAACGTTGTGAAGAGCATGAGCTGTGTTGGAATTTCGAGTTGATACCAACTTTTGGAAGGCAGTTGGGATAACAGAATTGCAATGTCAAGGCGGAGAGATGATTGTTATCAATTATTGTTATTGTTGCTTACTCTAAATCTGAATTGCTCAGAACTGGCATGAACTATTTTTCGTTACCACTTATTTGCGCAATTAGGCTTACCTCTAGCACAAAGAGGTACCTTATAGTGTAGGACACGCCCGCATTTTCATTAACGCTCAACTAATTGTGATTGCCACATGTCAAACTTGTTTAAAATGCAAAGCGCTACGTGACGCGCGCTACGTGATTGTGTGCAATTATGCCAATGATTTGGAAACTAACAGAGTTACGTTTTGATTTTTTTTCCTTTTGTTTTGATTATCCTCCAAAAGAGAGAGTTTGATTCGTGTTGACTCCCGAGTTGGTTAAGCGTCTAATCCAAAGTGAAGCAAAAAATGACTGATTTGACTAATGATCAGACTTGTATCCCTGCATCTTCTAATGAGCAAGCAGTTGTTGTTCCTGATGAACAAATAGCTAGAATGGCTAAGCAGATTGAGTGTATGCAAGCTGAACTAGAAAGAATGAAAGGATCGAGCCACCAAAACGCGCCAGCCGTGCTATCGACTCTGAAACTGCCAATCCCAACACGCTTTTAAATTCCAGTGTCATTCGTACGCTTGCACCAGTTAACGACATCCCAAATGCATTCATTAACCACAACAACTTGCCTCACTATCAGTATTTACCTGCCAAAGATACTCCTCGTCCTCCACAACCCAAAGCACCCATTGAAGTGCCCATAACTGTAAAAAAGCAGGGAAAGACAGTTGAGCAAGAGGAGATAATCCAAACAATTAAAATCATGCAGCAATCCATCAAGGATTTGCAAGTGTCTAGAGGACGTCAAAGCATCTCCTACCGCAATCTTTATCTATACCCTGATGTTACTCTTCCTCCCGGGTTTAAGGTGCCGAAATTTGATATGTATGATGGTCATAGTGACCCATTTGTTCATTTGACCAAATATCTCAACCGAATGAGGGTTGCAGGAGGTAAAGAGGAACTTCTGATGGCCTTCTTCAGTCATAGTCTGGAAGGTATTGCTGCTGAATGGTTTGCAAGACAAGATATAAGCAAGTGGTGTGGGTTTGATGACATAACCAATGATTTTACAAAGCAGTTTGAGTACAATGTCGAGATGGCTCCTGACCTTATAACCTTGTCCAATCTGAAGAAGAAACCAACAGAAACCTTTAGGGAATACGCACTGAGATGGCGTGAACAGGCTGCAAGGGTGCGACCACCAATGACTGAGGAAGACATGGTAAAGTACTTCATCCGAGCTCAAGATGATTCTTATTACATGTACTTGCTCCCTATGATGGGTAAACCTTATTCTGAACTTCTTGTGATGGGAGAGATGGTTGAAGAAGGGCTTAAGACAGGGAGAATTGTAAGTTTTGCTGCAATGAAGGCAACTACGCAAGCCATCCAGACTGGTATGGGCAATTTTGAGAAGAGAAAGAGGGAAGATGAATTTGGAATTGATATGGCTGATATCGACCAAAGGCCAAACAAAAGGCCAACCTTCAGAAACTCATCAAACCAATCTATTTACAGAAGCACACTATATCCAACTTATCCAAGTCAGCATCAAAATCCACCCGCGCCATATCCCGTCTACAATACTCAACCCAATTACCATCAATCTAGAATACCCGCTTATCAGCCTTATTCACAACCGCAAGCATACAATTACCCTCAACAACACCAGTTACCTGTAGCCCGTCAGTCTATGCCAGCAGGGTCTCGTCCCAAATATGAAAAGAGACAACGCCGAAAGTTCACTTCTTTAGGTGAACCACAAGCTCAATTGTACGAAAGATTAAAAGATATGGGAGTGCTAAACCCTTTAGCAGGAGATGGTACATTTGACCCTCCCCCAGAATGTGTTGATGGAGCCAAATATTGTGCTTACCATGCAGAATTTGCCAAGCACGACACTGAGGAATGTGTCCTTCTTAAACATAAGATCCAAGATTTGATTGAAGACAATACAATCCAGTTGAGTGAACCAACGCAGGGGACTTGGTTGTGAACTAAAAGCACTTTTCAAAACTTCGATTCAGATTGAGGCCCTGAATCATGCTTGTTAAAACTTTATCATTTTGCCTCAAGAAAATATTTTTTCTCATTTCCATGTAATTTTGATTGTAATGCGAACTACGCGTAACCTGATTCCCAAGGCGGGATACGTAAGCAACTCACATAGAGCTCGGTTACACTAGCATAGGAATTCCCTATTTCCTCTTTTATGTAATTTTGAACTACTTTTGGTCTGATTCCTGGAATGGCAACAGGATAAGTAAGCAATCCACATCGGACTCGATCAGATTTTGTAATGCTTTAGGTTTGTTTATCTTTGATGATGTAATTCCGAACCACGCATCTGGGCAGATGTGTAGGCATTCCAATTCGGATTCGGCTTCGTACTTAGATTGCCATATTCCCCAAATCTTTATGTAAGCAGAACTACGCACAGTCTGATTCCTGTGGAGGGATACGTAGGCGCTCCTAACGGGCTCGACTCTATAATATTAAAATTTTAGTTTCCCCCTATAAGCCAACTGGGGCAAATTTCGCAAAGCAAGTTGAAGATTTGAAAGATAGCAACTGGGGCAAATCTTGCAAAGCGAGTTGAAGATGTAAAAGATCATAACTGGGGCAAATTTTTTGCAAAAGATGGTATTTCCCGATAAAAGATGAATGGACAAAATTCTGAAAGTGTTTGAGAATGGTGCAAAGTTGCAAGATAAAGGATGTTCAATTTGTTTCAACATATGTCACCATCTGAAATACAACAAGGGTTTTAGATTAACATGAAAATCATGTTCAACTATGCAAGTATTTGTTTCAACTATTTGAAACTTATTGTGCTATTAGTTCATTGGCCAAGTCTCAAGGGACGGATCGCAAATCTAGACAAAGTGAGAAGAAGGAAGCAGTTGCAAGATGAAAGCTCGAGTCAGCATGAATCAAACGCTCCCCCCTCCCTCCCAAAACTAATGATTTTTCTTTGAGTGTAGGAATTCTCAAAGCAACAAGATGAAGAAACTAGCAACTATCAATTCCTCATAAAGTATTTTTCATACACATTGAACAATACTGCCAAGATAACCAACCGAGATCGGAAGCGTTATCTGATTCATTGCATACGCGAAACGACTTCATTTTCTCTCTATTTCTGCCCTTGCCTAATCAAAATTCATTGCTTTATTGACAACTTTCCTTTACACTTTGCAGGAATTAAGCATTAACTCAGTTTTTCTCAAGGATAACACTCAACTCTTTATGGCTTCACCAAATATAAACCAAACGGCTTAAACTCTCACTTTATATCTCCTTTATCTTTGACATTTTCCTGTCTATATGAATTAATGACAACTTTATTTTGCAGGCTATTCTACCATTTATTTTACAAGTATCAACATCAAGTCTATCGTAAACAATCAAAGGCGCTATTGTTAAGAAGCCTACCGTAGAAAACGGGAGACTCGATCATGAGTCATTGCCGAAAGGCGGCATTTCTATTTCCTATAATTATTGCAAATTGTTAAACATATCCGTTTCATTTCTCGTTCGCTTTATGAGAGCTCTTACTAAAGTTCCATTTTTTTTATGATTTACAGATATTGCCAATCCTGGGGGCTCACTTTATTTTGTAGTCAAGACCATTCCTCCGCGGAAGAGTTGAAAGAGTATAACGTATTCATGTGTTCACGCTTCCGGTAGGCGTCTTTATGTGCTTACGCTTTCGATAAGCGTCTTTATATTTCACGCTTCCGGTAAGCGTCTTTATGTGCTTACGCTTTCGATAAGCGTCTTTATATTTCACGCTTCCGGTAAGCGTCTTTATGTGTTTACGCTTTCGATAAGCGTCTTTATTTCACGCTTCCGGTAGGCGTCTTTATGTGTTTACGCTTTCGATAAGCGTCTTTATATTTCACGCTTCCGGTAGGCGTCTTTATGTGCTTACGCTTTCGATAAGCGTATTCATGTGTTCACGCTTCCGGTAGGCGTCTTTATGTGCTTACGCTTTCGATAAGCGTCTTTATATTTCACGCTTCCGGTAAGCGTCTTTATGTGCTTACGCTTTCGATAAGCGTCTTTATATTTCACGCTTCCGGTAAGCGTCTTTATGTGTTTACGCTTTCGATAAGCGTCTTTATATTTCACGCTTCTGGTAAGCATCTTTATGTGTTTACGCTTTCGATAAGCGTCTTTATTTCACGCTTCCGGTAAGCGTCTTTATGTGTTTACGCTTTCGATAAGCGTCTTTATATTTCACGCTTCCGGTAAGCGTCTTTATGTGTTTACGCTTTCGATAAGCGTCTTTATATTTCACGCTTCCGGTAAGCGTCTTTATCTGTTCACGCTTTCGATAAGCGTATTTGTATCACCTCGAAGGTGTTAATCATTTAAATGCCTCTATGGCGTATTTCCTTATACCTATTTGAATGACCTTATGTTGCTAATAAGTTTGTTAAGACTTGCAGGATAATAAGATTACTTCGGACGTGTACTTTTGGTTGGAGTGCAATCCAATATTATTTTCAAATTACCTCTTCATGATTTAAAGTTGTAGGCTTTATCATGGTTATTGCCGAAAAGGCGGCATTTTTATCCTCACTATTTAGAGTTTAAAGTTCACTTTACGTTCCTATTAATTGGAGCTTTTATTGCTTTATCTTCAGTCTACCAACGGCCCCGAAGTCATCTTGCCTCACAAAGCCAGATTTCTCCATTAGTCAGTTGGAGACAAGCTTATCATTGATATTGCAACCAACATCTACAAGTTTTATTGTCGTTATTCCTTTATTACTTTATTTATTAAGCTTTATTTGCAGTTACTCGCTTACCGTTTGTCAAGTTTATTACAGGATTTTAGCAGCACCGCAGCAGCATTTGGAGCATAGCGTGGAACTCTTTCTTAGCAGTGAACTGGGGCAATCGTTGATATGAGCTAGACTCGTCAACGAGGATCTGAAGAATCGCACTCGAACAAGCAAGTCTATCCCAATCTTTCATTTTAGATTAGGGTGTCAGTTTGGTTTCTTTCCTATTCGTGCGTCTTTTCTGTCAATCGTGCGAGTCTTCGCTTCTAAGTGTCGTCGACTACATATGGCCTGATTCTCTTTCAGCCCGAGATATGTAGGCAACTCGGAAACCAGAGTTCGGCCATACCCATAAGCCTCACCTTTTGGTCCAGGGAATCAGAAGTCCTTGGCTTTATCGTGACAAAATTGGCTTTATGTCAACTTCTTTACCCTGAAAACTCTTTCATCCTTTTCCGGGTAAAGAGGGGCAGCTGTTGACACCCAATTTTGTCCCGAAATTTTCAAATTAATGTCTAATTATTTTTAAATAAGGTTAATTTTAACAATCAAAAGCGAATTGATAATTTTAAAGAAAAGGGTTAATTTTGCAATGCATGACCCCAATTTCAACTCACATGTTCAATGCTTTCATTTCCTAATTAAATCTTAAAAGAGGCTAAAATCGTGTAGAGTCTAAAGATCAGCCTATTTACGCAATACATATATACATTACACGCCTCACCATTTGGAGACCATTCCCATTTCAGTACCCATCAGCCCATTTTTCTCCCAAAAAGAAACCCGTTAACCCCAACTTCATTTCCCAATTCAGAACTAAAAACCCGATCCAAAACCCATCTTCTTCTTCTCCGTACAAGCAACGAATCAGAAGCCAACACCACTGGTACGAGGTGGTACCAACCTTATGCTAAAGATCCGTTGGAGGTCGTTTTGGGTATTTCTCATGGCCCTTAGAACCCTAATTTTACCATATAAATGGTCAGAGATAAGCAGCCGTTAAAGGGGTCGAGGATAGGGCGGTAGCAGAAAGGTTTACATATACAAGTTACAAACAGAAACGGAAGATACAAAATACATATAAATTTCCTTTTCTCGGTTCTGTTTGGAGTTTAAGTTCATATATTACATCTGTTGTCTTTTGGTTTTCGGTTTATCACTTCTTCGTTAGTCGAGTCGCCTCATCGTTTCTTCGAGTCGTTAACCTCGCTCGAGTCGCGTTCGAGTCGCATTCTTCGAACTCTCACCCCCGTTCGCTGCTCTCGAAGAGGTAAACACTTCCGACTTTATTTAGTTTTGTTCTAACTGTACGAGATTAGTTTTGTGTAGTTAAAATGGAATGTTTATTTTGGTATTCATGTTTCAAGATTCAACTATGATTGATTCATCTTATATGACGGTAGTTTAAAGGATAGTGTACCTTGAAAGCTTTGCTTTAATGAAGTTAAAATTGCTGGCTGCTTATGAATTCGCTATAGTCATAACCTGATGTAGATGAAGCCTTTACCCTCTTGCTATCTAAGTGTGTTGTTTAAGATTCATAGCTGAAATATAAGTCTTCTACTGTTTAGTATTGTACAGTGATCCTCAATGCTTGCTTTTGTAAAGGGAAATTTGCTTTTGAGCCAGTTTCAGTCTTTCTGTCCTGATTCTTGGTGAGTTCATACTGCAAATGTAGTTAGTATCCTGGTTTGTCTATGGACATAGTTGAGTCAAGATTTAGCTCGAGTTTCCCCTTTTCTTGCTTTTGTCGTTGTTAAGTATTTAGAAGAAGTTCCGATAATTGTTTACTGTCAATATCTAAGGAAAGTAGGTTGTTTCATTAAGCTAAGCTTTATTAAAATTCCCTAAAACATGAACTTGGTACCTGCACCTTCCATCAATGTGTTTCATGTTTTCCTTTTTTTTTTAAATTCTTAGTGTGACTCTATAGCATGAGTTTCTTGATGTCTCTCTGGTTCTATATCTGTTTGAGAGGATACTAGGGTCTGAAGGGAGGTGAGTCTTATTTCCAATACTAGTGAAGTGTGTCTGGGGTGAGTTGGTCATTGATTCTGATGTGTATGCAAGGTCTGCCTTGTATTTTGTGGATTCAGGCAGGTTGTGTGTAGGTATTAGGGGTCTGTTTGTTGCAGCAGGGTTCAGGAAGTGAGCAGATTGTTTCAAAGAGAGTGTAAGGATGTTTGGTCTGAGCTTGTTTCTGTGAGAAGTTTGAGAGGGAGTTCAGGAAGATGAGGGTTCTGATATTTGTTAGGCTGTGAGGTAGTGAGTAGCTGCAGGCTGTGAAAGGTGTCACTGGGCAGTTGAAAGAGGGGTCTGATGTTCTTGATGTTGGTATGCGTGTGAGAATGTAAGAAGGGTTGCTATGATTTCTGTGGTTTAGCAGGTAGCTGTCAGGGGCTTAGAGGTATGTGCAGGTGGTTTGTAAGAGGGTGTTAGAGGTCTGGTGGCTTGCAAGTTGGCTTGTAAAGTGTCTATGCTTGTCTAGGTAGTTTCAGGGAAGGTGTAAGAGGTCCAGGCAGTCCATAGTTATTAAGGGAGTGTAGGTGCAGTTTGCTTGAAGGCAGTGAGGATTTTTTTGCTGTAGTTGGTCCTATTATGGCTTGAATAATATAGGTTAAGCTTGTCTTCTTTTTCCTGAATTTCCGAATGTGTCTGCAGCTTCGGTATCTTGTTTTCCCTGGGAATAAATGTGTGAGCCATTTATGAATTAAATTGTTTTCCCCTTCCTTATCCTATGGTGTCTGGTTCCCTTTTTTTAAAAATAAAGTATGAAACTTTTGGAACCTGCTAATTTTAATGGTACAACGATTTTATTTAATAGGTAAAGTCGAAAACCTTCTACTTTTTAATGTCAGATAAATGTCTTCTTTTTGGTCATAAAAAAAATGGAATCTTTGCTTGGTGATCCTGTTTGGGTTTGATATGAGTTTTTCTTAAAATATATTCAGTTAGTCTCCTCTTGTGTGCCTGTTCTGAGGAAGCCTCCTTTTAAAATACGTTGGCTTAAGCTTAAAATATGACCTGCTTTTCTTTCTTTTTTTCAGTTTGCAAAATGTATGTTTGAGGTTTAGAATCGTGTCTTAGACTCTGACTGGATGAGTGCTCTCAAAATCCCGTTTTCAATGAGTTTCTTTTTGTAAAGTTAGTTTTTTTTATAGTCTTGCAAAATGGTAAAAACAGTTTTTTTTAATATAACAAGCTTTACTCTCTGCCTGCATTTTAGCTTTAGAAAGTATGGAGTCCCATTTTTCTTTAATTATAAGAAAATCTAGATCATTTTTGTCAGCTAAAGTGACTTTGCATATTAGATTATCATCTTAAAAGTGCAATCTTTAAATTGATTTGGTTTTACCTGAAGCTTATTATCTTAGGATTTTAGTTCATGATCATGTTTAACATAAAATTTTATCTTTCAGTAAGCCTTAGCTCGTTTCTTGTTTGTTTGGCTTCACCTTTGTTTACTGGATGTACTTGCTTCATTTATGTTAATTAATTAGAATCTATCTATTGTGTGCAAGTTTACGATCTTTAGGTACTAATTTTGGGTCTAATCTTATCCGTTCTTGTTCTATTTTCTAGAAGTTCTGTCACTAAAATTCTTTGATAGTTAATGATAATTCTAGTTGCTGTTGTATTTCAGTTTAGACATCTTGGCTGGTATGATTTGCAAATTAATTTCATGTATGATAATTCCTTTCTTCTTATTTTCTTTGGCATGAACCACTCTTGGGATCGAGTTTCTCTAACTCACAAATGGGGGTGGCTTGCATTGGAGCCGTTTTATGTCAAGTTCGAGTCTCAAATCGACAAACTGCTATTCAAGGCTCGTTTTGCGAGTTGCTATTTTCGGGTTCTTCTTTTATCTCTTGGTCTTCCTTTCTCCTTAGGATATTTATATAAATTGTTGTAAAATAAATTATCTATTTATGAATAAATTGTGATTATGGTATGTTGCTTTATTTTTATGTTCATTTCCTTTATTTTGGAGTTACTATTTAATTTATTGCAAAATAGTGGTCAATTATGCAAATGCGTGCAAAATTTCATAAATTTTCAAAAACCACGCTTAATATTAGACTATAAGAAAAGGCTTCTATCTTATTGATACGAAGTAGTTTCTTTAAAAATTCAAAAGTTATAAAGAAGTTTTAATTAACTTCTAAATGTCCCGAAATAACTTTGCAAAAAGCGACTTGAAACCTAAAGTTCCATCTTATGGCGAGAAGCTGGGTTTTAAAGTTGAAATTAAGAAAGTGCCATTTATGCGCTATCACATACGAGTTGGCAAAGAAATTAGGACGATCAAATCGTTCCTTTTCAAAAGAAAATGCGCTTTATTTATTTATTTATTTATTTATTTATTTATTTTATTTTGAAAATAATTAAAGCTTTTGAATAAATCGTTAAATCTTTTGAAAACTTACCAAATTTAATTAGTTGAATTAATTAATAGTTCAATTAATTATTTTTAGAAAAAGCGCATAAATAGCACTTGCAAATATTTTGGAAACCTGTCGGATTAACCGTTTTTAACGGAATTTCGAAAGTGCCTTGAAAACCTTCTTTCGAAATTAGCAAAACCTCTTACCTTTAGAATCTCTGGAAGAAAGACCGTCTTTTTATAAAATGGAGTTTGCACGCATTTGTTTATCTGGTTCCCTGTTTTTCCTTAAATTGGGTGGCGACTCCAAAAACTCCAAAAGAGTTAGTCCATTCAGTTGATGTTCCTAAATTTTAGTCCTTCGGGGTTAATTTTTTGGGGGTTCAACAGAGACATTGGATACTTCAGGATCGAATGTCTCATATGTTTATCAAGTTATTGGAGCACTGTCCAAGATTTCGTTGCAAACTGCTTCTTAATGATTAAAAGCATTATGCTTATCATGGTTTGTTGCCGAACAGGCATCATTTCTATCTTTATCATTCTTATTTCAAAATTAATGTCATGTTGTCTGCTTTGAATTAGGATTTTGACAAGTCAACTTTGAGACACCATATTCGGAGTGTCTCGCTTGTTGGTTGTCTTGCAGTAGCTTTTGTACCTGCATAGATTATAGATTAGACAAGTCAACTGGAGACCTTATGTCTCGTTAGCCGACTTATTTTTTAATAGCCTTGTATTCTACAATTCGTACTCGCTTTACTTATTGTCTTGCTTTACTGTTTCAGAATAATAATCAGCCTAGAGGTTTCTCGGATGGAGCGCCTCGTCAGTTGATTGAAGGAAGAACTTATCAATGATACTGCAACCCGCATTTACAAATTTATATTATCTCTTTATTTTATTCCTTATTTCTGATTATCAAAGTCTTATTAGCAGTTACTTGCTTACCGTTTGTCGAGATTTTACATAATTTTAGCAGCGTCGCAACAGCATTTGGAGCATAACGTGGAACTTTGTCTTAGCAGTGAACTGAGACAATCGTTGATATGAGCTAGACTCGTCAACGAGGATTTGAAAAATCGCACTCGAACAAGCAAACCTATCCTAATCTTCTATTTCGAATTAGAACGTCAGTTTGAATTCTATCCTATTCGTGCGTCCTTTTTTTTTTTCAGTTGTGCGAGTCTTCGTATCTAAGTATCTTCGAACTACACAGGACCTGATTCTCTTTCAGCCCGCACTTTGGTCCTTGGGATCCAAGTCCTTTGCTTTATCGTGACAAAATTGGTTTCCCGTCAACTTCTTTACCCTAAAAACTCTTTCATCCTTTTCGGGTAAAGAGGGGCAGCTGTTTTGTCCCAAAATTTTTGAATTAATGTCTAATTATTTTAAATAAGGTCTTTTAAAGACTAGTTGATAATTTTAGGCAAACTGATAATTTTGTGTAATGAAGGCTAAAATTACGATGCACCCTTTAAATCAAACTACCCATGCAATTCCTAAATTTCATAATTCATTCTAAAATAGGCTAAATGTGCAATACCCAGCCTCCAATTTAGCCCACCGCACGTAAAACCCTAATTTCACTTACACTTATCCTAAAATGGGGCTAATTTTACAATGCCAACCTCTTTTTTGTTCTATTCATGTAAGCAATACATCATATACACTATACCCCTTATCAGAAAACCCGATACCCAATCCCATTTTTCCCTAACCGGCAACTTCTAACCCTAGAACTCGTTCCTCCTTTCAATTTCCCCTAAAATCAACCAAATCAGTCCAAGAAATTCGTACTCACTGGCCCACCCACGTTCCCTTTCCATCTTCTGGTACAAAAGCTAGCTGTTTCAAATCTCACACGTCCATTTTGAAAGAAAGTTCATCCGAGCCGTCGATTCCTCCCAACATCCATATTCTCTTGAAAAACTAGGGTGAAACTAATACGATTCAAGGGATTATACTATTTTGACCCTGGTTTCAAAAGGGAAAAGCAAAATAAGTAGGGGTCGATCCGAAAATTCAAGCAGGATCCGAAACCCTTGAGTCCAGGTATATATTCTCAATCTTTTCTCAATTTTTAGGGTTCTAGATTTGGAGATCAGCAGCAGCAGCTAAAACAATTCGAACACATTTATGGGATTTCTAGTTCTAGAAAGAAATCACAATTTATGTTGAGGGTTGTCTTTTTACTAATTCTTGCAAAAAGTTTTGGTGTCGACGCGTTGTTATTTAGGTTGTCGACCTTGCTCGAGTCGTTTAGTCGAGTCGCATTCTTCGGATCCATTGCCTTAATTCACTGCGCTGCAAGAGGTCTTAATCCTCTCTCACTATAGTTTCATATTTTTTCTTGTTTGCACCTTAAACTGTGTTGTCACTGCTTTGTGCATATGTGTGATTGAAATGTAGAAAGCATTTGGTACGGGTATGTTTGAATCCATGTCTTGCTTATGAATCTTTGCTCGAGAATGGAATAATGTGGTTTTCATCTTCTGTTTTACATTTCTCATTAGTAACAACTGATTTGGTCCATGGCTGCATAATGTCAAATAGTATTTGGAATGATAAAGCTACAGCCTTTTCTTGCTAAGTGTGATTTAAGCTAGTCAAGATAGTGTATGAAATAATGATTTTGAACTAAGTTGCTATAAGTTTGGAAGCTTAAGAGTATTTTTCTCAGTTACTATATGCTATGAATGGCTTTTGTTATTTTATCGCTAGGTTCTTAAAATAGTGCTATTTTTGAAAGGGAAAGCATGCCTCTCTGCATAAAGTTTGAATCTTTGCTAATCTTTTATCATATTTTAGTTAAAGTTCCGACCTTTCCTAAAGATTACGCTGTCTTGGTTTGAATCTTGTTACTGAAGAATCAGTTTTTTGGGTAATAGTTAGAGCCTTTAATGTTAGCCCTTTTTGCTTCTATTCTTGCTGCTATGGAATCTGGTTGGAAGGAGTATCTTGTTGGTTGAAGCTAGTATGTGGCTGTGTGTGCACAATCAGTAAGGTCCTGGGGGGAGTGTTGGGTTTATTTGCAGAGGTGGATGTTGTCTCAGTAGCTGCAGGAGTTCAGGGAGGAGTATAGGAGTGGTGGGAATTTTGTTTAGTCTTATGCAGGTGTGTGTAGAGGTTCAAGGAGGGTGTTCTGGTGGTCTTAAGGTGATGCAACTGTGTGAATCTGTGAGGGTGTTCAGTGAAGGAGTTTAGGTGTTATGTGTTCATGTGGCTTGGAGGTTTCGGGGTGTATGTTATGGCGTTTTTGTGTGTGTGAGTAAGGGGTTGCTGGGGTGTCTGTATAGTGTAAATGCAGAGCATGAGTTGATTGTGTATGTGTTTGTTCAGGTTGTGTGTATATGGACTGATTGTGTGTATGAGCAGGAAAGGTTTGGTTGTGAATGTGTGTGTAGTATATTAGTGTGCAGGAAATTCAGCTGTGAGTATGAGAAAGTCTGCTATGGTTGTTATGGTGAAAGGAAGGTGGTGAGGGGCTGTTTTTGGTGGCAGTTCGTTATTGGTATGTGTAGGAGATGGTGTTAAGGGTCTGTGAGAGGTTTCAGATGGTGTTTGGAGTGGTATAGATGTCAGAAGTGTCTATGATTATGTGAAGTTTGCTTGTGAATTTTCCTTTATGAAGTCTGCTTATGTGTATGCCTGCCTGTTCAATTTAAAAGATTAGAGATCTTATAATGGCTTGACAGTTAATGAATTGAAAAGTGAATTCTTCATTCATATCTGATCTTGTTTTTTGTCGAGTAATGAAATTAAAAGATTAGTGCTTGGTTGCATTTCCTTATGTCGATTAAGTTAGGCAGTAAAGTCAGTTTGTGTTTTTATTAAAGTTCACATTAATATTCTTTAGGAATCAAGTTTGAGTCTTTATTTATTTAGTATCATTGGATATCAACTCGTGTTATTGTCTTATCAGACCAGTATGTTTAGTCCAGTTTGAGTCATGGTGTTGCATTTTATCTTTATGTGGTCTTGTTCGCTATCAACTTTCCTTAAGCAATGAAATGGTTGTAAATGACTAATTTATGGATCAAATTACATGTATCTATTTGTGGTTCGCTTGTCATTTTTTTAATCATTCTTAAAGTGTGCGATGAGTATATAAAGTTCATTTGAAGGTGTGATCTTTTAGAATAAATGAATACCGCCTATATCTTTACTTGCATTTAATCCGTTATTGCGTTAATAGTTTTTTATCTTTGGTTGGGTACTAATCCTTATTTCCTTTATGTTTCTTTGCATGTTACTTGGGAACGAGTTTGACTAAAACTCACAAATTGGGATTGGCTATTTGCATTGGAGTTGTTTGATCCGCATTGCATTTTCGGGATTGAGTTCCCCGAAAAAATAAAAACTTATAACATCCAAGGCTCAATTTATTGAGTTTTCTATCCGGGTTCTATTTTTCTATAACTCCTCCGTCCCTATTTCCGTTAGAATTCATGTTATAGAAATTTTTTGGAGATCTCGGCTTTTCATCGCTTGCCGCGTGCTTGTTTGTCGTTTTGAGAAATGAAAAAGGAAATTTTGGGAGATCTTGGCTTTTCGTCGCTTCCTGCGTGATTGTTTGTCATCTTAAGGAATGAAAAAAGGAAATTGTGGGAGATGTCGGCTTTTGTCGCTTCCCGTACGTCTGTTTGTCCTATTCGCCATAGACCGGACTAGAAGCCTTGTAGGATAGAATAATGATTAAAACTTACTTTGAATGCCTTATTCTTTTTCTTTGGATTTGCTAGTTAATTTTTGAACTTTGGGAACCGTTGTTAAATAACAAGTGCAAATAAAACACAATTAAACTTTACTTTTTTAAAATCATTATTTATTTTAAAATTTATTTAAACATTTACTTATGTATCTATTTATTTATTTATTTATTTATTTACTTATTTATCATTTACTTATTATTTATTATTTTTTTACTTATTTTATTTTCCTAAAATTCTCAAATTACTTATTTTATCCTTATTATTGAAAACCGGCGGATTAACCACCCTTTTGGTGGATTTTCGTAAGAGCTCTTTTAATAAAGAAAGATCTTCTTTCAAAAATAACTGAACCTCTTACTCAGAATTTCTAAAAATTTATTTTTCTTTTAAATAAGGAATATATTGCAGTCGTTAATTAACATTGGTTCCTAATTATACTATATTAGGTGGCGACTCCAAAGAAACCCTTTGAAGTCCCATATTGTTGAAATATACCCGAAACTTATCTTTTCTTAAGAAGGGTTATTTTTGGGGGGTTCAACAGGCCCAGTCTACTCAGCAGTATGGTCTGTCACGACCACCGGGCTCTTGAGCAACTTAACTCCTGCAGAAATGGGAATAATAGCCTCGCGAGCCACATTTACGGATTCTGTAGTAGTGGCCGCATCTGCAGCCACCTTCTTGCCAGGGAGGCGCTTAAAAGGGACGGTTGACTCGGGAGCAGATTCTGGTTGGAGGGCTCTACAGGTGCACAAGGAATTTTCACTTATGGAATGCATGGAGGAATGCCATTAAGAAGAATACAGAGTAGAGAACTAACCTGATGATCTGGGATCGAGAGGGATGGATGCTAGCACTACTTCATCTCCCGCAGCGGGCTCATCGATCAAAAGCAAACGCTTTCGCAAAGATGGCCCAGCCTCAGGTAGAGTAACAACAGAGGATGTAGCAACGACCTCACCCTCATAGACTCAGGGGGACTTCTCCCTTGCCATAAAAAATTAACACGGGCCTATTCACGACTTTCACGTTGTTAGGCTTGCAAACCTTTTCCTCCTGATGCAAGCACGTCGGGCAAGGGGGCAATATATGGGGCAACAATCTTGATTTTCTTCAATGGGGGAATCTCATGATGGGAGAACCCAAAAAGAGGAATAGCAGACAATGAAGAAAATTAAAGCAAAAAATATGAAAGGGAAAAGCGAAAGGGATGGTTTACCATGGTCTTTCGCTCGCCAATCGTTTATACCGGCCAGGGCTGTAAAAGTCATTGAGCTTGGAGGATTTCTCACGAAGATCACCGTGACCCACACGGTTAACTTCTGATGAGTTAATGAAATGGCCGTCACAAAATTCTATTAAGAAAAGGGAAGTTAGTTCGAAGAGATAACAGGCGTAGAACATACAAAGATGGGAATGTGGTAACTTAGACTTCCTATTGAAGACTTAAGAAAAGGGGAAAGATGAAACTATAGCAGGAGTCCCTACCGCCACATATCAGTAGACCCAGCCACGATCTTTGAAATCCTCACTGTTGGGGTCAATGCCTTTCTTCCCCTTCTTGATAAACACTAACATACCCGCTTTATAAAGACGGGGAGAATAGAAAGCAAGAAAATGCCAAAAGGAGAATTTCACTCTAGCATGGTTTGCTAGATGATCCAACACGGCCACTAAGCGCTATACAGAGGGCCTAACTTGACCCAAGCAGATATTGTACTGACGATATATCTCTTCAATGATCCAACGAAAACACTCATTGAGATGCAGAGTGAAGGGGTACGTATGAACCATCGAGTAACCGGCACGACGAGAAGAAGTTCTAGCAATAGAAGTGGGGATTATAATATCAGCAAGTTCTGTCCAATTGCACTCAAGCGTTATGCGGATTATGTCATCTTTCACGACATCAGTTGGGTAGAACTCGATCAAAAGGTTACTATTTTCACCTTCCATCTTAGATGTTTGTCCCTGCATTCGACCATCACCTTCAAAATTTAAGGTTGCAGGAACATAGTCCGAGACTTTAAAGTTTGCGGGAAGAAAATTTGCTCCTTGGGCCATGTCTATGAAAAAAATCTTTTGAAAAGACTGGGAAAAAAGTTGCTTTTGAAAAGAAGTCTTGAGAAAGTTTGTAGATGAACAAAAGCCTCTATAATTTTGGTGTATTTATACACACCAAAGAGGAGTCTCAGATAGGAAGTGGATCGTCATTGAAGCGTGAGATCAATATCATGTGGGATCGTAATTATCATAGCTTGCGTGATACTACCCAATACTTATAGGATATGGTAGAGCAGTTGCAGCATTGGAAAGACGCGAATAAAATCCCCGAATCATGAGATTATACGTCATTATACTTGAGTGCTCGCATTTAATGCGATGTATGCAAAGAGACAGGGGATAAGTATTAGGCATAGACAAATCCCTACGTGTTCTATCACGTCTCTCTCACTTTTTGCCTGCTTACGATAGCACTCAGTAAGTGGGGGGACTAACTATTGTGGGCAAAAATATGCCACCTACTGTTACGGGGATATGAGTCCAGCTAGCGAGATTAGACTTAGCCTAAAAGTCACCGGGCACAGAGAATACACGCCCGCTCCTTGAGCCACGACCGTTCAGGCGGCGCAGGCATAGGACACAATGTATACATCCCACCGCCCTAGGGTTTGCAGTCTCCTAGTTATGTTTTCGTATGTAGCACCACCTTGAGTTTAGGCCCATGGCCTTTATTTGTCTTTGTATTTTACCATAATTAGGACTGGGTAAATCTCTACTATAAATACCCCTCCTCTCATTGTATTGTACATCAAGCGATTCACACAGAATCCGGCTATTCTCAAGGAATAAGATTATTACTTTCTTGGTTATTACTTTTCTCTCTATATTTATTTACTTTTCCTGTATATTTACTGTAATGCTTGTGATCTTATAATAAATTCAATTGTTTAACCTAAACGACCAAATTTAGGCCTAAGCAATCTTTAATACAGTAAGCATCATATGAAGTAAGAACTAATGAGAGCAACAAATTGACTAGACAAAAAATTATGATATTAATTGAACTTTTATGTGGAGTATGCTAATAATGAAAATATTAAGCTAAGGATGAAATGGATTAAGTAAGACATAATTCAACAAAATGAAAAATTTCTCACACCTACATAAAATATGGGTAAACCCATATCCAACCCGCCCATTCACTACCCAATCCTTTTTTAACCCGTATAATTATTGGCGGGTTAGGTTGGGACCCATTTTTGTTCAGGGATTTTTATCCCACATAACCATTCCCAACCCGTATCCACTTTTTGTAACCATATTTTGTCCTTTCTTTTTTTTCCTAGCATATTTGTTAAATATAATTTGATGACATAAATATTTAAAAAATATAGGACAAATATATATGTGTATAAAAGGTATATATACAAAATATCAATCTATTATATTTGATATTTTAATTATAAATTAAATTTTAAATATAAATATTGTGGATATATTATGTTAGTGCTAAATGACTTGTTAATATGAAATATTGTGGGCTATTTATGTGGAAACCCCTTTTGTTCATCCCATTTTGAACTTGCCCAAATCAAACCCAGCCCGCCCATTTTCCACCCCTAGGTGCACCTCAGCTCTCGTCTATTGATGCATTATAAAAGCTGCGTACTATAAGCGCATGAATGTCTTCAAATAGATAAATGCCCGAAAAAGGCATAAAATGCTACGTGACTACGTTACAAGTAAACACACAAGTACGCACAAAAATACATGTTGATGAAACATTCGTTTTCATTAATATGGAAGGCCCGTAGGCTACAATATACAATTGAACTCTTGAATACAATGCTATGCTATTCACAACAGTTCTTTCTAAGGAACTAAAAGGTCTTGGGGGACTATCTCTGAAAGGTTTTCTGGTCTCCACACGGCTGAAGGAAATTATCCTCACCTATACAATATGCTGGTTTGAGCACTCCATTGGCATGCAGTTCTCATCACTTCCGGCACCCGTACCATATCATGG
This sequence comes from Petunia axillaris subsp. axillaris, assembly GCA_029990575.1. Lineage (NCBI taxonomy): Eukaryota > Viridiplantae > Streptophyta > Magnoliopsida > Solanales > Solanaceae > Petunia > Petunia axillaris. The sequence goes on along the minus strand of JARKNS010000001.1, from coordinate 4,605,065 downwards.
GCCGAATATGTTGCTCAGTCCCAAAGAAAATACTTCAAAAGTATCTAGATTGAGACGAGCTACCACCGTGCTGAAGGAACTTGAAGAAAACCCGAGTCACAAATGCCCCCCAACCAGTAAGGGTTAAGGCCAATCATCAAGCACAATTCGGAGCTTTTTGAAGATGAGAGGGTTGAGACTGGGAGCTCGAACAAGAGAGAAGTTTCCTCCCAAGGCAGCCCACAGTTAGCGGCCGGAATGACGTGAAAAGGTGTATTCACCCGAACTGACTGGAAAGAGAGGTTGACCTCGAACCACTCGCAAGCATAGAGTTTAAAGTCTCTATAACCTGCTGATGGCGTGATGCTAAATCCTCTTATCGGCTAAGGAGCAGAGCCAAGCAGTGGATCATTAACCCGACACCGCAAAAGAAGCCACCAGTGTGCTGGGAGCAACCTGGAAGAGACGCCTCATGATAGCTTAAAGGTCTAAGCGACCTAGCTCCGCGTGACAAGAGAAATATCACAGCAACTGCTGTGTTAGAAAATGAGCGCACCATAATCATTGCACATATCATGAATAAGACATTGCGAAGAACATCACTAGGATCCCCATCAAGTTTCATGATTCGGGGAACTTTATCCCGCTCACTATGGACTGAAGGACGAAGAAAGAAGACAATTTCGATCTTTTTGTCTTCAATTTTCTCACTTACCATCCACTCTGGATGAAGGGGATGTCTCAAAGATATGGCAGCAGGATTGAATGAGAACATTTTGGAAGAAGATATAGGGTTAATGTTTCTTAAAAGGAAGATTCTGAGAAAGACAATGTGTTTTTGAAAAAAACTTGGGAAGAAGATCTACTGAGGAAGGCCCTTTATATAGGAAAAATGAGACAAGAAAGGAGCATGAAACGGACAAAAGTAATTATTGCAAAGGATATGAAACAATTCGGCACAGTAAAATGGAAGTTTTGGGAAAGGTATAAAGAATCACTGAAAGCCAATCAAGGGAGGACGCGTAGAACTCTAGAAGGTACCAAAGAGTCTATTCCGATCAAAGTGACTAAGGACTTCAGGGAGTCGGTGAGATATCCTTTCACACATCTCTTTTACGTACCTCTTTCACTTCCTGACCATTTACATCAGCACTCATCGGGTAGAGGGACTGCATGTGTGGGTAAAAATACGCCACCTATGATTACGGAGATACGAGTCCAGCTGGCGAAGACTAGACTTACTCTACAAGTCATCAGGCGCTGAGGATACACGCCTACCCCTAAGCGATGGCTGCTCATTATTGACACCCAATTTTGTCCGTCCTTTTTCAAAAATCGGTTATAATTTAACTTAAAAGTGCAATTTGTGCAAAATGTGCATTAGAAAATATGCATTTACGTGTGGTATCATCTACTTATATATTTAATACTTAAATGTGGCTATATTACGTAATTTTACATCATTTAGAGTATTTGTCAAAATATGATTATTTGCGCAAGTTTTAGTACATTTATATCATTTAGTAATTATTTATAGCTATTTATGCTTAATTAATTTAATTTGCATTTCAATTTGCTTTTATGTGTGCATTTTACTATGTGTTCACCCATTTTATACAATATATATACATATTTATTTTTATTTATTTAGCACCTTTAAGTAAAATAATAGCCTAACACATAATCAATTCATTTAAATTTCTTGATTTGTTATATTTGAGTTCCTTTTGATTTTAAATATGTGCAAGTCTTCCTTTTAAAGTATTTATCTTGAAAACTTTCCTATGAACCTAGACAATAGTCTAACCCATTTCTCTTGAGTTAACTTGAACCTCTTACCTAGAATTTCTAGTTCGTAGACTATGTTTCGAAGTTAATTATAAAATTAGCTAGAAACAAAATAGGTGCCCTAATATGCCTAGTTTAACAATATATTAGGTGGAGACTCGAACTCTTTACCCGTGAGTTACCCACTAAGTCGAACCCTATTTCGAACTTTAACCGGTTCAGGTAAAAATAGGATGCGACACTCATCAGGTAAGTGCTCAGGGTCGTAATGTACACATCCTGCCGCCCTAGGGTACAGTCTCCTAGTTAGGCTTAATTAGTATCACTGCCTTGAGCAAACAAGCCCACGACCTATAGTCATTGTATTTTACCATAATTATGATTGGGGTAAACCTATAATTATAAATATCCATCTTCCCTATTATATTGATGATCAAGCGATTCTCCAAGAATCTGACTATTCTCAATGAATACAATCTCTTTATTTTCTATTTTATTTTACTTTTCCTTAGTATTTACTATATTGCTTGTGACCCTCTTTGTTATTTATCTATTTAACCTACCAAGCAATTTTTAGGCATAAACCTGGATGCCAATGATGAATAAAGCTAGTCTCAAAGAGATATTACACATATTATAGAATATAGTCATTTTTTTAAGGTCAAATTGGAATAAGATCATGTGGTGGATGTCTCGATCATTTTAACAAATGGTTGAAGATTTGGACCATGTTGAAGAATAATGTGGTCAAAGCACTTCTTATAAACAATCTACAAGTAGAACAAAAAAAAAGATAAACAATAGTGTTTTCAGTGGTTTTATTAGCAATCTCACTGCATGCCAAATACTTGCTATCAACTTTAACAACATATAACTAATGATAAAATTCAAAGGGAAAATACAAGTTCACTGTTTAGTTGAATTAAAAGATAGAGGGGTTATAAGAGTTATCATGTCTAATTCGCATGATCTGAGATTTGGAGGACATAAATGAGTATGTATATAGGAGAACTCAATAGGATTTCTCGTAACTTGAGAAAAATAATGAACCAAAGTTTTGATTACAACTCAGTAATCCTAAGGGACTAACTCCAGTTCCAAACCCAACAGCTACTCCGCAATTACAACTCTCTCCTTTTTTAAAAAAAATATAATTGATCTACATATTTTTTCTTTTCAAATACCTTATAAATTTACTTCTTAATAAAGCATAAAGGTTCAGCTCAATAACCTAGAATAAAGAACTAATATGATACTAGGTTTTCTAATTAAGTAGCTTTACAAAGGAACTTGTCTCCAATTGTTTCTCAGCACTTCTGGCCTTCAGATCTTTCGCCCAAATTACTCTTACTATCGTTCTCTCAATTTGTTTTTGAAGCTCTATGGAAGGGTGTACCTGCAAGTATTATCACTTGAACTATTTATATGATAAGTCTTAATACCACTGCATGTCATCCTAAGTAAACAAAGTAACAAATCAAATGACCACTCCAACTAAACAAGGGATATTGGGTTTTGGAAGTGGAAGGTGAAGTGGTGTGAACGGAAAATAGAGGAAAAATAAAAAGTTTATTTAAGGAACTTGTCCCTCATTGGTAAAAGATAGAACTTTTGCTGGCTTTAAATATATAAGCACTTCCTTTAACTCCTAAAAGAGTCGAGGAGAAGGGAAGCTTTGTGCCGCCGTCGCTCGCTCGGCTCGGTCTCGGCTTCGGGTTTAATATTTTATATTAATATTTTTTCGAACTGTTTTCGTAATGGTAATTTCTCTACCGCGTTAATTTAATTTTCGCGCTTGCTGTTAATTACCAAACATTCACTTTACTTAAATGAAAAGTCACCTTCATGCCTCTTGAATTCAGAAACCAGTAGCTATAAATACCTACCTATCCTTGTAGATTTTCGTTACGAAACTTTTTGCATACTCCTCTCTTCTTTCTGTCTATTTTTAGAAAAAGCAAAGAGTTTGCATAAGTGTGGTAAGCTATTATTGAGTAGTTCGACAGTACACCGGCGTTTGAGGTACCACTACACCGGTGACGATAAATCTGTTCTATAGTGGGAGGAAATAATCCGCAACCTTGAGTACTGGGGGAATTAAGTTCCTTAAGAAGATGTTGTAAAGTCAGCAGACTCGGATTTTTAATCATCGTTTTCTCCTGATACTTAGTTTTTGTTCAGATTATTATTCCTATATTATTTTGCTAACAATATTAAGGAACTTTATACTTCTGCTTTGAATAATAATCTGTGTTTAGAGATTAAAATATTTTTTGTTTTCTAGTCCCATTCTGGAGATTAAAACCTTCGTGGTTTTCGACTCCCCAAACTTAACTTGTTATTTGGTTTGAAGATTAAACACTTTACTGTTTAACAAATCTAGTTGTATCGGTTTGAAGATTAAAAATTTCATCATTTTAACAAATCTACTTGTGTTTATCTTTCGGCTTGAAGATTAAAAACTTCGCCGATCGGTAATTCTGTTTGTGTCAGTTTTTGGCAGAATGGCAAACGATGTGGAAACTATTTTTCCTGCTACCACAGTTTCTGATGCTGCTGGTCCAAGCTGTCCTGCGATTGTAATGGCTATGCCACCAACACAAAACACCTAAAAATGAGCGCTTCCTTGTGATTGAGGCTTGGAAGCATTCTCACTTCCTGTATAAGAATTACACTCTTAATGGACTAGAAGATGACTTGTACAGCGTCTATAGTAAGTTGAGACATGAAAGAAACTGTGGAATGCACTTGAAAAGAAATATAAGACTGAAGATGCTGGATTGAAGAAATTTGTGAACACTAAATTTCTGGACTACAAGATGGTGGACAACCAATCAGTTGTGTCCCAAGTCAAAGAGCTTTAAGTCATTATTTACGATCTCCTTGCTGAAGGTATGATCCGTATTAATACTTTTGTTAAAAGTATTGATAATGTTGTTACTTATGAATTTGTTACAAAAGATTTGATCATCAATGAAGCGTTTCAAGTTGCGGCTATGATTGAAAAGTTGACACCTTTGTGGAAGGACTCTAAGAACTACTTGAAACACAAGCACAAGGAGATGACGCTTGAAAATCTGATTGTTCGTTTGAGAATCGAGGAGGACAACAAGTCTACTGAAAAAAAAAAAGGTTCATGGGAGTACAACAATAGCGGGAGAAAATATTGTTGAGCAGACTCCAAATAAGAATAAGAGAAAAAAGCCTTCTGGATGGAAGAACAACTTAAGTAAGAAAAATTTCAAGGTTAATTGCTACAACTGTGGCAAAGCTGGACATAAGTCCACAGATAGTCATGCTCCAAAGAAGGACAAGGACAAGGATAAGAAAAAGGAAGGGACTTAAGAAAACATGGTTGAAGAGAACATAATTTCCAAGGAGTTCAAGACATTGATTTATGTGCCATGATTTCTGAATACAATTTGGTTGGAAATCCAAAGGAATGGTGGATTGATTCTAGAGCCACCCGCCATGTTTGTGCTGTTAAAGAAGCCTTTGCATCTTATGCTCCTGCTGGAAATGAGGAGACAGTCTCTATGGAAAACTCGGAAATGGACAAGATTGAAGGATATGGAAAAATATTTCTAAAGATGACTTCTAGCAAGGTTTTGACTCTGAACAACGTCCTTCATGTTCCTGAAATAAGGAAGAATTTAGTTTCTACTACACTTCTCGTTAAGAAATGGTTTAGGTGTGTGTTTGTTTCTGATAAAGTTGTACTAAGTAAATATAAAATGTTTGTAGGAAAAGGTTACCTAACTGAGGGTCTTTTCAAACTTAATGTAATGGCCGTTGATAATAATAAAATTGTTGTTTTTTCTTCTTTATTTGAGTTAAATAATTTATGGCATTCTCGTTTGGGACATGTCAATTATAAAACATTGTGCAAAATGATCAATTTGGAAGTATTGCCTAAGTTTGAATGCGACAACACACAATGTCAAGTACGTGTTGAGTTAAAATATGTTAAACATCCTTACAATTAGTTAAAAGGAGTTCTGAACCTTTAGAATTAATACATATAGATATCTGTGATATGAAGTCGACACCATCTCGCGGTGGTAAAAAGTATTTCATAAATTTTATTGATGAAAATACACGATATTGCTATGCTTACTTACTTAATAGTAAAGATGAAGCAATAGACGCATTCAAGCAATACAAAAATGAAGTTGAAATAAAACGTGGCAAAAAGATCAAAATGATAAGAAGTGATAGGTGTGGTGAAATGCGAATCTCCTTTTGAAAAAATTTATTTGGAATATGGCATTATTCATTAAACAACTAACCCGTACTTTGGCCAATCCAATAGGATTGCAGAAAGGAAAAATCGAACGTTAAAAGAGATAATGAATGCCTTAATGATAATTTTGGGTGTACCCCAGAACTTGTGAGAGGAAGCCATATTTACGGCTAATCAAATACTCAATCAAGTTCCCCATAGTAAAACACTTGCCATTCCATATGAAAAATGGAAAGGAAGGAAACTCAACTTGAATTATTTCAAAGTGTGGGGGGGTGTTTGGTAAAAGTGCAAGTTCCTAAATCCAAATGGGTAAAGATAGGGTCAAAAATGGTTGATTACGTTTTCATTAGATTGGTAATTAATAGTAAAGTACATCAGTTTCTGGTTAACATATCATAAATTCTTGACATTCATACAAAAACGGTAATAGAATCTGATAATGTTGAATTCTTTGAAAATATATTTTCATATAAAAAGGAATGTGAGTCGAGTGGTGAAGGATCCAAAAGACCTCGTGAAGAAGTTAAAAAAAGTACGCGAATTGATGAAGAACCAAGATGTAGCAAGCGTCACAGGACATCTACTTCATTTGGAGATGATTTTGTGACTTTCTATTAGAAAATGAGCCTCGAACATTCAAAGAAGCTATATCTTCTTCTAAATCACCACTTTGAAAGAAGCAGTCAATAATGAGATAGAATCTATTTTGAACAACCACACTTTAGAATTGGCTGATCTTCCTCATGGTAACAAACCGTTAGGTTCTACATGGATTTTAAAAAGGAAAATGAAAGATGATGGCACTACTGACAAGTATAATACAAGACTTATTGTCAAAGGTTACAGACAACAAGAAGGCCTTGACTACTTTGACATATACTCGCCAGTAACAAGAATTACATTCATACGGATGTAAGTAGTGTTTGCTGCCATGTCTAGTCTTGAAATCTATCAAATGGATGTTAAGACCGCCTTCTTAAATGGAGATTTGGAGGAAGAAATCTACATAGAACAACCTGAAGGGTTTGTGGTTCCTGGAAATGAAAAGAAGGTGTGTAGACTTGTTAAGTCTCTTTATGGACTAAAACAAGCACCCAAACAATGGCATGCTAAATTTGACCATACTATGCTATCAAACGATTTTAAGATTAATGAGTGTGATAAATGTGTTTACATTAAGAACACTCCAAATCAGTTGGTTATTGTTTGTTTGTATGTGGATGACATGTTGATGATGAGTAACGACATTGCCAACATAAATCTAGTAAGCGTACGCTAGCTAGCAAGTTTGATATGAAAGACTTACTTAGGAGTTGCCGACTTAATATTAGGTATTATGATCCATAAAACTCCTCAAGGTATGTATTTGTCTCAATCTCATTACATTCCAAAACGTCCTTGATAGATTGAAATACTTGGATATCAAAGTTGTAAAGACTCCAATTAATATGAGCCTGACACTAAATAAGAATAAAGGAAAAATATGTTTCAATTAGATTATGCTCGCGTGTTGGGTTGTTTAATGTACATCATAAATTGTACCCGACCAGATATAGCTTGTGCTATAAGTAAATTGAGTCGATACACACATAATCCAGGTCAAAATCATTGGATGGCAATGAAACGAGTTTTGGGGTATCTATAACATACCAAAACTTTGCTTTGCACTACAATAAATATCCTGCGGCCATTGAGGGATATTGTGATGCAAATTGAGCCACCGGTTCTATTGATTCTGAATCCACAAGTGGATACATTTTCAAAGTTGGTGGAGGCTTGGAAGTCGTCCAAACAAACATTAATTGATCGCTTTATAGCTTTAGATAAGGCTGGTGAAGAAGCTGAATGACTTCGAAATTTCTTGAAAGATATTCCACTTTGGCCCTAGCCGTTGACACCGATTTGCATACATTGCGATAGTAAATCGGCTATAGGATGGGCTAGGAGTGTTATGTATAATGGTAAAGTGATAACGTGTCGGATTTGCTTACAAAAGGCCTAACTAGAGAGGTAGTTGAGCGATCATCGAGGAGAATGAGACTATGACAGAGGATAAGTCATCATGGTAGTAACTCTACCTAAAAGACTGGAGGTCCCAAGAACTAGGTTCAAGGAGAATACAAAGTTGTGCATGACGGTTCAACACCGTCAACTTAAATTTTGGTCCATTCTCGTGATGAGACAATGTTCAAGTACCAAGGATAAAACGCTAAAGGCATTTTTAATGATTATCTAAGTTTGATATGAGAACTATCAAATTTTGTATATCTACAAGATTATACGTTTAGAAATCACCTGTGTAAGTGTAAAGAGGAAGCCACTTCAAAGAGAATTTTATAAGACCAATTCTCTACGCACTTATGAAATCAGGCGGTGTTCATGGCTGAAACGAACGCAACGATAAGAATCGAAAGACTCTAAAGGATTAATTATGTGACATACGTTGTCTTGGTATACATCAAAGTTCGACGATTTAAAGATATCAAATCTACCGATTGACCGAGTATATTCGATGTATGTTAACTACGGAAAGTTTAAAGGGAAACCCACTTATCCCCCGATGCAATTAATCCTTGTTGTGAATCACACAGTTTAGTTTATGTATGTTTTATAGTCATTCCCCGTTTATGCGGGGGATTGTTGGATTTTGGAGGAGGAAGGTGAAGTGGTGTGAATGGAAAATAGAGGGAAAATGAAAAGTTCCTTTAAGGAACTTGTCCCCTCATTGGTAGAAGATAGAATTTTTATTGGCTTTAAATATAGAAGCACTTCCTTTAACTCCTAAAAGGGTCGAGGATAAGGGAAGCCTCGTGCCGTCGTCGTCGCTTGGCTCGGCCTCGGGTTCGGTCAATTAATATAATTGATTGACTTAATTTTTTGGACCAACAAAAAAACTAAATTATATACTAAATATTAATATTTTATAATAATATTTTTTCGGACCATTTTCGTAATGGTATTTTCTCTACCGCATTAATTTAATTTTTTCATTTGCTATTAATTACGGAACAGCTACCTGAAGGGCTGTTATTAACGAACAGCCACTTGAATGGCTGTCTTTTGTGAAAAGCCACTTGACTTAAAATGAAAAGTCACCTTCATGCCTCTTCAATTCAGAAACCAGTGGCTATAAATACCTGCCTATCCTTGCAGACATTCCTTATAAAAATTAATTTCTGCATACTCCTCCCTTATTTCTGCATACTTTTACAAAAAGCAGAGAGTTTGCATAAGTGTGATAAGCCGCCGTTGAGTAGTTCGATAATACACCAGCATTTGAGGTACCGCGACACTGGTAATAGTAAATCTATTCCATCCCGGGAGGAAATAATTTGCAACCTCGGGTACTGGGGGGAGGTGATTAAGTTCCTTAAGGAGATGTTGTGAAGTCAGCAGACTCACATTTTTTATCATCATTTTCTCCTTATACTTTACTATTTTGTTCAGATTATTATTGCTATATTATTTTCCTAACAAAGGATACATGTAAGAGAAATATGAAAGATATTTCTTACCATATATATACAAATGAATAACTCAAAAAGATACATTTCATGTCTGAGTTGGGAACTTAATATTCTCTCAATCAATTACTCGTATCCCAATTATATCTTCTCTACTACTCCTTCCGTTTCAAAAAAGATGAACCTTTGTGGAGTGCGAGGGTTAAATTGACTAATTTTCAATGGGAATTTTCACATCGAATTTTAAAATTTTTCTAAATAAGATTTACATATTTAGAAACTACACGAAAAATACTATAAGTCATAATAGCTAACAGTTCAAAATAGTTAGAAAATATTTGCAAGACATGTGGTCAAACATAATCTTGTTTGACCCTTCAAATAGTAATAGGTTCATCATTTTTGAAACGGATGGAGTATTACTCAACAGTTGCCCAAATATAGCTCCTAGAATGTTGCACAAAGTTTGAGATTTTGTTCCCCACAAAGATAGAATTGTCAGCACACATTTGTCTACACTAAGGACCTGTTCCTTGCAGTGTTTCTTGATCATCAAAACCACAATTCAACAGACTAGGGGAACCGGTACCGATAGCCGAACCGTTACCGCTATCGATAAGCATAACGGTATCGGTATAACGGTTATTGATTCGGTAATGGTATTAACTTTTAATACCGATAAAATATCGGTACGGTAACAGTTTCTATATCTCTTTACCATTACGTACCGATAACCGATAAGGTTTTTTTTATAATTTTTGTATATTTTATTTTATTTATTATTAGTATATTAAGTCATTTAAACTCTTAATATACAACATTAACTTATAGAATAAACTTCAATTATTATTATTATTTTTTGTGGTTATATGTCAATACTCATACACTTTAATTAATGAGCCCGACCTATTTTATAATTAATTTTGCTTTCTCGGATCATTAATCAGACTTTCTTATCTTTTCTTTTTCTATTTCATTATTTTGTGTTATGTTAGCATATTGTTAAGACTTGTTGATTGCACTTGTTTACTTAGTTTGTGTGGATGGTTTGTCTATTACTTTAGTGGGTATTCATATTAATTAGAAAATATTACCTATTGACAACAATCCACCAAGAATTCACGCATTACTTCGGTGTACCGGTTACCGAACTGTTAACTAACGAACCATTAACCGATAGCTTATTAGTACGGTATTGGTTTTACATAATTATATACCGTTAACCGATATACCGTTACCGATAAGCTCAAACCCGAACCGTACCGCCCCATAAACACCCCTACAACAGACTGACGGTGGCAGAACTTTATGAAGTAGAATTAGCCGTACATTGAATCATATTATATTATCATAATTCTCTTTATACGGAGGAAATAAGCACTGATGAACTAATAATAAGTTCGTCTAAGGAACTCAACATTCAGAAATTAGATACCATCTTGCTCTAGAATTTCTTTCAGCTTAACTGAACTGAAAGATGAATGGCTATGTTGTTGACTCTGGTATCATTTTGATGGTATTTGTTCAATCCCTTCAAATATTATGCACCAAACCAAAAGACAAATTGGGCGGTTAATTAACTAGTATTCTGCTCTCACACACTGTTATCTTGTATATATAAACAGTATGCATAATGTTTGAATAATAATTAAGTTACACTACCCATCACTAGCTTTGACAATTATTTTTATCCTTCACCCTCACTATGGTCAATTTTGTTGCGAAATAGTCACAGTATAAGCTATATATTTGTTTAAAACATGTTGATAGACTATGGCGTGGTGCTAGTGGGACTTATGATAATGCAATAAGAGTTCTATTGGATAGGTCGCATTTGCATCTTCGAAGAAAATATTTACTCCTAAGAAACTTGGTTGAAAATTCATATATTTGTTTGGGTATTTTAAAGGTCTGTGCAGATATTGGCGGATCTAGCTAGGCTTGGGATAGTGGGTGTTAATAGAAAGTATTGCATTATTAAAACTTAAAGAACATGTATGTGTGATAAACCACAATCACTCGAACCTTCATGCTAAACTATGGGTCTGTTTAACCTAGATCTGATTTTAGGCCATTTAACAATTAAATTTGTATTTTGCGAAGTCACGATCAATAGTTTAGATTAAGAATTCAAATAAGGAATTGTGTTAACTGTTAGATTAACGAATGAGAAACAAGATATAATAAAAAATGAATAAAATTAGAGCGTTATTAAAAATAGGCAAAGGTAACCGTGTTGGATCACTTGACCCCGGGGAGAGTTCCACGTTACTGATCGTTCTAGAAGACTAGAGAGCAAAGTATTCAACGAATGCAAGCAAAGAGCAGTGTTTGAGCAAGAGTAAGAGAGAGTATTCTTATTGATGTTGTGGACAGGAAGTAAAAGTTATGTTACAATGGCTTAGAACACATGCTATTTATAGATCTAATAGGCGTCCGTTGAGTTTTGTAACCGCTGGGCACGTATCCGTTGGATATGTAACCGCTGGGTCGTAATTACTGCCTTTATGATCATTATCGCACATGATCAGGTTAATAATTGCTCGTTCGGGTCGTGCGGACCTGGGAAGCGTTACATTGCTATTCTGGGTCTGCTCGTGGTAACCGCTTGACTGGTTATCTGTCTGCTAGATGTCTGTCCGGTGGAACCTCTGCCCGTGCCACGTGGCAGACACGTGTCACATTTTTAGATGATATTAGTTTTTATCCAATACAGATAGTCCCCGCACTTCTCGAGCAGAGTATCTGCTCGAGGAGTGGATGGGAATTTTTATTTTGAAAAATCATATCTTTGCATGACGAAGCCAGGTGACGTACGTATCTTATCAGCTACGTGACAAATATCTATGACGTGCGCATTAAATGCGCAGTAAAAGAGTAACTGTAGCTGGCACGCCTGCGCATCTGCAGCCTACCTCGAAGTGACTACTGCGTGTCCCAAGGGTAAAAATAATTATTTTAACCGCCTCAATCACGTGCACACGTCGACTGCTGATCGCGAGGTGACCGCTGCACTTCAGGGTAATGATGACATTTCGAAAGTTGGTGAAACCTACTTCTTCTTTTGACGGTTGGATCTGATCGTGGTCTCTTGGATAGTTTCCACGTGTCTCGTGGGAGCTTGATGGCCCGGATTTTTGCTCTTATAAATAGGGGTTTGTTGTGTAAGAAACCTTTTTACTTGCTTTCACTTTCTTCCTGCTAAATGTTGAGAATTATTTGAACATCTTTCAACTTTTCTTCCGAATTTCTTAACTCTTCTGGAATTATGTCTTCAAGAGCTAGGAAAAATCAAAATATGGATGCAGCTGGTAGTTCTTCGGCAGCCACCCCCAGGCCTAGGGCCACTCAGGCCACTGCTGCGGAGATCATCCCTAAGAAGTGGGGTGAACTGGAAAAGGATTGCAACATTAAAGCTTCCAGCAATCATGGAGATATACGCAACTAGCCGGCGTACAGATTTAAGTCTGGGATCACATCGGAACTGATCCCACGAGTCAGAATGGACTGCAACTAGGACGAGAGTATCCCCTTCTTGCCGGTATCTGAAGCGGAGAACATCACTTCGCATAGGGCTGGGTGGACAGCTATGTGCACCTACCCTTTTACAGTTGGGTGTAAACTACCTCTACATCCTGTGCTTGAGAGGCTCTGCAGGGAATACTTACTTTGCCCGGAGCAGTTGTGCCCCAACGTGTATAGGATAGTTACACTCTTGGATTGGTTTGCGGAAGAAACCGACCAAGTTTTTGGATATGAACATTTTATTTCTTTGTATAGTATACAAATTTTTAAAGGCGGTTTTGTAAACGCCAGGATGCGCGGGAGCAAGGGCTTGGTGCGCAGTTCAGTGGATACAAGTGACCGGGGTTGGTTACACCAGTATGTGTTTGTGCGCACCACGGCCCTGACCTTCAACTCCAAGACTTATCTTCCCGAGATATGGAATAAGAAGCGTAAGTCCCCGAGTTTCCTTTTGATTTTTTTTTTTTCTTTCTCTTCTCTGATTGTTTGCTTAATCCTTTGATTCCTCTTTGTAGCTGCCAAGCGGCCCTACGATGGGCTCATATCAGTCGATAAGCTAACGACGTGGATTGAGGTGATCTTGGAGGAGTTCTTTCCTGAGAAGAGAGAATGGGCGTACTTTGCTGCGCAGAAGGGTTTGACCGTGAAGACTCACGGTGAGAATTTTCTGTTGATATAGCCATTTCTTTCCTTTGTAGTTTTGCTATGTCTGATCGTTCTGCTTTTTGCAGGTCTGGGTACTCAGGGGGATGTTTTCCCTGCTCCTCCTCCTCAGGCAGTGCCTTCTGGGCCTGCTGCTGATCCCGATGCTGAAGTCGCATCTTTACTGGCTTCACTAGAGGCATTGCGTGGCAGGGAAGGTGGCGAGGAGATCTTATCCAGTGGCCTTGGTTCTTTGAAGAGGAAGAAGAAGAGCCAAGGTGAGGGCGGAGCTGGGAAGAAGTCTGCGCGTAAGACTTCCGCTGCTGCCAGGCAAACCTCAACTGCTGGAGGTGAGTCTTCGCCCAAAGTTAACGTACCAGAGTCTGCAGAAGAGAGTGCCAAGACCACTACTGAAGTCCCCGAGTCTGAACGGGGAGAGGGTTTTGATAAGGAGGTAATTGACATTTCAGATGCTGAGACTGAAACGGTTGAACCCCTTGTGCGAAAACCTTATCTTCGGAGTGATAAGAGGAAGGTTGAGGAAGAGGTTGCCCGTACTCCGGAGAGGAGTCCCCGAGTTGATGACGGGGTGAAGGCGGCTCTTTCCCGTTCGGACAAAGGGAAAGGGAAAGTGGGCGAAGAAGAAGAAAAAGAAGAAGAAGAAGAAGAAGAAGAAGAAGAAGAAGAAGAAGAAGAAGAGATGAGAGAAAAGGTTCCCCAAGAGGGTGGCCGAGGTCATCTTGTTTTTCGTTTTGAGGACCTGGAGAACTTGGCCACTGGGGGGCGATGCCTGTTGGTCTACACGAGTGTGACACGATAGATCCTGGAGTGGAGGGTGGCTCGGATGTATCCACAACAAGGCTTATCTGGCGGTCCGTTACTGAGGGTCAGACCGGATTAAAGGACATTAGGGGTGTGCGCTACAAGTTTGGTCCAAACTACCCCTCTGAACAGACTTGGGAACCTAAGTTCTGCGAGAGGAAGCATACCATGAGGCTAGCCCCTGATGTCAACTTTATATCCAGGCCAGGCAGTTTAGCCAAGGCGGTTTCATCACTCATTGGTCCCTGAGAGGAGTGGATAATGAGGGAAATGAGTGATGAAGAGCTGGCTTTTACAATTGCCGCCGATTCTGCCCGGGAAAGTGTTTACTGCTTGTGATGGAAGTAATTTGACTTCAGACTTCTAACTTTTGCTTCTTTTTGTTTCTTCAGTCAAGTATGATGTCTGCTGAGCTGATGATCCGCTCCAAGATCAACAATGTCGATCAAGTACTTGAAGTGAAGAAAGAGTTGCTGGATGCTTTGAAGGAGAACAAGATCTTGGCAGAGCAGTGTGGTCTCCTTGGGGGTAAAGTTAATCGATTAACTGAAGTTAACAACGAGCGAATTGAACGGATTAACGAACTCACCAAGAAGAAGGACCTTCTTTCTAGAGAAAGAAGGGTTCGCACGGTCTGCCCAGGGTCTGGAGATTCTACTCGAAGAATGCAAGGCTTCGCTGAACAGAGCTCTCGATGATCGTGGATCTCTTGAGATGGATCTGCAAAGAGCTAATGAAGAGTCCGCTAGGGCCAGAGCTGAGCTTCAAGCTGCAAAGGATCAGGTTGCCCAGTCGATGAGTGCTCAAATCGCGTTATCTAAGGATTTGGCAAACCTACGTGATCAATCTGAAATCAAAGTAAAACTTGATGTGCTCGAGGCTAAGCGTTCACTGCTCGGGCAGGTTCAGGCTAAGCAGATCAACGTTGAGGAGATGTTGCAGAAGACGAAGAGCGCTGTTCGCGGAGTAAAAAAAATACTGAATCTTTCTCCTGAGGAGTCTGAAGGTGAAGATGAGGATGAAGATGAAGATGACGGCGAGAATTCGGGGGGCGATGACAGAATCGGCGGAGCTGGTGCGTCGGGTTCTGGTCGTAGCCCCAAAAACTGATGCCCCCAAAATTTGATTAGGTTGCAAGTTTGTATATCCGGCGAGAGCCGGATTAGTTGGTTGTGGATAGAGGTCTCTTAAGGACTCTCTGATCCTTGTTTGGCCGATTTCATTTGGCCTTTGATCACTCTGCAAAATTTCTATCAGCCATTTTTGGCATTTTATAATTTTACAGGATTATGTATATATAACTTCAGATCTTTATTAACTTAATGACTATATTTAGCCTGAATTTTTTTGATCTTTTGTTTGTATGTATTGTGGCCTTTATGCCTTGTGTTTAGGAACTTTTTGAAGTTTGAACTTTATTAAGTTCTGGTCTCTAAAAGTCTGTCCGAATGTTTTTAACTTAGCCTTTCCCAAGGAAGAAGTCATAAGTTGAATAATCTGCGCAGATGTTTTATTCTGACCTAGTCGTGGTCGATAGATTTCTGGCCGAATCATTGGCCTTTGCGAACAACTTTGCTTATCGCCTTGATAGTCGAAAGCTGTCGCAGGAATTTGTAGTTTAATTCTGGCCGAGTCACTGGCCTTGTGAACGACTTCTCTTATTTTCGTGGAAGCTTGTCACATAAAAGTTTTTTGAAAACTCGCATTTTCACAAGGTCTTTTGCCTTTATGAAGGTCTTATCTGGCCTACATGGGCCTCTCACCACCCTCCTTGTTTTTATGTTAGAACACGGTAAGTGATAACATAAAAAGAGTTAAGGCAAGTTGCAGATAAAACAACACATATAACCAATCGAGGAGTGTGTCCGCTGTGGGATTCGAACCTACAGCCGCGAAGTTGAAGAACTTCGAGCTCTACCGGTTGAGCTAAATGGATCTGACCTTGTTCAGGTCGTTAGTGCCATTTAGAAGAAGTATAATAAAAGTAATAATTGTTACAAAAGTAAAAGGCAGGAAGAAAATAACTAACCGTTTTACCACTTAGAAGTGATACCTTTTGAGGTGAATCACGTTCCAGCTGTTCGGGACAATTGAACCGTCTGGTTGTGCTAAGAGATAAGATCCCTTGCCGACTGAGGCGATTACCTTGTAGGGGCCTTCCCAATTAGGGCCTAGCTTCCCTGAATTTGCTTCCTGTGTGTTCTGGGACACTTTCCTTAATACAAAATCCCCAACCTGGAAGCTCCATACACGCAGTCCCCGATTGTCATATTGTTCAATTCATTCTTTCTGGGCGACTACTCGCACGAGGGCTAGTTCCCTTTGCTCTTCGAGGAAATCCAGCTCTTCGGAAAAATTGACCGAGTTGGACTCTTCAGTAGCATGTGCATATCGTAAGCTGGGTTCTCCGATTTCGACTGGGATTAAGGCGTCTGCACCGTACACCAATGAGTAAGGTGTCTCTCCAGTACTCATTTTTATCGTCGTGCGATAAGCCCATAGTACGCCAGGTAGCTCCTCTACCCAACATCCCTTGGCCTGTTCGAGGCGCTTTTTGAGGGATTCAACGATTATTTTGTTGGTAGATTCTGCTTGTCCGTTGGCAACCGGATGATACGGAGAGGAAGTGATCCTCGTGATGTGCAGGTCATCGAGGAATCTAGGTACTTTCTGGCCGATAAATTGTGGGCCGTTGTCCATGACTATTTCCTTAGGTGCTCCAAAGCGACACACGACAAAACGCCAAAGGAAGTCAACAACTTCCATTTGTCGTATCCTCGCGTATGCTGCCGCTTCGACCCAATTTGGTGAAGTAGTCGGTGATGATCAACAAGAAGCGCATCCCTCTTGGCGCCGCGGGATGAGGGCCAACTATGTCCATTCCCCATTTCATGAAGGGCCACGGGGAGATTATCGAGTGGAGCGGTTCTGCCGGTTGATAAAGAAGATGTGCGAACCTCTGACATTTGTCGCATTTTTTGACAAACTCATTTGTATCCTTTTCCATCTTATTCCAATAGTATCCCGCCCGAATCAATTTATGGGCTAATGCCTTGCCTCCGGAATGATTGCCACAGCAGCCTTCATGGACCTCTCTCATCACGTAGTTGATTTGATTTGGTTCGAGGCACTTTGCGAGGGGTCCTGCAAACATTTTGCGGTATAGGTCGCCGTTGACAATTGTATACCGAGCAGCTTTTATTCTGAGCTTGCGAGCGGCTTTTATGTCAACCGGCAGAGTCCCATAAAGAATATAGTTCGTTATTTCATTCCGCCAATCCCAAGTTGCATTGATGGTGTTGATTTCGAACTTTTCCCGATCTATGGTCATGTAAAGGAGTTGAATGACAGCTGAAGAGCTGGCCGCCCCCATTTCTGGCACTGACCCTAGGTTCGCGAGAGCATCGGCTTCATGGTTCTCTTCCCGTGGGATTTGAAGTGCCTCCCATTCATCAAACTGGGCCAGGAGTTCCTTTACACGAGCAAGGTACACTTGCATTCTGGATTCTCGTGCAGTGAAGCCTCCGGTCACCTGGTTGATCACCAGTTGAGAATCACTCTTAAGCTTGATGATGTTTGCTCCATAGCTTCGGGCTAACTCCAATCCTGCAATAACGGCCTCATATTCGGCCTCATTGTTAGTAATAAACGGGCACTTAATAGCCTGCCTGACGGTCTCTCCAGATGGGGCGATGAGAACCAGTCCAAGACCGGACCCTTTGACGCTCGAAAAGCCATCAGTATATAGGGTCCATGCGCCAGGAGCCTACCCAGCATATAGAACAACATCCTTTTCTGCCTCAGGATAGATATTAGCGCTAAAATCTGCCACGAAATCTGCTAGGGCTTGTGATTTTATTGCTACCCTAGGTTATTAGGTGATATCAAGTTCACTTAATTCTATAGCCCATTTTACTAACCTTCTCAAAAATTCGGGTTTATGCAGAACATTTCGCAAAGGAAAGGTTGTTACCACGGCTATTGAATGACTTTGAAAATAGGGCCGTAACTTATGAGCAGCAGTTACTAGTGCTAAAGCCAATTTTTTGAAGGGTTGATAGCATGTTTCTGCGTCAATTAGAGCTTTGCTAATGTAATAGATAGGAAGTTGTTTACCTTTTTCTTCCCGAACTAGAACGGCGCTTACCGATGACTCTGAAATTGCCAGATAAATCAGCAACTGTTCCCCGTGTTGAGGTGTAGAGAGCAGTGGTGGATTGGACAGATACTTTTTGAGATCCTTCAGCGCTTGTTGGCATTCGGGAGTCCACTCGAACTCCTTATTTTGCTTCAGAACGTCGAAGAAGCTTTTGCATCGGTCTGATGATCGGGATATGAATCTTTGCAAGGCTGCCACTCTCCCGGTCAATTTTATGACGTCTTTCCGGTTGTGGAGTACGTCTGGGATTGACTCGATAGCTTTGATCTGAGCGGGATTGACCTCAATCCCATGCTAGGAAACGATAAAGCCCAGGAATTTTACCGATCCGACTCCGAATGCACATTCCTCCAGGTTCAGCTTCATGTTGTACTGATCGAGAATTCAGAAAGCTTCCTTTAGATGCGCTAGATGGTCCTCTGCTCATTTGGATTTGACCAGCATGTCATCGATGTACACTTCATTAGTCTTACCGATATGGTCGTGAAACATTCGATTGACTAGGCGTTGATACGTTGCACCTGCATTTTTCAATCCAAATGGCATAACTTTATAATAATACGTACCTCTGCAGGTTATGAACGCTGTATTTTCTTGGTCATGGGGGTCCATCAATATCTAGTTGTACCCAGAGTATGCGTCAAGGAAAGTGAGTACCTTGTGCCCGGCTGTTGCGTCAATCAGTTGGTCTATCCTGGGAAGAGGATATGAATCCTTCGGGCAGGCTTTGTTCAGATCTGTGAAGTCAATGCAGACTCGCCATTTGCCATTTTTCTTGGGCACAACGACCACGTTGGCTAGCCAGTCTGGGTATTTGACTTCACGTACAGATCCGATCTTCAACAGCCGATCGACCTCATCGTTGATGACCTGATTCCGGAAAGCTCCTTGTTGGCACTTTTTCTGTTTTACCGGGCGGTGGTATGGGTCGACGTTCAACCTGTGAGAGATAATGTCTGGAGAAATACCTGTCATATCTGCATGAGATCAAGCGAATGTTGTATGCCGCTCCTTGAGGAACTGGAGGATATCTCCTCGTAACCGTTCGCTCAACTTGGTCCCTAGGTAGACCTTCCGCTCTGGTTTGTCTGCAAACAATTCTTTGGGTTCCAAAGCTTCGACGGTCGACATGTGAATTTCTTGTTTGTCCAGCTTTGTGATGAATTCCGGGACCTCGTAATTTGTTTCTTCGTGTGGCATGTCTGGTCCCGGTCGCTGTAGTTGCTATTTGCTTTCTTCGGGCAGCTTGAGAGCCACTGAATAGCAATCTCAAGCAGAGCGTTGCTCTCCTCGAACCTCACGCACTCCCCATTCGGATGGGAATTTCAACACCTGATGATAAGTGGAAGGAACATCTTGCATATCATGGATCCAAGGTGTCCCCAGGATAATATTGTAAGCTAGATCCGCATCGACAACATGAAATATCGTCTCCTTCGCTACCCCTTCAGCAAGAGTCGTGAGAGTAATCTCGCCAAGGGTCTTCTCACTCGAGTTGTTGAAACCGGAGAGAACCCGAGATATCGGCACGATCTTATCCGACAACTGCATCTCTCTTACAACTCGTGATTGAATAATGTTCGCAGAGCTGCCCGCATCGATGAGCACTCTCTTGACGTCAAATTCCGCCACGCGTAACGTTATTACTAACGCATGAGCGTGCGGGAACTGCAAACCGTCTGTGTCGGAGTCTTCAAATGTTATCGTCCCTTCTGATCGTGGACGCTTGGTATTTGTGATGGAGACCTTTGCGTACTTCTTTGCTGTAAAGGTGACAGAATCCAATTCGATCCCTCATGAGATAACATTGACTGTCTTCTTTGGGGAAGATGCCCGTGGAGGGCCAGACTTGTTCTGCTGGGCCTTCTCGTGACTTTGCTTCCCTTCTCGGTTAGGAACTCCTTCAAGAATCCCTGTTTCAATAAATGTGCAACTTCATACCTTAGGGCTTTGCAGTCCTCGGTGGTGTGACCGTGGTCGCGATGAAATTCGCACCATAGTTCCTGGTTTCGCTTGTTTGGGTCGGTCTTCATGTCCTTCGGCCATTTGACTTTTTCTCCCATATCTTTGAGTGCTGCCACTACTTCGGAAATTTCTACGTTGAAGCTCGGCAGGCTTGGGGCTCCACGGAGGCTTGATTCTGAATCATCTCTCCGGGACAGACCTCTGTTGTTGCGGCTGCGTCCTTTGGAGTTGTTGCGTGACTGGTCAGGGTACGGCTCGTAACGTACGTCTGACCTCTCCATCTCTGCCTTTCCGCCGGAACCACCACTGCGCGACTGAGTCCTTCCTCGGGTACCTGTTCCAATTAATTTATCTTCATCAATACGTACCTTTGAATTGTAGCGGTTGTAGACGTCCGAGCAGTTCGCTGCTAGGAATTCGCGAAGGGATTCGTATAGCCTGCGCGTAGCCTCTGAGCTCATGATATCCAAACTGTTGGTGAACGCGATTGATGCCCATCTGTCCGGTACTTTAGGTAGCATCATACGTTCCCGTTGGAAGCGACCTGCATATTTATGGAGAGACTCGTCGGGCCTCTGTTTGATTTTGAAGATATCTTCTACGCGAGTCTCCGTCTTCTGAGCGCCTGTGTGTGCCTTCACGAACAACTCAGCCATCTATGCGAAGGACCCAATGGAGTTTGGTGGCAACATTGAGTACCATCATAGAGCTCCGTCTGCTAGGGTCTGTAGGAACTTTTTCAATTGGACAGATTCGATCTCCTCATCGGCGAGATCGCTAGCTTTTATAAAGTTGCTGAACATCATGAGATAATCATTGGGATCAGATGTCCCACGATATCTTGGAATGTTGGGCATCTTGAATGTCTTGGGTATTGCCTTTGGGGCTGCTTCTTTCTTCCAAGGCCGCTGGGAGTATCGTTTAACATCGACTTTCTTTAGTGTGGGTGGAGCGCCCAGTATATTATCGATCCTTTCGTGAAGAGATTTCTGAAGTGCTTCTTGGCTCTCCTTGAATTGTTTGGTAAGAGCTTCCATGATGACGCTCATTTTAGTGGATGCCATAGATCCTCCGTTGTTTCGCTCCCCACCTTGCTTTGAAGTGCGTGAAGAAGGGGCATCACGATATGGCGTTGCAGCGTCAGTTCTCGCAATCGGAGGGTTTTGCCCTCGGAGAGAGTTGAGTGCCTCATTTATCCCTCGGTTGACCTCCACCTGTTCCTGCATAAATGCGTAGAGCGTCTCCTGGAGATTCCCTTGGCCAGGAGAGAGACTCTTATGGCGTCGTCTCCTAGGCGGAGTAGCGCTCTGAGAGTGCCTACGCCCATTTCGCTGCCTGACCGGTCCTTGGGAAGATTGTTGCCCATCGGATGAATAATCGGGAGAATAATTGGGACTTGCTGAAGGGGTACGTACCTGACTTCCGCCGACGATAGTTCGTTGTGAACTATTTTCTGCCATGTTAGTTGTGAAACAAAAAGATCGACAAAAAGGAAGGTAGTGCTGGAAAAGATAAACTATTAACCTACAAAGGCAATTGACCGGCTCCCACTGTGGTCGCCAAATTATTTAACCTAGATCCGATTTTAGGCCAATTAACAATTAAATTTGTATTTGTGGAGTCACGATCAATAGTTTAGATTAAGAATTCAAATAAGAAATGTATTGGATAAAAGCTGACTAGACTTGAAAAGGTGACACGTGTCCTCCACGTGGCACGGGCAGACATTTCAACGGACAGACATTCATCACGAGCAGACCTAAAGGAGTTATGAAACACTTCAACGGTCAACACGGTCTAAATGAGCAGTTATTAACACGATCATCCACGATCAATCTATTAATGGTCATTAAGGCAATCATTACAACGCAGCGGTTATGACTCCAACGGATATGTGACCGGCAGTTACTTATCCAGATGGATCTACGCCCAGCGGTTACAAAAATCCCAACGGGTGCCTCCCAGCTTAATTGTACAACAACTTTACTTCCTATCTACACTATCAATAAGAATACTCTGCTCTTGCTCAGATATTCCCTTTGTTCTTATTTAGTTTTCTACTTTGGTCCTCTGATCGTCCGAAGTGCGACTGATATCAAAGAATTCTCTCCGAAGACGAGTGATACGATACGGTTACTTCTCCTTGTTTCCATTTTGTGCATTACTTTTATTAGCTCATACTTGCATATTGTCATCACCTCAGCTCACCGTATATACTCCGCAAATACAAATTTAATTATTAATTGGCCTAAAATCGGATCTAGGTTAAACAATTTGGCGACCACAGTGGGAGCCGGTCAATAGCCTTCGTAGGTTAATAGTTTATCTTTGATATTATATCTATTTTCGTCTATCTTTTTGCTCTATAACTAACATGGCAGAAAGAAACTCTCAACGAACTATCATAGGCGGGGAACAGGTAAACACTCCTTCACTCCATCTTGATTATTCTCCCGATTACTCGTCCGACGGGCAACAGCAATCTTCCCAAGGACCGGTCAGGCAGCGATACAGGCGTATGTGCTCTCAGAGAACTACTCCACCCAGGAGACGACGCCATAGGAGTCTCTCCCCTGGCCGAGGGAACCTCTTAGAAACACTCTTTGCTTTCATGCAGGAACAAGCAGAAGTAAACCGAGGAATAAACGAGGCACTCACCTCTCTCCGAAGAAGCAACCCTTCAGCTGCAAGGGTCGAAGCTGCGGCACCTGGTCGTGACGCGCCATCTTCACATACCTCAAGGCAAGGCGGAGAGCGGAACAACGGTGGTACCATAGATCCTACGACCCAAGTCAATCAAAATCAGAACAAAGGGTCTATGGCTTCTACGGATGTGAGCCTTGTTGTGGAAGCCCTCACCAAGCAATTCAAGGAGAGCCAGGAAGCACTTCAGAAGTCTCTCTACGAAAGAATTGATCAGATACCAGGTGCTCCACCCACACTGAAGAAAGTTGATGTCCATCGTTATTCACAGCGACCCTGGAAGAAGGAGGCAGCCCCAAAAGCGATACCTAAGACGTTTAAAATGCCAAAAATCCCTAGGTATCGCGGAACATCTGATCCCAACGACCATCTCATGATGTTCAGTAACTTTATCAAAGCCAGCGATCTCACCGACGAGGAGATCGAGTCTGTTCAATTGAAGAAGTTCGTGGAAACCCTCGCAGATGGAGCTCTGCGATGGTATTCAATGTTGCCACCCAAATCTATTGGATCTTTCGCAGAGATGGCCGAGTTGTTTGTGAAGGCACATACATGCGCTCAGAAGACGGAGACCCGCGTTGAGGACATATTTGAAATCAAGCAAAGACCCGACGAATCTCTCCGCAAGTATGTGGATCGTTTCCAGAGGGAATGTATGTTACTCCCCAAAGTACCAGACAGATGGGCAGTGATCGCATTCACCAACAGCCTGGACATCAGGAGCTCAGAGGCCACGCGTAGACTCTATGAGTCTCTTCGCGAGTTCCCAGAAGCTAGTTGGTCAGACGTTTACAACCGTTACAATTCTAAGGTACGTATCGATGAAGATAAATTGATTGGAACAGGTACTCGAGGAAGAGCTCAGGCACGTAGCGGTGGACCCGGCGGAAAGGCAGAGTCAGAGAAGACAGGCGTACGTTATGAACCGTACCCTGATCAGACACGCAGCCATTCCAAAGGACGCAATCGCAACAACAAAAGGTTATCCCAGAAAGATGATTCAGAATCAAGCCTCCGCGGAGCCCCAAGCTTGCCAAGTTTCAACATGGAGACGTCTGAGGTAGTAGCAGCACTCAAAGACATGAGAGAAAAGATCAAATGGCGAAAAGACATGAAGTCCGACCCAAGCAAGCGAAACCAAGACCTGTAGTGCGATTTCCATCATGACCATGGCCATACCACCGAAGACTGTAAAGCCCTCAGGTATGAAATTGCTCATTTGTTGAAACAGGGATTCTTGAAGGAGTTCCTGACCGAGAAGGGAAAGCAGACTCATGCGAAGGCACAGTAGAACAAACCTGGCCCTCCGCGAGCATCCTCTCCGAGGAGGACAGTTAATGTTATTTCAGGTGGGATCGAGGTGGACTCTGTTACTTTCACAGCAAAAAAGTATGCAAAGGTCTCCATCACAAACAACAAGCGCCCACGATCAGAAGAAGTAATCACATTTGAGGACTCTAATGCAAATGGCTCGCAATTCCCACATGCTGATGCGTTAGTCATAACGTTACGCGTGGTGGAGTTCGACGTCAAGAGAGTACTCATTGATGCGGGCAGCTCCGCAAACATTATCCAATCACGGGTTGTCAGAGAGATGAAATTGTCAGACAAGATCGTGCCCATATCTCGAGTTCTGTCCGGTTTCAATAATTCAAGCGAGAAAACTCTCGGGGAGATTACCCTCACGACTCTTGCCGAAGGGGTAGCAAAGGAAACAACTTTCCATGTTGTCGATACGGATCTAGCCTACAATATCATATTGGGCAGACCTTGGATCCACGACATGCAAGCTGTTCCTTCTACTTACCATTAGGTATTGAAGTTCCCATCCGAATGGGGAGTACGTGAGGTTCGAGGAGAGCAACGCTCTGCCCGAGATTGCTATTATGTGGTTGTCAAACTGCCCGAAGAGAACAAATAGCAATTACAGCGACCGGGGCCAGACATACCACCCGAAGCGACTGAGTACGAAGTCCCGGAATTTATTGCGAATATGGATGAAAGAGAAAGCCACATGCCAACCGTGGAGGCTTTGGAACCCGAAGAACTGTTCGCCGACAAGCCAGAGCGGAAGGTATATTTAGGGACTGAGCTGAACGAGCGCCTACGAGGAGATATCCTCCAGTTCCTCAAGGAGCGGCATACAACATTCGCCTGGTCTCACGCAGATATGACAGGTATTTCTCCTGACATCATTACTCACAGGTTGAACGTTGATCCGTATCACCGCCCGGTGAAACAAAAGACGCGCCAGCAAGGAGCCTTTCGGAACCAGGTCATCAACAACGAGGTCGACAGGCTGTTGAAAATCGGTTCAGTACGTGAAGTCAAATACCCAGAATGGTTAGCCAACGTGGTTGTCGTACCTAAAAAGAACGGCAAATGGCGAGTCTGCATTGACTTCACAGATCTAAACAAAGCCTGCCCGAAGGATTCATATCCTCTTCCCAGGATAGATCAACTGAACGATGCAACAGCCGGACACGAGGTCTAACCTTCCTCGACGCGTACTCAGGGTATAACCAGATATTAATGGACCCCGAAGACCAGGAGAAAACAACATTCATCACCTGCCGAGGTACGTACTGTTACAAAGTTATGCCTTTCGAACTGAAAAATGCAGGTGCAACCTATCAGCGTCTAGTCAACCGAATATTCCACGACCATATCGGGAAGACCATGGAAGTGTACATTGATGACATGCTAATAAAATCCAAACGAGCAGAAGATCATCTGGCACATCTGAAGGAAGCTTTCCGAATCTTGGATCAGTACAATATGAAGCTGAATCCAGAGAAATGCGCTTTCGGAGTCGGATCGGGGAAGTTTCTGGGATTCATTGTTTCTCAGCGTGGCATTGAAGTCAATCCCGCTCAGATTAAAGCCATTGAATCTATCCCAGATGTACTTCACAACAGGAAAGATGTCATGAAACTAACAGGGAGAGTAGCAGCTCTACGCAGGTTCATCTCCCGGTCGTCGGACCGTTGCAAAAGTTTCTTCAATGTCTTAAAACAGAACAAGGAGTTCGAATGGACTCCCGAATGCCAGCAAGCATTGAGGGATTTGAAAAAGTATCTATCCAATCCTCCACTGCTCTCCACGCCTCAGGAAGGCGAACAGCTGCTGATTTATTTGGCAGTCTCAGAGTCATCGGTAAGCGCTGTGTTAGTTCGGGAAGATAAAGGTAAACAACTTCCTATCTATTACATTAGCAAAGCTCTAATTAATGCAGAAACACGCTATCAACCTTTAGAAAAATTAGCACTTAAGTTGCGCCCTTATTTTCAAAGTCATTCGATAGCAGTGGTTACAACTTTTCCTTTGCGAAATGTTTTGCACAAACCTGAATTTTCAGGAAGGCTGGTGAAATGGGCTATAGAATTATCTGAATTTGATACCACCTACCAGCCTAGAGTAGCGATAAAGTCACAAGTCCTAGCAGACTTCGTAGCAGACTTCGTAGCAGACTTCAGCACTAACATATACCCTGAAGCAGAAAGGGAATCTATTCTTTATGCAGGGCAGACTCCCGACACATGGACCCTTCACACAGACGGCTCCTCGAGCGTCAAAGAGTCCGGCCTTGGACTGGTTCTTGTCGCTCCATCCAGAAAAACGGTAAGGCAGGCCATCAAGTGCCCATTTATAACTAACAATGAGGCCGAATATGAGGCCGTTATTGCAGGATTGGAACTAGCCCGAAGTTATGGAGCAACCATCGTCAAGCTAAAAAGTGACTCTCAGCTCGTGGTCAATCAAATCAATAGAGGTTTCATTGCACGAGAATCCAGGATGCAAGTATACCTCGCCCGAGTGAAAGAGCTCCTAGCACAGTTTGGCGAATGGAAAGCAGTCCAGATTCCACGGGAAGAGAACCATGAAGCCGATGCTCTTGCAAACATAGGATCAGTGGCAGAGATAGGGGCAGCTAGCTCTTCAGCTGTTGTTCAACTTCTCTACACGACCATGGATAGAGAAAAGTTCGAAGTCAACACCATCAACGCTACTTGGGACTGGCGGAATGAGAACAAATTATCTTATCCATGGGACTCTACCTGCAGATGCAAAAGCTGCACGCAAACTCCGAGTGAAAGCTGCCCGATATACAATTCTCAACGGCGAGCTTTACCGGAGGATGTTCGCAGGGCCTCTCGCAAAATGCCTTGGACCTAATCAGATCAATTACGTGATGAGAGAAGTCCACGAAGGCTGTTGCGGAAATTATTCCGGGGGTAAGGCACTAACCCGGAAGCTGATTCGTGCAGGCTATAATTGGGACAAAATAGAGAAAGATACGAACGAGTTTGTCAAGAAGTGTGACAAATGCCAGAGGTTCGCCCATCTTCTCCATCAGCCAGCAGAGCCACTCCATTCAATAATCTCCCTGTGGCCCTTCATGAAATGGGGGATGGACATCGTTGGACCTCTTCCCATAGCACCAAGGGGGATGCGCTTTCTATTGATCATCACTGACTACTTCACAAAGTGGGTCGAAGCGGCGGTATATTTAAGGATACGACAAACGGAAGTCGTCGACTTCCTCTGTCGTTTTGTCGTGTGTCGCTTTGGAGCACCTAAGGAAATAGTCATGGACAACGGCCCGCAATTCATCGGCCAGAAAGTGACTAGGGTCCTCGATGATCTGCACATCAAGAGGATCACTTCCTCTCCATATCATCCTGTTGCAAATGGACAGGCGGAATCTACCAACAAAATCATCGTTGAATCTCTTAAAAAGCGCCTTGAGCAGGCAAAGGGATGTTGGGTAGAGGAGTTACCTGGAGTATTATGGGCTTATCGCACAACTATAAAATTGAGTACCGGAGAAACTCCTTACTCATTAGTGTATGGTGCAGATGCTCTAATCCCAGTTGAAATCGAAGAGCCCAGCTTACGATACGCACATGCCACTGAGGAATCAAACTCAGTCAATCTATCCGAAGAGCTGGACCTCCTCGAAGAACGCAGAGAGCTAGCTCTTGTACGAGTAGTCGCTCAAAAAGAACGAATCGAGCAATACTACAATCGGGGACTGTGCGTACGAAGTTTTCAAGTCGGGGACTTTGTACTCTGAAAAGTCTCCCAGAGCACACAGGAAACCAATTCAGGGAAGCTTGGTCCTAACTGGGAAGGCCCCTACAAAGTAATTGCTTCGGTCGGCAAAGGATCTTATCGTTTGGCACGACCAGACGGCTCTACTATCCCGAACAGTTGGAATGTGGTTCACCTCAAAAGGTATCACTTTTAAGTGGTAAAACGGTTAGTTATCTTACATTTACCTTTTATCTTTATGAAAGTTCTTACTTTTATCATATGTTCTCCATAAATGGTACTAACGACCTGAACAAGGTCAGATCCGTTTAGCTCAACTGGTAGAGCTCGAAGTTCTTCAACTTCGCGGCTGTGGGTTCGAATCCCACAACAGACACACTCCTCGTTTGGTTATATGTGTTCTATATGCAACTCACCGAAAACTCTTTTCATGTTGTCTTTTTACGTGCTCCAACATAAAAACAAGGAGGGTGGTGAGAGGCCTCTGTAGGCCAGATAAGACCTTCATAAAGGCAAAAGACCTTACCAAAAGGCGAATTTTTAAAGTTTTTCAAGAAAATTTTACGTGATAAGACTTCCACAACAAATAAGAAGAGTCATTCACAATACAATAACTTTTACGTGATAAGACTTCCACATCAAATAAGAGGAGTCATTCACAATACAATAACTTTTACGTGATAAGACTTCCACGGCAAATAAGAGGAGTCATTCACAATACAATAACTTTTACGTGATAAGACTTCCACGGTAAATAAGAGGAGTTATTCACAAGGCCAACGCTCGGCCAGAGCCAATCTACAAAGCCATGCAACAACTTTCAACTATCGAAACGATAAGCAAAGTTATACGCACAGAGCAACGATTCGGCCAAAACTCTAAACGACCACAATTCGGTCAGACTACCTACAACTTACGACCTCTTCCTAACGAAAGGCTAAGTTAAAAACATTCGGGCAGACTCTCGGAGAAACGAACTTAATAAAGTTCAAACTTCAGAAAGCTCCCAATTACAAGGCAGGAACGCCACAAACACATGCAAACAAAAAGATCAAGAGTTCAAACTAAATATAGTCACTGGACAGATCTAAAGTAGCATATATACATTAAACTGTAAATTGATAAAATGCCGAATACGGCTGACAGAAATTTGTAGAGTGTTCAAAGGCCAAACAAACCGGCCAAGGACCAGAAAGTCTTTGCTAGACTTCTGTCCATCAACAAACAAGTCCAGCTCTCGCCAGACAATAAAAAGTACATCAATCACAGATTGAGAAAAGGGCATTAACATTTAGGGCTACAACCAGAACTCGACGCACCAGCTCCGTCAGTCCTGCCGTCGTTCCCTGAATTCTCGCCGTCGTCTTCGTCATCATCATCACCTTCAGACTCTTCAGGGGAGAGACCCAATGCTTGATTTATTCTTCGAACAGCGTTCTTTGTTGTCTGCAGCATCTCCTCGACATTAACTTGTCCAGCCTGAATCTGCACGAGCAATGTACGCTTGGCCTCAAGAGCAGCAAGCTTGGTTTTGATTTGAGACTGATCACGCAGGTTCGCCAAGTCCTTGGTTAATGCAGACTGAGCACTCATTAACTGAGCGACCTGATCCTTGGCAGCCTGGAGATCAGCCCTGGCTTTAACTGATTCTTCATTAGCTCTCTGCAGATCCATCTCAAGAGATGTACGATCTTCGATAGCACCATTCAAAGAATTTCGACAATCTTCAAGCAGTCTCTCCAAACCCTGGACAGAGCGTGCAAACCCTTCTCTCTCTTCGAGAAGAAGATCCTTCTCCCTGGTGAGTGCGTTGATTTGCTCAACACGTTCGTTGTTGACATCAGTCAACCTGTTAACCTCACCACCAAGAAGACCACACTGCTCTATCAGAGTCTTGTTATCCTTCAGAGCTTCCAGCAACTCTTTCTTCACTTCAACCACTTGATTGACGACGTTAAGCCTGGAGCGAAACATGAGCTCGGTAGCCAGCATACTCGACTAAAAAAAGCAAAGTAAGTCAGAGTTAAAAGTCCGAGGCTAGAAGTTATTCCCAAAACAAAGCGGAAAAGAACTTACCCGGGCAGAGTCAGAAGCAATCTGGAAGGCTAACTCCTCATCGGTTAGCTCCCTCAGCACCCATTCTTCACGGGGACCGATGAGCGAGGAGACTGCCTTAGCCAAGATGCGTGGCCTGGTTACGAAGTTGACATCAGGGGCAAGTTTTAAAGTGTGCTTCCTCTCACAGAACATAGGTTCCCAAGCTTGCTCGGAAGGATAATTTGGCCCAAACTTGTAACGCACCCCCCCTGATGTCATTCAACTCTGTCCGGCCACTAATAACTGACCGCCAAACGAATCTCGACGAGGAAAGGTTAGAGCCACCTTCTACTCCAGGATCTATTGTCTCACATTCACGAAGACCAACGGGAGTTGCCCCCTCAGTAGCCACATTCTCCAGGTCCTCGAAACGAAAAACGCGAGGACCTTGGCTACCTTCTTGGGAAGCTTCTTCTCTCACTTCTTCTTTCCCCTCTTCTTCTTCTTCACCTACTTTTCTTTTCCCCTTGTCTACATAAGAAGGACCTGCCTCCGCCCCGCCATCAACTCGGGGACTCCCCTGCAGAGTACGGACAGCCTCCTCCTCGGTCCTTCTTCTGTCACTACGAAGATGAGGCCTTCGCCTAAGAGGAACATCAACTTCGGCCTCAGTGTCCGAAAGAGTGATAACCTCCTTGGCTACGCCTTCTCCCCGTACAGACTCGGGGACTTCAGCAGCAGCACCGGCATTTTCTTCTACAGGCTCCGGTACACCGACCTTAGAAGAAGGATCACCGCCAGCCGACGAGGTTTGCCCGGCAGCCACGGAAGCCTTACGAGCAGACTTCTTCCGTGCTCCGCCCTCGCCGTGGCTCCTCTTCTTCATCTTCAAGGAGCCCAATCCATCAGATAGGAGTTCTTCGCCCCCTCCCTACTGCACAGAGCACCCACTGAAGCTAGTATAGCCTCAGCTTCAGCTTCTGGGTCAGCAACAGGCTCGGAAGGCCCGTCCTGGGGAGGAGCAGGAAAGAAATCTCCCGAAGTGCCCAAACCTATGAAAAGGTGAAGTGGTCAGACATGAAGAAGTTTCAAATAAGAAGAATGATCATGAAAGCAGAAATATTCTCACCATGATTTGGTACAAACAAACTCTTCTGAGTGGCAAAATACATCCACTCTCTCTTCTCAGGAGTAAACTCCTTCAAAATTGGCTCAACCCATGCGGTCAAATCTTCGACAGAAATGAATCCGTCGTAGGGTTGCTTGGCCGCTACAAAAATTGAACGGAGTTAGAAGATGAAAAGAAGAAGAAGCACGAAGAACTTCAAAAAATACTCGGGGACTTACGCTTCTTATTCCAGACTTTTGGAAGGCAGGCCTTATCATCAAAAGTCAAGGCCGAGGAGTGCACAAACAGATACCGGTGTGCCCAGCCTCGGTCACCAGTATCCTCAGAACTGCGCACCAAGCCCTTGCTTCCGCGCATTTTGGCGTTCACATAGCCGTCTTTGAAAATTTGTATACTATACAAAGAAATAAAATGCTCATAACCAAAAGATTGATCGGTTCCTGCCGCGAAGCAATCTAAAAGAGTAACTATTCTATATATATTGGGGCTCAGTTGCCCCGGACAGAGGAGGTACTCCCTGCAGAGCCTCTCCAGCACAGGGTGCAGGGGCAATCTACATCCCACGGTGAAAGGGTAGGTGCACATAGCTGTCCACCCAGCCCTATGGGAAGTAATATTCTCCTCCTTAGAGACCGGCAAGAGGGGGAACCTCATCGTCCCAGTGGCAGTTCGTCCTTACCCGTGGGATCACTTCTTTCATGATCCCAGACTTGTACTTATACGCCGGCCAGTTCCGCGTATCTCCCTCTCTATTATCGAAGGACTTAATGTTACAGTCCGCCTCAAGTTCACCCCACTTCTTGGGGATTATCTCTGCAGCAGTAGCTTGTGTAGCCCGGGACCTGGGAGTGGCCGCCGAGGAACTACCAGCGACATCAGTACTCTGATTTTTCCTAGATCTTGAAGTCATGATTGCAAGGAAAATACGAAGTTATCAAGAAGAATTCAAAGCTAGTTCAAAGTATTTTCAAAGAACAGCGGAGAAGAAATAAAGGCAAGTAAAAGGTTTCTCATCAGGCAAACCCCTATTTATAGGAGAGAAAATTCAGCCCCACAAACTTCCTTCAAGACACGTGGAAGCCATCAGAGAAACCTCGATCAGATCTGGCCGTTGAGAAGAAGAATAGGGTTCGCCAAAACATTATAGCATCATCATTATTCTGGAAAGTAGCGGTCACCTCACGATCAACAGACGACGTGTGCACGTGACTGAAGCAGTTAAAATCATTATTTTTACCCTTGGGGCACGTAATAGTCATTTCGGAATGACCTGCAGTCTCGCAGGCATGCCAGCTGCAGTTACTTTTTGTTACGGCGCATTAAATGCGCACGTCATGAGGGCTTGTCACTTAGCTGATAAGGCTCGTACGTCATCAAGATACATCACACGAAGACAAAAGTTCACAAGAAATTCCCGCCAAAAATCGTATCCACTCCTCGAACAGATACTCTGCTCGAGAAGTGCGGGGACTATCTGTATTGGATAAAAGCTGACTAGACTTGAAAAGGTGACACGTGTCCTCCACGTGGCACGGGAAGACATTTCAACAGACAGACATTCATCACGAGCAGACCTAAAGGAGTTATGAAACACTTCAACGGTCAACACGGTCTAAATGAGCAGTTATTAACACGATCATCCACGATCAATCTATTAATGGTCATTAAGGCAATTATTACAACCCAGCGGTTATGACTCCAATAGATATGTGACCGGCAGTCACTAATCCAGACGGATCCACGCCCAGCGGTTACAAAAATCCCAACGGGTGCCTACTAGGCTTATAAATAGCATTCACCTTAATCGATTGTACAACAACTTTACTTCCTGTCTACACTATCAATAAGAATACTCTCGCTCTTGCTCAGATATCCCTTTGTTCTTATTTAGTTTTCTACTTTGGTCCTCTGATCGTCTGAAGAGCGACTGATATCAAAGAATTCTCTCCGAAAACGAGTGATACGATACGGTTACTTCTCCTTGTTTCAATTTTGTGCATTACTTTTATTAGCTCATACTTGCATATTGTCATCACCTCAGCTCACCGTATAAACTCTTAATCTTAACTATTGATCGTGACTCCGCAAATACAAATTTAATTGTTAATTGACCTAAAATCGGATCTAGGTTAAACAAGGAATTGCGTTAACTGTTAGATTAACGAATGAGAAACAAGATATAATAAAAAATGAATAAAATTAGAGCGTTAGTAAAAATAGGCAGAGGTAACCGTGTTCGATCACTTGACCCTGGGGAGAGTTAAACGTTACTGATCATTCTAGAAGACTAGAGAGCAAAGTATTCAACGAATGCAAGCAAAGAGCAGTGTTTGAGCAAAAGTAAGAGAGAGTATTCTTATTGATGTTGTGGACCGGAAGTAAAAGTTATGTTACAATGGCTTAGAACGAATGCTATTTATAGATCTAATAGGCGTCCGTTGAGTTTTGTAACCGCTAGGCACGTATCCATTGGATACGTAATCGCTGGGTCGTAATTACTGCCTTTATGATCATTCATTGAGTGATCGCACATGATCAGTTCAATAATCGCTCGTTCGTATCGTGCGGGCCTGGGAAGCGTTACATTGTTGTTCTGGGTCTGCTCGTGGTAACCACTTGACTGGTTATCTGTCTGCTAGATATCTGTCTGGTGGAACCTCTACCCGTGCCACGTGGCAGACATGTGTCACCTTTTTAGATGATATTCGTTTTTATCCAATACAGGGTCGGCTTCTATAACGCATAAATTATATGCACTAATTATGTAAATATTTTTTTAGTCAATCAGTACATTATAGCTTATAGTTACCATTTTTTATTAGGTTAGCAATATTTATTATTATCCTAGATATTTTCTCATAATTACATTCTAATTCGGAAATATGTTCTCACTACTAAAAAGCAGGTGTTTTCCCACCGCAAATTTCAGACCGACTTTCGGTCGAAGAAGTTGTCCGACCCACGCGGTCGAGTAAATCGGTATATTTTTTAATTATAAATATAAACTATAAAATATTCGACCGTGGCGGTCGAACAGTATTAAAATTAAATTTTATTTTTGTTGTTCGACCGCCGCGGTCGAAGAATATTAAATTAATTTTTTTTTACTTTATCCGACCGCGTCGGTCAGACAAAAAGAAAGAAAAAGGGAACAACCCCATTCTTTCCCATTCTCTTTTCTTCTTCTTTCTTTCACTTTCCCTAAACCCATCTTCCCCAACCCGTCCCCTACACCCAAATCTTACCAAAACACTTATTTT
Organism: Petunia axillaris subsp. axillaris; assembly: GCA_029990575.1. Lineage (NCBI taxonomy): Eukaryota > Viridiplantae > Streptophyta > Magnoliopsida > Solanales > Solanaceae > Petunia > Petunia axillaris. Next base: position 4,570,291 of record JARKNS010000001.1, on the reverse strand, counting down.
TTTCAATTAACCACTAAATCTTCACCCATTAATCCTTTTAGGGTAAATATTTGTTAAATTTTTTATATTTTTCATTTCTTTCAACCCAAACTAACCCTAACCTTTTTTTTTTTTTTGCAGATCCGGCGAGCTTACATCAGACCCGCACCACTAAATCTTTGCAGGTATTTTATTTTACTTTTGTATTTATGTTTTTATGAAAGTTTTAATTTCCAAGTTTTAAGTTGGTATATAAAATGAACATGTATATATTAGTAATGAAAGTTGTAAGTTGGTGTCGAATAGTTGTAAATCTCCATGGCAACTTGTTGGATTAGTTGTAAATTGTTGTTTTAGATTTTGATAGAAAATGGAGAAAATTGAGTTGTTAGCGCCTTTGAATTAGTTGTAAATTGTTGTTTTGGGTTTTGGTTAGCCTTTGGAGTTGTTATGGAAAGTTGAATTGTTAACTTTGTAGGCGAAAATTGATAACGAGAAAGAGAAGAAATCATGAGGATATTGCTAGAGTTAATATTATTTTTTAATTAAAATAAAAAATTAGATAAATTTGAACTTTGTTGTATCAAAGAGAAGTATAATGTAGATATTAAAATAGGATTAATAGTTGTTATGATATGCTTTACTGAACTAGCTAATAGTTAGAGAATAAGGTACATAGGGAGAAAGTTAGGTTCTTATTTTCTACTAAATTGCTTAAGTTCGAATCTTTCTAATCATTAGCTATAAGTAATATAGTAGTTACACAACTTCAAATATCTTAATTATTTTCGTAAATTGATATGAATGAAATAAATTCTAAATGATAATCTTAGAGAACAAATTAGTTAGTTATATAAAAGTAATAGTCTTAGATATAATAGTACTAATACTAGTAAGCTGTACACTAGTGAACGAGAAGTGCTATTAATTACTAAACGATAATTCTAGAGAATAAATTAGTTAATAATATAAAAGTAAGTGACTTAGATATAAAAGTAATATAAATGTACTTAATATTTTTCAAATTGGTAGTGTTTTAGAATATATTATTTTTTAGTAATTAGTAAAGAAGAAGACAATAGCAAAAAATTGATGAAATATTTTTAACCATTTATTTAGAATGAAATATTTATTTTACAAAGGGACAAATATAAAACTTTCTCGTAGCATAATTGTAAGTAAATGAACTACTATCACACTTAACAATAACTTAAGAGACATTAGCTTTAAGTAACATAGTAGTTACACACCTTCAAATGTTTTAATTATTTTCGTAAATTCATTTAAATGAAATAAAATTATTTTTAAATATTCATTGTTTAATCTTTTATTCTAGTTCATTTGATTCTTGAGAAGTGTTACTAATTACTAAATGATAATCTTAGAGAATAGATTAGTTAGTAATATAAAAGTTATTGACTTAAAAAATTTATACAATTACTTAATCTTATGAAATTGGTAGAGTGTCAAAGTAATTTTCTTTTAATCTTTTCAATTGAATATGTTTCTCAAACTTGCAATGTTTGTGTAGATATGGATTATGGAAGCCGTAGTTGGATGTATAATAGAAATAATCTCGGGCGGCGGGGGATGAGGGAATAATTTGCTAAAGGTGCTGCAGAATTTATTGCTAAGGCAAAAACACATGATGATTTTATAAGGAATGGACAGATTAAGTATCCTTGTGTGAAATGCGAGTGCACAAAAGGAAAGAATTTGGATGAAGTAGAAATGCATCTTTATAAGAAGGGTTTTATGCCAAATTATTTTGTTTGGGTTTATCATGGAGAGTCTTGTGAGATGCGCAGTAATGTTAATTTTCAAAATATTTGTCGCGGTGGGAGTGGTCAATTTGTGGATACTGATCTTAATAATTATCGAATGAACGATATGGTTAATGATGCCTTTGGGATGTACCCGGATGAGCCATCGCAACCGGGTACATCGCTGCCAAATGTTGAGCACCTTCCCAATGATGAGGCAAAGCTCTTCTATAAACGGTTGGAGGAAGCTAGTCGTCCATTGTATGAAGGCTCGGTGCATTCCAAGTTGTCAGTTGCTGTTAGATTGTTAAGTATTAAATCCGATTTTAGTATATCTCAGGCAGCCATGGATTCCATCATTGGCCTTATGAATGAACTCAATCCGACTAACATGGCATTACCAACTGATTATTACCACACTAAGAAGTTGGTTTCCACGTTAGGCCTTTCTGCACAGAGAATTCATTGTTGTGTCAACGGTTGCATGTTGTTTTATAAGGATGATGCAGAACGAGAGACTTGTAAATTCTGTGAGGCGCCTCGTTACAAGCCGGTTCTAAATGCTCAAAAGAAGCCGATCCCTGTTAAGTCGATGCATTACTTACCCCTTATACCTAGGTTAAAGAGGTTGTATGCGTCGATGAGCTCTGCTCCTCATATGAGATGGCACCATGATCGTACAAAGCAGCCGGGCATTCTAAGCCATCCGTCAGATGGTCAGGCATGAAAACACTTTGATCAGATGTATCCGTCATTTTCTAGTGAACCAAGAAACATAAGGTTGGATCTATGTTCAGATGGGTTCACTCCTTTTGATGTCTCGTCTACACCCTATTCTTGTTGGCCCGTCACTCCGTACAATCTTCCGCCCGAAATGTGCATGACTAGTCCAATATTTGTAGGAAAAGAAAGAAGGGCGGACGTACCCCAGCCCGAAATATTTAAGACTAGACATATCTACACAAATAAAAAAGGGGAAGAAGTCTGGGTCGAGCCGCACGCTAAAGAGTTGTGGGTAAGTTATTAAATTCAAACTTCTTTGTGTAATCCTTCAATACTTATACATCTAATTTTTATTATTAATTTTTTTTAAGGAAAAGACTTCAGCAGCTTATGAAGCAAGGTTGGCAAGTCAAGCATCCGAGTGTGGAAGTAGTACCCCAGCCCCAATGACCCTTGAGGAGGAAACCGCACTATGGTTGGAGGTGAATGGAGGGGTAAAGAAGGGATGTGCTTACGGTCTTGGTTCCCAGTATGCCTCGGATCATCTGAATCCAGGTTTGTTTGGCTCTTACACTCCTTCTAGCTCAGTTAATCCATCCGTGGAAGCTCGACTGCAAAATAAAATTGAAGAACTTAAGAGAAAGAGCGAAGAAGAACGTTTGCGCAATGAGGCAAACCTGAATGCCATGCGGGAAATGATGCAAAACTGGATGGCCAGTCATTCTGAGAAGGGAAAGAAAAAAGACAAGGGCAAGAGCAAGAGGAGTAGCAGGAGTGGGGAAAAGGCAAGACCAAACGTCCGAGTCTGGATCCGAGTCTAGTTCTGAGGCAACCGAGTAGTATAATGGATTGTTCATGATGTTAGACATGTGTTAGACTTGTGGATAGTTTTTGTTAAGCTTCTTTGATTATCGTGAGACTTATAGTTGATTTGTTTGAGTTGTTTAATCGTTGTGAAGTCTTGAAATTATGTATTTTGTTAGACTTTTTATTTAAAGTAAATTTTAGACTAATATTAAGGCTTGGTGAAGCCTATTGTTTATATGGTGCTGGTTTTTCTGCGTTTACAGGTGGTGTAGCTCTAATTACAGCTTTTATATTGCAGGTTTTTCCAGAATTTCGACCGAATCGGTCGAAAAACTGAATTTTTTTCCCCAAAAATTCATCCGTCGGTCGAATAGTCAAAATATTTATTTTTTCAGATGTTAATCTGTTTGACCCCCTCCCACCGATTTTCGGTCGAACAGACTTTTCCCACAACCTTATCTTCGACCACCTATTTTGGTCGATCATCGGTCGATTGTCCGATCGATATCCGACCGTTTGGGCAGTCGAAAAATCCCTGATTTTTAGTAGTGTCTGTACGGTAGTACCGTCACTTATGATGAAAGAGGTAAATGTAAGGAGTAACTCCAGAAAAACGCAACAATATTCCAATTTCCAAGTAGCGAAGAAGGGAATTAATGAGCCAGCTAATATAAAGCTTATTCTTTTGAATGAAAAGCCTATTGATATTATTAAGTGCTTGGTGGTTGTATGTTTTTATGGGTATTAATTACACTCCTCATTTAAATTTTGGGTCCACGCATGCATCATGACCATGGTTGCTGTACACTTCTCTGAATCATTCATCCCCAAATTCAAAGAGAGAGAATTAAGAAGGATAAAGTTCAGATCCCAACTCCCACCATTAAAGAACTATATCTATCAGCAAATTTTTGAACGATTACTATAGTATATTCCTTGTTTTAAGTTTTATTTCCTTCAAAGATATGTTCCACCACTTCCGAAAATGTTTCAAGTGAAAATACACACTTACATATATAAAAAGAAATTAATCCAAAAAAATAGAAACGAAAAAGAAACAGTTCTTATGGTAATTTTTCTCTAAATGAGTTATGGCTATATTGTTCTTTTGATATCTAAGTTGATTCTTCTTACAATTCTTTTGTTAATAATTACAAAATATTGTGTAAATAAACAATTTAAACTGACACGTGTACACGAGTTTCATGTTTTCTGTTTATTTTTGGGTTTTAAAATATTTTTTCGTTTATATTTTGCAGGAGAGGGGGTGTTAGCAAGGTAAGATGAAATATAAGTAATAAAAACTTCACATACCAAAGATGAATAAACAGTAGCAAGTCTTTTTCAAGAAAAAAAAAACACAAGATTAAAAGCTAAAGTAACTACTTAAATATGAAACCATATATTATTAGTAAATCAAACTAGTTTCAAGATATTGCTGATAAAACGTCACATATTTCTACAACAAAGTCTACATATCATCGACTGCTAAGTATAGGCAAATTTTACAAAATTGAAAGGGAGAAGTGATTAATACTCAAAAGAATTAAGTGCATAAATAAACTTTTATGTTTTCTTATAAAGTTCCTAATGCTGGCTGAAAATTTACTCCAATGAAATAAATTTTGAATCAACAATAATACTGAAATTCTAATTGTTACACAAACTAATGAATGAAACTTAGTTACGTTACTCTACTTTTAACTCAAAACTAATGCGTAAATGAAAAAGATTTACTCACACCCAACGTTTACATCACCTCACTAAATATATATATATATATTACATACACTGTTGTCAGTGATATTACTCATCCGAATTCCAAATTATAATTCAACTAAGATAAGTAATATAGTTTGATGTAAACACTGGGTGTGCGCAACTATGTTTTCCATGATAGAACAGTACCTATACCAGACAACAAGCCTAAGTACATAGAGTACTTCTTAATTTACCATAATTCCAGGCCTATGATCTCTTCTTGTTGTGCAAAGGATTAGATCCAGTGGGAACTCTCCTCATCTCTGATTTGACATCTGGAGCAACCCAAGAACTTGGACTCTGAAAAATTACTGCTTGCTCTTTTCTTGGAGGTGTACCAGAAAATTCTGTCAGCTGCTGGATGGAATGAAGTCTAGTAGAAATGAAGAGGAGGAAGAAGAAGAAATGCACAAGAGTCATCATGTTTAAAAGAGCTAGAAAGGCAGAAAGTGGTAACACTTCGTAGATTTTATATATGGCCATGGTTGGTCCATGCCATTTAATTGTGTTGGAAAATGAAGCATAAATTCATACTCGCAAAAATTCTTTCCCGAGCCAGCCTTAATGAATTGTATTCTTCATTTATTTTCCTTTACACGTTGGCTTACAGCTTGTTTGGATGGTTGTTCCACATCGTTTTATAATGTCTCTTATTATATTGTATTATATTGTACTATATTATTTTCATGAGTATTACATTTAAATAGATTGTATTGTTTTTCGTTGTTGTGTAATATCACAAACTGGTGATATTGAAAATGAACTTACACAATTGAGAAGAAAATGTAGTAGGCCACAAGGTAGAACTACTATAGAAAAAATAGAGTAAAAGGTAAAATCAGATTATTGAGGAGAAGAAGAAATAAAAAGATAAGGTGACAACGCGATCACTCCAAATCGATTGTTACATAAAATAGCACTTTTCGTTATTATGTAGCGACGGATTAATGATACGATACAATAAAAATTTAAAGTAACAATCAAAACAAACATTGTATTAAAAGTAACATTAGATACAATACAATTAAAATTTAAAGTAACAATCAAAGCAATCATTGTATTACAAGTAACAATGTGATACAATAAAATAGCTAACAACCATCCAAACAAGTTGTTAATGGTTTTTTTCTCACGAAACAACCACTTATATAGTACTTGGTCTCACGATCACGGGAGGGTTTTACGGCTAATTGCATATATTGTAATTATGGAGACTTAAAGGATATTCACGTAATAAGCACAGTCAGGGTTTTAGTGTATTTCTTGGGCTTGGCCCATAACTAGTTAGGTAGGATCTCTTTTTGTATATATACCATCAAGTAAATGAGAAAATATTAGAAGTTTTCACCCCCCAAATTTATGTTTGTTGTTTCGATTTTAACATGGTATCAGAGCTACCATTGGATCTGTCCGAATCGCGAAAATTTCTTAGTGAAAAGTCTGAAGAAAAGTGCAGTGATGGCTGTTAGATGGGAAGGAACTGGTGTCGCTGTCACCAGAGGTCACATTGTTGTAGAGACTGGTCTGCAGCAAGGTCTTAGCGTGACATCAAGTCCGATGTTGAATGTGTAAGGTGGTTCAAACAGCCTTTAGTGCCCTGATGAAGACATGTTTCTAGGACGAAACTATTAAATGACCCGGAGAGCGTTCAGAAGATTTGCAGAATGAACAAGTGAGAGGGAATACTCAAGGCCAGAGCGAGCAAGAGAAAGTTGTAACTTTTGCTATAAAAAAGGTGACATTCCCCCGGATAAGTGTGGAAAATAAGTGGAAAGGGGTGAAGTGTCTGAACTATGATCATTCAGGACATACCCAAAATAATTTTAGGAGGTCATTAGGTATCCGAAATAGTGAAAGTTTGACTCTTGGAGTGAGAAATGGCCGTGTGGTTGAAATGAAGTATTGAGTATGAATGAAAGAGATGTGCCTGATGAGACTTCGAGTGATCGTGAAGAAACACGAGCAAATGTGGCTTATGCTTTGATTGAAATGGGATCTGGGAGCTCTAGTGTCCTCGGTTTGACTAGTAAGCAGATGCAAGTATTGTTGAGATTGTTGGATCAAAAGAAGATGGACACAATAGATCAAGTGAATGAAAAGACAACACATAGTCCCTGGATAATTGATACTGGAGCCTCAGATCATATAACCGGAGAGTTGAATATTTTGAGAGATCTACAAGACATTACTCATTGTCCCGTGGGTTTGCCTAATGGAAGCCGTACCATGGCTATAAGAGAAGGGTCAGTCCATCTTAATGAGCATGTGACTCTAAAAAATATCCTTTATGTGCCCGGAATGCCGTTCAATTTGATTTCGGTATCTCAGTTATTGATGGGTTTGATTGTAGTATGCAATCTACTAATGACTCATTGTCTGGTGAGTTTGCCTAATGGAAGCAGTATCATGGCTATAAGAGAAGGGCCAGTTCAGCTAAATGAGCACGTGACTCTCAGAAATGTCCTTTATGTGCCTGTAATGACACGCAATTTGATTTTGGTGTCTCAGTTAATGGATGAGTTTGATTGTAGTGTGCAATTCACTAATGACTTGAGTATGCAGGATTGGACCAGGGGCACGTTGATTGGCACAGGTTAACGAATGGATGGATTGTATTACTTCTAGACAGTACCACAGATGAAGACTTTGAAAGTGGATGTTTTGGATTTGTGGCATCAAAGGTTAGGACATCATTCGATTCAAGTAACGAATTCTCTTTCAATTCAAGAAGTTAGGAATTGTAGTGGTAAGAAAATTGATAAAACATGTGATATATGTCATTGGGCTAAATAGACTAGGAATGTATTTCCTTTGAGCAAAAATAGAGCCTCCGAAAGTTTTGAGTTAATATATTGTGACTTGTGGGGTCCATATAAAATTTAAACCTCATATGGTGCGTCTTATTTTTTAATAATTGTTGATAATTTTTCACGATCTATTTGGGTGTTCTTGTTAATTGACAAGAAAGAGGTTGGTCAATAATTGAGAAATTTCTTTATAATGGTGGAAAGATAATTTCATAAACAAATCAAGTGTGTCCAGAGTGACAATGGAACATAATTTATCAATTTGAAACACCTATTGTCGTGAACAGTGAATTCTCTTTCAAACACGTGTGTAGGGACTCCACAACAAAATGGAAGAGTCGAAAGAAAACATCGATACATTTTAAATGTGGCTCGGACGCTTAGAATTCAAGTACACTTATCGATTGAATTTTGGAGAAAGTGTGTTTTGACAACGTGTTACTTGATCATCAGAATAATTCTTTGGTATTAAATGGGAAGACTCCGTATGACGTCCTGATGAGTGTGACATCAAACTATGATCACTTAAGAGTGTTTGAAGGCCTATGTTATGCCCCTAACCAAGGATGAATGGGTGATAAGTTTGAAAGTAGAAGTCGTCGATGTGTATTTTTGGGATATCCTAAGGAGAAATAGGCATGGAAGTTATATCATTTGGATACCACAGTTTTTGATGTCTTGGGATGAATGAGTTTCTATTTGCACCAAAGTGTGAAAGAGATTCCGAGTAATGATGATGTTCCAGTGACGGAGTGGTTGAAGAAGAGAACAATATTGAAGTGATGAGGTTGTTTATAATCCCCGGTGCATGTCGTAGATGAAGCTCAAGTGAAAGTAGGAATGAATCCAGGGAATGAGGGGTGGGATCATGATGGTCTGAACCTAGATGCTTTTCCCGGACACTTGGAATCAGAGTTATGAAGGCAGAGTTAGGTCGAAGAAAGCGAACAAAGAAAGAGAGTGTTCTTCTGGTATACTATGTAACTAATATGGCCTGAAGGACAATCATCGGGTATCAACATGTGTCTAAAAATCAGATCATTCAGAAGAGCCTCAACAAGCCACAGGTACGCCTTATCCTTTAGCATACTATGTTAATTGTGATAATTTCTCTTCGAAGCATATGAGCTTCCTTGAAGCAATAATGGAAGGACATGAACCATCGTCTTTCTTCGAAGCCATGAAAGATAAAATGTTGCAGACAACTTTGCAACAAGAGTTGCAAGCTCTGGAAGCAAACAAGACATGGGTAATCAAGCGCTTGCCTCCAAGAAAGAAGGTGGTCGGATGCATATGGGTGTATAAAATAAAGTATAAATCTGATGGTACCGTAAAGCGATACAAAGCCAGGCTAGTGATCTTTGGTAATTACCAAGTTTAAGGAATTGACTACATAGAGGCTTTTGCGCCAGTGGCTAAGATGGTGACTGTTCATGTTTTCTTGGCAATAGATGCTGCTAAAAATTGAAAATTGCATCATATGGAAGTTCACAATGCTTTCCTTCATGGTGATCTTTATGAGAAAGTTTATATGAAGTTGCCTCCGCGTTCAAAATGATGGGTCCCCAAATATTTTTCGTCTCCGAAAATCACTATATGGTTTGAAGCAAGCACCAAGATATTAGTTTGCTAAGTTGTCTGCAACATTGAAGAACTATGGTTTTCGTCAATCTTATTCAGATACTCTCTCTTTAAATTCAAGAAAGGAAAAATCCAATTGAGTGTGCTCGTGTATGTGGTTTACTTTTTAATCTCCGGCAGTGATTCACGAGCTATTTGAATCTTCAAGAAGTATCTCTTAGATTGTTGTCATATGAGGGATCTCGGACTGTTGAAGTATTTTTTGGGAGTTGAAGTAGCTAGAGATCCTAAAGGGATATTCCTCTATCAAAGAAAGTATGCCTTGGATATAATATCCGAAGTTGGTTCATTAGGTGCTAGTTCGACTGCTTTGTCGATGGAGCAAAATCACAGATTGGCTCATGCAAGTGGACATTTTATTAAAGATCCTGAAAGTTATCAAAAAGTGTTCGGAAATCTGCTTTATCTTTGTTTCACCTGGACGGATTTGTCATACAACATCATATATTGTCTTAGTTTATGCAGCAACCACAGATTAAGCATTGGAAAGCAGCTCTTTGAGTGGTACGTTATTTGAAGGAGTGTCCGACTTAGGGCATTATAATGAATTCTCGTTGTGATCTTCTTTTATACAGTTGGTGTGATTAATATTGGGAAGGATGTCTGTTGAACTAACATTTTCTTACTGGATAGTATGTCTCGTTAGGAGACTCACACAACTCTTTGTGAATGAAGAAGCAGTAGATACTCTCCAAATCTTCGGTTGAAGCTGAATACATGTCGATGACTATGTGTGAATTGAAATGGCTTAAAGGAATCTTGTGGAATCTCGGAGTAAGTCATCCATTCCCGATACAGGTGAAATATCATAGTCAAGCAACCTTTTATATAGATCGAAACCAAACGAATGAAGGAAGCATATTGAAGTTGACTGTTACTTTGTCTGAGATGAAATCCTCAAAGGCACAATCTGTCCCGGTCACGCACCCACAGACACTCAAGTTGTGGATATTTTTACAATGGCTTTTGGACGAGCACAATTCGACTATTTCCTTGACATGTTGGACGAGCACAGTTCGACTATTTCCTTGACAAATTGGGTATCTAGAATCCTCATTCTCCAACTTGAAGGGGGATTGGGGTAATGACATATGTTGTAAATAGGTAGACTTATAGGATATTCATGTAATCAGCATACTTAGTGTTAACTGTATTTGTTGAGCTCGGCCCATTAACTAGTTAGGGTATGATTTCTTTTATATATATAACCATTGAGAAAATGAGCAAAGGTGAGAAGTATTAACCCATAAATTTGTATTTTGTTGTTTCAATTTTAACAGCAGTTGTGAAGGTTTGGTCCTTAAAAACACGCAGTTAAGCTTGCTTCAGCGCTGGCGTGAGTGCAACAGACACTAGCAATTTCTGAATTCGCCTTTTTTGCTTTAAAAACATCATAAGCCTCGAAATTCGATGATTCTTGTTTCTATAAGTAACAAATTTCAGTACACATCAAATAGTTCCTTAGAAATTCAATTCTAAGCCCGGGAACACCAATCGAGGGGGTCGTTGTCATATATCCTAAACTACTTTTTTTTGCTCTAAGTGTCGAAACTTGAGTGAACCAACTTACAATCTACTTCTGAGAGTTGCTACACAAGTGACCATAAGAACCAATCGGAATTGATGAATCCTAATCGGAGCTCATTTACCCAAAACAAGACGTTAAGTTCATATTGTCATACCCGATTTTGGACTCAACTCGAGGCGAGTCGGGTTTCGGATTTGACTGGGTAACTCGTTTGAGTTTAAGAGTTGGAGTCGCCACCTAATATAATTTCTAAGGCGTATTAGGTCACCTAAGTGTCTAAAGTAAAGTTCAAAAGGTCAACTAGTCAATTTCAGAGATTCTATATAGGTAAGAAGTCCAAATGACTCGGGGAAGAAGGTGTTAGGCACTTCTCCGAGTCCCACGAAAAGTGGTTACCATCCGAGTCTAAGTTTTGGGATAAAAAGAGTATATATCATCAGGAATACTAACTTGGAAGTTTAGTTTAATACTTTAACCAAAGGTGTAACATATCTATGCATACACACAAATAGCTTTCATATTCGGCCTATACTTAAGCCTAATTGTAGTTACGGCCTCTAATATTAAATGCCTAATCGTGAACATACGAATTGGTATTTAATATTAACTTACATATGCAATTCACATACTTTGAAAAGATTTGCACAAAGAGTCTATTTTGCAAATAAAATTCAGATTCTGGCAAAACAAAAGGGGGTTTGTTTAAAAACAAAATGTTGGCAATTTAGGGTCGATGTGACTCGTCATTAATTGTCTAGCCCTAACCTTAATGGCCTTTTTTTTGTAGGGGTCGGATTTTGGGAAATATATATAGGTAGAGAGGTTGTTTTCAAAAACAGGTTCACAAAAGCACACAAACGCAAACAAAGGGCTGCCACACGTAATAGTATATATATATATATAGGTATAAACATGCAAATACATGATCTAAAATATAATTATACTTTAAAATATACAGTTCAAAGCGTATAATCGACCTCAAATACTTTATACACCCTTATACACTATTAGATTAGTGTATAAGGGCAATAGTAATGGTCAAAATTAGTTTAAGCATGTAAGGGGCCCTTTTTGAAAATATTTTTGGGGCCAGACTGTTTATGCAAAAGAGGGGCAGGATTAGTTTTCAGAAATAGTCTCATCTAGGCAAACATAACACCTATAGCCCCTGTTTCATTCAAAGTTTCAAATTGTGCCATGAATTAATCATTCTCCTGACACATACTAAGTGTGAAACTTTCAGTAAAAGTGGAATTTTAGACATGTCACCAAATCAAATCAGTTCTCATAGAAAAAACAATCCAGAATCATTTTAATTCAAACATAAGCATGATGCACTGCACACAGGGAGAGAAAGAGACAAGAGGATGGCTCCTGGGTAGCCCATTTTGTACAACATCATTGTTGTACTCCTGATTTAGAAAGATACAGATCGGGCACCTAGCAAATATACAAGTTTGGGGGACAGTTCCTAAGGGAAAACATAAGGGAGAGAGTACTGATCAAGAGAAGTCCCTGTTCTCAAAGTCAGAAGTATTCTATCAATAGCCAAGGGTTCCTGATTTCAGAAGAACCAGTTCAAAGCACTGGTTCATTGACTTATATTGAACCCTCAGGGTTCTCTAAGCACAAGCTGCAAGTAAACAGAGTTAGCAGGGGAAATAGGGGAAATGGAATGCCTAAATCAAAGGAGAGATCTACCAGGAACAAGTGCAGTCATTGCACCTTTTATGATGTTGCTATGACTTTCAGATGTGCACGACATTCAAAGAAGACAAGGCAGACCAATAGTTTAGGCAAAAACAGAGATAAAAGGTCATGCTCAGGAAACAAACACACAGAGGTATGAGGCAGTCAAAGGTGAAGAAAATAATTGCACCTCTATCTGTATCCTAACAATATTGTCTTAACTCTTAAACATAAGTGCAGGGTTACTTAAGACACACAGAACCAGGGCAAACTAGATTGTACTATTAGCCATAACATGACAAGAGTATATCAAACACATACAGGTATATACAGAAGTAATAGGTGATCAGGAGTGAGAGGGGAATACCTTGAAACACTGTGAGGTTAACAAAGATACAAACAAGAGAGAAGAGAAACAAAAGCAGCACCCACACAAGCAACGAGCAGTATTCCTTCAGGGAAGCCAATAAGCCAAAGAGAATTGTATGCCATAATAGCTTATGTAGAATTATATCAGTGTATCAGTATGTGTTTCTGGGTTTTCAATGTACAGAACTTGTGTCTTTTGTTGAAAAAGAGAATAGCTTATATAGGTGAAGAGTAGGGATTTGAAAAGCAACGGGTAAAATTTAATAAGGGTAAGGAAATATAGTCTTCCAAAAATAACATGGGACAAATTTGAGTCAATCTTCCAAAAATAAAGCAATCAACCCCTGATTATGAGGTAAATCATTCCTAAATTGATTTGAAAACCCCTCCCCTTAAACTTAACCTAGTCCAGAATCACAAATCCTCCCACAAACAGGTTTTAACTTCAACAGATTCCAAAACATAAATATCAATGATCATGCCAATTTCCTTCTAAATTCTACTCACAGATTCAAATCAACACTAATGAAAATCCCTTGAATCGTGTAAATTAATCCACCAGTTTAGATTTTAATTAGATAAGTCATGAATTTACACAAGCAATGCACAGTAGGATGATTCATAAAACTTAAGCAAGCCATGGCAATTTCTAAGCTTCAAATTTGAAGGGAATAACAGAGAATTTAGCCTTAACGTGTCAAGACCAAAGTGTAAAACAGGCTCACTACGATGTTTAAACAAATCAAAAGTTTATAGAGGTCATAAGTTATGCGAATCAATTAATTAACAAGTGAAGACAATAATCATGCTAATTTAGAGAGACATACGCAATTTTAGGTGTAGCGTCACATAGATTTCACAAAATCAAAAGGAGATAACATTACCCGTTTTCCAGAATCGGGTCAATCGCGACCCGTCATAGATTAATCTTCGCATGGGTTTTCTTACCCCGTTTAGTAGATAACACCTTTAAATCGATGGCCTGAACCCCGCCAGAGGCGTCTCCCGGCGGTGGTGTCACAGTTGTCAAAGGTCAAATCTCGCCTTTGCTCAAACATCACCAAAACTGTATGGGTTTTGTAGCAGACGTCGAAGGGAACATGATGACACTATTTTCCATAATTTTCTCCGGCTAAAATGGCCGAAAAGTTGACCGATGAGAGGTGGCGATTTTTTTGGCCAAGAAAGGAGAGAGAGAGAAAACAGTTCTGGGATCCGATGGGGAAATGGGAAGGGTCGTATGGGTTTAGGGGTTCGTTTGGGGATTGTTTGATCCTGGCCGTTAAATCCACTATGTGGACGGCCAAGATTTAGACATGTAGGCGCAGAGGTGGCAAAAATAGGCTGATGTGTACGCATGTGTGTGCATATACGTGTATATGTATGCATAAATAGGTATAAAAATTGTATAAAAATCATATAAATGGATACACAAATATGGAAAAATTAGGAAATTAATTTAAAATGTTAGGAGGGTTAAGAAATGCATAAAAATCATAATTTTGGGATTTTAAACAATTTTGAATAATTTTGTGAAAAATAGAAGTAATTGAAACGATTGTAAAAATAGCTATGGTTTGAGACGATGCTTTTGAAAACAACCTCAATTTCCAGGCTATTATGAGAAGATAATTTAAAAAGAATATAAGAAGTAGGAATGGATATACAATCGTGTATAGAATTCAAGAACTGTTGATTTTGAAAATAGGCTGGACAAAATTGGGCATCAACAGCTGCCCCTCTTTGCCCGGGGATGATGAAAGAGTCTTCGGGCAAAGACGTTGATAGTGCGGCCAATTTTGTCATGACTCTAGAGGAGCCTATGGCCTAAGAGAGTGTAGGGTGTCAGGCTGAGATACTTTCTTTGCTCGGAGTGTATTTCCTGCAATAAAAATGCGTCTATAACATAATGTGTATATAAAACGTACCTTCCCACTGGGTTGGATTGTCTTTCTAGGATTCTCGCCGCATATAGCCGTGCTTGCTATGCCATGATGGTGTGTCTTTTGCTGTCAAATGTTAGTTTCGATATTGGGTTGTATGCCCTCCGTTGGTGCATTGGGCTGTGTACCCTCCGCAAAGAAAATAGAAATGCAAATTGATATCGGGTTGTGTACCCTCAACCGACGCTCTGGGTTGTGTGCCCTCAGCTAATTTATAATACAAATCGATATCGCGCTGTGTACCCTTAACCGATGCTTCGGGTCGTGTGCCCTCAGCTAATTTATAATGCAAATTGATATCGGGTTGTGTACCCTCAACCGACGCTTCGGGTTGTGTGCCCTCAGCTAATTTAAAATGCAAATCGATATAGGGCTGTGTACCCTCAATCGACGCCTCTGGTTGTATGCCCTCAGCTAATTTATAAATGCAAATCGATATCGGGCTCTGTACCCTCAATCGACGCCTCGGGTTGTATGCCCTCAACTAATTTAAAAATGCAAATCGATTCGGGCTGTGTACCCTCAACCGACGCTTCGGGTCGTGTGCCCTCAGCTAATTTAAAACGAAAATCGATATCGGGTTGTGCACCCTCAATCGACGCCTCGGGTTGTATGCCCTCAGCTAATGTAAAAAATTCAAATCGATAACGGGCTATGTATCCCCAATCGACACCTCGGGTTGTATGCCCTCAGCTAATTTAAAAATGCAAATCGATATCGGGCTGTGTACCTTCAATCGACGCCTCGGGTTGTATGCCCTCAGCTAATTTAAAAATGCAAATCGATATCGGACTGTGTACACTCAATCGACACCTCGGGTTGTATGCTCTCGGCTAATGTAAAAAAAATACAAATCGATATCGGGCTGTGTACCCTCAATCGACGCCTCGGGTTGTATGCCCTCAGCTAATGTAAAAATGCGAATCGATATCGGGCTGTGTCCCCTCAATCGACGCCTCGGGTTGTATGCCCTCAGCTAATGTAAATGACAAATCTTTTTTTGAAGTGTATTTGTGGTGCATTGTTGATTAAGTATCTTTCGTGCCTGCATCCAAAGAAAGACTGGTGAGTTGTACGGGGGGGGAGGGGTTTGGTTTGTGCATTCTTAGCTTGTTTCGTGTTCGCTGTCCACGAGTGCCGGGATCTTGGACGAGCTGATAGGGATATGCATAAAATAGTCTGTAATGCAAATGATTTTAAAAAACATTTGTAAGAAAGAAAATGAAATAAAATATTTTATCCCATTGAGTCAGAAGTCGCGTTGTGTAAAGCTAAAGTTGTCGTCCTTTATGATGTTCCAAATGAATTTTGAGGGTGCCCCAGTTTGCATTTGAAATTTTTGAGAGGTCCTAAAAAATTTCTGCCCCAGTGTTAACTATATTTGTCCTTAGAGAATTTTTTAGAGTTCCTAAAAAATTCTGCCCTAGTGTTCGCTTTGTGCGGAAATGAAATTTTTGTATTTATGCGACCGAATCTTGAATAGGTTACCTACGTATCCCACTTGGGAAATCAGGTCATGACGTAGTTCAGATTACATAATGTGCTGCAGAATAGGGGAAATCATTATTCAGTACAAGTCCTTATACATAGTATCTTTTAACAGCGTCCGAGTTGATAGGTTACGGCCAGACTTCTCCGTCCATCTCCGCCAATATCAATGCTCCTCTATTCAAAACTCGATGAACCATGTACGGTCCTTGCCAATTTTGGTACAAACTTTCCTTTTGCTTCTTTTTGATTTGGAAATATCTTCTTCAGAACTAATTGCCCAGGTTCAAAGAATCTCTCTCGAACTTTCTTGCTGAATGCCTTAGCCATCCTCCTTTGATATAATTTCCAATGACATATCGCATTCATTCTCTTGCCATCGATGAGGGCCAATTGCTCTATTCTTCTTTGGATCCACTCGGCATCTTTTAATTGTGCCTCTTGGATGATTCTAAAGGCGGTATCTCGACCTCTGCGGGTATTACTGCCTCGGTTCCATACACCAACAAATACGGAGTAGCCTCCATTGATGTTCTCATTGTGATGCGGTACCCTAACATAGCATAAGGCAGGTTCTCGTGCCATTGTTTTGAATTATCTGTCATCTTTTACAATATCCTCTTGATGTTCTTGTTAGCTGCCTCGACTGCACCATTCATTTGAGGTCGGTATGCAGTGGAATTGTGATGCTTGATCTTGAAGACCTCACAGGTTTCTTTCATTAGGTCACTGTTGAGATTGGACCCATTGTCAGTGATGATGGATTCAGGGATGCTAAATCGGCATATCATCTTATCACAAACAAAGTTCGACACCACCTTCTTTGTTACTGATTTGTATGATGCAGCTTCTACCCACATGGTAAAATAGTCAATGGCCACCAGTATGAAGCGATGCCCATTGGAAGCGGCTGGCTCGATAGGTCCTATGACATCCATCCCCCAGGCGGCAAAAGGCTAAGGCGATCCCATAATGTTCAGTTCATTGGGAGGCACTCGAATCATATCTCCATGGACTTGGCATTGATGGCATTTCTTCGCGTGTTTTATGCAGTCATGTTCCATTATCATCTAGAAATAGCCAGCTCTCAAAATCTTCTTTGCAAGCACAAAACCATTCATGTATGGGCCACACGCCCCAGAGTGTACCTCTTCTAAAAATTTAGCAGCTTCTTTTGCGTCTACGCATCTCAACAACCCTAGATTGGGTGTCCTTTTATACAAAACATCTCCGTTAAAAAAGAAACCATTTGCTAATATCCTCAGTGTCTTCTTTTGGAGACTTGTTGCATTCTTTGGATAACTACCGTCTTTGAGAAACCTTTTGATGTCATAGAACTAAGGTTGTCCTTCTGAATCTTCTTCCACGTGATAGCAGTAGGCTGGTTGCTTCCTTACTGTCATGGGTATTGGGTTAATGTAGTTCTTGTCAGGGTGCTTGATCATGGCAGATATGGTAGCCAAAAAATCCTGCGAACTCATTTTGCAGTCTGGGTACATGCCGGAACTCTATCTTGGTAAATCTTTACTTCAACTCCTTTATGCACTCCAGGTATTGCAATATCTTCAGATTCTTTGCTGTCCATTCTCCTCGAACTTGGTGAATCAGTAAGTCAGAGTCCCCGATTGCTAATAGCTCTTGTATGTTCATGTCCACTGCCAATCTAAGACCCAAAATACAAGCTTCATACTCCGCCATGTTGTTGGTGCAAGGAAATCTTAGTTTGGCCGTGACAGGATAGTGTTGTCCAGTCTCGGTAACTAAAACCGCCCCGATGCCGACTCCTTTGAAATTGACCGCTCTATCAAAGAATAGTCTTCAACCATCGTACTCTTCGGTGATATCTTCTCCTACGAACATGACTTCTTCGTCAAGGAAGTAAGTGTGCAAAGGTTCTCGGCCATATGATCAGCCAAGGCTTGAGCTTTCACCGCCTTTTGAGTGACAAAAGTGATGTCGAACTCGCTGAGCAGCATTTGCCATTTAGCCAACTTTCCAGTAGGCATTGGTTTTTGGAAAATGTACTTGAGGGGGTCCATCCTTGATATCAACAATGTAGAGTAAGATGTTAGGTAATGTCTAAGCTTTTGTGTTATCCAAGTCAGTGCGCAGCACGTGCGCTCCAGCAATGTGTACTTGGCTTCTTAAGGAGTGAACTTCTTGCTTAGATAGTATATTGCTTGCTCCCTCCTCCTAGTTGAATCATGTTGTCCCAATACACAACCAAAGGCCGAATCTACCACGGACAGGTACAAGATCAAAGGTCGCCTAGGCTCAGGTGGGACCAGCACAGGTGGGCGAGACAAGTATTCCTTTATCCGATCAAATGCTTTTTGGCAATTCTCTGTCCACTCGATCACTGCGTCTTTCATTAGCAACTTGATGATTGGCTCACAGATGACGGTGGATTGTGCTATGAAACGGCTGATCTAATTGAGCCTTCCTAGGAAGCTCATAACCTCATTCTGGCTTTTCGGCAGTGACAATTCTTTGATGGCTTTGATCTTCGACGGATCTAGCTCGATACCTCGTCTACTGACGATGAAACCCAAGAGCTTTCCTGCCGGAACACCGAAAGCACACTTTGCTGGATTTAGCTTCAGATTGTACTTTCGCAAGCGGTTGAAGAACTTGTGCAAGTTTTCAAGGTGCTCTGAACTCTTCTCTTATTTGACGATCACATCGTCCACACAGACTTCAATCTCTTTGTGCATCAGGTCATGGAACATAGTTGTCATAGCCCTCATGTAAGTTGCCCAGCATTCTTTAACCCAAATGGCATAACCTTGTAGCAATAAGTCCCCCAAGATGTAGTGAAAGTTGTCTTCTCGGCATCCTCCTCATCCATGAGCACTTGATGATAACCGGCGAAACAGTCTACGAAGAATTATAGTTCATGTTTCGCGCAATTGTCAATCAGGATATATATCTTTGGCAGAGGAAAATCATCCTTCAGACTTGCTTTATTTAGGTCTCTATAATCTACGCAGACTTGGAGCTTCCCATCTTTCTTCGGCACTGGGACGATGTTAGCCAACCAAGTCGGATATTTGACTGTTTTTAGAATCTCTGCATTGAGCTGCTTAGTTACTTCTTCACTAGTTTTCAACAAAACTGATGACTTGAAAGTTCGGGCTTTTTGCTTGACCGGCGGAAATCCTGGATTGATAGGTAATTTAGGAGCTACCACATTCGTTCTTATTCCAGTCATGTCATCGTACGACCAGGCGAATACGTCTTCATACTCTTTAAGAAACTCAGTATATCGCTCTTTATCCTCGGCATTGAGATGCACACTGATCCTTGTCTCTTTCACAACCTTCTCATCTCCTAAGTTTATCACCTCTTAGGTTTTTTTCAAATCTTTCAAATTCTTCTTGTGTCGGATCATCAAAATCATCATAATCGGCTCTAGCTTCCCCAAGCTCCATTGTTTCACTACACGTTGTGATTGTGGACTCAATGGTATTATTAATATGACTACTTAAAAAGTAAAATTATTGCAAAGGTAAAAGATTATAACAAAGAGTTAAACGGGAAGTAATGCGACATTTTATTTATGAATCCTTGCAAAACAAAGTTTGTAGAGAAACATGTGTAATAGGAAAGGAAAAATGCAAACTCCACGACTCAGATTCGGGTTTTATTTTAGAAAGCATAAAGATAAATTTTATCCCCTCAGCTCAACCAAGGTCTACGGTAAGCTCGGGCCCGGTTGCTGATCCAGTTGTTCAGTGTTGCTCCAGATCCAGCCTTTGTCAGTCAAGGAGGTTCAACATGTTCTTCCAGGATCACACAGTAGTCTTCATCAGCTATGAATAGATTTTGCATTCCTGCAAGCAAATCCTCTTCAGCATCAACTGTCTTCGGCTCCACTTCTTGTGCTGCGGACACCTCCCCTTTTCGACCATCCAAGTATCCAGACGAGACGAAAATATGCAAGAGAGTCTTAGTGATTTTCTTATAGAACTTTAAATCCAGTGATGCTTCTTCCATGCTCTTTTCATAGGTCACAATATGCCCTATGCTAGCCTTCTCATTTTCGGGCCTCATCACAATTCTGATTGGCTCGACCATGCCATCCAAGTTCTTGCCCAAGCCTTTGCCCGGTTCGTAGCCTTGCTTGATCATGATGCCTATAACCCAGTCTCCGGGCCATTTTACGGGCTGTGGGAGTACGTATGGCTCTTCGATCAGTACTTCCATAGGTTCGGGTGCTTTGGGTATCCACACTTGCTATCCCTTTGTTTCTTCGGAGATGCATTTCCAATTGGGACGAGCATTGGGTGAGTACATCGGTCGCTTCTCGGTCTTAGCTGGTAGGGTCTCACAAAATTCGCGTGAGGGCACTCCCCAATCAGACATGACTGGCTCCCATACCAAGTTCCTTCCTTCGTAGCCTTTGCCTCGGCTATCCTAATAACCGCTGTAAAAGTTCCTCTTTCTTTCTTCAACCCCAGGCGGTGTGTTGACCAACTTGGGAGCAAAGTGCGCAGTATAACCTCCTTGGACCATACCTGTGGGATTCCAACTTGAATTGTAGTTCTTGCGGCGTCCTCCTCGAGTGCCTTGCCCCCTCAAGTTCTGTAGTATAGAATGTCTGCCCATCAGGAGTATCCCCTTCGATTTCCGGTATGGTTTTCTCATTGTAGATAGTGTTGTTCCCCTCATCGAACACTACTACCTCTTTGTGATCCCATTCGAACTTCACGGTTTGGTGCAATGTAGAAGGCACCGCACCAGCCATATAGATCCAGGGCCTCCCCAGTAGCAGATTGTAAGAGGCAGAGATGTCCATGACATGGAACTCAGCAGTGAACTCCACGGGACCGACCATGATAGTTAGGTCAATCTCTCCAATGGTGCTTCTTCTGACCCATCGAACGCTTTCACCTTCATGTCGCTCTCCCTTATCTTGCTTTGGTCAATTCCTATTCTTTTCAGAGTGATGAACGGGCATATGTTCAGACCGGAACCTCCGTCGATCAGAACTCTTCCTACGAACAGTCCTTGCATTTGACAGTGACGTGCAAAGCTTTGTTGTGATTCAACCCTTTAGGTGGTAGCTCATCTCCGTGAAAAGCAATTCGGTTGGCCTCCATGACTTGTCCCACCATGCTAGCCAGGTTTTCAATTGAGGTGTCCACCAGAACATGTGCTTCGTTCAACACCTTCATCAAAGAACTTCGGTGGCTCTCCAATTTTAGGAGCAAAGCCAAAACACAAATTTATGCTGGAGTTTTGCCCAAGTGCTCAACTACGGAGTACTCCTTTGCTTGCACCTTCTTCCACAACCCCTCAGACTCTTCCTCGCTAATGCCTCATCTATCTTGAACAAGATGCTCGGGAGTGTAAATTCTCCCACTCCTAGTCATCCCTTGTGCGGCAACAGTCTCAACTATAGACATGTTCTTCTTCACCCTTTCATAATCCCATGGTACCGCCTTGTCGCTATATGGGGGAACCACATCAACATAGAATTTGGGAGCCATTTCCACCTCAACGGGCTCTGGTGCTGTAGCGGCTTGAGCAACTGAAGCGGTTGCTGGCATCTTCTCTTGTGCCTTAACGATAGTCCCTTCTAAGTTGCATTCCTTATCCAACTCGATCAGGTTCACCCTACTGTCTCCATGATTAGGCAAAGGATTGTTGTGCACATTCGGAGTCTTCAAGTGTATCACCTTTTGGTCGATCAAGTCTTGTATTTTTTCCCTTAAGGCGTAGCACTTTTTCAGTACTGTGACCAAGACCTCCAGAGTGATAGACACAGGTTTTGGTTTGATCAAACTAGGGTGTCATTCTATCAGGCATTTTGAATGACACGAGTTGTATGTGACCGGCTGCTTTGAGTCTCTCAAACAACTGAATGCGAGATTCAGCCAATGGGGTGTAGTTTTTTTTGGGTCTTGGGTTGTTATTGGCGTGAGGCCTTGGTGAATAGGTGTTGGTATTTCAGTAGTTGGGACTTTGTGGGTAGGTTGGTCAAGAGATGCGGCCACGAAGGAGACCTCGTTCTTCTTCTTTCTTGAGATAGTGCTGCCAGCTTGTAGGGCTTTGTTAGAGGCTTGTAATGCGGCCATGCTAACAATCCTTTTAGTCTTGAGTCCATTTTCGACCATATCACCAATAATGATCAACTCTCCAAACTTCTTATCTTGCAGATTCAACCTTTTGTCAAAGTAGACATCTTCTTGTAAGCGAAAAAAGGTGGCCACTATCTCGGCGTCTTCAATGAGAGGTTAGACTTTGGCGGCTTCAGCCCTCCATCTAGTTGCGAACTCTCTAAAAGTCTCAGTGGGCTTCTTCTTCAATTTCTCCAAGTAGAATCGGTCAGGCATAGCATCAGTGTTGTGCCCAAAACTGTCGCCGAAGTCCCCAGCCATTGCTTCCCAGCTCATCCACTTCTTTGTTTGTTGCTCAGAGTACCGTACTAGCGCATCTCCAGTCAAACTGCGGTTGAACAACTGCATGCAGATCTTTTTGTCGTGTCCAACTCCAATCAACTTGTCACAGTAAGATCTCAAATGAGCCATTAGGTATCCACTGCCATCGAACATGTTAAAATTAGGTGTCTTGTAGCCTTCAGGTAGTTTCAAATCAAGATACAAGCAGAGATCCTCATAGGCTAACCCTCTGGTTCCCTTAGTGTCTTGGAGTTGTTTGAACTTCTTAACCAGCCATTGGACTTGCTCTTTGGTGTTGTCTGGGTCTTCCTTAGTCCATGCGTACATCTCATGATCTTTGGTGGGCGATGCGATGGTTTTGGTTTCAACGGTTAAAGAGGGTAAGTTGTTTTGCGGTGCTTTTGGTGGTGCAGTGTAGGTATGGTAAGGAACGTCCTTTTCAGGGTATAGTGAATCTTTGTCGTGAGGGCGGGTAGTTTGATTTGGTTCGAGGATCTCATCAATACGGGAAAGAGGGATCCTATTCTCCAAATCAAGCAGCCTCTGTTCCAACTTAGCGTAGCTTTCATAGGTGACCACGCCTTGCTTCTCAGGATTTCCATTTCCAACTTTGTCGAACTCAGCCATGATATTTCGTCTCATCCTTGTCCTTGTAGGTAACGGGAGAGGTGTTGGGATCGATCCTTTGGACCTCAACCGGTATTGCGACGCGACCAGAATGCACAAACCAAACTATCAGGGACTTGGGAACTGACACATAAAAAATAAGAAGAGAAAATGTGAGTATACGTTAGTTTGAATAAAATCGCGTCCTATCATGCATGGGACCTCTTTTGTGCCAGAGGTGGGCCTATCGCGGATTCAGAGTAACGTTTGCACCAAACACATCATTTTGTTTGAAAAAACATGATCATCACCAGTCTAAAACCCAAAAATAATGAAATTTCATTTAGTTTGCTTGGCTTTATTACAACCACTAATGACTCGATTAAGATGAAAACGACAATAAAGAAAGGACAAGATGACTGGACTCGATACGACTAGACTAGGTGCCAAGCAAAGAGACCTTAGGTTCAAACATCAGCTCCAGTGTCTTCCTTTTCCTTCTCCTCTTTGGCTTCCTCCTTGGGTTTGTGAGCCAGACTAATGAGCGGAGGATCAAAAAATGTTTCCAGCAAGTCTTTCCCAGCCTCCATGTCACCCAGAGCTTTTACGAGGAACTCGCAGATTTCTAATCCTCTTGCTTCTTTCTCTTCCAGTGTGACTTAAAATACTCTCCCCATCCTTTGAGCAAATCTTGTAAATTCCCAGCAGCTTGCCTTGCAGTCATGACCTTGCCGGTCCAATACTTGAGTTCGTCCCCTTTGATCTTATCTTTGTATTGTCTCATCATCTCCTTCTCTTGTGTTACCCTTAACTCCTTCTTTCTTTGGTCAAACTCGTATTTAAGCTTCTTGTATTTTTCAGAAGCATTTGGAGCTTTGGCTTTCCTTTTCAGTGTAGTCTTAGATCGATACTTTGCCTTATCTTCGCTGAGCCATTGAGGGCAAGCCAGGGTATCTGTGGGGTTTACTGTACTGTCACGACCACAGCAAAACTGCATAGTAAGCCTTTTCTCCCACATTGTCAATATGGTGAGAACCATCGGATGCTCGATCTCCTTTATGTCAATGTTGAAACTTCTTCCCTCGGTCAACTGCGAAGTTTGTTGTGTCATTCCCACTTGCCCAAGGATCCTTAGAGGAACATAGTGATGAGTTCCTCGGAATCCAATCAATTTCAAGAAAGTGATGTTTTGATCTTGTATGGAGACAACGAAACCAGCACAATTTTCAATCACCCATCACACCTCTTGCAATTCTTCGAGCTTGGTGTACCAACCTTTCATGTTTGCGGGGTATTCCCATGCCACTGTTCCAGCCATACGGGTGTTATGCGAACGGATCCCTCCGTTCCAAGATGGTTTTGGTGCTATAGTGCTGACAGGGATGCTATGCAAGTGTTCTATCAACCATATTTAGAGCAACAAGTTACACCTCTCGAAAAAGTTTCCTTCTCTCCTACATTTGGTTAAGGCCCTATAAACTTCCCCCAAAATCATTGGAACTAAGATTACTTGACATTTGAAAGCACCTCTGCGCAAACCCTCTACTACTCTTCCTAACCTTATGTCGATCTTTCCTCCCTTCTCGGGGAAAACCATGCTTCCTAGAAAGGCAATGATGAAAGCATTGGATTCGGTCCACTCCCAATCTTGAACTTCCTACGCCCCATTCCATTCGTGTCTAAGTGTCGGATCTCCAAACCTAGAATGCAAGTATTCCAACGTGACTTTTCCATCAATCACTCCCTCGACATATGGATGATAAGGGGCTCTTAGCAAGTCAACGAACTCCTTAGGTTCCATGTCTCGGGGATAAATCATAGTCTCGGGTCCAGGCTCTAACCCTGTTCGCCCTCCAAATTCTTCCAATATTGGCGCCAACTCGAAACCATTGAAATGAAACATAGCTCTTTTGTAGTCCTACAAATGTGTAGCAGCTTCAACCAAACCAGTCATGGTGGTGTAGTAATCCCCACATTTTTTTGAAAATGAGCTTTACTGACAACGGCCAAATCTTCCCACCAAAGTCTGATCAAGTGAGGAGGTCGGGAAACAATCTCAAATTGGAGAGTACCCTTTTGACACGACCCGGAATCCGTGTCACGACCCAATTTCCAAGGGCTCGTGATAGCATCTAAACAATATTTGCCTAGGCGAACCAATGAAACAAGATGCGGAAAAGAACAATAATGTGAAAAGATCATAAATGGATATATAAATATAAAAGGGGTGAAGTCCAAAAGAATATATCCACAAAAGAATTGGAGCATTCTAAGAGTGACTCAATAAAGTATGAATATACATCAAAGAAATCTGAGTCCTATCTCTAAGTGACTCCGGCGGTATGCCACCACGGTCTGTGTGGTCGGCTCACCTCAATCAAAAGTCTCAGAAGCCTCGGGAACCGCTAACGTCCGGGCTGCTGACTGGATGAAGGACCTGCGCACGTAGCAGAGTAAGTTATGAGCCGAAGCCCAGTAAGATCACCCACAGTCCCACTAAGGTACCCTTGCGGGACAAGTCGCTACATGCATCATAAGCAACAACATACTATAGTAATCATACAATAAAGTAGTGAAATCACAAATAGATGTAACACATTCCATACACACAAGTAGTAACCAGAAGTCTCAAGGATTATGCCCATCCAACGTAAGGCATAGGTCAACTCAGCGGCGGTTTAGAGGTCCAATCTCTACTCCCGTGCCGACTAACCTAGACCTACGATGGACTAGCAACACCACTACTAAGTATCAACCATATACCGTGACCCGAAGTCACTATCACAATCATGAATAAGTAGACCAACGACCCGTAGTCGTTGGCTCATCTCAAATCTGTCTACGATCGCACCACACCCCCTGTCAAGTGCGTCGTATCTCAATAAATCAAGTGACCACACCACACCCCCTGTCAAGTGTGTCACATCTCAAAGATCAAGTGTCCACACCACACCCCCTGTCAAGTGTGACACATCTCATAGTATAGGCGACACCACACCCCCTGTCAAGTGTCCCTCTAACAGTATTAATATCCACGACATTAATAACAATAACAGAAATAATAGCAGAAATATTAATAACGATAATATTTCACAGTCACCGTAACCCAGGTTGGTTATGCTAGCTAAACGTAAGGCGAAGGTTAACCCGACCACAGTTTGGGGGTACAATCCCTACTCCCATGTCGTCCAACCCAAGGTTACGTATAGACAACACTACCCAACCCGGCACGTGAACAAATCAAGTACCAATATCATACAAAAGCCGGCAAAATCCTCGGCAAGACATTTATCATGACATGCCGGCAACATCCTCGGCCATGTCCCAAGTTCTTGCTATCCAAGCATGGCGTAGCAAGCGTTACTACGATATAAATTTAAGCTACCTCGACGTAGCGTTTAGACCGGCACATACCTCGGTCGAGTCACAATCTCGCTATTTATAACAAACAATAATAGCAAGTAATTCACATCATTAATCCTAACCATTGTTAGGTATATATATGCGTACATGAAGCATACTAGCATGAAGGAAGAGTCCACAAGCACAATAGAGGTCAAGTCTCACTTACCTCGAAATTCGGGCTCAAATGCCAGGAAGAATCTCCTTTCCCGCTCGCCTTGTCCGCGAAGGACTCTCCACTAGGTCTATTAAGACAAGATATAGCACATATGAGTGCTCAATTATAGCTATTTAAGCCTATAGGCATCCTAGGGTAAAAATTACCAAAATGCCCCCGGGTAGGGCCGAGCCCTAAATTTACAAAATGTACTTTTTCGGACTCCCCACGCTCCCGTGAGTCCAAAAGTACACTTAGATTCCACATGCGAGCCTTGCTCGATGTCTTTCCCCAATTCTTAAGAATCTAGGGTTCTAACCCATTTCCAAGAATCAACCCTTTGATTCTTGTGTTAATCAACATAAAGATGGATTGAAAGGGCTTACCTTAAGTGTAAGTATGATTGGGTCTTCAAGAAATACTTAAAAATCGTCTCAAGAGCTCACCAAAATGATTTTTATAAGTTATGAACCGAAATGGCCCGAAATGGCCTTTTTATAGCAGTTTTTGCCTCTGTAACAGCTTTTTTTGAAAAAATCATAACTTTTGATAGGAATGTCCAAATGACCTGTAAGCGGTGCCATTAGAACCAAAACTCAAAGGGCTACAACTTTCATGTTTTGAGTGTTTCCTAATTCCTTACGGATTGGCCGGAAAATCAGCTTTTATCCGGCTGTTTGCGCCAAAACAGAACAGAAAAGTCGCACCAGATTTTCTACTGTTTTAGGGGCAAAACGGGACCCTACGAAGCTCGGAATGATCCCAAATTTTGCACACAAGCCATAAAATACTTGGGTGACATGCTCGTCAAGACGGAACTCAATTCGGACCTCCAGAACTAAAAAAGTAGGTCCCACGGCAAAGGTTCAATTTTCGACTTTCGCCAAAATAGCGAAATTTAACCAAACGACCTCGGAATCCAATTCCGAAAGTTGCTACAAGTCACAAATGACTATACGAACCTAACGGAACTTTTGGATCTCTCATCGGAGCTCATTTGCTCAAATCGAGCTCGGAAACCTCTTTTAACTCTTTTAAACTTCCGAAACGGGGACTTTATCAAAAGTCCTATCAAACGAGGTCCGTTTTCAATTTTGAAGGTTGCTACATATCATAAATAACGAGACGGACCTAACGGTGCGCTCGGATTTTCCATCGGGGTTCGTTTACTCAAAACGACCTATCGAAACCCCAAATTCCTTTCCGGAATTTCATAAACGGATCCTTTTCTCGAAAACCTATCAAACGGACTCCGTTTCGACTCAGATTTCACAGACGGGTCATAAATGACCTAACGGAGCTTTTGGAACTGTCGACACGCAAATCAAGGTCCCGGATCCCGTAACGACTATTTGAGGGTCGTTACATTCTCCCCCACTTAGACTCTCGGCCGTCCTCGGACGAGCCTAAGTCTAAGGTAGGATCCACACACTAGCCACTGAGCTGGCACGGATTTCGAGGACCCCTCGGTACCACCCGAAATCAATAAAACTTAAAAATGCAAATTCAGGCTTAGAAAATACAAGGATTTCATACCTGAATCATCAAACAAGCGCGGATGCCTCTCACGCATCTCGGACTCAAGCTCCCAAGTGGCCTCGGCAATGGAGTGATGCCCCCACTGAACTCTCACAAGCGGGATCACCTTCGATCTCACCTTACGGACCTCTCTAGCCACAATAGCAATAGGCTCCTCCGAATAAGCTAAGTCGCCATCTACCTCCACGGAAACCATATCGATCACATGAGACAGATCGTGAACATACTTCCGGAGCATGGACACATGGAACACCGGATGAACAGACAGAGAGGGAGGCAAAGCCAGTCTATAAGCAACGGCGCCAACGCGCTCCAGTATCTCAAAAGGCCCAATGAACCTAGGACTGAGCTTGCCTTTCTTCCCAAATCTCATAACACCCTTCATGGGTGACACTCTGAGGAATACCCGGTCCCCAACCATGAACTCAAGATCTCTCCGCCTCCGATCTGCATACGATATCTGCCGGCTCTGAGCCGTGCGGAGTCGATCCTGAATAACCCGGACCTTATCTAAGGTCTGTTGCACCAAATCGGGCCCCAACAGCTGGACCTCACCAGACTCGAACCAACCGATAGGCGAGCGACATCTCCGACCATACAATGCCTCAAACGGAGCCATCTGGATAGAAGCCTGATAGCTATTATTATACGCAAACTCTGCTAGCGGCAAATGGCTATCCCAATGGCCTCCAAAATCAATAGCACACGCCCTCAACATATCCTCGAGGATCTGAATGGTCCGCTCAGACTGGCCATCAGTCTGCGGGTGAAATGCAGTGCTGAGATCGACCCGAATACCCAGCTCTCTCTGGAAAGATCTCCAAAACTGAGCTGTGAACTGAGCACCTCGGTCAGAAATGATAGAAACAGGAGCACCATGCAATCTCACAATCTGCTCAATGAAGATACGAGCCAGACGCTCCGAGGTATAAGTAGTCCTCACTGGAATGAAGTGAGCCGACTTCGTCAGTCGATCAACTACTACCCACACCGAATCATGCTTACCCACGGTCAGCGGCAAACCAACTACGAAATCCATAGTGATCTGCTCCCACTTCCACTCGGGAATGGGCATAGACTGGGTCACCCCGGCTGGCCTCCAGTGCTCATACTTCACCTGCTGGCAATTCAAACACCGAGATACATAATCAGCAACATCCCTCTTCATCCCTTTCCACCAATACAGCTCTCGAAGATCATGATACATCTTCGCAGTACCCGGATGAATGGAATATCTCGAACTGTGAGCCTCTGCCAAAATCATCTGCCTCAGCTCCACAATGGCTGGAACACATACCCGGCCGTTAAGCCGCAAAGCACCATAATCACCAATCACGAACGAGGACACTCCCCCACTCAGGACCCTGTCCCGGAGATCTCTCAGATAAGGATCCTCGAACTCCCTTTCCCGAATCTGGGAAGCTAAAGACGACTGAGACCCCACATATGCAAGCACCCGGCCTGGAACAGAATCATCAAACCGAACCCCACTAATGGACAAAGCCTGCAACTCACGGGCCAACGGCCTCATATCAGCATCAAGATAGGCGAGGCTACCCATGGACTTCCTACTCAAGGCATCGGCTACAACATTAGCCTTTCCGGGATGATACCGGATAGAAAGATCATAATCCTTCAGCAGCTCTAACCAGCGGCGCTGTCTCCCGTTCAAGTCCTTCTGAGTGAACAAGTACTGGAGACTCTTATGATCGGTGAATATCTCACATGGCTCGCCATAAAGATAGTGCCTCCACAACTTCAGTGCAAACACGACAGCTAACAGCTCCAAATCATGGACAGGATAATTCTTCTCATGGACCTTCAGCTGTCTCGAGGCATAAGCTATCACCTTACCCTCCTGCATCAGAACGCTACCCAGGCCAACACCCAAAGCATCACAATATACGGTGAATCCCCCGGATCCATTAGGCAAGGCCAACACTGGCGCTGAAGTCAACAGAGTCTTAAGCTTCTGAAAGCTAGACTCACAGGCATCGGACCACAGGAAAGGAACATTCTTCTGGGTCAACTTCGTCAGAGGTGCTGAAATAGAAGAAAACCCCTCGACGAACCGCCGATAATAACCTGCCAAGCCTAAGAAACTCCGAATCTCTGTAGGAGAAGTAGGCCTAGGCCAACTCTGAACGGCCTCTATCTTCTTCGGATCAACACACACCCCATCCTTGGTCACCACGTGACCTAGGAAAGATACAGAACTGAGCCAAAATTCACACTTGGAGAATTTGGCATACAATTGCTGATCCCTCAGAGTCCGAAGAACAACTCTCAAATGCTGCTCATGCTCCTCACTGCTCCTCGAATAAACCAAGATATCATCGATAAACACAATGACGAAGGAGTCAAGGTAGGCCTTGAACACTCGGTTCATCAGATCCATGAAAGCAGCTGGGGCATTCGTAAGCCCGAAAGACATCACCAGAAACTCATAGTGGCCATATCGGGTACGAAAAGCAGTCTTGGAAACGTCCTCGGACCGAATCCTCAACTGATGATACCCCGACCTCAAATCAATCTTCGAGAAGAAGGTAGCACCCTGAAGCTGATCAAACAAATCATCAATACGCGGCAAAGGATACCTATTCTTGATAGTAACCTTATTCAGCTGCCGGTAATCAATACACATCCGCATAGAGCCATCCTTCTTCTTCACAAATAATACCGGGGCACCCCATGGAGACACACTGGGCCTAATGAAGCCATTATCGAGAAAATCCTGAATCTGCTCCTTCAGCTCCCTCAACTCAACAGGAGCCATACGATACGGGGGAATAGATTTAGGCTGAGTGCCTGGCAATAGATCAATGCAAAACTCTATCTCCCGCATAGGCGGCAAACCCGGCAAATCATCAGGAAACACATCCGGATACTCACAAACAACCGGAACTCTATCAAGGGATAACTCCTCTGCCCGGACATCCCGAACTGAAGCAATATATCCCTCGCACCCACTAGATATCATCCTCTGCGCCTCCAAGAAAGAAATGATCCTACTCTTCGGAGAAGGCCTGGAACCTCTCCATACAACCCGAGACTCACCCTCTGCCCCGATCGTCACGGACTTGGCATGGCAATCCAAAGTCGCATGACAGGAAGCCAGCCAATCCATGCCCATAATGACATCGAAATCAGACATATCGAGCAGCATCAGGTCCACTAAGGACTCTACACCACAGATGGAGATCATACACTGCCGATAACCCCTATCTACACATATAGAAGACCCGACAGGGGTGGCAACCATAAAGGGATCATCTAAGAAGACCAGATCCCTGCCCAAGCAAGGGGCAAATCCCGGCGACACATACGAATAGGTAGACCCCGGATCAATAAGAGTATAAGCATCGCGGCCACAGACAAAAATAATACCTGTGATGACATCATTGGATGCCTCAGCATCCTGACGAGTCATAGCATAGACCTGCGCCGAGCCTCCTGAACCCGGAGCTCTCTGAGACTGCTGTCTAGGAGGAATCTGAGAAACGGGCCTGGCGACCTGAGGACCAGATGGTACCATAGCTGCGGATCCCTGGCGACCTGATGAAACATAAGGGCAACTCCTGACATAGTGCTCTGGAGACCCACACTCAAAACATCCATCACCTCTACCTCCTCTACCGCCTCTACCACCTCTGCCATGACCACCTCCAGACGAACACCTCCCATGATGCCTCTGATGGCACCTCCCGCACTGCGACGGACCAGACTGCGAAGAGCCACCCCGCCTCTGGGATGACTGAGGCCTCGGGGTCTCTGAAGAAAAATCCAGGGCAGGCAAAGCAGCAGCCTGGGGCCTAGACTGAGAACGGCCCTGATGACCCTGACCCCTCTGAGCGGATCCACTATACCCACCAGACTGATGCGATCTCTTGGCCGCCCTCTTCGCGTCAGCCCTGGCGAAGATATCCTCCATCCGCCGCGCCACATCAACTATCTCAAAATATGACTTGTTGCCCATATCAGGGGCAACAGCTACCTGCAAGCGGGGATGAAGACCCTCAACAAACCGGAGGACCTTGTCCCTCTCCTGAGCCACCATAGCCGGCGCAAACTGAGACAACCACAAGAACCTGGTGTCATACTCTGAAACAGACAGGTTTCCCTGCCTCAACCCCTCAAACTCGCGCCTCTGAGCATCGTGCTGACTCTGGGGCACGAACCTGCTCATGAACATAGACACGAACTCAGCCCAAGACAAAGGAGGGAGGTCACTAGACCTCTGCCGCATCATGGAGACCCACCATGTCTCCGCATCTCCCGATAATCTGAAAGAAGCACACTGCACCCCTAAGGTGTCTCTAGTAACAAGAACTGTTAAAATCTTCTCACACTTCTGAATGTACCTCTGGGCAGTACATGTAGCTGAGGTACCGTCGAACTCTGGAGGCTGAAGCTTCATGAATGACTCTATCCTCTTGGCAACCTCCTCAGTGCCCATAGGAGGAGTAGAAATAACAGGACCTGCCTGAGGAGCAGAAGCAGAAGGCTGGGCAATATGATCAGGAGCAGCCTCAGAAGTAGGCGTGCTCATAACAGGTGTGGTCGGCTGAGGAGCCGAAACAGGAGCTGCAACATCATCTCTGACAGGGACCTGATGGCTAGACAAGGCCATCAGTCTCATATACTCCTCTGAAGAGATCACAACGGTGCCTGGCACAACAGCAGGCACAGGGGGAATAGATGCTGACAGAGTCGCTGCGGACACCGCAGGGATAGCTGTGTCCTGCATAGTGGCTGACGGGCGACCTGCCCGAGTCTTCTTAGCAGCTGGCTGCTGCGTAGGTGCTGATGGCTCTCCCGCAGACGCGGGTGTAGAAGATGCAGCCCTCCTGGCTGAGGATGCTCGCGTCCTCGCCATCTGATACAATACACGAAAAAGGGTCAGCACCTATATAAGCTACTCAGCACGAATAGAGATGAAACGAAGGGAAAACATTTCCTAACATGCCCTTGTAGCCTCTCGCTCATAAGTATGGTCGACAACATACCCATAAGCAAGACTCTACTCAGACACTGCTCCAAGACTCCTAGGACTCGAATTAGAACCTAGGGCTCTGATACCAAACTGTCACGACCCAATTTCCAAGGGCTCGTGATGGCACCTAAACAACATTTGCCTAGGCGAACCAATGAAACAAGATGCGGAAAAGAACAATAATGTGAAAAGATCATAAATGGATATATAAATATAAAAGGGGTGAAGTCCAAAAGAATATATCCACAAAAGAATTGGAGCATTCTAAGAGTGACTCAATAAAGTATGAATATACATCAAAGAAATCTGAGTCCTATCTCTAAGTGACTCCGGCGGTATGCCACCACGGTCTGTGTGGTCGGCTCACCTCAATCAAAAGTCTCAGAAGCCTCGGGAACCGCTAACGTCCGGGCTGCTGACTGGATGAAGGACCTGCGCACGTAGCAGAGTAAGTTATGAGCCGAAGCCCAGTAAGATCACAGACAGGCCCGCTAAGATACCCTTGCGGGACAAGTCGCTACATGCATCATAAGCAACAACATACAATAGTAATCATACAATAAAGTAGTGAAATCACAAATAGATGTAACACATTCCATACACACAAGTAGTAACCAGAAGTCTCAAGGATTATGCCCATCCAACGTAAGGCATAGGTCAACTCAGCGGCGGTTTGGAGGTCCAATCTCTACTCCCGTGCCGACTAACCTAGACCTACGATGGACTAGCAACACCACTACTAAGTATCAACCATATACCGTGACCCGAAGTCACTATCACAATCATGAATAAGTAGACCAACGACCCGTAGTCGTTGGCTCATCTCAAATCTGTCTACGATCGCACCACACCCCCTGTCAAGTGCGTCGTATCTCAATAAATCAAGTGACCACACCACACCCCCTGTCAAGTGTGTCACATCTCAAAGATCAAGTGTCCACACCACACCCCCTGTCAAGTGTGACACATCTCATAGTATAGGCGACACCACACCCCCTGTCAAGTGTCCCTCTAACAGTATTAATATCCACGACATTAATAACAATAACAGAAATAATAGCAGAAATATTAATAACGATAATATTTCACAGTCACCGTAACCCAGGTTGGTTATGCTAGCTGAACGTAAGGCGAAGGTTAACCCGACCACAGTTTGGGGGTACAATCCCTACTCCCATGTCGTCCAACTCAAGGTTACGTATAGACAGCACTACCCAACCCGGCACGTGAACAAATCAAGTACCAATATCATACAAAAGCCGGCAAAATCCTCGGCAAGACATTTATCATGACATGCCGGCAACATCCTCGGCCATGTCCCAAGTTCTTGCTATCTAAGCATGGCGTAGCAAGCGTTACTACGATATAAATTTAAGCTACCTCGACGTACCGTTTAGACCGGCACATACCTCGGTCGAGTCACAATCTCGCTATTTATAACAAACAATAATAGCAAGTAATTCACATCATTAATTCTAACCATTGTTAGGTATATATATACGTACATGAAGCATACTAGCATGAAGGAAGAGTCCACAAGCACAATAGAGGTCAAGTCTCACTTACCT
Source organism: Petunia axillaris subsp. axillaris (assembly GCA_029990575.1). Taxonomy (NCBI): domain Eukaryota; kingdom Viridiplantae; phylum Streptophyta; class Magnoliopsida; order Solanales; family Solanaceae; genus Petunia; species Petunia axillaris. The sequence goes on along the minus strand of JARKNS010000001.1, from coordinate 4,535,124 downwards.
CGAAATTCGGGCTCAAAATGCCGGGAAGAATCTCCTTTCCCGCTCGCCTTGTCCGCGAAGGACTCTCCACTAGGTCTATTAAGACAAGATATAGCACATATGAGTGCTCAATTATAGCTATTTAAGCCTATAGGCATCCTAGGGTAAAAATTACCAAAATGCCCCCGGGTATGGCCGAGCCCTAAATTTACAAAATGTACTTTACCGGACTCCCCATGCTCCCGTGAGTCCAAAAGTACACTTAGATTCCACATGCGAGCCTTGCTCGATGTCTTTCCCCAATTCTTAAGAATCTAGGGTTCTAACCCATTTCCAAGAATCAACCCTTTGATTCTTGTGTTAATCAACATAAAGATGGATTGAAAGGGCTTACCTTAAGTGTAAGTATGATTGGGTCTTCAAGAAATACCCAAAAATCGCCTCAAGAGCTCACCAAAATGATTTTTATAAGTTATGAACCGAAATGGCCCGAAATGGCCTTTTTATAGCAGTTTTTGCCTCTGTAACAGCTTTTTTTGAAAAAACCATAACTTTTGATAGGAATGTCCAAATGACCTGTAAGCAGTGCCATTAGAACCAAAACTCAAAGGGCTACAACTTTCATGTTTTGAGTGTTTCCTAATTCCTTACGGATTGGCTGGAAAATAAGCTTTTATCCGGTTTTTTGCGCCAAAACAGAACAGAAAAGTCGCACCAGATTTTCTACTGTTTTAGGGACAAAACGGGACCGTACGAAGCTCGGAATGATCCAAAATTTTGCACACAAGCCATAAAATACTTGGGTGACATGCTCGTCAAGACGGAACTCAATTCGGACCTCCAGAACTCAAAAAGTGGGTCCCACGGCAAAGGTTCAATTTTCGACTTTCGCCAAAATAGCGAAATTTAACCAAACGACCTCGGAATCCAATTCCGAAAGTTGCTAAAAGTCAAAAATGACTATACGAACCTAACGGAACTTTCGGATCTCTCATCGGAGCTCATTTGCTCAAATCGAGCTCGGAAACCTCTTTTAACTCTTTTAAACTTCTGAAACGGGGACTTTATCAAAAGTCCTATCAAACGAGGTCCGTTTTCAATTTTGAAGGTTGCTACATATCATAAATGACGAGACGGACCTAACGGTGCGCTCGGATTTTCCATCGGGGTTCGTTTACTCAAAACGACCTATCGAAACCCCAAATTCCTTTCCGGAATTTCATAAACGGATCCTTTTCTCGAAAACCTATCAAACGGACTCCGTTTCGACTCAGATTTCACAGACGGGTCATAAATGACCTAACGGAGCTTTTGGGACTGTCGACATGCAAATCGAGGTCCCGGATCCCGTAACAACTATTTGAGGGTCGTTACAATCCCGTTAGGCCGTGCGGGCACCCGACATCCTCCCCTAGACCCGTCGGGTGAACCCTTACCAATTAAATCAGGAAAATAAATATAACAATTCACAAATAAGGACAAGACTTAAAAAAAAAACACAGACATATTGATACCTCTAAATTGTATAAAAGTAATTACAGCTGACTACCCAACATACTAGTTTTAGGGCTATCCAGACTAGACATCTAAGAGTACAAAAGAAGACAAATACCTCCTGAAGGGAGCAAAATGCAACTGAAATAATAACCAATAAACTGATGGTCATCCGGAATAAAAGCTGGCTCACCCTGACAGCTGAAGTCGTATTCGCTCCTTCACAACGTGGCGAACTCAATCCTGGAGCGAACCTGCCGAAACGAAATAGATAGACAAGAAACAAACAACAAACAAGGGTGAATCAAAAGGACTCAATAAGTGGGGCAGACTAGCCACCTCAAAGAATAAGATAGCTAGCCAGGGAGAAGAAACAGATAAACTAAATTCCTCTTATTTTAATTATAAAAAGGCAGAGCCAGATAATAACTAGAAACACGTATGGAATGACAAACTTATCAACAACCAGGAACGTAAGATAACCAAAACATATAGGTATCCCGAACACATCAACAATCAGAAATACATCATGTTGTGGCGTGCAACCCGATCCATATATTTATACCGATGCGGCGTACAACCTGATCCATATATTTATACCGTTGCGGCGTGCAACCCGATCCATATATTTATAACGTTACGGCGTGCAACCCCATCCCCGCAACCCAGAATACGAGCCAGAAATATATAGGCAAATAAACAATGCACGTAGAAGCAGAATAGTAATTATGTACTACAAGTCTACACAATAGTATGAAATGAAATAAAATGAGATGAAATGAAATATGATGCAAAGGGTCACATGTGTCCGTAATCCCATCTCGAAGCGGAAACTCCTGCAGTCGAGGGGAATACAATCTGATAACCAACTGGAGAGGAATACTCTTGCTCCTGGGGCGGAATACTCCTGCACCCGATAAAATATAAACCAGAGGCAGAATACTCCTGCACCCGATATAATGTAAAGCTGAGGCGGAATACTCCTGCACTCAATATCTGACATAAGAGCGGAATACTCCTGCTCTTGGGGCGGAATCCTCCAACCCTCAATATGATACAATTGAGTGGAATCCTCCTGCTCCTGGGGCGGAATACTCCTGCACCCAATATGATATGCAATGTAATGCATATGAATGACATATAATGCATATGAATGCAATGCGATGCAATAATAACCTTTTACCGGCACGGGACTCTCATCGACAGCCGGAAAGTAGATGCCAACTCACAGCCAGAGTACAATGCTCAAATTCTCAATGCAATACCAACAACAAGATATAACATATAATATACAATGTAAATCCAAAGCTAAGGCATAATGAGTACGCCTACCGGCAGCTACACACCTAAGGAACACGTGGTAGAAAATCCACGAGGCCAGGTGCCTCCAAAGAAATGGATATAAATACTTACCTCTCCCAAAAGTTAACATTGCTAATCAACAACCGCTTTATCCTTTGGTTTCATTGCCAAATGATCTCACTCTATTCAATAAGCAGAAAAATATATCAAATTAGGCTAAAGGCTTCATTCCTCATATCTTAGAGCAATCCGGTTAAGAACCTAATACCCTATGCGCATACGCAATACGCAGGCGAGGCCTATGTACAGGGTTTATGGTCCAATAATCAAACCCTAAATAAATTATATTTATATGTTGCCCATAACTCACCGAGTACGAATAAATAATCAATTCCATTATCGGGGTCCATTTGACCCTTTAAACTATTAATTGAACTTATTAAAACGATGGCTAATATCCCAATTTTTACAGTAAAAATATATTCTAACACACGTAATAAACTCAAATAATATATTAGAATCATTACCTGAATGATTCAGGGTGAAAATTCTACTTTTTTCCGACCCCTTTTCTCATTTTCTAGCATTTTTTTCGATATCTCCGTCTTGTTCTCGTTCTGTTCTGCTCCAGTTCGTTTTGCTTATTTCAAATGAGAGTGTGGGCTTAAGGGATTTAATCTCCCTGCCCACCGCTTTTAACTTCATTGGTTTTCCTTTTTTTTCTTTTTTTTTATTTGATTTTCTTTTCGCGACAAAAAATAAAACGGTACTCTACGATATTCGAAATAATACCAACTTTTGCATACAAGTTATACAAAATATATGTAACACACTTGCGAAGGCGGATCTCAAATCGGACTCCCGAAACTCAAGATGCGAATTAAATGGAAAAATGTCAAATTATTTAACTTTCGGCATTTTAGCGGAAACTAGCCGAACAACATCGAAATTCACTTTCGAAAGTTCACAAAAGTCACAAATAATCATACGAACCTAACGGTGCTTTCAAATTTCGAATCGGAGTCGGAGCTTATTCGCCAAAACCGAGCTCGAAAATCTCTTTTTAATATTTATCGACAATAAAAACTGAAACCTTCTTCCGATGCTTACCAAACAAGGTCTGATTTAGCTCAAATTTTACAGACAAGTCCTAATGGACATTACGAATATTTTAAAATTATCGGTACGCCAATCGGAGTCCTAACTTCCGAAACGACTAACCGAGGTCGTTTCACCTTTGCAGCCATATTCTGAAACAGAACAAGAAGAGGTAAAGACCAAAACGTTCTTATAGTTTCGATCATGTTTAAACAGACAATCAATGCTTTGTGCAAACATTTCTTCGAATCAATGCAGAGATGCAATTTGTCACTTTTCGGGTTAAAAACCTTTTTGACATTTGGCGTAGGTTTACTAATGGACTATTACATGCCAAGGACGTAGAGCCTTCCTAGGTTTGTCATTATGTAAAGAAAATGAATACGCATTTTGTAGCCAATTATTCTCATAAATTCTCCAGCATTTGAAAATCAGTACATGATAGTTTCGAAAGAGTAAAGTACAAGAGAGAAAAAATGAAAATGACACTTTGACTAGGCAGCACACTCTATTTTGGTCCTCTTTGCTTCTCGTGTAATCTCCTTGACTTCTTCCATAGCTTTGGTCAAGTATCCTTTGGCAGCTACCAGGTGTAGGATGTCTACCTCTGCAACTCCGAGTTCCATTGCTCAAGTTTCGTCTCCAATGCCTCTATCTTTTCCTCTAGTTCTAATGTATGCTTCTTCCACACTTCGATCTCTTCTTTTTTTTTCTTATCCATCTTGACAGCTTTCAACATGAACTCTCGGTACCGAATTTGAGCCTCTGCCTCACTATCTTTTATGTTATTTCCACGACTTGGCCCCACTACCACATTTCCCTTTATACTTGAGCGTAACCAGCTTTTGCAGTTTGGTGCGCATCCAGCGTTGTATCTATCAGGTGCTAGCGATGATTCTTCCATGACTTTTCTTCCTACCCATGACTTCCTAATGCTCTTGACCCTTGGAACAACATCTTAAGTGTAGTCAAACTGGTAGTTTTTCGTGTCTGGTATCAATGGTATGATTTTCTTCCTCCCTGCTTGCCTTATTACTCTTAGCGGTTGATAAGGTTGGAGGCCTCTTAACCCCATAAGTATTACAAAGGATTCCTTCTCAGAACTAATGATGAAATCTGATGAAGGAAACCAAGTGTACATCCACTGAGTCGAGTCCTCCGTTATGTTTTCGAACAATTTTACCCATTTATCCGTGCTGCTTGGCTGCTTGAGTTTTGAAACCCCATACCGTTTCCCAATTAATTAGTTGCAACCCGTTGGTTTGGACAATGCTTGCACACCTCTTGCTTTCCTTAAATGTTCTTTGAACCATGCTTGTAATAAAAGATTACACCCTTGGAAGTATTTTGCTCCTCTCTTGCAACAACCCAAAGCTCGATAAATGTCCGCTACTATCATAGGAATTATCGTATAACGATAACCATCAATTCCGTTGGACACTGCATCGGCAATTATGACAAGTCTTGAACATATGTCGTGATTCGAACTCTCGGGCGAAAACCATCATTCCTAAGAAACAAATAGCAAATGCAAGTGGTCTAGCTCTCCTCCAATCACCATAGGACTCGAACTCCTTTTTATACTATCATACGCCCTCAAATGCCCAAACCGACTGTAGAAATAGGAAAAGGGTATCTTCTTTTGTTGTAAAACTCCCACGTCCCCACTTGCTACCATCCCTTAGTTTTTACGAAACTCGTCAGCTGTGGGGATGCTAGGTGCTAGTATGCGGCTCCCTTGCCAACGGTGTTTGTCTAACCCGAGTGTGACACAAACCCTCCTATTTCTTCCAACAAAGGTGTTAATTCGACATCCCCGAATCTAAACACGCTCAATTTTTCATCCCAAAACGACACTGATGCTTCGATCATCTCCCTACACGGTTCCATTTCTAGTAGTGAAACCAAATGACCCAAGTGTTGACGTACTTCGGTTTGATCTCCTAGTGACAAATTATTCCACCAATTGGTTAATAAAGGAGGTGCGCCCGTAGTCATTCCAAAATGATGAAATTTTTGACTCATTGTGACCTAAAAATAAGGAGAAAACAAGATTTAAAAACCCCGTCCCTTTTGAGACTATTCGAACAAATCAAAATGTGTTTTCATTCTTGTCTCACCTTTTTTTCGTTTCTTTTCTTTTCTTTTCTTTTCTCTCAACTGCACATAATCATGTCCAAACGTCCCTTTGGGGTCGGAAACCCGTTTAGGTAGTTTGGACAAGTTGAAAACTAGTCGGCTCACGGGGAGCCCTTCCTACGACATGATGCAAGCTCATTACAATAGAAGAGTGGTGTAATTCTAGACACGGTTCCCCAAGGCGGACGACCAAGGAGTGGGATCATTTGAAATTATTGGTTGTACCACAGACCAACTATATTCAAACATGTCCCTCTTAAAAGGTGTTTTGGTGGTGAAGCGACCGTGGGATCCATGTAATTGCCATGTGTGTGTGAAGTGTCGTTACCGAGGAGTGGGGGAGTATGAGTGAAATATGCAAAATGACACATAAAGAATTCAATACAATAAATGAATAAAGTAAAAAGAAAACCAAGTTAGTATGACAATAATAATAATGAATAACAAGATAATAATTAAATAAATCCCAAAAGCAAAGACTCGTTGTGGTTAGGACTTTGAGTATCCCCAGAGGAGTCACCATTCTGTCATACCCGATTTTGGACTCAACTCGAGGCGAGTTGGGTTTCAGATTTGACTGGGTAACTCGTTTGAGTTTAAGTATTGGAGTCGCCACCTAATATAATTTCTAAGGCGTATTAGGTCACCTAAGTGTCTAAAGTCAAGTTCAAAAGGTCAACTAGTCAATTTCAGAGATTCTATATAGGTAAGAAGTCCAAATGACTCGGGGAAGAAGGTGTAAGGTACTTCCCCGAGTCCCACGAAAAGTGGTTACCATCCGAGTCTAAGTTTTGGGATAAAAAGAGTATATATCATCAGGAATACTAACTTGGAAGTTTAGTTTAATACTTTAACTAAAGATGTAACATATCTATGCATACACACAAATAGCTTTCATATTCGGCCTATACTTAAGCATAATTGTAGTTACGGCCTCTAATATTAAATGCCTAATCATGAACATACGAAATGGTATTTAATATTAACTTACAAATGCAATTTACATACTTTGAAAAGGTTTGCACAAAGAGTCTATTTTGCAAATAAAATTCAGATTTTGGCAAAACAAAAGGGGATTTTTTTCAATACAAAATGTTGGCCATTTAGGGTCGGTGTGACTCGTCATTAATTTTCGAGCCCTAACCTTAATGGCCTTTTTTGTGTAGGGGTCGGATTTTGGGAAATATATATAGGTAGTGAGGCTGTTTTTGAAAACGGGTTCACAAAAGCACACAAGTGCAAATAAAGGGCTGCCACACGTAATAGTGTATATATATAGGTATAAACATGCAAATACATGATCTAAATTATAATTATACTTTAGAATATATAGTTCAAAGCGTACAATCGACCCCAAATACTTTATACACCCCTATACACTATTAGATTAGTGTATAAGGGCAATAGTAATGATCAAAATCAGTTTAAGCATGTAAGGGGCCCTTTTTGAAATTATTTTTGGGCCCAGAATGTTCATGCAAAAGAGGGGCGGGGTTAGTTTTCAGAAATAGTCTCATGTAGCCAAACATAACACTTATAGCCCCTGTTTCATTCAAAGTTTCAAATTGTGCCATGAATTAATCATTCTCCTGACACATACTAAGTATGAAACTTTCAGTAAAAGTGGAATTTTAGACATGTCACCAAATCAAATCAGTTTTCATAGAAGAAACAATCCAGAATCATTTTAATTCAAACCTAAGCATGATGCACTGCACACAGGGAGAGAAAGAGACAAGAGGATGGCTCTTGGGTAGCCAATTTTGTACAACATCATTGTTGTACACCTGATTTAGAACGATACAGATAGGGCACCTAGCAAATATACAAGTTTGGGGGGACAGTTCCTAAGGAAAAACATAAGGGAGAGAGTACTGATCAAGAGAAGTCCCTGTTCTCAAAGTCAGAAGTATTCTATCAATAGCCAAGGGTTCCTGATTTCAGAAGAACCAGTTCAAAGCACTGGTTCATTGACTTATATTGAACCCTCAGGGTTCTCTAAGCACAAGCTGCAAGTAAACAGAGTTAGCAGGGGAAACAGGGGAAAGGGAAGGCCTGAATCAAATGAGAGATCTACCTGGAACAGGTGCAGTCGGTGCACCTTTTATGATGTTGCTATGAATTTCAGATGTGCAAGACATTCAAAGAAGACAAGGCAGACCAATAGTTTAGGCAAAAACAGAGATAAAAGGTCATGCTAAGAAACAAACACACAGAGGTATGAGGCAGTCAAAGGTGAAGAAAAGAATGGCACCTCTATCTGTATCCTAACAATATTGTCTTAACTTTTAAACAGAAGTGCAGGGTTGCTTAAGACACACAGAACCATGGCAAACTAGATTGTACCATTAGCCTTAACATGACAAGAGTATATCAAACACACACATGTATATACAGAAGTAATAGGTGATCAGGAGTGAGAGGGGAATACCTTGAAACACTGTAAGGTTAATAAAAATGCAAACAAGAGAGAAGAGAAACAAAAGCAGCACCCACACAAGAAATGAGCAGTATTCCTTCAGGGAAGCCAACAAGCCAAAGAGAATTATACGCCAGAATAGCTTATGTAGAATTATATCAGTGTATCAGTGTGTGTTTCTGGGGTTTCAATGTCCAGAACTTGTGTCTTTTGTTGAAAGAGAGAATAGCTTGTATAGGTGAAGAGTAGGGATTTGAAAAGCAACGGGTAAAAGTTAACAAGGATAAGGAAATATAGTCTTCCAAAAATATCAGGGGACAAAAATTTGAGTAAATCTTCCAAAAACAAAAGCAATCAACCCCTGATTATGAGGTAAATCAATCCTAAATTAATAGGAAACCCCTCCCCTCAAACTTAACCTAGTCCAGATTCACAATCCTCCCACAAACAGGTTTGAACTTCAACATATTTCAAAACATAAATATCAATGATCATGCCAATTTCCTTCTAAATTCTACTCACAGATTCAAATCAACACTAATCAAAATCCCTTGAATCGTGTAAATTAATCCACCAGTTCAGATTTTAATTAGATAAGTCATGAATTTACACAAGCAATGTACAGTAGGATGATTCAAACAACTTAAGCAAGCCATGGCAATTTCTAAGCTTCAAATTTGAAGGGAATAACAGAGAATTTAGCCTTAACGTGTCAAGACCAAAGTGTAAAACAGGCTCACTACGATTGTCAAACAAATCAACAGGTTATAAAGGTCATAAGTCATGCGAATCAATTAATTAACAAGTGAAGAAAATAATCATGCTAATTTAGTGAGACATAAGCAATTTTAGGTGTTGCGTCACAGAGATTTCACAAAATCAAAAGGAGATAACATTACCCATTTACTAGAATCGGGTCAATCGCGACCCGTCATAGATTAATCTTCGCATGGATTTTCTTACCTCGTTTAGGTAATAACACCTTTAAATCGATGGCCTGAACCCCGCCGGAGGCATCTACCGGCGGTAGTGTCACAGTTGTCAAAGGTCAAATCTCGCCTTTGCTCAAACATCACCAAAACTGTATGAGTTTTGTAGCGGACATCGAAGGGAACACGATGACACTATTTTCCCTAATTTTCTCCGGCTAAAATAACCAAAAAGTTGACTGATGAGGGGTGGCGATTTGTTTCACGATGAAATGAGAGAGAGAAAACAGTTCTGGGGTCCGATGGGGAAATGGGAAGGGTCGTGTGGGTTCAGGGGGTCGTTTGGGGATTGTTTGATCCTGGTCGTTGGATCCATTATGTGGACGGCCAGGATTTAGACATATAGGCGCAGAGGTGGCAAAAATAAGCTGATGTGTATGCATGTGTGTGCATATACATGTATATGTATATATGTATGTATAAATAGTCTGTAAATAGGTATAAAAATTGTATAAAAATCATATAAATGGATACAAAATATGAAAAAATTAGAAAATTAATTTAAAATGTTAAGAGGGCTAAGAAATGCATAAAAATCGTAATTTTGAGATTTCAAACAATTTTGGATAATTTTGTCAAAAGTAGAAGTAATTGAAACGATTGTAAAAATAGCTATGGTTTGAGACGATGCTTTTGAAAACGGCCTCATTTGCCAGGCTATTATGAGAAGATAATTTGAAAAGAATAGACGAGGTAGGAATGGATACACAATCGTGTGTAGAATTCAAGAACTGTTGATTTTGAAAATAGGAGGGACAAAATTGGGTGTCAACACATACTTGACTTATCGACGACACTGAAATGAAATCTTCTTCAAAACTGGACGAAATGACATCCAAATAATATCAAATTTTACAAGCACGTAATAAATGATATTTTTGGAACAATCAGAACTTATGACATGCTAAATTTTCAAACTAATATGCTAGGTCCACTTTCTTGTTTAGTTGGGGACTAAATCAAAATCAAAACGTTGGTTCAAATCATATCAAATGGCCTCCGAATTGGCTCAAATTTTATAAGTCAGTCATAAAAAATATAACACAACTAGCAAAATTATCTATCATAAAGCAGAGTTACGGATCGTTTTACCAGCCGACTTTGAAAAGTTAAAAGTAACTATCCCTTATTAATTCATGATCTCTATATGTACCATGTTGTATCTGGATTGTTACCTTCATTAATTTTAACTCAAGTATAGTGATATTCAGAGAGAAGTAACGAGAACGGTGCTTTAAAGGCTGAGTAGAAGCCAAAGTCCCTAACAAAATTAAAGTCAATGGAATTCGAAAAAGTAACAAAAATATAGCCTGATGTACAATACTCACCAGGCAACAAAGAAGGGTATGTTAGTTGTTGCTCCCAAACGCACACGCAAGTATACGTGGTCGACGAGTAATAAAGTGATAAATCGAGTATCGTTCCCACGAGGACTATTCAGACTGAATTCTAGCAAACAATTTATATAAACTATTCAGGGATCTTTTCCAATAGTGATGAGTTTATTAACTAAAGAACAGTAATTTAAATGGTAAAAGCGGATTCAAACAATGGAGCAAAACTTGGTTGTTATCAGTACTAAGGAGGCGGTCCAGGGTCAGAGTTACGAACAATCCAGTTGAGTTTTCCAATTGATTCCACTTCTTAAATTCCGGGTTACTAACTAACAGAGTAAATGTACCCGTGAAAACCTTTCGATTCTTCACGGTCTATGCAGGCTACTCCAATCCCTATATGTCTATGGGTTGAATCACGTGCACGCATTAACGAATTCTGTAATTAGTTAAACTAGGCGAGCAAGTATATGTCTATCCTACTCACAAATTGGTTCCCCGATGCCCGGGTTCACAAACTAGTTCTATTCTTTCTTATTACGTAATTAAATTCCCTCTTTCGAGTTCAATCTAAAAACCATAGATAATGCGTAATAATCGGGCCCTGACAATTACACAAGTGAAATCAAGAAAGAATAAGCAACCCGTTATGAGATTCAATTAATGGGAATCAATCTTCAAACATCAACTTTCATGTAATACTCTAACCCTAGAACGATATAATTAGCCACACATACTCATAATAACAACACAAAGAATTGATGTAATAACGACATAATGATGTAATAGATTAATGGAAGGAAGAAAAACCCTTGTTCTTGATGTTATGAGCTCTCCAATTTGCTCCAAAGTCTGAACTCCTTTCAAAAACTAAGTAAAAGACTATTTATAGAGTTTACAAACACCTAGTAATAAGTTAGACCCAATCCTAAACGAAATAGGAAGTGAAAAACCACACACGGGGCGCTATAACGGGCGCCCCGCGCCTCGGAAAGCGCCCAAACAACCAGTAGCGTCAGATTTTTAGCGCCTTTGGCACGTGGCGCGCAAGGAATAGCGCTGGTGTACTGGGCGCGGTGGGTGGCGCGCCACGTGCACTACAGCGCCCAGCCATTTTTCTGTTTCGTTTCTCCTTTTCTCGTTTCGTGTTGTGCCTTCGTGTGCTCGATCCAATCCTCAATCAAAATCCAATCTTTTCTTGCTCAATCATGCTCTTAAAAGCTCCAATTGCACTGCACAACAACCTACATACACACGACATAAAATTAGTGCAAAACCACATTCATAAACCATAAAACGAGCGAATAAGGTACTAAAACGTGAGGAAATATTAAGGAAATATAGGCATAAAATGCCAAACATCACCACCCCACACTTGAACCTTTGCTCGTCCTCGAGCAATCACAAATAACTTCCCAACCTAGGTAAAACAGGTCTGCCCATGACTATGGTTGATACCGATCATTGAACAAATGCACACATGACTACTATGGATCCACAAACATGCCAATAATTTACCAAACTCAAAAACATGAGAACAACCACCCCAAAATAGCTCAAATGCACAAACTCAACTTATTGCAACCATGCTCCCACAAAATCGCACCTATCTACTCAACCAAGAAGGCATCAACTTCACCTATTTCATGCAAACCATGCGCCCTCACCAAGATGAAGCAAAAGAGTGCCCCTCCAAAAATCACACACAACAACAAATATCATGAATAGAACAGGGGCAATAACAAATGAATTCACTCACTCTCATGAAAGTCTCACATGTCACACACAATGTACCATAGGCTTGCCCGTAGTGTAGGACTCCACTAATGTAAGCTCACTCCAATCGAGATTAACTAGGACTTTAGAAAGGTCGTAATGTAGGCTAAGGGGTTGGTAGGATACATATGGGGGTAATAGTGACTACCTCCCTAAGCACTTTAATACATCACAATTAAATTAAGCACAAATCTCATCAAAACCACCCAACCAACACTTCTACACATACACCTTCTCACAAGTAGCATTTTTCTATTAAGCACACACTAGCAAGGAATGGATATTCTTTTTCTCTTTTTATTTCTTTTTCCACAATTTTTTTTCCTTCTTTTCAACTTTGCTATTTTTTTCTTTTCAATTTCATTATCTTCCAACCTTGCCAATGCTCATAAGCAACTACTACACAATTTTAACAAGTATTCCTCTTCATTAGTTCCACTCAAAAACCTCCCAATATCCAACCACAACTCCAAAATAGTATCACAATATCAATTAAAGTGCTTAAGGAGTAAAGGGCCAAAAGAGACAATTTAGAACAAATGGGTAGGCTCGGGGTGTGGGTGCCAACAAAAAGGGTCAAAGGAAATCACAACAACAATTTTTTTCCAAGGTATATATGTGAGGGTAGGCAAATCAAAAGAAGGCCTTGTATCATTTCCCAACTAGAGCAAACCTAGGATTTCGCTTTGCACACACACGGGGCAAGTTCTAGACATTAATATGCAACATGGAGTAAACAAGAACATGCCTCACAACACACATTGCACATGGTCCACACAAAAAGGTTCCATCAACAACTCTCAATCAAGCATCTAGAATGCAACTTGTGGAAATTTAAGCACTAATGCACAAAGGTTCACAATAAAGTCAAGCAAGTGGACTCAAACATCTCAAGGGGGTTGTTCCATTTTTTTTTTCTTTGGCATGCATCAAAATTAAAACTCAAGGACACCACAAATAGCACATGCAATCAATTCAAGTTCACCGGTATCAAACAAGTCAAAGGCACCTAGCATTCCACCTATTCCTTTCGTCTAGGGTCACCTATACTAACTATCCTAATCCTAATAAAGATAAAAACTACCCGGTTCAAAGGTCTCCCCGTGGAAAAGAACCGAGGCCATAAGAAAAACCACGGGGTGGATGACATGTACCACTAACAAAATTAAAAGGAAAATCTTTTTGAAATTTTTCATTGGTTTTCTAATTTTTTTTTCATATATTAAAGCAAGAAATAAATCAAAATAAAGTCAAGTGACAAAACAAAAAAATCCTATGGTACATGCATCCCTAACCTCAAAAATAAGTAAAGGGTAGTTCCCCACCCCACACTTAAACTAAGCACTGTCCTCAGTGCTAAAAATAAGAAAGTGCAAGGTAAAGAAAACTTCCCTGAAGATTCTAGTCCTTGGTGCTAGCATCCTTCAAGCTTCCATATAGTATGAGGTACTCAGACTTCCCTCATCAGGTCATCAATAGTAGGCAAGGGTGAGGACACCCCACACTTAGCCTCGACATTACATGAACCTGCAATCCAAGGAAAAACAAAAACTACGTGACACTATAACTAAAATAATACAAGTACAAGCTCGGGTTGCCTCCCGAGAAGCGCCTTTGTTAACGTCGTGGCACGACGACACTTTTAGCTCACTTCCAGCATTTATGTCTTCTCCTCTTACGCCGAACCTTTGCTTTCTTTCCATCTTTGGGGAAACCTTTCTTCAACTTCACATGTGGTGTACTTCCATGTTCTTGTTTGACACATTCAATCATAGAGCACTCTTCCACCTTAGCTATGTGCTCCTTCTCATTATAAACCTTGAAAGTAACCTTTTCTCCATGCGCTCTAACAGTCATCTCACCCAGCTCCATGTCAATAATTGCCTTCGAGGTGACTAAGAATGGTCTCCCCAAAATGATTGGAGCTTCTCTGTCCTCTTCATAATCTAGGACTACAAAATCAGCAGAGAATGTAAACTTACCAACTTTAAGCAACACATCCTCCAACTTACCATCAGGGTGAGTGAGTGATCCATCCGCCATCTTAAGAGTAACTGAAGAGGGCTTGATTGCTCCTAGCCCTAACCTTTTGTAAACAGACAGAGGCATGAGATTTATGCTCGCACCCAAATCACACAAGGCACCAGTGATATTATGCCCTCCAATGGTGCAAGGAATAGTAAACCTCCCAGGATCTTGAAGTTTTGGAGGTAGCTTGCTCAAGATTGTGCTACACTCCTCAACTAACTCAACTGTATCTATCTCTTGAGGCTTTTTCTTCTTGACTAAAATTTCTTTTAAGAACTTCACAAAGGATGGCATCAATTCAAACACATCAGTCAAAGGAACATTAACTTGAAGTTCTTTAAACATACTCACAAATTTTTGATACTGGGCCGGATCCTTCGATGGTAATAATCTCTGCGGGAATGGTGGAGGTGGCAGAGGTGCCTCCTTTCTCTCTTCTTTCTTCTTTAACTTCTCCACTTTTTCAACTTTTTCTATTTCAGCTCTCTCCTCGGACTTGGCCATCAGCTCTCCACCTTCAATTAAAGTCACTGCAAGACATTGTTCAGGCTCTTTTTTCACAGTGCTTATTTCTCCCACCAACTGCCCCAACTGGTGCTCTAGGTTCTTGTGAGCATTGGCAATATCTTGTATGGCCACTGCATGGGCTGCAGTGTCAGCTATCATTCTCTGCTGGCCCGCCATTAACTGCTTTAACATCTCTTTAACTGAATAGCTAACCTGCTGTGGTGGAGCTGGAAGTGGGTGGTAATTATTCGGGGCTCTCGTATTACCTTGATAATAACCATTACCAAACTGGTTTTGACCCTGCAGCCTGTTTTGATTACCCACGTAATAAACTGACTCTGGATTAGAGGAGCAAACCTCTGTAGCATGGTCTTGACCACAAACCTCACAAAAGCTCTGGAGTTGTTGCACCGGAGCCACTAGTTGCTGAGCCTTTGGCAGAGCTAACTTGCTAATTTGATTGGAAATAGCATCCATCCTCGCCCTTAGCTCTGAGACTGCATCTAACTGAAGTACCCCTGCAGGTTTCTGCGTAATAGCTCTACCATCTCCCTGCCAATCAGGATTGCTCTGCGAAAACTTGTCAAGTAAATCATAAATTTGATCAAAATTTAAGGCCAGTACTTGGCCTCCAGCAGAAGCATCAACCACGATCTTAGTGTGTTGGTTCAACCCCTCAACAAAAGTGTGTGCAACAACCTCATTGGATTGGTTGTGGTGTGGACAATCTCGCAATAAAGCTTTGAATCGCTCCCAGGCTGAATACAAGGATTCTCCTTCTAACTGTCTGAAGGACATAATTTCGATCCTCAGCCGGGCTGTCTTGGCAGACGGATAAAATTTAGCCAAGAACTTCTTAGCCAAATCCTCCCAAGTAGTGATAGACCCAGACTTTTCAGCCTTTAACCATTTCCTTGCTGCCCCAATCAGTGAAAACGGGAACAACGTCAAGCGAACATAATCAGTAGGAACACCCGCTGGTGTATAAGTATCACTGATCTCCAGAAAGTTCTGAATGGGTTGCTGCGGATCCTCATGAAGTAATCCACCATATTGTCCAGTCACATGCAGCAACTGAATCATGCCGGACTTAATCTCAAAGCCCCCAGTGATAGCGGGCTTAACTATGCTCGATGCTACTCCCTCCAGGCTGGGGAGAGCAACATCTCGCACAGCTAAAGCTTGTTCTTCTGCCATTCCTGTAGGTAAAGATCAAGCAGGACCTAATACCTGAAACAGCACAAAACTCAAAACAAAAATTAAACTTGAATAGAAAGTAATAAACTGTTCAAAAAGAAATCAGTCAATTGTTTAGTCCCCGGCAACGGCGCCAAAAACTTGTTGCTCCCAAACGCACACGCAAGTATACGTGGTCGACAAGTAATAAAGTGATAAATCGAGTATCGTTCCCACGAGGACTATTCAGACTGAATTCTAGCAAATAATTTATATAAACTATTCAGGGATCTTTTCCAATATTGATGAGTTTATTAACTAAAGAACAGTAATTTAAATGGTAAAAGCGGCTTCAAACAATGGAGAAAAACTTGGTTGTTATCAGTAATAAGGAGGCGGTCCAGGGTCAGAGTTACGAACAATCCAGTTGAATTTTCCAATTGATTCCACTTCTTAAATTCCGGGTTACTAAATAACAGAGTAAATGTACCCGTGAAAACCTTTCGATTCTTCACGGTCTATGCAGGCTACTCCAATCCCTATATGTCTATGGGTTGAATCACGTGCACGCATTAACGAATTCTGTAATTAGTTAAACTAGGCGAGCAAGTATATGTCTATCCTACTCACAAATTGGTTCTCCGATGCCCGGGTTCACAAACTAGTTCTATTCTTTCTTATTACGTAATTAAATTCCCTCTTTCGAATTCAATCTAAAAACTATAGATAATGCGTAATAATCGGGCCCTGACAATTACACAAGTGAAATCAAGAAAGAATAAGCAACCCGTTATGGGATTTAATTAATGGGAATCAATCTTCAAACATCAACTTTCATGTAATACTCTAACCCTAGAACGATATAATTAGCCACACATACTCATAATAACAACACAAAGAATTGATGTAATAATGAAATAATGATGTAATAGATTAATGCAAGGAAGACAAACCCTTGTTCTTGATGTTATGAGCTCTCCAATTTGCTCCAAAGTCTGAACTCCTTTCAAAAACTAAGTAAAAGACTATTTATAGAGTTTACAAACACCTAGTAATAAGTTAGACCCAATCCTAGACGAAATAGGAAGTGAAAAACCGGACACGGGGCGCTATAACGGGCGCCCCGCGCCTCGGAAAGCGCCCAAACAACCAGTAGCGTCAGATTTTGAGCGCCTTTGGCACGTGGCGCGCAAGGAATAGCGCTGGTGCACTGGGCGCGGTGGGTGGCGCGCCACGTGCCCTACAGCGCCCAGCCATTTTTCTGTTTTGTTTCTCCTTTTCTCGTTTTGTGTTGTGCCTTCGTGTGCTCGATCCAATCCTCAATTAAAATCCAATCTTTTCTTGCTCAATCATGCTCTTAAAAGCTCCAATTGCACTGCACAACAACCTACATACACACGACATAAAATTAGTGCAAAACCACATTCATAAACCATAAAACGAGCGAATAAGGTACTAAAACGTGAGGAAATATTAAGGAAATATAGGCATAAAATGCCAAACATCATTAGTTCTCACTTAAACAAAAAATCAAGAATCTGTAAATTAAGCCTGGTGCGAGGCACTATGTAAGGCACTAGGCCTTGCCACAGGCCAAATTTTGGCTCCGACTGCAACATGGGTTTGGACTAGGGTAATTTTGTCTTAGGTGTCCATACACAGTATAAATACACCCTAAACACTATTTTTAATTACCTCTAACCTAAGAAGATCAAGGGCGTTGGAGACAGGAGTTCTACGAATTTTTCTGTAACCTTTTTCTTAGTTCTTGCAATTTATCTTTCATGACTGTTTATGATATGATTATTACAAACACATGTGGCTAAGTTGCCCCAATATTTGGTGCTCATTTCTTGTGTTTATGTTTGTAGGAATAGAATTTAGGAAAGTGGGGCGATTTGGAGCTAAAACGGAGAGAAATGGTACTTCAAAATTTGAGTAGAAGTAGGTCGAGTTCGGAAGACTATTGAAGAGCCAATGGATAAGTTCAAAGAAGTGGCACAAAAGTAGCATGGCTGCGCTACACTGGGCATTGCACCAGGCGATGCAACTGCATGTTGGTGCTCCTAGGAACAAAAATTTGAGACTCTACAACTTAAGCTTGGTGTGAGTCACTAGGCCTTGCCAAGGCTAAATTCTGGCTCAAACCATAACTTGGTTTTGGACGAGGTATTGTCATAGGAGTCCATATACATTACAAATGACTATATTTTTTATTCTGAAAGATCAAGTGGAGGCTATGGCTTTATAGACACGAACAATACGAGTTTTTTCTTAACTTTTTTCTAGTTTCTTGCAATTAACATTCATTATGAACATGAGTGGCTGGTTACCCATTTAGGGTGTGACAAAACGTTTGTCATGTGGCACCATTTTCTTTTTAGTCTGTCCCAAAATAAATATCACATTTTCTTATTCGGCAACTCTTTAAAGACACCATCTCTATTTTACCCTTATTGGGTCTCACTTACTTTTCAAGTGTACTCATTATGAAGAAAATTCAACAAAAGTAGGTATTAAAGTAAGGACAATTTGGTAAACATAAAAAATTCTTTCCTTATTTCTTAAACTCCACGCGCGGTCAAATGGTGCCATATAAATTGGGACGGAGGGAGTAGTATTTTGTGATTTAATCGAGTTTGAATTCTTATTTCTATTCATTCAGCTACATTTTGTATTGCTTTTAATTGAAGAGCTTTTAACTGAATGTGCCATGTTTTCCTGTAATAAGTCGAAAAAGGATCTTGAGATAGGGTTGGTTGAATGACGATACTTTGGCTTAAACCAAAAAATTATTTAGGACGATTTATAGAGCACATCATCATCTCAACTAACTGGGAAAATTAGTTTGCGATAGTTGTGCTTGTAATTGAAAAATACTAGTGACGAACTAAGAGCTCACGTCAGTAGAAACAATCACCAACAACAAATCCAGTAAAATTCAAAAAGTGGAGTCTATAGAGGATGAGGTATACGTAGACCATTTCCTACCTTGTGAGAGGTAGGGAAGCTGTTTTGATAGATCTTTGGCTAAAGAGCCAATAGGAACAATCAAGCGAGATAATCGGCACATCATCTCAATAATTGGGGAAGTCATTGGCCTAGGTTTTTTATACTCTTGAATCACCTCTATCTGTTTTGTTTACTTACAATTATTTACTTGTTTATCGTTCTTAGTTTCCATATAAATCAATATATTTAAATTTTAAAGTTGTTTGAACAGAAATTTAGTGAAAAAAGTACAGTTACTAATCAACGTTGCTCCCGGTAGAATTCGACCTCGTACTTGCTGCAACGACTTTTTAGTCCTTTTTGAAGGCATACTTGGGCGTTATCATATATCTTATATATTGTCTGATTGAGCCACTTGCACTGTAATATTTAAAAAGGTTACATTTAGAGTATTTTTAGAGCTATATTACTTTCAACTGTAAAGTAACATTACAAACTTAACATAAAAAGCATGGTAATTAAATGTTTTGACAACTAGTAGTTTATTAAATTTGTGAAATTCATAAACAGAAGAACATAAAGTGCAAAATTTAACAAATGAATCTGCAGACAGCACAAGCGCCAAAATGAAAATTTATAGATATTTTAGAGACTAAAGTCGCAAATTTCGCCAAAAGTAAAAGAGAAAAGAAAAAAGAAGTGGAAGTTCCCCAAGTAATTGTCGAGTAAAGAAAGTTTTCCTATATCTACCTACAATTTGAATAGAATAAATTGATCATACAAAGATTTCTTGTTTAATATATCGCCAACTTTATTTGTTTTAGTATTATTTATTGGTTTTATATAATTATGTCATATAACTAAAATACCATCTGTAAAGGACTACAAAAACGAATCTCTCTGGTGATTGATTGTATAAGAGAAGTGGAAATGACCGTATCTGGGCACATCAAATGATTATTTTCCTATTTATCTACATGTATATGGTATTAAGGGAAAACTTTTATTCATTAGTTCAATTTCTTTATAATTTGCAGGACTCTGGTACAAAAATTCTTTCATCTTGTGTTTGTTGAAGTACTGGATGTCAGATTATTCAGTTGCATTCAAAGTCATTGCATGCAAATATACATGCAATTACCATCTCCTCGTCCAGTTTCCCCTCATCTTTTCGCTCCTCCTTCGGTAGGTACAAGATTTTAAACCAGTAAGTGTAAACTATATTAACAATACTTGATCATTGCATTACTTTTTTGCATAATGTGTTCGAGTTTAACATAACTATATATTTTCCAAAATGTTCAAATCAGTAAAGATTTTCAATTCCTTTAAGTGTACATGTTTGCACCTGCTGCCAGTACAACTACAATATTTGTGCAATTTTTGACTTAAATAAAACATAACATTTGTTTGTTTAAAAAATCTTTCATTAAAAGTAAAATGAGAAGTTTAAAGTTAAATTATTCAAAATATAAGAATGTTCGGTTATTTATTTAGTGGATGAAAATAGTGTTACATAAAGTTAAAAAGATAAGTCTTACATTAAATAATAGATGGACACCTTTCTACAGATTTCTTTCATACAGTATTGCATGTAACATATACTCTCCATATACTCACTTTTGTAATTTAGTTTGACCCACTTAGAGTTAAAAAATAAATAAATAATTTTAAAATTTATGGTCTTAAACATACCATACATATTTGTATGATGATAAGATTTTTTAAATTTGTCATCTTAACATAAGATAATATTTGTTTGAATATAAAAACTTATTATTGAGGGTAAAATACATAATCTAAAATCATGTTGTTTTCAAATATTGAAATTGGAAAGGACTAACAAAAAATACTGTTATATAAAATATAGATAATGAGCAGCAAAAAGTAGAAGATTTTTTTTTCTGCATATTGTATTTGGGTCAATTCTGTGTGGGTAAAAATAAGCCACCAATAATTATGGGGTTACGAGTCCAGCTGGCAGAGATTAGACTTACTCTATAAGTCACCGAATACTGAGAATAAACGCATGCCCCATAGCGATGGCCGCTGATCAGGCACAGGCCCAGGGGTATAAGAAAAACATCTCGTTGCCTTATGTTTACTGTCTCCTAGTTAGGGTTAAATATTGACACTAACTTAAGGAAACAGGCCCATGGCCTATAGTCATTGTATTTTACCATAATTAGGACTGTGAACAAACCTACAACTATAACATCCTCCTCCCGTATCGTATTGATCATCAAGTGATTCTCCAGGAATCCGCCTATTCTTAAGGAATACGATCTCTCTATTTTCTACTTTATTCGCTTTTTCCTTAGTATTTACTGTTTTTCTTGTGACCATCTTTATTATTTAACTGTTAAACCGATAGCTTTTAAGCATAAATAGTTCGGCGCCGAGCGTGGGACCCAAACAACTATAGGTTTTTACCAAGTAAAATCACAACCATGTCAAAAGACAACAATGATGTCTCAAAGAATATAATTGACGCGATCGAGACGCCTCTAAAGATGTCAGCGTTTTCGATGGAAAATGACGTGTCCAAGGGGTCTATCCATGTGGATAGAGATCATGATGTCGATCTACCGCATGGAAGCCCCACTAGTGCCAACAACAAGCTTGAAGATGTCATCGCCAACTTTCTCAATGCACAGACGGAGCAGACGACATATAACTCGACCGCCATGGCTAAAACTATGGCCAAGCTAGAAGCACTCTTCACCGGCTCGTTCTCGAGGCCAGTATCCCTACAAGGATCCCAGCCCATGGACAATTTCCCGGCTTCTGTACCTAGATCCTTAAGGATTAACATTGAGACCAACCCAGGAAGCCCCGCAGTAACCAATAACTCAGGGCTCGAAAGACACCTCAAGGACTTACTCGCAGAAGAAGAAATGAAATCCACCACTTCAAACTTGAAGAATATGTAGAGTGTCAATACGATTTTCAGAGGACTAGGGGTAAATATAGAGAAGGCCAAAGCTGCGATGGTTTGCGAAGCACGTTAGGAGGTGAGCAAAAGGCTTCGGATCATCGCGATTGAGTTCAACGAGAAGGATAGAAGATAAATTATCTACCCACATCACGATGCCTTAACCATCACCCTCGAGGTACTCGGCACCAATATTAAGCAAGTAATTGTGGACCCAGGGAGTGATGTGAACATTATTCGATGAGAAGTAATCTGTAAGATGGAGCTTCAGCACCTGATAATCCCCAGACCATACACAATAACTAGCTTCAACAACTGCAGTGAAAGGTCTGTCAGAGAAATAGTCCTCCTAGATCTCATTCTAGGAGTGTCGAGGCTAACGTCTTTCCAAGTGATGACATGCAATCTCTCGTCTAACTTCATCCTAGGGAGGCCTTAGTTACATGAAATACGAGCGGTACCCTCAACACTTCATCAAGTCCTTAAGTACCCTACTCTGTGGTAGATGACAGAGATACGAGGGGAGCAAAGGTTGTCTAAGAGCTATTACGTGGCTGCTATCACATGTGCAGTAAAGGAAGTGAAGAATCAACGGAAGCTACTAGACAGGTTACTCGGGCCCTGCCTAGTAATGGACGTGTCGTTTGAATTAGAAAAGCATGAGAGAGATACTCCACTGGAATTACCCGCCGTGATACGAGATCTAGTCGGGGAAGAAGAAGTCACCAAGGCCACAGTAGACGATCTAGATGCACTGATCTTTGACGAGGAGTCTCCAGACAGGAAATTCTATGTGGGGGCCAAACTTTCGGCCGAGGCCAGGTAGGAGTTCGTCAGCTTGCTACACGCTCGAGCAACCACCTTCGCCTGGACACATACCTACATGCCATGGATATCAACTCAGATAATTATGCATAACTTGAATCTCGATCTCAGTTTCAAACCAGCCCAAATATAGAAAAGGCCGATAAGCCGAGAAAATGGGCAAGCAGTTTATGAAGAGGTGGAGAATCTGTTAAACAATGGATCCATTCCTGAGGTCCACTATCAAAATTGGTTATCAAATGTAGTGGTCGTCGAAGAATGGAAAATAGAGGATGTGCATTGACTTCACCGATCTGCACAACGCCTGCCCGAAAGACTCTTTTCCATTGCCCAACATCGATCAACTCATCGATTCGACGACAGGACATAAATCTCTAAGCTTTTTGAATGCGTACTCTGGTACAATCGGATCCTGATGAATCCAGATGATCAAGAAAAAACCTCTTTCATCACGACTATTGTTTGTATAAAAATACACCACCTATGATTACATGAATACGAGTTCAGCTGGCGTAGACTAGACTTAGCCTGTAAGTCATCAGGCGTAGAGGATACATGCCTGCTCCGTAAGTCACGGCCGCTTAGTAGACACGGGCCATGAGATGCAAGGCATACATCTCGCTGCCTTAGGGTTTACAGTCTCCTAGGTAGGGTTAATTTAGATCACCGACTTAAGTAAACAGGCGCACGACTTATAGTCTTCTTATTTTACCATAATTAGGACTGAGCAAATATATAGCTATAAATACATCTCTTCACATTATATTGTACATCAAGCGATTCTCCCAGAATCCGACTGCTCTGAAGGAATAGAACTACTTATTTCTCTGCATTATTACTTTTCTTTTATATTTACTATATTACTTCTGATGTTTTCATAAATTTTATTTGTTTATTCTATTAAGCAAAATTTAGGCATAAACAGATATGGGGACTTCTTGCTATATAGTGATGCATTTTGGTCTGAAAAACATAGGAGCCACTTACGAGAGGTTTGTAAACCTTATGTTCAAGGATCAAATTGGCAAGACTATGGAGGTATACATTGATGACATGCTAGTCAAGTCAGAAATTGTGAAGGACCACATCAAGCACCTAGAAATAACATTCGACATACTAGATAAGTATGGCACGAAGCTCAACCCCAAAAAATGCGCCTTTAGCGTTATGTCGAGAATGTTCCTCGGATTTATCGTCTCGAATCGAGGGATATAGGCCAAGTTTTGTCAAGATCAAGGCCATCGAGGCTATACCAGAGGTTTTGAAGAATGAGGCGGAAGTGAAAAGACTCAACGGTCGTATAGCCGCACTTAGCCGATTCATCTCTCGATCCATGGAACGTTGCCATCAGTTCTTCAACATGATGAAGAAGAATAAAGGTTTCGAATGTACGGAACAATGTAGCCAAGCACTTCAGTATTTGAAGCAGTATCTCTCGAACCCTCCATTGCTGACTAAACCACACGAAAGAGATTAAATTTTGTTATATCTTGCAGTATTAGAGGTAGGAGTAAGTACTGTCCTCATACGAAAAGAAAAAGTCGTGCAGTCTCCAATTTACTACATCTGCAAATCTCTCCTAGACGCAGTGAAATACTACCTACATTGGAGAGACTAACACTGGTTATTGCAGCTCGGAAGCTGCGACCCTATTTTTAGAGCCACACGATCGTTGTGGTCCGATATTTCCCCAACAGACCATCTTGCACAAATCCGAACTCTCAGGGAGACTAGTAAAATGGGTGGTAGAGCTGGGGGAATATGATATCATCTATCAGCCAAGAGTGACCATCAAGTCACAAGTCCTAGCTGACTTCGTCGCCGATTTCAGTACTGATATGATGCAAAGGCTGAAGACAAACTCAAGATAATGGGATGAGTCACTCTCGGGGAATGGATAATCTACACGGACAAGGCATAAAACATCAAGGAGCTGGACTCAGTTTGGTGATCAAGTCCCCATCCGAAAAGGCTTTCCATAAAGCCATCTACTGGTTACTGATAATGAATAATGAAGCAGAATATGAAGCCGTAATTCAAGCCCTGGAATTAGCCTACATATTGGGGGACAGGGAAATAGCCTTCACAGCGACTCACAAATGGTGGTCAACCAAGTGAATAAAGTATTTGCAATCAAGGATGCCCGTATGCAGGAGTAGAACACAAAAGCCAATACACTGGCCAATCTAGTAGCAGCCGTGGATATGAACACAGACAGCCCAGAGGCGATAATTGAGCTAACTCACTCGGACCTGAAGCCTCTTGAAGTAAACACCACTGGGCTCATCTGGGACTGGTGTCATGCAATGATCGAATACTTGGATAAGGAACACTACTCGATGATAAGAAGCAAAGAAAGCACCTGAGGATGCAAGTGGCTTATTACTCCGTGATGCATGGAGAGTTATACTGATGCAATCGAAAATACGAAAGCGATAAAGAGGTAAAAACAAGACGAGACTCACACGATTGTTCAAGTAGCAACGAAGAATAATGATTCGTTACACACCGAACGATGGTAAAAAATCACCTATGCTATGCAACTATCCTCAAGAATCACGAGGTCCTTGATCGAAAAGCTTTGAAGTTCAACTCGAATTCTACCAATTAAAATCAAGCTAAAATTCATAGGTTCAAAGAGAGAGTATTTCTCATATGTTTGTGTATTCAAAGTGAAGTAAAATGAGTTCAAGACTAATTGAAAACTCTGATAGTCTTCTGCATATATGAAATGAAAGGCCTAAAATACCCCTAAGTAGGTTAAAACAATAGAAGCCACTTAAGGCCATAGTTGGAATTATACAACAAAAAGATAGAAATTTCGGATGGCTTTTCAGCATACTAGGCACCCCGCCCACAGTTGGAATTATACAACAAAAAGATAGAAATCTCGGATGGCCTCTGCAAGGTGTTACTCAGCCTCACAGTGAAGTGGGCGGTCCGCCCATTGCACAGGGGCGGTCCGCCCCTTGGAGATCCAGAGACTTGATCAACGACTAGGCGGTCCCCCCATACTGGGAGGCGGTCCACCCCTTCCTATAGCCTCTTTAGGCGCCTCAATTTGTGTCTCTTGAGCCTCTCCTTGTGGTTTAGATGGTCCTCCTTCCATGGTGCTCCAATGCATGATCTTCAAGGTGGTTTCGAAGCTCCCATCTTCCACGTCCATGCATTGCCATACCGAGTGAATGTGAGCATCATGGATTTATTTGGCTTGACATCTAGTAAATGGTCTTAGCTTAGTTTGCATTGCATAATCCTCCGTTTCTTGAGAAGATTTCATCCTCGAAATTAAGGCGTCATTCTCCAAGTATCATCACCTACATCAAAAGGAGTCAAGTCAGAAACATTGAAAGTAGTAGAAACATTATATTGACCCGGCAAGTCTATCACATATACATTGTTATTGATCTTGGACAACACTTGGAATGGTCCATCTCCTCTTGGTGCCAACTTCCCTTTCCTATGGTTTTGAAATCTCTCCTTGCGGAAGTGCACCTGCACCGAATCTCCCTTCTTGAAGTCCACCTTCTTTCTTCCTTTGTTTTTCTTGGTTGCTATCTTCTCATAGGCCTCCTCCAAGTTATTATTCACCTTGGCATGAAGTTCAAGCAATGCCTTGGCCCGGTTCCTACCTTCAAAATTAACAACCGCATCCCTTGGCAAAGGGGTAAGATCAAGTGGGATCAAGGGGTTAAAACCATAAACACACTCAAATGGAGTCATGTCAATCATTCTATGCAAAGTTCAGTTATATGCAAACTCCATGAGTGATAACTTATCAGTCCATGTCCCCGCCTTACATTTGGTCATAGCTCGGAGTAGAGCTCCCAAGGTTCGGTTCACCGCCTCGGTTTGCCCATCGGTTTGAGGGTGGCGGGACAGGGAGAACAACAATTTGGTGCCGAGGGCACCCCACAAATATTTCCAAAATGGCTTAGGAACTTAGTGTCCCTATCACTCACAATGGTACGAAGCACACCATGCAACCTTAACACATTATCAATGAACAAAGAAGCAACATGTTGTGCATCATTACTCTTTTAACACGGAATGAAGTGAGCCATTTTGGAGAATCTATCAACGAAAACATAAATGCTATTGTGTCCTCCTCTAGTCCTAGGTAAAGCCATAACAAAATCCATAGAGACATCAACCCATGGACTAGTAGGTACAGACAAAGGAGTGTACAAGCCATGGGTGTTGGATCTAGACTTAGCATTCTTGCAATCTAAACAAGCATTGCCAAAACGCCACAAGAGGCCTCATCTTTGGCCAATGGAATTGCTCATTAAGTATGGCCATAGTCTTGTCCACCCCAAAGTGACCCATCAAGCCCCCACAATGTGCTTCTCGCACTAGCAATTCTCTCCAAGAGGACTTAGGGACACACACTCTCCCATTCTTAAAAATGTAGCCATCTACCCATTGGTATTTCTCCACCCACTCCCCACTCACTAGAGCATCATGAATGCTCTTGAGCTTTGGGTCATGTTCATACATCAACTTTATGCTTTCCTATAAGCAAGAGTGGTAGCAAGAGCAAACTTCCTAGACAGTGCATCAGCTACAACATTGTCCTTCCCCTTCTTGTAATGAATAACATAGGGAAAAGACTCAATAAAATCCACCCATTTGGCATGCCTTTTTTTCAACTTGTCTTGGCCTCTAAGATGCTTGAGCCACTCATGGTCAGTTTTGATCACTGTTGACACCCAATTTTGTCCCTCCTATTTTCAAAATCAGTAGTTTTCGAATTTTACACACGATTGTGTATCCACTCTTGCCCCGTCTATTTATTTCAAATGATATTCTCATAATAGCCTGACAATCTAGGCCATTTCCAAAGACATCGTCCTAAATCATATCTGCTTTTACAATCTCTGCAATTGCCTCTATTTTTGACAAAATTATCCAAATTGTCTCAAATCCCAAAATTATAATTTTTATGTGTGTCCTAGCCATTCTAACATTTTAAAATTAATTATGTAATTTTCCTATGGTTTCATATCCATTTTATACAATTTTTATACATATTGTATGCCTAATATACACTATGTATACATTATATATACATATATACACTACACCTCACATTTTACACATCACACTTATTTTTTACACATCAGCTTCGAATTTTACACCTTGGCGCCTACGTGGCTTGATCCCAGCCCTCCAATCCTTTGATCCAATAGTTGAGATCAAAGTTTTCCCTTTACTCTTCAAACGACCCCTAAACCCTTTGCCTACCCCCATTTTCCCCCATCGGATCCGACAATCACTCTCTCCCTTCTCTCTCTCTTGGTGAAATGAAATGCCTCGCTTTTGAACGATTTCTCGGTCAAATTGGCTGGTGAAAATTAGGGAAAATAGTACCATTGCACTCTTCTCGTCACGCGCTACAAACCCTGTACATTTTTTATGATATTAGGACGAGGGCATAATTTGACCTTTGATAACTGAACCACCACCACCGGGAGACGCCTCCGGCGGGGTTTAGGCCATTGATTTAATGGTGTTATCGCCTAAAAGTGGTAAGAAACCCCATGCAAAGTTAAATCTGTGACGGGTCGATTTGACCCTACTTCGGTGTGAACGGGTAACCTTTTAATTGTTCTTTTGTGTTTTGAATTTGCTTAATCACATGGCTAAAGTGTTTGTTTTCTTAGTTTTTAACCTATTTGTTTTTCGCATGATTAATTGACTATGATCACATTCCTTGGTTATTATTACTTTGTTTAGTATGTTGATATGCCTAGACAGTTACTCAATACTTTGAATCTGATTCCCCAAGTGGGATACGTAGGCAACCTATTCAAGGTTCGGTCGCATGAATACAAAAATTTAATTTTCCCATAAAGCAAACACTGGGCAGAATTTTTTAGGAACTCTCAAAAATTCCTAAAGGACTAACATAATTGACACTGGGGCAGAAATTGTTGAGGACCTCTCAAAAATTTCAAATACAAATGGGGCAGAATTTTGAGGTCGCCCTCAAAATTCGCTTAATGGAGTTTGGAAAAGCATGAAGAACGACAACTTTGGCTTTACACAACGCGACTTATGACTCAATGGGACAAATATTTCATTTCATTTCTTTCTTATAAAAGTGTTTTTGAAATCATTTGCATTATGTACTACTTTATGCATATCCCTATCAGCTCGGCCAAGACCCCGGCACTCGTGGACAGCGAGCGCGAAGTAAGCCAAGAATGCACAAACCAAACTACCCCGCACCACTCACCAATTTTTCTTTGGATGCAGGCACAAAAAATACATAACCGGGCAACACACGACAGGTGTATTTCAGCAAAGGTTTGTCATTTTAAATTAGCTGAGGGTACATAGCCCAAGGCGTCGGTTGAGGGTACACAGCCTGATATCGATTCGCATTTTAAATTAGCTGAGGGTTCAATTTGCATTTTAAATTAGCTGAGGGTACACAGCCCGAGGCGTCGGTTGAGGGTACACAGCCCGATATCGATTCACATTTTAAATTAGCTGAGGGTACACATCTGAAGGCGTTGGTTAAGGGTACACAGCCCGATATCGATTTGCATTTTAAATTAGCTGAGGGTACACAGCCCGAGGTGTCGGTTGAGGGTACACAGCCCAATATCGATTTGCATTTTAAATTAGCTGAGGGTACACAGCCCAAGGCATCGGTTGAGGGTACACAGCCTGATATCGACTTGTATTTTAAATTAGCTGAGGGTACACAGCCCAAGGCGTCGGTTGAGGGTACACAACTCGATATCGATTCGCATTTTAAATTAGCTGAGGGTACACAGCCCGAGGCATCGGTTGAGGGTACACATCCCGATATCGATTTGTATTTTAAATTAGCTGAGGGTACACAGCCCGAAGCGTCAGTTGAGGGTACACAGCTCGATATCGATTTGCATTTTTAAATTAGCTGATGGTACACAGCCCAAGGCATCGGTTTAGGGTACACAGTCCGATATCGATTCACATTTTAAATTCACTGAGGATGCACAGCCCAAGGCGTCGGTTGAGAGTACATAGCCCGATATCGATTTGCATTTTAAATTTGATGAGGGTACACAGCCCAAGGCGTCGGTTGAGGGTACACAGCCCGATATCTATTTGCATTTTAAATTAGCTGAGGGTACACAGCCCGAGGCATCGGTTGAGGGTACACAGCCCGATATCAATTTGCATTTTAAATTAGTTGAGGGTACACAGCACGAGGCGTCGGTTGAGGGTACAAAGCCCGATATCGATTCGCATTTTAAATTAGCTGAGGGTACACAACCCAAAGCATCGGTTGAGGGCACATAGCCTGATACCGATTTGTCATTCCATTTGTTTGCGGAGGGTACACAACCAATGCACCGACGGAGGGCACACAACCTGATGTCGGATCTAATACTTGACAGCAAAGGACATACAATTATGGCATAGCAGGCATAACTATACGCGGGAAGAATCCTGGAAAGAGAATCCAACCCGTTGGAAAGGTTCGTTTTATATATACGTTATGTTGCAAACACATCTTCATTGCATGATACACCCCAAGAAAAGCAAACATTTCAACCTGATACCCCCATCCTCTCAAGTCAAAGCACTCCTCTAGAGTCATGACAAGCTTGGCCGCACTGTCAACGTCTTTGCCCGAAGACTCTCTCATCGTCCCCGGGCAAAGAGGGGCAGCTGTTGACACCCAATTTTGTCCCTCCTATTTTCAAAATCAGTAGTTTACGAATTTTACACACGATTGTGTATCCACTCTTGCCCCGTCCATTTTTTTCAAATGATCTTCTCATAATAGCCTGAAAATCTAGGCCATTTCCAAAGACATCGTCCCAAATCATAGCTGTTTTTACAATCTCTGCAATTGCCTCTATTTTGACCAAATTATCTCAAATCCCAAAATTATAATTTTTATGCGTGTCCTAGCTATTCTAATATTTTAAAATTAATTCTGTAATTTTCCTATGGTTTCATATCCATTTTATACAATTTTCATATGTGACGGGTCGATTTGACCCGACTTAGGTGTGAACGGGTAACCCTTTAATTGTTCTTTGTGAATGAATTTGCTTAATCAAATGGCTAAAGTGTTTGTTTTCTTAGTTGTTAACCTATTTGTTTTTCGCATGATTAATTAACTATGATCACATTCCTTGTGTATTAATACTTTGTTTAGTATGTTAATATGCCTAGACAGTTACTCAATACTTTGAATCTGTTTCTTGTAAATTGTTTGTGTCCAAACATGATCCTAGTGTCCATTGTATCTGTTCTTGCTTATGGTTATGTATTCGAATGTGATGAGGAAGGGCTGATAGGATAAGCTTGAAATTTTAGAAGTGATTTGATTGTTATTTTGATTGAAAATAGAGAAGGAAACTGGCGTGGGGATTGGTATGTTTGTTTTGAAATCTGCCAAGGATCAAACTTGTTTGCGAATAGATTTGTGAACCTAGACTATGTTGAGTTTGAAGGGAGGGAATCCAAATATATGTAGGATTAATTTGCCTTGGTCTTGGGGATTGACTACTCTATTTTTGGAAGGGCACAAGTTTGTTCCCTGTTATTCCTGGGAAATAATATTTAGTATGTGATTTACCCGTTTGCTTTTCAAATCCCCATCCTTCACCTATATAAACTGACCTCTCTTTTCAACTAAGGGACAAGTTTCTGGACATAAAAAATTTAGAGACAAACACTGATACACTTAGAAAAATTCTGCATAACTTCTCTGGCATTCAATTCTCTTTCCTGCTTGCTTACTCTCCTGAAGGATTACTGCTTTTGCTTTCCTGCTTCCCCTCTCTCCTTTCTTCATTCTATTAGTGTCACAGTGCTTAAAGGTATTCTCTTCACTCCTGATCACCTATTATATCTATGTATGTGTGTTTGCTTAGCATATTCTTATCCTGTCCCTATTTTATTTAAGCAGCTTGTGTGCTTTTGTTTTACCTTGGTTCTAGGTGTTCTGCTAAGCCTAAGTGACCTGCACATTTGTTAAAATCATGCCAGTGTTATTAAGGAGGTGCAGCTAGAATTGTAGTACTTCTCTCCTGATCACCTGTTACATCTATATGTGTGTGTATTTGCCTAGCATGCTCTTATCCTATCTCTGTTTTGTTTAAACTGCTGGTGTACTTTATTTTTCTTTGGATCTGGGGGCTCTGCTAAGCCTAGGTGATCTCTGCATATTTGTTAAAAGCATATCAACATTATTAAAAGGGTGCAGTTAGAGTTATAACACTCCTCATGGTTTGCTGTTAAGATCCAGTTCCTTTGGCACGGTTCCCATCTATTTGCCATCCCTGCTTGGGCTCTGTTTAGGGCCCTGCTGACTCCATTTTTGCAGCACATGTGAAGATAACCTCAGGGGGTTATACCAGGTTGTATTTACAGTTCTTTTAGTGTACTTGAAAGGCTGGGGAGAAACTCCCTCTTCTCTGAAGAAACTGTGCCTAAAAAAGCTATCAATGTAGGATATTATTTGACCTTTACCCTTCCTTTGTGCTTTCCCCCTTAGAAACTGTCCCAACCTATGTATATTTTAGGAATCGCTGCCTGTATCCTTTTAAAACAGGGGTATACAGTTTACTACACTACGTGCAGCCATCCGGGGGATTTTTTCTAAACCTTTTACTCCCTATATGTTGCATTATTTGGAAAAGCATGACATGTAGGAATCTGCATAAGTATTCTTTGCCTTTAAACCAAAAGTCTCATACTATTCTTATAAAACTGCATGTTCTGCGAATGATAACAGTGTATTAGACTTACAATATTTTGAGGACTCACTTTTCTGGGTGTTTGAATCTAGAACTCACTTGACAGGGGTTATTTGTGCTATTCGTGTCTAAAGTGGACTGTTTATAAAAATTGAATGTGCCCCTCTTTTACATAAACCGTCTGGGCCCAAAACTGTTTTCAACAAAGGTCCTTTACGTGCATAAACTGATTTTGACCACTCTAAACGCTCCTATACACTATGTATAAAGTACTTAGGGTCGCTTATACACTTTAAAACATGTTTTCTAAAGATATAAGTATCATTTAGTCATGTATTTGCATGTATATACCTATACATATATACTATTATGTGTGACAGCCTCTTATCTGCCTTTGCGTGCTTCTGTGAACTCGTTTTCAAAAACAGCCCTTTCGCCTATATATATTTGCTGAAATCTGACCCCTACACAAAAAAGGCCATTAAGGTTAGGGCTCGACAATTAATGACGAGTCACACCGACTCTAAAATGGCCAACATTTTGTTTTAAAACAACCCCCCTTTCGGTTTTTGATAAATCTGAATTCTATTTACAAAGTGGACCATTTATGCAAAAAGTTTTAAGTGTGAGAATTGCATAGATAAGCTGAAATTGAACACCCTTTATATGTTTGAGCTTGTTTACGATTAGGCTTTTGATAGTAGAGGTCATAAAATACGACTAGGCTTAAATATAGGTCGAACGTGAAAACCATTTGTGTATATGTGTTCTAAATTGCATAGATGTGTTATATTTTGAGCTAAAATACTAAATCAATTCCCAAGTTAGTATTTATGATCATATGCACTACTTTTATCCCAAAATATAGACTCGGTCGAGAACCACCTTTCGTGGGACTCGGGGAAGTACCTAACACCTTCTTCCCCGAGTCATTTAGACTTCATACCCATATAGAATCTTTGGAATGGACTAGTTGACTTATAGAATTTGGCCTTAGATACTTAGGTGACGTAATACACCTTAGAAACTATATTAGGTGGCGAATCTAACATCTAAACTCAAACGAGTTCACCCAGTCAAATCCGAAACCCGACTCGCCTCGAGTTGAGTCCAAAAACCCGACTCGCCTCGAGTTGAGTCCAAAATTGGGTATGACAATCACAAATTCCCTAGGCCATAGACAGTGTTGCCAATGAGCTAAAGCTCTCACAAGGGCATACAACTCCTTATCATACGTGGAGTAATTCAAGGTTGCACCCTTCAACTTTTCACTAAAGTAGTGAAACGATCTCGGTCAATCGTTTCGAAAGTTAGGACTTCGATTAGCATGCCGATAATTTTAAACTATTCATTAGGTCCATTAGGACCTGTCTATAAAATTTGAGCTAAATCAGACCTCGTTTGGTATGTGTCAGAAGAAGATTTCAACTTTTATTGTCGATAAATATCAAAAAGAGATTTTCGAGCTCGATTTTGGCGAATGAACTCCAATTTGAAATCCGAAAACGCCGTTAGGTTCGTATGATTGTTAGTGTCTTTTGTAAACTTTCGAAAGTGAATTTCGAGATTGTTTGGTTAGTTTCCGCTAAAATGCCGAAAGTTAAATAATTTGACCTTTTTCCATTTAATTTGCATATTGAGTTCCGGGAGTCCGATTTGAGATCCGCCTTAGCAAGTGGGTTACATATATTTTGTATAACTGGTATGAAAAAGTTGAAATTATTTCGAGTATCATAGGGTACCGTTATAATTTTTGATTAAGAAAAGAAAATATAAAAGTAAAAGGAAATAAAATAAAAGAAAAAGGAAAAGGAAAAGAAAGAAAAGGAAAGGTGGGCGGTGCTTAGGGATATATATATATATCCCTTAGCTTTATTACTACAACAGAAAGGGAAATCTCGAGAAACAGAGAAACGAAACAGAAAACACATAGAAGAAAAAAATGCCCGAAAATGAGAAAAGAGCCGGAGAAAGATAGAATTTTTACCCAAAAACAACTTAGAGATATCAGTATGTCTGTGTTTTTTTTAGTCTCATTCTTATTTATGAAGTGAATTATATTTATTTTCCTAATTTAATTGGTAAGGATCCGCCCGATGGGTCTAGGGGAGGATGTCGGTGCCCGCATGACTCAGTCGGATTTCGGGTCTTGTCAAGTAGGCAACAAGTTTCCCTTCTTGCATGAGAACACCCCCAATACCCACCCCCGAGGTATCACCTTCAACCTCAAATGCCTTTCCCAAGTCGGGCAATTGCAACAAAGGGGCGGTACTCAACCTACTTTTGCTTGGTTTCAGGTTTCTAAGTCAAATGAGAGTGAGAGAAGCCACAAGGAGCGAAATACCCAAGGAAAGAGGAACATTTTCAAAGAAGTTACATAAACAAGGAAAGTGTGGCCGCCCATGACAAGGGCGACCACCCTTTCCCTGTATATGGAAATCATGCCAAGTGAAAAGGGCTCCAGTCCATTCCAAAAGGGCCCCAGCCTATTGAAAGGCAGGCTAAAAGGGCTCCAACCCATTCCAAAAGGGCCCCCATCCTTTTGGCTATTCAACAAAATGTGACTACGCAGCCAACAACAAAAAGCAGCTGTTGGATCAATTTTTTGCACCAGGGTGGCTACCCATCAAAAATTAGATTTTTCTTCCTTAAAACCTAGGGACGATATTAGGAAAACATTGTATTTATTCTAGGAACTATAAATAGATAATTTCCACATCTTTTGCTCATTTCTCAAGCTTGGGGCAAGAGTCCATCAACCAAGTCTAGGGTTTGAAGATGAGGAGTTCAATTTGTAAAATTCTTTTACCTTGTCTTCATTACATTGGTTTGTATTTCATTATCTTGACTACGTGTTATTTTGAGACTATTAACATGTGTAGTTGACAAATTGGTAGATCTAGGGCTTATGTATTGACACCATTGTATTTTGAGCTATTGAGTACTCTTTTACCATTATTGACTTGGGTGTTTGGCTTATTAATCACTACTTGCTTTAAATATCATGAATTGGTAATTACAAATACTAGTTCTAGCCCTATGAGTAATAGATTTATACCGATAGGATACTCTTAGAAATGGGATAGTGATTCACGGGGTACCAGGGGTAGGCGTGCCGCATTTATCCCGGGTTAACGGGTTGAACACCGAGAGGGAGATACCTTTCTTGGACACAATATTGATTGAGCTTAATGCAACACTTCTTTGCACTGAGAGGGTGAGAGGTTTTAGGCTTGGTGGTCACCGAGAGGAGCTATCCGTGTATAATAGCTAGAGTGTCGCGGTGCACGCCTAAGCTTAATTGGTTGAGTCTCTTTATGCAAGATTGTTACCGAAGGGTCGATTACACTCACTAAGCTCTACAACCTTGCATCCTTGCTTGCGTCGCCATTGATTACATTTACATGCTTTCTTAGTGTAGTTGGAGTGTTAGTATAATTCTCTAGTTAGTTTCCTCGTTTGGCTTAGTCAATAGGTTTAGTTCCTCCACTATCTAAACCACATCACATTGTTCCCTGTGGATTCGACCCCAACTCATAGTTGGGTAATTATATAGCATACGACCATTTCATATCTCATTAGAGGTGTGAGTTGACGTTCGTCACCTACACTAGTCATTTGGTGAAGAGGGGCCCCAACAACGAGGCTTAAGCAGTCGTACTCGGCCTACTGGATGAGCATCGAGAATTAGCAACAATACGCCAGCAGCCTAAAAGCAATGAGTGGATCAGTACTAAAATGTGAGGACCAATCTACGCTCTTTCAGTGTATGGGATTTGGTTCTCCAAAGAAGTATCTCTAAGAACCAAGGAGGGCAATGCAAGTAAGTTAGCACTAAACTAGGAAGGGCCGTACAAGATCCGGTTTAGAAAGAGGTCATCATCCTGGAAGCAACACCCTTGAGGACATGTAAGGAACGACCATTCCAAACAACTGGAACATCACTTGGCTTAAGAAGTATTATTCTCAAAATGCAGCAAGCCTACATACTTAAAGCATGTACTCTCTTTTTTAATCTTCTTATTTTTCAAAGGATATCTAGCCCTAAGCGATGTCATCTAAGTTTATTAAACTTTTATTCGGCCCTTGCGCTGTTTTTATTTAATCAAAGTATTATTTCGTTATAGTCAGTTTTATACCAGATCATTTAGATCCAATCATTCATAGCCCTCGACCATACTTTGAGTTAAAGTAAAATACTAACTCCTCACTGTGAGTTAGGGTCAAACACTCGCTCAGGTTAGATCAATTCTAGTTAGCCACCAGGCATTATTGTACGTTGAAATCGTCAATTCAACATTCGCACCTACACGCCAGTAGAGACGCCCGCCCTCATAGTGCCGTGAAAAACTTAAGCACTCGAGTGGACAAGCAAAGTCATTCTCTATGAATGCAAAAATGCCCCATTGGTAACAACAGACTAAAGACGACCCCTTGTGTGTGCAGGCCATGCCCTACTAAAAGAGATCTACTTCGAGCACACCAAAGCTATCAGTTACTGATGCATAATAAAAGCCACATTCTACAAGCGCACAAACGTCTTCAATAGAAATACGCCCACACAGGCATATCACACTGCTTGACTACATTCAGGTAAAATTGCAAGCATGCACAAATAAATGCCGATGAATGATCCTTTCATTAATAGCAACATCACGTTGTCCTTGAAAGGCCAAAAATCTCTATTAGGGGTGCGACCTTTGTCTAGACGACGTGCCAATTTGATCATTCCCTTGGCACAAGATTTGGCAGCCTGCCGCACCCCGAGCGTCAACATCAACATAATGCCGTCAAATTGGCACCAGAAAATCAATCTATCTGAGGATTTCCTTAGTAGAATGGGGGGTAGGATTGGATACATCCACCGACAGTTGCAGTTGGTATTGGATGCTCTGTGAAGGAGAGAAACTTGTATTCAGCACGAAAAATAACTAGCCACCACGGGTACGTCGGAGTAGCCTTCCCTTCCTAACGATTGGAAGCCAATGCAACCCCTGAGTTGTAGATAAGGATAAAGATACAAGACCGCCCTAACTCAGTTGTAGCTCGATAGAGGAAGTGCGTAGCAATCATAGGGAGGGAGAAAGAGGGGTTCATTAAACCTTATTGCATCAATATACCCCCAAGAAGGTAGGGAGTTGGATGATGCGATGATTTGATAGGCAGACACTTTAAGACTGCCGACCTCCTCGTGACAAGAGAAATATCACAGCAACCGATGAGTTAGAAAACAAGCGCACTGTAATAAGTACATGTTCCATTGAGAAGACATTATGAATGACGCCATTAGGATCTCACTCAAGTTTTATAACTCGGGAGACTTCGTCTTTCCTGGTATGAATAGAAGGGCGAGGAAAGGAGACGACTGCTGCCTCCTTATTCTCTGTTTTCTCGCACGCCATCCATGTTTGACTGGAAATAATATTTTTCAAGCAAAGAGCCAGGATCGAAGATGATCAATTTTAAGAAGAAAGTTTGGCCTGTTCACAATGTAGAAGAGTATTTTGAAGGGACACTGTATTTTGGAAGATGAAAACTTGTGAAGAATAATTGCAAAGGAAGACACTTTATATAGGCGAAATGAGATAAGAAAAGAACACGAAGCGGTCAAAAGAATTTATGGCAAATGATATGAGTCATTTGGCGTGGTAAATGGCAGTCATGAGAAAGGTACAAAGAATCAATGAAGACAAATCAGGAGAAAACACGTGGAGCTCCAAAAGGCACCAAACTTCTATTTCGGTCAAAGTGACTGCGGACTTAGGGGAGCCAGTGAGATATCGTTTCACACGTCTCTCATCCGTGCCTCTTTCACTTCCTGACCGCTTGTGTCAGCACTTAGCAAGTGAGGGGACCAACTATGTGAATAAAAATACGCAACCTACAATTATGGGGATATGAGTCCAGCTGGCAGAGAATAGACTTACTCTACAAGTCACCCAACAGTAAGGATAAACGCCTGCCCCATAGCCATGGCCGCTCATCAGCCATGGGCCCAGGATTGTAAACAGGCCCACGACCTATAATAATTGTATTTTCCCATACTTAGATTGGCGTAAACCTAAAACTATAAATACCCCCCCCCCCCTCCTATTGTATTGATCATGAAGCGATTCTCCAAAAAAATCGCTATTGCATTGCTTGTGACCCTCTTACCTATCGGGCAATTTTTAGGCATAAACAAATTCATTAATGTTGGATCTTTGTATCATAATGCCGATCTGGTTTTGCCTTCACTAATCACTTTCCTTTTCCGCTTAATTTCAAACTCTGCACTTCTCTTTTAATTTATTTCTTTCTGTTCTAGAGAAGGAGGGTTAGTTACGTTGCCTTTGCATGTCTTGTCGGTTTCAAGGATGATTTCAAAGATAGTGTATTGTGTGAAATGTAGCTTGTGTACGTGGAATATCAAGCGCATGACTCGGGACATATTTTACATAGATTCTTAAGTTGGTCACAAGGCAGACAACATGATCCTCGAGGGGAATCCCCGAGGCCAGGGTCTGATGCAAGCCACGAGGAAGGGTCACCTCGGGTGAATGGAAAGTTCAGTCCCCCGAGGTGAGCGATCCAAGCCTCATGGAGGCAGTTTTGCTTCCTTATAGCTAGAAGTGTCCAAAGATTCCTAAATAAGAAAAATGGATCTAGTGGACAAGGTATCTTTTGACATGAAACATGGAGGATAATGCTTCAAATATGGAAGCATGGAACAGCTAAGGAACAGTTCCGAAAGAAAAATGGATCTCCCAAAGCTATGGTTTAGGTTGGGAAGACAATGATGATGAACTGGTTGATGATGATACAGATGATGAACTTGCTCTAATGGCTCTTGAAGATTCAGACAATGAAGAAGATGTTGAGGTATTTATTTCTCAACTCAAAGGATAGTCAAAGTGTTTCATATTGTATTAGACGAACTTAAAACTTTAAGTAATGTGAAAGATCAACTGCATGATGAGATTGAATGTTTAGGAACTGAATATAAGAGAACTGTAGTAAAAAATGACTCTCTGAAAAGAAAAAATAGCATGCTAAAGGAACAGGTCCTTACACTTGAATCAACTGTTCATGATCTGCAAATGTAAATTTAGAAACTAGTATAGTTGATAAGGTACGGGCAGTGCAAACTCTCACCAGCTTATTGCTGAAGAGAAGTTGAAAGTGACAGTTGATGAACTGTACAAAAAAAATAAAAAGATAAGAACTTTGGAAGAGGACATGATCAAACCCAAAGATGAACTGAACAAAACTGTCAAATGGAACAAGTCCTTTGAAGCATTAGAATGGCTACAGGAAAATCAGAGTAATAATAGGAAAGATATTGAGTTTATGAAATCACAATCATTGCCTAAATGAGATCCAAAGAGTAAGTACCTAACTCTTCCTGAAAATTGGCTATGCACACACTGTGGGAACAGTGGTCACCTGAAACAGAATTGTCAAGCTTTGGCAAAAGTTACACAAAGGAACATGTCCTATAAACCTGTCCAAAAATATGTGGCTAAGAAAATTATTCACACAAAGAAAGCATTACCAGTCTGGGCTAAGAAGAATGTGATTCATCATTTTCTCAAGAAAATTCAAACTAGTTTAGGTTCTTAAAGTTAACCCCTGATTTTCTTTTGCAGGCTAGAGTGAAAGTGAGGAACCATAGATGGTACATGGACAGTGGTTTCTCAAGGCATATGACAGGACATAAGGAACTGTTCCTTTCACTCTCAGCTTTTCAAGGAGGAAGTGTTTACTTCGGTAATGGTAAGAAAGGGAAATTATTGGAATTGGGAAGGTAGGTAGGTCTGATTCACGTAGCATTGATAATATTTTTTTGGTAGATGGACTGAAATATTGTTTACTAAGCATATCTCAATTGTGTAACAATAGTAACAGTGTGAACTTTTTTTCTACTGGTTGTTTTGTGACTAACCAAGCATCTGGAGAGATCATTTTGCAGGGAAATAGATATGGAAACATCTATAAAGTGGATCTTCTGTCACTACCTGATGGAGGTATGAGTTGCTTAAGTGTAATGCAAAATGATCCCCTCCTATGGCACAAAAGACTTGGTCATGCTAGTCTTTCACAATTGAACAAACTAGTTTCTAAGGACTTGGTGATATGTCTTCCTAACATCAAGTTCAAGGAGGAAAGAGTTTGTGATGCTTGTGCTAGGGGAAAGCAAGTAAAGTCATCTTTTAGACCAAAGAAACACGTCAGTACTACCAAAGCTTTGGAACTGGTCCATATGGATCTTTGTGGACCAATGAGTACAATGAGTCGTGGAGGTAAGAAATGTGTTATAGTACTAGTTGGTGATTATTCTAGATTTACTTGGATTATTTTTCTTACATCCAAGGAAGAAGCATTTAATGCATTTTCAATATTTGCTAAGAAAATTCAAAGAACACTAGATAGTCACATTGTTGCTATAAGGTCAGATTATGGTACTGAGTTTGAGAAGCAAATGTTCTTTAACTTCTGCAATGAAAATGGTATTGATCATAACTTCTCTTCACCTAGAACTCCACAACAAAGTAGGGTAGTTGAAAGGAAAAATAGAACCTTAGAAGAAATGGCTAGGACTATGCTATTATCTGGAAACTTTCTACAAAGTTTTTGGGTTGAAGTTATTAATACTGCTTGCTATATAATCAATAGATGCATGAAAGACCATTGTTAGAAAAGACCCCCTAGGAGTTACTTAAGGAAGAAAATCTAATATTGCACATCTTGGGGCTTTTGATTGTAAATGTTTCATTCACAATAATGAAAAGGATGCCTTAGGAAAATTTGATCCTAGAAGTGATGACAGAGTCTTTGTTTGTTGTTCATTGCATAGCAAGTCATATAGAGTATTTAATAAGAAAACTATGAAAATAGAAAAAAATATGCATGTTAAGTTTGATGAATCTGACAATCTATCTCAAGAACAGGTACATGAGGATGAACAAATGGGAATGTTGAGGCATGGGGAACCTGTTCCTCAACAAGTACAATCCGTATGAAGTGAATCAGTGGGAAGCGAATCACAAAGAACTGTTCCTTCAACTGAAACTGGCAAGGGTAACACAGAAACAGGAGGAACAAGTGTTACTCCTCAATCTGGAAATGCTACTACTTCAGGAACTGTTCCTCAGCATGAACACTCACAGAATGGACGGGTGCTAAAGCCTTACAGATATCAAAGTTCACATCTTGTGGAACAGATAATTTCAGACAAAGCTGCTGGAATTCAAACAAGATATGCAGTCAAGAATCACAATCTGTGTGCCTTTATTGCCTTCTTATCTCTTTTTGAACCCAAAAATATAAAAGAAGCACTGAAGGATGCAGACTGGATCAATGCTATGCAGTAAGAATTGAATCAATTTCAAAGAACCTAAGTTTGGCATCTGGAAACTAGGCCAAGGAACAGGTCCATCATAGGAACTTAATGGGTTTTCAGGAATAAACTTGATGAGGATGGCATGGTAACAAGAAATAAGGCCAGACCATTTGTTCAGGGATATAGCCAAGAGGAGGGCATTGACTATGATGAGACTTTTGCTGCAGTTGCAAGATTGGAAGCAATAAGACTCTTATAGCCTTTGCTACTTACATGGATTTCACTCTACATCAAATGGATGTTATGAGTGCCTTTATGAATGACTATTTGAAGGAAGAAGTGTATGTCAAACAACCACCAGGTTTTGAGAATGAACAGTTCCCTAAACATGTCTACATATTAGACAAGGCTTAAAAAAAAATAGACAAGGCTTTGTATGGACTCAAACAGGCACCAAGGGATTGGTATGAAAGGTTATCAAAGTTTCTACTTCAGCATGGATACGAAAGAGGTAAAATTGATAGCACACCGTTCTTAAAAGAAAAAGGTAAACATCTCTTAGTTGTGCAAATTTATGTAGATGATATAATCTTTAGTGCTACTTGAGAAAACTTAAGTAAGGAATTTGCAAGTTTGATGGGAAGTGAGCTTGAGATGAGCATGATGGGTGAACTCAATTTCTTTTAGGTTTTACAAATCAAGAAAACTTCAAATGGAACTATGATCCATCAACAAAAATATGTTAAAGAATTACTTAAAAGAATTGACATGGACAATGCTAAGGAAATTGATACACCAATTGCTACTACCACTAAGCTAGAACTTGATGAACATGGTAATTTAGTTGATCAAAAATTGTATAGAGGCATGATTAGTTCTTTACTATATCTAACCGCTAATAGGCCTGATATTGTATTTAGTGTTGGCTTGTGTGCTAGATTTTAATCAGATCCTAAAGAATCTCACTTGAAAGCTTTTAAAAGAATTTTAAGGTATCGAAAAGGAACAGGTTCCTTGGGACTTTGGTATCCAAAAGGTGGAAATTTTAATCTTGTTGGATATAATGATGCTGACTATGCAGGTTTCCTTGTTGATAGAAAAAGTACCTCAGGTATGGTACACTTTCTTGGTGAATGTTTGGTTTAATGGGGAACCAAGAAACAAAATTCAGTGGCACTTTCCACTAAAGAAGCTAAGTATGTGGCAGCTGCAGCATGTTGTTCTCAGTTGGTGTGGATAAAACAACAATTACAAGATTTTGGTATTGATGTAGGAACTGTTCCTATCTATTGTGATAACACCTGTGCAATAAACATGACTAAGAATCCAGTGCATCACAAAAGAACTAAACACATTGACATAAGGCATCATTTCTTGAAGGACAATTATGAGAAGGGGATTATTACTATTGCTTTTTGTCATACTGATAAATAAGTTGCTGATATTTTCACAAAGGCATTAAGTAGAGATCATTTTGAAAGGAACAGGTTAGAATTAGGAATGATTAAATTCACCTAAATCTACTTAGCTTTACTTCAAAAACTGGCTAGAAAAATTTGGTCCA
This sequence comes from Petunia axillaris subsp. axillaris, assembly GCA_029990575.1. Classification (NCBI taxonomy): domain Eukaryota; kingdom Viridiplantae; phylum Streptophyta; class Magnoliopsida; order Solanales; family Solanaceae; genus Petunia; species Petunia axillaris. Next base: position 4,491,572 of record JARKNS010000001.1, on the reverse strand, counting down.
AAATGGAATATATTTAAGTCAATTTGAAGTTTTCAGCTCAGTTTCATACTTTATTGAATACTCTATGTCATGATTTCTACTTAAAGCTTGCTAAATTTTAATGTTGTTATCCTTATGTTCTTAGAATTTCAAATTGTGCAAATTGATTGAAATTGGGTATGGGAACTGTTCCTTGTCACATTCTCAGGTATGTACTACTTTATTATTCAGAAATTATTAGAGTTTGAAGATCATAGGTAATTAGGTGAATTTAACTCCTACTCAAACTCTATCGCTCTGAAATCAGTCCCATCAAGGAACCGTTCCACACGACATCTCCCACTTGAACTCTAATCATAACTGCTATAATTTGTAACGTTCAAGAAACCTAATCAGTCTGAAACTCTATTTAAATAAGGAAACTGAAAGGTAAATCTTTTTAGACTCCATCTCTATCATAATTCTCTGCTTTTATATAAACTCTTAACCTCTCATCTCATATTCTCATTTAAGCTTGCAAAATTTCAGAAAGAGTGATCAATTATCTTCTTAATCAAATTGTTGTAATGTCTCTCTCGCCTGAAAATACTTCATTCACTCCTACCACTGAACAACCACCGGTCACAGACCCTACTTCACCCATGCAAATAAATTTACCTCACCCAGAAAACCAAAATACCCAAAACCCTAACTCTGAAATTTAGTGGGAAGGATCAGGTCCATTTGTGGCTAAGACACTAGAACAAATGGAGGACCTGTCTAGGGCCATGATTTTGTATGAATTTAAGGTAAATTATGTTGAACCTTTAAATGTTGTTGATGATAAGGGAAAAGAAGTAGAAGGGGTAGGTTTTTCTGTACCAGAAAAAGAGGGTGAAAACGAAACTATGAAGGGTATAGAGGCTCCCATGCATGAGTATCCTAGGTCTCCAGAGGCTGCTTCTAGAGCACCCATGGTTGATATAAAAATGGTGGATATTGATGAGGCCATTAGTGACAGTGATAGGCCAATTATTGATTTAATTAATGTGAGAAGATTGAAGAGGAAGTTAACAAAGCAGGGGCATGTTGATCCTACTGAACTTGATGAAATAAATACTAAGCTTAAAAAGATTAGTGACAACTATAAACCAGGACTTAAGAAGAAAAGCCAAGGGGAGAATTCTGCTAAGGGTAAAGGAATTGTTCCTTCTACCCAGACTCCTAAAAGTAGGGGTAGGAGAACCAGAAGTTCTGTAAAAGTTGCTGATGCAAAAATGTCTGAAGCTCTTGAGCAAAGCAGGAAGGGTAAGCAGAAACAGTTTCCTGAGGTTGTTGTTGTTGACACCCAATTTTGTCCCGAAAATTTTAATTAAATATCTAATTATCTAATTAATGGACGATTTTGAGAATTAAATGTAGTTGATTAATTTCGGCGGAAAAGGCCAAATTTTGCAAGGCCTAACCTAATTCCTATCCCACCGCGCAATATTTCTACTCAATTAATTATCATAAAAGGGGCTAGTTTTTCTCCTCCCTCTTAAACCTAGCCTACTTCTTCAACCCCTTATCCATATACACAATTACATTTCAGCTTTTCCCCACAGCCCATTACCCCAACCCGGCCCACTTACCTATTTCAGCCTCAACCCCTAAGCATTTCCCTAAATAAAAAATCCCTAACCCGTTTCCCTCTTCCCCTGACCCGATCGACCCGCGATTCATTTCTTTTCCCCCTCAAAATCTACCACAAACAGCCAAGAACTCGTCACTATGGTCCCCCCCCCCCCCCACGTTTCGTCTTTGCTTTTTCCGTACAAGACCCGTTGGCAAGCTATATCGTCCGTTTATTTCAAATGAATGTCGAATCCGAGCCCTTGGATCACTTCTCTTGAAGAAAATGACGAGAAGGGTGTAATTTGACCCTTCTCACCCTTATCTCACAAGATGAGGGATCAAAAGGAGGAGTATTTTTCGAATTACATCAGAGGTAAAAGCCCTAAAATCTCAGGTATAAATTCTTAAGTTTTGTTCATTTTTAGGCAGTCTGAAAGTGTTAGGGGTCGAAAATTTTAGGGAGGCAGTTGATATTTAGAGAATAGCAGCAGCATGAGCAATTAAAAAGAACATTAGCACAGTTAAAATAAATTTTCAGTGAATATTAGGTAGGAGTCTGTTTCTTGTTAAAAATCGTGTCGTCGCTTTGCTTTTCAAGTCGTCGACCTTGCTCGTCGCTTGTTTGAGTCGTGTTTTCTTCATATCGTCGCTTCAGTTCCTGCTCCGCAAAAGGTAAACTTTGCCTCGATTTTATTTTATGTTGAATGTAATCCGATAAAATGCTATACATACACTGGTGACGATTTAAACTTTTAACTATTCCTGAGTGTCGAGATTTGTAAGCATAAACTAATTTTGTTAGCTTTAAAATAATGAAATGAGCTTGGTTCTGTTTCTTTTAATAAGTTGAGCTGCTGTAGCTTTCGAAGAGTTCAGGGCTTTTCTTTAGTTGATTCTAGTATGCTGTGAGCTGAGAGAGGTGGTATAGGGCTGTTCTGATGAGTTGTCTCAGGTGAGCTGAGAGTTGCTAGTGAGGAGGGATGTCTGGATGTTTAGCCGCTGTTTCAAAGGTGCTTGGTTCTGCCTGTTTGCTTGTTAGCAGGGAGAAGGGAGTAAGGGAGCAGGGGTTGTTTGATTTTGATTAGTATATGCTTTGGTTCTTGTCTGCAGGTCTCTGAATTGTTTTTGTTTTGGTTCGGTGAGGATCCAGGGAGTCAGAGAAGGATCCCTGGTTGTCTAAGTTAGTCTAGGGAGTTAGTTTTCAGTTTGTAGAGGGATTTGTAGGTGTTGGTCTCAGTTCTGGTTCCCTGTTTTGTCTAAGGTGATATGGAGTGGTTCAAGGGAGTCTTGGCCTGTTTCAGAGTAAGTTAGAAGGTTTTGTTATGGTTGTATGTTGTAGAAGAGAAGTAGGGAGGTTCTGGAGGTGTGTGTCTAGTATTTGCAGGTATGGAGTTTGTCTGGTCGGTTTGCTGGAGTATAGGAGTGATCTGGGAGTGTGTTTCTAGTTCCCTGGTTGTCTAGGTTATTCATAGGAGGATGTAAGGTGGTTCAGGGAGTTTGTTAGGTAGCCTAGTTGTTGCAGGTAGTAGAGAAGGTGTTTAGGGTGTTGCTGGTGATTTGTTGAGGGTGCAGGAGTTCAACAAGAGTCCTAGTATGTCAGCAGGGGTCAGGGGGTCTTGATGTAGTTTTAAGTGAGTTTTATGCAGGATGTGCAGTTGGTTTTTGGTGAGCTGAGAGATCTTGTGTCTTTGTTTTCTTTTGCTGGATGTTTCAGGTGTTTGTGGGAGAGTTGGAATCTGATAGTTAGTATAAGCTATGATGGATTTTGCAGTGTTCTAGGAGCTAGTTTCAGGGTATAGTTGCTTTGTCAGTGAGGCGCAGGAGTGTGTCTGGTATTTGAAGGAAGTGGTGCATGGAGTTGGAATCAGTCCAAAGGGTGCAGGTTGGCCAGGTGATTGTCCTAGCTGATGTGTGAAGGTTAGGGGTCTGTGAGTTCAGGTAGTGTGAGTTCAGATTGTGTGAGTTTCAGGCAGTGCGAGGGAGGCTTGCTGGCTGCGCAGGTTGATGTGTGTGCTTGTAAAGGGAATCTGGATATTTTGCATGTGGATTAGAACTAGTGTGGCAGGTTAGGTCTTCCAATTCCTGAGATTGTGTTAAGTTATTTGGGGCGAGTGTTCCAGTTCTAGTAAGTCATTTTCGGAGGCCTATTTTAGTTTCAGGTTTGTATATTGGGTTAAGTTTCCCAATCAGAAGTTCTCCTCTTTATATCAGCCTCTCCTTCGTTTTATTGTTAAGTGTCAAAGAATCCGGCTTAAATTTCTCTTTGGTTCTCTTAGTTCATGCTTGTGTTTTTATCTAGCTTGTTTCTTCCTGAATCCCCTTCTGCTTTGGTTTAGATTCTCACTCTAGTGTTAGTCTTTTGTTGGTTCTGTTTCTGTTTACTCTTATAACTAAGCTATCGAGGTGAGTAAATTAGCTTGGTTGTTAGCTTTATGTTCATTTTAGTTCTATGAAGTAGTTGTCAAGCTTCATTTGGATATCTCTATACTATTAGGGTACGATTATCAAAGAAATTTCATGTCTTATTATGATAAATGGCACTAGAATTTTCTCATTGATAGCTAAAGGTGACATTTTAAGTTGGTGATATCGGTAAGTTTAGCGGCATTTCCTTTTAATTTTCTTTCATATCTGCTTTGGTTTTGAATTAAAGTGAGAAATGGTATCTGATTCATAAATATAAAAGAAAGAGTTTTGTAAAGTGAATGACATGAAGAGCAGCTAACATACAGTGGTCATAATACAACTAAGCAAGTAGTTGGTTTATTCTTAAAGTACCATCAGTTTGTTTCAATTCTTAGCCTATTTCATTAAGATGACATAAAACTCAATTAGTTTGAATAATTGGTCTCTATTTTCCTGTTCTTTTTTTTGTTAGTATCATAATCTAAAGGTAAATGTCGTCTGTTAGGGATATTTTGAAAACTTGAAACAAATGAAATGTAGTTCTGTTAATGTAGAATAAAAGATGACACTGCTTAAACTTGCTTTTATGCCCCTTCCTTTCTTTGCTTTATGAATACTATTACGAGTGCTAATCTTATCTTTTTTCTACATTTTGCATGAACACTTGGGACGAGTTTGAGTTGGTAAACTCACAAACTGGGTTGGTTGTCTGCATTGGAGTTTGTATGATCCGCTTCGCATTTTCGGGACTTGAGATCCCCAAAAATGCAAAAAGAAAAAATAAAAATCACAAAATCCAAGGCTCAATGATTGAGTTTGCGCTTCCGGGTTCTACCTTCTAAACTCCCTCTCTCCCGTCCCCTTTAGAAAAGCATGTTTTAGGAGCCCTGTAGAATAAAAATGGTATTTGAATTGTGAATAATTATTGTAAATTACTTAAATTATTTTTATATGAATGCTTTGTATCATTTCTTTGCGAATCGCCAATTAATTTATGGATGTTTAGAATCATTAGTCAATTAATGAGTGCAAAATCAAATTCGACTAAAAAATCGTACCCTCGTCATAATTCGCATTTGAATTGCTTCTTTATTTATTATATTAAATATTTAATTATTTATTTATCTAATCTAATTCATCTATTTAGTTAATCAATTAAAATTTCCATCATTTATTTATTTTGTACTTAATCTAATTTATTTAATTTTAATTAATTATTTATTTAATCAATTAAAGATTTATTTATTTATTTATTTATTTAATCAATTATTATTCGTTTACTCCTTTATTTAATTAAAATTGATAAGTACTCATTTATTTAATTAAGTTATTTATTTGCTTATTTATTTATCTATTTATTCAATCAATTAATTAATCCTTTATTATTATCTGATTATTTATCTAGTTTGTTTTATTTAATTATCTAACTTCATTTAACTTTTACTTATTCTATTAATTAATCAATTGATCATTATTTCATTATCCATTTAACTAATCTTAAATTGGGTCATCTATTTATCTAAGTATCGGCATAATTAAAATCTTATCTTATTTATATTATTCCTATTATCCTTATATAAAATTAGCTTTATATACTTATTATCCTTAACAAATTCGTGAAAACCGCCGGATTGACCGCATTAAGCGGATTTTCGAAAGCGCTCACGCTAGGGACCTTCTTTCGATTTTAAAAGAACCACTGAATCTCTGAATTTATTTTCTTTTTTAAAATAAGGAAGAAATTCACTCTTTAGTTAACTTAGGTTCCTAATAATTCTTAAATTAGGTGGCGACTCCAAAGAAGCCCTTTGAAGTCCCACTTTGTTGAAATTACATCCCGATGCATACTTGTATGTATTTCTCGGGAGGGTTCAACAGTTGTGCTAGTTGATGATTCTGAAGATGAGGAAGAAGAAATTGTTCCTTTGACCAGGAAAACAAGAACATCTCAGAGGAGGTCTGCACAGACTGCTGAGAGATCTTCTAGTGCTGGTCCTGTGTCAAAGAGAACAAGATCTTCTAGGAGAGCTCTGGTATATGAAAGTAGTGAGTCTGAAAGAGAAGCTTGTAATCAAGAAGAGGAGGCTGAAAGTGAGAGTGATGGAAATGAGGCTGCAAAGAATTTGCACACTGATTATGACAAAAGGAAATTGTTAAAAGGAAGGGTGCTTGCTGATATGGCAGAAGAAGGGATGGTTTGGTTGCTGCAGAAACTTGAGAAACAAGGCTGGAAGGACATGTTCCTTAAGATCAGAAGGAAGATAGCCAGAGATAAAGTGGTTGAATTCTTTTTCAGCTGCTCCATTGATAGCCAGTGAATGGAAAGGATATTTCCTTTAATGCACAAGAACTGAGTGAACTGCTTGATATCCCTTCTGTGGACTATGATGATATATTAAGGGTAAATGGCCTGACCTAACAGGTTTGCCTACTGCCTTGGAGATTACAAGCAAGTTTGTTGAGAATTCTCAAGAGGAAAAACCAAGGGCAATAAAGAAGTGTGAAATGCAACCACATGATCAACTTCTGTTTGAGTTTGTTAATAAGATCATGTTTCCTAGGCAAGAAAAAAGATCCAAAGCAAGTTTCTTGGACCTGGTCCTTATGGAGTTGTTGGACTCTGACAAGCAGATTAATTGGCCCATGTTTATGGTGCATTTGATCACTAAGGTGGTGACTAGAAAGAAGAAAAATGCTCTGCCACAATGGCGGACCCAGGATTTTTGTTAAGGGGTATCAACATTTAAACAAGTTAACATATGAAACAATTAAGGGGACTCAATGTAGAGTATATACACATGCAAAAAAATTTTTTACCCATCTACGTAGTGTATTTTTCCCGTGAAGGGGTGTCAATTGTTACCCCTTCACCACATGTAGGTCCGCCTATGCTCTGCCATATGGATTTATTCTTACTGATTTATTTGATAAGTTAGGCCTTCCACTGATGGAAGTAAAAACTGCTACAAAGAAGGAAAGGTTTGGGGCTACTACACTGATCAATTGTGTCAGGACAGTAAATGATGAGCCTACTACTTGTGGGGCTACTATTGTTGGTACTTGAAAGGGACCATTGAACAATAAGGTTAGGGTGTTAAGGCAACAAATTGATATGCAAGCTGCTGAGATTAAGAGGTTGGAGGAAGAAAGAGACTTTTGGAAAGCTGAAGCTGCTAAGGCAAAAGAAACAAATGAAAGGATGATTCAGATTATGTTTGAGTTGCTGCAGGAAAAGTCTCAAGGACCTGGTCCTTCCACCACCTGATACCCAAAACCTAGAAGCCATATTTTGTCTAGTGGGATTTAGATTAGTTCTAGTTTCCTAGCCTTCTTATCTTTAGTTTTTGACTAGTTTAGTAGTACTTGCTTAGTTTGTTTCCCTTGGTTGAAAATCTTTTGCTTATGATGTTATATCTTCGATGGCTATTATCATTTCAATGCAGTTGCTTTTTGTTGGATTATGTTTGCATTTTGAGTTGCCTCAATGGCTATGAATTGATTATTTTTATTGCTTACAATAATTCTGACTTATGAAAGCTTTTCAATGATGCCAAAAGAGGGAAGAGTAAGTATGACTTTGCTTCTGATATTTATAACCAGTTTAAAGAACCTGATCCTTAATGATAAAATTGATTTCTACTAATATTGTTTTTAAGTTGCAAGTCGTGGTTGAGGACATTAAGGATATGAAGCAAAGTCTATAAATTTGTCATCATCAAAAAGGGAGAAAATGTTAGCTTGACTAAGCTTGGAAGTTTTGACTGATGACGAAAGAACAAATCCAAGGACGTGTTCCTTTGGATCACAGCAGCTGAATAATTATGCAGAGTCAATTAAGCGGAAAAATTAATTATTTTCCTAAAATCTAATGTTTATCTTGATAATCATGCAGAGATGTACATGATTAGAAAAGATAGCATAAGATTGGGATAAGGCTTGAAGATAAGCAAGGAGTTCAATTACGACTCAAACACTTGAAAGGCTTTGGAGTTCTAATTGCTCAAGACTTCTCAAGATCTCAAGGCTATAAAGAGAGAAGCATTTGAGCTGTTGAAGGTACGCACAAATATAGAGAGATTAGAGCAATAATATTGAAGCAATTCTGAATTGTATTTGAGCAGTCGTCTAGCTACAGGGAACTAAGTGAAGAACATGTTCCTTAGGATTCAGTTTATATTGTTCTCAGTCTTAGTTCATCTGTAGTAGAATCTATCAAGTTGTACTATTTACTTTCATAGAAGTTTTATAAGAGTGCACATCATTCAAGTCTTGTACTTAGAGAAACTTCACTGATTGTGAAAGGAGTCACTAGAGGATTAGAGTTAGTCTTAGGTTAGTAAGAAGGAAGTCTTGTAACCAAGTGAGTTTTTCAAATAGTAAAGTTGAAATCCTATTTGAGAGAGTAGGTCGTGGTTTTTTACCCTAAGTCAAAGGAGGTTTTCAACGCTAAAATTTTGTGGTCATTTACTTACTTTTACTTATTTCGCAATTAATCAGTAAAGGAACACATAGAAAGAACTGGTCCTTCCGTAGTGGTATGTCTTGGGAAATATCACTTGGATATAGATAAGTGTAGGCAGCAAGTTTACAAGAATGAGGCTGTCCCAGCTCCCATCCCAAAGCATTTCAAGCTACAGATCTTGAAAAAAAAATGAGTGTACGACGGACCCAGCTGATCACGTGGCTGAGTACATGGCCATGGTGAAAAGCAATGATCTAAGCCCAGTGTTAAAGGAGTACATGATCTTGAAGAAATTTGAAGACACCTTAGAAAAATGTGCATTACGCTGGTATATGCACCTACCCTCTGAGTCCATCTCAAATTTTAATGAATTGGCTGACTTGTTCATTAAAGTTCATACTGGAGCTCAAAAGATCCTCAAGCGAAAGGAGGATATATTTGAAGTTAAGCAATGGTATCAGGAGCCTATTAAGGACTTCCCCGAGCGCTTCCAAGCGGAGAGAATGGAATTGCCAACAATGGATGACAATTTGGCGATCATGGCATTCAAAAAAATATCAATGTCAGTAACTCTGAGGCTGCTGCTGAGCTAAAGAGAGATCTCCAGCAGTGGCAAGCACAAACCTGGGATGCATTACACAATAGAGCCACCACTAAAGTTAGGCTTGATGAAGCAGAATGGAAAGTAGCGGGTCGAAGCTCTGGTTGTAGAAATCGCCCCGAGTCTTCTCGACGCGCCGATGTGCCTCGAGGGAACTCGAAAGGTCGATATGATCCTTATAACTCCTAAAAGCAGCATGTGAGCTAAAGGCTCGGAGGACAGCATGTGAGCCAAAGGCTCAGATGAAAAGTGAACACAAATTCTAATCGGAAGAATGTCGCAGGATCATCCTTAGTGTGTAAAGAGAAGGATTTGCATCGTATCTCTGAATACATTTCAATGTGTTGAATGCAGAGTTGCTGAATGCATTAAAAAGAATGAGTGATCAGGGGGTGAGACTCTCGAAGGATATGAGAACGGCCCTTAGAAAGAGGGACCACAACCTCTACTGCAATTTTCATGCCGACTATGGGCACCTCACCGAGGAATGTAAGGCGTTGCACATCGAGGTGGCCCATTTGTTGAAAAAGAGCATGTTGGAGGAGTATGTGACCAATAAGGGAAAGCAGAATTTTGCAAAGAATAGAGGAGATGGACAACCACCGAGGGCCCCATCCCCTAAAAAAAATTGTTAATGTGATAACGGGGGGATCTGAGTTAAATAGCGTGAACTTTACCATCGCAAAGAAGTTTGCAAAGCTCTCCATTACGATGGAGAATGGAACTCGAAGTGGCGGTTCAGGTAAAGACATTGTATTTGATGATGACGATTGTGATGGGATGATATTTTCCCATCACGATGCTTTAGTTATTATACTGAGAATCCATGACTCAGACATCAATCGAGTCTTAATTGACTCCGAGAGCTCAGTAAATATCATCAGCTACGGGGCAGTAAAAAAGATGTGGTTAAAAGAGCCACGTGCATAGTTTCTGCCACCGTAAGAGCTGCACCAAATGGCGGGATTCCATGAGGAGCAGTCATCGATCCTTTAGACGCGGTCTCATTTGGAAGTCCCACTATTGTTGCACCCAGAGGAACAAAGTTTAGGATGCTTCGGTTGGGAGCCACGGGTGGAGTGTTGGTGGGAGTGTATTGGCCCTTACACTTTCCGCAATAGTTTGTAATGAATTACGCATGTCAGTGTTAAATATGCCTTGTTCTAAAATTGCTCTTGAACTTGCTGCATAAAGTTCATAATATATGCATTCTAAGCATCATTTAACCCCGATGAGGTGGGGTCAGCTGGTGGTGGAGGTGGAGGTGGAGGTGGAGGAGGAACAAAAGCACCATCAGTAGTGCCAGTTTGCCCAACGGTGCATGACTGATTCCTTCAATGCTATCAGTAGTGCCAGTTTGCAATGCAATGCAAGATGGTGCAATGCAAACCCGAAGGAATTGCTAAGCACAAACGCGGAAGAAAACAAGAAAGATAAAAGATAGAAGCAAGACAAAACTTGCTTCTTTCGAAAGAACAGTGAGGAACCTGTCTCAAAGCTCGATCGAAAGGGATACAAGAATCACCCTAACTATGCAACAATCCTCAAGAGAACATGCCTCTTGCAAACTGAATGATCAAAGAGGAATGTTCAATCGGATTAACCGAAAGCCACAAGTCCATAAAAGCCCTCACCGGGGTTTTGCTCACGACGGAGACAAGAAGAAATGTGCTCGGCACTTTCATTCAATTCATCAATGTTCAAAAACTAGCTATCTACAATGAAAGGAAACAAGGTTTATATAGGAAATACTAAGGGTAAACTAGTAAAAGGGTCACAGGCGACCAATAGGAATAAGCCACGCAGGGCTGAATTAAATTGTATTCGGCAGACTTTGTCTTCGGTAAGCCTTGGCTTCGGTTCTCGATTGTCTGCTCGAACACACTTGTTGCCTTCGGATGCTCAATTGTCTTCGAGCTCATTGTCCTCGGTCACTTTGCCTTCGGGCTCAAATCTGAAGATAATGCCTTCGATTCTTGAGCTCGGCCACTCAGCTTCGGAGCAATTGTTTTCCTTCGGCCAGGCTAAGTGAACATGCACATCGTGCAGCAGCTTGGCTTGGCTTCTTGTCATCGGTCTCCTCGGTGGATCGATCACTTGATCAGCACGTGGTCGGGCTGCATCATCCTCCCCTTCTTGAGAAGATTTCATCCTCGAAATCAAGCCCTCCTCGTCCTCCGAAGTTGGACCTACAACACAAGGAACTAAGTCAGCAACATTAAAGGTGTTGGACACGTTATACTCACCAGGGAGGTCGATCACGTAAGCATTGTTGTTGATCTTGGTCAACACTTGAAATGGACCATCCCCTCGAGGAGCCAACTTTCCTTTCCTTTGGTTCGGGAAGCCTTCCTTTCGGAAGTGAACCCACACCCAATCTCCCTTCTTTAATTCCAACTTTTTACGCCCCTTGTTTTTCTTTAAGGCAACCTTTGCATAGGCCTCCTCGAGGTTCTTCTTCACCTTTGCATGCAATTCGATCAAGGCAGCTGCTCATCGAGTACCTTCAAAATCAAGAACAGAATCTCGAGGCAATGGGATTAAATCAAGTGGAATCAAAGGATTAAAGCCATACACACATTCAAACGGGGTCATGTTGATCATTCTATGCACCGTTCGATTGTATGCGAACTCCATCATGGGCAAACGATCAGCCCAGTTTCCAACCTTCCCTTTGGTCATTGCCCGAAGCAACGATCCCAAGGTTCGGTTAACTACCTCGGTCTGTCCATCAGTCTGAGGATGGTGAGACGTCGAGAATAGTAGCTTGGTGCCGAGGGCACCCCACAAACATTTCCAAAAATGACTCAAGAACTTCGAGTCTCGATCACTCACAATAGTACGAGGTACACCATGCAATTTTAACACGTTAGAAACAAACAATGTAGCTACATGCTGTGCATCATCACACTTTTTGCAAGGAATAAAGTGAGCCATTTTTGAAAAAAGGTCAACCACAATGAAGATGCTATCATGTCCTCCCCCCGACCTCGGTAACCCCAAGACAAAGTCCATGGATATATCAACCCAAGGTCGATCAGGCACAGGCAACGGGGTGTACAATCCATGAGGGTTGGACTTCGATTTTGCTTTCTTGCAAACGAGACAAGCGTTGCAAAGCTTTTCCACATCTCGTCGCATTTTGGGCCAATGGAACTGCTCGGTCAAGATACCAAGAGTTTTGTCGACACCGAAGTGTCCCATCAGTCCACCAGAGTGAGCTTCTCGAACCAAGAGCTCTCTCCACGATGACACTGGCACACAAACCCTCCCATTTTTGAAGAGGTAGCCATCATGCCACTGATATTTCTCAACCCTTCGGCCACTCAAGATTGCGTCTCGAACACATTTCAGCTTGGGATCGTTCTCGTACATCGACTTGATGCTTTCGAATCCCATGAGCCTAGAGGCGAGAGTGGTCGCTAAGGCAAATTTCCTTGATAGCGCATCGGCCACAACATTATCTTTTCCCTTTTTGTAATGAATTACATAGGGAAAGCTTTCAATAAATTCAACCCACTTGGCATGTCTTCGATTCAATTTCTCCTGACCTCGGAGATGCTTCAAGGACTCATGATCGCTTTTGATCACAAATTCTCGAGGCCACAAATAATGCTGCCAATGGGCGAGTGCTCGAACGAGGGCATACAATTCCTTGTCGTACATAGAGTAGTTCAAGGTTGCACCCTTAAGCTTTTCGCTAAAGTAAGCGATCGGCTTCGATTCTTGCATCAGCACTCCTCCGATCCCAACTCCAGACGCATCACACTCGACTTCGAATGCTTTGCTGAAGTCAGGGAGTTGCAACAACGGGGCAGAACAAAGCCTCCGTTTCAACTCTTGGAAAGCCCTCTCTTGGGACTCTCCCCACACAAATGGATTGTCTTTCTTCACCAGCTCGGTTAAAGGAGCGGCCATGGTGCTAAAGTCACGAACAAACCTTCGGTAAAAACTAGCTAAGCCATGGAAGCTACGAACTTGTGATACCGAGGTTGGAGTTGGCCAATCTTTGATGGCTTCGACTTTTGATTCGTCGACTTCGACACCATTAGCACTGACAACAAATCCAAGAAAGACTACACGATCGACACCAAAGGCGCATTTCTTGAAGTTGGCATACAACTTCTCTTCTCGAAGCTTTTCGAGCACTTGCCTTAGGTGTTCGACATGTTCATCCACGGTTCTGCTATAAACAAGTATGTCATCGAAATAAACGACAACGAACTTGTTTATGAACGGTTTGAGCACATGGTTCATCAGTCGCATGAATGTGCTCGGTGCATTGGATAAGCCAAAAGGCATCACCAACCATTCATAGAGACCGAACTTGGTCTTGAATGCGGTTTTCCACTCGTCTCCGGGTTTCATTCGGATCTGGTGGTAACCGGACCTGAGGTCTATCTTCGAAAAGCATGAAGAACCACTTAACTCATCTAGCATGTCATCTAATCGAAGGATAGGATGACGATACTTTACCGTTATTTTGTTGACTGCTCGACAGTCAACACACATTCGCCATGTTCCATCCTTCTTCGAGACAAGGATAACAGGAACGGCGCAAGGACTCAAGCTCTCTCGAACGAGGCCCTTGTTCAGCAATTCATCAACCTGCCGTTGGAGCTCTTTGGTGTCTTCGGGATTACACCGGTATGCAGGTTTGTTAGGGATTTGAGACCCTGGCACGAAGTCAATTTGGTGCTCGATTCCTCTCAACGGAGGTAATCCACCTGGCATTTCCTCGGGAAACATATCCTCGAAGTCCTGCAAAACTTTACGAACAAACAAAGGCAAAGGGTTATCATTAGAAAAATCATCATTAGAGTTTAGAAAGATACCCTTGTGTACGAGGCAAATCATCATCTGACCGTGGTCGTTGCCTCGTAAGATCTCACCGGGTTGCATGATTGCACAAATTCCTTTCACTTCGATCGGTGAGTTTGTCTCTTCGGGCCCCAATTTTGCTCCTATCGGAAGCTTAGCTTTGGCCGCTTCTTTCAATTCTTTCATCCGTTTATAGTCCTCGGTGACTTGTTTTGGAGACAAGGGTTTGAGTACGAAACTCTTCCCATCAAGCTTCACAGTGTAAGTGTTGGATCTGCCATTGTGAATAGCTGTTCGGTCATACTGCCATGGTCGACCCAATAGCAAATGACAAGCTTGCATCGGAACCACATCGAATATCATTTCATCTTGATACTCTCCGATTTTGAACTTGATCCACACTTGTTTGACAACTCTCAATTCTCCACACTCATTCAGCCATTGTAACTTGTAAGGGTGGGGATGCTTCATCGTAGGTAATCCCATTTGTGAAACCAAAGTTTGGCTCACTACATTGGCACAACTACCGGAATCAATGATCATCGAACACACCTTTCCCCTCACTCGACATCGGGCATGAAAGAGGTTTTCTCTTTGGTTGTCCTCTTCTTCAAGAGTCATGCAGCTCAAATTCCTTCGAACCACAAGAAACATTTCAGGATGATCAGCTTCGGCAGCCTCATGATCATCATCAACTTCAGCTCGATCAGTCTCCTCGATAATTTCCTCCTCGGTGTCACTCGCTTGCTCATGGACGGTTCCATCTTCGAGCAGAAGCATAACTTTGCGAGTTGGAAACTCTTTTGCCATGTGACCATAACCTTTGCATTTGTGACACTGAATATTTGAAGCACTAGGAGAGTTGAGTTGAACTTTACCTCCCACTTCTCTCGACTGGTTAACGGTCACACCTCTTTCGAAGGGTCTCTTCGAATCTCGAACAGTGTTAGCACTTGCTTGGTTTGGACTTTTCCATTCTTTACTTCGGTTCAAAGGAGTAGAAGTAGTGACTCCTCGATACCGGTTTGCCTTATCGTCCTTCACCAATTTTTCAGCTTCGGTGGCAGCATCGAACAGATCTTCCAACGTGTGATACACGTGGAGTCTCAAGTGAGATGACACATCCCTAGCCAAGCCTTTTTTGAATCTGATAATGGCTTGCTCTTCGTCTTCGACCAGATCAAGATTCAATCGAACCTTTTCAAATTCATCGTGGTACTCTTGAACTGACTTGGACCCTTGTTTCAGCTCATACAACTTTTGCATTTGAGTTTGCCTGTACTTGGCACTCAAATACTTACCATCCATCGCTCTCATCAACTGTGGCCACGTATTGACTACTGGATAGTCATTTCTTCTTCTATGCCTCTTGTCAGATTCCCACCATGTTGATGCATAGGCTTCGAACGAAGCAATGGCATGGGCAGCTTTTCTCTCATCGGTCATCTCATTGGTTTCAAAGATGCGCTCCATTTTAAGCTTCCATTCAAGATACTCATCGGGATCACTAGTTCCTTTAAAGGGTGGAATAGTGATCTTGACACTGTTCAAGTTTGAGTCTCGAACACCTCTAGCCTGTTCGGGAAACTCATCATCTCGATCATTAGCCTCACGCTCAATATTTCTTTCAACATTTGCGCCTCGGCCTCGACCTCGGAAATTTCCACGACCTCCCAAGTTTTGATAAGCAGCTTGGGGATTGCCCAAGTTTTGATAAGCAGCTTGGGGATTGCCCAAGTTAAGTTCTCTTCGAATTGCTTCACTCGTCAACTGATGTTGTCGAAGAAGCTCAGCATACAGCTCAGGTTTCATCGGAGTGGATTCGCTCGTTCCAGCGCCGGACCCATGCATGGCCACGGACGCGCTTCCTTGTTCGAGTTGAGTTACTCGAGCACTCACTCCTCTCACATCGGCACTGATGCCTTGTATCGCACCCATGAGATCGGCTAACGACAACTCGGGCTTCTCAATGCTTTGGCCATCGTTTCCAGCCATGGTACCTGCACAAGTCAAAGATCAAACAAATGTTAGGGTTAGAAATCACCTCACACACTCCCTCACCTTTGATGGGTGGCACTCGGGTCCACTCAATTTATGGGTTCGGTTTTTGATCACTCAAGGACTTGGTAACAGTGGCTCGTCTGATTGATCGGTCCTCTAAGATCCTTCAAGTTCGACAATAGTAACTGCCTCTTCGGGAAGAGTGAAGTGATGTTCGACTCGATGGAACTGACGCTTTTTAACTGAGCTCGGGGAGTCAAAAGAATTTCTACGAAAGTTTGGACTTCGGTCACCCCTTCGCACGTATTCCTATCAGCTTAAAAGAGTTAGTACGACCTCGAGTAGGACAATTACTCAAAAGATCCACCAACTAGAATTTGACACGAAAGAAAGTGAGAACCTAGGAGAATCTACCCTTTGATTCCTTTTTGGAATCTTTTTCGATCACACCCACTCCTGTCCGTACAAGAGTGGTCCCTCCTTGGTACGGATAGGGTTTTACCTTATCCACTTTCCTTTTTCAGCCGACAATTTTCACCTGGGGTTTTGATGTTAAAATTTTAACCCCTTTCTTCTTCAATGGAACAGTGAACTTTTACTCCGGTGTACGGACAATATCAAGATTCGTTCACAGTCCACTAACAACAGATTAAGCTCAAGATTTGGGTCGTCTCCGGTTGTACAACGTCGGAGATCACTCCAGTTCCAAGCGAAGCTAAGAACACAGCTCACGTCGCCCGTACACTGTCAACAATGTCAACACGCTTCCGGCGTACGGACAGTGTCTATAGCAGTGGAACTTCGATTTTAAGCACAAAAATCGACCCAAATACCTCAACAACCTCCAATTTTCATCGGTAAACACCAAACACAACTGGGGTTCGATTTTCAACTTCACCACGTCAAGAACAGTCCAAAAATTGAAGGAAAAACCCTAGTTACAAACGATGTACGTCGGGTATCCAAATTGATCCTAAGACAGTGGTGAATCCAAATATATGACTATTTAATCTAACAATCAATCAGTCAACACAAATTTTTGAATTTTCTTCTTTATACTTTATTTTTTTTTTTTTTTGTAAAATAAGAACAGACAGAAAATTAAAGATAAGATGAACAAGGAACGTGGATTCGTAGGAACGAAATCCAAGTCTTGCTCTGATACCAAACTGATGCAATGCAAACCCGAAGGAATTGCTAAGCACAAACGCGGAAGAAAACAAGAAAGATAAAAGATAGAAGCAAGACAAAACTTGCTTCTTTCGAAAGAACAGTGAGGAACCTGTCTCAAAGCTCGATCGAAAGGGATACAAGAATCACCCTAACTATGCAACAATCCTCAAGAGAACATGCCTCTTGCAAACTGAATGATCAAAGAGGAATGTTCAATCAGATTAACTGAAAGCCACAAGTCCATAAAAGCCCTCACCGGGGTTTTGCTCACGACGGAGACAAGAAGAAATGTGCTCGGCACTTTCATTCAATTCATCAATGTTCAAAAACTAGCTATCTACAATGAAAGGAAACAAGGTTTATATAGGAAATACTAAGGGTAAACAAGTAAAAGGGTCACAGGCGACCAATAGGAATAAGCCACGCAGGGCTGAATTAAATTGTGTTCGGCAGACTTTGTCTTCGGTAAGCCTTGGCTTCGGTTCTCGATTGTCTGCTCGAACACACTTGTTGCCTTCGGACGCTCAATTGTCTTCGAGCTCATTGTCCTCGGTCACTTTGCCTTCGGGCTCAAATCTGAAGATAATGCCTTCGATTCTTGAGCTCGGCCACTCAGCTTCGGAGCAATTGTTTTCCTTCGGCTAGGCTAAGTGAACATGCACATCGTGCAGCAGCTTGGCTTGGCTTCTTGTCATCGGTCTCCTCGGTGGATCGATCACTTGATCAGCACGTGGTCGGGCTGCATCAGTTGTCCACTATTGTAACAGGTTAAAACGAACGTGAATGAACGTATTAGACAACCTTGGAACAAAGCATAATTTAGTGATCCCCACAGTACACCAAATAGTATGGGTCTAAATGCGGCTTTAGAATATAATTGAATTTATTTTGGGTTTACAAGCAATTGTTTGTATCAAGAATGCAATAAATAAGAAAGCAACTAAAACTAGCAATGAAATAGGAACGTAAGAATCAAGACTTCACTATTGAATGATTGAGATTACAATATGCTAGAGCTTTGGCTATATATCTGTGAATGCCTTTACATTGATACATGGGTGCTATTTATAGCCAATAGGTTTGAGACAATTATGGGCATTAATGAGCTCACTTTATGCACTTAAATCGTGTCTAACCTATGATCCCCTTATTAAATGTTGAGATCGTCGGCGGAGATCATGAGGCAGCAAGCACGCTTAAGTCGATCCGCCTGCTCCGACGCTTAGACTTGTCTGGTTCGGGGCCTCGTGCCACTCGTCTGGGGATCTGGTAACCTTAAGCCTCAGGGCTTGTCCTCATGCTCATAACATAACTCCTCGTGGGTGCGATACAATTCCCGTGGTCGACGCCTCGAGCGTTACACCTCGGTTGCCACGTGTCATCATTGTAACTTTACCCATATATCAAGGAAACTAGCATATTTGTATAACCATAAAAAATATCATCTAATTAATTACTTGTTTGGGAGACAAGGTAAATATATTTACTTGCCTAATATGTAGGGCCACATTAAAATCTCAAAAATAGACGTCAGTCTAGCTAACAGCGGTGTCTTGAAAATAGTCCAAACAAACATGTATAGCTCGTTTTGCAATGGATGCTGAGTTTGTAGCTTTAGACAAAACCGGTGAAGAGCTGAATTTGTAGCTTTAAAAAAAGTCGCTGAAGAAGCTGAATGTCTCTAGAATTTCTTGGAAGACATTTCATTTTGGTCCAAGTTCTTCTGGTCCAAGCCGCTGGCAGCGATTTGCATGCATTGCGATAGTCAAACGGTAATATGAAGTGCTGGGAGCATAATGTATAATGGAAAAAATCGTCATATATGATGAAGAAATAAAATCGATAGACAACTGCTCTCTAGGGGAATTATCACAATTGACTATGTAAAGTCGATGTATAATGTGTCGGATCCACTGGGACTATAGCCAAGGACAAGTGACCTATGGTGGTAACTCTACCATGAAGACTGGATATCTCAAGATCTAGGTTCAAGGAGCTCAAACAAAGTTGCGAGTGACGCTTCACTATTTTTAAACAAAATTTATTTTGGTTCATTCTCGTGATGAGACAATGTCTAGTACCAAGTAAATCACCTATGTAAGTGTGAAGTAGAAGCCGCTTCACAGAGAATTGGCAGCTTTTCACAGATTATCTAAGTTTGATTTAGAATTACTATCAAATAGTGTACATCTATGGGATTGCATGTTTAGAAATGATCTATGTATGTGTGAAGTGGAAGCCACTTCACTGAGAATTCTATAAGGCCAATTCTTTACGGGCTTATGAAATCATGCGGTGTTTATGGCTGAAACAAACACAACAATTAGAACCAAAGACGGATAAGGGTTAATTGTGTGACATATGTTGACTAGGTATACACTAAAGCTCGATATTTCAAAGATACTAAATCTACTAATTAACTGAGTATATCTGATATATATTCACTATGGAAAGTTCAAAGGGTAACCTACTTATCCTGATGCGATTGATCCTTAGTTACGAATCACACAAGTTTTTCCTGCATATTTTTTATCATATAGTCATTCCCTTTTATGTAGGGGATTGTTGGGTTTTATAAAAGTAAAGTATTGTGAAGAGAAATGTTGCAAAAGTGAAAAGACTCCATTTATAAAGGAAATGCACTTTCTCCCACATTGGTAGAGAAAAAGAGTTTGTTTGGGTACTTATAGAGAAGTACTTCTACTAACTCCTAAAATGGTTGAGAAAAAGGGAAGCCTCACGCAGTCATCGTCGTCGCTCCTCTGCTTGGCTTCGGCTTCGAATTTGGATTCGGATTCTGTCAATTAATATGATATTGACTAATATTTTTAGACCAACAAATATTATTTTATTTTACTAAATATTAATTTTTTTAAAAATTTTTTTGTTTGACTGTTTGTAGAACGGTAGCACTTATTTAATTTCCCAATTAGATTCTTGCGTTGAATTTAATAAACAACTTCTTGCGTGGACGTTTTTCGTAAATATCCACTTCAAAAAGGATGCCTTTTGAATGGCACCTTTTCATTCCTTCCTCCCTTTTTGGCTATAAATACTGTATATGCCTTCAAATTTTTTACCACGAAAAATTCTGAATTCATCTCCTCTTCTTTATACATCATTGCTTTCAAAGTAAAATAAGTGAATCGTGTGTTTTTCTCTATTATTTGAGTTTGCCAATAACTTCGTGGTTTGCAGTGCCGCTGCTGTAGAGTTAAACATACCGTTCTACCCTGAAAAGAATTAATTTATGAACCTTAGGCAATAGTGAGGAAATTAGATTCTTTAAGGGTGCACAAACTTGTGGGTTAGAATATATACAAATCTTAATATTTGCTTCTTTTAGTTTCTGTTTAAGTCACTCTCGAAGATCAGAAGTTTAACATATAATCTTTGCATTTTTGGCCACTAAGAAAATATGCATCAAAGTTTTCTTTGAGCTAATTTGTCACTAAATATAAAAGTTGTCATTTTGTTGGGACTAATTAAAGTGGCAGGAGTATCATGTATATTGTACAAGGGAGTGCGAGTATATCCTAATATATTGTCATCCACGAAATATACTTCTCAACCTCCCCCCCTCCCCCAAAAAAAGTTGGTCTTTATTTTTAATTATTTATCTCTTTTAATGTAAAAATATTTTTAATTTAATATTTTTTGTAAATAACTTTAAGGTCGTTTTTGTTATTTTAACATAAAATATTTTTTTATCGTTTGTACAAACACATAACTTCTTATAGCTAGTTTCAGTACTGCCAACCAAATACATACTACCGGAAGAAAATCGCTATCTTCCGACCGATAGTTCTGACGGAGTGTTGGCCTTCGTACGTTCTGATAGACAGCCGTCGATTCATAATTAATTTCTTCAAAACTTCTTTCAATATTCCGACGACTGTCCATGGAATATGTAACAAAAAAATTTAAAACAAATATTAATTATTTACCGACGGCTGTCCGTTGGAACGTGAAGAGATCGACGCTAGATCTGGTCATTGTGTTCCTACAGACCATCATCGGAACTCACTTAAATTAGCTTACCCCAATTTCTTTCACCCATTCTCCTCTATTTCTTTCTACTTTCTCTCCTCTCTCAACAAAAAGTTTCCACAGCGTCCATCTCCTCAAATTTCACAAATCCTTCTTCCCTAATCCATCAATCTCCTCTAATTAATTCGAGGTAAGTTTCTTTCTTTTCTTTTTTTCTTTCCGCAATCATTCTTCCCCCAAAAAAAGAAAATCCCTAACTGAGGTTAGTTTTTTCTTCTTTAATTTACAACAGCCATCTCCGGCAGTCGTGTCCGAAAAACCCTTATCTCTGACAACCATGTTTGACAGCGGCAGACAGAATCTGAAGTAAGTTTTTTTTTTTTTTTGTATTTTAAGATTTATTAACATAATCCTTATGGTTTGTGTAGAATTTTTTGTTAGATCTACTACTTCTCCTTTAGTTTATAATTTATCACTATTAGTTTATGCTATAACATGATCCCTAAGCAATAGAGAGATTTAATTGAATAACATCAGTATGGCTAAAAGTTGAAGTTTTGTTGGAGAATTTAGTAAATATTACACATGTTCAATACAATATTTTTTAGTATAACCTATAGACGCCATTAATATAATCCATCAAAATTTTATTTAAATGTTGGATTACTATGATCCTTATTGTGTATGAATACTATTTTATCAATGAAAAAATTCCTAATTTAATGAGAAAATTTACTTTCTTATTTTTTACTAGTAAAAGAGATTTAAAAAGAGCAGATTAATTAAAATAATTATATCATTATTAGAAAAAGAATGAGAAAATAGGATAAAAACTCCAAAAATGAATACCGCATAACTTTTTATTCCTTCTATTTTGTTTTACCTTTCATGAGTAATTTCCAATTTCAAGATTTAAAGAACGTTTTATTAGTTTTGTTGTAAAGTTATGAATACTTAAAATCCTTTATTAGTTCTCTACATTATTTGTAAAGTTACGAATACGATAACAAGTTGTTGAACTTCTTTGCTAGTGTAAAATAATTTAATCTTTTTTATTGTTCTAAATATCTCAATTTGTAATATTTGTGTAGATGGAACATGAAAATCGTAGTTGGATGAAAAATAGGATTAATCCCAGACGTCGAGGGATGAAGAAAAAATATGTAGTTGGGGTTGAAGTTTCTTGCTAAGGCTAGAACGCTTGATGAATATATAAGGGAGGTAAATATTAATATCCTTGTGTGGAGTGCAAGTTTATAGACATGTGTAAACTGGATGAAGATGAACTCCAATTTTATAAAAGAGGATTTATGTCAAATTTTTTCTTGTCAACTGCACATGGAGAGTTCGATCCTAGTGTCGGTGATGTCAATTTCCAAAATGCTTATGCCGGTGGGAGTAGTTCGTATGCCGAGAATGAGTTTCATAATTATCGGATGCATGAAATGATTAATGATGCTTTTGTGGTGTACCCAGGGGAACCGTCTCAACCTAATGTTGAGCATTCCCTGGATGATGAAGCAAAGCTCTTCTATGAACAGTTGGAAGAAGCTACTCGTCCATTGTATGAGGGCTCAATGCATTATAAGTTGTCAGTAACAGTTGGATTGCTAAGTATTAAATTAGATTATAGTATATTTCAAGCAGGTATGGACTCCATCATTGGGCTTATGAATGAACTTCATCCAAATAACTAGAGCTAGCTAGTATGTACTATGATACAAAGAAATTGATTTCCATGTTAGGACTTTCTTCAAAGAGAATTGACTGTTGTAACAATAGTTGCATGTTATTCTATAAGGATGATGTGGTATTGCAGAATTGTATATTTTGTGATCAAGCTCGTTTTAAGCCAGTCACAAATGATAAATAGAAGAAGGTCCCAGTTAAGGCGATGCATTACTTACCCTTACACCTAGATTAAAGAGGTTGTATGCGTTAATGAGCTCTGCTCCTCATATGAGATGACACCATGAACGTACAAAACAACCTGGTATTCTATATCATCTATCATATGATAAAGCATGAGAACATTTTGATAGGGTGTATCCGGTATTTGGTAATGAATCAAAAAATATTAGGTTGAATTTATGTTTTGATGTGTTCACTCTATTTGCTGTCTTTGCCTCACCATCTTGTTGGCCCGTATTTGTTATGCCGTATAATCTTCTGGCAGAAATATGTTTAAAAGTTCATATATTTTCCTAACTTGCATTGGCTCGGGTCCACATAACCCAAAAGGCTCGATTGATGTATTTTTACAACCTTTGATTGATGAGTTAAAGTTAATATGGCATGAAGGTGTGGAAACATATAATTTTCAACTTAAGAAAACTTCATATTGCAAGCTGCTTTGATGTGGACTATGAATAATTCTTTTGCTTATGGAATGTTGTCTGGGTAGTCCACTGCTGGTAAGCTTCATTACTCTTATTGTATGGAAGACACAAAAGTATTCACTGTGAAACTTGAAGATAAGAACACATGGTTCGACTGTCAACAACGATTCTTGCCAATGGATTATCCGTTTAGGAAAAATACTAGTGCATTATAAAGAATCTGACTTATTTTGATGTTTCTTCACGAAGGTTGTCTAGAGCAGAAACTTGGAGGTGAAGGAATATCTATGTCAAACGAGGAGGAAGAATTTATTGATAACATTGAAACAATGGAGGAAGAATTAGTTTATGAAAATGAAGCAAGCGATGCTGATTGACATGTTGGTAGTTTGATGTTGTGTTATCTTTAGACTTTGATTTGTTGTGTTATCTTTAGACTTGTATTTTGAATGTTTTATACTTGTATTAGAAAGTTTAGACTTAGATTTTAAAGCTTTAACTTATGTTAGATAGTTTAGACTTGAAAATCGTAGTTAGACTTATGTTTGTAGTTATTGAATTATTGAGAAATAGTTATTTTTGGTTATTGTGGTATTTTGACAGGTGATGTTCCTACTAATGCAGATTTTCAATATTTTTCGGCAATATACCGACTAATTCTGTTGAAAATTTAGACAACAATTTTCGGCGGACTTCTGTAAAAATATTTTAAAAAATTAAAATATTTTTCAGTTTCCGACAGCCTGCCATCAGAATTTTAAGCGTTACCTTTTTAAAACATTTCGATGGACGGTCGTCAAAATAAAAAGAACGTCCAAGTCGTCTGGAATTTAAATATCCGACGACTCTCTGTCGGAAGGTCGTCAGAAGCTCCAGCGGACATCCATTGGAATAGTTATTCGACTAAATATCTTCCGACGAACCGTTTCTCGTCTAAACAATGTCGGAAAGTTATTTTTCTGACGGAGTCCCAAATAATTCATCCGTTAAAAGTCACATAATTTCTAGTGGTGACATAATTATTTATTTATAAAATCAACTTCTACAACACTTTTTATCACTTAATGCTTGTCAACTAACTACTTTTAACCAACTAAACTAGGCAATTCCTATATTATTCAAGCAGAGCCCTATTTAAAAAGGCATGTTTTTTAAGATTCCTACTGAAGTTTGAAGTTTTGAATTATTTTTGTTCAATATCATAATAGTCCTATTAAAAAAAACTATTACTCCTTTGTAAAACATATAAAGCCAGCGTGTAGTATTATATTTTCTTTAAAATATGTTTCTATTAGTAAAAGGAGAGAAAAGAAGGGGGATGTGAGCAATATTGTGAATTATTCTCGTATGTATTGTGTGAAAGACTTTTGTTGATAACACTGTTATTGTAAGATTATTATGATCTAATTAATCACAATATGCGATAAATATTCAAGATTGTTGATATCTCATTTGTCGTATATTTCGACTAGAAACATCACGTGTGTTTTTCCATTTTTTCTAATAATAGTCTGATAGTCATTGTGCACTAATTCATCAAATAATCAACATTCACGTGTAGGGTAAAGTAGTTCATTAAAGAGGAAGATGCTCCTTACCAGCGTCATGTGCTTTTCATGCTCATTTTTAACATCGATTCCTGGATCCTTTTTGCAAGAACATCATTTCTAGTTGTTATATCTAGCTAGTTTATATTTATAAGCACTTTTAAAATTTTTAACAAATTCAAGGTATCCATTTAATTAATATCGATAAATATTGTGATTTTATCAAATATAGAGGCATAGTGTACAAATCGTTAATCATGTTTTCGTCTGTAGAATATATACAGTATTACTGTATTTATTTCACGACATCATATATGTTATGTGACTAAAGGTATATTTTTTTAAAATTTGCTTGTTGAATAGTTTAAGCATTTGAAATTTCGTCAATAGCAAATCATAAAGAGAGCAACAAAAAAAAAATGTAAATGATAAAGCATTTATACGTAACTATCTATGCAAATATATATGCCTAGAAAGTTAGAAACTAAGCACTATCATTACCAGTAAAGAACTATAATAAGTAAGATTACAGTATTATATGCCTTTAATTATGAAATATTCTTCTAACATGTCCACTTCTAACCACGCCATTAAAGGAATTCCATTGTCATTCCTAAAATAGTAAACCCTAAAGCGTCATTCTACACGCCATCAACATCTTCTTCCTTGCCGTATTCACTATTTTGTCAACTACTCTACACTTTTTGTGTAATATATATAAAAAGAGTTCCTTGTTCTGATCAATCAATAGTTAATATCTATATCAATCGTGCCGACTTCTATCTCATTATTACCTTAAATAAAACCTTATAAACACCTCCAAAGCATCTTCCCCTACAAACCCTCCTCCTTTTTTTTCCCAACTAGCCATTGTACCTGCATCAAGGTTTAAATTTAGG
This sequence comes from Petunia axillaris subsp. axillaris, assembly GCA_029990575.1. Classification (NCBI taxonomy): domain Eukaryota; kingdom Viridiplantae; phylum Streptophyta; class Magnoliopsida; order Solanales; family Solanaceae; genus Petunia; species Petunia axillaris. Next base: position 4,465,758 of record JARKNS010000001.1, on the reverse strand, counting down.
AAGTCGGTTTCATTCTCAGAGTTCAAACTCGAACCATGGAAAAAGATCATGAAGAAAATAAACAAGTCCATCAAGAAGTACTATTGATTCAAACAACCATGGTAGGGTTTCATATTTCCGAAGAAAAAGAGGAAACTCTTGATGATGCCCATTTTTTAAATATTTTAGGAGAAGTGGAAGAGATCATAGAGTACAAATTCAAGAACTCAAGTTTGTTACATCAAGCTTTTACTCATTCTTCTTTTAGAGAAAACTATGAATCATATGAGAGGCTTGAATACGTTGGTGACTCTGTACTAAATTTGTTGATAGCAAAGGAGCATTATTTTCTATACCCTGATTTGGCTCCAGGGAAGTTGACACGGCTTCGAGCGGCTAACGTTGACACAGAAAAACTCGCAAGAGTAGCCGTCAAATATGACTTTCATAAGTATTTACGGCACAAGAAACCTCTTCTTGAGGGACAAGTAAGTGACAAGAAATTTCTTTTTCCCAATTGCTGTCTGACTTGTTTACTTTGTTATTTTAATGACATGATTTAACATAAATTCTCTAATTTATTTTAGACTAAAGTTTTAATTTCTTTTTATTTCTTAAACTATTAAATATCTCACGTAAGTTGGAATGAAGGGAGTATGTTTGTGAGTTATCTTGCCTGTCTTGTTTTTCAAAAAGTTTGAAAAAGTACTTACGAAAATTAAGGTTACATGGGTGAGTTAGTTGTTGGGTCTGGATTTTGTCGCATTATTGGATTCACGCCAAGTGTCCTATCAAATATTTAATGGTTGAAATATCTTTGTGCAATATATAATTAAATGACATCACAATTTTTGTAAGAAAAATAATTAAAAATATTTCCCAATAATGATCCTCCTTTTGTCAAAATTATAGACCAGGTTCTACTGCACCCTTCGGTCAAGTAAACCAAGCTCACGCACACCCCCCACTTCAAGCGCACCTCTGTATCGACTGAATCACTCTTTTGGTACTTTAGATCTCTTCTTTCTCAATAAAGGCGGGTAAGGAAAGTCCGAAGGCTAATCCGGCAACTGCTGGCTAGAAGGCGAAAACCGCTTTTGCCAATCAAAGCCCCAAGAGGCTTTCCCGTGGGCTGCTACCCCTACCCTAACCTAAGATAAGACGGTTCCCGGTGGCAGGAGGTTCGCTGTCCCCCTCCTTTCCGGTCCGGCCGCAATACTCAACCACTATGACAAACAAAGTGGGCCTATTATTTAATGATCGTAAAAACTGATACTACAATAACTACGCATAAGATCTCAAATAAGTTGCGATGGGTTAATGTAAATTCTGTCATTTTATTTAAACTTATCCCAAATCAATATTTGTGGTTGATCTAAACATAACCTCTTTTTTTCTCCGGGAGGGGGCATAAACCCGGGTAAGGCAGTAAAGGAAAGAGTTGGGAGAAAATAAGAAAAGTACTAGTACAAACTTTAGATCCAATGAATTATCATTCAAGTAGTTGGTTTTGGCACATAAATCACTCGAAACATCACTAGGTTTTGGATTTTTGGCATACAGAAGTAGAATGTGGTCTTTTCGGCCCATATATAGATAGAAGATGGTGGAAAAAAATTATGTTCTAGTTCTTGATGCGGTCTACATATATGAGGATATGGCCAAGTCAAAAACAACAAAAGACAAAACAGAAATGTTTCATGACTATCCCCAGGTTTTGATGTAATAGTAAGAGTTTAACTTGTGTTATTATCAAAAAATAAAAAAATAAAAAATACTCCATTCGCCCACTTTGTTTGTCATAGTTCGGATTTCGAGAGTCAAACAAGTTTATCTTTGACCGTAATCTTTATATATATATTCAATATTTTAAGTTATAATTTATTGTGACTTATAGTATTTTTCATGTACTATTCAACTATGTAAATTTTATTTTAAAAAAAAGTTAAAGATTTTATATCCTAATCTACGGTCAAATTTAAGAAGTTTGACTCTCGAAACAGTAATTATGACAAATAAAATAGGACTAAGGGAGTAAGAAAATTAAAAAAAAAAAAAGATGTGTGGTCTTTGTAATAGTAAGAGTTTAACTTGTGTCCTTATCCAAAAATAATAAAATAAAAGTTTAAGTTATGAACTTATGATGTAAGGGTTAGACCAACATCACATTTTCAGCTTCAATTTCATATACTAGTCTAAGTGAAAAAAATAATAATAGGACAATCATATATTATTGTATGGGCCTAAACCAGTTTTAAGATCACAAATCGAATTTGGGTTAGAATATAAGCAAAACTTCATATCAAAGCTAGAAAAATACAAGAAGTAAGCGTAAATGCGAAAGAACAACATGATTTCAATATATTGTAGCGAGTACAAATTTGGGCAGAGTTTCTGTATGTATTTCTGAATCTGTACAATGTAAAATGAAGTGCTATTTATAGATAAAAGATATTGTCCCACGTCCTCCACGATTTCTTCATGGCCAACCCACGTCTGGAGCATTTATGGATGGAGTTAGTGGGCAGCGTAGTGGGCTGCAAAGCCACTTGAACCGAGGGGACTCACCGAAGCGCAAGTAGATGACCTCCGTGGCAGGGCCCTATTGCTTCACCGAGGTGACTGTCACCGAAGCTCAGCTTGCGGCTCGCCTTTGGTGACGACCTCGGTGCCTGACTTCAACGATCCACTCATTTGCTTCGATCTCTGGCTTATCATCAAGTGCTTGGTTGCTATCAGATCGCATGGCCGAGGTGAATCATCGCGAGCCGATTTTTACCCAATACAGATAGTCACCCCACTCTTCAGTCACTTGCCGAAGTTACCAAGGAGTGGAGTGAAATTCTGCGGGAAAACAACGTGGCTTGATCTTATCCAAGCGTTTCAAATTTCGTCAACGGTTCGCGTCTCTTCAGGTCACTTTTCACTGACACATGTCACCCATCCGTTGGCTTCTTGAACGGTCACGCCCTTTTTTTTGTTTCTTCCAACGTTACAATGATGATACCTCACCACTTGATTTATCCCACACCTATAAATACTTCTTCCCCATTCCATTTTCGCTACTTCCTTACTTGCGAACAACAGTAATCAAAAGCCATAAAAGCTTCCATTCCCAACTCATTCAATCCTTTTCTTACAGATATTCCCAAGTATTTTTAAAGCTACAATCATGTCTACCACGCAATCTAAGCAAGATTCGAGTGACTCAGGCGAAAGAGTAAGAGCTTCGCACTCAGTCGCGGCCACCGCCAGTGGTGACGCCGTCGGCGCTGCGTCAGCAGCTCAAACAGTTGCGGCGGAGGGTGGAGAGGTAACTTCTGGTGTAGGAGGCCTTATGCGTCGCAAAGTGAGGGCTAGGCATTACCTAGCAGTGGATAGTGATGACGTCGACATAGAAGAAGAAGGTGACGTCATGTTTGATGATGCCCTGGTGGTAGGTGGCGCTAGCGACGTCATCCATAGAGATGGCGATGATGGAGGTGATGATGTCGAGGGCGACGACGCAGTGGGCGAGGGTGAAGGTGGAAATACTGCCGAGGTGGGACCCTCGGGCCCGACGATTCCATTCGAGCAGGAGCTTGAGCCGCACCAGATCATTCCTTCTCACTTCGACAACAGCAAGGGCCTCAAGCTGCAAGTTCAATTTGCGGATCAAGAGGAGAAGAATAGGAATATACCGGTGAACACGACGCCGACCCGTATAACACAAGCCCATATTGAGCGGGTTCGGAGGGAATGCAAGTTTGGGTCCTAGGTGAAAGTGGTCATCCCTGACCCAACAAGCAGAGTTTGCCACCACATTGAGGGGCTTTCTTTTGCTTATACTTACCCTTTCACCCTCGGTTTCTCCCATCCTGTTCATAAGATCATCGACGATTTTTGCCGAGCATACAATTTGTGCTTGGCCCAACTAAGCCCCGGCGTCTGGAGAGTTGTTCAGTGCATAGATTGGCTGAGCAAGAAAGCCGGGGTTGACTTCACTTTGCAGCATCTCATCTCCCTCTACGATCCTTATTTTCACAAGGCTGGGGTTGTGGCCTTAAACAACCGAGGTAAATTTGCGCTCCTCTATAACTGTGAGGACCATGGGGACCGAGGCTGGAGCGATCGCTATATCCTTTTGGAGACTAGTGTCCTATCCGCCGAGCCCAATTTCCCCGAGCGATGGAACAACACACGTAAGTGTCCTTTCATTTTTATTTCATCATCGGTGATCATTCATGCTTGCTAACCCCATTTCATTATTACTTCTTAGCCAACAAGGTTGACATCATACCTCCCGAAGGGTTGACTGAATGGGTGAAAGCCATGACCGGGGCTCGTGAGCGCCCAGAAAGAACGTGGATGAAGATGGTCGCCGAATTTGGTTGGCAGTGTAAATGGCATGGTAAGCTCTTTGTGAAGTTTTACTTGACGTGTTGTTTTGAGGTCTTTGTTTCATTTACTGACCTTCCTCTCTTTGGTGTCAGGTTTTCCAAACCGTGCTGTTAACACGAAGAAAAACAAAAAGAAGAAAGATGAAAAGAAGAAGAAGAAGAAGGATGAAGATGATACCGAGTCAAATGACGACATGGCTTCGGTAGCGGGTGATTTGAAGGAGTTGAAGGCTGCAAAGTCTTCAAAAGTTTCAAAAGGGGCCCCCGGTCAGGGGTCCTCCAAAGGCAACCATCACTCTTAGTCATCTTGCTGATCTTTGCTTCTCTTCATCCTTTTACTTATCAAAAAAAATTTCATGTTACCTTTGGTAGGCGTGAAAAGGAAGAGGGCAACCTCCAAGAAACCCTCCCGATCTGTGGCTCCTCGCATCGAGGAAGTGACTTCTCTTAGGCCCGAGGTTGCGACGGAACCACGCCGGAGGTTAATCGATGAGCCCGATGATGCTGCAACCACGGAGTTGGCGATTCGAAGGGCGGTTGAAGTGGTGGACCTCGAGGACCAGGAATTGGAAGTCGAGGCAGTGGCTGCTAAGTCTAGGGGAAAAGCCAAAGTTGGAGAGACTGGGGCTGCTGCTACCGAGGGGAGAGCTGAAGCTGGGGCGGTTCGAGCACAATCTGAACCTGCGAGGATTTCATCCTCGGTTGGGTCCTTTCGAAAGCTTGAGGTGCCTACTTCTTCAAACTTGTTGTCAAACACTCGAGGCGATATATTGAGCCTCATGCCCTTGCTTGGCTCAGAAGAAGATAAAGTGGTGCAATCATTCCCTCCAACTCAGCTGTTCACTACCCACTCTGCCAATGCTCTTAGAGTAAGATTCGATCTTTCAAATTTACTTCGTTTTTTTGGGGATGTTCCTTCAAGCTGATCTTTGACAAACTTTCTCCCAGGGACTTGTCCTGTCGTTGAGAGCTATTGAGCTCGAGACTGCGAGAGCCGAGGAGGTGCAGCGTGTGGCTCGGGCTTGGGACAAGCAGAAAGACAGCTTCAGGGCGCAAATAGCTGGATTGAAGGCTAATCTAGCCAAGTCCCAGTCCGATTTGCTTGAGGCTGAAGCTTCCTCCGAGGCAAAAATTCATGCCCTCGATGCTGAGTTCCAAGCTGAGCGCTCGAGGCTGGAGGCTGAAGCTGCGAGTCTCTGTGCTGAGCTGACTCAAGCGAAGGGCAAGGCCGAGGAGATGGCCAAAAAACATCATGATCTGCTGAGCAAGCATGTGCTCCATATCCAGAAGTTGGAAGGTGAGAGCTCCAAACTTTCAGCTAGGGAGGCCGAGGTTGAAGCTCTTCGAGACGAAATCGCCGATCGTAAAAATAGAGCTAAGATCAAGGTCAAGAGGGCCGAGCTGGATAAGCAATGGGCCATTATTAAGTCTTGGTTGAAGCTGCTCAAGCAGTGTCGCGCCGGCGAGCTCAACTTGGAGGAAGAAATTGCGAAGGCCGAAGCAAAAGCGGCTAAGGCTCAAGTTATCATTAATGATCTCCCATCAAGTGAGGCCTCGAGCGATGATGAAGATGAGGAGGATGAAGAAGATGCCGAGGGGGGCTCCGAGGAGGGAGGTGATACTCCCGAGGCTTAGATTTCTGATAGCATTTTTTGTTTTTGTAAGGCTTCGGGCTTTTTTATGCTTATGTTTTGGACCTTCGGGTCCTTTTGATGTAAATACTTTTCAGCCTTCGGGCTTTTTAATGAGATGACTTGGTACTTTTATCTTAAGTGTTAGTTTTGTATCTATCGAACACTTTAGGATAAATAGCTCGCCTGCAAGAGTTAATCGCATTCAACCGATGCAAACTTAGAACGACGTCTCGTCCTCGAGTCGGTACATTTAAAGTGCAACTTCGGAGTGCAAATCTATAGAAACGTAAAGTTATGAAATGAAGTTTATTTCATTGATAATATTAAGAGGCTGAAATTGGCTTTTACATGGAACCAAGTCGAAGCGGACCTTGGGTGAAAAAACAAATTAATAATGTGCCACTACCGGGAGAAATTACAATGTACTAAATCTATTCCTCGAGTGTCAGTCCCCGGTTGTCGAATAGATGGTCTTAGGTTGGGAGACGCATTTTTGACCTCGGTTGCAACTCGCCCCTTACTCCCCCCAGTGTTCAGGTGCTAATCTTGATGAAGACCCGGGCACTTGAAATCGTTTAATCTGCTTCCTGAAAAGGTCAAGCAAAATGAAACGAGGAGCAAGTTAGTATATTTCGATCGAAGCCTTTAGGAGCGTTGTTCTGCTCGAGGCTGTAGGTAAAATTTTCTAAATGAGCAAGGGATATTTACTTCGATTAGAAGTAGTACCGCTTTAAATTGGAGATGTTCCAATTTAAGGGTTCGGGAACACCTTGCAGATCTTCAATTTGATAAAGATCATTTCCCAACAATTGCTTTGACCCTGTAAGGTCCTTCCCTATTCGCAACAAGCTTTCCCCCGTTTTCTTCCTTCGTTGACTGATTCGTGGCCTTTAGCACATAATCGCCAACTTTAAAATCTCTAAGCTTGGCTTTCCTATTGAGGTATGCTTCGATCTGCCTTTTTTGGGCGACTACCCGAACTAAAGCCAGCTCTCTTTTCTCCTCGAGCAGATCCAATCCTATGCGCATAGCCTGTTGATTTGCATTTTTGGTGGTGTGGGCGTACCGAAGACTTGGTTCACCCACTTCCACGGGGATGAGGAAATTCATACCATAAGCAAGTGAAAAAGGAGTCTCACCGGTGCTGTTCTTCTCCGTTGTCTGCATGGCCCACAACACACCTGGCAACTACTCGGGCCAGGGACCCTTTTTCTCATCGAGCCTTTTCTTAATATTTTCGATTATAATTCTGTTTGAAGATTCAGCTTGACCGTTGGCACTTGGATGGTAGGGGTCGAAGCGATTCTTTTGATTCCCCACTGTTTGAAAAAATCAGTGATGGCAGCTCCCATGAACTGTTTACCATTGTCGCAGGCGATTTCCCTCGGAACACCGAACATGCAGATGATGTTTTTCTTGATGAAATCGATTACCTGCTTTTTCTTGACTTCGGTAAGAGCTCCTGCTTCCACCCATTTAGTAAAGTAATCAGTTAGCACGAGGATGAAGCGAACACCACTCTTTCTCTTCGGTAAAGGTCCAACAATATCCATCCCCCACTTCATGAAAGGCCATGATGATACCACCGAGTGCAGAGGCTCGACCTGTTGGTGGATCATCCGTGCGTGGCGTTGGCACTTATCACATTTCTGCACGAAGGCCTTTGCATCTACACTGATGGTGGGCCAATAATACCCAGCTCTTAGTAATTTGCGCACCAAGGACTTTCCCCCCGAGTGGTTGCCACACTCGCCTTCATGCACCTCGGCCATCACATATCTAGCCTCATCGGGACCCAAAACACTTGGCCATCGGGCCGCAATATAACCTCTTGTACAAATTATCCTCGATCAAGTGATATGAAGCTGCTTGGGTCCTCAACTTTTTGGCCTCCTTTTATCTTGGGGAACAGTCCCCGAGTCGAAGTAAGAGATGAACTTACTTCGCCAATCCAATCTGTTGTCCACCGAATTGACTTGCAACTTCATCTCTCTCATTTTCGCGGACAACAACCGAACCACCGAATCAGTCCCCGAGTGGTCTTTGTCGACCGCCGAACCCAAATTTGCCAGGGCATCAGCCTCGGTATTTTCCTCCCGGGGCACTTGCTTAACTTGCCACTCTTGGAATTGTGCTAAAATTTTTTGTGCTCGGTCTAAGATTAGCTGCATTCTGGGCTCTCGAGCCGTGTATTCGCCGAGCACTTGGTTCACCACCAACTGAGAGTCGTACCTTAGCTCGATTCTCTCCACCCCCATTTCCTTAGCCAACTCCAAGCCTGCCATATCCGCTTCATATTCAGCCTCATTGTTGGTCACTTTTTTTAACCGAACCGAGTGCCTGATTTTCTCCCCGGTGGGTGCTCTCAAGACTATGCCTAACCCTGAACCCTTAGAGTTAGTTGCCCCATCGGTATGAAGTATCCATAACCCCGAAGCCGTCCCTTTCGATATTGAGTTTTCCTTTTCGGCTTCGGGCAGAATCCCAACACTAAAATCAGCTACGAAATCTACCAAAACTTGGGATCTGATGGTTGTTCGGGGCTGATAGGTGATGTCATATTCACTTAATTCTACCGCCCACTTTGATAACCTCCCCGATAACTCTGGTTTATGCAATATACTTCTCAAGGGGAAAGTTGAAACTACCGCTATTGGGTGACATTGGAAATAAGGTCGTAGTTTTCGGGCAGTAACAATTAAAGAGAGTGCTAGTTTTTCCAAGTGTGGGTACCTGGTTTCAGCATCAAGGAGTGTCTTGCTCACATAGTAGATGGGTTATTGCTTGCCATCTTCTTCCCGAACCAGGACCACGCTGACTGACACCTCGGACACAACCAAGTAAACCAGCAATGTTTCATCATCCTTAGGCTTGGCGAGCAACGACGTGTTAGCCAGATAGCGTTTCAAGTCTTCCAACGCTTCTTTACACTCCGGCGTCCATTCGAAGTGGTTATTCTTTCTCAAAATGGAGAAAAATTTATGGCATCGCTCCGAGGACCTTGAGATGAAACGACTCAAGGCAGCGATTTGGCCAGTTAAGCGTTGAACTTCTTTCACCCCGGTCAGCTCTTCGGGGATTTCCTCGATAGCTTTAATCTTGTCGGGGTTTGCTTTGATACCTCGTTCGGAGACAATGAATCCTAAGAATTTGCCTGACCCAACACCGAAGGCACACTTCTCAAGGTCAACTTCATGCCATATTGTCTCAGAACAGCAAAAGCTTCCCTTAAATGATTAAAATGATCCTCCATTCAAACCGATTTGATGAGCATATCATCTATGTAGACCTCCATAGATTTTCCAATATACTCTTTGCACATGCGACATACCAATCTTTGATACGTCGCCCCTGCATTTTTCAGACCGAAGGGCATTACTTTATAGCAGAAAGTACCTCGGTCAATGATGAACGAGGTTTTTTCTTCATCCTTCGGGTCCATGAGAATCTGGTTGTAACCCGAATAGGCATCCAAGAAGGTTAATAGTTTGTATCCAGCCGTGGAGTCTATTAACCTATCTATTTGTGGCAATGGGTAGGAATCTTTGGGGCAAGCTTTATTCAAATCAGTATAATCTACACACATCCTCCACTTGCCATTTTTCTTCGGTACGACGACCACATTAGCCAGCCATTCGGGGTACTTTACCTCCCTTATGAAACCATTTTCTTGCAACTTTGTGGTCTCATCTTCGATTGCCTTCCTTTTAACCCCGGCGTGAGGTCTCTTCTTTTGCTTCACCGAGGTGAACTTTGGGTCCACATTCAGCTTGTGGGTCATGATCTCCGGGTCGATACTAATTATGTCTGAATGAGACTAGGCGAAGCAATCATTGTTGGACTTTAAAACTTTAATGATTGCCTTCTTTGACTCCGGGTCCAACTCCGAGCCAACAAATATCTTTCTCTCAGGAAAATCTTTCAATAGTGTGAAAGACTCCAATTCCTCAATGGTGGAGTCCTCGACTTTTTGTTTCCGAGGCTCTTGAACGCAAATCGGGATCTTTTCAACTTCACCTTGGAGGTCCTCCTCGTTTGACCCCGGTTGTGTTAGTTGCTATTGTTTTGGCCAGGTCGGGGCGACTCCACTTTTTAATGCAACCGAGTAGCACTCCCTTGCTACTCGTTGCTCTCCTTTGATTGATTGAATCCCCCAAGGCGTAGGGAATTTGATCACTTGATGCAGTATGGAAGGAACAGCCTCCATGGGGTGGATCCATGGCCTGCCGAGGATCACATTGTATGCCATGTCCTCGGGCAACACTTGGAACAGTGTTTCCTTGCTCACTCCTTCAGCAAATGTATTGAGTGTAATCTCACCCAAAGTCTTTTCTGTGGAGTTGTTGAAGCTAGTTAGCACTGTTGCTTTGGGGACAACTTCCTCTTTGAGCCACATCTTCTTAACGGCCTCGTAGCTGATTATATTGATCCAGCTACCAGGGTCGATCAAGACTCACTTGATGTCGGAGTCGTTGATTCTTAACATGATGACCAAGGCGTCGTGATGAGGGAACATCATCCCATCACAATCATCATCATCAAACACAATCTCTTTACCCGAGCCGCCAACTCGGGTTCTCTTTTCCATGGTGATCGATAATTTGGCGAATTTCTTTGCAGCTGCAAAATTCACCCTGTTCACCTCTGATTCCCCAGAGATGACATTCACAAATCTCTCCGAGGGTGGAGCCCGAGGTGGTTGCCCATCGCCTCGGTTCTTGGAGTAGTTGTCCTTCCCCTTGTCAGTAAGGAATTCGGCCAACACTCCTTTTTTCAACAAATGAGCCACCTCGAGGCGCAATGCCTTGCAGTCCTCGGTTCGGTGGCCATAGTCAGCGTGGAACTCACAGTGCAATTTATGGTCTCTCTTATCCGCTGGAGTTTTCATGTCTTTGGGCACTCTTACCCCGGCAGTCCTCTTGACCACGTTGACCAGCTTCGTGGTCGATATGTTGAAATTGTAGTCAGGGATCCGAGGTAATTCCTTCTTCGAGGCCGAAGCTGGGCTTGGAATTTCTTTGGTTCGTGTTGGAGTGAACCTTTCCTCCGAGCCGTTGGCTTATGTGTGGGCTAGTGAATAAGTTTTCGAAGGAGTTTCCCAGCCTTTGGCTAACATGCTGCCTTGTAGAGGTGTATGGTTCGTACCTCCCTTTCGAATTTCCTCGCGACTCCTCGGCGCGGTGTGAGGATTCGCCTCGGTTCTTATAATTGTAACCTCGGCTTTTAAACTCGGTTTCATCCAATCTGATCTTGGAGTAAGCCTGCTTGTGTAGGTCTTCCCATGTCAGCACTTGATATTGTTGGAGCTCCTTTCGCAATTCAGCAGCGGCGTCAGAATTGCGAACATTTATACCATTTTCAAAGGCCATGATGGCTAGAGTATCATCCATCCGAGGTAGCTCCATGCGCTCAGCATGAAAGCACTCAAGGAACTTCTTAAGTGGTTCACCGGGCCGTTGTTTAACGTCGCATATATCCTCCTTCCTTTGGAGGATTTTTTGGGCCCCAGTGTGTGCCATAACGAAGGCGTTGGTCATTTCCTTGAAGGTGGAAATCGACCCTGCTGATAGACACATGTACCAGCGTAGCGCTCCTTTCTCCAAGGATTCGCCAAACTTTTTTAAAAACATTTACTCGAGCTCTATCGACGTTAAGTCATTGCTCTTTACTATTGCCACGTATTCCCTTACATGTTTTTTGGGATCAGTGGTCCCATCATACTTCTTCAAAAATATGAGGTTGAAATTCTTGAGAGTTGGGGCTGGAGCCGCTTCAGGCTTGAAGGGCAACTCCCTGTACTGATCTATGTCAAGCTCGTCTTCGGTTATTGTTATCCCCAGTACGCTCTCGAGGCACTTTTCTACGCGAGCCTCGACGCGAGCTTCAACGCGTGCCTCGACGCGCGCTTCAATCTCCCGGGTCAACCTCTCAACGTTGACCGAAGATGTTGTTTCAGCCACGGTAGGAATCGTCCCGAAGTGTGGCGTTGTGACTGGTACATTTCTCGAACCCCCAGACATGGCTCCGTTGTGAGGTCTCCCTATTATCGCGCCCGTTGGAACGAAGGTCGGGATGCCTCCACTTGGAGCCGAAGGCTGGGTGCCATTCGGTGCTGCGCTATTCCTCTCTTCCAACGAGGCCGCGGAATTCGGCATTAATGTTGATTTGCTCATCCTGTCGATCTTGGAGAGCTTTTAGTGTGTTGACAACAAAAGCTTGGAACGCTTCGGTTGTCATTGGTGATGTGGACTGTTGGTTCGACGGAACGTCAGCCCGTTCATTAAGATTTTCGTTGTTGTCAGCCATAGCGTTGTGAAGAAACTGTAAGCTTTAACGAAAAAGAACGTCGAACTTTGGAACAAAGCGTTTATGCTTATATCCCCACAGACGGCGCCAATTTGTATGGGCCTAAACCAGTTTTAGGATCACAAATCGAATTTGGGTTAGAATATAATTAAAACTTCGTATCAAAGCTAGAAAAATACAAGAAGTAAGCGTAAATGCGAAAGAACAACTTGATTTCAATATATTGTAGCGAGTACAAATTTGGGCAGAGTTTCTGTATGTATTTCTAAATCTGTACAATGTAAAATGAATTGTTATTTATAGATACAAGATATTGTCCAACGTCCTCCACGATTTCTTCATGGCCAACCCACTTCTGGAGCCTTTATGGATTGAGTTAGTGGGCAGCGTAGTGGGCTGAAGTAGTGGGCTATAAAGCCGCTTGAACCGGGGGGGACTCACCGAAGCGCAAGTAGATGACCTCGGTGGCAGGGCCCTGTTGCTTCACTGAGGTGACTGTCACCGATGCTCAGCTTGTGGCTCGCCTTCGGTGACGACCTCGGTGCCTTACTTCAGCGATCCACTTATTTGCTTCGGTCTCTGGCTTATCATCAAGTGCTTGGTTGCTATCATATCGCATGGCCGAGGCGAATCATGGAGAGCCGATTTTTACCCAATACAATTATCCATCTAGTTTTGAACTAAGCACCAGTGGTCCTCGTATATTTCTTGATTAAAAACTTTTCGAGAGTCTTAAAGTATTTGTCAGAACTGACACTCCCTCTGTCCCACTTTGTTTGTCATACTTTCCTTATTAGTCTGTCTCAAAAAAATTGTCATACTTCTAAATTTGGAAACAATTCAACATTAAACTTACTTTTTGACTCATTTATAGCCACAACAAATGTCTATAGCTCATTTTAGACCACAAGTTTCAAAAGTCTTCCTTTCTTTATTAAAATTTGTGCCAAGTCAAACTACGACAAACAAAATGGGACGGAGGGAGTAGAAAATAAAATCTAGGTGGGTAAAAGAGATCCTATAGAAGAACATCTGTTTCATTGTTCCCATTTTTCTCTGGTAGCTGGAGTTAACTTTAATGACATCAGATGTATTTAATGTATTTTCACCATCAAGTTTTGTCAGGCTCTCTCTTCTGAACAGCTTTAAAGCTCTGCTAATGACTTAATTGATAATCAGTTGGCGTATATTATAATTTGTACCATTGTTAATAGATGTATGGCTTGGTGTTTTCACAGGTAAAAGAATTCAGAGATGCAGCATTGGAGTATCCTTTGCATTCAACAGGTCTTATTGATCCCCCAAAGGTGCTTGCTGATATAGTTGAATCCCTCATCGGTGCCATTTACATTGACTGCAATTTCTTCATGGATATAACTTGGCAGGTACTTCTGCTTCACTTTGAATGTTCAATATTCATTTGCATACTAACTGTATAGATATAGTATTACGACATATAGGTTAACACAATTCTTATTTTTTCTTTCTCAAAAAGAACTCTGCAAGCGCATTAAACATATGGACAATTTGGTCTTTCATCCTCTCCATTTTTTCAGTTCGAGGCATTTCCCTATTAGTCAGATTTAAAGGTCTCCATAAGAAAAGTTGCAGCCTCCTTTTTTTTCACGACTATTTGACACAAATACACAAGTATGACCCTCAAGTAATATTCGAAGGGTAAAATTACAAAAAGTAAAAATGATAATGAATTACTATTGTCATGTAACAAGTTAGCATAATATTCAACTTATTAATTCAAACGTACTACCACGAAAGTAGTAGTGAATGTTAGGACTACTTAAAAAAAAAAAGTTATGGCTACATTTCCTACTAAAATTGAGTTTTAAATCTGCCCCTTTGTGTGACAAAAGATCCTCCCTGATAAACAAGCTATACATTGGACAGGTGGTAGAACGTTTATTGCAACCTGTGATAACTCCTGCAAACCTGGAGACTCATCCAGTTACACAATTTTATGAGGTGTGCCAGAAAAATGGATGGAGCGTTGAATTTGTTGATTCATGGGAGCAAACAGGAGAAATTGATGTTTTCGTTGATGGTAAATTTGCTGGAAAGGGAAAATTTAGAGGCAAAAAATTAATTGCCCTAAATAGAGCTGCACACAATGCGTATTGTCAAATTGTCAAAAACTTGAGCGTGGAAGCTAGTTATGATAATAGTGTTTGTAATGAAACTCAAAACTAATATACGGCTATTAGCTTTGCTAATTTGTATCTGTGTTGTCTCATTATTGCCAACAAAAGTTGCACTATCATGATTATGTGCATAATGTTTACTTACTTTTATCTATTTGTGTACATATTATGTGTTTTCCTATTAGAAAGAAATTATTTTTTATCATCGCAAAACTAACAGAATTCTCATGTTACAAGACTCATCAAGGCCGGCTCTAGAATAAAGCAATTAAAGTTCATACATTAGGCCTCCAGAGTCGATGGCCCCTAAATTGTGCTATTATTATATCTATTTATATAGGCAAAGGCTTTTTAAGCTAACAAAATATTAGATTCAATACTATACTTTAATTTTTATCGTCAAAATCTTATGAAATATATTAATATTGGAGTATTTTAACTTCTAAAATATTGACAAATTTCTACTAGTAACGCTTGAAAACTTAAAAATAAAAAACATAAAAACTTGGAAAGAAAATTTTGATAATGTCATGATGAAATAATAAAGTTTTTCTTTTATTAATTGTGAAGATAAAATATTTTTCTTCAAAACTGAATTTTTCTGAATCGACTGTGTCTATTTAAGTATTTGAACAAATAAATTCTTAAAAAGAATAATTTATACTTTTCCATCTCTAATATTTAGAAGAGATAACTTCAAACTAAACTATCGTGAATTTATTAAAAAATTATTAACTTTTAGCTTTAGAACTTCAATTTTATTGAGTCGCCTCTGAGATCTACATAATCAAACTTTAGATGATGTGTCTTTCTAAATGAAAATATTATAAGTTTAAATATACAAGTCTGAACAGAAACAGTATATATTCGATTGGAATAAACCACAGCTAGGCACTCACGCGGAACTCCAACAAGAGCCGTCAGGAAACTAAGTAAGTGTTTGGCCTTATATATCAAATTTCTTTAAGTAAAAAGATTTTTTGAACTTAATTAAAAAATTATACTCGAGAGTTGAAGATTTTGTTTAGAAATGCGTTTAACTTTTGAAAAAATTAAAGTTTTGTTAGTGAAAAAAATTCATTAAAAACTTAAAAAACTAGTCAAAACCTATACTTAATTTTTTTTAAAACTATTTTTCAAAATGTTTTAAATATTTGATGCCTAAATAGAATTTTTCAAACATTTTTCTGAAAAAGAAGAAGTAAAATCTCTGTATAGCCAAATGGGCCCTAAGAATACCGACAAACTATTTGCAGGAAAATGCAGGGGCGGACCCACGTGATGGGTACCGGGTGCCACGGCACCCGCTGACTTCGGCAAAATTTTTGCATACATATGTATATATCAGACTGAAAACGTATATAATATTAAAGTGGCACCTGGTATTACAAAAGAGCATTTGGTGCCATGGTTAGAAGTCTTCTACTTAAGTCTTCCGTGACTGAATTATTGCGGGTTCGATTCTCCATAGAGCAATTAATTTTATACTGCTTTTTGGCTTTTCCTTTTGCCTCCTCTTTTTACGTGTTTTCCCTCTTCATTTTTTTGTCTTTTCAATTTTTCTACATTATTATCCATATTATATTCTTCACTAAGCCTCATGCATCACTTGTTTTTTCTTTCTTTCCTCTTTTTTTCTCTTTATATTCCTATATATTTGCTAAATCTCACCCTCACTCTTTTTTTTTAATTTCTTTAATTTGTGTCTACCATTACACATTTGAATCTATTTTAGTTAACTTAATATATTAGTTTCTATGTTTTTACAATGCGACATTGATCTATAGTTATTGAGAATAATTTAAGTAATATTTTTTTAATTTTTTTTTAAAATTTAATTGGCTTATTTTGATTAATAAACCTATTATTTTTGTAAATTGAAAATTTAAAACTTTATATGTGCAAAGAATTGCCATAAACGTAACAACTATGTTGAAAATTAACTCTAGAATATTAAAGGTAAAATATCTAGTTGAATAAAAATATAGTAGTTTAAGCTTCTTTTTAGCAAATTTTCTAATGGAGGCGCTCTTTCATATATTTTTTCTTTTGCAATGTTCTTCTATAATATATAATTTAAAACAGGGGTGAAAAATAATAACTGAATTCGACTAACTTATTTGTCTATTGCGAATAATATGCTTAATCAAGCTAGTTGAAGTAATAATAATCGACCGACCCGACCCGCCCTTCTTATTTGGTCTTTGTCGCTAAGGTAGTCATAAAAAGTGGCACCCACTACCTTCGAATCCTGGATCCGCCCCTGGGAAAATGAATGTTTAGAAAAATACGCCTAGCTACAAGACATCAAAATTTCTGACAGGTATTTCTGAAGGCTAGGATAATGTAGACAAAAGAAAAGCTGAAAATCATATATTAAAAGTGAACAATTGAAAGATCTTTTATATTTAAGTTGAAAAGGACCTACGCTTATTACAAAGGGTTCTGTACACTTGAGCAGCATCATGGCATGAAGAATCACCAAGGTAAAGTCGGACCGGTGTGCAGCACTTGGGGACACTGAATCCTTGCCTAAATCTTCAGTGAGTATGCGTGAAGGTAGAGCATTGACGTGCGAACGTTGGTTGGTTCCACATTGGTATCTTGTTTCGACCAAGTTCATGAGGCCGTCTGATATGAACCAAACCACGCGGAAGCAAGATAAAGGAACGGAAGCGATAAAGTAAACACACAACGAGAAAATAGGGAACGGGGAAGAACAGAAATAGAAGAAAGAAATGATATTCAATTCAAACAAGATTAAATATCCGAGAGAGAGAAAGAAACTTGAACCTATCGAGGATCCATACTAAGATGGCATCCACTCGATTCCAAGTAAAGGGGTCCGTGAAGCCTTGGGCTTTCACAAGATAGGCTCGGCCTAATCTATCTCTATCCTCAGTAAAAAACTAACTAATGAAATAAAAGGCTAAGGGAGGCTTATATAGTTTTCCCATACATGAGTGTAAAATGACTAAAAAACCCCTAAACCTAATAAATGGACAAAAATGCCCCTGAAGCTAATTCTGGAACGTTGCTGATCAGTCCTTCATCGCGATCGCGCATGGTAGGGACGCGATCGCGCAGAGTACTTTGAGGATCTATTGCGGTTGCGTGCCACACTTCGCGATCGCGCAGTATATTTCTTTTTCAGACTTCCAACAATCTCGCAACTTGGTCTTTTGGCCTTCTTTGACTTGAATCCTGGTTTCCAAGCTCTCTTTGAAGCGTTCTAAGTCTCGCATGTTGAGCGTAAGCTTCCCACGGCTTTGGATACCAATCCGAATTGTATCATTCTCCCCTTCTTAAAAGGATTTCGTCCTCGAAATCAAGCCAACAAGACCTACAAGCAAGGCAAAGACAAACAAACTTCCTACTCCAAGAGTAGGTCAGTGCCCAAGAGTGTGGAAAACACACTCTTATGATAGAGCCAAGCATCAATAACAAGTAAAAAAAACTTATGTCTCCAAAGGAAACAACAAGTACTTGACTCCAAAGAAAGGTGCATCCAACACAAAAACAAGCAAAGAGATCAAAAGGGCATAAAACATGTAGGATGTAGCAATCAAATCCCTTACGATCCCTACACTCATGACCAACATACCAAGCCCTCATTGCATTTTTATCACAAGGTGACACATTGGCTTTGGCATGCTTAACACTCAAGGTGTGATCAACATAAGGAATGGAACACTCAAAATATTTCAAGCAACAACTAGCATTAAAGACTCCACTCCCCTTCTTAAGATCACTCTCACACACACCAAGAGATAGCTTCTCACCTCCAAGACAATCCTCCTCACTAGACAAGCTCCCAAGGGAGGTCTCAAACAATGGATTATCTATAGAATTAAGCTTTCCATACCATGGAGGTTCAAGCTCACACTCTCCTCTAGTTGAATGTACATCACCACCTCTTTCAAAATCCCCTTCAAACATAGGGTTAGTGAAGACAAGTTCACCACCCATCAAAGGTGAGGCATCCAAACTAGAATCATCATCCACACTTGAGGAGTCATCGAATATAATTCAATCCATCTCTTCCACTAGGGACTCCCCAAGGTTACCATCAACCTCACTACGACACATAGATCTACCATAGGCAATAACATCCATAAGGGCATGATCATACAACTCATCTTCCCCTTTATCAAAGATTGGTGGGGTGTCATAACAACGGTCACAAGTAAGGTCAATGATAACATCTTCTATAAAGAGAGGTTCAATGAAAACCGAGCTCACATCATGATGTGGCTTATCAACCCACTCAACTAGTCGTTCATTATCACACACAAGTTGACCAACCGACTCTACACTAGTTGCAAACATATTGTAATCACACAATTCATCAACTAGTATAGGATTTTCACCTACACTATCGCATGACAAGGAAGTAACATGATCAATGGAAGAACTTTCACATACCTTTGAGTGGCCATTTTGCTCACTCAATGCACTTGAAGTGACATTAATTGTTCCTTCACCTTGAAGCTCACATTGAAGACCTTCTTCAGCTTGGACTTCCATTTTGGAACATGATTGAGGCTCCATTGATTTGCCACCAAGAGTAACTACACAAGAACTCACACAAGTACAAGAAAACGATAAAGGATTAAGGTTAGAATAAGGGGTGTCCTCACTCTCAATGATTCTTTTCCCCTCATTTTATTTTCAAGCTCGGGTGTAGATT
Source organism: Petunia axillaris subsp. axillaris (assembly GCA_029990575.1). NCBI lineage: Eukaryota > Viridiplantae > Streptophyta > Magnoliopsida > Solanales > Solanaceae > Petunia > Petunia axillaris. The sequence continues at coordinate 4,446,614 of JARKNS010000001.1, read as the reverse complement.
CGGGTGGTGACATCCCACTCACATCACTCATCACTTCCTCTCCTTTTTCCACTCGAAGAATGTCACCGGTCACTCCCTTACTCCTCTCAATCTTTTGTCTCTCATATTCGGGTGAGTTGGGACGAGGCCCAAGAATACCCATAGCCGGAGTAGGTGGACTCTTAACATCAACCCGGAATCTAGGACTAAGAGACTGATCACTTGAGGTCCCCTCTTTCTTTGTTAGTGAACCACTTGGCTTTGAAGCTTGTGGTTTTGGCTTCACCTTGTTGACATTTGTCAACTCTTTTCTTGCACTAGTCCCACCATTGCTTGTGATTGTAGGACTTCTTGTTTGCTTCCTTCCATCCTTGAATTGAAATACTTGCTCCTTTCCTTTTTGCATAGACCAAGAAGGTGTACTAGAAGGTAACTTGATCTTTGCTCAAAGATTCTCAAAGTCATAAATCCTTTGACCGTTGCTCACAATATATCTATCATTCACAATACTATATCATACACTCTTGTCTTGCAACCATGGCTCACCCAACCAAACATAAATAACCTGCATGGGACACACATCACACCAAACATAACTCTTGTAATTCCTATGAGATATGCATACCCAAGCTTTCTTGGTAACCCATACTCCATTGTACTCATATGGACTCTCAAGAGCATAGCATGGTAACCTTACCTTACTAACCAAAAAAGTTCTAATGTAATTGGCATCGGTGTCACCAATCTTGAGCAAGTATTCTCCATCATCATTCATGGCAACAATGAACATTCTCATACCCAAGTTTCGTATAGGATCATCCAAGTAAGAACTTGGAAGTTCAAGAAAGACATCACCATTAAGTTGGGTCCTCATTATTTCTCCTCTAGTGGCAACACCACTAGAATAACCTCCCTTCACATGGGAGTTAGAAGCATTAACCCTTTAGCACAAGTAGGATAGAGAATCCTTCTTTTTCCCATAGAACAACCACCTCCTCCTCCTAGACTAATAGAAGGACCTCTACTACTCCCTTGTACACCACAAGTAATACCAAGAGAAGATGCATATACATAATTATTATTATCAACTTCATCCTCCGTTCTCTCTATGTTACTATCATCATGTTCAAATTCATCAGAAGAAGAGCAAGTAGGAACATCATACCTTGAAGTGTCACCATCTTTGGATTCTTGACTAGAAGCATTAGGATCAACACATTCACCATCATGAGCTTCATAGTCCTCATCAACCCCACGATCATCATAGTGACCCGCTTCATCCTCATACGAACCATAGTTCCTGGAATCATCATAGAAATATCCGTCATCGCCATCATAGGAACCATAGTCTCCATCATCTCCACACGAACTATACCCTCCACATTCATCATCTAATGCCATAGCTATAACAAATAATAGTAAAGGACCTTACAAGTTCACTCCCTCACGTGTATCACTCAAGTAATGTTCATTCAATTTTCTTTCCACTCGTATATACACTCAAGGTCTTTGGCTTTTATGACCACACTCTATTGTTCTCGCCACTCTTAGCATTTTTCCTCTCAATCCTTGCCTTATCCTCTTTATAGGAACCAAAATGAGAAAATCAACAACTAGCACGTCCAAGTATAGGTTCGGAATGGAGTTTATAAGATACCAAAGAAATGAATAAGGACTCACAAACAGATTAGGAACAAAGAAAACAAGCAATGAAACCAAAAGACAAAAGTTACAGGACTACTAAGGAAGTGACACAAGAAAGACTCGAATCGAATTGAGACTAAATGGATTCGGAATAGGATGGAATTTTTTTTGTGATCTAGAAACTCATCATATTTAATGAATCAATTGGAGTTTTGATGATTGAAAACTGTTCGGAAGATGTTGTGAACATTCTGTCCCAAAACTGGAATTCTGGAAAATTTGTTGTTCTTCGCTATCGCGGACAGACGGGCGCGTTCGCGAAGAACCCAAAAAAAAAATTCCAAGATTAATTTTTCTCTACGCTATCGCGCTCAACTCTTCGCGATCGCAAAGAGTAAAATTTTCTTCAGCGTGCGCGATCGCGCAGGTCTGCTGCTGCTAAACCAGCATTTGATTTTGAACTTCAACTTTTCACTCGAATAAACTCGATTCAACTTGTTTTTGTAATCCAATGGTACCCAATTGTGTTTTCAACTATTACAATCAATCCTCAACGATTTATCTCAACACCCAATCCATAACAAATCCAAATCAAGAAACTTTTATTCAAATTCAAGGGTTTTTCAAACTTTTGGGGTTTTTTATTTTTTTTTCAACTTTTGATTCTCAACACCAAATCACGTAACAAGGGTAACAAATCAACGGGTAAACATCATAGATCAATCCCCGATATCAAACAATCAACGGGTCATCAAATCCAATCCACAATATGAATATTTTTGTATTTTCAACTTTTCTTCAATTTTTTTTCTTCTTTTGCTCCAAGAACAACAACACCAATAACAATAAACTAAACTAGAAGATAGGATGAACAAGGAACATGGATTTGTAAGAACGAAATTCGAGCCTTGCTCTGATACCAAATGATATGAACCAAACCACGCGGAAGAAAGATAAAGGAACGGAAGCGATAAAGTAAACACACAATGAGAAAAAAAGGGATGGGGAATAACAGAAATAGAAGAAAAAAAGGATATTCGATTCAAACAAGATTGAATATCCGAGAGAGAGAAAGAAACTTGAACATATCGAGGATCCATACTAGGATGACATCCACTCGGTTTCAAGTAAAGAGGTCCGTGAAGCTTCGGGCTTTCATAAGATAGACTCGGCCAAATCTATCTCTATCCTCAATCAAAAACTAACTAATGAAATGAAAGGCTAAGGGAGGCTTATATAGTTTTCCCATACATGAGTGTAAAATGACTAAAAAACCCCTAAGCCTAATAAATGGACAAAAATGCCCCTGAAGCTAATTCTGGAACGCTGCTGATCAGTCCTTCATCGCGATCGCGCATAGTAGAGACGTGATCGCGTAGAGTACTTTGAGGATCCATCGCGATCGCGTGGCACACTTCACGATCGCGCAGTATATTTCTTTTTCAGACTTCCAGCAATCTCGCAACTTGGTCTTTTGGCCTTCTTTGACTTGAATCCTGGTTTCCAAGCTCTCTTTGAAGCGTGCTAAGTCCCGCATGTTGAGCGTAAGCTTCCCACGGCTTTGGATACCTATCCGGATTGTATCATTCTCCCCTTCTTAAAAGGATTTTGTCTTCGAAATCAAGCCAACAAGACCTATAAGCAAGGCAAAGACAAACAAACTTCCTACTCCAAGAGTAGGTTAGTGCCCAAGAGTGTGGAAAACACACTCTTATGATAAAGCCAACCATCAATAACAAGTAAAAAACTTATGTCTCCAAAGGAAACAACAAGTACTTGACTCCAAAGAAAGGTGCATCCAACACAAAAACAAGCAAAGAGATCAAAAGGGCATAAAACATGTAGGATGTAGCAATCAAATCCCTTACGATCCCTACACTCATGACCAACATACCAAGCCCTCATTGCATTTTTATCACAAGGTAACACATTGGCTTTGGCATGCTTAACACTCAAGGTGTGATCAACATAAGGAATGGAACACTCAAAATATTTCAAGCAACAACTAGCATTAAAGGCTCCACTCCCCTTCTTAAGATCACTCTCACACACACCAAGAGATAGCTTCTCACCTCCAAAATCACTTCCAAGACAATCCTCCTCACTAGACAAGCTCCCAAGGGAGGTCTCAAACAATGGATTATCTATAGAGTTAAGCTTCCCATACCATGGAGGTTCAAGCTCACACTCTCCTCTAGTTGAATGTACATCACCGCCTCTTTCAAAATCCCCTTCAAACATAGGGTTAGTGAAGACAAGTTCACCACCCATCAAAGGTGAGGCATCCAAACTAGAATCATCATCCACACTTGAGGAGTCATCGAATATAATTCAATCCATCTCTTCCACTAGGGACTCCCCAAGGTTACCATCAACCTCACTACGTCACATAGATCCACCATAGGCAATAACATCCATAAGGGCATGATCATACAACTCATCTTCCCCTTTATCAAAGATTGGTGGGGTGTCATAACAACGGTCACAAGTAAGGTCAACGATAACATCTTCACTAAAGAGAGGTTCAATGAAAACCGAGCTCACATCATGATGTGACTTATCGACCCTCTCAACTAGTCGTTCACTATCACACACAAGTTGACCAACCGACTCTACAGTAGTTGCAAACACATTGTAATCACACAATTCATCAATTAGTATAGAATTTTCACCAACACTATCACATGACAAGGAAGTAACATATTCAAGGGAAGAACTTTCACATACCTTTGAGTGGCTATCTTGCTCACTCAATGCACTTGAAGTGACATGAATTTTTCCTTCACCTTGAAGCTCACATTAAAGACCTTCTTCAGCTTGTACTTCTATTTTGGAACATGATTGAGGCTCCATTGATTTGCCTCCAAGTGTAACTACACAAGAACACACACAAGTACAAGAAAACGATAAAAGATTAAGGTTAGAATAAGGGGTGTCCTCACTCTCAATGATTCTTTTTCCCTCTCTCTTTTCCCTCATTTTCTTTTCAAGGTCGGGTGTAAATTCGGGTGCTGACATCCCACTCACATCACTCATCACTTCTTCTCCTTTTTCCACTCGAGGAATGTCACCGGTCACTCCCTTACTCCTCTCAATCTTTTCTCTCTTATTCAGGTGAGTTGGGATGAGGCCCAAGAATACCCATAGCCGGAGTAGGTGGACTCTTAGCATCAATCCGGAATCTAGGACTAAGAGACTCATCACTTGAGGCCTCCTCTTTCTTTGCTGGTGAACCACTTGGCTTTGAAGCTTGTGGTTTTGGGTTCACCTTGTTGACATTTGTCAACTCTAAATGTCAACTCTTTTCTTGCACTAGTCCCACCAATGCTTGTGATTGTAGGACTTCTTGTTTGCTTCCTTCCATCCTTGAATTGAAATACTTGCTCCTTTCCTTTTTGCATAGACCAAGAAGGTGTACTATGAGGTAACTTGATCTTTACACAAAGAGGCTCAAAGTCATAAATCCTTTGACCCTTGCTCACAATATACCTATCATTCACAACACTATATTATACACTCTCGTCTTCAACCATGGCTCACCCAACCAAACATCAATAACCTGCATGGGACACACATCACACCAAACATAACTCTTGTAATTCCTATGAAATATGCATACCCAAGCTTTCTTGGTAACCCACACTCCAATTTACTCATATGGACTCTCAAGAGCATAGCATGGTAACCTTAGCTTACTAACCAATAAAGTTCTAATGTAATTGGAACTGGTGTCACCAATCTTGAGCAAGTAGTCTCTATCATCATTCATGGCAACAATGAACATTTTCATACCCAAGTTTCGTATAGGATCATCCAAGTAAGAACTTGGAAGTTCAAGAAAGACATCACCATTAAGTTGGGTCCTCATTATTTCTCCTCTAGTGGCAACACCACTAGAATAACCTCCCTTCACATGGGAGTTAGAAGCATTAACCCTTTAGCACAAGTAGGATAGAGAATCCTTCTTTTTCCCATAGAACAACCACCTCCTCCTCCTAGACTAATAGAAGGGCCTCTACTACTCCCTTGTACACCACAAGTAATACCAAGAGAAGATGCATATACATAATTATTATTATCAACTTCATCCTCCGTTCTCTCTATGTCACTATCATCATGTTCAAATTCATCAGAAGAAGAGCAAGTAGGAACATCATACCTTGAAGCGTCACCATCTTCGGATTCTTGACTAGAAGCATTAGGATCAACACATTCACCATCATGAGCTTCATAGTCCTCATCAACCTCACGATCATCATAGTGACCCGCTTCATCCTCATACGAACCATAGTTCCCGGAATCATCATAGAAATATCCGTCATCACCATCATAAGAACCATAGTCTCCATCATCTCCACACGAACTATACCCTCCACAATCATCATCTGATGCCATAGCTATAACAAATAAGAGTAAAGGACCTCACAAGTTCGCTCCCTCACGTGTATCACTCAAGTAATGTTCACTCAATTTTCTTTCCCCTCGTGTATACACTCAAGGTCTTTGGCTTTTATGACCACACTATATTGTTCTCACCACTAGAATTTGATCGCGCAGGTCTGCTGCTGCTGAACCAGAATTTGATTTTGAACTTCAACTTTTCACTCGATTCAACTTGTTTTTGTAATAAAATGGTACCCAATTATGTTTTCAACTAGTACAATCAATCCCCAATGATTTATATCATCACCCAAGCCATAACAAATTCAAATCAAGAAACTTTCAATCAAATTCAAGGATTTTTCAAACTTTTGGGGATTTTGGTTTTTTTTAAACTTTTGATTCTCAACACCAAATCACGTAACAAGGGTACCAAATCAACGGGTAAAAATCATAGATCAATCCCCGATAACAAACAATCAACCGGTCATCAAATCCCATCCACAATATGAATTTTTTTGTATTTTCAACTTTTCTTCAATTTTTTTTTCTTCTTTTTCTCCAAGAACAACAATAACAATAAACTAAACTAAAAGATAGGATGAACAAGGAACATGGATTCGTAAGAACGAAATTCGAGCCTTGCTCTGATACCATATGATATGAACCAAACCATGCGGAAGCAAGATAAAGGAACGGAAGCGATAAAGTAAACACACAATGAGAAAATAGGGGACGGGAAAGAACAGAAATAGAAGAAAGAAAGGATATTCGATTCAAACAAGATTGAATATCCGAGAGAGAGAGAAAGAAACTTGAACGTATCGAGGATCCATACTAGGATGACATCCACTCAGTTCCAAGTAAAGGGGTCCGTGAAGCCTCGGGCTTTCATAAGATAGGCTCGGCCTAATCTATCTTTCTCCTCAATCAAAAACTAACTAATGAAATGAAAGGCTAAGGGACGCTTATATAGTTTTCCCATACATGAGTGTAAAATACTAAAAAGCCCCTAAGCCTAATAAATGGACAAAATGCCCCTGAAGCTAATCCTGGAACGCTGCTGATCAGTCCTTCATCGCGATCGCGCATGGTAGGGACGCGATCGCGCAGAGTACTTTGAGGATCCATCACGATCGCGTGGCACACTTCGTGATCGCGTAGTGTATTGCTTTTCCAGACTTCCAACAATCTCGAAACTTGGTCTTTTTGCCTTCTTTGACTTGAATCCTGGTTTCCAAGCTCTTTTTGAAGCGTTCTAAGTCCCGCATGTTGAGCGTAAGCTTCCCACGGCTTTGGATACTAATCCGGATTGTATCACCGTCCTTAGCAGTAGGTACTTTGGAGCTTTAGAGTGACTTAGTGGGAAAAGGTGTTGTCATAAAGCTCGTTTGACACATATCATACTCGAGGAATAAAATTGGCGTAGAAATGGGAGGAAAGCACACGATTGATGTAATTATTTTTTACTCCTGGTTGTAATATAAAGAGTTGGGGAAACCTAAGCGTAATATTTCTTCACATTTCTACGCCAATTTCATGATCACTGACAACACTCAACTCACACCTCCGATGAGATATGAAATGGTCGTCACAATAATAATACCCAACTTAGATTTGGGGTCGAATCCATAAGAAATAATGTGATGCGATTAAGGTAGTGGAGGAATTAAACTTATTTGATTAAGTCAAACGAGGATAATAAAGTGATAAATTTATAATAACAACTACTAACTACACTAGGAGTTCAAGTAAAAGTGATCAATATTTTTTTCACAAACATGGAAAGACTAGTTCAGAGCCTAGGATGCAAATGTAGGACGGGATTTATATATTATGGTAGAATCAATCAAAGGTAACCTCTAAAATCCGCCAGGCCTAAGAGAGGTCTACCTCGCTACGCCCTCCAGAGCCATAGATTGGCGCATAAAATGCTAACTCATGAACCCAAAGAAAGAAGACCTCTCCCAAGTGTAACCTCTTTTAGATGGGTCAGGCTAAGTTTTGGCCAACAAGACCCAAATCCTTGCTAGCTCTATTATCCTAGGCTGGTTAATCTCTTCCGAGTCTTTAACTAGTTAAATAGGCATGTAATGCTGGTGTAGCGAGCACCAACATTAAGAAATTAAAATGATAGAAGCTAGATAATCAAAACGCATTAATATAAAATCCTATTCATGAAACATTCATATATTCATGGCGAAAATCACACCAACTAACAATATGAAAACCTAGTCATGAAATATATTAATAAAATTATGTCATCAACAACATCAACTACACCAAAATATAACAATACAAATCAAGGAATTAAAGAGAAGAGTAAGAAATGCTCATTAAAGTAGCTTCAATCTTCAAACCGTAGGTGTAGATGATGGATTCTTGCTTCCAAGTTTGGAAAAGTGGCCAAAGATATGAAAACTATGATGAAACAATCTATTTATAATCCCGAAAGTAAAATACAATGTTTTTCCAAAAGTATCCCAAGTTAAAAGAAAGAACACTCTGAATTTTTGCTCCATAGCCACCCTGGACCAAATCTTTACCCGACAATCACTTTTTCGACTAGTCACTATTTGAAGAATAGCCACTTTTTTGCTACATTTTTTTACCCAGTAGCCACTTTTGTGTTGTGATTACTTTTGACGAACGACCACAAGGCGGTCCGCCCTTTTCCTAAAGGTTATCTGTTTTACATTGGGCGGACCATCCTGACACGACCCGGAATCCGGTTAGGCTGTGCGGGCACCCGACATCCTCTCCTAGACCCGTCGGGCAAACCCTTACCAATTAAATTAGAAAAATAAATATAATAATTCATAAATAAGGACAAGACTTAAAATAAATCACAGACATACTGATACCTCTAAGCTGTACAAAAAAAATTACAGCTGACTACCCAACATACTAGGTTTAGGGCTATCCAAACTAGACATCTAAGAGTACAAAAGAAGACAAATACCTCCTGAAGGGAGCAAAATGCAACTGAAATAACAACCTATAAACTGGTGGCCATCCGGAATAAAAGCTGGCTCACCCTAACAGCTGAAGTCGTCTTCGCTCCTTTACAACGTGGCGAACTCAATCCTGGGCCGAAACGAAATAGATAGACAAGAAACAAACAACAAACAAGGGTGAGTCAAAAGGACTCAATAAGTGGGGCAGACTAGCCACCTCAAAGAATAGGATAGCTAGCCAGGGAGAAGAAACAGATAAACAAAATTCCTCTTATTTAAATTATAAAAAGGCAGAGCCAAATAATAATTAGAAACACGTATGGAATGACAAACTCATCAACAACCAGGAACGTAAGATAACCAAAACATATAGTTATCCCGAACACATCAACAATCAGAAATACATCCTGTTGCGGCGTGCAACCCGATCCATATACTTATACCATTGCGGCGTGCAACCGGATCCATATATTTATAACGTTGTGGCATGCAACCCGATCCCCACAACCCACAATACGAGCCAGAAATATATAGGCAAATATGCAATGCACGTAGAAGCCGAACAGTAGTTATGTACCATAAGTCTACACAATGGTATGAAATGAAATAAAATAAAATGAGATGAAATGAAATGAAATGAAACATGATGCAAAGGGTCACATGTGCCAAATGAATGGAGCGGAATCCTCCTGCTCCGAGGGCGAAATCCTTCTACCCTCAATAAGATGCAATGGAGTGGAATCCTCCTACTCCGAGGGCGGAATCCTCCTACCCTCAATATGATGCAATGATAGCCCTTTACCGTCGCGGGACCCTCATCGATTGCCGGGAAGTATATGTCAACTCACAGCCAGAGTACAATGCTCAAATCCTCAGTGCAAGACCAACAACAGGATATAACATATAATATATAATGTAAATCCAAAGCTAAGGTGTAATGAGTACACCTATCCGCAGCTACACACGTAAGGAACTCGTGGAAGAAAATCCACGAGGCCAGGTGCCTCCAAAGAAATGGATATAAACACTTACCTCTCCCAAAAGTTAGCATTGCTAATCAACAACCGCTTTATCCTTTGGGTTCATTGCCAAACGATCCCACTCTATTCAATAAGCAGAAAAATATATCAAATTAGGCTAAATGCTTCATTCCTCACATCTTAGGACAATCCGATTAGGAACCTGATACCCTATTCGCATACGCAATACGCAGGCCAGGCCTATGTACAGGGTTTAAGGTCAAAAAACCAAACCCCAAATAAATTACATTTATATGTTGCCCATAACTCACTGAGTACGAATATATAATCAATTCCATTATCGGGGTCCATTTGACCCTTTAAACTATTAATTGAAATTATTAAAACGATGGCTAATATCCCAATTTTACCGTAAAAATATATTCAAACACACGTAATAAACTCAAATAATATATTAGGATCATTACCTGAATGTTTTAGGGTGAAAATTCTACTTTTCTCCAGCCACTTTTCTCATTTTCTGACATTTTTTCACTGCATTTTCTATTTTTATGTTTCTGTCTGTATGTATGTTTATGTTTTCTATTCAAAGGCTAAGGACCAAAAAGGTCCACCGCCTCTCATCTTTCAATTTTTTTAATCTTTTTCCTTTTCTTTTTTTAAAAAAAAAAATTCGCTGCTACGGTAAAAATTAAAACGGTACCCTACGATATTCGAAATAATCCCAAATTTTGCATGCAAGTTATACAAAATATATGTAGCATACTTGCTAAGGCGAATCTCAAATTAGATTCCCGAAACTCAAGATGCGAATTAAATTAAAAAAAAAAGGTCAAGTTATTTAACTTTGGGCATTTTAGCAGATTCTAGCCGAACAACATCGAAATTCACTTTCGAAAGTTCAAAAAAATCATAAATAATCATACGAACCTAACGGCGCTTTCGGATTTCGAATCGGAGCTCATTCGCCAAAATCGAGCTCGAAAATCTCTTTTTTTGTATTTATCGACAATAAAAACTGAAACTTTCTTCCGATACCTACCAAATGAGGTCTAATTTAGCTCAAATTTTACAGACAGGTCCTAATGGACATTATAAATTTTTTTTTAAATTATCGACATGCCAATCGGAGTCCTAACTTCCGAAACGACTAACCGAGGTCGTTTCACACCATTTGCAATGGGCAACCCGCCCTTTTCCTTTTCTCAATGTTTGGCCTTCCTTTTGACTTGTTTTCACTTCAGTCTCTTCTAAAACTCAATATATCTACAATATGCAATTAAATCATGATAAATGTACTTTTTTCATCAATTTAGCAAAACAAAAGCTCAAGTATAAGTATGTAACGTGTGGTATTTTAGCCACATATCACACCCCCAAACTTAAACTATGTTTGTTCTTAAGCAAAGCACATACTAGTAAATCCAAAATTGCATTTTAATCATTTTTAGCAAATACTCATAAAGCCACAACAAGTCAAAGACTATTTTAAACTCAACTATCATGACATTGGTTGGTACCAACAATTTAGCTAAGCCATGTGAACACAACCTTTCTTAAAACATAAATAACAGAAGGCAAATATGTCATGATACAAGACTTTCAAAATTTGCCTTTTTGTCACAAGAGCTCACTTATTTGCTCTATCACCTCAATTAAAAAATAAAATAAAGCCCTCAACTCAACTTCACAAGTTCCCTCACCACATAAGAGAGTATTTCAAACACACAATTATGCACATCGATCAATTGGGATATATGATAGCAAGAATTCACTCATTCTCTCAAACGAAGTTCAACATGCATACTAGAGATACCATAAGCTTTTCCCTTCATGTACTTCTCCACTAATGTAGGAATGGTTGGCTCAAAATCAATTAGGACTTAACTAATGTTGTAATATTGGCTTTTGGTCAAAGGTGGGGTAAATTTTGGGCAAAAAGTGACCACACACCTCCTTAAGCACTACGCAGAAAATTTAAAAGCACATTTCCTTTTTAATCTAGCTACACCTTGCTAAGTTTGGAGATTAGACACTAGTCTTCCCTTTTTTTATCATTCTTTGTTTCTTCATTTCTTTCTTTTTCTATTTGTTTCTTCTTCTTTTCAATTTTCTCTCAAGATTTTTTCTTTTCAACTCACTATATTGTTCTTTTCTCTTTCTCTTCAACTTCCACACAAGTGCTGACAATTTAAACCCAGATTTGGGTAACCCGCCCAACCCCCCAGTAGTAAAATCATATTTAGCCCACCCATTGAAGATATGGATTATATGGGTTTAACCCATTTTCAACCCATAAAAAATATGGTGAATATGGGTTTTGAATGGGTGCAATATAGGTTAGGTTCTCCAAATAATCATTTTCATGTTATGCTTAACATTGCCTTGCTGAAATTTGATTCCCACTCTCCAAAACATATTGAAGATGTAAATAGATGAGAGAACTAAGTTGGGTAACCTCCATAGTTGGCTTTACTGCTTTGTGAACCAAAATTATTAGAAAATTTTGTGTTAATGTTAAGTTTAAATTCTACATCACTATAATTAATGATCAAAATTATATATATATATATAAAGAGAGAGATATTTCCCTTTTTACCTTTTTTAAAATGAGATATGAAGTTGAGCAAGTAAAAGAAATGAAAAAATATTCTATGTTAAAGAGGCATAAATTGATAAAAAGAAGGAGAAAAACATAAATTAACATTACTCTATATTGTAACACATGCTTCTGTAGGTAATAGTCAACCTGATAGAGTATTTTGTAAGAAATGCTATAGAAATATATTTTTACCATATTATGTTTACTATTCCAAAATAATGGGGCCTCTTAGAAATCCATTTTTATAAAAATGGACTATATTGTAACACATGCTTCTGTAGGTAATAGTCAACCTGATAGAGTATTTTGTAAGAAATGCTATAGAAATATATTGTTACCATATTATGTTTACTATTCCAAAATAATGGGGCCTCTTAGAAATCCATTTTATAAAAATGGACCATTCAACTATAGACTCCTTTTCATAAAGAAATATCAAAGAATCAGTAATGGAAAACTCGTGACGCTTTTTGTTTAGATTCTGTATTCTTAAATATGGGTAAACCCATTTTTGACCTACCCATTTACCACCCAACCCACTTTTGACCCGTATTTAATATGGGCAGATTGGGTTTGAACACATTAAATTCAATCCGCCCAAATTCAACCCAACCCGCCCATTTACCACCACTATTCCATACTTTCACCATCTAACTCATGACACCCCCAAACTTTGTATTTTGCCAAAGTCACATGTCTTTCAATGCATACAAGGAGGTTTGAGCCAAAAGAGGGTTAGTGCTTTTAAGCACTTAGAATTGGTCGGGGCTAATAATGTGGTTTCCAAAAGAATGAATACTAAGCACAAAGGGATTGACTAGGATCATAATATAAGGGTAGGCATTTTAGGTCACTAACGAGCCAAGAAAAGCCTAAAATCATTTTCCAAACCAAGCATCACCTAGGATTCGCCTCAAAACACAGTTAGGGCAAGTTTTAGATCATAAAGCAAACAAATAAATATGCCAATATCTCACCACACATGGCACAAGCAAAGAGAGAAAAACAAGTGTATTCAAGTCTCAATTAGAGGTAATTAAACTCAAAAGCTCACTCATAGGCTAATGAGAAATAATTAGTGAACATAATAGCCAAAAGTTGAACTTCAAGATCATAGCACAATTCACCAACTCAATTTGCTTTTTACTTTTCGAAACAACACTCACATGACGAAGATTAAATAGTGGTTGTACCAAACATGCCAAAAGTTGGCTAAGTAGCAAAAATATACAACCAACTACCATTATTTATGACTACTACTACTACCACCACCACCACCACCACCACTACTACCACCACCACTACTACCACCACTACTGCTACTGCTACTGCTACTGCTACTGCTACTATCACTACTGCTGCTGCTGCTGCTGTTGTTGCTGCTGCTACTCGGTTCAAAAGAATATCTTCCTTGGAAAAGAACCATGACAAAGAAAAGGGCGGTCTGCCCATTGCAAAGAGTGGTCCGCCCAATGTAAAGCAGAGAACCTTCAGGAAAAGGGCGGACCGCCTTATGGCCGTTCGTCAAAACTCATAACAGCACAAAATTGGCTACTAGGTCTAAAACACGATAGAAAAGTGGCTATGCGTCAAAGAATGACTAAGCTCAACAGCAAAAAAGTGGTTGTCGAGAAAATATTTGGTACCAGGGTGGCAGTGGAGCGAAAGATCAAAGTTTTCTTCTTTTTTTTTAAATTGGGATACTTTTGGAAAAAGATTGTATTTTACTTTAGGGGTTATAAATAGATAGTTTCATCATAGTTTTCATATCTTTGGCCATTTTTCCAAGCTTGGGAGAAAGGATACATCATCTACACCTAAGGTTTGAAGATTGAAGCTATTTTAATGAGCATTTCTTACTCTTCTCTTTAATCCCTTGATTTGTATTTCTATATTTTGGTGTGGTAGATGTTGTTGATGACATGATTTTATGAATATATTGCATGACTAAGTTTTCATATTGTTAGTTGGTGTATTTTGGACATGAATATATTAATTTCTCATGACTAGGATTTTATATTAATGGGTTTTGACTATCTAGCTTCTCTCACTTTAATTTTTTAACTTTAGTGCTCGCGACACTAGCGTTACATGCCTATTTAACTAGTTAAAGACTCGGCAGATATTAACCAGCCTAGGATAATAGAGCTAGCAAGGATTTGGGTCTTGTTGACTAAAACTTAGCCTGACCCATCTAAAAGAGGTTACACTCGGGAGAGGTCATCTTTCCTTGGGTCCATGAGTTAGCACTTTATGCACCAAGCTATGGTTCTGGAGAACGTAGCGGGGTAGACCTCTTTTAAGCCTGGCGGATTCTAGAGTTTACCTTAGATTGACTCGACCATAATATATAATCCCTGTGATATATTTGCATCCTAGGCTCCGAACTTTTCTTCTCTTGTTTGTGAAAAAACCATTGATCAGTTTTACTTGCTTTCCTAGTGTAGTTAGTAGTTGTTATTATAAATTTATCACTTTATTATCCTCGCTTGGCTTAGTCAAATAAGTTTAGTTCCGCCGCTACCTTAGTCGCATCACCTTATTCCTTGTGGATTCGACTCCGACTCCAAGTTGGGTATTATTATTGCAACGACCGTTTCATATCTCATTGGAGGTGTCAGTTGAGTGTTGTCAAAATTGGCGTCGTTGTCGGGGAACAATTGGTGTATTAGAGTAGTGTGAGGAGTTGAACTAGTTGGCTTAGACCCAAACTTTGTGAATTTTTGTCTTGTGAATTGTGTAGTGTTTACGTGTGTTAGTTAGTTCGTTTAGCTTTTTGGTAATTATATTGAAATGGCATCATGGAATCAAGATAGGCCAAATGTTGGAAATCCATATGTGAATGATGCTTGTCCTTATTGTAGAGGACCACACTATTTTCAAAATTGTGAAATCATTTCGGTGAATGAGTTGTGTGCACCTTCTCAATCCTTTGAGTGGAACATGTGTCATGAGTGTGGTGCCCAAATTGGTCGTTGGGATGGTTGTCCTAATATTCTTTATTCTTCTCCTAATGATTTTTATAAAGGTGCTAATGATGGTTATGAGTTTGATAGGTCCAATGCAAGCAAGAATATGGAACTTGAGCCCGAATGGCAAGGAATTCAAAAGAAGTTTCAAAAAGAGATGGACTTATCCACTTTACAAGAAGAATGTGCTCAAAATGAGAGATGTGAATATTTGATGCAACGGATACTTGAACGCCATTGTGAGGATGTCGAAACCATCAAAGAGATGAACGACATGATCCACCAAAATGGCTTAGCAATTCACAAGTTGGAGGTTCAATTGAGCCAATTGGTTGCCACTTTTAATAATCAACTAGCTAAGGATATTGCCAAATTTCAACAAGGACTTTATATGGAAGATGAGCTTGAGTTCCAAAAAGAAGAACATGCGGAAGAAGAAGGAATTCTTGGTAAAGATGATGCCAAAGAGGTAGAAATTGCACTTGAGCCATATGACGAAGTGAAAAAATGCTAATCTTGAAAATTATAATACATGTGTTGATGATTTACAAACTGTGTATGATTGGATGCACGAAACATCCTTGCTGAAATTTAAGCATCAGTTAACATGTGCTAGTATTAGAAGCCATGAAAGCAGAAAATGTACCATAGAACACATGGATCCTTCAAGGCGCTGCTCAATTGCGGATACAGTAAATGCTCGCCAGACTGATAGGGAAGAATTGGTTGGTTCATTGTTAGGCCAGGTTGCAAAAAATCACGAGATCGACAGGGAATCAACCAGTACTTCATGTCTAAGGCATGATAAAGAGGTTTTACATGGCAAAAAATCAAGCACTTTAGAAATTCCATGTTCCGAAAGTAAATCAGTCTTCCACGAGTACTCTCATTCTCCAACTTGTTCTGCTTGTGTAGACAAAAAATTCAATGCTAAGGATCACATGTATGACTCTACGATCAATGAAAAAGTAGAACTGGAGGGTGAGCTTAATTCTGAAGTGCAACTCTCCGTGGCTAAGGACAAGCCTCGTTATGCGCTTGCAAAACAAGAGCATGCTTTTGCTGGAGCAATGGCTGGAATTTTTGTCAGCCTTTGTCTTCATCCAGTTGACACAATCAAGACTGTTGTTCAGTCATGTCACAATGATGAAAAGTCACTTTATTATATAGGCAGATCATTTATTTCCGAAAGAGGAGTACCGGCACTCTATCGCGGAATTCTACCAATCTTGCTTCATCTGCACCAATATCTGCAATTTATACCTTTACCTATGAATCAGTGAAAGGCGCATTGCTTCCTCTTTTTCCTAAGGAATATCAATCTTTCGCACACTGCTTGGCAGGGGGTTGTGCTAGTGTCGCCACATCATTCATTTTCACTCCGAGTGAGCGTATCAAGCAACAGATGCAAGTGGGTTCACACTATAAGAACTGCTGGAATGCCTTCATTGAGATTGTAAGAAGTGGTGGTTTGCCTTCACTATATGCTGGATGGACAGCTGTACTCTGCAGGAATATTCCACACTCAGTCATCAAGTTCTATACATATGAAAGATTGAAGGAGTTGAGGTTGTCATCAGTTCAACTGTGCAACCAAAACGACACATTAATGACGCTTGTCTGTGGCGGATTAGCTGGATCTACTGCTGCACTATTCACAACTCCCTTCAATGTTGTCAAGACAAGATTACAGACACAGATTCCTGGATCTGTGACGCAGTTTGGTGTATTAAACACACTTAAAGAAATAGGAAAGCGTGAAGGTTTGAAGGGTCTCTACAGGGGCTTGAGTCCTAGATTAATCATGTATATGACCCAGGGAGCACTTTTCTTTGCATCTTATGAATCTTTCAAGAGGTTATTTTCTTTGGAGATCCCACAACCTAAAGCCGAAGCGGCTACACATGAACAGTGTTTGGAAGATGATCCTGCATCATTACCTTCACCAAACTAACAAAGGAAAGATCACTTCAACGTATTCTTTCTCGAGAGCGTTGTTCCAAATGGAAACATACGATATCAAGATTAAGCTGGAATTATTTTCCTTTGGACTGGAGGTCTAAACAGAAGATGAAGGAATGTGAAGTGCTACTACTGACTGGTTCTCCTAACACTTAGTATAAACTTGTGGGGCATTTTTGTAAAGGTTTAGAAAATGAGGGAAATCGGAGAGTTGTAGGGATGCCTATTTTTGAACGATGTAATATTGATATTATCATTAATATAGCCGACCCCAATTGATTTGGGATTGAGGTTTCGTAGATTATATTGACCAAAAAAAAAAATACATGTGTTGATGAGGATGTCAAAAATGGTGACAAAATAGTATTGGAAAGAATTGGGCTCCATTCACTTCATTTCTCAACTTTCTGTGTGGATAAGGAATTGAAAATTGAGTGTTGCGCGCTTTTAGATGAATTGGATAGTGATGAACAAAAAAATTATATCAGTGAGTTTTCCATGCCAAGAAGGCAAAATGACATTCCTCACTTAAAGGCCAAAAAGTATAAAATGAAGCATCATGTATTTGGCACTTGGAGATTCATACCACCACCCCGGGAGCACAACCGAAAATTTGATTTCAAATTGGGAAGACAATCCGTCTTTTCAACGTGGAGAGAAAAGTTGTCAAGTTGGTATTCATCGTGCCGCGACGTTAAATAAGGCGTTTTTTGGGAGGCAACCCAAGTTTCTTTCCCTTTGTCCTTTACTTCTTTTGTTATTTTGTGCTTTCATTGCATTTTTATTAGGATGTCTTCTTTCTCTTTTTCTTGTGCCCATTTTTTGAAATATAGGGACAGTGCTTAGTTTGAGTTGGGGGGGGAGAACCTTAAAAAAAAAAAAAGTTTATGTTATTTCAAGATTCAATAACCTCCTTGGTTTTTCTTTGCCATGGTTCTTTTCCAAGAAAATAACTTCTTTTGAACCAGGCCTTTCTAGGATTAGTTTAGTAGCTATTAGTTAAGAAAATAGTGTGGTTGTGGATTTTTGCACCTTAGCCAACTTGTGGCTTGTTTGGTACCATCATACTTAAGCTTTGGTAGGTGAATTGTATTTTGAAAATGATAAAAAGATATGAGTTCATGATTATTGATATGGCTTTTAGGTTCAAATTTTGGCTCTTTGATCACTAAATTGTCCTTTTAGGCTATACGTTACTTTTTAACTTCAATTGTTCTTAGTTAGGATTTGAATGCACATATCCTTCTTGTTTTTCATGTGCCATGTGCGGTGAGGTGTTTGATTGATTCTTTGTTTTACTTGTGATCTAGAACTTGCCTTAAATGTGCTTCGACGCGAAATCCCAGGCTATTCTTAGTTTGAAAAATAATGCTAGGCCTTCCTTGGACTATTAGTATCTGAATTGTCTACCCTTGTATATGTACCCTAGTCAACTCCTTTGAGCCTTGAACCTTTTTGTTGGTAACCACTTTACAAACTTGTCTATTTTTATTTGATTGTCCTATCTTTTGGTACAATACCTCATTAAGTATTTTAAATTGAAACTTAGGCTAAAAGCCTAAGCTGGGGGGGGGGGGAGTAGTTGGTGAAATTGTGAGTACAATTGATTAAAGGGTTAAAAAGAAGAAAAAGAAAAGAGAAAGAAAAATAGTGAATAAATTCCTTTTTTGAAAAGAAGCATAAAAGAAATGGTGGAATACATGGAAAAAAAAACAGTTGTGAAATATATGGAAGATTAGGTGTTGAATAAAAATATGGCAATTTTAGAAAATTGAAAGGAAGTGTGCTTTGAAAAGTTAAAATTTGCAGTGTCTATTGAGGTTTTGAGTCACTTTATCCATATTTATATCATACCCTTGTCCAAAAGCCTACATTGCAACCCTCTTAAGTCCTATTTGATTTTGAACTAAGAGTGCCTATATTAGTGGAGATTTACATGAAGGTCAAGCCAATGGTATCACTTGTGTGCAATTGAATTTCTTTGTGAGAGGAGTGTTATTTCTTTCTATTTGTTATCCCACTTTTATTTGAAAATTCATATTTTGTGTGTGGAATTCTCTCTTGATAAGTGAGGGCACATGAATAGTTGAGTTATGGAGTATGTTTCACTTTCTAAAAGGATCAAAGAACAAGAATGTAGCTTTTGTGACAGAGAGGCAAAGTTTGAGGCTCTAGTGTCATGACATAATTATTACTTTGATTTGTTTTGTGATTTGAGCTCTTGAAGTGAGTTGTTGATCTTAAAAATGTTGCTTGTTCATATGCTTGAGATTAATTGTTGGCACCAACCCAAGTCACTAGTTTTGAGCTTACTTTGTGCTTTTGACTTGAATTATTGATTGAAGAACTTGTGCCTACTTGAGTGATATTCCATTGGGTAGTTATTAGTGTGTACTTTACTTGATGACAAGCAAAGGCTTAAGTTGGGGGGGGGGGGGGGGAAGTGTGATATATGGCCGAATTATCACATTTTACATACTTTTACTTAGGTTTTTGCTGTGTTAAATATATAAAAATAGTACATTCAATGTGGTTTTGTTGCATTTTGTAGGTTGTATATATTTGAGAAGAATTATGGAAGAAATAAGTCAAAAAGAAGCCAAGGTGAAGAAAAAGAAGAAAGCTGGCTAGTCTGTCAAAAACTCGATAGAAAAAGTGGCTATGCATCAAACAATGACTCAGTTCAACAATGAAAGAATGGCTAGCGGGTAAACGGTCAGCACCAGAGTGGCTACTTGACGAAAAATCGATTTCTTCATTTTTAACCTAGGGAGAATTTTGGAAAGGCTTTGTATTTTATTTGGCAACACATAAATAGTTTGTTGTCTTCATAATTACGTCATCTTTGGTCAATTTTCCAAGCTTGGGAGCAATGAATCATCAACAATCGTTAAGGATTGAAGATTGGGTGCACTTTAAATGAGAAATTTTTTATCCCTCTCTTTATTTCTTTGATTTGTATGCTACATTTAGTTAATTAATGTTATTAATGAACATGAATATACGAATGTTTCATGACTAGATCTACATATTAATGTGTTTTAATTATCAAGCTTCTATCACTTTAATTTCTTAATTTTGGTGCTCGCGACATTAGAGTTACATGCCCATTTAACTAGTTAAAGAATCGGGAGAGATTAACTAGCTTAAGATAATAGAGCTAGCAAGGATTTGAGACTTGTTGGCTAAAACTTAGCCTGACCCATCTAAAAGAGGTTACACTTCGGAAAAGTCCTCTTTCCTTGGGTTAATGAGTTAGAAATTTATGCACTAAGATATGGCTCTGGCGAGCACAACAAGGTAGACCTCTCTTAAGCTTGACAGATTTTAGAGGTTACTTTAGATTGACTCGACCATAATATATAAACTTCGTGTCATATTTGCATCCTAGACTCCGAACTTGTCTTTCCTTGTTTGTGAGAAAGTCATCGATCATTTTACTTGCTTTCCTAGTTTAGTTAGTAGTTGTTACTATCGTTTCATTATTTTATTATCCTCGATTGGTTCCTCCACTATTTTAATTGCACCACATTGTCCCTTGTATATCGATCCCGACTCCAAGTTGGGTATTATTATTGCGATAACCGTTTCATATCTCATTGGAAGTGTGAGTTGAGCGTTCCGCATTTTTGACGCAGTAGCCACTTTTGTGCTGTGATGAGTTTTGACGAACGGTCACAAGGCGGTCCGCCCTTTTAAAGGGCGACCCGCTCTTTTCCTGAAGGTTCTCTACTTTACATTGGGTGAACCACCCTTTGCAATGGGTAGCCCGCCTTTTTCCTTTTCTCAATGTTTGGCCTTCCTTTTGACTTGTTTTCACTTCAATCTCTTCCAAAACTCAATACATCTACAATATGCAATTAATCATGATAAGTACACTTATTCTATCAATTTAATACAACAAAAGCACTAGTATAAGTATGTAATGTGTGGTATTTTAGCCACACATCAACCACTACATGTAAAGTGGGGATTTTTACACTAGGAGACAATAAACACACAAAAATTACTGAAAATGGTCTCTATTTGTGATTCTTACCCGAGATAGCATCAATTATGCAAAATAGCAGCTCGCCGCAAGTTTATACAAGTTTATACACTTTTATAAATATGTATAAACTTGTATAAATCAGTATAAGTGTGTGTGTACAAAAGAATAAAGTTGTATAATTTTTTTAAATTTCTGCAGTATAATCGATGTTTATATAAAGTTTCAATTTCATGTATAATTTATTTTTTTGGGGGTAGATTTTGTATGTACGAACTTGTTCAAAGCAATGATATAGCAAAAATCAATAAAAATAACTTCAATAAAATAATTTTAAAAAAAAAGTGACGGCGCCGACGGCGTAGAGGGTGTCTGTCGCCAGGTCATGGCATGGGAGGGAGGCGGGAAGTGGCAACTAGGATTTTTTAGTTTGCAGGAGTGCCTAAATTTGAAAAATAGGGACATATATCCCCTCATTTTTAATTTCTTTTGTTTGGGGTGCTATTTTTGAAAAATTCTCAATAAAGTGTCATGTAGCAATTTCTAGAAATTCGAAAGCCAAGCAATATTGGTTTTGGGCTATTTTCTATATTTTCTCTTAGTAGCCTATATAAACTATTTCTGTATGGAAATTTTACATAAAAGTACAATTTTTAGAACTTACTTACCAAACATAGCAACATTTTAGCAAAATAACCCTACATAGAGGAAAATACAAGTTAA
Organism: Petunia axillaris subsp. axillaris; assembly: GCA_029990575.1. Taxonomy (NCBI): domain Eukaryota; kingdom Viridiplantae; phylum Streptophyta; class Magnoliopsida; order Solanales; family Solanaceae; genus Petunia; species Petunia axillaris. Next base: position 4,424,430 of record JARKNS010000001.1, on the reverse strand, counting down.
TTACAAACATAGCAAAAACATAACAATATTTTCCCATAACATACCAAATCATTACATTCTTCCTCCTATTTTCCCCACTATCACTTTTGCTCCTCCCATTTCCCCCTATTTCACCTTTCTTCCCACTATTTCCCTCAATTTTACTTTTCCTCCCACGCAATTTTATTTTTACTCCTCCAATTTTTCCAGTTTCACTTTTCCTCATCCTCACTGTATCTCATTGTATCTCACTGTATCTCTATGTTTCTCAACTACCAACTATCTCGTATCTCATTGTATCTCAACTATCAAGCACCTTGTATGTAGTTGTATCCCGCCTACCAACCACATCGTATCTCATTGTATCTCAACTACGCACCACCTCGTAACTAATCGTATCTCGCCTACCAACCATATCGTATCTCATTGTATCTCATTGTATCTCAAGTACCAACCACCTCGTATCTAACCGTATCTCGCCTACCAACCACATCGTATCTCATTGTATCTCAACTAACAACGACCTCGTATCTAACCGTATCTCGCCTACCAACCACATCGTATCTCATTGTATCTCAACTAATAACCACCTCGTATCTAACCATATCTCGCCTACCAACCACATCGTATCTCATTGTATCTCAACTAATAACCACCTCGTATCTAACCATATCTCGCCTAACAACCACATCATATCTCATTATATCTCATTGTATCTCAACTACCAACTACCTCGTATCTAACTGTATCTCGCCTACCAACCACATCGTATCTCATTGTATCTCAACTACCAACCACCTCGTATCTAACCGTTTGTATGTTGTTTCTCACTGTTTCTAAACTATTTTACCTTTTTTGCATTGTTTCACATTATTTTTTACATTTTGTTTTGAACTTTTTCACTAGCGGTTTCATACTGTTTCAACACTGTATGTCACTGTATTTGCACTATTTTTGCTTCGTATCAAACTGTATCTCAATGTATCTACGATGTTTCAACATTGTTTCAGCTTGTTTCAGCATCGTTTCAAGTAGTTTTGCACCGTATCTAACTATTTTTGGACCATATCTAGTTGTTTCTAGACTATTTTAGTATTTGTTTCATCATGTTTGTTCATTTTTTCTCACTGTTTCTAAACTATTTCACCGTTTTTGCATTGTTTCACATTATTTTTTACATTTTGTTTCGGACTTTTTAAAACTGTTTCAGCACTGTATCCGCACTATTTTTGCTCCGTATCGAGCTGTACCAAATTATTTCTGCAGCATTTCAGGTTGTGTTCAACACTGTATCAAACTCTTTCTGCACCATTTTAGGTTGTGTTCAGTACTGTATCAAACTGTTTCTGCACCGTTTCAGGTTGTGCTCTGCACTGTATCAAATTATTTCTGCACTGTTTCAGTTTCAAGCTGCTTATTGTTGTTTCTCACAATTGAACTGCTAAGGGAAGAAGACGTAGAGGAGTTGAGTTACAATTAGACGTATCGAAACAACCTTATATAGTTTCTTTCTTCACTTTTCGTTCATCTCTTGCACACAGTTCAACATGAATGGTTCTACGTACACAAATCACTTAACAAAATACTCATTATTTCAAGGCAGACATCTGTTAAATTAAAGGAGAAATATTATAAGCAAATTAAAGTGGAAGTATGGAAGAGATTACCCATATATGGATGAATAACCGTGAAGTTCGACAATCTTTTGAGGAAGAGGAGTCGACTGACTGACAAGGAACTGACAGAATGACCGAAATGTATCAAATAGCAATGGAAAAAATGATTCCAACAGTTAGACCTTTCTTTGATATATATTCTCTATTCCTAATTGCTGTTTTTCTGAAAATACTGCCCTTCCCTTAGTGTCTCCCTCTAGGCGGGGCTCACAACCTAACCACAAATTAAAGAAAACTTGTTCCTTGCAACAAAATTAATATATGTAGACATAAATTACCATGAGCAACTTGGCACATATTAATCGACAACTATAATGATCCTCTAATACGAACCTCAAAATTTAATCTTCACTACTCATTTCATCAGTAACCGTAGTGGCAAAACAGAAAAGAAAGAGGATATGGAGATTAGTGAAGTCTTTATTTAATTTTTAATCTTGAAATTCGAGAGCAGTAATATAAAGAAGAAACAAATGTTTTGATTCTCAAATCTTCTGTCGGGGACTGCTTTTTAAAGAAGAATCTTCAGATCCACAGAGGCTTCGTAACAGAGAAACGGAGGAGATAGTTCCCACGAGTGAGCTGGTTCGTAACAGTAATTGCATCCCGCGACTGAGCTGGTTCCACGCTCCGTCGTGATGTAGCTGGTTTCCGGCGAATACCGGTGAAGATGATGACGGTACTGTATGTGCTGATACTGGTGTTAGGATCGGTGGTTGTGGTTGTGGTAGTTGTGGTGGTCGAGTTATAAGTTTGGATCCGAGAGTGGTGATGGCTGGTTTGATTGGGGAAGTGGAGAAAGTGTTTTAGGGTTTTTAGGAGAGGGGGTGTAAGTGTAATTGTAAAAAATAAAGATATGCTAAAAAAATATTGTTATGCCTTGTAATTTGAAAAGTATTGCTATTTTTTTGTAATTAAGTGGTCAAATTCGTATATTTGTGTAAAAAACCCTTTCTGTATTAGTCTTCACATTTATATCTGCTGCTATTATCTGTTTATTTTCTCTTTATCACGATATTTCTGTCTTGATTTTCATAACATATTTTTTAAATATTTTTTTCTAGCCGAGGATCTACCAGAAACAACCTCTCTACCTTAGTGGGGATAAGATCTGCGTACATCTCGTCCTCTCCAGACTCCACTTGTAAGATAAACTGGATAAGTTGTTGTAAATCCAAAATCACCTAAACACAAAGTTTTTGCACGAAATAGACAAATCTGATGGCCGCATCCAGAGGGAAGCTCCTGGCGTTCACCAGAAATTTTTTATGGGGCCCAAATCTGTGATTGAGTGCCAAGAGTGTTCAATTTTTGTAAAATCACCCTGAACAAACCACGATTTTGATTTGCACATATAGGATTGTTTTGTGTGTTGTTTAAGTTAAATGTGTGTAATAGTGTAAATTTTAGAGTTTGATTGATCTGTAAAAACTAATGGACGGTCTAATCACAATATTCAATAGAGTCCGTCAAAATTTATGAACAAATGAACTTTCAACATGTAAATCAAGTTTTTGTGAAGCATTGATATGCTAGTCAAAACTTAGAAAGATGGAATATTCTCGCACAAATTAAAAAAAAAAGTAAAATATTCACCACATATACGCTCTTATCTCTGGTTATGCTTTTTTGTCCCTACTTAAGAATGATTTAGCAAAATAGCCTCGAAGGCAGCATTTCAAGTTGTAAATTGACAAGTGTTGCATATTCCAAAAGGGCAAGTGCTGCCTGCGAAGAGGCTAAAGGGGCAAGTGGCTACGGAGGCAGCACTTCAAGTTATAAATTGACAAGTCCTGCATCTTCGAAAAATATAAAGGGCGAGTGCTTCATGTGAAGAGATTAAAGAGGCAAGTACTACCGAGGCAACACTTCAAGTTATCTTTGAGGGTCGGGCAACACTTCAAGTTATCTAGGAGAATGTTGAAAGAGATAAAAGGTCAAGTGCTACCTCGGAAGAAGCACTTACTAGAAATGAAGGGCGGGAAGCGGGCGTTAATATAAAATTTTGTAGGGTATTTCCGTCTGAAATTTATTCATTAAAATTAGCGGAGACCATTCTTGCAAACTATTTTAAACGGAATAATTAGGCAAACCATTATCGTCAGTGTCATAGTTGTGTAATTCTCCCGAAAAAAAAAAGACAAAACTTAAACATGAACTTCTAGAATGCAAAACATTTAAATCAGGACTCTCAAAAACAAAACAAAAACCATTAAACGAGAAATAATAGTAGTCTTGGATCTTGTCTAGTTTGCCACTTATTATTCCAACTAGAAACGAAAGTGTTTAAGCTAGATCCGATTTTAGGCCAATTAACAATTAAATTTGTATTTGCGGAGTCACGATCAATAGTTGAGATTAAGAGTTTACACTGTGAGCTAAGATAGTGATAATACGAGAACGAGATGCAAGTATTAACTAACGAAAGTAAAGCATAAACGAAAATAAGGAGAAGTAACTGTATCGTATCGCTTGTCTGCGGAGAGAGTTCTTCGATACCAATCGCACTTCAGACGATCAAAGAACTAGAGTAGTAAGCAAATTATGAGCAAAGAGAATATCTGAGCAAGAGCGAGAGAGAGTATTCTTATTGATATTGTAGTCAGGAAGTAAAGTTGTTGTACAATCGATAAAAGGGAATGCTATCTATAAGCCTGGTAGGCACCCGTTGGGATTCGTAACCGCTGGGCGTGGATCCGTCTGGATAAGTAACTGCTGGTCACATATCCGTTGGAGTCATAACCGCTAGGTTGTAATGATTGCCTTAATGACCATTAATAGAACGATCGTGGATGATCATGTCAATAATTGCTCACTTAGACCGTGTTGACTGTTGAAGTGTTTCATAACTCCTTTAGGTCTGCTCGTGATAAATGTCTGTCCGTTGGATGTCTGTCGGTTGAAATGTCTGCTCGTGCCACGTGGAAGACACGTGTCACCTTTTCAAGTCCAGTCAGCTTTTATCCAATACAGATAGTCCCCGCACTTCTCGAGCAGAGTATCTGTTCCAGGAGTGGATATGAATTTTGGCGGGAATTTCTTGCAAATTTTTGTCTCCGTGTGATGTACCCTGATGACGTACGAGCCTTATCAGCTAAGTGACAAGCCCTTATGACGTGCGCATTTAATGCGCCGTATAAAAAAGTAACTGCAGCTGGCACGCCTGCGGAACTGCAGTCCATTCTGAAGTGACTATCGCGTGCCCCAAGGGTAAAAGTAACGATTTTAACCGCTTCATTCACGTGCACACGTCGTGAGTTGATCGCGAGGTGACCGCTACTCTTCAGAATAATGATGATACTATAAAGTTTTGATGAACCCTATTCTCTCTTTCGACGGCCAGATCTGATCGTGGTTTCTCTGATGACCTCCACGTGTCTCAAAGGAAGTTGTGGGGCTGATTCTTCACTTCTATAAATAGGGGTTTGCTTGATGAGAAACTTTTTACTTGCCTTTATTTCTTCTCCGCTGTTCTTTGAAAACCTTTGAACTAGCTTTTGAATTCTTCTTGCCAACTTCATATTTTCCCTGAAACCATGACTTCAAGATCTAGGAAAAATCAAAGCACTGATATTGCTAGTAGTTCCTCGACGGCCACTCCCAGGCCCCGGGAGCACAAAAGAGGTGATCCCACGAGTGAGGACAGACTGCCACTGGGGCGATGACGTTCCCCTCTTGCCGGTCTCCGAGGAGGAGAATATTACTTCCCATAGGGCTGGGTGGACAGCCATGTGCACCTACCTTTTCACAGTGGGATGTAGGTTACCCATGCACCCTGTGCTGGAGAGGCTCTGCAGGGAGTACCTTCTCTGTCCGGGGCAACTGAGCCCCAGTATATATAGAATAGTTACTCTTTTAGATTGGTTCGCGGCAGGAACCGATCAATCTTTTGGCTATGAGAATTTTATTTCTTTTTACAGTATACAAATTTTCAAAGATGGCTATGTAAATGCGAGGATGCGCGGAAGCTAGGGCTTGGTGCGCAGTTCTGAGGATACCGGTGACCGGGGCTGGGTGCACCGGTATCTGTTTGTGTGCTCCTCGACCTTGACTTTTGATGACAAGTCTCATCTTCCAGAAGTCTGGAATAAGAAGCGTGAGTCCCCGAGTATTTTTGAAATTCTTTGTGCTCTTTCTTCTTCTAGTCTGCTAATTCCATTCAATTTTTGTAACGGCCAAGCAACCCTACGACGGACTCATTTCTGTTGAAGATTTGACGGCGTGGGTTGAGCCAATTTGAAGGAGTTCGCTCCTGAGAGAAGAGAATGGGCGTATTTTGCCGCTCAAAAAAGTTTGATTGTACAAAATCATGGTGAGAATATTTCTCCTTTCATGATCGTTCTTCTTCTTCGAAACTTCTTCATGTCTGACCGTTTCCTTTTTTTACAGGTTTGGGCACTTCGAGGGATTTCTTTCCTGCTCCCCCCCAAGACGGACCTTCCGAGCCTGTTGCTGACCCAGACGCTGAAGCTGAGGCTATACTAGCTTTAGTGGATGCACTGCGCAGCAGGGAGGGGGGCGAGGAACTCCTGTCCGGTGGACTGGGCTCCCTGAAAAGGAAGAAGAGGAGTCAGGGCGAGGGCGGAGCATGGAAGAAGTCTGCCCGTAAGACTTCCGTGGCTGCCGGGCAAACTTCATCGGCTGGTGGTCATCCTTCTTTTAGGGCCAGTCTACCGGAGCCCGTAGAAGAGAATGCCAATGCTGCTGCTGGAGTCCCCGAGTCTGCACAGCGAGAGGGTGTAGCCAAGGAGGTTATCTATCTTTCGGACACTGATGCCGAAGTTGATGTTCCTCTTAGGCGAAGGCCTCATCTTCGTAGTGACAGAAGAAGGGCCGAGGAGGAGGCTGTCCGTACTCCGCAGAAGAGTCCCCGAGTTGATGACGGGGTGGAGGCGGGTCCTTCTCGTGTAGACAAGGGGAAGAGAAAGGTAGGTGAAGAAGAAGAAGAGGTGAAAGAAGAGGTCAGAGAAGAAGTTCCCCAAGAGGGTAGCCAGGGTCCTCGTGTTTTTCGTTTCGAGGACCTGGAGAATGTGGCTACTGAGGGGGCGACTCCCGTTGGTCTTCGCGAGTGCGAGATGATAAATCCTGGAGTGGAAGGTGACTCTAACCTTTCCTCGTCAAGATTCGTTTGGCGGTCAGTCATTGGTGGCCGGACATAGTTGAGTGATATCAGGGGTGTCCGTTACAAGTTTGGGCCAAATTATCCCTCTAAGCAGGCTTGGGAACCCAAGTTCTGTGAGAGGAAGCATACTTTGAAACTTGCCCCTGATGTTAACTTCATAACTGGGCCACGCGGCTTGGGTAAGGCGGTCTCCTCGCTCATCGGTCCCCGTGAAGAATGGGTACTGAGGGAGTTGAGCGATGAGGAGTTAGCCTTCCAGATTGCTGCTGACTCTACCTGGGTAAGTATTTTCCGCTTTGTTTAGGGAACAACTTTAGCTTCGAACTTCTAAACTTGACTTACTTTGCTTTTTCAGTCGAGTATGCTGGCTGCCGAGCTCATGTTTCGCTCCAGGCTTAACAACGTCGATCAAGTAGTTGAAGTAAAGAAAGAGTTGCTGGAAGCTCTGAAGGAGAACAAGACTCTGATAGAGCAGTGTGGTCTCCTCGGTGGTGAGGTTAACTGGTTGACTGATGTCAACAATGAACGTGTTGAGAAAATCAACGCACTCACCAGGGAGAAGGACCTTCTTCTCGAAGAGAGAGAAGGGTTCGCACGCTCTGCCCAGGGTTTGGAGAGATTGCTTGAAGAGTGTCGAAATTCTTTGAACAGTGCTATCGAAGATCGTGCATCCCTTGAGATGGATCTGCAGAGAGCCAATGAAGGATCTGTTAAAGCCAGGGCGGATCTCCAGGCTGCCAAGGATCGGGTCGTTCAATTAATGAGTTCTCATACCGCATTAATCAAGGACTTGGAAAACCTGTGTGATCAATCTGAAATCAGAGTCAAGCTAGCTTCTCTTGAGGCCAAGCGTACATTGCTCGTACAGATTCAGGCTAGACAAGTTAATGTCGAGGAGATGCTGTAAACAACAAAGAGCGTTGTTCGTAGGATAAAACAAGCATTGAATCTCTCTCCCGAGGAGTCTGAAGGCGAAGATGATGATGAAGACGAACATGACGGCGAGAATTCAGGGGACGATGGCAGGACTGACAGAGCTGGTGCGTCGAGTTCTGGTCGTAGCCCTAAATGTTAATGCCCTTTCTCAATCTGTGATTGATGTACTTTTTATTATCTGGCGAGAGCCGGACTTGTTTGTTGGTGGACAGAAGTCTAGTAAAGACTTTCTGGTCCTTTGTATGGACGGTTTTGTTTGGCCTTTGAACACTCTGCAAATTTCTGTCAGCCGGTTTCGGCATTTTATCAATTTACAAGGTAATGTATATATGCTACTTAGATCTGTTCAGTGACTATATTTAGTTTGAACTTTCTTGATCTTTTGTTTGCATGTGTTGTGGCTTTCGTGCCTTATGATTGGGAATTTTCTGAAGTTTGAACTTTATTAAGCTCGTTCCTCCAAAAGTCTGCCCAAATATTTTTAACTTAGCCTTTCGTTGGGAAGAGGTCGTAAGTTGTAAGTAGTCTGACCAAGTCGTGGTCGTTAGAGTTTTGGCCGAATCATTGCTCTTTGCGTATAACTTTGCTTATCGTTTTGATAGTCGAAAGTTGTTGCACGGCTTTGTGGATTGGCTCTGGCCGAGTCGTTGGCCTTGTGAACGACTTCTCTTATTTTTGTGGAAGCCTTGTCACATGAAAGTTTTTGTTTTGTGAATGACTCCTCTTGTAAGAGTTTGATTTTGTGAACGACTCCTCTTATTTTTCGTGGAAGTCTTGTCACGTAAAAGTTTTTGAAAAACTTTAAAAATTTGCCTTTTGGTAAGGTCTTTTCGCCTTTATGAAGGTCTTATCTGGCCTACAGGGGCCTCTCACCACCCCCCTTGTTTTTATGTTGGAGCACGTATAGTGATAACATGAAAAGAGTTTTCGGTGAGTTGCACATAGAACACATATAACCAAACGAGGAGTGTGTCCGTTGTGGGATTCGAACCCACAGCCGCGAAGTTGAAGAATTTCGAGCTCTACCAGTTGAGCTAAACGGATCTGACCTTGTTTAGGTCGTTAGTACCATTTAGAAAGAAGATATAATAAAAGTAAGAACTTTTGTAAAGATAACTAACCATTTTACCACTTAAAAGTGATACCTTCTGATGTGGACCACATTCCAACTGTTCGGGACAGTGGAGCCGTCTGGTCGTGCCAAACGATAAGATCCCTTGCCGACTGAAGCAATTACTTTGTAGGGGCCTTCCCAGTTGGGACCAAGCTTCCCTGAATTTGTTTCTTGTGTGCTCTAGGAGACTTTTCTGAGTACAAAGTCTCCAATTTGGAAGCTTCGTACGCGCAGTCCCTGATTGTAGTATTGCTCGATTCATTCTTTCTGGGCGACTACTCGTACAAGAGCTAGTTCCCTGCGTTCTTCGAGGAGGTCTAGCTCTTCGGAGAGGCTGACTGAGTTTGATTCCTCAGTGGCATGTGCATATCGCAGGCTGGGCTCTCCAATCTCAACTAGGATTAGAGCATCTGCGCCATATACCAATGAGTAAGGAGTCTCTCCAGTACTCATTTTTATTGTTGTGCGATAGGCCCATAGTACTCCAGGTAACTCTTCTACCCAACATCCCTTTGCCTGCTCGAGGCGCTTTTTAAGGGATTCAACGATAATTTTGTTGGTAGACTCTGCCTGTCCATTAGCAACAGGATGATATGGAGAGGAGGTGATCCTCTTGATGTGCAGATCGTCGAGGAATCTAGTCACTTTCTGGCCAATGAATTGTGGGCCGTTGTCCATGACTATTTCCTTAGGCGCTCCAAAGCGACATACGACAAAACGCCAGAGGAAGTCGACGACTTCCGTTTGTCGTATCCTTGAATATGCTGCCGCTTCGACCCACTTTGTGAAGTAATCAGTGATGATCAATAGGAAGCGCATCCCCCTTGGTGCTGTGGGAAGAGGACCAACGATGTCCATCCCCCATTTTATGAAGGGCCACGGGGAGATTATTGAATGCAGTGGTTCTGCTGGCTGATGGAGAAGATGGGCGAACCTCTGGCATTTGTCACATTTCTTGACAAATTCGTTCGTATCTTTTTCCATTTAGTCCCAATAGTAACCTGCACGAATCAGCTTCCGGGTTAATGCCTTGCCCCCAGAGTGATTTCCGCAACAGCCTTCGTAGACTTCTCTCATCACATAATTAATCTAATTTGGTCCAAGACATTTTGCGAGAGGTCCTGCGAACATCCTCCGGTAAAGCTCGCCGTTGAGAATTGTGTATCGAGCGGCTTTTACTCGGAGCTTGCGAGCAGCTTTTGTATCTATGGGTAGAGTTCCATGGATAAGATAATTTGTTATCTCATTCCGCCAGTCCCAAGTAGCGTTGATGGTGTTGACTTCGAACTTTTCTCTATCCAAGGTTGTGTAGAGAAGTTGAACAACAGCTGAAGAGCTGGCTGCCCCTATCTCTGCCACTGATCCCATATTTTCAAGAGCATCAGCTTCATGGTTCTCTTCCCGTGGAATCTGGACTGCTTCCCATTCGCCAAACTGTGCTAGGAGCTCTTCCACTCGGGCGAGGTACACTTTCATCCTAGATTCTCGTGCAATGAAACCTCCATTGATTTGATTGACCACGAGCTGAGAGTCGCTTTTCAGTTTGACGATGGTTGCTCCATAACTTCGGGCTAGTTCTAATCCTGTAATAACGGCCTCATATTCGGCCTCATTGTTAGTAATAAATGGGCACTTGATAGCTTGCCTTACCGTTTCGCCGGATGGAGCGACGAGGACCAATCCAAGCCCGGACCCTTTGACGCTCGAGGAGCCGTCTGTGTGAAGGGTCCATGTGCCAGGAGCCTGTCCTGCATAAAGAATAGCTTCCCTTTCTGCTTCAGGGTATATTTTAGTGCTGAAATCTGCCACGAAGTCTGCAAGAACTTGTGACTTTATTGCTACCCTAGGCTGATAGGTGATATCAAGTTCAGATAGCTCTATAGCCCATTTTACCAACCTTCCTGAGAATTCAGGTTTGTGCAGAACATTTCGTAAAGGAAAAGTTGTAATCACAGCTATTGAATGACTTTGAAAATAAGGGCGTAACTTACGAGCAACAGTTACTAGTGCTAACGCCAATTTTTCTAAAGGTTGATAGCGTGTTTCTGCATCAATTAGAGCTTTGCTGATGTAATAGATAGGAAGTTGTTTACCTTTTTCTTTCCGAACTAGTACAGCACTTACCGATGATTCTGAGACTGCCAAATAGATCAGCAGCTGCTCACCTTCCTGAGGCGTGGAGAGCAGTGGTGGATTGGATAGATACTTTTTCAGATCCCTCAATGCTTGCTGGCATTCAGGAGTCCATTCGGACTCCTTGTTCTGCTTTAAGACATCGAAGAAACTCTTGCAACGGTCAGATGACCGGAAAATGAATCTGCGTAGAGCTGCCACTCTCCCTGTCAGTTTCATGACATCTTTCCTGTTGTGAAGTAAATCTGGGATTGATTCAATGGCTTTAATCTGAGCGGGATTGACTTCAATTCCACGCTGAGAGACAATGAATCCCAAAAACTTCCCCGATCCGACTCCGAAAGCGCACTTCTCTGGATTCAGTTTCATGTTATACTGATCCAAGATTCGGAAAGCTTCTTTCAGATGTGCCAGATGGTCTTCTGCTCGTTTGGATTTGATCAGCATGTCATCGATATACACTTCCATAGTCTTTCCGATATGGTCATGGAACATTCGATTGACTAGACGCTGATAGGTTGCACCTGCATTTTTCAGTCCAAATGGCATAACTTTATAACAGTACGTACCTCGACAGGTTATGAACGCCGTTTTCTCCTGATCTTCAGGATCCATCAATATTTGGTTATATCCGGAGTATGTGTCGAGGAAGGTGAGCACCTCGTGTCCGGCTGTTGCATCGATCAGTTGATCTATCCTGGGAAGGGGATATGAATCCTTCGGACAGGCTTTGTTTAGATCTGTGAAGTCAATGCAGACTCGCCATTTGCCGTTCTTTTTTGGTACGACAACCACGTTGGCTAGCCAGTCTGGATACTTGACTTCACGTACTGAACTGATTTTCAGCAGCCGATCGACCTCGTCATTGATGACCTGGTTCCGAAAGGCTCCTTGCTGGCGCGTCTTTTGTTTCACCGGGCGGTGATATGGATCAACGTTCAACCTGTGAGTAATGATGTCAGGAGAAATACCTGTCATATCTGCGTGGGACCAGGCGAATGTTGTATGTCGTTCCTTGAGGAACTGGAGGATATTTCCTCGTAGGTGTTCGCTCAGTTCAGTCCCTAGATACACCTTCCGCTCTGGCTTGTCGGCGAACAGTTCTTCGGGTTCTAAAGCTTCTACGGTTGGCATGTGGTTTTCTCTTTCGTCCATCTTCGTGATGAATTCCGGGACCTCGTACTTAGCCTTTTCAGGTGGTATGTCTGGCCCCAGTCGCTGTAATTGCTATTTGTTCTCTTCGGGCAGTTTGAGAGCCACATAATAGCAGTCTCGGGTAGAGCGTTGCTCTCCTTGGACCTCACGTACTCCCCATTCGGATGGGAACTTCAATACTTGATGATAGGTCGAAGGAACAGCTTGCATGTCATGGATCCAAGGTCTACCTAAAATGATATTGTAGGCTAGATCTGCATCGACAACATGGAAAGTTGTTTCCTTCGCTACCCCTTCGGCAAGAGTCGTCAGGGTAATCTCCCCGAGAGTCTTTTCATTCGAGTCCATCGATATTTACTCTTGAGGCGTAGCGGTCACAAACGTCCGACCAGCTGACTGATGGGAACTCACAGAGAGATTCGAACAATCGACGCGTGGCTATTGAGCATCCAATATCCAGACCGTAGGTAAACACGATTACCGCCCATCTGTCTGGCATATCGGGAAGTGTTGCCCGCTCTTTCTGGAAGCGATCTATATATTGGCGAAGAGATTCACCAGGCTTTTGCTTCACTTCGAAAATATTCGCTACGCGAGTATTTTCCTGACTTCCGCTTACGATAATTCGTTGAGAGTTGCTTTCTGCCATGTTAGTTATAGAGCAAAAAGACAGACGAAAATAGGTATAATATCAAAGATAAACAATTAACCTACGAAGGCTATTGACCGGCTCCCACTGTGGTCGCCAAATTGTTTAACCTAGATCCGATTTTAGGCCAATTAACAATTAAATTTATATTTGCGGAGTCACGATCAATAGTTGAGATTAAGAGTTTACACGGTGAGCTAAGATAGTGATAATACGAGAACGAGATGCAAGTATTAACTAACGAAAGTAAAACATAAACGGAAACAAGGAGAAGTAACCGTATCGTATCGCTTGTCTTCGGAGAGAGTTCTTCGATACCAATCGCACTTCAAACGATCAAAGAACTAGAGTAGTAAGCAAAATATGAGCAAAGAGAATATCTGAGCAAGAGCGAGAGAGAGTATTCTTGTTGATATTGTAGACAGGAAGTAAAATTGTTGTACAATCGATTAAGGAGAATGCTATTTATAAGCCTGGTAGGCACCCGTTGGGATTCGTAATCGCTGGGCGTGGATCCGTCTGGATAAGTAACTGCTGGTCACATATCCGTTGGAGTCATAACCGCTGGGTTGTAATGATTGCCTTAATGACCATTAATAGAACGATCGTGGATGATCATGTCAATAATTGCTCACTTAGACCGTGTTGACTGTTGAAGTGTTTCATAACTCCTTTAGGTCTGCTCGTGATAAATGTCTTTCCATTGAAATGTCTGCTCGTGCCACGTGGAAGATACGTGTCACCTTTTCAAGTCCAGTCAGCTTTTATCCAATACAGGAAGCACGGGCCCAACCATCTTAATATGTGTTGCTGCAAAGGAAAAAATAGCTATGCACAAAATGAAGTTTCCTTGAAATGGAAAAACATTTGTATACAACTTCTTGTGGAGCAGATACTAAAGTTCAAAGAAAATCCATATTTCCACGATTTTTGCAGTACATCAACAGCTTCATCTTAGAAATCTAAATTTTTAGATTTTAGTTGCAAACTCCATATGCCAACTCTCCCCTTGCACCAGTATAAACTAAGAACAATTTTAAAAGTAACTTTTACTTCTATAACAGTGCAGTAGAAGTCTCAAAATACAAACTAAAGATCTCCTACTGCTTCGTGGTTGACCGGTTGGCTAGAACAACCAACTGTTTCATTGACCGGTTGGCTAGAAAAACCAACTGTTTCATTTTTATTCACAAAGGCAGCACTCCGTAAACTCTTCTCTAGTTTTGATGTGCTATTAGCACCAACTTGGAGAAGATACGTCTACAGGCTGAACTCAGTCACTAAGCCATTTTGTATTTAAATCTCAAATGTATGTGGTGGAAATCTTTGAGGATGAACAGATTTGAACCTTTTCTCGAGTGATGTAGTAACCTGCAAATATAGCTATAGTTATAGTTATTATATATTAGAAGCAAACTTGTATACAAAAATGTGAAAGAGAAAGTATAGGTGCAAAAAAATAGTTAAATCACCTTGTCGCCTCTCAGAAACAGTTTGCTCCCATCTTATCATTCTTACATATTGTTGATGATGTAGCATGCAACGGTTCTTTTGGCTGGCATACTTTCCTCTTGTACTCAATCACACGGCCAAAAAAGTGTAACACATTGACCATGGTATTCCTCTCCTCTCATCACTGCACATGTTAACATTATTTCAAATGCGAAAATCAGATCTAATAACATTGAGCCATGGCTAAGAAGGTGAGAACTTTAGAGATATGCCTTACCCTCTCTTAGATCATCTACATATGAGAACAAGCATGTAAAATAATTCTTATCATTTTCCTTAATAGTTTGTCTTACCAAAATGCCACAAGCAAATTATATATACTCTAATGTCTTTATTTGAGAATTTGATACCAGACTTGATATTTTAGCAGAACTTCTATAGACCTTTTATGCAGGCCTACACAAACAGATCGAATCAATTGCCTGCGAAATAAGCTTTCATATAAACTCCGTAGCAAATTTTTGGGAATGAGCTAAGTTATAAACAATTTAACAAGGCCCTTCCGATATTTTAGGCAACGCTCTCGATGTACAGTTAACAGTATGATGCATAAAGTAAGAGGATAGAAAAAATAAGTTAAAGAAAAAGTAAAAAAATACAATGACCAACTTGAGGAGCTTTTAGTTTTCCTGGTTCCAAAGACACATGGATACGAAACGAAGAAAGAGCTTAAAAAGAGCATATACTATATATACTTGATTCCTTGAAGTTATTGGCCTGGTATATGGACCATTTTTTGCAGACATTTCGTTGAATGTCCTTGCTACATCAACTTATTTCCTTTTCTATTAACTACTATTTTAGCTTTATCTGACATTTTAGTATGCGGAGATATAACAGGCTAATTTTTTTCTCTTGCGAGGGTTGGTGGGGAGGGTTGGTGTTTGTTGGGGGACGAATATGCAGAGCACTTGAATATCTGCACCATCCTTTTTTGTCAAGAACTGAAATTCCCAAGACAACTATAGCTAGAGTCCTATAATGATTACCGATAGCCATGTTGTAGATTCATGCCTATTTGAAAAGTTAAAACTTCTTGATAACAAAATGAGTCCCGTATTTATCTAACATGTGCTATAAGAAGAACCCTGCAAGCTCCACTATAATTGATAAACTTTTGGCAAACCCATGCAAAGAAAGGGAGGTTCTCGATCGTCAAACCATTAAAATATGGTATCAGGATTTCAAATGCATTTCAAGGAAAGGTAAATGATTTTAATGAGTTCATGTACACTATGTTTGAGATGAATTATTCCCTATGTATATCCTAGACTCTTAGTATGCATTGGATCAGTATCACTTCAAAGGTTTCACTGCCCATATACAGCTAAAAGACTTCCCACCAGTCATCTAGAATTTGATCCTTGCGGGAAAATTAAATCATCACCTGATAATATGGTAGCATTAGGTACGTCTTTTTTCCCTCTAACTCAGAAGTGCCATTTTTTTCCCCTCGGAAGTAACTCAGAAGTTGCTAACAGACTCCAAAACAAACTTATACCAAAAGCTAAAAGGTATCATAAAAGACAAATTATTATGTTTTAAATGAATCAAGCTAAAATAGTGTCATAGAGGATTCATATATCAAAACTTAAGCATATGTGTTACCGCATTTCAACCCTATACTTTCCCTACTTTAAAACATAGGCAGCTTCTTGTTACTGAAAGTTTCAGCATCCGAAGATTATTGTGTTCAATAAATTTCATACACTTGTACACACAACAATGGTTAGGGTATTTTCAGAGCATGATACATACAAGAAAACCCAAAACTCTAAGCTATATAGAGTAAGAAGAAAAGGAAACCAAAAAAATTTACCTAAAACAGAATAGGTCGAGAGGCGAGTCGGCGGCGACAGAGGATATCAGTGTGCGCGATGAAGAAGATGAATTTAATCCGTCAATTCCAATGAAGATAAGAGTTAAAAACGTAAAAAGACTATGCTACCCTTAGAGTATGACTAATAGGCAAAAGCAGCAAGGGCGTAGAAGACATTTCAGAGCAAGCAGGCATGTTGACGAAGTCCTGCCTGCTTCAGCCCATTAGGGCGCTTCTATATAGTAGACTAGTAGGGATTGGCCGTGCCAGCACGGGCCCAACAATTTGTACTGTATTTTTTACAACAACAATACACTCAGTATAGTCCTAAATTTGTACTGTGTTTTTTATTTATAAAAAAAAGTTATCCAGATCCTTTTCTGAATAGGTGTTTAAATTTTTGGAGGTTTACGAAAATATCCATCAAAATTAAAATATTTATCAATCTCTACCCATAAGTTTCATATTTACAAGCCCTATCCATAAACTATTTACATGTCATACCCATCTAGACTTGTATACTATTATTTATGCAGTATACCTTAAAGGTATATACCCATATCTAGACTTGTATACTATTATTTATGCAGTATACCTTAAAGGTATACAGTCATAAGGTATAACAAAGGTATACAGTAATAAATAGGTAGGTTGAGTAAATACTTTTAGTTTCATGGGTAGTTTAATTTTTAATATGTAGAGCTTGTAAATACTTTGAATTCAAGGGTATATACTGTAAAAAATCCTAAATTTATATAAGTGAGCAAATAGAGACCCAAATATTGTTTTTAACCTCTTCTTTTCCCTCAAAGACGATTTCACTATTTCTCAAAAAGTCTTTTCTTTCTTTCTTTTTTATTAAACTCTAGAGATAGTAACAAGATAATAATGTATATAATAAAACGAAGAGAGTAACACCAATATTTCTTAGTAATTATATTGCACAAAAAAATTTCAAGGTGAAGAAGATTAATTAAGCTTTAATTTCTAGTCAAACAATTGCACGAAGAAGTTGACTTTCTCTGTTTATTGATTGCAGCTTTTCTAGCCCATGCCAGCATGAGCCCAACAATTTGTACTGTATTTTTTACAGCAACAATACACTCAGTATAGTCCTAAATTTGTAATGTATTTTTTATTTATAAAAAAAAAAGTTATCCAGATCCTTTTCTGAATAGGTGCTTAAATTTTAGAAGGTTTACGAAAATATCCATCAAAATTAGAATATTTATCAATCTCTACCCATAAGTTTCATATTTACAGGCCCTACCCATAAACTATTTACATGTCATACGCATCTAGACTTGTATACTATTATTTATGCAGTATACTTTAAAGGTATATATATCCATATCTAGACTTGTAAACTATTATTTATGCAGTATACCTTAAAGGTATACACCCATAATGTATAGCAAAGGTATACAGTAATAAATAGGTAGGCTGAGTAAATACTTTTAGTTTCATGGGTAGTTTAATTTTTAATATGTAGAGCTTGTAAATACTTTGAATTTCATGGGTATATAGTGTAAAAAACCCTAAATTTATATAACTGAGCAAATAGAGACCCAAATATTGTTTTTATCCTTTTCTTTTCCCTCAAAGACGATTTCACTATTTCTCAAAAAGTCTCTTTCTTTCTTTTTATTAAACTATAGAGATAGTAACAAGATAATACTGTATGTAATAAAACGAAGAGAGTAACAACAATATTTCTTAGTAATTATATTGCACAAAAATATTATAAGGTGAAGAAGATTAATTAAGCTTTAATTTCTAGTCAAACAATTGCATGAAGAAAATGACTTTCTCTGTTTATTGATTGCAACTTTTCTAAAGTATTTAGACAAATTTCATGAAATTCAAAGTATTCATTGCAATGCTTCATAACCTGGTAACTGATTAATTTAATTTCAGTTCCATCCTAATAGGGAGCTCACCACGTGTCATAATTTTTCGAGAAGACTGATGACTTTTACCATTAGACAAATGTTATCCTTCTAGTTAGACTTTGTTTGTTTATGCAAAGTTATCCAAAATTGTGAAATATGCTTATTTACACCAATATTTCAATATTATCCAATATTTTTTTTAAAATTCAAAAGTTATACATATTTAGTAACATATTTCGTCATATTCTTAAATCAAATGTCGATGCTTGGCTAATAAATTAAGTAGCTTAATTATAGATGCCACAAAAAAGCTTAGTAAACCTAATGTTGAATCCATCATAATGGAATATTTTAGCAGCTAGGTGTACTTTTCTAATTCTATTGTTTTACTTTGAAAAATGATTAGTTGTAAATTGTGTAGGCATGTTAAACATCTAAGTGTAGCTGCTAAAAA
The DNA here is from genome assembly GCA_029990575.1 of Petunia axillaris subsp. axillaris. Taxonomy (NCBI): domain Eukaryota; kingdom Viridiplantae; phylum Streptophyta; class Magnoliopsida; order Solanales; family Solanaceae; genus Petunia; species Petunia axillaris. The sequence continues at coordinate 4,405,989 of JARKNS010000001.1, read as the reverse complement.
CAGTGCTTAAAGCAAGTCCCAAAAGAAACTTGGAAAAAGCTTATCCACGTGCCCACACATTGTTGGCGAAAGGACTATAAAGCTGTATGTGACATCATGCTCTTTTGGGTTTTTTTAAAAGCCCTCAAATGTTGGCAATATTTACCAAAAAAATGAAATAAATAGCGTAATAAGCTGAAGAGCTAGGGACCGAAATTTTCTATTTGAGAAAAAACACTTCAACCACTTTTTACAAAGAGACCCAGTTAAATGTACACCTTCTGCAGCGTAAACCACAGTACAGTACAACAGCTAATTTTCTCAATATTGCATAAAAGAATGACCGGAATAATCCTTAGGCAAGCAGACATGACAACGAAGTCCTGTCAGCTTCACCTCCTTCATGCTGTTTCTATATAGTAAAATAAAATAGTAGAATAGAAAAAATATCTAGACTACCCAATAAATCCTGCATCAATTTCGTGCCAGATCGAAGATACCCACTTGGCGAGCCATTTTGTTTTTTCTTGTGTAATAATGGAGTAAGCCATGTGTTTAGTCATAAAAGAAACAAGCATTGTCAAATAGATAAAGGAGATTGAAAATTGGAATAGACTATTATAAATAAGACCAGAAATAGGTGGTATCTCAACATGTATATATTTTACATAATAAATTACAACCATATCCATCTGCAAGAGAATCTAAAATCTACCAAAAAATCGAAAAACCAAAATCTGGTGCTAAACATCATAAATTAACAATAATCTCACCTAAAACATACATAACATGCCTCATATCTATGATGAAATTTAAAACTATAATAGAGAACATAACTATTAGAGAGAACATTTTCATTTACGCGGGTTGCTGGTGGGATCCGTTTGCATATCCATTAACACCATTTGTTCCATTCCCATGAGGATACTTGTCAGAGACTGAGGTTTTCTTCCTTTTAATAACAATGAACCAAGTAAAGGCTTCCAACAGAACTGCAATAGCCCCTAAGAATATGATCACCCCAATGTAAGCCCTCTTCCAGTTCTTCTGACCATTCAAGGCATCAAATCCCTCAAACACATTAATGATGCTTAGAATGATCACTGTGTATCCAGTAACATGATGGTAGATGTTCCAGTAGAGCCTGTACTTGTGGTCTGGCTTTGGCCTCAAAAGCAATGCAAAAACCTATCATTCAAAACAACTATTAAAACTTGGAGTTGTGCCTCTATACTAGGAATTAGCATAATAACTAGGAAAAAGAGTTTACTTTGGGCTGGGGTATGTGTACTAATTATAGATAACTTGTCAGTAGCAGATGCAGGCACACTCACTGTCTTTAACTATAATTCATATGTATAGTTAAAATATTCAACAGCTATAACTCATAAACTTTATAAATTCATAATGTCATTTAACCCACTGACTATTTGAGTTAGTGCGTTTGAAATATACCAATTGTCGTAATGGACTATATATGGTTATTTTAATACTTATGTGTTTTTGGAATTGATGTAGAATATGGAAGTGTAAATAATAGTGCAAGAATAAGATACCTGAAGAGTTCCAAGAGCAAAGAGAGTGATTCCAATGTTCCTATGAGTGGTGTATTTAATTCCAACAGAATCACTACCAAGCTTGAGACCAGTACCCCATCCAGCAACCCCAACAGCATAAGCAGCGGTTTGGCAAGCAGCATGTAGGTAAAACCATGCTGGATTAGCTGACTTAAACACTTTCAAGTACCTTGCAAATATAGCACCCATAGGCATCAAAACTCCCCAACTAACTGCATTTAGCACTCCATGAACCTGTCAAAGTTTTCAAGATTTTGATCATAAGAGGCATCTTTTTCCAACTATAAGAAATCAAATAATATTAACCCAAATGGTTAATTTTTGTGGAATAAAAGTGATTACTTTAGTTATAAAAGCAAAGCTAAGTGCTTATAACCAGAGTGTTTGTAGGCCAAAATCAATTAGAAAAAGTCATAAGTTGGTTACTATTGGTTTTACCAGGATTTACCGTATTTACTTTTAACTACCTCTGCATTCACCTTCCATCATTCATTCTTTCCGCGTAAAGATTCTTTTAATTTACAATTTATGTAAATAGAAATTACTTATTTATTATCAACTTTAACCTTCTATCCAAACATGTATATGTTTATTTACATGATCAATTTGAGCTACTTAATTTTTATAAGTCATACGTTCTCTAAGTTTTCATCATAATTACATATTTCGAAGTCAATTAAAATCTTTATTGATCGCAAAATTTTGCAATTGCTTGGGAGAAAAAGGAAGCTTCAAAAGTGGGATGGAAGACCAAAAGAAAATTAAGAAAGGATTTGTTACTCACATTTCTTCGGCGTTGCCTTGAACTAGCTGATATGCCACCACCTGTACCCCCTGTGGTCTGTCCACTGACAAAATCCACAGTTCCAACACTCCTCATATTATCACCACTCTGTCTATGTGCTTGCAAAGTCTGGCCAGAAACTTGTCCATTTTGCCAAGCCTGACTAAAACTTGTCCTCCCACTAGGAAGTTGCAAAGTTGCAAAAATGATCATCTCATTGTTTGTGAACTCTGCTGAAATTCTAGGCACATTAAAGCTCAAGGGTGCCTCTCTCAGCTGAGTGTTGTAGCTGCTACCAATAGGTGAGGTGTAGGCATGAATTTGTCCACTTGAGTTTTTCAAAGCAACCAAGCACTGAGCACCGAGCATACCTGATCCTCCAACATTCAGAGCCCAAGATACCCAATCAGAGTCTGTGACACCACCATGTCTATAAGCAAGATCCACTGTGTGGTTAGTAGGGTGATAGGTCCAGTGAAGGAATGAATTAAGAACAGGGAGAGGGTTGCAAGTGGCAAAAATATTGTTGCTTCTGAATAAGTGAGTTGAACAATCTTGAGCATAAGAAGAAGTAGTAAGTAGAGTTAATAAGATTGATGAAAACACCAAACTTGTTAAGAGCTTATTGTCCATATTGATATTAAAAGATAAACCAAGATTGGTATTTCCTTTTGCTTTCTTCTTGTCCTGCAGCAACTAAGAAGATGTATAAGAAGAAAAGAAACAAATATCAAGTATTTTGGCTATGTGCCAAATGGTCTAACAATTGGTTTTTAAGTTGGATTTTTTCTTTCTTGGGGTTTATATGATATTGATTCAGGGAACTGGACTACTAGATCAAGAAAATGAGGCAGCTACAATAGAACTTTATAGATAGAATTAGATGTGAAGGCAAGGCTAAGATAGGTGGTGGGAGTTAGGGAGTTAGTTGACTGCTTCCTTATTGAGAAAAATTGGCAACTTGTAACTAAAGTCTAAATGGAAAGGAAGAAAATTCTAATTGGAAGCAGCCAGGAAGGTCTTTAAAAATACTTCTACTTTTGTATTTATTAAATTAAAAGTTTGATTACTAGTCTTTGGTGCTACAACAACTCTCTTGTTTTCACACATGAAAAGTCATGAACTACTATTTGAAAATTGGGTCGGTAGGATTTAATATCAGTGTTAATTTAGTCATACAAGAAGTGCTGCTGCTATTTATGCACTTGATCAAAAAGAATTGTTCTTTAGTAGGGGAAAGTGGATTTGGGCTAAATATGTACATGTCCCTGCATACACCAAAATCTTAATACTCTGTCAGAATGTTCCTTTTTTTTTCTTTTTTCTTTTTTATTCTAAAGAAAGATCTTTTGAAGATGTTTAACCAAAGCATATAAAACTTGTACTGTACTATGTTTGTTATGTTTGTTTAAAGTCGAAATAATCCCAGATTTTTCCTCTTTCTCCTTTGCCAGTTCTGTAGAAATATTTAAATCACCTGTTCAATGTGCATATATCGTTCTTCTTTCCTAAACTATTCATACATCCTATATGTAACATTTGCATATGCTACCTTTAATTACATAGTGGACATAATTGACTAATGGTAGACCAATCCTGTTTTCGTTGAACTTTTTCTTTGGAAGAACCAAAAGCACACGCTAAAGAATGTCTTTATATTACTTATATATCTTCACTCGCTTAATGGACCCCAAACCTTGTGAATGGATCCGGAGAGTATTTTCCTTTCCTTCCTTTTAAGCACAGGGAGATACATTAACCGGTCGTTTGGTTGACATACAGTTTACGCAGGTATTAACAATATACGTATTAGTAATGCGGGTATTAGAATACAGATATTAGTAATGTGGGTATTAATAATACGGGTATTAGTAATACGGGTATTAATAATACGGGTATTAGTAATATATGTATTAGCTATGCATATATTATAACGTAGGGATTATTTCTTGAATCACTAATATATTACAAATTAATATACAATGTTATAATTTAAAATATTTAGTTAGTCCTTAAATATAATTTAAAAATATTCTTACTATTATGAGGGTTAATTTTGTCATTTTAAATTTTAATACCTGCATTATTAATACTCGCATTATTAATACCACCTTCTACCCCGCATAAAATAATACATAGATTCCCGCATTAATAATGCGGGTATTAGCTATGCGGAAAAGGAAATTGTGAACCAAACATTGTATTAGTAATGCTATGTTTTATGTGGAAAAGGAAAACACCAACCAAACATGGTATTATAATGCTAAATTTTGTGCAACTATCAAAGAGGAAACCAAACAATGTATTAATAATACCAAGACTTTATGAGGGTATTAAATTAGTGCTAGTGCAAACCAAACGACCCTTAATTGTTAAAAGAAATATTACATATATACAAATAATAATAACTAGATAAAGTACTCCTTCCGTTGAACCCATTTGACTTTGCACGGAATTTAATAAAGAAGGAAATACTTTTGAAACTTATGGTCTAAAATAAGTTATGTAGGTATTTGTGTGGCTACAAATCATCTAGGGAGGGATGAGTAAAAGTGAAAATTTCTTTTCAAATTTAGAAAGAGATCGTTCTTTTTGAAACAGATTAAAAAGGAAATATGTTCATTCTTTTTTAAACGAAGGGAGTAATAAACATAAAGTTAGTATCACGAGTAATAATATTTAGAATGAGATAAAGTCTACAAGATGCTAGTTGGAGTTGAATATGTAACCAACAAGTATAAAGCTTGAGTGATACCAAATGCATGTAGATTCGCTTTACCATTATGCAGCTGTCCTCTATGCAAGCAGTTTTCATATGTCGCTGCTAGATACATACACAATCATTCACATGTTATTCCATCAGATGCTTGGAAGTGGATGAAAGTTTGACGTAGTTCCCATTGTTATGCCTAGGGATTTGTTCAAATGAAACTGCAAAATCAATTCAAATCGATAAGTCGGGTTAAACCAACAACATAAACCAATTTATGGTTTGGTATTAAAAAAAAAAGGCAAAATTTCACTTAGTGTAGTTCTCTGTCCTTCGAGAGTTGAACACCTTTTAAAAACTTTGATATTTAAAATTTGGGGGAAAATCATTTACACCCTAACTTCCCCATCAACTATGGACAATTATTATTTTTCTCTTTTTATCTCAATTGACTTTTCAAAATGCCTACATTACCTTTTTAATTATTGTACCTTTATATTTTTATTTTTTTTATCTTGATATTTTATTTTATGCTATATGGACTTATCTATATATAATGAATAAATACTACTTTCAAAGGAAATAATAGTAAGAAATGACAATCAAGCATATAAATAATGGCGTTTAATGTAATAAATAAGCAAAATACAAAAGCTAGGATAAATATAATTTACTTGTATTAGTATTTTTATTAATTAAAATAAAAATTAAAATGTTAATCTATTACATGATAAAAAATTAAAATGGAGTGTCCTTCATAAGCATATAATTAATGTGTGCAACACACAAAAAAATTAAAAATGTCAGTTGATTCTACAAAAAATTTCAAAATATTATCCATTTGCGCTTTAAATGAATTTTAAATTAAAATTTTTAATTTATTTTGTAGTCAAAACTCAAACTTAAAAAATCTATATAGATGCTAGAAAATAAGAGAGTAAATTTTTAAACAAATAGAGATACCCCTCCCGCATCATGTAAGTTTATGTATCTCATCCATACATTGAGAGTGAGAGAGATTACATATATACTTGATGCATTTGAAACTAAAATAACAATCATGTAATTAAAATAGTGGTAGATTTTGTAATAAATTCATATTATCCTATTTTTTATGCTAATGGACATAAATTAGTATGATAAAATAAAATATTATATTTAATTATAAGTAAAACATCTTTGTTGAAAAAATTATATATAAAAAATATATATTACATAAATGGGAGATAAAAAATATTAAAGGCAAATCAGACATTGTGTTGGGTAAAGGGATGAGATTGACTATTATTCATAATTGAGAGAGGAATTTTGTTTTTAAACCAAAGTTCAGGGGTATAAATGATTTTCACCCTTTAAACTTTACATAATTATTTTTCCTGATTTTGTACCAAAATTTGTTCTACTCCTTCATTATATTTATGTAAGTTGTCCCACTCTTTTCCACAAGTTTTGAATTTTTGATGCATTGTTGATTGACAAACTTGAATTATGTGTGTGTATTAATCAACGAATAGACGAGAAATATAAAGAAGGAAATCTACCAAAATTCATTTGAAGTCTTCTTTTATGATGGTCTAAACTACAAGGAGACAGTGGCAGACTTCACGGTAGAAGGTCATATCAATTATATATTTATTAGCACATGATATTAACATATTAAATTAAATAATTTAATCTTAGTAGTTAAAAATTTAAATGAAAATACATATAACTTATTATTGATTAAACGATAATATGTGTATTATGAAAGACACCTAGCTCTTTATTTATTGGTTTGATGAAAAATTAAAACGACCTCGGTCAGTCGTTTCGGAAGTTAAGACTCCGATTGGCGTTTTGATAGTCTTAAAAGCTCCATAAATTCTATTAGGACATGTCTGTAAAATTTGAACTAAATCGGACTTCGTTTGGTAGGTATCGGAAGAAGGTATCAGTTTTCGTTGTCGGTAAATCTTAAAAAGAGGTTTTCGAGCTCGATTTTGACGAATGAGCTCCGATACGAAATACGAAAGAATCATTAAGTTTGTATGGTCATTTGTGACATGTGTGAACTTTCAAAAGTGAATTTCGAGGTCGTTCGGATAGTTTCCGCTAAAATACCGAAAATTAATAATTTGATTTCGTTCCGTTTAATTCATATCTCAAATTTTGGGAATCGATTCAAGATCCGCCTTAGCGAGTACATCACATAAATTTTGTATAGCTTGCTTGAGAAATTTTGGATTATTCCGGAGTTTCGTAGGATTCCGTTTTAATTTTCGTCACGAAAACAAAAAAGGAAAAGATAAAAAGAAAAGAAAAGAAAGAAAAAGGAAAATACAAGGCGGTGGAATATCCCTTAGCTTAAAAGCAACATGAATAGAAACAGAGAAAGAAAGAGATTACGCAGAGAAAGAACAAAGCCAAAAAATAGAGAAAGGAAAGGAAAAGGAGCAGGAAAAAAATAGAATTTTCACCCCAAAACATTCAGGTAATGATATTAATTCATTATTTCAGTTTATTACATGTGTGTGAATATATTTTATCGGTAAAAATTGGGATATCAGATATCGTTTTAGCAAGTTTAACTGATAGTTTAAAGGGTTAATTAGACTCCGATAATGGAATTGATTATATATTCGTACTCAGGGAGTTGTGGACAACCTGTAAATGTAATTTATCTATGGTTTGGTTATGTGGATATTCTACCACGTGTTCCTTACGTGTGTAGCTTCCGATTGGCGTACTTATTACGCCTTAGCTTTGGATTTACATTTATATGTTATGCTCTGTTGTTGGTATTGCATTGAGCATATGAGCATTGTACTCTAGTTTTGAGCTTGACATATACTTTACGATAATTAATGAGAGTCCCGAGCCGGTGAAGGGTCATTATTGCATCTTCCCGGTAGTCGATGAGAGTCCCGCACCGATGAAGGATCATTATTGCATATACTTCCCAGTAATCGATGAGAGTCCCGAACAGGTGAAGGGCCATTATTGCATATACTTCCCGGTAGTCGATGAGAGTCCCACACCGGTGAAGGATCATTATTGCATATACTTCCCAGTAGTCGATGAGACTCCCGAGCCGGCGAAGGGTCATTATTGCATCTTCCCGGTAGTCGATGAGAGTCCCGCACCGATGAAGGATCATTATTGCATATACTTCCCAGTAATCGATGAGAGTCCCGAACAGGTGAAGGGCCATTATTGCATATACTTCCCGGTAGTCGATGAGAGTCCCACACCGGTGAAGGATCATTATTGCATATACTTCCCAGTAGTCGATGAGACTCCCGAGCCGGTGAAGGGTCATTATTGCATATACTTCCCGGTAGTCGATGAGAGTCCCGTGCCGGTGAAGGATTATTATTGCATATACTTCCCGGTAATCGATAAGAGTCGCGAGCCGGTGAAGGGTCATTATTGCATGCACTTCCCGGTAGTCGGTGAGAATCCCGCGCCGGTGAAGGGTCATTATTGCATATACTTCTCGGTAAACGATGAGAGTCCCGAGTCGGTGAAGGGTCATTATTGCGTATACTTTCCGGTAATCGATGAGAGTCCCGAGCCGGTGAAGGAGCATTATTGCATATACTTCCCCGCAGTCGATGAGAGTCCCGCGCCGGTGAAGGGTTATTATTGCATATATCTCCTGGTAGCCGATGAGAGTCCCGCACTGGAGATAGGTTTTGGGCACATGTGACCCCATTGCATCATACTGCATTCATTCCATTTCATTGCACTGGTTGCTGTGTATTGTGTGATTATAGTGCGACGTTTTGTGTATGTTCATGTATTTCTGACTGTTGATATGTTCGGAAAACCTATATGTTCTGTCTATCTTATATCCCTGGGTTTTTATGAGTTTATGGTTCCATATGTATTTTCAGTTATTATCTGGTTCTGTCTTTTTACAGTTGAAATAAGGTGAATTCGGGTTATCTGCTTTTCTTCTCTCTGGCTAGCATATCTGCTTCTTCGAGGTAGCTAGCCGGCCCCTTCTTACTGAGTCCTTTTGACTTACTCTTGTTTGTTGTTTGTTTCTTGTCTATTTTTTTCGTTTCGGCGGGTTCGTTCCAAGATTGAGCTCGCCACGTTTTTAAGGAGCGAAGACGACTTCAGCTGTCAGGGTGAGCCAGCTTCTATTCAGGATTACCACCACTTGTGTGTTTATTATTTTAGTTTTATTTTGCTCCCTTCAGGAGGCGTATGTATTCTTTTGTTCTCTTAGATGTTTAGTCTGGATAACTCTAAACCTAGTATGTTGGGTAATCAGCTGTAATTTCTTTTGTACAACTTAGAGGTATCAGTATGTCTGTGCTTTTTCTTTTCTAAATATTGTTCTTATTTATGAGTTGAATTTATATTTATTTTCCTAATTCAGTTGGTAAGAGTTCGCCCGACGGGTCTAGGGGAGGATGTCGGGTGCCCGCACGGCCTAGCCAAAAATTTGGGTCGTACCAAAAATACTAAAGTATTGGCAAGTTTTATTGTCATTACAATATTTTAATCAGTTAACTCTTCCCAAATTTACAGTTTGCTTTACCATTATTACCAAAATGATAATTACATTGCGGATGTGCCTCAATTTGTATATCAACAACTGCAAGCAAACACATGAAAGTTAGATATGGAAACTGTCAACATTATTAAAGGCTGAGATCATCCAAATTGCCCAAAAAATTGAGGCCACGAGTGAGACTGCAATCTAACGATTACATACTTTCTATCTGACTAGTTTCCTTGTGCACTTGTATAGAACTTGGATACTACTTAAACACTTTCTTTCATTCGAAACTGCATGGTCTTGTACTATTTATTAAAATAATCATACAGACTTAGACCCTTCTAAGTTCTACCTATAGATTTTTTTTGGGGGGTGGGTGGGTAGGGTGGGGGGAGGAGTTCGCGCTCTGCGATTTGAATTATGATATTTTATCACTGAACTGTCTACCTAAACACATATCAAAGATTTCTTTTCTAGGATTTCACTCGCATAAAACATGCCGTGGTAATAATATTTATTGAATTTACTGTACAGATTTTGCCTATCAAGCTAATTAAGGTTTTTTTTTTTTTGTTTGCATTGTTAATAACAAGTGGGTTCAATTGGACACTAACGGCATCATGATTATTTGAATTCAAACACATATATCTTGATTTGAATTATAATTCGTTGACTGCTGAACTCTCTTGAAATACAAACCGAAGTTTTTCAAAAGGTAATGGATGTACAAAACTTGTACTAGTAAGAAGTATCAATTGATAACATAGGACCTACGTCAAATAATGCCTCCTCAACATTCTTAAGAATTTTCTACCATAAGAATAATTGGAACTTGGAAAAGCTAATTAATATTATCATGTTGTATATAGGAATACCCTTTTTGGAATTAACACAAGAAACAAGAGATTTGTAGAGTCTAAGGAATCCAACACAAAAGAATCCCTGAACAAGTATTTGCGATTATTAGAGAAAAAGTAGTAGAGAGTACGTGAGAGAAGATTACACAACTGCCTTAACTAACTTCCGAAACCTAGTTGGCACTGTGTATTTACTAAACTGCCCTCTACTGTTAACTACCTTAACTAACTACATGTTGCTAATTTGCTTACCCCCACTGCTTACTAAATTGGGATCATAACAACTACCCCCGCATGAAACAATCCTTGTCCTCATAGATTAAAAGATGAAAATTGTTGTTGAAGAACATGGAGGTTCATCCAAATGCTATTCAGGTGTACAATTAAACCACTTGACAAGGACTTGGATGACAAATCTCTGATGATTCATGATAGTTCTTTGATCCAAAATTGCTTCAGGTTCCAGCAGGATGTAGCTATATATTGATAAGATGACAGGAAGATGAGGTACCACTGGTTTATCTCCCAACTTCTTCTTGAGTAATGACGCATGGAAGGTGTTGTGTATTTTGGCATTTGGAGGGAGCTGGAGCAGGTAAGCCACTTTGCCGCTTCTCTTGAGCATTGAAAAGGGTCTTAAATGCTTAGTCCCAACTTGTTATAGTTGCTGCCTCCTGTTGAACCTATCTGTAAGGTTGAAGCCTAACATACACATCATATCCTACAGCAAACTCCCCTCAGGCCTCCTCTTATTAACTTGGCTTTTTATTATGTCCTGAGCTATTACAAAATGCTGCTTCAGGAGTCTGATGGTGGCCTCGCTAGCTTGCAATCTAAAGAGTCAAAGTCAATCATTCAACTCTCAGGAAGGTAGGGAAGGTGGAGATGGGATTTTGTCCATACACAATCTCATATGAGGTAAGCTTAGCAGATGAGTGAGAATTGGTGTTATACCACCACTTAGCTAGTGGCAACCAACGTACCCATTCTTTGAGCCTATTTGTACACATACATTTAAGATACCTTTCTAGTTCACAGCTTATCTGTCCATCACTCTAAGGGCGGTAAGCAGTGGAATGATGCCAAGAGACTCCTTGCAAGCCAAATAATTCGTGCTAGAACTTACTCATAAAGATAGTGTCCCATCAACTTAACTAACCATGTTCATTGTCTTGGGTGCTAATCCGTTGTTCAAGAAAATACTTAAGCCTTCAATGATCGGTTCTGATGGTGAAATGCCTACCAATAAGGTAAGGTCTCCACTTTTGCACAGCCAGTACAATGGTCGTCATCTCCTTTTCATATACAAATAGAGCCCGATGCTTTACTTAAGAAAGCCAAAGGATGACCCTGCTGCATTAGTAAAACTCATATTCCCATACTGCAATCATCAACCAAGTCTGGTAAAGATAATATAGATGCCTCACACATAGCTTGCTTAAGTTGTTGAAAAGCACTTTCAGTATTGTCTGACCACTCAAATGCATCCCTTTTTACAAGATTTGTCAGAGGTCTTACTATTACCCCATAATATTTATGAATCTTCTATAGTACCCAGTGAGACCTAAGAATTCTCTTAACTCCTTTATTATTTTGGGGCTAGGCCATGACTTCATAGCTTCCACCTTCTTAGGATCATCTGATACACATTTCACAAGTTATGATGTGGCCTAAGTATTCCACTCTATTTTCCCAAATGAATATTTACTTATCTTCACAAATAGTTCATGTTGTTGTTAATCTTCAAATGTATGTTCTAAGTGTGTGAGGTGACTGGTCCAGGAGGGGTTGTATACAAGGATGTCATAAAGAAATACCAGTATAAACTTCCTTAAGTAAGGTTTAAAGATAGAATTCATTAAGCATTGAAAAGTAGAGGGTGCATTTGTTAATCCAAATGGAATCACCACAAATTCATAATGACCATAATGAGACCTGAATGTTGTTTTTTCAGTGTCTTGATCTACCATTCTAATCTAATAGTACCCTGATCCTAAATCCATATTAGAAAAAATTGTGCACCCCTCAGTTCATCCAACAACTCTTCAATCACAGGTATGAGAGATTTATCATTGACATTACACTGATTCAGCTGCCTATAATCTATGCACATTCTCCATGAACCATTTTTTCTTCATCATGACAATGAGTGATGAAAAAGGGCTGGTACTTTCCTTGCTACCCCTGAATCTAGCATCCCCTGGATTAATCTCTCAATCTCATATTTTTTTATAGTTGGGTACTGACGGATCCCAATTAAGGGAAGGGGTCACAAATACCCTAATCGAAGTAGGGATCGAACACGAGGACTTGCACGAGACTAATTTTATTTGGATTTGTTCAAATTTACTTATTTAGCAAGTTAATCCTAGAATTAAAATGGAATTTAGCTATAACTAAAGGAAGAGTGAATTAATGATAGTTTTGACAATTAATAAAAAGTCTAGGATGCTAATCTCCCCCTATTCCGCTAATCTAATGAGTTTTGTTATAAACTTCTTCGCACTTTAGGTCACCCAATAGACTTCGCTCGTATATACTCAACTCATCCCTTTCGATGATGAATCAAGACTACCAACTCTTGCCCATTCGGTACTATGAGTTGGTGCTTTGAGAGCGAGCAACTAATCTCAAGTAAGGTATCCCCTTTTCGGTGCTCAACCCGTTTACCCGGGTAAATATAACACACTTACCCCTAGTACCCCATCACTATACTTCCCATTCATAGAAGTACCGTTTCGGTGTAAGTCTAGTACTATTGGGCTCAACTTGAGTTGTACACCTCAAGTTGTTGTAATGGAATCAAAAAATAGTTAAATGGGGGTATTCCTAAGTGTTTAGAAGCTTATTATACTATACCCATTTAATTATTGACTAGAGTTTAATTAGCACCCCTAGTGGCTGATTTAGCTACTCATATTGTATAATGAATCAAGATTTGAAAGTAATGAATAATGCATTGAAAAAACAAAGTAGCAATAATTCTTACAAAATATGAAGTTGTTCTTCACAATCCAAGAAATCTTGACAAATAGGCAATGGTACTTTGTCTTTATCTTGCCTCCCTAGTAATGTAAAGTGTAGAATATTCTCAAAAACCTAAGTCTAGCTACATATGGTGGTTGTTTAGACTAATTACAAAATTTTCATTTGCAGGTTGGCCGAAGGCTCTTTTGGAAAAGGGCTAAGTTCTGGAGCTGGATTAGGCGAAAGGGCTGGCACCTTTTGGACATGGGCTGGTAGCTTTTTCTGGAGTTGCATGAGAGGGTGGGCTCCTTTCACATTGGGAGACCGCCTTATCTTCTTTTCCAAGAGAGGGTGAAGTGCAGTCATGGAATATGGTCGCCTCTTCTTCTCAACACCTTTTCCTTGAATGGTGTAATGGGCGACCGCCTTTTAGATGGGTGGATGACTTCTCAAAAATTCTCCTAGTTCTTCAGCTTCTTCAAAAGGGCTGGGGCCTTTTAAATTGCCCATTTTGGTAACTTAGCGTGGCTTTTCATACAGGGAAAGGGCGGTCGCCCCTTGATTGGGTGCCCTCCATTTCAATATTTCTGTAGCTTCTTGAACTTAATGACTTTTTTGGGCATTTTTGCTCTTTTCGGTCTCTAGCTCTTTAATTTGGGCATTAACACCTGAAACCAAGCAAAATACATCAATTTTTCCTATAGATTGATCACTTTTGGATTCAAAGACAAAAATATAGGCGAGTTGAAGTGCGTAAAATGCTCACGCATCAAGTCCCCCCTAAACTTAATTTTTTGCTTGTCCTCAAGCAAGCCAATCTTTACCCAAAAATAGTGAATCACTTTCAAGTCTAGCATACAATGAAGCTAAGTTGCATTTTCACTTTTTTTTTTCCAAAACTTCTGACCTCATTTGGTACCAACACATATTCACACTCATGAAGACTAAACAAGTCACTTTGTGAACCACTACAAAAGTTTCACAATGGTAAAAGGATGCCAAAGAGCTTCAAGTGTGGATTTGGTCCATCAACCACCTTCACTTGGTTTCAAACCTCATCTCAAGCCAAGCTCTCGCCTCACATATCACCACTTGCAATTCTTTCCACAAAAAGAGTAGTCCTTATCTCACCATCAAATTCAAACTAAGGACATTCAAAGAATTAATCACTCATTCTCGAAAGAATGTTCACGAATTGAGTCAAAGTACCATAGGCTTGCCCATATTGTAACTCTCCACTAATGGAGAAACACAAAGTATTGGATCGACTAGGACTTGATTAGGCTTGTAATGAAGGCTCGGGGCTAGGTGTGATAATTTGGAAATATAGTGACTACCAACAGCCTTGCCGACATGTACACATTTTCGTTCCATCATTCTTTCTCCTCCTTTCACCCTTTAACTTCATTTCCTTTTCTTTATTTTCCTATCTCTCTCTCTCTCTCTCTCTCTCTCTCTCTCTCTCTCTTTTTATTATTTTTTATTTTTATTTTTATTTTTCTAAGTCTAGGAAGCCTAATTCTTTGTATTCACCTAGTCTACCCTTAATATTTACACAAGCTAGGTAGACTAGTTCTTTTCACTTTGTTTCTCTTTTTGAATTTTCGAAAATCTTTTTTTTTAATGCTTAGAAACTCACTAGGTTTCCTAGCACATGACATATCTGATAGATTTTCCTAAACTTAGGCATTTTGCCTCAATCTAGAATATTCACTTGAAAAGAGAAGTTAATTTCAAACAACCACCAATGGATCACTCACATATTGGGTTACCAAATGAAAGGCTAATAGGCTCAAAAGGGACAACTAGTGATATTTCTGAAGTAAGGGTATATGAAGAGGCTAAAAAGAGGGGTTACAAAGAAAGCCTAAGATCATTTTCAAGTTTGGTATGACTCATATTTCACCTTGAGCACAAACCGGGCAACTTCTACACTACAACTCAACATGTGAACCCACCATCTAACCTCACACACAAGCAAATGGATCAATCAAGATAAAAACTCAATTCTCAAAAAAGTTTCAACAGTTGCAAAGTCTTAATGGTTCACTAGGAACCATGTGAATGAATCCAAAGCAACACATGAACCTATAGTCATCGACCAAGACCAAGTACTTGTAATGTGGACACTCCACAACTTGTCTCATACCATAAGATTCAAATGGCATGTAGGTACTTCGTGAGACAATCAAACTAAAACCACAAAACAATTTCATAACAACTACTATGTACACTTACTTGGTTCAAACAACCACTCGTAGAAAGAACCAAGCAAAGAAAATCGAGAGCTTGTTAAAAATAAAAAAAAAACTTTGGAACTTAACTAAAATATGCTTAAAATAAAAGTAACATGCACTATATACAATAAAAAGAGAGTTTCAAATTCAAATATGCAACCAAGTCAAAAATATCAATGGTACATCACAAATAAATTTTAACCTCCTCCCTCAACCAAAGACTCTAGCATCGTCCCCGAATGCTAAGGAAAAAAAAAAAGCATAAAGAGGGGTAGAAGGGACTCCTTGATCAAATTAGACTTTTTGCTTTCCTTTGCCTTCCACATGGACCAGTAGAGGCACTTTTTCTTCTCAGCCTTTGCTCCAGCAGCTTCATCAAGAGATACTTAAGTGGAAATTTGTGTCTGGATCTCCTATGGGGGTAGTTGTGCTCTAGAAGTCCTTATCATTGTCACTTCTTCATTATCAAAGTGCATGAATTGCATTGCTACCAAGTCTTGTTTTATCTCCTCAATTTCCTTACCTTAGGCCCTCTTGCTTGGTGGCTTCTTGGAACTAGAAGGACCATGCATGGTTTGGTTCTTTGACCTTTCACTCTATAGTACGTTCGGCTTTTTGGTCATCTCCACTTGTGTTGTGTCCAAAAGTTGCACAGGCTTGTTCATTTTCTCAAGATCTTTGGAATTAGCCTTCATGGTTTTGACAAGCTTGTTGAATTGTGCAGTCGTGATACCCTGTGGTGGTGGTGGAGGTTGAACTTAGACTTGAGGCAAGGTAGACATGAGAGTCTTAAACTCTTCTATCTTGCCATCCGTGACTGAACATGATTGTTTCACATCCTTTATGGCATACAAATCAAATGGCTCCATGACATTTGTATAATCATCATCAGCATAGGTGTCGCATCCTTAGTCAATCAAGTATTCAGTCAAGGTGTTAGGGTAAGGGAGTTTGCTATTCTCAGACCTAGCTGCTTCAATCATTTCTTTGATCATCTCGGCTCCTAAATTGACTTTAATTCTTGACATCAAACGTCCAATCATTGCAACTCTCTTCAAAGTTATATTATGATCATCCTCTGTTGGTAGTACCCTGGAGATAACTATGGACTGAGGGCATAACCAAAGGGCGGCTGCCTCTTGGACTCAAAAATTGGAATTTTTCAGTGTTGAGTCAAAGGGCGGCCATCGTTTCACGTCACCCTTGAGGGGCGGAGAAAGTTCAGAGAGTTAGATAATTCATACTTAGAAAAATATTTGGCTCATTTAAAAAGGGCCGCCGCACAAACAAGGGGCGACCTCCTCTTAGCAAGAGGCCGTGAACAATGCAGGCCGCCCTTGGAGGGCGCCCAAACTTCAGAGAGTTTTTATTTTTACACTTAGCCAAATTTTTGACAAGTTTAGAAAGGGCGGCCGCCCAGACAAGGGGCGGTCTCCAAATGCACAACCTCAAGTTTCAAGAAGAAAAGAGGCGGCCAACACTTATGGTCGCCTAATAAGTGTGGCAAAAGACTAGAGAAGTGCGATTTCACACTTTTAAAATGTTTCGAGCTCAGAGAAAGTGGCGTCTGTTTGTTCTATTGCACTTCTCCTTATTTGAGAAGTGTTCAGGTAAAGCAAATTAGTTAGCCGCACAAGCAAGTCCGGCCTCCGAATCACCACCAAAAGGTAATTTGGAACCATATAATTAGATGTCCTCAAAAGGGACGACCACATGTTCTTGAATCCTCGGGAGTTCAAGACACAACACAAGAAGAGAAGGCGATCACCCAATAAAGGGCAGGCGCCCTTTCTTCATTTGCTACAAATGAAGACATACATTTTCCCAAATTTGACATTTAAACGCCAACAAGGTTTACAACTACCCACTTTTGTTTCTCTCTCATGGTCTAACGCTCTCAACAAGAGTCGAAATCGGGTACGCACACCCTTCCCCCAACCATCCTAAGCCATATTTTTGCATTTTCAAATTTGAAACTAGATCTAAATCCTACTCCTAAGAATCTAAACTTTATACTAAAAATTTAAAAACAAAAATAAAATGAAATGCTTACTGATTAATGTTGATTTATTTGGGTATATTGTTCCGATAATCGAAATTAATGGAGGGGTATTCGGCGATTCACTATTTCAGAAGTTGGAATAGTGAAAGGGGAAAAAGGCGCCCTAGGGTTCCTTTTATACCCTCAATGGGTCGGGTCCCTTTTTAAGATGAGCGACCACGTCCTGTGAAATGGCGATTGCCGCGGTCGCCTACTACAAGGGCGACCATCTGTTGGCTCCAACCTATTCCTCTAAAGAGGATTGGGCGGCCAACACTGCAAGGGCACTTAAACTTCAAAGAGGTCCATTTTTTATACTTAGCCAAATTTTTGGGGCTAAAGAGAATAGCGGCCGCCCAATCAAGGGGCGGCCTCCGTGTCAAGAAGGGCCTCTCACTTCAAGGGCGCTCAGAAAGGCCACTTAAACTTCAGAGAGTTCATAATTTCACACTTAGCCAAAAAATTTAGGGTTGGTCGGTTGCCTAGACAAGGGGCGGCTTCCATGTTTGAAAAGGAACTCCAACCCTTTTAGTCGCCCAATAGGGGAGAAGAAAATTCAGAGAGCCTCACATTTGATACTTAGAATTTTTTTTGATCATTTCGAAATGGGCGGTTGCCCTTTTTAAGAGGCGATCGCATGTTCTTGGCTCTCTGCAAACCCCCTTTTTTGGGTTAACCAATACACACTAAGGGGCGGCAGCCCATGCATGGGGCGATGATCAAGCCCAACTACGCTCTATAAAAAGGGAATAAGTGGTCGCAACAAATATAGCTCAATACTTAAAGACTCGAAATCGAATCCCACAGAAAACACATAAAATTAATTGTTATTCTAGCTAATTTACGTATCAACTAACTTCTAAGGGTTTTTTTTATTTAAGATTGGTTTTGTAGTAATAACTAGGTAATAGAAATTAACAATAAAGTAAACGACAATTAATGAAAATTAAGATTGATTCAAAGGATGTAAAACTTGTAGATCACCTATGTGTTAGAATAATGCCTTAACAAATTCAATTTGGTTCTTCCTATTGAACACTTGCTCCAAATTCACAACTATTCACTCCCGTATAATAACTGTAACTTTCACTAAGCAATTTCCCACTTAATTAATGAAGATACGTAGGACTACAAGTATGGTTCACAATCAGGGTCAATGGTCACAAATCACCTTATTAACAACCTAAGTGATGACTTGATTTTAATTTGACATATTGCTAAGTTTTTAACCCTAACTTATGAATTTATCCCTGTACACACAAGAATAAAGAGGACAATCAATTGGGGCTGTTAACACCTAATTTTGTCCCTCCTGTTTCGATAGCCATTATTCAAATAAAATTGTACTGATAGCCATACAATTATCATACACTCACACCTATTCAAAGTCATTACTTCGCACACACGCGCCAATTAGGCAATTTTTAAAGACATTTGCACAAGCGATTGCTATGTTATAAAATTTGCATGTTCCGTTACAATTTCTTGTAATTATTCGCATTTTTACCTAAATCGCCTAAATTATTTTAAAACCTAAAATAATAGGTTTTCTTACCTATTTAACCCTCACAATTAATTTTTTTTTATTTTTTCTACAATTTTACAAGTATTTTATACCATTTTCTATATATTTATATGTATTTTATACGTATTTATACACAATATATATAATTTTATACATATACATATATACACCTCAACATGTGCATACATTACATCCACTCATACATACTAGTGCCAGGTTACGTCGATGTGGCTTGATCTCAGCCTTCCAAATGTTTAATCCGACGGCTAAAAATAAAATTTCCTTTTTTAATTATACACCCGAACCCTAAACCTTATTTTCCCTATCTCATTTTCCTAACCCTCAGCCGCCACTCCTTCTATTCTCTCTCACGCAACCCCTAACCTCGCCACTGTTATGGCTCTTTCTGGCCATTCTCGCCGGCATAACATCAAGAAAATTATGTTTTCTTAATCCTTCTGTCGTCCGCTACAAAACTCCTATGCTCTTTTGCCATTTTGACGAAGGTCAACATTGACCCCTCGCCGATGAGAACTTCAATCAGCGAAAAAAAGTCTCCGGCCATGACTAAATGGAACCTCAGACATTACTACTAGAAAAGAAGGAAGGAAATCCTTCATGCGAACACCCTTGAGATGGGTCAAGACCGACCCGACTACGTATATGAGTAACCCTTAACTTTTTCTTTCTTCTTTAGTTGTTCTTGGACCTATGTGATTATTAAGCCTAAAATAGCCTAGTTGCTTCTGTGAATTAACACAATCGTTGGTTCCTTGTTAAATGGTTATCTCGCATGATTCGTAATCTTTGCCTAAGTCACTGACTAGTTAAATGTCGTATGCTTGAATCTTGTGTGATCATAGCTTAAACCCTGCACCATCTTCACTAGTTTCATGTCTGGAATCCCTGCTGATTTAGGAATTGATTTTGTGCAATATATCTAGTCGATCATCCTGTTTCAGCATGCCACCTTTGTGAATAATGTGTTTTAGTTAGCTTGAGATTTGACCTATGTGATTAAAGGATCCTAATTAGTTTCAATGTGAAATTCTAAGTGAAAACTGAAGTGGTAACATAATGGTTAGGTTCGATTTGAATTTGTGATTGAAAATTAGTTTTGACAAATGATAAAGCTTATCCTCAGAATATGCTAAACTATTTTGAGCCTAAAATTACTTGTGAACTGATCTTGAACCTGGTTGTGTTATTGTCCACAGGGTGGGGAAGCCTGTTTGGTTTAGAATCTTGTCTATGTGATTCCTGGATCCCTGATTAGTCTAATTTAAAAATTTTAATTAGGAATTGGAATAGAAGTTGGTTATAGGATTGATGCAATGCTAATTAGGATCCCCTAAATATATTAAGGTTATTTTCGAGCCTAAAATAGTTTATAACACTTTTGGAGGACTGATTCTTGAACCGGGAATCTGTTATTGTCTAAGAGGGGAGAGTTTTACTTGTTTTAAACTTTTAACTGGCTTAATTTAGGGATCCTGCCTGATCTATTTTTGGAAAAGATACCTAATAGAATCCTTTGTGATTCTGGAAGACTGTTTTTTCCTTATTCATTCCCTGCCCGTTAGGGTTCTCTACCCTCACACCTATATAAGTCGACTTATTTTGACACATTCTTACACAGTTTCATACCTAGAAGCACACAGACACATGCTCACATACTGAAGCATTACATATACACTGACATTGCTGGCAAAACATCTCTCTATTTCTCTTGAATTTTTTTCTCTTCCCCTGGTATTGGTACTATTTCCATAGGCAAATTCCCATTGTTAGACATTTATTTTCTGATTGATTTCAATTATAAACAAGGTATGACTCTTTATGTTGTGTCTATGTCATTCTCTGCCTAACCTGTTTATTATCTATGCTCTTTATATGCTTCCTGTTTGTCAGTATATGTGCATGTTTGGGGCTCCTCTTTGCCCTAGCTAACCTTGGTATACAGCTCTGATTGGATGACCTGGAAAGGCATACCAGTTTTATATAATGCAGGAAATCCTAATTGATTATACTATGACTCGGGCAGTTCTTTTGAAGTGTGATCACTGAGATCATTACCTGTGGTTTAATGCTTGAGAAATAAGACCTTGCTTGCATGAATATCCCTCTTAGTCCCTTTATTTGTGTATATTGAATAGGATACCCTGCCTGTATCTATTTAAAACAGGGTACACAGTCATAGACTGTGTACATGCCTACTCAGAGGCCTTTTTCTAAACCCTTGCCTTATTATGTGCCTGCATCATTCATCACTGATGTTTTAAACTCGCCTGGCCACTACTGGATAAGATCATACCTCGATTTCAAAGTTTATATTTGAGCTTTCTTGTTTAAACTGAAACCTCAATAACGCCCTTGACAAATAAATTCTAAAAGAACTCAAAATTGCAATGTTTGAAGTATGCCATTTTATTAAAATCTGAATTTTCAACTACAGGGGCTAAACGTGCGAAGACTGCCTAATCTGTGACTATTTCTGCAAATAAATCTGCCCCTCTTTTTGCATTACTAATCTTGATCCAAAAAACCTTTTAAATCTGGCCCTTTTGTGTGTTTAAACCAATTTTACAACTCCAAAGCTTTTGTACACTAATCTCATAGTGTATAAGGGTGTATGGATTATTGGGGTCAACCATACTAACACTTATATGTATTTTCTAAAGTTTAGATTAATACTATCATGTATTTTGCATGCCTATACTTATACATATTACGTGTGATAGCCCTTATGTGCATTTATGTGTTCTGTGACCCTTTTTTCCTAAACAATCTCTTTATAAGTATATATTTTTAAAAGTGACCCGAAAAATAAGATAGCCATTAAGGTTAGGGATCGACAACTAATGTCAAGTCACACCGACCCTAAATGGCTAACATTTTATTTCAAAAATAATCTCAATTTATTTTCTCGCTAATTCTGAACTGTTTTGTCAAAACTGACCCTTTTCGTAAAATTGATTATTGCTGCAAATTATAAATAGTTACCGAAATTTCATAAGCAAACTGATTTGAGCCACCTTCTTGTGAAATTAGCCTACCCGGATACATGTTTACCAATTTGGGGCTAAATGCACGTTTTGGCATAGGGCTTAAGCCGTACTTGCAAATTCAAAAGCCAAATTGTTGCTGCCTATATACACTATTCCTTAATTGATTTTGATTTTGACTCTTTAAGTTAGCAATATATATTTGTGAATATGATAGCATTTATAACTTGTTTAGACATCCCAAATTTAATTGCTCGGGCGGGAACCACTTTTTGTGGGGCTCGGGGAAGTGCCTAACACCTTCTTCCCCGAGTCATTTGGACTTCTTACCCTCGAATATCTGGAATTGGACATGTTTAATAAAGGACCCGACCTTAGACGTTTAGGTAACCTAATACACCTTAGAAATCCATATTAGGTGGCGACTCCAATCTTTAACTCAAACGAGTTACCCAGTCAAACCCTATTTTTGACTTGTTCTGCGTTAAGCAAATGTGGGGTATGATAGGGGGCCCTTCTAATCAATAGCAAGCAAAACATAAATACTTAGATATGAAGAATTCATAAGTTTCATTCATTAAAATAAATATTCGTAGCACATAAGCATTGAAGTGGTTCAATCAATCCCAAAATGGGTGATTTAGCCACTCATAGTCATAATCAAGTCAATAAAATAACTATAAGCATGTAAATCTACACACAAGATGATGGTGGATGAGAGAATAGCCTTGAATCTTGATCTTCTCGCTTCCTTGCTTCCTTTGGGTGTAAAATTAGCCAAAAGTCCCGTCCATTTGAGTCCCAAGGTATATTTATAGTGTAGGACTTGAGTTAGGACGAAAACACCCTTGAAATAACTGATAAATCTCGGAATATTCATTCAGAGTGGCACGCGGCGTGATGTACTATGTGATGTAAATCCAAAATAAAATGGATAATTTTCTATTTTTATTTAGAATAATTATCTTCTAGGATAGAATTGATCATCATCATTATCTTTTGTTAGATTTTATCTTTATCATATTTTGATTTTATCGTTATTTCTTTGTTAGAGATAAAGTTTTAGTTTTAGGCTTTTACCATGTCAAGGCTCCTACTATAAATAAGGCCTTCCAGGTTCATTGTAAAGTACCTCAGTTTATGAATAAAAGTATTAGTTGATTCATCTCTTATTCTTCTCCTTCTTCTCTAGTCTATTCTCCAATTTCTAACTTTTCTCCCAAATTTTCATACTCACTTTGTGGTGCTACATCAATATTGGTATCAGAGCTTAAGGTTTTTGTCAACTATACTTTTTAGCACCATAAAAAAATACTCACCACCTACTAAGAGAAATAAAAATCTTAGCTATTACACTCAATTCTTGAAGCTTTGGAAGTTGAAGACAGTCCTGCAAGACACTACTAGAAGTGAGATTTTGGAACACTATAAGGTACTCGTCTTTTCACTTAATTACTTGGTTAATATTCGTGTGTAAGGTAATCCACTAAATTTTATTTTTCTAAAAAAAAAAAGTTATTCATAGATCCAAAAAAAAAAAAAAAAGAAGTTTTCTTCCTAAAAAGCACCCAAAAAAAAAGAACGAATTTTTTTTATTGGTTTAGTCTTTACATTAATATTTTTAGTTCTTTGTGTGCACTTAGATATTAGTTTATATTCTTCTTTTATAAGTAGTAATATTTAGTCATTCTCAGTGTGTTACCCTACATTTCTTTCCTTTACAACAATCCAAAAAAAAAAAAAAACCATCCATTGAGTCACACAGTTGTGGATTTGTACATGTCTAGGAAAGTTTTGTCAAAAAGGCTATTACTTGCCTAAGGAGTCTGGTTTTTAAGTGGGACCATTATCACCCCTCCAGTCTTTCCTGATGCATTATTCAAACTTTGTGCCATAATTCCAATTTCTTCACTATGCCCCCTGTTTCCAAAAATACTGAAAAAATGAAGCTACTTCATCCCAAGTTGATATTGATCTTGTCCGTGACCTTAAAGATCTTAAAGAGCGAGTAGATGATCTCCTGCATCAATTGATAGTAATTTTTAAAGGCAAGCAACCTATTGGTAATAATGACCCATCAAATGTGTCCCCCTTTTTAGTAGGGTCCACGGACGGCCAACTACATGCCCCAAAAGATGGTCTTTTCCCTATTCCTCCTGATCTGACCCACACTAAGGTTAATCCTTATCGTCATTCAAGTCTTTCTGTCCAACCTTCAGTCAATCCTCATCATCAATCATGCTCTCTTGTCGCACCCAAAGCTCCTATCGATGAAGATTTTCATTTGGATGAAGACCAATTTACGGGGTAGGCATATGCATTACACCCAACACTATCCACTAGGTGATAACCTTTCTTTGCTTGACCAAGATAAGACATATAGGTAATATCCTAATAGAAGAACTCTTAGGTTTGATATAACTTCACCAGCTAGGAGAACCTATGAGGACCACAATGACCTTACAAAAAAGGTCAAGGTGGAAGTACCCTATTTTGATGGAAAGTTGGACCCCAACCTGTTTCTTGATTGGATAGATAGCTTAGAGGACTACTTTGACTGGTATGACGTGCCTGACATTTTTCGTGTTCGCTTTGCTGAAATGAAATTAGTCGGAAGTGCTAAGAAATATTGGCAAAATGTTACTCGAGAGATAGAGCATCTAGGTCAACCACCAATTACTCGGTGGGCTGAAATGAAAGCGAAACTTAAACAAAAATTTGTTCCTTTCTCTGTCAAGTCCCAACTCATAGATCAAATGCTTAACCTCAGGCAATTGAACTCTAGTGTGACCGAGTGCATGACCCAATTCCTTGACCTACAACTTAGGTCCGAGCTAACAGAACCCACCTATGTCAGTGTTGCTAGGTTTATAAATTGGCTTCGTCCAGACATTAAAAAGGAAGTTAATCTTTAGTCCTCTGATTGTGTAGAGGATGTATACCAAAAAGCCTTAGAGCTTGAGAAATATTTCAAAACTTCATCCTTGTGTCGAGGATCATTTCAAGTTGGGGAATCCCGTCAGGATCGAGTCAATACTCCAGTTATCCCTAGACAAATAGAGGTTAGCACTACCTTTCCTCCATAGTCATCTTCCATATCCTCCAATCTTCCATCCAATAGGTCTTCTAACAATTCTCGCATTCCTAATCCTAATATATGATGCAATCACTGTCATGACAGGGGTCATATTGCATCTCATTGTCCACATCGCACACTAGCAATAGGATTAGCTTCTGAGGAGTTCAAAGGTAATGAAGAAATCTTAGTTGAACCTGAGTAATTTTCTGGGGATGAGGTTGATCTAGATGGTGACCAAGGGGACAAAACATACATAAATGTCGTTAGGTGCGTCTTAGCTACCTAGGAATTAGATAATGAATGGAAACGTACGTCTATCTTTTCTACCATTTGCAAGAGTAATGGTAAGTTTGTTAAACTTGTGATTTATGGGGGTAGTTGTATGAACGTCATTACTAAGGGTGCTATAGACCGTCTTAATTTGAAAATAGAGCCCCACCCTAACCCTTTTAAGGTTGTTTGGGGTGAACAAATGACCCTACCAGTTACCCAAAGATGTCTTGTTCCAATTCAAATAGGTCCATACCACAATGATGTGTATTGTGATGTGTTACCTATAGATGTTGCCTATATACTCTTTCGCCGACCTTGGTTATTTGATAGAGATGCCATTAACCATGGTAGGGAGAATACTTACTCCTTTAAGTTTAAGGGTAAAACAATCACTCTACAGCCCACTAAGCCTCACGAGCTGATTCCTAGGTCCAAAAGTGAGTCTGCCTCCCAAATCCTTGTTCCTAAGTGCTTACATCTTGTCACATCTACTGTACTAGAAAAGGCTTCTATTGAAAGTGGATTTTGTCTAGCCCTTATTTCCAAATATTCTCTGCTATGTTCATCCGCTTCTAGTTTGTTCCTTCCTCAAGAAGTGCACCCAATCCTTTCTGAATTTGCTGATGTCGTGCCTGAGGAACTTCCTAGTGAGCTACCTCCTCTTAAGGACATTCAACATGCTATTGACTTTATCCCTGGATCTTAACTTCCAAACTTGCCACACGATAAGATGAATCCTGTAGAAGGAGCTGAACTAAACAGACAAGTTGAGGAGCTATTAGCTAAGGGATTTGTTAAACATAGTCTTAGTCATTGTGCTGTCCCAGCCCTTCTTACCCCCAAGAAAGATGGTTCATGGAGGATGTGCATTGATAGTAGGGCCATAAATAGAATTTCCATCAAGTATAGGTTTCCCATCCCTATGCTTGAAGATTTATTAGATATGCTAGCTGGTTCTTGTTGGTACTCTAAAATAGATTTGCATAGTGGCTATCACCAAATTCGAGTCCGCCTGGGGAATGAGTGGAAAACTGCCTTCAAAACCCAAGACAGCTTGTTTGAATAGGTTGTCATGCCTTTTGGTCTCTCCAATGCTACCTTCATGCATGTTATGAATCATGTTCTTCAACCATTTATAGGGAAATTTTTGGTGTACTACTTTGATGACATCCTAATTTATAGTAAGTCTAAGGAGGAACATCTGTCTCAACTTTAGAAAGTTTTTTCCGTTCTTAGGGAGGCTAAATTCTATGCTAACCTTAAAAAGTGTTCTTTTCTTCAGCCTCAAGTTCTCTTCTTAGGATTCATTGTGTCTGGACAAGGAATATCTATTGATCCTGATAAGGTTAGGGCTATAAGAGATTGGCCTGAGCCCAAAACTGTTTCTCAAGCTCGTAGTTTCCATGGTTTAGCCTCGTTCTATCGTCGGTTTATTAGGAAATTTAGTGCTCTCATGGCTCTCATCACTGATAGCATAAAAAAGGAGTATTCACTTGGATCCACAAGGCTTCTAGAGCTTTCTTAGATATCAAGGATAAGATTTCCATTGCCCCTGTTCTTAGGCACCCTAACTTTGACAAAGTTTTTGAAGTTTCTTGTGATGCTTCTGGGGTTGGGACTGGGGGTGTGTTGAGCCAAGAGGGACATCCTATAGCCTTCTTCATCGAAAAGCTTAGTGATGCAAAGCAAAAGAAGTTTAGATCCTCAACATATGGTAGAGAGCTTTACGCTGTTGTTCCATCCCTTCGACATTGGAGATACTACCTTCTTCCTAAGGACTTTGTCCTATTTTCTAATCATCAAGCCCTTAAGTATCTTAATTCCCAAGCAAATTTAGATCCTAAGTATGCTAGGTGGATTGAATACATCAATGAGTTTTCATTTGTCCTTAAACACAAATCTGGGGTTCAGAATAAGGTTGATGATGCTCTTAATCGTGTCATTACCCTTCTTCACACACATAAGGTAGAGTTTGTGGGATTTGATATGTTGAAGGATGCTTATCCACCTTGCCCTGACTTTGGTCGTCTCTTTCAAGAAGTGTCGTCTGGTAATCGTAGGGATTTTGGGGACTTTATCTTGCGAGATGGTTATTTCTTCAAAGGTTCCAAGTTGTGCATTCCTCGTACCTCATTTAGATACTTTTTGATTTGGGAGATGCATGCTGGAGGATTAGGTGGTCATTTAGGCCGAGATAAGACCATTTCCTTAGCAGCTGATAGGTTTTATTGACCATCCCTTAGAAGAGATGTCGCTAGGATCGTACCCCAGTGTCGTACATGTCAACTAGAAAAAACTAGGAAGTTTTTACACTCATCTCCCAGTCCCACATGAACCATGGACAGATATTAGCATGAGCTTTGTCTTAGGCTTGCCATGCACTGCTATGAGTCATGACTCTGTTTTAGTCGTTGTCGATAGATTTTCCAAAATGGCCCACTTTATTCCATGTAATAAGACTACTGATGCCTCTCATGTTACCAAGTTAATCTTTAGGAAGGTCGTCAAGCTTCATAGTTTGCCCACATCCATAGTTTTTGATAGAGATGTTAGGTTTGTTGGTCTGTTTTGGCGGACACTGTGGAGACTTTATCATACACAACTAAATTTCTCATCTGCATTTCATCCTCAAACTGATGGATAAACCGAGGTAGTTAACCGCAGTTTAGGTGACTTGCTTAGATGTGTTGTTGGGGACAAACCTGGGAATTGGGACTTAGCATTACCATTGGTTGAGTTTGCCTACAATAATTCTATTAATAGGTCTACTAGAAAAAGTCCATTTGAGATTGTGTATGGATACTCTCCTCGCTCTCATATTGATCTTTCCCTACCAGCCTCTCATACACATATTTCACCATCTTCTGAGACATTTACTACCCATATTCGAGATTTACACACTGAGATTAGGCAAAAGATTGCTATGCATAATGCTGAATATAAACTAGCATCTGATGTGCATCGTAGGTCTAAGGACTTTAATATAGGAGACTATATCATGATTCGAATTCGTCCTGAACGCTTTCCAAGAAATACCTTCAAGAAACTCCATGCCCGTGCTATGGGTCCATTCCCTATTTTAAAGAAATTGGGACTTAATGCTTACTTGGTGGATTTGCCTAACCATATGACTATTAGCCCAGTTTTTAATGTGGAAGACTTGACTCCTTACCGAGGCACCTTTGTGCCTCCCCTCTCTTTCTCTAGTGTCTCCGCAGGTACTCCAGAGCCTAGGCCTCCACCTTTTAAGGCTCAATCTCAGATTGTAGATGTGCCTACTGATGAAATCATACGTTCTTCCAGTGGTGGTTTACACTGATACTTGGTTTAGTGGAAAAATATGCCAGCGCATGATGCTACATGGATTAGCGAGGATGAGTTTCGTTTGCTTGATCCAGATCTTTTGGAGTTATATCAGCAGTCACACTCGCCGGAGCCGAGTTTTCATCCATCCGGAGAGAATGATGTAAATTCAAAATAAATTGGATAATTTTCTATTTTTATTTTGAATAATTATCCTCTAGGATATAATTGATCACCTCATTATCTTTTGTTAGATTTTATCTTTATCATATTTTGATTTTATCTTTATCTCTTAGTTAGAGATAAAGTTTACCTAGTTTTAGGCTTTTACCATGGCAAGACTCCTACTATAAATAGGGCCTTCCAGGTTCATTGTAAAGCACCTAAGTTTATGAATAAAAGTATTATTTGATTCCTCTCTTATTCTTCTCCTCTTTCTCTAGTCTATTCTTTAATTTCTAACTTTTCTCCCAAATTTTCATTCTCACTTTGTGGTGCTACATCACTATGTGTTTTCCAGGATTTGTTTTTGTCCGTTCTTCGCTCGCTTGACCCTCAGGCTTCTACTCAAACTTCAAAACCCTTGTTTTCACTAAATTTGCTCCACGAACACTTCATATAATCAACGTAATTTCTACAACATAAAACATACTAAATGAGAGAAATTCTGCTCAATGTGCTAATAATTTTAACAGGTAGAAGCATAAATACGAGGCGAAAGTATAGGAAATATAGTAACATCTAGCCTCGTATCAGGCAACCTCCGTTTTACTTGCAATTCCAGATTCTGCAACCTCTCCTTCCTGCTGCAACTCATCTCTGACCTACAAAATAACAACTAATTAGCTAAAATCATGGGTTGCCTCCCAAGCAGCGCTTTAGTTAACGTCGTGGCACGACGCCGACCCCATTAGCTCAAGGATCAATCAAAAGTACAAAGGCCACCACCATCTTGGTGCCTTCCATAACTCTCAAGTAATGTTTCACCTGGTGTCCATTTACTCAAAAATTCTTCACATCTTCCAAATCAAGGGCGTCATATGGAGAAACAGCAGCAATCTTAAACGGGCCACTCTATTTTGACTTCAACTTTCCCGAAAATAATTGGAGACAAAAATTAAACAACAACACAAGATCTCCTTCCTTGAATTCCCAATTCCATATATTCTATCATGCACAATTTTCATCCACTCTTTATACCACAATGCATTTCATATGCATTGAACCTCATTTCATCAAGTTTAATCGATGCGTCCATTCTAGAGTTCGAGGCTAACTCTTAATCCAAATTCAACTTTTTCAATGCCCATAATGCCTTATACTCAAGCTCGATCAAGATATTACAAGCCTTACCAAACACCGTTCAGTAGAGAGACATACTTATTGGAGTCTTGTAAGCCGTCCTATTAGCCCAAAGTGCATCATTAAATTTTTTGGCCCAATCCTTCCGGTTGGCACTCACGGTCCTTGCCAAGATTTGCTTTATTCTCGGTTGGACACTTCAACTTGTCCATTCGTTTGTGGATGATAAGGAGTTGTGAGTTTGTGTTTGACTCCATACTTCTCAAGTAGCGATTCAAATGCCTTGTTGCAAAAGTAAGAGCCACCATCACTTATCATGGCTCTAGGCGTGCCAAAACGAGTGAAGATGCTCTTTTTTAAGAATGACGTGACACTTCTTGCTTCATTATTTGGTAGAGCTACCGCTTCCACCCATTTAGATACATAGTCAATGGCTACCAAAATGTATTTCATTCCACAAGAGCTTACGAATAGGCCCATGAAATCAATGCCCCACACGTCAAACAATTCTACCTCCATGACAGGCTTTTAAGGCATTTCATGTTTTCTTGACACACCTCTGGCTCTTTAGCATTTATCACAACCTTTCACAGATGCATGAGCATCTTTATAGATGGTAGACTCACAGATGCATGAGCATCTTTATAGATGTTAGACTAATAAAACCAATACTCCAAGATCTTTGAGGCGTTTCTAATGCCACCATGATGCCACCATAAGACAAAGAATGGCATTCATTTGTAATCTCTCATTTCTCAATATCCGGAATGCATCCTCGAATTCCATCCGCACAAATTCTAAACAAGTAAGGTTCATTCCACTAGTAATGACGAGCATCCTTCATGATCTTCTTCCTTTGATTGTACAAATAGTCACTGGGCAAATCTCCACATACTACAATATTAGGAATCACCGCATACCAAGGTAATTTCTCCCAAGATAACGCAAATACTCTCTCATTTGGGAAACTGTCACTCCATCTTCACGAGGTCTCCCCCCTTCTTCCAATATTGACAAGTGGTCTGCCACTTGATTCTCGCTACCTTTTCTCTTCTTCACCTAAACATCAAACTCTTGAAACAATAGTATCTACCGAATTAAGTGGGGTTTGGTGTCCTTCTTACTCATCAAATAACGAATAAACGAGTGGTCGGTATGTACCATCACCTTGGATCCCATTATAAGCCCGAAATTTCTCAAATGCAAATACTACCGCTAAGAAATACTTCTCGGTGACCATGTGATTCAACTGGGCACTATTCATCGTTTTGCTTGCATAGTAAATAGGATGAAAAATCTTTTTAATCCTTTGACCCAACACGGCACCAAGAGCCACATCACTGCATCACACATCAATTCAAAGGACAATTCCCAATTAGGACTCACAATGATGGGTGCGGTAGTGAGCCTTCTTCTCAATTCTTCAAATAATTTTAGACATTCATCATCAAACACAAATTTCGCCTCTTTTTCAAGCAACTTTCATAAGGGATGAGCTATCTTAGAGAAATATTTGATGAATCTTCTACAAAGCCCGAATGACCAAGGAAACTTCTCACTCCTTTGACGATGGTGGGAGGTGAAAGCTTAGAAATCACATCTATCTTATTTTGATCCACCTCAATCCCTCGTTTGGACACTTTGTGCCCTAATACAATTTCTTCATCTACCAATTGTAATCACCTAATTTTGACACCTAAAATACAAAAAAAAAATGCATAAAATATGTGTGTTAATTGTTATGTGATTTTACCTTTTCTTTGGCTATTTTGAATTAATTAATTAGGAGAAAAATGTTAGAAAATTTCCAAAAAAAAAGGATTCAATCATGAGTAATATTTAATTGACTTTATGTGCTAACTAATTTGTCTTACAATTTTGTGTGTTTAGTGTAAATCAAATAGTTTTAATTAATTATATTTGTATTAGTCTAAAAAGGCCATTAGGCCACTTGAAAATTAGAAAGAAAAAAAAAGAGATCAGCCCAATATCAATTTTTTGACCCGGCCCACCCTATGATATAAAAACCAAATTTTGCCATTTTTGACTTTTTTCCTCCAAAATTCACCAGAAGCATGGAAACTCAGTCCACATCTCCTCCTCGCCGGGTTCCGCCGCGGCAGCACCGTCGACGAGCTCCACTGTCTCCTCCGGCCAAAATTTTACATCAAACGACTCGTCTTAACGTTCTCATTCCCGATCCGAGCTTGTTCTCTCCAAATTCTCAGTGAATCAGTGGAAATCGAGGTTCAAAAAGACGGCAGAACCCTAACTCAGGCGACGTCGATTTTCTCCGGTCGACCTATATATCAACGGGCTCGCCTCTGTCTCCTCCACCCATTTCTCAAGGTATTTATCCCCGGAGACCACTTTTCCCCTTTCCCCCGCTGCCCGTTTTTCACTTTTCATTCCTTGGTGGCGTGATTGGTGGTGTGTTGACGGTGCTGTGGTGTTGGAGTCTGTGGTGGTGACAGGTTTGTGTTATGATGATGGGATTAATTCGTGGTGGTGCACGGTGTCATTGTTACAGCTGTGATGATTGTGGTATGGTGATGTTTTGATGGCGAGGCAGTGAGGATGATTAGTTTGTGGGCGAGGTGACGAGGTTGCGATAATGATATTCATAGCTTTGGTGATGTTGAACTGATACACAGCGGTGATAATGGTTGTGCCGAGGGAAAGAAGCAGTTGTGAGGTTTCTATGATGACGATGGTTTGGCGAGGCATTTGGTTGATTTTTTTGGAAGCTGTCGCGATGATATTTATGGTGATTGTGATGCTGCTATAGCCTTAGCGAGGCTGTGAGCACCGGGACAGTGAGGCAATACAGAGCAGTGTCGATGGCGAGGCGGAATGAGGCTGTATAATGGCGAGAAAGCAGTTGGTGCGATCGCGAGGCAGCTCGTGGACATTGGCTTTTGGGACGTGTTGGTATTTGCTTTGTCATTTCCTTTTCCTCATGTAGTTAATGTTTAGTCGTAGTAATCTAAAGATAGTTTATCCTTGAGCTTGTGAAAATCATATGTAATGCTTGTCATTTTCATGGTTGAAATGAACAGTTCCGTTTGATATAATGTTAGTTAAAGATTATGTATGTGTGTTCCTGTTTAGCAATAGATTTGTATGTGTAAGTTGTATGATTAGGTGAGTTTAAGTATGAAGTTCGTCAATTCCTCGTAGCAAATTCTGTTAGTAGTTAAATTGAAGCTTGTCTTGGTTGGTTTTGATTTAAATACTGTGCGCAAATCTATCTTAGCATAGTCCTTTGTCGAAGTACAGTCACAAAGTAACTTTGAGTTTGTCCTATTAATTCTGCTTTAGTCTAAGATCTTTGCGTAGCATTTTTGAGTTGAGTGAGTTAAAACAGGGAGAGTTCAATTGATAATTGCTGAGAAAAACTTGAGTCCTAGCAGTTATGTAATTTAGTTTAATTCTTTCAAGTGGTTGAAGGCTTTTGGTATCGATTGTGGGCTGGGAACACTTTTATTTATTTGTGTTAAAGGGTCATGTTAGTGGATGAGTTTGACTCAATTAAATTTAGGTGCAAAATCTGAAAGTTGGACGTTCAAAAAGTGTAGTCAAACAATAGGACAAGAGTTGCACAAAACTGGAATGGTTTGAGTCTTTCCTTTTGTTTGGTTGGTGAGACCCAAGCATGAAAATGGAATTTTTCATTAAAGGAGTCACATGGGTGTTGTACCTTGGTCTGGTAAAGTAAAGGGTCACATGTGATTCTTGTCCCTTTACTCACTTTATGCTCAGCTTTTTTGCCTATTAAAAGGCCATTTTCTTTTCATTTTATAGCACGGACAGACACAAGATCTAGAGAACGACATCTAAAAAATTCAACAGATCTGAGAGAGCAAAGGGAGTAAAAATACTAGAGTTTTATAGAGAGAGAAGTAGAGAAAGAAAAGAAACAAAAGAAAGGAAGGTGGGAAACGAATCTGGAGCTTTTTTTAAGCTTAAGTCGAGGTTCGGGAGAGGTTGAACGTTACTGGTATGTTGCTGCGTTCTGGACTGTTTATCTGGTTTGGGCTTAGCTTTGGTTATCTTTACTGTTGCATTTGGGAATTTGCCAAATAGGAATTTTTCCTAAAAAAACTTTGCCTTTGTTTTTGTACGTATTCTTATCATGTTTATGACTGAAAATATGCAAGTTCTGGTTCGATATCAACCTTTATGTTCTAGCTTTATATTGTATTTCGCATAAGATGTTATGTACCAAGAAACTACTATGGTGTTTATGTTGGTCCATTAAATATTTTCTGAACATATTAAAAGCAGCCATTTAAAAAGGGTATCACATCCGCAAATGTGTAAACTGCATGTAAAGAGTTAAATCTGCAATATATTGGCAAAACTAGGACACAAACAATTTGCAAATTAGAAAACTTTGTTAACGGGCTACTATAGTAGGCAAACTGTAGAACTATTTTGGGAACTTTATTAAGCAGACTTGTCAAAATAAACATTGCCACTATTGAAATGGTCGAATGTAAAAAAAAGAGGGTTAAGTTAAGACATTATGTGCAAAAAAATTTAGGAGGGGAATCAAGAGTTGGTTGTAGTAGCGATCTGCTTGCTCTTATAATTGGTCAACGGTTGAAAACGCAGGACATTGTACTTAAAACTTGTTCAATTTAATTAGGCGCAAAATCATAAGCTAAGAACATCGAACAACTGAATCAAATTGTTTACTTGAAACTCAATAAATCAGGAGATTTCGAATAGGTGAAGTGTCTGTGCGATTTAATCGATTTTAATCGGAAGATTTCGAACGAGTGAAGTGCTCGCGCGATTATATCTCGATTTGAGTTTTTATTTGAATGAACAAATTTATAATCAAATCAAAAGCATAATAAAAAAAAGGCAAAATAAATAAATAATTTTTAAAGAGTCGAAATGCGTCAATAAAAGCAACTGTGCTCGGCACAGGACGAGAGGGTGCCTAACACCTTCCCGAGAGTCAACCGAGATCCTTATCCGGAACTCTGACGCAGACCATTTACGAGTCATAGGTGTTGTAGGTACACCACTTTGGTGACTTGGCACACCTTTAACTTGTCAAGTGGCGACTCCGAATATCTCTTAATAATTCGTGTACCTTTAACATTAGTCACAGAACCTTTTAAAACATATAAGTATTTTCTTTTTAAGTATAAAAGGGGTCGTGACACCAATAAATGACATTTCTCCCAATTAAGCACCAATTTTTTTCCTCACATCTTTCAAGCACCAAGTCAAGATTGTGTAGACAATCATCAAACGAATCCCTAACCAAGGAAAAATCATCCATGAATACTTCCAAGAAGTTCTCGACCATATCATGAAATAAAACAAGCATGCACCCTTGAAAGGTGGTGGGTGCATTACAAAGACCGAATGGCATCTTCTTAAAAGCAAATGTCGTATATGGACAAGTAAAGGTTGTCTTTCTTGGTCATTTGCTTCAATAAAGATTTGATTGTACCCGAAGTACCCATCAAAGAAACAATAATAAGCCTTTCCAAACAACCTATCCTATATTTGGTCAATGAATGGGAGAGGAAAATGATCCTTTCTTGTAGCATTGTTGAGCTTGCTATAATCCATGCAAACTCTCCACCCGGATACGGTCCTAGTGGAATCACCATTCATTATGCACAACCATCATACCTCCATTCTTAGGCACACATTGGACCGGTGATACCCATTCACTATCGGATAAGGGTGCTACAACACCCGCATCCGACCACTTTATAATCTTCTTCTTAACATCTTCTAGCATAGCCAGATTCAACCGCCTTTGATGCTCAACCAAAGGTTTGGAACCTTCTTCAAGAATTATTTTGTGAGTGTATACTCCCGGATCAATGCCTCTAATGTCGGCTAATGTCCAACCAATAGCCCGAATCCTCCTCTTCACAACTTGTAAGAGCTTTTCTTCATGGGATTAGGTTAAGTAGGATGAAATAATTATTAAGAGAGTGGAGTTAGGACCAAGGTGGGCATATTTCAAATGACTTGGTAAAATTTTGTGTTCAAGAATGGGGGGTTCTTCAATGGAAGGTTTTATTGGTGGGACTTTTCGATTCTCAAGGTCAATAGAGAGTTTCTTTGGAGAATATGGCTTAGTACTAAATCCATCTAATGCAAGGACACATTTTTTAACACTTTTCTCATCATCAACATTCATATTCAATAACACGAATGCTATTGTATCAAATTCCCTTGTTAGGCTCTCTTTTTCTACCGGCGCATCCACAACTATATCAACATAAGAACATTATGCATCTTCAAGTGGTTGCCTCATCAACATGAAAATGTGAAGCACCACCTTCTCTCCATAGAATATAAGTGTCAACTCCCCCTTCTCCATATCAATAAATGCTCTCCTGGTTGCTAAAAACGGTCTCCTTAGAATAATTAGCATATCATAATCAACGGCACAATCCAAGATAACAAAATTCATCGGAAAGATAAAATGATCTACCTTCACAACGCATTATCAAGCACTCCAATTGGCCTCTTCATTGAACGATCGGCCATTTGAAGGTTTATTGAAGTTGGCCTTGGTTTGTTCCTCCCAATGTCTTGTAAATGGCATAAGGCATAATATAAATGCGTTTCCCCAAATCACATAATATCTTCTCAAAGTGTCTTCCCTCTATCGTACATGGTATAATGAAAGCACCGGGGTCTTCCATTTTCTTAGGTATGACATGAGACATAATGCCACTACATTAGTGTGTGACTTTGACGGTTTCAAATTCTGAAACCCTTTTCTTAGTCACTAAATTTTTCACAAAGTTTGCCATATCCGGCATTTGACCTAAAGCATTAACCAATGGAAGATGGATAGAAGTTGAGGCAATTTTCTCTAACACCTTCTTGGTATGATCGGCTCTTCTCAATCTTTTATTTTTTTGTGGGAAAGGTGGAGTAGGCATTAGAATAGTGGTTTTGGTAGGAATGGCTTCTTTGGGTGATGGAGTTTGTTTAGTGGCTTTTTGGGTAGCAGTGGGTTTTGGGAGCGAAATTTCTCTTCTTCAAGAGGAATCTCTTGTTCTTGAACATTTTGGTATTCCACCTCAACTTGCAATTTATCCTCATCATCTACCTCATTAAGCAAGATCTCCCCTTCTTTCTTAACCACTTCAAGCCCAATTTCTCTATCATCACCTACCATTTTGGGATCATCCCAAGTTTTTCCACTTTGAGTCATGATAGCCAATACTTGATCCTTCACATTCCTCTTAGGATTCACCACCGTATCACTCGGTAATGCTCCTTGAGGTCTTTAATTCACTTGATGAGACAATTGGCTATATTGGTATTCAAGCGACTTGATACAAGTAGAATGTGATTGTACGGTTTGCTTGATATCCTTTATATCTCCTGAATTGTCTTCTTGAAGCTTCAACATTTTCTCCATCATACCTTCCAACCTTAAATTCTTAGCGTTACTTGAACTTTGTTGAGACTCATTGGGATCTCTTTGATTATCATGTTGCTCTCTCCCTTGAATCGTTTCACTCCATCTGTGGGTGTTACTTCATTGGTTTCCTTGTCGATTGTATGGCCTCCATTGGCCTTGAGCTTGATAGCCTTGTTGATTATATGAGGGTCTTTGGCCTAGATAAGCATTGATATAAATTGTGTTCTCATCTTGTTCTTGGCCACCTTGATTTTCATTTTGCCCTTCTTGACCTTGAGGTACAAACCCCATAGGAACATAGCCTGGTGGAGTATAATCCATAAGATAGGGTTGATATGAATAATTAGGACCATGATGAATTTCTATAGGAGGTGTGTCAATAGTATTCACTTGCTTGTTGGGTTCTTGATTTTGCTTCAATTTTCTCTTCCCAAGTAACTCAACCGTTGTAACAACTTGAGCCATTATTTCCTTTTGAGATTCAATTGCTTTTGTCATTGCATCATTTTTAGGATCATAAGTACCTTATCTTTTTACTTTTGACTTCCATGCTCTTGATTGCTTTGTGACCTTGTTGATGAGGTCATTGCTTATAGAAAAGTACCCTCCATTAAGCCTCCTTGAGCAACATGGTTTATTGTAGTTTGGTTGTTGTCATCAAGACCTCTATAAAAAGTCTCCAAAAGAACTCTATCCAGAAAACCATGACAGGGAATAGAGTGAATGAGCTTGAGAAATATCTCCCAAGTTTTATGCAATGGCTCACCCACTTGTTCTTGAAATAGTAGATATCATCTCTCAAATCTACAAATTTACCGGTGGAAAGCACTCATCAAGAAAAACCTTTACCAATTCATCCCAAGTGTGAATATTTCTCTTTGGAAAACCATCCAACCAAGCTCTAGCTTTCCCTTTTAGAGAAAATGGAAAATGCCTAAGATGAAAAGTATCGTCGGACACTCCGACATATTTTTTAAGAGTGCAAATCTCAAGGAAAGTTTGGAGATGCTTGTTAGGATTCTCATCTTCTTCGCCTCAAAACAACCCTCGATTATCAGGTGAATTCATAGTGGCTGGTGGCATTTGGAAGTTAGTCGTAGCTCTAATGGGTGGAGGCACAATGGCTCCACAAAAACCATCATCATTCATAACTTCTCTTCTTGTTTTCTTCTTGCTCTACCACCTTGAGCTTGAGCATTCAATTTTGCTCCATCTACATGCTCTACATCAAGTATTTCAACATTGTCTTCAACACCAACATCCTCCAGATGTTTATTAAGTAGGGGAGGAGGTAGTGGATCATCTCCTCATTGATTAGCCACACCTCCCACATTGTTGAGTGGATTGCTTATCTAGGTTGAATCTTTTTTAAATACCTACAAAGTCAAAGAAAATAAAAACCAAAAGTGAAGGGTGCTCGGATTAAGCTAACTAATCATAATAACTTAAACTAATTCAATTAAATGGTCTGCTGAAGTCCCCGACAACTGCGCCAATTTATGATGAGTCCCAATTAAGGGTAAAGATCACAAATACCCTAATAGAAGTAGGGATCGAATACGAGGACTTGCCCGAGACTAATTTTAGTTGAATTTGTTCAAATTTTCTTGTTTTAGCAAGTTAATCCTTGAATTATAATGGAATTTATCTATGACTAAAGGAAGAGTAAATTAATGCTATTTTTGATAATTAATCAAAAGACTAGGATGCTAATCTTCCCCTTTTCCTCTAATCTAATGAGTGTAGTTATAAGCTTCTTCGCACTTTAGGTCACCCAATGGACCTTATTCGCATATACTCAACTCATCGTTTTGGTGATGAATCAAGACTACCAGCTCTTGCCCTTTCGGTACTAAGAATTGGTTCTTTGAATGCTAGCAACTAATCCCAAGTAAAGTATCCCCCTTTCGGTGTTCAACCCGTTAACCCGGGGTAAATGCAATACACTCACCCTCGGTACCCTGTTACTTTACTTCCCATTTCTCGAAGTACCCTTTTGGTGTAAGTCTTGTACTATTGGTCTCAACTTGAGTTGTACACTTTAAGTTATTGTAATGGAATCAAAAGTAGTGAACTTGGGTATTCCTAAGTGTTTAGAAGCTTATTATATTATAACCGTTTGATTATTAGACTAGGGTTTAATTAGCACCCTACTGTGTGATTTAGCTACTCATATTATATAATGAATCACGATTTGCAAGTAATGAATAATACATTGAAATAGCAAAGTAAAAATGATTCTTACAAAATATGATGTTCTTCACAATCCAAGAAATCTTGACAAAGAGGTAATGGTATTTTGTCTTTATATTGCTTCCCAAGTAATGTAAAGTGTAGAATATTCTAAAAAACCTAAGTCTAGCTATATATAGTGTTTGCTTAGACTAATTAAAAAATTGACATTTGCAGGTTGGGCGAGGGCCCTTTTTGCAAAGGGCTGAGTTTTGGAGCTAGATTACGCGAAAGGGCTGGCACCTCTTGGACATGGGCTGGCACCTTTTTCTAGAGTTGCATAAGAGGGCAGCCTTCACATTGGGCGACCGCCTTTTCTTCGTTTCCAAGACAAGGCAAAGTGTAGCCTTGTAATATGGCCGCCTCTTCTTCTCAACAGCTTTTCCTTGAATGGTGTGATGGGTGACCGCATTTTAGATGGGCGGATGCCTTCTCAATAGTTCTCCCAATTCATCAGCTTCTTCCTGAGAGCTAGGGCCTTTCAACCACCCAATTCCGTAACTCAACATGGCTTTCTATATAGGGAAATGGCGATCGCCCCTTGATTAGGCGCCCACCATTTCAATATTTCTGTAGCTTCTTGAACATAATCACTTTCTTGGGCTTTTTTGCTCTTTTTGGTTTCTGGCTCTTTCATTTGGCATTAACATTTGAAACCAAGCA
The DNA here is from genome assembly GCA_029990575.1 of Petunia axillaris subsp. axillaris. Classification (NCBI taxonomy): domain Eukaryota; kingdom Viridiplantae; phylum Streptophyta; class Magnoliopsida; order Solanales; family Solanaceae; genus Petunia; species Petunia axillaris. Next base: position 4,365,543 of record JARKNS010000001.1, on the reverse strand, counting down.
AAATACATCAATTTTTCCTATGGATTGGGTACTTTTGGATTCAAAGACAAAATTTTAGGCTGGTTAAAGTGTGCGAAATTCTCATGCATCAGATACTTATAGGGTCTTACATTAACTAGATTGGTATCTTCTTTGAGGATAATTCATGTGTTATGCTAAATATGGTTTTATACTTGTCAATCAGTTGAATATCAGCTGGGGAACTTGCTTCCTGAGAATACAATTCTGAGACAGCTGCTTATGTGGAATGAATGAGTGCCATGGTCATTATAGTGAATTGTCCTTTTGTTATATCACCTTGTCCATTTGTTCCCCATTAAGCCATTTTTTAGCAAGTTGACTACCCCTTAGAGAAATCTTGTGCTTGCCTAAAAGAACTCTATTTTTAGCTGACTAAATTACACTTATAGTTTCCTAGTGCTATCAACCACTAGATTCCCAACACTACATTACAACCCCCTAAGGGCAGTAACAACATGTCTGCCATAAATTCCACTCCTTGCATCTTCTACACAAACTTTTCACACATATATGAACCGTAAACCTTGCTCCCATTTGCCACTGCAACAGAAAAGGCAGTGATGTACTTCATATTGCAGCCTAGCCTCTTTGCAGTGCCTTCATTCAATAAATTATGGGTGCTACATGTATCAATCAGGATGTGCATCATTTTCATTTTTCCTATAACTTAACCCTTAACCCTCATGTTTCTGAAGTCATGAGTTCCAGATATGGCATGGACTGAAAGTTGTGGGTGATGAGGGGTTCCTTGGTTGTTTCGTCCTGTTCACTTGACCGCTCCTCAATCACGGCTAACTCTCCACCTTCTTACATTTTCTCTTCTTCTTCTTCAATTTTCAAAAATTAGAATTGCTTCCTCCCACTACATACATGCCCAATGGTGTATTTTTCATTACACTAATAGCACAACCTATTTTCTCTTTTCTTATCAATTTCATCACCAGATATCACTCTGGAATCCTCATATTGTTTCTTTGAGTAAAAGAGGCCTTGTTGCAATTACCTGAACTAACATTAGTACTTGATGTGGGTAATAAGGATTTGGAATTATAGGAAGAATTTGAGTAGCTTGAGTGAGAGTAATTACCAGTCTTATTAAATCCTAGTTCTTTCAATCTAATAATCATTATGGATCAACTCATGTTTCCACTTTATTTTCATTACGAAGATGTATCACGTTAGGACTCCCTATGTTCCAATTTATGTGGTAATATTTCCTTATTAGTCTGTTTCAAAAAGAATGACAACATTCTAAATTTGTTAACAATTTAACTTCATAATTACAAAATTGTCATTAATGAAATGATTTACAACTACACAAATATATATGTCTTATTTTAGACCACAAGTTTCAAAAATCTTCCTTTATTTCTTAAACTTTGTGCCAAGTCAAACTATGACACATAAAGTAGAACGGAGAGAGTATTTGAGGTTTTAATCCATGAACAAAACAACTAATTGAATTGTCTTTTGAGATGTCTACATATTTCAGCATCTTATCAAATCGATCAAGAAGATCTTGAACCTGCCTGCTTCAAACTAATCAATTCTTCTAAGGGATCCATATGGGTCACACAGTTAAATATGTGGTACAAAGATCAAATGTAATCCCTCCCCCCAAGAAGGAAATTCCCCACTAAATCGTGTTCTAAGATACATTTGGGGCAAATGTAATGCCTTTCCTTCTAAATGAATAGTTGTGATCTTTGCCTTCATGTTTGGAAGGGTACCATCAATTTCAAAAAATTGCTCACATTTGTAAATCCAGCCACGAACATCTTCCTCACAAAATTTAGATAAATCAATGTGAGAGTATCAAGTACTAACATTGTAAGGCAGTCGTTCTGCCCTCAATTTTGATTCTCGTCTTGACCCATAACCTTCTCCTTACCTTCGATTTTGTCTATCAGTAACTAAAGGCTCATTTCTTCCATGAACTGTTCTTGACGATTGCTAATGGCACGAACTTGCTCCTTCAACGCATTTGCTTCCTTTCACCAATTACTATGAGTACCATTAGGGATGGCAGCGGGGATGGGCGGGGCGGGTGCGAGGCAGGTTGGACCTGGACCCGCGTGTTGGTTAACCCGTCCTGCCCCGCCTCGCAGAGCACTTTATCTATATAAAACCCGCCCTACCCTGCGTCAACCCACCCCGCCCCGCCCCACTTTTTAAAAAAAAAATTCTATACCTTTTTTCCTTTCAATATCTACAACTCAAATTATATTTGCCAAATTTTTGCAAAAGTTAGTCGATAAATTTATTTTTTGTGGTATGTAGTAAGAATAAAGAACATAACTTCGAGAAAACGTATACTAAAACTAATAATTGTAATTGCTTTTGATTAATTTAGAATATCCGCCTTGCACCCACCTAATTTTTTCTCTTTTCTCTAGTTTCAAATCTAATTTGTACAATCAAGGTTGATTAATATGTAATTTACCATATATAACCTCCTAAATGCAATATGTATATAATACTTGATATATCAAACTATTTCATGATTCTTTCTATATACACACAGGATCAAACTAACGGATAACTCTACAACCTAAGATATTCACGTTACCTTCTCATATTAGAATCCTTTCACAGATGGATGTGTCATAAGAAGTTAGACATATCCTCCATTACTCTTTCCTCTATATCAATCATTCATTAAATATTTTTTCTTGTTTTAACTAATGATAAAAGTAAAAGGATTACTTTTCTTAGAATTGTAAAGTTTCAAACTTTATTTATTCAAATACAAATTATGACATGGTAAATATAGACAAACTCTTATCATAGAAACTATCTAGCAAATGTACTTCTAAATTTGCAAATTCAGCCATAGCTAATATATACCAGTTTTAATAATATCAATTGTGACATAAGTTGATAGCTACTACAAATTTAGAAAGAACACGTCCAAACCTCTAAAACTTTCTAACTATCCTCAAGCCATGAAAAGAACTTACTACTGAAATAACTAGCAACTCAAAGTTGGTGGCGCACACATTAAAGTGGAACCAACATTACAGTAAGTTCAATGCAGCCGCACAAACAGTGATAAAGTACTTGAATAAACAACCAAACTTGAACTATTCAAGAGGAACTGAGGAGGTCTTCCACCCTCCAATATAAACATTAATCTGAACATATTTTAGTGCAAAATATATCAAAATAACTAAAGAGATTCAAATAAAAATCATTCTTTCGTCTCAATTAAATTGTTAAGGATATGAACAAAAACAAAGACTTGACGATGTCATTTTCCTCTTTGTTGCTTGTACTCTTCCTCCCAGAACTTTTCTTGAATATCCATTTCCACACTTTGTTTCCTTTGCCATTTCTTTTGATGCCTAAAAAAGATGCAAAACCATAATCATTATCCATAATTCATTGAAAGACAGAATAGTACCATAATCCAATCCCACCAACCAAACGACCCCAAGAGTTTGAAACCAAATTACAACCAACTGAGATTTTATATTTTATACTACCTCAATTTTGAAAATTTTGACTGACTTTCCTTTCAAAATACTCAAAATTCTTAACTTTTTCCCAACACTTCAATGTATTCTTTCCTTCAATCTCAATCATTTGGCTTTAATTTTCCAAAATTCAAATTAACTGAACTTTAAAAAAATACTGTGAACTGTAGTTTCTCACTATTTTAATAGAAAGACAAAGTTGTAACTTAGTTCTTGTAATCTGTAACTCTTCATTGAAGAAAAGAAATCAATCTGATTGGAACCAAAAGTTGATCTAATACTATCCCATTGCCAATTTATGATAAATCAATTACACAAAAAAAGAACAATTGCCAACTAAGAGATGCCCTTTAAAGTTTAAACGAATGCCGGGGCATGTAAGCAGAAGTCACGAGTAGTAATTAACAGACTATGCATATTGTTTTTAAAATAATTGGAAGTAGTAAATCATAGAGCTTAGTTATTCGCAATCACAAACTTTCAAGTTCAACAAACCATAGTAGAAACCAATCTTCAACCTAATGATTAATGACATCCCAGCAAAACAAACATGAACCTGGACATTAGACCGATAGAGTACCAGAGAGTTTAAGAAAGGATCTCATCTAAATTTTTGAAACTGAGAGCTTTTATCGCTGCCTTTCCTTAGAGAAACCAAGCCATTTTCTTTAACTAATAGGAAATACTAGTATATTACAAGATGAAAATCAGAATAGATGGAAACTTGAAACACTAGGACTACAGAAGATAAGAACTTCAGGGAGTAACTCAGGCCAGGAAGAAGGAGAACTGGAGAAGCAGGTTGGATAGAAACTCAAAACATGAATGAATTAAGCAAAGAACCAAGAAAGACTAAGTTAACTACTGCTGCTATGGTTGAACAGGTACTTGAGAGTTAAGATATTGAACCAAAGAACCAGGAAAGACTCTCTCCACAGACCTAAGAACAGAATACCCATCCAGAACTCTTCCCTTCAGGCCATTAAACGAGAACAGCCTCTCATTTTTTACTCCCAAATAGAAGAAACAACCAATTTCCTCACCCTCTCACAACAACATGAAACTAAGACATTATTATAACATGAAATAACAGATGTACACAAACAACAGAAACAGGCAGGGAAACCATGCAGACATGACACCAAAAGATAAAGTTTAAGCTAGGAGGAAACCAGGATACTAAAGCAAATGAATATAAAACAGATTAATCACAACACTCACTTGTTCATGAAATAACTTAGAATTTGCACACTTGAAACAGCTAAGGACTAGTGATCACACTTGCAACTGGTTCTTCCTCTCCATCAAGTAATGTTAGGCATGATACCTGGTCAATTGTTGAAGTCGAGCCTACAAGAAAACATACCATGTATTAATATAGTTCAAGCAAACAGAAAACTGTTAAGGCAACAAGTTATTGAGAAGATTACTTACCATTTAATTCATTTCATAACCAAGTGCGAGCACACATAAAAGCCTTCAAAGTAGTAGGATGAAGTCTACTACGATGTGGACTAATCAACCTCCTGCTAGTGCTAAATGTTGACTCCGAAGCAACTGTAGCGACAAGAATAGCTAAGAGGTCACGAGCCATCCTTCGTAAAGTAGAAAATTTTAATCTGTTTCTCTTCCACCAACTTAAATTGTCAAATGTGGAGTTCTAGATATCAAGCTGTCTTCTAAGTACAAATCTAGCTCCGACCTTATCTCCACATTAGCCCTACTCAAAGCGATATATCTATCGAAGCTAGATAGTCAATCATCCTCAACAACATCATTTCCTTCACAGAAAAAGAAGTATCACATGAAGTAGCTTTAGTCTTGTACTCTTGAAATATATCATAACAATTGGTTAGGACTTCTTGAATTTTAGTTGAAGCTTCTTCACCATAAATCCATTCAAGATTGAACTCCACCAATTTTATCTTATACCTCAGATCAAAAATAGCAGCTACACCCATCAAAATATGTACATCATCCCAATAATTCTTGAATTTCGACAACATTATCGATGCCATAGAGCTAATCAAAGGATTCAGGCTTTTCACCCAAGCTTCCAACTCTAACTTAATATCACAAACTTTAGCAAAATATTTACATGAAGTTGGATAATGAGATCTTGAAAAATATTCAGTGGTTTGGTAAAAGATCTTCAGTTTATCAGAACCTTCTTTTACTGCACTCCATTCTTCTAACGTTGGAAAAGACTTAAAATTGGTTTCAGTTAGACGCAACTTCATAAACACCTCCTTGTATTCAAACGTCATTGTCAACATTAGATATGTTGAGTTCCAACGAGTAGGACAATCATACTCCAATTTCATTTTACAAGAAATATGTAGCACACGAGCAGCTTCCTCAAACCTTTCAATTCTACCCGAGGACCCTATCCAGTATAAGACACTTGCACGCACATTGCTAATACTAATTTCTATCTCTTTTAGTCCCTCTTGCACAATCAGATTCAGGATATATGCAGCACAACACACATGAAACATATTACCCATCAACAACAAGTCTCTTTTACAAAGTTTCTCATCCAACAAAATTTTCATCATTGCATTGTTCGTGCCAGAATTATCAATCGTAACGGTTGATATTCTTCGCTCAAGATTCCACTCGAATAAACAATCTAATAATGCACTACACAAAGTATTTCTATCATGTGGAGCAGGAACATGTACAAAATCTAAGGATAAGGCTTTGAAGCCTCCAAGAATCATCAATAAAATGTGTCGTTATATCCATAAATCCTTTTTTGGTGTTATCTGAAGTACACATATCAGTTGTTATAACAATTCTACTTGTGATTTCATCCATTAACTTAGAAGTCTTAAATTTTAAATTGTCAAAGATCTTCATAATATCACATTTGATTGTGTTCCTTGAAACCATTTTGAACAATGGTTGTAGGCTAGCAACAAACTTTCTAAACCACGTGATCAACAATGGACAATGGATACTCATGCAAAATGGGCAAGTTCTCTACGCGACACATCTTAATCAAAATATTGTTGCCCTAAATTATCACCCCCCGAACAGCCCTCATTTGTTGTGTTCCTTGGCTTTTTAGGAAATCCATTATAATGAGCATGCATAGAAGTGATACCGCATTTATGATTTGATTTAATATGCGTGTTACAATACTTACAATCAACATAGTGAATACCATTAACCCTCACCACATGAAAATGAGACAATGCTTTAGAACTCAATCTCATCATTTTGTTGGGAGGAGCTTCATCAGTATCTTCATTAGCTTGTGTAACTCTTTGACTCTCACTTGCAATGAAACAGGATTAGAAGATGAACACGCCGGATTTTGTTCTTCTTCGAACTCTATATTAACCTATAATTACATAAACATCAAAGATAATTTTAATGTATTCAACAAACAGCTTCAAGAAGACAAAATGTAGGCAAAAGTGGCCGTAGTTCATTGACTGTGAAGCTAATCTCTTGGTAGTTTTATTGTACTCTAGTTCACCGATAGCTTTTGTTTTCTGTCTTAGTTAGTTTGATACTTCAAATTAATTTTTCATCCACCTTACTAGTTATAATAAGCAGAGTAACGCATGGACAAAGTACTAAAACTAGATGTTTCGAATGACTTGAGAAAACAAAAACAGAACCAACAGAGACAAGTTTAAGCTCAAATGAAAAATATAGCAACCAACTGATGAAAGATTTCAAAGATTTGTTCAAATTTTTTGAATTGCAAATAAAATCAATTTATAGTTTTAGTAGTAAGTTAATAAAATCATAGCTGTTTTATGTATTTAGTTACAGCAAACAATATAGATTTGACCACAAAAATAGAGAAAGATGGACGAAGATTTGTAGAAAAAATAGAAACTTAGAATGCCTGATGTGTAGACTTTAATGAGAGAAGATTTAGGAAGATGTGTAGTTCTTGGTTCTTAGTCGTGAGAACTGGTAAGAGAGTTCCCCACTTCCCCTTTTTGCTGCTAGGGTTTTATATTATTTTTGAGTTTTAAGTTATTTTTAAATGGACCCGCAACCCACCCCGCCCTGTCACAATATTTAAAAAAAAAACTTTTAACCCGCCCCGTCCCGCCCCGCTAGAGCTCTAACCCACCTCGCATCCGCGCCGCTACCGCCCCGCCCCGCTACCATCCCTAAGTACCATCTATCATGATTTCAAGGATCGTTGGCTCTGACACTAATTGGAATACCCCTTTTGGAATTAACACAAGAAACAATAGATTTTACTCTTAAGGAATCTAACATAGAAGAATCCCTGAACAAGTATATGCGATTACCAGAGAGGAAGTAGTAAAGAGTACATGAGAGAAGATTACACATGAGATGAATAATTCCCTAAATCCTTACTACTGCTCCATACAACCAAGGCAGAGTATAACTGCCTTAACTAACTAATAGAACCTAGCTGGTACTGTGTATTTACTAAACTGCCCTCTGCTGATAAGTACTTTAACTATCTGATTGTTGATAATTTGCTAACCCCACTGCTTAATAAATTGGGATCATAGAAAGTTCTCTTTTTTATTTTTTTCCTGGTACAAAACGAAAGGTTAAGTAAAGGTAAGAACACATGAACAACAAGCAAGAAGAGGCATTGGATTTTTGACCCCGTTCCGAATGACCAGTGTGATGAGTGGAATAGACACCAGTTAGCCATTTCAAGGGTTGTATTTTATGTTTTTTACCATTATATTCTCATTTTCAGTTTTTCAGTTTAAATATTTGGATTACTATTTCAAGAGAACTAAAAATAAAAATTTTAGTTTAAAATTTCAGAACAAATACTGGCCAAACCCTAAATAATTTGCGCTAACGAATAAGGAGTGACTAATCCTCACTTCACATAGGAGTAATAAATTAGATTTTATTTTTGAAATAATTGATATCGTTTCTTTAGAGTTCGACACATCAATTAAATTGCTTAAATCTTTTAATTAGCTGATGTTCTACCGCTGGCTTTCTTGTTTCATCTTTAAGTGACACTTTATATTAATAGGTGTACTGTATACAGTATCACTTTATATACAGTACTCCCTTCGTTTAAAAAAATATAAATGTATATTCTTTTTAGTCCGTTTAAAAAAGAATAACTTCTTTCTAAATTTAAAAATAAACTTTCATCTTTATCTTTAATGAAATGATTTGTAGCCACACAAATATCTATGACTTATTTAAACGAGATAAGGGGTTGAAAATAAAGTATAAGTATTTTGGGGAATTTTCAAAACTAGGCAGCCCACAACACAAAATTACAAATGAGGGGCCACATTTCATCCATAGCACCCCTTTATTTTTATATTACACAACATAGCACCCTCTTATTTTCAAAATTACATAACATAGCACCCATTTAAACTAAAAATCCAAGGAGCCACTCCCTCACCCTCCCCCACCACTGCCCCGCCACCAGAAACCGAGCTGCCACCGCTGCCGCCGCCGGCCGGTGGCCGGAAAATGAAAATTTCACTGGTTCTCGCCGGATTTGCTTATTTTATTTGTGGATTTATTTAAATAATTATTTTTTGATAATTTTATACACCTGAATCTATCAAAATAATAAATTATACATGTAAATACATAGAAAAATGTGTACGCAAGAAGGAAAATACAAAAAATATACACAAAAAATATAAGTTTTATACAAAACATCTATAAAAAGTGCACAAATTTGAAATTTATACAATTTTATTCATTGTTCATACACGCATATACAACTTTATACAATTTTACAATGCATATAATCTGTTTTATACACTGTCAATACGTACATATACAGGTTTATACATTTTTATACACGTTTACAGAAATTGTATAAACTTGTATAAAAATGTATAAAAGTGTATAAACTCACAAAAATAATTTTATAACAGTGCCCTAAGCAGATTTTACACAAAAGCTTAACAAAAATCCAAGATCTATACAGTTTTATACAAAAAAAAAAATACTAGATCTAAACATTAAACAAAAGTTTAAAAAAAAAACTAGTAGATCTCAACGAATTTTTATGAAAAAAGTGAAGAAAAAGAAGAAACTTGATAAATAAACTCCCCCGGAGTTTTGATCAGAATATACAACGAAAATCAATATTGTTATTCAAAAAGCAAAAAAAAAAAAAAAAAGGAAAAAAGAAGAAGAAGCAGCGACGGCGACATTGATGACGGTGGTGGCGGCAGTGGCAGCTTGGAGGAGGGGGAGTGAAGGTGAGACAGTGGTGGAAAGGGGGCGGTGGTGATATTGTTAGGGTAAGAGAAGAGAGGAAAAATGGGAAAGAGAGTAAGAGAAAAGGGAAAAAAATGGGGGCTAGGGTTTTTTTTCTTTAAAAAGGAGTGCTATGGAATGAAAGAAAAAATTAAAAAAATTAAAAAAAAGGAAAGGGGGTGCTATGTCATGTAAGGTAGCAAAATAGGGATCTTTTTTGGTAATTTTCATGAGTGGGGTGTCTCTCAATGTAATTGTCCCAAGTATTTTTGATATATTTCTGGATGCTTTACATAATTTTTACATGGCTATTTTGTGGCTATTTTGTAGCTACTCAAGGACAAAGACAACATTTATTGCACTTAATGGCCATTACTCCATGTTTAATGGTGGTCTACCCATGATCTCCCCATTTAATAGGTAGGAAATGGTTGGCAGTTACAAAAATAAGAGCTCGTTCATCGAGGGATAAAATCTTCGACCGAGGGGGGGTGAGTTTCTTGCCTCGTGATGGTTGTCTTCTGATCGCCTCGTGGGATAGCTTGTGGGCCACTTTCATTTCGTGCTTGAGGCAATTGACCTTGGGAGTTGGGCGAGCTTTGGCGAGCTCGTAATTAAAGCATTCAACCTCACCAAGCTCTGAGCTCTGTCATTTAAGCCTCGTTGATTTTTTCTTCCAATATAGATAGTCCCTCCCACCCCTTGTATAATAGTCAGAATTTTTGGAGGGATGGAAATAATTTGGCGGGAGATCGACGTGGCTACTCGTGCGCCATGAATTTTGAAAATGGAGGTTGTCGCTCCATATTCCCATCCATCACATACGTCCTTTGCTGATTGGACGCCACTTTTCACTCCTCCTTCCCCATACAAACGTAATGATGATCTTTCTTCCCCTTATAAATAGCCCAACTTGTTCTCCTACCTCCTCACTTTCATCTTCTCTATCAATAGTGTTTTTTTTTTCACAGTGATTCCGCTCTTTGAAATCCTTCTTCTTAATTCAAAACTCCTTCAAACTTTCAACAAAAATGTCTGCTACTCACTCAGTACAAAATTTCTCAGGGCCTTCTGAAGAAAGGTCTACACCATGATTGTGGGTGATGAACTAGTAGATGTTCCGATTCCCTTGAATATTCTTCCGCCATTGGATGATAATACGGAAGAAACATCCCATCACAACGATTTAATTCCCCGTCTATGCAAGGCCACCGGCAGTCGTGGCGACATCAGTGAGATGGGTGGTGAAGAAGGAGATACTTCCGCAGAAGCTGATGGCGTTGGACTAGAGATCCCAAACCCCGTGGGTGAAAACTCCTCTTTGAAAGAGCTGACTCCCGAAGACGTTATACCCTCAAAGATTGATTTGTCCAATGACTTTACGATGCAAGTTCAAACCGAAGCCGACATTAGAAGAAAAAGGAACATTCTAGTGGGAGATACCCCGAGCCTGATCACTCAAGCCAATATTCGTTTGGTTCGAGAGGATTGCAAATGGGGGCCCGAGGTCCAAATTAGCATTCCTGCTCCGGAGAGTGGAATGTGTGAATTAGTGGATGAGAGTACTTTCGTTTACACTTACCCCTTCACGATAGGATTTACCCTTCCTATCCATGAAGTGGTAGATATATTTTGCCGAACCTACAATGTGTGCATAGCTCAGATTGGACCCGATTTCTGGAGGATCCTCCAATGCCTCGATTACTTGAGTAAAGAGGATGGTGTCTCCTTTACCTTCGATCATTTTATCTATCTTTTTTCTTCTACCTTGCATAAGGATGGAGTTGTTCAGGTCAATAAACGAGGCAGGTTCTCGTTGATCATAAAAGGCAAGGATACTAAAGACCGAGAGTGGAACGAGTGCTTTGTGTTGCTGCCCACGAGCCTTCTCTCTTCGAGGCCTGGCTTTCCCGAGCAGTGGAACCGGAAGCGTAAGTTTTTTGTCTTGATTACTTCCAAATTTTTACTTCATCATCTTTCTTCTAACTGTTAGCTTCACTATTTTTCAGCCAAGTCGGTCCCAATCACACCCCCCGAAGATTTGACGGTCTGGGTGCAAGCTACTATAAGAGCTAAGCCAAGGGAGGAAAGATCGTAGATGATTTTGGCTGTTTTGGATGAAAACTAATGGGCGTGCAAGCGTCATGGTTAGACATCCCTTCTTTCTGTTGACTCGTTCTCCTAAAGCTTTTTTCCTTATCACCCTTCATATTCTTCAGGTCTCCCTAACAGGGCGATTACCGTACCGAAGGAGAAGAAGAAGAAAGATAAAAAGACAAAGATCCCCGAGACTGGGGAAGCTTTACATGAGCTCGAGGATCTAGTTAGTTCCTACGGAAAAATGAAGGATAAGAAAGAAGAGAAGATTGCTCCTGAGGGGTCATCCGGCCAAGGTAAATATATCTTCCTTCTTCTTCCCCACATCTAATTTCATTATTCTTTACCGACCCTTTCTTCTTTTTCCCCCCTTTTTTCCAAGCTCCAAAGAGGAAGAAGCAACCTTCAAAGAAATCTTCTGTGGCCAAACGGGCCAGAGTGGAGGAGGATATCAACCCCGAGGGATCACCCCTCTTCGTAGAGGGTTAGTTGACGAGCCTGAAGAGATGGGAGCTAAGAAGGAAGTCGAGACCACCGTTCTCGAAGCGTCGGCTCAATCGCTTGATAAAGTTGAAGGAACAACTCCTTCGTTGGCGGATAAGGGGAAGAGCATGGACGAAAACCCTCGCACTGAGGAAGAGGCCTCACAAGCTGCGTCTGAGCCCGTTCGTGACTCTACCTCTCGAAGGCCGATTAGGACGATTGAACTTCCCTTAGACCTTTGCCTCTTAGACAATAATATGGCGATGCCCATCAACATTAGAGGGCTCCTTGGGCCGCTAGAGCGTGAGCACATCAGGAAATCTCTCATAGCTGAGCTGATAACCAATGCAGCCCAGCATGTTATTCATGTATTTTTGCTCCCCTTATCCTTTCTTCAAATTCAGCTGCTCCCTTTCTTACAATAACTCCTTGTTTGATACCTTGGAGGGGTATATACATGTAATTAAGGCTGCAAAGATTGAGACTCATAGAGTTGTCATTCTGCAAGAAACCAAGAAAGAATGGAACCAAACAAGGAATGGCCTCCAGTCTCGAATAGTCAACTTGGAAAAGCGACTTCTCGAAGCCAAGATCGAGTTGGATAATGCTCGGGTAGCTGCTGATAAAGTTGACCTTGAAGCGACTAAAACTCGTGAAGCTGCCTCTGCTACAGAGGCTAGAATGGTTTCCTTGAAGGAGACTTGGAAATCCGAGCTTGAAGCTGAGCACATGAGGATAACTGATGAAACTAAGGCTATTCTTAGCAAAAATGCTGAAAAATATCGAGCCGCGGTGAAGGAAATCTCCATCAAGATAAACGTTCTAACTGCAAAGAAAGAGCATCTCGAGGCTGAGTTAGCGACCCTTTGGGTAAGCTAGCTTCCTCTTCATCGAGGAAAAAGAATAGAGCCACAAGAGCTAAGGTCGATAAGAACTGGGCTGTCATCCAAACGAGGCTAACGACTCTCAAACCATGCTGAGCAGAGGCGAATTTGGATGTTGAGATAAGCAAGGCTGAGAGCAATGCCGTGAAGGTCCAGCAGTTATTGAGCCAACTCCCGTCGAGTAGTGAGAGCTCGAGCAAGGAGGAAAATTAGGGTTCAGATGCTTCAACTTCTGGGGCCGAAGAATGATATCTTGTCAGTGTACCTTTTGTTTCTGCTTTTTAGGGCCTTGGGCCATTTGTATAGTATTTTCATGTTGGTCTCTGAGTCTTTTAATGGACATGATCATTTTTTTTAAAGCTTTTGATATATCGTTTGAATATTTGCTTGCAAGACTTAGATGAATTTTGAATAAATTCGAATGTAAGCTAGCTTAGAACGGCGTCTCGTTCTCGAGCAGGGGCATAAATAAAAACTGGTCTTCATGCATTGGATAAAAAAGAAATTGAATCAAGTTTTATTCCATTGATGAGTTTCAAGACAATTTACGAAAGATTTTAGCCGTACGGAGTAGCCATTTCAAATAGCTAGGCTAACTCTCTAGGGAACAGTCCCTGAGGTATGGATAGCCGTTCAGAGTCCTTGGTTCCCCTTGCATTCCCGGTGGTCGGGTGTAAAGAATGAAGAGCCGAGCATTGCGTGCTGTTCGAACCGAGCATTTTGAGCACTGTCAACTTGAAGCCGTGGGTGAAGGATTATGCTTTGATGAAGGGTAATGTTCCTTCATGTAATAACAATTTAAATTGGAAACATTCCAATTCAAAGGTTCTTTGTTGCCTCACAGGTCCTCGAGATGATACGATCCCTTTCCTGTGATGGCTTTAATTCGATATGGCCCCTCCCAATTTGCAACCAATTTTCCTGCCTTCTTCTCTTTTGTCGTTTGATTTGAAGCTTTTAATACGTAATCACAAACTTTAAAGGCTCTAAACTTACCTTTTTATTCAAATAATTAAGCTTCAATCTGTCGCTTCTGAGCAGCCAAACGAACCAAAGCTATTTCCCTTCGTCCTTCAAGCAGATCTAGCTCCACGCGCATAGATTGCTATTCAACTCCTCGAAAGCATGAGCATACCGAAGGTTAGCTCACCAACCTCGATAGGAATCAGTGAATTGATCCCATAGGCAAGTCTCCCTAGTGCTATTCCTCTCAGTCGTTCTCATTGCCCATAATACTTCGGGCCACGATCCTTTAACTTCATCCATTCTTTTATGAAGATTGTTCACAATTATCCTGTTTGAGGACTCAACCTGCCCATTAGCACTGGGACGATAAGGCGTTGAAACCACCCTTTTAATCCTCCATTTGGCAAAGAAAGTTGTTACCTCCGACCCAATGAAATGTTTGTCGTTATCACACGTTATCTCCCTCAGAACTCCAAACCTCTATATAATATTTTTTTCAAATATAATTGATAACTTCCCTCTGCCGAACCCTGGTAAAGGACCCTGCCTCGACCCACTTGGTGAAATAATTAGTGAGCACAAGGATAAATTTCACATCATCCTTTGACTTCGAAAATGGGCCTACGACATCCATTCCACATTTCATAAACGGCCACAACGATACAATCGAGTGCAATGGCTCGGCTTGTTGATGAATCAAAAAGGCATGTTTCTGACACTTGTCATATTTCTTGACAAATTCCTTGGTATCCTCTTCATCTCGGGCCAATAATAGCCAGCTTGTAAGAGTTTACGTACGAGGGCTTTTCCTCCAGAATAGTTTCCGTATTCGCCCTTGTGCACTTCTCTCATTACGTATCTATAGTCTCCTGGACCTAAACAATCAGCCATCGAGGCGCAATAGAGCCTCTTGTATAATTTCCCATGCCAAGCGAGTATGGGAAAACTTGCCTTTGGAGTTACTCAGCTTCCCTTTTGTCTGTTGGCAAAATTTCTAAATCTAAATAAGAGAAAAATTTGGTTCGCCAATCCCAATGCCTATTGACCCCGTTAACTTCCAACTTCATTTTTCCCAATGCGGATGTGAGTACCCGAACCTCTGCGTCAGTCCCCCAGTCCCTAATTTTGATTACCGAGGCCAAGTTTGCCAACCCATTGGCCTCGGTGTTCTCTTTACGACGGATTTGCTGAATTTTCCAATCTTGGAATTCTCCGAGGGCCCTTTATGCTCGAACCACGAATTGCTTCATTCTGGGCTCTCGAGCCGAAAAATCTCCGAGGATTTGATTTACCACTAACTGTGAATCACTTTTTAACTCAATTCTTTCAGCCCCCATTTTCTTAGCCAACTCCAATCCCGCTATTGCAGCCTTGTGGAGAGTCTATTAAAGGCGCCAATCCGTTCTAGGAAGAGGCCCCGGGACAAAACAGACTCGCATTTCTCATCGAACAAATACAGGAAAGGAATCATATTGAAAACCACCCCAGCAGTAAGGGTGCGGCTTAGGTCAACTAACACAAAAAAGATACATTTCTGTATTAACCACCCTTCTTCACAGAAAAAGAGAGCTCAAGGACTCGGATTAGTCAACAGGAATGAAATCTAAGAAAGCTGGTAGCTCGGGCTTCTTTCGCTTTTTGGTAGTCAAAGATAGAGTCAGGTTCCGAAGTTTGTTAGTTAACTTTTCAAAAGTTATCGAATGCCTCAGCTTTTCCCCAGTTGGGGTTACAAGCACTATTCCGAGCCCCAAGTCATTAGAATTCGTTGCACCATCAGTGAAAATTTTCCATACTCCAACAGCCAGAGCCCTAGAAAGCAGATTTTCCTTTTCAACCTCGGGAAGTATTTTAGCACTAAAGTTGGCCACGAAGTCTCTCAACACTTGAGAGTTTATGGCTGTTCGAGGCTGATATACAATATTGTATTTACTTAGCTCGACCGCCCATTTAGATAACCTTCCCGACAATTTTAGTTTCTGCAATATTGTCCTTAAAGGGAAGGTTGTAACTACAGCTATGAGATGGCATTGAAAATAAGGGCGAAGCTTCCGAGCCGCCATAGTTAAAGCAAGCGCAAATTTCTTGAAATGAGGGCACCTTTTTTCAGCGTCGAGAAGAGTTTTGTTGACGTAATATATTGGCTGTTGCTTCCTGTCCTCTTCTTGAACCAATACGATGCTAACAGCAACCTCGGAGACGGCTAGATATACCAACAGCGTCTCCCTATCATTTGGCTTAGCGAGCAGTAGGGCGTAGTTAAGTAGCGTTTCAGTTCCTTCAATATTTCTCTACATTCGAGAGTCCATTCAAAGGTCGTGTTCTCTTTCAAGATAGAAAAGAACCTATGGCATCGGTCAGATGACCTCGAGATGAATCTACTCAGAGCAGCAAGTCGACCTGTCAAGCGTTGAACTTCTTTTGGGCTCGTCAAATCCTCGGGGATTTCTTGTATAACTTTTATTTTATCAGTATTTGCTTCGATGTCTCGTTCATAGATAATAAACCCTAAGCATTTACCCGAGTCAACCCCAAAGGCACACTTTTCAGGGTTTAGCTTCACATAATACTACCTTATGACTGCAAAAGCTTCCCTCAAATGATTTAAGTGATCCTCAAACTGAATCGACTTCACGAGCATGTCATCTATGAAAGCCTCCATTGTTTTGCCAATGTAATCTCTCAACATTCTACACACTAACCTTTGATAGGTCGCCCCTGCATTCTTGAGACTAAAGGGCATAACCTTGTAACAATATGGTCCTTCATCACTGTTTTTCTTCATCACGTGGCTCCATTAAGATCTGATTATACCCTGAATACGCATCCAGAAAGGTCAACAGTTTATGTCCAGCCGTGGAGTCTATCAACCTATCTATCTGGGGCAAAGGATACGAATCTTTTGGACAATCCTTATTTAGATCGGTATAATCGACACACATCCTCCATTGTCCATTTTTCTTTGGGACTACCACCATGATGGCGAGCCAATCGGGATACTATACTTCCCTGATGAAGCCGTTGCCAAGTAACCTCTTCGTCTCATCTTATATTGTGTTCTTCTTTACACCAACATGTTGTTTCTTCTTTTGCTTCACCAGGGGGTGGTTGGGATCCACGTTCAACTTATGCGTCATTATTTCGGGGTCAATCCCAACCATGTCCACGTGGGACCAAGTAAAACAATCGTCATTGGCTTTCAACAGCTCAATGAGAGCTTTCTTTGACTCGGCATCTAGTCCCGAGCCTACGAACACCTTCCTTTCTGGGAATTCCTCCGATAGAGAAAAAGATTTCAATTCTTTGATGGTGGCGTCCTCGACATTTTTCTTCCGAGGTTCTTGTATGAACACCGGAGCCTTTTCTATTTTTTTAGGAGCAATTTTAGAAACCGAGGTCTCCTCCTTGTTGGACCCCGATCCGATTAAATGCAACATGGATGAACC
Organism: Petunia axillaris subsp. axillaris; assembly: GCA_029990575.1. NCBI lineage: Eukaryota > Viridiplantae > Streptophyta > Magnoliopsida > Solanales > Solanaceae > Petunia > Petunia axillaris. The sequence continues at coordinate 4,347,969 of JARKNS010000001.1, read as the reverse complement.
TCCCAAGGCGATCCCTTTTTCCGCAACAATTGAATAGCATGCCCAAGCTATTCGTTGTTCACCTCTTATGGCTCAAACTCCCTACGGAGTTTGGAATTTAACAACTTGGTGCAAAGTAGATGGAACGGCTTTTATTTCATGAATCCACGACCTGCCAAGGATCACATTGTAAGCCATATCCTTTGTCATTACCTGAAAAGTAGTCTTCTTACAAACTCCTTCTGTAGTTGTGGCGAGGGTGATTTCTCCTAGTATCTGTTCTATGGAGTTGTTGAATCCCATCAATGTAATTATTTTCGGGACGATGAGGTTCTCCAACTACATTTTCTCAATAGCTCCATAATTGATGATATTTACCGAGCTGCCAGGATCGACCAGGACTCGCTTGACATAACAATCATTGACCCTCATTGTGATTATTAGAGCATCACGATGGGGAAAAATCATCCCCTCGTAGTCATCCTCGTCGAAGGTTATTTCATTTTTCGCCCCATCAGTTCGTGCCCTCCCTTCCATGGTGACTGATAATTTGACGAATTGTTTGGTGGAAGCGAGGTTAACACCATTCACCTCTGATCCGCCTATTATAAAGCTCATTATTTTCTTAAGAGATTGTGCCCAAGTCATCGTAATAGTATTACAAGAGCGCAACTTTGAAACAAACTTTATTGCTAATTCCCCACAGACGGCGCCAATTTGTATTGGGCTAAATCTGATTAGAACAATAAATCGAATTTATATTGGGTTTATTCGTATCAAAGCCACGAAAAAGATAAGAAATTGAACAAGGAAAATGAGACAAGGGGTCGAAAATAAAGTATAAGTGTTTTTGATATATTTCTGGATGCTTTACATAATTTTTACATGGCTATTTATAGCTACTCAAGGACGAAGACAATATTTACTGCGCTTAATGACCATTACTCCACATTTAACCATGGTCTACCCATGATCTCTCCATGTAATATGTGGGCAACGGTCGGCAGTTACAGAAATGAGAGCTCATTCGTCGAGGGGTAAAATCTTCCACGGGGGGTGAGTTTGTTGCCTCGTGATGGTTGTCTTCTGATCGCCCCGTGGGATAGCTTGTGGCCCACTTTCATTTCGTGCTTAAGGCAACTGACCTCGAAAGTTGGGGGAGCTTTAGAGAGCTCGTAAATAAAGCATTCAACCTCACCAATCTCCGATCCCTCATTTAAGCCTCGTTGGTTTTTTCCCAATACACATATTACATCAACAATTCTGTTATCGGAATTTTCTTGGGTGATTTCGGCGGAGGGGGTAGGAAGTAATTTGGATGAATACTTATCTGCATAGAATATTTACACTGAACTAATGGAGTTAATATTAATAGTTAAAAAGAAAAGCAAAATACATATTACAGAATCATAAGTTATAATTGTGTAATTATATTAAAGACGCATTCTTATTGTGAACGCAAACTTTTCCACTATTTTGACGTGACCTAGTGTGCATTGTTTACTGGTGCCATGTGGTAGATAAATGTATTAAAAAGTCATTTATTCGGCATGACGTCGTCATCCAATATTAAATTACATCACCAGCTACCAACTTCAACATGAATTTCTTCTTACCGTTGAACTAATTATAAATCTTTAGAGCAAATTCTAATGAAGAAAAAGCTTCCTTCTATCTCAAGAAATTAGTACTTTTTGCTTCTCCGACAAATTAAAAAAGGAAACACGCATATCTTGGGGTTAATAGCATTTCAGGAAAGATTTCACACATAACATCTAGTCAAAGGTCCGATATTTATTTATCAAAACGACACACAAGTAGGGGTGGCAGTATTCGGATTTAACCGACAAACCAAATCGAATCAGGTTATTTTTTTAATTTAATTTGGATTGGATTGAGAATTTGAAAGTTTTGGTGTTTTTATTTGGTTTCAGAATTCAAATAATAGAAACCAAAAACCGAAAAAATCGAAATATATATATATATATATATATATATATATATTCTCTCTCTCTCACACACACACACACTCTTTTATGCTTATTTTTTAACGTAAATTTATTTAAAGGTTTTAGAGTTTGAATATTTCAATACTTTTGGCCTTCAATACTATTCAAATGATCACACCTCTTTGTATTATGGTATAACACGTGTGAAGCTCTCATCAAAAGTTTCAATCAGTTTCTACTTCTTGAATTGTAAGATCTCCTTTTATCTAGGATTCAAGTTCTCTTTTTATCTAAAATTATGATTTAAATTTTATGTTTAATGTTTGGACTTATATTTATATTCTTTCAAGTATTCTGTTTTAAAGTTTATCTTATATGACATAACCAAAATAAATCGAAAAAAATCGAACCAAATTAAAAAAAGAAAAATTGAATCAAACCAAACTTATTTTAGTTTGGATTGGTTTCTAGCTGTTTCCAGTGGGTTTTACATTCTTTTGGTTTTGGCATTATCTGAAACGTTTTGGTGGTTGTTATATGAGATTTTTACACTCTATACCCATAAAATTTAAAGTATTTACAAGCCATACCTATTATAAATTATACTACCCATAAAACTAAAAGTATTTACCCAACCTACCCATTTATTATTGTATACCTTTGTTATGCCTTATAGGTGTATACCTTCAAAGTATACTGCATAAATTATGGTATACAAGTCTGGAGGGACATTTATTACTGTATACCTTTGTTATGCCTTATAGGTATATACCTTTATGGTATACTGCATAAACTATGGTATACAAGTCTGGGTGGGTAGAGTGGGTAAATATTTAGTGGGTAGGTCGGGTAATATTTGAAAGTAGTGGGTAGTGGCTGTAATTATTTTAGGTTTTGTGGGTATTTTTGTAAGTGTCCCTTGTTATATACCTAAAAATAAATGAATAAGACTTTTCTTGAAAATGAATATATTTTATGTAAAGGATGAATATAATAATTTAGATATAAGTTTTAATTCATTGAGAGGATTTCTAGACAACAAATCGCAAACTAAAGACCAAAGCTTGTAGCTTAGTGGATATTTCTTATTTCCCCCACCACACATTAAAAAAAAACTAATTTCAGGCATTTTTCTCCGGCTGAATTGCACTAATATGTTACGGGGAGCCATGGTTTGCCAAATTGCCCTTACTAACAGATATTTAGCAAAAATGCCCTCATTAGTTTAATGAAACTTTTTTGGACCAAAATACCCCTACAAACCAATACGCGCACAGTCCATCCCCTTCCTTTTCAGTATTCACGCGATCACAGCAACCCTAAAGCCCCATTCTTTTCAGAGATTGCTCCGTTCAAGCAAAGGTTCACTGTAAGATTTCTTCAAATTGCTATTAAATTTACTAACAGTTATAATTTCATTTATATTATGCTTAACTTTGGTTAAAATTCTATATAAACCAAATGAGATATGGTTTTTATTCATAATAATCACAAAACACATGACATTAAATTGATTACAGTAATTGTAATTTGCACTTTCATAAAAAAAAAAAAAAATCTATCAATTCTAGAAAGTCTTGGCTTATTGACAATAGTTTAAGCTCTGGTGCAATGGGAGGCTTGTACAAAGTTATTGTTTATTGGCTATTGCCAAGACTTTCAACCCTATTGCAATGAGGGGCTATAGCCAAGACTTGCAGCTCTGATGCAATGGGGTCCTTGTAGACACTTCTTCCCTATTGCCAAGACTTACAGACCTGTTGCAATGGGGTACTTGCAAACAAATTCTCTGCAAGTCTTGGCTATAGCCAAGACTTGTAGCTCTGGTGCAATAAGCACAAAACAGAGACTTCTTGGCTATTGCCAAGACTTTCAGACCTGTTGCTATCGGGGATTTGCAGACAAAGTCTCTGTAAGTCTTGGCTATTGCCAAGAGTTGCAACTCTGGTGGAATAAGCACCTAGGAGAAACTTCTTGGTTATTTCCAAGACTTTCAGACTGTTGCTATGAGGGGCATGCACACAAAATCTCTACAAATCTTGGCTAGTGCCAAGAGTTGCAGCTCTGGTGCAATAGGCACCTAGGAGAGACTTCTTGCCTATTGCCAACACTTAAAGACTGTTACTATGGGGGGGGGGGGGTTGCAGACAAAGCCTCTCCAAGTCTTGGCTATTGCCAAGAGTTGCAGCTCTGGTACAATAGGTACCTAAGAGAGACTTCTTTACAAGACCTTAAGCCCAGAAAAGGGCAACATTTTTACCCATGATCCTGCTTCTATTAAAGCATATTATTTGTCTTGATTATGTGCAAGATTACCACTATGGCGACTCACTGCATTTATATAGCTTATAATGGGAATTGGGATACAAACAGCAAATACATCAACCATGATATAAAGTTGATACTTGCCGAAGACGGTATAAGCTACCACTCATTTAGAAAAGAAATTTGTAATGCTCTAACCATCAACACTGTTGAAACTGAAGTAAAGATAAGGTTTGACAAAAATCTCGAAAGGTGCAGAGGAATGATGGTAACAAATGATCAAGAACTTACGACTTGCATGTTTCTGCTGAAAAATGATGAGAATTTCAGAAAATCCTGCTTCATAGTAGAAGTTATTAAAAGGACTGACATAACAGAAAATCTCGCTTCTTTGTGAATGAAGCTGACCATGGCATGGTATTGCATCAAAAGGAATGATACTTATTGATTATAAATATTTTTAAAACTCAAATGTGATTGGAAAGTTAATATTATCAATAAACTAAACTATTGGCAATAGCCAAGACTTTACACTCATAGAGATAACCAATTCAATTTAACTTGACGTAAAGTCTTGGCAAAGGGTAAGATATTTCATACCAAAACTTATTTATCGACTTTAATATTAGAAATAATTAACTTGCCTTGATGTCTTGTCATATGCAATAATATTGACAACTAAATTGACACAAAGTCTTGGCAACACATTACCAGCACAACCCTCCATGAATTATTTATCAATTTTAAATTAATTATATAATATTAGAGTTGGAATTAATTAACTAGAATTCAAGTCTTTCCCATTGGCAAGACTTTCCATCTAAATGTATTCACCCCACAGCAATTAAAATGCTTTGAAGTCCTGCAATTGCCAATACTTCCAGTTCATCCGATTCAAAGCAACTTCAGTTTTTAAAATAACAAAAATATCAAACATCCAAGTGTACTTGTTTACATAAACACAAAAAACACGGTAAATACGAAATACATGTAATTAAAAACTACTCAACAACTTTCTCTAACTCTTTTGTAGTACTAATAGTGTCATTTGGACTACTACACATATCATCTTGCGACGGAGATAACAAACGAAAATTTGGAAATTCATCGCCCACATCACATTTTTGCATTGGAATTCATCATAATATCTTGGCTAACATATAAAATCATCAACCACATCAAAATGTGCATGATCAGGATCAGGAGATTGAAGATTCAATATCCATTACCTGCAAAATTTTAAAAAACAACAATGACAACACATAATAACAAAACAATGAAATAATAATAAAAAGGCCATATGCTTCACATCACCACCCCAAGAACCTTTGGAATACAACCAGTGCTCAAACTTAAAATTTTGATCTCCTTCCTATAGGAACAAAAGATAAAATATGCATATTCAACAGATAAAATTACAAAAATAGTATGATAATAAAACAACAAGTAAAGACAAGGAAACATACATCACGAAGTGCCATCATGAACTCATGATTAATATGTAGAAAAATTCCTATGTCATTACCATAATTCAAAGTCAACAGGCCAAAAGCAAAGACAACTGAAAAACACAGCAACAATTACAGAATGCATGACTGATGAAAAAAGCGAACTACAGAAAAAAGTCTCTACAACTATTGACAATAGCTAACACTTTAAACTCTAGTGGGAGGGGCAACTTGTAGAACTAGTTTCTACAATTATTGGCATCTGCCAACACTTTTACCTATACTGCAGTGACAAACTTGCAGAAACTCTTGACAATAGCCAAGATTTTAAGTTCTGGTGCAAGGGGGACCCTACACTGAAAATCTCTAAAAGTATTGGCAATTGCCAAGACTTTTACCTCTACTGCAGTGAACAACTTGCAGACAAAGTCTTTGCAACTCTTGGCAATAGCCAAGACTCTAAATGCTGCTGTAAGCGACAACTTACACGGAATATCTCTGCAAATACTGGCAATAGCCAAGACTTTAAAAGTTAATGCAATAACCAACTTGAAGAAAAATTATATGCAACTCTTGACCATGGCCAAGACTTTAAGCTCTAAACAATAAGCAACAACAAAATCTAATAGCTTTAACCAGTAAAAATCTTCAAATCACCGTAATCAACCAAAAACAAGCGAACCTCAAACTTAATTCAACAATCATCCCAAAATTTAAGCTCTGTGCAAAACATGAATATCTAATAGCCATAGGCAATAAAACCTTCAAATCACTGGAATCAAGCAAACACAAGAAAAAAAATCCCAAATTTCTAGCACAAAAAGAAGAAAGAGGTAGGCCAAGAATGAGGAAAGAGAGAAGGAAATTTTTCAGCGTGAAAAAGAAAGAGGCCAGGAATGGGGAAAGAGAGAAGGAAACCTTCAGCGTGAATTAACACAAGTTGGGGGGTAAAATAGTCCTTTCATAAGGAGGGGTATGATGTGAAGGGCATTTACTTAAAATATTTGTAAGTGGGGGCAATTAGGTAAGACCATGGCTTATTGAGGGCACTAGGTGAAAGTTTTTGTTTTTCTCCAATGATAGAAAGAAAGATCGACGTTGTTAAAAGAAACATCAGACTCAAACATCTTGATTGAATTCTTATTTTTTTATTACTTTTCCTGAAAATTAAAATTCTCAACTTCTAATATATTTTCCGATGCTACTCAGGAAACGAGCAGTATAAAAGTCAATTCTGAACTTGTAAAGTTTTTTGCTCTTTGAACATATCATATCTTACATACGTTTTAAAGTATTTATTATATGCAATTTTTGTTAAATTTCTCATCCAACAACCTTGCACTCGTTCTTACTGTATAATCCTTTTCCCACACTGCTACCTTGTTTTTGTTTTTCTTTCTAATACATATAGCCATAGGAAGAAAAAAATTGATAATAAGATACTTATTCCGTTGTAGTAATATTGGGGCGCAAAATGACCAAAGCATGCAAAAAGCATGACGTAAATTGTGATATTACAGACATTAGTAATTTCGACTAAGACGATTTATGTTTTATTTAATAGAGAGTGGTGCCTTCAGAATATTTCACTCAATTGTCTCATCGCAAGAAATCTTTGTATTTAGGGAATGATACAGTTACCGAATTTGACGTGTGATATAAATATCAGCTGATATGAGAACTATTTATGTCACAATTATAAATCACACCAAATCTCCGATATCCAATTTCATCTTTTATTTAAAGTCAGAGAAATGACTTATTTTATCGTTTAGTCCTATAATTCTATATAATAAGACAACTTTCGTGGTTGTCTTGACTTTTTTTTTTTGGTTGACAAGCACGTAAAAATATTTTGTGACGAACGAAACTGATATTATACTATATTGAACTGCTTACATACTTACGCTGTTGTATAACTGTATGGGCTGTATGGATTCTGTTACCTAGATTTCCGTCAAATATTTAGAAATTTTGGTCGATAGAGCAGTGGCGGACCTAGGTAGGACCAAGGGGGTCAACTGAATCTCCTTAGCCAAAAAATTATACTGCATAAATAGGATAAAAACAAAATTTTTTGGTTATATATACACTGTTGAACCTCCTTGAAATAAGGATATCCTGTAGTATAGTGGTAAAGGTGGTTCAAAAAGTGTTCTAGGTCCCAAGTTCAAATCCCAAATGTAATATTTTAATTTTGAATCCCCTTCTATAAATTTTTGGGTACGCCCCTGCATTAGATTATAGAAGAACATTGAAAAAGTGATTTAACCAGAAGAATCAGGAAACTCCTGTCAAAATCCATAAATTGTACGAGATGTATTGAGTGAAAATTTAAACGTACCTCAAGCTCGGAGCTCGAGGGGTGATTCAGTAAGAAGTTCTCATAGCTCATTTCCCGAAGACCAGAACCGAGGTCGAAGTCCTTCAGTAGGCACTTACATCGGGCAAGTGAAAACACGTCTCCCTGAGACAGGTGGTTTAGTCCTCGGAGAAGCGTTATGTTTACCATGACGATTTAACAACTGGTGCCCGTTACGGTAACATTAAACAAGAAACCATGGTCTGACCATGATGAGACGTGGGAGTAATGGTCATTAAGTGTATATATTACCTTAACATCTTTGTTTATTATCAATAGCCACTTTGTAATTCATATGGAGTATTCAGAAATAAATTCAGAAATACTTGTTCTTGCTTTATCATTACTTGTCACCTTTTCTTATCATATCTTTTATTATTTTAGAACTTTGATACAAACAATTGCTTGTTAACCCAAAACAAATTTGATTAATAGTCCTAATCAGATTTAGGTCAGCACAAATTGGCGTCGTCCATGGGGGATAAGCAATAGTGTTGTTCCAAAGCTGTGTATCGTGATAACCAGTTTCCCTTTATCAATTCTCAATAATGGCTGATAACACTAACAACACGGTTGAGCAAAATACAGATGAAACTCAAGTTCCATCGACCCAACCGGGCAATGGAACATCAATTGGCACAACTCCACTAGTAGGTGCGACACCACCTATTAGTGCGACTCCACCAGTTGGTGCAACTCCTCCAATTGGCATGACTCCGCCAGTTGGTATGACTCCGCCAGTTGGTATAACTCCGCCAGTTGCAACACCAATTGATCCCTCTTCATCCGCAGCAAACGACCCCTTCCAAACTTTTGTGATAACTGCCCTTCAACGACTCCAGGCACAATTTCCTGTGCAAGAAGGTTTCAATGGCGAATTTCATAATTCGTTGCAAACTATCTTTAGAAATCTACGAAACACGGCAAATCCCACTGTTACTCAGCATGCTGTCTTAATAGAAGCATCTCGAACGTTACCCCCATAGGTGCAACAACAGGGGGACTTCCAAATGAAGCCGCCTCTGGGGGCTTGGGGACTGCCCCTATGGGTACCCAACCCTTCAGGACGGCTCCAAAAGTGACAGAAACTAGCGTCTCGTTAGACCTAGAAAAGTGGAAGAAAGATTTTGATGCCCAATTTAAGAAACGGCTTGAAAATATTCCCGAAGTCAGGAAGCCCCAGCGAGTATTGGATATTGACGGGCGCAGGCCGCTACCTTTCAAACACGAAGCTTCTCCTGCCTCTATTCCCAAGCATTTCAAGATGCAGATCTTGAAGAAATATGATAGGACAACTGATCCAGTTTACCATATAACTGAACACATGGCTATGGTCAACAGCAACGCCTTAACCCTGACGGAAAGAGAATCAGTGTTCCTTAAAAATTTGGGGATACCCTTGAGAAAGAGGCGCTACGTTGGTACATGCACCTGCCCTCTGAGTCGATCTCAAATTTCGAGTAGTTGGCTGACTTGTTTATAAAGGCTCGCACTTGGGCTCAGAAAATCCTCAAGCGAAGGGAGGATATCTTCAAGGTTAAACAAGGATACCTCGAGCCTATCAAAGACTTTCTCGAGCGCTTTCAGGCTAAAAGGATGGATATGCCAACAATGGGTGATGACTTGGCAGTTATGGCATTTGATAAGAATATAAATGTCAGCAACTTTGAGGCCACTGCCGAATGCAAGAGAGAACTACAGCAGTGGCAAGCGTGCACTTGGGATGAGTTGCACGACAGAGCCATTGGGAAAATTAGTCTTGAAGAGGCAGAATGGAGGGCAACAGGGTTAACGGGGGGGGGGGGGGGGGGATCAGAGGTGAATGGTGTAAATCTTCGTTGCTGCGAAAAAATTTGCAAAAGTTTCAATTACCATAGAGAAAAGGACTCAAACAGGAGGTTCGGGTAAGAAATAGCGTTTGATGACGATGAATGCGATGTGATGATGTTTCTCCATCATGCTGCTCTCGTGATTATGTTAAATCAATGACTCAAATGTTAAGAGAGTCTTGATCAACCCCGGTAGCTCGGTTAATATAATCAGCTACGGGGCTGTGAAGAAGATGTGGTTGAAGGACCTTGTCGTCCTGAAGGCAACCATATTGACAGGCTTTAACAGCTCCACAGAAAATACGTTAGGTGAGATCACCCTCACTGCTACCACCGAAGGAGTCGAGAAGAAGACAGTGTTTCAAGTTATGTCCGAGGACATGGTTTACAATGTTACCCTCGGGAGGCCTTGGATTCATGAGATGGAGCCGTGTCGTCTACGGTGCACCAAGTTATTAAATTCCATACCCTATGGGGGATACGTGAAATCCGAGGCGAGCACCGAGTGGCTAGGGAGTGCTACTCGATTGCTATGAAGAATGGAATCGCCCCAAGTGGGCCACCAAAATAGCAATTAATTTTCCTGGGGCTTGGCAAGGAGAAGATTTTGGTTCTTAAAATGGGATCTCAGAAGGAGGGAGAAAAGATCAGAGAAGATTTTGGTTCTTAAAATGGGATCTCAGAAGGAGGGAGAAAAGATCCCAGCGTACATACAAGAGCCTCGGAAATAGAAAGCCGAGGATTCAATGTTTGAAGAATTGGGATCTTTTGCTTTGTCAGAAAAATTCCCTAAAGAAAGGAGGTTTGTGGACAAAGGTTCTTGCCAGTGGGAGGATCTCCAAAGCAAGCGAGATTCTTTAAATCAAGATGTCTCTATTTAGAAGCTTGTCACCTACAGTATCGAGTCGACGACGCTCCAACGCTTGGGTCGAATAATATTAACCTCATTGTTTTCTTTGCTTGACCTTTTTAGGAGGCAGAGGGAACAACATATAGTGTTTGGGTCTTTATCGATTCAAACCCAACCACAGGGGAAATGTAAAGGGAAGTCATACAGTCAAGATTGACTCGAGGCCTCTCGAACCAGGGACTCAAAGCAGACCCAAAGGCTAGCTATCTGAACACTAGGGACGGACTCCTGAATATTTGCTTAGTTGGTTATGTTTTTGCCCAAAGTGGCTAGTTTTTCAATAAAAATTTGCCTAAGTCTCATTGACTAGGTCTTATCCAAGCATGGCTTAACTTTTTTAATGACATAAACTTGATTTGAAAATCTATTTATTTCAATGTTAAGTTATGAGTTATCTTCCTTTGCCACGGCTCGAGAAGAGGACGTCGTTCTAAGCTAGCGTCAAAACAAAATAAACTTGTTTCAGTCTTGTAAGCGAAAATACAAATATCCTAGAAGTGACTTGTTGAAATACTTTCAAAGCGAATGAAGGACTACCACTTGTCGGAAAAACAAATTCATTGATAAAGGCCGGAAGACCACAAAAGTTATTTACAAAAGGCTTGATGGCCTTAGCTAAAAAAAAAAAAAAAAAAAAAAAAAAAAAAAAAAAAAAGAAGGGAGCAAAGGCAGGAAAGGGTCATCACTTCTCAGGTTCTTCCTCACTTGAAGTCTCACCTTCAGTGGCCTCGTTGTCTTCCCCATCATCGGCAGCTTCATCGTCTGAGCTCTCGTTGCTCAAGGGAAGTTTGTCTATGAGCTTTTGAGCCTTGGCAGCATCAGCTTCAACCTTGGCTATCTCGATATCCAAATCTGCCCCAGCTTTGCATTGTTTTCAGTCTGGTTTGGATAATGGTCCAATTCTTATCCACTCGAGCCTTAGTGGCTTTTAATTTGAGCTTTGCCGAAGTGGATGCCTCTTTGCCCCGAAAAGTCCCAACCTTGGCCTCGAGCAACTGCTTCTCAGCCGCAAACTTGTTCATCTTAATAATATACGCCCTCAGTTTTTCATGGAATTCCTCGGAGACTCTCGTGACTTCGGTGTTGGCTTCATCTATTAGCTTTTGTATTTCATCCCGATGGTTTTCTTCCTGTATTCTCATTTGTGCCTTAAAAGAAGCAGCATCCTCGCGAGCTTTCACTAGCTGGAGGTCAAACTTATCGGCCGCCTTACAGGCTTGATCTAGCTCAAGGCTGGAGTTGAGAAGTTGTCCTTAGAGTTCAGTCACTTTGGATTGAAGCTCGGATTTCAGACCCTCCCATCCATCTCCAATCCTCTTGAGGGAGGCAAATTGGTAGACTTCTATCTTCACAGCCTTAATCACATATACATAGCTCTACGAATGATTTGAATGAAGGATAAAATACGAACGATGGGAAAGAGGAAGTTGAAATCAATGGAGACATACCTGAACTGTATATTGGGCTGAGAAAGCCATCAAATCTCCATGAGAGGTATCCTTGGTACGCTTTCGCTCCAATGGCTCGAGCAGCGCTCTAAGACATATGGGAACATCCATGGAATCATCCAAGAGGCATAAATTAGAAGGAACACCAATCTTTCTAAATGCTCTTTGGGTTACCAAGGTGTTAGAAAGCTCGGAGGCAGAAAGTCGAACCCTCGGTGCTGCTTTCTCTTTAGCGAAAAGAAGGCTTTCGGCAGTTTTTTCCTTAACGACTGAAGCCAACATTTGCCTTGCTCTTGGCTTTGTCAGCATCATGATCTGACCCTTCGAGTTCAACCACCTCGGTCTCGCGAGTAACCTCATCGCCAATGGGTTCATCGGTCAAACCCCTATGAGGTGTAGCAGACGCCTCAAGGTCAGGAGCAGTTTCCACCTCTACTCGAGGCCATTTAGCCTTGGAGGATTTCTTCGAAGTTGACTTTTTCTCTTTGAATCTGTGAAAGTTTGAATTAAAGACTTAGAGGAAGATGAATCAAAAAAATAATAATAATAATAATAATAATAATAAAGAAAGAAGGGACGTTGGCCAAGAAGGGTATTGGTACCTTTAGAAGTCCCATGGCCCGGCGAACCCTTGGGGAATTTGGTCTCTGCAAGGGACCCAATCAGGCTCATCATCTCGTTTAAACTGTCCCCAGCATCAGGGACTTCCTTCTTCTTTTCTTTCTTTCCTTTATTTTTCTTCTTTTTCGCGCTCGGTAGCCATCCTGTTTAGGAGACCTATGAACAGCAAAATTAATCAATAAAAAGAGAGTCTCGAATGATGTCTGAAAAGTGGGCAAGAAAAACTTACCGTGCCGTTTGCACGCCCACTTGTTTGTTTCCAAAGCAGCCAAGAACATTTATGATCTCTCCGGCCGCTTTTTAACATCAATTATTGCTTGAACCCATGGGGTCAAGTCTTTGGGGGGGAACAATTGGAATTGGTTCAGTTGAAGAGGTATGAAACAAAAGTTAAAGGCCGACAAGTTACGATAAGAAATCAACAAGAGCCACGGAAGTGAAACTTACATGTGGGATTCCACGCCTCGGGAAACCTAGGTCGAGGCGACAGGAGATTAGTCGGGAGAAGGATGAAGCGATCGCACCATCCTCAATCTTCTGTGTCTTCGCTTTTCGTGATTAACGAGTACTTTCCTTGTTTGTTAAGTTGGACAACCCCATCTTTGTACAAAGTGGGGGTAGAAGAAAGATATTAAATGTTCAAAAGTGAAAGGGACCTCGGGTTCACGGCTCAAGTGGTCGAGGCATTGAACGACCCTTCAAAGCTCGGGGCCAAGTTGAGCTAAACATAAGTTGTATGTTCGGCAGAAGGTGTCAATTACCTTGTGAACAAGCAAGGAGAATTCTATCGTAAAGGGGTAGGTGTAGACGAAGGACAAAGAAAGATATGGGCTTTTGGGCGTTTCTTGGAGTGTTTGGCGGTGGCTTTGAGCCGCCTTTGGACTGAGTCACCAGCCAACGATGTTACCTCAGCATCACCATTAGAGGGTGGAATAATATTGAGTGGCTCTAGAATGTTCACCACTTCATTAGCAACGATCATGGTGTCGCCGACAAAGATTAGTTCTTTAGAGGGACTTGGAGAATTTTGCATTGAGTGAATCGATATCCTTTGAATGCGAAGTTTAAGAATTGATTTTGCAAACTCAGAGGTGAAGAATTCAAATGGCTGAAGAAGTTTTATCGTTGCTTATAAAGATAAAAGTGGAGAAGGAGATGGGTGTGTGGGTGTGTGTGTGTGTGTGTGTATATATATATATATATATATATATATATAGACATATATATGTGTGAATGTGTGTGTGCGCGCGCGCGTGTGTGTGTTAAGGGCCATCATTGTGTTTACATGGGGAAGGTAAAACGATGGGTCACGGCCTATTCAGCAGGCGCCACGTGGGATAGATGAGAATATGAAGTTACAACCGCCATTTTAAATTCCATGGTGTACGTGCGGCCACGTCGACTTCCTGCTTAAATTCATTCCACTCCTCAAAAACTTTTTATGTTACTCAAGGAGTGGGGGGACTTTCTGTATTGGGTGAAAATTTAAACGTGCCTCGAACTCTGAGCTCGAGGGGTGATTCGGTAAGAAGTTATCAGAGCTCATTTCCCGAAGACAGGAATCAAGTTCGAAGCCCTTCAGCAGGCACTTAACTTGGGTGAGTGAAAACACGTCTCCCTGAGACAAGTGGTTTAGCCCTCGGGAAAGCGTTATGTTTACCATGACGATTTAGTAACTGGTGCCCATTACGGTAATATTAAAGAAGAAACCATGGGTTGGTCATGATTAGATGTGGGAGTAATGGTCACTAAGTACATTTATTACCTTAACATCCTTGTTTATTATAAATAGCCACGTTGTAATTCATATGGAATATTCAGAAATAAATCCAAAAATACTTATTCTTGCTTTATCATTATTGGTCACCTTTTCTTATCATATCTTTCATTATTTTACGACTTTGATACAAACAATTGCTTGTTAAACCAAAACAAATTCGATTAATTATCGTAATCAGATTTAGGCCAACACACGAGATACCTGGAATAGACCAAGCATAACGGGAACTACATACTGTAATACTCATAAAACTGCACCAGACACTAAAAATAGACTTTGAAATAGCAAAAACCATAAAACTGCACCACCAAATGTGAGTATCCATTAAATTATTATTTTTACGGTTCATTCTAAATCTAACAACCAGAATAGGTAGAAAACGAGAAGTGCATATTTTGTACAAACTTAATGTATGGGCCTAAATCAGTTTAGGTACACAAATAGAATTTGGATTCGGATACAAGCAATTCTTCGTATCAAAGTAGGAATAATGCGTGAAAAAGATGTAAAAACGAGAGAATAAACTGTATTGCAATATGTGAACGTGATTACAAATTTGGGCAGTGTTTCAGTACAAATTTCTGGATCCCTACAATACAAAATGATATAGTATTTATAGGCGCGTAGGCCTTGCCCACGTTCTCCATTAGCAGCTGAAACATCTCCCACGATCTAAGCATTAAATAGAAGAGCTAGTGGGGTAAAGTAGTGGGCTGCAAAGCCGCTTGAACCGAGGGGATTCACCGAGGTGCGAATGAATGACCTCGGTGGCTTGGCCCTGTTGCTTGACCGAGGTGGCTTGTCACCGAAGCTTAGCTTACGGCTTGCCTTCGATGACAACCTCGGCGCTTGGCTTCGGCGATTCATTGATTCGCTTCGGTCTCTGGCTCGCAGGCATGAGCTCGGACGTTAAGATTTGCACGACCGGGGTGAATTGTCGCGAGTCGATTTTTACCCAATACAGATAGTCCCCCCACTCCTCGGTTACCAACTGAGGTAACCGAAGAGTGGAATGAAGCTTCGCGGGAGAACGACGTGGCTTGATCTTATCCAAGTGTTTAAAAATTTGTCAACGGTCCGCGTCTCATCAGGTCACTTCCTTTGGACACGTGGCGTCCATTCGTTGGTTGCCCGAACGGTCACGCCGCAATTTTTGTTTCTCCCAACGTCTCAATGATGACGTTTGGCCCTTCCATACCTATAAATACTTTCTACCCATTTCTTCTCTTCACTTTTCGTCTTCTGCCATTATCAGTGCTAGGAGAAAAACTCAAACTTCCAAACTTCCATATTTTCTAAATTCTCATCTTCGCAAGAACTCCCAACTTACACTTCAACCATATCTGCCACCCATTCACGACAAGACTCAAGCGATTCCGGCGAAAGGGTGCGAGTTCCACCCTTGGCCGTAGCCGTCGCTAGTGGCGACGCCGCCGCCGCCACGCCGGTGGTGGAAGGCGGAGAAATTTTATCGTCAAGCACCGCGTCGCAAGGCTAGAGCTATGCGCCAACTGGCGGCGGAGGAGGAGGTCGACGCATGGGAAAATGACGTCGTGCTTGACGACGTCATGCTGAGCAACTTTAGTGACGCCCTCCTTCGAGGTGATGATGATGGAGGGGATGGTGAGGATGGTGGCGCCGAGGGCGGAGATGTCGAGGGCGGTAATGCCGCCGAGGGGGGATCCTCGGGACCATCAATTCCCTTAGAGCAAGAACTCGAACCTCATCAAATCATCCCCTCTCACTTCGACAACAGCAAAGATTTGAAATTGCAAGCACAAACAGCTGATCAAGAGGGGAAAAATAAGAATATTCCCGTGAACACCACCCCGACCCGCATAACTCAAGCTCACATTGAGCGGGTTCGGATGGAGTGTCAATTCGAGCCCGAGGTGAAGGTCATCATCCCCGATCCAACAAGTAGGGTGTGTCACAACATCGAGGGGATGTCCTTCGCTTATACTTATCCCTTCACCCTCGGTTTCTCCCTCCCAGTCCACAAAGTCATTGATGACTTCTGCCGAGCATACAACTTGTGTTTGGCCCAACTTGGCCCCGGCGTCTGGAGGGTCGTCCAATGCATGGACTGGCTGAGCACGAAGGCAGGGATTGATTTCACTCTGCAACACCTCATTTCTCTTTACTACCCCTACTTTCACAAAGCCGGGGTGGTGGCGCTCAACAACCGAGGCAAGTTTGCCCTCTCCACAATAGTGAGGACCACGGAGACCGAGGTTGGAGTGAGCGGTACATCTTGCTGGAGATGAAGGTTTTATCCACCGAGCCCAATTTCCCCGAACGGTGGAATTGGAATAATACGCGTAAGTGTCTTTCTTCTTGTACCTTACTCCTCGGTAGCTTATCCATTTTAATTGACTTCATTTCTTTGTTTCTTCTTCAGCCAATAAGGTAGACATCGTGCCCCCGGCGGGTCTAACTGCTTGGGTCAAAGCACTGACCGGGGCTCTTGTACGTCCCGAGAGGACGTGGATGAAAATGGCTGCCGAATTTGGTTGGCAGTGCAAGTGGCATGGTAAGTTCTTGTGATGTTTGGGTAGGTATGCTGTTTTTGAGATTTTGACTGACTTCTTTATTTTTCCTTCGGCGTCAGGTTTTCCAAACCGTGCCATGAACACCAAAAAGAGTAAGAAGAAGAAAGAAGACAAGAAGAAAAATGATGGGGAAGATACCGAGTCGGACGACGATCTGGCTGCGGTGGCCGGGGAGTACAAGGGGTTGAAGGCTTCCAAGTCTTCAAAAACTTCTAAGGGAGCCCCCAATCAGGGAACCTCCAAAGGTAACATTCCTCCTCGGTTGATATCACCAGATGTCGTTCTTTATTTGTCTTCCTGCTTTGACTTCTTTCCTCATTGCAGGCGTGAAGAGGAAAAGGGCCCCCTCGAAGAAACCTTCTCGCTCGGTTGTTCCTCGAACCGAGGTAGTGGTTTCTTCCGACCTGAGGCAGAAGTGGAGGGGCATCGAAGATTGATTGACGAGCCCGATGATGCAGCTGCCGAGGTTGTGGCTCGTAGGGATGTTGATGTTATTGACCTCGAGGGTCAAGATCTTGAAGCAGAAGTTGCCACAGCAAGGGCTAAGGGCAAAGCCAAGGTTGGGGAAGTTGGCGCTGCTGTACTGGAGGAAGGAGCTGGCGCCGGTGCGGTCAAGGCGCATTCCGAACCCGCGAGGATTTCATCCTCGGTGGGGTCTTATCGGAGACTCGAGGTGCCAGTTACTTCAAACTTGTTGGCATGTGGCCCAGAGGAATTGCTACGCCTTACGCCTTTGCTGGGGCCAACCGAGGACTGAGTTCACTTCTGGCCAACTATACAACACAATGGCTTCCAACGCCGTAAGGGTAAGTTTTATCAAACTTGAACCAAAGATTTTCAATGTTTACCTTCGGTTCGTAGCTGATCTTGATTCTTCAATCTTTGCTCAGAGCTTCATCCTTTCGCTAAAGGCCATCGAGGTCGAATCTGCGAGGACCGCCGAGGTTCGGCGCGTGTCTCGCTTGTGGGATCAGCAAAAGGACAAGTTCAACGCCCAAATAGCTTCGCTGAAGGCTGAATTGGCCAAGTCCCAGTCTGATCTGCGCGAAGCTGAGGCGAACTCCGAGGCCAAAATCAAACTCCTCGGTGAGGATTATCAGGCTGAGCGCTCGAGGCTGGAGAGTGAAGTTGCGAGGCTGGATAGTGAATTGTCTCGAACGAAGGCCGAGGCTGTGAATATGGTCAAAAAGCACCATGAGCAGCTGAAAGATCATTTGCTCCATATTAAGAAGCTAGAGGGCGAAACTTCCAAGCTTTCAGCTAAAGATGCTCAGATTGCGGCCCTGCAAGATGAGATCGCCGATCGAAAGGATAGGGCTGCACTCAAGGTGAAAAGGGCCGAGCTGGACAAGCGATGGGCCATTATCAAGTCTCGGCTAAGGCTGCTCAAGCGATGCCGCGCCGGGGAGATTGATCTAGATGAGGAGATTGCTAAAGCCGAAGAAAAATCGGCGGAGGCCCAAGCGATCATTGATGAACTCCCATCAAGTGAAGCTTCGAGCGATGGTGAAGATGAAGAAGAGGAGGAAGATGCTGAGGGGGGCTCCGAGGATGGAGGTGATTCTCCCGAGGCATAGATCTTTTGTTGTGTTGTTTTGTAAGCCTTCGGGCTCTTATGCTTCTGTTTTGGACCTTCGGGTCATTTTTTGGATGTAAATAATCCCAGCCTTCGGGCTTTTAATGAAAGACTGTTCGCGTCTTTGCTTTGTGGGTTTCGTGTGTTGGCTTTTCAAATATACCGAACACTTTGAAAATAGATGATATGCTTGCAAGGCTTGACTAAATTCAATCGATGCAAACTTAGGACGACGTCTCGCCCTCGAGTCGATGCATTGTACAGCTTCGGTGTGCAAGGTTTATATAAATAAAATGAATGAATCCAAAGTCACTTTATATGAATGGAACAAAGTCATTTTATTGATATTCGCGAGCCCGAGAAGGCTGTTTACATAAAACCAAGTCGAAACGGACCTCGGGTAGAAAAAATAAAAGCAAACTTTCAATAAAAGCATATTGATAGCACGCCGCTATCGGGCTAATTACAATGTACTAAATCTAATCCTCGGGCATGAGTCCCCGGTTGCCGGATAGAAAAGCTTCGGTTGGGAGGCTCGACGTCGACCTCGTTATCAACCCTTCTCTCTCCCCCCCCCCAGTGTTCGGGTCTGAATATTGATGAAGATCCGAGCACTGGAAACGGTTCGGTTCGCTTCCTGAAAACGTCAAGCAAAAGGATGGAACGAGGAGCAAGTTAGTACATTTCTTTTGAATGCCATGGGAGCGTCATTCGGCTCGGGGCTGTTTGATTGAAAAAGAATTGAAAGATATTTACCTCGGCTAAAAGTAGTATCGCTTCAGATGGGAGATGTTCCAATTCAGAGGTTCGGGTTCTCCTTGTAGAGACTCGATTTGATAAGAGCCTTTTCCAACGATTGCTTTGACCCTGTAGGGTCCTTCCCAATTTGCAACAAGCTTTCCTCCGTTATCCTCCTTTGTTGATTGGTTCACCATTTTCAACACATAATCTCCGATCTTGAAGTCTCTAAATTTAGCTTTCCTGTTGAGGTAAGCCTCGATCTGCCTTTTTTGGGCAACAAGCCGAACCAAAGCTAATTCGCTCTTCTCTTCGAGCAAGTCTAGCTCAATACGCATCGCCTCTTGGTTAGCGTCTTCGGCTGTGTGGGCGTACCGAAGACTTGGTTCACCCACTTCTACGGGGATGAGAGAGTCCATGCCATAGGCTAGTGAGAAAGGGGTCTCACCGGTGCTGTTCTTCTCCGTTGTTCGCATGGCCCACAGCACCCCGGGCAACTCCTCGGGCCATGGACCTTTCTTCTCATCGAGTCGCTTTTTCAAATTTTCAATTATGATCCTGTTTGAAGACTCAGCTTGGCCATTGGCGCTTGGATGATAGGGAGTCGAGGCAATTCTTTTGATCCCCCATTGCTTGAAAAAATCAGTGATGGCTGCCCCCATGAATTGTATACCGTTGTCACAAGCAATTTCTCTTGGGATGCCGAACCTATAGATGATATTCTTTCTGATGAAGTCGATCACTTTCTTTTGCTTTACTTCGGTGAGAGCTGCCGCTTCCACCCACTTTGTAAAGTAATCGGTCAACACTAAGATGAAACGAACACCACCTTTTCCGTTGGGTAATGGTCCCACGACATCCATTCCCCATTTCATGAAGGGCCATGGTGATACCACCGAATGAAGAGGCTCAGCCTGTTGGTGGATCATCCGCCCATGGCGTTGGCATTTATCACATTTTTGCACGAAGGTTTTCACATCGGCACTTATTGTGGGCCAATAATACCCAGCTCTTAACAACTTATGCACTAGAGATTTTCCCCCTGAGTGGTTGCCACATTCGCCCTCGTGCACTTCAGCCATCACGTACCTTGCCTCGTCGGGGCCCAAGCATTTGGCCATCGGGCCGCAATACAACCTTTTGTATAAATTGCCCTCGATCAAGTGATACGAGGCTGCTTGAGTCCTCAGCTTCCTTGCTTCTTTTCTATCTTGGGGGACAGTCCTCGAGTCGAAGTAGGAGATGAATTTACTTCGCCAATCCCAACGGTTATCTACGGAGTTAACTTGTAGTTTCATCTCTCTCATTTGCGCCGACAGCAATCGAACCACCGAGTCAGTCCCCGAGTGGGTTTCATCGATCGCCGAACCAAGATTCGCCAAGGCGTCAGCCTCGGTATTCTCCTCCCGAGGCACTTGCTTAATTAGCCATTCTTGGAATTGTGTTAAGATCCTTTGTCCTCGATCCAAGTATAGCTGCATTCTAGGCTCTCGAGCCGTATAATCACCGAGGATCTGGTTGACCACCAATTGTGAATCACACCTTAGTTTGATTCTTTCAACTCCCATTTCTTTAGCCAACTCCAAACCTGCTAGAGCTGCTTCATATTCCGCTTCGTTGTTGGTCACTTTTTTGAACCGAACCGAATGCCTGATCTTTTCCCCGGTGGGTGCCCTCAATACAATGCCTAACCCCGAACCTATAGAGTTTGTTGCCCCCATCGGTGTATAGTACCCACAGTCCCGAAGGGGATCCCTTTGCCATGGAGTTTTCCTTTTCCGCCTCGGGCAAAATTCCAATGCTAAAATCAGCCACGAAGTCTGCCAAGACTTGGGACTGAATGGCAGTTCGAGGTTGATAAGTAATGTCATACTCACTTAGCTTAACCGCCCATTTGGATAACCTCCCCGACAACTCTGGTTTGTGCAATATATTTCTCAAGGGGAAAGTTGAAACTACTGCTATTGGGTGATATTGAAAATAGGGCCGTAGTTTCCGAGCAGTAATGAGTAAAGCGAGCGCTAATTTTTCCAAGTGTGGGTACCTGGTTTCAGCATCGAGGAGTGTCTTGCTCACATAATAGATGGGCTGTTGTTTGCCATCTTCCTCCCGAACCAGCACTGCACTGACTGACACCTCGGACACCGCCAAATATACCAGCAATGTCTCTCCTTCCTTTGGCTTCGCAAGCAACGATGCGTTAGCCAAGTATTGCTTCAAATCTTTCAACGCCTGTTTACACTCCGGTGTCCACTCGAAGTGATTGTTTTTTTCTCAAAACGGAGAAGAACTTGTGGCATCGCTCCGAGGACCTTGAGATAAAGCGACTCAAGGCAGCGACTCGGCCAGTCAAGCGTTGAACTTCCTTTACCCCGGTTAGCTCCTCGGGGATTTCTTCAATAGCTCTGATTTTATCTGGGTTGGCTTCGATTCCTCGTTCGGAGACAATAAAACCCAAGAACTTGCCTGATCCTACGCCGAAGGCGCACTTCTCAGGGTTCAATTTCATACCATATTGCCTCAATACAGCAAAAGCTTCCCTCAGATGATTCAAATGATCCTCCATTTGGATCGATTTGATGAGCATGTCGTCTATGTAGACCTCCATGGACTTCCCAATGTACTCTTTAAACATGCGACACACTAGCCTTTGGTATGTCGCCCCGGCGTTCTTTAGACCGAAGGGCATCACTTTGTAACAGAAGGTACCTCGGTCTGTGATGAACGAGGTCTTCTCTTCGTCCTTCGGGTCCATGAGAATTTGGTTGTACCCCGAATATGCATCTAGGAAAGTTAATAGTTTATGTCCAGCCGTGGAGTCTATTAACCTGTCAATTTGTGGTAGTGGATATGAATCTTTGGGGCAAGCTTTGTTCAGGTCAGTGTAGTCTACGCACATTCTCCACTTGCCATTCTTCTTCGGCACAGCCACAACATTGGCCAGCCACTCGGGGTATTTCACTTCTCTGATGAAGCCATTATCTTGCAATTTGGCGGTCTCATCCCCGATCGCCTTCTTTTTGACCCCGGCGTGAGGTCTTTTCTTCTGCTTCACCGGGGTAAATTTTGGGTCTACATTCAGTTTGTGGGTCATTATCTCCAGATCGATACCCGTCATGTCTGAATGCGACCAGGCAAAACAATCATGGTTGGACTTCAAAACTTCTATGATTGCCTTTTTCAACTCCGGGTCCAACTCCGAGCCGACAAACACTTTCCTATCGGGGAAATCTTTCAGTAGAGTGAAAGATTCCAACTCTTCGATAGTTGAGTCCTCGGCCTTTTGCTTCCGAGGCTCTTGAATACAAGCTGGAATCTTTTCGGCTTCTCCTCGGGCGTCCTCCCCGCTTGACCCCGAATCCAGTCGTTGCTATTGTTTTGGCCCAACCGGGGCGACTCCACTTTTTAGCGCAACTGAATAGCACTACCTTGCTACTCGCAGCTCCCCCTTGATTGATCGAACCCCCCAAGGTGTAGGGAATTTGATCACTTGATGTAGAGTGGAAGGGACAGCCTCCATGGAGTGGATCCATGGTCTTCCGAGGATCACATTGTAAGCTAAATCCTCGGGCATAACTTGGAACAGTGTTTCTTTGGTAATTCCCTCGGCGAATGTTTTGAGTGTGATCTCACCCAATGTCTTCTCCGTGGAGTTGTTGAAGCCAGCTAACACTGTTGACTTGGGAACAACTTCACCCTTCAGCCACATCTTCTTAACAGCCCTGTAGCTAATTATGTTAACTGAGCTACCGGGGTCGAGCAAGACTCTTTTGATGTCAGAGTCATTGATCCTCAACATGATAACTAGAGCGTCGTGATGAGGGAACATCATCCCATCACAGTCATCGTCGTCGAAGACGATATCATTGACCTAGCCTCCAACTCGAGTCCTTTTCTCCATGGTGATGGAGAGCTTAGCGAACTTTTTGGCATCGGCAAAGTTCACGCCGTTCACTTCTGACCCCCCGGTTATAACATTCACCACTCTTTCAGGGTGTGGAGCTCGAGGTGGTTGTCCATCACCTCGGTTCTTGGAAAAGTTATCTTTCCCTTTATCAGTGAGGAAGTCAGCCAAGACTCCCTTCTTCAGTAGGTGGGCTACCTCGAGGCGCAAGGCTTTGCAGTCCTCGGTTCTGTGGCCATAATCTGTGTGGAACTCACAATGCAGATTGTGGTCTCTCTTGTCTGCCGGGGTCCTCACATCTTTGGGAACCCTTACCCCGGCTGTCCCCTTGACAACATCGACCAGCTCCGAGGTCGATATGTTGAAGTTATAATCTTGGATCCGAGGAAGATCCTTTCTAGGGACCGAAGCGGGGCTCGAGGGATTTCTTTGGTTCATGTTGGGTTGAACCTTCCCTCCGAGCCTTTGGCTTATATGATAGGCTGGGTATGAGTTACCGGGGACGTTTCCCAACCTCTGGCTAACATGCTGCCTCGTCGAAGTGTAAGGTTCGTACCTCCCCTTCGAATTATTTCGTGGCGCCTCGGCGCAATTTGAAGATTCACCTCGGTTATGTTGTTGATAACCTCGGTTCTTAAACTCAGCTTCCTTCAATCTGATTTTGGAGTAAGTGCGTCTATGCAGATCCTCCCACGTCAGGACCTGATATTATTGTAATTCTTTACGCAATTCAGCGGCAGCGCCAGAATTGCGACTGTTGATACCCTTTTCAAATGCCATGATGGCCAAGGTATCATCCATCCGAGGCAACTCCATACGCTCAGCGTGGAATCGCTCAAGAAACTCTTTAAGTGGCTCTCCATCATAACACTTATATAACGATGTAATCATTATTGTAAACTCAAACTCCGATCCCAATCACTGATTTTCCGCAATCAAGTACTACGGCATAACCCCATTTTATAAAACTATACAGAACTGAGATGCATTTTGATGAATAAGGTCTAACCCGTACAATACACATACCTATCCTTCACGCACCAAATATCTTGGGGTTTACTTTGAAATTGTGTCTTATTATCATTTCAACCAAATTATCAGATCGTGATGATTCATACGTACAATGCATCTCTTTTTAGTTTTGACTTATCTATTTAAGTCATACGTTGCATTGACGCAACAAAACCGTGAAATAGTAACCAATGAATAGTCAAAAACTCTGCATATTAATATTCCGTCCATAGTAAGGTTTGAGTAGGTAGGGAATTTATAAAAGAGACAATTATTTTTTAAAAGAAATTTATACCACATGATTACCTTAATAGCTAAATTATAAAAAAATATTACTCCCTCTGTTTCAAAATGATTGTCACAGTTCGGATTTCGAGAGTCAAACGAGTTCATTTTGACCGTGAATTTAAACATATAATCTCTAAGTTTTTTGTAACGATGTTTATATATTTAGAAACTACATAAAAGTACTATAAGTCACAATAATTAATAATTCAAAATATTTAAAAGACATATAAAAATATTACGGTCAAAGCTAAACTCGTTTGACTCTCGAAATCCGAACTGTGACAATCATTTTGGAACGGAGGGAGTAATACTTTTACTGTATTTACAAAACATAACAATAGTTTTAAAAAATTACACTAAATATCACTCTTCCAACCACAAAATCCTAATTTTCTTCATCTCTCTTTCTCTCCTCTCCTCCATCCATCCACTCACCCGCCTTCCCCCTCCCCATCGCCGGCGACTGGCGAGCCGCCGCTACTGCCACTTGCAGCTGGTGCTTGTATTTCTCAGATCTGCTGCTGTTACTCACGACCTCGCCGTCGCTGCTACTGTTTTTCTTCGACCTGCCGCTAGTCGCCACCGCTGCTGTCCTTCGCCGCTACTGCTATCCATAACCGGCGACCAGTTGGTCGCTGCTGCTGATGTTATTCTTCGATCTTTTTTTTTTCCTTTTTGTATGTGTATATATGTGTATGTGTTAGTATATTTTTGTCTTTTGTATGTATAAATATGTTCATACCTTTTGTAATTTTGTATATGAATATCTATCTTCATTTTTTGTATGTGTATATATATGTATATATGTATACATGTTTGTATGATTGTGTTTATGTATGTCTAGAGTAGAAAAGTTGATCTTATTTTTTTATAACTTTGTATGTTTGTGTATATTTTTTTATATTTGTATGTATGTTTGGGTTATATTTAGTGTGTATTTTTGTATGTTCCATTTTGTATATCGAAAAAAAATTTAAAAAAAAATTCTGGTGGCATTGGTGGCAACTGTTCGGTGGCTGGTGGTGGGTGGCCAGCGGCAGTGAGTGGTGGCAGCAGCCTCCAGGGCAGTGATGGATGGAGAATGTAGGAAGTAGGAGATAAAACCTTAAGTTGTAGGTATTTTGTTGAAACTTATATATGCTATGTAAAAAATTATTGCTATGTTTTGTAAAGTGGTAAAGTATAAAGTATTTGTATTTTTTGTAAATATGATATAAGGTTGTATATTTTTGTAAATCTCCTATTTTAAATTTGTGGTAATAAATTATTTTATAACGTTCGTATAGCTATAAAACTTCTCATTAAAAGGAAAATTCGGAGGTTAGCATTAAGTTACTAATTAATATTAGAAAGCTGTCATTATTTATAATGAACTAAAAAAGAATGTTGGAACAGAGAGCATAATGCCCGTTTAATTTTTTTTTCCTTTAAAGTTAGCTTTGAAATAGTGTGACATTATATCTTTTAACAAATCATTGGAAACATATTTCGAATTGTTTTAGTAATTGAAGCAGCAGCTTGTGTTGACCTACCCGGTCTCTTCTTCTATATATTGGTTTTAGTCGTTAACCAAAATTATTTCCAAATTCAACAACAGAAATGATAATGAAAATTGAAAAAAATGTAAGATGGAAACAGAACATAAGGAAATATGAGAATGACAATTTCAATTCGCACCTAATCCCTCATTTATGAGACACACAACCAAAGTTACTTTTTCTTCTTGCCTTTCTATTTTCTTAGTCTTGACTAAAAATGTCGTTTGGCTTTTTCTAGATGATGGAAATACTACCCACAACTTCTAAAAGTCATACCTTGCTTGAAAAATGAAATCGTCTTGCAAGCTCTTTTGTTTCTTTCATCTCTCTGTGTGTCCATTTTGATCCACAAACGATACATTTTCGTACTTGCTCGATCAAGACCTGTTGCTTTTACACAGGAAAGTTCAGTTCTCTTTGTAGTATTCAAACTTTCACTTGGAAAAGAGCAAAACATAGTAGAACAAAGTCAGAGCACTATAATGCTCTAGGTCAATATTACTTGAAAGCTTAGGTCGTTTGGTACAAGGATAAGTTATATCGAAATTAGTTATATATAAGAATAAATTAGTATTGAGATAAGTTAATGCCATGGGGTCCTTGGTATTGATTTATCCATCAAATTGTGCATAAATTTGTACCGGGATTAGATAATACTGATTTTAATTTGCAAACCAAATACAGAATAAAACCATCCAATTTTTTATATTATGATTAATTAATCTTATACTACGTACTAAACGACCCTTTACAGTAATAGCGCTACCGCTTTAAACACATACATATTGCCATTGAAAATGTTCTAAATGTTTAATTGGGGAATGCATCTCTACTTTTATAAGCGACTTCAATGTTTATTTGACAATCTTTGCCTTTTGTATCAAACTATATCAACAGTAAATATATGTCACCGAAGTTTTATTATTAGTGGTTTTGTTAAAATAATTGATTTTTGATAATTTTATACACATAATTCTATTAAAAATAATAAATTAGACATGTAAATACATAGAAAAATTGTATGCAAGAAGAAAAATACAAAAATATACACAAAAAATATAAATTTTATATAAACATCCATAAATAGTGCACAATCTAAAATTTATACAACTTTATTCGTTGTTCATACATGCGTATACAGCTCCATAAATTTACAAAAATGCATAGAATATATTTATTTACTGTATATACACACATATACAGATTTATACATTTTATACACGTTTACAGAATTGTATAAACTTGTATAAAAATATAAAATTGTATAAACTCGCAAAAATAATTTTATACAGCATTTCGGGACATAAAAGCTTAACAAATATCCAAGATTTATATAATTTTATACAAGAAAAATACTAGATCTAAACATTAGAAAAAAGTTTAAAAAAAAAACTAGAAGATCTCACCCGATTTTAATGAAATAAGTGAAAAAAGAAGAAGAAGCATGATAAAAAAAACCCTCACTGGAGTTTTGACTAAAATATATAACGGAAAATCGACATTGGTATTAAAAAAAAAAAAAGAAAGAAAGAAGAAGAAGAAGAAGAAGAAACAGCGGCGGCGGCTAGTATAACGTGACGTCAGCGGTGACGGCTTGGAGGAGAGCCGATGAAGGTGAGGCAGTGATGGAAGGGGTGGGGGAGCGGCGATATTGTAAGAGGAAAGAGAAGAGAGGAAAAATGGGAAGGAGGGAAGGAGAATAAAGGGAAAATGGGGGCTCAGGGTATTTTTTTTTAAAAAATAGGGGGGGGGTGCTATGAGTGAAAGAAAAAAAAAAAAAAAGAGGGAGGGAGGTGTTAGGTCGCGTAAAGTAGTAAATAAGGGTTTTTTTTGATAATTTTCATGGGGTTGGTGACACTCCATGTAATTGTCTCCATATTTTTAGTGGAAACATGGTCATTGAGGACTTTTTATAGCAGAATCCAACTAGCTCTCATGCTCCATTCGGCCCATTTAAAAGTCACATTTAGCTTTTTAAAATAATTCAAAATACATGTCACTTTACAAAATCAAGATAGTATTAATTACTTTTTTCTTTAACTTACCCTTACTCGTCTCAATAGTATTTATCTCAATTGAAGAAAGATAGAGGACAATGTAGTCAAATGATCACCCATTTCATTAAATATAACTACCTATATTTACTAAATTTTTTGAGTATGCACAAGCTAAAAATGATACTTAAAGTTGACTAGAGGGAGTAGAAATTTCCTCCCAAAATAATAAAATACGAGAAAATATAATACGTTTGTATTTGTGCTAAATTGCAACCCTTCTAGGCTAGTTTAATGTCCTTTAGCTATATTATTCAGACAAAATTTATGTAAATTATCATGTTTCAGGAATGTATTGATGTTCATGGTACAAATCCAAAATGAAAGAAGAAAGAGCAAAAACAAGGCAAAATTTGGCTACAAGTTGGAAGCATGGAAACAAAACAGCAACAGAAGAAGATAGGCGCCTCGCCAAACAAATGGCTGAATGGATGAAGCCACATGTCGGAGAGGATGAGAGTTCAAGAGCTCAAGACAAGTCACCAAAATAAATCGGCGGACGCTGAACCATAGGCTGAAAAAAATCGAGTGAGCTCGGAAAATCAGCGATGAAGATGAAGAATTCCGCCGCTTGAAGGGCGATCCCGCCGAACCTGAAAAGGGAAAAACACAAGAAAAGTCAATAGTCTGTCTTCGGCGGCCACCGAATGCAATGGGCGGCCGCCGATTGATCGGCAGAATGAAAAAAAATAACGAAATTGAAATTTTGTAAATATTAATGTAGCTATCAAACTCATGCCTATAAATAGGCCATTATGCTTCCAAGGCAAGACATTTTTTGTTCAGCTTAGAATACCCTTAGAATATCTTTTACACTTTTTGAATATTCTTGGAAGGCAAGCAAGGGTTTCCAACACAATTTTTTGTGAGGATTTCATCTTTCATCTATTCCATTACATACTTCTTGCTATTTCATTCTTCAATACAATTGTGTTGAACCCTAGTATGAGTAGCTAAACTCATACTAGGGGTTTATCCATAATGACTTGATTATTTTAACTTCAGCACTTGTTTTAAACTTACAAAATATATGGGTTAACGTTGATCTAGCTTCTATTGCACTTTTCATGACAAGGGTTTAAGGTATGGCCATACTTGAACCAATCCCCACTTTGTTTTCATCACCCTAACGGGGTTGAAGTTGTGGGTTTATAGAATCTAGCGAGCATTTGAGTTATATTAGATCACGAGCCTACCCCATCTAAACGAAGAGACCTAAAATGGTCACTTCCACTCCGGTCTTTGGACTAGGGTTTATGCACATTCCTATTGATCCCAACGGGCTTAGCTAGGCAGATCATTGTATGGGAAAAATAAATATGCCACCTACTATTGAGAGGATACGATTCCAGCTGGCGAGACTAGACTTATCCTACAAGTCATCGGGCGCAAAGGATATACGCCTGTTCTACGAATTACAACCGTTCAGGCGGTACGGGCGTAGCACAAAGGGCATACATCCTGCCGCCTTAGGGTTGCAGTCTCCTAGTTAGGGTTTAGTATATACCACCGCCTTGAGTTATAGGCCCATACCCTTACTAGTTTTTGTATTTTACCTTAATTAGGACAGGGTATCCATTACTATAAATACCCCTCCTTATATTGTATTGTATAACAAGGCGATTCACCACAGAATCCAGGTATTCTCAAAAAATAAGACTACTTTACTTTTCTTGCTCATTACTTTCTCTCTTTAATTTATTACTTTTCCATCGTATTTACTGTATTGCTTGTGACCTTATTTTTAATTGATTGTTTAACCTAGGTGACCGATTTTATGCATAAACAGTTTGGCGCCCACCGTGGGGCCCAGGAAATTGTAGGTGTTCTTCGAAGGAAAAGGCACAATCATGGCTGATGATAGTAGCAATGTTCCGAAGAATGCTACAGATGCAGTAGATGAATCCGTGAAAGATCCCATTGATCCCAACGTGCAGCCTAGGGATCCCGTTGAGCAACCAAAAGGCCCTTCCAAGGAGCCAACTCACGTTGCCAGCAATAGAGAAATCTCCTCAAAACTATGTCAGAACAATATCAGCGTGATTCGAGAAATATAGTCGAAGGAATATTATTGAAGCTAGGAGCAATGTTTTCTGGATCGTCTTAGAGGCTAGCATCCCCGCGAGGATTAGCGCCCACGAACAATTTGCCAGCATTTGTTCCTAGCCGTAGGCTCAACATGGATGCCGCACCCGGAAGGTCATCAGCAATCAACAATAAAAACCTTAAGGGAGCGCCCGTCATCTAGGACCTCATAAAAGAGATGAAGGCCATCCACGACCGAATTAGTAATATGCCAGTGCTCCACCCGAAGTTATCATGGTAGATGAGCAGAAATTCTACAAGCATGCTTACAAAGAAAGCGTTGTACCGATCTGTATACCAAAGCACTTTCGTTTGCCGGATAACTTGAAGTATGACGGAACAACTGACCCGGATGAGCATACTGCTTCGTACTACATGGCTATAAAAAGTAAAGAGATTACTGAAGAAGAGATTCAGTCTGCTCTGGTGAAGAGATGACCAAAGGTGCCCTTGCTTGGTATACCCAACTACCAATAGGCTCCATCAAATAATTCACTCAGATGCAGGACCTATTCAGAAAAGCGCATTAAGGGGCTCGCAAGCGGGAGAAGCGCATGGAGGACATCTTTGAGATCCGCCATCGTGACAATGAATTGCTGAAGGACTACCTCAACAAGTTTCAGCGGGAACGCATGGAACTTCCTCCAGTCCTCAATAATATTGCCATGGAAGCCTTTGGCAAAACTCTAAACTCAAAGAGGTCACTAGCCACTAGGGAATTGATGTGGAGTTTCACTAAACATCCTGTGACAACATGGAATCCCTTACATAAGAGGTATACCAAGAAGCTTCTCTTGGGGCCAGGAGAATCATCCATCCCTAAGGAAGTTTGCCCTATTGTCCAAGACGTCATCCGCCAAGGACAAAAGCAGGGATACATGGAGGAACCTTGGGCCGGAGACAAAGGGAAGCGAAGCAATAGAGATTACATAGATGATTTTCCAAAGCAAGAAGATAGCAGGAAGTCCCCAGCGCCGCCAACTAAGGGGTCACTCAGCATAGATTGGGTGCCTAACAGGTTTGAAGAGTTGGGATTGCGCGTCAACGCCGTAGAGTTCATAAGGGATCACATGAAGGATGCCCAAGTACGCTGGCCTAGCAATTTAAGGGCCGAACTGGGCAGAAAGAACAAAAATCTTTATTATGATTTCCATAGAGATCACAGACACGAGAAAGCCGGATACAGAGCACTAATCCTGAAAGTCATGGGCTTGCTGAATAAGGGTTATCTCAAGGATTTGCTCACCGATAGGGGAAAGCAGACTTACGCCAAAAGCGGAAATCAAGATGGACCACCAGAGCTACTAGATCCGAAGAGATCCATCAATGTCATAATCGGCGCTCCGACATTGCTCAAAGAGTCAAACAACATCGGGGCAATGCCCGATGAGGGCCACACCTGGGACGAGATGATCCTATTTAGTGACAAGGATAGCACCAGCTGCAATACTCATCACTGCGATGCTTTGGTCATAACGCTCAAGATAGAGGATGCTGTCAACCTCATCAGGTCATGCTGAAGGCGATGGGAGTCGAAGACAAGCCCCAAGTGTCTACACACTGGTTGGCTTCAACAACTGTTGTGAAAACGCTGTTGGAGAAATTAACCTTATTGTTCACATCCTAGGAGCAGATTATATTTCAGCTTTTCAGGTAATCAAGGGTGGTGTCCCTTACAATGTGATTGTGGGACGGCCATGGATCCATAAAGTCAAAGCAATACCATCTACTTGGCATCAAAAACTTAAATACCCTACCAAGTGAGCAATAAAAGAAGTCAATGGGGACCAGGGAGCAGCAAGAGAGTGCTACACAGCGACCATCTTAGGAGCAGTTGTCCCCGAAGAGGTACCCGAAGTAAAAATTTCTGAAGGCACCAAAGACCTCAATCAACCAAGACTGTGATTCCGATTGTATGGTTGATTGACCTTTTTCGGGGGGAGGGGAGAAGGAGTAGGGTTATTTGGAAGTACTTTTCTTTTTCAGAATTTACTTTATTCAATCCTTTAGTTTTGTTCTTAAATTACAGCATTTTCATGCTCTCATGTCATGTTATGGGTTTTCACCCACAATATTTCAGGCGTCGCGCCTTTATTAATAATAAACTACTATTCAATAATAAACTACTATTCATATAATCAGTTTTTTCTACAAATTAAGATCCATCTACGATCCAAATATTCATAGCTCAGGCCAATTACAAGTTGAAGTAATACACCCACTTTTTGTGACAAAAGTAGGGTACACTACTCCCTTAGAGCTACATCATGTCTAACTCAGCCACAAGGCATTATTAATAAGTTAAACTCGTTAATTCAACAACTGCCTTACATGCCGACGGGGACATCTGTTCGCATAGTGCCATAAAATCTTAAATACTCGAGTAACTAAGAAGAGACGTTCGAAGTCGGACGCAAAAGTGCTCGTTTATCACACGGGCTAAAGTCGTCCCATTGTGGGCGCAAACAGCCATCTCCTACAAATGCAACCTAAGCCACCAATCATTGGTGCACAACGGACGTAATTGCCCAAGCATGCTCACTGATAAACGTTCTCAACGTTAGAATATTCAGCACGACCGGGAGCCATCAAATCTTTAGGTGCATATACCCACAAAGGTACAACTTAGCATTACTTATTGCTTACGGTGGAAATTAAAAACCGTCACAAACAAGCAACAAGTAATTCAAGTCAAAATGCCTCAAACGGACCCAAAATATACCATCATGCCCGAAAACTTGGGCAAGTGTTCAAACAAAGATGCAAGAGAAAAAAATTGTATGCATCGGGGGGGGGGGGTGATTTCTATTCCTCTCTCGAGGGAATTCCTTCGGCGGCAACACTCTGCAAAGGTCCTGCTTCACCAGCTGCAGGTTTTCCCTCCAGTGTTTCATCTCCTCTCACTCCACTATCCTCCTCAGAACCTTCTTCAAAATCGGATCCCAGCTGAGCATCTGCCTGAGCAATAAGCTCGGTGTACGAGGCAATCTCGGAAGTCAGGTCTAAGTTAGGGTCGTTACAAACCCGGATGATAGTGGCAAGAGAAGCTGTGATGTTAGCGCGATCCAATTCAGCGATACGACGAGCATTCAAGGCATTCACCTGTTCATCACGGGTCCTTTCCAGTGATTCAACCTATCGTTCTCATCTTGAATGAAAGTGGAAATACTGTGGGCATCCGAGACACTTTTCTCACCAACATTTATTCTCTCCTCCACACCAGACAGTTTTCATTACAGTTCCTCCATAATCGCTTCTAGGCAGTTCATATTGCTCCAATGTAGTTGCTCTGAGACTCTGGCATCCATGAGGGAAAATTTGAGAGTCTCCACAGTCTGCTTGTGTCTACAAACCTCATTGGCCAAAGCCTCTATTAAATAGGCTTCTCTAGTAGTATGGAGTTTCCCTTTCAGCTCTTCAACCTTCTCCACGAACGGTTGTAAACTGGCAACTTTCCCACGTAAGGCTTCTATCTCTTCAAGAAGACTACCTTCTGGGCCCCCTTGGCGAAGTATCTCATGATACACCATCAACCATTGGATGATTGGAAGAATGAGCATTCAACAAGAGAAGACAAAGTTGTAGTTCATGAAACGAGGAAGGAAGGACTTACCCAAAAAAAGCATCCCGCGGCTACCTCAAGCAACTCACAAGAATTATAACCAGAAAGGTGACCATGTTCAGTGGGGCAGATGAACTCGGTGATATGATCTGTCACAACCCTTGGAGTCCTGAACAGGTTCACTCCCCCAACGATAAGGATAACAACCTCGTGAGCTCCACTCACGGGTTCGGCCACAACATCCATGGCCGCTTCCTTGCCAGGATGGCGTTGGAAAGAGTCAGTGGCCTCAGGGGCAGGAGTCGACACAATGGTTTCTGAACATGAACGATAAATGACAACTTATAAAGTACATGGGAAAATCATAATTACACGAGAAAGGGGGGCATTCTAACCTGGCGGCTGAGGCTCAGAGGAGGCAGGTGGCACTGCCACTCCATCTTCCACGTTGGTTTCTTCTTCAGCCATGAGGGTCTCTTCTATCAAGTGCCTACGCTTTCACATAGACAGACCGGATTCAGTAGCAGCAATCAGAGTGGTCTCAACAGCTTCAGGCACGGGACTTGGGGGACTTCACCCTCACAGTTAGAAATCACCAGAGTTTCACTAGCAGCCACCATGCTAGCAGACCTGGAAGGTATTTTCCTCTTTGAAGAGCGGTAACTGCTCACTCTTTCCAAGATTCTCCCACCAGAGGCCTGCACGTTAGGCAGAGGAGCAATGTAAGGGGCAGAAATCTTGATCTTTTTCAGCGAGGGCATTTCATGGTGAGAAAATCCTTAGGTAAAAAGGGAGTTAATAAAGGCATTGGATGATTCAAGATGAAAATTTGCTAGCTCTAGATTACCATGGTCTTTTGCCCGCCAGCTGCTCATAATAGCCATGGCAGTAAAGGTCAAAGATTTAGGGTGGTTCCTTGCAGTCACCCACGTCGTCAGCCTCGTGGCTTAGCAAAATAGCAGTCACAAAATTCACTAAGAAAAACGAAAATCAGTTCCAATAAGTAAATAGCATCAAGGCATATGGAAGGGTTCATAAGAACTTACACTTTCTATTGAAGACCTCTGGGAAGGGAAGAGAGGAAACTATGTTGGTCGTTTGTACATCAACATATCTATAGACCCAGCTGCGGTATTTGGAATCTTAGATGTTGGGAACAATACCTTTTTTCCCCCATTTTATAAACATCAGCATACCAGTCTTCTGAAAATTGGGAGAATAGAAAGCCAGAAGATGTCCGAAGGTGAATGAAACTAGAGCATAATTAGCCAGGTGATCTCGCACGGCCACCGGCGGCATATGTTCTCAACAATCGCATGAACACGCTTATTGAGGTGTAGAGTGAAAGGTTATGTATGAATCATCGAATAACCAGTCCGATGAGAAGAAATTCTTTCCTTAGCTTTAGGGCCAATGATATCAACAAATTCTAGCCACTTCCACTCGTACATGATGCGAATCAGATCATTCCTCACAGCTGCAGAACGGTAATATTCTATGGAAAGATTGTTATTCTCGCCTTCCTGTTTAGGAGTCGTGCGCTGCATGCGGCCATCGCCTTCGAAACTAATAGCGGAAGGGAGATAATCTTGGGCACTGACATTGGCATGGAGGAAATTTGGTCCTTGTTCCATAATAAAGATATAGGAATTTTGATCTGAAAATTCTTTGAAGACTGATGAGTGAAATCCCAATGTTTACGACATATATATACACGCCCGTGGGGATTAATTGAATGAGAAGTTGAATAATAACAGTCACGTGGGATCGTAATTATGATTACTACATTTAACATGATGTGTATCCCCATAATTACGGGATATGAACAGTGTAGCAGCAGCATTGGAAAGATACGCGGAAAACCCCTCATATTACGTGATATGAATAGTGCAGCAACACATGCGAAGAGGTAGGGGACGAGTATCGGTACAGTCACATCTTTATGTCTCCTTTCACACTTCTTTCACTTCCTAACTGCTTGCGTCAACACTCACCAAGTAGAGGGACTAACTGTGTGGGCAAAAATACGCCACCTACTATTACGAGGATACGAGTCCAGCTAGCGAGACTAGACTTATCCTATAAGTCACCGGGTACAAAGGATACACGCATGTTCTACGAGTTAAGACCGTTTAGGCGGTACGGGCATAGGAAAAAAGGCATACATCCTGCCGCTTTAGGGTTATAGTCTCCTAGTTAGGGTTTAGTATATACAATTGCCTTGAGTTATACGCCCATAGCTTTACTATTCTTTGTATTTTATCTTAATTAGGATAGGGTATCCACTACTACAAATATTCCTCCTTACATTGTATTGTACAACAAGGCGATTCACCACAAAATCTGGCTATTCTTAAGGAATAAGACTACTTTACTTTTCTTGCTCATTACTTTCTCTCTTTAATTTATTTACTTTATATTGTATTTACTGTATTGCTTGTGACCTCATTCTTAATTAATTGTTTAACCTAGGCGACTGATTTTAGGTATAAACAATCCTCTCTATACCTAACATTTTTTTAGGGTTAAAATATGTGGTCCGACCATTGATGTTACCCATATGACTTCTGAGGATAATGGAAGTATTAGGTTAATAGAATCTTGTTTAAATGTGTAAGTCCCTAACTCTCTTTCCTTGATTACGATTATTCAAGTTGTATGGTTGATTGATGATATTGTTGCTTAATTTGTAGTGTTAGTTCAGTTATATCAATTATTAAATTTCTAATTAGGAATATACAAGCTTCACATAGAACTCGCTTGATATTCTTTCTAAGATTAATAGAACAGGTGCTAGCTCTCCGAGAAAAATCGACCCTGACTCCTTGTTAGGTACTTTATCTTTGACGACTGCCCCTCACCTTTATAGGTGTAGGATTGAGCAAATTTTAGCATCGTTTATGGGGAGCTACGGTAGTTCTATTAGATTGAATATCTCTTGTTCTAGTTTAGTTTGCTATTCCTACCATTTTACCTCTTGGATTGTTTTATCATGTGTAGGTGAATATTAGCAATGAGACAGAATCCGAATCGAGCATTGTGGAGTCCTCGCTACAATCATGCGCATCAGTATAATAGAGCCCTTCCTTTTTCGGAAGCTCCGGATGCTTATGATGGAGAGTCCAAAGAAGAGTACGATAATATTACTCTTAGTGAAGAAGGCCTAGAAGATGAGGAAAAACTTAAGGAAAATGTTGAACTTCAAGTTGAGAATGTGGAACCAAATGATGAAAACCCTATTGGTGATGTCCAAGCCAATGAGGGAGTGAATGTTAATGACAATGTTGGTATTGGAGGCAATGCAAATCGGGGAGGCAATAATGCAAACTATGGTGGCCGAGGTGTAAACCAGGGTGGCCGTGGTAATAATAACAACTGAAGAGGCAATGCTAATTAAGTGAATGTTCACAATGTCAACCAGAACTCAAGAAATGTAAGGGGTGTACGTAATGTTAACCAACAAGTGCAAGACTTAGAGGAATCCGATGAATAAGTGGACATAGAAAGCTATGTTAGTACTATTGTTCCTCCACCCATTCTTGGTAATGTTACTTTTAACACTCCACAAATGATCTTACATTGGATTGAGCAAAATAGATTCTTTGGTGGAAGCAAGCATGATGATGCTAAAGAACCTTTGAGGAACTTTGTCCAACCATGTCATCTCTACAAGTCAGCACATTGCTCGGAAAAATCTTTACGCCTAAGGGTCTTTCCATATTCTTTAGAAGGGAAAGCCAAAGTGTGGTTGAACAAGTTGCCCAAGAACCCAATTTATACATGGGAAGAGCTTGTGAAATAATTCTTGGCAAAAGGCTAAGAAGCCTCAATGAGAGACAATGTGTATATATTCAAGCAAGATCCATCCGATTCATTATCTGAAGCTTAAGAAGCATTTCAAGAAGTGTTTCTTCATTGTCCCACTCATTGTTTTGGGGAGGATATGCTCTTACAATATTTCTATTAAGGGCTAAACAAAATGAACCACTCGGCCGTTAAAAACTTGTGCAATGGTGCTATTACAAGTCTTATCGTGAAGTCAAGGAATTCTCAATAAGATTGCCAAAAAATCTTAACAATCCCAAGATTGGCAATCAAGAGCCCATAATCCAGGTGGGGATGGTGGAATAAGCCTAATGATGATGAAGAGATTTGAAAATCAAGAGGTGAAAATGGCTAGAATCCTCACCAACATAGAGGTCATTAGCCATAACTAAAAAATTAGCAAAGAAGCTAATGATAAAAAAGTGAGCAAGGTAGAGAATCTCCAAGTCACAAATGGCTCTCTTGTGTCTAAGCATATGGCTCGAAAAATGGAGGACCCCAGAGCCTTCACAATTCTATGTATAACTGGAGGGAGACATTTCCCTAAAGCTTTATGTGATCTTGGAGCAAGTATTAACTTGATATATGCGATTTGACCATAAATATTGCTCCAAAAACAACAAACATGAACTTGCAAATGGCCCATTATTCCATGAAGCAACCAATTGGGACCGTTGATGATGTTTTAGTTCAAGTTGACAAATTTGTTTTCCCGAAGGATTTTGTGATACTTGATTGCCCGGTGGACTCTGATGTCCCCATTATCCTTGGGTGTCCATTCTTAGCAACCAGGAGAGCATTGTGTGATGTCGAAAGAGGTGAGCCTACTTTTCAATTCAATGGAGAAAATGTAATCTTCCATATAAGCAAATCCTTAAAGCAACCTATGTAGGATGAAGCTACTTGTTCCTATGTTGACATGGTGATTGATGCATTAGTAGAGAAAGAGAGTGTTTTTGTGAGCCAAGCGGATGAATTAGCTACGGTAATTTGGAACATGGATGTAGATAATAAAGAGAGTGTAGCGGAGTATGTGAAAGCATTAGAGGGATTTGGTTCAAGGCCATATGTACCTAAAGAACTTTCCTTAGATCTTGAAAATCGAACCACTCCACCCACAAAGTCATCCATTGAAGAACCATCCACTCTTGAACTTAAAGTCCTTCCATCCCACCTAAGATACACTTACCTAGGCCCAAACTCCATTCTTCCTATAATCATATCTTTCAACTTAACCAAAGACCAAGAAGATCAACTTGTTGAAGTAGTGAAGCGGAGGATTAAGACAATTGGTTGGACTCTTGGGGATATAAGAGAAATTGATCCGGGAGTGTGTAATCATAAGATCTTACTTGAGGAAGGTTGCAAACCGTAAGTTGAGCATCAAAGGAGGTTGAATCCTCCTATGCAAGAAGTAGTGAAGAAGGAAATTATTAAATGGTTGGACGGGGAGCGATTGTGCCACTTTCTGACAGTGAGTTGGTCTCACTGGTCCAGTATGCGCCCAAGAAAGGAGGCATGATGGTAGTTCATAATGAAAAAGGAGAAGATATATCAACTCAGACCGTGACCGGTTGGCGAGTATGCATGGCCTACCGTAAGCTCAATAATACAACAAGAAAAGATCATTTTTCTCTACCTTTCATTGA
The DNA here is from genome assembly GCA_029990575.1 of Petunia axillaris subsp. axillaris. NCBI lineage: Eukaryota > Viridiplantae > Streptophyta > Magnoliopsida > Solanales > Solanaceae > Petunia > Petunia axillaris. Next base: position 4,308,596 of record JARKNS010000001.1, on the reverse strand, counting down.
TCAAATGCTTGATCGATTGGCGAGCCTTGCTTATTATTGCTTCCTTGATGGATACTCGGGGTATAATCAAATATCCATTGAGGCAAATGAACAAGACAAGACCACTTTTACATGTCATTATGGTACTTTTGCATTCCGCAAAATGCCTTTTGCTCTTTATAATACCCCGACCACTTTTCAAATGTGTATGTTTGCACTCTTCCATGATATGGTGGAGAACTTCTTAGAAGACTTCATGGATGACTTCTCGGTGGTTAGATATTTTTTTGAAGATTGTCTATCCAATTTGGAGAGAATCTTAGAGAGGTGTGAAGTGACAAAACTTGTACTTAATTGATGTGATCTCTAAACTTCCACCTCCTACAACCGTCAAAGGAGTGAGAAGCTTCTTGGGACATGCGGGATTCTATCGCCGCTTTATCAAAGATTTTTCCAAGATTGTGAATCCATTATGCAAGCTCTTGGAAAAGATGCTAAGTTTGAATTCAATGAAGCATGTTTGAAAGCCTTTGAAGAGGTAAAGAAGATATTTACTTACGCACCGGTGATAGTGAGTCCAAGATGGGATCTCCCATTTGATCTAATGTATGATACTAGCGATGTGGCTTTGGGAGCTGTTCTTGGCCAAAGGGTTGAAAAGATTTTTCGCCCGATCTATTATGCTAGCAAGACAATAAATGGGGCTCAATTGAACTATACGGTGACGGATAAAGAGTTATTGGCCATTGTTTTTTCTTTTGAGAAATTCCAGTCTTACTTAGTGGGGTCCAAAGTAATTATGCATACCGACCACTCTGCTATCTGGTACTTGATGGCCAAGAAAGATTCAAAAGCAAGATTGATACAATGGGTACTCTTACTATAAGAATTTGATCTTGAGGTGATTGATAGAAAGAGAACCGAGAATCAAGTGGTGAACCACTTATCCTGTTTGAAAGAGGAGGGTGGCCCAAAAGAAACCCTCAAGATTAATGATTCTTTTCCCGATGAAAGAATATTGGCGGTATCTTGTGAAGCAATCCCTTGGTACACGGACTTCTCCAATTTTGTTGCATGTGGAGAGGTCCCGTAGGACTTCTCATATAATTAAAATAAGAATTTGATGAAGGATGCCCGACAATACTTTTGGGATGAGCCTTTTCTTTTTAAAGTATGTGCCAATGGAGTGACAAGGAGATGTGTTGTCGAATCCGAATAAAGGGAAATTCTTGAAGGATGCTACTCCGCTCCTTATGGAGGGCATCATGGTGGAGTAAGAACAGCGGCTAAGGTGCTTGAATGCAGTTTCTTTTGGCCTTACTTGTATAAGGATGCCCATCATTACATAAAGAGTTGTGATCAATTTAAATAACGAGGGGTATCTCAAGGAGGCGGGAAATGCCTCAAAATCCTATCGTAGAAGTAGAGCTTTTTGATGTATGGGGGATTGATTTCATGGGCCCCTTTTCAAGCTTCTATGGCATGAAATACATTCTTGTGGCGATGGATTATGTCTCCAAATGGTTCGAGGAAATTGCCTTGCCCAACAATGAAGCTCGGAGTGTTACCGCTTTCCTCAAGAAAAGCATATTCATAACATTTGGCACCTCTCGAACAATAAGAAGTGATGGGGGAGCACACATTTGCAACCGGGCCTTTGGTTCCTTGTTAGAGAAATATGGGGTGAGGAACAAGGTTGCTACACCTTAGTATCCCCAAACAAGCGGCCAAGTTGAAGTGTCAAATCGTGAAATCAAGCAAATCTTAGCCAAGACGTGTTTATGTCTAAAGTCGGTCGCCTAAGTTAAACAATTAATTAAGAATGAGGTCACAAGCAATACAATAAATACGACGGAAAGATAAGTAAGTAAAAGAGAGAAATAATGAGCAAGAAAAGTAAAGTAGTCTTATTCCTTGAGAATAGCAAATTCTGTGGTGAATCGCGATGATGTACAGTACAATGTAAGGAGGGGTATTTATAGTAGTTGATATCCTGTCCTAATTAAGGTAAAATGAAAAGACTAATAAAGCTATGGGCTTATAACTCAAGGCGAGCGTGCTTAGCCTGGTGATGTTACCTCTAGGCCGCTGACAACCCACTGGTACATCTCTGCGCCAATCAAACAATAATGAACGACTTTCTTCAGGAGTTGTCCGCTTTTTAATTTTTCTTCCAGGAGGATTCCTTTTCTACGTAGTTGATCAGCACGTGACACTGCCCCGTGATGGATCGTGTGTCTGGAACTTCAAGGTTCATCAGTCCACATAGGTTAACTTAACCACTATCTGCTGATTGTATGAATCCTCGGGCGTTTCGCCATCACTCAAGCCTCCTCCACGATAGTCAAACTCCCATGCCTGAAAATGTTTCAAGAGTTCTTTCATTCTCTCCTGCCGATCCGGCATGCAGGTGCCTTCTTTGGTAAAAGCTTCCTTGACTCGACTAGTGATCAATTGGGAGCTTTTGATAAGGGTGACCTTCCTGGCCCCCAGTATGTAGGCTAAGTCAAGAGCTTGAATTATGGCTTCATACTCTGCTTCGTCGCTTTGAGCTCTGGCGGTCTTGCAGAATACCATCTCAGTGGGTGTCCTAACCCATAGATCTGATTGACTCTTCTGCCTTTGGCTTCAGTTTCTCCACGAAGTCTGAGGTAAAACTTCCAGCTCCTGCGACTCGATAGCTGTCCGGGGTTGGTAGATAATGTCATACTCTCCCAGTTTCACAGCCCATTCTGCCATCTCCTTTGAGAATCCGAGTTTAGACAACATGGTTTGTACCGGTGTGTAGGAGACTATGCTGACCATATTATCAAGAAAATACGAGCGCAGCTCCTGGGTCACCATGCTCATGGCCGTAATAAACTGAAAGAGTAAAGGCAAAAATCTATCCCAGCGTGAGGGTCTTTTGCTAGCGTACTTCACAGGAAATTGCCTCCCATTCTCTTCTCGTACAAGGACTGCGTTCCATGTTGTTTTTGAGATCGATACATACAATAATAGATGCTCACCTAGATTTGGCTCAGTTACCACCGGAAGCTGTAGGAGCTGCAGGTTTGTCTGGGCTACTATTAGGTAACTCTGTATCAGCCATAGGGGCCTCCCTTGTCTCCGCAGCACCTCAGAGAGCTAACATACCAATTCTATGGCTTTGGGGACTAGTTGATCCATCACCGCCAACCGATCCCGTAGTTTGTTGATCTCTTCTCTGACTTCTTATTCCATGGCCTCGAACTCGATGGAGTCCTCTTTGGTCATATTTACTTTAGCTATTGTCCAGACATCAAGATCCTCGCCACAAGTAAGATAATATTCTCCAAGTGAGGACTGCTCACGCCGTAAATCATTAATCCCGTGAGAAGTTGGGTATCTGAAGACTTGATGGAGTGTTGAGGGTATTCCCTTAATTCTATGTATCCAAGGCCGTCCCAAGATGACATCATAAGACAAGTCGCAATCCAGCACCTGGAAGGGAGTAATGCTTGTCACCCCCAGTATATGGACCGGTAGAGATAGTTCCCCAATAGAATCTTCTCGACAGCCATTGAAGCTAACTGTGTTAAGAGGACTTTGAGTTACTTGATGGAGTAAACGTGAATCCTGCAGCATCTCCATCTGGATAATGTTCACACTACAATCTGGATCAATTAGAGCTTGTTGGAGCCTAAATCAGACAGGTCTACGGAAACAATGAGGTCGTTCTGGTACTCTCCTTCTTCCTCTGGGCTGAACGGGATTGGGCCGAGCAATTCCCCCGACTCCGTAGTCCCCCAGGCTGTGGCTGGTTCTGGAATCATGAAGATTGCGTTGACGGTCCTCAGGTTCTTAGAATCTAGCGCTCTCGAACACCGTGGTCCTCATTCAATCAAGTCTTTGAGGTGTCCTTCTTTCAATAGATGTTTGATCTCGATCATCAGGGCTTTGCAGTCGACCGTTACATGGTCGCCGCTGTGATGAAAATCACAATAGAGTGTTGCATTTCTGCCGTTGCTCCTTTATGATAGGCGGCCATTGGACCCTCGGACCTAGTTTTCCAAAGTAATTGGAAACTAAACCCACGACGTTGACTCGCAAACCAAAATCCCTAAATCTTGGAGACATTGCCCGTTTTTCTTGGGATCTAGAGCCCCTGGAACTGCTCTGTTTTCCCCTTCCCCGCCTGGTTCTGAACCTTTGCATTTGTTCTTCTTCCATCCCCCTCACTTTCTAGATAGGGACTCCCTGTTCTCTTTCTTCGTTCAGCTTCGGCGTTTTGAGAATGGTCTGGCTCTAAGCGAAGATTTTCAGTATACCTCTGACTCCATTGTAATTCCCTGGTAGCTAATGACCCTTTTGAGTTCAGAATTTTGCTGAAAGCTACCACGAAAATATTATCGAGGACTAGAGAAAGCTCCATATATTCCCCCTGGAATCTACCAAGGTTTTCCTTCAGCAGCTCGTCGCCATACTGACGGATCTCGAAGATGTCCTCCATGCGCTTCTCCCGCTTGCGGGCACTAGAATGTGCTTTCTTGAATAGGTCTTGCATCTGAGTAAATGATTTAATGAAGCCCATTGGTAGCTGGGTGTACCAAGCGAGGGCGCCTTTATTTAGGCTTGAGCCAAACCTCTTCACCAGAGCAGACTGAATCTCTTCCTCGGTGATCTAGTTGCTCTTTACAGCCGTGTAATACGTAGCAATATACTCATCCAGACCAGTTGTTCCGTCATACTTCAAGTTATCCGGCAGATGAAAGTGCTTTGGTATGCGGACCGGTGCAGCGCTTGCTTTGTTGGCATGCTTGTAAAACTTCCGCTCATCTACCGTGGTAACCTGGGGTGGAGCACACGGAATATTACCAATCCGGTCATGGATGGCCTTCATCTCCTTTATGAGGTCATGGATGACAGGTGCTCCCATAAGGCCTTGACCGTTGATTATTGATGATCCTTCAGAGGTGGAATCCATGTTTAGCCCGTGGTTAGAGACGGATGCTGGTGAATGGCTCGTGGGCGCTGGTCCTCACGGGGATGCTGGCCTCTGAGACGATCCTTTAAATATCGCCCCTAACTTTTGGGATATCCCCTCGACCACATTGTTCGAGTTCCGTTGTTGTTGATCTGACATAGTGTTGAGGAGATTAATAAGAAAACCTTGTAATCCAGTATTACCTTCCTGCGGTTGGTCGCCTTCCCCATTACTGGCGACATGGATTGGCTCTTGAGAAAGGTCCTTCGGTTGCTCAGCGGGATCCTTAGGCCGAACGTTGGGATCACTGGGATCCTTCACGGATTCATCTTCTGCGTATGCGGTGTTCTTCGGAATGTTGCTGCTATCATCAGACATGATTACGCATTTGGGCCTCACGGTGGGCAAAACTGTTTATGCCTAAAATCGGTCGCCTAGGTTAAAAAATAAATTAAGAATGAGGTCACAAGCAATACAGTAAATACGACGGAAAAGTAAATAAGTAAAAACGAGAAATAATGAGCAAGAAAAGTAAAGTAGTCTTATTCCTTGAGAATAGTCGGATTCTGTGGTGAATCGCAATGATGTACAGTACAATATAAGGAGGGGTATTTATAGTAATGGATACCCTGTCCTAATTAAGGTAAAATACAAAGACTAATAAGGCTATGGGCCTATAACTCAAGGTGGTGGTGTGTACTAAACCCTAACTAGGAGACTGTAACCCTAAGGCTGCAGGATGTATGCCCTTTGTTCTACGCATGTACCGCATGAATGGTCGTAACTCGTAGAATGGACGTGTATCCTTTGCATCTGGTGACTTGTAGGATAAGTCTACTCTCGCCAGCTGGACTCGTATCCCCGTAATAGTAGGTGGCGTATTTTTTCCCACACAAGACGGTGAATGTGAACCGGAAGGATTGGGCCAAAAAGTTGAATGATGCCTTGTGAGCATATCCGACGGCATATAACACTCTAATTGGAATGTCGCATTTCCGGTTAGTGTTTAGTAAAGCTTGTCATCTCCCCGTTGAATTAGAGCACAAAGCCTTATGGGCGTTATAGAAGCTTAACATGAATTGGGAAGAAGCTTCCAAGTCATGGGTGGAGAAGATGAATAAACTTGATGAGATGAAATCTCATGCATATGAAAATGTCAAACTCTACAAGGAAAGGATAAAGATGATTCATGACTCGAAGATATGGAACCAGCAGCTCAAGCTGGTGGATTTAGTGTTGTTGTTCAACTTAAGGTTGCACTTGTTCCCTGGGATGCTAAAATCTAAATGGAGTGAACCCTACAAAGTGGTGGACCCATCGCCATATGGTTCGGTCGTGTTGCAAGAGAAGGGAAGTTCCAAAACTTTCCGAGTGAATGGTCAAAGGGTGAAGCATTACTTGGGATGTGATGCGAGCCTAGAGAGGTCACTTGCATCTATCTTATGGACCCTTGATGAATTGAGGTAACACCGTCGTGCCGCGATGTTAAATCAAGCGATTCTTGAGAGGCAAGCCAAGTTTTACTTTTAGCATTTTTAATATTAGCATTTTAGTTAGTGTAAAAACATCACATGAAGTTCTTTGATTGTTGCATTTGATCTTGGTTAGGTAGTGTATGCGTAGGAATTAAGCATGGGACTGTGTAAGAATTGGGGGACTTCGCCCCATGGATAAAGGAAAGCATTCGAAGGAAGGATTGGAAACCGCCGAATGAAGGGAAAAATCCCTTCGGCGGACCGTCGAATCATAGCAGGATCGCCGGTGCTCACAGTGAGCAAATTTTTGGGCGTATGATGGAAGGCATTCAACCGATAATTCGGCGTATGCCGATCCATCTCGGCGATCCCCTATTTGATTAGGCGGAACGCCGAACGCATGGGGACCCACTCACTTTTACACTTGAAAGAGGACTCATGTTCATGCAACCGAAGTATCAGAGCCCGTTGATCCTAAAAGGGAACTTACATTTCTCAATTAGGCGGGGCACCGAATAAGCGGCGGACCGCCGATCCACAGGGTCAAAGTCCGGTTAACCGACTATAAAAGGCCCAAGGTAAGTTTTTCTTACTCTATATTATTCCACACCGTGAATATCACCATCCCACTCACCAGCGACCAACTTTCGATCATTCCCAACCACAACCAGCTCTCACAATTCACGCACACACTCCGGATTTCACCGATCCACCATCACCCGACAACCCATTTCGCTTTTTTCAAATAGATTTGGTAAGAATCCAGCCCAAAATTTTCATTTTCATTATTTGAAGTATGGATTAGGTTAAAAACATCATGTTTGGGGTGGGGATTAGTGTAATACGTGCTTTTTTACATGTAGACTTAGGGAAATCTGAGTAACTTAGTTTTAGGGTTTGTTCTTGAATTTAATTTCATGCTTAATACCCTATGGTGTGTTATCCTTGCTTGAAATTATTGTGGAGTGAAGAAAAGGGGTAGAAGAAGAGAGAACTTAAATAAGAGAGCAAATTGAAGTTGAAAGGAAAAAAAAACTTGAACATACCTCGTTTTGTCATAAAATCTTGAAAAGTTTTGAAGTTGGTATGCTTCTTAGTTGAAATACCCTTGAAATTGGTTGAAAATATGGTCTCGTTCTTCAGAGAAGACTTGAGTGTTGTGAGAAGTTGAAAAGACCACTTAGGAGTGTGTTTGGGGGTGTTAAGAGAAGTGAGAATGGAATTTTTGGAATTATTTAATGTGGCTTGGATTCAGCCAATGGTTCGGCGTACTACTAATGAGGATTGGTTATGACTTATTGGTCGCTAAAAGCACTTGGTGGGCCGCCTAATCATTTGCGGTCCTACCGGAGCTAACAGTTGGCGTGAAGTTTAGGCGGGGAAGGAATGCTCATTAGCCTCCAAATCGACTCCCACCGATTCAATTCGGCAAGGTATTCGGCATCCACCGAATGACTAACCTGCTACTGCCTAATAAGATTGGCGGCTTGCCGAATCTTCTGCTAACCCGCCAGGGCTGACAGTTGAAAAGAAAAATAGGTGAAGTGGGAGTGATTATTTAGCCTCCCAATCGGTGCCCGCCGATTCAATTGGGCGAGGCCTTCGGCTCCCGTCGAATGGTTATCTGTTGCAGCCGAATGAATTCGGCGGACCGCCGAATCTGTTATCCTGATGAATTTTGTTATGATGATCTTTAATGTTTTGGTTCTATCTTAGACTCCATGTGTAGAAATATTAGTATAGTTCATGAGTAGTGTAGAGTTGATAATACATGTGCCAACTCATGGTTGAGAATTGATGTCACTCAGGTGCTAAAATGGTGAAACATCAAGTCACGGAAAGGAAATTCAAAGAGGTATCACCTCCAACCACTTTTTCTTCAAAAGGAAACTCTTCTCAAAGGGAGCTTTCATATGAGGGTGAACCCGATGGAATTCTTATTTGTGAAAGGGAGATAAGTATGGGTGGAGTAAGGAGGTTCAACCCAAACTTCTACAATGCCTATTTGAACACAGGCTAGGTTGCAATTTTTAAAAGAACCGTGAGTACAGCAGCTATCACTATGATTCAAGAGTTCTATGACGAACTGAGTAGAACTGCAGCATGTTAGTACAAGATGTTGTGTAGAGGTAAGACCATTGATGTTTCAATGAAGGCTTTGAATGATTACTTGGGACTTCCCCAATTTACCGCACAAGAACACATGGCTCGACTAGTATTGAATGAAGGGGAACAAAGGGAATGGCTGGTCCCTATTATTGGGAGAGAATCAAACCCTAGTTGGAGGGAAGTAGGAAGGAAAATCACAAAGAAAGACTTCAACTTTGAGGCAAAAGGGTGGATTCTAGCCATCTCTCACATTTTGCCAACCAGAGATGATCAAAACATAACATTGCAAATGGCAGTGCTGATTGGATGCTCGATGACTGGGGTAAAAGTGAATTTAGGAGTGGAGATGATTAAGGCAATAATAAAGGCAGCTTGTTCCGATGGGTATGATCTTCTATATCCTAACACCTTGACATCATATCTTATAGATTAAGGCTGTGACACTTTAGCTGGAGATGACTATACTTGTGATATGCCAGTGTTTGATTTGTATAAGATTCAGGACGTCAACAATCCAAGGCATACTGCACATGCTCCAACACCTGCTGCACCACCTTCCACTCATACAAGTGCAAGGCCTTCTACTTCTATGGCACTTCCTCCTCAGATCGAAGGTAATATTGCCTTGGAAGAGCTGACTCAAGCAGTAACGAATTTAGATGGAAAGATTGAGGAGATCAAGACTGTTGTCTGACCTACCCAAGCTGCACCTACCACCTCCACCACCATCACACAGAAACATGTCTGTCCATTTTGACCAGCTTGTTGAGCTCATAGGAGCCAACACCAAAGATAAATTGAAGATGAAGAAAGCAATCCAACTGTTTGTCAAAATTCAAGCTAAAATGGAAATAATACTGAATGTGATGTGGAGTGAGAGATCACAAAGCCAAGGGATGCCAGGTCCTTCCAGGGTTTCCAGACCTACAAGCCAGAAGAAACAATGAAGAGAAGTTGAGGAGATGACAAGAGACTTAGACTTGATGTAGGAGATGCACATTGATGATGAGGAGGTGCAACTACAAATGGCTAAGCAAGCATCCTTAGAAGAAGCGGCTAGAGCCAAAGCAGAGAAAAAAAAAGAAGCAAAAGAACAGCCTCTACTGGAGCATGTGGAAGGCAAGGGCAAGAAGTTTGCCCGAGATTGATAGGGAGACTCTCTTACCCTTTCTCTTTTTGTATTGATTAGTTTCTTGGGAACATAGCAACTTTTCATGTTGGAAGTGGGTTAATAACTTGCTTGATTGTCCCATGTTATCCTTGTATATACTTTAGTTTAGTTGTCTTTAAATTTTTAGTTTAGTTGTCTTTAAATTCTTGTCTTTTTAAATTTGTAGTTAGGTGGCACTTTTAAATTGTTAGTGTAGTTGTTAAATGAAAATGCCAAAACCATTGAAAATTTTGAAAAATCCAAAAATATTGAAAATTTTTAAAAATCCCAAAAAGATTCAATGGGTACTCCCATGGACTACGCTTGGAATGTTACCTCTTCTCCTCTAATTCGCACTTCTATGATACCTAGGCAACCCTTGTGAACCTCACTTGGTCCCGAAACAACAACCAACTTCTATTGTAAATACCACACTTGTAAATGGTTTTAGCATAGTAAATAACCTTCTTGGTTTTTTTTTTACTCGGTTCTTTTTCAAGAATGCAATTCTTTTGAACCAGACACTTTTTAGGACTTAATCATAGGAGTGTCATCCCATTCTTGTTTTATGACTTGTTTGATACCAATATGCTAGGAGCACATATGAGAAAGTAAGTGGATTGTTTGGTGAGAGCTACATTTACAACCTTTAGGTTCTTTTAGTAACTCTATGCATGTGCAGTATAGGCTAACTCCTTACTTTAGCGCTTCTGAAAGTTGATCTTCATGTCTCTTGTCCCTTGAGCTGTGTGGTGAGTCTTTGGTTTGAGCTTGTAATTGCATATGCATGTTAGAACTTGGCCTGTGTGTCCTTGTAAATGAATGGAATGTCACTTTGGTGTTGGATAGAATAATACGCATTTCTTTGACCCATGTGAGCCTTTTCAACCCTACCAAATGAATTAATCCCTAGTTAGCCAATACACCTTTCTTTTGTCAACCACATTACTAGCACGCACCAATTCTAAGTGCTTTTTAACACTAACCCTCTCTTGGCCCTATCTCTTTGAGGCATTGAAAGATGTGCAAACTTAGACTGTCTAAGTTTGGGGAGGGGAGTAAGGGAGTGAATGCTAGGTGGCTCTATAAAAGATGCATTAATAAAAAAAAGTTGAACAAAGAAAAGAAAAGAACAAAATTAGCAAAAGAAAAGAACAAAAATAGTAAGAAAAAGTGAAAAGAAGAATAAGAGCCACAAAGCAATATTGTGAGTAAAAACTGAGAAATAAGAGCTAACATGAAAAGAATAGCTCAAAATAAAATGAATGAAAAAGTTAGTGTAGTGCCCGAGGAGGGAGATTAGTCACTTTAAACCCTATCTGATCCCAAAAACCTACATTACAACCATAGAAGTCCTATTTGATCCTTTGCCAAGTGATGTGAAAAGAACAACAAGTGACAGTATAGCCAAGTCTATGACATTGTATGTGCATTACTTGCATTTCCTTGGGAGAGTGAAAGATTAGACTTGGAGTCCCTTTTGTTTGAATATTATTGAGAGATAGGGACTCATTCTTTGTGGTGAGGGCATTGAGGGACTTGAGACTTGAGGGTGCAACACTATGAGCCTCAGGTAAGTTGAGAAAGTAAATGGTACTATGCATGCTCTAGTTACCAATAGAAACTGTAGTTGATGTAGTTGTAACTTTGGTTCTTGCGGATGTTTGGTTGGATTCTCATGTGTAAAACTAAATGTTAGTATCAATTAAAGTCATAGACTTCTTCTTGTCAAAATTCCATCAGTTGAACTCAAATATGGTTTTAAAAGTGAGCATAAGATTGGTTTTCAATGTTGCTTGAGGACAAGCAAAAGCTTAAGTTTGGGGGAGTTAATACGTTTGTATTTTGTTCTAAATTGCAACCCTCTAGGCTAGTTTAATGTCCTTTAGCTATATTATTCGCACAAATCTTATGTAAATTTCCATGTTTCAGGAATGCATTGATGTTTATGGTACAAAGCCAAAATGAAAGAAGAAAAAGAAAAAAAAACAAGGCAAAATTTGGCAACAAGTTGGAAGCATGGAAACAAGGGAGCAGCATAAGAAGATCGGCGCCCCGCCGAACCAACGGCTGAATGGATGAAGCCATCTGCCGGAGAGGATGAGAGTTCAAGAGCTTAAGACAAGCCACCGAAATAAATCGGCGAACCGCCAAACCATGGGCTGAAAACAATCGGCGGCGCCGTAGAGTCATCGGCTGCCTACCGGTGCTTACAATGAGCTCGGAAAATAGGCGATGAAGATAAAGAATTCCACCACTTGAAGGGCGATCCCGCCGAACCTTAAAAGGACAAAAGACAAGAGAAGTAAGCAGTCTGTCTTCAGCGGCCACCGAATGCAATAGGCGGCTGCCGAATATTAATGTAAATATTAATATAGCTTTCAAATCCATGATTAATAGGCCATTATGCATCCAAGGCAAGACATCTTTTGTTCAGCTTAGAATACCTTAGAATATCTTTTACACTTTTTGAATATTCTTGAAAGGCAAGCAAGGGTTTTAAACACAATGTTTTGTAAGAATTTCATATTTCATCTATTTCATTACATGCTTCTTGCTATTTCATTCATTACTATGATTATGTTGAACCCTAGTATGAATAGCTAAACTCATACTAGGGGTTTATCCATAATGACTTGATTATTTTAACTTCAACACTTGTTTTAATCTTACAAAATCTATGGGTTAATGTTAATCTAGCTTCTATTGTACTTTTCATGACAAGGGTTTTATGGCCATACTTGAACCAAACCCCACTTTGCTTTCATCACCCTAACGGGATTGAAGGTGTAGGTTTATAGAATCTAGCGAGTATTTGGGTTATATTGCCTCACGAGCCTACCCTATCTAAAGGAAGAGATCTAAAATGGTCACTTTCGCTCGAGTCTTTGGACTAGGGTTTTATGTGCCTTGTTATTGACCCCAACGGGCTTAGCTATGTAGATCCTCTCTATACCTACCGATTTTTTAACATTAAAATATGTGGTCCGACCATTAATGTTACCCATATAATTTGTGAGGATAAACGAAGTGTTTGGTTAATAGAATCCACTTTAAAAAGGGTAAGCCCCTGACTTTCTTTCCTTGCGTACAATTATTCAAGTTGTGTGGTTGATTGACGATATTGTTGCTTAATTTGTAGTGTTAGTTTAGTCATATCAATTATTCAATTTCTAATTAGGAATATACAAACTTCTCATAGAACTCGCTTGATATTTATTCTAAGATTAATAGAACACATTCTAGCTCTTCGAATAAAATCGACCTTGACTCCTTGTTGGGTACTTTATCTTTGACGACCACCCCACACTTTTATAGGTGTAGGATTGAGCATGGATCAAAATACTTTTTTTTATCCTTGAACTTCAGTTAATTAAGACAAAATTCATATCTAAGTTCCGTAACTAATCTATCCAAACGACGAACTTACCAAAACAATACGATGCGATACAATACGACACGATACATTATGAAACATGTAATAATCATCCAACAAGCTGTTATGTAAATCTGCCTCTCGATGCAGCTCACCGCATGACTCGGTCATCCGCAAACTCAAGGGGTCTTCGAGTGCTATGAATGTGTAACCATATTGGCAATTAATTGATGTAGCTCAGAAATCTTTGACTCGGTTATTGGCAACTCCAATGTCACCTGCAAAATTTATTGAAGTTAGATGACAACTACTAAATTGAAATGGCCAAAACAAAGATAAAAGAGCAACTTGGCCAAAAGAAGGTTTTGGTTAGGCCTCCTTTTTTACCAAATTGACCTAAGGAAGCCAAGTTCCTATTCCAATTCAACCTGGTCAAAGGATAGTTAAAGTTTATGGTTTTTGTAAAAAGATTTCAAGATTTCATCAACTGAACACTCAAATTATAATATTAACCCCGTCATGGCCCCGGGGATGCATCTATATCAAAGAGTTCTTTACTGAGAAAACAAAAAAAGTGTTCTCTCCTCACCTCGTTGAAGACTTCACTGAAAGAGGCCTCCTCGAAGCCCTGCAGAAGCATTGAGATTTCTAGTCAGATTGCCAGCTCTATAAATGCAAATTTATGTAAAGAGAGCAAATTGATCACAACCCCAATCCGCTCCACAATCCACAGAAGAAAGGTAAAAAGGGAGCACAAGTAACAATGAATGTGTGCAGTTTGTGAATGCTGTGCGCATGGGTCAGTTAACAGAAAATACCAATTTTTGGAATAGACTGAGAGAGGCTTTATTTAATTCTCCGATTTTGGCGCGGAAGGTATGTATCTTGAAATTATCAACTGCAAATGCTATCATCATGAGAACAGATTCTTTTCCAAGCCCTTTGCCACGACTACACTAGCAAGAGCACCATAAGAAACTGAAATTAGTACAAGAAAAACAAACATATCTTTAGGGCCATTGACAACATACAAACAGATCGACAGAGACAAATCTGCAACATATACAGAAGTATGAGAAATACATCAAACTTGCAACACACTGAAGAATGAGAAATACATCATTCACAGTAATAACTGTAAAAGTTTAATGTGTCATTTGAACTTTTAAAGATACATATGAAAGCACAATTCGAATCATAATAACAAAAGACTCACTACTAAGGAGAAGGATGCAGATGAAGTACTGTCAAATAGAAGCAACACAATAGTAATACTTGTATTTTGTGACACAAATAGAGTTAAGGCTACGGGAAAACAGTTTCTCATGGATTTCATAAAAAATGAAAATCAAGAAGTCTGGTGATTCAGTATTTGGGCTACCCCATATAGGTTTCAGAATCAGAAAGCCAAACAGATTTCAGCTGCTTCAGCTTTCATATATTACCTATGAAAAAGGAATCTTATGATGCCCAGGGCGGGAATCTTTTTCAAAGAAGAAAATTAAATGATGGGAAATTGAAAGAACGTGCTCCCTTAGCTTCACTGTATTGGACCAGCAGAAAGAGGACTCTATCAAATGGAAGGGGTACTCAGATGAGATTTTCACTGTTTAAATCTTGTTATAGTTTATTGACACTTGCGATACTAATTTCTGGCCTTGGAAGAGAAAATGGCATAAAAATGCACTTCTAAAGACTTGTGGTCAAGGAGGCATGTCTCACCCAGTCGAATTTCCAGAAAAGAGGAATGCAACTATGTAGTAGATGTCCCCTTTGCAAAGAGAATCCTGAAGAGGTCTGCCACCTTTTTCTACACTGCAAATTCTCTTACCAGATATGGAGCATGTTCTTTGTTATTTTTGGCATGACCTGGACAATGCCACTCTATTTGGAATGTTACAATGCTGGAACAGAGCTGGGGTCAACAGGAAGACATGAAAGCTTTGGAATACTATTCCTTCGGTCATTTGTTGACAGACCGGAAGAAACAACAGAATTGCCAGGGCAAATGGAGAAAATTACAGTCTTAAGAACATTTTCTTTTTTCGATGAAGTAATTAGTTTCATTTAAGGCATCAAGAAGATGCAAAGATATACAAAAAAAGAGGACTTCAAAATGTTATCAGCTCCTATACATAGTCTTATATTGCTAATGAGCTGATAAAGTCCAGAAACATAACAGGGCAATTAACTGTAGATAGATTTTGCCAACTAAATAAAAGTAAAAGACATCTAGCTTTAAGGAAATGATTAGCAGTTGATACTCCATCAAAGCATCTGCGATTCCTTTCAGTCCAAACAACCCAAAATATGCAAGCTGGAATCATGATCCAGATCTTTTTGATGGTTTTATCAACTTTCCACTGACTCCATCCCTTTTTGCTAACTTTTCGGGGAGACATGGTGCTTGTAAATGACGTAGATTCCATGTTAGATACGTTCAAGAATTTTCACAATCTGTAACTTTTGAAACACTTACTTAGTTCTGTTCTTAGTTTATATAAAACTAACACTTATCAGAGATAAAGGAATTTGACATGAATGAGAAAGGATGGAATGGAGATGCTCTAGAAAAGAAGGCGAACAAGTGAATTTCTGATGCTATTGGAAATCCAGCATCAGCACGAAAGTATTAATAACTATTAACCAAGAGGCCTGAAAGCACTAGAAAGGAATTTTACTTCTTCGTCCACTTCATACATTTTCTTTGCTCAAATGTCACAGAAAAAATGAATTGTGTTGTTCTTTCTAAATCAAAGAACAGAGAGTCCTAGGATGTAGGGCAAATCCAATAGGCTAATCCTGCAAAAGCTTCTTTGTCCTCATCCTAACTGGTGAGCCTCTGATAAACAGATGATAATTATCTCACTCAGTGACGTACAAATTATCACTCCAAAATCACAACTATCGCTAAGAATCTAATATGGCAAATGAATAAGTTCTTATAAGGTGGAGGAATGAATAAGCCGGTGACACAACATTAAAAATCCAATACAGCAAATCAGAGATACAAAAGAATGTGCACCTCTTTGGTTCAGCTATCATAATCTCGACTTCAGCCATCTGGGGATCATCCAAGTCATTCATGTATATGTTCACATCACCAATCATGGCTGTCAGAAAACAACATGGTCTCAACTGAGAATCACATATCAAGGTTTCCCCACACTACCCTAAGTACATTGATGAACTTGAGGGCACATATAGTCAATCCCCACTCTTTCCATTTGCAGAAAATTATTGCCCATCTAAACTTGTGAAAGCCAAAAATTGCAAAAACCAATAAGAAAATACGAAAAGAAAAAAGTCAACTAGTTGCAGAAAAATTCAGAGCCTAATCAAAAGAGCTTCATACCTTAGTATGAGCATACAAAATAAATTACCATAGGTTCCATGCTGATCAAAGATCATAGGTAAAATCAAAGTAACATTCACACCGAAGTAAAGCAACATGGAGTGATTAAACTAGAGATAGTTGAGAATTAAAACGAGGAATGCGACCTTCAACATGAGGTTCTCCGTGAATGAATTTTCCAATGATTAGTTCCTTGTCCAACACGATGAAAGTCTGCTCTGCCAATTTAAAAGCATTTCCAATAACAATTTATAAAAACCACACCGAAAAAGAAAACAACAAAACAAAATGAAACCAAAAACCATTGAACTTCCAGAACATCATTAAATATTCCTTCCTCGCTGGACCAAAGTCAAGATAAGCCATAGTGCATAAACAATTTACCAGTCAAATCTACCGTTTCCACTTAAAGAACAAGGTCTGCAAGCTAATCTAGAAACCAAACTTACAATTGAATCATTGATCCTTCATTGAGAAAGTTTTTCCATAATTCAACAACAACAATAGTAATACAGGTAAAGATAGCTCTTTTCATCAGTAATACTGAATAGGGGACTGTCTTTCAGCATGAAATGCCCTCCAAAATGTTAAAGATCAGTATTTCTTTCTTAGAACCCCAAATGGAAAAATCGCCCTCGAGGTTTGGTCTAGTGTTAACAGGTCAGCTTGTTATGTGTGAGCTACGCGCAAATCACAGGTTCGAATTCTCCCAGTAAACAAAAGCCAGGTATTTTAGAGGGGCAGGTCCAGTATACACGGAGTTTTGAACGATGCAACACTGACCCTCCAGGATTTCACAGTTAGACATAATACTTAAAAAACAAAATAGAAACAGGAAGATTTAATTTTTATTATATTATAGAATCAACACAGTAATTAAGGCAAAGATAGGATTTTTATTGATAATTAAAAGGGGTAACAATCTGAATTTTAATATGAATGAGAAAAGGGAAGGCATACTTAAAGGGTCTTGAGTCCAAGAAAGTTGCATATCATATTCTTGGTGGAGAGAAAGGGGTTCAGAAGCAGTAGTTTGAAGGAGAAAAGGGTCAAGCATCCATTCATGGTACTTTGGAACATGCTCTTTCATGTAGGGTACCAGTATCGCCTTCTCTCCTTCTAGGCTCACCTTCATTTTTCTCTCCCTTTCCAGGGCACACTCAAAGCCTGCTATCCGAATTGCAGGTCGTATGGTTTGTTGTATTGTATATGAATCCGTATAACTTTATATTGCCTTTGTTTTGCGGTATTAAAGTTTACATAACTTGTTCCGATTTTAATACCACAAATCAAACTTCTATAACTAATACTGCTCTATGTTATTGGGTAATTTATATAGGATAAAAGATAGAATAAAAATATATGTATTAGTAATATGTGGATATATGTAAACACAAAAATATTCTTACAATAGGTAATCTAAAGTTGAGTAATCTTTCAAAGCAAATGAACCTTAACAGAATAAAGTTTTTGATATTTCAAAAAGTTACAAATAGTGAAATAGCGTCATGTAGTGCATGTTGGATTAGACTTTCAGTCGTATAAATTTGCAAAACAATTAAAGAATACTCAACTTTAGCTTACGAGACATAACTTGTGTCCAATTAGCGGCTTCATTGTCCTTAGTTTATTAAAATGTCCGAAAATCCGCCTTATATGCAAGTGATCAATTTATGCCCACAACTTATGCCAAATGGATTTAAATATTATTTTTTAATGATTCTTTAAGTGGGGCTACAAGTTCAATATAACCACTAATGGAGGTTGCTCTCGCATTTCATTATAGTTTGTTGTAGACAATTTTACTAGATATTTCTTCATTTTCCCATAATAATATATTACCTTTCAAGTTTTGACGGACGTGTCAAAACTTTATGCGACTTCAAAAATTTTTATCAAAAATTCATATGTTCATACTCGCCTAGTGCTTTTACAGCTCTTGTATTATAAATATATGCCAGCTATATAAATCAAGTGAAAAAGAATAATTTCATTTGTTATCTCTTAACCCCTGTATTATTAATCTTTACAAGGTATCAGAGCAGCCATAGGTTCTAGGTTCGAGTCTCATGCCACTCATTATCAAAAAGAATTTTCACGTCCTTGACTTATGAAAGAGAAATAAGCATGTATGTGAGCAGGCATGTCGAAGATATAATTAAGTGTTGCTCTCTCTAATAGCTTAAATTTTTAGATGAGATGGTCACACATTTCATCAACTTTTCATCTGGTTTATCAAAGCTTGCTTATAAATTTTAAGGAGTGACCCAAAACTTTTATCTTGCGCCCGACTTTGTGAACAAATAAAATTTTACAATTATTAATTAGAAATGCAACTCTTTTTCAATGGAAAAAAGAAAAGAAAAACGAAAGTCATCGCGTTTCAAGTTGTGCCTCAAACACTTGTCAAATGAAAAATTGAAGAAGCTTTTATTAAACGCAATGAAGTTTTGCAATGATTTTGGGGCAAAACACCTTACAAATTAAAGGTAAAAGGAAATGTGTCAAGAATGGGATTCGAACCCATGCCCTTTCGGACCAGTACCTGAAACTGGCGCCTTAGACCAACTCGGCCATCTTGACTCTCAAGTACATTGAACATATTTATTCAATAAACAATATAAATATTGAATCGACGTTAGTAAAACCCTAGACGCGCCAAAAGTTGAGACATTGCGCGGGAAATACCAAATCACAGAGCTAATTGTTTAATGGTGAGATCATGAGATATGGCTGCAACAATTTCATCTTCACCAACGTTCTGTAAGTTTTTACTCAACTCTTAAACTTATTTACTTTACTGAAAATTCTTATATTTTACTTATATGCCCGAGGCGGAGGCGGAGGCAGGAATTTCACCAAGGGTGTTCAACATATACTCTCTGTTTGCATAAAAAGAATTTAACCTTGTAGATGTAGTGTAGTTTTCTGATTGACCTTGTAACTATAGTGTGATTTTACGGCGAAGGGGACGCAGATGAACCCCCTTCCCCCCCCCCCCCCCCAGCTCTACCCCAGCCCCAATATTTTTGTATTGTTGTATAACTTATATCTGTTATAAGCTCAGAGGTGGATCCAGGATTTTAGGTTTGAACTATACCACTTCCGGCTTAGTACATATTATTAAGTAATAGTAGTTTTTACACAAATACAAAGTCTTGGCTAAAGTTATTGGACCCTTACTCGGGCTGCTTGATCCGCCACTGTATAGGCTTATAGCAGGTTAGCTACCACTTTTGACATTTCTTCATTCTCATACTTTATTTGAGTTTTGTATATAAAGCTCCACCAGTATTCGGCACTTTTTCGTGCATTTTCGCCTTTGATTTCGTTGCTTGTTTGGCTGTGAAAGCTTTGTTCTAAATACTGTCTCTGTTTTTTTCTTTCCTAGGAAATTTGGTGCAGTAGTGGCTCGGGGCTCGCTGAGGTCTAATTTGAGTTTGAAGTTACCTTTCAAGTCTATAAGAAATATTCATATGGAAAACAAAGAAGACATTAGTTCAAGAGGTGCTTTAATTGTTTTAGAAGGGCTTGACAGATGTGGAAAGACGTCACAATCTAGCAGACTATATAAGTACCTTGAGGAGCAAGGACATTCAGTTGCATCGTGGAGATTTCCCGACAGAAATACAGGCGTTGGGCAAATGATTTCATCTTATCTTTCTAACGAGTCGCATTTGGATGACCGTGCAATCCATCTTCTCTTCAGTGCAAATCGTTGGGAGAAGAGGTGTTCTCTTTTTATATGCCCTTATATGTATAGCAATGAAGATGATGGCGCTCTTAAGATTATATATTTAGGCATGCCTTATGCGAAAATTATTTAAGCATATTCGTTTGCATTTGAGTTCGTTTTTTCTAAGATTTTTTTTCCATCCAAAACGATTGTATGGAGACAAAAATGACAACAGCCTATCAATATTTGGATAATTACATTAGATTAGCTGCAATTTGTCTCCAAAGGCAACCAAGAGGGATAAGAAATGAAAGTTTAATACGCTGCCTATTAAATTAAACTGCTGTTAATGCTGAGACCTCTTCAACTATCTTATGTTAGGCTCTAGGTTCGGCAGTAAGGACTAAGAACGCAACACATGATGCAAGGGGTAAACACACGCCATGAGTTTGAATCTTGTCGAGCCTGTTATTTAAGTTGAGAGAAGGGTAGAAAGGCGAGTTCATACTCCCTAAGTTTTGAACCTATGTGTCAACTGGAGTTTGCCCAGAAGCCCACAAGGGAGGAGAAAAGAAATCTATCTTAGGTTCTTGAAAGATTTTCATTGAACTTCCTTCTCCCATAATAAATTGTGTACCTTCTTATTTATGGAATGTGGTATTTTCTTCTGACCAACACAAAATTATTAATGATCTTTCTCTCTTATTCTTTTCTATTCCCTTCCAATAGCCTGTCTTCAACAAAACGCATGACCCATAAATATAATCTTTTATCTAGGATAAGCATCAGTCCTCATTTTATTTTACCCGCATTGCAATGAGTCTTATTGTCACTTAAATGAACAGTTTTACCTGGTTTGGCAGTGAAAGGCTTTAGTTCCATGTCCAACTGTTTCTGTAATGATTTTCAGTCGAATCAGCTTGGTGTTATCATAACTGTTAACCTTCTGTTAAGCTTGTGTATTCAAATTATTCTGAATTTTCTTGTTTTGCAGAGTGTTAATGGAGGAGAAGCTGAGAAATGGAACTAATCTTATTGTTGACCGTTATTCTTATTCTGGAGTAGCGTTCTCATCTGCCAAGGGACTTGATATTGAATGGTGTAAGGTAACTTCAAGTCTTACTTCCTCAAACTTTCTCTTTAGTTTCTTAAACATGTTTTAGCAAGATATTTTTTGCTGCAGGCTCCGGAGATAGGGTTGTTAGCTCCAGATCTGGTTGTATACCTTGACATATCACCTGAGGTAGTTTTTATTCATCTATTCTTGTTTTCCTTCACCTGTCTTAAGTTATGGAGATGACATGTGAATCGCATCTTCCACAACTGAAGTCTTAAGTATGGATGGATATGGATTTCTTTAGCAATCTTGGCTTCTGTCTTTTCTGCTCATTTGTAATCCAGCATAAAGCTGTGCTATTTCAGTCATATTTGTAGTTGTTTGTAGGTTACCCATTGCTTTACTTGTTAAATATATATTTTTTTTCATCCATTATTTTTTAATATGAAAGATATGCTCCTCTAGTTGATTTGATTGCGGAGATTGATGACTTGGTCTTTAAATAACCAGAAAGCTGCTGAGAGAGGAGGTTACGGAGGTGAGAGATATGAGCAGCTTGAGTTTCAAAAAACGGTTGCCAAGTCTTATTTGGCTCTTCATGATTCCTCGTGGAAGGTACAGTTCGTACCCCTTTTTCTCTATGAGGTGCATCAACGAGTGATGATATAATTAAAGGCTATGTATCAAATGATCTGAGATTAATCATTGGAGTACTAATAGTTTTCACCTAAGCAGTTCTCTTTGAGTTTGTCTGGATATTTCCAAACAACCTTTTTGAAATCATTAGTTGAGCATGGTATTTCAGGTTAAATATCTAAAGCCACTGTTTTATGCCTTATTAAGTTATGCTAACTAAATTGATTATATGCTATTAGCTGAGATTTTGATATGATATTATTTGAACTAGTGATTTTTTCCATTTGTAGCTGGTTTGTCCTCTGATATGAGCATGTATAGCTATCTCCCTGCAAATGTTATCTGCATTGGCTTGCTCTTGCTGAAACCTTATAGCATTTCTGCTACTCCAAAGCTTGTCTATCAGCATTGCAAAGACAAGCCCCACTATAGGTCCCATTCCTGTTCTCCTTTTGGCTTGAGAGTTCACTCATTGCACCTCCTGGTGCCAAGTGCCCAGTGGTCTTTGAATCTTCATCCATTGCAGAAGTCTGGACCACAGGTTGCTGGTAAATGGCACCCAAAGAACAGATGCTCGAATGTTTCATCACTTCCTCCACAGAATGCACATGCCATAGGCACTTGGACTCCAAATTTATGTAGCCTGTCAATATAGCTAGCCTCTGGTGCAAAGCCAGCCATAGAGTGAACCTGTGTCTGGGGTGTATGCTAGTCTGCAATGCAATTCCTTTCCATGGCACTCTGGGGTGCTGTGGCATGAGTTGCAAATACAGTGTCCTGATAGAGAATTTCCCGTGGCCTTGAAGCAGATGCAGAAACCGCAAGAGTTAGTTCGTTTGTAGTTACATAGGTCCTAGGCAACAGCTATGTTAGGGTGAGATACAATTGAATGTTATCACTCAAATGTAGTAGCTTGCTGTTTAGTCACTTATAGTCATTGTATTAGAGCGCCAGTGGTCAGCACTTGGCCTGGATGTAATTGTGAACAATTTGGTTGAAATAAAATTCATATTTAACCAAAAAAAATATATATGATATTATTTGGAGCTGCAAATACATTAATTACTTTGTTAACCAATATAACAGGTCAACCTTTTATGTGTGCTGGTACGAGCCACGCATCTAAAGCCTGAGTAATAACTCTTCTTTTTAAATGTTTTACTAATTTACATTATTGTAGGTTATCGATGCGACCCTTCCTGTTGAAGATGTAGAGGAAAAGCTCAGAGAAATTGTTTTGGACTGTATGATGAGCTGCCAAAAAGGAAAACCATTGTCTCAATTATGGTTATCATAGGTCAAGTGGGCCTTATATGACCAAGAATTATATCTGCAACTATATTTAATATCCTCAGAGATTTATGTATTGAGATCCCTGTATACTAGCTGGCTGCGAGTTTGATTTTCTCCATATTGTTCGATGAGTGTGTATATCTGGATTAAGTGGTGATATTATGGAGTCACCTAAAATTTTAGAATGTTCTTTTCTGTAAATTCAAATCTGCATGTTTTGATTGATCTTGCCAAGCTGAAGCCAAAATTACTGTCTTGATTATGTGACTTAGTTTTTCTGGAAAATGAGCCTGTTTGGGTGGGCTTATAAGCAGTTTATTCTCAAAAAGTGGCTTTTAAGTCACTTTTTTGACTTATAAACCCAAAATTTTTTAAGTTTCCAAAAATATATATTAATAGGTTTATAAGCTTATAAGTTACTTTTAAGCTTACCCAAACGGGTTCATAGTTCTGCCTGTTGCTTTTGGAAACAAAACAAAAAAAGGGTGTGCCTGAGCCCAGCTGTTTAGCATTGTTTTTTCAATTGAAAGGGGACTCTGTAATCATATTACTCGAAGTGGTTGAGATCATACAGGCTTGAGGTCACGGCCATTTATTCTCAAATGCCACTATAGTTATTTTATCTGAATTAGTTTGTGGTGAAGTGCTGTAAAGCATTCATTTCTGTATATCTATCTATGAACACAACTAGATACAATTTTCTTTATATTCCGCTGCTATTTTAACAAGAACTTTCTTATATCTAAGTTCGGCAAATAACTTCTCATATCTTGTCGTCCTTGATTCCAATGGCATGCAATAGGCTAAAGGGAACATATTATCTACTTGACATTCCTATGCCAAACTTGTTAACAGATCTTCTTTAGTAACCTTGATGCAAATTGTCTTCAGGAAGAAAGATTTGCAGAACTAATGCAACTTGTCACATGTCCAATAGGCTTTCCACTCCTTGTTTGGTGTTCTTCCCTCTAGATCATATGGCTCAGTGCAGATTATAGTATAAACAATTCTTGATAGAAGCGAGGCAACCAACACAGGGTCCAGTGGTCATTATCATCTGCGTCATCAGTCTAATTACTAGCATTTTCTGTAACTGTATTCTCCTGACAGTTTTCAGGCCTCCTTTATTTGTGTAACCATCTAGTATCGAGAACCCACTGGCTCGACCAATTTAGATTTGGGCCATGTAGGATCCATGAAAGGGAGAAATCCCGCCATGGCGACTCTCCCCATCATCAATTCCTTGGGCTCGAACTCGAAATTTATGGTTAAGGGTGGAGGAATCCCATCCAACCATACCAAGCCTCTCTCATCAAGGACTTTTGTTCATAATCAAGTATTCATGTGTCAATATTGGCAAAATTTTCTGTTAAGCATTTGAAAGTTCAAGAAAACACTTTTAGTTCTAAAGTACACCCTCCGTCCCAATTTATGTGGCACCATTTCTTTTTTTGTTTGTCCCAAAATAAGTGACATCTTTCCTTATTTGACAACTATTTAATGCATCATTTCTATTTTACTCTTGTTGGGCCCTACATACTTTTAAACCTACCAACAACTTTTTTATTACTCAAATCTTCTCTCTTACTTTTTTAAGGATAAAATTGATACTTAACAAGGTCAACCTCTATTTTCTTAAACTACATGCCCGGTCAAATGGTGTGACATAAATTGGGACGGAAGCAGTAGAAGAATATCACAGCTCCATACAATTTTATACAATGGTTACTATTTCAGGTTCACTATGGAGGAAGAGAGTCATTCAACAAAATGTATAGCAAAAATAGAGGTGATTTACATGCTACAGTAAACAAAAAGCCTATAACTCCTATTGGTTGATAAAGTTTCAAAAGGTTTACTCGACTTTGGTTTACATTTCTTGGACCACAAGCAGGTAGTATAAGATGATGCCTTAGTCCTTTTTAGGTGATTGTATCCCCGCTCTTGTCCGCACTGCTGCTTCTTAGGTAATCCAGCACTGCTCTCTCTCCAGTGAGATATTCCACTAGTCCTTTGCATAGCATAGAACAAAGTATGAGAAGGAAAAGTTTATACTCAAGTACATGTTTTATCAGTAATTCCTGCACAGAACTATTCATTTAGCATGTGTTGATAAACTAATACAGTACTCCCTTTGTCCCAGTTTATGTCCTACTCTTTCATTTATATTGTCCCAGAAAGAATGACACATATCTATATTGGAACCAATTAAACTTAAAACTTTCCATTTTACCCTTAATGATATGATTTATAGCCTCACAAATGTTCATGGACTGTTTCAGACAAACAAGTGACATAAGTCTGTCTTTCTTTCCTAGATTTCATATCAATCAAACATCATCACATAAAAACGGATGGAGAGTATTTGTTTTCCTATTTTGTGACAACCCAAGTGAAATGTCAACCACAATTGTATGGTTATGCTTAAGACGATTACCATTTGCATAGTTTCGACAGTCGTGATAGTTAATCCGCAAGTCAGTTGCCCACCCCTTGTTAAATTTGTTTGCTGCATCTATAGCATCAATCTCGGAGTAGCCAACAAACCAGCACTTCCTTTTCGGCAGCTTCTTCAGGGTCCTTGTAAGGATAACTCCTACCAGGGTATAAACTTGGAAAATTGCATTATGTAGGAGATATTGATGTAAATTTCCAATTAAAGTGATAGCACAACGGTATGAAATTTATAAAGAGCATCATGAATTCAACATGATAATTTACTCTTGCAGTAGACGGGAGAAAAAGCAAAAGCCAAAGGAGGAAATTAGAAGGTACAGTTTTTCACTTCCTTTTCTGCTAAATCTTATTTCCAAACTTCAAATGATATATCCAGGAACTCTTAACACAGGATGATACAACTCAGGAAGAAATTTATTCGTTGAACAAGTCTTGTGCATCAGTGATTATCTGAAATGCCAAAAGATAATAGCCTAATTTAACAACTTTGACATCATTGTAGAACTCATTGTTTGACATTACTATAAATCACTTGTTTAGTTTGTAAAGTTGAAGTCATCAAATTTCCATAGGCAAAAATAAGCAGAGCTTTGTAGAGCATTTTATCCTCTGTGTGAAAAACAATACTGTAGTAATCTAATGCAGCCTGGTGAAGAATGGCTGCTTCCCAACTATAAAGGTAACAAGGTGCTTGATCTATGGTTCAAACCCCCCAAACTTGTCTAGGTGCACTTGCCCCAGTCCAACTGAATATTTCATGTGGTCAGAGAAGCTGAACTGTTCAACTGTATAGGAAAAACGTCCAGTAGAAAACCTTTATGGTGATTTGCACTCCATAAGCTTCTTAATTCTCAGTATGGACACTAGTAAAGAGAATGACATGTAAGAAGCTGAAGTATTTACATTTGAAATAAAGACTGGTCTTTTCACGTTAGTTTTTCTATCATCCTCAGCTTTTCTTGTTTCTGAATAACAATTGGATGGGGGGCAAGAGTCACAGAAAAGGGTGAAGTGCTAAAAGTTCACCTGGTACTTTTCCACCAGATAGAGCTGCAACAGCCACAGTTATGCTTTCAGGATCTTGAGGTTGGAAATCATAGACTATAGCCTACATCGAGTTAATTAGTAATCTGTTAAAGCCTTGCACACTAAATCAATGAAACAGTTTAACATAGTGGAATAGCCTAATTCAAGAATCATATGCTCAACACCACCATAACACAACATACCACCTAGCTCATAGTAGTGAATAGTGATTAGCGTACGAGAGTCTGCTTATCCAAGTTTCTGTGTAAATTCAGACAACTAAATGTTAATTTCCCCTAATTAGAATTACATAGTTGCTAATGGGATTAGAAACTACTCCTTCCAACCCATTTTGTTATATTATATGATGTTACTTGATTGAACATGAAGTTTAAGATATTAATTATTACATTAAATAATTTGAATTCTTGAGTGTGGTGTAAAAATGGAACGTCGTCAAATGGTCCTAAGTAGAAAGAGCACCTATAGCCGATCTCTCTCGCTTCTGTAGTGAGGGGTTAATTCTTCCCAGTTCATGGAAGTGTTTATGTGCAACATGCACGACTCATGCAACTACGAAGAAAACTACCATCTTGATGTAAACAACTGTTCTTTCCTTCATCCAAAAGAACATCTTAACTGCTACCTCAATCTAAGCATTTCCTCAAATATCTACAACTTTTCTGTTTTTACTTTGCTAAAAACCTGTACCTATCCCATCATCGTCTAAGACCATCTCGTTCATCAAGTTGCTGCATACAAGTGCTGTGGAAGATGCTGTAGGGTCTCAGATGGGAAATGAAGGTGCTATGGCTGATGGGTTTGCAGGTAAAAATGAGACAAAAACATTAACATCTGCTGATAGATTCTCTGTCGGGAAAACTATTACACATGCAAACAACAGATGTGTTGCTTGAAAAATGCATGTGTTTGGGAAGATCGATGCATTGCAATGTGGAGAAAGAATTGGGATCATCAACAATGCATAGTAATGGAAAATATGTTTAAAGAAATCTGTGAAATTGCAGGAAAGCCAACAACATCAGCAGGATGAAAGACAACCAATGTCAAAAATGGATACAAAAATTACATAAGGATTCTTGAAGACCGGCATCCAAAAAGAGTAATTATCTGTTGGGTTGACATCATTTGGAACTCTTCATTTCATGGAACACCATGGGTTATTATTGTCGGTATGTTGCAAATCGACAGAAGATGGTGGTGTCAAAGAGGAGATCTCATATTGTACTTTCCCTCATGGTCAACCACATGCAACTTTTCATGGCTCAGGGCTTGGTATCTTGTGTCAAGTGGTTCATGGTTCCATTGTTAACAGTGATGGTTATCTGTTGATCCATGAAAGCACAATTCTGTCAACATTTGTTACTTTTCTCTACATATACACACCAACTGCGTAACATTGACAAATTATGGTGATGTTTATGATAAAGTTGCTAGTGCTAGTAAAGCGAAAAGGAAATGCGGAAATGCTGAACTATTGGATATTATGGAACTGTCAGAATTTGTTGTGGATTTCAGCAAGTACACACCATGCTTGTGTCATTGGATGCCTCTTGGTCACGACTTCATCCCATGTTTCTAAATTAGAGCATATTGGAAACCTTTGCCAGTTGAAGCAAGTCCTTTTACCAAAACTTTGGAGATTGTTCTGAGTACAGGCTGAACATTGATGCGGATATTCTAAGGACCATGTGAAATCTTCCTTTTATGGTATGATCGCCTTATTTATTCACATGTTTGGCACATTCAAATGCTTACAGTGGATAACGCATTTCCTTTCTCCAATAGGAACTGGATTTCTAGTATATGTGGTATATTTACTTCTAGTTTTTCTTTATGGATATCAGCCAAGCTAAGTAGTCAATCTTCTGGTTTATTAGTCTAATGATGTGTTATCTATTTCCTGAAAAATAAGAAGAAAGAGCATCTATAAATTAGGACACTTTTGGAAAAAATTGTGATAAAAGAACTGTTTGATGCACAAAATTATTACTCTTAAATTAATCAAATTTTGAGTTTTTCACCCAAGGCTTTAATTGAGGGGTAAGAGGGTAACATGTGATGTGATATGTATGTTAGGTGCACGCCATAAGTTGTTCAAATCTGTCACAAATAAAAAGTTGTTATTTAAGGATAGACGGGTGTAGCATTGGTCCTTAAAGATTTCTTAATTATATAAAAAAGCACAACAACTGAAAAACTTTATACCGAAAAGCAACTCGTAAATTTAGCAAGAATCTAAGTTTTAAGGCAAGAGAAACCTGAGAGTGGAGAGAGGAAGTAGAGGGGTTGATGATGACCAAGAAATGCTGCAACTCCCACAAGTTGAGAGAGTAAGCAGTGGACATGACTAACTGGGCTGGCCCTTTTGTGGCTCTCAATGGCACAGCTGCTACATATACTTCATCTCTACATCTACTTGATGCAACTGTGGATTTTGCTGCAGCATTCGCTAACACACAGCTCGATAGCATTTGCCCCTCGACTCTTTTTGTGGTTACAATTGCTTTCAGGGTCACCCACCAACTTTGTATATAAAAAATAAATTCAATTCGATCCACTTACCTAAATTTTATATAGTTCAATTCATAGATTAAAATTTTCACAATTAACAGATTAATCTTTCTTTGTGAGTATGCAATATACTATAACGTTGTTCCAAACTCTAATAAACTTGAGGATTGTGGTGATATAATAAATAAGACATCTAATTGAAGTTTGGCTTTAGGCCACAAATATTATTGAGCTACCCCTTATAATAAATCCTGTGATAAAATAGAGGTTCATATAATGGACTCCAACTAATTGAGATAGATTTCAAGTATTTAAGTTGAGATGTTTGAAGTCCGAATAAATGAAAAGGATTAACATGTGAATAGTTAGAGTAAATGTTTTCAAATGGACGTTATAGATTCATATAAGTTAATTTCAACTAATTTAGATTTAAGCTTGAGGTGTCATTGATATATTGTAATATTAATAAATCAAGTTATCCCCAAGATAGGAAGTTGCAAGTATTTTGGGTCAATACTCCAAGGAAATGGTGAGATTGAAGATGATGTCACTCATTGTATAGGAGCAGGTTGGATGAAATGGAGGGTCACATCTAGTGTCCTATGCGATAAGATATTTTCTAAAAAACGAGGCGATTTCTTTTTATGTTGAAACTTTATGTCAGCCAGAGACTTAAGGGTAAGTTCTATAGAGTGGCTGTGAGACCGGCTATGCTGTATGGAGCTAAGTGCTGGCCAGTCAAGAGTGCCCACGTCCAAAAGATGCAAGTAGCGAAAATGCGGATTCTTAGGTGGATATGTGAAAGATAAGACCACGAATGAAGTCATACGAGACAAGGTGGGAGTGGCCTCGGTGGTGGATAAGATGCTGGAAGCGAGACTAAGATGATTTAGGCATGTGTAAAGGAGGGGTATGGATACCCCAATATGGAGGTGCGAAAAGTTGGCGATATTGAGTCTACGGAGAAGTAGAAGTACACCGAAGAAGACTTGGGATGAGGTTATCAGAAAAGGCTTGGCTAACCTCCAAATTACCAAAGACATGATCCTAGATAGGAGTATGTGGAGGTTAAAGATTAGGATAGAAGGTTAGATTGCAATGGAGTAATTTTTGTCGTATATGTTATTTCAATCTTCGTATTCACCGTTGTTATTGGTTTGTTCCCTTGGGTAGTCTTTAGTTTATATCATCACTTCCTGCATCATATTAATTACATTTTGATTTGTTTAGAATATGTTATTTGCATCTTGATTTGTTTGTATCTTGATTTGTCTCGTTAGTCGAGAGTCTACCGAAAACATCCTCTCCACCTTGGTGGAAGTAAGGTTTGCGTACATCCCACACTCCTCAGACTCCACTTATAATAAATTACTGGGTAAGTTGTTCCTGTTGCCGTAGAGAAAGCAAAAGTTTCTATAATTCGGAATATGACCTCATAGCTACTAGGTGTCCCTTGGGACATTTATTTGTTTATTTCATTTGTGACATAAAATTAGAGAAAGAAATAATAAGTTTTAGTGATTTTATGCTTTCCAAATATGTGCACCAGTAATTTCATATTGGGTATTCCCATTTAAAGAGATTGTGTGGCAATAGCAAAATACTACTTGCATAACATTACTATAAGCCTTCATTCAATCCTACTGGAGAATCAAGCATCAAAAATCAGAAGGGTTGGCTTATAAATTGTATTGTTTAATTATAGATATTCCCTTTCTTACTGACCCTTTCTAAAGTACTTCCAAAAAATCCAATTTTTGTAATAGGTTTGATTATTGTTTTGCTGCTGGCGCAGTGAAATATATTGAGTACACTAATTGCCATTGGTACTTTCTTTAACCTAGAAACTTTATGATTAACTATAGAGTTGCATCTGTCCATAGAAACAAAAAAGACAAAAAATCAAATCAACTAAGATACTCCACCCAAATCAAAACAAATTCCTTCAGTAAGGGCATTGATATACTGAATTTCAATTTGTCTGGAAATGTGAAATACGTTGTATAATAGATCTTTGATACTCGATGCACAAATAGATAGTAAAGCACCAATGAACATCTTGCTGGACTGCATATCAATGAATCTTACTATCATTGAATTATTTACAACACTTCATAAGAAAAGAATCTAGAAAGTGAATCTTATATCAAACATTATAGACTTACTGAGAACTTTACACCTCAATGTATTTCTATACAACACTTCTAACTTTCATCGAGTAGAAAAGGCCTATGAGCCAGAGCTAGGAAAAGGCTACTTGAGCTTACCAGTAGTGCTATGAAGGAGAGATGGTGAGACTATCTTTTGGAGAGATGATGAGACTATCTTTTGTATCTTGCACGATCAAGAACAGAACTATCACTAATAATATGGAGCTATACAGAAGAATACTCAATAACTTGCAAAACTAGAACAAAATGTATCAACTATTAAGATCATTCTCATCACTATTGACAACCTCATAAAGGAATGGATCCTTCAACAATTCAGCTGCTGACGGTCTTGCTCTTGGCTTCCCAATGCACTTCTCAATGAAGGCCTTCAACTCGGGATCACTCACCCTGTTAAAAGCTCGAGGCTTTATTCCAGCAGTTACCATCTTGTATAATCTGGCGATACTGTCACATTCACTATAAGGTATCTCCAGAGTAGCCATTTCTATCAAGCACATACCAAATGAGTATATATCCACCAACTCTGTGTAGTCCTCCTCATAAAGCTCTGGTGCCATGTACTGTGGTGTACCTATTAGTGAATGGGCTGCATGGCTCTTCCCCACAAGTGTTGCCAAACCAAGATCACCAATCTTTACCTGTGTAAACACGAAATAGTAGAATGTTTAAGGCTGCACTGGCCCTTTAAAATCAGTGTCTTAAAATTTTAAATGTACTTTAGACACTCAAGCATGTCATAAAGAAAAGAGACTCCAATCCCTCCCCAGCCAGGTAAAAAGTTGTCCTGCTCCTTTTTTCAGGGGCAGTCAAGTTTGTGATGTCCGAAAATCAATACTGCATCGTATCAATAGAGATTCAGATCACCTTCGCAAGACTGTCTAATCTAATTGGGATAAGTTGACCGTTTGAACCCCTTCCTTAAATTAATTAGACTTCCCAAAGTCTTTGCAAGTTGGACCTTATCTTTAGGAATTCTCTCCATAAGCAGTTCAGTCTAAGTGGACCTTAGGCCTCTGAATATATGCAGCATGACATATATTACCCACTGAGACAAATTCAGGATTTTAAACTAATGAATGTGGAGTATCACTGCGATTAGTAGCCTTCGTGACGATGGAGATGGACTTAATACAAGTATACAGATATAAACTGATTATTCAAAACTAGCAATGTTAGGATTTCGAATAGCATAACTATAAGCTTTCTCTAATAATACTATTACAAATTGTCTTCACTGAGGGTGGAGGATATAAATATAGAGAACCTCTCCATTCCCTGAAGGCTGAAAATATCAAAATAGTAGAACATGGCACGAAATCTTGCAACTCATTATCATCAGAGAGAGGGCGAAACTAATACATTAATAGTTGCATCTTGCTTTGTATTTTTATAAAAACCATAAAGTGGAGGCATGAGTCATATGACATAATATCTCGAGTCCCGACTCATATAGGGTACATTCAAATAGACAACTGTAGCCAGTAGGAAAACAGGGTTCATACCTTTCCAACATTCCCATTGATAAAGATATTACTGCAGTTGAGGTCTCTATGAATGACGCAAGGGTCATGAGTGTGGAGATAATCCAAGCCTTGTAGTATCTGTCTTGACCATTTTTTCAAGGCCTTGATCGACACATGACGATGCTTCTTCCTGTATTCCCTCAAATTACAGGCACATGCTTCAGTAATGAAATTCAGAATATTCTTGTCATAGTCTTTCCAGAAATGGTACATGACTATGATGTTATCATTCTTCAAGTTTTTCAGCAGCTCAATTTCAGAATGGATCTTACTGATGATGAAATGGTTGTTACTAAATTTGCTCAAATTAATCTGATTCCACGCTACCTCTCTGCCTTCCACAATATCAAAAGCCCTATACACCCTCTTCACTGCACCATGGCCTAGCAGTTCCACATACCTTCCAAACCTCCCAGATGGATCAACCTCGGCGAATAATTCATTTTCTTGATCAGTTTCATCACGACTTGCAGTTGGCATTTTGAGGAATCCTAAGGATTTATAAGATTCGTCAAAGAAAAGAATCATACAATTATATTGCCATAGTAAGACCTAAATGTAAGCTTTAGCAAATCACTGGAGAAGTCACAATGTTGGCACTGAAACGTCATCATCACCTTCAGTTCAAACAACTATATATTTAACAACAACGACAACTACACCTCCATTCTAAACAAATTAGGGTCAGCAATAAGAATCTTCACTAACCATGATACTCCACATAGTTCAAACTATTACATCTAAACTGACTTTCTTTTCGTATTTATCCTAAATCCGTATAATCGGGTGTAATCAAACTCCGCACCCACTAATTTAAAATCCTAACTAGACCTCTGGAGCAGATGTAATTCAAATAAAATCCTAACTCAAAATCACTTATCCTTTTTCAAGACATTGAACTCAAGAATCAAAAGCTTCCAACTTGGTGGTAAGATATTAACAAAATATCAAATATATAACAAAATTTAAACAGCTAATATGATCAAGAAGTGTTGATTGAATCAACATATAAATGTCGTACAGGAAAAAAAAGATTATCAAAGTCACTAATTAAGATAAGATTACATGTGAAAACAGAAGCAAACCTTGATTTCTTACAAGAAATTAGTACAGCCTAAAGTAATGCAGAAATAAGAATCAAGACTTTTCAAGATAGAACAACAAAATATTTACGTACCAATTATGATGATCACAAAGAGCAGCGACTGAACTCTGAAGTTATACTAATTGTACTTTGGACTCCACTAATGAATTGTTCTCCGAAATAACTGAAGAGAAAATATTTCTCCATCCGGTCCATATTATTTGATATTTTGGGTGTTTTCACGGGTATTAAGAAAATCACATTTTTTAGCATTAATTAGCAATGTAATTGACTATATTAGTCTTTATTCAAGCCATTATTACTAATCATTTTGTTTAAAGTTAGTAAGGGGTGATATTGTAAAATTGTATCTTGATTTCCGAAAAGATCAAATATTGTGGAAAAAAAAAAACTAAAACATTAAATAAAGTGGACCGGGGAGTAATGCACAACGACCTAGAGTTAAAAAGAAAGAAAAGGGAATTGAAACTATGATAGTGTAAGTGATTTAAAGTAGAAGAGGAAAATTAAAGCACGAAAAAATAAAGATTGGGCTGCAAGTAAGCTAGTACTCTTCTACCGTAGGCAACTATGCACGTAATATTGTGATGTCGAGTTTGGTACCGCTTTAGGGATTTGATTAATTCGAGTCATATTTTGTGAGATTCTATTAGAGCCGACTCTATTCTCATGGCTAGTTATCGTCCACCCACAATCTTAGGTGTGAGATTTCTTCCATTCATTATATCACAAAGGATGATCTAGTATTTAAATACGTTGGATTCACCTTCAGGGGTCGTTTGGTTGGTAGGCGCATAAATTTATCCACGAATTATAATCATGATATTAACCTTGGATTAATAGTTCCTAAATTATTTGGCATTAGTGATTTGTTTAGTTCATATGATAAAAATGGGATATGTTCTGTATTTATCTAATATATGTGTTTGGTTTCCAATTTTAACCCTTAGTAATTTTAGTGGTTAGATATAGGTAAAATGTTTGAGGAGTAAGATTGTCATTTGAAACTTCATATAGGTATTAGCAATTTTGGGATTAGTAAAACTTATCCTAATTTTAGCTAATGTCATCAATCAAACATACAATAGATTTAATCTCAAATTCTATACCAGAATAAATCACTTAATCCCTCCTACCAAATGGGCCCTAAGTTCTAAGTACCAATTTGGTGACATATATAAAGTTTTTGCGAGTATCGATACATTTATTTATGCTTCACGTCGAAATTTTTAGTCGAAATGAGGATGTTTTGATGGATGTGTGAGTACACTATGAAAGATAAGATTAAGAACGAATCCTTTGAGACGAGGTGGGAGTAGCCTCGGTGGTGGACAAGATGCGGGGAGCGATGCTGACATGGTTCGGACATGTGAAAAGAAAGAGTATAGATGCCCAATGATGGAATGCATAAAGCAATTGGTTAGCTATCACAAGGGTGCTACAGAAAGAAAGCCAAAGGCAATCTACATGAAGTTCTCAAGTCCAGATAGAGGTGTTATTGCCCTCTTCCCACCAGCAAGAAATCTTCTACCTGCTGCTGCCACCTGAGATCATATTACTGTTGTGATCTACTAAGTGGGCTTCCAACACGCAAGATCTTCTACAAACTACTACTTTTTAGAGATCATATTATTCTTTTGATCTCTCTAGCTTTAGACTAAGTGGTGTCATACTGTGATTTGACTGTTGGAGAAACTGCTATGGTGTTATGATTTTACCTACTAGTGAAGTCATGTAAATCCTCAATATGTGTTGCACTTTGTGCATTTCTATAAGACACTAAAGGGGGGAGGGAGGCGTGAATCGTGTTCTTACCCGATTTTCGATTCCCAAAACTTGCTTCTTATTAAATCCCTTAACTTACTGCGAACCAGGTTCTCAATAAGTTTATTCTGCCTCTGTAACTTAAAGTAATTGCGGAAATAAAGAACACATAAATTTTTACGTGGAAAAATTCCTTCTCAAGGGATCAAAAACTATGACCCAAGCTCTTACGATTTAAACACTTTCACTCAAGAAAAACTGAGCAAGTTTTGGGTTACAATGACTCTATAACATAAGAAACTAAAACTCTTAGTACCTAGAACCTTCCAAGCTTCACTATAGCTTGTAAGGGTGAACCTTCTACCTCAAAAGTATTCTTTTCTCAATGCTTCTAAAACAAGCTGATAGAATTACAACTCGATCACCTATACCAGAAAACTAGACAGACAGACTAAGCTATGAAACTCGAACTCCTCCAGGTTCTGCTGTCTTGCTTCTGCTCTTGCACGCAATAGCTCTCACGAATAATTGCCCATGATTTGCTCTGTTGAGAATTCTTGAATGCGTAAATTATTCTGGCCAACACAACTTGTATTTATGGAAT
The DNA here is from genome assembly GCA_029990575.1 of Petunia axillaris subsp. axillaris. Taxonomy (NCBI): domain Eukaryota; kingdom Viridiplantae; phylum Streptophyta; class Magnoliopsida; order Solanales; family Solanaceae; genus Petunia; species Petunia axillaris. Next base: position 4,272,357 of record JARKNS010000001.1, on the reverse strand, counting down.
TCTCGAAATCCTTTTTCAACTTTGCTTGAAACTTCTTTTACAATTCGGAATCCGTTTCTAATAAGGTTTGAGAACTTTTCCTTATTTGAAACATAAGTTGTTTTGCCTAAATCTTCAATCCTTTTCCGCCTAGGAAACTACTTCCTTTCAGCACCGCTTCTAAGCTCCTTCTTTTAACTTGGATTGAGACTTGTACTTCAACTGTTCTCTTTTTCCTTTTTCAACTCGAACTTGAACAACTTTGCCTTCAACTTCAACTGTGAACCTTTTCCTCGTTCACTTAGCACCACGTCCTTTGTCAATTACCAAAACATATATTCAACAATATGTTCTTTTTTGTGAATACAATTTGTTGATTCATTTACTTTTTTTTAAAAAAAAAAAAAAGATGCCCAGTGAGGAGATGGGAGAGATTGGCTGTGCTGGATTTACGGAGAGATAAAGATAGACCGACGACGAATTGGAGCGAGGTGATTAAGCAGGATATAATACAAATTCAGATTACTGATGACTTAACCTTAAATAGATATTATTTCTGGAAGCATATTGTTTGCTCCTGTTATAGATCATACTTTCATGGAAGTTGCCTTCTAGGGAAGATCCAAAGGCAGCGTTTCACTATTTCATGTGGTATGTAATGCTTCGCTAATTTCTATGACACTATTAACAGTGCGAAGTGATATTTTTTATGATTATAGTGAAGGTCAATGAAAATGTTTTGTGCTTTAGCCCTTCAGTTCCAGGATTAACACAAAGAACAATATCTATACAACTGACCAAAAAGAAGCTGGAAAGTGAAGTAGCATAAAAATGTGAATAGTAAATAATTATGGGAAGGAAAGAAACAGAGCAGCATCAATTTTGTTTTCTTTACCTTTCTTGAGCTTTAAGAACAATGAACTAGTTGATGTTAACTTGAAGATTTGGCCGGAGGAGATCAGTTATTATCTAGGGTTAAGGCGGTGAGTAGAGAGGAAATGGAGAGAGACTTTAGGGTAAATTAGAAAAATAAACTGATCAGTTGTATTAGGAAATATCTAAGAGTATTTATACAATGGGCCGGATCCGGCTAACTAAATAACTGGACTGAAAACAAAAATAAATTAAAAATATCTTTGGCTTTCCCTTTTATAAATAAATACCAACTAACTATGTACACTTGTAAAACTAGTTGTTCTTCTTTAGGCCTGAGCCTGTATTGTCAATTGTTCCAACACCCCTCAAGTTGGAGGGGGAGGACACCTTCAACTTGTATAGAACGTGATGATGCAAGACCCCTGGCAATGGCTTGATGAGGAAATCAGCGAGTTGTTCTGTAGTAGGAACATGATATAAGGAAATTAAACCATCTTGCAGTTTGGTGCACACAAAATGACAGGCAATCTCTATGTGTTTGGTGCATTCATGAAACACCGGATTCTTAGCAATGTAGATGGCCGACCGGATGTCACAATAAACATCAATTGGAAACTGAACATCCACACCAAAGTCATGAATAAGTCTTGTCAACCATGTGATCTCAGCCACTACTTCACTAAGGGCTCTATACTCTGGCTCAGTAGAAGACGATCAGATAATAAGTTGTTTCTTGGGCTTCCAGCTAACTAAACAATTACCCAGAACAACATAAAAACCAGAAACAGACCTGTGAGTATTGCACAAGCACCCCAATCACTGTCTGAAAAGGTATGAACTGTACAATCCGAGAATTGGAGCATAACAAGCCATGATCAAAGTCCCCTTGAGATATCTCAACAAGTGAAGAACTGCATCCATATGAGGAACCCTTGGAGATTGAAGAAATTGGCTTAAATGCTAGATATCAAAGGCAATGTCAGGCTTGGTGTGTGTTAAGAACAACAGCTTCCCAACAAGACTTTTGTAAGTAGAAGAATTAGGCAGCAACTCTCCATCATCTGCTCTAAGCTTGACATTCAATTCGAGTGGGTTGATGTCAGAAGTAGAGTCCAAATAGTGGCACTCCTTAAGTCAATCAAAAACAAACTTCCTCTAATTAAAGACACCAGAGGACAATTGGCTAATTTCAATTCCAAAGAAATAGTGTAGATGCCCCAAATCCTTAATTCTAAACTGGGCATATAAAATATTCTTCAGGCTACTGATCTCTGCAACATCATCCCCTATAAAGATAATATCATCTATATAGACAACCAAAATAACCATGGAATCGGGAAAGCCTTTAGTTAACAGAGAATAATTATTAAGTGAATGAGAATACCCCCCTTGAATACAAGGCCTGAGAGAGCTTGGCATACCATTGCCTAGAAGTCTGTCTCAGTCCATGCAAGGATTTTTGTAATTTGCAGACCAGTAGGGCAGAAGATGAAGGAGGGGAAACCACTAAACTTGGAGGTAACTTCATATAGACTTCCTCTTCTAGATCCCCAGGTAAAAACACATTATTTACATCTAGTTGAAATAAAGACCAGTTCCTTTTAACAACAACAATAATTAAGCACTTAACAGTAGTCAATTTTACCACTGGTGAGAAAGTCTCATTAAAATCTATTCCCTCTACCTGTGTGTTCCTTCTAATAACAAGCCTAGCCTTTGTACCTCTCGATGTTACCATCAGCTTAGTACTTGATTTTATATGCCCATTTACACCCAATGGGCTTCTTACCTATAGGTAATTCAACAATGGACCATGTATTATTGGCAACAAGAGCCTCAAATTCCTTGGTCATGGCATCCCGCCAAGCTAGAATATGAGCTGCTTGGGAAAATGTATGTGACTCAGTTTCTGTATGCAAAAGAATAGCGGTGGAGGTCATAGAAAAGGAAGTAGGCAATTTAAAGATGTAGTCTTTGAGGTAAGAAGGAGGATTGTGGGTTCTGGAAGGTCTACTAGATTCCTGAGTTTATAAATGTGCTGTGGAAGTTGTATCAGGATTAAATCAGGAAAAGTACTAGCAAAGCTCCCAGGATCAGCTGATGATACAGAAATAGGAGAGTGGACTAATGGAGATTTAGGGGCTGGGGAATAAGAATGAGATGGGAAAGATGTTGGACTGGAGCATGAATATTTGAGGTAATATTTGGAGAGAAATAAGAAGGACTAAGTGACCCAACATATGGAATAAGAGGGGTAGAGGGCTGGGAATTGGAAGTAGAAAAAGGGAAAATATGTTGTGCATTGGAACCATTATTGTAGTGCTGTGCATTTCGAAATATTGAATCATTGGTTTAAGCAGACTTGTTATTGTTTTGATATGGTTTTTGATTCAGATTCACATGGAAATAAGCTGTTTCTGTGGTAAATTGAGAGGGATTGTGAACTTGTCTCTGTGACTCATCCTGTAGAATGAGGCTATAAGGAATGTCAAGAGAAGGAACAGGCTGCGTTCATGAGGAGATTGCTCCTAACTGTAACAGATGTGTCATTCAGACCCATAAGGAATTAATATAGTATATCCTCCTCTTCCTCCTTTATTATCCCTTCCTTAGCAGCACAAACACACTTATTCTTATTGTTCTTCTTTATAGCACCCAATTCGTCCCATAACTTCTTGAGCCAGTTGAAATAAGAAGCTACATCTAAGGACCCTTGATGAGTGTTACTGATTTCCCTTTTTAGCTCAAAACCTTACCCATTCTGATGCAGTAGCCCGTGTCCGTGTTGATAAAGTGTTCAACCCATTGAGGCCAGTTGCACGAAGTCAAGCCAAGCTTTTGCATGATGTTTCCATTCAGCTGACATGGCCGGGAAGAAGCAACCATTCGGAAGCTGAGTGCCCGAGCTCGAGATATGAAAGCTACATCTGCAAGCTTGAGCCCAAGACTTGAACTGACTGAATGCTGATCATTGACGCCGATCGATGAGCGGCCGAGGAGCTACAAGTGTGCCCGAGGCAAGAGAGCGTCCGTTTTTACTATGCCGAGGCTGAGCGACTGAACACAAGTCAAGAGCACCTGAGCATATTACTTCGGCTCTACGTGGCCTTATATTATTGGTCGATTGTGACTATTTTACTAGCTTATCCTTGGGGCTATCTATATAAACCCCTTAGCATTGTTTATTTTAGGGACCTAGTTTTTTAGTATTGAATGATTAGCAAGTTTGCTATTGTATCTCTATTGTGAGCCGAACCCTGTCGTGGGATTATATAGAACTTGTGTCAACCAGTAGATTCCATTTGAACTTTCTTCTTTAATCATTCAATTTACAAGAAGCTTGTTAAGTCTTCTTGAGGATTATTGCCTAGTTTTAGGTGATTCTTTGTCATTCAAACCGAGTAGCCCTAGTTTTAGGTGATTCTTTGTCATTCAAACCGAGTAGCCCTAATACTTGTTCCTTAGGTTCGTTTGGATTGAAGCTTATAACTGTCTAGCTTCTATCTTTACTTTTTCGTTGAACCTTTTCCGCTGTCGTTTGTGTCCGATTGCTAAGCTTCCAAGTTAGCTTGCACCATCTTGGTATCTGAGCACGGTTTGAGCTTGCTCTTATAACCCCAATCCTGTTCTACGTTATCTTAAAATTCCCGTGCGTTTGTGTCTTTAGTTTCATTTTCGTGTTCTTATCGTTGTTACTGTGTTATTATTGGTGTTCTTATTACAAAAAAAAAAGTAAAAAAAAAAAAAAAAAAAAAACTCAAAAATTTTATTTGATTGTTGGTTGTTTGGAGTAAACAACCATAGATTCATGTTCACCGCCGACTTGTGATTCTAGAAAGTAGTTGTTTTACATCGTTTGACGACTAGGGTTTCTCAAGGAATTGTACGGCCCGACCAGGTGTTGCTGTTGACAAACCCTAGTTCAGTTTGGTTGTTTATTGTTGAAAACTGGTGACTAATGGAGAAGCAACCTTAAATCTTGCTTGATTTCTGGACTGTGAACAAAGTTCTACAGGTGTCCATACACCAGAGTTGAGAGTTCATTGTTCCATTGAAGAAGAAAAAGGGAAGGCGTCGTTGCCTAGAACCCCAGGTGAAAATTTGTTGGCAGAAAAGAGAAAAGTGGATAAGGTTAAACCCTAATCCATACAAAGGAGGGACCACTTTTGATCATAGAAAGGTAACGTGTCCGAGTTTTCCAAAAAGGGAAACAGAGGGGTAGATTCTCCTAGATTATCCTTTTCTTTATGCCCGTGAAATCTCATTAGTAGATCTCTAGAGTAAATTCTTCTACCCGAGATACTACTAACTTGTTTGAGCATATAGGAACTTGTGCGTGGGTGACCGAAGTCCAAAATTTATAGTAAATTCTTGACCTCCCGTGCGCAGTTAAATAGCGTCCGTTCAATCCAGTCGAATCAATTCACTCTTGACGAAGAAGAAAGTATGACTTGACAAATTTGGAGAGTCTTAGAGAAATTGATCAAACCGAGGAAGCCATTGATTACAAGTTTTCGAGTGATCGAACCTACAAATTGATTGGACCCGAGCTCCACAAGAAAAAAAGTAAGGGAGTGCGTAAGGTGATTTCTAACCTTAACATTTTCTTGTCTTCGATTTGTGTAGGCTCAATGGCTGGAAATAGAGAGAAAAGCATTGAAGCGCCCGAGGTGTCATTAGCCGATCTCTTAGCTCGATACGAGGCATCAATGCTGAGGTAAAATGAGTAAGTGCTCGAGTAGCCAACCTCGAGCAGGAGAAAGCGTCTGTGGCCTTACCTGGGTCCGACGCTAGCACTAGCAATTCAACTCCTATGAAATCGAAGCAATTTGCTGAACTGGCTCGTCAACAACGGTTGAGAAACGAGGCCATTTGCAATGAAGCTATAGGTAATCCCCGAGCTGAAAAAAATTTGGGCTTTCCCCAAGCAGATCAACACAACTTGGGCAATCCCCAAGCTGAACAATAAAACTTGGGAAAACCCTGAGGTGATAGACTACCACTTCCAAGGCCCCGAAGACAAGTCGTGGTCGTTAATGAAGAAGTTGATGATGGAGAGCTTCCCGATGCTGAAGCTGAGTATGAGCCACCGTTCATTCAACGAAGGCAAGTTCAACGAGGCCGTGGAAACCTTCAAGGTCGAGGCAGAGGTGCATCTGTTGATAGGAATTATGAGCGTGAGGCTGATGACTATTATGATAAGTATTCAGAACCAATCCGAGGTGCTCGAGATTCAAACTTGAACAGTGTCAAGATCACTATTCCACCCTTCAGAGGAACTAGTGATCCGGACCAATATCTTGATTGGAAGGTTCGTTTGGAACGAATATTTGAGATAAATGAGATGACCGAGAAAAGAAAAGTTGCACATACTATTGCTTCGTTTGAGGCATATACTTCTACTTGGTGGGAATCTGATAAGAGGATGAGAATGAGACATGTTTTTCCCCAAGATTCTTACTTGGGTGCAGTTGAAGAGAGCGATGGATGCTAAGTATGTGATCGTCAAATATCGGCAGGAACATCTTCGGAAGCTCTATGATCTGAAACAAGGGTCCAAATTGGTTGAAAAATACTATGATGAGTTTGAAAAGATTCGATTGGCTCTTGATTTGGAAGAAGATAATGAGCAAGCCATCATTCGGTTAAAAAAATAGAATGACTTGAGATGTGTCATCTCAACTACGACTGCATGTGTATCAAATGTTGGATGATGTTTTCCATGCAGCCGTTGATGCTAAGAAATGGGTGAAGGATGATAAAGCAAATCGGTAACGAGGGGTTACTACTTCGACTCCTTTAAACCACGGTAAAGATTGAAAGAGTCCGAATCCTACAAGTGCCAACACTGGCCGAGATATGAAGAAACCCTTCGAAAGGGGAGTGACCGTTAATAACTCCAAGGAGATGGGAGGTAAAGCTCAACTTAATACTCCCGGTGCTTCAAATATTCAGTATCATAAATGCAGGGGTTATGGTCACATGGTTAAAGGGTGTCCTACTCACAAAGTTATGCTTTTGCTCGAAAATGGAACCGTCCAAGAGCAAGCGAGTAACTCCGAGAAAGAAAATGGAGAGGAGACTGACCGAGTTGAGAATGATGATGGTCGAGAAGCTACCGAAGCTGACCATCCGGAAATGTTTCTCGTGGTTCATAGGAACTTGAGCACTATGAACTTGGAAGAAGAGTATAACCAAAGGGAAAATCTCTTCCGTTTGAGGCGTCAGGTGAGAGTGAGAGTGTGTTCGATGATTATTGATTAGGGTAGTTGTGCAAATGTGGTGAGCCAAACCTTGGTTTCACAGTTGGGGCTGTCTATCTTAAAACACCCTCATCCATATCGATTGCAATGGTTGAACGAATGTGGAGAATTGAAGGTTGTTAAGCAAGTGTGGATCAAGTTCAAAGTGGGAATTTATCAAGATGAGATGATGTTTGATGTGATTCTGATGCAAACTTGTCATTTTCTATTAGAGAGACCGTGGAAGTTATTGATTGGTCGGTTATTCATTACAGATGATCCAACACTTACACTGCTAAGCTCAGAGGAGAGAACTTTATTCTCAAACCATTGTCTCCAAACAAGTCAGTGAGGACTATAAACGAATGAAGGAGCTAAATGAAATGGCTAAATCTAAGTCTCCCATGGGGACACAAATTGTGGCCGAGGACAAAGAGACACCGCCCATGACAGGTACTATTTGTGCAATTATGCAACCGGGCGAGTGACTTCCAGGCAATGATCCAGGCAAGCTGATGATTTGCCTCGTGCATAAGGGTATCCTCTTGAACTCTAATGATGATTTCACTAACAATAACCCTTTGCCCAATGCTGTATAAAGTATTTTGCAGGACTTCGAGGACATGTTCCCTGAAGAAATGCCAGGTTCCCGTGTTCACAAATCGCGAACAAGCCAGCCTACCGGTGTAATTCCGAAGACACCAAAGAGCTCCAACGATAGCTGGATGAACTGCTGAACAAAGGACTGGTTCGAAGAGCTTGAGTCCGTGCGCCATTCCTTTTATACGTGTCCCAAAGAAAGATGAAACATGGCGAATGTGTGTTGATTGCCGGACAGTCAACAAAATTACGTAAAGTATCATCATCCTATTCCTCGATTAGATGACATACTTGATAAATCGAGTGGTTCTTCTTGTTTTTCAAAGATAGACCTCAGGTCCGGTTACCACCAAATCCGAATGAAAATGGGTGATGAGTGAAAAACTACATGCAAGACCAAATTCGGTCTCTATGAATGGTTAGTAATGCCATTTGGCTTCTCTAATGCCCCGAGCACTTTCATGCGATTAATAAACCATGCTTAAATCGCTTATAAATAAGTTTGTTATTGTGCATTTCGATGACATAGTTGTTCATGGTAAATCTGTAGATGAACATGTCGAACACTTAAGACTTGTACTTGATACACTTAGAAGCGAGAAGTTGTATGCTAACTTCAAGAAATGTAATTTTTGTGTCGAGCGTGTAGTCTTTCTTAGATTTGTTGCGAGTGCTAGTAGTGTAGAAGTCGATGAGTCCAAAGTCGAAGCAATTAAAGATTGTCCAACCCCTACTTCGGTGACTCAAATCTGTAGTTTTCATGGGTTAACTAGTTTTTATAGGAAGTTTGTCCGTGACTGTAGCACCATGACAACTCCCTTAGCCGAGCTGGTTAAGAAAGACAATCCATTTGTGTGGGGGGAGTCCCAAGAGAGAACTTTCCAAGAGTTGAAACTGAGGCTAAGTTCTGCCCCATTACTATGACTCCCTAACTTTGTGTGGACTTTGAAATGCTACTGCCTCTTATTGTCTGCTCTATCTAATAGCGAGTCACTGTTGTTGTGTATAAAGTATAAACCATGGAATAGAACATAGTTATCAGGGCCTTGCATGATGTTGGTACTACTATTGAAATACAACCATAGAAGTTTTTCATAAGTTATATTTCAAAGTGTGTGCAACATTTACAAATCTAAAAGAAAATTTTTTACACCCACTTCTACAAAATCGATGGACCAACCAATCAAACATAATAGCACCTTTAAATTTATAAAAGACTGAACCTATTAGCTAATTTGAACAATATAACGAACCAAAGCAGCAACAATAAAAATACAAAACAACATCGCACCTTCTTTCCAGCTAATCTCATGACTTTGGATCTTCCTCGAGTAAACTTGACTTTTGTTCGCTGAATATCCATGTTGATTGTTAGAACCGAAGCCTTATTTTCTCATTAGCACTTGTTTTCGATTTCTATAACCAAAAAAATATAAATATTCCAATTTCAATTGTCTGAAGTTAAACCCTAAAAGACATAAAATGTGTTAAAAACTAAAATTGAACATAGGTGAGCAAAAGTGTCATTGCCAGCAATATTGGAATCTTCCTTGCCGATTTCGTATTTGTCTTACTTCTTACAGATTGAGTCAGCCAAACCCCTAACCCTTCAAAACCATCAATTTCCACAGAACCCAGCAGACAGATTTGAATCCTGAGTTCAATCTGCTTCACTTGATGAAGAACAACAATCTAGTCCATGGGATCTTTATGTAAATCATAACAGAAAGAAGAACAGGGGTAATTTTATTTTCCCAATTAATTAAGTAGATTATAGAGCGGGTGAAATTTGAGAATTTTGGCGGAGAATTTTTTGGAGCGAAATATTTTGGGAGGAAGGGAAATTTAAGAAATATTTTAGTGGGAATTTCGGGCAGCTTTAGAGCACGGTTATATGGGTAGTTTTTACTAACGTAAAGAATACCCCTTAAAGTGTTGCCTTACATCTAAATAAGTGTTGCCAAATATTTTATGATTTGGCAACACTAACTAAGCGTAGTCTTTATAATTAAAAGAAGCTCTTTACAAGCGTTGCCAGAAAAGCGTAGCCAAAACCTTTTAACAAAAGCCACCTCTTGAAAAGGGCTGCCACAGATATTATTGGCAACACTTTTTATGCGTTGCCTAGAATTAATGTGGCCTTAGGCCAAATTTATTGTAGTGCAAACTCAGCAGCCCACTCCTTTAGAATAATTGGCTTGTTGTTCATGGTGTAAGGCCCCGAAAACAAAACACCATCTCTATCTTCAATAGAATTAAATTTAACAACAAAGTAGCCAGAGTTATGGTAGTATACTTTTAGTTTTGCAATGAAATTCTACACTAGTGCTATGAACCGCTCAAGTGCAGCAATTGTTGGTGAATCCCCTACCACATACAAAATAACGCTTGCTTCTATTTTCAAGTTTCCCTTTCCACCTCCTCTTTGTTAAGTTCAATCACTTTTTCCCCATCCTTCACAATTGGTGCCACATACCTTAGATTCATTCCCCTCGCCGCCATTTGGTTACCCTTAAACAGCCCAGTCCATTCTTTTTTTTCCTCTGGTTTCCCAAATCCAGTCGGGCGATGTGTTGTAGTTGCAGGCACCACTGCAGCTTGCTTGGTTGATGTCGGCTTATCATTCACAATCGATGCCTTATAGCTCGTCGATACTGTGTTCGAAATATGGGTACCGGATCCAGTAGCTACTTTTGGGATCAAGTGTTGTGACATTTTGAGTTCACCTTGTACTGTTATCCGTGGAGGCCATTTTTCATCCTCATAATCTGTGCTTCTAACGCTTCAAACGTAGTTGAGAGAGTGTTTATACTATATATACATCATATATATTTGTACGGATATAAATAAGTAAGATCCTATTTGGGTGATCTCATAAGTCCATTAGTAAATATTTGGTAACTAAAAAATATATGGGCTTATAAGCCCGTATTCAAAAAATCCAAAAGAGAGAAGTTAAGAGCCCGTTTGGGTTGGCTTAAAAAAAGTAAATGCTTAAAAGCACTTTAAGTGCTGGAGCTTATTTTATAAATAATCAGTTACGTGTTTGGATAGAAGTTCTGAAACTGAAAAAATGTTGCTGAGATATTTTGTAAAAAGGTATTTTTTTATGTTAAATAATTAAAATATCTTTAAAATAAATAAATAAGAGGAAAATATAATCCAGGGCATTTGTTAGTTAAGGTAATAATAGAATTAGGAATAAAATGGTAAAATAGTTGGTCAAACCAAAACAGCTTTTAAGCCAAAAGCAAAAAGCTGGGATTATCCAACTTATGGCTTTTAGCTTTTTCTGAGCTTAAAAGCCAAGCAGGGGCGTACTTAGGTGTATTAATGGGGTATCAATTGATACCCCTTGGTCAATAAATTAAACCGTGTTTATAGGTAAAATTATTTTAATAAGAATATATACTAGTTTTGAGTCCTCTTAGCAACAAAAATTTATCTAGCTTAGGGGTGAAAGGGTATCAAAGTTATGACTGATGTCCTTAGTTCGAGTTCCATGCACAACAATTTTTGAATCCCATTGGCAAAGTATTTCGTAACTTCTCAGAAAGTGGCTTATAAGTCACTTTTGGCTTATAAGCTGCTTAAAATAAGCTCACCCAAACGGGCTTTAAAATGAAAAGTTTGGACTTAAGTTATTTTCAAATTTTAGAAATATATCATTCTTTTTTGGACGGACAAATATGAAAGTATATATGACAAACAAATAACCGATTGAAGAAAATAACAAAATATGTGTCAGAGCTTAAGCTAAATAAAAGAAAATGAGCAAATGATTAGCAGGAAAGGAAAAGAAGAAGAATTTTAGTAGAAAGACTGACCAGGATTTGCATTATATTGAAGGTTTTCCCTACATCAGCTGCAATTACCCATTATAGAACAACCACGCCAAAAGTAAATAAAACCTCACTTTGTCTCAAAAACAGAAGCAACCCATTACCACTTACGAGGCTAAAATACACAAGAAAATTAACCAAAATCCAAGACGAAGGACAAGAGATCTTTAGAGGGGAAAATGAAGGGAAGTTGATGAAGAAATGAGCTAACTAAATAGTAGTTTGTTCGTTGAATGTTTGTGTGTGAACATGAATTTTGGGCATATGGCAGTGGGAAGAGGTGTATTGTCTTTGGCATGCAGTACTCCCTGTATATAAATTTATTTTATATGGCAATATCTCTTTTTAATCTTTCCCAAAAAGATTGTCATCTTATTTTGAGTAGAAACAGTTTACTTTTATCATACAAATTTATATGACTTGTTTTAGACCACAAAATTTTAAAATTTTTTTTTTTTTTAAAATTTCGTACCAAGTTAAACGCCGCTACATAAATTGAGACAGAGGGAGTATAAGCTTAGTTGTATTTAACTAGCTCAGGTTAGATGGTAGTTAGCGAGTAGTTAGTTTAACTAACTCAGTAAGTGCTAACAGACTTAGGTAGTTAGTATTGATATTTAGTTATACTAACTAAATATTTAGTTATGAAATAGCTAGTTCTTCCTCATTTCCATTTGGCTTTATACATTCATTCTTTTTCTTCTTCTTCTTTTTTTTTTGTTCGTAAAATAATTAAAATACTCATGTATGCTGTATTATGAACAAACTTTTTCCAAGCCTTATGCTGAATTTTGTCACTGGAATGCTTGTTGAGAAAATGTGGTTATAATCTTCAGAGTTAAGCAAGATCCAACCTGATATTGACCTATTTCTCTAATCTCTGATAGTTTTATTTCACTTGCTCAAGTGAATATGAAAGATATTTGGACTATGTACAAAGGTGATCAATATCTTGTCTTGTAATATCCGTTGCCTCTTGTAATTACCAGCTGTACATTGAAGACTTCATCAACTAAATTGTCTCCTATGTCTTCTTGTCCTTCACTCTGAAGAATCTCCTGATTTCCCTATGAAATTTAGAGTCCAGGATCTTCTCTATATTTTTCCAATTTTATCAGATATTACTAGAGGGACAATTATGGAGTCCATCAACAAAAAAGAAACAGATAAACAGAAGCTCGAGTCGGATAATCAGATCAGAAATAATTTTCCCACTTTACCACATGAAGTTGTCCTTGACATACTTTGCAGACTGCCCATAAAATCTATTATCCAGTTCAGGACCGTATGCATATTGGGGAATGCATTATCCCATGATCCAGAGCTTGTTTGTCTACAACTGTCCCAGGCAGTGAAGAATGATCCATGCCTTATTTTTCAATGTGATCACCCAACCAAGAATCAGCTTTACCATATGGAACTATCTGATCATGAAGACAGAGGACTTGTAAGGAAACTTAACCTTCCTTTTGCAACATCTATGCTGGAATTCAACGTTGTAGGCTCCTGCAATGGCTTATTATGTTTATATGATTCCTTACTCAATATTATTTTGCATAATCCTTTTACTGGAGACTACAAAGAGCTCCCCAAGTTCACTAAGTTTGAAGAGCAACAAGTAGTGTTTGGATTTGGATTTCATCCTATTACCAAGGAGTATAAGGTGATCAAGATTGTCTACTACTCAAATTCGGAGCACCGTAATGTTAAGGTGTGGATGCTATGCAGAAGTGATGTTCAAATATATAGTCTTAGTAGCAGTACATGGAAAAGCATGGGGAAAGTACCCTACTTTCTTGACCCCAAATCAACTGGAGTTTTGATGAATGGAAGGTTACATTGGTTGAGTATAAGGAGAAGGGAAAATGACCATTTTGATAGAACTATTGTTTCCCTTGGCCCAGATGATGAGAGATTTGATCAGGTCCCTTGGCCTGATTTCAGTTTTAACCTAAGTTGCTCGGACACCAGTACGGGTGTCCGACACGGGTGCGGATCTAGAGGTCGGATCCTTCAAGATCTAAATTCTATGATTCGGGGATACGGATCCTATTACAGATACGGGTGCGGGGATTCGGCTAAAAATAATTCAAAAAATTAAAAATAGAGTTTTAATCCGATCCTACACTTTTTGTTGGCCTTAAGAAACATTTCCTCTTTTGATTTTCTGTTGAGGTAAGGTAGGAAGACATCATTAGAGAGGTAACTACTACAAAATTACCCTAGCTTTGGCTTCACTTTCGGGAATTAAATTGTATCTTGTCTAGAACTTTTCGGCCGTCCGTGGTCAAAGTACCCATAAACGTTTGACCATATCCGACATGGATCCCACATCCATACCCATACTAGTGTCGTGTCGACACGGGTGCGGCACCAAAAGTGCCGTGTCCGAGCAACTTAGGTTTTAACCAACTTGACAGGTCTGATTATCATCTTGCAGTTCTCGGAGAGTGTCTTTCTGCTGTTTTAGTAAACCTTTGCATGAATGGATGGTTAGGAATTTGGGTGATGAAAGACTACAATGTGAAAGAATCTTGGATGATGATGCACTCTGTGAAGCGTTTATACTCACCAAGGAGTTTTAATGATGGTAAAGGATTTCAGTCTGGTAAATCGTCCAGATTTCTATGCATGCTAAAGAATGGAGAGATCTTGCTGGAGTACAATGGTGAAATCTTAGCCTCCTATAATACTGAGAATGGAGAATTTAGGAATATAATGGTTGAAGACATGCCAAATCGTTTTCAAGCTGTTGTCCATGTTGGTACACTCAACTGGATAAAGTTTTTGTGAGCACCATACTGCAATTAAAAGTTAGGTCATTGCTACCTGCTTTCACAAATGATTCAAGTTCCATAAGTAGTCATTATCATCCAATATCATTATCAGATTTGCAAATTTACTGTCCTGGAATTTCCATGTAATCTAAGTTGTCTGCAACTTCATTTTGTAATGTTATTCTCAGAGTTCTATAACATGACACATAGACAACACTTCTACCAAGCACGAAAACATTTTCCCGGTTATGTAGGAAAACTTCCAACATTATTTCAACTCTGATATTTAATACAATTGCAATAACAGATTAATCAGTTATCTAACCCAGTACATGTAAATGAGTGAATCAGGTGCTTGTTACCTTTATAGGTCTAATGTATTTAATGTAATTAGGTAATCTATTGTAGGTACCTTTAAACGATCCCTTTGCTCACTGTACTTGGAAAGAATGGCTGCACCTGTTGCCAAGGTTTCTTCAAGCATTCTGGATGAGCTACGGGCAGATTGCATTGCTAAAAGTATAGGACTGACACTATTTCCCTTTGACAAGTCCTAGCCAATATTTTATAGAATCTACGACACTGTTCTGACTAAGATTTAGTGTTATAATAACCTTATTCTTGACTTAGTCAGTTTGCACTTCGACACCACAACACACACAATCAACAGACACAAGGAACACGATGTTTTACGTGGAAAACTCCTTGCTCAAGGGAGAAAAACCACGACCCACACTTTGGTATTTTCGAACCAATCCACTAACACAAAGAGCAAGTTTCTTATTACAAGACTCTGTAACCAAGGGGCTACACTCTAGACCATAATCACTCAACAAAGCTAACCTCTAGCTTTACAAAGTAATCTCTCAAAAGTTCACCTAATACAATCGCTTCTAAGATAAGCAGATAGGTAATGACAATGATAACATAAAACAAGACAACTTACAAACCAAGAACCTAGACAAAATATCTAGACTCTATCTACTTAGCTCCACCAGTTGTCTTCTTTAGTTATCTCACATTGAAAGTTGCTGAATCGCATGTGTATGCTCTCAACTCTCTAGTTGTGAATAACTGTTTGACGGCTGCATCCACTACTTGTATTTATATGGGAATCAGAACCCTAGTCGAGTTCCACAAGAAAACCTTGTAATTATGCTAAGACAAGATTCTCTGTGGTTCTTTCCTTGTTCAAGTCCAACTCGTATTCGTACTTCGAAGACACATCAACGACACAACTTCTTTTAGTCTGACTAGGATGCATACTCGTACACGCGCCACTACTCCTGGTTCTACAAGGATTTGCAACCCTCAATCTTTTCGATCAGTCGTGCCCTTCTATACAAGGACCAGGTTCTCCTCCAGAACAACTGCGTCCTTCTCGTTTGTCATTCTTCAAAATATCTCCTCAACAAATTCCCCCTTTTTGATGATGACAAACAAATGTTGCCAAAGAGCCTGAGTAGACAAAATTTCCAAAAACACAAAGACAAATATACTGTTCGAAAATTTTAAAACAGATTATGAGTTAGGTCACAAGCACCCCAACATTTCCTTCTTCCCCCTTTTGGCATCATCGAAAAGATTCAAAATCCTACAGGAACAAGTTAGTATTATCTAGTCTAGAGCACAAGGCAATCAGGTCAACAAAAATTAACACACAGGAATAAGGCTAAGGGCCCAAATAGAACCAGATATTATAGAATAGAACCAAATCAAGCAAAAGAAATTTAAAACCATTCATCCAAGGCGTAATAACCACACAGCCCTATTAAGTACACAACAGTTAAAAGATTGTCTTAAAGTCACACATCAAGGAAGGACAGGGAGAGATAAGGAAGGATTTTATCAGGGACAGGAAGGAAGAAAAGTAGGACTTAGGTCTTCAAGTTGAAGTGCTTGACAAATGTTCAAGGTTCTTTGTATTCTTGGCCCTTTCCATCACCAGCTCGGCCTCATACTTGTGGCACTCAATTTTCAAGCGATCAATTTCTTGATCCTTCAACTCCAGCTTCTTCTGCAACTCAGAATTTTCTGCATTCACTTCAAGAACATGCTGCTCCAGCTCTTTTACTGCTGTAATTGCCTCCTCCGGTCCATAGTTCCCACTTTCTTCAGACTGCTCCTGCTTGACCTGCACTTGCCTCTTGGAAGCTCTCTTCTCTATGAAGAAATCACAATTTTTCAGCACATTCAGCCCAAACATTTGATTAATGGTTGGCTTTTTCCCAGCTTCCAAAGGAACCCCAAAGTGCTCAAGAACCTGCTGTAGGATGTAGGAATGCACCAAGGAATGTGGCTTCTGATCAGTATTTGCAATCCTTTTTATGTGTCTGATTATCAGACCAGGTAGATTGATCCTCACTCCTCTGTCCAGCAGGTCTTTGTAGGTCAAGTCAAGGGCACTATCCTCACTGTTCCTTTCTCCCCTTGGCAGTAGAAACCTATGAACAAACTCAAAAAATAACTGATGAGCCGGCTCCATCTCCTTCTTGTCAACTTTCCTCTCTTTCCTGAGTTTGGTTTTCCCTGAGAATTTTTTCACAACACTCAGAGGAGTCACTCCATCAGTTCTTTTTGGCCACTTCAACTTAATATACCTGCAATAACCCTCAGCAGGGACATCAAGTATCACTCCCAACTCTGTCCTCCCAAATTCAATCTCTATTCCCTTCACAACAGAAAACACTCTTCTGGCAGCAACTCTGCAATTTGTATAGAGCTCCCTGATTTCATCAGAATACAGCAGCCTGTCTTTCTTGGCAAAAAGGTCTAACCAGCCTTGATCCTCTACTTTCCTGAGTAGATATATCATATTGTGCTATTGCAGATCACTCAGGATGCTCCCAGCCAATTCCTGGTGTTTTGCAAAAAAGACTGTTCTATCAACCTCCTCTTCAGAGTCTTTTCTCTTCTTCTTGCTTTCCAACTCACTGTCTGTATCTGAGTCACTAGGTTCTACAAAGCTTCCTGCTTCATCACTTTCTTCCTTGGCCTCAACAACTTTTCTTTCGTTCTTCTTCTCCTCCTGTATTCCAGCACTCACTTTCTTGACTTCCTTTTCCAACTTCCCCACCTTCTCTAACTGCTGCTTCAGGGCAGACCTGGTTGCCACCCTTCTTGGTGCTGGCTGAGCAGCAGTTTTGTCATCACTTTCAGTCCTCTTCTCCTGAGAGTTCTGACTGCTTTCATCCACCAGCCTTCTTTTGGGCACATGCTTTCCCCCTTTCAACAGTCTCCTTCTCTTATCAACATCAATTTTTGTCTCACTTACAAACACAACTTCCTCTTCTTCACTCTCTTCCAACAACTTCTCATCTTCCACCCCAAACTTTTTTTTTACACTCTTCTTTTTATTTTCTTCAACTTTCTCTATGATTTTCTCACTTTCACCATTTCCCTCTTGAATTTCCTCATCAGAATCAGTCTAATTTAGTTCTGCATCATCAGCCACAATAGGAACTGAGCGAGAACCAGGTTCTTTACTTAAGTCCTTTGCAGCCTTAGCAGAAATGGGTCCTCCAACTCCAGGACCCTCTCCCACATACAACCCATGAACTTTCTCAATAGGAACAACCTCTAAACTAGGTTCGTTGACATGCTCCTTTTGGGATTCATCAGAATCCTCTTCTCTCAATCTTTCCAACACGTTTTCAACTACATTAACCTCCACCGTTTCCTCAGTCACTAGGGGCACATGAAAACTAGACTTAGTCATAGGTTCCTCCTGAACAATCTTCAAGTTCTCCTTAACTACATTCTCCTTATCAGGCATTCCACTAGGCTCTATCTTTTCTACGATTTGATCTAGTCATTTAACCAATGTTTCAGTACTCGATTTTCCAGGACTTTTTACAGACTCTAAAGCAGTAGAATCAGATAGAGTAGAGTCATGTTTTACCTCAACTGGCTTTTCAGAGGAAACTGGTTCTGTCGGCGTAGGAGACGAGGATCTGACAACAGTCTTCTTGACACCTTTCTTTCCTGCCCTTTTGAGAAATTTTACCCTAGCTTTGACAATTCTCTCTGCGAGAGTAGAGGGAGGGTGGGTTTTGGAGTAGATTTTTTGGACGTTTGGGTCTTTGAGGTTTTGGTAGGAGAAGCTGAAGAGGATTGTGCTTGAGACATGGCGACTTTTTGGTTAGGATTTCTGGGAGAGAATGAAATTTTTGCTTCGATTTTAGAGAGAGAAAGAGGGCGGGGTAAGACAAGATTTTGCAAGTGTTTATTTCTCTTCCTGTCAATTGTGTAATGAGAAGAAGTAATGGGGGTCAGGGGTTTTCTCTAGGGAAAAGGTGCTAATAATGACTAAAAGGGAAAAAACAGCTTTTTGAAGTTTTGAAAACCGAGAAAGTAGGAGATGTGATAGTTACATAGACTTATCCATATAAGGCCTTTTTAAACAAGTGGTGTCCGGTTAAGTCTAGAAGAGGTTTAACCAAAAAAGGAATTATTCCTATAGTCAAGGACGGTTACATGAACATGGGAAGCCTTCCTTGACATACATATATAATTGACAATCAATTTTAGTTATGCCACTTAACATAAATAGCTGTATAGCTGTACCTGGACATGGTTCCTCATGCTTGCCTTGGTTCCTTTTACGTACCCTGTAGGTTCTTTCATGGGAACACATTAGCCCAACCTGGTGCTACTCAGTTGAACAAGTATACTTAATAAAGTACAAAATTTAGACTGGACAATAACAACAATAGTTACAAACAGGTTGCTGATTAACTAACCAATCATTGGGGAAAAAATGCTGAGTCATCCGTGTATTTTGGTCATCCCTAACTCCAATCTGTTCCTCTCAAACTGAACTTTCTTCATTGCTTTGGTAAAGATGTCAGCAATTTGATCTTCAGTCCTGCAAGAATTCATAGTAATCAGACCCTTTTCTACATTATCTCTAAGAAAATGGTGTCTAATATCAATGTGTTTTGTTCTTTTATGTTGGACTGGGTTCTTGGCAATGTTCACTGCACTTGTGTTATCACAGAAAATGGGCACAGCTCCACATTTAATTCCAAAGTCCTCCAACTGCTGTTTAATCCATAGCAATTGTGAGCAGCATGATGCAGCTGCTATATACTCAGCTTCTGCAGTAGATAAGGCTACTGAGTTCTGCTTCTTTGTTGCCAAAGAAACTAAGCAGGGACCAAGAAAATATGCCATTTCTGAAGTGCTCTTCCTGTCCGCCAAGTGATCTGCATAATCTGCATCAGCAAAGCCAATTAGTTCAAAAGTACCTCCCCTTGGGTACCATAGACATAGATCCTGAGTTCCTTTCAAGTATCTCAAGATCCTCTTCACAACTGTCAAATGTGATTCCTTAGGCTTGGATCGAAATCTAGCACACAGTCCCACACTATATACAATATCAGGTCGACTAGTTGTGAGATAGAGGAGTGAACCTATAATTCCTCTATATTTTGTCTCATTTGTAGAAGGACCTAGTTCATCCATATCCAGCTTGGTTCCAGGAGCAATAGGAGTAGTCATTTCTTTTGCTCTTTCCATGTCAAATTTCTTCAGAAATTCCTGGATATATTTTTGTTGATGAATCATGGTTCCTTCAGGCATCTGTTTTATCTGCAATCCTAGGAAGAAATTGAGTTCTCCCATCATGCTCATTTCAAATTCACTACCCATCAATTCAGAAATCCCTTGCATAGCTCCTCATCAGTGGCTCCAAAAATGATATCATCAACATATACCTGAACCACCAATAGATCCTTTTCTTTCTTCTTTAAGAATAGCATGTTATCAATCTTCCCTCTTGTAAAACCATTTTTCAGTAAGAACCCTGATAGTCTTTCATACCAGGCTCTTGGAGCTTGCTTCAATCCATAGAGTGCTTTATCAAGTTTGTAAACATGATCAGGAAATTCACTGTTCACGAAACCTGGTTGTTGTATTACATAGACTTCTTCATTAAGGTAACCATTCAAGAAGGCACTCTTCACATCCATCTAATACAGTGTAAACTCCATGTATGTAGCAAATGCAATCAACATTCTAATGGCTTCCATCCTGGCTACTGGTGCAAAAGTTTCATCTTAGTCAATTCCTTCCTCCTGACTGTATCCTTGGACTACTAATCTAGCTTTGTTTCTTGTTACTATACCATGCTCATCCAGGTTGTTTCTAAACAGACACTTTGTTCTAATTATTGATCTGTCCTTTGGCTTAGGAACCAGGTGCTACAATTCTTTCAAACTGATGTAATTCATCTTGCATGGCTAGAACCCAATCTGGATCTTCTAAGGCTTCTTTTACATTCTTTGGTTCCAGAGATAATAGGAAAGCAAAGAATGCACAGAAGTTCTTCAAGGCCGATCTGGTCATAATTCCAGTATCCAGTTCAGATAATACATTCTCCAAAGGATGAGAACTTTGATGCTTCCATGGCCTGGGTTGGATATGGCGAGAAGGACTTTTAACACCACTTTGGGTAGGTTCTTCCTAATTTGATGTGTTATCAACTTCATCTGCTATTCCCCCCGTCACATTGACTCCTTGTTCACATGAAGTTGAATCCTCGCCTGATTCCTCCTTCTCTTCTGGATCTTCAGAGTTAGCTGCACTATCTTCTAGAGTAAGGCCAATAGCTTGATCATCTACTTCATTTTCATCAATTTCCTTATCAGATTCATCAAATACCAAATGTATACTTTCCTCCACTGTTTGTGTTCTTTTATTAAACATTTTGTATGCTTTGCTTTGAGTAGAATACCCAAGGAATATTGCCTCTTCACTTCTTGCATCAAACTTCTCCAAGGGTTCCTTGCCGTTGTTGTGGACAAAATATTTACAACCAAAGGGTCTCAGATGTGCAATATTCGGTTTCCTTCCTTTGAGAAGCTTATATGGGGTCTTGTCAAGAATGGCTCTTATGTAGCATCTGTTCAACAAATAACATGCAGTGTTTATTGCTTCAGCGCAGAAGTTTCTTGCAAGACCACTTGACAGCAACATAGTCCTTGCCATATCCTCCAGAGACCTATTCTTCCTTTCAACTACTCCATTTTGTTGTGGAGTTCTTGGTGCAGAGAAATTATGATCAATGCTGTATTTTGCACAATACTCAGAAAATTTTGAATTTTCAAACTCTGTTCCATGATCAGATCTAATGCTGACAAGTTCTAGCCTCAATCTTTTCTGCACAACACCAGCCCAGTCTTTGAAGTTATCAAATGCTTCATCTTTGGATGCCAAGAATAGGGTCCATGTATACCCTGAGTAGTCATCAACAATTACGAACACGAACATCTTTCCTCCTCTGCTCCTGACTCTCAGAGGTGCACACAGATCCATGTGTATCAATTCGAGTGGTTTTGATGTGCTCACCACCTTCTTTGATTTAAAGGATGATCTCACATATTTTCCTTTAACACAAGCATCACACATTTTTATGTTTTCAAATTTCTTATTAGGCAATCCACGAACCAGCTCCTTTGATACTAGCTTGTTAAGCTGTGAAAGACTAGCATGATCCATTTTTTTGTGCCACAGTTGAGAATCACTTTCGTGCACATTCAGGCATGTTAAGTTGTTTTCAGGCAGTGATTTCAGTGATGCTTTGTATACATTGTTCACTCTTTTTCCTTCCATAACAATTTCTCCACTCTGTAGGTTCTTCACAATACACCCTACAGAGGAGAAACTCACTTCATTTCCTCTATCACATAGTTGAGAGATACTCAGCAAGTTGTGTCTGAGACCATCGACATTGTATACATTTTCAATGGCATGATCCAGGGTTCTCCCAACTTTTCAAATTCCTGCTATCTGACCACTTTTTCCTCCCCCGAAGGCTACACTGCCTCCTTGAAATGCTGCGAGTGAGAGAAAGTTTCCTGTATCTCCTGTCATGTGCCTTGAACAACCATTGTCAAGAATCCAGCTTGGGTTGTTCTCCCTCACTCCAGACTGCAAAATAAATTAAGGGTTAGCTTTAGGAACCCAGACAAGCTTGGGTCCCTTCTTATGAGAAAATAGATAAATCAAATCTTTCTTAGCCCATTGAGGTAGAACGCTTCTTTTATTTTTGGTCTTTGCCTTGCTTGCATTCATTATCCTTTGTCAGTAATGCCCAGTTTCTCCACAAAAGGTACACAACATGTTGCAAGGAAAACCCACATATTTGCTTTTAGGATTATATGGAGGCAGTGGTTTTCTGAATCCTAACCCTTGCTTTCCTTTGTTCTGATTTTCAAGGACCCAATTCATTGTCTCAGTGGACTTATTCCATTTTGTTAACCTGGTAAGCTCATAGTCAGACTTTTCAACCTTCTGATTCAGAATCCTGTTTTTCTTAGTTTCCTGGTACAGGATCTCATTTGTTCTTTTAAGTCCATTTTCGAGAAAAGTTTGAACTTCACTTATTACTTGCTTACCATTAACACTCTCCTTTAACTGATTTAATTCTAATTCTAGTCCTGTGATCTTAGAGTTTGACACAAGAGTCTGCCCTTTAATGGCATTGATTTCTTCCAGCTCAATATTTTGTTCTTGAAGACTCTCGTGTTTAGTTCTAAGATTACTTATATCTTCAGTTAATTTATCTTTCTCAATTTTTTTCTTTTTCATAACCCTCAATAAAAGTGGCAGCAATTAAAATCAAATTTTCAGTAGAGTATGTGTGCAGATTTTCTTTAAGCTCAAAGAGATTTACCTCTGCTGAATGAGCAGCTTCTTCTCCATCAGTTGCCATAAGGGCTGAGTCCTTCTTTTGGTTATCTTCTGTGTACATCTCTTTCAGATTCTCCCAAACTTCTTTGGTAGACTTGTATTCAAGTACCCTTGCCAACACATCAGTAGTCAGCCATTTTCTCAAGTACAACCTATGTTTGGCATTTGCCTGCAACCAGTCTAGGTCTTGAGGATCAAGTTCTTCTACCAACTTCGGAACTAGAACCCCATTTTCTGCTCTCTTGACAGGAACATGAGGTCCTCTTTTCACAATCAACCATAGACTGTAATCCATTGCTTGAAGGAAGTTATTCATCTATTTCTTCCAACACTTGTAGTTTGTCCTATTAAACACATATGGCTTTGAAGGGTCTCTTCCTCCTCTGAACTCTCGAGGATCCTCCTTGTCTGAACTAGCATTCGACAACCCCATTAGTGCTAGTGGAGAATCATCTTCAGATTTCTTTTCTTGATCAGATTCACTGTCAGTAGGTCTCCATGTAGCATAGAAAGTTTCATTTCTTTTTCTTCTTTCTGCTTTGAAGTTTGGAGGTCGTCTCGCCTTCTTCTTGTCTTTGTCATTCTCTTTTGATGCTTCCTTTTCCTTTTCTTTTGTTGCCCTGTTCTTCATCCATTCAACTTCCCACATTGGACAATCCATGACAGCATGGTCCTTCTTGAAACACTTGAAGCATCCAGAGTAATCTGGATTGTCAACTATATCCTTCTTCCAGAGCTCTCCATTGTTATTTCTTTTGAATCCTCTGAACTTTCCCAAGTTGAACTTTTGTCTCAGAACACTAACCATTACAGCTTCAACTGATTGCAAATCAACATAATCCTCAGTTTCATCAGTTGCTTCGAGTGCAAGGGTCTTGTCCTTCTTAAGTGCTGGTTTAGTTTTCGAATCCTTCATCAACTCACGTGTTTTCAAACTTTCGACCAGTTCCTCAAGTTTGATGGATCTGAGAGGTTTGGACTCGATAATAGCAGTCATCTTGGGTTCCCAAGCCTCAGGTAGTACATTCAGAACGTTGTCCACCATCTCTACTTCAGGCAACTCCATATCTAGGGATCTCATCTCATTAGTGATAATGGTCAACCTGGTCATCATATCCTGGATTGATTCCTTCTCTCTCATAGAAAACAACTCAAATTGTCTTTTCAGCATTCTCCTCTTGGAGTCCTTCACTTCAGTAGTTCCTTCATGTGCAACTTCCAGGGCATCCCAGATTTTTTTTGCAGTCTTATAAGATGACACTCTATTAAACTCCTCAGGGCCAAGACCACAAATTACCAAACGTTTGGCTTTGTGGTTCTTTTCAATCATCTTATAGTCAGCTTCATTGAACTCCTCTTTTGATTTAGGCTCTTGTCGAGCAGCAACTCCTTCTCCAACTATTTTGGTAGGGATTAAATTCCCTTCAGATACTATAAGCCAGAGTTGGTAATCCTCAGCACAAATGTAGTTCTCCATTCTGTTCTTCCACCAAGCATAGTACTGCCCATTGAACTCTGGGGGCCTTAGAACTGACTGTCCTTCAGTGATGGTAGGTGGTGCACTCATGATTCTGATCCTCCTCAAGGTGTTAACATAGCACGAGAAGACCTGCTCTGATACCACTTGTTATAATCTAAGCACATCCTAAAGGACACTAGAAGGAGGGGTTGAATAGTGTCCACCGATTTTTCTTCTCAAGAACTAAATTCTTCTGTTCTTGACTCAGTCAGTTTGCACTTCGACACCACAACACACACAATCAACAGTCACAAGGAACACGATGTTTTACGTAGAAAACTCCTTGCTCAAGGGAGAAAAACCACGACCCACACTCAGGGATTTTCGAACCAATCTACTAACACAAAGAGCAAGTTTTTGATTACAAGACTCCGTAACCAAGAGGCTACACTCTAGACCCTAATCACTCAACAAAGCTAACCTCTAGCTTTACAAAGTAATCTCTCAAAAGTTCACCTAATACAATCACTTCTAAGATAAGCAGATAGGTAATGACAATTATAGCATAAAACAAGACAACTTACAAACCAAGAACCTAGACAGAATATCTAGACTCTACCTACTTAGCTAAACCAGTTGTCTTCTTCAGTTATCTCATGTTGAAAGTTGTTGAATAGCCTGTGTATGCTCTCAACTCTCTAGTTGTGAATAACTGTTTGACGGCTGCATCCACTACTTGTATTTATATGGGAATCAGAACCCTAGTCGAGTTCCAGAAGAAAACCTTGTAATAATGGTAAGACAAGATTCCCTGTGGCTCTTTTCTTGTTCAAGTCCAACTCGTATTCGTACTTCGAAGACACAGCCACGACACAACTTCTTTTAGTCTGACTAGGTTGCATACTCGTACACGTGCCACTACTCCTAGTTCTGCAGGGATTTGCAACCCTCAATCTTTTCGATCAGTCGTGCCCTTCTATACAAGGACCAGGTTCTCCTCCAGAACAACTGGGTCCTTCTCGTTTGTCATTCTTCAAAACATCTCCTCAACATTTAGAAACTAAATACAAATCCTGCCAGCATACATCACCATCGCTCACACATTCTATGGAAGTCAAAAGTTAATTCTCAATTGAAAACAATGAATGAATAATCTCAATAGACAAATTAGGTATCTCCTTTCAAGAATATGATTAGTGATGACGCTAACCAATCATAAGGCATAAAATTATCTTAGAACTGATACTTTTACAAATTTGAGCACATCAAGGGCCCAGAGATACGCTTTTTGCCTAATTTTACACTACATACTCGAAACAGTACTGTTTTCTTGCAAATAATATCATCATTTAAAATAACATGCATTTCGGTCTAACTCGATACTTTGTTAGAATATACAGCTCCAACTCGAATTACTGGATGATAAGACTCTTCAATACTAACCATGTAACACAATTATACAAAGAATTACATAATTTGGTCATAGCCAGGAACATAAAATCTCAAAATACTTTCACCTTAATCAATCAATCAATCGTGCTTCAATCTCAAATCAGTTTGGTGTGTTAACACATGAATCCTCAACACCCATCTGCTCCGTTCAACAATAGCAACAACTATGCCTCAATTCCAATTAAGTTAGGGCCGGCTATATGAATACTTATTGATCATGTTTCTCCAATTAAGCTCAATTCATGTCATCATGCAATTAGTAGAAATCATCTCTATGCATTCTTCCATTGTGCCCTAGCTGAATTTGTATTGAATACTTTTGTTTTAATAACTGCACAAGGTTCGAAACTCGGTAGATAATGGGCTCACCGATACTCTTCTCCCCTAAAATACTAGGTTTAAGTCAGCAGCATGATTCAAACTACTCCTCTAGTTGCACTCTTGTCACTAGATCAAAGCCATGGGGCCATTTAACTCCATTTCTATCAATATTAAAATTTCCCTTTAAGCCAAATTTGGATTCTCTAAACCTCAAACTTACCCTTGTAACAGTAACTACTTTATTCTCCTAACTGGGATCATCTATAAAATCCTTAATTGAATAACTCAAAAACGAAAAAGAAGAAAAAAAAGCAGAATGCTTGGAAATGAATTCAACATTAGAACATCATATGGAGGAAAAAATTAAAGAAGGGGGTTGAATGCATAAATTTGAAGTACAAGGAACATATCTGCAACTAAATCATATTACAAGGGTGTTTGTTGCAATTCATCTATACATTAAAGAGTTCCACCGCAAAAATGTGCAAAAAGGGAAAGGCATCAACCCATGTGAAATCCTCTACGTCAACTGTTTCTTGATCTGAAAAGTCATTTTATATGATATCATGTTCTATGCTTTATTAGGCTGCTTTATTTATCTCTAATTGCCTTTTTCTTCTTTAATTGTTGTCCGTGGAGTGAATCCAAATAAAACAATACTCCATTAGTTAACCATTCCTTCACGTTTTGTCTAATTCCTTACAAGTCATAAATCTTGCCATTACGAGTATATGCCTAATCCCAATTAATGCAATGCGACTCCAAAATTGAACTCAACATTTGTTAGCCATTTTTGATGACAGGATATTGAGAAAACTAAGCTGTTTGCCACATTCATGTTTTTTTATGTGCTTATCACTCTTTAATATACGTTTCTCTTAGTTATTGGATGGACGAAAATGAAAACGTTGTGTTACGACATTGACGCAAACCTCATGTTAGGATATCTCGTCTCGAAATTTGCTAATGATTTAACATATTTACCTCAAGAACAAGAATTAATATGAACTGACTATGCCTCAACCTCAAATTCTTTGGACTTGACTACACAAGTCCTATGTCTCCATTCTTCTTTGATCAGGGTATATATCAATCAAATGATTCATCTACACTAGACTATAGTTTACTGACCGTCTAAGTATCGGAATTTGAAACCGGTTATACTTTGCACATAGGCAGAATTTACACGAGTGTGGCACTAGAATAAGCAGTAGGCTTACGACCGCCCCTCCCAACCTTAAAAGAAATTAACAAGGTGCGGATATGAAGCTTAAAGTGAGTAGGGACGGATGTGGCTACGGTTCGCCAGATGTATTAACAAAATTATTAAATACTACAAAAATTAAATAAGAACCCAGTTACTAACACTTGAAACATCATCTTATATAATTCAGAACTCAAAATCATCTTATAATTCGGAACCCAAAAAACTCAAATCATCTTATAATTCAGAAACTAGACAAATTCAAATCAGGGACGCGCCTCAGCTTACTACTCCCCTCCCTAACCTTAAAGCAGTAAGCTCCATGAAATGACACTTGCACCATGTCTTCCACCAATTCTATTTCTACGTAATGTGCAATTGAGAAGGTAGTGTTTTGCTGCTTTCTGGGGGCTCTTTAGAGATAATCATGGCAACTGGTTGCTAGGATACCAGGTAAGTTGAAGCCTCGCTGAACTATGGAGCATCAAGGCAAGCTTAAAAGTAGCAATACAAATGGGTTATGAAGAAATAAAAGTGGAAACGGACTACCTCATTATTGTCAAGCTTATACAAGAAGAGGGCATACAATATATCCATTGTGGGTGATTATTGAAGATTGTAGATACTTATTGACTACGAACAAAGCCACAATTAAACATATCTACGGGGAGGCGAATCAATGTGCTGATTTTCTGGCAAATGAAGGGCACAACCATGCAGAAGAGTTGATACTTTGGAGAGTTGCACTCAAGGATATGGAGTTTCTTCTCCTAGCAGATAGAAGCGTGGCTTATGAAAGATTTTAAGATAGTCATGTAGTATTTCTTCTTGTTCTTTTCCAATTTAACCAAGAAAAAAAAAAAAAAAAAGAAGCAAGTGTCTTGACCAAGTTGCTCCATAACAGAAGTATATGTGAAGTTAGTGTAACTAGTGGGACTGGTAGTAGTTTCTCCAGACGTTCAGTCAAAAGAAATAAAAACTAAATACAAAGGAAATATTCAAACAACCTCGTTTATAATGTTCTACAAGTGCATTTCTATATTCAAAAATTTGTTAAGAATAAGAAATAACGTCAATATTTTTCGAAAACAAATTTATCCAGATCCAAGAAAACAAAACTCGATCTCTGTATAGCTAGTTTTAGTAGCTCACATTCCAAAACTACTTATAGTTACATGCCGAAAATTTATAGTACTTCAGTTGTATTATCCTAGTCGTTCTTAGTTACTCCAAAATTATGTTTTATTTGGGATTAGAGTACTGAGGCCTGAATGAAAAATAAAATTAAACAAACTTTAGCAGCAGTTATGAAGATAGCACATAAATCAAACGCATGAAGAGAATGTCCAACTATAATCACAGATATTTTAAAAAAAAAAAAACACTTGTGAAAAGGATATGAATAAGAAAATTTCTGTGAAGGATGTTTATCAGAATTATCAGTACAAGTCGCTCGTTAACCTATAGCAACCTAAAACAATGAGTACAAGTGTTACACGGATCGCTTTGTTCGGATCCTGACAGCTATCTAATGTTTTGAGAATCGTCCTTCGCTGTGTTTTTAAATCTATACAATCTGAACTCTCAATACTGTTAGAATGATTGTGTAAAAACAGAACTCTGAATCAAGTTTCCTATTCTGCTTGGTCTTCATTCATTACAGCCAGAGAAACTCACCTGGTGTAGCACAGAGATTTTCCATGTCGATTGGTTCCATTACAGATTGAGGAAGCTCGTTGGAAGATCTGAACAGGGTTTGCTGTCCGTTTGCATTATCTTGAATCTGCAAGCAGGGTGTCACCCCGCCTAACATTTCAGGAACAGCAGAGTGTTCTGGTTGTCTAAAATTTTCTTCGACCAATATTTTGGTTTCACCCTGCAATGTCTCCTCTAGATCAATATTGGTCTCACCCTGCAATGTCTCCTCTAGATCAATATTGGCCTCACCCTGCAATGTCTCCTCTAGATCAATATTGGTCTCACCCTGCAATGTCTCCTCTAGATCAATTCCCGCAGACCTTTCAGCTAGAATAGGCCTTTCCTCCTGCATGTCACTTACCCCCTGAAGCAAACCATCTGGAGTTGCAGCAGGGTCAAGCTCCCAGCACCCCTCCGGCAAGTTCATTGTTTCTCCTTTCAGTAAACGAGACGGCACCTGATGCGAAAATCGCAGCATCTCTCTTCTTGTAATCTTTCGGATCACATCCTTGTCCACATTTCTTTGGTATACAGTCTTGAACCCGTCTAATTTAACCAAAGGAGCAACATAAACACCAAAATCTTCAGAATAATCACTAAGGACCTCCACCATTTCATACTGGTGCCTCACTTCATCTGGCGTTTTCCTGTTCCAATCTGGCGACCAATTTCGATATATGGCCCAAACGTCTCCACTTTTTGGGTAGATTTGAACACACCCTCCTCTTCCAGCCTTCTCCCTACTTAGAAGATGAGAAAAAATGTTGACTTGCTCAACAATATCAGAGTTAAAGGCCCTAAATTTTCCACATGACTTGGTAAAACCAGAATCCAACCAGTTGACAAGCCCAAATTCACTATCTGTTTTTGAACTTAAGTAGCTGATATGAATCTTGAATGGCTGCACAGAGATAACTTGGCGGATCAGACAATACAAACGAGGCATACCATCTTCCTCATCATATAACGCCCATATCTGCTTTGGCTGGAAGCAATCCTCTGATCTATCCTTGTCAAAATCATGGAAGTCAGAGTCTGGGACTGTCATAGTCATGGACACAGTTTTCTTCATATCTGATTGATGAACGGCAACACCCAAGCCTGCTCGTTTAGATCTATCACTGGATTCATCAAGTTGGATATTTGCCTTTCTCTTTTTCTCAGCCTCTACAGCAGCAGTTTCTGACGCCAACCTGATCTCTTCCAGTTTCTTGCGGATATCTGTTCTTGCCTTGTCAATTAATAACTGTCTTGCATCAAATGAAGGAGCCGCAGGCCATCTTCTGATTGAAACTTCAGGAGTAGGAAGCTTGACATTTCTTCTCAAATTCTCATTTCCGTTTCCATCTGCCATTATGACTTCTGCAGGAGCTTTTGTAACCACTTCACCGTTATTGTAACTTATATTCTCCACAACAATTTTTCTCTTCTTAGCAGGCCTACCAGGCCTGCGGGGCAGTTGATCACCACTCACAGACCCATTGGCAACCACAGCAGCCACTGTTTTTGTTAGTTGTTGCTTCCCACGTGCTTTTCTTCCAGAGGTTTTCGTACTTGCCTGCTGGGCAAAACTGATGGCAGTGGATGACCCATTCGGATCCAGAACTCCAGCAGAAGTTCCAGGGAAGGAGCTCCATTGAAATGATAAATTGGAAACATGCTCCGAACCATGTTTGGAATGATGTCCTGGGACCCCATTATTTGCAGGATAAGCAGGTGATGTTGGAACATATGCAACACCACAGCCATGGCTTTTATATCCGTTCTCTGGCACATACGGCCAAGGGCTAAAAGCGTAGGAACCATTTGCCGGGGCCAACCCAGTTTCAACAGCTATAAAAACTCCACGACAGTTCTTACAAGACAGTCTTTTGTTCACATACTTCCTAAGATATTCATACTGAACCTGACAAGATGTACAAACGGTCCAAAATGTATCGTGCCTGCTATGAGAAGCTGAAGAATTGGAGTAATTACCATAGTTGCCAACACCAGAAGCATGCAGAGTAAATAAACTTCTCCTCTGATCATAAGAGCTTCTTTTAGCACGATCAGACAACACAGTCCATGCTTCCGAGACAAGCCTAAATGCACCATCAGCTCCTACAGTTTTGTTCTTATCGGGATGGAGTAACATAGCCATCCTTTTATATTGTTTCTTCAGCTTAGGCTTGTTTGCAGATGGATCCATACCCAGTATAGCATAAAAATCAAATTCTCCATTAAACTTCATCTCCGCAGCACTATGAACACCAAATGTCGCTACCATTTGCGATATGCCCTCTAAATGAGGACACAGCATCTGAGCTTTCAAAGCATAACTTTTTGCACCCACAAAGTCTCTCTCCACAAATTTCCTTTCAGCATTTGCTTTAGCTTGTAGTGCTTCCTCAATATTTGCCATGTCAAAATCCACAACTTTATTCCAATTTCCACCAAGAATGCTAAAGAAATCCTCACAGATAGTTACAGTTGAGAAATCCTTATATGCCTGCAATTAATCAAGAACTGCCATAATTCACAATTCAGTGTTTCTAGTTTTAAGGACTACATTTCACATCATTAATGGTAAGATGAAGTAATTCAAATTAGACGACCTTAACGAACTTAAACAAGACGCATACAAAGAACTCACAAAATCAAAAAAACACAACATACCAACATTCCAAAAGACTAATCAATGCAGATTCAAATTTAACTATCTAACCTACTGTAAACCAACAAACCGCTACGAATACAATTTTATCAGATGTATTTACAAAATGATACAACATTAGTAGAGGCAAAAACAACTAAATATCAAATCTGTATCTAGTTGTTCATTAACATTACATATGCTCTACATTTTCTACTAACAAACAAATCTCTAAACAATTAACTAACTTTGCAAAATGAAAGAACACTGACTCATGGAATATACTCAAATCAAAGTCAACAACTTTCAGCTCTAATTCAAAGTCAAAATCACCAATACATCCTACATAATTAACCATATAACAACAAGATCTAAGCTAATAATCAGGAAAAAAATCAAAACTTTAACTAAACTACCATACAAAAGATCTAAAAAAGAGTCAAAAGAAAGTCAAGATTCAAACTTTACTTACAAAGACTAAGAATCAAAGCTGACCAAATCAGCAAATCAGTTATTGATCCCCAAATTTGCTTCAGATCTTGAAATTTTGACAACCCATTTGGCTGAATCTGCAAAAAAATAAAAAAAAGATTAATTTTTTTATGAAAAAAGAAAAATAATTGGGATATTTGTAAGAGAGATTCCGGCGGTTGACGGCGGAGGACGGCGGCCGGAAAAGTATAAAGGGGTACTTACTATTTGGAACTATAAACTTGAAAGATACTGTATGGTGTAGTTAAAAATGAAAATAAATACAAATATAAGATATAATGAGAATGAGAAAGTAAGCTAAAGTTAATATTACTATTACAATATTAATTCACTCTCTCCTAAATTTTTTAACACTTTTTGCTTTTTTAAAAGTTAAATTAGATTAACTAACATAATTTGATTAATATTTATCAGTGTTATTTTTATATTTTAATTTTAACAGGTAAACATTAATTTAATCAGATTTAACTAAAATGTTATTAAACTGATAGTTAATAAATATAAAAATATTAAATTAATTGTGGGTGTAGGGTCCTATTAAGCATCTATTAATTGATTTTTTAAAAAAGGACATTTAAAAAGGTTAAAATCTAAGATGGTATTTTGGAAATGACCTCTTATGTTTGGTTAAGAAGATAGTGGAATACTTATTTGAAAGGTTCAAATTTGTCTGCCACTTTGGTATTATTTATTGGCATTTTTAGTTGATTATTATTAGTTAAAATATAATTGTTTGGTAATAAATGTACTTCTACGCAATTATTTGAGAATCTTTTAAAAAAGTATTTGATGGTGCAATGCCATGACTCAAAAATAATTTTGCTAAGGACCATAGATTAGATGACATGGTAAAAGACTACTTTTTGATTTTTTTTTTTTTCATTATGAAGTCATATGGAAGTTCGAATTATTAAAGAAATACTAATATTTCCACATTTTGATCAGAAGTAATGGATCAGATTTTCATCCATCCTCCTTTTTATGTTTACTTCCAGATCTGACCTGTGATACTTCTCAATTTCTATTTTGACTTGTTGACATAATATCAAGATTAACTTTTTTTTTCCTTCTTCCTTTCGTTATCTACTCACAATTTGTGCAATGTGTTTGGAAGTGTTGGTAATGTGCTGTGAAAACTATATTAGCATTCAATAAAAACTCAAAGTAAATAAAGTTTAGAAAGCTGATCATATATGGAACATCCAGGGAGCATTTAACATTTAGCATTACAGTCGAGCAACCTTAGTACAAAACGATCACCCCCAAAATCTCAACAAGGCTTTGACAGACGAGGCCTCTACATCAACCCCATATGGTAGCGCTCCACCATCGGCTCTTCTTCATGAACCATCTCATTGATGTCAATGAACAACCTATCTTCACAAGAGAGTTCAGAACCAATCATTTCCTCCTGGAGAGAATTACATCTGAGAAAAAATAGTACTACAAAAGTTCAACAAATTAACCATATATATAGATCTCCCTCTATTAGTATACACACACATTCACGTGTACATGCATACACTTTGATATGAGCACGAAGGAGCTAGAGACACTCCAACAAGGTCATCAGTGTAAATTTTCACATGTACATCAAGTTAACTTACTTACGTCTATGACGTAGTACCAAAAGATAACACGAGTCATGTGAGTTTATTCATTTCATTTTGTGAACGTTTAAACTGCATTTTTGTTACTTTGATTATTTTTTATGATTCCCATAAACTTGGGCATTATATTGGGCTTTTATACACTACAAATTATAGAAGCCATAGACGAACACATCTTGTTTTCTGGTAAGTGCTAGCGGAATATATATCCAATATAAAGTTGAAGATCACGAAATGCATGTCAAAAATGTTCTCCCATGTAGATTCCTCCATATAAGAGTTAGCAAGCAAAGCAATCTTGACCTCTTTTGCAGGAAGTTCGTTGTCTCCCACATTTTCGATCCCGGCCTACAAACAAGAAACTACAATAAGATCATATATTTAGTACTATTAGATTTGTTCCTAGACCCATACATCCAAAATAGTAAATATAAAGACCAATACACCAGGATGTTAGTAGTGACCATCAATTTGAAGAACAAGCACCTAAGGCTATATCAAAGTGTTCCTATTCGATTGAAGTCCCATCCGACAAAGTTTATTTTGATAGTGTTGATAATGACCATGTAACAACAAATTTCGAAGTCTAGAAAATTCAAGACAAGAAGAAGCGTAACAAAATATTGTATTTGATATCAACAGAAGATGCGGGTTACAATCTTTAGAGTGTCACTATTTTTGTAAATGACGTCCCCTGATTCTTCTCCTCACGAACTTTGGGTCAAGGGTTCGGAAGCTTGATCTTGAACTTGATGAACTTTAGATTCCATTTCAAGAAGCTTGATCTTGGATTTGTTGTGTGTCACGAACACTTTGACGTCCGTCACAAACAAGATTTGAAATTCAACTGCTACGAGCAGATGATTTGAACTCGCGCACGCCGAATCTTGATTTGAACTTTGATTTTGGATTTGAACAGGGACGTAGATCGTGGCCTCCATTGTTGAACTTGACATGGACGTAGACCGTGGCCTCCGTTGTTGAACTTGAACAAAGACGTAGATCGTTGCCTCCATTATAGAACTTGAACAAGAACGTAGATCATTACCTCCATTGTTGAACTTGAACAAGGACATAGAACGTTCCTTCCGTTGTTGAACTTGAACAGGGACGTAAATCACAGACGTAGAAGAAGACTTTGAAAGCTTTCCTTCGGAGCTTCTTTGATTGCCCTTCAGTTTGCTTGATGTGCTTTGCTTGGCTTCCTTTGATGTCCTTCTTGAAGATCTCCCCTAGATGTCCTTCTCCTTGCTTTCTCCAATTTTTTTTTTTTTTTTTTGGGCTTATGGGAGCTCCCTATTTATAGAGAAATTGTGATAAGGCTAAATGTATTTGCTTTGATTTGACTGGTTGGTTTTGAATTACAAACCAATCTCATTTATCTTTGTGATTAACTTTCATTTGATTTGCTAAAGCCTATCATTTGTAAAGTTGGCGTACTTCTATTGGTTATTTTATTTGACTTGGCACCACGTCATTTGACACGTGGTATTATATTTTTTTGAATTTAGGAATTAATTAAAATTTCTTATGGATTTAATTTACCAAAATTTAAATGCTTACAAATACCCCCTACTTCAAGACATATTGCAGTGTAGATTTTTTCGAGCTTGAAAGACAAGGATTGAAGTACCCATTTAGCTAATATATCATTTTAAGACTTGAAATGAAGACACAGAAGTAGCTTGAGGAAATTTTGACATGAGCCAGCATGTAATTACATGTAGTCCATATGGTGAACCAATCATGATTTTCTTTGACCTTGGATCGAGCTTGAGAATCAAATCTTCATCGCAATAAAACTTAGACAAAGAAAATTTGTACGTAAAGACCGGTCAAAGTCCATCAGGGAATTCACTTAACTTTAAATATGAATTGGAGTGGTCATCCTCGTTAAAAGTCAAAGCATTAAAATATTTATTCCTTAACTTAAGCTCAAGTATTGCACTTGAACCACTTGAAACTTCACGAGAGAATTAATTTTTCAATTTGATCATATCAGTACTTGCAACCATCAAGAAGTTTGTTTCCTTTTAAGTAACGTTCTCATTCCAATTCATCTTAAAAGGTGGCCAAGTCCCAACATATTAGAGATAATATGACCAAATCATATTTGTACTCATGTAGTTATCGCCACGATAGTTGATAAGCTTTGGAAACAAATACTTATATCTCTTGGATAAGAATTGATTTCAGATTTTCTTTGACATTTCCAACATATCCTATCTTCTCTTGAACTCTACTAGCATAAGGAGACTAGCTCATTACGCCAGAGTATCTCTATAAAAGCAGCTCTATACATCTCACATTTTGCAAGGGAGCTGCTTCTAGAAAATTGGAGTCAGCTAAGGATAACGCCCCGTCCCTGACCAATCCTCCCGCTTATGTCACTGTGATGAAACCATGAAGCAGTAGCGGCCAATGTGCTCTCCTTTATCCCTTAGAGAAATATGTCCATTGATGATGACGATGACGGAAAAAATGTAGAGCTTTAATGCAGACTTTGTATTAAAAGAAGGTATTCCAGAAGCCAAGTGATAGAGGAGAGGATTTCAATGCTGCAACTCTGCTGGAATGTCACTTCACATTAAGGTTGTTTTTATTTCTGATTTTCTTTTGGCAGGTTGTTGTCTGGCTTTGAACGCTTTCTAGGATACAACGTTGTAAGCTATGAAGCTAGTGATGTCGCCATCGTCCTTGCTTTGCAGTTCCGACACCAAGACTACTAGGAGCATCTCCCTCTTTTGCAGATTTGAAACTTCAGCAATATGTCACAATAGTGCTGATTTGAAGCATCGCGCCACTGCCACTATGGTCTTCCTTCATTTCTTTTTCTTTGCAGGCTTTAGAAGGAGCACAAACAGTCTTGATATCAGACTGAGGAGATGGCTTGTACACTTAATTGATGAGGAGCTATTCGTAGCATGTTGTGCACGATCATGGCAAAGCATTTCTGGCGACTCACATTGTTATGCTGATAACACCAAGAAAAATTGAAGACTCATGCCTTCGCCATTGACATTCATCATGCCGACTTGAAACTTCTTTCCACCATCTTGAGTTGAAGCCCAAAGCAATGTCCACCATGGAGTTGGAGCATCGTGTCATCAACACTATGGGCTCCTTTTTTTTCTTTTTCTTTTTTGCAAGTACAACAGATTCCCTCATCCTTTCGACTAGGCGAGATGGACACTTGGAGTAGCCTCTTTTCATCCTTGGCAAACAATAGTATCTAATCATCCTTTTAATATAGCGAGGACACTTGGTAGTACCCCTTTATGCACCTGGTGGAGAGGTATATGCTGGCCTCCATCATCCTAGCCTTGGAAATATACATGTGCTACTCTCTCCTTTTGGCTATGGCGGGAGCTAGAGTGTTAGACTACTCAGGAGTTTTCACTTTTTTTTGCAGGTTTGCAGCTCTGCAACCATGGAGACTAACTAGTGTCCCATTTTCGTGAAGCTTTACAATTTTGGAGAGACTTGAGCTGGCGTGGCGTTCTTGCTGTTTAGTGGCTTTGGTGAGAACCCACTAAAAGGCATCCTCCTCCTACACCTTAACGAAGAATACATGGTGGTTTCCTCTGTCCGAGCTTTGTTCAAGCAGCTAAGCAAAGAAGTACATTATTCTTTCCGGCTTGGTGAGGAATTCTTGGAGTAACTCTTTTCCATCCTTGGCGAGGCTAGTGCATCTGATCTCCTACGGCCTGGCAGAGAATCGTGTTTCATCCTTCAACATTTGGTGGAAAGGAGCGTGGTTACTAAACCTTCAAACTTTGGTCATAGAACAACCTGATCTTGAAACTTGACAGAGAGGCTCATGGTGAATTGGATTCTTCAAGCTTCGTTGAATTCTCACCTTGCATACGCAACTCACAGATTCAGCTTGGTGCATTCTTCTGGATCAACGGGAATTAATTTTTGAATTTGAGGAAACGGTCGGCCACACTGACTTGACGGCTTGGAATGATCTTGCCAAAAAATCATATTTCGCTCTAGGAGTCTCCGAATCACATGTCCTTTTGTATGTAGAGGACTACATGAACTATAACATATCAGTAAATCAGAAATTGATTCCAACCCAATTGGTACAGTTTATTATTTGAAGCCAACCAAGATGTATATCAAGCTGATTTCATAGATTTGCGCAAGCTTACGGAAAAACTCATATCTCAAGATACAAGTGTCCAAATCAAAATCCACTTGATTCTGTAGAGAGGAGACTTCAAGGGCTACGACTTTCAAAGAAATCAGTGTAACAAAAATTCTGGATTAGTGGGAATGAACTTTTTTTGAAACTGGCGAAGCTGTTTGCCGTGCAAACTTGACAACTCCAAACGATCTTTCCAAAAAACTTTATATATCAAGATAGGAACGCCCAAATGACTAGCCGTTTAATCAACTGGAAACTAGACTCTGAGTACTACATCCATGCTTAATATCGAAGTCTAGTTCATCCTGAGTTGACACAGAAAAATCTTGGAATTTAGCGCTGTGATTTGGACAATTTGACTTTGGGCAGCTATTTGATGAGCTCTTCTTTCCTTTTGTTTATATTTTATTATGTAGGCTTGTAATGGGAGAATTAATGGTCGCAATGTTAGACCAAGATAGTGCATGAGACGTCGCACATATATTTTGCTGTTTTGGGCAACAAGCAAAATTTCC
Source organism: Petunia axillaris subsp. axillaris (assembly GCA_029990575.1). Taxonomy (NCBI): domain Eukaryota; kingdom Viridiplantae; phylum Streptophyta; class Magnoliopsida; order Solanales; family Solanaceae; genus Petunia; species Petunia axillaris. The sequence goes on along the minus strand of JARKNS010000001.1, from coordinate 4,233,808 downwards.
ACATAAAAGAAGAGCCTTAAGTATTCACCATTGTCGATTGTTGAAGAATAACTTAGAGCATGCCATCCTTCAAGCTTCAGCATGGAACGTCTGCTTGGAACATAGCAAATGAGTTCATGGAGCATCACCTTCTTGTAGCTTTTATGTGTAGCAACCTCTTTCGAAACTTAGTGAAGAAGTGTGTGGGGTGTCTCAACCTTCAACTTTTTTGGAAGAACACATAGAGTGTCAACTCCTTTTGGCCGCGATGGATGACTTGAGTGAATATATGATACCCCCCATTGAAGAAAATATATATTTGATCCATCTTCAGCACAAGTTGTGAATACTTGAAGGAGGCTTCAAGACAAGTCCAACAACAACCTTGGCATCAAACTATTTTCAGGACTTAGGCTCTTTGTATAGGATGATATCTTGTTGCTTATTTCTTTCCTTTGAATCACTTTGTATCAAATTTCTTCAATATTGAAGCAAGAAACATCTTTTCATTTTGATGCAAATTTTCTTCTTTTTTATTTTTGACTTGCATTCATCTGCAATGAAAGAATCAATATAGAACCGCCAATTTAACTTCAATTATCACATAACACTTTGATTTTTTTTAAACTCATGCGACTGAACTTAGAATAAAAATTCTAAGTTGCCTACGTACCTCAGCAAATAGGATCAAGTCATAACTTAGTTCAGATTAAATGAGTTTTTTTTTTTTTTAATTTAGTCGTGCACAGTTTATGCTCTTGGAGGTCAGGAGTAACTTGTAGTTTATGCTCGTGCATCAAGGAGCGTCTTCTTGCATTGGTTATTTGATGGAGATTTCTTCTTCCAACAAGATGTCTCCTTGACGGGCCAAATCTATGACGGGCCAATCAAGGAATCCTACGAAATTCGAAATAATTTTAAATTTTGCATACAAGTTATACAAAATTTATGTGACATACTCGTTAAGGAGGATCTCAAATCGGATTCCCGAAACTCAAGATGCGAATTAAAATGGAAAAGATCAAATTCTTTAACTTTCGGCATTTTAGCGGAAACTATCCGAGTGACCTCGAAATTCACTTCCGAAAGTTCACACAAGTAACAAATAATCATACGAACGTAACAACGGTTTCGAATTTTAAATCGAAGCTCATTCGCCAAAATCGAGCCCGAAAACATCTTTTTAAGATTTGCCGACAATAAAAACTGAAACCTTCTTTCGATACCTACCAAACGAAGTCCGATCTAGCTCAAATTTTACAGAAAAGTGCTAATGGACCTTACAAAGATTTTAAAACTATCCGCACGCCAATCAGAGTCATAACTCCCGAAATGACTGACCGAGGTCGTTTCATTTTCCTCCATCTAGACTCTCATTCGTCCTCGAACGAGCCTAAGTCTAAAGAAAATTTCGTACATATAACAAGAGAACTTGTACGACATTCATAAGCTACTCCACGGGCATTATCTCCTGATTACAGGATCAGAATAATAACATGCATATCGAACTTTTGGAATAAAATATATCTGGATACTATCATAACACCATTTTCCAGCTTATTCTAACTAAGCTGATCCTTCCTCGATCATGAGAGGAGAGTTCTACATTTTCGAAAAAAGATACACGGAACGCATGATGGGTTAATATGATTCCGCCAACAAATCACCTCGTCGATGTACTTTTCAATATAAAATAGGTCGATGAAACTAAGAATTAGCTTACGCTTCAGCAATGTCTTAGAGATTTAATATTAGCATTCAGTATTGGAGGAAGACTTCTCCACTTAGAGCATAAACTCATAAAGTTAATTTAAATAGAAATAGTCACCCTCGCACAGTCTGCTGGACTAAGGAAAACTTAGCTAAAATCATAACGTAGCTCAAACCTGAGCTACCAAATTACCCTATCGAGTTGCCAAACAGCTGTAACTCTCGAGTTCATAACTTCATACCTTTGCTATAAGCACTACCTCTTGATGGATCAACTCAGGGGTCATATGACGCTTCTCATTACCCTTAGTAGCCTTAAAATACAACAATGTGCTTACCCGGCTACCTTGACACGTTCTCTGGCTCAACACAGGGAATATCACAAGCGGCTACAACTGCCCAGGCTCACTAGCGCCGGACAAACAAGAGATGGAAATGGACTGAGAATAGAAATAATTAAAGCTTCAAGAAGCTGATCTTCTTATTTGCGCGGCTACCAGAGCTAAGCTACTTCCGAGTTAGGCTAGCCAAAGAACCGCAATTAAAGAAATAGACATTAAATGAGTTTTATGGGACAACATCCATGCCAAATTAACCTCCCAATAAGAAAGAAACTCTGACAATTTACCACAAAACCCTTTTATAACTCAGATAAGCTCATGGGATAATATGACTTTACTAGCATTTTGAACCAAGAGGAGATACGTAGATCAAATATTACTTACTAACTACTTTACACCGGAAGAAACAATGACACTCTCTTATGGTGATGAACTAGAATCCCATCATCTAACCAACACGGAATTCCGAGAAGGGAGATAAACTAATTTGACATAATAATAGAAGGTGGCACGACAAGATGCCAGGTAGGCAATAGCGACACTCACTGTCAAATCTCTCATATTTAGACCAGATAAATTAGTAGGGTCTCACAAATTCTAGGAATAAATCATACCAGAAGCTCGTTCTCTACCACAATCCAATCCTTAATAGAAACAATATCCAAGGAAGCCATGGAAACATGGTAAGATAAACGAAGTCCAGATCGATCGGAATCAAATCTTACTTACATATAATAGAAGAAGAAATACATGGGTGTACTACATCAGATACCTAAGCATCCTTCCAGACTGGCAGTTTATAGATCTGCCTCTGCAGCTGAGCTGAGCCACTACCCTGATAATCACTTTCTGAAGAACCACTGCCACCATGCTCTCGACCTCTACTGGATGGTGGAATTTCTCTGGCTGATTGAGATCTAAATAAAATCTCCTACGACTGTGCAGGTGTCTGATGACGAGAGAGAGGACGACTACCTACTTGCCGGAGTAAGGGAAAACTCCTCAAAGGATAACTAGACTCACGACAATGGCAACACCTTTTCGCTGAAAATGGAACCTGGACACATTGTTGAAAGCTACAAAGAGAAAGTTGAGTCTAATCTTGATGAACTACTCGTGCATTCTGAGAATAACGCTCTACAAGCTGAGATAACCTGGCAAGTAACCTCGATATAATCAAGAGCCTGAAGGATACGCTGACATCATTTTATTTTAAATAAACTTGCACAGGGATTATTTGATGCATGGCCTAAGAACATCAGAAGGTTCAATTGGGTAGAATAATGCAGCCTCTTCAGACACTCGCACCAAGCCATTACTCAGGCTAGCTAACCAGCAAGAATAACTAGAGGCACAACACATGCTGCCTCCGAAACATAATTTACTGCGGCAATATTAAGAACTGGAATAGGAGCTCTCTGAGACCAAACATCTGCATCTGTGGAAACCTGATAAGCTGCCTAGCGAATAATAGGTTCTTGCGGTATCTACGTCGCCAAGATTCTCGTAAAAGCATCATAGAGAGCCAAGGGAACCACAAGGCCCTGCTTCCTTGCCCATCGCAAGCTCGTACAGCTGGAGCCTGCACAACTAGATCGTCAGCACGATCCACAACTCTCGGGGCTGGAGTAGCTCTAGCCCCAGGCTAGACTACTTCATCCTGAACTCCTACCGCTTATTCATTTGTCGCACGAGGGTTCACAATTACCACAAAGGAATTAACGAAAATACTTTTGCATCCTAGACCGACGCACGATCAGAAAAGAAGGAAGTGAAACTTCCTAAATGCCATCATCGCTTCTCGTAGATAAGTACAGATATCTACGTACCCATCAACGAGACTCTACTAGACACTGTCTTAGTATGGATAGACTCTAAACCGGGTTCTGATACCAACTGACATGACCCAGAATCCGGCTAGGTCGTACGGGCACCCGACATCTTTCCCTAGACCCGTCGGGCGAACCCTTACCAATTAAATTAGGAAAATAAATATAATTCAATTCATAAATAAGAACATGACTTAGAAAAAGAAAAGACATACTGATACCTCTAAGCTGTACAAAAGAAATTACAGCTGACTACCTAATATACTAGGTTTAGGGTTATCCAGACTAGACATCTAAGAGTATAAAAGAATACATACGCCTCCTGAAGGGAGCAAAATACAACTGAAATAATAAACATAAAACTGGTGGCCATCCGGAATAAAAGCTGGCTCACCCTGACAGCTGAAGTCATCTTCACTCCTTAACAACGTGGCCAACTTAATCCTGGAGTGAACCTGCCGAAATGAAATGAATAGACAAGAAACAAACAACAAACAAAGGTGAGTAAAAAGGACTCAATAAATGGGGCAGACTAGCCACCTCAAAGAATATGATAGGAAGCCAGGGAAAAGAAAAGCAGATAAACTAAATTCAGCTTATCTCAACCACAAAAGGCAAAGTCAGATAATAACTGGAAACATATATGGAACCATAAAATCATAAACAGCCAGGGTTCATAAGATAGAACATATAGGTATCCTGAACATATCAACAATCAGAAATACATCATATTATATGTAAATATTGTTGCGGCGTACAACCCGATCCATATATTTATACTGTTACGGCGTGCATCCCGATCCATTTTTTTATACTATTGCGGCGTGCAAACCGATCCATATATATTCATACTGTTGCGGCGTGCAACCCGATCCATATATTTATACTGTTGCGGCGTCCAACCTAATCCATATATACTTATACTGTTGCGGCGTGCAACCCGATACATATACTTATATAGTTGCGGCATGCAACCCGATCCATATATATTTATACTGTTGCTGCGTGCAACCCGATCCATATATATTTATAAATACACATAATAGTAACCACACAATTTACTACACATATCGCCGGCTGGGGACTCTCATCGACTACCGGGAAGTATATGTCAAGCTCAAAACCAGAGTATAATGCCCATATACTCAATGCAATACCAACAACAGGACATAACAATATACTATATAATGTAAATCCAAAGCTAAGTACAAGGTTCAAAGTCACATAATCAAACCCTAAATAAATTACATTTACGGATTGCTTATAATTCCCTGAATATAAATATATAATCAATCCATTATCGTGGTCTAATTAATCCTTGAAACTATCAATTGAACTTATTAAAATGATGTTTAATATCCCAATTTTTACCTTTAAAATATATTCAAACACACGTAATAAACTTAAATAATGGATTAACACTATTACCTAGATGTTTTGGGGTAAAAATTCTACTTTTTCCTTTCCTTTTTATATTTTATGGCATTTTTCTCTGTTTCGTTTCTTTCTCTGTGTCTCTTCTGATCGTCTTTTATCTCCCTTGTTTGTAAGGGATAATATCCCTTGGAGTCACTATCACCGCCTTTTTTTTTTCCTTTTTTTTTATTTTTTTTAATTTTCTTTTTGTGACGAATATTAAAACGAAACTCTACGAAATTTGAAATAATTTTAAATTTTGCATACAAGTTATACAAAATCTATGTGGCATACTCGTTAAGGGAAATCCCAAATCGGATTTCCGAAACTCAAGATGCGAATTAAAACGAAAAAGATCAAATTCTTTAACTTTCGACATTTTAGCGGAAACTATCCGAACGACCTCGAAATTCACTTTCGAAAGTTCACACAAGTAACAAATAATCATAAGAATCTAACGACGCTTTCGAATTTTAAATCGGAGCTCATTCGCCAAAATCGAGCTCAGAAACTTCTTTTTATGATTTGCCGATAATAAAAACTGAAACCTTCTTCCGATACCTACCAAACGAAGTCTGATTTAGCTCAAATTTTACAGACAAGTCCTAATGAACCTTACAAAGATTTTAAAACTATATGCACGCCAGTCAGAGTCATAACTTCCGAAATGACCGACTGAGGTCATTTCAGAAGGCCACAAAGGTTTTAGTCTCCTTAAGAAGTCTCCTTAAACAGAATATTTTATGAACGCAGAAAGTAGATAATGTTATATTCCTTAAGCTTGTTATGCATGCATTGTACAATATAAGAAAAACAAAAAATGGAAATACAGAAATGATATATGTTGGACAATATGAGCCCACAAGTTACTTGTGTCTTCTTAAAGAATCTAACCCCTCGTTGTTGCCAAAAATAATTTGTTAATTCTTTCCATGATAGAACGGTAGAACAGTTCTACGATATGGCACTTCAAACTGTAGAACTCGGCAAACTCAAAGAGATGGAGCAAATCATACGATACACTTATTTTTTACTTTGGAAATAATGCAGAAAGAGAGAAAGGAGTTTCAGAAACTTCGTAAGGAAAAAAATCTATAGAAAGACATATATTTATAATCAAAGAGAGGGTAGGAGTGAAGAGGTGTCATTTGAATGGCAGCCTTCGAAAGGTGGCTGTCTACAAAAATGTCCACTGTTTGTAAAATATAATGGAGGGAACTATTAAAACGGAAAAAAGAATTTACATTATCGTTATAAAAACGGTCAGAAACATTAATAATAAAATTTTCATATTATTAAATAAATTTAGTTTTTGTTTGTCCAAAAAAATTAGATCAATCAATTTTATTAATTGATCGAAGCTGAGCGAGCGACGACGGCATGAGGCTCCCCTTCTTCTCAACCCTTTTAAGAGTTAGAAGAAGTGCTCCTCTATTTAAATCCAACAAAAACCTTTTTCTTTACCAATATGGAAGAAAATGTATTTCTTTTATAAATGAAACCTTTTCTCGTTAACCTCCATTTTCTATCAACACCTTTTACCTTCCAAACTTAACAAGTATCAACTATCAAATTTTCTTTTTTCAATAGTATAGTATATATCAATTCATATTTATTAACATGTGAATATCATATATTTCGTCCGTTCCAAAAAGGATGACATAGTTTGAATTGGATCGAAGTATAAGAAATAAAAGACGAATTTTATAATTTGTGATCTGAAATAAATCATAAATAAATAAAGTATAAAGTATGTCATTAAGAATAAAGTGGCAATTTTGTATAAATTATTTTTAATTTTAGAATTATACCATTCTTTTTATAATGAGCTAATCAATAAGGAATAGTTTTATGTTTTTTGAAAGGATGGAGTAGATTTAAACTTGGCCGATCGGGATTCATTGCACTTTTTACTGTTTATTCGATTTTTGGTTTTAATCATAGGAGTATATGTCTTTTCTGATAGTCAAAGATTATCGTGTCATGGCTAATATCATTTCCTTAGTTTTGAAGTTTTACCTTTTCTTAATATAAAATTTGTCTTAATCTTGAACATACGCTCAATCTCAACTTTATACTTTTTTCATATCTGTGAAATTCATTATGTTGGTTGATAAAAGTTAAGAGTTAAATGCTAAAATTAATAAATTATTACATGCATGTAAGCAAAATATTAAGTAATCAAACATTCTTTTTTCATGAAAATAATTTAGTAGAAGTAGCTATTTCGGAAGAGAGAAATATGTACTTGTATCTTTTGTGTAAATAAAAGGCGAAAACTATATCAGGAAAAGCAAACACCATTGGGGTTGGGGGGGGATAAGAAAGGGAAGAAAAGCAATATCGTTCCTTTTAAGTATTTTAGCTTAGCACTAGACTTACTGTTTGACTTATGCAAAGGGACAATTCTCAAAACAGCATTCGCAATGTCAAAAACTCCAAAACAATATAATGCTTTTCGCTATAACTATCCATATTTGTTGATTGGATTTCCGTTTCTTATGTATTTATTTATTAAATATTAAATAATACTTATATATGGATGAAGCTAGTTTTGCGACAACCAGAATAATTGTGAACATGGGATGCATGATCCCTTTTGGCATCTGTCAATCGTCAATGTCTCTTATAATCCCTATTATTACTATTAACGAATTTTCAAGCTTTCCTATCCCATCATAACAAACGAGGACTAATCTTCGCAAACAAGGACAAATAAATTTCCGTTAAAATCATCCATCTCCTCCAACTATTTTATTATACTTCTTTTAAAGAAATAAGCTGAATCATCCTATTTAATCAATCATTTATTCGTTAATTTGTTTCAAACAAAATAACAAAATACCTAAAAGCGGTCTATATAGTACTTAATAATTAATATTAATAATTATTAATCAATAAGCATTCACAGATAATAATTAGGGAAAATCACACAAAAGACCACTTGTAAAGATTTTATTTTAACAAATACCACAAAATACTTTTGAATTTCAATTTTACCACTTTTATTTGTTTTTTACCATATTTAATATCTTATTTTCAAATATACCAATTTGTTAAATCCCTAATTTTCCTCTTCTAAAATTATAATCCCTTTATAAATAGGATTCTTATCCACTACAACAGGAAAGTAGTCCGTCCCAGATCTTGCTACAACCATGCATATCAATTTTCAAACTAAAGTTATTGTTGTTTTCCACTAATGGTATATTATGGAGTGTTATTGACATATATTAATAGTAAATCAAGTACTGCATATATTGGATACATCTATATGGTATATTAGATTAATTTTAGTTATAAGACAATATACTATACAATATACTATGTTAATTATTAACAATATAATATATATTATAGGCATATTAATAACTACTATATACCATATATCAATACATAGTATACTAGAATGATTTTAATAACTACTATCTACCATATACCAATATATGGTATACTAGAATGATTAATATTTGCAAGTTGTTTCAAAGGATTATATATGGATTCTTAATGTTATATTACTTAATTCACAAAGTATAAAGAGGAAAACGGATGCAAATATACTTAGATAATGGATTAATACAAATATCCCTAAATTAAGGAAATCTAATCAAGTTTTGATTATCTTAAATGCTGGTTATAGGAATTACAGATCTTTTGGTATATTTGTAATTTAATTATGGTACCATATATATATAAATGGTAGTGAATGTAATTAAGTTTTACTAACTAAGTAGTTATGAAAAAATAATTAATCACTCTTTCAGTAATGATCGTTTATTATTAAATTCACTGAGCAAGAGCATTCATAAAAATGACTTAAGCCTTCTAGTTTTGAGTAAATTACAAAAATAAGCTAAAAAGCAATTGGTCTTGATTTGCTAAGCTATTTTTTTGTGGTCTTGAAACATAAGTATTATACCATTAAATAAATCTAAAAGTACAAAAATACCCTTACTAATAGAGAACATCACGTAATTATAAAAATATCACCGACCATTTTTTGAAGCGGTAATTACAGAAATGTCACCGCATCTTTTTGTCGACACTCATTTTTTTCCGAACCGGTTAGAGTTCGAAACAGGGCTCGACTTATTAGAATTCACGGGTAAGACTTGGAGTCGCCACCTAACATATTTTTTAATTAGGCGTATTAGGGCACCTACTTTTGTTTCTAGCCAATCTTATAGTTAACCTCAGAAAACGTGGTCTTGCGAACTAAAATTCTAGGTAAGGGTTCAAGCTAACCCGAGAGGAAGGTGTTAGGCACCTCTTAGGTTCCACCAAATGTGGTTATCAGGCGGACTAAATGATTGAGATTTTAAACAAAAGGTCAAGTGATTAAATAAATAATTAGGCATGAAAGTCTAACTAATCAAATGATATTTTAACTAAGAAAGTATTAGATTATGTTATGTCTTAAAGGGGTCAAAAGCTAGCAATAATCAACACCACCCCAACTCCATAAAAAAAATTTACGATTCTATGTATGTTATGTACGAACCCACATGAATAGAGCGAAATCCTTATAATCCTCCCTAAAGCATCCTTTCGAATGTAATACTTCAAAAAAAAAAAAAAGAGAAAAATATTAGTAGAGACGTGTGCCACCATATCTTTGGTGACGAATTTAAATTAAGAAAATAATTAAATAACTTAACCAATAAATGAACTCAAGCAAAGTATTAACAAGAATACGGGATCAGGTATAGGCGAGGCGAAGAAGGACCCAGTCCGATGTTACTTCCCTCTATTTGGCTTTGTATGATCAACAATCTTAAACGCTTTTAAACATAACAAAAAAATATTAAAATATTTAGTTTTGAAAAATACTATCCAACTCAAAATAATATAGAATTAATAATATGAGTAAAAAGTTATATTTTAGTGTTAGAAGCATTGCTACAATATAAATCTTAAAAAATAGTTTAATATTTAATTTTGAAAACATATCAAATGTTTAAACCAAAATGAAAGTTCGAAAAAAAAAACTTAGTAGAAGTGATGAATCTTTAAAACTCTTAAGAACGTGACATGTCAAATCAAAATTGAGGGAGTAACGAGTCGCTTTAATTTTATAAAGCTATATATGTGTTCTTCATTCGAGAAGTCGACTAACCTGCCATTGTCATCATATGCCATAACATATCTGGCCTGCTCGGGGCGTCATCTCTACTCAATCTTCATACATTGACCCGTTGTTATCATGGTTGAGCTTCCAGTCACGTCTCTCGATCGTTGTGTACATGCAAAGTAGAAAACGAAAAAAAAAAGATAAGAGAGTATATCTATGTTTTTGAGGTTTTAACTAAGAAAGGGAAAGAAAAAGAAGTACATATTTTGAATTATATTAATGAAGGAGTAAGTATGTCTTTTAAACTAAAACTAGGTAATGGATACTTGGTTATCATGCAATATATTTACAAGTTAATATGATGAGGAATTGAATACTATAGTTTCCATAACCAAGGCAACAAATTCTCGACACAGCTATCACTTAGTCCAAATTGAAAATAGATAGAAAATGTTATCTCGATTGAATCTATGTAACAATATACTTAATGCAATAATAAAAGAATCCATTATATAGGTAAATCAAGTTGTCTTAAGATAAAATACAAATGACTTTTCTTTATGTAGAAGAATCATGACCAAATACTAAAAAAAATTAAAAATAAGAGAAGATACAACATGTTTAGCGACATCAAAGGATAGGGCGTCTTCGACATTAAATGTCTGTTTCACCAAAATAGAATAGGCGTGTAGAGGATATGAAGAGATGTCCGGGGTTTTTGTTTTTGGAGATGAAAATGTTGAGGATGGTGTTGTGTATGGAGATGAATATGTGTGTACGAAAATAGAATGAAGGAAAGGGGGCTAAAAACTTTTGGAGAGAAGAACTTTTCTTGCTAAGGGAGAAGTAGAGAGAAATTGTGTGTCCCCATGAATGAGAATTGAATTAAATTTATAGTAAAGGATCAGGGCGTTCAGGATGGTAGGAAAAATTGTCTGCATGATTCATGGGATTGTTGAATGAGAAGTAATCAAGAAATTTTGATGAGGAGATATTTTCTCTAAGTAGTAAAGATGTATGTAGACTAAAAAAAGGAGAGATTTGGAGCGATTTTGGGGAGGAGATATCGGAGAGATTCGGGGAGAGTTTTGAGGGGTTGGAGATCTGACAAGAGATTGGGCAAGCGTATTTGGTCAATGAATATTGTACTTGAAATACTTTTATGCCAAGGTTCAAGGTAGAATTAGGAAGAAGATTTGGGGAGTGAATTGAGGATGATGGGGATCCTAATTAAAGAGATTTGAAGAAGATATCTTAGTGATTTCTCCTTAAATAGTGTGGATGTATGTAGTCTAGAAATGGGAGAGGAAAGAGAGAGACATTGGAGAGATTTATGGAATTGGAGAGATTATGGGAGATGGGATAGAGATTGAGAATATGTATCTAGACCATCTTTTGGCTAGGTTCAAGATATGAGGTTTTAACAAAAGAAGAAGAAAAATAAATAAATAAGTAGGAAAATTGATTGAGAATTATTTAAAAGAATTTGAATTTTAAAGTGGATGTGGAATAGTAAGAAAATTGGACCGAATATTATTTTAATTGGTCAAATATTTAACTAAAGTTGTTACATGAATATAAATATATACTCTATATACACATACGAAAGATGCACATATAAAAACAGTCATAATTAATTATCTAAGTATAAATAGTCACAAATATTTATTAAATGCAATGAATATACTAAATTGCACAAAGAACCATAGTTTTGACAAACGGTCTAAATGATGCGAAATTAACTAATATAACCACATTTAAGTACGTAATATATAAGTAGATGATAACACACGTAAATGCATGCCTTCTAATATAAATTATGCACAAATAGTCAATATTACACTTTTAGGTTAAGCATAGCCAATTGTATGAAAATGAGGGATAAAATTGGGTGTCAACAACTGCCCCTCTTTGTCCGGGGATGATGAAAAGAATCTTCGGACAAAGATAGTTGAAAGAGTAGCCAATTTTGTCACGACGACGGGTAAAATATTGGGAAGGAAATGAGAGTTTTGGGGGGGTATTTTGGCTGAACCCCAATTTCTGAGTTGCTTACATATTTCGGGTTTCGTGAGAATCAGGCCATGTGTAATTCTAGAATTACATGTTGCTTGTGTGGGATGTTTATGACGCACGATTTTGGATGTCATGAGTAAACTTGTCAGAGTATGCAAAGTTTACATTTGAATGTACTTTGAGATTTGTTGAGACATGATTGCTGGATATAATAAAGACTTTGTCGAAGAAGAGGTAACATCGATTGATCGGGCGTGGGAAAAGAGGCTTGTAATCATCCTAATTATGAAGATGTAGTGCACGACACACCCATAAAGAGGAGTTTACACGTACATAGTTTCCACTTCATTTCGATAAACGAGTCATCTTGGCTTCAATATTTGTCTTGAATAAGCTGGGAAATATTGAGGAGTAAATCACGATAAATGCGCACGATTCAAACATCTAGGCACGATTAAGCACGAGAACACACACGATTGACACAGATAGGCTTGAATAGGAAGGGCCACAAGCTGGCATCCAATCAGGAATGAAATATTAGGAAGATTATCTGTGTGAGTATGGAAATTAAGATTTAAACGCTTTGGGACTCGGGCAAAGTAGATAGTTTGTGGGTATAGCAAGGAAATTATTGAAGGGTCTAAGCTTCTTGAATGGGCTTTGGGATGATGCCTGGTATGTTTTTACGATTTTTTTTGTATGGGGTAGTGATTTTCGGGAGCAAGTATGAAAGTATAGGAATTGGCTTAAGAGTTTGCTGAGAGATCGGGGAGTGCCCTGAAGTAAAATCATGATAAATGCAATTAGAGATAAAGATAAAGATAAAGATAAAGTAAACTTCCATGTCGAGCTAAGTAGTTGCTTGTCATGTAGTTGTCTAGTCTGTTTTCAGGTGCTTTGAGTGCTAGGGAATATATGTTTCTCCTCTGGGGATATTTATTTGCTCATCCGGAGATGCTATGTGCCTCTTTTCAGGAGATAATTGCTTGTCGCGCTAAGCTGTCGTTGGATCATCTTACCAGTGCCTCTCGTAAAGAGACCTATGTGCTCGTCAGCACTGCTACTGCCTCCTTGTAAAGAGAACCTACTGCTTCTGCCTCCTCGTAATGAGAACCTATGTGCTCGTCAGCACTGCTATTGCCTTCTCGTAATGAGAACCTATGTGCTCGCCAGCATTGCTACTGCCTCATCGTAAAGAGAACCTACTGCTTGCCAAGAATTGCTAATGCCTCCTTATAAAAGAGAACCTACTGCTACTGCCTCCTCATAAAGAGAACCTACTGCTACTGCCTCTCGTCGGGAGATGTTTGTATGTCGTGTCGTGCTGTGTACCCTGCGAACAAAAGGTAAAGTGAAGTGCTAAAAAGTATAGAATGATGTCACCGTGCATGTAGGATTGCCTGTAGCACTATCACGCTGATTGTCATTTTTATTGCGTCTTTGAGCCTTTGGTAATTTTGAGGTTGCCCAGTGTCGGCTTGCGTCTTTTAGAATTTTTGAGGGGATCCTCAAAAATTCTGCCCCAGTTTATTGCCTGCAAATCGTATGTTTGTGTCGAAAGCTCTGCTCTCAATGAAATATTCATTAGTTGAAATAGAGTGGTTGCATTGCACTAAACACCAATGTATTGGATTGAATCTGCATTCGTCCTTTGGTGTGACGACTGATTATCTTGGGTATTCTGATTATGTGGCTATTTGCATTCTCGGCCTGAGGTTTAGTGTTTTGGTTTTGCCGGATCTGGAGAATGTCCAAAATTGTATTTGTCTTGGGTTGTGCTGGGGTGTCTTCATGTTTCGGGCTTTTTTTTTCAAAAAATCATGGAGCTAACTTTGATGGATTGGTGTGTATAGAAAATGTATTTGTGGTTAAGGAGTTGCGGTTTTCATTTGTTGGTCATTGTTGTACAATTGGGTCAATCAAACTTTGGATTTTTTTGTGTTTCGGTGCTGGGTATTTTCCGATGTCATGGTATTGAATGTTTGAGTGATGGGTGTAGATCTTTGTTGGATCGAATTTCAGGATGGGTATCTAAGGAGCAGTTCATTTGTTGGGTGCAATATCTTTTGATTGAGCTAAAGGAGTAAAGGTGTGAGGTTTTATCTTTTTGTCTGTCCTTGATTGTGTTGAGCCTGATAAGGTTGTTGTTGAAAGTCTTGAAAGATGGGAGGTTGTTTATTGTGTAAGCTGGGTGCGGTGTGAGGTTGTGAGTTTTGCCAGTTTTGGTTGTATATTGACTGGATTTCTTTCTTACGACTCATGTGTGGGTAAAATGCTGGCTGATTTTGGTTGTCCACATCACATGTTGTACGGTAGTGGAATTTGGATTGTCTGAATGCTCTCGGTGTCATATGCTGGTGGTTCAAAAGACTTTGTTTCGACGTAAATATTATCGGCTTGGCTTGCCATTTCGACTTTTCTGAATGCAGATTCTCGACTAATTTCCGTGTTCAAATGCAGAACAACCGTAACAAAGTGGAAAAATGCACAGAAGTGTATTAGCGCATCAGCAAAAATTTGAAGCAAAAATAACACATAAAAATTAAAAGAATGCCTAGACCGCAGATGATATATTAGCACTTGGATTTGGAGATTATGACAAATTATATAGATATTCCAAAAGATTGCTTGAGTGCTTTATGTAGCAGTCAAGACAAGGATTTTTATTAAATGACTGATGCTTGTTTAAGCAGGAGATGAGAAGTTAAATATCAATGAAAATGATAAAGGTGTTGTGTAAGGAATAGGTTGTGCTGTGCGACAGAAAGGGAGGTCGGCTTTTATCGAATACCAAGACTTTGAGTGCATTTTTCATCTTTCTATGCAAATCTGTGTGTCATGATGCCTGTGTATATTTCCAAGAAATTTTCAATGTCTTTCGTACTTGTCAACCAACTGCTGCAATTCAATCTTTGAACCTACATTCTTTTATGGGTAAGATTTTATTACGAAGAGATCGAACCCAATGTCGGTTGCCTACGTAACATGTATATGCTGCTTCAGTCAAAACCTTTTTAAAGGTTGGTCATGTTGCATTTTTCTTTTCAGTAGGCTACTGTATATATAGTTGTCGCCGTGAGATCCCAAATTTCTTGATAAAATCTTTCGCCAAGAAGTCTAGTTGTTCGTATCTCGCTCTATGTACCAACTCAGTGTCTTAAAAAATAATTTCACCCATCGTCTTGCCTTATGCTTGCTAGTGGGTAGATATATGCTTCCAAATGCTTAGAGGGTTTCCAGGTCTATCATATAATGAGAGCTTCGTCGTTGTGCCTTTTCCTTCGGCTTGCCAGTTTTTGGTTTTTGTGCACAAGTCTTTGCTACATTTCTTTCCAATTCCTTGTTGTCTTCAACTAGCCCTTTAAATTCTATTTCGATCATGATAGGAGCAAGTTTGGAAAATACTTTGGATCACAGTCATGTATTGCAGGTGGTGTGCCTGTGTAGGCTAGAGCAACAAAATGATCCTTGGACATTGGTGTCGAAAAGTCTTGCGGTAAATCAGGTGTGCCTTTGAGTTTGACGAATATATCTCTTGTCTTGTCAATTTTCCTGTCCATGTGCATAGTGCATGCTATAATAAAATTTTCTTATTTTTGACAAATCACTGACAAGTGCACTTTGCTTAACTATATCTTCTGCTTTGGTATTCAACTTAAGCCAACCTTTTGGATAATAAGTTTTTGAGTTGGTAAGAGTTAGGGAATTATCAAGACATGTGAAAGATTTCTTATAACAAGATTTGGGTATAGAGTAGGGAGACGAGGTGCCTTGGTAATTTAATTTGGGAAAGAATTCCCTTAGGTAGAAAGAGACCTAGAGCCACAAAAAAATTCATGCAATGCACACAAATCAAATAAGAAATGAATCCTATAATGCGAAGGACCACTTTATGCACGATTATTTGAAAAGCACTTTATGCCACATCCATCATTTCATTTGCTAGCAAAATGTGGAGTCTAAAAGAGAATATTGATTTATGGGAAAAAAATCTTTGTTACATTGACGGATATTAAAACAATATAAGAGAAGATGACATTAAAAATCTTTGTTACATTGACGGATATTAATTCATCTACAGAAGATTTATCTTCCTCTTTGGATGAGGATCTCTCGGACGAGCTTGCCTCTGATAACTCCTCTTGGAAGATGACATTGTCAGCATCAGTTAAGAGTCGGGATATGTCGAACGTAAAGGTTTTCAACATCTCCCAAACCTTCTTTCCTTTCTCCTCTATCCATTTTTCCAGCCATGGTGTCCATTCCTTCGCTAGCCTATACACCGAGAGACTCTATGCATTTTGTCAATAGTTCTGCCTTATTGCGCCGTTTTTTTTTTCTTTGTTCTTTGCTTTGACCAAACTTTGCTTTCTTGATATTTTCTCTCGAGCCATTGCCCGTTGTTTGCATAGCCTTTTGTACTCAATTTGTAACTCATCAATATTTTTTTCCCTTTTGTTGTCGCCCTTGGTTGAATTGCCCTTGCTATGTCTTTCCTGAGCCAGTCTGGATAATCCTCATCATAGCTTGCGTCAAACCTGTTTCGTTCAATAGTGTCGAATTCCATCTAGTGCCTTGCTTTCCAAAGTTCTAATATCTTGTCTTCAAATGGTATCATTCCTCTGAAAATATCTTCTTTGAAACTTCCGATGTATGCCATTTGGGGTACAATCTACTTTCTCCCTGTTTGTCTAAGTGCCCTTAAAGGAGTGTATGGGTAAACTCATCTAAACCCAACCAAGACAAGAAAAAAAACTCCTTCGGATCGTGTGATTACTTTAGTGCTGGAAAAGTAGTCAAATATCCAATATATGTTTTTGGATGTAAACTGAGAAAGCCTATGGTGCCAGCCTTTGGCAGTTGTTGGTCGGTCCCACTTTTCAAGAATGATGTCCATGCGAGTGGTATGAGCCAAGATATAGTTTTCTCTTGATATGGAATGGAAAGCTTGCTCTGTGCTATTCATCTTTTGAAATGTTCCATCAACCAAATTTGTAAAAGAAAATTGCAACCTTCGAAAAAGCTAGCACCCTTCTTGCATTTTTCTAAAGCTCGGTACATTTCTGCAACAATCATAGGTAACAAAGTGTATTTCTTATCAAAGTGTTTGAGTAAAGCATCCGCAATTGATATCACGCAAACATCAATACGTTCTTTGTGTTCTTGAAACATGACAGTCCCTAAAAATCCAGTGACAAAAGCGAGGACCCTCCGCCCTTGCCAATCTGCCTTGTTAATGCTGAAATTATCTTGGAATTCTTTAAATGCTTCTCCGTACCTGAACTAAACATAGAGAGAAGTTACAGAAATTCACGATTGTCTAATGTTATCTGTGCATAATTCGAGCTTAAGCCCTACCATTTCGAAGAACTCCTCGGGCGTATTTTTCTTTGGCATCAATATCTCATCACTTTCAGATGGAAGTTGAGTCAATCCGCCTATCTCTTCCAGCAATGGTATCAACTCTATGCTTCCAAAATGAAAAATCGCTCGGTCTTTATCCCAATAGTGTACCGCTGCTTCTACTATCCCTTTCACTACATTGTGCTCCATTAGTGAAATCAGATTCTCCAACACTATTTTGACTTGACTTTGTTGATCTATGCTTAGATTTTTCCACCAATCTTTGAGAAGTTGAGGGACTCCAGTAACCATGTCGAATGTTTTAGTGGCCATGATTTGTTTGAAAACGGTGAAAGATGATAGGAAAAGAGAGAAAAAAATGCCTAAAATTTGCTTTATTGTGAGCAAATGATCAACATATGGCACAAGCTTTTTGAAAACAATGCAACATGGAATATGAAAAAATGTGTCGTTGCGGGTTGAGAACCCTCTGGACACTGGACAAGATTTCTAATGGACTTTTGACATACCAAGAATGTCAAAAAGACCTAAAAGATAAATATGTCAAAAATGCCTAAAAGATAAATGTGCGTTATGTGTCATCCCGTCTATCGAACAGTCGTTTCTGCTTCAAATTGGGGTTTTAATGTCTCTTAGGTTACCGTTGTGCCTTTTAATGACATTAAATATAGAATAATTTCGACTGTTTAGGAATAAACAATCGTTTCGGATTCAATTTGGTCTTTTGATACCTTTTCAGTTATCTTTGTGCCTTTTAAGAGCATTGAACGCAGAATAATTCCGACCATTTGGAATAAACAATCGTTTCTGATTCAATTTGGGCTTTTGATGCCTTTTTGGTTATCTTTTGTGCCTTTAAATGGCTTTGAACGCAGAATAAGCCCAATAAACGGTCCAGATTTGCACGTTCAATCCTTTAAATAAATACAAATAAGTCACGTCGAACATTCTTTGGGGTTAAAAATATGTTCGGATTGTTTGAACAAGTTGGCCTATTGAACTTGAGAACAAGTCGGCTAATGATATGTCACGATGCATGATTCTAGAGTTACCACTAAGAGCTAGGTTGACTTAGACCAAGTTTTATTATCCTTCCAAGCGGACGACTCGGGAGCTGGAACGTCTCGGACCAACTAGATTCCAAGTTGTTCCCTCTAAAGGGCATTTTGTGAGGAAAGAGGCGGTCGTAACCACCGTATTTTTCAATGCACGATTTAAAACTGCCAGGAGTGGCGGTATGTATGAGCGGTATGCACACGTTTAAAAATGTACTAGTTTTGAAAGAAAATGCACATGTTTTCTAAAAATGTGTAAGATTTGAAAAATAATGCACATGTTGAAGTAATTCAGAAATAACTATTATTTAAAAAAGAGAAGTAAAAAGAAAAATAAAACAAACAAGTTAGTTTTGAAAATTAGGATAATAGGAACAAGACAATATTAAAAATGCAAAAAGAATCATGACGTGAAACCGTTTTAAAAAAAAATAGCAAACTTGTGGAGGATATGAAAACTGTTGTAGCATGGAATGTGATGCCTTCTCCTAAAAGAAACTTCTAAAAGTGGGTTTCTACACAAGTTATAGTTTCCTCAGGCGGATAACCAAGGGGTGGGAACGTTTAGAATTGTTGGTTGTACCACAGACCAACTAGATTCCAAACCGTCCCTCCTAAAGGGTGATTTGAGAGTGGAACGACTGTGAGATCCATGTAATCGCTCATAGAGTATGCAAGTGTAATTTTCAGGAGTGAAGAAAATATAAAGAGAAACGACCCAAAAAAAGTTAAAAGATGCACCAAGAAAAATAAGCTTCCATACTGCAAAAAGGAAAGGAAAAAGTTAATCTTGAAAAAAATGATAATAAAAGAAACAAGAGCAAAAAATTCCAATATAAAGTCTGTTATGATTAGAACATTGATATTCCCCAGCAAAGTCGCCATTCTGTCGACACCCATTTTTTTCGAACCGGTTAGAGTTCGAAATAGGGCTCGACTTATTGAAACTCACGGGTAAGACTTGGAGTCGCCATCTAACATATTTTTTAACTAGATGTATTAGGGAACCTACTTTTTTTTCTAGCCAATTTTATAGTTAACTCCGAAAATGTGGTCTTGCGAGCTAAAATTCTAGGTAAAGGTTCAAGTTAACCCGAGAGGAAGGTGTTAGGCACCTCTTAGGTTCCACGAAATGTGGTTAACGGCCGGACTAAATGATTGGGATTTTAAACAAAAGGTCAAGCAATTAAACTAATAATTAGGCATGAAAGTCTGACTACTCAAATGATATTTTAACTAAACAAGTATTAGATTATGTTATATCTTAAAGGGGTCAAAAGTTAGCAATAATCAACACCACCCCAACTCCATAAAAAAATATTTTATAATCAACACCACCCTACATGAATAGAGCGAAATCCTTATAATCCTCCCTAAAGCATCCTTTCGAATATAATACTTCAAAAAAAAAAAAAAAGAGAAAAATATTAGTAGAGACGTGTGCCACCATATCCTTGGTGACGAATTTAAATTAAGAAAATAATTAAATAACTTAACCAATAAATAAACTCAAGCAAAGTATTAAAAAGAATGCGGGATCAAGTAAAGGCGAGGCGAAGAAGGGCCCAGTCCGATGTTACTTCCCTCTATTTGGCTTTGTATGATCAACAATCTTAGATGCTTTTAAACATAACAAAAGACATATTAAAATATTTAGTTTTGAAAATAGTATCCAACTCAAAATAATAGAGCATTAATAATATGAGTATACAGTCATTTTTTAGTGTTAGAAGCATTGCTACAATATAAATCTTAAAAAATAGTTTAATATTTGATTTTGAAAACATGTCAAATATTTAAACGAAACTGAAAGTTCGAAAACAAACTTAGTAGAAGTGATGAATCTTTAAACTCTTAAGAGAGTGACATGTCAAATCAGAATTGAGGGAGTAACGAGTTGCTTTAATTTATAAAGCTATATATGTGTTCTTCATTCGAGAAATCGACTAGCCTGTCATTGTCATCATATCCCATAACATAACTGACGTGCTCGGAGCGTCATCTCCACTCAATCTTTATGTATTGACCCGTTGTTATCATAGTTGAGCTTCCATCCATGTCTCTCGATCGTTGTGTACATGTAAAGTAGAAAACAAAAAAAAAAGAATGAGAGAGTATATCTATGTTTTTGAGGTTTTAACTAAGAAAGAGAAAGAAAAAAAAGTATATATTTTGAATTACATTAATGAAGCAGTAAGCATGTCTTTTAAACTAAAACTAGTTAATGGATACTTGGTTATCATGCAATGTCTTCACAAGTTAACGTGCTGAGGAATTGACAACTATAGTTTCCACAACCAAGGCAACAAATGCTCGACACAACTGTTACTTAGTCCAAATTGAAAATAGATAGAAAATGTTATCTCGATTGCATCTATGTAACAATATACTTAATGCAATAATAAAAGAATTCATTATATAGGTGAATCAAGTTGTCTTAAGATAAACTATAAATGACTTTTCTTTATGTAGAAGAATCATGACCAAATACTAAAAAAAATTAAAATTAAGAGAAAGATACAAACTGTTTAGCGACATCAAAGCATAAGGCGTCTTCAACATTAAATGTCTGTTTCACCAAAATATCATAGGCATGTAGAAGATATGAAGAGATGCCCGAGAAGATGAACGAAGTTTTTGTGTTTGAAGATGAAAATGTTTAGTATGATGTTGTCTATGGAGTTGAATCTGTGAGTATGAAATTAGAATGAAGGAAAGGGGAGCTAGAAACTTTTGGGTAGAAGAACTTTTCTTGCTAAGAGAGAAGTAGAGAAAAATTGTGTGTCTCCCATAAATGAGAATTGAATTAAATTTATAGTAAAGGATCAGGGTGTTGAGGATGGTAGGAAAAATTGACTGCATGATTCATGGGGATTTTTGAATGAGAATGAATCAAGGGATTTTGATGAGGGGATATTTTCCTTAAGTAGTAATGATGTATGTAGACTCAAAAGTGGGAAAGAGAGAGAGATTTGGAGCGATTTTGGAGACGAGATATGAGAGAGATTCGGGAAGAGATTTGAGGGGTTGGAGATCTGACAAGAGATTGGGCAAGTGTATTTGGTCGATGAATATTGTACTTAAACTACTTTTGTGTCAAGGTTCAAGATAGAATCAGGAAGAAGATTTGGGGAGTGAGTTGAGGGTGATGGGGATCCTAATTAAAGAGATTACGAGAAGATATCTTAGAGATTTCTCCTTAAATAGTGTGGATGTATGTAGTCAAGAAATAGGAGAAGAAAGAGAGAGACGTTGGAGAGATTTGTGGAATTGGAGAGATTAGGGGGAGATGGGAGAGAGATTGAGAAAATATATGCAGACTACCTTTTGGCTAGGTTCAAGATAGTAGGTTTTAACAAAAGAAGAAGGAAAATAAATAAATAAGAAAATGGATTGAGAAATTATTTAAAAGAATTTTAATTTGAAAGTGGATATGGAATAGTAAGAAAATTGGACTGAATATTATTTTAATTGGTCAAATATTTAACTAAAGGTGCTACATGAATATAAATATATACTCTATATACACACAAGAAAGATGCACATATAAAAACAATCAAAGGCAAAAAAAAATTATCTAAGTATAAATAGCCACAAATATTTATTAAATGCAATAAATGTATTAAATTGCACAAACAATCATAGTTTTGACAAACAACCTAAATGATGCAAAATTACGTAATATAGCCACATTTAAGTATGTAATACATAAGAAGAGGATAACACATGTAAATTCACGTCGTCTAATGCAAATTATGCACAAATAGTCAATATTGCACTTTTAGGTTAAACATAGCCAATTATATGAAAAGGATGGACAAAATTGGGTGTCAACACTTTTTACTTCCAAAATTATAAAAATACCACTGCTTCAAACACAGCAAAAAATAATGCCAATCTGGTTGTGTTTCATGTCCATTTTGTGAAGCAGTCAATCTGTCTATATTTCACGTCTATTTTGTGAATAAATAACACCAAATCGTCACTGTTTCACTCATATATAAAATTCAAAGCAAAACAAAATATAAGACCAATCCGGCATCATTTCATCATACGAAAAGAAAAAATTCATGTTCATTTTGTGAAGAAATGATGTCAAAGCGGTCTTACTGTGTTCATTACCCTCAAGTGCTTATATATTTCGAAATAACAATAATCCGTTATCATTTACTCATAATGTGAGCCAAATATTAAGTACATTTTGCAAACAAATTAGTCCAAATTTTATTCATCCATAATAATACATATAAAATTACAAAATAAAGACAATCCGACCGTATTTATTCATAACTAAGCAAGCTTACTATGTCTATTTTACAAGCAGATGACACCAAATCATCATCACTTTTCTAATATACAAAAATTTAAAGTGAAAATAAAACAATGCCCTTTCGGCATCATTTACTTATAAGTGAACCAAAATATTTTATCTATTGTACAAACAAATAATGTCAATCCATCATCACTTTGCCCCATAACAAAAATTCAAAGTAAAAATCATGGACCGAGTTTGTTCCTTCTCAATGTCATCTTTCTTAATATGTACGATCTGATCCACTATGGTTGCTCCCTGCAAAACGAGTAGAAATCAATAGCCATAAGCCATCTGCCACCAACGTTTATGATGAACATAACCAACAACTTCCAGTAAAAAGGTGCTACCACTTTAATGGGCGATGCAGTAATCAACAATAAGGAAACAAGAATGAAATAATCAACAATAAGGAATCAAGAATGACAGTATCCACATATTTATTGCTTTCCTTAATGGTTTTGGCCAGTAATTCCCTCACATGAACTGAAATTTCTAATGGGGAAAGGTCCAAAAACATAAATACTTTCAAGAATTTTCGGTATGTTGACTGAACGCCAAGAGTATACAAAGTGTTCATCCAACCACGGTAAGTTGTCAGAGATGGCGACGGTGACTATGGCACACAACCACGGTGGCTGTTCGAAATACCATGACGGTAATTAATAATTTAATATTTTCAGATCTGAATGTTGGTGTATGTGTGTGTGTTTTCAACGGCGGAGTTAGTGGTGGTTGTGGTGGGGTTAGGGTTTGATGTTTAGAGAGCAAGTAGATCTGCAAAGAGAGCAAGTGAATCTGCAAAGAGAAAAAGTGTGAATGTCAAATGGTGGTACAATAATATCTAAGGGGTAAAATTTAAAATACTATTAAAAGTATTAAAAAGCTACTTAAGCCTTAAAGACCAGTGACAATAGCTCACCAAATCAAGATCACCTCCAAAAGTGTTCACCTCACATAAAATATATATTTTTTAGTATATTGTTGTTGGGCCAACTTGCGGACACATCAATTTTTTAGATACTTACTACCTTCTACTAGTATGGAATGCAGATAATTCTATCAACCAAGACTTAGGTAGTGAATAGAAATTCGATTGTTCCTCTATAGCATAAGCCACTCTAGTGGTGGTAATTTCATCAAATCTTTTAGAAGTATTGTGTAACCGAAGATTAAAGATTGATAAAATAGCAGAGTCCACAAAATAAGCACAATTCTTTTAGGTATTCTTTTGGCTTTACTATCTCGGTTTCCAGAGTGGTGGTGCAATCTAATCAATTTGAGCCATTGAAGTAGTTTCAAAAAAATGAGTTTAACTTCGATATGTTGGCTGCGTAAAGATAACTTTACGCTATTCAGGTTACTTGAAAAATAATTATAGTTAACCGTTAATAAAAGAGTGAGATATGTCACCTAAAAATAGACAATTATCCACTACAACACCTGAAAATATACGCTAGTGCAAAAATAAATCCTAGAGAATAAACGACTTCTCCTCTAAGTTAAAAATTGAAAAATGAAAAAATTGAATCCTATAAAATAAACTACTTTTCCTACAATAGTTAAGGTATAACAATCTTAGTGTAGGTTTATAAAAAAAAAAAGGCTCAAGATATTCAATATTTACAGAAATAGGACACTTTCTACGTTCCATCACATATTTGGCCCTATTAAGGAAACTTACAAAATTGGCCCTGTAAGAAACTTTCTGGCTATCGCCAGATCTTTCTATGAGCAATGACTTGAGCATTAGCCAGTCCTTATACGGAGCTTTCACAGACATTTGCCTTATTAATGTGTAAATTTAACTTTTACTCGCCGTGTTAATCTTTATCACTTTTGAAAACTATTAGCAAGTGTAGTTATCGACTTTCAAACCATCAAGGTTTAAGTTATATATGGATGATGTTGATGGCTAGCCCGTTTTTTAGATGCCCAAAGAAAAATAGTCAACTTATAAATTTTTTTAAAAAGAGACATATTTTAAAAGCACGATTTTTTTTAAGACTAGCCATAGTGAATTTTATTAAAAGTTTAACTAAATGCCATGAAAGTTTCCTGGACTTTTGCGCGCTATTTAAAAACTCATACTTTTAAGTAATGATTTTTTTCATAAAAAAATTTCCAGGCTGATTCTCTGTTATCACCCTACAAAGTGGCGATGAGGTCAAATTTTTACGTCATATATTCAAGTTAAGCTCATGGATTAAAGTTCACTCGACTTAGATTTTTTTACTTTGAAAAATTAACAGATTTCAACTTCAAATAAAAAGAGGTTGAAGTTTGTTAACTGAGGTTGAACATCAACCCCATTGTTTGAAGTAAGATAAAGTGGCCAACCTCTCCAAAGTTGGGCTAAAAAGTGGTTAAAATTATGAAGGAGTTGTAAAAATAAATTTTTTACCACATGTACCCATTTATCTCTGGTTATGATTTTTCATCCCCACTTAAGAATAGTTTAGCAAAATAGTCCGGGGGAAGACTTCAAGTTATAAATTGACAAGTGTTGTCTCTTCGAGAAATATAAAGGCCAAGTGCTGCCTGCGAAGAGATTAAAGGGGCAGGCATCACTTCAAGTTATAAATTGACAAGTGATGCCTCTTCAAAAAATATAAAGGGGAAAGTACTGCATGTGAAGAGATTAAAGAGGCAAGCGCTGCCGAGACAACACTTCAAGTTATCTTGAAGGGCGAGGCAACACTTCAAGTTATCTGGGGAGAATGTTGAAAGAGATAAAAATGTCAAGTGATACCAAAGGTGCAACACTTATTAGAGAAGTGAGGCGGGATGCGAGCGTCAATATAGAATTTTATAGGGGTATTAGCGTCCAAAATTTATTTATTAAAGTTAGCGGAGACAATTCTTACAAATCATTTTAAATAGTAACAGTTAGGCAAACCATTGCCGTCGGTAAGCGTTGGTCTGATAGAATTCCACTAATAAAATAATTGGGTGTTGTCAATTAAGTTTTATTTTAGCCTTGTAAAGAAAAATATTACAAAAATAAATAAGTTTCTCAGTAGGAATTTGAAGTTGGATTTGATGGGTTAATATCCTTTGATATAACAAGTTATGGCCCCTCGTTAGAATTGTGGCCGAATCTTTAGGGTCACCAAGATCCTTTGATATTGAGCAAACCTTTCCTTACAACAAGTTAAGGCAACCCGTCATTGGCCAATTTGCAAAACTACGACATCATAAGATGGTTTGCCTTTTTGGGCCCCATATAATAGTGGTTTAGTAAAATTGGCCTCCGTTTAGTTCAATGAATATATTTCAGACGAAACTACCCCTATGAATCTTATAATGGCACACGTATTTCAGCTATCTCTTTCTCAGTAAGTACTATCTAAGAGGCAATTGTCTTTGCCCCTCTTTCATAGGGAACACTTGTCATTGAATCTCACATTCTCCCAGATAAAGTGTCGTCTTGACAGTACTTGCCCTTTCAAATCTTTTCCGCCATTTTTTTAATTAACTTGAAGTGTTGTATAGGCAACAGTTGCCACTTGACTTCCTCCTTAAAGGCAACACTTGCCAATTGATAACTTGAAGTGTTGCTTACGGACCAAGGAAGCGCATTTTTTCTAAAATCATATTAAGGGGGGCAACTCTCAAAATCAGTTAATTATGGAGACACCGGGTGAAATATTTTGCCCGTCATGCATGATTTTGGCCAAAATACTGTGAGTTCTTTACATAAATAGCAGCCCATATGAAAATATTTACTATTCTTTAACCCTTATTTTTTGTAGTCACAATATTGCACTAAAATAATAGAAAACAATCCTAGTGTTAATTATTATTTAATACTATTTTCCTTAAATAAAATATATATATTAATACTAAAAAAAATAAAGGAATATTAAATACTAGTATTGATATTTAGTGTGTATTTTTTTTTCTGTAGGATTCATGTTCATATACAAATTTTATACTAAATAGATTAATCACAAACATAAATCAAAGAACTTACTTGTTCTCCTTATAAGAGGAAGGGGTATGATCTTGACCACGGCTGGAATCACTGGTCGTCGGTGGTTGTCACAGTAATGGAGCAACTCCTTTATCCACAGTCTAAATACCCAATATTTAGTAGAGAGAAGTAGGAAGAGTTGTTGAGAAAAAGTACGTATATTTTATGTGAGTCTTTTACTGTATATATAACTGAATATACAGTAGTTGTCCTCTTATAGGACTCTTCCAAGTAACTTATCCTTTTTTACCTGGATAGACATTAAGATCATCCCTTTATGGGTGGACTCTTAATCAGATAATTCCAACATCTTCCACTCACACATAATGGGAGTGCTCTTATTGTATGAGAAATATATTCTCATCTCATCTCTACAAATATTCATACAGTGAAATAGACCGTGCAACCAACATGCTTTGGGAGCTACGTGCTATACATCTGAGTATATAGCCTCTCGTCGAGTACAAACCTGCAAGTAGATTCTTAAGTATGTAATACCCTAGATCATGTAAATCACATTTTGATATCCTCTCAAAATCTCAAATATCATTGTTCCTTGTATTCACAGTTATAACTCATAAGTTATAACTGCTGCACCTGTGAATTCAAATTAATGAGATTCCATTAATAATCTTCCTCTTCCCACGATTCTTTTAACATTAGCTCAACTGGTTTTCTAGATATGTCCTTCCGGACCGCATCCATTTTCATGGTCCTTTGGAAACATACTAAGATAGCTAACATTAGACTAAATGTCAAGTATCTGATCAGAGTCACTGAGGGTACATATTTTGAGCCACCATAGGCTCTGAGTCTCACACAACAGTAAGTTGAGATTAAACTTATGTTAACCCATGGTCGACATTGCACACATGGTATGAAACACGTGCTACAACATTTTTCTCCTTTGCTTAAGGAGCATATGTCTTTATAAATAATGTTGTATATATGAAATTCAGACACCATACGTATCTAAATTCGAGTTCCTTAAACTCACATCTAGCTCACAAAGTAGACTAGATGAACATCCTTTCACCTTAATAACCTTATGTCATTATTTAAGCGATTCTACTGATTTTAAGCATATAGCTCTCAAATTATCCAATTGATAATTTTTTCTTAAAATCAAGTCTCATCTCCACTTATCACTAAGATAAGGAGGCTTTTGCCTATGTGAGAAGGCCAACCTCTTGTCTATCCGACATACTAAAATATAATTGACGAATGTAAATAATTGAAGAATGTACTAAACACTCAATAAATCATGAATATATATGTAAGTAAATCAACTTCATTGATTATCAAAGAACATAGTTTTGTGAACAACTGAAAACACAAAGAATAATACAAAATCACTCAAAGTCTACACAGGTCTTGAGACCTAGTGTGTCTCACAAATGCATCTCTAGCTAAAAGCTTGGTCAATGGGTCTGCTACCATATCTTCTGTAGATATTTTCACCAGGTTCAACCTTTTGCATTTATACATGTCTCTTCCATAGTTATACTTGATATCTATGTGCTTAGTATCACAATGATGCTTAGAATTTTTGGATGCATCAAATGCAGCCTTACTATCACAGTAGACCAACACTGGTTCATCATCAGTGTTACCCAACAAGCTTTTCAAGAGCCTATTCAACCAAACAGCTTCTTGTGTTGCTTTTGACAAAGCCATATATTCAGCTTCCATCGTGGATAGTGCTACACATGATTGCTTCTTACTCCTTCATGATATGGCACCATTACTAAGTAAGAAGGCATATCCTGAAGTAGACTTTCCCTCATCTAAATCTCCTCTAAGATCAGCATCAGTGTATCCAACTAATCACAAATCTTTGCCGCCTTGATAACAAAGTGCGTAGTCAGTTGTTCCTCTCAGATATCTCATGATCCTCTTTACTACTTGCAATTGTGCTGGACTTGGATCAGATTTATATCTGCTTACCAAGCCAACTGCTTGACAAATATCAGGTCTAGTACACATCATAGCATACATTAGACATCCAACTGCACTTCTATAAGGGATTCGCTTCATCTTTTCTGTCTCTTTAGGAGTCTGAGGACACAAATTATTTTCCAAGTTATGGCCTTTGCTGATAGGAGTGTCAATTGGGTCGCTATTTTTCATATTAAATCGTTCAAGAATTTTCTTAATGTATTTCTCTTGAGAGATATACAATAGTTTCTTAGGACGATCTCTTGAAATCTTGATTCCAAGAATATATGCAGCTTCACCCATATCTTTCATCTCAAACTGAGACGACAACCAGACCTTTACCTTATTTAATAACTCCTTATTATTTCTAGCTATAAGTATATCATCGACATACAAAGTCAGAATTACAAGCTTATTTCTTGATCTCTTGGTATAAACACAATAGTCTTCATCAACCATAGTAAAACTATTGGATATGATCATATTTTGAAAGTGTATATACCATTGTCTTGAAGATTGTTTAAGGCCATAAATAGACTTCAGAAGTCTACAAACCTTTTGTTCGTGGCCTTTTTCAATGAAACATACGAGTTGTTCTATATAAATTTCTTCATCTAATTCTCCATTGAGAAAGGTAGTTTTTACATCCATCTGATGTAATTCAAGATCTAAACTTGCTACTATAGCTAGAATCAGGCGAATTGAGTTAAATCGCACAACAGGTGAGAAAGTCTCTACGTAGTCTATTCCTTCCTGTTGTGTATAACCTTTCGCCACCAGTCAAGTCTTATATCTCTCAACTGTGCCATCAGCCTTGAGCTTAATTTTGAGAACCCATTTGCTCCCAATAGCTCTGCGTTCTTTTGGGAGATCAACAAGTTCCCAGACTTTGTTCTCTCTCATTGACTCCATTTTGTCTTCCATTGCTTTTATCCATTTTTTCTTAGAAGGGCATGAGAGATCATTTTTTGCGTTTTTAGGCTCGTTTTCTACTTCTAAGAAAAACATAAAAAGTTCATCACCTTCAACATCAAATCGTCGGCGGGGAATCTTTTTATGTAAACCACGTTCTTTTTGTGATTCTTCTTCGTTTTTCCCATTTGGATCAACGTTGCTCCCACTTGGATCAAGAACATCTATCCTGCTCCCACTTGGAACAAGATCAGTGACCATCTCGCTCCCACTTGGAACAAGATCCATTTGGTCACTGTTTGATGTCAAATGTTTACTTACATTCGCATTCGATGATGAAGGAGGTTGTTGATGTGAAACTAATTCATCATCTGTTAAATTTCTTCCACTCGAATGAAGTGATCTTTGTACATCTTGATCCTATATCTCAAACAAGGTTAGGTCTTGACCTACCACTCCCTTTTAAGGAAACTCATCCTCTAGGAATGTGACATCTCGTGATTCAAATTCAGTTATGCTCACACTGTCTTGCTGACCTATAAACACATAATCCTTAGAGGTTTCTGAGTATCTTATAAAGATACTTTTCTTTCCTCTTGGGCCTAATTTTCCATGTTTGTTAGAGGAATCATGTGTATAGGCAGTGCAACCCCAAGGTCTTAATACACTTACGTTGGGTGCTCTTCCAGTCCATAACTCATATTGAGTGGTTGCAACTGATTTTGTAGGCACTCAGTTAAGTACATAGGTAATAGTAAGCAATGCATCACCCCAATAACTAATTGGGAGGTTGGCTTGTGCCATCATTGACCTAACCCTTTCTAGAAGCGTCCTATTTCTTCTTTCCGCAACACCATTTTGCTGTGGAGTATTTGGGATGGTCTGCTGGTAAACATTTCCCTTTTCATTACATAATTCGTTAAATTGAGTTGACAAGTACTCTCGACCTCGGTCAGTTTGAAGAACTTTTATCTTCTTATCTAACTGATTTTCCACTAAGCTCATATAGCGTTTGAAACAACTTATTGCTTCTGATTTGTGGGAAATTAAATAGACATAACTGAAACGAGTGAAGTCATCTATAAATATGATGAAATAGTACGCTCCATGCTTATCCCTAAGATTCATAGGCCCATAGATGTCCGAATGGACTAATTCCAAGGGATATTCGGCTCTAGTTGCTTTACCGAAGGGTTTTCTTGCAGATTTTCCTGCTAGACAACTTTCACAAGTGGAAAATTCCACATGTTCAATGCCAGTAAGCAAACCTTGTTTTGCTAACCTCTGCATTCTTTGTTGGCCAATATGACCAAGTCTAGTATGTCGTATGTTTACATCACTATCATATTTATGTGAGGAAGCAAACATAGAAAAACTAGCATTATTATTAAATGAATCATAATCCAAATCCATAATAATGAAACCTCCGGTCACATGAACAAAACCAAATAAAGTTGAACCTAAAGTCAATTTGACAGAATTGTCATGGAAAAACAAGCTAAAGCCTAGCCTAAGCAAAACAATAACAGAAATAATATTCCAACGAATTCCTGGAGCATAGAGGACATCATGTAGTAGTAGGTGTCGACCACCACGCAAGACTAACTTGCATGTACTGATCCCTTCAAC
Organism: Petunia axillaris subsp. axillaris; assembly: GCA_029990575.1. Classification (NCBI taxonomy): domain Eukaryota; kingdom Viridiplantae; phylum Streptophyta; class Magnoliopsida; order Solanales; family Solanaceae; genus Petunia; species Petunia axillaris. The sequence continues at coordinate 4,202,260 of JARKNS010000001.1, read as the reverse complement.
AGCAACCTTATTGTTGTTGCCCATATAAATCCCCTTTGTTCCACGTGAAATATGCCGAAACTCCACAAAAGAATTTCGTTCCCTTGTTATGTGGTCCGTTGCTCCCGAGTCTACAATGCACAAAGGATTAGATTCAGTCAAAAATACTGAATTAGAAACACAAAGTTCACTAGTTTGAGTTTTATGAAATACCTTTCTAGGAGGCTCAGAGCAATCCTAGTATAGTGACCCTTTTTGTCACAGTTAAAGCATTTCACATTTGCAACATTGACACGTTTGGGATGTTTGTTATTGCCTTGTTGTTCTGCCCTTTCTCTTTTAGCAGGCTGAGACTGAGTTGGTCCTCTCTTTTTACACCAATTCTTTCTCTTTGAGCCAACCTTGGCCTTAAAGGATGTTGCCATGTGCAACTCAGCTATTGGCTTAGCAGCCTTAAGTCGATCCTCCTCCAGCTCAAGAGATCTACGGACATCTTCTACAGAGGTGATTAGCTGGTTGTGGGTCAAACGCATCTTCGTATGATCCCAAGAATCGGGTAAGGACTTTATGACAGCTTGAATTTGTTTCTCGTCGGTCAACACATGACCATCACCTTTTAACTCCCCAATCATGTTTGTCATATGCCTCAGATGTGTTCTCACTGAATGTTCTGGGCACTTCTTGTATCAATCAAACTTGATTGTTAAGGATCGAAGCTTTACAACAGAACATGTACCAAACCTATTCTTCAAAGCAACCCAAAGACCCATAGCTCTTTGGTGATCCATAAATTCCCTTAAGATTTCATCATCTAAGGTTCTGGTGCAAGTTTAGAAGAAGCTTGGCAACCGAAGACAAAATCAGCAGAAAAATAAAGATAGAAGCAAGACAAATCTCATGCTTCGTTGGAATGAATCTGAGGAACTGGTCTCAGTTCAAACAACAGAAAAACAAGGAGATGCACCTATCCTAAGCAACAATCCTCAAGAAGAACTCATGCTTCTTGCAAATTGAATGACCAAAGAAGAATTTTTTCAAACGATTACACCGAATGACACAAGTTCTATAAATTCCCACGACGGGTCGGCTCTCAACGGAGACATAAATAGCAACAACTATGTTTAACATTCATTCAAAAACTAGATATCTAAAAATGAAATGAAAGCATGTTTATATAGATAATACTAAGGGCAAAATAGTAAATCTTTTATAGACAACCACTAAAAGTTATCCATGCAGGGCTGAGTAAGCTGAGTGTTCGGACACTCCTTCAGTCGAATACTTGAATTCGAACTCTTGAAGTCGCACGCTCTTCCTTCGGTTGTTTGTTTGCTTTACTCTTCAGCGTCGATGTTGAGTGTTCGGTTGGGTGTTCGGCCGCTCCCTTATTCGGGTTCAAGCTTGTAAATGAAGCCTTTGAATCTTGAGCTCGGCCAGTCAACTTCGGAACGGTTGCTTTCTCCCGTCCACGATTATTGAATGTGAACATCGTGAAACAACTTGACTTGGCTTCGTGTCATCGGCCTCGATGAATTGAACACTTGATCAGCACGTGTTCGGGCTGCATCATCCTCCACTTCTTGAGAAGATTTCATCCTCGAAATCGAGCCTTCTTCAGTTTCCGATGCTTGGCCTATAACACAAGGAGTTAAGTAAGAAACATTAAAGGTATTGGACACATTATACTCACCTGGGAAGTCGATCATATAAGCATTGCTGTTGATTTTGCTCAGCACTTGAAACAGACCATCCCCTCGAAGAGCCAAGTTTCCTTTCCTTTGATTCGGAAATTGTTCCTTTCGGAAGTGAACCCAAACCACATCTCCCCTCTTTAATTCCAACTTCTTGCGCCCCTTGTTTTTCTTTGATGCCACTTTGGCATAAGCTTCCTCGAGGTTCTTCTTCACCTTGGCATGCAACTCGATCAAAGCAGTGGCTCGGTGAGTACCTTCAAAATCAATAACAGAATCTCGAGGCAATGATGTTAAATCAAGTGGAATTAAAGGGTTAAAACCATACACACATTTGAACGGAGTCATACCAATCATTTGATGCACTGTTCGATTGTATGAAAATTCCATCACGGGCAAACGATCAGCCAAGTTTTCGACCTTACCTTTGGTCATAGCTCGAAGCAGAGCTCCCAAGGTTCGGTTGACTACCTCGGTCTGTCCATCAGTCTGAGGATGGTGAGACGCCGAGAATAGTAACTTGGTGCCATGGGCACCCCATACACATTTCCAAAAATGGCTCAAGAATTTTTAGTCTTGATCACTCTCAATAGTGCGAGGCACACCATGCAATTTCAACACATTAGAAATAAACAGGGTAGCTACATGATGTGCATAATCACATTTCTTGCAAGGAATAAAGTGAGCCATTTTGGAAAAATGGTTGACTACGACAAAGATGCTATCATGTCTACCCCCGACCTCAGTAACCCCATAACAAAATCCATGGATATATCAACCCATGGTCGATTAGGAACAGGTAACGGAGTGTACAAACGATGAGGGTTGGACCTCGATTTAGCTTTCTTGCAATCTATACAAGTATTGCAAAACCTTTTCCACATCTCTTCGCATTTTTGGCCAATGGAACTGCTCGGACAAGATTCCAAGAGTTTTATCAACACCGAAGTGTTCCATCAAGCCTCTGGAGTGAGTTTCTCGAACCAAAATCTCTTTCCACGATGACACAGGCACACAAACCCTCCCATTCTTGAAGAGCTAGCCATCGTGCCACTGATATTTCTCAACCCTTCGGCCACTCAAGATTACGTAACTGACGCTTTCAGCTTGGGATCACCTTCATACATCGACTTGATGCTTTCGAATCCCATGAGCCTCGAGGCGACAGTGGTCACTAAAGCAAATTTCCTCGATAAGGCATCGGCCACAACATTGTTTTTTTCCTTTTTGCAATGAATTACATAGGGAAAGCTCTCAATAAATTCCACCCACTTGGCATGCCTTCGGTTCAATTTATCCTGGCCTCGGAGATGTTTCAAAGACTCATGAGCACTTTAATCACAAACTCTCTTGACCACAAATAAGGCTGCCAATGGGTGAGTGCTCGAACGAGGACATACAACTCCTTGTCATACATAGGGTAATTCAAGGTTGCACCTTTAAGATTTTCGCTGAAGTAAGCGATCGGCTTCGATTTTTGCATGAGCACTCATCCGATTCCAACTCCGGACGCATCAAATTCAACCTCAACCGCTTTGCCGAAGTCAGGGAGTTGCAACAACGGGGCAGAGCTAAGCCTCAGTTTCAACTTTCGGAAAGCCCTCTCTTGGGACTCTCCCCACACAAACAGATGGTCTTTCTTTACCAGCTCGGTTAGAGGAGCTGCCATGGTGCTAAAGTCACTAACAAACCTTCGGTAAAAGCTAGCTAAGCCATGGAATCTACGAACTTGAGAAACTGAGGTTGGAGTTGGCCAATCTTTAATAGCCTCGACTTTTGACTCATCGACTTCAACACCATTAACACTCACAATAAATCCTAGAAAGACTACACGCTCGACACAGAAGGCACACTTTTTGAAGTTAGCATATAACTTCTCTTCTCTAAGTTTTTCAAGCACTAACCTAAGGTGTTCAACATGTTCATCCACATATTTACTATAAACAAGTATGTCATCGAAGTAAACGACAACAAAATTATTTATGAACGGTTTCAGCACATGGTTCATCAGCTGCATGAATGTGCCCGGTGCATTAGAGAGGCTAAAAGGCATCACTAACCATTCATAGAGACCGAATTTGGTCTTGAGTGCAGTTTTCCACTCGTCTCCGGGTTTCATTCGGATTTGGTGGTAACCGGACCGAATATCTATCTTCGAAAAGCATGAAGAGCCACTTAACTCATCTAGCATGTCATCTAATCGAGGGATAGGATGACGATACTTTTCCATGATTTTGTTGACTGCTCGGAAATTAACACACATTCGCCACGTTCCATCTTTTTTCGGGACAAGGATAATAGGAACGGCGCAAGGACTCAAGCTCTATTGAACAAGGCCCTTGTTCAGCAATTCATCCATCTGCCTTTGGAGCTCTTTGGTGTCTTCGAGATTACATCGGTACGCAGGCTTGTTGGGGATTTGAGACCCCGGTACGAAGTCAATTTTGTGCTCGATTCCTCTCATCGAAGGTAATCCACCTGGAATTTCTTTGGGAAACATGTCTCCGAAGTCCTGCAAAATACTTTTGAACAGTACTAGGAAAAGAGTTATTGTTAGTAAAATCATCATTGGAGTTTAGAAGGATACCCTTATGCACGAGGCAAATCATCAACCGACTGTTGTCGTTGCCTCATAGATACTCACCCGGTTGCATGATAGCACAAATATTTCTTACCTTGGGCAGTGAGTTTTTGTCTTCGACTACAATTTTTGTCCAACGGGAGACTTAGCTTTGGCCGCTTCTTTCAATTCCTTCATTCTTTTATAGTCTTTGCTGACTTGTTTCAGAGACAATGGTTTGAGTATGAAACTCTCACCTCCGATCTTAGCAGTGTAAGTGTTAGATCGTTCGTTATGTATAACTGACCGATCATACTGCCATGGTCGACCCAATAGCAAATGATAAGCTTGCATCGGTATCACATCAAACATCATCTCATCTTGATAGTCTCCCACTTTGAACTTGATCCACTCTTGTTTGACAACCTTCAATTCACCACATTGGTTTAACCATTGCAATCGGTAAGGATGAGGATGCTTTGAGGTAGGTAATCCCAATTGTGAAACCAAGGTTTGGCTCACCACATTTGCACAACTACCTGAATCAATGATCATCGAATAAACTTTCCCCCTTACTCGACACCTTGCATGGAAAAGATTCTCTCTTTGGTTGTCCTCTTCTTCGAGAGTCATGCAGCTCAAATTTCTTCGAACCATAAGAAAAATTTCCGGATGATTAGCTTCGGCTGCTTCACGACCATCATTATTTTCAGCTCGGTCATTTTCCTCGACATTTTCATCCTCGGTGTTACTCGCTTGCTCATGGATGGTTCCATCTTCGAGCAAAAGCATAACTTTTCGAGTTGGACACTCTTTTGCCATGTGGCCATAACCTTTGCATTTATGACACTGAATATTCGAAGCACTAGAAGTATTGAGTTGAACTTTACCTCCCACTTCTCTTGATTGGTTAACGGTCACTCCCCTTTCGAAGGGTCTCTTCTGATCTCGGCCAGTGTTGGCACTTGCTGGATTCGGACTCTTCCATTCTTTTCCTCGATTCAGTGGAGTCGAAGTAGTGACACCTCAGAACCGGTTTGCTTTGTCGTTCGTCACCTATTTTTCAGCTTCGATGGCTGCATGAAACACATCTTCCAAAGTTTGATACACATGCAGCTTTAATTGAGATGACACATCTCGAACCAAGCTATTTTTGACCGAATGATGGCCCGCTCATCATCTTCTTTCATATCAAGAGCCAATCGAATTCTTTCGAATTCATCATAGTATTCTTCAACCGATTTGGAACCTTATTTCAACTCGAAGAGCTTCCGAAGTTGTTCCTACCGATATTTGGCATTCACATACTTAACATCCATTGCTCTCTTCAATTGCAACCATGTGGTGACTTTGGGATAACCATTCCTTCTCCTTAATATTTTGTCAGCCTCCTACCATGTTGACGCATATGCCTCGAACGAAGCAATAACATGTGCATCTTTTCTCTTTTCCGTCATCTCATTTGTTTCGAAGATTCACTCCAATCGAATCTTCCAATCAAGATATTGGTCCGGATCACTAGTTCCTCTAAAGGGTGGAATAGTGATCGTGACACTATTCAAGTTTGAATCACGAGCACCTCGGATCGGCTCCAGATACTCATCAGAATAGTCATCAGCCTCACGCTTAAAATATCGATCAATATTTGCGCCTCGACCTTTGAAGTTTCCACGACCTTGTTGAACCTTCGTTCATTGAACGAACGGCGGTTCATACTCAGCTTTGACCTCGGGAAATTCTCAACCATTGACCCCTTCATCAACGACCACGACTTGTCTTCGGGCCCTTGGAAGTGCTAATCTTTCACCTTGGGGAATGCCCAAGTTTTGATGATCAGCTTGGGGATTGCCAAAGTTTTGTTGTTCCGCTTGGGGATTGCCCAAGTGTTGTTCAGCTCGGGGATTGCCCATAGCTTCATTTCGAGCTGCCTCATTCTTCAACTGTTGTTGTCGAAGCAGCTTAGCAAATTCCACCGGTTTTATAGGAGTGGAGTTGCTAGTTCTAACACTTGACCCAGGTAAGGCCACAGACACACTTCCTTCGAATTTGGCAAGTTACACTGTCTCCTTCGGGAAGAATGAATTGATGTTGACCCGATGGAACGACGCTATTTAACTGCGCACGGGAAGTCAAAGAATTTTCTACGAAATTTGGACTTCGGTCACCCTATGCACGAGTTCCTATAAGCTCAAACAAGTTAGTACAACCTCGAGTAAAAAGATTTACTCCAGAGATCCACTAACGAGAATTTATCGAACACAAGAAAGGAAATCCTAGGAGAATGTACCCTTCTTTTCCTTTTTTGGAAACCTCGGACACAACAACCTTTGCACGGACAAAAGTGGTCCCTCCTTGGTACGGATTAGGGGTTTAACCTTATCCACTTTCCCTTTTATTGCTGAAAAAATTCCACCTGGGGTTTTTGATTTTGACATTTTACCCCTTTCTTCTTCAATGGAACAGTGAACTTAGCTCCGGTGTATGGACAACTTTCAACTTATTCACAGTCCACGAACAATAAGATACAGGTCAAGATTTAAGGTCGTCTCCGGTAAAACTTTCAATGTTAGAGAAGATTTAAGTTCCCAGTCGAGCTAAGAAAGCAGCTGCACTTTGTCTGTACACTGTTACAATGTAATAATTTTCCGGCATACGGACAGTGACTATTCGACGGAACTTTAAAAATTTAAGCTCAAACTTCGACCCAAATCAAACTAGAATCACCAGTCAGCAACGACAAGCACCAAAACACAACTGGGATTCGATAACAACACCACCATGATAAAACAGTCCAAAAATCACCAAGAAACCCTAGTCGACTGATGATGTACGATGGGTACTTGTTCAATTTCTGAGAAGATGGTGAACAAGAATCTGTGGTTGTTAATCCAACAACCACCAATAAACACAAATTTTTGATTTTTTTTTTTTTTTGGTAAATAACAACACAACAGTAACAACAATCAACACGAAGATGAAGCTAAAACTAAAAGACACAAACGCACGAAAATTCAAAGGATAACGTAGAACAGGATTGGGGTTGTAAGAACAAGCTCAAACTGTGCTCTGATACCAAGATGGTGCAAGCTTAGAAGAAGCTTGGCTGAAGACAAAATCAGTGGAAAAATAAAGATAGAAGCAAGACAAATCTCTTGCTTCGTTGGAATGAATCTGAGGAACTGGTCTCGTTTCAAATAACGGAAAAACAAGGAGATGCACCTATTCTAAGCAACAATCTTCAAGAAGAACTCATGCTTCTTTCAAATTGAATGACCAAGGAAGAATTTGTTCAAACGATTACACTGAATGACACATGTTCTTTAAATTCCCACGATGGGGTCGGCTCTCAACGGAGACATAAATAGCAACATCTATGTTTAACATTCAGTCAAAAACTAGATATCTACAAATGAAATGAAAGGAGGCTTATATAGACAATACTAAGGGCAAAATAGTAAATCATTTACAGACGACCAATAAGAGTAAGCCACCACAGCTGAATAAGCTGAGTGTTCGGACACTCCTTCAGTCGAACACTTGAATTCAAACTCTTTGCTTTACTCTTCAGCGTCGATGTTAAGTGTTCGGTTGGGTGTTCGGTCACTTCCTTCTTCGGGCCCAAGCTTGTAGATGAAGCCTTCAAATCTTGAGCTCGGCCAATCAACTTCGGAATGGTTGCTTTCTCCCGACAACGCCAATTGAATATGAACATCGTGCAACAACTTGGCTTGGCTTCGTGTCATCGATCTCGATGGATTGAACACTTGATCACCACGTGTTCGGGCTGCATCAGGTGCTCAGTAACGTAATGAGAGCCAAGGAGTCTTTCTTTTTCCAAGCATCATAAGCCGCACGATCACGCCTAAGCTGAGCCGTGGTGCCTTCTTCAGGCTCATCCATGACGATGTTAATTGCTTCCAGAGCCTCTTGCTCTTCAAGCATATATTGAACTTTTAAGCTCCAGGTCTCATAGTTATCACCATTGAGTTTCAACTCTTTGTTGAGCTCAACAACAATATTTTTAGCAGCAGGATAAAAAAAATATTGTGAGGATCTAACGAAGGAATTTCTAAACGCGAGTTCTATGTTCAAAATACATACATATTCGGACAATAAGGACTAAGTTGATTAAGTTAATAAATACATATATTAATAATGGAGTCGAAAGTTCACTATGCTCCCAATCATCGTCCAAAAAATAAACACATGAATATTAACCTAGCCAACTACCTAGCTTAATGTCGTAATCATATTTTTAAAACAACATTTTATTTCCATAATCTTATAATCCCCTATGGATCTAAGTTAAACAAATTACTTAAATTTATTTTAAATTTTATTTAACATATTAAATAAAATAAGTCAAATATTAAACTAATTAACATTTATGCATTCGTTAAACTAGTTAACAAATATAGTAATATTAGACTAATTAATATTTCTAATATGTAAAATAAATTAACAATACTAATTTAATATTATACTAATTAACTGTTTAAAAAATTGGTATAACATCTTAGCAAGTACACCTAATGTTAAACTAATTAACATTTCATGCAATTTGCTAAATCAATCAACAAATATACTTAATGTTAAACTAATTAACATTTCATATAATTACTAAACTATGAACAGTTAAAATAAATATATAATACTAAATTTTATATTCATAAAATTAAGTCCACTTGAATAAATTTTGTAGTCTGAAATTATTAATAAAATTCAGAATCTTTTATTTATTCTAATAGGCCATTAGCCATTCAAAATAAAATATTATTTGCAAAAATATAAAAAAAATGAAACTGGGCCATTGCCCATTTCTGATATCACTGCCCAATTTCTAGTGTTAAGTGAGCCTTTAGCCCAACTTTGCTTTATGCCACTGCCAACAATTATTTAAAAAAAATTGTGGCTAACAATTTAGAAGAATACAGTGATCAAGGTATGCAATGCTTTCGAATATTAGTTTAGGTCTGCAAATCACTTTTGACAAAAAAAAGCTTTCAATACTACTTTTGACCTAGCGGTGGATTATGTGGCAGGAAAGAAAAAAACTCAGTTCTTTTTCTTACCTAATCACTATAACTATGGAGCTTTATATTTTCAGCTTTTTGAAAATACTTTAATGTCTATTTCTCTCTACTCTTCACTGCTACCACCACCATTTTAGGAGCACGTTTTTTTTTTTAAATATACAGCTGTTTTAGCTGCTCACCACCGCTCTTCGTCGGTGTTCCGACGGTGGTTCACGGCAGCGCTCGGTGGGTTCTTGGTTGAACGACCATCGTCCAGTCACCATTAGTTTGTGGTTTCCATGGCAGCATAGACATGTTCAAAAATAATTATATTTCATATGTAAAAAAAGGCAGCGACTCTAGGGGATTCAAACGAAAACTAATTCTGTAAGAACCTAAAGATATCCTTTTCTTTCTTTTATTTTCTTCAAATATATGAACTTATTTTAGATGATATTACTAATGTGTTCATAACTTTGAATAGTGATAATGAACACATGGATCTGATGATTGTTCAGAAAAAAAAGAGAAAAGGTCAAACTGTTTTAACCTCAAAAATCCATACAGTCATTATCAAACAAAATTATTTGCATGTCATCTTGATTCACAAAATAACAGAATAATTGCATAATTTTCTAAACCAGAAAACCAGCCTATGACATCTGATACCAATGTAGGATTCATGTCCGTATACGAAATCTATACTAAATAGATTAATCACAAACATAAATCAAAGAACTTACTTGTTCTCCTTATAAGCGGAAGCGGTATGATCTTGACCACGACTGGAATCACTGATCGTCGGTGGTTGTCACAGTAACGGAGTAACCCCTTTATCCACAGTCTAAATACGGATTATTTAGTAGAGAGAAGTAGGAAGAGATGTTGAGAAAAAGTACGTATATTTTATCTGAGTCTTTTACTATATATATAACTGAATATACAGTAGTTGTCCTCTTATAGAACTCTTCCAAGTAATTTTTTTTACCTGGATAGACTTCAAGAGCACCCCTTTATGGGTGGACTCTCAATCAGATAAGTCCAACACTTTCTGAATTTAAGGATATCATTCAATTTTAAATAATATGTCATGAGATAAATTCGTTATATACAACAGACACCCATGTTTTAGGGATGATTTTTAGGCGATTATTTTTTTTTTCCTTCCTTTTAGTTGCAGTATTCAATATTTGCACAAATGAAATACATATCACCTAAAAATAAGAATAGTAAATATTAAAATATTTAAATATTGAATAAACAACAGATACAAAGAGTTATATATTGTGATAAAATAGTAAATAAATATTAAATACATAATATGTTAAAAATATTAATTGAATAAATATTGTGCACACAATATGTAAAAATATTAAGTAATTAAATATCATATACATACAAAATATTATGTATTTTAATATTTATTTATTAGATACACGATATGTATGATATTGAATATTTATTATATATCGTCTATTTAATAATTATTCACTTAATATTTAATATATTATGTATCTACTATTTATTTAATTAATATTTTATATGCTAATATTTATTCAATTTTAAATAAAGAGGAGAGAGGAGAAAAATATGGGGATATTGAATGATGTGTGAAAGTGGAAGAGGAATAGATGTGCATTGATTGTAATGCCTTAAATAACTCACACTTAACTTACAGACATTTATGGATTTAAAATATTTTGGGTCTTATCTTGATTTGTGATTAATCCCTAAATAGAATGGATAAATAGTTAATATCTAACTTCATTTAAAGCTAAAGTTAAATTATATAATTTAATTAATAAATATTTGAAAAAAAAAGTTGAACGGCTAGAGAAAGAAAGAGAGTGAAAAGTGAGGTTAGAAACAGTAAATTAGTACTATGAATGTGTATAGGGGATAATTTTTTCAATTACTTACTAATGGAACTCCACGACCTTTTCATAATTTTTTGCTAAAGATTCTGACGATCCGTCATAATTTTTAGGGCCAAATGGACAATCGTACTTGTCCGGTTTCGCCATAATCACGCTTATACTTTGCAAAGTGTTAACCAGCTCCTTCTACTTGTCCAAAACATGACTTTTAAACCCTCCCGCACTGATGTGCCTAGTAGGTTGCTTATGTGGCAAATGAGCGTGAGCCACACGGCTTTTCAGTGCGTGGATCAGAAAAAAGGGCACTACCAACGACTATATTTTGGTGTTTTTAAGGGCTTTCACTACCAAATCCTTCACTTTTTTTTTTTCCTTTGTCTTTTGCTTTTTTTTTTTCCCTTAGTTTTCTCTCCTTCTCCTTTATTCCTTATTATTTTCTTAGCCTTTTTTTTCTTTTACAAAAATTCAGATTTAATGTTGGAAGACATGGAGCATCCACTATTGTGCTATTGTGGAATGATAGCAGACATAAAGACATCATGGACTAGTAGAAACCCGACAAGAAGATTTCTTGGGTGTCTAAATTATGAATTGGGTATCAGGTGTGACTTCTTCTTGTGGGTTGATCCAACTCTTAATGATCATTACAAGAATGTCATTATAGGACTACACAATAGAAGGAATGTAATTGAACGCCATGAAAATGGCCAAAACCGAGGGAGGAAAGTGTGGATTGCTAGCATTATTATCTTCTTTATTGGAGTGTTTTATGCTCAACTAATGTAATTTCTATTTCTTTGTAATGTAATTCCCTTGATTGAATGCAATTCTACTAGTAATAGTGCTCTAGATTTGTGGAAATAAACTGATTTAAACATAAAATTTTACAACCACAATATAACAAAAAAATACTTCCCTTTCCATAGCAAAACAACAGTTTCAAGCATAATCACAAGGAAGTTTCAACAAGTTTAAGTAAGCTTAACAAATACCACCAACCTAATGCAATAAAATCAATTTCAACTATATCTAATTGTCTTGGCATAACCATAATTAAGGCAGTTTCAAAAAGAACTAAAGAAACACTTAAAGCTTCATAACTGATTCAGACTTAGCTTCCTTGGTTGCTCACAACCTTTCCTTTAGCCATATCCTTTTGTTGCTCAAGTTGCCTTCCAGTCACAGCATTTTTGCCTTGCCGCTTGAGCCTGTTGGTTTGAATCTACTTTTAATGTTGGTTGAAGCTGAATGTTTAAGTGATGAAGCATTGTGAATCACCCTATCATTTATCCCAGACTGCAAAAACACAACAACAAGATTAGGGAACAAGAAACTCAAGTAGGTACAATCAAAATGAGGACAATGTTAGACATACTAACCCTTTCTATAATAGAACCATTAGGACCAAACAGTACACCATAAACAGCTGTTCTAGACCTCTTAAAAACAACATTGCCATCAGGTGTTCTAATCATGTTAGGCTTCCACAGAGAACTTGTTGTGGGTTGTGAACTGCTCATAGTAGATGATGCAACAGTAGTTTGAGTGGCATTAACAGGCTGAGAAGAACTCATTCCAGATGCAGCAGTAAAAGCAGCAGGTTGAGAGGTCTTCTTCCTCACTAAAGCAGAAGCAGCTATCTTTGGGTTTTAGCCTGAGAAGTGGCTACACTTGATTCAGCTTGAGAGCCAGCATTAACTTCTCTGCCATTTCAAGACAAAAACAGAAAATATGTCAAGTGTAAAAAACAGTAGCAGAGAAACAGTTTAAGTGTAAAAACAGTTATTAAGTGTAAATGAGTTACCAGACTTGGGCACCCTTTTTTGTTATGTCCAGCAGTCTTGCAATGAGAACAAGTCATCACCCTTTTCTTTCTTGACATCTTTCCAAACTTTTTCTTTGGTTTATTTGGAGCCTTCCTCCTATTTTTTTTTTATCTCCCTGGCATTCTAGTGAACTCAGGTGGCTCAATTCTTGGGTTAGAAGTTGCTAGCCACATCTTCATATTTATCATAGGTTGAATGAAGTTGCTAAGGGCCTTCAAGTAGGTCTCCTTCCAGTACCAATGAGCAATGTAAGTCTTAGGTTCTACATTCCCGTGATGCATTGCACTAATTGTATTTGCACAAGGAATTCCCCTTAAATGCCAAGACCTACAAGAACATGTAAGACTCCTCATATCAACAGTGTGTTGATACTTTTCATCAATCACCTCATAACCATCATCCCCATTAAATTTGAGCTCACATTCAATAGCCTTTCGAGCATTCTTTCCTAGCATATCCATTGTCATTGGAGACATATCACATCACCATTTTTCAGAAAATTCACTAAGTTTAATCATTCTATCGATCATCTTGTGGCTTATTTCCTCCAACATGGTGATGATTGATTTTTGTATAGCAGCCAAGATCCAACTATTAAATGTCTCACACATATTGTTCTCCATAATATTACACTTACACCCTTCTCTAAATAAAGCTCTACACCAAGTCTCTTTTGGGTACTTCACTAGATCCTCCACTATATGATCACCTAACTTCTCCATCTCCCTTAACTCATCTTCTAACAAAATCTCAAATAAGGCTTTAGAACACCTCCAGAATTGATTTCTCCTCTCATCACCCCTCCAAGTTTGCTGCCAGTTGCACCAGATATGCCTAGCACACATTATGTGCTCTGCATATGGTAATAAATCTCTAACTGCTAAGATCAGTCCCTATAATAAGATATTAAACAACTTAGATTAATAATTATTAACAAAAATCAAATAAAATAAAAAGTAAAGTAATTCAATAAAATCATACCTTCTGCGTATCACTCATGATTTTCAATCTTTCACCTTGATTTTAAACTAGCTCCAAATCATGCAACTGACATTTAATAAACCAAGACCAAGTGTCCTTGGTTTCTTTCTCAATCACTACCCATGCCATTGGATACATTTGATTATTTCCATCCTTTGAAATACATGACAATATTTCACCCTTACAAACTCCTTTCAAAAAAGCCACATCAAAGCCAATAATCTTCCTGCACCTCTCTAACCACCAAACTTTCAATGCATGCAAGCAGGCATAGATTCCCATAAATACCTATTTTCCTGGCTGTGACACCTTTGATGTACGAACACTAACTATTGTACAGGGGTTTGTTTGCCTCAATATATCAGCGTAGTCATAAAGCCTTGCAAACTCTTCCCTAAAATCACCCATGTGCTCTCTCAAGATCTGCATTTTTGCCCTTCTACAAGCTGTTTTATCGACATACAACCCATATTCTTTCCTAACTAGACTCTGAATTTGATGCAGTTTCAACTGATGTGTCCTAATTATTGTATCTTTATATTTATTAGCAATCCAGACAGTATTATAAGACTTATTTCTAAGTATGGGGTAGAATAGAGTAGTCATGTAAATCCTCCATAAACTGAACTTCAATATGGAATATCATGCCAAGCTGAAAAAAAATTTCTTAGCACTAGGGTCATAAAAAACCTTGTGGCTGCTACACTTCCTAGGTGCCAACTGACCCTCTTCATCAGATCCTATCATTTCCCCTTCACTATCCTCACTACTAGGATCTGATGAGTCTAGACATTCTCATCTCCGCCTAATTTTCCTTCATGCTTTCCCTGTTTATTTTTGTACATATCCTCAAAACCAGCATCAACTCCTACAGATCCTAATGGTAAGGCATCAATGTTAAGCTTAGAAATTTTTAGCTTTTCCTTTTTATCATTAATCTTTAACTGCCTAACCTCTACTAACTCAGCATCTACGTCAATGTCATACAATGAATCGTCTGATGAAAATGCATCCGTATCATCACTGTCTAAAGAAGATGAATCTGAGGTCTGAAGATGATAAGAAAAAAAAATCATAAAACTCATCTTCAGACTCAGATATTTTAGTGTTTTTAGCAAGCCCCTTCCCTTTTTCTTTAGCTCCAGCAGCCCCCTTCCCCTTTTCTTTAGCTTCAGCAGCCCCCTCCCCCTTTGTTTTTTCTTAGGAGGAATATTTAGGTCTTCTGTTGTCCTAGAAGGTGAAAAGACCTCACTGCCCTCAATAAACACACCTCTACAAAGGCCCCATCATTCAAAGAAGTTCCAAAATTAAACACATCCTCATCATTAGTAATCAAATGATAATTACCAGTGTTATTAATCCTAAGAGCAAACTTGTGGAAATTAGAGTATCCTAATAACTTAGCCACATCAAGAAACATAATGTAGTACAACTCATGTATATCTATCCTAGTCGAAGTACCATGGGGTATAGCATTAGCATACCTTGATTGTGGGTTAGCCACAAATTTACCCTTGTGGAGAAACTGTATTTTTATGATTCTAGTCCATTTTCTTGTCCAAGAAGGAAATTAAAATTGTTAATGTTACTGCCCAATTAGTTAAAATATTAGTTAAAAAAATAATTAAGGAAAAACAGTTTGTTAAAGTCCTAACTAATTAAAATCCTAATTAGTTAAAGAACTCATCATTTAACAGTCCTAATTAGTTAAATTCCTAGTTAATTAAAGTTCTAATTAGTTAAAGTCCTAATTAATTGTAGAACTAATCCTTTAACAGTCTTAATTAGTTAAATTCCTAATTAATTAAAGTCCTAATTAGTTAAAGTCCTAATTAATTAAAGCCCTAATTAGTTAAAGAACTAATCCTTTAACAGTCCTAATTAGTTAAATTCCTAATTAATTAAAATTCTAATTAGTTAAAGCTCTAAATAATTAAAGCCCTAACAATGTTCCTTGTTCAGAAAATGTTTAAAGGCCTATTTTTTAGGAGAGATTTTTAACGATTGAAGAATCATTTCAAAGATGTTTAAAGTCATAATTTTATGCAAGGAATAAACAATTTTAAAGAGTCCTACAAAAATACTAATTTATTCACCCCAAACATTCCAAGATTCTTTACCATCGATTTAAAGCCCTAACTTCTAAACATAATCTGACTATGTGTCTATTAATCCTCTAAAATTCCTAATTTTTATAACAAATCATTAAACAAAGCAGAAAATAAAATGGGTTAAAACCCTTACCTCAAATATGGGGCAACCTTCAAGTCAGAAAAACTAATCCTTTAAATGTTGTTAATCTGAATTGAAGGTCATTTTTTTGTTGTTAATCGGCGGGTTATTTTGGGTTAATCGACGGGATAAGTTTGGGTTTGGGTAAGTGTTGTTTGGGTTAATCGATGGGTAATTTTTGGTTTGCCTGCTTGTTTTTACCGTGTTGATGTTTCAGTTTTCTTTTGGTTTTTACGGGTAAAAAAAAAATAAGTAGCATGTAATATGGGCCACCAATCTGACGTAGAAGCCACGCACGTGGTCGCGTTTGTGCACCACGCTTAGACGAGAGAGTTTAAAAATCATGTTTTAAACAAGTAGAAGAGGCTGGTTGACACTTTACAAAGTATAAGCGTGATTATGATAAAACCGAACAAGTACAGGTGTCCATTTGGCCCTTCTGCCTAATTTTTTCCACAATCCGTCATGATTTGACGACAAATCTTACAAAACGTCATAAATTGTGTACAAATTGATCAACATGTTGTTTATTTTAAATTAATTTTGACTCAAATTAATTTAATTCATATCCAAATGACTATATCTTCAATTCCGACATATTCTAATATCAATACTAGCTATATTCAACACATACTTTCAAAATCAATATAATCACTTTGTCTTCTTAAACAATCAAACTCACTAAAACACAATGATAATATTTTCAAAAGTTCCTTAAACCATAAGAGGAAAAAAGAATGGAATCAATCTCTCTATATATATATAATCCCTCCGTCCCATTTTAGTTGTCGCTTTAGCAAGTTTTATTTGTCCCAAATTAGTTGTCGCTTTAGCATTTCAAGACATCTTTTACCAACTCTTTCCAACTATGCCCATATTTAATAAAGGAGTATTTCCTAAAAAAGTCAATCCAGTTTCATTTATTAGGGGTAAAATAGTAAAAGACATACCTTATTTATTGATTTCTTAATGGACGTGCATAAGCCTAAAGCGACAACTAAAATGGAACGGAGGGGGTATATATTAAATACTCGT
Organism: Petunia axillaris subsp. axillaris; assembly: GCA_029990575.1. Lineage (NCBI taxonomy): Eukaryota > Viridiplantae > Streptophyta > Magnoliopsida > Solanales > Solanaceae > Petunia > Petunia axillaris. The sequence goes on along the minus strand of JARKNS010000001.1, from coordinate 4,185,064 downwards.
ATAATGAAACAGAGAGTGAATATATTCTATAAAGCTCATCAGCTACTTTTATTTATTACTCCAATCAATATTACTAATAATAACAAAATAGTGAGAAATATCAATTACGAAAAAAAAAAAACTGAAAAAACAAGAGATGGTATTATCGTACTTGTTTTTCGCCACCTTAGTGATACAATATGATTTCAAACTTTCATACATTCACGGCGTTGCAAAGGAACATAAGCGACGATGCTGCCGCAGCTCCGCCGCTGCCTCTTCCTCCGCCACTGCCACTGCCACTCCCACTGCCACCACCTAACAACACTCTTTCGTAATACTCGACACAAAACAACGATAAAGAAAGTTCCACTTCATGCTGAGTCCAAATTATTCCACCACCAGTTTTCCACTTTCTAAGCCGGTCCAACACCGGTTTAACACACACCATGTAGAGTCTCCGGTACCCTCCGAGAGCCAACACCACCGTCTTCACACCCTCTGGTGGTGGAGACACGTGGCGGAAGCAGAGGTGTTCCCATAGGGAGTCGTTTGTAGTGATGGAGCACCATAGTTTACAAACACATGCAGCAACACCTAAGGAGCCACCGTCTAGCCTTTGCAATATCTCTATCAGCACGTCAACGTTATCATTTATGAAAAAGGTGTGTTTATTTTCTGTCATAATGTTATTCACCAACTCATTTTGGTACTCCTGTTCTAGTTGCTCCATTTTCTCTCTACTAACGGTTCAAGAAAACAAGATAATCTTTATTTTAGTAATTAAGAAGTGAAGGACTAGTTAATGAGTATTTGTAGAGAGGAAAAGGTTTTGACTTGGGGGTGTGAGTGTGTGCTTTAGGGTAACGAGTAGGAGTGGGTAGGTATCTTGGAGGGAAGACATGATTCAATACTCGGTAGACATTATTAATGGTAGGCTTTTGTTTGGGCAATATATAACTGCATTTCTTATTTCATGTCCTAACCTTAAAATAATAGTAGTAGATTCACGCGTAACTTGTGCAAGTATTATATTACTTCCTCTGTCCCAATTTATGTGTCACATTTTCTTTTTTGGCATGTCCCAAAAAGAATGTCACATTTTCTTATTTGTCAACTATTTAATGCGCTATCTCTATTTTACCCTTATTGGGCCCTAATGCCTTTAAAATACACAAACAATATTTTGATTACTACAATCTTATCTCTCTTACTTTTTCAAGGGTAAATTTGAACATTTACAAAGTCAACTTCTATTTCTTAAACTCCGTGCCTAGTCAAACACCGCCACATAAATTGGGACGGAGGAAGTAGTATATTCTAAAGAACCAACCAAACAAGGTAGGAGTATTATTTTAATACATGTATTATATTGCCCAAACAAAGCAACCAAACAAGGTACTCGCTTGTATCAAATTTATTGGAGGTATTAGCTACTGCCAAATCTCAACCGAACAGGCCCTTAGAGATTTATTCCCTTACCAGTTGAATAAAAGTTTATGGAGTTTATAATGGACAATTTCATTCATTAAAGTTTTGAGTTGGATATTCAAAATTTTTAATTAAGTACTGTTAATTTCTTTGTAGAGATATTTAAGTTATATATATTAACATTATAAAACCTTTTAAACTATATGTATAATATAATTAATTTATAGGTAATCTGATTGCATAAATATTGTTTATATTTTGATCGATGCATAAAAATTACTCTCTCCGTTCCAAAATGGATGACATATTTCGAATTTTGAGAATCAAACGAGTTCATTTTGACCGTGAATTTGAACATATATTCTTTAAGTTTCTGGAACGATATTTATATTTTTAGAAACTACATAAAAAATAACTATAAGTCATAATTAATAATTCAAAATATTTTATAAGACATATAAAAATATTACGATAAAATAAATTCGTTTGACTCTTGAAATTTAAAATATCTCATTCATTTTAGAACGAGTGGAGTGCTGGTATTCGGTAGCAGCAAGAAAAGTTAATAGAGTTTTGACTTGTGAGAGTGTGCTTTTCTATGGGTAGGGTAACGCGTAGGAGTGCGTAGGTATCTAGGTGAGAAGAAAAGAGGCCAAAAGGAAAAGTTTCGAGGCAAAAATCACTAGAACTAAAGAGTCCAGGGCTAGTGTTTGAATAGGTATAGTTAAAGCGTTTTGGGGGGAGGTGAAGGGAAAATTAATGTTTGTCGTTTTTGCAGTTTGTACACTTCAATGTTCAAATGGCCGACTTCATGGAAGCTTTGGGTCCATCAAGCTGCGTGTGTGTCTGTGTGTGTGTTTTGAGAGCAACAGTTAGAGAAGTCAAATGTTAACGTTACGTTATGTTGTTGTATAGTAAGCTGTTCATGTTTCGAGGTTAAAACTTAGATCGTTTTTAGTTTGGACGCAGGATGTGAAAACTATGCAAGTTTACTCGCCTTTACAACATTTATGGATCGATTTGGTTTGAAGCGAAGTTATGCGGTATTAATAATATATGTATTAATTATATGAGTATTATTAAGGCAAAATATATACTTTACCACCTAAACTTGTCCCGAAAACACAATAACACACCCAAACTTTGCGGGCGACCTATTACCCCCCTTAACACGTTCGAAGTGATATTTATACAAACCTAAAGGATGACATGGCAGAGAGATAAATTAAAAGCGAGTGAAGATGTTAATCATTGAACAAATCCAATATGTGTCAACTTTTTCTTGGCTATTTTATGCGCTAATTAGTCTTAATTATTTGGGGGTTCTTTTTTCTTTTTCTTTTCCATTTCTTCACCAACTTATTTCTCTCTCCTCCTCTTTTTCTATCTCCACCACCGGAATACCATCCCCACCTTCATCCAAAACCAAAAGATTAACGGAAAAAAGTAAACTTTTTGGCCCCCAAAATTGAATCTTGATCTAGCAACAGTAACCCACCCTCCTCTTGAAAACCCCGTGGCCATGCTCACAAACATATGCAGTACAACCGACGCTTCGTCACCGCAGTTGCTGGTTTTGGGAAGAAGAGAGGACCAAACTCATCAGAGAAATAAATAAGGAAATGAGTTCATCATTTAGGCGTATGAAGTTTGTTGAAGTTCAACATATTGATGTTTGCATTGTGTTGCTTCTGTTAACTTCATACCAGAAATGATAGAACTATAATACAATTGATTTTGGAAGGATGAGTGGAACAGTACAAGCAAGAATTCAATTGAAAAAAAATCTAGCAACAGTATTGCTCCACATGATCAACTTCTGCAAACTAACTCCATTATTTTTCAAGTACCCATTTGTCAACCTATACATCTTCTCAAATTTCCTCTTTTGACCCTGCTTTCCTCACGACCACCCCCCTCCTCCCACCACTAACCCCCGCCATCACGTCATCATCATCAATGGCTTCCATCAAAGCCTTCTAAATTTTCTCCAAATGTTCAATTTTCTCAATTTTTTCACCTTTAGTTAGAATCATTTATATAAAACTTCTTCACGAAATATCTGCCTTCGAATTCGGCTACGGCCTTTTGATTTTAAGCCTGATTAGTTTAAATACTCGGGTTTTTGGAGAAGCCCGATTTAGTTCTTGGCCTGAATGATGAAAATGGTGGTGTCCAATGCATCGTCGTTTTGTACATTGATAGCGCTGAAGTTTGAGTTAGTTGTTTCAGTGATGGGTGGTGTAGATGATTATGTGTGTTGATGGAAATGGAAGATGATGAGTTGAATGGAGAAGAAAGAGAAAAAAAAAAAGAAATAAATGAAAATAAAAAGAAAGTGTAATGCATTGATAAATATTGTAAAAAAAAAGTGAAAAAGAATTAAAATCTTGTTGTAGTTGATGTGGCCTAATAGTAGGGCGAGTGAGGAGCACCCCCTAAGGTGCAAGTGGTTATATGTGTCTCAAGTATATATTAATATCACTTCGAACGTGTTAAGGGGGGTAATAGGTCGCCCGCAAAGTTTGGGTGTGTTATTGTGTTTTCGGGACAAGTTTAGGTGGTAAAGTATGTATTTTGCCTATTATTAATATAAGTATTAGTTATGCGGATATTAGTAATGTAAGTATTAGTTATGTGGGTATCGGATATTAATTATGCGGTTATTAATTATGTACTCCCTCCGTCCCAAATTAGTTGACGCTTTAGCAAGATTTATTTGTCCCAAATTAGTTGACGCTTTAGGATTTCAAGACTATTTTTATCAATTCTTTCCAACTATACCCTTAATAATTAAAAAATTCTCAAGAAAATTTAATAGTCAAACATTAAATAGGGGTAACATAGTAAAATACACACTCTATTTAATAGTTTTCTTAATGGGCGTGAAAAAGCTAAAAGCGACAACTAATTTGGGACGGAGGGAGTAGGTATTAGTAGTGAAGGTATTAGTTATGCAAAAATTAATTATATGAAAATTTAGTAAAGTAGAGCTTATAGTGCAAATTTTTTTTTTTTTTGTTAAATCATTGACATATTATAAATTAATATACAATGTATAACTAAAAATATGTATTTATTCTTCAAAGAAATAAAAATAATTCTATTATTATGAGGGGTAGTTTTGTCATTTTAAAATTTTAATACATGTATTATTAATACCCACATTATTATTCCACATCCTACCCCACATAAAATAATACATAGATTCTCGCATGACTAATGCGGGTATTAATTATACTGAAACGAAAAGATGAAACCAAACGTTGCACTAAGTAATGCCAAGTTTTATGTTGAGGTAAAAAGTGTAACCAAACGTTGCATAAAATAGTGCCAAATTTTATGTTGGGGTGGAAAATATAACCAAACATTGCATTAAGCAATGTGGTTTTTAATGAGAGTATTAACCCTTATACTTGACAAACCAAACGACCTCTTAGGGACTAAGGGGTCGTTCGGTTGTAGCAATTTTTACGCAGGTATTAACAATTAATGCGGATATTGGTAATGCGGGTATTAGTAGTGCGGGTATTAGTAGTGTGAGTATTAGTAATGTAGGTATTAGTAATGCGGATATTAGTAATGTGGGTATTAGTTATGCAAATATTATAACATAGAGATTATTTGTTGAATCACTAATATATTACAAATTAGTATACAATGTTATTGTTGTAAATAAAATATAAAAGAGCAGTAAAGTAAATGGGAGAATAACGATATGGAGAGAGATAGGAGTTTTATTTCACTTTCTTGTCTATGTTATTTACAAGGTGAAAGTGCATCCGATTATATAGGATGAAGATCTCACTTTAGAGTTACAATATCATTTAATAAAGATACATTGATTAATGAGTTAGTTCATTGAATAAAGCATAAATAATCCGTTCATGAATGGAGGACATCCACATTCTCTGGATTTGTAACACTCCCCCTTGGATGTCCATTACACAAAGAGCATGCCTCGTTAAAACCTTACTAGGAAAAATCCTGTTGGAAAAAGCCTAGTGAAGGAAAAAGAGTACACACATCTTGTAATACGCATTTAGAGTTGCCTCATTAAAAACTTTACTAGGAAAACCCAATGGGACAAAATCTTGGTTAAGGGAAAAAGAGTGCATCGCGTATCTTACTCCCCCTGATGAAGACATTGCTTTATATTACGGAGACTACGCATTCCGATCTTGTATATTAACTTCTCAAATGTTGAGGTTGGCAATGCTTTAGTAAAAAAATCCGCCAAATTATCACTTGAACGTATTTGCTGAACGTCTATTTACCACTATTCTGAATATCATGAGTGAAAAATAATTTTCGCGAAATGTGTTTTATTCTGTCTCCTTTGATATATCCTTCTTTTAGCTGAGCTATGCATGCAGTATTATCTTCATATAATACAGTTGGAATCATTTTCAAAGAAAACCCACACATTTTCTGAAAATGTTGAGTCATCAGTCTTAACCAAATGCATTCACGACTTGCTTCATGAATTGCCAATATCTCTGGATGATTTGAAGAAGTAGCTGCAATAGTTTGTTTTACTGAACGCCATGATATAGTTGTGTCTCCACGTATAAATAGATAGCCTGTTTGAGAGCGTCCTCTATGTGGATCAGACAAATATCCAGCATCCGCATAGCCAGTTAATTGTGACTTGCATTCATTTGAATAAAACAATCCCTTATCGATAGTCTTTTGGAGGTATCTGAATATATGTTTAATACCGTTTCAATGTCTTTCGTGTTGGGGAAGAACTAAACATTGCCAATAAGCTTACAGGCAAAGATATATCTGGTTGAGTATTATTGGCAAGATACATCAGTGCCCCAATTGCACTAAGATATGGTACTTCAGCGCCAAGAAACTCTTCACCATTTTCACAAGGTCTAAATGGATCTTTATTTACAATCAAGTGACCTCACAACCATTGGGGTGCTCAGCGGATGTGATTTATCCATGTAAAACCTCTTAAGAATTTTTTCAGTATATGTTGATTGATGGAGAAATATTCCTTTTGTCAAATGTTCAATTTGTAGACCAAGACAAAAATTAGTCTTTCCAAGGTCTTTCATTTCAAACTCTTTCTTCAAACACTCCATAGTATTTGTGAGTGCTACATGAGTTCCAATAATATTCAAGTCATCAACATACACAGCTATTATGACAATTTCAGATCCAGGCCTTTTTATAAAAACATAAGGACAAATTGGATCATTTTTATACCCTTCTTTCAATAGGTATTCGCTAAGGCGATTATACCATATACGACCCGATTGTTTTAATCCATATAAGGATTTCTGAAGCTTTATTGAACAAGCTTCTCGGAACCTTTAAATGCTTCGGGCATTTGAAATCCTTCAGGAATTTTTATAAAAATTTCATTGTCTAATGAGCCATATAATAGGCTGTGACAACATCCATTAGACGCATCTCAAGTTTTTCTTGTACTGGCAAACATATAAGGTATCTGAAAGTAATTGCATCCACCACAGGAGAATATGTCTCCATATAATCAATGCCAGGTTGTTGCGAAAATCCTTGTGCTACAAGTTGTGCTTGATATCTAACGACTTCATTTTTCTCATTTCATTTTCGCACAAATACCCATTTGTACCCTACTGGCTTTACACCTTCGGGTGTTCGGACGATTGGTCCGAAAACTTCACGTTTATCAAGTGAAGTCAATTCTGCTTGAATTGCATCTTTCCATTTTGGCCAGTCATTTCTCTGTCTACATTCATCGATAGATTTTGGTTCAAGATCCTCGTTTTGTTGCATTATCTCAACAGCAACATTATATGCAAAATTGTTGTCGACAACAATATTATTCCGATTCCATAGTTTTTCTGTAGAGACATAACTTATTGAGATCTCTTCAATTTCATTATTTTCAGGTACCCAAGCCTCTCATGAAGAGGCCTTATTAGTTGTTATGTCTTTATGCTCGTTTTGAGCAATTACCTTCGTAGTACGATCATTTTTATTATTTGCTCATTTTCTTTTTCGAGGATTTTTATCTTTGAAACCGGGTGGTCTACCATGCTTTAAGCGTGCCTTAGACTCACTTGCAAAAATAGGTTGCCCTACCGGGATATCAACTCGAATTGGAGAATTTGCAGCTGGAATACGGGATTTAGTTAGCCTTGGTAGGTCAGTGAATGCATCTGGCAGTTGATTTGCAATATTTTGCAAATACACTATCTTTTGAACTTCAAGTTCACATTGATTTGTACGAGGATCTAAATGAGATAGTGTTAATACATTCCTGTCTATTTCTTTTTCCAACTGCTTATTCTCTCCCCCTAATGTTGGAAAAACTGATTCATCAAAATGACAGTAAGCAAATCTTGTTGTGAATAAATCTCCTGTTATGGGCTCAAGATATTTAATAATAGACGGAGATTCATACCCAACATATATCCCCAACCTTCTTTGGGGTCCCATCTTTGTGCGGTGTGGTGGAGCAATTGACACATATACCGCACATCCGAAAATTCTAAGATGAGAAATATTTGGCTCCTGACCAAAAGCCAATTGTAATGGGGAGAATTTATGATAACTTGTTGGCCTGATCCGAACAAGGGCTGCTGCACACAAAATAGCATGTCCCCATACTGAAATGGGTAATTTTGTTCTCATAAGCATTGGTCTAGCCATTAATTGGAGGCTTTTGATAAATGATTCTGCCAGACCATTTTGAGTATGAACATGAGCAACAGGATGTTAGTTGATATACAATAATCATTAAATGCTTGAGAAGTAAACTCAGCAGCATTATCAAGACGAATTGTCTTAATCGCATAATCTGAAAATTGTGCTCTCAATATTATTATTTGAGCAAGCAACCTCGCAAATGCCATATTGCGAGTTGATAATAAGCACACATGTGACCATCTTGTAGATGCATCTACTAAAACTATAAAATATCTGAATGGTCCACATGGAGGGTGTATGGGCCCACATATATTACCATGTATACGTTCCAGAAATGCGGGGATCCTTGTCCTAACTTTAGTTGCTCTAATAATTAATTTTCCTTGAGAACAGGCAGCACAAGAGAATTCTTTAAATTGAAGAATCTTTTGGTTCTTCAATGTATGCCCATGTGAATTCTCAATTATATTGCGCATTATATTATAACCGGGATGGCCCAACCGGTCATGCCAAATAATAAAATCATTTGATTTAGTAAACGTTTTGTTTACTATGGCATGTGATTCAACTCTGCCAATGCTTGTGTAGTACAAGCCAGAGGAAAGTGCGGGGAGCTTTTTAAGTACATATTTCTCACCCGCTATCATTGTAGTAATATAAAGATATTCAATCTTTCCATCAGTTTTAGTCTCAATATGATAACCGTTTTGGCGTATATCTTTAAAACTTAACAGGTTTCTTTGAGACTTACTACAATATAAGGCTTCATCAATAGCCAAACATGTTCCTCCAGGTAATAGTAACTTGGCTTTTCCAGAGCCTTCAATCAATCTTGTACTACCACTTATTGTATTAACATTGGCTCTTTTCATAACCAAATAAGAGAAATATCTCTTATCTTTTAGAATTGTGTGCGTTGTAGCACTATCCAGGAGACAAATATCTTTGTTATTGAACTTGAATCCAACTGAAGACTGGGGAATTTCCATTTTATTCATAAAAAAGACAAATTCTTCTTACTATTGAATAAAATAAAGTACAAGAAAAGTACTTTTAAACATTGAAACATAATTAAAGATGACATTTTTTTTTTCAAACTTTAAAACATAAAAGGTAAAGACATTATTCTTTATTAATTTTATTCCCCAGTTACAACGTCAGTTCTTCAGTTACTATTCTCAAAGAAGTCTCCAGCTTCTAAATGGGTAATATTTGGGAGGCCTTCAAAAACATCATCATCTTTCACGGCAAGATACGACAAAATGCCTCCACATTATTTTCATTTCTTTTGAGCGAAGCTTGATAGAGCTTGACAAAATGTTCAGGCGTACGACAAATTTTTTCCCAATGACCTTTCACACCACATCGATGGCATATATTATTATTCTTGCCTTTTGAAGGATTAGCTTGAGAACCCTTATTGTTCTCATATTTATTTCCACCGTGACGACAATTATTATTTCGTCCCTTGCCGCGCCCACGACCATGGCTTTTACCACGGTAATTATTTTGCCTTCATTCAGGCATATTATTTATTGCTACCACATTCGCCTCAGGGACTGGAGCATGTGCTCCCATGTTCACCTTAGGGAACGGAGAAGATCCAGTGGGGCGGGCTTCATGATTTTGATCAACAGGGAATTATTTTGCTCAGCTACCAGAAGGCATGAGATCAACTTAGAATATTTTTTGAATCTCTTTTCACGGTATTGCTGCTGTAACACCATATTTGATGCATGAAATGTGGAAGTATTTTTTCTAATAAGGCATCATCATCAATAGGTTCTCCACATAATTTTAATTGAGAACTTATTCTAAAGACAACATAATTATTAACTGTTACGGTTTTAAAATCTTGTAACCGTAAATGAATCCATTCATCACGAGCCTTTGGTAGTACCATGGCTTTCAAGTGATCATACTGTTCTTTCAAATTAATCCACAGTTCTAGTGGATCTTATACGGTTAAATATTCAATTTTTAACCCTTCATCAAGATGATGGCGAAGGAAAATCATGACTTTCGCCTTATCTGGGCTCGATCTTTCATTTCCTTCTTTAATATTATCGCCAAGACCTTTGGCGTCCAGATGTATCTCGGCATCAAGCACCCATGATAAATAGTTCTTGCCGGATATGTCAAGTGCCACAAATTCAAGCTTTGATAAATTTGACATAGTGAAAACTATCAAAGACAATAAAATAATTAGGAATTTATATAAATGATAATCAATAAATTATAACAATGACATGAAGGAAAACTAATCTTTATATTCCCTTTTTTTCTTCTAATTAATGACATCCATAATTATGGATAATTATAGTTTTTCATATCATATTCAAAAGTTAGATTAATGAGATTTAATAATTTTAATAATAGAACTTTAAATTCGTGAAGCATCTTTTCAAAACTAAAAATGATAACTCATTAATGCATTATAAAAACTTGTTTATCTAAACGTATGCTGCTGTTGTAAAAATTATTTTAGTATATGTGTAATTAATATAGTATATTTATCTGTAAATGAGATATATTATGATAAATAAATTATATATAGTTATACCTCACAGATGGAAGAAATTGGTACTTAATTTAGAGAAGATTAGAGCTTCGTGCTGATAACGTGTTGTAAATAAAATATAAAAGAGCAGTAAAGTAAATGAGAGAAGTAACGATATGGAGAGAGATAGGAGTTTTGTTTCACTTTTCTATGTCATTTACAAGGTGAAAGTGCATCCGATTATATAGGATGAAGAGCTCACTATAGAGTTACAATAAGTAATGCTTCATTTAATAAAGATACATTGATTAATGAGTTAGTTCATTGAATGAAGCATAAATAATCTGTTCATGAATGGAGGACATTCACATCCTCTGGATTTATAACAGTTATAATTTAAAATATTTAGTTACTCCTTAAAGAAAATTTAAACATATCCTTATTATTATGAGGGTTAATTTTGTCATTTCAAATTTTAATACCTGTGTTGTTAATACCCACATTACTTATTCCACCTTCTACCCCGTATAAAATAATACATAGATTCCCGTATTACTTATGCAGGTATTAACTATGCGGAAAAGATAAAAATATAACCAAACATTGTATTAAAGTTATGCTAAATTTAGTGCGGGAAGAATTTCAAACCAAACATGGTACTCCCTCCGGTCCACTTTATTTGATGTTTTAGCTTATTTTTGTTGGTCTACAATATTTGATCTTTTCGAAAATCAAGATGGAATTTTACAATGTCACCCCTTGCTAATAAATGACTTTAAACAAAATGATAAGTAATAATAGCCTGAATAAGGGCTAATATAGTCAATTACATTGTTAAATAATGCTAAAAAGGTGATTGTTTAATATCCGTGAAAACACCCAAAACATCAAATAATATGGACCGGAGGGAGTACTATTTTATGCTACCTCTTATGCAGGTATTAACTTGTCACTAATACCAACCGAACGACCCCTAAGTCTTCAAAAGGTGATTTACATAGTATGTATAAAAATAGTCAAAATATCAAATAAATTGGACCGCAAAAAATATAATGCAACAACATATGTTTTTCATATATATATATAATGCAACAACATATGTTTTTCAAATAAATTGGACCGCAAAAAATATAATGCAACAACAATAGTCAAAAAATAAATTACTCCTATCTTTTAAAACAACAACAAAAAAAATTACTACTACGAATTTACATATGTTGGCACGTGGCATCTATCTTTGTTTGACGAACTCTTCAAATTAATACAAAGCATAGTTTAACTGGATATGAAATTAAAGAAAGAAAGAGGCTTTTAAGCCTGACATGTACTTAATAGTGCGAAAATTATGCCTATTTTTCCCCCTTTTACGTAAGAACTTTGACTTATTAAAGAAAAGAGTTAGATTAAGTAAATATATATTTTGAAGTCCAATCATAGCAATAGCAGAAGGAAAAGAACACTCGCCCGAAGATCATCTTCAGACAGTTCCTACCCTATATGATTGTCTCTTGGTTTTGGATTCTGGTGTTGAAAGGAAAAATCAAATTCCTTTGAGACAGAAAGGATATATATTTCAATAATGCATCTCACTTGGAAACAGAATCTCGAATATGACACTACATCTTTGGAAAGAGAAGTCAAAATATATAAACAAAGGATTTAACCTATTTTAATAGGTAATCCTTCCGCTGCCTAAAGAAGCACAATTTTATTATTAATTCGTTCACAGAAAATTGTCATATTTCTAAATTTAAAAACAATTAAACTTGAATTTTAATTTTATTTTTATCTTTAAATAAAAAGTTGATCTTATTATCACCCAAAAATGTTATCATGACATGTTAAGAGTTAAAGACCACAAACTACAAAAATTGTATAGATGCTCAAAGTTAAACTATTTTAATAGGTAATCCTTCCGCTGCCCAAAGAAGCACAATTTTACTATTAATTCGTTCACAGAAAATTGTCATATTTCTAAATTTAAAAACAATTAAACTTGAACTTTAATTTTATTTTTATCTTTAAATAAAAAGTTGATCTTATTATCACCCAAAAATGTTATCATGACATGTTAAGAGTTAAGACCACAAACTACAAAAATTGTATAGATGCTCAAAGTTACCAATATATTTTAAAACACAAGTTTCAAAGTTTTCATTAATTTATGAATTTTTTTTCCTATCAAACTATGGGGTATAAATGGAAAGAACTATGATAAAATGGATCTTTGGAAGGTTACTTATACCACTTACTATAAAAATATAAATATACTTATGAATGAACCCCAAACCCATCAATTACTATCTTTTGATATTTAAAAAGGGGGGGGGATGGACTCATGAAATGTATTGGACTTGTCCGTTGAACCTATATGAGAAGCACAGTTTGGGATTCTCAATGAAGACTTCGATAATAGCAAGCATACAAAGAGATACCCGCAAAGTACGCAAAACATCCATAATTTTCACCAACTTCTTCAACGTCTCTCTCATGTACTTTGCCAATGTAGGATATATATATACATATATATATATATATATATATATATATATATATATATATATATATATATATATATATATATATATATATATATTATGTCTGTACTAACAAGTCAAATATGGTCAGCAACAAACTGGAGTAATAATTTAAATTTTATTGAAGTCATCTCTATGTCTTTTTATAGGCCCATGCTGATACAAAATCATGTTGTCACTTATGAAAAATGAAAGCACGTAGACAAACAGAAAGTGAAGAAATTATCAGTTTTGCTTGTGTAAACCATACGCACAACATCGTGCTGACAAGCTTCATTAGTGAGAAGAATCAAATGCTCTCTCCTAAAAATAATTAAATTTTGTTGTAAAGTTTTATGTACCACAAATTGATAAAAAAGAAAGTTTCATATTAGAGTCTGTTTGGCCAAGCTTCTAGGAAGTCAAAAGTGCTTATTTTTCACCAAAGTACTTATTTTGAGGTGTTTGGCCAAGCCTCTAGAAAAAAATAAGTATTTTTGAGTAACAACAGAAACTGTTTTTCTGATGTGGGAAAGAAGCTGAAAAAGTAGTTTTTCCCTAAAAGTACTTTTGAGTAGAAGCAGAAACTGTTTTTAATTTCTATCATTCCAAAAATATCTCTACCAAAATTACTTATATACCAAATTACCCCTATATATTTTAATCTAATGATTATAATATATAAATAGTACATTACTTTTTTAATCACTATTTTTTCTACGTATACCTACATCACTATTGTTACAAACTTTTATTCAAATAATATATTTTTTAAAGTATAGATCTAGAATATTCAATTATAAATGTTGTATTTTAAATTTTTTTAACAAGATAAATAAATTAAATATAGTGTGAGAATAAATGTTTAAAATCATTCATCTTGTTAAATAACTGTAAAGTGGATTTTTAAATGTCCTTACTCGTAATTTAACACTCAAAAGTACTTTTCCAAAAGCTTGGTCAAACAAAAATTACTACTCAACTGTTGACAGAAGTCCTTCTCAAATGAGTTGACCAAACAAAAACTGATTTTCTCCCAAAGTACTTTCATGAAAAGCACTTTTGAAGAGAAACACTTCTCAAATAAGTAGTTTTCAGAAGCTTGGCTAAACATGCTCTTAAGACGTGTAGAGATACTCTTGAAAGTGTCAGAACTTTTGGAAAAGATTGTGCAAGTTTCACCCTGTTAAACATCACAACATGTTTAATAAAATGTGTATCTGGGCTGACTCAACCCAACAAATTAGTATATGAGCCGATGGTTTAGGACCGGGGCTGACCTAGAAATTAATAGAAGGGAATTCAAAAAATATTTGTTTGTCACATTTGAGATTTCAACTTGTGATTTAAAATAATTTTTGAACCCACTTACCACTGCCTTAATATTTTGTATCGACGGGGTTCAATAGTGTATATAAAATCAAATAAACTTGATTTTACCGTATTTATGCAATGTAATTTCTAGACGAAGAGGGTTCAGCCCATGCATCCGCATAGGACCGCCCCCTGGTTGAGGATGCATGAAGATGGCTAGTGATATGAATCAAACAACAAGAAGTAAAAATGACAAGGAAATTAAAAAGATAACAAAAGTAAGACCAACTTTGATTAATTGGAATTAAAGAAGAAAATTAGGAAGTGAGGCCTAATCATCCCCTTAAACCAATAAACAAAGAAACCTTAACTATTTGATCCTCAATTGATTGATGTCAATTGCAAATCAAGGACAAAAGTGCTTAAGCAAACTAGCTTAGCCTATAATCTCACAATCATTAATGTCATCAAAAAGCTAATCCTAAAATAATGAGCTAAGAGCTTTATATAGGTGTTTATAAAAATGGCACATTTGCCTTAATTAACCTCAACAATGGGCCTTCAATAAGTCATTAGCTGAAAAATAACATTCTGATCAATGTTACAGCGCAATCTCGCTAGAGCAGGCGCTATCGCACAGCTTAATAAATCAGATCCTCGCAATCGCAGCTATGGTCACGCGGTCGCGAGGGCATTGTCCTTCATCCATATTCAGCCTCTTGCGCGATCGCATCTGAGTACTCGCGATCACGTAGTTCATCATTTCTTCCTTGCGCGATTGCGTCTAGAGACTCGCGATCGCGATGAACATTTCCTGATTCTGAGGCAGTAAGCATGCAGAAATGTCCTGAAACCTCCAACACTTGCCCCAGCAGCTCTAATTGTGTAGTTTTGCAAATGTGGCCTGCAACTGTTGCAATTCCCGTGCTTGGCTTCTTGTGAATGGCTTGCTCGCGCATCGGGTTGCATCATTCTCCGTCTTGGGAAGAATTCGTCCATGAATTAGACTGTTCGTCGACTTTGAAGGGAGACAAGTCACACACGTTGAAAGTGTTGTGCACTTGGTAGTTGCTTGGCAAATCCACCTTGTACGCGTTGTTGTTGAGGTGTTCAAGGATTTGAAATGGACCATCGCCTCTAGGCATCAATTTGCTCGCCCGCTTGTTGGGAAATCTATCCTTTCGGAAATGAACCCAAACCCAATCACCGGGCTCGAAGACAACCTTCTTTCTTCCTTTGTTAGCCCTTTTGGAAACTTTTTGATTTTTCTTTTTGAGTTGTTTCCTCACTTGCTCGTGAATTTGATTCATCTCTTGAGCTCTCACCTTGACATCTAAGCTTAAAACAATATCTTGAGACAAAAGCGTAAGATCCAAGTCCTCAAAAGACGTCATGCAAATAGAAGTATGTATGATCCTATTATATGCAAATTCAATCAAAGATAGTGTTCTTCCCAATAAGCAAATTTTCCCTTAACCAATGTTCTAAGCATGCACCCAAGGTTCTATTGACAACCTCGGTTTGGCCATAGGTTTGGGGGTGACAAGAAGTGGAGAATAATAACTTAGTGCCAAGCCTCCCCATAATTCTTTCCAAAAATGACTAAGGAACTTGGGATCCCTATCACTAACAATAGTCTTTGGGACCCATGCAATTTGAGTACATGTTCAACAAACAAATTGGCTACATGGGATGCATCATCAATCTTATGACATGGAATGAAATGAGCCATTTTGAAAAATCTATCAACTACCATAAAGATGCTATCTTTTGGTCCTAGGCAATCCAAGCACAAAGTCCATAGAAATGTCAAGCCAAAGACCTAAGGGAATGGGAAGGGGTAAGTACAAACCATGTAGAAGCAACTTTGACTTAGCTTGCCTACACTCCAAGCATTGGCCACACACCCTCATAACATCCACCCTCATCTTAGGCCAATAAAATTGCTCATTGAGAATCTCCATGGTCTTGCCCACTCCAAAATGCCCCATTAGTCTACCACTATGTGCCCCCCTCACTAGCAACTCCCTCCAAGATGAACTAGGCACACACAACTTCCCATTCCTAAAGAAGAATCCTTCAAACTTATGAAACTTTTTTTTCTCTACATCATCACTAGGTTCCTCCTCACCACACATTCTATTGATCCTTCTTCCCCTTTCCTCCAATTAACAATTAGCATAAAATTCCCCAAACTCCGGACCATTGGCATACATCTCCTTCATACTCTCAAAGCCCATGAGCTTGGACCCCAAAGTATGCAACAACACTTGTCTTCTTGATTGTAGCACAAACTTCCTTGACAAGGCAACCACCACCACATTTTCTTTCCCCTTTTTGTAATGGATGACATAAGGAAAAGTCTCAAGGAATTCCACCTATTTGGCATGCCTCACATTCAACTTCTCTTGGGATTTGAGGTGTTTCAAAGATCGGTGGTCGCTTCTAATGATAAATTCTTTGGACCAAAGTTAATGTTGCCAATGAGCCAATGCCCTCACCAAGGCATACAACTCTTTGTCATAAGTGGAGTATTTAATGGTTGCTCCCTTAAGTTTCTCACTAAAATAGGCAATAGCTTTTTGATCTTGTATCAACACAGCTCTAATTCCAACCCCACTAGCATCACACTCTATTTCAAAGGTTTTATCAAAGTTTGGTAATTGAAGGAGAGGTGTAGAACTAAGCACTTCTTTCAATTTTGCAAAAGCCTCTTCTTGCTCCTTCCTCCCCACATAAATTCATTATCCTTCCTTATCACTTCGGTCAGTGGTGCGGCTATAGTGCTAAATCCCCTCACAAACCTCCTATAAAAGCTAGCCAACCCATGGAAATCACCAATGCTTTTAGGAGTGGGCCAATTCCTAATGGCCTCCACTTTAGCCTCATCTACTTCCACACCATTTGCACTCATCAGAAAATCAAGAAACACAACTTTGTCAATACAAAAAGAGCACTTTTTCAAATTAGCAAACAATTGCTCCTTTCTCAAAACATCAAACACTTATTTCAAATGATTAGCATGCTCATAAATGGATTTGCTATAGATAATGATGTCATCAAAGTAAACTACCACAAATTTTCCAATGAAATATTTAAGCACATGATTTATCAACCTCATGAAGGTTGAAGGAGCATTGGACAAGCTAAAAGGCATGACAAGCCACTCATAAAGACCAAAGTTAGTCTTAAAGGCCGTCTTCCACTCATCACCCGATTTCATCCGGATTTGGTGGTATCCACTCCTCAAGTAAATTTTTGAGAACAAATAAGAACCACACAACTCATCAAGCATATCATCTAATCTAGGGATAGGATGAGGATACTTTATCATTATCTTGTTGATGGCTCTACAATCCACACACATGCGCCAAGTCTCATCTTTCTTTGGTACTAGGATGACCGGGACCGAACATGGGCTCAAGCTTTCTTGCACAAGTCCTCTTTCAAGCAACTCCTCCACTTGCTTTTGGAGTTCTTTAGTGGCCTCTGGGTTGCTTCTATAAGCAGTCTTGTTGGGCAATTGGGAGCCCGGAACAAGGTCAATTTGATGCTCAATGCCTCTTAGTGGTGGAAATCCACTAGGCAACTCATCGGGAAAGATGTCTTCATAACCTTGCAAAAGAGAAGAAGTAGAACTAGGCAAAGAAGAGGTTAGTTCATTAGTGAAAAAAACATGGTCTTTGTGTAGGAGGAGAATCATGGGCATTCCCTCCTCCATGTCTTTCAAACACTCCTTCTTGGACAAGAACAAGTCCACTCATTCTTTTGTTCCCTCACTCTTTTGTATGACAACTTCCATTCTCTTATCCCCTACAACTCCCTCTTCCTTTTCTTTCTCTCTTTTTAACTTCAACTCCCTCATCTTCCTATAGCCCTCACTCACTTGAGCCAGAGTCAATGGATTAAGAATAAACTTCCGACCTTCCAACTCCAAGGCATACTTGTTAGTATTGCCATCATGCTTTGCCAAACGGTCATATTGCCAAGGCCTACCAAGCAAAATGTGACAAGCTTGCATCGGAACCACATCAAATAAGAGCTCATCATGGTAGTCCCCAATCTTGAATTTAATCAAAGCTTGCTTAGTCACCTTTAGTTCACCACATTCATTCAACCATTATAGCTTGTAAGATTGTGGACGTTTCCTAGTGGGTAGCTTGAGTCGTTCAATCTAAGTGGTGCTCACTACATTGACACAACTACCACTATCAATAATTAGAGAGCAAATAGTCCCTTGAACCTTATAATATGCGTGAAATAAATTCTCCATTTGATTCGACTCCTCCTTCACTTGCACCCCCATTATTCTCCTTACCACAAGAGTAGCGGATATGTCCTCCTCAAATTGCTCCCTTCCCCTTGGCCCCCATCAAAATTATCATCACATGGCATATCCGCATCTATCTCCTCTACATCACTATCACCCGTTTGATAGTCTCCATCACCCAAAGCAACAATAGCTCTTCTATTTGGACAATCTCTCATCATATAGCCTCGGTCATTGTATTTATAACATTGAATGTTAGACAAGATTTCAAGTTTAGCTTTGTTACCTCCCACTTTTGGCTCTTCTTTGGGCTTGGTTTTGTCAAATTGGCCTTTGAACTCTCGCTTGGGCTCCTTTTCTTTATCCCATGGGGAATAGGTCTTCACATTATCCTTTCCTTTGCTCCAAGTGGTAGAGATGTTTTTAGACTTGTAGGACTTGTCCAATTTAAGCCATTTCTCCACCTTAAGCGCCGCTTGGAAAACATCATACAAGCAATCATATTGGTGCAATTCCATGGGAGAAGAGATTTCCCTATTCAAGCATCCACAAAATTTTCGAATAAGGAATCGATCACCATCTTGAATGTTGGCTCTTGTCCTTGTCTTCTCAAACTCATCAAAGTATTCCGGCACACTCTTATTCCCTTGCCTCAAGTTATTGAATTTCTTGATCAACTCATCTTCATAGTTGGTAGGTAGAAATCGAGCCTCCATCATGGCTTTCAAAGCTGCCCATCCACCATTTGCAATTAGCTCTTGAGTCTCCCTTTGCCTTCGTTTGGACTCCCACCAAGTAAAAGCATAATTCTCAAATTGAGTAATGGCATACTTGACCTTTGTGGCTTCTTGAACATTGTTGGTTTGAAAGATCCGCTCCATCTTGACAACCCACTCTAGATACTCCTTAGGATCACTTTGAAGGTTGGTAGGTTGATCTTGATGGTGTTCAACCCTCTATCGTCATCGTGATGTCTCCGATTTCCACCATGACCCTCATAGTCATAGTAGTCCTATTCATATTCCGCTCTCCCTTGGTAACCTCTCCCAAATCGACCTCCTCGACCCATATTTCCCCTTTGTCTTGCCTCACCCGGATAGTGAAAGGGATCATCATCATTGTTCTCATGTGCATGAAAGGACTCATCATCATAGGGACAATCATTTTCTGGATGCACCACTCCTTCACGCTTTGGAGTCTCATTTCTTGGTGGTTCATGATTGGGATCCTTCGCGTGTGGAGTGTAATTTGGAGAATATGTATCTTGGACCACCATGTGAGAATAACAGTCATTAGCCCGAGAGATCCGACTAGGTCCATCACCCCGCATCCCCACGGTTGGAGGTGTCTCAACCACTTGCTTTTTCATTTCCCGAAGCCTATCTTTTCGGGATAGGTCATCAACCGTCTTTATCATCCCTTTGAACTCATCTTGCATTGAATTAAAACTCGCCATCAAGGCTTGCAACATGGTTTTAAGTTCCATGTCCACCTCGACTTCTTTTTGAGCCATCGTACCTACAAACAATTAAACAAACAAGGTTAGTAGAAAGAGTTCTCATCAATTTACTCCGTAAGTGTTTACACTCGTTTTGATTGCACTCAATCCACTCGTATGTACACTCAATGATTGGCTTTTACTCACGCTAATGCTCTCACCACACTTGCCTTTTTCCACTCTTGGCTAATGCAAGTTTGTTCTTCGCACACAAGTTCGACTTGACAATCAAACTCAATCTAATTCGAGATGGAAAGGTATTGTTGTGACAAGAAACGGTCAATTAATTCTAACAAACGGAATTTAGATAAAATCAAAGAAAGGAAAGAAGAAAGGCACAAATCGAATTGGTGTCGCACCCGATTTTAGACTCAACTCGGAGCGAGTCGGGTTTCGAATTTGACTAGGTAACTCGTTTGAGTTCAAAGTTTGGAATCACTACCTAATATAATTTTCTAAGGTGTATTAGGCCACCTAAGCGTCTAAGGTTGAGTTCATTGTTACACTAGTCCAGTTTCAGAGATTCAAAAAAGGGTAAGAAGTCCAAATGACGCGGGTAAGAAGGTGTTAGGCACTTCCCCAAGTCCCACGAAAGGTGGTTCCCACCCGAGTCTATATTTTGGGATGTTTTAGTAAGGTTGTGAGCATTATTATAGGCTATACTAACTTAAAAGGTCACTTTAGTGTCTAATGTATGAAAGTAAATATAACTATGATAGTTTAAATAATACACATGCAAATAGGCTTTAAGTTTTACATATACGACCTATTTCACGCCTAATCGCGTTTCAAGTCCTCTAATTCAAATGCCTAATCGTATATAATGTTAAACTAACAAAAAAATATTTCAATTTCAACTCATTCATGTAATTTCAGCCATTAAAACAATTTTATGCAGATAGTCAATTTTGCAAAACTGGCCATTTTTATAAAAGATTTCAGATTTTGGTCAAAACTGAATGGGTGTTATTTTTAAAACGAAATGTTAGCCATTTAAAGTCAGTGTGACTCGTCATTATTTGTCGATCCCTAACCTTGATGGCTACTTTTTATTTAGGGGTCAGTTTTGAAAAGTATTTAGATAAAGGGGCTGTTTTTAAAAAGTGGGTTACACAAAGCACAGAAATAGTAAAAATTTAGTGTAGGGGCCTGTTTGGCGCGCGTTAATTGATTTGTAGCCGTCAAAAACAAATTCGCTGAGAAATAGCCACCTCCGGACAAATCCCAGTATAAATACTGGGACTTTGAACAAAACTTGTTCAAGGCCCCAGTATTTGTACTGGGGAAGCTTCAGTAAACTAACCCCAGTATAAATACTGGGGCTTTGAACAAGTTTTGTTCAAGGCCCCAGCATTTTGTTATGGGACTATGTATAAAGCTTCAGTCCCATAACAAAATGCTGGGGCTGTGAACAAAACTTGTTCAAAGCCCCATCATTATTATGGGACTGAAGCTTTATATATAAAGTCTCATAACCCATAACAAAATGCTGGGGCTGTGAACAAAACTTGTTCAAAGCCCCATCATTTTGTTATGGGACTCAGCTTTATATATAAAGTCCCATAACAAAATACTTGGGCTTTGAACAAGTTTTGTTCAAAGCCCCAGTTTTTTGTTATGGGGCTAGTCTGGGGTGTTTTTTCAACGCTAATAGAGCTTAAGTGTGCGCGCGAATTTTTGGCTATTCTTCAATGAATTTTAAAACGGTGGATAGTCCCCATTGAGCGCGTCCAAAAATGGCTAGTGATCAAAATTTCCCACAGAAATATAAATAAGGGACCTGTCGCACATAATTATAATTATAGGCATGCAAATACATGAGTAGTTGAATATATTAGGCTTTAGAAAACTTTTATATACTCGTATAGTCGACCCCTATCACTTATACACCCATATACACTATTAGATTAGTGTATAGGAGCTTTAAAGTAATGAAAATCGTTTAAACACATATAAAGGCCACATTTTAAAAATAGTTTTGGCCTGGATCACTTATACAAATAGAGGCAGTTTCAGAATTTAAGCATCAATAATACAAATAGCCTCTGTCTAAAAATTCCAGACTTAGTGTTTAGAAAAAACATGCTTTCAAGGGTTTCAATTCTAAAGCATGTGTAGAATCAAGCAATGTTAAAACGTTCCATAGTTTTACTTACAACATGCAGGTTTAAAAGAAGACCAAATAACTTAATTTTACCCAGAACATGCTATGATAATTTCAAAGATGTCATGACTTCAAATGATGCAGCACATAGGAGAAAAGGTTAAGAGGAGGTTCCTGAATAGCCCAAGACACAGCCTAGTAGTTGTGTTCCCTATATAAGACAGTTTACAAGCAGGGGTCCTAATCAAATATACACTAGCAGGGCATTTTCTAAAGGGAAGATAATAGAGAAAAAGAAGTGGCCAGATCAGGCCATGTATGTGTCCTAAATAGGGCCTATTTAGGCTTAGACTATCCAGAATGGAGAAGCCCTGATGCAGCCCGAACACGTGCTGATCAAGTGTTCGATCCACCGAGGAGACCGATGACAAGAAGCCAAGCCAAGCTACTGCACGATGTGCACGTTCACTTAGCCTGGCCGAAGGAAAACAATTGCTCCAAAGCTGAGTGGCCGAGCTCAAGAACCGAAGGCATTATCTTCAGATTTGAGCCCGATGGCAAAGTGACCGAGGACAATCAGCTCGAAGACAATTGAGCGTCCGAAGGTAACAAGTGTGTTCGAGTAGACAATCGAGAACCGAAGCCAAGACTTACCGAAGTCAAAGTCTGCCGAACACAATTTAACTCAGCCCTGCGTGGCTTATTTCTATTGGTCGCCTGTGACCCTTTTACTAGTTTACCCTTAGTATTTCTTATATAAGCCTTGTTTCTTCTCATTGTAAGTACCTAGTTTTTTTGAACATTGATAAATTAATGAAAGTGCCGAGCACATTTCTTGTCTCCGTCGTGAGCAACCCCCTGTGAGGGCTTTATGGACTTGTGGCTTTCGGTTAATCCGATTGAACATTCCTCTTTGATCATTCAGTTTGCAAGAGGCAATGTTCTCTTGAGGATTGTTGCATAGTTTAGGTGATTCTTGTGTCCCTTTTGATCGAGCTTTGAGACAGGTTCCTCACTGTTCTTTCAAAAGAAGCAAGTTTTGTCTTGCTTCTATCTTTATCTTTGTTGTTTATCTTCCGCGTTTGTGCTAAGCAACTCCTTCGGGTTTGCATTGCACCATCTTGGTATCAGAGCACGGTTTGAGCTTGTTTCTACAACCCCAAATCCTGTTCAAGTTATCCTTATTTTCGTGCGTGTGTCTTTGTTTTCCTTTTTTCGTGTTCTTGAACTTTGTTACTGTTGGTGTTGTTATTTTACAAAAAAAAAAAAAAGTGTTAAAAAGAAAAATTCAAAAATTGTGTTTGATTGTTGGTTGTTTGGGATAAACAACCATTGATTCTTGTTCACCATCGAGTTCTGAATCCAACGAGTACCCGACGTACTAATTTTGTGACTAGGGTTTCTTGGTGAATTTTTGGACTGTTTGAGCTTTAATGGTGACTGAAAACTCGAACCCCATCGAGTTTGGAAGAAACCGGTGAAGATTGGTGGTTCTTGAGTGATTTGGGTTTGTTTGTTTCTTGAAAATCGAAGTTCTAAGTTTGAAAAACGTTGTCCGTATGCCGGGAAGTTGTTACGAATCTGTAACAGTGTACGACACGGCGAGCTGGTTCTTAGCTCAGAGGACTTTGACTTCCTCCGATGTCGTTTAAGACCGGAGTCGAAAGAACAGCCCAGATCTGTTGAGATTTGCGCAGTGAACCGAAGTTGATTTGTCCGTACGCCGGAGCAAGGGTCACTGTTCCATTGAAGAAGAAGGGGTAAAGTGTAAACATCAAAACCCCAGGTGAAAATTTGTCGGCTGAGAAAAAGGAAAGTGGATAAGGTAAAACCCTATCCGTACCAAGGAGGGACCACTCTTGTACGGACAAGAGTTGGTGTGGCCGAGGAAGATTCCAAAAGGGAATCAAAGGGTAGATTCTCCTAGGTTCTCACTTTCTTTCGTGTCAAAATTCAAGTTGGTGGATCTTTTGAGTAATTGTCCTACTCGAGGTCGTACTAACTCTTTTAAGCTGGTAGGAATTCGTGCGAAGGGGTGACTGAAGTCCAAACTTTCGTAGAAATTCTTTTGACTCCCCGAGCTCAGTTAAAAGCGTCTGTTCCATCGAGTCGAACATCACTTCACTCTTCCCGAAGAGATAGTGACTATTGTCGAACTTGAAGGATCTTAGAGGACCGATCAATCAGACGAGCCACTGTTAACAAGTCCTTGAGTGATCAAAAACCGAACCCATAAATTGAGAGGACCCGAGTGCCACCCATCAAAGGTAAGGGAGTGTGTGAGGTGATTTCTAACCCTAACATTTGTTTGATCTTTGACTTGTGCAGGTACCATGGCTGGAAATGATGGCAAAAGCATTGAGAAGCCCGAAGTGTCGTTAGCCGACCTCATGGCTGCGATACAAGGCGTTAGTGCCGAAATAAGAGGAGTAACTGCTCGAGTAACTCTCCTCGAGCAGGGAAGCTCGTCCGTGGCCATGCATGGGTCCGGCGCTGGAATGAGCCAATCCACTCCGATGAAGCCTGAACTGTATGCTGAGCTTGTACGACAACATCAGTTGACAAGTGAAGCCATTCGAAGAGAGCTTAACTTGGGCAATCCCCAAGCGCAACAAAACTTGGGCAATCCCCAAACTGGTTATCAAAACTTGGGCATTCCCCGAGGAGAAAGGATACCACTTCCAAAGGCCCGAAGAGATCTTGGAGCCGTTGTCGAAGAGGTTATCGAAGAGGAATTTCCCGAGGACGAATATGAGACCGAGCCGCCATTCGCTCAACGAAGGAAAGCTCACCGAGGTCGTGGAAATTTCCGAGGTCGAGGCCGAGGCGCAAATGTTGAAAGAAATATTGAGCGTGAGGCTGATGATCGTGGTGATGAGTTTCCCGAACAGGCTAGAGGTGTTCGAGACTCAAACTTGAACAGTGTCAAGATCACTATTCCACCCTTTAAAGGAACTAGTGATCCCGATGAGTATCTTGAATGGAAGCTTAAAAATGGAGCGCATCTTTGAAACCAATGAGATGACCGATGAGAGAAAAGCTGCCCATGCCATTGCTTCGTTCGAAGCCTATGCATCAACATGGTGGGAATCTGACAAGAGGCATAGACGAAGGAATGACTATCCCGAAGTCAATACTTGGCCACAGTTGAAGAGAGCAATGGATGCTAAGTATTTGAGTGCCAAGTACAGGCAGACTCAAATGCAAAAGCTTTATGAGTTAAAGCAAGGGTCCAAGTCTGTCCAAGAGTACCACGATGAGTTCGAAAAGGTTCGATTGAATCTTGATCTGGTCGAAGACGAAGAACAAGCCATTATCAGATTCAAAAATGGTTTGGCTAGGGATGTGTCGTCTCAATTGAGGCTCCACGTGTATCACACGTTGGAAGATCTATTCGATGCTGCCACCGAAGCTGAAAAATTGGTGAAGGAAGAAAAAGCAAACCGGTATCGAGGAGTCACTACTTCTACTCCTTTGAACCGAGGTAAAGAATGGAAGAGTCCAAACCAAACAAGTGCTAACACTGTTCGAGATTCGAAGAGACCCTTCGAAAGAGGTGTGACCGTTAACCAGTCGAGAGAAGTGGGAGGTAAAGTTCAACTCAACTCTCCTAGTGCTTCAAATATTCAGTGTCACAAATGCAAAGGTTATGGTCACATGGCAAAAGAGTGTCCAACTCGCAAGGTTATGCTTCTGCTCGAAGATGGAACCGTCCATGAGCAAGCGAGTGACACCGAGGAGGAATTTATCGAGGAGACTGACCGAGCTGAAGGTGATGATGATCATGAGGCTGCCGAAGCTGATCATCCGGAAATGTTTCTTGTGGTTCGAAGGAATTTGAGCTGCATGACTCTTGAAGAAGAGGACAACCAAAGAGAAAACCTCTTTCATGCCCGATGTCGAGTGAGAGGAAAGGTGTGTTCGATGATCATTGATTCCGGTAGTTGTGCCAATGTAGTGAGCCAAACTTTGGTTTCACAAATGGGATTAACTACGATGAAGCATCCCCACCCTTACAAATTACAATGGCTGAACGAGTGTGGCGAATTGAGAGTTGTCAAACAAGTGTGGATCAAGTTCAAAATCGGAGAATATCAAGATGAAATGATATTCGATGTGGTTCCGATGCAAGCTTGTCATTTGCTATTGGGTCGACCGTGGCAGAATGACCGAACAGCTGTTCACAATGGCAGATCCAACACTTACATTGTGAAGCTCGATGGGAAGAGTTTCATACTCAAACCCTTGTCTCCAATACAAGTCACCGAGGACTATAAACGGATGAAAGAATTGAAAGAAGCGGCCAAAGCTAAGCTTCCGATGGGAGCAAAATTGGGGCCCGAAGAGACAAACTCACCGCCCGAAGTGAAAGGAATTTGTGCAATCATGCAACCCGGTGAGATCTTACGAGGCAACGACCACGGTCAGATGATGATTTGCCTCGTGCACAAGGGTATCTTTCTAAACTCTAATGATGATTCTTCTAATGATAACCCTTTGCCTTTGTTTGTTCGTAAAGTTTTGCAGGACTTCGAGGACATGTTTCCCGAGGAAATGCCAGGTGGATTACCTCCGTTGAGGGGAATCGAGCACCAAATTGACTTCGTGCCAGGGTCTCAAATCCCTAACAAACCTGCATACCGGTGTAATCCCGAAGACACCAAAGAGCTCCAACGGCAGGTTGATGAATTGCTGAACAAGGGCCTCGTTCGTGAGAGCTTGAGTCCTTGCGCCGTTCCAGTTATCCTTGTCCCAAAGAAGGATGGAACATGGCGAATGTGTGTTGACTGTCGAGCAGTCAACAAAATCACGGTAAAGTATCGTCATCCTATCCCTCGATTAGATGACATGCTTGATGAATTGAGTGGTTCTTCATGCTTTACAAAGATTGACCTCAGGTCCGGTTACCACCAGATCCGAATGAAACCCGGAGACGAGTGGAAAACCGCATTCAAGACCAAATTCGGTCTATATGAATGGATGGTAATGCCTTTTGGCTTATCCAATGCAGCGAGCACATTCATGCGACTGATGAACCACGTGCTCAAACCGTTCTTAAACAAGTTCGTTGTCGTTTATTTCGATGACATACTTGTTTATAGCAGAACCGTGGATGAACATGTCGAACACCTAAGGCAAGTACTTGAAAAGCTTCGAGAAGAGAAGTTGTATGCCAACTTCAAGAAATGCGCCTTTGGTGTCGATCGTGTAGTCTTTCTTGGATTTGTTGTCAGTGCTAATGGTATCGAAGTCGACGAATCAAAAGTCGAAGCCATCAAAGATTGGCCAACTCCAACCTCGGTAACACAAGTTCGTAGCTTCCATGGTTTAGCTAGCTTTTACCGAAGGTTTGTTCGTGACTTTAGCACTGTGGCAGCTCCTTTAACCGAGCTGGTTAAGAAAGACAATCCATTTGTGTGGGGAGAGTCCCAAGAAAGGGCTTTCCAAGAGTTGAAACGGAGGCTTTGTTCTGCCCCGTTGTTGCAACTCCCTGACTTCGGCAAAGCATTCGAAGTCGAGTGTGATGCATCTGGAGTTGGGATCGGAGGAGTGCTGATGCAAGAATCGAAGCCAATCGCTTACTTTAGCGAAAAGCTTAAGGGTGCCGCCTTGAATTACTCAACGTATGACAAGGAATTGTATGCCCTCGTTCGAGCACTCGCCCATTGGCAGCATTATTTGTGGCCTCGAGAATTTGTGATCAAAAGTGATCACGAGTCCTTGAAGCATCTCCGAGGACAGGAGAAGTTGAACCGAAGACATGCCAAGTGGGTTGAATTTATTGAAAGCTTTCCCTATGTAATTCATTACAGAAAGGGTAAAGACAACGTTGTGGCCGATGCGCTATCAAGGAAATTTGCCTTAGCGACCACTCTCGCCTCTAGGCTCATGGGATTCGAAAGCATCAAGTCGATGTACGAGGACGATCCCAAGCTGAAATGCGTTCGTGACGCTATCTTGAGTGGCCGAAGGGTTGAAAAATATCAATGGCATGATGGCTACCTCTTCAAGAATGGGAGGGTTTCTGTGCCAGTGTCATCGTGGAGAGAGCTCTTGGTTCGAGAAGCTCACTCTGGTGGACTGATGGGACACTTCGGTGTCGACAAAACTCTTGGTATCTTGACCGAGCAGTTCCATTGGCCCAAAATGCGACGAGATGTGGAAAAGCTTTGCAACGCTTGTCTCGTTTGCAAGAAAGCAAAATCGAAGTCCAACCCTCATGGTTTGTACACCCCGTTGCCTGTGCCTGATCGACCTTGGGTTGATATATCTATGGACTTTGTCTTGGGGTTACCGAGGTCGGGGGGAGGACATGATAGCATCTTCGTTGTGGTTGACCGTTTTTCAAAAATGGCTCACTTTATTCCTTGCAAAAAGTGTGATGATGCACAACATGTAGCTACATTGTTTGTTTCTAACGTGTTAAAATTGCATGGTGTACCTCGTACTATTGTGAGTGATCGAGACTCAAAGTTCTTGAGTCATTTTTGGAAGTGTTTGTGGCGTGCCCTTGGCACCAAGCTACTATTCTCGACGTCTCACCATCCTCAGACTGATGGACAGACCGAGGTAGTTAACCGAACCTTGGGATCTTTGCTTCGGGCAATGACCAAAGAGAAGGTTGGAAACTGGGCTGATCGTTTGCCCATGATGGAGTTTGCATACAATCGAACGGTACATCGAATGATCAACATGACCCCGTTTGAGTGTGTGTATGGCTTTAATCCTTTGATTCCACTTGATTTAACCCCATTGCCTCGAGATTCTGTTCTTGATTTTGAAGGTACTCGACGAGCAGCTGCCTTGATCGAATTGCATGCAAAGGTGAAGAAGAACCTCGAGGAGGCCTATGCAAAGGTTGCCTTAAAGAAAAACAAGGGGCGTAAAAAGTTGGAATTAAAGAAGGGAGACTGGGTTTGGGTTCACTTCCGAAAGGAACGCTTCCCAAACCAAAGGAAAGGAAAGTTGGCTCCTCGAGGGGATGGTCCATTTCAAGTGTTGACCAAGATCAACAACAATTCTTACGTGATCGACCTCCCTGGTGAGTATAACGTGTCCAACACCTTTAATGTTGCTGACTTAATTCCTTGTGTTGTAGGTCCAACTTCGGAGGACGAGGAGGGCTTGATTTCGAGGACGAAATCTTCTCAAGAAGGGGAGGATGATGCAGCCCGAACACGTGCTGATCAAGTGTTCGATCCACCGAGGAGACCGATGACAAGAAGCCAAGCCAAGCTACTGCACGATGTGCACGTTCACTTAGCCTGGCCGAAGGAAAACAATTGCTCCAAAGCTGAGTGGCCGAGCTCAAGAACCGAAGGCATTATCTTCAGATTTGAGCCCGATGGCAAAGTGACCGAGGACAATGAGCTCGAAGACAATTGAGCGTCCGAAGGCAACAAGTGTGTTCGAGTAGACAATCGAGAACCGAAGCCAAGGCTTACCGAAGTCAAAGTCTGCCGAACACAATTTAACTCAGCCCTGCGTGGCTTATTTCTATTGGTCGCCTGTGACCCTTTTACTAGTTTACCCTTAGTATTTCTTATATAAGCCTTGTTTCTTCTCATTGTAAGTACCTAGTTTTTTTGAACATTGATAAATTAATGAAAGTGCCGAGCACATTTCTTGTCTCCGTCGTGAGCAACCCCTGTGAGGGCTTTATGGACTTGTGGCTTTCGGTTAATCCGATTTAACATTCCTCTTTGATCATTCAGTTTGCAAGAGGCAATGTTCTCTTGAGGATTGTTGCATAGTTTAGGTGATTCTTGTGTCCCTTTTGATCGAGCTTTGATACAGGTTCCTCACTGTTCTTTCAAAAGAAGCAAGTTTTGTCTTGCTTCTATCTTTATCTTTGTTGTTTATCTTCCGCGTTTGTGCTAAGCAACTCCTTCGGGTTTGCATTGCACCAAGCCCTCATAGGGTATCCATAAACCTGCAATTTTAAACCTGGTTGGGCCTCAAAAGCCATCCTTACAGACTGCAAGAGAAGGGTTAACAGGGAAGGATACAGAGCCCTCTAAACAAGTCACACATATAGGTATTGATCACATATGCAAGATGGACACACAGATAAATCTAGTGCAAAAGAGTAAAGGGAATATAGTGATATATTTATACCTTGCCAGAGAATGTAATAATCAAATAGCAATACTGGAACAAAGTAGCTAGCAAACACAGAATAAAAAGCAAGAACCCTTTCAGTTGTAAGAAGCTATCAGAGGAGAAAAGAATGATGTTTTATATATGTTGTATTTTCTATTAGTAACTGTGTGTATAGAGCAGTTGTTTTTCTAGTTGAGAAGTGTGTAAAGTGAGTGCAGGGAACTAGTTTATATAGGTAAGGGGTTGGGGGATCAGTTCTAACAGGTAGAAGGCTAAAGAAGGCAAGGGAATATTGTTTCCATAGTTAAGGGAAATCAATCAAATAAGTTTACCAAATATAGTTCAATCAATTCATAAGTCTAGGACAAATCAGAGTCCAAGACAAAAATAGTTCCCCTTCCCTTTTATGTAGTATTGTCCAGGTTCACAAATATCAACAATCTAAACCATTTTTGGCTCGGAATTAGGTTGAATCTTTGACAGATTCCTCCAGCCTTTATGATTAAGGTAAACCTAACCCCAAAACCTTTTGGATCCTTTCCTATATAACCCAAAAAAGGCCAGGTTCAAGATCAGTCATACAGGGGTGTCCTTTGCTCAAAGATCATTTAACAGATTTCAACCAAGCTTTCAAATTGATGCAGGATCAAATCACCAACTAATATTAAACAGAGCTTTCAACTAATTCAAAAATATCCTAAGCATGTGAAAGGAGGCACTTGACTAGACTTCGAGCATGTAAAAGAACATAGGGCTAAATCCATAATCAGTCATGAACATAGATAATTAGCAGTTTACCCAGGCTTCAAATTCACTTGCTAATAGGAGTACAAGGCACAATCATATTTACCCAAACATACAGAAAGTCAGGTCATCGTTTAACTAGTGACACAAGCAAAGACTGACAATTTTATGAATTTTACCCCCTAACTAATTGGCAAATAACAATCAATCATGTTAACACGGAAAAAAAAGCTAGGCGAACTAGGTTCGAAATCACATAGTTTTGCAGTCCTTAAAAGAGAGAAAGGGTTACCCGTTTTTGAATCAGAGCCGGGTCAACCATCATGAATCAACTTTGCATGAGGTATTTCTTACCCCTTTTCAGGTGATAGAATTAGTTAGAACACCCTGGACCACGTTGGAGACATTTTCCGGTGGTGGTGACTCTGTCGACGAGGGTTAGGAAATGACCTCGTCCGAATGTTGTCGAAAGTGTATGGGTTTTGTAGCGGGTGACGAGGAAATACAATGATACCATTTTCCCTAAATTTCGCCGGACAAATTGACCAAAAAACGCCGTGACAGTGGTGGCGTGACATTTCGCCCAGGAGAGAGAGAGAGAGAGAGAGAGTTTATCGGGGTGAGGCGAGGGGGAATGGGAATAGGCCAAGGAGTTTAGGGGTCGTTTGGGGAATAAAAGGAAAGTTTTGATTTCAGCCGTCGGATGGTACACGTGGACGGCTGAGATCGATCCACGTAGGTACTGAAATGTTAAAGATGAGGCTATATATATATATATATATATATAAGTCTAGGACAAATCAGAGTCCAAGACAAAAATAGTTCCCCTTCCCTTTTATGTAGTATTGTCCAGGTTCACAAATATCAACAATCTAAACCATTTTTGGCTCGGAATTAGGTTGAATCTTTGACAGATTCCTCCAGCCTTTATGATTAAGGTAAACCTAACCCCAAAACCTTTTGGATCCTTTCCTATATAACCCAAAAAAGGCCAGGTTCAAGATCAGTCATACAGGGGGTGTCCTTTGCTCAAAGATCATTTAACAGATTTCAACCAAGCTTTCAAATTGATGCAGGATCAAATCACCAACTAATATTAAACAGAGCTTTCAACTAATTCAAAAATATCCTAAGCATGTGAAAGGAGGCACTTGACTAGACTTCGAGCATGTAAAAGAACATAGGGCTAAATCCATAATCAGTCATGAACATAGATAATTAGCAGTTTACCCAGGCTTCAAATTCACTTGCTAATAGGAGTACAAGGCACAATCATATTTACCCAAACATACAGAAAGTCAGGTCATCGTTTAACTAGTGACACAAGCAAAGACTGACAATTTTATGAATTTTACCCCCTAACTAATTGGCAAATAACAATCAATCATGTTAACACGGAAAAAAAAGCTAGGCGAACTAGGTTCGAAATCACATAGTTTTGCAGTCCTTAAAAGGGAGAAAGGGTTACCCGTTTTTGAATCAGAGCCGGGTCAACCATCATGAATCAACTTTGCATGAGGTATTTCTTACCCCTTTTCAGGTGATAGAATTAGTTAGAACACCCTGGACCACGTTGGAGACATTTTCCGGTGGTGGTGACTCTGTCGACGAGGGTTAGGAAATGACCTCGTCCGAATGTTGTCGAAAGTGTATGGGTTTTGTAGCGGGTGACGAGGAAATACAATGATACCATTTTCCCTAAATTTCGCCGGACAAATTGACCAAAAAACGCCGTGACAGTGGTGGCGTGACATTTCGCCCAGGAGAGAGAGAGAGAGAGAGAGAGAGTTTATCGGGGTGAGGCGAGGGGGAATGGGAATAGGCCAAGGAGTTTAGGGGTCGTCTGGGGAATAAAAGGAAAGTTTTGATTTCAGCCGTCGGATGGTACACGTGGACGGCTGAGATCGATCCACGTAGGTACTGAAATGTTAAAGATGAGGCTATATATATATATATATATATATATATATATATATATATATATATATATATATATATATATATATATATATATATATATATATATATATATATATATATATATATATATATTGCGTATAACTAGTGTATAAAATCATATAAATTACGTATAAATTATGCAAAATATTTATGAAAAAGTTATAAAATTAAGAAAAATAATTAGCAAGGGTATATAATTGAAGAAACATCTATTATACTAAGTTTCAAAATCAATTTAGGCGTCCTCCTTAAAACATAAATAATTGTAAAAATATTGACAAGACATGCGGGGGGGGGGGGGGGGGGGGGGTTTGTAATATGTGATCGTTTGTGCAAATGCTTCTAAAATAGTCTAGTTGGCGTACATGCACGAGATAATGACTCAGGATGGAGTAAGTGTAGGATATTTATGTGGTCGTCAATTCGTCTGAATAAAAGGCTATCAAAACAGGAGGGACAAAATTAGGTGTCAACAGCTGCCCCTCTTTGCCCGGGATGATGAAAGAGTCTTCGGGCAAAGACGTTGACAGAATGACTAATTTTGTCACGACTCTAGAGAAGTGCTTACGACTTAAGATAATTGTCGATGCGTTAGGTCGTAGTGTTTGCTTTGTTTGAGTGTGTATCCAGCAATAAAGATGAGTCTGAAAAATAATGTATGTAAAACGTACCTTTCCGTCGGGCTGGATTGTCTTTCCAGGATTCTTTACCGTATGTAGCTGTGTCTGCTATGCCTGACTGTGTGTCCTTCGCTGTGCCAAGTGTTAGATTCGACATCGGGCTGTGTACCCTCAGTCGAAGAATTTGGCTGTGTACCCTCCGCAAGGAATTTAAATACAAATCGATATCGGGCTGTGTACCCTCAACCGACGCTTTGGGCTGTGTACTCTCAGCTAATTTAAATTCAAATCGATATCGGGCTGTGTACCCTCAACCGACGCATCGGAATGTGTACCCTTAGCTAATTTAAATGACAAATCGATATCGGGCTGTGTACCCACAACCGACGCTTCGGGCTGTGTACCCTCAGCTAATTTAAATGCAAATCGGGTTGTCTACCCTCAGCTAATGTAAATGAAAATCGATATCGGGTTGTGTACCCTTAATCGATGCTTCGGGCTGTGTACCCTCAGCTAATGTAAATGCAAATCGATATCGGGCTGTGTACCCTCAACCGACGCTTCGGGCTGTGTACCCTCAGCAAATGTAAATGCAAATAGATATCGGGCTGTGTACCCTCAACCGATGCTTCGGGTTGTGTACCCTCAGCTAATTTAAATTCAAATCGATATCGGACTGTGTACACTCAACCAATACTTCGGGCTGTATACCCTCAGCTAATTTAAATGAAAATAGATATCGGACTGTGTACCCTCAAGCCATGATTCGGATTGTGTACTCTCAGCTAATTTAAATGCAAATTAATATCGGGATGTGTACCCTCAACCGACACTTCGGGCTGTGTACCCTCAGCTATGTTAAATGTGATAAGAGGAATTTGATAACCTTTGTCGAAACATGTCTTTCGTGTGTTGCCGAGTTGCGTATCTTTGGTGCCTACATCCAAAGAAAGATTGGTAAGTTGTGCGGGGTGGTTTTGTTTGTGCATTCTTGGCTCGCTTTGCGCTTGCTGCCCATGAGTATCGGGACCTTGGCCGAGCTAGTGAGGATATGTATAATGCAGTAAATAATGCAAATGTTTTGAAAAAAATTTTATGAGAAAGAAACGAAGTGAAATATTTTATCCCATTGAGTCACGAGTCGCGTTGTGTAAAGCCATAGTTGTTGCCCTTCATGCTGTTCCAAACTCCATCAAATGAATTTTGAGGGTGACCACAAAATTCTGCCCCAGTTCACGGTTGAAATTTTTGAGAGGTCCTCAAAAATTTCTGCCCCAGTGTCAACTAAGTTTGTCCTCTAGGAATTTTTGAGAATTCTTCAAAAAATTCTGCCCCAGTGTTTGCTTTGTGGGAAATGAAATTTTTATATTTATGCGACC
This sequence comes from Petunia axillaris subsp. axillaris, assembly GCA_029990575.1. Classification (NCBI taxonomy): domain Eukaryota; kingdom Viridiplantae; phylum Streptophyta; class Magnoliopsida; order Solanales; family Solanaceae; genus Petunia; species Petunia axillaris. The sequence goes on along the minus strand of JARKNS010000001.1, from coordinate 4,149,996 downwards.
GAACCTTGAGTAGGTTACCTACGTATCCCTCTTATGGAATCAGGTCGTAATGTAGTTCAGATTACATAATGTATTGCAGAATGGCGAAATCACTAACTAGTACAAGCTCTCATACATTGTATCTTTTGACAGCGTCTGAGTTGATTGGTTTCGGCCAAACTTCTCCGTCCATTTTTGCCAGTATCAATGCTCCTCCATTCAGAACTCGATGAACCATGTACGGCCCTTGCCAAGTGGGTGCAAATTTGCCGTTTGCTTCTTCTTGATTTGGAAATATCTTTTTCAGTACTAATTGCCCAGGTTTGAAGGATCTTTCTCGAACTTTCTTGTTGAATGCCTTAATCATTCTCCTCTGATATAATTGCCCATGTCACACTGCATTTAGCCTCTTGCCGTCGATGAGGTCCAATTGCTCCATTCAGTGTCCTTCAATTGTGTTTCTTGGATGATTCTCAGAGATGGTATCTCGACTTCCGCTGGTATCACCGCCTCGGTGCCATACACCAGCAAGTAAGGAGTAGCCCCTGTTGATGTTCTCATAGTGGTGCGGCACCCTAACAGAGCATAGGGTAGCTTCTTGTGCCATTGCTTTGAATTGTCTGTCATCTTGAGCAATATCCTCTTAATGTTTTTGTTGGTCGCCTCGACCGCCCATTCATTTGAGGTCTATATGCGGTGGAATTGTGGTGCTTGATCTTGAAAACCTCACAGGTCGCTTTCATTAGGTCACTATTGAGATTGGAACCATTGTAAGTGATGATGGACCGGGTATGCCAAATCGACAGATCATCTTATTACGGACAAAGTTTGACACCACTTTCTTCGTCACTCACTTGTACGATGCAGCTTTTACCCATTTGGTAAAATAATCGGTGGCCACCAATATGAAGCGATGCCCATTGGAAGCAGCTGGCTCGATGAGTCCTATGAAGTCCATTCCCCAAGCAACAAAAGGCCAAGGTTGTCACGACCCAATTTCCAAGGGCTCGTGATGGCACCTAAACAACATTTGCCTAGGCGAACCAATGAAACAAGATGCGGAAAAGAACAATAATGTGAAAAGATCATAAATGGATATATAAATATAAAAGGGTGAAGTCCAAAAGAATATATCCACAAAAGAATTGGAGCATTCTAAGAGTGACTCAATAAAGTATGAATATACATCAAAGAAATCTGAGTCCTATCTCTAAGTGACTCCGGTGGTATGCCACCACGGTCTGTGTGGTCGGCTCACGTCAATCAAAAGTCTCAGAAGCCTCGGGAACCGCTAACGTCCGGGCTGCTGACTGGATGAAGGACCTGCGCACGTAGCAGAGTAAGTTATGAGCCGAAGCCCAGTAAGATCACCGACAGGCCCGCTAAGGTACCCTTGCGGGACAAGTCGCTACATGCATCATAAGCAACAACATACTATAGTAATCATACAATAAAGTAGTGAAATCACAAATAGATGTAACACATTCCATACACACAAGTAGTAACCAGAAGTCTCAAGGATTATGCCCATCCAACGTAAGGCATAGGTCAACTCAGCGGTGGTTTGGAGGTCCAATCTCTACTCCCGTGCTGACTAACCTAGACCTACGATGGACTAGCAACACCACTACTAAGTATCAACCATATACCGTGACCCGAAGTCACTATCACAATCATGAATAAGTAGACCAACGACCCGTAGTCGTTGGCTCATCTCAAATCTGTCTACGATCGCACCACACCCCCTGTCAAGTGCGTCGTATCTCAATAAATCAAGTGACCACACCACACCCCCTGTCAAGTGTGTCACATCTCAAAGATCAAGTGTCCACACCACACCCCCTGTCAAGTGTGACACATCTCATAGTATAGGCGACACCACACCCCCTGTCAAGTGTCCCTCTAACAGTATTAATATCCACGACATTAATAACAATAACAGAAATATTAATAACGATAATATTTCACAGTCACCGTAACCCAGGTTGGTTATGCTAGCTGAACGTAAGGCGAAGGTTAACCCGACCACAGTTTGGGGGTACAATCCCTACTCCCATGTCGTCCAACCTAAGGTTACGTATAGACAGCACTACCCAACCCGGCACGTGAACAAATCAAGTACCAATATCATACAAAAGCCGGCAAAATCCTCGGCAAGACATTTATCATGACATACCGGCAACATCCTCGGCCATGTCCCAAGTTCTTGCTATCTAAGCATGGCGTAGCAAGCGTTACTACGATATAAATTTAAGCTACCTCGACGTAGCGTTTAGACCGGCACATACCTCGGTCGAGTCACAATCTCGCTATTTATAACAAACAATAATAGCAAGTAATTCACATCATTAATCCTAACCATTGTTAGGTATATATATGCGTACATGAAGCATACTAGCATGAAGGAAGAGTCCACAAGCACAATAGAGGTCAAGTCTCACTTACCTCAAAATTCGGGCTCAAATGCCGGGAAGAATCTCCTTTCCCGCTCGCCTTGTCTGCGAAGGACTCTCCACTAGGTCTATTAAGACAAGATATAGCACATATGAGTGCTCAATTATAGCTATTTAAGCCTATAGGCATCCTAGGGTAAAAATTACCAAAATGCCCCCGGGTAGGGCCGAGCCCTAAATTTACAAAATGTACTTTTCCGGACTCCCCACGCTCCCGTGAGTCCAAAAGTACACTTAGATTCCACATGCGAGCATTGCTCGATGTCTTTCCCCAATTCTTAAGAATCTAGGGTTCTAACCCATTTCCAAGAATCAACCCTTTGATTCTTGTGTTAATCAACATAAAGATGGATTGAAAGGGCTTACCTTAAGTGTAAGTATGATTGGGTCTTCAAGAAATACCCAAAAATCGCCTCAAGAGCTCACCAAATGAATTTTATAAGTTATGAATCGAAATGGCCTTTTTATAGCAGTTTTTTTTTTGCCTCTGTGACAGCTTCTTTTGAAAAAATCATAACTTTTGATAGGAATGTCCAAATGACCTGAAACTGGTGCCATTAGAACCACAACTCAAAGGGCTACAACTTTCACATTTGAGTTTTTCCTAATTCCTTACGGATTGGCCGGAAAATCAGCTTTTATCCGGCTGTTTGCGCCAAAACAGAACAGAAAAGTCGCACCAGATTTTCTACTGTTTTAGGGGCAAAAAGGGACCCTACGAAGCTCGGAATGATCCCAAATTTTGCACACAAGCCATAAAATACTTGGGTGACATGCTCGTCAAGACGGAACTCAATTCGGACCTCCAAAACTCAAAAAGTGGGTCCCACGGCAAAGGTTCAATTTTCGACTTTCGCCAAAATAGCGAAATTTTACCAAACGACCTCGGAATCCAATTCTGAAAGTTGCTACAAGTCACAAATGACTATACGAACCTAACGGAACTTTCGGATCTCTCATCGGAGCTCATTTGCTCAAATCGAGCTCGGAAACCTCTTTTAACTCTTTTAAACTTCCGAAACGGGGACTTTATCAAAAGTCCTATCAAACGAGGTCCGTTCTTAATTTTGAAGGTTGCTACATATCATAAATGACGAGACGGACCTAACGGTGCGCTCGGACTTTCCATCGGGGTTCGTTTACTCAAAACGACCTATCGAAACCCCAAATTCCTTTCCGGAATTTCATAAACGGATCCTTTTCTAGAAAATCTATCAAACGGACTCCGTTTCGACTCAGATTTCACAGACGGGTCATAAATGACCTAACGGAGCTTTTGGGACTGTCGACATGCAAATCGAGGTCCCGGATCTCGTAACGACTATTTGAGGGTCGTTACAAAGGTGATCCCATGATATTCAATTCATTAGGAGGCACTCGAATCATGTCTCCGTGGCCTTGGCATTGATGACATTTCTTTGCGTGCTTTATGCAATCATGCTCTATTGTCATCCAGAAATAGCCAGCCCACAAAATCTTCTTTGCAAGCACCAAACCAATCATATGTGGGCTGCACATCCCAGAGTGTATTTCTTCCAATAATGTAGCAGCTTCTTTGGCGTCCACATATCTCAGCAATCCCAAGTCAGGTGTCCTTTTGTAAAAAACTTCTAAGTTCAGAAAGAAACCATTTGCTAACCTCCTCATGGTCTTATTTTGGAGGTTTGTTGCATCTTTTGGGTAGATGCCTTCTTTGAGAAACCCTTTGATGTCATAGAACCAAGGTTGTCCGTCTAATTCTTCTTCTACGTGATAATAGTATGATGGCTGCTTCCTCACTGTCATGGGTATTGAGTCAATATAGTTCTTATCAGGATGTTTGATCATGGAAGATATAGTGGCCAAAGCATCCGCGAACTCATTTTGTAGCCTGGGTATATGCCGGAACTCTATCTTGGTGAAAATTTGCTTTAACTCTTTTATGCACTCCAGGTTCGGCAATATCTTGGAGTTCTTTGCTGTCCATTCTCCTCGGACTTGGCGAATCAGCAAGTCAGAATCTCTGATGGCTAACAGCTCTTGTATGTTCATGTCTACTGCCAATCTAAGACCCAAGATGCAGGCTTCATACTCCGTCATGTTGTTGGTGCAAGGGAACCTTAATTTGGCTGTGATAGGATAATGTTGTCCAGTCTCGGAGACTAACACCGCTCCAATACCGACTCCTTTGAAATTCACTGCTCCATCGAAGAATAGCCTCCAGCCATCATACTCTTCAGTGATATCTTCTCCTATGAGCATGACTTATTCGTCGGGGTGTGTAATGGTTCATAGTCATATCCTACTGGACTCTCGGCCATATAATCAACCAAGGCTTGAGATTTCACCGCCTTTTGAGTGACAAAAGTGATGTCGAATTCACTGAGCAGCATTTTCCATTTAGCCAGCTTTCCAGTAGGCATTGGTTTTTGGAAGATATACTTGAGATGATCCATCCTCGATACCAGCAATGTTGAGTAAGATATCAAGTAGTGCCTCAGCTTTTGTACTATCCAGGCCTCGTAAGGAATAAACTTCTTGCTTAGATAGTATATTGCTTATTCCTTTCTTCCAGTTGAATCGTGTTGCCCCAACACACTACCAAATACCGAATCTACCACAAACAGGTACAAGATCAAAGGTTGCCCAGGCTCGGGTGGAACCAACACAGGCGGGCAAGATAAGTACTCTTTTATTCGAACAAATGCTCTTTGACAGTCTTCCGTCAACTCAATCGCTGAGTCTTTCTTTAGTAATTTGATGATCGGCTCGCAGATGATAGTGGATTGTGCTATGAACCAGCTGATGTAGTTGAGCCTTCCAAGGAAGCTCATGACCTCTTTCTTGCTTTTTGGTGGCGGCGATTCTTTGATGGCTTTGATCTTGGATGGATCCAACTCGATACGCCCTCCTTCAGACGATGAAACCCAGAAGCTTCCCTGCTGGAACACTAAAGGCACACTTTGCTGGAATTAGCTTCAAATTATACTTTCGCAAGCGGTTGAAAAACTTGCGCAAGTTGTCAAGGTGCTCTTAACTCTTCTTCGATTTGATGATCACATCATCCACGTAGACTTCAATCTCTTTTTGCATCAAGTCATGGAAAATAGTTGCCATTGCCCTCATGTAAGTTTCCCCAGCATTCTTCAACCAAAACGGCATAACCTTGTAGAAATAATTCTCCCAAGATGTGGTGAAAGCTATCTTCTCGACATCCTCCTCATCCATGAGCACTTGATGATAACCGAAGAAACATTCCATGAAGGATTGTAGCTCATGTTTCGTGCAATTATCAATCAGGATGTGTATATTTGGCAAAGGAAAATCATCTTTCGTGCTTGCTCTATTCAGATCCCTGTAATCCACTCGAACTCGGAGTTTTCCATCTTTCTTCGGCACTGGGACAGTGTTAGCCAACCAAGTTGGGTATTTGACTGTTTTCAAGATTCCTGCATTGAGCTGCTTGGTTAACTCCTCCCCAATCATCAACAAAACTGACGACTTGAAAGTTCGTGCCTTTTGTTTGACCGGCGGAAAGCCCGGATTGATAGGTAATTTGTGAGCTACCACATCCCTGCTTATGCCAGTCATGTCATCGTACGACCAAGCAAATACGTCCTCATATTCTTTAAGAAACTCAGTATATCTCTTTTTATCTTCAGCGGTGAGATGCACACTGATTCTTGTCTCTTTCACAATTTCCTCATCTCTTAGGTTTATCACCTCAGTTTCTTCTAGGTTTGGCTTAGGCTTGTTTTCAAATCTTTCAATTTCTTCTTATGTGGTTTCATCAAAATCATCATAATCAACTCCAGTTTCCTCAAGCTCCAATGCTTCATTACACGTTGCGATTGTAGACTCAATGAGATTATTGGTTTGAATGCTGAAAAATATTGCAAAATTAGAAGATTAAAACAAAAGTTAAACGGGAAATAGTGCGATAATTTATTTATGAATCCTTGGCAAACAAAGTTTGTAGGGAGACATATGCAACAAGAAAGAAAAATGCAAATTCCACGACTCAAAGTCGGGTTTTATTTTAGAAAACATAAAATAGATTCTATCCCCCCAGCTCTACCAAGATCCACGATAAGCTCGGGCCCGGTTGCTGATCCAGTTGTTCATTGCGGCTCCAGATCCAGCCTTTGTCAGCCCAGGAGGTTCAACATGTTCTTCTAGGATCACACAACAGTCTTCGTTGGATATGAACAACTCTTGCTCTCCTGCCAGCAGGTCCTCTTCAGCATCAGCTACCTTTGGCTCCATCCCTTGCACTGCGGACACCTCCATTTTTCGTCCATCCAAGTATCCAGACGAGACAAAAATATGTAAGAGAGTCTTGGTGCTTTTCTTATAGAACTTGAGGTCCAGTGATGCTTGTTCCATGCTCTTCTCGTAGGTCACAACATACCCTATGCCAGCCTTTTCATTGTCGGGCCTCATCACAATTTTGATCGGCTCGAGGTTCTTGACCAACCTTTACCAGGTTTGTAACCTTGTTTTATCATGATGCCTACAACCCAATCTCCAGGCCATTTTGCAGGTTGTGGGAATACATATGGCTCTTCAGTCACCACCTCCATAGGTTCGGGTGCTTTAGGTAGCCATACTTGTTTCCCTTTTGTTTCTTCAGAGATGCGCTTCCAATTGGGACGAGCATTAGGTAAGTACACTGGTCGCTTCTTTGTCTTAGCCGGCAAGGTCTCGCAAAATTCACGTGCAGGCACTCCCCAATCAGATATGACTGGTTCCCAGACTAAGTTTCTCCCTTCATAGCCTTTGCCTCGACCATCCCAGTAGGCAATGTAGAAGTTTCTCTTTCTTTCTTCAATCCCAGGTGGTCTATTGACTAACTTGGGAGTGAAGTGTGCAGTATAAACCCCTTGATTTGCGTCTGTGGGATTGCAACTCGGGTTGTAGTTTTTGCAACGTCCTCCTCTTGTACCTTGAACTGCTCCCACGAGCTCTACAGTACAGAAAGTCTGCCCATCAGGAGCATTCCCTTCAATTGTTGGTATGGTTTGTTCATTGTAAATAGAGTTGTTCCCTTCACCAAATACTACCACCTTTTTGTGGTCCCACTCGAACTTTACTGTTTGGTGTAATGTAGAAGGCACTGCTCCAGCCATGTGAATCCAAGGTCTTCCCAGCAGCAGGTTATAAGAGGCGGAGATTTTCATGACGTGAAATTCGGCAGTGAACTCCACGGGGCCGACCATGATAGGTAAGTCAATTTCCCCAATGGTGCTCCTTTGCGATCCATCAAACGCCTTCACCTTCATGTCGCTCTCTCTTATTTTGCTTTGATCAATTCCCATTCATTTCAGAGTGATGAATGGACATATGTTCAAACCGGAACCTCCATCGATCAAAACTCTTCCTACGAACCAGTCCTTGCATTTGATAGTAACATGCAAAGCTTTGATGTGGCTCAACCCTTCGGGTGGCAATTCATCTTCATGAAAAGAAATTCGGTTGGCCTCCATGACTTGTCCGACCATGCTAGCCAGGTTCAACCGAGGTGTCCACCGAGATATGTGCTTCGTCCAACACTTTCATCAAAGCATTTCGGTGGCTCTCCGACTTGAGGTGTGAAGCTAAAACAGAGATCTGTGCAGGCATCTTACCCAAGTGTTCAACCACGGAGTACTCCTTTGCTTGCACTTTCTTCCACAATTCTTCGGACTCTTCCTCGCTAATGTCTCGCCTTCCTTGAACAAGATGCTTAGGAGTATAAATCCTCCCACTCGTATTCATTCCTTGTGCAGCAACAGTCTCAACTGTTGATTTTTTCTTCTTCTCCCATTCATAGTCCCATAGTACCGCCTTGTCGCTGTACGGGGGAACCACATCAACATAGAATTTTGGAGCTAATTCTATATCGATAGGATCTGGTGTCGTAGCGGCTTGAGCAACTGAAGCAAGCGCTGGTGCATCTCCCTTTGCTTTAACAATAGTCCTCTCCAGGCTGTATTCTTTATCCAACTTGATCAAATTCACCCTATTGTCTCCATGGTTAGGCAGGGGATTGTTGTGCACGTTTGGAGTTTTCAAGTGTATCACCTTTTGATCGATCAAGTCTTGTATCTTATCCCTCAGGGCATAGCACTTCTCGGTATCGTGACCAGGTCCTCCAGAGTGATAAGCACAGGATTTGGTTTGATCAAAATAGGGTGTCATCCTGTCGAGCATTTTGAATGGTACAGGTTGTATATGACTGGCTGCTTTGAGTCTCTCGAACAACTGAGTGCGAAATTCAGACAATGGGGTATAGTTTCTTTTTGGTCTTGGGTGGTTGTTGGCGTGAGGCCTTGGTGAATAGGCATTTGTGTTTCGGTAGTTGGGGCTTTGCGGATATGGGGATCTTTGTGGTGGTGGGTTTTTGAACATGGGCTGAGTATTGTATATTGGGTAGGTGGATGTGGGTGGAATGTATGGGTATAATGGAGGAGATATTTGTTAGTAGTGGTTATGGGTAGGAGAGTGGTCAAGTGATGCAGCCACGAAGGAGACATCATCCTTCTTCTTTCTTGATGTTGCGGTGTTCCTAGTTTGCAATGCTTTGTTAGTGGCTTGTAGTGCAGCCAAACTAATGATTCTGCCAATCTTCAATCCATCTTCAACCATATCCCCAATCTTGATCAACTCTCCAAACTTCTTGTCTTGTAGATTCATCATATTGTCAAAATAAACATCTTCTTGTATGTGGATGAAGGTTCCCACTATCTCGGCGTCTTCCATTGGAGGTTGGACTTTAGCAGCTTCGGCTCTCCACCTAGTTGCAAATCTTTGAATGTCTCGGTGGGCTTCTTCTTCAACTTCTCTAGGTAGAAATGATCAGGCATGTCATCAGTGTTGTGTCCAAAACTGTCAGCAAAGTCCCCAGCCTTTGCTTCCCAGCTCGTCCACTTCTTTGTTTGTTGCTTCGAGTACCATACCAATCCATCTCCAGTCAGACTGCGGTTGAATAGTTGCATGCGGATCTTTTCATCATGTCTAACCCCAACCAACTTGTCACAATAGGACCTCAAATGAGCCATCGGGTCACCCCTTCTGTCAAACATATTGATCTTGGGTATCTAATAGGCTTCGGGCAACTTCAAGTCAGGGTACATACAGAGGTCCTCATAGGCCAACCCTCGAGTTCCTTTGGTGCCTTGGAATTGCCTGAACTTCTCTACCAACCATTGGACTTGCTCCTTGGTGTTTTCTGGGTCTTCCTTGGTCCATGCATACATTTCATGATCTGTGGTGGGTAATGTGATGGTTTTTGTTTCAACGGTGAAGAAGGGTAAGTTGTTTTGTGGTGCTTTTGGGGGTGCGGTGTAGCTTGGGTAAGAAATGTCTTTTTCAGGGTATAGTGGATCTTTGCCGTGAGGGCGGGTGGTTTTGTTTGGTTCAACGATCTCATCAGCACGGGCAAGAGGGATCCTACTCTCAAACTCGAATAGTCTCTGTTCCAACTTAGCATAGTCTTTATAGGCGACCACACCTTGCTTTTCAGGAGTTCCATTTCCAACTTTGTCAAACTCAGCCATGATATTACGTCTCGTCCTTGTCCTTGTAGGTAAAGGGGGAGGTGTTGGGATTGATCCTCTGGATCTCAACCGGTATTGCGGTGCGGCCAGAATGCACAAACCAAACTTTCAGGGACTGACATACCAAAAACAAAGAAGAAATGTGAGTATAGGTTAGTTTAAAAAAAATCGCGTCCTATCATGCAGGGGACCTCTTTTTGTGCCAGAGGTAGGCCTATCAAAGATTCGAAGTAATGTTTGCACAGAATACGTCATTTCATTTGCATTAACATAATCAACACAAGCCTAAAACCCAAAAATGACAAAATTTTACTTAATTGCTTGGCTTTATTACAACCAATGACTTAAGACAACGACTCGACTGAACGGAAACAAAAAAGAAAAGACAACTTGACTTAACGGATACAAAGAAAAGACGACTCAACTCAGGACGACCAGACTAATGTGCCACGCAAAGAGATTTTGAATCAAGCGTCAGCTCCAGCATATTCTTTATCTTTCTTCTCTTTGGCTTCTTCCTAAGGCTTGTGAACCAGACTCATAGGTAGAGAAGCGGTGAACATCTCCATCAGATCCTTCCCAGCTTGCATGTCCCCCAGAGCTTTTGTGAATAATTCACAGATTTCTATCCCCATTGCTTCCTTCTCTTCCAGTGGCACTGCCTTAAAGTACTCTCCCTATCTTTTGAGAAAATCTTGTAGATTCCCAGCAGCTTGCGTTGCGGCCATAACCTTGCCTGTCCAATACTTGAGTTCATCCCATTTGATTTTGTCCTTGTATTTCCTCCTCATCTCCCTCTCTTGTGTTACCCTTAATTCTTTCTTACTTTGGTCGAATTCATGTCGCAGCCTTTTGTATTTTTCAGTGACACTTGAAGCCTTGGTTTTCCTTTTCAATGTAGTCTTCGACCGGAACCTTTCCTATCTTCATTGAGCCATTGAGGATAAACTAGAGTAGCCGCGGGGTTCACTCTACTGTCTCGGTGATGCAGCCCGAACACGTGCTGATCAAGTGTTCGATCTACCGAGGAGACCAATGACATGAAGCCAAGCCAAGTTGATGCACGATGTGCACATTCACTTAGCTTGGTTGAAGGAAAGCAATTGCTCCGAAGCTGAGTGGCCGGGCTCAAGAACCGAAGGCGTTATCTTCAGATTTGAGCCCAAAGACAAAGTGACCGAGGACCATGAGCTCGAAGACAAGTGAGCGTCCGAGGACAATGAGTTCGAGCAAGCAACCACGCACCGAAGTCAAGGCTGCCGAACACACAATTTAGCTCAGCCCTGCGTGACTTGTTTTTACTAGTCACTTGTGACTATTTACTATTCTGCCCTTAGCTTAGCCTATAAATACTTTACTTCATTTCATTGTAAAACAGCCAGTTTTTAGTATATGAAAAACATAGCAAGTGCTATTGTGAGTCTCCGATGGAGCCGAACCCCGACGTGGGCTTTTAAGAACTTGTGTCAATCGGTGTTATTAATTTGAACAATTTCTTCTTGATCATTCAATTTGCAAGAAGCAGGTCTTTCTTGAGGATTGTTGCATAGTATAGGTGCGCCTTGATTTCCCTTCGATCGAGCTTGAAACAGGTTCCTCATTGTTCTTTCGAATCGAAGCAAGATTTGTCTTGCTTCTATCTTTACTTTTCTTGTTATTTTCTTCTGCGTATCGTGTTTAGCAATTCCTTCGGGTTTGCTTGCACCATCTTGGTATCAGAGCAAGGTTTGAGTTTGTTCTTACAACCTCAAATCCTGTTCACTTAAATCGTGCTTTCGTCTTCAGTTTCAGCTTTCTTTCGTGTGTTTGATAGTTGTTGCTGAGCGTCTACAAAAAAAAAAGAAAAAAAGAAAAAAAAAAGGTAGAAAAACAAAAGTTCAAAAATTGTGTTTGATTGTTGGCTGTTTGGATTAAACAACCATTGATTCTTGTTCACCATCGATTCCTGATTCCAATAAGTACCTGACGTACAAATTTTGTGACTAGGGTTTCTTGGTGAAATTTTGGACTATTTTGAGTATTGTTGGTGACTGGAACTCGAACCCCGTCGTGTTTGGTTGAAACCGATGAAGATTGGTGGTTTTTGAGTGATTTGGGTCTGTTTTGTGCTTGAAAATTCGAAGTTCTGTGTTGAATTCGTTGTCCGTACGCCGGAAAATTGTTACAAGTTGTAACAGTGTACGACACGAACGAGCTGGTTCTTAGCTCGAAGAACTTGAATTGATTTCCTCCGTTGTTGTTGGAACCGGAGCTGAATAAGCAACCCAGATTCTGTTTTTATTCATGGTCAGTGAACGAAGTAAAGATTGTCCGTACACCGGAGCTAAAACTTCACTGTTCCATTGAAGAAGAAAGGGGTAAAGTGTAAACATCAAAACCCCAGGTGAAAATTTGTCGGCTGAAAAGGGGAAGTGGATAAGGTAAAACTCTATCCGTACCAAGGAGGGACCACTCTTGTACGGACAAGAGTTGGTGTGTTCGAAAAAGATTCCAAAAGGGAATCAAAGGGTAGATTCTCCTAAGTTTTCACTTTTCTTCTGTCCAAAAATTCTAGTTAGTGGATCTTTTGAGTAATTCTTCCTACTCGAGGTCGTACTAACTCGTTTGAGCTTATAGGAACTCGTGCGTGGGGTGACCGAAGTCCAACTTCGTAGAAATTTCTTTTGACTTCCCAGGCGCAAGAGTAAATAGCTGTCCGTTCCGATCGAGTCAAATCAACTCACTCTTCCCGAAGAAAGACATCGTAACTTGTCAAATTCGAAAATTGAGAGAAGTTGATCAACCGAGGAAGCCATTGGCTACAAGTTCTTGAGTGACCAAAAACCAAACCCATAAATTGAGTGGAACCGAGTGCCACCCATCAAAGGTGAGGGAGTGTGTGAGGTGATTTCTAACCCTAACATTTGTTTGGTCTTTGATTTGTGCATGTACCATGGCTGGGAATGGAGGCGATGGCAAAGGCATTGAGAAGCTCGAAGTGTCGTTAGCCGATCTCATGGCGGCGATACAAGGCGTCAGTGCCGAAGTAAGAGGAGTGAGTGTTCGAGTAGCTCAACTCGAACAAGGAAGTGCATCCGTGGCCATGAATGGGTCCGGCGCTGGAACTAGCCACTCCACTCCGATGAAACCTGAGCTGTATGCCGAGCTTGTACGACAACATCAGTTGACAAGTGAAGCAATCCGAAGAGAACTCAACTTGGGCAATCCCCAAGCACAACAAAACTTGGGCAATCCCCAAGCTGGCTATCTAAACTTGGGCATTCCCCGAGGAGAAAGGATACCACTTCCAAAGGCCCGAAGAGATCTTGGTGCCGTTGTCGAAGAGGTTGATGAAGAGGAATTTCACGAGGACGTATATGAGCATGAGCCGCCATTCGCTCAACGAAGGCAAGCTCACCGAGGTCGTGGAAATTTTCGAGGTCGAGGCCGAGGCGCAAATATTGAACGACATATTGAGCGTGAGGCTGATGATCGCTATGATGAGTATCTCGAACAAGTTCGAGGTGTTCGAGACTCAAACTTGAGCAGTGTCAAGATCACTATTCCACCCTTTAAAGGAACTAGTGATCCAGATGAATATCTTGAATGGAAGCTTAAAATGGAGCGCATCTTCGAAACCAATGAGATGACCGAAGAGAGAAAAGCTGCCCATGCCATTGCTTCATTCGAAGCGTATGCATCTACATGGTGGGAAGCTGACAAGAGGCATAGACGAAGGAATGCCTATCCCGAAGTCATTACTTGGCCACAGTTGAAGAGAGCAATGGATGCTAAGTATTTGAGTGCTAAGTACAGACAAACTCAGCTACAAAAGCTCTATGAGCTAAAGCAAGGGTCCAAGTCTGTCCAAGAGTATCATGAAGAGTTCGAAAAGGTTCGATTGAATCTTGATCTGGTCGAAGATGAAGAGCAAGCCACTATCCGATTCAAAAATGGCTTGGCTCGGGATGTGTCATCTCAATTGAGGCTACACGTGTACCACACGTTGGAAGATCTGTTCGAAGCTGCTACCGAAGCTGAGAAATTGGTAAAGGAAGATAAGGCAAACGATATCGAGGAGTCACTATTTCTACTCCTTTGAACCGAGGTAAAGAATGGAAGAGTCCTAACCAAACAAGTGCCAACGCTGCTCGAGATTCGAAGAAACCCTTCGAGAGGGGCGTGACCGTTAACCAACAAAGAGAAGTGGGAGGTAAAGTTCAACTCAATTCTCCTAGTGCTTCAAATATTCAGTGTCATAAATTCAAGGGTTATGGTCACATGGCAAAAGAGTGTCCAACTCGCAAAGTTATGCTTCTGCTCGAAGATGGAACCGTCCATGAGCAAGCGAGTGACACCGAGGAGGAATTTATCGAGGAGGCTGACCGAGCTGAAGGTGATGATGATCATGAGGCTGCCGAAGCTGATCATCCGGAAATGTTTCTTGTGGTTCGAAGAAATTTGAGCTGCATGGCTCTTGAAGAAAAGGACAACCAAAGAAAAAATCTCTTCCATGCCCGATGTCGAGTGAGGGAAAAGGTGTGTTCGATGATCATTGACTCTGGTAGTTGTGCAAATGTGGTGAGCCAAACCTTGGTTTGACAAATGGGACTATCTATAATGAAGCATCCCCACCCTTATAAATTACAATGGCTGAATGAGTATGGAGAATTGAGGGTTGTCAAACAAGTGTGGATCTTTAGAATTGGCGAGTATCAAGATGAAATGATATTCGATGTGGTGCCGATGCAAGCTTGTCATTTGCTATTGAGAAGACCACGGCAGTATGACCGGTCAGTTGTTCACAATGGAAGATCCAACACTTACACTGTAAAGCTCGAAGGGAAGAGTTTCATACTCAAACCCTTGTCTCCAAAGCAAGTCACCGAGGACTATAAACGAATGAAAGAATTGAAAGAAGCGGCCAAAGCTAAGCTTCCGATGGGAGCAAAATTGGGAGCCGAAGACACAAACTCACTGCCCGAAGTAAAAGGAATCTGTGCAATCATGCAACCGGGTGAGTTTCTACGAGGCAACGACAACGATCAGATGATGATTTGCCTTGTGCACAAGGGTATCTTTCTAAACTCTAATGATGATTTTTCTAACGATCACCTTTTGCCTAGTGCTGTACAAAGTGTTTTGCAGGACTTCAGAGATATGTTTCCCGAGGAATTGCCAGGCGGATTACCTCCATTGAGAGGAATCGAGCACCAAATTGACTTCGTACCGGGGTCTCAAATCCCCAACAAACCTGCATACCGGTGTAATCCCGAAGACACCAAAGAGCTCCAAAGGCAGGTTGATGAGTTGCTGAACAAGGGCCTTGTTTGAGAGAACTTGAGTCCTTGCGCCGTTCCTGTTATACTTGTCCCAAAGAAAGATGGAACATGGCGAATGTGTGTTGATTGCCGGGCAGTCAACAAAATAACGGTGAAGTATCGTCATCCTATCCCTCGATTAGATGACATGCTAGACGAATTAAGTGGTTCTTCATGCTTTACAAAGATAGACCTCAGGTCCGGTTACCACCAATTCCGAATGAAACCCGGAGACGAGTGGAAAACCGCATTCAAGACCAAATTCGGTCTCTATGAATGGTTGGTGATGCCTTTTGGCTTATCCAATGCACCGAACACATTCATGCGACTGATGAACCACGTGCTCAAACCGTTCATAAGTAAGTTTGTTGTCGTGTACTTCGATGACATACTTGTTTATAGTAAATCTGTGGATGAACATGTTACACACCTAAGGCTAGTGCTTGATAAGCTTAGAGAAGAGAAGTTATATGCTAACTTCAAGAAATATGCCTTTTGTGTCGAGCGTGTAGTCTTTCTAGGATTCGTTGTCAGTGCTAATGGAGTTGAAGTCGACGAGTCAGGAGTTGAAGTCGACGAGTCAAGATTCGAAGCCATCAAAGATTGGCCAACTCCAACCTCGGTATCACAAGTTCGTAGCTTCCATGGCTTAGCTAGCTTTTACCGAAGGTTTGTTCGTGACTTTAGCACCGTGGCAGTTCCTTTAACCGAGCTGGTTAAGAAAGACCATCCATTTGTGTGGGGAGAGTCCCAAGAAAGGGCTTTCCAAGAGTTGAAACGGAGGCTTTGCTCTGCCCCATTGTTGCAACTCCCTGACTTCGGCAAAGCATTCGAAGTCGAGTGTGATGCATCTGGAGTTGGGATCGGAGGAGTGCTGATGCAAGAATCGAAGCCGATCGCTTACTTTAGAGAAAAGCTTAAGGGTGCAACTTTGAATTACTCTACGTATGACAAAGAGTTGTATGCCCTTGTTCGAGCACTCGCCCAGTGGCAGCATTATTTGTGGCCTCGAGAGTTTGTGATCAAAAGTGATCATGAGTCCTTGAAGCATCTCCGAGGACAGGAGAAGTTGAACCGAAGACATGCCAAGTGGGTTGAATTCATTGAGAGCTTTCCCTATGTAATTCATTACAAAAAGGGTAAAGACAATGTTGTGGCCGATGCGCTATCAAGGAAATTTGCCTTAGCGACCACTCTCGCCTCTAGGCTCATGGTATTTGAAAGCATCAAGTCGATGTACGAAGACGATCCCAAGCTGAAATGCGTTCGTGACACGATCTTGAGTGGCCGAAGGGTTGACAAATATCAGTGGCACGATGGCTACCTCTTCAAGAATGGGAGGGTTTGTGTGCCAGTGTCATCGTGGAGAGAGCTCTTAGTTCGAGAAGCTCACTCCGGTGGACTAATCGGACACTTCGATGTCGACAAAACTCTTGGTATCTTGACCGAGCAGTTCCATTGGCCCAAAATGCGACAAGATGTGGAAAAGCTTTGCAACGCTTGTCTCGTTTGCAAGAAAGCTAAATCGAAGTCCAACCCTCATGGTTTGTATACCCCGTTGCCTGTGCCTGATCGACCTTGGGTTGATATATCCATGGACTTTGTCTTGGGGTTACCGAGGTCGAGGGAAGGACATGATAGCATCTTTGTTGTGGTTGATCGATTTTCAAAAATGTCTCACTTTATTCCTTGCAAAAAGTGTGATGATGCACAACATGTAGCTACATTGTTTGTTTCTAATGTGTTGAAATTGCATAATGTACCTCGTACTATTGTGAGTGATCGAGACTCAAAATTCTTGAGTCATTTTTGGAAGTGTTTGTGGGGTGCCCTCGGCACCAAATTACTATTCTTGACGTCTCACCATCCCCAGACTGATGGACAGACCGAGGTAGTTAACCGAAGCTTGGGATCTTTGCTTCGAGCAATGACCAAAGGCAAGGTTGGAAACTGGGCTGATCGTTTGCCCATGATGGAGTTTGCATACAATCGAACGGTGCATCGAATGATCAATATGACCCTGTTTGAATCTGTGTATGGTTTTAGTCCTTTGATTCCACTTGATTTAACCCCATTGCCTCGAGATTCTGTTGTTGATTTTGAAGGTACTCGGCGAGCCACTGCCTTGATCGAATTGCTTGCAAAGGTGAAGAAGAACCTCGAGGAAGCTTATGCAAAGGTTGCATTGAAGAAAAACAAGGGGCGTAAAAAGCTGGAGTTAAAGAAGGGGGATTGGGTTTGGGTTCACTTTCGGAAGGAACGCTTCCCGAACCAAAAGAAAGGAAAGTTGGCTCCTTGAGGGGATGGTCCATTTCAAGTGTTGACGAAGATCAACAACAATGCTTACGTGATCGAACTCCCTGGTGAGTATAACGTATCCAACACCTTTAATGTTGCTGACTTAGTTCCTTGTGTTGTAGGTCAAACTTCGGAGGATGAGGAGGGCTCGATTTTGAGGACGAAATCTTCTCAAGAAGGGGAGGATGATGCTGCCCGAACACGTGCTGATCAAGTGTTCGATCCACCGAGGAGACCAATGACACGAAGCCAAGCTAGGTTGCTGCACGATGTGCACATTCACTTAGCTTGGCCGAAGGAAAGCAATTGCTCCGAAGCTGAGTGGCCGGGCTCAAGAACCGAAGGCGTTATCTTCAGATTTGAGCCCAAAGACAAAGTAACCGAGGACCATGAGCTCGAAGACAAGTGAGCGTCCGAGGACAATGAGTTCGAGCAAGCAACCATGCACCAAAGTCAAGGCTGCCGAACACACAATTTAGCTCAGCCCTGCGTGGCTTGTTTTTACTAGTCACTTGTGACTATTTACTATTCTGCCCTTAGCTTAGCCTATAAATACTTTACTTCATTTCATTGTAAAACAGCCAGTTTTTAGTATATGAAAAACATAGCAAGTGCTATTGTGAGTCTCCGATGGAGTCGAACCCCGACGTGGGCTTTTAAGAACTTGTGTCAATCGGTGTTATTCGTTTGAACAATTTCTTCTTGATCATTCAATTAGCAAGAAGCAGGTCTTTCTTGAGGATTGTTGCATAGTATAGGTGCGTCTTGATTTCCCTTCAATCGAGCTTGAGACAGGTTCCTTATTGCTCTTTCGAATCGAAGCAAGATTTGTCTTGCTTCTATCTTTACTTTTCTTGTTATTTTCTTCCGCGTATCGTGTTTAGCAGTTCCTTCGGGTTTGCTTGCACCACTCGGCCACGGCAAAACTGCATAGTGAACCTCTTTTCCATTGTCAAGATAGTCCCCACCATTAGATGCTCGATGTCTTTTATGTCAACATTAAAGCTTCTTCCTTTAGTCAACTGTGGGGTCTGTTGTGTCATCCCTACTTGCCGGAGAATTCTTAGAGGAACATAGTGATGAGTTCCTCGTAATCCAATCAATGTCAAGAAAGTGATGTCTTGACCTTGTATGGAAATAGTGAAGCCAGCACAATTTTCAATCACCCATTGCACCTCTTGCAACTCCTCGAGCTTGGTATACTATCCTTCCATGTTTGCAGGGTCCTCCCATGCCGCTGTTCCAGCCATACGGGTGCTATGTGAGCGGATCCCTCCTCTCCATAATGGTTTTGGTGCTACCAGACTGATAGGGACACTGTGCAAATGCTCTATCAACCAGATTGCAGCAACAGATTGCACCCCTCGAAAAAATCTCATTCCATCTTACATCTGGTTAGAGCCCTATAAACTTCTCCCAGAATCATTGGAACCAAACTTACTTGACGTTTGTGAGCTCCCTTGGGTAATCCCTCTACTAATATTACCAGCCTTATGTCGATCTTTCCTTCCTTTTCGTGGAAAACCATGCTTCCCAGAAAAGCAACGATGAAAGCATTGGATTCAGTCCACTCCCAGTCTTGAATTTCCTATGCTCCAGCCCAATCATGCCCAAGTGTTGGATCTCCAAACTTAGAGTGCAGGTACTCCAACGTGACTTTCCTATCATGCACCCCTTTGATGTATGGATCATAAGGAGCGCCCAACAATTCAATGAACTCCTTAGGGTCTACGTCTCGGGGATAAATCATATCCAAATTCTTCCAACATTGGCGCTAACTCCATACCATTGAAATGAAACACAACTCTTTTGTAGTCCCAAAAGTATGTAGCAGCCTCGACCAAATCAGGCATGGCAGTGTAGGCTTTGAGAGCCACCAACTCCCCCAACACCTTTTGAACATGAGCCTTACTAATAATAGCCAGATCTTCCCACCAGAGTCTGATCAAGTGAGGAGGTCGGGAAACAATCTCGAACTGAAGTGTACCCCTTGCAGCCATAGTCTGAAACCAAAACAAGAAAAGGTAAAGACCAAAACATTCTTATAGTCTTGTTCATGTTTAAGCAAACAATCAATATTTTATGCAAACATTTCTTCGAATTCATGCAGGGATGCAATTTTGTCATTTCTCGGGTTAAGAACCCTTTGGATGTTTGGACAATCTTTCCTAATAGACCTAAACGCACCATGGATTTAAGGCCTTTCTATGTTTAAATGATATGAGGAAAAATAAACACGCATTGCCAATTGTTCTCAAAATCTCCCCAAAACATTAATATATAACTTGAAGTCTAATACATAAATATTTTGTAAATAAAAGGACAAAACGAAACTAGACATTGGGTCCCTCCTCTAGCCTGGCCTTCTTTGCTTCTCTCACTATCTCTTGAGCTTCCTTCAAAGCCTCCGCCAAATGACCTTTGGCTGCGAACAACTGAAGTATGTCTACGGTGTTGCATTCGGCATTCCATCGCCCGAGCTTTTCCATCAATCCTTCTATTTTTTCTTCTAAGTTAAGTGCACGTTTCTTCCATGTCTCTGTCCTTCTTTGGTGCTCCGTTTCCGATTCTGATACCCTGCGCATTAGTCACTTGTATTTGATTTGTGCCTCTACTTCTCTGTCTTTGATGGTGTCGCTCATATTTGGTCCCGGTGTAACCGTCCCTCTCAATTCTGCTTGCAACCAGACTGCATAGTGTGGTTAACAACCTGCCTTATACCGATCTCGTTTTATAGATTTCGGACCCATTATGCAACGATTTTTTCCAACTATCGATGATTTCCCCAGCCAAAGCAATCTTCTCTTCAGTGTAATCAAGTTGATATCGTCCGGTGAAAGCCATCTGAATTATGCATTGTTTCCTGTCAGCTTGCCTCATGACTCTTCCAGGGATATATGGTTGAAGGCCTCGCATCCCCATTAGAATAAAAAAAGGAGTGGCGTTAGCTCGAATTGTGAATTCGTTATGCTGTTAAAGAGTTTCAGCCAACCTTCAGCGCTACTTGCTTGTTTCAAGGTTCTAACTCCATAGCGTGGTGTAGTTATGCGATTAATGCCTGATGCTTTGAGTATTTCTGCGCTTCCTCTCACTATTTCCAAGTGCTCCTTAAACCAAAGTTATAGTAACAAGTTGCACCCCTCGAAATGTTTAGCCCCCTTCTTACAAAACCCCAAAGCTCTATAAATGTCGGCCAAAATCATTGGTACCAAAGTGCATTCTCGTTTGTCAACCCTGTTTATCACAGCTTCCACTACCTTGATCAACCGTACCCCAATGTAATGCTTTGAACTTTCAGGAAATACCATAACACCCAAAAAACTAACTATGAAGGAAAAAATCTTTCCTTTATGCCAATCATCGTAGGAAGTGAAATCCTCACGCTTTTGGTCAAAAGCACCATCATGACCAAACTTCTCATACAGAAAAGACAAAAGTATACCACCCTTTTGTATTAATGTCACCACATCATTTTCAGCAAGGCCAAGCAACTTGCGAAAGTCGCTCGAAATAGGAAACTTTGGGATGATGATTGCCGTTTCTTGCCATGTACGCCTTTCTCTAATCATACCCGAATCTTCTATAAAACCACCTATTTCTTCTAACAAAAGTGTCAACTCTACGCCATTGAACCTAAAGACATTTCTTTGCTCATCCCAAAATGTAATTGCCGCCTCAATAACCCCACGACACGGTTCCACTTCCATCAAGAAAAGGTAGATGCCCCAAGTATTTATGAACCCGCAAACACCTCCTAAATTGCTCCACCATCGTACCAGTAGAGGAGGAACACCCATGACCATACCAAACCTTGGACATTTTTTAGCCATAAGGACCTACAAATAAATAAGAAAGTTAAAATAAAAACCCAGCCCCTATTTTGAGAACAATATGGCCGTTACATGTTTATTTTCTAAAAATGAAAATAATCATGTCCAAACGCTCTTTGGGGTTAAAAACCCGTTTAGATTGTTGAATAAGTTGGCCTATTTTGGACTTGGAAACAAGTCAACTGACATGGTATCATGATGCATAAGTTCCTATCATCTTCATTAAGATTTGGGTTTTAGACAAGGTTCCTCCAAATGGACAATTCGGAGGTGGAAAAGTTTTGGGACCATCGGTTGTACCACAGACTCGACCTATCCCAAAATTTTCTGAAGAGTGTTTTGTAGAAGTGAGAACGGTCGTCAAACCGACACAACCGTTTTGTTTTTCATATATATCGCACGAGTGAACGTTAATGAGGAGGCATGCCAAATAAGATGCATTACAAAATTAAAAAGATATTACAACCAAAATTTAAAATAAAATAAAAAGAAAATAAAATAAAAAGAAAGAAGTTAGTTCCAGATGATAATAATAAATAACAAGATAATAAACAATAAAAATCCCAAAATAAGACTCGTTGTGGTTAGGACTTTAAAAATCCCCAGCAGAGTCGCCATTCTGTCGCACCCGATTTTAGACTCAACTCGGAGCGAGTCGGGTTTCGGATTTGACTAGGTAACTCGTTTGAGTTCAAAGTTTGGAATCACCACCTAATATAATTTTCTCAGGTGTATTAGGCCACCTAAGCGTCTAAGGTTGAGTTCATTGTTACACTAGTCCAGTTTCAGAGATTCAAAAAAGGGTAAGAAGTTCAAATGACTCGGGTAAGAAGGTGTTAGGCACTTCCCCAAGTTCCACGAAAGGTAGTTCTCGCCCGAGTCTATATTTTGGGATGTTTTAGTAAGGTTGTGAGCATTATTATAGGCTATACTAACTTAAAAGGTCACTTTAGTGTCTAATGTATGAAAGTAAATATAACTATGCAAGTTTAAACAATACACATGCAAATAGGCTTTAAGTTTTACACATACGACCTATTTCACGCCTAATCGCGTTTCAAGTCCTCTAATTCAAATGCCAAATTGTATATAATGATAAACCTACAAAAAATATTGCAACTTCAACTCATTCATGTAATTTCAGCCACTAATTTTTTTTACGCAAATAGTCAATTTTGCGAAACTGGCCACTTTTATAAAAGATTTCAGATTTTGGTCAAAATCGAATGGTTGTTGTTTTTAAAATAAAATATTAGCCATTTAGGGTCGGTGTGACTCGTCATTAGTTGTCGATCCCTTATCTTAATGGCTATTTTTTATTTAGGGGTCAATTTTAAAAAGTATTTTGATAAAGAGGGCTATTTTTCAATAATGGGTTACACAAAGCACGGAAATGCAAATAAGGGGGCTGTCGCACATAATTATAAGTATAGACATGCAAATACATGAGTTGTTGAATAGTTTATGTTTTAGAAAATATTTATAAACTCGTATAGTCGACCCCTATCACTTATACACCCTTATACACTATTAGATTAGTGTATATGAGCTTTAAAGTAATGAAAATCGTTTAAACACATATAAAGGCCACATTTTAAGAATAGTTTTGGGCCTGGATCACTTATGCAAATAGAGGCAGTTTCAGAATTTTCAGAAACGGTCCAGTTTAAGCATCGATAACACAAATAGCCTCGGCCTAAAAATTCCCGACTTAGTGTTTAGAAAAAAACATGCTTTCAAGAGTTTCAATTCTAAAGCCTGTGTAGAATAAAGCAATGTTAAAACATTCCGTAGTTCTACTTACAACATGCAGGTTTAAAAGAAGACCAAATAACTTAATTTTACCCAGAACATGCTATGATAATTTCAAAGATGTCATGACTTCAAATGATGCAGCACATAGGAGAAAGGGTTAAGAGGAGGCTCCTGAATAGTCCAAGACACAGCCTAGTAGCTGTGTTCCCTGTATTAAACAGTTTACAAGCAGGGGTCCTAATCAAATATACACTAGCAGGGCATTTTCTAAATGGAAGATAATAGAGAAAAAGGAGTGGCCAGATCAGGCCATGTATGTGTCCTAAATAGGGACTATTTAGGCCTAGACTATCCAGAATGGAGAAGCCCTCATAGGGTATCCATAAACCTGCAATTTTAAACCTGGTATGGCATCTAAAGCCATCCTTACAGACTGCAAGAGAAGGGTTAACAGGGAAGGATACAGAGCCCTCTAAACAAGTCACAAATATAGGCATTGATCACATATGCAAGATGGACACACAGATAAATCTAGTGCAAAAGAGACAAGGGAATACACTGATAGATTTATACCTTGCCAGAGAATGTAATAATTAAAGAGCAATACTGGAATAAAGCAGCTTGCAAACACAGAATCAAAAGCAAGAACCCTTTCAATTGTAAGAAGCTATCAGAGGAGAAAAGAATGATGTTTTATATGTGTTGTATTTTCTATTAGTAACTGTGTGTATAGAGCATTTGTTTTTCTAGTTGAGAAGTGTGTAAAGTGAGTGCATGGAACTAGTTTATATAGGTAAGGGGTTGGGGGATCAGTTCTAACAGGTAGAAGGCTAAAGAAGGCAAGGGAATATTGTTCCCATAGTTAAGGGAAATCAATCAAATAAGTTTACCAAATATAGTTCAATCAATTCCTAAGTCTAGGGCAAATCAGAGTCCAAGGCAAAAATAGTTCCCCTTCCCTTTCATGTAGTATTGTCCAGGTTCACAAATATCAACAATTTAAACCACTTTAGGCTCGGAATTAGGTTGAATCTTTGACAGATTCCTCCAGCCCTCATGATTTAGGTAAACCAACCCCAAAACCTTTTGGATCCTCTCCTATATACCCCAAACAAGGCTAGGTTTAAGATCAGTCATACATGGGTGTCCTTTGCTCAAAGATCATTTAACAGATTTCAACCAAGCTTTCAAATTGATGCAGGATCAAATCACCAACTCATATTAAACAGAGCTTTCAACCAATTCAAAAATATCCTAAGCATGTGAAAGGAGGTACTTGACTAGACTTCGAGCATGTAAAAGAACACAGGGCTAAATCCATAATCAGTCATGAACATAGATAATTAGCAGCTTACCCCAGGCTTCAAATTCACATGCTAATAGGAGTACAAGATACGATCATATTAACCCAAACATACAGAAAGTCAGGTTATCGTTTAACTAGTGACACAAGCAAAGACTGACAAATTTATGAATTTTACCCCCTAACTAATTGGAAAATAACAACCAATCATGTCAACACGGAAAAAAAGCTAGGCGAACTAGGTTCAAAATCACATAGTTTTACCGTCATCAAAAGGGAGAAAGGTTACTCGTTTTCGAATCGGAGTCGGGTCAAATCGACCCGTCATTAATCGACTTTGCATGAGGGATTTCTTACCCTTTTTTCAGGTGATACCGTTAGTTAGAACACCCTGGACCATGTTGGAGACATTTTTCGGCGGTGGTGACTCCGTCGACGAGGGTTAGGAAATGACCTCGTCCGAATACTGTCGAAAGTGTATGGGTTTTGTAGTGGGTGACGATGGGAATACAATAATACAATTTTCCCTAAATTTCGCCGGCCAAATCGACCGGAAAACGTCGTGACAGTGGTGGCGTGACATTTCGCTGAGGAGAGAGAGAGATCAATTATCGGGGTGAGGCGAGGGTAAATGGGAATAGGCCAAGGAGTTAGGGGTCGTTTTGGGAATAAAAGGAAAGTTTTGATCTCAGCCGTCAGATGGTACACGTGGACGACTGAGATCGATCCACGTAGGTGCTGAAATTTTAAAGATGAGGCTGAATGTATAGGCACACGTGTGTGTGTGTGTGTGTGTGTGTGTGTGTGTGTATATATATATAGTGTATAACTAGTGTATAAAAGCATATAAAAACGTATAAATGCGTATAAATTATGCAAAATGTTTATGAAAAAGCTATAAAATTAAGAAAAAATTAGAAAGGCTATATAATTGAAGAAACATCTATTATACTAAGTTTCAAAAATAAATTTAGATGTCTTCCTTAAAACAAAAATAATTGTAAAAATATTGACAAGACATGCAGATATTTTTTTTTGGTAAAATGTGACCGTTTGTGCAAATGCTTCCAAAATAGTCTAATTGGCGTACGTGCACGAGATAATGACTCAGGATGGAGTAAGTGTAGGATATTTATGTGGTCGTCAATGCAATTTGTCTGAAAAGGCTATCGAAACAGAAGGGACAAAATTAGGTGTCAATAATTGGCACGAAACGGATTCGGATTTGGATGAAATATTGTTTATGATCTAGAAACTCACTGTATTTGATGCTGGAATTGGGTTCTGGTTGATTGGAAACTGTTCCGGGGCTATTGCGAGTAATCTGTATAAGAAAACTGTTTTTCTGAAAATTGTTGTTTAATGCGATCGTGTGAGACATGTCGCGATCACGATGAGTAACCTTGCAGCTTGGGCGCGATCGCGTAAGACTGCAGCGATCGCGTAGGGCTTTAATTTTGCCCTGCGCTATCGCGCCTGGTTGCGCGTGTTCGCGTAGACTTCTGGGTCTGAAGCAGAACCCATTTTTCAAGGCCTCTTTTCCACTTGAATCTTCACAAACCACCGTATTTTTGCTCCAAATTTGAGATTTATATTCCTTGCTGGTCTGTGAACAAATCCCAGTAATTGAATCTTCAATAGCAACAAACAAATTCAAAAAGCCCCAATTCTTTGTTGATGAACCCTAACTTTTGAATCCTCAAATCAGCACCTCAAATGATGTTTGTTGTTTAATTTCTTCAAGGATTAGTTTCTATAATCATGTATCTTCAATTAGTAATAAATATTTCACTCAAAAGAAACCTAAACCTAAGACTCTTTTTTTTTTTTTTTGGATTTTTGACTTTTTTTTGTGATTTTCAGATTTGATAAACAAAAATTGGTTAGTGATTGTAAAAACAAATACTAATCCAGCTCTGATACCAAATGATATGAATCAAACAACAAGAAGTAAAAATGATAAGGAAATTAAGAAGATAATTAAAGTAAGACCAGCTTTGATTAATTGGAATTAAAGAAGAAAATTAGGAGGTGAGGCCTAATCATTCCCTTAAATAAATAAACAAAGAAACCTTAAACATTTGATCCTCAATTGATTGATGCCAATTGCAAATCAAGGACAAAAGTGCTTAAGCAAACTAGCTTAGCCAATAATCTCACAATCATTAATGTCATCAAAACGCTAACCCTAAAATAATGAGCTAAGGGCTTTATATAAGTGTTTCTAAAAATGGCACATTTGTCTTAATTACCCTCAACAATGGGCCTTCAATAAGTCATTAGCTGAAAAATAATATTCTGATCAACGTTACAGTGCGATCACGCTGGAGCAGGCGCTATTGCGCAGCTTAATAAATCAGATCCTCGCGATCACGGATATGGTCACGCGATCGCGAGGGCATTGTCCTTCATCCATATTCAGCCTCATGCACGATCTCGTCTGAGTACTCGTGATCGCACAGTTCATCATTTCTTCCTTGCGCGATCGCGGCTGATGGTGTGCGTTTGCGTTGGTCATCTTTTTCCCCTTGCGTGATCGCATCTGAAGACTCGCGATCGCGATGAACATTTCCTAATTCTGAGGCAGTAAGCATGCAGAAATGTCCTGAAACCTCTAACACTTGCCCCAGCAGCTCCAGTTGTGCAAAGATGGCTGCAACTTTTACAGCTCCCGTGCTTGGCTCCTTGTGAATGGCTTGCCCGCGCATTGGGTTGCATCAGCTAGGATCAGTAGCTCTTACGCCCTTGATAGAGCTAGCAAAATATTCCAATGAAGTGACTGCATGGAACGAGCTGGTTTTCTTTCTTAGCCTGTCCACAGGCTGATTAAATGTCTTTGCCTTTTAGTTTGGAGATAAACACAAGAAGTATCTGGGCTTTGATTTCGTGGTCATAGTACTCAAACAATTTGGTTCAAAGTAGAGAAGGGTCCTTGTGGTCCCACAGTTAGTTCTGAAGTGGTAACTTTGCAGCCAAATGCCTTTTATTTGGTAACAGTTTGGTATCCAGAACCCACTGTCAAGCAGCCTAGGACTAATTAATGGGGGGAAGTGCTCCCTACTAGGAAATTTTCCACTCCCAAGGTTTGAAACTAATACCTCTTGTTTAAGGATGGAGGGGTAACATCCATCCCACTGCATTTTTTGGTGGTAGCAGAAGGCCTACTTTTAAGACATTATGTCTAAGAAATGGAAAAGAAAATCCATGGAGAGTTTGCTATTGCTCTAGCCTTGTGGTTTTTCCTCAAATCTACATTGTTTCATTTTACTTAATCAGCTAATTTCTTTGGCAGGATAGTATTCAGATGTCGTTAAAACTATCAGTTGGTCAGAATCGCCTGCATACCCCGAACAAGCTACAACATGCACCTCTCAGTTCAGAGGATTTTAATGAGAAGTTACCTGCTTTGCCTGCTCTGTTATAACAGACACCCCTGGACCTAACAATATACCATCTTCATCCGGGAATAGTATGGTACCAGAGAAGCCTTTGCCAGCATTTTTGAACCATCTTTACATCCGTAAAGGCTGTAGTAATCAGTCAATAGTGCCAGTGGTACTTTGTTCAACACATCGATTTCATGCTGATTATGTAACACCAATACTTTTTAAGTCCTTAAACAACATAAAAATGTGATATCTTCCCAATTTTTCTTCCCTCGAATTTGGAAGGTTTCAAAATAGATACTTTATAATCTACCAATTGATCCATATAGTGTAGAGACTAAAGTCAATGTAAGGAAATGCAGGAAACTTTTCTTCTTATGCAAATCTTATTTAAGTTAGTTAAAAAGGAAACCTTCGATTTTGAACCTGACCAGCATTCATCATCAGAACTTCAATATTCTGTAGTTGTTCTACATGCTGGAAAACTACATGCCATCTTACTAAGTGACTCTTTTATGTAAGTTCACTATGCCCATCGCGACATTCAGTTACAAAAGTCATTAGCAAATTCGTTAAGTCAATAGTTTCAAAGTACCAGCTACTCTGTTATAATAATGAGTTCAGTAAAATAATTGGCTTTAAAACAAGTTTCAACTACATGATATTCCGAGCCAAAGACAGTAGTGTGTCCGCGCACCTGCTGCTATAAGGTAGATCTTCCCTTGACAAGACCTACTGTTAACTGTTGCAATGAAAGGTGGAGCACATGTTAACCAATATCCTCTATTGTGTATAGCTGATATCTGAAACCAACTAATTTGTTGAGTCATGAGCTCGAGCAATAGTAATTAAAGTGAAGCTGTGCACCTATGCCGCATTCTACCCTTGCAGCCCTATGCTTTTGATAGAGAGATCTGGCAAAAGTCTCAGAAAGCATGAAATTTGAAATGTTTGGAGTACTAGATTTCACATCCTACTTACTCCCTCCGTCCCAAATTAGTTGTCGCTTTTAGCTACTTCACGTCCATTAAGAAAATCATTAAATAGAGTGTGTGTTTTACTATGTTACCCCTATTTAATGTTTGACTATCAAATTTTGTTGAGAATTTTTTTAATTATTAAGGGTATAATTGGAAAAGACTAACAATTTTTGTCTTGAAATCCTAAAGTGTCAACTAATTTGGGACACACCATTTTTCCTAAAACGACAACTAATTTGGGACGGAGGGAGTATTTTTCATGTTTTTATATATATGTATACCTTTTAGTAAATATATTGGATATGTATCTAACATATTTAATATATTTTGATCATCTTATGTTTCTGTCCTCTTTATTTCCCCACTTTTCATGAGGATGAAGTCTTTGCTTTTTCCGAAGAAAAGCATTCAAAAAGAGATGGCTGTCGGAGTTGTACGCATATTCTACATCTGGTATCAAAGGGTTTATAAAAACACGCTCTACTTATCGAGTTATTTTTGCGCTGGATACTCTGATTCTTTAAAACAGATTAAAGACAACCATGTCAAGTCTGTTTTCAATCACTGAAATCTGCCAAGTAACACGCTTTGCGTGCATTTCTAGTGTAGTTTGTCGATCAGTTTGCATTTAGGAGATTAATGCTTCAAACTCATAATTTTCATTATCAGAGAACCCAAGAATACTAGATAAGCTCCATTTAGCTGAAATCTTGGAAGTTACTGATCATATTTTTGACTCCCTAAACTTTGTGCACTAGCTGGAAAAAGCTATTTCAACTATCATAATATATAGAATCCATTATAGATGCATTGCTTAACTGTAAGTATGGATGATGCACACCAAGGACAGTGATACAACTGTATATAACTTTGCACACACCAACATACAATTCTGTATTTGCTTTATGAACAGAAAATTTAAAGAGAAAGAATGTGTATAGAATTGGGATTTACTCTTATACACTGCAAACTCAATTCAAGAGAAAGGTTAGTGCAGAACAAATAGAATCAGACATCAAAAAGCCCTTCCTTGCTGCATTCATGCCTCATTGGCCTCTATCATTATCAGAGTTAAAACTCATCTTATTGGAACCTTAATCCAACCATTTGCAAAGGCAATGGCCAAGATGATAAAGGGTGTTGACATTCCAAATATGATTATATAGGGAAGAGGCGTCATCATGGGGTTCTCCCCTGCTCTTTCTCCTGCTGTCTGCCAATACCTACAATAGCCAATCCCTTTTACTTGTCCCAATTAACTAAAAGCAATGTAGAAACAACTCAATCTGTTTGTCAGTATACCCCTCTTTTCAATATCAAAATCAAGAAAAAGAAAATGTCACCAGAAACAATATAAAATCAATTAACTATGCTTCAAGCACAAAACTGATTAGCATATATGAATCCTCTATATCCATTCTGTTCTACACGGACAAATTAAGGTAGCACGCAATTAGTTGAATACGTCTCAATGAATCCAACGTTCTCGGCATTTTGATTAAATTTATGCTGCCAATCAATGTAACACAACGTACTTTCATTTTTACTTGTTTGTACATCTATTTTAAGGTTCATTAGTATATAATATCGACCGGAAATAAGTTTAAATGGAGCCACAATAAAAATTCATATTGCCGACAGCCGACACGTAGTTCATTAATCAACGTGGTGCAGTCTTTCTCAACTATCCAGATTTGATATCGACTATGCTTTGTAACACTAGTTAGAAACAAAAATAAATAAATGAATGTTGGAGAACTTACTGTTCAGGTTCTTGTTCTTTAGTGATGAACTTCTTCTTATCTTTCTTGACATCACCCTCTCCTCCACCTATCAAGAATCACAGAAAAACCATCTTCACATATGGATAATTAACAGTAATACCATAATATAAACTACTATATACTATGACAAGTGAACTTAAACCATACCTAATTTTGCAGAAATTCTGAAATGACTTCCCCTTCTTTTCCATGAGCTGAAAGTGAGGGGCTGTGGGGAAGGTGAAAATAGTTTTCTTGATACTATTGCAAATTCTACGCAAAGTGCAGATGACACAGCCATTTTAGCTGCCATCTTTTTTTTCTTTTTAAATTGTTCTTCTGATAATGTGATACCTTTTGTGGATGGATAAATTGGATAGTGTCAGACCATCTAATATATCTCGTCATTTGTGGTCAAAAGTTTTAGTAATATCTTCAGGATATTTCTTTTTTGAGACAGCAAGTCTAAGTTATTATACTAAGGCTGTTCATCTAGACCCCTAAAGTTTAAAGGACCATCATTCAAACCCTTTAGGTTCAATATCTTACTCCCTCGTACCAATTTTACGTGGCACATTATTCTATACGTAGAAATAAATTTAACTTTATCAAATAATTTATCATTGCATTTTAAATTACAAGTTTTAAAAATTTTACTTTTTTTTAAAAAAAAATTCATTATCAAAACAAATTCCGCCACAAATGAGATGCATAGAGTTTCTTTTGTTGCATTTGAACCCTCCAAATATAGAAATTCCTAAAAGTTTGACAACTAGCTATTTTACATCCGGTAAAGTACAAAATTAGTATTTTAAAATCATCTTTAGCCACTTTGTAATAAATTGGACGAATGTACTCATTTCTTCTTCAACATTATTCGGTGCCACCGCAAAAGACTACCCTTCTTCTTTGCAAATGTTTGTTGTTTCCGTGTAAAATACTAGAAACAATCTAGTTTGTACAACTAAGTTTAGATGTCACCAGTGCAAAGTACTTACAACAAATATATATAGCTTAGATGTCACCATTAAAGATTTAAAGTACAACTAAAGCTTCAAAACTTTAAACCCCAGGTATTTGAACTTGAATAAGTGAAATTCAGGACAAAATTATAACTTTCACGTCAAAGTTCAAAATCTATCCTAAACTTTAAATTGAAAAGTTCGACTTTACAAATTTTGGAATTTGTTCTTGAGTTTATGATAGATGGAGAGCGAAGGGCAAAATTTTCAACTCACACACAAATTAGTATGAAATGGCTGGTCCTCTATTAAAATCAAAAGATTGCTATTCATTGAATAGTGCAGTAAAAAGTAGATGTCCAGCTTAGTCTTACGGGATATAGACGTCTTATCTATATGCACTACCAGGTCTTTGGTTCGAAAATAAGTTTTTGGTTCGAAAATAAGTTATGCGGGTATTAGCAATGTATGTATTAGTTATGCAGGAATCAGTAACGCGGATATTAGTTATGTGGGTATTAGTTATGCATGTATTAGTAATGTGGCTATTAGTTATGCATGTATTAGTTATGTGGAGGTTAAATAAAGTGAAGATTGTCATACATTAATTATTTGTTGTTGAATCAACTGATATATCACAAATTAATATACAATGTATAATTTAAATACTTATTTATTGTTAAAATAAATTATAGAAAAATAATCCTGCCCTTATGAGGGTTAGTTTTGTCATTTTAGAATTTTAATACATGTATTGCTAATACCCATTATTATTCCACCTTCTATCCAGCACAAAATAATACATAAATTTTGTTATTATTGTTACAAATACATGTATGTAGTATAAATGTGGATGACCACTACTCTCCATTTATTCACTTGTAACATATGATTTACTACCCCACTTTCTCCTACTTAATTCCTCCCCACTTTCTCCTACTTAATTCCTCATTAGGGATGACTTGTAACTTCCTATGTATTGGAGTCCTATAAATAGAGACACTTTATCTATGGAAGACACACTTGAAACACTTTGAGAATACAAGTTCTTCCTTCTTCTCTCATATATTTTTGTCTTGTTCTTACTTTACTATTAGTTTTACAATACGTTATCAGCACGAAGAGCTCTAATATTCTACAAGTCAAGTTTCAATCTTTCCCAACGGTAAACCTAGGTATAATTTCTACTAATCCTTTTCAGCTTCATGTCTCTAAGTATAATTTTGTTATAGATTAATATATAAATAAGAAAAGTGAACACCTTATGTTACAAATGAACTACGGCTAGCAACTTGCTTGACCAATGAATTATTTAATATTTTTTTTATCTTCACACACACACACACACACACATATATATATATATATATATATATATATATATATATATATATATATATATATATATATATATATATATATATATATATATATATTACATTTAATAAGAAATAGAGTATTAGACATTCTTGTTTTGATTGATAATAATTCTAATCTATTTTATTTTCTTTGATAGTTTTCATTATGTCAAATTTATCAAAGCTTGAATTTGTGGCACTTGACATATCCGGCAAAAACTATTTGTCATGGGTGCTTGATGCCGAAATACATTTGGATGCCAAAGGTCTTGGTGATACTATCAAAGAAGGAAATGAGACATCAAGCCAAGATAAGGCTAAAGCCATGATTTTCCTTCGCCATCATCTTGATGAAGGATTGAAAACAGAATTATTTAACCGTGAAAGATCCACTCGAATTGTGAACTAACTTAAAAGAACGGTATGATCACCTTAAAGCCATGGTACTACCAAGGGCTCGGGATGAATGGATTCATTTACGGTTACAAGATTTTAAAACTGTAACCGAATATAATTCTGCCGTTTTCAGGATCAGTTCTCAATTGAAATTATGTGGAGAAAATATTGATGATGCTATGATGTTGGAAAAGACACTCTCCACTTTCCATGCATCGAACATGGTGTTATAGCAACAATACCGTGAAAAGGGATTTACAAAATATTCTGAGTTGATCTCATGCCTTCTGGTGGCTGAGCAACATAATTCCCTGTTGATTAAAAATCATGAAGCCCGTCCCACTGGATCTGCTCCGTTCCCTAAGGTGAATGTGGGAGCACATGCTCCATTCCCTGAGGCGAATGTTGTAGCAACAAATAATGTGCCTGAAAGAAGGCAAAATAATTACCGTGGTAAAAGCCATGGTCGTGGGCGCGGCAAGGGACGAAATAATACTCGTCGTCACGGTGGAAATAAATATGAGAACAATAAGAGTTCTCAAGCTAATCCTTCAAAAGGCAAGAATAATAATATTTGCCATCGATGTGGTGGGAAAGGTCATTAGGCGAAAATTTGTCGTACGCCTGAACATCTTGTCAAGCTTTATCAAGCTTCGCTCAAAAGAAATGAAAATAATGTGGAGGCACATTTGACCTTTCAGAATAATGACAATGGGACACATCTGGCACATCTTTCTGACAAGCATGATGAGATGGAGGCGTATCTTGCTGTAAAAGATTATGATCTTTTTGAAGGCCTCCTAAATATTACCCATTTAGAAGTTGGAGACTTCTTTGAGAATCGTAACTGAAGAACTGATATTGTAACTGGGGAATAAAAATAATAAAGAATAATGTTGTCTTTATTTTATGTTTTAAAGTTAGAAAAAAAAAATGTCATCTTTATTTATGTTTCAATGTTTAAAAGTACTTTTCTTGTACTTTATTTTTAATATTTCTTACTATGTAATTTTTATCTTTTATGAAGAAAATGGAAATTTCCCAGTCTTCAGTTGGATTCAAGCCCTATAATAAAGATATATGTCTCTTGGATAGTGCTACAACGCACACAATTTTAAAGGATAAGAAATATTTTTCTTATTTGATTAATAAAGAATCCAATGTTAGTACAATATGTGGTAGTACAAAGTTGGTTGAAGGTTATGGCAAAGCCAATTTATTATTACCTGGAGGAACAAGTTTGGCTATTGATGAAGCCATGTATTGTAGTAAGTCTCAAAGAAACTTGTTAAGTTTCAAGGATATTCGCCAAAATGGCTATCATATTGAGACTAAAACTGATGGAAAGATTGAATATCTTTATATTACTACAACAAAGTCGGGTGAGAAATATATTCTTGAAAAGCTCTCCGCTCTTTCCTCCGGTTTGTACTACACAAACATTGGTACAATTGAATCACATGCCATAGTAAACAAAGGGTTTACTGAATCAAATGATTTTATTATTTGGCATGACCGGTTGGGCCATCCCGGTTATAATATGATGCACAATATAATTGAAAATTCAAATGGGCATACATTGAAGAACCAAAAGATTCTTCAATTTAAAGAATTCTCTTGTGCTGCCTGTTCTCAAGGAAAGCTAATTACTAGAGCATCTAAAGTTGGGATCAGGATCCCTGCATTTTTGAAACGTATACAGGGTGATATATGTGGGCCCATACACCCTCCATGTGGACCATTCAGATATTTTATGGTTTTAATAGATGCATCTACAAGATGGTCACATGTGTGCTTATTATCAACCCGCAATATGGCATTTGCGAGGTTGCTTGCTCAAATAATAAGATTGAGAGCACAATTTCCAGATTATGTTATTAAGACAATTCGTCTTGATAATGCTGGTGAGTTTACATCTCAAGCATTTAATGATTATTGCATGTCAACTGGGATTACAGTTGAACATCCAGTTGCTCATGTTCATACTCAAAATGGTCTAGCAGAATCACTTATCAAAAGCTTCCAATTAATGGCTAGACCAATGCTTATCAGAACTAAATTACCCATTTCAGTATGGGGTCATGCTATTTTGCATGCGGCAGCTCTTGTTCGGATTAGGCCGACAAGTTATCATAAATTCTCCCCACTACAATTGGCTTTTGGTCAGGAGCCAAATATTTCCCATCTTAGAATTTTGGGATGTGCGGTATATGTGCCAATTGCTCCACCACAACGCACAAAGATGGGACCCCAAAGAAGGTTGGGGATATATGTTGGGTATGAATCTCCGTCTATTATTAAATATCTTGAGCCCATGACGGGAGATTTATTCACCGCAAGGTTTGCTGATTGTCATTTTGACGAATCAGTTTTCCCAACATTAGGGGGAGAGAATAAGCAGCTGGAAAAAGATATTGACTGGAATGCATTAACACTATCTCATTTAGATCCTCGTACAAATCAATGCGAACAAGAAGTTCAAAAGATAGTGTATTTGCAAAATGTTGCAAATCAACTGCCAGATGCATTCATTGACCTACCAAGGGTTACTAAATCCCACATTCCAGCTGCAAATTCTCCTGTTCGAGTTGATGTCCCGGTAGGACAATCTACAAGTGCAAGTGAGTCTAAGGTACGCTTGAAGCGCGGTAGACCACCCGGTTCCAAAGATAAAAATCCTCGAAAAAGAAAATGAGCAATTGATCAAAAAGATCAAAATATGGAGGTAATTGCTCAAGAAGAGCATAGAGACATAACAATTGATAAGTCCTTTTCAGGAGAGGCTCAGGTACCTGAAAATACTAAAATCGAAGAGATCTCAATGAATTATGTCTCTACCGAAAAAATATGGAACCGAAATGATATTGTTGTCGACAACACTTTTGCATATAATGTTGCTGTTGATGTGATGCAACATAATGAGGATCTTGAACCAAAATCTGTCAATGAATGCAGACAGAGAAATGATTTGCCAAAATGGAAAGATGCAATTCAATCAGAATTGACTTCACTTGAAAAACGTGAAGTTTTCGGACCAATTGTCCGAACACCTGAAGGTGTAAAGCCAGTGGGTTATAAGTGGATATTTGTGCGAAAACGAAATGAGAAAAATAAAGTCGTTAGATATAAAGCACGACTTGTGGCACAAGGATTTTCGCAAAGATCTGGCATTGATTATATGGAAACATATTCTCTCGTGGTGGATGCAATCACCTTCAGGTATCTCGTAAGTCTGGCAGTACGAGAAAAACTTGATATGCATCTAATGGATGTTGTCACAGCCTATTTATATGGTTCATTGGACAACGAAATTTTCATGAAAATCCCCGATGGGTTCAAAATGCCTGAGGCATTTAAAGGCTCCCGAGAAGCTTGTTCAATAAAGCTTCAAAAATCCTTGTATGGGTTGAAAAAATCGGGACGCATATGGTATAATTGCCTTAGCGAATACCTGTTGAAACAAGGATACAAAAATAATCCAGTTTGTCCTTGTGTTTTTATAAAAAGGTCTGGATCTGGATATATCATAATAGCTGTGTATGTGGATGATTTGAATATCATTGGAATCCTGAAGAGCTCCCAAAGGCAATGGAATGCTTAAAGAAAGAATTTGAGATGAAAGATCTTGGAAAGACAAAATTTTGTCTTGGCCTACAAATTGAGCAATTGCCTAAAGGAATATTTGTTCATCAATCTACATATACAGAAAAGGTCTTGAAAAGATTTTACATGGATAAATCACATCCGTTGAGCACTCCAATGATTGTGAGATCACTTGATGTGAATAAAGATCCATTTCGTCCTTGTGAAACTGATGAAGAGTTTCTTGGTGCTGAAGTACCATATCTTAGTGCAATTGGTGCACTGATGTACCTTGCCAACAATACTCGGCCAGATATAGCTTTTGCTGTAAGCTTATTGGCAAGGTTTAGTTCTTCCCCAACTCGAAGACATTGAGATGGTATTAAGCATATACTTAGATACCTCCAAGGCACTATTGATAAGGGTGATGTTCGGCATTTTATGCCTACTTTTTCTTAATATTTCCGCACATTTGAGCTTGTTTTGCACTTGTTTGGCAGCTTGTGAATGTGGTTTTACGCTGATGTTGTGTTGTTCGTGTGTAGGTCATTACGCGATACATTTGGAGCGTTTCGGAGCTTAATTGAGCATGAATTGGGTGAAGGATGTTTGAAGATTGGATTGAGCACACAAAGGCACGACACAAGCCGAGTTTTGGAGCGAAAGAAGAGCATTTTGGCTTGGCGCTGTAGCCCCCTCGCCGCGCAGCCTATAGCGCGAGGTGGCTAGCGCGTTTCCTTGCGCGTCGCAGGTCCAAGGCGGAAGAAATCTGGCGTCTTCTGCCTAGTGTTGCGCGATCGTGGGCGCGGGGCGCCCGTTATAGCGCCCCTTATGCGCGTTTTTACTCCCTATTCCTTCTAGCATCGGGTCTAACTTATTACCAAGGGTTTAGAAACATTATAAATAGTTTATTACTTAGTTTTTGTAACTTCTTCTTGACTTTGGAGCAATATTGAGAGCTACACACTTCATTGAACAAGGGTTATTCCCAATCTTTCATCTATTACATCAAGTATTTCATTATTACACCAAATCTTTGTCTTGCGATTATGAATATGTGTGGCTAATTTCCTAACGTTCTAGGGTTAGAGTTTACATGAAAGTTGATTGTTGAAGATTGATTTCCATTGATTGAATTCCATAACGGGTTACTTATTCTTTCTTGATTTAACTTGTATAATTGTTAGAGCTCGATAATTATACGTCATCTATGGTTTTTGGGTTGAACTCGAAAGAGAGAATCTAATTACGTAATAAGGAAGAATAGAACTAGTTTGTGAACCCGGGCATCGGGGAATCAATTCGCGGGTAGGATAGACATATACTTGCTTGCCTAGTTTAACTAATTACAGGATCGTTAATGCGTGCATGTGATTTAACCCGCAGACATACAGGGATTGAAGTAGCTTGCATAGATTGTGAAGAACTGAAAGATTTTCATAATTACAATTAACCTGTCAGTTAGTAACCCGGGATTTAAGAAGTGGAATCAATTGAATACATCAACTGGATTGTTCGTAACTCTGACCCTGGATCGCTTCCTTGATATTGTTAACGACCAAAGTTTTGCCCCATTGCTCGCTTTCATCTTTAGCACTTTACTTACTGCATTTTAGTTATAAAAACTCTTATAACCATTGGAAAAGACCCCTGGATAGTTTGTTCAGGAATTGTTTATTAAGCAATAGTCTGCATAGTCCTTGTGGGAACGATACTCGACTTTGTCACTTTATTACTTGGCGACCGCGTATACTTGCGTGAGCGTTTGGGAGCAACAAGTTTTTGGCGCCGTTGCCGGGGACTAATTACGGACTAATTACTTTTGAACAATTACTTAATTGCTATTCAGGTTTAATTTTTTGTTGAGTTTCTTGTGCTGTTTCAGGCAATAGGTTTTGAATGCAAAGGAACAAAAAGGACGAATCACTCGCACCTTTTGATCCCGAGCCTGAAAGAACCTTGAGGAAGACAAGGAAAGAAGCGAGAGATCGAGAAGCATTAGCAATCGTACTTGCCTCCCTTCCTGTTGAAATGGCTGAAGAACAAGCAGTAGCAGTGCGAGAGGTGGCTCTTCCTAGTCTGAAAGGAGTAGAGTCAAGTATTGTGAAGCCTGCTATTACTGGAAATTTTGAGATCAAGCCCGGCATGATTCAGTTGCTGCATGTGACGGGGCAATATGTTGGATTCCTGCATGAAGATCCGTAGCAACACTTGCAGAACTTTCTGGAGATCAGTGATACTTATACACCGGCAGGTGTGCCTACTGATTATGTGCGAATGACTTTGTTCCCATTTTCATTGATTGGGACAGCAAGGAAGTGGTTAAAGGCTGAAAAGCCTGGGTCTATCACTACTTGGGAGGATTTAGCTAAGAAATTCTTGGCTAAGTTTAATCCGTCTGCTAAGACGGCCAGGTTGAGGAGTGCAATTTTGTCCTTCAGGCAGTTTGAAGGCGAATCATTATATGCAGCCTGGGAGAGATTTAAAGCGTTATTGAGAGATTGTCCTCACCACAATCAAACTAATGAGATTATTGCACACACTTTTGTTGAGGGGTTGAACCAACATACTAAGATTGTGGTTGATGCAGTTGCTGGAGGCCAAGTGCTGGCCTTAAATTTTGAACAGATCTATGACTTACTTGATAAGTTTTCACAGAGCAATCCTGATTGGCAAGGTGATGGCAGAGCTAATATACATAGTGAGGGGGCTAGCAGAGCTGCTACGCAGAAAGCTGCTGGGGTACTTCAACTAGATGGAATTACAGAGTTGCGAGCGAAGATGGATGCGATTTCCAATCAAATCAGCAAGCTGGCTCTCCAAGCAAAGCCACAACCAGCTCCAGTGCAGCAAGTTCAGACCTTTTGTGAGGTATGTGGTGAGGATCATAGCACTGAGGTTTGTCCCTCTAACCCAGAGTCAGTATATTATGTGGGTAATCAGAACAGATCACAGGGCCAAAACCGAAATCAGTATGGTAATAATTATAACACGGGTTGGCGTAATCACCCAAATTTTTCTTGGAGGGATACCCATGAGCAGTTTCAGGGTAATGAGAGAGCCCAATTTACTCAAAACAATGCACCACAGCAGGGATCGCAGTCTCAGGCTCAACCACAGCAGTCTAATACTATGGAGGATATGCTCAAGAAAATTCTTGCAGGTCAGCAAAAGCTCATTGATGAGTCAGCATCTCAGGCACAAACAATTAAAGATTTGAGCAATGCACAGAAAGATCTTGAAAGACAATTGGGGCAGCTTGCTGGAGCACAAAATAATAGACCTCGGGGTGCTTTACCGAGTGATACAGAAAAGAATCCTAGAGAATTTGTGCAAGCAGTGACTTTGAGGAATGGAAGAGCACTGGAGGAAGTTCCCCCAAAACCAAAGAAGCCTGTTGGTGAGTTAGAGCCAAATGTTGATAGGGAAGTGGAAAAAGAAGCAGAAAAGGTAACTGAAAAGCAGCCCGAGTCTGCTATTGTGAGGCCACCACCACCTTTCCCGCAGAGACTTCAGAAGCAGAAAGTTGATGCAGCATGCAAGAAATTCTTGGAGATATTGAGTCAAATTCAGGTAAATATTCCTTTGGTGGAGCTTTTGCGGGATGTTCCCAAATATGATAAATACATCAAGGATATTGTTGCTAACAAGAGAAGATTGACTGAGTTTGAGACAGTTGCACTTACTGAGGAGTGCAGTTCCAGAGTTAGAAGCAAGCTTCCGCAGAAATTGAAGGACCCGGGCAGTTTTACCATCCCTTTGAAAATTGGGGAACATGAGGTTGGTCGTGCTTTATGTGATTTGGGTGCTAGTGTGAATTTGATGCCTTCTTCAGTTTTTAGGAAGCTAGGCCTGGGTGAGCCACGACCCACTACTGTGACCCTGCAGCTTGCTGATAGATCTTTGACATGCCCCGAGGGGATTATTGAGGATGTGCTTGTACAAGTAGGTCAGTTCATATTACCCGTTGATTTTATTATTCTTGATTATGAAGCTGATCCTGAGGTTCCTCTCATCTTGGGAAGAGGATTTTTGGCTACTGCTGATGCTGTTATTCGAGTCAGGGCTGGTAAGATGATTATGAAAGTAAATGGGGAAGAAGCTGTGTTTAATGTGTTCAGAGCTACCCAGCTTCCTTCTCACTATGAAGAGTTGTCCATGGTAAAAGTGATAGATGATGAATTGACTGCTGAAGAGAGGTCCTTCTTGGCTTCTAGTGTTGATTCTTTAGAAAGGGCACTCTTATGTGATGATGATGATATCCTGAAGGATGAAGATACTGAAGAATAAGTGGAGGTTCTTAATATGCAGAGTAGATTCATCCCAGGGTGGAAGAAATTTGAGGAGCTTGATAGACCGTTGACCTTAGCTCCTGCTAAACCGTCTATTGAGAGAGCTCCTAATCTTGAGCTCAAACCTTTACCCGCACATTTACGATATGCTTATTTGGGTGAAGGTAATACTTTGCCCGTGATCCTTTCTTCTTTGTTGTCTGATGTGCAGGTTGAGAAGGTGTTGAGGGTATTGCGAGAGCGCAAGAGAGCTATTGGCTGGACTATTGCTGATATTAGAGGGATTAGTCCTTCTTTCTGCATGCATAAAATTCTCTTGGAGGAAGAGCATAAGCCGTCCATAGAGCAGCAGCGGAGGCTAAATCCAATCATGAAGGAGGTGGTGAAGAAAGAAGTTATCAAGTGGCTGGATGCTGGTATAATTTTTTCTATCTCTGACAGCAAGTGGGTGAGTCCAGTGCAATGTGTTCCTAAGAAAGGGGGCATGACAGTGGTGAAGAATGAGAACAATGAGTTGATTCCTACAAGAACTGTTACAGGGTGGCGAATTTAAATTTGATTATAGGAAGCTCAACAAGGCCACCAGGAAAGATCACTTCCCACTCCCCTTTATTGATCAGATATTGGATAGACTTGCAGGCCATGAGTATTACTGTTTCTTGGATGGGTATTCGGGCTACAATCAAATTGTGATAGCCCCTGAAGACCAAGAGAAGACCACTTTCACCTGTCCATATGGCACCTATGCATTTAGGAGGATGCCATTTGGGTTGTGTAATGCCCCGGGGACTTTTCAGCGATGCATGATGGCTATTTTCACTGATATGGTGGAAAAATTTGTGGAGGTATTTATGGATGATTTCTCAATGGTTGGTGATTCGTTTGATGAATGTTTGAAAAATCTTGATGCTGTGCTGAGCCGTTGTGAAGAAACAAATCTGGTGCTGAATTGGGAAAAGTGTCACTTTATGGTTCAAGAAGGCATAGTACTTGGGCACAAGGTGTCAAAGCAAGGGATTGAGGTTGACAAGGCGAAGATAGAGGCTATTGAGAAATTACCACCACCTATCTCTGTTAAGGGGGTGCGTAGTTTCTTGGGACATGCAGGGTTCTATAGACGTTTCATAAAGGACTTCTCTAAAATCTCCACTCCCTTGTGCAAATTGTTAGAGAAGGATGTGAAATATGTGTTTGATGATGCTTGTATCAAGGCGTTTGAAGAGTTGAAGAAAAGGTTGGTGACCGCACCAATCATCATTGCTCCTGACTGGTCTTTGCCATTTGAGTTGATGTGTGATGCGAGTGATAATGCTATTGGGGCTGTTCTAGGCCAAAGAATTGGAAGAATCTTTCACTCCATCTATTATGCAAGCAAGACGCTTGATGCAGCCCAGTCTAATTATACTACCACTGAGAAGGAGTTGCTAGCCGTGGTTTATGCTTTTGACAAATTCAGATCTTATTTGGTTGGCACTCGAGTTGTTGTCTACACTGATCATGCCGCAATCCGGTATTTGTTTGAAAAGAAGGACTCCAAGCCTAGACTCATTAGATGGGTTCTCTTGTTGCAAGAGTTTGATGTTGAAATTCGAGATCGCAAGGGGACTGAGAATCAAGTTGCTGATCACTTGTCAAGGCTGGAGAATAGAGATCATGTAGATGAAGGGCCCGAGATTAAAGAGGTGTTTCCTGATGAGCAACTTTTTGCTCTTGATGCAGCTGAGGTGCCATGGTATGCCGACATGGTAAATTTACTTGTGAGTAATGTGTATCCCCCTGGGGCAACTGCTGAGCAAAAGCGTAAACTTCTTCATGAGAGCAGATTTT
This sequence comes from Petunia axillaris subsp. axillaris, assembly GCA_029990575.1. Classification (NCBI taxonomy): domain Eukaryota; kingdom Viridiplantae; phylum Streptophyta; class Magnoliopsida; order Solanales; family Solanaceae; genus Petunia; species Petunia axillaris. The sequence continues at coordinate 4,107,015 of JARKNS010000001.1, read as the reverse complement.
ATGTGTGGGATGAGCCCTATTTGTACAAGATAGGAGTTGATCAACTAGCTAGAAGATGTATTCCAAGGGAAGAAGTAGAGCCGATTCTACAGAGCTGCCATTCCTCTCCTTATGGTGGCCACCTTGGTGGAGATCGAACAGCTGCAAAGGTACTTCAATCTGGTTTCTTTTGGCCTACTTTATTTAAAGATGCTCATGCACTAGTGAAGCAATGTGATCGTTGCCAAAGAACGGGTACCATTACTAGGCGTCACGAGATGCCTTTGAACAATATCTTGGAGATTGAGCTGTTTGATTGTTGGGGTATTGATTTCATGGGTCCATTCCCACCTTCTATGGGCAATAAATACATCCTAGTAGCAGTTGATTATGTGTCGAAATGGGTGGAGGCTATTGCACTTCCAACGAATGACGCGAGTGTGGTGGTGTAGTTCGTGAAGAAGAATATTTTCACTCGTTTTGGGACACCGCGAGCTATCATTAGTGATGAAGGTACGCATTTTTGTAACCGGTTGTTCAATAAGTTATTGGCTAAGTATGGGGTTCGCCACAAGGTGGCTACTGCTTATCATCCCCAAACTAGTGGCCAAGTGGAAGTGTCTAACAGAGAGATCAAGCAAATCCTTGAGAAGACTGTGAATGCCTCGAGGAAGGATTGGGCTATGAAGTTAGATGATGCTCTTTGGGCCTATCGAACTGCATTCAAAACGCCTATTGGAACCTCTCCATATAGGCTTGTTTATGGTAAGGCCTGTCACTTGCTGGTTGAATTAGAGCATAAGGCGTATTGGGCTATTCAAAAGCTCAACTTTGATATGGCCTTAGCGGGTGAGAAAAGGATGCTCCAACTGCATGAACTTGAAGAGTTCCGTTTCCATGCGTATGAAAATGCGAAATTATATAAGGAACGGACAAAGAAGTGGCATGATAAGCACATTGAGCATCTCTCTTTTGAGCCCGGGCAGCGTGTGTTGTTGTTCAACTCGAGGTTGAAATTGTTTCCGGGCAAGTTGAAGTCAAGATGGTCGGGGCCTTTTGAAGTTGTTCGTGTTACCGCACAGGGTGCGGTTGCATTGAGAGCCCCGGGTTCTGAAAGCACATTTTTGGTTAATGGTCAGCGGGTGAAACATTATTGGGGAGGTGCGGTGAATCATCGCACTTCAATTATATTGAGAGACCCTTGATTTATACCCGTCGTGCCACGACGTTAAATAAGGCACTTTTCGGGAGGCAACCCGAGTTTGTACTTGTAATAGTTTAGTTTTCTTTGGTTTTATAGTGTCACGTTTTTGTATTTTTTGTGTGTCGTTTTTGCAGGAAGCGGGTGAGCTCAATAAGGTGAAATGAATGCATTGAGGGGTATGGGACGTCCCGAGACACGTCCCACGCTTGGGTTTGTACTTAGAATTAAAAATCGGTGCGAAAAAACGTGCTCGGGCGCGTTCGGGAGTGCCCCGCGCCTCCCAAAGCGCGAGAAAAAGCTGAAGCAAAGTAGCCAGGCGCGGTTGGGAGCGCCCCGCACCTCCCACCGCGCGAGGCTTGGCAGAATACCCAGGATCTTGCCCGCGTTTGGCCTGCGCCGCGGGACTTATCGTGCAAGGCCTTTGTTGCGTAAGTTTGCCGGGTCAAACGGGTTTTGACCCGCGACCCGGTCTTCCAAACCCCTATAACCCCGATTCCTAACATCTTTTCTCCCTTATTTTCACTACAAACACTCTCTATTCACACACTAATTCACTAGCAACAATTGAACTCATCCCAATTCTTGTGCAATCACATCTACCACCTTCAAGTAAGTACATCACTACTCTCCCTTCTCAATTACATGTAAGTTGTCTTCATTATTGCTCATGGGTGATTCTCTTAGCTAGTTACAAGCTTTTTCATAAAAATTCAATCTTGATGTGCTTAATTGTTTATGATGCTTAGTATAGAACTTGTGATTTGTAAAAAGAGATCTCCCAACAATTTGGGAGGGTTGGCACATTACAAAAATCCATTGAAATTGCTAGTTCAAAGTTGTGCACACTAGGTGTTTGTGAAAAAGCCTCAAAGATGAAATATCAATGACATTGTGAATTCTTGAGTAGCAATGCATGCCTTAGGCTTACTATGAACATTAGGTGTTGCATACACACTAGATTTGATCATGAGGCACCCACACTAGCTTGATTTTAAAAATTCAAAACGTGGCATATTTTGCCAAGGCTAGTTTTGTTCAAGTGTGGGGTTGCTCGTGCCATTGAAACAAGTGGTTGACACATTGAGTGTGTGATAAGTGTGGGGTGATACCCTTGAGCTTGAATTGTTTTTGGTGCTTAGCTATACATCTCACATTGATGTTTGTGTTTGTGTAGGTACCATGGTAGCCACATCTCAAAAGGCGAGTTCTTCATCTACCGCGGGCCCGAGGAGAGAACCTCAAGCCGGGCCTTCCTCCTCAAAGCAAAAGGGTAAGGCACCGGCCAAGCCCAAGGCAAAAGCAAAGGCTAAGGCCAAGATTCCAAAGGACGCGGTGCCGATACCACGTCCCGGAGGCAAGACTCGGTATGGCCTCCCTTTTGTGAAGAAGGGAGATTGCCAAACATGGTATAAAAATGTGCGGCTTGCGGGGTACATCCCCGAGCAAGCCATTGATAAACGGGCGGTGCTACAAAAGTTTAGAGATGTGGCCGAGCAGATCATTGCCCTCAAGTGGGACTCAGTGTTTGAGAGTCCGGGGCAGCCAACTTGGACATGGTCCAAGAACTTTATGCCAACTGGGAGCCCGATGAGGTGTGGAGAGATGATGACATGGTGACGGTTAGGGGAGTGAAGGTGAAATTAGATCCATCGGCATTGAATGCCTTCTTGGGGGTAGCTGACCCCGATTATGATGTGTTGAGAGAGTACATCAAGAAACCGGATTACACGGCCTTGCGGGAGACCCTATGTGGTGAGGGCTCCACGCATAAGTGGGGGCGAGGAGCGGCTGGGAGACACAAGTTTATGCATTTCTCCCAGTTTCTCAAGCCGGCGCGTGTATGGATGAGGTTCATAAATGCACGGATACTACCTTGTTCTCATTACTCCGAGGTCACTAAGACTCGGGCGTGCATGGTGTACTTTTTCATGACTGGGAGGCCCGTGAACATAGGATACTACATGCTGCGAGTGTTGAAAGAGCAAAGAAAAGAAAAATCATGTAGTAGGTTGTATTTTGGGAACCTCTTGACCCGTTACTTGGAGAAGGCGGGCGTCCCCGTAGATGAGGTTGGGGATCGCATTGTCCCTGATATAGGGGGGCCGTTTGACATTGCTTCGGTCAAGGGGGTGATCACCACGGCACCGGTGAAGCTGACGGCGGACGAGTGGCGGGAGACAAGTGCCAACTTAGCCGCGCGTCAGTACTTGATGATGGAGGCTATGGCCCGTCAGTCGGGCGTTGATATGACTGCTATTGACCGCAAGGTCCCGCTGACGGAGACCTCGAAGGGTTTGTTGGGCGAGGTTCAAGCTAAAACGGTGGATCCGCGGGAGGATGAGAACACTGATTCAGATATTGTGGACAATGATCCAGACAGTGAGTATGAGACTGATCATGAGGCGGAGGCCTAGGTCCACACTCCCGCGCACATCCAGATTTCAGGGCAGTTTTCTTGTACTCTTACTTTTGCACTTACTTCTTTGTCGCACTGGGACATTGCTTAGTTTAAGTGTGGGGTGGGGTACTGCCCTTTATCTATTTTTGAGGATAGGATGCATGTACCTTAGGACTTTTTCCTTTGTCACTTGACTTTGTTTTGATTTATTTCTTGCTTTAATATATGGAAAAAAAAAAATTAGAAAACCAATGAAAATTTCCAAAAAGATTTTCCTTTTAGTTGTTTTAGTGGTACATGTCATCCGCCCCGTAGTTTTTCTTATGGCCTCGGTTCTTTTCCACGGGTGGGCCTTTGAACCGGGTAGTTTTTATTTCTAGGATTAGGATAGTTAGTTGTAGATGACCCTAGGCTAAGGAAAAAGGTAGAATGCTAGGTGCCTTTGATTTGTTTGATACCGATGGACTTGAATTGATTGCATGTGCTAATTGTGGTGTCCTTGGTTTTAATTTGATGCATGCCTAGAAAGAGGAAAAAAATGGAACAACCCCCTTGAGATGCTTGAGTCCGCTTGCTTGACTTGATTGCTATCCTTTGTGCATGAGTGCTTAAATTTCCACAAGTTGCATTCTAGAAGCTTAGTTGAGAGTTGTTGATGGAACCTCTTTGTGTGAACCATGTGCAATGTGTGTGTGAGGCATGTTCTTATTTGCTCCATGTTGCGTACTAATGTCTAGAACTTGCCCCGTGTGTGTGCAAAGCGAAATCCTAGGTTCGCTCTAGTCGGGAAATGATACAAGGCCTTCTTTTGTTAGCCTACCCTTACATATATACCCTGGAAAATTGTTGTTGCGATTTATTTGACCCTTTTTGTTGGCACCCACACCCCGAGCCTACCCATTTATTCTTAATTGACTCTTTTGGCCCTTACTCCTTAAGCACTTTATTGATATTGTGTAGATGATTGGAGTTGTGGTTGGATGTTGGGAGGTTCTTGAGTGGAACTAATAAAAGGGGAATACTTGTGAAAATTGTGAAGTAGTGGAAAACATTGACAAGGATGGAAGTTAATGAAATTGAAAAAAATGAAATGATAAGAAAAGGAAAAAAATAGCAAAGTTGAAAAAAAAAATTGTGAAAAAGAAATAAAAAGAGAAAAAGATATCCATTCCTTGCTAGTGTGTGCTTAATAGAAAAATGCTACTTGTTGAGAAGGTGTATGTGTAGAGGTGTTGATTGGGTGGCTTGATGAGATTGATGCTTAATTTGAAGGTGATGTATTAAAGTGCTTAGGGAGGTAGTCACTATAACCATATGTATCATACCCGCCCCTTAGCCTACATTACGACCTTTCTAAAGTCCTAGTTAATCCCGATTGGAGTGAGCTTACATTAGTGGAGTCCTACACTACGGGCAAGCCTATGGTACATTGTGTGTGACATGTGAGTTTTTCATGAGAGTGAGTGAATTCTTTCTATGCTATTGTCCCCATTCTATTCTTGATATTCATGGTTGTGTGTGATATTTGGGGGACACTCTTTTGCTTCATATTGGTGAGGGTATGTGGTTTGCATGAAGTAGGTGAAGTTGATGGCTTTTGATTGAGTAGATAGGTGTGATTTTGTGGGAGCATGGTACATTAAGTTGAGTTTTGTGCATTTGAGTTATTTTGGGGGTGGTTGTTCTCATATTTTTGGTTTTGGAAAATTATTGGCATGTTGTGGATCCATAGTAGTCATGTGTGTATTGGTTCAATGGTCGGTATCAACCATAGTCATAGGCAGACCTGTTTTACCTAGGATGGGAAGTGAGATGTGATTTGCTCGAGGGCGAGCAAAGGTTCAAGTGTGGGGTGGTGATGTTCGGCATTTTATGCCTACTTTTCCTTAATATTTCCGCACATTTGAGCTTGTTTTGCACTTGTTTGGCAGCTTGTGAATGTGGTTTTACGCTGATGTTGTGTTGTTCGTGTGTAGGTCGTTACGCGATACATTTGGAGCGTTTCGGAGCTTAATTGAGCATGAATTGGGTGAAGGATGTTTGAAGATTGGATTGAGCACACAAAGGCACGACACAAGCCGAGTTTTGGAGCGAAAGAAGAGCATTTTGGCTTGGCGCTGCAGCCCCCGCGCCGCGCAGCCTATAGCGCGAGGTGGCTAGCGCATTTCCTTGCGCGTCGCAGGTCCAAGGCGGAAGAAATCTGGCGTCTTCTGCCTAGTGTTGCGCGATCGTGGGCGCGGGGTGCCCGTTATAGCGCCCCTTATGCGCGTTTTTATTCCCTATTCCTTCTAGCATCGGGTCTAACTTATTACCAAGGGTTTAGAAACATTATAAATAGTTTATTACTTAGTTTTTGTAACTTCTTCTTGACTTTGGAGCAATATTGAGAGCTACACACTTCATTGAACAAGGGTTATTCCCAATCTTTCATCTATTACATCAAGTATTTCATTACTACACCAAATCTTTGTCTTGTGATTATGAATATGTGTGGCTAATTTCCTAACGTTCTGGGGTTAGAGTTTACATGAAAGTTGATTGTTGAAGATTGATTTCCATTGATTGAATCCCATAACGGGTTACTTATTCTTTCTTGATTTAACTTGTATAATTGTTAGAGCTCGATAATTATACGTCATCTATGGTTTTTGGGTTGAACTCGAAAGAGAGAATCTAATTACGTAATAAGGAAGAATAGAACTAGTTTGTGAACCCGGGCATCGGGGAATCAATTCGCGGGTAGGATAGACATATACTTGCTTGCCTAGTTTAACTAATTACAGGATCGTTAATGCGTGCATGTGATTTAACCCGTAGACATACAGGGATTGAAGTAGCTTGCATAGATTGTGAAGAACTGAAAGGTTTTCATAATTACAATTAACCTGTCAGTTAGTAACCCGGGATTTAAGAAGTGGAATCAATTGAATACATCAACTGGATTGTTCGTAACTCTGACCCTGGATCGCTCCCTTGATATTGTTAACAACCAAAGTTCTGCCCATTGCTTGCTTTCATCTTTAGCACTTTACTTACTGCATTTTAGTTATAAAAACTCTTATAACCATTGGAAAAGACCCCTGGATAGTTTGTTCAGGAATTGTTTATTAAGCAATAGTCTGCATAGTCCTCGTGGGAACGATACTCGACTTTGTCACTTTATTACTTGGCGACCGTGTATACTTGCGTGTGCGTTTGGGAGCAACAAAGGGTTTGTTCTATTCGAATGAATCCAAGTCACAATTGATTGGTTATGCCGATGCTGGTTATTTATCTGATCCACATAAAGGTCGGTCCCAAACGGGCTATTTGTTTACATGTGGAAATACAGTCATTTCATGGCGTTCAGTGAAACAAACTATTGCTGCTACTTCTTCAAATCATGCAGAGATATTGGCTATTCATGAAGCAAGCCGGGAATGCATTTGGTTGAGATTAGTGACTCAACATATTCAGCACATTTGTGGTTTTTCTTTGAAGAAGATTCCAACAATATTATATGAAGACAATAGCGCGTGCATTGAGCAACTGAAAGAAGGATATATTAAAGGAGACAAAATAAAACACATTTCACCAAAATTCTTTTTCACTCATGATATTCAGAATATTGGTGAAATAGATGTTCAACAAATACGGTCGAGTGATAATCTGGCGGATTTGTTTACCAAAGCATTACCAACCTCAACATTTGAGAAGCTTGTTTACAAGATTGGGATTCGTCGTCTTCGAGATGTCAAGGAGTGTCTTCATCAGGGGGAATAAATACGCGCTGTACTTTTTTTCCCTTAACAAGGTTTTATCCCACTTGGGTTTTACTTGTAAGATTTTTTATGAGGCAGCTCTAAAAGCGTATTACAAGATATGTGTACTCTTTTTCCTTCACTAGGCTTTTTTCCACCGGGTTTTTCCTAGTAAGGTTTTAACGAGGCACATTATCTTCCAAATGGTCATCCAAGGGGGAGTGTTACAAATACATGTATGTAGTATAAATGTGGATGACCACTACTCTCCATTTATTCACTTGTAACATATGATTTACTACCCCACTTTCTCCTACTTAATTCCTCCCCACTTTCTCCTACTTAATTCCTCATTTAGGGATGACTTGTAACTTCCTATGTATTGGAGTCCTATAAATAGAGGACACTTTGTCTATGGAAGACACACTTGAAACACTTTGAGAATACAAGTTCTTCCTTCTTCTCTCATATATTTTTGTCTTGTTCTTACTTTACTATTAGTTTTACAATAATTATTTAATACATGTATTACTATGAAGGATGCACAAAACAAACCAAACAATGTATTACTTTTGCAAGGTTTTATGCAAATACCCAATCACCAACCAAATAATGTATTACTTATGCAAGATTTTATGCAAATATTCAATCACCAACCAAACAATATACTAATTAGTACTGAATTTAATGTGGGTATTAGCTTATTGAAGTGCCCAACTAACCGATCCCTACGTGATGCAAATAGAGTGCTTATATATATAGTGCATATAGAGTGCTTATCTATATGCATTACATGATACAAATGTAAATTAATTGAACCACCAAATATTAAAAACTCAGAGGATTATAAAAGGTCAAATACATAGATAAGCACTCTAACTTGATTTCAATTTTTATTTTGACACTCCAACTTACCTTTGTTCTTATTTTGCATTCCAACACACACCAAAATGTGTCTATTGACCATTATATGCTGACATGTTTTAAAATTGATTCTTACTTTTACTTTGGGCGTGTGATGAGTAAGGGTGACCACCGGTCAGATACCGGTTTTGGTTATAGGATCTGATCTGATCCGATATAAGGGAGATGGGGTATATCAGATATTTCTGATCTCCCGATTCAGGTTCACTCGATGTGATTAGTCCACTGAATCGGAACTATGACCGATACCATTAAGATCGATTTTTTTCAGTCTGTCCGGTCTGAATCGGTTCGGTTCCGTTTGTATTTTCTAAATTATTTTTGGGAGAAATACAGAGGAAATTAAAATACAAGAGTTGTAAAAGAATTCTTTTAGCCATTTTTTAGAAGATATTTGCATCTAAATACAAACTTTGAATATAATTTCAAACTTGTAATTAATTATAGTATTTTTACTTGAAAAATTAATTAAAGAAAATGAAAACACAAGAGTTGTGATGAAATTCTAAGACTTGAAGCAATTTAATTTTTTATTAATTTTTTTTAATTTGGACTTCGTAATAAACAATTTCAGAAAATGTAAAAAAAAGTTGTAGATAAAATAGCAAGACTTAAAACAATTTGTTGAACAATTTTTGATAATTTGCGAAATACATAGTCAAATAAATAAACTAGAAAGTAGAAAATTACATCGATGTTCCATTAAGTGCTTCGTCGATGCAGGTATTTGCCCCCGACCGAGCAACTCATTCTAGCATATGTTGTTGTTTTAAATGTACCCTAAACTTTATCGTTCCTACATTATATGGTCCATTGTAAATATTTTAAATTTTCTGACAAAGATTATACTTAGAAGTCTGAGTTTCATTTTTTTCGTAATAAATTTCCACACTTCAGATCTACATTGTCATTGTGCACGAGCTCTAGCTCTTTCAGAGTCAATTTCTTCACTGTGGAGTAGGTTAATTTCAATACATGATAATCTTTTGGTAGAAATTTAGCAAATAGCCTTTGACAAATAGCCACTGAAACAAATAACAATTCCAATTAAACCCCATACTTGCTAATTAAAATTTTTAACAAATAGACAACTTAATACTTAATAGCAAAGTAGCAATATTATAGAGAAATTGATAATTTTTATAAAAATATGATGAAATGATGAGATATTTATAAGAAAAATAAGTTGGGGGTGGGTATTGTAGGATTCGTGTGGGGGGAGGATAAAATGGTCGTTGGACCATGGCTAGGGGTCAAAAGAGCCATTGCCCAACGGCTAGTTTCGTTTATTTTTTTGGGCAAATACAAAGAAAATTAAATTACAAGAGTTGTAAAAAATTCCCTTAGCCATTTTATTGAAGATATTTATACTTAAATGCAAACTTTGAATATAATTGCAAACTTTGAATAAATTGTAGTATTTTTACTTGAAAATTAATTAAAGAAAATGAAAACACAAGGGTTGTGATGGAACTCTAAGACTTGAAGCAATTTTAAAGAAGATATTTAAAGAGTGCAAAGTACAAAGCCAAACTTTGAATATTATTTCAGACTTGTAATTTCAAATTTCAAACTTAGAAAATTACATTCTTTTAATGAATTTGGCTAACTTTGAGATGACATTAGTAAGCTCTTCTTGAGGAATTGTTTGTTCTTGTTCTTCTTGTTTTTCATCGCTAGCTTGACTCTCTCCTCTTCTGGTTGATAAATTTCTTTTGAGATATTCTTCGTCTTCTATTCCTTTATCTTCTGGCATTCCAAAGTTTCTTTACTCGGCTCTGATCCAATCCTTGAGTAAAATTGTTGTCTCCAATGACTCTTCCTTCAACTAGTATCTATGATTTTTGATTTGTAATCTTTCTTGGCTAAAAGCGCTTTCTGAGGCAACTGATGAAGCTTGACATGTTAATAAAAACCGGGCCTTTTTTGAAAGAATTGGAAATTATAGTTCTTAATTCTTCCAGTAATACAACAATTGATGACTTCCAAATTGTTCAAGTCTCTTTGAAGCGTGAAGTAAATAAACTTGGAGTTCGTTGAAATTCCCGTACCCGGACTGTTCAGAAAGTAACCTTTCATTAAAAGAGACAAAAGTGTTCATCCCGGTGGTCTTTTGCCCATTTGAATTGAACCTTCTACGGTAGACAACATTGGTACAGTTGGTGTAGCATTGTTTAACCAAGCTCTATACTTTGCATAAATAGTCAAAGAATCAACATATACCTTTTGACATGCCTCATCTACACTTGGAATTTCATCAGTTTAAATTTCTTCGATAATAAATTTTAAATTTGCATATAGCTCTCTAATAAGTCGTTCAGTTAAGTTACGTTTAAAAGGAGGATGCAACACAAAAGCAATGTAAAAACAGGTGGAATAGGAAATTAAAAATAAAAATTTTCCAGTCATTTCTAACACAACTTTTTGATATGTAGGATATGCCTTATATTCTTTCAGCAAATCCGATATTTCAGCGATATAATATAGTTCGGTAGGAACAGTGGGATAATATTGTCCAGAAAATTCTTTACTGGCTAGCCAAATTTTTTCTAAAAATGCACGGAGATGAGCAACAAGAGACCAATGCTCATGGTTAAGATGATAGATCTCATTAACATGAGCGTTAAACATTTGATTGTCATACCCGATTTTGGACTCAACTCGAGGCGAGTCGGGTTTCGAATTTGACTGGGTGAACTCGTTTGAGTTTAGATGTTGGAGTCGCCACCTAATATGATTTCTAATGTGTATTAGGTCACCTAAATATCTAAGGCCGGATTCAATTAGTCAATTCTAGAGATTCTAGATGGGTAAGAAGTCCAAATGACTCGGAGAAGAAGGTGTTAAGCACTTCCCCGAGTCCCACGAAATGTGATTACCGTCCGAGTCTACTTTTTTGGGATATAAAGAGTATATATCGTCATGAATACTAACTTGGAAAGTTAAATATAGCACTTAATTCAAGAAATGTAACATGTCTATACAGTTTAACTTATACCTATGCAAATAGATTTCAAATACGGCTTACATGTAAGCCTAATCGCATTTTAACGCCTGCTATAATGCCTAATTGTAAACAAGTTTCAATATGCAAAAGATGTTCAATTTCAGGTTATCTTATGCAAACTTCACACTTAAAACTATGGGTGAACATAGGTCGGGTTGGTTTGGTTTTTTAATTATCAAACCAAACTAATTATGCCGGATTTTTAAATCTATAAACCAAATCAAATCAAATAAAGTCAGTTTTTCTATCTCGGTTTTTCTCGATTTTTTTCAGTTTTTTCGGGTTATACGGTTTTTTATTGGTAAGCAACAATTTCATGGTGCTTTTTCAAGTAAAGAATACAATTAAAAAAATTAGTTGTAAAAAATATTATTATAACAAAAATTAAGATACTATATGTGACATATTCTAATTGTACACATAGATTTTATTAAACATAAACTATCTAAATATTAATATATATTGATTATACTATATGTAGACAATAAAATAATTATACTTGGTGTTCTTTATAATATTTGAAAGATTTTTTTTAGGATGACTTGTGGATCTTTTACTAGGATATCTATTTTTAGCGAGATAGAAGAAGATGATTTTAAAATATAGGGATATCTAATACACATTGATTTTGGAGATTTATCGAGATTATGAAAAATAGTATTTTTGAAAATAAACTATCGAAATATAGTATTAAATTCTCAAAAATTATATTAGTGAGAATATTTTAAAGTGTTAGGTACATAATAAATAGAATTACTTTAGAGGTTGGTTTATATGTTAATTTTACTATCTTTTTATGTATAAAAAAATTAAAAATAATATATACGTAATGTCGGTTTGGTTTGGTGTCGGTTCGGGTTTTTCTTTGTTAACATCAAACCAAACCTAATATGTCGGTTTATTTTCTTCCAACACCAAACCAAAACAAAACAAACCACTAGTCGGATTTTTTTCGGTTTGGTTTATCCGTTTAGTGCGGTTCGCCGATTTGGTTTGTACACCCCTACTTAAAACAATTTGCATAAATAATCTACTTTGCAAGCAAAATTCAGATTTTAGCAAAAACCAAGGGGAGTTTGTTTTAAAACAAAGTGTTGGTCATTTAGGGTCCGTGTGACTTGTCATTAATTTTGAGCTCTAACCTTAATGGCCTTTTTTGTGTAGGGGTCAAATTTTTTGGGAAATATATAGGCGAAGGGGCTGTTTTTAAAAACGGGTGTCACAGAAGCACATAAATGCAAATAAAGGCTGTCGTATATAAAGTATAGATATGTATAAGTATAAAACATGCAAATATATGACTAAATGATAGTTGTGCTTAAAAAAGATATTTTTAAAGTGTATAAAGGACCCCAAGTACTTTATACGCCCCTATACACTATTAGATTAGTGTACAAGAGCGATAACTAATGGTCAGAATCAGTTTAAGCACGTAAAACACCCTTTTTGAAAACAATTTTGGGCCCAGACTATTTATGTAAAAGAGGGGGGAAGATTCAATTTCGAAAGCAGTCTACTTTAGACGCAAATAGCACAAACAGCCCCTGTTTACGAACATCTATGGAGCGTAGCAAGGAACCTTGGCTTCAGCTCTCGTCACCTCACTCAATCCTACAGCAGAAACTCGAGTCGCATCACGGCTATTCCATTCCTTCTGTACTACAGTTCGTCCTCTCACCAACCGCACGAACCTCAAGATGACGAAGACTCGCCCTCTTCGAGAAAAAGAAGATCGGAATTGAGCTGCTTAAGATTCCAATTCAAGGCTCCGCTCCTCGCTCGAGCTACCAGCTTTCTTAGATTTCATTCCTGTTGACTAATCCGAGTCCTTGAGAGCTTAGACATCACTGTTTCAAGTTAAGTTTCAGATTCAATCACAAAATATGCATGCTTTCAAGTGTCAGTTTAGGAACTGTTTATGACACTTAACAGAACACAATTGAATACTTTAAAACAACATGTATGATCTTAACTATATTGATTCTGAAGGATCAAAACCTAAGATGATGCAGTCACATAAGAGCAAAAATGGTTAGGAATAGGCTCCTGAATAGCCAACACATAGCTTAACAATTGGGTTCCATGTGTTAATGTATTACAAACAGGGTTCGTAGTTAAATTTACACCATAGGGGGCGGTTTCTAAGGGAAGAGCACAGAGTCACAAGTTTAAACACTACTAAAAATCAGGGGATTTCCCACCGAAGATTTCCTACCGAAATTCGGTGGGAACCCTTTGTCCGACCGAAGCGGTAGCACAATCCCGTTAATGTTTATTAAAAAAATATTTTTTATATATTCCGACCGCCGCGATCGAACAAAAATAATTTTTAAAAAAAAAAAATTTGTCCGACGCGGTCAAATGTCGTAAAATACGGATACGCACAGACCCCGTTTTCTCCATTCTTTTTCTTCCTCTTTCTTTTCCTTAATACCCGACCCAAACACTCAAAAACACCCTAAAACACTCAAATTTCTCAAATCATCCATTAAATCTTCATCTCATATTCCATTACATGTAAATCCTTCTAAAAATTTGCATATTTCTCATTTTTTTCATCTCAAATCCAAAAATCCTAACTCTATTTTTTTTTGCAGATCCGCGGAGCAGACCACCCCTTTGTCGCTGCAGAGCAGTCCACTCCGGTGACCAGTGTTTCAGGTGAGTTTTTTCCCTTTTTCCTCAATTTTTATTATATATGGTGTAATTATGCTTTGACATTTGAGATTTGAGAAAAGATTGATTTTGAGTAGGATGAAATTGTGATTTTGAGTAGGATGAAATTGTGATATTTGAGATTTGAGAAAAGAATTCATGATACTTTTTGATGAAACTTTGAATTCCCTAAAATTAGTTGCTTGACTTGTGACTTTGAAATTGTGGTTTGGAATGTGTTGAATGACTTGTGAAGCGTTGAACCCATTAGTTGGGGGAAGCAAAAATTCATGAAAATTGTAATGTGCACTTGAAGTTGGGTTAGGCTTGAAGTTGTAACCTTGTATAATTGTGACCGTGAACCTTGAACTTGCAAATTGGTGCTATAGCTAGTTGCTGCTTGAACTTGAACCTTGAACCTTGTGACCTTGCTATAGAAATACAAATTGGTGCTTGAACTTGAACCTTGAACCTTGTGACCTTGCTATAGAAATACAAATTGGTACTTGAACTTGAACCTTGCGACCTTGCTCTTGAACTTGCTATAGCTAGTTGCTCGGAATTGATATCATGAATTGAGATTAGTAGTTTGGGGGTGTATGAGCATGTTTAGAGACTTGTAATAAAGTGTAATCTCTTAGTGAACAAGTAGGTTCTTTCACTATTAAAAATTACTACTAAAAATCACTACTTAAAGGGGAATTTTTTTAATCATATTGTTTTTATATTTTCAAGTGTTAAAGTCCCTAAAAATTATTAGATTCTTTGAATTTAGTGGGTTTTAGGAAATGGGTTGAAAAATATAGGGTGTAATCTTGGTGTTGGATTTGATATTATTGTAATACTTTTGTGGTTGTTCATATTGTTAATGAATGTGAATTGGATGTTAAGTTGAAAATGAATTGGATTAGTAGAGATTGATGCATTGAAAAGTACAGTGCGTAGTCTTGGTGTTGGAGTTGATATTGTTGTAATACTTTTGTGGTTATTCATGTTGTTGTTGAATGTGAAATGGATGTTAAGTTGAAAATGAATTGGATTAGTAGAGATTGATGTATTGAAAATGAATTGGTGTTGTGGTTAGAAAATTTGAAAGTTGACAATGGAGTTAATGAATTTTTTTGTGGTTGTTGAATATTGTTGTTGTTGTTGAATGATTGTAAGTTGGAAATGAACATTTTGTGGATCCTATTTTGGTAGTAGTGGTAATGAACTTTGTTGTATCAAAGAAGAGTATAATGTAGATATTAAAATAGGATTAATAGCCGTTATGATGTGTTTTATTGAACTAGATAATTGTTAGAGAGTTAGGAACATAGGGAGAACATTAGGTTCTTGTAATCTCCTATATTGCTTAAGTTTGAATCTTTCTAACCATTTGTTTTGAATGTGATACTTTTTTGACAAATTAGGGAGAAAATATGTAACTTTCAAGCTTAAAGTGTGTTGATGAACTAGTATCACACTTAGCAATAATTTAAGAGACATTAGCTATAAGTAATATAGTAGTTACACAACTTAAAATATCTTAACAATTTTCGTAAATTGATTTGAATAAATCAAAATTATTTCTAAATCTCCATTTAGTTATCTTTGATTCTACTTCATTTGATTCTTGAGAAGTATCATTAATTACTAAATGATCATCTTAGTGAACAAATTAGTTAGTAATATAAAAGTAATTGACCTAGATATAATATTACTAATACTAGTAATAATGGATTATTGATAATTTTATATATGTGTTAGACTTGTGGATAGTTTTTGTTAACCTTCTTTGATTGTAAGACTTGTAGTTGAATTTGTTTGACTTTTTATCGTTATGAAGTCTTGATATTATATAAATTATTAGACTTTTAGTTTAAAGGCAATAAGCCTTGTTTAGAAATATATTAAGGCTTGTAGAAGCCTATTGTGTATATACTGCTGGATTTTACTGCGTTTACAGGTGGTGGAGCTCTAATTACAGCTTTTATATTGCAGTTTTTACCCAGATTTTCAACTGAATCAGTCCGAAAAATGGGTTTTTTTATTTCCAGAAATTTGTCTGTCCGACCGACACGTCACCCAAATTTTTTTTTCAGAAATTCAACTGTCCCACCGATTTGGTCGGACATATGAATTTCAATTTTTTTAGAAATTAAAGTGTCCGACCGAATAGGTGGGACAGTTTAATATTTTATTTTCCAAAAATTCGTGTGCTCGACCGCTTTCCCACCGATTTCGGTTGAATGGTTCGACCGATTCGGTCGAACGCCCTCCTGCGACCATCAAATCTTCGACCGCTCTATTTGGTCGAACATCGGTCGACTAGCCGACTGATATCCGACCATATGGGCGGTCGAGAAACCCCTGATTTCTAATAATGAAAGAGTGTCCTACTCCTTATAGTTTAAGGTTAAGTCAAGTATATAGTCATAATTTCATAGTCTCAGTACCCCAGCACTATAACCAGCTTAAGAGGGTTCAACCACTGACCCTTTTAGGCTTTAAAGGTTACCCTGTAGTCATTAGAACATAATTTGGCCCCTCTTAGACCATTCAAACATCCTGCAAGCACAAGGTTAGCAAGGAAAAAGGGGAAGGGGAATGCATGAGTTAAGGTCTTTGTCAAAAACAAGGGACCAAACCAGTAAAATATAAACCATGTCCCTACTCTTTAATAAAAGAGGGTATGATCCTATTAGACCTCTTAAGCGGGACAGGATTAGCATAGGCTAGCAAGAACAGAGCATTAAACACACAGTGGTCAAACTTAACCAGTTCAGAGTAATGCCAAACAGAGTTGGGATAAATAGAACTAATTCATTCAATCATAAGCAAATAGAAGGGCAATATGCAGTGGGTAATTAGAAGGAAAAAGAAAGAGGAAAAGTACCTTTTTTGACAGTAAGATAGCAAAGAAAATAGTGTGCAAGTTGATTAGGATTTGCAAAGAGAACCAAGTTGACTAAGTGAAGCAGATGCTTTTTCCAGAAAAATCAAAGAAGGGTTAGGCTTTAGAAAGTGTTCTGCAGCCTTTGTTTCTATGCAGGAGCTTATGTTTTTCTGTGTATGCTGTGTGCTTATGTGTTAATGCATAAGCTGTTGTCTTTTCATCAGTGAATAAAACCGTTCAACACGAAAGGAACCCTGCCGGAGGCGTTTCCTGGCGGTGGCAATTCGGTTGACATAGGGTTAAGTTTTCCTTCGTCCAGACACCCTCAAAAGTGTATAGGTTATGTAGTGGACGACGAGAGGAGTTCAATGATACTAATTTCCCCAATTTTCACCGGCCAAATTGGCCGGAAGAGCCATCGACAGTGGTGGCTCATCAAATCGCCCAAGAGAGAGAAAAAGGAGTGAATATCGAAGCTGGTGAGGTGAAATGAGGGTAGGCGAAAAGGTTTTGGGGTTGTGTAAGTGGGTGATGGGGGATTAGATCTTGGCCGTCGGATTAAGAAAATGAAGGGCCATGATAAGGCCACGTCAGTGCTGAAGTGTAAAAAATATGGGTGTATATTTGCATATATAGAGCGTATAAATAGTGTATATCAAGTATTGTTAGGTATAAAATGGGCATAGAAATGGTATAAAATAAGTGTAAAAATATAGAAAAATTAGGAAATTAATTTTAACACAATAAAATGGCTAGGAAATGCGTAAAATTGTAATTTTGGATTTAAAATAAATTTGGATAATTTTGTCAAAAAAATAGAGATAATTGCAGTGATTGTAAAAATAGCTATGGTTTAAGACGATGCTTTTAAAAATGGCCTCACTTATCAAGCTATTATGAGAAGGTAATTTGAAGGAATGGACGGGGCAAGAGTGGATACACAATCATGTGTAAAATTTGAAAACTATTGATTTTGAAAATAGGAGGGACAAAATTGGGTGTCAATAGTGGCCCCTCTTTGTCCAGGGATGATGAACGAGTCTTTGGGCAAAGACGTTGACAGTGTGGCCAATTTTGTTATGACTCTAGAGGAGCCTATGACTTAAGGGAATGTAGGGCGTCCGGCTGAAATGCTTGCTTTGCTTGGGGTGTATCCTGCAATGAAGATTTGTTTGAAACATAATGAATATATATAAAACGTACCTTCCTGCCGGGCTGGATTGTCTTTCCAAGATTCTGCCGTATGTGGTTGTGTTCCCTATGCCATAATTGTGTGTCTTTTGTTGTCAAGTGTTAGGTTTGACATTGGGTTATATGCCCTCCGTCGGTGTATTGGGCTGTGTACCCTCCACAAAGAAATAAAATGACAAATCAGTATCGGGCTGTGTACCCTCAACCGATGCCTTGGACTGTATACTCTCAGCTAATTTAAATGACAAATCGATACCGGGCTATGTACCCTCAACCGACACTATGGGTCGTGTACCCTCAGCTAATTTAAAATGTGAATTGATATCGGACTATGTACCGTCAACCGACGCTTCGGGCTGTGTATCCTCAACTAAATTAATTGACAAATCCATATCGAGCTGTGTACCCTCAATCGATGCTTCGGGTTGTGTACCCTCAGCTAATGTAAAATGCAAATCGATATCGGGCTGTGTACCCTCAACCGACGCTTTGGGCTGTGTACCCTCAACTAATTTAAAATGCGAATCAATGTCGGGCTGTGTAGCCTCAACCGATGCTTCAAGTTGTGTACCCTCAGCTAAATTAAATGACAAATCGATATCGAGATGTGTACCCTCAACAGACGCTTCAGGTTGTGTACCGTCAGCTAAATTAAATGACAAATCCATATTGGGCTGTGTACCCTCAACTGACGCTTCGGGCTGTGTACCCTCAGCTAAATTAAAATATAAATTGATATCGGGCTGTGTACCCTCAACCGACGCCTTGGGCTGTGTACCCTCAGCTAATTTGAAATGCGAATCGATATCGTGCTGTGTACCCTCAACCGACGCCTTGGGCTGTATACCCTTAGCTAATTTAAAATGCAAACCTTTTCATTGAAGCATGTCTGTCGTGCATTGCTGAATCATGTATCTTTTGTGCCTGCATCCAAAGAAAGGTTGACGAGTTGTGTGGGGGTAGTTTGGTTTGTGCATTCTTGGCTTGCTTCGCGCTCGCTGTCCACGAGTGCCAGGGTCTTGGTCGAGCTGATAGGGATATGCATAGAGTAGTACGTAATGCAAAATGATTTTGAAAACTTTTTTAAGAAAGAAAATGAAATGAAATATTTTGTCCCATTGAGTCACAAGTCGCGTTGTGTAAAGCCAGGGTTGTCTTCCTTCATGCTGTTCCAAACCCCGTTAAGTGAATTTTGAGGGTGACCTCAAAAATTCTGCCCCAGTTTTTGCTATGTGGGAAAATGAAAGTTTCGTATTTATGCGATAGGTTGCCTATGTATCCCACTCAGGGAATCAGGTCGTGACGCAATTCAGATTACATAATGTACTGCAGAATGGGGAAATCACTAATCAGTATAAACTCCTATACATAGTATCTTTTGACAACATCTGAGTTGATCGGTGTTGGCCAGACTTCTCCGTCCATCTCTTCCAATATCAATGCTCCTCCATTCAGAACCCAGTGAATCATGTACGGCCCTTGCCAATTTGGTGCAAACTTGCCTTTTGCTTCTTCTTGATTTTGAAATATCTTCTTCAGTACTAATTGTCCGGGTTCGAAGAATCTCTCTCAAACTTTCTTGCTGAATGCTTTAGCCATCCTCCTCTGATATAATTGCCCATGACAAATTGCATTCTATCTCTAGCCATCGATGAGGGCCAATTGCTCTATTCTCCCTTTGATCCATTCAGCCTTTTTCAATTGTGTCTCTTGGATGATTCTCAAAGAGGGTATCTCGACCTCCGCGGGTATCACTGCTTCGGTGCCATACACCAACAAATAAGGAGTGGCCCCTGTTGATGTTCTCATTATAGTGAGATACCCTAACAGGACATAGGGTAGGTTTTCATGCCATTGCTTTGAATTGTTTCTCATCTTGTGCAATATCCTCTTGATGTTCTTATTGGCCGCCTCAACCGCACCATTCATTTGAGGTCTCTATGCAGTAGAGTTGCGATGCTTGATCTTGAAAAGCTCACATGTTGCTTTCATTAGGTCACTATTGAGATTGGACCCATTGTCAGTGATGATGGATTCAGGGATGCCAAATCAGCAGATCATCTTATCACGGACAAAGTTTGACACCACTTTCTTCGTTACTGATTTGTATGATGCAGATTCTACCTATTTGGTAAAATAATCAATGGCCACTAGTATGAAGCGATGCCCGTTGGAGGTGGCTGGCTCGATAGGTCTTATGACATCCATTCCCCAGGTAGCAAAAGGGCAAGGCGATCCCATAATGTTTATTTCCTTCGGAGGCCCTCGAATCATATCTCCATGGACTTGGCATTGATGGAATTTCTTCGCGTGCTTTATGCAGTCATGCTCTATTGTCATCTAGAAATAGCCAGCTCTCAAAATCTTCTTTGCAAGCATAAACCCATTCATGTGTGGACCACACATCCCAGAATGTATTTCTTCTAACAACTTAGCAGCTTCTTTTGCGTCCACACATCTCAGCAAACCTAGATATGGTATCTTCTTATACAAAAACTCTCTGCTCCGAAAGAAGCCATTTGCTAACCTCCTCAGTGTTTTCTTTTGGAGACTTGTTGCATTCTTTGGATAACTGCCGTCTTTGAGAAACCCTTTGATGTCGTAGAACCAAGGCTGTCCGTCTAATTCTTCTTCCACGTGGTAGCAGTATGCTGGCTGCTTCCTCACTGTCACAGGTATTGGGTCAATATAGTTCTTGTCAGGATGCTTCATCATGGCAGATATGGTAGCGAGAGCGTCCACGAACTCATTTTGCAGTCTAGGTACATGCTGGAACTCTATCTTGATGAACTTTGCTTCAGCCCCTTTATGCACTCCAGGTATGGCAATATCTTTAAATTCTTCGCTGTCCATTCCCCTCGAACCTGGTGAATCAATAAATCAAAATCCCCGATTGCTAACAGCTCTTGTATGTTCATGTCCACTGCCAATCTAAGACTCAAAATGCAAGCTTCATATTCCGCCATGTTATTGGTGCAAGGAAACCTTAGTTTGGCCGTGACGAGATAGTGTTGTCCAGTCTCGGAAACTAATACTGCCCCAATGCCGGCCCCTTTGAAATTTACCGCTCCGTCGAAGAATAGCCTCCAGCCATCATACTCTTCGGTGATGTCTTCCCCTACGAACATAACTTCCTCGTCAGGGAAATAGTTGTGCAAAGGCTCATAGTCATCTCCCACTGGGTTCTCGGCCATGTGATCAGCCAAGGCTTGAGCTTTCACCGCCTTTTCAGTGACGAAAGTGATGTCAAATTCACTGAGCAGCATCTGCCATTTAGCCAGCTTTCCGGTGGGCATTGGTTTTTGGAAAATGTATTTGAGAGGGTCCATCCTCGATATCAGCAATGTTGAGTAAGATGTCAAGTAATGTCTCAACTTCTGTGCTATCCAAGTTAGCGCAGCACGTGCGCTCCAGCAATGTGTACATGGCTTCGTAAAGAGTAAACTTCTTGCTTAGATAGTATATCGCTTGCTCCTTCCTTCTAGTTGAATCATGCTGTCCCAATACACAACCACAGGCCGAATTTACCACGGATAGGTACAAGATCAAGGGTCGTCCAGGCTTAGGTGGGACCAGCACAGGCGGACGAGACAAGTATTTCTTTATCTGATCAAATGCTTTTTGGAAATCCTCTGTCCACTCGATCACTGCGTCTTTCTTCAGCAACTTGATGATTGGCTCACAGATGACGGTGGATTGTGCTATGAAACAGCTGATGTAATTGAGCCTTCCCAAAAAACTCATGATCTCTTTCTTTCTTTTCGGCTGTGGCAATTCTTTGATGGCTTTGATCTTGGACAGATCCAGCTCGATACCTCTTCTACTGACGG
Source organism: Petunia axillaris subsp. axillaris (assembly GCA_029990575.1). Taxonomy (NCBI): domain Eukaryota; kingdom Viridiplantae; phylum Streptophyta; class Magnoliopsida; order Solanales; family Solanaceae; genus Petunia; species Petunia axillaris. The sequence continues at coordinate 4,085,209 of JARKNS010000001.1, read as the reverse complement.
TGAAACCCAGAAGCTTCCCTGTCGGAACACCAAAAGCACACTTTGCCGGATTTAGCTTCAGATTGTACTTTCGCAAGCGGTTGAAAAACTTACACAGGTTGTCAAGATGCTCCGAACTCCTCTTTGATTTGAGGATCACGTCGTCTACATAGACTTCAATCTCTCTGTGCATCAGGTCATGTAACATAGTCGTCATAGCCCTCATGTAAGTTGCCCCAACATTCTTCAACCCAAATGGCATAACCTTGTAGCAATAAGTTCCCCAAGATATAGTGAAAGCCGTCTTCTCGGGATCCTCCTCATCCATGAGAACTTGGTAACCGACGAAACAGTCCACAAAGGATTGCAGCTCATGTTTCGTGCAATTATCAATTAGGATGTGTATGTTTGACAGAGGAAAATCGTCCTTCGGGCTTGCTCTATTCAGATCTCTATAATCTACGCAAACTCGGATTTTCCCATCCTTCTTCGACACTGGGACAATGTTAGCCAGCCAAGTTGGGTATTTAACTGTTTTCAGGATTCCTGCGTTAAGCTGCTTGGTCAGTTCCTCCCCTACTTCAACAGAACCGATGACTTGAAAGTTCGGGCTTTTTGGTTGACCAGCGGAAAGCCCGGATTGATAGGTAATTTGTGAGCTACCACATCTGTGCTTATGCCAGTCATATCGCTGTACGACCAGGCGAATACGTCTCCATGTTCTTTAAGAAACTCAGTATATCTCTTTTTATCCTCGTCGGTGAGATGCACACTGATCCTTGTCTCTTTCACAATTTTCTCATCTCCTAAGTTTATCACCTCAGTCTCCTCAAGGTTTGGCTTAGGTTTGTTTTCAAATCTGTCAAGTTCTTCTTGTGTGGTTTCGTCAAAATCATCATAATCAAATCAGTTTCCTCGAGCTCCATTGTTTCATTACACGTTCCGGTTGTGGACACAATGGGATTATTAGTTTGGATGCTGAAAAAGTAAAATATTGCAAAATTAAAAGATTAAAGCAAAGTTAAATGGGAAATGATGCGACATTTTATTTATGAATCCATTCAAAACAAGGTTTGTAGGGAGACATGTGCAATTAAAAGAAAAATGCAAATTACACGACTCAAAGTCGGGTTTTATTTTAGAAAACATAAAATAAATTCTATCCTCCTCAGCTCTACCAAGGTCCACGGTAAGCTCGGGCCTGGTTGCTGATCCAGTTGTTTAGTGCCGCTCCAGATCCAGCCTTTGTCAGTCCAGGAGGTTCAATATGTTCTTCAAGGATCACATAGTAGTCTTCATCAGCTATGAATAGATTTTTCATTCCTGCCAGTAGATCCTCTTTAGCATCAGCTATCTTCGGCTCCAGTCCTTATGCTGCGAACACCTCCCCTTTTCAGCCATCCAAGTATCCAGACGAGACGAAGATATGCAAGAGAGTCTTGGTGATTTTCTTATAGAACTTGAAATCCAGTGACGCTTCTTCCATGCTCTTTTCATAGGTCACAATGTACCCTATGCCAACCTTCTCGTTGTCGGGCCTCATCACAATTCTTATTGGCTCGACCATACCATCCAAGTTCTTGCCCAAACCTTTGCCAGGCTCGTAACCTTGCTTGATCATGATGTCTATGACCCAGTCTCCGGGCCACATTGCAGGCTGTGAGAGTAAAAATGGCTCTTCGATCACTACTTCAATAGGTTCGGGTGCCTTGGGTATCCACACTTTCTTTCCTTTTGTTTCTTCAGAGATACGCTTCTAGTTTGGGCGGGCATTGGGTAAGTATATTGTTCGCTTTTCAGCCTTAGCTGGTAGAGTCTCACGAAATTCGCGTGAGGGCACTCCCCAATCAGACATGACTGGTTCCCATACAAAATTCCTCCCTTCATAACCTTTGCCTCGGCTATCCCAATAGGCACTGTAAAAGTTCCTCTTTCTTTTTTCAACCCCAGGAGGTGTGTTGACCAACTTGGGGGCAAAGTGTGTAGTGTAACCTCCTTGGACCGCGTCGGTGGGATCCCAACCTAAATTATAGTTCTTGTGGTGTCCTCTTCAGGTGCCTTGCACTGCTCCCACAAGTTCTACAGTATAGAATGTCCATCAGGAGCATTTCCTTCGCTCACTGGTATGGTTTGCTCGTTGTAGATAGAGTTGTTCCCCTCGCCGATCACAACCATTCGAACATCACGGTTTGGTGCAATGTGGAAGGCACCGCACCAGCCATATGGATTCAAGGCATCCCCAGTAGCAAATTATAGGAAGCAGAGATGTCCATGACATGGAACTCAGCAGTGAACTCCACGGGACCGACCATGGTAGTTAGGTCAATTTCTCCAATGGTGCTTCTTTGCGATCCATCAAACGCCTTCACCTTCATGTCGCTCTCCCTTATCTTGCTTTGCTTAATTCCCATTCTTTTCAGAGTGATAAATGGTCATATGTTTAGACCGGAACCTCCGTCGATCAAAACCCTTCCTACGAACCAGTCTTTGCATTTGACAGTGACATGCAAAGCTTTATTGTGATTCGAACCTTTAGGTGGTAGCTCATCTCCTTGAAAAGCAATTCGGTTGGTCTCCATGACTTTTCAAACCATGTTAGCCAGGTTTTCAACCATTCAAACATCCTGCAAGCACAAGGTTAGCAAGGGAAAGGGGGAAGGGGAATGCGTGAGTTAAGGTCTTTTTCCAAAACAAGGGACCAAACCAGTAAAATATAAACCATGTCCCTATTCTTTAATAAAAGAGGGTATGATCCTATTGGACCTCTTAAGCTGGACAAGATTAGCATAGGCTAGCAAGAACAGAGCATTAAACACACAGTGGTCAAACTTAACAAGTTCAGAGTAATGCCAAACAGAGGTGGGATAAACAGAACTAATTCATTCAATCATAAGCAAATAGAGGGCAATATGCAGTGGGTAATTAGAAGGAAAAAGAAAGAGGAAAAGTACCTTTTTTGACAGTAAGGTACTTTATATATATATATATTTTTTTTTTTTTACACTTCAGATATATATATATATATATTTGCGTATATAGAGCGCATAAATAGCGTATATCAAGCATTATTAGGTATAAAATGGGCATAGAAATGGTATAAAATAAGTGTAAAAATATAGAAAAATTAGGAAATTAATTTTAACACAATAAAATGGCTAGGAAGTGTGTAAAATTGTAATTTTGAATTTTAAACAAATTTGGATAATTTTGTCAAAACATAGAGATATTGCAGTGATTGCAAAAATAGCTATGGTTTGAGACGATGCTTTTAAAAATGGCCTCAATTGTCAGGTATTATGAGAAGGTAATTTTAAGGAACGGAAGGGGCAAGAGTGGATACACCATCGTGTGTAAAATTCGAAAACTATTGATTTTGAAAATAAGAGGGACAAAATTGGGTGTCAACATTGATTCTAGTGTATACATATTTTTTCCCATTCTCTATAAAGGTAAACAACATTCAATGCTTCATATAAAGTGCTTCACCTAGTAACAACTTCTTTTGGGACTCCCCTAATAGGAAGATTTAATTATATACATGTTTTTTTCCCATTCTCTTCTTCTAGCTTAGTTTTTTCATTCTTAAAAAAAAAAAAAAAAAAGCAATAGCTACTTTCACATTTTCGATAATTTCGTCAAACAACTAAAGGCCATCTTTTACTAATCAATTGTAAATATGACATGCACATTTAATATGAAAAACTCCTTAAAAATTGGTCTTAAATTTTAATAGCAGTATCATTGTTTGAAACACTATCTACTATAACACTTAAAATTTTGTTGCTTAGACCATACAATTTACAAATTGCTGATATTTTTCGAGAAATAAATGATCCCCTATGTGGTTCATCAATAACTGTATAAGCTATAATATATTTTTGCATAATCTAATTAGAATCTATCCAATAAACTGTAACTGTAACATAATCATAATTATTACTAGAATGATCCATATCAGACAAACTATAGTATCAGAGTGATAAAATAAATAACATAAATACTGTTTATATTCATTCTTAAACTTAATAATATCATTTCAACAGTAATTTTTGGAAAAACATTAAAAGAAGGATTATATGTATCTTGAATATGACGAACAAAATCAGTACTCGGTAAAGGGTAAAGCCTCTACCGCAATTACTTTTGTACAATTTTCCCTATCCTTTTTCTTATCATAACGAATAAGCCCTCATGTTACTGGGTTAAGATGTTGTTGGATACTCGAACCCTCACCCGGAGTCGATACTCCCGCAAATTCAGTCCCTGAATACTTACCCCTGCATGTGTGCCTATTCTTTAGGATGATTTTTGTTAAGTCCGATTCAATTTTACCTGTCCCACCATCATTTCACTCAATTTTAAAAACCCAATCCTGTATCCAAAGTTTACATTTTACCCTCTGTATATCAACTTGTTTAATAGAAATTCTCACACCTCAGATTATCCTTTCATCTTACCAGTTCTCTAGTAGGAGCCACAGGAGACATATCAAACTGAATTTCAGGTGGACTAGCTTCGAATTCACTAGTGAGTGTTTCTTCTAAATTAACCCCTTATGTGGTTCGATAACCTTATAATTGTGCTTCTAGCGTATCATTATAAAGTGGATTATTTGTGCTAATTGTTTAGGCCTAAATTTGGTCGTTTAGGTAAAACAATTAAATTTGTTAGAGGGTCACAAGCAGTACGATAAATATGAAGAAAAATACAGTATTATTCGAGGGTCACAAGCAGTACGATAAAGAGTATTATTCCTTGAGAATAGGCGAATTTAGTGTGAATCACTTGATGTACAATACAATGTAAGGAGGGGTATTTATAGCTAATGTATACCCAGTCCTAATTATGATAAAATACAAAGATTAATAAGGCCGTGGGCTTGTATACTTAAGGCGGCGGTATATACGAAACCCTAACTAGGAAACTATAAATCCTACGTCGTCACGATGTATACCTTTCGTCCTATACCTGTACCAGCTGAGCGGCCGTGGCTTGAGGAGCAGGCATGTATCCTCTGCGTCCGGTGACTTGTAAGCTAAGTCTAGTCTTCCCAGCTGGACTCATATTCCCATAATCACAGGTGGCATATGTTTGCCCACAGAGTAAGTCCCCCCACTTGCTGAGTGTTGCCGCAAGCAACACGGAAGTGAAAGAGGCGTGATAGAAAATGTAGAGATGTGCCTGCATCCGATTCTCATCCTTTGTCTCTTCGCATGCGTCGTTTTGAATGTAATTACTCAAGTACGATGATGTGCAACCCTGTGATTGGAGGGGTTTTTATTCGCGTCTTTCCAATGCTGAAACCGCCTTGTCATATCCCGTAATTATTGGGATATATCACGTAATCCATAATGATTACGATCTTACGTATTCAAAACGATCGGCTTTTCATCTAAGACTCCTCCTTGGCGTGTATAATTACACCGTATTTATTGAGCCTTTCATTCATCTTCAGACTTTTTCAAAAACTTTATTCCAAAAGAAGCATTTTCTCTAATCTTCTCGAAGCATTCCTTCTTCGGCATAGATCAAGAAGTAAAATTCCTCCCAGAAACTTCAGAGTTCTAGATTATCTAGCTCCAGTATTGAATTTCGAAGGTGATAGCTGAATGTAGAGCCAAACATCCAAAAAGGAAGGTGAGAATAATAACCTCTCTATTGAGTTCTACCCATCTGCCATTATGGAGGATGATATAACTCACACTAGGTTTAATTGCAAATGGTCCGATATCATAGACATCATCGTTCCCACTGTTGAAGAAATAATTTCCTCCTATCCCGCTGGTTATTTGATGGTTAATACATACCCTTTCGCTATGTATACGAACGTGTCCGTTCAATCGTTGAGGAAATATGTTGTCAGTATAATATCTTTTTAGGCCAAGTCGAGCCCTCCGTTTTGCATTTGGTGGCCGTATTAGATCATCTGGATAGTCATGCCAAAGTGAAAATTTCCTTTTGGCATCTTCATGCTTTCTACTCTCCCCGTCTTCACAAAGCAAGCATGCTGACCCTCATCACGCGAGGAAGAAAAGGTATAGTCTCGAACAATGAGGATTCTCGAGATCGTGGATAGGTCCACTGATATGTGGTGGTACACACCCCATCCATAGCTCCATATCCCCCTTTCTAGAGGTCTTCAATAGACAGTGTAAGTTACCGCATTTTTTTCCTCGTGTATTTTATGTCCGCATCTTTCCCGAACTGACTTTTCGTTCCTTTTAGAGAATTCTGTGACTTTTCTTCCACTAACCCATGATGAATTAACCATGTAGGTTAGTGCGATCTTTGCGAGAAACCATGCTAGCACAATGACTTTCACTGCTCTGGATGGTATGAACAGCCGGCGGGTGAAAGACCATGGTAAGTCATTTCTCTAGAGTACTTTCTTGATTTCATGCTTCGGCTACTGCCAACACCTTGCTTTGTTTCAGGGGTCTCCCGTCGTCCGATGTCTGATGATGTTTGGCATTTTATGCCTATATTTCCTAAATATTTCCGCATGTTTGAGCTTGTTTTGCACTCGTTTTATAGTTTATGAATGTAGTTTTGCACTAATTTTATGTCGTGTGTATGTAGGTTGTTATGCAGTGCAATTGGAGCTTTAAAGAGCATGATTGAGCAAGCAAAGATTGGATTTTGATTGAGGATTGGATCGAGCACACGAAGGCACAACACGAAACGAGAAAAGGAGAAACGAAACAGAAAAATAGCCTGGCGCTATAGGAGGCGCGCCGCGCCGCCCAACGCGCCCAGTGCTTGGCGCGGTTTCCCACGCGGCGCGCCCTAAAGGCGGAGGAGTTTCGACGTCTTCTGGTTGGAGTCACGCGTTACGAGGCACGGGGCGCCCGTTATAGCGCCCCTTGTGCGCGTTTTTACGTCCTATTTCGTCTAGGATTGGGTCTAACTTATTACTAGGTGTTTGTAAACCCTATAAATACTCTTTTACTTAGTTTTTCATGGGAGTTCAAACTTTGGAGCAAGTTTTGGAGGAGAGGGGAGGAGCCCTAGATGTCTTCTACACAAGTTCTTTCTCTCTTTCTCTTATTCTTCTCTTTAATTCTATAGTTTGTTTGTTCTAGGGTTAGAGTAAATACATGAAGGTTGATGTTTGAAAGTTGATTTCTATATATTGATTTACCATTATGGATTGTTTATTCTTTCTTGATCATAATTGTTTGATTATTGAGGCCTGATAATTGAACACTATCTATGGTTTTTAGATTGAACTCGAAAGAGGGAATTTAATTACGCAATAAGAAAGAATAGAACTAGTTTGTGAACCCGGGCATCGGGGAACCAATTTGTGAGTAGGATAGACATATACTTGCTCGCCTAGTTTAACTCATTACAGAATTAGTTAATGCGTGCACGTGATTCAACCCATAGACATATAGGGATTGGAGTAGCCTGCATAGACCGTGAAGAATCGAAAGGTTTTCACGGGTACATTTAACCTGTAGTTAGCAATCTAGGAAATCAAGAAGTAGAATCAACTGGAAAACTCAACTGGATTGTTTGTAACTCTGACCCCGGACCGTTTATTCTTTATTGATAACAACTATAGTTTGCTCTCGAGTACTTGTTTTAATTACTGCATTTAGTTAGTAAAATCTCAACCATTGGAAGAAGATCCCTGAATAGTTCTTAGGAAATTGTTGCGAGAATTCAGTCTGAGTAGTCCTCGTGGGAACGATACTCGATTTATCACTTTATTACTTGTCGACCACGTATACTTGCGTGTGCGTTGGGAGCAACAAGTTTTTGGCGCCGTTGCCGGGGACTAAATTGACTGTTTTCTTTTTGAACAATTTATTATTTTCTATTCAGGTTTAATTTTTTTTATTTTATTTTTAGTTTATTATTTTATTACTAGTTTACATGGCATATTTTAATGAAAGTGGGTTGAGTGATGGTTGCTCAAATTTTGTTGATTCTTGTCTACTTTGTGGAGGACATCATTTTTGGGAAAATTGCCCGAGTCTTCCAACCCTGCGAGACTGGTTATGTGAATTTTCTACCACCTTTGATTGGAATTTTTGTAAATTGTGTGGTGGTCGGTGGAATGATTGTCCTAAGTGTCATGCTCCTTCCCCCAATAATTTTTGTGATGATTCTAATGATGTTTGTGAGTTTGACATGAGCGATAAAGTGCAGGTTGTTAGCGAAACTTGGCTAATGGAGCAAGCCAAACTCTTAGAAGCTTATGGGGATTTCAGGAGTGAACTTACAAATATGACGAGGCAATTTGTGGAAGAAAGGGTTGTGCTCAGGCAAGAGATCGACGAATTTGGCTTGACGATTCACGACTTGGAGGAGAATTTGAGTGATATGATTGAGGTGTCTGAAGCTCAATTATCAGTTGTCGTGATTAGTAGATTTGAGATAGAAGAGCTTAGAAGCCAATTTGAGGAGCAAAAAGTGGAATTCCTACCATTCGACCCAATAGCAGTTGATGATGCCAAGGTTGAGGAAATCACATTAGAGTCAAGTGAGGAAATAGAAAACATCATATTTGAGGACTCTAGTGTTTGTGCAAGTGAGGGTGTCAAAAGTAATGCAACTTTAGAATTGAAGCGCATTGGACCTCATTCCAATCATTTTCAACATTGTGTTTGGATGGTGACATGAAAATTGAGCCACCCGAGCCTATGGAGAAACAAAAGGAGGAGGAACAAGGTGCCTATATTTTAGAGTTTGTGATACCGAGGAGACAAAACGACATCCCTCATTTAAAGGCTAAGAAGTGCAAAATGCGGCATTGTTTACTTGGTCCTTTTGTATTTTTTCCACCACCCCAATACCATAGTCGTAAGCTTGAGGCAAAGTTGGGGATTCAATTCATTAGTTCAAGGTGGAGACAAAAGTGATGAAGTTGTCTTCGTCGTGCCACGACGTTAACTAAGGCGCTTCTTGGGAGGCAACCCAATTTGCTTGCTTTACTTTTATTTATTTATTTTTATTATTATTTTTATAGTTGTATATTACTTTGGGTGATTCTTTGGATTGCAGGTTCATGTAATGTCGAGGCCAAGTGTGGGGTGTCCTCACCCTTGCCCAATATTGATGACCCGATGAGGGAAGTCTGAGTACCTCATACTATATGGAAGCTTGGAGGATGCTAGCACCAAGGACTAGAATCTTCAGGGAAGTTTTCTTTACCTTGCGGTTGCTTATTTTTAGCACTGAGGACAGTGCTTAGTTTAAGTGTGGGGTGGGGAACTACCCTTTATTTATTTTTGAGGTTAGGGTGCATGTACCATAGGATTTTTCTTTTGTCACTTGACTTTATTTTTATTTGTTTCTTGCTTTAATATATGAAAAAAAAATTAGAAAACCAATGAAAAAGTCCAAAAAGATTTTCCTTTTAGTTTTATTAGTGGTACATGTCATCCACCCCGTGGTTTTTCTTATGGCCTCGGTTCTTTTCCACGGGGAGGCCTTTGAACCGGGTAGTATTTTTATTTTTAGGATTAGGATAGTTAGTATAGGTGACCCTAGACGAAAGGAATAGGTGGAATGCTAGGTGCCTTTGATGTGTTTGATACCGGTGGACTTGAACTTGATTCCATATGCTAATTGTGGTGTCCTTGTTTTTAATTTGATGCATGCCTAGGAAAAAATGGAACGACCCCCTTGAGATGCTTGAGTCCGCTTGCTTGACTTGATTGTTAACCTTTGTGCATGAGTGCTTAATTTTCCACAAGTTGCACTCTAGATGCTTGATTGAGAGTTGTTGATGGAACCTTTTTGTGTGGATCGTGTGCAATGTGTGTTGTTGGGCATATTTTTATTATACTCATGTTGCGTATTAATGTCTAGAACTTGCCCCGTGTGTGTGCAAAGCGAAATCCTAGGTTTGCTCTAGTCGGGAAATGATACAAGGCCTTCTTTTGATTTGCCTGCCCTTACATATATACCTTGGAAAAAATTGTTGTTGTGATTTCTTTGACCCTTTTTGTTGGCACCCACACCCCGAGCCTACCCATTTGTTCTAAATTGTCTCTTTTGGCCCTTTACTCCTTAAGCACTTTAGTTGATATTGTGTAGTTGATTGGAGTTGTGGTTGGAATTGGGAGGTTTTTGAGTGGAGCTAATGAAGGGGAATAATTGAAAATTTGTGAAGTAGTGAAAGGCATTGACAAGGTTGGATGAAATTGAAATAAGAAAAGATCTGATTTAAACAAAATCCAGATTGCTCCCCATATATCGCCCATCTCCCTGATATGCTGGCATTGGCGATAGGGTCGCAGAGAGAGCTAACAACTTTCGTTCTTTGAAGAGGAAAAGACCTACAAAATTTGACAATGTAGTGGTTGTCAACGAGACCCTGGTGATCTCTGATGGTGAGGGAGAAGTTTCCGAGTGCCCAAGCCTAAAGCTACTCCATCTCCTTCTTCTAGTACTGCAACTCCCGAATCAGGTCCCTCTACGCAAAAGCATAGACAACTGATTGACGAAACTCCTAAGGCTGAAGTGGAGGCCGGTGAGGGAGACAAAGTCGTGCTGCCATCTTTCCTCTCAAACCCCCATTGTCAGGTTGGTTCTCTTCTTTCTGCCTTTTACTGGTGTAATTTCTTCATATGTTGCTCTTCTCAGCGTTTCCCTAGTAAAGAGGTAGTTGTCGATACGGCTCCCATTGTTGAGCCCATGGGCAGACCTCGTGAGGTTGTTACTCCCATTGCTGCAGGAATTAATGTATTTGAGAGCCCAGGCATTGTGACTGACCACACTGCTGAACTGGTTGGTCCTTGCGAGCAGAGACACCATGCCGACTATAGTCACCAGAAGCTGCTCGAGGTTGCCACATGATGCTCTCTCCGGGTATGTTTTGTTGGCCCATTTATTCGCAATATTATGAATGGATTTTCACCTTCCCTATTTTTAAGCATCTTTTTTCATATCCGTTCAAGGGTTGATAGTCTACTATGAAATCCTTCGCTGAGGGAGCTTGAAAGAAACTCTGAAGGAGGAGAATGATGCCTTGTAGGGACAAGTCGCTAGCTTGCAGCCCTTTGTGGAAAATGTAGAATAGCTAAAGGGTAGATCCAAACAACGCACAAGGCCTACCACTTTGAGCAAATGAAAAACAAGAAACTCAATGCAGCAGTGAGTAATGAGGCCCGCAAGCACAAACAGATCGTAGAGACTCTTCAGTCGTTCCTCCAGGAAGCCAAACTTACCTGAAAAATACATTATGCCAATGTGACTCGCCTAGATACAGTTGAGGACAGCTTGCGATAAAGGTTGTCAGAGGTGGAGGAGAAGGTCAAAACTACTTAGAATGACGCTTATGAAGCTAAGAGTCTTTCCTCATTCCTCTAGGATAAAAACGATAAGCTGCAAGACAAAGTGGCATCATTGGAGAAGGTCTGTAATAAGCTCCGCTATGATTCCCAGCGGACGGAGAAGAAGATGAATGCACTAAATGCTCGGCATATAGCCGATGTAGACCGTGAGAATCTTGCAGCTGCTCGGCATATGGCCGAGGTAGACCGTGAGAATCTTGCTGCTGCACTTTCTACCTTAAACCTTTGTGACAACCCTAGCTTGGACCTAGCCGTTGAGATTGCTACATTAAATAAGGGGAAACCGCAATTGGTGAAGCATGACCTTCGCGGAGTGTTAGTGTTGAAGGTAGTCCCCCAAGGGAGAATTAGAGTCCCCCACCCCCCCGAATTCCTCAAGTCTTGAACAGTTGCTCGTTTTTGGGCATGGTTGTTATGTCATGGTCCATTTTGAGGCTTTTTGACTTGAATTATCTATTACTTTGTTTGTGATGATTTTAGTTTCTGCTGTAAATAATTTTCTTAGATAATGATCTTGTAAAGTCGTGCACACATGGGCGTGTGCGTTAGGAAATTAGACGGCTTCTATTTGAGTGACGGATGCCCTGTCTATTTTAGTTTCTAGAATGTTTTGGCATGTGCGTCCGTTGATTGCATGCCAGAGGCTGATGGCTTAGGTTGCATATTCGGTAGATAGATTTTATTAGGGAAAGGCTCGCATCCACAAGGGGACGACATTAGCCTGTTGTATGTAATGGGGCATTTTTGCGTTCAACCTAGAATGCATGTGTTTGTCCACTCGAGAGTTTTGGAGACTTTACTGGCACTATGTGGGCAGGCGTCCCCACTAACATGTTGGTACAATTTATTGAATTGACGATTTCAACTTACGAATAATGTCTGGTGCATGAACTAGAAGCGATCTAGCTTTAAGCGAGTAGTTTACCCAATTTTTGTAGCGAAAAGTAAGTGTACTACTTAAACTTAAGTTGTGTCTGGGCTATGAATATCTGGATCGTAGATAGATCTGATTGTAAAATTGACTAAATAGAATAATAGTTTTATTAATAAAGGTGGGGCTTGGCCCGAACTATTGTGGGTGAAAACTTGTAACATAATTGATAAGCATGAAGATATTGTAATTAAAATAAAAAAATAGACTAGAGACTTAAATAAAGTAAATAGTGAAAAGAATTGTACTTTCCAGTGCCCACTCTATTTCCCTCAAAAACTTTCAATCAACCTAATAGTCTGAGCCGTCGTCCTGGTTGATTGACGTTTTAGGGTCTTCATCAGCCTGAAGGAGGTTAACCTCTGTTGCTCTGTCGGGGACGATTGCTCCTAGGACAGCTGTCGTATAACATTCCCTTGCCACTTCCTGGTCTTCATTGAACTCTTTTACCCCTTCGGTAGGGTATTTGAGTTTTTGATGTAGGGTGGAAGGTACTGCTTTGACCTGATGAATCCTTGGTCGTCCTACGATGGCAGTATCCCCTCCTTTGCTTACCTGGAAGGGCACAATGTTTTTGCCCCTGGTATGCGTGTTGCAAGATTTATTTCTCCAACATATTTTTCACAAGAATTGTTGAAACCGGCCAATGTCTAGACGCTTGGGGTCATTTTGTCTTCAAATCCCATCGCCCGTAGGGTATCCCACTTGATAAGGTTTACGGCGCTGCCAGCATCGACCAAGACGCGCTTGACATCTGTATCCCCTATTCTAAGTGATATGACCAGGGCGTCGTGGTGAGGAGTGGTTCAACTGGTGCTATCTTCGTCACTGAACAAGATCAACTCACCTCGGGCGTGGCCTCCATCCAGCGCTACCTCGCTCTGATTTGAATCGTTAAACAGAATTGGGCCACCAACTATCACGTTGATGAATCTTGTTATACGCAGTGCACCTATTCAGGACACTACAAGGGGGATTGAATAGTGTCCTCTGATTTTCGTCTAAGAACTTGACTCCTCCTCACAAGAACTTAGCTTTTGTGCTAATTATTTCCAACACACAACAAACACCAAAGATAAAACTAAAGATAAAGAACACGATGTTTTTACGTGGAAAACTCCTTCCTCAAGTGAGAAAAACCACGACCTATACTTTGAAAATTTTAAATCACTTACACTAACACAATGAGCAAGTTTTAGATTACAAACTCTGTAACCAAGGGGCTGCTCTCTAGACCCTAATACACTTAAAGCTAAACTCTAGTTTTTACAAATTATTCTCAAAAGTTTCAACTAGAACAGTGCTTCTCAGATTAAGCAAAATAGGTAATAATATAAATTCAAGTTTACACGACAACAATAATAAAGAACCTATTCTATAAAATGAATAAGCACACAATTCCTCAATGCTTGTCTTTAGTTGTCCACTCATTCACGATCAATGACTGATTTGCCTTGTGTTTGCTCTCAACTCTTGTGATGAATGAATTAATGCGGCGTCCTCAACTACTTGCTTTTATAGAGTACATGAAACCCTAGTAATTTGTCACTAGGAATCTTCTTAATTATGGTACCTGAAGATCTCATGTGATATACTCTTTGTGTAGCACCAACTTTACGTTCACACTTTATAGAGACAACCACAGCATGAACTCTTTGCTGACTAGGATAATTAAACGTGCACTCGTCAAGTTTTTTTTAGTACTGCTTTATTTGCAACTTATGATCTTTTTGATCAGTCATGCCTAAGGACTAGGTTTTTCACTAGGTCTTTTGTTTGTCAATCTTCAAAATAATAACATTCTTAGAAAATTCTCCCTTTTTGATGATGACAAATAAATGTTGCTAAGGAACATGTACATGCAACCACCAAGACATAATACCAAGAAAAAGATTGAAAGAAAAAAATTTAAAACAGATGAATTGGCTCACAAATAACCCAATATTTTCTTCTTCCCCCTTTTGGCATCATCGAAAAGATCTTTAAAACTTGCAAGAATAAGTCATTAAAGTCCAACCTATAGCACAAGGCATCATGTTAACTAAACAAGAACAGACATAATATATTCAAGGGCGTAACAAGACAAAATAGAAAGAAAACATAGCAAACCAAGCAATTTAAAATCAATTATCCATGGCACAATCCAGGTGTAGCCCATTAAGTACAACCCTAAACCAAACCAAACTAAACTATCCTAAATGCACATTAATAAAAACGAGAATGATGAAAAATGATGGGTTCTAGGTTAAGAACTTGGAAAGGCAGATTCTATGGTCGAAGCTTGAAGTGCTTGACAAGTGCGTTCAGGTTTGCATAATTCTTAGCTCATTCAACCACCAAGTAACTTGGTGTTTATTACTGTCAATAGTCAAGCGATCGATCTCGTGATCCTTCTTCTTCAGCTGGTTCTTCAGATCTTCATTCTCAGCCTCCAGTTCTAGCAGATGTTGCTCCAATTTCTTCACCACTTCAACAGCTTCCTCTGGTCCAACGTTTTCACTCTCATCAGCTTTTTCTACCTTGACTTGCATGGGACATTTGGATGCCCTCTTCTCATTAAATAAATCACATGTCTTTAAGACATTCATGCCAAACACTTTATGATGTGTAGGCTTTTTCCAATTATTAAGAGGGACACCAAAATGCTCAAATATCTGCTACAGTATGTAGGAATGCGCTAGAGAATGACTCTTTTTGTTAATGTCTACAATCCTTTTGATATGTCTGATAATGAGCCTAGTCAGATTAATTTGGACACACCTGTCAAGCAGGTCTATGTAAGTCAAGTCCAAAGCACATTCTTCACTGTTCCTTTCACCTCTTGGGAGAAAGAATCTATGGACAAATTCAAAGATCAACTGATGAGCTGGTTCCATCTCCTTCTTTTGAACCTTCCTTTCTTTTCTAAGTCTGGGGTTACCAGAGAAGTTCCTTGTCACTTCAAGAGGAGTAACATTGTCAATTCTTTTTAGCCATTTCAGCTTCAAGTACCTGCAATACCTTCAAGTACCTGCAATACTATTTTGCATGAACTTCTAAAATTACCCCTACCTCTTGTCTCCCAAACTCAGTCTACACACCTCCAACTTCAGAATACACTCTCCTCCCAGCTATACTGCACTTGGTGTAGAACTCTCTCACTTCATCCACAAACATCTTTCTTCCTTTGAGAACAACTTAGTCCAGCCTTAGACATCCAACTTTGCAACAATATCTTTCATTTTTGGGTCTTGTAGGTCAGTCAAAATACTCCCATGCAGCACAGTTTTGGTTGAGTAGTAAGAAACCCTTTCAATTTCTTCCTTCTTCTTCTGAAGTCTTCAAAAGTTTCAGAGTCAGAATCATCTGTGTCCTCAAAGTCCCAATCATCAAAATTGGTCTCCCTCATCTCCAGACTCCTTCTATCACCAAAAGCACCCTTTGGTGCTTTTTTCTTCTTATTAAACTTCTCAAGCTTTTGAATTTGCTGCTTTAGTGCTGAGCTAGTTGCCACTCTTCTAGGAACCACATGCTCCATATTGTCCTAAGACTCAGATTGTGTCCTCTCATCCTCACTCTCATCAACTAGTCTCTTTTTCCCAACAACCTCACCTCCTTTCATCAACCTTCTTTTCTTCCCTTTTCACTTTTTCTTTCAACGGACTTTGTTTCACTTACAAATACAACTTCCTTTTCCTCTTCTTCAATCTTTTCATCTTCCTCTCCAAACTTTCTCTTACTTTTCCTCTTCTCGGCTACTTCCTCCTTCTGAGTTTCCACATCTCCCTTCTTTCTTCTTCCTCTTTCTCCTTGTCAGATTAAGTCTAGTCAAGTGGTGCTTCATCAGTTGTTTCAAGAACTGAAGAAGGACCAGGTCCTTTGTCAGATCCTTTAACTTTCTCAGCAAATATATGACCAATATTGACTGTACCACTTACTCCTTCCTCCTCTCTCATAATCTCTAAGGGAACGACCTCCGAACTAGTTTCATTGACTGGGCCCTTTTGAGAACCCACATATTCAACAGCTTTAAATGATTCTAGTGTAATATTAACAACATCTACACTTGCTATACCTTGTTCTACACTTGGAACATCAGGTTCTGCCCTATTTTCACCAAGTCCAACATTGACTACCAACTTTTTCTACCTCAACCTTCCCTTTATTAATCTCACTACAGACTCCATTACGTCTACCGATTTAATAAGATCATCCATCCCAGTAACTAATATCTTTTTAGCTATTTTCTTAGCGCTAAATATAGACTCGTGCACAGTAGAACTTGTTTAAGCAATATCAGGTCTTACCTCTGTTGTTTGCTTGTCAGAGATGACAAGTGTCGCAGATGTACTAGTTGATTAATGTAGATTTCTTTGATCCTTTCTTAGCAAGCTTTCTTTGAATCTTTTCCCTTGCTTTTGTCAATTGTTCAGCCAACACTGAAGCACTAGCCATGGGTTTCTTTGTAGGCTTTTGTGAAGCTTGGGTTTATGATGTTTTTATGGGTGAGGGGGATGTAGATTGTGAAAGCGACATCCTGGTTTCTGTTTAGGAGTAGAGGATTTAGGGTTCTTGCAAAGTGAATTTAAGTGAATATGGATTTCTATGGAATGGGAAGTTGTTTTGTTCTCGGAAAAAAAGTAATGATGACTGAAAAAGTTAAACACCTTTTAAGCTTTTGGGAATCGCGAAAGGTGTAGATGTGATGGTTATTTAAGGGAAAGTCATTAAACTTTCATTCCAAGTGGGATGGGTTTAAAATTCAAAAGTGTAACTGATAAGAGATAAGGGCATAAAATAAGGGCGGTTACATATATATGGAAGTTTTAATGATGCACACCTAAGTCAAATCAGATTTCACATATACTTAACAAATTTTCATCCATAACGGGTACCTGGACATGGTTCCTTGTTTCAAACATGGTTTACTTCTTTTGCATTGTAAGTCCTTCAATGGGAACACATTAGATACTAACACAAGTGTATACTTAGCTAAATAGACGTACTAATTATAGCGCAAAAAATTAGAATGTACTGTAATAAAAAAATTCAAGCAAGTCAACAAGATACTTAACTCGCCAATTCTTTGGAGAATCAGGTTCTGGGCCATCCATGTATTTTGGCTACCCCCAACTCCAACCTGTTCCTCTCAAATTGAACCCTGCTCAAAGCCTTGGTGAAGATGTCAGCAATTTGATCTTCAGTCCTGCACGAATTCATAATTATTAGACCTTTTTCAACATATCTCTCAAAAAGTGATGTCTAATATCAATGTGTTTAGTTCTCTTATGCTGGATTGGATTCTTGGCAAAGTTGACTGAACTGTCACTAAAAAATGGGCACTAGTCCACTCTTGATTCTGAAGTCCTCTAGTTATTATTTGATCCATAGCAATTGTGAACAACAAAAGGCAGCTGCAATATACTCAGCCTCAGCTGTGGAAAGAGCCATAAAATTGTGTTTCTTAGTAGCCCAAGAAACTAAGAAAGGACCTAAGAAGTGTGTCATTCCTGACATGCTCTTTCTATCCACCAAATGGCCTACATAATCAGCATCATCAAAGCCAATCAACTCAAATATACCACCCCTAGGGTACCATAGGCATAATTCTTGAGTTCCTTTTAGATATCTTAATATTCTCTTAATAGCAGTCAAGAGGGACTCCTTGGGTTTGGACTGAAATCTTGCACAAAGTCCTACACAGTAAACAATGTCTGGATGACTAGCAGTGAGATAGCGGAGAGAACCAATAATTCCCATATACTTGGTTTCATTTGTAGAAGGACCAAGTTTGTCCAGATCCAACTTTGTTCCAGGAGCAATAGGAGTATCAATTTCCTTAGCTCCTTCCATATCAAGCCTCTTTAGCAATTCCTTGATATACTTCTGTTGGTGAATCATAGTTCCTTCAGAAGTTTGTTTGATCTGCAACCCAGAAAGAAATTCAGTTCTCCCATCACGCTCATCTCGAACTCGCTTCCCATAGTTCAGAAAATTCTTTACATAAACTCTTATCTGTACTACTAAAGATGATATCATCAACATAAAGTTGAACTACAAGCAAGTCCTTCCCTTTCTTCCTCAAAAATAGTATGTTGTCAATCTTTCATGTTGTAAAGTTTTTCTTGCTACTGTTCTTGAGTAAGAACCCTGACAACCTTTCATACCAAGCTCTGGGTTCTTGCTTCAATCCATAGAGTGCCTTGTTAAGTTTATACACATGATCAGGGAAATCATCGTTGACAAACCCAGGTGGCTGGATTACATATACCTCTTCATTTAGATAACCATTTAAGAATGCACTTTTCACATCCCTCTGATGCAGTGTGAATTCTATGTAGGTTGCAAAGGCAATCAACATTCTTATAGCTTCCATCCTTTCCAATGGTGCAAAGGTTTTATCATAGTTAATTCCCTCTTCTTGGCTGTATCCTTGAACTACCAATGATAGATCTGTCTTTTGGCTTAGGAACTAAGTTCCACACCTTGCTTCTTTTAAATTGGTGTAGTTCTTCCTGCATGACAATCACCCAGTCTGAATCTTCCAAGGCTTCCTTCAGATTCTTTAGTTCCATGGCTGAAAGAAATGCAAAGAATGCACAGATATTCTTTAATGTAGACCTGGTCATGATGCCTGTGTCTAATTCAGATAAAACATTCTCCAAAGGATGTGAACTCTGAGGCTTCTAGGGTCTTGGCTGTATTTGATGTAAAAGGCCTACATCTGTATTTTGAGTAGGTTCAACTTCCTCATCATTTTCATCATCACAGTTGTTCCCCCTGCCATGTTGACTCCATGTTCCCCCTGAGTCAGTTCACCATCATTTTCTTGCAGTTCTTTCTTTTCTTCTGGATTTTTTGTGGCTTCATCAGGTTCTTCTCGAGGAAGACCTATGGCCTGGTCCTCACCATCATCAACAACCTTGTCTGATTCATCAAACACAACATCCATGCTTTCCTCAACGCTTTGTGTTCTCTTGTTAAAGACTTTATAGGCTCTGTTTTGAGTGGAATACCCCAGGAATATTGCTTCATCACTTCTAGCATCAAATTTATCTAGAGGTTCCTTTCTATTGTTGCACACAAAATACTTGTATCTAAAAGGTCTCAGATATGCAATGTTTGATTTTCTATCTCTGAGTAATTCATACGGGGTCTTGTCAAGAATTGCTTTTATTGAGCACCTTTTCAGCAAGTATCAAGCTGGGTTAACTGCTTCAGCCCAGAAACTACTTGCTAATCCACTTGAAAATAGCATAGTTCTTTCCATGTCCTCCAGAGATCTGTTCTTTCTCTCAACTAACCCATTTTACTGTGGGGTTCTTGGTGCAGAGAAATTGTGATCAAAGTTGTGCTTAAGGCAATATTCAGTGAATTTTGCATTCTCAAACACCATGCCATCATCAAATCTAATGCTTACTAATTCCAAGCTCATCTTTTTCTGCGCACAATACCAGCCCAATCTTTGAAGTTGTCAAATGCCTTATCCTTTGAAGCAAGGAAAAAAGTCCATGTGTATCTCGAGTAATCATCAACTATCACGAATACAGACCTCTTTTCTCTGCTGATTCTGACTTTTATTGGGCCACAAACATCCATATATACCAACTCCAGTGGTTTTGAAGTACTTACCATTTTCTTTGACTTGAAAGATGATCTAACATATTTCACCCTAACACAAGCATCACACATTTTGTTCTCTTCAAACTTCTTGATAGGCAGTCCACGAACCTGTTCCTCTGAGGCTAGCTTGCTAAGTTATGATAAACTTGCATGTCCCAATCTCTGGTGCCATAGCTGTGACTCATTTTTTTGTACATTCAAACAAGTCAAATAGTTTTCTGGAAAAGAACCCATTGAAGCTTAAATACACATTGTTCATTCTTTTTCCTTCCATGACCACTTTCCCACTCTGTAGGTTCTTTACAATGCAACATACAGATGAGAAGCTAACTTAATTTTCTTTGTCATATAGTTGGGAAATACTCAGCAAATTATGTCGTGGTCCATCCACACAATACACATATTCAATTGTGTGATTCAGTGATCTCCTAACATTTCTAACGCCAACTATCTGACAACTCTTACCACCACCAAAAGCCACACTACCCCCTTGAAATGCTTCGAGTGAGAGAAAGTTCCTTCTATCTCCTGTCATGTGCCTTGAACGACCGCTATCAAGAATCCAGCTTGGGTTGTTCACTTCCACTCCAGCCTGTTAGGGGTTAGTTTTAGGAACCTAGACAAGCTTGGGTCCCTTCTTATAAGAAAAATGATGAATTAAATCCTTCCTGGCCCAACTAGGTAGATTTATCCTTTCTGTATAGTGATCAACATTTCCACAGAAGGTGCACAACATATTATCAGGGAGTCCTACATATTTTCTTTTTGGATTGTAACGTGGTAGAGGTTTTCTGAAGCCTAAGCCCTTCTTGCTTCTGTTCTGGTTTTCAAGAACCTAGTTAATATCTTCTGAGGACTTATTCCATTTAGTGAGTCTTGTGAGTTCATAATCAGTCTTTTCAAGCTTTTCTTACATATTTCTGTTCTTTTCAGTTTCTTGATAAAGAATTTTTTTTTTGTTCAGTTTAGCTCACTCTCAAGAAAAGTTTGAACCTCACTGATTATTGCTTCCCACTAGCCTCTGTCATCTTACCAATTTATAATTCTACTTCTGAGACTTTATTCTTAGTGGCAAGAACCTGTCCATTACATGAGGCATTGGCTTCCTCAAGTTCAATATTGGTTTCTTCCAGGTTCTTGCACTTGATCTTTAATTCAAACAAAACTACAAACAGTTGGTCTTTCTCAATACTCAATTCCTAATAACCCTTAATTATAGTGGCAGTTATTAGCGTAAGGCTTTCATTTGAGTATGTATGAAGCTTTTCTTTAAGATCAGAAAGACTTACCTCAGCTGCATGAGTAGATTCCTCATCGCTAATTGCCATGAGATGTGATTCCTTCTTCTTGAGATCTTCCTTGTACAGTTCCTTCAGCTTGTTCCATATCTCCTTTACAGTAGAGCATCCTGATATTTTCTCCAGCATATTGAAAGTCATCCGATATCTTGAAGAAAGTATGGCTTTGACATTTTCTTGAAGCCAATCCAAATCATAAATATCTAGTTCTTCCACCAGTTTGGGTACCAGAGATCCATTTGGAGCTCTCTTTACAGGGACATAAGGTCATCTTTTAACAATAACCCAAAGGATGTAGTCCATTGCCTGAAAGAACATTTTCATCTCTCTTTTCCATTTTTTACTGTGAATTCTTTCAAACAATGGGGTTTTTGTTGGATCCTTTCCTTCAGTTATTTCAAATATATCATTCTTCTGTGTGATTTCATTCGTCAGTCCCATCAGTGCTAGTGTCCACTCATCATCTGATTCTTTCTCTCCATCCGACTTGCTATCAGTTGGTCCCCAAGTGGCATAGAAAGCTTCCTTCTTCTTTCATCTTTCAGCTATGAAGTTTGTTGGATGCCTAGTTTTCTTTTTATCCATGTCTTTGTCTTTTTCTTTATCCTAGTCCTTGTCCTTGTCGTTGTCCTTCTCTTGCTCTTTTTGAGCTTTGTTCTTCATCCACTCAACTTCCTACATAGGATAATCCATGACAGTATGATCCTTCTTGAAACATTTGTAGCAACCTGAGTAATCTGGACTATCAACAATGTTCTTCTTACCAATCGTGTCCCTAGCTTTCTTCTTGAATCCCTTGAACTTACCTAGGTTGAGTTGTTTTCTGAGAGCACAACACATGGCTACCTCAACCTCATGTATATCAAGTTCACCTTTTGTTGCCTCTAGTGTTAAAGTCTTTTCCTTCATGGGTGCAGAATTGTTTCTAGACTCCTTCATCATTTCATGAGTCTTAAGACTACCAATCAGCTCTTCCAGCTTTATGGACTTGAAAGGCTTAGATTTGATGATGACAGTCACCTTTGGTTCCCATGAGTGAGGCAGTGTTCTGAGAACCTTGTCTACCATCTTTATCTCTGCAAGGTCCATATCCAAAGGCCTCATCTCATTTGTAATGATGGTCAGTCTGGTCATCATATCTTGAATTGATTCATTCTCTCCCATAGTGAACAATTCAAATTATCTTTTAAGCATGCTACGTTCAGAGTCCTTGACTTGACTAGTTCCTTCATGTGCAACTTCTAAAGCTTCCCAGACTTCCTGGGCAGTTTTGTATGAGGAAACTTTATTGAATTCCTCGGGGCCAAGAGCACATATAACTAGCCTTTTAACTTTATTATTCTTCTTTATCATCTTGTAGTCTGCTTCATTGTACTGAGACTTATCCTTTAGTGCAGTTAGAGCAGTAGCTCCTTCACCAACAGTCTTGGCCGGAATCAAGGGTCCTTCGGAAACAATTAGCCATAACTGATAGTCTTCAGCACAGATGAAATTTTCCATCCTAATCTTTCACAACACATAGTATTGGCCATTGAACTGTGGTGGCCTTAAAACAGAATGTTCTTCAGTGATAGTCAGTGGTGAACTTATAACTAGATCTTTCTCTAGGTGTTATCTAAAACATGAGAAGACATTCACTGATACCATGGTGTCCTCCACTAACACAATGAGCAGATTTTAAATTACAAATCTGTAACCAAGGGGCTACACTCGAGACCCTAATATACTTAAAGCTAAACTCTAGTTCTTACAAATAATTCTCAAAAGTTTCACCTAGTACAGTGCTTCTCAGACTAAGCAAAATAGGTAATAATTTAAAATCAAGTTTACACGACAACAATAGTAAAGAACCTATTCTATAAAATGAATAAGCACACAGTTCCTCAATGGTTGTCTTTAGTTGTCCACTCATTCACGATCAATGACTGATTTTCCTTGTGTTTCCTATCAACTCTCGTGATGAATGAATGAATGCGGCTTGCTCAACTACTTGCTTTTATAGAGTACATGAAACCTAGTAGTTTGTCACTAAGAATCTTTTTAATTATGGTTACTGAAGATCCCCTATAGTATACTCCTTGTATAGCACCAACTCTACATTCACACTTCATAGAGACAGCCCCAGCACGAATTCTTTGCTGACTAGGATAATTAAACCTACACTCATCAAGTTTTCTTTGTACTGCGTGGATTTGCAACTTATGATATTTTTTATCAGTCATGCCTAAGAACTAGGTTTTTCACCAGGTCCTTCGTTTATCAATCTTCAAAACAGCAACATTCTCAACGAACCTTTTAGGTTCTGACATATCTGGAGTACCCTCTGAGCTCCTATTTTTTGTGTACGTCTGCTTTCCCCTATCTGTTAGCAAATCCTTCAAGTACCCTTTATTTAGTAGACCCATTACTTCTAGAATCTGAGCCCTGCAGCCGGCAATCTCGTGTCTGCGATCTCTGTGAAAATCATAGTAGAGGTTCACATCTCTTTCTCCAGGCTCTGCCCCTAAAGTTGCTGGACCAGCGTACTTGGACGTTTTTGAGATGGTCCTTTACAAATTCTACAGCGTTGACACGCAGCCCTAACTCCTCAAACATGTTGGGTATTCTATCGATGCTAAGTGACCCCTTCTGAGGGAGCGCCGCTGCTTTTTTGATGTCATCCCGCTTTTCAATAGGTTTTGGGAAGTCATCCTCTTAATCTCTCATACTTTGCTTCCCTCTGTCTCCAGCTCGAGGTTCTTCGACGTATTTCCGTTTCTGACCCTGACGATTGGTGTCTTCGGTGATTGGATGGGTACTGCCGCTGATGATCAAGGATTGATCAGGTTCCAAACTGAGGTTCTCAGTATACTTCTGGTGTAACGCATTCCATGTCGTCAGTGGGTATTGAGTAAGACTCTATTTTAACTCTAGGGTGGCTAATGAACCCCTGGAATTCAGACTCTTGTCAAAAGCTACCACAACAATATTGTCGGGAACCAGAGGGAGCTCCATGAGTTCCCTCTGAAATCTCTCCTAGTAGTCTTTCAACAGCTCGTATTCGTGTTGGCGGATGTCAAAGATATCTTCCATGCGCTACTCTCGCTTACGGGCTCCGGAATGCGCCTTCTTCAACAAATCGTGCATCTGGGTGAATGACTCAATCGACCTCATCGGTAGCTGAATGTACCATGCAAGAGCACCTTTAGTTAAGTCGAGCCGAACCTCTTTACCAAAGCAATTTTAGTTTCTTCTTCAGTAATCTCGTTTCTTTTGACGGCTATATAATAAGCTGCAATATGCTCGTCCGGATCGGTAGTTCCGTCGCACTTAAGATTGTCCGGAAGGCAGAAGTATGGCAGGATCCTTCGACTGTTCGTTAGGATCACTGGGATCCTTTATGGAATCGTCTGCTGCATCAGCAATATTCTTTGGAACGTTGTCGTTGTCGTCTGACATGATTGCGCCTTTTCATTCGTAGAAACCTACAATTGCATGGCCTTAGGGTGGGCACTAAGCTGTTTAGGCCTAAATTTTATCGTTTAGGTAAAACAATTAAATTTGTTAGAGGGTTATAAGCAATACGGTAAATATGAAAGAAAATACAGGAAATAATGAGAGAGAATAATAGACAAGAAAGTAAAGAGTATTATTCCTTGAGAATAGCCGGATTCAGTGTGAATCGCATGATGTACAATACAATGTAAGGAAGGGCATTTATAGCTAAGATTTACCCAGTCCTAATTATGATAAAATACAAAGAATAATAAGGCCATGGGACTATATACTCAAGGCAGAGGTATATACAAAACCCTTACTCGGAGACTGTAGACCCTAAGGCGGCAGGATGTATACCTTGCATCCTACACTCGTACTGGTTGAGCGGTTGTTGCTTGAGGAGCATGCGTGTATCCTCTGCGCCCGGTGACTTCTAAGCTAAGTCTAGTCTTACCAGCTGGACTCGTATCCCCGTAATCATGGGTGGCATAATTTTGCCCATACACTAGCATCATGATAATATTGAGTATCGTCTACTTGGGTGAAATGATCTCTATAAGGCAGAATAGAACTACCAACATGTCCTTTACCCTTATTTCCCCCACAACCACGTGTCCGTCCCCCACTAGTCCCAATTGAACCTCTAACAAATTGTTGATATATATATATATATATATATAATAAAAAAATTAAAAAAGAGTAGGAAGTAGGAACAAATTTATCAAATATAACTGTATAATTGAGGTGAAGTTAAAACTTGATACTTCACTCTAATTAATTAGTTAAATACTTTATAATCGAAAACTTCAACAAATAGCTAAATCGATATTTGATAGCAACTCCAATTAAATACCCATTACTTGATAATTGAAAATTTAAACAAATATCCAAATTGATACTTATAGAAAAAAAAAAGTTTGGGGGGGGGGGGGGGGGATAGGGTCGTAGGATTAATGGGGGGAGGGCTAAAATGACCGTTTTTTGTCGTTGGACAAATGGCTAGTGGCTCCAAATAGTCATTGCCCAACTGCTAGTTCGATGTAGATTTTTTTTAATCTGGTCCGATTCGGTCCATTACCTATCAGATCAGGGCTGGTACCAGTTTATTTTTTTCGGTTCATCCAGTCGAAAGAGAGGGGGTCGGATCAGTACCGTGCCCGGTAGCCCAAACTTCGGACTGATCTGGTTTCAATGGGTATGGGCCAATTCATGCCGGTTTCTGGTTCGGTCCTGGTCGCAACAGGACCAGTAAATAGCCCTAGTGATGAGTGTATATTTTTCTGAAATGGATAAGAAAATATTTCACCTGTCACTTACTTTTTTTCTTCCTCCATCTTCTTCCTCCACCACATCTCAATTGCACCTTCATTGCTAAGACCAAAACCACAATTCCTCATTGTTGTAGAAATAAAAAACCAACAAAGCTCACCTTCACTCTACAAAATATTTTGTTCCTCATGTTGGCCATTTCTCTTTAACATGATAGAGTTTGCCACATATTGGCTTGCAGTGGTTATCTCTTCTTAGTGGTTAGAATTATTTTTAACTTCACTAGAATTCCCATAAGCTTAAATCATATTCTATAAGAAAAATAAAAGTTGCAATTGCAGCTTTAGATTTCCCGATTCGACATAAATAATGGAACTATATAGCTAGAAAATAAAATTTAATCACCACCGGCTTCCTGGTAAAACTAGTTAATTTCTTCTGAATGTGTCAGCCGAGATTTGACCTTTAGTTGTTTTCGAAAAATATTAAGCATTGTTGGTTTGGAGGAATGACTTTGTGCCATGGATTATGACTTTAACATTATCAATCTTGTCTGATGTTATAAAATAATGGTCTTTATAGCTAGGGTTTTCACTAAAATTTGATTTCTCCCTTGCTACGCCATGTTTAGAGAAGATGTGGCAATGGTGTTGGATATTCTTTTTGTTTCGTTAGTAGCTAGAATTGTAAAAATTCCTTTTTCTTCGTAAGTAAATATGTTATTACCAAACAAAGTTACAGCTCAAGCAAAAGAAAATAATGCAGTGATGGACATTTCCCATCCTGCCTCTTCCATATCACTGCATTACTATCCTATCTTCTAACAGCTACCTATGGATAGAAATTTAAAAGTTCATGTTGATTTCTCATTCTACTATGCATTCATGTTCTCTGATGAATATATTGAATAATCAATCAAACAATATCCAGCGTGGCTTGTAATCACCTAATTTTGGTTCGAAATTTAAAAAAAAATTGCTCAGAATAGTTGTGTTAATTTCCAAGGATTTTTTTCTTAGTTATTCTAGATTTATGTTCATTTTATCTTACTACTTTGATTAGTTTATTAGAAAAAAAATATTAAAATTGCACAAAAAAATATTTTCTTAATTTTCATTCTCTAATTGTTGTTTGAGTTTATTTGTGCGATTATAATTTTTGTGAATTTTAGTTAATTTGTTCGCTTGGTAGGTAGCTTTCAAGTTGGGGAATGATTTTGGATTAATAGCCATTGGGCCAATACCCAATTCATGAGAAAGGAAAAGTGTAAATGTGTAATCAGCAGCCCACTTCTCTCTACCCGCCTGATCCGCAAGCCCACAACACCTGACCCGACTCACACTTGGCCTTCATAACCTAAAAACCCCTCATTTAATCATTTGCCCCCCTAAGTCTCCTTGGACTAATGAAATTCTGCCCAAATTATATTTCTCACAATAAAAAAAATAACACAGCCCCCTTTCCCGCCACACATCCACTGTGGCTCCGTCACCCTCCGCCACCGGACCACTGCCTCCGGTTGTCGGAAATTTACAAACCATACCATTACGGAAAGCTCTCAACCCTCTCTTTCCATTTCTACAACTATTTTCTCCAAAATCTCAACCGTTTGGTGTAGATGTGAGCTTGAAGTTTCGGCAAAACTTAAATCCGACTACTTTTTGTGTTTTTCGGCAAGTTTTCTAGTTATTCATCTCCCTCTCACCCTATTTGCTCATTTGTTTTTCCTTTTTAGCCCATTCTCGTTCCCTTTTTGTGTTATTTACTTCTTTCTTTTTTGTTATTTTCGTTATGGGTTGGAAGTTATGGCCTGTTTTGGTATCGTTGTAATGGAGAGGCCCGTAAAAGGGTGAGGGGGCTATTTTGGCCCATGAGTGAGCGGGTGATGGGGCTGTTACTCCAATTTTTATTTTCCTGTGACCTTAAGGGAGCAACATATGTAATGGTTGTGATACTATGATCTTTAGAGGCTGCTATGGTGGCATTGAGGGGGCTGGTGTGTTAACAAGGCAGTGGTGCAGGATGCCCCTACTGCATTTCCAATGGAGCTTTTAGGCTGCGACGACGACATTCAAAGGTGATTGTGAGCCGAGGCAGCATAGTCGAAACGTTTCTGGCGCATTTCTTTTCGAGCAGTGGTGTTTGGATCAGATATCGCAGGTTAGATGACAAATTTTCCCCATTTTATTTTTGGCGATTTCCCTTTATTTTGCTTTGATTCTGCTGTGTAGGTGATGTTAGAGCTAAGAGCAATTATGGTTTATGTATTGGATGAAAAGTCACCGAGGTCTCGAGGAAGGCCTCAAAGCCTAACACGAAGTCCACTCCACGAGGCAAACTTACGAAGAGAGGTTGCATGACTCTTCGCCTCAGAAAATCGTCTCAGGAAACGAGGAGGAGCTAACTCAAATTATTGAGCTCGGAGCAAAAACTGTAACAACGTAACCCCGAGCAGATGCAGCACCTCAGAAAACGAGGCCTAGCCCTTGTAACTGTCGACCGTTGCTGTAGCATTTAGGAGAAAGATCGTGTGTCAACCAAGATTAAACATGGAGTAATGGCCGTAAAGGTACAATTATGATAGTTACAACGTTATTTTTTCCAGCTATAGATATAATTCTTCTGTAAACAAATAGGACAAGATGAATACAATATTCAATTATATTCTTATTTGTTGTCTCGTTTGCCACTTAACCTATTTTTTGCCTCGTTTACTTTTTCAAGCATTTCATCTAGTTCAAACTCAGTTTTAGCTCGAACATCCCTTTGATACAAGCAAATTACCAATTAAACCCAATACAAATTCAATTTTTTGTCCTATCCTGATTTAGGCCAGCACAAATTGGTGCCACCTGTGGGGAATCGGTAATAACGTTTGTTCCGAAGCCGAAGCTTCAGATTTACATAAGATGTCGATAGCCTCGACATGTCAAAAATCCGCAAACGTCAAAATGGGCGGTAGAGAAATAAATGGTATCAATCATTTCTCGGTGAGGAAGCTTGCGAAACTCTCAACCAACATGGAGAAAAGAACCCAAATGGAGAGAATCGGCGAAGAAATAATTTTCGGCGATGGAGACTGCCACGAGGAAATGACCCTTCATCATGAAGCTTTGGTCATTACCTTCAGGGTCAGTGATTCAATTGTAAAACGAGTCTTAGTAGACCCTAGGAGCTCCGTAAATATAATCAACCTCGGAGCCATTGAACAGATGTGGTTGAAGGACCTTTTCGTCCCGAAAGGAACCACCTCAGCAGGGTTTAATAATTCAGTGGAAAGAACTCTAGGGGAAATCACCCTCATAACCACTGTCGGGGGGGTTGACAAAGAAACAACTTTCCAAATAATGAACAAGGACATGACGTACAATATTATCCTCAGAAGACCTTGGATTCAAAAGATTAAGGCTGTGCCGTCAACCTTTCATCAAGTCATTAAGTTTCCTACCCCCTGGGAAATCTGTGCAATTTGAAGTGACCAGTCAATGGCTCGAATGTGCTATGCATTCACTACGCAATGTGGGAACGCCCCGATCGAGCACTCAAGGTCACGACCACGCGACCCAGAGGCCCATGAGGAGGCCCAAAAAGAAATTACCCTAAAGTGGGAAGAAAGGATTCCAACGTTCATCCAAGAACCTCAAAAGCAAAAAGCCGAGGATTCAACGATGGAAGAGTTTGAATCTCATGCGTTATTAGAAGAGTTCTCAGAAAGAAAAATATCCGTGGGCTTGGAGCTGGACGTCGAGTCCAAGGAAGCCCTTATTAAATTATTAAAAGCCAATGACGATTGCTTTGCATGGTCATACGTAAACATAGGAGGAATCGATCCCGAGATCATGACACACAAGCTGAACGTAGATCCCAACCACCACCCGGTGAAACAGAACAAAAGACCCCACGCTAGAGAAAAGAAGAAAGCGATCTAAGACGAGACCAAGAAGTTACTTGACAATGGGTTCATAAGAGAAGTCAAGTATCCAGATTGGCTTACTAATGTGGTAGTGGTGCCCAAGAAAAATGGCAAATAGAGAATGTGTGTTGATTAAACCGACCTAAATAAAGCTTGCCCTAAAGATTCCTACCGTTTACCCCAAATAGACAGGTTAATAGACTCCACAGATGGACACAAGCTTTTAACCTTTTTGGATGCATATTCAGGGTACAACCACATCCTAATGGACCCAGGTGATGAAGAAAAAACTTCTTTCATTACGGATGAAGGAACTTATTGCTACAACGTGATGCCATTTGGCCTCAAAAATGCCGGGGCAACCTACCAAAGATTGGTGTATCAGATGTTCAAAGATTACAATGGGAAAATGATGGAAGCCTGTATCGACGATATATTTGTAAAATCAGTTCAGCTGGAAGATCATTTGAAACAACTGAAGGAAGCCTTCGCGATTTTGAGGCAATACTGCATGAAGCTCAACCCCGAAAAGTGCGCTTTGGGGTTAGCTCGGGCAAATTCCTAGGATTCATTGTCTCGGAGAGAGGCATTGAAGGAAATCCTGACAAGATCAAAGCTATACAATAAATCCCCGAAGAATTATCAAGTCCGAAGGAAGTACAACGCTTAACTGGCCGATTAGGCGCATTGAGCCGATTCATTTCGAGGTCATCGTAGCGGTGCCACAAGTTCTTTTCTGTCTTGAAAAAGAATACTTCCTTCAAGTGGATCCCCGAGTGCAGGGAGGCCTTGAAAGAGCTGAAACATTATTTAGCCAATGCTCTGTTGTTGGCCAAACCAAAAGATGGCAAGACTCTGTTGGTTTACCTAGCTGCCTCCGAGGTATCAGTAAATGTTGTTCTAGTTCGAGAGGAAGAAGGAAAGCAGCAACCAATATACTATGTCAGCAAAGCCCTCCTCAATGCTGAAACAAGGTACCTACATTTAGAAAAATTAGTACTCGCATTAGTCATTGCTGCTAGGAAATTGCGCCCCTACTTCCAACGCCATTTGATAGTCGTAGTGAAAACTTTCCCCTTGAGAAGTATATTTGCATAAGCCAGAGTTGTCGGGAGATTGTCTAGGTGGACAGTCGAGCTGAGTGAGTATGACATCCCATATCAACCCCGCACATCCATCAAATCTCAAGTGTTGTCTGACTTCGTAGTCGATTTCAGTGTTAAACTTCTTCCCGAGGCAAAAAAAGAGAGTCTAATTTCAAAAGGTCTTACCCACGGAGTATGGAAGTTTTACACAGATGGAGCAACCAACTCTAATGGTTCGGGGATCAGAATAGTGCTCGAAGCCCCCACTGGGAAAAATTTAAGACATTTAATGAAATCTAAGAAGCTGGCCAACAATGAAGCTGAATACGAAGCCGCCATAGCAGGATTAAAGGTTGCCAAAGAAATGGGAGTTGAAAATGTAGAGATGTGACTCACAACTAGTGGTGAATCAAGTTCTCGGGGGATATACGGCTTGAGAGCCCAGAATGAAGCAACTCGTGGCAAGAATGCAGCAAGCGCTCTAGGCCTTTCAAAAATGGAAAGTATTGCAATTACCCCAAGAGGAGAACGCAGAGGCTGATGTTTTAGCCCATCTGGCCTCGATAGTAGCAACAGACGACCCGGGGACTGATGCCACAGTTAGGGTTCTCACGTCGGCCATAGGAAAGATGAAGCAAGAAGTGAATATGGTGAATCGACATTGGGACAAGCGAACAAAATTTATCTCTTATCTAAAGTCGGGGACTCTACCACCAGATAAAAAATAAGCGGCAAAATTCAAAAAGCAAGCTGTCCTATACACAATAGTGTATGGACAACTATACAAAAAACTTTATTGCGGCCCAATAGCCAAATATTTAGGCCCCATAAAGTGTGAATACGTGATGAGAGAAGTACACGAAAGAACGTATGGCAACCACTCAGGAGCCAAGGCCCTCATCCGCAAATTGCTCCGAGCCGGCTATTACTGGCCCGAGATGAGCAAGCATGCCAGAGTGTTCGTTAGAAAGTGCGACAAATGTCAAAGGCATGCTTCTATGATTCACAGACTAGCCGAGCACTTACACTCGGTAGTTTCACTGTGGCCCTTCATGAAGTGGGGGATGGATATCGTAGGGCCTTTCCCCCAAAGTGAAGGGCAGTGTCAAATACATACTCGCGCTCACTGATTACTTTTCCAAATGGATGGAGGCAGGAGCTTTTGCCAGGGTAAGGCAGAAAGAGGTTATCGACTTCATATGGAAAAACATCATATGCCGATTTGGAGTTCTGAAGAAGATTACTTGTGACAATGATGCATATTTCGTTGGTTCAGAGGTCACGGCTTTCTTCAAAAAATGGAGGATCAAAAGGGTAACTTCAACACCTTACCACCCGAGCGCCAATGGACAGGCTGAATCGTCAAATAGGATAATTTTTGAAAACCTTAACAAGATGATGGACGATGCAAATGATTCGTGGCCCGATGAGTTACCAAAAGTGCTATAGGCAATAAGGACAACAAAGAAGAACAGCATTGGAGAAACACCATTTTATCTAGTTTACGAGGTCGATTCATTAATTCCTGTCGAGGTGGGGGAACCGAGTCTCTGCTATGCACACTCCTCCGAGGAGCCAAATCAGAAAGCGATGAGGATAGAGCTGGATCTGCTTGAAGAAAGAAGAGAAATGGCACTGGTGCAATTGACAACCCAAAACCAACTAATCGAGGCCTACTTAAATAAAAAAGCCAAGCTATGAGAGTTTAAGGTTGGTGATTATGTCTTAAGAGCCTCGAATCAAATAACCAAAGAGAAAAACGCAGGAAAATTGGCTGCCAATTGGGAAGGCCCGTACCAAGTAAAAGCAATTGTGGGGAAAGGATTCTAGCAGTTAGCAGACCTTAAGGTAAAGCAAGAGCCTGTGAATTGGAACATATCCAATTTGAAGAGATATTATTTCTAGCAATGCGAAATGTGCTCCCGAGGTCAACAGTGCTCGAGTCTTCTTCCTTCACCCTCGAACACTGGGGGTGACAAGGAAGCAAGATCAATCAGCCATCGACTCGCAGGCTCGTAGCTCGGAAAACTATTCGAAATTACCTTGACTCGGAGACTCGGCTCCGAGCTTGAATTCTTCACCTGATGCAGTTTTTTATAAACAAAAATATGCCTAAGTATAACTAGGCCTTGTGAAAAAATTGACTCAATTTTTATCAATGGAGTAAGAATCGATTTATTTTTTTATCCATTAAAATTTTAGCCTCGGCTCAAGAGCGGTACATCGCCCTAAGCTAGCTTTCCAGCATATTCAAAGTCTTGCAAGCAAACAAAACGAAACAGTGGATACTCAAACATTCATGTATTCACAATGCTCGAATGCCAAAATAATTACAGAAAAGTAGCCTGAAGGCACAAAAACAAGAACTAACGAGCATTTACTCATGTTCACTATCACTACCCGAAGCCTCTCCTTCAGATGAGTTGTCACTGCTCGAAAGAAGTCGGTCCGAAAACCCCCGAGCTGTAGCAACGTCAACCTTGGCTTTGGAAATCTCATCATCCAAGCTAATTCCCTTTTTACACTTTTCAAGGGTCCTCAACTTGGTCTGAATGATCGCTCAATTTCTATCAAACTTTGCTCGGGTAGCCCTCAAATCCAACTTAGCTCTGAACTTGGATTTAAGCACGGAGGAAGAAGCCGGTCTCTTAGCCCGAAGGATCTTCACCTCGGCTTCGAGAGACTTATTCTTAGCGACCACTTTTGAGGTAAGTAGTGAAGTCTTCTCTTCAAACTGCTCAGTCAAACCCCTAAGCGCTGCATCGGCTACGTCAACTTGCTTCCGAAGATCAGCTTGATGACTCTCCTCTTGGGACCTCATCTCGGCCGAAAGCTTGGTAACTACACCACGAGCTCGAGAAAGATCAGCACCAAGTTGCTCGACTTCTCTTTGAGATCGATCCAAGTTGACCTCCGAGCTGGAGAGTTGCTTTTCAAGCTCAGCTACGCGAGCTTCGAGCAAAGATGTGCTGCTCGCTGAGCCTGGACATCAGCTGCCTTCATGGCATAAACATAGCCCTACAATCAAAGGGAAGAGGGTCAAAGACCCGGAAAAATATTTAAGATTAAAACAAGCAAAATAAAACCTCACATGGATTATGTGCTGAGCCCAGTAAGCCATCAAATCATCCGAGGGGATGTCCTTTAGGAGGTCGTTCTCTAAAGGCCCAAGTAGCCCTTTGCAGTTGATGGCGAACCCCATGTTGTCATCTAATAGACAAACATCTATTGGGGATGGGATGCGTCTAATCCCTTGAAGGAGGGTCGCCCTACCCCGAGGCGGGACAGCACTCTCCTGTCTCGCAGGCAATGTAGCCTCAACAGGTCTGTTGACCTCCTCGGTGGATTTCACCTCGCTGGACTCCAAGCCCTCGCGAACCCTGTCAACAACTTGGCTCGGCTCCTTCATGACCGCCCCCTTGACTACACTCCGAACCAAAACATCATCTGGTTTGTCAATCAATCTTCGTCGGGGGACCGAAGTTGATACGACCTGAGGGACTTTAGCCTTTGCTGGCCTCTTAGGCGTATTGCCTTTTCTCTTTGAACTTGAAAAGAAGGAAATGCATCACTCAAAGGGGAAAATAAAGAGAAAAGTACAAAAAATAGAAAGGAGTACCTCTCGGGTCCTGAGTAAGAGTCTCAATAGATTCCTCAATAAGATGCAAACTAGCATCAGCATCTGGGACATCGATGACTTCAGCTCGTTGTCCCCATTTCTTCTTCTTTTTTGCCTTCCTTTTCTTATCTTCTTCCTTCCCCGCCTCGGAAGGCAAGATGTTGAAACCTGAAAAAGGAGGGGAAAAAGCAGAAGTGAGAAAAAACGCATCAAGAAAATGAAACAATCAAATTGGAAATATACTAACCCGGATGTTTGCCCGACTACCCATTTTCTGCACGAGCGGCCAAAACCATCCAATCCCTATCTAACCTCCCCTCGGCGTTAATGAAGGCTTGCACCCAAGCCTCCAAATCCTGGGAGGGTTAATTGGAGGTCTCCTTGCTATAAACATGACAAAGGGTCAAGCTTTACCATACTCTTTGAAGCCAGTAATAGATAATAAAAACGAGAAAAAAGCTTACGAGTCCTATTCCACGCCTCGGAAAAACCAGGCTCGGCTGAAAGAGAAGAGGTGGGAAGGAGGACAAACCAGTCACACAAACTTCGATCCTCGGTGTCGTCACTCTTAATGATGAGGAAAAACTGGCCCGCTTGTTCAACTGCACAACCCCATCCTTATGTAGGGAAGGAGAAAACAAGAAGATCACCCAAATGGACCCCGACTTTACGACTAATGTAGTCGAGGCATTCAACGACCCACCAGAAACCAGGGCCACGTTGGGCCAAGAAAATATTATGCGTTCTGAAAAAAGGATCTGCTATAGGATGAAGAGGGAGGGAGAAACCTTTTAAAATGGGTAAGTATAAAAAAAGGACTGCCTGTTGACACCCAATTTTGTCCCTGCATTTTTCACAATTTGGCTATATTTAATTAAAATTGATAATAGTAATTTTTCAAATAAAATTGCACTATAACCTGCATTTGTGTGCGTCATACTATTATACTTAAAATACGTATAATATGGCTATTTGTGCATTTATTTAGGCTATTTATCAAAATACGTATGCTATTTGTGCAATCTAATTCATTACGATATCATTTAATAATTATATGTGGCTATTTATATTTAATTAGTATATTTGGGTCCATATATATTTATTTGTGATTAAATATATTTAGTTATAATTATTTACAATCTTTACTATTTTCATATTAATTATTTACATTTATAGGCGTTTTAATTAAATACTAGTCAATTTGAAAATTTACAACTCTAATTATACTACATCAGGTCCGCATCACCGCTCTTTGTCCACGTGTACACCACCTAAGCTCCACCTAAGCTTATACCTTACTAAAATACACATCCCTGGCACAGGTACAACTCACTTCAGAATACAGTACAAACCCTCAATGCACTTTCCTTAAACATCAGCTATACACAATATTTCCTACACCTTAATATTTACATTCGCTCTCCTAATTTCCTAAAACCCTAGTCATTACTCCCTCTTCCCCAAATAATATACCAGCCGTCACCCTACACACTCTTTCCTTCCCTCATTTCCACTAAAACGTCCATATCTATCCCCATCAAAATACAGAACCGTATCTACCACAACCACGCCGTATCTCCGCCATTTCCGCCGCAATCACGACTCTCTCTCTCTCCTATCTCTGTTCCCACAAGATCAAAGCAAATCTCCCTCTCTCCTGGCTGATTGTCTCCATCCGAAAACGAAAATGAGAGGTGTGATTGCAAATCATTCAAATTTCGGAATCAATACAAATCAGGGCAAGAAAAATGGAAGATTTTAATGAATCTCTACAACTCAAGCAAAATACGGTAAAAACGGGACAAACGGGATTGAGCCGACCCATTTCTTAGCTCTTCGACCCGATCCGAACTCAATTCCAGGTAACATCCTTCCTTTTCAATTTTTTTAAATTTAATTTTCTTATTTGAATCCTTGAATTCTCATGATAAACTATGATGTTTGACACCCGAAAATCATATCTACTCCTATGTTTAATGCGTTCAATTTAGTCGTGTCGAATATTCAAAGACTAGTTTATCACTTTAATATCCTTAGAATCAATTTATCGTCACTGGATCATTTGGACTGTTTTAACGGGAATTGAGCATCGAATATTACAGTCGCCTAACCGAATTTGCATTAGTTTAACTGAGTCGAGAAGTGTCTGATCATCTGGAATCTGATATCCTTCTTCCTATTAAAATCTTGCCATAGCACTATGCCTCGCTATAGCTGTCGATTATGTTTGGTATTGGGACTGATATTCTGGAAAGGAAGATTGTACATTGTTGGTCATAACTATAGTTGTATGAGTCATTGATTAATGGATGATTAAGATGATATTTTCCTCCCTAAAATTGTTGGACAAACTAGTATGTTACATGCTTACTATATTTACGACTCAAAATATCTTCTTTCCTTTATACTAGAATTGAATCTTCCTTGGCTTTTTGTTATTGTGTATCTGTCCAACTATACAGATAAGTGCATGGAGATACAATACATCTACTTCAAAGTTTCTACATATATATGGAAAGATGTGAATACAATTGTAGGATTGATTTTTGACTGTCTAGCAAAGGAAAATACACTTCCCTGACTTAAAATTTCAAATGACTACACTATTTTTGAAGCTCTATATGCTGCAGTTAATGGCCTGATTCCCTGCTTGCCTTGACAATATTTTGATTGATCTTTCATTCCTTTCTTAACAATGATTTGAAAACTTAAACACAGTACAATTTAACTATATAAACCAGCCCCTCCTCAGTCTATAGGACAACTTACATGCTGAAAAACACCTTCAGACACCTCTTCTCTTCTCGTTCTCTTTCTCTAGGATAGACTTTTTCAGACACCTCTTCAGACACCTTCAGACACCTTAAAGTATGAAGTGTCGTATCTGCTTTGCCTCTGTTAAGCCATCTCTGACCCTTTTATTCAGGTTTTTACTACTTTTTAGGATAGCCCTTGAGGCTATACCTTCAGATACCTCTTCTCATTCTTTTGCTTAACCTATATCCATATTATAAAGTATCGCTCATGTATTTGTTAGGGCTAGTAATAATTTGTATAAGCACCATAAGGTGCATTTAGTCATCTAGGACAGGTAGAACAACCTATATACGCTGTTAAAGCAATGACATTGGCTATCGGGGCCATTTTTAACTTTCATGTTTGCTTGTTATATGTTAAAAGGGCTGAAATAGTAATACTTGTTCAGAAGTGGACTGCTTATGTAAATTCTGAAATTGAAAACAGTTGCAAAACATAACAGGTTGTGAGAGCTTAAACTTTGAAGCCTAAGTGGTGCTGCTTCTGCAATTTTTGAACTTGTGAATTTAAGTTATCTTCTGAATAGGCTAAAAATACAAACCTGTCTGTTGTTAGATTTTTTCTGCAAATGTAAAGTTCTAAAAACTGCAGGTTCACAAAATAATTTTTTTGAAAGGTCAAAAAGTGTAGCAATGGCTTAAAATGAGACTATTTTTGCAATGGCTAAAAGTTGAGGATTATCTTTAAACAAGTTTGTACTTACAATTCATAATCTGTGGACGATTTCTTCTAAAGAATTATCCATGCTACACTCGTAAATTTCTCCAAGTTAATTAATAACTTGTGAGGGGTTTTGGACTTTGGAGGTCAAGTCCTAAAAAGTTATACTATTTTCTTTATTAAATTTATAAGTTAGTCTTTTTATATTATTTGTTTATCACATTACGTTAACATTTCTTAAATGTCATACTCACTCCTCATATATATACGTGTCTATCATTATTTGCTCACTAAATTATATAGTAATATTATCCTATTTAATTTAGACATATCATTACATTAATACTCGCTCAACATGTTGTGTGTTTAATTAGTTATAACTTTATATATATATATATATATATATATATATATATATATATATATATATATATATATATATATATATATATATTTAAATATTTTAAATTTGTTTTCCTTCTTTTAAGCAAAATTATTTTAAACGCGGCCTGATACTAAAGTCGCCACCGAAGTTAACGGTATGTGAGTATTAATGTCACAATGCCACCTTTTAGTGCCGCATATTTTTTATACTAATTATTTCATTCATGTTTAATTGCCTAGGAAAACTTGTAGGGTATTGTTCTTAAACGTATTGGCTTATGTCAACTTTATAATTTTGTGTTATACATGCAATATGATTCAATTTAAGGTTATTTTTTAAAAATTACTTAAGCTCTTATCTGAACAGTTTTATGCGCTCTCGGTGAAGTTAATTTTAATATTTTGTAGAAATGCACTAGCATTAAAACGTTATTACGATTTTATGCATATTTGAGGATTAGAGAACCTTTAAGCGGGAATTTCATATTTAGCCTTTAAATGAAACAATATGCCCACATTGATTGACGTAACCTATTTCTATTGCATGCTCTATGTATATTTTATCTCCTTAGTTAAACTTGCATATTTAAACCCAATATAGAAATCGGTCGGAAACCACATTTGTGGAACCTAGGAGGTGTCTAACCCCTTCTTTCTAGGTTAACTTGAATACTTACCCGAATCTCATACTAGTAGACCAACCCGGAGTTATTCTTTAAATTGAATTGAAAATTAATAGGTGACCTAATACGCCTAGAAAATTTATTAGGTGGCGACTCCAAAACTCTAACTCCAAACGAGTTACCCCAAGTCGGAAACCACTTGCCTTTAAAGTGGGGTGCGACAGAATGGCGATTCAGCTGGGGAAATTTATGTTCTAACCATTACGATTTTTATGATTGGGTTTATTTTATTATTTTGTTTATTTTTATTATGGGACTAACATTTTTTCTTTGTTTTGTTTCTTTAGCAGTTACATTATTTTATTTCAATCTTTTAATGGTTATTTATATTTTATTTGATTATATGAATTTATAATTGTCATTCCATCCATATTTTCCTCCATTCCTGGAGATTCACACTTTCACACACAAAGGGTGATTGCGTGAAACTCACAGTCGTTCTACTACTAAAACGCCATTTAGGAAAGACGTGCAAAATTAGTCAACTAGCGAAGTTGTTGACAGTTTGTGCATTTTCCACTTCCAAATTGTCCGTTTGGAGGAACCTTGTTGGGTCAAGCCAACTCTTAGTGGAGACTCTTGTCTAAGAACCATCCATCATGTCATATTTAGAAAAAGTTGACTTCGGCTCTTGTCTAAGACTACTAGTTCACCATGTTTGAACGAACCAAACAGGTTTTACAACCCTAAAGAATGTTTAAATATGCTACATATGCATTAATTTAAAATTAAACTTGTGTAATATAGACCTTTTGTTCTCTAAAGTATTGATCATCCAACCCCTTCCATCATTTTCTGCTGTCTCCCGCCTGCCCTTCTCGAAAGAATGGGGCCCTGGCCGTCCTATCTCATTGAAAAGGACAAAAACCATTTACTTTTCCAATCAAAGAAAGTGAAGCCACAAAAAAAAAAAAGAAAAAGGGTATATATATATATATATATATATATATATATATATATATATATATATATATATATATATAAAAAGTCAAAGTTCAATGGTAACGACTTCTTCCATTGACTTCAGGATTGTTTGGTTTCAGGGAAAGTCTCTCGCTCCTCTCCTTATAGCGCTGGCCTCTGTTTTTGATCTTGGCTCGAGCTCTGTCCTCTCCTCTCCCTATGTGAGAGTGGCTGTTTGAAGCTTCTCGTATGAATAGTCAAAGCTCGGACTTAGGAGCTGCTGGCCTTTGTTGATCCGCTTGAAGAGTGTTCTCACGACCCTGCTACATCACGATCGTTTATTCCCAAGGAATAGAGTATTTTGGTTGAAAGTTGTCACAAGTCACGAAGACTTGGAAGATCAAAGAAAACATAGACTTTAAACTGATTGTTCCACTTTTATCAATTATTTATTTCTATTTACCTAAGATCGTTATTTCTACATTTATACCAAAAAATTAATTATTTAATAAAATTATATTTTGAGTCATGAACGAAGCTAATTTTTTTTCTACTTTCATGTAAACAAAATCATTGACTTTAAATTAATTTCTTCTATTTTTAATGTGACAGGATCACTTATTTATTTCTATTTACCCAAATGTGTTATTTCTACATTTATACAACAAAATCAATTATTTAATAAAATTATTTTTCATTCATTTTTTTTGAGTTATTAGAACAAATGGGATGACGCATAATACACGTTTAATATCATACTCAAACTTAGGAAGGCATAACATCTCTGACATGTTAAAGTCCACTAGCTAACTTCGTCCAAAAGCGTCATCAAATAACGTCTATCTTGCATATCATATGTGTTACTCTTGTTAGGCCTACCTCGGCACAAAAGAGGTCCATTGCAATATAAAACGTGATATGTTTTGCACATGAAAATTATTATTTCGACACTAACTTATTACTTTCATGTGTTAGTTTTACTCCTGCTCCTGAGGTTGACTTGTGCATTCTGGCCGAGCATCAGTACCATACGAGAGCAAAAGGCCCAATTACGACTCCTCCCCTCTCACAAACTAGAAGAAGAGGAAGACGAAATATTATGTCTGAGTTGAATAATGCTGCTCTTTGTGATGATAATAATGGAACACCATGCAAGCTTGCCCCGGCTGGGTATAACGAACATGTTACTACTTTAGAGCAAAGAATTAAAGAACTTGAAGAGAAACTGGCAATGGCCAATTTACCTGTTGTTAACTCTGCCCATTCAGGAGAGCACGTCGGTCTAAGTGGGTCAGCCCGCGGTCATACCCGATTTTGGACTCAACACGAGGCGAGTCGGGTTTCGGATTTGACTGGGTGAACTCGTTTGAGTTTAGATGTTGAAGTAGCCACCAAATATAATTTCTAAGGTGTGTTAGGTCACCTAAGTATCAACAGTCAAGTTTAATAAGTCAACTAGTCCATTCCACAGATTCTATATGGGTAAGAAGCCCAAATGACTCGGGGAAGAAGGTGTTAGGCACTTCCTCGAGTCCCACTAAAGGTGGTTCCCGTCCGAGTCTATGTTTTGGGATAAAAGCAGTGTATATCATCATAACTACTAACTTGGGAATTAATTTAGCATCTTAGCTCAAAATATAACATATATATCCAATTTATAACACATATACACAAATGGTTTTCTTATTCAGCCAATATTTAAGCCTAGGCGTATTATACGGCCTCTAATACTAAAAGCCTAATCGTAAATAAGTTATAACATGCAAAGGGCGTTCATTTTCAGATTATCTATGCAATTCTCACACTTAAACAATTTTGCACAAATGGTCCACTTTATGAATAAAGTTTAGATTTGTCAAAAACCGAAAGGGGTGTCGTTTTAAAATGAAATATTGGCCATTTAGGGTCGGTGTGAATCGTTATTAATTGTCGAGCCCTAACCTTAATGGCCCTTTTTGTGTAGCGGTCAGA
The DNA here is from genome assembly GCA_029990575.1 of Petunia axillaris subsp. axillaris. NCBI lineage: Eukaryota > Viridiplantae > Streptophyta > Magnoliopsida > Solanales > Solanaceae > Petunia > Petunia axillaris. The sequence goes on along the minus strand of JARKNS010000001.1, from coordinate 4,043,309 downwards.
TTTAGAAAATATATATGCACAGAGGCTGTTTTTGAAAATAGGTTCACAAAAGCACGCAAAGGAAAATAAGAGGTTGTCGCACGTAATAATATACATATATAGGTATAACATGCAAATACATGACTAAATGATAGTTATATCTTTTAGAAAAAAATATTTTAAAGTGTATAAGGGACCCCAAGTACTTTATACACCCCTATACACTATTAGATTAGTATATAAGAGCATAAGTAATGGTCAAAATAAGTTTATGCACTTAAAGGACCCTTTTTGAAAATGATTTTGGGCCCAGATTATTTATGTAAAAGAAGGGCAGATTCTATTTTCAGAAACAGACTACTTTAGACAGAAATAGCTCAAATAGCCCATGTCAAGTGGATTTAAGACTCAAATATTTAGAAAAGTGAGTTCTCACAATATTTCAAATCTAATATAGTGTTATCACTCGCAGAACATGTAATTTAAAGAAATAGCATGCGACTGTCAGTTTCAAAAGCAAAGAAGGCATATGCAAAGTCCTAAATGTCATGCTTTGCAACACATAGGAGTAAAGGGTTAAGAGAAGAGCCCCTGGATGGATGCACACATAATGTATGCCCCTGTTTTAAAGGATACAGGCAGGGAGTCCTAAAATATACATAAGCTGGGACAATTTCTAGTGGAAAAGCATAAAGACAAGGCAAAGGTCAAGTAATATCCTGCACTAGCAGTTTATTTAGGCATAGCTTTATGCAGAGAAGAAAGGGCTTCTCCCCAGCTCCTCAGAAACATTAAAAGGGCTGCAAATACAACCTGGTTTAGCCTCTTGAAGTTACCTTTACATATGCTTCAGGAAAGGGGTTGGCAGGGCCATAAATTGAACCCAAACAGGAAGTAACAGACAGGCAGAAGTTATACCAAAATGAATTTAAACAGCTGCAGTTTGAGCCATAAAGAAGACTACAACCTTTTATACTGTACTGACATGGTCTTTATGGATCATACGAATGCAGAGGCCCCCTTAGGCTTAAACAGAGTATCCAGAAATAAAGCAAAAGCAGAGCACACAAACAGTACAAATGAAATATAGACTGGATAGGAACATGACAAGCCAACATGCATACACATGTGCACTAAGTAATCAGAATAGAAAAGAAGTACTATAATTCTAACTATAACTCCATAATAACACTGGCACAATTTTAACAAATGTACAGAGATCAACTAGGATTAGCATAACCCCCAGACTCAAAGCAAAACCAGCAATTTAGACAAAACAGAGATAGGGTAAGAGCATGCTAAGGAAACACACACATATATAGATGTAACGAGTGGTCAAAGGTGTGAGGAGTACCTTTAAGCAATGTGAAACCAAATAGAATGCAGATAAAAAAGAGGGTACGGAATGTCTTTTTCAGGGCAGAGTGGATCTTTGCCGTGAGGGCGGGTAGTTTGGTTTGGTTCAATGACCTCATAAGTACGGGCAAGAGGGATCCTATTTTCCAATTCGAGCAGCCTCTGCTCCAGCTTAGCATAACTTTCATAGGCGACCATGCCTTGTTTCTCAGGAGTTCCATTTCCAACTTTGTCAAACTCAGCCATGATATTTCATCTCGTCCTTGTCCTTTTAGGTAAAAGGGGAGGTGTTGGGATTGATCCTTTGGAGCTCAACCGGTATTGCGGCGCGGCCAGAATGCACAAACCAAACTATCATGGACTTGGGGACTGATACATCAAAAACAAAAGAGAAAATGTGAGTATACGTTAGTTTGAACAAAATCGCGTCCTATCATGCATGGGACCTCTTTTGTGCCAGAGGAGGGCCTATCGCAGATTCGAAGTAATGTTTGCACCAAACACATCATTCCATTTGACTAAGCATAATCATCACAAGTCTAAAACAACAAAATTTTATTTGATTTGCTCGGCTTTATTACAACCAATAAAAGATGATGACTTGATTAAGACAAAAAAAAAAAAAAAAGAGGGACAGGACGACTTGATTCGATATGACTAGACTAGGTGCCAAGCAAAGAGACTCCAGATTCAAACATCAGCTCCAGCGTCTTCCTTTTCCTTCTCTTCCTTGGCTTCTTCCTTGGGTTTGCGAACCAAACTAATGAGTGGAGGATCAGCAAATGTCTCCAGCAGGTCTTTCCCAATCTCCATGTCACCGAGAGGTTTTATGAAGAACTCGCAGATTTCCATTCCCTTTGCTTCCTTCTCTTCCAGCGGTACTGACTTAAAATACTCTCCCCATCCTTTGAGCAAATCTTGTAAATTCCCAGCAGCTTGCCTTGCAATCATGACCTTGCCGGTCCAATACTTGAGTTCGTCCCCTTTGATCTTATCCTTGTATTGTCTCCTCATCTCCCTTTCTTGTGTCACCCTTAACTCCTTCTTTCTTTGGTCAAACCCGTGTTTCAACATCTTGTATTTTTCAGCAGTATTTGGAGCTCTAGCTTTCCTTTTTAGTGTAGTCTTAGACCGAAACCTTGCCTTATCTTCGCCGAGCCATTGAGGGTAGGCCAGGGTAGCTGTGGGGTTCGCCCTACTGTTTCGACCACGAAAAAACTGCGTAGTAAGCCTCTTCTCCCACATTGTCAATATGGTGAGAACCATTGGATGCTCGATGTCCTTCATATCAATGTTGAAGCTTCTTTACTCAGTCAACTGCGGGGTTTGTTGCGTCATTCCCACTTGTCGAAGCATTCTTAGAGGAACATAGTGATGAGTTCCTCGAAATCTAATCAATGTCAAGAAAGTGATGTCTTGACCTTGTATGGAGACAATGAAGCCACAATTTTCAATCACCCATTGCACCTCTTGCAATTCCTCGAGCTTGGTGTACCAACCCTCCATGTTTGCAGGGTATTCCCATGCCACTGTTCCAGCCATACGGGTACTATTTGAGTGGATCCCTCCTTGCCAAGAGGATTTTGGTGCCACCGTACTGATGGGGACATTGTGCAAGTGTTCTATCAACCATATTTGCAGCAACAAGTTACATCCCTCGAAGAAATCTCCTCCCCTCCTACATTTGGTTAAAGCCCTATAAACTTCTCCCAAAATCATTGGAACCAAGCTTACTTGACGTTTGAAAGCACCTTTGCGCAGGCCCCTACTACTCTCCCAAGCCTTATGTCGATCTTGCCTCCTTTCTTGAGGAAAACTATGCTTCCCAGAAAAGCGATGATGAAAGCATTTGATTCAGTCCACTCCCAATCTTGAATCTCCCACGCCCCAGCACATTCGTGTCTAAGTGTTGTATCTCCAAATCTAGTATGCAAGTATTCCAACGTTACTTTCCCATCATGTACCCCCCTCGACATATGGATCATAAAGGGCTCCCAACAATTCAATGAACTCCTTAGATTCCACGTCTCGGGGATAAATCATAGTCTCGGGTCCAAGCTTTAACCCTGCTAGTCCTCCAAATTCTTCTAACATTGGTGCCAGCTCGAAACCATTGAAATGAAACACAACCCTTTTGTAGTCCCAGAAATATGTAGCAACTTCAACCAAACCAGTTATAGCGGTGTAGTTTTTGAGAGCTACCAACTCTCCCAACATCTTTTAAGCATGAGCTTTGCTGACAATGGCCAAATCTTCCCACCAGAGTCTAATCAAGTGAGGATGTTGGGAGACGATCTCAAATTGGAGAGTACCCTTTGCAGCCATGTCTGAAAATAAAACAAGAAATGGTAAAGACCAAAACATTCAAATAGTTTTGATCATGTTCAAACAGACGATCAATGTTTTGTGGAAACGTTTCTTTGAATCAATGCAGAGATGCCAAGGACGTATAACCTTCCTAGGTTTGTCATTTGGAATAGGTTTACCAATGGACTATTACGTGCCAAGGACGTATAACCTTCCTAGGTTTATCATTATGCAAAGAAAGTGAAAACGAATTTTGTAGCCAATTATTCTCATAAATTCCCCAACATTTGAAAATTAGTACATGATAACTTTGAAAAAGTAAAATACAAGAGAAAAATGAAAATGACACTTTGACTAGGCAGCACGCTCCTTCTCCACATTGGATTTCTTTGCTTCTCATGTAATCTCCTTGACTTCTTCCATAGCTGCGGTCAAGTATCCTTTGGCTGCTGCCAAGTGTAGGATGTCTATCTCTGCGCACTTAGAATTCCATTACTCAAGTTTTGTCTCCAACACCTCTATCTTTTCCTCCAGTTCTAGTGCACGTTTCTTCCACACTTTGATTTCTTCTTTGTTCTCTTTATCCATTTTAACAGCTTTCAACATGAACTCTCGGTATCGAATTTGAGCTGCCGCTTCACGATCTCTTATGTTATTCCCTCGACTTGGTCCTACTACCACATTTCCCTTTATACTAGAGCGCAAATAGCTTTTGTAGTTTGGTTCGCATCCAGCGTTGTATCTATCATGTGCTAGCGATACTTCTTCCATGACTTGTCTTCCTACCCAGGATTTCCTAATGCTCTCGACTCTCGGAACAACATCTCCAGTGTAGTCAAACTGATATTCTTTCGTGTCTGGTATCAATGGTATGATTTGCTTCCTCCCTGCTTGCCTCATCACTCTTAACGGTTGGTAAGGTTGGAGACCTCTTAACCCTATAAGTATCACAAAGGATGCCTTCTTAGAACTAATGATAAAGTCTGATGAAGAAAACCAAGTGAACATCCACTAAATTGAGTCCTCCGTTATGTTTTCAAATAATTTTACCCATTTCTCTGTGCTGCTTGGTTGTTTGAGTTTTGAAACTCCGTACCATTCCCCAAGCAAGTAGTTGTAACCAGCCGGCTTGGACAACGCTTGCACACTTTTTTGATTTCCTCAAATGTTCTTTGAACAATGCCTGTAGTAGAAGATTGCATCCTTGGAAGTATTTTGCTCCTCTTTTGCAACAACCTAAAGCCCGATAAATGTCTGCTACTATCATAGGAACTAACAATCAATTCCCTTGAATACTGCCTCGGCAACCATGATAAGTCTTGAACATATGTCGTGACTTGAACTCTCGGGGAAAACCATCACTCCTAAGAAACAAATGGCAAATGCAAGTGGTCTAGCTCTCCTGCAATCACCACAAGACTCGAACTCTTTCTTATTGTTGTCGATTGCACTCAAGTACCCAAACTGAGTGCAGAAATAGGAAAAGGGTATTTTCTTTTATTGTAAGAATTCCACATTTACACTCGCTACCATCCCTAACTTTTTCTGAAATCTTCAGCCATGGGGGCGCTAGGTACTAGTATGCGGCCCCCTTGCCAACTATGTTTGTCCAACCTCGAATGTGACACGAACCCCCATATTTCTTCCAAAAAAAGTGTTAATTCAACATCCCCAAATCTAAACACGTTCAATTCTTTATCCCAAAATGACACTGATGCTTCAATCATCTCCTTACACGGTTCCATTTCTAATTGTGAAACCAGATGACCCAAGTATTGACGTACTTCGGTTTGCTCTCCTAGTGACAGGTTACTCCACCAACTAGTTAATAAAGGAGGTGCGCCCATAGTCATTCCAAAATGGTGGAATTTTTGACTCATTGTGACCTAAAACATAAAGAAAAATAAAAGATTAAAAACTCCGTCCTCTTTGAGAATAATTGGGCAAATCAAAATGCGTTTTCATTCTCGTCTCACTTTTTTTTCTCTTTTCTTTTCTCTCAAATGCACATAATCATGTCCAAACGTCCCTTTGGGGTTGAAAAACCCGTTTAGGCAGTTTGGACAAGTTGAAGACTAGTCGGCTCATGGGGAGCCCCTCCTATGGTATAATGCATGCTTATTACTTTAGAAGAGTGGTGTAATTCTAGACACGGTCCCCAAGGCAGACGACCAAGGAGTGGGATCACTTGAAATTGTTGGCTATACCACGGACCAACTATATTCCAAAGTGTCCCTCTTAAAAGGTGTTTTGGTGGTGAAGCGACCATGGGATCCACGTAATCGCCCCGTGTGTGTAAAGTGTCGTTTCCCAGGAGTGGGGGAATATGAGTGAAATATGCAAAATTGTCACATTGAAATTTAAATTCAATACAATAAATAAAGTTAAAAAAAAAAACAAAAAAGGAACCAAGTTAGAATAATAATAATAGTATGAACAACAAGATAATAATTAAATGAATCCAAAAAGTAAAGACTCGTTGTGGTTAGGACTTTGAGTATCCCCAGCGGAGTCGTCATTCTGTCATACCCGATTTTGGACTCAACTCGAGGTGAGTCGGGTTTCAGATTTGACTGGGTGAGCTCGTTTGAGTTTAGATGTTGGAGTCACTACCTAATATAGTTTCTAAGGTGAATTAGGTCACCTAAATATCTACGGTCAAGTTTAATAAGTCAATTAGTCCATTCCAAAGATTCCATATGGGTAAGAAGTCCAAATGACTCAGGGAAGAAGGTGTTAGGCACTTCCCTGAGTCCCACTAAAGGTGGTTCCCGTTCGAGTCTATGTTTTGGGATAAAAGCAGTGAATATCATCATAACTACTAAATTGGGAATTAATTTAGCATCTTAGCTCAAAATATAATATATCTATACAATTTATAACACATATACACAAATGGTTTTCTTATTCGGCCTATATTTAAGCCTAGGCGTATTTTACGGCCTCTAATACAAAATACCTAATCGTAAATAAGTTATAACATGCAAAGGGCGTTCAATTTCAGATTATCTATGCAATTCTCACACTTAAACAATTTTGTACTAATGGTCCACTTTACGAATAAAGTTCAGATTTGTCAAAATCGGAAAGGGAGTCGTTTTAAAATAAAATGTTGGCCATTTAGGGTCGGTGTGACTCATCATTAACTGTCGAGCCCTAACCTTAATGGCCCTTTTTGTGTAGGGGTCACATTTTAGAAAATATATAGGCAAGGAGGCTGTTTTTAAAAATAGGTTCACAAAAACATGCAAAGGCAAATAAGAGGTTGTCGCACGTAATAATATACATATATAGGTATAACATGCAAATACATGACTAAATGATAGTTATATCTTTTAGAAAAAAATATTTTAAAGTGTATAAGGGACACCAAGTACTTTATATACCCATATACAATATTAGATTAGTGTATAAGAGCATAAGTAATGGTCAAAATCAGTTTATGCACGTAAAGGACCCTTTTTGAAAATGATTTTGGGCCCAAATTATTTATGTAAAAGAGGGGCAGATTCTACTTTCAGAAACAGTCTACTTTAGACACAAATAGCCCATGTCAAGTGGATTTAAGACTCAAACATTTAGAAAAGTGATTTCTCACAATATTTCAAGTCTAATATAGTGTTATCACTCATAGAACATGTAGTTTAAAGAAATAGCATGCGACTGTCAGTTTCAAAAGCAAAGAATTCTTATGCAAAGTCCTAAATGTCATACTTTGCAACACATAGGAGTAAAGGGTTAAGAGAAGAGCCCCTGGATGGCTGCACACTTACTGTATGCCCCTGTTTTAAAGGATACATGCAGGGAGTCCTAAAATATACATAAGCTAAGACAGTTTCTAGGGGAAAAGCATAAAGACAAGGCAAAGGTCAAGTAATATCCTGCACTAGCAGTTTATTTAGGCATAGCTTTATTCAGAGAAGAAAGGGCTTCTCCCCAGCTCCTCAAACACATTAAAAGGGCTGCAAATTCAACCTAGTTTAGCCGCCTGAAGTTACCTTTACATATGCTGCAGGAAAGGGGTTGGTAGGGCCATAAACTGAACCCAAACAGGAAGTAACAGACAGACAGAAGTTATACCAAAATGAATTTAAACAGCAGCAGTTTGAGCCATGAAGAAGACTACAACCTTTTATACTGTACTGACATGGTCTTTATGGATCATAGGAATGCAGAGGCTCTCTTAGGCTTAAACAGAGTATCCAGAAACAAAGCAAAAGCAAAGCACACAAACAGTAAAAATGAAATATAGACTGGATAGGGACATGACAAGCCAACATGCATACACAGGTGCACTAAGTAATCAGAATGGAAAAGAAGTACTAAATATAGACTGGATAGGAACATGACAAGCCAACATGCATACACAGGTGCACTAAGTAATCAGAATGGAAAAGAAGTACTATAATTCTAACTGTAACTCCTTAATAACACTGGCATAATTTTAACAAATGTACAAAGATCAACTAGGATTAACAGAGCCCCCAGACTCAAAGCAAAACCAGCAATTTAGACAAAACAGAAGTAGGGTAAGAGCATGCTAAGGAAACACACACACATATAGATGTAATAAGTGGTCAAAGGTGTGAGGAGTACCTTTAAGCAATGTGAAACCAAATAGAATGCAGAAAAAAAAGGAGGGGAAGAAGGATCAACACACACACAAGCAAAAGTAATAGTCCTTCAGGAGAGCAAACAAGCAGAAAGAGAATTGTATGCCAGAATAGCTATGCAGAATTTTCTAAGTGTATCAGTGTGTGTGTCTCTGAATTTTTTGATGTCCAGAAACTTGTCCTCTAGTCGAAAAGAGAGGTCAGTTTATATAGATGAGGGGTGGTAGTTTGAAAAGCAAACGGGTAAATTGCATAAGGCAATGGATATTTTTCCCAAGAATAAACAGGGGACAAACTTATGTCCTTCCAAAAATAGAGTATTTTATCCCCAAAACTAAGGCAAATCAATCCTAAATTGATTTGGATCCCCTCCCTTTAAACCTAACATAGTATAGGTTCACAAATATGTTCGCAAACAAGTTTTATCCTTGACAGATTTCAAAAACAAACATATCAATCCCCACGCCAGTTTCCTTCTCTATTTTCAATCAAAATACCAATCAAATCCCTTCTAAAATTTCAAACATATCCTATCATCCCTTCCTCATCCCATTCGGACACATAACCACAAAAAAGAATAGGTATAATGGAAACTAGGATCATGCTTGGATACAAACAATTTACCAGAAACAGATTCAAGGACAAAGTGACTATCTAGGCATATCAACATACTAAGCAAATAATAATAGCCATGTGATGTGATCATAATCGATTTAATCATGCGAAAAACAAATAGGCTAACAACTTAAACTAAAACTAAATATTTTGGGCATCTGATTAGGCAAATTCAGAACACAAAAGAACAATTAAAGGTTTACCCGTTCACACCGACTCGTCAGAGATTTAACTTTGCATGGGGTTCTTACCACTTTCAGGCGATAACACCTTTAAATCAATAGCCTGAACCCCGCCGGAGGCGTCTCTCGGTGGTGGTGGTTCAGTTATCAAAAGGTCAGAACTTGCCCTCGTCCGAATGTCATAAAAAATATACGGGTTTTGTAGCGCTTGAAGAGAAGAGTGTCATGGTGCTATTTTCCCCAATTTTCACCGGCCAAATTGGCCGGAATAAGCCTTGACAGTGGTGGCGATCCATGTCGCCGAAGAGAGAGAAGAGAGAGAGTCAAATCGGGGAGGTGAGGGGAAATGAGGGTTTAGGGGGTCGTGTGGGTAGATTAGGGATTTTGGTCTTCAGCCATTGGATTAAATCAAACAGAAGGTTAGGATTGAGCCACGTCAGTGCTGAGATGTAAAATTATGGGTGATGTGTAAAATGTGAGGTGTAATATATGCATATGTGTATTTACATATATATAGCGTATAAATAGTGTATATCAGGCATAATTTGATATAAAATAGGCATAAAAATGGTATAAAATAGATTTAAAAATATAGGAAAATTAGGAAATTAATTTTAACACAATAAAATGGCTAGGAAATGCATAAAATTGTAATCTTGGGATTTAAAACAATTCGGATAATTTTGTCAAAAATAGAGATAATTATAGTGATTGTAAAAATAGCTATGATTTGAGACGATGGTTTTGAAAATGGCCTCAATTGCCAGGCTATTATGAGAAGAGCATTTGAAAGAAATGGACGAGGCAAGAATGGATACTCAGTCGTGTGTAAAATTTGAAAGCTATTGATTTTGAAAACATGAGGGACAAAATTGGGTGTCAACACCCGCCCTAATGGAAATGACCCTATACACCCAGCTGATACACCCATTGTTTACCAAGCAGCACCACCTTTATTTACCAGATACAACCACCCGCTATCCACCAAACATCACCAACTGCTACTTATCAAGCAACCCTACCCACCAGTTATCAAGCACAACCTCCTGCACATCCTACTTACCTAAACACAAACTTACCTTACACCAACACCACATACCCGCAGCCTTACAACCCCATGTTCACTACTGAAACCAAACAACTCACATCGCCAGTCAAAGACCATGAAAACTATGAATGGGCGGAGGATGAAGCCAATGATGATGGGACAAAAGAGAAAGTTCGTAAGCTGGAGGCAGCCTCTAAGAAGTTTGAGTTAGGCCAAACCACTAAAGGTTTAGCTTATGAAGACTTGTGCATCTATCCTACTTTGAAATTGCCAGACGGATACAAGACACCAAAGTTCGACCTGTTCAATGGCACTGGGGACCCTATGGCACATCTGAGAACATATTGTGATAAGTCGATTGGAGCAGGGGAAGATGAGAAAGTACGAGTAAAGCTATTCGGTCGAAGGTTGACCGGAGAGGCTTTCAGTTGGTTCTCTAAGCAGAAGCCTGGCACATGGCTCAGCTGGGAAGACATGGCAGCAGATTTCGTAGAACGATTTGGGTACAACACTGAAATGGTACCAGATCGTTTCTACCTGGAAAAGTTGTAAAAGAAACCCACAAAGACGTTTAGAGAATATGCTACGAGGTGGAGAGCAGAAGCTGCCAAGGTGAAACCTGCTATGGATGAAAGGGAAATAGTGAACATATTCATCCGTATTCAAGAGGACGTCTATTACGATAAGCTGCTGCATATGAAAATTCAGAAGTTTGCTGATGTAGTGTTGATGGGAGATGACGTAGAAGAAGGACTGAAAAGTGGAAAGATTATTAGCCTAGCTGCACTACAAGCTACTAATAAGGCCATCCAATATGGAAATGTGAGCCTTTCCAAAAAGAAGAAAGATGAAGTCTCTTTCGCTGCAACCATTCAAGACACTGCTTTCAACCACTATTATCAAACACCGTCACCATTCTATACATACCCTCACATACCACATGAATACCCCGTTTACAACACTCAGCCCACTTGGCCTATATTTCACACCCCAACACCAAACCGTCCACCATACCAGCAAAATACTCAACCTAACTACCGAAATGCACCATCGTACCCTCCTAGGCCTCGCCCCGATGCAAACCAAAGACCCAAAAGGAACTACACTCCACTAGCCGAATCTCGCACTCAATTGTTTGAGAGATTGAAAGCTGTCGGGCTTATCATCCCGATACCTCAAAAGATGCCAGACAACCCTTCACCTAACTTTGATTACAGTAAAAGGTGTGCATATCACTCGAGTGGACCGGGGTATGAAACAGAGAAGTGTTTTGCGCTAAAAGATAAGATTCAAGACCTAATAGATGAAAAAGTCATTCATTTGAAGGCACCAAATGTGAACAATAACCCACTACCCAATCATGAAGGTGAGAAGGTGAATATGATCGACTTCAGCAAAGAATGCAATTTGGAAGGCATGATTATAAAAGCAGAAACAACATTTGATGAATATAGGTTTGGCATGGGGTATTTGTTGGCTTGCAAAGGAAAAAGTACTACAAAGGATACAAGAGGTTATCATTCACTAGAGCAGTTTATTCGAACTCTAACAGAAGCATCCGTCTTTTCAAGCTACATGGAAACGTGAGAGAAGGATTTGCCAAAGGTGTTCATGAGCTGACCGGTCTAAAGAGCTATTCATGGAAGTATAATATGCTACTGAAGCCCTGGACATCCAGAAAGCTGAACCTGAAGTTTTGCCGAACAACTGAACCTGCGGAGAACCTTAGTAGAGCTGGGGCAGCAGTTGTTTTCTGAAATAAAACACGACTCCGAGTCGTTAGCTTTTGCTTTCTTTATTTTTCAACTTTGTTGCATCGTTGTTTCTTTTCAAAGACCATTTCTCAAGTCAAGTAATAAAAGCATTTCCTACTTTTCACTTTTGAGTATACATCATTCACTTTCAGCAAAATTATTTTAATTCCATTGTATCTGCGACTGTGATGTGAGTAAGCGGTCCAAAACAACGAGTACAAGCCAGACTATGGTGATTCGACAGAGGACATTTAAAAAACTGCATGGTTAATCATGGAAATTTTATAACAGACAATTGAGACAAAGAGCATATTGAGGAAGATAACTTACAATTCCAGGTAAAACAGTATAAATACATAGAAGAAGCAGAATTAGACAATTCCAAACGGATCAAAAGCATACTCGAGCAAAGTGACGCTCATGGATAGCAAAGTATGAACACAACAAGCAATAGAATGGCAAACGCAATTACCAAGGAAGTTAGAGCAAGACAGTTGATCCTAAAATAGATTTCTCTAAATCAAGACAAAATTAACAAGATCCTTTACTCATATACAATCAAGAGATACTACAAATTGAGCAACGTTCATCTTTATTGGATTTCAACTACGTAGAGACCTGCTTCCCTAGAGGGGATACGTAGGCAGCCTACTCAAGAAACCGTCATATCATAAGAAAATTTTATTAGACACTGGGGCAGTTCCCTCAAAAAGTTCAAAGAATGCATTACAACACACTGGGGTAGAATGTTTAGGGACCTCAAAAATTCAAGGAAAATACAAGCAACACACTGGGGCTGAATTTCAAAACGGATAATCTTGGAACAGCAAATAGATTTAGAGGCGATTATGTCCAGACGACACGTCGCAACCTATGATTCAATGGAACAAATTTGCATCACTCTTTTAAAAAAATGATTTTTATAAAACACATGCATATCCCCTTTTCTTATCCCTTTTGCTCACAGTTCAACTTAGGTTCGACGTTCGAAAAGGGAGACATTATGAGGAGGAGATGATGCAAGATGCGACAACAAAGTGCAACACAACAAATGCGCAAGTCAACCTCCCCCCAAAATACTCATAAATTTTCTTTGATCGCAGGTTTACACAGGTACCGAGTATACCTTACAACTCTTGCAAAGCAAAATTTATCAGAATATCAAGCATAGAATCCATGTCGGTGGATATATAGCGGCTGTGGAAACAACATCATTTTGACCAGGATAAATTCTGCGTCAGTGGATATATAGGGTCCGCGTTTGTGGATATGACATCAATTGGAGAAGCATAGAATCTGCATCGGCAGATATATAGGGTCCGCGTTTGTGGACATGACAACAATGAAAGAAGCATAGAATCCGTGTTAATGGATATAAGGTCTACGTTTGTGGACAATTCAGCAATTGAAAGTATAGGGTCCCCATTTGTGGGCATAGTTCAGCAATTTAGAGCAGTAAGGTCCACGTTTGTGGACATACCAACTATTGATCAAGCGTAGAATCTGCGATTGTGGATGATAGGGTCCGCGTTTGTGGGCAGTTCAACCATTGAAGGAACACAGAATCCGTGTCTGTGGATACAGTTCAACATTGAAAGCAACAGGTAGGGTCCGCGTTTATGGGCATAGTTCAGTAATTTGCAGCAGAGTAGTAGGGTCCGCATTTGTGGGCATAGTTCAGCAAGAAGAAGCAGCATAGGGTCCGCGTTTATGGGCATAGTTGAGCTATTTCAAGCAGCATATAGTCCGCATCGATGGACACATTCAATAGTGGGAGTATCATAGGATCCGCGCCAATGGATACAATTCAACATTAAAGCAACGTAAGATCCACGTTTTATGGATGTACTATTGAAAAGCATATGATTCGCGTCTATAGATACAGAAACAAAAGGTCAATTTATAGACAAGCAAGACAATGGTAAAAGCATCATAAGGTTCACATTTATGGGCATAGCATTGGAAAGGTACATGATTCGCGTCTATGGACGAGTCGGTCATGAAAATGACATAGGGTCAGTGTTTGTGGGCATAACATTGAAGATACATATGATTTGTGTTACTGGACGGAAAGTTTGGAGTCCACATTTGTGGATAAGACATCAATCAAACAAGCATAAGGTCCGCATTTGTGGACATAGTATTGAAGAGACTTATGATTCACGTCTATGGATGATGAAAATAAAAAGCTTATTGTTCGTGTTATACGGACAAGACATCATCGAGCAAGCCATGCAGATACTCGCCAAAGGAAAAGACCACTCAAATATGTTATTAGCGAGGATACAAACAAATTGGAAAGCAAGGCAATCAGAATTCAGGTTTTGATACATATGAAACAAGGAGACAATATCTCCAGGGAGGAAATATCTTTGAATACAAGCAGTGTTGCGGCTCACATGGTAGAGACACAGATATTTTCGGTGTGGCAATCGAAATGAGACATCCCTTACAAACTCCAAAAGACAAGTGGCGGAGAGAAGTTTTTGGACAAGCTTTTAGGAGAGTAGCACCCTTCCCATTTCTCGTCATAAATTCTTATTCCCATTTCTAAAATCGTGCCTAAAATCTTTACTCGTGCATCATAAACCCTTCACACAGGCTATACGCCATTTCGCCTGTCGTGACAAAATTGGCTACTCCGTCTACTATCTTTACTCGAAGACTCTTTCATCATCCCCGGGCAAAGAGGGGCAGCTGTTGACACCCAATTTTATCCCTGCATTTTTCACAATTTGGCTATATTTAATTAAAATTGATAATAGTAATTTTTTAAACAAAATTGCACTATAACCTGCATTTATGTGCGTAATACTATTATACTTAATTGTAGCTATATTACGAATTACATTTATTTAGGCTATTTACCAAAATACATATGCTATTGGTGCAATCTAATTCATTACGACATCATTTAAAAATTATATGTGGCTATTTATATTTAATTAGTATTATTTGGATCCATCTATATTTATTTGTGATTAAATATATTTAGTTATAATTATTTACAATCTTTACTATTTTCATATTAATTAAATTTACAACTCTAATTATACTACATCAGGACCGCGTCACCACTCTTTGTCCACGTGTACACCACCTAAGCTCCATTTAAGCTTATACCTCACTAAAATACACATCCCTGGCACAGGTACAACTCACTTCAGCATACAGTACAAACCCTCAATGCACTTTCCTTAAACATCAGCTATACACAATATTTCCTACACCTTAATATTTACATTCGCTCCCCTAATTTCCTAAAACCCTAGTCATTACTCCCTCTTCCCCAAATAATATACAAGCCGCCACCCTATACACTCTTTCCTTCCCTCTTTTCCACTAAAACGTCCACATCCATCCCCATCGAAATACAGAACCGTATCCACCACAACCACGCCGTATCTCCGCCATTTCCACCGCAATCACGACTCTCTCTCTCCTATCTCTGTTCGCACGAGATCGAAGCAAATCTCCCTCTCTCCTCGCTGATTGTCTCCGTCCGAAAAGGAAAAGGAGAAGTGTGATTGCAAATCATTCAAATTTCCGAATCAATATAAATCAGGGCAAGAAAAATGAATGATTTGAATGAATCTCTACAACTCAAGCAAAATACGGTAAATACGGGTCAAACAGGATTGACCCAACCCATTATTTAGCTCTCCAACCCGACCCGAGCTCAATTCCAGGTAACATCCTTCCTTTTCAATTTTTTTTAATTTACTTTTCTTATTTGAATCCTTGAATTCTTATGGAAAAAGTATGATGTTTGACACCCGAAAATCATGTCTATTCCTATGTTTAATGCATTCGATTTAGTCGTGTCGATTATTCAAAGACTAGTTTATCGCTTTAATATCCTTAGGATCAATTTATCGTCACTGGATCATTTGGACTGTTTTAAGGGGAATTGAGCGTTGAATACTATAGTCGCCTAACCGAATTTGCATTAGTTTAACTGAATCGAGAAGTATCCGGTCATTTGGAATCTGATATCGTTCTTTCTATTAAAATCTTGCAATAGCACTATGCCTCACTATAGCTGTCGACTAGGTTTGGTATTGGGACTGGTATTCTGGATATATAATAGGAAGATTGTACAGTGGTGGTCATAACTATAGTTGTATGAGTCATTGATTAATGGATGATTGAGATGATATTTTCCTCCCTAAGATTGTTGGACAAACTAGTATGTTACATGCTTACTACATTTATGACTGAAAATATCTTCTTTCCTTTAAACTAGAATTGAATCTTTCTTGGCTTTTTGTTATTTTGTATCTGTCCAACTATACGGATAAGTGCATGGAGATATAATATATCTGCTTCAAAATTGTTACATATATATGGAAAGATGTGAATACAATTATAAAATTAATTTCTGATTGTTTAGCAAAGAAAATACCCTCCCTGCTTGCTTTGACAGTATTTTGATTGATCTTTCATTCCTTTCTTAACAATGATTTGAAAACTTATACACCCTGCACTTTAACTAATAAACCAGCCGCTCCTCAGTCTATTGTACAACTTACAGGCTGAAAAACACCTTTAGACACCTCTTCTCTTCTCGTTCTCTTTCTCTGGGATACACATTTTCAACACTTCTTCCCTTCTCTTTTCTCCTCTGGAAATACCCCTAAATACTCCTTTCTTACTCTCTTAAAAAACACACATTGAAAAGCATCTGTGCTACTATCTTGTTTAAATGAATTCACTGGCCCTTGCTCTTTTCTTCCATTGAGAAACATTCCACTATTATTGCACTGGTATTGATCTGTTCACTATCCTTCGTAGGGTACTGTTATAAACTGGTTGTATGAGCTTCTTGATTGCTTATCATTGATCTGCATATCATTATCCATGTTAAAGTATGAAGTATCGTATCTGTTTGGCCTCTATTAGGCCAACTCTAACCCTTTTATGCAGGTTGTTGCTACTTTTTAGGATAGCCCTTAAAGCTATACCATTGTTTATACTTTCTTGTAGATAAATAAGTTAGTACGATCTCAACTTGGGATATATCGAAGTTAGAAAATAAGGGACAAGGCCCTACTCTTCTCTTTCTTTTGTTTAACCTATATCCATATTATAAAGTGTCGCTCATGTATTTGTTAGGGCTAGTAATAGTTTGTATAAGCACCATAAGGTGCATTTAGTCATCTAGGATAGGTACAACAACCTATATATGTTGTTAAAGCAATAACATTGGCTACCAGGGCCATTTTTAACTTTTCTGTTTGCTTGTTATATGTTAAAAGGGCCGAAATAGTAATACTGGTTCAGAAATGGACTTCTTATGTAAATTATGAAACTTGAAAAAAAACATAAAAGGTTGTGAGAGCTTAAAGTTTGAAGCCTAATTGGTGTTGCTTCTGCAATTTTGGAACTTGTGAATTTAAGTTATCTTCTGAATAGGCTAAAAATGCAAACCTGTCTGTTGTTACATTTTTTCTGCAAATGTAATGTTCTGAAAACTGTAGGTTCACAAAATGATTTTTTTTTGAAAGGTCAAAAAGTGTAGCAATGGCTTAAAATGAGACTATTTTTGCAATGGGCTAAAAGTTGAGGATTATCTTTAAACAAATTTTTACCTACAATTCATAATCCGTGGACGATTTCTTTTAAAGGATTATCCATGCTACACTCATAAATTTCTCCAAGTTAATTAATAACTTGTGAGGAGTTTTGGAATTTGGAGGTCAAGTCCTAAATAGTTATACTATTTTCTTAATTAAATTTATAAGTTAGTCTTTTTATATTATTTGTTTGTCACATTACGTTAATATTTCTTAAATTGTCATACTCCTCATATATACACGTGTCTATCATTATTTGCTCACTAAATTAAGTAACATTATCCTATTTAATTTAGACATATTATTACATTAATATTCACTCAACATGTTGTGTGTTTAATTACTTATAACTTTATATGTATACATTTAAATATTTTAAATTTATTTTCCTTGTTTTAAGCCAATTTATTTTAAACGCGGCCTCATACTAAAGTCGCCATCGAAGTTAACGGTATGTGACAATTAATGTCACAATGCCACTCTTTAATGGCACATATTTTTTGTACTAATTATTTCATTCATGTTTAATTGCCTAGGAAAGCTTGTAGGGTATTGTTCTTAAACGTATTGGCTTATGTCAAGTTTATAATTTTGTGTTATACATGCAATATGATTCAATTTAAGATTATTTTTGAAAAATTACTTAAGCTCTTATCTGAACAGTTTTATGCGCTCTAGGTGAAGTTAATTTTAATATTTTGCAGAAACGCACTAACATTGAAACGTTATTACAATTTTATGCATATTTGAGGATTAGAGAACCTTTAAGCGAGAGTTTCATATTTAGCCTTTAAATGAAACAATATGCCCCATTGATTGACGTAACCTATTTCTATTGCATGCTCTATGTATATTTTATCTCCTTAGTTAAACTTGCATATTTAAACCCACTATAGAAATCGGCCGAGAATCACATTTGTGAAACCTAGGAGGTGCCTAACCCCTTCTTTCTAGGTTAACTTGAACACTTACCCGAATCTCAGATTAGTAGACCAACCTGGAGTTATTCTTTAAATTGAATTAGAAATTAATAGGTGATCTAATACGCCTAGGAAATTTATTAGGTGGCGACTCCAAAACTCTAACTCCAAACGAGTTACCCCAAGTCGGAAACCACTTGCCTTTAAAGTAGGGTGCGACACTGCCCCGGAGCACTGTAGTACGTACGTTGTTCGGGGGTAAGAATCGAGATTGGGACATTGGGGTTCCAATTACACTCCTCTCGGATCAGAGCTATATGCTCCTCCGAGGTGAGGCGAGGGGAAAGTTTAACGGAGAGCTTCCTTTTTCTCCTAGTATCCGAGGCCGTCTGTCCTAAAGTCTTTACTTGAGTCAAAATGTCTTGGGATGACCCATTGAGGTTCAAGTTTCCCTGATACACTTGTTTTTTCTTTTTCTTCGGGGTTGAGGTCTCAACTGCTTTGACATCGCCGTCCCCGTCAATGGCTCCATCAGCCGCCGCCTCACCATCACCGATGTATGGTTCTTGGCTGGCTGCGCTATGGCTGTCTTCCGAACGAGAAGAAGCCGCTAAAGGGGGAGAGTCTAACAAATCTTCAGTCGAAGCATCAATAATATTCTCGCGATGAGATGAAGAAGACATGGTGAAATTTCGATAGAAGGGAAGAAATATGAATGGATTTAAGGGAAATCGTGAAATGGAGAAGATAACAACAAAAATAGCCAATTTATAGCAAAGTACAAGTGGATCAAAACGGAATGATGACGGTTACATGGGGAAGATCAAACGAAAAGACATAGCCGTTCAAAACTAAGCCACGTGCAGAGGACGAGACATTGAAACGAAACCCGCCTTTTCAAATTTCTTGGCCGAAAACGCGCCACGTCACTCTCCCGCTTAAATTCACTTCCATCCCTCGGATAATTCTAGCAATTATCCAAGGGGTGGGGGGACTATCTGTATTGGATGAAAGTCACAGAGGTCTCGAGGAAGGCCTCGAAACCTAACACGAAGTCCGCTCCACAAGGAAAACTTACGAAGAGAGGTTGCATGACTCTTCACCCCAGAAAATCGTCTCAGGAAACGAGGAGGAGCAAACTCAAAGTATTGAGCTCGGAGCAAACACCGCAACAACGTAACTCCGAGCGGATGCAGCACCTCAGAAAATGAGGTCTAGCCCTTGTAACTGTCGACCGTTGCTCTAGCATTTAAGAGAAAGATCGTGAGTCAATCAAGATTAAACACGGAGTAGTGGCCATAAAGACACAATTATGATAGTTACAAAGTCATTTTTTCCAGCTATAAATATAATTATTTTGTAAACAAATAGGATACAATGAATACAATATTCAATTCTATTCCTATTTGTTGTCTCGTTTGCCACTTAACCTATTTCTTGCCTCGTTTACTTTTTCAAGCATTTCATCTAGTTCAAACTCAGCTTTAGCTCGAACATCCCTTTTATACAAGCAAATTACCATTTAAACCCTGTTAAAATTCGATTTGTTGTCCTATCCTGATTTAGGCCAACACATTTTATTTTTTTTGTTTTCAATATATGAAATCAAAGTACCTTTATGGATATTGAATTGGCTCGATGTCTTGTTCTCATATGTTCAGTGTGTTAAATAAAATTGCAATTGGTATAAAGCTGGTGTTTCTTTGTTTCAAGCTAGTATTTAAGCATGTATAGGTTGTTTTGTGTTCGTTTCATTTGTGGTATAAGTGTAGGACTATTTTGATATGGCTCGGTTGGTTGTCTTGAGCTTTCAGTTGTTAGAATGTGTCCACTAATCTGCCATCAAGCATGAATATATTGAGGTCGATGTAGCTCATGGATTAGTGAGATGTATGTCTCTATGTGTGTTCCTGCTTAAGGGTGTGAGTAGCTGGTATTGATCAGATGTAAGCATGAAAATTGTTTAAGGCGTGTAGTCAGTTGTCCAGTTTTCATATAGTTAGTGTATTGTTGTCTGTTATAGTATTCTGAGCATAATTGTGTTAACATATAGTCGTCTATCTTGTTTGCATGTGTATGAAGATATTGTTGTTCACAGTAACAAGTTTCTGATTGTGTGTGTTTCGTTGTTTAGTTTGGTTAAGCAATGTCTAAAAAGTAGTTCACTGTCAAGTTCTAAATCACGTGTTTTGCTTGAGTGTGCGCAAATAGTGCATGTCTAGTTGCTGTAAAAAATTCTGTCTCAAATTCTGTATTCTATGCCTATTCAAGTATGTGAGTCATTGAGTATAGCTCTTTACTATTGTTGTTTAGTTAGTTTAGAGCATGATATTGCGTTACTTTGTCTAGTTTTTCTAAATGTAAGTTTTGATATTCTGCTGGTAAAGTAAGTGAAGGGTTTAAGTCCTTTCTTGAGTTTTGGACCAAAGTCAAGCTGGGACTTAATTAAGGGGTCATTTATTTTTATTAAGATTAAAAGGTCTGAAGCTGAATGTGCATCTGAATTTTAAGATTTGGTCTCTGAATCTTAATAAAGAGTCATTAAGACGGATTGTTTTGTCAGTATCTGAGTGCCGGTCATTTATCCGTATTAAAACTTTATTAAATATATTAATTCTATTAAAATAATAATTAATATATATTATATTAAAAAAATATTAGAGAAAGCTTAATTTAAACAAAATAAAATCATTGTAACATATTGCAAAGTTGTTAATAGATTATTTCTATTTGAAATTTTTTGAATATATGAAAAACGAAATAGGATATCAATTGGAATTAGCAATTTTTGTACCAAAATTTATACTGTTGATTTATGAAAGCAATACTCGACAAAATTAAACCAACATCAAAATCCCATTTAGATAATATCCATGGCATGTTTACTTCAAATGCATCAGAATGTCATGATGGTAATAGTAACCTAAGTACTTCATAAAAAATGAGAAGATTGCATTCATGGAGTTTTGCAAATGGAAACCGTCAAAGTAATTACAGTCCATTCTTCGCTAATTTGCATAGGAAAAGTGCAGTTCGTTGGGTTGAGCGCTAATTTCCGAGAATTTTGTGAGATAAAGATGTGGTCAGGTTCACCTCTGGATAGTTTAAAGACTTGATCATAGATCTGGTTAATCAAGCTCCATTAAGATATATTAAGAGGTTTTAAAGGAAAATAAATAAATGTACTTAATGGGTCGAGATCTGAACTATTAAGTGAAAATAAATGAGGCCTTAGATGAGTCTGAAATCATTGTGGCCCTATTAATGTTAGATTTTTGTTAGTTTCAGGTTTGTAATTTAGTGTAAAAGGGACTTGGGTTTCAACTTGTAGTAGATTTATCCGAAAAGGTCCATTAAGTCCAGCCCATAGGGCTGTCCGACCCTTAGGGCAGTCTATATTTCAGCTTTTTAGGGGAGGTGAGGTGGCAGAAAACGGATGAATTGCAAAAATATGCTACCGGAAGTAATGGTTTGTCAAATTGCCCTCACTAACAGATGTTTAACAAAAATGACCTCATTAGTTTAATGAAACTTTTTTGGACCAAAATACCCCTACAAACCAATAAAAAGACGCGCATAGTCCATCCCCTTCCTTTTCACTATTCACGCGATCACAACAACCCTAAAGACCCATTCCTTTCAGAGATTGCTCCGTTCAAGCAAAGGTTCACTGTAAGATTTCTTCAAATTGCTATTGAATTTTACTAACAGTTTGATTAATTTCTTTATAATTTCATTTATATTATGCTTAACTTTGGTTAAAATTCTATATAAACCAAACGAGATATGGTTTTTATTCATAATAATCAAAAAACACATGACATTAGATTTATTACAGTAATTGCAATATACACTTTCATAAAAAAAAAATCTATCAATTCAGGAAAAGTCTTGGATTATTGACAATAGTTTAAGCTCTGTTGCAATTGGAGGCTTGTACAAAGTTATTGCCTATTGCCAAGACTTTCAACCCTATTGCAATGAGGGGCTATATCCAAGACTTGCAGCTCTGATGCAATGGGGTCCTTATAGACACTTCTTCCCCATTGCCAAGACTTACAGACCTGTTGCAATGGGGTACTTGCAGACAAATTCTCTGCAAGTCTTGGCTATAGACAAGACTTGTAGCTCTGGTGCAATAAGCACAAAGCAGAGACTTCTTGGCTATTGCCAAGACTTTCAGACCTGTTGCTATGGGGGACTTGCAGACAAAGTCTCTGCAAGTCTTGGCTATTACCAAGAGTTGCAACTCTGGTGGAATAAGCACCTAAGAGAAACTTCTTGGCTATTGCCAAGACATTCAGACTGTTGCTATGAGGGGCATGCACAGAAAATATCTGCAAGTCTTGGCTATTGCCAACAGTTGCAGCTCTGGTGCAATAGGCACCTAGGAGAGACTTCTTGCCTATTGCCAACACTTAAAGACTGTTACTATGAGGGGCTTGCAGACAAAGTCTCTCCAAGTCATGGCTATTGCCAAAAGTTGCAGCTCTTGTGCAATAGGCACCTAAGAGAGACTTCTTTGTAAGACTTTAAGCCCAGAAAAAGGCAACACTTTTACCATGATCCTGCTTCTATTAAAGCATATTATTTGTCTTGATTATGTGCAGGATTACCACTATGGTGACTAGCTGTATTTATATAGCTTATAATGGGAATTAGGATGCAAACAGCAAATACATCAACCATGATATAAAGTTGATACTTGTCGAAGGCGGTATAAGCTACCACGCATTTAGAAAAGAAATTTGTAATGCTCTAACCATCAACACTGCTGAAACTGAAGTAAAGATAAGGTTTGACACAAATCTCGAAAGGTGCAGAGAATGATGGTAACAAAAGATCAAGAACTTACGACTTGCATGTTTCTGCTGAAAAATGATGAGAATTTCAGAAAATCCTGCTTCATAGTAGAAGTAATTAAAAGTACTGAAATACCACAACCTTTATAATTTTTAAAGTAATAATAACTCAAAACTAATAAAGCTATAGAATTAAAACAATCTTGTCAATAACATTTATTTATCATATTTTTAAAAATTAACGTCACAAATAATAAATAGTTTTAAAAATAAAAATGTGCTATGAAAGATATATCTGAAGTATTGGCAATATCCAAGACTCTACACTCAACCTATTCAGTACTTCGGTTTTTTTTCGCACAAAATAATGGCAATTACCAAGACTTCAGTGATTGGAAAGTTTATATTATCAATACGTTCAACTCATGGCAATAGCTAAGACTTTACACATATACAAAAAAATTAATTCAATTGATATTGACGCAAGAGTATTGTCAAAAGGCAACACTTGCCAACACTTGAAACTCATCCAATTGAAAACAATCCAAATACTCAAATTAACAAAAATATCAAGCATCCAAGTGTATTTGTTTACATAAACATAACAACCAAAAAACATACAAAAACAAATATTATCAGTAGACTAAACTCTTGGAAATAGCCAACACTTTACAGTCAAACCAGTAACCAGTTCAATTTAACTTGACCCAAAAGTATTGTCAACAGCTAAGAATTCCTACCAAACCTATAAAAATGGTTTCTAACTCTCAGTGGATTTCTCTAACTCTTTTGCAGTACTAAAAGTATCATTTGGACTACTACAAAAAAGATCACATGCACCATCTTCTTGCGACGGAGATAACAAACGGAAATTTGGAAGTTCATTAACAAGATCGCATCTTTGCCTCTTCATGTGACACGACCCGAAATCCGGTTAGGCCGTGCGGGCACCCGACATCCTTCCCTAGACCCGTCGGGCGAACCCTTACCAATTAAATTAGGCAAATAAATATAATTCAATTCATTAATAAGAACAAGGCTTAAAAAAAAAATACTGACATACTGATACCTCTAAGCTGTACAAAAGAAATTACAGCTGACTACCCAACATGCTAGGTTTAGGGTTATCCAGACCAGACATCTAAGAGTACAAAAGAAGACAAATACCTCCTGAAGGGAGCAAAATGCAACTGAAATAATAACCAATAAACTGGTGGCCATCCGGAATAAAAGCTGGCTCACCCTGACAGCTGAAGTCGTCTTCGCTCCTTCACAACGTGGCGAACTCAATCCTGGAGCGAACCTGCCGAAACGAAATAGATAGAAAAAGAAACAAACAACAAACAAGGGTGAGTCAAAAGGACTCAATAAGTGGGGCAGACTAGCCACCTCAAAGAATAGGATAGCTAGCCAGGGAGAAGAAACAGATAAACCAAATTTCTTTTATTTAAATTATAAAAAGGCAGAGCCAGATAACAACCGGAAACACGTAAGAAACTTCTAAACTCAACCAAGGGTGCGTGGCAGAAACATATCAACAAATAAGCGATGCACATATAAGCAGAACAGTAGTCATGTACCGCAAGTCTACACAATAGTATGAATTGAGATGAAATGAAATGAAGTGAGATGAAATGAAATATGATGCAAAGGGTCACATGTGCCCGTCGTCCCATCTCGAAGCGGAATACTCCTGCATTCGAGGGGAATCCAATCTGATAACCAACTGGAGCGGAATACTCCTGCTCCTGGGGCGGAATACTCCTGCACCCGATATAATATAAACCAGAGGCGGAATACTCCTGCACTCTCCTGGGGCGGAATACTCCTGCACCCGATATAATGTAAAGCTGAGGCAGAATACTCCTGCACTCAATATCTGACATAAGAGCGGAATACTCATGCTCATAGGGCGGAATCCTCCTACCCTCAATATGATACAATGGAGCGGAATCCTCCTGCTCCTGGGGCGGAATACTCCTGCACCCAATATGATATGCAATGTAATGCATATGAATGACATATAATGCGTATGAATGCCATGTGATGCAACAATAACCCTTCACCGGCGCGAGACTCTCATCGACAGCCGGGAAGTAGATGCCAACTTACAACTAGGGTACAATGCTCCGATCCTCATTGCAATACTAACAATATGACATAATATATAATATAAAATATAAATCCAAAGCTAAGGCGTAATGAGTACGCCTATCGGCAGCTACACACGTAAGGAACACGTGGTAGAAAATCCCCGAGGCCAGGTGCCTCCAAAGAAATGGATATAAACACTTACCTCTTCCAAAAGTTAGCATTCGTAATCAATAACCGCTTTTATCCTTTGGTTCCATGGCCAAACGATCCCACTGTGTTCAATAAGCAGAAAAATATATCACATTAGGCTAAAGGCTTCATTCCTCACATCTTAGGGCAATCCAGGTAGGAACCTGATACCCTATTCGCATACGCAATACGCAGGCCAGGCCTACATACAGGGTTCAAAGCCATATAACCAAACCCCAAATAAATTATATCTATATGTTGTCCATAACTCACTGAGTACGAATATATAATCAATTTCATTATCGGGGTCCATTTGACCCTTTAAACTATTAATTGAACTTATTAAGACGATGTCTAATATCTCAATTTCTACCGTCAAAATATATTTAAATACACGTAATAAACTCAAATACTATATTAGGATCATTACCTGAATGTTTTAGGGTAAAAATTCTACTCTTCTCCGACCCCTTTTCTTATTTTCTGGCATTTTTTCCTTCTCCGTGTTTCTCTGTAGCTTTCCGCTTTTTGTTTCTCTGCTTCGTTCCTTTTTGCTTTGAAAACATATATGTACTTAGCTTTATCTCAGCTAAGCCGACATAAGCTCATTTCCATTTCGTTTTCCTTCCTTTGTCTTTTAGTGTTTTATGATTTCTCTTTTTTTTTTCTTTTTTTCTTTAGAATTCGCTGCTACGGTTAAAATTAAAAAGGTGCCCTACAATATTCGAAATAATTCCAACTTTTGCATACGAGTTATACAAAATATATGTAACATACTCGCGAAGACGGATCTCAAATTGGACTCCCGAAACTCAAAATGCGAATTTAAATGAAAAAGGTCAAATTATTTAACTTTCGGCATTTTAGCGGAAACTTGCCGAACAACATCGAAAATCACTTTCGAAAGTTCACCAAAGTAAAAAATAATCATACGAACCCAACGGCGCTTTCGAATTTCGAATCGGAGCTCATTCGGCAAAACCGAGCTCGAAAATCTCTTTTTAATATTTATTGCCAAGAAAAATTGAAACCTTCTTCCGATGCCTACCAAACGAGGTCTGATTTAGCTGAAATTTTACAGACAGGTCCTAATGGACATTACAAATATTTTAAAATTATCGGCACGCCAATCGGAGTCCTAGCTTCCGAAACGACTGACCGAGGTCGTTTCATTCTCCTCCACTTAAACTCTCGTTCGTCCTCGAACGAGCCTAAATCTAAAGCAAGATTTACGCAGATAACAAGAGAACTTGCACAACCTTCATAAACTACTCCACGAACATGATCTCATAATTACAGAATCAGAGTTATGACATGCACATCAAACCCTTGGATAAAAAAATAGCTGGATAATATCATAACGTCATTGCCCAAGTTATTCTGACTAAACCGATCCTTCCTCGATCACGAGAGGAGAATTCTGCATTTTCGAAGCAAGGATATACGAAACTCTGGATGGACTAACATGATTCAGCCGAGAATCACCTTTTCGATATACCTTTCGATATAGAACAAGTCGATGAAACAAAGAATTAGCTTACGCTTGATGTAATAGGGGAAACTTTTGAAGTACCTTGTCACTACTTACTATAGAAGATTTGATACAAGCTATATTATTTTTACCAATGCACTATGCAATATCTCAGTTGATGTTAGTGTTGTTCCGCAAGCTCCTTGTGGGAATGTAGTTACTCATATCCTAATGTATGTCAAAGGTTCATCTGAACAGGGTCTATATATAAGGATAAGGATCAGGCAAATACTTCTGGATAGTATGATGCAGACCAGGAATGATCCCCAGACTGAACACCTACTTTAGGGTATTTTCTTTCAATTGAAAATATTATGACTTGAAAAAGTAAAAATAAAGGAGACACGTAGTTGAACCATGAGCTGAGGCAGAATACCAGTAACAAAGTTGATTACATGAGCGCTTACAACGCTAAAGTAACCTCTCAAGGAGTTAAGGTGTGAAGGAGATATGCCAATGATGGATGGACGACAAGCTGCACTAGATCTTTCACTCTAAATTTCCATGAAGTAAAACAGCGTCAGTATGAGGATCCAGTTCTAGTTGAATACAGACAGATAGCCCAAGGAAAACCGAAGTCACCATACAGGGTCACTACTGACGGTGTTCTCATGTATAAAGATAGACTTTGTATTTCTGATGTCACAGATTCACGTGGACAGATTATGATAGAGGCACATTATTCCAAATACACTGTTCATCCAGATTTGACTAAGATGCACCATGATCTTAAGCAGATTATTGGTGGGATAGAATGAAGTGTGACATAGCAGGATTTGTGGCTCACTGTTCTAATTGCCAGCAAGTTAAAGTCGTGTCATCTTTTCAGACTTTACGTTTTCAGCAGATAGGTACATATATATGATCAGGTCGCCAGCTTATCTCTATCATTAGTAGATTATTAGTGGGTTTAGCAACGATCAACACTTATTGTAGATTTCTGCCGTGGCCTTACTTTGGATCGTGAGAAAAGTGGTATCAACACCTCAGAGATTTAATATTACCATTCAGTATTTCGAGGAAGACTCCTCCACTTAAAGCACAAACTTATGCAGCCATTTGAATAGGAATAACCATCCTAGCACAGTCTACTGGACTAAAGAAGATTTGGCTAAAAGCTGAACGTAAGCAGAATGAAGCTACCAACTACCCTTTCGAGTTGCCAAACAGCTGCAACTCTCAAGTTCACAACTCCATACCTTTGCCGTAAACACCACCGCCTGATGGATGGTACTTCTATATAAAAATTTCGGCAGAGTTTCCCCTGAAACTGGACGATCCGCAAAAACAGAACCAGCACTATACTATACATGGGAATGGATACCCGAATAAACTGATATCCAAAACAATAATATGCTTACCCGGCTACAATAACACATACTCTGGCTCAACACGGGGAACGTCACGAGCGGCTACCAATCGCCCAAGCTCACTAGTGCCGGACGAAGAAGAAATGGAAATAGATCGAGGATAGATATAATTAGAGCTTCAGAAAGTTCATCTTCTTATTTGGTTGACTACCAAAGCTAGACTACTTTCGCGTCAAGCGAGCCAAAAATCGCAATTGAAGAGATAGACATTAAATAAGTTTTATGGAAAAATATCCATACCAATTTAACCTCCCAATAAGAAGGAAACTCTGATAATTTACCAGAATACCCTTTTATAACTTAAACAAGCTCATAGAATAACATGACTTACTAACATTTCGAACCAAAAGGAGACACATAGATCGAGTATTACTTATTGATCACTTTACACCAGAAGAAACAATGACACTTCCTGATGGTGATAAATAAGAATCCCATCATCCTACTAGCACTAAGTTCCAAAGAGAGGTAGACTGACTTGACATTATAACAGAAGGTGGCACAACAGGATGCCAAGCAAACAATAGCGACACTCACTGTCAAATCTCTCATATTTAGATCAGATAAACTAGTAGGGTCTCATAAATGCCAGGAATAAATCGTATCAGAAACTCACCCCTCTACCGCAACCAATTCTTAATTACGACAATATCCAAGGAAACCGTCGAAACATGATAAGACACACCATTTCCAGATCGATCGGAAAGATAAATCTTACTTACAGATAAGGGAAGAAGAAACACACGGGCCTACTACATCGGATGCCTCAGCATCCTGCCAGACTGGCTGTTCATAAAACTGCCTTTGCGGCTGAACTAAGCCGCTACACTGATAATTACTTCTAGAAGAACCACTACCACTGCGCTCTCGACCTCTACTGGATGGTGGCATTTCTCTGATTAATTAAAATTTACATGAAATTCCTGCGACTGTGCAGGTGCCTGAGGGCAAGAAGAAGGACGATTGTCTACTTGCTGGAGTAAGGAAAAACTCCTCAAAGGATAACCAGACTCATGACAGTGATAACACCCTTTTCCCTGAAAATGGTAGCTGGAAAGATTGTCGATAGCTATAAAGAGAAAAACTGGGTCTAATCTTGATGAACTACTCGCGCACTCTGATAATCACGCTCTACAAGCTGAGATAACTTGACAAGTAACCTCCCAAAATAATCAAAACTCTTACCTCCAAAGGAGGTATAATTCCCATCAGGGCCGCGGGATTTCTCACTTTCTCGCTCTAACTCTTTCCGCTCCAACTTATGGTATGTCTCGAACCTTCGAGCAATATCAACAATAATATCCAATGAAATCCCGACCTCAATCTCTCGAGCCATATGGGATCTCAAGGAAGGAGAAAGGTCATCAGTAAATCTTCGAATCTCTCGAAAGGCTCATGGACTAGTTCAAATGCATATTCGGCCATTTTATAGAATTCAATTTTATATTCTGAAACCAACAGCCTAACCGACAGGCTACCCTGTCCAATCCACTCGGACTGGCAACATTTTTCATCTTGTTCGCTACTCGAAAGGAACTTTTCCACGAATCTAGAAGAAAAATCGAACAAAGTTGGCTAATAAAGAGCAGTCCACCAATTCAACACTGGACCTCTGAAACTGGAAAACAGAATAATCGACACCATACCGCTTGATATAACAAGAGCCCGAAGGATATGCTGACATCATTTTATTTTAAAAAGAATCACGAGGTTATCTGATGCATTGCTTAAGAATATCGGAAGGTTCAACGGCGTAAAATAATGCAACCTCTTTGGGCACTCGGACCCAATAATTACCTCCGCTGGCTAACTAGCCAGAACAATTGGTGGCGCAACACATGCTGCTTCTAGAACATAATTTACCGTGACAATACTAAGAACTGGAATAGGAGCTCCCTGAGATCGAACGTCTCCATTTGCGGCAACCTGATAGGCTGCCTAACGAATAATAGGTTCTAGCGGTATCTGCGTCGCCAAAATTCTCGTAAAATCATCGTAGATAGCCAAGGGAACCACAAGGCCCTGCTCCCATGCCCATCGCGAGCTCGTACAATTGGGACCTCCGTAACTAGATCGTCAGCACAATCAAAATACTCGGGGCTTCGTCAGTGCTAGCCCAACGCTAGACTGCTTCGTCTTAAACTCATACCTTTTGTTGATTTATCGCACGAGGGTTTCACAATTACCACGAAGGAATTAATGAAAATACTTTTGCATCCTAGACCGACGCACGATCAGAAAAGAATGAAGTGAAACTTCCTAAATGCCATCATAGCCCCTCGTAGATAAGTACGGACGTCTACGTACCCATCAGCGAGACTCTACTAGACATTGTCTTAGTCTGGATAGACACTAAACTGGGCTCTGATACCAACTGACACGACCCGAAATCCGGTTAGGCCGTGCGGGCACCTGACATCCTTCCCTAGACCCGTCGGGCGAACCCTTACCAATTAAATTAGGCAAATAAATATAATTCAATTCATTAATAAGAACAAGGCTTAAAAAAAAAACACTGACATACTGATACCTCTAAGCTGTACAAAAGAAATTACAGCTGACTACCCAACATGCTAGGTTTAGGGTTATCCAGACCAGACATCTAAGAGTACAAAAGAAGACAAATACCTCCTGAAGGGAGCAAAATGCAACTGAAATAATAACCAATAAACTGGTGGCCATCCGGAATAAAAGCTGGCTCACCCTGACAGCTGAAGTCGTCTTCGCTCCTTCACAACGTGGCGAACTCAATCCTGGAGCGAACCTGCCGAAACGAAATAGATAGAAAAAGAAACAAACAACAAACAAGGGTGAGTCAAAAGGACTCAATAAGTGGGGCAGACTAGCCACCTCAAAGAATAGGATAGCTAGCCAGGGAGAAGAAACAGATAAACCAAATTTCTTTTATTTAAATTATAAAAAGGCAGAGCCAGATAACAACCGGAAACACGTAAGAAACTTCTAAACTCAACCAAGGGTGCGTGGCAGAAACATATCAACAAATAAGCGATGCACATATAAGCAGAACAGTAGTCATGTACCGCAAGTCTACACAATAGTATGAATTGAGATGAAATGAAATGAAGTGAGATGAAATGAAATATGATGCAAAGGGTCACATGTGCCCGTCGTCCCATCTCGAAGCGGAATACTCCTGCATTCGAGGGGAATCCAATCTGATAACCAACTGGAGCGGAATACTCCTGCTCCTGGGGCGGAATACTCCTGCACCCGATATAATATAAACCAGAGGCGGAATACTCCTGCACTCTCCTGGGGCGGAATACTCCTGCACCCGATATAATGTAAAGCTGAGGCGGAATACTCCTGCACTCAATATCTGACATAAGAGCGGAATACTCCTGCTCATAGGGCGGAATCCTCCTACCCTCAATATGATACAATGGAGCGGAATCCTCCTGCTCCTGGGGCGGAATACTCCTGCACCCAATATGATATGCAATGTAATGCATATGAATGACATATAATGCGTATGAATGCCATGTGATGCAACAATAACCCTTCACCGGCGCGAGACTCTCATCGACAGCCGGGAAGTAGATGCCAACTTACAACTAGGGTACAATGCTCCGATCCTCATTGCAATACTAACAATATGACATAATATATAATATAAAATATAAATCCAAAGCTAAGGCGTAATGAGTACGCCTATCGGCAGCTACACACGTAAGGAACACGTGGTAGAAAATCCCCGAGGCCAGGTGCCTCCAAAGAAATGGATATAAACACTTACCTCTTCCAAAAGTTAGCATTGCTAATCAATAACCGCTTTTATCCTTTGGTTCCATGGCCAAACGATCCCACTGTGTTCAATAAGCAGAAAAATATATCACATTAGGCTAAAGGCTTCATTCCTCACATCTTAGGGCAATCCAGGTAGGAACCTGATACCCTATTCGCATACGCAATACGCAGGCCAGGCCTATATACAGGGTTCAAAGCCATATAACCAAACCCCAAATAAATTATATCTATATGTTGTCCATAACTCACTGAGTACGAATATATAATCAATTTCATTATCGGGGTCCATTTGACCCTTTAAACTATTAATTGAACTTATTAAGACGATGTCTAATATCTCAATTTCTATCGTCAAAATATATTTAAATACACGTAATAAACTCAAATACTATATTAGGATCATTACCTGAATGTTTTAGGGTAAAAATTCTACTCTTCTCCGACCCCTTTTCTTATTTTCTGGCATTTTTTCCTTCTCCGTGTTTCTCTGTTGCTTTCCGCTTTTTGTTTCTCTGCTTCGTTCCTTTTTGCTTTGAAAACATATATGTACTTAGCTTTATCTCAGCTAAGCCGACATAAGCTCATTTCCATTTCGTTTTCCTTCCTTTGTCTTTTAGTGTTTTATGATTTCTCTTTTTTTTTTCTTTTTTTCTTTAGAATTCGCTGCTACGGTTAAAATTAAAAAGGTGCCCTACAATATTCGAAATAATTCCAACTTTTGCATACGAGTTATACAAAATATATGTAACATACTCGCGAAGACGGATCTCAAATTGGACTCCCGAAACTCAAAATGCAAATTTAAATGAAAAAGGTCAAATTATTTAACTTTCGGCATTTTAGCGGAAACTTGCCGAACAACATCGAAAATCACTTTCGAAAGTTCACCAAAGTAAAAAATAATCATACGAACCCAACGGCGCTTTCGAATTTCGAATCGGAGCTCATTCGGCAAAACCGAGCTCGAAAATCTCTTTTTAATATTTATTGCCAAGAAAAACTGAAACCTTCTTCCGATGCCTACCAAACGAGGTCTGATTTAGCTGAAATTTTACAGACAGGTCCTAATGGACATTACAAATATTTTAAAATTATCGGCACGCCAATCGGAGTCCTAGCTTCCGAAACGACTGACCGAGGTCGTTTCATCATGCCACCTTCATCAGAAGATATTGGCTTACTTAGAAAATCATCCACAGAGTCTATACGAACATTATATTGATCACAACACTCAATATCACTTACCTGCAAAATATGAAAAAACAACACTGACAACACATAACAACAAATAAATCAAACAATAAATGGAATACCATATACAAACATACTTGTTTGACACTCGGCACATCAACATCTCCTGGTTGGGAAAAGATAAGAATCTCTCCACTTTGCAGTTTAGCAATAATCTGAGAAGCGGTTTCTACAACAACATCAGTACCTTCTCCTTGAGAGCCTTTTATTGCACTAGATGAAACCAATTTTACAACTCCCAGATTACTTTCATTAATTCCAATGCACCCAGAATCCCTTTTGTATACACCGCCTTAAAAACCTTTCTTAAACATAGCAACATGCTCCAAGACCGAGTCGACCTTGGAATCCAGACACTAAACATGAATAAAATGAAGTCAAAAATTAATATTAAAGGAAATAATCAGAAAATTCAAAGTATGAACAAGACCGAGCCAAGACTTTCAGTTCTGGTGCAAAGGGAACACATACACTGAAAATTTCTAAACATATTAGCAATAGCCAAGACTTTAAACTCTGTTGCAATAACCAATTTAGAAAAAAATTATGCAACTATTAGCAATAGCCAAGACTTTACGATCTGCTGAAAATGAGACCTTACACTGAAAAATCTCTAGAGTATTGGCTATTGCCAATACTTTAAACTCTATTGCAATAACCAGTTTAGAAAAAGTCTATACAACTCTTGGCAATAGCCAAGATTGTATGCTATATGAAATTTTAATCTTCAAATGACCGGAATCAAACAAACACAACCAAAAGAATCTACAAAAACCCCAAACATAAATCAAAATGGAAATAACTGACAAATAAATATATAAACAGCCACAATAAGTATGCAAATAAATTGCAGGTGAAAAAATTTGCAGATAAATGATTAGGCTTAGTAAAAATAACAATTTAAATATAAAATAATACAACAAACACAGGAAAACAGAGAATACGAACCCTAAAGCACAAAACGAAGAAAGAAGGGAAACAGACCAGGAGCGTCGAAAGAGAGAGAGAGAGAAACCCTTTCAGGAAGGCTATGTTAAACAGAGAAACGTGAATTATGTTAGTCGGGGACAAAATAGTACTTTTACAGGGGGCTATAAGGTGGAGGGAATTTAGTTAAAACATTTCTAATGGGGGGCAATTAGGTAAGACCACCTCTTATTGATGGTACTATGTGAAATTTTTTGGCTGAAAACCGGGGCAAAAAGCAGGTGTAGCAGTCCAAGAAAGGGGCTAAAAAGGTGGGACTAGATATGTACTCAAGTAGGGGTCATTCCACCCCACCTACCACCCCCTTTAGTTTATATTTTTAGCTATATATAGGAGGCTTTACCTCCTCATTTGGACATGAACAATCAACTAAAAAACACAATCTGGAAATTTGAGGGAACAAAAGGGAAAAATAGTGAGTTTGAGCGAAAAGAATTTAGAATCAAAAGATTACTACTTCAAGAGTCTTTTGGGTAATAAATTCTTGAGTTGAAGTCATAGTGTAGAGGCGTTCAAGAGCTGTTTAGTTGCTGAATTTTGGTGCAATACTATATTCGTTTGGCTTTTGGTGTGTTGTTGCTTAGGATTTTCGGCTCATAGGTAAACACACAAATTAACCTTATACACTTGTTAATTTATCTTTCCCTAGTATGAAATTAGTATGGCTAATGGTCTGAAACTTATATTTTTATGTCTGGTTGGTTTATCTCATTAAACTGCTTGTGTACTAAAGGAAAACTGAAGTTACTTGGTATGCATGCTTATGTTTTCATTTACACTTGTTAACATCGGGCTGAAATGCATATAGAGGTGTGCAGAACATGGAACATTTAATATGAAACTACATATTTTATTTAAATGACATACTGTGTCAAATGTGGACTAATTTTGTAAAAGTGGATGTTATGCAAATTGCTAATCTTGAACCTTTTGTATGCCAAATTAAGAATTAGTTATGACATGTTTAAATCAAGGAAGCAATAATGCTATTTGATAAAATTTGGACCGTGTGTTAAGTGACGTGACAACTAAGATGGAAAAATGTGTTGATTCATGAAGTGATCCTGTAGTTCTATGTAAAATTCTTTTGTTATAAACACTTGAGATTTTTTATGGAATTAAAAAAAAGTAGAAAAGACGTGGTTTAATAAAATTGGATTTGGGAATCATAGTTTAAATATGTATACAACGATTCAGAAAGCAGCCCATTAACTTGATAATTCTTTAGGAGTCTCCACTTTTAATAAATATCCTCCTGCTTTTCAAAATAGCCACTGTTGGGACCAAAAAGAAAATAGAATGTTATCATTTTTGCAAAACAAACCCTAAAGCATCTCATTTTTTTGCAAATGATTTGTTGCACCTGATGCACCTTCGTAATACACTAGACGGGGTGAATACTGTCCTTACTCGATTTTCAAATTCCTAAAACTTACTTTTACTCTATTCACCTAACTCAAGAAGAACCAAGTTCCTTGCAAAGTTCACCTATCTCTAAACTTAACACAATGCGGAAACGTAAAGAACACAGAGATTTTTACGTGGAAAATCCTTGCTCAAGGGATCAAAAATCTCGACCCAACACTCTTGGAATTTAAACTTTCCACTCAAGAAAACTGAGCAAGTTTTAGATTACACACAATGCAATCAAGGAACTAGCCTCACTATAACTCATACCTAAAACTTTTCAAGCCTCACTATGACTTGTAAGGTTGAAACTACCTCACCAAAACATAATTTTAACCTTATGCTTCTAAACAAGCTGATATATTACAACTCAATCACCTATAACAAAAAGTAAGACGAAACAGACTAGACCTTATGAAACACGAACTCCTCCAGAATCTGCTGCCTTGCTTATGTTCTTGCACACAATAGCTCTCACGATCAATTTACTCTCTATTTAATATGTTGAGATTTCTTGAGTAGGTAACTTTTTCTGGCCAAAACAACTTGTATTTATAGAGTTCATAGAAAGTCTTTTACATATTAGTTTGGCACTCCTTTTTCAGTTTGGAATCCGTTTCTAATAAGGTTTGCTAATATTGCCTTATACGAAACCTAAGTTGTTTTGCCTAAGTCTTCAATCCTTCTCTGCCTGGGAAACAGCTTCTCTTTCAGCACCACCTTGAAGCTTTTCTTTCTCCTTCTTAGATTGAGACTTTAACTCCAATTGTTCTTTTTTCCTTCTTCGTCTCGAACTCGAATATCAACTCGAACAGCCTAGTCTTCGACTTCAACTGTGAACCTTTTCATCGTCCACATAGAACCAGGTCCTTTGTCATTCATCAAAACCATCCTCCAACAACTTCCCCCTTTTGATGATGACAAACAATGTTGTCACACCGAGGGTATTAGCACAAGAACCTCTAAATTATCAAACACTGAACAAGAACCAGGGTAATAAACAGTTAGGCAAAAATTAGGTCAAAAGCATATACTGATCTAAACAACATCTAACTTTCCCCTTTTGGCATCATCGAAAAGTTTCGCAGTTGTATGAACCTTCTCAACTTAATTTAAGTCAAGTTGACTCTAGTGCCTTAGGCAGCTAGCCAACCTTTTCACGTCAAGAGCCTGTTTTAGACAATAAATACCAACAAATAACAGTAGGGATATTAACCAATATTAGCGCCAAACTGTTTTAAACATCCAAAGATAGAGTTGACACCCAATTTTGTCCCTCCTATTTTTAAAATAAATAGTTTTTGAATTTTACATATGATTGTGCATTTCTTTCTTGCCCCGTCCATTCTTTCAAATTATCTTCTCATAATAGCCTGACAATCGAGGTCATTTTCAAAAGCATCGTCCCAAATCATAACCATTCTTACAATTTCTACAACTATCCTTATTTTTGATAAAATTACCCAACTCATTTTAAATCCTAAAATACATTTTTATACGCTTCCCTATCCATTTTATTGCTTTGAAATTAATTTCCTAATTTTCCTATATTTTTATACCTATTTTATACCATTTTTATGTCTATTTTATATCAAATTATGCCTAATATACATTATTTATACACTGTATATACGTAAATACACACACACACACACACACACATACACACACACACACACACACACACACACATATATATATATATATATATATATATATATATATATATATATATATATATATATATATAGACACACACACACACACACACACATATGTATATATACATCTCCAATCTCCTGTCCATGCGCCCAACAGCTACATCATGTTTTCATCCAGATTGATTGGTTCCTTAGTAGGTTCAGCATCGAGTCCATAGTCACATGACCTCAGTATGTTCCTTTCAAACAAAGTATTGTGATCAGGTTCTGTCCACCCACCAACAGGTACCCAAAGAACTGAAATACTTTAATCAGGAGAAAACCATACACTACAACATGTTTTCCCAACCCCATATCAGCAACCCTACTAATGTGTTGGATCATCAATTCTAGAAGATTAACCTGAACCTCCCTATCAATCAGGTCCATGTAAGTAATCTCAAGGAAATTGGCTTCAATCCTCCTCTCAGATCTCTGCAACACATTCTTCAGCACAAACTCAAACAACAATTGATGGAATGGGGCCATTGCCTTCTTTTTCACTTGAGTAGCCCTTGTCAATTGAGGAGCTGGATTAGCCCTAGTTCCCTCAGGATAAACCATATTTAAAGGCTCAATAAAACCTACCCCTACTTTATCTTCTTCCTCATACTCATCTATTTCCCATAAATCTGCATCATTACCAGCCACAGAACCAGAGAATAAACCAGGTCCTTTCTCAGGTTCCTTCGCAGGTTCAGCAGATTTCTCATCTACTTTACTGACAGATTTTTCCTTTTCAGGAACAGATTCCTGGACAGGTTCCTCACCCACCTTCTTGTTACCTTTACTAACAGCAAGCTCAAAATTTTCTTTAGCTACATCTACCACCTCCTTTTCCTTTTCAGACACATCAAGTACTAACTTATCTCCTAATTCTCCTAGAGGTTTAGAAGCTACATTACTAATAACATTAACTGTAGTAGTAGAAATACTAGGGTTTACCTCTTCGATTTCTTGAACCATTTCTTGATTTGTTTCAACCCTTTACTCCGAAACACTGCTTGGAATATTTTCCCCCTTACTCGTAGCAGTTTTTGACAATTTCTTCTGTATCAATTTTGCAAATTTCTTCACCACCATAATGGAACGACTTACCGCGAGTTTCTGTCTTTTGATTAATTTTAGAAATTTTAAGTTTAGGAGACGTAGCGTTTTCAGTGTTCTTAGAAGTGGTTGACATGGTGAGCGAATTTGAGAGTTTTTCTTGAGATAGAGAATGAGAGTTTTTTTTTGAGAGAGAGAATTAGAGTTTTTAGAGAGTAGTCTGGTTAGATTACTTTGACAAACGATAGAAACATTGCACACAAAAACAACTCTCTAATGACTTAAGAGAAGAGGGAAGGGTAGTAGTTGTATCGGGAAGGGAAACGGGTGTGATGGGATATGAAAAAGCTGAACATTATAATTACATTGAATAGTCCTATGCCGCCGGATACATGGAATTCAAATGTTAAAAATCAGCAACTAATACGGCGACACTTGTGATTAACTGACAACAATTTTGGCCACGTAAGAAACAATTATACTCTCAGTATGTAATATTAAATGCATACCTGAACGTTTATGCACCAGGTTCTTAATCATTTATCCCCTACTTGAACATATTATTTGCCAGCATCTAAGTCATGAAAACAGGTTCCAAACAGGTTAGCAAGCAAAATTATTACGTTTCAAAAATAGAGTCAACTAAATAAAGTAAGCTAGGTTAACAAAGAAACTTCTCTAGCTAATCATTCGGAGAACCAGGTGCTGCCTCGATCAATGTATCTTGGTCATCCCTAACTCAAGCATATTCTTCTAAAATTGTACCATGTTCAAAGCTTTAGTGAAGATGTCTGCAATATGATCCTCAGTTCTGTAAAAGTTTATAGTGATTAGGCCTTTCTCAACATTATCCCTTGGAAAGTGATGCCTAATGTCAATGTGTTTTGTTCTCTTATGCTGGACCGGGTTCTTGGCTATATTGACTGCACCGGTATTGTCACAAAAAATTGGAACTGGTCCACACTTGATTCCAAAGTCCTCCGATTGCTGCTTGATCCATAATAGATGTGAACAACACAAAGCAGCTGCTACATATTGAGCCTCTACTATAGATAATTCCACTGAGTTTTGCTTCTTTGTATCCCATGAAACAAGACAAAGACCTAGAAAGTGTGTCATCCCAAATGTACTTTTCTTATCAACCAAGTGACCAGTATAGTTAGCATCAGCAAAAACAATCATATCAAAACTTCAACCTCTTGGATACCATAAACACGTATCTCGAGTTCCTTTCAAATATTTTAAGATCCTCTTAACTTCTATTAAGTGTGACTCCTTTGGTTTTGACTGAAACCTTGCGCACAACCCCACACTATACATAATGTCTGGACGACTTGCTGTTAAATACAATAGTGAACCAATTATTCCTCTGTATTTAGTTTCATTAATCGAAGCATTAGGTTCATCCAGATCCAATTTAGTTCCAGGGGTTTGGGTGTGCTTATGTTCTTAGCAGTCTTCATGTCAAATTTCTTTAACAACTCTTTGATGTACTTATATTGATGGATCATTGTGCCTTCTTGAGTTTGTTTAATTTATAAACCTAAGAAGAAATACAGCTGACCCATCATACTCATCTCAAACTCACTGCCCATCAGGTCGGCGTATTCTTTGCAAAGGTTCTTATTAGTAGCTCCAAAGATGATGTCATCCACATATACTTGAACAATCAGCAGGTCCTTCATTTTCTTCCTTAAGAACAAAGTGTTATCTATTTTATCTCTA
The DNA here is from genome assembly GCA_029990575.1 of Petunia axillaris subsp. axillaris. NCBI lineage: Eukaryota > Viridiplantae > Streptophyta > Magnoliopsida > Solanales > Solanaceae > Petunia > Petunia axillaris. The sequence goes on along the minus strand of JARKNS010000001.1, from coordinate 4,003,088 downwards.
CTAAAATCATTCTTCAATAAGAACCCAAACAATCTTTCATACCAAGCCTAGGAGCCTGTTTCAAACCATAATGTGCCTTGTCAAGTTTGTAGACATAATTAGGAAATTCTGAACTCTCAAAACCAGGTGGTTGAACCACATACACCTCTTCATTTAAATACCAATTAAAGAATGTACTCTTAACATCCATCTGATACAGCTTAAATTTGATGTAAGCTGCAAAAGCTATCAGCATCCTAATGGCTTCCATTCTAGCAACAGGTGCAAAAGTTTCATCATAGTCTATCCCTTCTTCTTGATTGTAAACTTTAACCACCAGTCATGCCTTGTTCCTTGTTACTATACAACGTTCATCTAGTTTATTTCTAAATACCCATTTAGTTCCAATGATGGACTTGTCCTTAGGTCGAGGGAGCAGGTGCCACACCTTACTTCGTTCAAACTGATGAAGTTCCTCCTACATATCAATCACCCAATCTGGATCCTTAAGTGCTTTTCGTACATTCTTAAGTTCTACGGCTGAAAGAAATGCATAGAATGCACAGAAGTTCTTCAAGGCTCTTCTAGTAACAATCTCAGTATTCAGATTAGAAATAAGATTCTGCAATGGCTGGGAACTTTGATGTTTCCATGGTCTAGGTTGAATCTGCTGAGTAGTACTACCAGAGGGACCAATTGCATTAGTATTGTCTTCGTCTGGTTCTTCTGTTCCCCCTATCTGATTGTCTCATAGTTCCTCCTGAGTTTGATCCTTATCATCGTTTTAGTCAGTTCTATCTTCTTCCAATCTAACAGGGTCTTCAGCAGGTTCATATCTCACTAAACCAATTTCCTTATCATCATCTTCTACTCTCTATGCAACAATTTCAGATTCATCAAAAACCACATGCAAACTTTCTTCTACAGTCAAGGTTCTTTTGTTGAACACCTTATAATTTTTTCTTTGTAAAGAATATCCCAAGAAGGTGGTCTCGTCACTTCTAGCATCAAACTTCCCCAAAGGTTCCTTCCTATTATTATGCACGAAACACTTGCATCCAAAAGCTCTCAGATGTGCAATATTGGGTTTCCTTCCTCTTATCAGCTCATAGGGAGTTTTCTCTAATAAAGGACGGATATAACATCTATTCAGTAAGTAACATGCGATATTAACTGCTTCAACCCAAAATTTCTTTGCCAAACAGCTTGATAACAACATTGTTCTAGCCATATCCTTCAAGGACCTGTTTTTTCTTTCAACTACTCCATTTCGTTGAGGAGTCCTTGGTTCAAAGAAGTTATGGTCCACACCATGTTTATTGCAATACTCAGTAAATTTGGCATTCTCAAACTCAGTTCCATTGTCAGACCTAATACACACAAGTTGGAACGCTAGTTTCTTCTGAACAACCTTTGCCCAGTCCTTGAACATGTCATACGCTTGATCTTTAGATCTGAGAAACAAGGTCCACATGTATCTGGAGTAGTCATCAACAATAACCATCACGAACTTCTTACCTCCTCTGCTCCTAACCCTTATACACCCACACAAGTCCATGTTAACCAGCTCAAGTGATTTAGAAGTACTAACCACCTTCTTTGACTTGAATGAAGATCTTACAAGTTTCTCCCTCATACAAGAATCACATATCTTGATGTCATCAAACCTTTTGCTCGGAAAATCCACGGACCAAGTCCTTTGACACCAATTTATTCAGATGAGTCAAGCTTGCATATCCTAATCTCTTGTGCCACAGTTGAGCATTGTTCTCAAGTACATTCAGACAAGTCAAATTATTTTCTGGAAGAGAACCTAACGTAGCTTTATATATATTATTAGCTTGTTTCCCTTATAGTACTTGTTCACCAGTCTGCAGGTTCTTCAAAGTGCATTCCACAGACGTAAAACTAACTTGATTTCCTTTATCACATAGTTGGGAGATACTCAAAAGGTAATGCCTTAATCCATCAACACAAAGTATACTTTCAATTACATGATTGAGGAACCTCCCAGCCTTTCTACTAACAACAATTTCTCCACTTTTGCCTCCTCCAAAATTTACACTACCCCCTTGAAATGTTGCGAGTGAGAGAAAGTTTCTTCTATCTCCTGTTATGTGCCTGGAACACCCACTATCAAGAATCCCGCTTAGATTGTTCCTTCTCACTCCAGCCTATAAAACAAAATCAGGGGTTAGTAATAGGTACTCAGACAAGCTTGGGTCCCTTTTTGTGATAGAATGGATGAATCAAATCTTTTCTAGCCCAATAAGGTAAAACAGACTTAAGGTTCCTTTTAACTGCCTTTGATGCAATATTCACATTCTTTTCTATAATGCCCAGTCTTTCCACAAAGGAAGCAGAGTTTATTGCGAGGGAGTCCTACATACATATTATAAGTATTCCAGGCAGGTAAAGGTGTCCTATGTCCTAAGCCATTTTTAACTCTATTATGATTTTCATGCAACCATTTCAAAGCTTCCTAAGACTTGTTCCATTTAGTAAGCATGGTAAGTTCATAGTTGGCCTTATCAACCTTTGCCTTAAGAACTCGGTTCTTCTCAGTTTCCTGATGCATAATCTTGTCTTTCTTTTTAAGCTCAAATTCAAGGTTTATTTAAGCCTCACCAACTACTTGCTTACCAAGGGCCTTTTCCAGTTTAAGATTATCAAGTTCAAGAGTTAAAACTTTATTTATCTCGTCAAGCAGCTGTTCCTTTAATTTTAGGTTTTCCAGTTCAAAGGCTGGGACTTTCTGTTTAAGTTGAAAAACTTGCTCATTAATTGAAGCAGATTCAATTTCCAATTCAGTTTTAGCTTCATCCAAGTTTTTATTCTTAATTTTATAATCAGACACAACTGAGATCAGATTGTCCTTCTCAGAAATCAATTGTTCCGTCTCGGCCGTTAAACTTTCAATACCTTCAATTAGAGCAAGTGCAAGCATGTTTAACTCTCTTAAGGAACAAGTAGGAAGTTTTAGTTTTAATTCATCGAGACTTACCTCAGGCAGATCATAAGCGAGAGGCTCTTCATCAAGAGCCATCAATGCAAAAGGAGAGTCGTGAACTAATTCTTCTTTTCCTTCTAAGTCAGTGTCTCTTTCAGATGGTCCCCATATGGCATAAAAGGCTTCTTTCTTTTTTCTTCTCATAGCTCTGAAGTTGGGTGGTCATTTAGTCTTGTTAGGTTCGCCTTCCTTTGTAGCACTCTCTTTCTTCCACTCCATCTCCCATACAGGAAAGTCTTTCACAGCATGATCCTTTTTGTGACACTTGAAACAGCCTGAGTAGTCTGGATTATCAACAATATTCCTCCTTGTTGGATTAGCTTTGGCGGACCTTCTGTTCTTTTCTAAACTTAGTGACTTTGTCACCGCATTCACCAAAGCTATCTCATGTTTAAAAAAACTTCATACCTTGACCCTTTAGTAGCTTCTAAAGCCAAGGTTTTTTCCTTCTTGGGTTCCACTTTGACTCTTGATTGTTTCATTAGTTTATGAGTTTTCAGACTACCAGCGAGTTCATCTAGTTGAACCTTGTCAAGATCTTTTGCTTCGATGATAGCTGTGACTTTGATTCCCAAGAATCTGGGAGAATCCCTACGACTTTTTCCACAAAGTCTTCATTAGTAAGAGGCATACCCAAGGACTTCATCTCATTGGTTATGATTGTGAACCTGTTCATCGTATCTTGGATGGATTTACACTCTCCCATAGCAAACAGTTCGAACTTTCTTTTCAGCAACTGGATCCTCGACTTCTTAACCTGAGTAGTTCCTTCATGAGCCACCTAAAGTGCATCCCAAATCTCTTTGGAAGTCTTGTATGAAGAAACTCTGTTGTATTTATCAAGACCAAGTCCACATCTGATGAGCCTCTTAGCTTTAGCATTCTTGTCAACTATCTTGAAATCAGCATTAGTGTATTTAGATTTCTCCTAAGGAATAGTTTCCTGATTAGGTGGTTGCCCAACAGTCTTGGTAGGAATAAGATGTCCATCAATTATGATGATCCAAAGCTGATAGTCTTCAGCCTGAATGAAATCTTCCATCATACCCTTCCACCATCCATAGTACTAGCCATTGAACGGAGAAGGCCTATTGATGGATTGCCCTTCGGTTATAATCGGTGTTGCACTCATGATTCAGATCCTTCTCAAGATGTTAATCTTTTTATGAGAGAACCTACTTTGATACCACTTGTTGCACCTGGTGCACCTTCGTAAGACACTAGAGGGGGGGTAAATAGTATCCTTACTCAATTTTCGAATTCCTAAACTTGCTTTTACTCTGTTCGCCTAAACACAAAAAACCCAGGTTTCTTGCAAGTTTCACCTATCTCTGAAGCTTAACACAATGCAAGAAACGTAAAGAACACAGAGATTTTTATGTGGAAGAATCCTTTATCAAGGGATCAAAAACCACGACCCAACACTCTTGGGATTTAAATTTTTCACTCAAGGATACTGAGCAAGTTTTAGATTACAACGCAATGCAATCAACGAACTAGTCTCACTATGACTCAAACCTAAAATCTTCCAAGCCTCACTATGACTTGTAAGGTTGAAACTACATCACCAAAACGTAATCTAAACTTTATGCTTCTAAACAAGCTGATAGATTACAACTCAATAACCTATAACAGAAGCTAAGACAAAACACACTAGATCTTATGAAACAGAACTCCTCCAGGTTCTGCTGCCTTGCTTCTGTTGTTGCACATAATAGCTCTCACGATCAATTTACTCTTTATTTGCTCCGTTGAGATTTCTTTTGTCAAGACCCAACCTAGGGCCGCGGCGGATAACCGACACTAAGTGTCGATTATCGCTAAACCTATTAATAATCTATGAATTATAGAGATGAGCTGGAAACCTGGTTATTAATACATACATATTTACTGAAAACATAAAGTTTGGAAAGATGACAAGGCTATCACACGATAATATATATAACATACTGACTGCACCACACAGGGACATATCTACAGGCCTCTAAGAGTGCTGAACTGAATATACAAAGGACGGGACAAGGCCCCGCCATACCTACTCGACATCTGTACAACATACCAAAAGTAGTATACTCCTGAAGAGATGGAGTGACTCCAACAGCTGGTAGATAGCCTACTAACGTGGCTCAGGGTCTGCTCTCTCTGTACCTGCGCGGCATGAAACGCAGCGCCCAAAAAAAAAGGCGTGAGTACGATATGTACAAAGTATGTAAGGCCTGAGCATATAATAAATCATAGCTGGACGAAACTGTAAGGTTGGAATATAAATGTGTAAACATGAGGTGAAGCATAGCAATGTAGCAGGAAATCTTAAGATGTACTAAACATGGTCTGAATTTAACCTGAAGTCTAGCTGAATCTGAAACTGAAGACTGAGCTGAACTATACTGATAAATGACTGTAATATGACTGGTAACTGGTAACTAGAAATTAGAACCGAAAGCTGTCAACTGATACTGACACTAAAAACTGGTGGCTGATAACTGAGAACTGATAACTGGTACTGAGCTAAAACTGAACTGTTATCTGAACTGGTACCTGCCTGGTGTTATGGGCTATATCCCCCCAAATCAGGTAACTGAACATCTGAACTAGCCTCACATATAATCATGCAGCGCATACTGTGGCTATATACGCATATATAAAAAAACCTGGTGGGTGTTATGGGCTATATCCCCCTAGCCAGTAATATCTAGACTCTCTGGTCAGAGTGTGTGAATGACACCCGGTCACACTAGGTGTTCAACTCCCGACTGAACCAGAGGGGCTGTATCCCCCAGACGGGTAGTATCACACGCGACCGGACTGTGTGTCCAATGTCCAGCCTCTATGGGGGACTCCAAATCACACATAACATGATCACAATATAAGCATAAGCATGTATGAGGCATAACACATGTGGCAATAGTAGATATGGACTCAGGGAATGATAAGAAAACTCTTGATAGAATTTTAAACACAACCTAGAACTCAGAATTTGTCAAACTCTTCGAATTTCTATAAAAATTTCGGCAGAGTTTCCCCTGAAACTGGATGATCCGCAAAATAGAACCAACACAATACTATACACGGAAATAGATACCCGGATAAAATGATAACATAAACATGTTAAATGGATAACAAGATGAGACAACTGGATGACATAACTCATCCGCAGATAGAATGTCTGGACAGCACCACTGTCCTGACTTTCAACCTAATTTTCAGAGTGTAGATCAAAGATATAGACTTCATGGTCTGCATGAAAGATGTAGATATATGTCTTAGGATTCTGGGGATTCTTAAATAATCTTAATATTAATTTTGTACAAGGAGTTATGATCAATATACTAACAACTGTCCAAAGATCAAAACAATTTTTCAGATTTTGAAACGTTTTGTCTTGCTGATTTGGACGTCTTTCACCTTGGATTTTAGTACCAAATTAAGTATATACGAGGTTTCCTTGGTACCATACAAGTTCCTCACAAGAAACACTAAGATTAGAACTAAGAAAAGCTTCAAAAGCTAAAAGATACATGCCTTGCCAAAAGAAAGGTTTAGTCTTACATACCTTTGATTCTAGCTCCTAAACGTTGTTTCCTTTGAATTCCACACCTTCTAAAGCTTAAAAAAGCCATAAAATAGAATTTAGGTACTTTACTTAGCTATGAAGTAATTCTAAAACTCAAACTATAGACGAAATTGAAGGTAGCATAATGTTACCCTAATCGCGTACAGCGTTTTGACACAATCCGTCTTCCGTTTCGAGTCAAAATTGATGTGGTTTCTTCAAAATAAAAAAAAAATGGATTCAACTCCAGAGAGGTCGGCTTATATCGTGGGTTTTCTGGAACATTTCGAAAAAATGAATAATTTCTCTTTTATAACAAAAACATTTCATTTCTAGCCCTCTTTTGCGCTTATGTCTCTTTTTCGGGTCTGATTTCTGATACTCATATCTTTTTGTTCAGACATTGTATGAACAAACCGTCAAAAGTTTTAGAAACTACACTCCAAGACCTTCAAGTTGGTATATCATATGTCTCCAAAAGACCTCATATAACACACGGAATTAATTGCTGAAAATGCTCCGTTAAAAGGCAAATCCTTAGTCGGTTTTTCCGCAACTTAAATCTGATTTTTCCCAACCTCTATATTCAACATATAAAAGTCATATATGGTCCAATTATGACTTTAAGATCACTTAAATCATTCTTAACATGTCATTAGAACGATATACCTCACTTTGGGCATACGAGGTGTAACATCTTGAGTGCGTAACTTTTTCTGACCAAAACAACTTGTATTTATAGAGTTCATGGAAAGCCTTTTCCATATTGGTTTGGTAATCTTTTTTCAGTTTGGAATCCGTTTCTAATAAGGTTTGCCTATATTGCCTTATATGAAACTTAAGTTGTTTTGTCTAAGTCTTCAATCTTTCTCCGCCTGGGAAACAGCTTCTCTTTCAGCACCGCCTTGAAGCTTTTCCTTCTCCTTCTTAGATTGAGACTTTAACTCCAGCTGTTCTCTTTTTCCTTCTTTGTCTCGAACTCGAATATCAACTCGAACAGCCTAGTCTTCGACTTCAACTGTGAACCTTTTCATCGTCCACATAGAATCGGGTCCTCTGTCGGTCATCAAAATCATCCTTCAACATGATTCAGCCCACTTAAAATTTAAGGTTTACTTGTTTTATTTTTGAAAAATAGCCACATGTTTAATAAAATAGTCCTCAATTTGGTAAACATCCCACTTCTTTAACATATGGCCTCATTATTTGGTAAATTAGTCTTTTCTCTTTGAAGTCAATTAAAATTGACATATGCTTTTGAAATGTACAAATTCACACGAGAATATACGATTAGTCAGACCAACAATGATAAGTATGATATGTGATCTACTTATTAAGCAATAAAGGAACTAAACTAATTAAATCAATTTGTTCTAAGGTATACCCATCAGGTGACTTGGTACAAAGTTGTGTTAAAGTTTACCTAGTGGGTGACTTGATATAATTTTGGTAAAAGAATCATAGCGTAACAAAAGAGGCAAAATATAACAACAATATTGGATAAATAAAAAAAAATCACAATAAAGCAACTGTGCTTGTCACAGGACTCGAGGATGCCTAATACCTTCCCGAGAGTCAACTGAGGGTCTTACCCGAATATCTGATGCAGACCATTTAACAAGTCAAATGTGTTCTAAATGTACACCAACTGGTGACTTGGCACACCCTTGAACTTGGCAAGTAGTGACTCCGAGTTATTTTATATATTTTTTACATTTAACACCAGTCATAGCCTGTAATTTAGAAAACCTCTTTAACATAGAGAATTTCTTTCTTAAAAAAAAGAAAAAAAAGGGCGGACAGGGTTCTCTTCTTTCATAGGAATTATATGTAGTTCCTTTCTTTCTAAAGTTGGTAAACAGTTGCTGTTAAGGCCATCCTGTAGACTTTGGCTGGACGCACATACCATTAGTATTTAGAGTAGCCCATGTAATTTCATCCTTCATTGCAGTACTGCTTTGTGGATACCTAACCATTGCAATAGTTTTGTCAAAACACTTGCAGAAAAGCTACATGTAAAGAATAGATGCTCATGATTGTCTTCCTCAATTTCGCACAACGAGCAAGTGGTAGTATCAATGACCTTCCGTTTGAACAATCTATCCTTTGTCCCCAACCTACCATGAATGGCTAATAGCAATGCAAACTACATTTTGAAGGGCCACATGTTATTACATACCGATCTTCTCCAATTTACTTTTTGAAATTTCCTTCTTAGTTGTCCATAAATCTTGCTTATTGCATATGTATGTGTAGCCAGCAAACTAGTGTGATCGAGCCCAGCTGCCTCTAGGTGTTTCCTAACATAAAGGATTTTTGTTAGCGTCCAGCAGCCTGCTTTGCATCAACATCCCACAATGATCTCCCTTTTATATAGTACATGTCGACCCGTTGTATACACAACTTATCTTTCTTTCTACTCAGACACCATTACATCTTACCTATAGTTGCTCCATTCCATGCTTGAACATCTAGATTATTAAAAACCCCAATAGATTTGGGTGTAGTCAACTCAACCTAGGCTAACCATACCTTCTTAGAAGAATTTATTCTCCTTTGTCCAAGGAGATTTCCCACAAATGCTTTCAATTTGTCCGACCACCTTCTTGGGTGAGATTAATATTTGAGATCTATAAGATTGAATGGCCAGTAGTACACTCTTAATCAATTGCAGTCTACCTCCATAAGATAAGAATTTTGTGGTCTATGAGGTGACTTTTTACATCATCATCCTCTCAATTAATGGTTGATATTGAACTATGTGAAACGTGGCCAAACATTTGGCCATGAGAAACAAATGGAAACAAAGTTGTCATGTAGTCTAAGTTAAGTATGTGGTATAGGAGTTCTATGATGATTTTTCCTTTTCCTATTTTACTTGGTTGCCATCAATTTAAGTCCCTTATAAATAGGGACGTTTTCCATTGTTTATAATCATCCCATTCTCAAAATATTTTCTTGTCTTCTTTCTTGGTTTGAGAAGTTAGTTGAGAGTATTTTGTGAGAGAGTTCCCTTTTCGGAAACACTTGTGTAAAATTGTTTCTGAGTGTTTTGTGAGGTTGTCCTCTCAGGGTGTTTGGGATTAATTAGAGTACCTTCTCTAATTTTTTACTCTCTATTTTGTAACCATAGATATAGTGAATTTGCTCCACTCCCCTGTGGATTAGGTTACATTGACTGAACAACGTAATTCTTGTGCCTCAATTATAACTTTAATTTCTGTTATTATCAACTTGAATTATATTTGTTATTGTCATTGTTACGCTACTTATCTTATTCCGCACTATACTCGAGTCTCAATCCTAATAAATTGGTATCAGAGCTAGATCAAACCGGGTTAGTTGTCAGTAGCCAAGATGAATACAAAAAAGACATATATTGAGAAATTTGACCGAAGTGCAAACTTCGGAACTTGGCAATTAAAGATTGAGGCTATCTTAATTCAGAATGGTGTAGATGTGGCACTATAACGAAAGCAGGCAAAGCCAGAGAATATGACAGACGAGGAATTTTCCATCATTGACAAAAGGAAAAATCAGGTATTGTCTTAAATCTCTCAAATCAGGTTTTGCGTGAAGTAGCTTCTCATAGCACTGCTAAAGGAATGTGGGATAAATTAAAGGCACTGTACTTAAGAAAGACAGTAGAAAATAGACTCTACTTTAAGCAAAAGCATGTAAGCTTTACATGCTTCGTATGGATGAAGGTACTTCTTTACTCTCACATCTTGACACATTTGATTCCATTCTTATGGATTTAACTAATATAGATGTCAAGATTGACGAAGAAGATCAAACTGTTTTGTTGATATATTCCCAACTCCACTCATTTAAGCACTTTCGAGAAATAATTCTTTATGGGAAAGAAACTATTTCCTACAAGAAAATTAAAGCAATACTAAAATCGAAAGAGCAGAACGATAGGGACATTACTGGAGAAAGTAATGGAACCCAATGGGAAGGCTTCTTTGTGAGAGGTAGATCGGATAGAAAAATCAAGTAGTAAAAAGTCTAAATCAAGGTCAAAATCCATATACAAAAATGTAGAATGCAATTATTGTCATAAAATGGGCCACATTAAGTCTGAATGCTATAAGTTGAAAAATAAAGAGAACTGAGCATGAAAACAATGACACTGCCGAATCAAGTGTAGCTGTTGATCAGGCTGATGGAGCTATATTTGTAGCTATTGATAATAGCTCAAGATCTAACCATGAATGGATTTTAAATTCTAGTTGTTCGTATCATATGTGTGGTTTTAAACATATGACTCAGCTGCAGGTGGAGTTGTCTTAATGGGCAACAATGCCATTTGTAAAGTTATTGGCAAAGGAACAATCAGGATCAAAATGCATGATGGAATGGTGAGAATACTCACTGATGGTAGACACGTTCCATACATAAAAAAAAAATCTTATCTCTTTGGGCACCCTAGAATCTCTTAGCTGTAAATACACAGGTGAAGGTGGAGTTCTGAAAGTTTCTCATGGTGCTTTTGTGGTCATGAAAGCACGCAGATCTGGTACGTTGTATACCTTGTTGGGATCTACTATTACACGTGCCGCTGCAGTTTCTGCATCAAGTCAATCTGATTCTCACATCACCAAATTATGGCATATGCAATTGGGGCATATAAGTGAATAAAGATCTTTCCATCTTGAGCAAGAGAGGCCTTCTTTGTGGATAAAGTACTGGAAATATGGAGTTTGTGAGCACTGTGTGTTCGAGAAGCAGAAAAGAGTCAACTTCAAATATCCAGGAATCCATAGAACAAAAGGTACTTTAGACTACATTCATTCTGATCTTTAGGTCCTTCCCGTACCCCGTCTAAAGGTGGTGCCAGATACATCTTAACTTTCATTGATGATTATTCAAGGAAAGTTTGGATTTATTTTCTAAAAAACAAAAGTGATGTTTTTCTTACTTTCAAACAATGGAAAGTTTTAGTTGAAAAGCAAACAGGAAAACAAATTAAGCGGCTTAGAACTGATAATGGTTTGAAATTTTGTAATGATGAGTTTAATGAGTTTTGTAAGAATGAAGGAATTGCTCGACACCGTACTATGAGGATGACTCCATAACAAAATGGTGTTGCTGAAAGGATGAACAGAACTCTTCTGGAAAGGGCTCGTAGCATGATTTCAAATGCCGCTTTGACAAATGGCTTTTGGGCAGAGGCTACCTCTACAGCTTGCTATATTGTCAATCAGGCACCTTCTGCACTTTGAACTTTATGGCGCCAGAAGAAATGTGGTCAGGTACTCCTACTAATTATTCTAATTTAAAAGTATTTGGGTGTAATGCATATATGCACGTAAATGAAGGAAAATTGAAACCAAGAACTAAAAAGTGCATTTTCCTAGGATATACATATGGGGTGAAAGGATACCGACTCTGGTATCCTGATCCCGAGTCACCAAAATTTATAATTAGCAGAGATGTAACCTTTAATGAATCTTCTGTGTCACATTCAAGAAAGGAGTCTTTTAGTTCTTATAATACAGATAAACAGAAGGATACAGAGAATCATGTGGAGCTTGAGATTGGCACGCTTTCCGAGCCTAGCTCATAAACTATGGAACAAACTACTTCTAAACTCCTGAAGTTGTTCCAGAATTTGAAATTCCTGAAGTTGAGCCAGAAAATGAGACTCCTGAAGTCGAACCTGATGATGAGGAGTATTGCATAGCAAAAAATAGACCAAGGAGACAGGTTAAGCAACCAGAGAGTTTTGGAGATTGTGTTGCATTTGCTTTTTCAGTTGCACAAGAAACTGAAGAAATTGGAGAACCATTAAAATACTCAGAAGCAGTTTCGGGTGCTGATTCAACCAACTGGTTGATTGTAATGAATGAAGAAATTAATTTCTCCACCAGAATTCTACTTGGTCTCTTGTGAAGCCGCCATCAGGAAAAAGCATTGTTGGATACAAATGGGTCTTCAAGGAAAAGGACGGCATTTCGGGGGTTGAAGAGGCAAGGTATAAAGCACGGTTAGTTGCAAAGGGCTATAGCCAGGTACAAGGAATTGACTTTAATGATGTATTCTCACCTGTTGTTAAACATAGCTCTATCCATGCCTTGCTTGCTTTAGTTGCCATGTATGATTTGGAATTAGAACAGCTAGATGTTAAGACAACTTTCTTACATGGCGAACTTGAGGAGCAAATATACATGAAACAACCCAAAGAATTTGAAGTTGAAGGAAAAGAAGATCATGTTTGCCTGTTAAAGAAATCTCTGTATGGATTAAAGCATTCTCCACGACAATAGTAAAAGAGGTTTGATTCTTTTCTGTTGGGTCACGGTTATTCCAGGAGCATGTATGATAGTTGTGTTTATTTCTAAAAATTGAATGGTGGTTCATTTGTCTATCTATTATTATATGTTGATGACATGCTCATTGTTGCCAAGGATTTAACAGAAATTTACAATTTAAAAAGTAAGCTGAATAGTGAATTTGAGATGAAAGATTTAGGAGCAGCTAAGAAAATCCTTGGCATGGAGATCAAAAGAGATCGTGGAGCCAACGAGCTATTTGGAGAAGGTCTTGGAGAGGTTTGGCATGAGAAATGCTAAACCAGCTAGTACCCCTCTAGCTGCTCATTTTAAGTTGTCAGCTGCTCAATCACCACAGTCAGAGGAAGAAGAGGTGTACATGGCACGTGTTCCTTATTTTAGTGTCATCGGTAGTTTAATGTATGAAATGGTTTGCACACGTCCTGATATCTCACAAGCAATCAGTGTTGTAAGTCGATATATTGCTAATCCTAGTAAAGAGCATTAGCCGGCTGTAAGAAATACTAACACTTTGGTTGGTTTTGTAGACTCTGATTATGCAGGTGATCTTGACAAAAGAAGACCACTAACAGGTTATGTGTTTTACATTGATGGATGTGCTATCAATTGGAAATCTACATTACAACAAGTAGTAGCTTTATATACTAATAAAGCAGAATACATGGTCGTTACAGAGGAAGTCAAAGAAGCCTTATGGTTGAAGGGTCTATTTGCTTAACTTAGTTCATATCAAGGTGGTATTATCATTTTCTGTGATAGTCAATGTGCCATTCATTTGGCTAAAGACCAGATATATCATGAGAGGGCGAAGTATATTGATATCAAATATCACTTCATCCAGGAAACCATTACTGAAGGGAAAGCCTCAGCTCGAAAGATTACACCAGAGACAATGTTGCTGATATGTTTACGAAGCCTCTTCCCGTTACCAAATTCAATATTTGCTTGAGCTTGATTGGTAGTTGTGAGAAATTAGCCCATTGGGGCTATTGTAGAAAAGGTGGAGCAAGTTTACCATATATTAGTCAAATTTTGGCCAAGGTGGAGATTTATGAGACGTGGCCAAACATTTGTCCATGAGAAACAAATGGAAACAAAGTTGCCATGTAGTTTAAGTTAAGTATGTGGCGTAGCAGTTTTATGATGATTTTTCCTTTTCCTATTTTACTTGGCTGCCATCAATTTGAGTCACTTATAAATAGGGACATTTTTTCCGTTGGTTGTAATCATCCCATTCTCAAAGCATTTTCTTGTCTTCTTTCTTAGTTTTGAGAAGTTAGTTGAGAGTATTTCTTGAGAGAGTTCTCTTTTGGGAAACACTTGTATGAAATTCTTTCTGAGTGTTTTGTGAGGTTATTCTCTCGGGGTATTAAGGATTAATTAGCGTATCATCTCTAATTTTGTACTCTCTATTTTGTAACCATCGATATAGTGAATTTGCTCCGCTCTGCCGTGGATTAGGTCACATTGACTGAAGCACGTAATTCTTGTGCCTCAATTATTGACTTTAATTGTTGTTATTATCAATTTGCATTTTATTTGTTATTATCGTTGTTATGCTACTTTGTCTTATTCCGCAGTATAATCGGGTCTCGATCCTAACAAGCTACAGTTAATCTCTAAGTTCTCAAAGAAACCCGCAAATATTTGAAGAGAAGGGAAGCTCTGACAAATCCTAAGGTAGCAAGGATAGACTCTTGTTCATCGACTTTCACACCCCCAAAATGCACAGAGCTTTTCTCAATGTTTTACTGCATGCCAGAAGCCTTTGAGAATTCACTGAATCTTTTAAATAGTATCTCAACAGAGATAATATCACCCCTAATAAATAGTAAGAAATCATCCGCAGAGCTCAATTGAATCACATTCAGTTTCTCACATCTAGGATGAAAGTTAATGTTAGGATCCTTACCAAGATGATTCAGGATTCTCGTGAGGTACTCCGTTGAGAGAATAAATAAGTATGGAGACATAGGATCCCCTTGCCTCAGACCCTTCTTTGCTGGGATAGGTTTGGTTAGGTTGCCATTCACAAGAATAGAGTAGGCCACTGTGGTAACACACTTCATGATCCATTGCACAAACCTTTCAAGGAAATTAAGGTGTTGTAAAACTTGCTTCAGATATGGCCATCCTATGGAATCATATGCCTTCCTCATGTCAATTTTCAATATGCATCGTGGTGACACCCCTTTCCTATTGTAGCTTTTGACCATTTCATGGCTCAGAATGATGTTATCTATGATATTTCTCCTAGGAATAAAAGCATACTAGTTTTTATCTATCAGGGTATCCATGACCTTCTACGTTCTTCTAGTAAGTATCTTTGATATGATTTTGTATAGAGTGGTGCAGCAAGATATGGGTCGGAACTCAGTTATCTTAGTAGGGTTCTTCATTATAGGGATCAAAGTACAGTGGTGCAATTGACAATTTCAAATAGATCACCTGAGGAGAAGAACTACATGACAGCCTCAGTTACATCATGTCCAATAACAGTCCAAACTTTTTTAAAAAAGCAGGCATTTATTCCATCACATCCTGGGGCTTTTAAGTTGCCAATATCATTAAGAGTCTCATAGATTTCAATTATTATCACAGGTTAAATAAGCTCTTATTGTTGCTCTCTATTCAGAAGCTCCCAATATCTCATAATGGTGGGATTGATGGCAGGTAGTTCTGGAGTTGTTGACCCTAGTAGCACTTTTTAAAATCTCATTATTTCTTCTTCTTCAATATCATTTGAGCTCTGTGCAACGGTACCATCAGCAGTGACTAAGCATTGAATCTTGTTCTATGCCACTCTATTCTTTATACTAGAAAAAATAAGCAGTATTTGCATCCCCTATTTTAAGTCATTGAATTCTTGATTTCGGCCTCATGACACTTTTCTCAATATTGTGCCATCTTTCTAGCTCATGTTTGGACTTTGTTTCAATTACAAGTAGTTCTTGAGTAGTTCAGAGTCTGATTTGCTCGTGAACAGCCTCGAACTTATCCCTGTATGTTGTTATCTTAGCTTCAAATTACTAAACTGTTTCTTTGTTAAATGCTTTAGGCATTGCTTGACCTGCTTAATGTTGTGCCAGACCCTTTTTATAGTGTTTGCACCAACACCAGAAGACCAAGCTTGTCTGACTGTATTTATAAAGTTAGGGTGGTCTTCCACATAGTTATAGAATCTAAATGGCTTAGGTCTTGCAGATGGATCCACTGTAATTTGTATGCTGAGAGAGGAATGATCCGAGCAGTCCGGGACCATAGCATGAACCTCTAGCTGACTCATTTGGACCATCCAAGCAGCACTACTAGAGCTTTGTCTAGTTTACTCTAAACATGGCCATTTGACCAAGTATATACTCTTCGCATAGTTCTTAATTCAGTAATACATGTATCATTCATATATTATTTCAGGTCTTTTATTTCAGCTTCTTGAACCACAATCCCCAAAATTCTATCTACATTTCCTGCATCATTATAATCACCCATGGCAATCTAGGGGCCTTACATACAATTGTGGATATGCCTAAGTTCAGTCCATAGAGTCTTCCTTGCTTCTACTATATGGAGTCCATACACAGCTGTGAAATTAGATGCCACCCTTCTATTTCTAACAATAAATCTCATGTATACATTGAGTAGATTCATGCAGCACTTTAAAGTCTATGCTCTGAGAATCCCACATCACTAGGATTTTCTTTTTTGAATTGTGCTTAGAGTTATCACACTAGTGCCATCTAGGCTCAATTTTTCTGTTGCCATTGAGATATTAATCTCTTTTATTTTGTGCTCAAAAAAGCAATGAGAGCCATTTTATTCTTCTTAAGAAATTTCTTAGCCTCTTTTTGCTTATAAAACTTATCCATTCCCCTTATGTTCCAAGCTACTATCTGCGTGAGACTGTTAGTTGGGGTGGTCCTATGTCCCTCCTCTGCTTGCTTGCATCTTCTTTCTCTGTAGTATCTGCTTTGGGTTGAGTATCAACTTGTTCTACATTATTACATAGTGGGCTAAAACTATTAGGACCGGTACAATTCTTGCTCTGGAATAGCTACTGAGGTCTTATTGCTGCTCTTCTCTTAGGCTCCTGCAACTCATCTTTTGTAGCTAGGCTCTCCGTAACAAGAACTTGATTGTGATCTTCACTTACAGTGGCAGCTGGATGAACATTGTTAGTCTTTGGCTCCTGTACATTTTTCTCTGGTTCACCTTTATCCACCCAAATCTATTTTGGTTTCACTGGCTTGTTCTTCTGCATAGGAGCTGGTTCTTTCTTAGGAGGATGGCAGTTGTGTTCCACTTGTAAGCATATAGGATTGCATTTATGTCCCTACTTCTAAGCATATAGGACAATAGACTGGTTTCCACTCATATTCTACTGGTTGCTCAACCATTCTACCACTAAGGTCTAGCACTTTTACCGCTCATGGAAATGGTCTAGTTATATCCATTCCAACCAGTAACCTAGCATATGAAATTCGTTCAATTTTGGTTGTAAACTCATATTCATATATTGGAACACCTGGTGCACTACCAATCCTGCTTAAGGAATCAATACCGCAACAATTCAAAGGTAAATTGGGCAGTGTCACCGACAGAGGAATGGTCTGAAGAATCCCAAAGTTAAAAAAATATTCAGAGCCCAATTCTTAATGATTGTAGACTT
The DNA here is from genome assembly GCA_029990575.1 of Petunia axillaris subsp. axillaris. Lineage (NCBI taxonomy): Eukaryota > Viridiplantae > Streptophyta > Magnoliopsida > Solanales > Solanaceae > Petunia > Petunia axillaris. The sequence continues at coordinate 3,985,581 of JARKNS010000001.1, read as the reverse complement.
CATGAATATAGTATATGACCTAGAGAACATTATTGCATCCCGATCATCAATAGAGTTAAACTTGATAAGAAAATACCCATCGTTATTGTATATCCTAAAATTCGATTTCAGGTATTACAATTAAAATTATAGTTCGTTAAGCCGTAGGAGACCGTTTTATATCGAAATCTGACACTTGATCGGTAATTTTACGTTCACAAGACTGATTGTTTTAATGAATACTTAAATGAGATTGAGATGTGGATATATTCGAGCAACGATAAATAAACGACGAGTAACTAGTATTGAATCTGATGATAAGTATGGAAAGAGAATAACGATGAAACCAGCTAAATATTCGAACAAAGCAAATGAACAAACTGTCTTGTCGATTTGAAGGATCAAAACGTTTGATTACGAACAAGAAGATGGTTTATGATGCTTTACCTTAGCCGAACTGGAGGAACAGGTAATATGACTAACAATTTAAGCAAGAACTTAGCAAGCAGTTATTCCACAATTGCCGATCTAACGAATGTAAAATAAAGATCAATCGATGACTATGCTTAGGCAGGATACAGATCAAGATAGGCTTATTGATTAACGATGTAGATAACGATAAATGAATGATACAAATGAATCGAATGAGTAAATGATCAATTAAATAGTAAATAATCAGATAAAAGTAAAAGATAAAGCTTATTATATTCAATAGCCGAAGACTTGTGCTCCATTGAAAAGGATGGATTCCTCCTCCACAGCAAAGCCAAACTACATCAGAACAACTACGGCGCAATAACAGTGCTGGTGGTGAAATGATCAATGCTGGTGGCTAATTATGAAGATAGCAGCGATAATAATTGCTTATGGGGAGGTTATGTTCAGAAGACGTAACCTTACAATGGGAAGAGGGGGTTGTTTTTATAGCTAAGAGACCAACCCTATTTCAACTCCACTACTTGCACGTCTATCCACTAACAGATTGACTCCTTATCCACGTCCAACGTCTTCCGATAAAAGTGGAGTTTAGTTGATCATGCTTATCTGTTGCAACGTTACTTTGTGTCTTCGGAGAGATCGATCCCGATCGAACAAAATGAACAATCATCTTCGATAACCATTTCTTCTAAAAAACGGCTGACTTGTCTTCGATTTTTACGCTAAGATTGCCATGTCAATGAACACGTGTCGCCACGTATTCGGACAATTTTCGACCAGTACAGATAGTCCCCTCACTTGCCGAGTGAGTGCTCGCATGATCTTGGCAAGTGGCATGAAATTTTAGGCAGGAAAACACGTGGAGCTTTCTCAGCCTTGCAATTTGAAATGCCAAAATGACACTTCACCTTCCCATCAGCACACGTGCATGAGGCGGCAGTTTTTTTTATAGTATTGAGGTACTCATTACCCCCAACTCCTATAAATACCACTTCAAAAATCCATTTCCAAACTTTTGCTCTCCTGCTTTCTTCAAATTCTCTAAAAAAACTCCTTGTGATTTCTCCATTTCAGGTTTCTAATCTCTTATTTTGAAGCCTAAAATTTGTTTTAGATCTTGTTTCTTCTTGAATTTTAACATAATGACAACTGAAAAAACACCTACGCCTGCAACCACCACCAATGTTGTTATCTCCGCTACTCTTGCTTCCACGGCACTGCCGCAACCTGTCATCGTAACTGAATAGGCCAATGTTGCTGGCCCCTTCGAAGCCAAAGGAAAGGGAAAGAAACGGAAGCCCAAGGACTTTGGTCCGGAGAAACTTTATACAGAGATTTTCCAAAGAAATTTACTTATGATGACGACTGCAAGGTTAGTTATCAAAATGCTGCCCAAGTGAGGAGGAAGAGGAACATCCTCATCGATTCTGTATTTGCTGCCATTACTCAAGAGACAATCCCCAGGGTTCGTAACGATTATGGATGGAATGAGGGCATGATCGACGTTGTGTAAGGTCAACTTTGGCCACCTTTTATGGTGGTCATACAATCGTTTTAACATATCCTTTCACGATAGAATTCACCCTACTAATCGATCCCCTAATCGAAGAATTCTATAGAATGTATAATGTTTGTGTTGGTCAACTCTCCCCGATTATATGGCAGTTGGTGGCCATGTATCGTTGGATTGTAAAGAAAGCCGAAGTGGAGTTAACACTTCTACATATCCTTCATCTGTATTCCCCTCGAGTTTACAAAGCCGAGATTATCACCATGCAAAAGCGGGGACAACGGCCTCTGATTTTGAATAACGACGTTGATCTTCGGGGATGGGATCAAATTTGCTTCCCGATACATGGAACTGCACCCATAAGTATTCAATTCTCATTTCATGTCTATAGTTTTCCTCTGTATCCTTATGTCTTTTCATATTTCAGCCAACAAAGTCTTGTTCGACCTGAATCTCGACATCGAAGGGTGGCTGATTAGAGTTTTGGACAAGACCACCAACGACAAGAGATGTTAGAAACCGATAGCTGCTCTCTTAAAAGTGAAAGCCAAACATCATGGTGTGTTTTCTCTCATTCTTTCCCTAAGTTATGTAAAATCGACTTCCCTTTTTAACAGATGAGAATTCCTGTTGGCATTATGGGTGCCGGTGGCGAGTAAAATGATGACAATGCCGAAGAAGCGGAAGAGGAGAAAGTTGATGAAGCTCCCCTGAAGAAGAAAAAGAAGACATCATACTATCACTTCAAGGCAAGAGATCTTGCTAAGAGTGCACCAAAAGATCAAGAGGTAGGCACATCGACTGCCCTCAAAACTTTTGAGGATGTTATAGTGGGTACAATTTCAGCTGTTGATGTGGTTAAAGCTGCTGGGTGAGGTACATCTGTTCTTTTCGCTCCCAAGATGAAGAGGTTGAGGAGTCGGGCTCTGAGCAACCATTAAGGCGCCCGAAAAATCCAAGGAAGGAAATGATGCTGGAAACGGCTGAACAGCTTACGACAGCCAAAGAATATGATGGGACTCCCTTAGCCGATTTCGGGGTTGAGAGGCAGCTTACACTTAGCCCATACTAGAGGATTTAGTCGAGGTCACCTCAGGGTTTGGAGGTTTTTCTTGGAAGAAAGAATGTGCCATCGTTCTCATGGGGCCAATGCCCGAAGTGCGGGAGACTGCTATTTTCCCCGTAGATCAAGTGCCTAGGGAGAGAGGCACGAGGAAAGGCAAGTTGCCTCTTGATCGGCAAGTGGAGACAACGAAGTCTAAACATGCGGAGAGCTCAAGCTCATCGTTTTATGTGTCAGATCATGAAGAGCATGTGGTCCTATTCCCTAGGGTTGAAGAGGCTGCATCCTTTGCCGCTCTTAAGAGGGCCGATACTGCTGGGGAGATAAGTGATAGGTCGGTTACAGTGACCGTTCCTAGCAATGTTGACCTTCTTAGGTGTCCAAATCATCTTGTCGACTACCTCTACGAGGTGACAGTTCCGATGGAGAAAGCTCCACTGAATTGCCACAGTGACTTTAGCCTGCATTCCTAGATTGCTTTCAGTGCCTGTCGGGTAATTTTAAACCTTTCTTTCTTGATTGTATGAACTCCTTTGTTAATTTTTTTCCTCTTAACTTCATTTTGTTTTACTTTGAGAACACCATCATGGCTATTGAAATAGTCGACCGAATTTTCCAGCCCCAAGCCGAAATAGTGCACCTAAACGAGCGAGCTGCTCACCTCTCTTCGGCTGGCAGTGGATGGCATAATAACTTGAAGATTCTGAAGGTGAAATATACTGAGCTTGAGTCTGAGTTAAACAAGAAAGCAACCGCTCACGCTCTTCGTGAGTCGGAGTTGGAGTCTCAAATCCAAGCTCTAAATGATCAACTCGAGCGATTTGAAGCTAACATGGGCAGCAAATGCGCTAAATTGGAGTCTGAGCTGAAGGGCAAGGACTTGGAGCTTACTAGCCTGAACGAGCAGCTTCACACTCTTCGGGGCAACAATGAAGACTTGGCTGCTCAAGTTAATGCCTTGACGGAGAGGAATCAAGTCCTTCAGCAAGATTTAGCTATTCAGAAGTGTGCGATGGAGGAGGAATTCGAAGAGCGGAGGGAGTTAATCATTGCAGAATCTAGGCATGACGTGCTGCGAGAGATTTCCGAACGCAGGGTCGACATCGCCGCTGAAATAGAAGAGGTCGTTCAAGTTGTGAGGTTGGCTCGTGAAGACCTCGGGCTCCCACCAAGCTCCTCTGATGATGAACGCGATGAATGAGCTTTTAGGACTTTGGATTTTGTTTGTTTTACTCTATAGTCCTTTCGACCAGTTGTGATGGTCTTTTTTTTGTAAAGACAATGGGGTCGTTGGCTATTCTTATGCGAATACCTTTGTTTGAATGAATTTCTTTTGTTTGCCTTTCTACCCATTTATGGCTTTATGTCTTGATTTTTAAAGATGAACCTTACGTTTTATCACTTCAACAAGACAAGTGGTATTTTCATCGTTCGAAGTTTCAATGTTTTGGTCGTGGCTATCGGGAAGAGCAAATTAATTGGGCCCAATGTAACTAGCGCATAATGAAGAATGACGTCTCATTGTCATGCAAGTTCACTCTTTGAACGTCGAGTTCGATAAATTATTTTAACACTTAAGTCGTTTGAATAAGCGAATAACAACGGATGTTCGACAATAAGTGTTGTATTATTTGAAATGTTACCCGCCATCGGGCACTTAGTACATTTTGACTGATTGATCATTGTCATCAATTTCGAACACGGCCATTTTAAGGCACTTATAAGTATGAACTAAACTTTGGCCACTAGTGGACCGTTTACATTTCATTTTGAAATAAAGTCACGAACAGTCCCCAGTGTGAGTGTTTGTTTGGCGAAAATCTTGATGTTAAACCCTTCTTCATGGACTCGAGCAGTCCCAGCGTCTTTTCGAATGCTTGCAAATCTGACCTCGCGGCAGTCACCGGTATCTCTTCGTACAGTCGCCAACTTCGGACTCAAGCAGTCCCAGTCGTCGAACAATCGGTTGAAGAAATCCTTCCTCTCATTCTCTATCCCCCCCAGTGTTCGAGTGCGAAGTATGATGGGTCGGATACTGGTTCAATGCCTCCGTTATATAGACTTCGTATTTCCTGAAACAAGGATGCAAAGAAGAAACAGAGTGGACTTAAAGATCCCCGACTAAGAGCATTTCAAGCTCATTGTGTTCGTGGGTGATGTATATCATCTCTCGATTCCAACTATGCCTATCATCTAAAAGTGTGAGTGCTAAAAACAATAACAAAATATGTCCAAGTTGGAGTAAGTGAAAATAAATGTAAAAAATGAGGCTATGTGATACCGAATATTTTTAGAAGTAGTACTTCCTCAATTGGGTGATATTCCAATTGAACTCGACTGATTTCGAGTATAAGGTTTCCAGCTGATAAGATCATTTGCCGACCGATGCTTTGAATCGATAGGTTCCATCCCAATTTGCTCCCAACTTGCCTTCGTTGGGTTCATCCTTCTTCGGTCGCTTGATCTTCAGTACATAATCACCAGCATTAAAGTTGGATACCTCATCTTTTTGTTGAGGTAGTTTTATGCCCTTTGTTTCTGTGCTTGTATCCGGATCAGTGCCATATCTCTCTCCCCCTCGAGCAAATCCAAGTCTACTAACATGGCTTCCTTGTTTGACTCATCGGTGGAGTGGGCAAACCGAAGGCTTGGTTCACCAACTTCCATCGGGATCATTGCTTCTGCTCCATAGACAAGTGAGAACGGAGTCTCTCCAGTATTGTTTTTCATCATTGTTCAGTGAGCTCACAGCGCACCTGGGAGTTCATCCGGCCAGTTGCCTTTTGATTCGTCCATCCTCTTTTTCAAATACTCGATTATTGTTTTGTTGGAAGGCTTAACTTGTCCGTTTGCGCTGGGGTGATATGGAGTTGATGTGATTCACTTGATCCCCCATTTTTTGAAAAAGGCTGTGATTCTACTTCCAACGAACTATTTGCCGTTGTCGCACGTGATCTCCTTCGGGATCCCAAAGCGACATATGATATTTTGATGGATGAATTTGATGACTTTCTATTCTCGAATTTTAGCCAAGGCAGTTGTTTCTACCCACTTGGAAAAATAATCAGTTAAAATTAATATAAACTTTACCCCACTGGGCGCTGTTGGAAGCGGCCCGAACAAATCCATCCCCCATTTCATGAACGGCCACGATGACGTGACCGAATGAAGGGGTTGTGCTTGTTTATGAATAAGGTTGCCATGCTGTTGACACTAATCACATTTTTGAACAAAGGACTTGGCGTCTTCTCCCATTGTTGGCCAACAGTAGCCAGCTCTAATAAACTTTCAAACCAAAGAATTGCTTCTAGAGTGGTTGCCACACTCACCTTCATGAGTTTCTCTCATTACATAAATCTTTTCTCCTAGGCCCATGCATTTCGCCAATGGGCCGCTATACATGCGCCTGTAGAGTTGGTTGTCCATAAGGCAGTATCGAGCCGCTTTAGCTTTGAGTGATCGAGCAGCTTTCTTGTCTTCGGAAAGAATCCCTGCCTGCAAGTAAGACAAATATTTGCTTCTCCAATCCCAAGTATGATTGGCATTGTTTACCTCTTTAAGACTTCGATTGAGCGGCGATTCGAACAAATGTACAATCGTTTCATCGAGTTCTCCTTCTATGACAACAGATCCGAGATTGGATAGAGCATCTGCTTCGATATTTTATTCCCTTGGATTTGTGTTATCTTCCATTCCTGAAAAGAAGTTAAAAGACTCTGTACCTTGTTGAGCAGTTGCTGCACTCTTGTATCTCGAACACTAAAATCTCCTTGGACTTGGTTTACCTCCAGTTAAGAATAACTTTTGATGTCTAACCGTTGGATCTTCAAGTCTTTAGAAATCTTGAGACCTACAGCAGGGGCCTCATATTCGGCCTCATTGTTAGTTTTGGCGTGTAGTTTGTCTACATACCTTAGTTTTTTGCCTGTTGGCGCTATTAACAAGACTTCAAGGCCAGTTCCCTTTGCGCTTGACGCTCCATCTGTGTAAAGCATCCAGACTCCGGGGTCTGGGTCCCTCATCATAAGTCCTTCTTCTTTTCTTTCCTTTGGAAGAATTATTTGATGGCGGTGCGATGCTAGTAAGTGATATCGTACTCACTCAGCTCGACCACCCATTTCATTAATCAGCCGAATAAATTCGCTCGATGTATAATACTTCGTAAAGGAAATGTAGTTGCAACTGATACAACATGGCATTTAAAATATGGTCGTAGTTTTCGTGCAGCTATAGCAAGTGCAAGTTTTTCTAAGTGCAGATACCTTGTTTCTGCATCAAGTAAGTTTTTACTGACGTAATAGATAGGAAATCGTTTACCTTCGTCCTCACGAACGAGGACAGCACTTACAACAACTTCTGAAATGGCCAAGTAGATCAGCAACACTTCTCCCTCCACTGGTTTTGAAAGCAATAGAGGGCAAGACAAATATTGTCAACTATTTAAGAGCCTGTTTGTACTCCGGCATCCACTCAAAGCTTGTGTTTTTCTTCAAGACCGAAAAAAACTTGTGACATCGTTCGGATGACCTCGAGATAAACCTGCTGAGATAGGCTATTTGACCGGTCAAACATTGGACGCCCTTCACCTTTGTGAGCTCATTTGGTATGTCTTCGATTGCTTTGATTTTGTCAGAATTTGCTTCGATTCCTCTTTGAGATACGATGAATCCAAAGAACTGCTTCAATATTGTGAATGCCTCCTTCAAATTATCCAACTGATTTTTCGCTTCAATTGACTTCACAACCATGTCATCTATATAAACCTCCATAGTTAATCCGATCAAATTTTTGAACATGGTCGTGACCAACCGTTGATAGGTAGCCCCGGCATTTTTTAGACCAAAAGGCATGACCGTATAACAGTAGGTTCCCCTGTCCGTTATAAATGACGTTTTCTCCTGATCCTCTTGCTCCATTAATATTTTATTGTATCCCGAATACACATCCAAGAAACTCAACATTTCATGTTCTGCAGTCGAATCGATCAATCGGTCGATATGGGCCAACGGAAATGAGTCTTTCGGGCACGCGTTGTTTAGATCGGTGTAGTCCACATATACGCTCCACTTCCCGTTCTTCTTTTGGACTACGAATGTGTTTGCTAGCAACTCCGAGTATTTTACCTCCCTTATGAATCCATTTTTTAGCAACCTGTCCACTTCATCATCGATGACTTTTCTTCTAAAATCCCCATTAGGTCGTTTCTTCTGTTTCACCGGTCGATGTGATGGATTGACATCCAAATTGTGAGTAATAACTTTTGGGTCTATTCATTTCATGTCCACGTGGGACCAAGCAAAGCAATCATCATTGACTTTGAGAAATGTGATTATCTCCACTTTCATGTCGAGGTCCAACTCTACGCCAAAATACACTTTTCGCTCTAGTTTGTCTTCAAAAAGGACTACTTCTTCTAATTCTTCGATCGTCGAGTCCCCAGCTTTCTGTTTATTTGGCTCCCTAACACATGCCAGAATTTTGGCGAAGTCCTTATCCGTTGGACTTGGTTCTGTTTCATCGTCTTCGGCCAAAGATTCCGGCGATTGTGATTGCTATTTCGAAGTACTCGAATTAGCACCTTCATTCATGGCTACTAAATAACATTCTCAGGCATTTTGAGGTTCACCCCTAACTTATCTTATTTCTCATGGGGTAGGGAACTTGACAACTTAATGTAAGGTTGATGGGACTGCCCCTATGGTGTGGATCCGCTATCGACCCAAAATCACGTTGTAAGCCATATCTCCCCCATCACCTGGAACAAAGTTTCATTCTCAACTCCTTCTGCGTAAGTCTTAATCATAATTTCACCTAGCGTCGTTTCACTTGAATTACTGAATCCCGAAACACTATAGACCTGGGTCTAATCTTATCAGTCAATTACAATTGCTTAACCACTCTTAACTGTATTATATTAACCAAAATTCCTACATCAATCAAGACTCGTCTTATATCGGCGTCATCTACCCTCATTGTGATGACTAAGGCATCGTGATGGGGATGTATCCTTTCATCAAAATCGAAATCCCCGAACACAATGTTGTCATTCATAACTTTTTGCGTCTGTTTGTCTCTGGTGAATGATACTTTTGCATACTTCTTCGTTGTGTATGTTACCCCATGGACCTCAGCCCCATCAGCAATGACATTAACTGTTTTTCTTGAGGCCGGAGGCTTTAGCGATTGATGGTCGTCTTTCTTATTATTAAAGTTTTCCTTTCCTCTTTTTTGTCAAAAATTATGTCAGATCCACTTTCAAGCAACTTAGCTACCTCATAACGTAGAGCCTTACATTCTTCGGTCGTGTGCCCATGATCGTGATGGAAAACACAGTACAAATTATCGTCCCTATTGTTCGGATGCATTTTTATGCGACCGGAGAATTTCACTACTTTATCATCCATTCCCCTCAATGCAATCACCAAGCTTGCGGTCGAAACAAAAATATTATACTCTGAGATCTTTAGAGGCAGTGGATCCCTCGGAGCCGCAGATGGACCCGGCTGCTCCTTCCTTGGCTGACTCCTCGAACTGCTAGCTTCATGTATGTTCCCACTTGGACGAGGGAAACCGTAGGGCTTGAATCGCAGCTGAACCCTGTGGTTTCCGCCTATCGTTTTCGACCCTACGTGGAGCCGGTCGCTCATATTGTCGATTGTAAAGAGCTAACTGTAACTCTTCCTCTTCTGCCCTGATCTTTGGCTCACATTCACGATATAGGTAGTCGAAAGTCCACGGAATGACTTCCCTCAACCGATCTTTCAATTTCCTACGTCCCTCCATTGAGTCATTACTCAAATTATTTATGAAAGACAAACAAGCCCATCTGTTTTCAACATTTGGAATGCTTATCTTTTCATCGTTAAACCGTTTCAAAAACTGTTTGATCGTTTCATTGGGCCGCTGCCGGATGTTCAATATATCCTCCTCTCTTCGTTCTATGTTTTTAGCTCCAGTGTGTGCCCGAATAAATTTGGCTGACATGTCATCAAAATCTGATATCCCGTTTTCGAGCAGCTGCATATACCACTTCAATGCTCCTCCTCTTAGTGTTTCACGAAATTTCTTTAGGCTCACCGAGTTAATCTTATCTGCTGTCAAATCATTCGACTGCACTGCGATCGAAAACATATCGATGTGATCCCTCAGATCTGTAGTTCCATCATACATCAGATTCTCCGGTAGCTTTAAAGTCTTAGGAATTGGCAGTGCTGCAGCACTCGGGGGAAACGACCGCTTTGAGATCGACTTTTTAGCGGCGTCCTCCATTAACTTTGGAACTCCTGGCAACTTTTCCATATATGATCTCACCTAATTAAACTTCTTCTCCACTGTGTCATTCAACAATGTCTGCATCGTAGCCAACATCCTTGCTTCTGTCATGACAGAGGCCGGAGATCCCTTAGCCATGGCAGCCGTACCCAACCCTCCGAGTTCCACTCCCACTTCAGCTTCCCCTATTACTGCGCCCTGAGGAACAGAGATCGGAGTGCCTGCGGGGGGTGTTGCTGGGAAGGCAGGCACTCTATGACTTGTAGAGCTAGACAGAAGCTGCAAATGCTCATTTATCCTCTCCATCTGCTGACTTTGCTTAACTAATAATTCATGCAACAAAGTGTTCGTATCAACTGACGTTGCTTCGACCGCGGGTTCCTTACCAGGTCGGCGTCGTCGATTGACATTCGACTGAGAACCGGTCGCAGTGACGTTCAAAGGAGGATCCTGTTCATGGTGGGATGATTCATCGACCCCTTCTTCGATGCCTGGAAGCTGGGCCCCATCAGCAGGGTTGGGTTGAAGTGCGCCGTCTCTGACATTGGTGTTGGCGTTGTTAGCATTGTTGCTCTGATCGTCTGCTATCGCACAAAAAAAATAATAAACGTAAGTAGAATCAACAACAAATTTCTTAACAAATCGACTGCCTAGGCCCCACGGTGGGCGTCAAACTACATATCCTAAAATTTGATTTCAGGTATTACAATTAAATTTATATTTCGTTGAGCCTTAGGCGACCGTTTTATATCAAAATCCGACGCTTAATCGGTAATTTTACGTTCACAAGACTGATCGTTTTAATGAATACTTAAATGAGATCGAGATATGGATGTATTCGAGCAATGGCAAATAAATGATGAGTAACTAATATTGAATCTGACGATAAGTATGACAAGAGAATAACGATAAAACCTGCTAAATATTCTAACAAAGCAAACGAACAAACTGTCTAGTCGATTTCAAGAATCAAAGCATTCGATTACAAACAAGCAGATGGTTTATAATTCTCTCTCTTAGCCGAACAGGAGGAACAGGTAATATCATTAACAATTTAAGCAATAAATTAGCAAATAGTTATTCCACAATTGCCGATCTAACGAATGTAAATTAAAGATCAATCGATGACTATGTTTAGGCAGGATTCAGATCAAGATAGGCTTATTGATTAACGATGTAGATAACGATGAATGAATGAAACAAATGAATCAAACGGGTAGGTGATCAATTAAATAGTAAATAATCAGATAAAAGTAAAAGATAAAGCTTATTGTATTCAATAGCCGAAGACTTGTGCTCCATTGAAAAGGATGGATTCCTCCTCCACAGCAAAGCCAAACTACAGCAGAACAACTACGACGCAATAACAGTGCTGGTGGTGAAATGATCGATACTGGTGGCTAATTATGAAGATGGCGGCGATAATAATTGCTTAACAGGAGGTTATGTTCAGAAAAACATAACCTTACAATGGGAAGAGGGAGTTGTATTTATAGCTAAGAGTCCAAACCTATTTGAATTCCACTACTTGCACGTCTTTCTACTAATAGATTGACTCCTTATCCACGTTCAATATCTTCCGATAAAAGCGGAGTTTAGTTGATCATGTTTATCTGTTGAAACCTTTTTTTTGTGTCTTCGGAGAGATCGATCCCAATCGAACAAAATGAATAATCATCTTTGATAACCATTTCTTCTCAACGACGGCTGACTTGTCTCCGATTTTGACGCTGAGCTTGCCATGTCAACGAACACATGTCGCCACGTGTTCGGACGATTTTCAACCAGTACAGTTATGATAATATACTGCAGGTTTAGCTACAAAATTCCATTGATGTGCTATGAATCTCTCTACTGCCGCAATTGTTGGATCTCCCCCTATTACATAGTATTAAAGCATGTTTCCACTTCTCTGTTTCAATTTCTACCTCTGTTCTACTTAGCTCAACAATTTTTTCTCCATCCTAAAAATTTTGTGCATAGTTGCAAAAGCGGTTGATCCCTGTCCTTTCATTGTTGTTGTTGTGGTGCCCACTGCGTTTGTGCCTGGGGTTACATCTGAGCTGATCATCATCGCCAGGTTGTGTTAGCTAGAGATCCACTAACTGGTGGCCACTCTTCAGTGGATTTATGAGTTTCACTTCCAGTTTTATAGATCGACATCATTGATTTCGATCCATATTCAACTCTTATTGCTTTCCCTTTTCCTACTTCTCTGCTCCGATTAATAGTTTTGGTGGCCTGCACCAGTTTCTTTTTTGGTCGTCCGTGAGGCATTATCAGATGTGGCACACGTTAGTAATACAGCCCTATCATGCGCTGAGAATTGTAAAAATTCAAATGAGAAATAGAAGTGTTTGCTTCTTCTTTGACACGTGCCACCTGTTCATTTGTCCATCTTCCACATCAGCCTGTTTTGAGATGCACGCGCTTCTATTTTTAGAAAAGTTGTGACTCAAATGTTAAAAGACACAACTTTGTGGGTGTTTTAGGGCCTAATGAGAACAAGAGTGAGTTGAAACGGAGGGAGTATAAATTTCTTAAACTTTATGCCGAGTCAAACTATAATACATAAAGTTTCAAAAGTTAACCACATAAATTGGAACGGAGGAGTACAAATTTCAGAAATGTTACTTTTGGGAAAACTTTGAAGAATAGCCATCTTTTGGAGTGTTGATCCATGAGCTGCTACTATTTGTAAGTTTAAGAGGCATAATCATAATCTTTCCAATTTCATGAAATATTCATGGAGTTCAGCTCAAAATCAGGGAAGAAAAATTTTGGACTTTTGAACTGAACTCAAGAAGACAGAAAAAAGTCATGCATTTTGAACTGCAAGAAAAAAATCTTGTTTTATTTGGAGTATAGTTCAAAATCGTTGGATGGATCTTAGAGTTTGAGCGGTCTGATTATCCTTCTAAAATTTCACAACCAATGACTATTCATTGTCTCGCGCAGGAAAAAAGCTACTGCTCAGGCTAAATTTTACTTACTTTAGCTTTATATGAAAGTTGAAAATTTCTTTGGAAACTCTTAATTTTCAATCAGAGAAAAACTAAAGTATACATAAGTATTTATGTATTAGTGAAGTTTGTCCTATTTTAAAACCCTACTTCATTTTTTTTTTTTTTGTGCAGATCTCCTCCTCTATTTATTACAGACAATTACATGCAGTTTTTTGAAGTAATTGCAAATATAAAAATTAATTGGGAACCAAAAAAACATCTCCAACTGCCCATTAGGGTAATTTACTAGAATACACTTAATAAGCAGTGTCTTAAAATTTTAGCCTTGCTTAAAAAACCTTTAATAATAACATTCATTTATGAAAATTTAATGGGCAAAACTTCTATTGGTAATCGGGTAGAAGTTATGGGCACAATTTAGTTTTGCCTAGGAATGAGAACTTCCGTACATTTTAATCAGTCACCGATAGTAAACCTATTCGGTTGGGCACAATTTTGACCACATAAGCAAGTATTATTTGTGGTGCACAATTGTGATGAACGGGCAAGTTTCGGCACTATTTATTCTAGGGGGAGAAAAAATATAATTGACCACACCATTTATGGCCCAAACGTCTCAAATGGAGGTAATATAGTAATTTCACACGTCTTTTTAATAAATTCGTTACTTTTGTTCCATTTATACCCCTAATCAGATTTTAGGTTAATTTTAAAAATTTATTTAACTCTCTCTCATGTTATTAATTCTTATTTACATTCTCAAAGCACTTTCACAACTAAACATGCATTTGATTGTTTCCCATAAAGTATTTAATTAGGTTGGTAGAGCATCAAAATACATACGGAATACATACGAAAATACTCCATTTTTGTGTATTTACTACAAAATTTTATATGCGTATAGATTAATTTCCACGTCTTTTTTTTTTAATTGGTCATTGTCTAACCCTGTAACTTTTAGCAATATATATACACTTTTAATTGTTGACTGCCTCACCTAAACTAGTTCCATATCTACTTTCCTCCTATCTTCACTTCAATAGAGTAAGGAGCACAATTGAACCATGGTCAATGTGAATGAGAATAAATCATCAAAAATCTATGTGGTATTTCGTGGTAAGAGGCCGGGTTTATACAACTCTTGGTGTGAATGTGCCCCTATGGTTATTGGAGTCAAGGGTAGCATCTTCAAAGCTTTCAAAATCTTATGATGAAGCCATATTAGCTTTCAACGACTTTCAAAAGAATGATCAAGTTAAGAACAAGTCCAAATCCAAGGTGTATGCGGTATTTTGTGGTAAGAGACCCGGATTGTACAACTCTTGGCATGAGTGTGCTCCAATGGTAGTAGGTTTCAAGGGTAGTATCTTCAAGGATTTCAAGACTTATGATGAAGCCAAAGAAGCTTTATATGAATATAAAAAAAATAATATTGGTCATAAAGATCATTCTTCAATCTCATTAGTAGATGAAAGTGTTGTAGGGTTTGAGGTTGATAATAAATCTTGTGTTGTTTCTTCTGCTTTATTAGCATAAATGTTTGTAGGGATGAAATTATCATGTTGATTGTTAAAATATGTTTCCAATCATGAAATGACTGGGTTTGTGTTATTCTTACTCGTTAATGGAAATTAAAGTTCTAAATCAATTAGGCATATCATTTTACTTGTTTTTCGATAAAGTATTTTCTCAAATAGCAATTATAAATTTGTTTCCATTAATTAGTTTACATTTTTCTAATGTGTCATACATAGATCGTTGGGTTCAAAATCCATAATGCAGGTGTGGTCACTTATTAATATTACAAGCTTTTAGTTGCATTATCATGTTTTTTTTTCTCTAAGTTTATGCTATAATCAAACTTCAAAAGGCTAAACTCATGGGTTCACAATTCATAAACTAGTTTTTCAGACAACTTGAATTGTGAACCCATGAGTTTAGCCTATTGAAGTTTGATTATAGCATAAACTTAGAGAAAAAAAAACTATTGTATAATTTCGATCACATTAATTTGAAATGTGATTACATGATCCAATTAAAATGAGTAATCATAGCTAATGACACCATTAAATGTCCCACATATAAATTTTTTCATGATTAATTAATATAAAATTAAAATATTTGATTTTTTTATTAAATATAATTTCTATAGAGTCATTAATTAAATGACACAATAATATCAGTCCAAAATATGCAATTAGGGCCATTATTGAAAGAAACAGTGTCATTAATGATTATAGTTGTAATTTCACATCGTTAAGTGCGCCTTAATTAAATTACACACCTGTTGAGACCAACTATAACATTAATTAAAGAAATTAAAATTTAGTTGTTTTGGCAGAACACGCTATTCCAGCATAGTGGTGTTTAGCGAAGTGACTTGATGTGGTGGTTTAAGGTTCGAGTTTGGATAGGCTCAATTAATTATTATTTTTTTAAAAAAAAATTTGCATATTGAAATCCTAAACCCTAAACCCCAAAACCCTAAACCCTAAACCCTAGTTGTAAAACCCCGCGCCTAGTTTTCTCTCTAGAACTAGGCGATTTTCGGCGACAAGCTTTCGACCACTTTTCCATGGCCACTCCGGCCACTGGACAGCCCCCCACTGGGGTGGGGTTGTCCAGCCTCATACTAACCCTACACAACCCCCTACCACCATAATAACACCTCCTAACAACCCACCACCATTATCGTATGCATCCACATTGAAACCTTCTGCTCGACCTTTTGTGATGCCTTCAATCCCTGATCCTATTATGGAGCTTCACCATGGAGAACCTTCTTTTATTTGGGATGACAAGGATGTAGATAACATGGTTATCCATGAAGAATTGCAATATGCAGTCGTGGGGAAGTTCTCTTATGGGATGCTTGCCTTTCACGAGCTTAAAAAGCAATTACCATTGCAATGTGAGTTGAAAGGAGAGTGTTCCATAGGCTTTTTAGATCTTAGGCATGTTTTGATTAGGGTTTCTTTGCTGGAAGACTATGTTCATCTCTTGTCAAGGCCTGCTTTCTATCTTAAGTTTGCAAGTGTGTACCATCAAATGCGTGCATTGAAATATGATGTTTGGTTTGATCCAAGAGAGGAGACATCTGTGGCAGTAGCTTGGATCTCTTTTCCAGGTTTGCCACCAGTATTATTTGTTAAGGAAGCTGTGTTTGCATTGGCTAGTGCAATTGGTAAGCCATTGCAATTGGATCTTGCTACAAAAGCTAGAAAAAGGCCAAGTTGTGCCAAAGTTAAAGTGGAAGTTGACTTACTTTCATCAAGGCCTCAAAGAGTAAGGATTGGGATTAAAAATTCCACCACTAGTGATGTTAAGTACAAATGGATCAAGGTTCAATGTGATTATTTACCTAAGTACTGCAATCATTGCAAATTGCAAGGACATGATGAAGACCAATGTTTTATCTTGCATCCGGAGTTAGATGACAAGACAATTGAAAAAGGAGAGAATAAGGTGATGAAACAGCCTCTTAGGGTGCTTAAAAGTGGCAAGCTTGTGGGTAATTTGAATAAGGAGGAACAAGCTAAGGTCGATGAGGTCAACAAAGAGAATGCAGTGCATGATGCTCGACAAAATAAGGCCAAGAAGATTGTGAATGCTAATAGACACCCTAATTCTTGGGTGAGAGTTGAGAACAAAAAGAATCAAGGTAAAGAGGGTGCTAAGGGTAATGAAGCTCATGTTAAAATTAATAACTCGTTTGCAGTATTAGATGATGAGGATGCTGATGTTATTGAGGTTCAAGTAGGAGAGGAAAAGGGTTTAAATTCAGCTAGGAAGGATGGTAATCCTAAGCAAGTTGAAATAAGGAATACAACTTCGACTCCAAAGAGGAGTACAACTCCTAAAGCAATTGATGCTGGAGCAATAAGTACTCGTCAGTGGGTAGAAGATGTTTTTAAAAATAATTTGAAGGAGAAGAATTCGTGTGAAGCAGCTCAGGATGTTAGGGTTGATGGTGATTATGAGATGGGAGATTTGAATGGAGCTGATGGTTCAGACAAAGATCGCGCATTGATTGCGATGCCACACATTGAAAATTCAGTTCACGAGGTTGATTTGGTTGGTAAACTCAACGTGTTTAATGATGCTGCTTTAAACGAGCTGAGGGGTATTAATTTTGGGGCTTGGGAGTTAATGCAAAAAGCCCTAGAGTTGGTTAAATCCGGTACTGGGAAGGAAGTTGCTTTTATACCTAAGGCGCCTTCACTTCCACCAGTCGATGTGGGAGAAAACAATCGACCAAATTGCAATTTAAACACGACTGCATCTACAATTCCTAGCCAAGATCAGGGTGAGGATATTGCTCAAGGCTCATCCCTGATTCCTTCAGG
This sequence comes from Petunia axillaris subsp. axillaris, assembly GCA_029990575.1. Taxonomy (NCBI): domain Eukaryota; kingdom Viridiplantae; phylum Streptophyta; class Magnoliopsida; order Solanales; family Solanaceae; genus Petunia; species Petunia axillaris. The sequence continues at coordinate 3,968,007 of JARKNS010000001.1, read as the reverse complement.
TGCTACATCTGATGAAGATGAAGATGATCTTATTGAAAACATGCCATTGCAACCCATTGTCAAGGATGTACATGCTCAGGAAGGTATAAAATTGATGGATGGTCCTTTGAGCCCGGGCAGGCTTGAGCATCAAGAACTTGATGAAGATTCCACTGCTCATAACTTTGAGCATATAGCTAGGGAAGCTGATTTATCTCTAAGAAGTGCAAGATCACAGCAGCAGTTGATTCCCCCAGCACCCTTAGAGTTTTCAAATCAATCCGAGCAGGCACAAAAGAGAAACAAGAAGAACTATAGTCAGGATCCTGAGAAAATCAAAGCATTGAGATCAACCTCAATCAAGCAGAATTAGATGGATAAGCTCATCATCTGGAACATAAGGTCAGTAAATACTCAAGAAGCTTTTGATAGGCTTATCACATAACATCAAAGGAAGCACTTTCAAGTTATAGGATTGATGGAACCATTCCAGGAAGTTAGTACCATTAATAGCTATAAACTAAGACTTGGGATGGAACAATGCTTTCATAATGTCAATGGGAAGGTTTGGGTGTTTGTTAATGCTGATTTTGAAGTGCAAGAGGTGATGAACGATGAACAGCAGATTACACTTTCCTTCAATAACCAACACTTTGATGAAGAAATTGTCATTACATTTGTGTATGCCAAAACAAATGCTGGTGATGGGTTCTTTCTTTGGGAAGCAATGCAGTACTTTGCTAGTGATAATGTGAGGCCTTGGTTGGTTGCTGGGGACTTTAATGTCATTCTATCTGAGAATGAGAAGTATGGGGGATTACCAGTCTTCATGCCTGAGTATGAAGAATTTGCTTCTACTCTTGCTAATTGTCAGCTTATGGACCTTGGCTTTAACTCTGGGAGTATCTTCACTTGGTGGAATGGTAGGACTGAGGAAGACTTTATCCTAAAGAGGCTTGATAGATGCTTAGGCAATCAGCAATTGGTGGACATGTGCACCAAGATTGAAATTGATCACCTTGCTAGAGTGGGCTTAGATCATTCTCCTTTGTTGATCAATTTCTCACAGGATGATACTCCTACAATCAAGCCCTTTAAATTTCTCAATTTCTGGACCACACATGACTCATTCCTTGATTTAGTAAGGGAGCATTGGGACATTGAAGCTGCAGGAGATCCATTTTATTCTCTGAACACAAAATTAAAAACATTGAAGAAGAAGTTGACTGCTTGGAGTAAGGCTACATATGGTAATATCTTTCAGCATGTTTCCACCTTGGAGGACATTATTTTGGCACATGAGTTCCAGATGGAATTAGCTCCAACACCTGAGAATAGAGAAGCTTTGAAGAAAGCTGAAGCTGAGCTGAAGAGATACCTGGCTATTGAAGCTGAATTTTAGAAACAAAAGGATGGCATGCAATGGTTCAAGGAAGGGGATGTGAACTCTAAATTCTTCCATTTTCATGTCAATGAAAGAAGGAAGAAGCTACATGTGAGCAAAATTCAAAATAGAGATGGCAACTGCATTAATTCTCAAGAAGCAATGGCCAATGAAGCATTGTGGTTCTTTCAGAAACAATTTGCTACTGAGGAGGTATCTAACAACTATGATCTTTTGATGAATGTCCCCTCTATGATCAGTGATGAGCAGAATGAGGCATTTACAAAAGTGCCTTGGGAGGAAGAGGTCAAACAAGCAGTGTTTGGACTTAATGGAGATAGTGCTAGTGGCCCTGATGGTTATACTGGCAGGTTCTTTCATGTTGCTTGGGATATCATCAAGCATGATATTGTTAGGGTGGTGCAGGCTTTGTTTAGTGGAAGACACATCCCTAGATATGTCACACACACCAATTTGATTCTGATTCCTAAGAAGCCTTCAGTTGCAACCTTTTCTGATCTCAGACCTATTAGCTTAGGCAACTTCATTAACAAGGTCCTTTCCAGGGTGGTACACAATAGATTGGTAGAGGTTCTACCTACACTCATCTCACAGAATTAGACAGGCTTTGTGCAAGGGAGAAGCATAGTAGAGAATGTCTTGCTTGCTCAGGAAATCATTCATGATATCAATGAAAGAGGAGAAGATGCAAATGTTGTGATTAAACTGGATATGATGAAGGCTTATGATAGGGTGTCCTGGCGTTTTTTGTCAATGGTGCTAAGGAAGATGGGGTTTTGTCATGAGTTCATTTATGTCATCTTCCAGCTTGTCTCATCAAACTGGTATTCAGTCTTGTTCAATGGTCAAAGCTATGGGTTTTTCCATTCAGGTAGAGGGCTAAAGCAAGGTGACCCTTTGTCACCTACTTTGTTCATTCTTACTGCTGAGGTTCTTTCTAGGACTTTGAATTCTCTCAACACTCACAGCTTCCATAGACGCTATGTAATGCCTAAGTGGAGTCCTCACCTTAATCATCTGGCCTATGCTGATGATACTATCCTTTTTACCTCAGCTCATGAGGACTCTTTGCATTTGATTACTGGTGTTCTACAAGCATATGAAGCAGTGTCAGGTCAGAAGATTAACAAGGACAAGAGTGCTGTTTACCTACATGCTTCAGTGGGTGAAGAGGAGATACAAAAGGTAGAAGTGATCACTGGCATTCAGAGGAAAGACTTTCCATTTACATACCTAGGTTGTCCTATCTTCTATGGTAGGAGGAAGAAGATCTATTATGAGGAGCTGGTAGGAAAGTAACCTTTAGGATTCATAGTTGGAGTGCAAAAATGCTTTCATTTGGAGGAAGGGCCATCCTGATCAAACATGTGTTACAAAGTATGCCAATACATCTCCTATCTGCAGTCAATCCTATAGATAGTGTGCTCAATCAGCTGCATAAGCTCTTTTCTAAGTTCTTTTGGGGAAACTCACAAGAAGGATCTAATAGACATTGGTCTTCCTGGAAGAATCTTTGCCTGCCAGCTGAAGAAGGAGGCATGGGATTCAGGTCACTGTTTGATGTCTCAAGTGCATTGTTTGCTAAGCTATGGTGGAACTTTAGAACTGGAGACTCTTTTTGGGTTACATACATGTCTAACAAGTACTGCAAGAAGCTGCATAAGGCCATTGTGCCTTATAAGCAAGGTTCTTATGTCTGGAAGAAAATGATACAAGCTAGGGAAGCTATTTACCATGAGATTCATTGGCAGATTAGGCAAGGTTCAGCTCATCTTTAGTATGACAATTGGTCAGGGCTTGGACCACTATACTTCATTGTACCCTATACATTTAACTATGAACTTTGGTACAACAATGTTAGAGAGGTAATTGATGAGGGAACCTGGAATGTAGAGCTTTTGAATCTTTTATTGCCTGAGGACATTGTTGAACACATTCTTCAGAATGTGCACTTGCTTGGGGCTGACCAAAGGAGAGATAAGGCCTGGTGGGGCTTGACATCAAATGGCAAATTTTCAGTTAGTAGTGCCTGGAACTACATGAGAGTGAAGGAGCATAAGGTTCCTATCTCCAAGTTTATGTGGGTGAAAGGGATGCCACTGAAGGTGTCATTTATGATGTGGAGACTGTGGAAGTTCAAGCTGCCAATTGATGATGTTCTGAAGAGAATGGGATATCAATTTCCATCCAGGTGTTGGTGCTGCACAAATCCTAACATTGAGACTAGAGAACACCTCTTCAGAACAAGTCAAGTAGCCAACAATGTGTGGAAGTACTTTTCCCAAGCTGCAGGAGTTCAAGTGAATGGATGCAATCTTCATCAGGTTTGTTTTAAATTGTTGAGGCAGTGGCCTAAACCTTGGATAAAGGATGTTTTTCACACTGTTCCTTCCTTTATTGTTTGGTCACTTTGGAAGAGAAGGAATGCCTTAAAGCATGATAAAACTGTTTCCTACTCTAGGCTGCTTTATGAAGTTACAAGCAACCTCTTTTACTTTGTTAAACTGAGGTTTCCTTTTGTGTCTATAGTAAGACAGTCATGGCCTGATATTGTCAATGCTTTAGAGTCCTATTTGCCCATATTCAGGTATATTAAAGTGGGGTGGAAAGTGCCAAGCTTTGGAGTCTTGAAGATTAACACTGATGGTGCTTCTAGAGGGAATCCTGGCCCTAGCTCTATGGCATTTTGTGTGAGGAATGTGGAGGGTGATGTTCTGTATGCTTTTGCCAAATTGATTGGGGAGCACAACAACATGTATGCTGAGGCAATGGCTATTAGGGAAGCAATGAAATACACTGTGAAGAATGACTTAGGAGAGGTTGTGATAGAAATTGATTCTCTAGTTGTCAAGTAGGTGATTGAAGGGGCCTGGCAACCTATGTGGTCTATTGCCTCTATTGTGGAGGATATTTTGAAGTTGAAGCAGCTAGGGAGCTTCCAGTTTCAACACACTTTGAGAGAGGGCAATAAGCTAGCTGATTGTCTTGCTAATCTAGCTTATGAGTTGCCCACTGTTAGATATACTTCATTTGGTGAAATGCCTTCTAAGGCCAAGCTCATATATAACTTTGACAAGCATCATTGTGTGGAGCTTAGAGCTAAGAGATGGAAAGGATCATAGTGGTGACAATTAGAGGAGGAGTTGGTTTAGAAGGAGCTACTTGGAGCTTGGACATTGCCCCCTCTGATCAAGACTTTAGAGTGGAGATCATAGGGGTTGTTTTCACTAACATTAGCTTCTTTGTTTGCAGGTACAAGGTGGAGACATCTACACATGATTTGGACTACATTGTTGCTATATTTTTTAGCAAAATGCTGAGGGACAATGGTGGAGCACTGGTGCTCTACAAGTGTTATACTGATGGAGCACTGGTGCTTCACTGCCTTGGTCGACTCATTCAATATAAATGTGCTGAAACAACACTGGAAAGGAAAAGCTGGATTACATTGAATACTTTGACATTCATACAAGTTGGGATTGTTCTAAATTTCATACTCATTGCATTCAGCTTGTGTTCTTGTCTTGGTTACAAACATCTTGATTTCTAAGCTGTTTCTAATGCTGCACCTTTACTTAGCTCAGAATCAGCTTGGAATGCTGCTGATCACAATTCTGATTGCTCAAGGATTCTCACAATGCATCAATCAACTGGAAATGATGCTGATTGCATTACTGATAGCTCAAGGAGCTTCACATTGCTTCAATCATCTGGGAAGTGCTATGATGCTGCATCTTTATCCAGTAGAGAACCAAGTTGAGAGCCAAAGGGGTAAGCTGCTTGTTGCATTGATCTTCCATTGCTTTGGTCGACTTGCCAGGCTCAAGTATCACATGATTTGCTGCTGGACAATACCACTTCTACTTTGGCTTCACATTTTGGGGTTATATTCATCCTGCAAACAACAAGGAAGATCAAGACTAATTAGTCAATATGCTTTATGTTTTCTAGTTTGTACTCCTTGTTTTGATAGTAGTTTAGACCCTGCTTCTTATGTTTTTAGGCATCAAGAATATGAGCAATCTTTAGTCTACTTGGTGGTATTAGTGCCTAATGGCATTCAACCCAAGAGAGTGGGGATAGCAAGTAAGATTGGTGCCAAGTTAGGGAGAAGTAGGGCTCATTTGTTTTTTGCACTTGTTTTGTGCACACATTGTAAGACCTTGAATTTATTGTTGCTTATTAATAAAAATGGTTACTAGGTACAATGATTGGACAATGATGGGAAACAAATGGCTAATCCTCAGCAAAAACAAGGTGAATTAGCTGGTGTAATAGCTCCACAGGGAGGTCCTGTTGCTGCAGTAAAGCATGTTTCTACTGTTCCTGTGCTTGAAAATACTTCCCAGCAGGAAGTTCCAACTAATTCTCTGGAAATCAAGATCACTGATGATGTTGAGATCGATGGTGGTGACCTGGAGATAGGTGATTCAGAAGATGATGATGACCTGGTGGATTATGGGGAGGATAGTGAAACTGATGCTGATATTCCTGAAAATTATGAAGATGACCCGAGGGATGATTACATAGGGCTAGAAGGTGCTATGTCAAGGGATAGTAGTGTCAAGGATGATAAAGTTGACAATGCAGAAGATACTACAAGTCCAAAAAATGCTATTGCTGAAATTCCACAGGGTAGTCCTGTAAAGGCGCAGGGTGATCCTGGCAAGTTGCTGGATGTGGTTAGTGCTAGTCCGGTGGTGTCAAGAGGGAAACCAGCTACAGATAAGGAGTTGGAGGAGATGAAAGCAGCCTATGACAGTGCCAAACGGAGGAATGCACAGCTGGTTGCAAAAAACTTTGAGCCCGCATCGCCTTTGATGCATTTGTTTGATCAGCCTGCTAAAAAACAGGTGGATATTGGTGAGGATGATGAATTAGACACTGAGTCTACGGCTCAAAATTATGTTAATGCTGCTGGGAAGGGTGATTTGTCTCCTAAGCAGGTAGATGAGCAGATTAAGAAAGCAAAGCAGGTACGAGGAAGGCGTCAGAAAAGCGTCCCACCGCCAGGTAGGACGTCAACTAGGAGGGCGGGGTCGAAAGCCTCTGGTCGTCAATGAATACATCACTTATATGGAATATAAGGTCCGTCAATACTCGACAGGACTTTGATAGAGTGGTGACAATGCATAGGCAGAAGCACTTCTCATTCATTGCACTAATGGAACCGTTCCAGCACTTCAGGCATATTGACAGATATCGACTGCGGTTAGGTATGGGTTCTTCCTGGCATAATTTTAATGGTAAAATATAGGTATTTGTAGATGCTGAATTTCAGGTGGAAGTGGTGTATGATACATCACAAATGCTGTCTTTGAAACTGACACACTTGGATGGGTTGATGGAATTTGTGGTGTCACTGGTGTATGCCAGCACAGATCATTTTAGCCGGGTGGAACTGTGGAATATGCTGTATTATCAAGCTAGTGAAATGACATTACCTTGGCTTGTTGGGGGTGATTTCAATGTCATAATTGACGAGCTTGAAAATTTTGGAGGCCTGCCAGTTTATTACCCGGAGTTGGAAGATTTTGTGCACTGCATTAATACTTGTCAGCTATCTGACATGGGTTTCAAGGGCAGCATGTACACCTGGTGGAATGCTAGATCAGATGATGCATGCATTTTTAAAAGGCTTGACAGGTGTCTTGTGAATCAGGCTTTTCAGGATCTATTTCCTCAGTTTGCGGTGGAGCACTTGATTAGGCAGGGGTCTGACCATGCTCCGTTATTGCTGTTGCCTAACATGGGCGCTCCAAATGTGAAGAAGCCGTTCAGGTTTCTAAATTTTTGGGTGCAACACGAGACCTTCCTGGATGTTGTCAGAGAGAATTGGGCTGAAAATTTTGATTCTGATCCTTTTTACAACTTTAACTACAAGTTGAAAAAGTTGAAAAAGGCACTTTCTGTATGGAGCAGGGAGACTTATGGCGACATTTTTAGGCAGATTGCTACTTTGGAGGAGGTGGTTCGGGTCTATGAACAGGAGTTCGAGGAGCACCCAACTGGGTACAACAGGGAGAGGTTGCAGCGGGTTAATGCTGAGTTGATCAGATTCTATGCGGTAGAGGAGCAGTTTTGGAAGCAGAAAGCTGGGATGGAGTGGTTCGAGGATAGGGACAGGAACACCAAATTTTTCCATGCTCATGTAAATGGGAAAAGGAAGGTGTAGCAGATTAGGAGGATCGAGGATGCTGCTGGTAATTTGCTGGAAAGTGATGCAGAAATTTTCCAGGAGGCAATCAGATTTTTTCAGGCTCAGTTTACTTGTGATGCGGCGCCAGATGATTTTTCTATTCTTGATCATTTGCCTAGACTTATTACACAGGACCAGGATGCTGCTCTTATTGCTGACCCAGACGTGCAGGAGGTGAAGAAGGCTGTTTTTTGTTTGAATGCTGAATCTGCAGGTGGCCCGGATGGTTTTACGGGTGCTTTCTATCAGTCGTGTTGGGACATTATAGGTCCTGATGTGGTGAGAATGGTGCAGGCATTCTTTCGGGGTCACTTTATGCCGAGGTATATTATTGCTACAAATCTGGTTTTATTGCCTAAAAGGAGAGATTTCACTACTTTTTCAGATATGAGGCCGATTAGTTTGAGCAACTTCAGCAACAAGGTGTTCTCCAGGGTGATTCATGATAGGTTGTCCGTCTTATTGCCTGGGATCATTTCACCCCAGCAGTCTGGCTTTGTGAAAGAGAGGAGCATATTTGAGAATATTTTACTGGTGCAGGAAATTGTGCACGATATTGCTGATAGGGGCAAGCCTGCGAATGTGGTAATTAAGCTTGACATGGCTAAGGCGTATGACAGAGTTTCTTGGCTGTTCTTGATAAAGGCTCTGAAGATGATGGGATTTGGTGAAACGTTTGTTGGGATGATTTACAGGATTTTGTGCAACAATTGGTACTCTGTCCTTGTAAATGGTCAGCCCTATGGGTTTTTCCAGTCTGCCAGAGGGGTGAAGCAGGGTGATCCTTTATCTCCCACTTTGTTTTTGCTTGCTGCAGAGTGCCTTTCCAGAGCTCTGAATGCGCTGCACAGGGATGATAATTTTGTGCCGTATGGGATGCCTATCTGGAGTCCGTACCTCAATCACTTGGCCTATGCGGATGATATGATTATTTTTTCGTCAGCTGATGAGGATTCTTTGAAGATGGTGATGGACACTTTGTCTAGTTATGAGCTGGCCATCGGACAGAAAATCAATAAGGAGAAGAGTAATGTGTACTTGCATGGTAAGGTTCCATACTTGTTAGTTGACAGGGTGCTTGATGTGACTGAGATACCGAGGGGGGATTTCCCTTTCAAGTATCTTGGAGTTCCTATTTATTATGCTAGGAGGAAGAACTGTCACTACAACGAGTTGGTGGAAAAGGTGCAGAAAAAGATGGACTCCTGGACTTGTAAGCTGCTTTCTATAGGTGGACGGGCGACTCTGATTTCTTCAGTGCTTCAGGGTATGCACATTCACTTGTTATCTGCCTGTGATCTCCCTGCTGGGGTGGTGGTTCAGCTTCACAGGATGTTTGCCAAGTTCTTTTGGAGTAATACTGTGGGTCAGGACAGCAGGCATTGGGCTTCGTGGAAGACCCTGTGCCACCCGTTGAATGAAGGAGGGGTTGGTTTTAGGAGCTTGAATGATATCTCCAAGGCGTTTTTTGCAAAGCTGTAGTGGAATTTTCGCACCAAGGATTCGTTATGGAGGACTTATATGAGCAACAAGTATTTGAAAAAGCATCATTCTTTGGTGGTTCCATGGAAGGAGGGGACTTATGCTTGGAAGAAAATGTTGTAGAGCAGACCCGTGATGGATCATGAGATAGTATGGCAGCTGAAGAAGGGCAATGCTTACTTCTGGCTTGATAACTGGACTGGTCTTGGTCCTTTGTACCATGCAGTTCCACTTGATTTTAAATGTGATGAGACTGTAGGGTGCGTCTATGAAGTAGCTGAGGGTGGAGAATGGCTTGAGCAGCGCCTTAGGGAGCTGTTACCTGAAGACCTTGCAGAGCATGTGATTTAGAATATTAAGCCTCCTATGTGTCCTGAGCAGCGGGATAGGCCATTTTGGAGGCTGGAGTCTCAGGGTACCTTCTCAGTTCGTTCAGCTTATCACTTGGTGAGGCAGAAGAAGAAGCAGAGTGACCTTTACAAGCACATTTGGATCAAAGGTATTCCTTTTAAAATGTCATTTTTACTATGGAGGCTGTGGAAGTTTAAGCTGCCGCTGGATGATATGCTAAAGAGGTGGGGAATTCAGTTCCCCTCTAGGCGTCATTGCTGTGTGGACCCTGACGTGGAGACTTTCTCTCACGTTTTTCTTAATGAACCTGTAGCGAGGTATGTATGGAAATATTTTGGAGGCGCTGCAGGTCTTAACTTTGATGGGCTGCACTTGACACAAGTGATTAATCTGTGGTGGGATGCTCCCGCTGGCCCGGTCCTGAGGTTGATCTACCATGCGGTTCCCATCTTTATTGTATGGGAATTGTGGAAGCGGAGGAATGTTATGAGGCATGGTGGGTCGACTTCGGCTCGCAGGGTGGTGTATCTCGTTATGCAGCATATCATTATGTTGTTGAGAGTTCGCAGGAGGAACTTTCGGCAGGCGCCAGGTAGGTGGGAGGACTTGCTTCCGGTGTTGAGAGATCATACGCCTGCTTTAGTGATGACGAAGGTTGCTTGGAGTCCGCCTCAGGTGGGGTGGATCAAATGTAATACGGATGGTGCGTCTAGAGGTAACCCGGGACCTAGTTCGTGGGCTTTTTGTGTTCGAGATGAGAGGGGAGATATCTTGCATGCTTGTGCTAAGGAGATGGAGGACTTCATGACCACAAATACTCAAGCGGAGGCATTGGCAATTCTTATGGCCTTTAGGTATGTGGCTTCGTTTCCTTATGCACATGTTATTGTTGAGACGGACTCATTGTTGCTCTAAAATGTGGTGACAAAGGTTTTGGGAGGTGCCTTGGCAAAATGTCCAAGAAATTGAAGAAATTTGGAGCTTAAAGGAGGGAATGGAAGTAGAGGTGGTGCATGTCTTCAGAGAGGGGAACAAAGTGGCGGATTACTTGGCGAATTTGGCATTAGATCAAGAAGATGTCCTTGTTAATTCGTTTCATGAATCGGATAGTGTGGGTAGGCGGTTGGTAAATGGGGACAAGTAAAATGAGCCGTACATCCGCACTAAGCCGAGGAGGAGTGTTTAGACACACGTGTGGTGGAACTTTCCTTCATGCTCGAATCCTTAGGGAGGAGAGCATGGAGGCTTTTTTTTACTAACTTTGTGTTCTTTTTTGTAGGTACCTTCATAGATATAGCTCATGTTGTTTGGAATGGATATATGCACGGCGTTGGAATGGACGATTTGCTCACTTGGTTGATGGTTTCAAGATGCTATTGGTACTCCCAAGCTATGGTTAGTATCAATTTCAGCTTTTTGAGACTTGGAACAGCTGATGCTTGGTGTTTGGATCATTTCACGCTTTGGAAACGCGAAAAACAACTAAGGCAAAATTCACTGGCGATATGGCCGGCGCGCCGCGCCCCCTGCCGCGCCGGCCTTCACAGAATGTTCAAATTTTCCACCGCTTCGGACCCGCGCCGCGTTTACGAACGCATGACGGACAAAATTTTGGGCGCGTTGGGGCCCGCGCCGCGCACCCCACTGCGCAAGGCTATTTTTCAGCTTTCGTTTGTTCGTTGCTCTGGGTGTTTTCGTGGATTGGAATTGGTTGCTTCGTACTTGGATCTTCACGGGAGCGAGTTATTATATTGGTCTTATGTGTTTACTCGCATTAGCATACAACATTATATTAGTAGCTCATTAATTAGCTATTTCATTAGATTATTATATGTATTTGGCCTAAGTAGTGAGGTAAACTTTGTAAAGTATTATATCAAGGCGTTTAATTCATTTCGATTGGTGGTATTAGCATTTTATAATGCTCAACCCAATGAAGTGGATGCGACGTTTGGATATGATGCTATCTTACCACTACTTAGGCGTTCATTAGTTATAGTCTTAGCTAGTTCGTATTTATTCCAAGATTGTAAAGACCTCATTTATTGTTTTTGTTTTTATTATTAATAAAAAATAGCCACTAAGCTATAAGCTTAGTTTGATTTTTCTAAAAAAAAAAAAAACCCTAAACCCTAAACACACAAAAAAAAAAAAAAAAAAAAAAAAAAAAAAAAAAAAACCTCTCTTCTCTCTCTAGGTGGGCGATTTTTTGGAGAAAAGAGGCGCCACCATCAAAACTCCGGCCATGGCCGTTCCAACGGGTGGACAGCCCCCCCCAGGGCTCGTTCACCCCCACCCCACCCCACCCACTGCAACAACACCCCAAAATAACGACAATCAACCCCCTTCATGGTCCCATATTTTGAAACCCCAGATTCAAAAACAAAAAATTGATCAAAGATTATTTCGTACCGTTGTTTATACTCAGGGAGTAGCACAATTGAATTGGAAAACATCTGAGGTTAAGCAATCTCTTGCAAAGGAGCAATTACAATTTGCAGTTATTGGCAAATTTTCATACGGCAGGCCTGACTTGAAAAATTTACGTAAAATTATCCCGGGTCAGTGTGGAATCAAAAGTGAATGCAACATTGGGTATTTGGACAGCAGGTATGTTTTGATTAGACTGTCTTCTATGGAAGATTATGTTAATTTTTTGTCAACACCTGCTTATTGGATTAAGTTTAGAGGTAGATCGTTTCCCATGAGGTCATTGAAGTGGACTAGACATTGGAAGCCTGATATTGAGACTTCAATGGCTCTTGCATGGATTAGTTTTCCGAATTTGCCTCCAAACTTTTTTGCAACAGAGTTCATTTTTTCTATTGCTTCGGCTGTTGGAACACCATTGAAAGTTGATACTGCAACTTTGAATAAAACCAGACCAAGTTGTGCCAGGGTCAAGGTTGAATTGGACTTGTTGGCAAAACACCCTCCCCGTGTTTTGATCAATGAGGAGGATGATGACACTGGTGAGATAACCTCTACATGGGTGGATATTATGTATGATCATCTGCCTTTGTATTGCAAAAGTTGTAGGTTGCAGGGTCATGATGAAAACAATTGTAAGGTAATTCACCCGGAGCTATGGGAGAAGCGTAATGATACTGTTAATGAGGCCCGGGATTCAAATGTTAATGTGTCAAAGGCTAATGCTGTGGTTCCAGCACCTCCTCTGCGTGTACTGACTAGTGGTAAGACTGTTGGTAATGTGAACAATGCAGGTGAATGGAGGGAAGCAACAAAGAAGTAGGCCAAGAACGCCAATGATAAAAATTCTAAAGTTGGTGCGAAAGCTGGTGGTGAATTGGCTTTGGTTCAGGCTGGGGCTAACAAATTTGCAGCTTTGCAGGAAGAGGACAATCAGGAAGCTGGTAATGTGGGAAGCAAAGCTATAGTTGAGGCAACAATTGATGGCCAAGCAAGCAAGGAACAGCGAAATTCAGCATTGCAGGGTGCTCAGAAAGATGCAGCAAAGGATGGTCCTGCAGCTCAAAAATCAGCTGGGAAAGGTAATATTCCTTTGCCTAAATCTACTAAGGACTGGGTAAAACAGACATGGGCTCCTAAATCTTCAGGTAATGATGGGAAACAATTGGCTAATCCTCAGCTTCAACAGAAAAATCAGGATGAATTAGTTGGTGTAATAGCTCCGCAGGGAGGTCCTGTTTCTGCTGAAAAGCCTGTTTCTGCTGTTCCTGTGTTTGTAAACACTTCCCAGCAGGAGGTGCCATCTAACTCTATGGATATCAAGGCCACTGAAGGAGTTGAGAAAAATGGTGATGACCTAGAGGTGGCAGATTCAGAGGAGGATGAAGAGTTGGTGGATTACGGTGAAACTTATGCTGGTTTTACAGGAATTGGTAAACCCTTCAGCCATTATGAAGAAGCTCCGACTGATGAATACATAGGGCTAGAGGGTTTTCTGTCAAGGGATAGTACTGTCAAGGGTGATGAATCTGACAATACAGAAGATGATGCAAGTCCGAAAAAGGCTATTGCTGAAAAGCCACAGGGTAGTCCTGAAAAGGCGCAGGTAGGTACTGGTAAGTCGCTGGATGTGGTTAATGCTGGCCCGGTGATGTCTGGAGGTAGGCAGAGCGAGAATGAGTTGTCGAGAGCAGCCTATTATAGTTCTAGAAGCAAGAATGCGCAGCTGGTTGCAAAAAATTTTGAGCCGACGCCACATTTGGCGCATTTGTTTGATAAGTTTCCTGAACAAGAGGTGGATATTGGTGAAGATGATGAGCTGGACACTGAGTCCACGGCTCAAAATTATGTTAATGCTGCTGCGAAGGCTGATTTATCTCCTCAAAGGGTGGCTGAGCACATGAAGAAGGCAAAGCAGACTCGGGGAAGAAGAGATAAAAGTGCTCCGCCACCTATAGGTGAAAGGAAGTCAACTAGGAGGGCGGGGTCGAAAACCTCGGGTCGTCAATGAATACATCAATAGGTAGAGGAGGAGTGGTTGGACACAAGGGAGGTGGAACTCTCCTTCATGCTCGAATCCTTAGGGAGGAGAGCATGGAGGCTTTTTTTACTAACTTTGTGTTCATTTTTGTAGGTAATTTCATAGTTAAAGTTCATGTTGCTTGGAATGGATCTATGCAAGGCTTTGGAATGATGGTTTCAAGATGTTATTGGTACTCCCGAGCTATGGTTGGTATCAATTTCACCTTTTTAAGACTTGGAACAGCTGATACTTGGTGTTTGGATCATTTCACGCTTTGGAAACCTGAAAAACGAAGGCACAATTCCCAGGCGCCTTGGCCGGCGCGCCGCGCCCCCTGCCGCGCCGGCCTTGGCAGATTGTCCAATTTTCCAGCCGCGTTTGGTCCGCGCCGCGGCTACGAACGCATGACTAACAAAAAAGTTGGCGCGTTGGAGCCCGCGCCGCGCCCCCTACGGCGCAAGGCTATTTTTCTGCTTTCGTTTGTTCGTTGCTCGGGCTGTTTTCGTGGGGTGAAATTGGATGGTTCGTGCTTGGATTTTTATGGGAGAGAGCTAGGATATTGGTACAACAAATCGAAGAAATGATGGAGAGCATATATGATCAAGATAGAGAGCCACAAGTAGCTTTTTTTCAAGTCATTATAGTTGGGCCGTTCTGCATTTTGCATTTTATTACTTGTAAAAGGAAGTGTGGATTGCATGATTCCACTTTCTTCTTAGCATTTATATTGTTTCATTATCTTAGTATCATCACATGCAATATCATCACAGAGTGTATTATTAACTCTGTGATGATCATAGCATACTTGGTGTTGGCGAGTTCTTATTTTTTGCACTCGGGTTAGGAGTGAGGTTGTACCTCGATAGGATGATGTAAGGTACGGTTTGGCCCCCCTTACTTAGTATTGTCCTCTTGAGGGATTTTTATTTTATTATTAATAAAACTAGCCACTAAGCTACAAGCTTAGTTGGATTTCGCTTAAAAAAAAAAAAAAAAAAAAAAAAAAAACCTTGATGGGCTGCACTTGACACAAGTGATTAATCTGTGGTGGGATGCTCCTGCTGGTCCGGTCCTGAGGTTGATCTATCATGCTGTACCCATCTTTATTGTATGGGAATTGTGGAAGCGGAGGAATGTTATGAGGCATGGTGGGTCGACTTCGGCTCGCAGGGTGGTGTATCTTGTTATGCAGCATATCATTATGTTGTTGAGAGTTCGCAGGAGGAACTTTCGGCATGCGCCAGGTAGGTGGGAGGACTTGCTTCCGGTGTTGAGGGATCATACGCCTGCTTTAGTAATGACGAAGGTTGCTTGGAGTCCGCCTCAGGTGGGGTGGAACAAATGTAATACGGATGGTGCGTCAAGAGGTAACCCGAGACCTAGTTCGTGGGCTTTTTGTGTGCGAGAAGAGAGGGGAGATATCTTGCATGCGTGTGCTAAGGAGATGGAGGATTTCATGACCACAAATACTCAAGCGGAGGCATTGGCAATTCTTATGGCCTTGAGGTATGTGGTTTCTACTCCTTATGTGCATGTTGTTGTTGAGACGGACTCATTGTTGCTCAAAAATGTGGTGATTAAGGTTTGGGAGGTGCCTTGGCAAATTGTTCAAGAAATTGAAGAAATTTGGAGCTTGATGGAGGGGATGGAAGTAGAGGTGGTGCATGTTTTTAGAGAGGGCAACAAAGTGGCGGATTACTTGGCGAATTTGGCGCTAGATCAAGGAGATGTCCTTGTTAATTCGCTTCATGAGTTGGATAGTGTGGGTAGGAGGTTGGTCAATGGGGACAAGTGCAATGAGCCGTACATCCGCGCTAAGCCGAGGAGGAGTGTTTAGACACAAGGGTGGTGGAACTTTCCTTCATGTTCGAATCCTTAGGGAGGAGAGCATGGAGGATTTTATTGCTAACGTTGTGTTCTTTTTTGTATGTACTTTCATAGTTCTATCTCAATTTGCTTGGAATGGATATATGCAAGGCTTTGGAATGGACAATTTGCTCACATGGATGATTGTTTCAAGATGCTATTGGTACTCCTAAGCTATGGTTAGTATCAATTTCAGCTTTTTGAGACTTGGATCAGCTGATGCTTGGCTTTGGAATCATTTCACGCTTTGGAGGCAAGAAAATCGACTAAGGCAAAAGTTCCAGGCACCTTGGCCAGCGCGCCGCGCCCCCTGCCGCGCTGGCCTTGGCAGAACATCCAATTTTCCCTCCGCCTTTGGCCCGCGCCGCGGCTACGATCGCATGACGGAGTTTTTTCTGAGCGCCGTGGAGCCCGCGTCGCGCCCCTTAAGGCGCAAGGCAAAATTTCTGCCTTCGTGTCTTTGGTGCTCGGGGTGTTTTCGTGGGTTTAAATTGGTTGGTTCGTGCTTGGATCTTCACGGGAGCGAGTTACTATATTGGTTTTATGTGTCTACTCGCATTAGCATACATTATTCTATTAGTAGCATATTCATTAGCTATTTCATTAGATTATTACACGTATTTGGCCTAAGTAGCGCGGTAAACTTTGTAAAGTATTATATCAAGATGTTAAATTCATTTCGATTGATGGTATTAGCATTTTATAATGCTCAATCCAATGAAGTGGAGGAGACGTTTGGATATGATGCTATCTTACCACTACTTAGGCGTTCATTACTTTTAGTCTTAGCTAGTGCGTATTATTTCAAGATTGTAAAGACCTCATTTATTATTTTTGTTTTATTATTAATAAAAAATAGCCACTAAGCTATAAGCTTAGTTGGATTTCGCTAAAAAAAAAAAAAAAAAAAAAAAAAACCCTAAAACCGGGATTTCGCTAAAAAAAAAAAAAAAAAACCCTAAACCCCAAACCCAAAAAACGCTCTCTAGGTGGGCGATTTTTTGGAGAAAAACCTCTCTTCTCTCTCTAGGTGGGCGATTTTTTGGAGAAAAGAGGCGCCACCATCAAAACTCCGGCCATGGCCGTTCCAACGGGTGGACAGCCCCCCAAGGGCTCGTTCACCCCCACCCCACCCCACCCACTACAACAACACCCCAAAATAACAACAATCAACCCCCCTTCATGGTCCCATATTTTGAAACCCCATATTCAAAAACAAAAAATTGATCAAAGATTATTTCGTACCGTTGTTTATACTCAGGGAGTAGCACAATTGAATTGGAAAACATCTGAGATTAAGCAATCTCTTGCAAAGGAGCAATTACAATTTGCAGTTATTGGCAAATTTTCATACGGCAGGCCTGACTTGGAAAATTTACGTAAAATTATCCCGGGGCAGTGTGGAATCAAAAGTGAATGCAACATTGGGTATTTGGACAGCAGGTATGTTTTGATTAGACTGTCTTCTATGGAAGATTATGTTAATTTTTTGTCAACACCTGCTTATTGGATTAAGTTTAGAGGTAGATCGTTTCCCATGAGGTCATTGAAGTGGACTAGACATTGGAAGCTTGATATTGAGACTTCAATGGCTCTTGCATGGATTAGTTTTCCAAATTTGCCTCTAAACTTTTTTGCAACAGAGTTCATTTTTTCTATTGCTTCGGCTGTTGGAACACCATTGAATGTTGATACTGCAACTTTGAATAAAACCAGACCAAGTTGTGCCAGGGTCAAGGTTGAATTGGACTTGTTGGCAAAACACCCTCCCCGTGTTTTGATCAATGAGGAGGATGATGACACTGGTGAGATAACCTCTACATGGGTGGATATTATGTATGATCATCTGCCTTTGTATTGCAAAAGTTGTAGGTTGCAGGGTCATGATGAAAACAATTGTAAGGTAATTCACCCGGAGCTATGGGAGAAGTGTAATGATACTGTTAATGAGGCCCGGGATTCAAATGTTAATGTGTCAAAGGCTAATGCTGTGGTTCCAGCACCTCCTCTGCGTATACTGACTAGTGGTAAGACTGTTGGTAATGTGAACAATGCAGGTGAATGGAGGGAAGCAACAAAGAAGAAGGCCAAGAACGCCAATGATAAAAATTCTAAAGTTGGTGCGAAAGCTGGTGGTGAATTGGCTTTGGTTCAGGCTGGGGCTAACAAATTTGCAGCTTTGCAGGAGGAGGACAATCAGGAAGCTGGTAATGTGGGAAGCAAAGCTATAGTTGAGGCAACAACTGATGGCCAAGCAAGCAAGGAACATCGAAATTCAGCATTGCAGGGTGCTCAGAAAGATGCGGCAAAGGATGGTCCTGCAGCTCAAAAATCAGCTGGGAAAGGTAATATTCCTTTGCCTAAATCTACTAAGGACTGGGTAAAACAGACATAGGCTCCTAAATCTTCAGGTAATGATGGGAAACAGTTGGCTAATCCTCAGCTTCAACAGAAAAATCAGGATGAATTAGTTGGTGTAATAGCTCCGCAGGGAGGTCCTGTTTCTGCTGAAAATCCTGTTTCTGCTGTTCCTGTGTTTGTAAACACTTCCCAGCAGGAGGTGCCATCTAACTCTATGGATATGAAGGCCACTGAAGGAGTTGAGAAAAATGGTGATGACCTAGAGGTGGCAGATTTAGAGGAGGATGAAGAGTTGGTGGATTACGGTGAAACTTATGCTGGTTTTACAGGAAATGGTAAACCCTTCAGCCATTATGAAGAAGATCCGACTGATGAATACATAGGGCTAGAGGGTTTTCTGTCAAGGGATAGTACTGTCAAGGGTGATGAATCTGACAATACAGAAGATGATACAAGTCCAAAAAAGGCTATTGCTGAAAAGCCACAGGGTAGTCCTGAAAAGGCGCAGGTAGGTACTGGTAAGTTGCTGGCTGTGGTTAATGCTGGCCCGGTGATGTCTGGAGGTAGGCAGAGCGAGAATGAGTTGTTGAGAGCACCCTATTATAGTTCTAGAAGCAAGAATGCGCAGCTGGTTGCAAAAAAATTTGAGCCTACGCCACATTTGGCGCATTTGTTTGATAAGCTTCCTGAACAGGAGGTGGATATTGGTGAAGATGATGAGTTGGACACTGAGTCCACGGCTCAAAATTATGTGAATGCTGCTGCGAAGGCTGATTTATCTCCTCAAAGGGTGGCTGAGCACATGAAGAAGGCAAAGCAGACTCGGGGAAGAAGAGATAAAAGTGCTCCGCCACCTATAGGTGAAAGGAAGTCAACTAGGAGGGCGGGGTCGAAAACCTCGGGTCGTCAATGAATACATCAATAGGTAGAGGAGGAGTGGTTGGACACAAGGGAGGTGGAACTCTCCTTCATGCTCGAGTCCTTAGGGAGAAGAGCATGGAGGCTTTTTTTGCTACATTTGTGTTCGTTTTTGTAGGTAATTTCACATATATAATTTGGCTCACTTGGAGGATGGTTTCAAGATGCTATTGGTACTCTCAAGCTATGGTTAGTACCAATTTCAGCTTTTTGAGACTTGGAACAATTGATGTTTGGCGTTTGAATCAATTTTGGAGACACGAAAAACGACCAAGGCAAAAAACCCAGGCGCTTTGGCCGGCGCGCCGCGCCCCCTGCCGCGCCGGCCTTGGCAGAATGTCCAAAATCCTCTCCGCTTTTAGCCCGCGCCGCGGATACGATCGCATGACGGACAAATTTTCGCGCGCTTTGGAGCCCGCGCCGCGCCCCCTACGGCGCAAGGCTTTTTTTTTGCCTTCGTGTGTTCGTTGCTCGGGCTGTTTTTGTGGGTTGAAATTGGATGGTTCGTGCTTGGATCTCCACAGGAGTGAGCTAGGATATTGGTACAATAAATCGAAGATATGATGGAGAGCATATATGATCAAGATAGAGAGCCACAAGTAGCATTTTCTCAAGTTAGTATAGAAGGGCCGTTCTACATTTTGCACTTTATTACTTGTAAAAGGAAGTGTGGATTGCATGTTTCCACTTTTTTTCTAGCATTTATAGCTTTTCATTATATTAGTATCTTCACATGTAATATCATCATAGAGTGTGTTATTAACTCTGTGATGATCATAGCATATTTGGTGTTGGCGAGTTCTTATTTTTTGCACTCGGGTTAGGAGTGAGTTTGTACCTCGATAGGATGATGTAAGGTACGGTTTGGCCCCCCTTACTTTGTATTGTCCTCTTGAGGGATCTTTTATTATTAATAAAACTAGCCACTAAGCTATATGCTTAGTTGGATTTCGCTAAAAAAAAAAAAAAAAAAAACGCTCTCTTCTCTCTCCTCCTTTGGGCGATTTTGAGGAGATTTGGGCGCCACCCCTTAACCACCACGGCTATGGCCGCGCAACCGGTTGGGCAGCCCCACCCAGGGGTTGTTCAACCCAATCCCACCCCACCCACTACACAAACACCCCAAAATCATAACAATCAACCCCCTTCATGGTCCCATATTTTGAAACCTCAGGTTCAAAAACAACAAATTGATCAAAGATTATTTCGTACGGTTGTTTATGCTCAAGGAGTAGCTCAATTGAACTGGAAAACATCTGAGGTGAAGCAATCTCTTACAAAGGAGCAGTTACAATATGCAGTTATTGGTAAATTTTCATATGGTAGGCCTGACTTGGAAAATTTACGTAAAATCATCCCGGGCCAGTGTGGAATCAAAAGTGAATGCAATATTGAGTATTTGGACAGCAGGTATGTTTTGATTAGACTGTCTTCTATGGAGGATTATGTTAATTTTTTGTCAACACCTGCTTACTGGATTAAGTTTAGAGGTAGATCGTTTCCCATGAGATCATTGAAATGGACTAGACATTGGAAGCCTGAAATTGAGACTTCCATGGCTCTTGCATGGATTAGCTTTCCTAATCTGCCTCCAAACTATTTTGCAACGGAGTTTATTTTTTCTATTGCTTCAGCAGTGGGAACACCTTTGAAAGTTGATACTGCAACTCTGAATAAAACTAGACCAAGTTGTGCCAGGGTCAAGGTTGAATTGGATTTGTTAGCAAAACACCCATCCCGTGTTTTGATTAATGAAGAGGATGATGACACTGGTGAGATAACCTCTACTTGGGTTGATATTATGTATGATCACATGCCATTGTATTGCAAAAGTTGTAGGTTGCAGGGTCATGATGAAAGTAATTGTAAGGTAATTCATCCGGAGCTTGTGGAGCCTCGTAATAACAATGAGGTTCGAGATTCAAATGTGTCAAAGGTTAATGCAGTGGTTCCAGTACCTCCTCTGTGTGTTCTGACTAGTGGTAAGACTGTTGGTAATGCGAACAATGCAGGTGAATGGAAGGAAGCAGGCAAAAAGAAAGTTAAGAATGTCAATGAGAAAAATCCAAAAGTTGGTGCGAAATCTGTTGATAATTTGGCTTTGGTCCAGGCAGGGACTAATAAATTTGCAGCATTGCAGGAGCAAGAGAGTCAGGAAGCTGGAAATTTGGGCAACAAGGCTATAGTTCAGGCAGTAGATAAAGGCCAGGCAAGCAATGGTCAGAAAAATTCAGCAAGGCAGGGTGTTCAGAAAAATGCAGTAAAGAATGGTCCTGCAGCTCAGAAAATAGCTGGGAAAGGTAATATTCCTTTGCCTAAATCTACTAAGGACTGGGTAAACCAGACATGGGCTGTTAAATCTGGAGGCAATGATGGGAAACAGCTGGCCAATCCGCAGCAAAAACAGGGTGACTTAGCTGGTGTAATAGCTCCGCATGGAGGGTCTGTTGTTGCTGTAAAGCCGGTTTCAGCTGTTCCTGTGCTTGAAAATACTTCCCAGCAGGAAGTGCCAACTAATTCTCTGGAAATCAAGGTCACTGATGATGTTGAGATTGATGGTGCTGACTTGGAGATATGTGATTCAAAGGAAGATGATGACCTGGTTGATTACGGGGAGGATAGTGAAACTGATGCTGATGTTCATGAAAATTATGAAGAGGACCCGACTGATGATTACATAGGGCTAGAGGGTACTCTGTCAAGGGATAGCAGTGTCAAGGATGATAAAGTTGACGATGCAGAAGAGGTTCCAAGTACGAAAAATGCTGTTGCTGAAATTTCACAGGGTAGTCCTGGAAAGGCGCAGGGTGATCCTGGCAAGTTGCTGGATGTGGTTAGTGCTAGTCCGGTGTTGTCAGGAGGGAAACCAGCTACTGATAAGGAGTTGGAGGAGATGAAAGCAGCCTATGACAGTGCCAAACGGAGGAATGCACAGCTGGTTGCAAAAAACTTTGAGCCTGTATCGCCTTTGATGCATTTGTTTGATCAGCCTGCTGAAAAACAGGTGGATATTGGTGAGGATGATGAACTAGACACTGAGTCTACGGCTCAAAATTATGTTAATGCTGCTGGGAAGGGTGATTTGTCTCCTAAGCAGGTAGATGAGCAGATTAAGAAAGCAAAGCAGGTACGAGGAAGGCGTCAGAAAAGCGTCCCACCGCCAGGTAGGACGTCAACTAGGAGGGCGGGGTCGAAAGCCTCTGGTCGTCAATGAATACATCACTTATATGGAATATAAGGTCCGTCAATACTCAACAGGCCTTTGATAGAGTGGTGAAAATGCATAGGCAGAAGCACTTCTCATTCATTGCACTAATGGAACCGTTCCAGCACTTCAGGCATATTGACAGATATCGACTGCGGTTAGGTATGGGTTCTTCCTGGCATAATTTTAATGGTAAAATATAGGTATTTGTAGATGCTGAATTTCAGGTGGAAGTGGTGTATGATACATCACAAATGCTGTCTTTTAAACTGACGCACTTGGATGGGTTGATAAAATTTGTGGTGTCGTTGGTGTATGCCAGCACAGATCAGCTTTGCAGGGTGGAACTGTGGGATATGTTGTATTATCAAGCTAGTGACATGACATTACCTTGGCTTGTTGGGGGTGACTTCAATGTCATAATTGATGAGCTTGAAAAATTTTGAGGCCTGCCAGTTTTTTACCCGGAGGTGGAAGATTTTGTGCACTGCATTAACACGTGTCAGCTGTCTGACATGGGTTTCAAGGGCAGCATGTACACCTGGTGGAATGGTAGATCTGATGATGCATGCATTTTTAAAAGGCTTGACAGGTGTCTTGTGAATCAGGCTTTTCAGGATTTATTTCCTCTGTTTGCGGTAGAGCACTTGATCAGGCAGGGGTCTGACCATGCTCCGTTGTTGCTATAGCCGAACATGGGTGCTCCAAATGTGATGAAGCCGTTCAGTTTTCTAAATTTTTGGGTGCAGCATGAGACCTTCCTGGATGTCGTCAGAGAGAATTGGGCTGAAAATTTTGATTCTGATCCTTTTTACAACTTTAACTGCAAGTTGAAAAAGTTGAAAAAGGCACTTTCTGTATGGAGCAGGGAGACTTATGGTGACATTTTTAGGCAGATTGCTACTTTGGAGGAGGTGGTCCAGGTCTATGAACAGGAGTTCGAGGAGCACCCAACTGGGTACTATAGGGAGAGATTGCAGCGGGTTAATGCTGAGTTGATCAGATTCTATGCGATAGAGGAGCAGTTTTGGAAGCAGAAAGCAGGGATGGAGTGGTTCAAGGATGGGGATAGGAACACCAAATTTTTCCATGCTCATGTAAATGGGAAAAGGAAGGTGTTGCAGATTAGGAGGATCTAGGATGCTGCTGGTAATTTGCTGGAAAGTGATGCAGAAATTTTCCAGGAGGCAATCAGATTTTTTCAGGCTCAGTTTACTTGTGATGCGGCGCCAGATGACTTTACTGTTCTTGATCACTTGCCTAGACTTATTACACAGGACCAGGATGCTGTTCTTATTGCTGACCCAGACGCGCAGGAGGTGAAGAAGGTTGTTTTTGGTTTGAATGCAGAATCTGCAGGAGGCCCGGATGGTTTTACGAGTGCTTTCTATCAGTCGTGTTGGGACATTATAGGTCCTGATGTGGTGAGAATGGTGCAGGCATTTTTTCGGGGTCACTCTATGCCGAGGTATATTACTGCTACTAATTTGGTTTTATTGTCTAAAAGGAGAGACTTCACTACTTTTTCAGATATGAGGCCGATTAGTTTGAGCAATTTCAGCAACAAGGTGTTCTCCAGGGTGATTCATGATAGGCTGTCCGTCCTATTGCCTGGGATCATCTCACCCCTGCAGTCTGGCTTTGTGAAAGGGAGGAGCATATTTGAGAATATCTTGCTGGTGCACGAAATTATTCATGATATTGCTGATAGGGGCAAGCCTGCGAATGTGGTAATTAAACTTGACATGGCTAAGGCGTATGATAGAGTTTCTTGGTTGTTCTTGATAAAGGCTCTGAAGAAGATGGGATTTGGTGAAATGTTTGTTGGGATGATTTACAGGATTTTGTGCAACAATTGGTACTCTGTCCTTGTAAATGGTCAGCCCTATGGGTTTTTTCGGTCTTCTAGAGGGGTGAAGCAGGGTGATCCTCTATCTCCCACTTTGTTTTTGCTTGCTGCAGAGTGCCTTTCCAGAGCTCTGAATGCGCTGCACAGGGATGATAATTTTGTGTCGTATGGGATGCCTATCTGGAGTCCATACCTCAACCACTTGGCGTATGCGGATGATATGATTATATTTTCGTCAGCTGAAGAAGATTCGTTGAAGATGGTGATGGACACTTTGTCTAGCTATGAGCTGGCCAGCGGACAGAAAATCAATAAGGAGAAAAGCAATGTGTATATGCATGGTAAGGTTCCACATTTTTTAGTTGACAGGGTGCTTGACGTGACTGAGATACCGAGGGGGGATTTCCCTTTCAAGTATCTTGGAGTTCCAATTTATTATGCTAGGAGGAAGAACTGTCACTACAACGAGTTGGTGGAAAAGGTGCAGAAAAAGCTGGACTCCTGGACTGGTATGCTGCTTTCTATAGGAGGACGGGCGATTCTGATTTCTTCAGTGCTTCAGAGTATGCCCATTCACTTGTTGTCTGCCTGTGATCTCCCTGCTGGGGTGGTGGCCCAGCTTCACAGGATGTTTGCCAAGTTCTTTTGGAGTAACAAAGTGGGTCAGGACAACAGGCATTGGGCTTCTTGGGAGACCTTGTGCCACCCGTTGAATGAAGGAGGGATTGGTTTTAGGAGCTTGAAGGATGTCTCCAAGGCGCTTTTTGCAAAGCTGTGGTGGAATTTTCGCACCAAGGATTCGTTATGGAGGACTTATATGAGCAACAAGTATTTGAAAAAGCATCACTCTTTGGTGGTTCCGTTGAAGGAGGGGACCTATGCTTGGAAGAAAATGCTGCAGAGCAGACCCGTGGTGGATCATGAGATAGTATGGCAGTTGAAGAAGGGCAATGCTTACTTCTGGCTCGATAACTGGACTTGTCTTGGTCCTTTGTACCATGCAGTTCCGCTTGATTTTGAGTGTGATGAGACTGTAGTCTGCGTCTATGAAGTAGCTGAGGGTGGAGAATGGCTTGAGCAGCGCCTTAGGGAGCTGTTGCCTGACGACCTTGCAGAGCATGTGATTCAGAACATTAAGCCTCCTATGTGTCCTGAGCAGCGGGATAGGCCATATTGGAAGCTGGAGTCTCGGGGTACCTTCTCAGTTCGTTCAGCTTATCAATTGGTGAGGCACAAGAAGAAGCAGGATGACGCAGACCTTTACAAGCGAATTTGGATTAAAGGTATTCCTTTTAAAATGTCATTTTTATTATGGAGGCTATGGAAGTTTAAGCTGCCGCTGGATTATATGCTGCATAGGTGGGGAATTCAGTTCCCCTCTAGGTGTCATTGCTGTGTGGACCCTGACGTGGAGACTGTCTCCCACGTTTTTCTTAATGCACCTGTAGCGAGGTATGTATGGAAATATTTTGGAGGCGCTGCAGGTCTTAATTTTGATGGGCTGCACTTGACACAAGTGATTAATCTGTGGTGGGATTCTCCTGCTGGTCCGGTCCTGAGGTTGATCTATCATGATGTACCCATCTTTATCGTATGGGAATTGTGGAAGCGGAGGAATTTTATGAGGCATGGTGGGTCGACTTCAGCTCGCAGGGTGGTGTATCTTGTTATGCAGCATATCATCATGTTGTTGAGAGTTCGCAGGAGGAACTTTCGGCATGCGCCAGGTAGGTGGGAAGACTTGCTTCCGATTTTGAGGGATCATACGCCTGCTTTAATAATGACGAAGGTTGCTTGGAGTCCGCCTCAGGTGGGGTGGATCAAATGTAATACGGATGGTGCGTCAAGAGGTAACCCGGGACCTAGTTCGTGGGCTTTTTGTGTGCGAGATGAGAGGGGAGATATCTTGCATGCGTGTGCTAAGGAGATGGAGGATTTCATGACCACAGATACTCAAGCGGAGGCATTGGCAATTCTTATGGCCTTGAGGTATGTGGTTTATACTCCTTATGTGCATGTTGTTGTTGAGACGGACTCATTGTTGCTCAAAAATGTAGTGACTAAGGTTTGGGAAGTGCCTTTGCAAATTGTTCAAGAAATTGAAGAAATTTGGAGCTTGATGGAGGGGATGGAAGTAGAGGTGGTGCATGTTTTTAGAGAGGGCAACAAAGTGGCGGATTACTAGGCGAATTTGGCGCTAGATCAAGGAGATGTCCTTGTTAATTCGTTTCATGAATTGGATAGTGTGGGTAGGAGGTTGGTAAATGGAGACAAGTGCAATGAGCCGTACATCCGCACTAAGCCGAGGAGGAGTGTATAGACACACGGGTGGTGGAACTTTCCTTCATGTTCGAATCCTTAGGGAGGAGAACATGGAGGCTTTTTTTGCTAACTACATGTTCTTTTCTGTAGGTACTTTCATAGTTATATCTCAAGTTGCTTGGAATGAATATATGCAAGGCGTTGGAATGGACAATATGCTCACTTGGTTGATGGCTTCAAGATGCTATTGGTACTTCCATGCTATGGTTAGTGTCAATTTCAGCTTTTTGGGACTTGGAACAGCTGATGCTTGGCTTTGGGATCATTTCACGCGTTGGAGGCAAGAAAATCGACAAAGGCAAAAATTCCAGGCGCCATGGCCGGCGCGCCGCGCGCCTTACCGCGCTGGCCTTGGCAGAACCTCAAAATTCTTGCACGCTTTGGGCCTTCGGCGCGCCAACGTTCGCATGACGGACAAAAATGTGGGCGCGGTGGGGCCCGCGCCGCGCCCCCTACGGCGCAAGGCTAAAATTTTGCCTTCGTTTGTTCGTTGCTCGGGGTGTTTTCGTGGATTGAATTTGGTTTCTTCGTGCTTTGATCTTCACGGGAGCGAGTTATTATATTGTTTTTATGTGATTACTCGCATTATCATACAACATTATATTAGTAGCTCATTAATTAGCTATTACATTAGATTATTATATGTCGTAGGCCTAAGTAGTGAGGTAAACATTGTAAAGTATTATATCAAGGCGGTTAATTCATTTCGATTGGTGGTATTAGCATTTTATAATACTCAACCCAATGAAGTGGATGCGACGTTTGGATATAATACTATCTTACCACTACTTAGGCATTCATTAGTTTTAGTATTAGCTAGTACATATTTACTTCAAGATTGTAAAGACCTTATTTATTGTTTTTGTTTGATATTATTAATAAAAAATAGCCACTAAGCTAGAAGCTTAGTTGGATTTTGCTATAAAAAAAAAAAACCCTAAAACCGTACCTCGATAGGATGATGTAAGGTACGGTTTGGCCCCCCTTACTTTGTATTGTCCTCTTGAGGGATTTATTTTTATTATTAATAAAACTAGCCAGTAAGCTACAAGCTTAGTTGGATTTCGCTTAAAAAAAAAAAAAAAAAAAAAAAAAAAAAAAAGGTTTAGCAGAAAAAAAAAAAAAAAACCCCTAAGACCCAAAAAACGAAAACCCCGAGTTTTCTCTCTAGAACTAGGCGATTTAGGCGATTTTAGGCGACTTCACTTCGGCCAGCTCCTATGGCCATTCCGGCCACTGGACAGCCCCCCACTGGGGTTGTCTAGCCTAACACTACCCCTCCACAACCCCCGAACACCACTATAACACCTACTAATAACAATCCACCACCATTATCGTATGCTTCAACATTAAAACCTACTGCACGACCATTTGTAATGCCCTCAATCCCTGAGCCTATAATGGAACTTCATCATGGAGAACCTTCATTCATTTGGGATGACAAAGATGTAGACAACATGGTAATTCATGAAGAATTACAATATGCAGTCGTGGGAAAGTTTTCGTATGGCATGCCTGTCTTTCATGAGCTTAAAAAGCAATTGCCATTGCAATGTGACTTGAAAGGAAAGTGTTCCATAGGATTTTTAGATCTTAGGCATGTTTTGATTAGGGTTTCATTGCTGGAAGATTATGTGCATCTCTTGTCAAGGCCTGCTTTCTACCTTAAGTTTACAAACGTGTACCATCAGATGAGAGCATTGAAGTATGATGTTTGGTTTGATCCAAGAGAGGAAACATCTGTGGCAGTAGCTTGGATCTCTTTTCCAGGCTTGCCACCAGTTTTCTTTGTTAAAGAAGCAGTGTTTGCATTGGCTAGTGCTATTGGGAAGCCATTGCAATTGGATGCAGCTACAAAGGCTAGAACAAGACCTAGTTGTGCTAAGGTTAAGGTAGAGGTTGATTTACTATCTCCAAGGCCTCAAAGAGTGAGGATTGGGATCAAAAACTCTACCACTGGTGATGTCAAGTTCAAATAGATTAAGGTCCAATATGATTATTTGCCAAAGTATTGCAATCATTGCAAATTGCAAGGACATGATGAAGAGCAATGTTTTATATTGCATCCGGAGTTAGACGACAAGGTGCTTGTCAAAGGGGAGAATGCTAAGAAGAAGCAGCCTATTAGGGTGCTTAAAAGTGGCAAGCTTGTGGGCAATTTGGATGATACAGAAGCTCCAGCTATGTTTGAGGTGATCAACAAGAGGAATACCATGCTAGATGCTCGACAAAGTAAGATTAGGAAGGGTGTGAATCCTAATCGAAACCCTAATGCTTGGGTGAGAGTTGAGAGCAAAAAGAATCAGCAAAAAGAAGATGTTAAGGCTAAGGGTGATGAAGTTCAAGATAATAATCCCTTTGCAGTTTTAGATGTTGAGGATGATGAGGTTATTGAAGTCCAAGTAGGAGAGGAGAAGGGTGTGAACTCAAATAGGAGCATTGGTAATTCTGAACAAATTGAAAGGAGGAATACAAATACGACTCCAATTAGGAATGCAACTCCTAAGGCAATTAATACAGGAGTAATAAGTACTCGTCAATGGGTAGAAGAATTTTTTCAAAATAATTTGAAGGAGAAAAATTTTGAAGCAGCTCAGGATGCTAGGTTTGATGTTGTTCACGAGCTGGGAGGTTTGAAGGAAGCTAAGGGTTCAGACAAAGATCGCGCATTGATTGCGATCCCACAAACTGAAAACTCAGTTCACGAGATTGATTTGGTTGGTAAGCTCAGCGTGTTTAATGAAGATGCATTGAATGAGCTGAAGGGAATTAATTCTGGGGCTTGGGAGTTAATGCAAAAAGCCCTAGAGTTAGTTAAATCCGGTTCTGGGAAGGAGTTGGCTTTTATACCTAAGGCACCTTCACTTCCACTGGTCGATGTGGGAGAGAACAATTTTGTAAATTGTAATTCAAACACGACTGCTTCAACTGTACCCAGCCAAGTTCAGGGGGAGGATCTTGCCCAGGGATCATCATTGATTCCCTCAGGTGCCACCTCCGATGAAGAAGAAGATGATCTTATAGAAAACATGCCATTGCACCCAATTGTCAAGGATGTTCATGCCCAGGAAGGTATAAAATTGATGGATGGCCCTTTGAGTCCAGGCAGACTTGAGCATCAAGAACTTGATGAAGACTCCATAGCTCATAACTTTGAGCAAGTAGCAAGGGAAGCTGATTTATCTCCAAGAAGTGCAAGATCACAACAGCAGCTGATTCCTCCAGCACCCTTAGAGCTTTCAAATCAGTCCAAGCAGGCACAAAGGAGAAACAAGAAGAACTATAGTCAGGATCCTGATAAAATCAAGGCTTTGAGATCAACCTCAACCAAACAGAATTAGATGCATAAGATCCTCATATGGAACATAAGGTCAGTAAATACTCAAGAAGCATTTTATAGATTGATCACATTGCATCAAAGGAAGCACTTTCAGGTTATAGGATTGATGGAACCATTCCAGGATGTGAGTACTATTAATAGCTATAAATTGAGACTTGGGATGGAACAATGCTTTCATAATGTCAATGGGAAGGTGTGGGTGTTTGTTAATGCTGATTTTGAGGTGCAAGAAGTAATGAATGATGAGCAACAACTTACTCTTTCCTTCAACAACCAACACTTTGATGAAGAAATTGTCATCACATTTGTGTATGCCAAAACAAATGCTGGTGATAGGTTCTTTCTTTGGGAAGCATTGCAATACTTTGCTAGTGATAATGTGAGGCCTTGGCTGGTTGCTGGGGACTACAATGTCATTCTATCTGAGAATGAGAAGTATGGGGGATTACCAGTCTTCATGCCTGAGTATGAAGAGTTTGCTTCTACTCTAGCTAATTGTCAGCTTATGGACCTTGGCTTTCACTCATGAAGCATCATCACTTGGTGGAATGGTAGGATTGAAGAAGATTTTATCCTAAAGAGGCTTGATAGATGCTTAGGCAATCAGCAATTGGTGGACATGTGCACTAAGATTGAAATTGATCACCTTGCTAGAGTGGGCTCAGATCATTCCCCTTTGTTGATCAATTTCTCACAGGATGATACTTCTACAATCAAGCCCTTTAAATTTCTCAATTTCTGGACATCACATGATTCATTCCTTGATTTAGTAAGGGACCATTGGGACATTGAAGCTGCAGGAGACCCATTCTATTCACTGAACACTAAATTGAAGAAATTGAAGAAGAAGTTGACTGCTTGGAGCAAGGCTACATATGGTAATATCTTTCAGCAGGTTTCCACCTTGGAAGACATTATTTTGGCACATGAGTTTCAGCTGGAATTAGCTCCAACACCTGAGAATAGAGAAGCTTTGAAGAAAGCTGAAGCTGAGCTGAAGAGATACCTTGCTTTTGAAGCTGAATTTTGGAAACAAAAGGCTGGCATGCAATGGTTCAAGGAAGGGGATGTGAACTCTTAAGTTCTTTCACTTTCATGTCAATGGAAGAAGAAAGAAGCTACATGTGAGCAGAATTCAAAATAGGGATGGCAATTGGATTAACTCTCAAGAAGCAATGGCCAATGAAGCTTTGTGGTTCTTTCAGAGACAATTTGCTACTGAGGAGGTATCTAACAACTATGATCTTTTGATGAATGTACCATCTATGATTAGTGATGAACAGAATGAGGCATTTACAAAAGTGCCTTGGGAGGAAGAGGTCAAACAAGCAGTGTTTGGACTTAATGGAGATAGTGCTAGTGGCCCTGATGGTTATACTGGCAGGTTCTTTCATGTTGCTTGGGATATCATCAAGCATGATATTGTTAGGGTGGTGCAGGCATTGTTTAGTGGAAGACACATCCCTAGATATGTCACACACACTAATCTAGTGCTGATCCCTAAGAAGCCTTCAGTTACAACATTTTCTGATCTCAGGCCTATAAGCTTAAGCAACTTTGTTAACAAGGTCCTTTCAAGGGTGGTGCACAATAGATTGGTAGATGTTCTACCTACTCTCATTTCTCAGAATCAGGCAGGCTTTGTGCAAGGGAGAAGCATTGTAGAGAATGTCTTGTTGGGTCAGGAAATCATTCATGATATCAATGAAAGAGGAGAAGATGCAAATGTAGTAATAAAACTGGATATGATGAAGGCTTATGATAGGGTGTCCTGGCCTTTTTTGACAATGGTGCTGAGGAAGATGGGGTTTTGCCATGAGTTTATTGATATCATCTTCCAGCTTGTCTCATCAAACTGGTATTCAGTCTTGTTCAATGGCCAAAGCTATGGGTTTTTCCATTCAGGAAGAGGCCTAAAGCAAGGTGACCCCTTGTCACCTACTTTTTTCATACTCACTGCTGAGGTTCTTTCTAGGACCTTGAACTCTCTCAACACTCATAGCTTCTATAGGCCTTATGCAATGCCTAAGTGGAGCCCTCATCTCAATCATCTAGCATATGTTGATGATACTATACTATTTACTTCAGCTCATGAGGATTCTCTGCACTTGATCACTGGAGTTTTACAAGCATATGAAGCTGTGTCTGGTCAGAAGATAAACAAGGATAAGAGTGCAATTTACCTGCATGCTTCAGTGGGAGATGATGAAGTACAAAAAGTAGAACTGATCACTGGCATTCAGAGGAAGGACTTTCCCTTCACATACCTAGGTTGTCCTATCTTTTATGGTAAAAGGAAGAAGATATACTATGAGGAGCTGGTGGGGAAAGTAACTTCAAGGATCCATGGTTGGAGTGCTAAAATGCTTTCATTTGGGGGAAGGGCCATCCTGATCAAACATGTACTTCAAAGTATGCCATTACATCTTCTTTCAGCAGTCAATCCTATAGATAGTGTGCTCAATCAGTTGCATAAGCTTTTTGCTAAGTTCTTCTGGGGAAACTCACAAGAAGGATCAAATAGACATTGGTCCTCCTGGAAGAATCTTTGCCTGCCATTTGAAGAAGGAGGTATGGGATTCAGGTCTTTGTTTGATGTTTCAATTGCATTGTTTGCCAAGCTTTAGTGGAACTTTAGAATAGGAGACTCTTTGTGGGTTACATACATGTCTAACAAGTATTGTAAGAAGCTGCATAAGGCAATTGTGCCTTTCAAGCAAGGCTCCTATGTCTGGAAGAAAATGATACAAGCTAGGGAAGCTATTGATCATGAAATACATTAGCAGATTAGACAAGGTTCAGCTCATCTTTGGTATGATAATTGGTCAAGGCTTGGACCATTGTACTTCATTGTACCATATACATTTAACTGTGACCTATGGTACAACAATGTTAGAGAGGTGATTGATGAGGGAACCTAGAATGTGGAGCTTTTGCATCTTCTTTTACCTGAAGACATTGTTGAACACATTCTTGAGAATGTGCATTTGCTTGGGACTGATCAGAGAAGGGATAAGGCCTGGTGGGGCTTGACATCAAATGGCAAATTTTCAGTTAGTAGTGCATGGAATTACATGAGAGTGAAGCTGCATAAAGTTCCTATCTCCAAGTTTATGTGGGTGAAAGGGATGCCACTGAAAGTGTCATTTATGATGTGGAGGTTGTGGAAGTTCAAGCTACCAATAGATGATGAATTGAAGAGAATGGGATATCAATTTCCATCCAGGTGTTGGTGCTGCACATCTCCTAACATTGAGACTAGAGAGCATCTATTTAGAACAAGTCAAGTAGCCAACAGTGTGTGGAAATACTTTGCTCAAGCTGCAGGTGTTCAGGTGAATGGATGCAATCTTCATCAGGTTTGTTTTAGATGGTGGAGGCAATGGCCTAAACCCTGCATTAAGGATGTCTTTCACACAGTCCCTTCCTTTATTGTTTGGTCACTTTGGAAGAGAAGAAATGCTTTAAAACATGATAAAACTGTTTCCTTCTCTAGGCTGCTTTATGAAGTTACTAGTAATCTTTTTTACTTTGTGAAGCTGAGATTTCCTTTTGTTTCTTTAGTGAAACAATCATGGCCTAATATTGTCAATGCTTTAGAGGCTTATTTTCCTAGATTCAGGTACATCAAAGTGGGATGGAAAGTGCCAAACTATGGAGTCCTAAAGGTGAACACTGATGGTGCTTCTACGAGGAATCCTGGCCCTAGCTCTATGGCATTTTGTGTGAGGAATGTAGAGGGTGATGTGTTGTATGCCTTTGCTAAGCTCATTGGGGAGAACAACAATATGTATGCTGAGGCTATGGCTATTAGGGAAGCCATGAAATACAGTGTGGAGAATGGCCTAGGAGAGGTAGTTATTGAAACTGACTCTCTAGTTGTCAAGCAGGTTATTGAAGGTGCCTGGCAACCTATGTGGTCTATTGCTTCTATTGAGGAGGATATTCTGAAGTTGAAGCAGCTAGGAAGCTTCCAGTTTCAACATACTTTGAGAGAGGGCAATAAGCTAGCTGATTGTCTTGCCAATCTAGCTTATGAGTTGCCCACTGTTTGTTATACTTCTTTTGGTGAAATGCCTTCTAAGGCCAGGTTCATAGTCAATTTTGATAAGCATCATTGTGTGGAGTTTAGAGCTAAGAGATGGAAAGCCTCAAGGTGATGACAATCAGAGGAGGAGAAGGTTTAGGAGGAGCTGATTGGAGCTTGGACATTGTTCCCTATGATCAAGACTTTAGAGTGGAGATCATAGGGGTTGTTTTTTCTAACCTTAGCTTCTTTGTTTGCAGGTACAAGATGGAGACATTTACACATCATTTGGACTACACTGTTGCTATA
The DNA here is from genome assembly GCA_029990575.1 of Petunia axillaris subsp. axillaris. Taxonomy (NCBI): domain Eukaryota; kingdom Viridiplantae; phylum Streptophyta; class Magnoliopsida; order Solanales; family Solanaceae; genus Petunia; species Petunia axillaris. The sequence continues at coordinate 3,933,941 of JARKNS010000001.1, read as the reverse complement.
CTTTTTAGCAAGATGCTGAGGAACAATGGTGGAGCACCGGTGCTCTACAAGTGTTATCCTGGTGGAGCACTGGTGCCTCACTGTCTTAGTCGACTCATTCAAGACAAATGTGCTGAAACAATGCTGGAAAGAAAAAACTGGATTACTTTGAATACTTTGCCATTCATACAAGCTGGGATTGTTTTACAATTCACTATGCAACTCATTCAGATTGTTTTCTTGTTTTGGTTCACAAATATCATGATTACTAATTTGTTTTTAATGCTGAATCCTCACTTAGCTCAGATTCACTTTGGAAGGATGCTGATCACAATCCTGCTTGCTCAAGGATTCTCACAATGCCTCAATCACCTTGACTTGGTGCTGATTGCATTATTTATAGCTCAAGGAGATCTACATTGCTTCAATCATCTGGGAAGTGCTATGATGCTACATCTACTTCTACTTTGGCTTCACTTTCAGGAGCTTCATACATCCTGCAAGCAACAAGGATCAAGATTAGTTAATTGTCTAGTTTGTACTCCTTGTTTTGATAGTTGTTTAGATCTTATTTCTCTTACTCATTGGCATCAAGAATATGACTTGTCCTCATCCTACTTGGTGGTATTAATGCCCAATGACATTCAATCCAAGAGAGTGAGGATAAGAAGTAAGCTTGGTGATATTTTAGAGATAAGTAGGGTACATTTGGCTTTTAAACTTGTTTGGTGTACACATTGTAAGACCTTGTATTTCTTTTTGTTTATTAATATAAATGGTCACTAGGTGCAATGCCTAGTTGACTATTGATTTTAAAAAAAACCCCTAAACCCGGGACGCAAAAAAACCTGTTTTCTCTCCCCCCCATAGGCGATTTGGGCGATTTGGTGGAGAAACCCGGCGCACCACCCTTGTAACGTCGGCCATAGCCGCTCAACCGATTGGGCAGCCCCCCCCCCCCCCCCAAGGGTTGTTCAACCCAATCCCACCCCACCCACTACTACAACACCCCAAAACAACAATCAACCCCCTTCATGGTCCCATATTTTGAAACCCTAGGTTCAAAAACAACAAATTGATCAAAGATTATTTCGTACGGTTGTTTATGCTCAAGGAGTAGCTCAATTAAATTGGAAAACATCTGAGGTGAAGCAATCTCTTACAAAGGAGCAATTACAATTTGCAGTTATTGGGAAATTTTCATATGGTAAGCCTGATTTGGAAAATTTACGTAAAATCATCCCGAGCCAATGTGGAATCAAGAGTGAATGCAATATTGGTTACTTGGACAGCAGGTATGTTTTGATTAGACTGAGTTCTATGGAGGACTATGTTAATTTTTTGTCAACACCTGCTTACTGGATTAAGTTTAGAGGTAGATCGTTTCCTATAAGATCTTTGAAGTGGACTAGACATTGGAAGCCTGATATTGAGACTTCAATGGCTCTTGCATGGATTAGCTTTCCTAATTTACCTCCAAACTTTTTTGCAACGGAGTTTATTTTTTCTATTGCTTCAGCAGTGGGAACACCTTTGAAATTTGATACTGCAACTTTGAATAAAACTAGACCAAGTTGTGCCAGGGTCAAGGTTGAATTGGATTTGTTAGCAAAACACCCTTCCCGTGTTTTGATTAATGAAGAGGTGATGACACTGGTGAGATTACCTTTACTTGGGTTGATATTATATATGATCACCTGCCATTGTATTGCAAAATTTGTAGGTTGCACGGTCATGATGAAAATAATTGTAAGGTAATTCACCCGGAGCTCTGGGAGACTCGTAATGATAATGAGGTTCGGGAGTCTAATGTGTCAAAGGCTAATGCAGTGGTTCCAGCACCTCCTCTGCGTATTCTGACTAGTGGTAAGACTGTTGGTAATGTGAACAATGCAGGTGAGTGGCAGGAAGCAGCAAAAAAGAAAGCTAAGAATGTCAATGATAAAAATACAAAAGTTGGTGCGAAAGCTGGTGACAAATTGGCTTTGGTCCAGGCAGGGACTAATAAATTTACAGCATCGCGGGAGGAGGAGAGTCAGGAAGTTGAAAATTTGGGCAACAAGGCTATAGTTCAGGTAGCAGATAATGGCCAGGCAAGCAATGTTCAGAAAAATTCAGCAGGGCAGGGTGTTCAGAAAAATACAGCAAAGAATGGTCCTACAGCTCAAAAACTAGCTGGGAAAGGTAATATTCCTTTGCCTAAATCTACTAAGGACTGGGTAAGGCAGACATGGGCTACTAAAACAGGAGGCAATGATGGGAAACAATTGGCTAATCCTCAGCAAAAACAAGGTGAATTAGCTGGTGTAATAGCTCCACGGGGAGGTCCTGTTGCTGCAGTAAAGCTAGTTTCTGCTGTTCCTGTGCTTGAAAATACTTCCCAGCAGGAAGTTCCAACTAATTCTCTGGAAATCAAGATCACTGATGATGTTGAGATCGATGGTGGTGACCTGGAGATAGGTGATTCAGAAGATGATGATGACCTGGTGGATTACGGGGAGGATAGTGAAACTGATGCTGATATTCCTGAAAATTATGAAGAGGACCCGAGTAATGATTACATAGGGCTAGAGGGTGCTATGTCAAGGGATAGTAGAGTCAAGGATGATAAAGTTGACAATGCAGAAGATGCTACAAGTCCGAAAAATGCGATTGCTGAAATTCCACAGGGTAGTCCTGTAAAGACGCAGGGTGATCCTGGCAAGTTGCTGGATGTGGTTAGTGCTAGTCCGGTGTTGTCAGGAGGGAGACCAGATACTGATAAGGAGTTGGAGGAGATGAAAGCAGCCTATGACAGTGCCAAACGGAGGAATACACAGCTGGTTGCAAAAAACTTTGAGCCTACATCACCTTTGGTGCATTTGTTTGATCAGCCTGCTGAAAAGCAGGTGGATATTGGTGAGGATGATGAGCTAGACACTGAGTCTACGGCTTAAAATTATGTTAATGCTGCTGGGAAGGGTGATTTATCTCCTAAGCAGGAATATGAGCAGATTAAGAAAGCAAAGCAGGTTCGGGGAAGACGTCAGAAAAGCGTCCCACCGCCAGGCAGTACGTCAACTAGGAGGGCAGGGTCGAAAGCCTCTGGTCGTCAATAAATACATTACTTATATGGAATATAAGGTCTGTCAATACTCGGCAGGCCTTTGATAGGGTGGTGACAATGCATAGGCAGAAGCACTTCTCATTCATTGCACTAATGGAACCGTTCCAGCACTTCAGGCATATTGACAGATATCGACTGCGGCTAGGTATGGGCTCTTCCTGGCATAATTTTAATGGTAAAATATGGGTATTTGTAGATGCTGAATTTCAGGTGGAAGTGGTGTATGATACATCACAAATGCTGTCTTTGGAGGAGGTGGTCCGGGTCTTTGAACAGGGAGAGGTTGCAGTGGGTTAATGCTGAGTTGATCAGATTCTATGCGATAGAGGAGCAGTTTTGGAAGCAGAAAGCTGGGATGGAGTGGTTCAAGGATGGGGACAGGAACACCAAATTTTTCCATGCTCATGTAAATAGGAAAAGGAAGGTGTTGCAGATTAGGAGGATCGAGGATGCTGCTGGTTCTTTGCTGGAAAGTGATGCAGAGATTGCCCAGGAGGCAATTAGATTTTTTCAGGCTCAGTTTACTTGTGATGCGGCGCCAGATGATTTTTCTATTCTTGATCACTTGCCTAGAATTATTACACAGGACCAGGATGCTGCTCTTATTGCTGACCCAGACGCGCAGGAGGTGAAGAAGGCTGTCTTTGGTTTGAATGCTGAATCTGCAGGGGGTCCGGATGGTTTTACGGGCGCTTATTATCAGTCGTGTTGGGACATTATAGGTCCTGATGTGGTGAGAATGGTGCAGGCATTCTTTCGGGGTCACTTTATGCCGAGGTATATTACTGCTACTAATCTAGTTTTATTGCCTAAAAGGAGAGATTTCACTACTTTTTCAGATATGAGGTCGATTAGTTTGAGCAACATCAGCAACAAGGTGTTCTCCAGGGTGATTCATGATAGGTTGTCCGTCCTATTGCCTGGGATCATTTCACCCCAGCAGTCTGGCTTTGTGAAAGGGAAGAGCATATTTGAGAATATCTTACTGGTGCAGGAAATTGTGTATGATATTGCTGATAGGGGCAAGCCTTCGAATGTGGTAATTAAGCTTGACATGGCTAAGGCGTATGATAGAGTTTCTTGGTTGTTCCTGATAAAGGCTCTGAAGAAGATAGGATTTGGTGAAACGTTTGTTGGGATGATTTACAGGATTTTGTGCAACAACTGGTACTCTGTTCTTGTAAATGGTCAGCCTTATGTGTTTTTCCAGTCTTCTAGAGGGGTGAAGCAGGGTGATCCTTTATCTCCCACTTTGTTTTTGCTTGCTGTAGAGTGCCTTTCCAGAGCTCTGAATGCGCTGCACAGGGATGATAATTTTGTGCCGTATGGGATGCCTATCTGGAGTCCGTACCTCAATCACTTGGCGTATGCGGATGATATGATTATTTTTCGTCAGCTGATGAGGATTCTTTGAAGATGGTGATGGACACTTTGTCTAGTTATGAGCTGGCCAGCGGACAGAGAATCAATAAGGAGAAGAGTAATGTGTACTTGCATGGTAAGGTTCCACACTTGTTAGTTGACAGGGTGCTTGATGTGACTGAGATACCGAGGGGGGATTTCCCTTTCAAGTATCTTGGAGTTCCTATTTATTATGCTAGGAGGAAGAACTGTCACTACAACGAGTTAGTGGAAAAGGTGCAGAAAAAACTGGACTCCTGGACTGGTAAGCTGCTTTCTATAGGTGGAAGGGCGACTCTGATTTCTTCAGTGCTTCAGGGTATGCCCATTCATTTGTTATATGCCTGCGATCTCCCTGCTGGGGTGGTGGCTCAGTTTCACAGGATGTTTGCCAAGTTCTTTTGGAGTAACACTGTGGGTCAGGACAGCAGGCATTGGGCTTCGTGGAAGACCCTGTGCCACCCGTTGAATGAAGGAGGGGTTGGTTTTAGGAGCTTGAATGATATCTCCAAGGCGCTTTTTGCAAAGCTGTGGTGGAATTTTCGCACCAAGGATTCGTTATGGAGGACTTATATGAGCAACAAATATTTGAAAAAGCATCATTCTTTGGTGGTCCCATGGAAGGAGGGGACTTATGCTTGGAAGAAAATGCTGCAGAGCAGACCCGTGATGGATCATGAGATAGTATGGCAGCTGAAGAAGGGCAATGCTTACTTCTGGCTTGATAACTGGACTGGTCTTGGTCCTTTGTACCATGCAGTTCCGCTTGATTTTGAATGTGATGAGACTGTAGTGTGCATCTATGAAGTAGCTGAGGGTGGAGAATGACTTGAGCAGCGCCTTAGGGAGCTGTTACCCGACGACCTTGCAGAGCATGTGATTCAGAATTTTAAGCCTCCTATGTGTCCTGAGCAGCGGGATAGGCCATTTTGGAGGCTGGAGTCTCGGGGTACCTTCTCAGTTCGTTCAGCTTATCACTTGGTGAGGCAGAAGAAGAAGCAGAGTGACCTTTACAAGCACATTTGGATCAAAGGTATTCCTTTTAAAATGTCATTTTTATTATGGAGGCTGTGGAAGTTTAAGCTGCCGTTGGATGATATGCTAAAGAGGTGGGGAATTTAGTTCCCCTCTAGGTGTCATTGCTGTGTGGACCCTGACGTGGAGACTTTCTCTCACGTTTTTCTTAATGCACCTGTATCGAGGTATGTATGGAAATATTTTGGAGGTGCTGCAGGTCTTAACTTTGATGGGCTGCACTTGACACAAGTGATTAATCTGTGGTGGGATGCTCCTGCTGCCCCGGTCCTGAGGTTGATCTACCATGTTGTTCCCATCTTTATTGTATGGGAATTGTGGAAGCGGAGGAATGTTATGAGGCATGGTGGGTCGACTTCGGCTCGCAGGGTGGTGTATCTCGTTATGCAGCATATCATTATGTTGTTGAGAGTTCGCAGGAGGAACTTTCGGCAAGCGCCAGGTAGGTGGGAGGACTTGCTTCCGGTGCTGAGAGATCATACGCCTGCTTTAGTGATGACGAAGGTTGCTTGGAGTCCGCCTCAGGTGGGGTGGATCAAATGTAATACGGATGGTGCGTCTAGAGGTAACCCGGGACCTAGTTCGTGAGCTTTTTGTATTCGAGATGAGAGGGGAGATATCTTGCATGCTTGTGCTAAGGAGATGGAGGATTTCATGACCACAAATACTCAAGCGGAGGCATTGGCAATTCTTATGGCCTTGAGGTATGTGGCTTCGTTTCCTTATGCACATGTTATTGTTGAGACGGACTCATTGTTGCTCAAAAATGTGGTGACTAAGGTTTGGGAGGTGCCTTGGCAAATTGTTCAAGAAATTGAAGAAATTTGGAGCTTGATGGAGGGAATGGAATTAGAGGTGGTGCATGTTTTTAGAGAGGGGAACAAAGTGGCGGATTACTTGGCGAATTTGGCGTTAGATCAAGGAGATGTCATTGTTAATTCGTTTCATGAATTGGATAGTGTGGGTAGGAGGTTGGTAAACTGGGACAAGTGCAATGAGCCGTACATCCGCACTAAGCCGAGGAGGAGTGTTTAGACACACGGGTGGTGGAACTTTCCTTCATGCTTGAGTCCTTAGGGAGGAGAGTATGGAGGCTTTTTTTACTAACTTTGTGTTCTTTTTTGTAGGTACTCTCATAAATATAGCTCATGTTGTTTGGAATAGATATATGCAAGGCTTTGGAATGGACAAGTTGCTCACTTGGTTGATGGTTTCAAGATGTTATTGGTACTCCCAAGCTATGGTTAGTGTCAATTTCAGCTTGTTGAGATTTGGAACAGCTGATGCTTGGTGTTTGGATCATTTCACGCTTTGGAAACGAGAAAAACGACTAAGGCAAAAAATGCTGGCGCCTTGGCCGGCGCGCCTCGCCCCCTGCCGCGCCGGCCTTCACAGAATGTTAAATTTTTCCACCGCTTTGGACCCGCGCCACGCTTGCGATCGCATGACGGACAAAGTTTTGGGCGCGATGGGGCCCGCGCCGCGCCCCCAAAAGCGCAAGGCAATTTTTCTGCCTGCGTTTGTGCGTTGCTCGGGGTATTTTCGTGGATTGGAATTGGTTGTTTCGCGCTTGGATCTTCATGGGAGCGAGTTTTTATATTGGTTTTATGTGATTACTCGCATTAGCATACAACATTATATTAGTAGCTCATTAATTAGCTATTTCATTAGATTATTATATGTAGTAGGCCTAAGTAGTGAGGTAAACTTTGTAAAGTATTATATCAAGGCGTTTAATTCATTTCGATTGGTGGTATTAGCATTTTATAATGCTCAGCCCAATGAAGTCGATGCGACGTTTGGATATGATGCTATTTTACCACTACTTAGGCGTTCATTAGTTATAGTCTTAGCTAGTTCGTATTTATTTCAAGAATGTAAAGACCTTATTCATTAGTTATAGTCTTAGCTTAGTTGGATTTTTGCTATAAAAAAAAAAAAAAAAAAAAAAAAAAAAAAACCTGAAGTGAGGGTTGCTCAGTTGGTAAAGCACCTCCACCCACGACCGGTAGGTCTCGGGTTCGAGTCACGCTGGAGGGGAAGTGTGGAAACACTATAGATCCTCCAAAAATGGGTGGAAAAATTTATAAAAAAAAAAAAAAAAAAAAAAAACCCTAAATCGCCATGCGCCTAGTTTTCTCTATAGAAAGGCGAATCTAGGCGATTTCTAGGCGACACACACACGACCAGTTCCCATTGCCTCTTCGGCCACTGGACAGCCTCCCACTGGGGTTGTCCAGCCTCATACTAACCCTCCACAACCTCCTAATACCACCTACTAATAACAATCCACCACCATTATCGTATGCATCTACATTGAATCCTTCTGCTCGACCTTTTGTGATGCCTTCAATCCCTGATCCTATAATGGAACTTCACCATGGAGAACCTTCTTTTATTTGGGATGACAAGGATGTAGATAACATGGTTATCCATGAAGAATTGCAATATGCAGTCGTGGGGAAGTTCTCCTATGGGATGCCTGCCTTTCACGAGCTTAAAAAGCAATTACCATTGCAATGTGAGTTGAAACGAGAGTGTTCCATAGGCTTTTTAGATCTTAGGCATGTTTTGATTAGGGTTTCTTTGCTGGAGGACTATGTTCATCTCTTGTCAAGGCATGCTTTCTATCTTAAGTTTGCAAATGTGTACCATCAAATGCATGCATTGAAATATGATGTTTGGTTTGACCCAAGAGAGGAGACGTCTGTGGCAGTAGCTTGGATCTCTTTTCCAGGTTTGCCACCAGTTTTCTTTGTTAAGGAGGCTGTGTTTGCTTTGGCTAGTGCAATTGGTAAGCCATTGCAATTGGATGCAGCTACAAAGGCTAGAACTAGGCCAAGTTTGTCTAAGGTTAAGCTTGAAGTGGATTTACTGTCACCAAGGCCTCAAAGAGTTAGGATTGGAATCAAGAACTCAACCACTGGTGATGTTAAGTACAAATGGATCAAGGTTCAATATGATTATTTGCCTAAGTATTGCAATCATTGCAAGTTGCAAGGACATGATGAAGAACAATGCTTTATCTTGCATCCGGAGTTAGATGACAAGGCAGTTGAAAAAGGAGAGAATAATGAGAAGAAGCAGCCTCTTAGGGTGCTCAAAAGTGGCAAGCTTGTGGGTAATTTGACTAAGGAGGAGCAAGCTAAGATCGTTGAGGTCAACAAAGGGAATGCAGTGCAAGCTGCTGGACAAGACAAGGCTAAGAAGATTGTCAATCCTAATAGAAACCCTAATGCTTGGGTGAGAGTTGAGAACAAAAAGAATCAAGGTAAAGAGGGTGCTAAGGGTAATGAAGCTCATGTTCAAATTAATAACTCGTTTGCAGTATTAGATGGTGAGGATGCTGATGTTATTGAGGTTCAAGTAGGAGAGGAAAAGGGTTTAAATTCAGCTAGGGAGGATGGTAATCCTAAGCAAGTTGAAATAAGGAATACAACTTCGACTCCAAAGAGGAGTACAATTCCTAAAGCAATTGATACTGGAGCAATAAGTACTCGTCAGTGGGTAGAAGATGTTTTTAAAAATAATTTGAAGGAGAAGAATTCGTGTGAAGTAGCTCAGGATGTTAGGGTTGATGGTGATCATGATCTGGGAGATTTGAATGGAGCTGAGGGTTCAGACAAAGATCGTGCAGTGATTGCGATCCCACAAACTGAAAATTCAGTTCACGAGGTTGATTTGGTTGGTAAACTCAGTGTGTTTAATGATGCTGCTTTAAACGAGCTGAGGGGTATTAATTCTGGGGCTTGGGAGTTAATGCAAAAAGCCCTAGAGTTGGTTAAATCCGGTACTGGGAAGGAAGTTGCCTTTATACCTAAGGCGCCTTCACTTCCACCAGTCGATGTTGGAGAGAACAACCGACTAAATTGCAATTTAAACACGACTGCTTCTACAATTCCTAGCCAAGATCAGGGTAAGGATATTGCTTAAGGCTCATCCCTCATTCCTTCAGGTGCCACCTCGGATGATGATGAAGATGATCTTATTGAAAACATGCCATTGCAACCCAATGTCAAAGATGTACATGCTCAGGAAGGTATAAAGTTGATGGACGGTCCTTTGAGCCCGGGCAGGCTTGAGCATCAAGAACTTGATGAAGACTCCACTGCTCATAACTTTGAGCAAGTAGCTAGGGAAGCTGATTTATCTCCAAGAAGTGCAAGATCACAGCAGCAGCTGATTCCTTCAGCACCCTTAGAGTATTCAAATCAATCCAAGCAGACACAAAAGAGAAACAAGAAGAACTATAGTCATGACCCTGATAAAATCAAAGCCTTGAGATCAACCTCTACCAAGCAGAATTAGATGGATAAGCTCCTCATCTAGAACATAAGGTCAGTAAATACTCAAGAAGCCGTTGATAGGCTTATCACATTACATCAAAGGAAGCACTTTCAAGTTATAGGATTGATGGAACCATTCCAGGATGTTAGTACCATTAATAGCTATAAATTGAGACTTGGGATGGAACAATGCTTTCATAATGTCCATGGGAAGGTGTGGGTGTTTGTTAATGCTGATTTTGAAGTGCAAGAGGTGATGAATGATGAGCAGCAGATTACACTCTCCTTCAACAACCAACACTTTGATGAAGAAATTGTCATCACATTTGTGTATGCCAAAACAAATGCTGGTGATAGGTTCTTTCTTTGGGAAGCTATGCAGTACTTTGCTAGTGACAATGTGAGGCCTTGGCTAGTTGCTGGGGACTTCAATGTCATTCTATCTGAGAATGAGAAGTATGGGGGATTGCCAGTCTTCATGCCTGAATATGAAGAATTTGCCTCTATTCTTGCTAATTGTCAGCTTATGGACCTTGGCTTTAACTCTGGGAGCATCTTCACTTGGTGGAATGGTAGGACTGAGGAAGATTTTATTCTAAAAAGACTTGATAGATGCTTAGGCAATCAGCAATTGGTTGACATGTGTTCCAAGATTGAAGTTGATCATCTTGCTAGAGTGGGCTCAGATCATTCCCCATTGTTGATCAATTTCTCACAGGATGATACTCCTACAATCAAGCCCTTTAAATTTCTCAATTTCTGGACTGCACATGACTCATTCCTTGATTTAGTAAGAGAGCACTGGGACACTGAAGCTGCAGGAGATCCCTTTTATTCTTTGAACACAAAACTGAAAACATTGAAGAAGAAGTTGACTGCTTGGAGCAAGGCTACATATGGTAATATCTTTCAGCAGGTATCCACTATGGAGGACATTATTTTGGCACATGAATACCAGATGGAATTAGCACCAACACCTGAGAATAGAGAGGCTTTGAAGAAAGCTGAAACTGAGCTGAAGAGATACCTTGCTATTGAAGCTGAATTTTGGAAACAAAAGGCTGGCATGCAGTGGTTCAAGGAAGGTGATGTCAACTCTAAATTCTTTCATTTTCATGTCAATGGAAGAAGGAAGAAGCTACATGTGAGCAGAATTTAAAATAGGGATGGCAACTGGATTAACTCTCAAGAAGCAATGGCCAATGAAGCATTGTGGTTCTTTCAGAGACAATTTGCTACTGAGGAGGTATCTAACAACTATGACCTCTTGATGAATGTCCCATCTATGATCAGTGATGAGAAGAATGAGGCATTCATAAAAGTTCCTTGGGAGGAGGAGGTCAAACAAGCAGTGTTTGCGCTTAATGGAGATAGTGCTAGTGGCCCTGATGGCTATACTGGCAGGTTCTTTCATGTTGCTTGGGATATCATCAAGCATGATATTTTTAAGGTGGTGCAGGCTTTGTTTAGTGGAAGGCACATCCCTAGATATGTCACACACACCAATTTAGTTCTGATTCCTAAGAAGCCCTCATTTGCAACCTTTTCTGATCTCAGACCTATAAGCTTAAGCAATTTCATTAACAATGTCCTTTTCAGGGTAGTACATAATAGACTGGTTGAGGTTCTGCCTACACTCATCTCATAGAATCAGGCAGGCTTTGTGAAAGGGAGAAGCATAGTAGAGAATGTGTTGCTTGCTCAGGAAATCATACATGATATCAATGAACGAGGAGAAGATGCAAATGTTGTGATAAAACTGGACATGATGAAGGCCTATGATAGGGTGTCCTGGCCTTTTTTGACAATGGTGCTGAGGAAGATGGGCTTTTGTCATGAGTTCATTGACGTCATCTTTCAGCTTGTCTCATCAAACTGGTATTCAGTCTTGTTCAATGGTCAAAGCTATGGTTTTTTCCATTCAGGTAGAGGTCTAAAGCAAGGTGATCCTTTATCACCTACTTTGTTCATTCTCACTGCTGAAGTTCTTTCTAGGACCTTGAATTCTCTTAACACTCACAGCTTCTATAGACCCTATGCAATGCCTAAGTGGAGTCCTCATCTCAACCACTTGGCATATGCTGATGATACTATCCTATTTACCTCAGCTCATGAGGATTCTTTGCACTTGATCACTGGGGTTTTACAAGCTTATGAAGCAGTGTCAGGACAGAAGATAAACAAGGACAAGAGTGTTGTCTACCTGCATGCATCAGTGGGTGAAGAGGAGGTACACAAAGTAGAAGTGATCACTGGCATTCAGAGGAAAGACTTTCCTTTCACATACCAAGGCTGTCATATCTTCTATGGTAGGAGGAAGAAGATATATTATGAGGAGCTGGAAGGGAAAGTAACTTCAAGGATTCATGGCTGGAGTGCTAAAATGCTTTCATTTGGGGGAAGGGCTATACTGATCAAGCATGTGTTACAAAGTATGCCAATACATCTTCTATCTGCAGTCAATCCTATAGATAGTATGCTCAACCAGCTGCATAAGCTCTTTGCTAAGTTCTTTTGGGGAAACTCACAAGAAGGATCTAATAGACATTGGTCTTCCTGGAAGAATCTTTGTCTGCCAGTTGAAGAGGGAGGCATGGGATTCAGGTCATTGTTTGATGTTTCAAGTGCCTTGTTTGGTAAACTTTGGTGGAACTTTAGAACTGGAGACTCTTTGTGGGTTACATATATGTCTAACAAGTACTGCAAGAAGCTGCATAAGGCCATTGTGCCATTCAAGCAAGGATCTTATGTCTGGAAGAAAATGATACAAGCTAGGGAGGCTATTGACCATGAGATTCATTGGCAAATTAGACAAGGCTCAGCTCATCTTTGGTATGACAATTGGTCAGGGCTTGGACCATTATACTTCATTGTACCATATACATTCAACTGTGAGCTTTGGTACACAATTGTTAGAGAGGTGATTGATGGGGGCTCCTGGAATGTAGAACTCTTAAATCTTCTTTTGCCTGAAGACATTGTTGAACATATTCTTCAGAATGTGCACTTGATTAGGACTGACCAGAGAAGAGATAAGGCTTGTGAGGCTTGACTTCCAATGGTAAATTCTCAGTGAGTAGTGCATGGAACTACATGCGAGTGAAGCAGCATAAAGTTCCTATCTCCAAGTTTATGTGGGTGAAAGGGATGCCACTGAAGGTGTCATTTATGATGTGGAGGCTGTGGAAGTTCAAGCTGCCAATTGATGATGCTTTGAAGAGAATGGGATATCAATTTCCATCCAGGTGTTCGTGCTGCATAAATCATAACATTGAGACTAGAGAACACCTCTTCAGATCAAGTCAAGTAGCCAACAATGTGTGGAAGTACTTTGCCCAAGCTGCAGGAGTTCAAGTGAATGGATGCAATCTTCATCAGGTTTGTTTTAAATGGTGGAGGCAGTGGCCTAAGCCTTGGATAAAGGATGTTTTTCACACTGTTCCTTCTTTTATTGTTTGGTCACATTGGAAGGGAAGGAATGCCTTAAAACATGATAAAACTGTTTCCTATTCTAGGCTGCTTTATGAAGTTACAAGCAACCTCTTTTACTTTGTTAAACTGAGGTTTCCTTTTGTGCCTATAGTAAGACAGTCTTGGCCTGATATTGTCAATGCTTTAGAGGCCTATTTGCCCAGATTCAGGTATATTAAAGTGGGTTGGAAAGTGCCAAGTCTTGGAGTCTTGAAGGTTAACAATGATGGTGCTTCTAGGGGGAACCCTGGCCCTAGTTCTATGGCATTTTGTGTGAGGAATGTAGAGGGTGATGTGTTGTATGCCTTTGCTAAGCTCATTGGGGAGAACAACAATATGTATGCTGAGGCTATGGCTATTAGGGAAGCCATGAAATACATTGTGGAGAATGACTTAGGGGAGGTTGTGATTGAAACTGATTCTCCAGTTGTCAAGCAGGTGATTGAAGGGGCCTGGCAACCTATGTGGTCTATTGCCTCTATTGTAGAGGATATTTTGAAGCTGAAGCAGCTAGGGAGATTCCAGTTTCAACATACTTTGAGAGAGGGCAATAAGCTAGCTGATTGTCTTGCCAATATAGCTTATGAGTTGCCCACTGTTAGGTATTCTTCCTTTGGTGAAATGCCTTCTAAGGCCAAGTTCATAGTCAACTTTGACAAGCATCATTGTGTGGAGTTTAGAGCTAAGAGATGGAAAGGATCATAGTGATGACAAGTAGAGGAGGAGTTGACTTAGAAGGAGCTGATTGGAGCTTGGACATTGCCCCCCTATGATCAAGACTTTAGAGTGGAGATCATAGGGGTTGTTTTCACTAACATTAGCTTCTTTGTTTGCAGGTACAAGGTGGAGACATCTGAACATGCTTGGGACTACAAAGTGCTGAGGGACAATGGTGGAGCACCGGTGCTCTACAAGTGTTATGCTGATGGAGCACTGGTGCCTCACTGCCTTAGTCGACTCATTTAATGCAAATGTGATGGAAGAACAATAAAAGGAAAAAGCTGGAATACAATGGAAACTTTGACACTCATACAAGCTGGGATTGTTCTAAAAATCACAGTGCACTTCATTCTGCTTGTGTTCTTGTCTTGTTTTACAAACATCATGAGTTCTAAGTTATTTTTTAGAATGGTTTGTACAATGCTGCATCCTCACTTAGCTCAGAATCAACTTGGAATGCTGATTACAATGCTGATTACTCAAGGAGCCTCACAATGCCTCACTCTTCTGGGAGGAGCAATGTGGTTGCATTTTCTTCCCGTAGGGACCCAAGTTGGAGCAGTGATCTCACCGGGATCTCTACGGGAAAAGCATAGCCCCACTTGGTTATCTAGTGCACATACAAAAGCTGGAGTCATACACATTCTGCATGCAACAAAGAAGATCAGGATTAGTTCGGGGAGGCTCAAGTTGTCTTAACGAACAGATCAAATCTCACCGGACTCTGTACGGGAAGAGTGTACCTCCACTTGGCTGTTTAGTTCAACTACTGGATAAGACATTTGCTATTTATATTTTATGTGCTGTTAGCTCCGATAGCTCATTAGTCCCTACTTATCATGTTTTTTGGCATCAAGATTATGAGTTAGCTTCATGCTACTTGGTGGTATTAGTGTCCAATGACACTCAACCCAAGAGTGTGAGGATAATAAGTAAACTTGGTGCTAGTCTAGGTAAAAGTAGCTTACATTTGGTATTGCACTTGAATAGTGCACATTTTATAAAGATAATGTATTTATTTTTTGTTTATAAATAAAATGGTCACTAGGTGCAAGGCCTAGTTGACTCTTGATTTAAAAATAAAAAAAAAAAAAAAAAAAAAAAACCCTAAATCCAAAACCCTCCACCCCAAGTTTGACTTTTTCTCTCTAGGAATTGGCGAAACCAGGCGATTTTCTGGCGATTCATAGCTGCTGCTCCTAGACGTCTTCTATGGCCACCCAGGCCACTGGGCAGCCCCCCACTGGGGTTTCTCAGTCCACTACACCACCTCCTATAACGTCCCAACCCACCCCAAATCCACCCACTACCTCCTACGCTGCTATGGTGGCTCCACCAACACAAAACATTGAAACCCAAGCTGCCCCAGTTCCTTTGCTTCCAGTTCGTCATCCACAAAAGTTAAATGGACGTCCTACCATAATGTGGAACAAACGTGAGGTTCAATAGTCCATCGTTTCTACAAAGTTGATATATGGTATTATTGGAAAGTTTACGTACGGCTCGTCGGAGTTGAATGATCTTCGTAAAGTGATTCCTACTCAATGTGAGATTCGTGGACATTGTGTTATTGGTTCTTTAGACTATAGGAGTATCCTCATCCGTTGTTCTCTCTTTGAAGATTACGTGAACTTGCTCTCTAAAGGTCATTGGCTTACTCTTGGTCGTCAATCATTTTTTATGAGAACCCTTAAGTGGGATCCTTGGTGTGATCCTAGGAAAGAAACTTCAATTGCTATAGGTTGGATTTCCTTCCCCAACTTGCCACCAAATTTTTTTGTGAAGGAATGTATTTTTTCCTTAGCTTTGGCAATGGGTAAGCCCCTTCACTTGGATGCATCAATATTGAATCATACACGACCTAGTTGTGCTAGAGTAAAAGTGGAAATTGATTTGTTAGGAGATTTGCCACATGAAATAGATATTGTTGAAGTAGATGAAGAAATGGGGAAGAAGAAGTCTAAGTGTATAAAAATCATGTACGATTATCTTCCAAAATATTGTACGCAATGTTGTTTGCAAGGCCATGATGATGTTGAGTGTCATGTTCTTCATCCGGATTTGTACATGGACAAGAATGATCGAGAACAAAGGAAAGATGACAAGGAAGTTGTTCCACAAGTTTTGAGAATTTTGAAGAGTGGCAAAGATGTTGGGGAGGCAGGCCCTAAGCAACACGAAACATGATGTTCCTGGTGAAGGTGCGCAGGCTAAAAACCAAGGCAATGGGACTAGGAGAAATACTTACAATCGTGATCAAGCTGTTTGGCAAGTTATGAACAAGAAGAAGGGTGTGGTTGCTCAACATCAAGCGAGTCGTGCACAGATTGTTCAGGGTAATACAAATGCTTTTGCAGCGTTACAAGTTGAAGAGGAGGATACTCTACAAAAAGTTGATAATTTTGGTGCTCAACCTGTTGGGAACCAAACAGGTAAAAACAAGGACGAGGAGGCAGTTATGGTAGTTAAGGGCCCTACCCCTAAGGTGCAGACACAAGGGATTAATGCCAGGAGGCAGACACAGGTTTTGGACAAAGAGTTACTACGAACTAGAGGTGTCATTATTGTTGATGAGGCAGTCCAGGTTCCATGTCTTCAAGGCCAGGATTTTTTTCCAATTGAAAATCGAGGTAATGTTCATAATGGTGGAGTGAATTATGTTGCAGAAAGCTTTAAAGCTGGGAGTAGTTATGTTGCAGACAAAGATTGTGGAGGAGTTAAGGTTGGAGTTAATGCATCAGGAAGTTATGTGGAGGAAGTTTGTCTACAACGTAATAAAGCTTCAGATTCTGCGTTGAAGTTGAACGAGAACTTCTATTGTGCTGGGGAATTTAATGAGAAAGCTTCTAAGGCATTAAAGCTGAAGGATGTTAATGAGGAAGTTCATGCGTTAGTAGCTGAGGGATCTTTGGGAATTAATGCTGCAGCTATGAGTGACTACCCACGTGTGACAATTAACGAATCTCCTAATCCTATTGGGAGTGCATTAATTCCTGCATATAAAGCTGAGGGTTTGCATGCAATTAATGACCAGACTTTAATAGCAGGAGGCTCGTCGTTTAAAGCAGCTGGGGTTATTACGGAATTGAATGCTCCAGTTATTAAAGCTGGAGGTGAGCTGAATTCTAGTGGGAATGCAGCTTTGGGTTTACGTGCATTTAATGCAGACGTGGGTGATTCTTTGAATAAGGCTGTGGAATCTTCATTAAAAATTATTACTGAAGGAGTTAATACAGGTCATCATGAGGCGTTGAGTAAGGGAGCAGTGGGGTACCAGGTTATTAATGCAGACGTACAGGCGCTATTAAATAGAGCTGGTGGAGTTTTTCCTTTGGCACAAAAGGATTTAATTCCTTTGTCTACATTAAAATATATGTCTGAGCAAGTCAGTAAGGGAATTTTTATGCATAACAGTGACCCTAATTTTTTACCTTTTCAGACTTTGCTTCCAAATCCTACTCCAATTGAAGATCACGTACCTCTTAATACATCAGACAAATCTGTTCCTTCACAGCTGAATCTTATAGATACAGGTTCAAATTTGCAATCCGATGGGAGTTTGTCCAAAGGGATATCGAAGGAGAATTTTACTGAGGCTGAAAAAACTTTGCTAAATTCTTTAGAATTAAGTGATGGTAAAGATATTTTGCAAAGGCAAGAAAGGCATTCACCTATTAAGCAGCTTGTTTTACAGGATGATGTGGGAGATGCAGCTGATATTGATGATGAGGAGGAGGAATCAACAGCTCACAATTTCTTACAAATGGCCAGGGAAGGTGACCTGTCTCCCAGAGATGTACCAAAGAAAGGTGTTAGGCGCACTAAAAAGGAACCTGGGCATGTCTCCAGGATACATCCAGTTCGGAGTTCTAAATCAAAAGTTTAATAATGAATAAAGCTTTGATTTGGAATATTCGCTCAGTTAATACACAGGAGGCGTTCACAAGGTTGAATACGTTACATAGGCACCATCATTTTGATTTTATAGGGTTGCTTGAACCTTTTCAGGATCCCTGTAGAGTCCAATATTATGGCATGAGATTGGGAATGCACTGGTCTTTTACGAATGTAAATGGACAGATTTGGGCTTTTATTGGGGATGATTATGGTGTGACTGTGGTTGATGATCAGGAGCAGCAATTGACATTGAAGTTGCACCATATTGTCAAAAATCAGGAATTTTTCATTACTCTGGTTTATGCTAAATGTGACAGGACTGAAAGATTGGAATTGTGGGATTCTTTGCAATTCTTGTCTTTTACTATGGTGAAGCCGTGGTTGATTGGAGGTGACTTTAATGTCATTCTTTATGAAGAAGAAAAATATGGGGGTCGTCCAGTTTTAACTCCGGAAGTTGATGACTTTGCTGCTACTATTGCAGCTTGTGGGTTGACTGACTTAGGCTATTCTGGCTCTATTTATACTTGTTGGAATGGAAGAATTGAGAATCAGTTTATGCTGAAGAGCCTTGATAGATGTTTTGCTAATCAGGAGTTCATGGAAATCTTTCCTAAGATTGACATTGAACACCTTGCCAGGACTGGATCTGATCACTCTCCTTTGCTGATTAAATGCTCTACTGATGCGGCTAATATTATTAAATCCTTCAGGTTTCTTAATTTCTGGGTTGAAAATGACTCATTTTTGCAGGTTGTGAAGGATAATTGGGTGTGTGATTGTGTAGGGGATCCATTCATTATTTTTCACAAGAAGCTGAAGAAAGTAAAACAGGCTCTGTCAAGTTGGAGCAAGTCTACCTTTGGTAATATTTTTCAGAAAATTGCTTCACTTGAAGATATTATTAAGGCTCATGATCTTAAGCTGGATGAGGCACCTTATGCATATCATAGAGAGCAATTGAAGAAAGCCGAAGCTGAATTGAAAAGGGTGTTGCATTTTGAAGAAGAATTTTGGAAGCAAAAAGCAGGTTTTCAGTGGTTCAAAGACGGTGATAGAAATACTAAGTTTTTTCATGCTCAGGTACAAGGCAGGAGGAAGAAGCTCAAAATTCATAGAATTCAGGATAGGCTTGGAAACTGGCTTAATGCGGAAGAAGATATGGCTGCTGAAGCTGTGGGGTTTTTTCAACAACAATTTGCTAATGATGGTCAGGATTTGAATTTTGATTTGTTGTTACATGTCCCTAAAATGGTTAGTGCTGAGCAGAATCTTGCTATTGAAGAAATTCCTTCTATGGAAGAAGTGAAGAATGCGTTTTTGGCCTGAGTGGTGACAGTGCTTCAGGTCCTGATGGCTTTACAGGAAGGTTTTATCAAGTCTGCTGGGATGTCATAGCTGCTGATCTTACTAGTATGGTGCAGGCTTTCTTTGTGGGACATGAAATACCTAGATTTGTATCCCATACAAATTTAGTGCTCCTCCCTAAGAAGCCTAATGTTGCTACTTTTTCTGATCTCCGGCCTATTAGTTTGAGTAATTTCTCAAACAAAGTGATTTCCAGGGTATTACATGATAGGTTAGTTGATTTATTACCTGATTTGATATCTCCTACGCAGGCTGGCTTTGTTAGGGGAAGGAGTATTGTTGAGAATGTGCTGCTAGCTCAGGAGATTATTGATGAAATTAGAAAAAGAGCCAAAGAGGCCAATGTTGTCATCAAACTTGATATGATGAAGGCCTATGATCGTGTGTCCTGGCTGTTTTTGTCTAAAGTTCTTAGGAATATGAGATTTGGTGAAAGATGCATTGATATGGTTTAGAGGCTTTTGTCTAACAATTGGTATTCTATTCTTTTTAATGGCCAGCCTCATGGCTTTTTTAATTCATCCAGGGGTTTGAAGCAAGGGGATCCTCTGTCTCCTACTTTATTTATTCTTTCAGCTGAGGTGTTGTCCAGGGCCCTGAACGCTTTGCACCAGAATGCTATGTTCAAAGAATTTGCTATGCCTAAGTGGAGCCCTCCTATCAATCACTTAGCATATGTAGATGATATTATCTTATTTTCTTCAGCAGATATTACCTCCCTGCGGCTGATCATGGGGGTGCTGGATGCCTATGAGGGTGCCAGTGGCCAGAAAATAAATAAAGAAAAGAGTGCTGTCTATTGGTATCACAGGGTGCGGCAGGAATTTGTTGATAGGGTGGAGCACATCTCTCAAATTCCAAGAGGTACTTTTTCTTTTACTTATTTAGGATGTCCTGTTACACACAAAAGAAGAAATAAGGCTCAGTTTGATGATCTGGTGTCAAAGATTAGGAAGAAGTTGCAATCCTAGAAGGCAAAGATGTTGTCTTATGGAGGTAGGGTTGTTTTAATTATGCATGTCCTACAAAGCATGCCTATTCATCTTTTGTCTGCAACCAACCCTCCAGATAGTGTTATTGATCAGGTTCATAAAATATTTGCTAATTTTTTCTGGAACAATTCTGAGGAGCATTCAAGGAGGCATTGGGCATCCTGGGATACTTTGTATAAACCTCCAGCTGAGGGAGGTGTTGGATTTAAGTCCTTGTATGATGTTGCGAATGCTCTATTTGCTAAATTGTGGTGGAACTTTAGGACTAAAACTTCTCTATGGGGTACTTTTATGGCCAATAAATATTGTAAAAAAATACATTATTCTATTGTGCCTTACACGGATGGTTCTCCTATTTGGCAAAAAATGTTACTTGTTAGAGAGATGGTTGATCATGCGATTATTTGGCACGTTAGGCAAGGGTCGTCACATTTTTGGTATGATAATTGGTCGCGTATTGGCGCATTGTATTTTGTTGTTCCTCGCAGGTTTTTCATTAGGGAGGAGTTGAATGTGGTGAAGGATTTTTATAATGAAGATGGATGGAACCAGCAATTACTCTTTGAATCATTACCAAATGACTTAGCGCAGCATGTTGTGGACAACATTCAGCCAGGAAATATTGTACAAAGGCGTGACTTTCCTTCATGGGAACTTACTTCGAATGGTGAATTCACGGTAAATAGTGCATATAAGTATGTTCGTGGTAAAGGAGTAATTAAAAAGGAGTATGAACTTTTATGGTTGAAGGGCCTGCCTTTCAAAATCTCGTTTGTTTTGTGGCGCGCCTGGAAAGGCAAACTGCCTTTGGACGACGAACTGCGAAGGATTGGCTACAATCTGCCTTCACGCTGCTGGTGTTGTTTGCACCCAAGGGTTGAAACTCGTGAACATCTTTTTGTTACTAGTTCCTTTGCCAAGAATGTATGGTCGTATTATGCAAACGCAGTTGGGTTTGTGATTCACGACTGGAGGTTTTCGTCAAGTGATAACTAGATGGTGGCAGTGTAGGAAACGTCCATGGCTTAGTTTGTTGTGTCAAGCTGTTCCTGCTTGTGTTGTATGGGAGCTGTGGAAGAGGCGAAACACGATAGCACATGGGGGTCGAGTCTCGTTTCAACGTGTGGTTCATGAAATAAATTGGAATCTGCGTAACTTCTTGTTAGTTTGTTATCCAAGTATGTTCGCTGCACCAATTGACTGGCCGTTTTTTGTTAAATTTCTTGAGGAATTTCAACCAAAATTCAGCTATGTAAAGGTGTGTTGGCATGGTCCGGAGTTGGGTAAAGTTGAATGTAATACGGATGGCGCATGTAGGGGGAATCCGGGGTTGAGCTCCTGTGGGTTTTGCTTACGTAATGATGAGGGAGATTTGATTTATGCAAAGGCAAAATTAATAGGTGAAGGCACCAATGTGAGGGCGGAGGCAGTGGCTATTTGTGAAGCGATGAAATATTGCGTTGCTCATGTTACTTCTCCTATTGTTATGGAGATGGATTCTTTGCTCCTCAAGAACATAATTGAAGGTGAATGGGATGTTGTTTGGTCTATATCCGAGGTGGTTGAGGAGATTCAAGCTATGAGGACCCGGGGTAATTTTAGTTTTGTACATGTTTTGCGAGAAGGTAATAAAATGGCCGATCATTTGGCTAACTTGGCGTACGAGTTGAATGAGCTAGAAGTCCGTAGCTTCAATGAGCTAACAGTGGTTGGGAAAAGAATTTTGAATTGGGATAAGGCGGAGCTCCCAACTTTTAGACCTAAACTGTTGAAGCATGGTTCACGATCGCAATAACAAGGAGGGGGAGATGTTTTATACTAACAATGTTTGTTCATTTTGCAGGGATTACAAATTGAAGGAGGTTTGTTACTATTGTTTTTCTTGGCTTTTTTACCAGGAAGTACTGATTCCCTTACACTTCAAACGATGGGAGCTGCAGCTTATTGATGAGGAATTTAGCGTTTGGAGGCAGTGTTGCCTGTTGCTTGCGATGGGTACTGTTTTCTCAAGCATTGGTTGTCGTTTTTATGCTCGACATTTATTTTGTGAGGAACTTGTCATGGGTTATTCAGTGCATCGCTTGTTCTGCTTGATACATGTATGTGCAGTGGAGCACCGTTGCTATTTGATACTGTGGCTCGTACATTGTTTTTGTCTCATGCGATTCCAGGAAGTCGATACTTTAAAATGTGTTGTACAATTTAGGGGAGTCATCAATTTTTGTGGTCGTATGAGCTTCAGCGTGGAGCCTCGTTTGCAAGGCTTTGTGAATGGTTTTCTGGAGCTCCGTTGCACTTCTTTATTCTGGTTAATCTGGTGTTTCCTAGCAGAAAGTAAAAGACGTGGCTTGGGTTTTATTTTGGTCAACGTTGCCCATTTCCAAAGTTGGGTTTTGCTTTACAGGGATTACAAATGTGGATTGAGCAGCGTGATTTGGAGGTGGATTTGGGCATTGTTTAATCTGGGAATTAGCGCTCAACTCAGGCAGTGTAGTAGAGGCTTTTCATGCTATTCAGTGATTCCATTGGTCTTTGATAAATACATTGGCTTTGTGTTGGCCTTGGAAGCAGCTTCGACGAGTTCGTGGGATCACACATTGAAGAAGTGTTGTTCGTGTTTCACGCTGGCCACTGTCTTCTTCTTGTTGAAAGTCGTGACCAAGCTTATGGGCGAGAGGAAGATATTGCTAATCTTTGATGACGCTGCTGGGTTTATTTTTCCAGGTTCAAAGGTTGAGTATTGTCTCTGCTCGTTTTTAATTGGACCTCAAGATATGCGCGTGTACTCTTGCGTGGGATTTTTTGGTGCAGCTATGACATTTTATTGGTTCCTTTGTTGTTTGGTGGAAGGTGGCATCTTATCTGATGCTATTCATCGAATTAATGGAGCTGCTTACTCATGCACATTCATTTACATAGGGGCAGTAGGCGAGATTTTTCGCTTTAGTGCAGCTTGCTACTCATTATTAGATATAGCTATTACTTTAATTGTTAAATGCATTGCTATTGTATTATGTAACCTCATATTGGTGGTATTAGCATTTTTTAATGCTCAACCCAATTGGGGAAGTGTAATTCAATGGCATGCATATAGGCCGTTGTTAGCTATACTTTACGTAGTTCCCACATGTCGTTTGTTTTTCTTTATTTTTGTAAGACTTTGTTGTTTGGATTTCATTATTAATAAAATGTGTCACTAAGCTACAAGCTTGGTGATATTCGCTAAAAAAAAAAAAAAAAAAAAAAAAAAAAAAAAAAAAAAAAAAAAACCTAAATCCTTAGGAGTCGTTTGGTTGGTTTGATAAGGAGAACAATTATCCCACGTTTGATTAGTAATATTAATTAATTTGTGTTATAGATTTTATTGTTAAAATATTTTTATAACTTATACCAAGGAGGTGGTGGGGTTATTTATGAGGATTTTCTTGATATGTAGTCCCACCAACCAAACGACTCCTTAAGGTTATCGGTATAAATCTCTACAAATAATCACACTTAAGTGTGTTCTTTTGCCTACATGATGCAATTGTAGTGAGTGATCATAGTTAATGACACCCTTAGATGTCTCACATTGGTCCATGTAGTGATTTAAGGTCACCGGTAATATGTCGTAGGGTTTATGATGCTATTGTATACAAGTTCTCACTTATAGTTTCCATCCTTGTGTCTTTATGATGCAATTTTATGGATTGATCATAGTTATTGACACCCTTACACCTCACACATTGGTCCTTGTGGTGAGTTAAGGTCACCGGTATAATGTCGTAGTTAATCATGTTATTGTATACAAGTGATCACTTATAATTTCCATCCTTATGCCTTCATGATGCAATCGTAGTGATTGATCATAGTTAATGACACCCTTACACCTCCCACATTGGTCCTTGTGGTGAGTTAAGGTCAGCGGTATAATGTCGTAGTGTTTATGATGCTATTGTATAAATGCGATCACATTAATTTGTATTATTGTGACTACATGATCCAATTAAATTGAGTGATCAACTAGTGGATTACACCCTTACACCTCCCACAAATAATGGTGTTCTTGTCATAAAATATTTGATATATTTTTATTAAATGTATTTTGAGTTGAGTCATTAATTTAATTACACTATAAAATTGGTCTATAATATGCAATTAGGGGTCATTTACTTAAACAAATAGTCGTATTAATGTATATGTTTATAATTTCACACAATTAAGTGTGCAAAAGTTAAATTACATTACCTGTTGAGTGTCGATTTTAAACAAACACCCATTAGGACCGGGTATGTTTGTCTATTTAAGAAGGCAATTAGCGCCTTTTCAGCCTCATTATCACTACACTAATCATTTATCATCCTTTAAAGTGTATGTTCAATTCTTGAGATAAAAAACCGCCATTTGCAAAGATAAGTAAGTTTTTCTACATTTCTGTTACATTCGTTTGATATTTTTAGTTAAAATTTTAGGGTGTTTGTGTCTTGTGATTTATTCTAATTGATTTTTGTAGACATGGAAGGTGAAAGTAGCAACTCGTGGCCAACAACTACCAAGTATGAGAACGTATTTTGTATGAAAAAGTGTGTTCGTGTAAGTAATAAGAATTTTGTTTAGCTCCTATCTTTCTAGAGACATATGGAAAATGGCGATAATAGACATGCAGTGCTAACTTGAGGACATTGAAGAGAAGATCAAGGTGCATAAGTTTAACCAGGCCATCATTATGAGAACCCTATCGAAGATTGAGAAGTTAGCAGAGGCTGCTGTTAGTGGTGCTGGCCTTAATCCGTCGGATTTTGTTTCTCCTCCCCCCTCACCATTATCTAGTTTAGTTAGTTTGTTGATGAAATCCCTTATTCCCCCAAACTCCTGTTAGGTACTTGTTTATGAAGTGCGGGTAGTTGATTTTGCTTTTTGTTGGGGAGGGTTGTATTGAAGGGGTTATACTTTATGTTCATGATGTTGGATTTTAAATTTTTTTTTTACTAATTTTTGGTTCAGTGTTTATGGAAATGTTAAGTTAATCTACATCCTTGTGTATGTTGTTATCATTCTTGTTTACAATATTGTAAAGTCTTCATAATCTCTCTCATAAAATGATGGATTAAATTCAAATGTCTAAAAAGCTTGAAAAGGCAGAATAAATGTAAAAAAAATTTAAAAAAAAAAAAAAGTCTAGTAGTGATACTTACAATTTGAACCGGATTTTATTCCACTTATTAACTGGAGGAAAATATAACATTTCATTATTTTACCTTTACTTAATAATTAGGCAAATTTATATGTGTTTTGAACCCTAAATACAATATAGTTTAAAACTTCACATTTTCTGACGATGTTTTAAAGGTTGCAATGTTCTCAAATAAAAAACTCCTTTTAGGACAGATTAAAAAATTTGAAATGTGAAGAACTTTACATTTTTTTTTCATATCGTGCAATGGTTAAAATGATAGATTAAATATTCTAAATTTAACAACTATAAAATAAAATAATTTAACCAAGATTAATAGAGTTCATTATTTCAAACTAGTGGCTTGAAATGTGATTTGAACCGATTTAGAGCTAAGTTAGGGTTTAGGTCGGTTATAGTAATTAATAATAAGTGAATGTGTGTACATTGTGTACATTGGACATAGTAAAAGACACAAATTTGTTTCAATCCCAAGATAAGACAACACTCTAATTGGTTGGGCGTGCATTGATTCTTACAATTCATGCATCACATATTGCCTATTGCCTTTACATTGCCCAATTTTCGTCCTATTTAAACCCTAACACATTTCCATAGTTTAATCATCATCCTATATCATATCTTTGAAGATCACATATTTCTCCATGTATAATCATTCGTATTCTAACTCTGCAAGACAACTCGGGTATGTAATCTCCCACATGATAAAAGAATATATTATTCTACTATGTCGGTCATTACATCAAGTTTTCAGCTATGCAATAATTCTTATTAATATAGTTTAACTTTTTTGCAGGATGAGCATGCATTATCCTTTTCCTGTTGTTACTTCACAACATATTATGAATATCAATTGGGCATTGAACAATGTTATAATTCATATGCAAGAACTTCGTGCTGAAATTGCCAATCTCAGTCGCCGCATCGATCAACAAGTTTTTCCTGTAAACTGGACACTGAACAATGTAAATTTTCAGGTGCAACAACTGCGTGGTGAAATTGATAATCTTAGTAGGTTATGATGGTGCGTATGGAAGCTGTCGCAAGTAGGATTGAGAGCAAGTGTCAATCTGCCAAACTTGTTACTGAAGCCCCAAGCTCAAGTGGTCTAAGAAAGTTTTTGTAGGTTTTTTTTTTTTTTTTGTCTATGTGTGCAATTTAAGGATGACAATGTATGAAGGCTAGTTTCTTCAGAAATCAAACAGTCTATGACATGAAAGTTTATGTTACGAAAAGTATTTGTCTATGTGTGATCTTTTATGACTAATTACAATATATTTGACAATTTATTTATTTCTAATTGATATTACTAGACATTTTATCGTCTTACAAATGTGAAAAATGTAGTAGGTCTTAAACAAGTAAATAACATGGACTACAATGACTAATTTGTCTATGTGTTATCTTGTATGACTAATTATTTGTCTATGTGACATTTTATTCGTCTTTCAAATGTGAAGAATATAGACTAAATTTTAACAACTACAAATATGGACATAAGCACAACAACTAAACAAGAAAATAACATGGACTGCTCATTTGATTTTAACAATGTCCACAAGTTGAAATTATATTGTTACATTAGATATTATATTCATACATCAAACAATACATTCAACAAAAAATAAACATACAATAGTTAAAGATAGAAACATGATAAAACAAACATTAACATAGATTCAACATAAACACAGTTAGCATTCAGTAGGACAGACCAAACCCTAGACAAAATACACTAAACTTGACCATTGTCAAGATAAGTACTTAACATAAAAAACCATAAGATTAACGTCTTAATAATACATCATTTCAGGAACTATAGACCAAGAAATTAACCCCCACCAATCCTAGTCAATTTGAACCGGATCTGCACTGGTTCCATCACCACCATAGTCCAACATCACCCTAAAATCAGAACCATCACTTGAACATGATGAACTTGACGATTCATCATCAGAATCAGCATAAGGATTTGGAGGGTTTCCCATAATGTAAACTTGACAAACAAAGTTACCATCACAAAGAACTTCCACAATACTAAAATTCAGTTTCTTGCGAACCCCCAATTTATTAGACTTTACAAATTTTAACCAATCATTCCCTAGCCTTTTTTTCCCTTTATGAATAGTCAGGCGCATTTTGTGCTCCTCAGTGCCACATATAACACGAGCAGGCAGTGATTCATCGGGCAAAATAGGGAGTACATATTTTGGGAAGATCTATTAACATGAATAATTCAAAAAATAATATATTAGAAGCTATGAATATTTAAAAACATTAATAAAAAAAATCAATAAAACTTACGAAATCATTCGTAGTTACATATGATTTGCCTAACATCGTGGTAATGGTCTCCCGTCCAAAAGTATTTATGAATGTTCCGGGTCCATAGTACTTAGAGTTGGCTGCATCAACTGATATTTTTTTGAATTAGGAAGTAGAATGAAGAAAATTATTGAGGGACTTTTTTTATTTCTTACAAAGGAAGGAGAACCTTTGCGTCTCTTTAAATAAAGAAAGTTGAACGTCACGACCCCTACTTAAAAGAGGTGATGGTTAGGGTTTTGGTGGGTTGTATAGTTTGGATAAAATTAAATAAAGTGTGAGGAATAGCAGATGATGATTCAGCAAAGTGGTCATAAGTTACAAATTATGAGGTTGGGTTATGGGGTTCGAGTCTACTTAGGCGCATTTTAGGTTTTTCTGCGTACAAGATTTTCAAGGTAGGCTTTAAGTAACCATATAATTTGGTGAGATGTATAGTTTGGATAAAATTAAATAAAGTGTGAGGAATAGCATATGATGCTATTCCAGCAAAGTGATCATAAGTTACAAATTATGAGGTTGAGTTATGGGTTCGAATCTACTTAGGCGTATTTTAGGTTTTTTTTCTTGCATACAAAATTTTAAGGTAGGCTTTAAGTAACCATATAATTTAGGCAAATGATGTTCGAGTCTTGTTGGCCACATTTTAGTGTCTTTTTTTTTTGCATACAAGCTTTTAAGGTAGGCTTTAAGTAACCCTATACTTTGGATACATCAAGTCATACTATTGAAGTTGCACATAAACTAGTTTAGACAATATCACACGTAGAATACTCAAAGTATAACATAAGCATGAAATAAACTAAATTAATCAAAAGTAAAAAAATACTCAAACTATAATAAAAGCATGAAATAAACCATCTTCTAAGAATGAAACTGAAATAAGTCAATTTTCATTAAGTTTCATTACAAAAAGAAAGTAAATATATTAAGAATGATTCTATGTCAAAACCAACAAAAAAATGCTCAAACTTATATCATATCAGATTAAACAGTCAAGTCTTCAATGTCCTCGTTTAGATCGGGCAAGTTACCAAGTGGTGATGTTGGAGCACCATCTTGCTGCATGCATAAAAAAATTTTAATAAGTTGAAATTATTCATTAGTTAAAACAAATAGCCAATGAATACCATTGAATATGCAAGTAAGTTTTACCTCATTTCCTTCATCTTGCACATTAGCGCCTTGACCGCCTCTACCACCAGCCCTACCACCAGCCTTACCACCACCTCTACCCCCACCTCTACTACCTCTACCACCACCTCTACTACTACCACCACCTCTACCACCACTTTGTAAACTTCTAAAATATGTTTCAAGTCGTCCTCTATATCGGCTCAATCGTGGACGTCCTCGTGAATGAGTGTATCGAGGGTTACGTAAAATAGTTGCTTCACCCTCAACCACACTTGAAGGGTCAACGTAAACCTCAACCTCATTTATCTATTCGAATGACACGAATTGCTCATTCATTTCATCATTCCAATTTGAAAGCTCACGCTCGATTTTGATCATCATATACTTCCTCTTCACTTCACAATCCAATGCAATATCACAATTCCGCTCAAAATGCTTTAGCAAATCCTTGTACATCATGTACTCGGAAGTCATATGGGGATAACCTCCTAAAAAGAATCGTTTCAAGTGTGGACGAACAATATCTTTTCTCCACCTATCCAAAATATACCTTTGGTCAACAGTTTCAATCCTTTTGTGAGACAAAACCTTCAGTATATGGCTGCATTGATATCCTCTACTTTCAAACCATTTGCAGGAGCAACTTAGATGTTCACCAACAACCGTGTACCTAATAGTGAATAAAGATGGATCTCTACGACTAAAACTTCTTTTCAATAATCAGTTATAAGGAATTTCTCCACGCCAGGTTCTGCTTCATCATCCTCAAAGGTGCTGATTTCACAATGCATGTGCTTCTTTAGTTGCTGTTGGAACAATTCAAATATTTCACGAGAATAGCCAGCTTGAAGTTGTGCCTCCCACGGGAATTCAGACAAACACTTTAATTCAAAACAATTGTACATATATTCTGCTTCAAGCTCTTTCTCAAACTTATCTCTTATAGGTAACTCGTATTGCTGAACAAATTGCTTCAGAGTGATTTGACGGGTGATAAATCCATCAAAGAAAGCATGCATTTCTTCACTTCTTTGAGTAGACAACATCCCTGCCCAAAAATGATCATCTAGGTATGCAGGAACCCATTTTTCCCTTTCTAAATAGAGCTTAAGAAACCACTCTCTTCCATTCAAGTTGTATTTTGCAATGTATTCATCCCATCTATTCTCAAACTCAACTGTAGTAATGCTTTCAAGCACCATGGCCTTAAATTCTGACTTTGCTCTTTTAGAATCACTAACCTCGCTTAACCTCAAAGGCAAGAGAATATATGCCATACAGAGTATCTTTGTACCGTATTTGGCATCAATTCATGTATAGCTGCCTTAATGCTTTCACATTGGTCGGTCAAGATAGCCAATGGACAAACATCTCCCATGGCCCTAAGCCATGTAGAGATCACCAACAAGTAACTTGCAATATCCTCATTCGATAGGAGAGCACACCCCAAAAGTATGGATTGTCTATGTTGATTGATACCAACAAATGAAGTGAATGACATATTATACCAGTTCACTAGGTATGTTGTATCAAAGCATATACCGTCATGGAACATATCATATGCTACCTTTGAGTGAGAATGCACCCATACGACGTTACGAATCCTACCTACGCTATCAACATCAATTGAATAGAAAAACTCCCTATCTTTTTGCTGCATATCAGTAAAGAACTTGAGTAATGCTTGTGCGTCCCCTTCTTGCAATTCAAACCTCCTACTATTCATACTATAATTTCTACAGTCCTTAGGAGTGCAACCCAAATTCTCCGGCCCACCAGCAAGTACTTCGGCTACTCTTATGTTCTTGGATGGTCTTAGGCCAGCTTGATCATTAGCTTGAAACCATCTCTTAAGAGAATTACTAATCTTCCTGTGTCCGGCCATCAATCGTGATAGTGATGGTTCCAATTATGATTATGAGTTCTAATAACTTTAGAAACACGACATGATCCATCTTTTTTAAAAATTCCATTGATTCTAGCCATACAATTTATTTGTTTGCCAGATTTCTTATGTTTTGGTTTTCTCGACCTATCACATCCATATTGCACATACCGTACCCTATCACCCCTTTTTTTGTTGCACATTCTTTTGACAGTACAAAACCCTAATAATCTTACATGCGCTTTGTAAAATTCAAACATATATTGAGTACCTTTAAACCTCATTCCAGGAAGTGGCCCTATTGCTAGATCATCTTCAGAAATCTCATCACTCATTTCCCTGTCCTCTCCAATTTCTAACACTTCTACAACTTCATCATCTTCAACATCAATATCATCATCACCTTCATTACTTTCTGCATCATTATGGGCCCCGTCAGAATTAAGGTCATCCAAATGATCCTCATCATTCATCAAACTATCGTCGGATGTTAGTCCTAGAGCTCTATATAATTCATTTCTTAGTTCATCCGTATTAGGACATGATGGGTTGGTGTTCATGTTTAAAAATGGGTGTGGATTTTGTGTTTAGGGTTTGTGGTGTTACTCAAAACGGTATAGGAATAACAATGTAATACTAATAGAAATGTAGTTGGTGGTAATAGTCAAAATGTGTATGTATAAGAAATATATTTTTATTAAATTAATAAAGAAGCCAATTTAAAAAACAGAAATACGTATAAAATTAGCTTATTACTTAATTAATAAAGAGTATTTTAAAAATCAGAAATACGTATAAATACGGTCCACATATATATATACTTATACGTATTACTATTTACAATTAATTCCTCACCCTTCCATCTCCCACACATGATGTTTTGCACGGCTCAATGTTTTGGGAATGAACATCATTTAATAGTTGGTTTGGAAGGAGGGTTTTGGAGGAAAAATTATTTAAGAGGCCAAACACACATTAAGGATACATTAGTAATTTTAGGGGTGTCGCCAAGGTTGGGACAAGGATGGTGTGGCCGAATAGCACTGCCCTTTATAAAAATACACATACATCCTATTTTATTTACATTGCTCTATCCATTGCATTTATACAATTAGCTAATTACCTTCTTATTTTAAAACACAAGGAACTCAAGTTCCTCTCTCTCCTCATATCTTGTATTGGTATTTTTTTTTCCTTTTTTTCATTCTTTTATTATTCTTTTCTCCTTCTCCGTTTTCACTATTCTTGTTTTTTATTTTTCCATTTTTTATTCTTTTTTCATTCTATTTTCTTTCTCCTGTTTCTAGAACTATTCATGTCTCCCCATTTTTTAATTTATTTTCTTTCTCCTTAATTTTATTATACTCATTTTTTTCTTTCTCCAAAAAGGCATACTTTGTTCACAAACTCAAAAATTGAAATATTTTATTTGCTCGATAGTATCTCACACTTTCATCCAAATATAAAACGGTAGACCAAAAGAGTATATGATATACAAAAAAGATATACTTCTTCAAAAATAATAAAAACTAAAATATCTATGTGCTCTGAAACATCTTGCACTTCGATCCAAATATGACAAGGTATACCCAAAGAGTATACAGTATACCAAAAATGTATACTTTGTTCAAAATAACAATAATTGAAATACACATTTGCTCGATAGCATCGCACTTTGATCAAAACACAAAAGGGTATACCAAAAGAGAATACAATATATCATAAAGGAATACATCTTTAAAAATAATAAAAATTAAAATATATATATATATATGTCTTCTGAAACATTTTACACTTCGATTCGAACACAAAAGGAAATACCAGAAGAGTATACAGTATACCAAAAAAGTATACTTTATTCAAAACAACAAAAACTGAAATATTTATTCGCTCGGTAGCATCGCATACTTAGATCCAAATACAAAAGGGTATACTACAAGAGTATACAGTATACCAAAATAGTATACTTTGTTCAAAACAACAAAAACTGAAATATTTATTCCCTCGGTAGCATCACACACTTGGATTCAAATACAAAAGGGTATACCAGAAGAGTATAAAGTATACCAAAATGGTATACTTTGTTCAAAACAACAAAAACTGAAATATTATTCGCTCGGTAGCATCGCACACTTGGATCCAAACACCAAAGGGTATACCAAAAGAGTATACAGTATACCAAAAGGGTATACTTTGTTCAAAACAACAAAAACTGAAATATTTATTCGCTCGGTAGCATCTACCAAAAGGGTATACTTTGCTCAAAACAACAAAAGTTGAAATATTTATTCGCTCGGTAGCATCGCACACTTGGATCCAAACACAAAACTGTATACCAGAAGAGTACATAGTATACCAAAAGAGTATACTTTGTTCAAAACAACAAAAATTGAAATATTTATTCACTCAGTAGCATCGCACGCTTTGATCCAAACACAAAAGGGTATACCGAAAGAGTATACAGTATACCAAAAGGACTTTGTTCAAAATAATAAAAACTGAAATATTTATTCGCTCGTAGCATCGCACACTTGGATCCAAACAAAAAAGAGTATACCAGAAGAGTATAAAGTATATCAAAAGGGTATACTTTGTTCAAAACAACAGAAACTGAAATATTTATTCGCTCGGTAGCATCGCATACTTGGATCCAAATACAAGAGGGTATACCAGAAGAGTATAAAGTATATCAAAAGGGTATACTTTGTTCAAAACAACAAAAATTGAAATATTTATTCGCTCGGTAGCATCGCACACTTTGATCCAAACACAAAACAGTACACCAAAAGGGTATACAGTATGCCAAAAGGGTATACAGTATGCCAAAAGGGTATACTTTGTTCAAAACAACAAAAACTAAAATATTTATTTGCTCTATAGCATCGCAAACTTTGATTCAAACTCTAAAGGATACCAAAAGAGTATACAGTATACCAAAAGTGTATACTTTGTTCAAAACAACAAAAGTTGAAAATTTATTTGCTCGGTAGCATCGCACACTTTGATCCAAACACAAAACGGTATACTAGAAGAGTATACAGTATACCAAAAGGGTATATTTTTTTCAAAATAATAAAATTTAAAATATTTGTTTGCTCGATAGCATCCACACTTTGATGCAAACACAAAAGGGTATAACATAAGAGTATACAGTATACCAAAAAGGTATACTTTGTTTAAAAATAATAAAAATTAAAATATTTATTTTCTCGATAGTATCTCACACTTTGATTCAAACAAAAAAAGGTATAACAAAAGGGTATGTGGTATACCAAAAAGGTATACTTTGTTTATAGCAATAAAAATAAAAACTTTCATTCGTTCAATAGCATCTCACATTTCGATATAAATTTATACTAAAGGAATATACTGTATACCAAAAAGGTATACTTAATTTAAAACAACAAAAAATGAAATAACCATTTATTAAATTATTAATATATATTCAAGTAGTTACATAAAATATATAAATAAGTACATACTGTAGCACATAAAAAGTTGCTAATTCGAGTACTTCGGTAATATTTTATAGAAAAACAAAAATTAAAATTTAGAAAAGAAAGTCAAAAGTAAGAAGAAAAATTTGTATTTTAATTATCTGTTAACATATGGATGAAACAAAGTAGCTAACAGAATACATTGTGCATATTGATTTTGCTCTCGAAATAAAATCGTTCTCTTTATTTAGTACATTATTGAGGAAACAATTTTTTCGTATCGCCAACTTCAAAAGGAAAGCACTTGCAATATCACGGTTGACATCAAAACTAAGACAAAAAATGTATGTAAAATATCTAACAACTTGGAACTAGAGAAGCAAAGCAGAGCTTAGATCTCAATCAAGGCAGTGTAGTTTCACACTAAGGTTATGGTCAAGTGGTGCTCTTGTGGTTATTTCATTAACTCTCTCACAAAAAGTGGCTAGTCTCAAATATTTATGAAACTCCAGACCTCCATCTACACAGCCAAGAACAACTTCGTGTTCTTTAAATTTAGGCAGCTTTAATCCAAAGCTCTCAATTCAAACCTTTTCAAAATTGTTGCAACTTCAACCATAAACTCTAAACAACATAAGGATCAAAGCACCAACTTCAACTTTCAAAAACAATAGAGAAATCACTACATTTAATTTTGTATTCTTAAGCTTCCTCAAGGTTCATCAATGGAGATTTTTAAAATTCTCCAAGAAAATAACCTTCAATTAATATTTAAGCTCAACTTGCAACACAAAGAACCTCAATATCCATATTGTTAACAACAGCCCGATTTTGGGTCTTCGCCACTTTCAAACTTAGATCTATGTCAACCGACTGAGATTTTGTAAGAAATATTTATGGAAATGAAAAGAGAACATTAAGAGGGTTCGGAGAAGGTATGATTTGTATTTTTCGAAGGTGAACAGTTGGCGGTCCGGTGGCAAAGCTGTGGCAGTGTAGTGGTGGAGGAGATTTCAGGTGGTGGGGCAAAAGTCAGGCAGAGTAAACCCAGCCTAGACAGTTAAGGTTTGAAATGAGGGAACTGAGAAGACTTTGGAGGCTTATAAAGGTGGGTTAATGGACTGGACAAGTAAATCAAATGGGCTCAATGGATATATAGTGTAAACAAAGTGTGTATGGGTAGCTGGTGTTAACCAACTTTAAATGGGCACAAAAACGTAATTATTTTAGTTTTGTGGGCAGCCCACATAAAAATTCTTTATTTTATTGTACCTATCGAGTTAAATTGATCACAAGTTGTGCATAAAAATTTTGCCCAGCAGCCACTTTTAACACTGGTATTTGGTTTGAGGCCACTATTTTTTTTGGTCTTACACTAGAGGCCACTTTTGGGGCTTTACTAAACAAATATTGACTTAAGTTCTGATAATTGACTGAAGTTCAGTCCATACGGCCCCTGGACTGAAGTTCCATCTTTAAGGACTGAACTTCGGTCCATATGGCCATGGACTGAAGGACTGAAGTTCAGTCCATGGCCATATGGACCGAAGTTCAGTCCTTAAAGATGGAACTTCAGTCCATGGCCCTACCATGGACTGAAGTTCAGTCCATGGCCATATGGACCGAAGTTCCATCTTAAGGACTGGACTGAGCTTCAGTCCATATGGCCCTGGATTGAAGTTCAATCTTTAAAGACTGAACTTCAATCCGGCCTCTGGACTGAAGTTCTATCTCTTTAAGCAAAAGTGGCCATAAACTAAATGTTTTGGTATTAGTGGCCTGTGCCCAAAGACAAGTGGCAAAAGTGGCCTTTCGTGCACTTTCTCTACTAAAAAAAGCTGAACGTGTTGTTCAATTATTATTTGGGTTTTTTACACATATATACAAACCTACAACACTATATTACAAAAAATAACAATATTTTCTAAATTACAACAAGCAGCATTATTTTTCTAGCATATTTAACAATAATCAAGGCAAATCACATTCACCTAAACCAATCCTTAGTAATTCTGAACTCATCCTGGACGCCCCAAAATGAAAATGGACCCGAAAACAATTGGTACGCAAAAGCAATCTCCATTCCATTCCATCTTCTTCATCTTCATTCTCCCAGCTCTCTGTATATTTCCATTTTTTTCTCTCTTACTCCTGCCCCAATGTATATTAATCCTCTCCCTCACAATGTATTTCCTCAACTCACAATTCAAACTAGTAATCAATTACTTTTGCTTATATATCTTCAGGTCCATTCGCGAATTTTTTCACTTGTCATTGTTTATCTACTACTTTCATTTCTATTATTCATAATTATATTAATTTATTTCCGGGTTGAATGACGCATCTACTGTCACGCCTCGATTTCGCTCTGAAAAAACTTCCTTCAGCTATCGCCATTTTAAGTTTGCTTCTATTTTATGTTACTTCTAAGTTTTAATTGTCAATTTTATGATAAATTAAATATGCAGATTTGTAAATCGAATATTATTTTCTGAAATTCTAATGACTGATCAGAATTGTTGATTATTTTGTCTATTCATTAGGTGACGTTAATAGTGGAAAGCAAAACAAACTGAAATCAGATAAGCACCGCATGGATGTATAATCATCAGCTTGGTTTGCATTTTAGAGACTCCAATTTCTGCCTGTCTGTGTTGTTGAAGGGTCTTTCTAGAATAGAGGACCCTTCAGGCAAGAACTTTTATGTTTGCTTCGAGCTGTTAGCTACTAGAATAAAATAAGTTATGTTGTTGTCAATTTGCTGAACATACTAGCTGTACAAAAGTTTTATAAGCTTTATAATGCTATATAATGCTTGTGTATGGGTGTGTGTATATACCTATTTCCGATTTATATTGTGTGAATAGCTGTAATCACCTAATTTTGGCACACACAATTAAAAATTAGTCAAAATAGTCGTATTAGATTCTTAGGACGTCTCGTCAAATTTTTCCGGACTTCTAGTGTTTATTCTTAGCTAAATTTGTCTTTAATTAGGATGGAAAATATGAAAATTGCCGAAAATTGCTTGTTATGTGTCTAATTGTAATCTATGTTTAATTGTGATATTTAGTGTAGATTATGTGATCTTATGTTAGTTAATTTTGTGTGTATAAATCATTTTTGTGGCTATATATAAAAAAAATATCAGCCCAGTACATTGGCCCGTCAGCCCATTTGTTTAACCCGGCCCATACCCCACCTATATAAACTAAAAGCACTCACATTTCTCTCCCAGCCGCCAAGGCTAGGGAAACCCTGGCGGAATTTTCACTGCACGCCGGAAAACATAGCCCACCGCGCCGCCGCCACTGTTCCGCCAGCCGGCCACCTCCTCCGGTGGCCGGAAAATTTAGAAAACTATATCATCGGAAAGCTCTCAACCTCCTCATTCCATTTCCACAACCATCTTCTTCAAATTCGCAACCATTTGGCGTAGATCGGGCTTTGAAGTTTCGGTCAAAGTGTAACTCCGGCGACCCCATAACTTTTTCGGGTAAGTTTTTGTTTCTTGTCTTACTCTCACTCTTCCCCTTCACCCCCACATCTCCATCTCCCATATATCCCTTTCCTTTTTTTTTTCCCAGTCCCATGTCCTGTTTCCCTTTCCTGTTTTCTGTTTCTCTTTCTGTTTTTTTCCTTGTCCTTCTTCTTCTTATTTTTTCTTTCTTTGTTTCTGTGATGGCTGAGTTTGATTGATGTTTGGATGGAGGCCGTTGGAGATTATTGAATCATGTAGGGGGGCTGTTCAGTTTTTTCTAGCGGGGGGGCAGTTGGGGAGTTTGTGATTGATTGGATTGTCGAGGGATTTTGTTTGGTTTTGAATGTTAGGGCTGTTTTGGTGATTTGAACGGAGGGGACTGTTGAGACTTGTTTTCTGTCGTAATGAGGCTGTGATGTTTAGGATGTGTTGTTGATTTGTTTGCTGCAATTTTCTGTTTAGCAAGGCAGTACGAGGGAGTGTTAGGAGTGAATCCGGGGCTGTGACAAAATTGATCAGCGGGGACGTGAGGGACACGATGAGGCAGTGTTGAGTCGAGGCGATGTCGAGGCAGTAATGAGGAGGCTTTGTTTGGAGAGCTGTCTGTTTCGGTTGATTGGAGTTGTGATGATGGTTGCAGAGAGGCAGTGCTTTAGTGCTTGGTTTCCTTCTATTTTTGTAGCAGCGTTTCAGTGTGCGCGTGTGGATTTTGTCCGCTCTGGCGATGATATCGAGACAGTGGTGTAGCTGCGGATAAGGCCTGGGTGATGCTGCATCTCGGTTGTAGGCAGTAAGCTTTGTTGCTTTCCTCCTCTTTACTTGTTAGATGTGTAGTTTAGTTCACGTTAGCAGAAATTATAATTTGTTAGGTCATTAGAGTTTAAATAATGTTCAGTTGAGTACGTATCGTTTGGTCTGGCACCTTGAATCAATATTGATAATGAAGTCATTTTATGTCCTGTTTTGAACCAAGCTTGAAGTTATGAGTCGTGTTTGAATATCAAGATAGTATGAAGCTCGTTTTTGTTATTTAATGAATAAGGGCAGTATGCTAGCTTGCATTAATCTGCATATATGCAAGAATTGGTTAAGCATGATTCTTGTTTAGCTCAATGCTTCTGGGTGTTTAAGCATAAATTTGGTTTAGCTCGGTTGAGAATTGAGCCTGAGTGATAAATGTTAGGAATCTGTAACTTGAATTTGTTTAGTTCTGTACACTTTGGTAATGGTTTGCTTGAAATGCATTAAGGTTAATCCTGAGATGTGTTTTTACATAATTTCTTAGAGTTCCAAAGAGCCTTTGGCCATTCTTTGAACTCAAAGAAGTTTTCCAATTACATTCTGGAAACAAGATTGATTAGAGATAGGATAGTTTAAAACCTGGTTGCATTAGTTTTGTTTTAGGCTTAGTCTTGGGGCTGATTTAGTTGTCTAGTTTGGTCTTGGTTTCCTTCTAGTTAATGTAATAAGTAATGGGGGTCCTTTAGAGGACCCTACTTGTATTATTTCAGCCTTAGGACTGTTTTAGGGGGCTGAAATAGTGTCCTATAGCTGCTGTACTTTTCTGAAAAAAATAGGACTAAAACACTCAAGTATAGGGGTGTGGGCTTGTACTTTTGTACAAGTCCACACTCCACCTTTTAGCCCCACCCTTTACCTTCACTTTTAGCTATAAAAAGGGAATTGAATGCCCTCATTTAACACCAACTATCAGCTGAAAGAACACTACTACAAGCTGAAAATAGCATTAATTGAAAGCAAAAACACTTGAGAAAAATAGTAAGTTTTTGAAGAAAAGATTTAGAACCAAAAGCCTTTGCACCAAGGTTCTTTTGGGGTATAAATCTACTAGTTCTAAGGGTTAAATAGAGGAGTTGAAGGGCTGTTTTAGGGGCTGCTTTGTTTGGTCCTGGTTGTTTTGTTTCATTTGCTTTTGACTTGGAATTTTCGGCACAAGGTAAACACAAATGAACCTTGTATTTATTTCGAGTTTATTTTTCTCTAAAAATGAAATAAAATCAGCATTATATTGGCCTTAAAAAAATATGCTCATATGTGCTATTAGTTAATTTTTTCTAAGTCTTGAATTTGTGCTAAAAATAATGAAAGTTGCTAGCTATTGCATATTTAAGAGTTTTGTTTTTGTAGTTATCCTCAAATGTATGGAAATGTGATTGGAATAGGTATTTGGGACTGTTGTATAGGATTAGTTTTTCACATTCACTAAAATTCAGCATGTATGTTCTCTTATTTTAAAATCTGGCCCGTTTTTGAAAAGAGGCTGTTTGTGCAAAATTTTAAAAATCTGGACAGCATGTTGAATATTAGGCAAATTTAGGTTTTTTAACCATTAAAACCGCAAACGTCAAGCTCTGGCTATTTCTGCAATATGGGGTGTCTTTTCTGAAAAAAATTGTATGTATTTGAAATCTGGAACTTTTTACAAAGTTTTTACCAACTTGGCTCTCTTTAAAAATTTGGACATATTTGGAATAAGTAGGCAAAAATAGGACATAAGTGCAAAGTGAATCAAAAACTGAGTTCTGGAACGAGTAGGCTCAAAATTAGGACGTTTTCTTTAAATCTGACCACTTAAAGCTGACCACATGTTATTTTATATGGCCATCATTTGGAATAAGAATAGAAATATGGTCAATTGTGCAAACAGACTTTAAAACTGTCCATTTTTGCAAAACCCTTCAGCCCACACTATCATGAAGAGCCATTCTCTTTTTTCTAAAAGCAGCCCATAAAGCTGTTCACATTTTAACAAATAGCCTATTACATGTATATACTTTCATAACCCATATTTCAAGTGAAGGCAAATTTGAAATTTTCAATTTATCACTTAATAAATTTTAACGCTTGCACTTAACTAAATCGATTAGGCAAAATAATAGGACTAAGAAAACTTACATAATTAGGAAATAGTATAAGTACGATTTGTAATCTACTTATTAGGCTAAAAGGAAAACTAAATTGATTTAAATTAACTCTAAATTAATTGTTATTTTTGAAGTTAATTAAATTCTCTTAAAAAATAGACCAGTCCTTTGTAAGGTTGGAAATACGCAATACATTTTATTTTATGTTGAATCAAAGTGTAAATTCTTCCAGTCCTCT
Source organism: Petunia axillaris subsp. axillaris (assembly GCA_029990575.1). Taxonomy (NCBI): domain Eukaryota; kingdom Viridiplantae; phylum Streptophyta; class Magnoliopsida; order Solanales; family Solanaceae; genus Petunia; species Petunia axillaris. Next base: position 3,893,125 of record JARKNS010000001.1, on the reverse strand, counting down.
GTGAGGTTGGAAAAGAATTAACACTTTAAATTTTTCCTGAATCAAAGTTTAAATTCAATCAACGGCAAAAGATAACAACCATTGTTTAATAAATTAAAAAATGCGACAATAAAGCAACTGTGCTCGGCACAGGACTCGAGGGTGCCTAACACCTTCCCGAGGGTCAACTTAGAACCTTACCCGAATCTCTAACGCAGACCATTAGACGAGTCAGAGGTGTTCTAAGGTACCTTGTGGTGACTTGGCACACCTTAAACTATGTCAAGTGGCGACTCCGAGTTTCTCTTAAATAATTTGTACCTTTTGAACACCAGTCACGAGCCTTTAAATAAACTCGCATCGCGCAGTTTAATATAATTTTTTTTTATTAGGGCGTGACAGCTTGGCGACTCCGCTGGGGAAATTAGTGAAAACTAGAATCTCCGGCTTTGATAAATTGTCGCATGTTTTAATTTATTAAATATTTGGTTGTTATTTTATAGCCGTTATCACCTGAAAAGTTGAATGTTACTGCTTTGATATTGTTGAACTGTATATATAAACTGTCTTCCTCTGCAGCCCTCTGAGTCTCTGAAACACACACACACGTGCACTTACCAGATTGCTTGTGGCATCTGGAACTTTTCTTACTAAATTGCCCATGATTTAGGAGGAAGGCGTGACGGGGTTTTAGGCCGGACACACTGTCTCCGGATGGCCCTGATACGCTTTCCGCCCGGTTTGTCCACCGGGTTTTCAGCCAGTCTAGACACTGAGTCAGTTGTGTCACCTAGAGTTAAACCTTTAGGCCCAATTATCTGCATCATATCCGACTTAATGAGATGCGATACACCGGTATTGCACTTGTCTAGGTTGACTACCTTTTGTCTGAACGGGACCCACTTCCCGAGAAAGACTTGTCTAAAAAAGCATTCTATGTGTTGCATGCGATTAGGAAAGGTTGTTATGCTGACCAAGTTGGAGAGAGACGGATTTCAAAAGAAAAAAAAAATAGAAAAAAAGAAAAATGAAAGGAAAAGTGAGGAAGAGGGTGAATTTTATGTTTTAAATGTAAATATTTTGTTATTTTTATAAAATTGAGTCATACTGCTGTAATGGCAATTTTTTGTAAAAACGCCAGTGTTGGCCGTCTTTTGTATATGTCAGTTTGATGTCGTTATAATGACGAAAATTTTACCAAAAAAAAAAAGGTACATGCTTAGTAGTTAGAAAGTCGAAAAATTTTGGTGTCAGTTTTCACGTCGTTATAATGGCGAATTTTTAGAAAAGGCTCGTATATCGATGTTGGAAGTTTTTGGATCTTGTTTTTCATGTCGTCATGCCGGCGAATTTTTTGCAAAAATACTGTAGTGTCATCACTGAAATGAATTTTTTTGTTTTGATGTCAATGTGGCGTCGTTGTAACGTCGAATTTTTTTCTTTTATAAATTGCATCTAAATACCAATGTTGGTAATTTTCTGGAGTCAGTCCTGATGCCGTTATGATGGCAAAATTTTGTGATTCTCTTAGGGTCAACTTTACGTCATTACAATGACAAAAGTTTTGTTGAAAATTGGAGTTTCGAATTAGCAGTTTAGGCATCTGTTTTGCTCTGTCGGTCAGTTGTTTTAAGTTGTTCTCAGGCTTTCAAACATTTGGCACATTTTTTTTATTAGGAACAATGGCTGCATCATCTTCTAGGACAGTCAAGAGGAAATACCCTGCTGATGCCACTCCACCCTCTATTATGATGACTGATGGCCCACCCAAATCGGATAAATCTCTGAAGTCTTGGTGGGACGCAATGAGTCAAATGCAGAAAGATATAGTCCAGGAAAAGATTGGTTTTCTGACTGACCTTGTGACTAAAACTATTGTCCCGCGGCGAGACTTAGTCAGTGCACTAGTTGGGTTTTGGAACCCAAGCCAAAATACCTTCTGCTTTAAGGGGTTTGAGATGACGCCGACCCTCGAGGAGATAGCTGGGCTTCTTAAGCTGGATTTTGAGAAAAAGAATATGATTGCTCCGAGGAAGGTTAATGAGCGTGATTTTTTCAATAATATCAAGGTACGAACGGACCTCTCAATCGCTAGTGTTCGTCAAGGCTGGATTTCATTTGATTACCTTTATGATCGCTTTGGGGCCGATAATGGTTTTAAGAAGTATGGATTTGAGTTCCACGATAAGCTGAAATATGAAGATTGGGTACTCCTCTGTCCTAAGGTCTTTGTGTTCGCTTTGCTAGGGTTGTTGGTTTTCCCACTACCGGATAGAGCGATATCTATTAAGGTCAGTTGGACCATGGCAGCTTTATATGGTGGAGCACCAGACGCCACTATCATCCCGACGATTCTGGGTAGTATGTTTCACGCTTTGACTCGATGCCACAAGGGAGAAAGCGGTTTCTTTGGGGGGTGTAACCTTCTGTTACAGGTTTGGTTCTTGGAGCATGTGCGCCCTTGCCCACCTCGTAATATTCTTAGGTGCTGTGACATCGATTATCTTGAATACCATCTCGAACACATCGAGAGGTATAAATTCCCAGGAAGTGAGCCAGATTGGAGGTCTTTCTTGAACTCTCTCACACCGGACAAGATTTTGTGGCAGTGTAGCTGATTTCCTAAGAGGGAGGTTGTACACAGATGTGTAGACCGCCCTTTTCTCGTTCTGATGGGCTTGACAGCATCCCAACCTTATGTTCCGCTGCGTGTACTTAGGCAGTTGGGTCGAAAGCAGGAGATCCCAATAGTTGAGGACATGAGTGCATATGTCTCGGACTATCCTCTCAACCCAGCTACTCTTAGAGGTGAGATCTTGCGCCTATGGGATACTAGGAGGCACCTCCCAGAAAGCACACAGGTTCAGGATGGACTTAAGGGGGAGGTCGTTCGGGAGTATAAATTCTGGTATTACCATCAGCCCATACCCAGAGAGATGCCCGCGAGGTCGAGAGCAGGCATGGTTGACACGGAGGCCAGGCTGGATATGCAGGTTCAGCTTGCTAGGCACGAGATTGGGAAGGAATACCGTGATACCATACAAAGTTTAATTGCAGAGAGGGATGCCGCCAGAGCTGCTCAGTCAGAGAGTGAGGGTTTCGCGCATCAGCACCTAGACACAGTCAGACGACTCCGTGTCATGCACTCACAGGCATTGACAGAGCGGGATGCCGCCAGAGCTGCTCAGGCAGAGAGTGAGGGTTTCGCGCATCAGCACCTAGACACAGTCAGACGACTCCGTGTCATGCACTCACAGGCATTGACAGAGCGGGATGCCGACAGGGCAGCTTTGTTGGAAAGCAGGAAAAGGGAAGAGTATCATCGCCAGGATGCCATAGATTCTCGAGCTCGACTTGACAGGGCATTAGAGCAAGTGAGCAGCTCAGAGGGCTAGCACAGGACCGACTTCGAGATATACAGGCTGCAGGACGGACCATCAGTGTAGCTTATCGGCAAGTTTATGACTCCGCTACATATGTGGCACGGTCCATCGATGAGTATAGGAGGCTTCCCGCAGAGGACATACTCCCACATGTGCTTCCCTTCGTCACTAGAATTGCGGCAGATTTGAATGGATTGCGTCGTACTTTTGCAGAAGGCCCGCCAGCAGATCCCGTGGAGCCATTTGAGTTCGACCCAGAGGAGCTAGCTGACTTTGTGCCCCAGTCACCCTAGTAGATACATCAGGCCGAGATGATGCAGATTATTGCTTTTTGTCATTTATTTTACATCCTGGCATAGTTGTACTTTATGTCGCTTTTGAATTTGGCATGTTGTAATTTATTTTCACCTTTTTAAGTCATTTGTACGTTCCTTTTGGTCGTGCTCCGGAAGCACCGTATGTACTCTTTCTTTTGAAGTAATGAAAATATTTTGCTTATTTTTATGTGTCAATTCATTTCACCCTCTAGCCTCACTTGAAAAAAAAAAAAAAAGAAAGGAAAAGAAAAGAAAGAAAAAAGAAAGAAAAGAAAAGAGATCAAATAATACACTTGGGGATCTAATCTAAACCAATTTGGGATGACGCATAACGACCTTAGGCATTGTTTAGGCCGACGAGCAAATTCATATTCCATGCTATCTTGTTGCACTAACGTGTTTTGATTTGTTTAGAGCTTGAGCAACTGCCGTGCTGGCCCCACATTCCTACTCCACCAGAATCAAGGGACCACTGCCTGTTCCAGAAGTGGTTGAAGCACCTCTTCAAGAAAACACTCCAACAACAATGGCCGAAGAAACTGAGAACACTGAGCTGGTTCGCTTGGCTGAACAACAGGCTAAGATGGTCGAGGACTTCACGGCCATGAAAGATATGATGATGCAACTGGTCCGTAACTTGTCGGCAGTTCAGGCACCTCCTGCTCCGCCAGGTGCTGCTGGTTTCACGGCGAATGCTCAGCCACCAGGGCAAGGGCAATCTACAATGGTAGAAGACCCCCGTTATCCTCCAGGGTTCGGTCCACATCCAGAAACTGACAACGTAGCTGGATCCTCTACTGTACAACCTGGGGCACAATTCCCACAACATGGACAACATGGCCAAGCCCAAGTTCCAGCCACAGTGTTCACTGTTCCTGCAGGACACACTTTGCAAAGGTCAAACAGTGACCCACAGTTGAGGGCTCGTGATCAACAATTCGACCAAACCCGGGGTAATGTACTCCGCCCCACTGAGTCGTATGATCATGGACACCACCCAGAATCGCATGCTGATGTCGAAAGATTGGGGAAAACAGAAGAGGCTGACTTTGCTCGGAAATTGAAAAGCTTGGAGCAAACTGTGAAAAACATCCAAGGGCAAGGGGGTAAAGCAAGTATTTCATACAAAGACATGTGCTTATTCCCTCATGTGCCATTGCCTGAAGGCTTTGTTGTGCCCAAATTCGATCCGTACACTGGACAAAGTGATCCAAGGATCCATGTGAAGATATACCTTAACAAAATGAGGTGTATCGAGAAGGACGAATTATTGATGGCGTACTTTGCGGACAGTTTGGGAGGACCGGCCACAGAATGGTTTGTGCAACAAGATGTTTCCAAGTGGGTCACCTTTGACGACATGGCCAGCGCTTTCCTGAATCATTATGGCTACAAAATAGAGGCTGCTCCTGATCGTTCTTCTTTGAAGACGATCACAAAGAAACCAGGCGAAAGCTTCAGAGAGTATACCTATAGGTGGCGCGAACAGGCGGCGCGTGTGAGCCCTTTGATCCCAGACGATAAAATGGTTGAAGAATTCGTCGAAGTACTTGACGAAACATACTACCAAGCAATGGCCTCTGCCCTTGGGAAGCAATTCAGTGAAGCAGTAAAAATTGGGGAGATGATTGAGAGAGGAATCAAAGCATGCAAGATTGTTAGCCAAACAGCTTTGAGAGCCACGACCCAAGCGTTGCAATCAGGGTCAGGTAATTTTGGGAAGAAGAAAGAGAAAAAAGATGAAGTGGCAATGGTTGGTCCTGGACCGAGAAGAAATGATGGGAGATACAACGACCGTCAAGGGTACATTCAGGCACCCCCGCCACAACAATTCTATCCAACTCACGGCCAACAATTTGCCATGCCGCAGTTCTCATTCCCTGAAAATGCAGCATCTTATGCTCAGCCTCTATCTGGTCCACAATGGCGTCCACCCCCTGCTCCAGTCCAATATAACAATCAACAGGCACATACTCAATTCCAGGCTCACCAGGAGATGCCTTATCGACCACGAGGTCCGCAGGGTTTTCGTCCAAACATGCAGCAGAGAAACATGCAACAAGAGAAAAGACAGTTCACCCCACTGGGGGAAACTTACACTAATTTGTTTGAAAAGTTGCAACAAGCCAATCTGTTGAAGCCAATCCCAGGAAAAGTGAACCCCAACGGAAGAGTTGATCATTCACGCCATTGTGCGTTTCATTCTGGAGCACCTGGACATGACACAGAATCCTGCTGGGAACTAAAAAGGGTAATCCAGGCAATGATAGACAACAACCAGATAAAAGTCGTGGGGGATGAAACACAAAACGTAAATCAAAATCCTTTACCAGCTCATGATGTTCAAAGCAACGTACACATGGTTGGGATGGTATCCATAGAAGAGGACTTGGAAGGGAAAGCCGCCAAGCAGATTGTGGCAGTTGGTCCCTCCCCAGACATCAAAGGCCCTGAGCCATTTATTGTTGTAATCAGGGGAAAGTCAAGTGCGTCTGTCATCAACAAAGCAAAGCAAGATACTGTTGTTGAGCCAAGTCTCACAATTCCGGCTGCAAAGCAGGAAAAAGTACATGACAGTGCACCAACATTTATTGTGCAAGGGGCATCATGCCAGAAAACCCCGGTCTTTGAGGTTAAGGCAAAGAAGTGTGAACCGGTTATCATCACTCAAGCAGCGCAACTCCCTGTCAAAAGTACAAAGGCTGTTCCTTAGAACTACAACAAGACAATTGTATCCTACAACGGGAAAGAAATCATGGAGGTTGCTGCAGATGTAAATGGTCTAACCCGGTCCGGGAGATGTTTTACCCCGGAAGAATTGAGAAAGGCAAAGCCAGGTCGAGAAGACCAAGGACCCATCAAAGAGCCTGTGTCTGAGAAAGAAGCTGAAGAATTTTTGAAGAAAATGAGATCGACAGATTATTCTATCGTCGAGCAATTGAGAAGGACTCCAGCTCAGATATCACTCTTGTCTCTACTTATGAACTCTGAAGCACATCGCAATGCACTGTTGAAGATATTGAATGAGGCCTACATTCCTGAACAAACTACTGTGGCTAATCTGGAAGCACTTGCCGGCAGAGTATTTGAGACTAATCGTGTGATGTTCACCGATGAGGAGCTGCCAGCAGAAGGAACCGGTCATAATCGAGCGCTTCATGTCTCAGTCAAGTGTGAAGACTCCTATGTCACACGTGTTCTAATAGATGGCGGCGCAGGATTGAACATTTGCCCTCTGTCTACACTGAAGAGTCTAAGGGCGGATATGAGTAAAATCAGGGCAAGTTCCTCTGCTGTTCGTGCTTTTGATGGTGGAGTTCGAGAGTCTTTGGGTATCATCAATCTTGAGTTAACCATTGGTCCCGCTACCTTCAGCATTGAGTTCCAAGTCATGGAAACGGATGCATCGTACAATCTGTTATTGGGCCGACCATGGATTCACATGGCTTGTGTCGTGCCCTCCACAGTTCATCAGGTGGTCAACTTTACTTGGGATAATCAAGCTGTCGTGGTTTATGGAGAGGATGACGCACAGTTTAACAATAGCCTGGACGTACCAGCCCTTGAAGCCGTCACTACACGCCCGACCATTATGTATCAAACCTCCGATGTGGTGTATGTGGAGAAAGTAACAGAAGGGAAACCTATACCCATCCCAAGAGTGTCAGAGACGTCTATCATGATGGCGTCTGAAATGTTAAAGCATGGTTTCCAATTTGGAAAGGGTTTGGGAGCGTCACTACAAGGCAGGGTAAATCCGGTTTATCCAAATGGTGTGCAAGGCACATGGGGACTAGGTTTCAAGCCAAAAGCAGCTGATCGCAAGCAAGCAAAGAAAAAGAAGTCGGATGTTTGGTCTCTCCCAAAGCCAATTCTGTGTCTCGCTCAGTCTTTTGTGGGTTATGTTATGAAACCAAAGGTTGTCGCTACAAATGTCAACACAGTGGAAGACAATCAGGATGCACCATTTGATCTAGGTGGCATTTTTGAAATCTGCATGGTACAGCCGGGTGAAGGCTCCAGTAATGCTTCAATTCAGTACATTGGCCCGGACGTGCACCTGACTAACTGGAATGCAACTCCCTTCCCCATCAGGAAGGGGTCTTGGTAGACTGTTGTTTTACAGTTTTCTTTTGAATACACTTGGATATTCTAAGGGTTGTATGCCGAGTGTATTATTTTGCTCATCTTTCCTTTTGTAACTCAGACCCTTTTTTCATTAATGAAAGGCCCAAGAGCCAAGCTTTCCTTTAATCTCTGTTCATATTCCTAATTTTATTCTATTTTTGTTTATCTGTAGTGATATATCTGCTGGCCCTGATATCATGACATGTTCAAGGAACTTATCGTCCATCCAAGGACCGCAATCTGATTTTGGCTCCATAACCATAGTTGAGGTTGAAAGTGATGAAGAAAACATTGAGGAATCTGTTAACAATACTGAATATAATGGAGAGCAGGCAGATTTTGAAATAGGCCTGGAAGTTGAACGCCATGAGGGCAAGCCTAAACCCAATTTGGCTGATACAGAGGATGTTAATCTTGGGAGCCCTGATGATGTGAGGGAAACCAAGATAAGCATGTATGCCCTACCTGAAGTGAAGAACGATATTCGGAAAGTGCTCTTTGAATATCGAGATGTTTTTGCATGGTCATATGATGAGATGCCGGGTTTGAGCTCCGAATTGATAGTCCACGAATTGCCAATTCAACCGGGTTTCCCTCCAGTGAGACAAATGCAACGGAAGTTCAAAACTGATATGATCAAGAAAATCCATGATGAAATAATGAAACAGCTGGATGCGAAAGTAATTCAATCGGTTCAGTACACTACTTGGGTTGCAAATGTTGTTCCGGTTCCTAAGAAAGATGGAAAAACAAGGATATGTGTTGACTATCGAGATTTAAACAAGGCAAGTCCCAAAGATAATTTTCCATTGCCTAATATTCACACTCTCGTAGATAATTGTGCCAAACATGAGATACAAACCTTTGTTGACTGCTATGCTGGATATCACCAAATCCAGATGGATGAAGATGATGCATACAAAACGGCATTCACTACACCTTGGGGAACTTATTGCTATAGAGTGATGCCGTTTGGCTTGAAAAATGCTGGGGCAACCTACGTGAGGGCTATGACTGCCGTTTTCCATGATATGATGCATAAAGAAATAGAAGTGTACGTGGATGATGTGATCATCAAGTCTAGAACTGCTGAAGACCACGTGAGAGATCTCAGAAAGTTCTTTGAAAGGCTCCGTAGGTACGATCTGAAGCTGAATCCAGCCAAGTGTGCATTTGGTGTGCCTGCTGGAAAATTGTTGGGTTTCATTGTTAGTAGGCGAGGTATTGAACTGGATCCCGCAAAGATCAAAGCAATACAAGAATTACCTCCGCCTCGAACCAAGAAGGATGTCAAAAGCTTTCTAGGCAGGTTGAATTACATCAGTAGGTTCGTTGCTCAACTTACCACAATATGTGAGCCGATCCTCAAGTTGTTGAAAAAGAATGCATCGATTGCATGGACCGAGGAGTGCCAAGAAGCCTTTGACAAGATCAAGCAATACTTGTCAAATCCTCCTATTTTGGTTCCGCCTGAGCCTGGCCGACCATTGTTTTTGTACTTGTCAGTCAATGAAAACTCCTTTGGTTCTGTACTGGGGCAACATGATGCCTCGGGAAAGAAAGAACAGGCCATTTATTATCTGAGCAAGAAGTTCATGGATTGCGAGGCCAGATACACTTTGTTGGAAAGGACGTGTTATGCCCTAACTTGGGTCGCACAAAAGCTGAAACACTATTTATTGTCCTACACCACTTATTTGATTTCCCGGATGGATCCATTGAAGTACATATTTCAAAAGCCAATGCCAACTGGCAAACTTGCAAAATGGCAAATCCTGCTCACAGAATTTGACATAGTTTATGTCACCAGAACTGCAATGAAAGCTCAAGCCTTAGCTGATCATTTGGCTGAAAACCCGGTTGATGATGATTATGAGCCATTGAAGACTTACTTCCCTGATGAGGAGGTAGATGTGCTTGAAGATTTGATTAATGAAGAAAAGCACGTGTGGAAAATGTACTTTGACGGTGCTTCTAACTCAAAGGGTCATGGCATTGGAGCAGTCCTCATCTCTCCCACGGGACATTATTATCCAGCAGCGGCCCAACTCCGCTTCAGTTTCACTAATAACACATCTGAGTATGAAGCATGCATAATGGGTTTGTGTATGGCTCTAGACATGGACATCAAAGAATTACTGGTGATCGGAGATTCAGATCTTTTGATACGCCAAATGAAGGGTGAATGGGAAACTCGAGACCTTAAGCTGATCATGTACAAGCAGTGTATGGACGATCTTCGCCAAAAGTTCGATGTTCTAAAGTTTAGACATGTTCTCAGAATGCATAATGAGCTGGCTGACGCATTGGCTACATTAGCCTCAATGCTTGTCCATCCTGATAAAGCCCATATTGATCCGTTAGAGATTCAGGTCCAAAGCCAACATGCATACTGCAATGTGATTGAAGAAGAAATTGATGGTCAACCGTGGTACTTTGATGTCAAGAATTTCCTTCAAGATGGGACGTATCCCCCATTGGCGGAAAACAATCAAAAGAGAACCCTTCGACGACTAGCAAGTGGTTTCTTTTTTAGTGGCGGAGTGGTGTACAAAAGGACACCCGATTTGGGACTGTTAAGATGCGTGGATGCAACTGAAGCCACGAAAATTCTCAATGACATGCATTCAGGGATCTGTGGACCCCACATGAGCGGGTACGTGCTAGCAAAGAAAGTACTCAGAGCAGGATACTTCTGGCTTACCATGGAGCATGACTGCATTACTTTTGTGCGAAAGTGTCATCAATGCCAAGTACACGGTGATTTGATACATTCACCCCCTTTAGAGTTGCACACAATGTCAGCCCCTTGGCCTTTCACAGCATGGGTGATGGATGTTATCGGGCCTATTGAACCAAGAGCATCAAATGGGCACAGATTCATTTTGGTTGCAATAGATTATTTCACCAAGTGGGTTGAGGCTGTCACTCTCAAGTCCGTGACCAAGAAAGCTGTGGTGGATTTCGTTCATTCTAATATTATTTGTCGCTTTGGTATCCCAAGTACCATCATCACTGATAATTCGGCAAATCTGAACAGTCATTTAATGAATGACGTGTGTGAAAGATTCAAGATTGATGTTTGGCATTTTATGCCTATATTTCCTTAATATTTCCTCACGTTTTAGTACCTTATTCGCTCGTTTTATAGCTTGTGACTGTGGTTTTACACTGATTTTATGTCGTGTGTATGTAGGTTGTTATGCAGTGTAATTGGAGCTTTTAAGAGCATGATTGAGCAAGAAAGGATTGGATTTTGATTGAGGATTGGATCGAGCACACGAAGGCACGACACGAGCGAGCAAAAGAGCGAACGAAACAGAAAAATAGCCTGGCGCTGCAGGAGGCGCGCCGCGCCGCCCACCGCGCCCAGCCTCCTGCGCGTTTTTCCATGCGGCGCGGGCTTGTAGCGGCCAACTTTTGACGTCTTCTGTCCAACCTCACGCGTTCCGAGGCGCGGGGCGCCCGTTATGGCGCCCCTTGTGCGCGTTTTTATGTCCTATTTCGTCTAGGATTGGGTCTAACTTATTATTAGGTGTTTGTAAACTCTATAAATACTCTTTTACTTAGTTTTTCATGGGGAGTTCAGACCTTTGGAGCAAGTTTTGGAGGAGAGGGAAGGAGCCCTAGATGTCTTCTACACAAGTTCTTTCTCTCTTTCTCTTATTCTTCTCTTTAATTCTATAGTTTGTTTGTTCTCGGGTTAGAGCAAATACATGAAGGTTGATGTTTGAAGATTGATTCCCATTAATTGAATCCCATTACGGATTACTTATTCTTTCTTGATTTCACTTGTGTAATTGTCAGGGCCCGATTATTACGCATTATCTATGGTTTTTAGATTGAACTCGAAAGAGGGAATTTAATTACGTAATAAGAAAGAATAGGACTAGTTTGTGAACCCGGGCATCGGGGAACCAATTTGTGAGTAGGATAGACATATACTTGCTCGCCTAGTTTAACTAATTACAGAATTCGTTAATGCGTGCACGTGATTCAACCCATAGACATATAGGGATTGGAGTAGCCTGCATAGACCGTGAAGAACTGAAAGGTTTTCACGGGTACAATTAATCTGTTAGTTAGTAACCCGGGATTTAAGAAGTGGAATCAATTGGAAAACTCAACTGGATTGTTCGTAACTCTGACCCTGGATCGTCTCCTTATTACTGATAACAACCAAGTCTTGCTCCATTGTTTGAATTCACTTCTACCATTTAATTACTGTTCTTTAGTTAATAAACTCATTCACTATTGGAAAAAGACCCCTGAATAGTTTATATAAATTGTTTGCTAGAATTCAGTCTGGATAGTCCTCGTGGGAACGATACTCTACTTATCACTTTATTACTTGTCGACCACGTATACTTGCGTGTGCGTTGGGAGCAACAAGTTTTTGGCGCCGTTGCCGGAGACTAAATAATTGACTGATTTCTTTTTGAACGATTTATTATTTTCTATTCAGGTTTAATTTTTGTTTAGTTTAGTATTGTGTTACTTGTCTTATCATGGCATCTATTAATGAAAATTGGTCGAATGATGATTGCTCAAATTTTGAGGATCTCTGTCTACTTTGTGGAGGAACCCACTTGTGGGAAAATTGTCCAACTCTTTCAACCCTGCGAGATTGGTTATGTGAATTTTCTACCACCTTTGATTGGAATTTTTGTAAATTGTGTGGTGGTCGGTGGAATGATTGTCCTAAGTGTCATGCTCCTTCCCCCAATAATTTTGGTGATGATTCTAATGATGTTTGTGAGTTTGACAGGAGCGATAAAGTGCAGGTTGTTAGTGAAACTTGGCTAATGGAGCAAGCCAAACTCTTAGAAGCTTATGGGGATTTCAGGAGTGAACTTACAAATATGACGAGGCAATTTATGGAAGAAAGGGTTGTGCTCGGGCAAGAGATCGACGAATTTGGCTTGACTATTCACGACTTGGAGGAGAATTTGAGTGATATGGTTCAGGTGTCTGAAGCTCAATTATCAGTTGTCGTGCTTAGTAGATTTGAGATAAAAGAGCTTAGAAGCCAATTTGAGGAGCAAAAAGTGGAATTCCTACCATTCGACCCAATAGCAGTTGATGATGCCAAGGTTGAGGAAATTACATTAGAGTCAAGTGAAGAAATAGAAAACATCATATTTGAGGACTCTAGTGTTTGTGCAAGCGAGGGTGTCAAAAGTAATGCAACTTTAGAATTGAAGCGCATTGGGCCTCATTCCAATCATTTTTCAACATTGTGTTTGGATGGTGACATGAAAATTGAGCCACCCGAGCCTATGAAGAAACCAAGGGAGGAGGAACAAGGTGCCTATATTTTAGAGTTTGCGATGCCGATGAGACAAAATGACATCCCTCATTTAAAGGCCAAGAAGTGCAAAATGCGACAATGGTTACTTGGTCCTTTTGTATTTTTGCCACCACCCCAATACCATAGTTGTAAACTTGAGGCAAAGTTGGGGATTCAATTCATTAGTTCAAGGTGGAGGAAAAAGTGATGAAGTTGTCCTCGTCGTGCCGCGACGTTAAATCAAGCGCTTCTTGGGAGGCAACCCAATTTGTTTGCTTTACTTTTATTTATTTTACTATTATTTTTATAGTTGTATATTACTTTGGGTGATTCTTTGGATTGCAGGTTCATGTAATGCCGAGGCTAAGTGTGGGGTGTCCTCACCCTTGCCTAATATTGATGACCTGATGAGGGAAGTCTGAGTACCTCATATGATATGGAAGCTTGGAGGATGCTAGCACCAAGGACTAGAATCTTCAGGGAAGTTTTCTTTACCTTGCGCTTTCTTATTTTTAGCACTGAGGACAGTGCTTAGTTTAAGTGTGGGGTGGGGAACTACCCTTTATTTATTTTTGAGGTTAGGGATGCATGTACCGTAGGATTTTCTTTTGTTACTTGACTTTATTTTTATTTGTTTCTTGCTTTAATATATGAAAAAAAAATTAGAAAACCAATGAAAAATTTCAAAAAGATTTTCCTTTTAGTTTTATTAGTGGTACATGTCATCCACCCCGTGGTTTTTCTTATGGCCTTGGTTCTTTTCCACAGGGAGGCCTTTGAACTGGGTAGTATTTCTATTTTTAGGATTAGGATTGTTAGTTGTAGATGACCTTAGACGAAGGAAATAGGTGGAATGCTAGATGCCTTTGATGTGTTTGATACCGGTGGACTTGAACTTGATTGCATGTGCTATTTGTGGTGTCCTTGGGTTTTAATTTGATGCATGCCTAAAAAAAATATGGAACAACCCCCTTGAGATGCTTGAGTCCGCTTGCTTGACTTGATTGTGAACCTTTGTGCATGAGTGCTTAAATTTCCACAAGTTGCACTCTAAATGCTTGATTGGGAGTTGTTGATGGAGCCATTTTGTGTGGACCATGTGCTATGTGTGTGTGAGGCATATTCTTGTTTACTCCATGTTGCATGTTAATGTCTAGAACTTGCCCCGTGTGTGTGCAAAGCGAAATCCTAGGTTTGCTCTAGTTGGGAAATGATACAAGGCCTTCTCTTGTTAGCCTACCCTTACATAGATACCTTGAGAAAAATTGTTGTTGTGATCTCTTTGATCCTTTTTATTGGTACCCACACCCCGAGCCTACCCATTTGTTCTTAATTGACTCTTTTGGCCCTTTACTCCTTAAGCACTTTATTGATATTTTGTTGTTGTTTGGAGTTGTGGTTGGATGTTGGGAGGTTTTTGAGTGGAGCTAATGAAGGGGAATAATTGAAAATTTGTGAAGTAGTGAAAAACATTGGCAAGGTTGGATGAAATTGAAATAAGAAAAGAAAAAAAAAGAGCAAAGTTGAAAAAAAAATTGTGGAAAAAGAAATAAAGAGAAAAAGATATCCATTCCTTGCTAGTGTGTGCTTAAAAGAAAAAATTGCTACTTGTTGAGAAGGTGTATGTGTAGAAGTTGTTGATTTGGGTGGCTTGATGAGATTGATGATTAATTTAAATTGTGATGTATTAAAGTGCTTAGGGAGGCAGTCACTATTACCATATGTATCCTACCCGCCCCTTAGCCTACATTCCGACCTTTCTAAAGTCCTAGTTAATCCCGATTGGAGTGAGCTTACATTAGTGGAGTCCTACACTACGGGCAAGCCTATGGTACATTGTGTGTGACATGTGAGATTTTCATGAGAGTGAGTGAATTCATTTGTATTGCCCCCGTTCTAGTCATGATATTGGTTTTGTGTGTGATTTTTGAGGGGCACTCTCTTGCTTCATATTGGTGAGGGCGCGTGGTTTGCATGAAATAGGTGAAGTTGATGGTTCTTGGTTGAGTAGATAGGTGTGATTTTGTGGGAGCATGGTTGCATTAAGTTGAGTTGGTGCATTTGAGCTATTTTGGGGTGGTTGTTCTCATATTTTTGGTTTTGGTAAATTGTTGGCATGTTTGTGGATCCATAGTAGTCATGTGTGCATTGGTTCAATGGTCGGTATCAACCATAGTCATAGGCAGACCTGTTTTACCTAGGTTGGGAAGTTATTTGTGCTTGCTCGAGGACGAGCAAAGGTTCAAGTGAGGGGTGGTGATGTTTGGCATTTTATGCCTATATTTCCTTAATATTTCCTCACGTTTTAGTACCTTATTCGCTCGTTTTATAGCTTGTGACTGTGGTTTTACACTGATTTTATGTCGTGTGTATGTAGGTTGTTATGCAGTGTAATTGGAGCTTTTAAGAGCATGATTGAGCAAGAAAGGATTGGATTTTGATTGAGGATTGGATCGAGCACACGAAGGCACGACACGAGCGAGCAAAAGAGCGAACGAAACAGAAAAATAGCCTGGCGCTGCAGGAGGCGCGCCGCGCCGCCCACCGCGCCCAGCCTCCTGCGCGTTTTTCCATGCGGCGCGGGCTTGTAGCGGCCAACTTTTGACGTCTTCTGTCCAACCTCACGCGTTCCGAGGCGCGGGGCGCCCGTTATGGCGCCCCTTGTGCGCGTTTTTATGTCCTATTTCGTCTAGGATTGGGTCTAACTTATTATTAGGTGTTTGTAAACTCTATAAATACTCTTTTACTTAGTTTTTCATGGGGAGTTCAGACCTTTGGAGCAAGTTTTGGAGGAGAGGGAAGGAGCCCTAGATGTCTTCTACACAAGTTCTTTCTCTCTTTCTCTTATTCTTCTCTTTAATTCTATAGTTTGTTTGTTCTCGGGTTAGAGCAAATACATGAAGGTTGATGTTTGAAGATTGATTCCCATTAATTGAATCCCATTACGGATTACTTATTCTTTCTTGATTTCACTTGTGTAATTGTCAGGGCCCGATTATTACGCATTATCTATGGTTTTTAGATTGAACTCGAAAGAGGGAATTTAATTACGTAATAAGAAAGAATAGGACTAGTTTGTGAACCCGGGCATCGGGGAACCAATTTGTGAGTAGGATAGACATATACTTGCTCGCCTAGTTTAACTAATTACAGAATTCGTTAATGCGTGCACGTGATTCAACCCATAGACATATAGGGATTGGAGTAGCCTGCATAGACCGTGAAGAACTGAAAGGTTTTCACGGGTACAATTAATCTGTTAGTTAGTAACCCGGGATTTAAGAAGTGGAATCAATTGGAAAACTCAACTGGATTGTTCGTAACTCTGACCCTGGATCGTCTCCTTATTACTGATAACAACCAAGTCTTGCTCCATTGTTTGAATTCACTTCTACCATTTAATTACTGTTCTTTAGTTAATAAACTCATTCACTATTGGAAAAAGACCCCTGAATAGTTTATATAAATTGTTTGCTAGAATTCAGTCTGGATAGTCCTCGTGGGAACGATACTCTACTTATCACTTTATTACTTGTCGACCACGTATACTTGCGTGTGCGTTGGGAGCAACAAAGATCATGCACCGAAATTCCACACCTTACCGACCAAAGGCAAATGGTGCGGTTGAAGCAGCCAATAAGAATATCAAGAAGATCCTTAGGAAAATGATACAAGGATCTCGTGATTGGCATGAGAAGTTGTCTTTTGCTTTGCTTGGTTACCGCACAACTGTGCGCACCTCCATAGGCGCGACCCCATATTCATTGGTATATGGAACTGAAGCAGTCATACCCGCTGAAGTTGAAATACCATCTCTCAGAATCATTGTGGAAGCATAAATTGAGGACACATAATGGGTCAAAACCCGATTGGAACAGTTGTCATTCATTGATGAAAAGAGGCTCAATGCAGTTTGTCATGGTCAATTGTATCAGCAAAGAATGGCCCGAGCCTACAACAAAAAGGTGCGCCTCCGCGACTTGAAAGAAGGGCAATTAGTCTTGAAAAGAATCTTTCCTCATCAGGAAGAAGCTAAGGGGAAATTTGCTCCGAATTGGCAAGGGCCATACCTGGTAAAGAAAGTATTGCCAAATGGCGCCTTGTACCTTATAGATCCGGAAGGCAGGACAACTGAAATACCCGTCAATGCAGACGCGGTCAAGAGGTACTACATTTGACTCCAAGATGGCTTTCAAATCGGGATGAATGCAAGACTTTTGTTTCTCTTTTGCTATCCCAAAATGTATCCCTTATTAGCACTTTGAACATTGTACTTTTGAAGACATATTCTCGGTTGGAATCAATGTAATTGTATCAACATGAAATGAAACTGAAAAGCATCAAAAGAAACCTGGGCATTTGCCTAGAGCTACGTCTGACCTGATTCCTCTCAAAAGGATACGTAGGCAACCATTTCGGTGCGGTCGCAATAAAAGAAAATTCCTATTTCCCTTTCTACTTTTATTCGCGCAAGGTTTGCCTCCAGACCTGCGGAATATGCCAAGAAAACAAGAGACCCCAGTTTATCCTAAACTAGGGCAGAAGTTGTTTTTGTTTTTTAAAGAAAATGGAGGAAATTCAATATTCCTCCCCATTTTCTTTGTGTTCGCGACAAAAGAAAATTCCACTTTCCCTATTTTGTTTTATTGACGCAACACTTGCCTCCAAGTTTGCGGCCAACGTCAAAAGAAATTTAGATCCCCATTTTATGCTAAACTGGGGCAGAAGTTTGTTTTTATTTTATTTCATAAATAAAATAAAATAAAAACAAACTTCTATCATTTTTGTATCATCTATTCACATGTTTCAAGAGATGTTGGTGTTGTAAATTGAATTGAAAAAAAAAAAAGAAAAGAAAAGAAAGAAGTCTTGTCGGTGAAAACCTGAGAAGGCGCCGCAAGACAAACAGTGAGGAAAAAGATTAAGGAGAGAGGCTAGTTGGCGAAAACCCGAAAGGGCGCTACTAGTCGACTTGAAAGTCACCTCAACTTGGTTATGGTTTGATATTTTCTGTGGATCAACTCTGAACAAACAAGTGGCACTGGTCGGACGAGGTCATCCAAGATACATGTCATGATCATCAAGGCCGCCAGTATATTGCCAGATAAGTTTCCCTCTTCAGAAAGACGTTCCCTGTCCAAACGACTTTCGCCCTTAAACTTTTTATTCCATTTTGTACATCTTGCCTCATCATTAATTCCTCGCCCTTTCGGCGCTAACCTCACATGAGCAACAAAAGAAAATTGCAAAACTCTGTCTTTCAGGATTCAGGTTTAACTCCAGCAAGCAGGGCACACCCTCGACAATGGAAAGGTTTTCAGCAAGTCATGATGAATATTGATAATTGGAGCCCAGCACCGCACATCAGGCCGGAAGGACGACATACCAAAATTGTATCATGAAAAGTGGATATGTTTGGGAGAAGCTTTAGGCGTTGTTCATCCCACAGTACTGTGAAGAATAGAACAAGAGTCACTAAGCTTATTTGCAAGATCCGAAACAGGGTGCATCCACGATGCAGAAAGTAAGTGTGAGATTTGCTATGTTGCTAAGAAAGAGCTAGGACCACTTGAATTGGGGTAGGTGCGCCAGATATCAGACGGAACTCCATTTCCTTTTCGAGTCAGTTTCGCTCAAAGATAGCGTCAATTCTTTTCCATATCAAGATCTGCTAAAAGATAGCGATCATTTCCTTTTCGAGTCAGTTCGCTCAAAGATAGCGTCATTTCCTTTCCATGTCAAGATCTGCTAAAAGATAGCGATCATTTCCTTTTCGAGTCAGTTTCGCTCAAAGATAGCGTCATTTCCTTTCCATGTCAAGATCTGCTAAAAGATAGCGATCATTTCCTTTTCGAGTCAGTTTCGCTCAAAGATAGCGTCATTTCCTTTCCATGTCAAGATCGGCTAAAAGATAGCGATCATTTCCTTTTCGAGGCAGTTTCGCTCAAAGATAGCGTCATTTCCTTTCCATGTCAAGATCTGCTAAAAGATAGCGATCATTTCCTTTTCGAGTCAGTTCGCTCAAAGATAGCGTCATTTCCTTTCCATGTCAAGATCTGCTAAAAGATAGCGATCATTTCCTTTTCGAGTCAGTTTCGCTCAAAGATAGCGTCATTTCCTTTCCATGTCAAGATCTGCTAAAAGATAGCGATCATTTCCTTTTCGAGTCAGTTCGCTCAAAGATAGCGTCATTTCCTTTCCATGTCAAGATCTGCTAAAACACAGCGATCATTTTCCTTTCAAGTCAGTTTTGCTAGAAGATAGCACTCACATTCAGTTCAAGTCATTTGCGCTCAAAGATAGCAACCACTTCCTTTTCAAGTTAGTCCTGCTCGAAGATAGCAACCATCCCTAGCTTCAAGTCAAGACCTGGTTGAAACAGATGCGACCATTTCAAGTTTCAGATGATGCTTGCCCATACAACGGGCGATGGAGCTGTCTCTCAAGCCAAGATTTACCTCAAGGAAGCATGAAGAGTAGTCTAGGAATTGTAATTTTACATTTTTCCTTGTGTTTCCATTCCTTATAAAGCAACGACCACCAGCAAGCGACCAGTACTCAGCAACGACAGCCTTTGTGTGCCTAAGAGTGTCTAGTATCAGCCCCAAGTGTGTCTAGAAGAGTCTCTAGTTGGTCCTAGTTAGTCTAGAGCGTCTAGTGCTGTCTTAGTAGTCTAGTTGTCTAGTGTTGTCTTAGTGAGTCTAGTGTCTGTTTGAATGCGGTAGTTCCAGCTGCCGTACATGAGGAACTACACTGACCTGATTCCTTAGTCCGGGGATATGTAGGTAACTTTGTTCTCGGTTAGAACCGAAATTCAAGGTACGGTCACCGTTTTGAAAAGCATTGCTCTCGGCTAGAACCGAAAAGCCAAAATTAGTTGTCGATTACTTCTTTGTCCGAAAACTCTTCGTGTTCCCGAACAAAGAGGGGCAGCTGTAATCACCTAATTTTGGCACACACAATTAAAAAATAGTCAAAATAGTCGTATTAGATTCTTAGGACGTCTCGTCAAATTTTTCCGGACTTCTAGTGTTTATTCTTAGCTAAATTTGTCTTTAATTAGGATGGAAAATATGAAAATTGCCGAAAATTGCTTGTTATGTGTCTAATTGTAATCTATGTTTAATTGTGATATTTAGTGTAGATTATGTGATCTTATGTTAGTTAATTTTGTGTGTATAAATCATTTTTGTGGCTATATATAAAAAAAATATCAGCCCAGTACATTGGCCCGTCAGCCCATTTGTTTAACCCGGCCCATACCCCACCTATATAAACTAAAAGCACTCACATTTCTCTCCCAGCCGCCAAGGCTAGGGAAACCCTGGCGGAATTTTCACTGCACGCCGGAAAACATAGCCCACCGCGCCGCCGCCACTGTTCCGCCAGCCGGCCACCTCCTCCGGTGGCCAGAAAATTTAGAAAACTATATCATCGGAAAGCTCTCAACCTCCTCATTCCATTTCCACAACCATCTTCTTCAAATTCGCAACCATTTGGCGTAGATCGGGCTTTGAAGTTTCGGTCAAAGTGTAACTCCGGCGACCCCATAACTTTTTCGGGTAAGTTTTTGTTTCTTGTCTTACTCTCACTCTTCCCCTTCACCCCCACATCTCCACCTCCCATATATCCCTTTCCTTTTTTTTTTTCCCAGTCCCATGTCCCGTTTCCCTTTCCTGTTTTCTGTTTCTCTTTCTGTTTTTTTCCTTGTCCTTCTTCTTCTTATTTTTTCTTTCTTTGTTTCTGTGATGGCTGAGTTTGATTGATGTTTGGATGGAGGCCGTTGGAGATTATTGAATCATGTAGGGGGGCTGTTCAGTTTTTTCTAGCGGGGGGGCAGTTGGGGAGTTTGTGATTGATTGGATTGTCGAGGGATTTTGTTTGGTTTTGAATGTTAGGGCTGTTTTGGTGATTTGAACGGAGGGGACTGTTGAGACTTGTTTTCTGTCGTAATGAGGCTGTGATGTTTAGGATGTGTTGTTGATTTGTTTGCTGCAATTTTCTGTTTAGCAAGGCAGTACGAGGGAGTGTTAGGAGTGAATCCGGGGCTGTGACAAAATTGATCAGCGGGGACGTGAGGGACACGATGAGGCAGTGTTGAGTCGAGGCGATGTCGAGGCAGTAATGAGGAGGCTTTGTTTGGAGAGCTGTCTGTTTCGGTTGATTGGAGTTGTGATGATGGTTGCGGAGAGGCAGTGCTTTAGTGCTTGGTTTCCTTCTATTTTTGTAGCAGCGTTTCAGTGTGCGCGTGTGGATTTTGTCCGCTCTGGCGATGATATCGAGACAGTGGTGTAGCTGCGGATAAGGCCTGGGTGATGCTGCATCTCGGTTGTAGGCAGTAAGCTTTGTTGCTTTCCTCCTCTTTACTTGTTCGATGTGTAGTTTAGTTCACGTTAGCAGAAATTATAATTTGTTAGGTCATTAGAGTTTAAATAATGTTCAGTTGAGTACGTATCGTTTGGTCTGGCACCTTGAATCAATATTGATAATGAAGTCATTTTATGTCCTGTTTTGAACCAAGCTTGAAGTTATGAGTCGTGTTTGAATATCAAGATAGTATGAAGCTCGTTTTTGTTATTTAATGAATAAGGGCAGTATGCTAGCTTGCATTAATCTGCATATATGCAAGAATTGGTTAAGCATGATTCTTGTTTAGCTCAATGTTTCTGGGTGTTTAAGCATAAATTTGGTTTAGCTCGGTTGAGAATTGAGCCTGAGTGATAAATGTTAGGAATCTGTAACTTGAATTTGTTTAGTTCTGTACACTTTGGTAATGGTTTGCTTGAAATGCATTAAGGTTAATCCTGAGATGTGTTTTTACATAATTTCTTAGAGTTCCAAAGAGCCTTTGGCCATTCTTTGAACTCAAAGAAGTTTTCCAATTACATTCTGGAAACAAGATTGATTAGAGATAGGATAGTTTAAAACCTGGTTGCATTAGTTTTGTTTTAGGCTTAGTCTTGGGGCTGATTTAGTTGTCTAGTTTGGTCTTGGTTTCCTTCTAGTTAATGTAATAAGTAATGGGGGTCCTTTAGAGGACCCTACTTGTATTATTTCAGCCTTAGGACTGTTTTAGGGGGGCTGAAATAGTGTCCTATAGCTGCTGTACTTTTCTGAAAAAAATAGGACTAAAACACTCAAGTATAGGGGTGTGGGCTTGTACTTTTGTACAAGTCCACACTCCACCTTTTAGCCCCACCCTTTACCTTCACTTTTAGCTATAAAAAGGGAATTGAATGCCCTCATTTAACACCAACTATCAGCTGAAAGAACACTACTACAAGCTGAAAATAGCATTAATTGAAAGCAAAAACACTTGAGAAAAATAGTAAGTTTTTGAAGAAAAGATTTAGAACCAAAAGCCTTTGCACCAAGGGTCTTTTGGGGTATAAATCTACTAGTTCTAAGGGTTAAATAGAGGAGTTGAAGGGTTGTTTTAGGGGCTGCTTTGTTTGGTCCTGGTTGTTTTGTTTCATTTGCTTTTGACTTGGAATTTTCGGCACAAGGTAAATACAAATGAACCTTGTATTTATTTCGAGTTTATTTTGCTCTAAAAATGAAATAAAATCAGCATTATATTGGCCTTAAAAAAATATGCTCATATGTGCTATTAGTTAATTTTTTCTAAGTCTTGAATTTGTGCTAAAAATAATGAAAGTTGCTAGCTATTGCATATTTAAGAGTTTTGTTTTTGTAGTTATCCTCAAATGTATGGAAATGTGATTGGAATAGGTATTTGGGACTGTTGTATAGGATTAGTTTTTCACATTCACTAAAATTCAGCATGTATGTTCTCTTATTTTAAAATCTGGCCCGTTTTTGAAAAGAGGCTGTTCGTGCAAAATTTAAAAAATCTGGACAGCATGTTGAATATTAGGCAAATTTAGGTTTTTTAACCATTAAAACCGCAAACGTCAAGCTCTGGCTATTTCTGCAATATGGGGTGTCTTTTCTGAAAAAAATTGTATGTATTTGAAATCTGGAACTTTTTACAAAGTTTTTACCAACTTGGCTCTCTTTAAAAATTTGGACATATTTGAAATAAGTAGGCAAAAATAGGACATAAGTGCAAAGTGAATCAAAAACTGAGTTCTGGAACGAGTAGGCTCAAAATTAGGACGTTTTCTTTAAATCTGACCACTTAAAGCTGACCACATGTTATTTTATATGGCCATCATTTGGAATAAGAATAGAAATATGGTCAATTGTGCAAACAGACTTTAAAACTGTCCATTTTTGCAAAACCCTTCAGCCCACACTATCATGAAGAGCCATTCTCTTTTTTCTAAAAGCAGCCCATAAAGTTGTTCACATTTTAACAAATAGCCTATTACATGTATATACTTTCATAACCCATATTTCAAGTGAAGGCAAATTTGAAATTTTCAATTTATCACTTAATAAATTTTAACGCTTGCACTTAACTAAATCGATTAGGCAAAATAATAGGACTAAGAAAACTTACATAATTAGGAAATAGTATAAGTACGATTTGTAATCTACTTATTAGGCTAAAAGGAAAACTAAATTGATTTAAATTAAATCTAAATTAATTGTTATTTTTGAAGTTAATTAAATTCTCTTAAAAAATAGACCAGTCCTTTGTAAGGTTGGAAATACGCAATACATTTTATTTTATGTTGAATCAAAGTGTAAATTCTTCCAGTCCTCTGTGAGGTTGGAAAAGAATTAACACTTTAAATTTTTCCTGAATCAAAGTTTAAATTCAATCAACGGCAAAAGATAACAACCATTGTTTAATAAATTAAAAAATGCGACAATAAAGCAACTGTGCTCGGCACAGGACTCCAGGGTGCCTAACACCTTCCCGAGGGTCAACTGAGAACCTTATCCGAATCTCTAACGCAGACCATTAGACGAGTCAGAGGTGTTCTAAGGTACCTTTTGGTGACTTGGCACACCTTAAACTATGTCAAGTGGCGACTCCGAGTTTCTCTTAAATAATTTGTACCTTTTGAACACCAGTCACGAGCCTTTAAATAAACTCGCACCGCGCAGTTTAATATAATTTTTTTTTTTATTAGGGCGTGACAATAGCGATGAAACAATGTGCAATAAAACAATCTGAAACGGCGCTGAAACAGTTAAATATGGTGCAAAAATAAGAAATATATAGTTAGATACGTTGCAACAACTATTGAAACAGTCTGAAATAGCATTGAAACGGTATGATACATTCTAAAAATAGTTATATATGTTGCAAAACAACCTAAAACGGTGCAGAATTAGTTAGATACGGTGCTAAAACAACTTGAAACAGCATAGATACAGCGAGATACAGATTGATACGGAGCAAAAATAGAGTAGATACAGCAAGATACAATGCTGAAACAGCCTGAAACAAAATGTAAAGAATAATGTGAAACAACGCAAAAAATGTGAAATAGTTTAGAAACAGTGAGAAACAACGAACAAAATTGGATGAAACAATGCCGAAATAGTTTAGAAACTACTAGATACCGTCTAGAAGTAGTTAGATACGGTGAAAAATAATGTAGATACAACGAAATACGGTGTGGTTGGTTGTTGAGATACAACGAGATACAATGAGATACAAGGTGGTTGGTAGGTGAGAGACAACAAGATACGATGTGGCTGGTAGTTGAGATACAATGAGATACGATGTGGTTGGTAGGCGAGATACAATGAGATATGATGTGGTTGGTAGGCGAGATACGGTTAGATACGAGGTGGTTGATAGTTGAGATACAGTGAGATACAATGAGATACGATGTGGTTGGTAGTTGAGATACGATGTGGTTGGTAGGCGAGATACGGTTAGATACGAGGTGGTTAGTAGTTGAGATACAGTGAGATACAATGAGATAAGATGTGGTTGGTAGTTAAGATACGATGTAGTTGGAAGGCGAGATACGGTAAGATACGGTGAGATAAAATGAGATACGATGTGTTTGGTAGTTGAGATACAATGAGATACGATGTGGTTGGCAGGCGAGATACGGTTAGATATGAGGTGGTTGGTAATTAAGATACAATGAGATACGAGATAGTTGGTAGTTGAGAAATATCAAGATACAGTGAGATACAACGAGATACAGTGAGGATGGGATGAGGAAAAGTGATATTGGGGGAAATTGGAGGAGTAAAAATGAAATTGGGGGAAAAGGTGGGAGGAAAAGTAAAATTGAGAGAAATATGAGGAATAAAAGTGAAATTGGGGGAAATGGAAGGAGTAAAAATGAAATAGAGGGAAATGTGAGGAGCAAAAGTGATAGTGGGGGAAATAGGAGGAAGAATGTAAAGATTTGTTATGTTAAGACAAAATATTGCTATATTTTTGTTATGTTTGTAATTAACTTGTGTTTTCCTCTGTATAGGGTTATTTTGCTAAATGGTTGATATGTTTGGTAATTAAGTTCTAAAAATTGTACTTTTGTGTAAAAATTCTTTATTTTTTTGCAGCTCTTTTCTCCAGTTTATAAATAATCATTATTATATTTAGTTGTTAATTTAATTTTAGAAAAAATAATTAAATTTCATCATGATTAAATAATAATATTTTTTAAAAAAAATAGTTCGGTCAATACAACTGAATATTCTGCCAAATAGTAACACATTATATATTAATTTTAATATTTTTAATTTATTGAAATGTCCCAAACTCGGACCTCATAGGCGAATTTAGCTATTACTTACAGTAACAAGAACATTTCCCCAATGAGTGACAATAATTTAGTCCAGTGATTTTCTTCAAGCGAAAGTCATTTGTTGGAGCTTTTCACAATGGCCTAAAAGTCTAAGAATACCTATTACTGTATATGGAAGTAATCCCTAAGAATATTTAAAGCACATGCTATATTTGTGCCGTCTCAACAGGCCAGATAACCTAAATAAAATATAGGAATTATTTGTATATCGCATGCTTATTTTATGCATATTATGTGTATAATCTATGCATGCTGAATAGAGCAATTATTTTTGTAAAGTTCTCATATTTCTTTGTAATAGAATGTCGCACTATTTATGGGTTATTTTTAGGTTTTTACATAAATAGCAATCTATATGAAGATGTTTACTATCATTTAACCCTTACTTTATGTAGCCACACCATTACACTAAAATAATGGGAAAAAATCCTAGTGTTAATAATTATTTAACACTATTTCTCTTAAATAAAATATATGTATCAATGTTAAAAAAATAAAGAAATATGAAACACTAGTATTGAAATTTGATATTTATTTTCTTCCTAAATTTAAGGGATACCATTCAATTCTAAATATTATGCCATGAGATAAATTTGGTATATAACAACATACACCCATGTTTTAGAGACGATTTTAGGTTTTTTTTTTTTCCTTTTTTCCTCCTTAGTTGCCATATTTAATATTTGCACAAATGAAATACATATCACTTTAAAATAAGAGAATAAATATTAAAATAAATAAATATTGAATACACAATAGATATAAAGAGCGATATATTGTGTTAAAATAGTAAATAAATATTCAATACATAATATGTTAAAATATTAACTGAATAAATATTACATACACTATATGTTAAAATATTAAGTGATTAAATATCACATACATACAAAATATCATGTATTTAATATTTATTTATTAGATACACGATATGTATGATATGTAATATTTATTACATATCGTGTATTTAATAATTATTCACTTAATATTTTAATATATTATGTCTGTACTATTTATTTAGTTAATATTTTATAGTTAATATTTATTTAATTTTAAATAAAGAAGAGAGAGGACAAAAAACATGGGATATTGAATCATGTGTGAAAGTGGAAGAGGAATAGATGTGCATTCATCGTAGTGCCTTAAATAACACACACTTAATTACTTGACATTTAGGGATTTAAAATATTTTGGGTCTTATCTTAATTTGTGATTAATCCCTAAATAGAAGGGATAAATAGTTAATATCTAATTGCAGTTAAAATATACAATTTAATTAATAAATATTTGAAAAAAAAGGAAGATGAATGGCTAGAGAAAGAAAGGGAGTGGAAAGGGGGTTAGGAACAGTAAATAAGTACTATGAATGTGTTTAGGGGGTAATTTTTCCTGTTTACATAACTATAATAAAGGTTTGCCATTTTTACCCTGTGTAACACGGTTTAGCAAAAAATGACCCGGCCCCCACTAGTAATATCTCTCAACAACCAATTATGACGCATGTTCTCGTTCCGTGCCTTTCCAGTTGAATTGTTTTGGAGTCTTGACAGTACAATACTTGTCATCGACTCCCTCCTCCCGTGTTTAACAAAATTGCCTTGAGATCTTGGCAAATAAGACACCTTTGAAGTCTTGGTAGGGCAACATCTGCCCTCTACCCATTGACTTCAAATAAACTGCCTTGAAATCTTGGAAAATAGAATATACTAGTACTCGACCCCTTCACCTCATTCTCTCAACTAAATTACCTTGAAATCATGGCAAATATACAGCGCTTGCCCTCAGCTCTTTCACCCACTCTACTAGCTATATTATTTTGACGTCATGGCACGACAATACTTGCCAACCTGGAGATCATTTACTTAAAACCATGAAAATAAGGGACAAACCCTTTCAAACAATCAAATTTGGGGATACCGGATAAAATTACTTTGTCTTTGAAGCTTTCCTATTGCAGAAAACTTCATCCCTTGTGACCTAAATTGACTGGTTGTGAGGGTTTATACCCCTTTTCTATGGTTGTGGGAGATTATACCCATTCTTGTAACCACGAGAGCATATTTGATTTCAACTTTTTACGGATGGCAAAATTAGTCAATTTCAAAAATTACAAGAGCAATTCTGGATATCTTTTTCATTTTTAATGACTCTGTTAGTTGGAGCTAGAAAATAAGAACAAATATGAGTCAATTTCATAATTTTATGACCTGATTACTCTAACTTTAGATGGAGTGTAAAAGTAGACCAATACTCGAATCACAACAAAAATTTAGGACCTTTCACTTCATATGAAAGTTCACATAAATAATATACTTTAATACCATATATTATACACTACAAAGAAAGGGTACTTACCAGCAGTTTTTTTATTCCAGCGGTTAGGCTAAGTGTCGCTAAATTTACATTTTTGCAGCGGTTTGTTTATCTGCTACTAAAACAAGTAATTTAGCAACGATTTTTTACATTTTGCGGCGGCTTAAAGTGTGTCGTTATTTAGCAACGCTTTTGGACTTTTCCCAACGGTTGGACATTTTGTCTCACACCGGCAGCTTAGAGCATCGTAAAATTTTCGCTCAAAGGCCAGTTTTGCCATTGATCTTTGCTTTGTGACAACTTTTTTTATTGGTTTTGCATGAGAGGCTACTTTTGGAGGGCTGAAGTTCAACTTCAGCCCACAAGGGTTGAAGTTTACGCATCTATGCCTAAAAGTTTAGCCCTTGCGGGTTGAAATTGAACTTTATATCTTAGGCATGAAGTTCAGCCCACAGGGATTGAACTTCAGCCCACAAGGTTTGAACTTCAGCCACAAGAGTGGAAGTTCCAAAAAGTGGCTCTCATGTAAAACCGCTAAAAAAAAGTGGCTTCAAACCCAAGACCACTGGCAAAGTGGCTATTCGTGCACTTTGTCCTGAAATTCGCTCAGAGGCCAATTTTGCCACTAGCTTTTGCTTTGAGGCCATTTGCCACTTTTTGGAACTTCAATTCTTGTGGGCTGAACTTCATGCCGAACTTCCAAAAAATTTCACCGCATGCCCTCCATAAGGAGTGGTTTTGCAAAATTGCCCGCGCTAAGGAATGTTTTAGCAAAATGCCCTTATTTAGTCCGGAGCCAAGACTTCAAGGCAAAAATTTTGTGAGTCTTGGCAATTGGCTATACTTCTACGGAAAGTACTGTTTTGCCAATACGTCAAGTTATATGGCGAGAACGTAGGAAAAAGACTGGAAGGGCCAAGTGCCAAGACATACGACGAAGTGCGGCAAGTGTTGCCTTTTGCCAGTACTTGCAGTTCAAGTGTTTGAAAATCGAGCAAGGGTAAAAGGCAAGTCTTGCCTTTTGCCAAGACTTACGGCCAAGTGCGGCAAGTATTGCCTTTTTCTAATACTTGAAGGAATAATTGTTGAAAAATGGAGAAATATAAAGGAAAATCTTGGCCCCGACCTAAAAACTTGACAGGGGTATTTCCGTTCGGATTTTTTTATTAAACCTTAACGGAAGCATTTTTGCAAACAATCTGTTAGTGCGGGCAAAAAGGCAAACCATTGCTTACCGCGCCATATTTTTGCAAATCAGCCCCGAACTTCAGCCCACAAGGGTTGAAGTTTACGCATCTATGCCTAAAAGTTCAGCCCTTGCGGGTTGAAATTGAACTTTATACCTTAGGCATGAAGTTTGGCCCACAGGGATTGAACTTCAGTCCACAAAGTTTGAACTTCAGCCCACAAGAATTGAAATTCCCAAAACTATTCTCTCATGTAAAACCACTAAAAAAAGTGACCTCAAACTCAAGACTACTGGCAAAAATGGCTATTCATGCACTTTGTCCATCTTTATAAGCAGAAGCTCACAATGATATAGCAACGTGCTCCCAAGGATGAGATGCAGATCTAAGCCTAGAAGTTAGGCCGGCCCAGTTCATTGTTAGAAAAAGGATTTATTACACTACTAGTTTTAGTCACGCACTTCGCACGTGAACTATATCGATAAATATAAAAAACTTTTAAAAAAGCATAAATTTCATTAGATAGTATGGTTGACTAATTCAAATATGTGGAACGTGCGTGAATCTTTGTCAATGAGAATATGTTTGATTTCCATTAAAAAAAGAATAATTAGTTCTTGTAATTTATGAGTGGTGATTCTATTTAACTAAACTCAATAATGAAAAAATAATATCATTCTATTTATCACTTTAAGGAATTGGTCTAAGAGGCATCTTGAAAGAACACACTAATTTGGCTTTAGAATTAGTAATTGCACAACTATTTGTATTAGATTCTGGTTTAAAATTTTAAAATCAAGATCTAATATTATTTCTGAATACTTCCATCCACAAAAATATCTCTTAGTTCTTTTCTAGTAATTATGATGAACAAACAAAATAACAAAAAAATGGAAAAATAAATTAAAACTTGAAGAAAGTATTTGAGGATACAAAATACCACATAACCACACAAATTGACGGCAACACACAAAAATATTTACAATTTAGATAATAGGAAGGTTAACAAATGAACATAAAGTGTAGGAATAAAAATGAGACTTGACGAACATGAAGATAAAAAAATAGACATAAGCGCCTGCAAAATTATACTAACCCAAACAAATTACCAATTTTAGAGTAAACATAAAATTCATCACGAAACAAATAGGAAAAATAGAAAATTTAATCCAAAAACAAAATAAAAGTTTAAGAAGGAAAAAAGAACGCAAAAACAAAGAAAGAAAACACACCTTTTTCTTTCCAATTAGCTGGATCTGTAAGTGCAAGGGACTCGACTTAACTTCTCAGAGAATCTGCGATTCAAACTAAAATAAAGCAAAAAAAGGGGACCTTTCCCATAATTAAAAAAATTAATTAGATAAAATATCAAAAATAATTGAGGTGTATAAGTAAATTCAAATTTAAAAGAAATAAATTTCTAAAGTGAATTCTCCAAAATGAAAATATAAATAAAAAAATAAATTTGAAATCGTTGCTCCTTATGCACTTATGAGACCCAAGATTCTGATAATAGTCTCTTCATTTGCTCACCGTTTCAATTAGTTGAACTTAGATGTGTATTGTTCAAGTATCTTTTATAAAAAGTTGTGAAATTTGCACTGATTTCTGAAGTAATAATGGCCGGAATGTGAAGAGGCAAGATGGTTGCAAGATGGTCACTCACTTTCTCACTTAGAAGATTCCATGTATATATATATATATATATATATATATATATATATCTTCTTCATTCAATTTTTTACTTTTTAATTTTAATTTTTAAATATTAAATATTGTGCTATAGGGGCAAAAAGGTCGTTTACTTTTTACTACAGGGATTGGCTCTTTTAGAATAACTAGTTTTAGGTACGCGCTTTGCGCGTGTGCCCTGCATTAATAAATAACAATTTTTAAAATATATAAATATCACAAAAAAATGTTTTTGAGTTAAAATAAAGTTGACGGATCATGGGGTGGCGGGGGGGGGGGGGGAATAAAAAGAAAAGAAAGATAAATTCAAGTCTATTAATAAGAAATAATTTTTCTAATTCACTCGAGATAGTACAGGTAAGGACTACGTATACTTCTCACTCCCCTAACCCCACTTGTAATAGGATTATAGTTGGTGTGTTGTTGTTTTAGATAAATTCAATTTCATGAATATAAAGGAACGAATGGTGTACATTCAACAATTGATGGGTAGGCTTACAAACTATTGGCAAAATACTTGAAAATGAAACACACAAAGTAACATATTCTCCTTACAAAAGCAGTAATAAAATACATAATTGAATTGCACATGTCAAAATCAATGTAAAAATTTGTAAATGTCACTCACAAGAAGATAGGATTACTAACACAAGGATCAATCTAAAATACAAAAATAGGCGATTAAAAGTAGCATATTGATATGAGAACTATTTCATATGTGATATTCTACATCTGAAAATAAAATTGGGACTCAATTTTCCCATTTGGTCAGTATCCGTATAGGATGAACGACAGAGAACAACAAACATCAGTTTCTTCTAAAACAAAATTAAAACTTGGCTTGCAATTGAAGCAAACTCTATTTGACTTTTTTACAACGTCGTCAACAGACTCAACATATTCATTTGTACCTTATACGTAATACCATGAAAGAATGATAAAGGACTAATTGGACCTCCTCAATATATAATCATACATCCATACATGCATAACTATCCAAACTGAGAAGTGATCGTACACTTACATGAAAAATTCAATATTAAGATCCATCTTTCAACCATCTAAATTGCAAAGTGAGAAGTGATGAAGCCGATCCATCTTGCGTAATATTAATACAAATTTCTTTGATCATCTAGCTCAAACTAATCCTCAATCTCCATGTAGCTTTGGCTCAAAATAGTGACAAAATTGTAGGCATTTTCTCTACAATGCAAAACAAAAAGAAATATTAAAGGAAAAAGTTACACACAAGTATATACTCCATAAAAG
Organism: Petunia axillaris subsp. axillaris; assembly: GCA_029990575.1. Lineage (NCBI taxonomy): Eukaryota > Viridiplantae > Streptophyta > Magnoliopsida > Solanales > Solanaceae > Petunia > Petunia axillaris. Next base: position 3,860,878 of record JARKNS010000001.1, on the reverse strand, counting down.
AAGAGATATGGGAACCGTGGACATCACTTTGTCAAGAAAAATAAGGTGAGACGACCAACATATCTAGTGTGTTAAAAAATAATCTTAGAATAAACACAACTGTTGATATTTCCACTATTGGATATCCCAGAGCAATATTCTTAGAATTTGGCATGAATTTAAAAAGAACCTTAGATCTTAACTATTAATTAAGAGAAGTGAAATGGACTCAGAGGATTAATTAGAGATTCTATTAAATATTATAAACTGGATAACGTTGATTATATGTTCAATGCATGAAAGGATTTCAGTGGAGGCTATTTTTTTTAAACTAATATTGATGGTACAATTAAAAAAGAAGGCTTCCATTAAATTAATATTTGTATGTTAAAATAGGGGTAGTTTAGTAACCTAAAAATATAATGGGGGTATTTTAGTAATATGACCTTATATTAGGGAATTTCCACTTTTATAATGCGTTGCACGTTGTATCTTATACTAATTATAAATTTTAGAATTTTTAAATAAAATCTAAAATTTAACAAACATGAAATACCCTCAAACTTCACACCACAATTACGATGTGTTTTCTTATACTTTTAGTGCATTGTAGTTTTTTTTTTTTTTGTGGGACTCGTGGAAGGGTCATACCCCAAAAGGATGTGATATAGATAATCTACCCCAATACATCTTAAATGAAGAAACCTTTACTCGCGTTAAGTTACTATAAAAAAATACTTCCATCAAATTGAATGTTAATGTTGGCGTGATAGTTTGTGTACTATATATGAGCACAATTTTCCTTTTATATATAAACTGCAAAAATTTTATTGAAAAATATATTTGAATTATAAAATATATCTTAACTAAATAAACTAAGGTTCCTAAAAATAATGAATTAATATTGACCATGTTTAAAAAAGATTATACCCACATTACCATAGAAGTAAAAGTAGGTCTGATGTCTTACTAACCATTATAACTATTTGTGGATCAGACATTTGATTATTTATTTTCATAAAGGGATAGTTTTATTTTTTTTAGTATCGACTCCGCTATAGCACAAATTAAACTGTGAATCCATAAACAAAGTAAATAAAACTTACCACCATATTCTTTTTCTTACAAACCCCTCAATGTATAATTTCATTGGCGGAAACTAAACAAAGTAAAACTAATGCAAGTACACCAAAATTATCGGGGTAGATACTGAAAATATAAGAAAAAAGAAACATGGCAAACCGATTATTCCAGATCACAATGCATGTATTTGTCAAAGAGAAGTGAAAAGAAGCAGTACCGCATCACTGATTTTCAGCTGTGATTGTTGTCGCTATCTCGAAGTATTAGTTAGAACTTATCAAACCAAATAGTTGTTAATATAGAAATTTGCACAGGATTGCAAAACAAATATCAAAATAAAAAGTTTATAAAGTATACTTCTCTTGTACACAGTCTTGATATATCCATGCTAGGAGTATCGCAAAAGACTTGATAAATTATAGCTGATTTTAATAAAATGGTGTGAGTAAGTATTAATTAATGTGTAGATTCATTGTAGGCATAGGAATGAACTCGAAACTCCCAAATGAAATACATGTACAGGAATTCTAGACAACAATTAATTGCTCTATTTGTTCAAGCAGGAAAACATAGTTAACCGGTTGTGTAGTCCTACTCAATTGACTCTAACAATTAACTCGGACCAGATATTAATGGGAAATTTACGAAAATACCCATCAAAATTAAAATATTTACCACCTCTACCCATAAGTTTCATATTTACAAGACCTACCCATAAACTATTTACATGTCCTACCCATCTAGACTTGTATACTATTATTTATACAGTATACCTTAAAGGTATACATCCATATCTACACTTGTATACTATACACTCATAAGGTATATATCTAGACTTGTATACTATACACTCATAAGGTATAACAAAGGTATACAGTAATAAATGGGTAGGTTTTTTTTTTGATAAGGTAATATATGGGTAGGTTGGGTAAATACTTTTAATTTCATGGGTAGTGTAATTTTTAATGGGTATGACTTGTAAATACTTTGCATTTTATGGGTATATAGTGTAAAAAACCCGACATTAATTGAACCATGGGCCTCCTTACTTTATACGGTTAACATGCATGTTTTTGAAGAAAATTACATTTATTTATTTGTCAAAGGTGCTATGGTCAATATTATAGGGGGGTATTTAGGTCTTTCACTTTTTACATTAGAGATTCCCACTTTTATATTAGTATGATGATATGATATACCCATAAAATTCAAAGTATTTATAAGCCATATCCATTAAAAATTACACTACCCATAAAATTAAAAGTATTTACTTAATCTACCCATTCATTACTGTATACCTTTGTTATATCTTATGAGTGTATACCTTTAAGGTATACTGCATAAATAATACTAATATACAAGTCTAGATATGGATGTATTCCTTTAAGGTATACTATATAAATGATAGTATACATGTCTAGATGGGTAGGACATGTAAATAGTTTATGGATAAGGCTTGTAAATATAAAACTTATGGGTAGAATTATATAAATATTTTAATTTTGATGGGTATTTTGTAAACATCCCTTAGAAAAATTCAGATGATATGCACACATGGGACAATATTTGAGATATGGTCCAAACAAAAGTCGCATCTTTATCTTGCAACAACCAACAACAGTCGTTAAACCAGTTGCGAATTTAGCCATGGATTTAGGATTCGGCGGAACCCACTGACTTTGATCTATACCCTATATTCATCTTAAAAAAATTTATATAATATGTACAAATTATTAATTTAGAATCCAGTAATTTGAAAAGATTAGAACCCTGAACCCAGAAACTTTAAATTCTGGACCCGCCTCTGCGTTAAACAGATGATAAAGCCAGCGGTTATTCCAACCGTTGATTTCCAAAGCGTTGGAATTAATTATTTGTACGCTAGATTTAGCCATAGTTTCATGGTTCGGCGGAACCCACTGACTTTGATCTATACTCTGTATTTATCTTAAAAAATTTATATAATATGTACAAATTACTAATTTAGAACCCAGTAATTTGAAAAGATTAGAACCCTGAACCCAGAAACTTTAAATCCTGGATCCGCCTCTGCGTTAAACAGATGATAAAGCCAGCGGTAATACCAAGCCTCGTTTTCAAAGCGCTGGAATTAATTATTTGTACGTTGGATTTAGCCATGGTTTCATGGTTCGGCGGAATCCACTGACTTTGATCTATACCATGTATTTATCTTAAAAAATTTATATAATATGTACAAATTAGTAATTTAGAAATCCAATAATTTGAAAAGATTAGAACCCTGAACCCAAAAATTTTAAATTTTGAATTCGCCTCTGCATTAAACAGAGGATAAAGCCAACGGTTATACCAAGCGTCGGTTTTCAAAAAGCTGGAATTAATTATTTGGCCTTTTTTTTTTGTAGTGATAGCAGATTACCTGATTTACCATTTTTATTGATAATCTCACCTGTTATGGATTTATCTATAATTAACGATAGTGTAAAAAATATTTTGCTCTATCAATACATAGATGTTAATTTAATTCATTCAAGGTGGCTTGAAAGGCCTTGGGAGCATATAAGCTGCACTGCACAGTACATGCCGAATTTCCAATCCTGCTACTTCAATTCTGATGAGGCTTTTCAGAGGCAGCTTAGCAACACTGTTAGCTATGAGCCCGTGAAAGACCTTTACAACTAAAGAGGACTTGACATGTCCTAGAAGGAGGTATAGGTTGGGTAACTGCAGTCAAAGATTTGAGTTGATCAGAATTTAAATGAAAATAGGCCTAATACTCTCTGAAAAGAAACTAGGACTGAAATAATATAATACCTACGGCTTGTATATCAGTATTATTAAAACAATTGATGTACTGAGATACGTTAACTACGTTACTTCAGAAAGAGATGTACTTAAGTGATGAGATAGAAAGTTTGAAAGGATCAACAATTTAAATTTCTCACATTTTGTCTTAGATATAAAAATTAACTTTCAAAGTTTAAGTTTTTTTTTTTCCAAAAGAAAGGAGTTTAATTTGCTTACTACCTTTAAATAAAACCAGCCTAGAATTGTAAATAAGGAGCAGGTTTAGAACTTAGCTTGGCTCAATTTATTGACCTTAACTCAGTTGATTAATTGCACTTAGTTGGCTCAGTTTAGCTGGTTAATTTGCCCAAAAACAATTTATTAATCTAGAAATTACTGATAAAGTTTGACGGGATGCTGCAGAAACAATTTTAAATAAAACTCTTGAACATGTACTTTTAATTCACAATTGGTGTTGTAGTTTAACTCTATTTTAGCTAATATTTGGATTGAGATTAGCTTAAATTGAGCGATATGGAAACTCAAAATTATAGTCTATCTTGACTTACTTGGACTAAGACATTTCACAATAGTTGTTGTTGTAACGATTCTATTGTAGACGAAACATAAATGAACGTTAATGTTGTACTGAACTTTAAGTCCTTGTTGGGTTAACACCAAAAAAATATAGTAAGACGGATTTGGGTATAATTGAAATACCAAGTCCATGAATTAATTGGAATTGTTATTGTCTTAATTGTAAGTGGCTTGAAGTACACTTCCTCATTTTTATTTTATGTGAATCTTTGACAGTTGACATTCTAATTGCATAAAATTGACCAATATTTTATCAAGTATATTTTCACCATATATTGTTATAAGAAGAGTTGTATCTTATAATATTTTTGTATCTTTAAATTTAAATTACTAAATTAATCTAATCAGTTTAGCTAAAAAAAATTGTCAAATTAATTTTGGAAAAGATAAAAAGGTTCATGTAACTGGAATTGGAAATATAGGTAAATAATTAAAAAAAAGAATGGAATATATAACACCAAAGATTTGATTGATGTGACTATATATGTGAGAGGTGTTTATGTTAACTTGTACTAGTAGCCAACCTACGTCCCAAAGTGAATAGCAAGAAGCAAGAGAGTCCCAGAGATAGCCTTGTCCAGAAGAATAAATGCTTGAGATATGATAAGATAGTTAAGAGGGAAAATCATTACACATCCTAACTAACACATCCTTCTAAGAGAGTGTGTGTCTTCCTTTCACCAAAATGGTAAACCTCCTTTTGTTTAAGTTAACTTAAACTGGAATTGGGATGATACATCAAAATCAACCCATTCTTTAAGGCAACACAGGTATTAGATGAAAAACTGCGTGATAGTTGTTATTATACTGTGAGTTATGACTAGTGAATCTGAAGGTGATCATACTTATCTTTCAGCAACTTTTGTTAGACTCGAGAATAAAAATCTTTAAACTTTTTAAAATTGAAATTTCCTCCTATTATTCGAACACTGATAGTATATATATATATATATATATATATATATATATATATATATATATATATATATATATATAAAAGGAGGATAGTAGTTAGTTTAGTTAGAGAAGTTGTTAGAAAAAAAATTAGGACAACATTTGTAATGACTTATAATTCAAATTTAAATTGATAGATAAATATTTAAATAAATTATGAGAATTATAGTAAAATCATAGTAAATTTTTTTTGAATTGAAAGTTGAAGATAAGAATAAAATATATAAGGATAAGATATCTGTTCAAAATATTTAGGTCTTTTCAATCTGTAGAACAAACCTTATCAGATAAAGCCTAAGTTGAATTTCACATTTGAATTGGCAAGATTATGCCGACTTCTTCGAATTTGTGGAAAGTAAACCGACTTCTTTTCTGAGTTATAAGATTAAGACATTAAGAGGGGGAAAAAAGAGAGGACTCATCTAGATATAAACTGATAAAGTTTATTTTTAATTTCTAGCTAATTGTAGTTAACATATAATAAGTTTAAATTAAATTCGTCCATCTATGCTTCGAAGTAGTTTGCAGCTTGAAAAGATAAGAATGATGCATTAATGTTCACTATCAGTACTTCGAAAACTTTCACATAATATGTGTTAATCTTATTATCAAAACGTTTGATATTTGATTTGAATGTTTCAATCACACATAGATGGTTTATTTTAACGTTAATTACTGGGAAAGTGAGGGCAAGAGTTCCTTTTTAAAGAAAAATATTGAACTAATCAAAATAATATCTCAAACATAATCTGCACAATTTTTAGTGGCATTATATTTATTAGTCGTCTATATCTATTTATAAGGAAAACTTATCCCTTCAAAAGAGGTATGATTTTTTATGAATTTAAATGAAATTTGAGTTGGAGTAAGTTTCCAAGTTTAAACTACTTATATATATATTCCCTTAATGACACATAAATCAAAATTAACATCTGTTGTTCTTTTCTTTCTTTTTGCTTTTGATCATTAGCTCAATTCTTAATTCGTAAGAAGAGTTCTTTTATCTCGCCCTATTTGCTACAACATTAATGTTTTATACTTTGTTTTAGTTGTGTGATTACTAATAAGTAAACTAATTTTTGTATGGTAGCATCTCCATACGTAGTTTTTATCAAGATATATATCTTATTCTGCAGTTTTTCATTTTGTTAAAAAAGCTAATTTATTAAATTTTACAGCTTGGTTAAGAGATTTTGCGACCCAACATAGTTCCAATGGAGAAGCACAGTAAGAAAACTTCGCAGAATGAATATTAGATACTGACAGTGGAGAGTTGGTTTTGTTTTCCTCTCTTACTATGTGCTATCTATTTTTGGTGATTATTTAGAAAGAAACAGACTATACAAGGATAGTTGTATATTATTTTCCCTTTTTTCTTAAATATATCTTTGCTTCCCCTGCTATTTATATATAGAATTCCAATAACTTTGCACTTTTGTACTACATTATACGTATAATATTTTTTCCATTTTATATGATAATGCTCTTTTAGTCTGTCAAAAAAGAAATGAAAAAATGCATTTATATATTTTGGAAGTCATTAGTTATATTGCAGTAAATTTTATGTTGTATATAATAAGACTTAAATTGGATTGAGCGATAATATTTTTAATGAAATGTTTTTAGTTTTATATATACTTGCTGTTGAAGTTTCACTACCTTTTATTTTCTTAATATTTTCTTTGCTAGCAATTTGCATAAATAATTGAACTTACTCTATTTCATGTTTTGTTTTTAGCAATTTAATTGGTAATTTCTGATTCATATATTTTATATGAAAACTTTGAAAATATTTATGATGTTTTTGTTGCAAAGAACATAAAATTATATATGAATCAAGGATTAGATAAACTAGTTTAATATTTCACTAATACGAAAGCACCCGGTGAATTAAGAAACTGCAGGCAGATAGATCCATATCATGTGTTATTTCAAATTTTATCCCAATTGAAGTCCAAAGAGGAGGAATTGGTAGAGTCCTAAGAGAAGCTGAACAAACATCTTCAAGAAGTTCATGAGAAGAAACATAATTTTATAAGATTTTCATTGTCAATATGAGTAGTAAATGTAAATAACAAAAGAAGTGCAGAGGAATGTGTAAATTACTGTATATCAATTGTCTTGCGATTCGTTTATCTATTAGTAAATAAATGCTGAATATTCTATTATTACTTCGTTGATTAAATTACAAATAGCTATTGATATCACTAGATTATATGAGTCTCTAATATTTTATATTGATATATAAATGGCGACATTCTTTTGGAATAATAAAGAAAACACAAATATTTTTTATTGATGTGGTTAGTTTTGAAATTATAGAAAGATGAGAGATACTCTGTATTTTATTTGGTTAATTTTTAATTTAATTGAGAAATTCAGAAATGTTGATGTTTTAAAAGATATAATATTTTAAATATGGATACAACATAAATATTTGAAATGTATGCAAAAATGATAACCAATGAGAAAACAATTAGCGTTAAAGATATAGCATTGTAGGACTTAACTGAATTTGAAATAAAAAAGCTTAATTATGAAATATTTGAAACAAGAGAATATGAATTTTAAAATAAATAAATGTCTCGCATGGGTACATTTTAATAATTAAAGTTAGAACTCATAATTCTGGATTGAAATAAAGACGATGGAACTTTAATTTCTTATTGCATATAAGACAAAAATTACTTAACTATAAGAATTTACGTAAACTCATTGGTTATATTTTAAAATATTTTTAAAATTCAATTTACTAATGAATATCATATTGTTTGAGGGTACGGGTAAAATGCTAAATTGTAAATATCAGTTTGAATATAACTATAGGAAAATCTTCAGAAACTGAGATATTGATAGTGTGAGGATGTACATTGGACTAATATAAATATTAGAATAAGGTATGTAAATAATATAAAAGAGTTTTTGATAAATTTAGACAATTCAAGAAAGTAGGGGTGTCAATGGTTATTTGAAAATCGGCTATAACTGATCGATGTGAACCATACCGAATCAATTTGTAGGTTTTTAATTTGTAGGTTTTTCAAAATAAAACCGTAGGTTGTTATGTAAATTCATAACCGTACCACACATTTGGTTAGGTCTTTATTTTCAAAAGATAAATTAAAAAAAAAGGTACCAAATCGAGCCGAGTATATTTATACGCATAAAATTACATTATATACGCAATTTATTAGTATAAATATATATAATTCAATTAATTTACTTCTTAGATTCATAAAGACTTATATTTATTTTGAACTTTGAATTTGATTCATAATGATGGTCTAACTTTTTTTTTTTAATCTCAATTTTTATCCAGATACTATTATTTCAGAATATGGTATACTTCATATTTCTTAATGAATTATTTTAGGCACATATTTTCAAATATTCAACTAAATATGATATTATTGTTTTCTCTAATATCGTTGACTTAAGTAAAACGAAATATATGTTCTTATTAGTCACAAAAATCATATAAGTTTTTCTACAGATGTGATACTTATTGTTCAATATTGTTGTCTTTTATGTCAAAAACACATTTTTGTTTGTGAGATAGTTCTAAATAATATTTTTAGAAAAATCAAAAGTTAATCGAACCGTACCAAAACCTATGCGGGACGGTTTTAATAATACAAATTTTGGTTATATATACTAAAATAATCAAAAAATTAATATGGTACAAAATTTTAAAAATAACCGACCAAACCTATCCATTTACACCCCCTATAAGAAGGTGAAAAATAGAAATATCTAAAAAAGATTAAAAAAACTTAAGAGTAAGAAATATATATAGTTATATACTGACGTTACATTAAATATGCAATCAAAAATATTTACTAGATATAGTTGTTATGACTTTTGAATATTTCATAACTTATTCTCTGCACACCGGGAGTACTTAAAGAAATATTGATTTAGTTAATATTTTTAACATAATTCGCGCATCGCGCAGGTACTTAGACTAGTTTATAATTATTATTAGAAACTCGCTAGGTTTAAAGTCAGGTTAATAGGTTAATATGCTTCCTGAAAGTTTATAAATAAATTCATGAATTGGGGATATGATAAAGTATTTATCAAGTAAGAATTTAGGATACCGAAAATAAATTTCTCAGATTCATCAAAGACAATGTTAAATGTTGAATCAACATATCAGGCTTATCATGATTTTTATATATATATATATAACTTCCTTGGAAAATTCTTTTTTGTCAGTCTCAACTTATTTCTTGTTAGTAAAAGACCTTACTAACTCAGTTATATTAGGCACCCCTTTTATCCAAGAAATCATGTCTTTTATGGTCACTAACCAAAGCATTCAAATTGAGTGAATAGGAAATAAGATCCTGCGTAGGAAATAAGATCCTCCTCCCTGTTTGAAACCCGTGATTTCAGTAAAATATACAATTTGGATTCTGCCTAAACCCATTCTTTAAAGCAAATCAGGTGGCTACTGCATGTGGTAGTGATTAATTAATATGATCAATGAGTAGTGAACTGAAAGTGATCATACTTAACAGGAGTATCTTTTAGCAACTTTGGCAATAAATACTTTTTCATATATTTTCAAAAAAAATTTGAAAAACATGTTTGTCCATGAAAAATAGTTAATTTTTGAAGATTTTTTCAAAAATAATTTTGAAAAACTAAAAAGTGTTTTTCACCGCCTTTTCAAAAGTATTTTAAAAAATTACTTTTTCTCCACTCACAAAGCTTCTATTTTTATCAAATAAAATTCTATGTCTAAACACAATTTTAATTTTCTAACGCAATTTTTTAACTCAATTTCAAAAACTCTTTTCAAAATTTTTTTGGTATCTATGGCCTCTCGCCTACTAAGACAAATCAAGTGGCAAGGAAACTGCATTAGTGGTTAGTGCACTTTGACGGTGACTATACTCATCGTTTAACAACTTTAAGGTAGTAAGCCTATATTATCCGTTCTTTCAAGGCAAATCAGGTGTCTAGGGTACTGAATGTTAGTGATTAGTGTGATTAATGACTTATCTTTTAGTAACTTTAAGGTAGTGAAAGCTACATTACATTATTTCTTGCTATTTCGGGTGGAGAGTTAGAAAATTTGTTTAGGTAGCTGAAGTGAAGTACGTAGTATTTAATGTTAATTACTTTACTAGATTACTTTGCCTTGATAGGGAAGTTCCAGACGGGCTGAAAAGTGTGCGACATTTTCTGAAAAGTAATGGGAGTAATACTAATTAAAAATTAAAGCGAATGAGAGAAAATGTTAGTCGCTTTTATGGATGGCCATTTGGAATTTGAGATCAAATAGAGAATATAAACTCTTTTAATATGAAAAATGATATTAAATGTAGATACTACATGAGAAATATTACATAGTAACATACAGAAAAAGGGGTTAAATCTCGAACAAATTAAACAAGTATTGGTATCGTAATCATTTTTAGAGTCGAGAATTATTATGAAGAAACTATTGTATTAGAAGACATGAAAAAAACCCCAAATCATTTACGTCATTAGTAGATTGAAATCCTCCATCATTATAATTAGATGTTTAAGAATTCAAATAAAATGCATATGGGTAAAGGAATTTCTTACTGTTTTAGATAGGTCGTCATCGTTGCAAATTCAAATAAGTCACAATAGAGAATTTCAAAATATTAAATATTTACAAAAAAAAGAAGAGACGAGAGTAAACATGAGAGAAGGTTCAATAAAAAATTAAGAAGCTGTTTGGCCATATATACCAAACCTCTTTTGGAAAAGACTACTGAAGTTTAATAAAACTTGTATTTGAAAGTTGAAGTCGTATTTAGACATACATTTTACTTAAAAGATAGTATTAAAATTTTGTGAGTGAAAGAAAGAAAATTTTGAAAATTTTGATGTAGTGGCTCTTCTTCTAAGAATTAATTTTTTCTCAAAAACTTTTAAATTTTTATGGATAAACATGTTTTTGAACAATTATTGCGAGAAAAGTTAAAATTTGTATGGCCGTACGCTAACTAAATACTCCTGATTTAATAAAGTAGGATTAATGCTTATCTGGAAAGTGGAAACTATTTAAGAGACGTGCACCTTACAATAGATTTGATAACCCAATACGCAAAGTGGTCATGATTATATATGAATCTTGCCATGCATGTTCATGTGTATAGCCTGGAGAGAGTAGCTTACTAGGTCTCACTGCCTCCTCAGTCTCTCTTTTATAATCTTTTTTTATATCTTCTCTTCATTTGCAGAAAGAAGATGCAGCTATAGATATTAGAGCCAACAGTTCAGTTAAGTGCCCAAAGGTTTGTACTCTGCGGCTTCAAATGAACCAATAAAATTAATTAAATTGCAATGAGTCAGGACTCAGATGGACTTGCCAGGGTGCTCAGTAAGGGGAGACAAGGTAGGTAGATTCAAATAGTGACAGAGCCAAAGATTGACAAAATAAGAGATCAATGTGTTGCTTTCATGTTGTGAGAATTTACCGCTGGAAAAATGGATAAATTTTTAAAGATCCATCCATGTTATCCGTATAAGATTATCGATTCATTTGAAACGAATAAAATATGGATGATATCCATATCATCGCTTTAATAATGCATAATTAACGTGTCAAGAATGTATTATCACTACCAGTCTACCACCCTTCAAAGTCTTAAAGCGTTTAATTAATTATGGAAAAATGTACTGAAAAGACGTTAGAATGGTGAATGGCACTGCCAGCAGAGAACGACTTCAGCTCTTTCTTATGTATAGAATAGGAATTAGTAGTAGCTACGTAGGAGTTCGTAGTGTAATGTAGATGTGGTCCATAAATTGATTTCCTTAGTAAAAGAGTACGGTTTTCTTAATTTTCTATATAATATAAAATTACTGATCAATTTACGTCATTTTTTGTAACTGTCAATGTCATACACAAGCTAGAAGCTCCAATCCATCTCTTCCTTTTTGCATTGTTAAGAATTTTAAAGAAATTTTACTCGTACCAAATTTTTGCCATTGGTAAGATCGGACACGAATTGGGTCTCAACTCACCAGATGCAGAACAGTTTTCTGGACTATCCAGAGTCTCGTACCCATTACACACCAAATGTAACGTTACATCCTTATTAGTACTATTTGTCTATGAAATTTTTTTGTATATCATTCAGAAATATTATTATAAATATTTTTCTTAAAAAGATTTTGCATACCACTTAAAAAGTATTAAATAATTTTATTATTATAAAAATTTGTAAAAGCTATTTCTTATTGTTAGTTGACTATCCCACTTGATTCTCACTAATTGAAATAGTAAGACCATTTAATATAAATTCAATTCACCAAATAGAGTCATGTGTGAGGTATAAGATGGTTAGAGTCATCTCTAGACAATTACTATATAACCTTGACACTGTTTTTGACATACACCAAGGTTGGCACGACTTTGAAGGTTTATTTTCCAAAAATTGAGACAAAATTATTGTAAGTGGCATGATTACTCAGGCCCAAATTATACCTACTTGTTTTTATGTGTGCACAATTCGAAGTTAAGGATGCTTTTATATTTTACTCATACAAAGTTAAATTAAGGCTTCTGTTATACAAAGTTAAATTAAGGCTTCTGTTTGCGTTTGTTGATTAAAACATATGGATTAGATTTTAGTGACCCGACCCTACTTTTTCAGCATACGAGGTCTAAATACTTTATGACTTGGGAGGCTAAATACCCAAGGCCATCAATCAGTATTGGAGAGAGAATCAAATGTTGAAATTTAAGCAACTTGATGCCTTGATTCGAGCATTTGAGGTCCGTTTTGCATTAAGAACATGATAATGGATTGTTTAAGTGTTTTATGACTCGTTGGTATGGTCTCAATTGAGCTTGAGAGGTGGAAGTTGCATCGCGATCACGAAAGGACAAACAACGATAGCATAAAGATGGAAGTTGACCAGGTCAAGGAGGGGTTTTTCATTGCGAACACGAAATATGTAGTCGTGAACAAGAAGATGATGTGTCATGGAGTTTCGCAAACACATTTATTGATTAGAGTTGTACTTGTGGTCAGAAATTCGTGATCGCATGGTTGGTTGATGCGAACACATTTGTGCTTCACGATCGTGGTCGTGTGACATGATAACGATGGGTTAAAGGACTAGTGACCATTCTGTTAGTCTTCGCGATCGTGTATGGAGGTTGCGCGATCGCGAAGAAGGTCTGTTAAGTATTCAAGGATTAGATCGTAAATTATTTCACCATTTTCTTGAGAAGATGAGCTCGTGCGATCCACCAAATGGAGGAATTTGTTCGTAGTTTTGAGAGAGACATTCTATACTACTGAAGGATTATTATTTTTAATTTTGGCTACGTTTCATCAATGAAATTATGTCATTTAAGAGGATAAATTTCAGAATTTTTTCCATAATTATAAATTGAGTAATTTGAAAAATTGATGGACGTAATGATCTTTAATCACAAACTTAATAATAGATATGACCTTCGGGAGGAATGGGTAATCAAGTTTGAAACTAATTTTGAAATCCGAATTCGATATGTTTGGAGTCCTTCCCCAAGTCTCTCGTTTGGTAATGTTGCTCTTATACTATTTCACTAGTGTTTACGAATGTGCGTCGCACGTTAGCACCTTGTATTGTTAAATAATCAAATTTATATTTTAATATTAAAAACGGTATAAATTCCGTTAACATATCTATGCATAAAATACATGTAATCATCTTTTTCATATTAACGTGTCTGATTTTATTTACTCTTTATTTGTATCTCTTTTCTTAGTCCATCCTTCTCCAATTAATGATTTCACTATTATTTACATGCAAACTATATCAAAAAAAGTATGAGAACTCACTCAAAGGAACAATAACATTAAGAAAGAGATTAGAGGTTCGATCATACATTGACATGAGAAAACCTAAAGTTCTACAAAACTTTGTGTTGAATGTTGTTGAATCGTCTCCCGTGCTAGCAATAGCACTATTTTATATAGAATGTTAAAGTAAATCTAATTAGTAAAACATAATGGTGAAGGGAGAACCTGAAGGCACAAAGAAGATCTAGTGTAGTGTGCGGGGAACAACCAAATGATTTTCAATGTATAAATCAATTTAAACTAAAAGTGGCAACTCTTCGCAAATGGTGGTGGAGACCCTTTGGCTGAGAGCAACAATTGAGTACATGCTGTAGAGGTGTACTTTTTTTTTCTTTTTTCTTTTTTCTTTTCTGAAGTAGAGTATTGTTAAATTTTAGAAGGGTATTATGGTAATCTAACTTTTCCTTTTTTAAGAACATACTTTTATCGTAATATGATTCAATATAATACTTCACATAATATACATGGTTATTTCCATATAAAGCATATATATGATTTCAAAGAAGGTTTTTATAAATTTTGTTCGCGTGATTTACCATCATTTTCATGTAACAAATAAAAATGTTATGTACTGATGGAAGGTGGTGGGATATCACTGGTTATTTTATTGATACTCATGGAGGGGTGAATACATCATTCTCAAATTCTCAGAGCCACTTCATGGAATTCAACATCTCATAAGTCCTCCCTACACTTCTTAAGTAGTTGGCGTTGCGCAAAGAAAAAATTTTCATTTTGTATACACATCATTGACTTTTTTTTTATACCTCAATTAGTTGGCATTGCCCAATTTCCTTTTCACGTTATGAATAAGTTGCCTACTGCACTTACAAATCTTATATCATCATCTCAATGTCAACACCACACCAACCTATATCAAAGATAGGGTGTTTAGAAGTCCATTCTATCAATGATTAAAGTCTTAATCTTGCAATAAACTAGATCCGAAGTGTAAACTTTTGTTTATAGGATACTCCGCTACTTCCACTAGCTGTGTGTGCTATACTTTACCATCTCAAAAGTTTACAATAGTAAGTTGTTTTTGTATAACATATATTTCCTTTCATAACACACTTGAGTGGACTTATCTAATATGACTTCTCATTGATAAGTTGTCATTTTATGAACTTATCTTTATTCTTGGCTTTCGATTTTGAGTCTAAAAACCTTTTATGATGGTGTAAATTACTTGATTTCAGATTAGGTGGTTCGATGACCCAAGAGAAGTGACAAGAGCAAGAAATGGACTGAGTTGATGCGAAGTGGAAGATGAAAGAAAGTGAAGGAAGTCGGCACATAAATGAAGAGCTGGATAATTGATAAGTAGTGTGGCGTGAGATGTGGCGTTCCAGAACTCCACAAGTGTGTTTTGGCAGAAAAGGTCCCCGTCTTTTCTTTTTCATTTTTTTTCTAAGTCTGATTAAGAATAATCATGGACCAAATTAACACTTTTAAAACTTGAGGATTTTTCTTAAAACATACATAATAATGATTTCAAACATTGGGAACAACATACATTTAACCTCCCCCCCTCCCCCCCGCGTGGCTTCTTCAACTTCTACACTTCATCCATGCATCTCCTTTTTCACGCCAAATCTAAACCAAATACTCTCAAGTTCTCTGTGGTTTTCAAGGAATCCGACCAGCAATACAATAAAGTATTATATATAAAAGGTAAACAATGTCATGATCATTTAAATTGTAGTGTAAATCTCGAACCTAGGTTTTTATTTTTAATTTTTTCGTTGACAGTGATTAACGATGCTTTAGGTGTTTGTATTTGTACAAAAGGTGTAATATTGTGTCGAAATTAAATGTCATTATGTATTTTGATGGGTAAAGTAGTTCCGAACTACAAAGGGGATTTTCGATGTTTAGTTGAAATTTTTAGGTTTTTTACATTTTTTGGTTAAATTGCGACGATTTGAAGGTTTTCTGTGAACCAACGCTGCTTTATTTAGTTGCAAATTGAAGTTATTGTTGTTATGTATCTTAACGTTCCGAACACCATAGTAGCTGAGGTTCTAAACACCTAATTGCATGTTCATGATTTTCTGTAAAGATGAAGATGAGCAGAAGAAGCATCCTGCAAAGACTCCCAAAAAGACAATTTCTAAAAGAAAGGGCCCTTCGCCGAAGAAGAAACCTGAGAAGCCTGCTACTTCAAATTCGGAACGTACTCCTAGAGATTTAGAACCTACTCCTAAACGCCCCAGAACAACTAAAAGAAAATTAGTTTTGGAGAGTGACGACGATAGCCAAGGAGAAGTAGTAGGTCCACGAAACAAATGTGATAAACAAGAGGAAAGCCAAAGTCCAGCACCAAGTTACGATCTAAGTAAAGGTGGGGAGGATTTGGAGAGGACTGCAGATGAGGGTGAAAGAAGGGTGGATTTAGATGGCGCCGGTATTGATGAACTGTTAAAAAGTGATTTTTTGAGGACTGGAGAGGAAGATGGTGATCATGAAAAGGAAGAGGAAGATGGTGATCGTGAAAAGGAAGAGGAAGATGGTGGAAAAAAAATGAATAAGCTGATGATTTAAGTAGAGAAAAAGGAGAAGAAGTAGAGGGGGAAGCAGATAAGACAGGGGAGAGTCCAAGAAGCAGTAAAAGAAATAGAAGAGAGGTGGAGGATGTAATTTTAAAAAGAAACTTTCTAAAGGATCGTGAAAAAAGAGTTAAAATAGATGGGGAAGCTGTAAATAATGCAGGTGGAAATGTTGAAGAGGAAGCAGGTAAAGAGAAGGAAACTAGTGAAGGAACATCTGGATTGAAACTGGAGGAAGACCAGGTGATAGTTCAATTGAAACTTGTTATTGTTCGGAACGCCTATGTGGATGTTCTACACGACATATATATGTTCCCAACATCAGCATTAAGGCTGGTAGCTCTCGTTCTGAACACATTACGTAATGTTCCAAACGATTGCTACTGTCGTTCAGAACCTCAGAATAAACATGTTTTGAACATTTACGTTTTTCCTTTAATGAGATTTACTATCATTGTGATTCATTTTATTAATTTTATGCTAAAATTATGTGCAGTATGAAGACGTTGGTCATGCTACTTTTAAGAGTAACGTTGAGGGTCTCTTCAAGACCTTCCTGACCAACAATGAACCTTTTAATGAGAAGATTACTGTTCGTTCTTCGTTGGCTAGGGGTATGATACAGTTCAAGGAGGTTTTGAAAAAATTGCAGGTGAGAAATGGATTTTGCCATCGCTGTTTTGGTCCTTTCTTGCAATTACCGGAATATCCACTGTTTTGCACCAAGTTGGTGCATAACCTCCTCATGCGAAAGATTAATGCAAGAAGCAGAAAGAGGTTTGGATATCCTTCAATGGATTGCCAGCACGTTTTGGTCTATCCGAGTTTGCACTAATGACAGGGCTAAACTGTGGTGCCTATCCAAGTAAACAGTACATGGAAAACATGAATGAAAAGGGGAAGGAATTGTGGAAGTTTGTTGTTGATTATTTCAAGGAGAAGAAGATGAAGGAGAAGGAGGAAGAGATAAAGGAAAAGGAGGAGAAGGAGAATAAGGAAAATGAGGAGAAGGGGAGTGGGAAGCAGAAGGGGAAGAAGAAGGTGGAGGAGTCACCCTCACCCTCACCCTCACCCTCACCCGCCAAGAGGAAGATCAACAAGCCCAAAAAACAAAAACAACCGAAGAAAAAGCAAGCTGTAAAGTCTGGTGACTTGCTTGAGTTGGTATGTTCTAGAACCTGTCCCAAGAAGTGGTATTTAAATCTGTGCATGGTTTGGTTTGTTCATACTATTCTTTGTGCGAGGGATTCCAAATATGGAATAGAGGAATGGGTGGTGCGCTTGTCCGCCGATCTTGAGGCATTCCAGCGTTATCCTTGGGGTAGGATGAGTTTTGAATTAACAACGGAATATCTGATCAAGCCAACAGAACCTCGTACAGAAGGAAGCCATACTTACAATCTTTATGGCTTTCCATGGGCATTCATGGCCTGGGCTCATGAAGCTATACCTGCCTTGAGGCCAAAGGATTTGCCAAAAGAAAAAACAATGCCAAGGATCATAAACAGGCTTACTGAAATTTTTGAAAGAAATACGGACAGGTTGTTTGACCAACATGATGTTCCTGTAAGTATTCCTTTTTCCATATATGTTATGTAATGTTTAGAACAACTTCGTGTTTGCTGAGATATTTCTAATTGATGTTCGGAACATCTTCATGAAGAACCGTCAACACCTTCAGTCAACGATGTTCGGAACATCACGGCTTGATGTTTTCGAACAACATGACTTTGTTCCAAACAACTTTAAAAGATTTTTAAAATTTTGTTGATATTTATTTAATTTCGTTGGGTATATTAACAGGTTGTTCACCCTTTCCTCATTCCTACTGATGACGAGCTGGACATGGATTACTTTCTAGACCTTGTGCCATTTGAAGTCTCCGAGGACGACACAATAGATCGTTTTTGTAAAGTGTTTGAGGATGCTTGCAGCGTTGGTCTTGTTGGTGGAACTACAATTTGTATCTTCAAGAACAATCCTGCAACCCCTCCAAGACAAGTGATATAAATTAAAGCTATAGAAGGAGCAGAAACGATGATGTTTGGAAGTGATGGTGAATATAATGAAGAGAGAATTGGTGGCCTGCAAGATGTAAATATTGACATTGGAAACAAAGCTTATGGTGATGAAGTTGCTGGTATCACTGAAGTTGGTACAGTGAAGAGAAGCTCTAATTGCAGAGGCTGCAAATGTGATGAATGCAGCGGATGGAGGGAAGCAATAGAGCAAAAGATTTTGGCTTATGAGCAAAAGATCATGGGTTATGATCAAAAGATCGTGGCTTATGAGCAAAAGATCGTGCCTTATGAGACAAATAGTGTGGCTTCTGAGCAAATCAATGGTGATTCTTCTGGTGGAGATAGATTCGACATCTCCAAATGTAGCAGTTGCAGTTGCAAAGATTGAAACGATTGGCGTAAAGGCATGGAGATGGAGATGGCGGCCATGTAGGAGACGATTGAGCAGTTGAAGAGCAAAACAATTATAAAACCTGCAAAGGCTTTGAAATCACCACAAACAGAAGAAAAGAAGAAGCATGAAGAAGTTGGTCCGAGGCTTCAAGTGGATATTTACAAGCCATTGAAGCGAAAAAAAGTGGATGCTTTGAACTCATTTATCAGAAAGAGGAAGAAACAAAAATATGAATTTCTTGGACTGCCGATGAATTTCCAAGATTTCAAAGATCCGATGAACAAGACTGTGTGGCTGTGGGACGTTGTAAGTTTATTTTTTAATGATTTTCTGAACTTCACATCGTTGTAGGGAACATACTAACTGAGTTCGAAACATCGTTCTTATGCTTTTTACAACTCAAGAATTTCTAGCTTCTCATAAATTTCTAGAACATCACGAAGTCGTTCCGAACATGGGGAGATGTTTGGAAAGACATACCTTTCCTTCACTCACTTATATTCCAATTTATTTTTGTCTCTTATATGTTCTGCAGTATGTTGAATCTGTGATGACAATGATGCGGGAGAGGTATTTGAATTACCCCTATCATTACGATCAAAGTGACCTAATTTTGGATATGGCATTCTTGACAAACATGAAAAAATGCTACTACCAACTGGAAAAAGAGGCGCAAGATAATAAGGTACCGCTTGATCAGGCGTTGAAGACGTATCAGTTTGATGATGATTATCTGAAGTATGCACATGGAAGGCTACCCTACCCAGGGCGGTAGGTGTTGGGCTGGTGCTAAGAGGATCTTCGCCGTCTTCAACATCAACGACAATCACTACGTGACGGTGGTGTTTGACATGGTTTAAGTGAAGGTTTAGGTGTATGATTGCAATCATAGTTGTAATGATGATGAACACTTCTTTCTAATAACTGTCCCAATTCTCTACATGTTCCCAATCTATATCAGAAATTCTAAGCTATTCAAAGACTTGGAGTCGAATTGTAAGGAAGGAGACATGTGGTTGTTTGAGAGAGTGCCAAGATCACTTTGTCCACAAAATCTAACAGGGAAATCATGTGGAGTGTTCGCGTCGATGTACATTGAGCATCTCATTACAAACACCACCATGGAAAAAATTCATGACAATGTGGCTGATCAGTGGAGGCGACGTTTAGCCGTTAGTATTTTTTACGGCAAAATAAAGCCTTGATTTGGGTATATGTAATATTTGGATAATCTTTTAACTTTTATTTTGGTTATGTAATTAGGTATGGATTACTTTTATTTTCTTAGCCAAGTAATAGATTTTGATGTGCTTAAAAGGATAGCTTTATTAGTCGCAAGTAACAGTTGTTCAACATTCAACAGAAAATGACATAGTAAAATTTAGACGATTATTACATAAGCTCTAGAACGGCATATTGTTGTTCCTGAAAAATAATATGATGTTCCAAACATAATAAAATTGTAACTAAAATAATCATAAGCAATCGAACTAAGGGTGCATGTTGCGGAGCTTGTGGTAGTGCTTCAGGTGGTGTTCCTGGTGGTGTGGAGTACGGGACATAATCAATTCCCTTTTCAGCAAGCAGCCTTTTAAGCATTCTCTTCATCCTTCTTATGTCCATTCTATAATTATGGAAGAATTCTTCGAATTTGAATTTCCATTCCCACACTTCATACCTCAGTTGGTCCAAGCCATCGTTCGAATTTTCAGAATCTAAATGTGAACTCGAGGAAGGAACTCTACGCCATCTTGGACTCGATGCTCCTCTTATCAGTGTTCCCCTTGTTCTTGGACGACACGACATTTTGAAATGTGTGGAATCAATGTGTGACTGTTGGGTATTTATAAGAGTAAAGTGGCAATCGACGAGTCTGTTGGGAATGGTTTTAGAAAGTGACTTTTGACGAACCTCGTAACCGTTATGTACTACTCAAACGAGTGCAACTTCTAATTGTAACCGTTGTGCCTTTTAGATTTTAACATGATGTTCGGAACATTTTGAATGTCTTTCGGTATATTGTGCTTATTTAATTATAGATGGATTAGTTTTTTAGAAAATGAACAGAGCATATCAATTGTTCATCATTTGTTCAGAACGTCAAAGTTATGTTCTGCACGTAAAATTTATGTTCCAAACATGAATATCTCATTTTATAAAGGTTGTTTATGTTCCAGAACGACAAACTAACTTTCTGAACGTAGAAAAGTTGTTCTGAACATATAGATGTTCTTAACGGATTACACACTTATTTACAGGAACTAGGCAAACATATTTTTCATTGATCATCATTGTAGAGCTTTACAAAAAGAATGCTAGTTATATTAGCATTCAAATAGGGAAACTGCACATCATTGTCAGTGCTTTACAAAAGGAATGCTAGTTATATAGCATTCTAGCAAAAGAAACTAGATAATAAACATTCAAAAAGAAATTATATAATAAATATTAATAGGAACATCCACGTCTAGCGTGAAGGAGAGGAGTAGAAGTCAAGGTAATGCATCGCCTTATCAGCAAGTAACCCTTTAAGCATTCTTTTCACCCTTCGTATTTCCTTCGTCATCTTTTTGACGTCCTTTTTGTAGCCATGTAGGAAGTCCTCGAACTGGAACTTCCAACCTCACACTTCTGCCCTTAGTTGTTCCAATATGTCAATAGCCCTTTCAGTTTGTGGTTCGTCTGAAAATGATAATGTAACAGCTATGTTTTGCCTCGAGGTGGAGGCTCCTCTAGCCATGGAGGCTCCTTTGGCCGTGGAGCCACCTCTTATTCGTGGTTGACGTGCCGTTTTTGATGATGAATGGTTTGAAGTGTAAGTTGATTAATGTGGATTGAAAATATTTGAATTGTAAGTTGATGAATGTGGATTGAAATGCTTTGAATTGTTGGGTATTTATAGAAGTAAAGAGATGCAACCGAAACATTTGTAGCCGTTTGGTGTATTGGTATTTGAGCGGCTTATATTGTAGCCATTTGTGTATTTCAAATTTTAAATGGGTGGTTCCGAACGTCAGCCTATATAAGTATAATTCGTGTAACGTTTCCTTGAAAAGATGTTTCGAACATCATTGCGACCTAGCTGCTACCTACCTGCAACCTACTCTAGCTAGGTGTATTGGTATAATTCGCGTAACCTATCCTTTACACGATGTTCCGAACATCTTTTCGATCTAGCCCAAATTCGTGCTAAATTATTACATTGGGCGCATGAACAACATTTATTTACCAACAGTAATAAAAATATACTACCCAACACATTATATATCTGTTCATTATTTATAAAACCAGTTTACAAAATTAAATCAAACATCTAGATTAAAATGTCTAGTAGATCCGTTAATAGTAGCAGTATTGTACTATTTTGTCGATGTGGAGATTATGCGAAGTTAAAAATATCGTGGACTCAACTAAACCCAGGAAGAAGGTTTTACGGATGCAAATATGGTCAGGTTAGGTGATGGGTTTATTATTTTCTTGTAAGTATTTGTTTGTTGTTTTTTTTTTTTTTTATGTAGGCAAATGGCTGCAACTACTTTAGATGGCATGATGAAGAGACGTCAGATCAAGCGAAGAGAGTAATATGGGGTCTACTTAAAAAGCTGAAAGCTGTTGAAGAAGAGAGGAAAGAGGCACGGTTATGGCGGAAAAAATTGGGTCTTGGGGTACTGCTAGTTGTGGTGCTAATTGTTCTCATATTCTGTACTTGGATCAAGTGTTGGTTCATAGTTTAGGTTCTATTTATTTCCAATTGTTATGTTTTGTGTTCTAATGATCAAGAAATTTAATTTGAACTTGTTATTTTGTCCTGTAAATTACCATTGTACCCTAAGTCGTTCCGCACGACACACTTCATATTTCGATCATAAAACTATCTGTTCTGAACATTTTTAAAAACAATACGATGAAGATACCAACATCGGAAAAAGGCGCTCCGAACATGATGTCCATGTGACAAACATCAACAGCATGTTCGAGACAACGGAGATAGATGGATAATCAATTGTCACTCTAATAAGTATACTTGGTAATTTAGAGTGACAATATTATCGCCCTTTAATTATCATGTGACAATGATCATCACTTGTAACTTTTACAAGTGTAATTGACCATTTGTAGTAACAATGATCATCAATTCTAAGTCTAACTACTCTAAGTGTTCTTTGTGATGGAAGTTGATGAATTTATCACTCTTAAAAGTATAATCGGTCACACCAAGTGATATAATGATCATAATTTGTCACTCTGACTACTCTAACTGTGAAAAGTATAATGAAGATAGAAACAATAGAATACCGCGCGCGGAACATAATATATCATGTGACAAACATCAACTAGAAGTTCGAAACAAGACTATATGTATGGATCATCATTTCTCCCTGTAACAAGTATAATTGGTCATTTATAGTGATAATGATCATCATTTGTCACTATAACAAGTAGAGTGGGTCATTTATTATCATATTGATCATCATTTGTCACTCTAACAACTCTAATTGGCCATTTCTAGTCACAATGATCATCCTTTGTCAGTCTAGCAAGTATAGTGAGTCATTTGTAGGTAGAATGATCATCGTTTGTCACTCTAACAAGTATAGTGAGTCATTTCTTATCATATTGATCATCATTTGTCACTCTAACAACTCTAATTGGCCATTTCTAGTCACAATGATCATTATTTGTCAGTCTAACAAGTATAGTGAGTCATTTGTAGGTATAATGATCATCATTTGTCACTATAACAAGTAGAGTGGGTCATTTCTTATCATATTGATCATCATTTGTCACTCTAACAACTCTAATTGGCCATTTCTAGTCACAATGATCATCCTTTGCCAGTCTAGCAAGTATAGTGGGTTATTTGTAGATATAATAATCATCATTTGTCACTCTAACAAGTATAATGGGTCATTTCTTATCATATTGATCATCATTTGTCCCTCTAACAACTCTAATTGGCTATTTGAAGTCACAATGATCGTCATTTGTCACTCTAACAAGTATAGTTGGTCACTCTAACAACTCTAATTGGCCAATTTTACTCATAATGATAATTATTTGTCACACAAACTACTCTAAGTGGTCTTTGTGATGAAAGTTGATATATATATAACTCTTACAAGTATAATTGGTCACTTATAGTCATATAATCATCATAATTTGTCACGCTAACTACTCTAGTTGTGAAAAAGCATGATAAAGATAGAAACTACTCTAACATGGTGATCAGAACGACACATACAATGTGACAAACATCTATTTGATATTCGAAACTAGAGTATATGTATGGATCATCATTTCTCCCTATAACAAGTATAGTTGGTCATTTATAGTGATAGTGATCATCATTTGTCACTTTTACAAGTAAAGTGGGTCATTTGTAGTCATAATGATCATCATTTCTCACTCTAACAAGTATAGTGGGTCATTTCTAGTTACCATGATCATCATTTGTCTGTCTATCAACTCTAATTGGCCATTTCTAGTTACAATGATCATCATTTATAAGTCTAACAAGTATAGTGGGTCATTTACAGGTATAATGATCATCATTTCTCGCTCTAACAAGTATATTTGGTCATTTATAGTGATAGTGATCATAATTTGTCACTCTTACAAGTATAGTGGGTCACTTCTCATCATATTGATCATCATTTGTCACTCTAACAACTCTAATTGTCCATTTCTAGTCACAATGATCATCATTTGTCAGTCTTAACAAGTATAATTGGTCGCTTATAGTCATATAATCATCATAATTTGTCATACTAACTACTCTAATTGTGAAAAAGTATGATGAAGATAGCAACATCGGAAAAGGGCGATTGGAACGACATATAAAATGTGACAACCATCTATTGGATGTTCGGAACTAGAGTATATGTATGGATCATAATACGATGAAGATAGCAATATTAAAATTGTGCGATCCGAACGACCTTATAATGCGACGAACATTAGTAGGTTGTTTGAAACAATCCTACGATAGAGGATCATTACTTGTCACTCTTACAAGTATAATTGGTCATCACAACTGATAATTGTCAACATTTATCACTTTAACAAGTGTAATTGGTCATTACTACTGATAATTGTCATCATTTCTCAGTCTACCAACTATATTTGGTCCTTTTAAGCGAAATGAGCTTCATCATTTGTCAATCTAACAAGTATAATTGGTCCTTTCTAGTTAACATGAACATCATTTATCACTCTATTCGAGAAATTTGGTCTTGTATAGTGTTAATGATCATCATTTATACCTGGAATATACCAGTTGCATTCCGAACATACAGTTTGGCGTTGGAACACATTTTAGATGTTCCAAACTTAGTGTATGAATTTATTAACTTTTCCAGAAATGGAGTAGAACAAGTTGTCGTTTGGAACATCATATTGTAATATCCTAAACGACAGTTGATGTGTCGCGAACTATAAGCAAATATGATGGTTTGGACACAATTTAACAGTACTAATTAAATACCTTCATAATAATATTAATAGAAAAGAGATAACAAAAGCATATTCATAAACAGTACAACTACTTAAACAATAAATATATAATAGCATCTTCGTTATTGTTTTGCCTTCCACCGAAGTGATTTTGCAAAATCCTCTCAAGCCGATCTAACTGCAATTGCATCTGCTCAAGTTTTGCCTCGAGTGTTTGAATGGACCCCTCGCAATTATCTGCTACCTCCTTGATGTCAACAACTTCGAAATGCACGTCTAGCAGTCTTGTTGGAAACGATTTGTTTGGAGGCTCTCGGACTCGGTGGTACTTATTCCATGGATCGTTAAATGCATTATTGGCCATCTGCATGAAAAGTTATTTAAAATTTAGAAAAGAATAAAAGTGGAGTTATGTTTAAGGAAATATAAATAGATTAGATTTGAAATTATTTTAGGAAAAATGTTGAAAATATGAAAAAATTCAGTACCTCAACTTGTTCTTCCTTGATACAGAATCTGGTGATCACTAGAAACTGAACGTAATACTTGGTTAATGCGAAGACTATGAATTGTGAATTTAGTTCATCAAGGAGGTATTTATAGATATTTTGTAGTGGCTTTTAATTTCTAGTGCACGCATTTTCATCAAGGAAGCAAATAAAAAGACGCATATTTACAAGTGTGCATGTGTTTTGACGTAACTGTTGCAGCAACTTGTATTTTAGCCGTTTGGTGTATTGGTATTTGGGCATCCCATTGTAGCCGTTTGTGTCTTTTAAATTTTGAATGGCTTGTTCGGAACGTCACGTATAAAAGTATAATATAATATCCTTGACAAGATGTTGCGAACATCTTCACGAAGGCAGCACTTGGTAAATGCTACGACTATGAATTGTGAAAAAAAGACCTCACAAGCTTTGGAATGCCTTGACATCGTTCGGAAAGTCATTTGTAATATCCTAAACAACACTAGACGTGTTGTGAACAACGAGAAAATATGTGCACAACATAAATTAAGACTGACGTAAAGCAAATATGTAGACAATATAAATTATACAAGTAGGAAAAAAAGTCCATTATGCAATTCAAATAGAAACCCAAATAATCAAAATAATCGAAATTATAACGAGGACGATGCTTCGTCCAATTCACAAACTCAATTTGTAGGCTGACTTATAGCCTCAGTTCCACTACGAACAACGGGGCATGTAGTTTTCTTTTGACCATAGCTTTTGGAGTTGCCACATTTATTTCTCCTATTTGGAAGACGTTCCCCAATAGATCGAATCTGGTTAACCCTTCTCCTTCCACGGTTGTTCGGCTTTGGGTGCGGAGGCACTGGATAAAGTATCTCTTCAGCAGGGACGACCTATGATTCTTCAGGAGGTACTACATTGTCAGACTCTGCATAGGCAAGGATGTATGCTTGCGTTGTGTAATATCCAGATGTGTATTCATACACTCTACTTCCATATTCATCGCCATGCAACCCCCTAATTGCTGCCATAGCATGTACACAAGGTAACTGATCAAGATCAAACTCCCAACATGTACATGTCCTCTCATATAGATCAACTTCTGCCTCATACCCTGGACTAATGATTTCTAAACCATAAGTTCCCTTCCTGTTGACAACTAGCTTGTCTCCCACTTCTTTATTCTTCCTTATTTTTATTTCAACGTCTAGGACGCATAAATTTGAGTGGTTGATTAACTTCATAGCCTAGTGAGGAATTTTTCTGCAAAGTTCCTACCTATATCCTTCAAGAGGGTAGCAATGGAGTATTCTCTTGGCTCCTTCAGCATGGAATTAATGGACTCAGCTATGTTTGATGTCATAACTTGAAACCTATCAAAAAGAATAAATATTATAACAATCAAAAGATGTGCCTAACATAAAGAACAAGTGCAGATATAGGAATAAGAAGTGCGGAACATTCATGATGTTGTTCAGAACGACGATAAGGAGTTCAGAACATCGTTAGAAAATAAAATTTCCTTATAATGTTCTGCACATAAATGATATGTTCGGAACGCTTTGTGTGACGTTTGGAACATATTGAAAGCATGATAGTAATATCATACCTTGTTATTATAGTTTACCTGTTTCCTGGGAAATATAATCTGCTCCATCTATGATAGCCAACAATATTTTCAAGATAATCCGCTACCCTCCAATAAATAGTCCCGATCTCATTCATAGCATCAGTGAACTCCTCTATCTTGTATGCCTTTGCTGCAGTGTAGTATTTATGAAGACTGATTCCAAACTGAAACTTTGTTCGGATGCTTTCACTAAGGTGCCACATGCAAACTCCATAGTGTGCAGAAGGAAACACTTGGGCGAACATCTTCGAGATGCTTGAATATCTATCCTAAACAATGCACAACTCTTCACTATCTGAAACTATGCTGCGTAATTGTTCGAAAAAATACTCATATGCGGCGTCACACTCTTTATCTACTGTATTGGATAAAACTAGTATCGTCTAAAAATGTGACACGTGTCTGCCACGTGGCACGGACAGAGGTGTATCCGGACAAACATCCAGCGGACAGATAGACAGCCAGGTGGTTACCACGAGCAGACCCAGAGCAACAATGTAACGCTTCCTTAGTCAACACGATCTGAACAAGCAATTATTAACCTGATCATGTGTTATTACCCAATAAATGATCATAAAGGCAGCTATTATAATCCAGCGGTTACACATCCAACGGATACGTGCCCAGCGGTTACAAAACTCAACGGATGCCTATCAGACCTATAAATAGCACTCGACCAAAACCATTGTAACACAACTTTTACTTTCGGTCTACAGTATCAATAATAATATTCTCTCTTACTCTTACTCAAACACTGTTCTTTGCTTACATTCATTGAGTACTTTTGCTCTCTAACCTCCTAGTACGATCAGTAACGAGAAACTCTCACCGGGATCAAGCGATCCAACACGGTTACTTCTACTCATTTTATTAACGCTCTAACTCTATTTGCTTCTGATTATATCTTATTTCCATATTGTTATTCATCATTAGTGGAAATCACGAATATATTTGGTAGTCTAGTATTTAACGCAACTCGTCATTTGAACTCTTAATCTAAACTATTGATCGTGACTTCGCAATAACAAATCTAATTGTTAATTGGCCTAAAATCGGATTTAGGTTAAACATCTACAACACAAAAAGCAATAGGGAATACGTGACTCATTGCATCCTGAGCAACAGCAGACAACAACACCCCTCCATACTCGCCGGACAAATGTGTACCGTCAATGGCTAGGACTTTTCTCACGTAAGTAAATCCCCCAATCCACGCTTCATAAGAGAGAAAAAAATACAAGAACTTCCTATGCTAGAAAGCCTCAAATCTGTCTTGGTTCCTGGATTCTTACTTCTAACCATATAAGCATAAGCATCAATAATTTCAATACCTTTCTCATGTATTTCCCGTGTCAAAGCTTTTGCAAATTGACAGCCCCTACCTTCCAGTAGCTAACCTTACAACCGAAATCGTTGTTAAGGGACTCCCTGACAGCATTTGTGGTAGGACCTTTTTCCATTAAATATTTACCTTTCATGAACTCACCAATTATCTGGGAAGAGGCATGTGATTTATGACTGGAATGATTTTGGACACCGCATGTGTGCAAGTTATTATAAACACTAATGTAGAACCTATCATTACTTTTATACCTCATTGCCCTTAACCACCATTTGCCATTCACATCAAAACATCTAGCATTAAAGATCTTTACAGTATTCTTCAGTGCTTTGTAATTAAAAGGATGTTTAACTGCTGCAATCTTCAATTTGGTGACCAATTCTTTCTTATTGGCGAAAGTCATACCTTTTTCAAAACCTGTGCCATCGACGAAGTGAAATATCATCTCGTTGTTCTGTGTTAGAAACACAGGGGTATAAATGGCAGGATCTCCTATACATATTTTTCTTCTACTTCTTCTTCTTTTTCTTCATCTACATCTACGCCTCCTCTGTCTTCTTCTACCCATCCGCCTTTGTCTTCTTCTACCCCTCCGCCTTTGTCTTCTTCTACTTCTTCATGTAAGTCATCCAATCGCTGACTAAAATCATGCCCTCCACTATTTGGCATTTCTTGGTCATTAGAACCAACACATTCCTCCGTCGTAGAAACCACAATTACCCTTAGAGTGGCCTAGCACCATTACGATCAACATCAGCCATATAAAGGCGTACATCATCATCATTTCTTATTGTAACGGGAGGAGTCTTTTGATTTGCGGCAACACTCAGCATGTAAGTAATGCAAATTTTCCTCGGATTGTCTCTTATCCCCCAACTTCCGATGATTTTATTAAGTAGAACATCATACGTAACATCTCTAGGCACAAGAATGGGTCTTGACTCTTTAACCTTCGGAACTCAAGCATAACATTTAGAACACTCCACCCATTCACCTTGATAATTAACTCCTAATATAACCTCACCCACCGATGGTACCCTGCAATAAATTGGAATGACCAACTATTAGTATTACTAATATTTATACAATATGTTCCAAACCTCCATGTTACTCGTTTGGAACATCGTTTCTGACGTTCTGAACATCACGTTACAGTTTTTCATTGCTTAATGCAAGATGTTCCAAACCTCAATGTTGCTTGTTTGGAACATCGTATTCAGACGTTCTGAACATCACTTTACACTTTTTCATTGCTTAATGCAAGATGTTCCAAACTGCTAACAGAATGCTCAAACATCCTAGCAGGATGATCCGAACATTATCTGTGAAAATTTCAATAAATACATACGCCGTGTAAAACGCTAGCGATATGTTTGGAATTACAAATTACGACCATAGGAACGTCGAAATGATGTTTGGAATTTCAGACAGATTTTTCGGAGGAACTGAATTCGTAACAACCTCGAATCAACAAAAACAGCTAAAAACATGTTCTAAAATTAGAACACTTACCAGAGATGACTGGATTGATACGATTAAAATTAGAGGAACAAGATTTCCCCTTTAATGGATAAGAAACGACCAGATTTAACGAAATTCCGTATAACCCAAATATGGGTGGTCTCAGCTTTTATTGCCTAAAACTGGAAAGGATATTCAATAAATAAGCTCAGCAGCTATGGTGGAATTGGTATTATTTCGGTTTAGAGAAAGAAACTCAGCATCTATGGTGGAATTTTAAGCGGGAATGAAATGGGGAAAAATGGAGGGAAAACGGGGAAGAGGAGAGAGGGAAGCAGCTATTCTATAAATGGACTATTGTGTAACTTAAAAAATATTGGGGTGAGAATGTTAGATAGTTAATACCACTAATTAAATGAGGACCCTAGATTTCATGTTTATAACTTGAGCCTTTTTCCATTTAAAAAAGACTTGGCAAGTCCTGCCATGCCACTCTCCCCAGTGTGGCCACATAATAATAGACGATTGCGAAATGAAAAAGTCGTAAAAGTTAGTTTCTTGAGCTTCACATAAAGGTGCCCGCCACTGTGAAGCACGCATGTGCCTTTCTTTTAAGCAAGAGTTTATGTGGTCGCGAAATCTATAATGTAGGCCGCATGTTCTTAAATGCTGCGAGGATGTTCAAGTCCTCCCTGTAAGGTGGTCGCCCTCGTAAAAAGTATGTGGTCGGAAGATCTTGCGACACCCAAATATGCGGCTACATAATCCTTGATGCAGGCTCCCGAATCCTGCAACAAAAAGAAAAGTCAGTCGTAAATTTGAAAGGCGGCCCCTCTAATGTAGTTGCGCACCCACCCAATGCTTGAAGAAAAGTTTCGTCATAAAAATTCAAACATAGTATATAAAATAGTTTAGATAAAATTTTATATCAGTATCTTAGAAAGCTATCAGAGAAGTGGCAATATTTAACCTTTGAAAGATCAAGCTATTCTATTGTACTAATTTTTTAGGTTCAATTCATTAATGCAGTGTTATATATTTCCATGTAACTATTTCGTATCTATAAGAATGGTCTGTTACATAGCTAGGATTGTTCATCAATTTCTAGTCTGTAAACTTAGCGGATTCAATATTTTAAGCTTGTGTATGAATGATTTAGTAATATTCACTCCTTACATGCTTTAACTTTGTGAGTTTTTAGTGTTCAAATCTAGTTCAAAACCTTAGATACCAAAACCACTTTCAATTTTGGTTTTGGGATTGGGTTAAGTAGTGAGAATGTATTGGGTTAGTTTGTGACTTTGGTGAGCCTAGTTAAAGGGTTTTAAAACCAAAAATATAAGAAACTTATTTGAGGACATTATCAATTATCTTTATGAAACTCATTTGATTCTGGAAGGATCAAGTTGCGTTAGGAGGAATTGAAAAAGGAGATAAGTGCCTTAGAATGAAGGCTATGCTAGTGTTCCGTCCACCAATTAGGGACAATTTCAAGTTCATTGTGCCATAAACAATTCATTCACTAGAGAACTAGGCTTATTCGGTGGAGAGATTGATGAAGACCCCAACGGACAACTCCATACCTTTTTAGAGATATGTATGCTCAACTGACATGCAAGTGTTATTGATAATGCATTTAGGCTCCAGTCATCCTCATTTCTCTTACAGGTCTGGCTACTAAACAATTAGAGGGTATACTAAGGAGAAGGTGGAAAAGTTGGTAATGATATTTATAGAGAAATACTTCCCATCTAGAAAGTTTGCAAACCTAAGGAATGACATCTACTATTAAACAAGAATCGGGTGTGCCTTAACATACGACATAAGACAAATTTTTGAAGTTGAATCATGCTTGTTCTGGGCACAACTTTACGGATAATGTATTTTTCAATACATTATATATGTGTCTTGACGAATCTAATCAAACCATAATCAACATATTGAAACAAAGTAGTTGTATGTAGGGAATTCTTGCTCAAGCCATGAATATCTTCAACAAGATTATTAAATAATCCAAGGTTTGAAAATCAAAAGTCTGGAGATTGGGTTCAAGCCATGATTCAGCCAATTCGGTACTTACTAAAGTTATTGAAAACAAGTGTAATCGATGATGTATTTAGGCTTCAGTTGTTCCACATTTTTCCTATATGTGAGGCTACTAAACGGCTAGAGGGTATACTAAGGAAAAACATCTATACTAAGGAAGAGAAATACTTCCTATCATCCATACTTAGGTAAGTGTCACGACCTTAGTCTTGAACTAAGCGAATCGTGCGGCACTTGACAAGTCGCTCACTATCTTACTATGCCAAGTCAGCCGAAACTACTAAGGATCGCTAAGAGAATGGAAATGAACAAGAAAGAATTGCTAAAGGAAGCTTTTTATTATTTGAAAGATTGTTGTTGAATTGCTTGATGGTTTACAAATGAATGGCCCCTCTATTTATACTACTCACTTAGGGGCTAGTGTGCAAATATTAATTGTTTACAAGTCCCTCTCTAGAATCCTCCATATTTACAAATAAGTCCCTCTCTAGAATAATCTACCTAGCTAGAATATTCCAAGGTATTCTAAGATATTCTTCCAAGCAAGTCCATAAAGAACTAGAGCCTTCTCATGGGAATCTCTCCATACTTCTCTAGAATATTCCATCAAGTGTTAGGCTCATTAACCATGTAAGCTTCCACATGGCAAAGTTATGCGCCAAATGGCGTCTACGTGGCAGGATGACGTGGCAGGTCATCACACTCTCCCCCACCTAATGTTGCGACGACCGCGGCGCAATGCTGCTGCATGAACTCTCGGATCTTGTCCTTGAATTGCCACAAGTCTTCATAACGCTCCCACGTAGCCTCTTCTGGTGCTTGTCCCTTCCAGTGTACAAGAAACATGGCGGTAGCCTTTTGTCCTTGTTTCCGTATGGCTTGGTAGTCAATAATAGCTTCAATCTCCTGTTCATGAGAAGCAGTGATAGTGATAGGAGCACGACTCGACTGGCCCCTACTCGGATCATCCTTGTCTTCGTGGTATGGCTTGAGCATGCTGGCGTGGAAGACAGGATAGATCTTAAGATGTGATGGTAACTCAAGCTTGTAAGAGATCTTACCCACTCTGGCAACGATCTTGAACGGGCCCTCGTACTTGCGCATCAAATTTTGGTGCATGCCCCGTAGTGACTTGAATTGCCTTGGGTTAAACTTCACCATGACCATGTCTCCAACTTTATAGTCTGTGGGACGCCGCCTACGATCTGCAAACTTCTTCATCCTCTTAGCTGCCTTGTCCAAGTAGGACTTAGCAGTGTCAAGCTGCTCCTCCCAGCCCTTGGCCATATGATAAGCCCCCAAACCCTTTCCTTCGAATGCTGCAGGTAGTGAATGTGGAGTTTGTGGTTGTTGGCCAGTGGCTAGCTCAAATGGCGTCCGCCCCGTGGACTCGCTCCTCTGCAAGTTGTAAGAGAATTGGGCTATATCCAAGAGTCTTGCCCAATCCTTCTGATGTGCACTCACATAATGCCTCAGATAGCACTCCAGTAAAGCATTGACCCGTTCTGTTTGTCCATCTGTCTGTGGATGGAAGCTTGTAGAAAAGTGCAGCTCCGTACCAAGCATTTCAAATAGCTCCCTCCAGAAATTTCCACTGAATCGAGGGTCTCGGTCGCTGATGATGTGCCTCGGTAAGCCCCAATACTTCACCACGTTCTTGAAGAATAACTTGGCGGCTTCTTTGGCTGTGCAACTGGCTGTGGCGGGCATAAAAGTGGCATACTTTGAAAATCTGTCCACGACCACCATAATAGTGTTGTAACCATCGGACTTGGGCAAGCATGTGATAAAGTCCATAGTCACGCTCTCCCATGGACGCTCTGCAACGGGTAGTGGTTCCAAAAGTCCTCCTGGCTTCTGCTGCTCAACCTTGTCCTGTTGGCATACAAGACAAGTCTGAACATAACACTCTATGTCGTCCCGCATGCGTGGCCAGTAGTAGACCGACTCAATCAAGGCCCTAGTGCGTCGTTGGCCTGGATGGCCGGCCCACATAGTATCATGGCTCTCCTTTATGATACGCCGCCTGATGTCTCCAAACTTAGGCACGTAAACCCTCCGTCCCGTGGTAAGCAGTAGTCCATCTTCCACCCAAAAACGTCTCGTCTTGCCTTGGGTAGCTAACTCTATGAGCTGCTTGGCTGCTGGGTCATGCTGCATACCCTCCTTGATAGCCTCGCGAATGTCACAACTTGCTGAAGTGATGGCAGCAAGTTCGGCTTTCCGACTTAAGGCATCGGCCACAACATTTCCTTTGCCTGGCTTATACTCCAACACATAGTCAAACTCAGCCAAGAAATCCTGCCACCTAGCCTGCTTCGGTGTGAGCTTCTTCTGCATTTGAAAATAGCTAGTGGCCACATTATCTGTCTTGACCACGAACTTTGACCCAAGCAAATAATGTCGCCATGTGCGTAGACAATGCACAATAGCGGTCATCTCCTTCTCTTGTACTGTGTAGCGTCGCTCCGTGTCATTCAACTTGCGGCTCTCGAAGGCTATAGGATGTCTATCTTGCATCAATACACCCCCAATGGCAAAGTCCGAAGCATCTGTATGTACCTCGAACATCTTGGAAAAGTCTGGCAATGCTAAGACTGGTTCCTCCGTTACCGCTGTCTTAAGGCCTTCAAACGCCTGTTGACAATGCTCCGTCCAATCCCACGGCTTATTCTTCTTTAGTAACTCAGTCAGTGGTGCGGCCTTGGCTGAATAGCCACTAATGAACCGACGATAGTAGTTGACAAGGCCAAGGAAAGATCTTAACTCGGTTACCTTAGTTGGTGCCTCCCATTCCTGGATAGCTCGTACCTTAGCCTTGTCCATGCGTAACTCCCCGCTACTAATGACATGCCCCAAGAAGTGCACCTTCGACTGGGCAAACTCGCACTTCTCCCGCTTGATGTATAACTCATTCTCCCGCAAGACTTGGAAAACCTTCCTTAAGTGCTCCACGTGCTCTTCCAGAGTGTTGCTATAGATGACTATGTCGTCCAAGTAGACCACCACGAACTGATCAAAGTAGGGATGAAAAATCTTGTTCATGAGAGTGCAAAATGTAGCAGGTGCATTGGTTAAGCCGAAGGGCATAACCAACCACTCAAAGGCTCCGTATCTCGTCACACATGCTGTCTTTGGCTCATCCCCTTCTGCAATACGAACTTGGTAGTAGCCCTTGCGAAGATCCACCTTGGTAAAGTACTTGGCTTGTCCAAGTCTATCGAACAAGTCAGCAATGAGCGGGATCGGGTATTTATTCTTCACGGTGACCTTGTTGAGCGCCCGATAGTCTATGCATAGGCGCAATGATCCATCCTTCTTCTTCTGGAACAATACTGGTGCGCCAAAGGGTGCTTTCGATGGGCGGATATGACCAGCATCTAGTAGCTCCTTCAATTGTTTCCTAAGCTCCTCCAACTCTGGTGGTGCCATCCGGTATGGGGCAAATGCGGGTGGCTTAGTTCCTGGCTCCAGCTCAATCTTATGATCCACCTCACGTCTCGGAGGCAAGTGCTTAGGCAGCTCCTCGGGCATTACATCTTTGTTTTCCTCGAGCAATTTCTCTATGCAGGGCGGCAATGTCTCTGGCTTACCATCGTCATCTTCTAAGCTTGCAAGGGTTGCAATGAATGTTGGCTCCCCTTTCTTGAGCCCCTTGACAAGCTGCATAGCCGAGAGATGTGTCTGACCTTTTCCCGGTGGCGGCATAGTCACTGTAGGCACCATGCAAGATCCTTCTCGCTCCATGACCAAGAGACGTTGGAGGTAGGGATCGATTATAGTATGACAACGTTGGAAGAACTCTTGCCCAAGTATAATGTCGAAGATATCCATAGGTGCAACGGTGAAGGTTGTCATACCTTGCCAACTGCCCAACTTTAAACTAACATCATTGGCTACACCGCATACCTTTGTCAGCTCGGCATTGACTGTCTTGAGGCGGGTGTTGCTTGGAGCAAGCTTCAACCCTAGTCTCTTTGCTGCGGCCTCGGTCATGAAGTTGTTTGTTGCTCCAGTGTCGACCATAGCACGTGCGGGCTTGTTGTTGATAATGAGATCCACGTACTGAGTGCTATACTCGTTGGCCTTATTAGCTTGCCTCGTGACAGCTCCACATAGTCCGATCGTACCCAGTTGTGCTGTGCCCGAACTATCTCCTTGCTCCTGCTCCTTTCGCTCCCGCACTATGGCACTGAGACTCTTTAGGTTGGGACAATTCCTAAAGCCGTGCGGTCCTCCACAGATGTAGCATCCTTTCTTCTCAGCATGCGCCTTTTTCTCGGCATAACCCTGACGACCACTCTTCTTGCCATCGGATTTGTTGGAGTCTTGAGTCTTAGGGTGTTGATGTTGCATCTCCTTGCCTCTACCACGGTCTCCCCCACCTTTGGCAGGGCCACCCTTTGACTCTTTGCCCTTGCCTTTGTCATGTCTGTCATGCCTGAAATCCATCAAAGACTCGGCCTCAACTATGGCTTGGTCTATGTTGGTGACTTGTCGGCGTTGCAACTCCTGCTTAGCCCAATTTTGCAACCCGTCCATGAAGTGGAATAACAAGTCATCACTAGTAAGGTTGGGGATTTGGAGCATGAGGGTGGTGTATTCCTTCACATAGTCGCGAATGCTCCCTGTCTGCTTTAACTCCCTAAACTTGCGCCTTGCTTCATACACGACGTTGTTGGGGAAGAACTGCCGCTTGAACTCTGCCTTGAACTGCTCCCATGTGCTAATGGTGCACAAGCCTTTCTCGATGTCAGCCGTCTTCCTTCTCCACCAAAGCATGGCAGTTTCTGAGAGGTACAACACTGCGGTGTTGATCTTAGCCTCTTCGTCCCTCACTTTGCCATGCTTAAAGTAGTTCTCCAAGTGCCAAAGGAAGTTCTCCACCTCTTGCGCGTCACGAACCCCTTTGAACACTGGAGGCTTGGGAGCCTCGATCTTAGCCTCCCTCGTCACAACCATATTGCTGGCTGCCTCGGTCACACCAGCATCGACCTGCTCCTCGAGTGCCTCCATCTTTGTCTTCATGGCATCGATGGTGCTCAGCGCGTCCATGAGCCTGCACTCCAAGGTAGTGATGGTCTGTTTTAGCTCAAACTCGGCTTGCTTACGTCCCTCCAACTCTTTCTGGACGTCCTCAATCTCATCAAGGGTGTGCCTCTCAAGAGTGTCGAAAGCGCCTTCCAGTTTTTCCAAGCGTTGGTCAACGATGTCCATGGCTTCCATCCCCGCTTCGACCTTCAAGATCCACTCCTTCCCGGGCTTGAGGTCCTCGTCTTCCTCCTCACTTGCCTCGGTGGTTGGTGGGTCTGGGGATGTAGCCTTTTCGCTTGGAATGACACTAGACGGTCCTTCGTTACTCTCGTTGGCATTCTTCTTTCTACTTCGCCCTTTCTTGGTGGCGGACTCCCGAACAACGTTGGTTGGAACATTGGCAATGTTGAGTTGGTTGTTGGTTTCCTCCACGTTGGCCATTCCCTTAGTCACAACCTTCGCTCTGATACCACCTTGTCACGACCTTAGTCTTGAACTAAGCGAATCGTGCGGCACTTGACAAGTCGCTCACTATCTTACTATGCCAAGTCAGCCGAAACTACTAAGGATCGCTAAGAGAATGGAAATGAACAAGAAAGAATTGCTAAAGGAAGCTTTTTATTATTTGGAAGATTGTTGTTGAATTGCTTGATGGTTTACAAATGAATGGCCCCTCTATTTATACTACTCACTTAGGGGCTAGTGTGCAAATATTAATTGTTTACAAGTCCCTCTCTAGAATCCTCCATATTTACAAATAAGTCCCTCTCTAGAATAATCTACCTAGCTAGAATATTCCAAGGTATTCTAAGATATTCTTCCAAGCAAGTCCATAAAGAACTAGAGCCTTCTCATGGGAATCTCTCCATACTTCTCTAGAATATTCCATCAAGTGTTAGGCTCATTAACCATGTAAGCTTCCACATGGCAAAGTTATGCGCCAAATGGCGTCTACGTGGCAGGATGACGTGGCAGGTCATCACATAAGGCTACTAAACGGATTCCTAAATAAATACTTCCCATTCGGGAAGTTTGCGGACCTAAGGAGTGACATCTACTAATGACAAGAATGGGGTGAGCCTTGGCATAAGGCATATAAGAGATTTTTGAAGTTGAATCATGCTTGTTCTGTCACAACTTTACGGATAATGTCTTTTTTCAAGACAATCAAAATGGGTCTTGGCGAATCTAATCAAACTATAATCAACACATAGGCAAAATGTAGTCTTATGTAGGGAAGTTTTTCTCAAGCCATGGATATCTTTTACAAAGTTATTAAATAATCCCATGCTTGAAAATCAAGATTCCAAAGAGTAGGCTCCAGCCATAATTCAACCAATTTGGTACTTACTAATGCTATTGAAGCCCAAGAAGAGAGGATGACACAATTGATGGCAACTATGGAGTTGCCTCCTAATCGATCACTCAAGCAAGTGCAAGCTCAAGAGAGAAATGCAAAGAAGGTGACTTCATTGACAGTAAATAAGAGGCCCATGATTTTAATTATGCTTCTTAACCTGTAATATTTGTATGCACTACCGAGCTATTTACCATTGAGTTTTCCTAATCAAGGTCTAGAGGAATTTTCAAGAACAAGGATTTGACGCAGAAGAAGATGATATAAACTATGTGAATTATTTTCAAGAGCAAAGAGGTAACTATCAACAAGTTTACAAGATAACCAAGGTCAACAGAGATCCCAAAGTAACAATCAAAGATGATACGATGCTAATTAAGGGGATAAGGGTACAATTCTACTCAAAGACCTCGTATTGCCTAACAACTAAACCAAAATGGCCAAGGAAATATATTAAAAAATAATAATGGAATAAATGTTGCAGAATAACGAGATGAATTTTGGTGACATCAAAGAAATCAAACCATGATTTCTTATTCCTCTTCTATCAAAGCCCTTAAGAAAAATATGAGCTGATTGTTACAACAAGTTCATAAAATACCTCAAGGTTCATTACCAAGTGAAGTCGTAATGAATCCTAAGTATAATTGAAATGAGAAATTCATGGCCATAATGATTCATAACAATAAAAGTTGGAATGACCTAAAAATGATTGAGGTTGTTCAAAAAGAGAAAGTTGAAGAGATTGGTTAAAGTAATAATCCAAGATAGTATGATTCAATTGCTATGCAAAATGTAGTGGATGTTGAAGAGGAGAGTCAAGATGAGGTTAAGCCACAAAGGAAGCACAATATGAAACTCCATTAAAAATCCAATCCCAAAATTCACCACTACCTAAATATCCAAAGCCAAAGAAACTTCACCACCCAAAGAAATCAATCCTAACCTCATTCCAAAATCAAAACTTCTTTTTCTCCAAAGAAGTGCATAATAAATCCAATAATATCTGGGAGAAAATAGCTACCACCTCAATATATCTACCTTTGGTAGATGCTTTGGAACAAATATCGGGTGTATCTAAGTTTATGAATAAGTTGGTTACAAGGATGAAGTTTGAAGATTTTGAGACCATTAAGGTGACACACTAATGTAGTCCAATTGACCACTTTTATGATACGTGGAAGGCCTAGTGAATAGACTTTTAGAGCTTTGTATGATTTATGAGCAAGTATTAACCATATGCCATACATGATAAACATTGCCTAGAGAATTGAAAATTCTA
This sequence comes from Petunia axillaris subsp. axillaris, assembly GCA_029990575.1. Classification (NCBI taxonomy): domain Eukaryota; kingdom Viridiplantae; phylum Streptophyta; class Magnoliopsida; order Solanales; family Solanaceae; genus Petunia; species Petunia axillaris. The sequence continues at coordinate 3,820,611 of JARKNS010000001.1, read as the reverse complement.
GGCGCACTTTTATGAAGATGAAGCTACAAACGGTTGATCACTCCATGAAAAAGGATAACTAGGATTGTAGATGATGTGTTAGTGAATGTGATTGACCAGTTTATGTTTTTGGCAGAATTTATGATCTTAGATTATGGGGTTGACTTTAAGATGCCCATTATTATTGAGTGACCATTTACAGCTCCGGAAAGAGCTATTTGTGATGTTCAAGAAGGTGAGTTTAGCTTTCAAAATAATTGTGAATAGGTGGTATTTCATATGTGTAATTGAATGATCCAACTTATAGAGAAAGTCAGTTGTTCTTATGTGGATATGATGATGGATGCACTTATAAAGAATGAGAGTGTAGTTTTGGGTCAAGAGGATGCTATGGTGGCCTTAATATAGAATCTTGATATTAATGATGAGAAGAGTTTGAGGTACTATGTTCTAGCTTTAGAGAGATTAGAAATTCATCCCTTTACCTGAAAAAACTCCCACTTGGTCTTGCGAACTGCAAATGAAGCAATCTATTGAAAAGATTCCAACCTTTGGAGATAAAAGTTCTTCAATCCCATTGAGGTATGCTTTTCTCGGTCTTAATTAAACTTTTTTTATTATTATTATTTCTTCATGTTTATCAATTGTGCACCAACAAAAAAATATTCTTAAGGTGGCGAAGATATGATAACATCGCTGGTTGGACCTTGATTGAAATTCTTAGGATATGAGGAGGTGTGCATGCAAAAAAAAACAACCTAAAGGATGGTTTTACATCCTCGGCGGAGCAAAGAGATTGAACCTAGCTATGCAGGAAGTGGTAAAGAAGAAATTCATCAAGTGGTTGCATGACAGAGTTTCCATTCCTATCTCAGATAGCCAATGGATGAGCCCCGTTCAATGTGTTCCTAATAAGGGTCCATAACGGTAGTGAAGAACAAGAAAGATGTCCATAAGGATGGTGATGGGGTGATAGGTGTGCATGGACTATCGCAAGCTCAATACTGTCATTCAAAAAGATCTGTGACACCTTATGATTGTTGATTAAACGTTGGATTGCCCATTAGACCAAGTATTTTATCGCTTTTTAGACACGTATCGCAGATAAATCACAATTGACTTAGATAATAAAAAATGAGGACATTCACATGCTTGTATGGCACAATTAAATTCTGAAATATACCTTTTAGTCCATGTAATGCACTGACAAACATTCCAAAAATATATGCTTGTCATAGGATCTAGTAGGTTGGGTAGCTTTTGCTATATTTTTTTCATTTGGATTTTTTATGCTCCTAATGTTTTGACATGATGGAGAACCTCCAAAAGGTTTTTATTTATGAATACTCAGTGGTAGGAGATGCATTTGATAAATGTTTGACCAATTTGAAGAAAGTTTTGGCCTAATGGGAATAACCAATATGGTTTTGAATTGGATTGTCATTTTCTAGTTGAAGATGGGGTAGTGTTAGGTAAGAAGGTGTTCAAGAGTGGTATTGAGATTAACCAAGCCAAGATTTACGTGATATTCAAGTATCCTCCACCTAATACTATGAAAGGTGTGAGGATTTTTCTAGGCTTTGAGTGATGATCTATCGCAACTCTATCAAGGATTTTTCTAAAACTTTCAATCTAATTTGCAACTTGATGGAAATAATGCCACGTCCAACTTTGATGAGGCATGTCTTAAAGCATATGAGGAATTAAAAAAAGAGGATAACAACAACTCTACTTATTGTAGGACCAAGGCTAATAACAACTCTAGTTATTGTAGGACCTAATTTGGTGTTGCCCTTTGAACTTATATGTGACACTAGTGACGTAGCCTTAGATGTGGTGTCAGGCAAATGAGTGAACAAACTCTTCTATCCGATCTACTATACTAGTTAGACTATGGATAGAGCTCAACTTAATTACATTTTCACCGTAAAAGAATTTTTAAAAATTGTGTTTATTTTAAAAGTCTTGAGCTTATTTTGATGGGATGCAAAGTGGTGGTTCATACTGACCACTCCGCAATTCATTACTTGATAAACGAAAAGGAATCTAACCCGAGGGTGATTTGTTGGATATTATTCCTGCTAGAGTTTGATAATGAAATCAAGGATATAAAATATGATGAAATAAAAGCGGCGGGCTACTTTTCCCGCTTGGAGGAAGAGGGGAAACCTCAAGGTGATCTTCAGATCGATGATTCATTCCTTAATGAGAGGGTGTTGACTATGTTGTGGAAGATGGTGCTATGGTATGTCAAATTTGCAAACTATGTAGCTTCTATAGAAGTGTCTGAGGAGTTCAATTACAATCAAAGGAAGAAGACCTTCAAAGATGATCGTCACTACTATTAGGATGATTCGATCTCATTAAGTAGTTATGATGGGATGATTTGAAGATGTATATTAGTATCATAATAGGAAAAAATGAGATTACAAGAAGATCGATAAATAAAAAAGAAAATTAAAGCGAATGTGGAAGGAAAATGGAAAGTATGAGGCCTAATGATCATATGTTGGTGCTCAATTAAGGTTGCCTTTTTTATCCAATTACACATCTGACACTTCGCTAAGCCTACATTACAAGCCAAAAAAAAAGTCCTAAATGATCATATGCGAAGCATTACTGCATTAGTGCGGACCTACAATAAGAGAAAACATATGGTACTTCGATCATACTTGTGAACATTCGTTTTGAGAATTGAGTCTTTAGTTGATTCCTAAGTCCATGAATTTTTATTGAATCTTTATGTGGGAATTGACTTATTCTTTCTTCTAAGGATTGATTGGAGGGAGAAAAGTTTAGATTTACAATGGCAATGCACAAATGAGTAAGGTTGGTTGATGAGCAAGGTTACCTCTTGAGGATTTAATATCATCCTTATATCATAATTTTTAGTTGAGAACATAATAAAATACTTTATCAAGTATACATGTGTTGTATGGTTAATTATTGGTACCAACTGAGATAAAAATGCTTGAAGTTTTGGAAGTTTAGGTAGCAACTCCATCTTTGACAATCTAAGGCCGACAAGATGGTATTTGCGCCTTGTCCCAATTTATAATCTTCTTTCCTTTAATGCCCAAATCACCAAATGAATGAAACTCCTTCTCGCCAATATTAAATGATATATTAGCCATAAAATTCGCTAATATATTACCCTCTCTAAGCACATGAGTGAAGCTGAATTGACTCATTAATATCATCTACAATAGCAGTGATGGACAGAGCGACCTCCCACTTTCCTTCATCTTTAAAAGCAAGGAATTTGTCTCAATTACCACCAGCCTATTGATGCATGATATGAAATATTTCATTTCCTCCACAATTGCACGGACTTCTGCTTGAACGTTAGTAGCCTCACCAATAATTTTTTTCCTAGTAAACAACAAGTCACCAACTTCATTCATTAAGCAAAAACAATACGAACTCATACCTGAATTTTCCTTACTAGCTCCGTCCGTATTGCATTTAACCACACCAACATCTGGAGCCTCCCATTGTACCTTAATTTATTTAAATCTTGGCAGGAATCCTTCAAGAAAATGAGCCGTTGCATGCCAATTGTCTGAAGCAGCCTTACATGCCTGGATAACAAACCAACAGGAGCTTGCGCAAATTCTAATTTATTTCATGCACTACTCTTTTAAATGATACCCTCCCTCCATGTGCAATTGTATTGCTTCTCTTCCATAATTCTCACACAAAAAAGGAAGGCAGTGGTTGACAAAGTATGCGTAGCCATGGTCTTTTGCTACACCTCCACCGTTTCTCAAGTACCTGACGAAATCTCTAGTCATGGATTCCAAAACCCATCACATTAGCATAGTAAGACCAAACATTCTTGGCTATTAAACTAGTAATACAAATGCCCTCTTTTCTCTTCTTTTGGATGTTCACAACACCAACATCTTCAAGGAATATTGATGCCCATCCTATTCAATTCTTCATCAAGAGAAAGCTTGAAATTCCAAACACGGCATAGCACAAAGACATTTAAAATAGAACACCTTTCACCCAAATAAACTAAAATTCTTTCTTAACCATACTCTTACACCTAACATACTCAAAGGCACTACGCATCGTGAATTTACCATTAGATGTAAGCTCCCACCATGCAGTGTCACGACTATGAGTAGGAAAACCTGGAGCAATGTTTTGGACGACATGTTGAGCTATATATTGAGGTAGCGCCTCAAATAACAGTTGTGAATTCCATCCATTGGGAGTGAGAAAGTCACGAACTACATTCAGCTCTTCCCTAATGGGGAACCTACGATGAACTACAAAATACAACGCCCCAAGTGTTGTCCAATTGTCAAACCAAAAATGTGAGGATCCCTGTCGTACCTGCCAAATAATTTCATGCTCCATAACATCTTTTGCCAAAAATGAGAGCCACTAGTATAAGGCACAATAGTGTAATGTAATTTTTAACAATACTTATTGGCCATAAATGTGCCACATAATGAAGTTTTTTATCTAAAATTCCACCACAACTTCGCAAATAATGCTTTTGATACATCATGAAGTACTTAAAACCAACACCTCCTTCCAATTTAGGCTTGCACAACGTATCTCATAAAGCCCAGTGCTTCCTAAAATGCTCCTGAACATTATTCCAATAGAACTTAGCAAATATTTTTTGGAGTTGATTAATAACACTATTTGGAGGATTCAGTACGGAGAGAAGATGGATTAGCATACTCTGAAGGACATGCATAATCAGTGTGGCTCTTCCACCATATGATAACATCTTAGCCTTCTATGACTGCAATTTATTCATAGTTTTTGTCACAATTTCATCAAACTAAGCTTTATTTCTTCTAGCATATGTAATTGGACACCCTAAAAAAAGTGAAAAAAAAAAATTACTCCTTTGAATATTAGTAATGCCTTCTACCCGATCAATAACTTCTTGCCCCCAAAGTGTGATATAAATAGGTAAAGCTCTTTTCTTTATTAATTTTTTGCCCACTAGCTACTTCATATATATCCAACACCCACATAATCAACCTCAATGAAGTAGTATCTGAAGAAGAGAATAATATCGTGTCATCTGCATATGCTAAATAGTTTATAGGAGGATTCTATTTAGGCATAGCAAAACCCTTGAACATAAAATGATCATGCAAGGCATTCAGAGCTCTTGACAAAACCTCAGTTGAAAGAATAAACAAAGTAGGAAACAAAGGGTCCCCTTATTTCAAGCCTCTTGATGAATTGAAGAAACCGTGAGGCTGGCCATTAAAGAGGATGGAATACTGATTATTAGACAAGAGCCTCGAAACCATATCAATACACCTTTCACCAAAGCCCAAATTCCTAAGAACTTTTGATAAAAACAACCAAGACACACGATCATAAGCCTTCATCATGTCCAGCTTAATGATAACATTAGTTTTTTTAGCTCTCTTCCTAATATCATCAATAATCTCATGAACTAACAAAGCATTCTCCACAATACTTCAACCCCTCACAAAACCAGCTTGATTATGAGAGGTAAGGGTGGGCAAAAGATCAACCAATCTGTCATGAAGCACCATAGAAATCACCTTATTCAAAAAATTACTCAAGCTTTTAGGACAAAGATCTAAAAATTGTAGTAACATTAGGCTTTTTCGGAATAAGAACTAAATTTGTATGAGAAACAAATCTTAGAATTTCATGACGACCAAAGAAAGATCTAACCAGACTAGTACATTTGAGGCAATAATATCCCAGTAGACTTGATAAAATTTTCTTGAAAAGCCATCAGGGCCACGTGCACTATCCCCAATAAGACCAAATACTGCTTTTTTTTACCTCCTCCATTGATGATAATACTACAATTGCTAATTTTTGCACCCTAGTAACCAAAGTGGGCACATGAATAAGTAAATCAAAACTTAACTGTTGCTCATCCCTAGAAAATTGTTATTGAAAAAACCACACTGCCCCAGCTGCCATGTCGTCAGTGTCACTAATCCAGTTTCCCATTCTATCTTGAATTCGATGAATCTTCAATTTCTTTCTCCTACCTTGAACCTGCACATGAAAAAACTTTGTATTTTGATCACCATCCTCAAACCATTGAAAACGTGCCTTTTGCTTCTAAAATTCTTCATCAAGGTGAAGCACTCGTTTCAACTCAGCTTCAACTTTTTCAACTGTTCTCTATGTGATTCTTCTAGATTTTACTCATGAGATTTAATAATATCCTCCAGTGAAGAAATCTTATGAAAAATATTTCCAAAAGTTACTTTACTCTATAGCGCAAGTGCTTGTTTACCCTTCTTCAATTTTCTATGAAATATTATAAAAGGATCTCATTGACAATCACTCACCCAATTGTCTTTGACTACTGCAAAAAAGAATCATGACCAGTCCAAAAGTTAAGAAACATGCATGGCTTAATCAGACTAACAGAGTTTGTAGAACAAGAAATCAATAGAAGAGAGTGATCTGAGCCATTCCAAGCCAGATGCTCTATATCAATTTCAGGAAAGAAATCCATGAATTTTGGATTTGCAAAACAGCTACCAATCCTCTTCAAAATGAACTGATCTTCAATCCTTCTATTCCACCAGGTGAAGATGTTGTCATTCCCTTGCGATCAAAAGTATTTTTATGTAGTCGGCAAAACTATGATGTAGGCTGCATGCTCCTGAGTCCTGAGAAGGTAGTCAAGTCCTCCTATAAAGGCATTTGCCCTTGTGAAGTATGCAACTGAACAATCTGACACTCAATATGTGGTGCATAATTATTGATGTAGGCTGCAATTCCGCGAAACAAAAGAGAAATTAGTCCCAAATTTCAGAAGGTGGCCGCCTAATGCAATTGTTAGGCCACCTTACCCAAATCGTAGTCTCATCTTGAATATTTGTACATGATATAAATATAACATCATAGATCATATTTTATCTCTTTATCTTATTTTGGAAATATTTAGCCTTTTGGAAGGTCAGATTTACGGTATTGTACTAATTTATTTCAGATTAAATCCATTAATACACTTTTCATAAATTTCCATGTCTCTATTTCTTATCTTGATCAGTCCCTAGTTTCATCAACACCCTAGAGTAGTGTTTTAATCCAGTTTAGTTTGGTTATCAAACCAACATGGTCTCATTCTTGCTCAAGCTGATGCATGAATTCCAGCTCAAGCTGTCATCCCCTCCTAGAGTCCTTTACAGCAATATAGGAGTCACCCGCTTGAGTCAACATCCCATTTTTCATAGCCGAATGAAGCAGGTGAATATTGATGTTTATCTACTACTACTCTATAAGTGGGAAGCCCATAAGTTGCAAAATCAAAATACTATATTAGCAATTAAAAATTACCTTACAAAATATAAAAAATATGTACAAAGATGTAAATGTACATTATATAAATAAATTAAATAAATCTATTAAGATAGTCCTAAACTCCTTTCTTTATTGATTAAACAAACTTGAAGAAATTAACGAGTTGTAATTAATTTAAATATAAAAATCAGATTCATTCACCGAATGCCAAAGTGTTTTGGATGATATCCTCTTGATTTGATTAATTATGATGCATGCATTTAAAATGTTAGTACTAATATTTTTCACACCAACCTTCCTAAACTTGGCTTTTTATATGACAAATTGAACTATTTAAATTAGCAAAACTATTCAAACCTTACTGCAATTGCTAACATTAATGAAAGATACCCAAAGTCATTCACTTTTACGCTTCTACAAATTCTTTATAGGAAATGGGCTAATTATCTTTCTAATTGCTCGGGTAGTTCATATTTTTCTACGGAAAAGGGTCAAATTTGCCCTTCTACTATGCAAAAATATTTAATGATGTCATCTATTATACTATCGGGACGAAAATACCCTCGACGTTAGCCTAGTGGTTCAAATATACCCCTCCTCCGTTAGATGATCCAATGTGGAAGTCAAACGTGATGACATGGCATTAAAATTAAATAAATCATTTATGTTTTTTACAGTTTCTTTTTAGAGACTTCACGTAGTCAGTAGTCATTCTTTTTCTCCTATAATTCGTATATTCTACCTGTGAAGAATCAAAGAATATAATAGGAAAAACTTTGTAACATCAGGTTTTCCTTTTGTTTTGTTTTTATTTTTCCGTCCATCCCCTCCGACAAATTTTTTTATTATAACCAATGAAGTAAGTTATTCTAATAATAAAGATGTACTTTTTTTTTTGGTTATTTACAGAAACAACTAATATAGTTAAGGAAGCCGGACAACAAACTTGGTCAGCATTTGGAGTTACAATTGCAGCCAAATGGAGATAAAATTGACTGAACTTCACCCAGCAGCTACATGTGTTATTTGAGATTTCATTAGACATAATCACATAATTAACATACGCAAAATACTCTTATAGATTGTCTGCCTATACATGTAAGTTAACTACTCCATTAGTTTCAATTTAAGTGTGTATCTTTCTTTTCTTTTTAGTCCGTCTTAAAAAAGCGCCTCTTTCATATTTGGTGACTCTTTAATTTCAAGATTTGTTTTGGACTACAAAATTTAAAAAAACTAGCCCACATTACATACCTTTAATTTTAAACTACTAAATAAAGTCTTTCTTATTTTTTTAAACTTCGTGTCAGTCAAATTAGAATACTCAAAATGAAACAGAGGAAGTATAAGTTTATCCAAGGTTCAAAAGATCTTTTTCAGAAGAAGTTTGAAAATAATTTTGTGCATGGAGCATTGCCTTTTCAAGCTACGCTTGATATAATTCATAACTGATGGACTAAATTAGTAATTAAAGGTAATGTAATAACTAGAATGTGATGTGTTAATCGAGTAACGCAATTTTTGGGTGTTGTAGTACATATACACTATATTAGCCCCTTATTGAGGATATAAGGTTCTACAGTTAAAAGGCAAGAGTCATGTATTCATGCAAACATAGACTACTTATCAAATATATAAATGGAAAAGTCTTCTCTTTCTCTTTTTTTTTTTTTTTTTTTTTTTTTTTTTTTTTTTGAGAACTTGCATATATTATTCGTTCTTATGTTTCTATATTTTGCCGATTTTATCATGCATGAGTTCGGTTTTTTTATTTTTATTTTTATTTTATCACCTTGACTATCTATCAGTGACGGACCTAGGATTTTTGTTAAGGAGTATCAAAATATAAATAAGTTAGCATATGAAAAAAATTAAGGAAACTTAACACATAGTATATACACATACATTTTTTTCTACCCATCTACGCAGTGTATTTTTTTCGCGAAGGGGTATCGACCCCTTCACTATAGGTAGGTCCGTCCATGCTATCTACATATCATTTTTAAAAAGTAGTACCAATATATGAGATATACGTACAACATACGTGTTAATATATTTAATAATGTGATCAAGTGGAAAAAAAGTATGTTCTCGATTCATTATATATTAATAGGTCTTAGCTAACATATGCCTTGAATAAAGCTATGTCCAACCAGCACTTTTTGTTGATTTTGTTACCAAGATTTGTCTTAAGAAAATTGAGTCAATCTTAAGGGGCATGATAAAGATATACATTCCTACTGTATTTAGGCTTAATAGTTGATTATATCCAGTATTATCCTCCTCTAAAGATATTCTTGGCTCATAGCAACCAAACTTAGATATTAAGGACATGCAATCATTCAAGAGGTTAGAATAAGTTTTATTTGATCCTTGCAACATGAGAATAAATCCATTAGAATCAGTCTCCACTTGTAAAGGTTGAAGATTATGGGCTTTCGCCAGATAAAGTCCTTGAAATAAAGCTGATAATTCTGCATGAATGACAGAAAATGCTGGGAGATGCTTTGCGTATCCAAATGACCATTCACCACGATGATTTCTAATCACACCACCTATGCCCCTTTTCCAGTTTTTTTTTTATTGAAGGTACCATCCGTATTCAGCTTGTAAGATCCTTGATCTGGGGGGTGCCATTTGATGTAAATACTACTCAAGGATCTACTTCCCGATGGAGGATGATTTAGATAAAAAGAACTCCGTAGCTTGAGCTATACGTACTGACAAAAAGAGACTTATTTTCAAAGATGTTTTTTTCCTAGTAGTCCACCTTCCATATAGGACGAAAGGAATGATTAAGCTTATTGGTATGCCATTAATATGGGATGAGGAACTAACATTGGACCATATATGAGCAACTCATTCAATTAGGCTTAGGGATGGAGTCAAGCCCAAGTGGGTTCAAATGGGTCTACTAGTCTTAGGGCATTCGACGAACAGATGGTAGATTGATTCTTGAGCAAAAGAGCAGTGTTTACAGGTGTCTGATTGTATAATATTACGTTGGAAAAGCTTTTGTGTGGTGGGGAGCTTGTTGTGACTGAATAACCACGTGAAGTATTTTATTTTGTTTGGATATGAAGTTTCCAAACCCAATTGGATTTGGATCCTGCATATAGAGTTTTGTTAGTAGCAAATTTTGAAGCCCATAGAGAATATGCTGACTTGGTGGAAAAGGAACCATCATAAGTGTGGTTTCAGTAGAAGTTATCAGTTGAGTCATTGTTGAAGCTTTTGTGAGTATTGTAGATTTGACTATGGATATGCGGTGGCAACTCAAAGGGTATATTTAGTCAATCCCAAGAGTTTTGTATAGTGATAGTTTGAATTGATGTATTTTTGTCCTGATCATGAATTGGGCCTTGGACGAGTGATTTGGAAAGATCCATTTATCATGTCAGAGATTGATTTGCCGTCCATTTCCTACTGTTCATGAGATTGCTTCTTTTGATACTTGATCTTCCTTTGACATACTTTTCCAAATGTAGGAGTCGTTTGGAGTAGCAACGATGTTCCGAATAATACATCTATGACGAGGTCCAAAGTGCATAGGAATTGTCTGCTCGTTCTTGTCAAATTCTAATATAGTTTAAGATATCGTCCCACAGAGATTGGGTATTCTATGCTACGGACTTGTAGTATTTTAATTACTATTTGAGAGAGTCAAATTGATGAAAAGTGGGTTTTTAGTTTAAATTTACTTAAATTAAAATAAAGAACTTCTGGAAGATTTCAAATTTAAATGGAGTTGGGAATCGTTGAATTCACTTGGTAATACTTATAATAAATATCTCAGTTTTGACATGTATTTCTCTTAAGAATAATTGCTTATTGCTAATTCAATTATATTTTGCTCACTAAGAAAATAATCAATTAATAACACTCCGTGAGGTTATGTATATTAATCAAATTATAACTAGTGACGATTAAACCGAAATATTTATTCTTGTCTGAATTGTGCTAAAAAAGTAGTAAAAACTTCGTGAGAATATTTTTACGGAAAATCAATAATCTTACCTACAACAATTCCTCCGTGAGAATTAAAACTGAGGTAAACAAGATTAGAGACTTGGAAAAATAGTTTTTACTCTACTACTTTATTCATCAGTCATTATACATTAATGTTGCTCCGTGAGAATTACAAAATTAATATAACAATAACCTAGAGATAAAATAGACGGATATGAAATAAAGATTTAGTAAAAACTATAATTCCAGCACAGTGTTAAAATGTGATTAAAAACTCAGGCTAAGCATGTATTAAAACTGAGATAAGTATTATAAATATTACCGAGTTTCATCAACTATCCCAACAAAAGAGATTACTCCATTATGGAGTAAGAAAAACTTTAAAAATATAAAGACTAGGAAGAAGTAGTATTTCTTCTACAAAAGAAAACTACAAAAGCTTAAAGTTATAAAAGACAAAGAAAGAAAAAGAGTAAGAGAAAGTAGTTCTTGCAAGATGAAAATTTGATGATCTTCCATACAAAGTTTACTACCTATTTATAGATAAATTCCAAAGCCAAAGTTCTACCTAAGATGGCATATCCTAAGGTGGTAGGAAAATTTTCAAGATGGCCAAGGTGAGTTGGGTTTAGATGACAATTTCAAATATTCATACGTAGCTTCCTTTCATGAACTTTCTTCCGCTTGCACTTTTATTCTTCAGCATAAAACAATTCACGGACATTACTATCAGTGTTATAATCACACTATGAATAATGTAATCATCAATGGTCATCCCTTATTTTTCTTCACCTTGGATAATTTCTTCTTCCTGCAAAATATGTTAGAAAATATGCGAGAGATGGATATATTTATTCACGTTTTATTTAAAATACTTAATATTTAACTATAAAAATATATCAATAAATTATATCCATCAAATTCCCCCATACTTGAATCTTTGCTCGTCCTCGAGGAAAAAGATCTTCTTTTTTTTTTTTATTAAATAAGAATATTTTCTTCAGACTTATGATCTTTGTAGGATAGAAAATTTATTCAAGATAAACTTCTTTCATCATGCTCAATGCAATTATTCTTTTTACTTCACCAAATTCTTTACCTTATTTCTGAATTTTGACTTGATCAACAAGAACTTGCAGCCTTCTCCCCTTGAATCTTTTAAAATTGATAGAGTTATGATCATGTATTCAGTAAGTATCATTGTCTTGTCCATAGGCTTGCTCGTCATGTTCATCTCCACTAATATAGATACAATACTGACTTTCAAAATCTTTTTAGGACTTTTCATGGCTTGTAATGTTAGGCTTCAGGCTGGTAGGATAAGGATATTTGATAGTGACTGTTCTTTTTCCAGCTTGGAGCTCACATTTCTCAATTCTTTCTCCATTCGGTAATACTTTTTTTTTCCCTTTTTTTTTTCTTTTTGCTATATCATATATATTCATATATTCACAACATTGCTTCTTTTGGTAATATTTCTTCCTTTTGGTGATGTTTAATCTTTGCTCATTCAAAGCTGGAAGAAACAATAACTCTTTTTTTTTTCTTTATATATATGTAAACAATATATACATATATCATATATATCATTTTTTTTTCTAATATATCATGGTGTTGGGAAAAAAAAATAGGATTAAGGCTCAAAGAAGGGTTTGAAAAGATAAAAATATGTATATTTGGATAGAAAATTGAGAGGCTTGAATTGTGTATCAAAGAAGGCCTAATTTCATTTTTCAAAAATCAGTATCATCCATTATTTCGCCTCGAAGAACATTCAGAGCAAGTTCTAGCCAAGTTCATTGATTCTACCTTCGTTGTGATCATAATTTTTCTCAATTCCAATGATTTTCTGAGTTGAAGATGTTTGCTCTTGCTTTCACAAAGTCAAAATCATAGACATGAAAAATCATATGGTGAATATAAAAAGAAATAATATTGAACCGAACGAACAAAAATTTATATTGTTAATTAAAAACCTACAATTAAGACCATAAATAAGAGGAAAATAGTATATAATATATAAATAACCTCCCCCATACTTGAACATTTCATTCTCCTGGATGAAAATGCTTTTTAAGATAAGTGAAAGAAAGAAGGGTGAAAAAAAAAAAATGAAGAAGGATCAAGTGGTAGTTGGATTATATAAATATAATATAATTAATATAAAAATACTATTTTATTAGTAAAATAAAAATCTTTTTGGCTTTCAAATATACGATCACAGAAGAAAGCTTGAAAGAAACTGTGACCACACATGTTCTATGTGTAATAGACTGGATTATTTTTAGACCTTATCAGTCATTAGGTCCTAGTTTGAATATAAAGTAGAAATTTACCTGTGCCAACATTAGATTTGGACAATGGAATGGTTAACCAACCAGTAACTTAGGCATACCGATCACCATGGAGTTACTCCTGTCTAGGTGACTCTGTTTTTGTAGAGGCCTTCATGAGATGTTCCGGTTGTACAATAATCTGGATATTGACCAGATCAATTGGTTAAGCATTTAATTAGTCAGATCTAAGTGGGACTTATGAGGCTCCATTGCTTCACCCTCAATGGCTACGGGATAAAGAACCATAGTTCTGAGTTTAACGTCGTCAGCTCGACGTAGTAACAGCGGCACTCATCATACTATCATGGTTACTGAAGGGTGTTGTTCAAAATGTCCTCCAAAGTACAATTTTAGCCTGTGACCATTGACCTTAAATTTCTCTCCTCCATTGCTTTGTTGAATTTCAATTGCTCCGTACGGAGTAACATTTGTAATATTGTAAGGACCTGTCCACCTGGATTTCAGTTTTCCTGGGAATAGCCTGAGACGGCTATTGTAAAGAAGTACCTGATCTCCAATTTTAAAATTTTTTGGTCGGATCAAATTGTCATGCCATTTTTTTGTTTTTTCTTTGTAAATCTTGGCATTTTCATAGGCTTCCATCCTCAGTTCATCCAACTCATTAACCTGCAAAAATCTATTTTTACCAGCAGAGGTTAAATCAAAGTTCAATGCTTTCAGTGCCCAAAAGGCTTTGTGTTCCAATTCAACAGGCAAATGGCAAGCTTTTCCAAAGACTAATTTATATGAGGATGTTCCAATCGGCGTTTTGAACGCCGTTCGGTATGCCCATAATGCATCATCTAATTTTAAAGCCCAGTCTTTTCTTGAGATTCCAACAGTTTTTTCAAGAATTCTTTTTAGTTCACGGTTGGAAACCTCAACTTGCCCTTGAGTTTGAGCATGATACGGTGTTCCAGTTTTATGAGTCACACTATATTTTGACAATAAAGCAGAAAATTGCTTATTCATGAAATGAGTCCCTTGGTCACTAATGATGACTCGTGGTGTGCCAAATCTGGTAAAAATATTTTTTCTGAGAAAATTGCACACTGTTCGAGCATCATTCTTTCTTGTGGGAATGGCTTCAACCCATCGTGAAACATAGTCAACAGCCACAATGATATATTCAAATGAATGAGATGAAGGAAAAGGTCCCATAAAATCTATACCCCAGACATCAAATATTTCACATACCTGAATAGATTGCAATGGCATCTCATCTCTCTTTGAGATATTACCTGTTCTCTGACACCTGTCACATTGTGCAACATACACACGGGCATCCTTAAAAAGTGTTGGCCAGAAGAATCCAGCTTCCAAAACCTTGAAAGCAGTTCGGTTTGCAGCATAATGTCCTCCAATTGCTCCATCATGACAATGATACAAAATCTTTGACATTTCATCTTCAGGTACACATCTTCTAATGATATTATCTGCACAAATTCTAAACAAGTAAGGATCATCCCACAGATAATATTTAGCATCAGATATAAGTTTTTTCCTCTGTTGGTAAGAGAGATCTCGAGGTGTCCATTTTCCAACCAAGTAATTTGCAATATCTGCAAACCAGGGTGGTTGAGTCACTACTGAGCTGACAGAAAAGATGTGTTCATCAGGAAACTCTTCTTTTATATCACTAGACTCAAGAGGAGGGTTCTCTAATCTAGACAAATGGTCAGCTACCTGATTTTCTGTCCCTTTCCTGTCTTTTATTTCAAGGTCAAACTCCTGGAGAAGTAAAATCCATCTTAACAATCTAGGGCGGGCATCTTTCTTTGCTAAGAGGTATTTTAAAGCTGCATGATCAGTAAAAACAGTGACCTTGGTTCCTATTAAATAGGAACGGAACTTATCAAAAGCAAATACTACTGCCAGTAGTTCTTTTTCTGTTGTGGCATAGTTGAGCTGAGCTTCATTCAATGTTCTACTGGCATAGTAAATGGGACGGAAAATTTTATCTTTTCTCTGGCCTAAAACAGCTCCAACAGCTGTATCACTAGCATCACACATGACCTCAAAAGGTTGGTTCCAATCAGGGGACACAACTATAGGGGCAGATGATAATTTCTCCTTAAGAGTGTCAAAAGCTTTCATACAATCTCCTGAAAAATCAAACTTAACATCTTTCATCAAAAGGTTAGTCAACGGTTTTGAAATCTTTGAAAAATCTTTTATGAACCGTCTGTAAAAACCTGCATGACCTAGAAAACTTCTAATGCCTTTAACAGTTGTGGGAGGGGGTAATCCTGCTATAAGATCAATTTTTGCCTTATCAACTTCTATCCCTTTAGCAGTGATTTTATGTCCTAAAACAATTCCCTCGGTAACCATAAAATGACATTTCTCCCAATTAAGAATCAAGTTTGTCTCTTCACATCTCTTAAGAACTAAGGTCAAGTGATTAAGACAATCTTCAAATGTTTTACCAAAAAGGGTGAAATCATCCATAAAAATTTCCAAAAATTTTTCAGTCATGTCTGAGAAAATAGCTGACATGCAACGCTGAAATGTAGCAGGTGCATTACACAAACCAAAAGGAATTCTCCTATAGGCATAGGTTCCATGGGGACATGTGAAAGTTGTCTTATCCTGATCTTCTGGTGCAATTGATATCTGGTTATACCCTGAATATCCATCAAGAAAACAGTAAAAACCATAACCTGCTACCCTTTCCAACATTTGATCAATAAATGGTAAAGGAAAATGATCTTTTCTTGTGGCATCATTGAGACGCCTGTAATCAATACAGACTCTCCATCCTGTTACTGTTCTGGTAGGTATGAGTTCATTATTTTCATTTTTTACAACTGTCATACCTCCTTTCTTTGGTACCACCTGAACAGGACTTACCCAAGGGCTGTCAGAAATGGGGTAAATAATACCTGCAGCCAAAAGTTTTATTATTTCATTTTTCACAACTTCTTGCATTGCTGGGTTCAATCTCCTTTGGGGTTGGACTATTGGCTTGTAGCTATCCTCCATGAGAATTCTATGTGTGCAAATAGCTGGACTAATGCCTTTGATGTCTGCTATAGTCCACCCTAAGGCTCCTTTGTGTGCTGTCAGTACTTCAATCAATTTATGTTCCTGTTCTGCAGTCAGAGAAGATGAAATTATCACAGGAAATAATTCAGGCTCAAGATAAACATACTTCAAATGGGAAGGGAGAATTTTGAGTTCAATTTTTGGTCGAGCATTTTCTGATAGCATTTCTCCCTCTTCTTCAGAATCATTTTCCAATATTTCAGCTTCACTTCTAATTGTCGGATCATCATTCTGCCTTGTGCCAGATTGGGCCAAGCATATTTCCAATGAGTCTGAAATCAATTGGTCATCTTTGAATTCATCTGCAAGATCACTAATCATGTCAATTGAAAAGCAAGAAGATGATGTCTCATCTTCGGGAAATTTTAGAATCTTGTGCATATCAAAAATGACTCTTTCTTCGTCTACTCTCAAAATTAGTTGTCCTTGATGGACATCTATGATTGCTCTACCTGTAGCAAGAAAAGGTCTACCCAAAATTATTGGCTCATCAGGACATTCTTCCATTTCAAGTACTATGAAATCTACAGGGAACACAAATTTATCCACTCTCACAAGCACATTTTCAATAATTCCCTTAGGTTTCTTAGTACTTTGATCAGCAAATTGAAGAGAGACAACAGTATTTTTTATGTCACCAAGATCCAATTTTCTAAAAATAGAAAATGGCATCAGATTTATTGAAGCTCCAGAATCACAAAGTGCTTTTTCAAAATATACTCCTCCCAAAGTGCATGGAATCGTAAAACTGCCTGGATCGCCAAGCTTTTGTGGTAGCTTATTTTGAAGTATAGCACTGCATTTTTCAGTAAGCATTACCACAGAAACTTCTTCTAACTTCCTTTTGCTTGACAAAATTTCTTTCAAAAATTTAGCATATGAAGGCATTTGCAATAAAGCATCAGTGAAAGGAATATTAATGTGAATCTGTTTCAGAATTTCCAAAAACTTTGCAAATTGACTGTCAAGCTTTTCTCTTTTCATCTTTTGTGGAAAAGGGATTGTCACAGGGAGAGGAGTTATTTTTTCAAAATTCTTTTCATCTTTTTTCTTGATTTCATTCTCTTCTGATTGATCATATTGTATTTCAACATTCTTACCCTTTGCTGCCTGGTGTTCAAAATGGTTCTTTTCCTGTCTATCAGCATATGGATCATCAAGATTCTTACCTGACCGTAAGGCGATGGCCTTAAGGTGTTCCTTTGGATTTTTCTCCGTATTGCTTGGTAAGGGACCTTGAATCTTTTCTGAAACAAGAGTTGCCAATTGGCTTACCTGAATTTCCAAGTTTTTGAGGGTTGAGTTTTGGCTTTCCATCTTTTCATCAGTGGCCTTAATGTACTTGTACAACAAGTCATCGAGACTTGAATGAGCTTGTTGAGGCCTTTGCTGATATGGAGCTGCTTGTTGATATGGCCTGAAATTCGATTGCCCACGATTTTGATTTTGGTATCCAGGTGGACCCTGTGCTGGTTGCTTCTGGAAGCTTTGAGAGTTCTCAGCACCATTTGGATTGCTCCACTGAAATCCTGGATGTTTCTGTGCCATTGGGCTTCCAAAAGGGTACGACTTGTAACCGATGACATTAGCCTGCTCATCATTCTGATTGTTTGCGCGGCATTCATGGTTAAGATGGTTTCCTCCACACATGTCACAAGCCTCAGACTGGCTTGGTTGTTGTGCATTCACCTGAAAAGATTCAAACTTTTGTGCCAAGGAGGCAATCTGTTGTGTTAGTGTATTAAATGCATCTGCCTGGTTTACTGTGGCAGCCTTTTTGATGGTTACACGATCAGATGGCCACTGGATTGCATTCTCAGAAATTTCATTCAACAATTGCAATGCTTCTTCTGTGGTCTTTCCCATGATGGAACCTCCTGCTGCATCTATCACATTTCTAGAAGAGCGTGTTAATCCGTGATAGAAAATATACAACTGCATATGTTCAGGAATGTCATGATGTGGACATTTTCTTAACATTGATTTTAATCTTTCCCATGCTTGATAAACTGACTCAGTGTCAGTCTGCAAGAAATTAGAAATATCTTGTCTTAACTTTGTTGTTTTAGCAGGAGAAAAATATTTGTTCAAAAACTTCTGTGTCATCTGGTCCCATGTGGTTATAGAACCTCGAGGCAAACTTCGCAACCAAGTCTTGGCATCTCCTTTTAAAGAAAAAGGAAATAGCCTTAACTTGATAGCTTCAGCGGGCACTCCATTATATTTGGCAGTTTCAACTAGTTCCAGAAAATCAATTAAATGACTATGTGGATCTTCACTTGGATCACCAGTAAAGGTGCAAGACTGTTGAATTGTTTGAATTAGACCGGTCCTAATTTCAAAATTATTGGCTGCTACTGGTGGGTTCCTGACACTAGATTCACAATTGAAGTGATCTGGTCTAGCATAATCCCTTAGAATTCTGTTTGCTGGTCTTGGTGCTACTTCATCAAACTGATCCTCTACTTGTGGTGCGACTCCTAATGGGTTATTGTTATCTCCTAATTGGTGTTCTATTTTGTCACAAATTATGCTTTTAGAAGATGATGGTTGTCCTTTTCTGCACAATCTCAAAGATCTTTCAATTTCAGGATCGTAAATGACTAACTCTTTATTAGAAGAGCGGGTCATAAACTACTTGAAATTGTTAATTTTTTTTTTTTTTTTTTTAAAAGTACTTGTAATAAAAGTATTATAAGAAAATACTAAAATGTAGAAATAATTAGTAATAGAAGTTCTGTAAATAATAATAATAATAATAATAATAATAATATCTTGAAATGAAAGGAAAAAAAATTGACTACTAGATAATAACAGTAGTAATAATGGAAGTGGTTAACAAAATAGTAAAGAACTTTATAATTATAATAGCAATGCTTGGTAACAAAGCAAAGAAAATGGTACGGTGATATATAAAAATAACATTAGTAATGAAAGAAACAACAATGACAAAACAACATATAGTGATACTGACACGGGAATAGTAAGTAGTAGTAGTTAGTATATAGATAAAGTAATAAGTTGTATTAGTTTTGACAGAGGTAGTTAAAAAGATAGATAGACAAGATGGTAATTCTTATAATATCATAAGGTTGTACTACTGAAAGTAACAAAGAGAAAAGGAAAAAATAAAAATAAAAATGTAGTGATAGCTCAGAATGAAAGAGAGGGAAGAAGGAAATAGAAATAAAAATAATACTAAAACAATAGTTATATTAATAGTAGTAGTGATAAGTGACACTAGTAAAGAAACTTATAATTACTATAACAACATTTTGTGATATTACAAAGGAATGAGTCAAATATAATACTTATATGATATAATAGATAAAGTAATAGTATTACTAGTACTGATGGTAAAGAAAAGAAAGAAAAGAGAAAAACTAAAAAGCTGACGGAAATAGCTGAGGAAGAAAACGTACTATAAGTAGAAGTACTAAAAATAAGACTTTTAAGTATAAGATAGATAGAAGAAAGAGAAAGAACAAAAAGTATTAACAATGTTACTTATATTAAAAGAGATGTAATCGATCAAAAACAGTAAATAGAAGGAATAACAATGAAAAGCTAATAAAGTAGGATATATATATATATATATATATATTAGTAGTGACAGTAAAGAAAATTAATAACAATAATAGATATACTAAAAGAAATAAAAGTGTTAGAAAAGATAAAAATGTTAGAAGCAAATATAATATTATTAGAGATTAAAGGTTAGTAATCAATAGTTATTGTTATAGTAGTATTAAGTAGATTATGTTAATATTACTTATATTAATATGTCCTCAAATTAGTAATCAAATATTTAG
Organism: Petunia axillaris subsp. axillaris; assembly: GCA_029990575.1. Taxonomy (NCBI): domain Eukaryota; kingdom Viridiplantae; phylum Streptophyta; class Magnoliopsida; order Solanales; family Solanaceae; genus Petunia; species Petunia axillaris. Next base: position 3,800,186 of record JARKNS010000001.1, on the reverse strand, counting down.
TCCGAAGTAGATGTACGCCAATCCCCGGCAACGGCGCCAAAAATTTGACGAGGTCCAAAGTGCATAGGAATTGTCTTCTCGTTCTTGTCAAATTCTAATATAGTTTAAGATATCGTCCCACAGAGATTGGGTATTCTATGCTACGGACTTGTAGTATTTTAATTACTATTTGAGAGAGTCAAATTGATGAAAAGTGGGTTTTTAGTTTAAATTTACTTAAATTAAAATAAAGAACTTCTGGAAGATTTCAAATTTAAATGGAGTTGGGAATCGTTGAATTCACTTGGTAATACTTATAATAAATATCTCAGTTTTGACATGTATTTCTCTTAAGAATAATTGCTTATTGCTAATTCAATTATATTTTGCTCACTAAGAAAATAATCAATTAATAACACTCCGTGAGGTTATGTATATTAATCAAATTATAACTAGTGACGATTAAACCGAAATATTTATTCTTGTCTGAATTGTGCTAAAAAAGTAGTAAAAACTTCGTGAGAATATTTTTACGGAAAATCAATAATCTTACCTACAACAATTCCTCCGTGAGAATTAAAACTGAGGTAAACAAGATTAGAGACTTGGAAAAATAGTTTTTACTCTACTACTTTATTCATCAGTCATTATACATTAATGTTGCTCCGTGAGAATTACAAAATTAATATAACAATAACCTAGAGATAAAATAGACGGATATGAAATAAAGATTTAGTAAAAACTATAATTCCAGCACAGTGTTAAAATGTGATTAAAAACTCAGGCTAAGCATGTATTAAAACTGAGATAAGTATTATAAATATTACCGAGTTTCATCAACTATCCCAACAAAAGAGATTACTCCATTATGGAGTAAGAAAAACTTTAAAAATATAAAGACTAGGAAGAAGTAGTATTTCTTCTACAAAAGAAAACTACAAAAGCTTAAAGTTATAAAAGACAAAGAAAGAAAAAGAGTAAGAGAAAGTAGTTCTTGCAAGATGAAAATTTGATGATCTTCCATACAAAGTTTACTACCTATTTATAGATAAATTCCAAAGCCAAAGTTCTACCTAAGATGGCATATCCTAAGGTGGTAGGAAAATTTTCAAGATGGCCAAGGTGAGTTGGGTTTAGATGACAATTTCAAATATTCATACGTAGCTTCCTTTCATGAACTTTCTTCCGCTTGCACTTTTATTCTTCAGCATAAAACAATTCACGGACATTACTATCAGTGTTATAATCACACTATGAATAATGTAATCATCAATGGTCATCCCTTATTTTTCTTCACCTTGGATAATTTCTTCTTCCTGCAAAATATGTTAGAAAATATGCGAGAGATGGATATATTTATTCACGTTTTATTTAAAATACTTAATATTTAACTATAAAAATATATCAATAAATTATATCCATCAATCTACTCCTTGCATATTTACTACGTAACAATGCCACCCATGTCTTGCCATGGTCTCTTTTTAGTCACTAATTGAGACTAGTGAGGAGAGCGCCATTTTTATGTTTGGCCTTATGAAGGCCAAGTCTTCCTTTTTTGAGTAGTAACCAAATCCCAGTTCTCATGATAAATGTTGCTCGATTCTGAAGCTATTGGATGATTATCTTATGGGATTGGGAACAAACATATCACCTCAAGTACCCAACAATGTGAGGATGTCGAGGGCTGGGAGTTCCACCAGTCATGGTCTAGTAATGTGAAGATGATTATTTAGAATTATAGGGGTGCGGGTAGTAATAAAATTCACCGCGTCACAATGAATTTGGTTAACATGAACACACCAACTATTTTAGCCCTAATTGAAACTAAATTGGACATAGTGGGCCACTTTAATCTCTTGAATTTTTTGCCATTTGATGGACTGGAGCAGGTTCCCACTGAGGGATATTCTGGTGGTATGGCTATATAATGGAGGAAAGATCTTGTGAAGATGAACTTTATGTTCCTGACACCTGAGGAGATCCATGCTAGTGTGGAGGTACTCCCTACTACTAACACTTTGTATTTAACTGTTATTTATACTATCTGTATTTTCAATAACGTTTACAATTATTGGACCGTATTGAAATATTTGGTTCAACTACACAAGGGCCATGATTATTATATGCTGACTTTAATGAAGTCACGACATCCCATGAGAAATTTGGAGAAAATCTGGTTAATACTAGACCTTTATGAGCTTTTACGGAATGCCTAAACAATACGAGAATGATAGACCTAGGTTTTATAGGGTCTAAGTTTACTTGGACGAATAAAAGTAAGAATAGGTCTAACATTATCTTAGAACGCTTAGATAGATTTTTAACTAATCCGGATTGGATAACCTCTTTAGTGACTCTTCCGTCCTACATCTTCCTAGAACTAAGTCTGACCATTGTTACATCTTCCTAGAACTAAGTCTAATCATTGTCCTCTTCTATTAAATTTAATCCCTAGCAAAGGAGCTTCTAATTCTCTATTTAGATTTGAATCAATGTGGCTAAACTATCATGACTTTCCACGTATCGTCAAATCATGCTGGCATGGTCAATCAAATTATAACCATGCCTCTGGTCTTTTCCGTAAAAAAGTGACACATTAGAACAAAAATATTTTTAATAATATATTTTATAAAAAGTGAATTATTAATAATAGACTAGAGGATCTACAACGAATGAATCTGTGTAGGAAAACTTCTTTTCACTACAACCTTGAAAACAATTTGATAAAAGCTTACAATGCTATTTTAAAAGACGATGATGATTTTTGGAAGCTAAAATCGCGTGTCCAGTGGCTCAATGATGGTGATGTCAATACTAAATTTATTCATATGACGACTGTAAAGCATCGTAGACATAATAAATTAATTGCTTTGCCATCTCTGCTAGGAATTGGTGCTTCAGCCAAAATGATATTCAAACTATCATTGTTGGTCATTTTTATAAATTTAATACAATTGTTCTTCATTACTCTAGCCACATACAATTGATCTTCATTACTCTTTATTCCCAATATTCGGAATTAATAGGCAAACCTTTACTCATAATGAAGGTCCACAAAGTTATGTCCTCATTTAAATCTCTTAAATCTCATAGACCAGATGATCTTTATCCTATATTCTTTCAAAAGTTCCATCAACACACAAAGAGAGCAGTTGACCAAATGTGCCAAGAAACCTTTGCTACTAGTAAAATAGACTCGACATAAATAAAACACACATTACTCTAATCCCCAAAATCCAATATCCTAAAACAGTTAATCACTACCGACCTATCAACCTATGTAATACTATTTATAAGACTATCACCAAAGTCATTGTTAATAAAATCCGTCCGCACTTAGATAAGATCATTGGACCTTTTCAATCAAGCTTTCTACCTTGTAGAAGAGCGGTTGATAATGTTATTATAGTTCACGAAGCGATCCACACCTTCAAACGTACAATAGGTAAGCAAGGTAAATTGATGATCAAAATTGATTTAAAAAAGCCTTTTCTCTTATCAATTCAGTACTATCTTCTATTCTTACTTACTCTATGCAGAAAAAAAAATCACCATGCCAATTGGGACCTAGTGACCACTCAGAAAGGTAAAGGAGGCTTGGACCTTCATAAAGACAACTTAGAAAATGGAGCCTTAATTTCAAGTCTTGCTTGGAGAATTAAGAAATATTGCACCAAGCCATGGGCGCAAGTGCTTATAAGCAAATATGTGAGAGATAGTTGCCACACCCAGGATATAAAAGCCAAAGTAAACTGTGTGTGGGCAAAAATACGCCACCAACTATTACGGAAATACTAGTCCAGCTGGAGAGACTAGACTTACTTATTATTCACCGGGCGCAAAGGATACACGCCCGCTCCTGGAGCCAACGACCGTTTAGGCGGCACGACCATAGAATGCAGTGTATACATCCCGCCGCCTAAGGTTTACAGTCTTCTAATTAGGGTTTAGTATAAACCACCGCCTTGAGTTATAGGCCCATAGCCTTATTAGTCTTTATATTTTACCTTATTTAAGACTGGGTATCACTACTATAAATACCTCTTCTTACAGTGTATTGTGCATCATGCGATTCACTACAGGATCCGGCTATTCTCAAGGAATAAGAATCGCTCTGTCTTTCTATTAATTATTTCATCTTGTTTATTCAATGTTGTTTTCATTATATCTATATAGTTTTTCGTTGTAGTTACTGTATTGCTTGTGACCCAAACAATAACTAATTATTTAACCTGCACACACAATTTTAGGCATAAACAGACTGACTCTTACATTTGGAAAAACATCACTAAAGCTAACAAGATGTGTAAGGAATGTACTTCATGGTCATTAGGTGATGGGAGCACCATTAAGTTGTGGACGGATATAAATGGATATACCCTGATACAACACTAAGATCATTGATCCCGATTCCCATCCATCTTCAAGATAGAATACTTCAGACAATCCTCACTCCAATATAATGGAACTTCTCCAATCTATCACTTGAATTACCACACCGTATAAGTAACCAAATTCTAAACACCTATAGAAGCTTTGACAACAATTCCACTGATAGTTATCACTTGAACTTTTCCAACGATGGCACTTTTACTACCAAATCAACCTACAATTTATGGACATCGCAAAGTCCACCAGCATAGAACACCAAGAAATTATTGATACTCATTTGATATGGAAATTGCACATCCAATATAAAATAAAATACTTTATGTGATCTTTTTTCCACAACAAACTTCATACTGCACAAAGCCTATTCCATCGAAAAATTACTCAAACAGATAGTTGTAAGCTCTGCCTCACAACCTCGGAATCACCACACCATATCTTTGTGTATTGCCCTACAGTAGGAAACTATATTTGGAGCCATCATCAGTTTCAGCCATCACAAGACCTTAACGATTGAGTCAAAAACTTATGCGAAAAGAAGGATTCTCAACCAAGCATGAATGGGATCCCATTTAGAACTTATATTTCATTTGTTTTATGGGTAATGTGGAAGATAAGGAACAAAAACATATTTGAAAATGCTTCACTCTGTGTTAACATCCCTTCGATTATGGATCAAGCGGCAGAATTTTGGTACCTAAACATTCCACTATCAAGGAAAAATGTTACAAGTAGCATATACATCAAGTGGCACCCACCAGATAATGAAGGGTTTTATAAGCTCAACACAGATGGTGCCTATAACCCGTCACAAAGCTTCGGAGGAATAAGAGGTACTAGGAATAATGAAGGGATATGGCAAGCGGGGTTTGCAAAGCACCTTTCAAGAACCTCCACTGTCCGTGCTGAATTAATGGCCTTATACAAAGGATTACGCCTAACAAAAATGCATAATCTACACCCACTACAAGTGGGAATTTACTCAAATGTCCTATTGCTCATGCTACAGGGAACTAATGAGATTTTTTCTAATATTTTACATGATTGTAGGTCTTTGATTTCTGACTTAGGATGCATTGAAGTTAGACATATCTAACAGGAAGCTAATTTTGTTGTTGATTTGCTATCTAAATATAGTTGTAATGCTTCCAATAACACTATGGTCTATTTTAGCCTACCACCTACTTTTGTTATGTATGAACTGGATCTTGACTCTTCTTCTCACCTATAAGAAATAATGGGCGACTTTTGTAACTATGACCAGTGATATTATATATGAATGCATTCTTGATCACGCCCAACTACGCCCTACAAAAAGGGACTAAGCGGTCGCGAAAAATATAGCTCGGTACTTAAAGTCCCGAGGTCGAATCCCATAGAGAACACTCGCAATCTAGTTGCTAATATAACTAACTTATTTAATCAATTAACTTCGAAAGTTTTTATTTCTATGATGATTTCAATATAACAACTAATTAACAATAAAGTAAATAGCAAAGTAGTAAGAAATAGATTAATTCAAGGGTCTAGAAGCCTAGGATTGATCTACCCAATTCCTACTCATGTGTTAGAACAATGCATTAATAGATTCAACTTGCTTCTTCCTGTTGAACACTTGCTCCAAATTCATAATTATTCACTCCCGTGTGATAATTGTAACTTTCACTAACCAATTCTTCAATTAATTAATGAATATATGTAGGACTACTAGTATGGTTCACAATCGGGGCCAATGGTCACAAATCACCTTTTTGACAACCTAAGTAATGCCTTTGTTTTAGGTTGAAATATTGCTAAGTGTTTAACCCTAACTTATGAATCTATCCCTAGATGCACAAGAATAAAGGGCACAATCTATTGAGAGATCTACCAATTAATAGCATGCAAATCATAAACACTTAGATAGGAAGGTTAATAAGTTTCATTTATTAAAGCAATAATTCATAATACATAAGTATTGGAGTGGTTCAATCAATCCTAGAATGGATAATTTAGTCACTCATGTTCATCACAATCATGTCAAGATAATTCATGAATGAATAAATTACAAAAAGAAAGGAAGAGTTTAAGAAAAATTCTTGTGTTCTTGAAGTCTCCAAAGCTCTAGCATCCTTTTGCTCCTTCCCAGGTCAAAAGTTGTGTTTTGGAACGTGTTTTAGGGCTTCTATACCGTCCCCATAGACCCACACAAGTCGGGAATCCAAAATAAAATCGGAATGAGAATGTCAGGATTTTAAGCCTACGGTAGGCCAAAATCTGCAGGTTTTCGAAAATATTAACTCTCTGGATCTCGCTCCTGTTGGGTCGCGCAGCGCAACGCTTGGCGCTGCGCAACAGGCTTAATTTACTGCTTCTCCAATTTTTTTTTTATTTTTCCTCCACGTCTTGGTTCGCTCGACATTCGGGCTTCTACTCAGACTTCAAAACCCTTGATTTTCATCAATTATGCTCCATGAGCGTGATCATATCATCAATGTAATCCCTACAACATAAAACACACCAAATGAGAGAAATAAAGCTCAAAGTGCTAGCAAATAAAACAAGTAGAAGCATGAATACGAGGCAAAAATAAAAAAATATAGTAATATCTAGCCTCGTATCAATTCTTTAGCAAAAAACCTTCCTTTATTTTTAGTTTGTTCAGTGTATAACATGCTCTTATCTAATCTACTACTATACCTTAATTCTTTTTTTTATAACATAAATACTTATATATTAATAATAAACAACATTACTACAACCTGAGCATTGTCATTGCCTAACTTGGCAAGGTTAATACAGGCTTCAAAAGACATTCTTTTAACAAACAAACTCAATTCTTCTCCAATTCTAGGCGCTTTGCTAATGATGAAGGAGGAGAAGAAAACCTAGTTAATATATTAAAACTACAACTGTACCTTAATTCACTGTATCTCATTAACAGTACTTTCTCAAAATGTATTACAACAATACTTATATGTAGGGCTGTACAAACCAAACCGGCAAACCGAACCGAACCGAGAAAAAAACCGACTATGAGTTGGTTTGACTTGGTTTGGTGTTGGCGAAAAAAACCGACATATTAGGTTTGGTTTGGTGTTACCCATAAAAAAACTGAACTGAGACCTAACCGAACCGACATTACGTATATGTTACTTTTGAATTTTTATATGTATAAAATTCATTCATTGAAAAGTATTGTCTAAATATCTTAGTAGCTTTTCTTAGTTATGTACTTATGTTATAAACTTACGATTTACAACACACATCTACATGAGTTAATTTTAATAAGAATGAGTGATCGGCTTATGACCCATAAAGAAAAGCCCTCCAGAAAGTAATACGAGAACCCAAATTAAGTGCAAAAATAAAAAACCTAATTAGTAAAAATAATTTTCTAAGAACAAAAAAATTTGGTGCTCAAACATTTGATATGCTATTATTATTTTTTTAACCGGTAAATATTTTTTTCTTTTGTTATACATGTGCATCTGGATGGCCTATATTGTACGTCTCTAAATCTATATTTGGAACGTCTGATTAAGAGTGTCATATCTTATAGGACTCTACAGTTACCTATTAAAGAAAAAGGAGAAAGTCTTGAACTCTTTTTCTTTTGTACAATTGGATACGAGCTTTTTACCTATACTTTTAAAGGAGAGAAAGCACCACATATTTGTTGTTAACAAATAAATACTGAATAAACCGAATAAAACTGACATTAGAAAACCTGACTTTGGTTGGTTTGGTTTGGTTAAAAATTTAAAAAATCGAAATTATTGATTTGATTTGGTAAATGAAAAAACCGAACCAATCTGACGTATATTCACCCCTATTTATATGTGAATAGCTACAGTGAGATGAATCTACTACATCAAATTAGTTATACATCAGCTATAGAACCAATTCCATAACAAACTAATTGCAATTTGAAAGCTAACTAACTGAAGCTGAATTTTCCTGCCCAATTATATATTGCTAATTTCCGACTGTGAAATAATCTCATGTCCTTGACCTCAGCTGGATTCTCGACACTGATGATTCTCGACACTGATGATTGTTGCAATTAGTTTTATATTATAATATATGTATATAACACCATAGTATGTTTTAATCAATGTCAACCAACATTATGTCTTTGTGTAAATCTAAGAGGTGCTTATAGGAATGAGAAATAAGTATATTTTTAAACTACATATATAATATTTAATTTCATTTACTTGAAAAGTGATGTACACTTTAGTTCTTTATCTAAAGATAAAAAGTGATATAGCCATAGAAAGCCACATTTTCTTGTAATTGGAATTGAAAACTGGGGTTTCTTTTTATGAATTAATGGTTACTCGAACAATGTAAGCAAACAATAAACTAGAGGAAAATAAGACCCGAAAGGAGAAAGAAATTGGATTTTCCAGTCTTTTCTAAAAACCCACGTATCGAAAGTACAAAAACACTTAAGTGAAAGATAAAGGAAGTACAGAATCGATTGATCAAAACAAGTAAAAAAGGTATTTTTGGAGGAAGAAGTAACAGCGAGTGGTCGTATCAAATTACCACCTGAAAAAGATCACTATACTTACTATTACAACTAAGGAGCATGGAAGAAACCATCAGTTTCTACTCATCTTCTTATTTCCGTTATGAAGCTTTTAATTTACAGAGGTCCGAAGGATGTTCTCCCCCCGCCGTCTTAGCAGCATGGTCCAAGTGATGACAAATCAAGAAAACGTCCAAATTTTTTTATGTATCTTTTGTATATACACACACATATTATTATTATTCAGTCTCATTGACATTATAATTATTAAACTGCTTCAAGAACCTAGTTTCTCTCCCTTCTCTTCTCTCAGTATATAAATAGTAGTAGAAGGATCTTATAATTTCTCGACACTCACATTCTTGGGCCTTTCTTAGTTTTTGGCTTACTTGTCTTCTTTTGTTTCCTTCTAATTAACCGTACTTTTCGTCCGTTACTAAGCCAAAAATCATCATACGTTATACAAGCATATGTCGTCCTCATCATCACCACCATCTTCTTTAGGAGGAGTTGGAGGAGGGGATGGCAGTCATGTTAGTGGTGAGTTTGAAGGACCATCTTCCTCTAGGAGCCGTATACGTGCTGAAAATGATGTTTGGCCAGAGCCATTTCTGGAGGATTTGGCTCTGATTGTCGCTACTGATGCTTCACGTTCCATTGGCCGTTTGGGTGCTGCCCAAGCCCTAGCTCTTGTTTTTCAGGTAACCCACTAAAACTTGTTTGAAATTAACGAATTCTTAGGTTTGAATTAGCGTAATTTTATATATTAGACTTCAACTTTCTTGAGATTTGATAGAAAAATTGATAATTATTATTAATGGTTCCGATTTGTGTCATGTTGCGATTAAAACCCTATGTTTGTGTAATTATGTTTTCATAATCATATGTTTAAAGATAAAAATAAGTTGGAATTTGTGTTTATAGTGCACATCTTTGACCAATCACCTTGACAATTGTAGGTTATAGTTGCATTAACAAATCAATGTAGATAGGCATTAAAGATTTTCTGAAAAAGTAAAGAAATTATGGGTGCATAAAGGAAATGTTACAAGTACAGGATGATGTAAATAACTAGGCAGTAGTAGCTGTATGATCTAGCAGCAGTATGAAGAATTTGAGTATCAGAATGTTGTACTTGTGGATCAGACTTGTCTTTAAAACTTTAGGTTAAGTTTTTTTCTTCAATTTCCATTCTCTTTTTGTGCTTGTTGACGGGGATATAGAGTAAGGCAGCCATCATTTTCTCCCAGAGATAATCCATTTTTGGAGGGTCCTTTTTTAGCAATATAGTCATAGGAGAAAAAGGGGTCTTTTGGTTTCTTGATTTCCTTTCCCTTTCATTGCATGATCCTTTTCAAGCTGCTAACAGAATGTGTATATTTAGTTAGAGATATGGGAAACTGCATACCTTTTCCACTATTTGGTTTGCTCAAATCGTTTTCATTACATGTACTCTCTCTCCTATCCATTTTTTCTTTTATGTTTGTTCTTCAATTTAAGACATACTACCTGGTTAGTATATATGGAGACAGGAAGAAATTATTCGGATAATCCTTTGGGTAATTACCGTATGTATGTTTTCTGGTCCCCCACATTCTTTCTCTCAGGTGAAAGTTGCAATAAAAGGACAGTAAATATCACTCTGTGTTTCTGAATCTGCACTAATCGAGACTTATTTTAAGCCTTGTATGCTCCAAATCTTTTTGTTATATGGAGTATTTTTGACTCATGAATCTCCCTATATTTGGTTTCATGAAAACTACTGATCTTGGAAGTCGCTTCATTTCTCTATTCATTAATGTGGTACCTCTGTGAATTTTATACAGTAACATGTAGACTAAACAGGATCTTATTGGTATAAGTACTAGTACTCCTATTCCAATTTATTGATAAAATGTAGTAAGTGGGTACTACTACATTCTCTTTTTATTTGTTTCTAAAAGAATGATATGTTTTAAAATTTTTAAATAATTTAATTTAAATGTTTTATTTCACTTTTAACAGACTTTTACACTCAAACATGTAATGAAATACTTTAACACAAATTTAAAAAAGCTTTGAAATCTTAAAATGTTACCAACATTTTAATATCTTAAGTTTCATAAGTTCTCATTTCTTTTTTAAACTTATTCAAAATTTTCCATAGAAATTGAAATAGCGAGTACTAACAAGGGCTAGATTAGAGTATTAACTTATTAATAATCAGTGGGTTAAGGTTAAATTAGTGAAGGCACAGTGATCTATTCTCTTGGTGATTTAAATGTTAAGTGAGACCAACCAAAGTTTAACATAACCATATGAAAATTAACATGTTGATTTCTTATAGGCAGTGATGGGTACAGACAAGGAAGGGATGGATAACACCAAGAAAAGGGTCAAAGAAACATTAAGTTTTGTTGCAAATGCAAAAAGAGTAGTATAAGAGTCGTTGCTTCAAACGAGAAAGGCCCTTTAGGCCACCTTTCTTGGAAATGAAAGATAAAAAAGGATAGGGCGTCTCTTCTCTATACCAAAAAGCATTACTTATAACAACAATCCGATGTTTAAGTAGAACAAGATTTTTCATGAGGGTTTGATATGCTCTAACATATGGTATTCGTGTATCTATGCATGTGGACCACAAAATGCATGCACAAGAATCTAGTCACTGTCTTATTTAACCTGTATATATATGTCTGGATATTGTTCATCTCTTTTTTACAAGTCAATCTCTTCTCTTCTGTCAGTTTTGACCCTTCAAGAGTGTTTTTGTCCCTTCTGTATTCTCCTTATTTATTGCTCCAAAAAAGACTTTGGGTACGGTAAATCACTTCTTTCCAACTGATAAAAGTTCAATTCTCTCTGACATTTTTTATTAGCGTTTAAGATAGACAAGAACGAATTATTGTTTAGCTAAAGATTGATGCTCTCTACCTTTATTAAATATTAGTCCATTTTAAATGTGTGTTAGCTAAATAAATTTAATTAAAAAAAGTGAACAATGAATTAAGAAAGTATTAAGTAACTTATTCTAAGTTGAATAGTTGTGTAATGACATTTAAAATTGGAAAAAGTAATTAGTTGAGTTCTCTAATTAGTTATAGATGTTCTTTTCTTTAGAATTTGAAGGGGAGAGTTTTGATAATATTGGCATCATCAAGGCATTTATTGGTCTTACTGTGTGTTAACAGTACCTTGTCTTTGTAAGCCTGGAGGGTGTCATTAAAAGGAGGAAAAACGTCAGTATTTCTTCTTCCCCTGATAGTAGTAGAGACATATGATGAGATATTGTACCCTAAGACTGACTACCATGTTTACCTCTACTCTGCCTACTACCCCTACCCCATTCTGTCAATCCTGACTCCTTTCTGCCCCCCACCCCACACACACTTCTCTTCTTTTACTTCTACTTTTTAATACGTACTTAGGTTTTTTTATGTAAAACTTTTGATTTTTTTTCTTTCTAATTTGCCTCTTAATGTGAGTGTCTTATAGTCTATTAGTATGTTTCCCTCTGCTTTAGATGTCGTGGATATGAAATTGACAAAAAGATTTTGACCTTCTGAGACAGACTATAGGTGCATCACTATATATTAATCAGGGATGCAACATGTGATTTGTGTTAGTCATGATTTATTTTGGCTTTTAACTAAGATAATTACGATGGTTTTATAATTGAGACTTTAGTATTCACAATCAAGATTTCAAGTGTTTTTGGTTGTGACCCTTTTTCTTTAGTACTTTGTCACATAGGATAATGTTGCTCAATAACATCGTATAATGTGGCTACTACATTCATTCAGGTTTGTTCAACATGGCAAGCAGTGTCACACTCCGATCTACTATGGCAAAATCTGACCCGTCGTATATGGAACCGCCACCACCTTCTCCGCCAAACATGGCGTGAGGAATACATATATTGGCACCAAGCAGCTAATAACTTCCGTCACCATAGATATGCATATAACACCCTTCATTTCGTGCCAGAAAACAACGAGGACAACAACAATAACAATGACGGTCTCTTTTGTCGTCGTTTAGCCTTGTCTGATCACCATCTAGCTGCCGGTTTTGCTGATGGCTCGGTTCAATTATTTTATCTACCTACGAGGCTACATTTGTCAACATTCCACCCTCATCACCATGATCGTCTAGGCCGATTCTCTAGAGCAGTTTCTGGGATTATTTTGACTGATGTCCAACTTGTATTTGCTTCTCTAGATGGGGATATTCATGTGGTGGTCATTGGTGATGCTGCACCCCCTAGGAGGGCTCACTTAGGGGACGTGGTGAATGATGGTGCTTTGGTGGATTTCACTGGCTGTGACCAGTGGTGGGTTGGCCTATATGCAGGTGATTAATCTTAATTACTTTTACATAACTTGTCTATACTTTTAGTCACGTAAGCGTTAGGTGTATTATGGTGCTAACATGTTGATTTTATATCTTTCTGAGTGAAATATAGTTAGCTTGTGGATAATGGCCACTTGAGAATGAGGGGCTAAAATTAGTTTGGATTTTTAGATATAACAAGATCAAAGATTTGTTTTTTTAAATTTTTTCTAATTATAATAAAAGGAAGGATTATAACTTCTTGATTTGTGTGCTGTGCACTTTGGATATGCGGTAAAGATTAGCCCAACTTCTTTTAGGTCTGTGTAGGAATGGTCCAAATTATTGACCAAGTGTCCAACTAAACTGCATAACCAAGATTCATGAGTAACATAGTGTGACGCTGACACTGTATAAAGTAAAGGGTGTCAAGTTGTTTATAAAATAAGAGATAAGTATAGTAATTACTCTACTCTTTTGCTGTCAGAAATGAATTCAAACATAAGTGGTTTCATTTCTTTTTTGATTAAGAATTAATTATAATTAGACCAACAATTTTATTATCTAACTACAAATATTAATAATGAGTGTTTTTGTTTTGCATTTATTTTTTCAGGTGTTCCAGGACGGGCATTTCACATATGGAATAGGGAGACAGAAGAGTTGGTCTTTGTTGGTGGTGAATTGACTGATCCAGAAGCCTTAATGGGTTGGCACATGCTGACCGAGGTGACTGAGCTCGTAGGTCGAGTCCGAGTGACGACCCGAGAGACAGCCGTGGCATGCACCAGCCTGCAAGTCATGGTAATTGACTTGCAAAACCAAGGTATAATAATAAGAGCTCAACCATTCCGAAGAGGGCTCATCGTGGCATCCTTTGATGTCCGGAATGAGACACTGGTGACTGTTGATAGCAGGGGCGTGGCTAGCGTGCGTAGGGTGGATGATTTGGAGGAAATATGCAGGTTTAATGTTAGAGGAGCAAACCAAATGGGAGTACTTGGGTGCATGAATGGAGGGTATGCAATAATGTGGCTAGGGAATGTCATTAGGGTATGGGAGATAGAGCATGGAGCGTATCTATATAGTATTAGGGAGAGAATAGGAGATGTAAATGCCATAGTTGCTGATGAAAGGTATTTAGCAGCTTGTTCCAGTGATAGCACTATACATTTGTGGGACTTTGGTGCAGAGTAGTTGTAGTTTTATGGAATTCTTGGTTGGAATTACCAGAAAGGTTAGGGTTTTAAGGTACAGTTGAGCTGACTTGGGTGAATAGAAAATGAAGAGAAACAAAAAATACTCTTATGGGATATAGTATCTTGTACCAAGAATCTGCCAATCATATGCATTTTAATTTGTTCAAATGCAAAGTTTGCTTTTCCTTTCAGTGGTTAGTTGTGTTTTCAAGTTTCCCCTTTCCGTTTGCCTTCAATTTTTCTCTTTCCTTTGGTTTAGTATGAAGGACTAATGTATATGAAATAGTTGACTGGTAATTAGTACTAGTTGTTAACGAATATAATTACCTTTGTTTATGTATTTCCTAAAAATGTATCAGATTTTACAATTAAATTTATATTTAGTTGAGTCTAAGGCGACCGTTTTATATCTCAATTTGATCGATTGATAGACAGTTTACGTTGACAAGCAGTCGATTTTTAGGGACTTAATTCGAAGACAGTACGAGTATCAATTTCAAAGATGTAAATACGATGTCAAATACGAGTAAACGGCTCGAAGACAAGTTTAAACAGATGAGTCAAAACGAATAACGAACTAACAATTCACGATGAGATGATTTCAATCGAATTTCTTATCGAAGATAAGTTATGAGTTTGATTCCGTTCAAGGCTAAATGTTTAATTCCAACCAAATTTGATGACAGAGTTGAATACGATGACGAATAAATGTGATCAATAGAAGTGTGCCTAACCAAGTAATACGATCGCAAGGCAATACTAACAATTTACTTGATGCGAACAATATTAACGAGCAAGTTGAACGATAAATTATGCAATCAGAGTAACGACAATAAACTAACGATATCGAAGGTAATGAGTCAAAATTATGAATAACGAGAACAATGAGCAAACAAGGAAACAAACAGCGATAAATGAACAGGTAAATAAATAATTAAAGCGATAAAAGCTTATTGTATTGAAGAGTCGGAGGATGGTGCTTCAATGAAAGAGATGAGTCTTCTTCCACGTTTGAACCAAGCCACGACTGAATTTTAAATACAATGATTGCTTAGGACAACAATAAATTGATGCTGATATGATGAGAAAATAACAATGGTATGGTGAGGAGAAAGTGTATATCTTGGAGAATGAGAGTAATTTTGTTCCGATGAACGTGTCTCCAAATGGAGGAGGAAGGTCCTATTTATAGGCCAAAATGGTAAGCACTTCCCAACACTAGAAGGACTCTCTCCTACTCACGTCTCTCTTTCAGCAGCTGCCCACGTCCCACAAAATACGTTGGATTCGTTCCGATAAAAGTGGGATAAGGCCAATTGAGTTTATCTGCTAGAGTCGGCGTCTTTGTAATCTTCCGATCACGACATCAAATCGGAACCACATCAACCAACACGTTTCCGGAAATTGCAAATGACTATGCAACACAACCGAACACGTCATCCTTGTGATCGGACGGAAATCGACCAATACAGATAGTCCCCCCACTTGCTAAGTCTTGTGATCGTAACACTTTGCAAGTGGCCTGAAATTTTAAGCGGTAAAACACGTGGCGCTTCCGTGTCCCTTCATTTTGAAATGTCAAACTGTCATTTCAACTTCCAGTCGTCGCACGTGTCAGAGATCGTGCGGGTGGCAGTTTTTGTCGTTTCCCAAGGTCATGATGACTTCCTCTCTATATAGATGAAGACCACGTTAGAATGTTCGTCAGACTTATCGACCGGAGCGTTTTGAGCTCAGGTGTTCGTGGGTGATGTTTGTCATCATTCGATTCCAACTATGCCTATCAACTAAAAGTGTTAGTACCAAATAATCAATTAAACAACTTCTGCCGATGGAGAAAGAATGAAAATTGCAAAGGAAAGTAAAAGGTGAGGATTGATGATACCGTAGAAACCTCAAAAGTAGTATTTCTTCAACTGTGTGATATTCCAATTGAAGTCGATTGGCTTGGAGTCCATTGTTTCGAGTTGGTATGAATCTTTTCCGATTACTGCCTTGACCCGATAGGGTCCTTCCCAATTTGCTCCTAATTTGCCTTCGTTGGGCTCATCCTTCTTTGGTCTTTTGATCTTCAGCACATAGTCACCTACATTAAAAGATTGATACCTGAATTTTTTGTTGAGGTAATTTTCTGCCCTTTGTTTCTGTGCTTGTATTCGAGCAAATGCCATGTCTCTTTTTGCTTCGACCAAGTTTAGATCTATCAGCATGGCCTCTTTGTTTGCTTCTTCGGTGGAGTGGGCAAACCGAAGACTGGGTTTTCCTACTTCCAACGGTATCAATGTTTCTGTTCCGTAGATAAGTGACAACGGTGTCTCCCCGGTGCTGTGTTTCACCGTCGTCCGATGAGCCCACAGCGCTCCGGGGAGTTCGTTCGGCCAGTTGCCCTTTGAATCATCCATCCTTTTCTTCAAGTACTCGATTATTGTTTTGTTGGAAGACTCAGCCTGTCCATTTGCACTGGGGTGATAAGGTGTTGAGGCAATTCGCTTGATCCCCCATTTTTCGAAGAAGGCAGTGATCCGTCTTCCTACAAACTGTTTACCGTTATCGCATGTGATCTCTTTCGGGATCCCAAAACGACAGATAATATTTTGATGAATAAACTTAATGACTTCTTGTTCACGAATCTTAGCCAAAGCAATTGCTTCTGCCCATTTAGAAAAATAATCCGTAAGAATTAAAATAAACTTTACCCCGCTGGGCGCTGTTGGAAGCGGCCCGACCAAATCCATTCCCCACTTCATGAATGGCTACGGTGACGTGACCGAATGAAGTGGCTCTGCTTGTTGATGTATGAGGTTGCCAAATCGTTGACACTTGTCACATTTGCGGACGAATTCTTTGGCATCATCTGCGATCGTTGGCCAGTAGTATCCAGCTCTTATGATCTTTCGAACCAATGACTTGCTGCCGGAGTGATTGCCGCACTCGCCTTCGTGAACCTCTTTCAGTACATAGTTTGTTCCATCTGGTCCTACACACTTTGCTAAAGGGCCAGCAAACATTCGTCTGTAGAGTTGATTTTCTAGGAGACAATATCTTGCCGCTTTAGCTTTAAGTGAACGGGCAGATTTTTTGTCGCTGGGAAGGGTGCCTGCCTGTAAATAAGACAAGTATTTGTTTCTCCAATCCCAAGTATGATTAACATTATTTACCTCTTTGATTCTCCGACATAGTGGGGATTCGAACAGATGAACCACTGTTTCATCGATTTTCCCATCGATGACTGCTGCAAAGCCTAAGTTGGCTAAGGCATCTGCTTCGATGTTGTCCTCCCTTGGTATCTGAGCTATTTTCCATTCCTGGAAAGATGTAAGGAGATTTTGTACTTTCTCGAGCAACTGCTGCATCTTCGGATCTCGAACACAAAAATCGCCTTGGATTTGGTTTACCACCAGCTGAGAATCGCTTTTGATGTCTAGTCGTTCGACCTTCAAGTCTTTTGCGATCTTTAAACCTGCAGCGAGGGCCTCATATTCGGCCTCGTTGTTAGTTTTTGCATGTAATTTGATCGCATACCTGAGTTTCTCGCCGGTAGGTGCTATTAACAAGATTCCGAGGCCAGTCCCTTTCACGTTCGAAGCTCCATCGGTATAAATTACCCAGACTCCGGGATCTAGATCTCTCATCATTAATTCTTCCTTTTTTGCTTTCAGGAAGATGTTAGCGCTAAAGTCTGCTACAAAATCAGTTAAAACTTGAGATTTTATGGCAGTACGAGGCTGATAAGTGATGTCGTATTCACTCAGCTCGACCGCCCATTTCATTGATCGACCTGAGAGATCTGGCCGATGTAAAATATTTCGCAATGGAAAAGTTGTTATGACAGATATTGAATGACATTGGAAATAAGGTCTTAGTTTTCGTGCAGCAGTGACTAGTGCAAGTGCTAGTTTTTCTAGGTGCGGATACCTTGTTTCTGCATCCAACAGTGTTTTACTAACATAATAGATAGGAAGTTGGTTACCTCTATCCTCGCGAACGAGGACAGCGCTTACAGCGACATCGGAGACAGCCAAGTATATCAGCAGCATTTCTCCTTCGATCGGTTTTGCCAGGAGCGGAGGATTGGAAAGGTATTGCTTTAATTCTTTGAGAGCCTTTTGGCATTCTGGTATCCACTCAAAGCTTTTGTTCTTCCTCAGCACCGAAAAGAACTTGTGACATCGTTCAGATGACCTCGAGATGAACCTGCTGAGATAGGCTACTCGACCGGTCAGCTGTTGAACTTCCTTCACCGTTGTCAGGTCCTCGGGGATGCTTTCAATTGCTTTGATTTTGTCTGGATTGGCCTCAATTCCTCTTTGCGATACGATGAATCCCAAGAACTTACCGGATCCAACCCCGAACGCACATTTCTCCGGGTTCAATCTCATGTTGAACCGCCTTAGTATCGTAAAAGTTTCCTCCAAATGACTTAAATGATTTCCCTTCTCAAGAGATTTAACCAACATGTCATCGATATACACTTCCATGGTTTTTCCGATCAAATATTTGAACATAGTGGTGACCAAACGCTGATAAGTAGCGCCAGCATTTTTAAGGCCGAAGGGCATGACTGTATAGCAATAAGTCCCCATGTCTGTGATGAATGACGTATTCTCCCAATCCAATGGGTCCATCGAAATTTGCTTATAGCCTGAGTAAGCATCCAAAAAACTCAACATTTCGTGCCCTGCCGTTGAATCGATCAGCCTGTCGATGTGAGGCAGTGGGAATGAATCTTTTGGGCAAGCTTTGTTGAGGTCGGTATAATCGACGCATACTCGCCACTTGCCGTTTTTCTTTGGCACTACAACAGTATTTGCAAGCCATTCTGGATACTTAACCTCTTTAATGAACCCATTCATTAGCAGCTTTTCTACTTCGTCGTTGATCACTTTCCTTCGGAATCCTCCATTCGACCGTTTCTTTTGCTTCACCGGCCGATGCTTTGGATCGACGTTTAACTTGTGTGTGGCAACTTTTGGATCGATTCCCACCATATCTGTGTGGGACCAAACAAAACAATCAGAATTATCCTTGAGGAAGGATATGACTTTTGCTTTTACTTCGGGATCCAGTTCTGCTCCCACATAGACTTTCTGATCAGGCTTATCATCGAATAACATTACTTCTTCTAATTCTTCTATCGTAGAGTCTCCAGCTTTTTGTTTACACGGTTCTCTCACACATGGTGGGACCTGTGCGAAGTCGCCTTCGACTTCGAATTCCGGTAATTGTGACGAAGCACATGACGGAACCGAAGTGAAGCTTCCGGCCACGGGTTCCACTAGCTGTGATTGCTACAATCGAAAGCCATCCTTAACTGCTACTGAGTAACATTCTCGTGAAGCCTGCTGTTCGCCTCTAATTTCACGAATTCCCCATGGGGTAGGGAATTTTACAACTTGATTTAGGGTCGATGGGACCGCTCCCATAGCGTGAATCCACGGTCGACCCAATATCACGTTGTATGCCATCTCGCCTTTCATCACTTGAAACGATGTGTCACTCTCAACACCTTCTGCATAGGTCTTAATCGTGATTTCTCCAACGGTCACTTCGCTCGAGTTATTGAAACCCGACAACACCGTTGAGCGAGGCACGATCTTATCACTCAACTGCAACTGTTCGACTACCCTTGTATGTATGATATTAACCGAACTGTCAGCATCAATTAATACCCTTTTTACAATGGCATCGTCGATCCTCATCGTGACTACAAGTGCATCGTGATGGGGGTGAATCCTTTCATCGAAGTCGAAATCCCCGAACACAATCTCATCATTCATGTCATCTCGTGTTCGTCTGTCTCGTGTGAACGAGACCTTTGCATATTTCTTTGTAGTGTAGGTCACCCCACAAACGTCATCTCCTCCGGTAATAACATTTACCGTCTTCCTAGGAGCAGGAGGTTTTGGCGGTGATCACGCCCAACTACGCCTTATAAAAGGGACTAAGCGGTCGCGGCAAATATAGCTCGGTATTTAAAGCCCCGAGGTCGAATCCCACAGAGAACACTCGTAATTCAGTCGTTAATCTAACTAATTTATCTAATCAACTAACTTCAAGAGTTTATATTTTAATGATGGTTTTAAAATAGAAACTAAATAACAATAAGGTAAATAGCAAAATAATAAAAAGTAATCAAGCAAGGATATTAAAAGCCTAGAATTGATTTACACCGACTCCTACCTATGTGATTGACTAATGATTCAACGAATTCAACTTGGTTCTTCCTATTGAACACTTGCTCCAAATTCACAACTAACCACTTCCGTGCACTAGCTATGACTTTCACTAACTAATCTTCCAATTAATTAATGAAGATGATTAGAACTACAAGTATGGTTCACAATCGGGCTCGGTGGTCACAACTCACCCTATTGACAACCTAAGTAATTTCTTGGTTTTAGGTTGAAATATTGCTAAGCATTTAACCCTAACTCGTGAATTTATTCCTAAACGCACAAGGATAAAGGGAACAATCAATTAGGGGCCCTTCCAATCAATTAGCAAACAAAACGTAAATACTTAGATAGGAAGAATAATCAAGTTTCATTCATCAAAATCAATCAATCAATTCACATAGTATTGGAGTGGTTCAATCAACCCTAGAATAGGTAATTTAGCCACTCATGGTCATCATAAACAAATCAAGAATAATCATGAATGAATAAACTACAAAGGAGAAGAAATAATAGAAGAAAGAACTCTTAATCTTCAAGTCTTTAATCCCACGCCTCCTTGTGTGTTCCTTGCCTCCAAGAGTCCAAAGTGCTTCCACAATGGTGGTCTTGCTCTCCCAAGTCAAGATTGGGGCTGAAAATAGGTTAGAAAACCTTTTATACCTCGTGTGAAACTCGTGGACAAGTTTGCCCCTCGCCACTTTTCGCCAGAAAATTTGTCTCATGGCTGGATCATGGCCTTACGATGCCTGGGCCATGCACTTGCGAAATTCTGCTTTCAACTTCATGGCTGAATCATGGCTTTACGATGGCTGGGCCGTGACATTTCGTCTTCAAATTCCTTTCATGGCTAATCCACGGCCTTGGCACCTTACAACGCTGTAAATTAACTTTAATTTTGCTCCAAATCATCAAACTTTAACACTTTTTCATACCATTTGATTCCTACACATTCAAACACCCAATATAAGTACAAAATACTATTGTTCACACTAAAATAATCCACAAAAGCACCAAAATATGATGTAACTAATACTAAAATATATGCATTTTTAGCCTAACATCAGGCGGCTCATCGTCTTTCTTCTTATTAAAATTGTTTCGTCCTCTATCAGTCAATAATTCGACCAAATGCCCCTTCTGCAGCAGGCTGGCCACTTCGTATCTCAATGCCTTACATTCTTCCGTTGTATGGCCGAAGTCATGATGAAATGCACACTATAGATTCTCATCCCTTGTGTTTGGATTTGTTTTTATGCGACCTGGAAAATTTACAATCTTCTCACCCATCCCCCTCAAGTGATTCACCAAGTTTGGTGTTGATATGCAAAAATTGTACTCCGTCACTTTTGGAGGGAGTGGTCGATCCTTCGGAGCCGAAGATGTGTTCGACTGCCCTTTCTTCGACTGATTCTTCGAACTACCAGCTTCGTGGTTGTTGCTCCCCATTCGAGGGAAACTGTAGGGCTCCCATCGTTGGTCCCTGTAGTTTCGCCTGTCATTTTCAACTCTTCGAACTACAAATTATTTGATAGTTTCCCCGGGCCGCTGCCTAACGTTCAAGATATCTTCCACCCTTGGTGCTATCTTTTTTGCTCCAGTATGTGATCGAATGAATTTTGCTACTATGTCATCAAAACTCAATATTTCGTTTTCGGGTAGCTGCAGATACCACTTCAATGCCGCTCCTTTCAATGTTTCACAAAACTTCATAAGGCTGACCGAATTGATTTCCTTCGAAGTCAGGTCGTTTGCCTGAACTGCAACCGAAAACATATCAATGTGATCCCTTGGATCTGTGGTTCCATCGTATCTCAAACTTTCTGGTAATTTGAAAGTCTTAGGAATTGGCATTGGGGCTGCACTTGCTGGGAACGGTCGTTTTGAAATCGATTTTTTAGCGACTTCGTCCATTAACTTCGGAACACCTGGCAATTTCTCCATAAACGATTTTATCTCACTGAACTTTTTATCCACTGTATCATTCAACAAGGTTTGCATCGTAGCCAACATTCTCACTTCTGTCGTAACCGAGGCCGGAGCTCTCATAGCTACGGTGGCCGTACCCAATCCTCCAGATCCGACCCCCGCTGCAAGTCCCCCTGTTACGGCGCCCTGAGGAACCGAAGTCGGAATGCTTGCTGGGGGTGTGATCGGAGAGGTGGGTGCTCTATTTCTGATAGAGCTAGATAGGACCCTCAATTGTTCTTGTATCATTTTGAACTGAGCATCATGCCTTTTCAAATATGCCATTAGTGCCGCATTTGTATCTCCTGACTCAGTGTCGACCACGGGCTCCTTACCCGGTCGCTGCCCTCGGGGCGCATTCAACTGTGAACCAGTAGGAATGTCGTCATGAGTTGGATCCTGCTCGTGATTGGTAGATTCATCGACCGCTTCAACGTTGGTCGGAACATGAACTCCGTCATTGGAATTGAGCTGTTGTTGACCGTTCAAAGCGGTGGTAGCATCGATGTTACGTTCATCTGCCATTTCAAGACAAGGAAACAAACGTAAGTAGTATCAAACGATTCAAATTTCGGAATAAATCGATTGCCTAGACCCCACGGTGGGCGCCAAATTGTATTTCCTAAAAATGTATCAGGTTTTACAATTAAATTTATATTTAGTTGAGTTTAAGGCGACCGTTTTATATCTCAATTCGATCGATTGATAGGCAGTTTACGTTGACAAGCAGTCGATTTTTAGGGACTTAATTCGAAGACAGTACGAGTATCAATTTCAAAGATGCAAATACGATGTCAAATACGAGTAAACGACTCGAAGACAAGTATAAACAGATGAGTCAAAACGAATAACGAACTAACAATACACGATGAGATGATTTCAATCGAATTTCTTATCGAGGATAAGTTATGAGTTTGATTCCGTTCAAGGCTAAATGTTTAATTCCAACCAAATTTGATAACAGAGTTGAATACGATGACGAATAAATGTGATCAATAGAAGTGTGCCCAACCAAGTAATATGATCGCAAGGCAATACTAACAATTTACTTGATGCGAACAATATTAACGAGCAAGTTGAACGATAAATTATGCAATCAGAGTAACGACAATAAACTAACGATATTGAAGGTAATGAGTCAAAATTATGAATAACGAGAACAATGAGCAAACAACGAAACAAACAGCGATAAATGAACAGGTAAATAAATAATTAAAGTGATAAAAGCTTATTGTATTGAAGAGTCGAAGGATGGTGCTTTAATGAAAGAGATGAGTCTTCTTCCACGTTTGAACCAAGCCACGACTGAATTTTAAATACAATGATTGCTTTGGACAACAATAAATTGATGCTGATATGATGAGAAAATAACAATGGTATGGTGAGGAGAAAGTGTATATCTTGGAGAATGAGAGTAATTTTGTTCAGATGAACGTGTCTCCAAATGGAGGAGGAAGATCCTATTTATAGGCCAAAATGGTAAGCACTTCCCAACCCTAGAAGGACTCTCTCCTACTCACGTTTCTCTTTCAGCAGCTGCCCACGTCCCACAAAATATGTTGGATCCGTTCCGATAAAAGTGGGATAAGGCCAATTGAGTTTATCTACTAGAGTCGGCGTCTTCGTAATCTTCCGATCACGTCATCAAATCGAAACCACATCAACCAACACGTTTCCAGAAATTGCAAATGACTATGCAACACAACCGAACACGTCATTATTGTGATCGGACGGAAATCGACCAATACAGTTTACATATTTTCCTTGCTTTATAGTTGCGTTTTACCATTATGAGTACATTGTAACTCTGTTACGCTATAACTAACTTTTCGAATCAGCATAGTGAAAAAAAGAGAAAAGTGAAACGTGATTTCACGTGCTAAGAAGTTGTACACTTTTTTCCTGGCTGAATTAGTCTTAATTAATACTGTTATTTTGGCACTATGGCATCATTCCAACACATTATATTGAAGGAAACTAAGAACAACCTTTGAATTAGTTCACGTGTTCATAATTGTATATAAGTAAGCAAGATTCAGTACTAGAGGAGCAATAGGTGTAACGACAACATTTGGTTCAATTGCTATAAGTTGGCTATGTTGGCTGGCAATTCGGCATGAAATGCCGCGAATTCTTTTTTCTACTTCTGTGGGCCGCCTGTGTAAGTGAGTGATATAGCAATAGAAACATCTTTCCAATAATTTTTACGACAATATATATGCAAAATATCAATATCGGATAAAGGAGATATGCGTGTCAAAAGCTGGTGCCCGGAAAAGAAAGAAATCTGGAAATTTTCCATGAATGCCCAGGCTTTAATTTGTCAATCTATTTTTCTCCTGTTATAGGCTTCCTGTGTAAGTAAACCATTATCAATGGAAAGATGTTTCGTTATCTTTCCAACGATATATGCATTATACATAGGATTTTGATATCAAATGAAGGAGGAAGTAGTGTTGATAGTTTCGTTGGTTGTTAAAATGGATTGAGATCTGAAAATTTTTGGAATTTCTAGGCAGAAATTATAGAGACAAGCGAGAGTGGATTAAAAATATTGGATGAACCGGTTTATTTATATTTTTTAAATAATATAGTTTGAACTTCGTAATTATAGTTTATGTTTTTTAAAACATAATATATGTTCGAAGATATATAATTTTTCTAGTGGGAGTTCTAAATTGGTAGACAAGTTGCTCATTCAGACCTATCATCGTTTAATTTTTTGCATAATTGATCTTGAAAAATATTGTTATGCTTAAGAGATACATCGACTTCTGAACATGCCTATAGTACATTAATGTCAACTGGCTGTAATTTCTTGTAGCAAATTTAGATGAAAAACTTGTCTTCAAAGACTGCTATTGAAGAATTGAAAAAGAGTGACAAAGTCCAAGCAGATCTTGGATATTTTTAGAGATTTTTACACTAATTGAAACACTAAGCATTAAAATTACAAAATATAACAATATTATTGAAAAATTACAAAATATACCGATATTTGTGTGTTTATTACAAAACATACCATTTTCACATTTTCTCCTTTCTCTAACACTTAAACCCTAACTTTTTTCTCTCTCTTTCTCCCCCCTTCCTCCACCCACTCGCCACCGCTGGAGCACCGGCTCTCCGGCACAGGTCTGCTGCTCCATCGTCAATTTACAACTCCGTTTTCACTGTAGTTGCTGCATTTTTTTCGATCTGTTCATTTTCCTTGTTGCTTTCGATCCTCGCTGCTCGAATTTGCTTCGGGTGTGGGTCTGTTGTTGTTGTTGCTATGTGGATGCTCCAGTGGAGGTTACCGGAGCTCTGATCTGCTTCTTTTCCTTCTCTTTTGTATTTTTTTTAAAATTTTTGTATGTGCATATACTTTTATACATTTGTATACCTTTGTATGTGTATGTCTTGGTAGTTTATGGTGGTTGTTTGAAGGTGTCTTGGTGGTTTGTGGTGGTTATTTGAAGGCAGACCAAAGTGTATGTCTTGGTTACATGGTGTATGGATCTATATATTTGTGTATGAATATGAATATCTTTACATTGCACAAGTATATGTATATGTATATTATTGTATGAACGTGTATATCTGAGCATCTATTGTATTTTTTGTATGTGCTTTTGTGTGTATGTCAAGTGTATGTGTGACATACATAAATTTATATGTTATAAGTTGAAGATCCGTAGATCCTTGCATATGTGTGTCTAGTATATGTCAAACATATTTTTTGGGTGTATTTACATGTATTTTTGTTTATATGTATGTTGCAAGTGTTTAAGATGGACAAATTAATGTTAGATTATTGAAGATAAATTAAGCTAATCAAACAAAATATATAGTAGTAATTAAGCTACTTAAAAGAAAATTTTCTAATTGGGGTGTTTTTTCATGATCTTTTTTGTTCTTTCATATATAGAATTAAAAAACAAGCGTGAAAAATAAATACTGAAATAAATCTAATTTATTTGCGAACAAAAGGCTTAATTAACCAAGTCGAGCTAAAAAAAATCAGACCGATCCAACCCGTCTATTCTATTTGATCTTGTGGTAAATAATATCTATAAAAAGTGGCACCTCCTAACTTTAAATCCTGAATCCGCCCCTAAATGCATATACCAATTTCTATACACAGTAATAGCAAGTCAGCAGTCCAGATTGCCAATCCTCTATTTCACGAGCGTACAAAACATATTGATATTGATTATCATTTTATAAAAAAAAATGATCCAGAAGGAGTTAGTTGATACAGTCTATCTGACCTCCACAGAACATTGAAAGATATTCTTACTAAGGGGTTAACCAGTATTCAACACAAGTATCTTGTATCCAAGCTAGGCATGAAAAAATCTTCATTGGTCCTAGCTTGAGAGGAGGTGTACAGGAACTACAAGAAAGAAGTCCAGCTGGTAGTTAGTTAGTTAGTTATTAGTTGGAATCGGTTAAAATTAGTTAGCATAGTTAAGTTAGTCAAGTGATTTGTTAGGTCGGTGATAGATTGTCTATATATAGAAGATAAGTTGTAGATATTTTGTACTCACTTCAATATTTACTTAATACAAATTATGAACTAAGAAGCCACTTCAACATTTCCCCAATTTCCCTTGTGATGAATCTATGAATTTAACACTCAGGTTAATGTCACCAGCAATATATCTTCTAGAAAAGCTCAATATCTAACATATTATGCCCGGTCATAGCACGGGCATCACCTCGCTAGGGTAGGTATATATTTATGTCTTCGCAAAGACCAACAATGAATTACATTTGTTTATGCTGACTTGAAAAGGTTAGTTTTAAAAGAAAATGCACGAATCATGCTATTTATAAATTTGACCATTAAAATGGCTTATGCTATGAATTTTTTAAGTTTGGGCTAATCAAAAATTTCTATAAAGGGATTTTTACCATGTATGTCTAGTAACTTTATTTTGAACTAAAAATATCATAATTAAAATAAATTACCCGAATTGGTCATTTAGCAAAAAATATTTCATTTCATAACCGCATTATATCCCAAGCTGGTATACCTCATAACCACAGTATACCTCAATGGTATAGATTATATTCCCTAATAGTACACAAATTTGATTTATCACATTATAACCATTTTTCTGTTGTATACGCTTCAAGTATACGATATACCCCAACAGTATACAAGTTTGATACCATAATAGTACACCCAATGTTGTGACTGTGTGGCTATAGAATGTTTAAACAAAATTTGGGCATGATCGGGTAATATTTTAGTATGGGCTGGCTAGTTTTGAAAACTTTCTTGTATAAATTAGTGAGTTCCAACAAAGTTACTCCCTCCGCTCTACTTTATTTGATGTTTTGGCCTATTTTTCTTTGTCCATAATAGTTGATTTTTCCAGAAATCTTTGTTTTCTAAATATTTTTTCTAGGCGATCGTCTATCGGAAACAGTCTCTCCACCTTGGTGGGGTAAGGTCTACGTACATCTCACCCTCTCCAGACCCCCCCGCTTGTGGGATAACACTGGATTTTTTTCTAATAGTGTTTTTTTACCTTGTTTGTTTTCAAACATGTTTTTAAAATATTTTGGTTTGTTTTCTAAATATTTTTTCTAGGCGATCGTCTATTGGAAACAGTCTCTCCACCTTGGTGGGGTAAGGTTTACGTACATCTCACCCTCCCCAGACCCCCCGCTTGTGGGATAACACTGGGTTTGTTGTTGTTGTTGTTTCTTCCAATATCACCATTGCTAATAAATGACTTAAATTAAAATTCTAGGTAATAATAGCTTGAATAAGGACTAATATGGTCAATTACATTGCTAATTAATTTTTTTTATGACAAGGGAACCCGCAGCCGCTACCCTTCGGGTGCGCTCTGGGTAAACCCCGCTCCTGATGCAATAGCCTGCAAACCACACAGGAAAGGTAAACCGCACTAGGCAAGCCCTGTGCGACAGGCTCAAACTGAGAAGGCTGTTGGCAAGGGGACCTTCTCATTAAAAATATGATTTCCTTAATATGCGTGAAATACCCAAAACATCTTATAAAGTGGACCGGAGGGAGTAATAGGGCAATTCACAGGGTAATTTTGATCAGTAGCAATTTTTTGACGCGCTCATTGGGGACTATCCATCGTTTCAAAATTCATTGAAGAATAGCCAAAATTCGCGCGCACACTTAAGCTCCATTAGCGTTGGAAAAACACCCCAGACTAGTCCTATAACAAAATACTGGGGAGTTTTGTTCAAAGCCCCATTATTTTGTTATGAGACTTTATCCCATAACAAAATAATGGAATTTATTCCCATAAAAAAGGTCACATCAAAGGGATAAATCTCATTATTTTATTATGGGATTGAAGCTTTATTCAAGTCCCATAACAAAAAATTTGTTCAAAGCTCCAGTATTTTATACTGGGGTTAGTTCACTGAAGTTTCCCAGTATTTATTCTGAGACTTGTCCGGAAGTGGCTAGTCTTCAAACAGTTTTGCATCGCTGGCTAGTATTCATTTAACGCAGTCAAAACAGGCTACGTGACTAAATTTTACCAATTTACACCATTGGCGCGATTTGCCTTATTGACCCCGCTTAAAGTGGTTTTGCAAAAATGACCTTCGCTAACTTTAATGAATAAATTCCAGACAGAAATATCCCTACGAAATCTTATATTGACGCCCACATTCCACCCTCATTTTCTAGAAATACCTCTTAAGACCTTTTATCTTTTTCCACATTCTCCCATATAACTTGAAGTGTTGCTCCGCCCTCTCTTTCTCGTAGGTGTTGCCTCTTAGGTAGCACTTGACAACACTTGACTTTGGCCTCCTCTTGCATAGGCAACACTTGCCATTTTTTTTTTCTTCCCACATTTTGCCGTTTTTTTTTCTTCCCACATTCTCCCATATAAGTGTTACGTCGGCAGCACTTGCCCCTTTAATCTCTTTGCAGGCAACACTTGCCTTTTATACTTCCCGAAGAGGCACCACTTGTCTATTTATAACTTGAAGTGCTATTTCCGAGGTTATTTTGCTAAACCACCTATATGTAGGGACAAAAAGACATAACCAGTAATATGCGGGTTCATGTAGTGAAATTTTTTGGGAGTACTATGTTATAAGATTCTACCATGCGTTCAAACACAATCATCTCCATCAAATTATTTTGCTAAACAGATTTTAATAATACTTGATATATCTCATATCTCCCTCCAACTTTTTTTAAAAAAAAACCTCTCCCTCTCATTTAGATTACAGACATTCTCTCCATCTTAATTAGTAAGAACCCTTTCTTTCATCAGCAATCATGAACCAATTTGATAACTTACTCTACTGTATGCAATAATTTTTGTTTTAATTTTTAAATGCAGTAGACACCGCATTTAGAGTCATTTAACTGGATAATGTATCCATTAAGGCTTGGCAAGATTAATATAACTTTAAACAAACGTGAAAAGTTATGTTTTAACATACATAAGGTAATACTACGCAGAGCAAAACCAGGATAGATAATTAATGACGCAAAGTAAGAATACTCACAAGATCGATCCCCTGGTTTTAAGAAGCCCAGCAAATCTTTACAAAAACATTAATAAACACACACACAACATACTTTTCATTTCCCCTTTTCCCACACAATGCTTGAAGCTGAAAAATCAGCTTGAATATTATATGTTATTTAAGCATTGATCTCCTCATTTCCACTCAAACTCAAGTCACTACCTGAGGAGTGAAAAAGAAAATGTCACCAAGCCTATCATTGCTAGGTGAATTGCCACCATAAACCAGCAATCCCTCTTGGCCATCTCGCTGTCCGCAGGCGAAAGCACACCAACCTCGTGGCCCTGGATGCTCACCTAAATCCGTCCACCGCTTCCAAACTAATGTCTCGGTGTCAAGTGCATAGACATCCCTGGAAAATTTTCCAGCACCTAAGTGGCCTAAATCACTGGGATCTATTTCTCCACCATAGATAAAAATGTACTTTCCAATACCAAAGGTTGAAAATACACTCCTAGCAGTAGGTTTTTCACCATTTGTCTCCACTTCAACCCACTTTTCTTCAACCGTATCAAAGTAATGCACATCATCTTGCTCAACACCAGAGAATCCATACACAACCCAGATTTTGCCTAGGACCACAGTCAAACCAGGTCCACCTCTTGGTTTACAATTTTCACCTGGCACAGGAAATTTGATCCACTTCTTATCAACAACATCATAACCCCAAAGATCACTTAGTCTTCCTGCATTTCCACAACCACCAAAGATATAGATCCTTCGATCATCAGCAGTCGCCGAATGGTAGCTCCTGTGAGGAGGACCATCATCACCACTAGACAATAAGGTCCATTTGTTAGTAGTTGTGTCAAAAGAATAAAACTCATTAAGCTCCTTATGTTCAGCATCTCTGCCTCCAAACACATATATGGTTTCCCCTACAGTAGCCATAGTGACACCAACACGAGGCGGAGGGACGTCCCCATCAGCTTCAGCCACGGACCATTCTTGATCATTGAGATCAAACACGTATAATTTGTTGTCAACAGGAACACGAGGTGTGAACTCGCCTCCAAAAGCATATACCTTATGTCCTACAATGGTGATGGCATGTGAGCTTCTTGCCCCAGGTCCAGCCCCTTTTTCCTCCAGCTGCATTTGTAGAATTCATGTCAATCAGATCCATTAACTAGCTTAAAATTGGTTACACACTCTTCCCACAGCCTAGAAACTTGAAGGACAATCGGAATACTACAATCTACCAGATTGAAAGAAACACCATCCCAAATCTACTTAACAGTATCATGGCATCAACCTCAAATTTCAAAGGGTGCAAGAGGGTTATTGAAACAATCAAGATATAGCTACTTTGATTATTAGAAATCATCAAGAGAAAAAAATTCATATAAATGGACTTTGGGCCTAATTAAACCCCAAAAGCTAGTTCAAGAGGGGAGGATTTCTCAAGTCTATATAAGAAGGCAACTTCTCTGACCAGATTGCAAGAAGCACCAACCTAAGTCTATGTAACAATATCATGACATCAACTTCAAATTTCAAATAGTGAAAAAGGGTTACTGAAACAATCAAGATAAAAGCTACTACGATTTTTGAAATCATCAAGAGAAAAAAAAAATCATGAAAATAGACTTTGGGCCTAACTCAACTCTGAAAGCTAATTCAAGAGGGGAGGATTTCCCAAATCTATATAAGACGGCAACTTCCCCAACCAAAGGAGATGCTAACCCACTCTAACAATCTTTGAATGTCACCATAAAAATAACCTCCCCCCCAGGTTCCCTCCCCCCCCCCCCCCCGGTTCCCCTCCACAAAAATAAAAACAACACCTAACAAGAAGATTCACATGAATAGCCACAAGAATTCAATAAAATTAAATGCATGTTGAACAATTGCACAAAATAAGAGAAAGGAAAGGAAATAATTAAAACACAGTAGCCAGTAGGTTAAGGAAAATATAAAACCTTGATCCATTTGCCTTGTGTTGCAGCCATGGTTTAACTCCAGACCAAGTAGATGTTCTCTTTCAATAAATCCCTCAAAGTGAAAGTACAAGATGATTAATTTCTTCTCTTGTATTATATATATATAGTAGTACTTATTTGTTCAAAAACCAGTCTTTAGGGGCATGGGAAAGGCCTTCGAATTGTATTTTAGTTTCCTGACTCAGCAAGCATTTGTAATTCATAGTATTAAAACTCTTTCATTTCTTGTGAAGCTAGTGGTATTAATGTCAACTTGCTCATTAACTATTTTATGGTGCATCAAAAAATAATCTATCTAATGTTCTTTTTAATTTCTATTGAGATTCGGACCATCTAATGTCCTTATTAGTTTCAATTGAGAATTAAATAATAATGGGATAAAAACATAAATAACCGTCTACTATAAATTACTTTTACCTAGCCTAAACAATAACTAGCCATAACATTAAGCATGATTGGCTGAATATTAATGAATTTTTTCTAAAAACAATAGAGATATTGTAACTATAACTAAGGAAGATATTATTTTAGGATATTTCTAATTAACAACAAACTCTATCTCTCTTCAATAAATTAGTGGCTTTATTTTAGGACACATGTAGTTATGAACAATCCTATTTTACCTTAATAATAATTTATTATTCAATCTTTTAAATTTTAATTCTATCATACAGAAGCAACTATGGCACATATAATGTGAATAAATGAATATGGGATACATAATAAATTAATATCTATTAAAATACTTACTACATATCATGTTATTAGGAATTTAAATATGTAACTACCCTAGTTAGTAGTAATCCCTACACTTAAAGGCTTAATTGGGGACACTTTATTATTAGATATTCTGAATATGAAATATTTTTTAAAACTTAAAAAAAAAATTTAGAAATTATATTAAATGGCTATGGAAAGAAAGAAAGAAAGGGTAAAATGTGTTTAGGAAAAGCCATTAATGTTTATGAATGTTTATGTGGGGTAAAAATTCCAATAATAATTAGGATGGAGTATTGAACTTTTTATATAATTTTGAAAGATGTTTAACTCTGGAGTTAGTTTTTAGGGTTTTGTTTACACAAATATACAAATTTCCACCCTTAATTACAAAAAAAAAAAAAATAGCAATATTTTTCTAATTACAATATATTTTCTAGCACATTCATAAAAACCCTAGCTATATAAAGTTTATTTTTCTCATTTGCTCATTCCTCCCCTATTAGCTCATCACAGCTGTCCAAACATTTGAAAAATTCTCATGGCTCACCGGAAAAAAAAAAACCACCAGTCATCGCCGCAGCTCCGCCGGCGGTCCTCCATCGACCACCGCAGTTTGGCCACCGGAAATACCAAAGTATACCTTCCCGAACTCGTCTTGACCCCTACTTCCCAGATCCAACCTCCTTTACCCTTGAAAATGCTTCCTTTGGCGTAGATCAGGCCAAAATAGTGGCGGAATCGTATGAATCGCAGCAAAATGTGGAGGCAGGCTCACGGTGGTGATTCAACGATTTTTCACTGTAT
This sequence comes from Petunia axillaris subsp. axillaris, assembly GCA_029990575.1. Classification (NCBI taxonomy): domain Eukaryota; kingdom Viridiplantae; phylum Streptophyta; class Magnoliopsida; order Solanales; family Solanaceae; genus Petunia; species Petunia axillaris. Next base: position 3,766,654 of record JARKNS010000001.1, on the reverse strand, counting down.
CAGTTCCTCGATCTCCCCTCTGCTCAGTTTGTAACGTGAAGACAGTCTCGCGGTGGTTTCCATTTTGACCCAAATGTGAAAATGTACTGCAAGAATATTCCGTTTCATTTGTCTGCTGCTGGTGCTAGTGTTATTGCTGCCGGAGTTAGCTGGCTGGATTTGATGAAATAATTTGAAGAAGATAACAGTGATGGCTACTGAACTTCAATGTGAAGAACTCACAACAGTTTAATCCCAAGTGTATAAAATATCAATTGGTGGGGATGGGGTTGGGTGGGTGTCATGTTCTTTGAATATGTATTTTCTGTTATTTAGATTTATTTCATTTTTGTTCCGTTTCTGTTTCTTCAAAATTGTTCAGATTTCAATTCTGTTTCTGTTCCTGTTTATACGGATTTGTCAGATTAATAAATTTGAACACTTTTTTTCTATTGCTCGCGACTGATGGTGTTGAACCAATATGATATGGTTTGAAACATTGTTGAAACATTGAAACAGTTGTTGCAACAGTTTGATACATCTGAAACGATGTTGAAACAGTATGATACTGTCTGAAACGACATTGAAACAATCTGAAATAACTGTTGAAACAGTCTGATACGGTCTAAAACGGGAGTTGATACGGTTTAAAACAGTATGATACAGCCTGAAACGGAACTTGGTACAGTTTAAAACAATCTGATACAGTCTGAAACAAAGTTGATACACTCTGAAACGAGACTTGATAAAGTTTAAAACAGTCTGATACAGTCTGAAACGACATTGAAACACTATGATACGGTCTGAAACAGTCTGATACGGTCTGAAACAGGATTTGATACACTTTAAAATAGTCTGATACAATCTGAAATGGGAGTTGATACAGTTTAAAACAGTTAGATACAATGCTAAAATAAACCGAAATGGTGCAGAAACAGTTAGATACAGTGCTACAAAAACAGTTGATACGGTGCAGAAATAGTTGATACAGTGCAGAAACAGTTGATACGGTGCAGAAATAGTTGATACGGTGCAGAAATAGTGAGATTCAACGAGATACATTGAGGATGGATGAGGAAAAGTAAAATTGGGGAAAATGAGAGGAGTAAAAGTGAAACTGGGGGGGGGGGGGGGGGAAATGGTGGGAAGAAAAGTGAAATAGGGGGAAATGGGAGGAGCAAAAATGATAGTGGGGAAAATAGAAGGAAGAATGTAAGGGTTTGGTATGTTATGGGAAAATATTGCTATGTTTTTGCTATGTTTGTAATTATCTTGTATTTTCCTCTATATAGGGTAATTTTACTGAAATGTTGCTATGTTTGGTAATTAAGCTCTAAAACTTGTACTTTTATGTAAAAAAATCCTAGTTTTTATGATTGAGTTAGAACTTATATCTATTTTTGTATAATGAAATCAAGGCCAAGTTGGGTCCGATGGACTCTTTATATGGTTCGGAAAAGGATTTTTTACATAAAAGTACAAGTTTTAGAACTTAATTACCAAACATAGCAATATTTTAGTAAAATAACCCTATATAGAGGAAAACACAAGTTAATTACAAATATAGCAAAAACATAGCAATATGTTTCCATAACATACCAAACCCTTACATTCTTCCTCCTATTTCCCCTACTATCACTTTTGCTCATCCCATTTCTCCCTATTTCACTTTTCCTCCCACCATTTCCCCCAATTTCACTTTTATTCCTATCATTTCCCCCAATTTCACTTTTCCTCATCCCATCCTCGATGTATCTCGTTGTATCTCACCGTATCTCAACTGTTTCTGCAGCACCGTATCTAACTGTTTCTGCACCATTTCAACTATTTCTGCAGCACCGTATCTAACTGTTTCTGCACCGTTTTCGACTGTTTCTGCACCGTTTCAATTGTTCTGCAGCACCGTATCTAATTGTTTCTGCACCGTTTTAATTGTTTCAGCAGTACCGTATCTAACTGTTTCTGCACCATTTCAACTGTTTCTGCAGCACCGTATCTAACTGTTTCTGCATCGTTTCAACTGTTTCCACAGCACCGTTTCAAACTTGAAAAAGAAGTAAGCGGTTTGTTTTCTTGACTTTAAAGGCCTGAACCAAAAGAGTATAAATCTGAACTAACTGATGTCTATAACCAGTAATCTGTCACCTTTAGCAATAAAGTCTTCACCTTTTACCTTCTGCACTAAAGCAAAAAGATAAATTTACACGCAGAGAAGATAGAAGGAGGGCAGGGAGGGTCAGCTGAAATACGACCCAAGAGTGACTGAACACTATGAAGCTTTTGTATTCTGTGTCCTCTCTGGATTTAATCCCTCTTCCATGCATGCCTCCCCACTTACTATAAAAAACCTAGAATAGCTGGTCAGTTTTATATGATCTGTATTTGTTCATGCCATATTTGAAGATCTTGAATTCAAACATGAAATGTCTTGAATGATTTAATCTAGATGAGTTAGACAGTTGATGTTTTAGCCCATCTGATTCATGATAATTGAATGTAAGTTGCGTGGTCCAAATGTGGTGCAGATTATTTTGGTCAAAGCAGGGGGCATATCATTAGAAATTTACAGATTTCTTGACCATAATATATCAAAAGTTGTATGTACCACTGATGGAAAGTATGAAATGAGAAATATCCTTGTAAAAGGAAACATAATCACACTAAATGGTCCAGTAGTACGACCATGCTTTAACCAAATTGACTTTAAATTAATCTGTATCTCTTTATTGAGCTAGTTTCAGAAAGGACAATCTATAATTTAGAAGCAAGTAATATTGATTTGAATCCACCAACTTTATTGAAGCACATGTTCGGCTCTGATTCCCATTTCTAACTTCCTTGCTGCAACTGTTATTTGACCGAAATAGTTGAGTAATCTTAATTCTATATATTCCTTAAACAGTGATTCGCTTTTGGATTTGACCTACCATAAAGTGAAAAGGTCTAGAACTTAAACTTGGAAGTTTCTAACAAAGATGTCTGGAGGCGATGGGGTGGTGGGGTGGGGGTTATGGCGTTGGGGTGGTGGGGTGGGTGTGGGGTGATGAGAGAAAGAGAGAGTAAGTGAGAGAATTTTTAATTTGAGAAAAATGGAAAGTGAAAGTGAAATGTGTTATATTATTGTTAAATGTGTTAGAAAAATAATGCTATGCATTGTAATTAGAGAAATATTGCTATTTTTTTTATAATTAAGGGTGAAAATTTGTATATTTGTGTAAAAAACTCGGAAAATCCCTATCTCTTGAATTATACTCTTGATTTAAGCTCAAAATTCATTTTCTTATTAATACAATAGCTATTAGAGTATTATATTATTTGGCGTCAAAAAATTTTGATAAGAACAATTCTATATTTTTAATATTTTCTAAAACTGTGATATGTAATACCCCTATTTTTAATATAGTTACTAATATGTAAATTTTGTCCTTTTTTTAATTAGGATTTGATGTCTCAATTGAAAGTAAAGTTAGAGCCTGTTTGGGTAAGCTTAAAAGTACTGGCTTATAAGCACATATATATTTTTTGAGTGTTTGGTAATTCAAAAAGCAGTGTGCTCATAAGCACTTTTATGCTTAAAATCAGTAAAAAATTCTCAAAAAGTAGCTTATAAAAAACTTTTGGCTTATAAGCTACTTTAATAAGCCCACCCAAACAGGCTATTACTTGGTGTGTCAATTGGACACACAATTCTTTTATGAGATTTTTACACAAATATACAAATTTTCACACTTAATTACAAAAAAATAACAATATTTTTCAAATTACAAGACATAGCAATATTTTTTTAGCACATTTTACAACAATCAATACACACTTTCATTTCCCCAAATTATAATATTTCACTTACTTTCTCTTCCTCCATCACTCCACCCCCACTACCCCAGCACCATCACCCCAACCCTAGCACCATCACAACCACCCAGCGCCATCACCCCCACCGCTGGTTACCAGAAATCCATCACCAAATACTCGTTACCAGAAATATCATTACCAGAAACCCAGTTAGATCCGGTGGTATTTCCGGCGAGACAAGCAACACGTTTCGTCTGGCGATCGCCGGAGACCTATTGTCGGCGTTGTTGTTACTCCGACGAATGTGACAGAGAGCTTAAAGAAGCTTAGAATAGTAGATCTGTTGTTCCGAGGCTGTAACAGTTGGGATTTTGAAGGGCTATGGATCAGAAAGTAAAGCATAGATTGGAGAGGTGGGTGGTAGGCTGAGTTTTGCTGATAAGGTTATGGATAGAATGATGGATAGAATGATGAGTAAAGTTGGGATGGGATTTGTTTCGGTTGTTGTTGGTAGCTTTGCTAGAAATTTGGTTACAGAGTTGTATTTACATAAGCAGTTGAATGTCGATGACCAGAAGAATTCAACTAATGTACCGCGATGGCGGATGTGGTTTGTCATGATAGGTGCAAGGTGATAATAGCTGATTGTATCCAGACATTTGTGAGCACTGCAGTTGCTGTTTGGGAATCTGCTGTCAACCGTTTCTGTTTCTTTAGATTTATTTCATTTTTGTTCCGTTTCTGTTTCTTCATAATTGTTCAGATTTCGTTTCTGTTTCTGGAATCTGCTCTCAACCGTTTCTGTTTCTTTAGATTTATTTCATTTTTGTTCCGTTTCTGTTTCTTCATAATTGTTCAGATTTCGTTTCTGTTTCTGTGCCTCTTTGTAAAGATTTGTCAGATTAATTAATTTGAACTCTTGTTCATGACTGATGGCGTTAAAACAATATGATACAGTTTGAAACATCGTTAAAAACATTGAAACAATTATTGCAACAGTTTGATACATCTGAAACAATGTTGAAACAGTATGATACGGTCTGAAACGGAGTTAATACAGTCTAAAATGAGAGTAGATACAGTTTAAACGGTCTAAAACGGAGTTGATACAGTTTAAAACAGTCTGATACAGTCTAAAACGACATTAAAACACTATAATACAGTCTGAAATGGGAGTTGATAACAGTTTGATACAGTCTAAAATGATGTTAAAACAGTATGATACGGTCTGAAACGGCGTTGAAACAATCTGAAACAACTATTGAAACAATCTGATACGGTCTAAAACGGCGTTGAAACAGTATGATACGGTCTGAAACGGTGCTAAAATAATTTGAATTGAAATGCTGCTGTTTTTCTGCAGTTTTTTTGGTACTGAAACGCAGCTGAAACGCAGCTGCTTTGGTGCTGAAACGCAGCTGAAATGCTGCTGTTTTTCTGCAGTTTTTTTGGTGCTGAATTGCAGTAGTTTTGGTGCTGAAACGCAGCTGAAACGCTGCTGTTTTTCTGCAGTTTTTTTGGTGCTGAAACACAGCTGAAACGCTGCAGTTTTGTTGCTGAAACGCTGCTGTTTTTCTGCAGTTTTTTGGGTGCTGAATTGCAGCAGTTTTGTTGCTGAAACGCAGCTGAAACGCTGCTGTTTTTCTGCAGTTTTTTTGGTGCTGAATTGCAGCAGTTTTGGTGCTGAAACGCAGCTGAAACGCTGCTGTTTTGAAACGGTTCAGAAACACTTAGATACGGTGCTGCAGAAACAGTTGAAACGGTGCAGAAACAGTTGAGATACGGTGCAGAAACAGTTGAAACGGTGCAGAAACAGTTAGATACGGTGCTGCAGAAACAGTTGAAACTATGCAGAAACAGTTGAGATACGGTGCAGAAACAGTTGAAATGGTGCAGAAACAGTTGAGATACGGTGCAGAACCAGTTGATACGGTGCAGAAACAGTGAGATTCAACGAGATACATTGAGGATGGATGAGGAAAAGTGAAATTGGGGAAAATGAGTGGAGTAAAAGTGAAATTGAGGGGAAATGGTGGGAGGAAAAGTGAAATAAGGGAAAATGGGAGGAGCAAAAGAGATAATGGAGGAAATAGAAGGAAGAATGTAAGGGTTTGATATGTTATGGGAAAATATTGCTATGTTTTTGCTATATTTGTAATTATCTTGTGTTTTCCTCTATATAGGGTAATTTTACTAAAATGTTGCTATGTTTGGTAATTAAGCTCTAAAACTTGTACTTTTATGTAAAAAATCCTTTTTTTATTGGTTTAAAACAGAACAAGTGCGTCTTTTGGAAATAGAACAAGCAGAATTTACACGATATACCCATGACTTCTAAAGATATTATGCGTGCTTACCCATTTTTAGTTGGATTTCAATCTATGCCCGTCTAGCCTAAATTAGTTATCCGTTATGCCCATCTACCCTAAATTAATTACCCACATGTCCATTTAATGCAATCTCTTAAATCATAGAAGAATCAATCTTCTGTTCTATTTCTCCATCTCCAGTGATTTCACCTAATCAGCTAAATCATGGAAGAATCAATCCTCCTTTCTAGTTCTCTTCATCTTCTCTATCTTCAGGTAATTTATTTTTTTATAAATATTTTCACTGTACCAGAAAAGATAGAGATTAGATATCTATTTATAATTAATTTTTCTTAAAGATATTAATTCCAGAGGTTAAAACATAAAACTGCAATATTAACTCGTTATCCTTTTTTTGGCTTTATTTTTCTTTTTTTTTTGTTTTTTTAAGGAAAAGCTAAGCTTCATTGTTTAAATTGCCGGAATTGAGTAATCAGAATAAAGATGGAGAAAAGGCAGAGACGGTAGATGACGAATCTAAAATACATAGTAGAAATGATCCATCACTTTTTTTAATTCTTCTTTTGGGAAGACACGGGCTACTTGCTAGCAAACTTTAGCAGTATTTCTTTTTTCCTTTTCCTTTTCCTTTTCCTATAATATTTGCTAAATTCTACTCTTAAAATATTGATGTTTTATTTCTTTTTTAATCTATAAATTGTAAAGTTTATTTCAAGAGTAAACTTTTTCAAATCTTACACTTATAAGCGAATATTTATGTCTTGCGTCAATTGAAAACTAAATTTCTTGCCTTACACCATGCATTTCTTATAATATTAGTATAAAAACTTATAATTACGCGTGAGGTTCTTATTTCAGATAATGAAATATTTTTCTTAGAATTTAAGTTTATTTTCATTTTTTTATTGTATACCCTTATATATACAATATACTTTAATTATACACTATTGTACTGAGGCCAAATATAATTATATAATATACCTTTTTGGTATACCGTATACTTTTTTGGTGTACCCTTTTGTGTTTGGATCAAAGTGTGTGATGCTACCGAGCAAACAAATATTTAAGTTTATAATTTTTTTAATAAAGTATACCATTTTGGTATACTATATATTCTTTTGGTATACCTCTTTGTGCTCGGATCAAAGTGTGCGATATTATCGAGTAAATAAATATTTCAGGTTTTGTTATTTTGAACAGCATATACCCTTTTGGTATATTGTATACTCTTCTAGTATACCCTTTCTTGTTTGCATCAAAGTGTGCCATACTACCGAGCAAATAAATATTTCAGTTTTTGTTGCTTTGAACAAAGCATACTATATACTCTTTTAGTATACTATTTTGTGTTTGGATCAAAGTGTGCGATGCTACCGAGCAATCAATATTTCAGTTTTTGTTGTAATGAAAAAAGTATACCCTTTTGGTATACTGTATATTTTTCTGGTATATCCTTTTCCATTTGGATCAAAGTGTCTGATGCTACCAAGCAAATAAATATTTGAGTTCTTGTTATTTTGAACAAAATATACCCTTTTGGTATACTTTATACTCTTATGGTATATCTTTTTGTGTTGGATCAAAGTGTGCGATGCGACCGAGCAGATAAAAATTTGAGTTTTTCTTGTAATGAACAAAGTATATCCTTTGGTATATTGTATACTCTTTTGGTATACCTTTTTGCATTTGGATCAGAGTGTGCGATGTTATTGATGAAATAAATATTTTAGTTCTTATTGTTTTGAACAAAGTATACCCTTTTGGTATACTGTATACTCTTTTGGTATACCTTGCTATGTTCGAATCGAAGTGCGAAATATTTTAGAACACATATATATTTTAATTTTTATTATTTTTAAAGAAGTATACCTTTTTGGTATATTGTATACTCTTTTGGTATATCCTTTTGTGTTTGCACCAATGTGTGCGATGCTATTGAGCAAATAAATATTTTCAATTTTTGTATTTTTGGATAAGGTATACGTTTTTGGAGAAAGAAAAAAAATATTGAGTATAATAAGATTATGGAGAAAAAAAAATGGAGTGATATGAATAGTGCTAGAATTGGAGAAAGCAAAAAGAAAAAAAAAGAGTGAAAACGGAGAAGTGAAAAAGAAAAATAAAATAATGACAAAAGAAAATGAGGGAAAAAAGTAATTAAAAGATATGGGGAGAGAGAGACTTGAGTTCCTTGTTTTATGCCTCAAAATAAGGAAGTAATTAGCTAATGGACATATAATCCAAATAAGTTATGGGTATTAATATAATGGGTAGAGCCTTATAAATAAGATGAAATGTATGCATATTTTTAAAAATTCCCCCATAAGACAATGGCCTTATGGTTGTTGGGATCTAACCTCATAATTCTCTCAATGAATGATGACCTCTTGGGAAAAATAGTAGAAAAAGAAAGACAATTTTGAGTGATATATAAATTTCTAGATTCCGTGAAGGCATGAACGGAACCATTTTCCCACGTAATGCAAAAAAATAGAGTTTGAGAAGGACTCTCTGTGATTAGTATAAAGAACATTACCTACTGGATAAGTTTAATTTAGATCTTGTAGATGTCACTTCAGGTGTCAGATGGTTGGTAATGGTAATGCTCCCATATTTTATGCTCTCAACTACTGTTTAGACGTTTACTAATTACTACGATGTATTAAAGGCCACTAACTAGTGATGATGTATTTCTAATTCAGCAAAGTAATTGCCTGATTGTCCTTTCTGGGGTAGGTCCTTTATTGTGCAGTCAGTTTATATAGTTTTTAATCCTGCAATTCTGCTTTATATCTGATCAAATATTTAAATGAATTAAGCAGTTTAAATTGTAAGTATCCTTTTTTATTTATGAAGAATTTCACACAATCCAAGAACATACAATTGTCCATGGTCTAACTGTATTTGTTTCATTAGTCGACAATACAATCACATGTAAAAAACACGAATTGTAAAAAATATTCTACAGTCTAAATCGTACCTGAATTACAGATGTTGTTCCAAACTCGTAGAAGACTGCTCTTCCTAGGAATCTTCCATTGAAGTTCTTCACTTAAGGAAGAAGAGAGTTTTTACTGTTTGTATTTGGAATAGCAAAGGAAGGAGGTTTCTTTCTGTTAAAGTTGGTTGGTTTCTTCTAAAAGAGACCTTTTAATACTTCTTAAGGGATACAACTTTTTCTAAAAGTTGTGTCTCTTTCCCTTTTTCCATTTACTAAATAATTAATATATATAACATATTATATATATTATTTATTTGGACATGGATCCGGGTTGACCCACATGGGTGCCCGAATCCTATTTCCAATATCTCCCACTCACACATAGTGGGTCAACTCTCATTCCCAATCTGTAACATCCATACATAACGACTAGAGCGTGTGACCAGTGCATACTTCGAGAGCTTAGTTGTTATACATCTATTAGGAATACATAACATCTCGATTAAAGGAACCTTGGAGTAGAGTGTAGTATGCAGTACCCTAGATCATTAATCACATTTATATCTCTCACAATCTCTTCATATTAATTTTGAGTTCATCATTATGTTATTATGTTCTTGTCCCAAAGACAAACATAATGGGTTGACCAATGAACACAATTAATATGATAGTACTCATTAATGATCTTCCTCATCTCATGAATCTCTTAATCTCGATTTGACTTGCTTTTCTAGAAATGTCCCGCCAGACCGAATCATCCATGATCTCTTGGCAACACCCTAAGATAGCAAACACCAAATTGAATCTCAGGAAACTGATCAAAGTCATGAGGGTAAAAAGAAAAGAAAATTACTTTTAATTTTCAGGGCTTCACATGATAAGAAAGTAGAGATTAAACTTGTATCGCCCATAGGTCACTTAATGCATACGTGGTATGAATCGCGTATCACAGTATTGACTCCTTCCCCGTGGAGCGTATGTCTTTCACAAATTAAATACTGTGCAGATGATAGTTCAGACAACTTATGTCTAACTTTGAGTTCACAAATCTACTCATATATTTATCCTTCAGAACTCACATCTGGCATTAAGACAAACTCACATTTAATCAAATATGATTAACAAAAAAAAAGCGACATTCTTATTATAAACTTCAAATTCAAGCTCTCTATTATTATCACCTCAGATAATAATAAGTTTATAATTGTCTCATCCCTATCGATCACCTAGACATAAAATTATTCTATGTATATGAACCAACAACAAGCAATTTAGGCTTCAACTACATCAACTCCAATAATGCAGTTTTATGCGAACATGCTTGGGAAAATTTAAATATAAATACATCACCATCTACGCAAACTCAATACCTTCACATATGACTCATAAGCACAAAACTCTATGAGTTGAATTATCGGATCTACTATCATATAATGCGTAGAGATGTATTTCATGTTCACTTTTCTATATGCAACTGTCTCTAAGGAAATTATACTTTATATCAATATATTTTGTCTTCCAATAATACTTGGGACTTTTTGGTGTTAGCTATTGAGACTTGACTATCACACTTGATTGTCACTAATTCAATAGCACTATCAGACACGCCTAAATTAATACTAAAGATGTTTAAGCCAAACAGTTTCTTGCACAGTTGCTGAAAGCGCTACAAATTTAGCTTTCATTGTGTCAAGGCTGATGATTATATCTTGCAATTCAACAAGCCATTGTTTAGCAAGAAGGACATACTCATATTTAGATTTTCTATCATCTAAATTTTCTTCTCAATCATCATAGATATAGCCATTGAGTCACAGATCCTTTCCTTGACAATACAAGGATAATCGACTATGCCTTTGAGATACCTCTGTATCCTTTTAACTGCTTTCCAGTATTCATTTTCTAAGTCAGATTGTATCTACTAACTAGAATAACAGATATCAAGCTTCATGAGAAATTATATTCTTGTGGATCTACGAGGACACATCCTCCCACTTGAAACTTCGCCTCTAGAAATAGGAGTATTAATGGGTTTGTACTATTGCATATTAAATAGTTCAATAATCCTTTCAAACGATCTCTTGAAAATGAACTTCAAGAATTCACCCATATCTTTATCTACATTAAGTCTTTTGCATATTTTGAGAACCCATTTGTTCCCAATGGCCCTATGACCCATAAGTAGGTCAACCAATTCCAACTCTTCATTTGGTTTTACTAACTCCATTTCATGTCCATTGTTCTAGGTACTTATCCTTAGTAGGGTATTTTAGAGCCTCATTTATCTTTCGTAGCTCTTAGTCATCTTGTGGAGTAACTATATATTCTTCCCCTTCAATCTCAAATCGACAATGAGGAATACAAAGACGACTCATTCGTCGAGGTTGAGATTGATAAAATTGATTTATCAATTGATAGTTACTCCCACTGGGACCAACAATATAAATGAATTCTTTTAGTCATCTTGGTGCTAATCAGAACAGATCCATTATCACCAAAGAAACTCTTACTCAAATCCATTTGACTATCATTAGCGGAAGCAATTTGGTCCACGGTTTTATGAAAGAGACAAGTCTTGACTTATCTCGCTCTACTTAGAAAAATCATTCGCTAAGAATTATGCACATCATGTGATTCAAATTCAGTTACAATATCGCTATCTTGTCCACTTATGAACATGTAAATTTTGGACTAAAATAGTATAGCAGATTGATACATTTCCTTCCCCTTGGAACTAATTTTCCATGTGGAAAAAATGATATATGTATAAAAGTAGCACAAACTCAAGAGTAAAAAAGAATTGAGTTTTCATCTATCCATAACTTATATGAATATAAGTAACTGACTTAAAATAATTTCATAATTTGGATCAGATGTCACAATGTATCAGCCACAATGGAACGTAATGCCACCTTAAGGAGACATCATAGACATATCTAGAGCCTCAAGAGCCTCTTGCTCTTTTAGGACATATTGGATTTTATTGTCAGCTTTAACTTAATACTTTTGTTAAGCTCGGGACAATATTCTACTAGCATTTAACATATTGATATGAACTAGTATAAACTTTATTGAGACAACTGTGTAGCTTCATTGAGCCTAAAATCATATACATAATAATCCTTAAAATAATTTGATTATATTAAAATTTATTTCACATTAGATCTGAAAACGAAAGTTCACTATGTTCCCAATCATCATCCAAATTCTAATATTCGATAAATCTAAGATAATAAATTATTAAAAAGAGCACTCATCTTAAAATACTTAAGTTCAAGACTAAATAAGTATAGATTCTAAACAAATATAGAAATAATTAATAATATAATAGCACAAAGCATTGAATCTAATATTCATACAAGTACTCTTACTCGTATAATAAAATGTCACACAAGCAACTATACAATTTAAAAGTCACTTGACATTTCTATAACACATGGGAGAACTTTAGGTTCATCACAAATCTGTATATGTACATCACACATCTATATTTTTTTACATTAAATATGTAAACGTGCATATCCAAAAAATGATGCCAATAAAGTTTTACCAAAAAAACTTCAATATCATTAATTATTGGATTAGCAATCTTCAGTTTGTGAACTTGAGTCAAGTTTCTCATGATATTTTTAACGGGACTAATAAGTTACTAAACTATTTAGAACTTTTCCCTAGAGAATAAAATATTACCAACTTTCATGTCAAGTACGTATATGCACACAAAGTTTGATGACCACCAAAGGACAAATCCTTATAAGTTCATCGCTAACATATGCTGCTTAGTTTGTACTTGAAAGATTTCAATTCCAAACTCTATATATAATTATTGATTCTTCACAACTCCTCCAAAATTTTGCCTCACAGGACACCAATTGTCCCTTTGCAAATACATGGCTTTGGTTGACAGGACCACAAAAGTCCTAATTTCTAAAGAATCCCTACTAATGAAAAAGAATAGAAGTCTATAGTGAAGCCAACACAGCCTTCATTTCACAAACATATTGTGACTGCTACTTCCATCTTTTAACACCAATGTAGCTAAACTATTTAACCCAGAGGTGTTCTCCGAAAACAATGAGTAGGTAATTTTCTACAACCAAAATATCTAAGTCTCTGCCAAGTGATAACATTGCCTCAAGGAAAATTTGTATTCAGTTCCTACCACCTTTATTCAGTCACACAAAGACAATTGAAGTGGTTATGAAAAAAATATTACCAAACAATGGCCATAGTCGATAAAACTGTTAATTGAGTTTTACTGGGAAACAATAGCACATATCAGTCTTGCCCACCCTGACCGAAATTATGTAATCAATCCCCTAAAGCTTATTTTTTCCATTTAATTCTTACCTTGAAAAAAAAACAATAAAAGAACAAATGTCTCTTTTATAAAGAAGATGACTTAGAGCCAGAGGTAATATTTAAATGGGCATTATGGGAGAACAAGTCTCCTCTACAAACACTTGATCCAAGAAAGAAAATAACACAAAAAAAAAAAATGATGCCAACGTGGGCTTCTAACCATCACTAGAAAGAAAATTTTTAGATTAAAGCACTTTAAACCTACTTATAGGTTTTTGACTTTCTAGTATTGGCAGCAAAACTCAAAATTATGCTATGAGATACGTTGTGTCATAACAAAAATCACAACCTTAATATTCTTTCATCGTTATTCCTCACTTGGCTAAACGCTAAAGTGCCGAAAAGAATCAGCAACAAACATTAATCAGGACTCTTTCGCTCGTGGGTTAATGAAAGAATGAACAGGTTCGTTCGTTTCTGTGCCGCAAACCAGAGTAAATCTTAAAACCCGGCTTTCACGCGAAATAATTAAAACAAACAGCAATTATAGAAGACTTCACCCACGATCAACACTTAAAGTTAGAAATTAGGAAACAAATAACACGGGCTCTGATATCAATGAAGGATTTCACACAATCCAAGAACATACAATTGCCCAGGATCTAAGTGTATTTATTTCACAAGTCGACAATACAATCACATGTAAAAAAACACGAATTGTAAAAAATACTCCACAGTCTAAATCGTACCTGAATTACAGATGTTGTTCCAAACTCGTAGAAGACTGCTCTTCCTAGGAATCTTCCATTGAAGTTCTTCACTTAAGGAAGAAGAGAGTTTTTACTGTTTGTATTTGGAATAGCAAAGGAAGGAGGTTTCTTTCTGTTTTTCAGAAGTGACAAAAGTTGCATTGGTTTCTTCTAAAAGAGACCTTTTAATACTTCTTAAGGGATACAACTTTTTCTAAAAGTTGTGTCTCATTCCCTTTTTCCATTTACTAAATAATATATATATATATATATATATATATATATATATATATATATATATATATATATATATATATATATATATATATATATATATATATATATATATATATATTATTTATTTGGACATGGATTCGGGTTGACCCACATGGGTGCCCGAATTCTATTTTCAACAATTTATATACGTTTTACAACACAGATACACCTAATTACATATATCACTTGATGATAAAGTCAATTATTAGGGCTATACTAGGATGGTTAGGACTTCCAATCTCTTCAACTTTTACTAGAGCATTCGAATTGAAGCTTACTAAATGTAATATCACAACCAAATTAGGAGGCATGTGACGCACATCTGGTAGAGATTTTTTTTACCGAACGAACCCTTAGCCTATACATTCATGACAAACTGTGTGCCCTAATGGCACAGCCATACAACAACATCAATGAAACCCCTCGTGGTCATGTGCACGAGTTGACAAAACATCAATCCATAGTAATTGAAGCATTAGGTAAACTTAAAACAAGGATAATTTGAGGGTAATTGATATTTTCCAATATACACCACTTTACTGTTTTGAGGACCAGTTCCCTAAGATGTGTTCCTTTACTATGTTTTGTGCGGAATTCAAATTGTAAGTAAATGAACACCAAATATTAGCGTGGAAAAACCCCTTGACTCGGGATAAAAAAACCACGACCTACTTCTCAAGTAGGATTTCAACTTCACTATGTAAAAAGACCCACTTGGTTACAAGACTACCTTCTTACTAACCTAGGACTAACTCTAATCCTTTAGTGATCTTTTTGACGATCAGTGAAGCTGTGTCAAGTACACGACTTGAACCAGAAAGATACAACTCGATTATGCTTACTACAGTTGAACTAAGACTGAACTTTTTACAAGACTCAATCTAAGGAACAGGTTCTAAATTAGTTCCACTGTAGCTAACTGATTATACAAATAAGACAATGACTCGTTTTAAGCTTTGCTCGATTCTCTCTGTATTTGTGCACACTTCAATGGCTGATATGCTCCACGTTTTATAGCTTCAGTAGCCAAGAAGTCTTGAGCAATTAGAACTCCAAAGCTCCCATGAGTTTGAGTCCTAATTGGATTCTTCTCTTTAGTATCCGGATCTTCTATCCTTTATCCTTTATGTATGCAATCTTTTCATATCCGTTTAGACCTACATAATTATCAAGATAAACGTCAGTCTTAGGATAATTAATAATATCTCAGCTTAAATGATTTTGCATGAATTATCTGTTTAGCTGCAGTGATTCAAAGGAATAGGTGCTTTGAATCCATTCCTTAATCATCAGTCAAAACTCGAAGCTTATCCAAGCTAACATTTTCCCCCTTTTTGATGATGACAAATTCATAAGCATAGCTGCATATCCTTAATGTCCTGAAGTACAACTTAAAGCTCAAAAACAGTCAGTAGAGACTTATTTATCATTAAGGACCAGATTTTCAATTAGGTATAAGTTCACGCAAAATCAGACTTACTCTTCCCCCTTTTGGCATCATTGAAAATGTTGCATAAAAAATATAACGCAAGTGTTAGAATAATCAATACATGGCCATTGAGGCAACTCAAAATGCAAATATAAATCAGATTTAAAGCAACTGCAAAACAATGATATTAGCCATCAAAGACAAGTCATCATTAATGAAAAGGTGAAACCAGGGGATACAAACAAGTACTGCAAAATTATTCAAAGACTAGAGAAGGAAAAGACTAAGGCACTAGACTAGGCTAAATCCCAGTGGACAAAAGATGGCTTATGGCTAAGGTGGTCAGGATGTGGAAGGACCAGGTCCCTGAGACTTGTTAAGCAACTCAAACATCTGCTTGAGCATTCCCTCATTGGTCTTCTTTGCCCTTGTTCCTCTGCCTTCCAGTAGTTTTTCTCCTCTTCCAACCTTGCTATTTCAGCAGTCTAGACAGCAACTTATTGCCTCAGTGTCCTTACCTTGTTGTTCAAAGGCTGCCTCCTAATACCAGCCTGTGGAGGATCAGCCTGAACAGGCAAATCACAGCTAATCAATGTAGCACAGCCAAACTTCTCCTTCTTAGTAGCCTTTACTACCCCTTCCAAAGGAATCTTCAGCTTTGCAAACACATCAGTCAAGATGAAGCCAAACGGCAAGGAATGTTTCCTCTTCCCAGCTATCACCCTTTTGATCAGGTGGATCATAAAGCTGGGCCAGTTGATCTGCTTTTCAGTGTCCAACAGTTCCATAAGGACCAGGTCCATGAAACTGGCAATTCCTCTTTTTTGCTGCCTGGGCATCACAATTTTGTTCACAAACTCAAATAATACTTGGTGCTATGGGTGTATCTCACTTTTATGCACAGCTCTGGGTTTTTCTTCCCCTTCATTCTCAGCAAACTTCCTAGTAATCTCCAATCCAGTAGGCAAGTTTGTCAAGTCAGGCCATACCTTTTTGACATAACTTTCATACCCAGCAAAAGGAATTCCCAACAGCTCACCAAGTTCCCTGGTGTCAAAAGTGATCACATTATCATTCACAGAAGTGGTAATCCTGTCATCCTTGATGGAGCAGTTCTTGTAGAACTCCTGCACCATCCCCTTTGCACATCTACCACTAATCTGAAGGACCATGTCCCTCCAGCGCTGTGCTTGCAATTTCTGCAGCAACCACAACATGCCTTCTTCTCCTACATCTGAAAGCACTCTCCCTTTCAAGACTTTCCTAGTTAGCATGTCATCATGAACACAATGTACAATATCTTCTACCTCATCCTCACTCTCACTTTCATCACTAGCAAAGGACTCATCACTGTCACTATCAGCAGAACTTTCATCAACCAAAGTCCTTTTGGAGGACCTGGTCCTCTTAGCAGACTTTTCTGCAGCTTTCTAAAGCAGCAACTAAGTTCTCATCAGCAGCTTTAGCAGCACTTCTTGTCCTCCGAACACCAGAAGCAGGAGTTGAGATAGAAGGAACAGGTCCTTTTGTCTTGGAGGAACTTTCTCCTTTCTTCTTAAGTCCTGGCTTATAACTGTCCCCAATTTTCTTTAACTTAGCAGCAATTTCAGCAGTCATCTTATCATTAATAGGTCCTTTCCTAGCAAGTTTTCTTCTTAATCTTCTAATATTGATTAAATCAACAAGAGGCCTATCACTATCACTTATAGCATCATCAACATCTATAACATCCTCCATGGGTGCTCTAAAAGCAACCTATGGAGACCCCGATGACCCATGCATGGGTGCTTCCAACCTTTTAACAGATTCTCCTTCCCCCTCAGGAACAGTTCCATACCCCTCTTCCTTTTCCTCCTCATCTACCACAACATTTAAGGGATAAGTAAAATTTACCTGATACTGATACAAAATCATAGCTCGTGACAAATCCTCAACC
Organism: Petunia axillaris subsp. axillaris; assembly: GCA_029990575.1. Classification (NCBI taxonomy): domain Eukaryota; kingdom Viridiplantae; phylum Streptophyta; class Magnoliopsida; order Solanales; family Solanaceae; genus Petunia; species Petunia axillaris. Next base: position 3,748,920 of record JARKNS010000001.1, on the reverse strand, counting down.
TGTTCAACAATCGATTCAGCCGTGGGAACTGGTCCTTCCCCCTGAATTTCAGGTTCAGGTACTTCTGGGATTATTTCAGGAATTTCAGGGTCTAGGTCAGTGGTATCCATGGGTGAAGGAGGGTTGAGATTTTGTGATTGTTCAGCAGTGGGTGCAGATGAAGAATTTTCAGGAGAAAGAGACATTCTTGCAATTCGAATTAAGAGATATGTGATTATTCTTTCTGAAATTTTGAGAATTCAATTTGTAAACAAAGTGAAAGAATAATGAGAAAGAAGGAGTGTATTTATAGAATGAATTAGGTAGTGGGGATAGAGTATGAAATGATCAATATTACCTCAGCAAGACATGCAGCCGTTATGGACTCTTGGGAGTCTCCCGGAGAAATAGAGCCGTTGGACTGTTAAGTCACCTTTTCAGAATGGGAACTGTTCCTCCGATGGGACTCTTATGCAGTTTGGATATGGTTAGGATACATAGTGGAATTTATCCTAATTGCAAGTTACCTATAGCCTTTACACTTCTAAGATAACTGAATAATAAAGAGTACATACCTGATTTTAACACGAAAATTCAGTGTCCTTCCAATTTGAAACACTTTTAATCAATCTGAAATTCTAAGAGCATAAGGTAACATCATTCGATTTTTAGCAACTCCAAACAAGAATTATGTCATAAGAGTATACACTTAAGTATTAAACTTGACTGAATAATTCACATTGACTTGAATAAAATTCATTTTAGGTGCAATTTTCTAGCCAATTATGAAGTAAAGCATTTATGATTTTATGTGAATTTAATCATCCCTAATTCTAACCTATTTCTTTCAAAATCATCTCTCCCTAGAGCTTTTGTAAAGATGTCAGCAATTTGCTTTTCAGTAGGACAAATGATATGGTGATCAAACATTTTTCATAGTTGTCTCTCAGGAAATGATGTCTTATATCAATGTGTTTAGTTCTTTTGTGATGCACTGGATTTTTTTGTCATATTAATAGTACTTGTGTTATCACAAAAGATAGGAACAGTTCGTACATCAACACCAAAATCCTGTAATTGTTGTTTGATCCATAACAACTGTGAACAAAATGAAGCAGCTGCCACATATTCAGCCTCAGCAGTGGAAAATGCCACTGAATTTTGTTTCTTGGTTCCCCAAGAAACCAAACACTCACCAAGAAAATATGCCATACCTGAGGTACTTTTTCTATCAATAAGGAAACCTGCATAGTCAGCATCAGTATATCCAACAAGATTAAAACTACCACCTTTTGGATACTAAAGTCCCAAGGGACCTGTTCCTTTTAGATACCTCAATATTCTTTAAACAGCTTTCAAATGAGATTCCTTAGGATCTGATTGAAACCTAGCACACAAACCAACACTGAACACAATATCAGGTCTACTAGCAGTTAGATAAAGTAGAGAACCAATCATAACTCTATACAATTTTTAATCAACTGATATTCCATGTTCATCAAGATTCAATTTTGTGGCAGTGGCAATATGTATGTCAATTTCCTTAGCATTATCCATATCAAATCTTTTAAGTAATTCCTTAACATACTTTTGTTGGTGGATCATAGTTCCATTTGAGGTTTGCTTAATTTGTAAACCCAAAAAGAAATTGAGTTCACCCATCATGCTCATCTCTAACTCACTCTCCATCAAGTTTGCAAATTTCTTACTTAAATTTTTACAAGTAGCACAAAAGATTATATCTTCTACATAGATTTGAACAACTAAGAGATGCTTACCTTTTTCTTTCAAAAACAATGTGCTATCAATTTTACCTCTCTTGTATCCATGCTGAAGTAGAAATTTTGATAACCTTTCATACCATGCTCTTGGCGCCTGCTTGAGTCCATACAAAGCCTTGTCCAACTTGTACACATGTTCAGGGAACTGTTCACTTTCAAAGCCTGGAGGTTGCTTAACATACACTTCTTCTTTCAAGTAACCATTTAGAAATGCACTCTTCACATCCATTTGATGTAAAGTAAATTCCATGTATGTAGCAAAGGCTATGAGAAGTCTTATTGCTTCCAATCTTGCAACTGGAGCAAAAGTCTCATCATAGTCGATGCCCTCCTCTTGACTATATCCCTGAAAAACTAGCCTGGCCTTATTTCTTGTTACCATGCCATCCTCATCGAGTTTGTTTCTGAAAACCCATTTTGTTCCAATTATGGACCTGTTCCTTGGCTTGGGTTCCAGATGCCAAACTTGACTTCTTTGGAATTGATTCAATTCTTCCTGCATAGCATTGATCCAATCTGCATCCTTCAGTGCTTCTTTCACATTTTTGGGTTCAACAAGAGATAGGAAAACACTAAAGGCACACAGATTGTGATTTTTGACTGCTGATCTAGTTTGAATCCCAGCAGTCTTATCTGAGATTATTTGATCCACAGGATGTGACCCTTGATACTTGTAAGGCTTGAGTGTCAATCCATTGTCAGAAATCCCTTGCTGAGGAATAGTTCCTGAGAGAGTAGCACTACCAGTTTGTAAGGTGGAACCAACATTTGTTCCCCCTGTTTTTGTGCCACTCTTCTCAGTTCTGTCCTGAAGAACAGTTCCTTGCAGTTCACTTCTCATATCCAGAGTCTTCATTTGTGGATCAAGTTCATAATCTTTCAGCATTCCAATCTCTTCATCCTCCTGTACCTGTTTTTGAGTGAGACTGTCAGTTTCATCAAATTTAACATACATGCTTTCCTCAATTTTCAATGTTTTCTTGTTAAAAACTCTATAAGATTTACTATTTAAAGAATAACCAACAAAGATTCCCTCATCACTTCTAGGATCAAATTTTTCTAAGGCATCTTTTCCATTGTTGTGTATAAAACATTTGCAACCAAAAGCCCTAAGATGAGAGATATTTGGTTTTCTTCCCTTAAGCAACTCATATGGGGTCTTTTCTATTAATGGCCTTGTCATACATCTATTTATTATGTAGCATGCAGTATTAATAGCCTCAGCCCAAAAGTTTTGTGGAAGATTTCCAGATATTAACATAGTCCTTGCCATTTCCTCTAGAGTCCTATTTTTCCTTTCCACTACACCATTTTGTTGTGGAGTTCTAGGTGAAGAAAAATTGTGATTAATGCCATTTTCATTACAAAAATTGAAAAACATATGATTTTCAAATTCAGTTCCATGATCTGACCTAATAGCAACAATATGACTATCTAGAGTTCTTTGAGCTTTCTTAGCAAAAATTGAAAATGCATTAAATGTTTCTTCTTTAGATGCAAGAAATATAGTCCATGTAAATCTGGAGTAATCATCCACCAATACCATAACATACTTCTTACCTCCACGACTCATTGGACCACATAAATCCATATGGACCAGTTCCAAAGGTCTAGTGGTACTTACCTATTTTTTCGATTTGAAGGAGGATTTTACCTACTTCCCCCTGGCACCTGCTTCACATACTTTTTCATCATTAAACTTGATGTTAGGAAGACCTATCACCAAATCCTTGGACACAAGTTTTTTCAATTGTGAAAGACTAGCATGTCCTAGTCTTTTGTGCCATAGGAGGGGATCATTTTGCACCACACTTAAGCAACTCAAACTTCCATCAGATAGTGTCAGCAAGTCTACTTTGTAGATGTTTCCATGCCTATTTCCTTGTAAAATAATCTCTCTAGAAGTTTGGTTAGTCACAGTGCATCCAGTTGATGAGAAATTAACATTATTACTTTTTTCACACAATTGAGATATACTCAATAAGCAATGCTTCAGCCCATCTACTAGAAACACATTGTCTATACTATGTGAATCAGACCTACCTACCTTTCCAATGCCAATGATTTCCCCTTTCTTACCATTACCGAAGGAAACACTTCCTCCTTGAAAGGCTGAGAGTGAAAGGAACAGTTCCTTATGTCCTGTCATGTGCCTTGAGAAACCACTGTCCATGTACTATTTGTGGTTTATCTCCTTCACTCTAGCCTGCAACAAGAAAACTAGGGTTTAATTTTAAGTACCCATACTAGTTTGGGTTCCTTCCCTTTAGAAAAAGGATGAATCAGATCTCTCCTAGCCCAGAATGGTAATGGTTTCTTTGTGTGAACAGTTTTCTTTCTTACAGAATTTTGAACAGGTTTATAGGACCTGTTCCTCTGTGCAGCGATTTTTAAAGATTGGCAATTTTCTTTCCGGCGACCAGTGTTCCCACAATGAGTGCATAACCAGTTTTCAGGAAGTGATAAGTACTTACTCTTTGGATCCCATTTGGATCTGTGCTTTCATGAATCCAATACCCTTCCTGTTACTACTATGGTTTTTCTATAACCATTCTAGTGCTTCAGAAGACTTGTTCCATTTTACAGTTTTTCCTAGCTCTATTTTTGTTTTAACCAAGTCTTCTTCCAAAGATCTTATCTTCTCATCCTTTTTGCACAGTTCATCAACTGTGACTTTCAGTTTCTCTTCAGCAATGATCTGAAGAGAATTAGCAATATCTTTACCCTTTTCAATTGTTTTAACATTTTCTAATTCCTGAACAGTTGATTCAAGTGTGAGGACCTATTCCTCAAGCATGCTAATCTTTCTTTTCAGAAATCATTTTTAATTATTGCTTCTTTGCATTCTGCTTCTAAACTATCAATTTCATCATGCAGTTGATGATTGCCATCCCTTAGAGATTTAAATTCATTTAGCACAGTATGAAATACTTTAACCAATTTTTCTCTAGACATGCTTTTCACATCTTGTCTAAGTTTAGAAACAAATACCTCAGCATCTTCTTCATTTTCTGAGTCTCCAAGAGCCATTAGAGCAAGATCCTCATCCAGATCATCATCAGTTACTTCATCTTCACTGTCTTGCCATCCTGCAACCATTGCTTTGGGATTTCCACTTTTCTTATGCACCTGTTCCCTAGCCTTTTTCCTTTCCTCAATAAATCTCTTCCTCCATTCTCCTTCCATGATTGGACATTTGCTGATGTAGTGCTCCGTGCTTCCACATTTGTGGTATTCTCCAGCCTGTTTCATGTTAGAAGACCTACCCTGTCCACTAATCCCCTTTATCTTAATCGAATATTTCTGAACACTTTTAGCGATAAGGACCAGTTCGTTATCATCAATAATCTTATCAGCAGCAGTCAAGGCTAGGTTAGGTTCAGTTTTAACTGGTACTCCTATGTTTTTAACCTTTTTCCTTAGTTCATAAGTCTTTAAATTACCTATAATCTCATCTAAGGATAGAGTGGTTAGATCTTTGCTTTATATGATAGCACAAGCTTTGATCTCCCAAGAATCTGGAAGAACCCTAGTTAGAATCTTTTCTACTCTATCTTCCACAGTTAAAACCCTTCCCAAAGAGATAAGTTCAGATGCAATGGCATTAAATCGAGTATACATTTCAGAGATTGACTCTTCTTCCTTTATTTTAAAACTTTCATATTCAGCAAAAAGAAGTGTACCTCTAGACCTTTTTACCTGACTTGTTCCTTCATGTGCAACTCTTAGAGCATCCCAAATCTCCTTTGCAGTGGTATACCCTTTGATCCTAGTGCACTCATCAGGACTGAGTCCACCAACAAGCCACTTCCTAGCTTTTGCATTCTTTTTCCATTGCCTTATGTCTTCAACATTGCATTCTTTCCTGGTTTTGGGAACATCATTTCCCTCAGCATCCTTCTTCATTGGGATCATGAGACCTTCAATCACTATGTCCCATAATTCATAGTCCTCAGCTTGAAGATGATCACACATCCTTTCCTTCCACCATGAATAGTATTTCCCATTGAACAAAGGAGCTCTAACCATTGACTGACCCTCACTGTTCTCTCGTGATGTACTCATCTAATCCTAGGTGTTAGCCTTTTCAAAGATAACCTGTTCTGATACCAATTGATATTTCTCAATATACACTACTTTACTGTTTTGAGGACCAGTTCCCTAAGATGTGTTCCTTTACTATGTTATGTGCGGAATTCAAACTGTAAGTAAATGAACACCAAATATTAGCGTGGAAAAACCCCTTGACTCGGGATCAAAAAACTACGACCTACTTCTCATGTAGGATTTCAACTTCACTATGTAAAAAGACCCATTTGGTTACAAGACTACCTTCTTACTAACCTAGGACTAACTCTAATCCTTTAGTGATCTTTTTCACGATCAGTGAAGCTGTGTCAAGTACACGACTTGAACCAGAAAGACACAACTCGATTATGCTTACTACAGTTGAACTAAGACTGAACTTTTACAAGACTTAATCTAAGGAACAGGTTCTAACATAGTTCCACTGTAGCTAACTGATTACACAAATAAGACAATGACTCGTTTTAAGCTTTGCTCGATTCTCTCTGTATTTGTGCACACTTCAATGGCTGATATGCTCAACGTTTTATAGCTTCAACACCCAAGAAGTCTTGAGCAATTAGAACTCCAAAGCTCCCATGAGTTTGAGTCCTAATTGGATTCTTCTCTTTAGTATCCGGATCCTCTATCCTTTATCCTTTATTTATGCAATCTTTTCATATCCGTTTAGACCTGCATAATTATCAAGATAAACGTCAGTCTTAGGATAATTAATAATATCTCAGTTTAAATGATTTTGCATGAATTATCTATTTAGCTGCAGTGATTCAAATGAATAGGTCCTTTGAATCCGTTCCTTAATGATCAGTCAAAACTCCAAGCTTATCCAAGCTAACAGTAATCATTTCTAAGATATTAGGTGTCCATTTATCTTGATTCTGAGTGCGAATCAAGTCATGCATTCAACGACATCCCAAATAATGTTCAATTTACATACAAAATAGTATATGTGTATTACTTGAGGCTAAACAAGTTCAATGCTTAAATTAGGCCTAGCCTGAAGCTTGCCCAAACCAATGTATTCTTTTTTTTTTTTGAATTAATAACCCAAACCTGATGAATTCTCTTAATTTTTTCTTTTGTGATTTCTTGAGAGTGGTGGAACTTGGAGTTGGTGAACGGAAAAGAACTTAGAAATTTATAGTTGAGTGCCCAGCTGGTAAAAGAAATCACATGAAAATGACAAATTTGAAAAAATATACCTATTTAAGAAAAAATATTCACAAAATATCCAAAGATATGTGCTTTCTATTTTTTCGAGGTATATTTTCACATTTTGTATTCCATTATGGTATACATTAGTGTGGTTCAACTATTTGTATACCTTCATGTTATAATCAATATGATCCAACAATTATGTATTTTTGTATAAACATGACAAATACAATTGTGATATTTCTATACTCATTATTTCATATCATTAGCATACAAAATGTGAGTTGTATATCCCGCGTGTATACATTAGATAACTATGACCCCATTCTCTTTTAAATTATTTTAATTGGGATTCTAACACAGTAACACTATAGAATAAAATATTCAAGAAAAAATTGATTTCCGAAATTCTTTATGTTTGCTCCCAAAAGCATGCACAAGTATACGTAATCGTCAAATAATAAAGTGATTGAGAATCGAGTATCGTTACATAGAGACTGGTGATTTATCGCAAACTTAACCAAACATTTTCTTGTCAACTAATTAAATGATTTTTTCGTTGATTGACTGTGTTTACAACTAATCAATTAAAAATAGCAAATAAAAACGAGAAGTGAATTCAAGTAAAGGAGAGAAATTGAAGTGTTTTCATTGCTAGAGGAGTGATCCAGAATTAGGGCGACAAATAATCAAATTGAGTTTTTCGGTTGATTTTACTTCTTGATTTACCTAGGTTACTAACTGACTTGTATTATTAACTCGTCGAAAAATCAATTTTTTTTGATTCTATTCAAGTTATTCTAATACTTACATTCCTGCAGAATTAAATGTTACAAGAACGTATGAACGAACTCTACTAATAGTTAAGCATGTGTACATTCATATCCTTGTTAGCAAATCCATTCTCTATTTAACAGCCCAACCAAGGGCGGATTTACGTGGTATGTATAGGATGTCACGGCACCCGCAAGCTTTGACGGGATTTTTTATATATACATATATTTTTCTATAAAATGGTACAAATATTAAAGTTGGCACCCATTATAAACATGGCTTCTCCTTTTCTTTTCTTTTCCCTTTTATTTTGTAACAATCCCTCCTTCTCTCTTATTGTTTCATTTTGTTGTTGTTTTCGTTTTTAAATTATTTCCATTAGAGCTTATTTCATGAGGAACTTATTTTGATAAAAGCTTTGAATTAATTTTAATGATACTACATTAATCTATATATATTGTAGTATAATTTGAACAATATTCTTTATTGACTTTTAAAAAATAAAATTTCATAGATATTTTCAATTAATTTTTATAAGTTTTTGTTATGCAAAAAAATTTCATTAATCGTGAAATTTAAGTTAAAGGTGTGTTAAAAAAATTAATTTAGTCAAACAAAAAAATATAGTAACCAAGCTCCTATTAAGTAAATTTTCTAATAGACACCTTTACGAATATGTATATGTATGTATGTAAGTATATATGTGTGTGTGTATTTTCTTTTTCATAATGTATAGAAATTTAAACAAGTGTGAAAAAAATAAATAAATTAAACTTAATATATTTGTCCATTGAAAAACTAAAAAAAAAACTTAATAAACCTAACTGAAGTAACAAAAACATTTTCGACCCAACCCGCTTTTCATATTTGATTTTTGTGGTTAAAGGTGAACACTAATACCCGCGCCCACAACCTTCAAATTATGGATCCACCCTTGAGCCCAGCCTACTAGTGATATTGTCCGTTATGGGCCTAGGCCCGCAAGGCTTTAAAACGCGTCATTGGAGACTAAAGCATGCTTATTTATATACTCATCATCTCTCATGTGTTATGCTGATGTGGGATACTCCTGGCTGGGGACTCAGTATCTTCGCTGAGGTTTTCCGCCTGCCGGGTATTCGCCTAGACTCAGCACTGAGGTTTGCCCGCTTACCGAGATTCGCCCAAACTCGGTTGAACTCCGTCCCACATCGACAAGGCTGACACGTAGTGTCTCCGACACCATTTGAAATAGCCCAGCCCACTAGTGATATTGTCTGATTTAGACATAGGCCCGCACGGCTTTAAAATGCGTCACTACAGACTAAAACATGCTTACTTATATACCCAACATCTCTCAGTTGTTATGTCGATGTGGGATACTCCTGATTGTGGTGTCACAATCTAATAACTAGGTTCCCTATCTTGCCTTCTTCACTCTTCAAGTGCTATTGAATTCTCTTTTAAAAGTTGAAAGTGCGAGACATACAAAGTGTTAAATAATTGCGCAGATAACTAAATTATTAAGATTAAGAGTGAACAAATAACACGTAAATTGAACGATAAATATGTGTAATCAACTTTCAGAATGATAATTGTTTATGTAATTGCCCTTATGTTAGAATAAAGTATTTATCTACGCATACGCATCGTAGAAAATTCATACAAGAAAGCAAAAATTACGGAGTAGAGGAAGAAAAGATGCAATCTTGCTACCGACATGTTCCTAAACGTTCGTAAGCTTTGAACTCGTAAAATTTTACTGGCGCAGCCCATTTTTCCCTTTCTATTTAGTTTACCACCATTTTAAATAACCGTTTGCAAGAGTAGTCACTAACTTCAAACCATTAAGTATGAAATTGTGTATTCAACTACAAATCATCGTCTGAATTTCATTCAACTTAGACTTTTTGGTTTAAAAATTAGCCAAATACAGACCGAAAGTGTGAAGTAGAGTTCAACTTTAAACCAAATTCATATCTTTTGTTTGAAGTTGAGCAAAAAATAAAATATCATATTACAACTTCAAACCAAAAGGGCTAAAGTTAGCTTCGTCTAACATATACTACAACCCTGATGGTCTGATGATATGTTATTTGGTCTAAAACAGCTAGCCTATGTAAAGGTGCACCTAAAAGTTATTATAACAGTAAAGTTAGTGCTAAAATAGGCTATGTGTGCACTTCTTAACTTGGTTGGGAAAAATCTAACCTAGACGGGATGAAGGTGTCGCCTAGAAGAACGGTTAAGACAAGCAGGAAGCTAAAGATGAAGCTGAACCTGCTTGATAGCTTTAGCCAAGCTAGAGATGTTTTAGTCGGCGCCACTTTTGGAACAGCTTTGGCTGGGGCTCCCGCAACTGGCCTTCTAAAATTTGGCTATATTCTCCACTCTAAGCTATACAAGAGGTGGCGACCTCAATGGTAGGCGTAGTGTAATTTTTCATCTCCTTCGTCGATTCTTCAATTCTCGCTCTAAGTTTGCCCATTTTTATTTTATTTATACCCGATCACTCCCTATAATCACATACACGATCAATGAACTCAATTTCACACTTTTAGCATAAAAGAAATGATTAAAGTACTAAAAATGCGACAAAAATAATATGGAAGAATAGATGTTGAAAGTTGAACATCACTACCCTCCACATAAACTTTGTTTGTCCTCGAGCAATCATCAAGAACCAGCATTTGATTTTCTAACACAAGAAAGATGCAATAAATAGGTTTACCTGGATCAAGCAAAACTTAACATTTTTCTTTAATACGTCCGCATCAGTTTCTAGACCAAACAAAACTTATTATTTTGTTTTGAACAAAGTCGGGGACAGTTTTAGACATCAAATATTGCACTGAACTTAAACTAACACCTCGCACACACATGACATATGATTCACTCCGAATGGATCCATTTCAACTCTCAAGTTAAACAAATAAAGCATGATGTAGAATAAAATATTGAAGCAGTATTTGATCATAATCTGTCACCTATTTCAGCAACCTCGAGCCCCTCTTTTTGTTGGTGTTTTGTAAGAATGTAACCAATAAACAGTCTTGTGTAGCCCTTTGTGGTGCGAGTGTTCATCATCTCTTTTAACATCCAATTTAGCAACATTTGGCATTTGGCCGAATGCATAAACTAATGGAATGTTGATGGAAGTTGTTGCTATTTTCTCCCAATCTTCTTGGCATGAGAGGATTGTCTTTGCTTAACACTCTATTGTGGGAATGGAGCTTGGACATGAGGGCTTTGTTTGGGTGGTGGAGTTTTCTTTGGTTTGGCTTTTTATGTATTAGTGACTTTGGGATTGCCTTATTAACTTTCTCTTGGTTTAGAGCATCATGTTGACACCCAATTTTGACCCTCATGGCTCAATAGATATTTCTTAGACAAAATTACACCGATAATCCTGCATTTATCTCCATACAAAGCCCTTATATCCCATAAGTATTCTAATTTGTCTATTTTTAAAGACACCCTTACAAATCACTGCTATTTTTATAATATCGTGCCTGTCCAATTACAAGTTCCGCAGTTACCTCTATTTTTCGACAAAATTGCTCAGATCATTTTAAATCTCAAAACTACATTTTATACATTCACTTGGTCATTCTAGCATTTTAAATTAATTTTATAATTTTACACCCATTTTATACCCTTTTATACATTGTATACTCCTTATATACATAAATATACACCTCAACATATTCAGCTCACACCCCCCATCACTTATACACAACACCGCCATGTCATGCCTATGTGGCTTCACCCTAGCCATCCGATTACTTCATCCAACGACTGAGATGAAACTTTCCATTTTTAATTATATGGTCGGACCCCCAAACCCTAAGTCCCTATCTCATTTCCCACTCAGCCCCGCCGCCCCTCTCCTTCTCTCTCTCTCTCTCTCTCTCTCTCTCTCTCATGCAAAACCCTAAACACCGCTGTTTTACTATTTTTCGGCCACCCCCATGCTCCCCATAACCTCCGCAACAAAACCCAGCCATCAATTCACTCGTTTGACAAAGTTCAAAATTTAACCCTACCCCGACCCTCATCTCTGTCGCCGGAAGCAAAACTCCGGTGGCCCCTCCATTAAGATGTAAGCTTTACCGCTATGGGAATGGGGGAACACCTCACACGGGCATGATTGAGATGGGTCAAAATTGACCCGATTCCGGTTTAAACATGTAACCCTTACCGCTTTCGTTTTTCTTGAACCTATGTGACATGCGGGCCTAAATTTTCCTAGTTTTTCTATATGTTAGCATGATTGTATGCCTCTTGATTAGCTAAAACTCATGTGATTGTTAATCTCAGTTTAGTTCAATGATTAATTGAATGTTGCTTTAAGTTTTGCATAACCTAGTGCCCTAGGCTGTTCCTATTAGTTCCTTGACAAATTGTGAATTGATCCTAGTCGTTCATGCTTTGCAGTGTGTGTTTTCCTTTCTATTCTGTCAAAGTGCATAACCTCCATGATCATATAGTTTATTTAGGTTGAAACTAGGAATGGTAATGTAATTTGAACATGATCTTGACTAGGCACAATGTGAATTTGCGAGTGATACTTACATGGAAATTTGTTATTCGAACATTTCACCATTAATTAGGTCTTCTTGAATCTGTCAAGTATTTTCAAGCCTAAAAGCATGTTTACATAGCTGATCTTGAACCTAAACTTAACTAAGTGTAAAAGGGAAAAGCTATATCTGTTAGAGGATTTGATTAGCCTTGAATTTGGGGAATGATTGAACTATTTTTGAAAGGGATACCTAAAGGTATCCTTCTTATTCTTGGAAATAATATTCCCTACCTTATTTTGTCTCCCTACCCATTTGAATTAGTCTATCACCCTACACCCACTTAAACCAGTCTAATTCTCTCAATTCACACACTCACACATTGGGAAAAACAGTAAAATGCACACCATCTTATTCTCTTGTTACTTATTGCTTTTCCTCATTCTTTTAACCTAACTGTTGAAGAAAGCTTTAGAATTTAGAATCCGTGAAGCTGCTTTTGGTTACTACATTGCTACTACTGTTACTCTGCTTTGCCTTGATCCAATTTCAAGCAAAGGTAGTCCTCTTTCTGTGTGTCAAGCGCATTATGTGATGCCATGTGATATCTTCTTGGGCCACCTTTTTGGCCATTAACAGTGTATGTGCAGCTTCACTTGGGATAGTCTTAGGGACTATACCCTGCTTTGCTATTTGCAGGGGTGTTAAGCTCAAAGGAAAGGCATAAGCCTGTGTATTGCTAACTTATTTTGTGCAGGGAATGAGTTATAAAGGTTCTTAAGTTGAGCCAAAGCAATGGCTTAGCCTATCTGTTTGTGCATTGTTTTACTGTGTTCTGGGATCCTATTAAAGTATAGAACACCCCTTACTTGCTTGTGTATTTGCTAGGATAAACCTGCTTGTGTTTATATGCTTGGTAGTCATGCCATGACCATCCAGGGGTCCCTCTAAACTCCTTACTACTTATGTGTTTGCATCATGGCTTAAAAGAAGGATTACTACCTACTTGAGTGGATAAAACTTGATAATCGAGTGTGCCCGACAGTTTTAAGTAAAGGACTGAACAATCAAGTGTTTGAAATATGAAACTTGACTATTTTACTGAATAGAGGCTATGTGTGCAAGGCTTGTTAAATTCTGGACTATTTTTGAAAAAACTAAATTGCCCCTCTTTCGCGTAAATGATACAGGCTTAATAGCTGTTTTAAAACTCGGCCTATATATGTTTAAATTGATTTTCAACCTACTTTGATCTCCTATACACTAATCTAATAGTGTGTAGGGGAGTATAAGTATTGGGGTTAGTTATACAAATTATTATACGTATTTTTTAAAGTTTACTATCACTTATTCATGTATTTGCATGCCTACATACCTATACTTAAATAAGTGCAAAAATACGCCGACAACTAATGTCGAAATACGCCGTCCTGGAATGACTAACATATTTTGACAAAATAAACCACAATTTGGTTTTGTGTCAAAAGTTAAAAAATATTTTCGAAATTTGTCTAATATTACAAACTGGCCCAATTATAGAATTTGCACAAATAAACTACTTTCTGACCTTTCTTGCAAAATTAGCCTCAATCAAACTAATATTGTATAATTACGGGACAAAAACACGATTAGGCATGGGACTTAGGTTGTTTCTGCAAAATATAAAAGGTCCAGAACATTTTTCAACCATGCTTCACTGCCTATGTAATTATTTGCGTTAATATCCTTTCTTACATGACTGATTGCGATTTTAGCCTTCAATTTAATGAAATGACTTTACGATTAAAACTTGTATTTTGCCTATTGTCTTCTAACATCCCAATATTTTACACTCGGGTGGGAACCACCTTTTGTGGGACTTGGAGAAGTGCCTAACACCTTCTTCCGCGAGTCATTTGGACTTCTTACTTTAGAATCTCTGAAAATATAACTTCCCGGAGTTAATTCTTGACCCTTAGATATTTTTAGGTGACCTAATACACCTTAGAAGACTCTATTAGGTGGCAACTCCAAACTCAACTCAACAGAGTTAGCTAGTCAAACCCGAACCTTGACTCACTCCGTGCTAAGTAAAAGGTGGGGTGCGACACATCAACACTCACATCACTAGCTTCACCTCCATTTAACTCATCGCCAATATTGTCATCATACACTCCCACATCTACTCAATTGTCAAATCCCTTAGCCTTGGGATCATCGCATGTTTTTCCACTCCATGTGGTGACTGCCATGACTTGATCTTTGCCATTCCTCTTAGGATTCACCATCGTGTCACTTGGTAGTGCTCCTTGAGGTCTTTGATTCGCTTGATGAGATAGGTCACTGATTTGAGATTTAAGAGCCTTGATGGAGGTGTTGTGATATGTGACCGTTTGTTTAATATCTTTGATGTCTCCGGAATAGCCTTTTTTATTCTTGAGTACTTCATTCATCATTTCCTCCAACTTGAATGAGCTCTTCTCCTCATTTTCATTTTGCTTCTTTATGGTTCATGGTATATATGGTTGAGAGGCATCAACTCCTCTTCCTTCTTGATTGTTACCCCAATTTTGTCTTCCTCTATCTTGCCTCCATTGACCTTGTTGATATGGTCTTTGGTATCCTCCTTGATCATAGTTCCGTTGACCTTGGTAGTTGGAAATATAATTGGCTTCCTCCTCCGCTTGGACATTAAAATATTGTTTCGTAGAGTATCCTTCTTGTCCATATTGCAATAGAGTAAGAGGAGCACCTGCCGGGGTGGTGTACCCCATAGGAGCCACTTGGTGACCGGCATTTGTAACTTGGAGATTCTCCACCTTGCTCACTTCCTTCTCCCCTGCGGCTTTCTCAATTTTTGAGTTGTGACTAATGACTTCTATGTTGGTGAAGATTCTAGCCATTTTCTCCTCTTGATCTTTAAATATCTTCATCATCATTGGGCTTATTCCATCATCACCCAAATTTTGTGCTCTTGATTTCCAATCTTGAGATTATTTGGCAAATTTGTTGAGGATTTCCTTGATTTCCCGGTTAGACTTGTCCATTATAGCACCACCGCAGAAGTTCTTAACGGCTGATTGGTTTCATCTTGTTTAGCCCTTGATAGAAATATTGTTAGAGCATGTCCTCCCCAGATCCATGAGTGGGACAATGAAGCAACACTTCTTGAAATGATTCCCACGCTTCGGATAAAGAATCGGATGGATCTTGCTTGAATATATACACCTTTTCTCATATAGAGGCTTGTTTGCCTTTTGCCAAGAATATTGCTAAAAATATTCTCACAAGATCTTCCCATGTATAGATTGAGTTCTTGGGCAACTTGTTTAACCATGCCTTCGCATTCCCTTTTAAAGAGTATGGAAAGACCCTTAGTGGTTCTTCCAAGCAATGTGCCGACTTGTATAGATAACATATTTGGACAAAGTTCCTCAAGTGCTCATCAGTATCCTCATGCTTGCCTCCACCGAAGAATCTATTTTGTTCTAGCCCATGTAAGATAACTTTTGGAGTGTTAAAAGTAACATTACCACGAATGGGTGGAGAAATAATAGCACTAGCAAAGCTTTCCATGTCCACTTTTCCATCGGATTCCTCTACATCTTGCACTTGTATGTTGACATTACGAACACCTCTTACATTTCTTGGGTTCCGGTTGACATGGATAACATTCACTTGATTAGCATTGCCTCATTGGTTGTTATGATTACCACGACCACCTCGGTTCACACCTTGGAAACCACGGTTTCCATTGTTACCTCCCCGATTTGTATTGCCTCCAACACCAACATTGTCATCAATATTTACTTCCTCATTGGCATTGGCTTGGACATCACCAGTGGGATTCTCATCATTTGGTTCCACATTCTTAACTTGAGGTTCAACAATCTCCTCAAGTTCTTGTTCATCTTCCAAACCCTCTTCACTAAGAGTAACATCATCGTACTTTTCTTCGGACTCTCCATCATAAGCATCCGGAGCATCTGGAAAAGGAAGGACTTCATTGTACTTATGTGCACGATTATAGAGCAGATTTCTCAAAGCTCGATCCGGATTCTGTCTCATTGCTAATATTCACATACACATGGTAAAATCAAAGCAAGAGGTAAAATGGTAGGAATAACAAACAAAACTAGAACACGAGATATTCAATCTAATAGAACTAACGTAGCTCCCCGGCAATTGCACCAAAATTTGATCCACGCTCAGCCCTACACCTATGAAGGTGAGGCGCGGTCGTTAAAGATAAAGTACCCAACAAGGAGTCAGAGTTGATTTTCCACAGGGAGCTAGTTTGTATTATTAGTCTTAGATTGAATGATGTCGGGTTCTATGAATTGTTTGTGATTTCCTAAATAAAGATTCAACTGGATTACAACTAATCTACAAATAACAAATAAACAACAATAACATAAAAACAAGTTCACACGTTAACGATTTGTAAAACAAGGAAAGAAAGCTGGGGGTTTACCAATTCAAATAAGATTTCAATAACATAACACTTTCTTTAACCTTACAAACCAAATGGGTAATATTTAATGGTCGAACCACATCTTTAACCCTAAAAAACCGTTAGGTATAGAGAGGGTTTACCTCGTTAAGCCCGTTGGGGTCAATAACAATGCACAAAAAATCCTGGTCCAAAGACCCGAGCGGAAGTGACCATTTTAAGTCTCTTCCTTTAGATGGGGTAGGCTCGTGAGCCAATATAACCCAAATGCTCGCTAGTTTCTATAAACCCACATCTTCAATCCAATTAGGGTGATGAAGGCAAAGTGGGGTTCGATTCAAGTACGGCCGCACCTTAAACCCTAGTCATGAATATCGTAATATAAACTAGAATAACATTAACTCGTAGATTTTATAAGATTAAAAACAAATGTTAAGCTAAAACAATCAAGTTGTCATGGATAAACCCCTAGTATGAGTTTAGCTACTCATACTAAACTCATACTAGGGTTCAACATAATCATGGTAAGGAGAGGTGAAGAAAGAATCATGTAATGATATGGATTAAAGATAAGACTTCTTACAAAAATCAATGTTTAAAATCCTTGCTTTCTTTCTAAGAATATTAAAAAGTATGCAAAGAGATATTCTAAGGTATTTCTCGCTGAACAAAAAGATATCTGCCTTGGAGGCATAATGGTCTCTTTATAGGCATGAGTTTGTAAGTTAAAACTATATTTATAAAACTGTCATTTTGGACTATTTTTCTTCATTCGCCGGTTAGTCGGCGGTCCGCCCATTGCATCGGCTCACCACTGAGACAAACTTCTAACTTCTCTTGTCGTTTTCCATTTTCAGGTTCGGTGGTTGCATTTGAAACAGCGGAATTGATCTTTTCCTTTACCGATTTTTTGAGCTCTCTGTGAGTACCGGCGGGGTTTCCGATGCTTTTGCAGAGTCGCTAATAGCTTTCAGCCTTTGGTTCGGCGATCCATCATTTATCTCGATGGATTCCCTTTAGCTCTTGCCTTTTATCCACCCCTTTATTTAAATTCATGGCACATATAAAGTTAAGGTTGCCTACTTAGAGACTCCTTAATTGACGTTGTGGCATAACGCATCAATTTCAATCATATTCCAAAGTGATAGATGTTTTATGGAGATATTCTGAACCTTATATTATACTCCATTCTCAAACCACTTGTTCAAATGGTGGTTTTTTACTTAGTAACTCGTTTAGATTTGAAATGGAATCGCCACATAATAAGTAAGTTAACTAGGTGTATAAGAGCGCCTATTTGTCTCTAGTTCAATTTTAAAGAATAGTTCCAGATGGTCAATGTAACACAAAGTTCTATGTAAAGGTTCAAAATGTCCTAAAAAGAATATGTTAGGCACTTCTCAGGATTTAGGAAAGGTGGTTCCGGGCTGGATTCAATATTTGGAATTGCTATAGCCATCTTATGAAATAGGGCAAAAATTTAAAGGCAACATGCAATTAGATCTGATCAACAAACATGTTTCAATTTCACTTATAATCTTAAAGTAAAGTCTGAATTCGCACATGTCGCAATTGCAAGCCTAAAGAGTTTGAATACTCATAAAGAGGAAATTTTTTGAAAGCTATCTAAAATAAGGTCATTCTTCTCAAAATCCTAAATATGGTCTAATTTAATTGTTGCCTGAATTCTAGTACTCTTTGAAAAATAGAAATTGTACATTAAATCAGATGGTTTTAAAAATTTTACAGTTTCGAAACACCCCGTGCAACATAATAATAATAATAATAATAATAATAATAATAATAATAATAATAATAATAATAATAATAATAATAATAATAATAATAATAGTGATAACATATTAATTATTTCTATTATCTAGCAAGTACAAACTATCATGTCATGTGTTTTTTATTCCCATTTTCATTTAAGTATTCACCTAAAGCGCGTTTCTAAAACTTCTCGTGCCTAAACTATCTCAAACGTCCCAACTTAAAGTCACAGAGGTAATTGTTACTAACTAAATGTGAAGTTTTAAGTCTAGACCCCTAAGTTAATTGAAGCCCAATCTTAAATTAGACTCTCGCGACATACAATATGGATATTTTGCAATCGCACAGCTAAAACAATTATCAGAACTAAGTGTTAGCCTCTAAGATATCATATAGGTCTCAAAGGCCCTTGGAACTCGAAGTTATTTTATGACAACAATATTGGGCAAAGTGCACGAATAACCACTTTTGCAAGTGGTCTTGGGTTTGAGGCCATTTTTTTTTAGTGATTTTACATGAGAGGCCACTTTTTGGAACTTCAATTTTTATGAGTTGAAGTTCAAACCTTGTGGGCTGAAGTTCAATCCCTGTGGGCTGAAGTTCAATTCCAGTAGGCTGAACTTCATTCCTAAGGTATAAAGTTCAATTTCAATCCGCAGGGGCTGAATCTTTAGGCATATATGCGTAAACTTCAATCCTTTTGGGCTGAAGTTGAAATTTAAGCCTTGTGGTATGAAGTTCAGGCCACAAGGATTGATGTTCCAAAAAGTGGCATCTCATGCAAAATAAATAAAAAAAGTGCCCTCAAAGCAAAGATCGGTGGCAAAACTAGCCTCTGACCGAAATTTTTACTGCAATATTGGGTAAGGACTAAATAAAATTGTTTTGATCTAACTGGCTCGAGAAATATTCAGATTAGAGTAGTGTGGTTGGGCTCGCTCGAAGTTTTTTTTTTGGGCTTACATGAGTGACACAGTTGAGCCTTGGAACACTACATGTTTTTTGAAATTTAATTTCAAACATTGCAAGTTCATTACAAGTTTCCAGCGTGCTTTTCAAATTTAAAGCTAGTTATAAGAAGAATAGAAGGTGTTGCACGCAGTGCACCTATTCAGAACACTAGAAGGTGGGTTGAATAGTGTCCTCCGATTTTCGCCTTCCGAAAAACCTTACTCATGCTTACAAGAACCTGGTTCTTACCTAGTTTCTTCAGATGATACAATGAATGCAGATCCAAAATTGAAAGTAAAGAACACAGAGTTTTACATTAAAAACTACTTGCTCAAGACCCACGCTCTAGGATTTTGAAAACTCCTTCACTAACACAATGGGAAAGTTTTAGGTTACAGACTCTATAACCAAGAGACTAAAATTCTTAGTACCTAGACTGCCTACAATCAACTCAATTGTAGCAAACACACCTAGTAATCCTCCTAATGTTGATAATTCTGAAGAGAACGTGCAAAAGGAACTGACTGGACGAGAGGTTCTTCATCAGGCATATTCAATTACCAGTCCAGCAAGAATGTGCAGAAGGAACTGACTGGATAAGTGGTTCTTCATCAAGCTATATTAAGTTTTTGTCTTGGTCTAGTTCACATGTATTAGGACTTTGAATTGTAACCTATTACGCTTATTTGAGAAGCATTTTTTTAGGTATTTTATTTGGAGAAAAATCTTCTATTAGGCTAGAGTTAGCTTAAAAGAATTGCTATGGTCGTAGATCGTAGGTCCAATCTCTCTCTATGTAGCTGAAGAGATAATATTTCGTGCATGTGTCTTGAAGTCTTCATAATGATATATATATAGTCTTCGTATGACTTTTTGATGGACAAGAAAAAGAATTATTCTCCAATTAGGACACAATAAATACTTTTCTTATTAGGGTTTATTAGCTGCCTTTTAGACTTTTATATTTGTGCCCAAGAGACTCTTTATCCCATTAGGATTACACTCTGTATTGCTTCGCAGAACCTTCCAGCGTGAGGTTCTCCTAGTTCTACTAGGATTCTTCTTCCTTTTCTATACTGTTTGGTAGAACCTTCCTGCGCGACTCCTAATCTAATTCGGATTGTAAAACTGCTGCGTCCAGGATCTTTCCAATTTCATTTCGGACTGGGAATGTATTTGTGCATCTTTTCATTATCAGTAGAACCTGTAAGAGAACAAGGTCCTTTGACAGGTTCTTCCCGTTTTTCAATCATCAAAACTCAAACTTCAACGAGTTCTCCTTTTTGGATGATGACGGCAGCAAATCAATCATATGCAGAACCTGTCAAACTTCAATCCAAGATGCTCAGTTAAAACCATAAGATAAGAGAGTTGATCAGTAATGAATCAAGCAAAATATCCAAATAAGCATCCAAAATATTAAGATTAAGACCAAAAAGATTGTCTTAAACCGAACTTCACAAAGAAATTAAGGGAATATGGGTTGTAAGGTAGGACCTGGTTCTTGTCTAGAAAGTGGATGGAACAACGATTTTGTAAGAACAAGCATCGCGCAATGTTCCTTGAGTTTCCTTGTATCTCCACAACCAGTTCTCCTTCCATAAGCTTCTACCTCCTGATTCCGATCACCCATACAAGAACCTTCATCGTTATCATGCTCTATAGTTTCCTCTGCAGATTCTTCCTCCAAATGCTAATCACAGCTCTTTGGGATGTTACTTTCAAAGCCATTATGATGATCAGGTTCTGTACATTTGTCTAAAGACATACCAAAGAGTTCTATGATCTATGTAAGAAGAAACCCATATGCTAGTGCATGCTCTCCTAGTTCTACATCAGCTATCCTCTCTGTATGCTTTACCATTACTCGTGGCCAGATTTATATGAACCTCCATATCCAATAGGTCCATGTAAGTTAAATCTTATAAAGTTCACCTCACTACGACACTAGGACCTCTGGACCAAGTTCTTCAGTACAAATTCGAACAAAAATGGATAGAGGGATGCTATAACCTTTATCCTATCTAGGTGGCTCTGGCAATCCTTTGTTTCCCCATGAATATTTATGTAGAACTCTCTAATCCTTAAGAGGTTACAGCTTTCTTGACTCTACATGAACCAGGTTCTTCCAGCTTTGAGCATTCAATACTGCAACCAACTGTACCATCCTCTTTTCTTCAGTATTAGTGAGAATTCTACCTTTCACAATAAGATGTTCCTTAAACCAACAACTTAGTCCACTTCATTCATTTTCTTGTCAGCCACCTTTTTCTCCGCACTAGAACCAGGTTCAACAGGAGATTCTTCAGGCCTCACCTCTTCACTAGTTTATTTTATTATTTTTACATTTCTTTTTCAGCTTTTGAACAACACACTCAGTAGTCCTTCTCCTTAATTAGATTAGGGGTACATCATCATTATATTCCTCATGAACTTTAGAAGGTGGTTCATTGGACTTTGCAATACCTTTTTCTTTACCGGGTTCTTTGTGTATTTCTTCCTCCTTTCTATGTTCTACTACATGGGTCTCATTACTTCAGCTTCTTTTACTCAAGAGAACAATAGGATCATTAGATTCGTCAACGTTGGATCCTTTAAACACACTAGGATCATCTAGAAATAAAAGGTTAGCCATATCCCAAAACACAAATTCTTTTCCCAACATTCATCATTAGACAATACCAATCTGCTTCATCAATAGTTGAGGAACTAGTGGGTGGACTAGGTTCTTCCACCGTGTCCTCTTCTGTCTCAGCAACACCATTAGATTCAGCAATATCTTTCCAATTCTTCGTTCCTTTTCATGTACGATCAAGGGAGCACCCTCCAAACTAGGTTCATCAACTGAGACATCAGATGGTTCATATTCAAACACAACCACACTTTACCAATCCATAAACATAACCAGGAACTACAGTACTAATCATCAAATCGGATTTCTTGCGCAAAGCAGTAATTACCTCGGTTTGAGCCATAGTGACTGCTGAATTTTCTTAGACCAGTTCTGTCATTCCCTTACTCTGAGAACCTTGTTCCTGAGAGAGTTCCCCCAGAGTTTATCCTCTACCATTTTGGTAGTTCTTTCTCTAACCCTGTTACTAATACCTTAGTAGAAATTAATGCATAATGGAACTTGTTCTAGTGGATTCAGGTCTTACCTCTAAAGAACATTATCATACCTAACAACTTTAAATTTCTGGGTTATCAGTATTCAAAATAATTGAGGCAGAACCAGGTTCTTGAACAGTTTCTTCGACTTCCTCAGCAAGTTCTTTCTATTTATCTCCACTATAACAAACTTCAAGTCAAACTCATAGATAGGTTCATCGCAACTTGCTTTATTCCTTTGTTCCCTTTAGGTTTAACAATTTTTGGTTCGGGTTAAACATGGGTTTTAGAAGGGTTTTGAGTGTTTGATGTGATTCTTTTGGGAGATGAATAAGATAAAGGAACTGAAGTGATTCAACATTAAAAGTTCTTGGGAACTGACGCCAAGTCATCAAATAGGTTTTGAATTTCAAACATGGCTTAGAAAGTGGCGCCAATTCAAAGTAGTTACAAAGGGAGTAGACAAAATTTATGGAAAAAATCTCAGTAGTTTAAACGCGTACCTGAACTCATATGCAACTGATTCATTACCTCATGTTTCTCTTTTTTGATACCTGAACATAAAATAGCATCATTAGAAATAAATAAGAAGTTTCAAATATAGATAAAATGCATACTTGTTACAGTATAAAGCTAGAAATGACATTATGATGTATTCCTAGACAAGTAACATAAAAAATACTCCACTAGCCAATAATCGAGGGAACCAGGTTCTGGGTCGTTTAGTGTATTTTGGTCATCCCCAATTCCAACCTGTTCCTTTCAGCTTGTACCCCATTCCATGCCTTGGTGAAGATATCAGCTATTTGGTCATCAATCCTGCAAGAATTCATTGTAGTTGGGCTTTTTAAACATTATCTCTCAAGAAGTGATACCTAATTTCAATGAGCGAGGTCCTTCTGGGATGGACCAGGTTCTTGGCAAGGTCTTTCAATTGCTCCATTATCTACAAGAGACATGAACAATCAAGAAGCATCTGCTACATACTCAGCTTCAGATATGGAGAGAAACACACAATATTATTTCTTTGTAGCCCATGAAACTAAGAACCTAGAAGGTGTTCCATTATAGACGTGCTCTTTCTCTCCACAAGATGACCAGAATAATCTTCATCAGTACAACCAGTAGGATCAAAAGTTCCTCCTCGAGGATACCACAACCACATAAGTCATAAGAACCTTTCAACTATCTCAAGATTCTTTCCACTGTTGACATAAGTGACTCATTTAATTTTGATTGGAATCTTGCACATATCAACGCAATGACTAGCCTACTAGCTGTAAGGTATTGACGCAAACCAATAAGTCCTCCAATTTTTGTGCCTTCAATACAAGAACCAGTTTCTTCCAAATTCAGCTTTGTTCCTCATGTTATTGGTGTGTCCAAGGCTTTAGCACTCTTTATCTCAAACTTGCAAAGTCCTTACACAAGAATTTATTATTAGCACAAGAATAATGTCATCTATATAGGCTTGAAGAAGGAGCAGGTCCTTGGCTTTCTTCCTTAGAAACAATGTTTTGTCAATTTTTCCTCCAAAGAAACCATTCTTCAATAAGAACCCAAACAACCATTAATATCAGATCCTAGGAGCCTGTTTCAACCCATACACTGCTTTGTCAAGATTGTAGACTTAATCAGAAAACTCGGTGCTATCAAGTTCTGGTGATTGAACTACATACACCTCTTCATTTAGATAAACCTTAGGGAAAGCACTGTTCATATCCATCTCATATAAGATGAATTCCATATAAATAACAAAGGAAATCAACATCCCAATGGCTTCTATTCTTGCAACAGGTGTAAAGGTTTCATCATAGTCGATTCTCTCTTCTTATATGTAACCTTGAACCACGAATCTAGCCTTGTTCCATGTGACCATGCAGTGCTCATCCAGCTTATTTTAATACACCCACTGGTACCAATGATAGACCTGTCCTTAGGGCAAAGGACCTAGTGCCAGACTCCGTTTATTTTAAAACGATGTAGTTCCTCCTGTATAGAAATCATCCAATCTGCCTCCTCAAGTGCTTCTCGTACATTCTTTGGTTCCATAGATGAGGAAAACACAAGGAATACACAGAAGTTATTCAAAGCTCCTCTTGCAACAATTCTAGAGTTTAGAATGAGGTTCTCCAGAGGATATGAACTTTGATGCTTCCAAGGTTTAGACTTCATCTGCTGAGAGGTTTCTCCAGAGGGACCTTCTAAAGGACCCGGTTCTTCTAAGTTCTCATCTTCTTGACATGTTGTTCCCCTATCCGATTGCCTAATTGTTCCCCCTGAATATGACATGTATCTCTCGTTTGATCTTCTTCACGATTCAATCTGGTTCCATGAATCTTTGGCCTGTAAGTTATTCATGATAAACTTCATCGTTTTGAAAATCAGTTCCCCCTACTTGATTGAATCTATGCCTTCGGGTGAGCATGTGTTTCAGCCACTCTATATTTCCTGCTATCAGCATCAAGTCCAATTTCTCCTTGCTACGCCTGATTTATGTATTGGTTCTTCAATAATAACTATATCAGCTTGTGAACCAGTTCCTCTTGAATCACTGAATTCATGACAGGTGAAGCAATTATCCAGTTATTTAATTTGATCGTTCATCAGCTTCAGATTTATCTCCTCCCTGAAGAACCTGGTTCTTGGACAACTTTGTCTTATATCCGTATTTCTCAGCCACATTGTTAGTTTCATAAGAAAATGATAAGCATGCGTTCAACACATAGAGTTCATTTAATTAACACTTTGTAAGCATTTCTATGTGGTGAATTTCCTAGGAAGAGTTCCCTCATCAGTTCGTGCATCAAACTTGCCTAGAGATTCTTTACCATTATATGATACATATACAACAAGAAGACGCTTAGGTAAGTGGTGCTTAGCCTCCTACCCCGAAGTGAGTGGTAGGAAAACTTCCCAAAAAGAGACCTACCATGTACATAAAAATTCATATGAAATTTGTAATTCATAATTTGTAACCAATTGACCAAAGTTCATTTTTTATGCTCAGGGATCACAAGTTGTGAAATACTCAACCAGTTATATTTTAAACTAACTAAATACCAATAGTTTATGGAGTGGGAGAGTGACTTGCTTTTCTTACAATAGAAGTGATTTTCTTAGTAACGTCCCACTCCTTCCAATGAAGGTTGCAAGTGAGAGGATTTGATTTGTCTCTACTTATGTACCTCGAGCAACCACAGTCTAAATACTCCTTTTGGTTGCTTCCTCTCACCTTAGCCTGCAAAACTCAATCAAGGGTTAGTTTTAGGAACCCAGACAAGCTTGGTTCCTTTCTTATGATAGAATGGATGAATCATATCTCTTTTAGCCCAACAAGGTAAAACAAATTTTTTATTCTTTTTAATTGCCTTGAATAAAGCTGTGCAACTATCTCTATAATGCCCAATTTTACCACAACGAGTGCACAGTATTTTCTTGACCACTCCAACATACATGCTCTTTGGTTCTAATTGTGACAAAGGTTTCTTATATTTAGAACCACTTTTATTTCTCTTATGATTCTTATGAAGCCTGTTAAGAGTATTAAATGACCTGTTCCTCTGAGCAGTTCTAGTGAGCTCAAACTTGGTCTTGTCCAGATTCTCTTGAAGCAGTTTGTTCTTTTCAATTTCACAATACAAACTTTCTTTAGTAATTTTCAGATCGACTTCAAAGGACATTTGACACTCACTAAGAACATACTTACCATGAGTTTCTTTTAACTGAGTATTTTCCCATTTAAGTGCTGTAATGTCGGTTTCATTCTCAAGAACCTAGTTCTTGAATTTTTCAAAATCAGCTTCAAGTTCAGAATTTATTTCTTCCAGACTTAAATTTATCAAATTTCAAACTTTTAAAACTAGAAAACATTTGTTTCGTGCCAGCACTTAAACTTTCAAATTTATAAATTAAGAGAAGCAAGTTTCTTTTTCGAAAAAGATGAGATATTTCTTCTTAGGGTAGAGAAACTTATCTTAGGGATATCATCTTCGATCTTTTCATTACTCATTGCCATAAGAGTAAAGGTTGCTCGCTCACTTTGTTCTTCTGATTCGGAATTCCTTTTGGTCATCAAAGTAAGTTTGACACTCTTAATTTTATTTTTTGAATCACCGATGAAAAGATCTCCTGGAGGTGCTACCATCATGGTCTTTTTGAAGGCTTTATAAGATATCTTTTGCCTCTTCCTCGAACAGTTCCTTGATTGTTCCTTTTTCTCAAGAACCAGTTCCTTCACTTTTTCAGAACCTTTCTTATTTTTATCTCTTAAAGTTTCCATTTAGGCTTGCTTTGCATCTTCCTTTGATGGTCTCCTTTTATTAGATGAATTATGCTTGAAACAGGTTCTAGCACTATTGTTCACCTGTTCCTTCTCTGGTTCATCACTGTAGACAGTCTCTAATGAATCCCAAATTTCTTTAGCAGTTGAGCATCTTGAGATTCGTTTGTACACATCATATCCAAGACCACAATGAAGTATTTTCATCGCCTCAGCATTCATCTGAAGTATTTTGAGATCATCTTCATTTAGTTCCTCTTAAGATTTTTGTGCCTTGTTCCCAGAATTATCAATTTTTGTAGGAACCAAAGGACCACGAATAGCGATTTGCCACAAATGATAGTTTCTTACTTGTAGGAAGACCTCCATCTGAACTTTCCACCAATTATGGTATTGATCGTTGAATAGTGGTGGAGGACTGATGCATTGGCCCTCCATGATACCGGGTGGTGTACTCATATTTAGATCCTTCTCAAGGTGTTAGCCAAGTAGTGAGAAGACCTGCTCTGATACCACTTGTTGCACGCAGTGCACCTATTCAGGACACTAGAAGGGGGAGTTGAATAGTGTCCTCCGATTTTTACCTTTCGAAGAGCCTTGCTCGTGCTTAGAAGAATCTGGTTCCTTCCTAGTTTCTTCAGATAAAACAATGAATGTAGATCCAAAATTGAAAGTAAAGAATACAGAGTTTTATATGGAAAACTCCTTGCTCAAGAGAGAAAAACCACGACCCACACTCTGGGATTTTGAAAACTCTTTCACTAATACAGCGAGCAAGTTTTAGGTTACAGGCTCTATAACCAAGGTACTAAAACTCTTAATACCTAGACTACTTACAATCAACTCAATTGTAGCAAACACACCTAGGAATCCTCCTAAGTACAAGACTGCCTACGATCTACGACCGAAGAAACTCCTTTAAGCTAACTCTAGCCTAGTAGAAGATTTTCTCCAATTACAATACCTAAACAGTTATTCTCAACTAAGCATAATAGGTTACAATTCAAAGACCTAATAAATATGAACTAGACCAAGACAGAAACTTAATACAGCTTGATGAAGAACCACTTGTCTAGTCAGTTTCTTCTGCACATTCTTGCTGGGCTGGTAATTGAATATGCCTGATAAAGAACCTCTCGTCCAGTCAGTTCCTTCTACGCGTTCTCTTCAGAATTATCAATCTTTTGAGCTCTCAATCTCTTTCTATGTGGCTGAAGAGATATAATTTCGTGCATGTGTTTTGAAGTCTTCATAATGATGTATATATAGTGTGCATATGACTTCTTGATGGACAAGGAAAAGAATTATTCTCCAATTAGGACAGAATAAATACTTTCCTTATACACTTTTACCTCCTACACACTTTTTCCATTCTTGGACTCTTTAAAAATATTCTCCATTAATATGTAGATCGTCCAAGATACTTCCAGCTGGCACCCAAGACAATTAGGGTTTATTTGCCGCCTTTTAGGCTTTATATTTGCACCCAAGAGACTTTTTATCACATTAGGATTAAACTCTGCACTGCTTTGCAGGACCTTCATGCACGAGGTTCTCCTAGTTCTACTAGGATTCTGCTTCCTTTACTATACTATTTGGTAGAACCTTCCTGTGCGACTCCTAATTCAATTCAGATTGTAAAACTGCTGCGTCCAAGTTCTTTCCAATTTCATATCGGACTGGGAATGTATTTGTGCATGTTTTCATCGTCAGTAGAACTTGTCAAAGAACAAGGTCCTTCGCCAGATTCTTCCTGTTTGTCAATCATCAAAACTCAAACTTCAACAGAATAGGCTCTTACTTTGGCCAAAGCATGTTGCATTTAACGGCATTGCAGCTATTTGACTTGTTCCTTTTTAAGCAACCTGCATGCTGCTACTTGTTTTCAACATTTTGCACCTTATGGTGATGAGCATACACATAAGGGGATATCATTAAATACAAAGATAAGATCTATGGATATTCATCTACAAATGAAAAAGGAATAAAAGTTGCACGTTGTTTGCACTTCAAATAAAATGCCCAGTTCATTCTGTCATGAATTTTAAACGTCATTATTCAACCTTAAATGTTCAATTTCTTTTACGCAAAGACTTTTCATTATCACATTGTTTGTGTCATATATAGATATTTATCTCTGCAAATAAGGATTAATAGTGGTATAGCCCCCTTTGAGTATCCAATAATGAATCAAGTTTAGTGTGGCTCGACCAAAACTGCATAAAATGTTAGTTGTTAGCCTAATAGTGAGCCCATCAAACAACTCCACTCACATATGCTTAAGGAGATTTAGAGTCACATTAAGAACATGAACTATTTTTACTATGACATGCTTGAATGTCATTCATTCAGTTATAGACGTACCTTAGTGCAGGTTGAGCAAACAAAAATAAAGAAATACCAAGAAAGGTAGGATCACAATCACACAATGGTGGAACCAAATTTTTGAAAAAAAAGTTTCAAGAGCATTGCTTGTCTTTCTGAAGGCGAAGCCAATATTAAAGCTAGATCCTAGAACTAAGAGCAAAAGTGTTCATGCTTTAGGTGTTAGAGAAAAGACGGTGTGTATTGTGTAAGCGTGTATATACAAGAGAAAGACAATGGTATTTATTGCGTTAGAGTTAGACTAAGTCAGTCCAATTTCATAAGAAAAATAATCAATTTTGTGTAAATACGGTAGGGAATTATTATTCTATCAACGAAAAATGGTCAAAGTTGCCCTTGAACTATGGGAAATTGAGAAAATTTACCCTCCGTTTGAAAATGGTCTAAAAAATACCCTTAATGTTGGTGAATTAGTTCATTTATACCCTTCTTCTCTAACGGATTCCAAGTCACATTTAGTCCTATTTTAAAAATTATTTTATTGATGAATTGGATTTTTTGTCCTTGTAAAACACTAATATTTTTCAATCCATATCACAACCTTCCCTTCTTCATTCCAAATTTAGTTATCTTAATCAGTAATCTAACTACTGTTAAAGAAAATTAACATCCTACAAATCAACAACAAAATGTAAAGTGTTGATCTGTTCAAAATATAATTGGAGATTTCCACCATAGCCTAAATCCCCCTCGAGTCAAGCCCCTTCATCACTCTTGGGTTTGGTTACTTGGGTTATTTGGGTGAGGGGGACATATGAGTCTCAAAAATAAAAAATGGGGACAAAGTTTCTAACAATTGGGTGTAGGGGACACCCCTTTAACTAGTGATTAAGAAAAGTTTTGGGCTCCGAAAAAAAGAACCACTAAAGTTTGAATAAGTGCAAAAATGCCCTTCTTATATATATATATATATATATATATCCAAAAATAGCAAAAAAATAAAAAACCTATGTTCTCTCTCTCCTCTCTTTTTATTCTTCTTCCCCAAATAATTTCACCAGCCCAGACGCGCAAATTCCCATCATTTTGTTTTTCAATTTCGCCTCAAATCTATCCTCCATTAAAGTGTATTTTAAGTTTTTCTTAATCTCTAACCTGATTTAAACACATTCCAGTTCAAATCCTAAAGCTTTTCAAAAAAAATTTCCGCGATTATACCCATTTTGAAGATCTCACTTGTTTTTTACTTGAAAGGGGCTCTGGTAAGTGTGCAGTATGGTACAGTGTATAATGCTGGTCGCTTTGTGATATCTGGGTTTCTTTTCTGTATATTTTGAAAAACGTAAATTCTGGGTCGTTTTGTGTACGGATGCGAAGAATATATGTGTACACATATGTAATAATGTGTACACATAATGATATATATATATGCACACAGCAGATTAAGTTGCACCCTGCGCATCAAATATATGTGTACATATTAGCTGAAATTACATCCTTTTTTGTAATTACACATCAAATATATGTGTACACGTTAATACAATATGTGTACACATATTATATTATGTGTACACATCAGATGATGTTGCATCCTTTGGCTTATTACATATCCAATATATGTGTACACGCTAGTATAATATGTACACACATTTTACTTTATGTGTACACATCTCAATTATGTTTTCAAGTTCTAATGCATATCCATTTCTGATGCATCTATGTATTTTTGCTCCATAAATGGATGTACTACTGTTAGCAGTTGATTTTCTTGGTGACTGGATTGAGAGCCCAGAATATTTCACGTGGATTTCAACGACAAGGGACACAGTACCAATTATTATTAATAGCGATGTTACTGATACTGAGTTGGTTAATAAGATCATTACTATATGTGGGGGAAGTCATGATCCAAATAATCTTTGTATCACATATATGCTTAGCATCTGTTCAAAACAAAAGAGTCATCCTTGTAAAATAAGGAACGACGAGGATTTCTTTGTTTACCTTGCCGATGTCGATAGATCCGGAAATAGGCCTACTTTAAGGGTATGTTTGGTTGATAGGCCAGTAGAGGTTTCAAATGAACAGCCTGTGCATAATGATGGGATGTGTGATGATTTTTCTACTAGTAGATGGGGTGACATGGATCTACAAGATCCATTGAATATGGAAATTCCAGCTAATCAAGGGGCTGAGGAAGAACATGTTGGAGAAGCATGTGAAGGAGGAGGAGGAGGAGAATCAGAAGCAGAAGAAGGTGAATAAAAACAAAAAGAAGAAGAAAAAAAACTAGAATTCAGTCCAACTCCTGTAGTTGGGAGCAACATGGTCGATGTAGGAGGTTCTGAAGCAGGCTGCAGCTTTCGAAGGAACGGGGACAACGATGGTACCGATTTTTATAAGGGTTTAACCTTCAAAAAACAAGCGGGAATTGACAAATGCCTTGCATCTTGCTACATTAAAGAAGCATTTTTGTTTCAAGAAAGTGACGAATATAAAAAAAGTTTTTTTTGTGTGAGATGTGTAAATCATAATTGCAAGTGGTGGATTCGGGCTATAAAGTACGTAGACATTGATAGGTTTATCATTATTGTGTACAAGAACAAGCATTCGTGCAGGTTAGAGAATCTTTCAGTTATCACCCACACGCCTCTGCGGAACTCATCGGTTCATATTTGAAAAGTAGTTTTAAAGAGGGAAAGGGTAAATCGATAAAGGATGTTAAAGCTGCAGTCCGTAGGGATTTGGGTTATAACATTAGTTATTGAAAGTGTCAGATGGGAACTGTTATTGCAAAAGCTTTGACAAGAGGGACTCCGGAGCAGGGGATTGCGATATTGGATGCGTATCGTTATATAGTTAGGATAACAAATGAGGGTACACATACAACGTTGAAGGTTGATGAATACTAAAGGTTCATGTATTTTTATAGCTCTTGGTGCATGGATAAGGGTTTTTGTTCATATGAGAAAAGTCATCGCTGTAGACAGAACTTATTTGACGAGAAAGTATGGGGGAGTTTTGTTGTCTGCCATGGTGGAAGACTCGGAGTCACATATTTTACCTGCAGCATTTTGTGTTGCGAACGTGGAATATGATGTCTCTTATGAGTTCTTCTTATAAACTTTGGTCGGTACAGTCCCAAGCACTGATGAGTCATGTGTGTTGTTTCTGATAGGTATTCAAGCATCCCCAAAGTAGTTTCCAAGTTTTTTCTACAAGCTCGTTATGGAGTTTGCAAGTGGCACTTGACTGAAAGCATTCGTAGAAAGCTTCATTGTGGTGAATTTGTATCTTGTTTTAATAAAGCAGCCGAATCATTTACGCCTGCTGAGTTCGAGGTACATTTCAGCCAAATTCGTTCTAAAAGTCCAAGGGTTTCCACATATCTTGAGAAGGTTGGGGTTGAGCGCTGGAGCAGAGCCTTCTTTCCAGGTCACAAGTAATACTTACTACACATACACGACGTGTACACATATTACTTTTATGTGTCCACATATTATATATATATATATATATATATATATGTGTGTGTGTGTGTGTGTGTGTGTGTGTGTGTGTGTGTGTACACACAATTTATATGTGTAGTCATATGCCTTAGAATTTCTACACTCAAACAATACATGTACACATAATCTATATGTGTACACATATTTTCACACATATAATATATGTGTACATAAGTGTTGTCATTTTTCAAAATTTAGAAATTTATGTGCACATATTATATACATGTACACATATTAAATATGTGTACACATAAATATAATTTGTGTACACGTCTGTCTTATGTGTAGTCATTTAAATAAATGCAGAATCATATATATATGTTATATGAATCAGTTATTACTGTTTCACTATCACTGTAGGTTTGGAGTGATTACCTCAAACATTGTTGAGTCAATTAACGCAATGCTAAAGGATGAAAGAGAATATCCCATTGTTGCAATGTTCAATGATATTTTGAGAAATTTTTCAAAAAAGCTTTATCAGAGGCGTACCATGTTTCCACAGCAGATGAAGCCTTGTGTTCCTGCAATTGAAAAAATATTAAGGAAAAATGTAACAGAGGGCAACAAGCTTTACGTTTGTTCTGTTGGCAATGATGTGTACAATATCGGTACTTGAGATAAGGTTGTTAATGTCGATCTAATTAGAAGGACTTGTACTTGTCAGAGGTTTGATTTGGACGAACTACCTTTTGCACATGCTATGGAAGCATTAAGATGTCGATATGGTGGAGCGTTCGAGTATGGGAACGAGATATACAACTATACATCAGGGTATTATTCCACAAATGCATACATTCTTGCATATGAGAACTTAATTTATCCAATAATTGCAGAGGATTTGTGGAATGCACCACCAGAGCTTTATGAGAGGAAGATAAAGCGCCTTTTGTGAAAATCACACGACGAAGAAGGAAGACCAAGCGAATGCCATCGGTGGGTGAAGCATTTAGAAGTAGGAAGAATAGATGTGGCATATGTAAGACACTTGGCCATAAGAAAACAACATGTCTCAAGCGGAGGGTTGTAGATTCCGGAGGCCACAATGTTGTTTCATAGAACCATATATGTTCATTTCTTGTATTTTTAAACTATTGTGTTGAACAATCAATGTTGCTAAGATTTGTAAACTTATCTATTTTTCTGTTATAATGTCTTGTTCATCCACATTTGACAATATTTGTTTATCCTTCCGCGTAAAATGGAAAAAAATTCTAACATGTTAGATAGGAACACTAAAAACAATAAAGTATTGTACATATAAACTTATGTGTACACATACTAAAATATGTGTACATATCTCGTTTGACGTGTACACATTTTGTTGATGTATATATAGAATACAAAAATACAAGAAGTTACACATATTAATTATGTGTACATATAAAACCGATATGTGTACACATATTTGTACGTGTACACATATAAAACGTGTACACATATTTTTATATGTGTACACATATAAGGATTATGTGTACATTTGAACATTATCAACTTTATCCACAGCCAAAAGCACAATAATAGATTTGAATAAATGATAATATAGCACCATAAGATTGATCCAACGTAGAAATATAGATTCACCATTATAGGCACTCCAATTAACTATGATTTGAGATAGTTGACCAGCACTATGTCAATTTTTGTCTAATGAAAAAGTTAAAACCAAACAAGTCAATACTCCAATGAAAGGGAATGCATGATAACTCAATTAAACACTCAAATCACTTACATTATAACGTACAAACATGGATTCATCATTATAAGCACTCCAATTAACCATGATTTGACATAATTGACCATCACTATGTCAACTCTTGTCTAATGAAAAGGATAAAATAAAACAAGTCAATACTCCAATGATAGGGAATGCATGATAACTCAATGAAACACTTAAACCACTTACATTATAACATAGAAACATGGACTCACCATTATAGGCACTCCAATTAACCATGATTTGAGATAGTTGACCATCACTATGTCAACTCTTGTCTAATGAAAAGGCTAAAATCAAATAAGTCAATACTTCAATGATAGGGAATGCATGATAACTCAATGAAACACTCAAACCACTTACAATATAACATACAAACATGGATTCACCATTATAGGCACTTCAATTAACCATGATTTGAGATAGTTGACCATCACTATATCAACTCTTAAGGCTAAAATCAAACAAGTCAATACTCCAATGATAGGGAATGTATGATAACTCAATGAAACACTCAAACCACTTACATTATAACATAGAAACATGGATTCACCATTATAGGCACTTCAATTAACCATGATTTGTGATAGTTGACCATCACTATGTTAACTCTTGTCTAATGAAAATGCTTAAATCAAACAAGTCAATACTCCAATGATAGGGAATGCATGATAACTCAATGAAACACTCAAACCACTTACATTATAACATAGAAACATGGATTCACAATTATATACACTCCAATTAACCATGATTTGGGATAGTTGACCATCACTATATCAACTCTTGTCTAATCAAAAGGCTAAAATCAAACAAGTCAATGCTCCAATGACATGAATGCATGATAACTCAATAAAATACTCAAACCACTTACACTATAACATAAAAACATGGATTCACCATTATAGGCACTCCAATTAACCATGATTTGGGATAGTTGACGATCACTATGACAATATGTGTACACGTTAAATATATGTGTGAACATTTGAACAATGTTTGTTTGATTTCACACGAAAAGGAAATATTATATATTGAATAAACGATTATAGAGCAACATAAGATTGATTCAAATACTTCTAATAATAGACTTCACAATATCTAAAACAAGGACATAATTCAAAGGTTAAATCCTAATAATGAGAAAACTACAATATCAAGGGGGACTTCACCATAAACTATTTATTAAATATTAAAATAAAAAGGAGAGATTACATGGCTTAATCTAAGTTCCACTGCCGGTTGGAGAAGGAGAGTTGGGCGGAGTAAAATATATGTCGGTAAGGACCTGCCTTGTACTTTTAGGAGAAGTTCGAAGATCCTCTTAATCCTCCGAATATCAATAAGTTGACGGTCCCTTGCTTCTATTAGGGCTTCCTTGACATCATCAAGATCTTTCTTCAAGTCTTCCATCTTTATAATTGGACGTATTGCCATGATGTTTCTTCAGTGTTTCCTATAGTTATTGATATTGTTTTTGTGTGTGTGATGGTTGAAAAGTATGTTCGTCCATTTATAATGAAAAGATGTGAAGGGATGCGTCCATTCATGATTGACTATGATCTGAGTGGTATCTTGAAGTGTTGCCTTAGGTTTTATGAAATGAAATGAAATGGCTACACTAAATATTTAACCGGTCTTTATATACATAACCGCCTTCGTTTTAATTAATTAATGTAACCGTCTGCACTAAATCATTTAATTAATGTGTACACGTAATAATATATGTGTACACGTAATTAGTATGTGTAGGAAATACTTGTGCAAATTTAGCAAGATATATATATATATGTAGGACAGACATGTGCAAATTATCTATGAATTTACCAACACATATTAACTACATGTACACATATATTTTATGTGTAGAAAATATTTGTGCAAATTTAGCAAGATATACATATAGGACAGACGTGTGCAAATTAGCTAAGAATTTACCTACACATATTAAATACGTGTACACATATATTTTATGTGTAGAAATACTTGTGCAAATTTATCAAGATATATATGATAGAACAGAAGTGTGCAAATTAGATAAGAATTTACCTATACATATTAAATACGTGTACACGTATATTTTATGTGTAAGAAATACTTGTGCAAATTAATCAAGTAATTTTCTACACGTATTTCTTATGTGTACACATATTTTATATAAGTTTGAAAGACAGGAGGAAATATGCAAGTCATTTCCACACATCGCTAACATGTGTACACATAAAGAAAGCTAAGCATGTACATCATGCAATATATTAGTCGTAAGGTTTAGTTTAACCACGACATCAAAAACTAATAAAAAAGAAAGAAAATCATCCATACAGACCAAGAAAAATAAAAAGATTAAAATTATCCATACATACCAATCAAATTAGTTCATCTAACACAATTTAAAGCTCCATTTCCTAATAGAAGATGTCTACAGCCCACTTCTTTCTCATATCTTCCATTGAACTATCATGCAACAAGGTCATTGGGGTGTCTGTCAAGAGATGCTCTATGAACATAATCGAATACCCACCACACACAGTTCCTGTTTCGTTACTTGGAAAATTCTTGACTCGTGCATACTCCCACATATCTGCGTTCAGGATACCTTCTGACGAACGTTTGAATTTACCACAATCACGTAAGAACTTTGGGAACATAATCGTAATGGGTAAGATGAATGGAGCTAACGCATCTTCGCTATACACCTCCATGTTGCAATCATAAAGCTCAATCTTTCCCTGCTCAATCTTAAAGACGCATGTGACATAATGCTCATTTTAAAGATTAAGGATAGTAAATATCCTCTTCGCGCCATCCCATTTATGCCCACCAGGGAAAGGTAGCTTTCCACTAGCACAATCCAAGAGCCCTTGCTCACACTGCTTCAACTTCAAATAATCATCAAACGAAATCTCCATCTTACCAGCCTCCTTAAAAAAATCTTTGTGCGCTACAGTTAATTTGGTACAGAAGTTCATATCCAATATGACATCAGTCTTGTTATAATGCCAGTGAAATTCCTTGTGCCTTCTCCACATCAAGTTCAAAATTTCATCAACATGCTGTATGATAATGGAAAAATAAAATAAAGATTAATATAAGCATGTAAGATGGTAATTAATAAAAAGAAAAGTCATATTTTTGAGCAAGTAAGCATGTCTACACGTATGATTTATGCGGACACATATTATGAATGTGTACACATAATTTTATTGTGTACACATATTCTAAATGTGTATAAATACCAGAATATGTATACACTTAAATCATACGTATACACAAAAAAGGTACATAGATAGAGAAAAGTGTACCTGACTCTCCATCCACTTCTTCATGCGGACTACATCATGGAAGTCGAAGTAGTTGTACTCGTGACCCAGAAAAGACATTTTTCCTTGTGTTTCACCTTCGTGTATGCATTGAAAACAACCTCTTTAGCTGGATCTAAAGATCAACAGGCAGCCTCTCTTGCTCTTAAACATCTGCAGCCCTTGGCCTGGTTCCCATAACCCTTGTCGCCTTCGCTGCCCTTGCCCTTGTGGACCTCGCCTTCTTCAATGATTCAACAGATGGAGACTTCTGCGCCTTAGAAGGGTACACAGCCCTCTTGGGCTTCTCCTCAGCACACCTTTTTAGGAATTCCACGGTTTCCTTCAATTCTTTCAACAATTTCATTTCATTTTCCTTTTCCTCCTTACATCCTTCATACAATGAGCACCTGATACATCCATGTCTTCTGGAGGTGCTCTCACCAGCCTCACTTCCATATCCACCAGATTGTTCAAAAAGCCTCCGACCACCACCACTACAGTCAACATTCTCTCTAACTCTCCCATCAAAAAAGTCAACACTCATACCAACAACATTATCTCCAAAATCTCATTTTCCATCACCACTTCGCTCTGGAACAACATCCATTCTTATGTCACTTTGCTCTGGTACAACATCCATTCTTCTATCACTATGCTTTGGAAAAACATCCATTCTTCTATCAATATGCTCTGGAATAACCTCTGCATCAACACCAACAACTGCAACAATTCTGTCACCACCAACAACATCCCCCAGCCTCAAATTTTGTGCACATCGATCGATCAACTCATCCCCCTCATCCACAGACGGCAACAAATTTTTCATAAAAACCTTTCACTTCTCCCTTGGAGTAGGCACAAGGAATGGGCTCACCACCTACAACCCCTTCACAAAAAAGTTGAATTATTAAAAAAAAAAAAATCAAGATCAGGAATATAACATACGTGTACACATATAAGTTATGTGTACACAAAGGTAATATGTGTACACATAGAGAACTATGTGTAATATATTCTTACATTTTACTTGTGTGTACACATATAAGTAATATGTGTAAACACCAAATGGACGATAACTAAAAAATCACTTACCTGGTTATCAACATGGCGAAGGATATGATCACATTCCCTCTCTTGCTTGGTAGGAATCCATCTTATCATCCTTGGTTCTATGGGTTTGTCATCAAATTTCGGGTTCCAAAGGGATGGAATGGCTTCATATACCCATGCAACGAATTTCCATGGGAAGCCATAGAGGTTGTGTCCTTTCATTTCAAATGACATTGGCTTGACTAGGCTCTGAATTGTCATCTCAAAGATTTTTCTCCTCAAAGGATACTTGGCGAAGTATCCAGTGGGCCTAGAAGCCAACATGACAAATAAAGGATCAACATTTGTGCGCGCATCCTTCGAACATAAGATTGAGTGCGCCAACCAAGCAAGGGAAAGACGAAATTTCATTCTGGCATCTGGATCACCTTCACTGATCACTCTCAAGAGCTCACTCATTGAAACAAACTATTTTCCTCCATTCTCCTCGATTAACGTGTCCCACATCTAATGCCTCTTTGTTTTCACATCATCCAGAAAAACATCACTAGAGTAATCATGGCAGGATAATCCTGTCATTAATGTAACTTCATTTAGTCCAAAACCGAGCAAGAAGTCCATTAAATTTGACCCATACCTCCTTTGTCTTTTTGAATTTTATGGTCCACCATCAGAGCCTATGTACTAATTTTGGAGGAAAATTTGTTTTATCACTCAGACCCAACAAGTGCCAAAATACTGAACTTTTAAATTCATCCAATATATCCAGATTGGTCAAAGCCTCTCGAAACTTCTTTATATCCTCATAAAGGGAGGATCTTTGTGTGACTTTGGCCACGGTGAACTCTCCATGTTCCTCCATAAAGGTCTTGAGATTTATATCAGGATAGAAAGTCCTTGTGCCCTCCTCAACCTGCAAATGATTAAGAGATATTAATTATTTATAGTTTTTCAAACATTATTTCTTTGTGTACACAAAAAATATATATGTAAACATAAATTATATGTGCGCACATAATTTATATGTGTACGCACATATCTTATGTGTACACAAAATAAGTATGTGTACACATTATTTATATGTGTGCACATAAACACGTACCACTTCTGGGGCCGCCTCTCGTGATTTTGCACCAACACTTTCTTCTTCAACCGTCTCCTCATCATCATCATTTTTATCCAAGTCCTCAGCAGCCTCCTCAGCATTATCCAACTCTTTTTCCTTCTCAGTATTATCATCATTCTGTATCATTTTTCTCAACAACAACTTCTAATTTCTCAAGGGAGCACGTTCGCCTGTTTTTCTTGTTCCCCGGCAGCAGTACCAACACGTTCTCCACCTTCTTGTTGTACTCCACTAGCAGTACCAACACGTTCTCTACTTTGTTGTTGTACTCCACATTATTCTACTTGTTCTTCCCTTCCACTAACACTGGCAACATCTTCTACTTGTTCTTCCCTTCCACTAACACTAGAAATGCCTTCTACTTGATCATCCCTTCCACTAACACCACCAATAACTTCCCGTCCTTCTTGTTCTTTTCCATCACATCCACTAGCAA
The DNA here is from genome assembly GCA_029990575.1 of Petunia axillaris subsp. axillaris. Classification (NCBI taxonomy): domain Eukaryota; kingdom Viridiplantae; phylum Streptophyta; class Magnoliopsida; order Solanales; family Solanaceae; genus Petunia; species Petunia axillaris. The sequence goes on along the minus strand of JARKNS010000001.1, from coordinate 3,708,632 downwards.
ACTCTTGTCGTCCTCCTACTTCTACTCCATCCCTTCCTCTAGCAGCATCTTCTTCTACTCCATCGCTCATACTAACATCTTTATATCTGCCATCACTAACAACTTTTTCAATACCCTCACTCACAGCTTTTTCACCAGTCTGATCTTCTCTATCACCAGTCACTCTTTCATTTTCTTTCTCCACTGTATTCTTCTCTCCTTTATTATATTCTACATCTCCCTCCTTATTTTCCCCTACCTGAGTTGCAGGGCCCTAATTTTTTGATCCACTATCTATGAATGTCGTTTGTTGATTAACTCTTTCAATGATTTGATTAACATTTACAGGTGTTGACACCTAATTTTGTCCCTCCTGTTTCAATAGCCATTATTCAGATAAAATTGCACTTATAACTACACGACTATCATACACTCACCCCTATTCAAAATCATCATTCCGTACGAGCATAGCAATTAGGCCTTTGTTTTTAAAACATCGTTGCAAATCACAACTATTTACAAAGTGTGCACATCCAATTACACATTGCGTAATTACCCTTATTCTTGACAAAATTACGAAGAATCCTTTAAATCTCGCAATATTATTTTATACACTTCTTTGATTAAGTCCAGTGTTTGTAAAATTAATTTTCACAATTTTCCATGATTTTATATGTAGATTATACACATTTATACATATTTTATACCATATATATCCACTTGATATACACACTACTTATACACTTAACACCCTTACACTTATACACGTCACTCTGCCACATACACCCATGTCATATCCACGTGAGCATATGTGGCAAAATCCCAGCCATCCAACCGTTTGATCCAACCGTGGAGAGTGTAATTTCCATTTTTAATTACACCTCTCCACCCCCAAACCCTGGAACCCCTCTCATTTCTCTCAAACACTGTGCCGCCTCTCTTCTTCTACTCTCTCTCGAATAAAACCCTAGTTGACACTGTCATGGCCACTTTTCGGGCATTCCCACCGTTGAAAATCAAAACCAATTACATATTCTTGATCATCTCTTCGTCCGCTACAAAAACCCTATGATCTTTTATCATTTCCACGAAGGTCAAAATTGACTCCTCGCCGGTGAAAGCCTCAACTGCTGGAAAAAGGGCTCCGGCCCTGTCTAAGCGAGTCTTAAGGTGTCGCCACTACAAAAGAAGGGGGAAAATCCTTCATGCGGACACGTTTGAGATGGGTCAAAATTTACCTGACTCCAAAGTAAATGGGTAAATATGGATTTCTTTTTCCTATTTGTTTCTGAACTTACACCTAAATTTGCCTAGTCCTTTTTAGTGTTTTGCATGAATGATTCTTCGCTTGTTGATTAGTTATAGTGAAACCCATGAAAAACGGTTAATCTTTGTTTTTTCCTCACCGGTATGATTATTCATATGCCTAAGATTAGTGTAAGTGTGATTTGTATCCTAGATTGCCTATGTTAATCCGCAAATTTGAAGACCTGGACAATTTTGAATTGATTGTGCCTCTCCCTATTTGTTATAATGAATTCAGCGTTACACCCTATCAAAATACATAAACTCCATGATTTTAGGCTCAGAGTTTGAAAGGTAATATGTTCTAACATGGCTATAAGAATTTCAAACTGATTCTAGGTTCAAACTTGAATGGAAATTGGGTATTTGCTTGATCCTGTACCAAATAAGGATGGTCGAATTTGTTGAACTATTATCAACCCTGAAAAGGTGTACATGATTGATTTCCTGAACCTAGACCATGTTATGTTTAAGGGAGAAGGAACTATTTCTGTCTATAATTTGATTTGCCTATATAACGACCCGCCCAGTCCTTTTGGTGAACCTAATCATCGATATGTATTTCGTTGGTCTCATTAGCTCCGTTAATTCATACTTGATCATGGTGAAAAATTTGGTTTGTTTTGAAATCTGTTTGGTTTGGTTTTGGTAAAGGTTTTAACTTCAGGTTCTTTGTAGACTTGAAAGTGGTGAAAACCCATCATATTGAGTAATCAAGCTTCGTTTGTGCAATGATTTGTTTCATTAGCTTCGTATGATTATTTGTAACTCGTAGAAATTTTCGGAATCAGATTTGGAGTTCGTTTGGTCATGTTTTGGTGTTTGACCCTATAGCTAAAGTGATGCGCCTTTGGTATTTTGGTATCTCCTTATATCCATTTGATGTTGTAATTGAGTTTTTATTATTGGAATAGATGCGTATTGAAATTTGTAAAGTAACGCAATTGGAATCGCTCAAATAGAAGGTCGTATGAGATTTTTAGAGCCAAAATAGTAAAGCAGGTAATTGCTGATCCGCGGGTCTGGTGCTTTTTAAGGCTAAATTTATTTTCATCTTTTATTTATTTCGTTTTTACTCCATTTTTGGCATATGAGAGCTCGTTGGAACCGGCTTTTCGAGTAGAATTTCTTTGTTATATTCAAGGTAATGATTCTCTAACATATAAGGATTAAAATACTCGATTTTGGTGTGATTTTATCCATTAAATCTTGAGTTTCCATGCCAAATTTTAAGATTTTTGTCCAAAGTCTAAAATTGAGTATTTTGATGATTTGAAGGGGATAAACGGACACCATTTTTGACAAACTTTTTATGTGTGAACTCGTATTCGAATGGGTAATATAATTTTGAGATCAATTTCTATTTTCGGACTTTGAGGCACCGACCCACTTCGGGTAGTGAGCATTTTTGAGATTTTGGTGACCCAATCGAGTTTCGATTTGAAAACTAATTATATATTTGGACTCGTGGCGTCTTGGGGAGTCCAAAAATATTTTTTCTGGGATTTAAGCTTGTGGGCTCGGGGTTGACTTTTGGGTTTGACCTGGCCCGAGGTTGACTTTTGTGAAATTCTATAAATGGTCGTTCCTAGCCTAATTCGACGTGGTGAATCAGAGTTTTGATAGTTTCAAACCATTCGAGGCTTCATTGGGGGACTTTTGGCTGCATTATGGTCATATTACTCCAGGGAAAGCGCGTACGAGGTGAGGGATGATGAGTTGATTCTCTACTTACTTGTGTTCATCATTGATCCTCATTCTTGGTAGCTTGTTCTATAAAATATATTGAATTAAATTAAACTTAATTGATCCAAAGGGAACTGAATAAATATGCTAAGTTGTGAATAATTAGCGTTGACGAATTGACCATGGACTTCGGTTTTGTAGAGAATACTGATGGGTGGTAATAGTAGTATATTCTTGCACGTGGCTTGTAGTGCCGTATGCATTACTTGATATATTTTTCTTTAGCTTATATTACTCATGACTACTTTGAACATATCTAAAAGTAACCGCAAGATGTTTATGCTTAATGAACTAACGGAATTATGTGAAATTGAGCTTAATTATACTTGGCATTATTGATGAGATAGTTATCAGCTAGACTTGAGATATTGTGGTAGCCTTGCTTGTTGTGCATTGTTAGCACTGAGACTATTATCTTACTCTTGGCTGCTATACCTGATATGTCACGTTGGCTTGCATGTGCTAGTATACTATGCTCATTGATTATGGCGCACTAGCTGGAGGGTATGTCCAGCCTTGGTAGTTGGGTAGCACACTTGACATGAGGTGTGGTGTGGCATACCACTATCTGGTTAGATGATAGAGCACTAGCTGGAGGGTATGTGCGACCGGTCACAATGTATGGTGGCTCACTTGACAAGGGGTGTGGTGAGGTGCACCGGCACAATATGATTCCCTTGGATTGTACACTTGACAGAGGGTTGGTGTGACATATCAGGCATTGTGATGACTAGTACTGATGGAGCATTATTATTTGGTTGCTCACTTTCTATCATTCATGTTCTAAATACATATATGTTGATTTGCGGACGCTCTTGCAACGAGCAGTTGTATAGGCGGTGACCCTAGATGCTACAACACTTATGAAACGTGTCTGAGGGTCGATTGGCCTGCGAGGCGGATCACTTGAGATCATCACATTTAGTGCTTATAGATTAGCAAGTATATGCATTGGGACATGTATATGTGTGGACGGGGGTTGCAAAGCCCTCAGGACTTGTTGCTTGAGACACTTAGTGATCTTTGATATTGGGTAAGGCTGAGGGACTCGTCAGACTTTACTCAGTCTTCGTGACTGACTTTTTTCTCCTATTGTCTATATTTTATAGAGTTTAGGCTTGACAGGGTACGAAACCACCTATATCCGGTCCGAGCTGTCAAGTTAACCTTGGAGGTGAACTGATGCACATGTCGCACCAGTTATCCGAGTCTTGAGTAGTTTTCTATCTTTTTTTCAGTCGTGTTGTAAAAAAGGATCTAGTAGCTCCATGACTGTTTGTGAGGGATATTGGACTGTATCAGTTATTGTCATTTCATTTATAAATTCCTTATTTTTCCTCTTCCACAGTTTATTTTTAGAATCTCTGGTTTTGTCTTAAATGTTTTCGCTATTCTATTTTGGAAATCGGGTTCGCCCACGGGTAGTCGGGTAGGTGCCCTGACGGTCCGAAAAACCGGGTCGTTACAACCTAAAGTTTAGGGCCTGGATTGATCTATATTTGGCAAATCCACCTAGGTGACCCTTTTAGTTTTATGAGGCAATATTTCTTTACCTTATTTATTCCCTGCCGTTTGAATTCAGCCCTGTACTCTCAAACCTATTTAAACTTTGCTTCTTTTCACTTGTACACACACTGCACAAGCATACTCTTTCTTTAAAAAAAAAAAAAATGGAAAAGCAAAAGCATTGTGCTTTCACCTCTTGAACTCTCTCTCTCTCATCTTTTTGGGATATTTATCTGGGAGGGAGACTCTGTCTTACCTGTACTGCTGCTATCACTTTGTTCTTAATTTGTTAAGAAGGTAAAAAAAATATGTTCTGCTCTTTCACTTATTCTTGTGCTTGACTGTCTATGAGTGGAACCTCTTTGCATGAACTCTGTCTCTGTCTGCATCTGTTTGGGGGACCTATATTTAGCCTTTTTTGCTAACTTTCCTATGCAACATATGTGTGGATAGCCTAGGGCTATACAAGGTTTAGTTTACAGGTTCTTTAAGATGATTAAAGGAGCCAAATGAAGGCTCTTCCTGTCCTGAAAATTCCAGCCTAAACAGGCTATGCTTAAGTGCACACAGGGCACTATCTTCACCTCTTTTTCTAGTTTTTCCTAGTCTTCTCCTATGTGTTTGTATTTGCTAGGGTCTTCTCCGTTTGTATGGAGCACTTAATACATGTCATACAAACACAAGACTGTATAATTAGCTATCCAGGGGCCTTCCTGTTGCTCCCAACGCACACGCAAGTATACGTGGTCGACAAGTAATAAAGTGATAAGATGAGTATCGTTCCCACGAGGACTATGCAGACTGAGTTCTAGTAAACAATTTATATAAACTATTCAGGGATCTTTTCCAATAGTGATGAGTTTATTAACTAAAGAACAGTAATTAAATGGTAAAAGTGAATTCAAGCAATGGAGCAAGACTTGGTTGTTATCAGTAATAAGGAGACGGTCCAGGGTCAGAGTTACGAACAATCCAGTTGAGTTATCCAATTGATTCCACTTCTTAAATCCCGGGTTACTAACTAACAGATTAGTTGTACCAGTGAAAACCTTTCAGTTCTTCACGGTCTATGCAGGCTACTCCAATCCCTATATGTCTATGGGTTGAATCACGTGCACGCATTAACGAATTCTGTAATTAGTTAAACTAGGCGAGCAAGTATATGTCTATCCTACTCACAAATTGGTTCCCCGATGCCCGGGTTCACAAACTAGTCCTACTCTTTCTTATTAAGTAATTAAATTCCCTCCTTCGAGTTCAATCTAAAAACCATAGATAATGCGTAATAATCGGGCCCTGACAATTACACAAGTGAAATCAAGAAAGAATAAGTAACCCGTAATGGGATTCAATTAATGGGAATCAATCTTCAAACATCAACCTTCATGTAATATTCTAACCCTAGAACGATATGTTTAGCCACGCATACTCATAATAACAACACAAGGAATTGATGTAATAATGAAATAATGATGTAATAGATTAATGGAAGGAAGAAAAACCCTTGTCTTGATGTTATGAGCTCTCAAATTTGCTCCAAAGTCTGAACTCCTATGAAAAACTAAGTAAAAGACTATTTATAGTGTTTACAAACACCTAGTAATAAGTTAGACCCAAGCCTAGACGAAATAGGACATAAAAACGCGCACAAGGGGCGCTATAACGGGCGGCCCGCGCCTAGGAACGCGTGAGCTTGGACAGAGGACGTCGAAATCAGCCCGCTTTGGGCCTGCGGCACGCTGGGAAACGCGCTGGAACACTGGGCGCGGTGGGGCCCGCGGGGCATGCCCTACAGCGCCAGGCCAATTTTCGTGTTTTCTCGCTCCTTTGCTCGCTCGTGTCGTGCCTTCGTGTGCTCGATCCAATCCTCAATCAAAATCCAATCTTTTCTTGCTCAATCATGCTCTTAAAAGCTCCAATTACACTTCATAACAACCTATATACACACGACATAAAATCAGTGTAAAACCACAGTCACAAGCTATAAAACGAGCGAATAAGGTACTAAAACGTGAGGAAATATTAAGGAAATATAGGCATAAAATGCCAAACATCACCACCCCACACTTGAACCCTTGCTCGCCCTCGAGCAAGTCACAACTAACTTCCCAACCTAGGTAAAACAGGTCTGCCTATGACTATGGTTGATACCGACCATTGAACCAATGCACACATGACTACTATGGATCCACAAACATGCCAACAATTTACCAAAACCAAAAATATGAGAACAACCACCCCAAAATAGCTCAAATGCACAAACTCAACTTATTGCAACCATGCTCCCACAAAATCACACCTATCTACTCAACCAAGAAGCCATCAACTTCACCTATTTCATGCAAACCATGCGCCCTCACCAATATGAAGCAAGAGAGTGCCCCCCAAAAATCACACACAAAACCAATATCATGACTAGAACGGGGGCAATACAAATGAATTCACTCACTCTCATGAAAATCTCACATGCCACGCACAATGTACCATAGGCTTGCCCGTAGTGTAGGACTCCACTAATGTAAGCTCACTCCAATCGGGATTAACTAGGACTTTAGAAAGGTCGTAATGTAGGCTAAGGGGCGGGTAGGATACATATGGTAATAGTGACTACCTCCCTAAGCACTTTAATACATCACAATACAAATTAATCATTAATCTCATCAAGCCACCCAAATCAACAACTTCTACACATACACCTTCACACAAGTAGCAATTTTATTTTCAAGCCCACACTAGCAAGGAATGGACATCTTTCTCTCTTCTTTTTTTTCAACTTTGCTTTTTTTTTTTCAATTTTTAATTCCATCCAACCTTGCCAATGCTTTTCACTACTTCACAATTTTAACAATTATTCCCCTTCATGAGCTCCACTCAAAAACCTCCCAACATCCAACCACAACTCCAAAATATTATCACAATATCAACTAAAGTGCTTAAGGAGTAAAGGGCCAAAAGAGATAATTTAGAACAAATGGGTAGGCTTGGGGTGTGGGTACCAATAAAAAGGATCAAAGAAATCACAACAACAATTTTTCCAAGGTATCTATGTGAGGGTAGGCAAGTAAACGAAGGCCTTGTATCATTTCCCGACTAGAGCGAACCTAGGATTTCGCTTTGCACACACACGGGGCAAGTTCTAGACATTAATATGCAACAGGAGTAAATAAGAACATGCCTCACAACACACATTGCACACAATCCACACAAAAAGGTTCCATCAACAACTCTCAACTAAGCATCTAGAATGCAACTTGTGGAAATTTAAGCACTAATGCACAAAGGATAGAAATCAAGTCAAACAAGCGGACTCAAGCATCTCAAGGGGGTCGTTCCATTTTTCCTCTAGGCATGCATCAAATTAAAACCCAAGGACACCACAAATAGTACATGCAATCAATTCAAGTCCACCGGTATCAAACAAATCAAAGGCACCTAGCATTCTACCTATTCCTTCGTCTAGGGCCACCTATAACTAACTATCCTAATCCTAAAAAAAAAAATTAAATAAAAACTACCCGGTTCAAAGGCCTCCCCGTGGAAAAGAACCGCGGTCATAAGAAAAACCACGGGGTGGATGACATGTACCACTAATAAAATTAAACTAAAAGAAAAATCTTTTTGGAATTTTTCATTGGTTTTATAATTTTTCTTTCATTTATTAAAGCAAGAAACAAATCAAAATAAAGTCAAGTGACAAAAGAAAAATCCTATGGTACATGCATCCCTAACCTCAAAAATAAATAAAGGGTAGTTTCCCACCCCACACTTAAACTAAGCACTGTCCTCAGTGCTAAAAATAAGAAAGTGCAAGGTAAAGAAAACTTCCCTGAAGATTCTAGTCCTTGGTGCTAGCATCCTCCAAGCTTCCATATAGTATGAGGTACTCAGACTTCCCTCATCAGGTCATCAACATTAGGCAAGGGTGAGGACACCCCACACTTAGCCTCGACATTACATGAACCTGCAATCCAAGGAAAAACAACAACTACGTGACACTATAAATAAAATAATACAAGTACAAACTCGGGTTGCCTCCCGAGAAGCGCCTTAGTTAACGTCGTGGCACGACGACACTTTTAGCTCAGTTCCAGCCTTTATTTCTTCTCTTCTTACGCCGAACTTTTACTTTCTTCCCTTCTTTTAGAGAACCCATCTTCAACTTCACATGTGGTTTACTTCCATCTTCTTGTTTGACACATTCAATCATAGAGCACTCTTCCACCTTAGCTATGTGCCCCTTCTCATTATAAACCTTGAAAGTAACCTTTTCTCCATGCGCTCTAACAGTCATCTCACCCAGCTCCATGTCAATAATTGCCTTCGAGGTGACTAAGAATGGTCTCCCCAAAATGATTGGAGCTTCTCGGTCCTCTTCATAATCTAGGACTACAAAATCAGCAGAGAATGTAAACTTACCAACTTTTAGCAACACATCCTCCAACCTACCATCAGGGTGAGTGAGAGATCCATCTGCCATCTTAAGAGTAACTGAAGAGGGCTTGATTGCTCCAAGCCCTAACCTTTTGCAAACAGACAGAGGCATGAGATTTATGCTCGCACCCAAATCACACAAGGCACCAGTGATATTATGCCCTCCAATGGTACAAGAAATAGTAAACCTCCCAGGATCTTGAAGTTTTGGAGGTAGCTTGCTCAAGATTGTGCTACACTCCTCAACTAACTCAACTGTATCTATCTCTTTAGGCTTCTTCTTCTTGACTAAAATTTCTTTTAAGAACTTCACAAAGGATGGCATCAATTCAAACACATCAGTCAAAGGAATATTAACTTGAAGTTCTTTCAACATACTCACAAATTTTTGATACTGGGCCAGATCCTTCGATGGTAATAGTCTCTGCGGGAATGGTGGAGGTGGCAGAGGTGCCTCCTTTCTCTCTTCTTTCTTCTTTATCTTCTCCACTTTTTCAACTTTTTCAATTTCAGCTCTCTCTTCAGACTTGGTCATCAGCTCTCCACCTTCAATTAAGGTCACTGCAAGACATTGTTCAGGCTCTTTTTTAACAGTGCTTCTTTCTCCCACCAACTGTCCCAACTGGTGCTCCAGGTTCTTTTGAGCATTGGCAAGATCATGTATGGCTTGCGCATGGGCTGCAGTGTCAGCTATCATTCTCTGCTGGCCTGCCATTATTTGCTTTAGCATATCTTCAACTGAACTGCTAACCTGCTGTGGTGGAGCTGGAAGTGGATGGTAATTATTCGGGGCTCTCGTATTACCTTGATAATAACCATTACCAAATTGATTTTGACCCTGCAGCCTGTTTTGATTACCCACGTAATAAACTGACTCTGGATTAGAAGAGCAAACCTCTGTAGCATGGTGACCACAAACCTCACAAAAGCTCTGGAGTTGTTGCACTGGAGCCACTGGTTGCTGAGCCTTTTGCAGAGCTGACTTGCTAATTTGATTGGAAATAGCATCCATCCTCGCCCTTAGCTCTGAAACTGCATCTAACTGAAGTACCCCTGCAGGTTTCTGCGTAATAGCTCTACCATCTCCCTGCCAATCAGGATTGCTCTGCGAAAACTTATCTAGCAAATCATAAATTTGATCAAAATTTAGGGCCAGTACTTGGCCCCCAGCAGCAGCATCAACCATGATCTTCGTATGTTGGTTCAGCCCCTCAACAAAAGTGTGTGCAACAACCTCATTGGATTGGTTGTGGTGTGGACAATCTCTCAATAGAGCTTTGAATCGCTCCCAGGCTGAATACAAGGATTCTCCTTCTAACTGTCTGAAGGACATAATTTCGCTCCTCAGCCGGGCTGTCTTGGCAGACGGATAAAATTTAGCCAAGAACTTCTTAGCCAAATCCTCCCAAGTAGTGATAGACCCAGACTTTTCAGCCTTTAACCACTTCTTTGCTGCCCCAATCAGTGAAAACGGGAATAATGTCAAGCGAACATAATCAGTAGGAACACCCGCTGGTGTATAAGTATCACTGATCTCCAGAAAGTTCTGAATGTGTTGCTGCGGATCCTCATGAAGTAATCCACCATATTGTCCAGTCACATGCAGCAACTGAATCATGCCGGACTTAATCTCAAATCCCCCGGTGATAGCGGGCTTCACTATGCTCGATGCTACTCCCTCCAGGCTGGGGAGAGCAACATCTCGCACAGCTAAAGCTTGGTCTTCTGCCATTCCTGTAGGTAAAGATCGAGCAGGACCTAATACCTGAAACAACACAAAACTCAAAACAAAAATTAAACCTGAATAGTAAGTAATAAACTGTTCAAAAAGAAATCAGTCAATAATTAGTCCCCGGCAACGGCGCCAAAAACTTGTTGCTCCCAACGCACACGCAAGTATACGTGGTCGACAAGTAATAAAGTGATAAGATGAGTATCGTTCCCACGAGGACTATGCAGACTGAGTTCTAGTAAACAATTTATATAAACTATTCAGGGATCTTTTCCAATAGTGATGAGTTTATTAACTAAAGAACAGTAATTAAATGGTAAAAGTGAATTCAAGCAGTGGAGCAAGACTTGGTTGTTATCAGTAATAAGGAGACGGTCCAGGGTCAGAGTTACGAACAATCCAGTTGAGTTATCCAATTGATTCCACTTCTTAAATCCCGGGTTACTAACTAACAGATTAATTGTACCAGTGAAAACCTTTCAGTTCTTCACGGTCTATGCAGGCTACTCCAATCCCTATATGTCTATGGGTTGAATCATGTGCACGCATTAACGAATTCTGTAATTAGTTAAACTAGGCGAGCAAGTATATGTCTATCCTACTCACAAATTGGTTCCCCGATGCCCGGGTTCACAAACTAGTCCTACTCTTTCTTATTACGTAATTAAATTCCCTCCTTCGAGTTCAATCTAAAAACCATAGATAATGCGTAATAATCGGGCCCTGACAATTACACAAGTGAAATCAAGAAAGAATAAGTAACCCGTAATGGGATTCAATTAATGAGAATCAATCTTCAAACATCAACCTTCATGTAATACTCTAACCCTAGAACGATATGTTTAGCCACGCATACTCATAATAACAACACAAGGAATTGATAAAATAGGACCGAGGAACTGTTTAGCCACGCATTCTCATAATTTCCGGTAAAGAAAACTTCCCTGAAGATTCTAGTCCTTGGTGCTAGCATCCTCCAAGCTTCCATATAGTATGAGGTACTCAGACTTCCCTCATCAGGTCATCAACATTAGGCAAGGGTGAGGACACCCCACACTTAGCCTCGACATTACATGAACCTGCAATCCAAGGAAAAACAACAACTACGTGACACTATAAATAAAATAATACAAGTACAAACTCGGGTTGCCTCCCGAGAAGCGCCTTAGTTAACGTCGTGGCACGACGACACTTTTAGCTCACTTCCAGCCTTTATTTCTTCTCTTCTTACGCCGAACTTTTACTTTCTTCCCTTCTTTTAGAGAACCCATCTTCAACTTCACATGTGGTTTACTTCCATCTTCTTGTTTGACACATTCAATCATAGAGCACTCTTCCACCTTAGCTATGTGCCCCTTCTCATTATAAACCTTGAAAGTAACCTTTTCTCCATGCGCTCTAACAGTCATCTCACCCAGCTCCATGTCAATAATTGCCTTCGAGGTGACTAAGAATGGTCTCCCCAAAATGATTGGAGCTTCTCGGTCCTCTTCATAATCTAGGACTACAAAATCAGCAGAGAATGTAAACTTACCAAATTTTAGCAACACATCCTCCAATGTATACTCATAATTTCCTAGTCTTCTCCTATGTGTTTGTATTTGCTAGGGTCTTCTCCGTTTGTATGGAGCACTTAATACATGTCATACAAACACAAGACTGTATAATTAGCTATCCAGGGGCCTTCCCTTACTCCTTCCTCTTTATGTGATTGCATCATACATAGGATGTTAGAAATCTTTGCATTCAATTGATAAACTAAAACTTATCACATAGTGTCTAATGGTTTGGACTTGGCCTGACAGTGATATTTACAATTCTGATAACAAGTGTATGCCTAGTCGACTGAAATCAAAATGTAGAACAGTTTTTCATGCTTAAACTGCTAAAATACATAATTTCTGTCAAACAAGGGCTTGTTGCGCGATTAGTTGCCTAAATTGAGCCGATTTCATAAAAATGAGACTGCCCCCTTTTGCATAACTAATCTGGGCCCAAAATCTTTTAAAATCTAGCCCTGTTTGTGTGTGTAACCAATTTTACAACTCCTAAGCTCTTGTGCACTAATCTCATAGTGTATAAGAGTGTATGGATTATTGGGGTCAACCATACTAACACTTATATATTTTCTATAGTTTAGATAAATATTATCATATATTTTGCATGATTATACTTATATGTGTGTGTGTGTGTGTGTGTGTGTGTGTCTATATATATATATATATATATATATATATACATATATATTCCGTGATCCTTTTTTCCAAAACAGCCTCTCTATATGTATATATTTTTAAATGTGACCCCAAAAATAAAATAGCCATTAAGGTTAGGTCTCGACAATTAATGTGAACTCACACCGACCCGAAATGGCTAATATTTTATTTCAAAAATAACCTCAACTTTTTTTCTAACCAATCCTAAATTGTTTCGTCAAAATTGGCCCTTTACGCAAAATTAGTTATTGTTGCAAATTATAAATAGGCACTGAAATTACACATATAAACTGATTCAGACTATTTCTTGCAAATTTGGCATGTTTTACTTAGTTTTTATCAATTTGAGACTAAATATGCGATTAGGCGTAGGGCTTAGGCCGTTCTTGCAAATTTAAAAGCCCAATCGCATATACATGCTGCCCTTATACACTATTTTGCACGAAGAAACTTAATTACTTGATTAATTAAGAATTTGACTCTTTAAGTTAGTAACATATATTTTTGTGAACATGATAACATTTATAACTTGCTTAGACATTCCAAAAAATAAAAGCTCGAGCGGGAACCACTTTTTGTGAGATTTGGGGAAGTGGCTAACACCTTCTTCCTCAAGTCACCTAGACTTTTTACCCTCGAATCTCTAAAATTAAATATGTTAATAAAAGACCTGACCTTTGACTTAGGTGGCCTAATACACCTTAGAAATCCATATTAGGTAGCGACTCCAATCCTTAACTCAAGCGAGTTACCCAGTCAAGCCCGACCTCCAAGTTAAGTAAATGTGGGGGTATGACAGAATGGCGACTCCGCTGGGGATAGCCAAAGCCCTAACCATAACGAGCTTTAACTTTGGAATTTATTACTTTTGTTATTATCTATTATTATTGCGTATTAACTTGTTTTTTTTTTTTTTGTTTTTTTATTTACTTCTGCAATTTATTAATATATTGTACTTCTTAATATTATAAAGTATTTGACATTATCTTTCATAACGTCTGCCACTCCCGGCACCCTCTTAAATCTTAGAGTCCTTAGAAAGGGACGGTTGCATGGAACCCATGGCCGCCCCTTTTCTTACTCAAAATAAGCCTTTAGGAGAAGGTCTTGTAAAATTAACCAAATAGCGAAGCTCTTGGCAGTTTGTAAGCCTTCAACTTTTATGTTGTCCGCTGAAAGAACCGGTCTAGTAGCACCAAACTCTTAGTGGAGACGTTACTAAGTTCATGCATCATATCATTTTAGGAAATTACAACTGCGGCCACGCCTAAGTCTTTACTTCACCATGTCTATACCAAACCCAAACGAGTTATTAACTCCAAGGGCCGTCTAGATATGACTATGTGTGCATATTTTTAAAATTAAAATGCTAAGTGTACGCCATTTATTCTCAAATGGGAAAGGGGGGTCGAGTCTAACAGTTTCTTTTTTTGCAGGCTACTATGAGTCACAAAGACTACCATCGGTTCGGCATGATCATCGACATTCCAAGGGAGATAAGGGCCTAGTATAGGAATTTGGGAGAAGCTGGTCAATTTGAATTAAGTAAAATATTAGGTCACTTGCCTTTACTAGTGGATGTTGAGCCCAATAAATTCATTATTAAAGTCGTCACTTGCTTTTGGGACGATGATAGAAATATTTTTAGATTTGGAAAGTTCGAAATGACACCACTTTTGGAGGAAATAGGAGGTTTTATTGAAGATCCAGGATTGAGACGAAAGGGACATAGATGACAAGATGCTAGGGTTATTATACCGCGTCAACCTACAGGAGAGGAGTTTTGCGAAGCATTCGGTTTTCGAACAAATGATGTACCCGAAATTTTACAACGATCATATTCAGTTGTATGTATTTGTATGAAAAACACAAAGCAGAGTTTGTATCACACTGTGACTGGAAGTGTAAATTTTTTTTTGCATTTGTGGTAGTATTATTTGGCGTTTTCGTGTTCCCACAAGGAATACACTATGAAATCAACACAAAGATAGTTCATTTCACACATGCTTTATTCTATGGTATAATGAAGAAGATATGCACTATGGTTCCCACTATATTAGCAGACATCCTTAGAGCCTTGGGGAGGTGCAAGAATGGGGCTTGATATTTTTAAGGTTGTAACTTATTATTACAAGTGTGGCTGACCGAACACCTTCAAAAGAAGCCAAATACAGACCAAGAGTTCTACGACATGTGCCGTTCAAACCAAATATTGGCACAACACTATGGAGTCAAGAGGTTCCAAGCACCTTGCACTACTCATGAGTGCTACCTATTGTTGAAGAACTTGAAAGATAAAGACATACAATAGATGTATCCCTGGTTTACTTCTCCACAGGTTTTGCTCCGATCGGAGATGAAATCATTTGTAGTCCTTATAGTTATATGCAGTCTCCAGCCTTACATACCTATCAGAGCTTTACGGCAAGCATGCAGGATATTTTATTGGTAGGAGACATAGTCCGATTCCAAGTCGATTATAAAGAAGACACAATCCTGTTCGTACCAGAAATTCGTAGGATATGGAATGAAAAGAGGTTTGCTGAAGAAAATTCAATTGAACCCGACAAATATCATGCATGTTGTGGAATTGGCTATTTGGAATGATTGTGTAATGACATAAAAGACGCTCCCGTTCCTAAAGCCGACATACCTATGGCAGTCAAAAACAAAGAAACCGAAAACCAATATAGATTAAATGGTTGATGGAGAAACTGAAGATGTCCGAGAAGTTAAGGAAGGAAGAGCGCAAGAGGCACAGACATGAGGTAGAAGATCTTGATCGAGAACTAGAAGGTCTAAAGAAGGGGTTCGAGGAAAAGTATAATGAAAGTTATAATCAAAGTGACGGAGGTGGATGATTGCTAGCTATGACTTACTTGATCGTTACTCAGTTAGACATTGGAAAGATGCAAAAGAAGTTGAAGAAGTCCGATGTTAAATCAAAGATGCTAGAGGATCCAAATTTTTGATTTTTCTTTTGTGTCTTTGTCTATTGTAGTCAAAATTTATTTATAAAAATGCAATGTTTTTTGTGGTCAATTGAGAATAAATGGTTGGAACTTGCATGTATAATTTTAAAAAATCATTCAAAGCTTAGCAAGGCTATATGTCCTTGGCACGTAATAGTCTATTAGCAAACCTTGCCCAAGCGTCAAAAATGGTTCTTAACCCGAAAAAGACGAAACTGCATCCTCACATAGATTCAAAGAGATGTTTGTGAAAATATTGATCGTTTGCTTGGGTGTGATCAAGACTATAGGATTATTTTGATCTTTTCTCTTTCTGTCTTGTTTTCAGACTATGGCTGCAAAATGTGCACTTCAATATGAGAATGTCTTCCAAGCTTCTCACTTGATCAGGCTCTGGTGGGAAGATTTGGCTGCAGTCGGTAAGTTCCATGCTCAAAAGGTATTGGGAGAACTGGTGGCCCTTAAGGCTTACACTTTCATGCATGGTTTGGTCAAAGCTGCTACACATTTTTGGGATTACAAGAGGACTGTGTTTCATTTCAATGTTTTGGAGTTGGCACCAATGTTAGAAGAGATTGGAGGTCTAGAAGGGTTAGAACCTGGGACAAAGACCATGATTTACCCTCGAGATGTGGAGCCTAAGGAGTTCATCGAGCTGTTACAAGCTCCTTATGATCCATACGTTGAGGGAGTGTATGAGGGAAAGGTTACCCTGGGTACTTATATTCTAGATTTGGAGATCCAAATCTTACGCACAATTGGACAGGGGCATGAGAAATTCAAGATTGGGACTGGACTGAGTCTACTGCCTTCATTATTGCTTTTCTGGGAAGTGTGGTCTTTCCCGAAAAAGAAGGAAAGATCGACATAAGATTGGGAAGAGTAATCGAAGGACTGCGTAGAAGTGCTTACAAGTGCCAAGTGAGTTTGGTTCCAACGATCGTGAGAGAAATCTACAGAGCGCTGACCAAGTGTAGAAAAGGAGGGGACTTCTTTGAAGGTTGAAACATCTTGCTACAAATGTGGTTGATAGAACATTTACATAAAGTCACCACGAGTCCAATAGCACCGAGGGCATCGAGGGTTGGTGGCATCCTCTCACATAGAACTTGTATGGCTCGCACGACAGTATGGGAAGACCCTCTAAACATGCGAGGAAGGTATGACAAGTTCGAAGAATTACAAGAAGTGCAATGAGTAATTAAAAACTGTGTTTGTTTCACCATCTCCATACAGGGTTAAGACACCACCTTCTTGACAGTGATTAGATTCCGAGGAACTCATCACTATGTTCCCCTTAGAATCCTCTGTTAAGTAGGAATGACATAGCAAACTCCTTACCTGACAAAAGGAAGAATTTTCAACATTGACATAAAAGACATTGAACATCGGATGGTCGGTACAATGTTAACAATGTGGGAAGGAAGGGCTACTATGCAATTTTTTCGTGGCCGAGACAGCAAGATGAATGCCCGGCACTACTTTGACCTATCCCCAATGGCTCAGTGAAGATAGGGAGAAATTCTGATCAAAGACCATGTTGAAAAGGAAAGCTGAAACTCCAACTATTGCGGAGAAGTACAAGAAAACGCGGCACAAGTTCAACAAAAGTAAGAAAGAATTAAGGTTAACACAATAAAGGGAGATGAGAAGACAATCCAAGGAAAGAATAAAAGGAGATGAACGTAAGTACTGGATAGGCAAAGCCGTAGCAGCTAGACAAGCCGCTGGGAATCTACAAAACATGCTCAAATGATGGAGAGACTACTTCAATCAATACCATTGGTAGAAAAGGAAGCAATGGGAGTAGAAATCTGTGAGTTCTTTACAAAGGCTTTGGGTGATATGCAAGCTGGGAAAGACCTTATAGAAAGACCTTATAGAGATGTTCGTTGACCCTCCGCCAGCAAACTTAATAATTGGAACCAAATAAAAGACCGAGAAAAAAGAGGAGGGGGAAGATGTTGGAGTTGATGCTTGATATGAGAACCTCTTTGCATGGCACATAGTCCAATCGTTTTTAGTCGATTCGTTTTTCTTTTCAAGTTGTCTTTTTCATTGAGTCAAGGCGGTGTCCTTCTTTCAAAACTATTGATTGTAATAAAGCCAAAAAATCAAATAAAATTTCGCTGTTTTTGGGTTTTTAGACTTGTGTTGATTATGCTTAAGCAAACGAAACGATGTATTTGGTGCAAACATTACTTTGAATCATCGATAGGCCTACCTCTGGCTCAAAAGAGATCCCCTGCATGATAGGACGCGAACTTATTAATGCTAACATTTGCTCACATTATTTTCCCTTATTTTGATATTTTAGTCCCAAGTCCCTGAAGTTTGATTTGTGCATTCTGGCCGTGCTGCAGTACCGGTTAAGATCCATAGGATCGATTCCAGGCCGTGTTGCAGTACCGATTAAGATCCATAGAATCGATTCCAACACCTCCCTCTCTACCTACAAGGACAAGGACGGGACGCAATATCATGGCTGAGTTTGACAAAGATGGAAATGGAACCCCTGAACAGCAAGGTATGGTTGCTTATGATGATTATGCTAAGCTGGAGCAAAGGTTGTTTGAGTTGGAGAATAGGATTCCTCTTGTCCATGCTGATGGAACCTCCAAACCAAACAAAACTATCTGTCCTCACGGCAAAGATCCACTGCTCCCCGAAAAAGACATTCCCTACCCCACCTACAGTGCACTACCAAAAGTAGAGAAAAACAACTTACCACCCTTCACCATTGAAACCAAAGCTGTTGCGTCACCCACCAAAGATCACGACATGTATGCATGGACAAGGGAAGACTCAGACAGCACCAAAGAACAAGTTAAGTGGCTGGTGGAGAAATTCAAGCAATTCCAAAGCACCAAGGAAATAATAGGATTAGCTTATGAAGATCTCTGCATGTACCCTAACCTGAAGCTGCCCGATGGTTATAAGACACCCAAGTTCAATATGTTCGATGGCAGTGGCGATCTAATGGCTCACCTGAGGTCTTACTGTGACAAGCTGGTTGGGGTTGGACATGATGAAAAGATTCACATGCAGTTGTTCAATCGAAGTTTAATTGGTGATGCACTGGTGTGGTGCTCAAAGCAGCAGACAAAGAAGTGGACAAGCTGGGAAGCAATGGCTGGGGATTTTTTTGACAGTTTTGGGCACAACACTGACGCCATGCCCGATCGATTCTATTCGGAGAAACTGAAAAAGAAGCCCATTGAGACCTTCAAGGAATTCACAACTAGGTGGAGAGCTAAAGCCGCCATGGTCCAACCTCCTGTGGAAGACATTGAGATAGCGGCAACTTTTATCCGTATATAAGAGGATGTCTACTTTGACAAGATGCTGAACATGCAAGACAAGAAGTTTGGATATTTGATCAAGATTGGAGACATGGTTGAAGATGGGTTAAAAACCAGTAGGATTGTTAGCTTGGCTGCACTACAAGCTAGTAACAAAGCACTACAAGCCGGCAGCACAGGGACATCAAAGAAAAGGAAGGACGAAGTTTCCTTCGTTGGTGCATCACTTGACCACTCTCCCACTCATAACCATTACTACCAAACACCACCTCCATCATACCCATATATTCTATCACCACCCGCCTATCCAGTCTACAACACCCAACCCATGTTCTAAAACCCACCGCTATAGAGACAACCATACCCATAAAGTCCTCACTACAAAAATACCAACACCTATCCGCCAAGACCTCACACAAACAACAATCCAAGACCCAAAAGAAACTATACCCCATTAGCCAAATCCCGAGCTCAGTTGTTTGAAAGGCTCAAAGCAGCTGGCCACATACAACCTGTACCATTCAAAATGCCTGATAGAATGTCACCTTTCTTTGACTAAACCAAAACCTGTGCCTATCACTCTGGGGGACCTGGTCATTACACCGATAAGTGTTACGCCTTGAGAGATAAAATACAAGACCTGATCGATCAAAAGGTGATTCACTTGAAAACACCAAATGTGCGCAATAACCCTTTACCTAACCACGGTGATAATAGGGTGAACTTGATCGAGTTGGATGAGGATAGCAACCTAGAAGGGACCATTGTCAAAGCAAAAGAGGCTACACCAGCATATGCTTCTGTTGTCCAAGCAGCTAAAGCACTTGAGCCTATTGAAGTAGAGGTGGCTCCAAAGTTCTACATTGACGTGATCCCTCCCTACAATGACAAGATAGTGCCATGGGATTATGAAGCAAAGAAGAAGGGTAACTCAACAATCGATACCGTCATTGCACAAGGAATGACAAGGAGTGGAAGGATCTACACCCCCGAGTATCTTGTTCAAGGTAGACGAGGCACCAGCGAAGAAGAGTCTGAAGAACTGTGGAAGAAAATCCAAGCAAAGGAATACTCCGTGGTTGAATATTTGGGCAAAACTCCTGCACAAATCTCAATTCTGGATTTACTCCTCAAATCAGAGAGGCACCGAAATGCCTTAATGAAAGTATTAGATGAAGAACTTGTCCCGGTGGACACCACAGTTGAAAATTTATCTAGAATGATCGGGCAAGTTATGGAATCCAATCGAATCGCCTTCCACAAAGATGAGCTATTGCCCGAGGGGTTGAATCACAACAAGGCCTTGCATGTCACCATCAAATACAAACACTGGTTTGTGGGAAGATTTTGATCGACGGGGGTCTGACTTGAGCATATGTTCATTTATCACTCTGTAGGGAATGAGGATTGATCAAAGAAACATAAGGGAGAGCGACATGAAGGTGAAGGCATTTGACGGTTCGCAAAGAAGCACCATTGGGGAAATTTACTTGACCATCATGGTTAGACCCATGGAGTTCACTGCTGAGTTTCATGTCATGGACATCTCCGCTTCTTAGAATGTACTGCTAGGGAGACCTTGGATTCACATAGCTGGGGCGGTACCTTCTGCATTGCACCAGACAATGAAGTTTGAGTGGGACAACAAAGAGGTGGGATTATTAAGTGAGGGGAGCAACTCAATCTATAATGAACAAATCATACCACCAATCGAATGGAATTCTCCTGACGGGCAAACCTTCTATACTGTGGAGCTTGTGGGAGCAGTACAAGGTAACCGAAGAGGATACCGAGAAAACTATAATAAAGGTTGGAATCCAACTGACACAATCCAAGGAGGATATACTGCACACTTCACTGCTAAGCTGGTCAACACACCACCTGGGACTGAAGAGAAAATGAGAAATTTCTACAGTGCTTATTGGGACGGACGAGGCAAAGGCTATAAAAGGAGAAACTTGGTCTGGGAATCCATAATATCTGATTGGGGTGTGCCCTCATGAGTTCGTGAGACCATACCTACCAAAATAGAGAATCGGCTGATGTACACACCTAATGCACGTCCTAACTGGAAACACATTTCTGAAGAGACAAAGGGAAAAAAGTATGGCTACCTAAAATACCCGAACTTACACCAATGGAGGTAGTGATTGAAAAGCCATACATACTCCCACAGCCTGCAAAGTGGCCTGGAGACAGGGTTGTAGGCATCTTGATAAGGCAAGGGTATGAACCTGGGAAATACAAAAACCTAGATGGCATAGTGGCGCCAATTCAAATTGTGATAAGGCTCGAAAACAAAAAAGCTGGAATAGGGTACATCGTGACTTATGAGAAAAGCAGGGAAGAAGCTTCGCTGGACTTCAAATACTACAAAAGAAGCAACAAAACTCTCTACATATTTTCGTCTCATCTGGCTACTTGAGTAGTCGTAAGGGGGAGGTATCTGCATCACAAGGGGTTTAGTCGAAGATTGATGTTGCTAAAGAGATTTATTGGCAGGCATGCAAAAGCTGTTCCTATCTGACGAAGGCTATTGTGTGATCCTAGAAAAGCATGTTGAATCTCCTGGACTGGTAAAAGATGAATCTGGAGCTGCACTGTACAACTGGACCAACAACCTGGCTCGAGCTTATGCGGACCTTGGTAAAGCTGGGGGATAAAGTTTATTTTATGCTTTCTAAAATAAAATCCGACCTTGAGTCGTGGAACTTGCATGTTCCTCTTTTCCTTTTCATATGTCTCCCCACAAGCTTTGTTTTGCAAGGATTCATAAATAAAATATTGCACTATTTCCCTTTATTTTTGTTTTAATCTTTTAATTACGCAACGTTTTATTTTTCAGCATTCAAACTAATAACTGCAACTGCGCAACGTGTAACGAAACTACGGAGCTTGAAGAGTCTGATTTTGACTATGATGAGTTTGATGAAGCAACACAAGAGGAAATTGAAAGATTTGAAAATAAGCCCAAACCAAACCTAGAAGAAACTGAGGTAATAAATTTGGGAGATGATAAGACGATAAAAGAGATAAGAATCAGTGTACATCTCACTACAGAGGATAGAAAATGATATACTGAATTTCTTAAAGAATATGAGGATGTGTTTGCATAGTCGTATGATGACATGACCGGTATAAGCACGGATGTGGTGGCTCATAAATTGCCCATCAATCCAGGCTTCCCGCCAGTCAAGCAAAAAGCCCGAATTTTCAAGTCATCTACCTTGCTAAAGATTAGAGAAGAGGTAACCAAGCAGCTCAATGTGGGAATTTTGAAAATAGTCAATAATCGATCCTAGTGCCAAAGAAACATAGGAAACTCAGAGTTTTTGTAGACTACAGAGACCTGAATAGAGCCAGTCCAAAAGATGATTTTCCTTTGCCAAATATACATATCCCGATTGACAATTGTGCGAAGCATGAATTGCAGTCTTTCATGGATTGTTTTGCTGGTTACTATCAAGTACTTATGGATGAAAAAGATGCCGAAAAGACAGCTTTCGCTACATCTTGGGGAACCTATTACTACAAAGTTATGCCATTTGGGTTGAAGAACGCTGCGACAACTTACATGAGGGCAATGACAACTATATTCCATGACCTGATGCACAAAGAAATTGAAGTATATGTGGATGACGTGATCATCGAGTAAAAAAAGAGCTTAGAGCATCTTCATAACCGGTGCAAGTTATTCAATTGCTTGCATAAATACAACTTGAAGCTGAATCCAGCAAAGTGTGCTTTCGGTGTTCCAGCAGGGAAGCTTCTGGTTTTCATTGTCAGCAGGAGAGGCATCGAGTTAGATCCATCCAATATCAAAGCCATCAGAGAATTTCCACCACCGAAGAGTAAGAAAGAGGTCATGAGTTTCTTAGGATGACTCAACTACATCAGTCAATTCATAGCTCAGTCCATAGTCATCTGTGAACCGATCATCAAGCTATTGAAGAAAGATGAAACAATTGAATGGACGGAGGACAACCAAAAAGCATTTGACAGAATAAAGGAGTATCTGTCTTGTCCACCCATGTTGGTTCCACCCAAACCTGGGCGACCTTTGATCTTGTACTTATCTATGGTAGATTCAGCATTTGGATGAGTATTGGGGCAACATGACTCAACTAGAAGAAAGGAGCAAGAAATATACTATCTGAGTAAGAAGTTCACTCCGTACGAAGCCAAGTACACATTACTGGAGCGCACTTGTTGTGTACTGACTTGGGTAGCACAAAAGTTGAGACACTACTTGACATCATATGCAAATTTCCTGATATCAAGGATGGACCCTGTCAAATACATCTTCCAAAAGCCAATGCCTACGGGGAAGTTGGCCAAGTGGCAAATGCTACACAGTGAGTTCGACATTACTTTTTTCACTCAAAAGGCGGTGAAAGCTCAAGCCTTGGCAGATCATATGCCGAGAATCCTGTGGATGATGATTACGAACCTCTGCATACTTATTTCCCCGATGAAGAGGTCATGTTTGTAGGAGAGGATATCGTAGAGGAATACGACGGTTGGAGATTATTTTTTGATAGAGCAGCGAATTTCAGAGGAGTCGGTATTGGAGCGGTACTAGTCTCCGAGACTGGTCAGCATTATCCTATTACAGCCAAATTGAGGTTTCCTTGCACCAACAACATGGCGGAATATGAAGCTTGCATCTTGGGTCTTTGAATGGCGGTAGATATGAACATACAAGAGTTGTTGGCAATTGGAGATTCTTATTTGTTGATTCACCAAATCCGAGGAGAGTGGACGGCAAAGAATTCCAAAATATTGTCGTACCTTGAATGCATAAAAGAGCTAAAACAGAGATTCACCAAGATAGAGTTCCGGCATGTGCCTAGGCTACAAAATGAGTTCGCAGACGCTTTGGCCACAATATCTTCTATGATCAAACATCCTGACAAGAATTACATTGACTCAATACCCGTGGCGATGAGGAAGCAACAAGCATATTGTTATCACGTAGAAGAAGAAGTGGATGGACAACCTTGGTTCTACGACATCAAGAGATTTCTCAAAGATGGAACTTACCAAAAATATGTAACAAGGCCTCAAAAGAAGACATTAAGGATATTAGCAAATGGTATCTTTTTGAACGGTGATCCTATACAAAAGGACACCTAATCTAGGTTTGCTGAGATGTGTAGATGCTAAAGAAGCAGTGAGATTGTTAGAAGAAATACATTTTTAGACGTGCAACCCACACATGAATGGTATTGTGCTCGCAAAGAAGATCCTGAAGACATGATATTTCTGGATGACAATGGAGCTTGATTGCATAAAACACGCAAGGAGGTGTCATCAATGCCAAGTCCACGGAGACATGATTCGGGTACCTCCCAACTAGTTGAATGTTATGGGGTCACCTTAGCCCTTCGCTGCCTAGGAATGGATGTCATAGGACCAATCGAACCTGCCGCTTCCAACGGACATCGTTTAATATTGGTGGCTATTGACTACTTCACCAAATGCGTGGAAGTTGCATTATACAAGTCAGCGACAAAGAAAGTAGTAGCAAATTTCATTCGTGACAAGATGATCTGTAGATTTGGCGTCCCTAAATCAATCATCACTGAAAATGGGTCTAACCTCAATAGTGACTTGATGAAAGCAACTTGTGAAGATTTCAAGATCAAACACCGTAATTCCACTACTTATAGACCTCAAATGAATTGAGCAGTTGAGGCAGCCAATAAGAACATCACGAAGATGCTGCGCAAAATGACAGACAATTCAAAATAATGGCATGAGAACTTACCCTATGCATTGTTAAGGTACCACACTACAGTGAGAGTATCAACAGGAGCCACTCCTTACTTGTTAGTGTAGGGCACCAAAGCAGTGATACCAGTGAAGGTCAAGATACCATCTCTAAGGGTCATTCAAGATGCATAATTGAAAGACGCTGAATGGGTCAAAGAAAGGATGGAGCAGTTAGCACTCATCGATGGCAAGAGAATGAATGCAATATGTTATGGACAATTATATCAAAGGAGGATGACTAAAGCATTTAATAAGAAAGTTTGAGAAAGATCTTTCGAACCTGGGCAATTAGTGCTGAAAAAGATATTCCCCAATCAAGAAGAGGCAAGAGGCAAGTTCGCACCAAATTGCAAGGGCCATACATGGTCCACCGAGTTCTAACTGGAGGAGCACTAATACTGGCAGAGCTGGACGAAGAAGTTTGGCTGAAACCAATCAATGCATATGCCGTCAAAAGATACTATGTATAAGATATTGCATTAGTTAACGGTTTTACTATTCTACAATATATCATGTAATCTAGAACTACGTTACGACTTGATTCCCCAAGTGGGATACGTAGGCAACCTACCCAAGGTTCGGTCGCATAAATATAAAAATTTTATTTTCCCATAAAACAGACGCTGGGGCATTTCCAAAAGGACAGATAGAATCGACACTGAGGCGGAAATTTTTGAGACCCTCTCAAAAATTTAAAAATGAATAAACTGGGGCATAATTTTGATCATTCAGCAGAGAATCGTAGAACAACCCGAAGAACAATAACCATTGTCTTACACAATGTGGTTCATGACTCAATGGAATAAAATACTTTCTTTTTTACAAAAGCTTTTCAAAATATTCACATAACTCGCTGCTTTATAAATCCCTACCAGCCTGACCAAGGTCGCGACATGCAAAAGAAGCAGGCGCAAAGCGAGCAAGGAATGCACAAACTAAACTGCCTCCGCACAACTCACAAATTTTTCTTTGAATGCAGGCACGAGGACACACAGCCCGACACAAAAGGCAAACCTCCCTTAACAAGAAGGTATTTAGTTTCCTTTTACTACGCTTTTATTTTACAGGGTAGACAGTCCTGGAGGTAGACAACCTGGAGGGTAGACAGCCTAGTGAAAGGATTGGTTTGACTGAGGGTAGACAACCCGATGTTGAGTTTGGCATGGCGGAGGGTAGACAGCCTGATGCAGAGTTTGGCATTAACTGAGGCTAGACAACTCGATGTTAAGTTTGGCATGGCAAAGGGTAGAGAGCCCGATGCGGAGTTTGGCATTGACTGAGGGTAGACAGCCTGATGTTGAGTTTGGCATAGCAGAGGGTAGATAGCCCGATGCGGAGTTTGGCATTGACTAAGGGTAGATAGCTCGATGTTGAGTTTGGCATGGCAAAGGGTAGACAGTCCGATGCAGAGTTTTGCATTGACTGAGGGTAGATATCCTGATGTTGAGTTTGGCATTGCAGAGGGTAGACAGCCTAATGCGAAGTTTGGCATTAACTGAGGGTAGACAGCCTGATGTTGAATTTGGCATGGCAGAGGGTAGACAAGCTGATGCAGAGTTTGGCATTGACTGAGGGTAGACAGCCCGATGTTGAGTTTGGCATGGCAGAGGGTAGACAGCTCAATGCAGAGTTTGGTATTGACTGAGGGTAGACAGCCCGATGTTTGAGTTTGTCATGGCAGAGGGTAGACAGCCCGATGCAGAGTTTGGTATTGACAAAGGGTAGACAGCCCGATGTCGAGTTTGACATAGTAAGAGGAAGTAATCCTGGAGGGCAGGCAGCCCAGTAAGAGGATGGATATGACAAAGAGTAGACAACCCAATGAAAAGAATGGCATAATTTGCGGTAGATAATTTTTCATAGCAAAAGGGTATACAACCCAACATGACGGACACACCTGCATATGATGGAAAAACCTAACAAGACCAGTCAACAGAAAAGTACATTTTTACATTTACGTATATACACTGCTTTGCAAAACTCACTTTTACTGCAGGATATACAATCCAACAATGCAAAACATTACGATCTAGCACTTCGTCAATCCCCATAATCCGTAAACACTCCTCAAGCGTCGTGGCAAAATTAGTCGTTCTGTCGACGTCTTTGCCCGAAGACTCTTTCATCATCCCTGGGCAAAGAGGGGCAGCTGTTGACACCTAATTTTGTCCCTCCTGTTTCAATAGCCATTATTCAGATAAAATTGTACTTATAACTACACAACTATCATACACTCACCCCTATTCAAAATCATCATTCCGTACGAGCATAGCAATTAGGCCATTTCTAAAAAAAATATCATTGCAAATCACGACAATTTTACAAAGTGTGCACATACAATTATACATCGCGCAATTACCTTTATTCTTGACAAAATTACTAAGAATCCTTCAAATCATGCAATATTATTTTATACACTTCTTTGATAAGCCCAGTGTTTGTAAAATTAATTTTAATAATTTTTCATGATTTTATATATATTTTATACCGTATATATACACTTGATATACACACTACTTATACACTTAACACCCTTACATTTATACACATCACACTACCACGTACACCCACGTCAGATCCACGTGAGCATACGTGGCAAAATCCCAGTCGTCCAGCCGTTTGATCCAATGGTGTAGAGTGTAATTTCCATTTTTAATTACACCTCTCCACCCCAAACCCTGGAACCCCTCTCATTTTTGTCAAACACTCCGCCACCTCTATCCTTATACTCTCTCTCGAACAAAACCCTAGTCGTCACTGTCATGGCCACTTTTCGGGCATTCCTACCGGTGAAAATCAAAACCAATTACATATTCTTGATCCTCTCTTCGTCCGCGAAGGTCAAAATTGACTCCTCGCTGGTGAAAGCCTCAGTCGCCAGAAAAAGGGCTCTGGTCCTGTCTAAGCGAGTCCTAAGGTGTCACCACCACAAAAGAAGGGGGGAAATCCTTCACGCGTACACGTTTGAGACGGGTCAAAATTGACCCGACTTTAAAGTAAACGGGTAACTCTAGATTCCTTTTTCCTATTTGTTTCTGAACTTACACCTAAATTTACCTAGTCCTTTTTAGTGTTTTGCATGAATGATTCTTCATTTATTGATTAATTATAGTGAAATCCATGAAAAACTGTTAATCTTTGTTTTTGCTACACTGTTTAAACACTGGTATGATTATTCATATGCCTAAGATTAGTGTAAGTGTGGTTTGTATCCTAAATTGCCTATGTTAATCCGCAAATAAAGACCAGGACAATTTTAAATTGATTGTGCCTTTCCCTGTTTGTTATAATGAATTTAGCCTTACACCCTATCAAAAAACTCCATGATTTTAGGCTCAGAGTTTGAAAAGTAATATGTTATAACATGGCTATAAGAATTTCAAACTAATTCTTGGTTGAAACTTGAATTGAAATTGGGTATTTGCGTGATCCTGTACCAAATAAGGATGGTCGAATCTGTTGAACTATTATCAAGCCTGAAATATGTGTATATGATTGATATCCTGAACCTAGACCATGTTATGTTCAAGGGAGAAGGAACTATTTCTGTCTATAGTTTGATTTGCCTAAGTTTAGGGCCTGGATTGATCTACATTTGGCAATCCACCAAGGTGACCCTTTTAGTTTTAGGAGGCGATATTTCTTTACCTTATTTATTCCCTGCCATTTAAATTCACCCCTGCACTCTCACACCTATTTAAACTTGGCTTTTTTCACTTGTACACACACTTCACAAGTATACTCTTTCTTGAAAAAGAAAAATGAAAACAAAAAGCATTGTGCTTTCACCTCTGGAACTCTCTCTCATCTTTTCGGGGTATTTATCTGGGAAGGAGACTCTGTCTTACCTATACTACTGCTATTACTTTGTTCTTAATTTGTTAAGAAGGTAAAAAAACATGTCATGCTCTTACACTTATTCTTGTTCTTGACTGTCTATGAGTGGAACTTCTTTGCATGAACTCTATCTCTGTCTGCATTTGTTTGGGGGCCCTATACTTGCCCTTTTTTGCTAACCTTCTTATGCAACATATGTGTGGATAGCCTAGGATTATACCAAGTTTTGTTTACAGGTTCTTTAAGACGATTAAAAGAGCCCAATGAAGGCTCTTCTTGTCCTGAAAATTCCAGCCTAAATAAGCCATGCTTAAGTGCACACAGGGCACTATCGTCACCTCTTTTTCTGGTTTTTCCTAGTCTTCCCCTATGTGTTTGTATTTGCTAGGGTCTTCCCCGTTTGTATTGAGCACTTAACATAGGTCAAACAGTCACAAGACTGTGTAATTGGCTATCCAGGGCCTTCCCTTATTCCTTCCTCTTTATGTGATTGCATCATACATAGGAAGTTAGAAATCTTTGTATTCAATTGACAAACTGAAACTTATCACAGTGTCTAACGGTTTGGACTTGGCTTGACAATGACATTTACAATTTTGATAACAAGTTTATATCTAGTCGACTGAAATCAAAATGCAGAACAGTTTTTCATGCTTAAACTGCTAAAATACATAATTTCTGTCAAACAAGAGCTTGTTGCGCGATTAGTTGCCTAAATTGAGTCGATTTTGTAAAAATAAGACGGCGACCTTTTGCATAACTAATCTGGGACCAAAACCTTTTAAAATCTAGTCCTATTTGTGTGTTTAACCAATTTTACAACTCCTAAGCTGTTGTGCACTAATCTCATAGTGTATAAGGGTGTATGGATTATTGGGGTCAACCATACTAACACTTATATGAATTTTCTAATGTTTAGATAAATATTATCATATATTTTGTATGCCTATACTTATATATATATATATATATTACGTGTGATAGCACTTATGTGCATTTGTGTGTTCCGCGATCCCTTTTTTCAAAACAGCCTCTCTATATGTATATATTTTCAAATGTGACCCCAAAAATAAAATAGCCATTAAGGTTAGGGCTCGACAATTAATATGAAGTCACATCGACCCTAAATGGCTAACTTTATTTAAAAAATAATCTCCACTTGTTTTTCTAACCAATCCTAAACTGTTTCGCTAAAACTGGCCCTTTACGCAAAATTAGTTATTGTTGCAAATTATATAAATAGGCATTGAAATTACACATATAAACTGATTCAGACTATTTCTCTCAAAATTGGCCCGTTTAACTTAATGTTTATCAATTTGAATATGCGATTAGGCATAAGGCTTAGGTCGTTCTTGCAAATTTAAAAGCCCAATTGCATATATATGCTGCCCCCTTAAACACTATTTTGCATGAATAAACTTAATTCCTTGATTAATTGTGAATTTGAATCTTTAAGTTAGTAACATATATTTTTGTGAACATGATAACATTTATAACTTGCTTAGACATCCAAAAAAATAAAAGCTCGGGTGGGAACCACTTTTTGTGGGACTTGAGAAAGTGCCTAACACCTTCTTCCCCGAGTTACCTGGACTTCTTACCCTCGAATATCTAAAATTGAATATGTTAATAAATAACCTGACCTTACACCTTTAGGTGGTCTAATACACCTTAGATGTCCATATCAGGTGGCGACTCCAATCCTTAACTCAAACGAGTTACCAGTCAAGCCTGACTCTTGACTCGCTTTGAGTTAAGTAAATGTGGGGTATAACAACAGGTGCACATATATCTATGCTGGCTTGGCTCTCTGATTGGGCCTCATTTGATCGTGCTTTACCGCTAGCAGTTCTAGTTCTTTTGCTAGCATTTTCAGACGTCGCGCTTCTTCCATCAGTCTTCCTCTTGCCACCCCCTGTTACTGATACCACTAGGCTCCCCACGACGTGTGCTAATCATTTTATCTGTGCAGCAAATAAAAGGAATAACATAGTTAGATTAAATGAAAATAGCTTTTAAGAGAACTACATCTGGAAAGGAGCAGACACATTGTTATATGTGTACACATATAACAATATGTGTATACATCAAGAATATGTGTAAAAATAGTAGTGCATTTTTAAACTTCTTCTTTTGTGTACGCACGTCAAGAATATGTGTACACATAAAATAATATGTGTACACATATAACCATATGTGTACACATCTAGAATATGTGTAAAAATAATAGACCCTTTTTTGAACTTCTTCTTCTGTGTACACACATAAAAAATATGTGTACACATATTGTTATATACGTATACATATAATAATATGTGTACACATCAAGAATATGTGTACAGATCTTCCAGATCTGTGCCCATCTTTTCAGATTTTTACTCATTTTTTGTTTACATATCTGAAAAGATGTGTACATATTTGCATGATGTGTACACATTTGCAAATATGTACACATCATTACAGATGTTTACACATAATTTTTTTGAGTACCGAAAAATTGATATAAATCAATTTGCTTTGGTTTTATGTGCAATAATCCATACACAAAGCCAGGGTTTTTAAACGAACTATATTCTTGTTTTTACTTTAAAAACATTGAAAAAGTACATGTTTTACTTGTTGAATGGAAATATGCAAGAATCGGTTAACGTCCCCACAAATTTGGTCGGAATCGGAGAAAAGTAAATGAAAATCGATGATGAACAGTGTTGTTTTTTAATTTTCCAAGAGAGAAAACTGAGAGAATTGGAAGAGAGAGTATGAGTACGTTTTGGGGAAGTGTAAAAGTGGTGTCAGTTGGAGAGAGGAAAATGTTTATATACTTTTTGATTTTTTAACCTTTTGCCCAGCTTTTAATATTTTCAAATAAGTCCCTCCCCCTCTTAATTAACCCCTTAATGGTGCCTACAAATTAAAATAAAGGAAAAAGAAATTCTTGTCCACTTTTCTTCTTTTCAAACTTAAGAGGACCCTATGCCTCTTTTTTCACTGGTTACTTCTATTTAATTTTTCACCACCATAACAAGTAAAATCATCACACCAAAGAAGTTAGAGAGCGATGGTACTGATGCAGCCTTCCGGCGACATAAATGTTGCTCCGTTGTTGCCTACATTGTTAATTTACTGCTACTTCTTTGATTTAAGATTTTTATTTTTGAGTCAAGAAGCTAAGGATATTTATAAATTTTCTTTGAAGTCTAAAATAGTGGGGGAAATGAACCCATTAATACAAAACTTTTCTGAATATTTTTAACCCTTTATGTAAAATAATGTGGGAAAATTTGTTTGTAACCAAAAAAGAGAAATACACCAAAAGCTTAGTACAAAACTTTCATTTTCGTTGTGAAATCCTCGCATAACCATATCTAATTTGATGAAGCATCCAACCCTTTTTTTTGGTAAGTATAGACTTTAATGTATATTTGGGTTTTCTGATTTTTAGGAAATTTCAATTTTTGTAGATTATTCAAGGCATTTACCTAGCTACTTATCCACCTGTTAGTCCCGTTATGAACTATTTGTTTGTCCTCTATTTTCCTTTTGTTATTGTCAATGCGGAGAAGAAGGGAAGGTGGTGATGTGGAGTGAAAATATTAGTGTTTTATAAAAACAAAAAAATCAGCTCATCAATTTTTTTTTTTAAAAGGGGACTAAATCAGACTAGGAATTCGTTAGAGAAGAAGGGTATAAATGAACCAATTCACTAACGATAGGGATATTTTCAACTGGAGGGTAAATTTGTCCTATTTTCAATAGTTGAGGGACAAATTTCACCCTTTATGTAAACAGGAAGGTCTATGCAGTATAAGCCAAAAATAAACTGCCAACTTTTAAAATTCTAAAAGATACTTTTCTTTTACTGTCAAGAGATAAATTTATTTACATATTTATATACTGTCAGAAAAATACGAAAAAAGACTAAAGAATCATGTTTTGGTCATGTAAGGTGCCTAGATTCAAGACAAGGGGGATAGTGGTAGAACGGGTGAACTAAGGACCCGTTTGTCCATGAATAATTTTTCACTTTTTTTCAAAAAGCTTTGGAAAAACATGTTTGTCCATGAAAAAATGTCAGTTTTTGGAGATTTTTTCAAAAACAGTTTTTGGAAAACCAAAAAGTGCTTTTGACCACTTTTTCAAGTTTTTCCAAAAACTACTTATTCTGTACTCACAAAACTTCAACTTTTTTCAAGTGAATTGTATGTCCAAATACTACTTCAACTTCCAAATAACATTTTTCAATTCAACTTCGAAAACTCTTTTTCTAATATTTTTTCGAATCTATGGCCAAACGGCCACTAAGAGGCCAACTAAGAGGGTGGGTGGGTGGGCATAAAAGTCAACTTTTAAGAATATTTTTATCATTTTCATATTAAAAAGTACTTTGAAAAGCCACTATGTAATTGAATTTGGGTGTAATTGAATGTAATTACACCGTTTAACATATTTGACAGTCCAAGTAATTACTTGGTCAGCATGTATTTGGGTATAATTGAGGGTATGTAATTACACTCTTCAATTCTTGGGGGGGGGGGGGGGGAGGGGGAGCTCAGAATTACAGGTAATTACATGGTGTAATTACAGGTTACTTTATAATTACTATTATCTTTGTTCTATTTTAAGTTTAGTTTCTTTTTAATTTCTTATTCATTTTTACATTAATTTTTAAATTTATATGAAATATATTATTTCTTTTACATTATTTCTCTTTTATTTTTTATTTCTTATTTCTGTATCTTTGCTTTCATTTCTATGTAACATTTTCATTTATTTTATTTATTTTTCTACTTCTAATATATATATTTTTTACTTCTAAAACTTATTTTATTTTGAATATATTATATATTTATAATTTTCGTTCATATCTTTCGTTCTCATTTTTCGATATTACTGTTTGCAACTTCCTTTTCTACATGGTGATTACATCGTTATATTTTTTCTTTTTCTTTTTTAAATTTTCTTCTTTTTATTTTCTTTAAATTTTTAAAAAAATATTATTTGTTTTACATTATTTCTCTTTTATTTCTTTATTTCATTTCACATGCATGTTATAGGTAAATACTAATCAAATATTTGAAGCAATGATATGATATTATAGTTGTGAATGATATTTTTATTTTTTTGTCAAACATGCACTACTTGATGTTTCTTGAGAAATATGTGTTTTCAATTGAAATTTTTTGTAATTAGGTCAATTTTACATATATATTTTCAAGAAATAAATATATCTTGGATAAGTAATTGTAACTAAAATTTATTATTTCTTATATAAATATATGTTTATCAAACTTTAATGTCAAATTATTTATAATTAATTTTTTTAATAAGTATTAAAATATTTAACTGTGTAATTATTCTTGCGCAACCAAACAGTATGCTTGTAATTATACTGTAATTATACTACGACAAATAAATAGGATTTTGTAATTACTTTACTGTGTAATTACTACCCTTGTAATTACACCAAATCCTATTACGAGGTGGCTTTCCAAACAAATCCTTAGTTTTAACACTTCAATCTAAATACATAACTGATTATTCAATAAAATAAGTTGCCGCCTTTAAAAAATGCTTTTATGTACAGGTAAAAAATCCAAACGGGCTCTAAGACTTAAAAAGGGAAATAGAAAAGAGAAGAAAAGTGGGAATAGGGCACGCATGGCGTCTCCATTTTTCCGTTGGACGTATGTAAATTTTACGTGGCATCGTAGTTGTTGCTTATTGGGATTATTACCCTATATAACCATTCCCAATCTTTATCCACTTTTTGTAACCATATTTTGTCTTTTTTCTTTCTTTTCCTAGCATATTTATCAAATATAATAAGATGATATAAATATTTAAAAAATATAAGACTAATATATGTGTGTATATATGTATAGAAGTTATATATAAAGCATATCAATCTAATTATATGCCATATTTTAATTATAAATTAAATTTTAAATATAAATATTGTGGCTAGATTATGTTAATGCTAGGTAACTTATTAATATGGTATATTGAGGGCTATTTATGTGGAAATTCGTTCCTTATTTGGTGCTAAGTGGTACAAATTTTGATGACGTGAACAATGTGTTGAAACTTGAAAGGCGTAATTTTAGTGGGGTTTGGTGGGTTCAACCCGGTGTTTAGGTTAATTAGTGGGCTGATTTGCAAAAATATGATACAGAAAGCAGTGGTTTGCCTTTTTCCCCACGTTAACATGTGGTTTCTAAAAATGTCCCCGTTAAGGTTTAATGAAAAAAATCTGGGGCCAAGACTTGTCTTTATATTCTTTCTCTTTTCAACACTTATCCCTTCAAGTATTGGCAAAAGGCAATACTTGCCGCACTTGACCGTAAGTTTTGGCAAAAAGGCAAGACTTGCCTTTGACCCCTGCTCGATTTGCCAACACTTGAACGACAAGTATTGGCAAAAAGCAGCACTTGTCGCACTTCGTCGTAAGTCTTGGCAAGCCCCTTCCAGTCTTCCCTACATTCTCGCCATAAAACTTGAAGTATTGGCAAAACAATACTTACCTTTGAAGTATAGCCAATTGCCAAGACTTACAAAATTTTTGCCTTGAAATTAAGGGCATTTTGCTAAAACATTCCTTAGCGCGGATAATTTTGTAAAACCACTCCTTATGGAGAGCATGGGGTGAAATTTTTTGAATTAATGGGCTTATAGGTTTAGTTATTGGACTAATTATAATATGGGTTTTTTACTTATCTATACAAATTTACAGCCTATATTACACAAAAATAGCAATATTTTATAAATTACAGTAGATAGCAATATTTTACTAACACATTATTTTATTTTTATTTATTACACTTACATCCACATCCTACAAACCCTAAGACACTTTCTTCATTTCCCCAACTAAATCAGCCGTCACCCCTATTGGTTCTCTCAAATTCAAACATACAACTCCATCACCACTACCACAGATCTAAAGACTAGTAGAAACACCACCACCAACGCCAAAATCTCCACTGAAAAACACCGGTAACGTAGACGCCAAGAGGACGGTGGCAGCCACCACCACCACCGTGATAGTAGATCTAGCTCAGCTAGCTCACCGGAGATAGTAGATCTGAATCATTTTCTTAAAGTACAACTTCAGAAGTACAAAGAAGCTACAAAGAGAAAGAAGCTGAATCGTATTTCTAATTTTGTCCCTGTTAATATTCTAGAAAAGTTGTCTAGAAACAATTCTTGGGTTCAAGTATTATTTGGAAAAAGAGTTAGAATTTTTTTGAAGACTATGAAGGTCAAGAAATGGTACCGCCTCATGTGATAACTGGCCAAAGAATTGCTGGAAAAGTGATTACATTTTCAGTTTGTATTGTAATGGAAGAACTCTTAAAGGAAGAGATTTGAGTCAAGTAAGGAATTCAATTTTTAGGATGACTGGTTTTGTTGAAACGTATTACTCCTTAGAGTTCAGTCTTAGTCTTTGACAAGATGAGACAAAAAAAGAAAGAAAATATTTTTGGCTTTTTAGTTTTTTTAATTTTTTCGAGATTCTCTATTCATCATTGTTGTAATGGATAAAATACAAAGAATTCAAACAAAAGAACTCATTTCACTAGTTATAATGATGAATAATCCAGTAAAGCAGCCATGAAATCTATCACAATCGTATGTGACTTGATTGTCCCTATTTGTAAATTACATTTATTCAGCAGCATAAAATCTATTCAGTTTAACCAAGAAACGGTTCATAAATATTTAGATATAGTGCTGAAACAACCTAAAACGGTGCTGAAACAGTTAGATACAGTGCTGAATACAATCTGAAACGGTGCAGAAACAGATAGATACAGTTTGATACGGAGCAAAAATAGTAAAGAAATAGTGAGATACAACGTTGAAATAGTCTGAAACCACTAGTAAAAAAGTCCAAAGTAAAATGTAAAAAATAATGTGTACGACGCTAAAAAGGTGAAATAACTTAGAAATAGTGAGAAACAAGATGAAATAATGTTGAAACAGTCTAGAAACAACTAGATACAATCTAGAAATATTTAGATACAATGTAGAACAATGAAGATACAGTGAGATACGGAAAGATACAATGAGATACGAGGTGGTTGGTAGTTGAGAAACATCGAGATACAGTAAGATACAATGAGATACGGTTAGATACGAGTTGGTTGGTAGTTGAGATACAATGCGATACAATATGGTTGGTAGGTGAGATACGGTTAGATATGAGGTGGTTGGTAGTTGAGTTACAGTGAGATACAATAAGATACGATATTGTTGGCAGACGAGATACAGTTAGATACGAGGTGGTTGGTAGTTGAGATACAGTTAGATACGATGTGGTTGGTAGGCGAGATACGGTTAGATACGAGGTGGTTGGTAGTTGAGATACAGTGAGATACGACGTGGTTGGTAGGCGAGATACGGTTAGATACGAGGTGGTTGGTAGTTGAGATACAGTGAGATACAATGAGATACAATGTGGTTGGTAGGCGAGATACGGTTAGATACGAGGTGGTTGGTGATTGAGATACGATGAGATACAACGAGATACAATGTGGTTGGTAGTTGAGATACTATGAGATACGATGTAGTTGGTAGGCGAGATACGGTTAGATACGACGTGGTTGGTAGTTGAGATACAATGAGATACGAGATTGTTGGTAGTTAAGAAACCTCGAGATATAGTGAGATACAATGAGATACAATGATGATGAGATGAGGAAAAGTGAAATTGGAGGAGTAAAAGTAAAATTGGGGAAAATGATGGGAGGGAAAATGAAATTGGGGGAAATGGGAGGATAAAAATGAAATTAATAAAAATGGTGGGAAGAAAAGTGAAATAAGGGGAAATGAGAGGAGCAAAGGTGATAGTGGGGGAAATAGGAGGAAGAATGTAAAGGTTTGGTATGTTATGGGAAAATATTGCTATGATTTTGCTATGTTTGTAATTAACTTCTCCTTTCCACTATAATGGGTAATTTATCTAAAATATTGCTATGTTTGGTAATTAAGTTCTAAAAATTGTACTTTTGTGTAAAAATTCCTTATAATATTAAACGAGTTTTTTCCAGAAATATGACACCATAAGAAATAGTTTGTCTTTTTACCCGCGCTTAACAGGGTCTTGTAAAACTGTCCCAGTTAAGTTTAATAAAAAAAATTGACGAAAATACCCATGTCAATCTCTTGGCATGGGGATAAGACTTGCCCTTTAACCCCTCTCTATTTGCCAATACTTGCCCCTAAAGTGTAGGAAAAAGACAACACTTGCCACCACTTGATCGTAAGTGGTCGCAAAAGGAAACATTTGCTCTTTCCAATCTCTTCTTGTATTCTCCCTATATAACTTGGAAATATTGGCAAGACAATACATGCCCTTAACCTCTTCGCTAAAAGGCAACACTTGCAAATTTGTTTCTTAAAATTTTGCCTTCGTACCAACATAAGGGTATTTTTCTAAAACATTGTTAAATGGGGTCAAACTTGCAAACTCCTTATAGAGAGTACCCAGTGAAATTTCTTGTCTTAAATTGTCTAAACTAAATAAAAAGATATGGATATTTTAATTGGCTAATATTAAATAAAAACTTATAAATAGAAATAACTAACTATTAAAATATAAAATGTATAAATAAATGAAATTTTAACGCAATCTCAATTAAAAATAACTAATATAACTAACCACAATTAGTAATTAATTAGTTAATTGTGCTAGTGTTTTTTACCACACCTTTTCCCCTCTCTCAAAATAAATACGGTTCTCCTACTTTTTGCTCCTACGATGACTCAAAATCATAACTTCTTGAATGTAGATAGAGGGTGCTTACCATCTGAACAACTCTCACTCGTCAATGTGCTAGTATTGATATTAATTGTGCCACAAATTAAGACGTGCATTTAGAAAATAGTCTAAATAGTTTAATTACACAATTAAATAAATATTATATACATATGGAATTACTAACAAATAAATATTCAGATAATGCATGATGACTAGTGCAATTAATGCAAGAAAATTGCTATTGCACTTTGAAATAAAACTATAGTCATATTCTTGGTAAATTGATATAAGAGAGACAAACTTTGGTGTTAACACCTCTCTAGTAACGCGCCAAAAATCAAGAATGTTCTCTTAGAATTTGGCAGACAAAATTTGGTGTTAACACCTCTCTAGTAACGCGCCAAAAATCAAGAATGTTCTCTTAGAATTTGGCACTTATAATTCAGTCGCTATATGTGTCGTCACATAAACCACTTCAAACAAACTAAACTATCTATATTTCCACTTCTCCGAATATCTTCGACCTAAAATTGAATAATAACACTTGTTTAACCTAGATCCGATTTTAGGCCAATTAACAATTAAATTTATATTTGCGGAGTCACGATCAATAGATTAGATTAAGAGTTTAAATGATGAATAATGTTAATTACTAAAATAGCAATATATTCGTGATTCTCAACGATAATGATACGGGAACGAGATATAAGCAATAATTAACAAAGTTAAAGCGTAAGTGAAAATAGATAGAAGTAACCGTACTGTATCGCTTAACCCTGATGAGAGTTCTTCGGTACTAATCGTACTTAGAAGATTAGAGAGCAAAGTGCTTAACAAATGTAAATAAAGAACAGTATTTGAGCCAGAGGGAGAGAATATTATTATTGATATTGTAGATAAGAAGTCAAGTTATTTTACAATGGCTTAGAACAAATGCTATTTATAGGTCTGATAGGCGTCCGTTAGGTTTTGTAACCGCTGGGCACGTATCCGTTGAATACGTAACCGCTGGGTTGTAATTATTTCCTTTATGACCATTCATTGAGTGATCGCGCATGATCAGGTTAATAATTGCTCATTCAGATCGTGTTGACTGATGAGGCGTTACGTAGCTGCTTTGGGTTTGTTTGTAATAATTGTCTGTCCGCTAGATATTTGTCCGGTGAAAATTCTACCCGTGCCACGTAGCGAACACGTGTCATCTTTTAGGTGATGTCAGCTTTTATCCAATACAGATAGTCCCGCACTTCTCAGGCAGAGTATCTGTTCGAGGAGTGGATGTGAATTTTGGCGGGAATTTTTGCTTTGCAAAATCCAATATTTGTATGAAGAAGCTTAGTGACGCATGTATCTTATCAGCTACGTGACAAATCCCTATGACGTGCGTATTAAATGTGCCGTATAAAAAAGTAACTGCAGCTGGCATGCCTGCACGTATGCAATATGCTCTGAAGTGACTACTGCACGTTCCAAGAGTAAAAGTAATGATTTTAACCGCCTAAATCACGTGCACACATCGACTACTGATCGCGAGGTGACCGCTGCACTTTAGGGTAATGATGAAAAAGTTTGGTGAAACCTACTTTCGTCTTTTGACTGTTGGATCTAATCGTGGCCTCTTGGATAATCTCCACGTGTCTCGAAGGAATTTGATGGGTCGGATTTTTGCTCTTATAAATAGGGGTTTGTTGAGTGAAAAACTTTTTACTTGCTTTTGTATTCCTTTCACTAAATCTCGAGAATTCTCCGAACAACTTTCAACTTTTCTTTCGAACTTCTCAATTCTTCTAGAATTATGTCTTCAAGAGCTAGAAAGACCCATAATATGGATGTAGCCGGTAGTTCTTCGGCGGCCACCCCCAGGCCTAGGGCCACTCAAGCTACTGCTGCGGAGGACATCCCTAAGAAGTGGGGTGAACTGGAAAAAGATTGCAACATTAAACCTTCTAGTAACCACCATGGGGATATACGCAACTGGCCGGCGTATAGATTTAAGTCTGGGATCACATCGAAGCTGATCCCACGAGTCAGAATGGACTGTCACTGGGACGATAGGGTTCCCCTCTTGCCGGTCTCCGAAGAGGAGAATATCACTTCACATAGGGCTGGGTGGGGTGGACAGCTATGTGCACCTACCCTTTTATAGTGGGATGTAAACTGCCCCTGCATCCTGTGCTTGAGAAGCTCTGCAGGGAATATTTACTCTGTCCGGGGCAATTGTGCCCCAGTGTATATAGAATAGTTACACTCTTGGATTGGTTTGCGGCAGAAACTGACCAAATTTTTTGATACGAACATTTCATTTCTTTGTATAGTATACAAATTTTTAAAGATGGTTATGTAAATGCCAGGATGCGCGGGAACAAGGGCTTGGTGCGCAGCTTTGAAGACACAGGTGACCGGGGTTGGTTACACCGGTATGTGTTCGTGCGTACTTCGGCCTTGACTTTCAATTCTAAGACCTATCTTCCTGAAGTTTGGAAGAAGAAGCGTAAGTCCCCGAGTATTTTTGAATTTTCCGTGCTTCTTCTTCTCTTTTTATTTACTTACCCCCCTTTGATTCCTTCTTGTAGCGGCCAAGCGACCCTACGACGGGCTCATATCTGTTGATGAGCTGACGGCGTGGGTCGAAGCGATTTTGAAGGAATTTTCTCCTGAGAAGAGAGAATGGGCGTACTTTGCTGCGCAGAAGAGTCTTACCGTGAAGACTCACAGTGAGATTTTTTCTGCTGTTGTAACTATTCCTTTCCTTTGTATCTTCTCTGTGTCTGACTGTTCTACCTTTTGCAGTTCTAGATACTCAGGGGGACTTCTTTCCTCTTCCCCCTCAGGCCGTGCCTTCTGAGTCTGTTGTCGATCCTGATGCTGAAGCCGCATCTATACTAGCTTCAGTGGAGGCACTGCGCGGCAGGGAAAGTGGTGAGGAACTCTTATCCGGTGGCCTTGGTTCTTTGAAGAGAAAGAAAAAGAGCCAAGGTGAGGGTGGACCACGGAAAAGGTCTGTACGGGACACTACTGTTGCTGCCGGGCAAACCTCAACTACTGGGGGTGAGCCCTCGCCCAAAGCCAATGTACCAGAGTCTGCAGAAGAGAATATCAAGACTACTGTCGGAGTCCCCGAGTCTGCACGGGGAGAAGGTTTAGACAAGGTGGTGATTGATCTTTCAGATACTGAGATTGAAGCCAATGAACCCCTAGTGCGAAAACCTTATCTTCGGAGTGATAAGAGGAAAGTCGAGGAGGAGGCTGCCCGTACTCTGGAGAGGAGTCCCCGAGTTGATGACGGGGTGAAGGCGGCCCCTTCCCGTGTGGACAAAGGGAAAAGGAAAGTAGGTGAAGAAGAAGAAGAAGAAGAAGAAGAAGAAGCAAGAGAAGAGGTTTCCCAAGAGAGTGGCCGAGGTCCTCGTGTTTTTCGTTTCGAGGACCTGGAAAATGTGGCTACTGAGGGTGCAACGCCTGTCGGTCTTTACGAGTGTGACACGATAAATCCTGGAGTGGAGGGTGACTCCGACTTATCAACAACAAGACTCATCTGGCGGTCGGTCATCAATGGTCAGACCGGGTTGAAGGATATTAGGGGTGTACGCTACAAGTTTGGTCCAAACTACCCCTCAGAACAGGCTTGGGAACCCAAGTTCTACGAGAGGAAGCATACCATGAGGCTAGCCCCTGACGTCAACTTCATATCCCTGCCGGGCAGTTTAGCCAAGGTGGTTTCATCACTCATTGGTCCCCGAGAGGAATGGATAATGCGGGAAATGAGTGATGAGGAGTTGGCTTTTACAATTACTGCCGATTATGTCCGGGTAAGTGTTTTACCGCTTGTGTTGGAAGTAACTTTGACTTCATATTTCTAATTTTTGCTTATTTTGTTTTTCCAGTCAAGTATGATGGCTACCGAACTTATGTTCCGCTCCAGGATCAACAACGTCGATCAAGTACTTGAGGTAAAGAAAGAGTTGCTGGATGCTCTGAAGGAGAACAATTTTCTGGTAGAGCAGTATGGTTTCCTTGGAGGTGAAGTTAATCGATTAACTGAAGTTAACAATGAGCGACTTAAGCAGATTAACGAACTCACCAAGGAGAAGGACCTCTTTTCTAGAGAGAAGGAAGGGTTCGCACGCTCTGCCCAGGGTCTGGAGAGTCTACTTGAAGAATGCAAGGCTTCGCTGAACAGAGCTATTGATGATCGTGCATCTCATGAGATGAATCTGCAAAGGGCTAACGAAGAATCTGCTATGGCCAGAGCTGAGCTCCAAGCTGCCAAGGACCAGGTTGCTCAGTCAATGAGTGCTCAAATCGCGCTATCTAAAGACTTGGCAAACCTGCGAGACCAATCTGAAATTAAGGCAAAGCTTGCTGTTCTCGAAGCTAAGCGTTCATTGCTTGGGCTGGTCCAGGCTAAACAGATCAATGTTGATGAGATGTTGCAGAAGATGAAAATTGTTGTTCGCGGAGTAAGATAAGTACCAAATCTCTCTCCTGAGGAGTCTGAAGGTGAAGATGAGGATGAAGATGAAGACGATGGCGAGAATTCGGGGGACGATGGCAGAATCGATGGAGTTGGTGCGTCGGGTTTTGATCGTAGCCCTAAAAACAGATGCCCTTCCCCAGTCTTTGAGTTTGTTCATCTGGCGAGAGCCGGATTAGTTGGTTGTGGACAGAGGTCTCGTAGGGACTCTCTGATCCTTGTATGGCCAGTTCTATTAGGCCTTTGATAACTCTGTAAAACTTCTGTCAGCTGTTTTCAGTACTTTATCATTTTACAGGATTATGTATATATTACTTTAGATCTTTTCAATGACTATTTTTAGCCTGAATTTCCGATCTTTCGTTTGTATGTGTTGTGGCTTTCGTGCCTTATGTTTAGGGGCTTTTGAAGTTTGAACTTTATTAAAATCTGGTCTCCAAAAGTCTGCCCGAATGTTTTAACTTA
Source organism: Petunia axillaris subsp. axillaris (assembly GCA_029990575.1). Lineage (NCBI taxonomy): Eukaryota > Viridiplantae > Streptophyta > Magnoliopsida > Solanales > Solanaceae > Petunia > Petunia axillaris. Next base: position 3,665,132 of record JARKNS010000001.1, on the reverse strand, counting down.
GCCTTTCCTAAGGAAGAGGTCATAAGTTATGAGTATTCTGCGCAGATATTTTTATTCTGACCGAGTCGTGGTCGATAAATTTTTGGCCGAATCGTTGCCCTTTTGCACATAACTTTGCTTATCATCTTGATAATCGAAAGTCGTCGCAGGAATTTGTAAATTGGCTCTGGCCGAGTCGCTGGCCTTGTGAACGACTTCTCTTATTTTCGTGGAAGTTTATCACGTAAAAGTTTTTGAAAAACTCGCCTTTTAGCAAGGTCTTTTGTCTTTATGAAGGTCTTATTTGGCCTACAGGGGCCTCTCACGACCCTCCTGTTTTTATGTTGGAACACGGGAAGTGATAACATAAAAAGAGTTAAGGCAAGCTGCCTATAGAAGAACATATATAACCAAACAAGGAGTGTGTCCGTTGTGGGATTCAAACCCACAGCCGCGAATTTGAAGAACTTCGAGCTCTACCAGTTGAGCTAAACGGATCTGACCTTGTTCAGGCCGTTAGTACCATTTAAAGGAATAATAATAAAAGTAAGAACAGTCATAAAAGTAAAAGGCAAGCATAGAATAACTAACCGTTTTACTACTCAGAAGTGATATCTTTTAAGGTGAATCACGTTCCAACTGTTCGGGACAGTGGAACCGTTTGGTCGTGCCAAGCGGTAAGATCCCTTGCCGACTGAGGCGATTACCTTGTATGGGCCTTCCCAGTTAGGGCCTAGCTTCCCAAGATTTTCTTCTTGTGTGCTCTGGGAGACTTTCCTTAGTACAAAATCTCCAATCTGGAACGTACGGGCAGTCCTTGATTGTAATATTGTTCAATTCGTTCTTTCTGGGCGACTACTCATACGAGGGCTAGTTCCCTTCGCTCTTCAAGGAAATCCAGCTCTTCGGAGAGGTTGACTGAGTTGGATTCTTCAGTGGCGTGTGCATACCGTAAGCTGGGCTCTCCAATTACGACTGGGATTAACGCATCTGTACCGTACACTAATGAGTAAGGAGTCTCTCCAGTACTCATTTTTATCATCGTGCGATAAGCCCATAGTATGCCGGGTAACTCTTCTACCCAACATCCCTTTGCCTGCTCGAGGCGCTTTTTGAGGGATTCAACAATGATTTTGTTGGTAGACTCTGTTTGTCCATTGGCAACGGGGTAATACGGAGAGGAAGTGATCCTCTTGATGTGCAAGTCGTCAAGGAACCTAATCACTTTCTGGCCGATGAATTGTGGGCCGTTGTCCATGACTATTTCCTTGGGTGCTCCAAAGCGACACACGACAAAGCGCCAAAGGAAGTCGACAACCCCTATTTGTCGTATCCTCGCGTATGCTGCCGCTTCGACCCACTTGGTGAAGTAGTCAGTGATGATCAAGAAGAAGCGCATTCCTCTCGGTGCTGGGGGAAGAAGACCAACTATGTCCATTCCCCATTTCATGAAGGGCCATGGAGAGATTATTGAATGGAGCAGTTCTGCTGGCTGATGGAGAAGATGTGCGAACCTCTAGCATTTGTCACATTTTTTGAAAAATTCGTTCGTATCTTTCTCCATCTTGTCCCAATAATAACCTGCGCGAATCAACTTCCGGGCTAATGCTTTGCCCCCTGAATGATTCCCACGGCAGCCTTCATGGACTTCCCTCATCACGTAGTTGATTTGATTCGGTCCGAGACACTTTGCGAGAGGTCCTGCAAAAATTTTGCAGTAGAGATCTCCGTTGACGATTGTATACCGAGCAGCTTTTATTCTGAGCTTGCGAGCGGCTTTTGTATCAACGGGCAGAGTCCCATGGAGAAGATAGTTCGTTATTTCATTCCGCCAGTCCCAAGTTGCGTTGACGGTGTTGACCTCGAACTTTCCTCAGTCTAAGGTCGTGTAAAGGAGTTGAACAATAGCTGAAGAGCTGGATGTCCCCATTTCTTCTACCGACCCTAGATTCGCGAGAGCATCGGCTTCATGGTTCTCTTCTCGAGGAACCTGGAATGCCTCCCATTCATCAAACTGAGCCAGGAGTTCTTTTACACGGGCAAGGTACACCTGCATTCTAGATTCTCGTGCAATGAAGCCTCCAGTTACCTGATTGACTGCCAGTTGAGAATCACTCTTGAGTTTGATGATGTTCGCTCCATAACTTCAGGCTAGCTCCAATCCTGCAATAACGGCCTCATATTCGGCCTCATTGTTAGTAATAAACATGCACTTGATGATCTGCCTGACAGTCTCTTCGGATGGAGCGATGAGAACCAATCCAAGACCAGATCCTTTGACGCTCGAGGAACCGTCAGTATATAGGGTCCACGCGCCAGGGGCCTGCCCAGCATAAAGAACGGCATCCTTTTCTGCCTCAGGATATATATTAATGCTAAAATCTGCCACGAAGTCTGCTAGAGCTTGTGATTTTATCGCTACCCTGGGTTGGTATATGATATCAAATACACTTAATTCTATAGCCCATTTTACTAACCTTCCCGAAAATTCATGTTTTTGCAAAACATTTCGTAAAGGAAAGGTTGTTACCATAGCTATTGAATGACTTTGAAAGTAAGGGCGTAACTTACGAGCAGCAGTTACTAGTGCTAATGCCAATTTTTCCAAGGGTTGATAGCGTGTTTCTGCGTCAATTAGAGCTTTGCTAATGCAATAGATAGGAAGTTGGTTACCTTTTTATTCCCGAACTAGAACGACACTTACCGATGATTCTGAGACTGCCAGATAAATAAGCAGCTGCTCCCCGTGTTGAGGTGTAGAGAGCAGTGGTGGATTGGACAGATACTTTTTAAGATCCTTCAATGCTTGTTGGCATTCAGAAGTCCACTCGAACTCCTTGTTTTGTTTTAAAACGTCGAAGAAACTCTTGCACCGGTCTGAAGATCGGGAAATGAATCTTCGCAGAGCTGCCACTCTTCCGGTCAGTTTCATGACGTCTTTCCGGTTGTGGAATACGTCTGGAATTGATTCGATGGCTTTGATCTGAGCGGGATTGACTTCAATTCCACGCTGAGAAACGATGAAGCCCAGGAATTTTCCCGATCCGACTCCGAATGCACATTTTTCCGGGTTCAGCTTCATGTTGTACTGATCAAGAATCCGGAAGCTTCCTTTAGATCCGCCAGATGGTCCTCTGCTCGTTTGGACTTGATCAGCATGTCATCGATGTACACTTCCATAGTCTTTCCGATATGGTCATGGAACATTCGATTGACTAGGCGCTGATATGTTGCACCTACAGTTTTCAACCCAAATGGCATAACTTTATAACAGTACGTACCTCTGCAGGTTATGAACGCTGTTTTCTCCTGGTCCTCGGGGTCCATCAATATCTGGTTATATCCAGAATATGCGTTGAGGAAAGTGAGCACCTCGTGCCCGGCTGTTGCATCAATCATTTGGTCTATCCTGGGAAGGGGGTATGAATCCTTCGGGCCGGCTTTGTTTAGATCAGTGAAGTCAATGTAGACTCGCCATTTACCATTTTACTTGGGTACAACGACCATGTTGGCTAGCCAGTCTGGGTATTTGACTTCACGCACAGATTCGATTTTCAACAGCCGATAGACCTCATCATTGATGACATGGTTCCGAAAAGCTCCTTGTTGGCGCGTCTTCTGCTTTACCGGACGATGGTATGGGTGGACGTTCAACCTGTGAGTTATAATATCTGGAGAAATACCTGTCATATCTGCGTGAGACCAGGCGAACGTTGTATGCCGCTCCTTGAGGAACTGGAAGATATCTCCTCATAAGCGTTCGCTCAGTTCGGTTCCTAAGTAGACCTTCCATTCCGGCTTGTCTACGAATAATTCTTCGAGTTCCAAAGCTTCCACGGTCGGCATTTGGTTCTCTCGTTCGTCCATCATTGTTATGAATTCCGGGACCTCGTACTTTTTCTCTTCATGTGGCATGTCTGGTCCCGGTCGCTGTAATTGCTATTTGCTTTCCTCAGGCAGTTTGAGAGCCACTGGATAGAAATCTCGGGCAGAGCATTGTTCTCCTCGAACCTCACGTACCCCCCATTCGGATGGGAACTTCAATACTTGATGATAAGTTGAAGGAACAGCTTGCATATCGTGGATCCAAGGTCTCCCCATGATGATATTGTAAGCCAGATCCGCATCAACAACATGAAATATCGTCTCCTTCGCTACTCCTTCGGTGAGAGTTGTTAGGGTAATCTCGCCAAGAGTCTTCTCACTCGAGTTGTTGAAACCGGAGAGAACTCGAGATATCGGTACGATCTTATCCGACAACTACATCTCCCTTACAACTCGTGATTATATAATGTTTGCAGAGCTGCCTGCTTCGATGAGCAATCTCGTGACGTCGAATTACGCCACGCGTAACGTTATCACTAACGCATCAGCGTGTGGGAATTGCGAACCGTCTGCATCGGAGTCTTCGAATGTTATTATTCCTTCTGATCGTGGCGTTTGGTGTTAGTGATGGAGACCTTTGCATACTTCTTTGCTATGAAGGTGACGGAATCCACCTCGATTCCACCTGAGATAACATTAACTGTCCTCCTCGGAGAAGATTCCCGTGGAGGGCCAGGTTTGTTTTACTGCGCCTTCGCGTGAGTCTGCTTCCCCTTCTCGGTCAGGAACTCCTTCAAGAATCCCTGTTTCAACAAATGAGCAATTTCATACCATAGGGCCTTGCAGTCCTTGGTGCTGTGACCGTGGTCGCGATGAAAATCGCACCACAAGTCCTGGTTTCGCTTGCTTGGGTCGGTCTTCATGTCCTTCGGCCATTTGACCTTCTCTCCCATATCTTTGAGCGCTGCCACTACTTCGGACATTTCCACGTTGAAGCTCGGCAGGCTCGGGGCTCCACGGAGGCTTGATTCTGAATCGTCTCTCCAAGACAGTCCTTTGTTGTTGCGGCTGCGTCCTTTGGAATTGCTGTGTGACTGGTCAGGGTACGGCTCGTAACGTACGTCTAATCTTTCTGTCTCCGCCTTTCCGCCGGAGCCACCGTTGCGTGCCTGAGCCCTTCCTCGGGTACCTGTTCCAATCAACTTATCTTCGTCAATACGTACCTTTGAGTTGTAACGATTGTAGACGTCCGGCCAGCTGGCTGCTGGGAACTCGCGAAGAGACTCGTAGAGTCTACGTGTAGCCTCTGAGCTCCTGATATCCAAACTGTTGGTAAACGCGATCGCTGCCCATCTGTCCGGTACTTTGGGTAACATCATATGCTCTCTTTGGAAGCGATCCACATATTTGCGGAGAGACTCATCGGGCCTTTGCTTAATTTTGAAGATATCCTCTACGCAGGTTTCCGTCTTCTGAGCGCCTGTGTGCGCGTTTACGAACAACTCAGCCATCTCAGCGAAGGACCCAATGGAGTTTGGTGGCAACATTAAGTACCATCGTAGAGCTCCATCTGCTAGGGTCTCCACGAATTTATTCAATTGGACAGATTCGATCTCTTGGTCGGTGAGATTGCTAGGCTTTATAAAGTTGATGAACATCATGAGATGATCGTAGGGATCAGATGTCCCCCGATACCTCGGAATGTTTGGCATCTTGAACGTCTTAGGTATCGCCTTTGGGGCTGCCTCTTTCTTCCAAGGCTGCTGGGAATACCGTTGGACATCGACTTTCTTTAGCGTGGGCGGAGCACCTGGTATCTGATCGATTCTCTCGTGGAGAGACTTCTGAAGTGCCTCCTAGCTCTCCTTAAATTGTTTGGTGAGAGCTTCCACGACAAGGCTCATTTCTGTAGATGCCATAGATCCTCCGTTCCGATTTTGGTTGACTTGGGTCGTTGGATCTATAGTCCCTCCGTTGTTTCGCTCTCCATCTTGCCTTGAGGTATGTGAAGAAGGGACGTCACGACCAGGTCTTGCAGCGTCAGCTCTTGCAGCCGGAGGGTTGTCTATTCGGAGAGAGTTGAGCGCCTCGTTTATCCCTCGGTTGACCTCTGTCTGTTCCTACATAAATGCATAGATCGTTTCCTGGAGGTTCCCTTTGCCAGGGGAGAGACTCCTATGGCGTCGTCTCCTGGGCGGGGTGGTGCTCTGAGAGCGCCTACGCCCATCTTGCTGCCTGACCGGTCCTTGGGAAGATTGTTGATGCCCATCGGACGAATAATCGGGAGAATAATTGGGACTTGGTGGAGGAGTACGTACCTGGCTTCCACCGACGATAGTTCGTTGTGAACTGCTTTCTTCCATGTTAGTTGTGGAACAAAAAGATCGACGAAAAGAGATATAGTACTGGAAAAGATAAACTATTAACCTATGAAGGCTATTGACCGGCTCCCACTGTGGTCGCCAAATTGTTTAACCTAGATCCGATTTTAGGCCAATTAACAATTAAATTTATCTTTGCGAAGTCACGATCAATAGATTAGATTAAGAGTTTAAATGATGAATATTGTTAATTACTAAAATAGCAATATATTCGTGATTCTCAATGATAATGATACGGGAACGAGATATAAGTAGGAATTAACAAAGTTAAAGCGTAAGTGAAAATAGATAGAAGTAACCGTACTGTATCGTTTAACCCTGGTGAGAGTTCTTCGGTACTGATCGTACTTAGAAGATTAGAGAGCAAAGTGCTTAACAAATGTAAATAAAGAACGGTATTTGAGCCAGAGGGAGAGAATATTCTTATTGATATTGTAGATAAGAAGTCAAGTTGTTTTACAATGGCTTAGAACAAATGCTATTTATAGGTCTGATAGGCGTCCGTTGGGTTTTGTAACCGCTGGGCACATATCCGTTGGATACGTATCCGCTGGGTTGTAATTATTGCCTTTATGACCATTCATTGAGTGATCGCGCATGATCAGGTTAGTAATTGCTCATTCAGATCGTGTTGACTGATGAGGCGTTACATAGCTGCTTTGGGTCTGCTCATGATAATTGTCTGTCCGCTAGATATCTCTCCGGTAAAAATTCTGCCCGTACCACGTGGCGGACACGTGTCATCTTTTAGGTGATGTCAGCTTTTATCCAATATAACACCAACGGGTGTGGCTTAAATTTACGATTTTGAATATGCCTATCACGCCATCTCTCTGCCTATTCCTTGTAAAACTTTGCATTCTTATATGCGTGGAAGCAGAAATCACCAAACTTGGTGACATCCCTCAGCAAAGACCAGCCTATATGGGGAAGTTTGAATAGACATTTTTATACAGATCCAATGAGCATCGTCCAGCTTCATTTACCATCTTGTGGTACTCACCTTCTTCTCAAGAATCCACATTATTTTTCTATTTGACACCTCTTCTTAGCTACTCATTGGTGGTGGTAAGTGGTTGCCACCTTATATCACACTACATACATAACCAAATGTTCATAGAACATCATGTTGCAGAAGTGCGTGCCTTCATCAATAGTAATGGCTTTCGAGTCGCATAACGAGTAAAACATTTATTTTTAAGAACTTTACCACTATAGTAGCATAATTCGTGTGGAATACAACAGCTTCTACACACTTCAACACACAATCAACCACAAGAAGGATGTACGTGTTAACATACTAACATATATAGATTGGTACTAAATTAGGGAGAGCTGAGAATTAGTAGCGCCTTTAATAATTGAGTGGATTTGCGTTGAGAACTCTCGAATTGGACCAAAGAATCCAAAGATAGGTAGTGAATTTATAGAGATGAGCATATTTGTACCTGCTATTGAAAGTTTGAGCATTTTAAAGATGGTCTTTAAAAATTGATTACTTTTATATCTAATGAAACTGCAATTACAAAATAGTGCTGCACATTTACATTTTGTAAAGCAGTAATTACAAAAAAATACCACCGTCCTTTACATTTAATGAAGTTGTAGTTACAAAAATGACGCCGCACATTTTACATTTAATGAAGATGTAATAATAAAAATGTCACTACTCCCTACCAAGCAGAAATGAGGTCAATTTATCAGTACTTATTCATATAGTGCACTAAAAATTATATCTATTTTGTAACTTCAAATATTTAGAAAAACATAACTTCAAGCGCTAATATTTAGTAATCACGATAATTTAGAAACACATAACAACATAAATTGAGGAGCAACGAGCCATTTATACATAGCCAAAATGCTATGTATTTTTCACAAATAACAAAGGTCAAACCGATATCATTTTCTAATGCAACTTACTCGTAACAACTTTCAATACTACTTTCCGCACAAATCTTTATCACTTACAATACAAATCACTATCAATTTCAATACAAATCATGATCACTTTCTATAAAACTTTCAATAAAAAATCAATTAGTTTTCTTCTCATCACTCTTCTTGAAAATAGTTCATCGTAATTTTATTACTTCAATTAATTCTTTAGCTTCTCTACAATTTAATTAATTTTAATTGATACATTTCTATTTTTTTTTTCTAAAATTTCCATAGCGGCGGCTGGTTCTGCTAGTATAACTCCTCAACTTCACTAGAGATTGTGGAATGTCGTCAGAGCAACTGTTTCCTCCATCAACATTCCACAATCTCACTGGAGCCGGAAGCTACTCGGTCTTCGCCATCATCATTGTTGACCGCACTTGATTCGTCGGGGAAAATTCCTTATTGCTCGGAACAAAAGACTTTGCCAGAAAATTCAACTTCCGATGGTTTTCTGGAAAGTTTGGAGAATAATGATGGTAATGTAAGTAAGATAAAAGAGCCTGCTTGGAATAAATCTGTAAAGGATGTCGTTGAAGCTGTTAATATATCGATGCTTTTGAAAATCTATCCATCGACAATGGTGTGTTTTGGAGAAACAAATGGGTAGAAGTTGAATTTATCATTAAAAGTGCTGAAAATTTAGCATCATCAAAATGCTCAAAATTTCAATAAAAAGTACTAAAGTGTTCAATTTGCACCAAAAATTTGGTGGGTCATGGTTTTGGGCCCCCTTTTAGAGTTATCACTATAAAATATGGAACTTTTACATTGTATAGACATTTGGAAGTGTCTTTAACATAAAATAGTTACATTGTTTCTAATTTATTGTATATAGACATTTAGACTTATGTAGATTACTTTTTTTAGCCATTTTCAAAAACTGATTAATGCCCCTTAAACGTGCCTATTTTTGTGGGATATTGATATTGCCTGTTTAAATGTATTTATTAATACTAATTAATCTGAAATTAATTATTTAATTTATGCTATCAAAAACTAATTAATGCCCCTTAAACGTGCCTATTTTTGTGGGATATTGGGATTGACTGTTTTAATGCATTAGTTATTACTAATTAATCTGAAATTAACTATTTAGTTTACACTATGACTTATCTCCTAAATTTATGGATATATCTTAATTAAAGCGGAAAACAAAAATTTCGAAACCAAAATTAAACACAAAGGTGCCTTTTACATATTAGTGATATAATCACAGATTTTACATACTAGAGGGATATACCATGCATGTTAGTGATATTCTTATTTCAACATGCATATACACTGTTGAATCCTCCCAAAAAATGCACACAAATATGCATCGGGATGTAATTTCAACAAAGTGGGACTCCAAAGGGCTTCTTTGGAGTCGCCACCTAATTTAAGGATTATTAGGAACCTAAGTTAACTAAAGAGTGCAATTTATTCATTATTTAAAAGAAATTAAATTCAGAGATTCAAGGTAAGTGGTTCTTTTAAATTCGAAAGAAGGTCCCTAGCGGGAGCACTTTCGAAAATCTACTAAATGCGGTTAATCCGACGGTTTTCACGAATTTATTAAGGATAATAAGTATATAAAGTTAATCTTAAATAAGGATAATAGAAATAGGATGAGATTTTGGTTATGCCGATACTTAGATAAATAAATGACCGATTTTAAGATTAACTAAATGGATAATTAAATATTGATCAATTGGTGAATTAATTAAATAAATAAAGGCTAAATGAAATTAAATAAATGAATAAGATAAAATAAATAAATAATTAGATAATAAAAAAAATTAATTAATTAATTGAATAAATAGATAAATAAATAAACAAACAAATAAATAAAATGAATACTTATAAATTTTAATTAAATAAAGGAGTAAATGAATAATAATTGATTAATTAAATTAATGACTAAATAAATATTTAATTAATTAAATAAATAAATAATTAATTGAAATTAAATAAATTAGAATAAATAAATTAATAAATAATAAATTAAAATTTAATTGATTAACTAAATAAATAAATTAGATTAGATAAATAAATAATTGAATATTTAATATAATAAATAAATAAATAATTCAAATGTAAATTATGACGAAGGTACGATTTTAATCGAATTTGATTTGCACTCATTAATTGACAAATGATTCTAATCATCCATAAATTAATTGGCGATTCGCAAAGAAATGATACAAAGCGTTCATATAAAAACAATTTTAATTTACAATAATTATCCACAATTCAAATTTCATTTCTATCCTACAGGGCTCCTAATCCGGTCTATGGGGAAGTCCAATACAACATGCATTTTCTAAGGGAGCGGGGAAGGATGGAGTTTAGAAGATGGAACATGGAAGCGCAAACTCAATCATTGAGCCTTGGACTTTGTGATTTTCATTTTTTTTTTCCTTTTCTTTTTACATTTTCAGGGATATCAAGTCCCGAAAATGTGGAGAGGATCGAATGACTTCCGAATGCATGCCATCCCAATTTGTGAGTTTTAGCCGAACTCGTCCCAAAGTGAGTGTTCATGTAAAGAAAAATAAAGGGATAGGTATTAGCGCATTACTTAATTGCAAACAGACACATAAGTAAAGAAGAAAGCACGGTCTTTAAAACAAATTGTGAAGCCATATTATTTCCATAATCCATAAAGTTCTATAAGAAGAAAACGACCTAACATGAACTAATTGAACGAGAACATATCTTTCTCTTATTTAAAACATGTCAGTCCACAGGTCCTTGAGGCACGTCAAGAGGCAAGCAGGTGTAATGGAAAGTAACATGAACAATATCCAATACATTACTTAATCAAATAACATTCATTTGGTAATGGTAACCAAGTAAAGATGATTTACTATGTATCATAATACTTATTTTAAAGTGATTATAAATAAAATCCAATGAGTGGACCTGCTGCGAATCACCCCATTCAAGAAGAAAGAATCTACATAACCTAATATACACACAGAACTTAGCTCTATTCATTAGATGAAAATCAGACACATGTTCATGAATAATAAAAGAGATCTTCAAGCTTATGTATAAAGCATATTAAGGCAGCACATCAAATTTTAATAGATCACGACAGAAAATTAAAACTAGAGCTTAAGACTAAGCAAACTCATAGAGCCCAGGGCACAACTTCAAGAACAAATCCTCTCTGCTCATAAACCTCAATAGCCCACACCTGATATCAACCTACACAAACAAAGCACCCTAAAATAGCTGAAAATCACAAGAGCAACCTTTCACACCCAATGCCCTGAAGCAAACATAACAGACTATGAAACTTACTCCCGCACTGCCCCTACACCTCTATCGATAAGCCAGAAATAGCACCCTGAACTCCCTCTACAGGCCACTAGAACACCTCTTAAACGACCTGCACACACTGGCACCTGACCACTGCTAAACTATGAACACTAGACCAGCTCACACATACCCACAACACTTGAACAAAGACCTTGGCAAAATCATAAACTCACTGCTACTGCTGCTAGCATCAAGCACATAACACCCAACCAAACAGAAACCAAGCAAATTCCCCTGATCATCCTCATACTTATGGACCTGACCAAAACACCCTGAACCCTGCCTAGCTCCTTTCACTCTCTGCTACTCTTAAACTCCAGGAAACTATACCCAGAACCCCTGAAGTAACCCTGCTATAGCTTGCACAATCCACCACTAGGATGCTCTCTCACACACCTGCACTTGCACCAAACTTCCATAGACAACCCTGCTAACGAAAAACTCTCTCCAATGACACCTGCAAGTGAAGACCTACTACTCTCCAGACCTGCAACAACAACAACAGCTTACTTTCCAACCTAAAATAGCTACTAGACTAAAACTGCAAGATCACCAAACTCCCAACAACCTGCAGCTTCTTTCGCGGCCTATACCACCTCACAAACTCACCTGAACCTCCTTCATACTACCTGCTACCTATTCTCCATTACTAGTAGAGCAGCATCAAGGCTCCAAACACCTCACTGCTACCAGAAAACAACAAGAATTCACCTTTACACCTGAATAACCAGGAACAATAGAAACCCTCACTCTATAGCGATGCTCTCTCTTGAACAGCCTGAACTCACAAACCAATGACCAGACCTACACACACATCTGCATACACCCAAACTCCTGGACACAAACCAATCAAAACCTTCTGCTCACTTTTTCCTGAATAACTAGACTAACCTGCAACATTTAATACAATCCCTAGACAAATCTCCACATACTCCACTAATTCAAACCAGATCCAGGAGAAACATAGTTACAAATACCAGCCTTTATGTCTATGAAATTCCACAACAACTGACTCATCTTGACACGATTGAACAAATACCTATGAAAAGACTTTAAAGCATGATTCAAAATTTTGAAATAATGCCTACCACTGTTTACATCTTTATCAGAATCTGATAATGTCACCAGAAGGAAACTTTTCAAAACAAGTAACAAGCTGTTAACTGAAAGCATTATAGTGGTTCCATCTTAATATAATTTTAAGGAAATAACAATTTCATACTTATGTAACCAACCAGTAAACAGAGCTAATCACTGCATAACAAGGACATAGATTTAAACATTAGCTACTTTGTATAGCAAACATGATCTTTTCTTTCAACAGAAACACATTTAGGTGATAAGAATCGCATCTTTAAAACTAGATAATCTAGAGAAGAACCTACTGATCATTCTTTTATTAAAGTTGCATAATCACAGAGTATTACCTTTCTGTGGGTAGCGAACGAAGGGCGAGGATCTGAAACAAACGCGACTCGACTCACAGAAAGGCGATAACTCAAGTAACGGAGAAGCGACACCAAACTTTTTGAATCAGTCGAAAGGATTCTTCACCTTAAAATGAGATATTATTTTTTTTTAAAATGTGCTAGTGTTTTTCTTGCTACTGCTGCTGCTATGCCTATCCCTATCTGCTGCTGCTAAGAACTCCCTCTGCTGCCTAAAAACTGAACCCCCCAAAAATGAGTAAATAAGAACAATATATACCTGAAAATTTAGGGTTTTCGGATGGTGCTCAATTCCCAAAATCGACCCCCCAATTTCGACCTTTTCTTTGTAGGATAAGGGTTAGATTCATCTCTTCACATAAAGGTGGCACGAATCCAATCCTTATCAATACAAAATGGCCGTTAGAATCGATCTAGGGCCCGGATCGAACTGCTTTCAAAATGGACGGTGGAGATTTGAAACTCAGTCTTTTTACGGAAAAAGTGAAGAGGGAACGTGGAGGGGACCAGTGTACGAATTCTTGGCTGTTTGTGGTAGATTTTGGGGGAAAATAAATGAATCACGGGTCGATCGGGTCAGGGGAAGAGGGAAACGGGTTAGGGATTTTTGATTTAGGGAAATGCTTAGGGGTTGAGGCTGAAATAGGTAAGTGGGTCGGGTTGGGGTAATGGGATGTGGGGAAAAGCTGAAATGTAATTGTGTATATGGATAAGGGGTTGCAAAAGTAGGCTAGGTTTAAGAGGGAGGAGCAAAACTAGCCCCTTTTATGATAATTAATTGAGTAGAAATATTGCGCGGTGGATAGGAATTAGGGTAGGCCTTGCAAAATTTGGCCTTTTCCTCCGAAATTAATCAACTACATTTAATTCTCAAAATCGTCCATTAATTAGATAATTAGATATTTAATTAAAATTTTCGAGACAAAATTGGGTGTCAACAGCTGCCCCTTCTTTACCCTGAAAGGATAAAAGAGTTTTTAGGGTAAAGAAGTTGACGAGAAACCAATTTTGTCTCGATCAACCAAGGACTTCGAATCCAAGGACCCAAGTGCGAGGCTGATAGATGGCCGAACTCCAGTTTTCGAGTTGCCTACATATCTCGGGCTGAAAGAAAATCAGGCCATATGTAGTTCGATGACACTGAGACACGAAAACTCGCACGATTGACAAAAAATGGCACACAAATAGGAAAGAATTCAAACTGACTCCTAATCCGGAATGAAAGATTAGGTAAGAACTTGCTTTTTCGAGTGCGATTCTTCATATCGTTGTTGACGAGTGTAGCTCATATCAACGATTGCCCCAGTTCACTACTAAGAAGAAGTTCCACATTATGCTCCAAATGCTATTGCGGTGCTGCTAAAGTCCTGTAATAAACTCGAAAAACGGTAAGCGAGCAACTGCTAATAAAGCCTGATAATCAAAAGTAAAGAATGACCAAATATTGATGATACAAATTTGCAAGTGCGGGTTGCGATAACATTAATAGGTTGTCTTCCAATCAACTGGCGAAGCAATAAAGCAAGTGCGAAGGCATAATGCAAAGCATTTTCAACAATCTTGACAGATCAACTGGCAAGCCGATCGGGCATGAAGCAAGGAGGGTCTTGGGGTTGATTGTCGAACAAATCAGCTGGCGAACCGGTCCAGCATGAAGCAAGGAGGGTCTCGGGACTGACCTGTTAACCTGAAAAGTAAAACAAGACGTAATACAAAGAAAATACGAAGGCATACTTTAAAGCAAGTGCAAAGCAATTTGAACAATCTTGACAAATCAACTGGCAAGCCGGTCGGGCACGCAGCAAGGAGGGTCTTGAGGTTGATTGTCGATAAATCAGCTGGCAATCGGTCCGGCACAAAGCAAGGAGGGTCTCGGGGCTGACCTGTTAACCTGTTAAGCTAAAAGTAAAGCGGTTCATAATATAAAGCAAGTGCAAGGTCATAATTAAAAGCAAGTGCAAGGCAATTTGAACATCTTGACAAATCAACTGGCAAGCCGGTCGGGCATGCAGCAAGGAGGGTCTTGAGGTTGATTGTCTACGAATCAGGTGGTGATCCGATCCGGCACAAAGCATGGAGGGTCTCAGGGCTGACCTGTTAACCTGTTAAACTAAAAGTAAAGCAAGTCATAATATAAAGCAAGTGCAAAGTCATAATTAAAAGCAAGTGCAAAGCAATTTAAACATCTTGACAAATCAACTGGCAAGCCGGTCGGGCATGCAGCAAGGAGGGTCTTGGGGTTGATTGTCGACAAATCAGCTGGCAATCCGGTCCGGCACAAAGCAAGGAGGGTCTCGGGGCTGACCTGTTAACCTGTTAAACTAAAGTAAAGCAAGTCATAATATAAAGCAAGTGCAAAGGCATAATTGAAAGCAAGTGCAAATTAATTTAGCGTGAAATGTAAAGCAACGCAAAAGCGATTTAGCGAATCACAGGCGTGAAAGTCCACCAAGAGAGAAGCCCCGCCTGGTGGTCAACCTGAAAAACGTAAAGCAAGACATCAATTTTAAAGCAAGTGCGACGACATAATTTAAAGCAAGTGCAAAGAAAGGTAGTGCGGGAATGTAGAGCAATGCAAGAGCCATTTGGCGAATCAATCGGCGAGATAGTCCAACAAAGGAAATCCTCGTAGCCGATGGTCAACCTGAAAGAGTAAAGCAAGGCGTTAATTTAAAAGCGAGTGCGAAGACATAATTCAAAGCAAGTGCAAAGCAAAGTAGTGCGGAAATGTAGTCACTGCGATAACCATTGATAAATCAATTGGCGAGACAACCTGGCAAGGATGGCCTTGTGCGGATTATCACCCGAAACAAAGCGATGCCCTATGTGGCTTAGTTTTGAAAACACAAAACAAGCCTCGGCTTTGTCGCCTATTAGGAATGAAAGTCATAGGGGTAGAAATGCCGCCTGTTTGGCAATAACTCATGACAAAGCATAATGCTTTAAGTCATGAAAAGGCAATGCGGCGCAATCTGTAAGGCTATTTTGGATCCGTGTTCAATAAATTGTTCATCCATAGTGCAAATGATCCTTTCGTTGCAAGCTTTCATGTTCCTGCTTTCGAAAATTTTGTTAGTTTTGGGGAGGGGTGTTTGATTTGTGCTGATTCATCTTGAACTTGCTGCCGCTGCTCCCTTGTTCTTCTTTAGAATTGGGCTTGCAAATTATACTCAGAGACTTGACTTATGAACTCAATATTGTATAATATTTCAAGATAGAGGCAAAGTAAAGTAATTTAATAAAATATTAAACAAATAATCATTGATTTGCAACCGAAGTTATAATGCATTTAAAAATTTCTGTTATAACTCAAACTCATGACATATCTTGAAACAAACTGAACGTCCTTTGTCTTTCCAACTTATGCTAATCTTGAATACTTTTAGAACTTTGCCACTTAATCCTTTGATAAGCCATACCAATTTTGCAAAAATCTGCCCCAGTTATAATCTTTATGCCTTCGAACTCTCTTTTGCAAAATTTGCCCCGGTTTCTATCTTCCTTATCTTCAATTCGTCTTGCAAAATTTGCCCCAGTTGCTTGCTTTAGGGGAAACTAGAAATTTTAATATTATAGAGTCGAGCCCGTTAAGAGCGCCTACGTATCACTCCACGGGAATCAGACTGTGCGTAGTTCTGCTTACATAAAGATTTTTGAGGAAGTATGGCAATCTAAGTACGAAACCGCATCTGAATTGGAAAACATACACATCTGCCCAGATGCATAGTTCGGAATTACATCATAAAAGATAAACAAGCTTAAGGTATTACAATATTTTGACCGAATCCGATAAGGATTGCCTACTTATCCTATTGCCATTCCAGGAATCAGGTCAGAAGTAGTTCAAATGCATAAAAAAGGAAATAGGGGATTCCTGTGCTAGTGCAACCGAACTCTATATGAGTTGCCTACGTATCCCGCCTCGGGAATCAGGTTACGCGTAGTTCGCATTACATCAAAGATTACATCCAAACCAATGCTAACTTGCGGTTGCTTCAGACATAGAATCTTTTGACGGCATCTGCGTTGATTACCTTTGGCCAAACTTGATTATAAATATCTGCCAGGATTAGTGTTCTTCCACATAATGACATTGCCAACTTGGCGCAAATTTTCCCATTGCTTCTTCTTAATTAGGAAAGAGCTTCTTCAACACCAATTGCCCTGGTTTGAAGTAAACTATTCAAATCTTCTCTTTGCGCATTCAACATCTTCAAACTTATCTTCTTGAATGGTTTCTCAAATAAAGGACTTCCATTTGTATAGACAAACTGCTTCGGCTCCAATTGCCGGCAAATAAAGCTGCCCCAGTTTGAAGTTCTAACGGTAATGTAATATCCAAAGAATGCAAAAAGTAACTTTCCAGTGCATCATCCTTAAATCATTCAGTTGTTTCGTTATAGATCACAAGCAAAGTTCGAGAAGGTTTTGTTAATTTTAATTTGAAACAGTAGTAAGTATATTAATCAGAAGCAAATAATAAAGCACATAAATAATTAAAGTATAGCAAAATAATAAGGTAGGAATGCAGTGCATTTGTTTATTCAAAACCTAATTTAGGGAGGCATACAACATAAAAGTAAACATGCAGGATTTAAAAGAGTTATTTGAAAGACATAAACATAAACAAAGCGCAAAACACAGTTCAGGGCCTCGAGCTGACTGTGATGCCAAAACAAAAACAGCGAGTCCATTCATCAAGTCTCTTTTGGACCACAAGTCCAATTAGCCATCATATCACTTGGTTCAACATTCTGCATATGTGGCTCTTTCTCAAAATCTTCAATAATTGCACTGCATTTCAATCCATCATTCAAGAATAGGCTGCCAACACCTTCAATCAAATTCTGCATGGCCATTTTTGGTGCTTGGACAAATGACTGGTTCAATGGTAAAAGAGGTTGTGGTATGACACTAGTCGGCTTCTTCTCAGACTCAGCCTTTTCCATCTTTCCTTCAGGAGGGTTGCCACCTAGGCCAAAAGTTCCCTCATTCTTTGGCAGTAGAGTTAGTGCTTGCTGAGGTACCTTAGAAGCAATTTTATCAACCTTTACATCATCAATAAAGACTATAGTGCCCTTCAGATTTGGCTCTTCCTCAAGAGAAATCATATTAACTGCATTGCTACCACGATTGGGAAGAGGATTATCATGCACATTTGGCTGAGTGCCGGTGAGTTGAATGGTGTCTGCTTTGATTAAACCCTCGACCTTGTCTTTGAAAGTATAACATCTCTCGATATCATGGCCTGCTGCCCCTGAGTGATAAGCACAGTGCTTATTTGCATCATACCATTTTGGAGGTGGGTTTGGGGTGTTATCAGGGATAGGCTGCACAACTCCCGCATTTCTTAATCTCTAAAAAAGCTGGCCATATGACTCGGCTAGGGGAGTATAGGTTTTGGTTGCTCTCCTTTCGTAATTTTGATTAAATCCTTGCACATTGGGACGAACAGGAGGACGAGGTTGGTAATTCTGAGGTGCTTGAAAATTTGGCTGACGAGGGTATTGATTAGGTGCATGTGCTCTAGGTTGGTAGTAATTTGCTTGTGCATTGTAAACCGGATAAGGAACATGTGGCATCTGGTAGTGAGTGGGGTAATTTGGGTAATATGGGCTTTGGTAGGTGGGAAAAGAAGACGAATTGTCAAAATTCAACTTTCCAACCGATCGACGCTCGATGTCTCCCACAACAGCTCCCACTTCCTCTTTCTTCTTTTTGTTAAAGCCATTACCAGACCCAGACTGGATTGCCTTACTTGTAGCTTGCAAAGCGGCCAAATTTGTGATCCTACCAGATTTCAAACCAGCTTCATACATCTCCCCCGTTTTCACTAGATTGGAAAAAGTAGAGTTAGTCATGGATGTAATTCGATCATAGTAAAATTCATCCAATATCTCGATGAAATGTCCCACAAACTCTTCCTCACTCATGGGAGGCTTAACTTTGGCCGCCTCACTCCTTCAACGTACTGTGTATTCCCTAAAAGTCTCGGTCGTCTTCTTCCTAAACCTTGCAATAGCCAACCGATCTAATGGTATTTCAGCATAGAAACCAAAACTCTCCATGAAGTCGTGCGCCATACTCCTTTAGTTAATCCATTTTGAGGGATCCTGCTCGGAGTACCAGTCTAAACCTTCGCCTTCAAGACTCTGAATGAATGATTTCATACGGAGCTCTTCATTCTTCCCCACTCCCAAGGTTTTACAGTACCTTCTCAAATGGGCTCGGGGGTTGCCTTTGCCATCAAACTTAACAAACTTTGGTACTTTGTACCCTTCTGGGTATTCAATCCCAGGATGAACACACAAGTCATCATATTCTAGACTTTCCTTGTCCTTGCCTATTGATGCTTTGCTAAGAGCACTCATCACCCAACCTTGTACCTTTTTCTCTAAATCTTCAACCCCATCGCCTGCTTTTTCGGCTCTTCTAACACCATTTTGAAACTTCACATAAGGAGGATTGGTGTAATCATCAATTTGCACAATGGGAACATCTTGCCCGCCAGATACCGCCACTTGGACTAATGGTGCGGATGGATTTTCAATATAAGCTTGCGGGATGGGTTCATTTTGGTAAGTGGAGGTTTGGTATAGATATGGAGTGTGTGTCTGATAATAAGTATTGGCAGGATGTAGGGTGTATGATGGGTATTGTTGCTGTGATGGGTAGATGGGTGGTCGGTTAATTGTTTGGCTAGATTGAGCGTTATTTAGAGGTGGAGCTTGGGCAAGTGGCAAGTTACTTTGGTGGACTGGTGCTTTTAGAGAATTGTGGGTGTTCAAAGGTGTGCTCATATTGGCGACCCCATCAATTGAGTTCAGAGATTGCCCCATTTGACCTAGAGAGTGGGATGCATCGGGCCCACGCAGCGGCGTATTTTTAGGAGTTTGCCCTTTTACCGCAGCCAGCTCATCTTTTAACATCTGTAGTTCCCTAGCCATTTCAAGAATCATTTCGTCTTGACCAATAATGACATTTCTTTTTGAAGATTCAGGAGATGCAAGATTTTTCTCGGTATTGCAAGGTTCATCATCTATTCCAGTCATTGTCAGTTGTGGAAATGTGTATCAGTACGCAGATTGGTCTTTTGCCCTTGTGTCATAAGAGTGATCGGCTAGCTTAAATCAGCACAAATCAAACCTCTGTTTGGGGATAAACAAAACAAAAGAAAAAGTTCAAAAGTAACCATATTAGTTTGCATGTCATTGGCAAAATTGCAGACAAATCATGTAGCGCATCACGTAGCGCTTTGCATTTTAAACAAGTTCGACATGTGGCAATCACAATTAGTTGAGCGTAAATGAAAATGTGAACGCGTCCTACCCTGTAAGGTGCCTCTTTGTGCTAGAGGTAAGCCTAATTGTCAAGTTGCACACCGATGTGGTGGCAATAGATTGATCCAAACCATTGCCAATGCAAATTTGGGAGATAATGGTACAATAAATAATAAAAATTTAAAAGCCCGTTTTTATAAAAAAAAAATGTCTCCAATAATACAATGCCTTGAACAGAAATCCGGCAACAAACCACTATAACGTGGTAATACACTGTTTTTGAAAATAAAATAAATAATAAAATGCAATAACTCAGTCCCAAAACACTAAAACCACAATTGTTTGTTCCTTGTTGGATCAAGATCTGTCAACTGCTAATCTTCAACTATATTGAACGCATTGGCAAACAACTGTGAACATTACCTTATTGAACAACCGGCTATTTCCCTGCAAACAAAAGGAACCGTGAGACAAACTCCCAAATTTAGCAAAGGCAAACCGGCATGGATCCGTCTATGGTCACCACATACCAAATAAAATGAAACATCGTTGGGTTACAAGTACCCGTCGACAAAAGGGCGGTTTCTTAATTCCTGGAAACGGTACCAAGGACCGGGTCCAAACTAAGGTGTATATGCATGCATATCCTAAAATCTTCTTCTAAGAGTGGGCTAACGGTTGAGGCTGACTCGACCTATGCGGGATAAACCTGACCTCATAAACCAGTAAAACCGGCCATGACAAAACCAGGCAAACCATACCCCAACTAACTTTGGTGACACGAAAGAAATTCAAAGAGTTAGGAAGGAAAATGCCCTTCCTGTATTATTGCCCGTCAAGCGTGCCCCTCGTGATGAAATCGAGGAGATGAAAGAGAATTGACAGGCTCCATGAGGGAGGAAATATGAACGGAATGCGGACCATGCACAAATAAAAACATGCTTCAATACATTCATTCACAACAATAAATTCTATGCATGCAAACAAACAAAGAGTTAAGCTACGCATACATACAATCAACACAGATATAAATAAAGCAAATTCGTGAAAATCATTTGGTTAGAACCATTTGCGTTATCCTCAACGGAGTCGCCACGCTGTTGAATCCTCCCAAAAAATGCACACAAGTATGCATCGGGATGTAATTTTAACAAAGTGGGACTCTAAAGGGCTTCTTTGGAGTCGCCACCTAATTTAAGGATTATTAGGAACCTAAGTTAACTAAAGAGTGCAATTTATTCTTTATTTAAAAGAAATTAAATTCAGAGATTCTAGGTAAGTGGTTCTTTTAAATTCGAAAGAAGGTCCCTAGCGGGAGCACTTTCGAAAATCCGCTAAATGGTTATCAGCGGTTTTCACAAATTTATTAAGGATAATAAGTATATAAAGTTAATCCTAAATAAGAATAATAGAAACAGGATAAGATTTTGGTTATGCCGATACTTAGATAAATAAATGACCGATTTTAAGATTAACTAAATGGATAATTAAATATTGATCAATTGGTGAATTAATTAAATAAATAAAGGCTAAATGAAATTAAATAAATGAATAAGATAAAATAAATAAATAATTAGATAATAAAAAAAGGATTAATTAATTAATTGAATAAATAGATAAATAAATAAACAAACAAATAAATAAAATGAATACTTATAAATTTTAATTAAATAAAGGAGTAAATGAATAATAATTGATTAATTAATTAAATTTCTAATTAACTATTTAATTGATTAAATAAATAAATAATTAATTAAAATTAAATAAATTAGATTAAATAAATTAATAAATAATGGATTAAAATTTAATTGATTAACTAAATAAATAAATTAGATTAGATAAATAAATAATTGAATATTTAATATAATAAATAAATAAATAATTCAAATGTAAATTATGACGAAGGTACGATTTTAATCGAATTTGATTTGCACTCATTAATTGACAAATGATTCTAATCATCCATAAATTAATTGGTGATTCGCAAAGAAATGATACAATCATATAAAAATAATTTAAGTAATTTACAATAATTATTCACAATTCAAATATCATGCATTTTCTAAGGGAGCGGGGAAGGATGGAGTTTAGAAGATAGAACCCGGAAGCGCAAACTCAATCATTGAGCCTTGGACTTTGTGATTTTCATTTTTTTTCTTTTCTTCTTACATTTTCGAGGATATCAAGTCCCGAAAATGTGGAGAGGATCGAATGACTTCCGAATGCATTCCATCCCAATTTGTGAGTTTTAGCCGAACTCGTCCCAAAGTGAGTGTTCATGTAAAGAAAAATAAAGGGATAGGGATTAGGGCATTACTTAATTGCAAACATACACCTAAGTAAAGAAGAAAGCGCGGTCTTTAAAACAAATTGTGAAGCCATATTATTTCCATAATCCATAAAGTTCTATAAGAAGAAAACGATCTAACATGAACTAATTGAATGAGAACATAGCTTTCTCTTATTTAAAACATGTCAGTCCACTGGTCCTTGAGGCACGTCAAGAGGCAAGCAGGTGTAATGGAAAGTAACATGAACAATATCCAATACATTACTTAATCAAATAACATTCATTTGGTAATGGTAACCAAGTAAAGATGATTTACTATGTATCATAATACTTATTTTAAAGTGATTATAAATAAAATCCAATGAGTGGACCTGCTGCGAATCACCCCATTCAAGAAGAAAGAATCTACATAACCTAATATACACACAGAACTTAGCTCTATTCATTAGATGAAAATCAGACACATGTTCATGAATAATAAAAGAGATCTTCAAGCTTATGTATAAAGCATATTAAGGCAGCACATCAAATTTTAATAGATCACGACAGAAAATTAAAACTAGAGCTTAAGACTAAGCAAACTCATAGAGCCCAGGGCACAACTTCAAGAACAAATCCTCTCTGCTCATAAACCTCAATAGCCCACACCTGATATCAACCTACACAAACAAAGCACCCTAAAATAGCTGAAAATCACAAGAGCAACCTTTCACACCCAATGCCCTGAAGCAAACATAACAGACTATGAAACTTACTCCCGCACTGCCCCTACACCTCTATCGATAAGCCAGAAATAGCACCCTGAACTCCCTCTACAGGCCACTAGAACACCTCTTAAACGACCTGCACACACTGGCACCTGACCACTGCTAAACTATGAACACTAGACCAGCTCACACATACCCACAACACTTGAACAAAGACATGGACAAAATCATAAACTCACTGCTACTGCTGCTAGCATCAAGCACATAACACACAACAAAACAGAAACCAAGCAAATTCCCCTGATCATCCTCATACTTATGGACCTGACCAAAACACCCTGAACCCTGCCTAGCTCCTTTCACTCTCTCCTACTCTTAAACTCCAGGAAACTATACCCAGAACCCCTGAAATGACCCTGCTACAGCTTGCACAATCCACCACCAGGATGCTTTCTCACACACCTGCACCTGCACCAAACTTCCATAGACACCCCTGCTAACCAAAAACTCTCTCCAATGATACCTGCAAGTCAAGAACTAGTCTCCAGACCTGCAACAACAACAACAGCTTACTTTCCAACCTAAAATAGCTACCAGACTAAAACTGCAAGATCACCAAACTCCCAACAACCTGCAGCTTCTTTCACAGCCTATACCACCTCACAAACCCACCTGAACCTCCTTAATACTACCTGCTACCTATTCTCCATTACTAGCAGAACAGCATCAAGCCTCCATACACCTCACTGCTACCAGGAAACAACAAGAATTCACCTTTACACCTGAATAACCAGGAACAACAGAAACCCTCACTCTATAGCTATGCTCTCTCTTGAACAGCCTGAACTCACAAACCAATGACCAGACCTACACACACATCTGCATACACCCAAACTCCTGGACACAAACCAATCAAAACCTTCTGCTCACTTCTTCTTGAATAACTAGACTAACCTGCAACATTTAATACAATCCCTAGACAAATCTCCACATACCCCACTAATTCAAACCAGATCCAGGAGCAACATAGTTACAAATGCCAGCCTTTATGTCTATGAAATTCCACAACAACTGACTCATCCTGACACGATTGAACAAATAGCCATGAAAAGACTTTAAAGCATGATTCAAACATTTTGAAATAATGCCTAGCACTGTTTACATCTTTATCAGAATCTGATAATGTCACCAGAAGGAAATTTTTCAGAACAACTAACAAGCTGTTAACTGAAAGCATTATATGGGTTAATTTTAAGGAAATAAAAATTTCATGGTTATGTAACCAACCAGTAAACAGAGCTAATCACTGCATAACAAGGACATAGATTTAAACATTAGCTACTTTGTATAGCAAACATGATCTTTTCTTTCAACAGAAACACATTTAGGTGATAAGAATCGCATCTTTAAAACTAGATAATCTAGAGAAGAACCTACTGATCATTCTTTTATTAAAGTTGCATAATCACAGAGTATTACCTTTCTGTGGGCAGCGAACGAAGGGCGAGGATCCGAAACAAACGCGACTCGACTCACAGAAAGGGGATAACTCAAGTAACGGAGAAGCGACACCAAAACTTTTTGAATCAGTCGAAAGGATTCTTCACCTTAAAATGAGATATTATTTTGTTTTAAAATGTGCTAGTGTTTTTCTTGCTACTGCTGCTGCTATGCCTATCCCTCTCTGCTGCTGCTAAGAACTCCCTCTGCTGCCTAAAAACTGAACCCCCCAAAAAATGAGTAAATAAGAACAATATATACCTGAAAATTTAGGATTTTCGGATGGTGCTCAATTCCCAAAATCAACCCCCCAATTTCGACCTTTTCTTTGTAGGATAAGTGTTAGATTCGTCTCTTCAAATAAAGGTGGCACGAATCCAATCCTTATCAATACAAAATGGCAGTTAGAATCGATCTATGGCCTGGATCGAACTTCTTTCAAAATGGACGGTGGAGATTTGAAACTCGGGCTTTGTACGGAAAAAGTGAAGAGGGAACGTGGAGGGGACCAGTGTACGAGTTCTTGGCTGTTTGTGGTAGATTTTGGGGGGAAAAGAAATGAATCGCAGGTCGATCGGGTCAGGGGAAGAGGGAAACGGGTTAGGGATTTTTGATTTAGGGAAATGCTTAGGGGTTGAGGCTGAAATAGGTAAGTGGGCCGGGTTGGAGTAATGAGCTGTGGGGAAAAGCTGAAATGTAATTGTGTATATGGATAAGGGGTTGCAGAAGTAGGCTAGGTTTAAGAGGGAGGAGCAAAACTAGCCCCTTTTATGATAATTAATTGAGTAAAAATATTGCGCGGTGGGATAGGAATTAGGGTAGGCCTTGCAAAATTTGGCCTTTTTCCTCCGAAATTAATCAACTACATTTAATTCTCAAAATCGTCCATTAATTAGATAATTAGATATTTAATTAAAATTTTCGGGATAAAATTGAGTGTCAACATACTCAGTATATACTACATACATATTAGTGATATAACAGAATATTGTACATACTAGAGGGATATGTATTGCATATTAGTGATATTAAACTTTCAACATGCATACATACAGTATATATATTACATACATATTAGTGATATTCACCTTAGCATAATGTGAATACAGGAATATACAGTGTATACATATACCTTATGCGTTAAAACTGTATGAATATCTCTGCGATATTTTTGGAAAAATACCATCGTATATATGAATATATATATGTGGGACGATTCTTGATTACGTGTCTGATGGGATTCCTTTATTTTTAACTGGGAGATTCCATAAATATATTCAGTTATGGTTATATGATCTTTGAGAAATTCACGCAGCTTTTTAAGAATACAGGATATGCATGAACCTATTTTTTAGAATCTTTTTGGTTAGCCTTTGTTGTATATTAAATGTGTCTATTAAACATTAGGGTCATGTTATATATTTGGTTAGTTATGAAATGGTACTTTATCCCCTTATTGTGAAGTTACTAGGGGAACTTTCTAAATAGCTAACTTTTAAAAAATAATTACTTAAGTCTAGCACAGTTATTTAGTAAACTAAAATATGGCAGACTAAGAATAACAAAAGTAGCAACATTTGGTATCACCGAAAATTTCTCCTAGCAAATCTCAACAAATATTCTTTCAAATCCACCTTTTTGCCTATAATCACGCCCTAACAAAATCTCAGCAAATCTACCCTTTTTATGCATCATATCTATTTGTGGGATTTAACAAGTGAATTAGTATATTTAGATGTTTGTTTCGAATTCTATCATAAATACTAATGGTATATAATATGTATTTAAATGTGTGTCTTACTATATCACTAATACTAATGGTATATAATATGTGTATTAAAATGTGTGTGTCTTACTATATCGTTGAATTAATGGTATATTGTATATTTTTAATAATGCTATATATATTATGTCAATTTTGTATTCTTAAATATGTGTAGTATTATATTGTTACTTTATCTTTATTTATTCTTGGAGATATGAAGTGGATAATTGGTATATAATATGTTCATTTTGTGTTTAGATGTATATGTCTTATATGTACATAGAATAATAATGTTATACTGTTATTTATGATTGTTTATTATTCTTAGATGCATATACTAATAAATATTTACTCCAAGTCCGCCTAGTCGTAGATGCTCACACTTGCCCAATCAAAAAATTCTGATTTGAAAGGAAAAAAGAAAGTTATAATAAGATATGAGAGAAAAATACATTGTATATAGACAATGTATTTTATGTATAAATATGGTGTATCCTATATAAAAAAGTATATAAAGTGAGTGTAAAATTAATATACTGCATATATTTTTGGGGAAATTTCATATCTAACCAAATATATACCATGACCCTACATTCAAATAGCCATTGAACATCTCCACATATGCTAGCCAAAATTTACCCAATATATTTTTGCTTTCTAATCTACCATGTACTGTATATTCATTATTTCAAAATATATAATATTATGTATAAAATATTCTATTGATATGAGTGTGATATATTCTACATATTTATGATATTTATTTAAATATATAATATATTGATATTATTATACATAAAATATTTTGTTGATACAAGTGCAATATATTCTGCATATTTATGAGATATTATTTCAATAGATAATATATTGGTAATATTATACTTAAGATATTTTATTAATACAAGTGAAAATATATTTTGCATATTCTACATATTCTATTGATATGAGGGACACGAGGTGCCATTTCTTGATTGGTGACCTATTTAAGTGATAAAAGCATAAGGAGAAGACATATCCAGATTTTACATGGTATAAACACGAGATATGTATAAATTTTTATCTAATATATATATATATATACACACACAAAACTACACCCCTATATTACAAAACAATAGCAATATTTTTCAAATTACGAGGCATGACAATATTTTTCCTAGCACATTTCAGAAAATACAATATATTTCACTTTCATTTCCCCAAGTCTAACATCTCAAGTACAGCCCACCACCCCAAAGGCATCACCCACACAATCAATTCACCTAAAATAAACAGAGGATACAAACCGCATCCCTCTCCGATTCCTTCTACGACGGCATTTACAACAGCCCCGAACGAAACCCCAACCATTACAGCGGCGGCTCCGCCCGATATCAAAGGAATAAAATGATTCTCTCCGTCGCATTCGTTCACAATTCTCGAATCGCCTTTTTCTTATCGACGGTGTTGAGGATTAACGTGGCGATACCCGGAACCAGCAGGACTGGGTCGAGAGTCCACTACTTGAAACTGAGATTATGTTTCTTATTGCTTTGAAAAAGCTACGGATCGTTATCGAAAGTTGAGGACAGTAATGCTTTAGAAAATGAAGAGAAAAGGATTTTGTTAGATTTTAATATTGCGAGAGCTAAAACAGCTGGAAGTTCCTGATGGGAATTTAGATGTAGATTTGTTGAGTCGACCGAAAAATGTGTTAATTGCTATGGCGGAGAATTATAAGGCTTTAGCAAATCAATATTTACTGTTTGGAAAATATGTGCTTTTGAAAAATAACGTTTCTGGAGTGAATGAAGCGCTGAGGTTAATGAACGATGCGTTGGTATTGTGTGAGAGAGGGTTTACAGTTGTGAAGAGGAAAGAGGAGACGTTGAGTTTGAAGGAATTGAGATCGAAGGTGCTTAGAACATATGATACAATCAGGGGTCGTGGTATTATTATATTTACTCCTATGAATTATTTAAGTTTAAATTAATTTGCTTAATTATTCAGCTTGTTTCACGTGTAGATGGTTTATTATTTCTGAGTTGGTATCGTGTTATTTTTGCCATTTGATGATGCAGTTCTTCTGTGTGTTCACTGAAACATCATTGAAACAATCTAAAATAGATGTTGAAACATTCTGAAATGGTGTTGAAACACTATGATACAGTCTTAAAGGGCATTGAAACAGTCTGAAATGGTGTTGAAACACTATGATACAGTCTGAAACGGAGTTCAAACAGTCTGAAATGGTGTTGAAACAGTATGATACAGTCTGAAACGATATCGAAATACTATGATATAGTCTGAGACGGAGTTGAAACAGTCTGAAACCGTGTTGAAACAGTATGATACAATTTGTCTGAAACGGTGTTGAAACACTATGATACAGTCTGAAACAGAGTTGAAATAGTCTGAAACGGTGTTGAAACAGTATGATACATCTGAAACGATATCGAAATACTATGATATAGTTTGAGACGGAGTTGAAGCAGTGTGAAACTGTGTTGAAATAGTATGATACAATCTGAAACGACATTGAAATACTATGATACAGTCTGAAACGGAATTGAAACGGTCTGAAATGGTGTTGAAACAGTATGATACAGTCTGAAATGGCTAGTAAAAAAGTCTGAAATAAAATATAAAAAATAACGTAAAACAATGCAAAAAAGGTGAAATAGTTTAGAAACAGTGAGAAACAACGCACAAACGGGATGAAAAAATACTGAAACAATCTAGAAACAACTAGATACAGTCTAGAAATAGTTAGATAAGGTGCAAAATAACCTGAAACGGTGCTGAAACAACCTGAAGCAGTGATGAATCAACGTAGATAGAATGAGATACAATTTGATACCGAGCAAAAATAGTGCAGATACAACGAGATACCTCGCAGAAACATTTTTAAATAGCTAGTGAAAAAGTCTGAAACAAAATGTAAAAAATAATGTGAAACAACGCAAAAAATGTGAAATAGCTTACAAATAGTGAGAAACAACGCACAAACAGGATGAAACAATGTTGAAATAGTCTAGAAACAGCTAGATACCTTCTAGAATAGTTAGATACGGTGCAAAACAACCTGAAACGGTGCAGAAACAGTGAGATACAATATTGAAACAACCTGAAACAACGTAGATACAGTGTTGAAACAGCGAGATACAACATTGAAATAGTCTGAAATTGGGAGGAGAGAAAGTGAAATTGGGGAAAATGGTGGGATTAAAAGTGAAATTAGGAGAAATGGGAGGAGGAAAAGTGATATCGGGGGAAATAGGAGGAAGAATATAGGGCAATTAACAAAAGTATACAAGCTAACAACCTTCTTTACACAGAAATGTCAACATTTCCCCATTTACAAAACATAGCAACATTTTTTTAAAAAACATAACAAAAATACATAAAAAGGGTGCTAAAAAGCCTAGATTTTGCTTCTACCACTCCCAGCCACCACCCCCATCACTGCTGCCGCCTCCAGCCTCCAGGGTGAGGAAAATGTTATAGTTAGGGTTTTGTTTGATATGCTATGTTTGGTAGCATTTGATTAAGTATTGCTATGTATAGAAAAGGGTAAAAATATTGCTATTTTTCTAAAAACAATTCCCTAAATTGACATAGAGTGTAATTTGCCCAAGAATGTAAGAGTTTGCTATGTTTTTGCTATGTTTTGTAATTAACTTTTTCTTTCCTATATAATGAGTAATTTTACTAAAATATCGCTATGTTTTGTAAATTACTTTTAGAATTTGTACTTTTATGTAAAAATTCCATCTAAATACTCCCTCCGTCCCAAATTAGTTGTCGCTTTAGGAAAAATGGTGTGTCCCAAATTAGTTGACACTTTAGGATTTCAAGACAAAAATTGTTAGTCTTTTCCAACTATACCCTTAATAATTAAAAAAATTCTCAACAAAATTTAATAGTCAAACATTAAATAGGGGTAACATAGTAAAATACACACTCTATTTAATGATTTTCTTAATGGGCGTGAGGAAGCTAAAAGCGACAATTAATTTGGGACGGAGGGAGTATATGTAAATTATAAGGCTGATTTGCAAAAATATGACACGGAAAGCAATGGTTTGCCTTTTTGCCCGCGCTAACAGATGGTTAGCAAAAATGCCCCAATTAAGATTTAAGAAAAAAATCCGGGGCCAAGACTTGCCTTTATATTTTTCCGCTTTTCAACGCTCATCCCTTCAAGTATTGGCAATACTTGGCCGTTAGTCTTGGCAAAAAGGCAAGACTTGCCATTGACCGCTGCTTGATTTGCCAACACTTGAATAACGAGTGTTGGCAAAAGACAACACTTGCCGCACTTCGTCCTAAGTCTTGGAAATTTTCCCCTTCCAATTTTCCCTGGATTCTCGCTATATAACTTGAAGTATTGGCAAAACAGCACTTGCCCTTGAAGTATAGCCAATTGCCAAGACTTACAAAATTTTTGCCTTGAAGTCTTGGCTCCGGACTAAATAAGGGCATTTTGCTAAAACATTTTTTAGCGCGGAAAATTTTGTAAAACCACTCCTTATGGAGGACATGCGGTGAAATTTTTTGGAAAGTGCGCTTAAGCTTTATTTGTTTGCACTTAATGGGTTCTGAATCTTAACATTTAGATATTAGTCATCATTAAATATGTCTTTTTTACGTCTAAATCTCAAGCATTCAAATTTTAATCATCAAGTGCGCTTATATTTTCGTCACCACTTAATGGTTTTGACTAGATTTGAATCACTCGTATCGTGATATTTTTTTTGTACAAACATGACTATTAGTGCCGCTATATTTAACCAGCCACCACTAAACAAGTATCACCACCACTCAACCACTGCTGTCATGGGTGAAATTGAATATTTGTGTTTTATAATATAATATTTATAGTCTAGTATATAATCATATGTATGAAAAATAGTGTATAATTTTGATACATGAAACAACTGTAAAAGAATAGGGTACAGGCGAATCGTTTATTTATGTTATTCGATCTGTCTAAAAATCTAGATGTAGGTAAGTATTTCAAAATCGTCCAAGTATAATTTTCAATTCAATTATTTGAATATTTGCACTAAAAAAATATGGTAAGCAAGTATACCTTATTAGTATTAGTACTACTATATAGACGTGAAGAGGGGGGGGGGGGGGGGGGGAGGTTGGGGTAGTTTTTGCACAATTTAACAGCCAAGAAGACAATTTAAGGGATATTAGTTGACAGTATAGTCAGTCCTAACAACAACTTACCAACCAAGTAAACATTTAGAAGTATTAACTGAGATGTAGCCAATTTTATTAATTGAAAAATCTTCATAGCTTCAAAATATGCAAAGTATTTGAACATGGATCTTACAAATTTTTCCTAGAATTTGAATTGTTGCAAGTGAAACTCCGAAAATATAATGAAATTTTTGAGATATTTAGCATACAAATGACTTTTCTAATGCAAAAAAAGAGCAACAATTTGTATAAAGAAAGTAGTGATTTTATTCACCTATTTTTAATAAGGGATAATTATACTAAAAGATAAGCAAATGACAAAAATTACCAAAAATTGCTTATATTTTTGAATCTTAGCCGAGCTATCACTCTTTTTCGAGATAGCAGTCTGCCGCAAGTTTATACAAGTTTATACAAATTATACAAATTTATACACGTGTATAAAATTATATAAATTTATATAAGTGTGTATATGCGAGTGAATAAATATGTATATTAAGGATATTTATATGAATTTTTACTTTTTTTGTGTATATTTTTGTATTTCTCTCATTGCTACGCATTTATCTATGTATATTCATGTATAATTTATTTTTAGAGGGAGATTTGTGTGTATAAACTTGTCAAAAGCAATGATTTAGACGCAAGAAACAACATAAATTCAGTAAAATACAAAAAAGTACCGACACCACTGGCGGGGAGGGTGTCTGCCGGCGGCTAGTGGCTGAGGAGAGGGAGATTTGGTAGCTACGGTGTTTTTTATGAAGGAGTGCTAAAATTTGTAATTTTAGGGATGGGTGCTCTGCATGAAAAAAAATATGGCCTCCTGTTTGCAATTTTAGGTAGTGGGCTGTCTATTTTTGAAAATTTTTCTTTTAATAATTCAAGGATTTTTTACTTTAATATACAAATTTGACCACTTAATTACAAAAAACTAGCAATACTTTTCAAATTACAAGGTATAACAATATTTTTTTAGCACATTTTACACCAACCAACACATTTCAATTTCATTTCCCAAATTACAACATCTCACTTACTCTCTCTTCCTCCATCATCCCACCCCCACCACCACCCCACCACCCCAGCGCCATTCACCTCCACCCCTACCCCCATTACGAAACTGATACAAACCCACATTTTCTCCATCACCCCACCCCCACTGCTCTCCCCCACCACCCCAGGGCCATTCACCCATACAAAGCCATATTTTCTCCATCACCCCACCCCCCTCCGCTACGCCACCACCCAAGCACCATTCACCCCCCCCCCCCCATTATGGAACTGATACAAACCCATTTTTTCTCCATCACCCCACCCCACCGCTACCCCCACCACCCCAGCGCCATTCACCCCCACCCCCATTACGAAACTGATACAAACCCGCATTTTCTGTACATACTCAGTAAACTGAGCTCTGTAAATTCACCAAAAACATATAAAAATTCAAAAAAGTTATGAGAAATCGAAGAATAAAACTATTGAATCTAGGAAATTGAACCTGTTGCCGGCTTCACCACTAGCTCCCATAAGCTTATAAGAATCGAGAATCATGATTTTTTCTTCGTTAAATTTGTGAATTAGTACGCTATTCATAGGCGATGAATCAGCCACCATTATTGCGGACTATATGTCAAAGAAAAGGTAAAGCATTTGTTCAGTAGCTACAGTGATTTTGCTTTTGCAGCATAGAGTTTAGATGAGTGAGATGAGTTTGGCAACTAACAAGTCAGCTAACTAATAAAAAGGTCATCTTTTTGAAAAATTGAGCAGAAATAAATAGCAGCACCTGAAAGCAACATATATCTCATTCAATTTGCTTCTCAAAGTTTAGTGTCGGTTCAATCCTAAATTAATTCTTAATTTACATTGTTACGTCAATTAATATAACAAGTTGTATGGGTGTAAGTAGGTATTGATGATTTGAGAGTGTAATTACATGTTTAGACAACTTGAAACGGTACAGAAACAGTTTGATACAGTGCTGAACTCAACCTGAAACAGTACAGAAATAATTTGATACGGTGCAGAAACAACCTGAAATAGTTAGATACGGTGCTGCAGAAACAGTTAAAACGGTACAAAAACAGTTATAAACAGTTGAAACGGTGCAGAAAAAGTTAGATACGGTGCTGCAGAAACAGTTAAAACGGTGCATAAACAAACAGTTAGATACGGTGCTGCAGAAACAGTTGAAATGGTGCAGAAACAGTTAGATACGGTGCTGCAGAAACAGTTGAAACGGTGCAAAAACAGTTAGATACGGTGTTGCAGAAACAGTTGAAACGGTGCAGAAACAGTTAGATACGGTGCTGCAGAAATAGTTGAGATACAGTGAGATACATCGAGGACGGGATGAGGAAAAGTGAAATTAGGGAAAATGATAGGAATAAAAGTGAAATTGGGGGAAATGGTGGGAGGAAAAGTGAAATAGGGAGAAATGAGAGGAGCAAAAGTGATAGTGGGGGAAATAGGAGGAAGAATGTAAGGGTTTGGTATGTTATGGAAGAATATTGCTATGTTTTTGCTATATTTGTAATTAACTTGTGTTTTCCTCTATATAGGGTTATTTTGCTAAAATGTTGCTATGTTTGGTAATTAAGTTCTAAAACTTGTACTTTTATGTAAAAAAATCCATAATTCAATGAGTTTTCAAGTACTGAACTTTTTTTTGTTGTTGCTAGAGACAGCATAATAACATATTAAGGTTCAGACTGACCAACATTACAAGAGTGACCCTTTCTCTCCCTAAGGCGAGAGGAGGAATCATAATCTAGTTCAGATAATACAAAAGATGGTGCATCACTAAAACATAATAAAGAGTCATGAGAAGCATTACAACCAAATTTAGATAATAAGTCAGCAACAAAATTCGCTTCTCTAAAGACATGCTTGGCTTCATTGCATCCAAGCTCAGATAACAAGGACCTGCAATCATTCAAGATGTTAGAAAATGTTTCATTTGATCCTTGCAACATGAGAATAAGGCGATTAGAATCAGTCTCCACTTGTAAAGGCTGAAGATTATGGGCTTTCGCCATATAAAGTCCTTGAAATAAAGCTGATAATTCTGCATGAATGACAGATGATGTTGGGAGATGCTTTGCAAATCCAAATGACCATTCACCTCAATGATTTCTAATTACACCACCTATGCCCCCTTTTACCATTTTTTTGGTTGAACCATCAGTGTTCAGCTTGTAAAATCCTTGATCTAGGGGGTGCCATTTGATGTAAATACTGCTCAAGGATCTAGTTCCCGATGGAGGATGATTGAGATAGAAGAACTCCGCAGCTTGAGCTATACATGCTGACATACTAACAGCAAGAGACTTATTTTCAAAGATGTTTTTGTTCCTACTAGTCCACCCTAATTAAGCTTATAGGCATGCATTTAATGTTGGGTGAGGAACTAGCATTGGAACATATATGAGCAACTCATTCAATTAAGCTTTGGGATGAAGTCAAACCCAGGTGAGTCCAAATGGGTTTACCATTCTTAGGGCATTCGACAAACAGATGGTAGATTTATTCTTGAGAAAAGGGGCAGTGTTTACAGGTATCTAATTCTATAATATTATGTTTGAAAAGTTTTTGAGCGGTGGGGAGCTTGTTGTGGCTGAATAACCACATAAAGTATTTTATTTTGTTTGGGATATGAAGTTTCCAAACCCAATTGGATTTGGATCCTTGCAGGTAGAGTTTTATTGGTAGCTAGTTTTGAAGCCCACAACGGAAAAACAATTAACCTAAGGAAATTGTGATTATCACTGGCCTGGACCTGGACCTGTCCTGATACAGACCTACTGGCACTGGTAATTCAATAACTGTAGCTAAATCTAAACATTTAATATGTTACTAATAGATACCTATATGACTTATGTTTTAACATATCTAATGCATTACAAATTCTGATCTTTCTCACGTATCTTTTACTTTATTCTATTGGTCACTCTCTATTTACTTGCCGAAGCCATATAACTCAAAATGATTTTAGTCAACGCTTAGGAGTGATTATTATTTAGTCATAGTTGAATGATCAGTTACTTGATTCATTATAAATTTTACACATAAAAATTTTAATATTTAAGAATTCATATGTAAATAAAAAATATTGGAGTTGAATTTTCACTCTGTTTTTCAAATTGATCAGTTACTTTGACGACATTCGAATAACGATGTCTGTCAGAATTTTGTCTACTATAGTAATGAAATCGTGCAACCGCGTCCTTGTTTTTATCTCATACATACCCGTCGTTTGGTGAAACTAAAATAAAAATAAAAATACAATAATGATAATGATAATAATAATATATTATATTATTATGTTATAATAATAATAATAATAATATTATTATTATTATTATTAGATTACCACAATTCAGAATGTCATCTCTTTTGTGAGAATACACCTATAAAAGGAAGTCACAAGGTTTTTCTTTAACCTATTTACAGTGTTAAAGTACTCATTTCTTCTCTTTTCTCTACAACCGTAATAATGTTTCCCCATTTTCCTCTTGCCAACAATGGAAACGTTCAGTTTCAAAATAACGATCTTCAAAACTATCGCTCCAATGAACAACCAATGGTGCAACCATGGCAAAGAAATCACGAACAACTGAATAACATACCAATATTGGCTAATTACCAACCTTTCAGATTTTATGGGGGATTGAATTTGATGAATAATAATATTGATAATCCTCCTGCTCCCATCAATTTTAATTTGGCTAGAGTTGAACAAGAAGTTGATCAACAACCTAGTAATGTTGGATCGACCTCTCGAAGTACCACACCTCGTCTGAAATGGACTAGAGAGTTGCAAGAAAAATTTGTCAATATTGTTGATGAACTTGGCGGCCCGTGGGGTTAGTAACTTTTAATCTTATATATGCATTTCTATTTTTATGTTTTCACACATTGCAGTTTTTTTTCCTTGCATAAACCTTTGTGTTTGCATGTCCGATGCACTCCTAGCGGCTAGCATGTAGATCTATCTTTTTCGTTTTGTTTCTTCTGGTGCCCCCTTTTTTACTTTGAACAGGGCTTGACTAAGTTGAATACGCATCAAGAAGCCCCACTTTAGAAGTCAAAGTGTTTCATAGCAGAGGCGGCTCAATTCTCTGAGCGCAAACTCAAAATTGTAATTAAAAAGGAGTGATATTTATCACCCCAACACAACATTTAGTGTCGTAGATCTGCAATTTTTATATATATTTTTTTGTAAAATACATCAAATTTGCGCGCATAAATTTTTATCACATCGGTTTAAGTTAACTACAACATGTAACTTTTAATAATAAAATTAATAAGGTAATTTACATGATAGATTAAATAATTAACCATAATAGTTAAGTTGCACTTATATATATATATATATATATATATTCTTCTTTTAAAAAAAAATCTTTAGAAAGTATTTGGCCGAAAGGAAAGTCCTCCATTTAATTTCTTTCTATTTAAGAAGCCACTATTTTAACATTGTTACTCCCTCCGATCCACTTTATTTGATGTTTTAACCTATTTTTTTTTTTATCCACAATATTTGATCTTTTCGGAAATCAAGATAGAATTTTATAATGTTATCCCTTGCTAATAAATAACTTTAAACAAAATGCTAAGTAATAATAGCTTGAATAAGAGCTAATATAGTCAATTACATTACTAATTAATGCTAAAAAAGTGATTTTCTTAATATGTCTTAACTATTAATGTTTCAACTTACTAGATCTACTTATTTGTCTTTTATGGCTACTATTTTCAATAAGGATGATTTATTCAGATATTCAAAAAATTTATAAAATCATGATGACATTGCTCATTCGAAATAAATGTAAAAATAATTTTTTAATACAACTATATCATTTATAATTCTATGGCTACCTTCATCGGCTTCTGCACAGCACATCACCAACCACCTCTTTTATCAGCAACCACAACCGACACACCTCCCCATTCCAATGAATAATCACCACTATCAACAACCATTTCCAACCACCTCAACAATCACCCAACATATCTATCACTTCTACCACTAAACACTTACTAACATTCATCGCACAGCCACCTCTGTCGCCAGTATCTCCACAAAATAATTACTTATAGCCATTAGCGAGTGACCACGTTCACCAACCCGAATTACTACCAACCACCACTTGCACCAATTATTCTAGACCATAGGTTACGATTAACAAATTTTCATTAATAAGCTTTTTCTGTCTTGTCTTAATTAGCTAACCTCATTGTTTCCCTTTTCGACATAAATATTTACATACGTTTATTCTAGTCTTTATTTTGGGTTCAGTTTGAACATTTGGCATCTGAAATTCATGTATTTCATTATTGTATTCTGATGTTTTAGTGATATACAACTGAGAGATATGAGTTAACTGCGTAAATTGATAAATAAACTGTTTTTCAACATTTAATTATTTGTGTCATATTAATTGTTGTTTTGTTACTGCATATATTTTTTCATAGCTTAACTAATACAATATGGTGTTTATTTATTGGATTGTAACTTATACACTAAATGCATCATAAAAATTATAAATAAATGATCTAATTTAATTTGCTGCGAGGTTCATTGCTTTATTTTTCGCGTTATCAATTCACTACTGCGTATGGTAGTTATCTATATTCATCTTTTAAATGAACCAATTTTTTTTTTACTGTCAGATATAAAGAAAAGCTCCTATTTATTTCATGGTATATTACTATTCCAAAACAATAATAATCTTTTAAACTACTCTTAGTGCTAGTTCTAGGCAATATATATTATTCTTGTAATTGAATTTTAATTTATTTACAGAAGCTAAACCAAGGGCAATTAAGAGAAAAATGAAAGATGATACCATTAGTCTCCGTCATATTAGAAGTCATTTACAGGTGATCTTATAACCTTACCGTTTCATCTTTAATTCTTGCATAGATATATTTATGATCATCCAATCTAATATTATTCGAAATATATTATTGATTATT
This sequence comes from Petunia axillaris subsp. axillaris, assembly GCA_029990575.1. Lineage (NCBI taxonomy): Eukaryota > Viridiplantae > Streptophyta > Magnoliopsida > Solanales > Solanaceae > Petunia > Petunia axillaris. Next base: position 3,626,530 of record JARKNS010000001.1, on the reverse strand, counting down.
TTACAGAAGTATAGAAGTGGAGATGTCGGAGGAAAGAATTCCACAAGTATGTTAGCTTTCTCCCTTTCTTTCTTTTTTCTTAATTTCATGCAAATTCCTGAAACTGCCTATCTTTTGACCAAATGCACTAATATGAAAAGAAAATTAGCTAGCTTGTAAAGATTTAATCGTAATACAGAGTCATGTAAAATTATTTCATGTATTTGAGATTGTAACAAATAACACAACGTAAATTATTTTGAAATAGCATTTGCTTTACAATTTGATCCATTATTTCAACTTCAAGCTTTTGAAGTTTGAGACAGGTTTGAAGAATATAATATTTCAAGTGAAATAATAGTTTCAACTCGCAAAACTTTAATTTTTTTTCTCCAAATTAAAAAATTCAATTTGCTTTTAAGTTGCTTAAAAAAAAATGCTTTTAAGTACCATTTTTCAACTACTTCAAATTCTTTTTCTCCTCAAATTTCAGATGCATATGTGTGAGTGCTTTTTTTCCACCTATGTCTTTTGAGTGATTCATTAATTTTAAATAGGGCATCTAGCCGTTGATAAGAAACAAAAGAAGCTGCTCCCAGAAATTGAGGTAAGTTTATTATACATTTATTATTTATTTTAAGGAATACGAATAATATATGAATCTAAAAGTACTACTGATATATGAGTGAATGGAGTTCAATGACAATCATTTGATGACCGTAAACAAATATGTAGGAACAGATGAAGCAGGCTGCTGAAACAAATGTCCATAAAAAGAAACATTTCGAGGATCAAGCTGGTCCATCCAACATGCCCATGACTACACCTACTCCTCTTATTGTTGCTCTAGAGAAAGAAAACACGGCTAGTTGAGCCTGTTTTGAAAAATTTTGTGGATAAATTCTCCGTTTGTTGAAATTGCCTCCATAATATTTTGAATTGGTGATCGATACATGGTGTTTTTTAATTAGACTGCTCAAGTTTTTTGTTATTTCCTGGTTTTGAAGTCGGTTGAACTTGAATATCTTTGCTTGACTTGAATATCATCAATTTCGAAATTTTAATAAAAGCTAAGTTTATAAGCTGCTTATATTTGAGCTTTGTTTTCTTTGTTGGAATTGGATATCTTTGTTTTTAAAGTTATAATAAAAGCTGACAGTATCGGCTCCTTATATTTGGGATTTGTCTTCTTTACTTTATTCCTCCATTTAATGTTTAATTCGGATTTCTTAATAGGATATTTTAAGAATTTAATTCAATTAATTATACTACTTATTAAATATAATGTTCATGATTGTATCATGAATATGCATATATTAACAATGATTTTCCTTTAAAAATTTCTTCTTAATTTCATAAATTATGACAACCGAAAAAATCATAATAATAAACTTTTCCTCTCAAATACTAAGAGCCTATTTGACCAAGCTTCACTATCAGAAATATATCTTTCCCGACTGCCGAAACGATTAGAAATTAGTCGAAAGTCATCATTTTTCCATCGATTTTCATCCGAACAGGTGCAGTCAGAAAATTATTGGTAGAAAAATTTTTCCGACCAAGATCGGTAGGAAATCAGTCAAAAAATATTAATAAAATTTATTTTAAGTAAGAACATTTCCAACCGAATTAATCCAACTATTCTTGGATTGGAATTTTCAAACTTTCGACTGAGATGGTCGAAAATATTCTTGATCTAACATTTCCAACCGAATTAGTCCAACTATTCTTGGACTGAAATTTTCAAACTTTCGATTGAGATGGTCGAAAATATTCTTGTTCTATTTTTTTAAAATTTTAAGACCGACATGAGAAAATTTGGATAACTTTTCTTATCAATTCGATCACAAATCTGGTTAAAACTTGCAAAATAAAACCTACAATCAGAGGAGTCACCACCTGTCAATTCAAAACAATGCAGCAACCAATAAACAACAGGCTTCTACCAGTCTTAATTTCTTTAAAGAAAGTCTAAACAACACTTGTTTAACACATCTAACACAAGTCTAAACAACAGACTTCTACAAGCCTTAACTCTTTTAAACGACAAGTCTAATTATAAGTTAAATACATCTAAGTATAACGATCAAACAAGTTTAACAAAACAACCCACAAGTCTAAAAATAGTAACACTTCATTACTACTCAGTTTCCTCAAGGTCAGACTCGGACGCAGAAGTGTATCGACGTTTGCTCTTGCCCTTGCCCTTGCCCTTACCCTTGCCCTTTCCCTTTCTCTTTCCCGATTGCTCCGTCATAAAGTTCTTCATCATATTCTCCATCGCTTTGAAATTTGTCTCTGAAGCTTTACGATCATCTTCGCACGCTTTCTTTAGCGCTTCTATTTTATTGAGCAACCACCTCTTGAGAATGAGAAGATCTAGAAGAGTAAGTGCTAGTCAAATCTGCTTTCAGTATACCCGGGCAATATTGTGATCCAAGGTCGTATGCTCACCAGTCACCTCCAACCATAGTGAAGGTTCCTCATCAAGTGACAGCTAGTTGGGGCAGTGCTACCAGATTCGGATGCATGAATTGAAATCCATTCTTGCTCATGGGCTAGACAGTCCTCCTGAAATAAATTTAAAAACAAGAATATATATAAATATTGAAGGATTATATAATCAAGTTTGAAGTTAAAATCTCACATATTCTGTTCTAGCGCGATTCTCTACCCACGCTTCATTACCGGCATCACCCTTTAGTATATGCCTCTTCTTAAAGAACTCAGCATAGACATTGGGCGCCCTTCTTTCTTTTTCTGCAAAATTAAAAGAAGAGTTAGATAAAAAATTAATGACAGTCAAATTTAAAAATATATATATAATAAATAAATTACCAATTTCATCTGCTTGAGTCACTGCACTAACTGAACCTCCGGTGTGCAACGATCCACCCTTTTCAGAGGCTCGAGCTTCATTTCTTGGTAGTTCTTTTTTTTTGAAATTCTTCACTCTCTTAGTATTTCATCATTTCACTCCAAGGTTCCAGGTATATCCAATTGCACTTCTCTCCAGACATTTGACATTGATAAGGGTACCTTTGACTCTATTAGCGTATTAGCCAAGAAAATTATTTTGTATTCGAGCATCATAACGTGTGTCCCACACAGACTTTATCTGAAATAATTAATAATATTATCTTAAAAAAGTGTCACTTAACTAAATTATTAAAGACATAGTTTATGCCTTATATAATTTAAGCATCTCAATCTTGATTGCCATGGGTACCTTACCATAATATAAATAAATATATTCAATAATTAAAATTTTTAAATATATTAAATGATTAAAAATTAACAAAAATAATACTCACCTACGATCTCCTTTAGGAGCAATCCACAACCTCCTTCTCCATCGATCGTGCTAAGGTCACCAGTAGGGGTGTACAAACCAAACCGGCGAACTGCACCAAATCGATAAACCAAACCAAACCACTAACCAAACCGAAAAAAAACTCGACTAGTGGTTTGGTTTGGTGTTGGAAGAAAATAAAGTGACATATTAGGTTTGGTTTGATGTTAACAAAGAAAAACTCGAATCGACATCAAACCAAACCAAACCAACATTACATATATATTATTTTAAATTTTTTTACACATAAAAAAATAATAAAATTAACATAAAACACACTCTCTAAAGTAATTCTATTTATTATGTACCCAACACTTTAAAATATTCTAACTAATACAATTTTTGAGAATTTAATACTATATTTCTATAGTTTATTTTCAAAATTACTACTTTCATAATCTCGATAAATCTCCTATACACTAAAACAAATTAGGCCTACGGCCACACTAATTTTAAACAACACTTAAAAAGTGTTGCCAAAAATATTTATGAGCACTCTTTTTAAGTGTGGCCTTTGATTAGAGCCTATGGCCACATTTTTTAAGGCAACGCTTGAAAAGCGTAGCTTTTAATTGTAAAGGCAACACTTATATAAGGTTGCCAAATCATAAAGTTTTAACTAATTACTAATCAATGCTTTTGAAAAGTTGCTATACACTCGTACTAAAGGATACTCTTTCCAAGCGTACCCTAAAAAATTACTAAATTATTTTCATTAAAATTTCCCCCCAAAAACATTCTCCTAATTTTCAAGGATTAAATTCATATACCCGCAAAATATTTTGGCATCACTTTTCTGTCCTTTGCCTTTAGATTTAGTTCATGAAAAATAACCTTCACCTTGCTTTTCACAAGATCCACAACAGGTTTGAAATTTTTTTAGGTCTTCTTTTCCCTTTGGTTTAGTTTTATAGATGAAATAAGTCATCATTATCTTGAGATTGTTCATCATTCCCTTTGTTTAAACACGAAAAGAAAATAGGAAAAGCTAAAAATCCTCTCTTTCCTTTCAATACATCTGTACTTCTTCCTCGCGACTCTACTATGACAATCCATCTCCTTCAGGTAGTCTTGAGTCTCTGGTAAGTCTCTCGCGACTGTACAGCAGCAGTCCCATTCCCCTTCCACCTTAAGTGTAGTCTTGAGTTGTGCTTCATGTAATTGATTGAAACCTTTTGGGGTCATGATGGATCTGTGCAAACTTTTTAGAAGCTGATTGTACGAATTCCAACAAAAATTGGCAGGGTTCTTCCCTTCCTAATACTTGTACAATCAACACATGAAGAGTATGCTTGCAACATGTTCGATAAAATTCCTAAGCGATTAACAGTTTAATTTTTTCGATGTCTTGCGTAGTAAAAATATTAGTAGGCATTTTTATCAATTTGATCAAGTCTTAATATTGAATATTTTTATGTTGATGGTTTCTGTCCCGTTCTCATATATTTTCAGACTGCTCCCTTTGTTATTTGCTAAATATTTTGATTGGGTACTCTTAACTCCCTTTAGTTACCTAATGCGTTATATGTAAAGTATTTTTTTCTTATTTAGTTGCGTAACGAATATGATTACGATCAAACGCACCTCAAGTTATTTGTATAACTGAGGAACAAGAATTTCATATTACCATATGTGGAAAGATGTATAAAGTCCTCTTGCCATAGAAGTGAAATAGATAAGTAGTTTCATCGTTTTGAATTTATATAGGTAATCGTATTACCTCAAATGTTAAGTTTTGAATGAAATAATAATTTTTTTCCCAATTGTTATCAGGTGGTGATAATTTTTCTTCCCTTGTTAAATCTTCCGTATAAATCGTCTTAAATGGCTAACCAATCATCCAAGGAAGCACACCATACTTAGACCAAACTATTTCAACTCTAAATTTTTACTTTTTTTCTGAGCTCATGAACCAGGCCCTCCCTGCTTTCAACTACCTTATGGTTGGATGTAGTGCTAAGGTTAAGTCTGGTACTGTAAGGGGAATGATCTGGGTCATCTTGATACCAAACATTAGTACCTGCAAATTCATCATCTGTTAAGGTGGAAATGGACTGAAGGTTATTTGTGGTTGAATCATGCTTTTTCTTAACTCTTTTAGGTGCTATTTAAGAGTTTAGTTTTGTAAGCTGTAATATAATACCTGGAAGCATATGGAGCCATTTTTTTGCTTTATATATGAAATTGACACCACCTTTTTGAGGCAACAGGTGAAAGGTCCTCTTTTTTAGATGTGTATTTTAATTTACTTACATATATGAGCAGCTCATCTTCTTTTTTGGTCTTGTGTATTAATCTACTTGTGAATATATGAGAAATTCTTTTAGGTATTGCTAGGTAGTAGGCAAAAATAGCAAAATTGTGACCATAATGGCAAGATTGACTTCCTTGTTCTGTCAATTGCTTAGTACACTATATATTCGTCTCTTTCTATTTTTGTTTTATTTTTTGGGTGCTGCCATGGGAATCAGAAACTGTTGGTATGACTATTTCCCTGCGCCACATGTGGTGTTGGAAACAAAGACCTTTGGAAGTACTGTATATAATTCTTATCATGTATACATCTTAGTTTACACATATAAGCTTTTCTTCACTACTTCCTCACCCAACTCCATGTTACCTTTCTTACGGAGTGTAGTGGAGGTTGTCTTTGTTGCCATATCGTTTGACGATTATTCTTTTTGGTGCTATCTTAGTCATAATATATGACTGTATTTTAGTCTCCTTTGAAGGAGTAGAAAAGGGAAGGTTTATTATATATCCACTCACATTTACAATATCTTTTAATACTTAAAATAAATTGGAGGAGCAAATAAAGTTCAGGGCTATAACATCTTTTTGTCATTAGGTATAAAACATAGAGAAGTTGCATAAGAGAAGTGGGTCATGTGGAAGGTTAAGTATTCTTGTAATTCTGCATCATACTCATGGATCTTGTGTGACATGCATTGTCCCAAACCAAAAATAAGGATCATTGTCCCAAATCGGAAGTACAGAAAAGAGGTGAAGAGTCCAATACTACCCTACTTTTTGTTGTTTCATTATAGGTAAGAGATTGCAGTATGGCCTATATCTGTAGGGTAGTTCCTGCTTTGGAGCTTAGTCCCCACATCAGCCATATTATATTAAGCTGTTATCTTTGAATTAAGTCATTCTGTTATGATTTACTTTTCCATTCGTTTCTTGAGTGGTGTATTAAAATCTATTTTTGTGCTTTATGTTGTTCTACATAGTGTTTTTTGGACCGGACAACTATCATTTCACTAAGCCTCATCACATCAGCTGCCCCGCCGAAAGTCAAGTCAGTAAGGTTTCATTCATGAGAAATAAATTTAAAAACAATGAGAAGTCACTTTCTCTTTCTTTATTGTCCTCTTGCATCTTAGCAATCTGGAAGGATAGTCTGTATTTGCTTTTATTTTTACATGTGATGCCATAATGTTGTTGATTTCTGATACCAGAGAAACTGAACCATTGAGGATATGCTAGAAAATCATTCCGTGGACATACCAGAAGTTCAATTCCATCAGTTGATTGAGCATTAGAAGCTTCCAACTATGCAAGTGAGATAATGTGGTTGCATTATATATGTTCTCCTTTTTCTTTTATCAAATAATTTATCTCTTTTTGTGGGATTCTAGGCCATGTGCCATTTAAATTCTCAATATAGGAAAAAATAAAAGTGGAGGCACTGAATGAGACCTGTTAACTTTGCAAGAGTACGTGTGGCACTGGTAAAATTATCTCAACACTTTTTGAAAAATCTGACTTCTATTTCTTTATACGTTGATAGAACAGCTTGATGTTTGTTTTCTTTTTTTCTTTCTTTCTATATATATATATATATATATATATATATATATATTTTGTAGCGTATAACCAATGAGAACAATGAAGAACCATCAAAGTTCGAAATGTTTATTGTAACTCGTATAAAGAAAGAGAAGGAAGTTCATCCAGATACCCAAGATACAATGGTGAGTAATGTAGAACTTTCTAGAAGTAGGAAAATGATATGCTGGACTTACTAATTCCTTGACTGCTTCTTTCGTTGGGCTTGATAGTTTTATAGAAACTGCTTTGTTCTTGAGAGAGATTCAGCACTCTGATAATGGACCATCCTTTGATACATTCACAGCTTTCTTAGGTTTACCCTTATCTGGATATTTTGGTGAAACTTCATAGTCCTTTGAAACGCTAGCATTGTGTGACTTTATACTTTATTTCTTTTCTTCAGGATCAGGAAGTAATGCACATCGGCTTAAATATTGTATTTGTTGTTTAGTGTAGTTGCTGAATTTCTGCTTGTGAGTAAAGCTTTAACTGTCTATTTTATTTTTAAACGTCTAATGATGCACCATCTTTTGGTTGAGTCATTCTAACTTTTTAGGGGATTATATCATGATGGTTTTGATGTCCCTGCTGAATCTCTGTAATGAACGTGGTCAATTTATTGTATGTTACATTTCTGTTCGATCTTTACAACACTTTCATCAGACCATGATATTTGTCTAAGATGTTTGAGAAGTTCAATAACTAAAGCTAATAGAGTATTATTACGCTGTGTTGTTTTCTTTCTTAATCAATATCACAGTCATAGTTAGATGCAAATTAATGGTACTGCTCTGTTCAAGGTATAAACAAAGCATATGTTTTTTATCAATCAAAGAGAATAAGTCCTCTGTTTCATTGTTGAACCCAGTACTATCCAAGTGAGAAAATGTGGTTGCGTTGTATATGTTTTTGTTTAAAAGACTAAGTTTTCAGCCTTAGAATGAGTTTGGACTTGCATAATGTTGCTTTTTATTTAATTACTAATGAAAAAATCATCCATATTTCTTTGATTTCGTACTTGCATACTACTACTTTCTATCTAATTACTAATTTGATTGTGCAGAAAAATATTGACGAAGCAATTGGAACAAATCGAAAATCTGGATGGAACAAGTTAATTTGAGCTTTTGGAAGTTAATGATGATGACATTTGGGCAGTTACAATGTTTATTAGATGGATTAAATACATTTGATTTTGTAAATTTCATTTCAAGCACCTTCAAATAATATGTTGTTTTAATTGATGTAGTACACAAAATATATATTGGTTTTTGAAGTTTATTGCAAGTATGCATTTGAATTATTTGTTGTTTTCTATTTATTAGTTAATTTGATTATAATGTTTTTGCTGAAATAAATGTGTATACAGGATATATAAAAAAAATATAACTTTTAACCACAAAATTGGGATCGTATAATATAAGTAATAAAAATACTTTATCAGAAAAAATACCACACTTCAAAAGTGTGGCCATAGAAATTGATGAGCCAGTGCACCTGCATTATTAGCCACACTTGAAAGGCGTGACATAAAACTTCACAAAGGCCACGCTTGAGAAGTGTAAATATTATAATAATAAGTGTTGCCATAGAGTATATTATAAGCGTGGCATTTGGAAATGAAAAGGCAACGCTTTGTTTCTACCGTTGTCTTTGCCTTATGTAAACCGTTGCCTTAGGTCAAAGGTTACGCCTCTTTTGGCCACCCCCAGAAAAGCGTTGTCTTAGGGCTGAAAGTGCGGCCTTTGGTAATAGGCCACGCTTTTTGAATGTTTAGGCCACACTTTTAGGGCGTGGTTAAAGGCATTTTTTGTTGTAGTGTCTTTGCTTGAAAAAATACCATGAAATTGTTGCTTACCAATAAAAAATTAAAAAAACTGTATAACCCGAAAAATCGAAAAAAAAAAAACCGAGAAAAATCGAGATAGAAAAATCGACTTCATTTGGTTTGATTTAGTTTATAGATTTAAAACCCGACATAATTGGTTTGGTTTAATAAATTAAAAAACCAACTCAACCCGACCTATGTTCATCCCTAGTCACCAACATCCACTCTTTATGTACTAGACGGTACAATAGCTCCGACGGACGAGGATTATGTAGGGAGCGATTTATGTATTTTACAAATTGTATTTCTCACTTTAAGCCTGCTTATTTGATTATTAAGTATTACTTTAACTGACTTGATAAGAATCTTAGATATTACTACTATAAATAAATCTCACATATTAGGAAATTTTGGTAGCAGATTAAAACCAAACAAATATTAAATAAAATTAGAAGTTGCCATTAAATAATTTTAGTAGCGGAAGATTTTCTATATCTCACAATTATCTCTAAATTAATATACAAGTTTTTGACAAAGCTAAAAATTTATCTATTTGTAAGTGAAAAAACGAAAAACAATTCTTAGTAAACATTAGATAATATAAGCTTTCAAAAAGTTAGTATCACCTGTATAGATTTATTTCCACTTTAGCTTATTCTATATTAACTCCTATGGATCCATGTGTATATATCATCCAACTTTGTATATCTTCCAACTCCATATACTATAGAATATAAAAAAAGCTCTTTTATATTTAAATGTTTAGAAAGCTCTTTTAAAATTTCATACTTAATATATATCAAAAATTTTAGGGTTAATACATGAAATGCCCCCTGAACTTGTCCCGAAAAGTCATTTACACACCAAATCTTTACGGGCGACCTTTTACCCCCTACTTTTGTTCGAAGTGAATTTATTTCCCCCCTCTTTGCACCTGACCCCGGTATGAAAGAATGTGTGAAGTGCACTCGCCCTCTGGTGATGCCATGTCATTAAAAGTTAAAACAGAATTATATCTCTTTATTAACCCCAATTAATAAAACCTTTTAATTACCCAAAAGACTTTTAACCTATACCCCCCTTTTAATTACCCAAAAGACTTTTAACCTTTTCACCCGTCTCAAAAATTACCCCACCTGATAAAATTCCCAAATCGTGAGAACCAAACCCTAGAACCTAATCGTCAATCGTCACCTCCATTCCAACTCAGTAAGAACCCTAGATTATATAGTCGATTAATATCATCTTTTACTTGCTTTTTAAATCTAATCAAAGTTTTTTGATTAATTATTTTGTAGTTTGACGAACCTACTGTAAATGTGAATCTGGAGTTGATTGGTCAAATCGTTGGATGCATAGCTAACAGGTTAGTTTCTTTGTACATTTTTCCTCTTACTTTGTCTCTTTAATTATCGTTAAAGTGCTTGTAACTGTTAAAGTGTGTGTATGTTAAATTTGCATGTTAAAATCTTGTCTTTGCTTGTCGTTGAAGTTCTTTTAAGGCATGCGTCTTAATGTTAAAGTGTGGTTTTTTTGTTGTGTTCAGGACAAAAAAATGTCGTTTGAACTGATTACACTAAGGTTTTTTCATGGTGGTAGATTTGATGAAGGGTCTGAAAATGGGTATGTAGGTGGGAGTCGGACAGATTATTTTGATGTAGATATTGATAGGTTCTCTTATTTTGAGTTTAGAGATTATGTGAGGGAACTTGGATATAATAGTGATTCTGCCTACATATATGTGAGATCACCTGCAAGTAGTAATCTAGTAGAAATCACAACAGATAGGGATATTATGGATATTGTCTTGTTCTTAAAAAATGGGGATCTTTTGGAAGTATATGTTGCTCATATGATTGAACAAGCTGTTTTGGTCCCAACTGTTCCTCTTTTAGAGTATGTGGGTGGGGAAAGCACCTCTTCTTTTGATAAAGCTAATGCCCCTTCTAAAACCAAGGCTGCCCAATCCAAGACAAAGCCTTCCCCTGCTAAGAACAAGGCTACCCCTTCTAAAACCAAGGCTGCCCAGTCAAAGACAAAGCCTTCCCCTGCTAAGACCCAACCTTCCCCTGCTAAAACCAAGGCTGCCCAGTCTAAGAAACAAGCTTCCCCTGCTAAGACCCAACCTTCCCCTGGTAAAACCAAGGCTGCCCAGTCTAAGAAACAAGCTTCCCCTGCTAAGACCCAACCTTCCCCTGCTAAAACAAAGACTGCCCAGTCCAAGAAACAACCTTCCCCTGCTAAAACCACTGATGCCCCTCCAAAAACTAGGCCTTCACCTTCCAAAAACAAGGCTGCACCTTCAAAAAAAACTATCTCTACATCAAACAACAAGTCAGCCCTTTCTAAATCCAGGCCTTCTATTTCAAAGACAAAGGTTGCCCCTTCAAAAAAAAAAAAAAGGAAAAACCAAAGTGATAGTGATGAGGATCTAACTTTGTCTAGTGATGATTATTACACTGATGAAAACAGTTCAGACTCTGATCATGTAGAATTGTTTGAGGAAGGGGATGAAGAGTATGGAAGTGATGTACATGAGGAGTATAGGTCTTTTATGGAGGTAAGGAGGAATGCAAAGAGAAGAAAGAGGAAGGATAGACCACCTGAACCTGAGCATGTTAGCAAAGGGAAAATGGGTGCAGATATTGGGTATGATGAATATGCAGCTAGGAAGAAGAGCACTTTAGAGGGGAAAATAGGTGGGGATGAGCCATTTTACCTTTCTGATGATGCTGCCAGCTTTGAGACAGATTCTGATGATGCTGATGATGAAGGAGACATAGAGGTAACACAAAAAGCTAAAGCAAGAAGAAGAAAAAAAAATTAGAGTTATCTTTGATCCAGCTTCCAAGATAATTGTGTGGGAAACTAGGCTTGCTTTTGAAAATGTCCAACAATTTAGAGAAGCTGTCACCATGTATGCAGTTCAAGAGAGGGTCAACATTGAAAAATACATAAATGAAAAAACTAGGGTGAGAGTGAGGTGTAGGAAAGGGTGTCCATGGCTTCTATTTGCTAGTAATGACTCTAGGACTAAGGATTTTGTTGTAAAGAACTATAATCCTGTTCACAAGTGTGAACTAACTAACAGGGTCAAACTTTGTAACTCCAAGTTCCTTGCCAAACATTATAAGGACAGGATAGTTGAGTACCCTTTTATAAGAGTCTTTGCATTCCAGCAGATGATTAGAAAGGAGCTTGATTTATATGTTGGTAGGACAGTTTGTAGGAGAGCTAGAAATATTGTGTTAAAGCAGATTATGGGTGATCATATATTGGAGTTTAGTAGAATTTTAGACTATAGATATGAGTTATTAAGGTCTAATCCAGGCACCACATGTGTGGTAAGGCTTAGTGAGGAATTTTCTGAAGATGGAAGAAAAGAGTTCCTGGGATTTTATGTCTGTTTTGATGCCTTGAAGAAGGCCTACCTGACTGGATGTAGACCTTTTCTTGGGTTGGATGGTTGTTTCTTAAGGTGAGTATGCAAAGGCCAATTACTTGTTGCTGTGGCAAAAGATGGCAACAACCAGATGCTGCCTGTTGCTTGGGCAGTTGTTGAGGTTGAAAACAAGTTTAGTTGGGAGTGGTTTATCAAGCTGTTGAAAGACAAAAAACAATTATTACTATGCTAGAAGAAATCTGCAAGACAAAACACAATTATTACTATGCTAGAAGAAATCAGGGTGAAGATGATGACTAGGATTGGAAAAATGAGGGAGTTTGGGATGGGTTGGGATACTGATATTTCACCAATGGCAAAGAAGGTTTTACAAGAAAATACTGGCAAGTCAATGAAGTGTAATCTTGTGTGGAATGGTGACAAAGGGTTTGAAGTGGAAGAGGAGAAGTACACACATAAGGTTGATATGAACAACCTTACTTGCAGCTGCAGATCTTGGATGCTAAAAGGCATACCATGTCCTCATGCCATAGCTGCATTACATCATAGAAGGCTGGAGCCAGTTAACTACATAGCTCACTGGTATACAAGAGATACCTACCTGAATACATACAGCTTCTTCATGCAGCCTGTAATGAACATGAACATGTGGCCTGACTCACAAAATCCATCTGTCAGGCCACCTCAAGTTAGGAAGATGCCTGGGAGGCCCAAGAAGATGAGAAGAAAAGAGCAAACTGAGAACAAGACTGGAAAATTATCTAGAAAAGGGATAGAAATGACATGCAGAACCTGCAATATGAAGGGTCACAACAAGAGGGGCTGTCATATCACAACATCTACTGCTCCAAGTTCTCAAGGTGCAAGTTCACAAGCTGCAAGTTCTGCTGCTCCAGCTCCAAGTTCACAAGCTGCAAGTTCTGTTGCTCCAGCTCCAAGTTCACAAGCTGCAAGTTCTGCTGCTCCAAGTTCTGTTGCTCTAAGTCCAAATCTGTCTCAACCAACAAAAGCAAGAGGGAGGGGTAGACCTAGTGGTTTTGTTGAAACAACTGCTGCACCACCATACAAGAGGTCAAGGATAGTTGGAATGGGAGTATTGCACACAGACAGTGGTTTTAGAATAATTAATGTAAGCTTCTTTTCACTTCTACCTTATTTACTTTAAAATGATCACTTCTAACTAATTTACTTGTTTGAATAGCCTGGTATGCCTTCTTCAAGACCTTCCGATTCCCACTTGATATCTTCAACAACTGTAATAGGGGATATTGGACATACAACAGTAAGGGGTGTCAAGTGGAAGGGAAAGACTGTTATGACTACAAACTAGCTTCAACAGTTGAGAGCACAAAAGGTTATTCCGAAAAGCTCCAAGGCATCACAATTGAAACAATCATCCTCAACTGCACAAGCTCATGACATTTAGTCCATGTTCAGATTTTTTTTTTGGATAGTTAATGCAGCTATGAATGCACTTACTGTTTGTTGTTGACTAGACCTTAATATTTCAGCAGCTGTGACTGCTTTTTAATGTTTATGTTGTTGGTAGGTATGACTGCCATATTTATGTTTATGTTATTGGCAGCTAGCTACGACTTCCCCTTTTAATATTATATTGCTGGTAGCTGAAACTGCTTTTGTTAATGAATTAGTTGGCAGCTATGTACTGCCCTTTTGTTAATGCATCAAGTTATTGCTCTTTAAGTTAAAATGTCCCTTTGTTATTTGTCTGGTTTTTATTGTATGCATTTGAATGCAATTGCAGTTCTAACAGCAGTACAAGATAGAAAAATAGCCAACAACATCTTGGTCCTTTCATTCAAAGCATTAAAAAGGTTCACTACAAGCCAAGTTATGGCAGTTTCATTACACCTTGTCTAAAACTCATAACTTGTAAGCTACCACTTAAAGCCATAATACAAACACAAATTAAAATAAAACAGACTACATTCTCCTTGAACTTGGACTTAGCCACTTTGGTCTTCCACTTCTTCTCCTTTTCTTTCAACTTTTGAAGCTCATCTTGCAAATAATTTACTTGAATTGCTCACTTGTTCATGTCAATCTTGTCAAGCTCATTATCCATTGTTTTTGGACGGTAAGGCTTCCCATTTTTCTCATAACTTTCTAATTTACTTTCAAGATCACCCATCCTCTCCAACAATTTAGGGATAACAAATTTTGATCTTTCATCAATCTCTCCGTCCCTCCAACGCCAAAAATCACAAGATCTTGGACCCTAATAAGAAGATAAATTGGAAGTAACTCAGGCTTTTAAAGAATACAAAATAATTGTAGTACTTAAGAAATTTAACAAAAACAAACACATACCCCATAATATGGGCAAACCCAATATCTTCTTCTAGGGTTCCTTGGTGTCCAAGAGGTCATCAATGGTAGGACATACCCATGATTGCAAACAACTTCTCCATTTGACTCAGTATCGTCATCTTCCATACATAGCTTAGTCAGATTTTTTGAAGGCATTTTTAACCACCCGTTTTGATGAAAAGGAGAGAAATTGATAGAATCAAGGTCGGAGTATATATGCTTTGGCTATAAAAAGCATATCTTCAGCTATAATTTGAATAGATTTGGGCAGAAATTACCTAGGGTTCTTGGTTTTTGTGGGTGTTGGGTCGAAGTTATATCTTGAATGGGTCAAAAAATTTTACAGTTGGGGGGAATATTAATCAGGCTTTTAATAGATCTACTCTTTTTTTCCTTTTTTGTTTTTGTTTTTTCCTTTAAAAAAAGGCAGATACGCGTTTGGAAATGACTGGGAAAGACGCGCTGGGGTCAGGTGCAAAGAGGGGGGAAATAAATTCACTTCGAACAAGAGTAGGGGGTAAAAGGTCGCCCGTAAAGGTTTGGTGTGTAAATGATGCAGCCCGAACACGTGCTGATCAAGTGTTCGATCCACCGAGGAGACCGATGACAAGAAGCCAAGCCAAGCTGCTGCACGATGTGCACGTTCACTTAGCCTGGCCGAAGGAAAACAATTGCTCCGAAGCTGAGTGGCCGAGCTCAAGAATCGAAGGCATTATCTTCAGATTTGAGCCCGATGGCAAAGTGACCGAGGACAAGGAGCTCGAAGACAATTGAGTGTCCGAAGGCAACAAGTGCGTGTTCGAGCAGACAATCGAGAACCGAAGCCAAGGCTTACCGAAGTCAAAGTCTGCCGAACACATTTTAACTCAGCCCTGCGTGGCTTATTTCTATTGGTCAAATGTGACCTATTTACTAGTTTACCCTTAGTATTTCCTATATAAACATTGTTTCCTTTCATTGTAAGTAACTAGTTTTTGAATATTGATGAATTGAATGAAAGTGCCGAGCACATTTCTTCTTGCCTCCGTCGTGAGCAAAACCCCGGTGAGGGCTTTTATGGACTTGTGGCTTTCGGTTAGTCCGATTGAACATTCCTCTTGATCATTCAGTTTGCAAGAGGCAATGTTCTCTTGAGGATTGTTGCATAGTATAGGTGATCCTTGTATCCCTTTCGATTGAGCTTTGAGACAGGTTCCTCACTGTTCTTTCGAAAGAAGCAAGTTTTGTCTTGCTTCTATCTTTTATCTTTCTTGTTTGTTCTTCCGCGTTTGTGCTAGCAACCCCTTCGGGATTTGCATTGCACCATCTTGGTATCAGAGCACGGCTTGAGTTTGTTCTTACAAACTCAATCCTGTTCATTATCTTCGTGCGTTTTTGTGTCTTTGTTTCCTTTTCGTGTTCTTGATTCTGTTTGAGTTGTTGTTGTTGTTATTTTACAAAAAAAAAAAAAAAAAAAAAGTGTTAAAAAGAAAATTCAAAAAATTGTGTTTGATTGTTGGTTGTTTGGGAAAAACAACCATTGATTCTTGTTCACCATCGAATTCTGAATCCAACAAGTACCCGACGTACCAATTTCGTGACTAGGGTTTCTTGGTGAATTTTGGACTGTTTTGAGCTTCATTGGTGACTGAACTCGAACCCCATTGTGTTTGGAAGAAACCGATGAAGAATGGTGGTTCTTAAGTAATTTGGGTTTAATTGTTGCTTAAAAATCGAAGTTCTCAGTTTACAATTGTTGTCCGTACGCCGGAAGATTGTTACAATCGTAACAGTGTGCGACGCGACGAGCTGGGTTTTAGCTCAAAGAACTTTGATTTCCTCCGTCGATGAAACCGGAGCTGAAAGGCGACCCAGATCTTGTTGAATTTCGTGGTCAGTGAACCGAAGTTGTTGTGTCCGTACGCCGGAGCAAGGTCACTGTTCCATTGAAGAAGAAAGGGGTTAAAATTTTAACATCAAAACCCCAGGTGAAAATTGTCGGCTGAAAAAGGAAAGTGGATAAGGTAAAACCCTATCCGTACCAAGGAGGGACCACTCTTGTACGGACAGGAGTGGGTGTGATCGAAAAAGATTCCAAAAGGGAATCAAAGGGTAGATTCTCCTAGGTTTTCACTTTCTTTCGTGTCAAATTCTAGTTGGTGGATCTTTTGAGTAATTGTCCTACTCGAGTGGATCTTTCGAGTAATTGTCCTACTCGAGGTCGTACTAACTCTTTTAAGCTGATAGGAATTCGTGCGAAGGGGTGACCGAAGTCCAAACTTTCGTAGAAATTCTTTTGACTCCCCGAGCTCAGATAAAAAGCGTCCGTTCCATCGAGTCGAACATCACTTCACTCTTCCCGAAGAGGCAGTGACTATTGTCGAACTTGAAGGATCTTAGAGGACCGATCAATCAGACGAGCCACTGTTAACAAGTCCTTGAGTGATCAAAACCGAAACCATAAATTGAGTGGACCCGAGTGCCACCCATCAAAGGTGAGGGAGTGTGTGAGGTGATTTCTAACCCTAACATTTGTTTGATCTTTGACTTGTGCAGGTACCATGGCTGGAAACGATGGCAAAAGCATTGAGAAGCCCGAGTTGTCGTTAGCCGATCTCATGGCTGCGATACAAGGCATCAGTGCCGAAGTAAGAGGAGTGAGTGCTCGAGTAACTCAACTCGAACAGGGAAGTGCGTCCGTGGCCATGCATGGGTCCGGCGCTGGAACAAGCGAATCCACTCCGATGAAACCTGAGCTGTATGCTGAGCTTCTTCGACAACATCAGTTGACGAGTGAAGCAATTCGAAGAGAGCTTAACTTGGGCAATCCCCAAGCACAACAAGACTTGGGCAATCCCCAAGCTGGAAATCAAAACTTGGGCATTCCCCGAGGAGAGAGGTTACCACTTCCAAGGGCCCGAAGAGACCTTGGTGCTGTAACCGAAGAGATTGATGAAGAGGAATTTCCCGAGGACGAATATGAGCGTGAGCCGCCATTCGCTCAACGAAGGCAAGCTCACCGAGGACGTGGAAATTTCCGAGGTCGAGGCCGAGGCGCAAATGTTAAAAGAAATATTGAGCGTGAGGCTAATGATCAAGATGATGAGTTTCCCGAACAGGCTAGAGCTGTTCGAGACTCAAACTTGAACAGTGTCAAGATCACTATTCCACCCTTTAAAGGAACTAGTGATCCCGATGAGTATCTTGAATGGAAGCTTAAAATGGAGCGCATCTTTGAAACCAATGAGATGACCGAAGAGAGAAAAGCTGCACATGCCATTGCTTCGTTCGAAGCCTATGCATCAACATGGTGGGAATCTGACAAGAGACATAGACGAAGGAATGACTATCCAGTAGTCACTACTTGGCCACAGTTGATGAGAGCTATGGATGCTAAGTATTTGAGTGCCAAATACAGGCAGACTCAAATGCAAAAGCTCTATGAGTTAAAGCAAGGGTCCAAGTCTGTCCAAGAGTACCACGATGAGTTCGAAAAGGTTCGATTGAATCTTGATCTGGTCGAAGACGAAGAACAAGCCATTATCAGATTCAAAAATGGCTTGGCTAGGGATGTGTCATCTCAGTTGAGACTCCACGTGTACCACACGTTGGAAGGTGTGTTTGATGCTGCCACCGAAGCTGAAAAATTGGTGAAGGACGAAAATGCAAACCGGTATCGAGGAGTCACTACTTCTACTCCTTTGAACCGTGGTAAAGAATGGAAGAGTCCAAACCAAGCAAGTGCTAACACTGTTCGAGATTCGAAGAAACCCTTCGAAAGAGGTGTGACCGTTACCCAGTCGAGAGAAGTGGGAGGTAAAGTTCAACTCAACTCTCCTAGTGCTTCAAATATTCAGTGTCACAAATGCAGAGGTTATGGTCACATGGCAAACTCGCAAGGTTATGCTTCTGCTCGAAGATGGAACCGTCCATGAGCAAGCGAGTGACACCGAGGAGGAAATTATCGAAGAGACTGATCGAGCTGAAGTTGATGATGATCATGAGGCTGCCGAAGCTGATCATCCGGAAATGTTTCTTGTGGTTCGAAGGAATTTGAGCTGCATGACTCTTGAAGAAGAAGACAACCAAAGAGAAAACCTCTTTCATGCCCGATGTCGAGTGAGGGGAAAGGTGTGTTCGATGATCATTGATTCCGGTAGTTGTGCCAATGTAGTGAGCCAAACTTTGGTTTCACAAATGGGATTACCTACGATGAAGCATCCCCACCCTTACAAGTTACAATGGCTGAATGAGTGTGGAGAATTGAGAGTTGTCAAACAAGTGTGGATCAAGTTCAAAATCGGAGAGTATCAAGATGAAATGATATTCGATGTGGTTCCGATGCAAGCTTGTCATTTGCTATTGGGTCGACCATGGCAGTATGACCGAACAGCTGTTCACAATGGCAGATCCAACACTTACACTGTGAAGCTCGATGGGAAGAGTTTCATACTCAAACCCTTGTCTCCAAAACAAGTCACCGAGGACTATAAACGGATGAAAGAATTGAAAGAAGCGGCCAAAGCTAAGCTTCCGATAGGAGCAAAATTGGGGCCCGAAGAGACAAACTCACCAATCGAAGTGAAAGGAATTTGTGCAATCATGCAACCCGGTGAGATCTTACGAGGCAACGACCACGGTCAGATGATGATTTGCCTCGTGCACAAGGGTATCCTTCTAAACTCTAATGATGATTTTTCTAATGATAACCCTTTGCCTTTGTTTGTTCGTAAAGTTTTGCAGGACTTCGAGGACATGTTTCCCGAGGAAATGCCAGGTGGATTACCTCCGTTGAGGGGAATCGAGCACCAAATTGACTTCGTACCAGGGTCTCAAATCCCTAACAAACCTGCATACCGGTGTAATCCCGAAGACACCAAAGAGCTCCAACGGCAGGTTGATGAATTGCTGAACAAGGGCCTCGTTCGAGAGAGCTTGAGTCCTTGCGCCGTTCCTGTTATCCTTGTCCCGAAGAAGGATGGAACATGGCGAATGTGTGTTGATTGTCAAGCAGTCAACAAAATAACGGTAAAGTATCATCATCCTATCCCTCGATTAGATGACATGCTAGATGAGTTAAGTGGTTCTTCATGCTTTTCGAAGATAGACCTCAGGTCCGGTTACCACCAGATTCGAATGAAACCCGGAGACGAGTGGAAAACCGCATTCAAGACCAAATTCGGTCTCTATGAATGGTTGGTGATGCCTTTTGGCTTATCCAATGCACCGAGCACATTCATGCGATTGATGAACCATGTGTTCAAACCGTTCATAAACAAGTTCGTTGTCGTTTATTTCGATGACATACTTGTTTATAGCAGAACCGTGGATGAACATGTCGACCACCTAAGGCAAGTGCTCGAAAAGCTTCGAGAAGAGAAGTTGTATGCCAACTTCAAGAAATACGCCTTTGGTGTCGATCGTGTAGTCTTTCTTGGATTTGTTGTCAGTGCTAATGGTGTCGAAGTCGACGAATCAAAAGTCGAAGCCATCAAAGATTGGCCAACTCCAACCTCGGTATCACAAGTTCGTAGCTTCCATGGCTTAGCTAGCTTTTACCGAAGGTTTGTTCGTGACTTTAGCACCGTGGCAGCTCCTTTAACCGAGCTGGTGAAGAAAGACAATCCATTTGTGTGGGGAGAGTCCCAAGAGAGGGCTTTCCAAGAGTTGAAACGGAGGCTTTGTTCTGCCCCGTTGTTGCAACTCCCTGACTTCGGCAAAGCATTCGAAGTCGAGTGTGATGCGTCTGGAGTTGGGATCGGAGGAGTGCTGATGCAAGACTCGAAGCCGATCGCTTACTTTAGCGAAAAGCTTAAGGGTGCAACTTTGAATTACTCTACGTATGACAAAGAGTTGTATGCCCTCGTTCGAGCACTCGCCCATTGGCAGCATTATTTGTGGCCTCGAGAATTTGTGATCAAAAGCGATCATGAGTCCTTGAAGCATCTCCGAGGTCAGGAGAAATTGAATCGAAGACATGCCAAGTGGGTTGAATTTATTGAAAGCTTTCCCTATGTAATTCATTACAAAAAGGGAAAAGATAATGTTGTGGCCGATGCGCTATCAAGGAAATTTGCCTTAGCGACCACTCTCGCCTCTAGGCTCATGGGATTCGAAAGCATCAAGTCGATGTACGAGGACGATCCCAAGCTGAAATGTGTTCGAGACGCAATCTTGAGTGGCCGAAAGGTTGAGAAATATCAGTGGCATGATGGCTACCTCTTCAAAAATGGGAGGGTTTGTGTGCCAGTGTCATCGTGGAGAGAGCTCTTGGTTCGAGAAGCTCACTCTGGTGGACTGATGGGACACTTCGGTGTCGATAAAACTCTTGGTATCTTGACCGAGCAGTTCCATTGGCCCAAAATGCGACGAGATGTGGAAAAGCTTTGCAACGCTTGTCTCGTTTGCAAGAAAGCAAAATCGAAGTCCAACCCTCATGGTTTGTACACCCCGTTGCCTGTGCCTGATCGACCTTGGGTTGATATATCCATGGACTTTGTCTTGGGGTTACCGAGGTCGGGGGAAGGACATGATAGCATCTTCGTTGTGGTTGACCGTTTTTCAAAAATGGCTCACTTTATTCCTTGCAAAAAGTGTGATGATGCACAGCATGTAGCTACATTGTTTGTTTCTAACGTGTTAAAATTGCATGGTGTACCTCGTACTATTGTGAGTGATCGAGACTCGAAGTTCTTGAGTCATTTTTGGAAATGTTTGTGGGGTGCCCTCGACACCAAGCTACTATTTTCGACGTCTCACCATCCTCAGACTGATGGACAGACCGAGGTAGTTAACCGAACCTTGGGATCTTTGCTTCGGGCAATGACCAAAGGGAAGGTTGGAAACTGGGCTGATCGTTTGCCCATGATGGAGTTTGCATACAATCGAACGGTGCATCGAATGATCAACATGACCCCGTTTGAATGTGTGTATGGCTTTAATCCTTTGATTCCACTTGATTTAACCCCATTGCCTCGAGATTCTGTTCTTGATTTTGAAGGTACTCGACGAGCAGCTGCCTTGATCGAATTGCATGCAAAGGTGAAGAAGAACCTCGAGGAGGCCTATGCAAAGGTTGCCTTAAAGAAAAACAAGGGGCGTAAAAAGTTGGAATTTAAGAAGGGAGATTGGGTTTGGGTTCACTTCCGAAAGGAACGCTTCCCGAACCAAAGGAAAGGAAAGTTGGCTCCTCGAGGGGATGGTCCATTTCAAGTGTTGACCAAGATCAACAACAATGCCTACGTGATCGACCTCCCTGGTGAGTATAACGTGTCCAACACCTTTAATGTTGCTGACTTAGTTCCTTGTGTTGTAGGTCCAACTTCGGAGGACGAGGAGGGCTCGATTTCGAGGACGAAATCTTCTCAAGAAGGGGAGGATGATGCAGCCCGAACACGTGCTGATCAAGTGTTCGATCCACCGAGGAGACCGATGACAAGAAGCCAAGCCAAGCTGCTGCACGATGTGCACGTTCACTTAGCCTGGCCGAAGGAAAACAATTGCTCCGAAGCTGAGTGGCCGAGCTCAAGAATCGAAGGCATTATCTTCAGATTTGAGCCCGATGGCAAAGTGACCGAGGACAAGGAGCTCGAAGACAATTGAGTGTCCGAAGGCAACAAGTGCGTGTTCGAGCAGACAATCGAGAACCGAAGCCAAGGCTTACCGAAGTCAAAGTCTGCCGAACACATTTTAACTCAGCCCTGCGTGGCTTATTTCTATTGGTCAACTGTGACCTATTTACTAGTTTACCCTTAGTATTTCCTATATAAACATTGTTTCCTTTCATTGTAAGTAACTAGTTTTTGAATATTGATGAATTGAATGAAAGTGCCGAGCACATTTCTTCTTGCCTCCGTCGTGAGCAAAACCCCGGTGAGGGCTTTTATGGACTTGTGGCTTTCGGTTAGTCCGATTGAACATTCCTCTTGATCATTCAGTTTGCAAGAGGCAATGTTCTCTTGAGGATTGTTGCATAGTATAGGTGATCCTTGTATCCCTTTCGATTGAGCTTTGAGACAGGTTCCTCACTGTTCTTTCGAAAGAAGCAAGTTTTGTCTTGCTTCTATCTTTTATCTTTCTTGTTTGTTCTTCCGCGTTTGTGCTAGCAACCCCTTCGGGATTTGCATTGCACCAGTAAATGACTTTTCGGGACAAGTTCGGGGGGCATTTCATGTATTATCCCAAAATTTTACTCAAATCATCGAGCGAGTTGTATCCAATGTATCCTGTTCAAATTAGTATATTGATTATCCATCATGTTCGCAATATTATTTTTATTATTCTTCTTTAAAATGCGTACAACTTTCAACATCCAATTTAAAATTCCTTTATTTAATTGTGTATTGTTACTAACACACAAGTTAGTAAAAGAGACCACAAGATCTCATCCCATAGGACTTAATCATGATGGTTAGCCGCATTTTAATTTCTAAACCATACTCTTGTACTGTACACCAATCTCTACTAATCCATACCTTCTCCTTTAATACAATTACACCCATAATTACTCCCTTAACATCCAAACGTCACACCTTAGAACAAATTATTAGGCACTATTAATGTTCAATACTAGTACTACTAGTTCAAGAATTGGTTCCACAAAACACTTATATATGCTATAATAAATATGAAAAAAAAATAAAATCTAGAAAAAGAACACTGGAGCCCATGTTGGTAAGCCGCTGCTGCTGCCAGAGGGAGTCGCCGCCGCCTGTTAGAAGAGGAAGGAGGAAATGAAATCTGAAATAAAATTAAAAAAATGGTTAAATTTTTTGAATTTTAGGGAAAGAGGAAAAGACAAGGAAGGCGAAGGGAACATACCAATTTGTAGGAATTGTAGAAAAAATTTGATAGATTTGTGTGGGCAAGAATACGCTACCTATAAATATGGGGATATGAGTCCAGCTAGCGAAGACTAGACTTAGCGTACAAGTCACCAGGTGCATAAGATACACGCCTGCTCCATAAAGACATAGCCACTCAGCAGGCACATACCATGGGTGCAAGGTATACATCCGACCACCTTAGGATTTACAATCTCTTAGTTAGGGTTAATATATACCACCGCCTTGAGTAAACAGGCTCACGATCTTATTGGTCTTTACATTTTACCATAATTAAGAGTGAGTAAATCTATAGTTATAAATGCCCCTCCTTACATTGTATTATACGTCAAACGATTCACACAGAATCCAACTATTCTAAAGGAATACAACTATTTATTTCTCTGTTTATTACTTTTCCTGCGTATTTATTGTATTGCTTGTGACCCATCTATAAATTCTATCTTTTAGGCATAAACAGTTTGGCGCCAACCGTGGGGCCCAGGAAATTGTAGGTTCTTACAAAGGAAAAGCACGACCATGTCAAACGGCAATGATGATGTTCCAAAGAACACTGCTGACGTGGTTTACCCGATTGAAGGCTCCACAAAAGATCCCAGCAATCTCAATGGACAGCCAAAGGACTCTTCTAGGGATCCGATTTCTGTGGGTAGTGACAGTGAGGATGATCAACTGCATGGGAGCAATTTCGGACTCAAGGACTTCCTCGCCGATCTTCTCAAAATTCAAGCAGAGAGAGCGGAGCAAAACTCGGCGAACCTAGTTGAAAGCATGGCCCAAAAACTGGGAGCGATCTTCGATGGTTGTTCCAGAGGCCAGTGCCCTCCACGAGGACCCGCGTTCTGTGAATGATTCACCAACCTTCGTGCCCAAACGAAGGATTGACATGAAGACCGCTGCCAACAATAAAGATATTAAGGGAACAACTATTATTTAGGACATCCTGAAAGAGTTGAAAGTCATCCACGACCGAATTGGTAACACACCGGGTGCTCCACTTCAAATTACTGCCGTAGATGAGAAAATTTCTTCAAACATGCATACAAAGAGAGCGATGCACAGGTCTGCGTACCCAAGCACTTTTTCCTGCTGGATAACTTTTTCTTGAGAAACTAATGATCCGGACGAGCACATCGATGCCTATAACACAACTGTAAAGAGTAACGAGATCAGAGAAGAAAAAACTTAATCTGCTTTGGTGAAGAGGTTCGGCTCAACCTTTATAAAAGGTGCCCTCGCATGGTACACTCAGCTACCATTAGGGTAAATAAAATCATTCACTCAGATGCAGAATCTCTTCATGAAAGCATACTTTAAAGAAGGGGAGAAATACATGGAGGATATCTTCGAGATCCGTCAGCCCAATGGTGACCTGCTGAAAGATTACATGGAAAGGTTTCAGAGGCAACGCATGGAGCTTCCTCCAGTTCCCGATAGTATTCTCGTGGTAGCCTTCGACAATAGTTTGAGCTCCCATGGTTCGCTAGCTACTCGAGAGTTGCAATGGAGTCCTACTCAACACCTGGTGACTAATGGGATGCCCTACATCAGCGGTATAATAAGAAACTTCATGTGGAGCCTGAGCCGTCCCCAACCCTTGACGATAGTACCTGGCTGCTCATTTAGGACATAAGTCGATGGATTCAAAAGTGGGAGCACGTCGAAGAAACTCGAGTTGGAGACAGAGGAAAGCGAAGTAGGAGAGACTATATAGCTGATATCCCAAGGCTCGTGAGAAGCATGGGGACGCCAGAAAAGAATCATCATACCCTCACAAGGGGTCGCTTAGCATTGGTAGAACACCTAATATATTTGAGGAGCTGGGACTACGCGTCAACGCCATGGAATTTGTAAAGGATCATCTGAAGAATACCCTCGTACGTTGGACTAGCAGAGAGCAGAGCTTGGAAAAAGGGACTCAAACCTCTTTTGTGATTTCCACAGAGACCATAGGCATGAGACTGCAGCCTGCAGGGCCTTAATTCTAGAAGTGATGGGTCTGCTCAACAATGGGTACTTGAAAAATTTGCCGACTGAGACGGGAAGCAGATGTATGCTAAGAGTAGGAGCTCGGAGGATCCTCCATATCTTCCAGAGCCAAAAAGGTCTATCAATGTCATAATTGACGGCCATATATTATCTGATGGTCCGAAATAAAATGAGGTAGAGCCCGATGGAGGCCATATCCGAGAGGAAATGATCATGTTTAGTGACGGAGATAGCATCAGGTGCGACACTCCCCACCACGACGTCCTGGTCATAACACTGACAATAGGTGACACAGATGTCAAATGCATTTTGGTCGACGGTGGAAGCACCGTAAACCTCATCAAGTAGGAAACCATATGAACAATGGGAATTTAAAATCAAGTAACTCAAAGCATCCATACACTGGCCGACTTCAACAACTCCTGCGAGAAATCCGCCGAAGAAATAAATCTTGGACTATGAACATCAGAAGCAGAACATGTTACACCCTTTCAGGTAGTTAAAAGGGGGGGACCGTTACAATTCCATTATCGAACAGCCTTGGATCCACCAAATGAAAGCAACAGCTTCTACCTTGCACCAAAAGCTCAAATACCCTATAGAATGGGAGATAAAAGAGATAAATGAATAGCAGGAAGTGGCAAGGGAATGCTATACAGCTATCATCCTCAGAACATCAGAGCCTAGCACTGAGGTACCATCAAACCCCCTTGATGACGAAAAAGGCCCTGAATCATCAATCAACCAGGACGACTATTCCAACCACTTGGTTGTTTGAAAGTTATGGGGAAGAAGGATTGGTATATATGAAAGTGCAACTATTTTTCAGTTATTTACTTTAATTAAGTTCTTCTAGCTTTAATTTTTCGAACTTTAGTTATCTAATTTTAGTACTTTCGTGCTTATTATTTGTGTTAAGTGTTTTCATCGACAGCATTATGGACCCAGTGTCCTCCTTTTATTCAATAAAACTGCTATTCTACTTAGTTAATATTACATTCAAATCCATCTACGATCGAACTATTCATAGCCTCGGCCAAATTTGAGTGAACTAATACACTTACTTTTCATTATAAAAGTAGAGTAAACTACTGACTTAAAGCAAGATCATTTCTGGTTAAGCCACCAGGCTTTATCATAAGTTAAAATTGTCAATTCGACACTTTCACCAATATGTCAGTGGGAACGCCTACCCGCATCGTGCCATTAAAGACTTAAGCACTTGAGTGGACAAGCACATCCGTTCTAGCTTGAACTCAAAAATTCCCTGTTGCATGCGACGGGCTAAAGACGTCTCCTTGAGGGCACGAGCCTTGACCTAATCTAAAGACGTCTATCTCAAACGCAACATATACCGCCACTCTTTGGCCAAAAACGGTAATCAGCAGAGGCACACGCCCGAGCAGGCTTACTATAAAGTATTCTAGTCATTATAATAAAAACAGCACGTCTGTTAACAACTAAGTAAAAGCCGCCTATCCCTTTGATGCATATATTCCTATATAGGCACAACCTTATACTAAGAAAACTTAAAAGTTTTCTAAGGCCATTATTTAAGCAGCCTACAGAAAAAATATACAATCGCCACTGGCAAATAAAAATTAATGGAAAGACATTAGAGTGAAATTTAAAGGCCACAAAATGAGTATAATTCATTCAAAAAATTACGCCAAAAAACACAGGCAGAAGTTCTAGTCATGATCACAAAAGGAAGGGGGCAACACTAGTTCTCTCTCGGGGGACTTCCCTCCCCGACAACACTCCGCAAGGGTCCTACTTCATTAGCTGCATACTCCCCAATTGGAAAGTCATCTTCTCCATCTCTACTAGCTTCTTTAGACCCATCCTTTGGTTCAGACATCAACTGGGCATCGGCCTGCACAACAACCTGGTCATCCTTGCGATCTCAACAGCTAGATCCACCAAACCAGGATTTTCACAGACCCTATGGAGAGTGAAGCAACCAAGTTCGCACGGTCCATTTCAGCAACATGTCTGGTGCACAGAGAGCTCATCTCCTCCCTCTCTAGGTCATCAATATTTCCCCGACAAACAACTGCATAGCAGACCATCAGTCCATGGATATGATAAAAAGACCATTTAGAAAAGGGGCAAGGACTCGGCCTAAGTTAATAGGGTTGGAAAGGAGATAATGCATACCTGGAGGCAACACCCCACAATAACTCTCAACAGATCTGGGTGGGTGTATCCAAAAAGGTAGTGTTGCTTCGATAAACCTATCAGCTCGGCAACATGGTCAATTGAGGCTTTAGGGCTCAGGTACATGTTAACTCTCTCAGCAATAGGGATAAAAACCTTACGGGATCCGCCAACAGGATCCAGGAAAATAGTGTTAGCTTCTATTACCTCCTTGCCAGGTTGATGCTGGGCAGGAGAATCAACCGGTTGAGAAACAAGGGCCACAAAGTCTATGGACATTCAGTAGACAGTCATCATAACACATGTTAAAAAAGTGAATTGATGTGGGAGAAGGGTAAAACCAACCTGATAGTGGGGCTTCAGAGTGAGTCATCGGGAGGACAATTTCATCCTTTACGCCGGCTTCCTTTTCAGTCTCAGGGCCCTCATCAATAAGGTGTCTACGCTTGTGCGTACAAGGGCCAGACTCAGGAGTAACAACACATGAAGGAAGAGCAACAACTTAAGGCTCAAGAACTTGGAGGACTTCATTGGTTTCAGAAATAATCAAGGGTGTTTCATCAACCACGACATTTTCCAGCCTGCTGGAATTCTTCCGCTTTCAAGGGAGCCACTTTCTTTCTTAACAACCATGTCTGCGGAAGCCAGCACATTTGAGAGAGAAACAATTGGGATTTCTCTCGGCTCGGGCATAGGGCGAAGGGAAACTCCTTTAAGAAGAAATAAAACGCAGTCAAGAAATAAGTTTTGCGGTGTCATGAAAGAAAATCACATACCATGATCTTTCGCTCGCCAGCCGTTCATATTGGCTAGGGCTATGAAAGTCATTGTCTTAGCAAGATTTTGTGTAAAAATCACAGTAACTGACATAGCCAATGTGTCATGGGTGATCAGGAGTACAATCACGGAATTCACTGGAAAGGATTAAAAATGGGGGAACTTACATAACCTATTGAAGACCTCAGGGAAAGGATAGGACGAGACTATATCAAGAGTACACACCACCACATACTGGAGGAACCAGCCATGATCTTTAGAACCTTCAATATTGGAGACAATACCTCTCCTTCTTCGCCTTTTGCACATCAGCATGCTATCCTTGTGAAGACGGGGAGAGTAGAAAGCATGAAGGTGCCAAAAAGTAAAATCCAACCTGGCATGGTTAGCAAAATGATCCAATACAACCACTAAGCGCCAGATGGAAGGCCCCACCGGGCCTAAAAAAATGTAGCGGTGGCATATTTCTTCAACAATCAAGTGCACACGCTTGTTAAGGTGGAGAGTAAAAGGATAAGTATAAACCACCAAATAACAAACATGATGGGAAGAGATCTTTTCTTCAGCGGTTGGAACAATGATATCTATAATGGATGGCCACTTGCACTCAAATCTGATATGAGTAATATCATCATCAATAATAGCAGAAGGGTAGAACTCAATCAAAAAGTTATCGCTCTCACCCTCCTGCCTGATCATCAATACTTGCATTTTGACATCACCTTCAAAATTCAGGTTTTGAGGAAAGTATTCTTGAACTTTGAAGTTCCTAGGAAGGAAATTTTTTTCTCAAGCCATCAAAAGAGAGATATACTTTTGAAAATTATGAAAGAGTTTCTTTAAAAAGAAGTCTTGAAAGAGTGTGAAGACGAATATATTTATGCCTAAAATTGAAGTATTTTACCTGACGTCTAGGTAAATACTTCAATTTATGTACAATGCAATGTAAGGAGGAGTATTTATAGTAGTGATTACAAAGTCCTAATTATGGTAAAATACAAAGACTAATGAGACTCATGGGCCTATAAACTCAATGCGGTGGTATATATGAAACCCTAACAAGGAGACTGTAACCTTAAGGCGACAAGATGTATGCCTTCCGTCCTACACCTGTAATGCCTAAACGGTCGTAACTCGTAGAGCAGACGTGTATCTTTTGTACTTGGTTACTTGTAGGATAAGTCTAGTCTCGCCAGCTAGACTCGTATCCCTATAAGAATAGGTGGCGTATTTTTTCCTACACAGTCAATCCCCCTACTTGCTGAGTGATGATGCAAGCAGTCAGGAAGTGAAAGCAGTATGAAAGATATCTCACCGATTCTTTGAAACTCGCAGTCTCTTTGACCAAGAATGATGCTGATTATTCGAGAACTCTGTGTGTCTTTATCTGATTGGTTGATGTTGATTCCATGCACCTTTCCAAGAATGTTTTTTGCTGCGCCGAATTGTTTCATATCTCAAGCCATAATTATGCGTGACCGTTTCGTGACCCATTCTAATCTCTTCTGGTTTATAAATAAGGGCTTCGTGATAGTAGTAGAATGATGAATCTTCTTCAAAAAGAACTTCATCTTTTTCAAAGTTCCTCATGAAAAAATGGCTCGTCTATCATAAAAATATTTTCCTTTGATCCTGGTTTGATATTCCCAGAAAAACTTCTTCACTCTGAATGGTTGGCCTATGAGAAAATTATAGGGGAGAGACCATTTGCAGTTTTCTTCATTTCTTCCTCCATCAGTGATTGGATGAATGGAGTCCTCCGAGTCATGAAGTTTGATCGGAATTCTAATGACGTTCTTCAGAATGTCTTCATTGTGGCATGTGCACTGATTACGGTATGCTCTTCTTCTAACAGAGCGATTGTTGTGATATTCCTCTTGTCATGCAGGGTCAGGATGCTTGGCCCTTTTAGCTGTCATGAGGCTTCTCTGCAAGGATTTTCCTGGAGTTTAGGTAGCCTCTTTGACAGAGTAGGGTTGAAGCCCACTTGTTTGACTCCGTTCCATGGCAGGCAAGACGATATAGCTCCGAGTCATAGATGGATCAACAAGTCACAAAGCTCTAACTCCGCTCATGTTTCGAGGCTGTCTCTTGGCTGGGCTGGTTCGGTCATATTGCTACTGCAATGCGTCATCAGCCACTTATTATGAGATACCAAGGGAAGAGGCTCCCTTGTGGTAGGTTTCCAGCTCAAGCCTTCTCGCCTACGATGAGCTTCCAATTGCGCTTGAAGATCTACAGGGTAGTGCATTCCCATTTGACCAGCAGGGTTTGAAATAGATGTTCAAGTTTTCTTTCTAAGCTTTGCGGACGTGATGGGGGAAGAATATGCCGCGTACCTCAAAAAATTGCTCAGGCGGACATATCTCTGATCGCCAAGGGAAGCTCCGGATTTCTTTACAGCTTGTAGCTACAATCAACATAAAGAATCTTCAGTCGTGCGTATCTTGAGGAGCTTATAGTTTTTAGCCTTCCCTTTCCATTTTTTTTAATAATTGTTATGAACAATTTTGTATTCAGGAAGAACTAATTGTATATTATGAGCATACAGACTATTTGTTATTAATAAAGCGAATTTCCATTAATGTTCTACGCATACTTGTATAGTATATGCAGCATGTTTTGTGTGCCTTTTTGGTTTAGTGTCTGTAAAATAGGGGTATATGCACTGAAGGGCGCTTCATTTGCGTCAGTAGTTGACGGCTTATGTTGCGTCTGCGATAGAAGGCTGTTTTGCGCCCACAATGGGACGACTTCAGCCCATGTGGAAATGGGACATTTTTGCATTCAGATTCAGAGTTCCGTTACTTGTTTACTCGAAAATTTTAAGAATTTCTGGCACTATGCATGCATGCGTCCCCACCAGCATGTAGGTGCAAATTTGTTGAATTGACGAGTTCAACTGACGAATAATGCCTGGTGGCTGAGCTAGACGTGATCTAGTTTTAAGCGAGTAGTTTACCCTACTTTTTGAAGCGAAAAGTGGGTGCATTACTTCAACTTAGGTCTGGCCGGGGCTATGAAAAGTTTGATCGTAAATGGATCTGAATAGTAATTGTAAAACGGACGAAGTAAAATAGTTATTGATAAATGAGGACGCAAAGCCTGAATTGTTGTAGGTGAAAACCCGTAACATAGCTGATAAGTATGTAGATACTGCAACAAAAAGTAACTAAAGACTTAATTTAAATTATATTTTGAGAAGGATTGTACTTCCATCATTGTGCAGAGGTGCCTGCCAAGGCTCTCTTGTCGGAGTGTGCTGAGCCTCGAGATGTAACTTGTAGACCGCTGATTATCCGATGGTGTAAATCCTTGTTGATTAAACAGTAGTGAACTGCCAGCCTCTACAGCAGTCTGCTTTCCATCTTGTCTTCAGAGAGTATTCCTTTGTCCAAGTAGCTAATCAGTGTGTGACGATGTTTTGAGGTGGAATCTGTGTTTAGAACTTCAAGGTTTATCAGATTCGTGGGGGTCAGTTCAATACTACCTACTGGTCGTCTTAATTTGAATCAGTACGAGAATCCTCGGGGACTTCACCCTTGTTTGAGAGTTCCTCCTTATAAACAAACTCCCATTTGTGAAAAGTTTTCAAAAGTGATTTAATTTTCTCTTGACGATCTGTCACACAGATGTTCTGTGGTAAAAGCCTCATTCGCTCGATTGACTACCAACTAGGAACTACTGAAGAGGCTAACCTCCCTGGCGCCCAATATGTTGGCTAAGTCAAGAGATTGAGTTATGGCCTCATCTTCCGCTTCGAGGCGTGGAACTTTTGCTGTCTTATAGAAGACCTTCCCTACGAGCGTCTTGATCTATAAATCAAGGGTGGCTTCCTCTCCTTCATGACTCACGTGTGTGCGGCCTCCCCTATGCCAAGGCTTAATTTTCCTTGTATGTTGGATTGACTCCTCCGCTTTTGCTGCTAACTCTTCCACAAAATCTGAGGTGAAAATTTCTAAAGCACGTGACTAGATGTCCGTCTGTGATTGATAAATAATATCGTATTCTCGCAGTTCTTCGTCCCATTCCGCCAACCCTTTTGAGAGCCCATGTCTAGACAAAATGGCTTGTAACGGTACTGAAGAAACCACACTGACCGTATGGCTGAGAAAATATGAACACAACTCTTGGGCTGCCACGACCATGGCCGCAATAAACTGGATGGGTAGAGGCAGAAGCCCATGCAGGTACGAAAGCCCCTTGCTGGCATATTTTATGGGAAGTTATCTCTCATCTTCTTCTTGTGCGACCACTACATTCCACGCTACTTTTGAAATTGACACATACAACAATATGTGTTCTCCCTAAACCGGCTCGGTGATTGTTGGAAGCTGCAAGAGTTGCACCTTGACCCGAGCCAATACCAAGTAGCAGTGTATCACCTATAATGGCTCATCGCGCTTTACCAATACCTCGGTTAGCTTGTACCATAGCTCTGCTGCCTTGGGGATTAATTGGCTGATCTCCGACAACCGCTCCCTCAGCACTTCGGTCTCTATTCTAGCCTTTCGCTCCATTATTTTGTATCAAGGAGATTCCTCATCGATCATATTTACCTTGGCTATTGGCCCTTCAATGTGTCCTCCATCATATATTGGATAATCTTTAATCGAAGGCCGCTCAATCTGCAAGTCATTGATCCTGTGCGAGGTGGGGTATCAAAGGCCGTCCCAGGATGATATCATACGACATGTCACAGGTGAGTACTTGGAACGAGGTTATGCTCGTCATGTCTGGGATATGAACCGGTACAGCTGGTTCTCCAACAGGTACTTCTCGGAGGCTGTTGAAGCCAATTATCCTGCAATGGCTCGATGTCATCTGATGGTCTTGACCCAATTTATGCAGTATCTCTTCCCGAATAATGTTCACATTACTCCCTTTGTCCACCAAAGCTTGCTCAATTTAACGGTTTGACACCTTTACGGGAATCATAAGGGCGTCTTGATGTTCTACTTCGCCTTTCAGACTGAAGGTAATAGGGCTAACAATCGATCCCAACTTTTCAGTCCCCCAGGCCATGACAGATCATGTGGTTGTGAAGATCGCATTGATATACCGCTTGTCTCCAGAGTCTTGCGCCTTCGACCGCCTTAATCCTTCTTCAATCAAATCCTTGAGGTTTCCTTTCTTTAGTATATGCTCGATTTCCAATATTAGGGCCTTGCAATAGACTGTAGCATGGATGGTGATGCGAT
This sequence comes from Petunia axillaris subsp. axillaris, assembly GCA_029990575.1. Taxonomy (NCBI): domain Eukaryota; kingdom Viridiplantae; phylum Streptophyta; class Magnoliopsida; order Solanales; family Solanaceae; genus Petunia; species Petunia axillaris. The sequence continues at coordinate 3,592,854 of JARKNS010000001.1, read as the reverse complement.
GAAAGTCACAGTAGGCCATTGTATTCCTCTCAGTTGCACCCTTTGTGGTGGGCGGGGACAGTACTTTTGGCCCTAGTACCGAAGTGATTGGCAACTAGTCCCACGACATTGACTCACAAACTGAAATCTCAAAATTTGTGAGGCTCGGTTCATTTCTCTTGGGACCCGGCCCCCAGGTGTTCCCTTGCTTTGTTGCTCCTGTTTGGCTCTGCGTCTTTCTTTTTACTCTTTTTCCATCCCCTTCTCATTCCAGGGACAAACTTCCTGCTCGTTTTTTTCATTCAACATCAGGGTTCTAAGAGTACTCTGGTTCCAGGCGGAGCTTTTCGATGTAACTTTGAAGTAAGGCACTCCATGTTGACACCGGATGTTGAGTTAGACTCCATTTTAATTCCTTGGTAGGCAGCGACTCTTTGGAATTCAGGATTTTGCCGAAAGCTACCACAACAATATTATTGGGGATTGAGGAAGCTTTATGTGTTCCCTCTGAAACCTTCCAAGTTAGTCATTCAACAGCTCGTTGTCATGCTGCCGAATCTCAAAAGTGTCCTCCATATGCTTCTCCGTTTATGGGCGCTAGAGTGCGCTTTCTTGAACAATTCTTGCATCTGGGTGAATGACTCAATAGAGCCAATAGTAGCTAAGTATACCAAGCAATGGGCAACCTTAGTTAAGGTCGAGCCAAACCTCTCTATCAGAGCAGATTGGATCTCTTCCTCTGAGGTTTCATTGCTCTTGATGGGCTGTATAATACAGAGCATTATGCTCATCCGGATCCGTTGTTTTGTCGTACTTCAAGTTATCCGGCAGGCGGAAGCGCTTTGGTACGCAGATCAGTGTGGAGCTTTCTTTATATGTTGCTTATATAACTTTTGCTCATCTACATTGGTAACCTGAGGTGGTTCCCCTGGTACATTACCCTTTCGATTGTAGATGGCCTCATCTCCTCTAGGATGTTCTGAATGACAGGTGTTCCTTTGAGGTCTTGATTATTGGCTGTTGTTGAACCTCCAGAAGGGGCATCCATTTTGACTCTGCGATTACGAGAAGATGTTGGAGTATCGTTCATGGGCGCTACTCCTCGCATGGATGCTGGCCTCTGAGATGATCCAATGAACATTATTCCTAAATGTTGAGATATACCATCGACCATGTTGACCGAATTCTGCTATGCCCGATCTGACAGGGTTGTGAGGAGATTAGCAAGGAAACCTCTGAGATTAGAATTACCTTCGCGTGATTGATCGCCTTCAGTGTCACTGGGCACATGGACTAGCCCTTGGCAGGATCCTTTGTCTGCACGCTGGGATCGCTAGGTTCCTGTATAGACTCATCTACTGTATCGGCAGTGTTCTTTGGGGTGTTGTCGTTGTCGTCTGATATGACTGCGCCTTTTCTTCGTAGAATAGCTACAATCGCCAAGGCCACATGGTAGGCGCCAAACTGTTTATGCCTAAAATTGGACATCTAGTTAAAACACTTAAATTTATGAAAAGGTCACAAGCAATACAGTAATGTACGACGGAAAAGTAAGTAAATAGAGAGGAAAGTAATAGACACTAAAGTAAAGAGTTTTATTCCTTGAAAATAGCCGGATTTAGTGGTGAATCGGTTGATGTACTATATAATGTAAGGAGGAGTATTTGTAGTAGTTATTACCCAGTCCTAATAATGGTAAAATACAAAGACTAATGAGGCTCATGGCCCTATAAACTCAAGGCGGTGGTATATACGAAACCCAAACTAAGAGAATGTAACCCAAAGGGGATAAGATGTATACCTTGCTTCCTATGCCGTACCGCCTGAACGATCGTAACTCTTAGAACATGTGTGTATCTTTTATGTCCGGTGACTTGTAGGATAAGTCTAGTCTCACCAGCTGGACTCGTATCTCCGTAACAATAGGTGACATATTTTTGCCCACACAAGACAAATGTCTTTGTTTATTACAGTGTATTTATACACGTCAAAAAAAGTCCCAGAAGGAAAGTAGATCATTTTGTAGATGTGGGATCGTGATCATTATAGCTTACCTGATAAACTCCAATAGTTATGGGTATGATAAAGCAGCCGCGGCATTGGAAAGATGCGAGCAGAAACCCCCAATCACAAGGTTGCACGTCCATATACTTGAGTACTATCATTAATAGCAAAGCATACGATAAGTTAGTGGGCGAGAACTGGGCTATGACAGACCTATACATCTTCTATCGCGTCTCTTGCACTTTCTGACCGCTTATGTCAGCACTCAGCAAGTAGGGGAGACTGATTGTGTGTCTAAAATTACGCCACCTACGATTACGGGGATATGAGTCTTGCTAGCTAAGACTAGACTTAGCCTATAAGTCACGTGGTGCAGAGGATACACGCCTGCACCATAAAGCACGGTCGCTCAGCAGGCACGAGCCATGGGTGCAAGGTACTGCCGCCTTAAGGTTTATAGTCTCCTAGCAAGGGTTAGTATATACCACTGCCTTGAGTAATCAGGCCCACGACCTTATTAGTCTTTGTATTTTACATAATTAGGACTGGTTATCTATAGCTATAAATACCCCTCCTTAAATTGTATTGTACATCAAGCGATTCACACGGAATCCGACTAATCTCAAGGAATACATCTATTTAATTCTCTGTTTATTACTTTTCATGCGTATTTACTGTATTGCTTGCCCATCTATAAATTATATTTGTTTAACGATAAGCAAATTTTAGGCATAAACAAGATTTGTGGAAGAAATTTGACAGATTTTTGAAGAAATTCGGTAGAAATTTAAAGAGGGATGAGAGAAGAGAGAGGAGGAGAGAAAAGCAAAAGAAAGAGAGAAAAAAAAAGACTATCGGGTGTATTATTTGTTTGGTCCACTGACCGATTGGTCCATCAATTTTAAAAAAAAATTAAAAACCTACCGACCGATTCGGAAAAACAAAAAGGATTGAAAAATAATATATAACAAATTTCTGACTAATTCGGTTGGAAAACTCTGACTACTTAAAATCGATCGGAAATTATCGATCGGAAAACAGTCAATTTCTGGCAGTGCTTCTGGGGAGCCAAAATTGTATTCTTTTTTTTTTTAAGTGCTTATTTTGAAAACTGAAAAATATTTGACCGAGCTTCTACAGAAAAATAAGTGCTTATTAGTGTCTCTAGAAGCTGTTTTACTGTTGAGCGGAAGTAGCTAGATAAACTAGCTTCTCTCTAAAAGCATATTAGAAGTAGTTTTCATTTTTTTTTTGTTGCAAAATATGCTTACAAAAATATTTATATACTGAATTACCCCTATTATTTATACTAATGATTATAGGATAGAAATAGTGTCTTATTCTTTTTTTTTTTTTTACTTTTCTTTAGTCGTAATTTAACACTCAGAAGCTTCTTTTTAAAAAAAAAAAAAGTTTAGCCAAATATAAATTGCTACTCAATTAATAACACAAGTGCTTCTCAAATGAGTAACCAATCTTCCAATTCTATAAAATTGTTTATTCTTAAACCTTTTAAACATTTTCTAAGGAAACGTTATCAAGGTTTCATGTTGTGTGCAAAATGCTATAGAATGCTCTTGTATATATTGATTAATAAGTTTTTAAAGGACAATTACACTAGTTATCTAAAGTTTTTATTAAATGATTAAATTCATTCAGATAATATGTATGGTGGAAAGTTCTTCTTTCGACAAATTATCTCTAGTGGTTTGTACTTCTAATTTTTCTGAGAATTGATTATATGTACAATACGGGTATATTAAGGAACTGTACTTATCATGCATCGACTGTGCAGGGATTATCATATGGTTTATAAGGTTATTCTAAGAAGCTACGAGAAGACCAACAAACTATATATTATACTATTCACTTTGTTATGTCGAACTAATTAATGTATATCCAAAAATACATTTAAAACCATAGTAAAACTTAAAACTTCACTAGTGAAATTGTATTGTAGATAAATACCACAAATTAGTTTTAAAGAATTATAGACCTAAACAATATTTTTTTAAAAATTTTAATTAATGGTGAAAAGTACAAGTCCCATCAGACCAAATTTTTATTGGAGAAAGTTAATTAATTAAAGTGCACGTATTGGTTTAGACACCACTATTAAATAGAAAAAAAGTCTACCAAATGACAGATGTAACATTATTCTACGGAGAATCAATGGAACCTAGAATTTTCTATACATTGTACAGGTATTGATAAAAAGTCACTGGATTTATAAAAATATTAACTTAATAACCGATAAATTCAAAAATACAATAAATTTAGTGACAAGAACCTTGAATGTTTAAAATACTAATAAGTTCATAACAGAACAAATAGAAACAAAATGAAAAAAACCCTTAAAAGCCCCTGAAAGAGACCAGTAAGCTCTTTCATATTCGGATTTTTGAGATCAGTAAGCTTTTTGTTACCTCAGTAACATAAACTGTTTGAGGTAATATGTTAAAAAAACATCGGAGCTGTTAAGGTTTTTTGCCCTGAATTTCTAATTTATCAGGACTCTATTTTTTGAAGGAACAGAATTCTAAAAGAACTAAAGCTCCTCCATAGGTCTTATCTTTTCTTGGAGGAAAACTTTATGACTTCTATAAATTGAGGGTCTCTCCTTCTCAAAACAACAACTACTCCACAATGTAGTCGTTAGTATAATTTTATTTAGGGGAGATTTTTCTTCCCATATGATGTAGGCCAGTTGGCAGCCACTTTTAATAAAAGTCTTTTTTTGATATATGATTTTTTTATGTCTGATTCATTGTCATCAATATTTAGTGTGTTCACTTCCGCATGCACCATATTATTTCGATCTCAACAAGTGGTATCAGAGCCATGTTCAGCCAATAGTTCGATGAGTTGGGTTGATGAGGTTGAAGACGGGTTCAAAGCGGGTTCACTTCTAGCTGCAATCAATTTGATGATGATGAAGTTTTTTATCCAAAAAAAAAATGTGATACTATATGTGAAGAAAATTTTCAACAATACCTTCAAAATCCTGCTGCTACCTTCAAAAATATAATTTTTTTAACCCATGTTTTGGCCACTTTCAACCCATGTCAACTTATAACGCATGGGTTCCTATGCCAATTTTAACCATGTTTATTTTTAAGTCATTACTCCTTTCAACCAATACAATCTTTTACTCCATTTTTAGACTCCTTTCAACCCTGTTTTGGGCCCTTTTTAACCAAGCAGCAGAGTGAAGATTATGTGAAGAAGAAAGATCGATTTTACTTTGCTAGAAAATTCAGGCCAAGGGGAGAATTGTTAGGATTTTGCCTTGAATTTTGGACCTATTAGGAATCTTTTTCTTGAAATAGGAAAAAGACTCCTAAGAGAAATGAATCTCCTACATATGTTTATTCTTTACTTGGAGGAGAAGGTATTATACTCCGATAAATAGATGATTTTCTTCTCACAACAAAAAAAAAAAAAAAAAAACTCCATAATGTAGTTCTCTAGGGTAGAACAATGCTTAGGAGGAGACTTTATATTTTAATGGTTTTTAATCTCCTCCTTTATGATGTAGGTCAATTCATGACCAAACCACAATAAATAAATATTCTTTTAAACCATTGTAATGTCTGATTTATTGTCATTCAATATTTGATGTCTTAGCTTCCTCATACACCATGTTGTTTCAATCCCAACGAGTGGTATCAGAGTCAATGGTTCGATGAGCCAGTTTAACAAGATTGAAGACAGGATCAAGGCGGGTTCAGTACTAGCCGCAATAAATATAACGACGATGAAGATTTATCGAAAAAATATTGACTTCATGCTACATGTGGAGACAAAAATTTTCAACCATACTTTTAGCAACACTGCTGCCACATCTTAAAAATAAAACCATTTTCAACCCATATTTGGGCTATTTTTAACTCATGTCAACTTATAATGCAAGGGCTCCAATGACATCTTTAACCATGCTTATTTTTAACGTATGTCTCCTTTTAACCTATATTTGGGCTTGTTTTAACCCATTTTTGGCCTTCTTTCAACCAATACAAAATTTTTAACCCATACATATTTTCAACCAAACAAGCAGTAGTCATATGATGAACTTTATGTGAAGAAGGCAAATCAAGATTATTTTATCCAAAATTCATGCCAAGGGGAGAATTGTTAGGGCTTTTTGCCCTGAATTTCCAGTCTATCAGGACTCTATTTCTTGAAGGAACAAAATTCTAAAAAACTAAAGCTCCTTCATAAGTTTTATCATTTTCTTGGAGGAAAACTTTATGACTTCTATAAATTGAGGGTCTCTCCTTCTCAAAACAACTACTCTACAATGTATTCATTAGTATAATTTTATTTAGGGGAGATTTTTCTTCCCATATGATGTAGGCCAGTTGGCCAAACCACTTTTAATAAAAGTCTTTTTTGATATATGTCCTTTTTATGTCTGATTCATTGTCATCAATATTTAGTGTGTTAGTTTCCGTATGCACCATATTTTTTTATCCCAACACAAGCTTGGATGCACCCAATTGTTGGATAAAAATAAAACTTACGCTACCATTTTTGGCAGCTTACACATGCGTCTTGTTATTTTTGAGAAAATTTTTAATGAATGGCTTTTAAAAACCTGCATATATCCCGAGATATTGCGCATGCCCTTAATAGTTGTAGGTAGTGGAAATTCTCAACTGCTTCCACTATGGCCATTGTCGTCTTTAATTCCTTGTTTTGATACTTTCATATCCAGACATGCCTCGGTACCGTTGCTTCACATCGGTCTAGCATAGCATCCACTTATTTTAAGAATTTTTCCATCATATCAGTGTAAATTGCCATCATGCATTTCTGAAAGGTCCTAGGTACTTTATATGGTCCAAAGTCCAAACACCATCCTTTTAAAGGCGAAGGTACCGTAAGGATATGTAAAATCTTCTAAAGCTGAATTTTATAGTTTGATTTTTTAAGTATGTCTTGCATCATGATACATGGCTAAGTAGATTTTCCGTCCCACATCTTATGAAAAATGTATGTTCTACCCACTTTTAATCATAAACAATACACTCACAAACTTCAGTAATAACATGGATTTTCAGCATTCATTAACAACCCACTTTACATTGAAGAAAAAACCCAGTTTACATCATACAACAAATAAACTAACTTTATGCTCTTTACTAGTAAAGATAAGAAATATGATAAGGAAATCACTAGGGAACAAGTACAAATAATGCAGATAGAAACAAAGAATGACATATGTATCGCGAAGAGGAAAACGGTTGGAATAGTTATGACTGATGTGTAAATAAGCTAAGTTAAATGAGTAATTAGCAAATGGTGATAGGAGTTAGTTAGAGTTGTTAGTAGCTATATATAGAAGGTAGTTAGTGGAAGTTGTACACATTATCTTAGCTAGAAATGAAAGCATATATTTTTTCTCTCTCAGCTCTTCCTTCTCCCTTAAGCTTTCTCATTTCAACATATCTGAGCTCATCTTAACATGGTATCAGAGCACAGACAGTGCGATTTCGAGCTCAGATTTGGTAACTCAGCTTCCTTTCATTGAATCTTTCGCTACATTTCTTCACTCCATTGAGATAATTTAGGGTTTTCTTATTGTCGAGTTATTTTCAGCTAAGAAACTATGGAAATTAGTTGAAATCTTGTTGTTCGAGTTATTATTTTGATAAGAAACAGTGAGAATCTAGTTTAAACTTATTGTTTTGCCCTAGTTTTTTAGTAATCCTTGTAAAACTATAAAAATCCTCTGATATAATGGTGAATACTGCTGCATCTACTAGTACTTAGGCTCCTGGATCGATTACTGATCCTCATGATAAAATTTATCATAATCATTCCCTATATATCCATCCTTCAGATACAAAGGATCTAGTGATGTGTTGGTATTTTGTGCATATTAGCAACAGTTTTTAACTAGTTTTTGTGTCTTATAGCGTTATTATTGAGTGAATCTTGTGTTATTCTCTGTGTTTCAGGTTATTATAAGAAATTGATATACAAAGCTAAAGGAAATGCGAAAACAGCAAAAACAAGTACACTTTGGCTACACAATTGAAGAACACGGAGATAAGACAGCAACTGGATCGTAGCCACCAAATAAGTGGCTTAAGAGGTCAGCCATCTGCCTAAGGAGGAGAGATTTCAGGCCTTCCAGCCGACCAAAGGGCAGGCCGCCAAAGGAAGTGCTGAAAATTAGCGGCGACCCTGCAGAAGAAGAGGAACACCTGCCGTTTTTCACAGAACATTTGAAAAATCTGCGAAGCTCAAGAGCTGTCCGCAACGCCAAAGGCATCCCGCCGAACCTACAACGCAATTCACAAGAGGTGGTTAGTAAAAGAGACCATCAACGAGCTAGCAGATCATAAGACTGCTCTCCGAAGAAGCGGCGGCCTGGTGCAAAACAAGGAAAATGGCAAACTTGTAAATATTAGACTAGTTTGAAACCCATGCCTATAAATAGGCTGTTATGCTTCCGAGAAAATAGACCCTTTTTCAGCTTAGAATATTACTTTACACTTTTTGAATATTCTTGGAGGTCAAGAAGGGTTTCTACTTGAATCTTTGTAAGGATTATCTTCTTCAATATAAATTTTTACATGATTCGCCATTTCATCTTTCATTATGTGTGTGTTAAACCCTAGTATGAGTAGCTAAACTCATACTAGGGGTTTATTCATGAAACTTGATTATCTTAGCTTAAATCTTGTACTTAATCTTGTAAAATCAATGTGTCAACGTAAATCTAGCTCTCCATCGTACTTTCTTAACTAGGGTTTAAGGTACGGACGTACTTGAATCTAACCCTACTTTGCTTTCATCACCTGAAAGAGGTTGAAGGTGTAGGCTAATGGAGACTAGCGAAAATTTGAGTTATATTGGTTGTGGCCTACCCCATCTAAAGGAGAAGATCTAAAATGGTCATCTCTGCTCGGGTCTTTGGACTAGGGTAGTAACGCTTCATTATTGACCCGGTAGGGCTTGATGAGGTAAATCCTACCTATCTCAAGAGGGTTTAGAGAAATATATTAGAGGTCCGTCCATTGACATTACCCATATAATTTGTGAGGTTAATACAAGTGTTTAGGTAAGAGAATCTTATTGGAGTGGATAAACCCTAGCTCATTCTCATCGTTTACACCCATCGTCATTATTTAGCTTATTTTACATTAATCGTTAGCTGTAGTTGTAGTTAAGACATTTTTACCATTATTTATTAGGAATGTAAGGACAATTCTTAGATCTCTTTATTATTCATCCTAAGATTAATAGATTGCTTTGCTAGCTCCCAGTGGAAATCGACCCCGGCTCTTGTTGGGTACTATTACTTTTGATGGCCGCCCCACACCCTTCGTGGTGAGTGGATTGAGCGTGGATCAAATTTTGGCACCGTTGCAGAGGAGCTATGGTACATCTATTAGGTTGAGTATTTCGTATTCTAGTCTTGTTAGTTGTTCCTACCATTTTCCCTTATGCTTTATTTTAATGTGTGTAGGTGAATCCAAGTATGAGAAGAAATTCAAATAGAGCTATAAGGAACCCCCTCTATAATCATGATAATGAGGGAGTTCCATTTCCAAATGCTTCAATTGCTCCGAATGATTATTATGAAAGAATCTGAGGAAGGTTATGATGACACTTTTCTTAGTGAGGAGAGTTATGGAATTCATGATGTATTTGAGGAAAATGAAGACCCTCAAGTTGAAAATGAAGCTCTAAATGATGGAATTCTTCATGGAAATGCTCAAGCCAATGAGAGAGTTCGTGTTGGTAACAATGATGGTATTGCGGACAATACAAACTGAAGAGGCAACAATGTTAATAGAGTAGGCCGATGTGCAAACCGAAGAGGCAACAATGTTAATAGAGGAGGTCGATGTGCAAACCGAGAAGGCCGTGGTGCTCAAGCTAATAGAAGAGTCAATGCCAATCGGGTGAATGTTTGCAATGACAATCGGAACCAAAGGGATACAACGGGTGGTCGAAATGATAATCAACATCTTCAAGAATTGGAAGATTCGGAGGAGGAAATTAATTTGGACACTTTTGCAAGTGCCATTGTGCCACCACCAATTCGTGGGAATGTGACTTTCAATACCCCACAAGTGATCTTTCATGGACTTGATCAAAATACACTTTTTAGTGGAAGCAAGCATGATGACCCAATGGAACATTTGAGGAATTTTGTGCAAATATGTCATCTCTACAAATCGACACATTGTACGGAAGAGTCTTTGCACAGAAAAGTCTTTTCCTACTCTCTATCAGGGAAGGCTAAGACATGGTTGAACAAGCTACAAAAGAATTCAATTTATACTTGGGAGGAACTTGTGAAGCAATTTTTGGAAGCAATTTTTGGCAAAATTGTTGCCCAAAGGCAAGCAAGCTTCAATGAGAGATAAAGTGTATATGTTCAAGCAAGATCCTATCGATTCATTATATGAGTCTTGGGAAGCTTTCCAAGAGATTTTGCTAGATTGCCCAATTCATGGTTTTGAAGATATATGCTCTTACAATATTTCTACTAAGGCTGTCTACCGGCCCGGTTCCGGCACGCCTTGCCGGTTCTGGGTCGGTCTGACTTTAAAAATAAATTCAAACGCCGGTTACCGGTCCAATCCACCGGTCCATTTGCTCCATGTCGTGTCGGAACCGGTACCGACAAGGGAGAAACGGTCCGGTACCGGTTTGGTTTGATTTAATTTTTTTTTTATTTTGATTTTTTGAAATAGATTCAAAAAATTATCGTAGATAAAAATAAACAACAAAAAAATATTTTATTCAACAATACATAAATATATTAAGTTGGAAATACATAATTAAAGTGACAAACTACAAAATAGAAACTAGAAACTAGAAAAATACACAAATCATAGAAATTTTTTAAGTGCTTCATTCCTTTTTCAACGACTCAATTCAAAGCAGATATATTCCTCCAGCCCGAGTAGCCAATTCTCTGATATGTTGTCTTACCAAGTGAATCTTAAAATTCATAGTCCCTGTATGAGGTACTCCTGTTTGATAATTCCAAACTTTCTGACAAAGATTACACTTAGCAGTGTTAGTATCACGATTTTTCGTGATAAATTCTTAAACTTCGGATACAGCTCTTGGTCGGGCAGGGGCTTCACCTTGCGCTTGAGTAGATTGATTTCCAGATATTTTGATAGAAAATTTAGAAAATAGCCTTTGATAGAAATTTTAGAGAGAAATGGATAGAAAATATTGAATTGTGATTAATTTGATGAAATATGGGAGTATTTATAGGAAAAAATAGGTGGAAGGAGGGCTGTTGAGGCGCTTATGGGGGTGGGGGAGGGAAAAATAACTGTTTATGACCGTTGCCAACGACTATTTTCAAAAGGGCAGATTTTTTTTTGTTGGGCCGATCTGGTTCCTGTCCGGCCTGATTTGGATGACTTTTTCCTTTTTTTTTTTTTTTTTTTTTTTTGCTTTAAAGTAGTTTTGGAATTTTAAATTGAGTATATAGCTAAAGAAAAAATAACAAACATTTGATAAATTAATTGCAAGGCCTATAACTTGTTATTCTTTTATATATATATAGTATATACTATATGCTATAAGATTTAATATTATCTATTTTGAGTATTTACTATTTTACTAACATAGCTAAATAAAATGAAAAAACTATTGCCAAAAAAAAATGACAAAACTAATTATTAATAAGAAATTATAACAAATAATTATAACTTAATAGTTAGGCATAACACTTGTTTTTTTTTTCATAGTAAAATTCTAAATAGTAAGTTAGTATTTAGTATTTAAGTATTTACTATATTTAGTATTAACTACCATAGCTAAATAAAATTGTAAAACTATTTATTAATAAAAACATAGTACAAACAATTATAAATTAATTGCAAGGCATAGTACTTGTTATTTTTTTTAAAGTAAATACTAAGTAGTAAGTCAATATTTAGTATTTAGTGTTTAAGTATTAAATTGCAAAAAGATATAACAAAGGATAATTTAACTAAAGGGAAAAAAATCAGAGAATATAACAAAGAATGATAATTTAATAGCAAGGCGTAATGCAATTTATTAAATAATTTTTTTTATTTTTTTTGCAAAGTACATAGATATTAAATTGTAAAACTACATATTCTAAAAAAAACTTCTCATTTTCTTAATTATTTCTTCTGGTACCTCTGGAGAAACCGGTGGCAAAGATTCATCTTCATCATAATACTTTTTATTTTCCACATTTCCACCATCTGATAATATTTCGGATGAATATGCTGTATCTGTTTGGTCATTTTCTTTAGAAATCCAAAATTTCTTCGCTCCGATCTAATCCAATCTCTGAATAATACGACCGTCTCTATTGCTTCTTCCTTCAATAAATGTCTATGATCTCCAATTTTTAATCTTCCTTGGCTAAACGCGCTTTCTGAAGCAACTGATAATGCTTGAATTGTTAGAATATCCCGTGCCATTTTTTATAAAACTGGAAACTGTGTTTGTAGATCATTCCAAAATTGCAGTAGTTAATCACTTCCAAAATACTCAATTTCCTTGCAACCATGAAGTAAATAAACATGAAGCTCGTTGAACCCTCCGCTACTCGATTGCCTGCTAGAAAGCCTTTGATTAAGGGTAGAAAACTTCCCAATTCGACTGCAGCTCTTTTACTCGCCTGCGTTGAACTTGAACCAGCTCCTCTTGGAACACTTGGAACAACATTATTAGCTGCACTCCATTATCTTTTATAGTTGGCAATCTTGAAATACATGCGTACAAACTTGATCTACACTTGGTATTTCATCAGCAGTAATTTCCAAACTCCGATAAATTTCTCTAACAAGCATTTCGGTATTAAACCGTTTAAAACAGGGATGTAAAACAGAAGAAATGTAATAAAGTGGTGGAACAGGAAAAAATATTTTTTAAATTTTTCAATCATAGAAGCAACGACTTGTTCATAACCAGGCACTAATTTATATTCGTTAAGTAATTCTGCTATTCCACCTATAAAATACAACATGGTAGTAACTGTAGGAGAATATTGACTAGAAAATTCTTTAGTAGCATAAAAAACTTTTCTAAAAATGTAAGAAGACGGAGAACAAGGCTCCAATCTAAAGCATCTAGCTGATACTCTACAGCCACTTTACTATTAAAATAGCTAGTTATAGTCGTTCGTAAATTGTAAGCAACAGACAAAGACTCATATACAGTGATCCACATAGTTGAAACTTCCTTAGGAACTCTTCTAGGTTCCAAACCTTCTTTTATACACTCTACCTTAAAGTCCCTCCATCTATCCGGTTTTTTAGATTTAAAAATATAACTAATTGCGAGTTTGACCTTCATAATAGTAGGATCAAATAACTTAAGGCCATCTTTTACAACTAAATTATATATATGACATGCACATCTAACATGAAACGATTCTTCAAAAGGGGGGTTCAATTTTGGTTTTAACTTACCAATAGCATAATCATTGTTTGAAGCATTATCAACAGTTATACTTAAAATTTTGTCATTAATAAAATACGCCTTACAAATATCAGTTATTTCTCTCGTAATAAATTTTCTCGTGTGTGGTTCATCAACATCATTATATGCTAAAATTCTTTTTTGTATTACCCAATTAGGAGCTATCCAATGGCTAGTAAGTGTTAAATAATCATACCCATTAACACCACGACCCAAATTAGTAGTAATACAAACTCTACAATCAAAGTGATAAAATATACCGTAAATATTGTCTATATTCATTTTTAAATTTTATAATATCACTTCTAATCGTAGTTTTTGGAAAACCTTGAAAAGATGGATTATATACGGTTTGAATATAACGAACAAAACCAGTACAAGAAGCAAATGTAAAAGTAAATACTCTACCGCAATCATTTTTGCCATTTACTCCCTATCTTTCTTCTTATCATAATGCTTAAGCCACCCCCTCCCCGGCCACTGGGTTAATTTTCTGTTGAACTCCACTACCTTGAGATGGAGCCCTTCTGTTCCCTGCTTGAGTGCCACCCGGCCTCATTTCCCATTCTTCCTTATGATGGTTTTCTAAGTATATTTTCAACTTCTCTGTCCCACCATAATGCTTGCTGGTTTTAAAATCCCAAACTTTTTTACAAAGGTTACATTTAGTGCTCTGAGCCGAAACATTTTTAGTTATAAATTTCCACACATCCGATCTATCCGCTCGTTTAATTAGTTCTCTACTAGGAGGCATAGGTGGTAATTCAGATTCAGTTTCTTCAGGTTCGCCATGAAATTGACTAGTAGGTGTTTCATCATCTAAATTAACTCATTCGATACTTTCTTGATATTGTGCCTCTAACATCTCATTATCTAGTGGTTGATCAAAATCTAAATCATGATAAAATTGCGAGTCATCTTCCTGAGTAAAATTATTTAGATGAGCAGGAGCACTAGAACTACCAATTGGTCTTTTACACAGAGCACGGCCACGTCTATTATCCCCCTCAGTTAGCACGTGATCTACGATCACTACCAGTACGCCCAGTAAGTGCTCTCCACACTCCAGACATTACAAGTAAAGTAAAAAAATAAATTACTAAAATATGGTTATATGCTAAAAATAATATTGCAAAAAAAATTAAAATAGATAATTAGAAGTAAGAACAAGTTTACTTGATGTTGCGTTAGAATTTAGAAGTGAAAGTTGAAACTTGACCGGAACCGCACCGAACAATTTTTCACTCCACTCTAAATATTTTTTGTAATGCAGGTTTGAACTTAAACTCTTTTTGCCAGAGAAATTTTGAATTATTTAGCAACTAGCCTTTGTAGAAATAAGAGAGATTGAGAGAGATTTAGAGAGAATATTAGAGAAATTGTGAATAAAATGGTGAAAAACTATGGTATTTATAGAAAAAATAGGTTGGGGGTATGGGGCACCAAGGGGGGTGGGGGAGCAAAAATTAGCCGTTTTTTACCGTTGGCCAACGGCTGTTTATTTTTTTAATTTCTGGTCCAGTCCGGACCGGTTCCGACCTACTTTTTTTTGGTTCGGTCGATCCAAAAGGTGGGTGACAGGTCGTTTGTTGGGCCGTTTGGCTTAAAGGCGCAGCAGTCCGGTTTGCACCGGTCCGGCGCCGATCCGGTCCAGTGCAAACCGGACCACTGGACACCCTTAGTTTCTACCAAGGGCTCAACAAGAATAACCAATTGGCCGTGAACAATTTATGTGGAGGTGCTATCATGGACCATACTTTTCAAGAGGTCAAGGAAATTCTCGACAAAGTTGCCAAACAATCTCAATATTCGCAATCAAGAGCTCAAAACCCAAGTGGTGAAGGAGGAATGAACCAAATGATGATGAAAAGATTTGAAGATCAAGCGGAACAAATGGCTCAAATCATCACCAACATTGAGCTTCTTAGAGGCGCCAAAGAAGAGAAGGAGAAAAAGGTGAACAAGGCAGAAAATCGTCAAGTTACAAATGCAGGCCATCAAGTAGCTCCAATTGGGTATGTTAACCCCGGAAGCCAATCTCGAACCCTTCTTAAAAGAGGGCAAGAGGTGTATTTTCTGGAACAATGTTTCAATGTCCATAATGAAGAAGAAGCCAACTTTGTGGTTTACCAACATGGTGGTTATCAAAGGCCTTATCAACAAGGCCAATGGAGACAAGATCAAGGAAGACAAAATTGGAACAACAATCAAGGTGGATGAGAAGTTGGTGCTTCTCAAAATTATGCACCAAGAGTTCCTTACAAGCAAGGTGAGAATGAAGGGAGAAGTCAATCGAAATTGGAAGAAATGATAGGAAAAGTCCTCAAGAATCTAGAAAGTTATACCGGTGATATCAAGGAGATTAAGCAAAAGGTCAATGCTCATAGTACTTCCATCAAAGCTCTTGAATCTCAAATGAGCATCCTTTCTCACCAAGTGAATCAAAGGCCTCAAGGAGTATTACCAAGTGACACGATAGTGAATCCTAAGAGGAATAGGAAAGATCATGTGATGGAAATTATGACAAGAAGTGGGAAAATATGGGAAGATCCCAAGTCAAAAGAATATGTGGATAAAGTAGAAATACAAAAAGACGAGCAAAATAAGGAGGAGGAGTTACACCAAGATAAATCAAATGATGTGGAAGTAGAGATTTCAAGGCATGAAATGGATGATGAGGCAATCCCTTAAGAACCAATTCATGAAGTCACTACCCCTCAAAAAGCCAAACTAAAGAAAGCTCCACCACCTAAACAAAGCCTTCCTAGTCCAAGCTCCATTCCTAAAATTCCACTTCCTTTCCCAAAAAGAGTATGAAACAAAAACAAGCATCTCAAGCTAAGAAAATTTGGGATAAGATAGCATCAACATCCATCAACCTCTCTTTGGTTGACACATTGAGCCAAATGCTAAATGTTGTAAAGCTTGTAAAAGATATTGTGACCAAGAAGAATTATTAGGATTATGAGCCAAGCAAGGTGACTCATCAATTTAGTTCAATTGTCTCAAAGTATACGGCAAGAAAGATGGAGGACCCCGGAGCCTTCACGGTTCCATGTACAATTGGAGGTACACATTTTCCTAAAGCTCTATGTGATCTTGGAGCAAGCATCAATTTGATGCCGTATGCGGTTTACAAGAATTTGATTACCAAGGAAGTTCCTAAGGCTACAAATATGAATTTACAAATGGCCTACCGCTCTATGAAGCAACCAATTAGAGTTGTCACCACTGTTCTAGTGAAGGTGGAGAAATTCATATTCCTAGCGTATTTTGTGATACTTGATTGTCCGGTAGACTTTGATGTCCCCATTATTCTTGGGCGTCCATTTCTAGCTACCGGGAAAGCACTTTGTGATGTGGAAAAGGGGGAACTTACGTTTCGTTTCAATAGTGAGAAAGTTTTGTTTCATATATGCAAAACATTGAAACAACCTATGGAAGAGAAAGCCACTTGTTCTTATGTGGGCATGGTTGTGGATGCACTTATGAAAAAGAGAGTGTTCTAGTAAGTCAAGCGAATGAATTGGCCGCGGTTATTTGGAACATAGATATTGATAGTTAAGAGAGTGTTGCCGAATATGTGAAGGCATTGGAAGGACTTGGTACTAAACCCTATGTTCCAAAAAGGTTTCCCTTGATCTTGAAAACCAAACATATCTTCCCATAAAGCCCTCCATTCAAGAACCTTCGAAATTTGAACTCAAAGTACTCCCAAGCCACTTGAGATACACTTTCCTAGGCCAAAACTCCACTCTTCCCATAATCATCTCTTCCCATTTGACCAAAGAACAAGAAGATCAATTGGTTGGAGTGGTGAGAAGGACAATTAAAGTAACTGGGTGGACTCTTAAGGACATAAGAGTAATTGACCAGGGAGTTTGCACTCACAAGATTCTTCTTGAAGAACGATGTAAACTAACAATGAAACATCAAAGAAGGTTGAATCTTCCAATGCAAGAAGTTGTCAAAAAAGAGATCATAAAATGGTTAGATGTGGGGGTGATTGTTCCACTCTCTAATGGTGAATGGGTCTCACCCGTTCAATGTATGCCTAAAAAGGGAAGGATGACGGTAGTTCACAATGAAAAAGGTGAAGCGATATCAACTCGAACCGTGACCAGTTGGTGAGTATGCATGGACTAATGTAAGCTCAACAATGCAACAAGAAAATATCACTTTCCTCTACCTTTCATTGATCAAATGCTTAATCGTTTAGCGGGCCGTGCTTACTATTATTTTCTTGATGGATATTCAGGGTATTATCAAATCCCAATTGAAGCAAATGATCAAGAGAAGACAACTTTCACATGTCCCTATGGTACTTTTGCAATCCGCAAAATGTCGTTCGGACTTTATAATGCCACGGCTACTTTTCAAAGGTGCATGCTTGCACTCTCCATGACATGGTGAAAAATTTCTTTGAAGTATTCATGAATGATTTCTCACTAGTAGGTGATTCTTTTGAAGATTGTTTATTAAATTTGGAGAATGTCTTAGAGAGGTATGAAGAAACCAAACTTGTGCTTAGTTGGGAGAAATTTCACTTTCTTATTCAAGAAGGAATAGTTCTAGGGCATAAGGTGTCTAAAAAAGGAATTGAAGTAGATCATGCAAAGATTGAATTCATCTCCAAACTTCCACCTCCCACAACCGTCAAATGAGTAAGAAGCTTCTTGGGACATGCGGGATTCAATCGCTGCCTCATCAAAGATTTCTCTAAGATTGTTAACCCATTGTGCAAGTTGTTGGAAAAAGATGCTAAGTTTGAATTCAATGAGGCATGTTTAAAAGCCTTTGAAGAGGTGAAATTGAGATTGACAGCCGCACCAATAATAGTGAGTCCAAAATGGGATCTTCCATTCGAGCTTATGTGTGATGCTAGCAATGTTGCATTAGGGGTTGTGCTTGGACAAAGGGTTGAGAAGATGTTTCACCCTATCTATTATGCTAGTAATACCATGAAAGGAGCTCAACAAAATTATACGGTGACGGAGAAGGAGTTGTTAGCCATTGTATTTTGGCTTTGAAAAATTTCGATCTTATTTGATTGGATCTAAGGTCATTGTGAATACTGATCATTCTATAATCCGATATTTGATGGCAGAGAAGGATTTAAAATCAAGGTTGATTAGATGGGTACTTTTGTTACAAGAATTTGATTTTGAGGTACTTGATAGAAAGGGAACCGAGAATCAAGTGGCGGACCACTTATCCTGTTTGGAGGAGGAGCGTCGCCCAAAAGAAACCCTCGAGATCAATGATTTTTTTCCAAATGAGAGGTTATTAGCGATATCTTGGGAGGAAACTCCTTGGTACGCGGACTTAGCCAATTATGTGGTATATGGAGAGATCCCAGAGGATTTCTCACTCATTCAAAAGAAGAAGTTGATCAAAGATGCCCGACAATACTTTTGGGATGATCCCTTTCTCTTCAAAGTAAAGCCGAGCAAGGAGCTATTCTTGAAGGATGTCCTTATGGAGGACATCATGGAGGTGTTAGAACAGTGGTAAAAGTACTTGAATGTGGTTTCTTTTGGCCTACTTTGTACAAGGATGCTTATGAATACACAAAGAGTTGTGATCAATGCCAAAGAACGGGGGAAATATCAAGAAGGTATGAAATGCCCCAAACCCCCATTGTGGAAGTTGACTTCTTTGATGTATGGGGAATCGACTTCATAGATCCTTTTCTGAGTCCTTAAGGAATGAAGTATATCCTTGTGGCGGTTGACTATGTATCTAAATAGGTTGAGGCAATAGCCTTACCGAACAATGAAGCTAGAAGCGTCACCGTCTTCCTCAAGAAAAATATTTTCACAAGATTTGGCACCCCTCGAACCATCATAAGTGATAGGGGCACCCACTTTTGCAATCGAGCCTTTAGCCCTTTATTGGAGAAATATGGGGTAAGACACAAGGTTTTTCTACACCTTATTCTCTCCAAACAAGTGGCCAAGTGGAAGTGTCAAATCGAGAGATCAAACAAATTCTAGCCAAATCGGTTAATGTGAACCAGACGGATTGGTCTAAAATTTTGGATGATGCCTTATGGGCGTATCGCACGGCATACAAGACTCCTATTGGGATGTTACCCATTCCGGCTAGTCCTTGGAAAAGCTTGTCATCTCCTCGTGGAGTTGGAGCATAAAGCACTTTGGGTGTTGAAAAAGCTAAACATGAGTTGGGAAGAAGCTTCAAAGTCCCAGGTGGAGAAGTTACATAAACTCGAGGAAATGAGGTTTCTTGCCTATGAAAATGCAAAGCTCTACAAGGAAAAGATGAAGATCATCCATGACAAGAAGATACGGAACCGTGCATTCAAGGCGGGGGATATGGTTCTTTTGTTTAATTCAAGATTTCATCTATTCCCCGGAAAGTTGAAATCTAAGTGGAGTGAACTTTTCAAGGTAGTTGAAACATTGCCTTATGGATAGGTTGAGTTGTAAGAGAAGGGGAGTTCCAAAACTTTCCGAGTAAATGGTCAACGAGTGAAGCACTACTTGGGATGTGAAGCCGAGCCTAGGAATGTCGCTTGCATCTATCTCTTGGATCCTTGAAGGATGAGGTATCACCGTTGTGCTGCGACATTAAATCAAGCGCTTCTTGAGAGGCAACCCAAGTTTTACTTTTAGCATTTTTAGTTTTAGAAATGTAGTTAGTGTAAAAACTTCATGTGAAGTTCCATGATGATCATATTTGATCTTGGTTGAAGTGGTGTTAGTGTAGGAAAAATGTAAAAGGTGAAAGGAAAAGGAAAGTGAAGGAAGTTGAAAAGTGGGGAGGACCACCGAATAAAGGGCGGAAGCCAAATTGCGGCCCACCAACCGAAGTGCTGGCCATCGGATTGATCAATAAGGATATATTTTCTGCGGAGTTGGGGAGTACTCTGCCGTTCATTTGGCAAGTCGCCCATAAAACTTCGCAGAGCAGTCGGTGGACCAACCCACTTATGCACACTTGGAAGACTTAATTCCTACACGCCGAAGATTAGGCGACCCGCCGAAAAAAGCTGCGAGCCGCAACTTCCATGGGCCTGGTCATGTTACCCGACTATAAAAGGCCCCAAGGTAAGTTTTCTTTACACTTTTCACCCCAAACCGTAAAAATCAAGCACCCCATCACCGAAAAATACTATTCCGACACACCACCATCTCAAACAACACTCCAAATCGCTCACACACACGCGATCTCACCGAACCATTGTTAATCCTTCAACCCGATTTACATTTCATCTCATATCCGGTAAGAATTCGGCTCCTCGCTTTAAAATGTTCATGTTTTACATGTGGGGTGGTTAAAAACATTATGTTGGGGGTGGGGTTTTGGTGATTATCTTGTTATTCATGTATGGTTGATTTTGGGGTTTGTTCTTAAACTTGAATTCATGAAATTGAAACCTTCGAGTATGTAAATTTGGGACTTATGTGATTTAAGTCAATAAAGGAGAAGAAGAAGAGTGTAAAAGAAACTAAACCAAAAATTGAACTTGATTGAAACCTCGAGATACCTTGTTTTGCTTGAAAGTTTGGAAAAATCTCGACCTTGGTATGATTTCTGGTTAAATTTGTATGAAATTGGTTGAAATTGTGGTCTCGTTCTTGAGAGAGCATTTGAAACTGATAGGTTGTTGAAAAGACCACTTAAGAGTGTGCTTGGGGGAGTTAAGCGAAGTGAGATTGGAAACAATTGGAATATGTGCACTACAGGTAAAACTGACCAAGGATTCGGCAAGCCGCCGATGAGGTAGCATGTCGCACAATGAAGTGCAGGAGACACTCGGCGTACCTGCAAAAGAAAGTGCGAGGCCGCCGATGTCATCAGTGATCTCCCAAATTGTGCGAGTGAGGCTTTCCCATCGTAGGTTGAAAGGCGACTCGCCCCTCCATGTTGTCAAAAGTTATGCGAGTCGCCGAGATAAAATTATGCCTCGCAAGTTGAAAGGCGAAATGAGTAGGTAGACCCTTAGTTTCATTTTCAGGCCCCCAACTCTCACAGAAGGTTGGAAATTTCTGCGGCTTGAATTGGCATCTCGCACTTCATGTGGCGATTCGCCGGTGCTTCTCAGCACTGATTTCTACGGGTCGCCCCTTTATGTCTGCGAGCTCGCCTCTTATTCTGCTGTCCACCATTTTAATTGTATTCCATAAGCTGTTTTAAATTTCCAAGTGTTCCATCCCATTCCATGAACTTCATATGTTGGTTTAGTTAATCTTAGCTTAGCTTAGGAGTAGAATAGTGTAGTGATTCATTAACTAACACATGTTTTGAGCTACTTTTTCCCACGCAATCATGAAGAAACAAGTAGCTAAGAGATGGAGCAAAGAAACCACCCACCAAAGAACAGAAAAGGGAGGCAAAATGAAAAAGAAAATGGAGGCCAACAGAATGAGAGCTGATCAAGAGAAGAAGGCACAGAAAAGGGGAAAAACATTATAGACCCAAAGCCAACCAAGCTAACGTCTACCCCTGGCCAAGGACCCTCAAACACTGCGGAAGAGGCTGAATCTGATGTAGAAGACTGGGGAGAAGATGGAGTGCAAATCAATTGGGAGTTTGACAAAGAATCCAACAGAACACAAAAGATCCTCAACCACAGGTTCAACAAAAATGAAGCAGTTGAAGCAATGTTCCATGTACAAAGAACCATTAACCTAGAAAAGCAGGTGCAAAGTGAAAGGGCCAAGAAATATGGTGATAAGTTCTATGAGGAGATTGAGAGAAAAAAATGGAAATTTTTATTAGAATCCCCTGGTGAGTACAATGAAGTGACGGTGAAAGTATTCTACTCAAATCTCTCACAAGAAAAAGAGAAATCAATCAAGGTGCAGGTGAGAAAAGTAGAAGTCTTCTTTAGTGATGAAGAGATCAATGTGATCTATGGGTCGCCAACACTTGATCAATGGGAATACGAGTGCAAATACAAGCTGTGGAGAACAGACGAAGAGGGAAGCCTGAGAACATGGCTGGCAGCCATCATTGCTGCCTCTGGAATTGTACCAACCTGGATCAAACCAGGAATTCAAATAAAAAAAGAAAGACTTTAACTTGATTGCCATAGGTTGGAATGCAGTGATTAGTAACAGATTCCTTCCTTCACTGAATGACACAAGAATCACAAACAAAAAGGCAGTCCTCATAGCATCTATCATGAGCTACTCAATATTGATGTGGGGAAAGTCATATATGACAGAATTGAAACCAAAGCTCATAAAAACTCCATTGCCTATGGCTTTCCCTGTCTGCTCACCAAGCTAATGAGTCATGTACCCCTGTTGCTTGATATGGATTACATAAAGAAGGCTAAGGGAACTGTGGATCTCAAAAGGATCCAAGATGATGAAGTAAAGGAAAGAGAAAAGGAGTCAAGATGGACAAGGAAGAAATAGCAGCTGCAACTCCTCAAGGGGGAAAGAGGTCACAAGCTAGAAAAATTCCAGCTCCTCCCCCATCAGTAGATTCAGTCTCAGCCAAACAATTTGAACACTTCAACATTCCTAAATTACTGAAAGAGATCAATGACAACATTATGGGCCTGGACACCAAGGTGAGTCTTCTAAGAGGACCATCTGTGGAGTTGGAAAAAGCTCTAAAACCCATTGTTACTGCTATCAAAGAACTCATCAAGGCTATGACAGACAACACCACAAAGGTGATTGAGTTAGCTGATAGAGTGCAGGCATAGAACACTCAGATTTTAGAACAAGAACAGCTCTAAAGCAATTGAAGATTGATCAAGAAGCAACCCAAAAAGCTGCACCAAGCAAGACAAGCAAAGGAGTACAGGTAGAGGTGGCTAGCAAAGAAGAAGAGGTAGATAGTGATAGTGAAGAGGAGAGCGTAGGAAGTGAAGAGGAACTAGAAGAAGCAATCACCACACCAAAAGTGCAAGAAACTTCTGAGGAAATGATGGCCAGCTTCCAAGCTATTTGAGAAGAAAAATTCAAAAGGCAACAAGAGATCAAAAGACAAAGGAAAGAAGAAGCAGAAAAGGCAAGCAAGGAAGGCCCTGAATTGAAAAAGCAAAAGAGAGAAGATGAGGTGAAAGAGAAAGTGGCTACTAAGCCAAAGGAAATTGAAAAGGCAGGTGTTCCCAAAGAAGATCCTAAAGCCTATGTGAGGAAAAGGAAACTAGATGACATTGCAAGGAAAGGAGATAAGGAAGTTGGTACCAAAGAAGAAGAGACAGAAGAAGAAAAACTGCAAAGAAGAAGAAAGAGAGAGCCAAAGTAAAAGAAGATAGAAGACGAATGGAAGAAGTAAGGAAGAAAGTGCTCGCACAAGCAACAGAGGCAGAGAAGGCAAGAAAAGAGAAATTAGCCAAGTTAGAAGAAGCACACACAAAGGCATTGGCTACTAAACCTGCAGCAACATCATCATCAGCTTCCACCGAGAAAATCCTAAGTCCAACAAGTGAGAAGGAAACACCACCAACTCCACCTGAGAAGGACAAAGCTCCTTCACCATCATCATGACAATCTTTAGGGAGCACTCTTACCCCTTACTTATTAAACTCTTATTTTGTTTTGTTTAGTTGCTTTGCGACATAGAAACTTCTCAAATTGGGGGTGGAGTAATTATCCTTTGTTTGAATGTGTCCTAAAATATTTTCATGTTTATGTGTTTTTATGTTTATATGAATGTTTAGCTTAGGATATTTAATGTAGATGTTTTTCTGATGTTTATATTTATGTCTTGTCTTTAGTTATGTCTTTAAATTCATTGTATAATTGTGGTTGTTAATATCATATGAAAAATCAAAAACCCAAAAATATTAAAAAAGCAAAAACGCAAACAAATTGAAATTTTTTTAAAAATCCCAAAAAGAAAAAGATTCCAAATGTACTCCCGTGAACTACGCTTGGGATATTGCCTTCTCTCCTTTGATTCGCACTTGTTGCGATACATAGGCAATCCTCGTGAAAACTCATTTTTGCTTGGGTCCGAAAAAGCAACCATCCCATTGTAAATACCACTTTTGTAAATAGCCTTGAATTAGTAAATAACCTTCTTGGTTTTTTTTTTTTTTGACTCGGTTCTTTTCCAAGAATGTAAATCTTTTGAACCGAGCACTTCAGGACTCTAATAATAGAAGTGACATCCTTGTTTTATGACTTATTTGATACCTTCTTGTGGATTGTTTGTTGAGAGTTGCATCTATAACCTTTAGGTTCTTGTGATGACTTTATACATATGTAGTATAGGCTAGATCCTCACTTTAAGTGTTGGAAAGTTGATGTCCTTATCTCTTGTCCCGTATGCTATTGAGGTAAGTTCTTACTTAAAGCTCCTTGAGGTATTGAAAAACGTGCAACTTAGACTAAAGTCTAAGTTTGAGGGAGGGGAACAAAGAAATGAAAGCTAAGTGGCTCTTCAAAAAGGAAGATGATTGTATAAAGAAGAGTTGCAAAAGAGAAAAGGAGAAAATCAAGAAAAGTGCAAAAATAGCAAAAGACAAATTGAAAATAAAAAAAATAGAAAAAGAAGTAAGTGAAAGAATAAGAGCCACAAAAGCAAAATCAAGAATGAAAAATGGGAATAAGAGCTAAATGTGAAAAGAAAGCTCAAAGTGAAATATTTGCAAAGATGATGTAGTGCCCAAGGAGGGAATTTAGTCACTTTTTATCCAAATTATACCCTACCTTTATCCAAAAGCCTACATTACAACCTTAGAAGTCCAATTTTATCCTCCATTATAGGACATAAAAGGAAATGACAAGTAGGCCAAGCCTATGACATTATATATGCTTAACTTGCATTCATTTTTTAGAGTGAGAGGCTAAAATTGAGGGGCCCTTTTGTTTACATTATATTGAGAGATAGGGACCCATTCTTGTGGTGAGAACATTAAGGGACTTGAGACTTGAAGGTAAAACCAAGAAAGCTTTAGGTAAGTTGAGAAAGCAATTGTGCTATACATGCTTTAGTCCCCACTAGAAGCATTAGTAGATGTAGTTGTGACTATGGCATTTGTGGTTGATTGGTTGGACTCTCATGTATGAAATTAATTGTTAGTATCAACCGAAGTCATGGACTTCCTCTTCTCTCATTCCATTATTGAACTCAATCTCGGTGCCAAGAAAATGAAACATGAGATAGTTCTTAAGTTTGGGGGAGTTGATGTGTTGGTATTTTGTGCATATTCGCAACTCTTTTCAACTAGTTTTTGTGTCTTGAAGTGTTATTATTTAAGTGAATCTTAGGTTATTCTCTTTGTTTCAGGTTATCACAAGAAATTGATATACAAAGCTAAAGGAAATGCGAAAAGAGCAAAAACAAGTGAACTTGGGCTACAAAATTGAAGAACACAGAGATAAGGCAGCGACTGGATCGGTGCCTCGCCGAATAAGTGGCTCAAGAGGTCAGCCATCTGATAAAGGAGGGGAGAGTTCAAGCCTTCCAGCCGACCAAAGGCAGGCCGCCGAAGGAAGTGCTAAAAGCTAGTGGCGACCTCGCACAAAAAGAGGCGCACCTGCCGCTGTTCACAGAACATCTGAAAAATATGTGAAGCTCAAGAGTTGTCCGCAATGCCAAGGGCATCCCGTCAAACCTGCATCGCAATTCAAAATGAGTGGTTAGTAAAAGAGGTCATCGACGAGCTAGCAGATCATAAGGTTGCTCGCTGAATAAGCGACGGCGTGGCGCAAAACAAGGAAAACAACAAACTTGTAAATATTAGACTAGTTTTGAAACACATGCCTATAAATAGGCTATTATGCCTCCGAGCAAACAGACCCTTTTTCAGGTTAGAATATTACTTTAAACTTTTTGAATATTCTTGGAGGTCAAGGAGGGTTTCTAGTTGAATCTTTGTAAGGATTATCTTCTTTAATATAAATTCTTACATGATT
The DNA here is from genome assembly GCA_029990575.1 of Petunia axillaris subsp. axillaris. Classification (NCBI taxonomy): domain Eukaryota; kingdom Viridiplantae; phylum Streptophyta; class Magnoliopsida; order Solanales; family Solanaceae; genus Petunia; species Petunia axillaris. The sequence continues at coordinate 3,566,575 of JARKNS010000001.1, read as the reverse complement.
CTTGCCATTTCATTTTTCATTATGTGTATGTTAAACCCTAGTATGAGTAGGGATTTATTCATGAAAACTTGATTAGCTTAGCTTAGCTTAAATCTTGTAAAAATAATGGGTCAACATAAATCTAGCTCTCCATCGTACTTTCTTTACTAGGGTTTAAGGTACAGCCGTACTTGAATCTAACCCTACTTTGCTTTCATCACCCGAGAGGGGTCGAAGGTGTAGGCTAATTGAGACTAGTGAGAATTTGGGTTATATAGGTTGCGGCCTACCCAATCTAAAGAGGAAGACCTAAAATGGTCATCTCTGCTCGGGTCTTTGGACTAGGGTTTCTAGCGCTTCATTATTGACCCGATAGGGCTTGATAAGGTAAATCCTCCCTATCCCAAGAGGGTTTTGAGGAATACATTAGAGGTCCGAGTTTAGAGAATCTTGTTAATACAAGTGTTTAGCTTAGAGAATCTTGTTGGAGTGGATAAGCCCCTAGCTCATTCTCATCGTTTACACTCATCGTCATCATTTAGCTTATTTTACATTAATTGTTAGTTGTAGTTAAGATATTTTTACCCTTATTCATTAGGAATGTACGAATAATTCTTAGAGCTCGTCATTATTCATCCTAAGATTAATAGATTGCTTTGCCAGCTCCCTGTGAAAATTGACCCCGACTCTTGTTGGGTACTATTACTTTTGACGACTGCCCACACCCTTCGTGGTGAGTGGATTGAGCGTGGATCATATAGTTTTAGTATCAATTCAGCTTTAAAGATCTGAGAACTACTCGTTATGGAGTAAATCTATGAAGATCGTTTTGACTGGAAAGAACAAGTTAGGGTTTGTTCTAGGCACCTGTAAAAAAAGAGAGTTTTGACCCTCCTCTTCATGATCTCTGTGATAGATGTAATGCCATTATTCTGGCATGGATTATGAATACTTTGTCAAAGGAGTTGTTGAGCAGTGTAATTTATGCCTTTGATGCATATACAATGTGGGAAGATCTTAAGGAAAGATTTGATAAGGTGAATGGCTCTATAGCATTCTATTTGCATAAGGATATTGCAACTTTGGCATTGTGAGTGTCTTTTGTATCTGCCTACTACTCTAGACTCAAGGAGCGATGGGATGAACTTGAAGCACTTATTCCTTCACCTTCATGTGCTTGTCTTGAATCCAAGGAATATGCTAAGCATTTCCAGCTGCAGAAACGATGGCAGTTTCTTATGGGGTTGAATGAATCCTATGCACAAACTAAGAGTTAAGTTTTGATGACTTTTCCTATGCCTAGCCTGAATCAAGCATATCCTATGATTATCATTGTGGAGAGTCAGAGAATGCATGCCTCTAATGTTTCTTTTGAAGCTAGACCTAGTGATCCTACTGCTTTTCTGAGCAACAAGGTGAATTCTATGAACTTCAATAGTTCAAACAGAAATAACAACAGGGGAAATTACAAAAAAAATGGTGAAAATAGATCTTCTAACAGGCCTCTACTTCAATGTGATTACTGTTCTGGTAAAGGTCATATAAGGGAGAGATGTTATCAGCTAATTGGGTATCCAGAGGGATATAAGCCAAAGAAGAATCGGTGGGGACCTCAGAATGAACAAAATCATGCTAACTCAGTGGTGTAAGAAAACCCGAGGGAAATTGCTAAACACGAACGCGGAAGAAATCAACAAGAAAATAAAGATAGAAGAAAGACAAATCTTGCTTCGATTCAAAAGAACAGTGAGGAACCTGTCTCAAAGCTTGATTGAATGAAATCAAGACGCACCTATACTATGCAACAATCCTCAAGAAAGACCCGCTTCTTGCAAATTGAATGATCAAGAAGAAATTGTTCAAACGAATAACACCGATTGACACAAGTTTTTTAAAGGCCCTCGTCGGGGTTCAGCTCCATCGGAGACTCACAATAGCACTTGCTATGTTTTTCATATACTAAAAACTGCCTTCTTACAGTAAAATAGACATAGAGTATTTATAGGCTATGCTAAGGATAAAGTAGTAAATAGTCACAAGTGACGAATAAAAACAAGCCACGCAGGGCTGAGCTAAGTGTGTGTTCGGCAGCCTTGACTTCAGTGCACGATTGCTTGCTTGAACTCATTGTCCTCGGGCGCTCACTTGTCTTCGAACACAATTTGTTGGTGTTCTGTCAATTTGTCCTCGGGCTCAAATTTGAAGATGACGCCCTCGGTTCTTGAGCCCGGCCACTCAGCTTTGGAGCAATTGCTTTCCTTCGGCCAGGCCAAGTGAATGTGCACATCGTGCAGCAGCTTGGCTTGGCTTCGTGTCATTGGTCTCCTCGGTGGATCGAACACTTGATCAGCACGTATTAGGGCTGCATCATCCTCCCCTTCTTGAGAAGATTTCGTCCTCGAAATCGAGCCCTCCTCGTCCTCCGAAGATTGACCTACAACACAAGGAACTAAGTCCGCAACATTAAAGGTGTTGGACACGTTATACTCACCAGGGAGGTCGATCACGTAAGCATTGTTGTTTATCTTGGTCAACACTTGAAATGGACCATCCCCTCGAGGAGCCAACTTTCCTTTCCTTTGGTTCGGGAAACGTTCCTTTCGGAAGTGAACCCAAACCCAATCCCCCGTCTTTAATTCCAACTTTTTACGCCCCTTGTTTTTCTTTAATGCAACCTTTGCATAAGCTTCCTCGAGGTTCTTCTTCACCTTTGCATGCAATTCGATCAAGGCAGTGGCTCGCCGAGTACCTTCAAAATCAAGAACAGAATCTCGAGGCAATGGGGTTAAATTGAGTGGAATCAAAGGATTAAAACCATACACACATTCAAATGGGGTCATATTGATCATTCTATGCATCGTTCGATTGTATGAAAACTCCATCATGGGCAAACGATCAGCCCAATTTCCAACATTGCCTTTGGTCATTGCTCGAAGCAAAGATCCCAAAGTTCGGTTAACTACCTCGGTCTGTCCATCAGTCTGAGGATGGTGAGACTTCGAGAATAGTAGCTTGGTGCTGAGGGCACCCCACAAACACTTCCAAAAATGACTCAAAAATTTTGAGTCTCGATCACTCACAATAGTACGAGGCACACCATGCAATTTCAACACATTAGAAACAAACAAGGTAGCTACATGTTGTGCATCATCACACTTTTTGCAAGGAATAAAGTGAGCCATTTTCGAAAAACGGTCAACTACAACAAAGATGCTATCATGTCCTCCCCCCGACCTCGGTAACCCCAACACAAAGTCCATGGATATATCAACCCAAGGTCGATCAGGCACAGGCAATGGGGTATACAAACCATGAGGGTTGGACTTCGATTTAGCTCTCTTGCAAACGAGACAAGCGTTGCAAAGCTTTTCCATATCTCGTCGCATTTTGGGCCAATGGAACTGCTCGGTCAAGATACCAAGAGTTTTGTCGACACCGAAGTGCCCCATCAGACCTCCGGAGTGAGCTTCTCGAACTAAGAGCTCTCTCCACGATGACACTAGCACACAAACCCTCCCATTCTTGAAGAGGTAGCCATCGTGCCACTGATATTTCTTGACCCTTCGGCCATTCAAGATTGCGTCACGAACGCATTTCAGCTTGGGATCGTCTTCGTACATCTACTTGATGCTTTCAAATCCCATGAGCCTTGAGGCGAGAGTGGTCGCTAAGGAAAATTTTCTTGATAGCGCATCAGCCACAACATTATCTTTACCCTTTTTGTAATGAATTACATAGGGAAAGCTTTCAATGAATTCTACCCACTTGGCATGTCTTCGGTTCAATTTCTCCTGTCCCTCGGAGATGCTTCAAGGACTCGTGATCACTCTTAATCACAAACTCTCGAGGCCACAAATAATGCTGCCAATGGGCGAGTGCTCGAACGAGGGCATACAATTCCTTGTCATACGTAGAGTAGTTCAAGGTTGCACCCTTAAGCTTTTCGCTAAAGTAAGTTATCAGCTTCGATTTTTGCATCAGCACTCCTCCAATCCCAACTCCAGACGCATCACACTCGACTTCGAATGCTTTGCCGAAGTCAAGGAGTTGCAACAACGGGGCAGAGCAAAGCCTCCGTTTCAACTCTTGGAAAGCCCTTTCTTGGGACTCTCCCCACACAAATGGATGGTCTTTCTTAACCAGCTCGGTTAAAAGAGCTGCCACGGTGCTAAAGTCACGAACAAACCTTCGGTAAAAGCTAGCTAAGCCATGGAAGCTACGAACTTGTGATACCGAGGTTGGAGTTGGCCAATCTTTTATGGCTTCGACTTTTGACTCGTCGACTTCAACACCATTAGCAGTGACAACGAATCCTAGAAAGACTACACGCTCGACACAAAAGACACATTTCTTGAAGTTAGCGTATAACTTCTCTTCTCTCAGTTTATCAAGCACTAGCATTAGGTGTTCAACATGTTTATCCACAGATTTACTATAAACAAGTATGTCATCGAAGTAAACGACAACAAACTTATTTATTAATGGTTTGAGCACATGGTTCATCAGTCGCATGAATGTGCTCGGTGCATTGGATAAGCCAAAAGGCATCACCAACCATTCATAGAGACCGAACTTGGTCTTGAATGCGGTTTTCCACTCGTCTTTGTAAAGCACGAAGAACCACTTAACTCGTCTAGCATGTCATCTAATCGAGGGATAGGATGACGATACTTTACCATTATTTTGTTGACTGCTCGGCAATCAACACACAATTGCCATGTTCCATCTTTCTTTGGGACTAGTATAACAAGAACGGCGCAAGGACTCAAGCTCTGTCGAACAAGGCCCTTGTTCAACAACTCATCAAACTGCCTTTGGAGCTCTTTGGTTTCTTCGGGATTACACCGGTATGCAGGTTTGTTGGGGGATTGAGACCCCGGTACGAAGTCAATTTGGTGCTCGATTCCCCTCAACGGAGGTAATCCACCTGGCATTTCCTCGGGAAACATGTCTCCGAAGTCCTGCAAAACACTTTGTACAGCACTAGGCAAAGGGTTATCATTAGAAAAATCATCATTAGAGAAATCATCATTAGAGTTTAGAAAGATACCCTTATGCACGAGGCAAATCATCATCTGATCGTTGTCGTTGCCTCGTAGGAACTCACCCGGTTGCATGATTGCACAGATTCCTTTCTCTTCGGGCAGTGAGTTTGTCTCTTCGGCCCCCAATTTTGCTCCTATCGGAAGCTTAGCTTTGGCCGCTTCTTTCAATTCTTTCATCCGTTTATAGTCCTCGGTGACTTGTTTTGGAGACAAGGGTTTGAGTATGAAACTCTTCCCTTCGAGCTTTGCAGTGTAAGTATTGGATCTTCCATTATGAGTAACCGACCGGTCATACTGCCACGGTCTTCCCAATAGCAAATGACAAGCTTGCATCGGCACCACATCGAATATCATTTCATCTTGATATTCGCTAATTCTAAACTTGATCCACACTTGTTTGACAACCCTCAATTCTCCACACTCATTCAGCCATTGTAATTTATAAGGGTGAGGATGCTTCAACGTAGATAGTCCCATTTGTGAAACCAAGATTTGGCTCACCATATTCGCACAACTACCAGAGTCGATGATCATCGAACACACCTTTCCCTTCACTCGACATCGGGCATGGAAGAGATTTTCTCTTTGGTTGTCCTCTTCTTCAAGAGTCATGCAGCTCAAATTCCTTCGAACCACAAGAAACATTTCCGGATGATCAGCTTCGGCAGCTTCATGATCATCATCACCTTCAGCTCGGCCAGCCTCCTCGATAAGTTCCTCTTCGATGTCACTCGCTTGCTCATGGACGGTTCCATCTTCGAGCAGAAGCATAACTTTGCGAGTCGGACACTCTTTTTCCATGTAACCATAACCCTTACATTTATGACACTGAATATTTGAAGCACTAGGAGAGCTGAGCTGAACTTTACCTCCCACTTCTCTTGACTGGTTAACAATCACACCCCTCTCGAAGGGTCTCTTCGAATCTCGAACAGTGTTGGCATTTGTTTGGTTAGGACTCTTCCTTTCTTTACCTCGGTTCAAAGTAGCAGAAGTAGTGACTCCTTGATACCGGTTTGCCTATCGTCCTTTACCAATTTCTCAGCTTCGGTGGCAGTATCGAACAGATCTTCCAACGTGCGGTACATGTGTAGCCTCAATTGAGATGACACATCCCGAGCTAAGCCATTTTTGAATCGGATAGTGGCTTGCTCTTCGTCTTCGACCAGATCAAGATTTAATCGAACCTTTTCGAATTCATCATGGTACTCTTGGACTGACTTGGACCCTTGCTTTAGCTCATAGAGCTTTTGTAATTGAGTCTGCCTGTACTTGGCACTCAAATACTTAGCATCCATTGCTCTCTTCAACTGTGGCCTAGTAATGACTTCGGGATAGGCATTCCTTCGTCTATGCCTTTTGTCGGCTTCCCACCATATAGATGCATACGCTTCGAACGAAGCAATGGCATGGGCAGCTTTTCTCTCTTCGGTCATCTCATTGGTTTCGAAGATGCGCTCCATCTTAAGCTTCCATTCAAGATATTCATCTGGATCACTAGTTCCTTTAAAGGGTGGAATAGTGATCTTGACACTGCTCAAGTTTGAGTCTCGAACACCACGAACCTGTTCGAGATACTTATCATAGCGATCATTAGCCTCACGCTCAATATGTCTATCAACATTTGCACCTCGGCCTCGACCTCGGAAATTTCCAGGTCCTCGGTGAGCTTGCCTTCGCTGAGCGAATTGCTGCTCGTAATCAGGTTCGGTATCAGGAAATTCTCCTTCATCCACCTCTTCGTCAATGACCTCAATCTGTCTTCGGGCCATTGGAAGTGGTATTCTCTCTCCTCAGGGAATGCCCAAGTGTTGAGTCTCAGCTTGGGGATTGCCCAAGTTTTGTTGTGTTTGGGGATTGCCCAAAACTTCTCTTCGAATTGCCTCGCTTTTCAACTGATGTCGTCGAATAAGCTCAGCATACAGCTCAGGTTTCATTGGAGTGGAGTTGCTAGTTCCAGCGCCGGACCCAGGTAAGGCCACAGACACACTTCCTTGCTCGAGTTGAGCTATTCGAGCACTCACTCCTCTCACTTTGGCGCTGATGCCTTGTATCGCAGCCATGAGATCGGCTAACGACACTTCGGGCTTCTCAATGCCTTTGCCATCACCTCCATTCCCAGCCATGGTACCTGCACAAATCAAAGACCAACAAATGTTAAGGTTAGAAATCACCTCACACACTCCCTCACCTTTGATGGGTGGCACTCGGGTCCACTCAATTGTATGGGTTCGATTTTGGTCACTCAAGAACTTGCAGCTAATGGCTTCCTCGGTTGATCAGCTTCTCTCAATTCCTTCGAATTTGACAAGTTATAATGTCTCCTTCGGGAAGAGTGAGTTGATTTGACTCAATGGACTTCGGTCACCCCACGCACGAGTTCCTATCAGCGCAAATGAGTTAGTACGACCTCGAGTAGAAAGAATTACTCAAAGATCCACTAACTAGAATTTCGGACAGAAGAAAAGTAAAAACCTAGGAGAATCTACCCTTTGATTCCCTTTTGGAATCTTTTTCGAACACACCAACTCTTGTCCGTACAAGAGTGGTCCCTCCTTGGTACGGATAAGGTTTTACCTTATCCAATTTCCCTTTTCAGCCGACAACTTTTTCACCTGGGGTTTTGGTCTTTACACTTTACCCCTTTCTTCTTCAATGGAACAGTGAAGTTTTTGGCTCTGGTGTACGGACAAATTTAGCTTCGTTCACTGACCACGAATTTCAACAGACCTGGGTTGCTTCTTTCAACTCCGGCTCCAACAACAACGGAGGAATTTTCAGTTCAAAGTTCTTGAGCTAAGATTCAGCTTCTTCGTGTCGTACACTGTTACAATTTGTAACAATTTTCCGGCGTACGAACGACGAATTCAAACACAGAACTTCGAAATTTAAGCACAAAACAAACCCAAATCACTCAAGAACCACCATTCTTCATCGGTTTCAATCAAAAACACGCTGGGGTTAAAAAATCATTCACCAACAACTCAAACAGTCCAAAATTTCACCAAGAAACCCTAGTCACGAAAATTGTACGTCGGGTACTTGTTGGAATCAAGAAACAATGGTGAACAAGAATCAATGGTTGTTTAATCCAAACAACCAACAATCAAACACAATTTTTGAATTTTCTTTTTCTACTTAACAGCAACAACAATCAAACACACAGAAGAAAGCTGAAACTGGAGACACAAGCACGATTTAATGAACAGGATTTGAGGTTGTAAGAACAAACTCAAACCTTGCTCTGATACCAAGATGGTGCAAGCAAACCCGAGGGGAATTGCTAAACATGAACGCAGAAGAAATCAACAAGAAAATAAAGATAGAAGCAAGAAAAATCTTGCTTCAATTCAAAAGAACAGTGAGGAACCTGTCTCAAAGCTCAATTGAATGAAATCAAGACGCACCTATACTATGCAACAATCCTCAAGAAAGACCCGCTTCTTGAAAATTGAATGATCAAGAAGAAATTGTTCAAACGAATAACACCGATTGACACAAGTTCTTTAAAGGCCGTCGTCGGGGTTCAGCTCCATCGGAGACTCACAATAGCACTTGCTATGTTTTTCATATACTAAAAACTGCCTTCTTACAGTAAAATAGATATAGAGTATTTATAGGCTATGCTAAGGATAAAGTAGTAAATAGTCACAAGTGACGAATAAAAACAAGCCACGCAGGGCTGAGCTAAGTGTGTGTTCGCAACGCTTGACTTCGGTGCAAGATTGCTTGCTCGAACTCATTGTCCTCGGGCGCTCACTTGTCTTCGAACAAAATTTGTTGGTGTTCAGTAACTTTGTCCTCGGGCTCAAATTTGAAGATGACGCCCTCGGTTCTTGAGCCCCACCACTCAGCTTCGGAGCAATTGCTTTCCTTCGGCCAGGCAAAGTGAATGTGCATATCGTGCAGCAGCTTGGCTTGGCTTCGTGTCATTGGTCTCCTCGGTGGATCGAACACTTGATCAGCACGTGTTCGGGCTGCATCACTCAGCCAAATATTAGAATGAGTCTCTGAATGCACAGGGTCAAAATTATGGAGAAGGAAATAGATATAATTTATATAATATGCCCTATATGAATCAGTCTGTTACTCAAGAAAGCACAAATGTTAATGGTTCTGCTCAATTCCCCACTTATAGCAGCAGTAGCAACACTCTGTATCACTCTTGCACTGGTCCTAGCAGTGGTTATAATCCTCACACTGGCTCTAGCACAGCAGCCTCAGTCACATCTCTTGGTCCTCTTATCTTTACTCAGGATCAGTACTCTCAGATCATTCAAATATTGAATAAAGGAAAGTCTGTTGATCATGAAGCTAATGCAGCAACTATCAACTCAGCAAGTATTATCAATGCATTCATGTCTAATCTAATTAATTTTAACTGGATTATTGACACAGGTGCCTCCAATCACATGGTGCATAACTTAGACCTGCTCAATAAGTACAAAATGATGCCAACTAATGACAGTAGTAAGGTAAATCTACCCAACGGAGGTCAGGTAGATATCACACATACAGGAAAATCAGCTATTTTTTAGGAAAAGTCTGTGAATAATGTTCTACATATCCCAGAATTCAAATATAATCTTCTCTCAGTGTCACAGATCACTGAAGAATTAGGGTACATTGTGATCTTTTAACCTAACTTCTGTGTTTTTCAGGACCTTTCCAATGGGAAGGTATTACGGATTGGTAAGAAGGAGTGTTGACACCCAATTTTGTCCCGAAAATTTTAATTAATGTTAATTATCTAAATAAAAGTCAATTTCCGAAAATTTTAAAAGTGAATTAATGAAATATGGAAGAAAGGCTAAGTTTCGCAAAGCATGGCTCAATGTCAGGCTACCCGTGCAACCCCTTCAATTTCCAATTAACCTAAAAAAGGGCTAATCTTATTACTATATCTTAAATTCAGACTAGACGTGCAACATCCCTATCTTAATTCAATTTAACTTAAGAAGGGGCTAAATGTACAAGCCCATGCCATTCCAGCCTACCCATGCAAGCAATATATATATAATGTATATAATTACTATGCACATATCAGTTCCCCTTTTCAGTTTTCAATCACCCGCGACCCGATTCTCAAACTTTTCAACCCGCGAATCAGAACCAGAAACCCGACCCAAACACTCATCTTCTCCGTACGATCAATATGTTGGACAAGTAATACTGTTCCAGCTGGTATCTTCTCACTCTCTCACCAAACAAACGGACACTCAATCTGCTCCGTTCGTTTCAAGTTGAAGCAATCCCAGCCTTCGGATCTTTTCTTAGAGATAAGGATCCAAAGTGTACAATCCGAAAAGAATGGACACTTTAGACCCTTATCTTAGAAGAGATATATCGAAAATGGCAAGGGCAATTTAGATTTTTGTAAGCCAAGGTAAACCCTAAAATTTTCCTATATATTAAGCATTTTTGATAGGGTTTAAGGGTGGGGAATTTTTGGGATTTTACAGAGAACAGAAAAACGGCAGCATTTGCTTACCCAAAAATACTCTCTCTGTTTTTTTAGAGTAAAAATATACATACAGTTTCATTTTTCATTCAGAAATTAAGACAAGGTTCAAGATTCGATTGGTCGTATCGCTTCTTCACTGTTTGAGTCGCTTAGTCGAGTCGCGTATCCTTCGCATCCCTCGCCCCTTTTTACTGCGTCGCAAGAGGTAATATTCTTTTCTCTTTATTTTTCTGTTCTTGTTTTGCTAGTATCAGTGTGTCGCTTAAATAAGCTTAACTTCGTCAATGATATGATAATATTTTTTGTTCCATGTTCGTTAGTTTTAAATGTTGTTTGTCGAACATAAATATGTAGTAAAAAAGCATATTCTGTTAAAATTTATTATCTTGCGGGTTGTTAGTATATAAAGATTGTACCTTTGCTGTTTCACTTAGCATTTAGAGTTCATTCATTAAGAAAATTTGCCTTGAAGTATGAAGGGTTGAGCAGACTTTCGTCACATTATTACTGAGCATGAACTTCTGTATTAGCTTGTTGGAATCTGTTATATGTCATATAAACTTGTCTCCTCTTGTCTTATGCATAAGAGATTAGATTTTGGCCTGATAGTTTGCTTATTTCTCTCTTGAACAAGAAACTGATTTTGATTTAAATGCCTGATGTTTAGTAGGATTGCTTATGGTTCTGCTGTTTAGGTATACATAGAGGAATAATATTCCTAGGTATTGGACCTGTTTTCTTTATTTGTTCTTCAAAGTGTCTTTGTTTCAATCAGTTTTCTATGTGGTCCATTGGGATAAATGTAAGTATCTGGAGTTTTTCAGTTCTTGTTTGTGCTTGGTTATGAAGAAAAAGGGTTTGAGTGCTGCGTGAGAACTTCAGGGTGTTTGTTTCCCAGTTTGTTTCTGGTTGTTTGATCTGAAATTGCCTATGATGTTTGGGTGTGTATTGGTAACTCTGGTATGTGTGTGAGAGTGTGCTGCAATTCCCCTGGAAGTTGTTTCAACTAGTTCAAGGGTATTTTTTTGTTTAGAAATGGAGGCTGCAGGCAGTTGGTTAGGCTCAGGTGGTTTGCAGAGGAATAAAGGAAGTCTGTTCATAGTTTGTTTGGAGAGGAGAAGAGGGAGTCAGGGTGTCCTGATGGCTGTTTCAGGGGGCTGCAGATGGTCTGGTTGTTTCTGGTGCTTGATTTCTATGGGTTAGATGAGTTAGGGCATTGCAGGAGTTTGAAGGTCTGGGAGTAGTCTGTGAGAGGGGTTGTTTTTATTTGCTTAGGCTGGAGTTGTTGAGGAGGCCTGTGTAGGAATGGTTAGATGTTGTCTGGTGTTAGTTTCCAGGTGTGAGAAGGAGTATGTGAGGGTCTGCTAGAGGGTCCTGGGCGTGCAGGTGTTTTGTTTAGAATCAGGGTGTATGGAGGGTGATCTGGTAGCAATAGCAGGCCTCTGGTGATTTTGTTTTCAGGTGGCTCATGATAATAGAGGGAGGTCTGATGGCTAGGCAGGTGTTTGAGAGTTTGTTCTGGTATTTTGCAGGTACAGAGGCTAGCTTATAGTGTATAGGAGCCCTGTTTAGGTCCTGTTTGTCTAGTCCTAGGCAGTATTTCAGCTTTGTTTTCTCTGTTTTTTTTTCTGATGCTAGTATTGTCTTGATCCTGAATCTATGACACCTAAGTTTAATCAATTCATGGAGTGTTCTGTTGCCTCTAGACATCACGTATTCTGCATCGTAGAAACATGATTAAATTTCAAGTTTGAGCTTATTTCTTTCCTCCTATCTTAAAGGTCAAGTTCTTTCTTCTAAGTTGAAGCTCTCTGCCTATTTCTCTAGCCTTAGTTAAAAGGAATTTTGGTTGTTTAAATTCCCTAAGTGTCATTTCAATGATGCTTACCTCAAGGTTTAATCTATTCTATAGTTATCTTAAATCAAAAGTGTAGTGCTAAGTGTCGGTCCTCCTTTATTTCTTTTAAGAATGGCTTTTGTCATAAAATTGAATGAGACCTTTGTTGGCTAGTCTATTAAGAAGAAATCAATTTTGTCAGGTTCTTGAAATAAGGATAATTGCGTTAATTGTGCATGTTTTAGTGACTATTCACTACACATATTTGCTTGTCTGATTTGCACCTTATCCTGGATGCTAGCTTGGTAGTGTTGCGTAATTAAGTTTGAAGGAACAGGATCTGATGTTTGAAACATCGTTTGATAAAAGATGGGGCCTGTCACCAATTATGTCATAAGGATTTTAGCCTAAGGTCAATTAGTTCGAGGTGGAACTGTTAATTCATTTGGATAGACTTCTTTCTAGTGTATATTTTATTCGCAAATTCTTTATTTAGACATATACTAATCCTTTCTTTATTTTCTTTGCATGAACACTTGGGACGAGTTGAATGAAAACTCACAAATGGGGGTGGCGTGCATTTCGAAGTTACTTGAATCGCCCCGCATTTTCGGGACTTGATATCCCCGAAAATGTAAAACAAAAGAAATGAATAAATGAAAAGCCTTGTGAAATACAGGGCTCGAATTGAGTTCGCTATCCCGGGTTCTACTTTCTAAAACTTCTTCTCTCATGTCCCCTTTAGAAAGCATGTTTTAGGACTTTGTAAACTGAGTTAGGACTTTGTATAATTAGAAGCCTGGTAGATTAGCCGCTTTAATTGAAATTGTCATCTTATTGTTTGTCTAAATTGTTTATAAATTGCATATCCCGTCTCTTTGGGACTCGCCAATTAATTTAAGATAGTAGAAATCTTTAGTTAATTATCGAGTGCAAAAGAAATAAAATTAAAATTGTACCTATTTATTCATTATTTATATTTAGTCAATTATTTATCTATTTATTAATTCATTTATTTATTCATTAATTAAATTAATTAAGTGGCATTTGTTGACACCCAATTTTGTCCCTCCTATTTCACAATTTGTCATACAAAACTTTGGAAAATGCAATATTAATTTTCGGACAAAACTGCGTCAATTATCATGCATTTATCCATATTACCAACGTCCTATCTATATACATACATACATACTTAAAAGCGATTATATTACATAAATACGCTATTTAAGTCATTTTCGAAGTGATAGTACAATTTTGTAACTATTTATGCAATTTATATACTTGAATATCCATTTTACAATTATTTACATTCGATTAATATTACGTAAATTCATTTATAATTATTTAGAGTCAATTATTATTTTTAAGTCTACAATATTACTCATCATTGTTTTTGTTAGTTTTTTTCTTATGTCAGTAGCATTTTTAAGCCAAATTATTGGCTAATTATACCCGAATATACATTTTTTGCAATTATTTACATCCAATTAATATTGCATAAAATTATCTCAAATCAATTATTATATTTTCCTAAGCCTATAATATTGCTCTTTATATTTTTATCAATTTTCTCTCATTCATTAGCATTTTTAAGCTAATTATTGACCAAATATACCCCCATATACTCGAAATATACAACATATATACGCATAAATATATATAAAACCCATACTACATATACACATCACTCTTTTTTGGGACCCACGTGCACACACATCAGCCCACACGCCCATGTGGCACATTCCTAGCCAACCACCCGTCCACCTAAGCTCCACCTCACTTTTCCTATTTTCCCCTTAAGCCAAACACACCTTGTACCAAATAAACCCTAAAACTCATTTCTCCCTTCCCCTCTTTCCCATTCAGCCGACACCCCCTCTCCCCTTACCCCAAAACGCGACCTGGTACACCCCCCACCTAGACTCCACCGCGGCACCCCCTTTTCTCGCCACACGCCGCGTATTTCTCCCTCCTTCTCGGCTCAACAAGGAAACAAGGGAAATCAAGCATATCACTTCAAATCCGGGTAAACCAAGACATGAATCATGAATATTATTAATGCTTATACACGTACAAGGTAAGAAACAGACATTTCTGAGCTTGGAATCCACGAATAGAGCAAAAATCGAATCGGGTCAGATTGACCCGACCCGATCCGAAACGGGTACATTTTCTTTGTTTTATTTTTTTTTCATTCTTTGGTGATTTACAGGAATATATATATTCAATTTACGTTTTCAGCTTTTGCTTTGTTTGAAGGCATGATCTTGCATGAAATATTTTCGTATTAATTTGTTTTGTTGATTTTTCGTATCCCATGCTATTTAGAAAATTAACATAATTATGAACGAGTTCGATTGAATCCTTGGAACAAAAGCCGTTGAAATCATACCCTCAATAGTATACGAACGCTGCCTATTTTCTAATTGTTTGGACTGATTTCTTTACACAATATTAGGCTAATAATTTTGAGAATATATTTAAATTTTGGACCATTTGTTTGGCAAAATTTGATGAGAAAATCATTATTTGTCTTGGGGTATTTTAAGCGATTTATGCATTGAAAATATATACACATGTTATAAAAATCAGATTTTTATCTTTTATGCTTTCTTCATTCCGAAAATCACTTAATTGGATTTATTTTTGGAAGTATTTAAAAGGTGATATTCCTTTTTTTTTGGTTAATTAGAGAAGTGATTGATTCTTGCCTTACAAAATTATTACTGACTTTATTTTTTTCTTCCCTAGTTAGAATTTGAATTCTAAAGAGCCCTAGTCTTACTACTATATAAACAACCCCCAAGCCCCTAAGACGGACACGCTGAAAATTCCTAAGAATACTCACCAATATCTCTCTCTCTTTTTCTTTGGATCCACTACTGTTCTATGCAATCTGCTGCCATTGTTTAGTTCAAAACAGTACACTGCTTGTGGCCTTTGTTTTCAAGTAGTATATACAGCTAAAAGTTCACTCTTTTTGAAGTTTATTCAAGGTATAACTCTCTACTTGAATTGTGTGATATAATGCTCTTCTCTCTACTCGAATTGTGTGATATAATGCTCCTATCTGCCTCTGATTTTGTGCGTTATCCCTAAAGATTGTGTGGGTATCTTTTAGGCCAAGCTAATCTTTGTAGTTTAGGATAGTCCTGCCAAGGGCTATACCATTCATTATTATGGCAGGAAAAGAGATAAAGGATGATATGCCTCCCCCAGAGTTTTGGTTAACTTGTTTCATGCAGGCAAGAATCATTTTCTCCCTCTTTGTATTCAAGCAGGTATTCCAGAGAACTAAAAGTGGAGCCATGAATGGTTGGGTCATTCAAAAGGGATGCAGGACATTTTACTCTATCTTATGTATTATTTTAGGTGTTCTTTATTTGTATGTATTAATTGTTGTTGGAACAGGGATCTAGAGTGGTAAGTACTATAGCCTAAAAAGGCTTTGCTATTGATAAATAAAGTGTAACAATAAAGTTGTTGCAATTGGGCTATCAAAGGGGCCTTTCTTCCTCTCTCCCTTTCTTATGTGATTTGTTGGAAACTAGTGATTGAAAACAGGGTTTGGAATGCATTGTTGGTATTCTGAAATTTGTCGGCTATTTCGAATAAATATGGGACGGATTTTTGAAATTTTTTTGAAGCAGAGGCCATTTTTGCAAAACAGCCCAATTGAGGTTCATCTCTGCAAATTCGTGATTCTGGCCTAGTTTTGGAGCCCGCAGTAAGCATGTTACAAAACAAAACCTTTTTTTGAAAAAAAAAGCTAACATACTTTCTTTACACTAACTAATAGTGTACAAGGAAGAAAAATATGAGCTTTGGAGTCAAGCCATGCAAGCTATTTTCGAAGTATTTGAATTTACATGGGTAGTCTTAGTATTTAATTTTTATATTGAATTTACATGGGTACTTTTAGTATTTAGTATTTATTATATTGGATTTACATGGGTATTTTAATATTTAATAGCTATTTTGAAAGTATAGAGTATACATGGGTATTTAATAGCTATTTTCGAAATTTTGAATATGTACGAGTCCTTTAATATTTAATAATTGTTACACAAGTTAGCTATTTTTGAAAAGTATTTCGAACATGCATGTAAGGGCTATTATATAAAAGAGTGGCTTTTAAGAAACGAAAAGAGACTTTATAATAAGCGTAGGCATATAATTCTGAATTTTTTTAACAAAGTGGTTATCTATATTTATACGTCTTTAAGATATAAAATCATGTATACACTATGTTTCAAATTTAAAATAGGTTAGTATATATATACATATATGTTAAAAATGGTTCCAAAAAATAAACAAGCCTTTATCTCTTTGGAATATGTTTGACAATAAATGTCATTACATTTCACCAAAAAGGCTAACATTCTTTTAATAAAATATTGATTGTTGTGTCTCGTAAAAATTGTCTTTTTTTTTTAAATACTGCAGGGCTTCAGAAACTTCCCCGTTCATGAATTTGCGGAAAAATGAACTCATTTTAATACGATTTGCGTTTTTGGGTCCTTCGGGGTTGAAAAACTAAGCTGCAGGTCAAAATTGCAAACAAATAGTGGGCTTGTATCGTTACTGCAATAGATCTAGATATTCAGAAGCATTGAACTCGTCTTTCTTCTGAATTTTGCGCGGAGTGTCCTTTTGTGTGCCTGACTTGATTTTTATAGCCTTGTTTTACTATTATAAAACATTTTAAGTTTATGCTTTTAGCTTCATTATAAATTTTTTTTTTTTTTGAGCATATGTAAAATCTCCTTAGCAAGTCTCGCTCATGTATTTAATTTACATCCCAAATTTTAAAAACTCGGTCGGGAACCACCTTTTAGTGGGACTCGGGAAGTGCCTAATACCTTCTTCCCGAGTCATAAGGATTTCTTACCTTAGAATCTCTGTTAGTACGACCTACCCGGAGTAACTTTAGACACTTAGAAATTTTAGGTGACCTGATACGCCTGTTATACAAATTTATTAGGTGGCGACTCCAACTTTGACTCAACCGAGTCACCTTAGTCAAGCCCGACCTTCGAACTCGATCCGACCTTCGAAAAACGGGGTGCGACAGAATGGCGACTCCGCTGGGGAGATTTATAGTCCTAACCGTAACGAGTTTTTCTTTTTAAGATATATTAATTAATTGCTTTATTTTGCTTATTATTTTACTAACTTGTTTTCTTTTTTGTTTTCTTTCTTTATTTTATTATTTGTATGAAATATCTTTGTTTTCTTTATTTTTTTATTATTATTATTTGATGGTATGAAATATTCCTTGTAATATTTATTAGCATTTTCACTCATATTCCTCCACTTCTGGAAACGACACTTTGCACACACACGAGCGATTACGTGGATCTCACTGTCGTTCCACCTCAAAAAACCCTTTAGGGGGGACGGTTGGGATAAGTTGGTCCGTGGTACAACCAACAATTCCAAACGTTCCCACCCCTTGGTTGTCCACCTCGGGGAACCATGTCTAGAATTACACCACTCTTGAGATGTAATATGCATGCATCATGCCGTAGGAAGGGCTTCCCGTAAGCCGACTAGTCTTCAACTTGTTCAGACAACTTGACGGGTTTTTGTAACCCCGAAAAGACGTTTGGACATGCTTACGTGCATTAAAAAAAGAAAAAAAAAGAGAGAGAGAAAAAAAAGTGAGATGAAAATAAATACACATTTTGATCGTCCAATTGTTCTCAAAAAAAAAAAAAAAGGGTTAGGAATTTTCTTTTAATCATTTGCCTTTCCTTTTCTTTTTAGGACATCATAAGTCAAAAAATTTATCGTTTTGGAATGGCTTTGGGTGCACCTCCTATGTTGACCAACTGGTGGAACAACTTATCACTAGGTGAACAAACGGAAGTCCGTAAACACTTAGGGCATTTGGTGTCTTTGCTAGAAATGGAACCGTGTAGAGAAATGATCGAAGCATCAGTGACGTTCTGGGATGAAGAATCAAATGTGTTTAGATTTGGAGACGTCGAGTTGACACCTTTGCTAGAAGAAATAGGGGGGTTCATATCACATTCGGGCTTAGACAAACATCGGTGGCAAGGAGGTCGCATTTTGGCTCCCAGCGTTCCTACACCACAGGAGTTCCGTGATAAATTGGGGATGGTAGCGGACGTTGATGTGGGGTTTTTGCAGCAAAAGAAAATACCTTTTTCCTATCTTTATAATAAATTCGGGTGCTTGACCGCTTTTGACAACCATAGAGGAGAGTTCACATCCTATAGTGATTGGAGGAGGGCTAGACCATTTGCATTTGCTGTTTGTTTCCTAGGGGTAATGGTATTTCCTGAAAGCTCGGATCACGACATATGTTCGAGGCTTATCATGGTTACCGATGCGGTGTTCAACGGGATTGGTGGTTATCGGCACACAATAGTCACTATGATTGTAGCGGACATCTATCGGGCTTTGGGTCGTTGTAAAAAGGGAGCGAAATACTTCCAAGGATGTAATCTTCTGTTGCAAGCATGGTTCAAGGAGCATTTAAGGAAGGTGAACGGTGCGCAAGATTTGATCAAACCAACTGGTTCGAATTACTTGATTGGAGAACCGTACGGGGTTCCAAAATTCAAGCAGCTCAGCAGCACGGAGAAATGGGTAAAACTATTTGAAAGCATAACAGAGGATTCAATCCAATGGATGTTCACTTGGTTTCCTTCACCAGACTTTATCATCAGCTCTGAGAAAGCATCTTTTGTGATACTTATGGGATTACGTGGCCTCCAACCCTATCAACCGTTAAGGGTGATGAGGCAAGCAGGGAGGAAGCAAATCATCCCAATTATACCAAACACGAAGGCCTACCAAGTCGATTATACTGGAGACCTAGTTCCACATTTCAAAAGCATTAGAAAATCTTGGTTAGGAAGGCAAGTCATGGAAGAGCCGACATTAGCACCAGACAGATACAATGCAGGATGTGAACCAAATTACATCAGTTGGTTGCATTCTAGCATAAAGGGGAATGTGGTAGTAGGATCAAGCCAAGGGAATGACATCAGAGACAGAGAAGCAGAGGCTCAAATTCGATACCGTGAGTTCATGCTGAAAGCCATTAAAATAGACAAAGAAAACAAAGAAGAGATCGAGACGTGGAAGAACCGTGCATTGGATTTGGAAGGAAAAGTAGAAGTGTTAGGAGCAAAGCTTGAACAGTGGAACTCGGAATGTGCCGAAATAGATATCTTGCACTTAATTACGGCCAAGGGATACTTGACCAAAGCTATGGAGGAAATAAAGGAGGTCGCCCGAGAAGCAAAGAGAGCCCGGCTGGAGAAGGAGCATGTTGATTAGTTTAAGTGTCATTTTTGTATTTTTGTTTTTCAAAAGAGTCTTCATGTATTGAATTCCAAAGGTTATTTAGAAATTATGAGAACAATTGGCAACAAAATGTGTATTTACTTCCTCTGGCATCATGACAAACCTAGGAAGGCTAGACGTCCTTGGCACGTCATAGTCCATTAATATACCTCGTCCAAAATTTCAAAAGGTCCATGACCCGAAAGTGACAAATATTCATACGCATAAAGTGGTTGCGCCAAATGTTGATTGTCTGCTTGAGAATTAATCAAAATGAATAGGATTATTTTTAACCTTTGTTTTGTTTTCAGACTATGGCTGCAAAAGGATCACTTCAGTTCGACTCATTGGCTCAAGTTCCCTATGTGCTCAAACTTTGGTGGGAGGATTTGACCAAAGCCAGCAAAGAAAGAGTTCGATCGCTACTAGGCGATTTGCTGTCTCTTATGTGGTACGAGACAGTTCCTGGTTTGGTTGAGGCAGCTGCTCATTTTTGGGATTACAAGAGGGCAGTTTTCCACTTCAATGGCATAGATTTAGCACCAATGATAGAAGAGATTGCAGGTTTATCCGGCTTGGCACCTGACCCAGAGACTTTGATTTGTCCCCGAAGGGTGGAACCCGAAGAATTCTTCAACTTTCTGGAGGTTCCCCAGGAACCATACTATAACGGTGTTCAAAATGCAAGGGTAACTTTAGAGTTTTTGTACTCTAGATTCGGAGACACTACCCTTCGGTATGACTTCCCAGGAGCATCCGAAGTTGAAGATTGGCCACGAACCGAGTCTGTTGCTTTCACCATTGCCTTCTTAGGAGCTGTGATTTTCCCTGAAAAAGGAGGAAAAATCCACACAGGGATAGCGTTGGTGGTCGAGATATTGCGTAGGGACATTAACAGGCGTCGAGTGGGTTTGATTCCAATGATCGTGGGAGATATTTATCGAGCTTTGACTAAATGTAAGAAAGGAGCAGATTACTTCGAGGGTTGCAATCTCTTATTGCAAATATGGTTGATCGAGCATCTCCAAAAGCTCGAGGCGCCCCCATCTGCGCCAATAGCCCATACACCTGATGGTATCATGACACACTCACTTCGCATGACTGGCACTCTGCAATGGGAGAAGCCCTTAGATATGAGTGGATGGTTTGACAAGCTTAATCAATTGCGAGAGGAAGACGTACAGTGGGTGATAAAACATTGCGTCTGTTTTATAGTTTCCATTCAAAGCCAAGACGTTACTTTTCTGACATTGATCGGGCTGCGAGGGACTCATCACTACATCCCTTTGAGGATTCTCAGGCAAGTAGGAACGATGCAATCAACCCCCAGACTAGCAGAAGGGAGGAACCTCAACACCAAAATAGGCAACATGGATGGAGTTACCCGAGAAATGATTCTAACCATATGGGAAAAAAGGAAGACCAGACAATTCTGTCATCACCAAGATGATAGGGTTAAACCCCAGGCTGCCTTAGCTTATCCTCACTGGCTTGAGTTCGACAAACAGAGGTTCCTATCTAATAAACCCACACTCAAAAGAAGAATCGAAGCCACCAACTTTGAAGAAAAGTACAAAAAGTTGAGAACAAGATATGATCAGAAGAAGGTGGAGCTGAAAGAAACCCAGAATCGATAAATGAGAAGGCAACACCAAGGGAAGGCTAAAGAAGAAGAGACCAGGTTTTGGATGAACCAGACAGTGCAACTCCGACATATCGCAGGGAGCCTTAAGGACATCTTGAATTCCTGGAAAGGACATTTCCAGTCCACACCACTGGAGGATAAAGAAGTGCTAGGAATACAAATTCTCTCTGCTTGTGCGAAATCTTTGGATGACATACAGTCTGGGAAAGATCTTCTTGAGTCAGACTTGATGCACTTGGAACCCTTCATAGAAGAAGACCCATCAGAGGAAGAATATGAAGAGGATGCTGATGATGATGTCGAGGACAAACCAAACGCTTGATCAGAGCGCATCTTTGCTTGGCCTTAGTTTGAATTGCAGTCGAGTCATTTCCCTTTTCAGTCGAGTCATTTCCTTTTCAGTCAAGTTGTTTTTGTCGAGTCATTTCCTTTCCAGTCAAGTTGTTTTTCTTTTTGCAAGATTAGAGATTGTAATAAAGCCAAGCAATTCTATCAATAAAATTTCTTGTTTTGGAGTTTATAAAGTTGTTTTGATTATTCTCAAGCAAACAAAATGAGACAATTGGCGCAAACATTACCTTTAAAAAATCGTCGGTAGGCCTACCTCTGGCATAAAAGAGGTCCCCCGCATAATAGGACGCGATTGCATGACATTAACTTGTATATTAAGCTCTCTAAATACTTCGCTCACATTTATCTTTGGCCATTTATTTTTCAAGGTAATTTCGCTCCCAATCCCCGAAGGTTGGTTTGTGCATTCTGGCCGAACAGCATTACCGTTTAAGATCCAGAGGATCGATTTCAACACCTCCACCTTTACCTACAAAGACAAGGACGAGACGAAATATCATGGCTGAGTGTGACAAAGTTGACGGAACTACCGCAAATTCTGGTGTTGGAGGGACTCCTGGAAAGAAGGGTATGGTTGCATACGAAGATTATGAAAAGCTGCAACAAAGGATGTTTGAACTGGAAAACCGAATCTACGCTGATGGAACTACTGACCCAAGCAAACCCGCACGCCCTCATGGCAAAGATCCCGTTATGCCTGAAAAAGACCACCCATACCCCACTTATGTCGCACCACCAAAAGTACCCCAAAACAACCCCACCGCTCAATTCCACACCTTCACTGTCGAAACCAAACCCACTTCATCACCTACCAAAGAGCAAGACATGTATGCATGGGTAGGAGAAGAGACAGACGACACCAAGGAGCAAGTTAAGTGGTTGGTAGAAAAGGTTAAACAATTTCAGGTGACTAAGGAGACAAGGGGATTAGCTTATGAAGACCTCTGCCTTTATCCCAATTTGAAGTTGCCTGACGGTTACAAGATACCTAAGTTCAACCTGTTCGATGGTAGTGGTGACCCGATGGCTCACCTGAGGTCTTACTGTGACAAGCTGATCGGAGTAGGGCATGATGAGAAGATCAGGATGCAGTTGTTTAACCGCAGTCTGACAGGGGATGCACTGACCTGCTACTCCAAGCAGCAGCTGAAAAAGTGGACTAGTTGGGAAGCAATGGCTGGGGATTTTGTCGACAGTTTTGGGCACAATACCGATGCCATGCCTGATCGCTTTTATCTGGAGAAGCTAAAGAAAAGGCCTAATGAAACTTTCAGGGAATATGCAACGAGGTGGAGGGCTGAAGCCGCAAAGGTCCAACCGCCCATGAACGACACAGAAATCGTAGCAACCTTTATCCGCATACAGGAAGATTTATACTTTGATAAGATGTTGAACATGCAGGATAAGAAATTCGGAGAGCTGATCAAGATTGGAGATATCGTTAAGGATGGTTTGAAATCCGGAAGAATCATTAGCTTGGCTGCACTGCAAGCCGCCAATAAGGCCCTACAGTCTGGTAGCACTAGTATCACTAAGAAGAAAAAAGACGAAGTCTCTTTCGTCGGTACTTCTCTTGACCACACCCCCGCCCACAATCACTACTACCAAACACCCCTCCCACCATACCCATATGCTCCATCACCACACGCTTATCCCGTATATAACACACAACCCGCTCGCCAAGGTCCACACCCACCACGGCCAGCATATCCACAAAGCTCAAACTACAGAAACACCAACACATACCATCCTAGACCCCGTCCAGACAATAACCAAAGACCCCGAAGAAACTACACCCCGCTTGCTGAATCCCGAGCCCAGCTGTTCGAAAGACTCAAAGCGGCAGGACATATCCAACCCGTCCCATTCAAAATGCCTGAAACAATTACACCATTCTTCGACCCTTCCAAAACTTGTGCTTACCATTCTGGAGGACCTGGCTATGATACTGAAAAATGCTTTGCTTTGAGGGACAAGATACAAGATTTGATCGATCAGAAAGTGATACACTTGAAGGCACCCAACGTGCACAATAATCCTTTGCCCAATCATGGGGATAACAGAGTAAATTTGATAGAATTAGAGGCTGAATGCAATCTAGAAGGAACCATCGTCAGAGCAAAAGAGGCCACACCAGCGCTCGCCTCTGTTGCACAGGCTGCTAAAGTACCAGCTCCTATAGAGGTGGAAATGGCCCCCAAATTCTATGTGGACGTGATTCCACCTTATGATGACAAGGCAGTGCCATGGGATTATGAAAGGGAAAGGGAAAGAAAAGGGAAGACAGTAGTTGAGACGGTTGCAGCGCAAGGAATGACTAGAAGTGGAAGGTTCTATGCTCCCGAGAATTTTGCTCATAGCAAAGAGCAAGGCAGAAAAGGAATCAGTGAGGAAGAGTCTGAGGAGCTATGGAAGAAAGTGCAAGCAAAGAACTACTCTGTAGTCGACCACTTGGGCAAGATCCCAGCCCAGATCTCTATTCTATCCTTACTTGTGAATTCAGAAAGGCATAGGAATGCATTGATGAAAGTCCTAGATGAGGCATATGTACCTGCAGACACCACTATCGAGAATCAGGCCAGCATGGTCGGACAAGTCATGGAATCTAACCGAATCACTTTCCATGAAGATGAATTACCACCGGAAGGGCTCGGGCACAACAAGGCTTTGCATGTCACTGTAAAATGCAAAGAATGGTTCGTAGGAAGAGTTCTGATCGATGGAGGTTCCGGTTTGAACATATGCCCGTTCATCACTTTGAAAAGGATGGGAATTGACCAAAACAAGATCAAGGAGAGTGATATGAAGGTGAAAGCATTCGACGGGTCACAAAGGAGCACTATTGGAGAGATCAACCTAACCATCATGGTGGGTCCAGTCGAGTTCACTACCGAGTTCCATGCCATGGATATCTCGACATCATATAACCTACTGTTGGGAAGGCCGTGGATACACATGGCTGGTGCAGTTCCGTCTACCTTGCATCAGACGGTGAAGTTTGAATGGGACAACAAAGAGGTTGTGGTGTTCGGCGAAGGGAGCAACTCTATATACAATGAGCAAACCATACCAGTAATTGAAGGAAATGCTCTGGACGGACAAACCTTTTACACCGTAGAGCTTGTGGGAGCAGTGCATGGTAGTCCAAGTGGTTACCGCAAGAACTACGTTGAAAAGTATGAAGGGTGGAGCCCCAATAGCCACAGAGGAAGCACTCGAGGAGGATATTCTGCATACTTTGCTCCAAAACTTGTTAATGCCCCGCCAGGGATCGAAAAGAAGAAGAACCTCTACAGCGCTTATTGGGACGGCCAAGGTAAAGGTTATGAGGGAAGAAATCTAGTCTGGGAACCTATAATGTCTGATTGGGGGGTGCCTGCACGTGAGTTCCGTGAAACAATACCTGCCAAGACGGAGAAGCGGCCTGTATACTCGCCCAATGCCCGTCTTGATTGGAAGCATATCTCTAGAGAGGCAAAGGAAAGGCAGGTGTGGATCCCTAGAGTAACTAAATCCGAACCTGAAGAAGTGCAGATTGAAGAACCGTACATACTCCCACAATCCGCAAGATGGCCCGGAGATTGGGTGATGGGTATTATGTTGGGGCAAGGCTATGAACTCGGGAAAGGTTTAGGTAAAAATCTGGATGGTCTTTTGGATCCCGTTCACATTGTGACGAGAGGCGACAAAGATAGGTCAGGCATAGGCTATTTTGGGGGTTACGAAGGAAGTTTGGAGGAAGCCTCTTTGGATTTCAAGTACTACAAAAGAGCTGTCAAACCTCTGCTACATGTCTTCGTCTCGTCTGGTCTTTTGGATGGTCACAAAGGGGAGGTACTCGCAATGCAAGAGGATAAATCAGAGGTTGTTGATGCCGAGGAAGACCTGCTGACAGGCATACAGAAATTGTTTTTATCTGATGAAGATTGTTGTGTAATTCTAGAAGAACACACCGAACCTCTTAATCTTGCAAAAGTTGAACTCGGAACTGAGCTGAACAATTGGACCAGCAACTTGACCCGAGCATACCGCGGACCTTGGTAGAGCTAGGGAGTTTTGGTTTTCTTTCATGCTTTCAAAATAAAACACGACTCCGAGTCGTTAGAATGCATTTCTTACCTATTTTTTAGTTGTCATGATGTTTCCCTATAAACATTGTTTTGCGAGGATTCATGAATAAAAGCATTGGTCTTTTTCTATCATTTCCTTTTCTTCCATTTGTTAATCCTTTTAATTATGCATTACTTTACCTTTTCAGCACTCAAACTAATAATTCCATCGAATCAACAACCGAAATGTGTAACGAAACAACTGTGTCTGAAGAATCTGATTCTGGTTATGAAGAGTTTGATGAGGCAACACAAGAGGAAATTAAGAGATTCGAAAACAAGCCTAAACCAAATTTGGATGAAACAGAGGTGGTTAATCTAGGAAACAACGAAACCGTAAAAGAAACAAGGATTAGTGCACACTTAACCCCTGAAGTTAGAAAACAATACATCGAGTTCTTAAAAGAGTATGAAGATGTATTCGCATGGTCATATGATGATATGACAGGCATAAGCACGGATGTTGTTGCACACAAGCTGCCTATTAATCCAGGTTTCCCACCGGTCAAGCAAAAAGCCCGAACTTTCAAATCATCAACCTTAGTGCAGATCAGGGAGGAGGTGACCAAGCAGCTCAATGTGGGAATCCTTAAAACGGTTGAATATCCAACTTGGTTGGCCAACATCGTACCAGTGTCGAAAAAAGATGGAAAAATCAGGGTTTGTGTGGATTATAGAGACTTGAACAAGGCAAGCCCTAAAGATGATTTCCCTCTACCAAATATACACATCCTGATCGATAATTGTGCAAAGCATGAGCTACAGTCCTTTATAGATTGTTTCGCCGGTTATCATCAAGTGCTTATGGATGAGGAAGATGCTGAAAAGACGGCTTTCACTACATCTTGGGGAACATACTGTTACAAAGTGATGCCTTTTGGTTTAAAGAATGTTGGAGCTACCTACATGAGAGCAATGACCACAATGTTTCACGACTTAATGCACAAGGAGATTGAGGTGTATGTAGATGATGTGATCATCAAATCAAAGAAAAGCTCCGAATATTTGGACAATTTGCGCAAGTTCTTCAACCGTTTGCGCAAGTACAACTTGAAGTTGAACCCAGCGAAGTGTGCTTTCGGTGTTCCATCCGGAAAGTTATTGGGCTTTATCGTCAGCAGAAGAGGTATCGAGTTGGATCCAGCCAAGATCAAAGCCATCAAGGAATTGCCACCACCGAAGAGCAAGAAAGAAGTCATGAGTTTCTTAGGACGACTCAATTATATTAGTCGTTTCATAGCCCAGTCTACTATTATATGCGAACCCATCATCAAATTGTTGAGGAAAGATGTCGTCATCGAGTGGACAGAGGATTGCCAGAAAGCATTCGATCGGATAAAGGAGTACCTATCCAGCCCGCCCGTATTGGTTCCGCCCGAACCGGGTCGGCCTTTGATACTGTATTTGTCTGTGGTAGATTCAGCATTCGGATGTGTATTGGGACAACACGATTTGACAGGAAGGAAAGAGCAAGCAATATATTATCTGAGTAAGAAGTTCACTCCGTACGAAGCCAAGTACACGCTACTGGAACGCACCTGTTGCGCATTGACTTGGGTAGCACAGAAGTTGAGACATTATCTGACTTCATATGCAACCCTACTGATTTCAAGAATGGATCCTCTCAAGTACATCTTTCAGAAGCTGATGCCTACCGGAAAGCTAGCCAAATGGCAAATGTTGCTCAGTGAGTTTGACATCACCTTTGTCACTCAGAAAGCCATGAAAGCTCAAGCTTTGGCCGATCACATGGCCGAAAACCCTGTGGATGATGACTACGAGCCTTTGCATACTTACTTCCCAGATGAGGAGGTCATGTTCATCGGAGAAGACATCACCGAAGAATACGATGGTTTGAGACTGTTCTTCGACGGAGCGGTAAACTTCAAAGGAGTTGGCATTGGAGCGGTATTGATTTCTGAAACTGGCCAGCACTACTCGGCCACTGCTAAGCTCAGATTCCCTTGCACCAACAACATGGCAGAATACGAAGCCTGCATCTTAGGACTCAGGATGGCCATAGACATGAACGTGCAAGAACTATTGGCAATTGGAGATTCAGATTTGCTGATACATCAAGTACGAGGCGAGTGGGCAGCAAAGAATTCTAAAATATTGCCATATTTGGAGTGCATAAAAGAATTGAGCAAGAGGTTTACCAAGATAGAATTTCGGCATGTACCTAGACTTCAGAATGAGTTCGCTGACGCTCTGGCCACAATATCTTCCATGATTCGGCATCCCGACAAGAATTACATTGATGCAATACCCATAGCAGTGAAGGAGCAATCGGCATATTGCTTCCAGGTGGAAGAAGAATCGGATGGAGAGCCATGGTTCCATGACATTAAGAAATTCCTCAAAGAAAGCCTTTACCCTGAGAATGCTACAAGCCTTCAGAAAAGGACGTTACGGAGATTGGCAAATGGTTTCTTCCTAAACGGTGAAATCCTATACCGGAGGACGCCTGACCTAGGTTTACTGAGATGTGTGGATGCTAAAGAAGCTGCCAGGCTGCTAGAAGAAGTGCATGCTGAAACTTGTGGTCCGCATATGAATGGTTTTGTGCTTGCAAAGAAGATACTGAGGGCAGGATACTTTTGGATGACTATGGAGCATGATTGCATAAAATACGTGAAGAAATGCCATCAATGCCAAGTGCACGGAGACATGATTCGGGTACCCCCAAATGAGCTTAACGTTATGGGATCGCCTTGACCATTCGCTGCTTGGGGAATGGACGTCATAGGGCCAATTGAACCCGCCGCATCAAATGGACATAGGTTCATATTGGTAGCCATTGATTATTTCACCAAATGGGTGGAAGCCGCGTCCTACAAGTCGGTGACGAAGAAGGTGGTGGTTGATTTCATCCGAGACAAGATGATATGCCGATTCGGAATCCCCGAGTCAGTCATCACTGATAATGGATCCAATCTCAACAGTAACTTGATGAGAGCGACTTGTGATACTTTCAAAATCAAGCACCGCAACTCTACTGCATACAGGCCTCAAATGAATGGAGCAGTTGAGGCGGCTAACAAGAACATCAAGAAAATACTGCGCAAGATGATCGACAATTCAAGACATTGGCACGAGAATCTTCCCTATGCTCTGTTAGGGTACCGCACCACAATGAGAACGTCAACAGGAGCTACCCCTTATCTCCTAGTCTATGGCACTGAGGCAGTAATACCAGCAGAAGTAGAGATTCCCTCTCTAAGAGTCATTCAAGAAGCAGAGCTAACAGACGCGGAATGGATTAAAAGGAGAATGGAACAATTGGCACTCATTGACGGTAAGAGAATGAATGCAATATGCCATGGACAGTTGTATCAGCAAAGAATGGCAAAATCATTCAACAAGAAGGTCCGCGTAAGGTCATTCGAACCTGGACAGCTGGTTCTGAAGAAGATTTTTCCTAATCAGGAAGAAGCAAAGGGCAAGTTTGCACCAAACTGGCAAGGACCCTACATGGTTCATCGGGTTTTGACCGGAGGAGCATTGATACTGGCAGAAATGGATGGTGAAGTTTGGCCGAAACCTATCAACGGAGACGCCGTCAAAAGATATTACATTTGAGAACCTGCACTTGCTAATAGCTTTATTCTTTATGCAATATCTCATGTAATCTTGAACTACGTTACGACCTGATTCCCCAAGTGGGATACGTAGGCAACCTACCCAAGGTTCGGTCGCATTAATACAAAAATTTTATTTTCCCCACGAAATGGACACTGGGGCAGAATTTTTGAGGATCTCTCAAAAATTCGAAAGGACAAACTGAGATCAATACTGGGGCAGAAATTTTTGAGATTCTCTCAAAAATTTCAGGAGAAAGCTAAGTGCAAAAACTGGGGCAGAATTTTGAGGTCCTTACCCCAAAATTCCTTAAGGATGTCTTACTACAATCTGAAAGACAATAGTTGCAACATTGTGCTTGTATTACACAACGCGGTCTATTGATTCGATGGAATAAAATACACTTTTTCACAAACTTTTATAAATGCATGTCTACTTTCTCTTTATTCTTTTTCTTTTACTCCCCGTAGTTTGACCAAGGTCCGTCATTTGTGAAAGAAGACACCACAAAGGAAAGGCGCAAGTCAGGCAGAGAATGCACAAACGAAACCTCCCTCCCCCAGAATCTTACAAAACTTTCTTTGAGTGCAGGCCACCAGAAGACGAACGATGTCACAATTAGCATAGCAACATCTCGGGCAGTCTTCTCGACAAGGTATTATCTCCATATTTATCACCTCATGTTACTCGCTGCATGTAGGGTATACAACCTGGCACAACAGGCAAAATAGCTCATGAAGAGCAGGCAAAGTAGCTTTTTCACAAGGAGGCAAAATAGCTCTTGACGAGCAGACAGACAGCTCCTGACAAGTAGGCAGAATAGCTCTTGACGCGGAGGCAAAATAGCTCCTGACGAGCAGGCAACAGCTCCAGCAAGAAGGCAAAACAGCTCATGACGAGCAGGCAAAGTAGCTTTTTACAAGGAGGCAAAATAGCTCTTGACGAGCAGACAGACAGCTCCTGACAAGTAGGCAGAATAGCTCTTGACGCGGAGGCAAAATACCTCTTGACGAGCAGGCAACAGCTCCGACAAGAAGGCAAAATAGCTCGTGACGAGCAGGCAGAGTAGCTTTTTACAAGGAGGCAAAATAACTCTTGACGAGCAGACAGACAGCTCCTGACAAGTAGGCAGAATAGCTCTTGATGCGGAGGAAAAATAGCTCTTGACGAGCAGGCAACAGCTCCGGCAAGAAGGCAAATTAGCTCATGACGAGCAGGCAAAATAGCTCACGACGAGCAGGCAAAGTAGCTCTTGACGAGCATGCAAACATCTCACGACAAAGGACACGACACATTGACGGTCGACACTCAAAATGACAGGAAAGTATATTTATGCACTTATATATATATATTATTCGCAAAAACTCACTCTTATCGCAGGGCACACAAACTGGCATTGCAACGACACTACAATTTGGCACCCTATACGACCACCCATAATCTCCAAATACATCCTTCTAAAGTCACGACAAAATTGACCGCACTGTCAACATCTTTGCCCGAAGACTCTTTCATCATCCCCGAGCAAAGAGGGGCAGCTGTTGACACCCAATTTTGTCCCTCCTATTTCACAATTTGTCATACAAAACTTTGGAAAATGCAATATTAATTTTCGGACAAAACTGCGTCAATTGTCATGCATTTATCCATATTACCAACGTCCTATCTATATACATACATACATACTTAAAAGCGATTATATTACATAAATACGCTATTTAAGTCATTTTCGAAGTGATAGTACAATTTTGTAACTATTTATGCAATTTATATACTTGAATATCCATTTTACAATTATTAACATTCGATTAATGTTACGTAAATTCATTTATAATTATTTAGAGTCAATTATTATTTTAAGTCTACAATATTACTCATCATTGTTTTTGTTAGTTTTTTTCTTATGTCAGTAGCATTTTTAAGCCAAATTATTGGCTAATTATACCCGAATATACATTTTTTGCAATTATTTACATCCAATTAATATTGCATAAAATTATCTCAAATCAATTATTATATTTTCCTAAGCCTATAATATTGCTCTTTATATTTTTATCAATTTTCTCTCATTCATTAGCATTTTTAAGCTAATTATTGACCAAATATACCCCCATATACTCGAAATTTACAGCATATATACGCATAAATATATATAAAACCCATACTACATATACACATCACTCTTTTTTGGGACCCACGTGCACACACATCAGCCCACACGCCCATGTGGCACATTCCTAGCCAACCACCCGTCCACCTAAGCTCCACCTCACTTTTCCTATTTTCCCCTTAAGCCAAACACACCTTGTACCAAATAAATCCTAAAACTCATTTCTCCCTTCCCCTCTTTCCCATTCAGCCGACGCCCCCTCTCCCCTTACCCCAAAATGCGACCTGGTACACCCCCCACCTAGACTCCACCGCGGCACCCCCTTTTCTCGCCACACGCCGCGTATTTCTCCCTCCTTCTCGGCTCAACAAGGAAACAAGGGAAATCAAGCATATCACTTCAAATCCAGGTAAACCAAGGCATGAATCATGAATATTATCAATGCTTATACACGTACAAGGTAAGAAACAGACATTTCTGAGCTTGGAATCCACGAATAGAGCAAAAATCGAATCGGGTCAGATTGACCCGACCCGATCCGAAACGGGTACATTTTCTTTGTTTTATTTTTTTTTCATTCTTTGGTGATTTACATGAATATATATATTCAATTTACGTTTTCAGCTTTTGCTTTGTTTGAAGGCATGATCTTGCAAGAAATATTTTCGTATTAATTTGTTTTGTTGATTTTTTGTATCCCATGCTATTTAGAAAATTAACATAATTATGAACGAGTTCGATTGAATCCTTGGAACAAAAGCCGTTGAAATCATACCCTCAATAGTATACGAACGCTGCCTATTTTCTAATTGTTTGGACTGATTTCTTTACACAATATTAGGCTAATAATTTTGAGAATATATTTAAATTTTGGACCATTTGTTTGGCAAAATTTGATGAGAAAATCATTATTTGTCTTGGGGTATTTTAAGCGATTTATGCATTGAAAATATATACACATGTTATAAAAATCAGATTTTTATCTTTTATGCTTTCTTCATTCCGAAAATCACTTAATTGGATATATTTTTGGAAGTATTTAAAAGGTGATATTCCTTTTTTTTTGGTTAATTAGAGAAGTGATTGATTCTTGCCTTACAAAATTATTACTGACTTTATTTTTTCCTTCCCTAGTTAGAATTTGAATTCTAAAGAGCCCTAGTCTTACTACTATATAAACAACCCCCAAGCCCCTAAGACGGACACGCTGAAAATTCCTAAGAATACTCACCAATATCTCTCTCTTTTTCTTTGGATCCACTACTGTTCTATGCAATCTGCTGCCATTGTTTAGTTCAAAACAGTACACTGCTTGTGGCCTTTGTTTTCAAGTAGTATATACAGCTAAAAGTTCACTCTTTTTGAAGTTTATTCAAGGTATAACTCTCTACTTGAATTGTGTGATATAATGCTCTTCTCTCTACTCGAATTGTGTGATATAATGCTCCTATCTGCCTCTGATTTTGTGCGTTATCCCTAAAGATTGTGTGGGCATCTTTTAGGCCAAGCTAATCTTTGTAGTTTA
This sequence comes from Petunia axillaris subsp. axillaris, assembly GCA_029990575.1. Taxonomy (NCBI): domain Eukaryota; kingdom Viridiplantae; phylum Streptophyta; class Magnoliopsida; order Solanales; family Solanaceae; genus Petunia; species Petunia axillaris. Next base: position 3,533,605 of record JARKNS010000001.1, on the reverse strand, counting down.
GGATAGTCCTGCCAAGGGCTATACCATTCATTATTATGGCAGGAAAAGAGATAAAGGATGATATGCCTCCCCCAGAGTTTTGGTTAACTTGTTTCATGCAGGGAAGAATCGTTTTCTCCCTCTTTGTATTCAAGCAGGTATTCCAGAGAACTAAAAGTGGAGCCATGAATGGTTGGGTCATTCAAAAGGGATGCAGGACATTTTACTCTATCTTATGTATTATTTTAGGTGTTCTTCATTTGTATGTATTAATTGTTGTTGGAACAGGGATCTAGAGTGGTAAGTACTATAGCCTAAAAAGGCTTTGCTATTGATAAATAAAGTGTAACAATAAAGTTGTTGCAATTGGGCTATCAAAGGGGCCTTTCTTCCTCTCTCCCTTTCTTATGTGATTTGTTGGAAACTAGTGATTGAAAACAGGGTTTGGAATGCATTGTTGGTATTCTGAAATTTGTCGGCTATTTCGAATAAATATGGGACGGATTTTTGAAATTTTTTTGAAGCAGAGGCCATTTTTGCAAAACAGCCCAATTGAGGTTCATCTCTGCAAATTCGTGATTCTGGCCTAGTTTTGGAGCCCGCAGTAAGCATGTTACAAAACAAAACCTTTTTTTGAAAAAAAAAAAGCTAACATACTTTCTTTACACTAACTAATAGTGTACAAGGAAGAAAAATATGAGCTTTGGAGTCAAGCCATGCAAGCTATTTTCGAAGTATTTGAATTTACTTGGGTAGTCTTAGTATTTAATTTTTATATTGAATTTACATGGGTACTTTTAGTATTTAGTATTTATTATATTGGATTTACATGGGTATTTTAATATTTAATAGCTATTTTGAAAGTATAGAGTATACATGGGTATTTAATAGCTATTTTCGAAATTTTGAATATGTACGAGTCCTTTAATATTTAATAATTGTTACACAAGTTAGCTATTTTTGAAAAGTATTTCGAACATGCATGTAAGGGCTATTAAATAAAAGAGTGGCTTTTAAGAAATGAAAAGAGACTTTATAATAAGCCCAGGCATATAATTCTGAATTTTTTTAACAAAGTGGTTATCTATATTATTATACGTCTTTAAGATATAAAATCATGTATACACTATGTTTCAAATTTAAAATAGGTTAGTATATATATACATATATGTTAAAAATGGCTCCAAAAAATAAACAAGCCTTTATCTCTTTGGAATATGTTTGACAATAAATGTCATTACATTTCACCAAAAAGGCTAACATTCTTTTAATAAAATATTGATTGTTGTGTCTCGTAAAAATTGTCTTTTTTTTTTTTAAATACTGCAGGGCTTCAGAAACTTCCCCGTTCATGAATTTGCGGAAAAATGAACTCATTTTAATACGATTTGCGTTTTTGGGTCCTTCGGGGTTGAAAAACTAAGCTGCAGGTCAAAATTGCAAACAAATAGTGGGCTTGTATCGTTACTGCAATAGATCTAGATATTCAGAAGCATTGAACTCGTCTTTCTTCTGAATTTTGCGCGGAGTGTCCTTTTGTGTGCCTGACTTGATTTTTATAGCCTTGTTTTACTATTATAAAACATTTTAAGTTTATGCTTTTAGCTTCATTATAATTTTTTTTTTTTTTTTGTTTTGAGCATATGTAAAATCTCCTTAGCAAGTCTCGCTCATGTATTTAATTTACATCCCAAATTTTAAAAACTCGGTCGGGAACCACCTTTTAGTGGGACTCGGGAAGTGCCTAATACCTTCTTCCCGAGTCATAAGGATTTCTTACCTTAGAATCTCTGTTAGTACGACCTACCCGGAGTAACTTTAGACACTTAGAAATTTTAGGTGACCTGATACGCCTGTTATACAAATTTATTAGGTGGCGACTCCAACTTTGACTCAACCGAGTCACCCTAGTCAAGCCCGACCTTCGAACTCGATCCGAGCTTCGAAAAACGGTGTGCGACAGCATTTATTATTAATTTATTTGTTTAATTTTAATTAACCATTTATCTGCCTAATCAATTATAATTATTTATTTAATTATTTATTTATTTATTTATTAAATCATTTAAGTGGTATTTATTTATTATTTTATTTATTTACCTAATTAATTAATTCTAATTAATTATTTATTTGTTTAATCAATTGTATTTATTTATTTAATTAGTTAACCATTATTGTTCATCCCTTATCTAATTGAAATCATATAATATTTATTTATCTAATTAAGTTATTTATCTAATTAATTAATTAATCAATTATTATTCTTTATCCAATAATTTGTTAAATTTATTTACTTAATCTTATTTAACACTTATTTATTTAATCAACCAATCAACCCTTATCTCATTATTCATTTAATTAATCTTAAGTTTTGTTCAAGTATTGTCATAATCCATTTTATTTCCTTTATATTATTCATTATCTATTTATTTTATTTAAAATTTATCCCAAACCAAATTTCAAGTAAAATTTCGTGAAAATCGCCGGATTAACCGCTTTTAGCGGATTTTTGAAAGTGCTCCCGCAAGGGACCTTCTTTCGAATTTAATAGAACCACTTACCTAGAATCTCTAATTTTAATTTAATTTCCTTTAAATAAAGAATAAATTGCACTCATTAGTTAACTTAGGTTCCTAATAATCCTTAAATTAGGTGGCGACTCCAAAGAAACCATTTGGAATCTCATTTTGTTGAAATATACCCGAAACCTGTCTTTTCTTAAAGAAAGGGTAATTTTTGGGAGGGTTCAACAAGGAGCATGGACTTTATCTGCTCAAGGGTGAAAGGAAGAAAACCTACAATCAACTATCTGAAGTGAAGTCAGCTAGTACATTTTTGAAGCATTCATCTTATGTATATAGTTTAATGTAATAAGTGCACAAATAATATGTTGACATGTGATTTGTCTAGTTCTAGTGAGATGTCAGCCTTGTGGTATAGGAGGCTAGGACATGCTCCTTTAAAGGTCTTGACATAACTAGCTATTCTGAATAATGTACAACTAAAGGATCACCATTGTTCCATTTGTCCTATTGTTATGCAATCAAGATTGCCTTTTCATTTGAGTACTATCAAATCTGTGTTTCCTTTTGATATTGTGCATGCTGATATCTGGGATCCTTATAAGGTGCCTACTCATGATGGCAAGAGGTATTTCTTGATTCTTATATATGACTTTACTAGATATACCTAGTTGTTTCTATTATATACCAAGACAGACTCTGTAGTTCCCTTACAAGAAATTATAGCTCTAGTAAGAAATCAATTTTGTCGTGAAATTAAGTGTCTAAGGTCTGATAATGGCTTAGAATTCTTTAACACTCAAGTTGACAGCTTATTGAAGCAGTATGGTATTGTGCATCAAAGTTCTTGTGTTTACACTCTACATCAGAATGGAGTAGTGGAGAGAAAATATAGATCAATTCTTGACATGGCTAGAGCATTGATGTTTCAAGCTTTCATTCCACTCAGATTCTGGGGTGAGTGTGTCACTACAACTGTATATCTGCCAAATAGGCTTCCTACTATTCTTCTTCAGGGACATTGCCCCTTTGAGAGACTGTTCAATAAGCCTCCATCTCTCCAGCATTTTAGAGTATTTGGTAGTCTAGTATATGCTAATATCATCAAGAAGCATGACAAATTCTCTCCTAGTGCTATTCCTTCACTACACTTGGTGATGCAACCTAAATTGTGTCAAAGCACCAACCATCAATAGACAAGCTTGAAGGGTTCATAGGATGCAAGATCGAGAGCTTCAAGAGCTTCGGAGAAGGGAAGATGATGCCATCCAAGTTACCTCAAGATCATTCACTCGGAGCCAAGCTAAAAGAGATCCAAAATATTCACCAACACTTGGTTTGGAAGAGCTTTGAAGATGAAAGTTTTGGAGAGGACTTGAAGGTCATACACTTGAGTGTATTGGTTGTCCCAGCACCAGGTGGACCGCCCACAGCACCAGGCGGACTGCCTAGTTGAAATCAGCAATCAAGACTTTGGGGTGCCTAATTTTTGGGCGGACCGCCTACTCTGCTTCACCATGAAACAGGCGGACCACCTACTCTAGTAGGTGGGGCGCCTACTACTGCTCTAGAAAGATGGGAATTCTTCTAGTTTTGAGTGTATTTCCTATTCTAGCCCTAAGTAGCCTTTTATGTATTGGCCTAACTTGAGGGCCTTCTAGACATTTCATTTAGAAGGTGGAAAACCTATAAATACCATATTTAATCATTTTATTTCATTAGTTAGCATTTGACATTGAAGAATAGAACATAGAAGTGTCTTGGCCTCTTGTGTTTGAAGCTTGAAGCTTGAAGCTTGATGCTTTGTTTATCTCTTGACTTGGAATCATGTGGATTTTATTCTAGTATGAAATCCTTGTAAGGTTCGAGTTTCTTTTCTCCCTTTGGATAATCAATTCATGATTTGAATCGTTTTATCCAATCTTTCTTCTATTTCTGTTATTTCTAGTCTCGACTTTCTTATTATCGTGTTTTACTTGCTTCTGCGTTCATTTTATTTATTTTCGTTAGTTTACCCTGCATCACTTGGGCTACTCTATTACTAAAAAGAGTTATATTCTCTACAATTTGCATTCAAAGACCATGTTTGTCAGCAAGGATGTGATATTCAGAGAGGGCATCTTTCTTTTCAAACAGTCAAGCACTACTCACTCTTCTTTATTCCCAGTACTTGAAATGACTGCTGAAGATACTGCTGAATTACCATCTCATGGTTCTGCAACCTCTCTTATGAATGTCATGTCTCCAGCTCCTATTCCAGCTATGTCTGTTATGATCATCTCTCTCCTCGCCATAGGGCTTCTCCAGCTGCCTATTCAGCAGTAATAGAACTTTCCTTATTTCTGAAGCATGTAAAGATCCCATGTAGGTTGAAGCCATGAAATCTTATATTCAAGCCCTGGAGGATAATCACACTTGGTCTATGGTTGAGTTGTCTGGTGGTAAGGTTCCTATTGGTTGAAAATGGGTGTTCAAAATTAAATACAAGTAAATTGGAGAGATACAGAGATAAAAGGCCAGGTTAGTGGCCAAGGGCTATAGCCAATAGGAAGGGTTGTATCACACTGAAACTTTCTCTCCTGCTGCAAAAATGGCAACTGTGAGGTCTGTGCTGGCTTTGGTAGCATCTTGTAGTTGGTATATTTACCAAATAGATGTGCACAATGCCTTCCTTCAAGGAGACTTGTGGGAAGATGTATATATGCACATTCCTAATGACTTTTCAAGCCAGGGAAAGTGCAGGAAAGTGTGCAAGTTACATAAGTCCTAGTATGGACTGAAGCAAGCTCCCAGGCAGTGGAATTTAAAACATAGTGAAGCCTTGCTTGATATGGGTTTTGTGCAGTCTTATTACGACTACTCATTGTCTACTCAAAGGACAAGAGGTGAACTAGTCATAATACTTGTTTATGTGGATGACTTGTTAATTACTGGTAGTAGTCTTACTCTCATAGAATAAGTTAGAATCATGCTTCAAACAAGATTCAAAATAAAAGACTTGGATGAGTTAAAGTATTTTCTGGGAATTGAATTCTCCAGGTCTAAGAGTGGCATTCTTATGTGTCAAAGAAAATATGCCTTGGGCTAAATTTCTAAAATGGGGTTGTCTGGTAGCAAGCCATCTTCCACTTCTCTGGAGTTCAATAAGAGTCTCACATCTACTGAATATGACAAGTATGTGGAAGCAGAATCATCAAGGAGAGATTACAGACTGAAAGATAGAGGTGTATATCAGAGGCTAATAGGAAGACTATTGTATCTTACTATGATTAGACATGATCTATTATTTGTGGTACAAGTACTCAACCAATTTATGCATGATCCTAAACAGTCCCATTTAGATGCAGCTCTTAGAGTTGTAAGATACATAAAGAGTGCACCAGGGGCTGGTTAGTTCATGCCAGCTGGAAGAAGGCAAGAACTAGTCACATATTGTCATTCAGACTGGGTTCTTGTGTTGAAACCAGAAGATCAGTAACTGGTTATCTGGTTAAGTTTAGAGGAGCTCTTATTTCCTAGAATCCAAGGAGCATAATACAGTCTCCAGAAGTTCTGCATAAGCTGAATTCAGAAGCATGGGATCAACTATTGTAGAGATCATTTGGCTCAAGGGTATGTTTCAGGAACTGAGAGTAAATGTAAAGCTCCTTGTTACTCTATTTTGTGATAGCAAGGCTGCAATAAATATAGCAGCTCATCCTATCTTTCATGAACGTACAAAACATATAGACATTGATTGCTTGTTTATCAAAGAAAAAATTGTTAAAGGGTTGGTGCAGACACAACAAATTGGAACAAGAGAGCAGTTAGCAGACATACTCACAAAAGCCTTGTGCAGACCTCAGCGTGACTATTTAATGGCCAAGCTGGGATTGAAATATCTGTTCCATGCTCAGCTTGATAGGGAGTGCTGGAATAGTTAGGACTGATGTATAAATAAGCTAAGTTAAAAGAGTAATTAGCAAATAGTGATAGTAGTTAGTTAGAGTTGTTAGTAGCTATATATAGAAGGTACTTAGTAGAAGTTGTACACATTATCTTAGCTTGAAATGAAATCAGATATTTTTTCTCTCTCAGCTCTTCTTTCTCCCTTAACTGAGCTCAACTTAACAAAAACGGCAACTTTTTAGTAGAGGAAAGCTGACTTTCTCAATAGAAGTGATACCAAGCATCTAAAAGAAAGTCATATAAAAAGTTACAAACATTATTAAAGACACAACAAAAGGATTAATCAAATATGGAAGCTTACAGAACAAATCTAACTCATTGATTATGATAGGGTTTTTTGCTTATAAGGTTCCAAAACATGGAAAAATTATAACAATAACTTACACAAAGGACCTTGATTTATATAGAACCTATTTATAATGAATATTAGGAAATGGGAACTTAAATTTGCAGCCTCGGATTCTACACTCGCATACACAGCCATTTAGGCTAGAATAGGAAACCAAATCAGCAAGCTCCTCATAATAGATACTGTACATTCTCAACAAGTAGAAGAACATTCAAAACACTCTCTGTAAAGGTTCCAAAATTGATTTTAGAGCACATCCAAGAATTTAAAACCCTTCCCCACAGGAAAAAAGAACCAAATGAAAAGATAAAATAATTATAAAGAGGATTGGCTAACTAGAATTAATTCAAAAATAAGAGAGTAAACTTCTTGAGTAATCACCTTATTTGATGTAAACCTATATGTATATAAATGAATTTTTCCGTTATAGTTTAAAATAAGTCATAGATATTTATTTGACTGTAGATCATCTCACTAAAATAAATAAAAAATAAATTAAAATATTTCTAAATTTACAAATGTATCATTATTTTGATGGGACAATAAGTAAGTTATGTCAATCTTTTTGGATTGGAGAAATAGTAAACTTAGCTAATTAATCCAATAGCATATTCCATATCTTTCACCACTGCAATCGCGAAGTAGGTATAAGGATGCAAGTATGGGAAAACCATGAGCTCAAAGGCATTGACTTATTTAGTTAAACAATGTAACAGTTGAGACATAAAAAAACACCTTATGTTGTTCAAATGACAGGATACAATATACATACAAAACTATATTAAAACATATATGTAGTTCATTATAATTTGCCACAACAAAGAAATGTTCTTGAAAAGAAAATTGACTTTGTAACAAGATGTCAGACATTTTTTTTACTAATATCTTCCTCAACAATAGAGCTATACTCTACAAGTTGAAATTCTTTTCATTCTTTAAACACGAATAACATGATGGAGAACAAGAAAATAACACAAGTCCATTCAAAAGAAAAGAGCTTGATGAAGGGCAACAGAGTTGAAGAACCAGAATAGTAGTTATAAGGTGGAGGAGGAGGCCCAATATTATACTGCGGACAGCACTGACCAGTAGGAGGAGGTGGTGGGCAATTTCCATAACTAGTACTAGGTGGTGATGGTGGTGGTGGAACACCATAATTTTGGTAGCCAGAAGGTGGCGGTGGTGGTGGAAGTGCTGGCTGAGAATGACAAGGATATGGACAAATTGTACAATCTGTACAAGGACTTTGTGGTGGTGATCTGCCATCTCCATAAGCATCTTGTATAGTAATGTTGTTACTATTATTACTTCCAGAAGCCCTTGAGAATAAAAGCAACCAAATTCCAAAAAGAAACTTCAATTTTTCTTGAGCCATATTCTTGTGTTGTCCAATTCTCACACTTTGATAGAGAAGAATATGTATAGCAAAAGTTAAGAGAATAGATCTTTCAAGATTTAATGTTAGGTACTTCTCATGGTTTTAAGGGACTGAAATTATGTATCAAGTGACACATCAATACAAAACTTTGCCACATAGCTTAGCTAATGTGGCAATTTTAAAGTGTTGATGATGAGACTAGTTTGACTGTGTTTGCATGGATTCTCATACATTAGCTAAGACAGAAGTGATTTTACTAAGTCAGCAATTTCATTTGTACATGCTATCGTAGAGGAGTGATCTGCCTACTATTAGATCAGCAATTTCATTTGTACATGTCTATGTATAGCTAACAGAGGCAAAGCTTGGAGATCACCAAAAACAAAAGGGAACATTGATGAATCAGCTCATGACTAAATTCAAGTTATCTACAACTTCTCCAAAATTGGATAGAGCTAATTTAGCATATATAAATATGAAAAAAGGAAGTAAAAAATGTTCGACTTTCTTAAAAATTAACAGGGCAGAGGTTTTGAGAGAGAAGCCCCGGGGAGGGGGGTTAGAATATTGGAATGTTCTTTCCTTTTTGGGGAAGTTTTTGTATCAAAAGATATATATATATACCATCTATTTGCTATAATGGGGAAAGGGAAGAGGAACCATCAAGCTTGAGCTGATCTTAAGAAAATTTTATTTTTTGATTTAATTAGCTATAGTAATATTATTCAGTGAATATAAGACAATAGGAATGAGATCCTATCCAGTGAACTTTTATGCAATATTATTCAATAACTAATAAATTGGTGACATGTGTTAATGTATTTAATTCATCGCTAAAATATAACAACTAAAGTTGGCAATGCTATTTTAAACAAAAAATTAAATATAAATAGCCTTACACTAACGGCAGTAGCATGCAATATAACGACTCCTTTCATAGTATTTCACAACTTACTATTCACGTCGGACCCACCATGATGTGCACTTCCTAATTTATCTTTCAATGTGAATCTTTTTATTTCTGAATTAATTTTCTCTTTAATTCTTTAAGCAAATAAGACATAAAAAGTTGTATGCAGTTGTTTCATATTTATAGAATTTTCTTTGAATAATCAGATTCATACGAAATAGATTATGCTAATACGGTTAGTTCAAAAGATTTTATGATATTCAATGACATGTCTAGTCTCATAAATATAATAATAATAAGAAATAACTAGAAACAAAACGGACATCGATCAGAATAAATTTTTATCTTAAAACTTTTGTACTCCTTTCCTCACGAAAATGTTTGCCTATAAAATATAAATTATTTTTCTACGTTAAAAGAAAGAAGGTCTCTATAAAAAACAAATTTAAAAACATAAAGTTCATTTAAGATTAATATGAACCTTATCTTGACGACAGAATTCGAATCTGGTGCATGTCCAAAATCACTAAAATATAAAGGCTCCCGTCCAAATCAATAAACTGAAGTCAATTTAAAAATTATGTATTTAATATAATACTTATTAAATAAAAAAATCGCGTCAATATTGCTGTAAGCAATTGAGTAAAGCTACAAGATGTCGCTGAAAGTAAACACTCGGAATGTTGGGATAAGTTGGCATGACTCATACTCTGAGAGGCACTTAAATTAGAGTTGCAAAAAATATTTCCCTTTGGTGTTGAATCCTACGAGCAAGAAAAAAATACAAAATAGGTTAAGTGCTTAATATCATAACAAATAAAGATTATATGAAATATCCTAATAATGAATTGAAGAAAAAAAGTATGGTTTATACCTGATTGATTGTCGATCTATCATGGGTAAGAGAACTTGATTTTTTTCCCCGAGTTTTCTTCTTTTTTGAGTTCACTTTAATGGAAGGTCACCTTGTGGTTAAAGTATATTGTTCTAGAGCAACTTCAAAGTTGATTTCAATTAGAATTAAGTTTATGCTTTCTTAAGAAATGAATTAGAGGCAAAATTGAAAGTACATTTGTAGAATAATTAGTTAGAAAGATATATATATATATATATATATATATATATATATATATATATATATATATATATATAAAGAAATTGAATACACTATACTCTAAGTACGCATAAGATAAAACTAACTAAATTTTTTAAAGCTCTGTTAGTTCATTGGATAACTTCTTCAAAAAAGGATTATGATGGATATTGTTGGAAATCCTTAAGTCAGATTCGACAAAGTTAAGTATGGAACTTATTAATTAATTGCGGTACCATAGCATATTAGCATTGGAAGTGACCAATCTTTAATTTGTGGATAAAAGAAATTAAGGACTGTGGATAAAAGAAAATAAGTTGAACTATACTCTACCTTTGCTCTATTCAAATTTGCAAAGGGAGTGTAATTGCAGAATCTAGTTTGCCTGCTAAAGTTTATGTTTGAAACTCTTTCTTCAAAAAAAAAAAAAAAAAAAATTCTTATCAACTGATTCCGTTCTTGCCTTGCAATCTACTGTTGTTGTGGTCCGAAAATGATTTATAGTTTCTTGCAAAGTATCTGTATGGAAGGAATGATCTCCATGGTAAGCAAATATTTCTTCAACTAGAAGGATTGACCCAGCAAAATTTTCGGATACTTGAATCTCTTTCTAATTTAGTACTGATCTTGCAGCAAATTTTTAGTTTAAACCATGGTTTAGGGGTTGGTTTAGTTAAATTAATAATGACCCTTAGATTTAAATATGGACAGGTGTCAATAAACTAAAAGAGCAATGGACAAACTGGAGAGATACTATACATGAGGGAATCTAAATACCCTTAGGACATATACTTATCCATACCTCCTCAATTATCTCCTCAATTATCTGGTTAGATAGAAAAAATATAAAATAAATCCACATGTTAAATTTTAAGATCTCTAAAATATTGAGTTTTGCAAGAAGCTAAGAATTGCCAATGGTATTTATTTATTCTTTGTGTTGACTATGACAGCATAATCCAGTTAAAGTGGAAGGATATACCATACATATATATTTATTATTTTTACTTTTCATTTAATCTCCGTTATTTGGTTTTAGGTTAATTTTGACCCCAAAAATAACACTGTTACAGCTGCTAAACAATCATAATAGACTGTTTGGAAGTCACTGTGTAGTTGTTAAGATGTGTAATTACTAAAGCAGTACTTACACAGCTTATTAATTACACTATAACCTATTTGTTCGCCACAACATAATTTCAATGTAATTCCTAGCAGTGGTGTAGCCACGAATTTTTTTAAGGGTGTTCAAGCTTTAAAAAAAAAAATTTCTTTTTTCAATATGTATAAGCTGGAACTTTATTTTTGGGTTGTTTGGAAAATTGTGAACACCCTATATAGACTAGCACTATATTAATTGTGTCAAGGATATTCAAAACATAATTTTTAATAATAAATAGTTAACTAACATATCTAGACGGTATAATTTTCTGGTGAAGGTTAGTTACCTAGCCACCCTTCCACCAACAATATCATATTTGGTTAGATAAGTATAATTACATAATCAAATATAATAAAAGATAGCTAACGTGTAATAAAAAAATTGCTGAATTTGTCGCAGAAACAATTATAAACTGAGATTCCTACTATGTTAGTCACTGCAAGTCTGCAACATGAAATCACTAACTTTTTTTTTTGAGAAAAAAATAAAGAAAATTACAGATTCTTTTCGAAATCTGGTGACGAAATAATGGAGCTAAATATAAAAGAAAACTGAAGAATATTCTTGTTCGTATGGTAAATTTTTAATAGTCTTTATCAATAAAAATTAGTTCTGAAGCTCGACATTTTCTTTCACGTACTTGAAAGGGGAGATCCACAACACCTAGTAATATTCATATTTAAAATATAGAAGCACATAAAAAGTAACAGCACAATTAAATTAAATAAAAGGTAATAAAAAGAAGCAGCAAAATATGTTCGATACCTAAAACTTGCTTAATACGAAAAATAATTAAATTTATATTGAGTCACGTGCAATAATGAAATATCGATGAAAAGAAAGTAAATCCAAGTTGTATTCCTTGAATAAGAGAATGATTCTAGTCAAATCCGGATGATCCCTTACATTGATAAGAGGAATATATATAGGCTTAGATTTACCACAGTCCTAATTATCGCAAAATAATCATTCTAATAGGCTTTGGCCCATTACAAGAGGCGGTTATAAAAGTTAAAACCAATTTTTTTTTTTAAAAAAAAAAGGTAGCCGGGTGCACACAGCATCTCGCGTCCACATCGGATCCTGGGAAGGGCCCCACCCCTAAGGGATATGATGTACGCAGTTTAACCTAATGCAAGCATTAGTGGCTGTTTCTAGTGCTTGAACCCATGACCTATAGGGGAAAACCAAACTATGAGTTTGGTTATTCCAAGGCAGCTAGGAGTACACCCATCCGCTCTTGGCCTGTTCCTGATGAGCGGTCGTGGCTCAAGGAGTGGGTATATGTCCTCAAGACCCGTATGTAAGGCATGCGTAGATCTTGCTAGCTGACTTTCTAATCTGTACTTATAGGTGGCATATTTTCACCAACACAGTCCCCTGTGTGGCCGAGTTATTGGCTGCTGGAACTCATTCCCCCATTTCGCAAAGGCGGAGGCATATCATTAAGGTGAGCTCCGAGGTTTAAAGGGAAGACGATGATGCTGCCACCGATGTTCATACTTCCCTCCTTTCTTTAGGTTGGTCATAGCTTCATTTTGTACCTTAGGCTTCACCTTTTTATTGATTAGCACATGCCTAATCCTATCTTCATTGCTTTACTGTTTTGTTTTGAAATATAACACTCCCACTCCATCCACCCCCCAACTCAGGTGTCGTCTTAGAAGGAAATGATCGGGTACAGTCCTGTAGCTGTAGAGCGCGAGGCCGTAGGGGTGGATGATGTTGCAGCTGCAATTGAAGGAGTTACCTGTAGGGGTAATCGTGATATTGTGATATCCATTCCTAAGAGGGTGAATGTATTTGAGCATATCGATGTTGTTGTTGAAGGTGTTAAGGACCTGGTTAGGCTGTGAGAGAAGCAAAGATTTCAAGATATTTATCCTTGAGGGTTGTTGGCGAACCTCGTTGATTTCCAGATTATGGTAAGCCTATATCCTGACCTTTTCCTGCTTTCTGTCCAGTCCTGACCGTCTGTGTGCTATTTGCTCATTTTGTTTCCTGGCTTTCCTTAGGGGTTAGTTATTTCCTTGGAGGCTCTTTGCCCGGTCGATCACTTTGAGGAAGTAGAAAGCCACCTCCGCGAGGAGAATGGCGTCTTGAGGGCAACTAATGATGGCCTTAGCCCGTTGGTGGAGGAAAACAAACAATTGCAAGCCATGGTTGAGAATCTACACCCCCTGACAGAATAGGTTAGGGGTGGGCGTTTGGTTTTTCGGTTCGGTTTTTTGAAACTTCGGTTCGGTACTTCGGTCTTCGATTCGGTTTGAAGTATAGAAAAACCCGTATTTTTTATATTTCGGTTCGGTTCGGTTTTTTAGTTCGGTACTTCGGTGTTTCGGTTTAAACCAAAGTTTATGGCCAAAAGTTTCGGTTAACAATATATGACAACATCACATAGTTGAAGAAAGCAACCAATCAGTGCATCAAGTAGAAAGTCTATGACAGCAAACGTGCAAGAAACTGGAAGACGGATAAGTATATTTATGCACTTATTGAAAAACACAAAACATTCACTAGGGAACCAAAGGATGGCGCTGTAATGCCTTTCAACCACTGCAAATTATCAAAGAATTTGGAAGAAGAATGAGTACAAAACAGTTGAGATAGACGTAATCACATCTACAGTAAATTGTTTAAGCAGACACGAACAAACAGAGGATAACAGCGAATTTAATATAGAAAAAGATAGACGTTTGAATACCAACGCTGAAGAACTGAAAATGCACGGATGCAGTAGGGAAAGATAAAGTAAGACCAAGAAAAACAGAAGAATAAGGAGCAAAGTGAAGAAGACACTGATGAGAAAATGAAGTGATGACGACGATGGGAAAGTATGAATTTGAGAATAAAGAGAATCGAATTGAAGCATTTCTCAATTTCTCCATGCCTTTCAGTAGCACTGCAAATTATCAAGGAATTTTCATAACTGAAAAGAGAAGAAACAAACCTCGAAAAGAAACTTCGATCGGACTGGAGAAGAAGAGAAGAGAACCTCGAAAAGAAACTTCGATCGGACTGCACGATTTTGGTTCGATTTTGGTTTGTGTTTGTGTTTCACTGTTTTGACTTTGAGCGGCTGTTGCCTGTTTGTGAGCAGATGTAGGGAAAATAGGGTTTTGGGTAAGGTAAGGACTAAGGGTAATTTAGGAATTTAGAAGATATGTTTAATTATTTATAAATAATTTCGGGTTTTTCGGATCCCGAAATTACAAAAACTCGAAACCGAAGACCGAACCGAAAAACCAAAATTTCCAAATTTCTGGACCGAACCGAAAAACCGAAAAACCGAATTAGTTCGGTTCGGTTCGGTATTTCGGTTTTTTCGATTTTGTGCCCACCCCTAGAATAGGTCAAACGGTTGGAAAGGTTGAAGAATGCCTTGGAGCTCGAGAGCCAACAAAGCTAGCTCCATAAAGACAAGTTGGATAAGCTAACAACGGACATGGTCTAAAATCATAGAAAGCGAATTTGTGAGCTTAAGGCGTCCATCAAGGAAAAGGAGGTCACTAAGACAATGGCCAAGGCTGAGATTTCTTGCCAGAGGGCCTCGGTGACGAGCCTGGACCAACGTATCTTTTTTGCTGAGGAAAAGGTGACTGGTGCTGAGCAGGCAGTAGTCGAACTTCAAGGGGTTGTGCACCACCTACAGGATGAAAAAAAATAATTGCTGTCCAAGGTTGGGTTTCTTGAGAAAACCCGTTATATCATTTCAATTCGGGTTTATTCCGTGGCGGAAAAGCATAATGTCAGACTTGGTCGTACATCCTTGGCTGCTGGGCTGGCCATTTTCAAACAAGTGCGAGATAATCCTGATCTTGACTTAGTGACTGAGATAAAAAAGATGCAACCCATGGTGCTTGTCGCGGATGCTCAATTTGCCTTGATGTTAAGGAGGGATCTGAAGATGGTGACCCCAATCAAGAAGATCATGGTGATGCCCCTCCCGGAGACCAAGCCGGTGATTAGGGCGGAACATCCAGGGGTGCTGCCGAAGAGGCCAGCTCTTCCCCTAGTTAAAGCTAGATTCCTGAGATGGCCAGCTCTTTGTTTTCTTTTTTAGGCTTGTAACCTTCAGGCCGTTTTTGAACAATTACTATTCGCGTTTACCTCAATGCTATCTAGTATTCTTTTTTTCCATGAGCTATTTTCATGATTTATTACTTTTTATTTTGTTGCAGCTGAAACTAGCATTTTTCATAATGTGTAGGCTTGTATTTGTGCTTAAAGCTTTGTGGACGAGGTTGTCTACGCCTATGTAAGCTGTGCAGATTTCACCTGATGATGGGTCGATGTTGCACCCATGGAGAGGTGTCTTTTGATTCGGCTAATGAAAACACAATATGAGCCTATGGTGGCCGTCTACATTTTACCTAAGAAGTGTAACTTGCGCCCGTAGGGATCATCATTTTTTTTTTTTTAAAAAAAGGCAACCCTTGCACCCACTAAAGGACGTCTTTAGTTAGTTGTTCTAAACAAGAAATTTTTGCACCCATTGAGGACACCTTCGATTGTCTACTCGAGTGTGTAAGTCTTTCAGCACTATGTAGGGGAACATCCCCGCCCCTCACTTGTGTGCACATTAATTTACGAGTTCAACATATGTCGTAGCTTGGGGGCTCAACTAAAGCTAGTCTAGTTTATCTTTATTAATGATTCCAATTTAGAATATGGACCGGGACTGAATTTAAGGTGGATCTAACTGATCGTAAGCTGACTAAAGTAGAAATAATAGTTATTATTAAAATAAGAACTCAAGGTCTGTATGGGAAAAGGGATGCTGATTACACTAACAACCTGAAAAGGAGGCGTTGAGCCCAAAAAATATTGCAAATATATAAAGACAGAAACAAGCTACAACAGAAGAAAAGCAAGACTATTGGTTACGTCAAAAATTTCTAGTCACTCCATCCTCTTCCCCCTTTGTTCGAGTATTTGAGTTCATGTGATGACAAACTCGGATGTTGAATGCTCAGGGGTCTTCTGCTTCGTTGGAGCATGGCCTTTCCGGTTTTCCTGTCTCCGCATATCCTAGGATAGCTGCTGTGTAGCATTCCTTCAAGGTCTATTGCTCTCTCCAGACCACTTTTATTCCCTATTTAGTTGAATACTTTACCTTTTTGTGCAGTGTTAACGATATCGCTCGCATCATGTATATCCAGTGTCGCCCCATAATAGCGTCATATGGGATATCGCCCCTCATTATCTTAAAGAGGCATTACCTTGATTACCCTAGGCATGTAGACTGGCAAGATAGATTCTCCAACCAATCTTCTGCTCGAGTTGTTGAAACTTGATAGCATGCATCTCCTTGAAAGTATTTGGTCTGTAATCCCTAAGGTTTGAACCATGTCCCACTTGATGATGTTTACGGCGTTCTAGCATCGACGATGACTCATTTCACGTTTGATTCTCTGATCCTCAAGGTGACGACCAAGGAATCATGGTGTGTGAAGATGAAACCGTCGAGGTCGCTCTCTTCGAAGAAAATCATTCCATCACATGCCTCATCCTTTCCTTCTTCGTTTGCTTTGGATACCATCACCCTGCTCATTATGCCATCTAGAACCTTAGGTCCTCCCACTATCACATTGATGGACCTTTTAGCTTCTCGTAAGTCAGAGGGTTGATCTATATCTCTATTTCTGGCATAAGTCTGTTTCTCTTTGTCTGACAATAATTCCTTCACGTGCCCCTAGTTGAGAAGGTGTGCAACTTCGAATATCAGAGCCTAAAAATTAGCAGTGTCATTGTCGTGATCTCTATGAAACTCGCATTTCAAGTTTGAATCTCTTATTCCTGGTATTCCCTCATGCCATTGGGTCAGCGGACCTGCGTGCTTTTTAGATGTTCTTTTAAAAAGTCAACAATGTTTACACGCAAGCCAAGGTCTTTGAACCTATCAAGTATGCTCCTAGTGTACGTGGAGCCTCTATGATTATAGGAGGATGTTTTTGGGGGCATCATCATGCCTATTCGTCAGCTTTGGCCTGTCCGCTCAAGAATCTCTCCTGATCTTCTTTCCATTTATTTTGGCTTAAATTTTTTCGTTCAGGTAAAATAATTAATATTTCTTAGAGGGTCACAAGAAATACAGTAAATACGCAGGAAAAGTAAGTAAAACTGCAACAAAAGTAATAAGCAAGAAAGTAATAATCTTATTCCTTGAGAATAGTCGGATTCTATGTGAATTGATTGATGTACAATACAATGTAAGGCGGAGGTATTTATAGATGAGATTTACCCATTCCTAATTATCGTAAGATACAAAGACTAATAAAGGTCGTAGGCCTGTATCAAGGTGGTAGTATATACGAAACCATAGCTAAGAGACTGTAAACCCTAAGGCGGCGGAATGTATGCCTTAGGTTCCTATGCCTTTACTGGCTTAGCAGTCGTGGCTTGAGGAGCAGATGTGTATCCTCTGCGTCCGGTCACTTATAAGCTAAGTCTAGTTTTGAGAACTGAACTCATATCCCCGTAATCATAGGTGGCGTATTTTTGCTATTTTTTGTGTGAATTGAGCACATTTGGGTATGGTCTTGATTTGGTTAGCACACTACCCCTTTGTGTTCTCCAAACTAGTCACCACCTACAACGTTATCTCCCTCATGACTCGTCAGCGAAGTCACCATCACCGCTGCAACCATCAATAACAACTTTCCCTCAACCGCTCTCATTGTCGCGCCACCGCAACCACCACTAACTCTGCTAGTTGATGATGCTATTTTACCATGAACAAATCATATTGGAAATGTGCTAATTATTCAACTAACATTTTAGCATGTTAAGGATCTATATAAGCACAGACTTTTGCATAAGAGAATGTGACAGAATGGTTTGCTAAGTGATGGTGATTTGTGGAGAACTTCTTGTGGAGATAGCCATAACCAGTGCTCTGAAAAATGCTTATATCAAGTTGTGATGTTGATGTTGAAAGTCATGGCTCCATTTAAGTCTTTCTTTTGTTTGTGAGAGCGGTAAAGTGGTGATTTTATTTTTTTCTGTCGTGTTCAAATGGGGATGAGGTTCCGGCTCTTGATCTGGGTGCTCATCCAATAAATAATAAAATAATGATGAATTTTTGTGTTTATGATATAATTATGGAAAGTGATGACAATTTGTCTTTAAATCTTTACAAATTGTATGGAATATTGACTCATTTTATAAATAAATGTTGTCATTGGACTTGTTTTATTTTTACTTTGAGTATTTGTATCTGGAAAAAAGTGATGATGATTTGGTGTCCTTTGCTTGTAAAATAGACATAACAGTTTAGCTCACTTGTAAGCAAATGCAGACAGATTGTCTTAATTTTATTTTTACTTTGAATTTTTGTATATGGGCAAAGTGATGACGATTTGATTTCATTTGCTTGTAAAATAGACATAGTAGTTTTGCTCACTTGTAAGTAAATGCAGACGAATTGTCTTGATTTTATTTTTACTATGAATTTTTGTATATGGGTAAAGTAATGACGATTCAGTGTCATTTGCTTGTAAAATAGAGATAGTAGTTGGGCTCAATTGTAAGCAAATGTTGGCATATTATTTTGATTTAATATTTTTCATATGTATTTTTGTGAATGAATAAAGTAAATACGATTTGGCAGCATCTATTTACAAAATTAATATGATTTTTTGCTCATTGTATGAAGAAATGATGCCAAATTGGTCTTATGTTATGTTTTGCTTTGATTTTTGTATATGACCGAAATGATGAAGATTTGGCCTTATTTATTAACAAAATGGACATGACTATATGAATAAACACAAACAGATTGACATTGCTTCTTCTTGTAGGGAGCAGTGCCCTTTTTTGATATTTTGGCTACATTAAGGTGCGGTGATATTTTTGTAATTACGGGAAGTGCTCTATTAGTAAGGATATTTCTGTAGACTTCAAGAGTTTGACAGGAATGTTTTCATCCAGAATTTTTACATTAAACTTAACAAGGTCACTTTCGCAAAACCTTTGTTAGCAGATAAAAAGACAAACCATTGCTTATGGTGTCATATCACCGCAAATGAGCCCATTAATTTTCCTTTCATTTATATGGGCTGAGTCATTACCAACCCAAGAAGACACTCATATTGTTCAAAAAAATTGTCGATAATAGTAACCCAAGCAATAAAATTCCTTCATATTATTCAAAGTTTTCGTCTGTAGTAGTAACCCAAGCACTAAAATTGATAGAGAAAACCAACAATATTACACGAATACTGAGATGAACAATTCATAATAAACTTGGTCAATTCTCATGTATGAATTGGTACTCTATTTTAAAACTTAATCATTCATTATCATGTGAATAAAACTTTTAAATAGAATGTTTTCTTGATTCTTTCATTTTGGATGTGAAGTTGAACTTTTCAATTTCTGTTTTGGGAATTTCGGCAAAGGCTAAAACATGTGGGAAAACTAAATATAGGTTAGTGAATGAATGACAAATCGTAGAAAGACTTAAATGTCTTGGTCTATACAAGGATTCGTTCGTTAATGGCGGAACCTCCCAATTATGGATAATAGCTTATCCACCATTGAAGAAGTCCATTGTAGAAAATTGATATTTTCTTCCCCTTTATTTGGAATTATTGGTAAAGAATTAGGCTGATAGATGAAGAATAAGTGTTCTGGTTAATGAGCCCTGACCATGACTAGACCTTTGTTAACACTCAATTTTGTCCCTCATTTTTTTAAAATTGGCTATAATTTAACTAAAAGGTACAATTTAGTTATTTGTGCGAAATATTCATTAGAAATCATGCATTTATGTGTGTTATCCCCTACCTATATATTACATACCTAAATGTGGTTATATTACGTAATTTTGCATCACTTAGGCTATTTTTCAAACTGTAAATATTTGCGCAATTTAATATGTCACATAATTGCATCATTTAGGCTACATGTCAAATTTATTTCAATTTATGATTATTTTTGCAAATTAATAATTATCTGTGATTATCTATATTTAAATTATTTTATTTGAGTATTATTTAATAATTATTTGTGCATTTTATATATATATATATATATATATATATATATATATATATATATATATATATATATATATATATATATATATATATATAGTTGCATATTGGCAAACTTAAAAGAAAATGTCCATTTTTCTATTTACTTATTCTCCTATTCATATAATTATTATTTACATTTCAAAATATTTCTTATATTTTTGAAATACTCCTTTGTTTTGAACCTAGACAAATGTTCGTTTAGATATGTTTATAGTTGTATTTAAAATCTCATTTTCCTCCCACTTTATTTTAAATTAAATCATTTCTAAATCCCTATAATTATTTTCGTATCGAACCTACCAAATTTCTTAACCAAATACGTTCTCTTTATTTGAATTTTGGAAGAAAATATTCCCAAATCCTCTCCTTGATTTATTATTATTTTCAAATCAGTTCAAATCCCTCCATTTACCCACTCTCCTAATTTGCTCCCTAAATTTCCCATAATCCCTATAATTATTCCAATCTCCCTAATTTCTCTAAATCTACTCCTAATTCAAACGGTTCCTAACTATTTCTTGTTGATATACATATCCATCATCAATACTGTTGGGGACTTCATCTTCCACTTATAAATTAATACCGTACTCAGTAACATACACCCATCTGCCTTTCGTCTCCCCTCTTCGCCAACAGAACCCACGAGTCTCCTTCCCACAAATAATACTAAAAACTCTCTCTTACACATACAGTACATCATTACCACACCCTCTTCTTCCCTAAACACACCATCATACAACCATTAATAGCGAATACAACAACCAGACAATCATCAAAAATCCAAACACACACACGGTGCAAACCCCACACAGCCGACCCCACATATGCAATACCAAAAAATACTTTTATGTCATCAGCGGATCCATCTCCTCTCCTTACAAAAACATTACCCGAACACCATACGTCAACCATACACACACACGCTGATTAACGGGAACAGAGGAAATAGGGTGGTACAAAACAAATCTAAAAAGGGATTTTGGGGATTTATACAAAAATCAGAAAAATGGGAAAGATCGGGGTCGGGGTTTGGAGAACACAACCAGTGGCATCATCGGCCACCACTACTGGGAAATCTCCCTCACCGGTGACTTCTGTTTTCTGCTATTCTCTTCAAGCTGTTATAGGAACGGAGCAGAAAAGGGTGTTGGAGTAGCAGCGATGCCGCTAGACGGCAGTCTCTCCTCCTCCCTATTCGAATTTGCTCTATTTCGTTTGTTTCGCCGTTGTTTCTTGCCATGGTTTATTTGGACAGCTGTGGTTTTTGTTTTTGTCCGATGATAGGCGATTCACAGGATGTTTGAATCTTATGATGTTTGATCGAGACTGTGGTCTCTTTTACAGATCCCTTTCATTGGTTGCTAATCATTTTTTGCTGCAGGATTATCTATTTCTACTGGGTCAACCCGATTGAGAATCTGACTACTGTCGTTTGTCCGACGATTGTTTCGAACATTGCTGTTCGACCTTTCCTTTCGTGTTTGTTCTGAATTGGGCTCTGCTTCTGGCTTTCATTAATTCTTAATATGTTGTTCAAGTTTTACAAACGGTTGGCCCTTTTGCTGATGTTTATGTTGCTTACGGTTCGGTTTGTGTTCTGCTTATTACTAATTGGGTTTGTTCAGAAGTTTTTGCAGGGCCCTCGACACTATTTGGCCTTGATCAGAATAGTGACTCTGATTAAAAATGGCCAAGGAAGATAATAACTTATTTGAGGCATATTTTGACTAAATTGAACATGATACTACACTTGAACGACCTATTCCCGTGTCCCTAAAATAAAACAAAAAGGCTATGATGACGTGTATGAGCCGTGATTACAAAACGAGCCGGTGATGGAGTGATGGGACCGGCACTTGGTATGGCAACACGACTGGCCGGCATGTTTGCAGTCGTACCGACGTCTCTAACCTCCACCCGATTCATACACACCTGAGCCGACACTTTTATAAAATCCCTTTCCCCCTTATTTTAATTTAATAATTAATCTCGATATTTTACACTATTATTATTATTATTATTATTATTATTATTATTATTATTATTATTATTATTATTATTATTATTATTATTATTATTATTATTATTATTACTACTGTTATCATTACTATTATTATTATTATTCTTTACTAACTTATTTTCTTCATATTTTTGCGAGGTAAAATTAGATGAAATACGACGACCTATTTTGGAAGAGGACCCTTTTATTTTCTTCATTATTATCTATTAATATTACTAGTATTATTATTTATTATTTTTTATTATAATAACTATTATTATTACTATTATTATCAATTGTCATACTAATTCATATTTTTACAATTTTTGCGAGGTACATCATGGTGAAATTACCAAAAGACAACCCTTTTCAAAAAGGATAATATATTCAAACTCATTGGCTTTATTTAAATTTCGTTCTATTAATTTTATTTGCAATTCGTACTAACTCGTTTATTTATTTTGCAAGGCACAAGGCTCAACTATTAGAAGAGACAAACATTTAGTACTTGTCTTTAAATTTGTATATCATAGTTTAAATATTCAAATATTTTATTGCTTAGTTAGTTTAATTAACTTAGAATTTCAATTATAAAGTCCGGCCGGTAGCCACATTTGGTGGAGCTCGAGAGGTGCCTAATCCCTTCCTCTCGAGTTAACTTGAACCTCTTACCTAAAATTTCTGGTTCGTAAACTAAGTTTCAGAGTTAATTATAAAATTAGTTAGAAACAAAATAGGTGCCCTAATACGCCTAGATAAAAAATATGTTAGGTGGCGACTCCAACTCTTTACCTGTGAGTTACCCACTAAGTCGAGCCCTATTTCGAACTTTAACCGGTTCGGGTAAAAATAGGATGCGATAGAATGGCGACTCCGCTGGGGATATCAAGGTTCAAACCATAACGGACTTTTAATTGAGATTCTTTACTCTCTTTATTTTCTTGTCATTTATTTAGATACTAACTTTTTTCTTTTTCTTTTTGCAGGATTAAGATTTATTTTTTTGAATTTTCAAATTTATGTGTTTTATTATTTTTGTTTGATTATATTTTATTATTGTTTATGTCACTCACATTTTCCCCACTCCTGGAAAACGACACTTTGCACACACACGGGCGATTACGTGGATCCCACAGTTGCTTTACCACAAAAAACCTTTTAGGAAGGATATTTTGGAATATAGTTGGTCCGTGGTACAACCAACAATTTCAAATGGTCCCACTCCTTGGCCGTCCGCCTTGGGAAACCATGTCTAGAATTACCCAACTCTTAGTGAAGAATCTTTTGGGGATCATGCATCATATCATGATTAGGGAAAGTTTGACTTCGGCTCATGTCTATGTCTACTGGTTCACCATATTCGAATGAACCGAACGGGTTTTCGACCTTAAGGAACGTTTAAATATGTTATGTGTGCATTTATTCAAAGTCGAACTTGTCTAATATAGACTATTTTTTCACATAAAAGTGGGTTCTCATAACAAAATCAATTATTTATTCCTAAAATCGTTATTTCTACATTTATACAAACAAAACCAATTATTTTATAAAATTATTTTCGGGTTATGAACGAAATTAATTTTTCTACTTTTATGAAAACAAAATCATAGATTTTAAATTAGTTTCTTCTACTTTCAGTGTAGCAAGATCAATTATTATTCCTATTTACCTAAAACAAAAATGTTATTTCTACATTTATACAATAAAATTAATTATTTTATAAAATTATTTTGTGTTAATCTTGGGTTATGTGAAAAATTGGGACGATACAAAATACACGTTCAATTTTAAATACCATAATCAAATTAGGAAGGCTTAACATCCTTGGTATGTTAAAGTCCATTAGCCAATCTCGTCCAAAAGCGTCATCATATGACGCCTATCATGCATATAATGTGTATTGATCTGCCTTGCATATAAAATTATTATTCCAAACTTGTTGTTTCATGTGTTAGTTTTACTCCCATTCCCGAGGTTGACTTGTGCATTTATTTCAAAACTTGTGTATTTTTGGACTTTTGCATATCATGCATACCTTCCGCCACTCCTGACAACTTTTTAATTCGTGCGTTGAAAATACGGTAGTTACAACCACCTCTTCCCTCACATAAAAACTCCTTTAGGGGGAACGACTTGGAATCTATTTGATCTGAGACGTTCTCGCTCCCGAGCCGTCCGCTTGGGAGGATAATAAAACCTGGTCTAGCTAACTCCATTCTTTAGTAGCGGCATTAGCAATCATGCATCATGATATGTCATTAGTCAACTTGTTCTCAAGTCAGATAGGCCAACTTGTTCAAACAATCCGAATGGGTTTTTAACTTCCGAAGAGCGTTGAACATGATTTATTTGCATTTGCTTAAAGGGTTGAACATGCAAAATGTGGACTGTTTATTGGCATTGTTCTGCATTCAGTGCTATTCAAAGGCACAAAGGTTACCCAATGGGCGTTAAAAGCCCAAATTGAATCAGAAATGATTGATTATCCATAAACAGTTGGTATTATTCTGTATTCAATGCCATTCAAAGGCACGTAGGTAACCTAAGAGGCGTCAAAAGCCCAAATTGAATCAGAAATGACTGTTTGTTCATAGATAGTCGAAATTATTCTGTATTCAATGCCATTCAAAGGCACAAAGGTAACCTAAGAGGCGTGAAAAGCCCAAATTGAATCGGAAATGACTGTTTGTTGGCAGACAGTCAAAATTATTCTGTATTCAATGCCATTCAAAGCCACGAAGGTAACCTAAGAGGCGTCAAAAGCCTAAATTGAATCAGAAACGACTGTTTATTCCCAAAAAATTGAAATCATTCTATATTCGATGCTATTCAGAGGCTTAAATGGTAACCGAAGAGACATTAAAAGCCCAATTTCGAACCAGAAATGACCGCTCGATAGATGGGATGACACATAGCGCACGTTCATCATTTAAGCATTATATAAGGACCTGACATCCTTGGTATGTAAAAATTCCATTAGCAACTTCCGTTTGAAATGTCTAAAGGGTTCTCAACCCACAACGAAACATCTCTTCATATCCTTTGTTGCATTATTTTCAAAAGCTTGTGCCACACGTTGATCAATTTTCTCACAATTAAGGGAATCTTAGGCATTTCCTTCTCCTTTTTTCCTACCATCCTTCACCTTTTCCAAAAGATCATGGCCACTAGAACATTTGACATTGTTGTTGAAATCCCTCAGTTGCTTAGGGATTGGTGAGGGAACCTAAGCATAGAACAGCACGACCAAGCCAAAATGGTGTTGGGGAATATGATTTCACTAATGGAACTCACTGTAGTAGAAGGGATGATAGAAGCAGCAGTACATTATTGGGATGCAGACCGAACAGTCTTTCACTTTGGGAGTGTAGAGTTGACACCATTACTGGAGGAAATAGGTGGGTTAACTCAATTACCATTTGAAAGTGAAGAAGTCTTGATGCCTAAGAACATTACACCCGATGAGTTCTTCGAAATGGTAGGGTTTAAGCCTGAGTTATGCATAGACAGTATACGGCAATCAGGAATTACTCTAACTTCCCTCTACATCAAATTTGGGTATGGAGAAGCATTTCAAGAATCTGAAAGCTATTTCAACATTAACCAGGCAGATTGGCCAAAGCGAAAGGTACTTGCTTTTGTCACTAGCTTTTTAGGGACTGCCGTCTTTCCACAACACAAAGGACTAGTTGATGTTTGCATGGTCTCAATTGCTGATGCCTTACTCAAAGACACTAACAAGAAGTACACTTTGGTAACAATGATTGTTGCAGAGATGTACCGAGCTTTAGAAAGATGCAAGAAGGGCACTGGCTTCTTTGAAGATTGCAATTTTCTTTTACAAATTTGGCTGATGGAGCATTTGCAAAGGATGGATAACACAGACCAAGCTTTCCATTCTATACCAAGAGAAAACTACATCTTGACTCTTACCGCTCGCATGGATAATGTTCTCGGGAAATGGGACAAACTAACTACTACCAAGGTTGGCACCATATGTTCTGTCAACTGACACCTGAAAACATTCAATGGATGTTTGATTGCTTTCCCAGCACAACAGTAATCACACGATCTTAGTGGGCTTTAGAGGAGTTTATCCATACACTCCTTTAAGGACACTTAGATAAGCAGGGAGAAAGCCGACAGTACCCTAAATTGCAGACATCAGAAATTTCAAAAAAAATATTCTCGGAGGAGTGATACAGTTCAAAGACAAGATATTAGAACTTTGGAAAGAAAGGAAACGAATGGGAATCGAGACAATTGGACGAGACTGGTTTGACGCTGGTTATGATGAAGATTACCCAGACTGGCTTTGGAAGGACATAGCAAGGGCAATTCAACCAAGTGCAACAACAAAAAGAAAAAAAAGGAATGCTGGTGAGTTAGAATCTAAGTACAAAAGGTTACGCAAACAACTGGCAAGGGCACAAGGGAAAATAGCAAAGAAGCAAAGTTTGATAGAAGCATAGGACAAAGAAAAAGGCAAATGGCGTAGTAAGGCAGAACTCCTGACAAAACGGATAGAGTCTATTGGAGTATGGGCTAGCGAAGGAATGAACTCTGTGGCAAACAAAGGAATGGAAGAGAAAGGAAGAAAGACTTGGAAAATGTTGAAAAACTTCACATTTGACATATCCCGACTCTTAACTGATGCAGACAATATTATCTTGGGAAGGATACTCATCAGAGGCAAGCTTGTCCGAGGAAGACTTGTCAGAAGAAGAAGAAGAATTATCTGGGGAATGATCAGCATGAAAGACGTCCACTTGGCCATGATCTAACCCCTAGCAATGTTTTCCACCTTTGCACTATTTCAAGTATCAGCCAATATAACAAAATTCCAATAAATGCAATATTATCTTTAGACTTTGCGTTTTGTTAGCAAACGAAATGATGTGTGTGGCATAAAGTGCTTTTCAAATTATCGTGCGTAAAACGGTCCTTCATATTATAGGATGCATTTCTTATTTGATATGTGTGCATTGCATGAATTTGTCTGTTGCTCTAGGTCTCTAAAGGAATCCTTTCTCCAAATTCAATTTCCTACCAATGCACCCCTCTTCCTACTCTAATCCTGATATCTAAAATCTTTCGCATGTCCAAATTGTCTCTAAATTCATCTACCAAACTCAAAAGCCTTTTACCTAAAAGATTGGCTCGAGTGAATACCAAGGCAAAAGATATGGTTAAGCAAGTACACTTGTCAGGGATTTTTCGAAATAACGAAATTTTCTCACATCAATTCCCACCAGCTCTACCCTCTCTCCACTACACTACAAGTTACTAATAAAGCTATCCCGTTTTGGAATATGAATCTTTTCAAAATAAGAAAGAGGAAATCTCTTTTGTTGCCACCATTCAAGACCCTACCTTCAACCACTATTATCAAACAGCGCCACTATTTTATCCAGTTAACAAAACACTTAGCCCACTCGATCTATAATCCATATTCCAGCACCAAATCGTCTACTATACCAGCAAAACACTTAACCCAGCTACCGAAATGCACCACCATATTCCCATAGGTCTTGCCCTGACGCAAACCAAAGACCGAGAATAAACCACACTAGCCGAATCCCACACTCAAATATTCGAGACTTTGGAAACTCCCGGGCTTATCGCCCCAGCACCTCAAATATTCTAGCAAGCACTATGCACATGGAGAGAGAAAAATTGACAAAGCAAGAAAATGCTAGTCAAAATCAAGGGCACACATGACTCACCTTAAAACCTTTGACACCAATATCCAAGGATCATTTTTGTTGCACCTGTCTACACTGTCACACCACTTACAATACATGACTGTGATCCAAAGAACTTTCCAACTCGCTCCAAGCATTAAAAAGGCCAGTGAAAGATAATATTGGAAAGACAGAGGTGTAGTAAATATTTGTGCACAACAACAAAAACAAGCAAGCTGATTCAACTTGCAAAGGAAGACAAAAAAACAATGACAAAGCCATCATTATATGACCAACCTGGAGACCCCTGGAGCATTTGGAAGCATATCTCTATCCACTAGCAAAGATAAAGCAAGACAATGAGGTTATTCGAGACACTTACCATAACAAGGGTTGAGTTGATATAAAGGCACAGGCGGATAGACTTTTTGGACCAATTGTGGTCGAAGGCTTTATTAGGGTGATATGAATTCTCATGACAACGACCACAATAAGACACAACAATCTAAAAATGAGCATGATACGTAGCCAACCTACATCGAGTTCAATGACTCAGCAATAAGATATTATCAAACAAGGAAAGTTAGTGCAAAGACTATATTGCAGCAGTTGGGCAACGAGTATGAAAGATGTTGAGAACCTCTTTGAAAGACACAAAGTCGTCATGATAGACAAATTTGGAAAGAAAGGATGACAAATGCACTTAAGGTCCTGGTATTCGACAAAAGCCAATATCCCTTTTCTGTTACACAACACAATATTCCTTACGTAGTGTCTTTACTACCTTTCATTTGACATTCAGCTCCTCACCTCCCGCTTAAGCAAGCGTCGGTCATTTGACCAAAATCCTTGCCTTGACCGCTACATAAAGCGCTTAGGCAATCTCTTGCGATATCTATGCACTCTATCACAACTCAAGCGCTAATCCACCGCCTGTGGTCTAGGCTTTCTCTTAAGCTTATGTGTCATTTTTGCTTCAAGTCTTTACTAACATGCCCACACCATTTTGTGCATTTCACCACTTTGTTAAGGTTGCCTTGCGCTTGAACACTGAAATCGGTCAAGAATCTGCATTCGAAAAAACCTAACTGCAAGCCGAGCCGAAAATACTTTCCTCTGCAACAAAGTCCTTTGAACCGCCAACATATGACACCAAGAGCGTTCAAACAATCCCAATACCGTACAATCTGCATTATCCTCAGACAAGAGTCACAACAAAGAAATCCGATCATTATACAACCAAAGCTAGCAAAACTCACAACCTCACACTGTACCCAAACTCACATAATAAATAACCTCCCTATATCAAGACTTTCAACTACAACCTTATTAGGCTCAACCCAATCAAGGACATACAAAAAGACAAAACCTCACGCATTTGCTCCTTTAGCCCAATCAAAGGGCATTGCAACTAGCAAAGAAACTACTCCCTAGATACCCATTCCTAAATTCGATCCAACAAGATCTACACTCATCACCCAAAAATTCAATACCATGACACCGTGAAATATCCAACACTAGAAAATAAAATTTAAAGTCTGACCGGCCAAAGCAAGTCAACGATACAACAAGAACCAACAAAGGGAAACTGCAACTCCCAGACCACAAACACACTTTCTACAAAGGCCTATCCATCAGAGTTAGCTCCATTACTTTCGAAAGCACAACCCAAGACAAATACCATTCTGAGAACCTTCAAAATTCGGCAAAATCCAAATATCAAACCCCATTCTGAGTATGCAAAATATCCGCATACTCATAGTCATCAATAAATCCAATCGTCATACTAAAGGGCGAATGCAGATTTTAATCAATACATTGGTGTTCAGTGCAATGCAACCACCTCCTATCGGTGATCTATCATAAACAATAAACTGGGGCAGAATTTTTGAGGATCCCCTCAAAAATTCCAAAAAACGCAAACTTGACACTGGGGCAGAAATTTTTGAGGTCCCCTAAAAAATTTCAAGAAAAGTCCTTACAACAGCAACATGATAGCCTCCTTAGCACATCGCATGACATAACAGTAGCATTCTACTTGTTGCACTTTATTCTTGATGCATCGACTAAGGGTACACAGCCCGATGTTAAATTTTGCACTTTCATTAGCTGGGGGTACACAGCCCGAAGCATCGGTTGAGGGTAACAGCCCGATATCGATTTGCCATTTACATTAGCTGAGGGTACACAGCCCGAAGCGTCGATTGAGGGTACACAGCCCGATATCAATTTGTATTTACATTAGCTGAGGGTACACAACCCGAAGCGTCGGTTGAGGGTACATAGCCCGATATCGATTTGCATTTAAATTAGCTGAGGGTACACAGCCCGAATCGTCGGTTTAGGGTACACATTCCGATATCGATTTGTCAATTACATTAGCTGAGGGTACACAGCCCGAAGCGTCGGTTGAGCGTACACAGCCCGATATCGATTTGCATTTACATTAGCTGAGGGTACACAGCCCGAAGCGTCGGTTGAGGGTGCACAGCCTGATATTGATTTGTCATTTACATTGGCTGAGGGTACACAGCCCGATATCAATTTGCATTTACATTAGCTGAAGGTACACAGCCTGAAGCGTCGATTGAGGGTACACAGCCCGATATCGATTTGTATTTAAATTAGCTGAGGGTACACTGCCCGAAGCGTCGGTTGAGGGTACACAGCCAGATATCGATTTGCATTTAAATTAGCTGAGGCTACATAGCCCTAACCGTCGGTTGAGGGTACACAGCCCGATATCAATTTGTATTTATATTTCTTGCGGAGGGTACACAACTCAATGCATCGACTGAGGGTACACAGTCTGATGTCGAAACTGACACCGTGGAGGGTGCACACCTTGATGCAAATTTTGACATTGTAACAGAAAGACAACCTGGGAGATAGACAGCCGGTTGAAAGGATAGCATGATAAAGGGTAGACAGCCCGGTGAAAGAACAACATGACAAAGGGTGTGCAACCAAAATGAAAAATTGATAGGCAACTTTGCATGAAGAGATACACAACTCAATATGAAAAGAGTATGCAGCCCGACGTGACAAGAACATATTTAAAGGACGAAAAGCAATGGACATACAATCCGGCGTCACACGGGCAAGATAATCCAACAACAGTTCAGCACGGAAAAGCAACTACCTCCCGACGAGAAGCACTTAGCAAAATGGATATCCCCCATAGGAGAGGCGCACAGTCCCTAGCACTGAGCACCTGAAAGCGGACCAGACAAAGGAGAGCTCAACTCAACAGGGAAGTTTACTTTATCTTTATTTTTATCTCAATTTGTATTTGTCTTGATTTTGCTATAGGGACTCTCCGATCTCTCGACGAACCCCTGCGCCCTACTCCTGCACTTGTTTCCAAAACCACTACCAATTGTGCAACCACAAAGCCTCAAATACCTCAAAGCATCATTCCAAAAGACCCATTTCAAAAAGCTTGATCCCACAGACCATGCTTTTGCTACACCCACAAGCTACTTATTTTGCCGAGTTCCAAGGCATCTAAAGCCACGGTTCCATACTCGCACCAGTGATCTGCCTAATCCTTCCTTTCCGATTAGGTACCAGCTCCGTATTTCTTCCTATTCGTGCTTGCCTATTCGAATCATACGCATTCCTCGTGCTTTACTCCTCAATATTCCCCAGTTTATTCAAGACAATGTTGAGCCAAGATGACTCCTCTATCGAGTTATTGTGGAAATGTGCTCATGTAAACCCCTCTTTATGGGTGTGTCGTGCACCACATCTTCATAACTAGGACGTTTACAAGCCTATTTCACCACACTCGGTCTATCGATGTTATCTCGACTTCGACGACACTTGTGTCCTACTTGAAAAATACTTATTCTGTCGAATTCTGACATGCCCAAAATCCGATCATTCCATACCCTCACAAGTAATCTGCCTAATCCTCCATTGCGAATTAGGATGTCATTTTGCATTTCCTTCCAACTGATGCCTACTTTTTCTATTCAAGCCTATCTGCTTCAATCGTGCGTGTTTTCGTGATTAATCGTGCCCGTCTGTTTAAGTCGTGCGCATCTATAAAACTCCCTCCTCAAATTCATCCCAGCTCAGTCAAGGCAATATTGAAGGCGAGATTAATCATTGATCGAGATGAAGTGGAAACTATATGCATATAAACTCCTCCTTAGGGGTGTGTAGCACGCCACATTTTCATAACTAGGATGATTATAAGCCTCTTTTCCCACGCTTGGTCTATCGATGTTATTTCATCTTCGACAATACCTTTGCTTTACTCTTCATTCATCTCGCCAAAAGGCAAAGCATACACGAATCTAAACTTTACATACCTGGATAGATTTAGTCTTTACATGTAAAATCGGGCGTCATAAATCTCTCACACAGGCAAAATGCTCTTCTACAACTACACACGGCGTGATTCTCGTGAAACCCGAGATATATAGTTAACTCAGAGACCGTGGTTCGGCCAAAATACCCCCCAAAACTCCCATTCTCCCCTTTCAATCATATTGCCTACCACTCGTGACAAAATTGGCTACTCCGTCGACTATCTTTGCCCGAAGACTCTTTCATCATCCCCGGGCAAAGAGAGGCAGTTGTTGACACCCAATTTTGTCCCTCCTTTTTCTAAAATTGGCTATAATTTAACTTAAAGGTAAAATTTGGCTATTTGTACAAAAATGTACATTAGAAACCATGCATTTACGTGTGTTATCCCCTACTTATATATTACATACCTAAATATTGCTATATTACGTAAGTTTGCATCATTTAGGCTATTTATCAAACTGTGAATATTTGCGCAATTTAATATGTCACATAATTGCATCATTTAGGCTACATGTCAAATTTATTTCAATTTATGATTATTTATGCAAATTAGTAACTATCTGTGATTATCTATATTTAAATAATTTTATTGAGTATTATTTAATAATTATTTTTGCATTTTACATAATATGTATATAATATATATATATATATATATATATATATATATATATATATATATATATATATATATATATATATATATTTTTTTTTTTTTTTTTTTCTTTTTTTCACCTTTATGTTGCATATTAGCCAATTTAAAAGAAAATTTCCATTTTTCTATTTACTTATTCTCCTATCATATAATTATTATTTACATTTCAAAATATATCATTTATTTTTGAAATCCTCATTTGTTTTGAACCTAGACAAATTTTCGTCTAGATACGTTCATAGTTGCATTTAAAATCTCATTTTCCTCCTACTTTATTTTAAATTAAATCATTTCTAAATCCCTATAATTATTTTCATATCGAACCTACACAAGTTTCTTAACCAAATACGTTCTCTTTATTTGAATTTTGGAAGAAAACATTCCCAAATCTTCTCCTTGATTTACTATTATTTTCAAATCAATTCAAAATCCCTCCAATTACTCACTCTCCTAATTTGCTCCCTAAATTTCCCATAATCCCTACAATTATTCCAATCCTCCTAATTTCTCTAAATCTACTCCTAATTCCAACAGTTCCTAACTGTTTCTTGTTGATATACATATCTATCATCAGTACTGCTGGGGACTTCATCTTCCACTTACAAATCAATACCATGTGCAGTAACATACACCCATCTGCCTTTCGTCTCCCCTCTTCACCAACACAACCCACAAGTTTCCTTTCCACAAACAATACCAAAAACTCTCTCTTACACCCACAGTACATCATTACCACACCCTCTTCTTCCCTAAACACACCATACACCACCATTAATAGTGAATACAACACCCAGACAATCATCAAAAATCCAAACACACACACGGTGCAAACCCCACACAGTCAACCCCACATATACAATACCTAAAATACATTTATGTCATGAATGCATCCATCTCCTCTCCTTACAAAAACATTACCCCAACACCATACGTCAACCGTACATACGCACGCTGATTAACAGGAACAGGGGAAACGGGGTGGTACAAAACAGATCTAAAAAGAGGGTTTTGGGATTTACACAAAAATCAGAAAAATGGGAAAAATCAGGGTCGGGGTTTGGAGAACACAACCAGTGGCATCATCGGCCACCACCACCTGGAAATCTCCCTCACCGGGACTTCTATTTTTTTGCTATTCTCTTCAAGCCGTTATTGGAACGGAGTAGAAAAGGGTGTTAGAGTAGCAGCGATGCCGCTAGACGGCAGTCGCTCCTCCTCCCTATTCGAATTTGCTCTATTTCGTTTGTTTCGCCGTTGTTTCTTGCTATGGTTAATTTAAACAGCTGTGGTTTTGGTTTTCGTCTGATGATAGGTGATTCACAGGATGTTTGATCGAGACTGTGGTCTTTTTTACAGATCCCTTTCGTTGGTTGCTAATCATTTTTTGTTGCAGGATTAACTATTTCTACTGGGTCAACCCGATTGAGAATCTTACTACTGTCGTTTGTCCGACGATTGTTTCGAACATTGTTGTTCGACCTTTTCCTTCGTGTCTGTTCTGAAGTGGGCTCTGCTTCTGTCTTTTATTAATTCTTAATATGTTGTTCAAGTTTTACAAAGGGTTGGCCCTTTTGCTGATGTTTATGTTGCTTACAGTTCGATTTGTGTTCTGCTTATGACTAATTGGTGTACTCACCTAATTTTAGCACTAAAAATCATAAAATTTCTCAAAATTGTCGTATTAGATTCTTCGGACGTTTCGTCAAATTTTTCTGGACTTCTAGTGTTTATGTTAACTAAAATTGTCATTAATTAGGATGTAAAATTTATAAATTGCCAAAATTACTTGTTATGTGTTTAATTTTTGATTCTATAGTTTGATTGTGATAATATTGTAAAGTAGGTGGTTTAATTTTTAGTTAGCTGTGTGTATACCAACCATTTTAATGGCCATTTGTAAAAAATTATAGCCCAAAACAGTGGCCCGTCAGCCCATTCATAACCCGAACCCAAAATCCACACTATATAAACCCCAAAAGCTCACATTTTCATTCTTTACACCCCTTTAGCTCTAAAGCTGGCGAAGCCCTACCAAAAAAAAAAAAAAAACCCTCAGCCGCCGGAATTTGCCCGCCACCGCTCCTCCGTCACTGTGCAGCCGCCGGCCACCACCTCCGGTAACCGGAAAAATACACCATTGTAAAGATCTCAACCCCCTCCCCATTCCATTTCTCAACTTAGTTTTTACAAAATCCCAACGGTTTGGAGTAGATCGATGGTCAAATCCGAAGTCCGGCCATCTTCATTTTTTCCGGTGAGTTTTCGCTTCTTTCTCTTCCCCTACCCTTTACCCTCACCTGTTTCACCCCCATCTCCCAATACCACGTCCCCCGCTTCCCGTTTCCCCTTCTTTCCGTTTTCATTTCTCTTTTTCTTCTTCTTCTTCTTATTCTTCTTTTCTTTTCTGTTTTTGATGTTGGTTCGGAGGGTGATGGTGATTTGGAGGGGGGCTGTGATTGTTCTTGATTTTGGGTTGTGATAATAATGTTTTGATGAGGCGGAACGAGGCAGTGAGGGCTCGGGTATGGTGATACTATGATGATGATTTTAGAGTCGAGACGATGGCAGTAATACGATGGTGATTCTTGTGGTGGTGCATTTTTGTTTGGACTGATCCGAGTTTGGCATTAAGGCATTGGAGGTTTTATGTTTGGAGGTTATGGTGCCGATTTTGTTTGATCAAGTGATGGTGTCAATGATGTAGCGCGAGGCTGTTTAAGTTGCTAATGTTCGTTGGGACGACACTCAGGTAGCCGCTGTTATTTGTTCTGCTTTGGCTTCACTGGTAGGGGAAAATCCCATCCTTTTCGTTTTAGCCCTCATCAGTTGGTTCTCGAAGCATAGTTGTAGTATAGACATGAGAAACATGGTCATCTGGTGGTGTTGTTCATTGTTTTCACAGTTAGTATTAGGCCTGGGCATCGAGCGAGCGAGCCGAGCCCGAGCCGAATTGAGCTTTATACATAGCGAGCCGAGCCGAGCTCAACCGAGCTTTGTTAGAGTTTGACCGAGCCCGAGCCGACTTTTTTTCTTATGTCCCCATACTTAATAATATAAAAAATAATATTTAAATTTTTCTTTTGATCAAAATTATAGATATGGATAAAAATAATAGTTTATAAATTGTTAACTATCGCATTAAAATATTAAATAACACATAGACTTCTAATATTTTTTGGTAATTAAGCCTAATGAATGGAAGTTATGTTTTAAAGATAAAATTACAGAATTAATCAAGCTAATCGTGTCGAGCCGAGCTTTGACCGAGCCGAGCTTGATCGAGCTTTAACCGAGCCGAGCCTAGCCAAATTTTAAATGAGACTGAGGCGAGCCGAGCTGAGATAAAAGGAAACCGAGCCGAGCGAGCTCCGAGCCGGCTCAGCTCTATGCCCAGGCCTAGTTAGTATGTATGTATACCCTTTGGTAGTAATGTTTTCCCCTTATTTGTCCGTCCATTTGACAATATGGGAATGGTTTAGCTTTAAAAGCCATGCTTAATAAGTAATTGTTTCGTGATTTTTGGCATCCTGTTTAGATGGTAATGAAAAGAAAATTTTTGAGAGATGTTCGGCTTTTCGTCGCTTGCCAATCATATATATACATATTGTCTTATGTTTTCGTAATTTCTCTATTTAGATGGTTTTTGTGGAAGATGTTCAGCTTTTCGTCGCTTCCCAATTATATATACACACATATTGTTTCCTGTTTCGCATGTTTTCTCTGTTTGTCCGTTCCTATTCGTTGTTCGTGCATGAAAACTGGCAAAGTAAAAGTAATCTGCATATGTAGTATTAGTATAGAATTGTCAACTTGTTTGTGGTTCAATATTAGTATAAAGTTTGTCCGTAGTCTTCTTTAAGTGTGTGAAATGGATTAAAGTATTTCTAAGTGAGTTTGTCGGACCTGGATTGTTGGAGTTCATGTTTTAAGCTTTCACCTCAAGTATGTTTTGACTTTATTGAATCTGGGAGAGAGTGAAAACAACATGAAAGAGCTTGATTGGTATACTTATGTCTTTGACATAAAGGGAGTATACTAATGTTGGTTGGGAGGGTATTAATTTTTCTTTGTTCCTATTAAGTATGAATTAGTACTTCATCCAGTTTATTGAGCCTACCTTGTATGTCAGATGGAGCAAATGAACATGTAGGAGTCACTTGGGAAAACAAACAGGTTAGTTGACTTGCTTTAGCTTGTAAATGTTCAAGTCTGTGAATACTTGGATTGCTTTAAAGCGTCAGCGTGACCTTTTTTCTTTTTGGCTCAATTGAGTTTGTATCACTTACAGGTTTGTTAATTCAAATGGGAATGTCAAGTAAATTGTTTTGCCAAGTGCTAGTCCAACATTCAGTTTGTCTCTCTGATTTAGTTTAAGCATAAGCTAGTGTTTTCTTTGGTTTGATCTTGCTCCTTTTGAATTATTGAAACTAAAGGTTGAGTCCTGGGCTTTTGTTAGATAGAGTTTAGAGTCTGTTTCTCCTTTGTCTAGCTTTTAGTTAAGTTGGGGGGCTGTTTCAGTTAGTTTTTACAGATTTTAGTTTAAGTGTAAGGGTGATTTTGCGTTGAGCTTGTTGTAGGGTCCACTATAGCAACTTGGACAACTTGTATTTTCAGCTTTTAGGACAGTTTTAGGTGGCTGAAACAGTGGCTATAGCTGCTGTATTTTTGCTGAAAAATAGGAATAGAAAACACTCAAGTATAGGGGTGTGGGCTTGTACTTTTGTACAAGTCGACACCCTACCTTTTAGCCTCATTTTTCAGCCATAAATAGGGCATTTACTGCCCTCTTTCATCATCAACTATTAGCTAAAAAAACACACAGAACCAGATCTGAAAATACCATGAATCAGAGCTAATAACACTTTGAAAGAAGAAGTTCACTTTGAGAGTGGGATTTAGAAACCAAAAGTCTTACTTCAGAGGCCTTTTGGAGTAGAAATCTTGAAGTCTTAAGGGTCAACTGGATTGCTAGGGGGTCTGTTAGAAGCTGCTTAGGTCCTGTCTGTTACTGTTTCAGTTGTTGGCTGATTTCTTATCGGTTTATCTTCGGTTCAGATTCTGTTTTATGCTTGGGATCTCTACTTGAGGTAAACTCCCTCTTATTTTGTATTTATTTCTACAGGTGATGCATCTTATTAGCCTATTAAGGCCTCGCAAGATATGATAAAATGCAGCCTGGATAGATCTGAATGTCAAGTATTATAGGGCCAGGCCTGAAAATTTATTTTTGTTACTTCTATATTCATGTGTTGTATGTTCCATACCTTCCATGTTCTAGAGAATTGTATGTTTAAAGAGACAGATCTGTTGTATCTTAGCCACTCTAATACGTGTTTTCTCATTAGCTTCATTTTGTCTCATTAGTATGAAATGACTGTCAAAACAATTGTTAGTCTTACATTGTGCATATAAAGCCAAGCCTTGAAGTGAATTAACAACTTGTTTAAATAGTGACAATCCTTTCCGTGCAACTTGTGCAAAATTAGACAAACTTAGTGATTAAAGACAGTGAAGCAATTGACAATCATGTTTAAATTTCATAGACACTTTGAAACAACAAAAAATAATGACTATTAAATAAAATATAACACGACTAAGAAAATTTAATTTAAATGTAAAAATTAATTACAGAATGGTTGCGTTTGATAAATAGCCACTATTTGAGAATAAAACTGAATATGACATATTTTTTGCAAAACGACTCGCAAAATAGCTCACTAGTGCAACATAGGCCAGCCCACATTATTTTTTTCTATATAACCTCATTTGTTATCAATAGCCACCTTTTAACAAACAATTTTTAAAATAACAAACAACCAACCTCTTTAATAAATTGTCTCGTTATTTGGCAAAGTTAATTACTTCTTTTGAAGCTAATTGAATTATTTTGAAATAAACCAGTCCTCTATGAGGTTGAAAATAAAAGTAATATTTTTAATTTTTTCGAACCAGAGTGTAAATTCGTCCAGTCCTCTGTGAGGTTGGAAAGGAATTACAGGCTTTTAATTTTCTTAATCAAAGTATAAATTCAAATAACGGTATTAATATAACAACCATATTTAATAAATCAAAATTGCGACAATAAAGCAACTGTGCTCGGCGCAGGACGCGAGGGTGCCTAATACCTTCCCGAGAGTCAACTGAGAACCTTACCCGAATCTCTAATGCAGACCATTAGACGAGTCAGAGGTGTTTCAAGGTACTTTTTGGTGACTTGTGGTGCAATGCAATTCCCGAAGGGGTTGCTAGCACAAACGCGGAAGAACAAACAAGAAGATAAAGATAGAAGCAAGACAAAACTTGCTTCTTTCGAAAGAACAGTGAGGAACCTGTCTCAAAGCTCAATCAAAAGGGATACAAGGATCACCTATACTATGCAACAATCCTCAAGAGAACATTGCCTCTTGCAAACTGAATGATCAAGAGGAATGTTCAATCGGACTAACCGAAAGCCACAAGTCCTTAAAAGCCCTCACCGGGGTTTTGCTCACTACGGAGACAAGAAGAAATGTGCTCGGCACTTTCATTCAATTCATCAATGTTCAAAAACTAGCTACTTACAATGAAAGGAAACAGTGTTTATATAGGAAATACTAAGGGTAAACTAGTAAATAGGTCACAGTTAACCAATAGAAATAAGCCACGCAGGGCTGAGTTAGAATGTGTTCGGCAGATTTGACTTCGGTAAGCCTTGGCTTCGGTTCTCGTTTGTCTGCTCGAACACACACTTGCTGCCTTCGGACGCTCAATTGTCTTCGAGCTTATTGTCCTCGGTCACTTTGCCTTCGGGCTCAAATCTGAAGATAATGCCTTCGATTCTTGAGCTCGGCCACTCAGCTTCGGAGCAATTGTTTTCCTTCGGCCAGGCTAAGTGAACATGCACATCGTGCAGCAGCTTGGCTTGGCTTCTTGTCATCGGTCTCCTTGGTGGATCGAACACTTGATCAGCACGTGTTCGGGCTGCATCATCCTCCCCTTCTTGAGAAGATTTCTTCCTCGAAATCAAGCCCTCCTCACCCTCCGAAGTTGGACCTACAACACAAGGAACTAAGTCAGTAACATTAAAGGTGTTGGACACGTTATACTAACCAGGGAGGTCGATCACGTAGGCATTGTTGTTGATCTTGGTCAACACTTGAAACAGACCATCCCCTCGAGGAGCCAACTTTCCTTTCCTTTGGTTCGGGAAGCGTTCCTTTCGGAAGTGAACCCAAACCCAATCTCCCTTCTTTAATTCCAACTTTTTACGCCCCTTGTTTTTCTTTAAGGCAACCTTTGCATAGGCCTCCTCGAGGTTCTTCTTCACCCTTGCATGCAATTCGAGCAAGGCAGCTGCTCGTCGAGTACCTTCAAAATCAAGAACAGAATCTCGAGGCAATGGGGTTAAATCAAGTGGAATCAAAGGATTAAAGCCATACACACATTCAAACGGGGTCATGTTGATCATTCTATGCACCGTTCGATTGTATGCAAACTCCATCATGGGCAAACGATCAGCCCAGTTTCCAACCTTCCCTTTGGTCATTGCCCGAAGCAACGATCCCAAGGTTCGGTTAACTACCTCGGTCTGTCCATCAGTCTGAGGATGGTGAGACGTCGAGAATAGTAGCTTGGTACCGAGGGCACCCCACAAACACTTCCAAAAATGACTCAAGAACTTCGAGTCTCGATCACTCACAATAGTACGAGGTACACCATGCAATTTTAACACATTAGAAACAAACAATGTAGCTACATGCTGTGCATCATCACACTTTTTGCAAGGAATAAAGTGAGCCATTTTTGAAAAACGGTCAACCACAACGAAGATGCTATCATGTCCTCCCTCCGACCTCGGTAACCCCAAGACAAAGTCCATGGATATATCAACCCAAGGTCGATCAGGCACAGGCAACGGGGTGTACAATCCATGAGGGTTGGACTTCGATTTTGCTTTCTTGCAAACGAGACAAGCGTTGCAAAGCTTTTCCACATCTCGTCGCATTTTGGGCCAATGGAACTGCTCGGTCAAGATACCAAGAGTTTTATCGACACCGAAGTGTCCCATCAGTCCACCTGAGTGAGCTTCTCGAACCAAGAGCTCTCTCCACGATGACACTGGCACACAAACCCTCCCATTTTTGAAGAGGTAGCCATCATGCCACTGATATTTCTCAACCTTTCGGCCACTCAAGATTGCGTCTCGAACACATTTCAGCTTGGGATCGTCCTCGTACATCGACTTGATGCTTTCGAATCCCATGAGCCTAGAGGCGAGAGTGGTCGTTAAGGCAAATTTCCTTGATAGCGCATCGGCCACAACATTATCTTTTCCCTTTTTGTAATGAATTACATAGGGAAAGCTTTCAATAAATTCAACCCACTTGGCATGTCTTCGATTCAATTTCTCCTTACCTCGGAGATGTTTCAAAGACTCATGATCACTTTTGATCACAAACTCTCGAGGCCACAAATAATGCTGCCAATGGGCGAGTGCTCGAACGAGGGCATACAATTTCTTGTCATACGTTGAGTAATTCAAGGCTGCACCCTTAAGCTTCTCGCTGAAGTAAGCGATTGGCTTCGATTCTTGCATCAGCACTCCACCGATCCCAACTCCAGACGCATCACACTCGACTTCGAATGCTTTGCCAAAGTCAGGGAGTTGCAACAACGGGGCAGAACAAAGCCTCCGCTTCAACTCTTGGAAAGCCCTCTCTTGGGACTCTCCCCACACAAATGGATTGTCTTTCTTCACCAGCTCGGTTAAAGGAGCTGCCACGGTGCTAAAGTCACGAACAAACCTTCGGTAAAAGCTAGCTAAGCCATGGAAGCTACGAACTTGTGATACCGAGGTTGGAGTTGGCCAATCTTTGATGGCTTCGACTTTTGATTCGTCGACTTCGACACCATTAGCACTGACAACAAATCCAAGAAAGACTACACGATCGACACCAAAGGCGCATTTCTTGAAGTTGGCATACAACTTCTCTTCTCGAAGCTTTTCAAGTACTTGCCTTAGGTGGTCGACATGTTCATCCACGGTTCTGCTATAAACAAGTATGTCATCGAAATAAACGACAACAAACTTATTTATGAACGGTTTGAGCACATGGTTCATCAGTCGCATGAATGTGCTCGGTGCATTGGATAAGCCAAAAGGCATCACCAACCATTCATAGAGACCGAACTTGGTCTTGAATGCGGTTTTCCACTCGTCTCCGGGTTTCAATCGGATCTGGTGGTAACCGGACCTGAGGTCTATCTTCGAAAAGCATGAAGAACCACTTAACTCATCTAGCATGTCATCTAATCGAGGGATAGGATGACGATACTTTACCGTTATTTTGTTGACTGCTCGACAGTCAACACACATTCGCCATGTTCCATCCTTCTTCGGGACAAGGATAACTGGAACAGCGCAAGGACTCAAGCTCTCACGAACGAGGCCCTTGTTCAGCAATTCATCAACCTGCCGTTGGAGCTCTTTGGTGTCTTCGGGATTACACCGGTATGCAGGTTTGTTAGGGATTTGAGACCCTGGTACGAAGTCAATTTGGTGCTCGATTCCTCTCATCGGAGGTAATATACCTGGCATTTCCTTGGGAAACATGTCCTCGAAGTCCTGCAAAACTTTACGAACAAACAAAGGCAAAGGGTTATCATTAGAAAAATCATCATTAGAGTTTAGAAAGATACCCTTGTGCACGAGGCAAATCATCATCTGACCGTGGTCGTTGCCTCGTAAGATCTCACCGGGTTGCATGATTGCACAAATTCCTTTCACTTCGATTGGTGAGTTTGTCTCTTCGGGCCCCAATTTTGCACCCATCGGAAGCTTAGCTTTGGCCGCTTCTTTCAATTCTTTCATTCGTTTATAGTCCTCGGTGACTTGTTTTGGAGACAAGGGTTTGAGTATAAAACTCTTCCCATCGAGCTTCACAGTGTAAGTGTTGGATCTGCCATTGTGAATAGCTGTTCGGTCATACTGCCACGGTCGACCCAATAGCAAATGACAAGCTTGCATCGGAACCACATCGAATATCATTTCATCTTGATACTCTCCGATTTTGAACTTGATCCACACTTGTTTGACAACTCTCAATTCTCCACACTCATTCAGCCATTGTAACTTGTAAGGGTGGGGATGCTTCATCGTAGGTAACCCCATTTGTGAAACCAAAGTTTGGCTCACTACATTGGCACAACTACCAGAATCAATGATCATCGAACACACCTTTCCCCTCACTCGACATCGGGCATGAAAGAGGTTTTCTCTTTGGTTGTCCTCTTCTTCAAGAGTCATGCAGCTCAAATTCCTTCGAACCACAAGAAACATTTCCGGATGATCAGCTTCGGCAGCCTCATGATCATCATCAACTTCAGCTCGATCAGTCTCCTCGATAATTTCCTCCTCGGTGTCACTCGCTTGCTCATGGACGGTTCCATCTTCGAGCAAAAGCATAACTTTGCGAGTTGGACACTCTTTTGCCATGTGACCATAACCTTTGCATTTGTGACACTGAATATTTGAAGCACTAGGAGAGCTTAGTTGCACTTTACCTCCCACTTCTCTTGGTTGGTTAACGGTCACACCTCTTTCGAAGGGTCTCTTCGAATCTCGAACAGTGTTAGCACTTGCTTGGTTTGGACTCTTCCATTCTTTACTTCGGTTCAAAGGAGTAGAAGTAGTGACTCCTCGATACCGGTTTGCCTTATCGTCCTTCACCAATTTATCAGCTTCGGTGGCAGCATCAAACACACCTTCCAACGTGTGGTACACGTGGAGTCTCAACTGAGATGACACATCCCTAGCCAAGCCATTTTTGAATCTGATAATGGCTTGCTCTTCGTCTTCGACCAGATCAAGATTCAATCGAACCTTTTCGAACTCATCGTGATACTCTTGGACTGACTTGGACCCTTGCTTCAACTCATAGAGCTTTTGCATTTGAGTCTGCCTGTACTTGGCACTCAAATACTTACCATCCATCGCTCTCATCAACTGTGGCCAGGTAGTGACTACTGGATAGTCATTCCTTCGTCTATGTCTCTTGTCAGATTCCCACCATGTTGATGCATAAGCTTCGAACGAAGCAATGGCATGGGCAGCTTTTCTCTCATCGGTCATCTCATTGGTTTCAAAGATGCGCTCCATTTTAAGCTTCCATTCAAGATACTCATCGGGATCACTAGTTCCTTTAAAGGGTGGAATAGTGATCTTGACACTGTTCAAGTTTGAGTCTCGAACACCACGAACC
Source organism: Petunia axillaris subsp. axillaris (assembly GCA_029990575.1). Classification (NCBI taxonomy): domain Eukaryota; kingdom Viridiplantae; phylum Streptophyta; class Magnoliopsida; order Solanales; family Solanaceae; genus Petunia; species Petunia axillaris. The sequence continues at coordinate 3,489,325 of JARKNS010000001.1, read as the reverse complement.
TGTTCGAGAAACTCATCTTCTCGTTCATCAGCCTCACGCCCAATATTTCTTTCAACATTTGCGCCTCGGCCTCGACCTCGGAAATTTCCACGTCCTTGGTGAGCTTGCCTTCGTTGAGCGAATGGCGGCTCACGCTCATATTCGTCCTCGGGAAATTCCTCTTCATCAATCTCTTCGGTTACAGCACCAAGGTCTCTTCGGGCCCTTGGAAGTGGTAACCTCTCTCCTCGGGGAATGCCCAAGTTTTGATTTCCAGCTTGGGGATTGCCCAAGTTTTGTTGTGCTTGGGGATTGCCCAAGTTAAGCTCTCTTCGAATTACTTCACTCGTCAACTGATGTTGTCGAAGAAGCTCAGCATACAGCTCAGGTTTCATCGAAGTGGATTCGCTTGTTCCAGCGCCGGACCCATGCATGGCCACGGACGCACTTCCCTGTTCGAGTTGAGTTACTCGAGCACTCACTCCTCTCACATCGGCACTGACACTGTGTATCGCAGCCATGAGATCGGCTAACGACAACTCAGGCTTCTCAATGCTTTTGCCATCGTTTCCAGCCATTGTACCTGCGCAAGTCAAAGATCACACACTCCCTCACCTTTGATGGGTGGCACTCGGGTCCACTCAATTTATGGGTTCGGTTTTTGATCACTCAAGGACTTGGTAACAGTGGCTCGTCTGATTGATCGGTCCTCTAAGATCCTTCAAGTTCGACAATAGTCACTGCCTCTTCGGGAAGAGTGAAGTGATGTTCGACTCGATGGAACGGACGCTTTTTAACTGAGCTCGGGGAGTCAAAAGAATTTCTACGAAAGTTTGGACTTCGGTCACCCCTTCGCACGAATTCCTATCAGCTTAAAAGAGTTAGTACGACCTCGAGTAGGACAATTACTCAAAAGATCCACCAACTAGAATTTTGACACGAAAGAAAGTGAGAACCTAGGAGAATCTACCCTTTGATTCCCTTTTGGAATCTTTTTCGATCACACCCACTCCTGTCCGTACAAGAGTGGTCCCTCCTTGGTACGGATAGGGTTTTACCTTATCCACTGTCCTTTTTCAGCCGACAATTTTCACCTGGGGTTTTGATGTTAAAATTTTAACCCCTTTCTTCTTCAATGGAACAGTGACTTTGCTCCGGCGTACGGACACAACAACTTCGGTTCACTGACCACAAATTTTCTAACAAGATCTGGGTTGCTTTCGACTCCAGTTCCAACGACGGAGGAATTAAAGTTCTTCGAGCCAAGACTAGCTCGACGTGTCGTACACTGTTACGAACTTGTAACAATTTTCCGGTGTACGGACAACGTTTCCAACTTAAGAACTTCGATTTTAAGCAATAAACAAACCCAAATCACTCAAGAACCACCAACCTTCATCGGTCTCCACCAACCAGTCACCAAGGAAGCTCAAAAACAGTCCAAAATTCGCCAAGAAACCCTAGTCACGAAATCAGTACGTCGGGTATTCGTTGGAATCAGAACTCGATGGTGAACAAGAATCCAAGATTGTTTTTCCCAAACAACCAACAATCAAACACAATTTTTGAATTTTTCTTTTAACACTTTTTTTTTTTCGTAAGAACACCAACAGTAACAAACAAAACAGGAACACGAAACGGAAACAAAGACACAAAACGCACGAAAATAAAGATAACGTGAACAGGATTTGGGGTTGTAGAAACAAGCCCAAACCGTGCTCTGATACCAAGATTAAGAGTGCACTGCAACCATTTCTACCAAAAGCCATAGCTGATGGTAGAGGCGCAACGCAACTCTTATACCGCCGGATCAACCCCAAATCGATGTCCGTCCCTGACACCACCATGACCACCCCGAGCAACACAACTCCTCCAGGGGGTGGACCCCACTACGGGCGGCTCCTTATGATGCGGGCCCAATCCTTGATAGCCCCGGGCCCAATCCTTGATAGCCCAGCTGCATCAACTTGGCACACCTTAAACTTGTCAAATGGCGACTCCGAGTTCTCTAGATAATTTTGTACCTTTTTTGAACACCAGTTACGAGCCTTTAAATAAATAAACCCTCAGCGCAGGATTAATTAAATTATTTTAGGGCGCGACAGCTTGGCGACTCCGCTGGAAAAATTAGTGAAAACTAGAATCTCCGGATTTGATAAAATTGTCGCATGTTTTAATTTATTAAATATTTGGTTGTTATATATTATTGTTGTTATCAAATGAAAAGTTGAATGTTACTGCTTTGATATTGTTGAACTGTATATAAAATTGTCTTCCTCCGCAACCCTCTGAGTCTCTGAAACACACGCACACGTGCACTTACCAGATTGCTTGTGGCATCTGGGAATTTCGAAACTAAATTTCCCATGATTTAGGAGGAAGGCATGACGGGGTTTTAGGCTCGACACACTGTCTCCGGATGGCCCTGATGCGCTTTCCGCCCGGTTTGTCCACCGGGTTTTTTCAGCCAGTCTAGACACTGAGTCAGTTGTGCCACCTAGAGTTAAACCTTTAGGCCCAATTATCTGCATCATATTTTGATTTAATGAGGTGCGGTACACCGGTATTGCACTTGTTTAGGCTAACTACCTTTTTGTCTAAGCGGGACCCGCTTTCCGGGAAAGACTTTGTCTAAAGGCATTTTATGTGTTGCATGCGCCTAGAAAAGTCGTTATGCTGACCAAATTGGAGAGGGACAGATTTCAAAAGAAAACAAAAAAATGATGATGAATGAAAGGAAAAGTGAGGAAGTAGGGTGAATTTTATGTTTTAAGTATAGATGTCTTGTACTTTCATAAAATCGAGTCATACTGCTGTAATGGCAAATTTCTGTAAAGCACCAATGTTGGCCGTATTTTGTAGATGTCAGTTTTTGTATCGTTATACTAACGAAAATTTTATATATATATATATATATATATATATATATATATATATATATATATATATATATATATATATACACACACTTAGTAGTTAGAGGTCGGAAAAGATTTTGGTGTCAGTTTTCACGTCATTATAATGGCGAATTTTTAGAAAATGTTCGTATATCGATGTCGGGAGTTTTTTGAGATCCAGTTTTTCACGTCGTTATGCTGGCGAATTTTTTGCAAAAAAATACTGTAGTGTCACTACTGGAATGAATTTTCTTTTTGTCAATGTGGCGTCGCTGTAACGTCGAATTTTGTCTTTTGTAAATTACATCTAAATACCAATGTTGGTAATTTTCTGGAGTCAGTCCTGATGCCGTTATGATGGCAAAATTTTTCGATTCTCTTAAGGGTCAACTTTACGTTGTTGCAATGACAAAAGTTTTTTTGAAAATTGGAGTTTCGAATTAGAAGTTTAGACATCTGTTTTTCTCTGTCGGTCAGTTGTTTTAAGTTGTTTTCAGGCTTTCAAACATTTGACACATTTTTTTAGGTACAATGGCTGCATCATCAGGTCGGTCAAGAGAAAATACCCTGCTGATGCCATTCCACCCTCTATCATGATGACTGATGGCCCACCCATATTGGATAAATCTTTGAAGTCTTTGTGGGACACAATGAATAATATGCAGGAGAAATTAGTCCAGGACAAGATTGGTTTTCTGACTGACCTCGTGACGAAACCTATTGTCCCACGTCGAGAGTTGATCAGTGCACTAGTTGGGTTTTGGAACCCAAACCAAAATACTTTCTGTTTTAAAGGGTTCGAGATGACAGCGACCCTCGAGTAGATAGCTGGGTTTGTTAAGCTGGGTTTGTTAAGCTAGATTTTGAGAAAAAGAACATAATTGCTTAGAAGAAGGTTAATGAGTATGATTTTTTTAGTAACATCAAGGTACAAACAGACCTCTCAATCGCTAGTGTTCGTCAAGGCTAGATTTCATTTGACTACCTTTGTGATCGTTTTGGGGCCGATAATGGTTTTAAAAAGCATGGATTTGAATTCCATGACAAGCTGAAATATGAGGATTGGGTGCAACTTTGTCCTAATGTCTTTGTGTTCGCTTTGCTGGGGTAGCTGGTTTTCCCTCTACTGAATAGAGCGATATCTATTAAGGTCAGTTGGATAATGACGGCTTTATATGGTGGAGCACAGGATGTTACTATCATTCCAACAATTCTGGGTAGTATATTTCATGCTTTGACCCGATGCCACAGAGGAGAAAGCGGTTTCTTTGAGAGGTGTAACCTCCTATTACAGGTCTGGTTCTTGGAGCATGTCCGCCCTTGCCCACCTCGTGATACTCTTATATACTGTAACACTGATTATCTCGGGTACCATCTCGAACATATCGAGAAGTACAAATTTCCAGAAAAATGAGCCAGATTGGAGGTCTTTCTTGAACTCTCTCACGCCGGACAGGGTTTTGTGGCAGTATAACTGGCTTCCCAAGGGGGAAGTTGTGCACAGATGTGTGGACCGTCCTTTTCTAGTTCTGATGGGTTTGACGGCATCCCAGCCTTATGCTTCTCTGCGTGTGCTTAGACAGTTGGGTCAAAAGCAAGAGATCCCAATAGTTGAGGACATGAATGCATATGTTTCCGACTATCCTCTCCACCCAACTACCCTTAGAGGTTATATCTTGCGCTTGTGGGATACGAGGAGGCGCCTTGTAGAAAATATACAGGTCCAGGATAGACTTAGGGGGGAGGTCGTTCAGGAGTACAAGGTATGGTATTACCACCAGCCCATACCCAGAGAGATGCTCGCGAGGTCGAGAGCAGGCATGGTTGACATTGAGGCCATGTTGGATATACTGGTTCAGCTTGCTAGGCGTGAGATTGGGGAGGAATACCGCGCTACTATACAAAGCCTAGTTGCAGAGAGGGACGCCGCCAGAGCTGCTCAGTCAGAGAGTGAGGGTTTAACACATCAGCACTCAGACACTATCAGGCGCCTCCATGACTTGCATTGTAGAGTATTGACAGAGAGGGATACTGCTCTAACTGCCCAAGTTGAGAGCGACAGATTCGTACAGGAGTGCCTTGGGAACATTGACTGATTGCATGAACAACTTGATCAGGCAGTGATTTTGAAGAATGATGCATTGAGATTGGCCACGACCCAGCTTCGGCAAATAGCTGTGTCAAGGGGAGTCATTGATCGAGGTCAGGAACGAGTGTTGGAGTTGGCAAACTATTTGGCTCATATGTGCATAGATCATAATAACTCGTCTAATAGGACTATCCGCATTGAAGCTCCAGATTATGAGAGGAATGTAGCACGGCGGGTGGACATATTGCGTGATATTTTGAGCCAACCTTTGCCGCCAGCCGAAGGAGATCCCGAGGAGCCGTTCGAGTTCGACCAGAGGAGCCAGCTGACTTTGTGCCCCGGTCACCTTAGAAGATACATCAGGCCAAGATGATGCAGATTATTTCTTTTTGTCATTTATTTAACATCTTGGCATGTTGTACTTGATGTCGCTTTTGACGTTAGCATGTTGTAATTTATTTTTCAGTCATTTGTATGTTTCTTTTTGTTGTGCTCCGGAGCACTGTATCTACTCTTTCTTTTTTAGTAATGAAAATCTTTTGCTCATTCTCATGTGTCAATTTATTTCACCCTCTAGCCTCGCTTGAAAAGAATAATACGAAAAAAAAGAGAAAGGAAGAAAGAAAGAAAAAAAAAAGAAATCAAAAAATACACTTGGGGATCTAATCTAAACCAATTCGGGATGACGCATAACGACCTTAGGCATTGGTTAGGCCGACGAGAAAATTCATGTTCCATGATATCTTGTTGCCCTAACGTGTTTTGATTTGATAGAGCTTGAGCAACTGCCGTGCTGGCCCCACATTCCTATTCCACCAGAATCAAGGGACTACTGCTTGTTCCAGAAGTGGTAGAAGCACCTCTTCAGGAAAACACTCTAACAACGATGGCCGAGGAAACTGAGAACACTGAGCTGGTTCGTTTAGCTGAGCAACAGGCTAAGATGGTCGAGGACTGCACGACTATGAAAGAAATGATAATGCAGTTGGTTCATAACTTGGCAGCAGTTCAAGCACCTCATGTTCTGCCAGGTGCTGCTGGTTTTATGGCAAATACTCAGCAACCAGGGCAAGGGCAATCCACAGTGGTAGAAGACCCCCCTTACCCCCTGGGATTTGGTCCACATCCAGAAACTGGAAACGCAGCCGGACCTTCTACTGTACAACCTGGGGCACAACTCCCACAGAATGGACAACATGGCTAACCCCAAGTTCCTGCCACAGCATTCACCGTTCCTGCAGGACACACTTTGCAAAGATCGAACAGTGACCCACAGTTAAGGGCCCGTGATTAACAATTTGATCAAGCTCAGGGTAATATGTGCTGCCAGACCGAGTCGTATGATTAGGGACACCACCCAGAATCACATGCTGATATCGAGAGGTTGGGAAAAACAGAAGAGAATAACTTTACTCGAAAATTGAAAAGCTTGGAGAAAACTGTGAAAAACATACAAGGGCAAGGGGGTTAAACCAGTATTTCATATAAAGACATGTGCTTGTTCCCTCATGTGCCATTGCCTGAAGGTTTTTTTGTGCCCAAATTTGATCCGTACACTAGACAAAGTGATCCAAGGATCCACGTGAAGATCTACCTTAACGAAATGAGGGGCATTGAGAAGGATGAATTGTTGATGGCGTACTTTGCTGACAGTTTGGGAGGTCCGGCAACAGAATGGTTTGTACAACAAGATGTTTCAAAGTGGGTCACCTTTGATGACATGGCCAGCGCTTTTCTAAACCATTATGGTTATAAAATGGAGGCTGCTCCTGATCGTTCTTCTTTGAAGACGATCACAAAGAAACCAAGTGAAAGTTTCAGAGAGTATGCCTACAGGTGGCGCGAACAGACGGCCCGTGTGAGCTCTTTAATCCTAGATGATAAGATGGTTGAAGAATTCATCGAAGTGCTCGATGAAACATACTACCAAGCGATGGCCTCTGCCATTGGGAAGCAGTTCAGTGAAGTAGTGAGAATTGGGGAGATGATTGAGAGAGGAATCAAGGCAGGCAAGATTGTCAGCCAAACAGCTTTGAGAGCCACTACCCAAGTGTTGCAATCAGGGTCAGGTGCCTTTGGAAAGAAGAAAGAAAAGAAAGATAAAGTGGCAATGGTTGGTCCTGGACCGAGAAGAAATGACGGAAGATACAATGACCGTCAAGGGTACATTCAGACACCCCCGCCACAACAATTCTATCCACCTCATGGCCAATAATTTTCCACGCCGCAGTTCTCATTCCCTGTCAATGCAACATCTTATGCTCAAACCCTGTCAGGTCCACAATGGCGTGCACCCCCTGCTCCAGTCCGGTATAACAATCAACAGGCACATACTTAGTTCTCGGCTCAGCAGGGATGCCTTATTGACTACGGGGTCCACCAAGTTTTCGTCCAAACATGCAACAGAGAAACATGCAACAAGAGAAAAGACAGTTCACCCCATTGGGGGAAACTTACACTAATTTGTTTGAAAAGTTGCAACAAGCCAATCTGTTGAAGCCAATCCCGGGAAAAGTGAACCCCAATGGAAGAATCGATCATTCACGCCATTGTGCATTTCATTTTGGAGCACCTGGACATGACACAGAATCTTGTTTGGAACTCAAAAGGGCAATCCAGGCAATGATAGACAATAATCAGATAAAAGTCGTGGGGGATAATAATCAGACAAAATGTGAATCAAAATCCTTTACCAGCTCATGATGTTCAAAACAACATACACATGGTAGGGATGGTATGCATAGAAGAAGACATAAAAGGGAAAGCCGCCAAGCAAATTATGGCAGTCGGTCCCTCCCCAAACATCAAAGGCCTTGAGCCATTTATTGTTGTAATCGGGGGAAATTCAAGTACGTCTGTTGTCAACAAAGTAAAGCAAGATGCAGCTGTTGAGCCAAGTTTCACTATTCTGGCTGCAAAGCAGGAAAAAGTCCATGACAGTACACCAGCATTTATTGTGCAAGGGGCATCATGCTAGAAAGCTCCGGTCTTCGAGGTTAAGGCAAAAAAGTGTGAACCGATTATCATCACTCAAGCAGCGCAACTCCCTGTCAAAAGTACAAAGGTTGTTCCTTGGAACTACAACAAGACAATTGTGTCTTACAACGGGAAGGAAATCATGGAGGTTGCTGCAGATGTATATGGTCTAACTCGGTCAGGAAGATGTTTTACCCCAGAAGAATTGAGAAAGGCAAAGTCAGGTCGAGAAGACCAAGGACCCATCAAACAGCCGGTGTCCGAGAAAGAAGCTGAAGAATTTTTGAAGAAAGTGAGATCGACAGATTATTCTATCCTCGAGCAATTGAGAAAGACTCCAGCTCAGATATTACTCTTGTCTCTACTTATGAACTCTGAGGCACATCGCAACGCACTGTTCAAAATACTGAATGAAGCCTACATTCCTGAACAAACTACTGTGGCCAATCTGGAAGCACTTGCTAGCAGAGTATTTGAGACTAATCGTGTGATGTTCACCGATGAGGAACTGCCAGCAGAAGGAACCGGTCATAATCGGGCGCTTCATGTCTCGGTTAAGTGTGAAGATTCCTATGTCATACGTGTTCTAATAGATGGCAACGTAGGATTGAACATTTGCCCTCTGTCTACATTGAAGAGTCTAAAGGTGGATATGAGCAAAATCAGGGCAAGTTCCTCTGCTGTTCGTGCTTTTGATGGTGGAGTTCGAGAATCTTTGGGCATCATCAATCTTGAGTTAACCATTGGTCCCGCTACCTTCAGCATTGAGTTCCAAGTCATGGAAACGGATGCATCGTACAATCTGTTATTGGGCCGACCATGGATTCACATGGCTTGTGCTATACCCTCTACAGTTCATCAAGTGGTCAAGTTCACTTGGGATAATCAAGCTGTCATAGTTTATGGAGAGGATGTCTTACAGTTTAACAATAGCCTGGACGTACCAGCCCTCGAAGTTGTCACCACACGCCCGATCATCATGTATCAAACCTCCGATGTGGTGTATGTGGAAAAATTAACAGAAGGAAAACCTATACCCATCCCAAGAGTGTCGGAGAAATCTATCATGATGGCATCTGAAATGTTAAAGCATGGTTTCCAATTCAGAAAGGGTTTGGGAGCATCACTACAAGGCAGGGTAAATCCAGTTTATCCAAATGGTGTGCAAGGCACGTGGGGGCTAGGGTTCAAGCCAAAAGCAGCGGATCCCAAGCAAGCAAAGAAAAAGAAGTCGGAAGTTTGGTCTCTCCCAAAGCCAATTCCATGTCTCGCTCAGTCTTTTGTGGATTATGTCATGAAACCAAAGGCTGTTACTATAAATGTCAACACAGTGGAAGACAATCAGGATGCACCGTTTGATCAAGGTGGCATTTTTGAAATCCGTATGGTGCAGCCGGGTGAAGGCTCCAGCAACAGTTTAATTCAGTACATTGGCCCGGACGTGCACCTGACTAACTGGAATGCAACTCCCTTCCCCATCAGGAAGGGGTCTTGGTAGACTGTTGTTTTACAGTTTTCTTTTGAATACACTTGGATATTCTAAGGGTTGTATGCCAAGTGTATTATTTTGCTCATCTTTCCTTTTGTAGTTCAAACCCTTTTTCATTAATGAAAGGCCTAAGAGCCAAGCTTTCCTTCAATCTCTGTTCATATTCCTAATTTTATTCTACTTTTGTTTATCTGTAGTGATATATCTGCTGGTCCTGATATCATGACATGTTCAAGGAACTTATCGTCCATCCAGGGACCGCAATCTGATTTTGGCTCCATAACCATAGTTGAGGTTGAAAGTGATGAAGAAGACATTGAGGAATTTGTTAACGAGATTGAATATGATGGGGAACAGGCGGATTCTGAAATAGGCCTGGAAGTTGAACGCCATGAGGGCAAGCCTAAACCCAATTTGGCTGATACAGAGGATGTTAATATTGGGAGCCCTGATGATGTGAGAGAAACCAATATAAGCATGTATGCCCAACCTGAAGTGAAGAACGATATTCGGAAAGTGCTTTTTGAATATCGGATGTTTTTGCATGGTCATATGATGAGATGCCGGTTTGAGTTCCGAACTGATAGTCCACGAATTGTAAATTCAACCTGGTTTCCTCCAGTGAGACAAATGCAACGAAAGTTCAAAACTGATATGATCAAGAAAATCCACGATTAAATAATGTAACAGTTGGATGCAAAAGTAATTCAATCAGTTCAGTACACTACTTGGGTTGCAAATGTTGTTCCGGTTCCTAAGAAAGATGGAAAAATAAGGATATGTATCGACTATCGAGAATTGAACAAGGCAAGTCCCAAAGATAATTTCATGTTGCCTAACATTCACACTCTCGTAGACAATTGTGCCAAACATGAGATACAATCCTTTGTTGACTGCTATGCTGGATATCACCAAATCCAGATGGATAAAGATGTGCATACAAAATGGTATTCACTACACCTTGGGGAACTTATTGCTATAGAGTGATTCCGTTTGGTTTGAAAAATGCTGGGGCTACCTACGTGAGGGCTATGACTGCCATTTTCCATGATATGATGCATAAAGAAATAGAAGTGTATGTGGATGATATGATTATCAAGTATAGAACGGCTAAAGAACACGTGAGAGATCTCAGAAAGTTCTTTAAAAGGCTCCGTAGGTACAATCTGAAGCTAAATCCAGCCAAGTGTGCATTTGGTGTGCCTGCTGGAAAACTGTTGGGTTTCATTGTTAGTAGGCGAGGTATTGAATTGGATCCCGCAAAGATCAAAGCAATACAAGAATTACCGTTGCCTCGAACCAAGAAGGATGTTAAAAGCTTTTTAGGCCGGCTAAATTACATCAGAAGGTTCGTCACTCAACTTACCACAATATGTGAGCCGATCCTCAAGTTGTTGAAAAAGAATGCATCAATTGCATGGACCGAGGAGTGCCAAGAAGCCTTTGACAAGATCAAGCAATACTTGTCAAATCCTCCTGTTTTGGTTGACCATTGTTTTTGTGCTTATCAGCCAATGAAAACTCATTTGGTTGTGTACTGGGGCAACATGACGCCTCGGGAAAGAAAGAGCAGGCAATTTATTATCTGAGCAAGAAGTTCACAGATTGTGAGGCCAGATACACTTTGTTGGAAAGGACGTGTTGTGCCCTAGCTTGGGTTGCACAAAAGCTGAAACATTATTTGTTGTCCTATACCACTTATCTGATTTCTCGGATGGACCCATTGAAGTACATATTTCAAAAGCCAATGCCAACTGGCAAACTTGCAAAATGGCAGATCATGCTCACGGAATTTGACTTAGTTTATGTCACCAGAACTGCGATGAAAGCTCAAGCCTTAGCTGATCATTTGGCTGAAAATCCGGTTGATGATGATTATGAGCCATTGAAGAATTACTTCCCCTGATGAGCAGGTAGATGTGCTTGAAGAACTGATTAACGAAGAATAACACGTGTGGAAAATGTACTTTGATGGTGCTTCCAACTCGAAAGGCTATGGTATTGGAGCAGTCCTCATTTCTCCCACGGGACATTACTATCTGGTAGCTGCCCAACTCCGTTTCAGTTGCACTAATAACACATCTGAGTATGAAGCATGCATAATGGGTTTGCGTATGGCTCTAGATATGGACATCAAAGAATTGCTGGTGATCATAGATTCAGATCTTTTGGTACGCTAAATGAAGGGTGAATGGGGAACTCGAGATCTTAAGCTGATCATGTACAAGCAGTGTATGGACGATCTTCACCAAAAGTTCGATGTTCTAAAGTTTAGACATGTTCGCAGAATACATAATGAGCTGGCTTACGCATTGGCTACATTAGCCTCAATGCTTGTCCATCCTGATAAAGCCTATATTGATCCGTTAGAGATTCAGGTCCAAAGTCAACATGCATACTGCAATGTGGTTGAAGAAGAAATTGACAGTCAATCGTGGTATTTTGATGTCAAGAATTTCCTTCAAGATGGGACGTATCCTCCATTGGCAGAAAACAATCAAAAGAGAACCCTTCCACGACTGGCAAGTGGTTTCTTTTTGAGTGGAGGGGTGGTGTACAAAAGAACACCTGATTTGGGACTATTAAGATGCGTGGATGCATCTGAAGCCACGAAGATTCTCAATGACATGCATTCGCAGATCTGCGGACCCCACATGAGCGGGCACGTGCTAGCTAAGAAAGTACTCAGAGCCGGATACTTCTGGCTCACCATGGAACATGACTGCATTACTTTTGGGCGAAAGTGTCATCAATGCCAAGTACACAGTGATTTGATACATTCACCCTATTTAGAGTTGCTCACAATGTCAGCCCCTTGGCCTTTTACAGCAAGGGGGATGGATATTATCGGACCTATTGAACCAAAAGCATCAAATGGGCACAGATTCATTTTGGTTGCAATAGATTACTTCACCAAATGGGTTGAGGCCGTCACTCTCAAATCCGTGACCAAGAAAGCTGTGGTGGATTTTGTTCATTCTAACATTATTTGTCGCTTTGGTATCCCAAGTACCATCATCACCGATAACGCGGCAAATCTGAACAGTCATTTAATGAATGAAGCGTGTGAAAGATTCAAGATCATGCATCGAAATTCCACACCTTACCAACCAAAGGCAAATGGCGCGGTTGAAGCAGCCAATAAGAATATCAAGAAGATCCTTAGGAAAATGATACAAGGATCTCGTTATTGGCATGAGAAGTTGTCTTTCGCTTTGCTTGGTTACCGCACAACTGTGCGCACTTCCATAGGTGCGACCCCTATTCATTGGTATATGAAACTGAAGCAGTCATACCCGCTGAAGTTGAAATACCGTCTCTCAGGATCATTGTGGAAGCAGAGATTGAGGACACAGAGTGGGTCAAGACCCGATTGGAATAGTTGTCATTTATTGATGAAAAAAGGCTCAATGCAGTTTGTCACGGTCAATTGTATCAACAGAGAATGGCCCGAGCCTAGAACAAGAAAGTGTGCCTCCGCGACTTGAAAGAAGGGCAATTAGTCTTGAAAAGAATCTTTCCTCATCAGGAAGAAGCTATAGGGAAATTTGCTCCAAATTGGCAACGGACATACCTGGTAAAGAAAGTATTGCCAAATGGCGCCTTGTACCTTACATATCCGGAAGGCAGGACAACTGAAATACCCGTCAATGCAGACGCGGTCAAGAGGTACTACATTTGACTCCAAGATGGCTTTCAAATCGGGACGAAAGAAAGGCTTTTGTTCTCTTTTGCTATCCAAAATTGTATCCCTCATTAGCACTTTGAATATTGTACTTTCGAGACATGTTCTCAATTGGAATCAATGTAATTGTACCAAAATGAAATAAAACTGAAAAGCATCAAAAAGAAACCTAGGCATTTGCTTAGAGCTACGTCTGACCTGATTCCACTCAAAAGGATACGTAGGCAACAATTCCGGTGCGGTCGCAACAAGTGAAAATTCCTCTTTCCCTGTCTACTTTTATTCGCGCAAAGCTTGCCTCCAGGCTTGCGGGATATGTCAAGAAATCAAATACCCCAGTTTATCCTAAACTGGGCAGAAGTTGTTCTTATTTTTTAAGAAAATGGAGGAAATTCAATTTCCCTCCCCATTTTCTTTGTGTTCGTAACAGTGAAAAGTTCATTCTTTCTTCTTTCATATTGACGCAAAACTTGCCTCCAAGTTTGCGGCCAACATCGAAGAAATTTAGATCCCCCTTTTATGCTAAACTGGGGCAGAAGTTTGTTTTTATTTTATTTCATAAATAAAATAAAATAAAACAAACTTCTATCATTTTTCTATCATCTATTCACATGTTTCATGAGATGTTTGGCATACCAGTCTAGAAGTCAAGGAAGAAAACAAAGCGCCCCAGTTTATTCTAAACAGTAAGTCAAGAGATGTTTGTGTTGTAAATTGAATTGGAAAAAAAAAAGAAGAAAAGAAAAAAAAAAGAGGAAAAAAGAAGTCTTGCCGGTGAAAACCTGAGAAGGCGCCGCAAGACAAACAGTGAGGCAAAAGATTAAAGAGAGATGCTAGTTGGCGAAAACCCGAAAGGGCGCTACTAGTCGACTTGAGAGTCACCTCAACTTGGTTATGATTTGACATCGTCCATGGAGCAACTCTCAACAAACAAGTGGCACTGGTCGGATGAGGTCACCCAAGATACATGTCATGATCATCAGGGCCGCCAGTATATTGCCAGATAAGTTTCCCTTTTTTTCAGAAAGACGTTCCCTGTCCAAACGACTTTCGCCCTTAAATTTTTTTATTCCACTTTGTATATCTTTACTTACCATTAATTCCTCGCCATTTCGACGCTAATCTCGCATGAGCAACAAAAGAAAATTGCAAAACTTTGTTTTTCAGGATTTAAGTTTAATTCCAGCGAGCAGGGCACACCCTTGACAATGGAAAGGTTTCAGCGAGTCATGATCAACCTTGATAATTGGAGCCCGGCACCGCACATCAGGACGGATGAAAGACATACCAAAATTGTATCATGAAGAGTGGACATGTTTGGGGAGAAGCTTTAGGCGTTTGATCATCCCATATTATTGTGAAGAATAGAGCAAGAGTAACCAAGCTTATTTGCAAAATCAGATGCAGGGTATATCCATGATGCAGAAAGTCAGTGTGGCATTTGTTATGTTGCCAAGAAAGAGCCAGGACCACCTGAATCGGGGTAGCTGCGCTAGATGTCAGATGGAACTCCATTTCCTTTTCGAGTCAGTTTCGCTCAAAGATAGCGTCATTTCCTTTCCATGCCAAGATCTGCTAAAAGACATCGATCATTTCCTTTTCGAGTCAGTTTTGCTCAAAGATAGCGTCATTTCATTTCCATGTCAAGATCTGCTAAAAGATAGCGATCATTTCCTTTTCGAGTCAGTTCCGCTCAAAGATAGCGTCATTTCCTTTTAGATTCAATCTCGCTAAAGATAGCGATCATTTCCTTTTCGAGTCAGTTTCGCTCAAAGATAGCATCATTTCTTTTTCATATCAAGATCTGCTGAAAGATAGCGATCATTTCCTTTTCGAGTCAGTTTCGCTCAAAGATAGCGTCATTTCCTTTCCATGTCAAGATCTGCTAAAAGATAGCGATCATTTCCTTTTCGAGTCAGTTTCGCTCAAAGATATAGCGTCATTTCCTTTTAGAGTCAATCTTGCTAAAGATAGCGATCATTTCCTCTCCGAGTCAGTTCGCTCAAAGATAGCGATCATTTCCTTTTAGAGTCAGTTTTGCTTAAAGATAGCGTCATTTCTTTTCTATGTCAAGATCTGCTAAAAGATAGCGATCATTTCCTTTTCGAGTCAGTTTCGCTCAAAGATAGCGTCATTTCCTTTCCATGCCAAGATCTGCTAAAAGATAGCGATCATTTCCTTTTCGAGTCAGTTTTACCAAAAGATAGCGTCATTTCCTTTCCATGTCAAGATCTGCTAAAAGATAGTGATCATTTCTTTTTCGAGTCAGTTTCGCTCAAAGATAGCGTCATTTCCTTTCCATGTCAAGATCTGCTAAAAGATAGCGATCATTTTCTCTTAGAATCAGTTTTTTGCTCAAAGATGGCGTCATTTCCTTTATATGACAAGATTTGCTAAAAGACAGCGATCATGTTCTTTTCAAGACAGTTTTGCTAGAAGATAGCACTCACTTCCACTTCAAGTAATTTGCGCTCAAAGATAGCAACCATCCCCAACTTCAAGTCAAGACCTGTTTGAAACAGATGCAATCATTTCAAGTCTCAGATAGTGCTTGCCCATACAACGAGCAATGGATTTGTTCTTTCAAGCCAAGATTTACCTCAAGGAAGCATGAAGATTTAGGCTAGGAATTGTAATTTTACATTTTTCCTTGTATTTCCATTCCTTGTAAAGCAACGACCACCAGCAAGCGACCAGTAATCAGCAACGACAGCCTTTGTGTGCCTAAGAGTGTCTAGTATCAGCCCCAAGTATGTCTAGAAGAGTCTCTAGTTTGTCTTAGTAGTCTAGAGTGTCTAGTTTGTCTTAATGAGTCTAGAAGAGTCTGTTGTCTGTTTGAATGCGGTAGTCCCAGCTGCCGCACGTAAGGAACTACACTGACCTGATTCCTTAGTCCGGGGATATGTAGGTAACTTTGTTCTCGGTTAGAACCGAAATTCAAAGTACGGTCACCATTTTGGAAAGCATGCTCTCGGCTATAACCGAAAAGCCAAAATTAGTTATCGATTACTTCTTTGTCCAAAAACTCTTCGTGTTCCCGAACAAAGAGGGGCAACTGTAATCACATAATTTTGGCACTAAAAATCATAAAATTACTCAAAATAGTCGTATTATATTCTTAGGACGTTTCATCAAATTTTTTTGGACTTCTAGTGTTTATATTAACTAAATTGTCATTAATTAGGATGTAAAATTTAAAAATTGCCAAAATTACTTGTTATGTGTTTAATTTTGATTATATAGTTTGATTGTGATAATATTGTAAAGTATGTGGTTTAATTTTTAGTTAGCTGGGTGTGTACCAACCATTTTAATGGCCATTTGTAAAAAATTATAGCCCAATACAGTGGCCCGTCAGCCCATTCATAACCCGAGCCCAAATCCACATTATATAAACCCCCAAAAGCTCACATTTTCATTCTTTACACCCCTTTAGCTCTGAAGCTGGCGAAGCCCTGCCGAAAATAACCCTCAGCCGCCGGAATTCACCCCCCACCGCTCCTCTGCCACTGTGCCGCCGCCGCCCACCACCTCTGGTGGCCGGAAAAATTCAAAAAATACACCATTAGAAAGATCTCGACCCCACCCCCCCATTCCATTTCTCTACTTAGTTTTTACAAAATCCCAGCCGTTTGGAGTAGATTGATGGTCAAAGTTCCGGTCAAACCCGAAGTCCGGCCATCTCCATTTTTTTCGGTGAGTTTTCGCTTCTTTCTCGTATCTTACCCTTTCCCCTCACCTGCTTCACCCCCATCTCCCAATATCACATCCCCCGCTTCCCGTTTCCCCGTCTTTCTGTTTCCGTTTCTCGTTCGGAGGGTGATAGTGATTTGGAGGGGGGCTGTGATTGTTCTTGATTTTGGGTTGTGATAATAATGTTTTGATGAGGCGGAACGAGGCACTGAGGGCTCGGGTATGGTGATACTATGATGATGATTTTAGAGTCGAGACGATGGCAGTAATACGATGGTGATTCGTGTGGTGGTGCATTTTTGTTTGGACTGATCCGAGTTTGGCATTAAGGCATTGGAGGTTTTATGTTTGGAGGTTATGGTGCCGATTTTGTTTGATCCAGTGATGGTGTCAATGATGTAGCGCGAGGCTGTTTAAGTTGCTAATGTTCGCTGGGACGACACTCAGGTAGCCGCTGTTATTTGTTCTGCTTTGGCTTCACTGGTAGGGGAAAATCCCATCCTTTTCGTTTTAGCCCTCATCAGTTGGTTCTTGAACCATAGCTGTAGTATAGACATGAGAAACATGGTCATCTGGTGGTGTTGTTCATTGTTTTCACAGTTAGTATGTATGTATACCCTTTGATAGTAATGTTTTTCCCTTATTTGTTCGCCCATTTGACAATATGGGAATGGTTTAGCTTTAAAAGCCATGCTTAATAAGTAACTGTTTCGTGATTTTTGGCATCTTGTTTAGATGGTAATGAAAAGGAAATTTTTGGGAGATGTTCGGCTTTTCGTCGCTTGCCAATTATATATATACATATTGTTTTATGTTTTCGTAATTTCTCTATTTAGATGGTTTTTGTGGAAGATGTTCAGGTTTTCGTCGCTTTCCAATTATATATACACACATATTGTTTCCTGTTTCGCATGTTTTCTCTGTTTGTCCGTTCTTATTCGTTGTTCGTACATGAAATCTGGCAAAGTAAAAGTAATCTGCATATGTAGTATTAGTATAGAATTGTTAACTTGTTTGTGGTTCAATATTAGTATAAAGTTTGTCCGTAGTCTGCTTTAAGTATGTGAAATGGATTAAAGTATTTCTAAATGAGTTTGTCGGACCTGGATTTTTGGAGTTCATGTTTTAAGCTTTCACCTCAAGTATGTTTTGACTTAATTAAATCTGGGAGAGAGTGAAAACAACATGAAAGAGCTTGATTGGTATACTTATGTCTTTGACAGAAAGGGAGTGTACTAATGTTGGTTGAGGAGGGTATTAATCTTTGTTTGTTCCTATTAAGCATGAATTAGTACTTCATCCAGTTTATTGAGCATACCTTGTATGTCAGATGGAGCAAATAAACATGTAGGAGTCACTTGGGAAAACAAACAGGTTACTTGACTTGCTTTAGCTTGTAAATGTTCAAGTCTATGAATACTTGGATTGGTTTAAAGCGTCAGCGGGACCTTTTTTCTTGTTGGCTCAATTGAGTTTGTATCACTTACAGGCTTGTTATTTAAATGGGAATGTCAAGTAAATTATTTTGTCAAGTGCTAGTCCAACATTCAGTTTGTCTCTCTGATTTTGCTTAACCATGAGCTAGTGTTTTCTTTGGTCTGATCTTGCTCCTTTTGAATTATTGAAACTAAAGGTTGAGTCCTGGGCTTTTGTTAGATAGAGTTTAGAGTCTGTTTCTCCTTTTGTCTAGCTTTTAGTTAAGTTGGGGGGCTGTTTCAGATTGTTTTTACAGATTTTAGTTTAAGTGTAAGGGTGATTTTGTGTTGAGCTTGTTGTAGGGTCCACCACACCAACTTGGACAACTTGTATTTTCAGCTTTTAGGACAGTTTTAGGTGGCTGAAACAGTGGCTATAGCTGTTGTACTTTTGCTGAAAAATAGGACTAGAAAACACTCAAGTATAGGGGTATGGGCTTGTACTTTTGTATAAGTCCACACTCCACCTTTTAGCCTCATTTTTCAGCCATAAATAGGGCATTTACTACCCTCTTTCATCATCAACTACTAGCTAAAAAACACACAGAACCAGATCTGAAAATACCATGAATGAGAGCTAATAACACTTTGAAAGAAGAAGTTCACTTTGAGAGTGGGATTTAGAAACAAAAAGCCTTACTTCATAGGCCTTTTGGAGCATAAATCTTGAAGTCTTAAGGGTCAATTGGAGAGCTAGGGGGTCTGTTAGAAGCTGCTTAGGTCCTGTCTGTTACTGCTTCGGTTGCTGGCTGATTTCTTGTTGGTTTATCTTCGGTTCAGATTCTGTTTTATGCTTGGGAACTCTACTTGAGGTAAACTCCCTCTTATTTTGTATTTATTTCTACAGGTGATGCATGTTATTAGCCTATTAAGGCCCCCCAAGATATGATAAAATGCAGCATGGACAGATCTGAATGTCAAGTATTATAGGGCTAGGCCTGAAAATTTATTTTTGTTACTTTTATATTCAAGTGTTGTATGTATCATACCTTCCATGTTCTAGAGAATAGTATGTTTAAAGAGATAAAGATCTGTTGTATCTTAGCCACTCTAATACGTGTTTTCTCATTAGCTTCATTTTATCTCATTAGTATGAAATGAGTGTCAAAACAATTATTAGTCTAACATTGTGCATATGAAGCCAAGCCTTGAAGTGAATTAACAACTTGTTTAAATGGTGACAATCCTTTCCGTGCAACTTGTGCAAAATTAGATAAACTTAGTGATTAAAGACAGTGAAGGAATTGACAATCATGTTTAAATTTCATAGCCACCTTGAAACAACAAAAAATAATGACTATAAAATAAAATATAACACGACTAAGCAAATTTAGGATTTAAATGTAAAAATTAATTACAGAAATGGCTGCGTTTGATAAATAGCCACTATTTGAGAATAAAACAAAATATGACACATTTTTTGCAAAACGACTCGTAAAATAGCTCACTAGTGCAACATAGGCCAGCCCACATTGTTTTTTTTTCTATATAATCTCATTTGTTATCAATAGCCACCTTTTAACAAATAATTTTTAAATTAGCAAACAACCAACTTCTTTAATAAATTGTCTCGTTATTTGGCAAATTTAATTACTTCTTTTGAAGCTAATTGAATTATTTTGAAATAAACCAGTCCTCTGTGAGGTTGGAAATAAAAGTAATATTTTTAATTTTTCTGAACCAGAGTGTAAATTCGTCCAGTCCTCTGTGAGGTTGGAAAGGAATGACAGGCTTTTAATTTTCTTAATCAAAGTATAAATTCAAATAACGGTACTAATATAACAACCATATTTAATAAATCAAAATTGCGACAATAAAGCAACTGTGCTCGGTGCAGGACTCGAGGGTGCCTAATACCTTCCCGAGAGTCAACTGAGAACCTTACCAGAATCTCTAACGCAGACCAGTAGACGAGTCAGAGGTGTTCCAAGGTATCTTTTTGTGACTTGGCACACCTTAAACTTGTCAAGTGGCGACTCCGAGTTCTCTAGATAATTTTGTACCTTTTTTGAACACCAGTCACGAGCCTTTAAATAAATAAACCCTCAGCGCAGGATTAATTAAACTATTTTAGGGCGTGACAATTGGGTTTGTTTAGAAGTTTTGCAGGGCCCTCGACACTATTTTGGCCTTGATCAGAACTGTGACTCTGATTAAAAACGGCCAAGGAAGATAATTACTTATTTGAGGCCTATTTTGACTAAATTGAACATGATACTACACTTGAACGATGCTTTCCCGTGTCCCTAAAACAAAACAAAAAGGCTATGATGACGTGTATGTGCCGTGATTACAAAACGAGTCGGTGATGGAGTGATGGGACCGGCACTTGGTGTGGCAACACGACCGGCCGGCGTGTTTGCAGCCGTACCGACGTCTCTAACCTCCACCCGATTCATACTCACCTGAGCCGATACTTTTATAAAATCCCTTTCCCCCTTATTTTAATTAAATAATTAATCTCGATATTTTACACTATTATTATTATTACTACTATTATTATCATTATTACTGTTACTATTATTATTATTCTTTGCTAACTCATTTTCCTCATATTTTTGCGAGGTAAAATTGGATGAAATATGACGAACTATTTTGGAGGAGGACACTTTTATTTTCTTCATTATTATCTATTAATATTACTAGTATTATTATTTATTATTATAACTATTATTACTTGTCATACCAATTCATATTTTTACAATTTTTGCGAGGTACATCATGGTGAAATTACCAAAAGACAACCGTTTTCAAAAATGATAATATATTCAAACTCATTGGTTTTATTTAAATTTCGTTCTATTAATTTTATTTGCAATTCGTACTAACTCGTTTGTTTATTTTGCAAGGCACAAGGCTCAACTATTAGAAGAGACAAACATTTAGTCTTGTCTTTGAATTTGTATATCATAGTTTAAATATTCAAAAATTTTATTGCTTAGTTAGTTTAATTAATTAATTACTTAGAATCTCAATTATAAAGTCCGGACGGTAACCACATTTGGTGGAGCTCGAGAGGTGCATAACCCCTTCCTCTCGAGTTAATTTGAACTTCTTAGAATTTCTGGTTCGTAGACAAAGTTTTGGAGTTAATTATAAAATTAGCTAGAAAAAAATAGGTGCCCTAATACGCCTAATTAAAAAAAGTATGTTAGGTGGCGACTCCAACTCTTTACCCGTAATTACCCACTAAGTCGAGCCCTATTTCGAACTTTAACCGCTTCGGGTAAAAATAGGATGCGAAAACCCTTTTACGAGAAGCCAAGCGAGGGAGTTGCAAGAGCAACAAGGTCTGTTCTTAAAATGGAACAATTGGAGCAGTTATTGGGTGATACAATACCAGTTTGCACACTCTCTTTTTCTGGCGCGATCGCGAAGGAGTCAGAGATTCATACTTCATTGATCGTGCCTCAACAGAGTTCAACAGCACTGGAGAGTGTCTGATGGATGTCATCTCTGCGAATGCGCGACCTAGGCTGCATTTGCGAAGCTTCAGTGCAAATGCAGTGCGATCGCGCCATTTGAAGACGCAATAGCGCTAGGAGATGTTCAGCCCTCTATTTTAGGTTTAATCACTTTGTACTTTAGCCCATTTTAGGGTTAATTAAGGCATTTCATGTCATATTAGGAAGACTACTATTTAATCTTCCTTAAGCTCATTTTTTAGGTTTAGACTTTTGATGAATGTTAATGACTTGTGAGAATTTGGCTAAAGATTGTTGCTTAAGCACTTTTAATTCCCTGTTTTTGCAATTGGATTTCATCCAATTGAAGGTCAATTAGTATAGGTGCTATTATTTATTTTGTATTAGGGGGTAATTAGGTCTTATCTCCTAATGATTTCCTTTTCAATCAATCAATCAATCAATTAGTGTCTTGCTTAATCTCTTTGTCTTGTTTTATTGTTATTTCAATTTATAGTGTTTAGGATCATTTCATTTGGTATCAGAGCTTGGACTAATGTTTGTTCTTATAAACATTGTCTAGGATTTGATTTATCAAATTTTATTTTATAAAAAAATCAAAAATTAAGTCATAGATTTAGGGCTTCTTTTGATGAAATTGTGGTTGAAAGTTGTTGATTTTTGATACTAGAGACTCCAATTTAATGAACCAAAATCTAAGGGACTTCAAGTTCTTTTTTTTTAGCGAAAGTTCACTAAGCAGGGTGCTTAGTTACTAATTTTTACTAATAATAAAAACCTCAATAAAGAAGAGTACAAGTAAGGGGGCTAGGCCTTACCTTACAATCCTAAATGAGGCACCACCTCAACTAACTAAGAGCAATGTAAAAGATAAGAGCTGGAAATAATTAAAAATAAAAGAATCAACATAGAGCTTATATTGTACTCTATGATGATATTACATAAATACATGCAAAATTAATGGAGAAAAATATGACTAGTGAAAAACTTGTATCTAAGACCTTCTTCTCTATGCATATGACCTAAATGATTGCTTGTAGCCCGCATAATTTTTGCATGTTATCTTGCTCTTCTTGAACCAGCAACTTCCTTTCCCAATTATTTAAACAATGCATACGATAAGATATGTTTTGTAGCCCTTGGAGGGCTAGTTCTACATGTGGCGATTATTTCATCACTTTTTGTTCTTTGGTGAGTTTTCTTCCTGGATTTCCTTAGTGAGTTGTCTTCTTTCCTAGATTCTCTCTCTCTAGCATCATCCGTAATAGATTGCTCATCTTCCTCTAGGTCATCCCTAATGTTATACTCCTTGCTTTGTCCTGCATTTATTTGGTGTAGAACCAATGGATTTGGTTCAAACTGCTTAGCAACCATAGGTCCAAACCATGCTCCCCTGCCCCTCCCTTTGTTAGCATTCAAAGTGCTAATGGGGACCAAATTAGGAGACTTAGTGACTTTAGCCGATGAAGGACTAAATTATGGGGCAGTAGCTCTCAAATTACTACGTGGGGACAAATCTTGTTCATCCTCATCCACTATATCTGCCTAATTTCGAGCACTTGTTGCACCTCGTTGCTCCTTCACAATATTTATTTCATTAGAAGAATTGGCATTAGTAGTGTTCACCAAAGCAACCTCCCTAGAAGTGCCCAGAGTCTTATTACCCTTAGCCGTAGAGTCACTGAAATAACTAGATAAATGCCTCCCTTGAACAACACTAAGATCTTCTTTAATATTAACCATAGAATTTTGATCTGCATAAATACCACGGTATTTGTCATCCCTAAAAAATTCAGTAACAAAGTTAGCAGCTACGTCTTCACCTAATTCACCTCTTTTGGAGACCTACTAGTTGCGACGTTGGTGTCAACATAGTCTCAAAACCAGGCACATGTGTCAACTCCCTTTTGTCGAAGCTCACACTCTATGTAGGTATAGTTTCAGCCAACTTATTTTCATTGCAACCAAGCTTGGTACCTCTATGTGTAGCAGCATCTACCATCAAGTTCTTGAAACTGTTACCGTCATCTCGAGCCTGTAACAAAGCAACCTATCGTGCAGCTTCATCATCATGTTTATCTAAATCATCCATCAATATGTTAAAGTCATTCTTTAATTGAATTAAATTGTCTTTTGCATGATTTACTACATCTTTTTCCTATGAGAAGAGCTTCCCAGTTTGATCAATACAATTATATGCGGTCGTGGCTGGTTCAAGTTGATTTTTCCCACCTTTTTTAATTGGTGTTGTCTGCCAAGCAGCTTTTTGTGTAGTTACAGCACCCATAACAGCTGAAGTATGTTGCTCCAGTCCCCTCATAAGTTCAGCTGTAGCAGAAAAATTGCTGCCCAGCATAATAGGCTGTTCCAAACTCTCACCTTGTCCTGCTGCACTTCTCGATGTCTCTGCATGCTCATGATGCTTGTTTTGCTGTTGTATATCCTGAATAACTAGTGCACTTGATTCCTTTTGCATTTCTTTTCTATTTTGAATACGATTCTTGATAATTTCTCGAGCATCACCCTGGTATTTTGCAGCATTCATCCCAGCAAGCCTCTCATCCACAACTTCATCTTGAAGTTCATCGCTACTTGCTCTTACAATTTTTCGACATGATTTTTCTTCATGGCCTTGATGTTTGCAATACGTACAGTATAAAGGAAGATTATCATAGACCACTTCTTGAAAATATTACACAGCCTTACCAGTTTTTTCGTCTGCAAAAACTAACCTAACACGCTTAAGAAGTTTTTCTAAGACATCAAGTTCCACCTTAACCCTAGCAGTGCTAGGTCTTGACCGTTCTTGGGTGGCCTTGTCAACTGTTATAAGCTTCCCAATAGTAGCAGCAAGAAGAGACTTTCTAGCTAACATATCAGGTGAAAGATTAGGTAATGAAATCTAAACCAAATCCCTAGACGTTTCTTTTTAAGGATTAAACCACAACGTCCATGGAAATACTCTATATGCATAGTGTATCCCATTGCACAATAAGTAATTTCCAGTTCTAGAGCACGTTGCTACATTATCTTCATATTGATCAAACCTAATCAATATGGTTCAGCTAGCAAAGCAACCAGTTAAACATTGACCTATAGTACAAAGATGTTTTGGCAAAACAGTGCGTAGATCTTTAATTTCAGGCAACCCATATGAGAATTTCATAATCATTGCTTGATGTAATCCTTCTTCTCTCTTAAATTCTTGAACCTCATTGGATGTAAATTTGAGTGTGGGATCCCCATGAACAATTTCAAAAGGTTTGACAATTAAAGCTGCACTAGAATTAGATTTTATAGTTGTTTGAAATAAGTGAGAATATTTTGGAGGAGAGAGAGGTGAAAGTGGCCAAGTTGATGCCTGAGCCACGGCTGAAACAGCCATGGGGCTGCCATCACCTTCAAGTCTATATGAAATCGCCCCTCCTAGAGAGAAAAGAGGCGCTAGGGTTAGGCGGATGTGTACTTCAAGTTCTTGACCAAGAGATTTGGGGTTTTTAATTTGAGTATTTTATTTGAAGAATAAATCATTAGGGTTTGTTAGCAGACTTCTACGGAGCATATATCTCAAATTTGGAATAAAAATAACCTGATAAGGGTTTTTCATAAACCTAGAAGAAAGCACGATCACGCACCCTTAAACACGATCGCGCGCTCCTTTCCCCTAACTATTATTCGCAATCACGCACTCTGCTGATGCAAACGCGCAAGGATGCTGATTGTTCTTCGCGATCGTGCACTCTGCAGACGCGAACACACAAGGCTGCTGATTTTTCTTCGCGATCGTGCACTCTGCAGATGCAAACGCGCTAGACCAAACAACAGAGAGCTAAAAACAACCCCCTAAACAGTTTCAAATCACCCAAAATCCATTCTTATCATCAAATACAGTAAGTTTCTAGATCACACAAAATTTCATCCAATGCGAACATCGTTTCCTGCCAATTCGATTCGAGCTTTTCTCTTTTCAAGTTGACTTTTCAAAATCCTATCTGTTATCTTTAGTTGTACGTTCTTTGATACATCAAATCCACTCTACCTTTAATTGGATTGATTCGATTGTCGAAGATTAGATTGAGTGCTAAGAAAAACTTGAACTTTTCCAAGAGAGGTAAAAGGCAAGTATGGTGAGAACATTAGAGCAAAAAAACCAATCATTGAGTGTAAACACGACTGGATTGTGTGCAATAAAATGAGTGTAAACACTTAGAGAGTGAATTAGTGAGGACCTTTTTCTACTAACATTGTTTATTTTGATTGTTTGTAATTACCATGTCCCAAAAGGAAAGTGAAATAAACATGGAAGGGAAAACCATGTTTCATGCCATAACAGATCGGATGGATGGATTGCATGATGAAGTCAATAGGATCAAGAACACTATTGAGGACCTAACTCGTAAGTCTAGGCTCCAAGAAATGGGAAAGAAAGTAGTTGATACACCTCTAGCTGTGGGGGTGTGGGGTGAAGGTCCTTGTAGACTCTCTCATGCTAGTGGTCATTACTCTCATTTTATTTCCCAAGATACTTAGTCTTCAAATAATAAGAATCCTTCTAATGATCCTCCAAAGCATGACCCTCTAAAGTATGAACTTCCAAGGCATGAAGGTGTGACGCACCAACAATTAGGACATCAACATGATGTAGAGTCTTACCACTCATTTGGTAATGATGACCAATTTATTACCCATTAGGAGCACAACAAGGGGAACATAGTGGTTGTGGTGGTTGATTTGGGAGAGGATATCAAGGGAGACGATCTCGTGAAGAGAATCACTATGACTATGGTGGTCAAGGTGGATATTGGAGATAATATGATGAAGATAGGGGGTTGAATACCATCAAGATCAACCTTCCATCTTTCTAAGAAGGTAGTGATCCCGAAGCTTTCTTGATTGGGTGGTCAAAATGGAGAAAATATTTCAAACCAACAATGTACAAGAAGCTACAATGTTCCAAGTATGGAATTACTCAATTTGAAGACTATGCTGCTACTTGGTAGGAATCCAAGCATAGAAAAAGGGAAACTCATAGACTACTTGAGGATGGTGGATATATAGCCTTAAAGGCAGTGATGGAAGATCGATTTCTACCCAAGAAATATGATGAAGAGTTGCTAAAGAAGTTATGCAACTTGAGGCCAGGAAGCAAAGGGGTCCCGGAATACTTTGATGAGTTTAAAAAGACAAGGATAAAGGCTAACATTCATGATGAGGACCGACTCTTCATTCCAAGGTCTTGTGGGGGTTTGAATAGAGATATTTTCTCTCCAATGGAATTACACACTTTTGAAACCTTGTATAATGCTTTTCAAGCGGCACTTAAGGTGGAGAAGTGGCTTAAGGGGGACAAGTCTTACAAGTGCAAGGCCACCACTTTCAATTGGAACAAAAGAAGAGACAATGTGAAATCCTCTTCACAATAAGAAAAAGCAAAAGAACCAAGGCAAGAATTCAAGAACCAATTGGACAATGGCAAGCCTAAGGATGAATCAAAGGTGGGAGGTAACAAAGCTAAACCCAAAAACTTGTCTTCCATTCAATATTTTAGATATAAAGGTCGAGGCCATATGTTGAGGGATTGTTCCAATCGAATGGCCATTCTTACTTTAGCTAATGGTGCCTATAAAACGGATGATAGTGATCTAGAGGAGATAGATGATTATGTGTCTTGTGAAAATGACTTTGATGGGGAAGGAGAAGAGAGTGAGAATATTAAAGATGACAACGTTGCTTCTCTTGTTGTAAGGAGAATAATGGGGGTGCAAGTAAAGGAGGACTTGGATCAAAGGGAGAATTCGTTTCATACCCATTGTAGGATCCAAGGTGCTATTTGTTCTCTTATTATTAATAGTGGGAGTTGTGTTAATGTAGCAAGTGCTTCGTTGATTTAACAACTCAATCTTCCCACTATGAAACGCCAACAATCATATAAGCTACAATGGTTGAATGAATATGGAAAATTGAAGGTGACCGAGCAAGCTTTGATTAAATTCAAGATTGAAAACTATGAAGATGAGATATTTTTTTGATGTAGTTCCAATACAAGCTTGCCACATTTTGCTTGGTAGACCTATGCAGTATGATCGGTTGGCAAAGCATGATGGCAAAACTAACAAGTAACCTTTGGAGTTGGAGAGGCGAATAAGTATATACTTAAGCCATTGACTCAGGTTCAAGTGAGTGAGGGTTATAGGAAGATGAGAGAGTTGAACGAAAAGAGAGAGAGAAAAGAAATAGGGAGTTGAAAAAAGTAAAATAGTGGGAGAACCACACAAAAGAGTGAGGAAAAAAAAAGAAAGAGTGAGTGTACTTTTGTTAAGAAAGGAGTGTTGTGATGAATTGGAGGAGGGGATGCCTTTGATCCTGCTCATGCACAAAGATCATGTTTTGCTTACTAATGAACTAACCTCTTATTTGCCTAGTTCTATTTCTTCTCTTTTTTAAGGTTATGATGACATCTTCTCTGAGGAGTTGCCTAGTGAATTGACACCACTAAGAGGCATTGAGCATCAAATTGACCTTATTTCGAGTTTACAATTGCCCAACAAGACCGCCTATAGAAGCAATCAGGAGGCCACTAAAGAACTTCAAAGATAAGTGGAGGAGTTGTTTGAAAGAGGACTTGTGAAATAAAGCTTGAGTCTATCTGCGGTCCCGGTCATTCTAGTGCCAAAGAAAGATGGACTTGGCGCATGTGTGTGGATTATAGAGCCATCAACAAGATAACGGTAAAGTATTGTCATCCTATTCCTAAATTAGATGATATGCTTGATGAATTATGTGGATTTTTTATGTTTTTCCAAGATCGATATGAGGAGTGGTTACCACTAAATCCGGATAAAACTAGGTGATGAGTGGAAGACGGCCTTCAAGACCAACTTTAGTCTCTATAAATGGCTTGTCATGCCTTTCGGCTTGACCAATGCTCCTTCAAGCTTCATGAGGATGATGAATCATGTGCTTAAATCTTCATTGAGAAATTTGTTGTAATGTACTTTGATGACATTCTTATCTATAGATATTCTCTTGATGAACATTTTAATCATTTTAAAACAAGTGTTTGATATCTTGAGAAAGGAAATTTTTTTTACTAACTTGAAAAAGTGCTCCTTTTGTGTTGATAAAGTCATATTCCTTGGCGTCGTGGTGAGTGCAAATTGTGTGGAAGTTAATGAGACTAAAATGGAGGCCATTAAGAATTGGCTCACTCATAAAAACATTGGTGATGCGAGAGGTTTCCATGGGTTGGCCAGTTTTTATAGGATACTTATGAAAAGATTTAGTACCATAGCCGCACCATTGACTAAAGTGATAAGGAAGGATAAGCCACTTGTGTGGGGAAAAATAACAAGAAGAAGTTTTTGTGAAATGGAAAGAAGTGCTTAGTTTTACACCTCTTATTCAATTGCCCAATTTTAATAAAACTTTTAAAGTTGAGTGTGATACAAGTGGAGTGGGAATCGGAGCCGTGTGGATGCAAGATGAAAAGCTCATGGCCTATTTAAGTTAGAAGCCTAAGGGAGCCACTGCCAAATACCCCACTTACGATAAGGAGTTGTATGTTTTGGTGAGGGGATTGGCCAATTGGCAACACTATATTTGGTCAAAGGAGTTTGTTATCAAAACCGAGCACCAATCTTCGAAACATCTCAATATCCAAGAGAAGTTGAATGTGTGACATGCTAAATGGGTGGAAGTCCTTGAAACATTTCCTTATGTCAACCATTATAAAAAAGGGAAAGAAAATGTGGTGCCAGATGCTTTGTCAAATAAGTCTATGCTTCAATCAAAGAGACATGTCTTGTTGAATACTTTGGGGTCCAAGCTCATGGGTTTTGAAAGCATGAAAGGAATATATGCTAATCACTACTATAGATTAGGTGTTTTCAAACCACCAAAACGGTCGCATGTCGGTCGGCTAGCTGCATGACATCCGATAAAAAGTAGCGGTCGGATAACTGATGGTCGGAATACACTGTCCGACCGACGCAGTCGGACAATGCGACCGCCAAATGGTGGAGCAGAAGTCGGTCATGTGTTCTTAATACATCAATTTTTGGAAATCTATCCGACTGAGTCGGTCCAACATAGTGATTTCTGGGAAAAATTTGTTCATCTATCCGACCAACTCGATTGGACATAGCAATTTTTGGAAAAAAATTGTTCACGTGTCCAACTGAGTTGGTCAGTCAGAGCAATTTCAGGGCAACATTTACCCAGATTTTCGACTAAATCGGTCAGAAATCTGGGTAAAACCTGCAAAATAAAAGCTGTAATTAGAGCTCCACCACCTGTAAATGCAGTAAATCCAACAACCAATAAACAACAGGCTTCTACAAGCCATAATTTTTTCCAAACAAGGTTTATTGCCTTTAAACGAAAAGTCTAACAAGTGAAATAATTAACATCAACACTTCATAACGATGAAACAAGTTAAACTAAACTAACCACAAGTCTAACAATCAAACAAGTTTAACATACCTAACCACAAGTCTAACAACAAAACAAGTTAAACATAAACCAACAACAAGTCTAACAATAAAACAAGTTAAACATAAACCAACCACAAATCTAAAACATATATCTAAAAACATCTATAATTCATTACTACTCCATTTCCTTGGAATTAGACTCAGACGACGAAATGTATCGACGTTTTCTCTTGCCTTTGCCCTTGATCTTTCTCTTGCCCTTGCCCTTTCTCTTTCCATCATTCATAAAGTTCATCATTATATCCTGCATCGCTTTCATACTTGCCTCATTACATCGACTATCTTCTTCGCTCTCTCTCCATAGAGCTTCGACTTCATTGCGCAACGAGACTTCCACAGATAGATTAAGTGAACTAGAAGTAAGTGTCAAAGAAACCTGGATTCAGACGATCTGAGGAATATTTTGATCCAAGAGCGTATGCATTTTCCTTCTTTACCCCACCATTCACCTCCAACCATAATATTGTTTCCTTCTCAAGTGTCATTGAAGTTGGGGTAGTGCTACCTGTTGGCACCCAAACTTGTCCCTCCTTTTTTTAAATTGGCTATAATTTAACTTAAAGGTGCAATTTAGCTATTTGTGCAAAATATGCACTAGAAGCATGCATTTATGTGTGTTATCCCTCTATTTATATATTATATACTTAAGTGTAGCTATATTACGTAACTTTTGCATCATTTAGGCTATTTGTCAAAATTGTTACTATTTGTTAAATTAGTACATTTATAATATTAGTGGTTATATTATATAATTACGTCATTTAAGCTACATGTCAAGTTTGTTTCGATTTGTGATTATTTGTGCAAATTAGTAATTATTTGTGATTACATATATTTAAATAATTTTATTTGAGCTTATTTAATAATTATTTGTGTATTTTATAAAATATGTATATCTTTATTTTTATTTACACCTTTAAGTTGAATATTGGCCAATTAAAAAGAAAATGTCCAAATTCATTTTAATTATTAGTTATTCCATATTTCAAAATTCCTATCAAAATCCTCCATTTATTTGTATTTATCTTATTTATTAAATTATATTTTTCCTTTCTGAACCTAGACAAGTGTTCGTCTAGGTACGGTAATAATTCTATTGAAATTTTCTTTTCCTCTTATTTTATTCTTTTGAATAAATCTTTTTTTTTTTAAATCTCAATCCTACTTTGAATCTAGACTAAATGAAGCCTAGATACTTCATGTCCAAGTTCATCCCCCCAAAACCATATCTCCTAAATCATTTTCAATCTTCCCTAATCTCTCCATAATTCACTCCCTAATCAAAATCTTATCCTAATCTCTAAAATCATTCCCAAAATTCCCTCAATCTCCTAATCCCTCAATCTCCTCCCTAAATCCTATATACACTACTACACACTCAATTACACAGCAGAGACACACTTCACCCAAAACCAAGACCCCATGGCAGACCCCATATTTTTTGTTCTCTTCCCACTTCACTTCTCCATCAACAAAAAAACCATACACAGTCACATTTACACACAGCACATCAGATTTCACATCCCCAATCCATCAATCTCCTTCATCCACACTCACACACAAAATTCATCAGCACAAACACACAGAATACACACACCCACAGTCGAACAAAAGCCATGACTTAAATATCACACGACACCAATATTCCATCTTCCAATTTTGCTTACCACAGAGAAAACCAGTACTCCCACACGTCGTCACACCACTCAAACGACCAGACCTTCACCACCAATTACATCACCATCCGATCTTACAATCCAAAATCAGTAAAATACATATACCAGCACAAGTCACGCTTTTCCCTCTCCTTCACGCCTGCCAAGCAAATACCAAAACGCACACACCATAATAGAAACAGAGGGAGTAGGGATCGAGAACACATAAAAGGAGATTGGGGAAATTGGGTCAAGGCTGTTAAAGTCACCGCACCATCGAAAAATCTCACCGGCACAGGACAAAGGAAAATGGGGAGGTAGAGCAGTGGCGATATCGGAGTAGCAGTGATGCCACCACCTGCTCGTTGGTGTCGCTCCTCCCCATTCATTAACTGCTCTGTTCATATGTTTGGGACTTGGAATCTTGCATTATTATGGGTTAATTGTTTCACTGATATTTGTTATGTTGTTCTTGTTACGCCTTTGCCTTGTTTGTCTGATCTGTAGGTGGATGCAAATTCCCCGGTGATTGTTGACTGAAACAGAGCAGCGGAGCGGTAGCGACGCCACCAGGCAGTCGCCCCTCCGCCTCCCGTCAGTTAATTCCATCGTTGTTCGCTGGTTAGGTCGCGTATCGTCGTTTGACTTTGCCCTTCGTGTTGTTCTGAGCTTTGCTCGTCTTTGTTTAGAACTGGTCTTATCAGTTTGGGACATTGTGATTTTTATCCGCTATATAAGTTTTACTCATATATGTTTTTCTGGAACTATTAAGTATTACTGACTTTTGTTTGAGAATTTGGTGCAGCTCCTTTGATGTTATCGCATTTGATTTTGGTCTCAATCTGAACCTTACAGCACTATTTGGAGGCTTATGAAAATATACTTATTTGAGGCCTAGATAAGGAAATTGACAGACAAAGTATTGACGGACTCAATATCAAATATGGCCAAGGAAAATAAATTATTTGAGGCCTATTTGATTAGTTTGAACATGATACTACACTTGAACAACCCATCCCTCTATCTCTAAAACAAAACAAAAAGGCTATGATGACGTGTATAAGTCGTTATTACTAACGAGCCGGTGATGGAGTGATGAGACCGGTACTTGGCATGGCAACACGACCGGCCGGCGTGTTCGCAGCCGTATCGACGTCTCTAACTTCCACCCAATTCAAACACACCTGAGCCGACACTTTCAAAAATCCCTTTCCCCCTTTATTTTAAAATTGATTATTAAAACTATTATTATTATTACTGTTATTATTACTCTTATTCTTATTAGTATTGTTATCACTATTATTATTCATCATTATTTTAAATTTTTATTGTTATTATTATCATTATTATTATTACTTTGAAATACTTTTATTATTGTTACTATATTCATTATTATTATTATTATTATTATTATTATTATTATTATTATTATTATTATTATTATTATCATCATTCTTATTATTATTTTTATTATCGTTAATATTATTTTTATTTTCATGTTTTTGCGAGGTACATCGTGGTTGAGTTACAAAAAGCTAACACCTTATAAAATTCCCTTTCCCCTTTATTTTTGAATTATTATCATTATTTTTATTATTATTATTATTTACTAATATTATTATTATTATTTATTAACCTAATTTCATTTGATTTTTGCAAGGCACTTTTAATTCTCCAAGGAAGAAGCCAATTAGCAAATTCATATCTTTTATTTAATATTATACGCATAGTATTTAAATTATCTTTTAGTTAGTTAGTTAGTCTGTTTGCTCATGTACTTGTTCGAATGCGAATTATAAGTCCGGCCGGTAACCACATTTGGTGGAGCTCGAGAGGTGCCTAACCCCTTCCTCTCGAGTTAACTTGAACCTCTTACCTGAATCTCTGACTCGTAGATTAACCCGGAGTTAATTATTTAAATGGAATTAGGAATTAATAGGTGACCTAATATGCCTAGGAAATTTATTAGGTGGCGACTCCAAAACTTAAACTCAAACGAGTTATCCAGTCAAATCCGAAACCCGACTCGCCTCGAGTTGAGTCCAAAATTGGGTATGACAGAATGGTTACTCCGCTGGGGATATCAAGGTTCAAACCATAACGGACTTTAAATTGGGATTATTTACTTGCTTTATATTCATTTATTTCGATACGAACTTTTTCCTTCTTTTTTCTTTTGCAGGATTAAGGTTTAGTTTTTATTTATGTGTTTTATTCTTGAATTATGTGATTATATTTTATTATTTGTTCATGTCACTCACACCTCCCCCACTCCTGGGAAATGACACTTTACACACACACGGCGATTACGTGGATCCCACGATCGCTTCACCACCAAAACACATGTTAAGAAGGACATGTTGGAATATAGTTGGTCCGTGGTACAGCCAAAATTTTCAAATGATCCCACTCCTTGGTCGTCCGTCTTGGGGAACCGTGTCTAGAATTACCCCACTCTCAGTCTAGAAATCATGCATTATGTCATATGTAGGACCATTTTGACTGCGGCTCGTCTCTAAGTCTATTAGTTCACCGTATTTGAATTAACCGAACGGATTTTCGACCCTATGGGACATTTAAATATGTTATGTGTGTATTTATTTAAAGTTGAACGAGTCTAATGTAGACCATTTGTTCATATAACAAAATCAATTATTTCTAAAATCGTTATTTCTACATTTATTCAAACGACCCCAACTATTTTACAAAGTTATTTTTGGGTTATGAACGAAATTAATTTTTTTCTACTTATATGAAAATAAAATCATAGATTTTAAATTAATTTTTTCTACTTTTAATGTAACAAGAATAATTATTATTTCTATTTACCTAAAACAAAATATTGTATAAATTAATTATTTTATAAAATTATTTTTTATGTTGATTTTGCGTTATGAGAACAATTGGGATGATACAAAATACACATTCAAATTTTAGATACCATAATCAAATTAGGAAGGCTTAACATCCTTGGTATGTTAAAGTCCATTAGCCAACCTCGTCCAAAAGCGTCATCATATGACGTCTATCATGCATATTATGTGTATTGATCTGCTTTGCATGTAAAAATATTTGACTTGTTGTTTTATGTGTTAGTTTTACTCCCACTCCCGAGGTTGATTTGTGCATTTATTTCAAACTGATGCATTTTTGAACTTGTGCATATCATGCATACTTTCCGCCACTCCTTGCAACTTTCTAAATCGTGCGTTGGAAATACGATGGTTACAACCATCCTTTCCCTTACATAAAAACTCCTTTAGGGTGAACGACTTGGAATTTATTCAATCCGAGACGTTCCCGCTCCCGAGGCGTCCGCTTGTAGCTAACTTCATTCCTTAGTAGCGGCATTAGGAATCACGCATCATGACATATCATTAGCCGGTTTGTTCTCAAGTCCAATAGGCCAACTTGTTCAAACAATCTGAACGGGTTTTTAACCCTCAAAGAGCGTTAGACATGATTTATTTGCATTTACTTAAAGGATTAAACGTGCAAATATAGACCGTTTATTAACATTGTTCTGCATTCAGTGCCATTCAAAGGCACAAAGGTTACCTAAGAGGCTTTAAAAAGCCCAAAGTGAATCAGAAATGATTGTTTATTCCTACACGGTCGGAATTACTCTGTATTCAATGCCATTCAAAGGCACAAAGGTTACCCAAGCAGCTTCAAAAGCCCGAATTAAATCAGAAATGATTGCTTAAACAATCAGAGGTACTCTGTATTCAATTCCATTCAAAGGCAAAAAGGTTACCCGAGCAGCGTCAAAAGCCCGAACTGAATCAGAAATGATTGCTTAAACAATCAGAGTTATTCTGTATTCAATGCCATTCAAAGGCACGAAGGTAACCGATGAGGCGTCAAAAGCCCAAATTGAATCAGAAACGACTGTTTATTAAACAATTGGAATCATTCTGTATTCAATGCTATT
The DNA here is from genome assembly GCA_029990575.1 of Petunia axillaris subsp. axillaris. NCBI lineage: Eukaryota > Viridiplantae > Streptophyta > Magnoliopsida > Solanales > Solanaceae > Petunia > Petunia axillaris. Next base: position 3,453,536 of record JARKNS010000001.1, on the reverse strand, counting down.
CAAAGGTATTAAATGGTAATCAAAGAGGCCTCAAAGGCCCAATTTGAAACAGAAATAACCACTTGATAGACGGGACGACACATAATGCACATTTATCCTCTAAGCATTATATAAAGACTTGACATCCTTGGCATGTCACAAGTCCATTAGCAATTTCCTTCTAAAGTGTCTAAAGGGTTCTCAACTCACAACGACACATCTCCTCATATCCTCTGTCGCATTGTTTTCAAAACCTGTGTCGCACGTTGATCATTTTGCTCACAGTGAAGCGAATCTTAGTTATTTTTCTTCTCCCTTTTCCTATCATCCTTCACCTTTTCCAAAAGATCATGGCCACTAGAACGTTTGACATGGTTGTTCAAACCCCTCAGTAGCTTAGAGATTGGTGGGAAAACCTAAGCATAGATCAACAAGACCGAGTTAAAGTGGTGTTAGGGAACCTAGTTTCACTAATGGAATACACTGCGGTAGAAGGGATGATAGAGGCAGCAATACATTATTGGGATGCAGACCGAGTAGTTTTCCACTTTGGGAGTGTAGAGTTGACACCACTACTGGAAGAAATAGGTGAGTTAACTCAATTACCATTTGAAAATGAAGAAGTCTTGATGCCTAAGAACATTACACCCGAGGAGTTCTTCGAAATGGTAGGGTTTAAGCATGAGTTGGGCACAGACAGTATACGGCAATCGGAAATTTCTATAACTTCCCTATACATCAAAATTGGGTATGGAGAGGCATTTCAAGAATCCAAAGACTATTTTAGTATTAACCAGGCAGATTGGTAAGAGCGGAGGGTACTTGGTTTTGTCACCATTTTTCTAGGGACTATCGTCTTTCCACAGCACAAAGGATGAGTTGATGTTTGCATGGTCACAATTGTTGATGTCTTACTCAAAGACACTAACAAGAACTACGCTTTGGTACCGATGATTATTGCAGAGATGTACCGAGCTTTAGAGAGATGCAAGAAGGGCGCTGGTTTCTTCGAAGGTTGCAATTTGCTTTTACAAATTTGGCTGATGGAGCATTTGCAACGGATGGCTAGCATAGACCAAGCTTTCCATTCCATACCAAGAGAAAACTACCTCTTGACTCATACCGCCCGCATGGACAATCCTTTTGGGAAATGGGACCAACCGACAACCGCCAACGGTTGGCACCAAATGTTCTGTCAACTGACACCTGAGAACATTCAATGGATGTTTGATTACTTTCCCAGCACAACAGTAGTCGCACGATCCAAAAAACTCATTTCTCATCTTAGTGGGCTTTAGAGGAGTTTATCCATACACTCTTTTGAGGACACTTAGACAAGAAGGGAGAAAGAAGACTGTACCCCAAATTGCAGACATCAGAGGTTTTAAAGCAAATATTCTCGGATGAGTGATATCGTTCAAAGACAAGATAATATAACTTTGGAAAGAAAGGCAACGAATGGGAATCGAGACTATGAGACGAGACATGTTTGACATTGGCTATGATGAAAACTATCCAGACTGGCTTAGGAAGGACATAGCAAGGGCAATTCAACCAAGTGCAACAACAATAAGGAAAAGGAATGCTGATGAGTTAGAATCTGAGTACAAAAGGTTACGCAAACAAGGGCACAAGGTAAAATAGCAAAGAAGCAAAGCTTGGTCGAAGCAAAGAACGAAGAAAAAGGCAAATGGCACAGCAAGGCAGAGCTCCTGACAAAGCGGATAGAGTCTATTGGAGTATGGGCTGGCGAGGGGATGAACTCTGTGGTAAACAAAGGAATAGAGGAGAAAGGAAGAAAGGCTTGGGAAATGTTGAAGAACTTCACATTTGACATATCCCGGCTCTTAACTGATGCAGACAATATCATCTTCCAAGGATACTCATCAGAGGCAAGCTTGTCCGAGAATGACTCGACCGAGGAAGAAGAAGAAGAATCTTCTAGGGAAGGATCAGCATAAAAGATGTTCACCTGGCCATGATCTAAACCTCTAAACAGTGTTTTCTTTCTCTTATGTTGTTTCAATATCAGCCGATGTAACAAAAGTCCAATAAATGCAATATTGTCTTTATGCTTCACATTTTGTTAGCAAGTGAACTGATGCATGTGGCACAAAGCGTTTTTCAAAAATCATCGTGCGTAAAACGATTCTTCATATTGTAGGATGCATTTCTTATTTGATATGTGTGCATTGCATGAATTTATCTGTTGTTCTAGGTCTCTAAAAGAATTCTTTCTCCAAACTTAAATCGCCTACCGAGGCACCTCCTCTCTACTCTATGATCCAATCTTTCGCATGCCCAAACTGTCTCTAAATTCACCTATCAAACTCAAAGTCTATTACCAAAAGGTTGGCTCAAGTTGAATACCAAGGCAAAAGACATGGTTAAGCGAGCGCACTTGTCAAGGATTTACTGAACTAAGGAGTTCTTCACAGCAATTCCCACTAGTCCTCTCCTATCTCTAAATTACCTCCACTGCACTACAAACTACCAGTAACGCTAGCCAGCCTGAAAATACGAGCCTTTTCAAAAGAGAAAAAATAAAGTCTTTTTTGTCAAAACCATTCAAGACCCTACCTTCAACCACTATCAGACAGAGCCACCATTTTAACCCCTACCCTCGTATACCACTTAAATATCCCAACAACAATCAACCCACTCGACCTATATTCCACATCCCAGCACTAAACCGTCCACCATACCAGCAAAACACTCAATCCAACTACTAAAATACACTACCATACCTTCTAGGCCTCTCCCTCATGCCAACCACAGACCAAAAAGAAACTACACCCCAGCCCACACTCAATTGTTCGAAAAATTGGAAACTGTGGGGTTTATTGTCCCAAGCACCTCAATTGTTCAATCGAGCAATATGAGAGAAAATTGAAATAGCAATGAGAATGTTGGTCAAACTCGAAGGCACACATGACTCGCCTTAAGACCTTTTGACACCGACATCCAAGGATCATTTTTGTTGCACCTATCTACATAGTCACACCACTTACAATACATGACTGTGACCCAAAGCACTTTCCAACTCATCCAAGCATTCAAAGAGCCAGTGAAGGATGATATTAGAAAGACAGAGGTGCAGCAAATACTTGCGCACAACAACCAAAAACAAGCAAACCAATTCAACTCGAAAGGAGAGGCAGAGACACAATGACAAAGCCATCATTATATGATGAACCTGGAGACCCCTAGAGCATTTGGAAGCATATCGCTATCCACTGGCAAGATGAAGCAAGACGGTGAAGTCATTTAAGACTCCTACCATAGCAAAGGTTGAGCAGAAACAAAAGCATAGGAGAATGGACTTCTTGGAGCAATCTTGGTCTAAGGTTTTATTGGGGTGATATGAAGTGTAATGGTGACCATTACAAAAGGTCGTAGCAATCTAAGAGTATACATGATATGCAGCCAACCTACATCGAGTTCAACGGCTCAACAATAAGATATTACCCAACATGGGAAGTTGGCGTAAGGACTATATTGCGGCAATTGGTTGACAAGCATGAAAGACACTAAGTATCTCTTCGAGAACATAGCCATCATGAAAAGACAAATTTGGAAAGAAATGATGACAAATGCACTCAGGGTCCTGGTATTCGACAAAAGCCAACATCATTTTCTGTCACACAACACAATCTATTCCTTACACAACATCTTTACCACCTTTCATTGACACTCAACTCCTCATCTCCCACTTAAACAAGCGACGGTCATTCGGCCAAAATCCTCGCCTTGATTTCTACATAAGGCACTTAGGCGATCTCTTGTGATATCTGTAGGATCCATCGCAACCACCTAATTCAAGTGATAATCCGTCATCCACGGTCTAGGCATCCTCTTAATCTCATGTATCATTTTTACTTCAAGTCTTTGCTAATACGCCCACACTCTTTTGTGTATTTTACCACTTTGCTAGGGTTGCCTTGCGTTTGAACACTGAAATCGGTCAAGAATCTGCATTCGTCAAAAAGCCAAAATGGCAAGCCAGCCTAAAAACACTTTCCTCTGCAACAAAGTCCTTCGAACCACCAGCATATAACACCAAGAGCATTCAGACAATCCCAACACCCTACAACTTGCATTATACTCACACGAGAATCACAACCAAAGAAATCCAATCACTATACAACCAAAGCTAGCAAAACTCACAACCTTACACTGCACCCAACTTACACAATAAACAACCTCCCCTCCGTCAAGAATTCCAAATCATAACCTTATCAGGGCTAAACACAATGAAAGACATACCAAAAGGATAAAACCTCACGCCTTTGTTCCTTAAGCCCGATTAAATGACATTGTAACCGGCAGACAAACTACTCCTTAGATACCCATTCCTGAATTCGATCCAACAAGATCTACACTCATCACTCAAACATTCCCATACTATGACACCGCAAAACATCCAAGTCTGATTGACCAAAGCAAAACATTAGTACAACAACAACCAATAAAAGGGAAACTCTAACTCCCTAACCACGAACACACTTTCTACAAAGGCCTATCCACCCAAAGTTAGCTCCATACTTTTGAAAGCACGACCTAAGACAAATACAATTCAAGACAATCTCCAAATTCAACAAAATCCAAATATCAAACCCTCAATCTGAAAATATCCACATACTCATAGTCATCAATACATCCCATCACCACACTAAAGGTGAATGCAGACGCTAGCCAATACATTGGTGTTTAGTGCAATGTAACCAACTTTTCTCGGTGATCTGTCATAAATAATAAACTGGGGCAGAATTTTGAGGATCCCCTCAAAAATTCCCAAAAGACGCAGATTTGACACTGGGGCAGAAATTTTTGAGATCCCCTCAAAAATTTCACCAAAAGTCCTAACAATAGCAACATGATAGCCTCCTTAGTACATTGCATGACATACAATAGCATTCTACCTGTTGCACTTTACTCTTGATGCATCGACTGAGGGTACACAGCCCGATGTCGAATTTTCATTTAAATTAGCTGAGGGTACACAACCCAAACCGTCGGTTGAGGGTACACAACCCGATACCGATTTGTCATTTTAAATTAGATGAGCGCATACAACCCGAAGCGTCGATACACAGCCTGATACCGACTTGTCATTTTAAATTAGCTGAGGGTACACAGCCCAAAGCGTCGGTTAAGGGTACACAGCCTGATACCGATTTGTCATTTTGAATTAGCTAGGGTACACAGCCCAAAGCGTCGGTTGAAGGTACACAGCCCGATACCGGTTTGTCATTTTAAATTAGCTGAGGGTACACAGCCCAAAGCGTCGATTTGGGGGTACACAGCACGATACCGATTTGTCATTTTAAATTAGCTGAGGATACACAGCCCAAAGCGTCGGTTGAGGGTACACAGCCCGATACCGATTTGTCATTTTAAATTAGCTGAGGGCATACAACCCGAAGCATCGGTTGAGGGTACACAGCCCGATACCGATTTGTCATTTTAAATTAGCTTAGGGTACACAGCCCAAAGCGTCGGTTGAGGGTACACAGCCCGATACCGATTTCTCATTTTAAATTAGCTGAGGGTACACAGCCCAAAGCTTCGGTTGAGGGTACACAGCCCGATACCGATTTGACATTTTAAATTAGCTGAGGGTACACACCCGAAGCGTCGACTGAGGGTACACAGCCCGATATCGATTTGTATTTAATTTTGCCGAGGGCACATAACCTGATGTACCGACAGAGGGTACACAACCCGATGTCAAACCTGACATCGCGGAGGGTACACAGTCCGATGCAAATTTTGACATTGTAACCGGAAGACGGCCTGGAGGGTAGATAGCCCGTTGAAAGGACAACATGACAAAGGGTGTGCAACCAAAATGAAAGAATGATAGGAAAACCTTCATGGAATGGTACACAGCTCAGTATAAAAGAGTATACAGCCCGACGTGACAAGCACACATTTTAGAGGACAAAAAGCAATGGACATACAATCCTGCATCACACTGGCGAGATGATCCAACAACAGTTCAGCACGACAAGGCAACTACCTCCTGACGAGAAGCACTTAGAAAATGGATATCCCCCAGAAGAGAGGCATACATTCCCTAGCACTAAGCACCTGAAAGCGGACCAGACAAAGGAGAGCTCAACTCAACAGGGAAGTTTACTTTATCTCTATTTTTTATCTCAAATTGCATTTATCGTAATCTTACTGTAGGGGCTCCCCGTTCTCCCGACAAACCCCTGCGCCCTACTCTCAAACCTGCTCCCAAAATCACCACCAATTGTGCAACTACAAAACCTCAAATACATTCCAAAGCGCTCAAAGCCACGGTTCCATACCCCCACCGATGATCCACCTAATCCTTCCTTGCTGATTCGGTACCAGCTCTGTATTCCTTCCTATTTGTGCCTATTTATTTGAATCGTGCGTACTCATCGTGCTTTACTCCTCAATATGCCTCCGTTCATTCGAGATAAAGTTAAGGCCAAGATGACTCCTTTATCGAGCTATAGTGGAAAATGTGCCCATGTAAACCCCTCTTTATGGGTGTGTCGTGCACCACACCTTCATAACTAGGACGTTTACAAGCCTATTTCACCACACTCGATATCTCGATGTTATCTTGACTTTGACAACGCCTTTTGTCCTACCTGCAAATACCTATTCTTTCGAATTCTGAAATGCCCAAAAGCCAATCATTTCATGCCGTCATAAGTAATCTTCCTAATCCTTCATTGCGAATTAGGATGTCATTCCGCATTTCCTATTCGGCCCATTCAAGCCTATCTGCGTCAATCGTGCGTGTTTTCATGCCTAATTGTGCCCATCTATTTGAGTCGTGTGCATTTATAAAACTCGCTCCTCAAATCCTTCCCAGCTCAGTCAAGGCAATATGGAGGGAGATATTACTCATTTATCGAAATGAAGTGGAAACTATGTACCTATAAACTCCTCTTTATGGGTGTGTAGCGCGCCACATTTTCATAACTAGGACGATTAGAAGCCTCTTTTCCCACACTCGATCTGTTGAGGTTACCTCACCTTCGCTAGTGCTTTTACTTCATTTTTTATTTATCTCGCCAAAAGGCAAAGCACACATGAACCTAAACTTTACATACTTGAATAAGTTTAGTCTTTACATTCAAATCGTGCGCCATAAACATCTCATATAGGCAACACGCCATTCTAGAACTACACACGGCCTGATTCTCGTGAAACCGGAGATATGTAGGCAACTGAGAGATCGGGGTTCGGCCAAAAAACACCCCAAAACTCCCGTTTTCCTTTTAAAATCATTTTTGCCTCTCAGTCGTGACAAAATTGGCCGCACTGTAAAAGTCTTTGCCCGAAGACTCTTTCATCATCTCCGGGCAAAGAGAGGAAGCTGTTGACACCCAATTTTGTCCCTCCTTTTTGTAAAACTGTCTATAATTTAACTTAAAGGTGCAATTTAGCTAGTTGTGCAAAATGTGCACTAGAAACATGCATTTATGTGTGTTATCCCTCTATTTAAATATTATATACTTAAATGTAGCTATATTACGTAACTTTTGCATCATTTAGGCTATTTATCAAAATTATGACTATCTGTGAAATTAGTACATTTACAATATTAGTGGTTATATTATATAATTGCGTCATTTAGGCTACATGTCAAGTTTATTTCGATTTGTGATTATTTGTGCAAATTAGTAATTACTTGTGATTATATATATTTAAATAATTTAATTGAGCTTATTTAATAATTATTTGTGCATTTTATAAAATATGTATATCTATATTTTTATTTACACCTTTAAGTTGAATATTGGTCAATTTAAAAGAAAATGTTCAAATTCATTTTTATTATTAGTTATTCCATATTTCAAAATTCCTATCAAAATCATCCATTAATTTGTATTTATCTTATTTATTAAATTACATTTTTCCTTTCTGAACCTAGACAAGTGTTTGTCTAGGTACGTTAATAATTCTATTGAAATTTTCTTTTCCTCTTATTTTATTCTTTTGAATCAACCTTTTTTTTAAATCTCAATCCTACTTTGAATCTAGACTAAATGAAGTCTAGATACTTCTTGTCCAAGTTCATCCCCCCAAAACTATATCTCCTAAATAATTTCCAATCTTCCCTAATCTCTCCATAATTCCCTCCCTAATCAAAATCTTATCCTAATCCCTAAAATCATTCCAAAAATCCCCTCAATCTCCTAATCCCTCAGTCTCCTCCCTAAATCCTATATACACTACTACACACTCAGTTACACGACAGAGACACACACTTCACCCAAAACCAAGACCCCACGGCATAGCCCACATTTTTTGTTCTCTTCCCACTTCACTTCTCCATCAACAAAAAAACCATACACAGTCAAATTTACACACAGCACATTAGATTTCACACACAGTACCAATCCCCACTCCATCAATCTCCTTCATCCACACTCACACAAAAAATTCATCAGCACAAACACACAGAACACACACACCCACAGTCGAACAAAAGCCATGACTTAAATATCGCACGACACCAATATTCCCTCTTCCAATTTTGCTTACCACAAAGAAAACCAGTACGCCCACACGCTGTTGCACCACTCAAACGACCAGACCTTCACTACCAATTACATCCCCATCCGATCTTACAGTCCAAAATCACTAAAATACATATACCAGCACAAGTCACGCTTTTCCCTCTCCTTCATGCCTGCCAAGCAAATACTAAAACGCATACACCATAATAGAAACAAGGGGAGTGAGGATCGAGAACCCATAAAGGGAGATTGGGGAAATTGGGTCAAGGCTGTTAAAGTCACCGCACCATCGGAAAATCTCACCGGCGCAGGACAAAGGAAAAGGGGGCGGTAGAGCAATGGCGACGTCGGAGTAGCAGTGATGCCACCACCTACTCGTTGGTGTCGCTCTTCCTCGTTCATTAACTTCTCTGTTCATATGTTTGGGACTTGGAGTCTTGCATTATTCTGGGTTAATTGTTTCACTGCTATTTGTTATGTTGTTCTTGTTACGCCTTTGCCTTGTTTGTCTGATCTGTAGGTGGACTCGAATTCCCCCGTAATTGTCGACTGAAACAGAGTAGCGGAGAGGTAGCGACGCCACCAGGCAGTCGCCTCTCCGCCTCCCATCTGTTAATTCCAACGTTGTTCGCTGGTTGGGTCGCGTATTGTCGTTTGACTTTGCCCTTCGTGTTGTTCTGAGCTCTGCTCGTCTTTGCTTGGAATGGGTCTTATCAGTTTGGGACATTGTGATTTTAATCTGCTATATAAATTTTACTCATATATGTATTTCTAGAACTATTTAAGTATTACTGACTTTTGTTTGAGAATTTGGTGCAGCTCCTTTGATATTATCGCATTTGATTTTGGTCTCAATCTGAACAGTACTGCACTATTTAGAGGCTTATGAAAATATACTTATTTGATGCCTACACAAGGAATTGACGGACAATGAATTGACAGACTCAATATCGAATATGGCCAAGAAAAATAAATTATTTGAGGCCTATTTGATTAGTTTGAACATGATACTATAATTGAACAACCCATCTCCGTATCTCTAAAACAAAACAAAACAAAACGACTATGATGATGTGTATAAGCCGTTATTACAAGCGAGCCGGTGATGGAGTGATGAGACCGGTACTTGGCATGGCAACACGACCGGCCGGCGTGTTCGCAGCCGTATCGACGTCTCTAACCTCCACCCAATTCATACACACCTGAGCCGACACTTTCAAAAATCCCTTTCCCTCTTTATTTTAAAATTGTCATTATTAAAATTATTGTTATTATTACTGTTATTATTACTCTTATTCTTATTAATATTGTTATCACTATTATTATTCATCATTATTTTAAATTATTATTTTTATTATTATCATTATTATTATTACTTTCAAATACTTTTATTATTGTGACTATATTTATTATTATTATTATCATTCTTATTATTATTTTTATTATCGTTAATATTATTTTTATTTTCATCTTTTTGTGAGGTACATCGTGGTGGAGTTACAAAAAGCTAAGACCTTATAAAATTCTCTTTCCCCTTTATTTTTGAATTATTATCATTATTTTCATTATTATTATTTACTATTATTATTATTATTATTATTATTATTATTATTATTATTATTATTATTATTATTTATTAACCTAATTTCATTTGCTTTTTGCAAGGCACTTTTGATTCTCCAAGGAAGAAGCCAATTAGCAAATTTATATCTTTTATTTAATATTATACGCATAGTATTTAAATTATCTTTTAGTTAGTTAGTTAGTCTGTTTGCTCATGTACTTGTTCGAATCCCAATTATAAGTCCGACCGGTAACCACATTTGGTGGAGCTCGAGAGGTTCCTAACCCCTTCCTCTCGAGTTAACTTGAACCTCTTACCTTAATCTCTGACTCGTAGACCAACCCGGAGTTAATTATTTAAATGGAATTAGAAATTAATAGGTGACCTTATATGCCTAGGATATTTATTAGGTGGCGACTCCAAAACTTAAACTCAAACGAATGACCCAGTCAAATCCGAAATTCGAGTCGCCTCGAGTTGAGTCCAAAATCGTGTATGACACTACCACATTCGGATGCCTGACTTGCCATTCTCGCGTCATAGGCTACTTGAGAGTTTTCCTGAAATAAATTTAATAACAAGAATTAGATGTACAAATATTGAAGAATTATACAAACAAGTTGGAATTTAAAAACTTACAAATATGATTCTAGCCCGGTCCTCGACCCACACTTCTTTGCCTTCTTTGTTCTTATATACATGTCTCTTCTTAAAGAGCTCGGGCACAAGTATTGGCCGCCCTTCTTCCTTTTCCAACAAAATTAAGAAGAGGACAAGTTAGATAAAATATTAATAAGTGTTAAATTAAACAACACATATAATATTTAATAAGTTAAAATTTTCATCCGCTGAGTCACAGCACTTAACTGAACCCGCGGTGTGCAATGATCCACCTGCTTCGGAGGCTCGTATTGCCTTTCCTTGGGTGCTCTTCTTCTGAAATTCTTCACTCCCCTAGTATTCCGTCAGTTCCGCCCAAGGTTCCGGGTATATCCAATCAGGCTTCTTTCCGCTGTTCCGACAATTATACATGGAATCTTTGACTCTATCTGCGAATTTGAAGAAGAAATTGCTTCGCATTTTCCCATCAAATGATGGATGCCACACACACTTTGTCTGAAATAATTAATAATACTAGATTTAAAAAAGTGATACTTAACTAAATTATTAATAAATAAAACATAGTTAATTCCTGAAAGGCGTCAAACATGGCCAGCTTTACTGGGAAGGGTACCTGACCCCAGGATGGCCACGCTTCTTTCCAATTAGCTCTTACGCATAGCGTAACTATTGGCATAGCCATGTCTGAGGAAGCAAAACTAGATAAAATTCACTAGTATTAATAAATATATTAAAAAATTAGTAAATTATACAACAGTATTAAATAGTTTAATACTAACAAAAGTAATACTTACCCACGATTACCCTCGGGAGAAATCCTCAACCTTCCTTATTCATTATATGAGCCAACTTCACCAATGTATCTACTCGAGCTCAGATCAGTAGGTGGTACAGAAGCGCCTACGGAATTGGATGGTGTAGGGTCGTCAGACTGCAATCTAGATACAGTAGGAGCAGATGATGAAGGGAATGGTAATGTACTGGAAGATGGCGAACGTATGGATGAGCGCATGCCATGTGGACGAACAACATAACCCGGATATGTAGGAAGTGACATTCCAGGGTAAGCCACAGGGGGTGCAGTGGAAAAACCAGGAGGATATGTAGACGGCGGAGATGTATGAAGCATATGAGGTACAGGAGTAGTAGTATGAATAGAAACAGAAGAGGAACTTTGAAACTTTTTTTTTTTTCTTAACCTTCCCCGTAGATGCCAAATCTATAAAATAAGCACAAAATATTATCACAATATAAGTACAATATTAATTTATATAATATACATTTATAAAGTATTACTAATAAATATAGTAAAGTAACAAACATAAAACCACCAACATGTCAATCATCATCATTTGTCTCAAGGTCATTGGCTAGTTCTTCTTCCTCGCTCGTCTCACTGTCATAAACAAATTCTTCCTCGCTCGTTTCAACATCATCCACATATTCGTCCTCCTCTTTTGTCCTAGATGTTCCTTCTCCAAAATTATTAGTTTTTTTCAACATCTAACCATCAAAACATCAAACTCTTCATAGATGCCTTCACTATGTTGCAACTGATCGGCTAATTCAATATTCGCAATCAGGGGAACAGTTGAAACCTCATTTTGAAATGCAACATCTAATACATCGTCTACTTCCACTCTTCCTACCGGCTTGCCTTTTAGAACAACCCACCAATTGGCCTGAGCTTTGGATTTGGCTTTGTTCTTGGTTAGTGGATAAGGAACGTACCACACTTGCTTCACATTTTGGGTAATGATGAAAGGATCATAATGTCCATATGACCTTCTGTGATTAACTTCAATTATTTTAGAACATGGGTTTATCCTAGTACCCTTAGGACACGGATCAAACCACCTGTATCGAAAAAACACCCATCTTTTATGAGGCCAACCTATTGTAAACTCTACTTCTAAAATTTCCTCGATCACACCATAATAATCAAAGTTTACATCCTGGTCACCAGTACACCTTTCACACACACAGCGTTGTTGTTAGTTTTCTACCCCAAGGATCATTCTTCAGTGTGAAACTTGTACTCATTAATAAAGTACTTAGATATCCTATTGTATCTATAATAAGACCCGTAAGATATATCATGCAACAATGGAATGTTTATGCCATTATTTGGAATGAGTACCTATATAATGTTCAAGATAGTTTTACACATTAAACCAACTATTATATAGATAAAAAATTTACGTATTATTTTATATAACACTTACTAATTCTCTAAACCAATCTAAAAATTTTCATAAACAGCAACAGCGCCAAATTCTCCAACAAAGTAACTGGATGGCGCAACAAAAAATCTTATTAGTTAAAATAATGATGGAACTTGCATGTTAGGCGTTAATGTAAAATAAATCATACTTGTAAAAAGGCTGGACATCAGGACAATTTAACAACACATGTGTTGTAGCTACTTTTATGTCCCAGTTAGTGAACTTTTTTACTTCGGGCAGTAACTTTCCTCTACCAGGTTGATTAAATATAGAAAATGGTGGAAAATTCGGATTATTGTGTTCTCCATCATCATGTCGATCCAGCCTATTTCTCAAACACGACACATTCTGATTGAAATAATATGAACAGAAATGAGAAGTTTATCTAGCCAGATATGCCTCACATATTGACCCCTCAATTTGGTTCATATTTTTCACGTCCCGCTTACACTTGCCAATATTTCTGCATAATATATTTATTAATTAATTTACTTAAGATAAATGAAAAATGAAGCTAATGATAATTTAAGGGACATTGCCTCTCGAAAGCATACATTCATCTACAGTGCACCAGGCCTCTTAGTCATGCTCTCCCGCAACATGAATTGGAGATATTCCATTACATTGAAGAAACCAGGCGGAAAGAGTTTTGTCAACTTAGTTGAAACTACAGGATATTTACTTTCCATCAACTTAAGATTCTCTTCCTTCAATGTCTTAGAACACAACTCATTAAAAAATAAGCTTGTCTCTGTAAGGGGTTCCCAAACTTTATCAGGCAAGCCATTGAATGTAATTGGGAGCAAGTTTTCCATGAGGGTGTGGAAATAGTGGCTTTCATGTGAGTCAACTTTTCTTCTATCATATCACACACCTTTTTAAGTTTGATGCATATCCATCAGGCATCCTCAAATTATTTACCAAATCATAAATCATTCTTCTCTCATCTAATTCGAATGTGTAACTGGCCTTGGCAGCCAAATCTTCTTGCCGACTTGAGATAAGTATAACTCAAGTCGCCTACAAAGTTCCTCAAGGTCCATCCTGGCCTTTACGTTATCCTTTGTCTTGTTCCTGACATCCATCACAGTATTAAAGATAACCTCGAAAAAATTCTGTCCAATATACATGGGATCCAGGTTATGTCCAAGAAGATTATCCATCCAATAAGACAACTCCCAGAAGATAGTTTGTTTAGTCTAATTATAGTCAATACCATAACCAGATACTTTAGATGGTCGTTGGTCAGTTACCTTTAGATACACGTTAACCCTATCCCAAATTTCTCGTCCAGAAAGCCTTTGCGGAGGCTCATCAAAATCAACCTGATTTTTCATAAATGCACTACTGTTATTCCTAAACGGATGATCCATTGCTAAGAATCAACGGTGCAAGTCGAACCATGTGTTCTTACTGCCATTTTTCAAAGTGAATGCTTTTGTATCTTTCATACAACAAGGGCAAGAAAACTTACCACCAATGGACCACCCAGACAACATTCCATATGCTGGAAAGTCATTTATGGTCTACATCAAAGAAGCATGTAGTTGAAAGTTCTGTTTCGTTGATATATCATATGTTTCCATACCATCATGCCACAATAAATTTAACTCATCAATCAAAGGCTGCAAAAATACATCAATCGAGGCTTTCGGGTTATTTGGACCTGGGATAATGAAATTCAAAGATAGATATGGACTAGTCATGCACATTTCAGGCAGAAGATTGTACATCGTGACGAATACGGACCAACAAGAATAGGGTGTAGAAGAGACATAAAATGGAGTGAACCCATCTGAACATAAACCCAACCTGATGTTTCTTGGTTTACTAGAAAATGCCGGATACACCCGATCAAAATGTTTCCATGCCTCACCATCTGACGGATGACTTAGAATGTCAGGTTGTTTTGTAAGATCATGGTGCCATCTCATATGAGGGGCAGAGCTCATTGATGAATACAGCCTCTTTAACCTAGGTATAAGGGGTAAGTAATGCATCGACTTAACAGAGGTCGGCTTATAAAACAACATGCAACAGTGGACACAATAATGAATTCTCTCTGAAGAAAGCCCAACCGTGAAACCAACTTCTTAGTGTAGTAATAATCAGTTGGTAATTCCATGTTTGTCGGATCAATTTCATTCATAAGGCCAATGATGGAATCCATGGCTACTTAAGATATACTAAAATCAGATTTAATACTTAACAATCTAACAGTAACTGACAACTTGGAATGCACTGAGCCTTCATACAATAGACAACTAGCTTCCTCTAACCGTTTATAGAAGAGTTTTGCCTCATCATTGGGAACGTGCTCAATAGTTGGTTGCGATGTACCCGGTTAGGATGGCTTTTCTGGGTACATCCCAAAAACATCATTAACCATATCATTCATTCGATAATTATCAAGATCTTTATTCACAAATGGACCACTCCCACCGCCATAAGCATTTTGAAAATTAACATCACCGCCCATATCATCAGACTCTCCATGATGAACCCAAACATAATAATTTGGCATAAAACCGTTCCTATAAAGATGCATTTCAACATCTACCAAATTTTATCCTTTTTTGCACTTGCATTTCACACAAAGACACTTAATCTGGCCATGCCATATAAAATCATCAAGTGCTTTCGCCTTTTCAATAAATTCTTGAAAACCTACTGGAAGTTCATTCCTCATCCCCCGCCTGCCCGGGATTATTTCTATTATACATCCAACTACTACTTTCATATTCCTACACAAACATTCTAAGTTTAAATAAATTGATATATAGATTAAATTGTAAATTTTTATAAAAAGTTATTGTGAAACACTACCAATTTGGAAAAGATCAAGTAATTGTACAATTTAAAAGTATTAGTAGTATTATATCATGTTCACATTTGGCTATTACTTTTATATTACCAACTAATTTGTACTCTAGGATTATCATTTAGTAATTAATAACACTTCTCATTTGCAACTTATATCTATTTCTTTGAAATGATAAAACTATTTACTTATCTATAATTAGTTGGAGCAATTTAAAATCCAATATTTCAAGAATCAAATGAAATAGAGTCAAAGATTACAAAATAGATATTTACAAATAATTTATTTCATCAATAAGATATTTTAAGTTGTTTAGCTACTATATTACTTATAGTTAATGTCTATTAAATTATAATATAAATAATTCATACATTACTAATCACTACATAAAATATTCATATTACTAATTACGGCTTAACTTATTTTCTAAAACCAAACGACCCTTCAAATTATTAATATATCCATCATTGTAACTACGTACAACTATATATAATAAATTTTCATATACAATAATGGAGCAATTCATTTCATTATTATCCATAAAAAATAAGTATAAAACAAATAAGATCAAACATAAAAATATTTAAATCTATCTTACCTATAGTAGAAGCAATATCAAATCAACTTCAACCCACAATTCAAAACTAATCCTAATTTTGTTTTGCTTTTCTTTGGCTACACTAAGCTTGACCAAGAATACTAGTTCAACAAAAAATTTTCATGTCCAACCCAACTACTAACAAAAAGGCATCAAGATTGAATCTTTTTTCAAAGTCCATTAGTAGTATCACTAAACCCCATAAAGAAAATAACCTTAAAATTATCATACTTATTGATTTTCAATTGTCATATTCTAGTTCTGAACCTAACACTTATTTTTGTTCACTAGACTAGAGCATATACAAATCTTGGTTGGTTTTGTAATAGTGAACCACTATTATGTCTTTGCGGCTACAACTTTAGTAAATTTTATGTGAAATTTCATCTTTGACATAGTGCTCACCACTTGTTTGATGAAATGCCTCAAAGAATCTAACTACCAAACTAAATACAAAATGAACAATTCTTTCTCAAAGCACTACAACAACATTTGTCCAAGCCCAACAACAATATTTACATCATTCAACAACAACACAACAACAACACTACACACCATATAAAAAGAAAAAATTAAAACCATATAAAAAAAAACTTACCTGCCGGAACTAGCGCCGTCGGTGATGCAATGCAGGCAGGCGGTGGATCTGCAAGACAAAAGGAAAAAATTTGGGGGTTAGGGTTTACAATTTGAAGGAAAAAATAAAAAATTGAAGGTTAGGATTTACAATTAGAAAACTTACCAAATTAGATGAATGGTGGACTAGGAAATTGAAAATAGGGGTGGGCAGATTTGTGGAGAAATCGGGGTGGCCGGATTTAGAGTGAAGAGAGAGAGTGAAGAAAAAGAAACAGAGAGGGAAATAAAGAGCTCTGCCCCTTTTTTGTATCTGCTTGGCGTCTGACCGCTGGGGTCGGATACTTTAAAAAAATAATACTCCCACCGTCCCAATTTATGTGGCACCATTTTCTTTTTTATTTGTCCCAAAAAGAATGGCATATTTCCTTATTTGACAACTATTTAATGCACCATCTCTATTTTACCCTTGTTGGGCCCTACATACTTTTAAAACTACCAACTACTTTTTTATTACTCAAATCTTCTCTCTCTTTCTTTTTCAAGGACAAAATTGAAACTTCACAAGGTCAACCTCTATTTTCTTAAACTCTGTGTCCAGTTAAACAATGCCACATAAAATGGGACGGATGGGGTATTTAATTGGAGTCTGACCGCTGCGATCGGATGTTTTAAAGAAAATTATTTTATATATATTAAATTAATTAACCGACCGCAGCAGTCGGATGGAGGGTTCCAACCGAATTTCAGTCAAAATAAGTCGGTCTAAAAATATAGTATGTTAAGTAGTGAATGATCCAGACTTTAGAGAGCTCTTTGTACTTGTGAGTTGGAAGAGAGGGGAAAGAGGATCACTAGATTGTGTGGTGAGGAGGAGCAAAGTGAAGACAACGAGAAGAAGAGATTTCATAAATTTGAGGAATTTTTGTTTAGAAATGGCAAGTTGTGTGTGTCTAACTCTTCTTAGAGGGAGTTCTTTATGAGGGAGGCTCATGATGGAGGGTTGATGGGGGTATTTTGGAATTGGAAAGACTATTGAGATCCTCAAGGAGATATTTTATTGGCCTAAGATGAAGGTAGATGTTGCAAGGGGGTGTGACCAATGCTTGAAGTGCAAACAAGCTAAGTCGAAAATACTTCCATATGGTTTGTACTCACCTCTTCACATTCCTTGAGGTCTTTGGCTTGACATTTTCATGGATTTTGTGTTTGTTTTGCCTGGACCAAAAGAGGAAAATATAGCATCTTTGTACTAGTTGATAGATTTTTCAAAATGGCACATTTCATTCCTTGTCATAAAGTGACGATGCATCTCATGTTGCTAATTTGTTTGTTGAGCATGTGCTTAAATTGCATGGAGTTCCTACAACTATTGTTAGTAATAGGGATTCCAAATTCCTTAGCCACTTTTGGAAAAAATTGTGGGGAAGGTTTGGCACTAAATTGTTGTTTTCTACTTCTTGTCACCGCCCAAACTGATGGTCAAACTGAGCTTGCTAATAAAACCTTGGGAACCATGCTTAGGGTCTTGGTTAAAGGAAAACTTGCATCTTGGGAAGATCATTTGCATTTGATTGAATTTGCATACAATAAAACCATACATACTTCTACTTACATGACTTATTTTGAAGTTGTATTTGGTTTTAACCCCTAACCTCCTTGAATCTCACCCCCTTTACCTCAAGATATGACTGTAAGCTTAGATGCTAAAGCAAGGGCTCACAAAATGAAGAAGCTTCATTAAAAAGTGAGGAAACAACTTGAGAAGAAGAATCAAGAGGTTGCCAAGAAAGCCAACAAGGGGGCAGAAGAAGATGATCTTTGAGCCGGGTGATTGGGTTTGGGTCCACTTCCGAAAAAAGAGGTTTCAAAATAAAAGAAAAAGAAAGTTGATGCCAAGAGGTGATGGCCCTTTTCAAGTCCTTGAGGGCCTCAAAGACAATGCATACAAGATTGATTTTCCAAGTGACTGTCAAGTGCACAATACATTCAATGTGTGGGACTTGTCTTCTTTTGAGGTTGATGATCAAGCGAATTCTTGGTCGAATTATTTTCAAGAATGGGGGAATGATGCAACCCGACCATGACTAGACCCTTTATGAGAAGCTAAGCGAGGGAGTTGCAAGAGCTACAGGGTCTGTTCTTAAAACTGGAACTACTGGAGCTGTTATTAGGTGATGCATGACCAGTTTGCACACTCTCTGTTTCTGGAGTTGAAGTTGTTCATCGCGATCACGAAGATGCAAGCGCGATTGCGAAGGAGTCAGAGATTTAGACTTGCGCGATTGTACCCCAACAGAGCGCGACAGCGCTGGAGACTGGTTGATAGGTGTCCTCTTCGCGAACGCGCGACCTAGGTTGCGTTCGTGAAGCTTCATTGTAAATGCGGCGGGATCGCGCTATCTGCAGACACGATAGCATTGGGAAATGTTAAACCTTCTATTTTACGTTTAATCACTTTGTGCTTCAGCCCACTTTAAGGGTAATTAAGGCATTTCATGTCATATTAGGAAGACTACTATTTAAGCTTCCTTACACTCATTTTCTAGGTTTAGGTACTTTTGATGAATGTTAATGGCTTGTGAGAATTTGGTTAAAGCTTGTTGCTTAAGTACTTTTAATTCCTTGATTTGTAATTGGATTTCATCCAATTGGGGGTCAACTATTATAGGTGCTATTGTATATTTTGTATTAGGAGGTAATTAGGTCATATCTCCTAATTATTGCCTTTTCAATCAATAAATTTGTGTCTTGCTTAATCTTTTTATCTTGTTTTATTGTTTTGTGTTTAGGATCATATAACCTGTATCTAAAGTACAATCCATGCATTATTAGTTGTCTGGAGAAATATCATCACAAATTTGAGGGTTGAGACATGCAGGGTCAGAGATGTTTTAGGTGGAGTTGGAATCTGAAAACACAAATTGATGCAATTATAAATGTCTATTTACATATTGGGCAAAAACACTTCGTAAAGCAAAGGCATGTACCCTGGCAGCCTAGCCATGACAAGGCAAATGTTGTCTCCATGTCAACCGCCGCTTAAATATAGCAAAAACTCACTCTTGTTATTGCTATACACAACAATTGATTTCATGGTTATACACAACAATTGATTTTTGGGAGATTTACAAAAATATACAAACCAAACACCATATTTATAAAAAAAAAAAAAAAATACCAATACTGTACCACTTTACAAAACATAGCAATAGTTTTTTTACATAGCATATATAAGTTTCAACAAATACCTACAATTTCGGGTTTTATCTCCTTCTTCCTACCTTCTCTACTCATCACTGCCCTGAGGGGCTGCTGCCACCACTCACCACCGTTGGCCAGCCACCACCAGCCGCCGCCAATGCAACCGAAATATTTTTTTTTTTTTTAACTTTTTTTCGACATTCAAAATGGAACATGCAAAAATATATACATATACACTAAATATAACTCAAACATACACACACATACAAAAATATACAAAGTTACACAAAAAAAAAACATAAAATTAACTTTTCTACTCTAGACATATATAAACACAATTATACAAACATATACACATATATACATACATAGACACATACAACAAATGAAGATAGACATTCATATACAAAATTACAAAAGGTATACGTATTTATATATACAAAATACAAAAATACACTAACACATACACATATATACACATACAAAAAGGGAAAAAGAAAAAAAAAAGATCGAAGAATAACAGCAGCAGCAGCAGCAACCAGTTGGTCGCCGACTATGGATAGCAGCAGCGGCGAAGGACAGCGGCGGTGGCAACCAGCGGCGGGTCGAAGAAAAACAACAGCAACGGCAGCGAGGTCGTGAGTAACAGCAGCAGATCTGAGAAATACAGCAGCAGCTACAAGGGACAGCAGCGGCAGTTCGCCAGACTCCGGCGATGGGGGAGGGCGGTGGGTGGGTGGATGGGTGGAGGAGAGGAGAAAAGGAGAGAGGAAGAAAAATAGGATTTTGTGGTTGGAAGAGTAGGAAATGAAAAAAAATGGTATTTAGGGTAATTTTTTAAAACTATTGTTATGTTTTGTAATTACAGTAAAAGTATTGATATTTTTTATAATTTAACTATTTGGGTAGTCATATTATATAAATTTCTCTTGATTTTATTATATAAGAGTTGCAATGTGATAAAAGTGATACTAACATGATATAATAAGTAAAATAACAATAAATCTTTTCACTACCAATGCATCATATAACTTAATTCCCTAATATTTCTAAGAGAACATTGCTCACGTGGACTTTCAACAAAGCTAAGAGGGACTTGTTGGAAACTCCTTCATTTGTAACAAAGTATAACAAATACTGGAAACAAGTCAAAGAAATGGCAATTGCTTAGTGTTCATATTATTTGTTGTGAACTTCAACTTGGCTCGTTTCCTCTTCGATTTGTTTGAACTTAAGCTAACTCCACAGGTGGCTTGCTAGTCAACTCAATCCATTTTCAGGCAATGTTTAGTTTTTTTGGTTGAAGTAAAGATAATTCTTCTTAGCAGAAAATGCAGAAGTCATAAGCACTGAGGAAAAGCCACTGTATTTGTTCTCCTTTTTAGCTAAGCAAATCTCTGCTATTCTATTGAACATTCCGTGCTTCTTTACAAAAGGTTGAGATGCATATTCCTCCATAGGCATCCACTGTGAGTAAAAAAAATGAATAAGAATTAAGTATTTAATAAGAAATCTTTTTGCACAAATGAGACTTTCAAGAAATTTATGTTAATGAAACAATTAGATTTGTCATGAACAAATGTCGCACCTGTGCTCCGTCAATTTCAGTATCTTGCTTCTGGATCTTATGAGAGAGTGGTTTGAGCATGCAAACAAAGAACAAATCGGACTTCCCGAAAAATGACTTGTGGCTTTGTCTTCAGAACAAGTAAATAGAATATGATATGACTGTTTCAGTGCCCAAAAAAAAAAAAAAAAAACTTGAGAGGAAATGGCACAAGCTAAGTAATACTTGCTACTACTAAAAAGTTTACCTGAAAGCAAGTAGCTCTACAAATTCTGCTTTTATCTGAAAATCGTAGTATAAAGCCAAAAAGTAAATAAAATTAGTTGCTAAGATGAAGACATTGTTAGAAATCAACATGGCGTAAGATCAATAGTAGTTCGAAACTTTGAATAATTTACTTACTCCCGTTTCTTCTTGTACTTCTCTTATAGCAGCATCACATATATCCTCTCCCTGTTATTTGTGGAAGACTTTAAGTTAGAGAGGATATTGTTGCATTTATTTATTTATTTATTTTTTAAAAAAAAGGCAATAGGAAATGAATTCAAAATCACCTCATCAACAACCCCAGTAGGCATTTTCCACACCCCTGTGCCCTTGAATGTCCCATTTTTTTCTTGGACTACTAATACCTGTTCAACAAGTAGTAGGATATGACTATATTTACTGAAATGACGATAGAGTCCGTAAACATCTTCTTTGTCGTACTAAATTAGAAAAAATTAACCATAATGTAATGCTTCCTTTTGTCCAAATCCTAGCTCCACCGCAACTTCCGAAGATCTCACTTAGTTATTTATCAACTAATTTGAGCAATAATGCTAAATTTTGGAAAAAGCAATAACTTCTCTTCTTGGCGCGACAAAGAAATTTAATACATATTCTGGAGTCTTGACGATAGTTAGAGCATCAACAAAACCTTTTACTTTTGCGGCGATTGGGATTGTCATGTAAAATCACCACGAAAACCCTCAATTCTTGTACCTTACTTTTACTAGAATATCAAATATTTAAAACACATTAAATTTTCCAAAACTACTACTACTACTTATTATATTTTGGACCATGATGTAGTAGTTGAATTATGGAGGAGGTATTGAATAGAATGTATACCTCTCCATTATTATTCATGACAAGAGCCCCAATACCAACTCTATGAGAAGCATTTGCAGGAATAGTAGGAGGAGTTTCAGGAATCCAGTATACAAGCATCAAGTATGTTGGCTCAGCATGGTGATACCAAAATCCTTCCTGCATTTCATCCAGCAATAATATATAAGTAACAAAAACCATTTAATTAATATTTAACAGTACTCTATTGGCCTTGTTAGAAACTTCTCTAGTTTTACTTATACCTTGACGGCAGCATTAACTAGGTTGGCATGTTCTGTAGGCAATTTAATCCAAACACCCCTCTTTCCCTGAAACAAAAATAAAAACATTATCACATTTTGATTGAAGACATATCTTATGGAAAACTGTCCAATTGTATATGAGTATAGGCTGATCCACCTATATAGTAGGAGGACCCATTTGAAAAGTTTAGATCATACACATTAATTACATCGCAGGCATAAGCAAAAATCAACATTGAACAGGGAGTACAGTGGTATTCTATGTAACAGTACAAATTTAACATGACTAATACAAATGTAATTTAACATTCAACTAATTAAAATGTGCTTTTGGTCAATTTATATAGGATATGTGCATATTAAAATTATTTTGAGAACCAAAGTACCTTCAAATTACAATTTTAACATAATTAATACAAGGATAATGGCGAATGGTTAAAAAGTTAACAATCATATAAATATTTAAAGATTCGCGAGCAGAGAGGGATCAAACGTGCACAATTCAACTAATTAAAAGGTAGAATGTGTTTAAAAAAATATTTTCGCTGGGACCTAAATGAAAAGTTATCAAGATCTGACGGAGTAAATTAGAATAATTGGATGTTTTTTCTGAGCAAACAAGAAATTAAAGATAAGAAAAACCTGTTTTCTCCATTGTGATATTGAAGCTCTAAGCATAGATACGAAGTCGTCAGAATCCATTGACTCCTTGATGTGGACAATCACGCCATCATATGCATCTTCCTCTGCCTCTGCTCCACTTTCAAATAGTCTCACTCTCTCTTCCTCCATAGTAACCATCTTTCAATTGTTGAATTTCTTTGTACCTGAAACTTAGTGAATAGGAAAGCTTTTATTTATAACTTAAGATGAATTGAAGCTTTATAGGAGACAATACAAGGAATGGCACGAAATGGGACGTGCTTAATTTGGTTCAGAACTACTTCCACCTTTTTTAATAGTTTACTAACCAAATGAGTTGTTCAGAACTACTTGAAGCTTGATCTATGTGGACATGGTTTAGTTCAGACCATGGGATCGTTGGGTTTACTTAATGTAAGAATTGTAATGCATAAATTAGTAAGGCAAGAAAATGTAATGTGGAGTTTATTTATATGGAATTATAATGGAACTATATACTTACTAGGAATGAAAAAATTATAATGTAGGAATTGTAATTTCGATACAATTTATATTAAATTATGGCGGATTTAAGTTAAAATTATATATTTTGAAAAAATGTAATGAATTTTTAAATCTTAATTAAAATTTACTTGTAATTTTTACGGTTGATAATATAGTCTATATAGATTGTTATTGTTATGACTATATTATCAACCGTAAAAATTACAAGTAAAGGGTAGATTTGGTCATTTAATAATATTTATCTATGCAGTCTCAATTCCCACATTTTTTCTCCCACATTTTATGCAGCATAAAATAATGCATATTTTCGTGCAAAACTTATGCTAGCATTAGTGATCTAGAAAACAAAAACATTAACCAAACATAGTAATAATAATGATGTGTTTTACGTGGAAAAAGAAAAATAATAACCAAACATGGTAAGAAATATTGCTAAATTCTATGTGGAGATTATCTCGGAGAAAGTGCATGAAATGTCACTTTTGCTTGTGGTCTTTGATTTGAGGTCATTTTTTTATTGATTTTGTATGAGAGATCACTTTTTGAAACTTCAATTCTTTTGGGTTGAACTTCACACAAATTCAGCCCACAGGGGTCGAAGTTTAACTTCATCTCACCACAAGGATTGAAGTTCAAACTTCGGCCCGCAAGGGTTGAAATTTACGGCATCTATGCCTAAAAGTTCAACCCTTACGGATTGAAGTTGAACTTCATAACTTAAGCATGAAGTTCAACCCACGGGTTTGAACTTCAGCTCACAAAAATTGAAGTTTCAAAAAGTGACATCTCATGTAAAATCAATAAAAAAAAGTGGTGTTAAACTAAATACCTGTAAAAAAAGTGGCCTCTGCGCGAAATTTTTACGATTATCTCTTCTTACTTTGCAATTATGAGCGTATATATATTTTTACTATGTTTGCACTCATTGTCACAAATGTAATGATATTTTACACCTACTAATTTCTATCATATTAGCAAGGCTAAAAACTTCGATGATATTGACAATAGGAAGCATTTGATAGGTGATAAATAATGGAGATGACATATACTGAAAAACGAAGCATTTTAAGTTTCACTTTTAATTTCTATTAAAAGAAAACCTCCATTATTCAAAGTCAAATGGAATATAGTACTGAAAGACAAGAAGGAAGTCAAATAAGTAATGAAAATATATGTAACTTACAAAGATTCGAAGGAACTGGATCTAGCTCTTGTGATAAGTATTTTTACAAGTTGTCTGAATACTGGCCTAGAATTATCAATAAACTAGCAACTATGTACCAAATCTGAAACTCAGCAAGCTTTATATAGGCACAACTGAAGCTCAACTTCCTTCTCACAAAGACCAAAAGCGCACACTAATTTGACCGCGTCTAGGAATTAACTACTCCTATAAGATAATTATTGCTGACTACTCTCTTTACGAATGAAAATATTAAAGAAAAGCCATCAACCAGGAAGGGGTCTAATTTTACTAAGTGAACCTAGAAGGTATATATAGCATGTTAGTTATTCTTTTTAATCACGTTATCTGTTAATAATGCGTATTTATAACAAATATTGAGATTCATTGCATCAAAAATATGATGGATTGACGTGATCCTTCTACTTTTAATTGGAGGTATCGAGTTTGGGCCTTAAAAATTGGAAAAACTTTTGTTGAGAGCGTTCCCCTCTTTAATGAATCCTATGCGATGCGAATATGAATTAGTCGAGCCAGTAGAAATGGAGAAAGTCGTGGTTGAGAGTGCTTTTCCCTTTAATGAGGTTCTATACGGCGTGAATCTGAATTAATTACTAGTTAGTATCATATACCGAATGATTATATAAAAGATTCACTAGTAGAAAAATGTGTTTTAGTAAGGGGAGGGTAGAGACGGCTAGCCGTCCGTATAACTTTCGTTAAATAAAAAATTAACCACATAGAGACGGCTAGCCGTCTCTATTTTCTTAGAGACGGCTAGCCGTCCATATATGCTTCCGTTAAATAAAAAAATTACACGCCTAGAGACGTCGTGCCGTCGCTACAATATCTATTTTCAACTAAATGGATCAAGCAATAACACAAACATCTCTTCTTTCCCATTTCCTCATTTCCCCAAAAACGCAAACCTTCTATTCTTCTATTCCAAAATCTCTATTTTCCCATTTCCCCATTTCTTCAAAATCTCCATTTCTCCTTTGAAATTTGTCAACCCCATTCAAATTCCGTAAGTTTGTTAATTTTTTTTTTTCCTTTTTTGGGTTCAGGTTCCAAATGGGTTACTAATATTTTTTAAAAAAATTTCAGTTGGAACGGATCAAGGTAGCGGCTCCAAGGTTAATTTCAGTTCCAAAGGAGGTATTTTATTTGCATTTTTTAATTTTTTTTTGTTTATTTTTCATGTTTATTTGTGAAATCCTCACTAATTAGTTTAAAGGTTTTTAGTATTTAGAGAATATAGTAAAAAAATTTAGTGTTTAGAGAATATAGTAAATTCCTATTATTTTTAGTATTTAAATTATTTTATGTATTTAGAGAATGTAGTATTTTAGGTTGATGTATTTGTATGATTTTAGTGTTTAGAGAATATAGTAAAGAATTTTAGTATTTAGAGAATATAGTAAATCTCCATTATTTTTAGTGTGCAAATTATTTTATGTGTTTAGAGAATTAGTATTTTAGGTTGATGTATTTGTATGATTTTAGTGTTTAGAGAATATAGTAAAAAATTTTAGTGTTTAGAGAATATAGTAAATCCCCATTATTTTTAGTGTTTAAATTATTTTATATGTTTAGAGAATGTAGTATTTTAGGTTGATGTATTTGTAGGATGGATTTTTTAAGAATATAGTAAACAATTTTCGGAGTTTAGAGAATATAGTAAATCCCCATTATTTTAAGTGTTTAAATTATTTTATGTGTTTAGAGAATGTAGTATTTTAGGTTGATGTATTTGTATGATGGATTTTTAGAGAATATAGTAAACAATTTTCGGAGTTTAGAGAATATAGGAAATCCTCATTATTTTTAGTGTTTAAATTATTTTATATGTTTAAATCCCCATTACGTAGTTGATCTAATATTCACACTTGATTAATTTATATTATATATTTTAATTTAACATTCATATTAAATTATTCGTTGAATGTTTTCATTACAGGGATGTCTTCTACATGTAAGAGGGGTCGAGGCAGGTTGGTTCGTAGTCTAAGAAGGATTTCCTCTTCAGCCAGTGATGGATCCTCGACTAATCCTGAGTTGATTCAGACTGAACAGTTAATGTCTAGGCTAGATATGACATATGGCGCTGCATTTTTTGAAGGGCCGCCCTCTGCCCCAGTGTTTGATCAGTCTCCTCGTGCCCCAAGCCCATCATCTCATGCTATATGTCCACCCAGCTTGCCTTGTCATTCTGTGCCTACACCCGGGTACTCATATGGTTATGTTCGTGTACCATGCTCATCCTAACAGTCTGCTCCTGATATGGTGTTTGTTCCTACTCCGACTATTCGTCCGCACCATGTTCCTTCCCCAGTTACATCAGATTCCCAGACATAGTCTAATCCGGGATCACATGGTTTACCTGACTCAGAGTCGCCCACCCCTTCTTCTGCAGCTGCCTCTACTAGTAAAGGTAAAGGAAAAGGAAAGAAGCAAAAGAAGAGTATAAAGGTACCAGCTGCTCCTGGCCAGCAGGGGTCTTACGATGATCGTGGTGGGTTAATTGTTATACCTGACGGACGCCGTGGGTAAGTTTCTAATTAGAGACATTAAAGTATTAAAAATTGAATATATATCCTTGCTTATGCTACATTTTATGCAGTTTTGTACCATCAGATGAGGCTACGCCTCTTGTTATAGAAGCTTTGCGTCCACATTTTCTTGAAACTTGGAGCAGTTTTGGAAAAATCACAGTAGAGGTCAGAGCAAAGATGTTTGATACATTTAAGGTATACAAACTATTTCTGCTAAAAAATTTTTTAATTTTTCCTATCATATATAGTTTTCTAACATAATATTAAACATTGCGGTCTAAGGTTTCCTGGAGTAACGCGTATCCTGAGTCCCTGATACTTCAGTGTTTTGAGCAGAGAGCGGCAGTCCAACTTAGTAGCCAATTTCATAATGCAAGATCAACTGGAAAACGGTCAGAGTGGGTCTATGAAGAAGCTTAGATCAAACTGCTGGAATATTGGAAATCTGATGAGTTTAAGGCCATACAAGAGCAAGCAAAGGCTGCCCGGGCATCCGAGAGGGGTGTCTCTTTAAACACTGGCGGTTCGGTTAGCTTGGCGATGCACAGGCACATAATTGTAAGTTGTTAATTAAGATTTTCTTGAATATAATTAATGTATGTGCTAACATTTATAAGATTGTAGGAGCAAGCAAATGGAGGACCTATGTCCGATATTGACTTCTTCGAGAAGTTTCATGTATTATATGACGAGGATGGAAATGCCGTAGGCTTTGTGGAGAAACGTGCAGAGGAAACCATGGTAAGTTACTAAATTGAATCCTCTATTTTTATTAAAAATGAAGAAAGTATACTTTTCCTAAATTTTGTTTATTTCAGAAAAAATTTAGAGCTGCACAGGAGCAATGGGTTCAAAGCGAAGGATCTAATGTTGGATCAAGCCAGCCCACTCAAGAAGAAGTTACATCAATGTTTGTTCAAGCGAGTGGTGGCTACAGCAAAGGAAGAGCTTACGGATTCGGACCTAACCAATACAAGAAACCATTCCGTGTAGGTATCTCTACTGCTTGCTCCTCTTCTTCTTCCCAGGATCAAAATGCAGAAGTGCTTGCAGAGTTAGAAAGGCTAAGGGAAGCAGAAGCTGTAAACACAGCGAAAATCAAGAAGTTGGAAAATGTTATGGCAAAGTACATGTCGGAAAAGGGTGATGGTAATGACTCGGATGAAGTTGAGCAAATGGTTGGTTTGTTAAAACTTTCTGTCCTAAACTTGGTTTATATCACGTCCTTGTTGTGAGACTTGTAGTTTAAAACTTTATGATTTAGATTTGTAGTTTAGACTTGTGGTTTTTATCCCGTCCTCGTTTATGATCCGTTGTGAGACTTTATGTTTGGTTTGTTAATGTTTATTGTTAGGACTTTATGTTTAGTTTGTTAAATTTTATTGTTATCCCATTTTAGTTTTGTTTGTGTATTTTAGTTTAGTAAGCTGTTCAACAGCTGTGCATATGAATCTGTATGGTTTTTGGCAGGCATATATCTATTTTTAGACAATTTATTGTGCAGGTCTAACAAAACCAGCTACGGCTAGTCGTCACTAGAAAACAAAAAATGTCAACATAGTAAACAAAAAAATCAGTTTTTATAGTTTAGGGACGGCTAGCCGTCCTAGATGGACAAAAAAAGTAACACACAGGGACGGCCAGCCCTCCCTAATCGAAAGAATATATTTCAGATTTCAACGCATTGGGAGGGCTAGCCGTCGCACCTCTCGGATGGCTGCCCGTCGCTAGGTGGCTAGCGTCGAGCGATATACGGACGGACTATGCCGTCGCATAGCCCGTCCGTAAACAGCGTTTAGAGACAGTTAGACATCCCTATCGTCGTCCGAAAAATGCATTTTTCTAGTAGTGATTGTACTATTACTTAATTTACAGGGGACCTAATTATTATTGTAATAAAATGTGTTCTCTAGAATTTTAAGATTTTAAATTATACAAATCATACATTTACATATTGTATCAGAGCAACAAAGGTTCTGAAATCGGATCTCACCATACCATTATAAAAAAATAAAAAAATAAAAAAACTCACAATTTGGTCATAAAAAAGAGCCAAATAAGCACATATAAATGTGTTGAAGTCTTGAAGAGATAATTAACTAAATAAGAATGTATTATCATTAACAACTTAGGCTTTTAAATTGCACGGTCACACAGTTTAACACACTTAAGAAGACGAAATAGTATTCGAGGGAGAATGAATTCAAGGAAGAAACCAGGCAACTAAGGCAAAGACTTTTTCTTTCCATATACGGAATGATAACTCCAAAGAGAAACTGCAAGTTCGAGCCACGTATAGGTTTGAAGGTTGGCTCATCGCGTGGGTTTGACAATTAAATTAAGCACGTCTCTATGTATGTTATGCATATTTTACTTTCCTGGAATCTTGGTGTGAAGTCTCAAGAAACATGTAGTCAAAATTTGGGGAAAGACGGCAAATTAAATAATTTTATTTCATGCATAGGTTTCATTTAAACGATCAACACATGTTTTACCTACTATGCACTATGCAGCTAGTAAAAAGAACCGAAAACAGTATACTCCTACTAACTTTATTTGTTATGAAATGAAAAGTATTAAATTAGATTTCTTTCCATGTTATAAATATTGGAGTTGACTCGTATATTCTATTTATAAATATTAGATTGTATTCTATTTTTGTATTTCTTAAAAATGTACTTCAGGTATTACGATTAAATTTATATTTAGTTGAGTCTTAGGAGATCGTTTTATATCTCAATTTGATCGATTAATGAGCAGTTTACGTTGTTAAGTGATCGATTTACTGAAGATTGCTTCGAAAACAATATAAGCAGCTAATTCGATAGAACAGATAATAGAAAAATTCGATGACACAATATGGCAAACTCAATTCGAGGGCTAGTGTTACCAAATAAGAAATAAATTCACAGGCTATGATGACGCAATTACAGGAAATCGATTCTAGATGATTTCGAACAAACAAGTTATGAACGAAGTAAATAACTGTAATTCTAACGAGCACGATATAAATATTAGACTTGTTCAATATCGATTGAATGATTAAACGAAATTCGATGGAGAATGGAATAGCAAGATTACGATGACAACGTTAATTATGAAAGATTACGCGAATTAGCCGATGACAGATTTGATGAAAATGACAAAGATCGCAATTAACGAACTAAAGATAATTCTATTGGAGTGATGCTACGATCAAAATAACGATGCTTGATTAACGTGATCGACAACAGTAAACAGATATGCCAAATAATGGATTAATAATATGGTCAAGATAATAACAATCAATTAATGCGATCGATGATGGTAAACAGATATGTCAAACAATGGAAATAGTCAGGAAAACAACAAGATAAGTAATAATCGATAAACAAAAAAGCAATAAATCTTATTGGATTGATCGGTTGAAGTCTTGTGCTTTGATGAAAGAGACGAATTCTCCAAGTTTGAACCAAGCCGCAATTGATATGTGATACAATGATAACAGTAACAGTAGGTAATTTGCTAATAGTAATAATAGCGTATTTGAATGATAACAATTTAGTTGATGAATAAAAAGGGAGTATTTCTGCTCTGATGAACGTAAGTTTACAAATGGGGAAATAGGGATTTATTTATAGGTTGAAGAAGTGTGAAGTTCCCAACCCTAGAAGAACTCCACTTACTCACGTCTCTCTTCAGTCACGCAAAGTAGTTGCCCACGTTTAACAACTTCCACTGAATTCGCTCCGACAAAAGTGGGATACGATCAATCAAAGTTATCCGCTGAAACAATCCTCTTCGAAACACTCAGATCACGATATAGCGTAACCGATCACACCCATGGCTGAGGCTGTTTCCAACCCGATCCTGCCTCATAATGTCTTCAGAATCAGTTCCAACTTTGCCACGTAATCGAACATGTGTCCTCTGCGTGATAGGATAAAAATCGACCAATACAGATAGTCCCCCCACTTGTCAAGCGTGTGTTCGTAAAACTTGGCAAGTGGCATGAAAATTTAGGCGGGAAAAGACGTGGAGTATTTGTAGCCCTTCATTTCAAGACGTCAAACCGTCATTTCAACTTCTCATCATCGCACGTGTCAGGCGTCGTGCGGCTGTCAGTTTTCATCGGTTACCGAGGCAATAATGACTTTTTGCCTTATAAATACCGATTTTAAACCATTTCTACAAACTTTACAACTTCAGAATTTCTAAAAACTCTCCAACTTCTTCAAGCAAATCTCAAGAATTCTTGCCTGTTTTCATCAACTTCTTTTTCAAATCTCCAGATCAGTTGTTCAAATCACTAAGTTGTGCTTGCTAAAAATGTCTTCATCTTATCAAAACATTATTGATGTTGAAGCTGCTGCTTCTACCGCTACTACTGCCACAGCGCCGCCGCAGTCTGCCACGGTGGCGGAGCAAACCACTACCGTTGCCAGCCCTTCAGGGGATAAGAAGGGCAAAAAGCGGAAACATGGAAAACCAAAGGACTTTGGCCCAAAAAAGTTATATTCAGAGATTCTTCCGAAGAGGTTCACCAATGAAAATGACTGCAAGGTTAGTGTTCAAAAGTGAAACGGAGAAGAATAAGAAGAAAAATATTCCAATCGATTCTATATATTGTGCAGTTACTCCTGAGTCGATAACACGAGTCCGGGAAGACTGCGGTTGGAAGACTGGTGTAATCGATGTGATGTGTCCTCCGAGGAAGTCGACTTTGGCCACTCACATTGAAGATCATTCGGTGGTGTTAACCTACCCTTTTACCATCGGTTTCACTCTTCCGGTTGACAATTTGATCGAGGAGTTTTGTAAAATGTACAACATATGCCTCGGACAGCTTTCTCCAGTGGTATAGAG
Organism: Petunia axillaris subsp. axillaris; assembly: GCA_029990575.1. Taxonomy (NCBI): domain Eukaryota; kingdom Viridiplantae; phylum Streptophyta; class Magnoliopsida; order Solanales; family Solanaceae; genus Petunia; species Petunia axillaris. The sequence continues at coordinate 3,420,787 of JARKNS010000001.1, read as the reverse complement.
AACAGTGGTGATCATGCGATGTATCGCAGAGATGGCGGAAGTAGAATTAACACTTCGCCATATTCTTAACATCTACTCCCCCCCGAGTTTATAAAGGAGGGGTAATTAACTTGGCCAAACGAGGCTAGCGGGCCCTGATCTCCGACAATGATGATGACCTTCGGGGTGGGACTAACGCTTTGTTTTTATCCCCACGGAGCAATTAACTGCGCCCGGAAGGGAACCGCTTCCGAGCTTATGGAACCGAACTCGTAAGTGTTTATTTGTTTCTTACTCTTTTGACTGAATTTATAACTTGTCTAACCTTGAAAATTCATCTTCCATTTTCAGCCGACCGACCAAATCTCTTACATCGTACCGTGGTTGATCAGAGTCCTAGACAAGACAACCAATGATCAGAGGGCTTGGAAGCCGGTCGCGGCTTTGAAGATCCTAAAATCCAAAAATCATGGTAAGTTTCTTCCCTTTGGATTTGTATTGAATTCGTGTTTTGGTTTGCTCTTCCCTCTAATTTTTGAATTTTCATAGGTATCACTGGTGCCGGAGGCGAGCCCAGCGATGAAGAAGTTGAGGTCGAGGGCGAGGAGAAAGTCGATGACGCTCCTCCTCCGAAGAAAAGGAAGAAATCCTTTCAGGATTTGAGGAGTAAATATTTGTCCAACGCTATGGACAAGGGGCAATGGGGAAGTTCGTTGGATGCGCCCCAAACCATTGAAAAGGTGATTGCTGGGACGAGCTCAGCTATTGCCGCGGCGAAAGCCGCCGAAAAAGTGACCTCGATCGTTGATCTCGAGGAAGATGATGTTGGAGAAGAGTCAGAGTCTGATCATTTGGTGAGGCGTCCCAAGAAGCCTGTGAAGGAAAGACTCCAAGAAACAACTATTCAGCTTAAGGCGGCTGAACAACTTGGAGATCCTTCAGCCGACTTGGGAGGCGATGACTTCCACCTATCCCCAATAGCCGAAGAGGTCACTTTGGGTTCAGGGGGCTTACCCAGCAGAGAGGGTGCCATCATTTCTTTGGGCATTATGCCTGAGGTCCAAGAGGAGATGATCGGTGCCTTCGATTGAAGTCTCGAAGAGAGGGATCCAGCGAAAGGAAAAATACCAGCCCTAGATCGGCTAGTGGCGACAACAAAATCTAAATACGATAAAGAAACTGGTTCATCGTTTTTTGGCGTGGATCATGCTGATCCGATTGTACCTCTTCCTCGAGGTGAAGAGGATATTGCCTTCGCGGCTCTGGGTGAATCTGAAGCATTGGGCGACAGGTCGCTTACAATAACCGTGTCGCGTAATGTTGACTTGCTCGGGTGCCCAAAGCGGCTTGCCGACTATCTTTTCGATGTCATACTCCCGATGGAGCAGGCTCATTTGAACACGCACGAAGATCTGAGCTTGCCTTCACAAATTGTTTTTGGTGCTTTCAGGGTAAAATTTTATTTTCTTCCTTCTCTTTGCATAAATTTCCATCACCTACTTTGTTCCTTCGCTTTGAATCTTACTTATGACTTGTTTTTAGAATTCCATAATGGCGATCGAAACAGCTGATCGAATTCTCCAACTTCAAGATGGAGCCAAAGTGCTGAACGAGCAAATCATTCATCTAACTTCGGCGGGGGAGGAGCTGCACCGAAAATTGAAGGCTCTGGAGACTAAGCACGCTGAGCTTTTGGCCAATTTCAACAAAAGTACGAACGAACATGCCATTCGTCAATCTGAGTTGGAATCTCAGATTCGAGCTTTGAATGAGCAACTCAGTGAGCACAAAGCCGACTCGGAGTTGAAACGGGCCGAACTCATCTCTGCCTTTGAAGGCAAGGACCGAGAGTTGGCTGAAATGTCCGAGGAGCTCCAAACTATTCGTATAGGCAATGAGGACTTAAACGCTCAAGCGAACAGCCTGTCGGAGAGGAACCGAGTACTCCAAAGGGGGTCGACCAACTTAAGACGCGATCTCGAAGAGGAGTTTGAAAAGAAAAAGGACTTGATCCTCGCCGAGTCGAGGCGCAATGTGCTTAGAGAGATGTTGGAACGAAACATTGATATTCACACTGAGCTGAACGACACAGTCACTATTGTGAGGTTGGCTCGTGAAAATCTTGGTCTCCCTGCAAGTTCCTCCGATGATGGCTCCGACGGAGATGATGAATGAATTGAAATCTCTTTTTTTTTTAACCAGTAGCTTGGTCTTTTGTTGTTGATACGATGAGGTCTTTTGACTGATGTATGTAAATATTTTCCTAATGAATGACTTATGTTTTTAAGAAATCCTCTTATCGATTAGTATGTTGTTTTCCGAAGATAAGTTAGTTTGATCGTTCGAAATGTTAACGATTTAGCGATAGTCGTTGGAAAAAATATAATATGAGTGGGACCCAATATACTTAGTGCGTAGTAAAGAATGACGTCTCACTTTCACGTAATGCACTCTTCGAACAATTTCGAGTTCGGCAATTTAGATTCAAACACTTGTCAAAATTTTGAATTAGTTAAATTCAGCAATGCTAAGATCGATAACACAAAATGACCAGTGTTGTAGAGATCGTAAAAAATGACTTAAGTGTTGTGTATTATTGAAGTATTGGCCGCAATCAGACGCTTGATACACTTTGGGATCGGCTGATTCGATCGGTTACACAGTGTGGCCGTTTAAATGCATTGATAATAAAGAAATTTCTTGATTGCTAATGGATCGTTTACATATTGCATGTCTCATCTAAACGAAGTCCCCAGTTTTGAGTGAAAATATTGGGGCTTGAGGTTTGTCCAATTTTGAACGAGTCCCCAGTTTTGTCTTCAGTCGATCTCGTCTTTATCTTCGAAAGGAAGTCCCCAATTTTTAGGCAGTCCCCAGTCTTCGAATGTGCGACTATCCTACTAACTCCATCCCCTCCAGTGTTTGGGTGCGAAGTATGAGCAGTCGAACACTGGACCTCGATCTTTGACATCTGAAACAAAATCATTGAAATACAAACACCGAGAGAACGTTAAATATGAAGACCACGTTAGAATGTTCGTCAGACTTATCGACCCCGATTGGAGCATTTCGAGCTCAAGTGTTCGTGGGTGATGTTTGTCATCATTCAATTCCAACTATGGCTATTATCTAAAAATGTTAGTGTCATTTAATCAATAAACAAGTATGCCCGATGAAGGGGAAATGTAAATTGCGTAAGTAAACAATGAAATTCGATCATACGATACCATAGCGTTTAGAAGTAATACTTCTTCAATTTTGTGATATTCCAATTGAAATCGACTGGCTTGGAGTCCATTGTTTCGAGTTGGTATGAGCCCTTTCCGACCACTGCTTTGACCCGATAGGGTCCCTCCCAATTTGCCTTCGTTTGATTCATCCTTCTTTGGTCTTTTTAACCTGAGCACATAATCACCTACATTAAAAGCTCGATACCTGATTTTTTTGTTAAGGTAGTTTTCTGCCCTTTGTTTCTGTGCTTGTATTCGAACTAGTGCCATATCCCTTTTTGCTTCAACCAAATCCAAATCTATCAACATGGCTTCTCTGTTTCGATTGTTTCAAGTTGGTATGAGCCCTTTCCGACCACTGCTTTGACCCGATAGGGTCCCTCCCAATTTGCTCCCAATTTGCCTTCGTTTGGTTCATCCTTCTTTGGTCTTTTTATCCTTAGCACATAATCACCTACATTAAAAGCTCGATACCTGATTTTTTTGTTGAGGTAATTTTCTGCCCTTTGTTTCTGTGCTTGTATCCGAACTAGTGCCATATACTTTTTTGCTTCGACCAAATCCAAATCTATCAGTATGGCTTCTCTATTTGATTCGTCGGTGGAATGAGCGACCGAAGACTAGGTTTGCCGACTTCCACCGGAATCAGTGCTTCTGCTCCATAGACAAGTGAGAACGGGGTCTCCCCGGCATTATGTTTCACCGTTGTTGGATGAGCCCACAACGCACCTGGGAGCTCGTTCGGCCAATTGCCCTTTGACTCATCCATCCTCTTCTTCTGGTACTCGATTATTGTCTTGTTGGAAGACAGCTTGTCCGTTTACGCTGGGGTGATAAGGTGTTGATGCAATCCGTTTGATCCCACACTTCTCGAAAAAAGCTGTGATTCGTCTCCTCACGAACTGTTTGCCGTTGTCGCATGTGATCTCTTTCGGGATCCCAAAACCACAAATAATGTTCTGGTGAATGAACTTGATAACTTCCTGTTCACGAATTTTAGCTAAAGCAATTACTTCTACCCACTTAGAAAAATAATCTGTTAAAATTAAAATAAACTTTACCCTACCGGGCGCTGTTGGAAGCGGCCCAACCAAATCCATTCCCCACTTCATGAACGGCCACGGTGACGTGACCGAATGAAGTGGCTCTGCTTGTTGATGAATGAGGTTGCCAAATCGTTGACATTTGTCACACTTACGAACGAAATCCTTGGCATTATCTGCGATCGTTGGCCAATAGTATCCGGCTCTGATTATCTTCCGAACCAACGATTTTCTGCCGGAATGATTGCCACATTCGCTTTCGTGAACCCCTCTCAACACATAGCTCGTTCAATCTGGCCCAACACACTTTGCTAAAGGGCCATCGAACATTCGCCTATAGAGTTGGTTATCTACAAGGCAATATCTGGCCGCTTTAGCTTTGAGTGATCGGACAGATTTTTTTCATCGGGTAGAGTGTCTGCCTGTAATTAAGAAAAATATTTGTTTCTCCAATCCCAAGTACGATTAACATTGTTTACCTCTTTGATGCTCCGACAAAGTGGGGATTCGAATAAATGAACCACTGTTTCATCAAGTTCTCCATCGATGGCAGCAGCGGAACCGAGGTTGGCTAAAGAATCTGCCTCGATGTTGTCTTCCCTCGGGATTCGGGCTATCTTCCATTCCTGAAAAGAAGTTAGAAGATTTTATATCTTGTCGAGCAGTTGCTGCATCCTCGAATCTCGAACACAGAAATCCCCTTGGATTTGGTTTACCACTAGCTGAGAATCGCTTTTGATGTCTAGCCGTTCAATTTTCAAGTCTTTTGCGATCTTTAAACCTGCAGCGAGGGCCTCATATTCGACCTCGTTGTTAGTCTTTGCATGTAATTTGATCGCATACCTGAGTTTTTCACCGGTAGGCGCTATCAACAAAATACCGAGGCCAGTTCCTTTCACGTTTGATGCTCCATCGGTGTACATCATCCAGACTCCGGGATCTGGATCTCTCATCATTAGCTCATCTTTCTTTGCTTCCGAAAAGATGTTAGCGCTAAAGTCTGCTATAAAATCAGCTAAAACTTGAGATTTGATGGCAATGCAAGGCTGGTACGTGATATCATACTCACTCAGCTCGACCGCCTATTTCATTAACCGACCAGAGAGATCTGGCCGATGTAAAATATTTAATAATGGAAGAGAGTTATAACAGATATAGAATGACATTGGAAATACGGTCTTGGCTTTCGTGCAGCAGTGAATAGTGCTAATGCTAGTTTTTCTAGATGTGAATATCGTGTTTCTGCATCTAATAGTGTTTTACTAACATAATAGATAGGAAATTGGTTACCTCCGTCCTCGTGAACAAGGACAGCACTCACTGCCACTTCGGAAACGGCTAAGTAGATCAGCAACATTTCTCCTTCGACTGGTTTTGAGAGTAATGGAGGGTTGGATAAGTATTGCTTCAATTCTTTGAGGGCTTTTTTGCATTCTGGTGTCCAATCAAAGCTTTTGTTTTTTCACAGCACCGAAAGAACTTGTGACATCGTTCAGATGACCTCGAGATAAACCTGCTGAGATAGGCTACTCGACTGGTCAGCTGCTGAACTTCTTTCACCGTTGTCAGATCTTCGGATATACTTTCGATCGCTTTGATTTTTTTTGGATTGGCCTCAATTCCTCTTTGCGATATGATGAATCCTAAGAACTTGCTAGATCCGACCCCGAACGTGCATTTCTCCGGATTCAGTCTCATGTTGAAGCGCCTTAGTATCGTGAAAGTTTCTTTTACATGATTCAGATGATCTTTCCTTTTTAACGACTTAACCAACATATCATCAATATACACCTTCATCATTTTTCCGATCAGATCTTTAAACATGATGGTAACTAAACGTTGATAAGTAGCCCCAGCATTTTTTAGGCCGAAGGGCATAACTGTGTAACAATAAGTCCCCGTGTCTGTGATAAACGAGGTTTTTTCCCGATCTTCTGGATCCATCGAAATTTGATTATAGCCTGAATAAGCATCCAGAAAACTCAACATTTCGTGCCCTGCCGTCGAATCAATCAATCAATCGATGTGAGGCAGTGGGAACGAATCTTTTGGGCAAGCTTTGTTGAGGTCGGTGTAATCGACGCATATTCTCCACTTCCCATTTTTCTTCGGTACTACAACAGTGTTTGCTAGCTATTCTGGGTACTTAACCTTCTTAACGAACCCATTTTCCAACAACTTGTCTACTTCATCGTTGATAACTTTCCTTCGGAATCCTCCATTCGATCGTTTCTTTTGCTTCACCGGCTGATGTCTTGGGTCAACATTCAACTTGTGTGTGGCAACCTTTGGGTCGATCCGTATCATGTCTGCGTGGGACCAAGCAAAACAGTCAGAGTTACTTTTGAGAAAAGATATGATTTTCGCCCTTACTTCGGAATCCAACTCTGCCCCGACGTATACTTTCCGATCGGGTTTGTTATCGAATAGCGTTACTTCCTATAATTCTTCTATCGTAGAATCTTCAGCTTTTTGTTTGTGTGGTTCTCTAACACATGACGGAATCGGTGTGAATTCATCTTCGACTACGGGTTCCGCTAACTGTACTCGTTGAGCACATGACGGAGTCGTAGTGAAATCTTCGGCCACAGATTCCGTTAACTGTGATTGCTATTTCGAACGCCATCTTTAACAGCCATGAGTAGCACTCTCGATAAGACTGTTGTTCACCTCTTATTTCGCGCACTCCCCATGGAGTGGGAAATTTTACAACTTGATGTAGAGTCGATGAAACCGCTCCCATAGCGTGGATCCATAGCCGACCCAGTATCACGTTGTATGCCATATCACCTTTCATCACTTGGAACAATGTATCATTCTCAACGTCTTCCGCGTATCTCTTAATTGTGATTTCTCCAACGGTCACTTCGCTCGAATTATTAAAACCCGATAATACTGTTGAATGAGGCACGATTTTATCGTGCAACTGCAATTGTTCCACTACCCTAGAATGAATTATGTTAACTGAGCTGCCGACATCGATTAACACTCTCTTCACATCGGCATCGTCAACCCTCATCGTTACTACCAAGGCATCATGATGGGGATGAATCCTTTCATCTAAGTCGAAATCCCCGAAAACAATCTCATCGTTCATGTCATCTCGTGTTCTTTTGCCTCGCGTAAACGAAACCTTTGCGTATTTCTTTATAATGTAAGTTACTCCACAGACGTCATCTCCCGCGGTTATGACGTTCATCATTTTTCTAGGAGCAGGGGGTTTTGGTGGTTCATCATCCTTTTTCTTATTAAAATTATTTCACCCCCTTTCAGTCAAGAATTCCACCAAGTGTCCTTTTTGCAATAAGCTGGCTACCTCATATCGCAGTGCCTTACATTCTTCCGACGGGTGGCCAAAATCATGATGAAATGCACATCATAAGTTTTCATCCCTCATGTTTGGATTTGTCTTCATGTGACCGGGAAATTTTATGACCTTCTCACCCATTCACTTTAAATGATTCACCAGATTCGATGTCGACATACAAAAATTATATTCTGCCACTTTAGGAGGCAGTGGTCGATCCTTTGGAGCCAAAGATGAATTCGACTGCCCCCTCTTCGGTTGATTCTTGGAGCTACCAGCCTCGTGGTTGTTGCTCCCCATTCGAGGGAAACTGTAGGGCTCCCATCATTGGTCCCTGTAGTTTCGCCTGTCATTCTCAATTCTCTGTGGTGTTGGTCGATCATATTGATGATTATATCGGGCTAGCTGCAACTCCTCTTCCTCAGCCCTAATCTTTGGTTCACACTCACAATGTAAATCATCGAAGGTCCATGAATTTATCTCCCTCAGACTATCTTCCAACTTCGCACATGCTTCCGTCGAATCGGTGCGCAGGTTATTAGCAAAATACAAACAAGCCCATCTCTCTTCGAGGTTTGAGATGTTCATCTTTTCATCGTTGAACCATTTTACAAACTGTTTGATAGTTTCACCAGGTCGCTGCTTAATATTCAAGATATCCTCTACTCTAGGTTCTATCTTTTTAGCTCCAGTGTGTGCTCGAATGAATTTAGCTGACATGTCATCGAAGTCAGATATCTCGTTTTCGGGTAGCTGCAAATACCATTTCAATGCTGCCCCTTTCAGAGTTTCACAGATCTTCTTCAGACTAACTGAATTGATCTCATCCGAAGTCAGGTCATTTGACTGAACCGCAACCGAAAACATGTCGGTGTGATCCCTTGGATCTGTAGTTCCATCGTATCTCAAGCTTTCTGGCAACTTGAAAGTTTTGGGAATGGGTAGTGGTGCTGCACTTGGCGGAAACTGACGCTTTGACATCGATTTCTTAGCGACGTCGCCTGTTAGCTTGAACACCTGGAAATTTCTCCATAAACGACTTTATCTCACTGAATTTCTTATCTACTGTATCATTCAACAACGTTTGCATCGTAGCCAACATCCTTACTTCTGTCGTAACGGAGGCCGGAGCTCCCGTAGCCACCGCGGCTGTACCCGATCCTCCAGATCCGACCCCCACTGCAAGTCCCCCTGTTACGGCGCCTTGAGGAACCGTAGTCGGAATGCTTGCGGGGGTGTGATCGGGGAGATGTGCGTTCTATTTTCGATAGAGCTAGACAGAATCGCCAATTGCTTATGTATCATTTCAGAGTGCGCATCATGCCTTTTCAAATACGCCATCAACGCCATATTCGTGTCAACAGATTCAGCTTTGACCGCGGGTTCCTTACCGGGTTGCTGTCCTTGAGGCGCATTCAATCGTGAACCAGCAGGAACGTCGTCGCGAATTGGATCCTGCTCGTGATTGGTTGATTCATCGACCGCCTCATCATTTGCCGGAACATGAACCCCGTCATTGGGATTGAGTTGTTGTTGGCCGTTCAAAGCTGTAGTAGCATCAATGTTACGTTCATCTGCCATCGTAAGACAAAAAAGCAAACGTAAGTAGTATCAAACAATTCAAATTTCGAAACAAATCGATTGCCTAAACCCCACGGTGGGCGCCAAATTATATTTTCTAAAAATGTATTTCAGGTATTACAATTAAATTTTTATTTAGTTGAGTCTTAGGCGATCATTTTATATCTCAATTTGATCGATTAATGAGTAGTTTACGTTGTTAAGTGATCAATTTACTGAAGATTGCTTCGAAAACAATATAAGCAGCTAATTCGATAGAACAGATAATAACAAATTCAATGACACAATATGGCAAACTCAATTCGAGGGCTAGTGTTACCAAATAAGAAATAAATTCACAGGCTATGATGACGCAATTACAGGAAATCGATTCTAGATGATTTCGAACAAACAAGTTATGAACGAAGTAAATAACTGTAATTCTAACGAGCACGATATAAATATTAGACTTGTTCAATATCGATTGAATGATTAAACGAAATTCGATGGAGAATGGAATAGCAAGATTACGATGACAACGTTAATTATGAAAGATTACGCGAATTAGCCGATGACAGATTTGATGAAAATGACAAAGATCGCAATTAACGAACTAAAGATAATTCTATTGGAGTGATGCTACGATCAAAATAACGATGCTTGATTAACGTGATCGACAACAGTAAACAGATTTGCCAAATAATGGATTAATAATATGGTCAAGATAATGACAATCAATTAATGCGATCGATGATGGTAAACAGATATGTCAAACAAGGGAAATAGTTAGGCAAACAACAAGATAAGTAATAATCGATAAACAAAAAAGTAATAAATCTTATTGGATTGACCGGTTGAAGTCTGGTGCTTTGATGAAAGAGACGAACCCTCCAAGTTTGAACCAAGCCGCAATTGATATGTGATACAATAATAACAGTAACAGTAGGTAATTTGCTAATAGTAATAATAACGTATTTGAATGATAACAATGCAGTTGATGAATAAAAGGGGAGTATTTCTGCTCTGATGAACGTAAGTTTACAAATTGGGAAATGGAGATTTATTTATAGGTTGAAGAAATGTGAAGTTCCCAACCCTAGAAGAACTCCACTTACTCACGTCTCTCTTCAGAGTAGTTGCCCACGTTTAACAACTTCCACTGAATCCGCTCCGACAAAAGCGGGATACGATCAATCAAAATTATCTGCTGAAACAATCATCTTCGAAAAACTCCGATCACGATACAGAGTAATCGATCACACCCTGAGGCTGTTTCCAACCCGATCCTGCCTCATAATGTCTTCGGAATATGTTCCAACTTTGCCACATAATCGTACACGTGTCCTCTGCGTGATCGGACAAAAATCGACCAATACAATTTTTCATCCTATTAATATCACTTATTAGCCCCCGTTGGACATAAAATTTGGGAGCTTATTTTCAAAACAAAATCAATTGAAATGCATGTCAATCTAACAATTCTTCAAATTTTGGTATATTTTGAAAATCAATTCTTCAAATTTCCAACAATTGGTTGAGACTAGTTTTTCGGAAGAAAAAAAAACCCCTCCCCCCACTCACAAAACTTTAATTTTTTCAAGTAAAATGCATGTCCAAATACAACTTCAAGTTCCAAAAAATAATAATTAACTCAGCTTAAAAATTCAATTTTTTCAAGTTTTAATCAAATTTATGTCCAAAGGCTTTTAAATAATTGTGAGTGTAAAAGTTCTTTGATCTTATTAATACATATATTTCAAACTCTATTATATTCTATGTGCCTATAAGAACAATGTAATATGGAGCAATAATAGCAAAATAGTAAGTATGACAGTAAATAGTAAACAATGGTATGGTAGCCGCCGCCGCCGCATTAATAATAATAATAATAATAATAATAATAATACAAAATCGTGGGTAACTACACATGGGTTTTGTATGCTTTCTTTTCTCCACCATATGCGATGATGTTGAGAATTTTTAATTTGTGCGGTAGTTGAGAATTTTTAATTTGTGCTACGTGGTAGTTGAGAATACATCAGAGGGGAATTTGGTTGGATAAATTAGATTTATTCATTGTTATCTAAAGATTTTAGGTTTTAGAAATGAAGCAATATTTAGTAGTGTAAATTCTGAATGGACCCTATGTAGTATGAGTCAATTTTAATTGGACAAGTAATTTCTGAAATTCAGATGATTAGAGAAAAAAAAAATTGTGAACACTGAACAGTAGTACTAGGAGAAGAATTTTGGGTTGGGCTTACAGGTATTCTGATTTTGCATATGGTATTTTTCTGAAATTACTACCCCATATAACTTTTTCCAATCCTTATCCACTTTTTGTAATCATATTTTATATTTTTTTTCTTTTTCTAGCATATTTCTTAGATAGAACTTGATGATATAAATATTTAAAAAATATAAGACAAATATATATGTGTTTGTATAGAAGTTATATATAAAGAATATCAATCTAATTATATGCCATATTTTAATTATAAATTAAATTTTAAATTAAATATTGTGGTTAGGCTATGTTAGTGCTGGATGACTTGTTTAGTATATTAAGGCCTATTTATATGGAAATCCCTTTTTTTCCTGTAGACTTGATGGACCTATACTGTTTGCCTTATACAGAGCTCCAGGCTTTGAATTGTGCTTGGGGTGATCTTATTTTTATTTTGTCAATATTTTCGTTTGATCTTGTTTGACCGATAATTTGTGTGCCACAATCATTCGCATCAGATACAAATGATATTCAGACATTGATAGGTAACCGTTGATAGCAATGATATTAGGACATTCATAGGTAACCCTTCGATTATTCCCCTTCTTGGAGGATCAATAGTATTTTTCATACTTCTTTTGCAACGTGACTCGAACCTTGGATTTAACCATTATTTATGGAGGTGCTCAGCTACTAAATCAAGCCTCACTTGTCATCCTACTATATACAAGCAGACCTCCTTTATAATAGCGTCATTTTGTTCAGAATATTTTTGTTGCTATAGCAAGGCGATTTTATAAATAACTTATTAATATAACATAACATGATAAATCAGTTCAAAAGAAAAATAATTTGTTATAGTGAGGTGTTGTTTAAGAGGACGACTACTATAGATAGGTTTGATCGTATTAATGTGTGTCTTCTATGGATATTCATGACCGCCCGAGCGGTCAATTGGTTTTATGGCCTCTTTAAAAAAAATTAATTTTTTGTTAAATTTCTTAAGAGATCTTTATTTTTATACGTAAATGAACTAAATATAAAACATAAGAGATATTTACAAAACTATTTTCTTCAATTTAAATTGGAAATGAATGATGAACTGATCAAATTAAGAATCAATTTGAAGCTGCAATAAAAGAGAAGCTTCAGCGAAGGAGGTCCTGGTCAATGGAAGAGGGAGATGAGGGAATTATTGTCAAATTAATTTTAAAAAGGGCTAAATTTTAAATAGTTTTGAAATGATGGCTAAACGCCTATTAGGGGTGTTAAAGTGGTTATTTATCAAAATCCCTCAAACACAAAGTTCAAGTAAAAATTTGTGAAAATTTAGTCACTTAGCCTGTTTTGACCCCGTTAAATGAATACTAGCCAGCGATGCAAAACTGTTTGAAGACTAGTCACTTCTGGATAAGTCTCAGTATAAATACTGAGGCTTTGAACAAGTTTTGTTCAAAGCCCCATTTTTTTGTTATGGGACTTTGTATAAAGCTTCAATCCCATAACAAAATGTTAGGGCTGTGAACAAGACTTGTTCAAAGCCCCAGCATTTTGTTATGGGACTGAAACTTTATATATAAAGTCCCATAATAAAAAATAATGAGATTTATCCCTTTGATGGGATATTTTTTATGGGAATAAATTCCATTATTTTGTTATGGGATAAAGTCCCATAACAAAATACTTGGACTTTTTGAACAAGTTTTGTTCAAAGCCCCAGAATTTTGTTATGGGACTAGTCTGGGGTGTTTTTCCAACGCTAATGGAGATTAAGTGTGCGCGCGAATTTTTGGCTATTCTTCAAGGAATTTTGAAACGGTGGATAGTCCCCAATGAGCGCGTCCAAAAATGGCTACCGATCAAAATTACCTTAAAAATTTCACGTAGGGGCCTGTTCGGCGCGTTAATTGATTTGTAGCTGCCAAAAATAAATTCGCTGAGAAATAGCTACCTCCGGATAAGTCCCAGTATAAATACTGGGGCTTTGAACAAGTTTTGTTCAAAGCCTAAGTATTTATACTGGGAAGCTTCAGTAAACTAACCCATGTATAAAATATTGGGGCTTTGAACAAGTTTTGTTCAAAGCCCCTTTTTTTGTTATGGGACTTTGTTATGGGATAAATTCCATTATTTTGTTATGGGATAAAGTCACATAACAAAATAATGGGACCTTTCAACATGTTGTAATTACCTAATTTTGGCACGAACACAGAAAAAAATTGCTCAAAATAGTTGTGTTAGATTCTTAGGATTTTTGCCTAAATTTTCCTAAAATTAGTTTTTATTTTAACTGAAATTGTCTTTAATCGGGAGGAAAATAGGAAAATTACTTGTTAAGCGTATAATTGTGATTCTACGTTTTAATTGTGATAAGTATGATAAATCTATGTGGTTGTCATTATGATAAATCTATGTGGTTGTCATGGTAGTTAATTGTGTGTATGTTAAGTAAATGCAGACTTTTTGTGGCTATACGTAAAAATATGTAGCCCAATGCTTTGGCCCGTCAGTCCATTTGCTCTATGGCCCGTCCAACATTCCTTTGATCTCAACCATTGGATCAAATCTGATCCAACGGTTCCCATTCCCCCTCCTATTTACCTTATAACTTCACAAAATACCCCATTTTCCCTCACACACACCCTAAACCTCTTGGCTTGGGGAAACTCTGCCCGTTTTTACACAGGCCACCGGAAAACCACTGCTCCACCGTGCTCCGCCGCGACACCACCACTGTGCCGCCGGCGGCCACCACCTCCGGTGACCGGAAAAATACAAAAATATATACCGTTTGAAAGCTCTCAACCTCCTCATTCCATTTCTCTACTCGGATTTTACAAAATCCCAACGGTTTGGAGTAGATCCACGGTCAAAGTTTTGGTCAAACCCAAAATCTGGCCACCTTGACTTTTTTCCGATAAGTTTTACCTTCCCCTCTTCCTCTCACCCTCCTCTTTCACCTCCCATACCCCCACTTCCCAAAATTCATTCTTTTTCCCCCTTTTCTTTCCCGTTTTCTGCCTTGTTTTTCGTTTTTTTTTCCTCTTTAACTTCTTATTTTGTCTTCTTTTCTTTGTAATGGTTATGATGAGGTGTGGTTGTTTTGTATTTTGGTGCTGTGATGCTATGGTGTGGGGATTTGGGGCTGCCTATCGTGTGGGAGGATGAGGGGCTGTTTTTCTGTTTATTTGGTGCCATGACGGGGCTGTTTTAGCAAGGCAGTGGATGGGCTGTTTTTTCAGTCGAGCGAGGCAGTGTCGATCCAGGGGTTGTTATTAATGGTGCATCAGCAGGGACATGAGGGACACGATGATGTAGCAGTGGTGATGTTGGTTTCGAGCTGGCCGAGAAGGCTTTAGAGGCAGTGGTAAGATGGCTTGGGAAACAATAGTCAGCCATGGTGGTGATTGCGTAGGCGAGGCAACGGCGTAAATCATTTGGATGTTGTAGCTTTGGTTTGACGGGTTAGGAAGCAAACTTCAGTCTTTATGTTCTATTTTTACCTAGACAAATGAATTAGTTTCTAATGTTAGTATCAACATATAAGTTATATATGTGAATGTGTTTAGTACACTGGTTTTTGTTATTAATCTATTAGAGTTGAAGAAATCAATCCATACTTGTCTCATTATGGATGTTTGTCTTGTCGTTTGTTAATCTCTTGTGATTTATTTCAAGCTTTCAAGCATGAGAACTAGTTTCTATATCTATGAGTTTTTGAGGGTAGACATGTGGGTTTTAAGCGTGTTCTTGCATAGTTGAAGTCGCATATGAATGTGTGGATACCGCACATGTTCGAGCAGTTTTTTTGGATCAGCGCAATCGAAATTTGGTAAGTGTTATTGTCGGGTATGTGAAAAAGCATAACTCATGGTGGAAATTCATGTTTAGTCTAGTTAGGAGGTTGTATAAGTATTTTATCTTGTTGTTGCTAGTATTTTCCAAATATGCTTCACTCTAATGTTCTATGTGTCTGGGAATTTAATTTATTTTGCTATGTGTAGTATGAATTAGTAAGTTTGGGGTTGTGCAGGTATAATCTAGTTGCTTTAGTTTAGTTTTAAGTAAGTTTGGTCCATTTAGTTAGTTTAGGGGCTGATTTAGTTGGTTTAGTTGGCCCTAGTCTCTTCTAGTTAGTCTAATGAGTATTGAAAAGGACACCACTTGTATTTTTTCAGCTTTTTAGGATTGTTTAGTGGCTGAAATAGTGTCTATAAATAGTTGTACTATGCTGAAAATAGGCCTAAAATTAAGCTAGTACACTCAAGTAGTAGGGGTGTGGGCTTGTACTTTTGTACAAGTTTATACCCCACCTCTTTGTCTTCACTTTTAGCTATAAATAGGGCATTGAATGCCCTCATTTGACACACAACAATCTAGCTGAAATTTACATGAAAAGAGAGCAAAAAACACAAGTAGAGTGAAAAAGAAAGTAGAATTCAAGTAAAAAGGGGTTTAGAACCAAAAGAACTCAAACTTAAAGAGTCTTTTGGGGTATAAACTTTAGTCTAAGTCAATAATTTAAGTGTATAAAGGACTGCTTGCTCCTGTTGGTTGGAGTGGATGTTGTCAGCTTGCTTTGGACCTCAATTGTGGGTTTTCTTGACTTTCTATTCTTAAAGAATTTGTCTACACTAGGTAACTCTTAAACTTTGTATGTTTTCTCATTTTGTTCTCTTATGAAATCAACATGTTTTAAAGGCCTAATGATGTCTACTTATGAGTGTCTTTAGTTAAGAAATTGTATGCCAATATTGTTTGCCCTTATAAAGTTTACATATTTTTTTAGACCCATGTATATTTTGAGATAAGTGGAAAGAAATATGATGGAAAATTGATAGTAATTAGTTAGTAATTAAAGTGTATTTTCAGCATAAGTAATAAGTGCTAAATCTGAGACAGTTTCTGCAAAATTGGCCATATGTGCAAATTGATGAAATTATAGAAAACATAGTCAAATCAGAAAGAATGTGCTAAAAATAGGACTATGAGTGCAAAGTTAATGAAAACAGCAACATGAGACGAATAGGCTTTGATTTTAGGACGTTCTTTCAAATCTGGCCACATTTAAGTTTACTAAAACAGTCACTATTTGGACAACAAAACAGATTATGATTATTTTTGCAAATGCCCTTTAACGCAGTGTGTTAATGAAAAAGGAGCAGCCCACTATCAAAATGAATTAATTAAAATTGAACATGTGCTGTTTTTTGCAAATAAGATAACCAACCTGCCTATTAATGCAAATAGATTAGCCCAATAACAATAGAACGAACAAGCTACATGCTTTTCTTCTTTACAAAGATAGTCAATAAAGCTGTTTTAATTTAACAAATAATTACTTCTTTTAATTAGTTCTGAGAAATAATCCCTGACAATTCAAAATTAATTATGTTATCCATAATTCAATCAATGAAGGCAAAATCGGGAGTCCCAATTTGTCATTTAATAAAGTTCGCGGTTGAACTTAATTAAATCGATTAGGCAAAACGATAAGTATGATTTGTGATCTACTTATTAGGCTAAAAGAAAACTAAATTGAGACGAGCCAAATTAAATTAAGAGAAGTTAATGATGAATCTTGCGATAACATATGGTTTCAAATCCAATTATACAATATTATAAGTATGATTTGTGATCTACTTATAAGGCTAAAAAAAAAAAAAAAACTAAGTTGATTTAAACTAATTCTAAATTAATTATTTTTTGAAGTTAATTAAATTGTTTTTTTAAAAAATAGACAAGCCCTTTGTAAGGTTGGAAATACGTAATAAATTTTATTTATCTATTTATTTATTTACTATGAATCAAAGTGTAAGTTCGTCCAGTCCTCCATGAGGCTGGATAAGAATAATGCTTTTTTAAATTTTTTCTGAATCAAAGTGTAAATTCGTCCAGTCCTCGGTGAGGTTGGATAAGAATAACACTTTTAAATTTTTCTGAATCAAAGTATAAATTCAAATCAACGGCAAAAGATAACAACCGTATTTAATAAATTAAAATTGCGACAATAAAGCAACTGTGCTTGGCACAGGACTCGAGGGTGCCTAATACCTTCCCGAGAGTCAACTGAGAACCTTACCTGAATCTCTAACGCGGACCATTAGACGAGTCAGGGGTGTTCCAAGGTACCTTTTGGTGACTTGGCACATCTTAAACTATGTCAAGTGGCGACTCCAAGTTTTCTCTAAATAAATTTGTACCTTTTTTGAACACCAGTCACAACCTTTAAATAAATAAACACCTCAGTGCAATTAAATTTTTATTTACGGCGTGACAGCTTGGCGACTCCGCTGGGGAAATTAGTGAAAACTAGAATCTCCGGCTTTTTGATAAAAATTGTCGCATGTTTTAATTTATTAAATATTTGGTTGTTATATTCTTGCCATTATCACATGAAAAGTTGAATGTTACTGCTTTAATATTGTTGAACTGTATATAAATTGTCTTCCTCCGCAACCCTCTATGTCTCTGAAACACACGCACACGTGCACTTACTAGATTGCTTGTGGCAGCTGGGACTTCTTACTAAATTGCCCATGATTTAGGAGGAAGGCGTGACGGGTTTTAGGCCGGACACACTGTCTCCGGATGGCCCTGATGCACTTTCTGCCCGGTTTGTCCACCGAGTTTTTAGCCAGTCTACACACTGAGCCAGTTGTGTCACCTAGAGTTAAACCTTTAGGCCCAATTCTCTGCATCATATTTGACTTAATGAGGTGCGATACACCGGTATTGCACTTGTCTAGGCTGACTACCTTTTTGTCTAAGCGAGACCCACTTTCCGGGAAAGACTTGTCTAAAGGCATTTGATGTGTTGCATGCGCCTAGAAAAAATTGTTATACTGACCAAACTGGAGAGAGACGGATTTTAAAAAAAAAATGATGAATGAAAGGAAAAGTGAGGAAGTAGGGTGAATTTTACGTTTTAAATGTAAATGTCTTGTACTTTCATAAAATCGAGTCATACTGCTGTAATGGCAAATTTCTGTAAAGCGCCAGTATTGGCTGTCTTTTGTAGATGTCAGTTTTTGTGTCGTTATAATGACGAAAATTTTACAAAAAAAAAAATATACTTAGTATTTAGAGGTCAGAAAACATTTTGATGTCAGTTTTACGTCGTTATAATGGCGAATTTTTAGAAAATGCTCATATATCGATGTCGGGATTTTTTTGGGATCCAGTTTTTCACGTCGTTATGCTGGCAAATTTTTTGCAAAAAAATACTTTAGTGTCACTACTGGAATGAATTTTCTTTTTGTCAATGTGGCGTCGCTGTAGCGTCGATTTTTTTTTTTTTTTTTTTTTTTTTTTTTTGTAAATTACATCTAAATACCAATGTTGGTAATTTTCTGGAGTCAGTTCTGATGCCGTTACGATGGCAAAATTTTCGATTCTCTTAAGGGTCAACTTTACGTCGTTGCAATGATAAAAGTTTTGTTGAAAATTAGAGTTTCGAGTTAGAAGTTTAGGCATCTGTTTTGCTCTGTCGGTCAGTTGTTTTAAGTTGTTTTCAGGCTTTCAAACATTTGACACATTTTTTCATTAGGCACAATGGCTGCATCATCTTCTAGGTCAGTCAAGAGAAAATACCCTGCTGATGCCATTCCATCCTCTATCATAATGACTGATGGCCCACCTAAATCGGATAAATCTTTGAAGTCTTGGTGGGACACAATGAATAATATGCAGAAGAAATTAGTCCAAGATAAGATTGGTTTTCTGACTGACCTCGTGACGAAACCTGTTGTCCCCCGTCAAGAGTTGATCAGTGCACTAGTTGGGTTTTGGAACCCAAACCGAAATACTTTCTGTTTTAAGGGGTTTGAGATGACGCCGACCCTCGAGGAGATAGCTGGGTTTGTTAAGTTAGATTTTGAGAAAAAGAACATGATTGCTCCAAAGAAGGTTAATGAGTATGATTTTTTTAGTAACATCAAGGTACAAACAGACCTCTCAATCGCTAGTGTTCATCAAGGCTGGATTTCATTTGACTACCTTTATGATCGTTTTGGGGCCGATAAATGTTTTAAAAAGCATGGATTTGAATTCCATGACAAGATGAAATATGAGGATTGGGTGCAACTTTGTCCTAAGGTCTTTGTGTTCGCTTTGCTGGGGTTGCTGGTTTTCCCTCTACCGAATAGAGCGATATCTATTAAGGTCAGTTGGATCATGACGGCTTTATATGATGTAGCGCCAAATGTTACTGTCATTCCAATAATTCTGGGTAGTATATTTCATGCTTTGACCCGATGCCACAGAGGAGAAAGCGGTTTCTTTGAGGGGTGTAACCTCCTATTACAGGTCTGGTTCTTGGAGCATGTCCGCCCTTGCCCGCCTCGTGATACTCTTAGATATTGTAACACTGATTATCTGGGGTACCATCTCGAACATATCGAGAAGTACAAATTTCTAGAAAATGAGCCAGATTGGAGGTCTTTCTTGAACTCTCTCACGCCGGACAGGGTTTTGTGGTAGTATAACTGGCTTCCCAAGGGGGAAGTTGTGCACAGATGTGTGGACCGTCCTTTTCTAGTTCTGATGGGTTTGACGGCATCCCAGCCTTATGCTCCTCTGCGTGTGCTTAGACAGTTGGGTCAAAAGCAGGAGATCTCAATAGTTGAGGACATGAGTGCATATGTTTCAGACTATCCTCTCCACCCAACTACCCTTAGAGGTGATATCTTGCGCTTGTGGGATACTAAGAGGTGCCTCGCAGAAAATACACAGGTCCAGGATAGACTTAGAGGGGAGGTCGTTCAGGAGTACAAGTTATGGTATTACCGCCAGCCCATACCCAGAGAGATGCCCGCGAGATCGAAAGCAGGCATGGTTGAAATTGAGGCCAGGTTGGATATGTAGGTCCAGCTTGCTAGGAGTGAGATTGGGGAGGAATACCGCGCTACTATACAAAGCCTAGTTGCAGAGAGGGACGCCGCCTGAGCTGCTCAGTCAGAGAGTGAGGGCTTAACACATCAGCACTCAGACACTATCAGGCGCCTCCATGACTTGCATCGTAGAGCATTGACAGAGAGGGATACTGCTCTAACTGCCCAAGCTGAGAGCGACAGATTCGTACAGAAGTGCCTTGGGAACATTGACCGATTGCATGAACAACTTGATCAGGCAATGATTTTGAAGAATGATGCATTGAGATTGGCCACGACCCAGATTCAGCAAATAGCCGTGTCAAGGAGAGTCATTGATCGAGGTCAGGAACGGGTGTTGGAGTTGGCAAACTATTTGGCTCAGATGTGCTTAGATCATAATAGCTCGTCTAATAAGACTATCCTCATTGAAGCTCCAGATTATGTGAGGAATGTATCACGGCAGGTGGACATATTGCGTAATATTTTGAGCCAGCCTTTGCCACCAGCCGAGGAAAACACTCCAACAACGATGGCCGAGGAAACTGAGAACACTGAGCTGGTTTGTTTAGCTGAGCAACAGGCTAAGATGGCCGAGGACTTCACGGCAATGAAAGAAATGATGATGCAGCTGGTTCGTAACTTGGCAGCAGTTCAGGCGCCTCCTGTTCCGCCGGGTGCTGCTGGTTTCATGACAAATACTCAGCCACCAGGGCAAGGGCAATCCACAATGGTAGAAGACCCCCGTTACCCTCCGGGATTTGGTCCACATCCGGAAACTGAGCCGGACCTTCTTCTGTACAACCTGGGCACAATTCCCACAGCATGGATAACATGGCAAACCCCAAGTTCCTGCCACAGCATTCACCGTTCCTGCAGGACACACTTTGCAAAGATCGAACAGTGACTCACAGTTAAGGGCTCGTGATCAACAATTTGACCAAGCTCAGGGTAATGTGTGTCGCCCTACTGAGTCATATGATCAGGGAAACCACCTAGAATCACATGCTGATATCAAAAGGTTGGGAAAAACAGAAGAGACCGACTTTGCTCAGAAATTGAAAAGCTTGGAGCAAACTGTGAAAAACATACAAGGGCAAGGGGGTAAAACAAATATTTCATACAAAGGCATGTGCTTGTTCCCTCATGTGCCATTTCCTGAAGGTTTTGTTGTGCCCAAATTTGATCTGTACACTGGACAAAGTGATCCAAGGATCCACGTGAAGATCTACCTTAACAAAATGAGAGAGATCGAGAAGGATAAGTTGTTGATGGCATACTTTGCTGACAGTTTGCGAGGGCCGGCAACAGAATGGTTAGTACAACAAGATGTTTTGAAGAGGGTCACCTTTGATGACATGGCCAGCGCTTTCCTAAACCATTATGGTTACAAAATGGAGGCTGCTCCTGATCGTTCTTCTTTGAAGACGATCACAAAGAAACCAAGTGAAAGTTTCAGAGAGTATGCCTACAGGTGGCGCGAACAGGCGGCGCGTGTAAGCCCTTTGATCCCAGATGATAAGATGGTTGAAGAATTCGTCGAAGTGCTCAATGAAACATACTACCAAGCGATGGCCTCTGCCATTGGGAAGGAGTTCAGTGAAGCAGTGAGAATTGGGGAGATGATTGAGAGAGGAATCAAGGCAGGCAAGATTGTCAGCCAAACAGCTTTGAGAGCTACTACCCAAGCGTTGCAATCAGGGTCAGCTGCTTTTGGGAAGAAGAAAGAAAAGAAAGATGAAGTGGAAATGGTTGGTCCTGGACCGAAAAGAAATGATGAAAGATACAATGACCGTCAAGGGTACATTTAGACACCCCCGCCACAACAATTCTATCCACCTCATGGCCAACAATTTGCCATGCCGCAGTTCTCATTCCCTGTCAATGCAGCATATTATGTTCAGCCGCTATCTGGTCCACAATGGCGTGCACCCCCTGCTCCAATCCAGTATAACAATCAACAGGCACATACTCAATTCCTAGCTCAGCAGGAGATACCTTATCGACCACGAGGTCCACCAGGTTTCCGTCCAAACATGCAATAGAGAAACATGCAACAAGAGAAAAGACAGTTCACCCCATTGGGGGAAACTTACACTAATTTGTTTGAAAAGTTGCAACAAGCCAATTTGTTGAAACCAATCCCGGGAAAAGTGAGCCCCAATGGAAGAGTTGATCATTCACGCCATTGTGCATTTCATTCTAGAGCACCTGGACATGACACAGAATCCTGCTGGGAACTCAAAAGGGCAATCCAGGCAATGATAGACAACAATCAGATAAAATTCGTGGGGGATGAAACACAAATGTAAATCAAAATCCTTTACCAGCTCATGATGTTCAAAATAATGTACATATGGTAGGGATGGTAAGCATAGAAGAAGACACAAAAGGGAAAGCCACCAAGTAGATTGTGGCAGTTGGTCCCTCCCCAGATATCAAAGGCCATGAGCCATTTATTGTTGTAATCGGGGGAAAGTCAAGTGCGTCTGTTGTCAACAAAGCAAAGCAAGACGCAGTTGCTGAGCCAAGTTTCACAATTCCGGCTGCAAAGCAGGAAAAAGTTTATGACAGTGCACCAACATTTATTGTGCAAAGGGCATCATGCCAGAAAACTTCGGTCTTCGAGGTTAAGGCAAAGAAGTGTGAACCGGTTATCATCACTCAAGCAGTGCAACTCCCTGTCAAAAGTACAAAGGATGTTCCTTGGAACTACAACAAGACAATTGTGTTTTACAACGAGAAGGAAATCATGGATGTTGCTGCAGATATATATGGTCTAACTCGGTCCGGGAGATGTTTTACCCCGAAAGAATTGAGAAAGGCAAAGCCAGGTCGAGAAGACCAAGGACCCATCAAAGAGCCGGTGTCTGAGAAAGAAGCTGAAGAATTCTTGAAGAAGATGAGATCGACAGATTACTCTATCGTCGAGCAATTGAGAAAAACTCCAGCTCAGATATCACTTTTGTCTCTGCTTATGAACTCCGAAGCATATCGCAACGCACTGTTGAAGATACTGAATGAGGCCTACATTCCTGAACAAACTACTGTGGCTAATTTGGAAGCACTTGCTGGCAGGTTATTTGAGACTAATCATGTGATGTTCACCGATGAGGAACTGCTAGTAGAAGGAACCGGTCATAATCGAGCGCTCCATGTCTCAGTTAAGTGTGAAGACTCCTATGTCACACGTGTTCTAATAGATGGCGGCGCAGGATTGAATATTTGCCCTATGTCTACATTAAAGAGTCTAAAGGTAGATAGGAAAAAAATCAGGCCCAGCTCCTCTGTCGTCCGTGCCTTTGATGGTGGAGTTCGAGAATCTTTGGGCATCATCAATCTTGAATTAACCATTGGTCCTGCTACCTTCAGCATTGAGTTTCAAGTCATGGAAACAGATGCATCGTACAATCTGTTATTGGGCCTACCATGGATTCACATGGCTTGTGTTGTACCCTTTACAGTTCATCAGGTGGTCAATTTTACTTGGGATAATCAAGCTGTCGTAATTTATGGAGAGGATGACTTACAATTTAACAATAGCCTTGACGTACCGGCCCTTGAAGTTGTCACCACACGCCCGACCATCATGTATCAAACCTTCGATGTGGTGTATGTGGAAAAAGTAACAGAAGGGAAACCTATACCCATCCCAAGAGTGTCAGAGACGTCTATTATGATGGCGTCTGAGATGTTAAAGCACGGTTTCAAATTTGGAAAGGGCTTGGGAGCATCACTACAAGGCAGGGTAAATCCAGTTTATCCAAATGGTGTGCAAGGCATGTGGGGACTAGGGTTCAAGCCAAAACCAGCTGATCGCAAGCAAGCAAAGAAAAAGAAGTCGGAAATTTGGTCTCTCCCAAAGCCAATTCCGTGTCTCGCTCAGTCTTTTGTGGGTTATGTCATGAAACCAAAAGTTGTCGCTGCAAATGTCAACACAGTGGAAGACAATAAGGATGCGTCATTTGATCTAGGTGGCATTTTTGAAATCTGCATGGTACAGCCGGGTGAAGGCTCCAGCAATGCTTCAATACAATACATTGGCCCGGACGTGCACCTGACTAACTGGAATGCAACTCCCTTCCCCATCAGGAAGGGGTCTTGGTAGACTGTTGTTTTACAGTTTTCTTTTGAATACACTTGGATATTCTAAGGGTTGTATGCCAAGTGTATTATTTTGCTCATCTTTCCTTTTGTAATTCAAACCATTTTTCATTAATGAAAGGCCTATTAGCAAAATAGATTATCAACCCTTTAATATTCAAACAACAAAAAAAATAATAATGGACAAGACTTAAAAATATAAGTGTTAACTATTGTTCATAAAAACACACAACCACTGACAAATCATTCTTTGTACTCATTATTGTCAATAAATTCTTTGCTCAAACTCTTCAAGACACCCGTAATTGAACTGATATGATCAAGAAAATCCACGATTAAATAATGAAACAGTTGGATGCAAAAGTAATTCAATCGGTGCAGTACACTACTTGGGTTGCAAATGTTGTTTCAGTTCCTAAGAAAGATGGAAAAACAAGGATATGTGTCGGCTATCGAGATTTGAACAAGGCAAGTCCCAAAGATAATTTCTCGTTGCCTAACATTCACACTTTCGTAGAAAATTGTGCCAAACATGAGATACAATCTTTCGTTGACTGCTATGCTGGATATCACCAAATCCAGATGGATGAAGATGATGCATACAAAACAGCATTCACTGCGCCTTGGGGAACTTATTGCTATCGAGTGATGCCGTTTGGTTTGAAAAATGTTGGGGCAGCCTACGTGAGGGCTATGACTTCCATTTTCCATGATATGATGCATAAAGAAATAGAAGTGTACGTGGATGATGTGATTATCAAGTCTAGAATGGCTGAAGAACACGTGAGAGATCTCAGAAAGTTGTTTGAAAGGCTCCGTAGGTACAATCTGAAGCTGAATCCAGCCAAGTGTGTATTTGGTGTGCCTGCTGGAAAATTGTTAGGTTTCATCATTAGCAGGCGAGGTATTGAATTGGATCCCGCAAAGATCAAAGCGATACAAGAATTACCTCCGCCTCGAACCAAGAAGGATGTTAAAAGCTTTCTAGGCAGGCTAAATTACATCAGTAGGTTCGTTGCTCAACATACCACAATATGTGAGTCGATCCTCAAGTTGTTGAAAAAGAATACATCGATTGCATGGACCGAAGAGTGCCAAGAGGCCTTTGACAAGATCAAGCAATACTTGACGAATCCTCATGTTTTGGTTCGGCCTGAGCCTGGCCGACCATTGTTTTTGTACTTGTCAGTCAATGAAAACTCATTTGGTTGCGTACTTGGGCAACAAGATGCCTCGGGAAAGAAAGAGCAGGCAATTTATTATCTGAGCAAGAAGTTCGCAGATTGCGAGGCCAGATATACTTTAGTGGAAAGGACGTGTTGTGCCCTAACTTGGGTAGCACAAAATCTAAAACAGTATTTGTTGTCCTATACCACTTATCTGATTTCCCGAATGGACCCATTGAAGTACATATTTCAGAAGCCAATGCCAACTGGAAAACTTGCAAAATGGCAGATCCTGCTCACAGAATTTGACATAGTTTATGTCACCAGAACTGCTATGAAAGCTCAAGCCTTAGCTGATCATTTGGCTGAAAATCCGGTAGATGATGATTATGAGCCATTGAAGACTTACTTCCCTGGTGAGGAGGTAGATGTGCTTGAAGAACTAATTAATGAAGAAGAGCACGTGTGGAAAATGTACTTTGACGGTACTTCTAACTCATAAAGCCATGGTATTGGAGCAGTCTTCATCTCTCCCACGGGACATTATTTCCCCGCGGCAGCCCAACTTCGCTTCAGTTGCACTATCAACACATCTGAGTATGAAGCATGCATAATGGGTTTGCGTATGGCGCTAGACATGGACATCAAAGAATTGCTGGTGATCGGAGATTCAGATCTTTTGATATGCCAAATGAAGGGTGAATGGGAAAATCGAGACCTTAAGCTGATCATGTACAAGCAGTGTATGGACGATCTTCGCCAAAAGTTCGATGTTCTAAAGTTTAGACATGTTCTCAAAATACATAATGAGCTGGTTGACGCATTGGCTACATTAGCCTCAGTGCTTATCCATCCTGATAAAGCCCATATTGATCCGTTAGAGATTCAGGTCCAAAGTCAACATGCATACTGCAATGTGGTTGAAGAAGAAATTGATTGTCAACCGTGGTATTTTGATGTCAAGAATTTCCTTCAAGACGGGACGTATCCGCCAATGGCAGAAAACAATCAAAAGAGAACCCTTCGACGACAGGCAAGTGGTTTCCTTTTTAGTGGAGGGGTGGTGTACAAAAGGACACCTGATTTGGGATTGTTAAGATGCGTGGATGCAACTGAAGCCACGAAAATTCTCAATGGCATGCATTCCGGGATCTGCGGACCCCACATGAGCGGGCACGTGCTAGCTAAGAAAGTACTAAGAGCAGGATACTTCTAGCTTACCATGGAACATGATTGCATTACTTTTGTGCGAAAGTGTCATCAATGCCAGGTACACGGTGATTTGATACATTCACCCCCTTTGGAGTTGCACACAATGTCAGCCCCTTGGCCTTTTACAGCATGGGAGATGAATGTTATCGGGCCTATTGAACCAAAACCATCAAATGGGCACAGATTCATTTTAGTTGCAATAGATTACTTCACCAAATGGGTTGAGGCCATCACTCTCAAGTCCGTGACCAAGAAAGCCGGGTGGATTTTATTCATTCTAACATTATTTGTCGCTTTGGTATCCCAAGTACCATCATCACTGATAATGCAACAAATCTGAACAGTCATTTAATGAATGACGTGTGTGAAAGATTCAAGATCATGCATCGAAATTCCACACCTTACCGACCAAAGGCAAATGGCGCGGTTGAAGCAGCCAATAAGAATATCAAGAAGATCCTTAGGAAAATGATACAAGGATCTCGTGATTGGCATAAGAAGTTGTCTTTTGCTTTGCTTGGTTACCGCACAACTGTGCACACTTCCATAGGTGCGACCCCCTATTTATTGGTATATGGAACTGAAGTAGTCATACCCGCTGAAGTTGAAATACCGTCTCTCAGGATCATTGTGGAAGCAGAAATTGAGGACACAGAATGGGTCAAAATCCGATTGGAACAAATGTCCTTCATTGATGAAAAGAGGCTCAATGCAGTTTGTCACGGTCAATTATATCAGCGAAGAATGGCCCGAGCCTACAACAAGAAAGTGCGCCTTCGCGACTTGAAAGAAGGGCAATTAGTCTTGAAAAGAATCTTTCCTCATCAGGAAGAAGCTAAAGAGAAATTTTCTCCAAATTGGCAAGGGTCATATCTGGTAAAGAAGATATTGCCAAATGGCGCCTTGTACCTTACAGATCCAAAAGGTAAGACAACTGAAATATCCGTCAACGCAGACGCAGTCAAGAGGTATTACATTTGACTCCAAGATGGCTTTCAAATCGGGATGAATGCAAGGCTTTTTGTTTTTTGTTTTTTTTTTTGCTATCCCAAATTGTATCCCTTATTAGTACTTTGAATATTGTACTATCGAGACATGTTCTCTGTTGGAATCAATGTAATTGTACCAAAATGAAATGAAATTGAAAAGCATCAAAAGAAACCTGGGCATTAGCCTAGAGCTACGTCTGACCTGATTCCTCTCAAAAGGATACGTAGGCAACCATTTCGATCCGGTCGCAATAAGAGAAAAATCCTCTTTCCCCATCTTCTTTTATCCGCGCAAAGCTTGCCTCCGGGCTTGCGGGATATGTCAAGAAAATCAGAGACCCCAATTTATCCTAAACTGGGGCAGAAGTTATTTTTATTTTTAAGAAAATGGAGGAAATTCAATATAACAGTGAAAAGTTCATTCTTTCATATTTCGTATTGACGCAAAACTTGCCTCCAAGTTTGCGGCCAACATCAAAAGAAATTTAGATCCCCCTTTTATGCTAAACTGGGGCAGAAGTTTGTTTTTATTTTATTTCATAAATAAAATAAAATAAAACAAACTTCTATCATTTTTGTGTCATCTATCCACATGTTTCATGAGATGTTTGGCATACCAGTCTCGAAGTCAAGGAAGAAAACAAAGCGCCCCAGTTTATTTTAAACAGTAAGTCAAGAGATGTTTGTGTTTTAAATTGAATTGAAAAAAAAAAAAGAAAAGAAAAGAAAAAAAAAGAAAAAAAGAAAAAAAGAAGTCTTGCCGGTGAAAATCTGAGAAGGTGCCGCAAGACAAACAGTGAGGCAAAAGATTGAAGAGAGAGGCTAGGTTGCGAAAACCCGAAAGGGCGCTACTAGTCGACTTGAGAGTCACCTCAACTTGGTTATGGTTTGATATCTTTCGTGGAGAAACTCTCAACAAACAAGTGGTACTGGTCGGACGAGATCATCCAAGATACATGTAATGATCATCAAGGCCGCCAGTATATTGCCAGATAAGTTTCCCTTTTCAGAAAGACGTTCCCTGTCCAAACGACTTTCGCCCTTAAACTTTTTCTTTTTTAATTATTATTCCATTTTTGTACATCTTGCCTCACCATTAATTCCTCGCCCTTTCGGCGCTAACCTCACATGAGCAACCAAAGAAAATTGCAAAACTCTGTCTTTCAGGATTCAGATTTAATTCTAGCGAGCAGGGCACACCCTCGACAATGGAAAAGTTTTCAGCAAGTCATGATCAACATTGATATGGAGCTCAGCACCGCACATCAGGCCGGAGGGACGACATACCAAAAATGTATCATGAAGAGTGGATATGTTTGGGAGAAGCTTTAGGCGTTGTTCATCCTACATTACTGTGAAGAATAGAGCAAAAATCACCAAGCTTACTTGCAAGATTAGAAAATAGGGTGTATCCACGATGTAGACAGTCAGTGTGACATTTGCTATGTTGCCAAGAAAGAGCTAGGACCACCTGAATCAGGGTAGCTGCGCTAGATGTCAGATGGAACTCCATTTCCTCTTCAAGTCAGTTTCGCTCAAAGATAGCGTCATTTCCTTTCCATGTCAAGATCTGCTAAATGATAGCGATCAGTTCCTTTTCGAGTCAGTTTCGCTCAAAGATAGCATCATTTCCTTTCCATGGCAAGATCTGCCAAAAGATAGCGACCATTTCCTTGTTCGAGTCACTTTCGCTCAAAGATAGCGTCATTTCCTTTCCATGCCAAGATCTCCTAAAAGATAGCGATCATTTCCTTTTCGAATCAATTTCGATAAAAGATAGCATCATTTCCTTTCCATGTCAAGATCTGCTAAAAGATAGCAATCATTTCCTTTTCGAGTCAGTTTCGCTAAAAGATAGCGTCATTTCCTTTCCATGCCAAGATCTGCTAAAAGATAGCGATCATTTCCTTTTCGGATCTGTTTCGCTCAAAGATAGCGTCATTTCCTTTCCATGTCGAGATCTGCTAAAAGATAGCGATCATTCCCTTTTCGAGTTAGATCTGCTAAAAGATAGCGGTCATTTTCTTTTCAAGTCAGTTACACTCAAAGATAGCATCACTTTCTTTCCATGTCAAGATCTGCTAAAAGATAGCGATCATTTCCTTTTCGAATCAGTTTCGCTCAAAGATAGCGTCATTTTCTTTCCATGTCAAGATCTGCTAAAAGACAGCGATCATGTTCTTTTCAAGTCAGTTTTGCTAGAAGATAGCACTCACTTCCACTTCAAGTCATTTGCGCTCAAAGATAGCAACCATCTCCAACTTCAAGTCAAGACCTGTTTGAAACAGATGCGGCCATTTAAAGTTTCACATAGTGTTTGCCCATACAACGGGCGATAGAGTTGTCTTTCAAGCCAAGATTTACCTCAAGAAAGCATGAAGATTTAGGATAGGGATTGTAATTTTATATTTTTCCTTGTATTTCCATTCTTTGTAAAGCAACAACCACCAGCAAGCGACCAGTACTCAGCAACGATAGCCTTTCTATGCATAAGAGTGTCTAGTATCAGCCCCAAGTGTGTCTAGAAGAGTCTCTAGTTTTATTTTAGTGTTAGTCTAGAGTGTCTAGTTTGTATTAGTGAGTCTAGAATAGTCTAGTGCATGTTTGAATGCGGTAGTCCCAGCTGCCGCACGTAAAGAACTACACTAACCTGATTCCTTAGTCCGGAGATATGTAGGTAACTTTGTTCTCGGTTAGAACCGAAATCCAAGGTACGGTCACCATTTCACAGAGCATGTTTCTCGGCTAGAACCGAAAAGCCAAAATCAGTTGTCGATTACTTCTTTGTCCGAAAACTCTTCGTGTTCCCGAACAAAGAGGGGCAGCTGTAATCACCTAATTTTTGCACGAACACAAAAAAAAAATTGCTCAAAATAGCTGTGTTAGATTCTTAGGATTTTTGCCTAAATTTTCCTAAATTTTGTTTTTATTTTAACTGAAATTGTCTTTAATCGGGAGGAAAATAGGAAAATTACTTGTTAAGCATATAATTGTGATTCTACGTTTTAATTGTGATAAGTATGATAAATCTATGTGGTTGTCATAGTAGTTAATTGTGTGTATGTTAAGTAAATGTAGACTTTTTGTGGCTATATGTAAAAAATATGTAGCCCAATGCTTTGGCTTGTCAGCCCATTTGCTCTATGGCCCGTCCAACATTCCTTTGATCTCAACCATTGGATCAAATCTGATCGAACGGTTCCCATTCCCCCTCCTATTTCCATTATAACTTCACAAAATACCCCCATTTTCCCTCACACACACCCTAAAGCCTCTTGGCCTGGGGAAACTCTGCCCGTTTTTACACAGGCCACCGGAAAACCACTGCTCCACCGTGCTCCGCCGCGACACCACCATTGTGCCGCCGGCGGCCACCTCCTCCGGGGCCGGAAAAATACAAAAAATATATCGTTTGAAAGCTCGCAACCTCCTCATTCCATTTCTCAACTCGGATTTTACAAAATCCCAACGGTTTGGAGTAGATCGACGGTCAAAGTTCCGGTCAAACCCAAAATCTGGCCACCTTCACTGTTTTTCGGTAAGTTTTACCTTCCTCTCTTCCTCTCACCCTCCTCTTTCACCTCCCATACCCCCCACTTCCAAAAATTCATTCTTTTTCCCCCTTTTCTGCCTTGTTTTTTGTTTTTTTTCTCTTCTTCTTCTTATTTTGTCTTCTTTTCTTTGTTATGGATATGATGAGGTGTGGTTGTTTTGTGTTTTGGTGCTGTGATGCTATGGTGTGGGGATTTGGGGGCTGCCTATCGTGTGCGAGGACGAGGTGCTGTTTTTCTGTTTATTTGGTGCCATGACGGGGCTGTTTTAGCAAGGCAGTGGAGGGGCTATTTTTTCAGTCGAGCGAGGCAGTGTCAATCCAGGGGTTGTTGTTAATGGTGCAGCAGCGGGGACGTGAG
Source organism: Petunia axillaris subsp. axillaris (assembly GCA_029990575.1). NCBI lineage: Eukaryota > Viridiplantae > Streptophyta > Magnoliopsida > Solanales > Solanaceae > Petunia > Petunia axillaris. The sequence continues at coordinate 3,389,189 of JARKNS010000001.1, read as the reverse complement.
GGACACGATGATGTAGCAGTGGTGATGTTGGTTTCGAGTTGGCCGTGAAGGCTTTGGAGGCAGTGGTAAGATGGCTTGGGAAGCAATACTCAGCCATGGTGGTGATTGCGTAGGCGAGGCAGCGGCGTAAATCATTTAGATATTGTAGCTTTGGTTTGACGGGTTAAGAAGCAAATTTCAGTCTTTATGTTCTATTTTTACCTAGACAAATGAATTAGTTTCTAATATTAGTATCAACATATAAGTCGTATATGTGAATTATGTGTTTAGTACACTGGTTTTTGTTATTAATCTATTAGAGTTGAAGAAATCAATCCATGCTCGTCTCATTATGGATGTTTGTCTTGTCATTTGTTACTCTCTTGTGATTTAATTCAAGCTTTCATGCATGAGAACTAGTTTCTATCTCTATGAGTTTTTTAGGGTAGACATGTGGGTTTTAAGCTCGTTCTTGCATAGTTGAAGTCGCATATGAATGTGTGGATGCCACTCATGTTCGAGCAGTTTTTTTGGATCAGCGCAATCTAAATTTGGTAAGTGTTGTTGTCGGGTATGTGAAAAAGCATAACTCATGGTGGAAATTCATGTTTAGTCTAGTTAGGAGGTTGTGTAAGCATCTAATCTTGTTGTTGCTAGTATTTTCAAAATAAGCTTTACTCTAATGTTCTATGTGTCTGGGAATTTGATTTGTTTTACTATGTGTAGCATGAATTAGTTAGTTTGGGGCTGTGTAGGTATAATCTAGTTGCTTTAGTTTAGTTTTAAGTTAGTTTAGTCCATTTAGTTAGTTTAGGGGCTGATTTAGTTGGTTTAGTTGGCCCTAGTCTCTTCTAGCTAGTGTAATGAGTATTGGGTGTCCTTTTAAAGGACACCGCTTGTATTTTTTTCCAGCTTTTTAGGATTGTTTGGTGGCTGAAATAGTGTCTATAAATAGTTGTACTATGCTGAAAACATGCCTAAAAGTAAGCTAGTACACTCAAGTAGTAGGTGTGTGGGCTTGTATTTTTGTGCAAGTCTATACCCCACCCTTTTGCCTTCACTTTTAGTTATAAATAGGGCATTGAATGCTCTCATTTAACACACAACAATCTAGCTCAAATTTACATGAAAAGAGAGCAAAAATACAAGTAGAGTGAAAAAGAAAGTAGAATTCAAGTAAAAAGGGGTTTAGAACCGAAAGAACTCAAACTTAAAGAGTCTTTTGGGGTATAAACTTTAGTCTAAGTCAATAATTTAAGTGTATAAGGGGCTGCTTGCTGATGTTGGTTGGAGTGGATGTTGTTAGCTTGCTTTGGACCTCAATTGTGGGTTTTCTTGACTTTCTATTCTTAAAGAATTTGTCTACACTAGGTAACTCTTAAACTTTGTATGTTTTCTCATTTTGTTCTCTTATGAAATCAATATGTTTTAAAGGCCTAATGATGTCTATTTATGAGTGTCTTTAGTTAAGTAATTGTATGCCAATATTATTTGCCCTTATAAAGTTTACATGTTTCTTTTAGAGCCATGTATATGTTGAGATAAGTGGAAAGAAATATGATGGAAAATTGATAGTAAGTAGTTAGTAATTAAAGTGTATTTTCAGCATAAGTAATAAGTGCTAAATCTGAGACTGTTTCTGCAAAATTGGCCAAATCTGCAAATTGATGAAATTATGGAAAACATAGTCAAATCTGAAAGAATGTGCTGAAAAATAGGACTATGAGTGCAAAGTTAATGAAAACTGCAACATGAGACGAATAGGCTTTGATTTTAGGACGTCCTTTCAAATCTGGCCACATTTAAATTTACAAAAATAATCACTATTTGGACAGCAAAACAGATTATGATTATTTTTTGCAAATACTCTTTAACACAGCTTATTAATGAAAATGGGCCAGCCCACTATCAAAATGAATTAATTAAAATTGAACATGTGCTGTTTTTTGCAAATAAGATTACCAACCTGCCTATTAATGCAAATAGATTAGCCCAATAACAATAGAAGGAACAAGCTACATGCTTTTCTTCGTTACAAAAATAGTCAATAAAGCTGTTTTAATTTAACAAATAATTACTTCTTTTAACTATTTCTGAGAAATAGTCCTTGACAATTCAAAATTAATTATGTTATCCGTAATTCAATTAATGAAGGCAAACTCGGGAGTCCCAATTTGTCATTTAATAAAGTTAGTGGTTGAACTTAATTAAATCGATTAGGCAAAACGATAAGTATGATTTGTGATCTACTTATTAGGCTAAAAGAAAACTAAATTGAGACGAGCCAAATTAAATTAAGAGAAGTTAATGATGAATCTTGCGATAAAATATGGTTTCAAATCCAATTAGACAATATTATAAGTATGATTTGTGATCTACTTATCAGGCTAAAAGAAAAAAAACTAAGTTGATTTAAACTAATTCTAAATTAATTATTTTTTGAAGTTAAATAAATTCTTTTTTAAAAAATATACAAGCCCTTTGTAAGGTTAGAAATGCGTAATAAGTTTTATTTATCTATTTATCTATTTATTTATTTATTTATTTACTATGAATCAAAGTGTAAGTTCGTCCAGTCCTCCGTGAGGCTGGATAAGAATAACGCCTTTTTAAATTTTTTCTGAATCAAAGTGTAAATTCATCCAGCCCGGTGAGGTTGGATAAGAATAACACTTTTAAATTTTTCTGAATCATATAAATTCAAATCAACGGCAAAAGATAACGACCATATTTAATAAATTAAAATTGCGACAATAAAGCAACTGTGCTTGGTACAGGACTTGAGGGTGCCTAATACCTTCTCGAGAATCAACTGAGAACCTTACCCGAATCTCTAACGCATTAGACGAGTCAGAGGTGTTCCAAGGTACCTTTTGGTGACTTGGCACACCTTAAACTATGTCAAGTGGCGACTCCGAGTTTTCTCTAAATAAATTTGTACCTTTTTTGAACACCAGTCACGGCCTTTAAATAAATAAACACCTCAGTGCAATTAAATTTTTTTTAGGGCGTGACACATGTTAGTTCAAGGTCCCATTATTTTAGAAGATATCTATAGTGCATTGGTTAATTTATTAGATTTATTAATTTTCTTTTTATTTTAATGTATCTACATTGTATCTTTGTATCTAGTATTTAATTTTATTATTTTTTCATTCTTCTTATTTTACTTCTAGTGTTTTTTTAATATTTTTATTTTATTATATCTCACTGTATCTTACCTATTTCTGCACCGTATCTAACTCTTTCTGCACTGTATCTAACTATTTTAGCGTTTCTGCAATGTTTCTACGTTGTTTTGTGTTTCTGCATAATTCTGTACAGTTTATGTACTATTTTCTGCATTGTTTCTACCTGTTTCTGAATTGTCTCACTATATCTTCACTATTTTTGCACTGATTCAGCACTATTTCAGACGGTATCTGCATTGGTTCTAACTGTTCTGCACTATTTTTGCAGACCTGGGCGGTGGCGGAGTCTGCCAGACGGCGGTAGTGCGGCAATAGGCAGCAGGGGGAGGGATGTGAGATGGAGCCTAGGTTTTTCCCTTTTTAGTTGTTTGTAGCAACTTGTATATAAAAAATAATGTTATGTTTTGTAATATCAATAATATTGCTATTTTTTGTAATTAAGGCTTCAAAATTGTATATAAGTGTAAAAGCCCATTACAGAATATGACACCACATGCAATGGTTTGCCTTTTTTATCCTGGTAACAGTGGTTTAACAATAGCATCCGCTACATTTAATGAATAAATTCCTAACAAAAATACCCATAGAAATAAAAATTGACGCCCGTATCCCGCCCCTCTTTATGGTAAGTACTGCCTAAGAGGCAACACTTGCATTTGATCCCCTCTTTTTAGGCAACATTTGTCCTTCAATCTTCTCCCACATTCTCCCATATAACTTTAAGTGTTGTTTGGGCATCATTTATCCCTTCAATCTCTTCCAACATCTTCCCAGCCAACACTTTTCCTTTGACCCCTTCATAAGAGGCAGTACTTGTCAATTGATAACTTAAAGTATTGTCTATGAACGAAACAGATGTCATTTTACTAAACCTATATTAAACTGGGAGAGAAAGCCAGCACCAGTCAATTTTGAGAATATGGGATAAAATATTCTGAGATTGAAGGGGGAATGCAGAAATAACCTGTATTTACTACTTATTTACAATTCCATCAACTTTTTTTATGTATCTTTGCAGAGGCTGGTTACTTGCCTATCTTCAGACCACGGGGATTTAATTTCAAGCTATATTAAGCTAGTTGCAGTCCCTTTTAGTCTGAAGTTGAAATCCGTGATATTTTTTCTTCTTTCTTCTCTCAACTCTTGTTTGAAGTTGATTCTAACTTCACACTTTTATTCTGAATTTAGCTCATTTTCAAACCCGAAAATTTAAGTTGAATGAACATCACAATATTATTTGAAGTAGAATACATGACTTAAAACTCAATGATCTATTAAGTGGTTACTTTACTAACAGCTTTTAACAAAATGACTACAAACTATATAGTAAAGGAAACTCAGGCTGCGCAGCTGAAATTTTACGATTTAGAAGCTCATTCCTCTTCTTCAGAGTGCTTTCAAATGGTGAAATTTTGATGCGTAGCCATTTTTAGACGCACTCAAAGAGTTTTATCCATCGTTCCAAAATTCCTTGAGAAATAGCCAAAAATTCGCGCGCGTACACTTACGCTCCATTAGCGTTGGAAAAACACCCCAGACTAGTCCCATAACAAAATACTTGGGACTTTGAACAAGTTTTGTTCAAAGTCCCAAGTATTTTATTATGAGACTGAAGCTTTATACAAAGTCCCATAACAAAATAATCCCATAACAAAATAATGGGACCTTGAACTAACATGTTCAAAGGTCTCATTATTTTGTTATGTAACTTTATCCCATAACAAAATAATGGGATTTATCCCATCATAAAGGTCTTATCAAAGGGATAAATCCCAGCATTTTGTTATGGGACTTTGTATAAAGCTTCAGTCCCATAACAAAATGCTGGGGCTGTGAACAAAACTAAGCTTCAGTCCCATAACAAAATGCTGGGGCTATGAACAAAATTCACAGCCCCAGCATTTTGTTATGGGACTAAAGCTTTATAGAAAGTCCCATAACAAAATGTTGGGGCCTTGAACAAAACTTGTTCAAAGCCCCAGTATTTTATACTGGGGTTAGTTTACTGAAATTTTTACTTTCAAATGTATATATTGAATGAATCTCATGAATAGCCGCTCTTGGGGGGCAATCAACAAGTAACAATTAGCATTTGTTCTTTTTTAAAAAAGTAGCTATACATGAATGTTCAACAAAACACGCATGTCCTTTGTTCCTAACAAGCCGATCTCATAATTTATTAGCTCCTAATTCAAATTCTACATTGCTTCTAAGTTTGAAGGAAAAACCATTACATCTCATAATTAAACCATGGATTTCGTAAAGAATTGAACACTGAGCTTCATGAAAATTCATGGAGCTTCATGCAAAATTCATGAAGCTTCATGAAAAAATTCCGTAACCTTAAACGAATCTCTAGAAATCTTTATGAAATTTAGTCCAAAGTTCCATGTAATTTTCTTGGGGCTACATATCTTACAGTCTCACGAAAAAATTATGTCATTTTGAACTAAGCTCGAGGAAAATTTCTTGAATTTTTAGAGATTTAATTCAATGTCCCGATAAATTCTGAACTTTTAATGACTATTCATCAAAAACCTAGTCGGTGCTTTAAGTAATGGTAACTTTTGAAAACTTTACAACCGTTGGTTGTTCCTCATCCAGCATCCTAAAAAGTTAGCTAACATGATAATTCTTGCTTCTATATCAGCTAGACTTGTTCAGGCTAAAAAACCCATCACTTATAAGTAGAAAAAATTACATATAAGTACAAATTGGGGAACTTAATTACAAAATATAGAGACATTTTGGTAAAATTACACAATATAGATGAAATAGGGACTTAATTACAAAATATAGCAAAAGCATATAAACCCTAGATATAACAAAACACTAGTCTCCTCCTCTCATTTCTCCTATTTTCTCTCCCTTCTCCCTGCTCCCTCCTCCACTCCCAATTTTCCATCGGATACCACCTCCCACCCGTCGCTGCTCCACCGCCGGGCCGCCATCGGAAAAAGAAATTAATACATTTTTGAATTACTCTCTATACCGTATTCCATTTTCGCTACTACTTTTTCCTAAATCTCATGGAATCGGCATGAATCTAGCTTCAAAGTTTCGATCAACACTTAACTCCGGCCACCAAGTCACTTTTTGGTAAGTTTTTACATATTTCCTATCTTCTCACCCTCCTCCATCACCTCTCATACCATGATTTCCCATCTTTGATATTTTTTCGTTCAATATGGTGATTTTTGAGTAAAAATTGATTTTTCCAAGGTAAATCTTGTGTTTTCCGATCTTTTTTTATGTTTTCTAGTCAAATCTGGTATTTTTTTCGGCCTGATTAGATTATTTATATTTTTATTTTATTGTATCTCACTGTATCTTCATTATTTCTGCATTGTATCTAACTATTTTTGGACTATTTATGTAATGTATCTATCCACTTCTGGATTGTTTATAAATTTTTGCACTGTTTCTACAATGTATCTAACTGTTTTTGCATTGTTTCGGCATTTCTGTCTTGTTTTCGTGTTGTTTCTGCACTTTTCTTCACAGTCTTTGCATAATTCTACACAGTTTTTAGACTATTTTTTGCATTATTTCTGCACTATTTCTAACTGTTTCAACACTATTTCTACATTGTTTCAGACTATTTCTGCGCTGTTTTATATTGTTTCTGCATTGTTTCAAACTATTTCTACACTGTTTCTGCAGACCGGCAACAGCGTCAGTGTGAGCAACAGATGGCAGGGAGCAGCAGGGGGAGGATGTGAGGTGGATGCTTGGTTTTCCTCTTTCTAGTTGTTTTGTAACAACTTGTATATAAAAAAAAATACAATTTTTTGTAATATCAGTAATATTACTATATTTTTTTTTTTTGTAATTAAGGCTTTAAAATTGTATATAAGTGTAAATAACTCTTCTAAGTAGGGGCGTACAAACCAAATTGCTGAGCCAAATCGAAACGATAAACCAAACCAAACCAAACCAAACCGATAAAAAATCGACTAGTAGTTTGGTTTGGTGTTGGCATAAAATAAATTGACATATTAGGTTTGGTTTGGTGTTACCAAAGATAAAACTGAACCATCACCAAACCAAACCGACATTACATATATAGTATTCCTAATTTTATATACATAAAAATATAAAAATAACATAAAACGCCATCTTTAAAGTATTATTTTTATTATGTACTGAACAATTTAAAAAATTCTCACTAATACCATTTTTTAAAGTTTAATGCCATATATTTTATATGTTATTTCAAAACACCACTTTAATTGGATTCTTGGCGTTACTTTTTTTGGATTTTTCTTTTAAATAATAACACTATCCATTGGTTTCTTCTATTAAAACAACGAAAAGGGTCAAATTTGACCCTTTACTTGAATAAATTGTCTAATTATAACCTCCGTTTAGTTTTTGGTTCAATAACCACCTTACCATTAATGATAGTAGCAATTTTGACCCTAATTCTACCGTGGCTGCCATGTGTGTATCTATTTAACTAAATAAACCCAATAACCCATGAGCCATGCCCGTAACCCATTACCATAACCCATTTTTCCATTAAATAAATACCCACTACCCGGCAAACAAAAAGACAAAAAGGCATTTCCACAAAAAAGTCACCCGATTAAGAAACTGATGAGTTCCTAGGATGATTTCAACAATTTGGCTCCTAATCTGAACATAAGGTACAATTTTCATAACTTATTAAAAGTTTCCTATTTGTTTATTCGATTTTACACTATTTTAGTTATCTTCTCATGTTTGTTAATTCAATTTGCTTATTTAGGATTTTGTTAGTGATTTTTTCCTACAATTTAGTCTCAATTTAGAGTTTGTTAGATTCTGCATTTGCATGTGTTATATTGTTATAGGTTTTACTTTGTGTGATTGATGTGTGTTTGTAGAAAATTTAGGAAACCTTAACTAAAAATTTTGTCTTCAATTGGGTTAGGATTTTGACATTTAACATTAGTTTGTCTAAATAGAGATGGTTTCGTGGCTAGAGTTAGAGAGTGGTATGTGGATTTTGGGTTAGGTTTTGTATAATTTATTGCTTTGATTGTGGTAGCTTTATTGAAGGGGATCCCAAGCTATTTGTTTATGTCATGGTCCCCCGTGGTCCCCCAATACTTTAATGTCTTTTTGTGGGCAACACATATGATACCATTTCTCATTCTTACTGTTTTTTGGGTAACACATATAGTACTAATGCCCCTCTTTAATAAAGACAGATTTTTTATTTATTAGTTTTTGTAGGTTACAACAAATATAGTGCTTGTGGATATATACTTCCACTATAGTGGGGACTGGTCTACTGATCCAGAAGTGAAGTATTCAAGTCATGAGATGCACGAATGGACAAGTTATGAATCTAATCATTTATCTTACTTAGACTTGGTAAATGAGTACATTAATGCACTAGGATTTATAGGTGTGCAACAACTCATAGTCAGTGGTCCCTCAGGGAAGTACTTTGGAACTGGGGATGAGGGCATAAGGGCTTAATTAATGATGAGTATACCGCCATATATAGACTTATTTGCAATAGAAGAAAATGAAATTGGTAGATGTTCCTAATCTAGTGAACCAAAATGACACATTTTTTGGTGATATAGACACTGATGGGGCTGCTACAGATTGTAGTTTTTATGACAGCGACTTCTTTGGTAACTTTGATTCTTCATAATATGATTGGGAACAATTGGAGTCACTTGTTGCTCAAAAGAGTAGGCAGTTGACTGAAAAACTGAATGAATATAAGGAGATAGAAAAGAACCATACATTCAATAACATCCCTGAAGCTAGGAAATACATGAAATTTTATGCTTTGGCTAATAGCTATGGTCTAGAGTTAATGAAAAGTGATAGAACAAGACTTGGGTATGTGTGTCAAGTTGGATGCCCTTTGTATAGGCATGGTGGTGTTAGGGTTAAGACACTTGACCATGAACATACTTGTGAACCTGTCTTTGATAACCCTACTGCTGATTCAGGTACTTTAGCTTTGTACTTTAAGAGAAATCTACTGGATGACCTAAATATAAGGTTAGTCAGATGCAAAAGGATTTGAAAGTTGTATTTAACATTAATGTTCATGAGTCAAAGCTTAAGAGGGCCAAAAGAAAGATTTTAATGTCTTTGCAAAGTAGTTTTGTGGATGATTACGGAAAAATTGAGGGTTATGCTAAGGCATTGAGAGGTAGTCATCCAGGAAGTGATGTCATAATCAACATATCTAAGGATGTATCGGATGAAGGTAAAAGAAGATTCTTAAGAATGCATATATGCTTCAAGGCACTGAAATTGGGTGTCAAAGCTGGATTAAGGCCTTTCATAGACCTGGATGGTAATTTTTTAAGAGGGAAAGCTACTCGAATCTTGTTAGTAGCTGTTGGCCAAGACTCTATGAATCATTTTTATCCATTGACATGGGATATAGTTGATAAAGAAACTAAGGCAATATGGACTTGGTTCTTGGAGCTGTTAGGGCAGTCTTTGGATCTGAATAATAGGGAAGGATGCATATTTATATCAGACATGCAGAAGGCATTATTTCATTCACTTATTTATAGTTTATCTTTTGTTACATTTGACTGAATGCTTCTTTTTTATTTCTGCTTGTCTTTGATCTATATTTAGGGATTAACTGGGGCCACGAAAAATATTCTTCCTGATGCACACCATAGAAACTGGTGTGAAGCATATTGAACATAGCTGGTGCAAGAGATGGAAAGAAGACATTTTCAAGAAGTATATTTGGTGCATTGCATGGAGTACTTATTTAGAGAATTCCAAGGACCAGTTAAGCAAGTTAGGAGAAATTGAAAAGTTGGTTGCTGAAGAGTTACTAGAGTATCCAGTGCAAAGTTGGTGTAGAATTTAATTTGACACTATCTGCAAAAACCAAGCTGTGGACAACAATATAACCGAGTCTTTTAACTCTTGGGTCCTGGAAGCAAGGCACAAACCTGTGATAAAAATGCTCGAAGAAGTTAGGATAAAGGTCAAGAAACTGTTCTAGAGCCAAAAACAAGAAGTGAATTCTTGGGATACTGACCCTATTGCAATTAAGTTGTACAAACAGTACTTAAGGATTTCTCACTTATATGATGTTGTGTTCAATGGTGAAGATGGATATGAAGTTACTCATGACAATTACGAACACACAGTCAACATGGCAATGAAAAGGTGTACTTGTAGGACGTGGGACCTTTCTGGAATTTTCTGGCCACATGCAATTAAGTGTTTGTTGTACATGAAGGTAAATCTTCTAGTTGAAATGCATTGGTTTCACAGTAGAGAAGCTAACCTCTTGGCTTACAAACACAAGCTACAACCAGTTAGAGAGGAGAAGTTCTAGACAACTGACCCAGTTCAAGCAATGGATCCACATGCCCTTATGAACATGGTTGGTAGGCCTAGAGTTAAGAGAACTAGGGAAAAAATGAAGCAAATAATAGGCAAGCAACATTGGCAGCTTCAAGGAAAGGCACACAGATGACATGTTCAACATGTGATCGACCAAACCATAATGCAAGGGGGTGTTTAAAGTTATGTAAATTTCACATATAATTTCTTTTTCAGTTTTTACATACAGTTTATGCTACCCATAACCCACTGTGTATGTTGTTAGATTAAAAGGAAAGAAGGCTGCCAAAAGCTTTAAGGAAAGGCAGGCAGCCAAAAAAAAAAAAAGCAAGTCATGTGGGTGAAGAAGAACCGGGAATGTCAGCCTCAATGACCAATCAAGCAACACATCTAAGCCAGGCTAGAGAGATATGCATTTTTAACCCATTTTTATGTCCAACTTTTCAATACAATCTATTAGACATCACTAATACCCAGCCTGTTACAATCTGGTATACAATCTATTAGAAGTCAAAAGAAAAGTCTGTCACGTGTGAAAGGCAGCCATCCACACCACCTCCTTCAAGTTATATGTCTGAAGAAGACATTGGATTGTCAGCACCAATGCCCAATTAACTAGCATAGTCAAGTCAAGCTAGTGAGCTCAGGTTTATGCCCATCCCGAATATTGAAATAAGCCAACCTAGCTGCTACCAAGATCCACATTATGAGGATGAACCAGATCATGGGATGGAGTAAGGCCAAAATAATTCTCTGAGACATCCAAGCTTTTTAACAAGGAGAAGCAACCCCAAGCATTAGGAATAAGGGTCATCAAGTTCATATGTGATGCTAGTGGAGTGAGCCAGCCTACCGACCCTCTTTATTCACAAAAAAAAAAAGAGATAGAATGGTAGGCCAGGTCTAATAAATCAGTAGTTGGGGAAAATGGCAAAGTTAAAGGCAAGGAAAGGAAATGGCAAAGCACAAGTCAGATGTGTATTTCGACTAGAATTGGTTTTTGTTTGTTGTCAACTTTTGGATTGTATTTGCCTTTAGATGTGGTGACAGTGTATTTAGATATTGGTGACAACTTGATGTCATGTTATTACTTAGGTGGTAGTATGCTTTTGGGGTTATAGTATGACATCAAACTTGTCTATTTAATATAATTGCTGACATCCATTTGACTGAAATTAATGTATTTGGCAACACGTTTATTATTTATATTGAGTGTTTATTAATATGTGATTTTGTTTTGAGTTAATATTGACGTAGTTTGTGCATTTACTATATATACTACATTAGATCTTACTAGACCAATAAGTTCATCACATATGATACACATAATTAAAAAAACACCATAACATTAATACCATCTCAACTAATAAGTTACACCATAAACATTAACATTGAACACTTAACACAACTTCACATTTGGTTTGCAAAAACAAAGGCAGTCCCTAGACAAAATGCAAACTATACCCATTCACCACTAGATTAAATGCAAATTTAACCCATTCACCACTAGACATAATGAAAACTTAACCCATTCACCTCATCAACAAAGCTGCTGCAAATCCAATAAACATCGCCCATGAAATTATGATACACATCTTCAATTCTAATTAGAGCTTCAAATTATGAATGACAATACCACAACGACACCTCCTATACAACGAATGGCTGCCGTGAGACATTGAATGGTCAAATTTGGGTCTTTAATGCTAAACAAATAAGGAAATTAGATTGAAAAAAAAGAGTGACTAAAACCCTAATTTTTTTGGTGAAGAAGAAGCTACAATTCTATAAAGGACTAAAGAGGGTACCATTTATAAGCTTTTCCCCAATTTTTAATGTTAGATAGATACACACATGGCAGCCACAGCGGACTGCAATTAGAATTAGGGTCAAAATTTCCATAATCGTTAACGGTAGGGTGGTTATTGAACCAAAGTTAAATGGATGTTATAATTAGACAATTTATCAGAGTAGAGGTTCAAATTTGACCGTTTTTCGTTAAAACAATAAAAAATATCTAATATAGAAAAATGTATCTTGTTGATAATTTTCAAAGCAAGGGAATATTAATTGGCCGTTTGGCCATAAAACGCAGCTGCTTTTTTTCAAAAAATTTCTTGAAAAAATGGTTTGGCCATTACAATTTGGCAGTTTTCCAAAAAAATTTGAAAAAACTTTTTCCAAAAACCAAAAACTGCTTCAACCCTGTTTTTGGGTGAAAAAATGACAGTTGGCCTTTTGCTAAATTTCAAAGTTTGCCCAAAATTTTCTCAATTTATAAATTACCACCCCTCCTTTTATTAAACCAAACGAATATCCCAGCCTTAAATTTCATTGAAGAGAAAGAACACTCATTGATTTTTTTTATTAATTTCATATAGATGTCTATCATAATATGAACTGTTCTAACTCAACCATTTATATTTCCACTATTTTCAATATCTTCTTCTCTTCCTTTTTTCCCCTTTGACTTAAATAGCTATAGATGAATTACCCACTATTGGAAAAACAATTGCATATACAAATTAGATGAGTTATAGCCTGATCTTTACACAACATAAGTTTTATTAGTTTACACAAGAGGAAGGATTAAAGAAAAAAACATTAAAAAGGTTCATATGAAACAGTTATTATAATCCTTGAGAGTTGACTTTTAAATAATACTTAAAAATAGACACTTCTTTTTCAATTCAATTTTGCAAGGTAATTCCTTGTAGCGTTTTGATAAGTTTATATTGTTGTGAGTATCGATAATAGACTATTAGTCAATTTATATTGATTGGTTGTGCTGGGTCATTTTGACAATTTTTAGAAAGTGTAGGATATAAAGTAATGTTTCATGTTTTTTGGAAAAAAGGTGAAATAGTATTTTGAAAAATGATGGACAAACACAACTTCATCATTATTTCAATCTTCAACCAAAAAAGCTTTTCCAAAAACCTTTTCACTTTTTATGGCCAAACAGCTCCTAAATACTCAAAATAGGAAAAGCACCTTATGTGCTACTATGGGGGGTTCGAACTCAAGTTCATTCAAGAAAAATTGAACCTTTTTTCCTACACTGGGTGTTAAAGTTTGTCAAATGTGTTCAACATTTAATTTGTAAGGATATTTTTTTTTTAAATAGATCGTATATACAATGTATTTTTTTGACGAAGTGAGTTCATATAAAGCCTCTTAATCCTATGTGGATCCTCCTCTTCCTGACGTAAACAACTAGCACTAATGTTGGGAATCACAATGGTGGGTTCATATTGTGTTGACCAAGTCATATAAATGGACAAATTATCCTATTCCACGATATAGAATTCATGCACCATCACCCCAGTTCCTCGCACTCTTAGCCTGCTGGCCTTAAGGCTTACTCAATCTCAAAAATTGGTTCAAAGATACGAAACTTCCTAAGCCTTATACCTTACACGTCTCTCTTGCATCTCATTCTCGAAGAGGCCCACCAAAACTAGCTTAAAAGGAGAATGATTGCCCAAAAAGGATATAATGCTCCATCCTCCACCGATATATAATAGCTTAGCTTACATATATTCTTATGTTTGAGAAAAAGACTTAAATGGACCCTTATGTCACGGCCTAACTTTCAAAGTAGCACTCCGTGCGGCACTTGACGGTTTGTCTACAAAGTAGCAAACTCAAGTAAGCCTTCAACTTAACAAGATCGCTAAGAGAATGAAACAAAGAAAGACTAGAGAGGTTGCCAAAGAGAGATTTGTATTCACTCAAACTTTTCTGGATGCCTTTACAAATGATTTGCCCTTCTATTTATACTAACCATCCAGGGGCTAACGTGTAAATAATAATTGTATACAAGTCCCTACTATTTACACTTAAGGACCTACTCTAGATTATTCCATGGACCTAGAATCTTCCATGCCCCTCTTTACATATCCAAGAGGTTCTAGGTTATTCCATGGGAACCACCCACACAATTCTAGAGTATTCCAATCTCTTTGGCTTGGTTGGCATCATTCGTGCGCCATGTCGCGCCCATGTTGGGTGATGACTTGGCGAGGATGTCACACTCTCCCCCACCTGATGTTGCGACGACCGCGGCGCAATGCTGCTGCATATATTCGTGGCACTTATCCTTGAATTGCCACAAGTCTTGATATTGCTCCCACGTAGCCTCCTCTGGAGATTGTCCCTTCCAATGCACAAGGAATATGGCTGTCGGCTTCTGACCCTTCTTTCCTTTGGCCTCATAGTCAATGATGGATTCAATGTCACGACCTTGCGAGGCAGTGACGGTGATAGGTGCGCGAGTCGTCTGGCCCCGGCTCGGGTCTTCCTTGTCTTCATAGTACGGCTTCAATACGCTAGCATGGAAGACTGGATGAATCTTCAAGTGGGCAGGCAAGTCCAACTTGTAAGAAACTTTGCCCACCTTAGCGATGATCTAGAACGGCCCTTCATACTTGCGCACTAAGTTCGGATGCATGCCTCGTAGGTAGTGCCTTGAACTGCCTCGGGTTGAACTTGACTAAGACTATTTCCCCAACTTGATAATCCATGGGACGCCTCTTGCGGTCGGCAAACTTCTTCATCTTTCGGGACGCCTTGTCCAAGTAGGACTTGGATGTGTCAAGCTGCTTTCCAAAGCCCTTAGCCATGTGATATGCTCCAAAACTCTTGCCCTCGAATGCGGCCGGTAAAGAATGAGGAGTTTGAGGTTGTTGGCCTGTGGCTAGCTCGAACGGCGTCTTCCCTGTGGACTCGCTCCGCTGCAAGTTATATGAGAATTGAGCTACATCCAAGAGCCTCGCCCAATCCTTTTGATGTGCGCTCACGAAGTGTCTCAAGTAGCACTCAAGCAGCGCATTGACTCGTTCCGTCTGGCCATCCGTCTGTGGGTGGAAACTGGTAGAGAAATGCAACTCCGTGCCAAGCATCTCGAACAACTCCTTCCAGAAGTTCCCACTGAATCGAGGGTCTCGATCACTGATGATATTCCTCGGCAAGCCCCAATACTTCACAACATTCTTAAAGAATAACTTGGCGGCTTCCTTAGCAGTGCAATTAGCTGAGGCGGGCATGAAGGTAGCATACTTAGAAAATCTGTCCCCCACGACCATGATAGTACCATATCCGTCGGACTTCGGCAAGCAAGTGATGAAGTCCATGGTGACGCTCTCCCACGGACGCTCCGCAACAGGTAGTGGCTCCAATAGTCCTCCGGGTGACTGCTGCTCCACCTTGTCTTGTTGGCACACAAGACAAGTCTGCACGTATGCCTCAATATCATCTCTCATGCGCGGCCAATAATATACCGATTCAACCAAGGCCCTGGTGCGGCGTTGGCCTGGATGACCGGCCCACAATGTGTCATGGCTCTCCTTCACAATGCGCCGCCTAAGGTTCTCATACTTAGGCACATAGACCCTCCGTCCGGTGGTGAGCAATAAGCCATCTTCAACCCAAAAACGCCTTGTCTTGCCCTGAGTGGCTAGCTCCAAAAGCTGCTTCGCGACTGGATCGTGCTGCATACCCTCCTTTATGGCATCTCGGATGGCAAAGCTTGCTGAAGTGGTGGCAGTAAGTTCGGCCTTACGGCTCAAGGCATCGGCCACAACATTGCCTTTGTCGGGCTTGTACTCGAGCACATAATCAAACTCGGCAAGGAAATCTTGCCATCTAGCTTGCTTTGGTGTAAGCTCCTTTTGTGACTGGAAGTAGCTAGTAGCCACATTATCTTGACCACGAACTTTGACCCAAGCAAGTAGTGGCGCCAAGTGCGAAGGCAATGCACAATGGCCGTCATCTCCTTCTCCTGAACAGTGTAGCGCCGCTCCGTCTCGTTCAGCTTGCGGCTCTCAAAGGGTTGGGGTGTTTGTCTTGCATCAACACACCCCCAATAGCAAAGTCGAACGCATCTGTGTGTACCTCAAACATCTTGGTGAAGTCGGGCAATGCTAGAACCGGCTCCTCCATCACGGCTCTCTTAAGACCTTCAAACGCCTTTTGACATAGCTCCGACCAAACCCACGGCTTGTTCTTCTTTAGTAACTCCGCCAAGGGTGCGGCCTTAGTGGAGTATCCACTTATGAAGCGTCGATAGTAGGTAACAAGACCAAGGAAAGATCTCAACTCCGTTACCTTGGTCGGCAGCTCCCATTCTTGTATGGCACGGACCTTGGCCTCATCCATCCGCAGCTCTCCATTGCTAATGACATGCCCCAAGAAGTGCACCTTTGATTGGGCAAACTTGCACTTCTCTCTCTTGATGTATAGCTCGTTCTCCCGCAAGACTTGGAAAACTATCTTCAAATGCTCCACATGCTCCTCCAATGTGTGGCTATATATGACTATGTCGTCCAAGTAGACTACCACGAATTGATCAAGGTAGGGGTAGAAAATCTTGTTCATAAGTGTGCAAAAGGTAGCGGGTGCGTTGGTTAAGCCGAAGGGCATCACCAACCACTCGAAAGCTCCATACCTTGTCACACACGCGGTCTTTGGCTCATCCCCTTCCGCAATGCGTACTTGGTAGTAGCCCTTCCGTAGATCCACTTTGGTGAAGTACTTTGCTTGTCCAAGTCTATCGAACAAATCAGCAATGAGAGGGATGGGGTACTTATTCTTCACGGTTACCTTGTTGAGCGCCCGGTAGTCAATGCATAGCCTCGACGAACCATCCTTCTTCTTTTGGAATAGAACCGGTGCGCCATAGGGTACCTTTGATGGACGAACGTGGCCGGCATCGAGCAACTCCTTCAACTGCTTACGTAGCTCCTCCAACTCGGGTGGTGCCATACGGTATGGGGCATAGGCAGGTGGCTTAGCTCCAAGCTCCAACTCGATCTTATGGTCAACCTCCCGCCTAGGTGGTAAGTGCTTCGGCAACTCTTCGGGCATCACGTCCTTATTCTCCTCGAGCACCTTCTCTATGCATGATGGTAAGGTCTCTACGGCAACATTGTCTTCACTCAAGGTTGTAATGGTTGCCATGAACGTCGGCTCGCCCTTCTTCAATCCTTTCACAAGCTTCATGGCTGACAAGTGTGCATGGCTCTGTCCTTGGGGCATCGTAGTCATAGGTACCATCCATGACCCTTCTCGTTCCACAACCAAGAGATGCTGCAAGTAAGGATCGATTATGGTGTGGCACTGCCTGAAGAACTCCTGCCCAAGGATGATGTCGAATATGTCCAAGGGTGCCACAGTGAAGTTAGTCTTGCCTTTCCAACTGCCCAAGGCAACACTAACTCTATTGGCTATGCCTCGTACCGGTATTGCTGGGGTATTGACTGTCTTGAGGAGGGTATCGGTCGGGCTCAGCTTCAACCCAAGTCTCTTTGATGCGGCCTCTGTCATGAAATTGGCTTGAGCTCCAGTGTCAACCATGGCGCGGGTAGGCTTGTTGTTGATGGTGATGTCCACGTACTGCGTGCCGTTTTCCTCTGGTTTGCTAGTTTTCTCAATGACAGCAGCACATAGCCCAATCATGCCTAGTTGCGTTGTGCCCGTACTCGTCTCTGGATCCTGTGCCTCCCGTTCTTTCTTCTCACGTATCATGGCACCAAGGGTCTTCAACTCGGGACATTTTGCGAAGCCATGAGGTCCACCGCACACATAGCATCCACTTCTTTTCTTCTCGGCTTGCGCTTTCTTCTCGGCATACTCTTGACGCCCAGATTTCTTGCCATCGGACTTGTGAGCATCATTGGTCTTAGAATGTTGCTGCTTCTCTTTGCCTTTGCCACGATCTCCCCCACCTTTGGCCTGATTACCCTTCGAATCCTTGCCCTTGTTTTTGTCATACTTGTCATCCGTCAATGCGTCAGCCTCGATGATAGCTTCATCAATGGTGGTGACTTGGCGGCGTTGCAACTCTTTCCTAGCCCAGCCTTGCAACCTGTCCATGAAGTGGAATAGCAAGTCTTCATCGGTAAGGTTTGGGATTTGAAGCATGAGTGTCTGGAACTTCTCTATATAGGCACTGATGTTCCCCGTCTGCTTCAACTCCCTCAGCTTGCACCTTGCTTCTGTTAGGGAAGAAAGCCCTCTTGAACTCGGTCTTGAACTGCTCCCATGTGTCAATGGTGCATGAGTCTTTCTTCATGTCGGCCTCCTTCCTTCTCCACCAAAGCATGGCCTTCTCTGAGAGGTATGGGATAGCGGCAGCAATCTTCTTCTCCTCGGCCCTCACATTGCCATGCTTGAAGTAGTTCTCCATGTGCCATAGGAAGTTTTCAACCTCTTGCGCGTCACGAACTCCCTTGAACACAGGTGGCTTGGGGATCTCGAACTCGGCTTGCTCGCGTTCCCCAAACTTGTCCTGGATGGCGTCGAACTCGGACAAGGAATGGTTCTCAAGGGTCTCCAGCTTACCTTCAATCCTCGACATGCGTTAGCCATGGGCTTCCACAATCAACGTAGCCTCTTCCACCTTCTTAACCCACTCACGGCCAGGGGTGAAATCTTCCTCATCATCGCTCACCTCCGTAGCCGATGGTTGGGTGGTGTGGCCTTCACTTCGAGGGGCTTCGGGCAGCACTTCGTCACCCTTCTTAGCATTCCTCCTCTTTTTGTTCTTCTTCCCGGCAGCATCCTGGACGTTGATAAGGGTGCTAGCAATGATGTCTTCTCCGTTGTGTGCCATTCCCTTAGAAGTAACCTTCGCTCTGATACCACGTTGTCACGGCCTAACTTTCAAAGTAGCACTCCGTGCGGCACTTGACGGTTTGTCTACAAAGTAGCAAACTCAAGTAAGCCTTCAACTTAACAAGATCGCTAAGAGAATGAAACAAAGAAAGACTAGAGAGGTTGCCAAAGAGAGATTTGTATTCACTCAAACTTTTCTGGATGCCTTTACAAATGATTTGCTCCTCTATTTATACTAACCATCCAGGGGCTAACGTGTAAATAATAATTGTATACAAGTCCCTACTATTTACACTTAAGGACCTACTCTAGATTATTCCATGGACCTAGAATCTTCCATGCCCCTCTTTACATATCCAAGAGGTTCTAGGTTATTCCATGGGAACCACCCACACAATTCTAGAGTATTCCACTCTCTTTGGCTTGGTTGGCACCATCCGTGCGCCATGTCGCGCCCATATGGCGTGATGACTTGACGAGGGTGTCACACTTATCTATGCCTCAAGGAACTTTTTTGTCCCTTATATATAGCCTAACATATAAAAGATCCCTTAAGTATGCAAAAGTGGATAGAAATAGTCTTTGCCTCTAACTAGGTCTCTAAAGTAACGGCAGTTGGAAAAACTTAACGGCAACTTATGCCCTTTGCTTTGTAAAAACAAGGATCACTTATTTTGCTCTGTCCATATTTGATTTGCCTCTCCATTTCACCCTATAATATTTAAATAATATCTCTGTTTTTGTAGGTTAGAAGAGGATAATTTGGGCAAAGAAGTTATGCTTCAAGGCTAAAGCTGTTTGGTGGCAGAACTAAAGTTGCTTTTTTGTTTAGAATTTGGACAAAGAAGTGATGCACGAAGCTGTTTTCTTTTTCGGAAGTGAAGTACGTGGCAGTGTTCATGATTATTTATGTACTGAAGCTTAAATTTTAGTTTTTGATCTGAGAAATTTCTAGTCTTATATTCCTATTCCATAACTATTTCAAGGAATTTTATGAATCATTTTTCTAGTTTTATTTATTCATAGAGGCATCACGTGAACAAAAACTTGACAACATTTCCAATCTAGACAATCTTATGAACAAGCAATAGTACTAACAAAATGCCCTTATGGGTACGAATCAGAAACTAATATGAGATAAAACGCACGAACTTGCCCAACTTGCAAAACAAATTTTTAGTGATCTGAAATTTGCTATGAACATTCAGAAACATTACTAGCGATTTGGTGGACGACTGTTAGCTTATTTTGGTTGGAGCAGAAGATTTGTACGAATACTTATATAGGACGTTGGGGGAGATGGGAAAGAAAACTTATATGAATAGACTAGTGCTGACAATTTAAACCCTAAATCCTAAAGGGTAACCCGCCCAACCAGCACCTAGTAAAATCATATCTAGCCCCCAATTAAAGATATGGGTTATATGGGTTTAACCCATATTCAACCCATAAAAAATATGGGTGAATATGGGTATTGAATGGATGAAATATGAGTTAGGTTCTCCAAATAATCATTTTCATGTTATGCTTAACATTGTCTGGCTGAAATTTGACTACCACTCTCCTAAACATATTGAATCTGTAAATAGAGAAGAGAAGGAGTTTGGTAACCTCCATTGTTGGCCTTACTTCTTTGTGAACCAAAGTTATTAGAAATTTTTGTGTAAATGTTAAGTTTAAACTCTACATCATTATAATTAATGATCAAATTTATATAGATATAGAGAGAGATTTCCCTGTTACTTTTTTAGAATGAAATATGAAGTTGAGCAAGTAAAAGAAATTACAAAAATGTACTCTGTTAAAGAGGCAAAAATTAACAAAAAGAAGGTGATGAGAAAATGAAAACATCTATCTATATATTATTAAAAGGAAAGAACGCTCAGGACAAAAATTAGAATAGGACATTAGGACAATAATTGTAATGACATTTGATTCAAATTCAAATTTAAAGATAAGTATTTTTTTTTCTTTTAGTTTAAATGAAGAGAACAATAGATATATTCATATCAATCCAGTTGATATATTCAGTTAATAACACTTAACTTAAATTGAAATTAGATAAGATTTTAGAGCTGAATGTGGTTAATTAGGATTTAATTTTGAATGTAATAACAAACTTTATGTAATCTGAAGCGATCCAAAACTGTGCAGGTGCATCATTTCGAAATAAGTACCTCAGTATTTGAATTTGAAAACACAAGGTACAATCTTTCTGGATTAGCTTGCCTAAAACTTATCTTAAACACATAGATAAGATAGCATACATATATTCCCAACAAACCAGTATTTCTAAGTTAATCTTATCGGATACTGATCATTTTAAAATCTAGCATAGAATTTGAATTCAAAGATAATATTTTTGAACGGTGGATTGTTAGCTTTTGATTTGATTTGAAAAGAAAAAAGTTTTGAATTTGAATGAAATTAAAGATAAAATAAATTTTTAAGGATAAACCTAGAGATTTACTGTATTTCCGAATTTATAAATGTGTTTATTCAAACTTAGATTTTTCACTTAATTTCAGAATATTATAAATGCATATTCCGAGTAATCAAATTTAAACGATATATGGATAGGATAAAGATAAATCTTTGGAATTTTGAATCGTCTAAATAATTATATTGCGCTCCTTCCTTAATAAACGATGATGTAGCTTTTATATAAGTTTGGGTAAGGGGTTTAGCCATTTCTAACTTGAGATGGAAAAGGTAGGTGGGAGATCAATAGATTAAGGACAATCTTATAGATGCAGTATGGGGTATTTTCTCATTTCTTTAGTAGTGAAGTTTATGCCTATAGTATTACTAACAATAACATATGATCCTGTAAGTAAACTCTTCAATCTTTTTATGTTCTGCCTTAATTTTCCAATCTATCAACATGTCTTGCTCTAAAGAGTATCATTGTTGTGAGTTTTATTCGCTCGTATATTCCGAAATAACAAATTAAGTTTGCATGCTCTTTGTTTAGTGTTTAACATAAACATTCCCAGGTTATGTTACTTTTATATTTTTTTCACTAAAATTATACGAAGTAATTACTCGATTAAAAAAAAGAAATATTCTCAAAATTTTATTAAAATGATCTAACGTTCTATGTATTGAAAAAAGAGGTTTCAAGATAAACTAGAAGAACTAAATGCAAGACTTTCACAAATTCTATACAAGCTCTATAGAGGGATTACAATATAAGGTTTTCAACATTTAAAGAAAAGTATTTAAAGGTAAATATAAATATATATTATAAATTTTGATTGAAAGATAAATCCTTTTTGTTTTGAAACAAGTAACATGAAGATGAATTACAAGATGAAGTTTTTGAAATGAAAGATAAATTTTTAAATTTGAATTGAAATATGAATATTATTTTGAATTTGGAAGCTTAAAAAATGTGTGGATTTGAGATGAGAACATAGATCTTAATTTCACAAGCTAGAAATGTGGAAAATAAAAAACGGTTCTCCATATTTAGTACTAGGTTATATTCCCTGAATAATTTTTTACATATTTTATTTGTTTGCTTAATGCGAAAATCTATTGTTGGTGTTGCAAGGTTTAAAGATAGGATAAAATCCTTCAAGTAATGTTGTACATGGTATTAAAAAATTTGGTTTTACATATCACCAAATTAAAGGATCGACAAAAATAAATCACGGATATTCTATTGCTAAGTTTATTTATTACTAGCTTGAAAGATTGATAGGGAAGATTAGACGTGGATATTACAAAGGGTTAATGTAGTATTGTCCTTGCAACTGGGGTCTACGGTGGTAACATCTCTTTTCTCTTCATTCATATCCTTGCAAATACGGGTTATACATTCTTGTTTCATATCATGTAAAATCATTATTTTTTCTGTTATCATGTATTTTCTTTGAATTATAGTTTGTATGTATGCCAATTTTATACAATTACGGCAATCATCCGGTGAGGATTAATAATGCCAAGAGAATATTTCTTTACTAAGATAGTATGAAAAATAAGTATAAAGAGGAGAATAAGATAGTGTGATAATTGTACTTTGAGTTAACTTAAAAATAAATAAATTATACAGTTCTAGTAATAAATTTTAGCAATGAACATATTCCAAGCAATTCGAATAGAAGTGTAAAGTTAGTTAGTAGAAGAACATGGGAGAAGAAATGAAGACAAACGCAAAAAAAGAAATGCATTCTTAATTAAAAGATCAAAAGAACAAAGAAACAAAGATAAAACAATTATTAGAAGAACAAAGAGCAAATACTTTAGTGATACATTAACATATTTTTCAATTTTAAGAAATAGTTGATCAGCTCTGTAGTTTAAATGTTACTAATTTTATGGGAAAAAATTATAAGACTTAAGAGTTACAAATAGAAAATCCATCAAATTGAAACGATTTGAAATGGTTTATGCTACGGTATTTTTATGTATTTTAAGGACTATTAAACACCATTAGTTAGCTTCAAATCATCTGTTACAATTAATTAACATCAACTTAATTGCTATAGTTTTACAAAATTCGCAAATGAAGCCTCGAGTGCAATGAAGATTGGGGGAAAGTTTCTAGCCTAGCTGGTGTGCGTTCAGTGGACTTTACTCAAAAAAAAAAGTAACAAAGGAAATATAATTAGTGGAAGAATAATAGTAAATGATATAGTGATAAGTTAATATATTATACCATATGAAGAAATAGATTATAGCTAGATATGAAAAGCTGAACAATTGGACAATCGGTAGATAGGCGAATAGTTGAGTTTTAAGGTACATTCATGATTACATTACATAATTTTTAATTTTATATATATATATATATATATATATATATATATATATATATATATATATATATATATATATATATATATAATTGCTATGATGAGTTGATTTTTTTACTTACATATCATTTTGCCAATAATAGTTTTGTTTCTAGCATGGGCAAAAAATATTTCCCTTCAAATGTAAAATGCTAAAATTTTACAATATGACCGTATGTCCATTAAAGCTTCACTTGAATTTATATTTGAAATGTAACACTTGATTAATTAATTAGGGTCTTTTATTTTTGTTGAATTAATCTACACTATAATGGTGAGCTAATATAATGACTTTAAATCGAGATCTGGCGTATCTTATGAAAAAATATAGATGTAACTATCATGGTTAGTTAAAACAGCTCTTTACTTTAATAATATGTTAACAATTTTATGAGAAAAAAAAACTATAAGGACTTAAGAGTTACAAATAGGTAAATCATAATATATAAACGATTTGAAATGGTTTAAGCTACAATACTTTTACGTCTCTTAGGGACTATTAAACACAATTAATTAATTTCAAATCACTGTTGCAATGAATAAACATCAGCTTAGTTGCTATACTTTTTTAGAATTTGCAAATAAAGCTTCTAAGTGCAATGAAGATTTAAGGTAACTTTCTAGCCTAGCAGATGTGCTTTGGCTCAGTAGACTTTACTTTAAAAAAAAAATAGTAACGAAAATAACATAATTAGTACAAAAATAAGAGAAAATCATATTAGTGATAAGTTAATAGTATATTTTACCATGTTAAAAGAAAAAATTATTGATATGAAAAGATAGAGCAATTGGATACTCAAAAAGTAAGCGAATAGTTGAGTTTTAAAATTCAATTGTGACTACATTATATAATTACTAATTACATAAATAAAATCACTACAAAAGAGTTGATTTTAATGTTGACCGCATATCGCGTGGGTGCTATACTAATATATTCTATTAAGAATTAATATTACTTTGTATTGTAATGCATGCTTCAGTTGGTAATAGTCAACCTGATAGTTTTTAAGGAATACTAGACCTAGTTTTACCAGATTATGTTCACTATTCCAAAACGCTGGGGCCTCTTAGAAATCCATTTTTATAAAAACAGACCATTCAAGTGGAGACTCCTTTTCATAAAGAAATATCAAAGATCCGTGCATTGGGTAAAAATCCCTACCGCCTTGGTGTAAGGGCTCGAACCACGAAACAGTCAAGTCTCACCAAGGACAGCCTCCCGAGGGAGTAGTCCTCACCCCCTCCTCGAGAAGAATCTAGCTAAGATTAGGAATCAGATGAATTGAAGAATGAGCGATACGGCGACCCCTCGAGGGATTGAATTATCTCGACAAAACAGCCATTTCTAATTGTAACCGTCGACCGTTGCCCATGCATTTAAGAAGGAGATCGTTGGCTGACCATAATCAAATACATAGTAATGGCTATAAAAGCATATAGGGCTGTAACGTCACTTTTCTTACCAGTTATAAATAGCAATTGTTTGTAATCGAGAAGGGCATTCAGAAATACAATATTCAATTTATACTCTTAAGCTTTGTCTCGATTATTTTCTGTCTTTTTTATTCTTTAAAGCATATAGTATCGCTCAAATCCGATCTTAGCTCGAATACGACTTTGATACAGGCAAATTATCAATCAACCCCAAAACAAATTCGATTTGTTGTCCTATATCGATTTAGGGCAACACAAACTGGCACTGTCTGTGGGGACTTGGTAATAGTGTTTGTTCCAAGGTCGAGCTTTTCCCAGACCTCAGCAAGATGTCGATGACCTCGATGTCACGAAAATCTACAAACATCATAACTGGCAGCATAGAAGTAAACGGCATCCGAAATAGAGATCTGATTTAAAGGACCAGGTTCAACTTTTTCTCGAGGAGGAAGGCCGCGAGATTCTCAACCGGCACAGAAAGAAGAGCCCAGATTGAAGGGGGTGACAATGAAATCATTTTTGATAAGGGAAATTTCCACGAGGTAATGATATCTCATCATGAGGCTCTGGTTATTACCTTAAGAGTTAACGATTCAGACGTAAAACGGGTCTTAATAGAACCTGGAAATTCTGTAAATATCATCAATCATAGAGTCATTAAACAAATGTGGCTAAAGAACCTCGTCGTCTCGAAGACAACCACTTTAGCAAGATTCAACAACTTCGTAGAAAGGACCTTAGGGGAGATCACCCTCGTGACCACTGCCGAGGGAATTGACAAGAAAACGACTTTCCAAATAATGAAGGAGGATATGCTCTACAACATCATCCTTGGAAGGACTTGGATTCACGGAATGGAGGTCGTACCATCAACTCTCCATCAAGTAATTAAGTTTTCCACCCAATGGGGAATTCATGCAGTTTGAAGTGATCAATTAGCGGCCCGAAAATGTTATTCAGTCGCTGTAAAAAATAGGAACGCCCCGATCGGGCACTCGAAATCACAACCAAGTGGCTCGGAGCCCCATAAAGAGGAGAGCTCGGTCCAAAAAGCAGTTTCTCCGAAGCAAGAAGAGAAGATCCCAACTTTCATTCAAGAGCCTAGGAAGCAAAAGGCCGAGGACTCAACGGTGGAAGAGCTAGAATCTCATGCCTTGTCAGAAGAGTTCGCAGAAAGAAAAATATTCGTGGGTTTGGAGTTGGACACCGAGTCTAAAAAAGCTCTCGTCGAATTATTAAAAGTCAACGATGATTGCTTTGCTTGGTCTCACGAAGACATGGTGGGGATCGACCCCGATATCATAACACACAAGCTGAATGTAGATCCCTACCATCGCCCGGTGAAATATAAAGAAAAGGCCCCACGCCGGAGTAAAGAAGAAGGTGATCCAAGATGAAACCAAGAGGTTGCTCGATAACGGGTTCATAAGAGAAGTCAAGTACCCAGATTGGCTCGCTAATGTGGTAGTGGTACCCAAGAAAAACGGTAAGTGGAGGATGTGTGTTGACTACACCGACTTGAATAAAGCTTACCCCAAAGACTCCTACCCTCTACCCCAAATAGACAGGTTAATAGACTCCACGGCTGGATACAAACTCTTAACCTTTTTGGATGCGTATTCGGAGTACAATCAGATCCTGATGGACCCCAATGATGAAGAAAAAAATTCTTTCATCATGGATGAAGGAACTTATTAGTAAAAGATGATGCCCTTCGGCCTCAAAAATACTGGAGCAACTTATCAAAGGTTGGTGCGTCAAATGTTCAAGGACTACATCGGAAAAATGATGGAAGGATATATTGATTATATCTTGGTGAAATCTGTCCGACTGGAAGACCATTTGAAACAACTAGAGGAGGCCTTTGCAATTTTAAGATAATATTGCATGAAGCTTAACCTCGAAAAGTGTGCTTTTAGGGTCAGCTCGGGCAAATTTCTCGGATTTATTGTCTCGGAGAGAGGCATTGAGGCAAATCCTGACAAGATCAAAGTTATACAAAAAATCTATGAGGAATTGTCAAGCCCAAAGGAAGTCCAACGCTTAACTAGACAATTAGCTGCCTTGAGTCGACTCATTTCAAGGTCATCTGAGCGGTGCCATAGGCTCTTTTCCGTCTTGAAAAAGAATACTTCCTTTGAATAGACTCCCGAGTACAGAGAGGCTCTGAGAGAGTTGAAACATTATTTGGCCAACGCCCCGTTGTTGGCCAAACCAAAAGATGGCGAAACTTTATTAGTTTACTTGGCTGTCTCGAGGTGTCGGTCAGCGCAGTTCTGGTTCGGGAGGAAGAAGGAAAGCAACAACCAATATACTATGTTAGCAAAGCTCTCCTCGACGCTGAAACAAGGTATCCCCGTCTAGAAAAATTAGCGCTTTTATTAGTCATTGCTGCTCGAAAATTGCGCCCTTATGTCCAATGACATCCAATAGCCGTAGTAACAACTTTCCCCTTAAGAAGTATATTGCATAAGCCAAAATTGCCGGGGAGGTTATCTAGGTTGCCAGCTTAGCTAAGTGAATATGACATCATATATCAACCTTGCACAACTATAAAATCTCAAGTGTTAGCTGATTTTAGTGTTAAACTACTTCCCGAGGCGAAAAAAAAAAAGTAGTGTCGAAGGGTTCCACTCATGGGGTATGGAAGCTTTACATAGATAGAGTGGCCAATTTCAATGGCTTGGGGCTCGGAATAGTGCTCGTAGCTCCCACAGAGGAAATGCTAAGGCACTTAATGAAATCCGAGAGGCTAACCAACAACGAAGCTGAATACGAGGCCACTATAGTGGGATTAAAGCTGGCCAAAGAAATGGGAGCTGACAATATAGAGCTAAGGTGTTACTCGCAACTAGTGGTGAACCAAGTCCTCGGTGGATATACAGCGCGAGAGCCCAGAATGAAACAATTCGTGGTAAGAATGTTGCAGGCACTCGACGCTTTTCAAGGATGGAAGGTCATGCAAATACCACGAGAAGAAAAACATCGAGGCCGACGCCCTAGCAAACTTGGCCTCAGTAGTTGAAATAGATGACTCGGAGACTGACGCCACAGTTAGGATTTTTACATCAGCCATGGAAAAAATGAAGCTGGAAGTAAATATGGTGAACCGACATTGGGATTGGCAAACAAAGTTCATGTCTTATCTAGAGTCGGGGACTCTACCACCAGACAAAATGGAAATGGCGAAATTCAGAAAGCAAGTAGTCCCATACACAATGATATACAGACAATTGTACTAAAAGCTCTATTGCAGCCCAATAGCCAAATGTCTAGGCCCAGGAGAATATGAATACGTGATGAAAGAAGTGCGTGAAGGAACTTGTGGCAATCACTCTAGAGCCAAAGCCCTCGTTCGAAAACTACTCCGAGCTGGCTATTATTGGCTCAAAATGAGCGAGCATGCTAGACTGTTTGTTAGGAATTGAGACAAATATCAAAGGCACGCTTCCATAATTCATCAACAGGCCGAGCCATTGCACTCGGTAGTTTCGCCATGGCCCTTCATAAAATGGGGGATGGATATCGTGGGACCATTTCACAAAGCGAAGGGCAGTGTTAAATACATCCTCGTGCTCACTGATTATTTTTCCAAATGGATCAAAGCAGGAGCTTTCGCCAGAGTCAGGCAAAAAGAAGTTATCGATTTCATATGGAAAAACATCATATGCCGATTTGGAGTCCCAATAGAGATTACTTGTGATAATGACACACAATTCGTTGGCTCGGAGGTCACAACCTTCCTTAAAAAATGGGGGATCAAAAGGGTGACTTCGACACCCTACCACCCAAGTACCAATGGACAAGCTGAATCATCAAATAGAATAATCGCCGACAATCTTAAAAAGAGAATGGATAAAGATAAAGGCTCATGGCCCGATGAGTTACCAGAAGTGTTATGGGCAATGAGGACAACAGAGAAGAATAGCACTGGTGAAACCCCATTTTCTCTTGTTTATGGGGTCGATTCGCTAATTCCTGCCGAGATTGGTGAACCAAGCCTCTGCTATGCTCATTCAACCAAGGAGTCAAATTAAAAATCTATGTGAGTAGAATTGGATTTTCTCGAAGAACGAATGGAGATGGCCTTGGTATGATTGACAACTCAAAATGGCAAATGGAGGCCTACTTGAACAAAAAGGCCAAGTTGAGAGAATTCAAGGTTGGCGACTATGTTTTGAGGGCCTCAAATCAAATGACCAAAGAGAAAAATGCAGGAAAATTGGCTGCCAATTAGGAAGGCCCCTACCGAGTGAAAGCAATCGTAGGGAAAGGGTCTTATCAACTGGCAGACCTTAAAGGGAAACAAGAGCCCTTAAATTGGAACATATCCAATTTAAAGAGGTACTACTTCTAGCATCAACGAGACATGGCCCGAAGTCAACAGTGCTCGAGTCCTCATCCTTCACACTCAACTACTGGAGGTGCGGGGGGAATGAGCTACAATCGACCCATAGGCTCGTAGCTCAAGTTCTTCCAAAAAAAAACCCAGACTCGGGCACTCAACTCGAAAACTTTGAAATATGGAGATCGCCCGAAAGCCAGTTAAAATGTGCTCGGTTACTTATGTTCGTTGCCTTGAACAACTTTTGTAAATAAAATATGCCCAAGTACAACTAGGCTCTATGTAAATCGGCTCGATTTCTATCAATGAAATAAAATTTGATTTATCATCTTCTTATCCATTAAGATTTGCTTAATCCTTGGCTCGAGGATGAGACGTCATCCTGAGCTAGCTCTATAATACACTTAAAGTCTTGCAAGCAAACATAAAATCAAAAAGATAATGAAACAATTGATATTCAATATTCATATATTCGCAAGGCTCGAAGGCCAGAATAATTATAAAGAAATGGCCGGAAGCCCCAAAAACAAAACAAACGAGCAGTCACTTACTCGGGCCTGCTGTCACTACCCGAAGCTTTTCTTTCAGACGAGCTATCGCTGCTCGAAGGAAGTTGATCTAAAAACTTTCGAGCCGTAGCGACGTCTACCTTAGCCTTGGCGATTTCATCATCCAAACTAACCCCATTTTTACATTGTTCAAGGGTCCTTAGCTTCGTCTGGACGATTGCCCAATTTCTATCAACTTTGGCTCGGGTAGCTCTCGGGTCCAACTTGGCCTTAAACTTGGATTTAAGCTTGGATGAAGAAGCTGGCTTTCCACCCTGAAGGGTCTTCATTTTAGCTTCAAGAACCTCGTTATTAGCTTCAACCTCTTTCATCTTTGAGGAAAGCAGCAAGGATCTCTCTTTGAACTGCTCAGTTAATCTCCTGAGCGCTACATCCGCTGCATCAGCTTGTTTTTGAAGCTCAGCCTGATGACTCGAGACCTCTTCTCAGCCAAAAGATTGGCAGTTTCTCCACGTGCCTGAGAAAGTTTGACGCTTGACTGCTCGACTTCCTTCTTGGCTCGATCCATTTAGCTTTCGAGACAAAAAGTTGCTTTTCAAGCTCAGAAACACGGGCTTCGAGTGCGTTCCTCCTACGATCCCACTCATCCCCGACCCGCTTAAGTTGTGCTGCTCGTTTGGCTTCAACCTCAGCCATCTTCATGGCATAGACGTAGCCCTACAACCAAAGAAAGGGAATTAAAAGTGGAAAAAACAACTGAGATCAGAAAAACAGTAAAGCAAACAAAAATCTTTACATGAATCGCGTGTTGAGCCGACTAAGCCATCAAATCATCCGAAGGAATGTTCTTGCGCCGATCATTCTCTAAGGGCCCAAGCAACCCCTTGTAGCTGATGGCGACTACCATGCTGTCGTTCAGCAGGGAAACATCTATTGTAACTGGTGTTGACACCCAATTTTGTCCCAAAAATTTCTTAAATTTAATAAATTATTGCAATATTTTATAATTAGTGTTAACTTTGAAAATAAAATAAATAATAATAATTGAAATTTTAAGGAAGCTGGTTAGATTTGCAAGGCATAGCCTAGTTTCTATCCTACCCATGCAAAATCTCATGTTTATAACTAGTTCTATATGCTAAAGGCTAATTTCGTTCCTTGTTCAAAATCGCAGCCTATTTATGCAAACTCTACATATAATACAAAACACTCCTTTCCCCAAATATAATTCAGAGAACCCGATTCCTTTCCCCTTCAACCCGGACCCGCTTCCTCTCTCTCTCTCTCTCTCTCTCTCTCTCTCTCTCTCTCTCTCTCTCTCTCTCTCTCTTCGATTCCAGCTCATACCATTAGTACGATCGAATGGGAATCATCCAGCTTTGTCCTTGCTCGTTGTCTCCTTATCCAATTAGAGCCGTTGGAGGTTAAATCAGTCAATAAAAACTTAGGTTTTGCACTCTTTGAACCCTAGAATATTGTCCTATAAATAGGTGATAAGAAGCCGTGAATGAGGGTCTGGAGCAGCGGCAGAAGAGAGCGGTCTCCAAAATTTTGAGCCGAGGATGGTGAAAAGGGATCCAGCAGCCGGAAAAGGGAAGTTAACGGCATAATATATAAAAATCCTATTTCAGTTTTAAATCCCTATCAGTGTTTTGGTTTCCATTTTGAAGATTTTATTGTGTCGTCGCGTCGTCATTCAAGTTGTCGACCTCGCTCGAGTCATCACCTTGTTCGAATCAGTTTTCTTCAGACCCTCGCCCTTGTTCGCTGCGCCGCAAAAGGTAAAATCATACTCTTGTACTCTTAGTATTCCTTCTGCTAGAATTCTTGCTTTGATTCAATCTTAATGTTGGTTTGTAGCGATCACTCTAATCTGTGTATAAGAGTCTTGTTCCTGTCTTAAGATTTTTCTGTGGTGAAGTGGTTGAACATGAAAGTTAATGTAAAGTTTAAGTCTTTAACATGAAAACAAGCTGAAAAGTATTTAAATCTAGTTCACTATTAGCATGTGTCGAATTTTCTTTCACTTAACCTCATCAGGTTCTTTCGGTATGAATTACTGAAGAATTGAATTTGTTGCCATGTTTCCTTTGCTTGAACTGATTTTTGTTTAAGCAAAGTTTGTAGTTGTCCCTTTAGGGTGAAATATTAATCTTTAAGTTCTTGCTTAGTATATGAAGGTCTGCAAATTTAATGACTTCATTTGATAGTTATATGCTGCCAGATTTTAGCATCCATAGTTTTTTTTTTTGTGAGTTATATGAAGGGGTTTCAGGAAAAAGTTAGATGCTGCATCTTAATTTCTGTTTCTTAGTTGAGGGAGTATTGTGGGTGGAGCTGGTTCTTGGCTGTTCCGGATCCTTTTGTTGTCTCAGGTTGGTTCAGGGAATGGTTAGAGGTCTGGGTCTGGGTC
Organism: Petunia axillaris subsp. axillaris; assembly: GCA_029990575.1. NCBI lineage: Eukaryota > Viridiplantae > Streptophyta > Magnoliopsida > Solanales > Solanaceae > Petunia > Petunia axillaris. Next base: position 3,356,571 of record JARKNS010000001.1, on the reverse strand, counting down.
TGGTTCTAGATGCTAGAGTCTTGAAGGTAGAACTGCATATAAGACCTGATTGGTTTTCTGGAAAATGCAATGGTCATGTGGATGTATATGTGTGTTTGCAGGTATCTATTAAAGAAGTCTTGGAGTTTGTTTTGAGCTTGGTTCAGAGGCTGTTTTTCTAGTAGTAGCTCTTGGGTTCTGTCAGATAGAGAGGGAATGTGTTGAGTTTGGGATGAGGAGAGTAGCCTGTGAGTTTGTAGAAGAAATTCTTGGTTTTCAAATTGATGTGTGAGCAGGTCTGCTTGAGTTACTGGAATGTATTTAAAACAGAAATTATGATCAATCTATTTTCCTTTGAGTTTCTTTTGTTGTTCTCTCAGCTTGAAGAAGGATAAATCTTTTTAAAGAGAACTTAGGCTCTAACTAAATTATGGGAATTTGCCTGAAGTGCACCCTTTACCATAAAAGTTTATATCCTCTCTTGATTGTTTTTTCTGTCATCATCTTGCATGAACGTTTAGTTAAGTGGCATGAAGTAATTAAATTGGTTTGTGGTAAAACTTAGCTTGGTTAGATTGAATCATGGCATGTTTAATTCTCTTACGTTTTGAAAGTTTATTTAAAATTTGGCACTTGGTTTATATAGAGATAATCGGCAGCAATGAGTTGTTCAGGCTTTAGTCTCTATGCTATAATAGCCCTTGTATATACTAGATTAAACTTGATCCAAATACATTTCTTTGCTGAATCTATAATGGTGCTTGATCTTTTGCTATGATTTGACCTATTTTCCATAGAATAGCTTCTGTTCATTCAAGTCTTGGAATTTCTTTTTATTGCTGCTAATTTTCTTTGTTTATTTTCTTTGCATCATTCAATGTTTTGGAGTACAACTATGAGATCTTATCTGTATATGATGGTAGGGCCTAGCTATTAGACTTTGGTTTGTTTACTGCCGAGCGTGTTTAGAAGGAATGGTCTCTGTGTTAATCAGCCTACATCCTTGCTAAAATAATTTTATTGGTTGTAGGAAGTACTAGTGTCAATTACTTTACTAAAAATTGCATATGAGCTGGGTAAGATCTTTAGTTATGTTAGTTGAAAGAATAATATTTTGATGCCATAAGAAATAGTTTTGTTCTTGGCAATTTGAATAATTGAGTCCTTAATGACAAAGGTCAGGTCTTTGCGATTTGAGAATGCCTACTCTTAGTTTCCTTTAATACTTAAGCTTGAATTAATATCCTGCTCATTAAATTGTATTTTTCTTTGATTTGCTAGTATTGTACTTGTTTCAGTATTCATCCTTCTTTAACTAGTATATAGTTGTTAATTTTTATCTTTCTTATTTTTGCATGGCAAAACCACCTGGAACCGAGGTTCACCTTGAAAGTTTGAATTAAAATCCCTTAAGGACTCGCTGCATACTCGCATACCATCCAGACATCAAGCTCAGTCCATCCAATGTGTTGCTGCTGCTAGTCCTGTTTTAGGACAGTTTTGATTTTGGTCCTCTTAAACATCGCGCTTCTGAAACCTAGCAACTTTCCGGGTTCTACATTTTCAACTTATCTTCCTTTCCTTGAGATATTTATAAAATGACTTGTGGAATTATTTGTCTAATGGATATTATATTTGAATATTTGAATGATTGTTTACTTTATGTTCAATACTTTTATTTTGAAGTCTTTATCTAATTTATTGCAAATCAGGCCATTTAAGCAAATGCGTGCAAATTTTCAAAAAACCACGCTTAATAACAGACTGTAAGGAAAGACTTCTATCTTATTGATACGAAGTAGTTTCTTTTAAAAAGTCAAAATTTATAAAGAAGTTTTAATTAACTTCTAAATGTCCCGAAACAACTTTGCAAAAAGTGACTTGAAATCTGAGTTCCATCTTATGATGAGACACTTGGGTTTTAAAGTTGAAATTGAGCAAGTGCCATTACGCGCTATTACATACGAGTTGGCAAAGAAATTAGGACGATCAAATCGCTCCTTTTTCAAAAGAAAATGCGCTTTTATTTACTTTATTTTATTTTGAAAAAAAGATAGCTAAAGCTTTCAAGTAAATTGCAAATCTTTTGAAAACTTGCTAAATTTAATTAGTTGAATTAATTAATAGTTCAATTAATTATTTTTAGAAAAAGCGCATAAATAGCACTTGCAAATATTTTGGAAACCTGTCGGATTAACCGTTTTTAACGGAATTTCGAAAGTGCCTTAAAAACCTTCTTTCGAAATTAGCAAAACCTCTTACCTTTAGAATCTCTTAAAGAAAGACCGTCTTTTTATAAAACGGAGTTTTGCACGCATTTGTTTATCTGGTTCCCTGTTTTTCCTTAAATTGGGTGGCGACTCCAAAAACTCCAAAAGAGTTAGTCCATCCTGTCGATATTCCTGAAATTTAGCCCTTCGTGGTTAATATTTTTTGGGGGTTCAACAGCATGGCGACTCCGCTGGGGACCAATAAAGGTTTTGACCATAAAGGTTTCCAATTATTTGCAACTAGCATGCCTAATTTATTTGTTTTATTATATCTGTTTGTTTGGTTTGCCTTAGATTGTATGAATCATTTCTTTATTTGTGCATAGTCCGCATTCCGTTCATATTTCCTCCCTCATGGAGCCTGTCAATTCTCTTTCACCTCCTCGATTTCATCACGGGGTACCCGCTTGACGGGTAGCTATGCAGGAAGGGCATTGCCCTTACCTCACTCTTTGAAATTTCTTTCGTGTCACCAAAGTTAGTTCGGGATATTGAGATTGCCTGGTTTTGTCATGGCCAGTTCTACTGCGTTGTGAGGCCAGGTCTATCCCGCATAGGTCGAGTCAGCCTCAACCGTTAGCCCACTCTTAGAAGGAGATTAGGTCATGCATGCATATACACCTTAGTTTGGACCCGGTCCTTGATACCGTTTCCAAGAATTAAGAAACCGCCCTTTCGTCAGCGGGTTCTTGAAACCTAATGACAATGCATATTATGTGTTGTGTGATAACGAGACCTCAGTCCTAACCATGTTTTGAGCAAAATCAGATTTGGAATTTTGTCTCCTGTGTTGTCTTTTAGGTCGGAAAATGGAAGAATTTAGCAAAATTGAGATCATAGACAGAATTGCAGTCCGGGGAAAGTTAGGCAGATTTGGTTAGTTTGTGTTTGGAGATGGCCTGGTGTAGTGAGATCTAAGAGGCGAAGCCCCTGTGCCTTTGAATGACCAGTGGGGTCCCTCCTTGAAGACCAGTGCGGTCTTGGCTACCTAGGAAACTGAGAGGCTTAATCAAAGCCGAGGACCAGTGAGGAGCCCTATGAACAAGGTCTGTGAGCCTTGCAAAACCTAGGAAGCTGAGAGGCTTGTCCAAAGCCGAGGACCAGTGAGGTTTTTCTTGTAAAAGGCCTATTGGCGCCTTTCATGATTTGCAGTCTGGTATTGTGAAGGCGGTTGGAAATCTCACCCCTGGATGTTGTAAATAATTGGGAGTTGTGTTTGGAGGAGTGTGGATGTTTACAAAGGTGTATGGGGATTGTTTCAGGTTTTAGGCATTTGAGTTTAGAATTTTGTGCAATTGTTGTGAAGAGCATGAGCTGTGTTAGAATTCTGAGTTGACACCAACTTTTGGAAGTTAGTTGGGATAGCGGAACTGCAGTGTCAAGGCAGAGAGATGATTGTTATCAATTATTGTTATTATTTATTACTTACTCTAAGTCTGAATTGCTCAAAATTGGCATGAACTATTTTTCGTTACCACTTATTTGCGCGATTAGGCTTACCTCTAGCACAAAGAGGTACCTTACAGGGTAGGACACGCCCGCATTTTCATTTACGCTCAACTAATTGTGATTGCCACATGTCAAACTTGTTTAAAATGCAAAGCGCTACGTGACGCGCGCTACGTGATTGTATGCAATGTTGTTAATGACACGCAAACTAACATAGTTTACTTTTTGAATTTTTCTTTTGTTTGATTATTCCCCAAACAGAGAGAGTTTGATTCGTGTTGACTCCCGAGTTGGTTAAGTGTCTAATCTAAAGTGAAGTAAGCAATGACTGATAATCAGACTGGTATCCCTGCATCTTCTAATGAGCAAGCAGTTGTTGTTCCTGATGAACAAATTGCTAGAATGGCTAAGCAGATTGAATGTATGCAAGCTGAACTAGAAAGAATGAAAGGATCGAGCCACCAAAACGCGCCAGCCATGCTATCGACTCTGAATCCCAATGTTGAAACTTCCAATCCAAACACGCCTTTAAATTCCAGTGTCATTCATATGCTTGCACCAGTTAACAACATCCCGAATGCATTCATTAACCAGAACAACTTGCCTCACTATCAAGTGCCCATAACTGTAGAAAAGCAGGGAAAGACAGTTGAGCAAGAGGAGATAATCCAAATGATGAAAATCATGCAGCAATCCATCAAGGATTTGCAAGTGTCTAGAGGACGTCAAAGCATCTCCTACCGCAATCTTTATCTATACCCTGACATTACTCTTCCTCCCGGGTTTAAGGTGCCGAAATTTGATATGTATGATGGTCATAGTGACCCATTTGTCCATTTGACCAAATATCTCAACCGAATGAGGGTTGCGGGAGGTAAAGAGGAACTTTTGATGGCCTTCTTCAGTCATAGTCTGGAAGGTATTGCTGCTGAATGGTTTGCAAGACAGGATATAAGCAAGTGGCATGGGTTTGATGACATAAACAATGATTTTACAAAGCAGTTTGAGTACAATGTCAAGATGGCTCCTGACCTTATAACCTTGTCCAATCTGAAGAAGAAACCAACAGAAACCTTTAGGGAATACGCACTGAGATGGCGTGAACAGGCTGCAAGGGTGCGACCACCACTGACTGAGGAAGACATGGTAAAGTACTTCATCCGAGCTCAAGATGATTCTTATTACATGCACTTGCTCCCTATGATGGGTAAACTTTATTCTGAACTTCTTGTGATTGGAGGGATGGTTGAAGAAGGGGTTAAGACAGGGCGAATTGTAAGTTTTGCTGCAATGAAGGCAACTACGCAAGCCATCTAGACTGGTATGGGCAATTTTGAGAAGATAAAGAGGGGAGATGAATTTGGAATTGATATGGCTGATATCGACCAAAGGCCGAACAAGAAGCCAACCTTCAGAAACTCATCAAACCAATCTATTTACAGAAGCACACTATATCCAACTTATCCAAGTCAGCATCAAAATCCACCCGCTCCATGTCCAGTCTATAATGCCCAACCCAATTACCATCAATCTAGAATACCCGCTTATCAGCCTTATTCACAACCGCAAGCATACAATTACCCTCAACAACACCAGTTACCTGTAGCCCATCAGTCTATGCCAGCAGGGTCTCGTCCCAAATATGAAAAGAGACAGCGTCGAAAATTCACTTCTTTAGGTGAACCACAAGCTCAACTGTATGAAAGATTAAAGGATATGGGAGTGCTAAACCCTTTAGCAGGAGATGGTACGTTTAACCCTCCCCCAGAATGTGTTGATGGAGCCAAATATTGTGCTTACCATGCAGAATTTACCAAGCACGACACTGAGGAATGTGTCCTTCTTAAACATAAGATCCAAGATTTGATTGAGGACAATACAATCCAGCTGAGTGAACCAACGCAGGGGACTTGGTTGTGAACTAAAAGCACTTTGCAAAACTTCGATTCAGATTGAGGCCCCGAATCATTCTGGTTAAAACTTTATCATTTTGCCTCAAGAAAATATTTTTCTCATTTCCATGTAATTTTGATTGTAATGCGAACTACGCGTAACCTGATTCTCAGGGCTGGGATACGTAAGCAACTCACATAGAGCTCGGTTACACTAGCGTAGGATTCCCCTATTTCATCTTTTATGTAATTTTGAACTACTTTTGGTCTGATTCCTGGAATGGCAACAGGATAAGTAAGCAATCCACATCGGATTCGATCAGATTTTGTAATGCTTTAAGGCTTGTTTATCTTTGATGATGTAATTTCGAACTATGCATCTGGGCAGATGTGTAGGCATTCCTATTCGGATTCGGCTTCGCACTTAGATTGCCATATTCCCCAAAAATTAATGTAAGCAGAACTACGCACGGTCTGATTCCCGTGGAGGGATACGTAGGCGCTCTTAATGGGCTCGACTCTATAATATTAAAATTTTCAGTCTCCCCTGAGGCAAGCAACTGGGGCAATTTTGCAAGATAATTTGAAGGTTTGAAAGATAGCAACTGGGGCAAATTTTGCAAAGCGAGTTGAAGTTGTAAAAGATCATAACTGGGGCAATTTTTTGCAAAAGGTAGTATTTCCCGATAGAAGATGAATGGACAAAATTCTGAAAGTGTTTGGGAATGGTGCAAAGTTGCAAGATAAAGGATGTTCAATTTGTTTCAATATATGTCACCATCTGAAATACAACAAGGGTTTTAGATTAACATGAAAATCCTGTTCAACTATGCCAGTATTTGTTTCAACTATTTGAAACTTATTGTGCTATTAGTTCATTGGTCGAATCTCAAGGGACGGATCGCAAATCTAGACAAAGTGAGAAGAAGGAAGCAGTTGCAGGATGAAGGCTCGAGTCAGCATGAATCAAACGCTCCCCCCTCCCTCCCAAAACTAATGATTTTTCTTTGAGTGCAGGAATTTTCAAAACAACAAGATGAGGAAACTAGCAACTATCAATTCCTCATAGAGTATCTGTCATACACATTGAACAATGCTGTCAAGATAACCGACCAAGATTGGAAGCGTTATTTGATTCATCGCATACGCGAAATGACTTTATCTTTCTCTATTTCTACCCTTGCCTAATCAAAATTCATTGCTTTATTGACAACTTTACTTTACACTTTTGCAGGAATTAAGCATTAACTCAATTTTTCTCGAGGATAACACTCAACTCTTTATGACTTCGCCAAATATAAGCCGGACGGCTTAAACTCTCGCTTTATATCTCCTTTATCTTTGGCATTTTCCTGTCTATATGAATTTAATGAAAACTTTATTTTTGCAGATATTGTCAATCCGGGGGGCTCACTTTATTTTGTAGTCAAGACCATTCCTCCTGGAAGAGTTCAAAGAGTATAACGTATTCATGTGTTCACGCTTTCGATAAGCGTCATTGTATTTCACGCTTCCGGTAAGCGTCTTTATATTTCACGCTTCCGGTAAGCGTCTTTATGTGTTTACGCTTTCGATAAGCGTCTTTATATTTCACGCTTCCGGTAAGCGTCTTTATGTGTTTACGCTTTCGATAAGCGTCTTTTATATTTCACGCTTCCGGTAAGCGTCTTTATGTGTTTACGCTTTCGATAAGCGTCTTTATATTTCACGCTTCCGGTAAGCGTCTTTATGTGTTTACGCTTTCGATAAGCGTCTTTATATTTCACGCTTCCGGTAAGCGTCTTTATGTGTTTACGCTTTCGATAAGCGTCTTTATTTCACGCTTCCAGTAAGCGTCTTTATGTGTTTACGCTTTCGATAAGCGTCTTTTATATTTCACGCTTCCGGTAAGCGTCTTTATGTATTTCACGCTTTCGATAAGCGTCTGTGAATACTTCGGACGTATTCTTACTTTTGGTTGGAGTACAATCCAAGATTGCATTCAAATTGACTCCTTATGATTATGCTTTATCATGGATTATTGCCAAAAAGTCTACCAACGGCCCCGAAGTCATCTTGCCTCACAAAGCCAGATTTCTCCATTAGTCGATTGGAGACAAGCTTATCATAGCATAACAACCAGCATTTACAATTTTATATTATCCCTTTATTTATTTCTTATTCCAATTATTATAGTTTACTAGCAGTTGCTTGCTTACCGTTTGTTAAGTTTTTACAGAATTTTGGCAGTACCGCAGCAGCATTTGAAGCATAGCGTGGAACTCTTTCTTAGCAGTGAACTGGGGCAATCGTTGATATGAGCTAGACTCGTCAACGAGGATCTGAAGAATCGCACTCGAACAAGCAAGTCTATCCTAATCTTTCATTTCGGATTAGGGTGTCAGTTTGAATTCTTTCCACTTCGTGCGCCCTTTTCTATCAATCGTGTGAGTCTTCGTATCTAAGTGTCGTTGAACTACATATGGCCTGATTCTCTTTCAGCCCGAGATATGTAGGCAACCCGAAAACCAGAGTTCTGCCATGTCTCTAAGCCTCGCACTTTGGTTCTTGGAATCGAAGTCCTTGGCTTTCTCGCGACAAAATTGGTTTTTCGTCAACTTCTTTACCCTAAAAACTCTTTCATCATTTTCCGGGTAAAGAGGGGCAGCTGTTGACACCCAATTTTGTCCCAAAAATTTCTTAAATTTAATAAATTATTGCAATATTTTATAATTAGTGTTAACTTTGAAAATAAAATAAATAATAATAATTGAAATTTTAAGGAAGCTGGTTAGATTTGCAAGGCATAGCCTAGTTTCTATCCTACCCATGCAAAATCTCATGTTTATAACTAGTTCTATATGCTAAAGGCTAATTTCGTTCCTTGTTCAAAATCGCAGCCTATTTATGCAAACTCTACATATAATACAAAACACTCCTTTCCCCAAATATAATTCAGAGAACCCGATTCCTTTCCCCTTCAACCCGGACCCGCTTCCTCTCTCTCTCTCTCTCTCTCTCTCTCTCTCTTCGATTCCAGCTCATACCATTAGTACGATCGAATGGGAATCATCCAGCTTTGTCCTTGCTCGTTGTCTCCTTATCCAATTAGAGCCGTTGGAGGTTAAATCAGTCAATAAAAACTTAGGTTTTGCACTCTTTGAACCCTAGAATATTGTCCTATAAATAGGTGATAAGAAGCCGTGAATGAGGGTCTGGAGCAGCGGCAGAAGAGAGCGGTCTCCAAAATTTTGAGCCGAGGATGGTGAAAAGGGATCCAGCAGCCGGAAAAGGGAAGTTAACGGCATAATATATAAAAATCCTATTTCAGTTTTAAATCCCTATCAGTGTTTTGGTTTCCATTTTGAAGATTTTATTGTGTCGTCGCGTCGTCATTCAAGTTGTCGACCTCGCTCGAGTCATCACCTTGTTCGAATCAGTTTTCTTCAAACCCTCGCCCTTGTTCGCTGCGCCGCAAAAGGTAAAATCATACTCTTGTACTCTTAGTATTCCTTCTGCTAGAATTCTTGCTTTGATTCAATCTTAATGTTGGTTTGTAGCGATCACTCTAATCTGTGTATAAGAGTCTTGTTCCTGTCTTAAGATTTTTCTGTGGTGAAGTGGTTGAACATGAAAGTTAATATAAAGTTTAGGTCTTTAACATGAAAACAAGCTGAAAAGTATTTAAATCTAGTTCACTATTAGCATGTGTCGAATTTTCTTTCACTTAACCTCATCAGGTTCTTTCGGTATGAATTACTGAAGAATTGAATTTGTTGCCATGTTTCCTTTGCTTGAACTGATTTTTGTTTAAGCAAAGTTTGTAGTTGTCCCTTTAGGGTGAAATATTAATCTTTAAGTTCTTGCTTAGTATATGAAGGTCTGCAAATTTAATGACTTCATTTGATAGTTATATGCTGCCAGATTTTAGCATCCATAGTTTTTTTTTTGTGAGTTATATGAAGGGGTTTCAGGAAAAAGTTAGATGCTGCATCTTAATTTCTGTTTCTTAGTTGAGGGAGTATTGTGGGTGGAGCTGGTTCTTGGCTGTTCCGGATCCTTTTGTTGTCTCAGGTTGGTTCAGGGAATGGTTAGAGGTCTGGGTCTGGGTCTGGTTCTAGATGCTAGAGTCTTGAAGGTAGAACTGCATATAAGACCTGATTGGTTTTCTGGAAAATGCAATGGTCATGTGGATGTATGTGTGTGTTTGCAGGTATCTATTAAAGAAGTCTTGGAGTTTGTTTTGAGCTTGGTTCAGAGGCTGTTTTTCTAGTAGTAGCTCTTGGGTTCTGTCAGATAGAGAGGGAATGTGTTGAGTTTGGGATGAGGAGAGTAGCCTGTGAGTTTGTAGAAGAAATTCTTGGTTTTCAAATTGATGTGTGAGCAGGTCTGCTTGAGTTACTGGAATGTATTTAAAACAGAAATTATGATCAATCTATTTTCCTTTGAGTTTCTTTTGTTGTTCTCTCAGCTTGAAGAAGGATAAATCTTTTTAAAGAGAACTTAGGCTCTAACTAAATTATGGGAATTTGCCTGAAGTGCACCCTTTACCATAAAAGTTTATATCCTCTCTTGATTGTTTTTTCTGTCATCATCTTGCGTGAACGTTTAGTTAAGTGGCATGAAGTAATTAAATTGGTTTGTGGTAAAACTTAGCTTGGTTAGATTGAATCATGGCATGTTTAATTCTCTTACGTTTTGAAAGTTTATTTAAAATTTGGCACTTGGTTTATATAGAGATAATCGGCAGCAATGAGTTGTTCAGGCTTTAGTCTCTATGCTATAATAGCCCTTGTATATACTAGATTAAACTTGATCCAAATACATTTCTTTGCTGAATCTATAATGGTGCTTGATCTTTTGCTATGATTTGACCTATTTTCCATAGAATAGCTTCTGTTCATTCAAGTCTTGGAATTTCTTTTTATTGCTGCTAATTTTCTTTATTTATTTTCTTTGCATCATTCAATGTTTTGGAGTACAACTATGAGATCTTATCTGTATATGATGGTAGGGCCTAGCTATTAGACTTTGGTTTGTTTACTGCCGAGCGTGTTTAAAAGGAATGGTCTCTGTGTTAATCAGCCTACATCCTTGCTAAAATAATTTTATTGGTTGTAGGAAGTACTAGTGTCAATTACTTTACTAAAAATTGCATATGAGCTGGGTAAGATCTTTAGTTATGTTAGTTGAAAGAATAATATTTTGATGCCATAAGAAATAGTTTTGTTCTTGGCAATTTGAATAATTGAGTCCTTAATGACAAAGGTCAGGTCTTTGCGATTTGAGAATGTCTACTCTTAGTTTCCTTTAATACTTAAGCTTGAATTAATATCCTGCTCATTAAATTGTATTTTTCTTTGATTTGCTAGTATTGTACTTGTTTCAGTATTCATCCTTCTTTAACTAGTATATAGTTGTTAATTTTTATCTTTCTTATTTTTGCATGGCAAAACCACCTGGAACCGAGGTTCACCTTGAAAGTTTGAATTAAAATCCCTTAAGGACTCGCTGCATACTCGCATACCATCCAGACATCAAGCTCAGTCCATCCAATGTGTTGCTGCTGCTAGTCCTGTTTTAGGACAGTTTTGATTTTGGTCCTCTTAAACATCGCGCTTCTGAAACCTAGCAACTTTCCGGGTTCTACATTTTCAACTTATCTTCCTTTCCTTGAGATATTTATAAAATGACTTGTGGAATTATTTGTCTAATGGATATTATATTTGAATATTTGAATGATTGTTTACTTTATGTTCAATACTTTTATTTTGAAGTCTTTATCTAATTTATTGCAAATCAGGCCATTTAAGCAAATGCGTGCAAATTTTCAAAAAACCACGCTTAATAACAGACTGTAAGGAAAGACTTCTATCTTATTGATACGAAGTAGTTTCTTTTAAAAAGTCAAAATTTATAAAGAAGTTTTAATTAACTTCTAAATGTCCCGAAACAACTTTGCAAAAAGTGACTTGAAATCTGAGTTCCATCTTATGATGAGACACTTGGGTTTTAAAGTTGAAATTGAGCAAGTGCCATTACGCGCTATTACATACGAGTTGGCAAAGAAATTAGGACGATCAAATCGCTCCTTTTTCAAAAGAAAATGCGCTTTTATTTACTTTATTTTATTTTGAAAAAAAGATAGCTAAAGCTTTCAAGTAAATTGCAAATCTTTTGAAAACTTGCTAAATTTAATTAGTTGAATTAATTAATAGTTCAATTAATTATTTTTAGAAAAAGCGCATAAATAGCACTTGCAAATATTTTGGAAACCTGTCGGATTAACCGTTTTTAACGGAATTTCGAAAGTGCCTTAAAAACCTTCTTTCGAAATTAGCAAAACCTCTTACCTTTAGAATCTCTTAAAGAAAGACCGTCTTTTTATAAAACGGAGTTTTGCACGCATTTGTTTATCTGGTTCCCTGTTTTTCCTTAAATTGGGTGGCGACTCCAAAAACTCCAAAAGAGTTAGTCCATCCTGTCGATATTCCTGAAATTTAGCCCTTCGTGGTTAATATTTTTTGGGGGTTCAACAACTGGGATTCGCCTAACCCTTGAGGAGGAGCTGCCTTAGCCTGAATAGAATCGGCGCCCGCCCCCTTTATAGACGAAACCGCCTCGGCAGGCTTAGGCCTACCAGACTCAAGCTCCTCGTGAACCTTATCAACGACCTGACTCGGTTCCTTAACATTCGTCGCTTCGACCTCGCTTCGAACACTAATATTATCTGGTTCATTGATTAATCTTCGTCGAGGGGCTTCAGGCAAATCAACCCGAGGAACTTTAGCCTTAGCTGGTTTCTTCGGCGTATCGCCTTTCCTTTTCGAACCTGAAAAAAAGAAAACACGTCATTCAAGGGAAAAGAAAAGGAAGATATACGAAAAATAAACAAAAATGCCTCTCGGGGCCTGAGTAAGAGTCTGGATAGACTCCTCGATAGATTGAAAATTGGCTTCGACGTCAGGGACCTCGACGATATCCGCTCGTCGTCCCTGCTTTTTCTTCTTCTCCTTCTTGTCTTCTTCCTTCTCTGCCTCGGCAGGCAACTCGTTGAAATCTGAAAAAGACAAGAGGAGTAAGATCAAGAAGAGACGCATCAAGAAAAAAAAAAGAATGTCGAATTTGGAAACATACTAAACGAGTCGCTTGCCCGACAACTTGTTTTCTGCACGAGCGGCAAAAACCATCCAATCCCTCTGCAGCCTCCCCTCGGCACTGATAATGGCATGCACCCAAGCCTCTAAATTCTTGAGAGGATTGATTGGAGGCTTCCTAGCTGAAAAGTACAACAAAGAGTTAGCCTTCCCACACTTATAAAGTCGAATAAAGAATAAAACCAGAAGAAAACTTACGTATTCTATTCCACATCTCGGGGAACCCAGACTCAGCGGAAAGAGAAAAGGTAGGAAGGAGAACAAACCAATCACACCAGCTACGATCCTCGGCATCGTCGCTCTTGATGATGAGGGAAAACTGATCTCGCTTGTTTAACTGCACAACACCATCTTTATGCAGAGAAGGAGAAAACAAAGAAATTAAGTAGTCGTACTCAAATACGACCCCGGCTTTACGACTAATATAATCGAGGCACTGAATGGCCCTCCAAAAGCCGGGGCCAAGCTGAGCCAAGCAGACGTTGTGTGACCTACAAAAAGTGTCTACTATGGGGGTGAAGATGAAGGGAAAAACCTATCAGAATCGGATAAGTATAGACAAATGATTGCCCCAGAACACTGTCGCACGTGCGGTGCTCGGGGATAGGAAATCGAGATCGGGACTTCGGGGCCCCAATTGCATTCATCTCGGGTCAAAGTTATATGCTCCTCCGAGGCAAGGCTCGGGGAAAGCTGAACAAGGAGGTTCCTTTTCCTCCTAATATCTGAGGCCGTTTGCCCCCTCATTCTAGAGTCCTTACTAGAATCAAATCGTCTTGGAATAACCCATTGAGGTTTGAGTTCCCCTTGATAAACTTGTTTCTTTTTCTTCTTTGGGGGCGAGGTCTCAACCACCTTATTATCATCGTCATCATAAACAGCCTCTTCAGTCGCCACCTCATCATCGTCAATGGAAGGTTCTTGACTGGCGGCGCTACGACTGTCATCCGAACAGGAAGAAGTTGCCGATGGGGGAGAATTTAACAATTCATCAGTTGATGCCAAAATACTGGCTCAACGATGTTCTCACGACAGGAAGGTGAAGACATGATAAAAATTTTAGAAGTGAAAGGGAAGTTGGAAAACGCAAATGGGTTCAAGAAAAAATTATGAAACGATGAGGATAGTAACAAAAGATGGCCAATTTATAGCAGAGCACAAGTGGATTGAAACGCCATGATGACAGTTACATGGGGAAGAAAAAAACGAAAAGATGTAGCCCTTCAAAATAAGGCCACGTGTGGAGGATGCGACATTGAAGCGACGCTCGCCTTTTCAAATTTCCTGGCCAAAAACGCGCAACGTCACTCTCCCACCTAATTCAATTCCACCCCTCGAAAAATTCTGACAATCTTCCAAATGGGTGGGACTATCTGTATTGGGTAAAAATCCCTACCGCCTCGGCGTAAGGGCTCGAACCACGAAACAGTCAAGTCTCACTGAGGACAGCCTCCCGAGGAAGTAGTCCTTACCCCCGCCTCGAGAAGAATCTAGCCAAGATTAGGAATCAGATGAATTGAAGAATGAGCGATATGGTGACCCCTCGAGGGATTGAATCACCTCGGCGAAACAACCATCTCTAATTGTAACCGTCGACCGTTGCCCATGCATTTAAGAAGGAGATCGTTGGCTGACCACAATCAAATACATAGTAATGGCCATATAAGCATATTTATTACGGCTGTAACGTCACTTTTCTTACCAATTATAAATAGGAATTGTTTTTTATCGAGAAGGGCATTCAGAAATACAATATTCAATTTATACTCTTAAGTTTGGTCACGATTATTTACTGTCTCGTTTATCCTTTAAAGCATATAGTCTCGCTCAAATCCGATCTTAGCTCGAATACGACTTTGATACATGCAAATTATCAATCAATCCCAAAACAAATCAATTTGTTGTCCTATTTCGATTTAGGCCAATACAATCAGTAATGGAAAATTCGTACGCTTTTTGTTTGGATTGTGAATTCTTAAAAAATATTAGCTAAATATGGGTAAACCAATTTTTGACTCACTCATTTACCACCCAACCCATTTTTGACTCGCATTTAATATGGGCGGGTTGGATTTGAACCCAATTTTTTCCAATCTGTCCAAATTCAATCCAACCCGCCCATTTGCCACAACTAAAATAGAGTCACTAACAGAGCTGTTTGTTTTAACTTTAGAGTCCAAGTTAGAGTCAAAGACTATTTCTATCCACTTTTATATACTTAAGGGATCTTTTATATGTTAGGTTATATGTAAAGGATAAAAAGGTTGCTTGAGGCATAGATAAGGACCATTTAAGTTTTTTCGTGGCTTATGTTAAATTTTAGTAGTTTTTACTTAGTACTAATAAAGTAGCACCTGTACAAGTAAATTATTTTTAGAGCCTGTTTGGGTGGGCTTAAAAGTAGGTCAAACCAAAAACCTACTGTTAAGCCCTTTTTACCTTGTTTTGGTGTTTGGTTATGGTGAAAACAACTTTTAAGCCAACTTATTTCTAGCCAAAAAAGTAAAAAGTAATAAGTTGGGAATCCCAACTTATTACTTCTTACTTAAAAATTCATATGGGTTTGACCATTACTTTTACTTATCTATCCCTAATATATATTCGTAATTCCAAAAATACCTTCCAAACCAAAGCCCTAAATAAAAGATCGAGATGGTGCACGAGTTGTTTCAGGATTGACGAGGAGTCCTTGGTTCATCTGTTTACCATTTTGTGACTTTGATGAGAGACTACTTGCAGTTTCAAGCTTTGACATAGCACTCTTAATTAATTATGAATAATTTACATTAACTGTTAAAAATTATCTACTATAATCATTATATAATTAAAAGTGCATTGCAGACACAAATTATTTTGTATTTGATATAATTAGAACCAAAATTTTAAAATAATGAGCTTATTTATTGTGTTAACAGCTTTAGGGATACTTCAGTCATTTTAATAGAAAAAGTATGCTTATCAGCACTTTTTACCAAACACTTCAACCGTTTTTTTTCAGCTAAAGCACTTCTATCCAAATATATAACTGCTTATTTTTAAAAGGGAGATTTACACAAATATACAACCCTAACACCATATTTACAAAAAATAACAATACTTTATAACTTTACACAATATAACAATAGTTTTTTCACATTCTATATACAAATTTCAACAAAACCTACAATTTATGGTTTCATCTCCTTCTTCCTTGCTTTCTCCCACCCAACACCCACCCAACACTGCCTGGAGGTGTTGCCACCACTCACCAGCGCCGGCCAGCCACCGCTGATCACCGGAAAGCCGGCGCCGCTGCTACCACCGGAAACTTTTTTTTTTTTTTTTTTTTTTTTAGATCTACAAGATGTAACATTCAAAAATACAAATATATACATTCCAAAACTTTAAAAATTTACTGTTTTGAAACTATACACAATCAAATATACACAAACATACAAAAGATATACACTGCACATACACAAAAATACAAAAAACACAAAATACAAATAACTATCCATTCTACACAAACATACAACACATACACATATATACAAACACATACACATACAAAAAGGGGTGAATATAGACATTTATATACAAAATATAAAAATATACAAAGATAAATAATAATTTATATACAAAATACAAATATATACATAAACATACATATATATATACATACAAAAAGGAAAAAAGAAAAAAGAAGAAGAAAGGGAGCAGATCGGGAAAAACTCACCGAAAAAACACCAAAAACACACGTATCGGGGCTGCTTGCCACTACAGTGCAGCAGCGCCGCCGCGAGGGGCAGCGCCGCTGCACTGCGGCGGCAGCAGCGCCGCAACAGAGACGGGGGCAGCAGATCCGGCGAGGAACAGCGAGAGAGGGGAAGGGGGAGGGGCGGCGATGGGTGGGGGATGGTGGAGGAGGGGCGGCGATGGGTGGGGAATGGTGGAGGAGGGAGAGAAGGAGGGAGAAGAGAGGAAATTAGGGTTTAATGTTTGGGAGAGGGGAAATGATAAAATTGTTATGTGGGGTAATTAGGGAAAAGTATCGTTATGTATTGTAAATATTCAAAAAGTATCGTTATGTTTTGTAATTAAGCTATTAGGGTAGTTATATGATGTAAATTTTCCTTTTTAAAATAAGTAAAAATGTGCTTAAAAGCTACTTACTTTAAGCCCACCCAAACAGGCCTTAATCTAATTTTTATTTCATTGTACGCCGAAGTGGTTTGAAGGAGAGGAAAGAAGAAAAAGAGAAGAAAGGGGAGTTGAATATACGGCGTCTGGAAATGGCTTGGGTGCAATATGGTAGAAATAGTCTCAAAAAGACAGCAGCAACTTCCCACCATTTCCACCATCCCCTTTTCTACGCTTCTCAAGGTCTGCGCTACCGCAAACTTCAAGTCATTCTCACTACTGTAAGTATTTTGAGATTACATTTTTTGTATTTGATTCACCCAATTTGGCACTCACCCTTTTGATTATTTTCAATGTTGTTATGGTTTTATGCTAAGCAGAGTATAGACAAGCTTGGAAAAGCAGGGGAAACAGTCAAAGTGGCCCCTGGCTATTTCCGCAACCATCTTATGCCCAAATTGCTGGCTGTACCCAATATTGACAAGTACAGGCATCTCATCCAAGACCAGCGCAAGGTTTTCACTTCCCTCTTTTAATTCTTCCGTTGAAAATGCACTTGATTTTGAAATTTTGAGCATATGACAAAGGAATTTGGTATGCCTCTCGATGAGCACTCGGAGTTTTGTTGAGTCTAATTGCCTTGAAGCCAGCTCTAGTTTTATATGTGTCATTTGTTTCAAGTACAGTGACACTGCAAGTAAAGCTGTCCTGACCTTGTCATACTTTCTATATTAGCGTAAGAATTAAAGTTTCCTATCGGCGAACAGATTAGACATTCTTTATTGTCAAACTATATATCTAGTAAGAAGTTAACTGATTTGGATTTTCCTGCTTCTCATTGTGTCAGTTAATAAGGCGAAAAGTATCTTCCACAATGCTCATGTGTTAGGCGGTCTTTTCTTTCTTCCTCTGCATAATCTTTGCTCTTCATTTCACATCAAAATTGGATGTGTTAATGCACCTAGAGCTAGAAAGGCTGAATGTGGAACAAAGATATTAGTCTCTGTATATTGAGCATGTGGTGTATCCTTGCATGTATTACGGTCAAAATTGTGTGCTACACATTGGGCCTTTCGCCTTCACACTTCACATTGTAAGTGCTGCCATTTGTGAATAAAGTAATGTGAGATTGGTTTCTCCCTTCTTTCTTTTGTACATTGATTTAAATTCTTGTGAGATTCTGTGCTCATCTGGTTTGCATTTCAAATCTTCTGCCTCTGCCAGATTTACCAACGTGAGGAAGTTGAAGAGGTTAAAATAGTTCCAGCAACCAAGGAAGATAAGATGAAAGAATACCAGATGGCAGCAAATCGCCTGGATAGAACTAAGCTGGTAAGTGTTGTATGCTATTGCTCTTTGCAATCTTTAAGCAGTCTCCATAAATGATCATCAGTGGTGATTTATGATATCTGATGTAAATTCACCATGAACCTTTTATGTTCCTGTCATATTCAAGGATACAGGAGGAGAGTAAATCTACCTCATACCTTAACTCACACAAACTTTTGAATATTGGCAAACTAGCATAACTGGTATAAATTTGTTGTAACAGTGACATAATTGTGCTATAGTTGATAATGTTTTTCAGGATTCAGCAGCCATCTCTTGGTCCTTTTAACTTTTCAGATACCCGTATTGGTAATTGTTCTGTGAGTAGTTATTCACCTCTATTTTTTTCTGAACTGAAACTTTCAGGTTCTAAGGAAACTTGCAAAGAAACCGTTGGCAAAAGATGACTATGATAGGACTTTCATACAGGAACCTGTTGGAAAAGATGAAATTATTGCTGAGGTAATACTCTTTCCCTGACTTGTTATCTGAGTGCAGTTTTTATATATCCATTCAGAAATCTTGGTTTATAACCTTTGCCTTAAAAATGATCGTCTCTATAAAACTTGGGAAGAGAATTATAGAAAATTCATACTTGCGAAGCTTGCTTTTGCTTTAGTGACAGCCGTGAAGCAAGTTGATCTTTTTAAATTTCTTTCCTCTCTTTTTTCGTCTTCTGATAGGTGATTATTGCCATGCTTTGTATTTTTTACTCTTCTATGTTTGCGTTTAAAACTTTTCTAAAATCTAGGTTTTGCTGGTACTTGTGCAATACACTTTCTTTGGGGAACAAAAATCTATAGGCTTCTCTTTATCCCCTTGTCCCCTTTTCTCGGTCATGTAAATTGCTGGTATCTTTGATTTGTCTTGTTCGTACATAAGTGTTTAGTACATAATAGCTGGTTCTCCCAGATATAGAAGCAGCTTAGGACAAGCTAGTTTATCTTCACATTGGTTTTCAAATTCAGGTAGGCAAGGAATCCTACTCCAGTAGTACTTTAAAAACTCTAAAAATTCACATGTACAGATTCACCCAGTGTTTCTTCTTTATGCTGGAGTATATATGGAGCAACAGAATAGGAGACCGTTTCATAATAGTGAGCATGATTTATAAAGTCTGAGGAGGTCTATTTTTGTTTCACTTGTATGTTTGGTGCAACTGAAAAGCCTCCGAGATGTGTGAATTTGGGAATAAAAAAGATAATGAGTTAGAACCAAAAAATTTTATTTTGTATCTCTTGTATTAACTTTAAAGTAGGCAAATTGAGGATGTGCCCTAGGGCTTTGTCCTATGGTAAGAGGGCAACCCTGGCGTGTGGGTTAGGTGCACATCACAGTTTTTAAATCCTACCATAAACAAAAGCCTAGTATTTAAGTGGAGAAGGATACAAGGGCAGACTTATTACCCATCGAGTTTCCAATCGTGCAAAGTTGAGGTCAATATAGTGGAGAAGGCCTTGGGAGACCGAGGTTCAAATTCCAGTAAAGACAAATTACACAAGGTGATTTCTTCCAATCTTCCTAAACCTTGGCAGAGTTGCTCGCTACCTGTACTGCTGGGAGATGCCGGGTGGTGTATGCAAGTTGGACCGAACAACACCATTATAAAAAAAATTAAGAAACTTTCTTGAAATATATATTTCAGACATCGTGCTTTTAAGTTGCTCAAAGACTTCTATTTGCAAGTAGGAGTTTTGTAAGGTATGTCAAGTGGCTAGTCATCTTACCAGCTTTATCCTTGACATTCTATCTTTTTTGGGAAGCATCAGCTGTTCTTTTATTCTTCGATATTTTGGGAGCATCAACTTCAGTCTTTACAGTCATTGGTTGGAAATTATTTTGTGTGATCTATCCATAATTTCGAACCTCCAAAAGTGTTTGGATGTTATCTTCAGTTTCAGTTATCAAGCCAAATTTATATTTGATTTGCGCTTCCAATTGATTGGCCCGTATGTCAAGGGTCGTGATTTATATCCTGCTGAGAGGACTTTCTATCTGCTAGACCGCAACATGTAGTGTCAAGAAGAACTGATTTGAGGAGTTACGAAATTTAAGGAGAATGTTAAGGGATAACACATCTTTGGTAGGTTTTTCATGGTCTAACAGTGGCATAGATGCTTTCCTTTGGCGAAAAAAGGGCTAACTTTCTCCATGATAGTCTACTGGATGAAATCTACCTCATCTTATGACCTTGAGAGACCTGCCTCACAGTAACTTAATGATAACAACTTTGCCAATATTACAGTTGGTCTCTGCGCATATGATTTCTTGGGTTGATCATGAAAGGGCATCAGATAGGAGATTGTGGTATAAGATTGACATATCTCCTCCTTTATCACCTCACAAGGGAAAGGTATCCGCTCCTATGCAAAACCCTTGGTAGGAGGGGAGCCTAAGTCCAGTCTTTTAATTCCATCACGTGATTGATAAAGGTACAAAAATGTACAATTGAAGATACATTATTTGCTGACAGTACCTCATCTTTTTGTTTCCCTTTTTGTTGTCATTACGCTGCGTTGTGATTTAAAGGTACTTCACAAAATTTCTTGTGAATTGTCCGATCACAGTCCTAATATTTTGTAATCAATTACATTAAGTTAATGCTCAAAGCAACCGTTTCGTGCTGGCTAATTTCTTTCTGCTTTATCAGGTGGCAAGACAGCTATCTGTCCATATTGAACCTGAGCATTTGGTTCTTGAAACACCTTTGCATGTGATGGGTGAGTTTGAAGTACCACTTCGGATGCCAAGGTCCATTCCTTTGCCAGAGGGTAAGGTACAATGGATTCTGCAAGTCAAAATTAGGGGAAAATGAGGAGTGCTATTCCAAGAACGTCGATAATACAAAGTAGATGTGGCAGAAGTTAAATGATCACTACTTTCTAATGTGATAATGCTCTTAGCTTTATTTTCATCCATAATTTTAGCATAGATGGTTGTCTTTTTGGCCGAAAAGATATGCATTTTGTTCAGGCTATTTAGATATTTGGACGAACCTGCTCGAAATATTTGGTGGATTCTATGAATTTTTGCAACAGTCGATGGTCATTTTGACTGCTTACCCTTTCCTTCTTGTTCTTTCTCTCCAGAGCTACAGCTCTAATCAGTGTAATTTAGTACACCTGTATGAATAAAAAGCATGCTAAATGCATAAGGAGTTATCATCTAATGCATTGTTTGGCACCTGTATGTAACAAAATCCCTGTACAGAACGGCTTACACATTTTGGAAAAGATTGGTGTATAAAGCCCCGCCCGTGGGGTGGGGGTGTGTCAAAAGGGATATTTTGCGAGTAAACGTAATAAGGTGGGGGTGTCAAAAGGGGTATTTTGCGAGTAAACGTAATAAGGTACATTATGTAATTATTGTAAGCTTTACATGTAATTATGATTGGATGAATATTTTCTATGCTGCCAAAACTCATGTTTCTCTGATTTAAGGTATACATAAACTGACGATGTAATTTTAAAAAATAAATAAATATTATCAAGTCAATGTAATTACAATTCAGTTATGGGTTGTACGGTCAAACCTCGTTATAACAGAAACAACAACAACAACAACATACTCAGTGGTATCCCATCAAGGTGGGGTTTGGGGAGGGTGAAATGTACGCAGACCTTACCTCCACCAACGTAGAGAGGTTGTTTCCGATAGACCCTCAGCTAAATAACATCAGTGAGAAACATATTTTAGAGAAGCAAGAAGACAATCAAAATATCAAATAATTGTAATGAAATATGGCTAGGAAGCACTCAAACACGTACCAGATGAACAGAAAATACCAATAACAAATAAAATCCAAAGTAAGCTGAAAGCAAAATATACCAAAAATCGCTCGATTACTATCTATCTCTCTACCCTAATTCTCGACCTCCACTTTTTCCTATCTAGGGTTATGTCCTCGATAATTTGGAGGTGGGCCATGTCCCGCCTAATCACCTCACCCCAATTTTTCTTAGGTCTACCTCTACCTCTCCGCAGTATTAACACTGCCAACCCCCCGCACCTCCTCACTGGCGCATCTGAGCTCCTCCTCTTCACATGCCCAAAACACCTCAGCCTCGCTTCTCGCATCTTGTCCACCACTGCGGCCACTCCCACTTTGTCTCGAATGGCTGCGTTCTTGACCTTATCCATCTTAGTATGCTCATACATCCATCTAAGCATTCGCATCTCTACTACACTCATCCTCTAGACGTGGGTGGCCTTTACTGGCCAACACTCCGTCCCATATAGTAAAGTTGGTCTAACAACTATTTTATAGAACTTACCTTTAAGCATACGAGGCACCTTCTTATCGTACAAGACACCAGAAGCTAGTCTCCACTTCATCCAACCAGCCCCTATCCGATGAGTGACATCCTCATCAATTTCTCCATTACCTTGGATAATTGACCGAAGATACTTGAAATTCCCTTTTTTGGGAATGACTTGTATATCAAGCGTCACTTTTACATCCGACTCCTGATGTACCTCACTGAACCTGTACTCCATATATTCCGTCTTCGTTATGCTCAGCTTGAATCCTTTAGGTTCTAAAGTCTGCCTCCACACCTCGTTATAACAGCTCCTCGTTATAATAACATTTCAGTATAACGACTTAGTTTTCTCCAGGACCGATGCTTCCTGTTATATTTTACCTCTATAATATCTTACCTATAGTAGCAATGAAGTTCATTATAGCAGTATAGTCTTTGTAAAATTACATCTCTGTAACATGCATAGTTTAATATTGTGTATTAATATTTTATTAAAAACATATTTCGCACAAAAATAAAATACCAAATATTTATGGTAATCATTCGTACCATAAATATATTAACTTTTTTTATATTCGTATGATAAAAAAATTATAAAAAGAATTGTATGAATTACAGTTTAATAATGGACCAAAACTTTTGCATTCTTTTTTCTTTTTACTAAGGAGAATAGTAGAAAGGAAATTATATTGGTAAACATTTCATCCAGATGCCACTTTTGCCATTACTATTTGGTAGGCCATTTTTTTCTTTGGTTATGCAAAAGTAGAAACGTTTTGGAATTTCAATACGTATGGGCTAAACTTCATACCTAAACGTATGAAGTCTAGCATTCTATGCCTAAAGGTTCAGCCATTGCGGGCTGAAAAAGTTCAACCCACAAGGTTTGAAATTCAGCCCACAAGTATGAAGTTCCAAAATGTGGATACTTTTGCACAACCAAGAAAAATGGCAAAATAGCCTGAAGCCAAATAGCAGTGGCAAAAGTGGCTATTCATGCACTTTCCCCAATTATATTGCATTTTTTACATTTTTACTATTTTTTTGTTAAACGGGTTAACAGCTCATTTTTTATTGGTAATTGTAACCATTTAATTCTTATTTATTTAATGCTCGTATAATAATTGTATAAATATAAACTACCATAGTATGGTATCTTCTTGGACTTATTAACTTTAAAATAGCACTGTTCATCACATATTCTTTATTCATGTAATATGAGATCTAAACGTCAAGTTATATCTCCAAAAATAAATATCATTGTACCAATACAAAGAAGACAATCCTAAAATCATATGAACAACTAAAACAAAAAATTTTAATTGGTAGTCGTCAAGTTGCCGGGGACCTTCTTAGAAAGAAGAATAAGTACGCTGTTAAGCAAGCAAAAGCTACTCAAAAGGTCATTAAAAGCAAGAAACTGCATTATGGATCAATTAATAATGTATTAGCCTTTTCAATTTTTAATTGATGAAATATGAAAACCTATTGAGATATTGAATTTAACATGTATTTTATTTTCGTTTATAGTAAAAAAGTACAAAAATATATTTTTTGAATACTTTTTCTTTACAACTGTTAAATGAGATCTAAACTTCAAATACCAGTATACATACTATATAACAACACCTCACTATAGCAGCCATGAAAGTTTTAGACAAATATTGCCACTATAGTGAGGTTTGATCGTAATGTAACTTAATTTTTGTATAATCTAGTTACAACTACTGAGACCTATTATATTTTCTTTTTTCTTTTTTTTTTGTTTGTTAGTACAAGTTAAATTTTGGTGTGACATATAGGTTACAGGTTCAAGCCGTGGAAACATCCACTGACATCAGGATAGACTGCGTATATCACACCTTTTAAAATATGAACTTTTCCTGAACCCTATGTGAACGCGAGATGCTTTGTGTACCGGGCTGCTCTCACGTTACTTCGCCATTTATTTTGTTTAACATATAAATGTCTTTAGCAATTAATCATTTAATTCTATACGAAAAACGTTTATACAGTCGATGCATTATAGGAAAAATTACAAAAAAGTACATATTGGGGATTTTTTTTTTCCAATATATAGACACATTTTGGCACAACAACACATTATAGAGAAAAAAGAAATGTAATTACAAAACATAGCGAACGTGTATAAACCCTATACATAACAAAACCCTAGCCTCCTCCTCTCATTTCACCTTCCTCCCTCCTCCACTCTCAATCTACCGCCGCCAGACCACCCCCTATCTGTCTCCACTCCAACGGCGGATTGTCGCTGAAAAAATACATTTTTGAATTCCTCTCTACACCCCCTTTCCATTTTCGCTACTATTTTTCCTAAATTCCTGTGGAATCGGCGTAGATCTAACTTCAAAGTTTCGACCAACATCTAAACCCGATAAGTTTTTACATATTTCTTATCCTCCCACCCTTCTCCTTCATCTCACATACCTCAATTCCCTATATTTGATGTTTTTTCGTTCAAATATAATGATTTTTTGACTAAAATTTGGTATTTTCCGGCTACATCTTATGTTTCTCGGTCATTTTTTATGTTTTTCGGTTAGATCTAGTATTTTTCAGTAAGATCTGGTTTATTTTTCTTATTTTTATTTTATTGTATCTCATTGGATCTCCACTGTTTTTGTACTGTATCTAACTGTTTCTTGATTTTTGCATTGTTTCTGCACTATATCCGCATTGTTTCTGCATTATTTTCTGCATTATTTCTGCACTGTTTTTACATCTTTTATGCAATATTTCTGACTATTTCTATGGACCCGCTGCGGCAGTGGGGGAAGCTGGCGACAGGGAGGAGGGATGTGAGGTGGAGGCTAGGAATTTTTTTTAGTTGTTTGCAGCAACTTATATATAAATATTTTTTAAGATGATATTTACACATCTTAAGAAATATTTAAACATACATAAATATATGTTTAAACATTTGTATCGATATTTTGACAATCCTAAATGATATTTACACATCACTCAGGGCGTTTAAACATTTGTATCGATGTGTAAACACTGTAATTTTTTTTTTACAGAATGTTTGAAGCAGTACCTTTTATTTTTTGTGAATATGGCTTCTATAAACAACTGTATTATGAAATTTATGCTATAAGGATCTAATGTAGACCCTCTTTGTATCTTCAGGATAAATAATGGGGCCCGTATTATTGGTAGTTGACTATCTCGGCGAATGGGTGGAGAAAGCTAAAGTTTTGTTTGGGTTCTCGTTATGAAAGAGAGTAGACATATTCTTGTTAGTAAGCAGGTTACTTAGAAAGAGCTGGTTGAAAAAATAATTCAAAGTTGGGGAGTTCTTGATGATCTGAGGGATCTTTCTATTACGTACTTGTTGAGCATTGCAAAGCAAAAGACTGCACTCTCTCACATTAGGAATACATTGATGTCTCTCTTTTTATGGCTGATGTAGATGCATCTGATGCTAGGTCCACTCTACGTATAAATGTGGTTCCTCGGACTGAAAAGTCTAATGAACAAAATCATGGGTTGGATGACATTGGGGAGGAGACTTCATGAAATATGAATTTGCCTGAGAAGGAAGAAGATAAAGAAGCAGCAGAATTCCAAGAAGATAATGAGGTACAGTTTCCTGATTCAATACCATCACAAGGCAGCCACACTCGGACAGACGGCACTGGTTTCTACACAGGGCAAACATTCACGAACAAGCGCGAGTTGGTTGTGCTGTTGAAGCTTGCTGCAGCGAGAGTGCCTTTCTATTTTCAGTATGTGAAGAATAAGAAGAATGTATTTTGTGCTAGACGTATGGACCAGAATTGCCACTGGTGGATTCGAGCCATGAAGTACAAGAGCTGTGACATATTTTATATCACAGTCTACAACAGCGAGCACACTTGTGGTTCTGAGCATTCTAAAAGCCATCATCCACACGCCACGTGCAATGTTGTTGGAGAGTACATGAAGAACAGATTTCATGATGGAAAAGCATCATCCACCAAAGAAATCAAGGATGCAATTCTAGCAGAGTTGGGTTGCAAAATAAGCTATTGGAAGTGTCTCAAGGGCAGTAATATTGCAAAGTGTTTGGCAAGGGAGTCACCCGAACATGGCTATGCCATTCTTGGTGCATACAACTATATGATTCGGCAGTCAAATGAAGGAAGCAAGACAGCATTACAGCTTGATGAACAAGGGAGGTTTCTGTATTTTTTTGTTTCTTACGGTGTGTGGATCAGGGGGTTTAAAACTATTAGAAAAGTGCTGGCTGTTGATGGCACTTTTTTTACGGGTCCATATGGGGGAGTGTTGTTATCCGCTATCGGTCAGGATGCTCAAAATCACATCTTTCTTGTTGCATTTTGTGTAATTGACAAAGAGTGTGATGCCGCTACGATCCTTTTTTGAGCAATTAGCCGGAATAGTCCTTGACGATGATGAGTTGTGCATTATCTCTGACAGGCATGGAAGCATTGAAAAAAGCTATTTCTAAGGTTTTCCCATTTGCTAACTATGGTTATTGCATGAGGCACCTCGGTGAGAACCTCTGCACAATTTTTTATTGTAGAGATTTAATTGGTAAATACATTACTGCAGCGGATGTGTATACGGTTGCTCAGTTTGATAAGCATTTGAAAGAAATTGACCCGAGGGTATCCAACTAACTGGTTGATCTTAGGGTTGAGAAGTGGAGCAAAGCACACTTCCTTGGAAACAGGTACCTGAATTACACCAAACATATATTTTGATGTCTGAAACATTGTTGTTGATGTTTGAAACATAGTGCTGGATGTTTAAACATAGTAACGAATGTTTCAGTATGTGTGACTGCATTTCTAAACATTTTAATAGATGTTTGAAACATATCAGTAATGTTTAATATGTGTTCACAACAATTTAGCAGATGTTTGAAATATTATGGTTGATGTTTGAAACATTTTGGTTTATGTTTAAACATATATAATTTGCGAGTAAACGTAATAAGGTGGGGTGTGTCAAAA
This sequence comes from Petunia axillaris subsp. axillaris, assembly GCA_029990575.1. Lineage (NCBI taxonomy): Eukaryota > Viridiplantae > Streptophyta > Magnoliopsida > Solanales > Solanaceae > Petunia > Petunia axillaris. Next base: position 3,329,153 of record JARKNS010000001.1, on the reverse strand, counting down.
GGGATATTTTGCGAGTAAATGTAATAAGGTACATTATGTAATTATTGTAAGCTTTACATGTAATTATGATTGGATGAATATTTTTTACACCGCCAAAACTCCCCTTTCTCTGATTTAAGGTACACATAAACTGTCTACGTAACTTTTTTTTTAAAAAATAAATAAATATTATCAAGTCAATGTAATAATAATTCAGTTACCATTTTTATTAGGTTACCAAATTATTCCATCTATCTTAATTTATAAGAATAGTGCCATGTTGAATAAAAGGGAGGGGGTGATGAATACTAATCCGTCCCTTTTACTTATTTATGTGGGTTTACAGTCAAACTTCATTATAACCGATACCGATAGCCGAACAGTTACCGCTACCAATAAGCATAACGGTATTGGTATAACGATTATTGATTCGGTAATAGTATTAATTTCCAATACCGATAAGATATCGGCACGGTAAGGGTTTCTATATCTCTTTACTATTACCGTACCGATAACCAACAAGGTTTTTTTTATAATAATTTTTATGTATTTTATTTTATTTATTATTAGTATATTAAGTCATATAAACTCTTAATTTACAACATTAACTTATAGGTTAAACTTCAATTATTATTATTATTATTATTATTACTATTATTATTATTATTATTATTGGTGGTTATATGTCAATACTCATACACTTTAGTTAATGAGCCCGGTCTATTTTATAATTAATTTTGCTTTCTCGGATCATTGATCAGACTTTCTTATCTTTTCTTATTCTTTTTCATTATTTTATGTTATGTGAGCATATTGTTAAGACTTATTGATTGCACTTGTTTACTTAGTTTGTGTGGATGGTTTGTCTATTACTTTAGTGGTTATTCATATTAATTAAAAAATATTATCTATTGACAACCATCCACCAAGAATTCACGCTGTAATCACCTAATTTTGGTACCTAAAATACAAAAATGCATAAAATATTTGTGTTAATTTTTATGTGATTTTACCATTTCTTTGACTACTTTAGTAATTAATTAGGTTGAAAAATGTCAGAAAAATATCCAAAAATAGGATTCAATCATGAGTAATATTTTACTGACTTTATGCGATGATTTAAATGTTTCTCATGTATTCTCTTAATTGATAATTTAGTTAATTACTGTGATTATGTGTTTGATATATTGTGGTATTTAAATTTTGTGTTTAAAATAATTAACTATGATTTAGGAGTAGATTTAAATAGTTTGGACTTGGTAATACTTAGCATTGGGCAATCAAATTCAGATATGCAGCCCATTTCATTTGACCCGCTAGCCCAATCCCTTGACCCGGCCCAAGGTCCATGCTATAAAACCCAAAACATTGCCATTTTAGGCAATTTTCCCAATTCTTAAAAAACAGAGAACAGAACTCAGTCCAATATCCCTCGCCGGATTCCGCCAACGATCGCCGTGCCCCGACGGCCAACCACCTCTTTCCGACCAAATTTTACATTTTCTAGCTCGTCTCGTCGCCCTCTACTCCGATATGGCATTGTTTTGTCCAAAATCTCACTGAATCAGAGAGTAGATCGGGTCTCCAAACACGGTTAGAAACTTTTCTATTTGGTGAATCATTCAACTTTTTCGATTTGTCGTGGGTCCTCTTCGATTGGTTTTTCTTTTCCTGCCCTTAAACTTCGGTCTCTTCTCGTTCTAGTCGAGTCGACCCCGAACGAGGTTGATTCGATTAGAACAAGAAGAGTTTGGAAATTTAGCGGCTACGATTGTTGTTTGAAATTATTTGCGTATGCGTGGTGATGTTTGGGGCTACTAGTTGGCTATACCATGACATTCTGGGGGCGGTGGTGATTTGTCTTGGTGCGATGAGGGTGATGCCGCTTTGGCGCTGTGAAGCTGCTCGTCGAGGCAGTGGCGGGGATGCTGAAACAATGATGATGATGCTTCTGTGTGCAGCTGCGATGATGATTTTGTATAGGCGAGGCATTAACAATGGTGTTGAAATAGAAAAATCAGTGGTTCAACGGGGTTGGCGACAATGTTGTAGCGACGATTGGATGTGTGTGGATACATGGCTGCAATGGGGAGGCTGTTTGGTTTGGTAATTGCTTTAGCTTAAGCATTTGGTGTAGTTGATTGTGAAGCTGTTATGGTGATGATTTGAACGCAGCAACTATGGTGAATGTGAACAAGGAATCAATGGCGTCAAGGAGGGGGCTGTTTCAGTACTATCCGAGGGCAGGAATACTGGTGGCAATGATCGAATGGCACGGGTGATGACGTGAACGCATTGAGGCTGCGACAGTGTTGGTATTATGCAACCGGCTCGACGGGTTAGAAGCAATCAAATTCCCATTTCCCTTTTTTAGTTATTATTACTGTTAGTTTAATGCTAGCATGAAAAATAAATTAAGAAAATATCTTGTTGTATGTAATTCTTTGTTTATTATAGTCGATGTGTATGTTCAATGTTACGAGTCAATAAAAATGGGCTATGCTTGTGTACTTATTGTCGTTTTAAGCATGGAATCCGTTAAGTGTAAATCGATTTTGGTTCGGGCTTTAATGTAAAATTGTTGTAGATGTTGTTTCTGAATGGCATGTGATCTGCCCGAATTGGCTTTAAATGAACTAAACGTCGTGTACATATGTTGATGTTGAGCTTTTTCTTCCTGTTAGCATGAATCTGTATGTTTGGCTAGGTTTATGTCGTGTTCGTTGCTTAAGTTCTTGCAGTTCGTGGTTTAGGTGTTGATCGGTTAAGTGCTGTTTAAATGAGATAATTAGTAGGGTCTTGGTTTACTTTGTTCTTGTCTCAAGTATAGGAGTACTATGAATGAAGTATGAAGAGTCTGATGGTTTCAATTAGTTTGGTCATGGTGGTTTGATTTGCTTAGATAGTTGGAATGACATAGGATTGATGATGTCAAGTGGGATGTCAAAAAAGGAGTCAAAGAAGTACAGGGGTGCCAGCAGTAAGTTCTGCCCTTTTTGGGCTAGTACAAGCCTTGCATACCATGAAATTATTGGCTGAAATACTAAGACTTGAGGGGGCACATGGTCTGGTCTTCTTACTGGTACACACACCCCACTTCCCCTTCTATTAGAGAGCCCTTTACTCTCTTTAAAAGGGCAAGACAGAACTGAGAAGAGGGGGGAGAATATAGAACACACAGGACACAGAGAACACATAGAGAGGAGGGAAACTTCACAGCATACACCAACTGGAGATCTGGAAAACATTGGTTTTCTTCACTCTTTGGAAGACCAACAGATCTGAGAGTAAAAAATACACACAAAAGAGGAGCTGAACCAGGACTTCATTCTTCTAACAGAACACACATTCTGAGAGAACATACACAGGCAGATCTGAAAAAACAGAAAATAGAGAGAAAGGCCTGGAAGGTAAAGGGTTGAGAAGTAAGGCCTAAGTCTTTGGTTTAGTTAGAAAAGAGGCTTAGGGTTGTTGCTATTTGTTTGTCGTCGTTGCTGCTATTTTCTCGGCTTTGGTGTATGGCTTTCTGATGTTGTTTGGGTCTCCCTTCGTAAGCTTGGAGATTTCACTTAAATAGGTATTTTTTTTCTCTTTAATTCTTCTAAGAGTTTGCTGCTACTTTGAATGAAACTATAGCTATGTTTGAAGACCCAATAACTTGAAATTGCTCGGATACTCACTTTAAAAGCCTGTTGTTATCTTAAAAGAAAAGCAAGAAGTTCTTAGGTACTCTGTATGCATGTTTACATTTTTCTTTACCAACTCCATGTATTTTCACAAGCAAACAATGTCTAGGCAAGAATGAAAAGAGATCTCGAGTGTGGATGCTGTCAACAGGCTTGTATTGAACTTGTAAAATATGAAATGTGTGAATGTTAGACATCCTGCTGAAATGGACTCGAGAAATGGTGAAACAAACAAGCAAAATTAAGCCAAATTAGTCCATGAATAGGCAAACTATATTCATGCAGAGTTACATATAAAGTCTGGGCCCGGAACGTCCAAAGCTGGAATCTGTTAATAAATATGAAGAGAGTACAAAATTATAGGAGCTTTGTCTTCTTTTTTTCGGAAAGAAACAAGAACGGTAGTAGATAGTTCATCATAGACAATTGAATTAACACCTGACTGTGACTTTACATTGCTGGAAATGTTAATCTATCCGCTTGTTTTTTGGTGACATGTTTGTACCGTTAAACTTTTTTTTGGTACTCATGTAGCTTGATTGAAGTTGTATTTGGGGAATATACATAGAGCCATGTAGATTGAATTTTCTCTTTATATTAAAAGTGCTATTAACTAAATAATTAAGCTAAGTGTTATTCAAATGAGCAAAGCAGATTAGAACAACAAAGGTAATGAATGGCTAGGCAAAGTTGATTAGGCCGAACAAAATAACTCATTGTTCATTGAAACTCATTTTAAGTCAAGAGATTTTGAACGGGTGAAGTGCCTGCGCAATTTAATTGACTTAAAGTCGGAAGATTTCGAACGGGTGAAGTACCTGCACGATTATATCTCGATTTGAGTTTTATCTGGATATGAAAATTAATATCAAATCAAAGCGTAACAAATCAAGAAAAAATATAACAAAATAATTTCAAAGAGTCGAAACGCGTCAATAAAAGCAACTGTGCTTGGCACAGGACTCGAGGGGGCCTAACACCTTCCCACGAGTCAACCGAGATCCTTACCCGGAACTCTGATGCAGACCATTTACGAGTCATAGGTGTTCTAGGTACACCACTTTGGTGACTTGGCACACCTTTAACTTGTCAAGTGGCGACTCCGAAAATCTCTTAATATTTGTGTACCTATTAACACCCGTCACAACCTTTTAAAACTATTAAGTAGTTCTTCTTTTTAAGTTGAAAAAGGGGTCGTGACAGCTTGGCGACTCCGCTGGGGAAGAAAGTGAAAACTGAGAGTCTCAGGCTTTAAACTTTGTCACTTTCGGCTTTTGAATATTGTTTGTATATGTTGCCTTGAATGTTACTGCTTTGATATGTTTGAACTGTATATACACAACTGTCTTCTCTCGTACACCTCTGAGTCTTCTGGAACACTGCACACATGCACGCCAGTTTCGCTTCGGCGTCTGGAATTTCTGTCGTGTCTCAGGATACAAAAAGTTAACCCTTCTTAGGAGGAGGTGCGTTGGGTTAGGCCGTTAGACGTTGTCGACCGGTACCCCCGAGGCACTTCCAAATTGCTGAACCACTAGATCATAAACCCAATGAGTCACCTAGAGTTGAACTGTGCTTTTGTCTAGGTCGATCTGCATGTCATTAGACTTAGTGAGGTGCGGTATACCGGTACCGCATTTGTCTAGGATGACACCCTCGTGTCAGGATGGGGCCCGCGTCCCCAAACGACACGTCATGAGTATATAATGTGTTGCATTTGTTCTAGTCTAAGGTTTATTATGATGACCGATCACCGAGGGACGAGAGCAAAATTTTGGAAAAAAAAAAAGAAGTGAAAATGATAGAAAAATTGGGTTTAGTCTCGTGTTTCGAAATATTTTTTGTTTAGTTGTCATTTTACGCCGTTATAATGGCGAATTTTTTCAAGAACCCTTAGAGTCTAATTTTGTGTCCGGGTTTGGTCTCAAGTATTAGAAAATAATTTGTAATGGTTTTGCGCCGTTATAATGGCGAAATTTTGGCACTCTTTTGTGTTGAGTTTGTGTCCAAATCAAGTCCATATTCTGAAAATAATTTATCGGGGTTTTACGCCGTCATAATGGCCAATTTTAGAAACCAATTTTGTGTCTAGTTTGCGAAATATTTTGTGTCATTGGGTCGTCCTAATTGCCAGATTTTGTAAATACTCTAACGATTCTTTCTCGAATTAGATCAAAGAGTTTGTTTTTAAAAAAAAAAAAAACAAAAACAAAACAAAACAAAAAAAAAAATTTGTGTCCGTCTTTGTGTTGTCGTAATGTCCGATTTTGGAGTCACCTTTAGGATAAGAAAAATAGTTTGTTTCATAATCTGTTCTTAAGTTCCGTTTCGAATCTCCGGTTGAGTCTTAATTTTTTTTTAAAAATGTTTATTTCAGGGTCCCACTTTATTTGTTTTGTTTAAGGTCAAGTCAGGGTGCATACGATAAATTGCAATTAGCTAAGTTGTATTTTGCGTTGATCCTGGTAGAATAATTTGACTCCGCTAAAAAGTCGAGTCTCATTATTTTCACCGTCCCGTGTACCCGCCCATTATCATCAGTCTGCTTATGTCTTTTGATTCGTGGGTCGCGTTAAATATTATTTTGAGTTTGTCTGTTAAAATCATGTTTGTTGAATCAGAAAGGAATTTTTGAAAAAAAATCAAACAAATGAAAGAAAATTGGAAAAAAAAAGCTTGTCTATTGAGTCGGTCTAGTGTCGTAGTTTAAATTTGTCTATTACTTTGATATAATAAAAAAACAAAATCCAAGCTCGCCTTTGTTTGGGATTACATGTCATTTGTGATTTTCTTCTAATTTTGATCAAGGCGCATAAGCAGTCTTTCGGGGATACGATCGGTACACTCGGCTTACGCCGTTAACCGTTTCGGGATGACACATAACAACCTTAGGCTGCAATCTGTGATTCTTTTTGTGCTAACCTGATTTGTTTTAAATAGTTTGGAGTTGGAGATTTGGTACGGAATCCTGGCATCGACCCATCCGTACAGAATTAAATCAAAAGGACCTGTGACTTCACCCGTAGCCATGCCATCTGATGGAGAGAGATCTGAGACCGGTGCCCAGGAACTTTTGGCACTGGAAAATGAGAGATTGACTGGGGAGGTTCATACTTTGAAACAACTCGTGGCCGACATGCATCACGCACGGACCACAGGACGGGCTCCTCCTCCTATTCCAACCAACCTAGGTGGGGTTGTTCCAACAGCGGTACAACGAGCACCGGGCACATCTATAGCAGTTGAGGACCCCACTTATCCTACTGGTCTTGCCCCTGTCCGTGGCGTACCAAATGAAACTGAAGTGCGTCCTCATGCACCACCTCCACCAGAAGGACAGTATGGCCCACCTCTCCCACAGGTTCCAACTTTTCGGGGCCCAGCTAGGCCTGCTATGGCCAGGTCCAACAGCGAACCGCATCTCCAGGCTGGGAATCATCATTATGATCAGCACCATGAACCCAATTTCCGACACAGTGACTCATATGATCAGGGGTTCCATCGTGAGTCTCAAGTTGAGGTTGATCGATCAGGAAAGCTTGATGAGAGCGAGGTTCTGAGAAAGGTGAAGGGCCTAGAACGAGCAGTAAGGATCATTCAGGGCCATGGAGATCATACCAACATTTCTTTCAAGGATCTTTGCCCCTACCCCGAATTGCAATTGCTAGAGGGATTCACCGTGCCAAAGTTCGATCTATACACTGGGCAAGGAGATCCAAGAGTTCATATGAAGACCTACTGCAACAAAATGAGAGGGGTCAAGAAAGACAAGCTGTTGATAGCCTACTTTTTCGAAAGCTTGGGGGTGCAGCTGCTGAATGGTTCATGAGGCAGGATGTAACTAAATGGTTGGCATTTGATGACATGGCACATGCATTCTACGACCAGTACAAGTACCACATTGAAGTTTTGTCAGATCGATCCTCTTTAGATGCGATAAAAAAGAAGTCAAGTGAAAGCTTTAGGGAGTACGCCCTCAGATGGCGCGAGCAGGCCGCTCGAGTGAGCCCCGCAATACCGGACGACGACATGGTCCGTTTGTTCATCGAGGCGCAAGATGAGGCGTTCTATGGTGCATTGATCGCTGCCTTTTGGAAACCGTTTAGTGAAGTCGTCAAGATGGGAGAAATGAATGAGAGGGGAGTCAAAGCTGGTAAGATTGTGAGCCAGACCACACTGAAAACAACTACACAGACTGTGCAGGCAGGAGCCTTTGGGAAGAAGAATCAAGATGATGTAGCCATGGTGGGTTCGGGTTCACAAAAGTGGAGCGAGAAAAGATACAATCAAACCCACTCATGCCAAGCTCCACAAATATACCCTCCACAACACTACTACACCCCCACAAAATCCGCAGTATTCCGTCCCTCCACCCCAATACTCAATCCATACAGTGCAACCATATGCTCCAATATCGTCTTATCCGCAATGGCGCGTTCCAACCACGTATCCTATATATCCCACTCACCAAACTCCACATAACCAATTCCAGCCTCCACCGAACCTTCCCTACCGACCAAGAGGTCCTCCAGGTTTTCGCCCAAAAGTTGAGTATAAAAAGGCGCATCAAGCGAAAAAGTATGAGTTCACGCCAATTGGAGAATCTTATGCCGAACTTTTTCAGAAGTTACAAGCTTTGGACATACTGCAACCGATCAATGGAGGAATGCATCCTAGGGATAGGGTTGACGATTCCCGTCAATGTGCTTACCATTCAGGTGCACCGAGGCATGACACTGAGGATTGCCATTTTCTCAAGAAGGATATCCAAGCTTTGATCGATAATGGTCAGATTCAAGTTGAGGGTTCAGATGCACCAGGTATAAATAAGAACTCATTGCCTGTTTGTGATGATGTGCATATGGTGGGTATGGTGGGTGTGGAAGATTTGAGAGTTGAATCTGCAATGCCGATAATATCTGTTGGTGATGTGTCAGTTGGGGCCAACAAAATGCTAGTGACAATGAACTGTGTTCCTGAGATTGTGCTTGGGGTAGTAGATAGAGTAAGGGGTGAAGAAATGAAGAAGACGAGCATGTCTCTCGAGAAGCCAATTCCAAATCTTACTAGGTCATTCATCAGTCCCAAAGAAGTGAAGTCCACCCTGATGGGACTTAGAGAAAATAAGGAAAAGAAGAAGAAATTGCCAGATTCAGAGATTTTCTTCGGTATCAGCATGGTGCATCCTTGTGAAGGGCTCAACAATGCATAAAAAGCAGGAAACTGGCCTTGACTTACAATTGAGTGACTGTGAATTATTGTAGCTTGTTTTGCTAATCTTTCTGTGTACTTGGTTATTTAAGGGTTATAATCCAAGTACATTATTTTGCTTGTTTTGATGTTCAAACCCTTCTATCTTTAATTCAATGAAAAGCGAGTTCCTTTTCTCGTCTCAACATTATGTTTCTTATTTTCTTTCTTGGTCATGTTTCTTTAGTATTATGTTATATGTTTTGCGGCCTTAATAACATGACATGCGTGTGGAACTTAAGTCTTGATCTAAACACACTCTCTGACATTGTGAGCTATCTGAGTAGTGAGGGATAAAAGAGGGAGTGAATTAAGTTGGGAATCAATTGTCATCTGATAAGGGAGATCGGTGAGAAGTTCAAAATCGTGCACGGTCGCTTCGACCGAATTTGAAATACCAGTTTTGAGAACCATCGTTGAAGCATAAGTTGAGGACATGTGTGGATCAATCCAGGTCAATTCGTTGAATCATTATTTGTGCGAGGCATTCTCGGGTCGGGATGACGAACGGCTTTCGTTTCTTCTACCCAAACAATATATCCTTCGCAAACCCTTTTGAGCCTTGTTCTGTGTTTTCTTTGGCCTACCCTCCTTTGGAATCAATTTGATGTGATTAAAGAAAGAAAAAAAAAAAGGAAACAAAACACAAAAATCTACCTCTGTGGTAGAGCTACGTCTGACCTGATTCCTCTCAAAAGGATACGTAGGCAACCATTTGAGTGCGGTCGTAATAGGGAAAAGTTCATTTTTTTTCCTATTCCTCGTTGACGCAAAAGCTTGCCTCCAAGTTTGCGGTCAATGTCAAAAGAAATGCAAATCCCCAATGTATGCTAAACTGGGGCAGAAGTTTATTTTTATTTTATTTTTTTAAAATAAAATAAAATAAAAACAAACTTCTATGTTTTGTACCATCTATTCATATGTTTCATGAGATATCCTAAACTGGGGCAGAAGTTTAGTTTATTTTAAAAAAAAGAAAGAGAAGAAAGTCAATATCCTTTTCTTTCATTGTGTTTATCTCGGGGGATAGTCTCAATATCCCTTATGTTTGCATATCAGAAAATTCAAAAGATAATTCCTCGGGTTTTCAATAAATTGGGGCCTCAGTTAGTTATTATTTTAAAAAAGAAATGATTCCAAGGGTTGTAATATTTTACCAAGTCGTTTCATGAGATGCTTTCATACCGCTCTTCAAAACAAAGAAAAAAAAAAGAAAAAAAAAAGAAGGAATCCCCAATTTGCCTAAACTGGGGAAAAGTTTGGTTTATTTTTCAAAAGCGGTGATTTCAAACCTTGTGATGCTCATTCTAGTCTTCTCATGAGATGTTTCTGAGTTTTTATGTTGAATCCTTTTCTTCATAGCTTAACCAAATTCAATGTTACAGTCCAAATAAAGACCCTTCTGACCGATCATTGAGAATGTCAAGCCGAGTAGGGTATCAAGGGATAAGTTCCACGCTGTAAAGTCGCATTCTTATAAGCCGACAATCGCATTTGGGAGCTGGGAGCACCAAGGTCATTAAAGGAGAAATTCTCCGAGGAATCAAGATAAAGGCCAAAATTGAAGGAAGAAAAGAAAGACGGGGTCGAGCAGCAAGGAAAGATCGGAGGCCGATTGGAAAAGAGCGAAAAATGAAAAGAAAAGAAAAAAAAAGAGAAAAAAAAGTGAAAGTCTTGTCGGTGAAAACCTGAAAGGGCGCTGCAAGACAACGGTGAGTTAAAAGAACAAAAAGAGAGGCTAGTCGGTGAAAACCCGAAAAGACACTGCTAGTCGAATGAGGGTCGTTAGATTTGCCATCAAACAAGATTGGGAAAGCTGGGTACACAATCTTGGATGGACTATGTGAGCGGATTAAGAGTTGACTCCAAAATACATGTCATGTTAAAAAGATCGTCATCTCTTCAGTCCTTTACCTCGCCCGTAAGGGACGTCATCATTTTTTCATCTTTTGGTTGGAAGCTTTGTCGTTTCCATCATTTTGTCTTACTTCAGTTCGTTTCAGTTTCTCCAGCATCAAACGAGCAAAGAAAGTTTTGCAAAACTTGTTATAGTTTCATAGTTGTACTAGAGCAAGCCAGGACCAACCTTGATAATTGGAGCCCAATGTTCCACATTGGCACAAAGTATGCCACACCAAGGAGTGTTCCATGAAGGAGATCATCAAAGGACATGCAGATTTCAAGATGCAGTTAAGTTTCAAATCAAAGCCTGCCCCAGCAGCAATTACAAGTTTTCAAAGCCCGCCCGAGCGGCAATTTCAATTGTTCAAGTCAAAGTCCGTCAAAGCGGCAATTTCAACTTTCAAGTCAAAACCCGTCAAATCGGCAAATTTCAACTTTCAAGTTAAAGCCCGCCCGAGCGGCAATTTCAAGTTTCAAAGATCCACTGGATTAGTTGGAGCTGCAGACCAGTTCATTAGCTTGTGAAGAATGAGGAAGTAGTTTTGAGAAGCCGAGGCACCCACCTGGAGAATGAGGGAGTAGTTTAGAGAAAGACGAGGAACCCACCTGGAGAATGAGGGAGTAGTTTAGAGAAAGACGAGGAACCCACCTGGAGAATGAGGGAGTAGTTTAGAGAAAGCCGAGGCACCCACCTGGAGAATGGGGGAGTAATTTGGAAAGTTGAGGCACCCACCTGGAGAATGAGGGAGTAGTTTAGAGAAAGTCGAGGCACCCACCTGGAGAATGAGGGAGTAATTTGAAAAGTTGAGGCACCCACCTGGAGAATGAGGGAGTAGTTTAGAGAAAGTCGAGGCACCCACCTGGAGAATGAGGGAGTAGTTTAGAGAAAGTCGAGGCACCCACCTGGAGAATGAGGGAGTAATTCGGAAAGTCGAGGCACCCACCTAGAGAATGAGGGAGCAGTTTAGAGAAAGTCGAGGCACCCACCTGGAGAATGAGGGAGTAATTTGGAAAGTTGAGGCAACCACCTAAAGAATGAGGGAATACATTTGAAGAAGGCTAGGCGCCCACCTGAAGAACGAGGGAATCCATTTCTGTAAAGAAGCAAGACCCATCAAAGTGATGGTTTTCAATTCAGCAAGAACAAGACCCATCAGAGAGATGGTTTTAATTTTTCAGAAAAAACAAGACCCATCAGAGTGATGATTTCTAATTTTCAGCAAAAAAGCAAGACCCACCAGAGTGGTGGTTCCAGTTTTATCTTTCAAGTCAAAGCCCGTCAAAGCGGCAATTCTATTCAAGTCAAAGCCCGTCAAAGCGGGAATTTCATTCAAGTCAAAGTCTGTCAAAGCGGCAATTTCATTCAAGTCAAAGCCCGTCAAAACGGCAATTTTACTTTCAAGTCAAAGGCCGTCAAAGTGGCAGTTTCAACTTTAGAGGCAAAGCCCGCCCGAGCGGCAATTTCAAGTTTTCAAAACTACTTTGGTAGTGGGAGCTTCGGACCAGTTTTATCAGCTTGGGAAGCATGAAGAAGTTAGCTTAGGAATTGTAATTTTACATTTCAATGTTGTAGTTTCATTTTACCCTTGTAAAGCAATGACCACCAGCCAGCCAACCAACTAGCAACAAGGAGCCAGCAACAACAGTCCTAGTGAGTCTCGAGTTGGTCCGGGTAAGTCTAGGAGCGTCGAGTCAGTCTCAGTTAGTTCTGAAAGTGTCTAGAGTTAGTCTGTGTATGTCTAGAGAGTGCTTAGTATTAGTCTAGAAGAGTCCAGTGTCTGTCTAAATGTGGTAGTCCCAACTACCGCACGTGAAGAACTACACTGACCTGATTCCTTAGTCCGGGATATGTAGGTAGTCTTGATCTGGTTCGAACCGAAGAGTCAAGGTTCGGTCACCTTTTGCATGTTTTTTGTTAGAACCAAAAAGCCAAAATTGGTTGTTGATTACGTCTTTGTCCGAAAACTCTTCGTGTTCTCGAACAAAGAGGGGCAGCTGTAATCACCTAATTTTGGCACCTAAAATACAAAAATGCATAAAATATTTGTGTTAATTTTTATGTGATTTTACCATTTCTTTGACTACTTTAGTAATTAATTAGGTTGAAAAATGTCAGAAAAATATCCAAAAATAGGATTCAATCATGAGTAATATTTTACTGACTTTATGCGATGATTTAAATGTCTCTCATGTATTCTCTTAATTGATAATTTAGTTAATTACTGTGATTATGTGTTTGATATATTGTGGTATTTAAATTTTGTGTTTAAAATAATTAACTATGATTTAGGAGTAGATTTAAATAGTTTGGACTTGGTAATACTTAGCATTGGGCAATCAAATTCAGATATGCAGCCCATTTCATTTGACCCGCTAGCCCAATCCCTTGACCCGGCCCAAGGTCCATGCTATAAAACCCAAAACATTGCCATTTTAGGCAATTTTCCCAATTCTTAAAAAACAGAGAACAGAACTCAGTCCAATATCCCTCGCCGGATTCCTCCAACGATCGTCGTGCCCCGACGGCCAACCACCTCTTTCCGGCCAAATTTTATATTTTCTAGCTCGTCTCGTCTCGTCGCCCTCTACTCCGATATGGCATTGTTTTGTCCAAAATCTCACTGAATCAGAGAGTAGATCGGGTCTCCAAACACGGTTAGAAACTTTTCTATTTGGTGAATCATTCGACTTTTTTGATTTGTCGTGGGTCCTCTTCGATTGGTTTTTCTTTTCTCGCCCTTAAACTTCGGTCTCTTCTCGTTCTAGTCGAGTCGACCCCAAACGAGGTCGATTCGATTAGAACAAGAAGAGTTTGGAAATTCAGCGGCTACGATTGTTGTTTGAAATTATTTGCGTATGCGTGGTGATGTTTGGGGATACTAGTTGGCTATACCATGACATTCTGGGGGCTGTGGTGATTTGTCTTGGTGCGATGAGGGTGATGCCGCTTTGGCGCTGTGAAGCTGCTCGTCGAGGCAGTGGCGGGGATGCTGAAACAATGATGATGATGCTTCTGTGTGCAGCTGCGATGATGATTTTGTATAGGCGAGGCATTAACAATGGTGTTGAAATAGAAAAATCAGTGGTTCAATGGGGTTGGCGACAATGCTGTAGCGACGATTAGATGTGTGTGGATACATGGTTGCGATGGGGAGGCTGTTTGGTTTGGTAATTGCTTTAGCTTAAGCATTTGGTGTAGTTGATTGTGAAGCTGTTATGGTGATGATTTGAACGCAGCAACTATGGTGAATGTGAACAAGGAATCAATGGCGTCAAGGAGGGGGCTGTTTCAGTACTATCCGAGGGCAGGAATACTGGTGGCAATGATCGAATGGCACGGGTGATGACCTGAACGCATTGAGGTTGCGACAGTGTTGGTATTGTGCAACCGGCTCGACGGGTTAGAAGCAATCAAATTCCCATTTCCCTTTGTTAGTTATTATTACTGTTAGTTTAATGCTAGCATGAAAAATTAATTAAGAAAATATCTTGTTGTATGTAGTTCTTTGTTTATTATAGTCGATGTGTATGTTCAATGTTACGAGTCAATAAAAATGGGCTATGCTTGTGTACTTATTGTCGTTTTAAGCATGGAATCCGTTAAGTGTAAATCGATTTTGGTTCGGGCTTTAATGTAAAATTGTTGTAGATGTTGTTTCTGAATGGCATGTGATCTGCCCGAATTGGCTTTAAATGAACTAAACGTCGTGTACATATGTTGATGTTGAGCTTGTTCTTCCTGCTAGCATGAATCTTTATGTTTGGCTAGGTTTATGTTGTGTTCGTTGCTTAAGTTCTTGCACTTCGTGGTTTAAGTGTTGATCGGTTAAGTGCTGTTTAAATGAGATAATTAGTAGGGTCTTGGTTTACTTTGTTCTTATCTCAAGTATAGGAGTACTATGAATGAAGTATGAAGAGTCTGATGGTTTCAATTAGTTTGGTCATGGTGGTTTGATTTGCTTAGATAGTTGGAATGACATAGGATTGATGATATCAAGTGGGATGTCAAAAAAGGAGTCAAAGAAGTACAGGGGTGCCAGCAGTAAGTTCTGCCCTTTTTGGGCTAGTACAAGCCTTGCATACCATGAAATTATTGGCTGAAATACTAAGGCTTGAGGGGGCACATGGTCTGGTCTTCTTACTGGTACACACACCCCACTTCCCCTTCTATTAGAGAGCCCTTTACTCTCTTTAAAAGGGCAAGACAGAACTGAGAAGAGGGGGGGAGAATACAAAACACACAGGACACAGAGAACACATAGAGAGGAGGGAAACTTCACAGCATACACCAACTGGAGATCTGGAAACATTGGTTTTCTTCACTCTTTGGAAGAACAACAGATCTGAGAGTAAAAAATACACACAAAAGAGGAGCTGAACCAGGACTTCATTCTTCTAACAGAACACACATTCTGAGAGAACATACACAGGCAGATCTGAAAAAATAGAAAATAGAGAGAAAGGCCTGGAAGGTAAAGGGTTGAGAAGTAAGGCCTAAGTCTTTGGTTTAGTTAGAAAAGAGGCTTAGGGTTGTTGCTATTTGTTTGTCGTCGTTGCTGCTATTTGCTCGGCTTTGGTGTATGGCTTTCTGATGTTGTTTGGGTCTCCCTTCGTAAGCTTGGAGATTTCACTTAAATAGGTATTTTTTTTCACTTTAATTCTTCTAAGAGGTTGTTGCTACTTTGAATGAAACTATAGCTATGTTTGAAGACCCAATAACTTGAAATTGCTTGGATACTCACTTTAAAAGCCTGTTGTTATCTTAAAAGAAAAGCAAGAAGTTCTTAGGTACTCTGTATGCATGTTTACATTTTTCTTTACCAACTCCATGTATTTTCACAAGCAAACAATGTCTAGGCAAGAATGAAAAGAGATCTCGAGTGTGGATGCTGTTAACAGGCTTGTATTGAACTTGTAAAATATGAAATGTGTGAATGTTAGACAACCTGCTGAAATGGACTCGAGAAATGGTGAAACAAACAAGCAAAATTAGGCCAAATTAGTCCATGAATAGGCAAACTATATTCATGCAGAGTTACATATAAAGTCTGGGCCCGGAACGTCCAAAGCTGGAATCTGTTAATAAATATGAAGAGAGTACAAAATTATAACAGCTTTGTCTTCTTTTTTTCGGAAAGAAACAAGAAACGGTAGTAGATAGTTCATCATCGACAATTGAATTAACACCTGACTATGACTTTACATTGCTGGAAATGTTAATCTATCTGCTTGTTTTTTGGTGACATGTTTGTACCGTTAAACTTTTTTTTGGTACTCATGTAGCTTGATTGAAGTTGTATTTGGGGAATATACATAGAGCCATGTAGATTGAATTTTCTCTTTATATTAAAAGTGCTATTAACTAAATAATTAAGCTAAGTGTTATTCAAATGAGCAAAGCAGATTAGAACAACAAAGGTAATGAACGGCTAGGCAAAGTTGATTAGACTGAACAAAATAACTCATTGTTCATTGAAACTCATTTTAAGTCAAGAGATTTTGAACGGGTGAAGTGCCTGCGCAATTTAATTGACTTAAAGTCGGAAGATTTCGAACGGGTGAAGTACCTGCACGATTATATCTCGATTTGAGTTTTAACTGGACATGAAAATTAATATCAAATCAAAGCATAACAAATCAAGGAAATATATAACAAAATAATTTCAAAGAGTCGAAATGCGTCAATAAAAGCAACTGTGCTTGGCACAGGACTCGAGGGTGCCTAACACCTTCCCGCGAGTCAACCGAGATCCTTACCCGGAACTCTGATGCAGACCATTTACGAGTCATAGGTGTTCTAGGTACACCACTTTGGTGACTTGGCACACCTTTAACTTGTCAAGTGGCGACTCCGAAAATCTCTTAATATTTGTGTACCTATTAACACTCGTCACAACCTTTTAAAACTATTAAGTAGTTCTTCTTTTTAAGTTGAAAAAGGGGTCGTGACACACGCATTACTTCGGTGTACCGGTTACCGAATCGTTAAGAACCGATAACCGATAAATGATAGCTTATTGGTACGGTATTGGTTTTACATAATTACATACCGTTAACCGATATACCGTTGCCGATAAGCTCAAACCTGAACCGTACCGCCCCATGAATACCCCTAACAACAACAACAACAACAACATACCCAGTGGTATCCTACCAAGGTGGGCTTTGGGGAGGGTGAAATGTATGCAGACCTTACCTCCACCAAGGTAGAGAGGTTGTTTTCAATAGGTCCTCAGCTAAATAACATAAGTGAGAAACATATTTGAGAGAAGCAAGAAACAATATCAAAATATCGAATAAATGTAATGAAATACGGCTAGGAAGCACTCAAACACGTACAAGATAAACAGAAAATATCAATAACAAATAAAATCTAAAGTAAGCAGAGTAAGCTGAAAGCAAAATATAACGAAAATCGCTCGATTACTATCTATCCCTCTACCCTAATTCTCGACCTCCACTCTTTTCTATCTAGGGTCATCTCCTCGGTAATTTGGAGGTGGGCCATGCCCCGCCTAATCACCTCACCCCAATTTTTCTTAGGTTTACGTCTACCTCTCCGCAGTGTTAACATTGCCAATCCCTCGCACCTCCTCACCGGCGCATCTGAACTCCTCCTCTTCACATGCCCAAACTACCCCAGCCTCGCTTCTCGTATCTTGTCCACTGCTGCGGCCACTCTCGCCTTGTCTTGAATGGCTACATTCTTGATCTTATCCATCTTAGTATGCTCACACATCCATCTAAGCATTCGCATCTCTGCTACACTCATCCTCTAGACGTGGGTGGCCTTTACTGGCCAACACTCTGCCCCATATAGTAAAGTTGGTCTAACAACTATTTTATAGAACTTACCTTTAAGCATACGAGGCACCTTCTTATCGTACAAGACACCAGAAGCTAGTCTCCACTTCATCCAACCAGCCCCTATCCGATGAGTGACATCCTCGTCAATTTCTCCATTACCTTGGATAATTGACCCAAGGTACTTGAAACTCCCTTTCTTGGGAATGACTTGTGTATTAAGCGTCACTTTTAAATCCGATTCTTGGGGTACCTCACTGAACCTGCACTCCACATATTCCATCTTCGTTCTGCTCAGCT
Organism: Petunia axillaris subsp. axillaris; assembly: GCA_029990575.1. Classification (NCBI taxonomy): domain Eukaryota; kingdom Viridiplantae; phylum Streptophyta; class Magnoliopsida; order Solanales; family Solanaceae; genus Petunia; species Petunia axillaris. The sequence continues at coordinate 3,311,232 of JARKNS010000001.1, read as the reverse complement.
TGAGCCCTTTAGACTCTAAATTCTGCCTCCGCACCTCTTTATAACAGCTCCTCATTGTAATAATATTTCAGTATAACGAGTTAGTTTTCTCTAGGACCGAAGTTTCTTGTTATATTTTACCTCTATAATATCTTACCTATAGCAGCAATGTAGTTCATTATAGCAGTACACTCTTTGTAAAATTACATCTCTACAACATGCATAGTTTAATATTGTGTATTAATATTTTATTAAAAAAATATTTTGTACAAAAATAAAATACCAAATATTTATGGTAATCATTCGTACCATAAATATATTGTCTTTTTTATATTCGTAAGATAAAAAAATTATGAAAAGAATTGTATGGATTACAGTTTAACAATGGACCAAAACTTTTGCATTTTTTCTCTATTTACTATAGAGAATAGTAGAAAGGAAACTATATTGGTAGACATTTCATCCAGATGCCACTTTTGCCACTACTATTTGGTTTCAGGCCATTTTTTTCTTTTGTTATGCAAAAGTAGAAACTTTTTTAAATTTCAATACTTATGGGCTAAACTTCATACCTGAACGTATGAAGTTTTGCATTTTATGCCTAAAGGTTCAACCATTTCAGCCCACAAGGTTTGAAATTCCGCCCACAGGGTTTGAAATTCTGGCCACAAGGATTGAAGTTCCAAAATGTGGCTACTTTTGCACAACCAAGAAAAATAGCCTGAAGCCAAATAGCAGTGGCAAAAGTGGCTATTCATGCACTTTCCCCAATTATATTGCATTTTTTCAAAAAATTTCACGCACTGCCCTCCATAAGCACTGGTCTTACCAATTTCCCCCCACTTTCAAATGTTTTAAGTGAATGCCCTCCACGTCATCCCTCACTATGCGAAAGGACTATTTTGTCCCTACATAAACTCAATTCACATGGAACAGTCTCCTTCTCTCTTTCATCCTCTCTTTCCTTATCTCCTTCCTCCTTCATTTCCTTCTTTCTTCTTTGTGTCCTAGAGAAATTTAGAAAATCTGTAAAAGTTTTATTTATTTTATTATTTTTCTTTAATTTGTATTATAATGTAATTTTTATTTTGCCTAATTCTTTATTTGTTATTATTTTTTTCTGTATTTCTTTTTGATAATTATTATCTATACACTTACCTGTAAGTTTTTCCTACTTTGATTAGTGATCGTTGAATTAAATTCGACGTTCTTGTGATATTTTTTACTTCTTATGCTTGATTAAGATGATTTTAAGGTTCTTATTGGCAATAGCAATAAGATATTATTGTTGCTCATTGCATAGAACTTAGAGTCTTGGCTATTGCCATTAATGCAAACACTTTCTCTGCAAGTAACCTCTATTGCACAGAGATTAAAGTCTTGGCTATTGTCAAGACTTGAAGAAACTTTCTCTACAAGTTGCTTATTGCATAGAGCTTAAAGTCTTGGCTATTGTCAATACTTGCCGAGTCTTTGTATGCAGGTTGCCTATTGCACCAGATCTGAAAGTATTGGCAACTGCCAATACTTTCAGAGACTTCCCCTACAAGTTGCCTCCTTCCATCCGACCTTAAAGTGTTGGCTAGTTGCAGAGAATTTGGTAACATCACTTGGGTGTGTTACCACTGATAAAAGAAGTTGGTTTCATGATTTGTCCAGTCATAAGTTGACCCTTAATGACGATGTTCGTAACTTTCATTCAATCTTGTTTTTATTTTTCTTGTGTTGGATTTCACTTTGATTTCCTAGTTAAGGCGCCCATTGCACCAGAGCTTGAACTCTTAGCAATAACCAAGACTTGTGGAGACTTTCTCGCAAATTACCCAATGCAACAAGGCTTGAAGTCTTGGCAATTGCCAAGAAGTCTGTGCAAGGTGCCCATTGCACCAGAGCATGAACTCTTGGCAATAGCCAAGACATGAAGAGACTTTCTCTGCAAATTACACACTGCAACCGGGCTTGAAGTCTTGGCAATTGCCAAGAAGTCTGTGCAAGGTGCCCATTGTTAACACCCAATTTTGTCCCTCCTTTTTTCTAAAATTGGCTATAATTTAGCTTAAAGGTGAAATTTGACTATTTGTGCAAAATGTGCGTTAGAAAGCATACATTTATGTGCGTTATCCCCTACTTATATATTACATACTTAAATGTGGCTATATTACGTAATTTTGCATCATTTAAGTTATTTGTCAAAATGTATCTATTTGTGCAAATTCTAATGCAATTGTAGCATTTAACAGATCGAAAAGGGGGATCGAGAGGGAAGCATAACAGTGGTAGTATTAACAACCACCGGCAGTGGCGAAATTGCAGCGTCACTGCCGGAAAATTCAACACTGACGGAGTTTCGTTGTTATCCCCTGTTTTGGTGGATCTGCCATTGAAACTCGAAGAGTTTGGCGGGGTTGTAGCGACGCTGCTATTGGTTGGCAGTCGCTCCTCCGCCCTGCTTTGGTGATGTTGCTATGTTCACTCCCATATCAGTCGCTCAGTCTAGCCGATTTGGTTTTCTGCTGTTCCGTTCGCTGTTGGGTTTGGACCAGCAAATGTTTCATCGCTGTTTCCATTTCCTATCCCATTACTGTTTTCTTCTTCTAATTGATTTGCTATGTTGGTTTGCTAATGGAATACTGATGCTATTTCCTTTGAGAAGTTTCCTGCAGATTCACCTTTTGATGATTGGTTTGACCGTTGAGTAATCTCGCTAATTTTGGTTGATTGTGTGTAGACACATATTACACAAGTATGGGGTCTTTCAAGTAAATGTTGTGCACCTTATGGCCTATGAAAATATTTCTTAATTTGAGACCTACACACATTGAATTGACGGAAATACAAGGAATTGACGGAAGCTACACCGATTACGGCCAATAAAAAAATATATTTGCATATATTGAGGCCTCGGGACTAATTTGAACATGATAGTACACTTGAACAGTCTCATTCTCGTGTCCCTAAAAATAAAAAGGTGATGATGACGTGTATGAGCTCAATTGCAAAACAAGCCGGCGATGGAGTAGTAGGACCGGTACTTGACTTGGCAACACGACCGGCCGGCGTGTTAGCAGCCGTCCCGACGTCCCTAACTTCTAAGCCGATTCATACAAACCTGAGCCTACACTTTTACAAAATCCCTTTCCCCTTTATTTTAAATTACTATTATTATTATTATTATTATCATTATTATTTACTAACTTAACTTTATTTAGTTTTGCGAGATACAATTTTGAAGACGACGCTCCAAAAATGCCTTTTAATCGCACTACCTTTATTAATATTTATTTTATTATTATTATTTTGGTTTGATATACTAACTAATCTGTTTTATTTTGGCTAGGTGCAATTCTCTAAGGAAAAAATTAGTAGAAAAGACTATTTTTATTCATTTTTAATTTTGTGCCTAACTTATACATTGTTTAGCTCTAGTTTGAATCCCAATTATAAAGTCTGGCCAGTAATCACATTTGGTGGAGCTTGAGAGGTGCCTAACCCCCTCCTCTCGAGTTAACTTGAACCTCTTACCTAGAATTTCTGGTTCGTAGACTAAGTTTCGGAGTTAATTATTAAAATTGGCTAGAAACAAAATAGGTACCCTAATACGCCTAGTAAAAAATATGTTAGGTGACAACTCCAACTCTTTACTCGTTAGTTACCCAATAAGTCGAGCCCTATTTCGAACTTTAACCGGTTCGGGTAAAAATAGGATGCGACAGAATGGCGACTCCCCTGGGGATGTCAAGGTTCAAACCATAACGGACTTTAAATTGAGATTCTTTACATGCTTTATTTTCTTACTATTTATTGCAATACTAACTTTTCTTCCTTTCCTTTTTTGCAGGATTGAAGTTTATTTTTTAGAATTTCAAGTTTTGGCATATCATTCTTTAATTGCTAGATTACGGTCACTTTATAATTGTTTATATGTCATTCACACTTCCTCCACCCCTGAAAAGTTTACACTTGCACACACTGTTAGCTTGGATAAGCTTGAAGTTTCGACTGATGACTAAGGAACAGATCCAAAGGACATGTTCCTTTGAATCATTGCAGCTAAATAGATAATTCATGCAAAATAATTTAAGCTGAAATATTAATTATCCTAAGACTAATGTTTATCTTGATAATTATGCAGGTCTAAACGTGATATGAAAAGATTGCATAAACAGTGGATAAGGACTAAAAGATTTCGGGTAATCTAGTGAAGAGTTCAATTAGGACTCAAACTCTTGGAGGCTTTGGAGTTCTAATTGCTCAAGACTTCTTGGATTATGAAGGCTATAAAACCAAGAGCATTTCAGCTATTGAAGTGTGCACAAATACAAAGAGAATCGAGTCTTAGCATTGAAAGTGTTTTAATCGTATTTGTGTAATCATTAAGCTACAGGAAACTAAGTAAGAACCTGTTCCTTAGATTGAGTCTTGTCAAAGTTCAATCTTAGTTCAACTGTAGTAGGTATTATTGAGTTGTATCATTTCAGTTCAAGTCGAGTACTTGAAGAAACTTCACTGATCGTGAAAGAGGTCACTAGAGGATTAGAGTTAGTCCTAGGTTAGTAAGAAGGTAGTCTTGTAACCAAGTAAGTCTTTTACATTGTGAAGTTGAAATCCTACTTGGAAGAGTAGGTCGTGGTTTTTTTGATCCCTAGTTAAAGAGGTTTTTCCACGCTAATATTGAGTGTTCATTTACTTACAGTTTTAATTCCGCATATAATACAGTAAAGGAACACATTTAAGGAACTGGTCCTTAAAACATTAAAGTGGTGTGTCTTGGGAAATAACAATTGGTATCAGAGCGGGTTATCCTTGAAAAGGCTAACACCTAGGATTAGAATGAGTACATCACAGGAAAATGGTGAGGGTCAGTCAACTGTTAGGGCACCTTTGTTCAATGAAAAATACTACTCATGGCGGAAGGAAAGGATGAGAGATCATCTTCAGGTTGAGGACTATGAGTTATAGGATATAGTGACTGAAGGTCCCATGATTCCAATGAAAAAGGATGCTGAAGGAAATGATGTTCCCAAAACCAGAAGGGAATGCAATGCTGAAGACTTAAGACAGTGGGAAAAGAATGCCAAAACAAGGAAATGGCTTGTCTGTGGACTCACTCCTGATGAGTGCACTAGAATTAGAGGGTGTACCTCTGCAAAGGAAATTTGGGATGCTCTACAAGTTGCACATGAAGGAACAAGTCAGGTTAAAAGATCTAGAGGTACACTCCTTTTTGCTGAATATGAAAGCTTTAAAATGAAAGAAGGAGAATCAATTTCTGAAATGTACACTAGATTTAATGCTATTTCATCTGAACTTATTTCTTTGGGAAGGGTTTTAACTGATGAATATAGAGTAGAAAAAATCCTAACTAGGGTTCTTCCAGATTCCTGGGAGATTAAAGTTTGTGCTATCATAGAAAGCAAGGATCTGACCACCTTATCCTTAGATGAGCTTATAGGTAATTTGAAAACTTATGAACTAAGGAAAAATGTTAAGAACATAGGTGAACCAGTTAAAACTGAACCTAACCTAGCCTTAACTGCTGATAAGCCTATTGATGATAAGGAACTGGTCCTTATCGCTAAAAGTGTTCAAAGATATTTGAATAAGAAAAAGGGGGCTAGTGGACAGGGTAGGTCTTCTAACATGAAATAGGCTGGAGAATGCTTCAAATGTGGAAGCATGGAGTACTATATCAACAAGTGTCCAGTTATGGAAGGAGAATGGAGGAAGAGATACGTGGAAGAAAGGAAAAATGGTAGGGAACAGCTCTGGAAGAAAAGTGGAAATCCCAAAGCAATGGTTGCTGGTTGGCAAGACAGTGAAGATGAACATTCGATGATGATCTGGATGAGGATCTTGCTCTAATGGCTCTTGAAGACTCAGATAATGAAGAAGATGCTGAGGTATTTGTTTTCAAATGTAGACAAGATGTGAAAAGCATGCCTAAAGAGAAATTAGTCAAAGTATTTCATACAGTGCTAAATGAGTTTAAATCTCTAAGGGATGGCAAAAATCAATTGCATGATGAAATTGAAAGTTTAGGAACATAATATAAAAGGCTATAATTAAAAATGACTCTCTGAAAAGGAAAATTAGCGTGCTAGAGGAACAGGTCCTAACCCTTGAATCAACTGTTCAGGAACTTGAATATAAAAAAATCAAAAGTTAAAACAGTTGTAAATGGTAAGGGCATTGCTAGTTCTCATCAGATCATTGCTGAAGAGAAACTGAAAGTCACAGTTGATGAACTGTGCAAGAAAGATGAAAAGATAAGATCTTTGGAAGAGAACTTAGCTAAAACTAAAATGGAGTTAGGAAAAACTGTAAAATGGAACAAGTCCTCTGAAGCATTAGAATGGTTACAGGAAAATCATAGTAGTAACAGGAAGGGTGGATTCATGAAATCACAGTCTTCACCCAAATGGGATCCAAAGAGTAATTACCTATCACTTTATGAAAATTGGTTATGCACTCATTGTGGGGACACTGATCACTTGAAAGAGCATTGCCAATCTCTAAAAATGGCTGCACAAAGGAACAGGTCCTATAAACCAGTTCAAAACTCTGTGAGAAAGAAAACTGTTCACACAAAGAAACCATTACCATTCTGGGCTAAGAGAGATCTGATTCATCCTTTTTGTCAAGGAAAGGAACCCAAACTTGGGTTCTTAAAATTAACCCCTAGTTTTCTTTTGCAGTGTAGAGTGAAGGAGAAGAACTACAAATGGTACATGGACAGTGGTTGCTCAAGGCATATGACAGGATATAAGGAACTGTTCCTTTCACTTTCAGCCTTCCAAGGAGGAAGTGTTTCCTTCGGTAATGGTAAGAAAGGGGAAATTATTGGCATTGAAAAGGTAGGTAGGTCTGATTCACATAATATAGACAATGTGTTTCTAGTAGATGGACTGAAGCATTGCTTATTGAGTATTTCTCAATTGTGTGACAAAGGTAACAATATTAATTTCTCATCTACTGGGTGCACTGTGACTAACCAAACCTCTGGAGAGATTATTTTACAGGGAAATAGACATGGAAACATCTACAAGGTAGATCTGTTGACACTATCTGATAGAAGCATGAGTTGCTTAAGTGTTGTGCAAAATGATCTCCTCCTATGACACAAAAGACTTGACCATGCTAGTCTTTCACAACTGAACAAGCTTGTTTCCAAGGATTTGGTGATAGGTCTCCCTAACATCAAATTCAAGGATGAAAAAGTGTGTGAAACTTGTGCCAAGGGGAAGCAGGTAAAATCCTCCTTCAAACCAAAGAAACAGGTAAGTACTACCAAACCTTTGGAACTGGTCCATATGGATTTGTGTGGACCAATGAGAACAATGAGTCGTAGAGGTAAGAAGAATGTTATGGTGTTGGTTTATGATTACTCCATATTTACATGGACTATATTTCTTGCATCTAAGGAAGAAGCTTTTAATGTTTTTTCAATTTTTGCTAAGAAAGCTCAAAGGACTCTAGATAGTCACATTGTTGCCATTAGGTCTGATCATGGAATTGAATTTGAAAATCATATGTTTTTTAATTTTTTTAATGAAAATGACATTAATCACAATTTTTCTTCACCTAGAATTCCACAACAAAATGGTGTAGTGGAAAGGAAAAATAGGACCCTAGAGGAAATGGCAAGGACTATGCTAATACCTGAAAATCTTCCATAAAACTTTTGGGCTGAGGCCATCAATACTGCATGCTACATAATCAATAGATGTATGACAAGGCCATTAATATAAAAGACTCCATATGAGTTGCTTAAAGGAAGAAAACCAAATATTTCTCATCTTAGGGCTTTTGGTTGCAAATGTTTCATACACAACAATGGGAAAGATGCCCTAGGACAATTTAATCCTAGAAGTGATGAGGGATTCTTTGTTGGTTATTCTTCAAATAGTAAATCTTATAGAGTTTTTAATAAGAAAACATTGAAAATTGAAGAAAGCATGCATGTTGAATTTGATGAAACTGACAGTCTTACTCAAGAACAGGTACACGAGGATGAAGAGATTGGAATGCTGAAACATGGTGAAATTGATCCACAAATGCAGACATTGGATGGGGATACTGTGAGAAGTGAACTGCAAGGAACTGTTCCTCAGGACAAACCTGAGAAAAGTAGCACAGAAACAGGGGGAACAAATGTTGGTTCCACCTCACAAATTGGCAGTACTACTCCTCAGGAACTGTTCCTCAGCAAGGGACTTCTGACAATGGTTTGATACTCAAGCCTTACAAGTATCAAGGTTCACATCCTGTGGATCAAATAATCTCAGATAAGACTGCTGGAATACAAACTAGATCAACAGTTAAAAATCACAATCTGTGCGCCTTTAGTGCTTTCCTATCTCTTGTTGAACCCAAAAATGTGAAAGAAGCACTGAAGGATGCAGATTGGATCAATGCTATGCAGGAGGAATTGAATCAATTCAAAGAAGTCAAGTTTGGCATCTGGAACCCAAGCCAAGGAACAGGTCCATAATTGGAACAAAATGGGTTTTCAGAAACAAACTTGTTGAGGATGGCATGGTAACCAGAAATAAGGCTAGGTTAGTTGTTCAGAGGTATAGTCAAGAGGAGGGTATTGACTATGATGAGACTTTTGCTCCAGCTGCAAGATTGGAAGCAATAAGACTCCTAATAGCCTTTGCTACATTCATGGAATTTACTCTACATCAAATGGATGTTAAGAGTGCATTTCTGAATGGTTACCTAAAAAAAGAAGTATATGTTAAGCAACCTCCAAGTTTTGAGAATGAACAGTTTCCTGAACATGTGTACAAGTTGGACAAGGTCTTGTATGGACTCAAGGAGGAACCAAGAGCATGGTATGAACGGCTATCAAAATTTCTACTTCAGCATGGATATAAAAGAGGTAAAATTGATAGCACACTGTTTTTGAAAGAAAAAGGTAAGCATCTCTTAATTGTTCAAATTTATGTAGATAATATAATCTTTGGTGCTACTTGTGAAAATTTAAGTAAGGAATTTGCAAATCTGATGGGGAGTGAGTTTGAGATGAGCATGATGGGTGAACTCAATTTCTTTTTGGGTTTACAAATTAAGCAAACCTCAAATGGAACTATGATCCATCAACAAAAATATGTTGAGGAATTACTTAAAAGGTTTGATATGGATAATCCTAAGGAAATTGATACACCTATTGCCATTGCCATAAAATTGGATCTTGATGAACATGGAATATTAGTTGATCAAAAAATATATAAAGGTATGATTGGTTCTCTACTTTACCTAACTGCTAGTAGACCTGATATTGTGTTTAGTGTGGTTTATGTGCTAGGTTTCAGTCAGATCCTAAGGAATCTCATTTGAAAGCTGTTAAAAGAATATTGAGATATCTGAAAGGAACAGGTTCCTTGGGACTTTGGTATCCAAATGATTGTAGTTTTAATCTTGTTGGATATGCTGATGCTGACTATGCAGGTTTCCTTGTTGATAGAAAAAGTACCTCAGGTATGGCACATTTTCTTTGTGAGTGTTTGGTTTCTTGGGGAACCAAGGAACAAAATTCAGTGGCACTTTCCACTGCTGAGGCTGAATATGTGGCAGCAGCCTCATGTTGTTCACAATTGTTATGGATTAAACAACAACTACAAAATTTTGGTGTTGATGTAGGAACTGTTCCTATCTTTTGTGACAACACTAGTGCTATTAACATGACAAAAAATCAGTGCATCACAAAAGAACCAAACACATTGATATAAGACACCATTTCTTGAGAGATAACTATGAAAAGGGTTTGATCACTATAGCATTTTGTCCTACTGAAAAGAAAATTGCTGACATTTTTACAAAAGCTTTAGAAAGATATCATTTTGAAAGAAATAGGTTGGAATTAGGGATGATTAAATTCACCTAAATTCATCAATACTCTACTTCATAATTGGCTAGAAAAATTGCACTTAAAATGAATTTTATTCAAGTCAATTTGAAATATTCAGTCCAGCTTAATACTTCATTGTATACTCTTATGCCATAATTTCTTTTTAGAGTTTCTAAAACTGAATGATGTTACCCTTATGCTCTTAGAATTTCAGATTGAGCAAAAGTGATTCAAATTGGAAGGACACTGATTTTCGTGTTAAAATCAGGTATGTACTCTTTATTATTCATATATCTTAGAAGGTTGAGGCTATAGGTAACTTGTAATTAGGATAAATCCCACTAGGAATCCTAATCATATCCAAACTGCATAAGAGTCCCATCGGAGGAACCAGTTCCCAATCATATCACGTAACTTGAAAGCCTAACGGTCCTTTTTTCGGGAGACTCCCAAGAGTCCTTTAATGGCTGGATTACATTCAATGAGGTAATAGTGATCGATTTGCACTCAATATCAACTACCTATTTCACTTTATAAATACATTTCTACTTCTTCATTATTTTTACTTTGCTCACAATTGAACTCTCACAATTTCAGAAAAAATAGTGAAATATCTCTTGAATCATATTGCTAAAATGTCTCTCTCACCTGAAAATTCATCATCCCTACCCACCTCTGATCAACCACAAATTCCAAACCCTCCTTCACCCATGGATACTACAACACCAAACCCTGAAGTTCCTGAAAATAACCCTGAAGTACATGAACCAGAAATTCAGGGGGAAGGACCAGCTCTCACTGCTGAGTCGATTGTCGAATAAGTTGAGGATTTGTCGAGGGCTATGATCATCTGTCAGTATCAGGTAAACTATACCTCTCCCTTAAATGTAGTAGAGGATGAAGGGGAAAAGGAAGAGGGGTCTGGAATTGTTCCTGGGGGGGAAAGGGAAACTGTGAAACATTTGGAAGCACCCATGCATGGGTCATCTGGGTCTCCAGAGGTTGCTTTTAGAGCACCCATGGAGGATGTGATAAATGTTTATGATGCTATAAGTGATAGTGATATGCCTATTATTGATTTAATTAATATTAGGAGTTTAAAGAGAAAACTTGCTAGGAAGGACCCATTGATGACCAGATGTCTGCTGAAATTGCTGCAAAGTTAAAGAAAATTGGTGATAGTTATAAGCCAGGACTTAAGAAAAAAGGTGAAAGTTCCTCTAAGGCAAAAGGATCTGTTCGTTTTGTCTATACTCCTGCTAGTGGGGTTAGGAGGACAAAAAGTGCAGTCAAGGCTGCAGATGAAAATCTAGCTGCTGCTATGGAAAGAAGCAGAAAAGGGAAGGAAAAACAGGTTGCTGATCCTGCTGAGGAAAAAGAAATTGTGTTTGTAGAAAATGAGAGGGATGTTGTGGATGATGAATATGATGAGATGGAAGATGTTGAGGTAGTTATTCCTCAGTCTAAGAAAAGAAAAGTTGCACAGGGGCGTGTGACAAGGTGTTCTGTGAAAGCTGCTGCAGAGAAATCTTCCAAGAGGACCAGGTCCTCAAAAAGGACTTTGGTTGATGATAGTTCTGATTCAAGTTCTGATGAGTCATTTTTTGGTGAGGACAGTGAGAGTGAGAATGAGGGAGATGAGGTTCAACATTGTATACATGATGATATTATGTCTAGGAAAGTTCTGAAAGGAAGGGTACTCTCTGATGTTGAGGAAGGGGGTATGATCTGGTTGTTGCAAAAGCTGCAAGTTCAAGGCTGTAGGGACATGGTCCTTCAGATAAAGGGTAAGTGTGCCACTGTGATGGTTCAGGAATTCTACAAGAATTGTTCCATAAAGAGGGACAAGATCACCACCTTTGTCCATGACCATGAAATCACCTTTGACACTAAGGAACTGGGTGAACTGCTGGGGATTCCATCTGTAGGGTATGAAAGCTACATCAGGAAGGTGTGGCCTGATTTGACCAACTTACCTACTGGGCTGGAAATTACTAGAAAATTTGCTGAGAATGATGATGAGGAAAAACTAAGGGTTGTGCAGAAGAGTGAAATGCACCCTCAGCACCAAGTGCTGTTTGAATTTGTGAACAAAATTATGCTTCCAAGGCAGGAGAAGAGAGGGATTGCCAGCTTTATGGACCTGGTGCTTACGGAACTGCTTGATACACATAAGCAGATCAATTGGCACAGGTTTATGATCCACTTGATCAAAAGGGTTGTTACTGGGAAGAAAAAGGACTTTTTACCCTTTGGCTTCATCCTGACTGATTTGTTTGCCACATTGAAAATTCCTTTGGAGGGGGTAGTTAAGGCTACAAAGAAGGAGAAGTTTGGATGTGCTATCCTGATCAGCTGTGATATGACTGTTCAAGCTGATCCTCCACTGGCTGGTGTTGGTAAACAGCCTTTGAACAATAAGGTGAGGGCATTGAGGCAACATGTTCCATACAAGCTACTGAAATAGCAAGGTTAGAGGAGGAGGAGAACTACTGAAAGGCAGAGGCTACTAAAGCAAAGGAGACAAATGAGGGGATGCTCAGACAGATGTTTGAGTTGCTGAACAAGTCTCAGGGACCTGGTCCTTCCACATCCTGATCACCTTAGCCATAAGCCATCTTTTGTCCAGTGGGATTTAGACTAGTTCTAGTACCAGTGTTTTCCTTCCCTAGTTCTTGAATAATTTCGTAGTACTTGCTTGTATCCCCTGGTTTAACCTTTTGTTAATGATGACTTGTTTTGGATGGCTAATATCATTGTTTTGCAGTTGCTTTAGTCTGAATTGTGTTTGCATTTTGAGTTGCCTAAATGGCCATGTGCTGATTATTTTTAACACTTGAACTATTTTTTATGCAACCTTTTCAATGATGCCAAAAGGGGGAAGAGTAAGTGATTTTGCGTAAACTTTATACCTAATTGAAAATCTGATCCTTAATGATAAAATAAGTCTCTACTGATTGCTTTTGAGTTTCAGGTTGTACTTCAGGACATTAAGGACATGCAGCTACGCTTATGAGTTTGTCATTATCAAAAAGGGGGGAAATGTTAGCTTTGATAAGCTTGAAGTTTTGACTGATGACTAAGGAACAGATCCAAAGGACATGTTCCTTTGAATCATTGCTGCTAAATAGATAATTCATGCAAAATCATTTAAGCTGAAATATTAATTATCCTAAGACTAATGTTTATCTTGATAATTATGCAGGTCTAAACGTGATATGAAAAGATTGCATAAACAGTGGATTTTGACTAAAGGATTTCGGGTGATCTAGAGAAGAGTTCAATTAGGACTCAAACTCTTGGAGGCTTTGGAGTTCTAACTGCTCAAGACTTCTTGTATTATGAAGGCTATAAAACCAGGAGCATTTCAGCTATTGAAGTGTGCGCAAATACAGAGAGAATCGAGTCTTAGCATTGAAAGTGTTTTAATCGTATTTGTGTAATCATTAAGCTACAGGGAGCTGAGTAAGAACCTGTTCCTTAGATTGAGTCTTGTCAAAGTTCAGTCTTAGTTCAACTGTAGTAGATATTATCGAGTTGTATCATTTCAGTTCAAGTCGAGTACTTGAAGAAACTTCACTGATCGTGAAAGAGGTCACTAGAGGATTAGAGTTAGTCCTAGGTTAGTAAGAAGGTAGCCTTGTAACCAAGTGAGTCTTTTACATAGTGAAGTTAAAATCCTACTTGGAATAGTAGGTCGTGGTTTTTTTGATCCCTAGTTAAAGGGTTTTTTCCACGCTAATATTGGGTGTTCATTTACTTACAGTTTTAATTCCGCATATAATACAGTAAAGGAACACATTTAAGGTAGTGGTCCTTAAAACAGTAAAGTGGTGTGTCTTGGGAAATAACACACACCATAAACGGTTACGTGGACCTCACGACCGTTTCACTCTCAAAAAACCCTTTAGGAGGAACGGTGAGAATCTAGTTGGTCCGTGGTACAACCAACAATTCTTAACGTTCCCACCCCTTGGTTGTCCGCCTGGGGAACCATGTCCTCGTCTAGATTACCTAACTCTTAGTGGAGACTCTTGTCTAGGAACCATGCATCATGTCATGTTTAGGAAAATTTTGACTTCGGCTCATGTCTAAGTCTACTAGTTCACCATATTTGAATGAACCGAACGGGTTTTCGACCCTAAGAGACGTTTAAATATGTTATGTGTGCATCTATTTAAAGTTGAACATGTCTAATGTAGACCATTTGTTCTCAAAAGTGTGGATCGTCCAATTATTTATTTTTGTTGGAGGATGTCACGAGTCACGAAGATTTGGAAGATCAAAGAAAACATAGACTTTAAATTGATTTTTCTACTTTTATGTAACAAAATTTATTCTTTATTTCTATAAATAGAAATCATTATAGAAATCAATTATTTATTTCTATTTACCTATGGAAAAATTTTTATTTCTATATTTATACAACAAAAATCAATCATTTTATAAAATTATTTTTAGATCATGAGAACAAATGGGATGACGCATGATACACATTCAATTTTAAATGTCATACTCAAACTTAGAAAGGCTTAACATCCTTGGCATGTAAAAGTCCATTAGCCAACTTCATCAAATGACGCCTATCATGCATCTTATGTGTGTTGGTCTTGTTAGGCCCATCTCCGGCACAAGAGAGGTCCCTTGCATTATAAGGAGTGATATGTTTTGCATTTGGTAATTATTACATCGACACTAACTTATTGTTTTCATGTATGGGTTCTACTCCCACCCCCGAGTCGTCTGCTTGGGAGGATAATAAAATCTGGTCTAGCTAAATCTATTCCTTAGTATTAACATTAGGAATCATACATCATGACATATCATTAGCCGACTTGTTCTCAAGTTCTATAGGCCAACTTGTTCAAATAACCCGAACGGGTTTTTAACCCCCAAAGAATGTTGAACATGATTTATTTGCATTTGCTTAAAGGGCTGAACGTGCAAATGTAGACCGTTTATTGGCATTGTTCTGCATTCAATGTCATTCGAAGGCACAAAGATTACCTAATAGGCGTCAAAAGCCCAAATTGAATTAGAAAGGATTATTTATTCATAAAAAGTCGGAATTATTCTATATTCAATACCATTCAAAGGCACAAAGGTAACCTAAGAGGCATTAAAAGTCCAATTTGAGGCAGAAACGACCGCTTGATAGACGGGATGACACATAAGACGTATTTATCCTTTAGGCATTGTATAAAGGTATTTTTAAAATCATCGCGCGTAAAACGGTCCGTCGCATTATAGGATACATTTCTTATTTGACATGTATTTTTTGCATGAATTTGTCGGTGGCTCTAGGTCTCTTTCTACCTAAGTGAATCTTTTCCCCAAATTCAATCTCTAAATTCAAGTGCTAATCCATTATCTGTGGTCTAGGCTTTCTCTTAAGCTTACGTGTCATTTTTGCTTCAAGTCGTTGCTAATGTGCCTATACAGTTCTGTGCATTTCACCACTTTGGTAAAGTTGCTTCGTGCGTGAACACTAAAATTGGTCTAGAATCTGCATTAAGAAAAGTCAAAACGGCAAGCCAAGCTGAAAAATACTTTCCTCTGCAGCAAAGTCCTTTGAACCACCAGCATATGATACCGAGAGCATTCAGACAATTCCGTTCCCATACACGAGAGTCGCAACAAAGAAATCATATCATTATACGACCGAGCTCACAACCTCGCACTGTACCCAACTTACCCAATAAACAACCTCCTATCTGTCAAGACTTTCAACGACAATCTTGGCGAGTTCAACATACAAGACCTCGCACCTTTACTCCTTAGCTCGACCAAAAGATATTGCATTCAACAAACAAACTACTCCCTGGATACCCATTCTTAAATTCGATCCAACAAGATCTACACTTATCACTTACACAATTAATACCATGACACCACAAGACATACAATACTGAAACACAAAGTTCAGAGTCCGATTGACCAAAGCAAGACAACGGTACAACAAAAACCAACAAAGGAAAATTGCAACTCCCAAACCACAAAAACATTTTTTTGCATAAACCGATCCATCAAAATTGGCTCCGTGATTTTCCCAATCACAGCTATAATTTTGAGCAATCTCCAAATCCAGCAAAATCCAAACACCGAACTTCAGTCTGAATATGCAAATATCCACATACTCATAATCGTTGATATACCCAATCATCACACTAAAGGACGAATGCAGATTCTAGCCAATACATCGGTGTTCGGTGCAATGCAACCACCTTCTCTCAGTGATCTATCATAAACAATAAACTGGGGCAGAATTTTTGAGAATCCCCTCAAAAATTCCAAAAGACGCAAACTTTACACTGGGGCAGAAATTTTTGAGATTCCCTCAAAAATTTCAAGAAAGGCATCATAAGAGCAACACGATAGCCTTCTTAGCACATTGAATGAAGTAACAATGGCACTCTATTTGTCGCACTTTGCTTTATTTTTGTGTTGGCAGGATATACAGCCCGAAGGGTAGACAGCCCGATGAAGAAACGACGTGATAAGGGGACAGTCATACAAGATATAGCAGCAGAGTGCAACACAACAAATACGCAAGTTGACCTCCCCTAGAAACTCACACATTTTCTTTGATCGCAGTTTTCCACAGGTACTAAGTATACCTAACAACTCTTGCGAAGCAATATTCATCAATTTGACAAGCATAGAATCCACGTCGGTGGATATATAGGGTCCGCGTCTGTGGATATGACAAGCATAGAATCCATGTCGGTGGATATATAGGGTCTGCATCGGTAGACATCACATCAATTTGAGAAGTATAGAATCTATGTCGGTGGATATATAGGGTCCGCGTCGGTGGACATGAGAAGCATAGAATCTATGTCGGTGGATATATAGGGTCCACGTCTGTGGACATCACAGGCATAGAATCCATGTCGGTGGATATATAGGGTCCGCATCGGTGGACATGACAGGTATAGAATCCATGTCGGTGGATATATAGGGTCCGCGTCGGTGGACATGATATCATTTGAAGGAGCATAGAATCTGCATCGGCAGGTATATAGGGTTCGCAGTAGTGAACATAACAACAACTTGCAGCAAAGTATAAGGTCCGCATCGGTGGGCATAGCATTGGAAAGAAATTTGGTTCGCATATGTGGATGAAACATCAATCAAACAAGCATAAAACAAAACAACCACTCGGCTCAACAGGGAAGTTTACTTTATCTTTATCTTTATATTTATTGTATTTATCATGATTTTGCTGCAGGGTACTCCTCAATCTCTCCACAAACCCCTACACATTACTCTCACACCTGCTTCTAAAATCACTACCAATTGTGCAACGACAAAGCCTCAAATATACCTCAAGCATCATCCCAAGACCCATTTTAAAAGGCCTAATCCTACCGACAATGCTTTTGCTACACCCGCAAGCTGCCTATTTTGGCGAGTTCCAAAGCACTCAAAGTTACAATTTCATACTCGCACCAGTAGTCTACCTAATCCTTCCTTGTCAATTGGGTGTCAGTTTCGTATTCCGTACCCATCTACGTCAATCGTGCGTATTTTTGTGCTTAACCGTGCTCGTCTATTTGAATCGTGCGCATTCATAAAACTCACTCCCTAAAATGTTTCCATGCTCAGTCAAGGCAATAGCGAAGGTAAGATTACTCATTTATCGAGATGAAGTGGAAACTATGTACGTATAAACTCCTTTTTATGGGTGTGTAGTGCGCCACATTTTCATAACTAGGATGATTATAAGCCTCTTCTCCCACGTTCGATCTATTGATGTTATCTCATCTTCGGTAGTACATTTGTCTCATTCTTCATTCGTCTCTCCAAAAGGAAAAAGCATACACGAATCTAAATTGTGCATACTTGAATAAGTTTAGTCTCTACATCCAAAATTGTGCGTCATAAACATCTCACACAGGCAACATGCCCTTCTAGGACTACACATGACATGATTCTCGTGAAACCCGAGATATGTAGGCAACTCAGAGACCGGGGTTCGGCCAAAGACACCCCAAAACTCCCATTTTCCCTTTTCAATCATTTTGCCTACCAGTCGTTACAAAATCTGCTACACCGTCAACTACCTTTGCCCGAAGACTCTTTCATCATCCCTAGGCAAAGAGGGGCAGCTGTTGACACCCAACTTTGTCCCCCCTTTTTTTCTAAAATTGGCTATAATTTAACTTAAAGGTGCAATTTGACTATTTGTGCAAAATGTGCATTAGAAAGCATACACTTATGTGCGTTATCCCCTACTTATATATTACATACTTAAATTTGGCTATATTACGTAATTTTGCATCATTTAAGTTATTTGTCAAAATGTGTCTGTTTGTGCAGATTCTAATGCAATTATAGCATTT
This sequence comes from Petunia axillaris subsp. axillaris, assembly GCA_029990575.1. NCBI lineage: Eukaryota > Viridiplantae > Streptophyta > Magnoliopsida > Solanales > Solanaceae > Petunia > Petunia axillaris. The sequence continues at coordinate 3,293,055 of JARKNS010000001.1, read as the reverse complement.
AATAGATAATTGTGACTTATTGTGCAATTTAATGCATTTAATAAGTATTTGTGGTTATTTATATTTAATTAATTTAATTTGTATCCTAATTTGCTTTTGTGTGTGCATTTTGCTTTTTTATTTGTCTTATTTTGTACAGTACATATACGTATTTATATCTTTATTTATTTCGTACCTATTAATTTAATTATTAGTCCAATTTTGTTTGTCCCCTACCAATTTTATGTTTTATAATCCTGACATAGTTGTCCAAGTTCATATTCAAATTCTTACTTACATCTTTAACCTAGCCAAAGAAGGGCCCAGGTACATCCTTTACATATCCTTTTTCCTAAAACCAGTCTAAGTTCATCCTTCCCCAAATCTCTCCCTTAATCTTTTAATTATAACCAAATCCCAAAAATTACTCCCCTAATCTTTTTCAAATCCCTTCAATTATGCCTAAAATCCCCAACGGCTATATTCAAATACTTTTTCTCTATTTGGCAGGACTCATCTTTGTAAAAGGGGCTCTCTCTCTAGATTCATAGACAGAATCATCAGCAAACACAGTACAAGACATATACAAAAAATCAGTACAAAACACATCTCCACACACACACACCCCTTTTCTCCACAATACACACACCTCTTTTCTACACCTTAATCAGAAAACACATGCACATTTACATCCACACACAATCCTTTCTTCACCCTAGAAACACATACCATTAACACGGTACCACCATCTCCTCTGATCCTTTTACAGATCACACACCAAGATAATACATACGCACCCCCTCTTTATCTCATTCCCTTTAACATATACCCACATATCCCTACAAAACAGTACACGCCCACACCCTACTGGATACCCCTCTTCTCATCCTCTCTTCACCAACAACACACACCGCCACCTGCACACCTCAACACATTACACACACACACCTACAAAGAATAACAGAAACAGATTGAAAAGGGGGATCGAGAGGGAAGCATAACAGTGGTAGTATTAACAACCACCGGCAGTGGCGAAATAGCAGCGTCACTGCTGGAAAATTCAACACTGACAGAGTTTCGTTGTTTCTCCCCTATTTTGGTGGATCTGCGATTGAAACTGGAAGAGTTGGCAGGGTTGTAGCGACGCCGCTATGGGTTGGCAGTCGCTCCTCTGCCCTGCGTTTGTGGTGTTGCTATGTCCACTCCCATACCAATCGCTTAGCCTAGCCGATTTGGTTTTCTGCTGTTCCGTTCGCTGCTGGGTTTGGACCAACAACTTTTTCTTCGCTATTTCCATTTCCTATCTCGTTAATGTTTGCTTCTTCTGATTGATTTGCTATGTTGGTTTGCTAATGGAATACTGATGTTATTTCCTTTGAGAAGTTTCCTGCAGATTCACCTTTTGACGATTGGTTTGACCGTTGAGTATTCTCTCTAATTTTGGTTGATTGTGTGTAGACACATATTACACAAGTATGAGTCTTTCAAGTAAATATTTTGCAGCTTATGGCCTATGAAAATATTTCTTAATTTGAGGCCTACACACATTGAATTGACGGAAATACAAGGAATTGATGGATGCTACACCGATTAGGGCCAATGAAAAAATATATTTGCATATATTGAGGCCTCAGGACTAATTTGAACATGATACTACACTTAAACAGTCCCATTCCCATGTCCCTAAAAACAAAAAGGCGATGATGACGTGTATGAGCTCAATTGTAAAACAAGTCGGCGACCGAGTAGTGGGACCGGCACTTGGCATGGCAACACGACCGGCCGGTGTGTTCGCAGCCGTCCCGACGTCCCTAATCTCTTAGCCGATTCATACAAACCTGAGCCTACACTTTTACAAAATCTCTTTCCCCTTTATTTTAAATTATTATTATTATTATTATTATTATTAATCATTATTATTTACTAACTTAACTTTATTTATTTTTTGCGAGATACAATTTTGAAGGCGACGCTCCAAAAATGCCTTTTAATCGCACTACCTTTATTAATCTTCATTTTAGTATTATTATTATTATTATTATTATTATTATTATTATTATTAATTTGTTTTGATATACTAACTAATCTGTTTTATTTTGCTAGGTGCAATTTTCTAAGGAAGAAAATTTGTAGAAAAGACTATTTTTATTCACTTTTAATTTTTATGCCTAACTTATACATTGTTTAGTTCTAGTTTGAATCCCAATTATAAAATCTGGTCGGTAATCACATTTGGTGGAGCTTGAGAGGTGCCTAACCCCTTCCTCTCGAGTTAACTTGAACCTCTTACCTAAAATTTCTGGTTCGTAGACGAAGTTTCGGAGTTAATTGGTAAAATTGGCTAGAAACAAAATAGGTGCCCTAATACGCCTAGTTAAAAAATATGTTAGGTGGCGAATCCAACTCTTAACCTGTGAGTTACCCAATAAGTCGAGTCCTATTTCGAACTTTAACCGGTTCGGGTAAAAATAGGATGCGACACCCATAGCACTAGAGCTTGAACTCTTGGCAATAGCCAAGACTTGCAGAGACTTTCTCTGCAAATTGGCCACTACAACAGGGCTTGAAGTCTTGGCAATTGCCAAGAAGTCTTTGTAAGGTGCCCATTGCACCAGAGCTTAAACTCTTGGCAATAGCCAAGATTTGCAGACATTTTTTTTTACAAGTTGGCCACTACAATAAAGCTTGAAGTCTTGGCAATAGCCAGGGAAGTCTGTGTAACGTGCCATTGCACCAGAGCTTAAACTCTTTGCATAGCCAAGACTTGCAGAGACAAGTTACCCATTGCAGCAGGGCTTAAGGTTTTTGCAATTGCCAAGAAGTCTTTGCAAGATACCTATTTTCATAGATTTTCTACAAAGCTATCCAAATGAATGTAAGAGAGTAGGAATTTGAAGGAATCTAACCTTGAATCTTCATTTCAATGGAGGAATCTATAAAAGTTGTAGGTTTTTAGGGTTTAGATATTGTTTGAATGGAGAAAAGGAAGGGCAGGATAGTGTCGGTCTTTTTATTAGTTGTGAGGGGTATTTTCATCGGGAATAAGTTTCATTAAACTAATGGAGGACAGTTTTGCTAAACCACTGTTATTGAGGGCATTTCGGCGAACCATTGCTTCACGTGTCATATTTTTGCAATTGGGCCGCATTTTTTACTTTTTTTTTTGTTAAATGGGTTAACAACTCATTTTTTTATTGGTAATTGTAACAATTCAACTCTTATTTATTTAAGGCTCGTATAATAATTGTATAAATAAACTCCCCAACTATTTACCCGACCCTTTTTCCTTAGAGGTCCCAAATTCCTTATCTTTCTCATCCATTCTATTCTTTTAGAAATGGATTTGAGCGTAAATGGATTTCTCTTATCACAAGTCCTGTGATATATATGATACACATAGAAATGAACATCTTTGAGCAAGAAATCCCTAGTTGAACGATTCCCGATCAATATCATTAATCATACTGAAACTTACAAAGTTATCTTTTTGAAGATCGAAGAAATTCCCCGGATTTGATAAAAATTTGAATCTACTTTTGTCCTTTTAATTGACATAGTAACTACCATAGTATGGTATCTTTTTGGACTTGTTAACTTTAAAATAGCACTGTTCAGCACATATTCTTTATTCATGTATATGAGATCTAAACGTCAAGTTATATCTCCAAAAACAAATATCATTGTGCCAATACAAAGAAGACAACTCTAAAATCATACATGAACAACTAAAGCAAAAATTTTCAATTGGTAGTCGTCAAGTTGCAGAGACCTTCTTAGCAAGAAGAATAAGTACGCTGTTAAGCAAAAGCTGCTCAAAAGGTTGTTAAAAGCAAGAAATTACATTATGGATCTATTAATATATATTAGTCTTTTTCAATTTTTAATTGATGAAATATGAAAACCTATTGAGATTTTAAATTTAACATGGATTTTATTTTCGTTTATAGTAAAAAAGTACAAAAAGATATTTTTAAAATACTTTTTCGTTACAACTGTTAAATGAGATGTAAACTTCAAATGTCAGACTATATACTATATAACAACATCTCATTATAGCAACCATAAAAATTTTAGACAAATATTACCACTATAGTGAGGTTTGACTGTAATGTAACTTAATTTTTGTATAATCTAGTTACAACTACTGAGACTTATTATATTTTATTATTTCTTCTTTTTTTTTTGTTTGTTACAAGTTAAATTTGGTGTGACATATAGGTCATAGGTTCAAGCCGTGGAAACATCCACTGACATCAGGATAGACTGCGTATATCACACCTTTAAAATATGATCTTTCCCCGGACCTTGTGTGAACGCGAGATGCTTTGTGTACTGGGCTGCTCTCACGTTGCTTCGCCATTTATTTTGTTTAACTTATAAATGTCTTTAGCAATTAATCATTTAATTTTATACGAAAAACGTTCATACAGTCGATGCATTATAGGAAAAATTATATAAAAAGTACAAAATGGGAATTTTTTTCCAATATATAGACACATTTTGGTACAATAACACAATATAGAGGAAAAAGAAATTTAATTATAAAACCTAGCGAACGTGTATAAACCCTATACATAACGAAACCCTAGTCTCCTCCTATCATTTCTCCTTCCTCCCTCCTCCACTCCCAATCTACCGCCGCCGGACCACCCCCCACCCGCCGCCGCTCCAACGACAGATTTTTGCTGAAAAAATACATTTTTAAATTCCTCTCTATACCCTCTTTCCATTTTCGCTACTATTTTTCCTAAATTCCTATGGAATCGGCGTAAATCTAACTTCAAAGTTTCGAACAACATCTAAATCCGGTAGGTTTTTACATCTTTCTTATCGTTCCACCATTCTCCTTCATTTGACATACCCCGATTCCCTATGTTTGATATTTTTTCGTTCAAATATAATATTTTATTGACCAAAATTTGGTGTTTTCCGGCTACATCTTATGTTTCTCGATCATTTTTTATGTTTTTCGATCAGATTTAGTATTTTCCAGTAAGATCTGGTTTATTTTTCTTACTTTTATTTTATTGTATCTCATTGGATCTCCACTATTTTTGTACTGTATCTAACCGTTTCTTTATTTTTGCATTGTTTCAACACTATTTGCGCACTATTTGCGCACTGTTTCTGCACTATTTTCTGCATTATTTCTGCACTGTTTTTACATCTTTTATGCAATGTTTCTGACTATTTCTGCAGCTGGCGACAAGGAGGAGGGATGTGCTGTAGAGGCTAGAGATTTTCTTTTTTAGTTATTTGTAGCAATTTATATATAAAAATATTGTTATATTTTGTAATATCAATTATATTACTATATTTTTATACAAAGTGTGCAAGATTTTATACAAATATAACAAAACCTCATTTTATATTGGCGACAATTTAATCACCTTAGCTTATAAGGTCATGTGGTTCTTTCTCTTTTCCCTCCCCCTGTTTTATTTACAGTATTTCTTTTGTCCTAAAATTCGATACATGCAATTCTAAGCAATTTGTCACACGGGAAATACTTGCCTGACCTTTATCTTAGATATTTTAGAGTGAGCTGTGTGTTCAGTATGAAAATTATCGAATATCCAACAGTTGGATTTGGAAAAAAAAATTATAAATAAGTTCTTGATATTCCCCTTAAAAGATAGTGTCCTTGAAGACATCTTCATTGAAAATTATAAAAATTGTCACATTGAATATGCGAAAGTTGCACTATTACATGATTCGGAAAAAGGTGTATAGATCCATGCACATTGTGTGCTACTCTACTTGCAGATTAGCACTCAGATTTCCAATCTGCATCTTTGTTCTTTTCTTCTTATTATTCTTTTCTTATTATTCTTTTTAATTAACTTTTGAAAACTATGATAGAAAAGGTGAGACAAGATTTGATCATGCCATCTAAGCAAACCATCCACCTATACACCTTGCCAAGTGGGGACCCATGTGGACACCTATATCAGTCCTTGCCCCTACAAAGCTCCAAGTATTTTACATGCAAGAACATGTTGACTACTCAATTGTTTTAACCAAAAAAATTAAACTTTACAATCATAATTAATAAAACTTTAAAAGAGAAACAGAGGGAATGAAATTCTATTTGACAACAATGGATTAGTGGAGCTAAATAAAATTACTGTTGCGCAAGTAATCATCTACTTTTCACCAAGTTAGCATTGGACAAATCTCAAAAGAGCCTTGACAATTTCTTTCTTTCCCGTTTGTTAAAAATTAAAAAAAAAAATAGAGAAATAATAAGACTCCAAAGAAATAAATGGAGAAAAAATTACTTTATGCAATGCTCATTTTTCCAACTGCAAGGGATAGATATCAAAACTTCAATGCAATTCTTTTAGCCATTTACTTATTTGGTAGAATAATTAAAGTCAAATGTTAATAACTACATTTCGATTATCTGAATTTTCATTTGATTCGAGTGGCCTGTAATCTAATTATACATAAATGATAATTATTGACTTTTTACTTTATTTTTCTATCCGTTACAAATTACATAGGACATCTAATGGTAATACTAATGATGTTGATTTTCTAAAATATTCCGTAGTTTATATTTTGTAATTATCTTTAAGATAGAAAATACGAATACCAAAATCACACGTTCGATATAGTCATAGTACAAATTAAATAGGGTATATAGTAGTTTGATTCAAGTTCTTTGTTCACTTCCTCTCTTTTTTAATTACCCATCCTATCTCTAATAGTTACTTTTTGAATCAATTAAGTTAAATTAGCACTGAAACGTCCTGCATCATAAATTTCTTTATATTCCTTTTGTTTTTGAAAAAAATAAGACTCCAAAAAAAAAAAAAGTTCTCGTTAATGGCAAGAAACAAATATCAAATTTCAAAGCAATTCTTCTTGTCATTTACTTATTTGGTACAATAATTAACATCAAATATATTAATAACTACTTCTCGATTATCTGAATTGTCAATTGATCCGAGTCGCCCGTAATCTAATTATACATAAATGATAACTATTGACTTTTCACTTTATTTTTCTATCCATTACAAATTACAAATTACAAATTACATATGACAGCTACTGCTTATGATGTTGATTTTTAAAACTATTCCGTAGTTTATATTTCATAATTATCTTTTAAGATAGAAAATACGACTACCATAATCACACGGTCAATATAGTCATAGTACAAATTAAATAGGGTATATAGTAGTCTGATTCAAGTTCTTTATTCACCTCCTTTTTTTAATTGCCCATCGTGTCTCTAATAGTTATTTTTGGACCAATTAAGTCAAATTCGCACTGAAATGTCCTGCACCATAAATTTCTTTATGTTACTTTTGTTAAAAAATAAAAAAATAAGACTCCAAAAAAAAAGTTCTCATTAACGGCAAGAAACGAATATCAAATTTCAAAGCAATTATTTTTGTTATTTACTTATTTGGTAGAAGAATTATTATCAAATATATTAAAAACTACTTCTCGATTATCTGAATTCTCTGTTGATTCGAGTCGCCCATAAAATTATACATAAATAATAAATATTGACTTTTCACTTTATTTTATATCCGTTACAAATTACATATGGTAGCTAATGCTTATGATGTTGATTTTTTAAGCTACTACATAATTTATATTTCGTAATTATATTTTAAGATAGAAATATGAATACAAAAAATCACACGTTCGATATAGTCATAGTACAAATTGAATAAGGTATATAGTAGTTTGATTCAAGTTCTTTGTTCACCTCCTCTTCTTTTTAATTGCCCATAGTGTCTCTAATAGTTACTTTTTGGACCAATTAAGTTAAATCCATACTAAGACGTTCTGCATCATAAATTTCTTTATGTTCCTTTTGTTAAAAAAGAAAAAATAAGACTCTAAAGAAAGAAAAAAAATTATGTTGCATGAACAATGCTAAATCAATTTAACAAAAAGTAATCATTTTTTTTACATAATTGATGCGTACTTTATACATGATGTTGCACACTATGTGCATACTATGTACATAATTTGTGCATACGGACTATAACGACTATTTATGTAAAATTTCCAAAAGAAATAAGTTGTCGTTAATGGCAAGAAACATATATCCATTTTTTTATGGTAAACTGTAAGTACCGTAAATATCAACAACCGCACTATAACCTAAAGAGCATTCTTACTATCCTGATCCTTTTGTATCAGAACCGCAGAACCTCAGTCATCACACTATTACAAATCTAATTCAAAACTAATACTAACCTACTGATTTCTTTTAACAGGATACAAAGTAGACAATTTAAGCTAACACAGAAGAAAATGGAAAGCAAATCAAACTGTAAGCAATACTTAACCTATATTACTCCTATTGCTATTTCTAGGTTCTTCTTCTCTGAGTAGTCTGTCAACTAATACATTGTATCTTCTTACCATCTTCTTTCCTCTACAACTTCTTATTCTTTCCTTAATGTCCCTCTGGATACCTTTCACTATTTCATTCAGGGACACTGTGGGCTGGCCAAAATTTATCCCATTCCTTTTTTCCAAGTGTAATACACATCATCACTGCGTAATGCTGCAGTGATTAGCTTCTTTGTCTTCTTCCATCTTCTGTGTTGGATCCATTCCAAGACCTGGCTTGCCGGTTTGCTTGGTAAGGGTATGCCACTCCATTGGTTCAGAGCACTCAAGATTTTCTTAAACCATATGTATTTATGAAAAAGGTGATATGTAGTTTCAAGCACTTGACTCTGACACGGGCAGCATGTATAGTCTTCACATTGCATTTGCATTTTCTGCCTCCTTGCTCTTGCCAACAGTCTGTCCTGCACTACAAGCCACATTATGAATCTATGCTTAGGCAGTGGTAGGTTTGTCCAAATAAGTTCTGCATTTGGGAGTTTTGTTAAGTTCCCAAAAAGCTTGTGATAGCTACTCGTCAGTGAGTATACCCCTGTGCTTGTGAGCTGGTATCTACCATTGGCATACCAGTGTTGCATTTCAGTTTTTAGCTTGTTAAGCTGTCTCCAGTACCAACTACAATCTGAGGGAGGATAGTAGGCCCATATGCTTCTTTGGTGCTTCATATAGACTTTATGGACCCACTTTACCCACAGATCATCCTTCTTCTCAATAAGTTGCCAAAGCAGTTTGCCTACTGCTAATATGTTCCACAACAGGCAACTCCTGATGTTAAGGCCACCATATTGCTTGGGTACACAGATTTTCTCCCAAGCTACAAGCATTACTTTTCTTCTCTCAACTGTTGAACCCCACAAGAAAGCTCTGCACCTGCTATCCACCTCTTTGACTATGCTTTTTGGGAGTATAAAAACTGCACCCCAGAAGTTGTACACTGAGAACAATCAACATTAATCACTTGTAATCTTCCTGCATATGATAGTTTTTTTGCATAAGCCATTTTGATTCTGCTTGTTATCTTCTCCACCAGGTGGTAACATTCAACCGTATTCTATTTTTTGGTAGACAAAGGTAGCCCAAGGTACCTAATAGGAAATGATCCACTCTGGAAACCAGTTCTATTTAATAAGAGTTGTTTATCTGCTTCATTAACTCCAGCAATAAAGATGCTAGATTTATCTATGTTTGCTATCAAACCTGACACCCCTTTGAAATGCTGCAATGCCTCCATGACTCTATTTACTGACTTAATATCACCTTTACAGAAAATCATTAAGTCATCTGCAAAGATTATATGATTCAACTTATTCTGTTTACACATGGGATGGAATCTAAAGTCTGGTAAGTCCCCCACTGCTTTCATCGCCCTAAAGAAATATTCCATAGCCAGCACAAAGAGCGATAGGATCCCCTTACCTCAACCTGTCTTCCCAGCAAAGAAACCACATTTCTCCTCATTTACTCTCACAAAAAACATAAGAGAGGTGACACAGGCCATTACTAGGTTAAAAAACTGCTTCGGGAACCCATACTCTTTTAAGACACTCTCCAGAAAGTCCCATATCACCATGTCATAAGCTTTCTTAAGGTCTATTTTCATCACGCATCTTGGTGATGCATTGGCTCTATTGTAGTGCCTTAGGATATCATGGCAAATTAACACATTATGTACCAGTGATCTATTTTGGACTAAAGCAGCCTGGTTCCGTGCTACTAGTTCAGGCACTGTACTCTTGAGCCTTTTGCAAATCATTTTAGATATGCATTTATACAATACATTACAGCAGGATATGGGCCTAAATTGTGTGACTGATACTGGTACACTCACTTTAGGTATCAAAAAATTATAGTGATGTTCAATTGTTTCAGCAGCTTACCTGACTTGAAGAAGTCTAGTACTGCTGCAGTAATGTCCACTCCAACAGTATCCCAGCATGCTTTGAAGAACTCACTCCTATAGCCATCAGGTCCTGGGCTTTTAACTGATGAAATAGAGAACATGACATTCTTGACATCCTCTACATTGTATGGCTGCAACATTTGCAACTTCATCTCCATGTTCAAAGTTCCACCTCTTGCTATGAAATTAGTGAACACTGGTACCTATCAGGCATACAAGTGCCTAGCAGATTTTTGCAATATTCAACAAAAGCTGCTGCTACTTCACTTGGTTCTTGCCTGACTATTCCCTCCTCATCTTGTAGCTGTAGTACCATTTGCTACAATTTTATGTGCTTTAAAACTGCATGGAAATGCTTGTTATTATCATCACCTAGTCTTATCCATGTTGCTTTACTTCTTTGCTGCAAGAATAACTCAACTATGTAAGAGGTCCTTTTGAAGGTGTGATACTTTTCTTGTTCATCCAGCTGCAATGTGGTATCACCTGGTGACAACTACAACTTCTCTTGTGCCTAAAATAGTTGAGTTCTGGTTTGGTTAGCCTCTTCAATCACCTGGCTAAAAGCTTGCTCCTGAAGCCCTTTCAGTCTCTTCTTTAGGAGCTTTAGTTTCTGAACAACCCTATACATGTGACAGCCTTGTATATCAGTCTCCCAACCTTGCTTAACTATCCCTTGAATCTCTAGATGAGCTGTCCAAGCATTACAAAATTTAAAAGATCTTCTCGTTCTGTGCACCTGGTTCATACTTTGAACTAGGATAGGTTTGTGGTCACTAATCCCTTTTGGGAGGTAAGTTGCAGAACATTCCACCATTTGTTCAAGCCACCTAACATTTATAAATTCCCAATCAGTCTTTGAGTATACTCTTGTCTCTCCCTGCCTGCCAGCCATTCTAAGAATACCTCACTCCATTATTTGGTAGTTCCACTAACTCACAAGCTTCAACACAGTCATTAAATTCCATAAGGTCATTCATTGCCACTGGATTACCTCCTAATCTATCCTCATTTCTCAGAACTGCATTAAAATCCCCAAGGATGCACCATGGCTCGTCATAACTCCTATTAATAGTTGTCAGAGTGTTCCATAGTCCCAGTCTTTCCTCTGTAGTATTATGGGCATATAAAAATTTCAGCAAAAACCTGCATTGCTTGGGTATAAACCTTACTTTGCAAGTGATCTGTTGATCTGTATAGCAAATCGGCTCCACCTCATATAGTTCAGGTTTCCAGCACACTATCACCCTTCCATTGTAGTGCTCTTCTAGGTTATGTACATACTCCCACCCTTTCATAGTTTTCTGGATAACTTTGTCAACAACATTTCTTTTTAATTTTGTTTCTAATAACCCAATTACCCCTACTTCTTTTTCATTACAGAGTAGCTGCACCTCCTTCTGCTTATTGAGGCCATTTAGGCATCTTATGTTCATGCTCAACAGTTTAACCATGACCTGAGGGAGGTATATCAATGCCTCCCTCATTATCACCCTCATTTCTATCTTCTGACCTCTGCGATCATCTCAGAAGCTAGTGCAGTAAAGGTATTGCCCACTGGTACTTGCCCCTTAGCTACATACTTGTTTGATCTTATGTGCCTACCACCCTTGCTCCCAGAAATAATCCATCTCTCATTATATTGCCTGTTACTCTATTCTGCAGCTACTTCCTTGTTGTCATCCTTGATCACTTCTTTCTCATTCACATTCATCACTTCTATGTCCTTGTGAACCACAGTTGTAGCTCTAGGTGACTGATTCTTACCCAAGGTAATGCTGCTTGATCCCCCTTGAGTTTGATGCTATTTAAGGATCACTTGTTTCCCCCCTCTTTCACTTGCTTTCCCCCCCTTAGCACTTCCATTCACCTTTACCTTGTTCCTCTTGCAATCAGTCTGAGCGTGACCATACTTCTTGCATACTTCACATACTATTGGCTTCCAGTCATATTGAACCTGCTGCTCAATGATAATTCCTCTTTCATTCCGGAAAGTTATCACATCAGGCAAGTTGGCATTCACAGTCACCTCTATAAGCAGTCTAGCAAAGTTTAACCCATTTTTCTTCTCAGTATTTTTGTCAACCATGAGAGGTTTGCCTATCAGGCTATTTATCTTACTCAAACCACTCACACTCCAATATTTGAAAATCTAGCCCTGGGAGCTTGATCCAAATAGGTGCAATGTACATTTCTTCCCTGTTAAATTCCATATCTGGATTCCATTCCTTGACGATGAATGACTTGTTGTCAAAGTGGTATATCCCGTTGTAATACAACCTCCTTCCCCCCATTGTGTCAAATCTCACTAACAACACTTCATTTTTCAGCATAACAACTTTATTGATTCCATGCTTAGCCCACATACACTGGACATAACCATTAAGTACAGTAAATGGAGGATAGACTCCTAATACATACCCTACTATAGTTGTACTCCAATATTGCACTTCAGATTCTATATCCTCTAGATCTAAAATTCCAATAGACTTCTCACCTTGAATTTCTGGTTTGATGTAATCCAGCTTGAAACCAACATTTGAGAGCTGACTGATGTCGAAGTTATCCCAGACTGAGGCCTTAGGAGCTGCCGTTGTGGTATTTCCCAGCTTGTCTGCTTTGTCTACCTCTTCCGCCCAGCTAGAGGATGTTGACATCTGAATTACATGATCTCATTCCTTCACTCTGCCTTTGGAGTTAGCTAAATTTGTTTTTGGACTATTTTGTTTCGACTTTGGACTGGTTTGAACTGTTTTAGGATTCTCATCACCCTCTCTAAGCGGCGAGTCTTGGTTCTGCCGGCCTTGGTTTCTCGTCCCCTTCATCGTGAAGTGCACAGGTTAGCACCCAAGCTGGTTGGTTGCTATCATGCGCAGAGAGAGAGAGAGAGAGAGAGAGAGAGAGAGAGAGAAAAAAAAAACGACACTTCTCGATATCAAATTTCAAAGCAATTCTTTTTGTCATGTACTTATTTGGTAGAATAATTAACATCTAATATATTAATAACTACTTCTCAATTATCTGAATTCTTAGTGGATTCGAGTCGTTCATAATCTAACTATACATAAATGATAACTATTGACTTTTCACATTGTATTTCTGGCCATTACAAATTACACATGACATCTAATGCTTATGATGCTGATTTTTCATTTCTTTGTCTAGTTTATTTCTCGTAATTATATTTTAAGATTGAAAGATACAAAATACAAAAAATCACACGTTCAATATAGTTGAAATACAAATTGAATAAGTTATATACTACTAGTTTGATTCAAATTCTCTATCACCTTCTTTATTTTCGTTCCCCATCTTATTTGTAATACCTGCTTTTTAGTATCGACTAATTCAAATTCACATTGAGAAGTACACTTTAGAGTTAAAGATGTTTCGTATTTAAGGTGACTAGGCTCCATATGGAGGGATACTTACCGCCCTTTTGGTCCCGTTCTCAATATTAACCGGTCCACTACTATTAAAAAATGAAATAATAGAGAATACTAATACTCCCTCTATCCCAATTTATGTGGTACTTTTCATTTTCTGAGATTCAAACGACATGAATTTTGACCAACATTTTAAGATGTATTTTTTCACCAAAATGACATGAGAAAAGTTGTAACTTAAAGTACGTTTCAAGTAGTTTTTAAATATATAAATTTTAATATTAAAATATTGAGTTAATTTAATCTAATATAGCTATAAAATTTAGCCAAATTGACTTTCGAAAAGCGAAAAGTCCACATAAATTGCGACGGAGGGAATAGTAAATAAAACTCTACAAATAAAAGGAAAAAAAAAAAAAAAAAAAGACAAGAAAAAGAGAGTGCCCCTGTTCAACAGTAGCCAGTTCTCCCTGTTTGCCTGCCTATATATACAGCAACAACAATAGTATAAAAAAGAAACATTAAAACAATAGTAGCAATTATTTGGAATGAAGTACTAATATTCAAAACCCTTCTCCTAAGTCTTCTTCACAATTTCCCTCTTTTCCCTCTTAACATATATATAGAGTTATACAAGAAAGATTGTTGGTGGTGAAGATGAGTGGAAACAAGAGTAGGGTTACCATCCCAAGCAGCGTTCAAAAAACAATAGAAAACATAAAGGAAATAACTGGGAAAAATCACAGTGAAGATGACATTTATGCAATGCTTAAAGAATGTTCTATGGATCCCAATGAAACTGCCCAAAAACTCCTTTTTCAAGGTCTGTTTTAAATCTTGTTTATTTTTGTGATCCCCCTTTCTTTTATTTTTTTTGTCTTGATTACTCTATATACTGTTTTTCTTGAGCCGAGGGTCTATCGGAAACAGTCTTTTTATCTCACTCGAGGTAGGTCGAGGCAGGGGTAAGGTCTGCCTACACCCCACCTGTCCCCGACCCCACTTGTGGGATTCTGGGTATATTGTTGTTGTTTTTATTTTTTATTTTTTGTAGGTTTATACTTTTTGCGCTCAATGTTTTCGTCTCGTGGTAAAAGTTCAGCTTTTTATGTATGGGTTAGGTGCACGTCTTTAGAAGACGAAACATCTGTATTTAAGTGGAGGGGTAGACCATTATCCACCGAGTTTCGGAAAAAGAAAGTCTTTTGATGTAGCAGCCTAGTGGTAAGGGTTTAGCTTTTGATGTATGGGTTAGATGCACGTCTTTGGAAGACAAAATGTCTGTATTGAAGTAGAGAAGGGTGGAGGGGTAGGTCATTTTTCTCCGAGTTCCGAAAAAAAAAAGAAAACTTTTTTTGATGTGTTTCTTCCTTCATTTTTCTTAGGTTGGGGGGTGGGGTGGGGAGGTGGGGGTTTGAGGGTTTATTTTTGTTGGGCGGTACTGTAATAAATTGGGTTTTGATGGTAGACGATATCTTTGTGTGAAAAAAGTTGTCTTTATTTGTTGTGGTACTCCATGCAGCTTTGCAAGAATCCGTCCCTTTGTTTTAACAGATATGGCTGCCTCCAAAAAAAAAGAAGAGGAATAACTTATGCCAATTACATTGAGAGAGCATCTAGATTTAGAGAACCCTCAATTTGCCTTAAAATGAAAAATTTTCAGGTGTAGAATGAGTTGAGACCGATTGAGGACAAATAATTCATATAGCCGGCTGGCAGCTACTTATTATCAAAGAAAGGAAGAAAAAAGCCGGTCCCAATAGTTTGAGATTGAGAAATAGTTGATTGACAGATTACAATCTTATTTTTCGTTGACCGTAACATTTGGGCAGTTGTGTTTTGGTTATAGGGAAGGTTTAGCCACACTCCTCACCCTCTATTTGGTGCACAACAGAGTTCTCGATGAAGTTTGTGTTTAAAATAGTAACCAAGTACTTAAGCTCGCTTGGTTACATGTATAAGATTAAACATTCATGGTATAATAATCGTTAATATTATATATGACGTTTGGTATGAAGTATAAAATTTTGCATTACCAGTTTCTTTTTTTTGAAAAGGTAATAAGCATTACCAGTTAATCTCCATATCACCTTATATGACCTTTGGTTTACAGAACTAAAGGCTGAATATCTTATGCAGAGTTTAATACCAGAAACCAAACACTGTATAATCAATACGGGTATAAGTTATACGAGTATTTCTTTATGGGATAGAAGCAGTACGTGGATAAGAACATCTAAAAACAAAAATACCCTTACAATAGATAATCCCTAAATAACAATCATCTTATTATTTGTTCACTGTATAGCAAGCCAAATCCATGTGTTATTTATTCTCCGTATAACAATTCTCACATTATTTATTTTGCAAATAATAGTCCTCGTATATTTACCAATTCACGTGTGCCCCCAGGCTTTGGTCTTGTGTCAAGGGCTCAGTTTGTGATGTGAGATTTAGGCGAATGTGACAGTTTCGAACCCTACCACAAACAAAAGCCTGGTATAATTAGGTGGAGAAGGTTGGATAGGCAGGCTCATTATCCACCGAGTTTTGAACTGTGGGTCACTGGCCCTTGGGGATACCTCGGTTATCCAAATAAAACAATTCAAATTCATGTATTATCATTCTTGTATAACTAAATCATTCAACCAAACGATCATAAGAGGGTCATGGGGTTTTCTTTCATGCTTCATAATTATAGTATAATTTATGATGGTAGGGTCTGATGTCTTCTTTCAAAGAAATCTGAACGTTTAAATTATAGGAGCATAAAATTCCGGTTTCTCGATTTTCTTGTGTTGCTGATTTTTTAGATGAATTTAGTTACATGCGCTAATAACCGAGCTATTTCATGGTTGTTATCTGTCTAATTGGCAATT
Source organism: Petunia axillaris subsp. axillaris (assembly GCA_029990575.1). NCBI lineage: Eukaryota > Viridiplantae > Streptophyta > Magnoliopsida > Solanales > Solanaceae > Petunia > Petunia axillaris. The sequence goes on along the minus strand of JARKNS010000001.1, from coordinate 3,276,529 downwards.
TAAAGACTTTCACGTAAAGAATGCATGGTCTTGTTTAATGTGTTCTCTCCTAAGATATTCTTGGAGTTTAGCTCTTTTTATAACTACACATACTGCTGACTAGTCTTCCTTGGCTTTAGTGGTTGATTAAATGCAGCTCCTCCACTAGGTCAGGAGTTCAAAACTAGCTTGAGACCATGTTCCTAAACTAGACTGCTCCAGCCAGGCTCTTCTCATTGTTATGTTTCCTATCTATGACAATATTAATTTTTTCTCTTTACTATCTAATTCATTGGGTTATCTACAGATACATTCCATGAAGTAAAAAGGAAGCGCGACAGGAAAAGAGAGGTATGGTTAGTTACCTATTTTCATGCTTACAACCCTCTCCGAGAAGACTCTTAGGGCATGAAATAATGCTCGCCTGATTTGCTTGTAAATTTCTCATAGACATGGTGCATCATGCAGATTTTGTGTTTTCTCATTAGCATTTTATGTTTTTTGGGTGGGGGATTGGTAAAGTAAGGATCAGCTGATTGTAGGCGTCCAAAGAGTTTAACATAGTGCACACATATTGCCAAGCGAGTATACTAGCTGATGCAGAACATTGAACCTACGGTGGTGGAGCTATTTATTGCCTGAAACTAATGTAATGTACCATCTAATTCAATCCCCTTGCGATGATGTTGTCGTTCAACATGTGTGAATCCTTCTCTGTAACTACTGTCATCATAGTTGCAAGTTAGCTGGTTTGCTTAATAAAATAATATACTTTTTACGGTGCACAAGATGTCTATTTGGTTTAATTAAGCTGACTAATTCAGTAAAATCTGGAATATGAAAATAGGCATGAGCACCTTGGCTGAATTGGTTCATTCTTTGCTCTTGCGGGGACCCCATGCATGTCAAATGAGTTTATTTTCCTTTAGACTTCAATGCTATTGTTCAATTTGGTATCAGCATTTTGCTTCAATTGCTCCACATGTTTTCTCTTGAGGACTCAATAAATGTGAGTGCTAGATGACATGCTTCCTTGGCCTTTTGTGTGCTTCGTTATTGTTAATAGTTTGATTACCTTTTTGCAGAATGTGAACAAGGAGTCTACTGAGCCAAAGTGGAAACCAGCTATGCAGGGGAGGGCGAACAAGGGAAGTCGGGGAAACTTTACTTCTCGCCATGCATCACTTGGTAAACATCCGTTATTGTTATTTTCCTGTATTTATGATCTCTTATGCTGCTGCTTAACCTGGTGATTTCATATTTTTCGTTCTCCTGATATTCTGATTTTTGTGTGCTTTTTAATTAATTGACCTACTTTCCTTTTTGTTTCATGCACCCTTTCTGCGAAATGACAAAAGGCTCTCCCCTGTAGGATTCAAATTAATGCTAAATAATGCTACTGTATGTTATTGTGATCTTGATGTCGCATCTAATCAATAATGGGTCACATTATGCCTGATACATTTAAGCACATTATAAGTTGTTTAAAAGATTATAACTTATACACATTTTAACTCTTGAAGTCTTTGCACTGGTCAAACAGTAATTAGGAGGTCGAATATTCTGCCTTTTCAGCCATGGGTAGGCTTTGAACAATTGACTTAACTTACTGAGACCTTTTCCTTTACATTGGGAGAATTTTCACTATATCATTTAGATTGAATCTTATGAGCCCCTCTTTCTCTATCGACTCATAATTCATGTGTATGTGTTTTTTCAGATGCTGGTGGTGGAAGGATCTCTGCATCTGATAAGGAAAATGGCGCTAGTCAAGTTTCTGATAAGAGTATCAACCCATCTTCTGTGCCTACTGTTGAGGCAAAAAATACCTCAAGGTATTATTGCTGTTTTCGGATTTTGCTTCATATGTGTGGTTACAGCATATGCTTGCTCCTTGAATTGCCAGTGTTATTCACTCCAGATTACAAATACTATGGTTTAGTGCTTTCTATACATTGTTGGGTTTCAAATTATTCTGCGGTCTGAAGTTCTTTTGGTTGTTTTCAGCTCATCAAGTGGCAGAGCCAATGGGCCTGGTGGTGTAGCTTTTGGGAGTAACAATGTTGTACAGGGTGCGCATGCATCAGCAGGAAGAGTGGTTAAGCAATCTGAAGCCCCTGCAGGTGCTGGTTCTGTTAAGTTGGAGGGACCATTGCATGCCCCCAGTCATCATGCGAACAAAAGCCCCAAAGTGTCTGCGGCATCCAGGGATATGCTTGGACAGAAGATGCCGATCTCCGCCATTTCTTCAACGTCCTTCTCTTCACTGCCTCTGTCAGGAGCTCATTTTTCAGCATCAGATCCTATTCTATTGCCATCTCATGATTCACGACCACCTGGTGCAGTAGGTACAATTAGAAGGGAAGTCGGTGGCCACCGTACTCCATCCGAACATGTTTTGACCAACTTGCATGAGAGCAAGACAACCACTGGTAAGCCTTGCAGACTTGTTTGAAATTTATATGTCCTTATATTTCAACAGTCTTGATACTATTGTATCATCGTTTGGTTATTGTCATTGTTTGGGGGAGGGTTTAGGGAAACAGACTTCTCCTCCAGTTAATAAAGTTGCTTCTGCCTATATCTGGATAGCAGCTTCTGACTCTAGAAGTTCGACTGTGCAAGTAAACCTATCAACCAAATCCCAGGGGCCGGAAAAGAATCAGGTTCCAGAGTCCTTACAAAGTGCTTCTTCAGCTCAGGGTGTTTCTTCTCTTAGTAGACCTTCGTCTAATTACAACAACCGACCACCAGTGATTGGGCCACAGAAAGGTATAGTACTTTTACACGTTCTATACTCTATACATTAGTGTATTTATGTTCTTCACTCCCCTCGATAATAGATGCTTTTAATTGATGTTGCTACTGTATTTGTTACTAGCGGTGCCTATGAGATGATTGAAGTACTCCTTGTTTTCCCTGTAATCACATGCTTAACGTTTTTCTTACCTTTTCTTTTTGTACTTGGTAAGAAGTTTTAAACCTTTCCTGACTGATTTTCCGGCACCTGAGTGATGAAAGGTCATCTCCTATTCTCATTTGCAATTGCAATCGTCTTCTCAATTTCTCATTTATTTGTGCCTTCCAGTTTGTACTACTTCTTGTGTCTATTGTCCTAGTAGAGGGTCAAGTGCACTAGTAATCTTCAATTCTCCAAAATAAGATGATCAGATGATGCTTGTTGCTAGTGAAGTCAGGGACCTGGTCCATGCTTAAGTCGGCTGCTTTGTACAAGTTGGAAGTATTGTCTCTTTGTTTAACTAATTCTTTGTATTTCTGGAATAAGAAAACCCAAAAAGTTTTATTTCAGATATTGATTACTATAATTCTCCATATGACTTATGACTCGATAGTTCATGGTTTGAGGCTTTATAGCGTTGTGATATCTTGCTGTGTGTTAAACTTTGTTGCAGCTGTTAAATGGGGAGGGAGTAAAGAGCTAATTGCATGTAATTAGAGTTTCTTACTTGAACATTCTGCTAAACACTAGTCTTCTGCATTTCTCTACAGCTGGTCCTGCTAAGGAATGGAAGCCAAAGCCTACAAACAATAATATTGCTCAGGGTTCTGTGGCATCTGCTGCTGGTTCATTTGGTGTTTCTACAGTTCCTGCTGAAGTCAATACAAATTTGCAGACTCCGGCTGTGGATGTTGAAACAAAAGAAGGGACTTTGGAACTGCACCAGAAGTTAGAAAAAACACACATTTCAGATATCCAGAATGTTATTATCCCTAACCACTTTCATGTGCCTGAGGCTGATAAACTTGGGTTCTGTTTTGGAAGTTTTGAGACTAGCCAGGGTTTATGCATAGGCCCCAACGAAGCTGCTGAGGGTCAAAAGACTCCATCACTCTCAGGAACTTCTGAGGGTGTTGATGAGATGGGAAATGAACAATTTTCCAGGTCTGTCTCGCTTTCTCTCCCTTCGCAATCCCTCTCCTCCCTTGCCTATGGAAGCTTTTGTTAGTTCTTCTTTTAGCCTAGGAATCGAAGACTAGGATGACTAGTATCGGTCTATATCTCCTGTCACAAGTATAATCAGTGTGGAGAATATTGAATGTTTTGTTTTTGTTGTTTTATATGGCACAGCAGATAGAAGAGAAATACATATACTAATTTGATTGATGCCAATGTAGGTTGGAGGGGCTTCTCCAGTTTGAAATGTATACACTTACCTTATGAAAGATGCTTTATGCATTTTGGGGGGGGGGGGGGGGGGTGTTTGTAAGGAGTGAATCATTTGTTTTGAAGTCCAGCTTTGTAGTAACATTAAACTGCATAGCTGAATCTGTTTCAGTAGTATGGGTCAAATAATATAGTATTAAGATTAGAACTTTTAGTCACTGAAAATTTTCAGTGATGCAAACTTTCATTCTTTAGATTTAAGTGTGCATTGCTCGGTCGTCAATTTTCAGAGAGATGCTAGATGCGTGTAGCTTTGGCAAAGGTTTAGAAAACATTCCAAAAACTAAAACCAAGAGTAGGCTTGGTTTGGTTTTGGAAAACCAAAACCTTTGAATAGTATTTTACCCAAGCAAACTCTGACTTTGAAAACCAGTTTTTCCAAATCATCTGTAATCCAAACATACAACTTATTCTACTCACAAAACATTCACTTCAATCAAAGAAGCTACAGCTACCGAAACACATCTCAATTTCACCAAATTTTTCAAAAAAATTAATTCGAAGTACTTTTCCCAAATGTTGTCCAAACTGCTTAGAAAAGAAGAAAAATAGGCCAGTGCAGCGGAAAGAAAAAGCCACACAATTGGAATTGGTTTCGGGTTTGGTTTCAAAAGAAAATTCGGAAATCCTAAAAATATCTTATTCACCATGTCTTTCTTCTTTTTGCTTTTAAGCACTACTCTCTTCCAGATAAATGTGGTGCATATGAATTTGTTTTCTTCAGCTTTGTATTTTAGATCTTGATGGAATCATTTATATGACACTTGAACTGTGATGCCACTGATGCTATCTTTTAGAAAAAATCATTAAAAAATGAAATGTGATGCATAATTAGATACATACTCCTTTTCTAGCACGTTCACATGTTACATTTTTCATTCTTATGAGTGGATGCACTGACCAATATCGTTCACACGATTAACATTTTATTCTTATGGGTGGATGCAGTGATCAAAATCCATCAACAACTGCAGAGAATGCAGATTGTGCTGATCAATCCCTGCCTTCACGTGAGGAAAATCTGTCTGCTAAGCCAGAAGATGTCCCATCCTCAGTTGCCAAGTACAGTGAATCTAATAAGCAAGATACTCTGCAAGGAGGCCATCAGTATTCCGTTGTTCATATGACCCCCAACTATAGTGTTGGTTTTGTGCCACCAACATTAGGCCGTCAGCTCGCACCTTTTGAAACCTCTGAATCACAGTCTCGTGATGTTTCTCGTCTCCCCAACTTTGTCGTAAGCCTTCATCTCTGATATTCTGTTTCTATATTCTGTTATTTTATTGGTTTTGAAGGTTCAAAGTTTTAATTGTCCTGGTATAGAAAATTAGAAACTTGTATCATTAGTAAATACTCATAGTTAGATTAACACCTTGTCATCGAATCGTAATATGTTGTCAGTGTTGGTTTCACCTCACTTGTGAGTGGCAGGTTACTAGAATCTCATGCTTTGTTGAGTTGTGCTGGGGTCTATATTGATGTTGAATGTAGGAAGTCTATATTGATGTTGAATGTAGGAACTATTTGTCAGCAATACCATTATTGGGGATTTGATTTGACATATTCTGAAAAGTTTGAGACTGGAATCAGTACATGGTAGATTCATAAAAGTTTGGTTCTCATAATCAAGAATAGTTACAATGGTTCATTTTTTCCCTCTAGGTTCAGCAACCGATTGATCCAACAAGCTACTATGCGCAGTTCCACCCCTCCAGTGCTGATGGTGATGGTCGCGTTTCACCTTTTCATTCAGCGGGAGTTTCTAACAAGTACAACGGCAATGTTGCAGTTGTGCCTCTTCAAACATCTCAATCTGCTCAAGAGGTCTGAAAGTACTCTTCAAGTAGTATGTTCTATTGTTTGTAATACTCTTATGCGGGGCAATAAAAGTGGAAAAGAAGGGGGTGGTGGGGTGGGTGGGCAGAAATGCGCTTGTATTTCATGCAGGGTCTCATAGGGCAGGGATTAATAATGAGCTCATAGACAGAAAGATGGACGTTTTGTTTTGAGTCGTATGATAGGTGGCGTCACTACACTAGATATTTAGCAATACCTTTTGTGGAATATATGAGGTAGAATCGTAGAAACTCAGTTACACCTTTGGCTTTGCATTGGAATATCCTTGTCACCTCAGTCCTACTCATATTCCCACTTCCCTGGTTCCTTCTCTTCTTTTCCCTTGAAGTTGGGTTGATGATGTGTTGGAATAGATTGGATTTTAGGTCTTAACTCTACCATAATCAGATTTTGTCAATGGGGTGGGGACTCAGCAAGTACCGAATTTGAACCATTTTGAATCTTTTTTATTTTTATGACAAGGGAACCCGCAGCCGCTACCCTTCGGGTGCGCTCTGGGTAAACCCCACTCCTGATGCAATAGTCTGCAACCACACAGGAGAGGTATGAACCATTTTGAATCTTTTTTCCTTCAGTTGGTCTTGGCTGGAGTATTATTGCAAATATTGTACAGCTTGGGTCAATCATAGCCGAATGCAATATTTACCAGAGTCAACAATAGAAGGGTTAAACAGATAACAAAAAAGCTGAAACAAAAATTTAGCTGGGTGGCCTCATAGATACCAATACCATTATCTTTAACCCTCCTGCTGGGAAACTCCAAACCCTTCTCTCACCTTACTCGCTCTTGAAGCACACACCTACAACCACCCGCCTTCTCACTTCTTCCCTTGCCCTTCATCACATCAACATTTTTTTTCCTGTGTCTCCCATATTTCCTTGTACAGTATTGTTTGTTCCCTCTCTCTTCAATCTTAATTTGTCCATTGATTAGTATCCTTTATTAATAATGTGTGTAGCCCTGACAGAAGGTTCCTGTTTGTGCTAAAGACCCAGTGAAAAAGCTCTTGTTAACCCCCATATATTTGCGCAAGTCATAATTATTAACACGGTTGCAGTTCTAGCAGGGTTCAGTTAAATGGCTCTAGTTGGTTGATCGTTTAGCATCATGAAATCGGAAGAGGAAGATGTTTATGTAAACTTATATGATATTAGGATACTTAACCAAATCATGATAAAGATATACATATTATTTCTAGAGTACTATAATCTTTTCACAAAATATACATAATTTCCTGAGTGCTGTAAACACTAAGGGAACCTTTTGGTATTGCGTCATTCTAGGTTCTGTAAGTATTCATATGCCTACTTTTTCTGTTCAAAATTGACCTAATACCAATTTTCCATTCACTGGAAGATTCATTCAATTGTTTGAGTTGATCCAAGATGTTGCAGTGAGCAGCCCATTCTGTATTTATCATGGAAAAAACTTTCAAGTTTTTGGGTGATTTTCATGCCATCATACTATCTCTGCAGGAGTATAGCACATGTATTTGTTAGTAATTTGCACAGAAAAGCAGTTTAACTTTTGGGTCATTTATTTCACTTTTTAATCGCTACCTTCAGCTAATCTAAACCCTAAGGTACTGCTTGTTAATATGTATCTAAAATGATTTGCAGGGAGGAAGCCCTCTTGTTTTATCTACCGCCGCTCCAACACCACTTGCAACTCAAGCAGGTGGGCTTATGCAGAGTTCAGCAGCTGTAACTCAGCAACCTCTCCCTGTATTTCCACAAGCTACAGGGATGCATCTGCCCCATTATCCTCCAAATTATGTTCCATATGGTCACTACTTTTCACCATATTATGTTCCGCCAACAGCCATCCATCAATTCTTAAGCAATGGTGCATTTCCCCAGCAACCTCATGCTGGTGGTGTATATCCACCTGTACCGTCCGCTGCTGGCAGATACTCACTTTCACAATACAGGCCAGGAGCTAATGTAGGAAACTCGACCCACATTGGAGTGCCTGGTTCATATGGGCCATATGGATCCTCTATAGCCAACTATACCCCTAGTTCAACTACAGCAGCTGGAAACCCTGCTTCTAATGAGGATCTTTCTGCCACTCAATACACGGAAAATAATGTCCATGTGAGTGGACAACAACAGGTTGGTCTTGTGTTTAGTTCAAGTCAATGGTGTTATTATCTCTTTCACTATGAAACGTTTGCTCAGGTTGGTCTTGTGTTTAGTTCAAGTCAATAGTGTTATTATCTCTTTCACTATGAAATGGTTGCTTGACATTAATGCACAATGATAATTAAGCTGCTTTTTTGTTTTTTTTCCTGGGTGTTTTTTGGGGGTTGGGGGGTGGGGTGGGCAGAGGTTGGGGACCTTGTGTGTTAATGAGGTTAGACATTTTAATCCGGAAATGTTGAGGATTTCTGCGCTTTTAAAGCACTTCTGAAGTATTTCCATAATCTCCTGCCTCTGTACCTAGACCAATATGTCCAAGACCTTGATGGCTTTCCTTTTCATTTCCTGCTGCTACATTGCAGATGGCCATACTGACCTTCACTTTTGAGTGAGATAATATGGTCATGGGACTTGTACATTGTGAATCCCTGAATTGAACTGGCATGTTCCTCCAGTCTGCCTGGAAAGGCTTATCCTCTTTCTAAATCTAACTTAACAATAACAATGAGGTTTTTTCTTAAATTTATTACTGACTTGAGCGGAAACCAATTTTGTATGGCAAGTATCAAAATCCTTTATCGGCTAAGATACTTTAACATGTAACGTTGTTACAATGTCCACTTATAAAGGTATCCTAGTTTGTATTATTCTGAAATAGCATCACTATGATGTAGCTGAGCCAAATGATCTCTTACCTTTTTCACTTGGCTGTGTTTATCATCCCTCTTTTAGGTTTACTTTGTGTGATTTAAAGATGTGAACACTTTTGTTTTTGCAGAGTGAAGGCTCAAGTGTGTGGGTTGCTCCAGGCCGAGATCTATCCAGCTTGCAAGCAAGTTCTTATTATAACCTACCCCAGGGTCAATTGGCTTTTACTCCCCCACAACCTGGGCATGGAAATCTTCCTGGTCTTTATCATCCAGCACAACCAGCGACGGGACAAAGTGTTCACCCACTTATGCAACAGTCACAGACGATGGCTGGTCCAATTGATATGGTAGGACCAACAGCCACCGTCTATCAGCAGCCTCAACATTCTCAAGTTAACTGGCCTAGTAGCTACTGAAGAAACGTTGCTCTCATATGTAAACCAGAAAGAAAAGAAATCAATATTCTTGATTGAAATTTTGGGATCACAATTAGTTTGGAGATGGAGGAAGCATCCAGGCAAATGCCAAAAAGACGAACACTGTGCAGGTTGACTGTAAATCTATGGGATGCTCCTCCCTGAAAAAAACAAAAAAGAAAACAAAAGAACATGAGGTATCTCTTTTCTTTCTTGGGATTGAGGATTCAAAGGGTAAATCCTCCTGTAACGGATGGTGAACAGTTTTTAGTTTGAGGCAGGTATAAGTAAATCGGGTTTTCTTTACATTTTGTTAGCCCTTTGGTAGTTTCAGTGTTATTCTTTTACTGTCAGTTGACTCTTTTTCTTCCAGCCATTTTTTCAAGTCCCTTTTCTATATATCCTCCTTTTGATAGGTTTAGGACTATAAAGCAATGAGGTTTTTAGGGGATTTTCGTACATTTTCCCTTGCTCTTTAAGCCTGTAAAGTTATTATTGACATTAAAAATGGATGAATTGTATTGGTGATTGGTGCTTAGTTTCAGGCTGCATCATTAACAAGTGATTGGGTAAGAAAATCTTGGTGAAAGTGATCAAGACCGCTCTTCAGAATGAGTTTTCTTGATAGAACTTGCTGACTTAGTTAAGATGTTTGAAATGCAGATAGCTCATAAGAGAAGCTATGGCATTGGAGGTTTTGTTTGATATCTTACAAAAAAATAAAACATTCAGAGCTCATTTTGCTGGGGAAACATAAACAGTATTGGATCCAAGTGTTGCATTTCCTGCAGTTTAACCTTCCCCAAATCAATGCAAAATGTATTTGGATGCCATGGGATTATGTTGTGTCTGTGGTGTGTCAGTGATAGTTGAATCAAAAGCATTTGATTCAAGCTCTTTAATTTTGATAGGAATGGTGTTTGCAGCTATCTCCCCGTCTACTAGATGAACCTTCACTCTCCATTGGCCCTTATGTTTAATCTCAAAGAAAGTCAAACTAATGAACCCAACCTCTTCGTTTCAAGCTTTGCTGAGTCCCTTGAAGTTCCCCTCGCGCCTTCCCCCAACTAATTTTGGAATGCACTAATATCTTGACGGAATGACAGCTCGTAAATTCCTTCATCAACAGAATACATCGATTTGTAATGTTAAGTGACACTGATAGTTCTCTTTTTTCTTCATCTTTTTGGTACTAATTGTGATGTCCACATTATAGTTTACATGCACGTGTCTCTAAAAAAGTTTGGATCTTGGTTTCTCATTTTTCGGAAATCTGGTTGTTTCTGATGAAAAGAGCTTTCCTATTCTTTTCACAAAAAAGAGTGTGAGAGAGAGAGATCAAACTCATACGTCAAACTTGATTGACTTTCCAATTGACCGACTTGTCGAGTTTCAGACTTAGAGTGTGGATAGTCCTATTTCTTGTGTTTAGTCACTCTTACTTTCCGCAAAGTTTAGGTAACATGTTGCTTTTGGCATGAGCCAGCAACACCAGTAACAAAATTACGGCCAATGCAAGCAAGGTTCGGTCGGGGCTCATTTGCAAAAATACGACACGGGAAGCAATGGTTTGCCTTTTTGCCTGTGCTAACAGATGGTTTGCAAAAATGCCTCAATTTGGGTTCAAGACTTGCCGTTATATTTTTCCGCTTTTCAACACTTATCCCTTCAAGTATTGGCAATAGGCAATACTTGACGCACTTGGCCGACTTGCCATTGACCCCTGCTCGATTGCCAACACTTGAATGACAAGTATTGGCAATAGGCAACACTTGCTGCACTTCGTCGTAAGCCTTGACAATCCAAGACTTGTCCCTTCCAGTTTTCCCTGCATTCTCGTCATATAACTTGAAGTATTGGCAAAATAACACTTGTCCTTGAAGTATAGCTAATTATCAAGACTTACAAAATTTTTGCCTTGAAGTCTTGGCTTCCGGACTAAATAAGGGCATTTTGCTAAAACATTCCTTAGCGCGAGTAATTTTGTAAAACCAATCCTTATGGAGGGCATGCGTAAAAATTTCGGCCACCGGCCACATTTAACACCGGTATTTGGTTTGAGGCCACTATTTTCTTTGGTCTTACACTAGAGGCCATTTTTGGGCCTTTAATAAATAAACATTGACTTAAGTTCTGATCATTGACTGAAGTTCAGTCCATACGGCCCCTGGACTGAAGTTCCATCTTTAAGGACTGAACTTCAGTCCATACGGCCCCTAGATTGAAGTTCCATCTTTGTGGATTGAACTTCAATCCATATGGCCCTGGACTGGAGTTCAATCTTTAAGAACTGAACTTCAGTCAACATGGTCCTGGACTGAAGTTCTGTCTTTAAGGAGTGAACAATCCATATGGCCCTGGACTGAAGTTCAATCTTTAAGGACTGAACTTCAATCCGGCCTCTGGACTGAAGTTCTATCTTTTAAGCGAAAGTGGCCACAAACTAAATGTTTTGGTATTAGTGGTCTGTGCCCAAAGACCAGTGGCAAAAGTGGCCTTTCGTGCACTTTCCCCAGGGCACGCGGTGAAATTTTTTGTTCGGTCGACTATGAATTTATCATGTTTATGCTATAGGGCAATTTACAAAACTATGACACCATAGACAGTGGTCTATCTTATTGACCTCCGTTTAAAGTAGTTTTGTAAGAATGACCTCCGCTAGTTTTAATGAATAAATTTAGGACGAAAATACTTCTACGAAATTTTATATTGCCGCCCAAATCACGCCATCCCTTTCTAGTACTTTTTATTTCTTTCCACATTCTCCCAGATAACTTGAAGTATGACCCCGTCTTGCATAGGTAACACTTGCCCTTTTATCTCTTCCCACATTCTCCCAGATAACTTAAAGTGTTGCATCGGCAATATTTGCCCCTTTAATCTCTTCGCAGGCAGCGCTTGCCTTTTATATTTCCCGAAGAGACAACACTTGTCAAATTATAACTTGAAGTGCTGCATCTTAAACCATTCTTAAGTAAGTACAAAAAGCAATAACCAGTGATATGCGGGTATACTCAGTAAATTTTTTTTGTCATTTATGCTCATCTCAACGAGATATTAATAAAATGAAAAAAGAAAAATATTTAATCCAACATGCAACACCGCAGTTTCTGCCATTTCTATTGGATTACAAGTCTGACAGAAGCAAAGACTTCTTGCAAGCATTACACGTATTAACAGATCTAAAGCTTAATATCAACCAATTGGTATCACATATATGGAAGTTTTTATTCCATTATGCCTTATTTTTTAGCTAGGTCTGCTAGCATGCTAAGAGATTGCTGGGTTTTAGACATGAATTCCTTGCATGTAATTCTATGTTTACCCGGTATCCTTTCAACACCTTCAGTGAGCGGTTCAAAATTTTCATGTTTCTATCCAAATGTTCCAAATTCAATCAACCAGCTAAATATGTCACAATCCAAACTTATAACACGTAATTCAAATCATATGTAGAAGGTTGAGATCATACTGCCAAATTCTGAAGTCTTTGTTTATTAAAGATTTTATTTTGCTAAATGTAATTGTGCTTGACACGTAGCACTAGTAAAATGGGTTAAAATGTCAAGTATTTGTCCATATAATCCGTTTAAAACAGAGTCAAATAATTGATTCGTTAAAAATAAATAAAATATGGATCATATTTATATTATGGATAACTAATGGGTCAAAATGGACCATTGCCAACAGTCCAACACCACCCATTAATCATTTTCTGAAACTCTCTCATGCTACCCCCACCGCACCCCAAAACCCACCAAGAACCCCCCACCTCCAACCCCCACACATCAACCTTTACCTAACTAACCCTCACCCTAACCCCACTCCATCCTAACCGTCCAACACACCGTACCCTAGCCACCTCGACTGCAACCCTACCCATACCTCACCTACCTAGGGTGGGTGGTTAGGTACGTTCAAATTCTTAAGAATGGTGGGTCGACAAGGCTGTGAAGCAGTTCCTCACCACATCATTTTGTAAGCTCCGGGGTGCTGCTCAATAATCACCACAATTTTTATTTGCTGTTCAATGGATTTGGTGAATTTAACTGCAAGTCTCATTTTTGCTTTATTGATATACAAACCTTGAAAATTAGAATGAAAGTGTATTGGGTAAAATTTATCGTCTTCGGTCAACACCTCGAGTTGGTAGACCGAAGACAAAACGAGCTGGCGCTCCGAAGGGAAAATAATCGATCTCGTGACTGAATCACCAAGGTCAACGCCCGAAGGCTCAACCGAAGAGAAATTAAGCTTTGAGCTTAAGGGGGCGCGCCACCCCACTCGGACAGCAAGGTTAGACAACCGAAGCCTTGTGGCAAGACTTCGGTTGACACCTCGGTCCCAACGGCTTCTGCAGCCCACTACTCTGCCCCACTAACTCATCCATGTTGCTGATCAGATCGTGGGAGGAAGGCATGCTGGTGATGGAGAACGTGGGCAAGGCCCCTAGGCCTATAAATAGAAGTTCATTTTGTATTATAGACATCCAGAAATACATACCAAAACTCTGTCCAAATTTATATTGAACATCTTTATATTGAAAGCAAGTTGTTTACGCATTTTCGTCTATTCCGTGTATTATTTACCGCTTTGATACAAAGATTTGCTTATATTCGAATCCAAATTCGATTTGTGTACCTAAAAACGATTTAGGCCCATACAAATTGGCGCCGTTCCGTGGGGATATAAGCAATAACGCTTTGTTCCAAAGTTCGAAATCTGTTCTTCGTCAAGAAATCTGTGATCTAACACTATGGCTGATAACAACAATGGCGGTAATGGTGATCGGGTTGACGTTCCGACGAACCAACAGTCCTTCACCCCAATGACAACCGAAGAATTTCAAATGTACGTTGTTACCACGCTAAGAGCTCTCCAAAATAAGCAGGATGAGCAAGCTAGCATCAATGCCGAGTTTCGCGCCTCGCTAGAAGGACGAAACAGCGCCGCCCCAAACGGCACCCAGCCCTCGGCTCCTGGTGGAGGCACCCCGCCATTCGTTCCTCAGGGCGCGACAACAGGGGGACCTCACAACGGAACCGCATCTGGGGGGTCGGGGAGTAATCCATCTTCCATGCCACACTTCGGGACGGTTCCCTCTATGGCGGAAACAACGTCATCGCTTGACGTTGAAAAAATGAGCAGAGAAATCGAGGCACGCATCGAGGCGCGCTTCGAAAAATGCCTCGAGCGCGTCCCGGGGATAAGCAAGGAGGAAGATGACCTCGACATCGAGCAATACAGGGAGCAGCCCTATAAGCCCGAAGCAGCACCCGCTCCAACTCCCGTGGGTTTCAAACTCACATTCCTCAAAAAGTACGATGGGACAACTGATCCCAAGGAGCATGTCAGGGAGTATATGTCCATGGTAAAAAGCAACGACTTGACGTCCATGCAGCTCGAATCCATGTTCTTAAAAAAGTTTGGTAGCTCGCTAGAAAAAGGTGCCCTTCGGTGGTATTTGTGCTTGCCACCGGGGTCAATCTCTTCGTTCAAAGAGCTATCCAGCGCCTTCGTCAAGGCGCACACCGGCGCGCAAAAGATCCTCCAGAGGAAGGAGGATATATGTGAAGTAAAACAATGGTCTGGCGAGCCACTTAAAGAATTCCTCGAGCGATTTCACGCTGAACGCATGGAGTTGCCTCGAATGGATGATACCTTGGCTATCATGGCCTTCGAGAAAGGTATCAACAGTCGCAATTCAAATGCTGCTGCTGAATTGCGAAAGGAGTTGCAACAGTATCAGGTCCTGACGTGGGAGGATCTACATAGAAGAGCTTACTCCAAAATCAGATTGGAGGAGGCGGAGTTCAAAAACCGAGGTTACCAAAACCGAGGCGATATTTCAAATCGCGCCGAGGCGCCACGAAATAATTCGAAAGGGAGGTATGAACCTTATACCTCGCCAAGGCAACATGTTACTCAGAGGCTGGGAAACAACCCCAGTAACTCATACCCGACGTCTCACATAAGCCAAAGGCTTGGAGGGAAGGTTCAAACCAATGTGAACCAAAGGAACCCCTCGAGCTCCGCTTCGATTCCCAAAAAGGATCCCCCCCGAATCCAAGATTATAATTTCAACATATCGACCTCGGAGCTGGTCGACGTCGTCAAGGGGACAGCCGGGGTAAGAATTCCCAAAGATATGAGAACCCCGATGGACAAAAGGGATCAGAATTTGCACTGCGAGTTTCATGCAGATTATGGTCACAAGACCGAGGACTGCAAAGCTCTGCGCCTCGAAGTGGCTCACCTACTGAAAAAAGGAGTCTTGGCTCAATTCCTCACTGATAAGGGGAAAGATAATTTTTCAAAGAACCGAGGCGGTGGGCAACCACCTCGGGCTCCACCTCCGGAGAGAGTAGTTAACGTCATCACCGGGGGATCAGAAGTAAACGGCATGAACTTCGCCGCAGCCAAAAAATTTGCTAAGCTCTCCATCACCATGGAGAAGAGGACCCGAGTTGGAGGTTCGGGCAAGGACATCGTGTTCGATGAGGATGACTGTGATGGGATGATGTTTCCCCATCACGATGCTCTAGTCATCATGCTAAGAATTAACAATGCCGACATCAAGAGAGTATTGGTTGACCCCGGCAGTTCGGTGAACATCATCAGCTACGGGGCGGTGAAGCAGATGTGGCTAAAAGGGGAAATCGTTCCCAAGTCAACAGTGTTGGCTGGTTTTAACAACTCAACAGAGAAGACGTTGGGTGAAATCACGCTGAAGACGTTCGCTGAGGGTGTCATCAAGGAGACACTGTTTCAGGTGATGCCCGAGGATCTGGCCTATAATGTAATCCTCGGGCGGCCATGGATCCACTCCATGGAAGCTGTTCCTTCCACTTTACACCAAGTGATCAAATTCCCAACGCCTTGGGGGGTTCGGTCAATTAAAGGGGAGCAGCGGGTAGCGAGGGAATGCTACTCGGTTGCACTGAAGAGTGGAGTCGCCCCGAGCGGGCCCAAAAAATAGCAACCAACGCAACCGGGGTCCAGCGAGGCGAACCTCCAAAATGAAATTGAAAAGATCCCGGCATGCATCCAAGAGCCTCGGAAACAGAAGGCCGAGGATTCCACTGTCGAAGAGCTGGATTCTTTCACTCTCATGAAAGAATTCCCAGAGAGGAAAGTACACATCGGCTCGGAGTTGGACCCGAAGTCGAAGGAAGCGATTATGGAAGTCTTAAGGTCCAACCATGACTGCTTTGCTTGGACTCATTCAGACATGACGGGTATCGATCCGGAGATCATGACCCACAAGCTGAATGTAGATCCAAAATTCACCCCGGTGAAACAAAAGAAGAGGCCTCACGCCGGGGTGAAAAGGAATGCGATCGAAGATGAGACCACTAAGTTGCAAGAAAATGGTTTCATAAGGGAGGTCAAATATCCCGAATGGCTGGCGAATGTGGTAGTTGTGCCGAAAAAGAATGGCAAGTGGAGAATGTGTGTAGACTACACCGACCTGAACAAAGCTTGCCCCAAAGATTCTTATCCATTGCCGCAAATCGACAGGTTAATAGATTCCACGGCTGGACACAAACTATTAACTTTCCTGGATGCGTATTCGGGCTACAATCAAATCCTCATGGACCCCGAGGACGAGGAAAAAACCTCGTTCATCACTGACCGAGGTACCTTTTGCTACAAAGTGATGCCCTTCGGTTTGAAGAACGCCGGGGCAACCTACCAAAGGTTAGTATGTCGCATGTTCAAGGAATACATCGGGAAGTCTATGGAAGTTTACATAGACGACATGCTTATCAAATCGATCCGAATGGAGGATCATTTGAGTCATCTGAGGGAAGCTTTTGCTGTGCTAAGACAATACGGCATGAAATTGAACCCCGAGAAGTGCGCCTTCGGCGTAGGATCGGGCAAGTTTTTGGGATTTATTGTCTCCGAGCGGGGAATCGAAGCTAACCCAGATAAAATCAGAGCAATTGAGGACATCCCCGAAGAGCTTACCGGGGTTAAAGAAGTTCAACGCCTGACTGGCCGAATCGCTGCCTTGAGCCGCTTTATCTCAAAGTCCTCGGAGCGATGTCACAAATTCTTCTCCGTCTTGAGAAAAAACAGCCACTTCGAATGGACACCGGAGTGCAAACAAGCGTTGAGAGACTTGAAACAATATTTGGCTAACGCACCGTTGCTCGCTAAGCCAAAAGAGGGGGAGACATTGCTTGTCTATTTGGCAGTGTCCGAGGTGTCAGTGAGTGCTGTATTGGTTCGGGAAGAGGACAGCAAGCAGCAGCCCATCTATTATGTGAGCAAAACGCTCCTCGATGCTGAAACCAGGTACCCACACTTGGAAAAACTAGCACTTGCTTTGCTCATTACTGCTCGGAAACTGCGGCCCTATTTTCAATGTCACCCAATAGCGGTAGTTTCAACCTTCCCCTTGAGAAATATATTGCATAAGCCTGAGTTATCGGGGAGGTTGTCCAAATGGGCAGTTGAGCTAAGTGAGTATGACATCACTTATCAACCTCGAACTGCCATCAAATCTCAAGTCCTGGCAGACTTCGTGGCTGATTTCAGCGTTGGGATATTGCCCGAAGCGGAAAAGGAAAGCTTTGAGACGAAGGGACCCCCTTCGGGGCTGTGGGTACTGCACACCGATGGGGCGACGAATTCAAAAGGCTCAGGTTTAGGCATTGTGTTGAGAACACCCACCGGGGAGAAGATTAGGCATTCTGTTCGATTCAAAAAGGTCACCAACAACGAGGCAGAATACGAAGCGGCTCTAGCTGGCTTAGAGCTGGCCAAAGAAATGGGGGTTGATAGAATCGAGTTAAGATGTGATTCACAATTGGTGGTCAACCAGATCCTCGGTGATTACACGGCTCGAGAGCCCAGAATGCAGCTTTACTTAGATCGGGCGCAGAGGGTCCTAGCCCAATTCCAAGAATGGAGTGTCAAACAAGTACCTCGGGAAGAAAATTCCGAGGCGGACGCCTTGGCAAATCTTGGTTCGGCCATTGATGAAGCTCACTCGGGGACTGACTCGGTGGTTCGTTTGCTGTCCGCCCAAATGAGAGAGATGAAGTTGCAAGTCAATTCGGTTGACAATCGATGGGATTGGCGAAGCAAGTTCATCTCCTACTTCGACTCGGGGACTGTTCCCCAAGATAAGAAAGAAGCGAAAAAGCTAAGGACCCAAGCGGCCTCGTATCACATGATCGAAGGCAATTTATACAAGAGGTTGTACTGCGGCCCGATGGCCAAATGCTTGGGCCCCGACGAGGCGAGGTACGTGATGGCCGAAGTACACGAAGGCGAGTGTGGAAATCACTCGGGGAGAAAATCGTTGGTGCGTAAATTGTTAAGAGCTGGGTATTATTGGCCCACCATTAGCGCCGATGTGAAAGCCTTCGTGCAAAAGTGTGACAAGTGCCAACGCCATGGGCAAATGATCCACCAACAGGCCGAGCCTCTACACTCGGTGGTATCACCATGGCCCTTCATGAAATGGGGAATGGACGTTGTTGGACCACTACCCAAAGGAAAAGGTGGTGTTCGGTTCATCTTGGTGCTGACTGATTACTTCACAAAATGGGTGGAAGCCGCAGCGCTCACCGAGGTAAAACAGAAGCAGGTAATCGACTTCATCAAAAAGAATATCATCTACCGGTTCGGCGTCCCAAAAGAAATCGCTTGTGACAATGGCAAACAATTCATGGGGGCGGCTATCACCGACTTTTTTAAACAATGGGGAATCAAAAGGATAGCCTCAACTCCCTATCATCCAAGTGCTAACGGCCAAGCCGAATCTTCAAACAGGATCATAATTGAGAATTTGAAGAAGCGACTCGATGAGAAGAAAGGCCCTTGGCCCGAGGAGTTGCCCGGGGTTCTGTGGGCCATACGAACTACGGAGAAGAACAGCACCGGTGAGACCCCTTTTTCATTAGCCTACGGCATGGATTCTCTCATCCCAGTGGAAGTGGGCGAACCAAGTCTTCGGTATGCTCACACAACCAAAGATGCCAACCAAGAGGCGATGCGCATCGAGCTAGACTTGCTCGAAGAGAAGAGGGAATTAGCTTTGGTTCGGCTTGTTGCCCAAAAAAGACAGATCGAAGCGTACCTCAACAGGAAAGCTAAATTTAGGGACTTCAAGGTGGGAGATTATGTGTTGAAAACCGTGAATCAATCAACAAAGGAGGACAACGGGGGGAAGCTTATCGCAAATTGGGAAGGGCCCTACAGGGTCAAAGCAATCGTTGGAAAGGGCTCTTATCAAATCGAGTCTCTTCAAGGCGAGCCCGAACCGCTGAACTGGAACATCTCTCATCTAAAGCGATACTACTTTTAGCCAAGGTAAATATCCTTCAATTCTATCAATTAAACAGCCCCGAGCCGAACGACGCTCCCATGGCATCGATAAACAACGTACTAACTCACTCCTCGTTCCACCTTTTTTGCTCGACCTTTTCAGGAAGCAAATCGAACCGATTCCAGTGCTCGGATCCTCATCGAGATTCACAACCGAACACTGGGGGGGAGTGAGAAGGGTTGACACCGAGGTCGACATCGAGCCTCCCAACCGACGCTTATCTAGCCGACGACCGGGCACTGTTGCCCGAAGACTAGATTTAGTACATTGTAAATTAGCCCGATAGCGGCATGTTTTAGTTTGAAGTTCATTAATTCGTTGTTCACCCAAGGTCCATCCCGACTTGGTTTTATGTACATAGCCTTTTGGCTCGTTGATATTAACAAAGCGACTTCGGGTATTCTCATTCTATCCGTGTTATTACTTGTGTTATTACTTGAGCCGCGCATTGCATCAACTCGAGGACGAGACGTCGTCCTAAGTTCGCACCGGTCAAATTTCGCTTAAAAGTCTTACAAGCATGTCATTTACTTCTAAAAGTGTTCGAAACACATGAAAAATACACGCAAAATTCACAAAGCGATCTTTCATTAAAAGCCCGAAGGCTGAAGTTACATACATCTAAAAATGACCCGAGGGTCAAACATAAGTACAAAGGCACGAAGGCCTCAAAAATGAAAACACCAAAAATTCACTAAGGCAACGCCCCATCGGCATCTCCACTGCCCTCCTCGGCGCTATCGCCTTCGTCATCTGACCCCTCGCTCGAAGGGAGCTCGTCGACGATCCTCTGAGCCTCGGTCGCAGCTGCCTGTGCCTTGACAATTTCGTCCTCCAGCACAATATTCCCGACCTGAACTTGCTCAAGAGTGCTGAGCCTGGTCTTGACAACGGCCCATGTTTCCTCGAACTTTGCCCTCGTTGCTTTGACCTCGGCTCGCTCGTTGAGGTAGGCGATTCGGCCTTCAAGTTGGGACACTTTGCCTCGAAGAGCTGGCACTTCATCCACCTGGCCTTGTAGCTCGAGGAGTTTGGCGTTATATTCTCCAAGCTTGCCGCGATATCCCTCACCTGCCTCAATGGCTTCGGTCTTGGCTCTGAAAAGGTCGGCCTCCAGGCGGGCGTTCTCAAGGCTCAACCTCGAACGCTCAGCGGCATATTCTTCTGTCACAGCCCGAACACGAGCTTCGCAGGATTCCGCTGCTGCGCGAAGATCTGCCTCGGCTTTAGCCGAAACTTCATTGGCGCGCTCCAGCTCGTTGTTCAGAACTGTGAATCGACGCTCGAGCTCGGTAACTTGTCCCCTGAGGACCTTCTTCTGCTCATCCCAAGCGGAGGCAGCTGCTCGAATCTCATTGGCTCGGTCCCGTTCGAGGTGAACAGCCTGCAGCGCGAGGACCAAGCTCTGCAATTGAAACATGTGTCAATACTCAAAGATTGGCGAGACAAGTTACGAAAAGGGGGCATTGGAACTTACCCGAAGAGCGGAAGCGGCGGAGACGCCCATCAAGCTCATTGGGCTCAGGTTTCGAAGAGCATGAGCCTCGGCGGGACCGAGCAAGCCATCAAGAGCCGCAATATCCTCTTTCGTGGCATCCAGCAAGTTAGCGTCGGGGTATATTTCCAAGGCCCGAGCCGCAATGTTTGTGGGCTTCGATGAATCCCTTGAAGCCTTGACCATGTTCTTAATCAACCCCCCGCTCACCTTCGCCTTGCCCTTCCTCCTCGCGGCCTCTTGGTCAGACTCCTCCACGTGTATGACCTCGGCTGATCCACCCCCTTCAACCCTTTCTGAAACAGGCTCGGGGACTGGATCTGGCCTCTCTTCGGGAACCGGAGGGGGTAGTTCCTCGTCACTAGGCTCGTCCACTAGCCCTCGGCGTTGAGCGACGGGGGCCACAGCAGCGGAAGCGGCAACCTCCTCGACTCGAAGACCTTTCGCCTTAGTAGCCCGCTTCGAAGTCGCCCTTTTCCTCTTGGCACCTGGGGCAGGAAGAGGAGCAATTTTTCTAACATAAGTATGAGTGGCGGCAGAAATACAGGAGAACCTACCCAAGAAAATTTCACCTTGTGAAGTCCCTTGGCTCGAGGAGGCTTTAGCTTTATTCTCCTCGACAAGCCTCTTCGCCATTTCCGCCATCTTGGCGACTCCTTCAGTGACGTCGGTCACCAATTTCTCACTTTCCTCGTTTTCTTATTTCTCTTCTCCTCCTCTCCACCTTCCGCCTCCGCCTCGGCTTCCTCCTCCTCGTCGGCCTCTCTCACGGCCTTGCTGGGGAGACCTATGTAATCAAAGTGGAAAAGTTAGTTTAATTCAAAATGAAACTCAGCAACCCGAAGTTAGTAACTCACCGTGCCTCTTACACGCCCATCGGTTCTCAGGCAGAGCGGCTAATACCATCCATTGCCGCTCGGGGCGTTTTTTCGGCTGCATGACTTCGGCCACCCACCCGAGCAGGTTACTCGGAGGCACAACCGCTACTTTTTCAGCTGTGGATAAAAAAGAAAAGAGAGGTCGGTTAACAATTACGGTAATTGCAAACCAAAGGAAGAGTGAAAATAAACACTTACGCTGAGCATTCCACGCCTCGGGAAATCCAGGCTCGGCGGACAGCAGGTTCGTGGGAATGAGCACGAACCGATCGTTCCATCCTCGGTCCCCATGATCCTCACTCTTGCTTAAGATCGCATATGAGCCCCGAGGCAAGAGAGCGACCACCCCGGCTTTGTGGAAATAGGGGTAGTAGAGTGAAATCAAGTGCTGAAAAGTGAATGGCATCCCCGCGGCACCACTCAAATATTCAAGGGCTTGGACGACCCTCCAAACCCCGGGCCCAAGTTGGGCAAGACACAGGTTATATGATCTGCAAAACGTGTCAATTATGGGGTGTACGGGCAAATCAAAACCTATGGTGAAGGGGTAAGTAAAAACTGTGGAGTATCCTTCAACGTGCGTAGATGCGGCCGAGCCAGGCGCCGGGATCCTAATCTCCACTTCGGGCCCCCAGCGGCAGTCAGCCCGAACCGCTTCAATCCTCTCCTCGGTCACGATGCTCGGGGTAACGTGAACGGGGATGTTCCTTCTCTTCCCCTTCTGAGCATCTGATTGGGCGTGGACCTTCAGATCCTTTTCATTATTAAAGCTCGAGGGGATGACCAACCGAGGGTCGATCTCCACCTCGAGTGGGATTTTCCTCTTTGACTTCTTTGAAGGCCCCGCTTCGATCTCACCCTTTGAGACACTCACTTCGCTCACCTCTGCTCCTCCGACCGAGGCACCCGCCTCTTTAGAGCTGGTGATGCCGTCCCCCTCGACGTCATCATCATTCACCTCTAAATTCACGTACTCGCTTGGCTCCGCTGAACCGCGGCTGGCTTTCGCCTTACGCCTCAAGGGGGTAGGCGCGGCAGATGTAGCCTCACCACCACCACCCGCTTCAGTCGTCTGCGATGGTGGCAAGGAGGCCACTGCCTCGTCATTCACCGCCATGGCCGCAAAGCGCTCCGCTCTCTCGCCGGAGTCGCTGGAGCCATGACCAGAAATGGTGGCTGAAACATTAGCAGACATGATAGGAGACAGGAAGTAAGGATTAAAGATTTTTAGGAGCTGTGAACAGTAGCAACGATGGCAATTAGGAGAAGCTCAGTCGTCTCTACTCTCAAAAGCGAAATACTGAATGAGGGAGAAAATGACAGAAGTGAAGTACTTATAGTGTTTGTACACGTGCAAGTAGGTGAAGCTAATGATGACTGAAACATTGGAGAAAACAAAAAGACGGCGTGACCGTTCAGAGACCTATCATGAGACGCCACGTAACGCGGAACGGTGATCCTGTAGATGCGCGACTTTTGAAATTCGTGGATAGGGTTGTGCCACGTCGACCTCCCGCCTAAACTCATTCCACTCCTCGGTGACTTCGGCGTCTACCGAGGAGTGGGGGGACTATCTGTATTGGGTAAAATTTATCGTCTTCGGTCAACACCTCGAGTTGGTAGACCGAAGACAAAACGAGCTGGCGCTCCGAAGGGAAAATAATCGATCTCGTGACTGAATCACCAAGGTCAACGCCCGAAGGCTCAACCGAAGAGAAATTAAGCTTTGAGCTTAAGGGGGCGCGCCACCCCACTCGGACAGCAAGGTTAGACAACCGAAGCCTTGTGGCAAGACTTCGGTTGACACCTCGGTCCCAACGGCTTCTGCAGCCCACTACTCTGCCCCACTAACTCATCCATGTTGCTGATCAGATCGTGGGAGGAAGGCATGCTGGTGATGGAGAACGTGGGCAAGGCCCCTAGGCCTATAAATAGAAGTTCATTTTGTATTATAGACATCCAGAAATACATACCAAAACTCTGTCCAAATTTATATTGAACATCTTTATATTGAAAGCAAGTTGTTTACGCATTTTCGTCTATTCCGTGTATTATTTACCGCTTTGATACAAAGATTTGCTTATATTCGAATCCAAATTCGATTTGTGTACCTAAAAATGATTTAGGCCCATACAGAAAGTATATAATATATGTAGTATATATACAAACATTGTCAATGAGAAGTTGCTTTAACTACTTTACTTAATTAATCAAAGCAAAGACTAAGAACATATATTATTGAAATTCGAAAAAAACAAAGTATAAGAGAAAAAAATTGTACGACTTATGAAAATGATAAAATTAACATTATTTACTGTTGTGTATGAAGCACTTAGCCAAATAATAATAACACACTTTTTTAAAAATAAAGGTAACAACTAAAATGTAGTCGTCATCTGTATATCTTTACGTGGAATGAGCACATATTTCATAAATTGTCAACTTGATTCACTTAATTTCTTCCGTCGACACTGTAACATCTTTAACTAAAAATGTATTACTACTTTAGTACAGTATATCAATCTGGTGGTAATATAAGATTAGAAATGGTGGGAAAGCTTTAGTTGTGCAGAGTCGTAAAGGAGAGACTAATTCTATGATTAAAATTAAAAACTTAAAAGAGCAGCTTTGGCTTGCTAAGAATAAGCCTTCAGGTCATTATCTTTTGTACATTTCTAATTTAAAAAAGGAGCTTACTATTGCTTATAAGGAGGAAGAGATTTATTGGAAACAAAAGTCTAGAGTTCAATGGTTAAATGAGGGGGATAAAACTACATCATTTTTTCATATGTCCAAAGAAGGCGTAGAAATTTAATCAAAGGTTTGAAAAATGAACTAGGACAATGGATATATAAAAAAGAGGGTATAATAAAGGAAATTGAAGGCTTCTATTGAAAATTATTTAGCACTAGTAATCCTGCATCTTTACACCAAGTCCTAGATTGTATTTCTAGTACTATAAATAATATTTAAAATCAAAATTTGATTGGGGATGTTACTGACACTGAAATTAAGGAGGCCGTTTTCTCTATGAATCCTAACAAGGCTCCAGCTGTGGATGGACTGACGCCATTATTTTTCAACAGTATTGGGTTAATTTCAAAAGATGTTTGTTCGGCTATTAAATATTTTTTCGAAACAAGTGATCGTCTTCCTAATCGGAACAAGACTTTGATAACTCTTATTCCTAAAATTAAAATTCCGACTACAACTCATCATTTTCGACCTATTAGTTTATGTTCTACTCTTTATAAGATTATTGCTAAAATTCTTGTTTAGCGTATGAAACCTTTAATGACTTTGATTATCTCTTTAAATCAAGCTGCTTTTGTGGGAAAACGACAAATAAATGATAATGTTATATTAGCTCAAGAGTTCATGGGGCTGATTAAAAATAAAAGAAAAGGGAATGAAAAATTAATGGCGTTAAAGTTAGATATGTCAAAGGCGTATGATCGAGTTCAATGGTCTTATATTCACCAAGTTATGCTTAAAATGGGGTTTCATGGGAAATTTGTTTATTGGGTTATGAAATGTGTTACTACTGTTTCCTTTGCTTTTAGTTTAAATGGTGAAATTAAAGGCTCCGTAAAACCATATAAGGGCTTGAGACAAGAGGATCTGTTGTCTCCTTATCTTTTCTTTATTTGCGCAGAAGGTCTGTCTGCTCTACTTCATTCGGGTGAGCAACAAGGCAAAATAAATGATCTAAAGTTAGCAAGACATGGACCTTCTGTTACTCATTTATTTTTTGCTGATGACTCATTTATATTTTATAAAGCTGATATGCATAGTATTGCTAATATTAGGAATATTTTGGATATTTATGGCCAATGTTTAGGACAAAGGATTAATTTTGAAAAGTTTGCTACTTTCTTTAGTAAAAATGCTAACGATGAGGAAAAGTCATGCTTTTGCTCTGTGCTTGGTAATATTACAATTTGTACAAAGGGGGACTTATTTAGGTCTGCTTGCAGTAGTTGGAAGATCTAAAACAGAAATGTTGGCTTTCATAAAAGATAGAATTTTAACTAAAATTAAAAGTTGGAAAGGAAAATTCTTGAGCCAGGATGGAAAGGAAGTTATGTTAAAATCTGTTTTATCTGCTATTCCACCATATGCGATGTCGTGTTTTCAATTTCCAAATGGTTTATGTAAGGAAATCACTAGATTTGCAAATTTTTGGTGGGGGCAAAATGCGGATACGAAAAAGATACATATTGAAAGGTGGAATAAGTTATGTGAGCCTAAATTTAGAGGTGGCTTAGGCTTTCGAGACTTAAAAGCATTTAATATGGCTCTTTTGGCTAAACTAGCGTGGAGAATTTTGATAGAACCTGATCTATTAGTACCTCAAGTGCTTAAGAGTAAATATTTTCCTAATGAATCTTTTTTGTTTGCACAATCGAATAGATATAACTCTTGGATTTAGAAAGGTATTTTATGGGGCCGTGATCTTTTATATAGAGGGTTAGATGGAATGTACCAAATGGTAAATC
This sequence comes from Petunia axillaris subsp. axillaris, assembly GCA_029990575.1. Lineage (NCBI taxonomy): Eukaryota > Viridiplantae > Streptophyta > Magnoliopsida > Solanales > Solanaceae > Petunia > Petunia axillaris. Next base: position 3,250,082 of record JARKNS010000001.1, on the reverse strand, counting down.
AATGAGAGTTTGGAAAGATCCATGGCTTCCTAGAGAGAGTTTCTTCTATCCTACTAGTATGATGAATGGAATTTCTAGAAATTTGAAAGTTGTTGATTTGATTAATGAAGATTCCAAATCTTAGAATATGCAGCTTTTAAATATTTTATTTAAAGATGATGTTCGGTCGATATTGACAATTCCAATATCCTTGGAGGGTGGGAGTGATAGAATTACTTGGCATTTCACTAGTTCAAGTAGTTATGAGGTAAAGTCTGGATACCACATAACGAAAATATTACTTTCAAATAATAGAGATGTAGCTAGCAGAACTAAATGTAGTTCACATGTTTTTCCTAAATCATTTTGGACTCAGCTATGGAATTTGAAGATTAAAAATAAGTTGAAACATTTCCTAAGAAAATGTGTTCTTAACACATTACCTGTTGGGTGTGTAATTTCTAAACGAATTCAATCTGTTGATACAACTTGCTCTATCTGTGGATTAGAAACTGAAACATTAGAGCATATGTTCTTTAAATGTCCAAGATCAGTTAAAGTGTGGAAAAGAAGTTTGATTAATTGGCCGAACTTGCATCTTATATCAGATTTTTCTATGTGGTGGTATCAACTAGTTTTGGATGCTAAAAAATTTCCTGATATGGTTATGTTGCTTAATATGTCTGTATCTATTTTTTGGCAAATATGGAAAGCAAGGAATGAATTTGTGTTTAATTCTATATTGTGGGATGATGCTTAAGTGTTAGAGAAAGCTTTATTTGAATATTATGAATTTGTAAATGAGGTAAGGTGCGCTAATGTTGTTCATAATGGTAGATCTAGGTTAAGTACACTAACTTTTACTCCAGAAAATGTTTTGCTCTATGTAGATGCAGGACTTGATAAAAAACAGCAAAAGGCGAGTATTGGAGTTGTAGCTATGAAAGCTAATGGTGACGTGCTTCATGCCTATGGTAGTCCAATTAATTTTGTTAGAAAAATCATGATTGCTGAAGATTTGGCGATTAGAAAAGCTATACAAGTGGATGTGGAGAACGGTTGGAAGCATATACATATATTCTCAAACTCGCAGACTATGGTCCGAATGCTTAATAAAAAGATTGGTCTTTTGTGGGAAGTGATGACTGTTTGTGAATATATTTGGCATCTTAATCATTATCTAGATGATGTGGTGTTTATGTATATAAATAGGTGATATAAAGCTTGTAGCCATAAATTAGTTAAGTTTGCTTTATCACTTTTTAATGAAGTCTCGTGGTTTGACACCTTTCCAATATGGATTGTCAATAAGGCTTCGTTATGCTATGTACAAATGACTACTGACAGTGTTTGATTAATGCATATGTTTATCTTGGATAAAAAAAAATATCGAATGGAAAGCTTATGATAAGAATCAAAAACGAAACGCGGAAATAAAGATAAAGAGCGAGACACTACTCGAACTCCCTACGAAGTAACTATGGAGAACTCGTTCCATAATACCCTCGTATCGGTGTCAAGGAGGACCTACACTATGCAACTACCCTCGAGCCGCACCTGGGACTCGCAAATAGAATGATCGGGTTTTCGGTTCAAGACTCAACTAGGTTCCACTAGTGAATTCAAGCAACCAAGAAAGGGTTTCTTCATAAAAAGAGATAAACTCTATTCATCATTCATAAGATTCAAAGGTAAGGTAATGTTTCAAAGAGGCTAAGTGAAGTATTTATAGGCTTCACTTAGGCGTAATAAAAGGTCTAAAATACCCCCAAAGTGGGTTAAAACAAATAAGGCCACGCAGGGCTAAAGTTGGAAGTCCAAGACAAAAGTAGTAAAATATCCCGCAGCTCGTCACAGGGGGAGGCGGTCCGCCTGGGGTGGGTAGGCGGTCCGCCTAGCAGCCTTCCACTCTCTGGACTTTTCCTGAGGCGCTCCGCCTCTTGTCTGAGGCGCTCCGCCTCCTGACTTCCTGCTATCTGGATTTTGGGAGGCGCCCCGCCTCAGTTGGGAGGCGCTCCGCCTTGTTCTGGAGCCCCTTGGGGTGTCTCATTTTGGGTCTCTTGAGCCTCTCCAAGTGTCCTAGAGGATCCTCCATCCACGGCAAACCAAAGCATGGTCTTCAAGTTGCTCTCGGGGCCTTCTTCCATACTCTTCCATATCAAGTGAAGATGGGTATCTTGGATCAACTTGGCTTGACTCCGAGTGAATGGTCTTGAGGGGGTTTGGGTCTTATCATCCTCCCCTTCTTGAGAAGATTTCGTCCTCGAAATCGAAGTGTCATTCACGACCTCTTCATCATCATGCACGACCCCTTCATTACCTACATTCAAAGGAACCAAGTCACAAACATTGAAAGTATTAGAAACTTGATACTCACTTGGCAAGTCGACCACATAGGCATTGTTGTTTATCTTCGAGAGCACTTGGAATGGGCCATCTCCCCGGGGTGCCAACTTCCCTTTCCTAAGGTTGGGAAACCTTTCTCTCCGGAAGTGCACCCACACATAGTCACCCTTCTTGAGTTCCACCTTCTTGCGGCCTTTGTTTTTCTTGGAGGCAACCTTAGCATAAGCTTCCTCCAAGTTCTTCTTTGCCTTTGCATGGAGTTCAACCAAAGCCTTGGCTCTAGCTTTACCTTCAAAATTAACAACCATTTCCCTTGGCAAAGGGGTTAGATCAAGGGGAATCAAGGGGTTAAATCCATAAACACACTCGAATGGAGTCATGCCTATCATGCTATGCAATGTGCGATTGTAGGCAAACTCCATAAGAGGAAGACGATCAATCCAAGTCCCGGCCTTGCCTCGAGTCATGGCTCTAAGAAGAGCACCCAAGGTTCGGTTTACCACTTCCTTCTGCCCATCGGTTTGGGGGTGGTGGGACGTGGAGAACAAGAGCTTGGTGCCTAAAGCACCCCATAAACACCTCCAAAAATGACTTAGGAACTTAGTGTCCCTATCACTCACTATGGTTTGAGGCACACCATGCAACTTCAAGACATTTTCAATAAACAAAGTTGCCACATGTTGTGCATCATCACATTTCTTGCACGGAATGAAATGAGCCATTTTGGAGAACCTATCCACAACAACATAAATGCTATCATGGCCCCCCCTAGTCCTTGGTAATCCCATCACGAAATCCATGGAGATGTCCAACCATGGACTAGTAGGTACGGGGAGAGGGGTATACAACCCATGAGGGTGGGCTTTAGATTTGGCTCGCTTGCACTCAAGGCAATTAGCGCAAAACTTTTCCACATGCACCCTCATCTTTGGCCAATGGAATTGTTCTTGAAGAATGGCCAAAGTCTTTCTTGTGCCAAAATGTCCCATGAGTCCCCCGCAATGTGCCTCATGCACAAGCAACTCTCTCCAAGAGGACTCAGGAATGCACACCCTACCATTTTTGAAGATATAACCATCAACCCATTGGTATTTGTCAACTCTCTCCCCTTTCTCTAGAGTGTCATGGACACTCTTTAGCTTTGGGTCATGAGCATACATCAATTTAATGCTCTCAAAACCCATGAGCTTAGAGGTGAGAGTGGTGGCTAGAGCAAACTTTCTCGAAAGCGCGTCCGCCACAACATTGTCCTTCCCTTTCTTGTATTGGATCACATAGGGAAAGGACTCGATGAATTCAACCCACTTGGCATGTCTCTTATTGAGCTTCTCTTGGCCTCTCAAATGCTTGAGTGACTCATGGTCACTCTTGATTACAAACTCACGAGGCCAAAGATAGTGTTGCCAATGGGCAAGGGCTCTCACAAGGGCATACAACTCCTTGTCATATGTAGAATAATTCAAGGAGGCCCCTTTTAATTTCTCACTAAAGTAGGCGATGGGTTTGCTATCTTGCATTAAAATACCACCAATTCCCACCCCCGAGGCATCACATTCAACCTCAAATGCCTTTCCAAAGTCGGGCAATTGCAATAGGGGAGCGGTACTTAACCTATTTTTCAATTCTTGGAAGGCCTTCTCTTGAGGCTCTTCCCAAACAAACGGTTGGTCTTTCTTCACCAATTCGGTGAGTGGAGCGGCAATGGAGCTAAAGTCCTTCACAAATCGCCTATAAAAGCTTGCGAGACCATGAAAGCTCCTCACTTGAGTCACGGTAGTAGGAGTAGGCCAATCACGTATGGCCTCTACCTTAGACTCATCCACCTCCACTCCTTGGGCACTCACAATAAACCCAAGGAAGACCACCTTCTCAACACCAAAGGCACACTTTTTAAAATTAGCATAGAGCTTTTCGGCTCTCAACTTTTCAAGCACTAGCCTAAGGTGTTCAACATGGTCGTCTATTGATTTGCTATATATCAATATATTGTCAAAATAGACGACCACAAACTTGTTGATGAATGGCTTTAGAACATGGTTCATTAGCCTCATGAAAGTGCTAGGTGCATTGGAGAGCCCAAAGGGCATCACCAACCATTCATAGAGACCAAATTTGGTCTTGAATGCGGTTTTCCATTCATCACCCGGTTTCATCCGGATTTGATGGTAGCCGGACCTAAGGTCAATTTTGCTAAACACACATGAACCGCTCAATTCATCTAACATATCATCAAGTCGGGGAATAGGATGACGGTACTTTACCGTTATTTTGTTCACGGCCCGACAATCAACACACATTCTCCAAGTGCCGTCCTTTTTGGGAACAAGGATCACGGGCACGGCACAAGGACTCAAGCTTTCCCTCACCAAGCCTTTAGTGAGCAATTCATCAACTTGCTTTTGCAACTCCTTTGTATCCTCCGGGTTGCTCCTATAGGCCGGTTTGTTCGGGATTTGGGATCCCGGGACAAAGTCTATTTGATGCTCAATGCCCCTCAAAGGAGGCAATCCATCCGGCATTTCATCCGGGAACATGTCACCAAAATCCTTCAAAACATTCTCAAACACACTAGGCAAAGGGTTAGAAGAAAAATCACAATTAGAGTTTAGAACCATACCTTTGTGCACTAGGCATATGAGAAGCTTGTTGCCATCATTTCCTTTTAGGATCTCGCCCGGTTGCATCATGGCACATATGCCACCGGTAGAAGTAGGTGGGATTGCCACCAAGCTTTTGGTCAAAGGGCTAGTCTCAACAACCGACTTAGCCTTTGCCACCTCCCTCAACTCCCGCATCCGTTTGTAATCATCGCTCACTTGTTTGGGAGTCATGGGTGGGAGCACAAACTTTTTACCCTCATGCGTCACAGTATAGGTGTTGGCATGACCATTATGAACCACACGTCGATCAAATTGCCAAGGCCTACCAAAGAGTAGGTGGCATGCTTGCATAGGTACGACATCGAACATGTGCTCATCCACATAGTTCCCAATCTTGAATTTGATCAAGCATTGTTTAACCACCCTCAACTCACCACACTCACTAAGCCATTGAAGCTTATAAGGATTTGGGTGTTTCAAGGTAGGTATTTTCAATTGGGTAACTAGTGTTTGGCTAATAACATTAGCACAACTTCCCGAATCAATGATCATAGAGCAAAGGAGTCCCATGACTCGGCATTTGGAGTGAAAGAGGTTCTCTCTTTGTAAGGTCTCAACATCCTCTACGCACATGGCTCCTAGGCTCCTCCTCACAACAAGGAAGGCATGGGAATCATCATCTTCTTCCTTGGCAATCTCCCCATCATCTCCTTCCTCCTCACCCTCTACTCCCTCTTCTTCTCCTTCCTCAGGCTCACTATCTTGCTCATAGACCAAGTCACCAACAAGAACCATAGTTTTTCGGGTCGGGCAATCTTTAGAGAGATGACCATAACCCTTACACTTAAAACATTGAGTAGAAGAAGAGATTGGATTACTCAATTGAGTTCTAGAATTACCTCCCACGGGTTGTGTAGACCTTTCAAAAGGCTTCTTCACATCCTTGCTAGCACTTGCACTTGGGAATTTGGCATTCGTTGTGGGAGCTTTCCAATCCTTTGGTTTGTTCATGGAAGTAGAAGTGTTGCTCTTGTAACGGTTGGACTTCTCTTTCTCAAGCCATTGCTCGGCTTGGATAGCGGCATCAAGAGCCTCTTGAAGTGATAGATAAGCACGCAATCTCAATTGTGAGGCTATACCATAGCTCAACCCATTCATGAAACGTATCACGGCTTGCTCCTCATCTTCGGTGTCCATATCCAAAGCCATTCGAGTTCTTTCAAACTCATCATAATATTCATGCACCGTCTTGACACCTTGCTTCAACTCATAAAGCTTCTTGAGTTGCTCTTGACGATATCGAGGAGTGATGTACTTGATACTCATGATACCCTTCAAGTCGATCCAACCCACATTCACGGGGATTCCCGCCCTTCTCCTTGATCTCTTGACGGATTCCCACCAAGTAGATGCATAGGATTCAAAGGATGAAATAGCATAGGTGCCTTTCTTCTCATCGGACATCTCGTTCGTGTCAAACAATCTTTCCATTTGTAGCACCCATTCAATGTAAGCATTCGGATCACAATTCCCTTTGAAGGTTGGGAGATTAAGTTTCACACTATTGAGGTTGGTGTTGTCACGACCCCCACGGAACGGCTCCGGTTGGCCCCCATAGTGATCTTCATTCACACCATACTCCCTCCGCGCATTCCCTCCAACATATCCCATAGGTGGCCCTCGACCTCGGCCCCTACCACGATCCACATTACGACCCCAATTCATACCTCGTCTCGGTTGAAAGTGATCATCAAGCCCATACATATCATCACCATATTCGGCTTCCTCCCCTTCTTGAGCCTCATCGGCTTGTTCAAGAGGTTGCACATTTCGGATGGGTCTTGGTAATGGAATGTCTCTTGGGGGATTATCCAAGATTCGGGGAATGCCCGTTCGTTCAATTCTCTCCCGGTCCTCCTTTACCCGTTGTTGATTGAACAACTCAATGACATGGCTTACTTGTTCCGGGGTAAAGTTAGGAGTACTTGAGACTTCACCGGTCTCAATTGGGACACTCGGGGTCCCCTTTTCAATTGGGACACTCGGGGTCCCTTGGTCACCTTGGGTACTTGAGGCACCCTTTTCAAGTGACTCAATCCTTTGAGTCATGACGTCCATCTTGGCAAGAATGCTAGCCAAGGCATCCTTGATGAAATCTTGACCCTCGTTGGTCATTGTACCTACAAAGAAAGAAACAAGAGTTAGTCAAAACACCTCACTCGCTCCCTCACAAGTTTTCACTCGGATCACTCGTATGGTGGTGATGGCTATTTCACTCTTGCTTGAACTCAAAGTTTCACGAAGTTGAATAGTAAACCTAAACTTAATCACTCGACTCGAAAGCCCAATGCACTCCGGGGTGAGTTGAGTTAATAGGACTCGATTGGAACGCTAAGCACTTTGAGTGAGGACTTGAGTCAAAAGGCACTACGGGTCTTCTTTGAGTTCTAGTCTCCTTTCTAAGGCACGATGATCCTAATTAGCTCGAAGTAATTAGTACTAATCAAGTAGGATTATACTCTAATAGCACCAATTAGAAGCAATGCAAACAACAAAACACGAGAACCTAGAAGAAACTACCCAATTCCCAACGTTCAGGAAGTAGGCGCCCCGCCTCAGATAGTGGGCGGTCCGCCCAGGGTAAAGCTTCAGGTGGAGGCGCTCCGCCTCAGCACTTTCCAGAGAGGTCGCAGATTTGAGGCGCTCCGCCTCAGATTATAGGCGCTCCGCCTCTGCAACCTTCAGCACAGTTCAACAACGCATTTTTCTTGGTTTTTCACCCAACAATTCAACTAATCAAGCGTTGTTTTAGCAATTCAAAGGTACCCAAATGTTCTATGAGTCGCAAAGATCAAATCCCAACAACTTTTATCAAACCCCAATCAATATCAAGCAATCCACCATGTTCATCTTCTTCAAAGCTAGGGTTTCAAAATTTTCAAATTCTCATGGGGTTTCAAAATTTCAATTCATGCAATACAACTCCAAATTGGGTGTTTAAGGTACCAAAAGAACGGGAATCACACAAGGATCAAACCCCAATATCAAATCTCAATCCAATATCAATCCAACCCAAGAATCAATCAAAAGTCATCAAGAACAAGTTCATCAAGGGTTTTAAGGGGTTTTGGGGTTTTGATTTTCAATCTTCACTAATCCAAGTGTTTTTGGTATCCAAACGACGGGATTTCAACCACGATCAAGAATCTATAACACCCATATCATGAATCATCCAAACCAACAAGATACACCAAATTTTTAGATTTTTCAATTTTTCAATTTTTTTTGTAGTTTTCTTCTTTTAATAACAACAAACAAGAACCTAAGATAGAAACTAACCTAGGCACGAAGAATCAAGGGTCGGGGGTTTGTAGAAACAAAACCCGAGCCTTGCTCTGATACCAAGATGATAAGAATCAAAAACGAAACGCGGAAATAAAGATAAAGAGCGAGACACTACTCGAACTCCCTACGAAGTAACTATAGAGAACTCGTTCCATAATACCCTCGTATCGGTGTCAAGGAGGACCTACACTATGCAACTACCCTCGAGCCGCACCTGGGACTCGCAAATAGAATGATCGGGTTTTCGGTTCAAGACTCAACTAGGTTCCACTAGTGAATTCAAGCAACCAAGAAAGGGTTTCTTCATAAAAAGAGATAAACTCTATTCATCATTCATAAGATTCAAAGGTAAGGTAATGTTTCAAAGAGGCTAAGTGAAGTATTTATAGGCTTCACTTAGGCGTAATAAAAGGTCTAAAATACCCCCAAAGTGGGTTAAAACAAATAAGGCCACGCAGGGCTAAAGTTGGAAGTCCAAGACAAAAGTAGTAAAATATCCCGCAGCTCGTCACAGGGGGAGGCGGTCCGCCTGGGGTGGGTAGGCGGTCCGCCTAGCAGCCTTCCACTCTCTGGACTTTTCCTGAGGCGCTCCGCCTCTTGTCTGAGGCGCTCCGCCTCCTGACTTCCTGCTCTCTGGATTTTGGGAGGCGCCCCGCCTCAGTTGGGAGGCGCTCCGCCTTGTTCTGGAGCCCCTTGGGGTGTCTCATTTTGGGTCTCTTGAGCCTCTCCAAGTGTCCTAGAGGATCCTCCATCCACGGCAAACCAAAGCATGGTCTTCAAGTTGCTCTCGGGGCCTTCTTCCATACTCTTCCATATCAAGTGAAGATGGGTATCTTGGATCAACTTGGCTTGACTCCGAGTGAATGGTCTTGAGGGGGTTTGGGTCTTATCAGCTTACGTGGAATAGGAACTGTTCAAAATAATTTTCTTGGTCGAAAAAATAAAGAAACACAGTGCTCTAACTAATAATCTGTCAATATTGCTTCATTTAAAAACATCAGGCCAATTGTTAGTGTCACATATGCTTCATCCATCAAACTGATCTGTCATCTATTTTTCTTTCGACTACGGCTAATTCGATTTCTTCTATTCGAGATTTAAATTCCGTCATATCAAATGTTGATTTGTTGATTTGTAAGTAAACCGTCAAATATAATGAAATCTAGCACTATCATATAGTATAACATTTTCTACAATAGTTGGTACTAGTGCCAACAAGAAAATTGCTTCCTGTTTATCGAACCACATGAATATATAAGACTAGACTAACACAACGTCCCTATGACCTTTTGGGGTCCAAATTATAGACAAAGCTTCTCCATTTCTCAAACTTCACTCACATTAACTGTTTAGGTTCTTCTTTCTTCAAACAATGAACAATGGATTAGTAGTATAAGAAAATGCTTTAGCCCTTTGGGCTTTGTTTCATATGCTGCTAAATATGGGAATCCGTCCTAGTAAGTACACATTATTCTTTCATAGAGAATGCAGAATATATCCTCTTTAGTAGAATAAATTCTTTTGTTCTAATTATTCTTGCAATTACCGTTAACTATTGACTAGAGTGTGATTTTGAAGGGAAACGCTTATAGCATAAGGGGTCGTTTGGTAGAAAAATGAGTTAAACGTGGATTAACAATACATGGATTAGTAATGCAGGGATTAGTAATGCAGAGATTAATAATGCATGGATTGTTTTAAGTCATGTGTTTGGTTCATTGTATTAAAACTGAGATAAACATTGTATAACTTAAACTTGTGTTTGGTTTAAAAGTGCATAAAGTTTTATTTCCAATTATACCCTTGAATTCTTATCCATGTATTAAAAACAAGAGTTTGATTGTAGGTATTTTAGTCATTTCATTGTTTATCCATGTATTAGTAAACATGGTATTACTAATACCATGGTGAGCTAGGTATTAGATAGTACTTGAATTGGTGTATTAATTAATACATGTATAAGTTATCCCAACTTAAAAAAACCTACCAAACAGTGGATAACATTGAAAAAAGTGCTAATACATGTATTAACTAGGCAATACATCATACCAAACGACCCCTAAGTGTTCTCCATTTTTTTTTTTAAAAAAAAAACAAAAACAAAACAAAAGAGAAAAGAAAAGGAGAAGGAACAAATGGACCACCTAATAAAACAGCTAGCCTAGTCTCATCTGTGTTGCTTGATCTGGAACCTTAGCCATCAATATCATCTAAATACCTTACTCTTTTATGTACATATTTGCTGCAAATTGGAGTAGATATTTTGGCTAGTCAATGTATAGTTGTCTCTTAGCTGCAATATTTCGCTTTCTTGTTGATAGCAAAAGATATGATGTGATTAAATTAGATATTTACGGGGATTTGTGATGACAAAAGCCCTATATATGTGGCTTGCCCAATTGGTCAACTAAAACGACCAAAGTGAAAAACTGTAGATTTCCTTAAAAGCTTGCTATTTATCTGAAGAAGAAAACACTTTAGACGAATGCCCAGTCTTTGGAAACTGGTCGTTTCTTATCTATTTTGGTTAACGTGTTCTGTTAAAACAACAGTGTGTTCTATTAAAACAACAGTGCAAATATTGAAAGCTCCAAAAATATAAATGCCAAGAGGTTTCCTGTTTTTCTTTTTTTCCATTTAATCTTCAAATTTATTACGCAAGTCCACAAATGGGGTAAAGCACTCCCTATACAAATATTTTTCATTCTCAGAGCTTAAACCCAAGATCTCTAATTAGAGTAAAGAAATTTCGACCATTACACTACACCCCCCTTAGCAAAGATGCACCATGTATCTCCAAGTCCTTTTAACAGTAGAGCCTAGAAGGAAATTCATAAAAATTCCAGACACAATACCAGTAAAAAGAAAAGCAGGAAAGGTGCACTTGATACCAAAATATCATGGCTATATAATGTTCTGGATTTCAAGAGAAAATAAAATGGTAGCAGTTGTTCAAATGTAATCCTCACATAACTACCAGAAATTTTTGACTTCCAAAGTACGAGAAGATTATTGCAATGTAACGGTTCGCTCTCTCAAAGCTGTGACTGTCTATGCTATACAATATATTTACTACAAATATAGAAAAGAAATTACAAAAGCAAGTTTCATTATCATCTGGCGATTCATACTAGCCTTTATACACAGATCATACATGACAAGATAACATAATAGCCAAGGAACTCTCCGTCCTTCAGACATGACCGGACAACTGAAATATTTTGGGACTTCAAATGTGTTTTAAGTCCACTAAGTTAGAGTGGTAAGAACATAAGCAAGCTAGAGAAAACGTGTAGTCAATGAACAGAATAGTTACAGTCGAGATAGCAAATCTTGACAACTTTCTGGAATGAAGCTGATCATCATCTGTTCTAGAAATGGCTGAGTTCCATTTCTCTGCAGCACGCGTAGTTAACAAAAATGGTATGTACGTTCATCTTCTCTTTTTCTCTGAATAAATTGGTTTATGGGGAAGTAACAGAAGATTCTGCTTACAAGGTCCAGCTTCCTTGAAGGAAACATTGCAATCCTCCCCTGAGACAACCATACAATGTCATTCTAACAAGGAAACAAGGCTCCTTTCATCCATTCGCACGATCCTCAACCAGTTTTGCCAAACTCAAATATGGATCCTTTGTTTCCCTATACATATGGTAATACAATTTGCAATCAAAAGCTTCTGGTCTTGCTCAGTGGGTCATAATCGTAAGCCTCACCAGCCTTGACAAATCGTCCCTTCACACGCCTTCTCACATCAGCCCTTGCCTTGCGAGAAGCATATCTCACATGTTTGTCAAATCTACACATTAAAAAAGACTGTTAAAAATGATGTGCAAAGAGAACAAGCCAGAAGCCAAAAATTAAAGATAACTTCTCAACCCCTAATGGACATAAGCTACACGGCCGAGACTTCTCAGTTAGCTTTAACTACTGAACATAAAAGTGAAAAAATTTCTTGACTTAAAGAGTGTACATGGACGGTAATGATTTCTGAATTAGGCTAATTGGATGAGAAATAAGATGCCAAAATTTAGAGAAGCATCGGCGATTCGGTTCCCTTGAAGCCAGAGATTGCACAATCCATGCAATAGCTTAGCACATTAAATTCTAAGATATCCAGACACACTTATTCAGAACAGCACCATTTCTTATGCTGTTAGTACTTAGTACAAGAGAACTTACGTGCGTGTCTTCTTCTTTTCCTTGTAACGCAATACAGCATTGCTTCTGCTACTTGACGCCAATGAACTCTCAGCACATGGATGACACCATGGTGGCTCTCCCATAAGAAGCATTGTTGAGGCTCCACATTCTTGGTAATCCTCGGTATTGATCTCTCCACTGTGGTTAGAAAATGAGAGGATTGATTGCGGCCTCGCAAAGTAAATGGGAGGTTCTGTTTTGCAGCTCACCATGGAGTCTACGGACTCTGCATTGCTATATGCTGGCTGTATTGCATTCACCCTTCGAATTGATGAACCCTGGAAAATAAATCATTCAGCCAAGTTGATGCATGTTTAGGTATGATAAATAGACTTTCATCATTAAAAATCAAGAATAGTCACAGATGAAAAGATGAACACATGAGATGGAACGTGAAAACATGAATCAATCACAAATAATTCAAAGGAAAAAAGAGGAGATAAAACATCCCACAAAATAGGAAGAGATAAATGTTTTATTTTGTCATGTAGTAGAAGACCCATCATAAGATAGGATGACAAAGAAATATATCAGAAGCAAAGTGATGAAATATCTGTGTTCCTGCATACCTTGTCACAGTTGAGGATTAAGAATCACAAACAAAACTCCACCATATAGCACATCAATGCATCAGATGACATTGTCCATTAGATTGTCAAAGAGCCAACTAATGAAATATTTTGACTTCCCATAAATAAAAGGAATCTCTTACAGGGGTCTTATGAAACCCCATATTAAAACAGGGCAAAACTAAAACAAAATCTTGCGGCGCCCTAACCTTTTCATTGGTATCAGCTTCCAGTACTTGCCTTCTATCCCGTATAAACTAGTATAGAAATTCTCGTATAATTTATACCCGTATTCATTATACAATGTTTGGTTTCCGGTATTAAAATCTGCATCAGTTAAGCAACTTTTAGTTCTGGAAACCAAACAGCATATAAGCGATACGGAGATTAACTGGTAATGCAAAATTTTATATTTCACATCAAACATCTAATAATACTAATCTTTTATAGTGTTACTATTTTATCTTATACCTGTAACCAAATGTGCCCTTAATTACCTGTATGAAAAAGGGATCAAGTGCGGAATGATTTGTTTAAGTGGAAACTACTATTTAAGCAGAGAAAGTCCAAAATAGCAAAATAAAAAACCCCAAAAAGAATCTTTCTATATCTAATCTTTGTTCCTTGCGTAAAGCTCATACTTTTTCTAACTGAAATTTAGCATTACTCAGCTAGCACAAGCACATTCTCTGCTTCACTTTGATATGGTAAGGCGTTTTCTGCCTTGTTCCCTGTAATTCGTTAGAAACCAAAACTGACTCCTAAAATTTCTGTATATATTACAGACCTTATGTGTGCCACTTGAAAATCACTATTCCATTAAAACGAATATATCTGTTCTAAGACAAGGTACCAAGACCTTAACCAACATATGCCAGAAGCTAAAGGAAGTTCTCTAGTTCTCCATATACTGAACAGTGTCATTTAGAGCAGGAGTTCTGATGTACCGACTTTGCCACAGTTTTGAAACACAATGTTCAAGACATCAATGAAGAAAGGCGGGACCTAAATAAAGAAATTTAAAATAAAAGTGACGAAAAGTCACGAACTAGGACCAAAAGGGGAAAAAGAGCATGCATCACACAATTATCAGAAAAGATTGATTAGTTTTTTATCCACCTAATAGTACTGATGAAAGCAAACCTTGTGCATCAAAACCTCATATTCTTAAAAGAGTATATCAACATTGTAAGTTGATGCAGGACTGATAACGTCAATGTAGATAAATAGTAAGAACTACCTCGACAGCATTGGCATCCTGGCAGCTGTTATCAGAAACTGACATAGCTCTCGTCCCAAATAAGCCATCAATGTCTTCATTCTCAAATAGCTGATTTGTATTATCGAGGGAACCACTGAATAGCTCTTCGTAATTTTCAAAACTCAAGTCCACTTCATCCATATTGAAATCTTGAGCGAAAGGATCATCCTCATATAGTGTTGAGCCTTTTGTTCCAGAATAGCAACCCTGTGTTTATCAACAATAACAGCATAAGCAACTTTTGAGAAGTGTTAGGTCAACTGATTTAAAAGTAATAAGGTCAATACATATTGTGGATAACCATTATCAACCTTAACTTAATAAGATGATGCAGTGCAATCTAATTGATGTAGAATATGGGATTCTCATCTAAGACAGAAGAAAAAAGCTTAAGTTAGAGTTTATCTTCCTCTACGGTATGACCTCTTAGAAATTCACTAATCTTAGTAGTGTTACAAAACTAGCCGAGGGTCTATTGGAAACAGCCTCTCCACCTTGGTGGGGGTAAGGTCTGCGTACATCTCACCCTCCCCAAACCTCACTTGTGGGATACACTGGGTATGTTGTTGTTGTTGTTGTAGTAGTGTTACAAAAGAACTGGGCACGGAAAAACTCAAGTTTGTTGCAACATTCTTGAGGAACAACTAGGTGCAAGACAACCTCATGTTCATGAGCCTAGAAAGTGGTTGTCTAACATATTGGTTTCAACTTTTAATTGCTATCGAATCGAAGTGTGGAATAGTAATGCCCTGTTTTCAGTAAAATAAAACTATCAGTTCCACATCAGCAAGATTTCTTCACTTCTAATTTTAGTATCTTTGAAAAGCTAGAATACCTTTGATGAAGAGATATTCATGGATCTAGCAGATGACTCCACCTTGTTTAGCTTTTGGTCGAGATTAGGCAGAGAGGATCTCATCAAAGTGGTTGATTTTTGTGAAGTATGCAAGTTACTCGCTTCAACTGTGACAGACACATCTTGATTGTTGTCCGTTCCTTGAGGACCTTGGCTATCCCTAGGTCGAGCGTCAGTGATGCTCATTGAACCCATTCCCTTCTCACAAGTCGAATCACCACCTGAAGGGCCATCTAAGATAAATGACCAGATAGTAGAAAGTTCTGCAGCAGAAGGACATCCCGTATAACAACTAAGTGCTTGTCTCTTGTGCAGGGAACCTGTACCAGAACCAGCATGACTATTTGAATCGCAGTTCTTGCAAAGAGATATCTTCTCCTCAACACATCTAACAATGGCCGGCTGTGAATTACATCTTTCACATAAAAGTGTCCTGGAATGACGCTGAGAAAGGGCATTCGCAGAATGCACATTGCGATCACATGATAAACACAAGCAAGCTGCATCAGACCGGCAATAAACCATCGACCGCTGCTCCCCACAGAATTCACACAAATGACCCATCACTTTTCCTCAATAATCTTAGGAACCAGTCTATAAAACTAGGCCTCCAGCAAAAAAGGTTTAAACTTTAAGCAATTGAAATTGCTTCCCAGTCAAACAGATTGCTGCAATAATTTTTGCTTCCGCCTTACTGTATAAGGGAATAGAATCTGCATTTTAATAGCCAAATGAAAAGAGAGAAGATTAAAAATCAATACAAGCCTATCTTTCATATCTTCTGATGAAAATTGAAGAACTAAGATGCCACTTCAATCATAAAAGGGGAAAGGAGTAACGAACAAAGTAGAACCAAGAATCAAAATAGCAGAGAAACACCGTCTTAGCTATCGATGATTTACATCTAAGCATCATTATACAGCAACAAAGCAACATTTTTTTCTATTCCAGACAATCAGAAGTTTATCAATCAATCAATCATTTTATGAATCTTTTTTTTTCCTCAGCTCTATTCAAGTTGAGTATGCAAAGGATTCATCATAGTGAAATTACTTTTTATGCTGGCCTTTACCTTACCTACCATAACCCTCCATACCAAGAACTCAACTATCTTATATGAGCTAAGTAAAGGCACCATTAACTAAAAACAACTATTCTTTTTATTACCTGACATAAGTTCCAAACAAAAGAAGAAAAGTTACAGCAAGCAAAAACCAACAACAAGAACAACAACATACTCCGTATTATCCCACGAGTGGGGTCTTAGAAGGAGAGACAGTTTCCGATAGACCCTCGGCTCAAAGAAAACAAAAAACCAACATAGAATAATCTAGGAAAACCATTAAACAACAGCTAAAGTGGCAGGAATAATGATGAAGATGAAAAGAAATTGAAGAAAGTAACTAGTTTTTGAGCTGATGATATCAAGTGTGAAGCTTACCAAAAAAGATTTAGCAAGTAAACCCCTTTATGAGAAAAACCCTGAACAAGAAGAAAAGATCTAGTGCCTTTTTCAGAAATATCTCCGACTCTCTCTCTCTCTGTGTTGTGTGTCTGTGTGTAAAAGGGTAAGGATTGGTTGTTTTGGATTGTATGCTGTTGAATAGTTGAACTTTCTGATAATAACAATAATAAAACTTGTAATAATATCTCACAAAAAGTGCACAAGGAAATGGACAGGTGGGTCCCTCCTTTAATCTATTGAAAAGAGACTGATATTTTTATGTATAGACTATAGAGATATTTTGACCTTCAACTTTCTATTTTATCTTTAACTGACATGGTTTATATTTACGAAATTTATATAATATCCATCCGTTTAAAAAAGAATGAACCTATTTATTTTTTGTTTATTTAAAAGAGAATAATTTTATTTATTTTCTAAATTTGAAAATAAACTTTTGCTTTACCTCTAATGAAATAATTTGCAGCCACACAAATATTTATGATTTATTTTAGACCACAAGTTTCAAAAGTCTTACTTTCTTTGTTAAATCCCGTGCAAAATCAAATGAGTTTATCCTATTTGAAATGGAGGGAATATTTTTTTAAGTTGTCAGTTTAAAAAATCTTTCTTTCATCCCTAAATTCATACATAATCAAATATTATCACATAAATGGAGAGGAGAAAGATATTATACTTGTTAGCTTTTTTCCTCGTACACACCTTTTACTATGTACTATGTTTTGTGTAGTTAGAGAAGGATGCATTTCTTATAGCTTTTTAACCTTTCACAATTACTAATTTAATTCTTTTTTTTTTTTTCGGTTTTTGATACAGTGCCTAGTAGTATTCATTTTCAGGTACGACTTATCTAAATTTGTGCAAAAAATCCACTTTACATAGGAATACAATTAAAGTGTTTATCATCAAATCTTACTCCATTTTCAGAGCTCACTCGAGCATAAGAGGAGCCAGAGTTAAGATTATGAGGTGAGCTGAACATAATAAGTTTTCGGCCAAATGTCATATATTATTAAGAAATCCGTTGAACATGTACAAATTATTAATTTAGAACTCAACAACGTAAAAATGACTAGAATCCAAATTAGTAAGTTTCAAATTTTGGCTCTATCTCCACACTTAAGTTATAATTAATCCTACTTACCATCCTACCATAATCTTTGGCGATATAGTATTTTTCTTAAGATTACTTTAGTTCTCAGTCAAGCCCAAAGAGCCGGTTGATGCCTTGGATGCGAAATTAACATGTGGCATGATCTGAAGGATAACATACAAATATGCATATATTCATATAACAACAAATCTATACTAAATAGATTGTTAAAACATAAACCGAGAACTTACTTGTTGTTCTCGTAAGCGGAAGCGGTAGGATCTTGAACCGTGGCTGGAATTACTGGCCGTCGGTGGTTGTCACGTGCTTGACGGATCAACCCCTTTATCCACAGTCTAAACACTAGTTTATTTTAGAGAGAGATAGGAAGAGCTGTAGAGAAATCAGTGTGTTTATCTGAGCCTATTACTACTGTATTTATAACTGTATAATACAGTAGTTGTCCTCTTGTAGGACTCTATCAGGTAACTTATATTTTTACCTAGATAGACATTAAGAGCACCCCTTTATGGGTGGACTCTTTATTCAGATAAATCCAACATCTCCCACTCACACATAATGGGAGTGCTCTTACAATATGAGAAACATATTCTCATCTCATCTCTACAAATATTCATACAGTGAAATAGACCGTGCGACCAGCATACTGTGAGAGCTACGTGTTATACATCTGTTAGGAGTATATAGCCTCTCGTCGAGCGCAAACCTGCAAGTAGATTATAAAGTATGCAATACCCTAGATCATATGAATCACATTTTGATATCCTCTCAAAATCTCAAATATCATTTTTATGTATTCACAATTATAACTCATAAGTTATAACTGGTGCACATGTGAATACAAAATTAATGAGATTCCTTTAATGATCTTCCTCTTCTCACGATTCTCTTAACATTAGCTCAACTGCTTTTCTAGATATGTCCCGCCAGACCGCATCCATTTTCATGGTCTTTTGGAAACACACTAAGATAGCTAACATTAGACTAAGTCTCAAGTATCTGATCGGAGTCACTGAGGGTACATTAATTTGAGCCAGCATAAAGGCTCTGGATCTCACGCAACAGTAAGTTGAGATCAAACTTATGTTAACCCAAGGTCGACATTAGCACACATGGTATGAAACACGTGCTACAACATTTTTCTCCTTTTCTTAAGGAGTGTATGTCTTTATAAATAATGTTGTATAGATGAAATTCAGACACCATATGTATCTAAATTCGAGTTTCTTTAAACTCACATCTAGCTCACTAAGTAGACTAGGTGAACATCCTTTCACCTTAATAACCTTATGTTATTATTTAAACGACTGTATTGATTTTAAGTATTCGCTCTCAAATTATCCATTTGATAATTTTTCTTAAAATCAAGTCTCATCTCCACTCATCACTAAGATAAAGAGGCGGTTGCCTGTGTGAGAAGGCCAACCTCTTGTCCACCCGACATACTAAAATATAAGTGAAGAATGTACTAAACACTCAATAAATCATGAATATGTATGTAAGTAAATCAACTTTATTGATTATCAAAGAACATAGTTTTGTGAACAACTGGGAAAACAAAGAATAATACAAAATCACTCGAAGTCTACGCAAGCCTTGAGACCTAGTGTGTCTCACAAATGCATCTCTAGCTAAAGGCTTGGTCAATGGGTCTGCTACCATATCTTCTATAGATATTTTCACCAGGTTCAACCTCTTGCGTTTATACATGTCTCTTGCATAGTTATACTTGATATCTATGTGCTTAGTATCACAATGATGCTTAGGATTCTTGGTTGCATCAACTGCAGCCTTACTATCACAGTAGACCAACACTGGTTCATCATCAGTGTTACCCAACAAGCTTTTGAAGAGCCTATTCAACCAAACAACTTCTTTTGTTGCTTTTGACAGAGCCACATATTCGGCTTCCATCGTGGATAGTGCTACACATGATTGCTTCTTACTCTTCCATGATATGGCACCATTACTAAGTAAGAAGACATATCCTGAGGTAGAATTCCTCTCGTCTAAATCTCCTCCATGATCAGCATCAGTGTATCCAACTAATCGCAAATCTTTGTTGCCTTGATAACAAAGTGCGTAGTCAGCTGTTCCTCTCAGATATCTCATGATCCTCTTTACTGCTTGCCAATGTGCTGGACCTGGATCGGATTGATATCTACTTACCAAGCCAACAGCTTGACAAATATCAGGTCTCGTACACACCATAGCATACATTAGACATCCGACTGCACTTCTATAAGGCACTCGCTTCATCTTTTCAGTCTCTTCAGGAGTCTGAGGACACAAATGATTTCCCAAGTTGTGGCCTTTGCTGATAGGAGTGTCAATTGGGTTGCTATTCTGCATATTAAATCATTCAAGAATTTTCTTAATGTAATTCTCTTGAGAGAGATACAATAGCTTCTTAGGACGATCTCTTGAAATCTTGATTCCAAGAATATATGCAGCTTCACCCATATCTTTCATCTCAAATTGAGACGACAACCAGGCCTTTACCTCGTTTAATAACTCCTTATCATTTCCAGCTATAAGTATATCATCGACATACAATGTCAGAATTACAAGCTTATTTCTTGATCTCTTGGTATAAACACAATGATCTTCATCTACCATAGTAAAACCATTGGATATGATCACATTTTGAAAGTATATATACCACTGCCTTGAAGATTGTTTGAGGCCATAAATAGACTTCATAAGTCTACAAACCTTTTGTTCGTGGCCTTTTTCAATGAAACATTCGGGTTGTTCCATATAAATTTCTTCATCTAATTCTCCATTGAGAAAGACAGTCTTTACATCCATCTGATGTAATTCAAGATCTAAACTTGCTACTATAGCTAGAATCAGGCGAATTGAGTTAAATCGCACAACAGGTGAGAAAGTCTCTTCGTAGTCTATTCCTTCCTGTTGTGTATAACCTTTCGCCACCAGTCGAGCCTTATATCTCTCAACTGTGCCATCAGCCTTGAGCTTAATTTTGAGAACCCATTTGCTCCCAATAGCTTTGCGTCCTTTTGGGAGATCAACTAGTTCCCAGACTTTGTTAACTCTCATTGACTCCATTTCATCTTCCATTGCTTTTATCCATTTTTCCTTTGAAGGGCATGAGAGAGCCTCTTTTGCATTTTTAGGCTCGTTTTCTACTTGTAAGAACAACATAAAAAGTTCAGCACCTTCGACATCAAATCTTCGGCGGGGAATCTTTTTACGTAAACCACGTCCTTTTTTGTGATTCTTCTTCGTTGTTCCCATTTGGATCAACGTTGCTCCCACTTGGATCAAGAACATCTATCCTGCTCCCACTTGGAACAAGATCAGTGACCATCTCGCTCCCACTTGGAACAAGATCCATTTGGTCACTGTTTGATGTCAAATGATTACTTACATTCGCACCCGATGATAAATGAGGTTGTTGATGTGAAACTAATTCATCATCAATTAAATTTCTCCCACTCGAATGAAGTGATCTTTGTTCATCTCGATCCTCTATCTCAAACAAGGTTAGGTCTTGACCTACCTCTCCCTTTTTAGGAAACTCATCCTCTAAGAATGTGACATCTCATGATTCAAACTCAGTTACACTCCCACTGTCTTGCAAACCTATAAGCACATAACCCTTCGAGGTTTCTGAGTATCTTATAAAGATAATTTTCTTTCCTCTTGGGCCTAATTTGCCATGTTTGTGAGAAGAATCATGTGTATAGGCAGCGCAACCCCAAGGTCTTAATACACTTAGGTTGGGTGCTCTTCCAGTCCACAACTCATATGGAGTGGTTGCAACTGATTTTGTAGGCACTCGGTTATGTACATAGGTAGCAGTAAGCAATGCATCACCCCAATAACTAATTGGGAGGTTAGCTTGTGCCATCATTGACCTAACCATTTCTAGAAGCGTCCTGTTTCTTCTCTCCGCAATACCATTTTGTTGTGGAGTATTTGGGATAGTCAACTGATGAACAATTCCCTTTCCATCACATAACTCGTTAAATTGAGTGGACAAGTACTCTCGACCTCGGTCAGTTTGAAGTACTTTTATCTTCTTGTCTAATTGATTTTCCACTAAGCTCATATAGCGTTGGAAACAACTTATTGCTTATGATTTGTGGGAAACTAAATAGACATAACCGAAACGAGTGTAGTCATCTATAAATGTGATGAAATAGTACGCTCCATGCCTAGCCCTGACATTCATAGGCCCACAGATGTCTGAATGGACTAATTGCAAGGGATATTCAGCTCTAGTCGCTTTACTGAAGGGTTTTCTTGCAGATTTTCCTGCTAGACAACTTTCACAAGTGGACAATTCCACATGTTCAATGCCAGTAAGCAAACCTTGTTTTGCTAACCTTTGCATTCTTTGCTGGCCAATATGACCAAGTCTAGCATGCCATATGTTTACATCACTATCATATTTATGTGAGGAAGCAAACATAGAAAAACTAGCATTATTATTAAATGAATCATAATCCAAATCTATAATAATAAAACCTCCGGTCACATGACCAAAACCAAATAAAGTTGAATCTAAAGTCAATTTGACAGAATTGTCATGGAAAAATAAGCTAAAGCCAAGCCTAAGCAAAACAATAACAGAAATAATATTTCGTCGAATTCCTGGAGCATAGAGGACATCATGTAGTAGTAGGTGTCGACCACCACGCAAGACTAACTTGCATGTACCGATCCCTTGAACAGCAACCTTATTATTGTTGCCCACATAAATCCACTTTGTTCCACGTGAAATACGCCGAAACTCCATAAAGGAATTGCGTTCCCTCGTCATGTGGTCCGTTGCTCCCGAGTCTACAATCCACAAAGGATTAGATTCAGTAAAAAACACTGAACTAGAAACACAAAGTTCACTAGTTTGAGTTTTGTGAAATACCTTTCTAGGAGGCTCAGAGCAATCCTTAGCATAGTGACCCTTTTTGTCACAGTTAAAGCATTTCACCTTTGCAACATTGACACGTTTGGGACGTTTGTTATTGCCTTGTTGTTCTGACCTTGCTCTTTTAGCAGGCTGAGACTGAGTTGGTCCTGTTTTCTTAACCCAATTCTTTTTCTTTGAGCCATATTTGGCCTTAGATGATGTTGCCATATGCAACTCAGCTGTTGGCTTAGAAGCCTCAAGCCGATCCTCTTCAAGCTCAAGAGATCTCCGGACATCTTCCAGAGTCTTGATTAGCTGATTGTGGGTCAAATGCATCTTCATATGATCCCAAGAATTAGGTAAGGACCGTATGACAGCTTGAACTTGTTGCTCATTGGTCAACACATGACCAGCATCTTTTAACTCCCCAATCATGTTTGTCATAAGCCTCAGATGAGTTCTCACTGAATGTTCTGGGCGCTTCTTGTATGAGTCAAACTTGATTGTTAAGGATCGTAGCCTTTCAATAGAACAGGTACCAAACCTATTCTTCAAAGCAACCCAAAGACCCATAGCTCTTTGGTGATCCTTAAATTCCCTTAAGATATCATCATCTAAGGTGCTCAGCAACGTAATGCGAGCCAAGGAGTCTTTCTTTTTCCAAGCGTCATAAGCTGCACGGTCACGCCTATGCTGAGCCGTGGTGCCTTCCTCAGGCTCATCCATGACGATGTTAATTGCCTCCAGAGCCTCTTGGTCTTCAAGCACATATTGGACCTTTAAGCTCCAGGTCTCATAGTTGTCACCATTGAGTTTCAACCCTTTGTTGAGCTCAACAACAATGTTCTTAGCAGCAGTAGACATTCTTTTAACAAAATAAAAAAATATAGTGAGGATCTAAAGAAGGAATTTCTAAACGCAAGTACTATGTTCAACATACATATTCGGACAATAAGCGCTAAGTTGATTAAGTTAATAAACACATATATTAATAATTGAGTCGAAAGTTCACTATGTTCCCAGTCATCGTCCAAAAATTAAACACATATAAATTAACCTAGTCAACTACTGAGCTTAATGTCTAATCATATTTAAAAAATAACATTTTATTTTTATGATTAATCCCGTATGGATCTAAGTTAAACAAATTAACTTAGATTAAATAAAATAAGTTAAATGTTAAACTAATTAACATTTATATAATCGTTAAACTAATTAACGATTTAGGCAATTCGTATAACATATTAACAAGTACACCTAATGTTAAACTAATTAATATTTCATACAATTTGCTAAATTAATCAACAAATATACTTAATGTTAAATTAATTAACAAATAGATTAATATTCAACTAATTAATATTTTCTCACATGTTAAACAAATTAACAATCCGATAAAAAAAATTAGCATTAAACTAATTACAGAAAAAAATACTTAATGTTAAAGTAACGATATTTTTTTTTTAATCTACTTTAACTTAGCCATTTGTCCAATTTGAAAAGAAGTAAATAGCACTTCTCTTAATTTTATAAACAATCCAATAGCTCAAAAGGGGGCCATTTGGCCAAGTCATCAGTTAGAGAAAACGTGGTTGTAGATAAGACCCCTTTTTGAAAACAGAAATAATTTTAGATTGTTTACCAAATCCCTACTTCTCTTCGTCAAACTCACAGTAGCTGCCGTCTTCTGTTATGGTTAAAGATAATGAATTTTGTTCTACTACTTCATTTCTTCTCTGCCATAAACATGGAATACAAAAGCTTTATCCTATTTTTATGTTTAGATGAGATAAAAAATCATTATTCCTTTCACCTCTTCTCTTTACAGCCATTAGTCAGTGGCTGACTCGATAGCTTACAATCAGAGTATTTTTCTGGTGTCCACCGGTGGTTCAAAGCGGCGGCAGCAGAAGGTGGGATTTGGAAAACTTATTTCGATCCCATTTTCTTTTGTGTGTTTGTCTGCACCTCTGTAAAAACTGTTTTTTTTTTGTTATGGCTGATCTTGCGGGGTCACTGCCGCGCATCGTTGGCATTCCGACGGCAGCACAATGGAGGTTGACGGCGCTGCTAGGTGGGAGTTCTAAAAGAAACTGATTTTGGATCTTAAGCAGAAACCAGATTCAAAAAAGAAATTCACTAAATTATAAATTCAAGCGTTCTTTTGCTTTGAAATACTATAGACCAAAATATGCCGATTAGAAAACGCATATAGTTCTAGATTTACACAGATAAATAGAACAAATTATAATTTTTCAATACCAGAAAACCAGCCTTATGACATCTGATACCAATGAAGGATAACATACAAATATGCATATATTCATATAACAACAAATCTATACTAAATAGATTGTTAAAACATAAACCGAGAACTTACTTGTTGTTCTCGTAAGCGGAAGCGGTAGGATCTTGAACCGTGGCTGGAATTACTGGCCGTCGGTGGTTGTCACGTGCTTGACGGATCAACCCCTGTATCCACAGTCTAAACACTAGTTTATTTTAGAGAGAGATAGGAAGAGCTGTAGAGAAATCAGTGTGTTTATCTGAGCCTATTACTACTGTATTTATAACTGTATAATACAGTAATTGTCCTCTTGTAGGACTCTATCAGGTAACTTATATTTTTACCTGGATAGACATTAAGAGCACCCCTTTATGGATGGATTCTTTATTCAGATGAATCCAACATGATCACACAACAACCTTTAGTTTAATTTTTTGATTTGAGTCGATTTTTTTAGTTTCGCTTAAACACCTTTAGATAGAAGCTAAAACTTAAAGTTATTTTTCCACCTTTTCTAAATTTATTCAAATCTAGCGTTCATTAACTTCTTTTTCTTCACCCACAACTAGCTAGTAACTAGTAAGTATGTTCACACTTAACTCTATTGGCAATGTGCAGGAGTTTTACATAAAAAGTAAGGTAGAATATTGATAGAAAGGTCGGCATGTAGGTAGGTAGGTGAATCATAGAGGTTTAAAGAGAGTAGTTTCGAGCGGATACTTCAAGAATACTTCATAGTCGTAGTTTATTACTATAAGCCATAAGGAAATCAAAACAAAAAGGACAGACTTTATCATAAACATTAGCTAAAACATATTATGCTTATTAATTAGTTAACCTTAACAGGACATGGTACACCTATCCATCATTTGTTCTTTGTATTGTCTACTCAACTCTACTTTTTTTTTTTTTTGGGTCTTTAAAAAAAATTATTTATTAGTCGAGAAGTATTCATCGTTCAACCTTCATGTTATTTGACTGTTACGAATTTGAATCTCAATTGTTTAGTTACATCTTACTTATTCCTCTATTTTACTTTCCGAATTGCTTAGACCTTTATTAATTGCGAAAAGAAGAAGAATGAAAAAAATCTATTAGGTTTCAACATGATTTGCTTTTTTAAGTATATTCTGGCCTGTGCTGACATATACTACAAAGCAAGATTTTAAGTCTAAAACTTTACGTTTAGATGAGCCAATTTCATAACTTAAAGCTTCAAATTTAGAGTCTCGTCTTTTTATTTTATTTTTTGCAACTGAATTTAGAAGCCAACATTTACTTTGTGTGTTTGGTTTGGACTTTGAGAAAGTACTTTTGAAAAACATTTCATATTAGAGGTCTTGAAAAGACGAACATTTAATTAACAAATTGGGTTAATTTTACCGGTGGTGACTGAACTATTATTTCATTACCACAAAGTCACTTTTGTTTTATTTGTTACCCAAAAGTCACTCAACTTTGCTTCGGTCTACAACAAAGTCACTCAAGCCGGATTTTGTTTAAAACTTGCCGGAAAAATGATGTGGCGTCATTAATTAAAAATAATTTTTTTAATTAGTTTTTTATCTATTAATCTAATTCCTTAACCCATTATTGTTATTCTACCCAACCCAAACACATTTTACTACTTATTTTTTGCCACATAATGCCAAGGATTTTGCTACTTCTTTTTTGCCACATTATCTTTTTTATAGTAACTCTATCCTGTATCTTATTATTTTATTGGCAATATTGTAAATTCATTCTTTATTTACTAGTATGTTATATCATGAAACGACTGCAAACAATATAATCTATCAAAACGTTGAACTCAACAAAACATTAAGTATAATACAATAGATACATTATGAAACCATATACATAACAATAGTCCAAACGAGCTGTTATTTTGGTTTTAATATTTTAAAAAATCGACATAACTAGTTTGATTTCATAAATAAAAAACCGAACCAAACCGATCTAAGCTCGTTAATTTTTATTCATTTCCCGTTCCTCATTTCCCCTTTTTGCATAACCAATTTGCTTAACATTACTCAATTTGATTAACTAATTAATTCAATACGAAACAGAAGCAAAGCGCAATGACATCAGTATGAAATGTTTATGCACAACGATGACGTAGAGAAATGTGCTTGGGTTGGGTAGAATAAGAATAATGAGTTAAGAAATTAGATTAATAGAAGAAAAATTAATTAAGAAAATTATCTTTAATTAATGATGCCACGTCATTTTTCCGGCAAGTTTTAAACAAAATTCGGCTTGAGTGACTTTGTTATAGACCGGCGCAAAGTTGAGTGACTTTTGGGTAACAAATGAAACAAAAGTGACTTTGTGGTAATGAATCAATAATTCAGTGACCACCGGTGAAATTAACCCTAACAAATTTAAAACAATATTTTGTCTGCTTTCTGGCATTCAAAAGTTCGTTCAATAATAGACAATTTTTCAGTTTTTTTTTTTTTTTTTTTTTTTTTTTTTTTTTTGTCTTTTTAACATTTCCAAAACCCTTCTGTGGTGTTTGATTTGAGATGTTTCTGAAAAATACATACATAAACTTACTGATGAACCATCCTTTGTTATACATTCGTATAACTTTATTTATCAAAGCCAAACAAATTTGATTGTGAAAAAAAATATCAAAACAAATTCTATTTTCCGAATACAAAAGCAATCCTTCAAAAATCAGACCAAACAAAAATCAGACATATGCTCCCAATGCAAAAGGAATATCGGTTGGCCTTTATACTCTCCACCAACCTTATAGTCAGACTCTACTTGTGATCGTGTTCCAATAGAATAGTTACCATTAAATCAAAATATCGGAGCACATAACTAGTACTCCTATAATAATAATAATATATAAAGAACTAGTATAAATTATTCAAGACGTATGGGAGAAAGTATGACTCAATAGATTTGAGTGGGGAAGTTTGGACCGCCGACAAATAATATCAAAATGGTAATGATACAAATAGTTTCTTAAAAATTCTGTTCTTTCAGATAAGGCATTAGAAGTAAGTACTTAAAAATTAGCCACTTGGCTTGTGTTACGATATTTATTTATTTGCTTTTATAGGATGTTCCGAAGGTGGTGAAATGACCAATGAGATTGATTCCACCAAAAAGGTCACTCTCCTAGTTACCAGTTTGCCCCTGTGCACGAGGCTACACTTTTCTCACGCTGATGTCACCAAAAGAAAAAGGCCAGAAAACCAGAACGAAAGAAAAAACAAGTTTGTAAACTTGAGTAGATTGTTTTGAGAATATACTTATTGAGGAGCTAAATGGAGGATAATCCAATTAACTCGTTTAAAAGCTTGGTTCAATTTTGGGTTAGTCCAATTTGACCCATAACGACAGTTTTTCAGTACATTTATAATTCTCTTCACACTTAAACACTTTCGTTAAATAAATATATACTCATCCGTTCTAATTTGAGTGTATTACTTTGACTGCACATATAACTTAAAAAATATAAGGATAGATTTCAATTTTAAAATTCTAAATTAAAAATGTGTGCAATGTACTAAAATATTCTTTGATTTTAAACTAATCGTGTATATTGTTTGAATTGTAAACTTACTAAATATAGAAAGATGCACTCTTTTTGGGACGGACCAAAAAAAGAAATAAGACAATTAAATTGGGACGGAGGAAGTAATTTATATTTTTCTTTGCTGAATAAATATTGTCATACCCGATTTTGGACTCAACTCGAGGCGAGTCGGATTTCGAATTTGACTGGGTGAACTCGTTTGAGTATAAATGTTGGAGTCGCCACCTAATATGATTTCTAAGGCGTATTAGGTCACCTAAGTGTCTAAAGTCAAGTTCAAAAGGTCCATTTCAGAGATTCTATGTGGGTAAGAAGTCCAAATGACTCGGAGAAGAGGGTGTTAGGCACTTCCCCGAGTCCCACAAAAAGTGGTTACCGTCCGAGTCTTAATTTTGGGATATAAACAGTGTATATTGTCATAAATTCTAACTTGGGAATTAATTCTAGTTTAAGGATGTAACACATTCATGCCATTTCAAACACATATGTATACACGGACTTCATATACGACCTATATTTCGAGCCTAGCCGTAGTTTACGGCCTTATCAAACGCCTAATCATTAATAAGTGTTAGCATACGAATGAATATTCAATTCCAAGTCATATGTGCAATCTACAAACAAGAAGGTTTTGCGTAAATAGTCTATTTTGCAAATAAATTCAGATTTAATAAGAACCAAAAGGGGATTTGTTTAAAAAAACAAAATATTGGCCATTTAGGGTCGGTGTGACTCGTCATTAATTGTCGAGCCCTAACCTTAATGGCCTTTTTGTGTAGGGGTCAAGTTTTGGAAGATATGTATATAGACAAGAGGGCTGTTTTTTGAAAGCGGGTTCACCAAAAATACATAAATGCAGAGAAGGGAGCTGTCGCACGTAATAGTATACGTATAAGTATTAGACATGCAAATATATGGTCTAAGGGAGAGTTATATCTTTAGAAAATCATTTTAAAGTGTACAAGTGATCCCAAAGCTTTGTACACCCCTATACACGGAGCGTCTTAAGTGATCAAAAACAATTTATGCACATAAAAAGGCCTTTTTTGAAAAATATTTTAGGCCCAGATCATGTATGCAAAAAGAGGGGCGACTGCAGTTTTCATAAACAGTCCACATTAGGCGTGAATAGCACAAAATAGCCCCTGTTTTAAGATTTCAATCTGTGATGCAAACTAAACATGCTGCTAATGCACCTTAGGTGTGAAAAACTTTTAATGAAGGCAAGATTTTAAACATACTGTCAAAACAACAAATCAGTTTTCATAAAAAATATCAATCCAGAATTATTTTCTTCCTAAATCTAGGCATGATGCACTGCATACAAAGGAGAAGGGGCAAGAGAATGGCTCCTGGGTAGCCAGTTTTGTACAACATCATTGTTGTAACCCTGTTTTAGAAAGATACAGATAGGGCACCTAACAAATATACAAATTTTGGGGACAGTTCCTAAAGGAAAGCATAAGGGAGAGGGTACTGATCAAGGGCAGTCAAAGTCAGAAATATCCTATCAATAGCCAAGGGTTCCTGATTCCAGGAGAGCTAGTTTAAAGAACGCAACTATTGACTTTTAATGAACTTTCAGGATTCTCCTGTAAACACTTAGAGCATAACATGGCTCACATGAAACCAGGCACAAGCTGTAAACAAATAGAGTTAGCAGGGGGAATAGGGGGAAGGGAAAGGCCTGAATCAAAGAGATCTGCTAGGACTAAGTGCAACCAGTTCACTTTTTGTAACGTTGCTATGATTCACAGAGGTGCAGGACACCCAAAGAAAATAAGGCACACCAGTAATCTAAAGGAAACAAAGATGGGGCAAGATCATGCTAAGGGAACATGCACACACACACACAGAGGCACTAAGCAATAAGGAAAGCATCATGACTCTAATTGCACCTTGATATTATTGACATTGTTTTAAACAAACAGTGCAGGAACTACTCAAAACACACCAGAACCAAAGCATAACAGAGTATACCAGTGGTTTTAATCAGAACATGATAAGAGTATGCCATACACACACATATATGCAGAAGTAATAGGCAATCAGGGAGAAGAATGAATACCTTTAGGTACTGTGAAAATAGCTGAAGGCAGGCAAAAGAGAAGAGATGCAAAAACCAGCACACAAATAGTAAGCACTGATCCTTCAAAAAAACAAGTAAATAGGGAGGAGGGATTCCAGAAGGCTATGCAGATTTTTCTAAATGTATCAGTGTGTTTCTGGGTTTTTAATGTCCAGAACTTGTCTCTTTGATTGAAAAGAGAATAGTTTATATAGGTGAGAAGTAGGGGTTTTGAAGATCAACGGGTAAAAGTTAATAATGGCAAGGAAATATAGCCTTCCAAAAATAACTGGGGACAAACTTGAGTGAATCTTCCAAAAATAAAATAATCAGCCTCTAATTATGAGGTAAATCAGTCCTAAATTGATTTGAAAACCCTCTCTCACACTTAACATAGTCTAGGTTCAACAATCAGTGTATAAGCGTGTTCTAGGCTCAATAATAATTCCACAAGTCCTGCAAAGACCCTAATTGACATCACATAAATCACCAGAACCAAATTCCATTCGTGTATCAATTAAAGATTCAATCCTAACAAACTCAGATCTTTCTAAACAAGTCAAATAGGTCATTCAATCAGATTTTAAACATGTGATAGGATAAGAAGATAAATACGTAACAAACATGAAAGAATAGAGGCAATTCACAGTCTGCCCTAGGTTTCAAATTTGCAGGCCAACAGGGACAATCCAGGACACAAGTCACGATTATACTAATCTTAGGCATATGAAAAGTCAAGTTAGTGTTAAAACTTAACTAGTGAACTAAGCAAAAATTAACAATCTCATGAATTTTCATCTAATAGACAAAAGACAATCAATCATGTTTAATCACAGAAAAAACTAGGAAAATTTAGGTTCAACATCACATAGTTTCAAGATCGTCCAGTAGGGAAAGGGTTTACCTGATTTGAATCGGAGCCGGGTCAATCTCGACCCGCTTCGAATTAGGGTTAAAAGGGATAAATCTCACCCCTTCTCAGTGTCTATGCCTTTCAAAACAAACGAAGCCCCGCCGGAGAGGTTTCTCAGCGTTGGCGATTTAGTCGACATAGGGTTATGTTTGCCCTCGTCAAAACCCCATCGAAAGTGTGTGGGTTGTGTTTCGGACGACGAGGGGAACACGACTACACCATTTTCCCTAATTTTCTCCGGTCACAATGGCCGAAAAGTTGATCGAAGAGGGTGGCGATTTTAATTGCCAAGAGAGGAGAGAGATGGACAGTTCTAGGGTCCGATCGGGGATATGGGAAAGATCGTGTGGGGTTTAGGGGATCGTTTATGGATCATTTGATCTTTGGCCGTTGGATCAAATCAATGGAAGGTTAAGATTGAGCCGCGTAGGTGCTTAAGTGGCAAAAAATAGGCTGATGTGTATGCATGTATGTGCATATACGTGTATTTGTGTGTGTATATATATATATATATATATATATATATATATATATATATATATATATATATAAATAGTGTATAAATAGGTATAAAAATAGTATAAAATAGATTTAAAAATATAGAAAAATTAGAAAATTAATTTTAAAATGTTAAGAAGGCTAAGAAATGCGTAAAAATTATAATTTTGGATTTAAAACAATTTTGGATAATTTTTTCAAAATAGAAGTAATTGAAATATTTGTAAAAATAGCTACGATTTAAGAAGACACTTTTGAAAATGACCTATATGGACAGGCTATTATGAGAAGGTAATTTGAAAAGAATGGACGAGGCAAGAATGGATACATGATTATGTGCAAAATTCGAGAACTGTTGATTTTGAAAATAGGGGGGACAAAATTGGGTGTCAATAGCTGCCCCTCTTTGCCCGGGGATGATGAAAGATTCTTCGGGCAAAGACGTTGACAGTGCGGCCAATTTTTTTATGACTATAGAAGAGCCTATAACTTAAAATGGTGTAGGGCGCCGGGCTGAAACGCTTTCTTTGCTCGGGGTGTTTTTCTTGCAATGAAAATGTATTTGCAACATAATGTATATATATATGAAACGTACCTTCCCGCGGGGCTGGATTGTCTTTCCAAGATTCCTGTAGTATGAAACTGTTTCTGCCATGCCATGATTGCGTGTCTTTTGCTGTCAAGTGTTAGATTCGACATTGGGTTGTATGCCCTTCGTCGGTGCATTGGGCTGTGTACTCTCCGCAAAGAATAAAAATGACAAATTGGCATCGGGCTGTGTACCCTCAGCCGACGCCTTGGGTTGTGTGCCCTCAGCTAATTTAAATACAAATCGATATCGGGCTGTGTACCCTCAATCGACGCTTCGGGTTGTATGACCTCCGCTAATTTAAAATGAAAATCGATATCGGGTTGTGTACCCTCAACCAACGCTTCGGGTTGTGTGCCCTCAGCTAATTTAAAATGCAAATCAATATCGGTCTGTGTACCCTCAACCGACGCTTCGGGTTGTGTGCCCTCAGCTAATTTAAAATGCAAATCGATATCGGGCTGTGTACCCTCAACCGACGCTTCGGGTTGTGTGCCCCCAGCTAATTTAAAATGCAAATCGATATCGGGCTGTGTACCCTCAATCGACGCTTCGGGTTGTGTGCTGCAAATCGATATCAGACTGTGTACGCTCAATCGATGCTTCGGGTTGTGTGCCCTCAGCTAATTTAAATGACAAATCGATATCGGGCTGTGTACCCTCAATCGACGCTTCGGGTTGTGTGCCCTCAGCTAATTTAAAATGACAAATCGATATCGGGCTGTGTACCCTCAATCGACGCTTCGGGTTGTGTGCCCTCAGCTAATTTAAATGACAAATCGATATCAGACCGTGTACCCTCAATCGATGCTTCGGGTTGTGTGCCCTCAGCTAATTTAAAATGCAAATCGATATCGGGCTGTGTACCCTCAGCTAATGTAAATGACGAATCGATATCGGGCTGTGTACCCTCAATCGACGCTTCTGGTTGTGTGCCCTCAGCTAATTTAAATGACGAATCGATATCGGGCTGTGTATCCTCAATGAACGCATCAGGTTATGTGCCCTCAGCTAATTTAAATGACAAATTGATATCGGGCTGTGTACCCTCAATCGACGCTTCGGGTTGCGTGCCCTCAGCTAATTTAAATGACAAATCGATATCGGACTGTGTACCCTCAATCGATGCTTCGGGTTGTGTGCCCTCAGCTAATGTAAATAACAAATCGATATCGGGCTGTGTACCCTCAATCGACGCTTCGGGTTGTGTGCCCTCAGCTAATGTAAATGACAAAACTTTCGTTGAAACACTTCTATCGTGCGTTGTTGATTTAGGCATCTTTCGTGCCTGCATCCAAAGAAAGATTGGTGAGTTGTGCTGGGTGGTTTGGTTTGTGCATTCTTGGCTTGTTTCGCGTTCGCTGTCCACTAGTGCTGGGATCTTGGTCGAATTGATAGGGATATGCATAAAATAGTATGTAATGCAAATGATTTTGAAAGACTTTTATAAGAAAAGAAATGAAGTAAAATATTTTATCCCATGGAGTCACAAGTCGCGTTGTGTAAAGCCAAAGTTGTCGTCCTTCATGCCATTACGAATGAATTTTGAGGGCGCCCTCAAAATTCTGCCCCAGTTTGCATTCGAAATTTTCGAGAGATCCTAAAAAATTTCTGCCCCAATGTCAACTATGTTTGTCCTTTGGGAATTTTTGAGAGTTTTGAGAGTTTCTCAAAAATTCTACCCCAATGTTTGCTTTGTGGGGAAAATAAAATTTTTGTATTTATACGACCGAATCTTGAATAGGTTGCCTATGTATCCCACTTGGGGAATCAGCTCGTGACGTAGTTCAGGTTACATAAATGTATTTCAGAATGGGGGAATCACTAATCAGTACAAATCCCTATACATAGTATCTTTTAACAGTAGATGAGTTGACAGGTTTTGGCCAGACTTCTCCATCCATTTCTGCCAGTATCAATGCTCCTCCATTCAAAACTCGGTGAACCATGTACGGTCCTTGCCAATTTGGTGCAAACTTGCCTTTTACTTCTTCTTGATTTGGAAATATCTTCTTCAGAATTAATTGCCCATGTTCAAAGAATCTCTCTCGAACTTTCTTGCTGAATGCTTTGGCCATCCTCCTATGATATAATTGCCCACGACATATTGCATTCAATCTCTTGCCATCGATGAGGGCCAATTGCTCTATTCTTCTTTGGATCCACTCGGCATCTTTCAATTGTGTTTCTTGGATGATTCTCAAAGATGGTATCTCGACCTCTGCGGGTATCACTGCCTCAGTTCCATACACCAACAAATAAGGAGTGGCCCCCCGTTGATGTTTTCATTGTATTGCGATACCCTAACAGGGCATAGGGTAGATTCTCATGCCATTGTTTTGAAGTGCCTGTCATCTTGCGCAATATCCTCTTGATGTTTTTATTGGCTGCCTCGACCGCACCATTTATTTGAGGTCTGTATGCAGTGGAGTTGCGATGCTTGATCTTGAAGACCTCACAGGTTGCTTTCATTAGGTCACTGTTAAGATTTGACCCATTGTCAGTGATGATGGTTTCAGGAATGCCAAATCGGCAGATCATCTTATAACGGACAAAGTTCGAAACCACTTTCTTTGTTACTGATTTTTATGATGCAGCTTCTACCCATTTTGTAAAATAATCAATGGCTACCAGTATGAAACGATGTCCATTGGAAACGGCTGGCTCGATAGTAACTATGACATCCATCCCCCAGGCGGCGAAAGGCCAAGGCGATCCCATACTGTTCAATTCATTTGGAGGCACTCGAATCATATCTCCATGGCATTGGCATTGATGGCATTTCTTCGCGTCCTTTATGCAGTAGTGTTCCATTGTCATCCAGAAATAACCAGCCCTCAAAATATTCTTTGCAAGTACGAAACTATTCATGCCACAAGCCCCAGAGTGTACCTCTTCTAACAATTTAGCAGCTTCTTTTACGTCTACACATCTCAGCAAACCTAGATCGGGTGTCCTTTTGTACAAAACTTCTCCGTTCAGAAAGAAACCATTATCTAACCTCCTCAGTGTCTTCTTTTCGAGGCTTGTTGCATTCTTTGGATAACTGTCGTCCTTGAGTAACCCTTTGATGTCGTAGAACCAAGGCTGTCCATCTAATTCTTCCTCCACGTGATAACAGTAGGCTGGTTGCTTCCTCACTTTCACAGGTATTGGGTCTATGTAGTTCTCGTCGGGATGCTTGATCATGGCAGATATGGTAGCCAAAGCGTCCGCGAACTTATTTTGCAGTCTGGGTACATGCCGGAACTCTATTTTAGTGAATCTTTGCTTCAACTCCTTTATGCACTCCAGGTATGGCAATATCTTCAGTTTTTTTGCTGTCCATTCTTCTCGAACTTGGTGAATCAACAAGTCGAAATCCCAATTGCTAATAGCTCTTATATATTCATGCCTACTGCCAATCTAAGACCCAAAATACAAGCTCATACTCCGCCATGTTGTTGGTGCAAGGGAACCTTAGTTTGGCCGTGACAGGATAGTGTTGTCCAGTCTCGGAAACTAATACCGTGCCAATGCCGACTCCTTTGAAATTGACCGCTCCATCGAAGAATAACCTTCAACCATCATACTCTTCGGTGATATCTTCTTCTACGAACATGACTTCTTCGTCGGGGAAATAGGTATGCAAAGGTTCATAGTCGCCTCCCACCGGATTCTCGGCTATATGATCAGCCAAGGCTTGAGCTTTCACCGCTTTTTGGGTGACAAAAGTGATGTCGAATTCGCTGAGCAGCATTTGCCATTTAGCCAGCTTTCCAGTAGGCATTGGTTTTTGGAAAATTTACTTGAGGGGGTCCATCCTTGATATCAGCAACGTTGAGTAAGATGTCAGGTAATGTCTGTCCAAGTCAGCGCGCAGCATGTGTGCTCCAGCAATGTGTATTTGGCCTCGTAAGGAGTGAACTTCTTGCTAGGTAGTATATTTCCTACTCCTTCCTCCCAACTGAATCATGTTGTCCCAATACACAACTAAAGGCCGAATCTACTACGGACAGGTACAAGATTAAAGGTCGCCCAGGCTCAGGTGGGACCAGCACAGGTGGGCAAGACAAGTACTCCTTTATCCGATCAAATGCTTTTTAGCAATCCTCTGTCCACTCGGTCACTGCCTCTTTCTTCAGCAACTTGATGATTGGCTTACAGATGACGGTGGATTGTGCTACAAAACGGCTGATGTAATTGAGCCTCCCCAAGAAACTTATGACTTCTTTCTTGCTTTTTGTAGTGGAAATTCTTTGATGGCTTTGATCTTGGACGGATCCAGCTCGATACCCCTTCTATTGACGATGAACCCCAGGAGCTTCCCTACCGGAACACCAAAAGCATACTTTGCCGGATTTAGCTTCAGATTGTACTTCCGCAAGCGATTGAAAAACTTGCGCAAGCTGTCAAGATGCTCCGAACTCTTTTTTGATTTGATGATCACGTCGTCTATATAGACTTCAATCTCCTTGTGCATTAGGTCATGGAACATAGTTGTCATAGTCCTCATATAAGTTTCCCCAGCATTCTTCAGACCGAATGGCATAACTTTGTAGCAATAAGTTCCCCAAGACGTAGTGAAGGCTGTCTTCTCGGCATCCTCTTCATCCATGAGAACTTGATGATAACTTGCGAAACAGTCCACGAAGGATTGCAGTTAATGTTTTGCACAATTATCAATCAGGATATGTATGTTAGGCAGAGGAAAATCATCTTTAAGGCTTGCTCTATTTAGGTCTCTGTAATCCACACAAACTCAGAGTTTTCCATATTTCTTCGGCACTGGGACGATGTTAGCCAACCAAGTTGGATACTTGACCATTTTCAGAATCCCTGCATTGAGCTGCTTAGTTACTTCTTCACCAATTTTCAATAGAACTGATGACTTGAAGGTTTGGGCCTTTTGTTTGACTAGCGGATAGCCCGGATTGATAGGTAATTTGTGAGCTACCACATCCGTGCTTATGCCAGTCATGTCATTGTACGACCAGGCGAATACATCCTCATATTCTTTAAGAAACTCAGTATATCGCTTTTATCCTCGGCATTGAGATGCATACTGATCCTTGTCTCTTTCACAATTTCCCCATCTCCTAAGTTTATCACCTCAGTCTCCTCAAGGTTTGGCTTAGGTTTATTTTCAAATCTTTCAAATTCTTCTTGTAAAGTTTCATTAACATCATCATAATCAGCTATAGCTTCCCCAAGCTCCATTGTTTTATTACACGTTGCGATTGTGGACTCAATAGGATTATTAGTATGAGTGCAAGGTCCACGGTAAGCTCGGGCCTGGTTGCTGATCCAGTTGTTCAGTGCCGCTCCAGATCCAGCCTTTGTCAGTCCAGGAGATTCAATATGTTCTTCCAGGATCACACAACAGTCTTCATCAGCTATGAATAAATTTTGCATTCCTGCCAGCAGATCCTCTTCAGCATCAGCTACTTTCGGCTCCACTCCTTGTGCTGCGGACATCTCCCCTTTTCGACCATCCAAGTATCCAGACGAGACGAAGATATGCAAGAGAGTCTTGGTGCTTTTCTTATAGAACTTGAAATCCAGTGACGCTTCTTCCATGCTCTTTTCATAGGTCACAATATACCCAATGCCAGCTTTCTCGTTGTCGAGCCTCATCACAATTCTGATTGGCTCGACCATGCCATCCAAGTTCTTGCCCAAGCCTTTGCCAGGCTCGTAACCTTGCTTGATCATGATGCCTACAATCCAGTCCCCAAGCCACTTTGCCGGCTGCGAGAGTACATATGGTTCTTCGATCACCACCTCCATAGGTTCAAGTACTTTGGGTATCCACACTTGCTTTCCTTTTGTTTCTTCAGAGATGCGATGAGCATTGGGTGAGTACATTGGTCGCTTCTCGGTCTTAGCTGGTAGAGTCTCATGAAATTCGCGTGAGGGCAGTCCCCAATCAGACATGACTGGTTCCCAGATCAAATTTCTTCCTTCGTAGCCTTTGCCTCAGCTATCCCAATAAGCACTGTAAAAGTTCTTCTTCCTTTATTCAACCCCTGGTGGTGTGTTGACCAACTTGAGAGCAAAGTGCGCAGTGTAACCCCCTTGGACCGCGTCTGTGGGATCCCAACTTGAATTGTAGTTCTTGCGACGTCCTCTTCGAGTGCCTTGTATTTCTCCCACAAGCTCTACAGTATAGAATGTTTGCCCATCAGGATTATTCCCTTCAATTGCTGGTATGATTTGCTCATTGTAGATAGAATTGTTCCCCTCACCGAACACTACTGGCTCTTTGTCATCCCATTCGAACTTCACAGTTGGGTGCAATGTAGAAGGCACTGCACCAGCCATATGGATCCAGGGCCTCCTTAGTAGCAAATTGTAGGAGGCAGAGATGTCCATGACATGGAACTCAACAGTGAACTCCACGGGACCAACCATGATAGTTAGGTCAATATCCCCAATGGTGCTTCTTTGTGACCCATCAAACGCCTTCACCTTGATATTTCTTTCCCTTATTGTTAGAACCCCAAAAATTAACCTTTCTTTAAGAAAAGATAGGTTTCGGGTATAACGTTCAACAATATGGGACTCCAAAGGGTTTTCTTTGGAGTCGCCACCTAATTTAAGGATTATTAGGAACCTAAGTTAATTAAAGAGTGCAATATTATCCCTTATTTAAAGGAAAATAATTCAGAGATTCTAGGTAAGTGGTTCTATTAAATTCGAAAGAAGGTCCCTTGCGGGAGCACTTTCGAAAATCCGCTAAAAGCGGTTAATCCGGCGGTTTTCACGAATTTGTTAAAGATAATAAGTATATAAAGCTAATTTATATAAGGATAATATGAATGATATAAATAAGATAAGATTTTAATTATGCTGATACTTAGATAAATAAATGATCCAATTTAAGATTAATTAAATGGATAATGAAATAATGATCAATTAATTAATTAAAAGGATAAATAAAGGTTAACTGAAGTTAGATGATTAAATAAAACACATTAGATAAATAATTGGATGATAACAAAGGGATTAATTAATTGATTGAATAAATAGATAAATAAATAAGCAAATAAATAACTTAATTAAATAAATGAATACTTGTCAATTTTAATTAAATAAAGGAGTAAATGAATAACAATTGATTAATTAAATAAATAAATGAATAAATATTTAATTGATTAAATAAATGATTAATTGAAATTAAATAAGTTAGATTAAGTACGTAAATAAATAAAGGATTAAAGCTTAATTGATTAACTAAATAAATAAATTAGATTAGATAAATAAATAATTGAATATTTAATTATAATAAATAAAGAAGCAATTCAAACGCGAATTATGACGAGGATATGATTTTTAGTCGAATTTGATTTTGCACTCATTAATTGACAAATGATTCTAAACATCCATAAATTAATTGGCGATTCGCAAAGAAATGATACAAAGCATTCATATAAAAATAATTTAAGTAATTTACAATAATTATTCTAAATTCAAATACCATTTCTACTCTACAGGGCTCCTAAAACATGCTTTTCTAAAGGGGACGGGAAAGAAGTAGTTTAGAAGATAGAACCCGGAAGCGCAAACTCAATCATTGAGCCTTGGACTTTGTGATTTTCATTTTTTCTTTTTCTTTACATTTTGGGGATTCAAGTCCCGAAAATGTGGAGCGGATCAAATGGCTTCCCAATGCAGACCATCCCGATTTGTGAGTTTAGCAACTCAAACTCGTTCCCAAGGAGTGTTCATGCAAAGAAAATAGAAAGGATAAGGATTAGTAATTGTTAAACATGACTTTACAAATTAAATGAAGACATGACGTTAATACTAGTAATCAAGCAAATCAAATATAATAAGCTGCAAATCAAAGCTAGAAAACAAGCAGAATGGTCAATTGAACATCTAGCCAAGAAAATTAACAAAATTTACCCCATAATCATCATTTATTTCCTTACATGCCAAACTTGAATACTTTCAAGTATCAAACCAAAACTTGAAGCACAAAAACTATAGCATAACCGTAAACATGCTAGATTTAAAAATAAAAGCAAGGGACCCGACTTTCTGCTTTGAACCTTCTATGGGAGAGGAAACTTATCATGCTAAACTTGATGTAAATATTCATTTTCAACAAATTAAAGAGAGCTAACGGTGTTAAACCAATAAATGTCTATCGAAGAAGACCACCTTAAGTCCTTAGTATTAATGGATAATTACAAACTAAATGGCCGAGTTAAAGTTCATTTAACACATTGACTGGTAACCGAGCATATCAAAGTAATAAGACAATCTAGTTTTATGAACAAGCCACTTAGTAAACATGGAGCAGACACAAAGTATTTTACTTTCTTTTACATTAATGCTCATAGATTGAAATGAGGACATGAATAGATTTTAAAAAGGATAATCTTTATGCAGAGAATAATACATGTAAAGGACGACTAATGGAATGATTTTAACTTAAAAATGATTGAACCTTTATGACATTCAACCTGATTTTAGCTTAAACAATGAACAAATTTGAAAGATTACACCTTTAGCGTGATACCCTTTTTTAAACCATAAAACTAGAAGAATTAAGACTCATTTCCTCATTTTATCTCCAGAACAACAAAGATGTGCTTTGACTATAACAAAATCATATCAAACCAGTAAACCAACTCCAACTACCCCAGATCTCCAAATAAACAAACTCTAAGCTGGCTGCCCACAAACAGCCTTGGAACAACTCAAGATCCTCACAGCAATACCCTAAATCCCTCAGGTCCCCAGGACTCCCCATTGCCCCTATATCAACTCCTACACTTCTTAACAAACCTGCACAATATTATCATCTCTTCTACTGCCCTGAAATCAATCAAGAAACTGAAAACACCCCTAACTATGCCTCCCTACATACTCCAAATCTCCCTATAAGTTGCCTGACACTCTCCAATCATCCTCCAGACAAGCCACCCTTTCGCACCAAAGAACAGACCTCACACACAGGACCTAAGCTCCCTGCTACTACCAGAATTTCACTGAATATACAGCATATCAAACCTCCCTGACTCCCTGGACTACACCTGCTTATCACCCTCTCCTGAACTCCTTTAAGCAATCAGCACACACACTCATCTCTGAATCTGCAGGTTCTCTTATACAGCTGCAACATTTAGAATTCCTCCATACACATCACACAACCAAGAACTTACTACCCTAACACCCCTACACGGCTACTCCCTTTTACATTTCCCCTGAACCAAAACACATTACCAGAAACAAACCAGAACTACTGCTACTACCATAAACAGAAAACAGGAATCCCTTTTCAATCCCTTTTCTTACATTAGCAGCTAGCATGGCATGGAAAAGCGCCAAACAGAAACGCAAACTTTAGAGAAAACAGGAAGACCATCTTCTTTTAAATTCTATTTCACCAATCCAGCTTAAAGACATGATTTTTGCAACTAAGCTATCAAAAATTCAACTTTGAACTATAGACCAACTATAACAACCTAAAGATTGAAACTTTCACTTCAAAACTGAAACAAAGAACTTGATTTCACGCTGCACGCAGATTATATCCAAACATAAATAACACATGATTCAGACAGAACTAGACAAACAGTTTTCATGTGTAAACTGATGAGTACATGACAGAAAGACACGACTCCCATCGCAGCATACAAAATCAGCTTAAAGACTGCAACTTGTACAGCTAAGTTATGTCCATACTCAAAGTTAATAACTAATTGACAATGACAAGAAAACGAAGAAGAGTATTACCTTTTGCGGCGCAGTGAGCTAGGGCGTGGATTTGAAGAAAAGAAACTCGAACACAAGCGACGACTTGAAAAGGTCGAAGCAACGACAAGGGACAAGGAACCAAAAAAATGCGCAAGAACCGTAACCAAGAAGATGTTAAAACTCAAAGAATCAAAATAAATTTTGTGCCATTCCTGTTATGCCTTTACTGCCGCTCCCTCAAAACCTTTTTCTCCATTCCCCTTGAAACTCCTCTAACAGGGGTATTTATAAGAAAACCATTAGGGTTCCTTTGGGGTCCAATTTTGTCTTTTTTTTTAACAGAAATGACCCTAACGGCTATAAATGGATAAGGCTGTACGATTCAAGAGTTGGAATTTGAATGGATCCTTTGTACAATGATTAGCTGGAAATTAGAGAGAGAGGATTCGGGTCTTTGGACAATTGGAAACAGGTAAATTGAGAAAACGGGTTGTGGGTTTTGGAATTGGGGATCCTATGAATTGGGGAGGGGTTTTTAGTTAATTAGAATAGGAGATTTGCGTGGGTAGGTGGGAATTGGGCTATATTTTGCGATTTTGGCCTTTTTATACAAAATTATCAATTTGACTAGTTATAGTTATAAAATTGCCCTTTCTGACACATCTTTTAACTAAATACAATTTATATTTAATATCAACTTAAAATCAGGACAAAATTGGGTGTCAACAGCTGCCCCTCTTTACCCGGAAAAGGATGAAAGAGTTTTCAGGGTAAAGAAGTTGACATAAAGCCAATTTTGTCACAATAAAGCCAAGGACTTCTGATTCCATGGACCAAAAGGCGAGGCTTATGGGTATGGCCGAACTCCGGTTTCCGAGTTGCCTACATATCTCGGGCTGAAAGAGAATCAGGCCATATGTAGTTCGACGACACTTAGACACGAAGACTCGCACGATTAACAGAAACGAACACACGAATAGGAAAGAATCTGACTGACCCCTAATCTGGAATGAAAGATTAGGAGACTT
This sequence comes from Petunia axillaris subsp. axillaris, assembly GCA_029990575.1. Classification (NCBI taxonomy): domain Eukaryota; kingdom Viridiplantae; phylum Streptophyta; class Magnoliopsida; order Solanales; family Solanaceae; genus Petunia; species Petunia axillaris. The sequence continues at coordinate 3,206,836 of JARKNS010000001.1, read as the reverse complement.
GCTTGTTCGAGTGCGATTCTTCAGATCCTCGTTGACGAGTCTAGCTCATATCAACGATTGCCCCAGTTCACTGCTAAGAAAGAGTTCCACGCTATGCTCCAAATGCTGTTGCGGTCTGCTGCGATGCCGCTAATATCCTGTAATAAACTTGACAAACGGTAAGCGAGTAACTGTAAATAAAGCTTAATAAATGAAGTAATAAAGGAATAACGACAATAAAAGTTGTAGATGTTGGTTGCAATATAAGCTTGTCTCCAATCGACTAATGGAGAAATCTGGCTTTGTGAGGCGAAATGACTTCGTGGCCGTTGGTAGACTGAAAATAAAGCAATAAAAAGCTTCAATTAATAGGAACATAAAGTGAACTTTAAATATAATCATAAGGGTAAAAAATGCCGCCTTTTCGGCAATAATCCATGATAAAGCATAATGCTTTAAATCATGAAGAGGAAGTTGGCAATGCAATCTTGAATGGTGTTCCAACCAAAAAGTAAGAACACGTCCGAAGTAATCTCATTATCCTGCAAGTCTTAACAAACTTATTAGCAATGTAAGGCTATTAAAATACGTATAGCAAATGTATAAACGCCTCAGGAGGCTACAAAATGTGCTCAAGAAAAGTGTGCTAATATTAAACGTCTATCGAGACCATAAAAGATTACTCCTTAGAGGAATTCAAATAATTAACACCTTCGAGGTGACAGAAATTCGCCTCCGGGGCAATAAAATTACGCCTTAGAGGCATTCAAACAGTTAACACCTTCGAGGTGACACAATACGCCTCCGGGGCAACAAAATTACGCCTTAGAGGCATTCAAATAAATAACACCTTCGAGGTGACACAAATACGCCTCAGGGGCAACAAAATTACGCCTTAGAGGCATTCAAATAAATAACACCTTCGAGGTGACACAAATACGCCTCAGGGGCAACAAAACTACGCCTTAGAGGCATTCAAATAATTAACACCTTCGAGGTGACATAAATACGCCTCCGGGGCAACAAAATTTCGCCTTAGAGGCATTCAAATAATTAACACCTTCGAGGTGACACAAATACGCCTCAGGGGCAACAAAACTACGCCTTAGAGGCATTCAAATAACTAACACCTTCGAGGTGAACAGAATTACGCCTCAGGGGCATAAAAATAACTAACACCTTCGAGGTGAACAGAATTACGCCTCAGGGGCAACAAAATTACGCCTTCGAGGCATAAAAATAACTAACACCTTCGAGGTGAACAGAATTACGCCTCAGGGGCAACAAAATTACGCCTTCGAGGCATAAAAATAACTAACACCTTCGAGGTGAACAGAATTACGCCTCAGGGGCAACAAAATTACGCCTTCGAGGCATAAAAATAACTAACACCTTCGAGGTGACATAAATACGCCTCCGGGGCAACAAAATTTCGCCTTAGAGGCATTCAAATAAATAACACCTTCGAGGTGACACAAATACGCCTCAGGGGCAACAAAATTTCGCCTTCGAGGCATTCAAATAACTAACACCTTCGAGGTGAACAGAATTACGCCTCAGGGGCATAAAAATAACTAACACCTTCGAGGTGAACAGAATTACGCCTCAGGGGCAACAAAATTACGCCTTCGAGGCATAAAAATAACTAACACCTTCGAGGTGAACAGAATTACGCCTCAGGGGCAACAAAATTACGCCTTCGAGGCATAAAAATAACTAACACCTTCGAGGTGAACAGAATTACGCCTCAGGGGCAACAAAATTACGCCTTCGAGGCATAAAAATAACTAACACCTTCGAGGTGACATAAATACGCCTCCGGGGCAACAAAATTTCACCTTAGAGGCATTCAAATAAATAACACCTTCGAGGTGACACAAATACGCCTCAGGGGCAACAAAATTTCGCCTTCGAGGCATTCAAATAACTAACACCTTCGAGGTGACATAAATACGCCTCCGGGGCAACAAAATTTCGCCTTCGAGGCATTCAAATAACTAACACCTTTGAGGTGATATAAATACGCTTACCAAAAGCGTGAACATAAAGACGCTTTTCGAAAGCCTGAAATGTGCATACGTTATACTCTCTGAACTCTTCCACGGAGGAATGGTCTTGATTATAAAACAAAGTGAACCCCTTAGGATTGGAAATATCTGAAAATCAAAATATAGAACTTTAGTAAGCGTTCTCATGAAGTGAAAGAGAAATGAACAAATATGCTTAACAAATGGCAAGAGTTATGGGAAATAAAAATGCCGCCTTTCGGCAAAGTGGAAAAGCGTCGAGTCATGAAGCACGAGCTTTATCCAAATATTATTGCAATCCAAGCGATTAGAATCTTAGAGATTGACTTGCTAAGATGTTTATCCTCCTTTGCGGATCTTAATGTCCCTGCTCTCAAAGAAAAATTGTTAGTTTCGGGAGGGAGGGGGGAGCGTTTGATTCATGCTGACTCGAGCCTTCATTCTTCAACTGCTTCCTTCTTCTCTCTTTGTCTAGATTTGCGATCCGTATTTCGAGACTTTGCACACAAACTCTTTGTCAAGCAATACGGCTTTTTTGCAAAATTTGCCCCAGTTATGATCTTTCAAATCTTCAACTTGTTTTGCAAAATTTGCCCCAGTTGCTATCTTTCAAATCTTCAAATTATCTTGCAAAATTGCCCCAGTTGCTTGCCTTAGGGGAGACTGGAAATTTTAATATTATAGAGTCGAGCCCGTTAAGAGCGCCTACGTATCCCTCCACGGGAATCAGACCGTGCGTAGTTCTGCTTACATAAAGATTTGGGGAATATGGCAATCTAAGTACGAAGCCGAATCCGAATTGGAATGCCTACACATCTGCCCAGATGCGTGGTTCGGAATTACATCATCAAAGATAAATAAACCTAAAGCATTACAAAAATCTGATCGAGTCCGATGTGGATTGCTTACTTATCCTGTTGCCATTCCAGGAATCAGACCAAAAGTAGTTCAAAACTACATAAAAGAGGAAATAGGGAATTCCTATGCTAGTGTAACCGAGCTCTATGTGAGTTGCTTACGTATCCCTCCACGGGAATCAGGTTACGCGTAGTTCGCATTACAATTAAAATTACATGAAATGAGAAAAACACTTGCTTGCGCCGCTTGTGAGCTATCTTGATTGTACTTGGATTGATAAATTTTGGTATTCTCCCATCTGGATTGATCCATCTTCGATTAAATCTTGGATCTTGTGTTTAAGAGCAACACATTCGTTAGTGTCGTGCTTGAAAAATTCTGCATGGTAAGCACAATATTTGGTTCCATCAACCCATTGTGGGGGAGGGTCAAATGTACCATTTCCTGATAATGGTTCTAGCATTCCCACATCTTTTAATCTTTCATACAATTGAGCTTGTGGTTCACCTAAAGATGTGAATTTTCGACGCTGCTTCTTCTCATATTTGGGATGCGATCCTGATGGTTTAGACTGGCGAGCCACAGGTGGCTGATGTTGTTGAGGGTAATTGTATGCTTGCGGTTGTGAATAAGGGTGATAAGCGGTTGCTGCAAATTGATGGTAACTGGGTTGGGCATTATAGACTGGACATGGAGCGGGTGGATTTTGATGCTGACTTGGATAAGTTGGATATAGTGTGCTTCTGTAAATAGATTGATTTGATGAGTTTCTGAAGGTTGGCTTCTTGTTTGGCCTTTGGTTGATATCAGCCATATCAATTCCAAATTCATCTTCTCTCTTTCTCTTCTCAAAATTGCCCATACCAGTCTGGATGGCTTGCGTAGTTGCCTTCATTGCAGCAAAACTTACAATTCGCCCTGTCTTAACCCCTTCTTCAACCATCTCTCCCATCACAAGAAGTTCAGAATAAGGTTTACCCATCATAGGGAGCAAGTGCATGTAATAAGAATCATCTTGGGCTCGGATGAAGTACTTTACCATGTCTTCCTCAGTCATTGGTGGTCGCACCCTTGCAGCCTGTTCACGCCATCTCAACGCGTATTCCCTAAAGGTTTCTGTTGGTTTCTTCTTCAGATTGGACAAGGTTATAAGGTCAGGAGCCATCTCGACATTGTACTCAAACTGCTTTGTAAAATCACTGGCTATGTCATCAAACTCATGCCACTTGCTTATATCCTGCCTTGCAAACCATTCAGCAGCAATACCTTCCAGACTATGACTGAAGAAGGCCATCAGAAGTTCCTCTTTAACTCCCGCAACCCTCATTCGGTTGAGATATTTGGTCAAATGAACAAATGGGTCACTATGACCATCATACATATCAAATTTTGGCACCTTAAACCCGGGAGGAAGAGAAACGTCAGGGTATAGATAAAGATTGCGGTAGGAGATGCTTTGACGTCCTCTAGACACTTGCAAATCCTTGATGGATTGCTGCATGATTTTCATCGTTTGGATTATCTCCTTTTGCTCAACTGTCTTTCCCTGCTTTTCTACAGTTACGGGCACTTCAATGGGTGCTTTGGATTGTGGAGGACGAGGAGTATCTTTGGCAGGTAAATATTGATAGTGAGGCAAGTTGTTCTGGTTAATGAATGCATTCGGAATGTTGTTAACTGGTGCAGGCATATGAATGACACTGGAATTTAAAGGTGTGTTTGGATTAGCAGTTTCAAAATTGGGATTCAGAGTTGATAGCACGGCTGGTGCGTTTCTGTGGCTTGACCCTTTCACTCTTTCTAGTTCAGCTTGCATACACTCAATCTGCTTAGCCATTCTAGCAATTTGTTCATCAGGAACAACAACTGCTTGCTCATTAGAAGATGCAGGGATACCAGTCTGATTACCGGTCAAATCAGTCATTTTCTGCTTCACTTTGAATTAGCCGCTTAACCAACTCGGGAGTCAACACGAATCAAACTCTCTCTTTTGGGGGATAATCAAAACAAAAGGAAAAATTCAAAAGGTAACTATGTTAGTTTCCAGATCATTGGCATAATTGCACACAATCACGTAGCGCGCGTCACGTAGCGCTTTGCATTTTAAACAAGTTTGACATGTGGCAATCACAAGTAATTGAGCGTAAATAAAAATGCGAACGCTTCCTACCCTGTAAGGTGCCTCTTTGTGCCAGAGGTGGGCCTAAGACGCGCAAACAAGTGGTAACGAAAAATAGTTCATGCCAGTTTTGAGCAATTCAGATTTAGAGTAAGCAATAATAATAACAATAAGCGATAGCAATCAGCTCTCCGCCTTGACACTGCAATTTCCAACTACCTTCACAATACCAGACTGCAAATCATGAAAGGCGCCAATTGGCCTTTCAAAAAATAAAACCTCACTGGTCCTCGGCTTTAGTCAAGCCTCTCAGTTTCCTAGGTTTTGCAAGGCTCACAGACCTTGTTCATAGGGCTCCTCACTGGTCCTCGGCTTTAATCAAGCCTCTCAGTTTCCTAGGTAGCCAAGACCGCACTGGTCTTCAAGGAGGGACCCCACTGGTCATTTTATAGACATAGGGGCTTCACTCTCCAAGTATGCGACAAGCATACTTCATTCCATAAGGATTTGCAGCTGGTTAGTCAACATGGGCCTACACACACGCAAAGCCATTCACGAGAGGGACCCCACTGATCTTTTAAAGACACCAGGGGCTTCGCCTCTTAGATCTCACTACACCATACCATCTCCAAAACACCAACCAACCAAATCTGCCTAGCTTTCCTCTGACTACAATTCTGTCTTGTTCACAAAACTCTGAACTATGATGTCAAATTCTCCGCGGACTGCTATGACCACACAGATTCTGCTTAATGCTTCCATCCTCTAACCTAAAAGACAACATATGAGACAAATTCTAAATCTGATTTTGCTCAAAACATGGTTAGGACTGAGGATTCGTTATCACACAGCACATAATATGCATTGTCGTTGGGTTCAAGAACCCGTTGACAAAAGGGCGGTTTCCTAACTATGGAGGCGGTACCAAGGACCGGGTCCAGACTAAGGTGTAAATGCATGCATGCTCCTAAAAGCTCCATCTAAGAGTGGGCTAACGGTTGAGGCTGATAGGTGAGTGGCAGGCGGCTTCGTGGTCGAATAACTCCCACGACAATCCGCCGGTACACCAACTCGTCAAAGGGTTCTTTAGTGGAAGAAATTGCGGGTGCGTATGCACACACCTCGCGGATATTTGAGTGAGAATGCAAGAGGTTCCCAGGAGTGGGGGAAGTATGAACGGAATGCCAGTTTATATGTGCGCAAAGCGGGTGTAGTGACATGCTTTCGTGACACACAACAATCAATTAAATTAACTAAGCATGCTCGCAAATAAACAGTAGATATAATCATGCCAATTTCAACATACGAACGCAATAATTAAATAAGCTACGCATACTAGTATCGGCATACAACTCAAACAATACAAACAAACAAATTCGTGAAAGCCTTTTGGTTAGAACCATTTGCGTATCCCCAGCGGAGTCGCCATGCTGTTAGAACCCCAAAAATTAACCTTTCTTTAAGAAAAGATAGGTTTCGGGTATAACGTTCAACAATATGGGACTCCAAAGGGTTTTCTTTGGAGTCGCCACCTAATTTAAGGATTATTAGGAACCTAAGTTAATTAAAGAGTGCAATATTATCCCTTATTTAAAGGAAAATAATTCAGAGATTCTAGGTAAGTGGTTCTATTAAATTCGAAAGAAGGTCCCTTGCGGGAGCACTTTCGAAAATCCGCTAAAAGCGGTTAATCCGGCGGTTTTCACGAATTTGTTAAAGATAATAAGTATATAAAGCTAATTTATATAAGGATAATATGAATGATATAAATAAGATAAGATTTTAATTATGCTGATACTTAGATAAATAAATGATCCAATTTAAGATTAATTAAATGGATGATGAAATAATGATCAATTAATTAATTAAAAGGATAAATAAAGGTTAACTGAAGTTAGATGATTAAATAAAACACATTAGATAAATAATTGGATGATAACAAAGGGATTAATTAATTGATTGAATAAATAGATAAATAAATAAGCAAATAAATAACTTAATTAAATAAATGAATACTTGTCAATTTTAATTAAATAAAGGAGTAAATGAATAACAATTGATTAATTAAATAAATAAATGAATAAATATTTAATTGATTAAATAAATGATTAATTGAAATTAAATAAGTTAGATTAAGTACGTAAATAAATAAAGGATTAAAGCTTAATTGATTAACTAAATAAATAAATTAGATTAGATAAATAAATAATTGAATATTTAATTATAATAAATAAAGAAGCAATTCAAACGCGAATTATGACGAGGATATGATTTTTAGTCGAATTTGATTTTGCACTCATTAATTGACAAATGATTCTAAACATCCATAAATTAATTGGCGATTCGCAAAGAAATGATACAAAGCATTCATATAAAAATAATTTAAGTAATTTACAATAATTATTCTAAATTCAAATACCATTTCTACTCTACAGGGCTCCTAAAACATGCTTTTCTAAAGGGGACGGGAAAGAAGTAGTTTAGAAGATAGAACCCGGAAGCGCAAACTCAATCATTGAGCCTTGGACTTTGTGATTTTCATTTTTTCTTTTTCTTTACATTTTGGGGATTCAAGTCCCGAAAATGTGGAGCGGATCAAATGGCTTCCCAATGCAGACCATCCCGATTTGTGAGTTTAGCAACTCAAACTCGTTCCCAAGGAGTGTTCATGCAAAGAAAATAGAAAGGATAAGGATTAGTAATTGTTAAACATGACTTTACAAATTAAATGAAGACATGACGTTAATACTAGTAATCAAGCAAATCAAATATAATAAGCTGCAAATCAAAGCTAGAAAACAAACAGAATGGTCAATTGAACATCTAGCCAAGAAAATTAACAAAATTTACCCCATAATCATCATTTATTTCCTTACATGCCAAACTTGAATACTTTCAAGTATCAAACCAAAACTTGAAGCACAAAAACTATAGCATAACCGTAAACATGCTAGATTTAAAAATAAAAGCAAGGGACCCGACTTTCTGCTTTGAACCTTCTATGGGAGAGGAAACTTATCATGCTAAACTTGATGTAAATATTCATTTTCAACAAATTAAAGAGAGCTAACGGTGTTAAACCAATAAATGTCTATCGAAGAAGACCACCTTAAGTCCTTAGTATTAATGGATAATTACAAACTAAATGGCCGAGTTAAAGTTCATTTAACACATTGACTGGTAACCGAGCATATCAAAGTAATAAGACAATCTAGTTTTATGAACAAGCCACTTAGTAAACATGGAGCAGACACAAAGTATTTTACTTTCTTTTACATTAATGCTCATAGATTGAAATGAGGACATGAATAGATTTTAAAAAGGATAATCTTTATGCAGAGAATAATACATGTAAAGGACGACTAATGGAATGATTTTAACTTAAAAATGATTGAACCTTTATGACATTCAACCTCATTTTAGCTTAAACAATGAACAAATTTGAAAGATTACACCTTTAGCGTGATACCCTTTTTTAAACCATAAAACTAGAAGAATTAAGACTCATTTCCTCATTTTATCTCCAGAACAACAAAGATGTGCTTTGACTATAACAAAATCATATCAAACCAGTAAACCAACTCCAACTACCCCAGATCTCCAAATAAACAAACTCTAAGCTGGCTGCCCACAAACAGCCTTGGAACAACTCAAGATCCTCACAGCAATACCCTAAATCCCTCAGGTCCCCAGGACTCCCCATTGCCCCTATATCAACTCCTACACTTCTTAACAAACCTGCACAATATTATCATCTCTTCTACTGCCCTGAAATCAATCAAGAAACTGAAAACACCCCTAACTATGCCTCCCTACATACTCCAAATCTCCCTATAAGTTGCCTGACACTCTCCAATCATCCTCCAGACAAGCCACCCTTTCGCACCAAAGAACAGACCTCACACACAGGACCTAAGCTCCCTGCTACTACCAGAATTTCACTGAATATACAGCATATCAAACCTCCCTGACTCCCTGGACTACACCTGCTTATCACCCTCTCCTGAACTCCTTTAAGCAATCAGCACACACACTCATCTCTGAATCTGCAGGTTCTCTTATACAGCTGCAACATTTAGAATTCCTCCATACACATCACACAACCAAGAACTTACTACCCTAACACCCCTACACGGCTACTCCCTTTTACATTTCCCCTGAACCAAAACACATTACCAGAAACAAACCAGAACTACTGCTACTACCATAAACAGAAAACAGGAATCCCTTTTCAATCCCTTTTCTTACATTAGCAGCTAGCATGGCATGGAAAAGCGCCAAACAGAAACGCAAACTTTAGAGAAAACAGGAAGACCATCTTCTTTTAAATTCTATTTCACCAATCCAGCTTAAAGACATGATTTTTGCAACTAAGCTATCAAAAATTCAACTTTGAACTATAGACCAACTATAACAACCTAAAGATTGAAACTTTCACTTCAAAACTGAAACAAAGAACTTGATTTCACGCTGCACGCAGATTATATCCAAACATAAATAACACATGATTCAGACAGAACTAGACAAACAGTTTTCATGTGTAAACTGATGAGTACATGACAGAAAGACACGACTCCCATCGCAGCATACAAAATCAGCTTAAAGACTGCAACTTGTACAGCTAAGTTATGTCCATACTCAAAGTTAATAACTAATTGACAATGACAAGAAAACGAAGAAGAGTATTACCTTTTGCGGCGCAGTGAGCTAGGGCGTGGATTTGAAGAAAAGAAACTCGAACACAAGCGACGACTTGAAAAGGTCGAAGCAACGACAAGGGACAAGGAACCAAAAAAATGCGCAAGAACCGTAACCAAGAAGATGTTAAAACTCAAAGAATCAAAATAAATTTTGTGCCATTCCTGTTATGCCTTTACTGCCGCTCCCTCAAAACCTTTTTCTCCATTCCCCTTGAAACTCCTCTAACAGGGGTATTTATAAGAAAACCATTAGGGTTCCTTTGGGGTCCAATTTTGTCTTTTTTTTGAACAGAAATGACCCTAACGGCTATAAATGGATAAGGCTGTACGATTCAAGAGCTGGAATTTGAATGGATCCTTTGTACAATGATTAGCTGGAAATTAGAGAGAGAGGATTCGGGTCTTTGGACAATTGGAAACAGGTAAATTGAGAAAACGGGTTGTGGGTTTTGGAATTGGGGATCCTATGAATTGGGGAGGGGTTTTTAGTTAATTAGAATAGGAGATTTGCGTGGGTAGGTGGGAATTGGGCTATATTTTGCGATTTTTGCCTTTTTATACAAAATTATCAATTTGACTAGTTATAGTTATAAAATTGCCCTTTCTGACACATCTTTTAACTAAATACAATTTATATTTAATATCAACTTAAAATCAGGACAAAATTGGGTGTCAACACTTATCTTGCTTTGGTCGATCCCCATTCTTTTCAGAATGATGAACGGGCATATGTTTAGACCGGAACCTCCGTCGATCAGAACTCTTCGTACGAACCAGTCTTTGTATTTGACAGTGATGTGCAAAGCTTTATTGTGATTCAACCCTTCAGGCGGCAGCTCATCTCCGTGAAAAGCAATTCGGTTGGCCTCCATGACTTGTCCCACCATGCTAGCCAAGTTTTCAACTGAAGTGTCCACCGAAACATGTGCTTCGTCCAACACCTTCATCAAAGCACTTGGGTGGCTCTCCGATTTGAGGAGGAAAGCCAGAACAGAGATTTGTGCTGGAGTTTTTCCCAAGTGCTCAACTACGAAGTACTTCTTTGCTTGCACCTTCTTCCATAGTCCCTCGGACTCTTCCTCGCTAATGCCTCACCTATCTTGAACGAGGTGCTCGGGAGTGTAAATCTTCCCACTCCTAGTCATTCCTTGCGCGGCAACAGTCTCAGCTACAGACTTGTTCTTCTTCTCCCTTTCATAATCTCATGGCACAGCCTTGTCGCTATATGGTGGAACCACATCGACATAAAATTTAGGAGCCATTTCCACCTTAATGGGCTTTGGTGCTGTAGCGGCTTAAGCAACTGATACGGTTGCTAGTACCTTCTCTTTTGCCTTAACGATAGTCCCTTCTAAGTTGCATTCCTCATCCAACTCAATCAGGTTCACCCTATTCTCTCTATGATTAGGCAAAGGATTGTTGTGCACATTTGGAGTCTTCAAGTGTATCACCTTTTTGTCGATCAAGTCTTGTATTTTGTCCCTCAAGGCGTAGCACTTTTCAGTATCGTGACCAGGTCCTCCAGAGTGATAGGCACATGTTTTGGTTTGATCAAAGTAGGGTGTCATTCTATCAGGCATTTTTAATGGCACAGGTTGTATGTGACCGGCTGCTTTGAGTCTCTCGAACAACTGAGTGCGAGATTCAGCCAACGGGGTGTAGTTTCTTTTGGGTCTTGGGTTGTTATTGGCGTGAGGCCTTGGTGAAAAGGTGTTGGTATTTCGATAGTTTGGACTTTTTGGGTATGTTGGTCTTTGTGGTGGTGGATTTTGGTATATTGGCTGGGTGTTATAGACTGGGTAGGTGGATGTGGGTGGCATATAGGGGTAGGAGGGAGAAGGTGTTTGGTAGTAGTGATTGTGAGTAGGGGAGTGGTCAAGTGATGCAGCCACGAAGGAAACGTCGTCCTTCTTCTTTCTTGAGGTAGAAGTGCTGCTAGCTTGTAGTGCTTTGTTAGCGGCTTGTAATGCGGCCATGCTAACAATCCTTCCAGTCTTCAGTCCATCTTCGACCATATCACCAATCTTGATCAACTCTCCAAACTTCTTATCTTGCAGATTCAGTATTTTGTCAAAATATACATCTTCTTGTATGCGAATGAAAGTTTCCACTATCTCAATGTCTTCCATGGGAGGTTGGACTTGGGCGGCTTCGGCCCTCCATCTAGTTGCAAACTCTCTAAAAGTTTTAGTGGGCTTCTTCTTCAGTTTCTCTAGGTAAAACTGGTCAAGCATGGCATCAGTGTTGTGCCCAAAACTGTCGACAAAGTCCCCAGCCATTGCTTCTCAGTTCGTCCACTTCTTTGTTTGTTTCTTAGAGTACCATACTAGCGCATCTCCAGTCAAACTGCGGTTGAACAGCTGCATGCGAATCTTTTCATCATGTCCAACCCCAATCAGCTTGTCACAGTAGGATCTTAAATGAGCCATTGGGTCTCCGCTGCCACCGAACATGTTGAACTTGGGCGTCTTGTAGCCTTCAGGTAGTTTCATGTCAGGGTACAAGCAGAGGTCCTCATAAGCTAACCCTCGGGTTCCCTTAGTGCCTTGGAGTTATTTGAACTTCTCAACCGGCCATTGGACTTGCTCTTTAGTGCTGTCTGGGTCTTCTTTAGTCCATGCGTACATTTCATGGTCCTTGGTGGGTGATGCGATGGTTTTGGTTTCAACGGTGAAGGCGGGTAAGTTGTTTTGTGGTGCTCTTGGTGGTGCAGTGTAGGTAGGGTAAGGAATGTCTCTTTCGGGGTAAAGTGGATCTTTGTCATGAGGGCGAGCAGTTTGGTTTGGTTCAGTGATCTCATCAGTACGGGCCAGAGGGATCCTATTTTCTAATTCGAGCAGCCTCTGCTCCAGCTTAGCATAGTTTTCATAGGCGACCACGCCTTGCTTCTCAGGAGTTCTATTTCCAACTTTGTCGAACTCAGCCATGATATTTCGTCTCGTCCTTGTCCTTGTAGGTAATGTGGGAGGTGTTGGGATTGATCTTTTGGACCTTAACCGGTATTGCGGCGCGACCAGAATGCACAAACCAAACTATCAGGGATTTGGGAACTGACACATCAAAACAAGAAGAGAAAATGTGAGGATACGTTAGTTTAAATAAAATCGCGTCCTATCATACATGGGACCTCTTTTCTGCCAGAGGTGGGCCTATCACGGATTCGAAGTAACGTTTGCACCAAACACATCATTTCGTTTGAATAAACATGATCATCACCAGTCTAAAAACCCAAAAATAAAGAAATTTTATTTATTATGCTTGGCTTTATTACAACCACTAATGACTCGATTAAGATGAAAACGACAATAAAGAAAGGACAAGACGACTTGACTCGATACGACTAGACTAGGTTCTAAGCAAAGAGACTTCAGGTTCAAATATCAGCTCCAACGTCTTCCTTTTCCTTCTCCTCTTTGGCTTCCTCCTTGGGTTTGTGAGCCAGACTAATGAGCGGGGGATCGGCAAATGTTTCCAGCAAGTCTTTCCCGGCCTCCATGTCACCCAGAGCTTTTACGAGGAATTCACAGATTTCTAATCCTCTTGCTTCTTTCTCTTCCAATGGTACCGACTTAAACTACTCTCCCCATCCTTTGAGCAAATCTTGCAAATTCCCAGCAGCTTGCCTTGCAGTCATGACCTTGCCGGTCCAATATTTGAGCTCGTCCCCTGTAATCTTATCTTTGTACTATCTTCTCATCTCCCTCTCTTGTGTCACCCTTAACTCCTTCTTTTTTTGGTCAAACTCGTGTTTCAGCTTCTTGTATTTTTCAACAGCATTTGAACCTTTGGCTTTCCTTTTTAGTGTAGTCTTAGATCGATACTTCGCCCTATCTTCGCTGAGCCATTGAGGGTAAGTCACGGTAGCTGTGCGTTCACCCTACTGTCACGACCACGCAAAACTGCATAGTAAGTCTTTTCTCCCACATTGTCAATATGGTGAGAACCATCGGATGCTCGATGTCTTTTATGTCAACGTTGAAACTTCTTCCCTCGATCAACTGTGGGGTTTGTTGTGTCATTCCCAGTTGTCGAAGGATCCTTAGAGGAATATAGTGATGGGTTCCTCGAAATCCAATCAATGTCAAGAAAGTGATGTCTTGACCTTGTATGGAGACAACGAAACCAGCACAATTTTCAATCACCCGTTGTACCTCTTGTAATTCGTCGAGCTCGGTGTACCAACCTTCCATGTTTGCGGTGTATTCCCATGCCAGTGTTCCAGCCATACGGGTGTTGTGCGAACGAATCCCTCCGTTCCAAGATGGTTTTGGTGCTGTAGGGCCGACAGGGACGCTATGCAAGTGTTCTATCAACCATATTTGCAGCAACAAATTACACCCCTCGAAAAAGTCTCCCCCTCTCCTACATTTGGTTAACGCCCTATAAATTTCCCCCAAAATCATTGGAACCAAACTTACTTGACGCTTGAAAGCACCTCTGCGCAAACCCTCTACTATTCTTCCCAACCTTATGTCGATCTTTTCTCCCTTCACGGGGAAAACCATGCTTCCCGGAAAAGCAATGATGAAAGCATTGGATTCGGTCCATTCCTAATCTTGAACTTCCCACGCCCTATTCCATTCGTGTCTAAGTGTCGGATCTCTAAACCTAGAACGCAAGTATTCCAATATGACATTTCTATCAATCGCTCCCTCGGCATATGGATCATAAGGGGATCTTAGCAAATCAATGAACCCCTTAGGTTCCATGTCCCGGGGATAAATCATAGTCTCGGGTCAAGGCTCTAACCCTGCTAGCCCTCTAAATTCTTCTAACATTGGCGCCAACTTGAAACCATTGAAATGAAACACAACCCTTTTGTAGTCCCAGAAATGCGTAGCAGCTTCAACCAAACCAGTCATGGCATTGTAGTTTTTGAGATCTACCAACTCTCCCAACATTTTTTGAACATGAGCTTTGCTGACAACAGCCAAATCCTCCACCAAAGTCTGATCAAGTGGGGAGGTCGGGAGACGATCTCAAATTGGAGAGTACCCTTTACAGCCATAGTTTGAAAACAAAACAAGAAAAGGTAAAGACCAAAACATCCTCATAGTTTTGATCATTTTTAAAAGACAATCAATGTTTTGTGCAAACGTTTCTTCGAATCAGTGCAGAGATGCAATTTGTCTCTTTTTGGGTTGAAAACCCTTTTGACATTTGGCGTAGGTTTACTAATGGACTATTACGTGCCAAGGACGTACAACCTTCCCAGGTTTGTCGTTATGCAAAGAAAATGAATACGCATTTTGTCGCCAATTATTCTCATAAATTCCCAAAATTTGAAAATCAGGACATGATAACTTTTGAAAAAGTAAAGTACGAGAGAAAAAGAAATGAAAAAGACACTTTGACTAGGCAACATGCTCCCTTTCCATCTTGGCCTTATTTGCTTCTCGTGTAATCTCCTTGACTTCTTCCATAGCTTTGGTTAAGTATCCTTTAGCTGCTACCAAGTATAGGATGTCTACCTCTGCACACTCCGAGTTCCATTGCTCGAGTTTTGTTTCCAATGCCTCTATCTTTTCCTCTAGTTCTAATGTACGCTTCTTCCACACTTCGATCTCTTCTTTGTTTTCCTTATCCATCTCGACTGCTTTCAACATGAACTCTCGGTACCGAATTTGAGACTCTGCCTCACGATCTCTTATGTTATTTCCACGACTTGGCCCCACTACCATATTTCCTTTTATACTAAAGCTTAACCAGCTTTTGTAGTTTGGTTCGCATCTAACGTTGTATCTATCAGGCACTGGTGATGCTTCTTCCATGACTTGTCTTCCTAACCAGGATTTTCTAATGCTTTCGACCCTTGGAACAACATCTTCAGTATAGTCAAACTGATAATCTTTCGTGTCTGGTATCAATGGTATGATTTGCTTCCTCCCTGCTTGCCTCATTACTCTTAATGGTTGGTAAGGTTGAAGGCCTCTTAACCCCATAAGTATCACAAAGGATGCCTTCTCAGAACTAATGATGAAATCTGACGAAGGAAACCAGGTGTACATTCACTGAATTGAGTCCTCCGTTATGTTTTCGAACAATTTTACCCATTTATCTGTGCTGCTTGAGTTTTGAAACCCCATATCGTTCCCCAATTAAATAGTTGCAACTAACAATGCTTGCACACCTCTTGCTTTTCTTTGAACCATGCTTGTAGTAAAAGATTACACCCTTGGAAGTATTCCGCTCCTCTCTTGCAACAACCCAGAGCTCGATAAATGTCTGCTACTATCATAGGAACTATGGTATAATGATAATCATAAATTCCGTTGAACACTGCATCGACATCCATGACAAGTCTTGAACATATGTCGTGACTTGAACTCTCGGGGAAAACCATCATTCCTAAGAAACAAATAGCAAATGCAAGTGGTCTAGCCCTCCTCCAATCACCATAGGACCCAAACTCTTTCTTATGACTATCATACGCCCTCAAATGCCCAAACCGGGTGTAAAAATAGGAAAAAGGGATATTCTTTTGTTGTAAAAATCCCACGTCCACACTTGCTACCATTCCTAACTTCTTACGAAACTCGTCAGCTGTGGGGACGCTAGGTGCTAGTATGCGACCCCCTTGCCAACGATGTTTGTCTAACCCCGAGTATGACACAAACCCCCTATTTCTTCCAATAAAGGTGTTAATTCGATATCCCCAAACCTAAACATATTCAATTATTCATCCCAAAACGACACTGATGCTTCGTTCATCTCCTTACACGGTTCCATTTCTAATAGTGAAACCAAATGACCCAAGTGTTGACGTACTTCGGTTTGTTCTCCCAGTAAAAAGTTGCTCCGCCAACTAGTTAACAAAGGAGGTGCGCCAATAGTCATTCCAAAACGATGAAACTTTTGACTCATTGTGACCTAAAAAATAAAGAAGAAATTTGAAACCCCGTCCCCTTTGAGAATAATTGAACAAATCAAAATGCGTTTTCATTATTATCTCACTTTTTTTTCTCTTTTCTTTTCTCTCAAATGCACATAATCATGTCCAAACGTCCCTTTGGGGTCGGAAAACCCGTTTAGGTAGTTTGGACAAGTTGAAAACTAGTTGGCTCACGGAGAGCCCCTCCTACGACATGATGCATGCTCATTACAATAGAAGAATGGTGTAATTCTAGACACGGTTCCCCAAGGAGGACGACCAAGGAGTGGGATCATTTGAAATTGTTGGTTGTACCAAAGACCAACTATATTCCAACATGTCCCTCTTAAAAGGTGTATTGGTGGTGAAGCGACCGTGGGATCCACGTAATCGCCGTGTGTGTGCGAAGTGTCGTTTCCCAAGAGTGGGGGAGTATGAGTGAAGTTTGCAAAATGTCACATAAAGAATTTAATACAATAAATAAATAAAGTAAAAAAAAAAAAAAAACCAAGTTAGTACAACAATAATAATAATGAATAACAAGATAATAATTAGATAGATCCCAAAAGCAATGACTCGTTGTGGTTAGGACTTTGAGTATCCCCAGCGGAGTCGCCATTCTGTCATACCTGATTTTGGACTCAACTCGAGACGAGTCGGGTTTCGGATTTGACTGGGTGAACTCGTTTGAGTATAAATGTTGGAGTCGCAACCTAATATGATTTCTAAGGCGTATTAGGTCACCTAAGTGTCTAAAGTCAAGTTCAAAAGGTCTACTAGTCCATTTTAGAGATTCTATGTGGGTAAGAAGTCCAAATGACTCGGGGAAGAAGGTATTAGGCACTTCCCTGAGTCCCACAAAAAGTGATTACCGCCCGAGTCTTAATTTTGGGATATAAACTGTGTATATTGTCATAAATACTAACTTGGGAATTAATTCTAGTTTAAGGATGTAACACATTCATGCCATTTCAAACACATATGTATACACGGTCTTCATATACGACCTATATTTCGAGCTTAGTCGTAGTTTACGGCCTTATCAAACGCCTAATCATTAATAAGTGTTAGCATACGAATGAATATTCAATTCCAAGTCATATGTGCAATCTACATACAAGAAGGTTTTGCGTAAATAGTCTATTTTGCAAATAAATTCAGATTTAATAAGAAGCCAAAAGGGGGTTTGTAACGTTGCTATGATTCACAGAGGTGCAGGACACCCAAAGAAAATAAGGCACACCAGTAATCTAAAGGAAATAGAGATGGGGCAAGATCATGCTAAGGGAACATGCACACACACACAGAGGCACTAAGCAATAAGGAAAGCATCATGACTCTAATTGCACCTTGATATTATTGACATTGTTTTAAACAAACAGTGCAGGAACTACTCAAGACACACCAGAACCAAAGCATAACAGAGTATACCAGTGGTTTTAATCAGAACATGATAAGAGTATGTCAGACACACACATATATGCAGAAGTAATAGGCAATCAGGGAGAAGAATGAATACCTTTAGGTACTGTGAAAATAGCTGAATGCAGGCAAAAGAGAAGAGATGCAAAAACCAGCACACAAATAGTAAGCACTGATCCTTCAAAGAAACAAGTAAATAGGGAGGAGGGATTCCAGAAGGCTATGCAGATTTTTCTAAATGTATCAGTGTGTTTTTGGGTTTTTAATGTCCAGAACTTGTCTCTTTGATTGAAAAGAGAATAGTTTATATAGGTGAGAAGTAGGGGTTTTGAAGATCAACGGGTAAAAGTTAATAATGGAAAGGAAATATAGCCTTCCAAAAATAACAGGGGACAAACTTGAGTGAATCTTCCAAAAACAAAATAATCAGCCCCTAATTATGAGGTAAATCAGTCCTAAATTGATTTGAAAACCCTCTCTCACACTTAACATAGTCTAGGTTCAACAATCAGTGTATAAGCGTGTTCTAGGCTCAACAATAATTCCACATGTCCTGGAAAGACCCTAATTGACATTTTTTAAAGTGTACAAGTGACCCCAAAGCTTTATACACCCCTATACACTATTAGATTAGTGCATAGGAGCTTCTTAAGTGTTCAAAAATAATTTATGCACATAAAAGGGCCTTTTTTGAAAAATGTTTTGGGCCCAGATCATTTATGCAAAAAGAGGGGCGACTGCAGTTTTCATAAACAGTCCACATTAGGCGTGAATAGCACAAAATAGCCCATGTTTTAAGATTTCAATCTGTGATGCAAACTAAACATGCTGCTGATGAGCCTTAGGTGTGAAAAAGTTTTAATGAAGGCAAGATTTTAAACATACTGTCAAAACAAATTTTTTTTCATAAAAAATATCAGTCCAGAATTATTTTCTTCCTAATCTAGGCATGAAGCACTGCAGACAAGGGAGAAGGGGCAAGAGAATGGCTCCTGGGTAGCCAGTTTTGTACAATATCATTGTTGTACCCCTGTTTAGAAAGATACAGGCATGTCACCTAACAAATATACAAATTTTGGGGACAGTTCCTAAAGGAAAGCATAAGGGAGAGGGTACTGATCAAGGGCAGTCCCAGTTTCAAAGTCAGAAATATCATATCAATAGCCAAGGGTTCCTGATTCCAGGAGAGCCAGTTTAAAGAACTCAACTATTGAATTTTAATGAACTTTCAGGATTCTCCTGTAAACACTTAGAGCATAACATGGCTCACATGAAACCAGGCACAAGCTATAAACAAATAGAGTTAGCAGGGGGAATAGGGGGAAGGGAAAGGCCTGAATCAAAAGAGATATGCTAGGACTAAGTGCAGCCAGTTAACTTTTTGTAATGTTGCTATGTGTTGCTCCCAAACGCACACGCAAGTATACGTGGTCGACAAGTAATAAAGTGATAAGATGAGTATCGTTCCCACGAGGACTATTCAGACTGAATCCTATCAAACAATTTATATAAACTATTCAGGGATCTTTTCCAATGGTTGAGATTTTACTAACTAATTGCAATAATTAAAACAAGTAATTGAGATCAAGTATTTGAGAGCAATTTATGGGTTGTTATCAATAATAGAGAAACGGTCCAGGGTCAGAGTTACAAACAATCCAGTTGAGTTTTCCAGTTGATTCTACTTCTTGATTTCCTAGATTGCTAATTAACAGGTTAATTGTACCCGTGAAAACCTTTCGATTCTTCACGGTCTATGCAGGCTACTCCAATCCCTATATGTCTATGGGTTGAATCACGTGCACGCATTAACGATCCTGTAATGGGTTAAACTAGGCAAGCAAGTATATGTCTATCCTACCCGCGAATTGGTTCCCCGATGCCCGGGTTCACAAACTAGTCCTATTCTTTCTTATTTGCGTTCATAAATTCCCTCTGTCGAGTTCAATCTAAGAACCGTAGATAGTGTTCAATTATACGGCCGTTACAATCAAACAATTATGATCAAGAAAGAATAAACAATCCGTAATGGTAAATCAATAGGAAGAAATCAACTTTCAAACATCAACCTTCATGTATTTACTCTAACCCTAGAACGAACAAATTATAGAATTAAAGAGAAGAATAAGAGAAAGAGAGAAAGAACTTGGTTAGAAGACATCTAGGGCTCCTCCCCTCTTCTCCAAAACTTGCTCCAAAGTCTCAAAAAACTATGAAAAACTAAGTAAAAGAGTATTTATAGAGTTTACAAACACCTAGTAATAAGTTAGACCCAATCCTAGACGAAATAGGACGTAAAAACGCGCACAAGGGGCGCTATAACGGGCGCCCCGCGCCTCGGAACGCGTGAGCTTGGACAGAGGACGTCGAAATCAGCCCGCTTTGGGCCTGCGCCGCATGGAAAAACGCGCTGGGGTGGCTGGCGCTTTGGGGGGCGCGGGGCATGCCCCACAGCGCCCAGTCAAATTCCTGTTTCGTCCGCTCTTTTGCTCGCTCGTGTCGTGCCTTCGTGTGCTCGATCCAATCCTCAATCAAAATCCAATCTTTCCTTGCTCAATCATGCTCTTAAAAGCTCCAATTACACTGCACAACAACCTACATACGCACGACATAAAATCAGTGTAAAACCACAGTCACAAGCTATAAAACGAGCGAATAAGGTACTAAAACGTGAGGAAATATTAAGGAAATATAGGCATAAAACGCCAAACATCACTATGATTCACAGAGGTGCAGGACACCCAAAGAAAATAAGGCACACCAGTAATCTAAAGGAAACAGAGATGGGGCAAGATCATGCTAAGGGAACATGCACACACACACACAGAGGCACTAAGCAATAAGGAAAGCATCATGACTCTAATTGCACCTTGATATTATTGACATAGTTTTAAACAAACAGTGCAGGAACTACTCAAGACACACCAGAACCAAATCATAACAGAGTATACCAGTGGTTTTAATCAGAACATGATAAGAGTATGCCATACACACACATATATGCAGAAGTAATAGGCAATCAGGGAGAAGAATGAATACATTTAGGTACTGTGAAAATAGCTTAATGCAGGCAAAAGAGAAGAGATGCAAAAACCAGCACACAAAATCAGTAAGCTTTGATCCTTCAAAGAAACAAGTAAACATGGAGGATGGGATGCCATAAGGCTATGCAGATTTTTCTAAATGTATCAGTGTGTTTCTGGATTTTTAATGTCCAGAACTTGTCTCTTTGATTGAAAAGAGAATAGTTTATATAGGTGAGAAGTAGGGGTTTTGAAGATCAACGGGTAAAAGTAATAATGGCAAGGAAATATAGCCTTCCAAAAATAAAGAAATCAGCCCTTAATTATGAGGTAAATCAGTCCTAAATTGATTTGAAAACCCTCCCCTCACACTTAACATAGTCTAGGTTCAACAATCAGTGTATAATCGTGTTCTAGGCTCAATAATAATTCCATAAGTCCGGGAAAGACCGTAATTGACATCACATAAATCACCATGACTAAATTCCATTCGTGTATCAATTAAAGATTCAATCCTAACAAACTCAGATCTTCCTAAACAAGTCAAATAGGTCATTCAATCAGATTTTAAACATGTGATAGGATAAGAAGATAAATACATAACAAACATGAAAGAATAGAGGCAATTCACAGTCTGCCCTAGGTTTCAAATTTGTAGGCCAACAGGGACAATCCAGGACACAAGTCACGATTATACTAACCTTAGGCATATGAAAAGTCAAGTTAGCGTTAAAACTTAACTAGTGAACTAAGAAAAAATTAACAATCTCATGAAAATTTTCATCTTACAGACAAAAGACAATCAGTCATGTTTAATCACAGAAAAGACTAGGTTTACCTGATTTGAATCGGAGCCGGGTCAATATCGACCCGCTTCTAATTAGAGTTAAAAGGGAGAAATCTTACCCCTTCTCAGTGTCTATGGCTTTCAAAACAAACGACGCCCCGCCGGAGGCATTTCCCGGCGGTGGCGATTCAGTCGACATAGGGTTATGTTTGCCCTCGTCCAAACCCCATCGAAAGTGTGTAGGTTGTGTTGCGGACGACAAGGGGAACACAAATACACCATTTTCCCTAATTTTCTCCGGACACAATGGCCGAAAAGTTGATCGAAGAGGGTGGCGATTTTAATTTCCAAGAGAGGAGAGAGAGGGAAAGTTCTAGGGTCCGATCGGGGAAATGGGAAAGATCGTGTGGGGTTTAGGGGATCGTTTGATCTTGGCCGTTGGATCAAATGAACGGAGGGTTAAGATTGAGCCATGTAGGTGCTTAAGTGGCAAAAAATAGGCTGATGTATATGCATGTATGTGCATATACGTGTATTTATATATGTATGTATAAATAATGTATAAATAGGTATAAAAATAGTATAAAATAGATTTAAAAATATAAAAAAATTAAGAAATTAATTTTAAAATGTTAGAAAGGCTAAGAAATGCGTAAAAATTGTAATTTTGGATTTAAAACAATTTTGGATAATTTTGTCAAAATAGAAGTAATTGAAATATTTGTAAAAATAGCTACGATTTAAGAAGACACTTTTGAAAATAGCCTCAATGGCCAGGCTATTATGAGAAAGTAATTTGGAAAGAATGGACGAGGCAAGAATGGATACACGATTGTGTGCAAAATTCGAGAACTGTTGATTTTGAAAATAGGTGGGACAAAATTAGGTGTCAATAAACATATCAAAATCAAAATAAACAATAAAAGATTTCATGAAAATTTTAATGAAAACTTATGTATACTTTCAGAGAAAATAAAAAAAAAACGGAGGAAAATGTTCCCATTTTCTCATTAACTGAATTGTTTAATCTACAAGCTAATGTGGTATATATACATGTGGCCCATTCACCTCTTTCCAACTAACTCCTATGTAGACCCACTAAAATATTAATTGACTAATTACAGTTGTTCCACACCAAAAGTGTGTGGTATAGATCAATACATATAAAATAAAAGGTTGTTTTGTGATGCTGACACATGGCAACCCGGATGGTAACCCGAACTGAAACCTAGTGTCATTAACGCAACTCTAATTCTTCCTTAGGGTTAGGTTATTCCAATACTCCCAAAACACAAACCAAACGATATTGTCTCTTTCGAATCTAACCTTCCAACACCTCCGTCAAGTTGGAGGGTGAAGAAAGGACCCCCAACTTGCCTAAAAGATCACGATAGAGGGGACCGTAAAGGGATTTAGTAAAGATATCAACGAGTTGATGGTGAGAAAAGATAAAGGACAAGAAAATCAGATCGGATTGGAACTGTTGTCGAACAAAGTGACAATCCAGTTGCACATGTTTAGTGCGTTCATGGAAAATGGGGTTTTTGGCAATATGAATGGCGGCTTGACTATCCGAATAAAGGGGAATGAGAAGATAATGAGGAATTGAAAGATCATCAGGAAGACGAACAAGCCAAGTAATTTCAGCAACGACGCGATGCATGGAACGATACTCAGCTTCGGCGGAAGATAAAGACACTGAAGGCTGTTTCTTGGACTTCCAAGAAATAGGACATCCACCAAGACTAATAAAGAAACCACTAATGGAACGACGGGAGTCAAGATAAGCCCTCCAATTAGAATCGCAAAAGGCAAGGAGATCGAAGGAAGGGGAGGGAGATGGTTACGACGTAAGTAACGCAAACAATGAAAAGCAGCAGAAAGATGAGGCTCACGTGGATCATGCATATACTAGCTAAGGTGCTGAACGAAAAAAAAAAAGATCGGGGCGAATGTGAGTTAAAATATTGAGTTTACCAAGTAAACGACGATAAAGAGATGGATCAGAAAGAGGAGAGCCTACACCCGACTGGAGTTTGCAAGAGTGATCCAAGAGAGAGGAAACAAGAGACAGACCAAGGCAATCAAATTCACCAAGGAGTTCCATAGAAAATTTGCGCTGAGTGAGAATCGCTCACGAAGAATCTCCATTCCCAGAAAGTAAGAAATAGTCCCTAAATCTTTTAATTTTGAATTCCTAATCCAAAAATGCTTTTAATTCAGTAAGTTCTTGCAAATTATTTCCTGTGAGTAAAATGTCATCTATGTACACGGCCACCAAATTGACAGAATCACCTAATCTCTTATAAAAAATAGAGTGATCATTGCGCGAGTGAGTGAAACCCTTGAAATTGAGAGCTGCAGTGAGACGAGCGTACCACTGCCTTGAAGCTTGACGGAGTACATATAAGGAATTCTTCAGGCAGCATACCAAATTAAGGGTTAGTGACTGTAACTCAGTAGGGAACTTCATATAGACCTCTTCATGGAGGTCACCATGTAAAAGGTGTTGTTGACGTCTAACTGAAACAAACCCCAATTCTTCTTAACTACAAGGGATAGAATACACCTAATGGTGGTCATCTTGACCACTGGTGGAAACGTCTCAGTGAAATAATAACAAGCCGAACCTTGAGACTCTCCACACTACCATCAGATTTCAACTTTACCTTGTATACCCACTTAAAAGGGAGAGTTTTCTTCCCAACAGGTAAGGGAACAACTTCCCAAGTATCATTAGCCTTAAGAGCATCAAGTTCCTTAGTCATAGCTGCTTGCCAACCAAGATGCATAGCTGCTTGTGAGTAGGATGTAGGTTCTTGGATATGTAAGAATGAGGACATGAGAGTCAGGTTAGCAGAAAAAAGGGCACGAATAGGGAGATTGATGCAGCCGGTGTCCGTGTTGATCAAGTGTAAGTGTTCGAGCCATCGATAACGGTCACACGAAGCCAAGCCAAGGTTCTGCACGATGTGCACTTCCCGAGCGCCTTACTTGGGTCTAGTTGAAAAGAGTGATGGATACTAAGTATGTGATCGCCAAACATCGGCAAAAGCAACTTCAGAAGCTCTATAATTTGAAACAAGGGTCTAAACCGGTCGAAGAGTATTTTGACGAGTTTGAGAAGATTCAATTAGCTCTTTACATGGAAGAAGACGTCGAGCAAGCCATCATTTAGTTCAAAAAAAGATTGACTCGAGAGGTGTCATCTCAACTACGACTGCATGTGTATCACACATTGGAAGAAGCTTTCCATGCAGCCGTGATGCGGAGAAGTGGGTGAAGGACAATAAATCAAGTTGGTATCGAGGGGTCACTACTTCAAATTCTTTGAACAGGGTAAAGATTGGAAGAGTCCGAATCCTATCAATGCAAACACTGGCCGAGATCTGAAGAAACCCTTCTAGAAGGGAGTGACCGTTAATAACTCCAAGAAAGTAGGAGGTAAAGCTCAACTTAATACTCCTAGTGCTTCAAATATTCAGTGTCATAAATGCAGGGGTTATGGTAACATGGCGAATGATTGTCCAACTCGCCATACTATGATTTTGCTCAATGATGGAACCATCCATGAGCAAGTAAGTGACTCTGAGGAGGAAAATGGAGAGGAGTCCAACCGAGCTGAACATGATGATAATGGTCGTGAAGCAGCCGAGGCTGATCGTCCAGAAGTTCTTCTAGTGGTTCAGAGAAACCTGAGCACTATGAACATAGAGGAGGAGGATGATATTAAGAGAGAAAATCTCTTCCATGCGAGGTGTCGTGTGAGGGGAAAGGTGTGTTCGATGATCAGTAATTCAGGCAGCTGTTCGAATATGGTAAGCCAAACCTTGGTCTCACAAATAAGGATGCCTACTACAAAATAACCCCGACCATACAAACTCCAATTGTTGAATGAATGCGGAGAATTGAGAGTAGCCAAGCAGGTGTTGATCAAATGTCAAGTGGGGGATTATCATGATGAGTTAATGTTTGATGTGGTCCCGATGCAAGCTTGTCATTTTCTACTAGGGCAACCGTGGCAGTATGTTAGGTTTGTTATTCATAACGGTCTAACCAACACTTACACTGCTAAGCTTGTAGGTGAGAGTTTCATACTCAAGCCTTTGTCTCCAAAATAAGTCAGTAAGGACTATAAATAGATGCGAGAGCTGAAAGAAGCGGCCAAAGCTAAATCTTTCATGGGGACACAAATTGTGGCTGAGGACAAAGAGAAACCCGAGGAAGTTTATATTTGTGAAATCATACAACCGGGTGAGTGCCTCCGATTCAATGATCGAAGCAAGATGATGATCTGCCTCATGTACAAGGGTATCCTTCTAAACTCTAATGATAATTTCACTAACGATAACCCTTTGCCTAGTGCTGTTCAAAGTATTTTACAGGATTTTGAGGACTCGTTCCCTAAAGAAATGTCAGGTGGATTGCCTCTGTTGAGGGGGAATCGAGCACCAAATTGACTTCATCCCGGGGTCTCAAATCCTGAACAAGCTAGCCTATCGGCATAATCCTGAAGACACTGAAGAGCTCCAATGGTAGGTGGATGAATTGCTGAACAAATGAGTAGTTCGAGAGAGCTTGAGTCCGTGCGCCGTTCCTGTTATACTTGTGCCAAAAAAGATGGAACATGGTGGATATGTGTTGATTGCCGAGAAATCAACAAGATAACAGTAAAGAATCTTCATCCTATCCCTCGATTAGATGACATGCTTGATGAATTGGGTGGTTCTTCTTGTTTTTCAAAGACTAACCTCAGGTCCGGTTACCACCAAATCCGAATGAAACCGGGTGATGAGTGAAAACTGCATTCAAGACCAAATTCGGTCTGTATAAATGGTTAGTGATGCCGTTTGGCCTCTCTAACACAGCGAGCACATTCATGAGATTGATGAACCATTTTCTTAAATCGTTTATAAATAAGTTTTTTGTTGTGTATTTCGATGAGATACTTATTTATAGTAAATATGTAGATGAACATGTCGAACACCTAAGGCTTGTGATTGATACTTTGAGAAATAAGAAGTTGTATGCTTTCAAAAAGTGTGCTTTTTATGTTAAATGTGTTATCTTCCTTGGTTTTGTTGTGAGTGCAAATGGTGCTGAAGTCGATAACTCAAAAGTTGAGGCTATTAAAGATTAGCCGACCCCTACTTCAGTGTCTCAAGTTCGAAGTTTCCATGGGTTAGCTAGCTTTTATAGGAGGTTTGTCCGTGACTTTAGCACCGTGGGAGCTTCTTTAATCGAGCTGGTAAAAAAGGACCCGTTTAAGTGGGGAGAGTCCCAAGAGAAAGCCTTCCAAGAGTTAAAACGGAGGCTAAGTTCCGCCCCGTTGTTGCAACTCCCTGACTTTGGCAAAGCGTTCGAGGTTGAATGTGATGCCTCCGGAGTCGGCATCAGATGAGTGCTTATGCAAGAAGGGAAGCCGATCGCTTACTTTAGTGAAATGCTTAAAGGTGCAACCTTGAATTACTCTACGTATGACAAGAAATTTTATGCCCTTGTTAGAGCACTTTCTCATTGGCAACATTATCTATAGCCCTGAGAGTTTGTGATTGGAAGTGATCATGAATCGTTGAAACATCTCCAAGGCCAAGAGAAGTTGAATCGGCGACATGCCAAATGGGTAGAATTCATTGAGAGCTTTCTCTATGTAATCCATTACAAGAAGGGTAAAGATAATGTAGTGGCCGATGCGCTGTCAAGAAAGTTTGCCTTAATGACTACTCTTGCTTCGAGATTAGTGGTGTTCGAAAGCATCAAGCTGATGTATGAACACGACCCCAAGCTTAAAAACGTCCGTAATGTTCTATTGAGTGGCTGAAAGGTGTAGAAGTATCAGTGGCACGATGGCCCTCTCTTTAAGAAAGGGAGAGTCTGTGTGCCCGTGTCATTTTGGAGAGAGCTTTTGGTTCGAGAAGCTTACTATGGGGGCTTAATGGGACACTTTGGTGTCGATAAAACTCTTGGTATCTTAACTGAGCCGTTTCACTTGCACAAGATGCGAAGAGATATGAAAAAGCTTTGAAATGCTTGTTTAGATTGCAAGAGAGCCAAATCAAAGTCCAACCCTCATGGTTTGTATACGCCGTTGCCTGTTCCTAACTGCCCTTGGGTTGATATATGGATTTTGTGATGGGGTTAATGAGGTCGAGGGGAGGGCATGATAACATCTTTGTCGTAGTCGACCATTTTTTCAAAATGGCTAACTTTATCTTGTGCAAGAAATGTGATGATGCACAACATGTTGCTATTTTGTTTATTTCTAATGTGTTAAAATTGCATAGTGTGCCTCGTACTATTGTGAGCGACCGGGACTCTATGTTCTTGAGTCATATTTGGAAATGTCCGTGGGTGCCCTTAGTAGACTGATGGAAAGACAGAGGTGCTCAACCGAACATTGGGAGCTCTGCTTTGAGGGATGACTAAAGATAAGGCCAGAAACTGGGCAGACCGTATGCCTATGATGGAATTTGCATACAACTGTACTGTGCATCGAATGATTAGAATGACCCCGTTTGAGTGTGTGTATGGTTTTAACCCATTAATTCTACTTGATTTAACCCTGTTGCCTCGAGATACTATTATTGACTTTGAAGGTATATGCCGAGCTACTGCTTTGCTCGAGCTATATGTCAAAGTGAGGAAGAAACTTGAGGAAGCCTATGCCAAAGTGGCCTCGAAGAAGAATAATGGGCGTAAGAAGTTGGAGTTAAAGAAGAGAGATTGGGTTTCGGTACACTTTTGCAAGGGGAGGTTCTCGAACCATAGGAAAGGGAAGCTGGCTCCGAGAGGGGATGGTCCATTCCTAGTGCTGAGCAAGATCAACAATAATGCATATGTGATCGACCTCCCAGGTGAGTATAATGTGTTCAACACCTTTAACATTGCTGATTGAACTCCTTGTGTTGTAGGCCGAGCACTAGAGACCGAAGAATACACGACTTCGGGGATGAAATATTCTCAAGAAGAGGAGGATGATGTAGCTCATTCCGTGCTGATCAAGTGCAAGTGTTCGAGCCATTGAGACCGGTCACATGAAGCCAAGCTAAGATTCTGCACGATGTGCACATTCACTTAACGTGGCCAAGAGGAAACAACTGTTCGGAGACTGGGTGTTCGAGCGCAAAATATGAAAGCTTCATCTGCAAGCTCGAGCCCGAGGCTGGAAGTGCCCGAACATTGATAACTGAAGTCGAACCTTGAGGTGACTGAAGGGCTACAAATGTGCCTGAGGTTGAAGAGCGTTCGATCTCAAGCGAGCTGAGGCAGGAGGGCAACCGAGCATTAAAACCCAAAAGCGCCCGAGAACATTATTTACTTCGGCCCTGCGTGACTTTGTTTTATTGGTCGACTATGACTGTTTTACTAGTCTACCCTTGGGGATTTGTATATAAACCCCTTCGATTTTCAATTTGAGACAGTTGTTGATGAATATAGAGTTTAGTCGAGATATGTTTTTATCTTAGATGTGAGAAACCCAGATGTGAGATTTGTTTAAGGAACTTGTGGCTTTCGGTAAACTCCGATTGAACATTTCCTCTTTGATCATTTAGTCTGCAAGAGGCAATGTTCTCTTAAGGATTGTTGCATAGTATAGGTGCTATTTACTTCTACTAGGAAGGTATCAGGACTAGTTCCTTGATATTGTTCGAGCAAGTCGAGATGTGTCTTTCTTCTATCGTTACTTTCCGTTCGTTTTCTTCCACTTGTGTTTATGTTTGTTGCAAACCCCACTGGCTTGCGTCAGAGTTGTAAGGGAGAAACATGGGAGACAAAATAGAATGATACATCTGTAAGATGAAGGGCATTGCAGATTTAATCACCCAAATAGGATGGAGTTTTAGACTCCCTGAGGGACCTGCGCAAAGCAGGCTTAACACTTGGTGGAAAAATAGGCTGGGAAGGTCCATCAAGGTGAGTATTTTATGAAGTTGACTCAATAGGAAGTGAAGTAGAGGGAGTTAACTATGTAGGGAGTAAAGTAGGGGAATGAGAGTAAGTAGGAAATGAAGTAGGGGAAATAGGAGTAGATACTGGAAAAACAGGATCAACAAAGTGTAATGGAGAGGGTTTGAGGGAGTAGAGGTAGCACGTAGGTCCTGAATGGTAGCAAAAGGGAAAATCTCTAATGAAACACAACATTTTTGGACATAAACAACTCATTGACGTTGAGATTCAGTAACTTATAACCCTTTTACCATAGGGGTACCCAAGAAAGACACAAGGTGTTGCTCTGGGATCAAGATTTTCTCTCCCATGAGATGAAGTGGAAGCATAACATAAGCAACCAAAACACTTGAGAAAATTGTAATCAGGTGGCTTGTGAAATAGAATTTCCTAAGGATATTTATAATTAAGCAATTTGGAAGGAAATATGTGGATAAGAAAAGTGGCAGTCGATAGACATTCCCCCCAATAACAAATAGGAACTTTGGACTGGAAGAATAAGGCTCTACATGTAGCTAGCAAGTGCTTGTGTTTCCTCTCCACAACACCATTTTTTTTGTGGAGTGGCAACAAAGCTGGTCTGGTGAATGATACCCTTGGCAAAAAAAAAAAAAAAAAAAAAGCTAAGGGAGTAAAACTGGTTTCCAACTCTAGGGCAATATCAGACCTGATCTTTTTAATTTTCACATCAAATCGTCTTTCAACCATGGAAACAAAAGTTTGTAAAAACGTGAAAGCACTACCCTTTGTACCCAAAAGATAGGTCCAAGTACCCCCTAATATAGTCATCAACTATAGTAAGAAAATACTTAAAGCCATCATGAGTAGGCACTTTGTATGTGCCCCAAGTATCTATGTGGATGAGTTCAAAGATATGTGAACTAGAACTGGAGCTACTACGAAAAGGTAATTTGTGTTGTCTAGCCAAAGGGCATATACTACAAGGTAGATCATCTGTACACATATCATGAGAAGACAAAGAAGAGATGTTTCATACTTGAAAAAGGCATGTGCCTAAGTCTAATATGCCACAGGTTATTACATGAATCAACAGTAGAAACACTAGGCAAATCATGAGAAATTCTAGAAACAATGTGTGACACTGATTCAGTTTTATTTCTATACAGGAATCAACAGAAGGATAATGAGATGTGAAGATATAGAGCCCAACTTTTGTATCACCAAGAACCAGAGGCCTCCTTAAAGAAAGTCCCTACAATGAACATGAAAAATTGAAAAATGTAAGAGTAGTTCCAAATTGCTTGAATAATCTCTGGACTAACAGTAAATTGAACCTGAAACTAGGAACTAAGAGGACTTTGTCTAGGTGTATAGTGACTTGGCCTGCATGAGTTGCTTTTACTTGCTGAGAGTTAGGAAAATTGATAGTAACTGGGTTAGATAGATACTGGATATTAGACATGACAGAGCTATCAAAAGACATGTGCTCCGAGGCACCAAAGTCAAGGATCCAAGTGTGACTCTTAGGTTGAAAGGAATAATTAGAAGTGGTAGTTAGAGCTATACCAGCACAGTTGACATTGAAAGGAATAATTAGAAGTAGTAGTTAGAGCTATACCAGCACAGTTGACATTGGCGTGGACTTCAGAACTTGCTGCATACCAGCACAGTTGACATTGGCGTGGACTTCAGAACTTGCTGCAGCCTGTTGACCAACTTTAACCTGCTGTAAAATCTCCCTCAACTGAGAAATCTGCTTTGGGTGCAGATTAAATGGTCTTGATGTAGAAGGCTGCTGAATGGACTGGAAGTTCTCATCAGAAGCAACCATATTTCCCTGTGCACTGTTGGTAGACCTGCCTTGATAATTGTTTCCACTTGCATAACCCTGATTCCTTTTAAGTTTCAAATAAAACTCTATAGTGTGACCTGCCTTCTTACAATAATTACACCAGCTGCTTTTGTATTGCCCTTTGTTTCTAGCATTGTTTCCATTAGAATAACCAGCATTGTTTCCATTAGAATTAGACCTGCCTTGTCCCTGATTACCTCTATTTGTAGGTTCTGTATTCTGGGGATATCTGCCTCCAGGAGCAGCAAAAGAACTAGAATCAGCAGGATGATTTCCTAGGATCTGAATGTTTCTCTGTTTTTCTTCTTGAAGAAGAAGATGATAGGCTCGATCAACACTAGGAACGGGACTCATAGTCATAGTGTTTCCTCTACAGATAGTGTATGACTCATTTAATCCCATTAAAAATTGCACTAATTTTTGTCTTTTTTCTAAACCCGTATTTTTCTCATCAGCTCCACATTCACAGTCTCCACACATACATAGTGTTCTTGCATCAAACAACTCGATTTCATCCCAAACTGCTTTCATTTTATTGAAATATGTTGATATACTATCAGGTCCTTGCACTGTATCTATCAATTCCTTTTGTAATTCAAATGACTGTGCCAAATTGGACTGACCATACTTGTCTTCGAGTTGTTTCCATAGAAGTCTTGCAGATTTGGAATGGATTATGCTGGATTTGATTTCTCTGGACAGTGACTATATCAACCACGCAAATACCATATCGTTACATCGAATCCAGAGTTTGAGATTCACATCATTTTTCTTTGGCATTGGCAAGGTATTATCAATGAAACCTAGCCTATTTTTAGCCGATAATGTAATCAAAACTGACTTTCTCCATGCTCCATATCCCGTTACACGCCTCTGATACCCATATAAATTTTAATGAAAACTTATGTAAACCTTGAGAGAAAATAAAAAAGAAAACAGAGGGAAAATGTTCCTATTTTCTCATTCTACAAGCTAATGTGGTATATTTATACATGTGGCTCACTCACCTCTTTTCAACTCCGATGTGGAACAACTAAAATATCTAAAATATCTAATTGACTAATTATAACTGTTCCACACCAAAAGTGTGTGGTATAGATTAATACATATAAAAAAAATGCTTTGTGATGCTGACACATGGCAACACGGATGATGACCCGAACCGAAACCCAGTATCATTAACAAAACTCCAATTCTTCCTTAGGGTTATGTTATTCCAATACTCCCAAACACAACCAAACACCGATGTCTCTGTCGAATCAGACCTTCCAACATTTCGAGAGGGATGCAGTGGACTATGACAAATTGTATAATTCAAATTGATTCAATACAACTTGCCCCAAGTGAATTTTGAACGTCTGACCATATATTTGTCAACTCGATATATTTTGCCCAGCATAAATTTATTCTTGGCTCAGCCAGTTTGACACCTCTAATTACGGTGTATGAGTAGTTGTACTAATAATTTGATATGCTGCTTGATTTTCTCCACTTCCTCAAAAATCATGTAGAAAAGGTTGACAGAAGTTACCAGTAAAGGCAAGTGAATAACATGGAAAAAGACTATAGAACATTGTAACAAGTACGTGGATAATATGATAAAGAACGGAATTATCACTTTGATAAAATCAATCAAAGTATATATACATTCAAATTTTAATTTCAATACTGTTTCACCTTTAGTAACTATAACTAAATCCTTTTACAAATTAACATAGATTTTCTTCAAAGATATGGAGCTTGTATGAAATGAACCATTTTCCCACCTCCTTGCCAGGTGTATTTAATCATTTTACAAGTAGCAAATTCTGGCAAGTGAAAGCAGTTTGATTTTATTTAGCTTCTCTTTCAACCTAAAACGTCTTAAGAAACTAATAACACTACATTGAATGCCAACATTTCTTGATTAGATTATACTAGTGAATGGGACCGCGCTCGCGCGGTCACTGAAAAGCTTTTAAAAAATATATAGCTAAATAATTGTTGATATAACTTTTATAATAACATAATGAATGTTTACTGTTAGATTAATTTATCTTCGATATACACTACGACACTAAAGAGTATTCTCGAGGCTGATTATTATTTATAAAATTTTAGTATGCCTTTTCATTTTTTACATATATGAGATTAAAGAGTTTCCTCATCTTCACAACCTACACTATACTCTTCCTCAAGAACATTGTCTGAAGGTTTGGATTTGAGTGCAAAATCTTCTTGACTATGAAATAAATTCGATAATTAAATAAGATGATAGATGAATAGCAAAATGAAGCATCAATTATAGAGAAAATCTTTCATATAAATCCAACAACGTGTTCCAAAGTGAAAGAAAAAGGTCATAAAATCACTATTTGTCACATGTCTCAAACACCATTATATGTGTTGGGCTTGTTATGTTGTTCATGAGAATGCCGAGAAGGATGAAATTCAAAATCATTTTCGGCTAGGTTCTTCGAGAAAAAGGGCTGATAACACCAATTAGTTCAATATTGGTGTAATCAAAACTTCTACAATGCGCCTGACCCCAATTTGAATTCCGTACTGCCACAAATAATAATTTAGTACATGCTCTTCTCTCTCCAATAACACACTCCCTAATCAATATTCCTTAAAATTATGGACAAAAGAAGCGTATGAATCAGTATAGAATATAGTGTTATTTCCTTTTAGTTTTTATAAATTTTTTATTGTAATTTTCAAAATAATGATATAGCTAAAAAAACGTTTTTCATTTAATATTCCATTGCCACCTTGGCTTTATGCATTTTTTCTTATTTCTTAGTTTATCTACCCTTCTTTCTCTCATCTAATAGGGCAATAATCGTATGTAAAAGCAAAAGATTTAGAAAATGGACACTCCCAACTCTTCAATAGCGCTCACCTAAACCATTCTCAACAACACTCCTACAAAATATAAAAAAGATTAAAGAAGTAGTTGAGACGATAAAGAGCAAAAGCATGCTACAAACTCACTTCAATACCACAAAAATCCAAGACGATAATTGCGTTTTGTGAAAGCTTTTAGCCAATATACGAACAAAAAAAATGGGATGAAGCTCAATACTCTTGCATTTTTAAAGAGAAAACGACTGGAGGATGGAATGAGAGGAAGGTTGTCTTATAAAATTTATTGCTACTTTAAATTCAGTCTGATGTAATGGTTCTAGTAAAATTAGTTTGCTTGAATTGAGTATTTTTTAATATTTTTAGAACTTATGGGCCTGATTCATATTTCTATATTTTTCAATCCAAAAGTAAAATTTATTTCCAAAAAATATGTCCAAACACTTTTTCATTTTCAAATTAAACTTCAACCAAAAAAAAATTTCAAAAATTATTTGGAAATTTATGTCCAAACGCTAGCTTACTCTCACTTATCATAAACAGTCGCTCTTTACCTTGACTCTTTCACCTTCCATGTATCAACTTCTTGCCAAAATCTGATAGATTTACAAATTATCTCTTGATCTTATTCACTTGTTCGTCTCATCAATATGTGTGTGAAGTCCAAATTTGCCATAGTAGCGGTAGTTCACATGTACTCTGTATTCACATGTAAATTAATAATCCACGTCTTTCCAAAAGGTAAAGTAAAGATCTACAAAAAAATTTGTTTTACTTCTTTTTACGACCAAAATAATAGAAGTCGCAACACGAAAAATTTATAGTTGCATATACAGGGCATATACGGCAAAACAAACCCAGGTGAATTATTTGGTCAAAATTCTAGACATGTAAAACATTTTCCCTCCACATAAAACATTGCAAAAGAGTGTTGGTTCAACAAAATAGAGTCAATAAGCAGACTGAAAGGCCACTTTCAATTTTGAGGTCCTATCCCAGAGATATATACAGGAAGAGTCACTAAGCAAACCTTGTGAAACAGAATTGAATCACTAAGAACCTGAAATAAGCATGAAAAAAGGAAACAGGAATAATTTTGACCCTTTCAACATATCTGATCACTAATATACGAAGTTTAATGTTTACCATGTACGCCGACACCAAAGTGCTATAATAATCTTCCTATATATTGGATCGGTTCCTGCACAAATATCAGTGTGAAAAACGGAAATACAAAAAATGCATCAATGTAGATTGAGGCTACATCACGAATAGAAACTTTATCACTAACATTAGAGCAGAATTGTCCTACTTGCGCAAATGAGATGAGAATCCATGTTAAAACTATTAGAAAAGCCATTTTGGTTGGGATAATTAATTATTATTATACAATTAATGGTAGAGACTTTTGGGTAGAGCACTAAGAAGTTGATCATTTGGCTTATGACATTTTATAGTTGGCTTTTGTACACAAATTAATGATCGGCCGTTTCATTTCAATGGAGTATGAATAGAGCATTAATCTTCGTGCAGGTGTCCATTAATGAGTGATTATCAATATTGAAACGTTATCCCATATTGTGACTATACGTTTCCCTTGCTATTGAAACGTTTTCAGAACCTTAAACTTGCTAAAAACTCATTGTTGATGAAAATTAAATGCTCATCAATTACATATTTTTTGAATCATTAAATTAAAGAGTGAATAAAAACACGAAGGAGAGAACACTGAATAATGTGAATTGAATGAAAAAAAAAAGGGGGATGAAAAGAGGCCAAAATGAGTGATTCTTGGCCAAACAACTATGCCACATCACTTTTCTATGTTTCTCAATTAATAGATATATAGATGTCCATACATTGTAATGAAATGACGTTAGCGAGTTGTAATATAATAGCGCCGACAAGTAAATATAAAATTGGGTAATACAACAATATACTGGCTTGTATATAAAAAGTTGTTAATTCAAATATTGCATTTGAAGCACTGTATGCTTATGTCTGCCACTTGGCATTCTCCAATGGCCAGAAGAAGAAGAAGATAGGATAACGTGAGTTTAACAACCACGTTATAATAGAATTTGATGGGACGGATGAAATACTTACCTACAGTTTTGGAACTCGTCCGGGACTCGTCCCGGGACGGGGTATTTGCAAGACGTCCGGAGGCTCTCGGGCGGAGCTTAGATCCGTGAGGTTTACGTCTTAAGCGTCCGATGGTGCGCCCAGAGCACGCCAAACGCCCAGCGCTCGGGACTCGCCTTATAGAACCTATGTAAATGATCTGTCCAATTCCCTAATTAAGATTTTTCATCCACAATTTTCTTTAAAAATGAAGTAATATTCATCTATAGAAATTTAAAAATTCAGTATAACTCAATTAAGGAGACACAAAGTTACGTGTATTATAATTGAGATTATCATGAGGGTGAATACCATCTGTACACTTAATCTGAAAATGCAGATATTTATATCATTACTTGTTATTGGTCTTCATGTCTTATTTCTGTCACTCAAAATTGTTAGACTTGAATTATTTTTGTAATTTTGTAGCAATTTTATATTTATCAATGAAGAATTAATATTTTAAATTATAATAGTAATAAATTTATTGATTATTCACTTTTTATAGTGACAAATTTTTATTTTTAATTATTTGAAAGTTAAGGCCTTATGGCTTATTTGTATCTCATAAAAATTGTAACATTATTCAATTTCTTACAATTTTTAAAAAGGTTAGATCTTTTGTTTCTATAATCTTTTCTCTTATTTTTAATTTTCTTAAAATTTTTTAATGTACTTTTGACATTTTTTTGGCTCATTATGCTATTTTATTAATTTAAAATTAATTAAAAAATAAGATCCATGGAACTTACGCCCCATGTCTTGGGGCTTACGCCTCGCTCAATTGTAAGTAAAACGCCTCGCTGTAATCACCTAATTTTGGCTAAATTTGTCTTAATTAGGACGCTAAAATTTGAAAATTAACAAAAATCACTTGTTACGTGCTTATTGTTTTGATTCTATAGTTTAAATATGATAGTGTTGTAAAATATGTGGTTTAATTTTAGTTAGTTGTGTGTGCATAAATCATTTTTGTGGCTATATGCAAAAAAAATATGTAGCCCAATGCCAAGTCCACCAGCCCAATATTTTAACCTGGCCCATACCCCGCAATATATAAACCCAAATCCTTCATTTCACTCCCTCACACCCTTTAGTCTCAAGACTAGCAAAACTCTGTCAAAATTTTGCCCCATCGCCGGAATTCGCCTCCCACCGCGGTTCCGCCACACTGCCGCCGCCGGCCACCACCTCCGGTGGCCGGAAAATTTAGAAAAATACACCATTCAAAAGATCTTGACCCCCTCTTTCCATTTCTGTGATTGGTTTCGTCAAAATCCAAGCCGTTTGGAGTAGATCGGAAGTCAAAATCCAGTCAAACTACAACTCCGGCGACCCTTGATGTTTTCCGGTGAGTTTTGGTCCCTTTCTCTTCTCCCTCTCCTCCTTTTCACTTTCCCCTTCACCCCCACATCTCCATCTCCCATATACCTCTCTCCTTTTTGCCCGTTCCCTTTCCCGTTTCCCCTCCGTTTTTTTTTGTTTCCCGTTTTCTGTTTCTTTATTTTTCTTCTTCTTCTTATTTTCTTTTGTTCTTGTTTCTGAGGCTGTGGGGGGGGGGGGGGGGGGGGGGCTGTGTTTGTGCTAGTGAGGTGAGGGTGATTGTTTGGTACGGAGGCTGTGATGAAAACGAATGGAGGGCTGTTGTAGTAATTATTTTAGAACGGAGGCGATGGACGGGCTGTTCCGGACATTTGAACGCTGCTCTGTTTCTGTGAGGTTAACGGCGTGTTGGAGGGACTGTTTTGGGGCAGTGAGGGAAGGGTGACCTGATGATGATTTTGTTTGATGTGATGAGGATGAATCCGGGGCTGTTTGGTTATGGTTTTTGGTGATGGCGAAGATGCTGCAGCGAGGCAGTGTCGATAGTGGTGTCGAGGCTGCAGTTTAGGGGTTATGATGATGATGATGATGTTCTGGCTATGATAGCCATGGTAAAGTTGCAGCAAAGCTGTGATGATGTTTGGCAGAGCGAGTGGCTGCGATGCTGAGGCAGCCGTGAGTGCCGAGGCAGTGGGGCTGATGTTTGAGGCGATTAGCTTTTAGACGGGTTAGCAAGAGGTTCTTTTCCTTTTCATGTAGTTAATATTTAGTATTATTAGACTGATGATAATTTTGCCTTAGCTTGTAGAATCAGTATGTACGTGTAGTCGTAATTGTTTGCTCGTGAATATCAAGTAGTTCATTCTCGTTGTTTAGCTTGTAGCGATTATCATAAATGAAATTGTCATGTTTTAGCTTAATTACGAATGAAGATTGATCAGTTGAGTTTTGTTAATTAAGTGAATAGAAATGGTATGTTAATATGTACGAATCCATGTGTGTGTGCGAAAACAGTTAAGGTTCGTTTATCTTTTTTGGTCTATCGTTCCTGTGTGAGGTGAGGGAGTATTTGGAAAGTATGGAAACTGATCTTGAACTAGTCCTTGAGTTCACTTGCCTGATTTTGTTAGTTTTCTTTTCATTTTTAGTTAGTTTTTGGGGCTGATTGAGTTGCTCTAGTTTGGTCCTAGACCCCTTAAATTAGTGATGAGTGCTTGGTGTCCTTTTAAGGACACTTCCTTGCATTATTTCAGCCCTTTTTGGACAGTTGTAGCTGCTGAAACAGTGGCTATAACTGCTGTACCTTTGGCTGAAAATATGGACTAAGAACACTCAAGTATAGGGGTGTGGGCTTGTACTTTTGTACAAGTCCACACCCCACCTTTTAGCCCCACCTTTTGGCTTCAATTTCAGCCATAAATAGGGCCATT
The DNA here is from genome assembly GCA_029990575.1 of Petunia axillaris subsp. axillaris. NCBI lineage: Eukaryota > Viridiplantae > Streptophyta > Magnoliopsida > Solanales > Solanaceae > Petunia > Petunia axillaris. Next base: position 3,167,566 of record JARKNS010000001.1, on the reverse strand, counting down.
TATTGCCTTTTTACACACCAACAACCTGCTGAAACAACATTAAATTAAGAGCAAAACACTTGAAAAAAATAGTAAGTTTGAGAATTAGGATTTAGAACCAAAAGTTTTACACTAAGAGACTTTTGGGGTATTAAATCTTGAGACTTTGGGGGTTAAAAGAGTGGATATTGTAGCTGTTTAGTGGCTGTTTTTATTGTGGTTGTTTGGACTTTGCTAATTCATTCATTTTGCATCTTAAGCTTGCGTAACACAATTTACCTTGTAATATTATGGAATGTTTTGGCTATGAAATGTCATATGAATCATGCATATAAGCTGCTTTATTTGTCATTTTTTTGTCACTTATTACCTACTGTTGTTCAAGATTAAAAGGGAGGGGGAAAACTAGTAGTATATTAGCACATATTTATATGAATGCATACATTGGTTTGCTAAGTAATATATGCAAAATGAGGGCAGAAACTTGAACAATGCAAATTTGGAAATTAAGGCTCGTTTATGCAAAGGGTAGCATATTTTTTTAAAATTTGGAAAAGAAAGTAAAAATGGGACATCTTGCGTAAACAGTTTTTTAGAAATAAGATTTTGTAATGCAAATCATGCTTATAAAATGGACGTGGGAAATTGGACAGATTTGTCTACTTGGTCTACTTTTGTAACATTTATTTTAGGCCCGTTTTAATAAACTTCTTGTGAAGAGAATGAAAGGGCTCAAAGTTTTTTTTCTGTTTTTTGTAAAAAATGGGAAAGCTAAACTCGTTAGGCAACACTTTAGGCAATCCATTATATTTTTTTTAGAAAGTTGTAACATACTAGGCAGTTGTAAAAATGGGAAAGCTAAACTCGCTAGGCAATACTTTAGGCAATCCATTATATTTTTTTGTAGAAAGTTTGTAACATACTAGACAATTCGAACCCATTTTGTTAAAAGTTGTAACATTTGGTAATAAAAGTCACCTTTGTTATAATTTTGAGCCAACGAATGGATAAAACTAATTTATATAGGATGTAAAATTGCTAATAGGAAATACACGATTAGGCAAAATAATGGGAGTAAATTCGATTAGGCAATTATAAGTATGATTTGTGATCTACTTATTAAGTAAAAATAAAAATATATATAAATTTGTTCTAAGTATACCTTGTGGGTTACTTAACACAATTTCGATTTCAAACAATCAAAGCGTAACTTTAAATGAACGACAAAAATATAACAACCATATTTAATGAATTAACAAAAATGCGACAATAAAGCAACTGTGCTCGGCACAGGACTCGAGGGTGCCTAATACCTTCCCGAGAGTCAACTGAGAACCTTACCCGAATCTCTAAACGCAGACCATTAGACGAGTTAGAGGTGTTCTAAGGTACCTTTTGGTGACTTGGCATATCTTAAACTATGTCAAGTGGCGACTCCGAGTTCTCTAAATAATTTTGTACCTTTTTGAACACCAGTCACGAGACTTTAAATAAATAAACCCGCGCAGTTTAATTAATAATTTTTTAGGGCGTGACACTCGCCTTGCGCCCCTTTTACAACATTGATCCTTACCCATCTTAACTTAAAGGTTATAAGTTTGAGACATAAAAACGAAAATATTCTTAATAGACAATACTTCTTTCCCATTTTAATAAGTACTACAAAGTAACATAAATTAGTCCAACTAATAATATCAAATATCAAATGGTTAAATAAAAAATTACTAATTCCTCGTATATAGTCAGTGAGCGAGGTAATTATTTTGCTCTCTCTCAGCTGTATAAATTAATAAAGTGACGACTTTTCAGTATCTAGCAAAAATAAATGTGACTTGCTGCTAGTCTTGTATGTTGCTATTAGGCCAACATATGTTTTTCACATTACTACTGTTGTAAATATAGATTTTATCACGTGTTTCTCTCATTTTTTTTTGGGTTTCTATGCCATATTCGGTACTAGTGGCGGGAAGCCCGTGCTCACTTCACTTTTTTTGAGTTTTTACACTGTGTATGCATAGTATTTAAAGCATTTAATAAACCTACCTATTAAAAATTATATTACACGCGTGTTCCAAAATATTTATCTCGTTCTACCCATTTTAAATATATATCTTTATAGTATACAATGTTTCCAAAGTATAACTTATGGAAACCCGGTCTATCCTTTTTCGTTGCGTACCTTCATGGTATACTGCATAATTATTATGAAATACAATCCTGGATAAGGCGGTTAAATAGTTTCTGGGTATTTCAGGTAAATATGAAATTGATGGGTAGGAACGGTAAATATTTTGATGGGTATTTTCATAAATAGATGCCTTTCATTCCCTTTGTTTTTAATTATATACTTTATTTGTTTAGTTTATGTGACATTATTTTTTGGTCTTTTTATTTTTTAAATAATAGTATTTGAAATTAAAAATTTAATTAAATTCTCAAGTTTCTTTATTGGGAAACTTTTTGCTGAGGTTGAGATATCTATAATTTTTTCTCATTCTTTTTTAATTTAATTCAAATATCACGAATTTTTTTCAGAACTCTAAATATTGTAATTTTGTCGACCAACGTATTAAAAGTGACTACTCAAATCACTCGATTTTAGTGGTGTTAATTCCAATTTTTTTACTCTAATGTTATGCAATTGTAAGTAGAATGTCAAAATCATTGTTGTTAGGCACTTCTAAGCATTTTTCGTGTTTAATGAGTTTTATATTGCGGAGGCGTGATAAAATTGAAAAAATTGTTAGAACAATATATTTAATTTTAATTTAAGTTTAAAATCCAAGCATTAGAATTCCTTACAACAAATAAATGATCATTACATCTACTTATATGAAGACAGATTCGCAATTCTTAAGCAAGTGCACAAAATTTTTAAGATCCTTCAGTCGTCAACTAAAAAAATAATTGTATGACTCTAAACAGAATTAGTACTAAGAAGCAAATATCTTCATGTGATTAAATCCATAGGAATTTAGTATTTTACTAACTCTCAAAAGGAACAAACAATAATATAAGGACACTACTAGGCGTATTTACCAGTAAGTATGTTAAACTTACTCATGTAAAAATATAACTTCTTTTTATTCAAAATTAAGTATTCAGTATTCTGCATTCAATAATTTATGTGAGGTGCAATTGCATTTAATCTTGTAAAAGGAAGAAATGAACAAACTGATTATTGAGCTTGCATGACACCTTCTTTTTGGCACGTGGCTATACTTATGAAATGCAAAAGTTCAGGTGACATCATCCCTTTTGAACACCCAAATGATCTCCTAGTTCATTATATCTACGAAACGCCAAAGCTAATTGAAGTAATCAAAAGATAACTCAGGGGTACAAAGGATATTCACTGTGCTGTCCAAAAGATCCCACCGACTGCTACTTTACGCTGTTTAGTGATGGTTATTTTGTCCAAAGGGGGAAAGATACGCTGTCAAAGCACTTGAGCACAACAGCCTTAAAGCTCATTATTTAAGAATTTCCAAAACTGCCCCTTAAGCAGCACAACGGGAAGCAGGTGAACTCCCTCTTATTAGAGTAGTAATATATTTTGATGCTAGACTAATCAAAATTTCATAATACAAAAAAGTTCCTTTAAAAGATGATTACATTTCCTCGGACATAAAACCTTGGTTAAATGTAGAAGGATACTTATCCTCCTACCGTAATTGTTAAAATCTATGCACCTCCTAAAGACACTAGAAGAGGGGGTTGAATAGTGTCTACCGATTTTCGTTCCAAAAACCCTGGTTCTTCTGTGTTAAGATCCCAGTTCTTGACTTTGCAATTCTGCTGTTTCAAACACTGCAACTCACACCAAACACACGGACATAAAATACGAGGATTTTACGTGGAAAACTCCTTGCTCAAGGGAGAAAAACCACGACCCACACTCTGGGATTTGAGAACTAAATCCACTAACACAACGAGCAAGTTTCTGATTACAAAACTCTGTAACTAAGGGGCTACACTCTAGACCCTAATCACTACTCAAAGCTAAACTCTAGCTTTTCAAGCAATTTCTCACAAGTTCACCTAATACATATGCTTCTACAATAAGCCAATAGGTAAAACAATGAAAGCTCAAAACTAAGACAACTTACAACTCAATAAGCCTAGACAAAATATCTAGACTTAAACAACTCAAGCACGCCTGTTGTCTTCTTCAGTTGACTCACGTAGAAAGATGCTGGATCGCCTTTATATGCTCTCAACTCTCTGTTTGTGAATCCCTAATTTACGGCTGCATCAACTACTTGTATTTATATGGGCCTTGCAACCTTAGTTGAGTCCTACAAGGAATCCTTGTAATTATGGTAAGACAGGATTCCTAGTAACTCTTTTCCTCGTTGAAGTCCAACTCCTATTCACACTTCGAAGACACAGCCTGGGCACCGCCTATTTTAGTCTGACTAGGATACGTATTCATTCACACGCCACTATTCCTAGTTCCGCAGGGATTTGCAACCCGCAACTCTTTTTGATCAGTCGTGCCCGTCTATCAAAGAACTAGATTCTTCTCCGAGACTACTGAGTCCTTCTCGTTTGTCATTCTTCAAAACCAATACTCAACAAATTTCCCCTTTTTGATGATGACAAACAAATGTTGCCAAAGAACATGCATAGATAAGATTTCCAAAAAGCACAAAACAAAAGATAACAGTTCAAGAAATGAAACAGATGAATTAGGTCATAAACACCCCAACATTTCTTCTTCCCCCTTTTGGCATCATCGAAAAGATTCAAATACCTGCATGAACCTGTTAGTACTATCCAGTCTAGAGCACAAGGCAACAAGTCAGCAACCAACACATAGAAACAAGAATAAGGGCCCAATCAAGAACCAAATACTTTAAAGCAAACAGTCATAAGCATAAGGAAATTTAAAACCATTATCCAGGGTGTGACAGCAGCACAACCCTATCCATTAGTACACAACTGAAAAATAAATTGTTTGAAACAACCAACACATGTGCAGGGGAGAATGGAAGGAATTAACAACATGTAGGAAAGGACAGGAGGATAGAATAGGAGGACTCAGGGCTGAAGGTTGAAGTGTTTGACAAGTGCCTCAAGATGCTTTGTATTTTTGGCCCTTTCCATCACCAACTTGGCCTCATACTTATGGCAGTCTATCTTTAAACGATCAATTTCTTGATCCTTCAACTTCAGCTGTCTGTGTAGCTCTGCATTTTGTGTATTCACTTCAAGAACATGACTTTCCAGCTCCTTCACAGCATCAATGGCCTCCTTAGGTCCATAGTCCTCACTCTCCTCAGATAGCTCTTGCTTGACCTGCATAGGTTTATTAGAAGCTCTCCTCTCCTTGAAGAAGTCACAGTTTTTAAGAAAATTGTACCCAAACATCTGATGAATGGTTGGCTTCTTCCCAGCTTCCAGGGGAACCCCAAAATGCTCAAGTACTTGCTGGAGGATATAGGAGTGCACTAAGGAATGTGACTTCTGATCAGTGTCTGCAATCCTCTTAATGTGTCTGATAATTAGCCCAGGTAAGTTGATTCTTACCCCTATCCAGCAAGTCCATATATGTCAGGTCTAGAGCACTAGCTTCACTATTTCTTTCTCCTCTAGGCAGAAGGAACCTGTGCACAAACTCAAACAACAACTGGTGGGCTGGTTCCATTTCCTTCTTATCGACCTTCCTTTCCTTCCTTAATTTGGGTTTTCCTGAGAATTTCTTGACCACACTCAGAGGGGTCACTCCATCAGTCCTCTTGGGCCACTTCAATTTTATATACTTGCAATAACCTTCAGCAGGTATGTCAAGGATCACTCCAAGCTCAGGTCTCCCAAATTCTATCACAACTCCCTTCACAGTGGTAAACACTCTCATGGCATTGACTCTGCAGTTGGTATAAAACTCCCTGATCTCATCAACAAACAACAACCTTTCTTTGTTAGCAAACAAACCAAGCCATCCTTGGTCACCAATCATTCTCAACAATGGTTTCATGTGATGTTCCTTCTCATCATGCAAGATGCTACCAGGCAGCACCTGATGCTTTGAAAAGAAGGCCACTCTGTCAACTTCTTCTTCAGAACCTCTCCTTCTCTTCCTGTTCTCAGCTTCACTATCTATTTCAGATTCACTTGGCTCCGCATAACTACCAGCCTCGTCACTCTTTTCCTCTATCTCCCCAGTTCTCATTTCTTCCACCTTTTTCTTTGCCTCTCTGTCTCTCACATGTGAAATTGTTCTTTCCAGCTTTCCTACCTTCTCCAGCTGTTGCTTCAAGGCAGACCTAGTGCCAACTCTCCTGGCAATAGGCTCAGCAACAGTCTTGTCACCACTATCTTCACTTAATTCATCAACCAATTTAGCTTTTAACACTGGCTTTCCCCCTTTCACCAATCTTCTCCTCTTTTATGGCTCTACTCTGTTTTCTTTGACAAATACCACCTCTTCTTCTTCTTCCTCACACACCAGTCTCTCATCCTCCTCACCAAACTTTCTTTTCCTCTTTGATTCTTCTCCTTTCTTAGAAACCTCTTCACCTTCAGCTTTTTCTTTCACAACCTCTTCATTTTTCTCTTCTTCTGAATCTGTCCAATTTAGTTCTGCATCATCAGCCTCAGTAGGATCTGGGCAAGAGACAGGCTCTTGACCCAAATCCCGTGAAGCCTCAGGAAGTCTAGGTCCTCCAACAGCTGGACCTTTAAGGACAGATGCTCCTTCATTCTCCTCAGCAGCCACAACATTAGTACTTGGTTCATTTATCCTTTCCTTAAGGGACTCAACAAGATCCCGTTCCCTTAATTGTTCTATCACTCTTTCCACTACATCCAACTCCACATCAGTATTTTCTACTAAAGGCACATGCAAATTTTCCCTAAGTTCTTCCTGAACACACTTTTGCTCTGTTTCAACCAGGTTCCCCTATCTGTTTTGTCACCAGACTCTACTACTCCTATAATTTCATCTAGTCCTGTTACTAAGGTTTCAGTATCCGTTGTACCAGGGCTTTTTTATTTCTTCTAAACCAATAGGAGTAGCTGTAATAGGATTAGGGATTACCTCAGAAGGTGGTTCGGATGAACTTTGCACAATGGGCATAGTAGACAAGGATCTTGACATCATCTTCTTGACCAGTTTCTTGTTGCCCTTTTGGAGAAATTTTATCCTGGCCTTAGCAATTCTTTGTGCGAGGGTGGATGGAGGTGGTTTTGCAGATGATTTCTTAGTAGCTTTTGTGGGTGAAGCGGATGAAGATTGTACTTGAGACATGATGAAGGTTTAGTAGGTTTTTGACTGAGATTTCAAGAATTTTTTCAGTTTTGAGTCTTTGAGAGAGGATGCAGATTTGAAGAGGTGATGTAATTGAGTGTGTGAGTTTTATGTGTATTGACGAAGGGGAAGGGTTTTGGTGATTAGACAGACCGTAGGGAAGACAAAGAAATAATGAGATAGAAGAGAAAAAGCAGCCTTTTTGAAATTTTTGAAAACCGGGAAGGGTTATGGATTTGACAGTTATGGACTTATTTAATTTTGCCTTTTCAAGTAGTGGGGTCCTAAGCAAGTCAAATAGAATTTTATTCCAAAAAGGAATGTGTTCTTATAATTTTGGACAGTTATAGGAACATGGAAGATCTCCCTTGACACACGTATAATTGACAATTTAATTTCAGTTATGACTTCTATCATGCAGGGTAGTGTGACTGTACCTGGACATGATTCCTCATGCTTCAGTCGGTTCCTTCTTAGTACATACTGGGTTCTTCGTGGGTTCACATTATCCTTACCTGGTGCTTAACGGCTGAACAAGTATACTTGATAAAGTACAAAATTAGACTGAACAGTAATAACAAAGTTTTACACATAGAAAATTAAATACTTAACTAACCAATCATTGAGGGACCACCTGTTGAGTCATCAGTGTATTTTGGTCATCTCTAATTCCAACCTGTTCCTCTCAAACTGTACCTTGTTCAATGCTTTGGTAAATATTTCAGCAATTTGGTCTTCAGTCCTGCAAGAATTCATAGTATCAGACCCTTTTCCACATTACCTCTAAGGAAATGGTGTCTACTATCAATATGCTTGGTTCTTTTGTATTGGACTGGGTTCTTGGCAATATTCACTGCACTTGTGTTATCACAGAAAATTGGCACTGCTCCACATTTGATACCAAAATCCTCCAACTGTTGTTTGATCCATCGCAGTTGTGAGCAACATGATGCAGCTGCTACATACTCAGCTTCGGCAGTAGACAGAGCAACTGAGTTTTGCTTCTTTGTAGCCCAAGAGACCAAATAAGAACCAAGAAAGTGTGCCATTCCTGAAGTGCTTTTTCTATCCACCAAATGTCCTGCATAATCTGCATCAGCAAAACCAATTAGTTCAAAAGTACCTCCCCTTAGGTACCAGAGACAAAGGTCCTGAGTTCCTTTCAAGTATCTCAGGATCCTTTTCACAGCTGTCAGATGTGACTCCTTGCGCTTGGACTGAAATCTAGCACACAGTCCCACACTGTATACTATATCAGGTCGACTGGCTGTGAGATAGAGGAGTGAACCTATGATTCCTCTATATTTTGTCTCGTTTGTTGAAGGACCAAGTTTATCCAGATCCAGCTTGGTTCCAGGAGCAATGGGCGTAGTCATTTCTTTTGCTCCCTCCATATCAAATTTCTTTAGAAGTTCCTTGACATATTTTTGCTGATGAATCATAGTTCCTTCAGGCATTTGCTTTATCTGACACCCAAGAAAGAAGTTTAGTTCACCCATCATGCTCATTTCAAATTCACTTCCTATCAGATCATCAAAGCCTTTGCATAGCTCCTCATCAGTGTCTCCAAAAATGATATCATCGACATAAACTTGAACCACCAATAGATCCTTTCCTTTCTTCTTGAGGAATAGTGTGTTGTCAATCTTTCCTCTCGAGAAACCATTCTTCAGCAGGAATCCTGAGAGTCTTTCATACCAGGCTCTAGGGGCTTGCTTCAATTCATAGAGAGCCTTGTCCAGTTTGTAGACATGATCAGGAAATGCATTATTTACAAAGCCTGGTGGCTGTATCACATAAACCTCTTCATTCAAGTAGCCATTCAGGAAGGCGCTCTTTACATCCATATGATATAGCGTGAACTCCATGTATGTAGCAAAGGCAATAAACATTCTGATGGCCTCCATCCTTGCAACTGGTGCAAAGGTTTCATCATAGTCTGTTCCTTCTTCCTGACTGTAACCTTGAATTACTAGCCTTGACTTGTTTCTTGTCACTATACCATGCTCATCCAGTTTGTTCCTAAACACCCATTTTGTTCCAATTATTGACCTGTCCTTCGGCTTAGTAACTAGGTGCCACACTTTGCTTCTTTCCAATTGATGAAGTTCCTCCTGCATGGCTGGAATCCAATCTGGATCTTCTAGAGCTTCTTTTACATTCTTTGGTTCCAGATATGAGAGGAAAGCAAAGAATGCACAGAAGTTCTTCAAGGCTGACCTGGTCATGATTCATGTATCTAGTTCAGATAGGACATTCTCCAAGGGGTGAGAGCTTTGATGTTTCCATGGCCTGAGTTCAGTATGTCTGGAAGAACCTGCAGCATTATCTTGGAGAGGTTCTTCCTGACTTTTTGGATCATCAGCTTCGTCTGATGTTCCCCCTGTCAAGTTGACTCCTTGTTCTAGTGTGCTCGAATTTTCACCTGATGTTTCCTTGTCTTCTGAGTCTTCCAGTTCAACTACACCTTCTTCCCGACTTAGGCCCCATTTTTTGAAAACCATTTTTGGGGGCTTCCCAATCACTTGATCATCCGCCTCAGTCTCCCCCCAATGCCTTATCAGATTCATCAAATACAACATGCATGCTTTCTTCTACTGTTTGTGTTCTTTTGTTAAACACTTTGTATGCTTTGCTTTGAGTGGAATATCCAAGGAATATTGCTTCATCACTCCTAGCATCAAACTTCCCGAAGGGTTCCTTGCCATTGTTGTGGACAAAACATTTACACTCAAAGGCAGGTGAACAATATTTGGTTTTCTTCCTTTGAGTAGTTCATATGGAGTCTTGTCAAGAATTGCTCTGATGGAACATCTATTCAGCAAATAGCACGCAGTGTTTATTGCTTCAGCCCAGGAGTTTCTTCGAAGTCCACTTGACAGCAACATAGTTCTTGCCATATCCTCCAGGGACCTGTTCTTCCTTTCAACTACACCATTTTGTTGGGGAGTTCTTGGTGAAGAGAAGTTATGATCTATGCTGTTCTTTGCACAATACTCAGAAAATTTTGAGTTTTCAAATTCAGTTCCATGATCAGATCTAATGCTGATGAGTTCTAGACTTAACCTTTTCTGCGCTACACCAGCCCAGTCTTTAAAGCTGTCAAAAGCTTCATCTTTAGAAGCCAAGAACAAGGTCCATGTGTACCTAGAGTAGTCATCAACGATTACAAACACGAATCTCTTTCCTCCTCTACTCCTGACTCTCGCAGGTCCACACAGATCCATATGCAGTAGCTCCAGTGGCTTTGATGTACTTACAACCTTTTTGGATTTGAAAGATGATTTCACATGCTTCCCCCTCACACACGCATCACACATTTTTATGTTTTCAAATCTCTTGCTTGGCAATCCACGAACCAGCTCCTTAGATACAAGCTTGTTCAGTTGTGAGAGACTTGCATAACCCATCCTTTCTGAGAGTCACTCTCTTGCACATTCAGACATGTTAAGTTGTTTTCGGGTAATGACTTCAGCGAAGCTTTGTATACGTTGTTCACCCTTTTTCCTTCCATAACAATCTCTCCACTCTGTAGATTTTTCACAACACATCCTACAGATGAGAAACTCACTTCATTTCCTCTATCACATAGTTGGGAGATGCTCAGCAGATTGTGTCTGAGACCATCAACACAGTTAACATTTTCAATTGCGTGATCCAGAGTTCTCCCAATCTTTCCAATTCCCACGATTTGACCACTTTTTACTCCTCCGAAGGCCACACTGCCTCCTTGAAATGCTGCGAGTGAGAGAAAGTTTCTTCTGTCTCCTGTCATGTGCCTTGAACAACCGCTATCAAGTATCCAGCTTGGGTTGTTCTCCCTCACTCCAGCCTGCAAAACAGATTAGAGGTTAGTCTTAGGAACCCAGACAAGCTTGGGTCCCTTCTTACGAGAGAATGGATTAGTCAAATCCCTTCTAGCCCATTTAGGTAGAACACTTTTTTTATTCTTGGCCTTTGCCTTGCTAGCATTCATGCACTTTTGTTTGAAGTGTCCAGTTTCACCATAAAAGGTGCACAACATGTTGCAAGGCAACCCCACATACTTGCTCTTAGGATTATATGGAGACAATGGTTTCTTGAATCCTAGCCCTTGTTTTCCTTTGTTTTGATTTTCAAGAACCCAGTTCATTGCCTTCGATGATTTACTCCATTTAGTTAATCTGGTAAGCTCAAATTCAGATTTTTCCACCTTTTGATTTAAAATGCTTTTCTTTTCAGTTTCCTGATACAGAATCTCATTGGCTCTTTTCAGTTCATTTTTAAAAAGGTTTGAACTTCACTTATTACTTGCTTACCATTTACACTCTCTCTTAACTGATTGCAATCCAATTCTGGTTCAGTGATCTTAGAGTTTGACACAAGAGTCTGCCCCTTTAAGATGGCATTGATTTCTTCCAGTTCAATGTTTTGTTCTAGGAGGCTCTTGTGCTTGGTTCTGAGATCACCTAGATCTTCAGTTAATTTATCTTTTTCATAACCCTCAATCAAGGTGGCAGTGATTAGAATCAAATTTTCAGAAGAGTATGTATGCAAAGTTTCCTTAAGATCAGATAAACATACCTCTGCTGAATGAGCTGCTTCAGCTCCATCAATTGCCATAAGGGCGGAGTCCTTCTTTTGGTTGTCATCTGTGTACAACTCCTTCAGCCTTTCCCAGACTTCCTTGGCAGACTTGCATTCGAGTATCCTTGCAAGCACATCATAGGTAAGTCCTCTCCTCAGGTACCATTCAGCCTTGGAATTTGCCTGTAGCCAGTCTAGATCTTGAGGATCTAGTTCCTCCACCCTTTTTGGAACTAAGACTCCATTTGCTGCTCTCTTTATAGGGACATGAGGTCCTCTCTTCACGATCAGCCACAGACTATAATCAGTTGCTTGCAGGAAAACTTTCATCTGTTTCTTCCAGCTCTTATAATTAGTCCCATTGAACACATGTGGCCTTGATGGATCTCTCCCTTCTCTGAACTCTCGAGGGTCTTCTTCATCAGAACTGATGTCTGTCATACCCATTAGTGCTAGTGGTGAATCATCTTCGGATTCCTTTTCATGATCAGATTCACTGTCAGTTGGTCCCCATGTAGCATAGAAAGCTTCCTTCTTCTTTCTCCTTTCTGCTCTGAAGTTTGGAGGCCGTCTTGACTTCTTCTTATCTTTGTCATTTTCCTTTGACGTCTCCTTCTCCTTATCCTTAGATGCTCTGTTTTTCATCCACTCTATTTCCCACATAGGACAATCCATGACGGCGTGATCCTTTTTGAAACACTTAAAGCATCCTGAGTAATCTGGACTGTCAACTATGTTCTTTCTGCCCAAATTCTCCTTGCCACTTCTTTTGAAACCTTTGAATCTACCCATGTTAAGCTTCTGTCTTAGAGCACTAACCATTGCTGCTTCAACTGATTGTAGATAAACATATTCATCGGTTTCCTCAGTTGCTTCAAGTGCAAGGGTCTTGTCCTTCTTTGCAGCTGGTTTAACTTTTGAGTCTTTCATCATTTCATGAGTTTTCAAGCTACCAACCAGTTCTTCAAGTTTGATGGATATTAGAGGTTTGGATTCAATGATGGCAGTCATCTTAGGTTCCCATGCTTCAGGAAGCACATTCAGAATCTTATCAACCATCTCTACTTCAGGCAATTCCATGTCCAGGGATCTCATCTCACTAGTAATGATGGTCAACCAAGTCATCATATCCTGAATTGATTCCTTTTCACCCATAGAGAACAGTTCAAATATTCTCTTCAGCATTCTTCTCTTTAAGTCCTTTAATTTCGTGGTTCCTTCATGCGCAACCTGGAGAGCATCCCAGATTTCCTTAGCCGTCTTGTAAGATGATACTCTATTGAACTCCTCAGGACCAAGACCACAAATGACCAGACGTTTGGCTTTGTGATTCTTTTCAATTATCTTATAATCCGTCTCATTGAACTCCTCTTTCAGTTTAGGTTCTTGTTTGGCAGTGGCTCTTTCACCAACTATTTTAGTGGGAATCAGGTTTCCTTCAGACACTATCAGCCATAGTTGATAGTCCTCAGCACATATGTAATTTTCCATCCTGTTCTTCCACCACACATAGTATTTGCCCATTAAACTGTGGGGGCCTTTGAACTGACTGTCCTTCAGTAATAGTAGGTGGTGCACTCATGATTCTGATCCTTCCAAGGTGTTAGTCTCACACGAGAAGACCTGCTCTGATACCGCTTGTTATAATCTATGCACCTCCTAAAGACACTAGAAGGAGGGGTTGAATAGTATCTACCGATTTTTCGTTCCAAGAACCTGGTTCTTCTGTGTTAAGATCCCAGTTCTTGACTGTGCAATTCTGCTGTTTCAAACACTGCAACTCACACCAAACACACGCACATAAAACACGAGGATTTTACGTGGAAAACTCCTTGCTCAAGGGAGAAAAACGACGACCCACACTCTGGGATTTGAGAACTAAATCCACTAACACAACAAGCAAGTTTCTGATTACAAAACTCTGTAACCAAGGGGCTACACTCTAGTCCTTAATCACTACTCAAAGCTAAACTCTAGCTTTTCAAGCAATTTCTCACAAGTTCACCTAATACATATGCTTCTACAATAAGTTAATAGGTAAAACAATGAAAGCTCAAAACTAAGACAACTTACAACTCAATAAGCCTAGACAGAATATCTAGACTTAAACAACTCAAGCACGCCTTTTGTCTTCTTCAGTTGACTCACGTAGAAAGATGCTGGATCGCCTTTATATGATCTCAACTCTCTGTTTGTGAATCCCTAATTTACGGCTGCATCAACTACTTGTATTTATATGGGCCTTGCAACCTAGTTGAGTCCTACAAGGAATCCTTGTAATTATGGTAAGACAGGATTCCTAGTAACTCTTTTCCTTGTTGAAGTCCAACTCCTATTCACACTTCGTGACACAGCCTGGGCACCGCCTTTTTTAGTCTGACTAGAATACGTATTCATTCACGTGCCACTATTCCTAGTTCCGTAGGAATTTGCAACCCGCAACTCTTTTCGATCAGTCGTGCCCGTCTATCAAAGAACTAGGTTCTTCTCCGAGACTACTGAGTCCTTCTCGTTTGTCATTCTTCAAAACCAAATACTCAACAGTAACCTTTGATGGGCTATCAATGTTTCTCAAAATAAAAAGTAGTATGTACTTAATACTAATAAGTACTATTTAAGTATTTGACAAGCTCTCATTGTTATATAAGTTGTCGTTGCGTAAGGACTAAGGTTGTAACTTGTAGCTCCGTTTGATATTGAAAGTATTTTAGAAAAAATTATCAAATTAATTAACAATAGGTAAGGAGATTTAAAAATTGATTTCCAGAAAAAGAAAGACATAGAAGTTAGTTTATCTTGTAGGGTTTATTAACTTTTATTTACTACAACATAAATAATATTTACACAAATTATTTAAAAAATTAGGAAATAGTTTTAATTATTATTGTATATAAAAATCAACTGTAGGTAAATATTTACATCAAATGTAGGTTGAGGATGAGTAATCTACTTGAATCAGTCAAAATGTATTGAATGTGTACATATTTATCATGTCAGTAATTATAAAATGAATCCTTTCTGAAAAGTAACACCTTCTCTAAAATTTATTTCCTAAAAATTAACTTAAAGGTATAAATTTTTCCTCAAAATTATTTTCTAGCATCAATTTTCTAAAAATTAAACCAAATCAATTCAAATGGTGTGTTTACTTTTCTTTTCTAGGTGCGGTGGGGAAACAATATGCGCAATCAGTCGACTAGGATAAGTTCACAATTTCAAAGCCAACACCTTTCTTTCTCCGCTTTATAAAAAATTTTCCACTAAAAAGTCGAGATAACTGTATTGAGTGAAAAACAACGAGGTTTAACTAACAAGGCTCGGAGCTGGGAGAGGTTGAAAGATTCTATTCACGAGCTCTCCAAGGCTCGCCCAGCTCTCGAGAGCAGTTGTCTCGAGGCACAGAACGGATGATGGCCACGTGTTGGCCCACGAGACGATTAGAAGATAACCATCACGAGGCGAGAGATTCTTCCCTCATAGAAGATTTCACTCCACGACAAACGAGCTCTCACTTTTATAACTGCCGATCGTTGCCCACGACTTAAATGAGGACATCATGGGTAGACCGCGATTAAACGTGGAGTAATTGCCATTAAGTACAGTAAATGTTGCCCTCACCCTTGAAAGCTATAAATAGCCCTGTAAAGATTATGTAATGCATCCAGAAATATATAAAACACACTTATACTTTGTTTTAAATCTTTTGTCTCGTTGTCTTTATTCAGATTCTTTTCTTTTTCGTGGCTTTGATACGAATAATTGCTAGTTAACCCTATATAAATTTGATTTGTTGTTCTAATCAGATTTAGGCCAACACAAATTGGCCCCGTCTGTGGGGAACTAGCAATAAAGTTCGTTCCAAAGTTGCGCTCTTGTAAAACGATTATGATGACTGGGGTACAATTTCTTAAGAAAAATGTAGGCATTATAATGGGAAGATCAGAGGTGAATGGGGTTAACCTCGCTTCCACCAAAAAATTCGCCAAATTATCGGTCACCATCGAAGGAAGGGCCCGAACCGATGGGGCAGAGAATGAAATAACTTTCGACGAGGGTGACTGCGAGGGGATGATTTTTCCCCATCACGACGCTTTAATAATCACATTGAGGATCAATAATTTTGATGTCAAATGAGTTCTGGTCGATCCTGGCGGCTCGGTAAATATAATCAATTATGGAACTATTAAGAAAATGTGGTTGGAGGATCTCATCGTCCCGAAAGCAATTACATTAAAGGAGTTCAATAACTCCACATAATAGATGCTGGGGGAAATCACCCTCGTCACAACTGCTGAAGGAGATTGTAAGAAGAACATCTTTCAGGTAATAACCGATGACTTACAATGTGATCCTTGGCAGGCCATGGATTCATAAAATAAAAGTCGTTCCATCTACTTTGCACCAAGCTGTTAAATTTCAAACTCCTTGGGGAGTTCGAGCCACACGAGGTGAACAATAAATAGCTCGGGCATGCTATTCAATTGCTGCGGAAAAAGGAATCACCTCAGGAGGATCATCTGCGTTGCAGTTAACCGACTCGGGGTCCAACGAGGGGGAGACCTCGGCTCCTGAAATTGCTCCTAAAAAAGAAACAGAAAAGGCTCCGTGTTCATACAAGAGCCTCAGAAGCAAAAAACCAAGGATTCCACCCTCGAAGAGTTGGAATCTTTTGCTCTATCGGATGAATTTCCAGAAAGGAAGGTGTTCGTGGGCTCGGGGCTAGATGCCGAGTCAAAGAAAGCTCTCATTGAGCTGTTGAAAGCCAATGACGACTGCTTCGCTTGGTCTCATGCCGATATGGTTGGGATTGACCCCGAAATAATGATGCATAAGTTGAATGTGGATCCCAATCACCCCCCAGTGAAGCAAAAGAAAAGACAACATGCTGGTGTAAAGAAGAAAGCAATCCGTGACGAGACGAAGAGGTTGCTCGGCAACGGCTTAATCAGGGAAGTAAAATACCCCAATTGGCTCACCAATGTGGTCTTAGTACCAAAGAAAAATGAAAAATGGCGAATGTGCGTTGATTACACCGATCTAGACAAAGCCTGCCCAAAGGATTCATAAACTACTGACCTTCTTGGATGCGTATTCGGGGTATAATCAAATTTTAATGGAACCGAGCGATGAGGAAAAACCATCTGTCATCACTGATGAAGGAACGTATTGCTACAAGGTGATGCCATTCGGTCTCAAAAATGCGGGGGCAACCTTTCAAAGGTTGGTGTGCCGGATGTTTAAATCATTTGAGGGAAGCTTTTGCAGTCTTAAGGCAATATTGTATGAAGCTAAACCCTGAAAAGTGTGCCTTTTATAGTTGGCTCGGGTAAATTCTTGGGATTTATTGTCTCTAAATGAGGCATCCAGGCAAATCCTGATAAAATAAAAGGTATACAGGAAATTCTTGAGGATTTGACGAGCCAAAAGGAAGTCCAGTGTCTGACCGGTCGAGTTACTGCTCTGAGTAGGTTCATCTCAAGTTCATCCGAGCGATACCACAGGTTCTTTTCTGTCTTGAAAAAGAACACAAGCTTTGAGTGGACTCTCAAATATATAGAGACATTGAGGGAACTCAAATACTAGTTGGCCAATGCTCCACTGCTCGCTTGGCCAAAGGATGGGGAGACACCATTGGTATATCTAGTTGTATCCGAGGTGGCTGTTAGCACCGTATTGGTTTGAGAGGAAGATGGGAAGCAACAACCAATATATTATGTCAGCAAAACTCTTCTCGACGCTGAAACAAGGTACCCTCATTTAGAAAAATTAGCGCTTGCGTTAATTATGGCAGCTCGAAAGCTTCGCCCTTATTTTCAATGCCACCCCATAGTTGTAGTTACAACCTTTCCCTTGAGGATAATACTGCATAAAGTTGAATTATCGGGGAGGTTATCTAAATGAGCGGTTGAGTTAAGTGAATACGATATTGTATACCAGCCTTGGACTGCCATAAAATTTCAAGTGTTGGCAGACTTCGTGGCTGACTTCAGTGCTCGGATACTCTCTGAGGCAGAAAAAGAAAATCTGCTCTCAAGGGGTCCAACTGATGGAGTATGGAAACTTTTCACTGATGGTGCAACGAATTCCAATTGCTCGGGGCTAGGAATAGTGCTTTTAACTGCAACGGGGGGAAAAGCTGAGGCATTCGGTGAAATTTGGAAAGTTAACCAACAATGAAGTTGAGTAGGAGTCTACGATAGCGGGGTTGGAATTGGTTAAGAAAATGGGGGCTGAAAGAGCCTAGCTATAAAGTAACTCGCAGTTAGTGGTAAATCAGATCCTCGGTGATTTTCGGCTCGGGAGCCCAGAATGAAGAAATTCGTGGTTTGAGCACAAAAAGTCCTCGGAGAATTCCAAGATTGGAAAATTTATCAAATCCCACATAAAGAGAACGCCGAAGCCAATACGTTGGCAAACTTGGTCTCAGTAATTAAAACTGGGACTCAGTCCCTGAGGTTCGGGTACTCACATCCACTGTGGGAAAAATGACGTTGGAAGTTAACGCGATCAATAGGCATTGGGATTGGCGAACCAAATTTATCTCTTATTTGGATTTGGGAATTTTGCTAGCAGACCAAAGGGAAGTTGAAAAGCTTCGAAGGCAAGCCGTGCCATACTCGTTCGTGCATGGGCAATTATACAAGAGGCTCTATTGCGGCCCAATGGCTAAATGTTTAGTTCTAGGAGAGTATAGTTACGTAATAAGAGAAGTAAACGAGGGTGAATGTGGAAACTATTCGGGAGGAAAAGCCCTCGTACGTAAACTCGTGTGAGCTGGCTATTATTGGCCCGAGAAGAGTGAGGATGCCAAGGCATTTGTCAAAAAATGTGATAAGTGTCAGAAACATGCCTCGTTGATTCATCAGCAAGTTGAGCCATTACACTCGATTGTGTCGCGGTGGCCATTTATTAAATGGGGAATGGATATCGTAGGCCCATTTCCAAAGGCAAAGGGTGGTGTGAAATTTATTCTCGTGCTCACTGATTATTTCACCAAGTGAGTCGAGGCAGGGTCCTTTGCCAGGGTTCGGCAGAAGGAACTTATAGACTTCATTTGGAAAAATATTATTTTGTAGGTTTGGAGTTCCGAGGGAGATAACGTGTGATAACAGAAAGGAGTTCATTGGGTCGGAGGTAACAATGTTCTTTGCCAAATGGAGGATTAAAAGAGTGGTCTCAACGCCTTACCATCCTAGTGCTAATGGGCAAGCTGAGTCCTCAAACAGGATAATTATGGACAATCTTATGAGAAGAGTAGACGAAGTAAAAGGATCATGGCCAGATGAGTTGCCCGGGGTATTGTGGGCAATGAGAATGACTGAGAAGAATAGTACTAGGGGAACCCCATTATTCCTTGCCTATGGGATCGATCCGCTGATTCCTATCAAAGTTTGTGAGCCTAGCTTTCGTTATGCTCACACTTCTGAGGAATCAAATCAGTAATCTATGCGCATGGAGCTAGATCTTCTTGAAGGCCGAAGAGAAATGGTTTTGGTTCGTTTGGCTTCTCAAAAGCGAAAGATTGAAGCTTATTTGAATAGAAAGGCTAGGTTTAGAGCCTTTAAAGTTGGTGATTACGTCTTGAAGGCTTCAAATCAAACGACAAAGGAGAAGAAAGTAGGAAAATTGGCTGCAAATTGGGAAGGGGCATATCGAATTAAAGCCATGACAGGATAAGGATCGTATCAGCTTGAAAACCTTCGAGGCAACCAAGAGCCTTTGAATTGGAATGTTTCCAATTTAAAGCGTTATTATTTTCTACATTAAGAAATGTTATCCTTCGTCAAAGAATAATCCTTCACCCATGGCATCAGTATGACAATGCTCAAAATGCTCGGGTTGAACGACATAAGTGATAGGCTCTACATTTTTCACACCCGACTACTGGGGGACGCAAGGGGAACCGAGGACTCTGAGCGGCTATCCATACACCAGGGACTGTTCCCTAGAGAGTTAGCCTAACCATTCACTACTCGAAATGTCTTTTTAATTTGCTCAAGTCTCGGTACGACTAAAAGTTTATGTAAATCGCATCAACCTCATCGATGCAATAAAATTTGATTAAATTTCTTTTTTATCCAGTGCATGAAGGCCAGTTTTTATTTATGCCCCGGCTCAAGAACGAGACGTCGTTCTAAGCTAGCTTATATTCGAATAGCTTACATTCGAATTTATCAAAACTTCATCTAAGTCTTGCAAGCAAATATTCAAATGATATATCAAAAGCTTTAAGAATAGAGCAAACACTAAGAAAAACGACCATGTCCATTAAAAGGCTCGGAGGCCAACATGAAAATATTTACAAACGGCCCAATGCCTAAAAAGCAAAAACAAAAGTTACACTGACAAGACATCATTCTTCGGCCCCAGAAGTTGAAATATTGAACCCTCGTTTTCCTCCTCGCTCGAGCTCTCACTACTCGACGGGAGTTAGTTCAATAATTGCTGGACCTTCACGGCATCACTCTCAGCCTTAATTATCTCTGCATCGAGATTTTCCACTGCTCGGCATTGTTTGAGAGTCGTTAGCCTCGTCTGGATGACATCTCAGTTCTTGTCAACCTTAGCTCTTCTGGCTCTCCTCTTCTTCCTCGATGAAGAAGAGGCTATCCTACCTCGAAGGGTCGTTAACTCAGCCGCGAGGTGCTCCTTCTTTGCAGCTAACTCGCTTATCTTGAGAGAGCTGTCCTTCACCACAGCTCAATATTTTTTTGCATTTCTGCTGAGGATAGCCTTAGCTTCATCAGTTATCCTCATACGCTCAGTTTCGAGCTCGGATTTCCAAGTCTCCTTCAAGGAAATCATTCTAGCCTCAGTAGCAGAGGCAGCTTCACGAGCTTTGGTCGCCTCAAGTCCAGCTTTATCAGTGGCTACGCAAGCATCTTCCAACTCAATCTTGGCTTCGAGAAGTCATTTTTCCAAATCGACTATTCGAGACTGAGGTCATGCCTTATTTGGTCCCATTCATCCTTGGTTTCTTACAGAATGACAACCCGATGAGTCTCAATCTCAGCATCTATTATCGCATATATGTACCCCTGTAAGAGATCGGCCAAGGAGTTATGGCAAGAAAGGGAGCAACTGAATCTAAAGAAAGAATAAGGAAAGTAAGATTACCTGAATGACGTGCTGGGCCGAAGTAGTCATCAGCTCGGAAATGGGAGATTTCCTAATGTGCTCACGCTCTAACGACCCAAGTAGTCCTATACAACTGATGGTCACTGCCACATAATTGTCTAAGAGGCAAAGGTCGGAGGGAAGTTCAACTGTTCTAGTTGGTCTTCGAGGAATTGAGTCATGAGCGGGCTCAGATGCAGCTTGTGAGGCCCCTCCTTCAGAAAAATGGTTTTAATCCACATTCTTCCCTTTATCCGCCAACGAAAGAGTCCTTCTCTCAACTTTGTCAGGCGATTGAGCCGATGCTTCGAGGTCGATAGTCTCGACCTCTTATAAGCTTCTATCTCCTCTAGCTCGTCGATTAACCTCCTACGAGGAGGGGTGACCCCCTCGGGGGCGACATCCTCTTCCATTATGGCTCGTTTGGCCTCAGAGGATTTCTTTAAAGGTTGCCTTTTCCTATTTTGGGCTTTAAAAAAGGGGGAAAGCGAAGAAAGGGTCGGCAAAGAATAATGGAATCAAATATAAGGAAGAGGGAAGAATATATATTTACCTTGGCCCGATGACCCCTCGGGAGCAGTCTTCTCTTCTTTCCTATCTTTCTGTTTTTCATAGGATCAAACTAGAGCCTCGAGCTCGTTCAAAGCTTTTCCAGTCTCAGGGACCTTTGTCTTTTTATCCTTCTTCTTCTTGTCCTTCGGCGCGGTAATCGCCTTACTAGGGAGACCTAAAGGAAATGAAGAGTGATAAAGAGAAAAATTTTAAGAGAACGAGGTAACAGAAAGAGGGAATGTCTAACCATGACACTTGCACGCCCATTGGTTTTCATCCAGAGCAGCTAAAATCATCCATGATCTTTCCTCCCTTGGCTTAGCCCTTATGATAGCCTGCACCCAAGCCATCAAATATTTGGGGGGTGTGATTGGAACTGACTTGGCTAAAAAATGGCGGAGAAAATGGTTAGGAGAAATATGATGAAGTAAAATTTTTAAATTAATCAATACAATAACTTACGTTTTTGATTCCATCGCTCGGGGAAGCCAGGCCTCGAAAAGAGAAGGCTCGTGGGCAGCAACACAAAACGCTCATTCCACCCTCGGTCTTCGGTGTCCTCGCCTTTGGTGATCAACGAGAACCTGCCACGTTTATTGAGCTGAACGACTCCATCCTTATGCAAAGTTGGAGAAAAAAGATAAATAAAATGATCGAAGGTGAAGGAAACCCCAGCCTCTTTACTCAAGTAGTCGAGGCATTGGACGATCCTCCAGAAACCAGGTCCAATATGAGCTAAGCATACCTCGTAGGTTCGGCAAAAAATATCAACCTCTTCATGAATGGGAAGGGTAAATCCTATCATGAAGGGGTATGTATAAACAAAAGAGCTCCCATCAACTATGTCACAAGTTCGACTCTCTTGAGCAAGAATATTAACTTTGACCACAGGGCCCCATTTGTAATCCTCTCAAACCAAGCGAATATTGGCTTGAGTGCTCAGGCTCGGGGTGTCCCTCACTGGAATGTTTTTTTTTCTAATGATGTCGGTTTTGGTTTAAATTTGCATCGTAAAGTCGTTGGACAAATCAAAGTTTGAGGGGATAACGTCCTTGGGAATCAATTCTTTCTAAAGGGAGTTTTCACCCACGAGGTTTGGGATCTCAGGTCCAACACCACCAGCCTCTGCGGCGATATCTCCTTCTTCACCACTTATCTCACTGATTTCACCACGATGGGCGGTGGCTTTACGTCGACAGGGAATTAAATCATTATGGTGCGATGTTGCCTCCGTATTATCATCTAATGGCGGAAGAATATTCAAGGGAATCGGAACGTTTACTAGTTCATCACCTACGATCATGGTGGCAACCTAAGGAGTCCTTTCTACAGAAGGCCCTGAAGAATTTTGCGCTGAGTGAGTAGCATACATCTTTGAAAGTTTGGAGGAGTTTCGAATTAAGAAGAAGGATTTCAAAGAACAAAATTACTATGAGAAAATACTGTTGGCAGAGAAGATGAAAGTGAGGAAGAAAGAGAGAAAGTTGGGCTATTTATAGGGGTAAGAAAGATCATCATTGCATTTGTATGGGGGAAGGAGGAGCGAAAATTAGCGTCCAATCAGCGAAGGACGTGTGTGATGCATGGGAATATGGAGTGACAACCGTCATTTTCAAAATTCATGGCACACGAGTAGCCACGTCGATCTCCCGCCAAATTATTAGCACCCCTTGAAAATTTTAGACTATTATACAAAGAGTGGGGGGACTATCTGTATTGGGTGAAAAATCAACGAGGTTTAACTGACAAGGCTCGGAGCTGGGAGAGGTTGAAAGCTTCTATTCACGAGCTTTCCAAGGCTCGCCCAGCTCCCGAGAGCAGTTGTCTCGAGGCACGGAACGGATGATGGCCACGTGTTGGTCCACGAGACGATTAGAAGATAACCATCACGAGGCGAGAGATTCTTCCCTCGTAGAAGATTTCACTCCACGACAAACGAGCTCTCACTTTTGTAACTGCCGATCGTTGCCCACGACTTAAATGAGGACATCATGGGTAGACCGCGATTAAACGTGGAGTAATTGCCATTAAGTGCAGTGAATGTTGCCCTCACCCTTGAAAGCTATAAATAGCCTTGTAAAGATTATGTAATGCATCAAGAAATACATAAAACACATTTATACTTTGTTTTGAATCGTTTGTCTCGTAGTCTCTATTCAGATTCTTGTCTTTTTCGTGCTGTTGATATGAATAATTGCTAGTTAACCCTATACAGATTCAATTTGTTGTTTTAATCAGATTTAGGCCAACACAATAACCAATACCCTTTGGAAGAGAATGCATTTAACAATTTTTAGTCACGAGATCATTCTATTTCTATAGTATAGTGCATCAGACCTAATGTGAAGATGACCTCTTGCATGCACTTTTCTTAATTAAGTTTTTTTAACATTAGGTAAAGAAGTAACGAAGTAGAAGCACCTTAATTTGCATGTGTTAAAGGAATGATGAAACTTCTTAATTTCTTGGTGTTAGGGCTAGATTTGAGTGAAAACACATACAAAAAAAAATAAAATATTAATAACAATGTATAAACACTCATTACATTTTAAACAAAAAATGATTTCCTGACCACTATAGAAGAAAAAAAAAATCAGGCCTGCGCAGGTTACGCCAAGAGAAATGCTCTTGGCATACAATTAGCTAGGCTTGCTAACCTCCGTCAAGATAATGCCTCGACGCAGTAACACCCCTGTAATTCCACTATAATCGATTGGAGAGTTTTAAGACACCAGCTAATTATGATCAATTGCCTCATCCCCATTAACATTTGACAGCTTTCATCCTAAGATGTTATCTATTGCAGATGAGGTAGAGGATGAAATTTTAGGGCCAGAATTACACAACAAACAAGTCAAACTAGAAGGTGTAGCTACTCAGGTTAGAGAGCAGCTGGCAGGTCGTGGTCTACAGCTTTCTGAAGCTGCATCTCCTGAGCAGCCGATGCTACCTACACCAGAGCTTTGCAACTGCAGCTCTCAGATAGGTAAGCCACTGAAATACATCCCACCTATTAACGTAAATGGTAAGGCTTTATTCAAAATAGAAATAGGAGAAAATAAGGTTCAAGAGGATTACTAAAAACTACCCTAACTGGCTATGTAATTGGAGATACACTTTATATGAAATCAATAAAAAATTATGTAGCTAATGTATGAAAGTTTGTGTCTAGATCTCAGATTCTGATACATGATGATAGAGACGACATCGTTAAATTTGATTCAGTTGATGAGTGTGAATTAGTTCTACAAGCAGGACCCCACTCTTTTCACAACAAACCATTCATCATCCAACAATGAAAAATTGATATCAGTATTAACCCTAAGGGGTCGTTCGGTTGCTGGATAGCCAGCCTAATACACATATAGAATCCAACACTAAATTAGTGCAATGTTCGGTTGATTTCTGTGAAATTTTAATACCCGCATAAAATTAGTGCAACGTTTAGTTGCGCTTTTGTATATTTCGCATTATTAATACCCGCATAAGTTATGCGGGAATCTATGTATTATTTTATGCAGGGTAGAAGGTGGTATTAATAATGTGGGTATTAGCAATGCAGGTATTAATATTTAAAATAACAAAACTAACCCTCATAATAATAAGGAAATTTTTAAAATTTTATTTAAAGAGTAACTAAATATTTTAAATAATACTATTATTTGTTAATTTGTAATATATCAGTGATTCAATAAATATTATTCCCTATGTTATAATATATGTATGGCTAATACCCATATAAATAATACACGCATTATCAATACCCACATTATTAATACACACATTACTAATACCCACATTACTAATACCCGCATTAATAGTTAATACCCTCGTAAAATTAACTTCAACCGAACGACCCTAAGTGTTTAAACACCATACCTCTTTGGGTAACATTTCTTGGTCTCCCAGTAAGATATTAGTCAATTGAGGCTCTCAGCAAAGTGTCAAGTGTAATTGGTACACCCTTATATACTAATCATTTTACATCCAACATGGAAAAATTTCCTATGCTAGGATCCTTGTTAAGGTGGATTATCCCACCACCTAATAGATTGCATAGAGCTTGTCACCCCCACATTACCAATCTATCATCTTGTAGGGTATGACTTGTATCCAAAATTTTGTACAAACTGAATGAAAATTTGCCATACCCTAGAGGTTGGCAAAGGAACATATTGAGAAAAAAGGCTTCCAGGAAGTGCCTAAAAAGAGTTCAGAAAATTGGATGGCAAGTAGTTGAACCACTAACTGATGAGGGAAAGGGGGCTAAGACTGATTAGCCTATCTTTGGGGTTAACAAACCTCATGATATTGTAGAAGTTCAGACCTAAAGGGCAAGAGACAACTGAGACTACTATTGGTAATGCAAATGCTCAAACTGCTAGTACTGGCAATAGACTTGCAACATTAGAAAGTATGTCAATAGAAGAAGACAAGACAAAAGGCTCTCACTCCACCATGAAGGCTTGTGAAAACCAATTCCATCCTCCATGAAGCTTTTCACTTGGAATATTAGAGGGGTGAATAAGCCCTTAAGCAAAAGGAGATCAAGAGCTTTTCAAAGAATAAACTAGATTTATTAGGATGCCAAGAGACAAGAGCAAAAGAAAGAAAATCCAAAAAAAAAAAAAAAAAATCTTGCACAAAAAAAGGGTTGTGGAGTAAGTTGTAACTATGCTCAGGGAGTCAATGAGAGAACTTAGTTGTTGTGGAAAGATCATCTTACAGTACAAGTACAAAATCAGTGATATCAGACTAGGTCTGCGGAATCGCCATTGGAGAAATTAACTTGAGAGAGTAAGTATGAAAATAAAAATGGAGCTTATTTCTTACTTCAAAATATGATATTACAACTATATATACTTGGGCTTAGCCCCTGTAATAAATCAAGTGGACCCAGAATACAAGTGGTCCAATTTAAATAATAACCAATTAAACTAAACATGTATTATATTGCACAGTTAGGCCATCAGGTGGTTTGTGCTTTTTATCTTTGACCTGCACACCCTCTTTCAAGTTGGAGGGTGGAAAGACTCCCAACTTAGGTATAAATCCATGATGAACTATGCCTCCAAGTGGTTTAGTCAGTGAATCAACAAGCTGGTCTCCTGTTCTTACACGATGCAGGGACAAGAAACCTTCAAGTAGCTTACTCCTCGCAAAGTGGCAGTCCACTTCAATGTATTTTGTTTTATCATGGAAGATTTTATTTTGAGAGATCTGAAAAGGTGGTCGACTATAAGAAAAAACATGCGCAAGTGTTAGAAAAAAGAGATTAATCATGTAACAACCATATTAGCCCAGTAATTTCTACAGCCACTTTGCTCAATGCAATATATTCGGCTTCAGGTAAGGAGAGTGATACTACTGGTCATTTCTTAGCTTTATAGGAAATTGGACTACCACCCATGAATAAAAGAAAACTAGTCAGTGAACGTTCAAAATCAGGACAAGCAGCCCAAGCACTATTAGGGTAGAGTGTAAGAGAAAAATCTAGATAGTTGTTGTGAAATATTCCATAGTCTGGTGTTCCTTTTAGATACTTCAAAACATGCAATGCAATAGTAAGATGTTGAAATATTCCATAGTCTGGTGATGCAAAGGCCAGATGAGGTCTGGTAAGGACCAAGAAGTTGAGCTTGCCTACTAAACATCTATATTGTCCATAGGAGCCATTAGAGGTGTAACATGTGAACATTTGAATTCTTTCAGCAAGTCTGAAATGAACTTTCGTTATGATAAGTGAAGACCAACAAGAGAAGAGGACACTTTAAAACCCAAAATATAATTAACCTAAGATCCTGGATATTGAAGTGATCATCAAAGAAGGCTTTAAGTGATGCAACCTTAGAAGTGTCATTTCCAGTTAATATAATGTCAGCAACGTACACAGCCAAGATGACCAGAGAAGAACTAGTTGACCTCAAAATACAGAATAGTCATCTATGAAATGAGTTTAGCCTCTAGACGGAAGAGCTTGGTCAAGCTTAGCATACCATTGTCTGGAGACTTGCTTAAGCCCATATAGGCTTTTATGTAGCTTTTAGGAGACTTAAGGAGTTTATAGGAAGAGGGAGGATGGAATAGATAGACTAGGAGGGACTTTCATATACACTGCTTCAGACAACTCCCCATGAAAGAAAGAAGTATTCACATCAAGTTTGTATAAAGAGTAGTTAGATTTAACAGTTACTTCAATTAGACACTTAATTATATTCAATTACCACTAAAGAAAATTTTTCTGTATAGTCTACTCCCTCAACTTTGATATTACACATCATTACAAGCCTTTCCATATACCTTTATATTGAACCATCATCTTTGCATTTGACTTTATAGATCCATTTGCAACCAATGGATTTCTTACTGGAGGGAGCTCAATAATGCTCCAAGTACTAGTGGCCTCTAAGGCATCAAATTTTTTGTCAAGCAGGGAGGGTTTTTACATGGTGATAACTATGTGGATCTAGTGTATCGTGTATAATATCAGGATTGTTGTGAGAAACAGAACTCGAGCAAGGGGAGGTATCTTGAAGACATAGTATATTATAATGTAAGTAGAAGGCTGATGTAGTTTGTTGGTTTTCTCTAGGGTAAAGAAGAAACATGAGAGTCTGAGCTAATTTTAGGAATGTAAAGATGGTTTAGTAGAGGAGGAAAGGAAAGAATTAATAGAAGATGCTGGCGAGTTGGAAGAAGCACCACATAAATGGAGGAGAGCATCATGTGAATGAGGTGATTTATGGGAATAAGAAGTCTGGGATAGTACATGAGTAGGTAAGGAGTTAGAAGTATCAATTGGGAGGTCAGATGGAAGAATAGGGAATTCAAAGGAAAAAGAAGGATTGGGAGTCGAGGTAGTTTCATAAGGAAACACTATTTCACGGAATATCACATCCCTTGAGATGAAAGATTGTTTGATTGGGAGATTCAAGAGCTTGTATCATTTCTTAGTAAAAGAGTACTTTCTAGAAATACACATGTTATGGCCCTTGGTTGCAACTTATCCCTATGAGGCATAGGCACACTGGCGGAGCATAGAACCTAAGGCTTTTATATGCGAGTATATAGGTGGTGTTCCAAACAATCTTTCATACGGTAAGATTCTTTCTAAGACAAGAAAAAAAATCTATTTATCAAGTAGGTAGCTGTGAGAATACAATTAACCCAGAATTTGATGGAAAGATTGGACTGAAAGAGTAAAGCTCTGAAAATTCCAAGTAAGTATTTATGCTTCATTTCTACCACTCCATTTTGTTGTGGAGTGTGTGGACAAGAATTCTGACGAAAGATTTCTTGACTGGAGAAGTATGAGATAACTTTATTTGATCCTCCTAGTCTAAGTGCATTGTCACTTTTAATAATTTTGACATTTTAATTGAACTTGTGGACCATAAAAATAGTTTCCTTAAGAAGCAAAAACACCATTACTATCAGGGGAGTCCAAGTGGTTATAGTAAAATCATCTACAATAGATAAAATATTTAGAGTCTTCTGAAGTTGATGTGTGGTAAGGTCCCCATGTGTCTGCATGAATAAGTTAAATGGTTCTTTTGCTTTTATTTGACAATATGAAAACAATAGTATGGTTAGTCTTGCTAGGGGACGTACATTGCATTGAAAAGATTTTCTAGAAGATAAAGTTGTGTGAGATGCATGGCACAATTTTCATTTTGATGAAAGGTAAATGCCCCAATATATGATGCCAAATGAGATCCATTTTATTCATAGAATAAAAGTGATTACATTGATCAGATGGATCACAAGACATAGAAACAATATAGATTTTATTTATATTACAAGGAATAATAATATTAACAGTAGATGGTGTGTTCACAACTTGATGCGATTCATGAGCTCTCATGAATTTGTACAGCCCATTGTCTTGATTAACAAGAACCTTTGGCTTCTTCATTGAAGGGTCCTTGATCATGCAAAGATCATGTGTAAATTGGATTGTACGTTGTAGCTGTAAAATTAAGTTCTGCATAAAGATGAGATTGTTTTGAATAGAAGAAAAATAGAGGGCATTATGCAGAATTACATGCGGCATGAGTGACAAAGAGCCACTTGAGGTAACTTTATCTTTATACTCATTTGGTAATGTAACAAGGAATGTTATAGCCAGAGGTTTAAGGTCAGCGAGTATATCTAAGTTAGAAGTCATGTTGTCACTTACTCCAAACTCTATTATCCAACAACTATTACCTAGCTTATAAAGGATGCAAGCACTAGACGATTCGCATAAATTGACAGTCTTACTAGCAAAATTAGCAAAACTCATGATGTTGGTTGGATTAGAGGACTTAGCTGCATGAGATGGCTGAATATGCGATTGTTGAATGAGCATGACCATATGGTTATATTGTTCTTGAGTTATACCAGGACTTTACTGAGTTGATGAAGAAGAGGCATCATAATAAAGCTAGGGTCGTCTGTAGCAGCTTTCTTGTTGTTTGCCCTATTTCTCTTGATACAGTCCTCAATCAGATGGCCAGCCTTTTTTACAATGTCTTGAAGTTATGGACTTCTTCTGATAAAAATTCACTATATGAGGATATGAACGCTAAAAAGATGCCCTCTGAAGTCCAGAATTGCATGAAGAGATATTGGACTAGGTTGGCGGAATCACCATTTGCGAGAACTTGAAAGACGAAGTGTGGAAATAAAAATGAAATTTATTTCTTACTCACAATATATGATGTCACAACTATATATACTTGGGCATATTTATGAGGGAAGACTCAATTTTATTTTTTTTTTGAATTAAAAATATCCAGTAGGAAAATAATGTGTTTATGATTGGTTTCAAGTTTAAAAGAAGATAATGGAGTAGATGAAGCCACTAGAAGCAAAAGAACCAAAGTTGGATGAAGTTTTGAGGAAATCTACATAAACAGTGAAAGTGCGGTAGCAAAACAGTTGGGCGGTCGCACAATCTTCCAAAGATGAAGTACCCTTGCTGAGGTGTGGCTGCAGAATTTCTCAAAGATGATAATGTTGACAAATCAAGGAGATCTTAGCATGTCCCAACACAAGAAGTGTGGCCCAGCACGATCTAGGAGAAGATGTTGTCACATAATCATCATGTTTTCACCCAATGTCAAGTCCTTGAAATTGACAAAATCAAGACATTTTCAAATACGGCATACCTAAGAAAGGTGGTACAACACAATAAAAAATGGACAATGGTCATGCGCGCCGCACATGAAAGAGACAGATGCATGACTTGGACATTCAAGATAAAGGCTCTAGTCCTTTTAACTGTTGGTCAACCATTTCAAGATCTGAGATCCAAGTTTGGAGCAAAACTAAGATGTGCCCCAACATATTAAATGGTCGGGCGCGTATCACCAAAAATGATATTTTTATAATTAATTTTAGAAAAGACTATAAATAGCTAGAGTTAGTTTATTTCATATCATCTTTACCTAGGAAAGCAAGTTAGAAAGAACCTTTGGCCTCTTTGATAGTTTGCATCCACTTGTAAAGAATAACCATACTTTTTATGGATTTCTACTTTTCTATTAGTTTCAACGTAATTATCTTCTATCACATACTTGATTTAATTACAAAGCATAAGTAGCTAAATCCAACATAGGGCAATAGTCTACACTTATATTCGTAACCTAATGGGTCTAACTAACTAAACTTAAATATAGTTATAATCATTTTCTACTATTTTTACTCTCAAATTCTCATGGGTTTTTGGTGATCAAGACAACCCTAATCCTATTAGTACCCAAACTATATTGAAAGAGTAGATTAGAGAAGGGATAAAATAGTGACATAGAATCCAAAGTAGGTGTGCTATCGATTACCTTGGATTAACGGGCTGTAACACCTAAAGGGGGAAAACCCTATCTAAAAACAACTACTTATCCTTATACAATGCAACTCAATATTGAAAGGGTTGAGGAGTATTAGACTCATTTACCACCAAAAAGGGGCTAAGTTGGGTACATTCGAGTAGATTTCAAAATTGTGACCTAACCAACTTATGGGCTTAGTGGTAGTATTTGTTAGGGTTGCAGTTAGGGGAAAGCTATGACTCTAGTGTTTTTAATAATTAGGATGAACCTTTATATTAATTACAACCATAGTTTTAGTTAAAAAAATCCAACTATATTTAGGTATAACCAAACAATCATATATAAATAAAAGTATTTGAACTTCTTAAGATTCTTCCATGTCTAGCTCCCTGTGGATTTGACGCAGACTCCTAGTTGAGTATTGTATCTGTGAGGATCGCTTCCCTACTTTTTTGGGGGTGGATTGAGCGTTGTAAAAAATTGGTGCCATTGCCGGGGAACTACAGTTGAATCTATTAGTTTAGATAGCTCCAGTTCTTGTCTTTATTTGTTATTTCTTACCTTTTTACTCTTGATTTTGGTTTACTTGTGATAGGTGAACCACGAACAATTGGAGGAATCTTAATCAGGAGGCTCAGAACCAGAATTACAATCATCCTCCTATGGATGATGTGGAAATCCATTCGGGCAAAATCCAAGTGGCTTGGGTACAAAGAGAATGGTTCAGTGTAATGTTCGGGGAGGGATTACATGGAAAATCTTGTGAAACTCCCCATGAGCGAGTTTGAGAGTTTTTTACAAAGTGAGAGAGAAAAGTGTTTAAGTTAGAGCCCGACAACCGATGTTCGACATGTTTTAGCTTTTTAGATGCTTGGGGGTCCCTTGGTGATGTTGAATGGAAGGCTTGTACTTTATTATGTGACCGCTTATTCTTTTCTGAGCATGACTTGACAATGCAATCTTTATGATCAAGCGGCCGTATGTCTAATGTGAAGCTGTGCCCCTTGTTTGAAGTTTGAACCTTTGTGTTTGAATTAGAAGGAGGATGCACGTATGATGTATGGCTATCCGTTTCTTACAAAGAAGCAAATGACTTAGGAGAAGTGCTCGTAAGATCATGCAGCCACAAGTTCGTTGTGCGGCTGCGCTTTTTGAAATGATTAAAAAAAATTTTAAGTATGAAAATGAGCTTTCGTTGGAATTTTTTGTTCGGCTACCAGTGTAGGTCGCACAATTTAGTTCAGACTTGACGCATTGTGTGTGCAGCTATGTGTCTGTTTTACAACCGCCCTGTCTGGATGGATTAAAAAATTTTCTAAGTGTAAAAAATCAAGCTCTCTAGACTTTTTGGTGGGGCCACTAGTGTTGGCCGCCCAAGTTGTTAGTAAATAGTGAAGCTAAGTGATTCAACAGACACATGTTAGATATGTGGCTGCCCTTTTTGAAAATGTGAAAAATATTATAAGTGTCAATTTTCAAGCTCTCTGGACTTTGAAAGGCGGTCCTTTATGTAGGCCGCACAATAGGGTACTCTTGGGAGACATGCGGCCGCCCCTTCTAAAACATTCTGAATTTTTTCTAAGTTTTGGAGTGCTTGTGCGGCTGCCCTTTTGTCACGCCACCACCTTTTTACCCGTCTTCTTAAACATGTTTTACGCTTTTAAGTTAATCAAAAGTCCATCTCTTTAGGCAACTTTCTAACATTGTTTTGCATTGTTTTATAGATCCAAATGATAAGATCAAGGGCCATAAATATACAAGGAAGAGGTAGATGTACAAATGACAAACCCCCCAACCAAAGGAGGGTAATTGGAAAACCTTTTGCCAAAAGTCGGAGGAAAACATCATGAAAAGAAAAAGATGAAGTTTTCTCTAGCTCAGAACAAGATGATATTCCCTTGTCATAAAGAATAAGAGGATCTGAGAGGAGAGCCAAGAAGAGGCATGAAGCAACCACCACAACCTTAAGGGATGTGCCCTCAGATTAAGATATTAGTTCTAAGCTCAGCCCTGAGAATGTGCCTGAACTTTAGCCTGAACCTCAGGTCATTCTCCATGTCGTTCTCTCAATCAAACAACTTTGAAGAAGAATGGGCAGTGAAGGTGAGGAAGGTAGTGAAGAAGAAGAATAAGAAGAAGAAGGAGGAGGAGGAGGAGGAGGAGGAGGAGGAGGAGGAGGAGGAGGAGGAGTTGGAGGAGAGCCTTAGAGGCAAGAGACACATAGGGCAGCTGAAATAAGGGCTGTGAGATTTGTTAGTGGAAACCCTCATCTACCTCCTGACTGGGCAAAACTTTAATTTTGAGGAGTCCTACTATGATTACTTCAGGGGTTTGACAAAGAGGTCCATCATACCTAATAGGGATATTGGTACTAAGGATCTAGACATATTTAACCCTGAATTATTTAGGCAACTTGTTGATTGTGATTGGCTAATACTGCTTTTCTAGTTCTACCAAAAGCAAATGAGACAATGATTAGAGAGTTCTATGCAAATGTGGAAAGGATGCAAGCAAGCAAATGTGAAGTTTTATCAAGGAAAAATAAGGTGAGCTATTTTCCTACAGACCTCAATGCATACTTCTAGTTGAAAAACTTTAGGCCAAAGACCTATAGGGAGAAGAAACAGATGGATGAGAATGCAACCAAGACTTGGCTTCTACTGTGATTGCCAAATCTCCAACCCTAATGTGGATAAAGAAAGGTGATACAATATGGAGGCCTAGCCTAAACTTTGAAGCAAGATGGTGGCGATGTGTGGTGAGTTCAAGATTGACTCTTTCAACAAATTACCACAAATACACTTCAGACAATGCTATTCTTGTTGCCTGCATCACAACTAGGATGAAGGAGAACTTGGGGTATGTCAATAGGTGAGAAAATTTATAAAGAAGCTAGAAGAGGGACCACAAACCTACCTATCCGAAACACTTTAACTGCTTAGTTTCGGAGTTGGAGGGCCGGTTCTAGAATATTTGACAAATAGAAGAGTTAAACCAATTGAGTGGTTTAGACTGTATGATGTGAAGGGTCGAGACAATTCAAAGAAGCCTTTTACACCCAAGCCAGAAGAAGGTGTTGGATCATCTACTAATACCATGGCTCCATCCGCACCATCTGACACTCCAACCTTTTCTACCATGCCACTTGATAAGGTTCTTGATATGGCTATGTGGTTTAAAGTTATTGATTTAAAATTTGTTAGTCTGCATATTTTATTTGAGAAGGTTCCTACACCACCACCACCTCATCTTACCATATCTTCAAATAAGATGACTAGAATGAATGAGACCATGACATTGATGCTCAAAGAGATGAAATCTCTAGGTGAAACACAAATTTTGTTTTTTTTTTTTTGTTTTTTTTTGTTTTGGAAAGAGGATTAGTGAGATTGGGAAAGATCAAGAATAACATATAAAGGATTTTCTAGAGATTCATTGAAACAACTCTGGCAGGATCTAGAGAGGCACCTGAGGGTACTAAGAAGAGAGAGAGAGAGAGAGAGAGAGAGAGAGAGAGAGAGAGAGAGAGAGAGAGAGAGAGAGAGAGAGTTGGAAAGATAAGACACATCCACCACCACCTATTGAGTAAGAGGAGCTGAGAATTCGGGTTGCTATGATGACAACCATGTCTTTTGAGGATGTTGATCCTTCTGATATTCCATTGGGTGCTCACCGCATTGATGAGTTTTTATAGGAGCTCCAAGTAGAGATGGCCACTAGGAACTCATTGGAAGATTTTTGAGGAAAAAGGAAGAAGATGGAGCTGTGAAAAAAGCTCTAGTACCATAAGTGTCAGGCAAAGGCAAACAAGTTGATGAGGAATGGTAAGGAAGTCCCTTTCTACCTCTTATATGCTTTATATTTTTATTACTTAGCATTCAGGGACGATGCTAGAGTTTAAAGTTGGGGGAATGGTTAAAATACATATATGTTTTGAGTTGATGACTTGACAATTATCATGAAATTCAACATTCATGTTTGAATTTGAACCATCTTTGATATATGCTGCATGCTACTTTCTTAGCTTAGTATGTTGCTTAAGTTCCAACTTTGTTTTGTAAGATAAGCTTTTGGTTTACTTTATTTGATTTTGTTTAGGCTTAAATTTGATCGTTTAGATAAAAGAATTAAATTTGTTAGAGGGTAAAAAAGTAATACAGTAAATACGCAGGAAAAGTGAGTAAAATTGAGAGAAACGTAATAAGAAAGAAAGTAATAGTCTTATTCCTTCAGAATAACCAGATTCTGTATGAATCGCTTGATGCACAATACAATGGGGGGGGGGGGTAATTATAGTTGAGATTTACCAAGTCATAATTATGGTAAAATACAAAGAATAAAGGTCGTGGGCCTTTATACTCAAGGCAGCGGTATATATGAAACATAACTTGGATACTGTAAATCCTAAGGCGGTAGGATATATACCTTGCATCCTAAACCCGTACCGGCTAGTTGTGGCTTATGGAGAAGGCGTGTATCCTCTGCGCCCGGTGACTTGTAAGCTAAGTCTAGTCTCACTAGTTGGACTCGTATCCTAGTAGTTATAGGTGGCGTATTTTTTTCCACATAGACAGTCCCCCCACTTGCTGCGTGTTGTCATAAGCAGTCAAAAAGAGGCGTGATAGAAGTCATAGAGATGCACTTGCACCTGATACTCGTCCCTTGTCTCTTCGCATGCATTGCATTGAATGCAAGTATTCAAGTACGATGACGTGCAACCCTATGATTGAAGGGTTTTCTATTCGCGTCTTTCCAATGCTACAATCACCCTGTCATATTCCATAATTATTGGGATATATCATGTAAGCCTTAATGATCACGATCTTACATCTGCAAAACTATTAGCTTTCCATTGAAGACTCCTCCTTGGCGTGTATAAGTACAACGTGATTATAGAACCTTTCTGTCACCTTCAAACTCTTTTTAAAAAGAATTTTCTTCCAAAATAAGCCTTTCCTCCAGCCTTCTCAAAGCATTTCTCCTTCAATATGGCTCAAGAAGCAAACTTCCTTCCCAAAACTTCAAAGTTCTAGATCATCTACCTCCAGTGTTGAATTTTGAAGGTGATGGCCGAACTAGATATCATAGACATCATCTTCCCACTATTAAAGAAAAAATTTCCTCCTATCGTACTGGCTATTCGATGGTACATACATACCCCTTCACTTTGCAACTTAACAAACATTTACGTGCAATTATTGAGGATATATGTTGTCATTACAACATATTCTTAGGCCACGTCGGCCCTCCGTTTGGCGCTTGGTGGCGGTGTTGGATCATCTAGTCAATCTTGTTTTTTTTGGCAACTCCATGCTTTCTATTCTCCTTGATTGCACAAAGCGTGCATATTGATCCTCATCAAGCTAGGAAGAAAAGGTATAGTCTCTAACAGTGAGGATCCCAGAGATCGTGGCTGGGCCCAACGATATATGGCGGTTCGAACCCCAATCATAGTAACATCATATCCTTTTCCAGAGATCTTCAACATGAAGTTTAAGTTACTCTATCCTTGTGTATTTTACGTTTGTTGCTTTCCTGAGCTGACTTTTTGTTCCACTTAATTATCTCTGTGACAGCTCTTCCATTAACCCACGATGAGTTAACCATGTAGGTTACTACGATATTTACGAGAAACCCTGCTAGCACAATAACTTTTACGGCCTTGGCTGGTATGAACAGCTGGCGGGTGAAAGACCATGGTAAGTCCGTTCTCCTGAGTACTTTCTTCATTTCATGCTTCTGCCGTCTACTCAC
This sequence comes from Petunia axillaris subsp. axillaris, assembly GCA_029990575.1. Classification (NCBI taxonomy): domain Eukaryota; kingdom Viridiplantae; phylum Streptophyta; class Magnoliopsida; order Solanales; family Solanaceae; genus Petunia; species Petunia axillaris. Next base: position 3,130,534 of record JARKNS010000001.1, on the reverse strand, counting down.
TCCTTACCGCACTTCAATGGTCTCCCGTCTTCTGATGACCAATTTGAAGGAAATTCATATTTCTGCTCCATATATCGCTCCTCTTCCCGATGTGCAGGCATACGACAGTAGGGTGGTGGAGAGAGCTAGTAGTTGTTGTTCTTCAAAGAGGAAGATGCCCACCAGATTTGACAATGTAGTGGTCGTCAATGACCCTCTAATGATCTCTGATGGCGAGGGAGAAATCCCCCGAGTACCCGAGCCTGAAGCTGTTGTGGCTCCTACTTCTGTTGCAGTTCGTGTCTGGTCCTTCTATGCGAAATCCTAGATGCCTGATTGATGAGATTCCTGAAGCTGAAGAAGAAGTCGGTGAGGGAGTTGAAGTTGTGCTGCCATCTGTTCCCCTTAAGCCCACGTCGTTAGGTTGGCTTTTCTCCTTATGTCTTTTACATAGTAATTTCTTCAAAAGCCACATGAATAATTACCCACTAAGCATTTGCAGAACCTGCTACATTGGCTCCTATCCTAGAGTTAACTGACTCTTCCCAGCATCGCTTTGGTAAAGAGGTAGTTGCGGATGCAGCCGCCATAGTAGAGCCCTTAGGCAGAACTTATGAGGTTATTATTCCTATTGCTGCATGAGTTAACCTGGTTGAGAGTCCAGATGTTGTGATTGACCATACTGCTGAGTTGATTGGTCTCTGCGAGCAGAGACATCTCGCTGACTAGATTCACCAGAGACTGCTCGAGGTTGCCGTAGGATGCTCTCTCCAGGTATATTTCGTTTGTTCACTTATTTGCAATGTTATGAATGGAATTTCACCTTCCCTTTTTTGAACATCTCATTTGATGTCCGTTCAGGAGTTGATGGTTTACGACGAAATTCTTTGCCGAGGGAGCTCGGATGAAACCCTGAGGGTGGAGAATGATGCCCTGCGAGGACAAGTCGCCAACTTACATCCCTTTGTGGAAAAGGTGGAACAATTGAAAGTAGAGCTCCAATCCACGCGCAAGGCCTACCACTTGGAGCAAATGAAAAATAAAAACTTGAATGCAGCAGTGATCAATGATGCCCGTAAGCACAAACAGGCTGTAGAGACTCTTCAGTCCTCCCTCGAGGAAGCCAAACTTACCGGGCAAGTACATTATGCCAATGTGACCCGCTTGGAAGCAGTCGAGGAAGGCCTACTTCAACGGTTTTTGGAGATGGAAGAGAAGGTTAAAACTGCTGAGAAAGACATTTCTCAAGCCAAAGGCCTTTGCGCGTTCCTTCAAGATGAAATAATAAGAGTCAGGAAAAAATGGCATCCTTGGTGGGGAACCTTTGATAAGCTCCACAATGATTTCCCCAGGATGGAGGAGAAGATGAATGCACTGAACGCTCGGCATATGGTCGAGGTAGACCGTGCGAATCTTGCAGCTGCCCTTGCTACCTTACATTGGGTTTGCGACAACCCTGGCTTAGATCTATCTGCCGAGATCGCTTTGCTGACCAGGATCGTGGCACAAGCAGATGCTCACCTAGAATACGACCTCGAGGGGCTCTAAAGAGGCTAATGATGAAGGAGAACATGACATGCTGGTTGGGGAACCTAGAGTTGGTGAAGCAGGACCTTCGTAGAGTTTTGCCACCAAAGGAAATCCCCCGAAAGAGAATTAGAATGCCCTCATTGCTTTTGTGACAATGACTTGAACACTTGCCCATGTTCTGGGCGTAATTATTATGCTTTGGTATGTTTTGAGGCTCTTGACTTTAATTATTTACTACTTTGTTTGTGACGATTTAAATTTCCACCGTAAACTATTTTTTAGATAAAGATTGTAATGTCGTGTCTGCATGGGCGTATGCACCAGGAGTTTAAGCAGCTTTTGTTAGGTGATAGATGCCCTGTTTATTCCAATGTTTGGAATGATTGACAGTGAGCCTGCTTGGGCATGTACTTCCATTGAATGTGCGCATGTAGCTCTCGGCTTGGATTGCGTCTGCGGTAGACGGATTTTATTAGAGCAAGGCTTGCGCCTGCAAGGGGACTTCTTTAGCCCATTGTGTGTAATAGGGCATTTTTGTGTTAAAGTTAGAACGTGTACGCTTGTTCACTCGAGTGTCTAAGACTTTCTGGCACTATGCGGGCAGGCGTCCCCACCGACATATAGGTGCAATTTGTTAAATTGACGATTTCAACTTACGAATAATGCCTGGTGGCTAAACTAAAAGTAATATAGCTTTAAGCAAGTAGTTTACCCTACTTTTGTGGCGAAAAGTGAGTGTATTACTTTAACTTAAGTTGTGCCGGGGATATGAATATTGGGACCGTAGATGGATCTGATTGTAAAACTGACTAACTAGAATAGTAGTTTTATTGATTAAGGGGGCACTAGGCCCGTATTATTGTGGGTGAAAACCCATAACATAATCGATAAACATGAATGTACTGTCACTAAAATTCAAAAAGAAACTAGAGACTTAATTACAGTAAATACTGAAAAAAATTGTACTTCAAAGCGCCCCATTCCTTCTTCCCCCCAAAGCTTTCAATCAACTAGGTAGCATGAGTCGTCGTCCTGGTTTATTGAAATTTCAGGGTCTTCAATAACCTGAAGGAAGTTAACCTTTGTTGATTTGTCGTGGACGGTTGCTTCTAAGATAATTGTTGTATAACATTCCCTTTCCACTTTCTGATCTCTATTGATCTCCTTTACCCAACCCCCCTTCGGTAGGGTAGTTGAGTTTTATATGCAGGGTGGAGGGTACTTCTTTGACCTGATGAATCCACGGTCGTCCTACTATGGCGTTGTAAGGGACCCCTTCTTTGATTACCTGGAAGGAAGTAATGTGGTCTACTCCTGGTATGCGCGTGGTAAGATTTATTTTTCCAATAGACTTTTCGCAAGAATTATTGAAACCGGCCAACGTATAGATCCTTGGAGCCATTTTGTCTTCAATTCCTATCACCCGTAAGGTGTCCCACTTGATAAGGTTTACGGTGCTGCCAGTATCCACCAAGACATGCTTGACATATGTATCCCCTATTCTAAGTGCTATGACTAGGGCATTGTGGTGAGGAGTGTTGCAGCAAGTGCTATCCTCGTCACTGAACAAGATCATCTCATCTCGGGTGTTGCCTCCATAGGGCGCTACCTCACTCCGATTTAGATCATTAAAATACATTAGGCCACCAACTGTCACATTGATGGACCTCTTGGGTTCCGACAGATATGGAGGACCCTCTGAGCTCCTATTTCTAGCGTACGTTAACTTTCCTTTATTTTTCAGTAGATCCTTCAAGTGCCCTTTATAAGGAGACCCATTAATTCTAGGATTAGAGCTCTGTAGCCAGCAGTCTCGTGCCCGTGATCTCTGTGAAAATCACAATAGATGTTCACGTCTCTTTTTCAGGGCTTTGTTCTCATGTTGCAGGGCCAGTGTACTTGGGCGTTTTTCTGATGATCCTTTACGAATTCCACGGCATTGACGCGCAGCCCTAACTCCTCAAACATGTCAGGTATTCTTTCGACGCTAAGCGACCCCTTGTGAGGGAGTGCTGTTGTTCTTCTGCTTTCCTCCCTCTTTTCAATGGGCTTAGGGAAGTTAGCCCTATAGTATCTCCTGCTTCATTTAAGTTTGTCTCCAACTCAAGGTTCCTCAGTGTATTCCTATTTCTATCCCTAACGATTGATGTCCTCGATGATTGGGCCGAGGATTATTTAGGTTCCAAATGGAGCTTCTCAATATACCTATAGTGTAAGACATTCCATGTTGTCACCGGGTGTTGGGTCAGGCTCTATTGCAACTCTCGAGTTGCTAATGAACACTTGGAGTTCAGACTCTTACTAAAAGATACCACAACAATATTGTCGTCGGGAACTGGAGGGAGCTCTATGCGTTCCCTCTGAAATCTTTCTAGGTAGTCTTTCAGCAATTCATCATCTCATTGCCGGATCTCAAAGATATCTTCCATGCGTGTTTTTTTGTCTGCGCGCTCCAGAATGCGCCTTCTTGAGTAGATCCTGCATCTAGGTGATTGACTTGATAGACCTCATCGGTAGCTGAGTGTAGCATGCGAGGGTACCTATAGTTAAGGTTAAGCCAAACCTCTTCACCGAGCAGATTGAGTTTCTTCTTCAGTAATCTTGTTGCTTTTGACAACTGTATAGCAAGAAGCTATATGTTCGTCCATATCGGTAGTTCCGTCGTACTTAAGGTTATCCGGCAGGCGGAAATACTTTGGTATGCGGACCGCTTGCCTTATATGCATGTTTAAAGAACTTCTGCTTAACTACGGTAGTAACCTAAGGTGGAGTACCCGACATCTTACCGATACGATCGTGGATAGCCTTCATCTCATTCAGGATGTCCTGAACGACATGTGTTCTTTTGAGATCTTGATTATTGACTGCTATGGAGTTTCTGGGGTTGGTCTCCGGGTTGAGTCTTCGATTACGAACGGATGCTGGTGATGCATTTGCGGGCGTTGGTCCTCGCAGCGGCGCTGGCCTCCGAGACGATCCAGCGAACATCGCTCCTAACTTTTGGGGCATGATTTCGACCATATTGGCCAAGTTTTTCTTTGCCTGTTCTGCCTGGTTTTTGAAAAGACCAACAAGTAAATCCTTAAGGCCGGAGTTGTCTTCGCGTTGTTGATCATCTTCGCCGTCACTGGCTACATGGATCGGATCTTTAGTAGGATCCTTCGTCTGTCCGTTAGGATAGCTAGGATCCTGTGCAGGGTCGCCTGCTGTGTTAGCAGTGTTTCTTGGAGCGTTGTTGTTGTCATCTAACATGACTGCACCTTTTTCTTTGTAAAATCCTACAATTACCTGGGCCCCACAGTGGACGCGAAACTGTTTAGGCCTAAAATTTGTCGTTTAGATAAAACAATTGAATTTGTTATAGGGTCACAAGCAATAAAGTAAATATGCAGGAAATGAAAGTAAAATTGAGAGAAAAGTAATAAGCAAGAAAGTAATAATCTTATTCCTTGAGAATAGCCAGATTCTGTGTGAATCACTTGATGTACAATACAATCTAAGTAGGGGTATTTATAGCTAAAATTTACCCAGTCCTAATTATTGTAAAATACAAATACTAATAAAGGTGGTAAGCTTGTATACTCAAGGCGGCGGTATATACGAAATCCTAACTCTGAGACTATAAGCCTTACAGTGAGATGTATACCTTGCATCCTATGCCCATACCGGCTGAGCGACCGTGGCTTGAGGAGCAGACATGTATCCTCTGCGCCCGGTGACTTATAAGCTAAATTTAGTCTTGCCAGCTGGACTCGTATCCCCGTAATCATATGTGGTGTATTTTTTCCCACACAGGTTCTTTTTGAAAGTAGTTCATTGAACCAAGTAGTGTAAATAGTAGTGTTTAGAATGAAAATGTATTTTTGAATGTGATTTGATGCCTCATGAGGTACCAACATGTCATTTACATCTCTATGGTATGAGACAAGTTGTGGATTGCTCATTCTTCATATGTTTGGTTTATGTTTGATGTCTTGAGATTCATGTTTTACTATGGAGTCATTGACATGGTTCCTTGTGGACGATTGAGACTTTTGCAAGATAATGAGTCATGTTGAGTGTTGGGTTTTTGTCTAGATACGATCTGCTTTCTTGTGTGATATGAGGTATTGCTGGTCGATTTTCATGTTTGAGTTGAGGTCAACTTAGCATGATTTATGTTTAAGGCGAATTATAAGCTATACCAAACTTTGAAGTGATCTTAGCTTTCCTTGGATTCTTTTTAACTCTTCATGTTCCTTTTAATTCATATATATCACTAGTTGTCCCTTCTGAGCCTTGTATTCTTTCATTTGGTAACTCTTTTCATGATCAATTCATTGGTGGTTGTAACTCTAAAATCCCTTAAGAAGTGAAGCACTAAGATTGAGGAAAAATCTTAAGTTTGGAGGAATTTATAGACTTATCATGCGTTAAGAAGACTTTGGAAGAGCTTTGAAAAAAAGAGAGAAAAATACATAAAGAGAAAGACGAATGGTGATCCCATGAACTACGTATGAGATGCATCTTAGCTTATGTTTGATTCTCTTAGTATGATACGTATAGGCAACCCAAAGTGGGCCCAATCCATTCTACCATTTCATTGTAGATACCATTAATAAATTATAAGAATAAAGATCCTTAGGCTTTCTATTGATGCATCAAAATTAAAAGGGTAGGAGACATGCACAAATTGTAAGAGAATAGGGTAACAATTAAGGGGATTTACCTTAACTACCTCCCTATAGGTTCAATAGACATCTAGTGTATACAAACAATCTTCAAGAGAAAACAATTCTCTTGCAAACTGTGAGATCAAACAGAGAGTTATTCAATTTGGATTCCATCAAATTAAGTCTAATTCAAAATGAAATATAAGCACTTTTAAATAAGGATCCTAGAAAGGCTAGTCAAAAGTAATAAATAGAAGTGTAGTCTTCTAGGTGCATGGAAGAACCCTTCGAGACCTTCACACTTAGGGTAGCTTGCCTTGTCCACATTAGAGTTTCTAGAAGCTTTAGTTTGTGCTGCTAGACTTTTTATTTTGTGGGGCATATCTTGGGCTTCAATCCATATCCTTTCGGTCTTCAACTTGGGTCTTATCGGCTTGAAAACTTGGGTCATCACCATGGTTATTTGGACTGCATCATCCTCACTTTCTTAGAAGAATTTTGTCCTCAAAATTGCTGCATTAAGATCAACCTCGATGCATAATTATAGCATACTAGGATCATTATCATGGCTATTGGACCTGCATCATTCTCCCCCTCTTGAAAATAGTTTGTCCCCAAATTCGATTCCTGCAAACATGGACGGGAATAAGTATGTGCAGCTTCCAAGTCTCGATGAAGTAATAGTCAAGTAGAAACACAAGTGGATAATCACTACATAAGACAAGAGTGCTAGAAAACTGTTCAAAGAAACTAGAAATTACGACCATGGCTTTAGAACGCCAAAGAATAAGCATGAACCAATAAAACATACCGTACTCCTGAAGTTTGCAAGTTGTGGTCTCATACCACAATGATGTCCAAAGAGGATCTCCCCAGTGGTTCTCCATATGATTCACTTCAAAACACAGAGAATTCTTTCCAAGGCTTAATACAAAACAAGTAGGATATCTCAAACCCCAATTCAGAAGTAATGTACTAGCCCACTCAAGATTCCAATAAGTTACAAACTTTAAGATTAATTTAGGGGTAAAAAAAGAAGTAGTCAACATCTCAAACTTAACACATGTCTCAAGTACATCAACTAGTAACTTAAATAGAAACATCAAACAAGAGTATCAATGATGTACCAAGTACTAAAATATTACTTTAGAAAAAGAAAATGGATCAAACTATGTGTGGTGACCAGATTTCTCATCCCTCTCACATCATTTCCTTTGACAAGATCTCACACAAAAGTCAACAAACAAACTTATCAAAAGGAAGAATTGTACCTCTAAGCTCATGACTACTGCACTAAGACTCAAATGCATAATTTTCACATTTCAAGCTATAGAACTCGGTATAGCCAATCCCAAGTGTGTTCTCTATGTAACTATCAAAAAGTAATAGAAACTAGGACTAGCATCCACCATTTCAATCCTTTTTACACTTACAGATTCCAACTCAAGTCCATCCCCTAGTAAGAATTCATCCTCAAATTTGTCTTTACTATCAAAGAGTTTCTCAGTAATTCTCAAATCCTAATCAAGAGTTCTTCCTTCATCTCTAGCAAACTCAAGGTCAGAACTTATGTCCTCTACATCACTTAGACTTTCAAGACAATCATAACTCTCATCATATGCAATCAGATAGTAAAGAAATGTGCTACTTAAGCTAAATTCATCAATGGTGTGCTAAAAAATAAGCTCTCTTTTGGAATCATGAATACAGTAGAGAACTTTTTAAAGTACTATTTATAGAGGGTGCTCATAAATGAATTCGTCAAGAGCCTTTTTGGTTAATGTAAATATTAATATTGGAGACTTTAATTATTGAATTGTGTAAATCATTAGCATTACAGTTTTGTTTCTCTTGTCTCATCTCCCCTGTTGTTCCATCACTAGATCACTAAAATCTTTGTAGGTCATTATGCTACTTTTTTTCTTCTTAATAGGTATGTAGAATTGTTGACACCCAATTTTGTCCCTCCTGTTTTTTAGCAATGATTTTCAAATTATACCCACGATCGTATATTTATTTTTGCCCCGTCCATTCTTTCAAATTACCTTCCTACACGAGTCTAGTAATGAAGCCATTTTGAAAACATCATCACAGACCATAACCATTTTTACAAAATGTGCATTACTAACCAAAATTCCGCAATTACTTCTATTTTTTGACAAAATTATCCAAAATATTTTAAATTCCAAGATTATATTTTCATACACTCCCCTAGTCATTTTAATGCTTTAAAATTAACTCCATAATTTTCCTATAATTTTATACCTATTTTATAGTAAAATTACACTAGTTATACACTATTTTTACACATATATATACATATACACGTCTGCACACACATCACTATATTTTTAAAACTTCAACGCACACGTGGCAAGATCCTGGACATCCACATGAGTGATCCAACGGTCAGGATCAAACCCTCTACCTTATTCCCCAAACGACCCCTAAACTTCACCCCGACCCTCATTTCCCCTCACATCACCCGATAATCACTCTCTCTCTCTCTCTCTCTCTCTCTCTATCTCTCTCTCTTCGGCGAAATGCCACGCCGCCTCTGTCACGGCATTTTTCGGTCGATTTGGCCGGCCAAAATTAGGAAACATAGTATCACCGTGTTACCCTTGTCATCCGCTACAAAACCCGTATACTATTTGTTTGTTTCGCAGGAGGTCAAATTAACCTCTTGTCGACAGAGGTTTTCTGTCACTGAAAAATCCTTGGACATGTGTAATCGAGGCTCAAATTGTCGCCGTTGCTAGAGGAGGAGGAAAACCTCTCATACGAACGTGTGATAGGAGCGGGTCAAGATTGACCCGACTCCAATCGAAAATGGGTAACCCTTTATATTTTTTCCTATTCTCTTGTTATTTCTCAACTTATGTGATCTCTAAGACCTAGAATTTGCATAAATTCGTGTTTCATGAACTACTAAACCTGTAGCATCTGCATATCATTGATTTTTTAAAACCTGTCATTGAAAATTGTTAGGTGTTTGACATCTGTTTAGTTTAAATTTCACGATTTCTTTTTTAGGTCCAAAACATGAAACTGTAACTTGTTTACAATTGATCATGTCCATTGCAACCTAGCCCTATCTGTGAGATCTTGAATTTTATTTAATGGTGAATGTAAACTGGATTTGAAAGGCTTAACTAGTTCTAATTTGAATTTGTGAGTGGTGTATGAATAGAAACTAGTTGTTGGATTTGACCCTACACCAATTTGATAGCTTTGTGAAATTTTTCAATCGATCTTTGAGTTTAGGATGTGCATAAATGATTGATTGTGAACCTGGATTTATTAGAGGTGGATGGGGGAGAATCCAAAATTGTTTGTGATTGGGTTTACCTTAAGTATGAAGGCTGGGAGAATCTGTTAAGAGATTCAACCTAATTCCGAGCCTAAAGTGGTTTAGATTGATTGATATTTGTGAACCTGGACAATGCCACTTGAAAGGGAAGGGGAACTATTTTTATCTTGGACCTTGATTTGCCTTAGACTTAGGAATTGATTGAACTATATTTGGTAAACTTATTTGATTGATTTTCCTTAACTATGGGAACAATATTCTCTTGCCTTCTTTAGCCTTCTACCCGTTAGAACTGATCCCTATCCCCACACCTATATAAACACTGGCTTCTCATTCACTAAGGAGATAGTTTTCTACACTTAAGCATCCTGCATACTCTTCTCACAACTCTTCACACCTTGAGCACTCTGCTTACTTCTCTCTCACTGGAAAGCTGTGGTTACACTTCTAGAAGCATCATCACTCTCTATTCTAGATACTTCTTTCTTGAAAATAACTAGATACTGCTTGCATCTCTCACCCTTATCTCTTTTCTGATTTGTTTGCAAGGTAAATCATGACACCTGCCTCTACTACATCTTAAACCTGTAATGTTTCTTTTCCTGTAAATCTCTTAGCATGTTTGGCTGGTATATGTTTTGTTTGGGGGCCTCTTTTGCCCCACTACTGACCATTGCTTTGCAGTCTTGTGTGGATAGTCTTTTGGCTATACCAAAGTATGGCTTACAGGTTTTAATCCCTTCTAGTTTAAGCCTGGTAAAGGGCTCATCTGATTATAAAGGCTAAGCTAATCAGGCTATTAAAACTGGTGCAGAACAGGGCACATTGCTAATCCTTGCTTTCTTTCGAGTGATATCTCCTCCCCCCTAGAGACTGTCCCATCTATGTATATTCTTAGGACCCCTGTCTGTACTCTTTAAAACAGGGATACACAGCCTAGAATGCTGTGTATATGGCCACCCAGGGGCAACTTCTAACTCTATCCCCTTTGTGTGTTGCATCATGACTTTAAAAGTGAAAACCTTTCATGAAAATCCGTTTTAGGTGGTCATAATCATATTTGTAAGTACGTAACAATCTGAATTCGATGTTTTAACAATCGTTCAAGTCTTTTTTTGCGTAAAGTTTAGACAATTTTAAACGACGGACCATTTTCTGAAAACTGCTCGTAATCTGCCCATCTCTGCAATTTAAAACTGCCTCTATTTTTTAAATAAATAATCCAGGCCCAAAACTATTTTTAAAACGTGGCTCTACATGTATTAATACTCTTTTCTTACTTTTAAACCTTATATATACTAATCTAATAGTGTATAGGGGTGTATAAGTAAATGGGGTCGACTGTACAAGTGTATGAGTGTTTTCTAAAATCAAATACCTCTAATTATTCATGTATTTGCATACTTATACCAATAATTATGTGCGGCAGCCTTTGTTTGCATTTATGTTTTTATATGAAACCTATTTTCAAAAATAGCTCCTTTATTTATATATTTTTAAAAACTAACCCCTAAATAAAAATAACCATTAAGGTAAGGGCTCGACAATTAATGAAGAGTCACACCGACCCTAAATGGATAATATTTTGTTTTAAAAATAATACCCATTTGGTTTTGGTCTAAATCTGAAAATTGTTTATAAAACTGTCCACTTGTGCAAAATCGTTTTAAATGTTGAAGTTACACAAGTGAACCAAAATTCGTTACTCCTTTGTATGATTAGCCTTACTTACGAATAAGCATTTGTACTAGAGGCCATAAAATGCGATTAGGCTTAAATGTAGGTCGTATATGAAACTTATTTGTATATGTGTGGATTAAATTTGCATAGGCATATTACCTTCATAAATTAGATACGAATTTAACCTCCCAAGTTCATATTGCATGATAATATTCATCACTTTATCCCAAAATATAGACTTGGCCGGGAACCAGCTTTCGTGGGACTCGGAGGAGTACCTAACACCTTCTTCCCTGAGTCATTTGGACTTCTTAACCTTCGAATCTTTGAAACCGGACTAGTATGATAACCAAACTCGATCTTAGACGCTTAGGTGGCCTAATACACCTTAGAAAATTATATTAGAGGGCAACTCCAAATTCTCAAATTTAAACGAATTACCCAGTCAAATTCGAAACACGACTCTTTCCGAATTGAGTCTAAAATTGGATGCGACAAGAATATATACAAGTGTCGTGGTTGTGAGGAAATGGTGAGCATGACGAACTTAAGTAGATAAACCCATAGTAAAACCTCCCTTTGTTGTTGGCCATCGTTTTATATTAATCTTGTTCTTTGCTGCTTTACAATGTTAGTGGTAATTGAAGAACTTGAATTGTGTTTGCCACAAAATAGGTGCCGTGATTGAATATTTAGGTGTATATATAGTTAAAGGACTATGATAATCTAACACTTATATAATCAATAACATATCTTTCTCTGTGTATACAACTTGTTATAATTGCGGATGTGATTCACCGTTGGAGTAATTTTATGTATTTTCTCTAATTTATTTTGGTATGCCTTGAAATAAACAGCTGCATGCTTACTCACTGCTGAATACTAATATGTGTTGAATTACTTGTGAGTTTCATCTTAAATTCACCGACTTAACTTTTGTTTCTAACTTCATTTGTAAAACATGTGTTGTTGAACTGATGTTGGTTCAAGTTCATCTATTAGTTGCTGGAGTTATAAAAACAAAATCTTAAGAATTTTCCACGAGTTTCTCTATTTGATTGGAGTATCTAAAATTTGATCTCGTAGAAGTTTTGAATAAAGAAATTCTTTGTAGGAGTCCGTGGATTAATGATGGGTTAACCTGAATTCATTTTGTACGTAACTGAACCAGTGGAATACAAACTGATCTTTTTGCATGGTAAAGTTGACGTTCAAACAAGTAGACATGATTGTCTTGTTAGTGAGGTTCTGCTTTATTACTTTGTTATAGTATGAAGAGTTACCAATACTACAAGAAGAGATTATAGAAACATCGTGAATTCCTATAGCTCTAGAGCAAACAGCTCCTGATCCGTGCTTGTTTATCATGAATATACCTTTTGTTCCAACCCCTTATTTATCTCATTTAATGGATACATTTTTCTGATTCCTCTTGGGATAATTCAAGATTTATATCAGGAAACAGTTCTTCACTAGGATGATTCTTGTCATGTAAATTTGCTCAACTGTCACAATATATAAAAGATAGAATGGTATATAGAATGAGCAGGTTGAAAGTTGAGTTGGTTTGGTCCATTTGTTGAATTGGGTCTAATATTATGCATTTCCTACAAGTTCAAACAGTAATAGATAACTTTATTTGATTGAGACAAAGTATATGCAATAAAAGTGCATATACACTATTTTATTTCTAACGTTTTCTTTCTTTGATATTCATAGAATCTCATTAAAGGGGCCAATCCAATTATTTTTTGTAGTGCGCTTGGGCCCGTGCTCCCTAGCACTAGTAAAAAATATAAGTCATAGTATATAGGCTAAATGACTAAAATCCCCCTTAAACTATGCCTTAATTTTTTTAAGATGACACTCAAACTTTGCGGGATCCTATGATCCCTTTATTGTTGTATGAATTGAATAAATACCTCCTTATCAGCTCATCACCACTTTAAATGGCGTATGTGTACAACACGTACCAATCATGTTTTGCCATGTACTCCCTCCGTCCCAATTTATGTGGCACTTTTCGCTTTTCGAGAGTCAATTTGACTAAACTTTAAAGCTAAATTGGATTAGATTAACTCAATATTTTAATATTAAAATTTATATTTTTGAAAACTACTTGAAACGTACTATAAGTTACAAGTTTTCTCATATTATTTTGGTGAAAAAATACATCTTGAAATGTTGGTCAAAGTTCATGCAGTTTGAATCTCGAAAAGCGAAAAGTGCCACATAAATTGGGACAGAGGAAGTAATTTTTAAAAATATTTTTTCATTTTCCTTTGGTTTATTTTTTCTTTTCTCTTCTCTTTTTCTTTTTCCTTTTTTTTTTCTCCTACAACTTCATTCGATATTACCTCCGCCGGCTACCAACAAACCACCAATGAACCACCACCCACCACTCATCTTCCACAATTTTTTCACATACAAATTTCAAATTTATGGATTATTTTTCTCGTAGTACAATTTTGATCATAATTTTTCACACAAAAAAACACAGGACACAGACCCATTTCGAAGCAGGCCACTAGATGTCGCTACAATCACCATCATTTGCCACTATAAATCCACCACTGAACACCATCAAACCACCACTACAACAGCCACCATCAACACCTTCAATGCTACAAATAAGGCTGTCTAATAGCCCGGTTTGGGCCGGGCCGAACCGGACCGGATCAAATCGGGCCAAATATAAAAAAAATTCGACCCGGTCTCGATCCGGCACGTCCAAAATGGACCGGACGAACCGGACCAAAATGGACCGGAACCGGGCCGGACCGGACCGGAACCGGACCGGACCGGACCGGATGACTGATGGGCTTGCGAAAAATAGCAGTTGGGCAACGGCTATTTCACTTACAGCCGTTGCCCCAACGGCCAAAAACGGCTATTTTGGCCCCCCACCCCCTAGGGCGCCCCCATACCCCCTATCTATTTTTTCTATAAATACCATCATTTTTCATCAATTTATTCACAATTTCTCTAATATTCTCTCTAAATCTCTATCAATCTCTCTTATTTCTACAAAAGGCTATTTGCTAAATTGCATACTAAAAAAATATTTGGAGTAAAGTGGAAATATTGTTCGGTGCGGTTCCGGTCAAGTTTCAACTTTCACTTCCTAAGTTCTACATTCTAAGTTCACGATATCAAGTAAACTCGTTCTTACTTTTTATTATCTATTTTATTTTTGTGCAATATTATTGTTTGTAGCATATTTTAGTAATTTGTTTGAAGCATATTTTAGTAATTATAAAAATGTCTGGAATTTGGAGATCAATTACTGGGCGTACGGGTAGCGGTCGTAGATCAAGTGCTTCTAACCGAGGGGGGGATGATAGACGTAGTCTTGCTTTAGGTAAAAGACCAGTTGGTACTTCTAGCGCTCCTTCTCTTCTAGATGATTTTACTCAGGAAGATGACTCGCAATTTTTGCATGATATAAATGTTGGTGCACCACTAGATAATGATATGTTAGAGACACAATATGAAGAGTTTACCGAAGGGGCTAATTTAGATGAAACACCCACTAGTCAATTTCAAGGTGAACAACATGAAGAAACTGAATTACCACCTATGCCTCCTAGTAGAGAACGATATGCACGACCCGAAAGATCGGATGTGTGGAAATTTATGACTAAAGATATTCCGGCTCAGAAAGCTAAATGTAATATTTGTAAAAAAGTTTGGGAATTTAAAACCGGCAGCCATAATAGTGGGACGGGAAAGTTGAGAATACACTTAGAAAACCATCATAAGGATGTATGGGAAAGGAGGAAGGGTGGCCCTCGTTCAGGGAATAGAATGGCTCCATCGCAAGGTAGTGGAGTCCAACAGGAAATTAACCCAGTGACGGGGGGGCTTTTGCATTATGATAAAAAGAAAGATAGGGAACAAATGACAAAAATGATTGCGGTAGAGTGCTTACCTTTACATTTGCTTCTTGTCAAGGTTTTATTCGTTATATTCAAACCGTATATAATCCATCTTTTCAAGGTTTTCCAAAAACTACGGTTAGAACTGATATTATAAAATTTAAAAATGAATATAGACAATATTTACGATATATATTTTATCACTTTGATTGTAGAGTTTGTCTTACTTCTGATTTGGGTCGTGGTGTTAATGGGTATGAGTATTTAACAGTTACTTGTCATTGGATAGATCTTAACTGGGTAATGCAAAAAAGAATTTTAGCATATTCTGCTGTCGATGAACCACACACGGGAAATTTTATTAAGGGAGAAGTTTCGGATATTTGTAAGGCGTATTATCTTAGTGATAAAATTTTAAGTATAACTCTTGATAATGCAACTAACAATGATTATGCTATTACTAAGTTAATACCCGCATTGCATCCCCCTTTTGAAGAATTGTTTCATGTTAGATGTGCATGTCATATATATAATTTAGTTGTAAAAGATGGCCTTAAGTTATTTGATCCTACTATTATGAAGGTTAAACTCGCAATTAGTTATATTTTTAAATTTAAAAAACCGGATAGATGGAGGGACTTTCAAGTAGAGTGTGTGAAAGAAGGTATAGCTCCTAGAAAAGTTCCCAAGGAAGTTTCAACTAGGTGGAACACTGTATATGACTCTTTGACTGTTGCTTACACTTTACGAGTGCCTATTACTAATTATTTTAATCGCAAAGTAGCTGACGTGTATCACCTAGAAGAAACAGATTGGCAAGATGTTGAGCGTCTTCTTCAATTTTTAGCAAAGTTTTTTTATGCTACTAAAGAATTTTCCGGTCAATATTATCCTACAATCACTACCATGTTGTATTTTATAGCTGGAATAGCAGAATTACTTAACGATTATAGAGTAGTGCCTGGTTATGAAGTTGCGGTAGAAGCAATGCTTGAAAAATTTAAAAAATATTTTTTTCCGATTCCACCACTTTATTACATTGCATCTGTATTACATCCATGTTTTAAACGTTTTAATACGGAAATGCTCATTAGAGAAATTTATCGGAATTTGAGAATTACTGATGAAGAAACACCAAGTGTAGAAACAGTTTGTGCGCAGGTAATTGTAGATTGCCAACGGATTTATGAAAGGTATAGGAGTGCAGCTGATAATATTGTTCCAAGTGTTCCAAGTGGAGCTGGATCAAGTTCAACGCAGGCTCCCAAAAGACCTGCAACCGGATTGGGAAGTTTTTCCAGCCTTAATCAAAGGCTTTCTAGCAGGCAGTCGAGTAGCAGCGGAGGGTTCAACGAGCTTGATGTTTATTTACTTCATGGTTGCAAGGAAATTGAGTATTTTGGAAGCGATCAACTACTGCCATTTTGGAAGGATCAACAAGCACAGTTTCCAGTTTTAGCAAAAATGGCGCGGGATATTCTAACTATTCAAGCATCATCTGTTGCTTCAGAAAGCGCGTTTAGCCAAGGAAGATTACAAATTGGAGATCATAGACATTCATTGAAGGAAGAAGCAATGGAGACGGCCGTATTATTCAGAGATTGGATTAGATCGGAGCGAAGAAATTTTAGATTTGCAGAAGATCAAGTAGCCGATGCAGAAGCATCATCAGAAATTTTATCAGGCGATGGAAGTTTGGACAATGAAACTGAATATGAACAAGATGACTCTTTGCCACCGGTTCCTCCAGAGGTGCCAGACGAAATTATTCAGAAAATGAGAAGTTTTTTTATTAATATGTAGTTTTTGCAATTTAATATCTATGTACTTTGCAAAAAATCAACCATTATCCATTATTCAATAAAATGCGTTACGCCTTGCTATTAAGTAAATCCTTTGTTATATTCTCAAGTATCCTTTGCTATTAAGTTACCTCTTTGCAATTCAATACTAAAATACTAAATACTAAAATACTATACTAAATACTAAAATACTAATATACTAAATACTAAAAACTAAAAACTAAAAACTAAATACTAAATACTAAAAACTAAAATACTAAAATACTAAATACTATTATACTACTAACTTAGTATTAACTATTAAGTTTGAAAAAATAACAATTTACTTACATTATACTAGATTACTAAGTTTTATAAAAAATACTCAATTATACTTTTATAATACTAAAATACTACATTACATAATAGTTAATATTTTAATACTAGATTACTAGTATTATATAAAAGTTATTAAATAAAACTAAAATTTAAACAAAACAAATAACCAAAAAACAAAAAACAAAAAACAAAAAAAAAATAAAGAAAGCGACAAAACCGGGCCGGACCGGACCGGAACCGGACCGGACCGGCCCACTTCAAATTTATGTCCAAATCCGCTCCATTTTGAAAAATAGCCGTTGGCAACGGCCATAAACGGCTGTTTTTCCCACCCCCACACCCATAAACGCCCCTACAACCCTCCCATACCTATTTTGCCTATAAATACTCCCATATTTCATCAAATTAATAACAATTCAATATTTTCTATTCATTTCTCTTAAAAAAAGGCTATTTTATTAAATTTTCTATCAACATGGCTGCAAATGCAAATAATGCAAATCAAGTTCAAGGTGCTACTAACGTAGGTCCGTCTGGTGCTCCAAAAAGAACTAAATGATCCGAAGTTTGGGAATTTATCACAAAAAATAATGATACCGGCAAAGCTCAATGTACTCTTTGTCAGAAAGTTTGGAATTGGGAAGATGGAACAAATACTGGAGGGACAATGAGGTTTAAGACCCACTTGGAAAACCATCATGACCCCGAATGGGCAGCTCGTGCTGGTGGCAAATATCTGCAACCACGTGATGATTGAGTTGAGTCAGTGTTGAGTCGCTGAACTTGAAAATTTATGTATTTTTCTAATTTCTAGTCTATTTTCATGTTTTTATTTTCTAATTATGCATTTTCATTTTCCAACATAATGTACTGTGTGTATTGTTGAATAATATATGTGTTTTGTGTTGTTTATTTAGATTTTAGTATTTTAAAAAATAAAAAATTTAATTTAAAACAAAAAAAAAAAAAAATTAACGAACCGAACCGAACCGGATCAAACCGGACCGGGACCGGCACAATATCCGGCTGCCGGTTCCGGTTCCGATCCGGCATTGGTGCAATTGCACCGGTGCATCGGACCGGAACCGGGCCGGTGACGGATTTTTTTTTCAACAAAACATCGGACCGGACCGGACCGGACCAGCCGAACCGGGACCGGGCCGGACCGGGTCAATAGACAGCCTTAGCTACAAACAAACCCATTTGTAATAAAACTACCATTAGAAGAAAAAAAAATTAGAAAAAGAAGAAAAAAGAGATGAAGCGGACCCATAAAAATTTTGATATCTCTACCACCTTCTCTGGACAAAGCAAACACATTATCAACAAAATCACATTTTCGAACCAAATTTAAAAATGAAGAAGAATTATGAACCGACCATAAAACCTCTACCTTGTTTGGACAAAATTTGAGAACATATTGATGATGAATACCAATATAAAAAAACTAAGGAAATGGGAGAAGAGATTAGAGATTATCGTAAGAAACTGATAGCAATGAGATAAAAGAAAAGAAATAGGAAGAAAAAGGAAAAGAAAAAAAGTAAAAGATATAGTTTTAATGAAAAAAATTGAAAATAACTAACATTTGAGGCTTCCCACGCGCCCTATTTTTTGGTGCACCCTAAACATGTGCCACGTGGAGCCAAAAGATGGTGTTTATACAACTTCATACAACTATAAGGGGGGTAGTAGGACCGCCACAAAATTTGAGTATCATCTTGAATTAGTAATAGTTCAAAAGGAACATTAGTCATTTTGCCTAGTATGTATATGTATTAATATGTATGTATAAATCAGGATAAGCATATAGATTCAAATGAAATGGTGAAGTTCCGAGTCACGATAACACAATGTTATCAATATTTTGACACCGCATCAGACCGCATCAATTTACAATACATTTTATTAAGAAAAACATTTCACTTAAATTGAGAAAATAGTTAAAAATTACAGGGGAGTAATTCCAGAAGCAAGAGCAGTGACAAAAGCCTGCGTAGATATGACAAAATATGTCGATGATTCGGCGGAGGTTTGAGCAGATACGGCAGCTCGGAGCAGCTGTAATTTCCTACTAATCATAATAAATTAAATTCGCAATTAAACTCACCGTAAAGTTTGACTCGATTAAAAACTAATAACATATTTATGATAAATTTAACATATTCAAAGCACATTGCAAAAACACAAAACAAAATCAAACGATTAAAAAAATTGAGTCTATCTTTGTAGTTTTAGTATGAAGTTTTTCAGTGACTTCTCCAAGAAGCCAGATGCGGCTGCCCTAAGCTTTGTCGGACAAAGCTTCAGACATCAATTTTTGACTAAGCAAGGTTATTAACGTATCGATTCTCCAAAAACATACTGTAACATGACTGAAAAATAGATATAAATCGTCAGGCACAAAAATTGACGGAAAAATCAAACAGTATTTCCATCGCATATCAAATTAAATGCAAAAAACACAGAACATATATTACACACCATTTCATTGAAATTAGTTAGAATTGGAGGAAAAGAATTTCGAATTTC
This sequence comes from Petunia axillaris subsp. axillaris, assembly GCA_029990575.1. NCBI lineage: Eukaryota > Viridiplantae > Streptophyta > Magnoliopsida > Solanales > Solanaceae > Petunia > Petunia axillaris. Next base: position 3,110,850 of record JARKNS010000001.1, on the reverse strand, counting down.
AAAATCATTTCTCAAAAACATGTGGGAGATATGAAATATTCTGAAATTTTTTCAAAGTTTATGTTATTTATAGATTATACTATTCACGAGCCAACAACAACAACAACAACAACAACAACAACATACCCAGTGTATTCTCACAAGTGGACGAGTCCAATAACAAGCCCAAATAAATTTTTTAATGGCTTAACCTAATGATTATAAGGTGAAATATTCTAAAATATTTCTAGGCCCAATATAACGTCTTACCCGTCCCAATATAGTGTCTTACATAGTATGGTTCACGATGATTATAAGGTGAATTGCATAAATGCTTCTCTTTTGGCAGCATAGTACAAATTTAGTTTCCGCAAAAAAAAAAATCTTGAAAAAATGGCCACTTTTTGCCATTTCTTTAATACTTTTGTTAATTGGGTAAAAAATATAAAATAATTGCGCAGAAAGTGTCCATTTGCATTAAAAAAAATTGAATTAATATAACATTAAAAACAAGTATATATTTTTAAAATGGACTTGATATAACCAAAAAAAATTAAAAGTTGGTGCTTTAAAAAAGATGGAGAAAACAAGAAACGCCCAAAATCAAAATAGGTGATTTTGATTTAAGTTTGTTGCATCATCTTGGTATCAGAACCAGGTATTGGATTTTTCTTACACTCCAAGTCCTTGGTTTAACTCCTTCCAGTCCATTTTATTTGATAGGTTTGACTTTGCACACACCTTAAGAAATCATAAATAGGCATAGTATTTTTACTAATTTACCTTTTTTCTTTTCTTGGTATTTTCAAGAAGGACTTTTTCAGTATCATTTAATAAGGGTATTATGGGAAAGAAATGGTAAAATTTACATTGATATTCTAAATTATCAAATATTTTGGACCTTCTAAAAATGAAATACCTATCAATTAAAATGGACCGGAGGGAGTATTATTTTTACACAAAATAAATAAATAAAAAGATTTCAAAATTTTCTAGTATTGTTAGGGTTTCCATCTTAATTTGGTGTTTTTTTTTGTAAGATTGAGAATCTCTTCATTCAGATCTTTCTTTTGATATCCCTTTAAAGATGAGAAGGTGAAAAGTCTTTTATTTTTATTTTTTTTATTTTTATGTTGTCTTCCTAATGTGTGTCTAAAATCTGGTATGAATTAGTTGAAGTTGGATTAAAGTGTTCTTAGAAACATTCATGGTGTTCATCTAGTGCTCATCCAATTTTTATATTTGCTTATGGAAGGATTGTTAAATTTGATTTATTTGATTTGAGATAAGCATTAAGGGAAATCAAAATCTATTTTTTTGCATGTTAAAGGGTTTAGAGGCAAACAAAGAGTCTAGCCAATAATTGGCACAAGTTCCCTAGTCAGTTTTTTGGGAGAGTAAAAGTCACTTTGGAGAAAAATTGTCCAAGTTTCCAATCACCTCTTGGGAAAATGAGAAATCAAGTGTGCAAGTCCCAAGTCATCTCTTGGAAAGGGAAGAAGATATTATTGAAAGTTGTAGTAATTAAAATCCAAAAGAAGTTTGTCAAAGGAGATTAATTCGTGAGACTTAGAGGAGGGAGCTGCCTTGTATGTTTGAAGGGAGGGTTGGGAACCTTCTTTATCATTTCTTTTTGAAATTGCTTCTAACTAGTATTTATTGAGTAATTACCTACTCAAAGTTTATTGTTTGACTCAAGTGTACCACATTTAAAGAGTCTTCTGACTATAGAGTTCCATAATTTTACTCGAATCATGAAGTGGTAGTGTCTCTTGTATAACTTGTAGAGATTGAAAAGGGTCAATTCTGAGGAAGCCAAGTGATGCTGGTTTGAGTGAACCAAACTTATTGCATACTTGAACTAACCGAGTACCACCACAAATATAGTAAGGGAGCGACTAAGGTGATTTCTAACTCATAACCTTTATTTGAGTTTTGTTGTGCAGGTATGATGGCTGCGATAAATAATATGTCCGCTCGAATGTATGCAAGTATCCTTTGAACAAGAGAGGGAACCATTATTTCTAAGGGAAGAAGAAAAAGAGTGCCTAAGCCAAGGTTTCACAAAATTAAGGTAATGTTTGTGGCTATAGTGGCTTTTATCTAGAGCTTGACGATTTGTGTGAAGCCACATTTCTTTCTCCTTAAGCGCTTGATTGGTTGAATTTGACTTGGGGTGAGAAAATGACACTCATATCGCTATAACGGGTATAAAGTTAAGTGGATGGTCAAGGTGATAATATCTCATGAAGATTATTGATAATATGCCAAATTGATGCATAATTGAGTGTGTTTTACCCATACTTTAGTGTGTGTATTAACGTTTGATGCTAGATATGACTCGAATTGAGCTAATGTGTTGTGGTTTTAGGTCTAGGAGGCTAAGGATGCCAAAGGAAGATGAATTGCGCGAAAATGGAGCCAAAAAGCAAAATCTAAAGGAATTTAACGATGTGGTGCGTCGTATGACCATAGCACAGCCCCGATGCGAAATATTGATGAAGATAAATATTCTCGAGGCAGTGAGATAACTCTCCATCGCATAGCCATCGCATGGGAGAAGAGAAAAATGATCCTGAGGGGGTTTGGAGTCACTATGCGTCGCACAGGACAAGGGATGATGTTCCAGGAACCTTGTGTTGTAGTTGTGCTTCGGACAACTATAATAAATTATTTAGGGAAGAAGAGCAAGGTAAGTTCGGGAACAATGACCCCTTGTCGTGGTCATGTGGGTAGTCCAATTTATCATCTTTTGTTAACTTAGAAAAGTAACTCAGGATAGTTATTGCTTGTAATTGGAAAATACTAGCGGTAAACTAGGAGCTCACGATCATTAGGGATATTCAAGCGAGATTGAGTGTGTATTATTCGATGCATCACTCTGACAAATAAGAATGCCATGTCCTAGGTATTTTAATATTGAAATCTGCTATAGTTTTTATTACGTGTTTTTAGTTTTCCCTATTTACTTCTAGTTTTTACATCAAAAATCATTTTAGTTTACTTTTGAAGTTGTTTGAACGTGAACTTGGTAAAAGTTAAGCTACGAATTACAGTTTGCTCCCTGTGGGATTCCACCCCGGACTTGTTAAACCGAGTTATATTTGCAGTGACCACTTATCATTTTTAAGACGTGTTTTGGGCATGATCAAATTTTGGCGCCATTGCCAGGGAGCATCATTTTAGTTTGTATCTTTCAAATAATAGCTACAAATAGTAGTTTAAGCAATTTCTACGTTAGTCATCTTGATTTTAACTTTTAGCTTGTGTTTGAATAGGTGTATGCCCTTAAGAAGTTCGAAATCTTCCGGACTATTTCAACTGGATCCAGAAATCGAGAGGACATTCAAGGCCTTGAACAGGGCCAATAGGAACAAACATCCACCAGTTCAACAAGAATTAGGGAGGGAAGTTGAGATGGCTGACAATGCAGACGCAGCTCTGAATAACTGGGCTCAGCCTACGGCTGATAACCTGGCAACTGTCATTGTTGTACCCACTATTGAAGTAGAGAATTTTCATATCACAAACACTTTGTTGAACCTGCTTCAAAACAAAGGGCAGTAAGCTGGGAATGAAAATGAAGACCCACAACAGCATCTTCAGAACTTTTTGTCTGTTTGTGCTACATAAAAGCAAGCTGGTGTGTCACCTGATGCAATTAGGTTTCTATTGTTCCTATTTTCAATCACTGGAGATACAATGGCGTTGTTGAACTCACTTCCAATTAATTCCATCACTACATGGTATGAGTTGGTTAAGCTGTTTCTGAAGAAGTTCTTCCCGCCTAACAAAACTGCAAGGTTGAGTGATGAAGTACTGATGTTCAGGCAGAAGCCTTTGGAGTCGATGCAAGAAGCTTGGGGACGATTTAAGGGATTATTGCTTAAGTGTACTCACCATGGGATTCCAGAGCAGATGCTGGGACAGAGTTTTTATATGGGTCTGAATGATAATTTGAAGGAAAATGTGGATGCTTCTGCGGGTGGAGCATTTTTGAGCAAAAATTTTGCGGAAGCTAGACAATTGTTGGAGACTGGCACAGAAGTCGAGCTGGTCAACAAGGGATTCATCTATAGCACCAATTGTTCATTTAGTTGCAGTTAATCCAAATTCGTCAAAAGATGAGCAGTTGGCTGCAATGATGACTCAATTGCAATTCTTGACAAAGAAACTTGATGAAGTGGAAACCAAACAAGTTCATATACTTGATGCTACAAATGGTGAATTGTACGCCCCATGCGCTAGGCAACAGGTACCCGATCCAGTTTACAGCGAGTTTGATCCTCAGACTCAGGCTTATAGTGAAGATGTCAATTATGTGAACAACTATGGTAGCCAGAGACAAGGAGCACATCAATGGGGACAACATCCTCAGCAAATACAATATCGACCTGCAGCACCACAGGGTCAAACAGTGCCCCTGAGGCAAGTTGGGTACAATTAGCAGGCTTAGCAGCAGAGATATGTACCACCACCGCAGCCAGTAGCAATTCAAAAAGATGACAGTTTGGCAAGAATTGAAGGCATGTTTCAACAGTTGGTGGGTATTCAAGGTAAAATGCAGGAGCAGCTGACGACTTATGGCACTGCTATTAAAAACACTGAGACACAATTGGGTCAGATTTTTAAGGCTCTAAACAACAGACCCCAAGGAGCTTTGCCTGGTGATACCATTGTAAATCCTAAGACAACGAGCAGTTGATGGTAGTGAGTCTCAGGAATGGATGAGATTTAGATAGAGAGCAAGAGCTTCAGCGGGCCAATAATGATGATTTACAGCATGTACCAGTCAGAGTAGATATTGATGAGCCTCTTAATTTGACAGAGGTGGAAGTTCAGTAGGCGCATGCAGAAAAACCTAAGGCAAAAGAAGCTGAACCAACTCCAAAAGTAGAAGCAGAAAAGGCACCTGAGCAAGATACTTCCATTGTCAATGGGAGAAAGAGACCATCTCCTCCCTACCCTCAGAGATTGACAAAGCACCAGAAGCAGGACCAGTACAGAAAATTTATGCAGATGCTGAAGCAGATTCAAGTGAATATTCCTCTGATAGATGCAATCAATGAAATGCCAGGATATGCCAAGATGATGAAGGACTTGCTGTCAAGAAAATTTAAATTTCAGGATTTGGCTACTGTTACACTGACACATGCTTGTAGTGCAGTTGTGACACGACTTGTGGCTCAAAAGTTGACAGACCCAGGCAGTTTCACCATAGCTTGCACCACTGGCAATCATACATTTGGCAGAGCTTTGTTAGATTTGGGTGCCAATATCAATTTGATGCCTCTGGCTATTTACAAGAAGTTGGGAATTGGCAGAGCAAGACCAACATCTATGAGCCTGCAATTAGCTGACAAGAGTTTGAAACGAGCTGCAGGGATTATTAATGATGTACTTGTGCAGGTTGATCGCTTTGTATTTCCTACTGACTTTGTGATTCTCGATTCCCAAGTAGATGAAGAGGCCTCATAATTTTAGGGAGGCCTTTCTTAGCTATAAGCAAGGGTATAATTGATTGTGAGGCAGGAGAGATGAAAATGAGATTAAATGATGAAGAAGACATCTTTAATGTGCAGAAATCCTTGAAAAGACCCAGCGAGTTTGCCAATTGTTCAATAGCAGAGCTGGTGGAGTTGAATGAAGTTGTAGATGAGATGTATTATCCTAGTGATCCTTTGGAGGCATCTATCATGAACATGGATATGATTGATGGAGACGAGTTGGCAGAGTGGGTCCTTGCACTTAAAGGACAAGGTTACTGGTATAGAGAGCCCCAGTTTGAACCACTCAACCTGGCTCAAAGAGAAACACCACCTGCAAAACCCTCCATTGAGGAGCCACCAAAGCTGGAGCTTAAGACGTTGCCTCCACACCTCAGGTATGTATTCTTGGGACATGAATTCTACTTTACCTGTTATTATCTCATCCTCTTTGTTAGATGTGCAGGTAGTACAGTTGTCACAGGTGTTGAAAGATTGTAAGCAAGCTATTGGCTGGACCATTGCTGATGTAAAGGGGATTAACCAAACTGCATGTATGCATAAAATTCTATTTGAGGAAGGCCACAAACCTTCAATAGAACCCCAGAGAAAGCTAAATCCCAACATGAAGGAGGTGGTGAAAAAAGAAGTGATTAAGTGGGTTGACGCGGGCATCATCTTTTCTATATCTTACAGTACTTGGGTGAGCCCCATCTAATGTATTCCAAAAAGGGGGGTGGGATGACTGTGGTGTAGAATGAAAATAATGAGCTTATACTCACTCGAACTGTTACTGGTTGGCATATTTGCATGGATTACAGGAAACTGAATAATGCCACCAGGAAAGATCACTTTCCATTGCCGTTTATTGATCAGATGTTGGATAAACTGGCAGGAAAGTCGCACTTTTGCTTCCTAGTTGGTTACTTAGGGTATAATCAGATTTATATTGCCCCTGAGGATCATGAGAAAACCACTTTACTTGTCCGTATGGCTCCTTCGCTTTCAAAAGGATGCCGTTTGGGCTTTGTAACACGCCAGCCACTTTCCAGAGGTGCATGATTGCAATCTTTTCTGACATGGTGGAGGACATACTGGAGGTGTTCATGGACGATTTTTCATTGGTGGAAAATTCGTTTGATGAATGCTTGATTAACTTGAGAAGGGTGCTACACAGATGTGTTGAAACAAATTTGGTTCTAAATTGGGAAAAGTGCCACTTCATGGTACAAGAGGGGATCGTGTTGCGACACCATGTGTCTAGCAAAGGGATTGAGGTAGATTGCGCTAAAGTAGAAGTAATTTAGAAGTTTCCACCACCTACATCAGTTAGAGCAGTTAGGATTTTTCATGGACATGGCGGATTTTATAGACGGTTCATCAAGGACTTTTCTAAAATTGCTAATCCTTTATGTAATCTGCTGGAAAAAGATCACCCATTTGTCTTTTCGGATGAATGCAGGTTAGCATTTGAAGAGTTGAAACAGAAGTTGGTGTCAACACCTATCATTGTGCACCTGACATGCAAGCACCGTTTTAACTTATGTGTGATGCTAGTGACTATGTGGTTGGTGCAGTATTGAGGAAGAGAAAAGACAAGATTATGCATCCCATATACTACGCTAGTCGAACTATGAGTGGAGCCCAATTGAATTACACTACTACGAAGAAGAAGATGTTGGTTGTAGTGTTTGTTTTTGACAAGTTTAGATCATATTTGGTGGGCTCCAAAGTTATTGTGCATATGGACCACCAAGCTATCCAACACCTGGCTGAAAAGAAGGATTCCAAGCCACGATTAATTCGTTGGGTACTCTTATTGCAAGAGTTTGACTTGAAAATCAGAGATAGAAAAGGTACTGAAAACCAGGTTGCATACCACTTGTCTAGTTTAGAGGGAGTAGAGAAGAAGATAGAAGTGGAGGACATTATAGAGACCATTCCTGATGAACAGTTACTGGCAGGATCACTTGAGGAGGTACTAAGGTATGCTGACATTGCTAACTTTCTGATAAGCGGTATCGATCCTTCTGATTTCTCTTCTGTACAAAAGAAAGGGTTTTATAGAGATTATCATTCTTGTTTCTGGGATGAGCCTTATCTGTTTAAAATTTGTGTTGACAATATGATCCGGAGGTGTGTCCCCGAGATAGAAAAATCTATTTTGCAGGCTTGTCACTCTTCACCATATGGAGGACACTTTGGGGGAGTAAGGACAATATCAAAGTTCCTAGAGTCTGGATTTTACTCGCCAACATTATTCAAGGATGCACATAATTGGGCCAAGAGTTATGATGAGTGCCAGCGCAACGGTAATATTTCCCACCGTCATGAAATGCCTTGAATCCACTCCAAGAGGTTGAGGTGTTTGACGTGTGGGGAATAGATTTTGTGGGACCATTTGTCAGTTCCTATGGCAATAAATACATACCTGTGGCTGTAGATTATGTACCGAAGTGGGTGGAAGCTGTAGCACTTCCAACAAATAATACTAAGAGAGTTATTGGATTCCTGAAAAAGAACATCTTCACCTGCTTTGGCACTCCGAGGGTCATTATTAGTGATGGTGGGACTCACTTCTGCAATCAAGCGTTTGCAAAGTACTCCCTCCATTTCAAAAAGGATGAACCTTTGCGGAGTACAAGGGTCAAATTGACTAATTTTCAATGGAAATTTGCACATTGAATTTTTAAACTTTTCTAAATAAAATTTACATATTTAGAAACTACATGAAAAATACTATAAGTCACAATAGTTAATAGTTCAAAATAGTAAGAAAATATTTATAAGACATGTGGTCAAACATAATCTTATTTGACCCTTCAAATAGTAATAGGTTCATCCTTTTGAAACAGACGGAGTAGTTGAGTAAGTACGGTGTTCATCATAAAGTCGCTACTCTGTATCACCCTCAGACTAGCAGGCAAGTGGAAGTCTCCAACAGAGAGAAAAAGAGTGTGCTGACCAAGATAGTGAACGGAAATAGGACCGGCTGGTCAAGGAACTTAGATGATGCACTCTGGGCGTATCGAACGGCCTTCAAGACACCAATTGGCATGACGCCATGTAAATTGGTGTTTGGTAAGGCTTGTCACTTGCCGGTTGAGCTAGTGCATCGGGCCTTTTGGGCGATGAGGACACTGAACCTTGACATGAAAGCTGCAGGAAAAAGTAGAGTGAATGAGTTACATGAGCTTGATGAATTACGCTTCTATGTGGTTGGGAGTGCCAGGATGTACAAAGAGAGAATGAAGCGAATGCATGACAAACATATCATAGACCAAAACTTTGAGCCAGGTGATAGAGTTCTTTTGTACAACTCTAGATTGAAGTTATTTCATGCTAAGCTGAGAACAAGATGGTCAGGTCCGTTCAGAGTTGTGCAAGTTTTGCCACATGGAGTGGTAGAGGCTGAAGTTGAAGATGGATCCCATAGATTTCGTATCAATGGGCAAAGATTGAAGCTCTACTATGGGACATTGGAAGAGGGTAGACTCGTGTCTGTTCTCTATTTAGATTAACCTTGAAAAAAGAAATCCAGTCGTGCGGCGACATTAAATCAGGCGCTTCTTGAGAGGCAACCCAAGTCCTATACAATTTTTTTTTTTTAAAGAGGAAGAAAAAAAATAGAAAAGAAAAAAAGAGAATAAAAAAATAAAAAGACAAAATAGAAAAAGAGTCGAGTCACGACATTAACTATGGCGCTGCGTGGGAGGCAACCCACGATTTTAATTCGTATTTGTATATTTTACCTTTCATTATTTTTCTTATTAGGAATTAACTTTTTGATGAGTTGTGTAGGATTAATAGCGGAGAAATCATAACCAATAGCTCAAAGGAATGCCGGGTGGAAGTTTCAAGGTTTATGTGCCGCATAATTATAGCGCACGTATGAATTTTTTTGGGATCAATTTACGTTGATATACAGTGAGCTAAGTGCCTAATGCGCAACTATCGCGCAAGAATTTTGAAAATCCCTGGGGAAATACTCCAAATCTGTGCATCGCACAACTAACGCACAGGTGCTGCTATTTTTCTGAGAAATTGGCAAAACGGGACAGTGAGTTAAGGCCAAATCGCATAGCTATCGTGCAAAACACAAAAAATTTCCCTGGAAGAATTATTTTCTCCTGTGCATCGCAAAGATATAGAATAGAACATGTATTTAAATTTTTCCTAAGTATACAATATTAGTCCCTGTTATTTCATATTGCCACACGCACATATTCCCCCCTTCTCTCCCCGTCGATCCCACCCTCTCTTCACTGCCGGCAACCTAGCGCCACTACCACCACCTGCGTACAGTCGTCTTAGGTAAGTCCATCTCCCTCCTCTATTATTTACTCCCCCACCTCGTCCTTTTTCACTTCTGTTCCCCTCCCCTCCAGTCAACCACAACCCTCCCATTCCCCTTTTTTGCAAATTCTAGGGTTCCACCAGTCATGGTCGGACCCTAGGCGATGCTTCCCCTTGTGTTTGCAGTGCGGCCAATGTAACCAGTTTTGGAGGCCTGAATTTGTAAACCCTAGCTTTTATTGTTGTGATTACTGGGGTGGTGATTGATTTCTTCTAAGTCGACACAATTTGGATCAATTTAGAGTGCCTACTGTTGTACCTTGTACTGCTGCATGCACTTCTCATTAGCGAAAGTTCTTCCTATTATCTCATGGTTGTAACAGTGTGTTTGTGAGCGAGCAATAGCAAAGTCGACATATTCATCCATTGGAGCTTTAATCTATTACAACTCTGCACACATGCTTATGCTTATCTCTTAATTTTGGTTTATGACTTGCATTGTTATGTGGTTTATTGAGAAAAAGAAAATGTATGTGGCTTACCACTACCTTTTGAATTGTCTGGTTAAGTTGATTTACCAAACTGTAATGTGCCTGCAAGTCACTTCAATGGTATAACTGTCGAGGGGAAGTTTGAAGTACCCTTACGTGGTTGCGCTCTTTCATATGTTTCATTGCTTGATTTGTTTCTTTCATGTTAATGCCATGAGAACTATCAGGCAATGCTAGCCGTGTCTCATCTACTGGTTGGGAAATACTCACTATGCTACTTTGCTTTGTGCGAATTTTTCTTTTATGAGACCATGGCAGATATGAGTATTTTAGATGGCTTACTGTGTGTGCTCTATTTCAGTCACTAATGCGGGGTGGCTTGACTTGTTATGGTCTTGTTATGTGATTGTGTAGCTGTAGTTGATGAGTGCCCACTACTGTGAGAGAGGACTTTTGAACTGTGCGTATGGAATGTAAATGTATACCATTGAACCTGATGCACCTTTATGTTTTGTTTCTTCTACCTATGCTAGCATTCTTTTCTGAAACTAAAATATTCATTAGCTAGAATTGCATCATGTTATGGAGTTGGTATCATCTAAGAGTGTAAGCTGTTGTGGTTGCATTGTAAATGCTTAAGGTCGTTCTATGGCTAGTTTCTCACCACTAGTATCCAATCTACTGTATAACGGTTGTTGTTACTGTCTCTTTTGTAGTCTGTAGTGCATGTCTATGTCATTTTCTCTATGTTAGTGCCCTGTTCTTGTTTCGACCAGTTAGTATGAGCCAATGAGAAGACCCTTGAGTACTATTAAACTGTTGCTCATTTGTGAATTTTTTGGGACGTCTGATGTACCTATGGATATAACATACTCTAACTAACTTGTTTCTTAGGGGTTCCATATTTTCATGCCTCGAACAGGACACTCACCTTATGCCTTTTGCAGGTACTTTCCATGGCTCCTAAGGCAACATCTTCATCATTCAGGCCATCTAAGGCCTCCGCTAGAGCAGCACCTAATGACAAAACCAAGAAAAAAGTTGCTCCAAGAGAGAGAGCTGCTGCCTTGCAACAGAACAAGAAACAAAAAGTGGCACCTCCCAAGTTTGCAAGTGATGTTGCCAAAGAACGGTTTGAGATGGTAAAGAAGAAAAAGTATCTTCCAGAACGTGCCATAGATGCTGAGAAGATAAGGAAGAAATACATGGAGGTTTGGAAAGATTTAGTAGAAAGACGTGAATGGAGTCCTTTGTTTGCACCCGCTGGCCCTGCAAATCTCACTAAAGTTCATGAATCATATGCCAATTGGGGTGACACATTCAATAGCTCATGCACCGTCAGAGAGAAAGAAGTGGCAGAAACGGCGCAGGCTCTTAATGATTTTTTGGGATTGCCTCAAGTGACTGAGGGCATGGATTGAAAGCTTCAATGTTATTACATCAAGGTTCGTGAGGTGGTCTATGGCAATAAATAGAGAGCTAAATGGCATCCCAAGGGCCTGACCAAGCATCATGAGCTTCGTATAGTTATTTTACCAAAGAAGCCCGAGTTTACTTGAATTTTATTTGCAACAGGTTGATGCCTTACAAACACTTTACTAATGTGAGGCGCACTCGACTCTTCCTCACCTATGCTTTGATGATGCACCTCCCTGTTGATGTCGATAGTCTCATGGTTCAAGAGATGAGACGGACACTAAAGTGGCCCAGATATCGACTTTTCTATGCCAACACACTCACTAGTTATATGCAGAAGTTAGGTGTACCTAACCAAACTCTTGATAAGAAGATGCCAGCTGAGACAAAGGTTGATAAGTACTGCACTGTTAGGGGCCCTATCGTCTCTGTGACGTTGCATGTTGAGCAGAAACTTGATGTGCTCGTGGAGTCTGACAAGAGGAAATGGGTTTTTTTCAAGTTCGTGGCAAGGGAGTTGGGAGTTACCCGGGCAGAAATAGGTGAGTTTGATGCTTCCATGCCATTTAGTGCTGAGGCGCGCTCTGCCTTCGGCCTTGATGATACTGAGGAGTTACACCCGTCTGATGATAAGCTCACTCCGGCTGAGGTGGCAGTGGAGGATGACGAGAGTGATGATGACATTGATGCTGATGAGCTTGCTCTCGCTCGGGCTATTGTTTCTACTTCTACTGACCCTATTCTAACTGCTCCACCTGTGGGTGGTGTTGATGATGCTGAGGATGAGCCCGGCTATGAGGCCGATGGTAATGCTGATTTTGATCCAGCAACGTAGAGGGAGTATTTTTTCACCCCTTGTTTTCTATTTTGTTTTTGTAGCAGTGGGGACACTGCTATTTCTTAAGTGTGGGGTGGGAGATTTATTTGCTGGATGACTGTACTTATGTAGATATTTGCTGTTCTTTTTATTTGGTCACTTGACTGTTTTTGATTTGTTTCTTGCTTTTATTTTTGATGGGTCTGTAATATTATGAATGTTATGTCCTGTAGTAGTTTTAGTAAAAGTAATATTGAGTAGTCGTTAAATTTTAGTCTCATTAGTACTTTTATTGTTAAATTAGTGTAGTGATAACCTCGTGGATTTTCTTGGCTTTGGTTCTTTCTCACAGAGTTTTTCTTTTTGAACCAAGCGATTTTTAGGTAGTACATAAAAAAAATATTGAAAAAAAATACAAAAAGGAGAAAGGAAAGGTTAAGAGAAAAACAAGAGCAAGTGAGAGAATTTAACCTTGAAAAGCAGTATTTTATGCTCGGACCCCCTTTCTCAGCTCATAATTGATTATTGAAGATTAAAATTAAGTGAATCATGGATTCCATGTATATAGTGAGGTGAGGTTCTTGTATGTTCTATGTACGCATTGCAGTCTAGAACTTGCCCGGCTTTTCCTTGAAGCAAAATCCTAGGATATTCTTGACTTAGGAGAGGATTGTAGGCCTTGTTTGTTTAGTCACTTTTTCCTAAATAGAACTACTAATGATTGTAAATTCCCTAGACAGCCCCTTTGAGCCTAAAATATTACCTTTCTTTGACAACCCAAAAAGGACCCTATAGCCTGTGAATTTGATTATCCAGTTTTTCACCTTGTTCTCTAATGACGGTCCTTACTTGAACTTAGTGAGAGTAACTAGTGTATTGATGGAAGTGTGTTGGAAGTTAGATGAAAAAAGGCACAAATTATGCCTTAGTGTTTGAAACTGTGCCCAGAAAAAAAAAAATAGTGTTGGGTTTGTGAAGTATGTGAAAAATAAAAGAAGAAGGAAAATGTTTGATGTTGGGGCGTGACAAAAAAACACAAAAACAAAAAAACAAAAAGAAAAGTTGAAAAAATAAACAGAAAATTCAGGGTCTTTGGGAAGTTACAAAAGAAGTGGAAATTTGGTAAGACATTAAAGTGAAGATGGTTGAGCTTAATAGTTTTGTAGTGGTAGTGTCATAGGGACATAGTCACTTTTAGCCATATTATCACTCCCGTCTCTGAGCCTACATTACATCCAAATGAAAAGTCCTACTTGATCCTGATTTGACATATCTACATTAGTGGAGAGTGACAAAAGGGCAAGTATATGGTACAATTGTGTGTGCATGTGAAAGTCTTTTCTGAGTGTGAGACATAACATGAGTGATAGTGGGGCGATTCTTTGATTGTAAGGTACATTGGAGTCTGTGCAGTGCAAGGTTTCAGTTGTCAATACTTGATTATGAGCGAAAGAATAGGTGTTGCAGTCTATGGTTGATGTCTGTACATAACTGCCTGACAGGATATGTGAATGATCTTGCTTGCTAGTGACATCTGTTGGAGTTTTGTGTTTGCTCGAGGACGAGCAAAAGCTTAAGTGCAGGGCGGTGATAATGTTGAACCCCAAAAATTACCCCCGAGAAGGATAAATTCCGGAATATCGACAGGATGGGCTAACTCTTTTGGAGTTTTTGGAGTCGCCACCCAATTTAAGAAAAACAGGGAACCAAATTAACAAATGCGTGCAAAAACTCTGTTTTTATAAAAAAGACGGTATTTCTTTCAGAGATTCTAAAGGTAAGAGGTTTTATTAATTTCGGAAGAAGGTTTTTAAGGCACTTCCAAAATTCCGTAAAATACGGTTAATCCGACAGGTTTCCAAATATTTACAAGTGCACTTCTTTCAAAGAATTATTTAAAATAGTAATAATAATAATAATAAGAATAATTAATTGAATAAAAGCTTATTTGCAAAATATTCTTTTACTTGCACGCATTTGCTAAGACGGCCCCAATTTGCAATAAATTAAATAACGACTTCACAATAAAAGGCAATAAACATAAAGCAAAAGCGACATACCAAGCAATCAAATATTATTGATAAATAAATATTTTACGCATTTTATTTACATAAATATTTCTAAGGAAAGTAATGCAAAGTTAAAGATAAAACCCAAGAAAATGATCAACTCGCGGGAGCCTTGGATTTTCTAAAATTCATAAGTCTCATTTCTGAATGCTCGGGTCCGAATTCAATCCCCAAATGCCTTCAATGCAATGGACTATTCTCATTCGTGAGTTAGCCAAATTCGTCCATAAATTATTCGTACCAAAATGTACCTCGCAAAACAAACAAGTAAAATTGGATTAGTACAATAATAAGGTATAATAATTAATGAAATAAAATAACAATAATAAAGTAATAAAGTAATAATAATAATAATAATAACAATAATAATATATAATAATATATAATAGTAGTAATAAAATAATAATAATAGTAAAGGGGATTGTTTTTGCAAAATTTAGGCTCAGGTTTGTATGGCGCGTCATGTAGAGTCTCGGGGTTTGGTACGGCTGCAAACACAGAGCCCGGGCCGGTTGCCACGCCAAGTGCCAAACCCATCACTCTATTCGACTTGCTTTGCATTAATTTCATACATTCATCATCGCCTTTTGCTTTAGGGACACGGAAACGGGACGGTTCAAGTATAGTATTATGTTCAAAATCCGTCAATTCCTTGTGTAGGCCTCAATACGTATATATGTATTTTTTTCACTGGCTATTAGCGTAGTATTTGTTCAAATCAGCTCAATATTCCATAATGGATACAATTTATCCCAAATGGATGGGCATTCAGAAAATCCAGTCAATGCACACGGTAGTCCAATCATGTAAACGGGTCAAATGGCATAACAAAGCCAATGAGTCAAAGCTTCCCACGAAATACCCAATCACAGTAAACGGATCAAGCAGATATCAAAATCAGAACAATCAAAACCAAGAACCAAGCCAAAACAACAACAATGTGATAATCAGTAAACCAACAGGACAAAGAGATCAGCAACTTCTTTCATCTGCATTAGCTTAACCACCAGTAGTACCAAAACCAAGTGATTGAAAAAGAGCTGAAGCAATAATAAAAGACTTATAATCCCAAAAACCAATAGCATGAGCTACAGGTGAATTCCTTTTTAGAAAAAAAAAGTCTCAAATTGGTAAGTCTCAAAGTAATCCGAAATTGTCAAACGAGCCAGGAAGCAGCGGCGAGGGAGAGGAGCAACACCAGCCGTCACTCCGGAGAGTGACAACGGCGTCGCTGCGACCCTCCTTTCTGTTTATTTTAACATTCCAAACTAACGAAATCAAGACAATAAGCAAAAGGGTGACCAGCCATGGTGCTTTCCGGCCAAACTCCGGTGGTGGTGACTGAGAGAGGAGGCGGAGGAGCGACAAGCAGACAACGTCACTACCACCCCACCTCGACATCACCATTACCATAGCATCAACAAGCCACCAAAGCACCGTCTCAATGACCTAACCATTACCGTCGTTGTTTTCCATTCAAGTCTTAATAAACAATTTTCTGGGGAAATAAGGGTTAGAATAAGGTAGAGGAAGGTGAGACAAGTCCATTGATATAGTGTTTGACCGAAAAACAAAGAGGTTAACTGAGATAGGGTTCCGGCGACACTTTCGGCATCGATCTACGGCGGAGCCGCGGATTTTTGTGGAAACGGAGGTCAAAATCTGATAGAGGATGAAAAGATGATCCTGGTAATGCAATTTTTGACCGGAATTGAATGGTTTACCGGTGGTTGGAGTTTTGAGGAGGATGGTGAGGCGTATTGGTGAGGAGAATCAGAGGGGTGAGGGCTGATATTGTGAGGGGGGCACGGCTAGTGTATGTAATGTCATGGGTGTAGGGTTTTCAAAAATGGGGTCTCTCGATGGGAAAAAAAATGATGAATGAATAAAGAGGTGTGTTATATGGGCTTTTGCAGAAATGATTCTAAATTGCAATTTAAGAACAGATTTAGCCCTTTCTTAGGATTAGTTTAGAAAAATACAATATTGCACATGTAGGCTGATTTCATACTATAGGAACGAATTTAACCCCTTTTAGGATAATTGGGTAAGCTGAAACTAGGGTGTGTTTTGCACTTTTGGTCTCAATTTACAATTAATTAAAATTTAAAACAAATAAACGGGTTGCACGAGTGGGTTAAAAATTGGTGGGATTTTTTCAAATTTAGTACTTTTCTTTGAAACTTCGATTGATCATCTTTTATTGTCATTATTTTATTTAATTTTCAAATTAACCTCAATTATAAAATATTACCATAATTTATTAAAATTGAAAAAAAAATTCGGGACAAAATTGGGTGTCAACAGCTGCCCCTCTTTACCCGAAAAGGATGAAAGAGTTTTCAGGGTAAAGAAAGTTGACGTGAAAGCCAATTTTGTCACGGTAAAGCCAAGAATCTGATTCCTGGGATCAAAATGCGAGGCTTATAGACATGGCCGAACTCCGGTTTCCAAGTTGCCTACATATCTCGGGCTGAAAGAGAATCAGGCCATATGTAGTTCGACACGATTTGAAAATAAAAAACGAGATAGTGACGACTACTCAAGCGCGGGAAAAGAGGCTTGTAATCACCCAAGTTATGAAACTGTGGTCGACGACACACCCATAAAGAGGGGTTTACACGGACATAGCTTCCACTGCACCTCGATAACCGAGCCATCTTGTCTTTAATCTCAAATCTCAGACTCAGGGTTAACAAGAGACTTACCTCTAGGGTGGATGACTTATGCGGGTGCGATTCTTCAGGTCTTCGTTGACAAGTCTAGCTCATATCAACGATTGCCCTGGTTCATTGCTAAGCAAAGCTCCACGTTCCAAACGCTGCTGCGGTGCTGCTAAAAATCCTGTAATAATCTCAACAAGCGGTAAGCGTGCAACTGCTAATAAATTGTGATAATTAGAATAAGAAATAAATAAAGTGATAAAACTGTAAATGTGGGTTGCGGTATCATTGATAAGTTCTTCCTTCGATCAACTGACAAAGTACTCCGCCCGGAGAACCTCTAAGCTGATCCTTATTCTGAAACAGTAAAGCAAGACAATAAGTAAAGAAAGAACGAATTGTAAAATGCAAGGCTTTCATAAGATAAGTTGACTAACGAGACATAATATCTCGAGTCGACTTGGCTAATCTATATCCTACGCAGGTAACATAACGTTCATTATAAGGCGAACGAGCCCAAAACATTCAATTGTAAGGCGAATGAGCCCAAAACGTTCAATATAAGGTGAACGAGCCTAAATTTGATAGCAGCCTGAAAAACAAAGTTGCAAATTGGATTAGTTAAGGCAAGATAATGCAAAACAAATAAGCAAAACTGGGTCGTGTTGCTTGTATTAGTAGTGCTGCAAAGCGTTGAATGCCTCCAGTTCTTATTGAATCTGATGTTCAATTTCTGGTGGTCAACCATTTGGCGAATCAATAGGCAAGATAGTCCAACAAAGGGGATCCTCGTAGCCGATGGTCAACCTGAAGGAGTAAAGCAAGGCGTTAATTTTAAAGCAAGTGCGAAGGCATAATTCAAAGCAAGTGCAAAGCAAAGTAATGCGGGAATGTAGAGCAATGCAAGAGCCATTTGGCAAATCAATAGGCGAGATAGTCCAACAAAGGGGATCCTCGTAGCCGATGGTCAACCTGAAAGATTAAAGCAAGGCGTTAATTTTAAAGCAAGTATGAAGGCATAATTCAAAATAAGTGCAAAGCAAAGTAGTGCTGAAATGTAGTCAGCGCGATAGCCATTGATAAATCAATTGGCGAGATAATCCGGCAAGGATGGCCTTGTGCGGATTATAGCCTGAAACAAAGCGATACCCTATTTGGCTTAATTTTGAAAACACAAAACAAGCCTCGGCTTTGTCGCCTATTAGGAATGAAAGTCTTAGGGTAGAAATGCCGCCTGTTCGGCAATAACTCATGACAAAGCATAATGCTTTAAGTCATGAAAAGGGATTGCGACGCAATCTGCAAGACAACTTTGAATGCGAGTTCAACAAATTGTTCATCCATAATGTGAATGATCCTTTCATGGCAAGCTTTCATGTTTCTGCTCTCAAAGAAAAATTGTTAGCTTTGGAGAGGAAAGGGGAAGTGTTTGATTTGTGCAGACTTCATCCTGATCTTGCTGCTTCTGCTGCTTCCTCGTCTTCATTGGACTTGGATTTGCAAATTGCTTTTCAGAAACTTGGCTCATGAACTCAAATAGCATAGACTTTGAAAAATAGAGGCAAGATAAAATATTTTAATGCAATATAACGGGTGAAATAAGCATGCAAATGAAGTCAAAGATGCATTTTGAAAATTTTGCCTTGACTTAAACTTGTAACATATTTTAAAACGAACTGAACGTCCTTTGGCTTAGACTTTGCACCGTTTGCTTAACCAATGACAGGATTCTTGCCAACTCATCTTTAATAACCAACGCCGCTTCTTGCAAAATTCTGCCCCAGTTATTATCTTTCGCATATCCAACTCGTTTTGCAAAAATTGCCCCAGTTGTCCTTCTTGAGGGAAAATAATAACTTAAATGCTAAAGGGTCGAGCCCGATGGGAGAGCCTACGTATCCCTCCTTGGGAATCAGACCATGCGTAGTTCTGCATCACTGCTTCAACGCCATATACCAACAAATAAAAGCAGCCCCAGTTGAAGTTCTAATAGATAGTGCGATATCCAAAGAGCGCAGATAATAACTTTCAGTGCATCATTTTCAAATTGTTCAGTTGTTTTGCCATACATCACAAGCAAAGCTTTGACAGGTTTATCAATTTTAATTTTGAAACAGAAACAAATGCAAGCGTAAATAATATAATAAGAATGTGATGCATTTTATTTCAACTTTCATAAATTCAAAATGAGTTGATTCAGATTAACATAAGCTTTAAAGTACAATGCAATTCAGGGCCTCAACATGAATTAAAATTGAAAATAATGCTACTAAGTTCAATTGCCAAGTTCTTTCAAACAATGTCATTAGCTTCTGGTACTGCATCGTTCACGAGCTAGATCGTCTACCATCAATCAGATCTTGATCTTGCGTGATTTGCATGGTCAACCACCTTACAAAACAAACTTTGCTAGAGAAATAAACAAAACAAAGAAACCTCAAAGGGTAACTAAGATAGTTTGCATGTCATTCATAGGATTGCATACAAGCAAGCAACACCTAATATTTAACGCATTTTGAGCAAATAAAGCAAGGCCAACAATTAACATGTGACAATCACAAGTAGTTGAGCGTAAATAAATATGCAAACGCGTCCTACCCTGCAAGGTGCCTCTTTGTGCCAGAGGTAAGCCTAAACGCCCAAACAAGTGGTAACGAAAAATAGTTCATGTCAGTTCTGAGCAATTCAGACTTAGAGTAAGTAATAAATAATAACAATAATTGATAATAATCAGCTCTCCGCCTCGACATTGCAATTCCATTATCCCAACTAACTTCCAAAAATTGGTGTCAACTCGAGATTTTTTTAACACAGCTCATGCTCTCCACAGCATCTGCACAAAATTCTAAACTCAAATGCCTAAAACCCGAAACAATCCTCCATAGCTTTTGCAAACATCCACACTCCTCCAAGCATAACTCCCAATTGTTTCACAACATCCAGGGGGAAATTTCCAACTGCCTCCACAATACCAGACTACAAATCACGAAAGTCGCCAATTGGCCTTTCAAAATAAAACCTCACTGGTCCTCAGACAAGCCTCTCAGCTTTCTAGGTTTTGCAAGGCTCACCGACCTTGTTCATAAGGCTCCTCACTGGTCCTCGGCTTTAATCAAGCCTCTCAGTTTTCTAGGTAGCCAAGACCGCACTGGTCTTCAAGAAGGGACCCCACTGGTCATTCAAGGACACAGGGGTTTCGCTCTCCTAGTATGCAACAAGCATACTTCAATTTTTATAAAGTTGCAGCTGGATAATCAACATAGGCCTGTACACACGCAAAACCATTCACGAGAGGGACCCCACTGATCCTTTTAAAGACACTAGGGGCTTCACCTCTTAGATCTCACTACACCAGGCCATCTCCAAAACACAAACCAACCAAATCTGCCTAACTTCCCCCGGACTGCAATTCTGTCAATGATCTCAATTCCGCTAAATTCCTCCATTTTCTGACCTAGAAGACAACATAGCAAACAAAATTCCAAATTCTGAATTTTCTCAAAACATGGTTAGGACTGAGGATTCGTTATCACACAACACATAATATGCATTGTCGTTGGGTTTCAAGAACCCGTTGACGTAAGGGCGGTTTCCTAACTATGGAGGCGGTACCAAGGACCGGGTCCAGACTAAGGTGTAAATGCATGCATGCTCCTAAAAGCTCCATCTAAGAGTGGGTTAATGGTTGAGGCTAACAGGTGAGTGGCAAGCGGTCTCGCAGTCGAATTACTCCTACGATGGCCGCCGGTGTACCAACTCGTCACAGGGTTCTTTAGTGGAAGAAAGTGTGGGTACGCATGAGCGTACCTCACGGATATTTTGGGTGAAAATGAAAGAGGTTCCCAGGAGTGGGGGAAGTATGAACAGAATGCCAGTTGATATGTTCGCAAATAAGAGTGTAGTGACATGCTTTTCGTGGCACACAAACAAACAGATATAATAAAGCAAAATAAATTACGCATGCTAGTTGCAAATAATTAGAAACCTTTCTGGTCAAAACCTTTATTGCTCCCCAGCGGAGTCGCCACGCTGTTGAACCCCAAAAATTACCCCCCGAGAAGGATAAATTCTGAAATATCGACAAGATGGGCTAACTCTTTTGGAGTTTTTTGAGTCGCCACCCAATTTGAGGAAAATAGGGAACCAAATTAACAAATGCGTGCAAAAACTTCGTTTTTATAAAAAAGACGGTATTTCTTTCAGAGATTCTAAAGGTAAGAGGTTTTATTAATTTCGGAAGAAGGTTTTTAAGGCACTTCCAAAATTCCGTAAAATACGGTTAATCCGACAGGTTTCCAAATATTTACAAGTGCGCTTCTTTCAAAGAATTATTTAAAATAGTAATAATAATAATAAGAATTAATTAATTGAATAAAAGCTTATTTGCAAAATATTCTTTTACTTGCACGCATTTGCTAAGACGGTCCCAATTTGCAATAAATTAAATAACGACTTCACAATAAAAGGAAATAAACATAAAGTAAAGCGAGATACCAAGCAATCAAATATTATTGATAAATAAATATTTTACGCATTTTATTTACATAAATATTTCTAAGGAAAGTAATGCAAAGTTAAAGATAAAACCCGAGAAAATGATCAACTCGCGGGAGCCTTGGATTTTCTAAAATTCATAAGTCTCATATCTGAATACTCGGGTCCGAATTCAATCCCCATATGCCTTCAATGCAATGGACTATTCTCATTCGTGAGTTAGCCAAATTCGTCCATAAATTATTCGTACCAAAATGTACCTCGCAAAACAAACAAGTTAAATTGGATTAGTACAATAATAAGGTATAATAATTAATGAAATAAAATAACAATAATAAAATAATAAAGTAATAATAATAATAATAACAATAATAATATATAATAATATATAATAGTAGTAATAAAATAATAATAATAGTAAAGGGGATTGTTTTTGCAAAATTTAGGCTCAGGTTTGTATGGCGCGTCATGTAGAGGCTCGGGTTTGGTACGGCTGCAAACACGAAGCCCGGGCCGATTGCCACGCCAAGTGCCAAGCCCATCACTCTATTCGACTTGCTTTGCATTAATTTCATACATTCATCATCGCCTTTTGCTTTAGGGACACGGAAACGGGACGGTTCAAGTATAGTATCATGTTCAAATCCGTCAATTCCTTGTGTAGGCCTCAATACGTATATATGTATTTTTTTCACTGGCCATTAGCGTAGTATTTGTTCAAATCAGCTCAATATTCCATAATGGATACAACTTATCCCAAATGGATCCCTGCATTCAGAAAATCCAGTCAATGCACACGGTAGTCCAATCATGTAAACGGGTCAAATGGCATAACAAAGCCAATGAGTCAAAGCTTCCCACGAAATACCCAATCACAGTAAACGGATCAAGCAGATATCAAAATCAGAACAATCAAAACCCAGAACCAAGCCAAAACAAACAACAATGCGATAATCAGTAAACCAACAGGACCAAGAGATCAGCAACTTCTTTCATCTGCATTAGCTTAACCACCAGTAGTACCAAAACCAAGTGATTGAAAAAGAGCTGAAGCAGTAATAAAAGACTTATAATCCCAAAAACCAATAGCATGAGCTACAGGTGAATTCCTTTTTAGAAAAATAAATTCTCAAATTGGTAAGTCTCAAAGTAATCCGAAATTGTCAAACGAGCCAGGAAGCAGCGGCGAGGGAGAGGAGGAACACCAGCCGTCACTCCGGTGAGTGACAACGGCGTCTCTGCGACCCTCCTTTCTATTTATTTTAACATTCCAAACTAACGAAATCAAGACAATAAGCAAAAGGGTGACCAGCCATGGTGCTTTCCGGCCAAACTCCGGTGGTGGTGACTGAGAGAGGAGGCGGAGGAGCGACAACCAGACAGCGTCACTACCACCCCACCTCGACACCACTATTACCATAGCATCAACAAGCCACCAAAGCACCGTCTCAATGACCTAACCATTACCGTCGTTGTTTTCCATTCAAGTCTTAATAAACAATTTTCTGGGGAAATAAGGGTTAGAATAAGGTAGAGGAAGGTGAGACAAGTCCATTGATATAGTGTTTGACCGAAAAACAAAGAGGTTAACTGATATAGGGTTCCGACGATACTTTCGGCATCGATCTACGGTGGAGCCGCGGGTTTTTGTGGAAACGGAGGTCAAAATCTGATAGAGGATGAAAAGATGATCCTGGTAATGCAATTTTTGACCGAAATTGAATGGTTTACCGGTGGTTGGTGTTTTGAGGAGGAGGGTGAGGCGTATTGGTGAGGAGAATCAGAGGGGTGAGGGCTGATGTTGTGAGGGGGGCACCGCTAGTGTATGTAATGTCATGGGTGTAGGGTTTTCAAAAATGGGGTCTCTCGATGGGAAAAAAAATGATGAATGAATAAAGAGGTGTGTTATATGGGCTTTTGCAGAAATGATTCTAAATTGCAATTTAAGAACAGATTTAGCCCTTTCTTAGGATTAGTTTAGAAAAATACAAGATTGCACATGTAGGCTGATTTCATATTATAGGAACGAATTTAACCCCTTTTAGGATAATTGGGTAAGCTGAAACTAGGGTGTGTTTTGCACTTTTGGCCTCAATTTACAATTAATTAAAATTTAAAACAAAGTAAACGGGTTGCACGAGTGGGTTAAAATTGGTGGAATTTTTCAAATTTAGCACTTTTCTTTGAAACTTCGATTGACCATCTTTTATTGTCATTATTTTATTTAATTTTCAAATTAACCTCAATTATAAAATATTACCATAATTTATTAAAATTGAAAAAAAAAATTCGGGACAAAATTGGGTGTCAACAGATAATATGCCAAATTGATGCATAATTGAGTGTGTTTTACCCATACTTTAGTGTGTCTATTGACGTTTGATGCTAGATATGACTCGAATTGAGCTAATGTGTTGTGTTTTATATCTAGGAGGCTGAGGATACCAAAGAAAGATGAATTGAGCAATAATGGAACCAAAAAGCAAAATCTAGAGGAATTTAAGGATGTGGTGCGTCGTATGACCATAGTACAGCCCCGAGGCGAAATATTGATGAAGAAAAATATTCCCAAGGAAGGGAGCTAACTCCCCATCGCATAGCCATCGCATGGGAGAAGAGAAAAATGATCCTGGGGCGGTTTGGAGTCGCTGTGCGTCGCACAGGACAAGGAGTGAAGCTCCAGGAACCTTGTGTTATAGTTGTGCTTCGCACAACAATAGTGCCAAGGCAAATCTCTGCAGTTTTGTAAAGTGAGGCAGTTTAGTCATTTGGCTTAAGGACGTGGAGAACGAAGGCTGATGCAGAGAGAATAAGAACAGGCTGAAGCACTGGAGAACAAAGCTCTAACAAGTTTTTCTTTAACTCTTTCAATCATTTCTTGTAACATACTTATTATTGTTGCTTATGTCATGAACCTTGTGAAAATGAGTGACTAAGTTATCCCATCTAGGGCATGATGAAACCATTGTAGGATGACGTATTGAGTATTTCATTAATTCAATCGAACTTGACATAGTTATTCTTGATTATTTAACTATGTTTTGATTGCTTTTGATTGTAGAGCTAACAATTGAATGTGCCCTTTATTTTTGAAACTCTTGGAAGATTGTTTCAAGTTAGGGTTAGTTGAATAGCAATACTTTAATCCAAATAATAAATTATTTAGGGAAGAAGAGCAGGATAAGTTCGGGAACAACGACCCCTTGTCGTGGTCATGTGGGTAGTCCAATTTATCATCTTGTGTTAACATAGAAAAGTAACTCAGGATAGTTATTGCTTGTTATTGGAAAATACTAACAGGTTACTAGGAATTCATGATCATTAGGGATAGTCAAGCGAGATTGAGTGTGTATTATTCGATACATGACTTTGACAATTAGGAAAGTCATGTCCTAGGTCTTTTAATATTGAAATCTGGTCTAGCGTTTATTACGTGTTTTTAGTTTTCACTATTTACTTCTAGTTTTCACATCAAAAATCATTTTAGTTTACTCTTGAAGTTGTTTGAACGTGAACTTGGTAAAACTTAAGCTACGAACTACAGTTTGCTCCCTGTGGGATTTGACCCCGGACTTGTTAAACTGGCATATATTTCAGCGATTGCTTATCCTTTTTATGACGAGTTTTGGGCGTGATCAATTATCGTGAAATGGTCCAATGTGATGTGCTTACTCTAAAAATATGTCACTTATACTATAGACATCCATGGTTTCAAGATCATGATGTTTTATATGTACGAAATTAGTTAAAGTATGTCGTGGACAAGGATGGATGATCTCTCTTGCCATTCCCACTTCCTAAAAGAAAATCCCAGTAATGCATATGCAATATCCCTGCCTATAGGGAAGGGTAATGTCAAACATATAGGAGAGCTTGTATGAATAAAGTCAGTGGGTTGCCACAAGATAAAAAGAAAGAAAGTAAAAGCATAATTGAAAAGAATATGAGAGAAAAGTAGGATAAAAAAAATGAGGGAGAGGAAATTCTCTACTTTAACTCTCACAATCTTTCTTTTTCCTCGAGTTGCTTAAATTCTTTTGTAGGAATCACTGGATGCAAGCTGGAGAGTGAGTGAAAATTTCGAACTATATACTTCTTTTTTGTTGCACACTAAAGCTACATCATAGACAAATTAATCTTTTGCTTTGTTGTCGCTTCTGAAAAGAAATGTGTCACAACAGTAAACTTTTTAAAGTACTATTTATAGAGGGTGCTCATAGATGAATTCGTTAGGAGTCTGTGCTGTTAAGGAAAATATTATTGTTGAAGACTTTAATCATTGAATTGTGCAAATCATTAGCATTACAGTTTTGTTACTCTTGCCTCATCTCCTATGCGATTCCATCACTAGATGACTAAAATAATTGTAGGTCATAATGTTATTTTCTTTTCTTCTTATAGGGTCTGTAGAATGTATACAAGTGTTGTGAGAATAGTGAACATAAGTCAATAGAACCCATAGTAAAACTTACCTTTGTTGCTAACCATAGTTCTATATTAATCATGTTCTTGATTGCTTTAACACTGTTAAGTGGTAATTAAAGAACTTGAATTGTGTTTACCACAATGTAAGTTGCCATGATTGAATATTTAGGTGCATATACTTACAAGAATATGATAATCTAACACTTATATAATCAATAACATATCTTTCTCTGTATACAACCTGTTGCAATTGCGGATGTGATTCACCATTCGAGTAATTTTATGTATTTTCTCTAATTTATTTGGTATGCATTAAAACTCTTGATCCTTGAAATAAATAGCTGAATGCTTACACACTACTGAATACTAATATGTGTTGAATTAGTTGTGAGTTTTATCTTAAATTCACTGACTTAGCTTTTGTTTCTAACTTCATTTGTAAAACATGTTTTGTTGAACTGATGTTGGTTCAAGTTCATCTATTAGTTGCTGGAGTTATAAAATAAAAAAATATAAGAATCTGCCAAGAGTTTCTCTATTTGAGTGGAACATTTGAAATTTGATCTTGTAATAATTTTCAACAAAGAAGTTCTTTGTAGGGGCCAATGAATTAATACTGGGTTCAGGTGAAATTTGTTTCGTAAGTGACTGAACTAGTAGAATACAAACTGATCTTTTAGCGTGGTATGAAGAGTTGCCAATACTACAAGATTAGAGAAGCATTGTGAACGCTCTAGAGCGAACAGCTCCCACGCAATGTTTGAAGCAGTACTGGAGTTTCGGAAGAAATGTGACTGACTGAAGAATTCTATGTGAAAGCTGTAAAACGAGAGAGTTGTCAGTGCTTTTTTACCCTGCACATACCTTTTGTTTCAACCCCTTAATTATCTCATTTAATGTGTACATTTTTTGTTTCCTTCTGGAATAATTCAAGATTTATATCAGGAAGCAGTTCTTCATTAGGATGATTCTTGTCGTGTGTCCAGCTATCACATTATATGAAGACAGAAAGGTATATAGGATGGGCAGGTTGGAAGTTAAAGTTGGTTTGGTCCTTTAGTTGAATTGTGTCTAATATTGTATATTTTCTACGAGTTTAAGAAGTAAAGATAACTATATTTGATGGAAATGAAGTATATGCAATAAAAAGTGCTTATACGATATGTTATTTCAATCTTTTATTTCTTTGCTATTCATAGAATCTCATGAAAGAACTGGTTCTTTTATTTTTGTAGTGCGCTTGAGACTACGCTCCCTATCACTAGTAAAAAAAATATGTGTCATAGTATATATATCTATTAATATGTATTAATCCGGATAAGCACATAGGTTAAAGTGAAACAGTGAACTCACGGGTCACAATAACACAATGTCACCGATATTTTGACACGGTATCAGACTACATTAATTTACAAATACTTAAAAAATTTATTTAAATTCAGAAATTATATTACTAAAAATTAAATTTAGAAAATAGCTAAAAATTATCGGGGTGCCAGAAGCCGGACCGGTGCAGGAAGCCTAAGCGGTGCCGGAAGTCTGAGCGATGTGGGAAGCCGGAGCGGTGCTGGAAGCGTGAGAAGTACTGGAAGTGTGAGCGGTGACAGAAGCTTGAGCAGATACTGTGGAGGCCTGAGGATATGCGGCAGAGGTATGAGCAGATACATCAGGTTGGAGCAACTGTAAATCCCTACTAATCATAATAAATTAAATTCACAATCAAATTTCTGACAAACAGAAAAAGTTCAATACAGTAACGTGACTGAAAACAGAGTTTAAATAGTTGAAAAACTAATAATACATTTATGATAAAATTAACACATTAAAAACATATTGCAAAACACCAAACTAAAATCGAATGATTAAATAAAAATGAGTTTACCTTTATGTAGTGGGACCAAAGTAGATGGGAGGCCAGATGCGGTCAGGAGCAGACCAATATAGTGGGTGGCCTAAAGCCAAACTTGAAAAGAAGGCCCTAAAGCAAAAAAAAAAAAAAAAAAAAAAATAGAATTTTTGGGCCTCAAATGTTCTAGGAGTTAAAAAAAAAAATTGGATCTTACATATATAAGAAAGATAATTTAGGGGGTCATAAAGGCAAGTACTTTACTTGCTTTAGGGTTGGGCTGTCTCTGAACAACTTAAGCGCATATGATTTTATCAAGAAGACATGAATACCTAAATCTAGTAAGTTTGGTAAGGAGTTCAGAAATATAAAAACTAGGCTTGTTGAGATCGAAAGGTTGAGGTTAACATACAAAATCAACATGAATGACCCAACTGACATAATACAGTTGATTGTCAAGACCATAATTTACTAAATAGAAAAAATTATTTCTCCAAGTTCATGAAGAATGTATCACTAGTTTAGATCGGGAATTCAAATCCACATAAGAAAAATCAATGAATAAAGACGTGCATGGTGTGATTTCTATTGTCAGAATGACTGGTGTTGGCAAAACCAGTTTTGCCAAAAAAGTCTAGCAATATCTCTATAGTGAATTTGAGGTTTTAGTAGCAGTTTACATCTTCGTTAATCTAGAGATATAAGAAATATTGTTGATATAGCCAACAAACTAAAATTGGAGCAAAAAGACACCATAGAGGATTAATTCAAGGATAGAAGAAATACTGGCTGATATAGCCAACCAATTGAAATTGGACCAAAAGGACAACATAAAGAATCTTAAAATTACCATTTGGTCAAAGTTAAAGATTAAGAGATACCTTGTGTTGATAGATTACATTTGGACCGAAGACATGTTAGAACCCTAAATTTACGCAACTTAGTAATTACTCTTTTGGGTTTTTGGAGTCGTCACCTAATTTGGGAGAAACTAGGAACCAATTTAAGAAAAATATGTGAAAAAACCTCCATTTAAGGTCTGCTTTTTTAGAGATTGGGTAAGAGGTTCAACTAATTTTGAAAGAAGATTTTTATGACACTTTCAAAAATCTACAAATGTGGTTAATCCAATAAGGTTTAAAAACTAGCTTAAGTAAGATTACGAAAACAATCATTTTGAGTACAGAAAGAAAAGAAAAAAAAAAGTTTTATAAAATTATGCTATAATTAAGACATCTGCAAGGATAGCCTTTGAAAATGGAAATTAGTTGCCCGAATAAAATGATTCCAGAGAAAAGATTCATTAAAGTGAATTTAATTTGTGTTAAAATAATATGACACGTAGATACAATTGGACCTGCTAAATTTATGAAAGGTTACTTGCTTAGTCATACAAACTAATTGAGGCGTTCTTTTAACACAAGTTCATTGAAGTCAAATTCTTTTATGAGACTTGCTCCCAAAGAAAAAAAATTAGATTTGAATCAAATTCACGAGAGAAAAAATTAACTTCAATTCAAAAGAATGACTTTAAAAAAAATGTCCTGGAAAGATTACTTTACTGATGTGTTTTTGAAACTGACCATTTTTCTGCCTAAAAGGTGACGACCCAATTGCATAATAATTATACCGAGATGTCAAACATTTACACAATCACAAAGCATCAAATAATCACTACAGATGAGTAAGACAAGTGTCACCCGAGAGGCCTTAGGCAGAAGATAAAGAACGCAAATAAATAGAACAAAAAGTCCCTGAATATTTAATAAACCCTATAGGCGGGTGCTAATGCAAGCGACTTAATTCCATTTGAGAGATAGCATTGTGTTTCCATACGTCGTTGCCGCTCCGGTGTTCATGCAAAAAAAAAAGAAAGAAAGTAAGAGAATTAGACATAGTAATTGATTCTAAGCAGATAGTGTATTGGGCAAAAATTGACGTACTCAGTTAGCATCTCGGCATAATAAATCGAAGGGAAAACGAGCTGATGCTCCGAAGGAGAATGATCGAAGCAGGCGATCAAATTACCGAAGGCGAGCTCCAATGTCACTACCGAAGGTGAGCCGC
Organism: Petunia axillaris subsp. axillaris; assembly: GCA_029990575.1. NCBI lineage: Eukaryota > Viridiplantae > Streptophyta > Magnoliopsida > Solanales > Solanaceae > Petunia > Petunia axillaris. The sequence continues at coordinate 3,080,801 of JARKNS010000001.1, read as the reverse complement.
GAGCTGAGCTTCGGTGACATCCTTTTCAACCGAACAACAAGGTCATGCTACCGAGGTCACACACTTGACCTTCGGTGGAACACCTCGGTTCAAGCGGCTCAGCAGCCCACTACTTCAGCCCACTAACTCTCCTATTAAATGTCCAGAACGTGGGTTGAAGCATGATCAGTCATGGAGAACGTGGGCAAGGGCCCTTAGCCTATAAATAACACTTCATTTTACATTGTACTCATTCAGAAATACATACAGAAACTCTGCTAAATTTTGTACTCACTACGATATATTGAAATCAATTTACTTTCTCATGTTTTACGCTTATTTCTTACATTTCCTGACTTTGATACGAAGTTTCGCTTGTATTCTAACCCAAATTCGATTTGTGATCCTAAAACCGATTAAGGCCCATACAAATTGGCGCCGTCTATGGGGATATAAGCAGAAACGCTTTGTTCCAAAATTCAACGTTCTTTTTCGTTAAAGCCCATAATGTTTCAACAACGATATGGCCGACAGCAGTAGAAATCTTGATGATCAGACTGACGTTCCATCGAACCAACAGTCCTCATCTCCAATGACAACTGAAGCCTTCCAAGCTTTTGTTGTTGCTTCGCTCAAAGCTCTTCAAGAACGGCAGGATGAGCAAGCGCACATCAACGTCGAATTCCGCGCCTCGTTAGAGGCGAGGAACAGCTCATCATCGAACGACACCCAGCATTCGGCTCCAAATGGAGGCATCCCGACCTTCGTTCCTACGGGCACGATAATAGGGGGACCTCCCAATGGGGGCCACGTCTGGGGGTTCGGAAAACATACCGAGCACAATGCCACACTTCGGAACGATTCCCACCGTGGCTGAAACTACATCATCGGTCGATGTTGAGAGGTTGACCAGAGAAATTGAGGCACGCGTCGAGGCACACGTTGAGGCTCGCGTCGAGGTGCACGTTGAAGCTCGCATAGAAAAGCGCCTCGAGAGCGTACCGGGGATAACAAAGACCGAAGATGAGCTTGACATAGATCAATACATGGAGTTTCTATTTAAGCCCGAAGCGGCTCCAGCTCCAACTCCTAAAAACTTCAAGCTCATGTTCTTAAAAAAGTATGATGGGACCACCGATCCCAAAGAGCATGTAAGGGAGTACATGGCGATGGTAAAGAGCAATGACTTAACGGAAATAGAGCTCGAGTCAATGTTCTTAAAAAAAGTTTGGCGAATCCTTGGAGAAAGGAGCGATGCGCTGGTACATGTGTCTACCAGTAGGGTCAATTTCCACCTTCAAGGAAATGACCAATGCCTTCGTTAAGGCCCACACCGGAGCAAAAAAATTCTCCAAAGGTAGGAGGATATATGCGAGGTCAAGCAACGGCCCGGTGAGGCAATTAAGGAGTTCCTTGAGCGCATGGAGCTACCTCGGATGATACTCTGGCCATCATGGTATTTGAAAAGGCTATCAATGTTCGCAATTCTGACGCCGCTGCTGAATTGCGAAAAGAGCTTCAACAATACCAAGTTTTAACATGGAAAGATCTACACAAATGGGCTTACTCCAAGATCAGGCTGGAAGAGGCTGAGTTTAAAAGTCGAGGTTATAATTACAAAAACCGAGGCTAATCCTCATATCGCGCCGAGGCGTCGTGAGTAAATCCGAAGGGGAGGTATGAATCATATACCTCCACAAGACAGCCTATCAGCCAAAGGTTGGGAAATTCCTTCGGAAACTCATTCACAAGCCCACATATAAGCCAACGGCTCTGAGCAAAGGTTCACTCCAACACGAACCAAAGAAATTCCTCAAGCCCAGCTTCGGCTTCAAAGAAAGAACTACCTCGGATCCCTGACTACAATTTTAATATATCGACCTCGGAGCTGGTCAACTTAGTTAAGGGGACTGCCGGGGTAAGAGTACCCAAAGACATGAGAACTTCAGCGGACAAAAGAGACCAAAACTTGCACTGTGAGTTCCATGCAGATTATGGCTATCGAACCGAAGACTGCAAAGCATTGCGCCTCGAGGTAGCTCATTTGTTGAAGAAAGGTGTGTTGGCCGAATTCCTTACTGACAAGGGAAAGGACAACTACTCCAAGAACCGAGGTGATGGACAGCCACCTCGGGCTCCACCCCTAGAGAGAGTTGTAAATATTATCACCGGGGGGTCAGAAGTGAACGGGGTGAATTTTGCAGCTGTAAAGAAATTCGCCAAGTTGTCGATCACAATGGAAAAGAGAACTCGAGTTGGGGGCTCGGGTAAAGAAATCGTATTTGATGATGACGATTTTGATGGGATGATGTTCCCTCGTCACGATGCCTTGGTCATCATGTTGAGAATCAACGACTCCGATATCTAGCGAGTCCTGATTGACCCCGGTAGCTCGGTCAACACAATCAGCTACGGGGCCATCAAGAAGATTTGGCTCAAAGGGGAAGTCATCCCCAAAGCAACGGTGTTGACTGGCTTTAACAACTCCACGGAGAAAACTTTGGGTGATATTATGCTCAAAACATTTGCTGAAGGAGTTAGTAAAGAAACACTGTTCCAAGTGTTGCCCGAGGACATAGCATACAATGTGATCCTCGGCAGACAATGGATCCATTCCATGGAGGTTGTTCCCTCCACGCTGCATCAAGTAATCAAATTCTCTACACCTTGGGGGGTTCGGTCAATAAAGGGAGAGCAACAAGTAGCAAGAGAATGCTACTCAGTTGCGTTGAGAAGTGGAGTCGCCCCGACTGGGCCAAAAAAATAGAAAATAACGCAACTGGAGTCAAGCGAGGAGGACCTCCAAGGAGAAGTTGAAAAGATCCCGGTTTGCATTCAAGAGCCTCGGAAATAAAAAGCCGAGAACTCGACTATTGAGGAGCTGGAATCTTTCACCTTATTGAAAGATTTTCCTGAAAGAAAGGTATTTGTCGGCTCGGAGTTGGACCCGGAGTCGAAGAAAGCAATCATTGAAGTTTTAAAGTCCAACAACGATTGCTTCGCTTGGTCCCATTCAGACATGATTGGTATCGATTCGGAGATCATGATCCACAAGCTGAATGTAGACCCAAAATTCACCTCGGTAAAGCAGAAGAAAAGACCTCACGCTGGGGTTAAAAACAAAGCGATCGAAGATGAACCCACAAAGTTGTAAGAAAATGGTTTCATAAGGGAGGTAAAGTACCCCGAATGGCTGGCTAATGTGGCTGTCGTACCAAAGAAAAATGGCAAGTGGAGGATGTGCGTAGATTACACTGATTTGAACAAGGCTTGCCTCACAGACTCCTATCCATTGCCACAAATAGACAGGTTAATAGACTCCACGGCTGGACACAAACTATTAACTTTCTTGGATGCTTATTCGGGCTACAACCAGATCCTCATGGATCCGAAGGACGAAGAGAAAACCTCGTTCATCACCGATCGAGGTACCGTTTGCTATAAAGTGATGCCCTTCATTTTGAAAAATGCTGGGGCGACGTACCAGAGGTTGGTGTGTCGCATGTTCAAGGAGTATATTGGAAAATCTATGGAAGTTTACATAGATGATATGCTCATCAAATCCATTTGAATAGAGGATCATCTGAATCATTTGAGGGAAGCTTTTGCTGTTCTGAGGCATATATGGCATGAAATTGAATCATGAGAAGTGTGCCTTCGGTGTAGGGTCGGGCAAATTATTGGGATTCATTGTCTCTGAATGAGGGATCGAAGCCAACCCAGATAAGATCAAAGCCATCGAGGAAATCCCCGAAGAGTTGACCGGGGTAAAAAAAGTTCAGCACCTAACTGGCCGAATCGCTGCCTTGAGTCGATTCATCTCAAGGTCCTCGGAGCGATGCCACAAATTCTTTTCTGTTTTGAGGAAGAACAATCACTTCGAAAGGACACCGGAGTGTAAACAAGCACTGAAAGATTTGAAATGCTACCTGGCTAACGCGCCGTTGCTCGCCAAGCCTAAAGAGGGTGAAATATTTATAGTTTACTTGGCCATGTCCCAGGTGTCAGTCAGCGCGGTGCTGGTTCGGGAGGAAGGTGGCAAGCAATAGCTCATCTACTATGTGAGCAAGACACTCCTCAATGCTGAGACCAGGTACCTACACTTAGAAAAACTAGCACTTGCTTTAATCGTTACTGCCCGGAAACTACGACCTTATTTCCAATGTCACCCAATAGCGGTAGTTTCAACCTTCCCCTTAAGAAGTATATTGCATAAACCTGAGTTATCGGTGAGATTTTCAAAATGGGCGGTATAATTGAGCAAATATGACATCACTTATCAACCCCGAACAACCATCAAATCCCAAGTCTTGGCCGACTTCATAGCTGATTTTAGTGTTGAGATTCTGCCCGAAGCCGAAAAGGAGAACTCAATATCGAAAGGAACGACTTCGGGGCTATGTATACTTCACACCGATGGGGCAACTAATTCCAAGGGTTCGGGATTAGGCATAGTGTTGAAAGCACCCACCGGAGAGAAAATCAGGCACTCGGTTTGTTTAAAAAAGTGACCAACAATGAGGTTGAATACGAAGCGGCTCTAGCAGGCTTGGAGTTGGCTAAAGAAATAGGGGTGGAGAGAATTGAGCTAAGATGTGACTCCCAGTTGGTGGTAAATCAAGTGCTCGGTGAATATACGGCTCGAGAGCCCAGAATGCAGCTATTCTCAGACCAAGCACAAAGGATTTTAGCCCAATTCCAAGAATGGCAAATTAAGAAAGTACCCCAGGAGGAAAATACCGAAGCTGATGCCCTAGCAAATTTGGGTTCGACTGTCGATGAGACCCACTCGGGGACTAATTCAGTATTTCGGTTGCTATCTGCACAGATGAGGAAGATGACATTGCAGGTCAACTCAGTAGACCACAAATGGGATTGGCGGAGTAAGTTCATCTCTTACTTCGACTCGGGGACTGTTCCCCAAGAAAAGAGGGAGGCAAAAAAGTTAAGGACTTAAGCGGCATCATACCATATGATCGAGGGAAATTTGTATAACAGGTTATATTGCGGCCCGATGGCCAAATATTTGGGTCCTGACGAGGCTAGATACGTGATGGCCAAGGTGCACGAAGGCGAGTGTGGCAATCACTCAGGGGGAAAGTCTTTGGTGCGCAAGTTACTTAGAGCTGGGTATTATTGACCCACCATCAGTGCAGATGCAAAGGACTTCGTGCAAAAATGTGATAAGTGCCAACGCCACGCACGGATGATCCATCAACAAGTCGAACCTCTGCATTCGGTCATGTCACCATGGCCTTTTATGAAGTGGGGATGGATATTGTTGGCCCATTACCAAAGGGAAAGGGTAGTGTCCGGTTCATCCTAGTGTTAACCAATTACTTTACAAAGTGGGTGGAAGCAATGGCTCTCACCGAAGTCAAACAAAAGGACGTAATCGATTTCATTAGGAAAAACATCATCTACAGATTCGGTGTCCCGAGGGAAATAGCTTGCGACAATATTAAGCAATTTATGGGTGCAGCCATCACTGGTTTCTTCAAGCAGTGGGGAATCAAGAGAATTGCTTCGACCCCCTACTATCCAAGTGACAATGGTCAAGCCGAATCTTCAAACAAGGTAATAATTGAAAATCTTAAGAAAATGCTAGATGAGAAGAAAGGACCTTGGCCTGAGGAGTTGCCAGGTGTATTGTGGGCCATGCGAACGACCAAAAAGAGCAGCACCGGGGAGACCCCGTTTTCACTTGCCTATGGCATGGATTCGCTTATCCCCGTGGAAGTGGGTGAACCAAGTCTTCGGTACGCCCACACCACCAAGGACGCGAACCTGCAGGCCAAGCGCATAGAATTGGACTTGCTCGAAGAGAAAAGAGAGTTGGCTTTGGTCCGGCTAGTTGCTCAAAAAAGACAGATCAAAGCATATCTCAATAGGAAAGCCAAACTTAGAGATTTTAAAGTTGGCGATTATGTGCTAAAGGCTACAAACCAGTCAACGAAGGAAGAAAACGGGGGAAAGCTTGTCACAAATTGGGAAGTACCTTACAGAGTCAAAGCAATTGTTGGGAAAGAATTTTATCAAATTGAAGATTCGCAAGGCATGCCCGAATCCTTAAATTGGAACATTTCCAATTTAAAGCGGTACTACTTCTAATCGAGGTAAATATTCCTTTATCTTTTTAAATTTACCCACAGAGCCGAACAACGCTCCTAGGGCTTCGGTCGAAATGTACTAATTCGCTCCTCGTTTCATTTTGCTTGAACTTTTTAGGAGGCGGATTAAACGACTTCCAGTGCTCGGATCTTAATCAAGATTCACACCCGAACACTGGGGGGAGTGAGAGGTGGTTTGCAACTGAGGTCTACACTTAGCCTCCCAACCGAAGCCTGTCTATTCGATAACCGGGGACTGATACCCGAAGAATAGCTTAGTACATTATAATTACGCCCGATAGTGGCATGTTGTTAATTTGTTTTACGCCCAAGGTCTACTTCGACTTGGCTTTATGTAAATAGCCGATTTTGGCTCGTTGATTTTATCATTGAAATGATTTTGATTCTATATCTCTTTGTTTCCACGATCCTTTACTTTGAAGTTGCACGTTAAATGTATCGGCTCGAGAACGAGACGTCGTTCTAAGTTCCCATCGGTTTTATTTAATTAAGCTTTGCAAGTGAAACTACTCCTAAGTGTTTAGTTCGTGCAAGAATTAACACTTAAAAGTAAAACGCAATATCATATCATCAAAAGGCCCAAAGGCTGATTATATTCATTGAAAGCAAATTGACCCGAAGGTCAAGATCATATATACATCCAAAAGCCCGAAGGCTTGCATCAAAAAGGCACGAACTCCTAAACAAAAAAAGTATACAAAAACGAACTATTATGTTCTTAAGGTTTCTCCCCTTCGGTATCATCACTGCTCTCCTCGGCACTCTCTTCCCCTTCATCTTCGGGTTCACCATCATCCGAACCCTCGCTCGAGGGAAGATCGTCCACAATCTTCTGAGCCTCGACAGCAGCATCCCTTGCCTTAGCAATCTCCTCTTCGAGTACGATCTGCACAGCTTGGACTTGCTCAAGCGTGCTAAGCCTAGTCTTAACAACAACCCATGCTTCCTAACTTCGCCTTCGTCGCCTTGACTTCGGCCCGCTCATTGAGGTAAGCAATTTTGCCTTCAAGCTCTGAGATCCTGCCCCGAAGAGATGGCACTTAGTCTACTTGGCTTTGCAGCTCAACGAGCTTGGCGTTGTATTCACCAAGCTTACCGCGGTACTTTTAGCCTGCCTCGAGCACTTCAGTTTTGGCCTTGAAAAGTTCAGCTTCAAGACGAGCATTTTCGAGGCTCAACCTCGAACGCTCAGTGGTAAACTCGTTTGTCGGAGTTTGAACCTAGCCTTGGCAAACTCTACAACCCCACGCAGATCAGCCTCAGCTTTAGCCGAAGCATCATTGGCACGCTCCAGCTCCTCATTTTGAAGTTGCAAACTGTGCTTCCAATTCAGCAATCCTTCCTCTAAGTCCTATTTTTTGTTCGCCCCAAGCGGCAGTGGCGGCCTGAATTTGCTCCGCTCACTTGCGCTCGAGGTGAATGGCTTGCAGCACGAGGACCAAGCTCTACGCAAAGCCAAAACTTTAGCATCAGAAGAAAGAAAGGACAAATTATGCGGACGAAGTGCATGAAAGCTTACCCGAAGAGCAAAAGCAGCTGAGACGCACATCAAACTCATAGGGCTGAGATTTCGAAGAGCATGAGCCTCAGCAGGTCCTAGCAAAGCATCAAGGGCAGCGACATCCTCCTTGGTGGGATCCAGCAAGTTGGCCTCAATAACAATTTCAAATGCCCGAGGTACGGAGCTGGATGATTTAGCTGAGGCTCGGGAAGTTTTAACTGTGCTCTTGATCAAGCCCTCGCTTGTTTTGGCCTTGCCTTTTCGCTTTGCAGCCTCTTGATTAGACTCCTCCACATTAATCACTTCGGTCGCCCTAGGGACCTCGGTAGCCAGTTCTGGAGTCATTTCAAGGTTTGGTTCTGAAGCCACTTCGGGAGCCATGGGTTGAACCTCTTCATCGTCGGGCTCATCGATAAGACCTTTGCGCTTTGCGGCTACTTCTTCAGCAGCAGGAGCAACAACCTCCACAACCCGAGGTCCTTTCACCTTGGTGGCCCTCTTTGACTCGGCTCTTTTCCTTTTAGAGCCTGGGGAAGGGAGAGAATAAATCTTATAAGTATGAAAGGAAGCAGGGGTGGAAATGTACAAAAATCGACCTATAAAAACTTCATCACCTTGCGATGTACCTTGGCCCAACGAGCCCTTGGCTTTCTTGTCCTCGGCGAGCTGCTTCGCCAAACTCGCCATCTTAGCGACACGTTCGGTGATGTCAATTACTTTCTTTTCCTTCTTGTTCTTGTCTTTCTTATCCTTCTTCTCCTCCCCTTCTCCATCTCCCTTCTCTTCAGTTTCTTCTTCTTCCTCCTCCTCGACATCCTTCACAGCCCTGTTGGAGAAACCTAAACGGAAAGAGAGAAAGAACATCGGGATGCAATAATTAAAAGCAAGTGTTAAGGAATTATGAGCGTAGACATATAACTCACCATGCCTCTTGCACACCCATCGGTTCCCCTTCAAAGCAGCTAAGATCATCGACTGCCGACGTGGACGCGTCACTTGTCTCATGACTTCGGCGGCCCACTCGAACAAATTCCCCGGTGGATTGACTGAAACCTTTTCAGCTGCAAATCATAGAAAAGGTAATGTGAGCACAAGCTACAATGATCAAAGGCCGAACAGAAAGCAACAATACTTACGTTGGGCATTCCACACTTTTGGGAAGCCAGGCTCGGTTGATAGCAACCTCGTGGGAATAAGCACATAGCGATCATTCCAACCCCGATCACCATGAGCTTCGCTTTTGCTCAGGATGGCGTAAGACCCCCGAGGTAGGAGGGCTACCACCCCAGATTTAGGAAAGTAGGGGTAGTAAAGGGAGATCAAATGCTCGAAGGTAAAGGGTAACTTAGCTAGTCCGCTCAAGTATTCAAGGGCCTGCACGACTCTCCAAAATCCGGGCCCCCCTTGAGCCAAGCACAAATTGTAAGATCTACAAAATGTGTCGATTATAGGATGGAATGGCAAGTTAAACCCTATGGTGAAAGGATATGTGAAAACTGTAGAATACCCTTCAATGTGAGTGGAGACAGCCGAGCCCGGGGCTGGAACTCTAATTTCTACCTCGGGGCCCCATCGGCAATCAGCCCGAACGGTTTCAATCACGTCCTCAGTTATCACACTTGGGGTGACATGCACCGGTATGTTCCTTTTCTTTCTGCTCTGGGCGTCGGATTGAGCGTGTACCTTTAAGTTTTTATCATTATTGAAACTCAAAGGGATGACCAATTGAGGATCTATTTCCACTTCGAGGGGAATCTTTTTCCTTGATTTCTTTGAGGTGCCAACTTTGGTCTAAGGTCCCTCCTTGCTGGCTTCGGCTTCGCCTCTTTGGCTGCTAGCCTCTCTGCTCACTTTGGTTCTGCCCGTTGGGCCACCTACCTCTCTGGCACTGGTGACGTCATCCACCCCAACGTCATCTCTATCATCGCCATGGTCGTCACCACAAACATCAATGCCAACGTCATAACTGACTTATGTCGTGTCGCGACCGGCCCTCGCCTTGCGTCTTTTAAGAGCAGTGGCCGTCGAAGTGGTCTCGCCACCACCCTCCGCCTCAATTATCTGCAGCGGTGTTACAGTGGGAAAAACATCTCCGCTCATCACCGCGGCGGCAAAATAGTCGGCGCTCTCGCCGGAATCACTAGACCCATGTCCAGACATCGCCATTGGTGTATTGTTAAGTTGGGAAGGAAATCGTTCTCAAGAAAGCTGGTTAAGAAATGGGAGTTTTTGCCTTTCGCGATCTCACTGTGTGTCAAGAATTTTCAAGTGGAGAAGAAGACTGTTGAGTGAGGTATTTATAGGTGGAGTATACGTGCAAGTTGCGGAAGCAATGATGACTGTAATGTTGGAGAAAGCGAAAAGTCGGTGTGACCGTTCGGTGGCCAACCAACGGTCGCCACGTAGGGTGGAACAGTAATCCGAAAGTCGTGCAACTTTTTGAAATTCTTGGATAGGGTTGAGCCACGTCGGCTTTCCGCTTAAATTCATTCCACTCCTCGATGACCTCAGCGTTCATCCGAGGAGTAGGGGGGACTATCTGTATTGGGCAAAAGTTGACGTGCTCGGTTAGCACCTCGGCATGACAAACCGAAGGGAAAACGAGCTGATGCTCCGAAGAAGAATGATCGAAGCAGGCGATCAAATTACCGAAGGCAAGCTCCAATGTCACTACCGAAGGCGAGCCGCGAGCTGAGCTTCGGTGACATCCTTTTCAACCGAACAGCAGGGTCATGCCACCGAGGTCACACACTTGAACTTCGGTGGAACACCTCGGTTCAAGCGGCTCAGCAGCCCACTACTTCAGCCCACTAACTCCTATTAAATGTTCAGAACATGGGTTGAAGCATGATCAGTCATGGATAACGTGGGCAAGGACCCTTAGCCTATAAATAGCACTTCATTTTACATTGTACTTATTCATAAATACATACAGAAACTCGGCTAAATTTTGTACTCACTACGATATATTGAAATCAATTTACTTTCTCGTGTTTTACGCTTATTTCTTGCATTTCCTGACTTTGATACGAAGATTCGCTTATATTCTAACTCAAATTCGATTTGTGATCTTAAAACCGATTTAGGCCCATACAGATAGTAAGCTAAATAAGCAAATGATCAGTTTAGGAACAAGATGGAACCCGAATATACAAAACCAGTTTGTATACATTATTAACTTAAATGAAAATTTTCGTAGTACAACATTTGTACCACAAATATGACAAAAGTACATAATTTCTGAACTAAAAAATATCATGAACTAATATATATCTTACCTCCAGGACATAATCCATTTTTTAAACATCAAATGGAATTAACATTTCAAACAAGTATCATCAAGATCTTTATTTCAAGGACGAGTGCAGCAAAGTTACTTTTAAGATTTCAAATAAACATTAACCATGCTATTCCAGGTTTCAGAAAATTTTAACATAAATTACGACATGCCAAACTACAACAGTAATCACACCATTTCACTAACAAGTACTAATGGAGGATTAAATTGCTATTGACGGTATTTTCAACATAGTTAAAAATAATGCTAAACAAGGTCTGATTTTACCATAGCTAGACAGGAGCCAAGGTCATAATAAAAAAGTACTCCATTTTCGTATTTGGACAAGATAGGGGATTAATACATATTTTAAATAAGCAAACTCCAGACTAGGATTGTTATATATATATATATATATATATATATATATATATATATATATATACACACGCGAATGGTATAGGACTACTATTCCGCAAGGAAAACTATAACAGACAACCTATTTCACTTTAAAGCTAGCTATGCTTTAATCTTGGACAACGTTTGAATATGCAAATTGTTATAATATATGCACCTGCCTATATTTCCTTAATATTTCCACATATTTGAGCTTGTTATTCGCTCGTTTTAAAGTTTATGAATGTGGTTTTGCACTAATTATATATCGTGTGTATGTAGGTTGTTATGAAGTGCAAGTGGAGCTTTAAAGAGCATGATCGAACAAGAAAGATTGGAGTTTGATTGAGGATTGGATCGAGCACACGAAGGCACAACACGAAGCGAGCAAAGGAGCAAGGGACCAGAAAATTGGCCTGGCGCTTTTGGGCACGTGGGGCGCCACTTATAGCGCCCAACTCCCAGCGCTTTTACCCACGTGGGGCGCCCCAAAAGCGCCCAAAAGTTGGCGTTACTGGTTGTCCCAGCGCTTTCCGAGGCGCGGGGCGCCCGTTATAGCGCCCCGTGTGCGGTTTTGCACTTCCTATTTCGTCTAGGATTGGGTCTAACTTATTACTAGGTGTTTGTAAACTCTATAAATAGTCTTTTACTTAGTTTTTGAAAGGAGTTCAGACTTTGGAGCAAATTGGAGAGCTCATAACATCAAGAACAAGGGTTTTTCTTCCTTCCATTAATCTATTACATCATTATTCCATTATTTCATCAAATCTTTGTGTTGTTATTATGAGTATGTGTGGCTAAATCTATCGTTCTAGGGTTAGAGTATTTCATGAAAGTTGATGTTTGAAGATTGATTCCCATTAATTGAATCCCATAACGGGTTACTTATTCTTTCTTGATTTCACTTGTGTAATTGTCAGGGCCCGATTATTACGCATTATCTATAGTTTTTAGATTGAACTCGAAAGAGGGAATTTAATTACGTAATAAGAAAGAATAGGACTAGTTTGTGAACCCGGGCATCGGGGAACCAATTTGCGAGTAGAATAGACATATACTTGCTCGCCTAGTTTAACTAATTTCAAAATTCGTTAATGCGTGCACGTGATTCAACCCATAGACATATAGGGATTGAAGTAGCCTGCATAGACTGTGAAGAATCGAAAGGTTTTCACAGGTACATTTACTCTGTCAGTTAGTAATCCGGGATTTAAGAAGTGGAATCAATTGGAAAACTCAACTGGATTGTTCGTAACTCTGACCCTGGACCGTCTCCTTATTACTGATAACAACCAAGTTTTGCTCCATTGTTTGAATTCGCTTCTACCATTTAATTACTGTTCTTTAGTTAAGAAAATCCTCACTATTGGAAAAAGATCCCTGAATAGTTTATATAAATTGTTTGCTAGAATTCAGTCTGAATAGTCCTCGTGGGAACGATACTCGATTTATCAATCTATTACTTGTCGACCACGTATACTTGCGTGTGAGTTTGGGAGCAACAAGTTTTTGGCGCCGTTGCCGGGGAAAATTATTGACTGATTTCTTTTTGAACAGTTTATTACTTGCTATTCAGGTTTAATTTTTGTTTTGAGTTTTGTGCTGTTTCAGGTATTAGGTCCTGCTTGATCTTTACCTACAGGAATAGCAGAAGAACAAGCTTTAGCTGTGCGAGATGTTGCTCTCCCCAGCCTGGAGGGAGTAGCATCGAGCATAGTTAAGCCCGCTATCACCGGGGGCTTTGAGATTAAGTCCGGCATGATTCAGTTGCTGCATGTGACTGGACAATATGGTGGATTACTTCATGAGGACCCGCAGCAACACATTCAGAACTTTCTGGAGATCAGTGATACTTATACACCAGCGGGTGTTCCTACTGATTATGTTCGCTTGACGTTGTTCCTGTTTTCACTGATTGGGGCAGCAAGGAAGTGGTTAAAGGCTGAAAAGTCTGGGTCTATCACTACTTGGGAGGATTTGGCTAAGAAGTTCTTGGCTAAATTTTATCCGTCTGCCAAGACAGCCCGGCTGAGGAGCGAAATTATGTCCTTCAGACAGTTAGAAGGAGAATCCTTGTATTCAGCCTGGGAGCGATTCAAAGCTTTATTGCGAGATTGTCCACACCACAACCAATCCAATGAGGTTGTTGCACACACTTTTGTTGAGGGGTTGAACCAACACACTAAGATAGTGGTTGATGCTGCTGCTGGAGGCCAAGTACTGGCCTTAAATTTTGATCAAATTTATGATTTACTTGACAAGTTTTCGCAGAGCAATCCTGACTGGCAGGGAGATGGTAGAGCTATTACGCAGAAACCTGCAGGGGGTACTTCAGTTAGATGCAGTTTCAGAGCTAAGGGCGAGGATGGATGCTATTTCCAACCAAATTAGCAAGTTAGCTCTACCAAAGGCTCAGCAACCAGTGGCTCCAGTGCAACAACTCCAGAGCTTTTATGAGGTTTGTGGTCAAGACCATGCTACAGAGGTTTGCTTCTCTAATCCAGAGTCAGTTTATTACGTGGGTAATCAAAACAGGCTGCAGGGTAAAAATCAGTTTGGTAATGGTTATTATCAAGGTAATACGAGAGCCCCGAATAATTACCACCCACTTCCACCTCCACCACAGCAGGTTAGCTATTCAGTTGAAGAGATGTTAAAGCAGTTGATGGCGGGCCAGCAGAGAATGATAGCTGACACTGCAGCCCATGCAGTGGCCATACAAGATATTGCCAATGCTCACAAGAACCTGGAGCACCAGTTGGGGCAGTTGGTGGGAGAAATAAGCACTGTGAAAAAAGAGCCTGAACAATGTCTTGCAGTGACTTTAATAGAAGGTGGAGAGCTGATGGCCAAGTCCAAGGAGAGAGCTGAAATAGAAAAAGTTAAAAAAGTGGAGAAGGTAAAGAAGAAAGAAGAGAGAAAGGAGGCACCTCTGCCACCTCCACCATTCCCGCAGAGACTATTACCATCGAAGGATCTGGCCCAGTATAAAAAATTTGTGAGTATGTTGAAAGAACTTCAAGTTAATATTCCTTTGACTGATGTGTTTGAATTGATGCCATCCTTTGTGAAGTTCTTAAGAGAAATTTTAGTGAAGAAGAAAAAGCCTCAAGAGATAGATACAGTTGAGTTAGTTGAGGAGTGTAGCACAATCTTGAGCAAGCTACCTCCAAAACTTCAAGATCCTGGGAGGTTTACTATTCCTTGTACCATTGGAGGGCATAATATCACTGGTGCCTTGTGTGATTTGGGTGCGAGCATAAATCTCATGCCTTTGTCTGTTTGCAAAAGGTTAGGGTTAGGAGCAATCAAGCCCTCTTCAGTTACTCTTAAGATGGCGGATGGATCACTCACTCACCCCGATGGTAAGTTGGAGGATGTGTTGCTAAAAGTTGGTAAGTTTACATTCTCTGCTGATTTTGTAGTCCTAGATTATGAAGAGGACCGAGAAGCTCCAATCATTTTGGGGAGACCATTCTTAGTCACCTCGAAGGCAATTATTGACATGGAGCTGGGTGAGATGACTGTTAGAGCGCATGGAGAAAAGGTTACTTTCAAGGTTTATAATGGGAAGGAGCACATAGCTAAGGTTGAAGAGTGCTCTATGATTGAATGTGTCAAACAAGAACATGGAAGTAAACCAGAGGTGAAGTTGAGGAGGGGTTCTCTCAAAGAAGGGAAGAAAGCAAAGATTCGGCGTAAGAAGAGGAGACATAAATGCTAGAAGTGAGCTAGAAGTGTCATCGTGCCACGACGTTAACTAAGGCGCTTCTCAGGAGGCAACCCGAGTTTGTACTTGTATTATTTTATTTATAGTGTCACGTAGTTGTTGTTTTTCCTTGGATTGCAGGTTCATGTAATGTCGAGGCTAAGTGTGGGGTGTCCTCACCCTTGCCCAATATTGATGACCTGATGAGGGAAGTCTGAGTACCTCATACTATATGGAAGCTTGGAGGATGCTAGCACCAAGGACTAGAATCTTCAGGGAAGTTTTCTTTACCTTGCACTTTCTTATTGTTAGCACTGAGGACAGTGCTTAGTTTAAGTGTGGGGTGGGGGAACTACCCTTTATCTATTTTTGAGGTTAGGGATGCATGTACCATAGGATTTTTGGCTTTTGTTTTGTCACTTGACTTTATTTTTATTTGTTTCTTGCTTTAATATATGAAAAAAAAAAATTAGAAAACCAATGAAAAATTCCAAAAAGATTTTCCTTTTAGTTTTATTAGTGGTACATGTCATCCACCCCGTGGTTTTTCTTATGGCCTCGGTTCTTTTCCACGGGTAGACCTTTGAACCGGGTAGTTTTTATTTTTAGGATTAGGGTAGTTAGTTATAGGTGGCCCTAGACGAAAGGAATAGGTGGAATGCTAGGTGCCTTTGATTGTGTTTGATACCGGTGGACTTGAACTTGATTGAATGTGCTATTTGTGGTGTCCTTGGGTTTTAATTTGATGCGTGCCTAGAAAAAAAAATTGGAACGACCCCCTTGAGATGGTTGAGTCCACTCACTTGACTTTGTTGTTAACCTTTGTGCATGAGTGCTTAAATTTCCACAAGTTGCACTCTAGATGCTTGATTGAGAGTTGTTGATGGAACCTTTTTGTGTGGATCATGTGCAATGTGTGTTGTGAGGCATGTTCTTGTTTACTCCATGTTGCATATTAATGTCTAGAACTTGCCCCGTGTGTGTGCAAAGCGAAATACTAGGTTTGCTCTAGTCGGGAAATAATACAAGGCCTTCTTTTGTTTGCCTACCCTTACATATATACCTTGAAAAAAAAATTTGTTGTTGTGATTTCCTTGACCCTTTTTGTTGGCACCCACGCCCCGAACCTACCCATTTGTTCTAAATTGTCTCTTTTGGCCCCTTACTCCTTAAGCACTATAGTGATATTGTGTGTTATGTTGGAGTTGTGGTTGGATGTTGGGAGGTTTTTGAGTGGAGCTAATGAAGGGGAATAATTGTTAAAATTGTGAAGTAGTGAAAAGCATTGGCAAGGTTGGAAGATAATGAAATTGAAAAGAAAAAAAAAAAGCAAAGTTGAATTGAAAAACATTGTAGAAAGAAAAAAAAAGAGGAAATAAAGAGAAAAGAATATACATTCCTTGCTAGTGTGTGCTTAAAAGAAAAATTGCTACTTGTTGAGAAGGTGTGTGTGTGAAAGTTGTTGACTGGGTGGCTTTGATGAGAATTGTGTTTGAAATAATTGTGATGTATTAAAGTGCTTAGGGAGGTAGTCACTATTACCATATGTATCCTACCCGCCCCTTAGCCTACATTACGACCTTTTTAAAGTCCTAGTTAATCCCGATTGAAGTGAGCTTACATTAGTGGAGTCCTACACTACGGGCAAGCCTATGGTACATTGTGTGTGACATGTGAGACTTTCATGAGAGTGAGTGAATTCGTTTGCTATTGTCCCCATTCTATTCTTGATATTCATGGTTGTGTGTGATACTTGGGGGACACTCTTTTGCTTCATATTGGTGAGGGCGCATGGTTTGCATGAAATAGGTGAAATTGATGGTTCTTGGTTGAGTAGATAGGTGTGATCTTGTGGGAGCATAGTTGCAATAAGTTGATTTTGTGCATTTGCGCTATTTTGGGGTGGTTGTTCTCATATTTTTGGTTTTGGTAAATTGTTGGCATGTTTGTGGATCCATAGTAGTCATGTGCGCATTTGTTCAATGATCGGTATCAACCATAGTCATGGGCAGACCTGTTTTACCTAGGTTGGGAAGTTAGTTGTGACTTGCTCGAGGGCGAGCAAAGTTTCAAGTGTGGGGTGGTGATGTTTGGCATTTTATGCCTATATTTCCTTAATATTTCCACATATTTGAGCTTGTCATTCGCACGTTTTATAGTTTATGAATGTGGTTTTGTACTAATTATATATCGTGTGTATGTAGGTTGTTATGAAGTGCAAGTGGAGCTTTAAAGAGCATGATCGAGCAAGAAAAGATTGGAGTTTGATTGAGGATTGGATCGAGCACACGAAGGCACAACACGAAGCGAGCAAAGGAGCAAGGGACCAGAAAATTGGCCTGGCGCTTTTGGGCACGTGGGGCGCCACTTATAGCGCCCAACTCACAGCGCTTTTACCCACGTGGGGTGCCCCAAAAGCGCCCAAAAGTTGGCGTTACTGGTTGTCCCGGCGCTTTCCGAGGCGCGGGGCGCCCGTTATAGCGCCCCGTGTGCGGTTTTGCACTTCCTATTTCGTCTAGGATTGGGTCTAACTTATTACTAGGTGTTTGTAAACTCTATAAATAGTCTTTTACTTAGTTTTTGAAAGGAGTTCAGACTTTGGAGCATATTGGAGAGCTCATAACATCAAGAACAAGGGTTTTTCTTCCTTCCATTAATCTATTACATCATTATTCCATTATTTCATCAAATCTTTGTGTTGTTATTATGAGTATGTGTGGCTAAATCTATCGTTCTAGGGTTTGAGTATTTCATGAAAGTTGATGTTTGAAGATTGATTCCCATTAATTGAATCCCATAACGGGTTACTTATTCTTTCTTGATTTCACTTGTGTAATTGTCAGGGCCCGATTATTACGCATTATCTATGGTTTTTAGATTGAACTCGAAAGAGGGAATTTAATTACGTAATAAGAAAGAATAGGACTAGTTTGTGAACCCGGGCATCGGGGAACCAATTTGTGAGTAGGATCGACATATACTTGCTCGCCTGGTTTAACTAATTTCAGAATTCGTTAATGCGTGCACGTGATTCAACCCATAGACATATAGGGATTGAAGTAGCCTGCATAGACTGTGAAGAATCGAAAGGTTTTCACAGGTACATTTACTCTGTCAGTTAGTAATCCGGGATTTAAGAAGTGGAATCAATTGGAAAACTCAACTGGATTGTTCGTAACTCTGACCCTGGACCGTCTCCTTATTACTGATAACAACCAAGTTTTGCTCCATTGTTTGAATTCGCTTCTACCATTTAATTACTGTTCTTTAGTTAAGAAAATCCTCACTATTGGAAAAAGATCCCTGAATAGTTTATATAAATTGTTTGCTAGAATTCAGTCTGAATAGTCCTCGTGGGAACGATACTCGATTTATCACTCTATTACTTGTCGACCACGTATACTTGCGTGTGCGTTTGGGAGCAACAGCACCTCCTAAGGACACTAGAAGGGGGTTGAATAGTGTCCACCGATTTTTTGTTTCAAGAACTCGATTTTCCTGAGTCAAGAACTCCGTTCTTGCCTCTACGATTATGCTGTTTGAACACTGCAACGCACGCCAATCACACATACAAGGAACACGAGGATTTTACGAGGAAAACTCCTTGCTCAAGGGAGAAAAACCACGACCCACACTCTGGGATTTTAGAACTCAATCCACTAACACAAAGAGCACGTTTCTAATTACAAGACTCTGTAACCAAGGGGCTACACTCAAGATCCTAATTACTAAACAAAGCTAAACTCTAGCTTTACAAAGTAATCTCTCGTAAGTTCACCTAATACATATGCTTCTACTATAAGCCAATAGGTAAAACCAATTATTGCTCACAACAAGACAACTTACAATGCAAAGAACCTAGACAGAATATCTAGACTCAATCAACTCAAGTATAACAGTTATCTTCTTCCGTTATCTCACGTAGAAAGATTCTAGATCGCCTTTGTATGCTCTCAACTCTCTGTTTGTGAATAACTAATTTCGGTTGTATCAACTACTTGTATTTATATGGGCTTTGCAACCCTAGTTGAGTCTTAAAAGGAATCCTTGTAATTATGTTAAGACAGGATTCCTAATAATTCTTTTCCTTATTGTAGTCCAACTCCTATTCGTACTAAGAAGACACAGCCTGGGCACCGCCTCTTTTAGTCTGACTAGGATGCATATTCATTCACGCGCCACTACTCCTAGTTCCGCAGGGATTTGCAACCCTCAAATCTTTTCGACCAGTCGTGCCCTTCTATTCAAGGACTAGGTTCTTCTCCAAAACCACTGAGTCCTTTTCGTTTGTCATTCTTCAAAACCAATGCTCAACAAATTCCCCATTTTTGATGATGACAAACAAATGTTGCCAAAGAACCTGAATGGACAAAATTTACCAAAAACACAAAACAAAAAAACAAGTTTGAAAAATAAAATAGATGAGTTAGGTCACAAACACCCCAACATTTCTTTCTTCCCCCTTTTGGTATCATCGAAAAGATTCAAATACCTGCATGAACCAGTTAGTACTATCCAATCTTGAGTACAAGGCAACAAGTTAGCTAAAATATAAAAATACAGAGATAAGGTGAAGGGCCCAACAAGAACCAAATACCATAGTGCAAACGACCATAAACATGAGAAAATTAAAATCACTATCCAGGGTGTGACAACAGCACAACCCTATCCAATAGTACACAACTGAAAATAAATCGTTTGAAACAACATCACATGTGCAGGGAGACTGAAAGGAAATAACAGCAGTTAAGAGAAAGGACAGGAGGGTAGGACAGGAGGACTCAGGGGTAAAGGTTGAAGTGTTTGACAAGTGCCTCAAGGTTCTTTGTATTTTTGGCCCTTTCCATCACCAGCTCGGTCTCATACTTGTGGCAGTCTATCTTCAAACGATCAATTTCTTGATCCTTCATCTTCAGCTGTCTGTGAAGCTCTGCATTTTCTGTATTCACTTCAAGAACATGGCTCTCCAGTTCCTTCACAGCAGTAATGGCCTCCTCAAGTCCATAATCCTCACTCTCCTAAGCTAGCTCTTGCTTAACCTGCATGGGCTTCTTGGAAGCTCTCCTTTCTCTGAAGATGTCACAGCTTTTAAGCACATTGTACAAAAATATCTGATGAATTGTTGGCTTCTTCCCTGCTCCCAGTGGAACCCCAAAATGCTCTAGAACCTGCTGAAGGACATAGGAATGCACTAAAGAGTGTGGCTTTTGATCAGTATCTGCAATCCTCTTAATATGTCTGATGATTAGCCTGGGCAAGTTTATTCTCACCCCCTATCCAGCAGGTCCATGTAGGTTAAGTCTAAAGTACTAGCTTCACTGGTTCTTTCTCCTCTAGGCAGAAGGAACCTGTGCACAAACTCAAACAGCAACTGGTGTGCAGGTTCCATCTCCTTTTTGTCTACTTTCTTTTCTTTTCTGAGCTTGGGTTTTCCTGAGAATTTCTTGACCACACTTAGAGGGGTTATTCCGTCTGTCCTCTTGGGCCACTTCAGCTTAATATACCTGCAATAACCTTCAGCAGGTACCTCAAGGATCACCCCTAGCTCATTTCTCCCAAACTCAATTTCAACTCCCTTCACAGTCGTGAACACTCTCCTGGCTACAACTCTGCAATTTGTGTAAAACTCCATGACCTCATCAGCAAATAACATTCAGTCTTTGTTTCCAAACAAGCCCAGCCACCCTTGGTCACCAATCATCCTCAGCAAGGGTTTCATATGATGCGCTGACTTTGTAACAAGGTAAGTGTTTATATCCATTTCCTTGGAGGCCCTTGTGGTGCAATGCAAACCCGAAGGAATTGCTAAGCACATCGCGGAAGAACAATCAAGAAAGATAAAAGATGGAAGCAAGACAAAACTTGCTTCTTTCGAAAGAACAGTGAGGAACCTGTCTCAAAGCTCAATCGAAAGAGATACAAGGATCACCTACACTATGCAACAATCCTCAAGAGAACATTGCCTCTTGCAAACTGAATGATCAAGAGGAATGTTCAATCGGACTACCCGAAAGCCACAAGTCCTTAAAAGTCCTCACCGGGGTTTTGCTCACGACGGAGACAAGAAGAAATGTGCTCGGCACTTTCATTCAATTCATCAATAGTCAAAACTAGTTACTTACAATGAAAGGAAACAATGTTTATATAGGAAATACTAAGGGTAAACTAGTAAATAGGTCACAGTTGACCAATAGAAATAAGCCACGCAGGGCTGAGTTAAAATGTGTTCGGCAGACTTTGACTTCGGTTCTCGATTGTCTGCTCGAACACACACTTGTTGCCTTTGGACACTCAATTGTCTTCGAGCTCCTTGTCGTCGGTCACTTTGCCATCGGGCTCAAATCTGAAGATAATGCCTTCGATTCTTGAGCTCGGCCACTCAACTTCGGAGCAATTGTTTTCCTTCGGCCAGGCTAAGTGAACGTGCACATCGTGCATCAGCTTGGCTTGGCTTCTTGTCATCGGTCTCCTCGGTGGATCGAACACTTGATCAGCACGTGTTCGGGCTGCATCATCCTCCCCTTCTTGAGAAGATTTCGTCCTCGAAATCAAGCCCTCCTCGTCCTCCGAAGTTGGACCTACAACACAAGGAACTAAGTCAGCAACATTAAAGGTGTTGGACACGTTATACTCACCAGGGAGGTCGATCACGTAGGCATTGTTGTTGATCTTGGTCAACACTTGAAATGGACCATCCCCTCGAGGAGCCAACTTTCCTTTCCTTTGGTTCGGGAAGCGTTCCTTTCGGAAGTGAACCCAAACCCAATCTCCCTTCTTTAATTCCAACTTTTTACGCCCCTTGTTTTTCTTTAAGGCAACCTTTGCATAGGCCTCCTCGAGGTTCTTCTTCACCTTTGCATGCAATTCGATCAAGGCAGCTGCTCGTCGAGTACCTTCAAAATCAAGAACAGAATCTCGAGGCAATGGGGTTAAATCAAGTGGAATCAAAGGATTAAAGCCATACACACATTCAAACGGGGTCATGTTGATCATTCGATGCACCGTTCGATTGTATGCAAACTCCATCATGGGCAAACGATCAGCCCAGTTTCCAACCTTCCCTTTGGTCATTGCCCGAAGCAACGATCCCAAGGTTCGGTTAACTACCTCGGTCTGTCCATCAGTCTGAGGATGGTGAGACGTCGAGAATAGTAGCTTGGTGCCGAGGGCACCCCACAAACACTTCCAAAAATGACTCAAGAACTTTGAATCTCGATCACTCACAATAGTACGAGGTATACCATGCAATTTTAACACATTAGAAACAAACAATGTAGCTACATGCTGTGCATCATCACACTTTTTGCAAGGAATAAAGTGAGCCATTTTTGAAAAACGGTCAACCACAACGAAGATGCTATCATGTCCTCCCCCCGACCTCGGTAACCCCAAGACAAAGTCCATGGATATATCAACCCAAGGTCGATCAGGCACAGGCAACGGGGTGTACAAACCATGAGGGTTGGACTTCGATTTTGCTTTCTTGCAAACGAGACAAGCGTTGCAAAGCTTTTCCACATCTCGTCGCATTTTGGGCCAATGGAACTGCTCGGTCAAGATGCCAAGAGTTTTATCGACACTGAAGTCTCCCATCAGTCCACCGGAATGAGCTTCTCGAACTAAGAGCTCTCTCCACGATGACACTGGCACACAAACCCTCCCATTTTTGAAGAGGTAGCCATCATGCCACTGATATTTCTCAACCTTTCGGCCGCTCAAGATTGCGTCTCGAACACATTTCAGCTTGGGATCGTCATCGTACATTAGCTTGATGCTCTCGAATCCCATGAGCCTAGAGGCGAGAGTGGTCGCTAAGGCAAATTTCCTTGATAGCGCATCGGCCACAACATTATCTTTTCCCTTTTTGTAATGAATTACATAGGGAAAGCTTTCAATAAATTCAACCCACTTGACATGTCTTCGATTCAATTTCTCCTGACCTCGGAGATGTTTCAAAGACTCATGATCACTCTTGATCACAAACTCTCGAGGCCACAAGTAATGCTGCCAATGGGCGAGTGCTCGAACGAGGGCGTACAATTCTTTGTCATACGTAGAGTAATTCAAAGTTGCACCCTTAAGCTTTTCGCTAAAGTAAGCGATCGGCTTCGATTCTTGCATCAGCACTCCTCCGATCCCAACTCCAGACGCATCACACTCAACTTCGAATGCTTTGCCGAAGTCAGGGAGTTGCAACAACGGGGCAGAACAAAGCCTCCGTTTCAACTCTTGGAAAGCCCTCTCTTGGGACTCTCCCCACACAAATGGATTGTCTTTCTTCACCAGCTCGGTTAAAGGAGCTGCCACGGTGCTAAAGTCACGAACAAACCTTCGGTAAAAGCTAGCTAAGCCATGGAAGCTACGAACTTGTGATACTGAGGTTGGAGTTGGCCAATCTTTGATGGCTTCGACTTTTGATTCGTCGACTTTGACACCATTAGCACTGACAACAAATTCAAGAAAGACTACACGATCAACACCGAAGGCGCATTTCTTGAAGTTGGCATACAACTTCTCTTCTCGAAGCTTTTCGAGCACTTGCCTTAGGTGTTCGACATGTTCATCCATGGTTCTGCTATAAACAAGTATGTCATCGAAATAAACGACAACAAACTTATTTATGAACGGTTTGAGCACATGGTTCATCAGTCGCATGAATGTGCTCGGTGCATTGGATAAGCCAAAAGGCATCACCAACCATTCATAGAGACCGAACTTGGTCTTGAATGCGGTTTTCCACTCGTCTCCGGGTTTAATTCGGATCTGGTGGTAACCGGACCTGAGGTCTATCTTCGAAAAGCATGAAGAACCGCTTAACTCATCTAGCATGTCATCTAATCGAGGGATAGGATGACGATACTTTACCGTTATTTTGTTGACTGCTCGACAGTCAACACACATTCGCCATGTTCCATCCTTCTTCGGGACAAGGATAACAGGAACGGCGCAAGGACTCAAGCTCTCACGAACGAGGCCCTTGTTCAGCAATTCATCAACCTGCCGTTGGAGCTCTTTGGTGTCTTCGGGATTACACCGGTATGCAGGTTTGTTAGGGATTTGAGACCCTGGTACGAAGTCAATTTGGTGCTCGATTCCTCTCAACGGAGGTAATCCACCTGGCATTTCCTCGGGAAACATGTCCTCGAAGTCCTGCAAAACTTTACGAACAAACAAAGGCAAAGGGTTATCATTAGAAAAATCATCATTAGAGTTTAGAAGGATACCCTTGTGCACGAGGCAAATCATCATCTGACCGTGGTCGTTGCCTCGTAAGATCTCACCGGGTTGCATGATTGCACAAATTCCTTTCACTTCGGTCGGTGAGTTTGTCTCTTCGGGCCCCAATTTTGCTCCCATCGGAAGCTTAGCTTTGGCCGCTTCTTTCAATTCTTTCATTCGTTTATAGTCCTCGGTGACTTGTTTTGGAGACAAGGGTTTGAGTACGAAACTCTTCCCACCAAGCTTCACAGTGTAAGTGTTGGATCTGCCATTGTGAACAGCTGTTCGGTCATACTGCCATGGTCGACCCAATAACAAATGACAAGCTTGCATCGGAACCACATCGAATATCATTTCATCTTGATACTCTCCGATTTTGAACTTGATCCACACTTGTTTGACAACTCTCAATTCTCCACACTCATTCAGCCATTGTAACTTGTAAGGGTGGGGATGCTTCATCGTAGGTAATCCCATTTGTGAAACCAAAGTTTGGCTCACTACATTGGCACAACTACCAGAATCAATGATCATCGAACACACCTTTCCCCTCACTCGACATCGGGCAAGAAAGAGGTTTTCTCTTTGGTTGTCCTCTTCTTCAAGAGTCATGCAGCTCAAATTCCTTCGAACCACAAGAAACATTTTCGGATGATCAGCTTCGGCAGCCTCATGATCATCATCATCTTCAGCTCGATCAGTCTCCTCGATAATTTCCTCCTCGGTGTCACTCGCTTGCTCATGGACGGTTCCATCTTCGAGCAAAAGCATAACCTTGCGAGTTGGACACTCTTTTGCCATGTGACCATAACCTTTGCATTTGTGACACTGAATGTTTGAAGCACTTGGAGAGTTTAGTTGCACTTTACCTCCCACTTCTCTCGACTGGTTAACGGTCACACCTCTTTCGAAGGGTCTCTTCGAATCTCGAACAGTGTTAGCACTTGCTTGGTTTGGACTCTTCCATTCTTTACCTCGGTTCAAAGGAGTAGAAGTAGTGACTCCTCGATACCGGTTTGCCTTATCGTCCTTCACCAATCTTTCAGCTTCGGTGGCAGCGTCAAACACATCTTCCAACGTGTGGTACACGTGGAGTCTCAACTGAGATGACACATCCCTAGCCAAGCCATTTTTGAATCTGATAATGGCTTGTTCTTCGTCTTCGACCAGATCAAGATTCAATCGAACCTTTTCGAATTCATCGTGGTACTCTTGGACAGACTTGGACCCTTGCTTTAACTCATAGAGCTTTTGCATTTGAGTCTGCCTATACTTGGCACTCAAATACTTAGCATCCATTGCTCTTCTCAATTGTGGCCAAGTATTGACTTCGGGATAGTCATTCCTTCGTCTATGTCTCTTGTCAGATTCCCACCATGTTGAGGCATAAGCTTCGAACGAAGCAATGGCATGGGCAGCTTTTCTCTCATCGGTCATCTCATTGGTTTCAAAGATGCGCTCCATTTTAAGCTTCCATTCAAGATACTCATCGGGATCACTAGTTCCTTTAAAGGAAGGAATAGTGATCTTGACACTGTTCAAATTTGAGTCTCGAACAGCTCTAGCCTGTTCGGGAAACTCATCATCTCGATCATTAGCCTCACGCTCAATATTTCTTTCAACATTTGCGCCTCGGCCTCGACCTCGGAAATTTCCACGACCTCGGTGAGCTTGCCTTCGTTGAGCGAATGGCAGCTCACGCTCATATTCGTCCTCGGGAAATTCCTCTTCATCAATCTCTTCGGTTACAGCACCAAGGTCTCTTCGGGCCCTTGGAAGTGGTAACCTCTCTCCTCGGGGAATGCCCAAGTTTTGATTTCCAGCTTGGGGATTGCCCAAGTTTTGTTGTGCTTGGGGATTGCCCAAGTTAAGCTCTCTTCGAATTGCTTCACTCGTCAACTGATGTTGTCGAAGAAGCTCAGCATACAGCTCAGGTTTCATCGGAGTGGATTCGCTCGTTCCAGCGCCGGACCCATTTTTGGCCACGGACGCACTTCCCTGCTCGAGGTTAGCCACTCGAGCACTCACTCCTCTTACTTCGGCACTGATGCCTTGTATCGCAGCCATGAGATCGGCTAATGACAACTCAGGCTTCTCAATGTTTTTGCCATCGTTTCCAGCCATTGTACCTGCACAAGTCAAAGATCAAACAAATGTTAGGGTTAGAAATCACCTCACACACTCCCTCACCTTTGATGGGTGGCACTCGGGTCCACTCAATTTATGGGTTCGGGTTTTGATCACTCAAGGACTTGTTAACAGTGGCTCGTCTGATTGATCGGTCCTCTAAGATCCTTCAAGTTCGACAATAGTCACTGCCTCTTCGGGAAGAGTGAAGTGATGTTCGACTCGATGGAACGGACGCTTTTTAACTGAGCTCGGGGAGTCAAAAGAATTTCTACGAAAGTTTAGACTTCGGTCACCTCTTCGCACGAATTCCTATCAGCTTAAAAGAGTTAGTACGACCTTGAGTAGGACAATTACTCAAAAGATCCACCAACTAGAATTTTGACACGAAAGAAAGTGAGAACCTAGGAGATTCTACCCTTTGATTCCCTTTTGGAATCTTTTTCGATCACACCCACTCCTGTCCGTACAAGAGTGGTCCCTCCTTGGTACGGATAGGGTTTTACCTTATCCACTTTCCTTTTTCAGCCGACAATTTTCACCTGGGGTTTTGATGTTAAAATTTTAACCCCTTTCTTCTTCAATGGAACAGTGACCTTTGCTCCGGCGTACGGACACAACAACTTCGGTTCACTGACCACGAAATTCAACAGATCTGGGTTGCTTTATCGACTCCGGTTTCAACAGCATCGGAGGAATTCAGTCCAAGTTATTCGAGCCAAGAACCAGCTCGTTCGAGTCGTACACTGTTACGATTTTGTAACAAGTTTCCGACGTACGGACTTCGATTTAAACTCAGAACTTCGATTTTTAAGCAACAAACAAACCCAAATCACTCAAGAACCACCAATCTTCACCGGTTTCTTCCAAACACAGTGGGGTTCGAGTTCAGTCACCAATGAAGCTCAAAACAGTCCAAAAATTCACCAAGAAACCCTAGTCACGAAATTGGTACGTCGGGCACTTGTTGGATTCGGAACTCGATGGTGAACAAGAATCTATGGTTGTTTTCCCCAAACAACCAACAATCAAACACAATTTTTGAATTTTTTTCTTTTTAACACTTTTTTTTTTTTTGTAAAATATCAACACCAACAGTAACAAAACCAAATCAAGAACACGAAATGGAAAACAAAGACACAACGCACGAAAATAAAGATAACGTGAACAGGATTTGGGGTTGTAGAAACAAGCCCAAACCGTGCTCTGATACCAAGATGGTGCAATGCAAACCCGAAGGAATTGCTAAGCACATCGCGGAAGAACAATCAAGAAAGATAAAAGATTGAAGCAAGACAAAACTTGCTTCTTTCGAAAGAACAGTGAAGAACCTGTCTCAAAGCTCAATCGAAAGGGATACAAGGATCACCTACACTATGCAACAATCCTCAAGAGAACATTGCCTCTTGCAAACTGAATGATCAAGAGGAATGTTCAATCGGACTACCCGAAAGCCACAAGTCCTTAAAAGCCCTCACCGGGGTTTTGCTCACGACGGAGACAAGAAGAAATGTGCTCGGCACTTTCATTCAATTCATCAATAGTCAAAACTAGTTACTTACAATGAAAGGAAACAATGTTTATATAGGAAATACTAAGGGTAAACTAGTAAATAGGTCACAGTTGACCAATAGAAATAAGCCACGCAGGGCTGAGTTAAAATGTGTTCGGCAGACTTTGACTTCGGTTCTCGATTGTCTGCTCGAACACACACTTGTTGCCTTCGGACACTCAATTGTCTTCGAGCTCCTTGTCCTCGGTCACTTTGCCATCGGGCTCAAATCTGAAGATAATGCCTTCGATTCTTGAGCTCGGCCACTCAACTTCGGAGCAATTGTTTTCCTTCGGCCAGGCTAAGTGAACGTGCACATCGTGCATCAGCTTGGCTTGGCTTCTTGTCATCGGTCTCCTCGGTGGATCGAACACTTGATCAGCACGTGTTCGGGCTGCATCACCTTGGCCTTATGGATATTCTACCGCGTGTTCCTTACGTGTGTAGCTGCCGATATGCGTACTCATTATGCCTTAGCTTTGAAATTATATTGTATATTATATGTTATGCCTTGTTGTTGGTATTGCATTGAGAATATGAGCATTGCACTCTGGTTTTGAGCATTGCATATACTTCCCAGTTGGCGATGAGAGTCCAGCACCGGTGAAGGGTCATTACTGCATATATTTTCCGGTTGGGGATGAGAGTCCCGCACCGGTGAAGGGTCATTATTGCATATACTTCACGGTAATCGATGAGAGTCCCGAGCCGGTGAAGGGTCATCATTGCATATACTTCCCGGTAATCGATGAGAGTCCCGGCCGCTGAAGGGTCATCATTGC
Organism: Petunia axillaris subsp. axillaris; assembly: GCA_029990575.1. Lineage (NCBI taxonomy): Eukaryota > Viridiplantae > Streptophyta > Magnoliopsida > Solanales > Solanaceae > Petunia > Petunia axillaris. The sequence goes on along the minus strand of JARKNS010000001.1, from coordinate 3,052,128 downwards.
AAATACTTCCCGGTAATCGATGAGAGTCTCGAGCCGGTGAAGGATCATTATTGAATATATCTCCTGGTAGACGATGAGAGTCCCGCGCAGGAGATAGGTATCAGGCATATGCGACTGCATTACATCGTACCGCATTCATCCCATCTCATTGCACCGCATACTGACTATTGTGTTTTATGTATGCGGTATGTATACTATGTCGTGGACATATCTCAGTTTGCCTATATATTTCTGGCTCGTATTCTGGGTTGCGGGGATCAGGTTGCACACCGCAACGATATAAATATATGGATCGGGTTGCACGCCGCAACGGTATAAATATATGAATTGGGTTATACGCCACAACAGGATGAATATATGGATCGGGTTGCACGCCGCAACAGGATGTATTTCTGATTGTTGATGTGTTCGGGATACCTATATGTTTTGGCTATCTTACGTTCCTGGTTGTTGATGAGTTTGTCATTCCATATGTGTTTCTAGTTATTATCTGGATCTGCCTTTTTATAATTTAAATAAGAGGAATTTGGTTTATCTGTTTCTTTTCTCCCTGGCTAGCTATCATATCCTTTGAGGTGGCTAGTCTGCCCCACTTATTGAGTCATTTTGACTCACCCTTGTTTGTTGTTTGTTTTTGTCTATCTATTTCGCTTCGGCAGGTTCGCTCCAGGATTGAGTTTGCCACGTTGTGAAGGAGCGAAGACGACTTCAGCTGTCAGGGTGAGCCAGCTTTTATTCCGGACGGCCACCAGTTTATTGTTTACTATTTCAGTTGCATTTTGCTCCCTTCAGGAGGTATCTGTCTTCTTTTGTACTCTTAGATGTCTAGTCTGGATAGCCTAAACCTAGTATGTTGGGTAGTCAGTTGTAATTTCTTTTGTACAGCTTAGAGGTATCAGTATGTCTGTGTTTTTTTAAAATTCTTGTCCTTATTTAGGAATTATTATATTTATTTTCCTAATTTAAATGGTAAGGATTCTCCCGACGGGTCTAGGGGAGGATGTCGGGTGCCCGCACGGCCTAACAGGATTTTGGGACGTGTCACCTGGTGGCTGTATTACATAGACCTCTTCATTTAAGTAGCCATTCAGAAAGGCACTCTTCACATCCATCTGATATAATGTGAACTCTATGTATGTAGCAAAAGCAATTAACATTCTAATAGCCTCCATTCTTGCCACTGGTGCAAAAGTTTCATCATAGTCGATTCCTTCTTCCTGACTGTAACCTTAAACTACTAGCCTTGCCTTGTTCCTTGTCACTATACCATGCTTGTCTAGTTTGTTTCTGAACACCCATTTTGTTCCAATTATTGATCTGTCCTTCGGCTTAGGAACCAGGTGCCACACTTTGCTTCTTTCAAACTGATGAAGTTCATCCTGCATGGCTAGAATTCAATCTGGATCTTCTAGAGCTTCTTTTACATTCTTTGGTTCCAGAGATGAGAGGAATGCAAAGAATGCACAGAAGTTCTTCAAGGCTGACCTTGTCATGATTCCAGTGTCCAGTTCTGATAAGACATTCTCCAAGGGGTGAGAACTTTGGTATTTCCATGGCCTGAGTTGAATATGACGGGAAGAGCCTTCAGCATCATCTTGGGTAGGTTCTTCTTGACTTGCTGGATCATCGACTTCATCTGATGTTCCCCTGTCATATTAACTCCTTGTTCTCGTGAGGTAGAATTCTCACCTGATGTCTCTTTGTCTTCTGAGTCTTCAAATTCATCTACACCATCTTCTCGACTGAGGCCAATTACTTGATCATCTCTCTCAGTTTCCCCCAATGTCTTATCCGATTCATCAAATACCACATGCATACTTTCCTCCACTGTTTGTGTTCTTTTGTTAAACACTTTGTATGCTTTGATTTGAGTGGAATAACCAAGAAATATTGCCTCATCACTTCTAGCATCAAACTTCCCCAATGGTTTCTTGTCGTTGTTGTGGACAAAGCATTTGCAACCAAAGGGTTTCAGATGTGCAATATTTGATTTTCTTCCTCTGAGTAGCTCATATGGGGTCTTGTCAAGAATAGCTTTGATGGAACATCTGTTTAGCAAATAGCATGCAGTGTTTATTGCTTCAGCTTAAAAGTTCCTGGCAAGTCCACTTGACAACAGCATAGTCCTTGCCATATCCTCCAGGGACCTGTTCTTCCTTTCAACCACTTTATTTTGCTGTGGAGTTCTTGCTGTAGAGAAATTATGATCGATGTTGTAATTTGCACAATACTCAGCGAATTTGGAGTTTTCAAACTCCGTTCCATGATCAGATCTAATGTTGATGTGTTTTAGGTTTAACCTTTTCTGTACAACACCAGCCTAGTTTTTGAAGCTGTCAAAGGCTTCATCTTTAGATGCCAAGAACAAGGTCAATGTGTACCTAGAGTAGTCATCAACAATTATGAACACGAACCTCTTTCCTCCTCTGCTCCTGACTCTCATGGGTCCACACAGATCCATATGCAACAATTCCAGTAGTTTTGATGTACTTACCACTTTCTTTGACTTAAAGGATGATCTCACATGCTTCCCCCTTACACAAGCATCACACATTTTTATGTTTTCAAATCTCTTGCTTGGCAATCCATGAACCAGCTCCTTAGATACCAGCTTATTTAGTTGTGAGAGACTTGCATGACCCATTCTTTTGTGCCACAGCTGAGAGTCACTTTCTTGCACGTTCAAGCATGTTAAGTTGTTTTCAGGCAGTGACAACAGTGATGCTTTGTATACATTGTTCACCCTTTTTCCTTCCATAATAATTCCTCCACTATGTAGATTCTTCACAATGCATCCTACAGAAGAGAAACTCACTTCATTTCCTCTATCACACAGTTGAGAGATGCTCAGCAGGTTGTGTCTGAGACCATCGACACAATATACGTTTTCAATTACGTTATCCAGAGTTCTCCCAATTTTTCCAATTCCTACGATTTGTCCACTTTTACCTCCTCCGAAGACCACACTGCCTCCTTGAAATGCTGCGACTGAGAGAAAATTTCTTCTATCTCCTGTCATGTGCCTCGAACAACCGCTATCAAGAATTCAGCTTTGGTTGTTCTCCCTCACTCCAGCCTGCAAAATAGATTAAAGGTCAGCTTTAGGAACCCAGACTAGCTTGGGTCCCTTCTTACGAGTGAATGGATAAATCAAATCCTGTCTAGCCCATTTAGGTAGAACACTTCTTTTATTCTTGGCCTTTGCCTTGCTTGCATTCATGCACCTTTGTTTGTAGTGTCCGGTTTCACCACAAAAGGTACACAACATGCTGCAAGGCAATCCCACATACTTGCTCTTAGGATTATATGGAGGCAACGATTTCTTGAATCATCTCCCTAGTCTTCCCTTGTTTTGATTTTCAAGAACCCAGTTCATTGTCTCAGATGATTTATTCCATTTTGTTAATCTGGTAAGCTCAAATTCAGATTTTTTAACCTTTTGATTTAAAATCCTGTTCTTTTTAGTTTCCTGATACAGAATCTCATTAGCTCTTCTAAGTTCATTTTCAAGAAAGGTTTGAACTTTACTTATTACTTGCTTACCATTTACACTCTCTCTTAACTGATTAAGTTCCAATTCCAGTTCAATGATCTTAGAGTTTGCAACAAGAGTCTGTCCTTTTAAGATAGCATTGATTTCTTCCAGTTCAATGTTTAGTTCTTGAAGACTCTTGTGCTTGGTTCTGAGATCACTTAACTCTTCAGTTAATTTATCTTTTTCAATTTTCTCTTTTTCATAACCATCAATTAAAGTGGCTGTGACTAGAACCAAATTTTTAGTAGAGTATGTGTGTAAATTTTCCTTAAGATCAGATAGACATACCTCTGCTGAATGTGCAGCTTCAGCTCCATCAGTAGCCATAAGGGCAGAGTCCTTCTTTTGGTCGTCACCTGTGTACAACTCCTTCAGCTTTTCCCACAATTTCTTAGCAGACTTATATTCAAGTATCCTTGCCAACACATCATTAGTCAGCCCTCTTCTCAGGTACAATTCAGCTTTGCCAGTAGCCAGTCTAGATCTTGAGGATCTAGTTCTTCTACCTTCTTTGGCACCAAAACTCCGTTAGCTGCTCTCTTACAGGAACGTGAGGTCCTCTCTTCACAATCAACCAGAGACTATAATCAGTTGCTTGCAGGAAATTCTTCATATGTTTCTTCCAGCTTTTGTAATTAGTCCAGTTGAACACAGGTGGCTTTGACGGATCTCTTCCTCCTCTGAACTCCCAAGGGTCTTCTTCATCTGAACTGATGCCTGTCAGTCCCATCAGTGCTAGTGGTAGTTCATCTCCAGATTCCTTTTCATGATCAGATTCACTGTCAGTTGGTCCCCATGTAGCATAGAAAGCTTCCTTTCTTTTCCTTCTTTCTGCTCTAAAGTTTGGAGGTCGTCTTGTCTTCTTTTTATCTTTATCATTCTCCTTTGACGTCTCCTTTTCCTTTTCCTTAGATGCTCTATTTTTCATCCATTCTGCTTCCCACATGGGACAATCCATAACAGCGTGATCCTTCTTGAAGCACTTAAAGCATCCTGAGTAATCAGGACTGTCGACTATGTTCTTCCTTCCAGAGTTTTCCTTGCCACTTCTTTTAAAGCCTTTAAACCTTCCCAAATTAAGCTTCTGTCTCAAGGCACTAAGCATTGCTACTTCAACTGATTGCAGATCAACATACTCATCAGTTTCCTCAGTTGCTTCAAGTGCAAGGTCTTGTCCTTCTTGAGAGCTGGATTAACTTTTGAGTCTTTCATCATCTCATGAGTTTTCAAGCTACCAACCAGTTCTTAAAGTTTAATAGATCTTAGAGGTTTAGACTCAATGATGGCAGTAATCTTGGGTTCCCAAGCTTTAGGAAGCACATTTAAAATCTTATCCACCATCTCTACTTCTGGTAACTCCATATCCAGGGATCTCATCTCATTAGTAATAATGGTCAACCTGGTCATCATATCCTGGATTGATTCCATCTCTCCCATAGAGAACAACTCGAATTGTCTCTTCAGCATTCTTCTTTTTGAGTCCTTCATTTCTGTGGTTCCTTCATGCGCAACCTGTAGGGCATCCCAGATTTCCTTGACAGTCTTGTAAGATGATACTCTGTTAAACTCCTCAGGACAAGACCACAAATTACCAGACGTTTGGCTTTGTGATTCTTTTCAATCATCTTATAATCCGCCTCATTGAACTCCTCTTTCAACTTAGGTTCTTGTTTGGCAGTCGCTCCTTCACCAACTATTTTAGTGGGGATCAGGTTTCCTTTAGATACTATCAGTCATAGTTGATAGTCTTCAGCACATATGTAATTTTCCATCCTGTTCTTTCACAAGCATAGTACTGCCCATTGAACTGTGGGGGCCTCTGAACTGACTGTCCTTCAGTAATGGTAGGTGGTGCACTCATGATTCTGATCCTTCTCAAGGTGTTAACCTAGCACGAGAAGACCTGCTCTGATACCACTTGTTATAATATGTGCACCTCCTAAGGACACTAGAAGGGGGGTTGAATAGTGTCCACCGATTTTTTGTTTCAAAAACTCGATTCTCCTGAGTCAAGAACCTCGTTCTTGCCTCTACGGTTATGCTGTTTGAACACTCCAATGCACGCCAATCACACACACAAGGAACACAAGGATTTATGTGGAAAACTCCTTGCTCAAGGGAGAAAAACCACGACCCACACTCTGGGATTTTAGAACTCAATCCACTAACACAAAGAGCTCGTTTCTGATTACAAGACTCTGTAACTAAGGAGCTACACTCTAGACCCTAATCACTAAACAAAGCTAAACTCTAGCATTACAAAGTAATCTCTCGAAAGTTCACGTAATACATATGCTTCTACTATAAGCCAATATGTAAAAACAATGATTGCTCACAACAAGACAACTTACAATACAAAGAACCTAGACAGAATATCTAGACTCAATCAACTCAAGTATAACAGTTGTCTTCTTCCGTTATCTCACGTAGAAAGATGCTAGATCGCCTTTGTATGCTCCCAACTCTCTGTTTGTGAATAACTAATTTCGGCTGTATCAACTACTTGTATTTATATGGGCTTTGCAACCCTAGTTGAGTCTTACAAGGAATCCTTGTAATTATGGTAAGACAGGATTCCTTGTAACTCTTTTCTTTATTGAAGTCCAACTCCTATTCGTACTTCGAAGACACAGCCTGGGCACGGCCTCTTTTAGTCTGACTAAGATGCATATTCATTCACGCGCCACTACTCCTAGTTCTGCAGGGATTTGCAACCCTCAGATCTTTTCGACCAGTCGTGCCCTTCTATTCAAGGACTAGGTTCTTCTCCAAAACCACTGAGTCCTTCTCGTTTGTCATTCTTCAAAACCAATGCTCAACACAAATGCTTATGGCCTTGAGTTTTAAAGTTCAAAGTAGGCTCTAAGGGACAGTTTCCAGAAAAGCACGTTTAAAGACAAACAACCATTTGGATTGAAGAAAAATTCTATTTGTAGAACAAAGGTTATCACTTGAGTCGGACTTCAACAACACTTGGAACACATAACTATTCGAACTAATCCTACAACTAACGTGCATCAAACTTTAAGAGGCAAATGACTAATCATGATTTCTAATAAATTTTGCTAAGTTCCGCAAGTAGAAGGAAGTGAAATATGGCGCCCGAAGCCATGGTAAAAAAGGAGCACTTTGTACGAGCATTGCACAGACCATTCTTTATCGTATTTTAAAAATTCTAGACAACTTAACATAGAAGAACGTAACACATACTCCCTCTGTTCCACTTTAGATGAACCCATTTGACTTTACACGGAGTTTAATAAAGAGAGAAGACTTTTGAAACTTGTGGTCTAAAATAAGTTATAGATATATGTGTGGCTACAAATCATCTAGGGATGAGTAAAAGTGAATATTTCTTTCCAAATTTAGAAAGAGGTCATTCTTTTTTAAACAGACTAAAAAGGAAATAGGTTCATCCCTTTTGAAACGGAGGGAGTACTAAGTTATAATTTCTAGACATACGAATCAATTCATAGCTCAAACTAAAAAAAAACAGCGAACTAATAAGATAATGGAGGTAACATCAAAGTTCCAAATTTTTACCTCTTCCGTGGCAGTGAACAAGGACTTTCAATCTTCGATCCACACCTTGACGCAAACACTTTCAAACTCGGCTCAAGACCGAGGTCGTGAAAGAGACTAAAAGGAGAATCAAAGACTAATGTTCTGAGAGAAAACGCTATTAAGAAGCAAGAAAATGAGTCGCTAAAATGGCTAGTGTAATTAATTTTAGCTGTGTAAGTTGGTCCCTTTGGCGTGCTACAACGCTTGCTATTCATAGGGATATTTAGTCCCAAGAAAATTGAAATCCTTATAGCCGTTCAAAATTAGGAAACAGAAAAGGAAAAGAATACCAAAGGATTATAGATAACATGAAAGGAGCGGCTAAAGTTCTTACAAGAACAATAGGAAATTGGTGAAATACTCTGAAATTATTGACTATTGACACAGAATTTCAAAATATTTTCTGACATGGGATCCGAAGAAAATCTGAACTTGGAAGATTTGAGCGTGCTGTGCATAAATACTATGAGACAAAGAGAGCATAGGGTGGCTGCTAGGGTTTAAAAGTGGGGAAAGACAAAAGAGAGAAGGAAGAAGGAGAGAGATGGTGACGGAGTTTTACTGGAAGTGTGGAAACGCGAAATTGTTAGAGGATTAAGCAAATAGCCACTTATAACATGGTTAATCAATTAATAGTCAACTCTAGAATGACTATTAACTATGATTACATCGGGTAATTTTGATCAGTAGCCATTTTTGGACGCGCTCATTGGGGACTATCCATCATTTCAAAATTCATTGAAGAATAGCCAAAAATTCGCGCGCACACTTAAGCTCCATTAGCGTTGGAAAAACACCCCAGACTAGTCTCATAATAAAATACTGGGGATTTGAACAAAACTTGTTCAAAGCCCAAGTATTTTGTTATGGGACTGAAGAAGTCCCATAATAAAATAATCCCATAACAAAATAATGGGACCTTGAAGGGACCTTGAACTAATTCAAGGTCCCATTATTTTGTTATGAGACTTTATCCCATAACAAAATAATGAGATTTATTCCCATAAAAAAGGTCCCATCAAAGGGATAAATCCCATTATTTTGTTATGTAACTTTATATATAAAGCTTCAGTCCCATAACAAAATGTTGGGGCTTTGAACAAGTTTTGTTCATTTGTTCAAAGCCCAGTATTTTGTTATGGGACTGAAGCTTTATACAAAGTTCCATAATTGTTCAAAGCCCCAGTATTTTATATTGGGGTTAGTTCACTAAAGCTTCCCAGTATTTATACTGGGACTTGTCCGAAAGTGGCTAGTCTTCAAACAGTTTTGCATCGCTGGCTAGTATTCATTTAGCGCGGTCAAAACAGGTTACGTGACTAAATTTTTACGATTACATCTTACAAATTGCAAAATTCTAAGTGCTCTACATGATAAACTAACCCACTTTCGAAAGTCGTCAGTTGTTCTAATTAATTTTCACAACTAATTTAAAAGCTTTCCAATTAAATAAATACCCGAAATATTAGGATATTTTGTAAAACTGCAAAGCTGATTCCCTAAAAGTAGGAATCTTAAGAAAATGTAATGAGTGATAAATTGAAACATAGAAGTATTGAAGATTTGCAAAGTAACAAAACAGTAAACTGCGTAATTTAGACTAAAATAATTAAAATGCAGCGATGCAAATGTGTATTTTTTCAAAATTATAAAAGTAGCCAAAATTGTAGAATATATATATAAAGTCAGATCGTGGCTTAGAATATATATATAAAGTCAGATCGTGGAAAATAACACCTTTGGCTTTAGATTAACATAACATGCAATATTTTGAGATTTAAATAAAAAAGAAGCATCGATAAGTTAGTCAAGAAAATATCAGGCTAAAATTGGGTGTCAACAGCTGCCCATCTTTACCCGAAAATATGATGAAAGAGTTTTCAGGGTAAAAAAAGTTGACGTAAAATTGAATTTTGTCACGATAAAGCAAAAGACTTTGATTGAAAGGGCTAAAATCTGAAGCTTATGGATATGGCCGAAATCTATTTTCTAAGTTGCCTACATATCTTGGGTTGAACAAAAATCAGGCCATGTAATTTGACGCGATTCGAAAAGCGAAGACGATGCAACAATGACTATTCAAGTGCGGGAAAAGAGGCTTGTAATCATCCTAGTTATGAAAACGTGGTCGACAATACACCAATAAAGAGGAATTTACAGGACATAGCTTACACTGCATCTCCATAAATGAGTCATCTTGTCTTCAATCTCGAACCTTAGACTTGGCTACGCTGGTGGATATTTGGGTGACATAAAATAGGCTGACACAAAAACTGACACATGGATTGACCCAAGGCTAACCTCTAGGTTGACTACTTATTCGAGTGTGGATCTTTGGATCTTTTGTTGACGAGTCTAGCTCATATCTACAGTTGTCCCATTTCACTGCTAAGAAAAGTTCCACGTTATGCTCCAAATGCTGCTGTAAATCAACTAAAAATTTCTACAACATCTCGATAAGCGGTAAGCGAGTAACTCCAAATAAAGTTTGATAAATAAAGTAAGAAATAAATAACAATAACAAACTTGCAGATGTTGGTGGCAATATCAAGCTGTCTTCCAATCAACTGACGAAGCGGTCTAGCTTGTGAGGCTGGAGGACTCAGGGCTGTTAGTAGACTTCTAAATTAAAACCAATAAATCAGCAAACCAGTCCAGCACAAGCAAAGAGGACTCTGAGGACCATTGGCAAACTTCAAAACTAAAATCATTCAATCAGCGAAGCAGTCCGGTACGGAGCAAGGAGGACTTCGGGTATTGATGACAATTACAAAAATAATTTTAAAACAGGTTGCAGTGTAATCTTGGTGGGAAATCATAAAAGCAATGTGATTTAATTTTGACAATTCAGCTGGCGAAGCAGTCCGGCAGGAAGCAATGAGGGTTTCGGGGCAAATCATCATAAAAGAATAACTTGATAAATCAACGAGCACGGAAGTCCGGCACGAAACAAGGAGGACCTCGAGGCTGATCATCATTCTGTAAAAATAAAGTAAGGCAAAGTCATCGATTTGACACATATAAAGCCATTTGGCAAATATTTAGTCAAAGTTGCCTCCTTTTCGGCAATAAATAATGTGATGCGGGTTGCAAGGCACTAAGATATTGCAGATCCAATGCCAGTGCAATTTGAACAATCAATTGGCGAGACGGTCCGGTACGAAGCAAGGAGGGCCTCGGGACAAATTGTCATTCTGCAAAGTAAAGTAGTGCAAGACTTCAACATAACTGGAAATATAAGGCAAACTTCAACAAAATGCCAATTTCAAATGGAAATCATAAAGATATATAGAAATGTCGCATGTTCGACAAAAATCATGAAAAAACATAATGCTTTAAGTCATGAAGAGGTAATGCAACACAATCAAGCAAAGTTTGGATGCATTTCCAATTGACCAAAATTATTCATTTATAGTGTGAATGATCTTTCCACTGCGCCTCTTCTTGTTCCTGCTCTCAAAGATAATTTATTAGTTTTGGGGAGGAGAGTTTGATTTATGCTGACTCGATCTTGATCTTGTTGCCGCTGCTTCCTCATTCTTCTATAAACTTGGATTTGCGAACCATACCCAGAAACTTGGCACATGAACTCAATAGCTTAAATTTTTTGAGAATAGAGGCAAAGTAAAGTAGTTTGATAAAATATTGTAAGTAAAGCAAGCATGCAAATATTTCATGAATACTAGAATGCATTTTTAAAATATCTGCTTTGACTTAAACTCGTTACATATTTCAAAACAAACTGAACGTCCTCATCTTATAACTTTGCACTATTTGCTTAACAGATTTCAAAACTCTTGACAACTCATCTTCTGGCATCCAATGCTGCTCTTGCAAAATTCTGCCCCAGTTAGCTTCCAAAATTGCCCCAATGTTGATTTTGCAAGCTTCTTCTGATTGCTTTGCAAAACTTCCCCATTTATCTTTCAAAATTTATCGAGAAGCTGAACTTCTGTTGGAATCAAAGTTCTATCATTATCTCCAGATTGACATTTATACTATAAATCAACTGAAGAATTCTATTTATCTGCATCTACATAAAAAAAATAACCACAAAAAAAATCATTACATAAAATAAATATTCGACTTTTAGTTTTTCCGTGTGATTAACTACTATACATATTACTCTATTTAGTTATCATGACTTTCTTGTTGATGGACTGGATTTAATGGCGCCTTTTGTAAACCATTAGTACCTTTTCTTTGATCATTGGTGTGACAAACATCAACTTTATTTTTCTGTAAATTATCCACAATAGTTTGATCGGTTTTCTCTTGTAAATCACCTAGAATACCTGGACCACTTTCTCCACCACCATCAACCTCCCACCGATGATAAAAAAAAATCTAATGTTTAAATTGGATATGAGGTTGTTTTAAAAAACTATCCCGACCCTCTGAATCATAAAAATCAACAACAAAATGAATTCTCTCAATTCTACTTCTGCTGTCTAATTTACTCGCAGAAACACCACAGTCTTCACCTACATCACTTGTCCTTGATTTTGCAACAAGAAGCAGTAATGCATCAAATTTTGCATTAAAATGATCCATAATCCTCTTCTTCGAATCAAGAAGATCACGCTTGACACTTTGTTCTGAGGCATTGATCGTAAGTTGAATCTTCCTCTCATCAGGTAAATGTGCTTTAAGATTAGTTGTCAACCTCTGATAAAAATTACAAAAAGGTAAAACCACATAAGAAAAAGAAATCAAAGAAAAATCCAACAAAGAATCTCACCTTTACAACTTCATTCACATCGATAGATCTTGTTGTTAAACTTGGTTTTTAAGGTGACTTTCAGGTTGACTTTGAAGTTGAAGCACGTTTAGATTTATGAATTATTGGTCTCACTGTCTCTTCCTCCCAAAACTATTATAGAAAATACATTAAAAAAAAAAAAAAACACCAACAAAAAGGTAGAAAAAAAAGGAAAAAAATGCAACTACTAGTAAACTCACCTTTTCATTATGAAAGTACTCATCACACAATGTAATGTAGTACGAGGTAGTAGTACATGTGTAACGGAACATCAGAGGTTTAATCTTAGGACGAACAGTATAATACTACTTGAAGACAAGAAACACCTCTGCCACCCAGCAACATAATAGGAAGGGCATACCAAGAAATATATAACTATTCGTAACAGAATTTGGCTTTATGACTGTCTGCATATGGGAGATCAAGGGATGATATATCTCAATACCCCACTAATAAGAGTTATTCAACTGTTCATCGTCAATAATAATCATATGTCGATCCTCCACTACTCTAGATACTGGGCGACCCAATAAAACAGAGGTAAGCAAATAAATCTAAGCTAATTTGACGGCATCATTTTGATCCAATTGAATATCCAATCGTGCAGCTGACACTCTTTTCGGATTATATTGTTACCATCATCACCTTCACATTTACTCTTGCCCCTTACACTTACGCTTTTCCTTTGAATTCTCTCCAACAGCATCATCTTCATCCGATAGAATTTGCAATTGTCCAGCTAACACTACAGTTCGATTGTCATTGTTACAATCATCATCTTCACCTTAACCTTAACCTTACCTTTACCTTTGCTCTTTGGAGTCACCCTCACATAATTGGATTGATGCTCAATCAAATCAAGCGAGTCCTGTAACTTTAAACTCCGCTTGCTGTCCTTTTTATTATAATCCTCTCCGGGATTCCTAAAATACTGCTCCTTTAATCTATTCTTTATAAGTTTCAAAATTTTTGTATCTACACTACTGGAAATATTAAGACCACTAACTGCATGAAATTCGAAAGCTGTAAAATCTGCTGTATCACCAAAATCTTTAAAACTAATCTTAGTGTTGTCTAAAAAAAGGTATTTGAGATTGCAGAAAACAATTTACTAGCCTCCCAGAATATTTAGCATCTTCCAAAAGCATAAACTCTCTGAAAGGCCCTTGCTTCAGTTTGTCTAGGTGATCGGCTGATAATAACCCTTCAAGTAATCCACGATACTCTATGTCACCTTTCCACTGGCAATCACGATTTCTCCATTGCACAAATAGAACCAAGATACCCTCGTCATTTTGCAAATTATCCATACCCTCCTTATTTGACAAATCCTCCACACCCTCGTCGATTGGCAAAATCTCCATACCTGTAAGATCAGCACATGTGTTAAGATAAAAACCACAAAAATTAACACTTATATATTTGCACCTAAAATACTATCCCAGTTGGTACTGGGGTATAAGTGCTTAGTATGTAAAATCAAAGTATTTGTACTGGGACAAAACGTATGCTATAATATTTTTTTTATACAAAGTCACATGATTTTGTACTGGGACACAAGTATTTGTTTATACAGACTCCAATTATTTTATCATGGGGCACAAAAGCTTATGCCCCCAGACCGACTCCTAGGTTTTTGTGCTGGGACAATAGGCTATCCCAGCAGGAGTCCCAGTATATAGTACTGGGGCACAAGGCTTCACAAAAGGGTTGCACTTAAAAGAAGACCCACCATTTTTAATGGAATCAAAGCTTATATTTACTTTAATGAAATCCAAACACTTTACGCAAAAAACATAACCTAATAAAAGAATGACCCGTAAAAAAGATAAAAAAATAACGATGAAGTAAACACAGTTACCTTAGAAATGACGCAACAATACAAAAAAAGTGCTTCAATATTCAAGCAAACACAGGGCTTGAATCTCTCAAAATAATAGCAGTTCCGAGTTTATTAATGGAAGGGAATGAATATTCTGAAAAAATTGAAAAGTCAAAGTAATGAGAAGAGAGAAAAAAAACCCTCGAATAAGTCCAAAATAATCGAAGGATAAAAGAGTAATATTAAAAATAGTGTAAAACGTCGTCGTTACACAACAACTTAAAAAATACATGCGGTGGCTATTTCTCAGCGAATTTGTGCGCGGAGGCTAGGGATCAATTAGCGCGTGCCAAACAAGCTCTCACGCGACATTTTTACTTCCAAGTCCGTCCCAAAACTGTAAAAATTAAGGATTGATTACATAAATAGCAGATCATATACACTTATTTGATTATCACTAACACTAATTTAATCTAGCCATAACACTAATTATTTATAATGGGAAAAAAATATTAATAGGTAAAAAATCAAGGAGATTTCGTTCCTATATTTAAGGATACCTCCCACTTTAATTTAAACCATGCGTTTTTTAAGGTAAATATTAACGGATTTTAGGATTCAAGGCAACAATATTAGTCCCAAATTTAGGCGCTATTATGTCAAGGAGGGTATTCTTTCATAGTATCCTAGTCAGAAAATCTCTAACAAGAACACCATATATCAGTTAAAAATATATATTAATTAAATATGAATTGGATATGAATCTGTCTCCAAAGTCAATATCAACTATATATAACTTTTGTATGTGAGAAAGAAAAATATTAACTAATATAGTAGTTACTATATCACTTATTATAAAGAAATATATTAACATAATATCAAATATAAATAAACTTTGTATGTAAAAAAATATTAACTAAATATAGCTAATGTATTACTTATTAGCTATGAATCATGTATAAATCTATTAGCATATTTCACTTATTTTTTTTATATTTATAATATATTTAATATATATATATATATGTCAAATATTTTAAAAATATTTGAATACATAAATATATTATAAATATAAAAAAAATAAGTGAAATATGCTAATAAAAAAAGAAGAAAAAGTAGCCGTAGGAAAGAAACAATAAAGACTTTTTCTTAAAAAGTAATAATAGACTCATATAATAACTCATGTCTTAATCCCTAAAATAGTGTTAACAATTATGAGATCAGCATTAACTAATCCCTTAAATTAATGAATAAAAATATAATGTTTATTAATTTATAAATAGGTGAATTAATTTATAAATTACCTAATGGTTAGAGAAAGAAAGGGGGTAAAAAATGGTGCTAGAAAAAGTAAATAAGTACTTCTCATGTGCTTATGAGGTAATTTTCTCAAAAATTAAATCACGTAGACACTTTACAAGTTGCTAAAAGAGAAACAACCGCCACTTAATTTTTTTTTTAAAAAAAATAGCTATCACGGAAAATCACAGGTTTTTCCTCGAACAAAGTCCCAGAATTTTTTAGGGACCACAAAATATGAAGTACTTGGAAAATTTTCTAGAACATTGAACTAAGCTCAAGCAAAATTTCTTAGAATTTAATTCAAAATTTTTTGAGGTTTTCCGTGTTTTGTTTAGTAGTGGCTATTTTTCTAATATTTTTTAAGTAATGATTATTTTTCTTTGAGCAACTTACAAAATGGCTATTATTCAACTTTTCACTCTAAAACTATAACAAAAAATTTCACCGCGTGCCCTCTATAAGGAGTGGTTTTGTAAAAATACCCGCGCTAAGAAATGTTTTAGCAAAATACCCTTTTTCACCCGGAGCCAAGACTTCAAGCCCAAAAACTTGTAAGTATTGACAATTGCCAAAACTTCAAAGGCAAGTACTGTTTTGTCAATACTTCAAATTATATGGCGAGAATGTAGGGAAGACTGGAAGGGTCAAGTTTTGGCAATTGCCAAGACTTACGACCAAGTGCGGCAAGTGTTGTCTTTTGCCAACACTTTAAGGGCAAGTGTTGGCAAATAGAGAGAGATCAAAGGCAAGTCTTGATATTTTGCCAAGACTTGCAACCAAGTGCGGCAAGTATTGCCTTTTGCCAACGCTTGAAGGGATAAGTATTGAAAAGCAGAGAAATATAAAGGCAAGTTTTGCCCCCGACCTAAAACCTTGACAAGGGTGTTTCCATCCGGATATTTTTCATTAAATCTTAACGGGGGTATTTTTGCAAAACATCTGTTAGCACAGAAAAAAAAGGCAAACCATTGCTTATGGTGTCATATTTTTGCAAATTCACCAAACTAGAAGTGGTCCAAATAAACAAATTCTTGGACCATCTTAGAGCGGTCGAAGTGCATCAATAACCACTTTTTGAGCTGTAAATTAGGATCTTGTCCATATTTTCAATATATTTAAAGTTTAATCACAAATTTAAAATAGGGGTGAGGTGTACCAGTAGTCGTTACTGATCTTAAGGACACAATCTTCTGAACTTTTAAACTGAAATATGTAACTTCAGGTCACAATTCCTGTAGTTTTGAACAAAATAAACTTAAGAATATAGTGTCCTGAAGTTTTGAATTAAAAAATTGAATTTCCGGACATACAGTCCCAAGGTTTGAGCTAATTGAGAAAACATAACACAACGGCATATTCTTGAATTTTTGAATTAAAAACTGAACTTCACCGTGTGCTGAAGCTCCTATCCACTTAAATTTTTTCTTTACTTTAAATACATCGTACAATAGTGGCTAAATCACAAATAGCTGCCGTTGGAGTTGTTAGCTGGCGTTATTTCCACTCTTGGAGACGGAATACATCTCACTGAGATAATCTCATTGCCAAAGTTGATTACTCATTTCTCATTCAGTGTAAAGAGAAAAAGGTAAAGGAGAAAATGAAAGCTTACAGCAATACTACGGTTTACTTTAATTTGCCACCGTCATTTGTACACGACTATTATGTTAATGGCCCTTTAAATCATCGCAAGGGTCACCTTCTATTACACTTACTCCTGCTATGTTAATCCCTCCGTTCCATTTTATGTGTCATAGTTTGACTCGGCACAAAGTTTAAGAAATAAAGGAAGACTTTTGAAACTTGTGGTGTAAAATAAGCCAAAAAAGTTTGTGTGGCTTTAAATCATTTCAGTAATGGCAAAACTGTAATTTTGAAGTTAAATTGTTACCAAATTTAGAATGTTGTCATTCTTTTTGGAACAGACTAATAAGAAATGCTGCCACATAAATTTGAACGGAGGGAGTATATGACTTCTTCAGAACAAATAAATAAATAAATAAATAAAATAACATAAAAGAAACGGCAATATCATGTACGATTTTGATAGTTTGTGATTTACTCTGGATAAACGAAGAGAGTTAAGTTATCGGCAACCAAAGAAGAAATCTAACTATGGTTAATCCTTTATATCTTGGATGCATATATTTATACACTATATATTATGCATATACTCATTTACTAACTTGAATATAACAGAATGATACGAAGGTTGATATGTAGCCAACTTAAATAATTAACGATTGAGGCGTATTTGATAAAATAATTATATATGCAGGAGTTACTTGAGAATTGAGAAAGTATATACTTGTATGCAGGAAGGAGGAGAAACCCTCTCTGTTAGGCTCTGATCTTTCGAAGAATAACATATACTCCTACGTTATGGAAGGAAACAAAACATCTATTACTGTTCTGATAAATTTCACCTCTGAACTGTACACACAATTTCTAAGAATGATGAATCTAGTAATGGTATTTTGTAACATTAACATTCTAATTCACGTGGTATGCAATGCAAACACATGTGAAATCTTTAATCCAAGAAAAAATTGTTCGTTTTCCTGAGATCAATATTCCACAAGGAATTATCACTGCATTCCAGTTTTGATCTCGCAAAACTATACATGTGCCACCTTTTCTATGACCTTGACTTGGACAAAATTCTCAATTCCTGCGAGTTCACCTGAAACATATCTTGTTCGGATTATGTCAAAATTTACAAGCAACGCGTGGTATAATATAAACTACGGGTTCAACTGAAATTAATTAGGACAATTGGTTCAGATAATCTTTCTTAAGAAAAATACTAAAGATGCACAGATATATTAAATTTCGATACCAATATTCCAAATGACCAGTTACTCCAGTATCCCAAATCGCATAATAAGTTCAAATCGTGTCTCTATTTTTATGATTGAATTTAAGAAGGAAGATAAAGGAGTAGTACCTAGGATTGACAAAATATCATGGAGCCGTTAAATATTGACTGCTCTGATTAATGTGCGTTACGGTGACGGATCCTTTAAGCTGCAATCTCGGTGCATTCTCAGGAGTTCGTGTATTTCCAAATTACTGCTGACTGAATAAATTAAATCAACCTCTATATTCTTCGTCAAAACTAAAAAATTTACAACTATTTTGATGAAATTAATGCTGCAAGATTCATTAATTTTCGAGATATATACAGCTTATAAGTGTTGGTTTTTGCTGTATCATCATGAATTTCACTACTTGGAAGGCGGTTTTGCCTCGTGAATACTCCAAATTGAAAAACTAAAAAGAACTAGAGGGTACTGTGTTGTCTTGATTATTAAGAGGTTACTGTATTATATTATCTCAATTAAAGCAATATTTTTAACGGGTTGTGGTGGAGTGGTAAGTACTACTTCATTTTTAATAAAAAATGTTGAGTTCCAGCTCCGAGTGAAATTACCTTTGATAGGAAGCAATTTGCGAGAATTCCACAACTAAAACTTCAGTCAGGCCTCAAAGTGGGTAGTTGACAATAGGAGCTAAATGCGAACATCTTGATTTCAAACGAATACTAATAAGAAGAATTAATATTGCGATTATTATAGGGTTAAAAATCTAAAACGAGAGGTGATTAATAAAGTAAAAGATAATTTGTTACTCTTAACTTATGGACATGCTCAAATCTGGTAAACTGAAAAGCATAAAATATAAGGCAATCTGATTATAGAAATTTAACTAAAGACAAACAAACAAAATGAAGAAAGGAAAGGATTAAATTATCGTAAAAGTATTGATCAATGGATCAACAGCCAAAAAGATAACAAAACTGATGACTTTAAGATTTAGGAGACTTGAACTTTAAGGAAGCTTTGCATGAAAATCCCAAGACAGCTGCTGGCTATATTAGCAAGTGCCCCTTTCTTTTGGCTATTTTAAGCACATGATGTCTGCAAGAATAATGCACCTATGCAGCAAAGTATAACTTGCAGTGAAGTGTAATGGATCTCAGAATGTTCACTGACTAACAAATCTTATCTCATTTATTTTCTTCTCACTTTGCTGTATATTAAATAAAATAGTATACTCTTTCTCAGGCCATGCAGAAATAGTTTTAGGATGTCTCCCAAGAAGTTTTCAAATTTTTCTTCCTCTTCTAAATGGGCACTATTGGTTTTTATCCCTTTGGTTCTGGTTTCAATTCTTGCTTGTACATTAATAGGTGGTCAGAGTTATTCTTTTGTTCCATTTTCTTCTACATGGACATGGAGATCTGTTGGAACCTTGAGTTCTTATTCATTGAGGTCTTTAAGTAGTTATGAAGAGCAAGATGAACATTTACAAATAATTGCCATAGCTGAGGCTCCGTCTTTTACTTCTCCTTTTATTAACAGCTCATTTCATCAGAAATTGGCAGCTAAAGAATCAGATACTCCTCATCAACTTCCCCAAGTAAGTAAAGCCCACTTGCCTTGTTTTGTTGTTGTATTGTTCTTTTTTATTGTATAACAAGGATTTAAGTTATATGCACTATAATAAGTTTTTAAGTGACCTAATAGTGTAAATTTCTTTTACGTTGTTACTATATAGAAGTAAACTTTAGCTTATAAGTGATGTGACTGTAAATATTTTCTTACTCTATCGGTGCATTGAACTTAAACTCGTGGACTAATGTATTTTCTTCTTTCTGTGTTTTGGTACATTGCAAATAAAAGAAAGGAGAAGAAAAGATTGAGACAGATGAATTATCAATTGATCAAGGAGAAGAACATGGTAATAATGCAACTGCAGGGGCAGTTAAAGTGTACAGCAGGTTAGAAAGGCTTGAAGCCATTTTGGCAAAAGCCAGGTCTTCCATAAGAGAAGCTGCTCGAAATGGGAGTATGATGTCTAACCATCAAGATCCTGATTATATTCCTCAAGGCCCTATGTACTATAATGCAAATGCATTCCACAGGTACAAGTTATACTTTACAATATTAAGTTATATACACTAATAGTAATAAAAAGAATTTAAAATTACAAGCTTCGCTAAACATATAAAAATCCAGTTACTATATTTAATAAGTAACCGATTAATGTTTAAAGAATTGCTTGTAGTTACCTCAACTTTTTACACTAAGCACATAGATTTAAACTATTTGATGAAAATGTTTTAGGAGTTATCTTGAAATGGAGAAGAACTTCAAGATATACGTGTATGAGGAAGGAGAACGTCCAATATTCCATAATGGTCCATGTCGAAGTATATATTCAACAGAGGGAAGGTTTATTCATGAAATAGAGAAGGGAAATCTTTATAGAACAAAAGATCCAGATGAGGCCCTGGTGTATTTTCTGCCATTCAGTGTGGTTCTGATGGTAAAATACCTTTATGTTCCGGGTGCCCGTGATATGCATGCCATTGGTAGAACTGTTGCTGATTATATTAAAGTCATCTCTGCAAGACATCCTTTTTGGAACACAAGTCTTGGTGGTGATCACTTCATGCTCTCCTGCCATGACTGGGTAAGCAAGTTATCTATGTTGGAAACTATCCTCTCTGTGGACTTATCATTAACTTAGTTAATTGGTTTGACATGATTTGGGCATGTTATTTGTTGGATTCCTCATTGAGTCTGAATCACTTCATATATCGATGTGTACTTGACCGTAGTGTGGTGGACCCATCATGAGCCCATAATGGGAGAGGCCATTTGGTCATACTTTTAAAACTTTATATATATATATATGGCAAGGTCTGCTCCCTCTCCTGATCTTGACAAATGTCCCATTGAAACTGTCATATGATGATAAAGGAGAGGAAGACTTGGCTTATCCAAACCTGATTGGTACTTCATCGGTTTAAAACTACCTATTCCTGGCCTATGCAATTACCTTATGTTAATATGAATTTACTTACGCTCTAAATAGTCAAATATACATGTTATTTACCTTGACTACTATCGCCCCCAACTAGTTTCGGATTGAGATATTGTTGACAGTTGATAGATACTGTCATCAAATTTCCACGTTGATTAAAAAACTTTTCTATTGATTTCCAGGGGCCACATTCGACTTCATACGTACCACATCTATTCAACAACTCCATAAGAGTTCTGTGCAATGCCAATACTTCTGAAGGTTTTAATCCTCTAAAGGATGTATCATTACCTGAAATCAATCTCAAGACGGGCGATATCAAAGGCCTAATTGGAGGTCCCTCACCATCAAGAAGATCAATTCTTGCATTTTTTGCTGGCGGGTTACATGGTAACATAAGGCACAAATTGCTAGATCAATGGAAAGGGAAGGATGAAGATGTGTTAGTTTATGACAAACTCCCTAGAGACAAATCATCTTATGAATCCATGTTAAAAAACAGCAGATTTTGTCTTTGTCCTAGTGGATATGAAGTTGCAAGTCCAAGAATTGTGGAAGCAATATATGCAGAGTGTATTCCTGTCTTGATTTCAGATAGCTATGTGCCACCATTTAGTGATGTCCTAAATTGGAATGCCTTCTCTGTGACTGTGGCGGTAAAGGACATACCAAATATAAAGAAGATACTAATGAGCATTTCACAGAGACAGTACTTGAGAATGCATAGAAGAGTGAAGCAAGTGCAGAAGCATTTTGTGATCAATGGACCTCCAAAAAGATTTGATCTTTTCCACATGATTGTTCATTCCATTTGGCTAAGAAGATTGAATATAAGAGTTCATGAATAGGATTTAGTACACTAGTTTTGGAGAGAAGTTGAGAAGAATAATCTTCAGCAGTGAATGTACTGGAAATCCAATTCAACTGAATTTTAACACTCCTATTAACTAGTACTACTATACCCAAATGGAACTAACATATACTCCTTTTTGTTTTTTTTTTTTCCTCTTCTGCCGCGCCGGCCTTAGCATAAGGCAAATAAAGCAAGGGCTTTAAGCCCCACTTTTTCTTAGGGCCCCACTTTTCATTTGTTACTTATATTAATTATTTTTCTTTTTAAAATTTGAGTAATTGAAATAATTATTTGAGTTACACTTAGAAATGTGAATAGTCTTTTGGTAAATTTTAATAAATTACTTCCTAGTTCAATATATGTGAAGGCGTTTAAGTGTGTACAAAGTTTAAGAAATAAAGTACTCCAAGACTTTTGAAAGTTGTCTAAAATAAGTTGTAAAAATTTCCGTGATTCGTAATATTCTCATTAAGAGTAAAATAAAAAAAATTTAAATTGAATTTTTAATAAATATATAGAAGTATCATTTTTTTGGAACTAAAAAAAAGAGCATCACATAAATTATATTGTGGAAGAAAGATTATTTATATGTGAATCATTCCCCTAAATATTACATATATGTGTATCCTAAACTTTTTCTCCCTAGGATATTTTGGACAAGTTACACGTGAAGCAACACCCACTTTATTTTACTTTTCTCATTCCAATTTAGAAAACCATGTATCACAGTTTTACTCTCCTTGTACATAGGCATTTGGATATAAATTTGATTGAAATTTGCAAAATAAAATTTTAAAATTGTTATTTTTAACATTTATATTATGTCTTTAATTAAATAACTTTGGATCAAAAAAAAAAAAAAACACATAAGTTTCAAATAAAAATATACATATATAGCAAGAAGTTTTTTCAAAAGCAAAAATTAATCTCTCTCGTGGAAGCTTTGCTTTAGGCCACAAACTTTGTTGGGCCGCCCCTGAATTCTTTTGATAAAAGTTTTTTCATTTTTGTTGTTAAATATTCTTGTGAACAATTGCTTCCCGTTTTGAAATAAATGCTACATGTTAGTCATTTCTATTTCATTTTTATTTGTGCAAATACTTCTTTAAGGTTACAACACCGACGCCTCAGTCTCTAACAAGTTGAGACCAGCTATGTCAGTCCTCATTTACCATGTTAGTCCATTATCGTTGAGAGGATTGTTTTGAAGAATGACAAACGAAGGACTCAATGCAGAACCTAGTCCTTGAGGAGAAGAGCATGACTGATCGAAAAGTTTGTGGGATTCAAATCCATGCAGAACTAAGAGTAGTGGTGCGTGTGCATGTGTGTATCCTAGTCAGCAAAAAAAGTTTTGTCGTGGCTGTCTCATTAAAGTATGAACGAGAATTGGTACTAAACAAGGAGTGTATCACTGGAAATCTTGACTTACCATAATTGTGAGGTTTCTTAGTAAAACAATGCTAGGGTTACAAAGGCCGTATAAAAGCTAGTAATTGTGGCAGTCGATCTCAGTTATTTACTACGAGAGTTGAGAGCAAACAAAAGGCGATTCAACAATTCTTGAAGTGTTTTAAGTGTGGTGACAACCATTGAAGAACTTAAAGCATACTTAGCAAATTGTTTAGGTTCTTTATTAAAGTTGTCCCAGTTTTATGTATTGATTGTTTTACCTATCTGCTTATCTTAGAAGCCATTGTAATAGGTGAACTTTTAATGATTACTTTTTTAAAGCTAGAGTTTAGCTTTGTGAGTGATTAGGGTCTAGAGTGTAGCCCATTAGTTAAAGAGTTTGTAATCTAAAACTTGCTCTTTGTGTTAATGAAAGTATTTTCAAAATCCCAGAGTATGGGTCGTGGTTTTTCTCCCTTGAGCAAGGAGTTTTCCATGTAAAAATACAGCGTTCTTTATTTACAGTTTTACTTCCAGGGTAGTGTGTTTTTATTAGAGCAACTACACAAGAACTGGGTTCTTGTGATCAAGAATCAGGTTCTTCGACGAAAATTGGAGGACATTATTCAACCTCCCCCCCTTCTAGTATTCCTAGGAGGTGCATAGATTATAACAAGTGGTATCAGAGCAGGTCTTCTCGTTCCTAGGTTAACACCTTGAGAATGATCTAACTATGAGTGCACCACCTACCATCACTGAAGGAAGTCCGTGCTAGGACCGCCACGATTAAATGGGCAATACTATGCCTGGTGGAAGAGTATAATGGAGGACTATATTTGTGCTGAGGATTATCAATCGTGGATAATCGTTTCTGAAGGGAATCTGATTCCAACTAAGATAGTTGGTGTAGGAATTGTTGCTCATACTGAACCAAATGAAAGATCTGAGTATAATGAAGCTGATTACAAGATGATTGAACAGAATCACAAGGCCAAAAGACTTGTAATCTGTGGACTAGGTCCTGAGGAATTCAACAAAGTCTCATCTTACAAGACTGCCAAGGAAATCAGGGATGCCTTAGAAGTTGCTCATGAAGGAACCACTGAAGTCAAGGACTCAAAGAGGAGAATGCTGAAAGACAATTCGAGTTGTTCACAATGAGTGAAAAGGAGTCCATTTAGGATATGATGACTAGGCTGACCATTATCACAAATGAGATGAGATCTCTAGACATGGAACTTCCAGAAATCGAAATGGTTGATAAAGTGCTAAATGTTCTTCCAGATGCTTGGGAACCAAAGATAACTGCTATCATTGAGTCAAAGCCGCTAAAATCTATCAAGCTAGAGGAATTAATGGGCATCTTGAAGACTCATGAAATGATGAAGGAATCCAAGAACAAGTCAGGACCCAAGAAGAAAAAGACACTTGCTTTTGAGGCAACTGATGAACCTGAGGTTGATTTGCAAACTATTGAATCGGCAATGATTAGTGCATTAAAAAAATAGTTCAATCTTGGGAAGTTCAAAGGATTCAAAAAGAATACAGAGGACAACTCTGGACGGAAGAACATAGTCGATAGTCCAGACCACCCAGGCTGCTTTAAATGCTTCAAGAAGGATCACGCAGTTATGGATTGTCCAATGTGGGAAGTTGAGTGGATGAAGAACAGAGCAACAAAGGAGAAGGAGAAATACACTTCCAAAGACAAGGACAAAAGAAAAGTCAGACGTCCTCCTAATTTCATAGCTGAAAGAAGAAACAAGAAGGAAGCCTTCTATGCAACTTGGGGACCAACTAAGAGTGAATCTGATGGAGAAAATGACTCAAATGAAGAGCCACCAGTAGCACTGATGGTATTGACAAATGAGAACTCAGGGGAAATTGATTCTTTTGAAATATCTAAAGGAAGGATTCCACTACAAAGGAAGGAAATGATGTAGGAAATCTAGGCGGAAGCGATAAACTATGATGCGGAAGCGATAATCATAAGATAACAAGAAATAAGGGAAGGGGAAGAACAGAAATTAGAAGAAAAGAATGAATCAACTAAACACATAGATTGATTCAAAAGGGAGAAGAGACTTGAACCATTAAACGGGACTCACACTAGCGGTGATCCACCATGGATTCAATGTAAGAGATACATGAAGTCAACGCTTCAACAAGAAAGGCCAAGCCTATTCTATCTTCTCAATTCTATCTTCAAAACTAGCTTCGGAATAAGACTAGCTATCTAGCTATTTATAGATGTTTTTAGACACTAAGTAAAAGGTCTAAAGTGCCCACACTTAGGCTTAGGAATAAAAGACCACATAGGGTCAAAACAGTAAAAGCCTAATAAATCTGCGCGCTGGGAGGGGCGCCTGAAGCTGGGAGGGGCGCCTGGCTTGTGCTGAGTCTGGGCGGGGCGCCTGGGGCTAGGCGGGGCGCCTGGGGTAGGCGGGGCGCCTGGGCTGGGGCCTAGGCAGGCGGGGCGCCTGTGCACCATTTTAATCCTTAGGCAGTGAGCTTCCCAGGCGGGGCGCCTGGGCTAGGCGGGGCGCCTCAGCCTGGTTCTTCCGGAACGGCTTCAATTCATCTCCGATGCTCTTGACCTCTCGTCCCTTGCATCCTCCAACCCCGGCTCTTGATGGTAAGTGTCTTAGGCTCGATTTGCCCTGCATTATCCTCCCCTTCTTGAAAGGATTTCGTCCTCGAAATCAAACCATCAAGACCTACATCCAAAGACAAGCACATCCAAAAGCTCCTACTACAAGAGTAGGTTAGTGCAAGTAGTGTGGAAAACACACTCTTATGGTATAGCCAAGCATCAATAACGATGATAAAGCACATGTTTCCAAAGAAAACAACAAGTACTTGGCCTCCCCAATGGGTACACTCAACAAATGATTCATCAAGGAGATCAATAGGATAGAAAATATGCAAGATCAAGCCATTAAAATTCCTATGATCCCTAAGCCCAATAAGAACACACCAAAACTTCCCACTACAAGAGTAGGAAAGTCCAACAAGAGTGAATACAAGTGATGTGAAAATAACACTTTTGTGGTAGAGCCAAGTATCAATGCTAATCAAAAGGCTTATGTCTCCGAAAGAAACAACAAGTTCTTGGCTCAACAACGACAAGTACTCACTACCATAACAAGCAAAGAGATCAATAAGATAAGGAACACGCAAGATTAAGCAACTAAGTTCCTTATGACCTCCAAGCTTATGGTCATCACATCGAGCTTTGGCATGCTCAACACTCAAGGTGTGATCAACATATGGGATGGAGTAAGCAACATAATTCAAGCGACAACTAACATCGAATACTCCACTCCCCTTCTTGGAAGCACTCTTACACACACCAAGAGTGTCCTCCTCACCTCCAAATCCATCTCTAAGACAATCTCCCTCACTAGACAAACTCCAAAGGAAGGTCTCCAAAATCGGCCCTTCATCATTATAGTCCACACAATGAAGGCTAGGACTACTAGAAGATGGTTCAACACAACCAATATCAAGACCATTCATTCCACTTGGAGTTCCAAACAATGGATCATCCATGGAGCCTAACTTTTCAAACCATGGAGGTTCTATTCTATTGTCAATCCTAGTCCGATACAATTCACTACCACAAATGAGATCATGTTCACACAATGGAAATGTAAAAGCATGCACTTCAAATTCATGGTTATCCAAAAACATGGTATCAAGACTAGGTTCTTCACTCTCACCCGAGGAGTCATTGAAAACAATTTGATCCATCTCATTCACTAGGGACTCCTCAAGGTCACTACAAACCTCACTACAACACATAGGCCCACCATTATCAAGCAATTCATCAAGGGAGAGGATAGGGTATTCATTCAACTCATCTTCCCCTTTATCAAATATAGGTGGAGTGTCATAACAAGGATCACAAATAGGGTCAACTACACATTCTTCACTAATGAGAGGTTCAATGAAAACCGAGCTCACATCATGATGTGGCTTATCATCCCTCTCAACTAGTGGTTCACAATCACACACAAGTTGACCATTTGACTCTACACTAGTTGCAAACACATTGTAATCATACAAATCATCAACTAGGGTTGAGTTACCACAAACACTACCATAAGGCAAGGAAGTAACATGTTCAAGGGAAGAACTATCACTTACCTCTAAGTGGCCATCTAGCGCACTCATTGCACTTGAAGGGTCATGAGTTGTTCCTTCACCTTGAAGCTCACATTGAAGATCTTCTTCACCTTGTCCTTCAATCTCGGAACATGATTGAGGCTCCATTGATTGGCCTCCAAGAGTACCTACACAAGCATTCACAAAAGTAGGAGGAAAAGATAAAGGGTTAAGGTTAGAATAAGTGGTGTCCTCACTCTTTTTTCCCTCTTTCTTTTCTCTCATTTTCTTTTCAAGGTTAGGTGTAGATTCGGGTGGTGACATCCCACTCACATCACTCATCACATCCTCTCCTTTTTCCACTCGAGGAATGTCACCGGTCACTCCCTTACTCCTCTCAATCTTTTGTCTCACAAATTCGGGTGAGTTGGGACGAGGCCCAAGAATACCCATAGCCGGAGTAGGTGGACTTTTTACATCAACCCGGAACCTAGGACTAAGAGACTCATCACTTGAGGTCTCTTTCTTCTTTGTTGGTGAACCACTCGGCTTTGGAGCTTGTGGCTTGGGGTTCACCTTGTTGACAATTGTCAACTCTTTTCTTGCACTAGTCCCACCGTCGCTTGTGATTGTAGGACTTCTTGTTTGCTTTCTTGCATTCTTAGATTGAGATACTTGCTCCTTTCCCTTTTTAATAGGCCAAGAGTAAGTGCTAGGGTAGAACTTAAACTTTGTTCGGCAAGGTTCAATGTCATAAGTTCTTTGCCCCGTGCTCACTTTGTACACATCCTTCACGATATCATACCGCACCCTCTTACCTTGCAACCACGGTTGTCCTAGCCAAACACCATAATACTCCATAGGACACACATCACACCAAATATATTCCTTGTAACTCCCTTGAGATATGAGTACCCGAGCTTCACTAGTAATCCAAACTCCTTGATACTCATAAGGATATTTCAATTTGTAGCATGGTACCTTTAGTCTATTAACCCAAGAGACATTTACAAAGTTAGCATAGGCTTCACTAACCTTGAGCAAGCATCCTCCTCTACCAGTCACCTCAAAAATGAACCTACACTCACACATGTCTTGTATAGGATCAAGTCCAAGAAAACCATCACCCCCAAGTCGGGTGCTCCTTATCTCTCCACTAGTAGCAACACCACTAGAATAACCTCCACTTCCCGTCACTCTTCCAACATTAGAAGTGTTGTTGAAAGTCGAGGAAGTAGTACCACTATGGAACCCATAATTGCCTCTCGCCTTGGTTCCATAGCCCATAGCACCACTCCTACCACCACTACTAGAACAATGCACCCCCATAACGGTAAGAGCAATACCATTTCTCCTTCCACCCTTCACATGGGAACTAGAAGATGCAAACCTCCCATTTCCCATGGAACAACCACCACCACCTCCCATACTATTGGAAGGTTCTCTACTACTCTCTTGCTCACCACAAGCAACATCAAGAGAAGATGCAAATGAAGAATTCTCATAATCAACCTCATCACCAATTCTCTCTACGTCACTATCATCATGCACAAATTCATCACAAGAAGAGTAAGTAGGGTCGTCATACCTTGAAGCGTCACTATCTTCATATTCTTGACTTGGAGCATAAGATTCTTCACATTCGTCTTCGCAAGCCCCATAGTCTTCTTCATCTTCATAATCAACATAGTGACCCGCTTCTTCATCATATGAGCCTTGGTTCCCCGAATCGTCATAGCAATACCCATCATCATCACCATAGGAACCATAGTCTCCATCATCTCCACATGAGTCGTACCCTCCACAATCGTCATCCGAAGCCATAGTTGTAACCAAAGAGTTAAGGACCTCACAAGTTCACTCCCTCACGTGTATCACTCAAAAGATGTCACTCAATTTTCTTTCCACTCGTGTATACACTCAAGGTCGTTGGCTTTTGTGACCACACTCTATTGTTCTCACCACTCAAGCCTTTTTCCACTCAAGACCTTCTTGTCTCTTAGTAATCACAATGGCAAGATCAATCAACTAATGCACCCAAGTAATGGTTCGGAAGGGAGTTTAAGTGACTCGATGTACGTTAAGCACTTTGAAGTGAGGACTTGAATCAAAAGATACTACGGATCTTTTTTGAATTCTAGTCTCCTTTCTAGGCACGATGATCCTAATAGCAATTAAAAGGTTAGCACTATTCAAGTAGAACGGTTACTCAAAGTAGCACTAACTAGATGTTATGTTATCAAACAAAGGGAAATACCTACGAAAATCTACCCGAAACAATACGTTCAGCACTCAGGAGGGGCGCCTGAAACTCAGGTGGGGTGCCTAGTCTGTGCTGTATTCCAGGCGGGGCGCCTGGGTCTAGGCGGGGCGCCTAGGACTTAGGCAGTAGCCAAGTCAGGCGGGGCGCCTGGCTTAGGCGGGGCGCCTGGCCTGAAGCCTTTTCCAACTCGTTCCAAACTCGTTTCAAGTCGATTTTCAAGCCTCAAATCCGATGTTTTCAACTTGTTTTCACAATCCAAAGATACCCAAAGTTGTTTTTGATCTTCCTTAACAAAACCCAATCAAATTATCAACCAAACAATCAATCAAATCAAGGTTTAATATCAAGAACTTCAAGAACAAAGGGTTTTTCAAAGGGTCTTCCAAATGGATTGTGATTCATCAAACTTGGTGTTATACATACTCAAATTCCACAAAATTGGTACCCAATCGTTTGTTTTTCAATGAAGATCAATCCCCAATATCAAGTTTTCAACCAAACATCAATCCAACCCAAGAATCAAGCCAAAATCATCAAGAACAAGTTCTTCAAGGGTTTAAGGGGTTTTGGGGTTTCAAATTTTCAAACTCCACCAATCCAAACAATTTTGGTACCCAAGTAACGGGAAATCAATCACGATCAAGAATCCATAACACCCATATCACAAATCATCCAAATCAACAAGTTACACCAAATTTTTGTATTTTTCAATTTTTCAATTTTTTTGTAATTTTCTCCTTTCTAATAACTTCAACAACAAAAAAAACTAAAAGAGGATACTAGGCACGAAGAATCAAGGGTCGGGGGTTTGTAGAAACAAAACCCGAGCCTTGCTCTGATACCAAATGATGTAGGAAATCTAGGCGGAAGCGATAAACTATGATGCGGAAGCGATAATCATAAGATAACAAGAAATAAGGGAAGGGGAAGAACAGAAATTAGAAGAAAAGAATGAATCAACTAAACACATAGATTGATTCAAAAGGGAGAAGAGACTTGAACCATTAAACGGGACTCACACTAGCGGTGATCCACCATGGATTCAATGTAAGAGATACATGAAGTCAACGCTTCAACAAGAAAGGCCAAGCCTATTCTATCTTCTCAATTCTATCTTCAAAACTAGCTTCGGAATAAGACTAGCTATCTAGCTATTTATAGATGTTTTTAGACACTAAGTAAAAGGTCTAAAGTGCCCACACTTAGGCTTAGGAATAAAAGACCACATAGGGTCAAAACAGTAAAAGCCTAATAAATCTGCGCGCTGGGAGGGGCGCCTGAAGCTGGGAGGGGCGCCTGGCTTGTGCTGAGTCTGGGCGGGGCGCCTGGGGCTAGGCGGGGCGCCTGGGGTAGGCGGGGCGCCTGGGCTGGGGCCTAGGCAGGCGGGGCGCCTGTGCACCATTTTAATCCTTAGGCAGTGAGCTTCCCAGGCGGGGCGCCTGGGCTAGGCGGGGCGCCTCAGCCTGGTTCTTCCGGAACGGCTTCAATTCATCTCCGATGCTCTTGACCTCTCGTCCCTTGCATCCTCCAACCCCGGCTCTTGATGGTAAGTGTCTTAGGCTCGATTTGCCCTGCATCACTCCACTACAAAGAATAGAAAAGAAAGATGGGGGTATTTCTTTAGGCTACAGATTATAGTATTTGGCTAATCGTGAAAAGAGGACCCCATACACCTGTAAAGAGAGCTCCTAATGGATCCTTAGTAACTAAGTTAGAGCCCGTTTGGGTGAGCTTAAAAATAGATCCTTAAAAATAGCTTATAAGCCCATTAATATATGTTTGGTAACTTAAAAAATTTTGGACTTATAAGTCATAAGTGGCTTAAAAGCTACTTTTTGAGAAGTTAAGAAATCCTAACATCAATTTCTTAACTTCTCAAAAAGTGGCTTTTAAGTCACTTTTTGACTTATAATCCACTTAAAATAAACTGCTTATAAGCTCATCCAAACAAGCTCTTAGCAGAAGAACTGGATCCTCAAGATTTAGACTGGCTTTAAGCAAATGCTAAAGCTATGATGATGCTGAAGAATGGAATGACCTTTGATGTTCTAGCAAGGTGATAGAATACAAGTATGCTAAGGAAGTATGGGAGAAACTGAAGGAGATCTACAATGGAGATAGTCAGAAGAATGAAGCTGCTCTTATGGCGACTGATAATGAAGAAACAGCTCACACTGCTAAGGTATATCTCTCCGATCTGAAAGATAATTTGCACACATACTCACTTGATAGCTTGTTGTTAATAACTGCCACTTTAACTGAGGGGTTATGAAAAGTTAAAGTCTGAGACCAGCTATCTGAAGCTGTGTCGAAATTAAAAGTTAGATGCAACAATCTTGAAGAAGCTAGTGCTGAATTTGAAGAAATTAATGCTTCTCAAAAGGGACAGGCTCTTGTATCAAATCAAAAAATCTCAGAACTTGATTAGAAATTAGAAAACGGAAGGAACAAAATGGAAAGCAAATAATTAGTGAAGTTCAAACCTTTCTTGAGAATAAACTAATGAGAACGAACAAGATTCTCTATCAGGAAACTGAAAAAAAAACAGAATTCTCAGAGAGAAGTTTGAAAAAGCTGATTATGAACTAACCAGGTCAACCAAATAGAATAATTCTTCTGAGGCAATGACATGGGTTCTTGAAAACCAGAACAAAGAAAAGAAAGGTCTAGGTTTTAGAAAACCACTGCCTCCTTACAATCCCAAAAGTAAATATATAGGTCTACCTTGCAACATACTTTGCACCTTTTGTGGTAATACAGGTCACTTTAAAGAAAATTGCATGAGAATGAGTAAGGCTAAAAGTAAGAACAAGAAATTTACTTTACCTGATTGGGCTAAGAAGGACTTGATTCATCCATTCTCTCATAAGAAGGGACCAAGCTTGTCTGGATTCCTAAAACTAACCCTTAGTCTGTTTTGCAGGCTGGAGTGAGAGTGAAAAACCCATATTGGATTCTAGATAGTGGGTGTTCAAGGCACATGACAGGAGACAGAAGAAATTTTCTCTCACTCACAGCATTTCAAGGAGGCAGTGTGGCCTTCAGAGGAGAAAAGAGTGGTCAGATTGTTGCATAGGAAAAGTTAGGAGATCACTGGATCATGCTATTGAAAATCCATATTGTGTTGATGGTCTCAGACACAATTTACTAAGCATCTCTCAACTATGTGACAGAGGAAATGAATTTAGCTTCTCATCTGTGGGATGCACTGTGAAGAACCTACAGAGTGAAGAAGTGATCATGGAAGGAAAAAGGATGAACAATGTATACAAGGCATTGTTGGGATCACTTCCTAAGAACAATCTGACTTGTTTAAAGGTTAAAGAGAGTGACTCACAATTATGGTAAATAAGGTTGGTACATGCCAGTCTTTCACAGCTTAACAAGCTTGTATCGAAGGATCTTTTTCGGGGTTTGCCTACAAAGAAGCTCGAAGACATTAAGATGTGTGATGCTTGTGTCAGGGGAAAACGTGTGAGATCATCCTTTAAGTCAAAGAAAGTGGTGAGTACCTCAAAATCACTCGAGCTGATACACATGGACCTATGTAGATCAATGAGGGTTAGGAGTAGAGGAGGAAAGAGGTTTGTGTTCGTGATAGTTGATGATTTATTCAAGATACACATGGACTCTATTCCTTGCTTCAAAGGATGAAGTTTCCGATAGCTTCAAAGAGTGGGCAGGCATTGTGCAGAAAAGATTGAGTTTGGAGCTTGTGAGCATCAGAGCTGATCATGGCACGAAATTTGAGAATGCTAAATTGTCTAAGTACTGTTTCAAGTATAGCATTGATCATAACTTCTCTGTACCAAGAACTCTACAGCAAAATACAGTTGTCGAAAGGAAGAAAAGATCCTTAGAAGATATGGCAAGAACCATGTTGTTGTCAAGTGATCTAGTAAGAAACTTCTGAGCTGAAGCGGTGAATACATCTTGCTACTTGTTAAACAGATATTTCATAGGAGTAATCCTTGACAGAACTCCATATGAGCTACTCAGAGGAAGAAAACCCAATATTTCCCACTTGAGGCCATTTGGATGCAAATGCTTTGTACACAACAATGACAATGAGCCTTTTTGGAAAATTTGATGCAAGAAGTGATGAAGCTATCTTTCTGGGTTATTCTACTCAAAGCAAAGCTTATAAAGTGTTCAACAAAAGAACTCAAACTGTTGAAGAAAGCATGCATGTAGTGTTTGATGGATCAGACAAGGTAGTGGCTGAGAAGAAAGAAGATGATCAAGCTATAAGTCTTGCTCGAGAAGACCTTGCTGAAGGCACAAAGAATCCAGAGGAAACGAAAGAATCAAGTGAAGGAGATGGAGAATTGACTCAGGGGGAACAAGCAATCAACATGTCCGGGGAACAACTTATCAGGATGACGAACAAATAAAGAAGAAGGACCTATTAACAATGCAGCTACAGGTCATTCTCATCAAATTTAGCCAAGACCCTAGAAACATCAGAGCTCGCATCCTTTGGAAAATGTGCTATCTGAATTGGACACTGGGATTATGACCATGTCTGCTTTGAAAAACTTCTGTGCATTATTTTCATTCCTATCTTCTATGGAACCAAAGAATGTTAAGGAAGCTCTTGAGGATCCAGACTGGGTGATAGCCATGCAGGAGAAGCTACACCAATTTGAGAGAAGCAAACTATGGCACTTGGTTCCTAGACCAAAGGATAGATCAATTATTGGAACCAAATGGGTGTTCAGAAACAAACTATATGAACATGGCACAGTTACCAGGATAAAATCTAGGTTGGTGGTTCAAGGTTACAACCAAGAAGAAGGAATTGATTATGATGAAACATTTGCACAAGTGGCTAGGATAGAGGCCATAAGAATGCTGATTGCTTTTGCGACCTACATGATGTTTACACTGTACTAGATGGATGTGAATAGTGCATTCTTGAATGGCTATTTGAATGAGGAAGTATATGTCATACAACCTCCTAGTTTTGTAAGTTGTGACTTTCCTGACCATGTATACAAACTTGACAAAACTCGCTATGGTTTGAAGCAAGTACCCAGAGCTTGGTATGAGAGGCTATTAGGTTTCTTGCTTAAAAATAGTTTTTCAAAGGAAAGGATTGACAATACACTGTTCTTGAAGAAGAAAGGAAAGGATATATTGGTGGTAAAGGTTTATGTGGATGACATCATCTTTGGTGCCACTGATGAGGATTTGTGCAAGGAATTTGCTGAATTGATAGGCAGTGCGTTTGAGATGAGCATGATGGGAGAACTGAATTTCTTCTTGGGGTTGCAGATCAAACAAACTCCTGAAGGAACAATGATTCATCAACAAGAGTATGTTAAGGAGCTGCTGAATAAGATTGACATGGAAGGAGCTAAGGAAATGACTACTTCTAGTGCTCTTGGAGCAAAGCTGGATATCTACGAACTTGGTCCTTTCACAAAATGAGACTAAGTATAGAGGAATCATTGGTTCTCTCATCTATCTCACAGCCAGTCGTCCAGATATTGTCTATAGTGTAGGACTCTGTGCAAGATTTCAATCTAAACCCAAGGAGTCCCACCGGACTGCTGTCAAGAGGATATTGAGATACTTAAAAGGAACTCAAGACTTATGTCCATAGTACCCCAGGGGTGGTACATTTGAGTTAATTGGTTCTGCAGATGCAGATTATGCAGGGCATTTAGTGGACAGAAAAAATAATTCAGGAATGACACATTTCCTAGGTCCATGTCTAGTTTCTTGGGCTACGAAGAAGCAAAACTCAGTAGCTCTCTCTACTGCTGAAGCTAAGTATGTTGCTGCTGCTTCATGCCGTTCTCAGCTACTGTGGATTAAACAACAACTAGATGACTTTGGAATTAAATATGGAGTTGTGCCTAGGAAAGGTCCCACTGAAGACTTCTAGTTTCATGCTTCATGCTGTTCTCAGCTTCATGCTGTTCTCAGCTAAGTGTTGTGAACATTGCCAAGAACCCAGTCCAACAGAAGAGAACCAAGCATATTGATGTTAGACATCATTTCTTGAGAGATAATGTAGAGAAAGGTCTAATAACTATGAATTCATGCAGGACTGAAGACCAAATTGCTGACCTCTACACCAAGGCCTTAAACAAAGTTCAGTTTAAGAGGAACATGTTAGAGTTAGGGATGACCAAAATACATGGATGACCTAGCACCTAATTCCCCAAGATTTTGGTTAGTTAAGTGTTCTTCTATTATGTATTTGAATTTTGTTACTATAGTCAAGTCTCAAATTATATTGTTGTAAGTATACATGTTTGACTAAATCTACAATTGATTATCTAATGAGTTCCCACTGAAGAGCCTGCTAAGTAAAAAAAAAGAACCATGAACATAACAAGGAATCACGTCCAGGTACGACTATGTGGCTATTTTTGTTAAGTACATGTAACTGAAACTTAATTATTCTAGACGTGCATCAAAAAATTTCTATTTATGTGTGACAGCCCTATTTTATTGGACATTCCTATAAGTTACACATTTAAATTTAAACCTACCCCACTTGAATAAGAAGACTTAGTGTCAATTCCCTCATAATTGTCATACCGCCCACATTCACGGTTCCCAAACAATTAAAAGGTACTCTACTTTTTAATTGTCATCATTGTATTGTCTTTTCTAGATCAACAAAAACACTTTCCCTTAATTGTCTCTCTCACAAATCATCCAAAACAAAGATAATTCTCTCTTCCAACATCTTCTAAAAATCCAAAAAATGTCTCAAGCACAATCATCCTCAGCCTCACCCACCAAGACCTCTGAAACCCAAACTTCTGAAAACCCTACAATGAAACCTACACCTACCACTTTGGCTGAAAAAATGGCTAGGGCAAGTTTAAAGGTTCAAAAGAAAGTTGGAAAGAAAGCACCCAAGAAATCAACTTCAAAATCAACTGCTCCATCGGCTACACTCACTGTCTCAGACATGCAACTGTAGAGGTAAGAACTGAAATGACTCAAACTAGTTCTACCGCCTTAGGTTCCATTTTTTTTACCCTGAAAAATTGAGCACTGAAATCTTGGTGACTGGTATGGATGAAATTTTAAAACTGTGAATATTGTGGAGTCTGGTAGTGAAACTGATAGGGGGAATGGTGTAGAGAAGAAGGAGAGTAATATTGAAGTAGCAGTTTATGAACCTAGGGTAGAAGTAAATGTTTCAAGTATGTCTCAAGGGATAGCTAGTGTAGATGCTGTGAAATCTATCCTTGAAAAGTTGGGTACAGAGGAGTCTGTAAAATCTCAGAAGGCCCCAGTCGACAAACCTAGTTCGCAGCCTGCTCCCTTAGAAAAGGAGCATGTGGAAGTAGATGTTAATGGTCCAGTTGGTGGAGGACCAAGTTCCGCTGAAGTTGCTAAGAAACTTGAGAAAGAACTTGGTTCTTCCTCAGTTTCTATTGCAATTGATGATGCAGAACTGGAATGGACTGATTCTGAGGCTGAGAATAAGGAGGATACATTGGAAGAAGATGTAGGTTCTAGGAAGTTAGAGGAGGTTCCAAAGAAAAGCATCAAGAGGAAGTTCGGTGAAGAGGATGAGAAGTTGTTAGAAAAAAAGGAGGAGGAGGTAGTGTTTGTAAGTGAAACAAGGCCAGTGAAAGAGAAGAAGGGGAAGTTGATGAAATGAGGAAAAATTATGGGAAGGAGGGGGCTTGTTGATGAGAGTGATGATGAAGGAGACTCTCAGTCTGATGATGATGAGAGCATGAAGGAGCCAGTGGTTCCTAGGAAGGTGACTACCAAGTCAGCTCTTAAGCAGCAGGTTGAAAACTTAGAGAAATTTTCTCAAAAAAAAAAAAAAAAAAAAACCAAAGAGGCTGAAAAGAAACAGGCTGTCAATGACAAAGAAAGCAGTGATGAGGATGGGGACTTTGTGGACCCAGATGACTTAGACTCTGAAACCTCTGAGGGTTCAAAGAAGAAATAAAAAAGAGTAGAGGTAGACATGGTGGCTTTCTTTGCTAAGCCTCAGGTACTACCTGTGAGTGTTTGGTGTGATCTGGAGAAGTCAAAGATGAAACCTTTGGTTGAGAAGGTGCATGCTCAGGGTTGGACTAACCTGTTCTCAAAAGAAGATAGATATTTGTATGCAGAGGAAGTGAGGGAATTCTATAAGAACTGCAGTGTTGCTGGTAGGAGAGTTTTTTCTGTGGTTAAGGGTGTAGAAATTAAGTTTTGGAGAGTGATCCACGCTCAATTCTACACCTTTAATGGTGAGGGGCGGTCGTCAAAATATAATACCCGATATGAGTCGGGGTCGATTTCCCAAGGGAACTAGCTCGTCAAGTAAGAGAGTCGCAAATAGAAATTCAAATGAAGTTTAATATTGAGTCCTAGAGATGAGGTTTGTTTAAAGTAACACTACAATTAACTACAACGCATACAAATTAAGCAAGTAAGTTGATTCGATATTACGAGACTAGGGGTGCAAAAAACTAATAGTGATTTCCAACCAACGGGTATCTTCCCTTCACTTTCCCAACTCAAATATAACTATGGTCGAGTGTTCCGATTGTGATCTCTAGAATCCTTCCGGTCTAGAAGAGATCTTTCACAACCCGCTCGTCAAAGCCTTAGTTGAATAATCAAAGCGCTACTCAAAGACCCAAGGAAAGGTGACCTCTTCCGAGCGTAACTCCTTTTAGATGAGTTAGTCAATATAAATAGCCTATCACCTGAAATCCTCGCCAACTCCACTATTCTACACTAGTTAATCTCTTCCTAGTCTTTAACTAGCAATGTAGACAAGAAATCTCAAATATCATGGATTTTGGATTTTGATGTTATTGTAATGGGGTGTTGGATAATTGTTACTCGTGTTATAACTAGTGAAATGGAACAGCACCCATTGATTTTCTATCACTATAGCCTATTTACACCCTTAGTTATGAATTTAGCTACACATAGCTAGAGTTTGAATCAAAGCAATGAAGATGTAATGAAATGATGGAATCATGTTAAACATGAGTTTTGAATTGATATATGGAATAAGATTCAAAGTTACAAGATTGGAAGCTTACAAAGTAACGTTAAGACTCCTACTTAGCTCCCAAAATCGCCTCAAAATAATTAGCAAACGTAATATGGAAAGTGTCCCTTAAAAACCTTGTTTCAAGCTATTTATACAGAGGGAAAATTTATGGGAACAGGAAGTAGGCGATCTGCCTACCTAACTCTCTGAAGTTGAGTAGGCGGTCCGCCTCTGTAAACGGGCGGTCCGCCCACTCTCATGCTAGTTCTCTGAGCTCAGTAGGTGGCCTGCCTTTTTATGTAGGCGGTCCGTCCACTCTTGATGTCCTTCCTTCATCACTTTGGCTTTATTTCTTGCTCTCTAGCTTCGATCTTCAGCTCATGTTCATGTGAATTCGCTATGACCTGAAACTAAACAATTCATGGCATTAATCACACTAAATGTAGCCCTTAGACTCAAAAACAAAAGTTTAAAGTAGTCTTTAAGTTGGTAAAATACCGACTTATCAACTCCCCAAACTTAAGTCCTTGCTTGTCCTCAAGCAACTCAAAATCAATGAGACCAAAGAATGTTCCCTCTTAAACTTGACACCAAGGCATATTCCACATTTCGAACTTCCCAAACAATGTTTTTGCATTAATGAATTAGTTGGTACTAACTAGTCACACATATTAAATTAAACAATTGATAACTAACTATGCACTTCACTCGGATTATGGCAAAAAGGAAACTCACGAGCCTTTAGAGTCATCTCAAGGTCATCGGCTTGTTTTGGTTGTTCGTGAGCCTCAATATGCATTCAAACCCCTTGCTCAAAAGTTACTTCCTTTCTCACGAAAAAGAATGGAGTCCTTTGCTCACAAAAATACTTTTTAATACCAAAAATTGGACTCCATAGATTTGAACTCTCACTCTCACAAAGGATTGCTCATGTGTACTTCTCAAAAATTCAAAGACTTGCTCTTCTTGTACTTCTCCACTAATGTTGGACCACTTGACTCGAGATCAATTAGGGTTTGACATGGTTGTAATGTAGGCTTTTGATTTAAGGTGTGGTAGATTTTGGCTAATTAGTGACTACTACCTCCATAGCACTACATCATTTTGTTCTCTTTTGTGCAACCTTTTCTTTCTTTCCATTAGGCTCATCCTACCTTTCTTTTGAAGATGGTGCCAATTAATCCCTTCTTTATTCAACACTTTTCTTTTCTTCTTCTTTCCCTTATATATATATATACTTCCTTTATTTTTCTCTTTCTTTTGTTTCTCTTTTCTTCTTTCTTTTATGTACTTCCATTTGACATTCACCATGGGATTCCAAGCTTTTACCATCTCCCCCAAACTTAGGTTTTAGCCTAAGTTGCACGTTTTTCAATGCACACATGGAGGTTAGGGTCAAAAAGAGGGTTGGTTCCTTAGCACACAAGATTGGCTCGATTTTCAATTTAGTGACTGCCAAATGAAAGGTTAAGGCTCAGATGGGCTAACTGGGGTGAATACGTACGGGTAGGCCATTTAGAATAGTAGCGGTCCAAAGAAAGCCTAAAATCATATCTCGAGTTAAGTTTCACCTAGGATTTCGTCTCAAAGCACATTAAGAGCAAGTTCCAAACTTCCAAGTCACAAACACAAGCTTATTATTCAAGAGCTCACCACACATGCAAGTAATCTTTCAAGTTCAAGGTCTAAACACACACTAAGGATACTCACTCACAAAGCATCTGATGGTTCAAATTGTAAACCACGCCAACAACACAATTGAGTTAACTAGAGAACCTTGTGGTCTACAACTCACGCCATGTCATTCAAAATACACATTCATTTGTCAAAGTTTCCATAAAAGTAATGTAACAATAGGTAGTACCACATAATCCATTGATATATTTTCAAAAGGTTTTATGTACAAACGTGGTTCAAAAAGAACCTCCAGAAAGAACCAAGTGAAGAAAACTGGAGGCTTATTTGAAAACTAAAAATATCTTAGGAACATGACCGAGAGAACAAGATAAAATGGCAACACTAACAGTACATACATCAAAATGATTCGAACGTATACATGGATATCATTTAAGCACAAGTACCATCACTATCCAAGAATACAAATATACGTTCGAATCCCTCCCCCAACTAAAAATCTAGCATCCTCCTCGCATGCTATGTAAACAAGATAATGTACCAAAAAAAGGGTAGAAAAGAGGACTCCCTGTATGCTCAAGCTATCCTCTTCCCCTTGCCTTGCACAGGTGCAATGGGTGGTGCAGCTGGTGTGCTCGTCTCTGCTCAGTGGCCTGGCGGGCCGTCTCAATAGACCTCTGTGTAGCAATGTCCAGCTGGACCTCCTCGGGAAGGCAACTAATGTCCTCGGGAGAACCTATGGATAGGTCAACCGCATCATCAGCAAAGTCATAATCCATGGCCTCCGTCGCCTCGGCATCCTGTCTCAAATCCTCATCCTCTTGTTGCATTTGCCTCTTCGACTGTCGGAGAGGAGCCTGGGTCAGCTTAGGGCCGACAGGCCTTGGTGGTACCGAAGAGGATGGAGCAATAGTAGTGGAAGATGTAGCAGCAGTAGGACCAGATGGAGCAACAACAGAAGGAGATGTAGCAACAAGTGGAGCAGCATCAGAGGAAGATTGAGCAGATGAAATAATGGCCGAAGCAGACAGAGTAGTGGCAGCAACATGTGCGACAGAGGTGAAGGAATGACCTCTACACCGGCGAACATAAGTTGCAGCAGGTGCAGTAGAATCATAGGATCCTGATGTCGTGGTGGAGTGGAAATAACTGGAGCACTTGGAGCTGCGCTCCTCTGGCTGACCACTTCCTCTATGGGCAGACCAAGTGCCGGGCTAAGCTTCTTGTCTATGCTAGAATAGGCTGTGGCAAGGTTGGACAAGGACGTCTTCATGGCAAGAACATCTGCGGAGTGAGCCTGAATGGCCAAGGTGTTAGCCTCCACGGCTCTGCTGTGATCTCTCAATACCTGCATCAACGCGGTAAACTGCTCTGGAAAGGCCATGGGAGATGGAGGAGGAGGAGGAGGTTGCATCTGTGGTAAGTTGGAAATGAGATCTCTTATTTCATAAAACTGAGTAGAAAAGTCCTGCACACCCTGAGTCAGATCCTCAGGGATGGTGCCTCTGCCAATACCCGAAGAGGGGCCTGCTCCAGAAGTAGATGGTATGTCAGCAGGGTCAGCAGTATCTGAAGTGATCTCTGGAGAGGTGTCTTTAATTGCATACCAGTTTAAATCAGTTTTGGAGGTAAAAAGGAGTCAGTCTTGAACTCCGGACAACCTTTCTTACGTAGATAATCAGATAATGTATGAGGAAATGCAAAGTTGTCCTTGTCTGACATCGCAAACTCTCTCATATGCTTAAGCATCTCTACACCCAAGTTCACTTTTATACCTGTCATCAAACATCCCATCATCACGGCCCTCTTTAACGTGAGCTTGTTATCCTGACTTGTTGGCCTGATGCGTGAAATGATGATATGCTACCAACCTTTTGCCTCAAAATTGAGGTCAGCCCTCACTATCTGAATGCCTACTTTCTTCCATGCCGAGTCTCTTTCCCTGCCTAAGATAGGCACAAGACTCTCTTTGCTCCGCTCGAGACAATTTCAACTTTGGCAAATACTATGTCGGAGTGAAGTGTAGCAGGTTCAAGTGAGCATTCAATGCCCTAGCAGATATATCAAGGACCTTGCCCCGACAATAAACCTTGTTATTGCCTTTTGCATTTGTGGCCAAGCTGGAGTAGAACTCTTTGATCATAGTTTTATTTGCGTTTCTTAAAGGTTTCTTTAAAGCATTTTCCTATCCGGTTGCTTGATATCTTTGGTAGATGTCGGGATTTTTGACATCAACATCTTTCATGATAATCTCCCTCTCCGGATTGAAGTTGCGCTGCTGAAAAATATCTAAGAACATCCTGTATGCTTCCTTGGAACTAAAACGAAATTTCAAATCATCATCCCATTCTAAGTTCAAGTCCTCATCATGATCTTCCGGGTCCCGTTGCTCCTCCTCTTCTCCTTCTTGTTCCTCCTCTTCTTGTTCTTGCATTGGTTGCTTAGAAGAAGAAGCTGCTTGCTTTTGTTTCTTTATCAATTCCCCTCTAGATTGTGTAGCCAAATCGGCTAATGGCACTTCTTCTTGCAATTCATCTTCGAGAAGAGGAGGTGGGTTGTCCGGCTTTCTTTTCACTGTTTTCTTGCCCATGGTACCTGTAAACGCACAAGAATGATCATTAGTTACTATCGGAAGCATTGCATAAGGCAAGTGAAAAGAAACAAACTCCGACGGACAAGTTACAGGAACAGGCACCCCGCCCATTTAAACAGGCGGTGCGCCTGTTTGAGAAGCTGAGAGCAGCAGGTAAAAGAGGCGGCCCGCCCCTGTCAACCAGGCGGTCCGCCTGGTCCAACTTCATAGTGGTGCAACATCTATTAAAACAGGCAGCTTAACAGACCACTCTCACGGGGTGCTTACAAGTATTTGCATGGAACAATTCAAGGCACTTCAACATAATAACACCAAGCACATGAGACAACACCAAGACATTTCAAGCTCGCAATTTAAACAATCAACTAGTAACGACTCATGATATTCACTATGTGCAAATTTGAAGGAATTTCAAACATCCTCAAACCATTCATCATCAAAGCTCAACACATTCATATGCGCTCACAATAAGTGCACATATTTAGGATTTCACTTTCACTTTCAATTTTAAGCTTCAATTTATGCTTTTATGAACTTCTATTTCCCCAAACTAGTGAGTTCATGAATTTAGCATACTTTAGCGAGTTCAAACTATCAAGAGTACTCATGAGGCTATCAAGCTCATCACAAACATCAAGAATAATTCACACTCACAATTCAATTAATTAACTAGCGCTCAAGCTTCATGAGTTTCATTATGCACATACTTGAAAGATTTCCAAGCACTTTCAACGACGATTTACCTAGAAAGGCTCTAAATCCACGCACACAATCCAAACTAGCAACCTAGAGCAATTCGAACAATCATACAAGCTTGAAACTCCACACTTATTTCCAACTTCAAGTGCACATTGCAATTTTTCCCCCAACTAATGGGTTGGCATCCTTGAGCTTTCAAAGAATTACAATGACATTCCCACACTCCAAATAATTCAAGAAACCAATTATTAGGGAATTCAAGCCATGAGTTCAAAGTTTTACCAAAATTCTCAATTTTCACAACTAAACCCTAACTTTCTCAATTTATCTACTTCAATATGTAGCATTTAAGCACAAGGAGCATTTTGCAATACTAAGTTAATCTACCATGAACTACTCCTATAACTAAAAATATTGTTTCACTAAGTTAAAGAATCTTAAAGCAAAAATTAAAGGAAATTGCAAACATACCCGAAATTAAGCAAAGATGAAGATTAAAAGTGGTGGTTGAGTGATTTGTGTGTGTTTATGATGGATGAAGTTGATTTTAATGGAATGGGGTGATGATTTTCGGCCAAAGGGTCTTTGGGTTTTTGTTAAAAAAAATTTTTGATATGAAAAACACAAGGGACGCCTCTTTTAAGCTCAAACCCGACGGGTCGGGTCAAAATACCACTGGGCGGTCCGCCTATAATAACCAGGCGGTCCGCCTGTTTTTTCCTTTGTGTGTTTCTGTGCACAATACTTACCTGGGTGGTCCGCCTACCAAACTCTCTGAAGTTTAGTAGGCGATCCGCCCCTTTACAGAGGGGGTCTACCTATTATTGTCCCATTTCCCTTTTTTTTTTGGCATGTGATCTTCATTTTTTCACTTCTTGTTTTACTTCCACTCGGGTGCCTGCACATGTAACAACTAATTAAACTAAAAATCATGGGTTTCCTCCCAAGAAGCGCCTAATTTGACGTCGCGGCACAACGGTGATGAATTATCCACTCACGGCTCATCAAGATAGATGCACGCCACTTCACTAACTTCAGCGTCGCATCCCAAATAGTGTTTCACTCGATGTCCATTGACTCGGAAAGTTCTTCCTCCTTCTTTCGATTGCAAATCAACCGAGCCATAAGGTGTAATACCTACCACCTTAAATG
Source organism: Petunia axillaris subsp. axillaris (assembly GCA_029990575.1). NCBI lineage: Eukaryota > Viridiplantae > Streptophyta > Magnoliopsida > Solanales > Solanaceae > Petunia > Petunia axillaris. The sequence goes on along the minus strand of JARKNS010000001.1, from coordinate 3,007,637 downwards.
GACCCTTCCATTTGGATTTTAGCTTCCCGGGAAACAATTTCAACCGGGTGTCGAACAAAAACACTAACTCTCCTTCTTCAAATGTCCGGTTCCAAATTCTTGAATCATGAAGCTTCTTCATTTTTTCTTGGTAAATCACCGCATTTTCATAGGCCAAGAACCGGAATTCATCAAGTTCATGCAAGTTCGACACCCTTGCACTTGCGGCGTCGCTCCAATCCATATTCAATTTCTTCAATGCCCACAAGGCTTTGTGCTCAAGCTCAACCGGTAAGTGGAAAGCTTTACCGAATACCAACTTGAATGGGGACATCCCAATTAGGGTCTTGTAGGCGGTTCCGTAAGCCCATATAGCCTCATCAAGTTTCCTAGACCAATCGGTTCTATTTGCATTAACCGTTTTGGCTAGAATGTTCTTCACTTCCCGGTTTGAGACTTCAACTTGACCACTTGTTTGAGGGGTGGTAGGGCGTTGCAACTTTTTGTTTCACTCCGTATTTTTGGAGGAGGTTCACAAAAGTTCGGTTGCAAAAATGACTTCCACCATCACTAATTATTGCCCTCGGGGTCCCGAATCATGAGAAAATATTCTTTTTCAAGAATTCCAACACACTCTTGGCTTCATTATTGGGGAGCGCAACCACTTCCACCCATTTAGACACATAATCAACCGCCACCAAGATGTATTTGTTGCCATAAGAACTCACAACGGCCTCATGAAGTCAATTTCCCACACATCAAACAACTCAACCTCAACAATGTGATTCATCGGAATCTCATGCTTCCTTGATATTCCACACATTCTTTGGCATTGATCACAATTTTTCACCCAAGCGTAGGCATCTTTGTGCAAAGTTGGCCAAAAGAAGCCACATTGTAATACCTTGGCCGCCGTCCTCACTCCACCATGATGTCTTCCGTAAGGAGAAGAATGACACTCTTCCATAATAGCTTCTTGTTCGGACTCGGCCACAAATCTCCGAATGGTTCCATCAACACAAACCCTAAAGAGATAGGGTTCATCCCAATAATAGAATCTTGCATCCTTGGCTAATTTCTTCTTTTGATAGAACGTGAAGTCTTCGGGATAGAATCCCCCAACTATGAAATTAGCTAGGTCGCCATACCAAGAGATTGGTTCCCAAGACACGGCCAAGATCCTTTCATCTGGAAATGCATCATCCACTTCTATCTCTTCTTTTGGCCTACCTTCCTCCTCCAAGCAGGACAAGTGGTCCGCCACTTGATTTTCGGTCCCTTTTCGATCAATCACTTCGATATCAAACTCTTGAAGGAGTTAAACCCACCGGATGAGCCTTGCTTTGGAGTCTTTCTTCGCCATCAAATACCGGATGGTGGAGTGATCGGTGTGAACAATTGTTTTCGACCCCACCAAATATGATCGGAATTTTTCAAACGCGAACACAATAACCAAGAGTTCCTTCTCCGTCACCGTATAGTTCAATTGAGCTCCGTTCATTGTTTTGCTTACATAGTAGATTGGATGAAACATCTTGTTCACCCGTTGACCTAGCACGGCCCCCAAAGCCATGTCACTAGCATCACACATGAGTTCAAACGGAAGCTCTCAATTAGGACTCACAATTACCGGTGCAGTTGTCTACCTCTTTTTCACTTCTTCAAAAGCTCCTAAGCAAGCTTTGTCTAACACGAACTTAGCATCCTTCTCCAAAAGTTTGCACATAGGGTTCACAACTTTGGAGAAGTCCTTGATAAAGCGGCGATAAAATCCCGCATGCCCTAAGAAACTTCGGACACCCTTCACGGTCATTGGAGGTGGAAGTTTAGAAATCACCTCAATCTTTGCTTGATCTACTTCGATGCCTTTCTTAGAGACTTTGTGTCCCAACACTATGCCTTCTTGAACTAAGAAATGACATTTCTCCCAATTGAGCACAAGTCTTGTTTCTTCGCATCTCTCTAGCACCCTCTCCAAGTTTGACAAGCAATCATCGAATGAATCTCCAACTACCGAGAAATCATCCATGAAAACCTCAAGAAAATCCTCCACCATGTCGTGGAAAAGAGCTAGCATGCACCTTTAGAATGTGGCAGGGGCATTACAAAGACCAAATGGCATTTTATGGAATGCAAAGGTGCCATAGGGGCAAGTGAAAGTGGTCTTGTCTTGATCCTCGACCTCAATGGATATTTGGTTATAGCCTGAGTACCCATCCAAGAAAACAATATAAGCATGACCCGCCAACCGATCAAGCATTTGATCAATGAATGGCAAAGGAAAATGATCCTTTCTTGTAGCGGTGTTGAGCTTTCGATAGTCCATACACACTCTCCACCCGGTTACGGGTCTCGTTTTAATGGACTCATCTTTTTCATTTAGAATCACAGTCATACCCCCCTTCTTGGGCACACATTGTACGGGTGACACGCACTTGCTATCCGACAATAAAACTATCTCACCCACATCTAGCCATTTGGTGATTTCTTTCTTCACCACTTCTTGCATAGGAGGATTCAACCTCCTTTGGTGTTCTACACTTGGCCGACACCCTTCTTCAAGCAAGATCTTATGAGTGCATACCCCCGGATCAATTCCCCTTATATCCACCAAGGTCCACCCTATACCTTTAATCCTCCTCTTCACCACTTCAACAAGTTTAGATTCTTGAGTTTTGGTCAAGTGAGATGAGATGATTATGGGTAGAGTGGAGTTGGGACCAAGGAAAGTGTATCTCAAATAGGATGGTAAGATTTTCAATTCAAGTTTCGATGGTTCTTCGATGGATGGTTTTGTAGGTGGGGTTTCTCGGTTTTCAAGGTCTAAGGATAGCTTTTTATGTACATAGGGTTTTGATCCAAAGCCTTCTAGTGCCTTCACCACCTCCGCTACACTCTCTTCATTTTCCACATCCATATTCCAAATTACCGCTGCCAACGTATCTTCTTGACTAGCTAAGACACTCTCCTTTTCCACTAGGGCATCAACCACGACATCGACATAAGAACAAGTCGCAGCATTATACATTGGTTGTTTCAAGGCCTTGCAAATATGAAAAATGGCCTTCTCTCCATTGAAATTAAAAGTAAGTTCACCTCTCTCCACATCACAAAGAGCTCTTCCAGTTGCCAAGAATGGTCTCCCAAAAATTATAGGTACTTCAAAATCTACGAGACAATCAAGAATAACAAAATCCTCCGGGAAGACGAATTCGTCTACCTTCACCAACACATTGTCAATAATCCCAATCGAACTTTTCATTGAGCAAACAGCCATTTGTAGGTTCGCGGTTATTGGTCTAGGTGCTTTGGTGTCCAATGTCTTATACACCGTATATGGCATTAAATTGATAATTGCACCTAGGTCACACAAAGCCTTCTTGAAGTGTCTTCCACCAATTGTGCATGGAATGGTAAAAGCCCCGGGATCTTCCATTTTTGGAGCTGTATGTTTTGACAAAATTGCACTCACTTGATGAGTCACCTTGATTGTATTGAAATCTCCATAAGTCTTCTTTGTCACCAAATCTTTCATGAATTTAGCAATGTTGGGCATTTGTCCCAATGCATCAACCAATGGAATGTTGATGGAGGTACTTGCTATCTTCTTCCAAATCTTCTTTGCATGGGATACTTCTCTTTGTTTGTTGCTCTTTTAAGGGAAAGGAAGTGGTATTTTAGGAATGGAGCTTGGGTTAGAAAGGTTTCCTTTGGGTTGTGGAGTGTTCTTATGTTTGGCTATGTGGGTAGTGGTGTTTTGGGGGGTAGGCTTTTTAGTGACTTTTTGAACATCATCATCATCCTCTTGCACCAACACATCATCTTGCCTCCCCATTGCATCTTGCACCATCTCTTCTCCAATAGCTTCATTATCATTCCACTCGGCACCCACATGATCATTTTGCATTCTCAACTCTGCATCATCATTACTCATGGCTTTTGGATTTTCATATATCTTGCCACTTAGAGTTTTGATCGCCATCACTTGGTCTTTACCGCCTCTTTTAGGATTCACTACCGTATCACTTGGTAATTCTCCTTGCGGCCTTTGATTGACTTGATGTTCGAGTTGGCTCATTTGCGACTCAAGTTCTTTGATGGATGTGGAATGTGATGTCATAGTTTCTTTCATGTCTTTCATGTCTCCGGAGTAGCCTTCTTGATTTTGAAGTATTTGACTCATCATTTCTTCCAATTTTATGGGAGCCTTTGTCTCTTGATCATTTTGCTTAAATGGAGGTCTTCGAGCATATTGTTGAGAAGAACCGGCTCCTCTCCCTTCTTGGTTGCTACTCTAATTACCTCTTCCTTGACTCGGCCTCCGTCGCCCTTGTTGTTGGTAGGCTTATTGATATAGTTGTTGGTAGGGTTGTTGATAAGGTCTTTGATAACCACCTTGATCATACCCACTTTGCCCTTGGTAGTTACCCACATAATGTACTTCCTCTCCATCTTGCACATGGTAGCATTGTTCCGGATAGTATCCTTCTTGCCCATGTTGGAGAAAGGACATAGGAACACCTCCGGGAGTCACATAGCCCATTAGGGCCACTTGATGTCCGGCATTTGTGGTGTGGATATTTCCACCTTGTGCAACTTCTTTTCATTGGCTTCCCTATCGGCCTTTGAGTTCTTGTTCATGAGTTCCACCGATGTCAAGATTCTAGCCATTTTCTCATCTTGCGCTTCAAATCTTTCCATCATCTTTGGACTAATCACAACTTCTCTTCCCGGATTTTTAGCTCTTGATTGCCATTCTTGAGATCTCTTGGTCACTTTGTCTAGGATATCTTTCACCTCTTCATACCTCTGGTCCATGGTGACACCATTACATAAAGTGTCCAAGGTGGATTGGTTCATCTTGTTTAACCCTTGATAGAAGCTTTGCAACAACATGCTCCCATTGAAACCATGATTAGGACACCGAAGCAACCCATCTTGGAAAGCCTCCCAAGCCTCGATCAAAGAATCGGATGCCTCTTGCTCAAACATATAGATCTATCCCTATATGTCGCTTGCTTCCCCTTTGGTGAAAACTTCCCTAGAAATTGTTTTCCCAACTCTTGCCAAGTGAAATTGGAGTTTCTCGGCAACTTGTTCAACCAATCTTTAGCTTTTCTGGTGAGAGAGTAAGGGAACACTCTCAACCTCAATGATTCTTCCGATACCCTTACCGACTTGTAGATATTACAAGTTAAGCACAAAATTTCTCAAGTGATCATTTGCATCTTCATTCTTAGTACCACCAAAGCAACCATATTGTTCAAGACCTTGGAGAATTACATTTGGGATGCTAAAACTAGCATTACCATGAATAGGAGGAGGAACTATGGCACTTGCAAAACAATTCATATCAATTTCTTCCTCAATCTCCTCATCATCTTTATAGTCTCTCATCTCTTGTTGATAGTCCCGAGCACCTCTAGCATACTCTTGTTCATAGTCTCGAGCACCTCTAGCATACTCTTGATTTTCTCCAAGATTTCTTTCTTCATTTGCCTGGACCCCCGCATTTGCTTGGCCAAAAGGGTTGTCATCATGAGGGTTCACATTCTCCACTTGAGGATCATTAGCTTCCTCTTGTATTTCATCTTCGTCCACTTGTTCAACATGGAATGGATAGCCCTCTTGGTTGAGTTCTATATGGAACTCTTCATCATATTCTTCTTCATAACCTTGCGAATCCCCATGTTGTTGATTATAATAATGATTGTAGTTGGGGTTCCGCAAGTGTCGATTAGGATTTCTCCTATAAGACATGTTCACCTACAAAAGGTAAACCAAAAACAAAAGTAAAATGCTAGGACTTGCGAACTAAACAACTCTGATTAACTAATGAAACTTAATATTGAAACAGTAGTTCCTCGGCAACGGCGCCAAAATTTATCCACGCTCAATCCTACACCTTTAATGGTGAGGGGCGGTCGTCAAAATATAATATCCGATATGAGTCGGGGTCGATTTCCCAAGGGAACTAGCTCGTCAAGTAAGAGAGTCGCAAATAGAAATTCAAATGAAGTTTAATATTGAGTCCTAGAGATGAGGTTTGTTTAAAGTAACACTACAATTAACTACAACGCATACAAATTAAGCAAGTAAGTTGATTCGATATTACGAGACTAGGGGTGCAAAAAACTAATAGTGATTTCCAACCAACGGGTATCTTCCCTTCACTTTCCCAACTCAAATATAACTATGGTCGAGTGTTCCGATTGTGATCTCTAGAATCCTTCCGGTCTAGAAGAGATCTTTCACAACCCGCTCGTCAAAGCCTTAGTTGAATTATTAAAGCGCTACTCAAAGACCCAAGGAAAGGTGACCTCTTCTGAGCGTAACTCCTTTTAGATGAGTTAGTCAATATAAATAGCCTATCACCTGAAATCCTCGCCAACTCCACTATTCTACACTAGTTAATCTCTTCCTAGTCTTTAACTAGCAATGTAGACAAGAAATCTCAAATATCATGGATTTTGGATTTTGATGTTATTGTAATGGGGAGTTGGATAATTGTTACTCGTGTTATAACTAGTGAAATGGAACAGCACCCATTGATTTTCTATCACTATAGCCTATTTACACCCTTAGTTATGAATTTAGCTACACATAGCTAGAGTTTGAATCAAAGCAATGAAGATGTAATGAAATGATGGAATCATGTTAAACATGAGTTTTGAATTGATATATGGAATAAGATTCAAAGTTACAAGATTGGAAGCTTACAAAGTAACGTTAAGACTCCTACTTAGCTCCCAAAATCGCCTCAAAATAATTAGAAAACGTAATATGGAAAGTGTCCCTTAAAAACCTTGTTTCAAGCTATTTATACAGAGGAAAAATTTCTGGGAACAGTAAGTAGGCGGTCCGCCTACCTAACTCTCTAAAGTTGAATAGGCGGTCTGCCTCTGTAAACGGGCGGTCCGCCCACTTGCATGCTAGTTCTCTGAGCTCAGTAGGCGGCCTGCCTTTTTATGTAGGCGGTCCGCCTACTCTTGATATCCTTCCTTCATCACTTTGGCTCTATTTCTTGCTCTCTAGCTTCGATCTTCAACTCATGTTCATTTGAATTCGCTGTGACATGAAACTAAACAATTCATGGCATTAATCACACTAAATGTAGCCCTTGGACTCAAAAACAAAAGTTTAAAGTAGTCTTTAAGTTTGGTAAAATACCGACTTATCAGAGAGCTGAGTTGGGTGTGATCTTAGAGGTGCATGTTGAAGGTTAGTGCATGTATATGAAGATAAAATGGCTCAAAAGAACTGACAAGGTTACTCTCTTGGAGGTAGTAAGGAAATTCTCCAGTAATCCCAGATTGAGGAAGGAGAGGAAGGTAGAGAAAAAGGAGATGGAACCAGCTCATTAGTTGGTATTTGAATTTGTGCACAGGTTCCTGTTTCCAAGAGGAGAAAGGAATAGTGAAGCTTGTGCTCTTGACTTGACATACATGGAGCTACTGGACAAGGGTGTTAAAATTAACCTGCATGGGCTGATCATAAAGCACATTAGAAGGATTGCAGATACAGACAAGAAGCCTCATTCTCTTGTGCATTCCTACATCCTGCAGCAGGTATTTGAACACGTTGGGGTGCCTTTGAAAAATGGGAAGAAAACTACACATCATCATATGTTTGGCATGAATGTCTTGAAGTCCTGTGATTTCTTCGAGGAGAGAAGAGCATCCAAACGTCCTATGCAAGTCACGATGGTAAAAGCTTATGAGAGTGAAGGATTTAGACCAGAGGAAGCTGTTGAAGCTGTGAAGGAATTAGAGCAGCACTTGCTGGAGCTAAATGAGGAAAATGAAGAGCTGAAGAAGCAGCTGAAGTTGAAGGATCAAGAAGTTGATTGCTTGACTATTGAGTGCAACAGGCATCAGTCGAGCTGGTTGTTGAAAGGGCCAAGAACTCTAAGAACATGGAAGCACTTGTCAAGCACTTCAAACTTTCAGCCTATAGCCTAACCAGTCCTTGTCCAAAACCCCTCCCTATCTCTCATTTCTGATGCACATTTAAGACAATTTGTTTTTGGTTTATACTTAATTGGTCCATATATGTCATGTCCTGGATGATTGATTTTAAATTTCTTGTTTTGTTTTTGTGTTTTCTTCTATATAACTGTTGGTTCTGGTTGGGCCCTTGGATATATTCAGTGTGTTCTTAGTTAACTTGATACATGGTGCTATAGTCTGGACTGTACTAACTTATTCTTGCAGGATTTTAGAATCTTTTCGATGATGCCAAAAGGTGGAAGAAGAAATATTGGGATGTTTGTGACCTGACTTATCTGTTTTAAATTTTCTTTCAACTGTATTTTGTTATTCTTGTCTTGGCATTTGCATGTACATGTTCTTAGATAACATTTGTTTGTCATCATAAAAAAGGGGGAATTTGTTGAGAGGATTGTTTTGAAGAATGATAAACGAAAGACTCAGTGCAGAACCTAGTCTTTGAGGAGAAGAGCATGACTGATCGAAAATATTGTGGGATGCAAATCCATACAGAACTAGGAGTAGTGGCATGTGTGCATGTGCGTATCCTAGTCAGCAAAAGAAGTTGTGACGTGGCTGTCTCATTGAAGTACAAATCACTGGAAATCTTGACTTACCATAATTGTGAGGTTTCCTAGTGAAACACTGCTAGGATTACAAAATCTATATAAAAGTTAGTAATTGTGGTAGCCGATCTTAGTTATTCACTACGAGAGTTGAAAGCAAACGAAAGATGGTTTAATAATTCTTGAAGTGTTTTAACTGTGGTGACAACCATTAAAGAAATCGGAGCATACTTAGCAAATTGTTTAGGTTCTTTATTAAAGTTGTCTCAGTTTTATGTATTGATTGTTATACCTATCTGCTTATCTTAGAAGCCATTGTAATAGGTGAACTTTGAGTGATTACTTCGTAAAGCTAGAGTTTAGCTTTGTGAGTGGTTAGGGTCTAGAGTGTAGCCCCTTGGTTACAGAGTTTGTAATCTAAAACTTGCTCTTTGTGTTAGTGGAAGTGTTTTCAAAACTCCAGAGTGTGGGTCGTAATTTTTCTCCCCTGAGCAAGGAGTTTTCCGCAATAAAGGTGCATAGATTATAACAATTATGTAAGGTCATCTCAAGCCAATGCTTCATTAAGATTATATTAGTAAATACCCTCTAATGTATCCTTTTTAGGAATAGTCTATTTGGTTTTGACTGGACATATTGCCTATCAGAATATTTCCAACTAGACTTTTCTACCGGAATGGATTTGTATCATTTATTGACCCTGTAATGAGAATTTACTGTACAATTGATCATAATTGAGACTCTGGATGACTAGAATAGGCTACACGGCTTAAAATACATCTCTCACCTTGTTGAGAAAAAGACTCAAGAAGATCAAATATCAGCTGCAAGCTTGGGTTTAGCACATTAGTCACACATCATGAACTAATTCCACATATGCTTATCGAACTAATTTTAATGTACTCAATTCCACAAACATTGATTTATACATATTGATTGAAGAACAATACTAATACAACTGAAATTGACAATAGAAGGATGGGCAATATTGAAGGAAAGCATTATAAGGGGAATGAGGAGATATAGACACTGCGAATGGGTAGCTAATTCCTAAAATGGTCACTGAACTAATGTAAAGTATCTAAAAAAGTCACTTTCTTTTGGTTTTGGACAAAAATATCACTCAACTTTATCCAAAGTACCTTAAAAAATTATTCTCCCAAATTGTGTTAAAGTTCACAAAAAAATACTGATGTGACATTTTATTTTAGTTCTTTTTATTAAAAATTGACCCAACAAATATTTTACATCTTTTTTAAAAAAATACCAAATTTAAGGTATTAGTCACCTAAAACTTTTACACAATATCAAAAATTTAAGGTATTAGCCACCTCGAAATTTTAGATATTTGACCATGATAAATCAAATTTCAAACTTTGAATATAAAGTTTGTCTATGACAATTCAAACTTCAAACCTTTCAAATTTGGTTAATTTTTTTTTTTAAAAAAATAAGAATATGCTATTGGAAAAGATTCAATTTAAAGTAAAAATAAAATTTGTTAATCAAAATGTCTAAAAGATATACCATATATGAAAACATATAAACTTTAATACTCCTAATTATTATGCCCAAAAAATATGTAAAAAATTTATGATGCTACATTTTCAACTATAAATGTTGGGGAAGATTTTAAATAACTACATCAGTTATAATTTCTAATTACACTCTTTAACAGATTTGTTGTGGTATCTAATTACAAAACTACCATAATATTATTTCTACACTTTGATATTTTTCAATGAGCATTCCTTGAAATCAGCTTAACCGAATGCCAAGTTACTCAATAAAAAAATGTCAAATTACTAGGAAGTATACTTCCATAAGCCCTCTACCCTTAGATATGTAAAATTAGTATATGATGCACAATCTACAGTTGAAGGATATCAAATATACTATTAATGTGAAAATAGTAGGAAATAAATATACTATTAATATGCAAATAAGACATTAATATACACCAGTAATATACCAAAAATACCTATAATATAAAGACGAAGAATAAATATGACACGACCCACATTTTCGACTAGACCGTGCGGGCACCCGACCACCTCCCCTAGACCTGTCGGGCGAACCCTATTGACTGAATTGATATAAATTGCAAAGAATTACCTTGAAACGAAAATGAACCAAATTTTAACAACACACGATAACTCTCAAAGATAGACAAACATACAAGCTGTCTGAATAATATAGCTAACTACCCAGAATACACAGGTTTAAAGGTTTTCAGATCAGACATCTAAGAAGGCCAAAATATATACACACCTCCCGAAGGGAGAAAAAGTAAGGAGAACTATAATATCTAAAGTTGCTGGCCGTAATGAACAAGATGGCTCACCATAGATAGCTGAAAACATACTACTTCTCAGTCACGACACCGCTGGCTGGGTCCTGGAGCAGAATTTGCCGAACGAAAAGAAAACACAAGAACAAATAGGGGTGAGTCATAAGGACTCAATAAGTAAGGACAAACTAGCAACCTTGAAAATTAGATACGCTAGTCAGGGAAACAAAAGCCATAGCAGTCAACCAGATAAATCATTTACAGATAGTTAATGCAATAAGTCTATACAACAAAAAATGCATATAAAGATATGCAATGATGTATCATGATGCAATGGGGTCACATGTGATCGAAACCTGTCTCCGGCGCGGGACTCTCATCGTCTACTAGGAGATATATGCAATAATGACCCTTCACCGATGCAGGACTCTCATCGACTACCGGGAAGTATATGAAGTAATGACCCTTCACCAGCTCGGGACCCTCATCGATTACCGGGAAGTATATGCAATAATGACAGCCAGAGTACAATGCTCAGATACTCAATGCAATACCAAAAACATGACATAATATATAATATACAATGTAAATTCAAAGCTAACGCATAATGAGTACGCCTGTCGGCAGCTACACACGTAAAGAACACGTGGTAGAAAATCCACGAGGCCAAATACCTCCAAAGAAATGGATATAATCACTTACCTCAAGCACTGTACTTCCTTTCCTTTTCGATTCCTCTCAGAACAATCCTTCTCTGAGCCAAAGAAACATATTTTCACTTATGAGTGCCCGAAGAACGGGTACCTAACCTTTATATAGAAAAGAAGAAAAATTGTCAAAATACTCCTGGGCCGGGCTTAGCTGGAAGCACATAAATTATACACTTCCAAATTCCTCATAGTCCCACAAGTCCGATGGTAGCATTAATTTCATATTTTGATGACATATACCCATTCAATTTTATAAAGTACCAATTTATAGGTTTAGGTCTAAAATCCTAATTAGCCCTTACCATCTTATGCTTCTAGCTAAGAAGGAATAATAAAAAGGTTTCCACTAACATAATTCAACTGAAAACTCAGTTATAATCTGAATATATGCTAGGAGTTGATTCAAATAATAGAATAATGTAAAGAGAGTATCTTAGCAGCGAACTTGGTGAAATAGAATTATTAAAACTCTTGCAAAGGAAGATTCTCTTAGCTAAAACTCTCTAGTCTATGAAAGATAACTAAAAAGTTAATTTCACTCTTTTATGTCCCTCTTGATTAAGCCTCATGGCCATTAGTGATAAGGATAAAAGCTTACGGGATTGAGGATAACTTCACAAGAAAGGATGTCTTTTCTCTAAATAATATGGTCATTGAAATGGGTGCCCACGGTAAAATTTCTCTTGGACATTACTTCACCCTTAAAACTTTAAAAATTTACATAAAAGTTCATTCTTTATCCAAGTTCAAGATATATTTTATATACAACTATATACAACTAAATATAGCTATAGGAATATTATGTACATGAATACCGTTTTACCACTCATTTATGGTCATTTCTCCATCCGCCACCAATATATATGTGATAAAATATCAAATCCAAGTACTAATTTATCTTTTAAATATTTATAATAAAAATTACTTACGAAGACGGATCTCGAATCGGCTTCCGAAACTCAAGATGCGAATTAAACGGAAAGAGATCAAATTATAGCTTTCGAGACTTTTGCAGAAACCATCCGAACGACCTCATAATTAACTTTCAAAAGTTCACACAGGTCACAAATAATCATACGAACCTAACGGCGCTTTCGAATTTCAAATCGGAGCTCATTCGCCAAAATCGAGCTCGAAAATGTCTTTTTAATATTGATCGACAATAAAAACTAAAATCTTCTACCGATACGTACCAAACGAGGTCTGATTTAGCTCAAATTTTATGGACCTTACGAATATTTAAAATTATCGGCACGCCAATCGGAGTCCTAACTCCCGGAACGACTACCTACGGTCGTTTCAAAATAAATCCACTATTAAATTATCTCATAAATAAATAATTTGGTGTTTTCTTGAAAATTTAAAATATTGTTGGGTCAGTTTTTAATAAAAAGAACTAAAAAAAGGCCACATTAGGATTTTTCAGTGAACTTTAACTACAACTTAGGAGAATGATTTTTAAGGCACTTTGGAAAAGTTGAGTGATATTTTTTTCCAAGTCAAAATAAAGTGATTTTTTTTAGATACTTTGCATTAGTTCAGTGACCATTTTAGAAATTAACTCCGAACAGAATGAGCGGAAACAGACTCTTTTCTCAACAATCAACATAAACTAGTCTTGCTAACTCCTAGTCTTTATTAGGACTGGATCCCAAGTTGGTATCCATCCATATATGGCTGGGCAGATTCATAGCATTAATGGTGTTTTGCAACAAAATCTGAAACAAAGATCTGTAACATAAAGTACCACATTTGTCTCTTTTATTTGGCAGAGAGAAAATAACTATTGAAAATTCATCAATCCGACACCAAAACTTTAAATTAAGCTGCCAAATAAAATAAAATTGTCAAATAGTCATTGTCACACCATCATTTTAAATACTATTCGAGACAAAGAGCTAAGGTTTTGGTTCGAGTAAATTGGGGTAAGAGATGGGAAACTATGGAATAAATGGGGGTAAGAAATGCTGAAATAATGACACGACCGGTTGGCTGTGTTGATACATAATATTTGGCATTGGTGATGAATTTTCGGCGATTTACATTTTACGCGACATATGTGATTAATTGATGCATTTCTAATGAAGGTTATATTGTGAATATGTTAGATATGTAAAAAGGTTAGTTATGCAAATTTTATATTAGGCCAAGCCCGTTAAGCTTACTTGGTCCCTAAGTTAGGTTTACTAGGTTTTCTCTTGTATAAATAGGGACTCCCTTCATCAATGAAAGTAAGAGTTTTCACCCAAATCTTATTCTTCTCTTGTGTGAGTGTGTTCGGTTTTACATGGTATCAGAGCCATCGTGAAACTCTTCGAGTAGAAAAGCAATGGCGGCTCTAGTAGGTGATGCTGCAGTCTTACGGAAGACAATCTCTTCGTACAATATCACCTCGAATGATAATCCTGGTTTGATTATTACACAGGTCCAGTTGACCAGTGAAAACTATGAGGAATGGGCGCGGTCGGTTAGAACGGCGCTGCGTGCAAGGAAGAAGTTTGATTTTTGTTGACGGATCGATCAAGATGCCCGATGAAAAGTCGATCGATTATGAGGACTGGTAGACTATCAATTCTCTTCTGGTGTCGTGGATTAGGAATTCGATCGAGCCTACTCTTCGGACCACCATATCGCACATGGAAGTGGTGAAAGTTCTGTGGGAGAGTATTCGAGAACGTTGTTGACACCCAATTTTGTCCTGAGAATTCTAATTAATGTCTAAATTAAGGTCAACTTTAAATTTAAAGTGAATCAATTCTATTAATTTAAAATAGGTTAAATGTGCAATACACAGTCTAAAGATTAGTCCGCCCGCGCGATACCTTTATTTTAGTTAATTATCCTTAAAATAGGCTAAATGTGTTCCCACCTGCCAAATTTTCGCATAGATGTGCAAACACCTATATCTCCCAAAAAGCAAACATCCGTAAGCCCTTTTTCCTGATCCAAAACCCATACCCGTTTCCTTCTCTAAAATCCCTGACCCGCTGGACTCTCTTCTTCATCTCCGTACAGTGCCTCTGTGGACAAATAGAATCATCCCAACACGCAGCTATTGGAAAACCTGATCTATTTTGTACCGTTGGAGGTCATTTGAGGTATTTTCTCTGTCTTGAAGAACCCTAAGTGGTTCATTTAAAACCTTTTGGAATGAAGTAAAAAAGGGGGCAGCCGTTAATGGAGTGAAGGGTATTGAGCGGCAGAAGTAAAAAAACTGAGAGCATTTTATTTATTTCCTTGATAGTGTTTCCGTTTGGTTCTGGGCACTGGTTTTGAGTTATCGTTTCAGTTTTCGTGTCGTCGCTTCGCCTTTCAAGTTGTCGACTTTTCTCGTCTTGGTCGAGTGTATGTATTCCGATCCCTCGCTCCATTCACTGCTCGCAAAGAGGTAATCCTCTTAACTAATGTGTTTACTTATTTCATTTTCTTAATTTGAATATTGTTAGTTTAGTTATATATTGTTAGAAATGAAGCTGTTGTAGTAATGGCTAAAACACAAAAAAAAAAAAAAAAAAAAAAGAGCTCGTCCTGTTAAGTGTGATAAAATGCGCGACATAGAAACCAAAGTTTGTTGCTTTAGTATGGTTATTTGAATGAAAATATACTGTTAAAGCTTTATTTTGTTGGGGTGTCATGACTGGTGTTTCTGGAATTCTAATGGATCAGCTAGTATAAAGCTTTATCTCTAGGATGTTAAACCAATTTTCTATAAAACCTGTTAATATTGTCTATTCCTTAGTGTTTTCCTTTTCTTTTGTGTTTCAATTCTCGTTTGTTGTTCTGGCTATGTGAGGCTGCTTGTATAGAGGAGTTGTAGGTCCTGTATGTAGGAAGGAGTTCAGGTAGGTTGGCTTGTAGGTGGTGTTCAAGAGTGTGCAGGTGCAGGTTGCTCTAGGTGGAATAGGGAGGTCAGTTCAGGGTCCTGGTTATCTGCGAGTTGTATGCAGGTGTAAGTGGGAGCTGATTCTGGTATTAGCATAGGAGAAGGAGTGAAGTATGGTGAGAGTGTGAGAGTAGTTTGTTTCAGGGGTGTTGTGTGAGGGGATGAGTTTTGATGTCTGCAGGATAGTAGCAGAGAGTGCAAGAGCAGTTGGTTCTGGTAATTTGAGGCCTGAAGGTGTATAGGGAGTCCTTGATGGTTCTACAGTGTATATGCAGGTGCATGTGTGCAAGCAGAGGTGTAAGAGGGAGATGGGTGCAGGCATGAGTTTGGTAGTTTCTAGGCTGTTTTGGTGGTCTTAGGATGATGTAGGGGTGGCTGTAGGTGTGTATGCGAGTGTTAGAACTAGCTGAAGGTGGTTTTGATTGGTATAGGGTTGTTTTAGTTGGCTTGGAGTCAGGAGGGTAGTGAGGGATGTTTTCTGTTCTCGGGTAGTCAGAGAGGTGCTTAGCATTGCATTGTATTAATGTTGGTTTGGTTTCATTGGGATTTAGATATTGTAGTAGTAGTTCCAGGTGTTAAGGAGAGTAGTGTAGCTGATTCTTATGCCTGTGAAAAGTGGAGTTTGTTCAGGAAGTGGAATTAAGCAGGTGTTAGCAGGGGTGTCTCTGGCTGATTTATGAAGTATGTGTGTATGTTTGTTCTAGGAATTGGAGAGGTGCTGCTTTTGTTTGTTGAGGTTTCTGTCCATTTACCAAGTTTGATTGGTTATGAAATTGAACTTCTCCTTAAGTCTCTGATAGCCTACTTGAAACTTGTATGATTTAGCTTGTGATATCTCTGTTCAAAGAATGAAAGGGAATTTTAAGATATTTCAGTTAAAAAATAAGAGTTTGATTTGATCACTTTTCTTGAATGGTATTAAGATTTGTACCTTGTCCTGCTCGAGTGTTATTAAGCCTGAAGATTCGTAGCTTGTGTTTTGAGCTTACTGTTGGTATGAATGGCACTATTCGTATGTCATGTATGTTAACTTTGCTAGTTACTACATCACTTCTATGTTTTATGAAAGCTCAAATCTTTATTGTCTTATTGGAATCATTTAATAATGAAAATTAGGGATGTTACATAAGGGGCATTTGAGCATTCTACTGTGAAGTCTTTGTCTTGTTTGGCCTTTTAAAAAGCAAAAGTCAATTTTATGAGATAAAGTTGTCTTAGTTGTTTAAGTAATGAAAATATATCCTGCTCATAAAATTTATCCAATCTATGAGTCAATTTTTTTAAAACTTCAGTTTTTTGGTACTCTAATCTGACATATAGGATTCATGTAGAATTTAAAAATGAAAAAAGAAGAAGAAAGTTTAATTCTGTTAGGTATGCATTCTTTAGCAAGTGGATATCCCATTTTACAATAATCTTCCTAGATCATTTGGTTGATAATTATCTTTCTTGCTTTACTTTTAGCGTGTGTGTTGGCTGGAGCAAATGTAGTATGTGGGAAAAGTAAATCACAACCTATTTTTTATATACCTAGTTAGTTTGTTCAATATCTTTTCATTATAAAGAAATGGTTTGGTTGTAGTAGGTAATCTTGTCTTCGTAATGGTTAACCCTTTACAAATATGCTAGGTCTCTGTTGAATAAAAGATGCAGAGAAGTAACTCTATTACCTCCATGAGTAAATTATCACCCTACTGTAATAATTATTGGAATGGGCTGCTATTCTGAAACGTTTACCTTGTACTCTGAATTGGACGGTCAATCGATGATCAGATTATTTTGTCAACTTTGTTTCCTTATAGTGTTTTGATTGGCCTTTCTTCGACTGTTCACCAAAATTTATAGTCAAGCATTGTGTTTGCGCTTAAGTTGATACATTTTAAGTTATTAATTTGACTTACCTTTTAATTTGTACTAATTTTTACTCTTATTTCTTTTGCATGGGAACAAAACCATTGAGTTTTCTGTGGCAAAATTCAATTTGGTCCAATTCATCTTGGACCACACCTCTGTATCCACCTCTTTCAAGTCCAAGAAGATGTCCTCCCTGTTGCTGAGCCAAGTCCTAGGATGCATTTTTCATCTTGGTATCCGTTTCTGTTCATAAATTGCACCTTCACTTCTCGGGTTCTACTTTTAAATCTCACTCTTTATTTCCCTTAATTAGTTAGATACTTAATATAATTTGTAATTGTACAATTCATTTGTAGAATGATCAATTGATACTAATATTACGTGATTATTTGAGTTATTTATTTACTTTTATGTTCATTACCCTTTATTTTGGAGTTGTTATTTATTTATTACAAATTGGGGCCATTTTTAGCAAATGCGTGCGAGTCGAACCATTTTCGTAAATAAGTTTTATTATTATTATTATTATTATTATTATTATTATTTTATTATTATTATTATTTTGGATAATTCTTTTACAAAAGTACACTTGCAAATTAATTTGGAAACCTATCGGATTAACTGTTGTTAACGGAATTTCGAAAGTGCCTTAAAAACCTTCTTTCGAAATTAACAAAACCTCTTACTTAGAATCTCTGAAAGACTGCCTTTTTCCAAAAATGGAGTTTTGCACGCATTTGCTTATTTGGTTCCCTGTTTTCCTTAAATTGGGTGGCGACTCCAAAAAACTCCAAAATAGTTAGTCCATCCTGTCGATATTCCTGAATTTTAGCCTTTCGGGGTTAATTTTTTTGGGGGTTCAACAAACGTTTCTCCATGGGAAACGGACCTCAGATTCAGGAATTGAAAGCGGCTTTGGCCGGTTGTAAGCAAAAGGGCATAACTATTGCTGCTTACTATGGAAAACTGGCTATGTTGTGGGAAGAACTAGGAAATTGTGATAAGTTTCCAACATGTTCATGTGGAAACTGCACTTGCAATCTAGCGGTTGCACTGGAGAAGAAAAGAGAAGATGATAGGGTTCACTTATTTCTTATGGGTCTGGATGAAAGTCTTTATGGAACCATCCGTTCCAATCTCTTGGCTCAGGATCCGTTGCCATTGATGAATCAAGTCTACCAAAAGGTAATCCAAGATGAACGGATCAAGGGGATGGCACGAACTTAGGAAGAACGAGTGGAGGTGACAGTATTTGCTGCACAACGTTCACCTCCACCAAAAACAGGCTATAAGGAGTGTCACTTGTGTGATCGAGAAGGACATCCTCCGGAACGCTGCTATGAAGTTATTGGTTATCCGGAGGGGTAGGTGCATTATCCGAAGCAAGGTTCTTTGAATGGAAGACGTGGCAGAGGAAGAGTTGATGGTAACAGAAGTGGAAGAGGTCGTAGACATCAACAGTTTGGTTCGAATACTGGGCGAGGACGTGGTAATAATCGAGCAAATGCTGCTCAAGCTGAGTTCAAGAATGGAGAAAACGGACACATGAGTGCGCCCGGACAAACTAACTTGTCCGGAATAACAAGTGATCAGTTGCAGATGTTGTTCGATTTTCTGAAAAAGGAGAAGGCAAGCACAAGTGAACCATCGATTGGTAAGAAAATTTATCTTTCATAGATTATTGACATGGGGGCGTCAAATCACATGACCGGTCAGATAACTGCTTTGGAGAATTTACGAACAATAGCAAAGTGTCCGGTAGGTTTACCGAATGGAAGCAGTACGATGGCGACTCAGGAAGGATCCATCAGATTTAACGAAGACATAGTTCTTCACGGAGTGTTATATGTGCCCGAAATGACTTACAATTTGATTTCTGTGTCTCAATTAATTAATCAAGTTGGTTTCAATGTAAATTTCACTAATGATTTGTGTGTTATGCAGGACCGGGCTAAGGGTAAGTTGATTGGAGCGGGTGAAAAAAAGAACAGTCTCTACTGCTTTCGGACGATACCCGTGGTGAAAGCTGTGAAGGTCGATATGGTAGATTTGTGGCATCAAAGGTTGGGACATCCTTCGATGCAAGTAACAAAATATCTTTCAGTTTTAGAAGATAGTGGGAAAGGTAGCTTAGAGGAAAAGGCGTGTGATGTGTGCCTTAGGGCAAAGCAAACTAAAAATGTATTTCCTTCGAGTAATAATAAAGCTGTTGAACCTTTTGATTTAGTTCATTGTGACTTGTGGGGTCCTTATAGAACTGAGTTTTCATGTGGTGTATCATATTTTTTGACTGTTGTTGATGATTTTTAACAAGGAGTATGGGTGTTCTTGTTAGTTGATAAGAGAGAGGTCGGATAAAAATTGAAAGGTTTCTTTGAAATGGTAGAAAGACAATTCAATAAACGGGTTAAGTGCGTCCGGAGTGATAATGGAACAGAATTTGAAAGTCTGAAAGGGTATTTCTCGAACAAGGGATCTTGTTCCAAACTTCTTATGCAGGGACACCCCAGCAAAACGGTAGAGTTGAACGGAAACATAGACATATCTTAAACGTGGCACGGCCACTACGTTTTCAAGCCAATTTACCGATTGACTTCTGGGGAGAATGTGTGATGACGGCATGTTATTTGATTAACCGGACACCCACTAAGTTGTTGAATAGGAAGACACCTTACGATATCTTGATGGGTGTGACACCGAATTATGATCATTTGAGGGTGTTCGGTTGCTTATGTTAAGCTCGCAATCAAGGACGAACAAGTGACAAGTTTGAAAGTAGGAGTCGTCGATGCGTGTTTTTGGGTTATCCAAATGGGATGAAAGCGTGGAAAGTGTAGGATTTGGAGGCAAAGGAGTTTGTGTTCTCAAGGGATGTGGTGTTTTACGAAAAGGAATTTTTGTTCGCATCCAAGGAAACTAAGGACAAAAAACGGAGACAAGATACGGTTCCTGTCACCATAGCATTGGAGGAGGAAGAGGAGGAGAATGTGCGAGGAAGGGGGGGTGTTGAACCCGAAGTCATGACTTCGTAAATTGAACCCGAAGTGGTGACTCCGGAAGTTGAACTTGAAGTTGTTCCCGAAGTTGAACCTGAAGATTTGGGTCGTGGAAAACGAACTAAGAAAGAGAATATCTTACTGAGAGACTTTGTTACTAATACGGTCTAAAAGATGAGTCACCGGGTATCGTCCTGTGTTCGAAAGTCTGATTGTTCATCCGTTCCTCATCAACAACCCTCCGGTAAGCCCTATCATCTAGCACACTATGTCAATTGTGATCATTTCTCTTCAAAATATGTGAGTTTTCTTGCAGCTATAACGCAAGGACATGAGCCTACCTCCTATTCGGAGGCGGTGAAAAGTGACAAATGGAGAACAGCCATGGGGGAAGAATTGAAGGCATTGGAAGCGAACAGAACTTGGGAGATAGTTCGCTTACCTACGGGGAAGAAGGCCTTCGGATGCCGATGGGTATATAAGATAAAGTACAACTTGGATGGAACTATTGAAAGGTACAAAGCAAGGTTGGTGATTTTTAGGAATCATCAAACCGAAGGAGTTGATTACACGGAGACATTTGCACCTGTTGCAAAGATGGTGACTGTCCGAGTTTTTCTGGCCGTAGCAGCTGCCAAAACTTGGGAATTGCATCATATGGATGTGCACAATGCATTTTTGCATGGTGATCTTCACGAAGAAGTATATATGAAATTGCCTCCGGGACATCGCATGACTGGGAGAGGAACTGTGTGTCGCCTTCGAAAATCATTATATGGTTTAAAACAAGCTCCCAGATGTTGGTTTGCAAAGTTGTCTACTGCTCTTAAGCAATATGGGTTTCGGCAATCATATTCGGATTACTCGTTATTTACGATGAAGAAGGGAAATGTGCATTTGAATGTGCGTGGATGATTTAATCATATCTGGTAATGATTCGAAGACAATTCGAATTTTTAAGTTGTATCTCTCGAAATGTTTCCATATGAAGGATTTAGTTGTCTTGAAATACTTCTTGGGAGTTGAAGTGGCAAGGGCTCCGAAGGGAATCTTCTTGTGTCAGAGGAAGTATGATTGGATATCATAACGGAAGCAGGCTTTTTGGGGGCAAAACCTGTTGGTACACCGATAGAACAAAATCATCGCTTGGCACTTGCGACTGGTCTTTTTATCAAAGATCCTGAACGCTATCGGCGACTGGTTGGAAGGTTGATTTACTTGTGTTTTACACGACCGGATTTGTCCTATAGTGTGCATGTATTGTCACACTTCATGCAGAGTCCCCGTATTGAGCATATAGAAGCGGCACTTAGGGTTGTTCGATATTTGAAAGGCTGTCCGGAACAAGGCATCGTATTTGATTCTCAGTGTGATCTGAGATTGCACGGATGGTGTGGCTCCGATTGGGCAGGTTGTCCATTGACACGTCGATCGTTAACAGGTTGGTATATGTCGTTAGGGGACTCACCGATATCTTGGCGAACGAAGAAGCAACAGATCGTATCGAGGTCCCCCGCCGAGGCAGAGTATCGATCGATAGCGATGAATGTGTGTGAATTGAAGTGGTTGAAAGGGATATTATGGAACCTTGGAATCGATCACAAGTCTCCGATGAATTTGAAGTGTGACAGTCAAGCAGCGTTACATATTGCTCGGAATCCTGTCTTTCACGAACGCACTAAACACATCGAAGTCAACTGTCACTTTGTTCAGAATGAAATTACCAGAGGAATCATTCGTCCCAGCTATGTGCCTACGACCACTCAACTTGCTGATATTTTTACGAAGGCGCTGGGACGTGCCCAGTTCGAGTACTTCCTTAACAAGTTGGGCATAAGGAACCCCCACGCTCCAACTTGAGGGGGGGGGGGTAATGAAGGTTATATTGTGAATAGGTTAGATATGTAAATAGATTAGTTATGTAAATTGTATATTGGGCCAAGCCCGTTAAGCTTACTTGGTCCCTAATTTATGTTTACTAAGTTTTCTCTTGTATAAACAGGAACTTCTTTATCAATGAAAGTAAGAGTTTTTACCCAAATCTTATTCTTCTCTTGTGTGAGTGTGTTCGGTTTTTCAATTTCCGTGTTGTTATGATAAGCTCTATAGTTCAATGACTATTTATGAAATTAACGTACAAGAAATCATAAGTTGTTACTCAAGCTGATCATCATTACTGAGTCTATGCTGTTTTATAGTACAAGTCTTTTCCGTTGTCATTTTCATTAGTCTCTTCCATTAAAATTCTAATCTGACCAATTTCACACGTAATATATTACTCATAATCAGTAGAAAAAAGTTAAAAGCTAACTCGTATTTGCAAATCTCAAGCTTCGTTTATCCAGTTTTTCCAACACAAGCAAGTGGATTTCATGGAATCAAAGCTATCAGATGAACATATTTTAAGCATATTCTACACATTTATGTTAAGATAAACTGTAAGAACTAATGTGGATAACAAAGTTTTCCATATTTTTTTGAGAAATATATAAGAACTAATGTGGATAACAAAGTCATGGTATTCAATTTTACCTTCGACTAGAAATATCATCTCTTGTAGAATGAGGTCCTTTAAATCTCGGCTGATATTCATAATTTGTCTCGACCTTTTGTGTTTCTCTTCACTAGGCCAGGCAGGGGCACCCGTCCAAGTATCAATTGGGGCAAACTTCGCAATTTTGGATCAAATGCAACAATAGCCTAAACTGGTTTCAAACTTCAAAGGACAATTCATCCACACCACCAAGTTCTTGCAAATAGCAGCATTCATTAGCGGATCCAACCATGAGTTCAGAATTTGACAGAGTCCAATGTTACAGGGTCAATATGAGCAGAAAACAAGTCTATATAAAGTTAGATATACATTTCAGAACCTACTCTTTTAATTCAGAATCCATCTAAATTCTGGATCGGCAACTAACAACATTATAGTTGTTAGTAGAGCTTAAAGAGAAAATTTGAACTCCTTATAACTCCCTTTGTTTCGATTAAATCTGATGTCTAAAGCAATCTCTGTTCGCTATGCTTTTGTTTCCCCAGCAAGTGAACACTGTATTAGACCAGCAAAATAGACTAGTTGTTAGACCAACTATCTCATGTGCTTTCTCTCAAGCGCAAACTCCATAAGTTTGGTCGAGAAATTGTACAAGTAAAAATTATTCTACACGTAAATATATCGACCATTTGGGACCGTTATAAAGACAGAGGGAGTGCTTTAAGAAATTAAAAAAGAAAAAACAACGATGCATAAATAAATTAGTTATAAGAAAGAAAAACGATCGAGAATTGCGGGGTCTAAAAAAATGCTTAAAAAATGTAAAGAGTCTTTTAACATGAACAATTTAAGGCTTAAGCCCCGCCTCTGTGGTTAGTGCAAAAATTATGATTCATAAAATTTAGCAGCTTGTTAAGGAGAAGTGAGGTTTCTAAATCTGGAAGGCTTAAAAGGACCAGCCAGAACCAAAAAAGTTGACATCCAACCAACCGGCACATAGAACTGCTATGGAACAGAAGGCTCAACAGCTGAGTTTGTTTGAAACATTGCAGGCTAAAATTTTCATGTTTAGACAGGAAAAATGTGGTGACTAGTAAAAGCAGTAATTCAGGAAAAGAAAATTTTCCTTGTATGAATTGTAGCCAGCTTCTGCAAACAATGTATTATCATCTACACACCTAAAATTATGGGGAGAAGAAATAACTTACATTTTGTATCTAGCTATACTGGTTTTCATATCAGGAAAAGTATGAACACAATCCATCCACCCCACTTAAGTGTAAAGTGTTCCACCTTCAACCCAAATAAAGCTACATAAAATATCAGGCATCAGCACATCTTGTTGGTGCATATCCCAGCCTGGACCTTTTGGTGTCATATAATATATGAAAATTCTGCTGTTGGTAGTTCCCAATTATTGACAAGGCAGAGCGAGGCGTTCCTAAGATCGCCAAACAAACGATGTCCTCTGGTTCGAGCTTAATGAAGTAGTTCTCTACTGGAAAATTCCATACAGCTCCATCACCAAAAACTATCCCAAATGAAGGCAATTCTAGTTTCTCCACTCCAGAAACATTGTAACATGGTTTCATGATAGGAAAGTCTTGTACAACAGGATAGCCCTTCACCTTGTTAACAAATGCATCTTTTATAATCTCATATGCTG
Organism: Petunia axillaris subsp. axillaris; assembly: GCA_029990575.1. Taxonomy (NCBI): domain Eukaryota; kingdom Viridiplantae; phylum Streptophyta; class Magnoliopsida; order Solanales; family Solanaceae; genus Petunia; species Petunia axillaris. Next base: position 2,983,211 of record JARKNS010000001.1, on the reverse strand, counting down.
GTTCTGCAAAATAGCTCAAAGTGGTTCCAGAATCAATGATTGTTCCACCAGCACCTTGTGGAGACAGATTCCATACCTCCTCTGGTATATTAAGCACCTCGCCTCCGACTACGACTGATTTTATTTGCACATAATAAAATGTTTCCACAGGATTCTCTTTCCCACCAACTAGTGAAGTGAAGTTCAAATTTGGATGTTTCAAGAGTTCCTTATCTTCACCAAAGATCAATTTGCTGCTGACACTAGAATTGCTATTCCTATTAACCAGACAATACGAAAAAGAATGGCCGTATAAAGATTGAAGCTGGGACGAAAACGAGAGAGGTCCTCTGCCAAGTCCAAGCAAACCAGCAGCACCATGAAACAAGCCTCTATTCCAATGACCACAACCAAACATTACATTTTCCACTTTCTTGATCACTGAATCCCCACTAGGGGTCGTGAGATTAACCGTGAACGTCTCAAGGGCGAAATCACCTGTCGTATTCGAGCTATCCCCATACCAATAATAATAAGGGCAGGTCTGATTTTCAGACTTGCAAGGTTGTGAAGAGTCCGGAGATGTAACAAGTTGACACCTTGGATCATGACAACTTATATTGTTGAAAGAGCTAGAGTCTTTAGGATCATAATGAGGACCACTTTGTTCAAAACAATCATAACATGGAACACATTGAATCCAATTAAGATCACTACCAGTATCAAGAATTAAGGAAAAATGCTTAGGAGGTGTACCGATAAAAACATCCATAAAATATTCCCCTGATCCAAGACTCACCCCTGACTCCAAAGTTGCCATTAGCTTGCCAGAGAGTTCATATGAGGAAGAAGACTTGTGTTCCTCTATATGTTTTTCACTATTTTTTGTCATTCTTGAAATAGTGTTCTGATTTTTCTTCTCTATAATCCTTGCATGCAATATCTGAATTCTACTTAAGTCCCTTGTTGTGGACTCAAACAGAGAGTCTTTAGCCTCTATATTTTGACCAGCTGACCTATGCCTTAGTTTAAACTTGACTGCTTCATCAGAAGTATTAGTATTTTCTTGAGATAATACATGGGTGGTTGGTTTCTTGGATGTTCCATAACTGCAATCGGAGGTAGCAGAAGAAGAAACAACATTGAAACTTGGATGATCTGGGAATTCAATACTAGAGGCACTAGAATTCAGATTGACGTTAAAAGTGCTATGAATTTGCCTGGAGGCTACAAAACCAAATGAAAATAATAACCTCAAGAACACCAAAACAAAAATACTGAACTTTGTCACCATTAGTACTAGTCTAAACTTTTCTATTTTCTCACTTTAGAATATAGTATGTGCAAAATAAAAACAAAGAAAGACTGCATAAGATGATTCAGCTGCTTATTTTTAACAGCTTCTAAAAATCAAGAAAGCGAACAAAAGAATATAACCAAACAAGTGAAAGATGTTGTATAAAGTTTAAAAAAATATGGTACTATTTGGTTTAGAAGAAAAGTTGGGTTTTGTCATAGAGGAAGAATGAAAAAGAAAGGAGAATTGGGTTCATATGTGTTGGCTTTGGTATAGTGCTTTTAAATGGAACGTCTTGGAGTTTGATGTTTGAAGGACTTTGAACGCTGGCTTTTCATATGGCCATATTCTTACGCGGTTTCTGCGAAGCTCGACTAATTTTTTGAAAAAATGAAAAAGAAAAACTATCTTCTTTTTATTGATAATACTAGTAATGGTTTATACTAAGCTACGGAGTATTAGCGTTTTACAATTTTCATACTTAAACGATACTATTATTGTTGTTACTCCCTAAAACTCATTGGACAAAACTAAATGAGTCCCTCACGCACCTGGCATCTATTAAAGAAATTTACAATTGTGTGAAATTAGCTTAGTTGATGAGTCATCTCCAATTTTAGCTTTTTATCGTAATTTTCAAAATTGTTACTCTACTTAAATTTATATGGTAATATTTATTTTTTTATACTTTTTCGAAAATAATGACAACTTTCTACAATTAAAAATAAATTAACTTTAATTATTTTTAATGAGAAGCTATTATTAGCATATACTTGATTCCTTTCAATTTATGTGAACCTATTTGACTTGACACAAAACTTAATTTAGACCACAACTTTTGTGACTATAAATAAATTTATTAAGGACATATTGGTAAAATTGAGGTTAAGTTATATCTAAAATTAGAAAGAGGTCATTCTTTTTTGAACGAACTAAAAAAGAAATAAGTTTACATAAAATAAAACGAAGAAAGTAATTGTTATAAAAATTAAAATGCTTTACAAATATTTTTATAACCACATATTGCATGTCTCAGAAGTATTTTTTTTTTTTTTTTTTTTTTTTTTTTTTTTTGGTGTGTGTCCACAGCTCAGCTAATTTGAATTTCCATTGTATAGGATTCATTTAGGGAAAGTAATTTCGAATCACGTCTTTCATCCACTGTGTTTGAAGCAGAAATTTCTTGATTATGGGTAGAAAATTTGCATTCATCCCTTCACAATTTTGATTAACAAATGTTGAGTTACATCTCATACTTGACAGTTTGTTCACCATAACTATATAGGTGTAAGATTTCAATTCCATCAAGCGATGCACAAATTTAGGAAATTTTCACACTTCAAAGTAAATAAAGCCGTCCTTATTTTCATGGCCTTCTTGTGTTTATATCTCTGTATGAATAAAGAATATATTGACTGCATTAACTACGTGGGCGTATTTAATATCGCAACTACTTTTACCGTCCATTCAAAGGAATTGGTGTCGTTCTTGTCTTAGATGTTTTTAGTTAAATTCTCTTTTTTATTCTTTCCTCCCAATAGAGCTATTGACATGTTACTCATCCAACACGTTGTAAATGAATATAATTTCAAATATTTGGACTTTCTTCCCTTCAAAATTCCCAGTAGCACACATTCTTTTACAAGAAAGTTGCTCTTTCTGTTAGTGGAATATTGTAGTATGAATAAATTCACTTGCCTGAAATGGATATGCCATTTAATCAAACTGGTACATTAAGAAAAGAAAGCCATTGTTCTTATTCTACGTTTTCACTACAGTATTTGCTATAGTTTCCATTTTATATTATATGTGCTCTGATTTGGTATTTCTTTATTTATGTTACGTATATTGTCCAGACCTAAAACTAACTTTTCTTTCCAAAACATTTTATATCTAATCGCATCATTTCAAACGATTTAGTTATGACAATGCAATCATATGGTGGGCACAATTCTTAAAAAGAAAAATACAAATAGTAGTCAACCAAAGAATAATTTAACTATTCTGCTTTATTAGTCTTGAGGAATAACTTACATTTTTGCTTTCAACAAACACCAGCAGGATTCGAATTAGACAACTTACAGAAAATGTTCCTTGTTTGAATATTTAATTGAGGCTTGTCATCATACAGCATTGAAGATTCACTTAGGCGACAAGTGGAAGCACATACTGTTAGAAGAAAAAAAAAAGCACATAAGTTCTTGTTTTAAAACAAATTCCCATTACAATTTGGGATCATTATCAAGGTACGGGAGAGAAAACGACACTGTAATATATTTGACTCACACTTATTACGTTGGAGACTCATATATTAATACTATATAATATATGGTAATCGATCGGTTTGGACTGTATAGGTATATATAGTGCGAACTTTAAAATTACAACAGTATCTTATCAATTTTATTTATCTAAAAATGTTTGACCGAACGCATAACTTTACTTATATAAGATATGAGTGATAATGAAGGAGGATAACAAGATAGTGTTGAAAGAATAGCAAACTAATGAGGAAAAAGAACATCAGAGGCGGGCGGATTGAATGTTTGTTGATCTCAACCTATTTTTGTGGCATATCTAAAAGTGAAAAGATTATGTTGTACGACTCTTTAGAGATCTTAATTGCAAAATATAGAGATTATTTTTCCATCTTATAAGTATGCTACAAAACATGCGATTTTTTTTAATAATGGTAGGTAAACAAAACTCTCTCTTCCATCAAATCAAAAGGAGAAACCTATACTGCATATTCAATGGCTCAGGTATTCTTGAATAATATATACAAGTTACGTGGAATGTCAGAAAACATTATGAGTGATAGGGATTCAATTTTTGTGTGAGCAAGTTCTAGCGAGAATTATTCAGTTCAAGGGATAACTTTGAGAGCATCAGCTGTTTATCATCCCCAATCATATGGTTAGACCTAGGTGCTCAACAAAAGCTTAGAAACTTATCTAAGTGTTATTGTTGTGATAGTCGATAAGAGTGGTCTTTGTATTTACCATTACGAGATGGCAGAAGGGCCAAATGGACCGTACTTGTCCATTTTTTAATCATAATCACGCTTATACTTTGGAAAGTGTCAAACAACCTCTTCTATTCGTTCAAAACATAACTTTTAAACCTCCGTTTAAGCGTGGTGCACAAACGCGACCACGTGGCTTCCACGTCAGATTGGTAGCCCATATCACATGCCACCTATTTTTTTGCACGATAAAAACAAGAAAGAAACCTAAACGACTACACGGTAAACAAAAGGGCATACCACAAATCACCTCGGCGATTAACCCAAATCCAAACGACACTTACCCAAATCCAAACTTGCCCGTCGATTAACAACAACAAAAATTATCATCGTTTGATTAACAATATTTAACCCGTTTGGTTAACAATATTCGAAGGTTTCCCTACATTTGAGGTAAGGTTTTAACCCGTTTTATTTTGTTCTTTGTTTAATGCTTTTTTATTTGCAATTTGCAGTAAAAATTAGGGATTTGTTACATCACTTAGTCATATTATGTTTAGAAATTAGGGTTTTTGATTGATTATCGCATTTTAATAGAAATTAGGGTTTTTTAATTGATGGTAAAGAATCTTGGAATGTTTGGGATGAATAAATTAGGGCTTTTTGTCGGACCCTTTAAAATTGTTTATTCTTGTACAGAATTATGACTTTAAACATCCTTTAGTGATTTTAAAAATTTGTCTTCAAACATTTTATGAATAAGGATGATTAGGACTTTACCTATTTAGGGCTTTAACTAATTAGGGCTTTAATTGATTAGGAATTTAGGACTGTTGAAGGATTAGGACTTTAACTAATTAGAGCTCTAATTAATTATGACTTTAACTAATTAAGACTGAGTAAGGATTTGTTTTTAACTAATTAGGCTTATAATTTATTTGGACTTTAACTAAGTGCTTTTCCTTAACTGTTTCTTTGACTAATATTTTAACTAATTAGGCAGTAACATTAACTGATTAGGACTGTTGAAGGATTAGTTTTTTACTAATTAGGGCTTTAATAAATTATAAATTTAACTAATTAGGACGGTTAGATGATTTGTTCTTTAACTAATTCGATTTTTAATTAACTAGGACTTTATCTATCTGTTTTTTCTTAACTTTTTGTTTGACTAATATTTTAACTAATTAGGCAGTAACATTGACTAATTTTAATTTCCTTCTTGGACAGGAAAATGCAATCTAAATTCATAAAATTGCAGTTTCTCCACCAGATTAAAGTTGTGGCTGACCCACAATCAAGGTATGCTAATGCTATACCTCATGGTACATTAACTAGGGTAGATGTTGATAAGTTGTACTACATTATGTTTCTTGATGTGACTAAGTTATTAAGGCACTCTAATGTACAAAAATTTGCTCTTAGGATTAATAATTGTGGTAATTATCATTTGATTGCTAATGATGATGATGTAATTAATTTTGGGACTTATTTGAATGATGGGGACTTTGTAGAGATTTGTTTAGTGCATGGGGATGATATTCTTATTGAGGGCAGTGAGGTCTTTTCACCTTCTAGGGCATCAGAAGACCTAAATATTCCTCCTAAGAAAAAACAAAATGGGAAGGGGGCTGTTGTAGCTAAAGAAAAGGGGAAGGGGGCTGCTGGAGCTAAAGAAAAGGGGAAGGGGCTTGCTGAAAACACTGCAATATCTGAGACTGAAGATGAGTTCTATGACTTCTCTTCTTATCATCTTCAGACATCAGATTCATCTTCTTTAGACAGTGATTTTGATAGTGATGCATTTTCATCAGATGGTAGTGATGTAGATGCTGAGGTTGTAGAGGTTAGGCAGTCAAAGATTAATGATAAAAGGAGAAGCTTAAGGCTGTTAAGCTTAACATTGATGCCTTACCATTAGGACCTGTAGGAGTTGATGCTGGTTTTGAGGATATGTACAAAAACAAACAGGCAAAGTATAAAGAAAAATTAGGTGGAGATGAGCAATATTTAGACTCATCAGATCCTGGTAGTGAGGAGAGTGGGGGGGGGGGGGGGGGAAATGGTAGGATCTGATGAGGAGGGTCAGTTGGCACCTAGGAAGTTTAGCAGCAATAAGGTTAGGTTGACATGATATTCCATAATGCAGTTCAATTCAGGGAGGCTTTACATGACTACTCAATTCAGAAAAGGATGCAGCTTAGGTTGAGGCCTAATGAGAAGGGGAGGGTTAGGGGAACATGTACAAAGAAAGAGTGTCCATGGCATATATTGGGCAGCATACAAGGTAGTACTGGAAATTTTATTGCTAATACTTACTACCCTGCCCATAAATGCTACCCAAGACTTAGAAATAAGTGTTATAATGCTGCCTAGATTGCTAAGAAATACAACGATACAATAATTAGGACACCTCAGTGAAACTACATCAAATTCAGAGTCTAGTTAGGAAAGAGTATGGGCTGTATGTCAATAAAACATCTTGTAGAAGGGCAAAAATGCAGATTTTGGGAGAGCACATGGGTGATTTTAGGGAACAGTTTGTAAAGCTTTATGACTATGCTGATATGTTGAGGCAAACCAACCGTGGTACAACAATTAGTTTTAGGACATCAAAGGAGTCACAGCCAGGAAAAGAGGTGTTTATGGGAATCTATGTCTGCTTGCATGCTTTGAAAGCTGGGTGGTTAGAAGGGTGCAGAAAGATTATTGGCTTTGATGGGGCTTTTTTGAAAGAAGTTTGTAAGGGTGAACTACTTTCATGTATTTTCAAGGATGGAAATAATCAAATGTATCCAGTGGCATGGGCAGTGGTTGAGAAAGAAACCAAGAACACTTGGTCTTGGTTTATTAAATGTCTGATGCATGATTTGGAGCTAGTTGAAAATCAAGGTGAAGGATTGACAATCATGATTGATATGCAGAGTGTATGATTTATTTTCATTATTTTACCTTTTAATTTATTTGATTTTTGCTAATATTTATAATCTAAGCAGTTTAATATCTTGTTGTAGGGAGTAATCTTGGAAGTTCGAGACTTATTACCATATGCAGAGCACAGAATGTGTGCTAGGCATATATGGAGAAATTAGAAGCAGATTTAGAGGGGTGAGGAGAGGAGAAATCAATTCTGGATGTGTTCTAAAGCCTTATTTGAGGTTTTGTTAGAAGATGAGTTAGGGGAGATAGAGAAGTTAAGGAGATCATGTAGTGGAGGATCTATTGAAGTATCCTAAGGAAACTTGGTGTAGAGCTTTTGTTTAGAGAAGGGTGTAAGTGTGATATTGTGGAGAACAATATGTGTGCGACTTTTAATAGTTGGATCTTGGCTGCTAGACACAAATCAATCATTACCATGTTAGAGGAAATAAGACGCAAGATGATGGATAGAATGATTGAACTTAGGGAATTTTATGAGAAATTATGGTGTAATGTGTCTCCAATGGTAATGGATATTCTAGGAAAGAATGCTCAAAAGGCTACTGAATGTGAGATCATATTTAATGGGGATGCTGGTTATGGAGTGATTGATGAAAAGTATCAACACATTATTGATATGAGGAGCCTCACATGTTCTTGCAGGTCTTGGCAGTTAAAGAGAAATCCCTGTGCACATGCAATTAGTGCAATGCATTATGGGAATGTAGAACATGAGACTTACATTGCTCACTGGTACTGGAAGGAGACCTACTTGAATGCCTTTAGCAAAAACATTTAACCTATGACAAATATGAAGATGTGGCCAGCTACTTCAAACCCAAGAATTGAGCCACCTGAGTTAACTAGAATTCCAGGGAGACCAAAAAAAAAAAAAAAAAAAAGGAGGAGGAAGGCTCCAGATGAGCCAAAGAAAAAGTTTGGAAAGTTGTCAAGAAAGGGAAGGGTGATGACTTGTTCTCATTGCAAGACTGTTGGACATAAGAAAAAATGGTACCCAAGTCTGGTACTATTTCTTCGCTATCGTTTTACATTTAAATTGTATTTAACCTACTGTTTTTATACTCGACAAATTTCCTGTTTTTGTCTTGAAATGGCAGAGAAATAGAGCAAGTAATGCTGGCTCTCAAGCTGAATCAAGTGTAGCCACTTCTCAGGCTAACACCCAAGGATCTGCAGCTGCTTCTAATTTAATAAGGAAGAAGGCATCTCAACCTAATGCTTCTAATTCAGTGAGGAAGAAGGCCTCTTAACCTGCTGCTTCTACTGCTGCATCTGGTATGACTTATTCTCAGCCCATTAATGCCCCCCAAACCACTGTTGCATCAACTACTATGAGCAGTTCACAACCCACATCAAGTTCTGTGAGGAAGCCTAACATGATTATAACACCTGGTGGCAATGTTGGTTTTAAGAGGCCTAGATCAGCTGGTTATGGTGTACTCTTTGGTCCTAATGGTTCTGTTATAGAAAGGGTTAGTATGTCTAGTATTGTCCTCATTTTGATCAATCCTGCTTGAATTTCTTGTTCCTTATGGTTGTTGTTTTGTCTAGTATTGTCCTGTTTGGTCCTAATGGTTGTTGTATTGTTTGGAAAGTCTGGGGTAAAGGATAGGGTGATTCACAATGCTTCAACAATTTAGCATTCAGCTACAACCAACATTGAAAGTAGATTCAAACCACCAGGGCTCAAGTGGCAAGGCAAAAATGTTGTGATGGGAAGGCAACTTGAGCAACAAAGAGATATGGCTAAAAAAAAGGTTGTGAGCAGTCAAGGAAGCCAAGTCTGAAGCAGTTATGAAGCTTTAAGTGTTTTCTTAGTTCTTTTTGAAACTGCCTTAATTATGTTTATGCCAAGACAATTAGATATAGTTGGATCTTATTTTATTGCATTAGGTTGATGGTATTTGTTAAGCTTACTTAAACTCCATTGAAAGTTCCTAGTGATTATGCTTTAAACTGTTATTTTGCTATGGAAAGGGAAGTACTTTTTTTGTTATGCCGTGGTTGTAAAATTTCATGTTTAAATCAGTTTATTTCCATAAATCTAGAGTACTATTCCTAGTAGAATTGCATTAAATCAATGGAATTACATTACAAAGAAATAAAAATTACATAAGTTAAACATAAAACACTCCAATAAAGAAGATAATAATGCTAGCAATCCACACTTTGCTCACTCAGTTTTGGCCATTTTCATGGCATTCAATTATATTCTTCTATTGGGTAGTCCTACAATGACATTCTTGTAATGATCATTAAGAGGTGGATCAACCCACAAGAAGAAGTCACCAGATACCCAATTCATAATTTGGACACCCAAGAAATCTTCTTGCCAGGTTTCTACTAGTCCATGATGTCTTTATGTCCGCTATCATTCCACAATAGCACAATGGTGTATGCTCCATGTCTTCCATCCTTAAATATGATTTTTTGTAAAAAAAATAGACTAAGAAAATAATAAGGAATAAAGAAGAAGGAAAGAAACTAAGGAAAAAGAAGCAAAAGACAAAGCAAAAAATGAAGGTAAAGGATTTGGTAGTAAAGAGACTTAAAAGACCAAAAATAGCCGTTAATAGTGCCTTTTTACTGTTCCACGCACTAAACAGCCGTGTGGCTCACGCTCATTTGCCACATAAGCAACCTACTAGACACATCAGCATAGAAAGGTTTAAAAGTTATGTTTTGAACGAGTAGGGGGGCTGGTTGACACTTTCTAAAGTATAAGCATGATTATGGTTAAACCGGACAAGTACGAGTGTCCATTTGGCCCTTCTGCCTTACCAGATTGGTAGTATAATACTATCTCTTTTAAGTCATTTAGGTAATACCCTCTGAGGCTCTCTACTGCCAGACTTCCTATCCATTACTATTTGGTGCAATATTATTCAATAGCAGTATAGATCAGTGTCATGTACCTACTTAATGGATGAGATCATTTTATTCCTAATAACTAAATATGGTAGTGTAATTTTAAGCAAAAAAAAAAAAATACAATCAACCAAACGACACATATTAAGAAGGTAAAAATTAATCTAGCATAACTATATATAAACATGAAAATAAAAACTATTATGGCGGGGAATTGAACTAGTTTATGTCTTGACCGCCAAAAAAATTCACTACTTTATCTCATTTGGAAAAAGATCATGAATATCCCCAAAGAGTTCATATATTAAAAAGATTCAAAAATGCAATTTCAAATTTATCTTGCTAAAATCTTTTGTTTTTTTCAATAATCTTAATCTTTTTAATAAGGTTTTTGACAAATAATAGTTAACACTCTAAAAATAACACCATTTGCTTCATCTTGGCGTAACATTTATTGAATAATTGAATTGACTAATTGACAAGTTCAATATACCTGGAATAATATTCACTTAAATATACTAGAAATAAAATGGACATCAATCATAATAGATTTTTTATCTTGAAACTTTTGTGCTCCTCGACTACCGTAAAGGATTGTCTGTCCAATATAATTATGCTAGATTAATTTTTGCCTTCTTAATATGTGCCGTTTGGTTGATTATATATTTTTTGTTTAAAATTACATTACCATATTTAGTTGTTAGGAATAAAATGATCTCATCCATGAATTAAGTAGGTGGATACATGACACCAATCTATACAACTATTGAATAATATTGCACCAAATAGTAACAGATGTGATCCCATTCCCCATTATACATGTATTCAGTACTTATTGCACTGAACCATAAGCCATTTAGAATAGGATAAAAATGGGTAATAAAATAGATGTTTGGTTACTGTTTCATTGGTCACAAATGCAGCAAGAGCAAGCTACTTGGAAGACTATTCGAAGTTGAGAATTAGGATTTCTTCGTTGTTCTTGGAGGACAAGGAGGTTATAAAGGGGAGAAATGATGCAGACCGGAGAAAATGGTTGATGACAAGCGTAATTGAAGTCTTGTAGCTAGTGTAATTGGTACCTAACTGTTGAGAGTTACTCCTTCCGTCCTAAAATGAGTGTCTGGGTTTGACTGGGCACAGAGTTTAAGAAAAAAATGAAGACTTTTAAACCTTGTGGTGTTAAATTAAAGGTGTGTGTAATGTGGGCCAGTGTCTTTAAATTTTGTGGACCAAAACAAATTTTAGATTTAAAGAGTTGCCATAAAAGGAAAGAGACACTCATTTTTGGACAAACAAAAAAGTAAAGGTAGACACTCATTTTGGGACGGAGGGAGTATAACTTAGTTTCGATGTTTATATCTGTAGTCCCAGTGATAGCCGGCCTTACCTTAAGGCAAGTAAAGTCTATGTTTTAGGCCCCGCATTTATGGGGGCCCAATTTTTTACCAGTCTAGTATATGTTTTTTTTTAAAAAAAAAAGAATACTTTAAAGTAAAAAGTACAAAGTTTTAGTACACCAAAAAGAAAGTCAATTTTTAAATACCGATTGATGTAACGGTTAGCATACATTTGTACCATTGAAGTGTATGAAAATTCTTTTGATTTCTTATTTAATGGTAAAAAAAATTAAATCTTTAGATGATGAAAAATTTTAAAAGTATTACCTTAATCAGAAAATGTTCCTTAAAGCATAATAATTGTTTTGATATTGATTGTTTAGATATTTTCTAAATTAAAAGTTTTAACGGAAATAATAGAACAACACTTTAGTCTGACACACTCAATAAAATCCTCAAATGTCTATTTTACTTATAGAATAATGTTAACAACTCTTATAATTATTGTTTAGTAAAAAAAGTTTTTTGAAATTAAAATTGATAAAAAGTTACTATATAAGATCAACAATGACTCGTGAGAGATTAAACGATTTGCTATATTATCAATTGAAAATTAATTATTAGAAGAAATTGATTTAAAAAATTATTGACAATTTTGCGTCTAAAAAGAAGATATCAAATTGATGGTTCCTCTCCATCCTCTTGAACCTCGAACACAAAATCATCTTTCGGAAAACGAACAACAAGAGTCAAATCGAAGTTAAAAAATACATAACTTTTTGAAAAGTTAAGGACTCGTTAAAATTTTGTTTGAGGCCGGATGGTCTCAGTTAGTTTACACTTTTGACCGACATATAGTTTTTGATTAGGGATCAGGATTCGCTCCAGTAGATGTAGCAGCCGTAAGTAACAGTAGTGGTATTTTGTACTTTTACAATTGTATTCTATTTTATTAAATGTGATTATTAAAAAGGCCAGAAGTAGCTAATCTGTTGGTTTTCCATGGGACCAACCTCCCACCCCTACCACGGTCTTTATTCAATTAGTACAGAATGCTTTTGACATTTGATAAAACGAAAACATCTACTAGTTTAGTTTTTTTTAAATATAACCTTATTATTATTTGTTGATATTAAACTAACCATTATTTGTATGAAATTAGTATGGGTGTAATTAAAAAAGGCACATATATGTGCAAATAAAATTTAAAATAGAAGTTACAAGTGAACCGCATTAACTCACCCAAACACAATCTTGTCAGTAATGAATATTTACAGGATGCACCAATTAAAATAATAACTATTGTTGGTGATAGGATTAACAAATGTTATGATATTAGTAGAAGAATGTATAAGAATATCATTAACATTATAAAAATTAAAAAAGAAATAATCTATTATAAAAATTAAAAAAAATAATTTAACTTGGTCACTAGAACATGAATAGATTCAAAATATCAAAAAGTATAAAAACACAAAGGTTTCATGTAAAAAAAAAAAAAAGAAAAAAAAAAGGTTACTGAACAAAATATTGCTCGACTTAAACTTGTCTTTTGGTTGGGAGGGGTTGTTCCTATGGAAGACCACAACAAATTATTGTCTTTTCAATAATTACATCTAATATAAGAAAAACAAAATACAAAATAAAATGAAAAACAGCATTTAATGTATAAAAATCACGTGTCAAACACCTAAACCACTACTGTTAGTTACTGGTGCTCCATTTACTGGAGCCAATCCAGATTGTTTGATTAGCACTTTCAGTCCTCTGCCATGTTAGATAGAACTGATGAGGTGGAAGATATTTTTCCTCCTTCACTGTGGAACTTTATCCTCTTATTTAAACATTGTAATAACTAGGATTTACATAAATAACAAAATTGCCCTTAGCTTCTTAGCTTAGTCGTAACCTAGCTTTGGTTAATTTTAGCTAATTCTTCTTCAACTGTACAAGTAAACTAAATAAAACGTTATAACCATGTATCTTCCGACAGGTTGACTATTTCTCCATTCTTTTATTTTCATCGTAGCTATTTATTTAATTTGTTCGTACACGTCAACGTAGGGCATGCTAGAAAACCAAAATAAATTTGTATGACAATGGGGGATGTTTGTCTGCCATTAACATGTCTAGAATGTTCAAATTCAGAAGCCAAATTCCCATGAAAGGTAGATAAATTAAGTAGGACCATTATATTTATTCCAATGTGTCTGGATAACGAGGAAAATTGTTGGAGTTAGGAGCAGACAAACATGACGTCGCCACCTTTTATATTAGTTCTCTATTTAACAAAAAAATCGTTTGTAAAAGTATAGTTAGTGGTGATGGACATAGACCATATGGAAAAATTGTTATATATCCACTCACCCAAAAACTTGAAAAGAAAGAAAAAAAGATATAATTCAATTTGACTATCCGCTCAATCAAGAGGGAGTCGTGTTCCTACTTATATTTTTACAAATTTGGAGGTACGTAATATTTATGTCATTCAAGTAAGAATTGTATATTGGTGCTCAAAGTTTAGTCTTGTACAAATAGAAATTCTGAATTTGAATGGTTAATCAGAAGAATAAAAAGATATACAACAATATCACCACAATTTACTATTACTGTTGCCAATTTTTACCAATTTGGTAAGGAGATAAAATGAAAAAAGGAAAAAAAAAAAAAACAAAACACAAAGTAGAAGATAGGAAGAAAATCATCATAAGCAAACGGTCAATAACCACGCATTTGGAATTATTTGATTACCTTTGATTGTAAACAATAATGCGTTGTTTCAGTCTTATGTTTTATCGGTAACTCCGGTACAGATTTGCTTCAATAGTATTTGTTTTATTAAATGTCATGTATTGGGTAAAAATCGGCTCGCGATGATTCACCTCGGCCAGGCGATCTGACAGTAACCGAGCACTTAACGATGAGCCAACGACCGAAGCAAATAAGTGGGCCACCGAAGTCACACATCGAGGTCGCCACCGAAGGCGAGCCGTAAGCTGATCTTCGGTGGCGTCTGCTTCGATCGAACAACAAGGCCTCACCACCGAGGTCACATATACGCGCCTCGGTGAATAGCCTCGGTTCCAGCGGCTTTGCAGCCCACTACTTCAGCCCGCTAACTCCTTCCATTAATGTCAAGATCGTGGGTCAAAGCACAACTGATAGTGGAGAACGTGGGCAAGGCTCCTAGGCCTATAAATAATATTTCATTTTGTATTATAGGCATCCAAAAGTACATACTGAAACTCTGCCCAAATTTGTACTCACTGAAATATATATTGAAATCAAGTTACTCTTTTGTATTTACGCCTACTTCTCGCATTTATTTAGCTTTGATACGAAGTTTTGCTTATATTCAAACCCAAATTCGATTTGTGACCCTAAAACTGATTTAGGCCGATACAAATTGACGCCGTCTGTGGGGGATATAAGCAGAAACGCTTTGTTCTAAAGTTATACGCTCTTTTTCATTAAAGCCTACAATTCAACGACGTTATGGCTGACAACAGTGACAATCTTAATGAACGGGCTGGCGTTCCGTCGAACCAACAGTCCACATCACCAATGACAACCGAAGCGTTCCAAGCTTTTGTTGTCAATGCGCTAAGTGCCCTCCAAGATCGACAGGATGAGCAAGTCAATATTAATGCTGAATTTCGCGCCTCGTTGGAAGCGAGGAACAGTGCAGCACCGAACGGCACCCAGCCTTCGGCTCCAGGCAGAGGCATCCTGCCCTTCGTTCCTACGGGCGCGATAATAGGCGGATCTCACAACGGAGCTACGTCTGGGGGTTCGGGAAATGTACCAGGCACAACGCCACATTTCGGGACGATTCCCACCGTGACTGAAACAACATCTTCGGTCGACGTTGAGAGGTTGACCAGAGAGATTGAAGCACGAGTTGAGGCTCGCGTGGAAAAACGTCTCGAGAGTGTGCCGGGGTTGACAAAAGTCGAAGATGATTTTGATATAGATCAGTACAGGGAGTTGCCTTTCAAGCCCCGAAGTGGCTCCAGCCCCAACTCCCAAGAACTTCAAGCTTATGTTTTCAAAGAAGTATGATGGGACCACCGATCCCAGAGAGCATGTAAGGGAATACATGGCAATGGTGAAGAGCAATGACTTAACAGCGATAGAGGTCGAGTCAATGTTGTTAAAGAAGTTTGGTGAATCCTTAGAGAAAGGAGCGCTATGCTGGTACATGTGCTTACCAGCAGGGTCAATTTCCACCTTTAAGGAAATGTCCAACGCCTTCGTTAAGGCACACACCAGGACCCAAAAAATCCTCCAGAGGAAGGAGGACATATGCGAGGTTAAACAGTGGCCCGGTGTGCCACTCAAAGAGTTCCTCGGGTGCTTTCACGCTGAGCGCATGGAGCTGCCTCGAATGGATGATACTCTGGCCATTATGGTATTTGAAAAGGGTATCAATGTTCGTAATTCTGATGCCGCTGCTGAATTGCGAAAGGAGCTCCAACAATACCAAGTGTTGACATAGGAGGATCTACACAAGCGGACTTACCCTAAGATCAGATTGGAGGAAGCTGAGTTCAAAACCCGAGGTTACAATTATAAAAACTGAAGCAAATCCTCACACCGCACCGAGGCGTCGCGAGGTAATCCGAAGAGAAGATACGAATCATACACCTCAACGAGACAGCCTGTTAGCCAAAGGCTGGGAAAATCCTTCCGAAATTCATAGACAAGTCCGTACATAAGCCAACGGCTTAGAGGAAAGGTTCCATCCAACACGAACAAAAGAAATTCCTCAGGCCCAGCTTCGGCCTCGAAAAAAGAACTGCCTTGGATCCCTGACTACAATTTCAACATATCGACCTCGGAGCTAGTCAATGTAGTCAAGGGGACTGCCGGGGTTAGAGTGCCCAAAGACATGAGGACTCCAGCAGATAAGAGAGACCATAATTTATACTGCGAGTTTCATGCGGATTATGACCACCGAACCGAGGATTGCAAAGCTTTGCGCCTCGAGGTGGCTCACTTGTTGAAAAAAGGATTGTTGGCTGATTTCCTTACTGACAAGGAAAAGGAAAATTACTCCAAGAACCGAGGGGATGGGCAACCACCTCGGGCTCCGACCCCGGAGAGAGTTGTGAATGTCATCACTGAGGGGTCAGAGGTGAATGGGGTGAATTTCGCAGCTGCAAAGAAATTCACCAAATTATCGATCACCATGGAAAAGAGAACCCGAATTGGCGGTTTGGGCAAAGAGATTGTGTTCGATGATGATGATTGTGATGGGATGATGTTCCCACGACACCCTGGTCATTATGCTAAGAATCAACGACTCCAACATCAAGCGAGTCTTGATCGACCCCGGTAGCTCGGTCAACATAATCAGCTACGGGGCTGTTAAGAAAATGTGGCTCCAAGGGGAAGTTGTCCCCAAAGCAACAGTGCTAACTGGCTTCAACAACTCCACAGAAAAAAATTTGGGTGAAATCATACTCAAAATATTTGCTGAAGGAGTAAGCAAAGAAACACTGTTCCAAGTACTACCCGAGGACATGGCATACAATGTGATCCTCGGCAGGCCTTGGATCCATTCCATGGAAGCTGTTCCCTCCACACTGCATCAAGTGATCAAATTCCCTACGCCTTGGGGAGTTCGATTAATCAAAAGAGAGCAACGAGTAGCAAGGGAGTGCTACTCGGTTGCGTTGAAAAATGGAGTCGCCCCGACCGGGCCAAAACAATAGAAACTACAGCAACCGGGGGTCGAGCGATGAGGACCTCCGAAGAGAAGTTGAGAAGATCCCGGTTTGCATTCAAGAGCCATAGAAACAAAAAGCCGAGGACTCTACCAGAGAGGAATTGGAGTCTTTCATCCTATTGGAAGATTTTTCCGAAAGAAAGGTGTTTGTCGGCTCGGAGTTGGACCCAGAGTCGAAAAAAGCGATCATTGAAGTTTTAAAATCCAACAACGAATGCTTTGCTTGGTCTCATTCAGACATGATTGGTATCGATCCGGAGATCATGACCCATAAGCTGAATGTGGACCTAAGATTCACCCTGGTGAAGCAAAAGAAGAGACCTCACGCCGGGGTAAAAAAGAAGGCGATCGAAGATGAAACCACAAAGTTCCAAGAAAATGGTTTCATAAGAGAGGTGAAATACCCCGAATGGCTGGTTAATGTGGTCGTCGTACCGAAGAAGAATGGTAAGTGGATGATGTGTGTAGATTACACCGATTTGAACAAAGCTTGCCCCAAAAACTTCTACCCATTGCCATAAATAGACATGTTAATAGACTCCACGGCTGGGCATAAACTATTAACCTTATTGGATGCTTATTCGGGCTACAACCAGATCCTCATGGACTCGAAGGACGAAAAAAAAACCTCATTTATCACTGATCGAGGTACTTTTTGCTATAAAGTAATGCCCTTCGGTCTGAAAAATGCTGGGGCAACGTATAAAAGGTTGGTGTGTCGCATGTTCAAAGAGTATATTGGAAAATCTATGGAGGTCTACATAGATTATATGCTTATCAAATCGGTTCGAATGGAGGATTTTTGAATCAACTAAGGGAGGTTTTTGCCGTTCTGAGGCAATATGGCATGAAGTTGAACCCTGAGAAGTGTGCCTTCAGTGTTGGATCGGGCAAATTCTTGGGATTCATCATCTCCGAAAGAGGCATCGAAGCAAACCCTGACAAAATTAAAGCTATCGAAGAAATTCCCGAAGAGCTGACCGGGGTGAAAGAAGTTCAGCGCTTAACTGGCCGAATCGCTGCCTTGAGTCGTTTCATCTCAAGATCCTCGGAGTGATGCTACAAATACTTCTCTGTTTTGAGGAAAAACAACCACTTCGAATGGACACCGAAGTGTAAAAAAGCGCTTAGAGACTTGAAATGCTATTTGTCTAACGCGTCGTTGCTTGCCAAGCCTAAGGATGGTGAAATATTGCTAGTTTACTTGGCTGTGTCCGAGATATCAGTCAGCGCGGTCTTGGTTCCGGAGGAGGATGGCAAGCAACAACCTATCTACTATGTGAGCAAGACACTCCTCGATGCCGAAATAAGGTACCCACACTTGGAAAAACTAGCACTTGCTTTAATTGTTACTGCTCGAAAACTACGACCCTATTTTCAATGTCACCCAATAGCGGTAGTTTCAACCTTCCCCTTGAGAAGTATATTGCACAAACTAGAGTTATCGGGAAGGTTATCAAAGTGGGCGGTAGAATTAAGTGAATATGATATCACCTATCAACCCCGAACAACTATTAAATCCCAAGTTTTGGCCGACTTCATAGCTGATTTTAGTGTTGGGATTCTGCCCGAAGTTGAAAAGGAGAATTCAATATCGAAAGGAACGGCTTCGGGGCTATGGATACTTCATACCGATGGGGCAACCAACTCCAAGGGTTCGGGGTTAGACATAGTCTTGAGGGCACTCACCGGGGAGAAAATTAGGCACTCAATTCGGTTAAAAAAAGTGACCAACAACGAGGCTGAATATGAAGCGGCTCTAGCAGGTTTGGAGTTAGCTAAGGAAATGGGGGTAGAGAGAATCGAGCTAAGGTGCGATTCCCAGTTGGTGGTGAACCAGGTGCTCGGCGAATACACAGCTCATGTGCCCAGGATGCAGCTATTCTTAGACCGAGCACAAAGGATTTTAGCACAGTTCCAAGAGTGGCAAGTTAAGCAAGTGCCTCGGGAGGAAAATACCGAAGCTGATGCCCTGAAAAATTTGGGTTCGGCGGTCGATGAAGCCCACTCGGGGACTGATTCGATGGTTCGGTTGTTGTCCGCGCAATGAGGGAGATGAAATTGCAAGTCAACTCGGTGGACAACAGATGGGATTGGCGGAGTAAGTTCATCTCTTACTTCGACTCGGGGACTGTTCCCAATTCAAAAATTAAGCAAAAAAAAGTTAAGGACCCAAGCGGCTTCATATCACTTGATCGAGGGTAGTTTATATAAGAGGTTGTACTGCGGCCCGATGGCCAAATGTTTGGGTCCCGACGAGGCTAGATATGTGATGGCTGAGGTACACGAAGGCGAGTGTGGAAATCACTCGGGGGGGGGGGGGGGGAATCCTTGGTGCGCAAACTACTGAGAGCTGGGTATTATTGGCCCACCATCACTGCAGATGCAAAGGCCTTCGTGCAGAAATGTGATAAGTGCCAACGCCATGGATGGATGATCCACCAACAGGCCGAACCTCTGCATTCGGTGGTGTCACCGTGGCCTTTCATGAAGTGGGGGATGGATGTTGTTGGACCCTTACCGAAGGGAAAGGGTGGTGTTCGCTTCATCCTCATGTTAACAGACTATTTCACTAAATGGGTGGAAGCAGGAGCTCTTACCGAAGTCAAACAAAAACAGGTATCGATTTCATCAAGAAAAAACATCATCTAGAGGTTCGGTGTTCCAAGGGAAATTGCCTGCGACAATGGTAAACAATTCATGGGAGCAACCATCACTGATTTCTTCAAACAATGGGAAATCAAAAGAATTGCTTCGACCCCCTATCATCTAAGTGCCGATGGCCAAGCTGAATCTTCAAATAGAATTATAATCGAAAATCTCAAGTAGAGGCTCGATGAGAAAAAGGATCCTTGGCCCGAGGAGTTGCCAGGTGTATTGTGGGCCATGCGGACAACGGAGAAGAACAACACCGGTGAGACTCCTTTTTCACTTGCTTATGGTATGGACTCCCTCATCCTGGAAGTGGGCGAACCAAGCCTTCGGTACGCCCACACCACCGAGGATGCAAATTAATAGGCTATGCGCATAGAATTGGATCTGCTCGAGGAGAAAAAAGAGCTAGCTTTGGTTCGGCTAGTCGCCCAAAAAAGGCAAATTGCATACCTCAACAGGAAAGCCAAGCTTAGAGATTTTAAAGTTGGCGACTATGTGCTAAAGGCCTTTAATTAGTCAACGAAGGAAGAAAATGGGGGAAAGCTTGTTGCAAATTGGGAAGGACCTTACAGAGTAAAAGCGATCGTTGGGAAAGGGTCCCATCAAATTGAAGATCTACAAAGGGTGCCCGAACCCTTAAATTGGAACATCTCCAATTTGAAGCAGTACTACTTCTAATCGAGGTAAATATCCCTTGCTCATTTTAAAGATTTTTACCCACAGCCTCGAGCAGAACAAACGCTCCTAAAGGCATCAGTCGAAATGTAATAACTTGCTCCTCGTTTCATTTTGCTTGAACTTTTCAGGGAGCAGATTAAACAATCTCCAGTGCCCGGGTCTTCATCAAGATTCGTACCCGAACACTGAGGGAGGAGTAAGGGACGAGTTGCAATCGAGGTCAAAAATGCGCCTCCCAACCGAAGGTCATCTATTCGAAAACCGGGGACTAACACTCGAAGAATAGATTTAGTGCATTGTAATTCTGCCTGGTAGTGGCACATTATTAACTTGTGTTTTCATGTTCTTGCCCAAAGTCCGCTTCGACTTGGTTTCTTGTAAAAGCCAATTTTGGCTTATTAAGTATTATCAATGAAATGAGCTTCATTCTATAACTTTATGTCTCTATCTGCACTCCGAAGTTGCACTTTAAATGCATCGACTCGAGGACGAGACGTCGTTCTAAGTTTGCATCGATCAAATTTAATCAAGTCTTGCAAGCAAGTTATTTATTCTAAGGTATTTGGTACAAGCAAAAACCAACACTTAAGATAAGAGTAACAAAGTCATTTTATTAAAAAGCCCGAAGGCTAAAAGTATTTACATCAAAAGGACCCGAAGGTCCAAAAACATAAGCATAAAGAGCCCGAAGGCTTACACAAAATCAAAAATGCTATCAGAAGTCTAAGCCTCGGGAGAATCGCCTCCATCCTCGGAGCCCCCCTCGGCATCTTCTTCATCCTCCTCATCGTCATCGCCGCTCGAGGTCGCACTTGATGGGAGTTCATCAATGATAGCTTGAGCTTCCACTACTTTCACCTCGGCCTTTGCAATTTCTTCCTCCAAGTTGAGCTCACCGGCGCGGCATCACTTGAGCAGCTTCAGCCGAGACTT
The DNA here is from genome assembly GCA_029990575.1 of Petunia axillaris subsp. axillaris. NCBI lineage: Eukaryota > Viridiplantae > Streptophyta > Magnoliopsida > Solanales > Solanaceae > Petunia > Petunia axillaris. Next base: position 2,961,825 of record JARKNS010000001.1, on the reverse strand, counting down.
AATAATGACCCATTGCTTATCCAGCTCGGCCTTCTTGACCTTGATCTTAGCTCTATTTTTACGGTCGGCGATTTCATCTCGAAGAGCTTCGACCTCGGCCTCCTTAGTTGAAAGTTTGGAGCTCTCACCCTCCAACTTCTGGATATGGAGCACATGCTTTCTCAGCTGATCATGATGTTTTTTGGCCATCTCCTCAGCCTCGCTCTTTGCTTGAGTTAGCTCGGCACTCAGCCTCGCAGCTTCAGCCTCCAACCTCGAGCGTTCAACTTGAAAGCCATCAGCAAGGGCCTTAATCTTCGCCTTGGAAGCAGCCTCGGCGTCGCGCAGATCAGATTGGGACTTGGATAATTCAGCCTTCAACGTTGCTATCTGAACATTGAAGCTGTCTCTTTGCCTATCCCAGGCTCGAGCGACGCGTCGGACCTCTTCATCCCTCGAGGTTTCAACCTCAATAGCCCTCAGCGACAGAACAAAACTCTGATCGAAGATCAACCAGAAAATTAAAGTTAGCCATGAACCGAAGATGAAGATAAAAGTAAAGCTTAAAATAACGGTCAAGGACGACGAGACTTACTCTGATAGCATTGGCAGCAATGGTGTTTTATAGTTGACCTCGGGAGAATTCTTGCACGACCTTCTCTTCCTCCGGGCCCAGCAAAGGTGTGAGGCTCAAGATGTCGGCTCGGCTGCATGCCAACAGATTGGAGGAGGTGGGCACCTCAAGCTTTCGAAAAGACCCCACTGAGGATGAAATCCTCGCGGGTTTGGATTGCGCCCTAACCGCGCCGGTGCCAGCCCCCCGCTCGACGGCAGCACCGCCAGCCTCTCCAACTTTGGCCTTGCCTTTGAGCTTGGCAACTGCCGCCTCGGAGCTATGTTCTTGATCTTTGAGGTCAACAAACTCGACCTCCCTACGAGCTAAACCCTCGGTAGCTGCATCATCGGGTTCGTCAACTAGACTTAGGCGCCTTTTCATCGTTGAATCGGGCCGAGGTGAAGTCTCCACCTCGACACGAGGAGCTACCGAGCGAGAGGGCTTCTTCGAAACTGCACTCTTCATCTTCACACCTACAAGGGGCAACATAAGAGTGTTTGAAACAAGGAAGCAAAGAAGAATGGTAACCAGCGAATTGATCAAGGATGGTGGTTACCTTTGGAGGACCCTTGACCGGGGGCCCCCTTTGAAACTTTTGAAGACTTTGCAGCCTTCAACTCCTTCAAGTCACCTGCTACCGAAGCTAGATTGTCATCTTACTCGGTTTCCTCTCCATCTTTCTTCTTCTTTTCATCCTTCTTCTTCTTATTTTTCTTTGTGTTGAAAGCACGGTTCGGAAAACCTGATACCGAGGAGAAAGAAGTTAACAAATCGAAGCCAAAACTCTGAAAAAACACATCAGGCAAAATGTCACGAAAGAGCTTACCATGCCCTTTGCATTGCAAACCAAATTCGGCGGCCATCTTCATCCATGTTCTTTTGAAGCGCGTACAAGCCCCAGTCATTGCTCTCACCCATTTAGTCAGTCCCTCGGGGGGTATTATATCAACCTTGTTGGGTAAGAAGTAACAGTGAAATGTGGTTAGCAAACATGAATGACCACCGGGGGTGAAATAAAAACGAAGGGATACTTACGTGTGTTTTTCCACTGCTCGGGGAAATCAGGCTTGGCAGATAAAATGCTGGTCTCCAACAGGATGTAGCGATCGCTCCAGCCTCCGGTTCGCTCTTATGCAGGAGCACAAATTTACCTCGGTTGTTTAAAGCCACAACCCCGGCCTTATGAAAGTAAGGGTAATAGAGTGAGATGAGGTGCTGCAAAGTGAAGTCCACCCCGGCTTTCTTACTCAGCCAATCCATGCATTGGATGACTCTCCAAACGCCGGGGCCTAGTTGGGCCAAGCACAAGTTGCAGGCTCGGCAGAAATCATCAATAATCTTGTGCACTGGAAGGGAGAAGCCTAGGGTGAAAAGGTAGGTATAAACGAAAGAGAGCCCCTCGACGTGGTGGCAAACTCTGCTCGTTGGGTCGGGGATGACCACCTTTTACCTCGGGCCCAAACTTGCACTTCCTCCGGACCCGCTCAATATGGGCTTGTGTTATACGGGTCGGTGTCGTGTTTACCGGTATATTCCTATTCTTTTCTTCTTGATCGGCAGATTGGACCTGCAGCTTAAGATCCTTGCTGTTGTCGAAATGGGAGGGAATGATTTGGTGAGGCTCGTGCTCTTTCTCGAGAGGAATCATTGGGACCGAGGACCCCACCTCGGTGGTATTTCCGCCTTTAACCTCGCCCACGGTATCATCGCCCTCGGCGTCCTCGTCTCTGTGTGTGATGTCGTCAGCACCAGCCGCTTCCATGACGTCACCACCCATGACGTCATCATCCTCTTCTAGGCTGACGTCCTCGCTCACAGCAGCGACGTCACGCCTGGCCCTTTCCTTTCAACGTTTGGAGCCACCAGCGCTAGAAGTCACCTCTCCGCCTCCTTCCGCCTCTATCACCTGCAGCGCCGGCACAGCGGTGATGAACTCGCCGCTGGAAATAATGGCGGTACTGCACAATCCTTGCCCTTTCGCCGGAGTCACTCGAATCTTGTCTAGAATGAGTGGCAGACATGATTATAGCTTGAAATATGAAGCTCTCTTAAAGATGGAAATCAGTCAAAGCGGGTATGGAAGCTTTAGCTTTTCTCTTAACACTGTTGCTTACAGAAATTGAAAGTGAGAAGAAGAGTTTGGTGAGGAAGTATTTATAGGTATGGAAGAAGCAAGTGGTGGGGCATCATCATTGTAGCATTGGGAGAAACAAAGAATACGGCGTGACTGTTCGAAAGACCAACGGATGGGTGACACGTGTCAGTGAGAAGTGACCTAAAGAGACGCGAACCGTTGACAATATTTGAAACGCTTAGATAAGATCAAGCCACATCGATTTCCCGCTAAATTTCATTCTACTCCTTGGTGAACCTCATTCCACTCCTCGGTAACTTCGGTAAGTGACCAAAGAGTGGGGGGACTATCTGTATTGGGTAAAAATCGGCTCGCGATGATTCGCCTCGGCCAGGGGATCTGACAGCAACTGAGCACTTAACGATGAGCCAACGATCGAAGCAAATAAGTGGGTCGCCGAAGTTACACATCGGGGTCGCCACCGAAGGCGAGCCGTAAGATAAGCTTCGGTGGCGTCTGCTTCGATCGAACAGCAGGGCCTCACCACTGAGGTCACATTTATGCGCCTCGGTGAATAGCCTCGGTTCCAGCGGCTTTGCAGCCCACTACTTCAGCCCGCTAACTCCTTCCATTATTGTCAAGATCGTGAGTCAAAGCACAACTGATAGTGGAGAATGTGGGCAACGCTCCTAGGCCTATAAATAGTACTTTTTTTTTTTGTATTATAGGCATCCAGAAATACATACTGAAACTCTGCCCAAATTTGTACTCACTGCAATATATTGAAATCAAGTTACTCTTTTGCATTTACGCCTACTTCTCGCATTTATTTAGCTTTGATACGAAATTTTGCTTATATTCAAACCCAAATTCGATTTGTGACCCTAAAACCGTTTTAGGCCCATACATGTCAGTACGAAATTATTACCATGTATGGGCTAATATATTTGGAAGGCTGAGAATGCATTATTTATTTTTAGTTTAAATTCTATAAATGATACGTTAATATCATTGAAAAATAAAATTAAAATAAATGATACCAAGTAACATTGCAGATATATAAATTAGTACTTTAGGCTCTATAATACCAAATGAAAAAAAAAATATTTACATATACATTTTGAGCAATAGAACCTAGTTCATGCACAACAATTTTCTACTATAAGAATATATGAAGCATTAACAATTGCAATTTATTAAATACTCCAACATTTAAATGTAAAAGAAGGTTAAACCTGCAGTCTATGGGTATAACAATGACACCTTTTATCTTTCGTTGTTTTCTAATTGGAATTACTGAATTCATAAAAGTTAATTGCAATAATATTGGTTTGATATCAGTAAACTTTTTTTTTTAATTTTACAATGTTCTCAACTTACAATTTATAAGATTTTAACTAAAAATAGGGAATCAAACTCAACCTTCTAAATATATTAGTTCATGACAATAATATAAGGATATATTGATATTTAATGGAGTAAATACCAATGCAACAATGTAAAAAAAATCATAAATTCAATCATAAGTAGCTTAAATCCAATAGGATTCACAGATTTATCAGTCATACCTACCATACCTTGTAATTATACTCCCTTTGTCTCAATTTATGTAATGTAGTCTCACTTTGAATGGAGTTTAAGAAATAAAGACTGACCTTAAAATACTTCAAAGTTACTCTTAGTTGATGTAAAGAAAAAGTAAGAGAGAGAATATTGAAGTAACTAAAAAGTTGTTGGTAATTTTTAATTTAAATATGACCCAATAAAAATAAAATAGATATAATGCTAATAAGTAGTTGTCATATAAGGAAGTATGTTATTTCTTGAACTAGGTCCACTTGTTGTACCAGTGATAATACAGGTCCATTAGCCAAGAACCCTGCATAAGCTTTGGTTCTTCCCCTCCCCCCATTCCCCCAATAAATTCTGGTAGAATCTGACCAAGATACCTCCTATTTCCTTTGGATCATTCTAAATGTTCATTTGTTCATTTGTTCATCCTCCAACGGAGTGATTGCTTGCATTAATTCATTGACACTCAATTTCATTCCGATAAATTTTAAAATTAGTCTTAAAATGTTTCTTGATAATTTAGGGTCACTAAACTACCTTAATGTTCCCTTAATGCCAAGTAGAATTGAAGTTTTGGTCCAATTAGTGGTTATTCTATAAAATAGTTATTTTTGCAACTTTGGTCATCTTTTGAAAATATATTAATTTTAATGAAAGTCAAGTTTCAATAATTTTACATTATTTCAAGCGTGCTTTTTATGAAATTAGTTGCATGTTTTGTTTTTAAAATGCATTTTATCTTAAAATCGGTAAAGTTAAAAAAAATAGCTCACGTTGCGTCAAAGTCTCAATTATTTTACTAAATTGGAATTCTGAAAACATCTTGATATGTATCTAAGTCTAAATAGTCAAGAAAGGTTCAATTTTAAAGTTAGCCAAAGTAATTGTTAGTTTGGCTAAAGGGTCAAGGTGCAAAATGTCTTAAGCCTAACCTACATGTGCAAAATAACTCTATTAACTAAATTTTACCCAAATCAGATCAAAATGACCTATTTCCTTCCAAGAACATAAACCCTAGACCCGCCTCTCTTTCAATTCTCTCACAAAACGTGAAACCCTAACACCTAAATCGACAATTACTAATTATTTTCGTCTTCTTCTCCATACAAGAGCCTTGTTGGACGTCCATCATCCAGGCATGTTATTCTCGAATATTCTAATACCAAGTCGAATCTTAGGCGTCCATTTCATCGTAGTGGACAAATCCTTGAAGATAAGGATGAAATTGTACAATCTCTTGGGAAATTGACCAATTTCATCCTTATCCTACAAGGAAAAAGTCGAATTTGGGGAAGAATTTAAATTTTGAAAAGCAGATTCTGAAACCCTAGGTCGCACCTATATAAGGATAGGGTTCCCTTCATTTTAAGGGGTTAGAAACATGGCAGAATATCCAAACAGGCCCCTGAACTTGGCCTCTTTTTTCATTAGACACCTATACTAAGGATTGTTCATAATGAACACTCAAACTCTATTGAATTTATGCCTGTTGAGCACATTATTTACATCAAGCAAAAAGGCTTGGAGTGTGAGGTTCAAACCCCACTAATGTGACAATGTGTCAAATGAAAAAAAAGATATATTAGCAACAAGAAAAAAAGAAAAAGCTTATCTGCCTTTCTTCGGCTTCTTCTAGGATCTCCTCCATGGGTTTTCTCCTCCTCACAAGAACACATCAAAGTAAACGAACAGAATCTACGCTAAAAATGCTATGACATTCTCAACAGTTCATTTGATTCTTATTACTTACTTTTTGTTCATCTTCTATCTTTAAAAAGTTTCTTATTATCTTATCTCTAAATATGTGGTTCACTTTAACAATGGAGATTAAAATTTATGCTTCTACTTCCTTTTAATAGCGGGATAAGAAGGGATATGTAGACTGCATGCTGTGAGAAAATATAGAAATGATATGTCATAAGAGATTATAAAGTTCCAGGAAAGCAAAGCTTCTACCAATTTCACTTCAAATCAGTTTCTTGCAAGTATTTGCAAGCTCTGATAATTTGGGTGAAATTAAAGCTGCTTATATGGTGGTATTTGCAATCTTAAATTCCAGTAAGTCGGGTCCTCCTTTAAAAAAAAGAAATTTGGTGGTTGTTTAATTAAGGTGAAGAGATTGTGGACATGGGTGGTCAAAGTGCACTCAAAGGATGAGTTAATAGAAGTTGTGATTGAAATGAGCGGAGCAAGATGGAAGATGATAAGTTTAGTCATTAGTTTCAGTAGTGTCAGTCGTTAGTGGCCTAGGAACTTTTCGGTGGTGGTAGAGATGACTGATGCAAATAGAAGGAGAAGGAGAGTGAAGAAAAAAATAAAAAAACTGAAAAATAATAGTGCTTCTCATGCCCTAGAAAGGAGGTGTATTACGCACACTATGCCATGTCACTACTATGTGTCTAAATGATACAATTTATATCCACTTTAAGTGCTCATTAGGAAAAACCCTCAGTATAGGTACCTAAATGAAAAAAAGGCCAAGTTCAGGGGCTTGTATAGGTATTCTGCCTAGAAACATTGAGAGGAAAAAATGGCGGAAGAAATTTCTTAAAATTGTTTTGTGTTTTAGCAAGTTAAAGAAGAGAGAAAACTGTCTAGCAATTAATTTTTCTGTTCAATCAGTGCTTCATCCTTGGTGTTTCTTTGTCATTTCTTGTTCTTGCTCGCTTAGTGATAATAAAATCCAGATCTGTACTCCCTGTTCACTACACCAAAATAGGTAATATTAAACAGGTAACATTCATTCTCTTTCTTGGTTCTGCATTCTATGTTAAAATTTAGCATATGAATTGTTGATAATCTTATATGAAAGTCTCCGAAATATAACGGTACATTAACGTGTGTAAGGAATCGATTTGGGATAAAGTTCAAATCTTTCAAAGTAAATTATTTTTCCTTGCTTGTGCATGGAAGCGAAACTGTCTTGAACTTCAGCCTATTAGTAAGTTGTAGTAAAACTGTTTTAAGTTAAAGTTAGGATGAAAACTGCTAAGCATAAGCTAGTTTCTGTTAGCTTTGAAAGGATGAAATTAGTATATAAATTCCCTGTTAAGGTTGGTGTATAGCATAAAGTTTGAATCTTTTGTGTATTCTAAAGTATAAAAGTTAGATACTTCATTAAGAGGTAAAGAATTTCTGTTGGGTCTGTATTTTGGTATCTGATGTGAGTAGATCTATTATGGGTTAGAAATTTCATGTGTTAATAGTTGTAGCGTTGTATGATTGTTATGTATGTTTAGCTGAATCTTATGCGTTAGGATGGAATTTCTCTTGTGGATATCTTTCTGTTAAATTCCTGGTCTACTATGTATGTGTTTTTCAAGTCTGAATGCCTAAAATAATTGAAATGAGTCGGGTTCTGCCATTTGATTTGAGAAGATTCAATAAGATAATTCAGCAGGTCTTGTTTCTGAAATGTCCTAATATATGAGGACATTAGCCTATGTCCTTTGTTCTTGTTAAATAAGTAAGACAGTGCAGCTTCTTCAAAGGGAAAACAATGTTTAAAATTTATCTCTCTGCCTAAAGTAAATGTGAAATAGCCTTCTAGCTGTTAAAAGTTTCAAGTCTCTGGGAATCTTCTTTGAATGATAGTCTATTTATTCTCTTTATGTGTGTCAGCACTTTATTCTTTCATAAATCAGTCTTCCTCTTAATTTCAAGAAAAGGCATTTCTTTGTTCTGTTTAATAAATATTGAGGCAGACCAGTTTTTTTGAAAGAAAGTAAGGGTCTAAATTTTTAGTTTTTCCAGTCTATATGTGTGATAGAAATAGATTTAGTCTGTGTCAGTTTCAAGTATTTAATGAGGCCTGGTCTTGAGGTCCAGCATAGTCTTTCCTTGGTTTATATTCTGGCAGCTTTGTTACCTTCTGGTTCAAATATTTTTTTATTTTACTTTCGCTCAATCAGTCTTAATGTTGGAGTTCTAGCTGCTCTATTCTGGGTATCATCATTTTGGTTCTTAAATATTGAAGTTCTTGGTTCCATTTGTCTTAAAGCTTGGTGTATTATTTCTTTGTTAATGAATCAAATCTTGGGTTCATGAATTCTCAAAGGTTTAAATGTTTTTAGGCTTGAACTTCCATGAGGGGAGTTTCATATTAATCTACTATATTGATCCACGCTCAATCCACTCACCTCAAAGGGTGATGGGGCGGTCATCAAAGATAATAGTACCCAACGTATGAGTCAGGGTCGATTTCCGCAGGGGGCTAGCAAGATAATCTATTAGTCTTAACTTGAATAGTTACGGGTCCTAAGCATTGTTCGTAATGTTCCTAATAATTAACGGTGAAAGTGTTAACTATAACTAAATCGAGCAATTAATGTAAAAACAACTAATAATGGTTATGGGGTAAACTATGGAAATGAGCTAGGGGTTTATTCAATCCAACAAGATTCTCTTAGCTAAATACCTATATTAATCTCACAAATCTTATGGGTAACGTTAATGGTTGGGCCTCTAATGAATTTATCAAAACCCTCTGGGGATAGGGAGGAGTTTACTTCATGAAGCCCTCTCGGGTCAATATTGAAGCGCTCGAAACCCTAGTCCAAAGACCCGAGCGGGGTGGACCTATTTAGGTCGACCCCTTTAAATGAGGTAGGTCGCAACCAATGTAACCCAAATTCTTCCTAGTCTCCATTAACCTACGCCTTCAACCCCTTTCGGGTGATAAAAGCAAAGTAGAGTTAGATTTAAGCACGGCGGTGCCTTAAACCCTAGTTAAGAAAGTGCGATGGAGAGCTAGATTTATGTTAACCCATTAATTTCATAAGATTAAATACAAGATTTAAGCTAAGATAATCATGTCTTCATGAATAAACCCCTAGTATGAGTTTAGCTACTCATACTAGGGTCTAATACACACATATTGTAAGAAGAAATGACAAGAATCATGTAAGAATTTAGATTAAAGAAAGTAATCTTTACAAAGATTCAAGTAGAAACCCTCTTTTCGACTCCAGGAATATTCAAAAGCTTTAAAGTAATATTCTAGGCTAAAAGAAGTCTGTTTTCTCTGAGGCATAATAGCTTATTTATAGGCATAGGTTTAAAAAATAAGCTAATATTTACAAAATGTCATTTTCACTGCTTTTAGGCCAGGCCGCCTCTTGTTAGGCTAGCCGCACATTTGGTTGCTGGCTCGCAGCTTTCACTTTGCTAACTCGCATTGCGGTGCAGGTTAGGCGGACCACTCTTCTATTTGCGGCCAAATCCTCAATGTCGCAGGTTTTCTCAACTCTTTGTATCAACCGGCGATGTCACCTCTCGTTCTGCGGGGCCGCTGGATGTATTCCGCATAAATATCAGCGGGCTGCCCTTTTGAGTTGCTGACTGATGTGAACTTCCCTTCTTTTGGTGGATGGCTGGCCTCTCTAGCCTCTTGTTTGGCGAGGCGCCTTTTCTACTGCTGCCTTATTTTCATGTTCCTCACTTTTGTTAGACAAAGCGCACTTGTATTTGCTCTTTCGTACATTTTCTTCGGCTTTGCATGTAAATTCTCTTAAAAACCTGAAACCTGAAGATTAGCATAAGATTCATTCAAATAACATAACAAAAAGGGTAAAGTTTAGTGGCTAATCATCAATGGTGTTCATTTTTCTTGGACATAAATCAAATCATGTTTCTGTATCATAGGACTTTTTCATTGTTGCTATTGAATTAATTTCTTAGGTTGACTAGTTATTTTAACTTTCTTCTTTAGCTTAATTTGTAAAGTTAGTATTTGCTAATTCATTTTCTCTTTTTGTTTCTTGGGATGGAATCCTTGGGAATGAGTTTGGTTAAAACTCGCAATCGGATGGGCTCTAATTGCATTATTGGGTCTGGATTCGTGTTGGGATCATGTTTGCAAATCGAGTTCAAGTGTGCAAGAAGGGATTGAAAACCTTAAAATTTTAATAAATGCTTTGTTGAGACATGTGATGTTTTAGGTTCATGGGCATATAAAAAATAAAAAATAATCAAGTCTCTTTTTGAGTTTGCCATTTTTCGGGTTCTATCTTCTAAAAGCCTTCTCCCCCCCTCTCATCACTTAGAATCCATGTCCATAGGAATTCCCTGTAGAATTGTTGCCTTGAAGGATAATTTATTTAATTATAACAACAACAACAACAACAACAACAACAACAATAATAACAACAACAATATATCCAATTTATACCATAAGTGGGGTCTCCAGAGGGTGAGATGTACGCGGACCTTACCCCCATATAGGTGAAGAGGTTGTTTCTGGTGGATCCTCGGCTAGATAAAATATGTGAAAAATACATTTAAAAATCAAGACAGAAATATCATGCTAAAGAGAATGATAAAACTAACGCATATCCAAAATCAACAGCACTAGATATAAAGGCGAAGAATAAATAAAAATATTCTATATTGGTATAGTACTACATCTAATAAAAGGAAAAATACTCGACTACTAACTACCCTTTCCTAATCCTCGACTCCATGCTTTTTTATCTAGGGTCATGTCCTCAGTGATCTGGATTTGGGCCATGTCCTGTCTAATCACCTCGGCACAGTTCTTATTCGGTCTACTTCTACCTCTCTTTAGACCAGCACTGCCAACTTATCACATCTCCTTACCGGAGCATCAGTAGTCGTCCATTTCATGTGTCCGAACCATCACAACCTCGTTTCTCGCATCTTCTCTGCCACTAGGGCCATGCTCACTTTGTCACGAATAACTTCATTCTTAATCTTATCCATCCTAATATGGCCGCACAGCCATATAAGCATTCTCATTTCTGCCACGCTTACCTTCTTAATGTATGAGTTCTTGAATGGCCAACAATATGCTTCATACAACATAGCTGGTCTAACGATCATTCTATAGAATTTGCCTTTGAGTCTAGGTCTCTTATCACATAGTACACCAGAAGTGAGCCTCCACTTCATCCAACCTACTCCTATACGGTGTGTGAAATCATCATCAATTTCTCCATTCCCTTGGAGGATTGAACCCAGATATTTGAAGCTTCCTTTCTTGGGAATGACCTGAGAGTCAAGCCTCACTTCCACATATGGCTCCTCGGATGCGTCACTAAACTTGCATTTAATATGCTCTGTTTTCGTCCTGCTCAGCCTGAAGCCTTTAGACTCTAACATCTGTCTCCACACCTCAAGCTTCTCATTGTCTCATCCACCAGAACTATATCATCTGCAAACAACATACACCACGACATCTCTCCTTGAATACTCTATGTCAATTCATCCATCACTAGCGCAAGTAAAAATAAACTAAGCGCTGACCCCTGCTGAAGCCCTATTTCCTTCCATTGTTCTCACTCTGGTCTTGGCTCTTTCGTATATATCCTTAACCGCATTGATGTATGCCACTGGAATACCTTTAGATTCCATGCATCTCCACAAAACCTCCCTAGAGACCTTGTCATAAGCATTTTCTAGGTCAACGAACACCATATGTAAGTCCCTTTTTGTGTCCCTATACTGCTGAACCAGCCTCCTTAAAAGATAAATGACTTCTGTAGTTGATCTTCCAGGCATGAATCCGAATTGGTTCTAAAAAACAGTCACGTCCCTTTTAATCATGAGTGAATATTTATTTGATTCCTGAGTTATCTTGTGAATCATTTTATTTCTTAGAATTACCATTTAATTTATGAGTTTGGAACTTTTAGTTAAATGGTGCGTACACATCAAATACAAAATACTTAAAGTGATTCATTTTCAAATTACTTTTTAAATGCAATTTTAATCGTAAAGGTTTTAAAAATTAATAAGTTTCTTTTATTTTGGGTTAATACCAAATAGACCAAAAGTCATTTATTTCTTATTTTTCTTAAAGTATATTTATCAGGAGATTTAAATAGCAATAATTTTAAAAATTTTGAAATTGGCACTTGCATAATTATTTTGTGAAAACTAAAGGATTAACCGTATTGCACGGATTTTTAAAAATACTTTTCAAATGAAACCTTCTTTCAAAAATAAGTGAACCTCTTACTTAGAATCTTTGAAAAAGATTATTTTTCCTTAAAATGGAGTAATTGCAGGCACTATTAAATTTTTTGGTTCCTAATTTTCTAAATTAGATAGTGACTCCAAAAAAAGCTCTTTTGGAATCGTGATATTGTTGCAATTCTCGAATTTTATTATTTATTGGTAATTTTTGGGGTTCAATATAATTTCTTTTGCATAATCACTCAGTAAAAGTACATAGTGTTATCATCCCCCAATCGTATCAATGTAGCTTTGCTCCTTTAAAAATAAAAGGATCTTTTAAACTTTTGAAGCATCTCCTTTTCTCCTGTTGCAAGTTCTGGTTTAGTGGGTCTTGGGACATATTTACTTGCATATCTTGGAGATTTTCTATATCATTATCAGCTTCCTTCAGTATATTCTTGAAATGATGGTTATGCAACATCATCAACTTCTGCTTAAGTATTTTCGGTTTCCTCACCACCTGGTACATTCTATATCCTATCACTGGGGCACTCCATCCTTCAGCAACGATCTTCAAGAAGTCAAGATGTTCTTTATATACATTATAGTATTTGAATGGTCTCTTAGCCTGTTGATGTTCCACCATTTTGAGATCTTGACAAGACAATGATCATCAATGCCCTCTGGTAGGAAGGTTCTATACAAGATGGCATAATATTAAGTCACTTCATTTACAAACACCCAATCTATTTTAGGTAACACCCTGTTATTGTCCTATTTATCAATCCAGGTATACTGACATCCATTGTATGGTAGTTCAATCAGCCAACTTGTCTCAACACAATCATGAAAGTCGTGAATCTCTGAGAAGGCTATCGGTGTGCCTCTCACTCTATCATCCATATGAAGCACTGAGTTAAAGTCTCCCAACACATTTATGGGCTAGTAGTCCTTCCACCCACACCACACAAATATTTCCTAATGCTTTCCATAAATCATAGACAAATGTGACTAATAAATTCAACTCCATTGGGATATATTTCACTTGACAAGAGCCTGAGAATTTTTCCTTCACTTGTACATCATACACATCTGGCCTCCATAAATTTCATACTCGCGCATTATATTGATATCCATATTTTATGGTATATAACCATTCTCCAAATATTATTTTCTACCTTTTCTATATTATGTTGTTTTATTTTTATCTCCAGCAAGCCAATCATAGTTGCTTTATTCTAACTGCAGAGGAGTTTAACTTTCTTCTGCTTATTGAGGCCATTCAAACCTTTCACATTCCAACTTAGCAGATCAACTATTCCCCAATTTAGGAAATGGTTCCCCTCCCCATTCAAGCTTGTACTAGATTCTTGACTCCCAAGTTGTGCAAGAACTTGAAAAGTACTTGTGCTTACCATCCTTTCGCGTTTTTTCCTTAGTTATTGAATGTTAATGCTGGTTTGATCCACATGCTTCCCCCTGCTATTCCAGCCCTTTTTCCTAGATTTGGGGCTGCTCTACTCTTCTGATGACCATATAATTTCTTGCTCCTTGTTGTGCAGGTTTCCCTTGATTTACCTTTGTTGTGGTTACCTGCTTAGTCACCTCTATTGGAAACTCATTCCTAGTGTTATTCTGTTCGCCCTTATTATTGTCCGTGTTCTTCCTACATTCTCCTTCAGAGTGTCCATACTTATGGAAATAGTTGCACACAGATGGTTTCCGTTCATACACAACCTACTGTTCCATAAGTGCACCTTTTTCATTAGTGAAATAAATCATTTCTGGTAATTGAGCTCCAATTTCTAGCTCCACAAGCAACCTCGCAAAGTTTAACCTCATCTTTCTTTTAGTATTCCTATCAGCCATCGTTGGCTTCCTTACTAGGCTCCCAATTTTCCTTATCCCTTTAGCACTCCAATATTTGAAGTCTAACCCCGGTAGCTTGATCTAAATTGGGATACAATGCAATTCTTCCCTAGAGAAATCCATAGCTAGAATCCAAGCCTTGAAAATGAAGGGATTGTTATTGAAATGCTACTCCTTGGATTACCTCATTCTTCCCTATTTCTATACCAAATTGAAAAAAAAAAGCTATACCCATTTTTAAGCATTACAATTTTATTTATTCCATACCTTACTGACGAGGTCCAAAGTGCATAGGAATTGTCTGCTTGTTCTTGTCAAATTCTAATATAGTTTAAGATATCGTCCCACAGAGATTGAGTATTCTATGCTACAGACTTGTAGTATTTTAATTACTATTTGAGAGAGTCAAATTGATGAAAAGTGAGTTTTTAGTTTAAATTTACTTAAATTAAAATAAAGAACTTCTGGAAGATTTCAAATTTAAAAGGAGTTGGGAATCGTTGAATTCACTTGGTAATACTTATAATAAATATCTCAGTTTTGACATGTATTTCTCTTAAGAATAATTTCTTATTGCTAATTCAATTATATTTTGCTCACTAAGAAAATAATCAATTAATAACACTCCGTGAGGTTATCCATATTAATCAAATTATAACTAGTGACGATTAAACCGAAATATTTTTCTTGTATTGTGCTAAAATAGTAGTAAAAACTTCGTGAGAATATATTTACGGAAAATCAATAATCTTACCTACAAAAATTCCTCCGTGAGAATTAAAACTGAGGTAAACATGATTACAGACTTGGAAAAATAGTTTTTACTCTACTACTTTATTCATCCGTTATTATACATTAATTTTGCTCCGTGAGAATTACAAAATTAATATAACAATAACCTAGAGATAAAATAGACGGATGTGAAAATAAAGATTTAGTAAAAACTATAATTCCAGCACAATGTTAAAATGTGATTAAAAACATCAGGCTAAGCATGTATTAAAACTGAGATAAGTATAATAAATATTACCGAGTTTCATCAACTATCCCAACAAAAGAGATTACTCCATTATGGAGTAAGAAAAACTTTATAAATATAAAGACTAGGAAGAAGTAGTATTTCTTCTACAAAAGAAAACTACAAAAGCTTAATGTTATAAAAGACAAAGAAAGAAAAAGAGCAAGAGAAAGTAGTTCTCTGCAAGATGAATTGGTGCTTTCCGTACAAAGTTTGGCCTTTATTTATAGAGAAGATTCCATGCCAAATTTCTACCTAAGATGCCATATCTTAATGTGGTAGAAACTATTTCAAGATGGCCAAGGTGAGTTGAGTTTTGATGACTTTTTCATACGTAGCTTCATTCCATAAACTTTCTTCCGTTTGCGCTTTTATTCTTCAGTGTAAAACAATTCACGGACATTACTATCAGTGTTATAATCACACTATGAATAATGTAATCATCAATGGTCATTCCTTTATTTTTCTTCACCTTGAATAATTTCTTCTTCCTGCAAAATATGTTAGAAAATATGCGAGAGATGGATATATTTATTCACATTTTATTTAAAATACTTAATCTTTAACTATAAAAATATATCAATAAATTATATCCATCAAATTCCCCCATACTTGAATCTTTGCTCGTCCTCGAGGAAAAAGATTTTTTATTTAATAAGAATATTTTCTTCAAACTTATGATCTTTGTAGGATAGAAAATTTATTCAAGATAAACTTCTTTCATCTTACTCAATGCAATTATTCTTTTTACTTCACCAAATTCTTTACCTTATTTCTGAATTTTGACTTTGATCAACAAAAACTTGCAGCCTTCTCCCCTTGAATCTTTTAAATTGATAGAGGTATGATCATGTATTCAGTAAGTATCATTGTCTTGTCCATAGGCTTGCTCGTCATGTTCATCTCCACTAATATAGATTTGATACTGACTTTCAAAATCTTTTTAGGACTTTTCATGGCTTGTAATGTTAGGCTTCAGGTTGGTAGGATAAGGATATTTGATAGTGACTGTTTTTCTTCCAGCTTGGAGCTAACATTTTTCAAAATTTTCTCTATTCGATAATACCTTTTTTTTTTATATGTCATATATATTCATATATTCACAACATTGCTTGTTTTTGCAATATTTCTTCCTTTTGATGATGTTTAATCTTTGCTCATTCAAAGCTGGAAGAAATAATAACATTTTTTTTTCTTTATATGTATGTAAACAATGTATACATATATCATATATATCTTTCTTTTTTTTTTTTTTGGTAATATATCATGGTGTAGAAAAAATAGGATTAAGGCTTAAAGAAGGGTTCGAAAAGGTAAAAATATGTATATTTGAATAGAAAATTGAGAGGCTTAAATTTTGTATCAAAGAAGACCTAATTTTATTTTTCAAAAATCAGTATCATCCATTATTTCGCCTCGAAGAACATTCAGAGCAAGTTCTAGCCAAGTTCATTGATTCTACCTTCTTTATGATCATAATTTTTCTCAATTCCAATGATTTTATGAGTTGAAGATGTTTGCTCTTGCTTTCACAAAGTCAAAATCATAGACATGAAAAATCATATGGTGAATATAAAAAGAAATAATATTGAACAGAACGAACAAAAATTTATATTGTTAATTAAAAACCTACAATTAAGACCATAAATAAGAGAAAAATAGTGTATAATATATATAGATAAAAATATATAGTTAAATAAAGAACTTAAAAATCATATTTATACCAGAATAACCTCCCCCATACTTGAACGCTTCATTCTCCTGGATGAAAATGTTTTTTTTAGATAAGTGAAAGAAATGAGGGTGAAAAAAAAAATAAGAATGAAGAAGGATCAAGTGGTAGTTGGATTATATAAATATAATATAATTAATATAAAAATACTATTTTATTAGTAAAATAAAAATCTTTTTGGCTTTCAAATATACGATCACAGAAGAAATCTTGAAAGAAACTGCGACCACACATGTTCTATGTGTAATAGACTGGATTATTTTTATACCTTATCAGTCATTAGGTCCTAGTTTGAATATAAACTAGAAAATTACCTGTGCAAAATTAGATTTGGACAATTGAATGGTTAACCAACCAGTAACTTAGGCATACCGATCACCATGGAGTTACTCCTGTCTAGGTGACTCTATTTTTGTAGAGGCCTTCATGAGATATTCCGGTTGTACAATAATCTGGATATTGACCAGATCAATTGGTTAAGCATTTAATTAGTCAGATCTAAGTTGGACTTATAAGGCTCCATTGCTTCACCCTCAATGGCTACGGGATAAAGAACCATAGTTCTGAGTTTAACGTCATCAGCTCGACGTAGTAACTGTGGCACTCATCATACTATCATGGTTACTGAAGGGTGTTGTTCAAAATGTCCTCCAAAGTACAATTTTAGCCTGTGACCATTGACCTTAAATTTCTCTCCTCCATTGCTTTGTTGAATTTCAATTGCTCCGTATGGAGTAACATTTGTAACATTGTAAGGACCTGTCCACCTGGATTTCAATTTTCCTGGGAATAGCCTGAGACGGCTATTGTAAAAAAGTACCTGATCTCCAATTTTAAAATTTTTTGGTCGGATCAAATTG
This sequence comes from Petunia axillaris subsp. axillaris, assembly GCA_029990575.1. Taxonomy (NCBI): domain Eukaryota; kingdom Viridiplantae; phylum Streptophyta; class Magnoliopsida; order Solanales; family Solanaceae; genus Petunia; species Petunia axillaris. The sequence goes on along the minus strand of JARKNS010000001.1, from coordinate 2,944,188 downwards.
TCATGCCATTTTTTTTGTTTTTTCTTTGTAAATTTTGGCATTTTCATAGGCTTCCATCCTCAGTTCATCCAACTCATTAACCTGCAAAAATCTATTTTTACCAGCAGAGGTTAAATCAAAGTTCAATGCTTTCAGTGCCCAAAAGGCTTTGTGTTCCAATTCAACAGGCAAATGGCAAGCTTTTCCAAAGACTAATTTATATGGAGATGTTCTAATCGGCGTTTTGAACGCCGTTCGGTATGCCCATAAGGCATCATCTAATTTTAAAGCCCAGTCTTTTCCTGAGATTCCAACAGTTTTTTTCAAGAATTCTTTTTAGTTCACGATTGGAAACCTCAACTTGCCCTTGAGTTTGAGCATGATACGGTGTTCCAGTTTTATGAGTCACACTATATTTTGACAATAAAGCAGAAAATTGCTTATTCATGAAATGAGTCCCTTGGTCACTAATGATGACTTGTGGTGTGCCAAATCTGGTAAAAATATTTTTTCTGAGAAAATTGCATACAGTTCGAGCATCATTCTTTCTTGTGGGAATGGCCTCAACCCATCGTGAAACATAGTCAACAGCCACAAGGATATATTCAAATGAATGAGATGAAGGAAAAGGTCCCATAAAATCTATACCCCAGACATCAAATATTTCACATACCTGAATAGATTGCAATGGCATCTCATCTCTCCTTGTGATATTACCTGTTCTTTGACACCTATCACATTGTGCAACATACATACGGCGCATCCTTAAAAAGTGTTGGCCAGAAGAATCCAGCTTCCAAAAACTTGAAAGCAGTTCGGTTTGCAGCATAATGTCCTCCAATTATCATGACAATGAAACAAAATCTTTGGCATTTCATCTTCAGGTACACATCTTCTAATGATGTTATCTGCACAAATTCTAAACAAGGGTCATCCCACAGATAATATCTAGCATCAGATATAAGTTTTTTTCTCTGTTGGTAAGAGAGATCTCTGGGTGTCCATTTTCCAACCAAGTAATTTGCAATGTCTGCACACCAAGGTGGTTGAGTTACTACTGAGCTGACAGAAAAAATGTGTTCATCAGGAAACTCTTCTTTTATATGACTAGACTAAAGAGGAGGGTTCTCTAATCTAGACAAATGGTCAGCTACCTGATTTTCTATTCCTTTTTTGTCTTTTATCTCAAGGTCAAACTCTTGGAGAAGTAAAATCCATCTTAACAATCTAGGTCGTGCATCTTTCTTTGCTAAGAGGTATTTTAAAGCTGTATGGTCAGTAAAAACAGTGACCTTGGTTCCTATCAAATAGGAATGAAACTTATCAAAAGCAAATACTACTGCCAGTAGTTCCTTTTCTGTTGTGGCATAGTTGAGTTGAGCTTCATTCAATGTTCTACTGGCATAGTTAATGGGACGGAAAATTTTATCTTTTCTCTGGCCTAAAACAGCTCCAACAGCTATATCTCTAGCATCACACATGACCTCAAAAGGTTGGTTCCAATCAGGGGACACAACTACAGGGGCAGATGATAATTTCTCCTTAAGAGTGTCAAAAGCTTTCATACAATCTCCTAAAAAATCAAACTTAACATCTTTCATCTAAAGGTTAGTCAACAGTTTGGAAATCTTTGAAAAATCTTTTATGAACCGTCTGTAAAAACCTGCATGACCTAGAAAACTTCTAATGCCTTTAACAGTTGTGGGAGGGGGTAATCCTGCTATAAGATCAATTTTTGCCTTATCAACTTCTATCCCTTTAGCAGTGATTTTATGTCCTAAAACAATTCCCTCAGTAACCATAAAATGACATTTCTCCCAATTAAGAATCAAGTTTGTCTCTTCACATCTCTTAAGAACTAAGGTCAAGTGATTAAGACAATCTTCAAATGTTTTACCAAAAAGGGTGAAATCATCCATAAAAATTTCCAAAAATTTTTCAGTCATGTCTGAGAAAATAGCTGACATGCAACGCTGAAATGTAGCAGGTGCATTACACAAACCAAAAGGCATTCTCCTATAGGCATAGGTGCAATTGATATCTGGTTATACCCTGAATATCCATCAAGAAAACAGTAAAAACCATATCCTGCTACTCTTTCTAACATTTGATCAATTAATGGTAAAGGAAAATGGTCTTTTCTTGTGGCATCATTAAGACGCCTGTAATCAATACAGACTCTCCATCCTGTCACTGTTCTTGTAGGTATGAGTTCATTATTTTAATTTTTGACAACTGTCATACCTCCTTTCTTTGGTACCACCTGTAACAGGACTTACCCAAGGGCTGTCAGAAATGGGGTAAATAATACCTGCAGCCAAAAGTTTTATTATTTCATTTTTCACAACTTCCTGCATTGCTGGATTCAATCTCCTTTGGGGTTGGACTATTGGCTTGTAGCTATCCTCCATGAGGATTCTGTGTGTGCAAATAGCTGGACTAATGCCTTTGATGTCTGCTATAGTCCACCCTAAGGCTCCTTTGTGTGCTGTCAGTACTTCAATCAATTTATGTTCCTGTTCTGCAGTCAGAGAAGATGAAATTATCACAGGAAATAATTCAAGCTCAAGATAAACATACTTCAAATGGGAAGGGAGAATTTTGAGTTCAATTTTTGGTTGAGCATTTTCTGATAGCATTTCTCTTTCTTCTTCAGAATCCATTTTCCAATATTTTAGCTTCACTTCTAATTGTCGGATCATCATCCTGTCTTGTGCCAGATCGGGCCAAGCATCTTTCCATTGAGTCTAAAATCAAATGATCATCTTTGAATTCATCTACAAGATCACTAATCATGTCAATTGAAAACCAAGAAGATGATGTCTCATCGCCGGAAAATTTTAGAATCTTGTGCATATCAAAAATGACTATTTCTTCGTCTACTCTCAAAATTAGTTGTCCTTGATGGACATCTATAATTGCTTTGCCTGTAGCAATAAAAGGTCTACCCAAAATTATTGGCTCATCAGGACATTCTTCCATTTCAAGTACTATGAAATCTACAGGGAAAACAAATTTATCTACTCTCACAAGCACATTTTCAATAATTCCCTTAGGTTTCTTAGTACTTTGATCAGCAAATTGAAGAGAGACAACAATATTTTTTATGTCACCAAGATCCAATTTTCTAAAAATAGAAAATGACATCAGATTTATTGAAGCTCCAGAATCACAAAGTGCTTTTTCAAAATATACTCCTCCCAAAGTGCATGGAATTGTAAAACTGCCTGGATCGCCAAGCTTTTGTGTAGCTTATTTTGAAGTATAGCACTACATTTTTCAGTAAGCATTACCACAAAAACTTCTTCTAATTTCCTTTTGCTTGACAAAATTTCTTTTCAAAAATTTAGCATATGAAGGAATTTGCAATAAAGCATCAGTGAAAGGAATATTAATGTGAATCTGTTTCAGAATTTCCAAAAACTTTGCAAATTGACTATCAAGCTTTTCTCTTTTCATCTTTTGTGGAAAAGGGATTGTCACAGGGAGAGGATTTATTATTTCAAAATTCTTTTCATCTTTTTTCTTGATTTCATTCTCTTCTGATTGATCAGATGGCATTTCAACATTCTTACCCTTTGCTGCCTGGTGTTCAAAATGGTTCTTTTCCTGTCTGTCAGCATATGGATCATCAAGATTCTTACCGGACCGTAAGGCGATGACCTTAAGGTGTTCCTTTGGATTTTTTTCCATATTGCTTGGTAAGGGACCTTGAATCTTTTCTAAAACAAGAGTTGCCAATTGGCTTACCTGAATTTCCAAGTTTTTGAGGGTTGAGTTTTGGCTTTCCATCTTTTCATCAGTGGCCTTAATTTACTTGTGCAACAAGTCATCAAGACTTGAATGAGCTTGTTGAGGCCTTTGCTAATATGAAGCTGCTTGTTGATATGGCCTGAAATTCGATTGCCCACGATTTTGATTTTGGTATCCAGGTGGACCCTGTGTTGGTTGCTTCTAGAAGCTTTGAGAGTTCTCAGCACCATTTGGATTGCTCCACTGAAATCCTGGAAGTTTATTTGCCATTGGGATTCCAAAAGGGTACGGCTTGTAACCGATGACATTAGCCTGCTCATCATTCTGATTAATTGCTTGGCATTCATGGTTAAGATGGTTTCCTCCACACATGTCACAAGCCTCAGACTGAATTGGTTATTGTGCATTCACCTGAAAAGATTCAAACTTTTGTGCCAAGGAGGCAATCTGTTGTGTTAGTGTATTAAATGCATCTGCCTGATTTACTGTGGCTGCCTTTTGATGGTTACACGATCAGATGGCCACTGGATAGCATTCTCAAAAATTTCATTCAACAATTGCAATGCTTCTTCTGTGGTCTTTCCCATTATGGAACCTCCTACAGCTACATCTATCACATTTCTAGAAGAACGTGTTAGTCCATGATAGAAAATATATAACTGCATATGTTCAGGAATGTCATGATGTGGACATTTTCTTAACATTGATTTTAATATTTCCCATGCTTGATAAACTGACTCAATGTCAGTCTGCAAGAAATTAGAAATATCTTGTCTTAACTTTGTTGTTTTAGCAGGGAAAAATATTTGTTCAAAAACTTTTGTGTCATCTGGTCCCATGTGGTTATAGAACCTCGAGGCAAACTTCGCAACCAAGTCTTGGTATCTCCTTTTAAAGAAAAAGGAAATAGCCTTAACTTGATTGCTTCAGGAGGCACTCCATTATATTTAGCAGTTTCAACTAGTTCCAAGAAATCAATTAAATGACTATGTGGATCTTCACTTTGATCACCAGTAAAGGTGCAAGACTGTTGAATCGTTTGAATTAGGCCAGTCCTAATTTCAAAGTTATTGGCTGCTACAGGTGGGTTTCTGACACTAGATTCACAATTAAAGTGGTCTGGCCTAGCATAATCCCTTAGGATTCTGTTTGCTGGTCTTGGTGCCACTTCATCAAATTGATCCTCTACATGGACTGGTGGTGGAATTCCCAATGGGTTATTGTTATCTCCTAGTTGGTGCTCCGTTTTATCAAAAATTATGCTTTGAGAAGATGATGGTTGTCCTTTCCTGTGCAATCTCAAAGATCTTTCAATTTCAGGATCGTAAATGACTAACTCTTTATTAGAAGAGCGGGTCATAAACTACCTAAATTTTTTAATTAAAGTAAAGAAAGTTAAGAGTTAGTTTTTCTAAAATAGTAGTAATGACCGCATAATACTATAAATGGAATAGTAGAGAAGTAATAGTAGTATTTGAGAAAAGAAAAAGAAAATAATAATATTGTTAATAAAAGAAGACGAGAAATTTGGTATATAGTTAGTAGGTAAGAAAAGTAGTAGCAGTAGTAGTGAAAAAGATAGATAACATATTAATCCTAGTAGTGTAATACTTAGTGATAAGAAAAAAATTAGTAGTAAAGAACACTTTAATGATGATAAAAATAGTTGAAGACAATATATTAAAAATAAAACAATAATATGATAGTGTTACTTTTATAGTTATAATAATAAATATGATATAGAAAAAAAAACAGTTTGTGACAATACTAATAATAAGAGTAGGCAGTAACTTTAACAATGAGAAGAAGTAATACCATAGTACTATTACTAGACAAAAGTACTTGCTATTTGTATCAGTGGCGGTAGTAATGAAGGTTCAAAGAAAATATATATATATATATATATATATATATATATATATATATAGACAATGACCAAAAAAAAAAAAAAAAGAATGAAGTATGATACAGTAGGTAGAATTACTAATAATGATGTAACCCTATACAATAAGAAAATAGTAGCATGTAGTTAACAACAGTGATATATTATATATAGAAGTAGTAGTGACAATAGAACTAAAAAAAAAAAAAAAAAAACCGAAGTACTAACTTCTTGTTGTAGATGTATGGTATGTAATAATAGTACTTACAACAATGACGGGAGAAAAAGATGATGAGATAGATAGTACCAGACGGGAATAGTAAGTAGTACCAGAGAAAGTAGTAAGTTGTATTAGGAGTGACAAGTAGTTAAAATAATGATAGGGAAAATGGTGATAGGAACAATGATATGATACAGTAATCAGTGTAATAAGTGCTGACAGTGAAAAAATATAAATCTTTTTTTTTTTTAACAATACTACTAATAAATAAAACGTTTGCAACTAATGATTATCCCAATAAATTACTAGTAAAAAAAAAACTAAAAGAAATAAGTAATGATAGTAGTACCTTTAATAAATCAAGAGGTACTGCTATTAAACATAATGGAAAGAAAAGAAAATGATGAAAATCAAAATAAGAGGTAATGATACTTCAGAGAGGAAAAAAGGAAAAAAATAAAAGTTATAATAATGCTACAACAGTAGTAACGTTAATAATAGAAGTAGTGGTAGGAGAAAGATAATACTATAATGTATTAAAAGATGATAATAAAACAAGTACTGATGGTTATAATATTAATAAAATAATAGTAGTAATAATATAGTTAAAACAGAAGACACGAAAATGATAAAAATAGTAGGTATTGTAGACAATGAAAAAAAATGGTAAAGTAAAATGTTTCACTATTAGAATATGGTAAAGGATATAGTATAGTGTCAGTAGAGAAAGGTAGTAATATTAATTAATATAAACTAAAGAAAGAAAAAAAAACGTTAGAAGGAGAAGCAAAATTGTTAAAAGCAGTAATCATTATAAACATTATTAGAGGTTACTATTAGGTATAGTTATAGTAGTATTTAGTAGATTAAGTTAATAGTAATTGTATTAATAAGTCCTCAAATAAGTAATCAAATATTTAGTCCGAAGTAGATGTACGCCAATCCCCGGCAACGACGCCAAAAATTTGACGAGGTCCAAAGTACATAGGAATTGTCTGCTCGTTCTTGTCAAATTCTAATATAGTTTAAGATATCGTCCCCATAGAGATTGGGTATTCTATGCTACGGGCTTGTAGTATTTGAATTACTATTTGAGAGAGTCACATTGATGAAAAGTGAGTTTTTAGTTTAAATTTACTTAAATTAAAATAAAGAACTTCTGAAAGATTTCAAATTTAAAATGAGTTGGGAATCGTTTAATTCACTTGGTAATACTTATAATAATTATCTCAGTTTTGACATGTATTTCTCTTAAGAATAATTGTTTATTGCTAATTCAATTATATTTTGTTCACTAAGAAAATAATCAATTATTAACACTCCGTGAAGTTATGCATATTAATCAAATTATAACTAGTGACGATTAAACCGAAATATTTTTCTTGCCTGAATTTTGCTAAAAAAGTAGTAAAAACTTCGTGAGAATATTTTTATGGAAAATCAATAATCTTACCTACAACAATTCCTCCGTGAGAATTAAAACTGAGGTAAACAAGATTACAGACTTAGAAAAATAGTTTTTACTCTACTACTTTATTCATCAGTTATTATACATTGATTTTGCTCCGTGAGAATTACAAAACTAATATAACAATAACCTAGAGATAAAATAAACGGATGTGAAAATAAAGATTTAGTAAAAACTATAATTCCAGCACAGTGTTAAGATGTGATTAAAAACTTCAGGCTAAGCATGTATCAAAACTGAGATAAGTATTATAAATATTACCGAGTTTCATCAACTATCCCAATAAAAGAGATTACTCCATTATGGAGTAAGAAAAACTTTAAAAATATAAAAACTAGGAAGAAGTAGTATTTCTTCTACAAAAGAAAACTACAAAAGCTTAATGTTATAAAAGACAAAGAAAGAAAAAGAGCAAGAGAAAGTAGTTCTCTGCAAGATGAATTGGTGCTTTCCATACAAAGTTTGGCCTTTATTTATAGAGAAGATTCCATGCCAAATTTCTACCTAAGATGCCATATCTTAAGGTGGTAGAAACTATTTCAAGATGGCCAAGGTGAGTTGAGTTTTGATGACTTTTTCATACGTAGCTTCATTCCATAAACTTTCTTCCGTTTGCGCTTTTATTCTTCAGCGTAAAACAATTCACGGACATTACTATCAGTGTTATAATCACACTATGAATAATGTAATCATCAATAGCCATTCCCTTATTTTTCTTCACCTTGAATAATTTCTTCTTCCTGCAAAATATGTTAGAAAATATGCGAGAGATGGATATATTTATTCACGTTTTATTTAAAATACTTAATATTTAACTATAAAAATATATCAATAAAGTATATCCATCACTTACCCATATCCGCTAGATAAATCCATTAAGGATAGTGAATAGAGTGTGCTTCAAGTACATAACATACCACTGTATCTCTCTAATATTCAATTTTTGAGCTAATGTCATCAATTTCAATTTCCCTAATTCGCTTCTCCCATTGTATTTCAGGATAAACATACTCTAGCTTAAATCCAACATTTGCTATTTTCGATATATCAAAATTCTCCCATATTGAAGATTTTAGGTTCTGCAATTTTACATGAGCTAAGATCATTCAATTCGACTTCATCTGCCTATGATTGTTTCTTAGTAGATTGTGTGGATTGTACGACTTCTTCCCATTCAGCCATCTTCTCACTTGAACTGATTGCTTTTCCTGTGTCAAGAATCCTTTTTTGTATTGAAAATCTAGCCCGTAACAGTATTGGGGTACAATCAGCAGACTACATCTTCGAAGAAGCAATGTTCAAAATAAACGATACTAAGTGCCTTGGGCAAGATGGGTATAGTAGTGATTTTTCAAAGAAACATGGAGTATTGTTGGACATGATCTTACTGATCTTATCTTAGACTTCTTTATAAGTGGAAAGCTGCTACAACAATTGAATCCAACCATGATAAGAATGATACCAAAAGTGCCAAACCCTGTGAATACATGTCAATCTTCCTGTAATGTCCCTTATAAATACATCTCAAAGTTGTGCATGAAATTGAAGAGGGTGCTACATGCTCTTATAACCAGTATCCAGGGAGCTTTTGTATAGGGAAGATCACTTGTGCACAATGTGTTGCTATGTCATGACCTTTTTAGACATTACAATAGAAAGTCTACACCAAGGTGGTTAATGAAGATTGAGTTGAGGAAAACATATGATATGGTTTGGTGGGAGTTCATTGAGGAAATGCTGAAAGGATATGGATTTACTTGGAATTCAGTCAATTGGTTAGGACCTGTGTAACATCCACTAAATTCTTAGCCCAAGTGAAAGGGCATGGATACTTTGAGAGAAAGAGGGGACTGAGGCAAGAAGATATAGGACCTGTTTGTCCATACAATTTTTTTTTTTTTTTTACTTTTTTTCAAAAAAGTTTTAAAACATATATTTGTCCATGAAATCTTGTTGTGACTTTTTCAACTTTTTTTCTGAAATACAGTTTTTGAAAAAACTAAAAAGTGGTTTAGAGCACTTTTTCAAGTTTTTTTCAAAAAGAGTTTTTTCTTCTCTCACAAAACTCTACACTTTTTCAAGTGAAATGTATGTCCAAACACAAATTCAACTTCAAATTAATATTTTTCAACTCAACTTCGAAAATACTTTTTTCAAATCTATGGCCAAACGGCCACTTAATCTCTCCACTATTATTTGTCTTAGTTATGGAGTACTTATCAAGAACTCTAGACAAGATAGCTCGACTATCTGACTTCAGGTTTCATCCTATGTTCAAAAGATTGAAGTTGACACATCTTATATTTTCTTATGATCATATAATCTTCTGCAAGGCTAATGAAGCATCTGTCAAGAGGGTTATGGAAAAAGTATTGTATCACTTTACAAGCAATACAGGTTTAATAGCTAACTTAAAGAAGTCAAGCATCTTCATAGCAAGGGTGGGGGAAGAGGTAAAAACCAGATAACAATTACAGATTTCTCTTTGGGGTCTTTCCCAATTAGAAATTTGGGACGCCTACTATCCCCCAAGAAATGGAACAAGCTGGACTATCATCAACTCACTGAAAAACTAAAGGTTGCATCCTCTAGGCATCTCTCTTATGCTGGTCGATTATAAATTATTAACTTTGTACTATTTGTGTTGTATAATTTTTGGGGTGAAGTTTTCATACTCCCTCAAAGTATCATAAAGGTTGTGGATAACAAGTGCATAAAATACCTTTGGGGAGGGCCCGGGGGGGGGGGGGGGGAGAATCCAACATTGATAAAATGGGAAACAGTATGCAAAACATGTAACTTGGCTTCGGTTGGAAAACTTATATGGGCAATTGTAGAAAAGCATGATGTACTGTGGGGTAAGTGGATCCATAAAGTCCATTTGAAAAATGACATTGATTTCTAGCAGTATAATCCGCCAGTTGATAGTAGCTATTATTGGAGGAAGCCGCACAAGGTTAAATCTAAAATCAGCTCCTGGTATGTAAATGGAAGATTCAGTATGACACCTAATGGGCAATACTCGTTGTTTGAGGTCTATTATGCATTATTGAGAGAGAGGCAAGTAACGAGTACTGCAGACTTAATCTGAAATGTAGTGATGATGCCTAACATCGATTTCTGTTGTGGCTAGCTTCAGATGGAAGGATGTTAATGTAGAGAATAGGGATTACCTATGTGTCTTACGTGATAACAATAGTCTTAAATCAGCTTCTTACCTATTTGTTGATTGTAATCGGGCAAAAGAAGCATGGATGATGCTGACAAGGTGGCTAGAGATTGGAATGAAAAGAAAAGAGATTGGAGACTGCTTAAGAAGCATAAAGAGGAAAAATTGGAAGCAGTTCCAGAAGGAAGTAGTGGCTGCTAAGTCTGAAAATCTTTGGAAGTTAAATAGAACTAAGGGAAATTAGGGTTGGGATGCTACAAGAATCGAAGAAAGCCAGGAGAAATAGGAGTTTTGTGCAAAATGTTCTTAGACATATTTTTTTCTTATTTGATGATTGTATACAGTTTTCTTGAGGCCCGAGTCTAAGTCGAGGTAGACCAAGACAAAAAGTGCTCTTAGATTGTAAAAAATTGATTGTTAATGATAATTTCACTTGTTATTACCAAAAACAAGTGTGTCATTCTTTTTGGGACATGCCATAAAAAAAGTGTGTCACATAAATTGAAACAGATGGGGTATAAGAATTTCAACTCTAAGCTAATTCGACAGATGATATTTGGCAATATTCGCCTAGTTTACCTTAATATTTCCTTGCATTTTGGTACTTTATGCGCTCATTATATATGATAATTGTGATTCTTGCACTCACTTATCGTGTTTGTGATTTTAGGAATGGCTTGGATGAATTCGAGGCAAAAACAATCAAAATGGAGTAAAATACTTTGAAAAATAATGCTTGGACCAAAGTGATGATTCAGAAGCTATTTTGAAGGCAAAGCCTCCAAGAAAGACCATAAGATTAGAAGTTGTTTTGAGAGCAAAGCTTCAAAGATAGCCATGAATTTGGAAGCTATACTGGAAGCGGGGCTTCCAAGAAAGTTTCGAGTCTGGCTAGAATAAAGTTTTGCAAACTAGTCTAAAATTTGGTTTAGCTTATCCTAGCACTTTTTAAACAATAAAAAACCCTATTACTCACGTTTTTTAAGGGAAAATCAGACTTTGGAGCAAATATTGAGTTCTTAACACATTGAACCAAGGGTTTAATTCTTTTACTACATCTATTACAATATTCAATCTTTCTTTCATGAATTATTGTTTTGTTGTCATGAATATCCGTAGCTAAAAATGTCGTTCTAAGGTTAGGGTAATTACATGAAGGTTGATGTTTGAAAGTTAATTTCTACCTATTGATTTACCATTATGGATTGTTTATTTTTTCTTGAGCATAATTGTTTGGTTATTAGGGCGCAATAATTGAACACTATCTACGGTTCTTAAGTTGAACTCGACAGACGGAATTTATGAACACATATAAGAAAGTATAGGACTTGATTATGAACCTGGGCATCAGGGAATCGATTTACAGATAAGATATACATATACCTATCCGCCTTGCTTAGCTAAATACAAAATTCTTTAATGCATGCATATGATTTAATTCTATAGAAATATAGGTGTTAGAGTAGCTTGCATAGAGTCGTGAAGAATTGACAAGTTTTCATGAATATATTTAACCTGTTAGATGGAAATCTAGGAAATCAAGAAGTGGAATCAACTGGATTGTTTGTCACTCTAACTCTGGATCGTTTCTCTCTTATTGATAACAACTCATAATTTGCTTGCAATTACTTGACTCCATTCACTTGCTTTTAGTTATTGTTTGATTTTGTTAATAAAAATTACAACCATCATCAAAAAAGAACCCTGAATAGTTTTTAGAAATTGTTTACTAGAATACAATTATTACAGTAGTCCTCGTGAGAACGATACTCAACTCACTACTTTATTACTTTTCGACCGCGTATACTTACGTGTGCATTTGGGAGCAACAAATTTTTGGCATCGTTGCCGGAGATTAAATAATTTAATTTTTTTTTTACAATTTATTATTTCTATTCAAGTTTTATTTTTGTTTTGAGTTCTTGTGCTATTTTAGGTATTAGGTTTCTCTTAGACAAATAAGGGCAGAAGAAAGAGCTTTGGTTGTGCGAGATGTTGCTCTCCCCAGTTTGGAGGGAGTAGCCTCGAGCATTATTAAGCCTGAAATTACTAGGCATTTTGAAATTAAGTCCGGTATGATACAATTGCTGCATGCGACTGAGCAATATGCTAGGTTACTACACGAGGATCCACAACAACATATCTAGAACTTCTTGGAGATAAGTGAAACCTACACACCAGCAAGCATCTCAACTGATTATGTTCGATTGATACTATTTCCATTTTAATTGATTGGCGCAGCAAGGAAGTGGTTAAAGGATGATAAGCCTCGGTCTATCACAACTTGGGATTATTTAGCTAAGAAATTTTTGGCTAAATTCTATCCATCTGCCAAAACAGCCAGAGTAAAGAGTGAGATCATGTCTTTCAGACAAAAAGACGGAGAGTCATTATATTCAGCCTGGGGGAGATTCAAGTCATTATTGAGAGATTGCCCGCACCATAACCAGTCAAATGAAGTGTTAGCCCATACTTTCGTGGAAGGCTTGAATGTCTATACCAAGATTGTGGTGGATGCTGCTTCTGGAGGCCAAGTCTTGGCCTTGGCCTTAAATTTTTAATAAAATATATAAATTGTTAGATAAATTTTCTCAAAGCAATCCGTAAATGTATCTTGGTTTACTTTCAGAGCAATCCTGAAAAATATTTTTGGAAAATAGAGCAAGTTGATGATGGAAAAATATTTACGAAGTTGAAGAAAAATTCCCCTAAAGACAAGAAGAAAGTAAAAGTTCGCCGCAAAAAGAGGAGACGTAAATGTTGGACTTGGGCTTAAGAGTGTCGTCGTGCCACAGCATCAACTAAGGCGCTTCTCGGGAGGCAACCCGAGCTTTGTAAGTAAGAAAAAGATAAAAACTAGAAAAAGAGTCGTGTCGTTACGTTAAATCAAGCGCTTATTGGGAGGCAACCCAAATTTTATTGTTTTTGTTGTTTCATTTTTGTAACATTACATAGTCTTTTTTCTCATTTTTGTAGGGTTCGGGATCTCGGATGTTAAGTCTAAAAACTTAGAAAAAGGTGTAGAACCACTAAGGTGAAGTTGTTGCATAACACTGGAGGCCATACTGGAAGCACCATCATCCATGATACCATATGCCAAACTCAAAGTTAAAAAAAAGGTGTCCAGCAGAGTTGAAGCATCGCCTCCATAACAACTTCAACTAAACAGTAACTCCAGATTTGTTGGGGGAGTTTACTAAAACGTCGCTCTGATATGGCTTTCAAAGTTTGCGACACTTAGTGTTTTTCTTAAGTCCAAATCTGAGTAGAAAGGGGGCAGGCGACGCTTCCATCATCGCTTGGTTAGAACAGTACGCTCCAAAATGGGTGAAGCTTTTATCAAGCGTCACTCTACTGATTGCTCCCAGGTAAGTTTTCTTTTCTTGAAACATAAAATCATAATGATCCCTCCCATCTTTTCCCCTGTTCAAACACAAACAACAGAACAAAACAACCTCAGGTAAAATAATATTTCTTCCTCTTTGAAGCAATCACACCTCTCCAGTATAATCCAATCTTTCAACATTGCTGGTAAGTCTCCTCACACTTTCCCTTTTACTCTCGATACTGCTGCTATACAGTAACAGTCGCCCCTTCCCTTTCACCCCTTAGGCTTGATTAGGTCTTATGTTAATTGAATCCTTGTTGGGTCTTTGTGTAAACATTATGAAACCCTTGTCGGGTGATTGGATTGTTATTGATAGAGAGAAAGTCCCATGAAAATTAGGATGGTTCTTCCCCTCCAAATATTGGTGAACTCTGAATATAGAAAAAATGCACACAACATGTTCAAAAAAATGTTTCAGTGAGTAAAAGTTGACTTTTTTTTTGCGAATTCTTGAATATCAAAATTATATATAGGCATAAATTGAATATTATATTAATTGACATGATTGAATTGGTGGCTTCTGTGCTAAATTTGGATAGAAAGTGAACTAGTGTAAGCCATGGCCATTGTCGTACACGACTAGTGCTAGTTTTGGCATGTAACTTTTCCCGCTGCCATCTAGTCTTCTTTTGGTTAGTTTAGTTAGTTTATTAGCTTACTTCCTTTATAGTATGATTAGGAGTTAGTGTGGGGTCGTTGTGGTGCCCCATTAATTCTTGTTTGTATAGTACATGCTTTGCAGGTTTTGGCTATGTCGAGCTCAAGTTTAGGGTGCCCGAACCCTTAATGCTTGATCATGACATGTTGGGGGAAGTCTGAGTACCCGTGCTCTTAATATGTTTGGTTGGTTCGTGATGAAGATGACATTACTCCAAAGCGCCAAAGGCTAGGCCTTCAAGGAAGTTCCTCTAACTCTTTAATTTTAATTTTATCGCATTGAGGACATTGCTCGTTTAAGTGTGGGGTGAAGGAATTCCCAAAATTTTGACGTTGTGGATGACTTTACCGTTAGCACTTTTTTTGTAGCAATTTTTATTTTTATCAGTTGAGTTTATTTTTATGTGCTTCTTGCTTTAAGATATAAAAAATGAAAAAATTTAGAAAACTAATGAAAAATTCCAAAAAGATTTTATTTTTTATTTTAGTTGGTGGTATATGTCATCCGGTCCGTGATTTTTTTTTAATGTGATATGTTGGTATTTTTGCGCGTATTTGCAACTCTTTTAGACTAGCTTTCATGTCCTAAAGTTTTTTTATTTGAGTAAATTTTATATTTATCTCCATGTTTCAGGGTATCAAAGAGAATTAGTGTACAAAGCCAAAAGAATAAAGAAAAGAGCAAAAACAAGTGTACTTTGGCTACATTTTGAGGAACAGGGTGATAGGAAAGCAACTTGATCGGCGCCTCGCCGAATCACCGGCCGAAGGAGGAGAGAGTTCAAGAGCTCAGCAAGTTCCATTGAAGCAAAGAGGCGGACCGCCAGTTGAATTGTTGAATGCTCTCTGCGACGCCGCAGAAGAATATGCGGCTCCGCCGACCATTATAGTGAGCTCAAGAAATATGCGAACTGATGAAGTTGTCCGCCGCTGGAACTGCGACTCTGCCGGACCTGCTCCGTCGAATAAGATAAAAAGAGGAGTTAGAATTGCCTTCGGCGACCTCACACTTCAATAGGCAGCCCGCCGAAAAATCGGTGGTCTAGTGTAAATAGGCTATTATGCCTCCGAGAAATATATATCTTTTTCAGCTTAGAATACACTTATTACACTTTTAAATATTCTTGGAGGCTAAGGAATGGTTCTAACTTGATTCTTTTGTAAGGATTTCATTTCTTAATCTATTCTTTATATGATTCTTGTCATTTCATCTCTTACCATGTTTGTGTTAGACCCTAATATGAGGAGCTAAACTCATAATAAAGATTTATTCATGATGACTTGATTGTTTTGACTTAAAACTTGTTTTTAATCTTCTAAAATTTATGGGTTAAGGTGAATCTAGTTCTCTATCGTACTTTCATCAACTAGGGTTTGAGGCACGGCCGTACTTGAACTTAACCCTACTTTTCTTTCATCACCCTAACGGAGTTGAAGGTGTAGGCTAATGGAAACAAGCGATCATTTAGGTTACATTAGCTACGGCCTACACAATCTAAAGGGAAAAGATCTAAAGAGGTCATCCGCTCGGGTCTTTGGACTAGGGTTTCTCGCACCCTATTATTTGACCCTAACGGGCTTGATGAGGTAAATCCTCCTTATCTCTAATGGTGTTTGAGGAATACAATTGTGGTCTGACCATTGACATTACCCATATGATTTGTAGGGTTAAAGCAAGAGTTTGTTAAAAGAATCTTGTCGGAATGAGTAAACCCCTAGCTCATTCTCCATATTTACAAATATTCTAAAGTGTTGAGTTAATTTTATGCTCTTAGTGTTAATCGTTAGTCGTAGTTGTAGTTAATTCAATTTTTATCAATTTATACCTAGGAATAGACGAACAATTCATAGAACTCGTTACTATTCAATGTAAGACTAATAGATTACAAGCTAGCTCCCTGAGGAAATCGACCCCAACTCCTAGTTGGGTACTACTATCTTTGACGATCGCCCCACACCTTTATAGGTGAGTGGATTGAGCATGAATCATTATGGCCTCGGCTTTTTTCCATGGTTATACCTTTGAATCGGGTAATTTTTATTTTTAGGAGTACTGTAGTATTAGTTAGTAGAATATTTTAGGAAAATGATAAAATGCTAGGTTCCTTTGGTTTGTTTGATACCGGTGAATTTAGACTTGAGCATGTACTAATTGTGAATCCTTTTTTATATAAAAATTTTGATGCATCCCCAGAAAAAATTGGAATGACCTTCTTGAGACTCTTAAGTTCAACTACGTGACTCTTTTGTATACCATGGTGCTTTATTGCTTGATTTTTAAAGTTGGACCTTCTTTGCTTTAAACTAAGGGTTGGAATGGAATCGTCTTGAGTGAACTATGTGCCATGTGTGATATGGGATAGTTAATTGTGTTCCGTACTTG
Source organism: Petunia axillaris subsp. axillaris (assembly GCA_029990575.1). Lineage (NCBI taxonomy): Eukaryota > Viridiplantae > Streptophyta > Magnoliopsida > Solanales > Solanaceae > Petunia > Petunia axillaris. The sequence goes on along the minus strand of JARKNS010000001.1, from coordinate 2,927,289 downwards.
CATATTGATGTCTAGAACTTACCCCGTGTGTATTCAAAGAAAAATCCTAGGGTTTCTCTATTCGAAAGATGATACAGGTGTTTTTTTAACAAGCCTTGATTAGCCTACCCTTATATATTTACCCTTAGTAAGCTCTTTTGGGCATATTGACCTTTTTATTGGCACCCACATTACAAGCCTTACTCTTTGTGTTTTTAATTATCATCTTTTTGACCCTTACTCCTTAAAGCACTTTAATGGCGAAATATTTGATGTTTATAGAGCTGTGGTTGGAGAAATTGGGTGGTTTTTTAGTGAAACCAATAAAGAAAAGATATGGTGTAGTTTGAGAAAAAGTTCATTATCAAGGGTTGAAGAAAAATTGAAATGAAAGCAAAAGAAAAAAAGATGAAAAGAAAGAAAATGAAAAAAAATAGAGAAAACAAAAGAAAAAAAATCCTTGCTAATGTTGTGCAAAAAGTGAAATTAAAAATAGCTTAAATTTGAAAGGGAGTTCTTGAGTGTATGTTGTGTGGTTGCTTGGTTGGTTTTGAGAATAATTGTGAAAAAAATAAATTGAAAGTGGTGTATTAAAGTTCTTAGGGAGGTAGTCACTACTTTATCCATATATATACTGCCCGTTCTTTAGCCTACATTACAACCCTTAAAGTCTTAGTTAATCCCGAATTGGGGCGAGCTTACATTAGTGGAGTCCTACATTATGGGCAAGCCTATGGTATGTCGTGTGTGACACGTGAACTTCTTTGTGAGAGCAAGTGAATTTTTTCTATATTATGTCCCCAAATTTGTTCTTGAAATTTATTCTTTGTGTGATTTTTGGGACACTTTCTTGATTCATTGATTTTGGGTGAGGGCACATGGTTTGTGAAAGATAGGTGAAGTTATTAGACTTCTTGGTTGACCAAATGAGTGTGATTTTGTGAAAATTTGGTTCTAAGGAGTCGGGTTTTGAAATTGAGATGTTTCGAGTTGGTTGTTCTAGTGTTTAAAATATGATGAATTTTTGGCATGTTGTGGGTCACATGGTATGTATTTATGCTCTTGTCTAATGATCGATATCAACCATAACCATTGGTAGACCTATTCTGTCGAGTGTTGGGATTGAATTGGGAATTTGTTCTTGCTGATTGCTCGAGGGCGAACAAAGACCTAAGTGTGGTGTGGTGGTATTTGACGATATTCGCCTAGCTTACCTTGATATTTCCTTGTATTTTAGTACTTTATACGCTCATTATATCGTGTTTGTGATTTTACGAATGGTTTGGATGAAATTCAAGGCAACAACAATCAAAATGGAGCAAAATACTTTGAAAAGCAAGGCTTGGACCAAAGTGATGATTCGGAAGCTATTTTGAAGGCAAAGCCTCCAAGAAAGCCTTGAAGATTGGAAGTTGTTTTGAGAGCAAAGCTTCAGAGATAGCCTTGACTTTGGAAGCTACGCTGGAAGCCGTGCTTCCAAGAAAGCTTTGAGTCTGGCGAGAATAAAGTTTTTCCAACTAGTCTAGAATTTGGTTTAACTTATCCTAGCACTAAACAATATAAAACCCCTATTACTCACATTTTTTAGGGGGGAGGAGTAAGATTATGGAGCAAATATTGAGTTCCTAACATTGAACCAAGGGTTAGTTCTTTTACTTTATCTACTACAATATTAAATCTTTTTTCCTAAATTATTGTATTGTTATCATGAATATGCATAGCTAAACATATCATTCTAGGATTAGGGCAATTACATGAAAGTTGATATTTGAAAGTTGATTTCTACCTATTGATTTACTATTATGAATTGTTTATTCTTTCTTGGGCATAATTTTTTGGTTATTACGGCCCAATAATTGAATACTATCTATGGTTCTTAAGTTGAACTCGACAAAGGGAATTTATGAACGCACATAAGAAAGAATATGGCTTGATTGTGAACCTGGGCATCAGGGAATCGATTTGCGGATAGGATAGACATATACCTATTTGCCTTGCCGAACTAAATATAAGTTCTTTAATACATGCATGTGATTTAATTCCATAGAATATAGGCGTTAGAGTAGCTTGCATAGAGTCGTGAAGAATCGACAGGTTTTCACGAATATATTTAACCTGTTAGTTAGCAATCTAACTCTGAACCGTTTGGATTGTTTGTCGCACTACTGGAAAACTCAATTGGATTGTTTGTCGCTCTAACTCTGAACCGTTTCTCTCTTATTGTTAACAACTCATAATTTGCTCTAACTCTGAACCGTTCACTTGCTTTTAGTTATTCTTTGATTTTGTTAGTTAAAATTACAACGATCATTGAAAAGATCCCTGAATAGTTTTTAGGAATTGTTTACTAGAATACAGTTATTACATTAGTCCTTGTAAGAATGATACTCGACTCACTACTTTATTACTTGTCGACCACGTATACTTGTGTGTGCGTTTGGGAGCAACAAGAGAGGAAGTACAACTCCCTTCAAGATAGTATTGACTGCAAATATTGACAAAAATAAGGAAAAATATTTTTCTTCCTTGATTCTATTTTTCAATTCAAATATATACAATAAAATGATTATACGTTCAACAACTCATCAAAATTTGACAAATCATATAAACTGTAACTACAAGGGACTATCATAAATATTTTTGGATACACTTCAACACATGTTCAAACTAGTTTCTTTAACATGCATGAATTATAGATAACTAACAAATCCAGTCACCCATGCGACCCCTACACTCGGACGCCCATCATACGGGCACCTATACACACACAGGCACCCACGTAAATTTGGACTTAACTCACACCCCAAAATTTATCTCAAAGAGTGGAGGATTGCCCAAAACTCATATGGGCATCATGCCCTCCATTCCAATCGATGTGGGACTCCCACACTTCAGCACGCAACACATTCCAACACCCCTCCCCCACACGGCCAGTCATACCCTCATGGATGGCCCGTGGACCACATTCAAATGGGGTTCCATTCAAAGACAGTCTGCCTGCTCCGAGGCCAGGGTCTTTCCATGGCTCTGCATACCATAATAAATCCGGTCACCCATGCGCCCATCCACCCGGACACCAACACATCCAGGCGCCCATCACACGGACACTCATTCACACCCCAAAAGTTAGCTCGAAGGGTAGAGGATTGCCAAAAGCTCATATGGGCATCATGCCCTCCATTCCAATCGATGTGGGACTCCCACACTTCAACACATTCCAACACCCCCCGCACGGCCGGCCATACCGGCATGGAAAGCCCGTGGACCACGTGCTCAAAGGGAGTTCCATTCGAAGACAGTCCGCCTACTCTGAGGCCAGGTCTTTCCCTGGCTCTGGATACCATAATAAATTTGGTCACCCATGCACCCACACACCCGGACACCAACACATCCAGGCGCCAATTACACGGGCACCCACACACAAAGGTGCCAAATAAGGTTGGACCTAACTTACACCTCAAAAGCTAGCTCAAAGGATGGAGGATTGCTCAAAGCTTATATGGGCATCATGCCCTCCATTTTCAACCGATGTGCCCGCACTTCAACACACAGCACATTCCAACATTTACAATAATTAATTTCCAACATTCTCATAGGTATTGTTGATAGATGATCCTAATATCCTAATCCCATTTCTATCACCATAGTTAAGCCATATTTTATAAGTAAATGATTTTTTCCTTTATAATTGCTAATAACTATGAGTAAAAAGCAGAGTAGATCATATAAAATAACCGGCGATCTCTTGATCGACCCATTAACATAAGCTGAAAAAAGGGAAGCTTCTCATGAATGATTTAATTGTTGTGGTTTGATAATGTAGAATTTGTTTAGCGAGGCGTACACTTTATTCAGCATTGCGCGTTCCTGGTTGATTTTTTGTTCCACCATCGCCAAAGGTCACTACAGGTGAACTCAACTATTATAATATCATAGCACAATTTAACGGTGATATTGTTCATTTTGTACTCAAACTAACATGGCTTTAGAACGTACCATTTAACTATAAAGTCTATACTTGTTTCCTTAAATACCTAACTTCTATATCGAAGTGCGATTTGGTTTCCGTATTACAGGGGCAAAAATTTAAGAATTTCTTCGTCATTTTGACCCATAGAAGAAAAATGAGAAGGAAGATATAGAAAGAAATTGTTTGAGCAAAAAGCAGGTGGAGTTTACTTTATGAAATTACGTACTAAAATAACAAATACAATGCTGTTAAAGTGGTGGCATGCCTTACACGCAATGAATTTAGGTTTTTAATAAGTCAACTTACATGTGTTAATAGGTAAATATTAAATGCTTTGTTTCTTGGAGGAAGCAAAAGATTTAGAAAATTTCTAAGAATTCCCACTATATTTCTGTCCTTTTACATTTGTATGTGTATAGAAAAACAAAAAGAATGAGCAAGTCGTAAAATATAAACAAATAAAAAGGATAAGTCCACATTTCTATGTCACAGCAAAATGTGATTCAAACATAAACGTTCCTAATGCTTTGCTTCATAAGTGGCTATTCCTATAGAAACTTATATCATTGCTTTGATTAATATTTTTAACATATATAGCACTTTCTTTCAAGGTGTATCAGAAAAATGGGAAGAGGTATATGCTGCAAAACATATAATGGAACAAATCAGTTCATGTAAACTGAACCAAAATCTGATTTATATCCAACGTAGTATCAGAGAGAATTGAATAATAAGGGAAATTTTTTGAAGTTGTGCCTATCGTTTGCAATTTGCGTTAAATAATTATTCATTAATCACTTTTAAAATGCGCTCACTGTTAAAAATTGTCTGCATCGCACAAATTTGGTCTAATTTGGCTTACATAGTATAAGCGACCTAGGGGTGTGTACATATAAACATTTTCAATTGTGCACAAGTTTATTTGTGTTGCCTCTATGGTCATTAGACTTTGGGCAATAGGTCACCACGGGCACTTATTTATTTATTTTTTGTCTTTTTATGGTCACTCAATTTTGGATAATAGACCACCATGATCACTTATTTTTGTTTTGTCTTTCTATGGTCACTCAACTTTACCTTATTAACTCTCATGGTTATCCAACACAAAACTCTACAAACTTCCGTTAAGTATATGCTGACGTGACAGCTAATTTTTTTATGCAAATTACAGCAAATGAAAAAAGCTAAAATCATTTAGGACCAACTTACTTTAGACCCTACCCAGCTCCAATCCGAGTTAAACTTTGTCGTCTGACCTTGGCGAGTTAGCTGCATTCATGCATTTTATAAGCAGGAATTTTTATTTAAGTGCCGTAGATTTTTAGTTAATTATTAAGATATTTCACAGTTTGTTTAAGTAGTACTGCTTTTATTTATATACTAATTTTTTTATAGCTGATATTGATATCAATTTAGCAGATATGATAATAGCTTCAAGTTAATGTTAAATGAACTGCCTATAGCATATCATTTTGCTGGTTAAAATGGTTATGCTCTCTTGGTAGAAAGAAGTCATAGGCAACAGTTTGATAGGATATGTTGTAAAGAAGTTAATTATATGGTTACAATAGTTATGTTTTCTGTTGAAGAATTTAAATAATTTTACAATGGTTGATGTCTTCATTTTGCTTTGGACAATATATGTTCCCTTTTTGTTTAATGCTTTATTTTATTCCTTTCACTTCATAATGGTACAATAATTGTTACATATAATTTGTAGGATGAAATATGGAAAAGATAAAAGAAACAGAAAAAAGAAAAGCAAGTTGTTTTGCAGTAAAGAAGTTCTGCTAAATTCAATTCTTTTGATCGGTTTGGGGCTGAGTAGGGTCTAAAGTGGGTTGGTTTAATTTTTTCTTTTTCTGTAATTTGTATAAAAAATAAAGTTGCCACGTCAGCATATACTTAATGGAAGTTTGTAGAGTTTTGTGTTGAATGACCATGAGTTAACTGGTAAAGTTGAGTGACCATAGAAAAACAAAACAAAGATAAGTGACCATGTTAGCCTATTACCCAAAGTTGAGTGACTATAGAAAGACAAAACAAAGATAAGTAACAATGGTGGCCTATTACCCAAAGTTAAGTGACCATAGAGGCAATCGACTCCTGAAATGGGAGAGGAAGATGTGTTGATGGTGATTGAGGATGGAGGAGATGGTGCTATGGGCGACTATTGAGGGAGGTGGTGGAGGAGGGTTATGGGAGGGGGAGAGGAGGTAAATAGAGGTGGAAAATGTATTAATTGTAAGGGCGTGCTTGGTATAAAGGAAAATATTTTTCACGGAATTTTTTTTTTTGAAAAAAACAGTAAATTTGGAATGATTTTCCCATGTTTGGTATATTATCATAGAAAAAATATTTTCCAAAAAGGAAAAATAAAGAAAAAAGTAATTTTCCTATTCATAACACCCCCTCTCCCTCCCCAAACAAAGTTTTATACTAGGTATCCACAAACCTCAGCCCCTCACCCCTCAAACCCCAAACTTCCTCCCACTCCCTAAACCACACCAACCCCAACCCTCCCCCTTCACCTAATCCCATCTTCAAAACCCACCACAATGTCCAATTGTTAGAGGAAGCCGATGCCGATGCAGGCCAAATCGGAGATGCCGCGGACGCCGACGTCGGTTAAACCCGATGTCGCCGATGCTAGCGTCGTTAATAGAGAAGGATGCTGACGCAGTGGGGGTGGGTGCTTGGAGGTTAGGGGTAGAGTGGGGGTGCGTAGAAGGAATCAGGGAGGGAGTAGGTTTGGGGTAGAGGGAAGGTAGGGGGTATTCATAGGGGTTTTGGGGTGGGGGTGGGGATTTGGGGTTTTTGTTTGTGTTTAAGGAAAATGTTTTCCCTACAAATTTTATGGAAAACATTTTACTCCTTTTGAAAGAAAAAGAATAGTTTACAAAATTATTTTCTAAATCTTATATGACAACAAAATAATTGGAGGGGTCCAAAAACACCTGAACAAATACACCTGAACAATTAAAAACGTCATGTTACGTTATACCTTTGTGTTGCTTCCATTGAGTCCGTTGTTATTGATAAGGCATGGACGTAAATGAGCATATTATTAGCAATGACAACATTTATATTAACCATATTCCTATGTAGGACATAGATAGACCGAATTGCAAATGTTAGGAGCAAATTTCTAAATCTTTTCTTAATGAATTATAGTAATGTATATGGTGAAAGTTGATTGCAACTGAATATGGAATTCTAAGAGATCAATTAGAAAGGGACTAAAAAGTGAAAAGTGAAATACTCTTAGTCAATTTTTACAAGCCACTCGTAGTTTTACAGGGAAATTTTGATGTGTAGCCATTTTTGAACGCGCTCAATGAGTTTTATCCACTGTTTTAAAATTAATTGAGAAAGAGCCAAACGCGCGCACAGTTACGCTCCATTAGCGTTGGAATACACCCCACTAGTCTCGGTATTTTATACTGGGAGTTTAAACTAACATGTTCAAAGGTCCCATTATTTTGTTATGGGACTGAAGCTTCATATATAAAGTCTCTTAACAAAATAATGAGACATTGCACTAACATGTTCAAAGGTCCCATTATTTTGTTATGGAACTGAAGCTTTATATATAAAGTCTCATAACAAAATAATAGGACTTTGAACTATCATGTTCAAAGGTCCCATTATTTTATACTGGGGTTAGTTTACTGAAGCTCTATATAAAGTCACATAATAAAATACTGGTACTTTGAACATAACAGTATAAAAATACTAGGACTTGTTTGGAGATGGCTATTTCTCAGCGAATTTATTTTTGATGGCTACAAATACATTAGGGCGCGCCAAACAGGCCCCTACGCGAAATTTTTACTAGTTTTATATTACCAAAGTATGATGGTTGGATGGGTAGCAAAATGAATAGAGAGATTTACAAAAATACACATACATCCTATTTTATTTACATGGCTCTACCCATTACATTAATACTCATAACTTATTTACATGCTATACCTATTAGCTAATTAACTTCCTATTTTGAGGCACAAAATGAGGAACTCCAGTCTCTCTCTCTCCCCGTATCTTTTTTTTTCCTCCTTTTTTTTTTGTCATTCTTTTATTATTCTTTTTTCCTTCTCCGTTTTTAACTCTTATTTTCTTTTCTTTTTTTCTATTATTCATCTTTTTTTTCTTTTTTCTTTCTCCTGTTCTAGCACTATTCATGTCTCCCCAATTTTTTAGTTTTTTAGTTCCATAATCTTATTATACTCAATTTTTTTTCTTTCCTTTTTATTTTTTATTTTTTCTTTCTCCAAACAGGTATACTTTGTTCAAAAACTAAATTATTTATTTGCTCGATAATATCTCACACTTTGATCCACACACAAAATGGTATACCAAAAGAGTATACAATATACCAAAAAGTTATAATTCGTCAAAATTATAAAAATCGAAGCATCTATTTGTTCTGTAACATATCGCACTTTGATCCGAACATAAAAAGGTATACCAAAATAGTATGCACTATACCAAAAAGGTATACTCTTGTTCAAAAAAATAAAAATTTAAATATTTATTTGCTCGATAGCATCGCACACTTTGATCCAAACACAAAAAGGTATACCAAAAAAAGTATATTTTTTTAAAAATAAAAAATTGAAGTATCTACGTGTTTTGAAACATCTTGAACTTCGATCCGAACATATATAACAAGGCATACCAAAAGAACATACAGTATACCAATAAAGATTACTTTATTCAAAATTAAAAAAAAATTGAAACTTTTTTTTTTGTCGCTCGATAGCATTCCACACTTTGATCCAAATACAAAAGGGTATACCAAATGAGCATGCAATATACTAAAAAGGTATTCTTCTTTAAAAATAATAAAATTAAAATATCTATGTATTCTGAAACATCTCACACTTCGGTTCGAACATAACAAGGTATATCAAAAGAGTATACATTATACTAAAAAGGTATACTTTGTTCAAAATAATAAAAATTAAAATATTTATTTGCTCGATAGCATCGCACACTTTGATCCAAATACAAAAAGGTATACCAAAAGATTATACAATATATACCAAAAAAGTATACTTTGTCAAAAGTAATAGAAATTAAAATATCTATGTGATATATAACATCTCGCGCTTCGATCCGAACATAACAATGTATACCAAAAGAGTATACAGTATATCCAAAAGGTATATTTTGTTGAAAGCAACAAAAATTGAAATATTGCTCGATAACATCGTACACTGTCATCCAAACACAAAAGGGTATATCAAAAAGTATATACGGTATACAAAAAAGGTATACTTTTTTATAAATAATAAAATTAAAATATTTATATGTTCTAAAACATCTCGCACTTCGATCCGAACATAACAATGTATATTAAAAGAGTATACAGTATACCTTAGCATACCAATAAGGTATACTTTGTTCAAAATAATAAAAATTAAAATATTTATTTGCTCGATAGTATCGCACACTTTGATCCAAACACAAAAGGGTATAACAAATAAGTATACAATAAACCAAAAAGATATACTTCTTAAAAATAATAAAATTAAAATATCTATGTATTTTGAAACATCTCGCACTTCGATCCGAGCATAACAAGGTATACCAAAAGAGTATACAGTATACCAAAATTTGATCCTAACACAAAAGAATATATCAAAAGAGTATACAATATACAAAAAAGTATATTTCATTAAAAAATAAAAATAAAAAAATTTATGTGTTCGGTAAGATATCGCACGTCAATATGAACATAACAAGGTATACCAAAATAGTATACAATATATACCAAAAAGGTATACTTTGTTCAAAACAGCAAAAATTGAAATATTTATTTGCTCGATAGCATCACACTCTGATCCAAATACAAAAGGGTATACTAAATGAGTATACAATATATACCAAAAAGGTATATTTCATCAAAAATAAATAAAAATTGAAATATCTATGTGTCATGTAACATCTTGCGCTTCGATTCGACATAACAAGGTATACTAAAAGAGTATACAGTATACCCAAAAGGTATACTTTCTTCAAAATAACAAAAAATGAAATATTTATTTGCTCGATAACATTGCACACTTTGATTCAAACACAAAAGGGTATATCAAAAAGAGTATACGGCATACAAAAAAGCTATACTTTGTTTAAAACAATAAAAACCAAAACCTTCATTTGTTCGATAGCGTCTCACATTTCGATCTAAACACAAAAGGGTATACCAAAAAAGTATACGACATACAAAAAAGGTATATTTTATTTAAATAATAAAAATTGAAATGTCCATATGGTCGATAGGTACTCACATATCAATCCAAACACAAAATGATAATCCTAAAGAGTGTACAAGAAAATATGGAAAGAAGTCAAGGGCAAGTGTTGCCTAGGCAAAAGGACGTCAAAGGCAAGTTTTTTGCTTAGGCAATATCTAAGAGGAAAGAAAAGGTGGGGATATAATGCATCATTTATAAGATTCACCGGGGTATTTTTATTAGGAATTTATTCATTAAACTAAATTGTGTCTTTTTTGCTAAACAACCACTGCTATGGGGTCAAAAAGGCAAACCAATTGGAGTTTCATAGTTATGTAAATATTATGTTAGGCAAACCAATTGGAGTTTCATAGTTATGTAAATATCATGTTCACGTGAAAAATTGATAACTAGTCATTTTTGAACACCCTAAGTGAGTTTTATCTACTGTTTTAAAATTAATTGAGAAATAGTCAAATTACCCCCTCTACATACTTACAATCCCTTGGCGTTAAACAACACCCAGACTAGCCACAATACAAACATCAGAGATTTTGAACTAAACTCCAGTAAAACAATCTGGAGTTTTGTTCAAAGTTTTAGAAAATTCTCGGAGTTTCATATTTAAAGTCCCAGTATTTTATACTGGGACTTTAAACTAACATGTTCAAAATTCTTGTATTTTTTTACTGGAATTCATATTTAAATTTTGAAATTTTGTTCACAAATCCAAATATAAAATACTGAAATTTTTTGGATCTAACTAGTCTTCAAAGAGTTTAGCACCACTGGCTAGTTTTCATTTAGCTCAGTGCAAACAGGCTACGCGGCCAAACTTTTACCCCGTTCTCAACCAAGTAAGATAGTGGCGAAGTGTACCAAGAGCCACTATTAGGACCGTTATTTAAGAGTTAACCAGTATTTGCATTGTATTTTAATATATTAAAATATGTAAAGTACACCAAGAGCCACCATGAAGTTATGAAAAGTGAACTTAAGAAGACATTGTTCAAAATTTTTGAACCGACTTAATTTAAAAATACATTATCCTAAAGTACTGAACTGAAATATAAAACTTCAAGATACCGTGGGAAAGTTAGAAATATGCTGAAAGAGAATGACGTTTGCTAACTTGTGGGCTTAATATGCATTTGGGCTCAAGATACAAAACTCTAACATGTTTGGAGAAAAACGTACCTAGTCATAAACTATATGCCACTTACATCTATTTGGTCATGGAAAAAAACAACAATGGCTAGCCATCCTATAGGTAACCTAATAAGGGATATTCTAATCCTTTGCTGATAATGTTCCATAAAAATAGCAAAAGCGGATAACAGGATAATTGAATTAATAGATAGCCCAATACACCATAAATTTCTACTACAATATTTAACAAATATACCTCATGTCATTGTGCCTTTGCATACCATCTGCTGTTGTGATCCATTTAGATTTAAAAAATATATCACTGAATATTTTGCATACCACTTGAAGTTAATATCCATTTAATATTTAAAAAATATACCCCTATAACTTTTGCATACTGTAATATATAGTACTTTTGCATACCACCTACTGTTAATATCCATTTTATTATTTAAAAAATATGCCAGAGTGTGGTTTGATATTAATATCTATTTAATATTTTAAAATATATCATGTACCTTCAGCATCTAATATTTTAAAAATATATCTATACTACCTGCATCATTTTACTAAACATACTCCATCAACAGTCATGCAATATGTTTGACATATACCTTTCCATATACATGTATACTTTGCTATTTATTAGTTTGAGAAATTTTATTTTGAGTCTTACACGCCAACTCATACTTATATAAGGCATCTTATTAATTAATATGTGGATTTATTTGGGTCCACGTGCCAAATCATCAAAATCTAAATTAAGAAAGTCTTCTCTCTCTTTTTTCAATTACCATCGCCCCACCCCCTCCCTTTATCTTCTTCATTTTTTCCATCCTTGATTGAAATCCTTAAGAGTATTAGTTACAAATCAGAATTAACTCAGATCAAGAGCAACAATATACTTAAACTATTAACCAATAAATAATGCACTTATGTATGCTAATGTAAGAAAATATATGAAGAATACTCCCATAAATATGTAAACAAATAAACTAATATCACATACAACTCGTGTTTCATTATTTTTATTTTTTTAAAGAAAACTTTTCTAAAATCTCACTACATCTACTATATTAGAAGTATGGCTATTAGTTGTTTTCATGCTCCTCCTTTGGGTCGCCATAATTGGTGTGTTTCTCTACAATCTTCTAGTGGTGGAGCTTTCTAATCTTTGGTTGAAATCCTTAACCAAAAAAACATTAATGGCATAGAAAGGGGAAAAAGGACAAGGGAGATGAGGGAGAAATTGGAAGAAGAGAGAGAAGACTTTCTTAATTTAGATTTGATGATTTGGCATGTGGACCCAAATCAATTCATATGTCAATTAATAAGATGCCTCATATAAATATGAGTTGGCGTGTGTAACTCAAAATAAAATTTCTCATCTAATTTTTATGAACTTACAAAGTATTTCGATGTTGAAGAAAGATTGTGTGGTGGGGGGAAGGTTTATGGTGGTGTGATTTGTGAAAATCCCAATAAAATGAGGGATAAGGATGCATGATATTCTATACTATCTTTTTACCGTATATGTCATAAGATAATTGCTATTATTTATGAGTTAATTAAGTGATACCCATTAATGCTGATATTTAGGGAAGATTAAATAGATAGTCATCAATATAGATAAGGTAAGATATAAGGCAATATACTCCTAAAAGCTAGGCACAATCTCCTTTTTATGTATCATAAAAAATAGTGTCAATAAAATGTGCATTATATTTAGTTATTATTTATGGTGTATAATAAAATGTTGAAGGATAGTTTTGAAGATGACAAAGGACCTGGTGCTTAGTGAACTACGAAAAAGTTCACAGTTGAGCAAGAAGACTGGACTGTTCGATGTGTTATTCGAGTTAGAGTTGAAGAAGGAAAACAAGAACAGTTGGAGTCGAAGTTTCAATCCTACCGGGAAAAGAAGAATCGTGAGGCGGTGTTGAAATAGAATGCGGTTCCTAGGTAAAAAAAGATTGAAGACTTAGGCAAATTAACTTGAGGTTCAAATAAGTCAATATGAGTAAACTTTGTTTGAAACAAAATCCAAAGTGAAAAAGAGTTCTAAGTTTAATTGGAATCGGCTATATTGAACTCTATAAATACAAGTTAATTTGACTAGATCTTATTACGCACTCAAAAAATCTCAATAGAGCAAATCAAGAGCAAATTGATCGTGAGAAGTATTGTGTGCAAGAACAAAGGCTGAGCAGCAGAATCTAACGAAGCTGCAGTTTCATAGTTTAATCTGTTGTTTTAGTTCTTTGTTATAGGCTATGGAGTTGTAATCTATCAACTTGTTAAGAAGAAATTAGTAGAGGTTACTCTTTGGTGTGATAGGGTCAACCTGACAAGCTAACATGTGGCTTGGAAGGTTCTAGGTACTAGGGAAGTCTAGTTCCTTGATTGCAGTACGTTGTAGTCTAAAACTTGCTCGATTTTCCTTTAGTGGAAGGCTGAAATCCCAAGAGTTTGGATCGTGGTTTTTGATCTCTTGAGCAAGGATTTTTCCACGTAAAAGTCTCTGTTGTTTTTTACGTTTCCGCATTGTGTTTAAGTTTCAGAGATAGGTGAAACTTGCAAGAAACCTGGTTCTTTGTAAGTTAGGCAATCAAAATAAAGAGCGGGTTTTAGAAGTTTGAAAATCGGGTGAGGACACTATTTACCCTCCCTCTAGTTTCTTACATATGTGCACCAAGTGCAACAAGTGGTATCAGAGCAGGTTCTCTCACATAAAGATTAACATCTTGAGAAGGACCTGAACAATGAGTGCACCACTGATCATAACCGAAGGACATTCTATCAACAAGCCTCCGCAGTTCAATGGCCAACACTGCAAATTCTGAAAGTTTAGGATGGAAACTTTTCTACAGGAAAAGAATTATCAATTATGGAAAATTACAAGGCATGGTCCTATGATTCCCATAAAAACTGATGCATCAGGGAACAAGGTACAAAAGCCTGTAGAAGAACTTAATGAAGTTGATTTCAAACTACTTCAGATGAATGCAGAAGCTATGAAAATTCTTCACTGTGGGCTAGAATTTAATGTCTATACACATACTCCCAAGTGCTCACCTGCAAAGGAAATCTGGGATATGCTTGATAGTATCTACGGTGGAGAAATAGAAAAGACAGAAGAAAGTTCAAACAAAGCCACTCCTGATGAGAATAATACTGTAGCAAAATCTGGACTACTCAGGATGTTTCAAGTGCCGCAAGAAGGACCATGTTATTAAAAGTTGTCCTACATGGGGACCATCTGAGAGCGAAAGTGAGGAAAAAGAAGAGGAACCTGAAGATGACTCTCCATTGGCATTGATGGCTCTTGATGATGAACCTTCCTCTGATGATCCACCTGATGTAAGTCTCGATGAACTAAAAACTAGACTTCATACTTGCTCTCCTAGGGAAATTAAATTTGTTTGCTCTAACTTTAATTGAAGGCATTGAAAATTTGAGGACTTAGAAGGAACTGGTGCTTTCTGAGAAGGACCAACTAATTTCAGTTGTGTCTGATTACTCAAAAAAACTAAAAAACTTGGAAAAAGCTAAAACAGATCTTAAAAAGGAATTAATTGCTAGTGAAACTCAAGTTTTTGAACTGAATACGAAAGTCTCAGCCCCTAAATTTGAAAGTCATCAATTAAAGGAACATGTGCTTAGTGAGCAAAAGAAAGTTTCTGCACTTGAACTTGAAAATTAAAAACTGAAAAAAGTGTCTGGTAAGCAAGTAGTTAGTGAGGCTCAAATCAACCTTGAAGATGAGCTTAAAAAGAAAAATCAGGTTCTCTATCAGGAAACTTAGAAGAACCAGGTTCTTCAGGAAAAGGTTGATAAAGCTAACTATGAACTCACCAGACTCACTTAATAGAACAAGTCTTCTGAAGCTTTGAATTGGTTGCATGAAAATCTTAATAGAGGTAAAACTGGTTTAGGACATAGAAAAACTTTACCTGCTTGAAATCCTAATAGTAAATGTGTAGGACTTCCTTGCAACAAACTCTACTTCTTGTGTGGAAAAACTGGTCATGTTAAGAATGAATGCAGTGTTGCAAAAAGGGCAGTGCAAAAGAATAAGAAGTCGGTTTTACCTTATTGTGTTAAAAAGAATTTGATTCATCCATTCTATAACAAAAAGGGACCCAAACTAGTCTGGGTTCCTGTTACTAACCCCTGATCTTTTTTTGCAGGATGGAGTGAGAAGGAACAACCCAAGCTGGATTCTTGATAGTGGGTGTTCCAGGCACATGATCGGAGATAGAAGAAACTTTTTCTCACTTGCATCATTTCAAGGGGTAGTGTGGGTTTTGGAGGAGGCAAGAGCAGTGAAATTGTTGGAATTGGAAAGGTTGGGAGATCCCTCAATCATGCTATTGACAATGTACTCTGTGTGGATGGATTGAGGCACAATCTTCTAAGTATCTCCCAACTATGTGATAGAGGAAATCTAGCGAGTTTCACATCTGTAGGTTGCACTGTTAAGAACTTGCAGACTGGTGAGGTGGTAATGGAAGGGAAACGCACAAATAATGTGTACAAGGCTACATTAAGTTCTCTTCTTGAGAATAATTTGACTTGTCTGAATGTGCTGGAGAATGATAGTCATTTGTGGCACAAGAGATTAGGACACACAAGCTTGACTCAGTTGAATAAGTTGGTGTCAAAGGACCTAGTTCGTGGAATGCCAAGCAAGAGGTTCAATGACATCAAAATTTGTAATGCGTGTGTGAGGGGGAAACATGTAAGATCTTCATTCAAGTCAAAGAAAGTGGTTAGTACTTCCAAACCACTTGAGTTGGTTCACATGGACTTGTGCGGACTAATGAGGGTGAGGAGCAGAGGAGGCAAGAGGTTCGTAATGGTGATTGTTGATGACTACTCCAGATACACATGGACCCTGTTCCTCAGATCTAAAGATGAAGCATATGATATGTTCGAGGACTGGGTTAGAGTCATTCAGAAGAAACTAGGGTTTCAACTGGTGAGTATCAGGTCTGACCATGGAACTGAGTTTGAAAATACTAAATTTGAAGAGTATTGTAACAAACATGGTGTGGACCACAACTTCTCTGCGCCAAGGACCCCCCAGCAGAATGGTGTAGTTGAAAGGAAGAACAGGTCCTTAGAGGATATGGCTAGAACCATGCTATTTTCAAGCGGTCTGTCAAAGAGTTTTTGGGCTGAAGCAGTTAAGGCCGCTTGCTACCTACTGAATCGTTAAGGCCGCTTGCTACCTACTGAATCGTTGTTCTATCCGTCCCTTGTTGGAGAAAAGTCCCTATGGGCTGATTAGAGGCAGGAAACCAAATATTGCACATTTTAGAGCTTTTAGGTGCACATGTTTTATGCATAATAATGGGAAAGAATCTCTAGGGAAGTTTGATGCTAGAAGTGATGTGGCCATCTTTTTGGGATATTCTTCACAAAGTAAAGATTATAAAGTATTTAACAAGAGGACTATGACTGTGAAAGGAAGTATGCATGTGGTAATTGATGAATCTGAATCTATTGCAAACAGTCAAGACGATGATGATTAGGAGATTTGTCTTGCTACAGATGAACCTACTGAGGACCCTGAAAATCTGAATGAGTATAAAGATGATCATGCTGATAAGGATCAGACTCAGGGGGAACTAAAAGGCAATCAGACAGGGGCAACAACATAGTAGGATGAAGACGACTCAGATGACACAGCTACTCCTGGAAACACTACTCAGCAGATTCAGCCGAAACCTTGGAAATATCAAAGTTCTCATCCACTAGAGAACCTTATCTCTGATTTGAACACTGGAATTGTTACTGGAAGAGCTCTAAAGAACTTCTGTGCATTCTTTATGTTTCTGTCCTCAATAGAACCTAAGAATGTATGAGAAGCACTTGAGGATCTAGATTGGGTTATTGCTATGCAAGAGAAACTTCATCAGTTTGAACGTAGTAAGGTATGGCACCTGGTCCCTCGACCAGTGGACACGTCCATCATTGGTACTAAATGGGTTTTTAGAAACAAGCTAGATGAACATGGCATAGTAACAAGGAACAAGGCAAGACTGGTGGTTCAAGGTTATAGTCTAGAAGATGGAATCAATTATGATGAAACCTTTGCGCATGTTGCTAGAATGGAAACCATTAGGATGCTGATTGCTTTTGTAGCTTACATGGAGTTTAAGCTGTATCAGATGGATGTGAAGACTGCATTCCTCAATTATTATCTGAATGAAGAGGTATATGTGGTTCAACAACCTGATTTTTGAAAGTACAGAGTTTCCAAATCATGTCTACAAACTTTACAAGGCACTGCATGGTTGAAACAGGCTCCTAGGGCATGGTATGAAAGGTTGTCAGGGTTCTTAATGAAGAATGGTTTTACAAGAGGTAAAATAGACAATACTTTGTTTCTGAGGAAGAAAGCCAAGGACCTGTTAATTGTTCGAGTGTATGTAGAGGACATCATATTTGGAGCTACTAATGAGAACCTTTGCAAGGAGTTTGCCGACCTGATGGGAAGTGAATTTGTGATGAGTATGATGGGTGAACTGAATTTCTTCTTAGGCTTACAAATCAAGCAAACTCAGGAAGGCACCATGATCCATCAGCATAAGTACATCTAAGAGCTTTTAAGGAAGTATGATATGAAATCTGCTAAGGACATGAACACACCCATTGCTCCTGGAACGAAGATAGATCTGGATGAATCTGGTGCTTCAATTGATGAAACTAAGTACAGAGGAATGATTGGTTCATTGTTGTATTTAACTGCGAGTCGTCCAGACATTGTTTATAGTGTAGGGTTATGCGCAAGGTTACAGTCAAAGCAAAAGGAATCACACTTGTCTGCAGTCAAGAGAATCTTGAGATATTTGAAAAGAACTCAAGATCTAGATTTATGGTATCTAAAAGGTGGAAATTTTAATCTGGTTGGTTATGTTGATGCTGACTACGCTATTCACTTGGTTGATAGGAAAATTACATCTGGGATGGCATATTTCCTAGGTCCTTGTCTAGTTTTATGAGCTACTAAGAAGCAGAATTCAGTGACATTATCTACAGTTGAGGCTGAATATATAACAGCTGCTTTGTGTTGTTCACAGCTATTATGGATCAAGCAGCAGTTGGAGGACTTTGGAATCAAGTGTGGACCAGTTCCAATCTTTTGTGACAATATCAGTGCAGTAAATATAGCCAAGAACCTTGTC
Source organism: Petunia axillaris subsp. axillaris (assembly GCA_029990575.1). Taxonomy (NCBI): domain Eukaryota; kingdom Viridiplantae; phylum Streptophyta; class Magnoliopsida; order Solanales; family Solanaceae; genus Petunia; species Petunia axillaris. Next base: position 2,908,756 of record JARKNS010000001.1, on the reverse strand, counting down.
CAGCACAAGAGAACAAAGTATATTGATATTAGGCATCACTTTTTAAGGGACAGTGTTGAAAAAAGCCTAATTACTATGAATTTTTGCAGGACTGAGGATCAAATTGTTGATATCTTCACTACGGCATTGAACAGGATACAATTTGAAAAGAACTGGCTTGAGTTAGGGATGACCAAGATATACTGAACTAGCCAGCACCTGGTTCTTCCAATGATTGGCTAGAGGAGTTTCTATGTTTTATCTAGCTTAAATTTGTTGAGTTGATTCTATATTTAAAACTTAATTGTTTTGCTTGCTAACCTGTTTGGAACCTGTTTCAATGACTAAGATGCTGGCAGAATTTTTGAATAAAGGATATCATTGCAGAACCTAGTGCATGGACATTCAGGTACAAATTCTATATTACTTACTGAGTGTAATACTTGTCTTACGTAGCCAATTTGTTGCCAATTAACCTTACTTGGCGCCGGATTAGTGGTGATTGTTTAAAATTCATATTCTTTGAATCCGGTGGCGTCAGCTCCCATGCGTCATAATGATTTACACAGCTTTTTCACGTCCCATCACCCGTTCCCCTTCCGATACGACCTAATACCTTCTCTATTCCATTAAGTTCAGATATTGAAAAAGAGATACATTGTTTCTATCGGTGTAAAGAACTAAAATACGCTCTAGAAAAAAAATTTCTCATTCTCTCTATAACATTCTCAACCTTTGTCCTCATGTCTACTAGTTCTAAAATCGACTCACACCCTTCCTCTCCTAAACTCAAAATCTCCAAACTAAATCAAAAGGCTTAGCAACTGGCGTCGAGTCGCTCAGTAGCAATAGCAAAAAAGTTCTCTAAACTAAGGCAGAAGAAGTTTTCGGATGAGGCTACTAGCAAAGGAGAAAATGGTTCCATGGCTGGTACAGAAAAAAGGGTTGAAATGTTTCAAGAAAGTGTTCAAGAAACTGAAAAGGTAAACCTTAGTTCCCCTGTTGCTACTATTATCGTTGAACTATTTTGCATTCTGAGCCTATAGATTTAGGAAAGGAAGTAATGGCTGAAGTTAGTGAGAAAAAGAAGGAGATAGTTGAAAATCATGAAAAAGAAAAGACTGACAATACAGAGGGTGGTTTAGTTGAAAAGTTGACTCAGGAACCTGTTCCTGTGACAGTTCCTGTGGTGGAAAAACCTAGTAGTGATAGGGGAGAAGAAAAATCTGCAAAACCTTCCAAGGAATCCGAGAAAGGACCTGGTTCATTATCTGGTTCTGTGGTGGGTGATGATGCAAATCTGAGAGAAATCGATGACTATGTGGAAGAGAATGTAGAAGGTGTAGGCTTTACTGAACCTTTGGACGCTGTGTTTCCTGAGGCAAATCCAACTCCTCAAGCTAGTGAAGGTTCCGCCAGTGAAATTGATGTTGTAGTTGTGAAGGAACAGAGGAGGCTGGACAAAAGGCCTATGATTCACGATTAGGGCAAAGTTTTGAAGAAATGAAGGTTGGTAAAGGGAGGTGAGCTTGTGGGTAGTTCAAACATTGGTAGTTCTGGTGATGCTGAAGGTATGGGAGAGAACAGTAGGAAGACTATGAGTCATGCTAGAAGACCTGTTACTCGAGGTTCCGTTAGAGAGCAACAGGAGAAGGGTGTGGAGGAACCTGAGGTTCGTAGGAGAGGTTCCAAGATTAAGTTAGTGGTTGGCGATGACAAGGATGAAAAGAAGAGGAGAGTGGCTTACTTCAGGAGTCTGCCATTGGTGAAAGGTAAAATTCTCACTAACCTGGAGTTAGAGGGTATGACGCAGCTAGGTGCTAAGTTGAGTGCTCAAGGTTGGTTGAACCAGTTTCGTGATAGAACTAGACAGCTGAGAGAGCAGGAGGTTCGATGATTTTACTCAAATTGCAAGGTAAGTGAGGGAATTGTGACAACTATAGTGAAGTGGTTGTAATCCAATTCGACTGTATTGAGCTTGGTGAGATTTTAGGTGTTCCTTTTTAGGGCTACATTGAGTACATGCGAAATTCGTGGCCGGCAAGAGGAGATGGTGTGTCTGTGTTAGAGGTGACCCAAAAGTTTGCAGGGAAGCCTAGACTAGCAAGGGCAACTCAAGTGAAGAAGAAGGCAATGCAACCCTTCCACCAATTTCTATTTGAATTTGTGTTGAAGAACCTGTTGCAGAGGTCGAAGAGGCATAGTGAGGCCAACTTTCGAGATCTGACCTATATGGACCTGCTAGATCGTGAGGTTCGTATAAATCTGCCTGAATTGATGATCAAGCACATTGGTAAGGTAGCTGATATGGGGTTAGGTAAACATGCCTTAGTCTATGGGCTTCTGTTGAGCAAAGTATTTGATTTCTTTGGGGTGCCTATTACGAAGTGGACTGAGCCGGATCACAATAATGTATTTGGGAGGAACATTCTGAAATCTTGTGATTATGTGTTGGATGGTGAACCTGCTGATGAAACAGACCATATGGAGGAGGAAGCTGAGGAGAGGCGAAATGCCAGGATGGACAGAAGGATTAAGAGGTTCAGGAGGTAGCTTGAGAAGCAAAATGATGAGCTGGCTTGGATGAATGCAGAGAATACCAGGTTGGATGCTGAGCTGGAGCGTGAGCGTGAAGGAAACTCGCATCGCCTTGCCTTGTTGCTTGCTCACTTTAATATCCCTGACATTTCCCAATTCTAATCCAGTTCCTCATGCAGCCCAAACACATGCTGATCAAGTGTTCATTCCACCAAGGCTGATGACATGAAGCCGGGCCAAGCTGTTGCATGACGTTCACATTCAATTGGCGTGGCCGGGAGAAAGCAACTGTTCTGAAGCTGACTGGTCGAGCTCAAGAATCGAAGGCTTCATCTATAATCTTGAGCTCGAAGAAGGGAGCGACCGAACCCTAACCGAACACTCAACATAGACACTAAAAAAGTAAAGCAAACGAAGAAAGAGCGTTCGATGTCAAAATGAGTGGAGCTTAGCAACGAAGCAACGGAGCACCGAAGTCAAGAGATCGAGCTCAAGTGTTCAAAATTCAAGTGTTCGGTTGAAGGAGTGATCGAACACTCAGTTTACTCAGCCCTGCGTGGCTTACTCCTATTGGTCGTTTGTGACCATTTTACTATTTTGTCTTTAGAGTAGTCTATAAAAACTCCTTTCCATTTCATTTGTAGACATAGAGATTTTGATGAATGGTTAAACATAGTTGTAGGTATTGTGTCTCCATTGGAGCCGAACCCCATCGTGGAAATTTATAAGAACTTTGTGTCATTCGGTGTGAGTCGTTTGAACAATCTTCTTCTTTGGTCATTCAATTTGCAAGAAGCATGTGACTTCTTGAGGATTGTTTCTTAGCATTAGATGCGTCTCTTGATTCTTGGATTGTTTGGGACCGAGACTAGTCATCGGTATCATTCGATCGAAGCTAAGACTTGTCTTGCTTCTATCTTTACTTATTGTTGATTTTTTCGCGCTTCTCCGGCTGCTATACTTCACCACCGGTTTAGTTTGCACCAACTTAGTATCAGATCACGATTTGGGCTTGTTCTTACAACCCTAATCATGTTTGTTTATCTCGTGCGATTGTATCTTTTAGTTTCAGCTTCAATCCTCATTGTTGATTGTTGTTACCCTTTTTTGTATTTACAAAAAAAAAGTAGAAAATAGAAATAAAAAAATTTTGGGTGATTGGTTGGTTGTTTGGATCAAACAATCATTGATTCGTGTTCATCATCGTCTAAGGAATCCAGCGAGCTCCTGTCGTACACGAGTTGACGACTAGGGTTTCTCGAGGATTTTTGGGCAGCTTTGACGTGGTGCTGGTATTGTTGAAAACCCCAGTTTGAATTTTTGTGTTTAGCGTTGAAGACTAGTGGTTGTTGTTAATTTGGGTCGAAGTTTGGTGTTAAAATTTCAAACTTCCGTCGAATAGCCACCGTCCGTACACCGAAAAATTGTTACATTATAACAGTGTACAGACAAGTGCAACTGAGTTCTTCGCTCGACTGGAAACTTGCAATCTTACTCCGACGTTGAAGATACCGGAGTGAAAAGCGACCCAAAATCTATTAAAATCGTGGACGGTGAACGAGTTGAAAGTTATTCGTACGTCAGAATTGTTGTCACTGTTCCATTAAAGAAGAAAGGGGTAAACTGTTACATTCAAAAGCCCAGGTGGAAGTTTGTCGGCAAGAAAAGGGAAAGTGTATAAGTTTAAACCCTAATCCGTACCAAGAAAGGACCACTTTGTCCGTACAAAGGGTGTTGTGTCCAAGGTTTCCAAAAGAGGAAACGAAGGGTAGAATCTCCTAGGTTTTCACTTTTCTTGTGTTCGATAAATCTCGTTAGTGGATCTCTGGAGTAAATCTTTCTACTCGAGGTCTTACTAACATGATTGAGCTTATAGGAACTCGTGCGTGGGATGACCGAAGTCCAAATTTTGTAGAAAATTCTTTGACTTCCCGAGCGCAGTTAAAATAGCGTCTGTTCCATCGAGTCAACATCAATTCACTCTTCCCGACGGAGACAGTGTAACTTGTCAAATTCGCTGAGAGAAGTTGATCAACCGAGGAAGCCATTGGCTGCAAGTTCTTGAATGACAAAAACTGAACCCATAAATTGAGTGGACCCGAGCGCCACCCTATAAAGGAGAGGAAGTGTGTGAGGTGATTTCTAACCTTAACATTTTCTTGGTCTTTGATTTGTGCAAGTACCATGGCTGGGAATGGAGGCGAAGAAAAGGGCTGAGGCGCCCGAGGTGTTGTTAGCCGATCTCATGGCTGCGATACAAGGCATCAGTGCTGAGGTAAGAGGAGTGAGTGCTCGAGTAGCTAACCTCGAGCAAGGGAGTGTGTCCGCGGCCTTGCCTGGGTCCGATGCTGGTACTAGCAACTCCACTCCGATGAAACCTGAGTAATTTTCTAAGCTCGTTCGAAAACAACGGTTGAAGAACGAGGCTGTTCGAAATGAAGCTATGGGCAATCCCTGAGCTGAACAATACTTGGGCAATCCCCAAGTTGCACAACACTTGGGCAATCCCCAAGCGGAACAACAAAACTAGGGCAATCCCCAAGCTGGTCATCAACACTTGGGCATTCCTCGAGGTGAAAGATTAACACTTCCAATGGCCTGAAGAAAAGTTATGGTCGTTCATGAAGGGTCGATGAAGGAGAATTACCCGAGGTCGAAGATGGGTATGAGCCACCGTTCGTTCAACGAAGGCAGATTCAACGGGGTCGAGGCCGAGATGCAAATATTGATCGATATTTTAAGCGTGAGGCTGATGACTATTATGATGAGTATTCAGAGCCGATCCGAGGTGCTCGTGATTCAAACTTGAACAGTGTCAAGATTACTATTCCACCTTTCAGAGGAACTAGTAATCCGGACCAATATCTTGATTGGAAGATTCGACTAGAACGAATCCTCGAAACAAATGATATGACTGAAGAAAGAAAAGCTGCACATGTTATTGCTTCGTTTGAGGCATATGCATTGGGAGGCTGACAAAAGCATGAGACGAAGGAATGCTTATCCCGAGGTCACCACATGGATGCAGTTGAAAAGAGCAATGGATGATAAGTATGTGAATGCCAAGTATCGGCAGGAACAACTTCGAAAGCTCGTCGAGTTGAAACAAGCATCCAAATCGGTTAAGGAACATTATGATGAGTTCGAAAGAATTCGATTGGCTCTTTATTTGGAGAAAGATGATGAGCAAGCCATCATTCGATTCAAAAATAGCTTGACTCGAGATGTGTCATCTCAGTTGAGGCTGCATGTGTACCAAACTTTGGAAGATGTATTTCATGCTGCCATCAAAGCTTAGAAATGGGCGAAGGACGAAAAAGCAAACCGGTATCGAGGAGTCACTACTTCAACTCCTTTTAACCGAGGTAAAAAATGGAAGAGTCTAAATCCAGCAAATGCTAACACTGTTCGAGATCCGAAGAAACCCATTGAGAGGGGAGTGATCGTTAATCAACCAAGAGAAGCGGGAGGTAAAGTTCAACTCAATACTCCTAGTGCTTCAAGTATTCAGTGTCATAAATGCAAGGGTTATGGTCACATGGAAAAAGAGTGTCCAACTCGCAAAGTTATGCTTTTGCTCGAAGATGGAACCGTCCATGAGCAAGCGAGTGACACCGAGGAAGAAAATTTCGAAGAGACTGACCGAGCTGAAAATAATGATGGTCCTGAAGCTGCCGAAGCTGATCATCCGAAAATGTTTCTTGTGGTTCGAGGGAATTTGAGCCGCATGACTCTCGAAGAAGAGGACAACCTAAGAGAGAATCTTTTCCATGCAAGATGTCGAGTAAGGGGGAAAGTTTGTTTGATGATATTGAATCGGGTAGTTGTGCAAATATGGTGAGCCAAACCTTGGTTTCGCAGTTGGATTACCTACCTCAAAGCATCCTCATCCTTACCTTTTGCAGTGGTTAAATGAGTATGGAGAATTGAAGGTTTTCAAGCAAGTGTGGATCAAGTTCAAAGTGGGAGAATATTAAGATGAGATGATGTTTGATGTGATACCGATGCAAGCTTGTCATTTGCTATTGGGTCGACCATGGCAGTATGATCGGTCGGTTATTCATAACGGACGATCCAACACTTACACTGCTATACTCAGAGGTGAGAGTTTCATACTCAAACCATTGTATCCGAAACTAGTTAATGAGGACTATAAAAGAATGAAGGAATTGAAAGAAGTGGCCAAAGCTAAGTCTCCAGATGGGACAAAAATTGTGGCCGAAGACAACAACTCACTGTCCAAGGTAAGAAATATTTGTGCAATCATGCAACCGGGTGAGTATCTACTAGGCAAAGACAACGGACAACTGATGATTTGCCTCCTGCACAAGGGTATCTTTCTAAACTCTAATGATGATTTCTCTAAAGAGAGCCCTTTGCCTAGTGCTATACAAAGGCAGGTGGATGAGTTGCTGAACAAGGGCCTTGTTCGAGACAGCTTGAGTCTTTGCGTTGTTCCCATTATCCTTGTCCCGGAGAAAGATGGAACATGGCGAATGTATGTTGATTGCCGAGCAGTCAACAAAATTACGGTAAAGTATCATCATCCTATGCCTCGATTAGATGACATGCTAGATGAGTTAAGTGGTTCTTTATGCTTTTCGAAGATAGACCTCAGGCCCGGTTACCACCAAATCTGAATGAAACCCAGAGATAAGTGGAAAACTGCATTCAAGACCAAATTCGGTCTCTATGAATGGTTGGTGATGCCTTTTGGCCTATCCAATGCACCAAGCACATTCATGCGACTGATGAACCATGTACTCAAACCGTTCATAAATAAGTTTGTTGTCATTTACTTCGATGACATGCTTATTTATACCTGCCTTTGTGGATGAACATGTCGAACACCTAAGGCTACTGCTTGATAAGCTTAGAGAAGAGAAGTTATATGCTAACTTCAACAAATGTGCCTTTTGTGTCGAGCGTGTAGTCTTTCTAGGATTCGTTGTGAATGTTAATGGTGTTGAAGTCAATGAGTCAAAAGTCAAATCCATCAAAGATTGGCCGACTCCAACCTCGGTTTCTCAAGTTCGTAGCTTCCATGGATTAGCTAGCTTTTACCAAAGGATTGTTCATGACTCTAGAACCGTGGCAGCTCCTTTAACCTAGCTAGTAAAGAAAGACCATCTGTTTGTGTGGGGAGAGTCCCAAGAGAGGGCTTTCTAAGAGTTGAAACAAAGGCTTTGTTCTGCCCCGTTGTTGCAACTCCCTGACTTCGGAAAAGCATTCGAGGTCGAGTGTGATGCGTCCGGAGTTGGGATCAGAGGAGTGCTTATGCAAGATTCGAAGCTGATCTCTTACTTCAGCAAAAAGCTTAAAAGTGAAACCTTGAATTACTCTACGTATGACAAGGAGTTGTATGCCCTCGTTCGAGCACTCGCCCATTGGCAGTATTATTTGTGGCCGAGAGAGTTTGTGATTAAAAGTGATCATGAGTCTTTGAAACATCTCCGAGGCCAGGAGAAATTAAATCGAAAACATGCCAAGTGGGTTGAGTTCATTGAGATCTTTCCCTATGTAATTCATTACAAAAAGGGAAAAGACAATGTTGTGGCCGATGTGCTATCGAGGAAATTTGCCTTAGTGACCACTCTCGCCTCGAGGCTCATGGGATTCGAAAGCATCAAGTGGATGTACAAAGATGATCCCAAGCTGAAAAGCGTTCGTGACGCGATATTGAGTGGCCGAAGGGTTGAGAAATATCATTGGCACGATGGCTACCTCTTCAAGAATGGGAGGGTTTGTGTGCCTGTGTCATCGTGGAGAGAGCTTTTGGTTCGAGAAGCTCACTCTAGAGGCTTGATGGGACACTTCGGTGTTGACAAAACTCTTGGTATCTTGACCGAGCAGTTCCATTGGCCAAAAATGCGAAGAGATGTGGAAAAACTTTGCAATGCTTGTAAATATTGCAAGAAAGCTAAATCGAGGTCCAACCCTCATGGTTTGTACACTCCGTTACCTGTTCCTAACCGACCGTGGGTTGATATATCCATGGATTTTGTTATGGAGTTACCGAGGTCGGGAGTGGACATGATAGCATCTTTGTCGTAGTCGACCGCTTTTCTAAAATGGCTCACTTTATTCCTTGCAAAAAGTGTGATGATGCACAACATGTAGCTACTTTGTTTATTTCTAATATGTTGAAATTTCATGGTGTGCCTCGTACTATTGTAAGTGATCAAGACTCAAAATTTTTTTGTCATTTTTAGAAATGTTTGTGGGATGCCCTCGGCACTCAGACTGATGGACAGACCGAGGTTGTCGACCTAACCTTGGGAGCTTTGCTTCGAGCAATGACCAAAGGTAAGGTCGGAAACTGGGCTGATCGTTTGCCCGTGATGGAATTTGCATACAATCGAACAGTGCATCGAATGATTGGAATGACTCTGTTCGAATGTCTGTATGGTTTTAACCCTTTAATTTAACTTGATTTAACCGTATTGCCTTGAGATTCTGTTATTGATTTGAAGGTACTCGACGAGCCACCGCCTTGATCGAGTGGCAAGCAAAGGTGGAGAACAGCCTCGAGGAAGCTTACGCCAAAGTGGCAACAGAGAAAACAAGGGGCGCAAAAAGTTAGAGTTGAAGAAGGGAGATTGGGTTTGGGTTCACTTTCGAAAGGAACGATTTCCGAACCAAAGCAAAGGAAAGTTGGCTCCTCGAGGGGATGTTCACACCCAATTTTGTCCCTCCTGTTTTTAAAGCAATAGTTTTCAAATTTTACACACGATCCTGCATTTATTCTTGCCCCGTCCATTCTTTCAAATTCCATTTTCGAAAGCATCATCGCAAACCGTAGCCATTTTTACAAAATGTGCGTCCCTAACCAAAATTCCGTAATTACTTCTATTTTTGACAAAATTGCCCAAATCGTTTTAAATTTCAAAGATATATTTTCCATACGTTCCTCTAGTCATTCCAGTACTTTAAAATTAATTCCATAATTTGCCTATGATTTTATACCTATTTTGTACAATTCTTATACTTATTTTATACTAAACTATGCTAATTATAGATTACCTATACACAAATATATACATATGTACACATATACACGTTTGCACACATCAGCTTTATATTTTACATTTCAGCACCTACGTGGATTGATCTCAGCCATCATCTCAGCCATCCACGTGTGCCATCCGACGGCTGAGATCAAACTCTCTACTCTATTCCCTAAACGACCCCTAAACTTTCCCCCCGACCCTTATTTTCTCCTCACCTCACCGATAATCACTCTCTCTTCGGTGATATATTACGCCGCCACTGTCGATTAGTTTTCCGGTCGATTTAGCCGGCCAAATTTGGGAAAATGGTACCATCGTACTCCCCTTGTCACCCGCTACAAAACCCATATACTTTCGATAGTATTTGGATGAGGACAACTCTTGGCCATCGTTGACTGAGTTACCACCGTCGGGAAACACCTCTGACGGGGTCCAGGTTACTTCAAACAATGCTATCGCCAAAAAAAAGGGTAAGAAACCCTTTGTGCAAGGTCGATTCACGATGGGTCAATGTGACCGGACCCTAATGTTTGCAAACGGGTAATCCTAAAACCCTTTTTGTTCTCCTAATTATTTTCTGGATTTAAATGATGATAAATGTGAAATTGTGTAGTTTTTTGGCATGTTAACATAATCGATTAATTAGTATAGATTCACAAAGTCACCAGTCTCATTTGATTTCACTATTCTAAACGACGGTATTTGTTTGCATGCCGGATTTTGCCTAGTGTCATTCGAGTTCAGCATTGTTAATTGTTATTAGGGAACTAAGTAAGGCAAGAGACAACATGATTGATATTTTCACTGTTCTTTCACTAGGCTAAGCAGAAACTTGTTCTTGACTCGTGTGTATTTACTAAAATTGTCACCCTCAAGTCCTATATTCCTTATCACCATTACTGAGATATAACTAGACACCCTCGACAATGTATTTATCTATGACAGTGTATTCGGACCTTTATTTTGTTAAGATGCATGATTAGATAGCTTTAAAACCAGAATGATTTGATTTAAGCATGATTTGGAGGTCTTGACTAAGACTAATTTGAATTGGTGATCGGTAGAAGGTTCTGATAATTGACAGAGTTCCATTTAAAGGCGGATTGAAATCTTGTTAAGATGATTAAGAGATTTCTTTTGAATTCTGATTGTGTTTGAACCTAGACTTTATTTGGGTTTAAGGGAGGGGATCCTAGTTGGTTTAGGATCTGTTTTGCCTTAAAATTTGGGACTGGTTGGTCTATAAATGGAAGTATTACACAAGAGTGTCCCCTGTCATTTTAGGAAGACAATATTCCCTTACTTTTTATACTTTTACCCATTTGAATTTGAGTCTTCACACTCCTAATTTATTGAAATTATAGTTCCCACCTCTCTCCTATATAAACACTGGCTTTCTCATTCATAAGACACAAGAAACAGAACAGAAAGCACTGCAGTACTTCTCACACGACTGAGATACTCACTACCACTCTCTATTCTCTAAAAAGGGACTCCACCCTCTCTGCTTTCTTGCACTGTGACTGCCTGAGTTTGTCTTGCTTGCTAGCTATTGCATTTAACAAGGTAACATGATTCAGAACCTCCCCTAATCTGCAGCATGCTTATTACACATGATTTAACAGATGTTTTGCATGTTTGTAATCTATTTGAAGGGGTTCTGCCTTCCCATGCTTTCTGTCTTTAAAAACCTGTCATCTATGTTGTCTTGCTTGTCACTATGATTGCTTAGGCCTCCTTTTGGCCTTACTAACCCTTGTGAATACAGCCTTGTCTTGGAAAACCATAAAAGATCATACCAGTCTTGTTTTAGTTACAGGTGTGGATTTCTTTGAGATATGTTAACTGCACAATGCAGTATTTCTTTAAATACTGCTTTTGAGATGCTAATTCTGCCTAAATTTAGCTAGAACAGGATACTCCTCTGATCTTTACTCTTTCAATGTGCTTTACACTTTAGAAACTGTCCCCAATTTGTATATTCGTTAGGTTTACTGTCTGTATTCTTTAAAACAGGAGTACACAGTTACTACACTGTGTGTGCAGCCACCCAGGGGCTCTTCTCTTGACCCTTTCACTCATATATGCTGCATTATCTGGAAAAGCATGACATCTGCATAGCATCCTTTGGTTGAAAATTGAAGTTCCATGGTATTTTACTAAAATTTGTATGTTTTTTGGGTAGAATCCATGAACGATAACACTGTTTTGGTCATTCCACGCAGGTCCTAGAATTAAAATACTATAGAACATGTTTTCTGAATGTTTAAATCTGGACATTCAGTGAACAGGGGCTATTTATGTCGTAGTTGCTTAAACTGGACTATTTTTCTGAAAGCTAAGTTTGCCCCTCTTTGCATAAACAGCCCAGACCCAAAACTATTTTTAAAAAAGGGCCTTTACGTATAGTAAATTGGTTTTCAAACTACTCAATGCTCCTATACACTAATCTAATAGTGTGTAGGAGTGTATAAAGTATTTGGGATCACTTATACGTTTTATATGTATTTTTCCTAAAGCTAAAATTATCATTTAGTCATATACTTGCATTCTTATACATATATGTATATACTTTATGTGTGACATCCCCTTTATTTGCATTTGTGTGCTTCCGTGAAACTCGTTTTCAAAAATAGCCCCCTTCCCGTCCTATATATTTGAAAACTGTCCCCTAAAGCAAAAAAATAGCCATTAAGGTTAGAGCTCAACAATTAATGACGAGTCACACCAACCCTAAATGGCTAACATTTCGTTTTAAAAACAATATCCATTTGAGTTTTAGTCCAAATCAGAAAATTATTTGCAAAACTGCCCATTTATGCAAAATTGCTTCAAGTGTTAAAATTGCACAGGTAAGCTGAAATTGAACACTCTTTGCATGTTTAATCGATTAGGCATTTGTATTAGAGGCCATAAAAGGCGATTAGGCTTAAGTATAGGTCGTGTATGAAGCTTGTTTGCCTATGTGTGGATTAAATTGTATAGACATACTGTTTTCATTGAATTAGATACAAAATTACACTTCCCAAGTTAGTATTACATGATAGTATGCACAACTTTATCCAAAATATAGACTCGGACGGGAACCACCTTTCGTGGAATTCGGGAGAGTGCCTAACACCTTCTCCCATGAGTCATTTAGACTTCTTCCACTTTTGAATCTCTGGAAATAGACTAGTGTGACTATTAAACTCGACCTTAGAAACTTAAGTGGCCTAATACACCTTAGAAAACTATATTAGGTGGCGAATCCAACACTCAAACTCAAACGAGTTACCCAGTCAAATCCGAAATCCGACTCGCTTCGAGATGAGTCTAAAATCGGGTGTGACAGAATGGCGACTCCGCTGGGGTTAATCAAAGTCCTAACTACATTGAGTCATTACTTTTGGGATTTATTTGATTATTATATTTCTATTCATATTATTATTATTTTGCTAAATTGGTTTCCTTTTTGTTTTTTTCCCTTATTTATTTATTTCTATTGAATTTGAAATTTGATGTAACATTTGGCATATTTCACTCATACTCCCCCACTCCTGGGAACGACACTTTGCACACACACGGGCGATTATGGGATCCCACGATCGCTTTACCACCAAAATACCTTTTTGGAGGGATATTTTGGAATATAGTTGGTCCGTGGTAAAACCAACAATTTTAAATGATCCCACTCCTTGGCCGTCTGCCTTGGGGAACCGTGTCTAAAATTACACAACTCTTTGAATGTAATGAGAATGCATCATGCTGTAGGAAGGGCTCCCCGTGAGTCGGCTAGTCTTCAACTTGTCCAAAGCACCTAACGAGTTTCTAACCCTGAAGGGACGTATGGATATGCTTATGTGCATTTGAGAGAAAAGAAAAGAAAAAGAAAAAAAAAAAGGAGAGTGAAAAGAAAGTGAGACGAGAATAAAGACACATTTTGATTTGCCCAATTATTCTCAAAGGGAAGGGGGTTTTAATCCTTTATTTTTCTTTTTTCTTTATAAGTCACAATGAGTCAAAAATTTCACCGTTTTGGAATGACTATGGCGGCACATCCTTTGTTAACTAGTTGGTGGAGTAACTTGTCACTAGGTGAGCAAACCGAAGTGCGTCAACACTTGGGTCATTTGGTTTCACAATTAGAAATGGAACCGTGTAGGGAGATGATTGAAGCATCGGTGTCATTTTGGGATGAAGAATTGAATGTGTTTAGATTTGGAGATGTCGAATTAACACCTTTGTTAGAAGAAATAGGGGAATTCGTGTCACATTGGGGGTTAGACAAACACCATTGGCAAGGGGCCGCATGCTAGCACCTAGCGTCCCTACGGGTGAAGAGTTTCGTAAAAAGTTGGGGATGGTGGCAAGTATGAATGTGGAATTTTTACAATAAAAGAAGATACCCTTTTCCTACTTCTATACTCGGTTTGGGTATTTGAGTGTGTTCGACAACCGTAAGAAAGATTTTGAGTCCTGCAGTGACTGGAGGAGAGTTAGACCGTTCGCATTTGCTATTTTTTTTTAAGAGTAATGGTGTTCTTTAAAAGTTCGAGTCACGACATATGTTCAAGGCCTATCATTGTTGCCGATGCAGTTTTCAATGGAATTGACGGTTACTGTTATACCATAGTTCCTATGATAGTGGCAGACATTTATCGGGCTTTAGGTTATTGCAAAAGAGGAGCAAAATATTTCTAAGGTTGCAATCTTCTACTACAAGCATGGTTCAAAGAGCATTTGAGAAAAGTGAAGGGTATACAAGAACTATCTAAACCAACTGGTTCCAACTACTTGGTTGGAGAGCGGTATGGGATTCCAAAATTCAAGCAGCCAAGCAGCACGGAGAAATGGGTAAAATTGTTTGAAAACATAACGGAGGACTCAATTCAGTAGATGTTCACTTGGTTTCCTTTATTCAGATTTCATCATTAGCTCTGAGAAGGCACCCTTTGTGATATTTATAGGATTTAGAGGTCTCCAACCTTACCAACCATTGAGAGTGATGGGGTAAGCAGGGAGCAAGAAAATCATACCATTGATACAAAACACGAAAGACTATTAGTTTGATTACATCGGAGACATATTTTCAAGGGTCAAGAGCATTAGAAAATCCTGGGTAGGAAGACAAGTCATGGGAGAGACATCGTTAGCATCAGATAGATACAACGCTGGATGCGAACCAAACTACAAAAGCTGGTTACGCTCTAGTATAAAGGGGAATGTGGTAGTGGGGCCAAGTCGAGGGAATGACATAAGAGATCGTAAGGCGGAAGCTCAAATTCGATACTGATTCATGCTGAAAGCTGTCAAAATGGATAAGGAGAACAAAGAAGAGATCGAAGTATAGAAGAAACGTACATTAGAGCTAGAGGAAAAGATAGAGGCGTTGGAGACAAAACTTGAACAATGGAACTCGAAGTGTGAAGAGATATACATTTTTCACTTAGTGGCGGCTAAGGGATACTTAACCCAAGCTATGGAAGAAGTTAAGGAGATTACACGACAAACAAAGAGAGCCAGGCTGGAGAAGGAGTGTGCTGCCTAGGCAAAGTGTCATTTTCATTTTTTCTTTTGTATTTTACTTTTTCGAAAATTATCATGTATTGATTTTCAAATTTTGGGAAATTTATGAGAATAATTGGCAACAAAATGTGTGTTTATTTTATTTACATAATGACAAACTTAGGAAGGCTATACGTCCTTGGTGCGTAATAGTCCATTAGTAAGCCTACGTCCAAATGTCGAGAGGGTTTAACCCGAAAATGACAAATTGCATCTCTGCATGGATTTGAAGAAACATTTGCACAAAATATTGATTGTCTGTAAAAAACATGATCAAAACTATAAGAATGTTTTGGTCTTTACTTTTTCTTGTTTTATTTTCAGACTATGGTTGCAAGAGGTACACTCCAATTTGAGATTGTCTCCCGACCTCCTCACTTGATCAGAAGATTTGGCCATTGTCAGCAAGGCTCACGTTCAAAATATGTTGGGAGAACTGGTGGCTCTCAAAAATTACACTGCCATGACTGGTTTGGTCGAAGCTGCTATACATTTCTAGGACTACAAGAGGGCTGTGTTTTATTTCAATGGCTTTGAGTTGGCACCAATGTTGGAAGAATTTAGAGGACTAGCAGGGTTAGAACCTGGACCCGAGACTATGGTTTTTCCCGAGAAATAAGGAAAGATTGACATAAGGTTGGGAAGAGTAGTAGAGGGGCTATGCAAAGGTTCTTTCAAGCATCAAGTAAGTTTGATTCCAATGATTTTGGGATAAGTTTATAAAGCTTTAACCAAATGTAGAAGAGGAGGAGACTTCTTCAAGGGATGCAATCTGTTGCTGCAAATATGGTTGATAGAGCATTTGCACAGCGTCCCCATCAGTCCGGTAGCACCAAAACCATATTGGAAAGGAGGGATCCGCTCACATAGCACCCGCATGGCTGGTACAGCAGCATGGGAAGACCCCGCAAATATGGAAGGATGGTACACCAAGTTTGAGGAGTTGCAAGAGGTACAATGGGGAATTGAAAGCCGTGCTGGCTTCGTTGTTACCATACAGGGTCAAGACATCACTTTCTTGACATTGATTGTATTCTGAGGAACTCATCACTGTATTCCTTTAAGAGTCATCCGACAAGTGGGAATGACACAACAAACTCCGCATTTGACCGAGGGAAGAAGCTTCAACGTTGATATAAAAAAGACATCGAGCATCCGGTGGTTGGCACTATACTGACAATGTGGGAAAAGAGGCTCACTATGCAATTTTTTCATGGTCGAAACAGTAGGGTGAACCCCGCAGCTACTCTGGCTTATCCTTAATGGCTCAACGAAGATAAAGCAAAATTCTGACCCAAGACTATACTGAAAAGGAAAACCAAAGCTTCGAGTGCTGCTGAAGAATAAAAGAAGCTGAGACACAAGTTTGATCAAGGAAAGAAGGAGTTAAAGGTGACACTAGAGAGGGAAATGAGGAGACAATACAAGGATAAGATCAAAGGGGATGAACTCAAGTATTGGACCGACAAGGTCATGACTGTAAGGCAAGCTGCTGGGAATTTGCAAGATCTGCTCAAAGGATGGGGAGAGTATTTTAAGTCAGTACCACTACAGGAGAAGGAAGCAAAAGGAATAGAAATCTGCGAGTTTTCACGAAAGCTCTGGGTGACATGGAAGTTGGGAAAAACCTGATGGAGACATTTGCTGATCCTCCGCCCATGAGCTTGGTTCACAAGCCCATAGAAGAGGCCAAAGAGAAGAAGTGAAAAGAGGGCGCTGAACTGATCCTTGATCTGAAGCTTCTTTGCTTGGCACGTGGCCTGGTCATATTGAGTCGATTCGTCTTATCCCTTCTGTCGTTCTTTTCGTTTTAATTGAGTCATTGTCTTAAATTGGTGGTTGTAATAAAGCCAAGCAAATTAAATAAAATTTCGTTATTTTTGGGTTTTTAGACTGGTGATGGTTATGCTTATGCAAAAACGAAATGATGTGTTTGGTGGAAACGTTACTTCGAATCTTTGATAGGCCTACCTCTGGCACAAAAGAGGTCACATGCATGATAGGACACGATTTTATTTAAAC
This sequence comes from Petunia axillaris subsp. axillaris, assembly GCA_029990575.1. NCBI lineage: Eukaryota > Viridiplantae > Streptophyta > Magnoliopsida > Solanales > Solanaceae > Petunia > Petunia axillaris. The sequence continues at coordinate 2,891,660 of JARKNS010000001.1, read as the reverse complement.
TAATGTATACTCACATTCTCTTTCTTTGTTTTTGATGTATCAGTCCCCAAGTACCTGATAGTTTGGTTTGTGCATTTTGGCCGCGCCGCAATACCAGCTGAGATCCAGAGGATCGATCCCAACACCTCTCCCTTTACCTACAAGGACAAGGACGAGACAAAATATCACGGCTGAGTTTGGCAAAGTCGGAAATGGAACTCCTGAGAAGCAAGGTGTGGTTGCCTATGAAGACTATGCTAAGTTGGAACAGAGACTGTTCAAGTTGGAGAATAGGATCCCTCTTGCCCGTGCTGATGAGGCTGTTGAACCAAACAACACTACCCGCCCTCATGGCAAAGATCCACTCTACCCTGAAAAAGATATTCCTTACCCTACCTATACTGCACACACCAAAAGCTCCAAAAAACAACTTACCCTCCTTCACTATTGAAACAAAAACCATTGCATCACCCACCAAAGATCATGAAATGTATGCATGGACTAAGGAAGACTCAGACAACACCAAGGAGCAAGTCCAATGGCTGGTAGAGAATTTCAACCAATTCCAAGGCACCAAAGTAACCCGAGGGCTAGCTTACGAGGACCTCTGCTTGTATCCTGATTTGAAGTTGCCCGAAGGTTATAAGACGCCCAAGTTCAACATGTTCAACGGCAGTGGACACCCAATGGCTCATTTAAGATCTTACTGTGACAAGTTGATTGGAGTTGGACATGACGAAAAGATCTGCATGCACTGTTCAACCGCAGTCTAACCGGAGATGCGCTAGTGTGGTACTCTAAGCAACAAACAAAGAAGTGGACGAGCTGGGAAGTAATGGCTGGAGACTTCGTCGGCAGTTTTGGGCACAATGCTGATGCTATGCCCGATTGGTTCTACTTAAAGAAATTGAAGAAGGCCACTAAGACTTTTAGAGAATTTACAAATAGACGGAGGGCTGAATCCGCCAAGGTCCAACCTCCCATGGAAGACGCCGAGATAGTGGTAACCTTCATCCACATACAAGAAGACGTCTACTTTGACAAGATATTGAATCTGCAAGATAAGAAGTTTGGAGATTTGATCAAGATTGGAGATATGGTCGAAGATGGACTGAAGACTGGAAGGATTGTTAGTTTGGCTGCACTACAAGCCACTAACAAAGCTCTAAAAGCTGGCAGCACTACCACATCAAGAAAGAAGAAGAACGATGTCTCCTTCGTGGCTGCATCATTTGACAACTCTCCTACCCATAACAACTACTACCAAACACCTCCTCCATCCTACCCATACATACCACCCACATCCACCTACCCAGTCTACAACATTCAGCCCATGTACCAAAATCTACCACTACAATGACCGGCATACCCCCAAATTCCCAACTACCGAAACACCAATAACTATTCACCAAGGCCTCACGCCAATAACAACCCAAGACCCAAAAGAAACTACACCCCACTGGATGAATCTCGCACCCAGTTGTTCGAGAGACTCAAAGTAGCCGGCCATATACAACCCGTGCCATTCAAAATGCCTGATAGGATGACACCATATTTTGATCAAACCAAAACCTGTTCCTATCACTCTAGAGGACCTGGTCACGATACTGAACACTGCTACGCCTTGAGGGACAAGATACAACACTTGATCGATCAAAAGGTGATACACTTGAAGACTCCGGACGTGCACAACAATCCCCTGCCTAATCATAGAGACAATAGATTGAATTTTATGGAGTTGGATGAGGAATGCAACTTGGAAAGAACCATTATTAAGGCAAAGGAGGACGTACCAGCAATTGCTTCAGTTTCTCAAGACGCTACAGGACTAGAGCCTATCGAGGTGGAAGTGGCTCCCAAATTGTATTTTGATATGGTTCCCCCATACAGCGACAATGCGGTACCATGGGATTATAAAATGGAGAAGAAGAACAAGTCAACACTTGAGACTGTTGATGCACAAGGGATGACTAAGAGTGGGAGGATTTATAGGTAGATGAGGTATCAGCGAGGAGGATTTCGAAGAATTATGGAAGAAAATACAAGCAAATGAATACTCCGTGGTTGAACAATTGGGCAAGACTCCAGCGCAAATCTCTGTTTTAGCCTTTCTCCTCAAGTTGGAGAGCCACCGGAATGCTTTGATGAAGGTGTTGGACGAAGCAAATGTTCCGGTAGATACCTTATTTGAAAACCTGGCTAGCATGGTTGGACAAGTCATGGAGGCCAACCGAATTGCTTTTCACGAAGATGAGCTACCACCTGAAGGATTGAGTCACAACAAAGCTTTGCACGTTACTATTAAATGCAAAGATTGGTTCGTAGGAAGAGTCCTGATCGATGGAGGTTCTGGTCTGAACATATGCCCATTCATCACTCTGAAAAGAATGGAAATTGACCAAGGCAAGATAAGGGAGAGCGACATGAAGGTGAAGGCATTCGATAGATCACAAAGAAGCACCATTGGGGAGATTAACTTAACCATCATGGTCGGTCCTATGGAGTTCACTATTGAGTTCCATGTCATGGACATCTCTGCTTCTTACAACCTACAACTGGAAAGACCTTGGATCCATATGGCTGGTGCGGTGCCTTCTACATTGCACCAAACGGTGAAATTCGAGTAGGACCACAAAGAGGTGGTAGTGTTCAGTGAAGGGAACAACTACATCTACAATAAGCAAACCATACCAGCAATCGAAGGGAATGCTCCTGATGGGTAGAACTTTCATACTGTAGAACTCATGGGAGCAGTGCAAGGCACTCGAGGAGGACGTCACAAGAACTACAATCTGAGTTGGAATCCTACGGACACAATCCTAGGAGGTTATACTGCACACTTCGCTCCCAAGTTGGTCAACACACCGCCTGGGATTGAAGAGAGAAAGAGAAACTTCTACAGTGCCTATTGGGATGGTCGAGGCAAAGGCTATGAAGGGAAAAATTTGGTTTGGGAGCCAGTCATATCTGATTAGGGTGTGCCCTCACGCGAATTTCGTGAGACTTTACCAGCTAAGACAGAGAAACGACCAATGTACCCACCTAATACCCGTCCCAATTGGAAGCGCATTTCTGAAGAAACAAAGGGAAATCAATTGTGGATACCCAAGGCACCTGAACCTATGTAGGTGATAATTGAAGAGCCATAGGTACTCCCACAACCTGTAAAATGGCCCGGACTCTGAGTCGTGGGCATCATGATTAAGCAAGGCTATGAACCTGGTAAAGGGTTGGGCAAGAACTTGGATGGCATGATTGAGCCAATCAAAATTGTGATGAGGCCCGATAATGAAAAGGCTGGCATAGGGTACATTGTGACCTACAAGAAGAGCATGGAAGAAGCATCACTTGACTTCAAGTTTTATAAGAAAAGCATCAAGACTCTCTTATATATTTTTGTCTCGTCTGGATACTTCAAGGTGTCCGCAGCGCAAGGGGTGGAGCCAAAGATAGCTGATGCTGAGGAGGATCTGTTGGTAGGAGTGCAAAGTCTATTCATATTTGACGAAGACTGCTGTGTTATCCTGGAAGAACACGTTGAACCTCCTGGACTGACAAAGGTTGGATCTGGAACTGCACTGAACAACTAGATCAGCAACCGGGCCCGAGCTTACCGTGGACCTTGGTAGAGCTGGGGGGGATAGAATTTATTTTATGCTTTCCAAACTAAAACCCGACTTTGAGTCGTGGAATTTTCATTTTTGTTGCAAATGTCTCTCCACAAACTTTGTTTTGCAAGGATTCATAAATGATTTATCGCACTATTTTCCCGTTTGACTTTTGTTTTAATCTTTTAATTTTGGAATATTTTATTTTTCAGCATTCAAACTAATAATCCCATTGAGTCCACAATCGCAACGTGTAATGAAACAATGAAGCCTGAGGAAACTGGAGTTGATTATGATGATTTTGATGAAACCACACAAGAGGAGATTGAAAGATTTGAAAACAAGCCTAAGCCAAACCTAGAGGAAACTGAGCTGATAAACCTAGGAGATAAGGAAATTGTGAAAGAGACAAGGATCAGTGTGCATCTCGCTGCCGAAGACAAAAAGCGATACACTGAGTTTCTTAAAGAATATGAGGACGTATTCGCCTGGTCGTACGATAACATGACTGGCATAAGCACGGATGTGGTAGCGCACAAATTACCTATCAATCCAGGCTTTCCGCCAGTCAAACAAAAGGCCCGAACTTTCAAGTCATCGGTTCTGTTGAAGATTGGGGAGGAGGTAACAAAGCAACTCAATGCAGGAATCGTGAAAACAGTCATACCCAACTTGGTTAGCTAATATTGTTCCAGTGCCGAAGAAAGATGGGAAACTCCTAGTTTGTGTGGATTATAGGGATCTGGATAGAGCAAGCCCGAAGGATGATTTTTCGTTGCCAAACATGCACATCTTGATCGATAATTGCGCGAAACATGAGCTATAATCCTTCGTGGACTGTTTCGCCGGATATCATCAAGTGCTCATGGATGAGGAAGATGCCGAGAAGACAGCTTTCACTACCTCTTTGGGAACTTAATGCTATAAGGTTATGCCGTTTAGGTTAAAGACTGTTTCTCCGGATATCATCAAGTGCTCATGGATGAGGAAGATGCCGAGAAGACAGCTTTCACTACCTCTTTGGGAACTTATTGCTATAAGGTTATGTCGTTTAGGTTAAAGAATGCTGGAACAACTTATATGAGGATAATGACGACTATGTTCCATGACTTGATGCATAAAGAAATCAAAGTCTATGTGGATGATGTAATCATCAAATCAAAGAAGAGTTCGGAACACCTTAACAACTTGCGCAAGTTTTTCAATCGCTTGGAAAGTATAATCTGAAGCTGAATCCAGCTAAATGTGCTTTTGGTGTTCCGACAGGGAAACTCCTGGGTTTCATCATCAGTAGAAGGGGTATTGAGCTAGATACATCCAAGATCAATGCCATCAAAGAATTTCCGCCGCCAAAAAGCAAGAAAGAGGTTATGAGCTTCCTGAGAAGGCTCAATTACATCAACCGGTTCATAGCACAATCCACTGTCATCTATGAGCCAATCATCAAGTTACTGAAGAAAGACGCAGTGATCGAGTGGAGAGAGGACAGCCAAAAAGCATTTGATCGGATAAAGGAGTACTTATCTTACCCGCCCGTGCTGGTTCCACCTGAGCCTGGGCGACCTTTGATCTCGTACCTGTCAGTAGTAGATTCAGCCTTTGGTTGTGTATTGGGACAACATGATTCAATCGGAAGGAAGGAGCAAGCAATATACTATCTAAGCAAGAAGTTTACTGTTTACGAGTCCAAGTACACATTGCTGGAGCGCACGTGCTGCGCGCTGACCTAGATAGCACAGAAGTTGAGACATTACTTGACATCTTACTCAACATTGCTGATATCGAGGATGGATTCTCTCAAGTATATCTTTCAAAAACCAATGCCTACTGGAAATCTGGCTAAATGGAAAATGTTGCTCAATGAATTTGACATCACTTTTGTCACCCAAAAGGCGGTGAAAGCTCAAGCCTTGGCTGAATATATGGCCGAGAATCCGGTGGGAGATGACTATGAACCTTTGCACACCTATTTCCCCAACGAGGAAGTTATGTTCGTAGGGGAAGATATCACCGAAGAGTATGATGGTTGGAGGCAGTCAATTTCAAATGAGTCCGTATTGGAGTGGTATTAGTCTTTAGGACTGGACAACACTATCCTGTCATGGCCAAACTGAGGTTTCCTTGCGCCAACAACATGGCGGAATATGAAGCTTCCATCTTAGGTCTTAGATTGGCAATGGACATGAACATGCAAGAGATGTTAGCAATCGGGGATTCTGACTTACTAATTCACCAAGTCCGAGGAGAGTGGATAGCAAAGAACTCCAAGATACTGTTGTACTTGGAATGTATAAAGGAGCTGAAGCAAAGGTTCACCAAGATAGATTTCCAGCATGCCCCTAGGCTGCAAAATGAGTTCGCAGATGCTTTGGCTACCATATCTTCCATGATCAAACATCCAGACAAGAACTATATTAACTCAATACCCGTGACAGTGAGGAAGCAGCCAACATACTGTTATCACATAGAAGAAGAATCAGACGGACAACCTTGGTTTTACGACATCAAAAAGCTTTTCAAAGACGGCATTTACCCAAAGGATGCAACAAGTCTCGAAAAGTAGACACTGAGGAGGCTAGTAAATGGTTTCTTTTTTAACGAAGAAGTTTTGTACAAGAGGACACCCGATCTATGGTTGCTGAGATGCGTGGACGCAAAAGAAGCTGCTAAATTGTTAGAAGAAATACATTCTGGGACGTATGGTCCACATATGAATGGTTTCGTACTTGCAAAGAAGATTTTGAGGGCTGACTATTTTCTGGATGACAATGGAGCATGATTGCATAAAGAACGCAAAGAAGTGTCCCCAATGCCAAGTCCACGGAGATATGATTCGAGTGTCTCCTAATGAATTGCATATCATGGGGTCACCTTGGCCTTTTGTTGCTTGGCGGATGGATGTCATAGGACCTATCGAGCCAGCCGCCTCTAACGGACATCGCTTCATATTGGTGGCCATCGACTATTTTACCAAATGGGTAGAAGCCGCGTCGTACAAATCAGTGACGAAGAAAGTGGTGTCAAACTTTTCGTGATAAGATGATCTGCCGATTTGGCATCTATGAGTCCATAATCACCGACAATCAGTCCAATCTCAATAGTAACCTAATGAAAGCAACCTGTGAGGTTTTCAAGATCAAGCATCACAACTCCACTGCATACAGACCTCAAATGAATGGTGCGGTTGAGGCGGCCAATAAGAACATCAAGAGGATATTGCGCAAGATGACAAACAATTCAAAGCAATGGCACGAGAACCTACCCTATGCTCTGTTAGTATAACGCACCACAATGAGAACATCAACGGGGGCTACTCCTTACTTGCTGGTGTATGGCACTGAGGCAGTGATACTTGCGGAGGTCGAGATAACATCTTTGAGAATTATCCAAGAGACACAGTTGAATATGCTGAATGGATCAAAGGAAGAATGGAGCAATTGGCCCTCATTGACGGCAAGAGACTAAATGTTGTATGTCATGGAAAATTATATCAGAGGAGAATGGCTAAGGCATTTATCAAGAAAGTTCGAGAGAGATCCTTCGAGCCTGGGCAATTAGTACCGAAGAAGACATTTCCAAATCAAGAAGAGGCAAAAGGCAAGTTTGTACCAAATTGGCAAGGGCCGTACATGGCCCACCAAGTTCTGAACGGAGGAGCATTGATATTGGCAGAGATGGATGGAGAAGTTTGGCCAAGACCAATCAACTCAGACGCTGTCAAAAGATACTATGTATAAGAGCTTGTACTAAATAGTGATTTTTCCATTCTGCAATACATCATGTAATCTGAACTACGTCACGACCTGATTCCCCAAGTGGAATACGTAGGTAACCTACTCAAGGTTCGGCCGCATAAATACAAAAATTTCATCTTCCCACAAAGCAAACACTAGGGCAGAATTTTTGAGGAACTCTCAAAAATTCCTAGAGGACAAACATAGTTGACGCTGGATCCTCAATATCTCTCAAAAATTTCAAACACAAACTGGCGCAGAATTTTGAGGTCTCAAAATTCACTTGATGGAGTTTTGAACAACATGAAGAGTGACAACTATGGCTCTACACAACACGACTCATGGCTCAATGAGATAAAATAGTTCATTTCATTTCTTTCTTATAAATGTTTTTCAAAACATTTTCATTATTTACTATTTCGTGCATATCCCTATCAGCTCGGCCGAGATCCCGGCACTCGTGGACAGTGGGCGCGAAGCAAGCCAAGAATACACAAACCAAACTACGCCCGCACAACTCACCAATCTCTCTTTGGATGCAGGCACAAAAGATACGCAACTCAGCAACACACGACATTCGTGCTTCAAAAAAGGTTTGCATTTAAGTTAGCTGAGGGTACACAGCCTGAAGCGTCAGTTGAGGGTACACAGCCCGATATCGATTTGTCATTTAAATTAGCTGAGGTTACACAGCCCAAAGCGTCGGTTGAGGGTACACAGCCCGATATCGATTTGTCATTTAAATTAGCTGAGAATACATAGCCCGAAGCGTAGGTTGAGGGTACACAGCCCGATATTTATTTGTCATATAAATTAGCTGAGGGTACACAGCTCGAAGCTTCGGTTGAAGGTATACGGCTCGATATTGATTTGTCATTTAAATTAACTAAGGGTACACAGCCCGAAGCGTCGGTTGAGGGTACACAGCCCGATATCGATTTGTCATTTAAATTAGCTGAGGGTACACAGCCCGAAGCATCGGTTGAGGGTACACAGCCCGATATCGATTTGCATTTACGTCGGTTGAGGGTACACAGCCTGAAGCGTCAGTTGAGGGTACACAGCCCGATATTGATTTGTCATTTTAATTCCTTGCGAAGGATACACGGCCCAATGCATCGACTGAGGGTACACAGCCCGACGTCGAATCTAACACTTGACAGCAGAGGACAAACAGTTAGGCATAGCAGACACGACCACATGCGGTAAAAATTCTGGAAAAACAATCCAGCCCTAGAGGAAGGTACATTCTATATACATTATATTACAAACTCATCTTTATTGCAGGATATACATTCTGGGCAAAGCGAACACTACAACCTGACGCCCGGGCAACTCTCCTAAGTCGCAAACACTCCTTCAGAGTCGCGAAAAAATTGGATGTATTGTCAACATCTTTGCCCGAAGACTCTTTCATCATCCCCGGGCAAAGAGGGGCAGCTGTTGACACCCAATTTTGTCCCTCCTATTTTAAAACAATAGTTTTCAAATTTTATACACGATCATGCATTTATTCTTGCCCCGTCCATTCTTTCAAATTATCTTCTCATAATAGCCTGACAATCAAAGTCATTTTCGAAAGCATCATCACAAACTGTAGCCATTTTTACAAAATGTGTGTCCCAAACAAAAATTCCGTAATTACTTCTATTTTTGACAAAATTGCCCAAATCGTTTTAAATTCAAAGTTATAGTACTGTAAAATTAATTCCATAATTTTTCTATGATTTTATACCTATTTTATACAATTCTTATACCTATTTTATACTAAACTATGCTAATTATACATTACCTATACATAAATATATACCTATGTACACATATACACGGTTGCACACATGAGCTTTATATTTTACACTTTAGCGCCTACGTGGATTGATCTCAGCCGTCCACGTATGCCATCCGGCGGCTGAGATCAAACCCTCTACTCTATTCCCTAAACGACCCCTAAACTTTTCCCCCGACCCTTATTTTCTCCTCACCTCACCGATAATTACTCTCTCTTCTCTCTCTTCGGTGATATATTACGCTGCCACTGTCAATTAGTTTTCCAGTCGATTTAGGAGGCCAAATTTGGGGAAAATGGTACCATCGTACTCCCCTTGTCACCCGCTACAAAACCCATATACTTATGATAGTATTTGGACGAGGAGAACTATATGCCATCGTTGACAGAGTCACCACCGCCGGAAAACACCTCCGACGGGGTCTAGGGCAATTCAAACAATGTTATCGCCTGAAAAAAGGGTAAGAACCCCCTTTGTGCGAGGTCGATTCACGACGGGTCAATGTGACCCGACCCTAATGTTGCAAACGGGTAATCCTAAAACCCTTTTTATTCTACTAATTGTTTTCTGGATTTAAGTGATGATAAATGTGAAATTGTGTAGTTTTTTGGCATGTTAACATAATCGATTAATTATTATAGATTCAAATAGTCACCAGTCTCATTTGATTTCACTATTCTAAATGACGATATTTGTTTGTATGCCTGATTTTGCCTAGTGTCATTCGAGTACAGCATAGTTAATTGTTATTAGGGAACTAAGTAAGGCAAGAGACTACATGATTGATATTTTCACCGTTCTTTCACTAGGCTAAGCAGAAACTTGCTCTTGACTCATGTGTATTCACTAATTGTCACGCTCAAGTCCTATATTTCTTATCACCATTACTGAGATGTAACTTGACACCCTCGACAATGTATTTATCTGTGGCAGTGTATTCTAACCTTTATTTTGTTAAGACGCATGATTAGATAGCTTTAAAACTGGAATGATTTGATTTAAGCATGATTTTGGGGTCTTGACTAAGCCTAATTTGAATTGGTGATTTAAAGGCTGATTGTAATCTTATTGAGATGATTAAGTGATTTCTTTTGAAGTCTGATTGTGTTTGAACCTAGACTTTATTTAGTTTTAAGGGAGGGGATCCTATTTGATTTAGGATCTGTTTTGCCTTAAAATTTGGGACTGATTGGCCTATAAATGGATGTATTACCCAAGAGCGTCCCCAGTTATTTTTGGAAGACAATATTCTCTTACCTTTTATACTTTTACCCGTTTGAATTTTAGTCTTCACACTCCTAATTTATTGGAATTATAATTCCCACTTCTCACCTATATAAACACTAGCATTCTCATTCACAAGACACAAGAAAAAGAACAGAAAGCTCTGCAGTACTTCTCAGACGAATAAAATACTCACTACTACTCTCTATTCCCAAAAAAGGGACTCCACCCTCTCTACTTTCTTGCACTGTCACTGCCTAAGTTTATCTTTCTTGCTAGCTATTGCATTTAACAAGGTAACATGATTCAGAACCTCCCCTAATCTGCAGCATGCTTATTACACATGATTTAACAGATGTTTTGTATGTTTGTAATCTATTTGGAGGGGTTCTCTGCCTTCCCATGCTTTCCCTCTTTAAAAACCTATCATCTATGTTGTTTTACTTGTCACTGTGATTTCTTAGGCCTCCTTTTGGCCTTACTAACCCTTGTGAATGCAACCTTGTCTTGGATGACCATAAAAGGTCATACCAGTCTTGTTTTAGTTACTGGTGTGGATTTCTTTGAGAGATGTTAACTGCACAATGCAGTATTTGTTTAAATACTGCTTTTGAGATGCTAATTCTGCCTAAACTTAGCCAGAACAGGATACCCCTCTGATCTTTACTCTTTCCATGTGCTTTACCCTTTAGACACTGTCCCAATTGGTATATTTGTTAGGTTTGCTGTTTGTATTCTTTAAAACAGGAGTACACAGTTACTATACTATGTGTGCAGCCACCCAGGGGCTCTTCTCTTGACCCTTTCACTCCTATGTGCTGCATTATCTGGCAAAGCATGACATCTGCATAGCATCCTTTAGTTGAAAATTGAAGTTCCATGGTATTTTTCTAAAATCTGTATGTTTTTTGGGTAGAATCCATGAACGATAACACTGTTTTGGTCATTCCATGCAGGTCCTAGAATCAAAATACTATAGAACATGTTTTCGGAATGTTTAAATCTGGAATTTCAGCGAAACAGGGCTATTTATGTCGTAGTTGCTTAAACTGGACTATTTTTCTGAAAACTAAGGTTGCCCCTCTTTGCATAAACAGCCCAGGCCCAAAATTATTTTCAAAAAAGGGCCTTTACGTGTAGTAAATTAGTTTTCAAACTACTCAATGATCCTATACACTAATCTAATAGTGTGTAGGGTGTATAAAGTATTTGGGGTCACTTATACGTTTTATATGTAATTTTTCTAAAGATAAAACTATTATTTAGTCATATACTTGCATGCTTATACATATACGTATATAATTTATGTGTGACAGCCCCTTTGTTTGCATTTGTGTGCTTCTGTGAAACTAATTTTCAAAAACAGCCCCCCCCTTCGCCTATATATTTCAAAACTAACCCCTAAAGCAAAAAAATAGCCATTAAGGTTGGGCTCGACAATTAATGACGAGTCACACCGACCCTAAATGGCTAACATTTCATTTTAAAAATAGTATCCATTGGGGTTTAGTCCAAATCTGAAAATTATTTGCAAAGCTGTCCATTTATGCAAAATTGCTTCAAGTGTTAAAATTGCACAAGTAAGCTGAAATTGAACACTCTTTGCATGTTTAATCGATTAGGCATTTGTATTAGACGGCATAAAATACGATTAGGCTTAAGTATAGGTCGTGTATGAAGCTTGTTTGCATATGTGTGGATTAAATTGTATAGACATACTGTTTTCATTGAATTAGATACAAAATTACACTTCCCAAGTTAGTATTACATGATAGTATTCACAACTTTATCCAAAAATATAGACTCGGACGGCAACCACCTTTCGTGGAATTTGGGGGAGTGCCTAAACCCTCTCCCCTAAGTCATTTAGACTTCTTACCCTTTTGAATCTCTAGAAACAGACTAGTATGGCTATTAAACTCGACCTTAGACACTTAGGTGGCCTAATACACCTTAGAAAATTATATTAGGTGGCGACTCCAACACTCGAACTCAAACGAGTTACCCAGTCAAATCCGAAACCCGATTCGCTTCGAGTTGAGTCTAAAATCGGATTTGACAGGGGATGGTCTGTTTCAAGTACTGAGCAAGATCAACAGCAATGCGTATGTGATCGACCTCCCTAGTGAGTATAACGTGTCCAACACCTTTAATATTGCTGACTTAACTCCTTGTATTGTAGGCCAAGCATCGGAGGCTAAAGAGGGCTCGATTTCGAGGACGAAATCTTCTCAAGAAGGGCAGGATGATGCATCCCGAACACATGCTGATCAACTGTTCATTCCACCGAGGCCGATGACACGAAGCCAAGCCAAGCTGTTGCATGACGTTCAAATTCAATTGGCGTGGCCGGGAGAAAGCAACTATTCCAAAGCTGAGTGGCCGAGCTCAAGAATCGAAGGCTTCATCTATAAGCTTGAGCTCGAAGAAGGAGCCGACCGAACACTCAACATCGACGCTGAAGAAGTAAAGCAACCGAAGGAAGAGCATCTGATGTCAAAATGAGCCGAGCTGAGCAACGGAGCACCGAAGTCAAGAGCTCGAGCTCAAGTGTTCGAAATTCAAGTGTTCGGTTGAAGGAGTGACCGAACACTCAGTTTACTCAGCCTTGTGTGGCTTACTCCTGTTGGTCGTGTGTGACCATTTTACTTTTTTTCCCGTAGAGTAGTCTATAAAAACTCCATTCCATTTCATTTATAGACATCTAGTTTCTTATGAATGATTAAACATAGATGTAGCTATTGTGTCTCCATTGGAGCCGAACCCCATCGTGGGAATTTATAAGAACTTTGTGTCATTCGGTGTGAGTCGTTTGAACGATCTTCTTCTTTGGTTATTCAATTTTCAAGAAGCATGTGACTTCTTGAGGATTGTTGCTTAGCATTAGGTGCGTCTTTTGATTTTTGGATTGTTTGGGAGCTAGACTAGTTCCTCGGTATCATTCGATCGAAGCTAAGACTTATCTTGCTTCCATCTTTACTTATTGTTGATTTCTCCGTGTTTCTCTGGCTGCTTAGCTTCACCACCAGTTTAGCTTGCACCAATTCCTTTTCCAAGTCCCCCCGTTGGTTCTTCTTATGGCCTGTTGTTAAGACAATTATTATGTTTTGTTTGTAATATTCGAATGATGTTTTTTATGTTTAAGCCGGTTTGGCGATTTTGTTGATTAATATCCTTGCTGTTTGCTAGTATTTATTGTCTGAAACAAGTTCCTGACATAAAAAGGTTGGCAAGATGCCTATGGCACTAGAGTCAACTAAGACTTAATTTAAGTTGAGCAGGTTCATACAACTATAAAACTCCTCGATGATGTCAAAAGGGGGAAGTTAGATGTTGTTTAGTTCATTGTATGTTTTATGACCTATTTTTACCTAACTATTATTACCCTGGTTCTTGGTTAGTGTTTGATATTATACAGGTTCTTGTGCTTACGTACCCTCGGTGGGACAACATTGTTTTTCATCATCAAAAAGAGGGAATTTGTTGAAGGAGAGTTTTGAAGATGACAAAGGACCTGGTGCTTAGTGAACTACGAAAAGGTTCGCAGTTGAGCAAGAAGACTGGACTGTTCGATGGGTTATTCGAGTTAGAGTTGAAGAAGGAAAACAAGAACAGTTAGAGTCGAAGTTTCAATCCTAAGAGGAAAGAAGAAGCGTGAGGTGGTGCTGAAATAGAATGCGGTTGCTAGGTGAAAAAGGATTGAAGACTTAGGCAAATTAACTTGAGGTTCAAATAAGGCAATATGGGTAAACCTTGTTTGAAACGGAATCCAAAGTGAAAATGGAGTTCTAAGATTAATTGAAATCGGCTATATTGAACTCTATAAATACAAGTTAATTTGGCCAGAACCTTTTACACACTCAAGAAATCTCAATAGATCAAATCAAGAGCAAACTGATTGTGAGAAGTATTGTGTGCAAGAACAAAGGCTGAGCAGCAGAACCTGACGAAGAAGCAGTTTCATAGTTTAATCTTTTATTTTAGTTCTTTGTTATAGGCTATCGAGTTGTACTCTATCAGCTTGTTAAGAAGAAATTAGTAGAGGTTACTTTTTGATGTGATAGGAACCTGACAAGCTAACGTGTGGCTTGGAAGGTTCTAGGTACTAGGGAAGTCTAGTTCCCTGATTGCATTACATTGTAGTCTAAAACTTGCTCAGTTTTGCTTTAGTGGAAGGTTGAAATCCCAAGAGTTTGGGTCGTGGTTTTTGATCACTTGAGCAAGGATTTTCCATGTAAAAATGTTCTTTACATTTCCGCATTGTGTTTAAGTTTCAGAGATAGGTAAAACTTGCAAGGAACCTGGTTCTTTGTAAGTTAGGCGATCAAAATAAAGAGCTGGTTTTAGAAGTTTTAAAATTGGGTAAGGACACTATTCACCTCCTCCTCTAGTGTCTTACATAGGTGCACCAAGTGCAACATAAAATAATATTGTATTTATTTTCTGTGTATAACTTTAATTAGTGGTCATGCAACGTAAAAATCCCAACATGTTTGAAGGGCATTTGCAGTACTATACATACAAATATTTTACTTTATACAAAAATGTCAACCGTATTTATAAAATATAGCAATATGTATTTTTATAAAACATAGCAAATACATATAGAAAGGTGGACAAAACCCTAGAAGTCCCTCCAAAAAGCCCCTACCAACCTGCAAGCTCCCTCCCCTCCCCCCTCCCCCGCATAATCTCCGCCAGAGCCGTCGGTCGCCGGTGGTCATCAGAATTTTTCTTCATTTATTTATGCATATTTTTGTATGACATTTGTCTATATTGTGTATGCTTGATGTATTTCTATTGTATGGACGTCCAAACATCGGACATGCACGGTACATACAATACACATATAAAATAAAAAGGTTTATACATATGGTGTATGTAAAGTGTATACTCATTGTCTGTCTGATGTATATCCACTGTATATACAGGGCATATACCACATATACAATAGGAATACAAAGGACATACATTCTTAACAATCAACAACCACAAAAATACACCACCATTGCCGTAGATCCACCGTGTCTCACTAGAAAAACTCAAAAAAAAAAAAAAAAAGCAAGCAGTAGTGCCGCCGAGAGCAATGTCGTCTAATCTGCTCTGTTGTAGCAGATCCGTCGTGCACCAGCATCCTCGCCGATGTCGACGCATGACAGGAAGCAGCAACAACGCACAACAGCGGCTTCGATCGGAAAGTAGTGACAGGGAGAGGCAGGGGAGGACAGCCATGATGATGGGGGGAGGGAGGGCGGCAATGGGGAAGTCACCGGTGGTGACGGGCAGCAATGAAGAGTGGAAGAAGAGAGAGAAGATGAAGGAGGATAGTTGGGATTTTTTTTATTTTTACTATATTTTGTAGTATTTTTAAAAATGTTGATATGTTTGAAAAAAATATATTGCTATGTTTTAGAAAAATTTCTCTACAATAACAATGGTGTAATTTTTCCATATTTAAAGGCGTGAATTACAAAAATATGACTCATAAGGCACTGATACTGCACAGATTTATACATAATTTATAGCAATGTAGAATTTAATGTAGTACAAAATTGCATTAAATTATACAAAGATCATTTTTTTATCCGACCAACCAATCATAATATTCTCTCTGTTTCACTTTGCTGTCCAAATTTAATTTGGTACGGAATTTTAAAAATATAGGAAGACTTTTTAAATTTTTGTACTACTACTCCTAAAATACTACTGCTGCTGCTATGTTTTAGTAAAAAAGGGGGGAAATGCAACTTAAATTTTATGCTGAAATTGTTTTTGTCAATGGAGTAAAACCAAATGACCTCTAATAGTGTTATTGCGTCACTTCAAGTCTTGAAATTCATAATATATTGTGAATGTTTGAGCGCTACAAGGAAAAAGAGAGCTAAAAGGTTGGTGAAGTGTGGAAGAAGTGTTAGTTTTAAAATTAGGTTACAAATTCCATGTCCTAAGGACATCTCTATTATGTCATGGACAGCCTGAAAATATCACGTACCTAATTTAGCTGCAAAATATTGTAGTACTTTGTAAAAGAAGTATAGGTTTAGGACCGTGTTAACATCCAGCAAAGCTAACTGGGATGAGATACTTTATTTTGTTCTACTTTACATATCAAACTTATTGGCATATTCTTGACTGAAAAATTGATAGCCCTTGCCTTTAGATTATGCGTACCCTATTGTTAGTAATGGAACGTGTAAGAAGCAAGTTGATCTAGCTAAGCAAAAAAAGGTTAATAAATGTTAGGTATTAAATTCAAGATTTCATCAGTTATTTAAACAAACGATATAATGAAAATTTTATATTATCATGTAAGTTAATTTGTTACGGTAAGTTGCATGTTTGTCCTATTTTTCATAATAAATTATTCACCGAACGCTTATTATGGACCGTTATCGATATGTATTCTTTACTCTATCTGTCTGGTTTATGTGTCAATACGTTCTTATTAGTATATTTCAGAAAGAGTCACACAGCTTACTAAAAATTGAAAATAATTTTATTAACAAATTTTTTATTTTATTCTTAATGAAATGATATATAATTATTAGACTACATGCTTTAAAAATCTTTTTTTTTTTAAATTTTGTATCGAATCATATTATGACATGTAAAATTGAACGAATGTAGTAAGTGATATGACAATAAAAGAAAATGTTTACCCGGTCAGTATATAGAAACTCTTGCTTCCTATTTTTAATAAACAGAGGACATTTCCGCTATTGGTTAATTACCAATTAAGGAGGAGGGAAAATATTATTGGGCTCCAATTCAGCAAGCGGTAAACTGAAATTTAACACCAAATTTTCAAACATGCTAATAAAATAAAATAAAAGTAGCATTAAATTATTTCTAGTCATGGCTTAGCCAGATCTTCAAGAGTTTCAAGTATCCTAGGAGTAAGCCCTTGGCTAAGAACTGTGGTGCCACAAACCAATATCATATCCTATTTCATCCAAAGGAACTGCATTGTAGAAATGAGAAGAGTCTATGGCAAAGTCTCCAATATCGAAAACCTCGATTACTCCTTCTGGGCAGGTTATTGTATGATTGAAAGACGACTCTATCATGTATTGCCATGTCTTGAGATCATTGATGCAATCCTCAATGATCTCAAAGGAAGGACACCCATTAATTGTACAATGTGGAGTTATTTCAGCCACCATAGGTTGTATATTGAAATATACTCTTTCTTCTTGAACCTCATTTGGCTCTTCATCTAGTAGTTTCCTTAGTGTGTTCTCATCAAATTCTGTCACTTCCAAGTCTTCCAATTCATCTATGCTGGACATAGACTCTGAGTTAATAGGAACTTGTGAAGCCACCTTGAGAAGCAAAAGAGAAAATGAGAGGGCAAAAAGGAAAAGGGAAAGACTAGCTATGTAGATTGCATGTTTAACATTACGGCCAAAAGGTATAAGGCTTATATAGGCACCATAAAGTTTAACTCACTTGAGTAGCTCAGCATGTCATGATCACCTTTTTAAAATGTCTGTATATTTTGCCAACTTTTTTAAGCAAGACCCTACAACGAGTATTTTGATGTAGGACCTTGTTAACGTCTACCACTCAATATGTACAACAAATTAATGGGGTTTTCTTCATGTGGGAATAACACAGCAAATTAATGGATTCTTTCGACAGTCAGTTGCTTCTTTCTTTATCCCTTGTTAAACATATTAGGAGTGATCAAGTAGCCCGTAATCTCCAATTAGCTACGGTAAACTACATCAAAGCAAGTCCTTGTTAACTGTGTGAAGAAAACGAATTTAATCCCACTAATGAATTATTATAGTTTATTTTCTCGCACTATGATCAATCTACTGGAACTTTCTATATTATCTAGACTTAGTGTGGTGTTATCAATCTGCTACTATTAACTAATGGAAAACAAGTATTGAATTTTACAAAATTCTTAAAATTGTTAGCAACGGCGATGCTACTCTTTGTAAATGTGGGATATGTTTGTCCCTACTTAGATTTAACTGTGACATCGAAATGTTTGGTACTGGGTTTGCTGGAGCTAAAAAAATGACTTTTACACAGCGCGACAGGGCAAGACAAGAAATTAATGGAAAGGGAACGGAAAAGGGTCAAATATGCCCCTCAATTATTGAATATGGATCAAATTTGCCTTCAATTTACAAAAGATCTCAAATATACCCTTGCCGTTAGTGAAATGTGTCATTTATACCTTCACAAACTAACAGAAATCCACCTCATTTTTTGATTCATTTTAAACTTATATAGCTGATGAGGTGGACTGCCAAGTTGGAATAAATTAATCTACCCCCCTCTTTTTATATCTTCTTAGCCTCTATAAAGTACTCTTCTCCATTGATTGTGGTCTCATAATTATTCTCCATATTCTTTAGCCAAAATCCACTATCTTCACACCACCAGTTAATCTTCCATCTTCTGCCCCTTACGTGACCTCTGCCCTCTGATCTTCTTTAGCAAAGAGTCATTGTTAAGCCACTGTAGATGCTTCCTCTCTCAATCTCCTCTTTATAATTGAAATGCTGCAAATATAGCCACTCATCATCTGAGTATATTTAAAATAGCTCAATTAATTCAACAAATAATTTGTACAAAAGAAAAAGTAATCAATCTTGGAAAGCTTAATTCAGCTCCAAAGCTGTACATATTAACAATTTTTAGCTGAAATGAAGTAAACATACCATTTCTATGCAAATCAAGAGGGAGAAAAAATCCCAAATGAACTTTGCAAAATTTCACTGTACTGAAGTACTAATGAACAACACCCAGAAATAAAATGAAATTTCTTTAAAATGTTTACACATAAAGAAAGCGTAGATACTGGTGCTAGGATCTATATCAAAGGTGATCTTATTGGATTCTCAATCATTCTTTGACACAATCAATCTAATTATAAGCTGAATGGACTTGAGAATGTGGTGATGATGAAGTGCACATTGATCTACACTCAATCCACTCACCAATAAAGGTGTGAGCGATCGTTAAAGATAGTAGTACCCAACTAAGAGTCAGGATCGATTTCCTCAGAAGCTACCTTGCAATCTATTAGTCTTAGATTTAATAGCAACGAGTTCTACGAATTGTGCGTCTATTCCTAAGTATAAATTGAGAGTACTTGAGTTAACTACGACTACAACTAACAACTAATAACTAACGCTAAGAGCATATAAATAACTCAACACTTAAAAATGGATGTAATATGGAGAATGAGCTAGGGGTTTACTCATTGCGACAAGATTTTTTTAGTTAAACTCTTACTTTAACCTCACAAATCATATGGGTAGCATTAATGGTCGGACCTCAAATGTATTTCTCAAAACCCATTAGGAATAGGGAGAATTTACCTCATCAAGCCCGTTAGGATCAATAATGAGGCGCGAGAAACCCTAGACCAAGGACCCGAGCGGAAGTGACATTTTTAGGTCTTTTTCCTTTAGATGGGGTAGGTCGTAGCCAATATAACCCAAATTCTTGCTAGTTCCCATTAACCTACACCTCCAACCCCGTCAGGGTAATGAAAGAAAAGTAGGGTTAGGTTCATCAAAACCTAGTCAAGAAAAGTACGATAGAGAACTAGATTCATCTTTACCCATAGGTTATACAAGATTAAAAGCAAGTTTTCCGTTAAAACAATCAAGTCTTCATGAATAAACCCTTAGTATGAGTATAGCTACTCATACTAGGGTCTAACACACACATAGTAAAATATAAAATGATAAGAATCATATGAAGAAGTAGATTAAGAAATGAAATCCTTACAAAAGATTCAACTTATAATCCTTCCTTTGCCTCTAAAAATATTCAAAAGTACAATAAAGCATATTCTAAGTTGAAAAAGAATCATTTTTTTCTCGGAGGCATACCAGCATATTTATAGACATGGGTTTGAAAACTAAGTTATTATTTATAAAATTACCGTTTTGCCTTATTTTACGCTAGACCGCCGGTTATTCGGTGGGCCACATATTGAAGTGCGCAGCCGCCGAAAGCTAGTCTAACTTCTCTTCTGCCTTGTTCTGTGTTGCAAGTTCGGCGGGGTCACAGATCCAGGAGCGGATAGCTTCATCAATTCACAGATGTCTTTGAGCTCACTGTGATTGTCGGCGAGATAGCATCTCCTTCTGCGCTGCAGCAGAATGTATTCAGCAGATCTATCGGCAGTCCACCTCTTTGCTTTGTTGGGACTTGTCGAGCTCTTGAACTCGATCCTCCTTCGGCCGGTTATTCGGTGTGTCGCCGATGAAGCTGCTTCCCTTTCTCCCTGTTCTTCAAAATATAGCTAAAGTGCGCTTGTTTTTGCTCTTTTCTTCATTCTTTTGGCTTTGTACATTAATTCTATTTGATACCCTGAAATATGGAGATAAACATAAGGTTTACTCAAATAACAAAGCTTTTAAGACATGAAAGCTAGTCTAAAAGAGTTGCAAGTATACGCAAAATACCCACATATCAATTCCCCCAAACTTAAGTTTTTGCTTGTCCGTAAGCAATATTAAGAACTATCTTATGATTCATAATTTAGCACCGGGATTGAGTTCAACAATGAGACAAAGACAAAAGGAAGTTCGTGTTTTTGGTTGATACTAACATTAAGTTTCAGACATGAGAATCCAACTAATCAATCCACAAGCACCAAAGTTACAACTACATCTATTAGAGCTTCTAATGATGATTAAAGCATGCATAGCACAATTACTCTCTCAACTCACCTAAGGCTCTCTTAATTGCATCTTCAAGTCTCAAGTCCCCTAATGGTCTCACCACAAGGAATGAGTCCCTATCTCTGAATATAATTCAAATACAAGGGACCCTCAAATCTAACCCCTCCCTCTAAAAAATTGGATGCAAGTTAAAAACATACAATGTCATAGGCTTGGCCTTCGTGTCACCTTGTCATTTCTTTCATGTCAATCAGTGAAGGATCAAATAGGAGTTCTAAGGTTGTAATATAGGCTTTTGAACATAGGTAGGGTATAATTTGGATAAAAAGTGACTAAACTCCCTCCTTGGGCACTACTTTATCTTTTCATTCATTTCATTTTGAGCTTTTTTTTTCACATTAGCTCTTATTCCCAATTTTCTTTATTGATCTTTGCTTTGTGGCTCTTATTCCTCTTTTTGCTTTACTTCTCTATTTTTGTCTTTTTATTTTCTCTTTTGCTATTTTTGCTTTTTTTTCTTGATTTTATTTTTTTTCTTTTGCAACTTTTCTATACAATCATCTTCCTTTTTGAAGAGCCACTTAGCTTTCATTTCTTTGTTCCCCTCCCCCAAACTTAGACTTTCACATTTTCAGTGCCTCAAGGAGATATGGCCAAGAGAAGGTTAGCGCAATAAAGCACTTAGAATTGGCTCGAGATATTTTTGTGGCTATCAAAAGAAAGGATATTAAGGCTCAAAGTTGGCTAACTAAGGATTAATTTTATTTGGTGGCTTGAAAGGCTCAAACGGGTCAAAGAAATGCCTATTATCCTATCCAATCAGCAATTTGACACTCCATTCATTTCTAAGGACATACAAACCAAGTTCTAACATGCATATGCAATTAACAAGCTTAATCAAAGACTCACCTCACTAGCATAAGGGACGAGAGACAAGAACATCAACTTCCAAGCACTTAAGGTAAGGATTTAGCCTATACTACACATGTATAGAGTCATCAAACGAACCTAAAGGTTATAGGTGCAACTCTAAACAAATAATCCACTAAACTTTCTCATGTGAGCTCCTAACATGTTGGTATCAAACAAGTTACAAAATAAGGATGACACTTCTATGATTAAGTCCTAAAAAGTGTCCGGTACAAAAGAATTGCATTCTTGGAAAAGAACCGAGTCAAAAAAAAATCAAGAAAGTTATTTACTACTTCTAAACTATTTACACAAATGGTATTTACAATGGAGATGGTTCTTGTTTCAGACCCCAGTAAAATTATTTTTCACGAGGGTTGCCTATGTATCGCAACAAGTGCGAATCAAAAGAAAGAAAGCAACATCCCAAGTATAGTACCTATAGCATCTTTTAGGGATTTTCAAAAAAAAATCAATTTGTTTGGATTTTTTGCTTGCTTTTTCAATATTTTTAGATTTTTCATATAACTACTAATCAACAATTATACTATGAATTAAAAGACAAGGATTAAAGATAAGAAATTCAACATATCCTAAATTAAAGATTAACATTCTAATTTAAAGTGATCAACATCCTAAGTTAAAACACCAATATTAACAAAGTTTAGGACATTCATCAAAAGATTAACTATCCCCATACCCAACAAGAAAAGTTGCTATGTCAAAAGCAACTAATCCAAAACCAAAAATAAAAGTTTATTGGGTCAGTCAAAAAGGGAGAGAACTCCCTATTCATCTCGGCAATTCTTTTATCTTGCCCTCAACATGATCTTTCGGGGCTTATTGTCTTCTTTGCCTTCTTCCCTCTCTGGCTCGTACTGCTTCTTCTAATGAAGCTTGCCTGACCAAATTCATCTGTACTTCTTCATCAAATTTCATATTTCTGAGTAGATCCAAGTTTCCAAGCACCTCTTCTTCCATTCTTCTCATGTTCCTCTGGTGCATAGATTTTGGGGCTTTTGATTGATCCGGTCTTTCTTTCCTTTGCTCTCTCTCACTCCACAACATATTCACATGCTTCACGACATCAGCTTGTGTAATGGCAAACACATGAATGCACTTTTTGGTCTTCAAGATATCCATGATATTTGCATCAATGGCTGCACTTAACTGGTCAAATTGAGTCGGGGTGACTCTGCTTGATGAAGGTGGAGGTGGTTGAACTCGAGGCATGTTGCATAGGAGCACACTGAACTCTTGCATCTTGCCTTGCAACTCCTCAAGCTCTTGAGTGAGGCTTGATACTGTAGCTTCAACTTCCCTGTGAACACGAGATGGAGGAGCTCTTGAAGAAGATGACATGTCAGCTTGCGATGGTGCTCCATGAGTAGGGGCAGCAGGTGTAGGGTAGATTGGGTTGTTTTTATCCTCAATTGCATATAATTCAAAGCCTCTTACAGCAAAGGCATAATCATCACCCTCCAAAGTATCACACCCTTGCTTCATCAGAAAATCTGTCAATGTGTTGGAATAACGGATATTTCCACCACCAAATCTAGCAGCTTCGAACATCACTCACACCATTTCAGCTCCTAAGTTGATTTGTATCCCGGCCATAATGCACCCAATCAGAATTTCCCTTCTCAAGGTAACTATGTGGTTCTCTCTTGATGGTAGGATTCTTAAACTGACAATAGAGTTCCAACCCTTGGCCTCAAAGTTGAGATCCTGGGCTGTGATTATTAGACCCACTCTACTTCAAGCTTGTTTCTTCTCTCGACCAATGATGGCAACAAGCCACTTCCTTTGCATTTTCTCGCTCACAGCTAGCTTAGCCATATACTCATCTGGAGTGAAATTGAGAAGTTCAAGATGTTGATTCAGAGCTCTTGCAGAAACTTCCACTGCTTTGCCCCTGCATTCGACCACACATTCCGGTCTTCCCTATTCATGTTAAGCTTCTTCAATGACGAATAGGCTTTGTGCTCCAACCCGACGGGGAGATGGCAAGTTTTGCCAAAAATTAATTGGAATGATGACATCCTAATCAGAGTCTTGTATGTCGTGCGATATGTCAATAAGGCATCATCCAACTTCTTGGCCCAATCCGTCCGGTTCACATTAACCGACTTGGCTAAAATTTGCTTTATTTCACGATTCGACACTTCCACTTGCCTAGTCATTTGAGGATGATAAGGTGTAGAAACCTTGTGTCTCACCCCATACTTTTTCAATAAGGAATTAAAAGCTCGGTTGCAAAAGTGGGTTCCCCCATCACTTATAATTGTGCGAGAGGTGCCAAATCTTGTGAAAATACTTTTCTTGAGGAAGGCGTGATGCTTCTAGCTTCATTGTTTGGCAAGGCAATTGCCTCAACCCATTTGGACACATAGTCAACCGCCACAAGGATGTATTTCATACTATAAGAACTTGGGAAAGGACCCATGAAGTCAATCCCCCATACATCAAAGAGTTCTACTTCCACAATGAGGTTTTGAGGCATTTCATGCCTTTTTTAGATTTTCCCTGTTCTTTGACATTGATCACAACTCTTTGTTTATTCATGAGCATCCTTGTACAAAGTAGGCCAAAAGAAACCACATTCAAGAACTTTCACCGCCGTTCTAACACCACCATGATTCTCTCCATATGGAGCGGAGTGACATCCTTCAAGAATAACTGCTTGCTCGGCTTCGAAAACACATCTTCTTACCACTCCATCGACATATACTTTGAATAGAAAGGGCTCATCCCAAAATCATTGTTGGGCATCTTTCATCAACTTTTTATTTTGATTGAATGAGAAGTCCTCCGGGACCTCTCCACATGCAACAAAATTGGCTAAGCCCGCGTACCAAGGAATTTCTTCCGAAGATACCGCCAATATTCTCTCATCTGGAAACGAATCATTGATCGCAAGGGTTTCTTTTGGGCGACCCTCCTCCTCCAAATAGGATAAGTGGTCCGCCACTTGATTTTCGGTTCCCTTTCTATCAAGCACCTCAAGATCAAATTCTTGTAACAAAAGCACCCATCGTATCAATCTTGTTTTTAATTCCTTCTTGGCCATCAAATACCAGATGGCAGAGTGGTAGGTGTGCACAATAACCTTGGATCCAACCAAATAAGATCGGAATTTCTCAAAAGCAAATACGATGGCCAATAATTCTTTCTCTGTCACCATATAGTTTAATTGAGCCCCATTCATGGTCTTGCTAGCATAATGGATTGGATGAAACAATTTCTCAACTCTTTGGCCAAGTACGGCACCCAATGCAACATCGCTAGCATCACACATAAGTTCAAATAGAAGATCCCATCTTGGACTCACTATCACTGGTGCGGTTGTCTATCTCTTCTTTACCTCTTCAAAGGCTTTCAAGCATGCCTCATTGAATTCAAACTTGACATATTTTTCTAACAATTTGTACAATGGGTTCACAATCTTGGAAATTTTTTTAATGAAACAGCGATAAAAACCTGCACATCCTAAGAAGCTTCTCACTCCTTTGATGGTTGTAGGAGGTGGAAGTTTAGAGATAACTTCAATCTTGGCATGATCAACTCCAATTCTTTTCTTGGACACCTTGTTCCCTAGGACTATTCCTTCTTTAACAAGGAAATGGTATTTCTCCCAATTTAGCACATGCTTTGTTTCTTCACACATCTCTAAGACTTTCTCCAAGTTAGATAGACAATCTTCAAAGGAATCACAGAGTACCGAGAAATCATCTATGAATACTTCTAAGAAGTTCTCCATCATATCATGGAAAAGTGCAAGCATGCACCTTTGAAAAGTAGCCGGAGCATTGCAAAGTCCAAAAGGCATCTGCGAAATGTGAAAGTACTATCTGGTATGTAAAGTTTGTCTTATCTTGATCATTTGCTTCAATTGAGATTTGATTGTACCCCGAGAATCCATCAAGGAAACAATAATAAGCACAGCCCGCCAAACCATCAAGCATTTGGTCAATGAAAGGTAGGGAAGATGATCTTTTCTTGTTGCATTGTTGAGCTTTCGGTAGTCCATACATACTCCCCAACCAGTCACGGTCTGAGTTGATGTAGCTTCACCTTTCTCATTGTGAACTACCATCATCCCTCCTGTCCTGGGCACACATTGAATGGGTGAGACCCATTCACTATCGGAGAGTAGAAAAATCACCCCCACATCTAACCACTTTATGATCTCTTTCTTAACAACTTCTTGCATTGGAGAATTCAATCTCCTTTGATGCTCCACCGTTGGTTTGCAACCTTCTTCAAGTAAAATCTTGAGAATGCAAACTCCCAAATCAGTTCCCCTTATATCCGTAAGAGTCCACCCAATGGCTTTAATTCTCCTTTTCACCACTTCAATTAATTGGTCTTCTTGTTCTTTGGTTAAGTGGGAAGAAATGATTATGGAAAGAGTGGAGTTTGGACCTAGAAAGGTATATCTCAATTAGATTGGTAGGACTTTGAGTTCAAGAGTGGGAGGTTCTTCTATGAATGGTTTTATAGGAGGAGTGGTTCGATTTTCAAGATCGAGGGGAAGATTTTTGGGAACGTAGGGTCTAGTGCCCAATCCTTCCAATGCCTTCACACACTCGGCAATACTCTCCTCATTGTCAATATCCATGTTCTAAATGGCCGAGGCCATTTCATCCACTTGACTCACTAGGACACTCTCTTTTTCTACAAGTGCATCCCCAACCATAGCCACATAAGAACAAGTGGCTTCCTCCTCCATAGGTTATTTTAATGTCTGCATATATGGAACACAACCTTCTCTCCATTGAATCGAAAAATGAGCTCTCCCTTCTACACATCACATAATGTTCTCCCCACAACTAGAAATGGATGCCCAAGGATAACGGGGACATCAAAGTCCACAAGGCAATCAAGAATAACAAAATCTATTGGGAATATAAACTTTTCCACCTTCACTAGAACATTAATGATAGCTCCAATTGGTTGCTTCATGAAACGGTCGGCCATTTGCAAGTTCTTTGTTGTGGCTTGTGGAACTTCCTTGGTAATCAAAGTCTTGTACACCGCATATGACAACAAAGTGATGCTTGCTCCAAGATCACATAGAGCTTTAGGGAAATGTGCCCCTCCAATTGTACATGGGACCGTGAAGGCTCCGGAGTACTCCATCTTTATTACCATATGCTTTGAGACAATTAAACTACATTGATGAGTCATCTTGTTTGGTTAATAATCCTCATAGGTCTTCTTGGTAACAAGATCTTTCACTAGTTTAGCAACATTTGATATTTGGTTTAGTGCATCAACCAAAGAGAGGTTGATAGATGTTGTTGCTATTTTATCCCAAATCTTCTTGGCTTGTGATGCTTGTCTTTGCTTGACACTCTTTTTTTGGAAAGGAAATGGAATTTTGGGAATAGAGCTTGGACTAGGAGGGCTTTGTTTGGGTTAATACAACTCCATTAGAGCGAGAAAGTACGGGTTGACTGGTAGTGACTTTGGGATTTGGTTCTTGAGGGATTGCCTCATTATCAATTTCATGCCTTCGGATCTCAACATCCACAACAAATGCCTTACCTTTATTCAACTCTTCCCCAT
Organism: Petunia axillaris subsp. axillaris; assembly: GCA_029990575.1. Taxonomy (NCBI): domain Eukaryota; kingdom Viridiplantae; phylum Streptophyta; class Magnoliopsida; order Solanales; family Solanaceae; genus Petunia; species Petunia axillaris. The sequence goes on along the minus strand of JARKNS010000001.1, from coordinate 2,864,190 downwards.
TGTTTTGCTCATGATCTTGCACCTCTATGTCCACACTAGCATCTTTTTCTTTCGAATCATCCCAAGTTTTCCACTCCAGGTTATAATTTACATCACATGATCTTTGTCATTCTTCTTAGGATTCACCACCGTATCACTTGGTAGTGCTCCTTGAGGTCTTTGATTCACTTGGTGAGATAGGCTACTCATTTGAGATTCAAGAGCTTTGATGGGACTGTTGTGAGATGTGACCATTTGCTTGATATCTTTGATGTCTCCGGAGCAACTTTCTTGATTCTTAAGAACTTCTCCCATCATTTCTTCCAACTTGGTTGGACATTTTCCTTCATTCTCACTTTGCTTGTATGGAGCTCTTGGAACATAGCCTTGAGAGGCACCAACTCCTCTCCCATCTTGATTTTTGCTCCAACTTTATCTTCTCCTGTCTTGCCTTCATTGGTCTTATTGATATGGACTTTGATATCTACATTGATAATTAGACACATAATTGCCTTCTTCCTCATCATGGACAATGAGACATTGCACCGGTCGGTATTCTTCTTGTCCTCTTTAGAGAAGAGCAAGAGGTGGAGCTCCAGGTTTCACATAGGGGCTATTTGATGAGCGGCATTTGTAACTTGAAGATTTTCCACCTTGTTCACTTTCTTCTCTTTATCTTCCTTGGCACCTCTAAGAAGCTCAATATTGGTGAGGATTCGTGTCATTTGCTCTTCTTGATCTTCAAATCTCATCATCATCATTGGATTCATTCCTTCGTCACCATTTGAGTTTTGGGCTCTAGATTGCCAATCTTGAGATTGTTTGGCAACCTTGTTGAGAATTTCCTTGACTTGTTGATAAGTTTATCCATGATAGCACCTCCACACAAATTGTTCACGGCCGATTGGTTGATCTTGTTGAGCCCTTGGTAGAAACATTGTAGGAGCATATCATCTCCAAAACCATGAGTTGGGCAATGTAGTAAAACTTCTTGAAAAGCTTTCCAAGCTTCGGATAATGAATCGGTTGGATCTTTCTTGAACATATAACCCTTGTCCCTCATTGAAGCTTTCTTACCCTTAGACAAGAATTTTGCTAAGAATTGCTTCACAAGTTCCTCCCAAGTGTGAATTGAGTTCTTTGGTAGCTTGTTCAACCATGTCTTGGCCTTCCCGGATAGAAAATAGGAAAGACCCTTAGGCGCAAAGATTCATCCGAACAATAGGCTGACTTGTAGAGATTGTATGTTTGGATAAAATTTCTGAAATGCTCATTTGGATCATCATGCTTGCTTCTACTAAAGTATCCATTTTGGTCAAACCCATGCAAGATCACTTGTAGAGTGTTGAAAGTAACATTACCACGAATGGGTGGTGGAACAATTGCACTAGCAAAATTTTCCATATTCACTTCTTCATCGGACTCTTCCACATCTTGTACCGGTAGATTTGCATTTTGGGCACCCCTTGCATTTCTTTGGTTCCGATTGATATTGCGAACATTCACTTGATTGGCTCTTTGATTAGCTTGATTAACACGAACTCTTCGATTTTCACCTCGACCTCCTCGGTTAGCATTGTTGCCTCTTTAGTGTGCATTTCCCCCAACACCAACATTGTTACAACCATTAACTCCCTCATTGGCTTGATTGTTGCCGATAGGGTGTCCATCAATTGGGGCACCATCTACAACATGTTGTTGATCATTCTCTTCAAAAACATCATGAATTCTGTAACTCTCCTCACTAAGGGAAGTGTCATCATAATTTTCCTCGGTTTCTCCATCATATTCATTTGGAGCATTTAGAAACGGAGATCCCTCATTTGCACGATTGTAGAGGGGGTTCCACATAGCTCGATTTGGATTTCTTCTCATTGCTAGTAGTCATCTACACACGGTAAAACCAAAGAAAGAGGTAAAATGGTAGGAATAACTCTCAAGACAAGGACACAAAATATTCAATCTAATTGATGTACCGTAGCTCCCCCGACAACGGCACCAAAATTTGATCCACACTTAACCCACTCACCAATAAAAGTGTGGAGCGATCGTCAAAGATAGTAGTACACAATTAAGAGTCGGGGTCAATTTCCTCAAGGAGCTAACTTGTAATCTATTAGTCTTAGATTGAATAGCAACGAGTTCTACGAATTGTGTGTCTATTCCTAAGTATAAATTGAGAGTAATTGAGTTAACTACGACTACAACTAACAACTAACAACTAACGCTAAGAGCATATAAATAACTTAACACTTAAAAATGGATGTAATATCGAGAATGAGCTAGGGTTTTACTCATTCCGACAAGATTCTTTTGGTTAAACTCTTACTTTAACCTCACAAATCATATGGGTAACATTAATGGCCGGACCTCGAATGTATTCCTCAAAACTTGTTAGAAATAGGAAAGATTTACCTCATCAAGCCCGTTAGAGTCAATAATGAGGAGCGAGAAACCCTAGTCCAAGGACCCGAAAGGGAGTGACCTTTTTAGGTCTTTTCCCTTTAGATGGGGTAGGTCGTACCAATGTAACCCAAATTCTCGCTAGTTCCCATTAACCTACACCTTTAACCCTATTAGGGTGATGAAAGAAAAGTAGGGTTAGGTTCATCAAACCCTAGTCAAGAAAAGTAAGATAGAGAACTAGATTCATCTTTACCCATAAATTATACAAGATTAAAAGCAAGTTTTAAGTTAAAACAATCAAGTCTTCATGAATAAACTCGCTACTCATACTAGGGTCTAACACACACATAGTAAGATCTGAAATGGCAAGAATCATATGAAGAATTAGATTAAGAAATTAAATCCTTATAAAAGATTCAAGTTAGAACCCTTCCTTTGCCTCAAAGAATATTCAAAAGTATAATAAAGTATATTCTAAGCTGACAAAGGGGTCCTTTTTTTTTGAAGGCATAACAGCCTATTTATATGCATGAGTTTGAAAACTAGGCTAATATTTACAAAATTTCCATTTTCCCCTGTTTTACGCTAGACCGCCGATCATTCGACGGGCCACATATTGAAGTGCGCGGCCGCCGAAGGCTAGTCTAACTCCTCTTTTTCCTTGTTCTGTGGTGCAGGTTCGGCGGGGTGGCAGATCCAGCGGTGGATAGCTTCAGCAATCTGCAGATGTCTTTGAGCTCACTGTAATGGTCGGCGAGACAGCATCTACTTCTGCGGCGCAGCAGAATGTATTCAGTAGATCTATCGGCGGTCCGCCTATTTACTTCGCTGGGACTTTTCGAGCTCTTAAACTTGGTCCTCCTTCGGCCGGTTATTAGGCATATCGCCAATCAAGCTGCTGCTCTTTCTCCCTGTTCTTCAAAATATAGCTAAAGTGCACTTATTTTTGCTCTTTTCTTCATTCTTTTGGCTCTGTACATTAATTCCCTTTGATACCCTAAAACATGGAGATAAACATATGATTTACTCAAATAATAAAACTTTTAGGACATGAAAGCTAGTCTAAAAGAGTTGCAATTATACGCAAAATACCCACATATTACACATAGAAGATTACCACATAAACACTCGCATGCTTATAACTATAATCGCCTCTTGATTCGTGAAGCTTCATCCTAGAAAATGACTAAGAAATGAGGGGTGTAATCTGTCCACCTCTTTATTTTAAAAAGTGTTTGCACGATGAGTCAATGGTACAGCTAAATGCATAAGTTAACGGGAACTTAAAAAGGGTGGGGTAAGTTTATTCCAACTTGACAGTCCACCTCATCAGCAATATAAGTTAAAAATTGGTCAAAAAATGAGGTTGATTTCCCTTAGTTTGTGAGGGTATAAACGACCCATTTCATTAACGGTAAGAGCATATTGGTGACCTTTTGCAAACAGAAACAAATTTGATCCATTTTCAATAGTTAAGGGGCATAGTTGACTCTTTCAGTTAAAATGTCACATTTAGAATTTGAACTTTTACTTAAAAATAATGTTTGAAACCACCTTATCATTATACCACCATTTTCCTCCTAGTGTCGGGGTTCAATAGTATATACTCGCTCCGTCCCAATTTATTTATCGTAGTTTGACTTGGCACAAAATTTAATAAAGATAGGAAGACTTTTAGAACTTGTGGTCTAACATGAGCCAAAAATATTTGTGTGGCTACAAATGAGTCAAAAAGTAAGTTTGGAGTTGAATTGTTTCCAAATTTAGAAATATGACAATCTTTTTGGGACAGACTAATAAGGAAAGTACGACAAACAAAATGGGATAGAGGGAGTATATAATTAAAAAAACTCATCTTTATCCTATTTGCACAATATAATTTTTTGATAAATAGGGTTTAATTGAACCCCTTGATTGTACATAGAACTGCCATTAGCCCCGACTAGAAAATAACTGCGGAAAATACTGTGTGGCGATCTACTATGATCGTACCGACAAGTACCTCCAAGTTTTTTGCACTAAGGCTAATATTTCGAAGATGTTTTAAGGGTCAAAAGGTAAATTGTGTAACTGAAATGTGCTATTTCTACAAATCGCCCCAAAATAGAAGTTGGGTGATTTTCACTATTATAAAATTTATCAAATTTATTGTAAAAAAAAAAAAAAAAAAAAAAAGAAATATTATTATTATTAAAAAATATAGCAATATTTTTATATACAAGTTGCTACAAACAACTATAAAAGAAAAACATTAGCCTCCACTTCACATACCTCTTCCTGTTGTCCCCCCCTCCCCCCCCCCCTCTCCGTCTGCTGCCACCATTGGCGTCACCAGTCTGCAGAAACAATTAAAAATAGTGTAGAAACACAAAAATAATATAGAAAAAGGCAAAAACAATGCAAAAAATAATGCAGAAATGCGAAATAGTGCAAAAATAAATAGGTGCAATACAGAAAAGATACAGTGAGCTAGAAATTAAAAATACTAAAAAAACACCATATTTGGTTAAAAAAAATACCATATCTGGCCGAAAAATACTCGATGTAGTCTGAAACACCAAATTTTAGTCGAAAATCACTATATTTGAACATAAAAAGATCAAATATAAGCAAAAAAAAAAAAAAAAAAAAGCATCATATCTACATCAGAAAATATCAAATTTGCATAAAAATGATTCACTAGAACCAACTTAATACATGGTGCAATGCAATTCCCGAAGGGGTTGCTAGCACAAACGCGGAAGAACAAACAAGAAAGGTAAAGATAAAAGCAAGACAAAACTTGCTTCTTTCGAAAGAACAGTGAGGAACCTGTCTCAAAGCTCAATCAAAAGGAGTACAAGGATCACCTATACTATGCAACAATCCTCAAGAGAACATTGCCTCTTGCAAACTGAATGATCAAGAGGAATGTTCAATCGGACTATCCGAAAGCCACAAGTCCTTAAAAGCCCTCACCGGGGTTTTGCTCACGACGGAGATAAGAAGAAATGTGCTCGGCACTTTCATTCAATTCATCAATATTCAAAAACTAGCTACTTACAATGAAAGGAAGTAGTGTTTATATAGGAAATACTAAGGGTAAACTAGTAAATAGGTCACAGTTGACCAATAGAAATAAGCCACGCAGGGCTGAGATAAAATGTGTTCGGCAGACCTTGACTTCGGTTCTCGATTGTCTGCTCGAACACACGTTTGTTGCCTTCGGACGCTCAATTGTCTTCGAGCTTATTGTCCTCGGTCACTTTGCCTTCGGGCTCAAATCTGAAGATAATGCCTTCGATTCTTGAGCTCGGCCACTCAGCTTCGGAGCAATTGTTTTCCTTCGGCCAGGCTAAGTGAACGTGCACATCGTGCAGCAGCTTGGCTTGGCTTCTTGTCATCGGTCTCCTCGGTGGATCGATCACTTGATCAGCACGTGATCGGGCTGCATCATCCTCCCCTTCTTGAGAAGATTTCGTCCTCGAAATCAAGCCCTCCTCGTCCTCCGAAGTTGGACCTACAACACAAGGAACTAAGTCAGCAACATTAAAGGTGTTGGACACGTTATACTCACCAGGGAGGTCGATCACGTAGGCATTGTTGTTGATCTTGGTCAACACTTGAAATGGACCATCCCCTCGAGGAGCCAACTTTCCTTTCCTTTGGTTCGGGAAGCGTTCCTTTCGGAAGTGAACCCAAACCCAATCTCCCTTCTTTAATTCCAACTTTTTACGCCCCTTGTTTTTCTTTAAGGCAACCTTTGCATAGGCCTCCTCGAGGTTCTTCTTCACCTTTGTATGCAATTCGATCAAGGCAGCTGCTCTTCGAGTACCTTCAAAATCAAGAACAGAATCTCGAGGCAATGGGGTTAAATCAAGTGGAATCAAAGGATTAAAGCCATACACACATTCAAACGGGGTCATGTTGATCATTCTATGCACCGTTCGATTGTATGCGAACTCCATCATGGGCAAACGATCAGCCCAGTTTCCAACCTTCCCTTTGGTCATTGCCCGAAGCAAAGATCCCAAGGTTCGGTTAACTACCTCGGTCTGTCCATCAGTCTGAGGATGGTGAGACGTCGAGAATAGTAGCTTGGTGCCGAGGGCACCCCACAAACATTTCCAAAAATGACTCAAGAACTTTGAGTCTCGATCACTCACAATAGTACGAGGTACACCATGCAATTTTAACACATTAGAAACAAACAATGTAGCTACATGCTGTGCATCATCACACTTTTTGCAAGGAATAAAGTGAGTCATTTTTGAAAAACGGTCAACCACAACGAAGATGCTATCATGTCCTCCCCCCGACCTCGGTAACCCCAAGACAAAGTCCATGGATATATCAACCCAAGGTCGATCAGGCACAGGCAACGGGGTGTACAATCCATGAGGGTTGGACTTCGATTTTGCTTTCTTGCAAACGAGACAAGCGTTGCAAAGCTTTTCCACATCTCGTCGCATTTTGGGCCAATGGAACTGCTCGGTCAAGATACCAAGAGTTTTGTCGACACCGAAGTGTCCCATCAGTCCACCGGAGTGAGCTTCTCGAACTAAGAGCTCTCTCCACGATGACACTGGCACACAAACCCTCCCATTTTTGAAGAGGTAGCCATCATGCCACTGATATTTCTCAACCTTTCGGCCACTGAAGATTGCGTCTCGAACACATTTCAGCTTGGGATCGTCCTCGTACATCGATTTGATGCTTTCGAATCCCATGAGCCTAGAGGCGAGAGTGGTCGCTAAGGCAAATTTTCTTGACAGCGCATCGGCCACAACATTATCTTTTCCCTCTTTGTAATGAATTACATAGGGAAAGCTTTCAATAAATTCAACCCACTTGGCATGTCTTCGATTCAATTTCTCCTGACCTCGGAGATGTTTCAAAGACTCATGATCACTTTTGATCACAAACTCTCGAGGCCACAAATAATGCTGCCAATGGGCGAGTGCTCGAACGAGGGCATACAACTCTTTGTCATACGTAGAGTAATTTAAAGTTGCACCCTTAAGCTTTTCGCTAAAGTAAGCGATCGGCTTCGAGTCTTGCATCAGCACTCCTCCGATCCCAACTCCAGACGCATCACACTCGACTTCGAATGCTTTGCCGAAGTCAGGGAGTTGCAACAACGGGGCAGAACAAAGCCTCCGCTTCAACTCTTGGAAAGCCCTCTCTTGGGACTCTCCCCACACAAATGGATTGTCTTTCTTCACCAGCTCGGTTAAGGGAGCTGCCACGGTGCTAAAGTCGCGAACAAACCTTCGGTAAAAGCTAGCTAAGCCATGGAAGCTACGAACTTGTGATACCGAGGTTGGAGTTGGCCAATCTTTGATGGCTTCGACTTTTGATTCGTCGACTTCGACACCATTAGCACTGACAACAAATCCAAGAAAGACTACACGATCGACACCAAAGGCGCATTTCTTGAAGTTGGCGTACAACTTCTCTTCTTGAAGCCTTTCAAGTACTTGCCTTAGGTGGTCGACATGTTCATCCACGGTTCTGCTATAAACAAGTATGTCATCGAAATAAACGACAACAAACTTATTTATGAACGGTTTGAGCACATGGTTCATCAGTCGCATGAATGTGCTCGGTGCATTGGATAAGCCAAAAGGCATCACCAACCATTCATAGAGACCGAATTTGGTCTTGAATGCGGTTTTCCACTCGTCCCCGGGTTTCATTCGGATCTGGTGGTAACCGGACCTGAGGTCTATCTTCGAAAAGCATGAAGAACCACTTAACTCATCTAGCATGTCATCTAATCGAGGGATAGGATGACGATACTTTACCGTTGTTTTGTTGACTGCTCGACAGTCAACACACATTCGCCATGTTCCATCCTTCTTCGGGACAAGGATAACAGGAACGGCGCAAGGACTCAAGCTCTCACGAACGAGGCCCTTGTTCAGCAGTTCATCAACCTGCCGTTGGAGCTCTTTGGTGTCTTCGGGATTACACCGGTATGCAGGTTTGTTAGGGATTTGAGAACCTGGTACGAAGTCAATTTGGTGCTCGATTCCCCTCAACGGAGGTAATCCACCAGGCATTTCCTCGGGAAACATGTCCTCGAAGTCCTGCAAAACCTTTTGAACAAACAAAGGCAAAGGGTTATCATTAGAAAAATCATCATTAGAGTTTAGAAAGATACCCTTGTGCACGAGGCAAATCATCATCTGACCGTGGTCGTTGCCTCGTAAGATTTCACCGGGTTGCATGATTGCACAAATTCCTTTCACTTCGGTCGGTGAGTTTGTTTCTTCGGGCCCCAAATTTGCTCCCATCGGAAGCTTAGCTTTGGCCGCTTCTTTCAATTCTTTCATTCGTTTATAGTCCTCGGTGACTTGTTTTGGAGACAAGGGTTTAAGTACAAAACTCTTCCCATCAAGCTTCACAGTATAAGTGTTGGATCTGCTATTGTGAACAGCGGTTCGGTCATACTGCCACGGTCGACCCAATAGCAAATGACAAGCTTGCATCGGAACCACATCAAATATCATTTCATCTTGATATTCTCCGATTTTGAACTTGATCCACACTTGTTTGACAACTCTCAATTCTCCACACTCATTCAGCCATTGTAACTTGTAAGGGTGGGGATGCTTCATCGTAGGTAATCCCATTTGTGAAACCAAAGTTTGGCTCACTACATTGGCACAACTACCGGAGTCAATGATCATCGAACACACCTTTCCCCTCACTCGACATCGGGCATGAAAGAGGTTTTCTCTTTGGTTGTCCTCTTCTTGAAGAGTCATGCAGCTCAAATTCCTTCGAACCACAAGAAACATTTCCGGATGATCAGCTTCGGCAGCCTCATGATCATCATCAACTTCAGCTCGATCAGTCTCATCGATAATTTCCTCCTCGGTGTCACTCGCTTGCTCATGGACGGTTCCATCTTCGAGCAGAAGCATAACCTTGCGAGTTGGACACTCTTTTGCCATGTGACCATAACCTTTGCATTTGTGACACTGAATATTTGAAGCACTAGGAGAGTTGAGTTGAACTTTACCTCCCACTTCTCTTGGTTGGTTAACGGTCACACCTCTTTCGAAGGGTCTCTTCGAATCTCGAACAGTGTTAGCACTTGCTTGGTTTGGACTCTTCCATTCTTTACTTCGGTTCAAGGGAGTAGAAGTAGTGACTCATCGATACCGGTTTGCCTTATCGTCCTTCACCAATTTTTCGGCTTCGGTGGCAGCATCGAACAGATCTTCCAACGTGTGGTACACGTGGAATCTCAACTGAGATGACACATCCCTAGCCAAGCCATTTTTAAATCTGATAATGGCTTGCTCTTCGTCTTCGACCAGATCAAGATTCAATCGAACCTTTTCAAACTCATCGTGGTACTCTTGGACGGACTTAGACCCTTGCTTTAACTCATAGAGTTTTTGCATTTGAGTCTGCCTGTATTTGGCACTCAAATACTTACCATCCATCGCTCTCATCAACTGTGGCCATGTATTGACTACTGGATAGTCATTTCTTCTTCTATGCCTCTTGTCAGATTCCCACCATGTTGATGCATAAGCTTCGAACGAAGCAATGGCATGGGCAGCTTTTCTCTCATCGGTCATCTCATTGGTTTCAAAGATGCGCTCCATTTTAAGCTTCCATTCAAGATACTCGTCGGGATCACTAGTTCCTTTAAAGGGTGGAATAGTGATCTTGACACTGTTCAAGTTTGAGTCTCGAACAGCTCTAGCCTGTTCGGGAAACTCATCTTCTCGATCATAAGCCTCACGCTCAATATTTCTTTCAACATTTGCGCCTCGGCCTCGACCTCGGAAATTTCCACGTCCTCGGTGAGCTTGCCTTCGTTGAGCGAATGGCGGCTCACGCTCATATTCGTCCTCGGGAAATTCCTCTTCATCAACCTCTTCGGTTACAGCTCCAAGATCTCTTCGGGTCTTTGGAAGTGGTAACCTCTCTCCTCGGGGAATGCCCAAGTTTTGATTTCTAGCTTGGGGATTGCCCAAGTTTTGTTGTGCTTGGGGATTGCCCAAGTTAAGCTCTCTTCGAATTGCTTCACTAGTCAACTGATGTTGTCGAAGAAGCTCAGCATACAGATCAGGTTTCATCGGAGTGGATTCGCTTGTTCCAGCGCCGGACCCATGCATGGCCACGGACGCACTTCCCTGTTCGAGTTGAGTTACTCGAGCACTCACTCCTCTTACATCGGCACTGATGCCTTGTATCGCAGCCATGAGATCGGCTAACGACAATTCAGGCTTTTCAATGCTTTTGCCATCGTTTCCAGCCATGGTACCTGCACAAGTCAAAGATCAAACAAAATGTTAGGGTTAGAAATCACCTCACACACTCCCTCACCTTTGATGGGTGGCACTCGGGTCCACTCAATTTATGGGTTCGGTTTTTGATCACTCAAGGACTTGTTAACAGTGGCTCGTCTGATTGATCGGTCCTCTAAGATCCTTCAAGTTCGACAATAGTCACTGCCTCTTCGGGAAGAGTGAAGTGATGTTCGACTCGATGGAACGGATGCTTTTTAAACTGAGCTCGGGGAGTCAAGAGAATTTCTACGAAAATTTGGACTTCGGTCACCCCTTCGCACGAACTCCTATCAGCTTAAAAGAGTTAGTACGATCTCGAGTAGGACAATTACTCGAAAGATCCACCAACTAGAATTTTGACACGAAAGAAAGTGAGAACCTAGGAGAATCTACCCTTTGATTCCCTTTTGGAATCTTTTTCGATCACACCCACTCTTGTCCGTACAAAAGTGGTCCCTCCTTGGTACGGATAGGGTTTTACCTTATCCACTTTCCTTTTTTCAGCCGACAACTTTCACCTGGGGGTTTTGATGTTAAAATTTTTAACCCCTTTCTTCTTCAATCGAACAGTGACCTTGCTCCGGCGTACGGACGCAACAACTTCGGTTCACTGACCACGAAATTCAACAGATCTGAGTTGCTCTTTCAACTCTGGTTCCAAACAACAACGGAGGAAATCAAACGAAGTTCTTCGAGCTAAGATCCAGCTCGTTCGAGTCGTACACTGTTACGATTTTGTAACAAGTTTCCGGTGTACGGACAACGTTTCCAACTTAAGAACTTCGATTTTTAAGCAATAAACAAACCCAAATCACTCAAGAACCACCAACCTTCATCGGTCTCCACCAACACGGCTGGGGTTTGATTTCCAGTCACCAAGGAAGCTCAAAAACAGTCCAAAATTCACCAAGAAACCCTAGTCACGAAATCAGTACGTCGGGTATTCGTTGGAATCAGAACTCGATGGTGAACAAGAATCCAAGATTGTTTTTCCCAAACAACCAACAATCAAACACAATTTTTGAATTTTCTTTTAACACTTTTTTTTTTTTTTTTTTTTGTAAGAACACCAACAGTAACAAAAAAAACAGGAACACGAAACGGAAACAAAGACACAAAACGCACGAAAATAGAGATAACGTGAACAGGATTTGGGGTTGTAGAAACAAGCCCAAACCGTGCTCTGATACCAAGATGGTGCAATGCAATTCCCGAAGGGGTTGCTAGCACAAACGCGGAAGAACAAACAAGAAAGGTAAAGATAAAAGCAAGACAAAACTTGCTTCTTTCGAAAGAACAGTGAGGAACCTGTCTCAAAGCTCAATCAAAAGGAGTACAAGGATCACCTATACTATGCAACAATCCTCAAGAGAACATTGCCTCTTGCAAACTGAATGATCAAGAGGAATGTTCAATCGGACTATCCGAAAGCCACAAGTCCTTAAAAGCCCTCACCGGGGTTTTGCTCACGACGGAGACAAGAAGAAATGTGCTCGGCACTTTCATTCAATTCATCAATATTCAAAAACTAGCTACTTACAATGAAAGGAAGTAGTGTTTATATAGGAAATACTAAGGGTAAACTAGTAAATAGGTCACAGTTGACCAATAGAAATAAGCCACGCAGGGCTGAGATAAAATGTGTTCGGCAGACCTTGACTTCGGTTCTCGATTGTCTGCTCGAACACACGCTTGTTGCCTTCGGACGCTCAATTGTCTTCGAGCTTATTGTCCTCGGTCACTTTGCCTTCGGGCTCAAATCTGAAGATAATGCCTTCGATTCTTGAGCTCGGCCACTCAGCTTCGGAGCAATTGTTTTCCTTCGGCCAGGCTAAGTGAACGTGCACATCGTGCAGCAGCTTGGCTTGGCTTCTTGTCATCGGTCTCCTCGGTGGATCGATCACTTGATCAGCACGTGATCGGGCTGCATCAATACAATAGCTACAGTACAGATACGGTACTGATATTATCCATATATAGTGAAATAAAAAGAAGAAAAAATAATAGATATAAGCTGAAAAATTAGAAGATTTGGCAGGAAATATCATAACTAACTCGAAAACACAAGATCTTTATCAAAAAGTACCAGATCTTCGTCGAAAATACCATACTTAAATAAAATAAATTAATTGTGAACCAAAATCAATAGATCTAGATAAATATCATCATTCATAATAGAACAAGAGAACAGGCAGCGGAGTAGACCATCAATCATGGTTGCTGGAGAAGAAGGGTTGTGGTAGCAGAGAAGAAAACGGAAGAGCAGGTCGACACCGGAGGAAGGAAAGTGGAGGCTGCTGTCAAAGGAAATGGCTGGCGTCGGCAATGCCAATAGTGGCAGAGGGAGAGAAGAGAGGAAGGAAAAAGTAGGAGAAAGAGGCTATGATTTATTTTCTTTTGCTATGTCTTGTAATTAAGTCCATATTTTCTTTATATTTTATCATTGTTCAAAAAGTCTCTATATTTTATAGAAAAGCTCTCCAAATTATACTTTTATATAATTGTTCTATAAAAGTATGCAAGTTGACAAATTATTTACCACCGATAGCCTATTCCTTGTTTCGTTCGTTTCAGGTTGTAGAGCCCATCATACCAAACAAGCCACAAAAACACATATAGTGACACTTCAGATTGTTTACCACATGTGCTTAGCCTAACCATTAGTTTGGGACCAAATCAAACTTGTGTGAAAAGAATTAACTTGATACATTGACAATGTAAATATTATTACATTAATTTATTCTCCAATTATTGTAGGTTATATGGTAAAGAAAACTCAAAAACTACCATAGACATAATTCCTTTTTGTGTTGTGGATTATCTTAATTTATCTAGTGTAAAATATATTGCACATTAGTTATGTGCGGAGGTAAAATCGTTGTAAAATGGATTATGTTTTATTATTGTTTTGACTTTCTAAAGTAGAAAGAAGCGATGGTGTCATATACATTGGAATTTAAGTTTCTTAGGAGAAAAAATAAAGTTAATTTCTGTCCTCTTAATTTGAATTTTGTGGCTATTCAAATTTTATCTTTAATTGTAATCAAATATAATATTAAAGCAGTAATTAATTTTTTTAACCCTACATACTAGGAGTGTAAAAGAACATGACAAGTACTTCAACCTAAAATTGCTAAGACACGTATATAAAAAGTATTGGAAAAAGAAACAGTTAGGTTGAGGCCACTTTATTCAAAGCTGTTGTCCGAAGTACAAACCATCTATAGAGGAGGAACCTAATCTATGATTTGTACTTGAATAGTATCTCATTTTAGCAACACGTACTTTTTGTTGCTAATGTTTTAGTATATATTTCAACATAGCTAGTTGCAATTTAAATAGAAGAAAAAACAAAAAAGATCTCTTATTTTTATTTTAAAATATCTCACCTGTAAAAAAAAGTTTTTGGAAAACTTGACGTAAAACTAAAAGAAATTATAATACGCCACAAAAACAATTGACCTTATATATGAGTCAAAGAAGTAAATCTTCAAAATATCTAACAAAAATCTTTGCATCCTCTAAAAAATATTATTAACTTATTTCCTTAATCTCATTGAGATATTCATGCATCTATAACAAATCATAACTCCTAAATTCAAAGGAAGACGGAATTCTGAAGGGCCAAGTTACAGGGCAAGATACGGACTTGCATTTAGTGGTTGCAATTCCATAATTTCTACTGTTTAAACGAGACATTCTAACTCCTTATTTATTTTTCTTTGACCTTCCAACTATTCACATGCCTATCTCTCATCCCTCAAAAGGCTTAATTTTCTGTTTTTAGAAAAAAATGTCACGACCTTAGTCTTGAACTAAGCGAATCGTGCGACACTTGACAATTTGCTCACGATCTTGCTATGCCAAATCAGCCAAGATCACTAAGGATCGCTAAGAGAATGGAAATGAACAAGAGAGAATTGCCAAAGGAAGCTTATATTTATTTGGAAGATTGTTGCTTGATTGCTTGATGGTTTACAAATGAATGGTCCCTCTATTTATAATACTCACTTAGGGGCTAGTGTGTAAATGTTAATTGTTACACAAGTCCCTCTCTAGAATACTCCATATTTACAAATAGACCCCTCTCTAGAATTATCTACAAGCTAGAATATTCTAAGACATTCCTAAGGATTCTTCCTAGCAAGTCCATAAGGATCTAGAGTATTCCCAAGGGAATATCAACATATCTCTCTAGAATATTCCATCAAAGTGCTAGGCTCCTTTCCAAGTAAGCTTTCACATGGAAAAAACATGCGCCAAATGACACCTATGTGGCATGGTGATGTGGCAGGTCATCACACTCTCCCCCACCTAATATTGTGATGACCACAGCGCAATGCTGCAGCATAAACTCTCGAATCTTGTCTTTGAATTGCAACAAGTCTTCATAACGCTTCCATGTGGCCTCCTCCTGTTCTTGTCCCTTCCAGTATACAATGGACATAGCTGTGGCCTTTTGTCCCTGATTCCGTATTGCTTGGTAGTCAATAATAGCTTCAACCTCTCGTTCATGAGAAGCTGTGATGGTGATAGGAGCACGACTCGACTGACCCCTTCTCGGATCATCCTTGTCTTCGTGGTATAGCTTGAGCATTCTGCCATGGAAGGCGGGATAGATTTTAAGATGTGGTGGCAACCCAAGCTTGTAGGAGATCTTGCCCACCTTGGCAACGATCTTGAAAGGGCCCTCGTACTTGCACATCAAGTTTTTGTGCATGCCCCTAGTGACTTGAATTGCCTCGGGTTAAACTTCACTATGACCATGTCACAAACTCTATAGTCTGTGGGACGTCGTTTACAGTTTGCAAACTTCTTCATAGATTTAGCCGCCTTGTCCAAGTAGGACTTAGTAGTGTCAGGTTGCTCATCCTAGCCCTTGGCTATATGATAAGCCCCCAAATTCATTCCTTCGAATGCTGCAGGTAGAGAATGTGGAGTTTGTTGTTGTTGGCCAGTGGCTAGCTCAAATGGCGTCCGCCCCATGGACTCGATTCGCTACAAGTTGTAAGAGAATTGGGCTATATTCAAGAGCCTTGCCTAATCCTTCTGATGTGCGCCCACATAATTCCTCAGGAAGTACTCCAATAAGGCATTGACCCGCTTCGTCTGTCCATCCATCTGCAGGTGAAAGCTAGTAGAAAAGTGCAGCTCTGTACCAATCATGTCAAATAACTCCCTCCTAAAATTTCCATTGAAGCAGGGGTCTCGGTCGCTGATGATGTGCCTTAGTAAACCCCAATACTTTACCACGTTGTTGAAGAATAATTTGGTAGCTTCCCTAGCAGTGCAACTGGCTGAGGCGGGCATAAAAGTGGCATACCTTAAAAATCTGTCTATAACCACCATGATAGTGTTGTAACCATCGGACTTCAAAAAATATGTGATAAAGTCCATACTCGCACTCTCCCATAGACGCTTTGCTACTGGTAGTGATTCTAGAAGTCCTCATTGCTTCTGTTGCTCAACCTTGTCCTGATGGAACACAAGACAAGTCTGCACATAACACTCTATGTCATCACGCATGCACGACCTGTAGTAGACCGACTCAACTAAGGCCCTAATGTGATGTTGGCCTGGATGAACGGCCCACATAGTATTATGGCTCTATTTTATGATGCACCGCCTGATGTCTCCAAATTTAGGCACGTAGACCCCCCGTCCCGTGGCAAGCAATAGTCCATCTTCTACCCAAAAGCATCTCATCTTGCCTTAGGTGGCTAACTCCATGAGCTGCTTGGCTGCTGGGTCAAGCTACATACCGTTCTTGATAGCCTCGCGAATGTCACAACTTGCTTAAGTGATGGCAGTAAGTTTAGCTTTCCAACTCAAGGCATCGGCCACAACATTGCCTTTGCCAAGCTTATACTCCAGCACATAGTCAAACTCGGCCAAGAAATCCGGCCACCTAGCCTGCTTAAGTGTGAGCTTCTTCTATGTCTAAAAATAGCTAGTGGCCACGTTATCTGTCTTGACCACGAACTTTGGCCCAAGCAAATAATGTCGCCATATGTGTAGGCAATATACAATAGTGGCCATCTCCTTCTCTTGCACTGTGTAGCACCGCTCCGTGTCATTCAACTTACGGCTCTTGAAGACTATAAGATGCCTATCTTGCATCAATACACCCCCAATGGCAAAGTCTGCCGCATCTATAAGTACCTCAAATATCTTGGCAAAGTCTGGCAATGCTAAAAATGGCACTTCCGTGATAGCTGCCTTAAGGCTTTCGAACGCCTCTTGGCGATGCTCCGTCCAATCCCATGGCTTGTTCTTCTTCAGCAACTCAGTCAGTGGTGCAGCCTTGGCTGAATAGCCACTAATGAATAGACGATAATAGTTGAGAAGGCTAAGGAAAGATCTCAACTCGATTACCTTAGTTGGTGCCTCCAATTCCTGGATAGCTCATACCTTAGCCTCATCCATGAGTAACTTACCACTGCTAATGACATGCCCCAAGAAGTGAACCTTCGACAGGGCAAACTCACACTTCTCCCGCTTGATATATAGCTAATTTTCCTGCAAGACTTGGAAAACCTTCCTTAAGTACTCCACGTACTCCTCCAGAGTGTTGTTATGGATGACTATGTCGTCCAAGTAGATCACCACGAACTGATCAAGGTAGGGATGAAAAATTTTGTTCATGAGAGTGCAAAATATAGCGGGTGCACTGGTTAAGCCAAAAGGCATCACCAATCACTCAAAGGCTCTGTATCTCATCATGCATGCTGTCTTTGGCTCATCCCTTTCTGCAATACAAACCTGGTAGTAGCACTTGCGAAGATCCACCTTGGCAAAGTACTTGGCTTGTCCAAGTCTTTCAAACAAGTAAGCAATGAGCAGGATCGGGTACTTATTCTTCACCGTAACCTTGTTGAGTGCTTAGTAGTCTTACATAAGCGCAGTAATCCATCCTTCTTCTTCTGGAACAATACTGGTGCGCCAAAGGGTGCCTTTGATGGATGGATATGGCCAGCATCTAGTAGCTCCTTCAATTGTTTCCTAAGCTCCTCCAACTCAGGTGGTGGCATGCGATTTGGGGAAAATGCAGGTAGCTTAGCTCCAGGCTCCAAGTCAATCTTATTATCTACCTCACGTCTCGGAGGTAAGTGCTTAGGTAGCTCCTCGGGCATTACATCTTTGTTCTCCTCGAGCAATTTCTCTATGCAGGGCGGCAATCTCTCTGGCTTACCACAATCATTTTCTAAGCTTTCAAGGGTTGCTATGAATGTTGGCTCCCCTTTCTTGAGCCCCTTGACAAGCTGTATAGCCGAAAGATGTGCCTGACCTTTTTTTTGTGACATAGTTAATGTAGGCACCATGCAAGATCCTTCTCGCTCCATTACCAAGAGACGTTGGAGGTATGGATCGATCATAGTATGAAAAAGTTGGAAGAACTCTTGCCTAAGGATAATGTCAAAGATATCCATAGGTGCAATGGTAAAGCTCGTCATACCTTGCCAATTGCCCAACTTGACATTAACATCGTTGGCTACTCCACAAACCTTCGTCAACTCAGCATTGACTATAGTCTCTTTGTTGTGGCCTTGGTCATGAAGTTGTTTGTTGCCCCAGTGTCGACCATGGCCCGAGCGGGCTTGTTGTTGATAGTGAGATTCACGTACTGAGTGTTATACTCGTTGGCCTTATTAGCTTGCCTCGTGACAGCTCCATGTAGTCCAATTGTGTTGTGCCCGAACTCTCTTTGTGTTCCTGCTCCTTTCGCTCCCGTACTATGGTACTGAGACTCTTTAGGTAGGGATAATTCCTAAAGCCGTGCGGCCCTCCACATATGTAGCATCCTTTCTTCTTAGCCTACGCCTTTTTCTCGTCATAACTCTGACGGCCACTCTTCTTGCCATCGGACTTGTTGGCATCTTGATTCTTATGGTGTTGATGTTGAGCCTCCTTGCCTCTACCACGGTCTCCCCCACCTTTGGCAGAACTACCCTTTAACTCCTTGCCCTTGCCTTTATCATGTCTGTCATGCCTGAAATCCATCAAAGACTCACCTCAACTATGGCTTGGTCTATGTTGTTGACTTGTCGACGTTGCAACTCCTGCTTAGTCCAATTTTGCAACTCATCCATGAAGTGGAATATCAAGTCATCACTAGTAAAGTTGGAAATTTGAAGCATGAGGGTGGTGTACTCCTTCACGTAGTCCCAAATGCTCTATGTCTGCTTCAACTCCCTAAAATTGTGCCTTGCCTCATACACGACGTTGTTGGGGCAGAACTGTGGCTTGAACTCTACCTTGAACTGCTCCCACGTGCTAATGGTGCACAAGCCTTTCTCGATGTCAGCCATCTTCCTTCTCCACCAAAGCATGGCACTTTCCGAGAGGTACAACACGGCGGTGTTGATCTTAGCTTCTTCGTCCCTCACTTTGCCATGCTTAAAGTAGTTCTCCACCTATTGCACGTCACGAATCCCCTTGAACACTGGCGGCTTGGGAGCCTTGATCTTAGCCTCCTTCGTCACAACTACATTGTTGGTTGCCTTGGTCACACCAGCATCGACCTGCTCCTCGAGTGCCTCCATCTTTACCTTTATGGCATCGATTGTGCTCAACGCTTCCATGAGCCTGCACTCAAAGGTAGTGATGGTCTGTTTTAGCTCAAACTTGGCTTGCTTATGTCCGTCCAACTCCTTCTGGATGTCCTTAATCTCATCAAGAGTGTGCCTCTTAAGAGTGTCGAAAGCACCTTCTAGTTTCCCAAGCGTTGGCCAATGATGTCCATGGCTTCCATCCCCGCTTCGACTTTCAAGATCCACTCATTCCCAGGCATGAGGTCCTCGTCTTCCTCCTCACTTGCCTCGGTGGTTGGTTGGTCTAAGGATGTAGCTCCTTAATTTGGAATGACGCTAGACGGCCCTTCCTTACTCTGGTTGGCATTTCTTTTTCTACTTCACCCTTTCTTGGTAGGGGACTCCCGAACGACGTTGGTTGGAACATTGACAATATTGAGTTGGTTGTTGGTTTCCTCCATGTTGGTCATTCCCTTAGTCACAACCTTCGCTCTGATACCACCTTGTCACGACCTTAGTCTTGAACAAAGTGAATCGTGCGACACTTGACAATTCGCTCACGATCTTACTATGCCAAGTCAGCCGAAATCACTAAGGATCGCTAACAGAATGGAAATGAACAAGAGAGAATTGCCAAAGGAAACTTATTATTTGGAAGATTTTTGCTTGATTGCTTGATGGTTTTCAAATGAATGTTCCCTCTATTTATACTACTTACTTAGGGGCTAGTGTCTATATATATTAATTGTTACACAATTTCCTCTCTAGAATCCTCCATATTTACAAATAGATCCTTCTCGAGAATTATCTACAAGCTAGAATATTTTAAGGCATTCCTAAGGATTCTTCCTAACAAGTCTATAAGGATCTAGAATATTCCTAAGGAAATATCTCCATACCTCTCTAAAATATTCCATCAAAGTGCTAGGCTCCTTTCCAAGTAAGCTTCCACATGGCAAAAACATGCGCCAAATAGCGCCTACGTGATATGGTGACGTGATAGGTCATTACAAAAAGATATATTGGGTATAAAACAGACGTTTCAAGAACTTAGTATTGACGAATTAACATAACCACATCGCATCAAATACTACCAAGTACCAAATACCACCACTCATTTTTTATTCAAAATTGAATGCCATTGTTTTCTTCCTGGCCCTCTTAATAAAACTTGGCAATTAGTCTCGAAGAAATTTGAAGGCACTTGCCAGCGATCCTAGCAGATTACCAAGACTAGTTCAGATAAAATCCTGTTGATAATTGAAAGCCTGAACAAAAATCCTGTTGATAATTGAAAGCTATGAAGATTATGACTTTTTCACTTGACTTTTTTTGTAGCCATTTGTAGACAAGTAAATTTTATTGAATTTAAATCCATGAAATAATATGGCTATATGTTAAATTGAAAACATATTGGTCCAAATAAGTGCTATGGGCTAATATAATTGGGCTAATTATTTAAAAGTAATAAAAGTCCAATCTTGTTAGGCTAGCCAAATTAGCCTAAGGCCCAATGGATATAAGTTTTCCTAGAGGCCCAAAAATGTGCCACGTGGCAAGTGACGTGGCGCCAAGTCAAATGAAATAGCCAATTGGATCATGCCATACGTCAAATGATGTGGCAATCCAAGTCAAACCCCAAGACCAATAAAAATATGCCATGTGTACATGTGACATGTTATGGCCAATCAAATACGGCCTAGTCACTGCTTAAATCTGATTGGCCGGTCCACGGGCCAAGGCCCGTCAGGGTTTCTTGGTGGCTACTCCACCCCATATCTATATAAAGGGGTCAAATCTCTCATTTAAGGGAGAAGAAATCATAAGCAAGAATCCATAACAAGAAGCAAGAAAAAGCTCGTGGATCAAAGCAAGAGATTTCTACGAAAGCTGCAAGCACTCAAATATTTCTCTACAAAGTTCTAGAGATCAAGACGAAGATTCAAGATCAAGCTTCAAGCCCTTGAATCCAAGTACAAGTTCAAGATCAAGACCAAGTTCAAGACAAAGCTCCAAAGCCCTTGAACTCATCAAGTCAAGATCAAGATCAAAATCCAAATCCAAATCCAAATCCAAACTTCAAGATCAAGCTCAAAAGCCCTTGAAGTTATAGTTTGAAAAGACGAATCAGAGGAATTATAGAGATTGTAACACTCATATTTTGATAAATAAAATATATTGTTGCAATATTTTCCTGTCTCGATATTTATTTTCTTGACGCGAATTTAGTTGTTACAAATTCTGGCACGCCCAGTAGGACAATCTCTACCTCTCATCTCAACTTTTCAACTCACAAAGTTCAGCAACACTGAGATGGCTTCCAAGAACACAACTCAAAATCTGTCGTTGCAAAATCTGTCTGGCCTCATGACCTTGATGCCAATTCCAAGTTCTCTTCTGAGGTTCAAAGCTGCATGAATGCTACTAAGGGAAACTTTGGACCAGTTATAAGAAACAAAGCAAACTTGATGGGACAACAAGCACATCAGGTGCCGCCCGCATCAACTCCAATTTTCGGTTCTTCATCTTCCAAAGGAGCAGGATCATCTACTGAGCCATTGGAAAAAGGGGAAAATATCGCTGAGATTGTTGAAAACACTTTGGCTCGACTTAGGCTCTGCAGATCTAGAAGTCCAGCAACGAAGAAAGACGATGAAGTTTCAAGCATTGGATCCTCTCCAACCACGCCGCGTGAGTCATTCCAATCAAAGATCAATCTATGGGAGAATCCATGTTATTCTCCATCATCTCCAACAGCAGTGCATGCCATGGCGACTAATACTTTAACAGTGGAGGAACAACTTGCAAACTTGACAAAGGCGATTGATAGCTTATCAAACTATGTCAAGGATCAAGACGCTCGCATCAACAAGATGGAAAGCATGATGGAGGGAGAATCTAGCCATGCACCAGGAAAACGGCCAGAAGTTCAGGAGGTGATTAATACTCCAGCTAAGCAAGTAACACCTGCTAAGGAAATCCAAGTTTTTGCTGATGGGGTGATTCAAATTGACCAACTGAAGGAGTTCATTATGGGAACAATCAAGGATAAGTACGAGGTTTCTTCCAAGTCTTCGCTTGCATATGAGAAGCCATACACCGCAAGAATCGATAGCTTAAAGATGCCAATCGGTTATCAACCCCCAAAATTTCAGCAGTTCGATGGCAAAGGAAACCCAAAGCAGCATGTGGCGCACTTCGTTGAGACATGCAACAATGCTGGAACCTACGGCGATTATCTCGTCAAGCAGTTCGTCCGTTCCCTCAAAGGGAATGCTTTCGATTGGTATACAGACCTTGAGTCTGGTTCAATTGATAGCTGGGTGCAGCTGGAACATGAGTTTCTCAATCGCTTTTACAGTACAAGGCGTACCGTAAGCATGATAGAGCTTACAAACACACAGCAGCGAAAGGAAGAACCAGTCATTGACTTCATCAACCGATGGAGGAATGCAAGTCTCAACTGCAGAGATAGACTCAGTGAAGCTTCAGGAATTGAGATGTGCATTCAAGGTATGCATTGGGGGCTTCGCTACATCTTGCAAGGCATAAAGCCAAGGACTTTTGAAGAGTTGGCAACACGTGCTCATGATATGGAGCTAAGCATGGCATCCACTGGAAAAGAAGGGCCACCACTCACCGAACCTCGCAAGGGAAAAGACAAGCAAGAAGTCAAGAGATGGAGCAAAGTCGTACCCAAGGTTGAAAGCAAAGAGTCCATGAATGTTGATGCCAAACCTGTAAAGTTCACCACAAAGTTTAGCAAGAAACAAAGTGTGAAGACGACTTCTTTCAAGGATAAGACAGGTCGGAAATCAACTTTGAGAGAGATGCAAGATAGGGAATACCCATTCCTTGATTCTGATGTTCCTGCAATCTTCGATGAACTTCTGGAACTAAAGCTCATTAAGCTACCAGAGATGAAGCGTCCTAATGAAGCTGGAAGAACGAATGATCCAAACTACTGCAAGTACCATCGGCTTTTAGGTCACTCTCTTGAAAAATGTTTTGTCTTTAAGGACAAAGTCATGGAGTTGGCCGACAAAGGGGAGATCATACTCGAAGATGAAAAGGAAAATGCAAACCAAGTTTCCATCATCTTTGGCTCACAAGATCCCATTGCGGTCTGCAACTTCACTGAAGGATTCGAAGGGCAAGATGTCATGATCAAGTTTGGCGACTTCGAACCCGTTCCAGCAAAAGGATCATTTTCTCCCCCAAAGCTGTGTGAACAAAGTATGAAGAAAGCATCGCTCGAGGAAGATGATGATGGTTGGATATTGGTGACTCGACGGAGGCGTCGTAAGGCAAGCCCACGAGATGAACCAGCCGAGAAACCAACAAGGAAGAAGATGGTAAGGAAGCCGAGGAAGCAAAAGGCGATCGGACGTCCGCGAGAGGCAAAGGTGGAGGTTTACCATCACCAAAAGTCGCGTCCAGTAACCTTAGAGGAGTTTCTACCAAGTTGGTTCCGCATGAAGATCCCTAAAGATGATACGAAGGCCTCATGTTGTAATGCTGATGAAGTAGAGGAGAACAATGAAAGTCCAAAGCCATCTTCACCTGCGAAGTCAGAAAAACTCACTGAATCTACAGTTGGAGAAGCAAATACTTGTGAAGCAAAGATCACATTCACAAGTGATGATATCCTACTTGGGGAAGTTCCTCACAATCGTCCATTGTTCATGGTTGGATATGTGAATGAACAAAGAGTAAATAGAATCTTGATTGACGGAGGATCCGGAATCAACATTCTGCCTATTCACACAATGAACGAACTTGGCATTACAAGAGAGGATTTGATTGAAAGCCGTTTGATGATTCATGGATTCAACCAAGGGGGGCAAAGGGCCATAGGTGCTACAAAAATAGACCTCACTATTGGAGAAATGTCTTCAAGCGCATGGTTGCATGTAATCGATGCAAAAACTTCCTATAACATCTTACTGGGAAGGCCGTGGATACATGAGAATAAAGTCGTCCCATCCACTTATCACCAATGCCTTAAGTATCACGAAGATGGTATTGAGAAGAAAATCGTTGCTGATGACAAGCCATTCACTGAATCTGAAGCGTACTGTGCTGACGCTAAATTTTACTTGAAGAATATCGTGAATGAAGTCAGGGTTGATAACATCGCCAAGACATTGGATCCTAAGATTGCAATAAAGAAGGCTGAGATTGCAGCTGGGAAAGCAAAAGTGGTAGAGGATGAAGATAGAAGCCACTCTATTCAAAGGAAACCACATAAGCAATACTTTGCACCTTCAGGCAAGAAGACGGGACCTACACTCCGCTACGTCCCAAAACTGAAGGAGAAGAAAGACCAATCATCTGACCTGCAAAGTGACGTGATGAATGGATTAACCCTTCCTATCAAGCGGCTTGATGCTTTAAAGTTATCCTCGAATTTGCTTGGAAAGTTTGTGGCCCGAAATCTGCCGGAGAATAGTGCACTCCCCACAAAGCGCACAAACGAGGGTTTTGATCCAAATGCTTATAAACTATTTGCAAAGGCTGGGTACGATCCCAACGAACCATCTAAGTTAGGGAAGCTCCTACCAGAAGGATCAATGAAGAAATCACGTGAAGGCTTGGGTTTCGAAAAACCTCCACCAGTTCGCATCTCTATAAGGAGGGCAAGCATCAATTATGTCGGTGCTGAGGATGAGTCCGTTCCTTCGAATAAAAGAAAGTCTGTCTTTGATCGGCTCGGAGAACCAACTGCAAGAACTTCTGTCTTTGATAGATTGGGATCATTGAAGAAGAGGAACAAGCTCCAAAAGGGTGATGTAAAGGCGAAAATAACCATTTCTCCTAACAACCCAAAACTTTTGAGAGATTGCCAAAGTCTGATCCCTTCAAGGATGAAGCGTCAAGCAAAACTAGTAGTTTCATGTGGAGAAGTGTTAAAGGCAAAGACTCACACTATAGTCCACACAAGGGAGCGTGAGGAAGATGAAGAAAGTGTAGGATCTTCATATTACGTCGTTGCAGAAGAAGAGCATAATGCTTCATATCCAAATAATGTCAAGAATGAGTCGGAGGATATTTCTTGGTGTCACCACATATCTTTCAATGACGGAGATCTGCAGGAAGATGAAGATGCTAAAGATGCTCCACCTGAGCTTGAAGAAGGAGTGAAGGCGACAATTGACGCATTGAAAGAAATCAACCTCGGCACAGATGAAGAACCAAGACCCACATATATAAGTGCTTTGCTGATGAAGGATGAAGAAAGTGCTTATGTAGAGCTGCTGAAAGAGTATAGAGATGTCTTTGCTTGGAGCTACAAAGAGATGCCTGGTTTAGACCCCAAAGTAGCGGTTCATCATTTGGCGGTTAGAAATGGTGCTCGTCCTGTTAAGCAAAGCCAACGCCGCTTCAGGTCAGAGCAGGTTCCCTTGATCGAGAATGAAGTCAACAAGCTTATTGAGGCTGGTTTTATTCGGGAAGTCAAGTATCCTACTTGGATTTCAAGTATAGTCCCTGTAAGGAAGAAAAATGGCCAAATTCGAGTTTGTGTTGATTTTAGAGATCTCAACAATGCATGTCCTAAGGATGAATTTCCACTCCCCATCCCAGAACTCATGATTGACGCCACTACTGGATATGAGGCAATGTCTTTTATGGATGGCTCATCTGGCTATAACCAGATTCGCATGTCTCCTAAGGATGAAGAACTCACAGCGTTTCGAACTCCTAAGGGAATTTACTGCTACAAGGTGATGCCATTTGGCCTGAAGAATGCTGGAGCTACCTATCAAAGAGCGATGCAAAATATCTTTGACAGCATGCTTCACAAAAGTGTCGAGTGCTATGTTGATGACTTGGTGGTGAAATCGAGAAACAAGAAGGATCACCTACAGGACTTGAGAACGGTGTTTGAATTGCTGCGAAGATACCAACTTCGGATGAATCCTTTAAAGTGCGCATTCGGAGTTACTTCTGGTAAATTCCTTGGTTTCATTGTTCGACACCGAGGGATTGAAATTGATCAAGCTAAAGTCGATGCGATTTTAAAGATGCCTGAGCCTAGAAATATTCATGAACTAAAGAGTCTACAAGGAAAGTTGGCGTATCTTAGGAGATTCATTTCAAATCTGGCCGGAAGATGTCAGCCATTCAGCCGTCTTATGAAGACGGGTGTCCCTTTCGAATGGGATCAAGCTTGCAGCAACGCATTCGAGAGCATCAAGTCGTACCTGATGAAACCTCCAGTTTTAGCTGCACCTATACCTGGAAAGCCACTGATATTATATATTGCAGCGCAAGAAAGGTCTGTTGGGGCGCTTTTGGCTCAAGAGAATAGTGAAGGGAAAGAAAATTCCCTTTACTATTTAAGTAGGATGATGACACCAAATGAGTTGAAGTACTTGCCAATCGAAAAGTTGTGTTTGGCGCTAGTCTTCTCCATTCAAAAGTTGAAACACTACTTTCAAGCTCACGTCGTCCGACTCATTTCCAAAGCAAATCCTATAAAATTTGTGATGTCAAAACCCGTCCTTAGTGATCGTTTGGCGAGATGGTACCTCCAGTTTCAACAATTTGAGATTTTGTACGTCCCTCAAAAAGCGGTGAAAGGACAAGCGTTAGCTGACTTCTTGGCAGACCATCCGATACTTGATGATTGGGAGCTCACGGATGAATTACCTGATGAAGATGCAATGGTCGTCGAAGTTCAACCATCGTGGAAGATGTACTTCGACGGTGCTGCACGTCATGATGGAGCTGGGGCTGGTGTGGTTTTTGTAACTTCGGAAGGAGAGGTTTTCCCATATTCATTCACGCTGACACAACATTGCTCTAATAACGTCGCAGAGTACCAAGCACTCATACTTGGCCTCGAAATGGCAGTCGACATGAAGCAATTACAGCTGCAAGTATATGGAGACTCTAAATTGGTAATTAATCAGCTTTTGGGTAGCTATGAGGTAAGGAAACCAGAGTTACAACCCTATCACAACTATGCACAGAAGTTAATAGGATGGCTTGGGGATGTAACCCTCCAGCATGTGCCGAGGAAGGAAAATAAGAAAGCTGATGCCTTAGCGGCTTTGGCGTCAACACTTACCTTGCCTGAACAGACACAAGTTACTATCTGCCAAAAATGGGTAGTACCACCATTTGATGAAGGCGTGGATGGTGAAAATGAACTTCAGCGTCTTGTTGCTGTTTCCGAGGCTGAGAAGGAAGACTGGCGGAAACCTATAATTGATTACCTCAGTCACGGAACCCTTCCAGAAAATACGAGAAGGAGAGCCGAAATCCGTCGTAGAGCACCCCGTTTCCTTTACTACAAGGACACTCTATATAGAAGATCATTTGAGGGAGTACTTTTGCGATGTTTAGGAGATGATGAAACACTTCAAGCTCTGGAAGAAGCACACTCTGGGGTATGTGGATCACACCAATCTGGGCCGAAGCTTCACTTCCATATAAAAAGGATGGGGTACTACTGGCCAACAATGGTGAAGGATTGCTTGGACCATGCTCGGAGATGCAAAGCTTGTCAGCTCCATGCAAACTTCATACATCAACCACCTGAAGTATTGCACCCAACAGTCGCATCTTGGCCATTTGATGCTTGGGGACTAGACATTGTTGGACCGTTGCCGAAGTCTTCTGAAGGACACATGTTCATATTAGCTGCAACTGATTACTTCTCAAAATGGGCAGAAGTTGTCGCTCTCAAGGAAGTAAAGAAGGAAAAGGTTGCAAACTTCATTCGAGTAAACATTATTTACCACTTCGGTATCCCTCGTTATATAATAACGGATAATGGCAAGCCATTCGATAATAGACTGATGAATAAAATATGTGATCTCTTTGGCTTCAAGCAGCGCAAATCTTCCATGTACAATGCTGCCGCCAATGGCCTAGCCGAAGCATTCAACAAGACATTGTGCAATTTGCTTAATAAGGTTGTTTCCAAATCCAAGCGAGATTGGCATGAAAGGATGGAAGAAGCTTTATGGGCATATAGGACAACTCACCGCACACCAACGCGAGCAACTCCTTACTCGCTTGTTTATGGAGTTGAAGCTGTGTTGCCGCTGGAGCATCAAACACCATCCTTGAGACTTGCTCTCCAAGAAGGGCTCACTGATGAAGAAAATGCTTGCTTATGCCTTGAAGAGTTGGAGGCTCTCGATGAGAAACGACTCGAAGCTCAGCAAAACCTTGAATGTTATCAAGCTCGTCTATCTCGTGCTTTCAATAAAAAGGTTCGCCCAAGATCTTTCCAGGTTGGTGATCAAGTCCTTGCAGTAAGAAGACCCATCATCACTTCCCATAAATCTGGGGGCAAGTTCACTGCAAAATGGGACGGACCGTATGTTGTGCAAGAAGTCTATTCAAGTGGTGCTTATAAGCTTATTGATGCTGAAGGAAAAAAACTTGGTCCCATTAACGGGAAGTTCTTGAAGAAGTACTATCCTTGAAGTTGACACGCTCCTTAACGCACGAGCCTAAACTGCAAGTTGACACGCTCCTCAACGCACGAGCCTAAACTGCAAGTTGATATGCTCCTAGAAGCATGAGCTTAAACTGCAAATCACTACGCTCTTTTGATGCACGAGCATAAACTACATAAAACTCCTGGCCCGCGAGAGTCTAAACTGTGGACGGCCTAAAAAAAATGTCCGCTAGGTTGAAAACCTCGAAAGAGGCGGCCTAGGCAAAAGTTAGGACTCAAAGAAAAAAAAAAAAAAAAAAAAAAAAAAAAAAATCTTCTATGAACTACGTAATGACTTGATCCTCTTCATCGAGGTACGTAGGCAGCTTAGAGCTCAAATTCTAAGTCCAGTCGCCCAAAATGAAGAAAAGTTATATCCCTTGTCAAGTTTCACATTGTTATGTATAGCTTACAACCTAAAGAAAACATGATTACTTGTCAAGGTGTTTCGAGTTCTGGGTCAAGTTCAAATCGTTATTCTATGAAAGCCTAGAGAGACTCTGCTCAAGATGTTCAGTGTATATAACAGCCCTTTGTACGTTATTCCTATTAATCAAAGGGGTTTATCATTTGGATGATTATGCATCAAGATGTGAAGTTGCCGTTAGTGATTACGCTTCGTGCTAAAAAATCTACACGCAGTAAAATCAAAAGGAGTATTTTTGCATAAAAAAAAATGCACCGAAAATATTCACAAAGCTTTTTGGCTCCATATTTTGGATATGTTCTATATCTTGAAGTCTGGTCTCTAGGAAATCAAATGGCTCACGATTCGAAGGCTAATACATCAAGATATAATTTTTTGATAAAGTCGCGCAAATGTGGGATAGTCAGCGAGACAGAATCCAAAGCTAACTTCAAAATAATATCTGGAACGATCCTGAAGGATTTTAACTCTAAATTTAATATATGCTATAGATCTTGAAGTCTAGTTTCTGGAAAACTAGACGGCTTGTAATTCGGAGTTATGTGCGGCAAGATATACTGGTTTTGGCAAGACTGCGCAAAACTGAAATTGTCTGCGGGGTAGAACTGTTACAGGATTTCGAATATTCATCCAGAACGTTTCTCATTGTTTCCGACGTTGAATTTCAGATATGTTGTAATTCTAGATGTCTAGTTTTTTTGAAAAAGCTAAATTTTCACAAGTCGGACATTCATATAATAAGATATGAATTTTCTACCACAAGTGCGCTATGCTGTTGGAATACCGTGAGAAAATTGGAAAACACAATTAAGAGAGGAGGGACACAATATAAGGCAAAAGTGAAAGAGTCTTATTAATAATGAAAATACCAACTACTAAGTCCAATGCAAGAAGTAAAAAAAAAAAAAAAAACAAAATAATTGTAGCCTAATCTAGAGATAGCATGAAACTGAGCAAGTCTTGACGGCTACCCTCCAGGCGCTCTTTCTTCCTCTCCAAGTTGGCTAAGTCATCAGCAGACTGTGAAGCAACATCAGGGCAGGTTTCATACTCCTCCTTAGCAATCGAGACTTTTGATTTGGCTTCTTCAACTTCATTTTCTGCAGCCTCCAGGAGGGCTTCTAAGTCCTTCTCCTTCTCACGCAACTTTTTAATCTTCTCTTTTACCTTGCCTATGGATTCGCGGATGGATACGACCTCTTCAACCTTTTCTTCCTCTTCAACCATGGCGAGTGAAAGGCGCTCCGCAGCTTTTGAAAGCAAGTCTTGTTTTACGGATTCTGAAACTTTGTCAGAGAAGGCAGATCGAGCCTGATCATACGAAGTGGCGAGCTCAAAGAAAGACTGCAACATGTCCCTTATTGGGGTGAGGTCAACACCTTTTCCCTCCATCGCTGCAAGAACCACTTTTGCATCTTCTTCATGGGAGGAGGCTAAGTCCAAATCAAAGTTTGAAAGCTTGCTTTGAAGTCCTTTCCAAAGTTCTGAAACGTACTTCTGGTTGATGTTTTGAACAAGCTTGCTTCCCACAAATACAGACGCTGCAGCTGCTGGTTTCTTGTTTGGAGCAGTGCCGCACTTGTCTTTAGAGCCATCACGAGAATGAGAAGTCACCACTTGCTTTGCCTTGGTAGTAGAAGATGATTTCCTTAAGACTGGTCGTGCAATGGACTCATCACTAGTTTGTGGTTTCTCTCGTTGTGGTACTGTCATAGCTCCAACGCCATTTGACTGTATGAAGGACGAAAACTGTTAGTAAAAGCATCCAAGTACAAGTGTGCAAAAAAAAAAAAAAAAAAAAAAAAAAAGATGTATACCTCTTTGATAGGAGTTGTCAAAGTCTTTGAGGAAGAACTACCACTGTCTGCAATGTCAACCATATGTGGGTTGGTTTGTTCCAGCTTTTCTGAAGGTGCCTTTACTCGCTTCCAACACCGATCTCTATCACTGCTCCTACTCTCGTCTGGAGATAACCGCTTGTTCGATGCATGGGCTCTTTCACGACCAACCAACGGTGTTGAATTCTTAACGCTTTGGTGAAGTTGAGGTCTCTTGCCTTTGTCTTGCTCTGCAGGATTAGCCTTTGAAGCAGGCAACCGGTTATTTGTGGGATGTGGATGTCTGTCCTTAGGAAGAGGGGTATTGGCAGGTCCAACACCGTCGATCAAATATTGCAAGTTTTCATCAAGGAACTTTGTGTGTGTTTTCTCCCACCAATTCTTATAATTAGCCGAAGAAAATTTCTTCACATTGACTGTAGAAGGAGGAAAAGTCACTTGCGACATAGTCTTGTGTGACACACAAATTCGAAAATATCTAAGCCCTTCCTCTAAAGAGGCGCTACGGATATCATTTGTCAAAAAACCTGGGACATTCTGATAAAATCCAAATTGGCGCCCAAATCGATGTAGACTATAAGGCTCGATGATGAAAGAGTCTCCATTCCTCAAAGTGAGATAGTTAAATCGTATGCTCATGAAATAGCTTGAGTCCAACTCTTCTACGATATTGTCGTCCACATAATTGTGAGGTTGGGGACTCTTTAACATAGTTGAAGTCCAAGCTACGACATCTCCTCGATATATGCGTTTTCTAGCATCCTCTTTGTTGAAGTACTTGGCAGCGCCCTCTCCAGAATATGTCACCATTAGCGGAACAGATGGTTCTTTAGCAAGTGCATAGTGGGTCTTGAAGTGATAAGCTAGCCAACCGTAAACATAGTGAATGGGAAAACGGACCTCGATAAGATCAAGTCGCGACAATCGTGAAATCTTGTTCAAGTTATTGTATATGCTTGCTAATACTGGAACTGCAAGGCTAGTTCTCCGCCCGCATGCCATGGTTGATGCTATCTTGAAAGTTCCCGGCCGAATGAAGTCACCATCTTCAGAAGGAAACACAAAGGTACATAACCAACACGACAGGAAGGCTGCCAGATACGTCTCTTCTATTCTTGCGGGCTTCACTCCTAGCTTGGAAAATACTGCTTCATTCTCCGTTGACCATTCGGGTGCCTCAGGTATAACTCCTGTAGGGTTATGTGTTGACTTTAAGCGCCCAGTTTTTTGCTCCCTCCTCGGTGGAGCAGGCCCATATCGCAAGGTTCCTTTGTACCAGAAGTTGATCCACTTGCTCAAGGGGACCCTCGGGATATTATTCTTTCCTTCTTGGAGATAATGAAAAGCTAAGAACAAGTGCTCGCAGGCTCGGGGAATGAATCTCATCTTTTTCTCATCCTCACCTACAAGTTCCATAGCTGAGGGCACCGCTTCTTCGTAGATAGAACCCGCTATAGGCAAACCTCCCAAGGTATGTAGATCCCAAAGAGAGATAGACATTTCACCAACAGAGGTAAGTAGCGTATTTGTCTTGGGACACCAACCTTCAAGGAATGACTGCAAGATGTTGGAGTTTCGATCATAAGTAAAAAGTGAAGCACGAACAGCATCATGAATTTTTGAAGCTTTCAATTCTTGTTGGTTTCGGCTAAGTATGTCTTCAGTCCATTCCCAATACCCCGGAATGTGTTGATATTCACCCTGAGTTATCATTGTGTCTCCCCAGTATGTCTCTCCTCGGATGATGCGACGGCCTAAACTGGGAAGGGCGCTTGCAATGTTTGCATGACGATGGCTGGGCGCTTGAAGACTCCACGTCTTGCCGGATCCAGCTAAATTCTGATCATTCTCTAATGTCCAGTTTGCAATATGAAGTGAGTTCCTCAAAGATGTCCATGCACTCGCGTATTGACCAATTGGAGTATGCACCAAAAGCCTAGTTTGAGCCGCATCGTCTTCAGTTTCAATTATGAGGTACTTGAGTTTGGATGATGGAGAGGTGTAGTCTCTGAAGTGCACCATCTTGCCCAGCTGTAAGAACAAGTAAATCTTTGATCAATCTCGGGATGAAGAGAATCAACATAAGGATGATGAATGATGAAAGTCTTCCATGGGATCGTCGTCGTTAAAGTGGGGGTGCGTTGCCACCCCAATCACCTTGAACTTCACTTTCCCACGAGCATCGCTCCAAATAAGTATTCCATGGGATTGTCGTCGTTAAAGTGGGAGTGCGTTGCCACCCCAATCACCTTAAACTTGACTTTCCCACGAGTATCGCTCCAAATAAGTCTTCCATGGGATTGTCGTCGTTAAAGTGGGAGTGCGTTGCCACCCCAATCACCTTAAACTTGACTTTCCCACGAGTATTACTCCCCAATCACCTTAAACTTGACTTTCCCACGAGTATTGCTCCAAATAAGTCTTCCATGGGATTGTCGTCGTTAAAGTGGGAGTGCGTTGCCACCCCAATCACCTTAAACTTGACGTTCCCATGAGTATCGCTCCCAACCAAGTTTTCCATTGGATTGTCAAGTTTGGCTTCTTCATAACCATCTTTTGGCCTACAACAAAAGGACGAGCAAAAAAAAAAAAAAAAAAAATGAAAGAAAGAGATGACTTACTGTTTGAATTAGCAGCAAGGAACCGGCGACAATTGGGGCTAAGTAATGTTTTGTCTTCCCTGCTTCAAAATTTGGGAAAAAGCAAGACAAAGGTTAGAAAAATAATTTAAAGCAAGCAAGGAAAAGGGTTTGAAGGGCAGCAGCAAAAGATTACAATGGTACAAAATTTTTGTCTCCTAAAGCTATGCACATTGACTTAACTCATGGAGAAGAAATAAATTATTAGCTGTTGGTATCATTGAAAGGGGAGGGATCAAACAAAAGTTGTCAAAAAAGTGAATTATGTTTGAGGGTGCACAAGTTTATTTCCGAGTATTAATTACATGTTCTCTGGTCAAGTCAACAACCACTGACTAATGGCTGTCATTAAAAAGCTAGGGAATAAAGCTATCGGAACGTTTTTCTTTAAAATTACCTCAAGGAAGCTACAAAGAAAAAGAAGAGCAAAGAAGGGGAAAAAAAATACAAAAGGGAGAAGGTATTTTTTACCTGACAAGAGAAGAAGAAAATTCAAGCTGCAGAAATCCTCTTTTATTTGTTGGAAACAAAAAGGAAGAATGAATAAATAAAATTACAAAAAAAAAAAGGGTGCAAGTTACGGAAAATAGGAGCAAAAAAAAAAAGGTAAAAAAAAGAAGTATTTTTGTATGAAGAGCTCAAGGAATAGAAGGCTTCTCGAATATGGCGAAGCGAGTTCGTTATGAAATAAAGGATTTAGGAAGGCAAATTATTAAAAAAGCAATGTGTGGAAAAAATTATTGTTCTTGTTTCATGCCACTTTGAACGAGTACAGGGTACAAAGAGATATGTAAAGCTTGATAATGGTGATATACATGAACTGGAAAGCAAAGAGTTGTTGGAAGAATTAATTGCAACATATCTGTAAGATGCATAAGAAGCCAAGAAGCTTACCACTACCCTGATTGTTTACTGTAGGACGTCAGAATATAATGCCAGCAAGAAGGCGTTGTAGTTGTTTCTACTTTGCAGGATGTCCGTTAGGTGACAATTTGTGTCTATTTATAGATGTATGAGGCGGTGGTAGGTATTCCTTTCCCAGGCGAAGTTGGATTTTATATTGTCATGACATTCTACATGGAATAAGATTTGACTTCTACTAGCAAAGGTTTTCTTTAATCTAACTGGCTGCTCCTAGCGTAGTCTCCATGTCTTATTCCTACATCTAGCAAAGTACTTTGGAAGATTCCATCTAAACTTTGGCTGCTTAGTGTCCACGTATTGATGAAGCCATGAGATTTAATTTGAATACAAGATGGATGCACTTTTAATTGACGTTATCAAAATAAGATCCAAATTTGACTTTTTCGATTTTGCTGCTGCTTACTTGATATCGTAGCAGCTTGTTTTTTTCGTTGTCCCACCTAGTGATGGTATAATTTTGACCAACAACCATCTTTTGAGTTTGCTAAACGAGAAGGTAGCCATCTTTCTTTTTTCTGGCATACCTTAACCTTGCTGACAAAGTAGTCATTTAATAGATTGTACTGGAAGCAACCTAATATAAACAAAAAAATTACTTCAAGCCTAGTCTTTGGGTGCAAACAAATTCAACCACGACAAGCCTTGAAGTAGGGGGCATTTGTAGACAAGTAAATTTTATTGAATTTAAATCCATGAAATAATATGGCTATATGTTAAATTGAAAACATATTGGTCCAAATAAGTGCTATGGGCTAATATAATTGGGCTAATTATTTAAAAGTAATAAAAGTCCAATCTTGTTAGGCTAGCCAAATTAGCCTAAGGCCCAATGGATATAAGTTTTCCTAGAGGCCCAAAAATGTGCCACGTGGCAAGTGACGTGGCGCCAAGTCAAATGAAATAGCCAATTGGATCATGCCATACGTCAAATGATGTGGCAATCCAAGTCAAACCCCAAGACCAATAAAAATATGCCATGTGTACATGTGACATGTTATGGCCAATCAAATACGGCCTAGTCACTGCTTAAATCTGATTGGCCGGTCCACGGGCCAAGGCCCGTCAGGGTTTCTTGGTGGCTACTCCACCCCATATCTATATAAAGGGGTCAAATCTCTCATTTAAGGGAGAAGAAATCATAAGCAAGAATCCATAACAAGAAGCAAGAAAAAGCTCGTGGATCAAAGCAAGAGATTTCTACAAAAGCTGCAAGCACTCAAATATTTCTCTACAAAGTTCTAGAGATCAAGACGAAGATTCAAGATCAAGCTTCAAGCCCTTGAATCCAAGTACAAGTTCAAGATCAAGACCAAGTTCAAGACAAAGCTCCAAAGCCCTTGAACTCATCAAGTCAAGATCAAGATCAAAATCCAAATCCAAATCCAAATCCAAACTTCAAGATCAAGCTCAAAAGCCCTTGAAGTTATAGTTTGAAAAGACGAATCAGAGGAATCATAGAGATTGTAACACTCATATTTTGATAAATAAAATATATTGTTGCAATATTTTCCTGTCTCGATATTTATTTTCTTGACGCGAATTTAGTTGTTACACCGTTATTTGTCATGGCTATTAATGAAATAAGATTAGAAACCAAACCTTAGATGAAATAGTAGGTGTAAAGTAAATTGTCCAATATTTTCAAATGAGTCCAACTTCATATCTAATTTTCTATATTCAAATTTGTCAGGAACAAATTTCTAGCACGTCCGTGGAACATAATATGTCCACACTCGATGTTACTCATATATATATATATATATATATATATATATATATATATATATATATATATATATATATATATATATATACACACACACACACACTATTCCTAACCTTACTTTTTACTCTTTTTCTTTTTCTAGCCATTCATTTTTTTTCTCAAATATTTATTAATTAAATTATATAATTAAAATACAGTTTTGTTCAAATTATTAATATTTAAAATATAGTTAAATATTAACTATGTATCCCTTATATTTAGGAATTGCTTAATGCTAATCACAAATTAATTTTCACAATAATAATGATTATTATCCCTTAATATTAGGGATACTTATTACTAATCCCTTAAATTGCTCAATCAATCAAATATTCCCGCAATATTTTTCTCCTCTCTCCTCTTTACTTAAAATTGAATAAATATGAATGTATGAAATATTAATTAAATAAATAGTATATACAAAATATATTAAAATATTAAATGAATAATTATTAAATACACAATATTCTGTCTGTATATGATATTTAATCACTTAATATTTTAATATTTAATCACTTAATATTTTAACATATTGTGTATAATATTTATATAACATACTGTGTATCAATATTTATTCACTATTTTAACATAATATATCACTTTTTGTATGTATTTTGTATTCAATATTTATTTATTGGGTGAAAATTATTTACACCCCCCAACTTTGCTCTAAAAATAAAACTCCCCCCTCAACTATAAACAATAATCATTCTCCTCCCTTTTTCTCAAATATTTCTTCAAAATACCTACTTTACCCTCTATATTATCAAACTTTATCTTCTTTTTTTTCTCAATATAATTGTACTTTATTATAATTTTATATTATGGAGCAGTCTATAGTATAAATAAATATTATTCTTAAATAAAAAAAGAGTAAGAAATAATAGTCGGACATATATTAATAATGATGACGTTAATAATGAAATAAATGAACAGATTTTAAAAATTTAGATTGAAAATAATTTGCTTATATCATGTACTTTCAATAGGAATTAAAACTCAAAATTATTAGTCAATCACAAAATTGAACTTTAAAATTATATACTTAATACATGCAATACATAAAAAGAATACTGAAAATGGCGCTAAGTTTCATGATAATCAAAAATTGAAAATTCATATAGAAAATAGAAAATAAACTAAAAAGTTTAAATAAATATACACATACACACTAAGAGGGGGGATATTATGCACATACTTAGTGCAACATGCTCAGTACACTTGATACTGTTTATAAAAATGATATTATATTATAATAATTTCATAAAAAGGCCATACTATTTTATATATATAATATTAACGAAATCAAATTACTATAAAATTAACAAAATCAAATTACTATAGTAACAAATGTTATTTAAATTATAGGTAGAATATTTTTGTTAAAAAATTATATTACACTAAAAAAATACATCAAATGATAATAAAATATCAAGGGCAAAATAGATATTGTACACGATAGGGGGAGAATGATTATTGTTTATAGTTGAGGGGGGAGTTTGATTTTTAGAGCAACATTGAGAGGTGTAAATGATTTTCACCCTTTATTTATTTGAATATTTGTTATTCATATTTTAGGTGATATGCATTTAATTTATGCATAATATTAAATATGACAACTAAAAAGAAAAAAAATCGCCAAAAATCAGCCCTAAAATCGTAGGTGTTTGGTTGAATATACCAAATATATCTCCTGTTGTGTATGTACACCCAGTAGGAGAAGTTTATTTCTGCAAAAGTTTTTTCTGTGGGGGCTAAAACTTTAAACAACCAAATGGCTGCCCAGTGTAAAAACTCCTTTGATTAGACTTTTCTTGTTCCTATATTTCTCACTGGGAGATTTACAAAAATATACAACCCTAACTCAATATTTATAAAAAAATATCGATATTTTTCCACTTTACAAAATATAGCAATAATTTTTTTACATACATATACAATTTTCAACAAATACCTACAATTTAATATTTTCTCCTCCTTCTTCCTCTCTACCTTCTCCTCCTCTCTACCTTCTCCACCCATCACTGTCACGAGACTGCTGCTGTTAGCCCCTTGATTCGGTTGCTCGAAAATGACACGGTTGAGACAGGGGATTTGCATGATGGCCCTTGGCTCAACCTAAATAGGAACATCGTGTATCGGCTAAGTATGTGTGGGCATGACTTAGGTTGTGGACAGCGTGCGTGGGCTACGTTGCTATCTCATGTGTGGGCATGAAGACGGGACGGATGGAACTTGGCAAGGACCTTGACATGGCATTGCATGTCAAGGCAAAGCAAGGCAAGGCAAGGCAAAGCAAGGCAAGGCAAGGCAAAGCAAGGCAAGGCAGTAGAACGAGGGAAACGACTAAGGCGTGGGCGTTGGCTAAGTGTGACCGTGGTACAGTCAGCTAGACTTGTGCGTGCAGGCAGCTAAAGACGACGTTGGCACAATGCAACATCATGCAGCAACAAGACTTAGAGATTGGCTAAGTGTTGGGGCGCAGCTGAAGCTATTCAGGCCATGTGCAGGGCACATGGACGGTGGTTACAAGCAGTTCCTGCAGTTCCTATGTTTTAGGGCAGTTGTGCCTATGTGTAATTTGTCTTGTATTTTAATTATATGGATAATTATCATTGCCTATGCAGTTTGGGATGTAAACTGCCTTAGTGTGTTGTCCTAAAACGCGGCTGCCAAGTGTCCTAGTCCAAGGCTGGCTATGTACATGGCTAAGTAAAGGCAAAAACACAAGTGAGTGATTTTGCCTAAGTGTTTAGAATTTTGTGAGTCTTTGTATACGAGTTTAATACAAAGTTGGGCGTGATTTGCCCGTAAATCTGTGTGTGCTTATTGTTCTTGCTTGTCCCGAAATTATACTAAGTCATTGAACCGAAACCAAATGAACAACAAACGATTAGGCTGAAATAGTGCGGGCTGTTTGCCGTGCGGGTTTTAATTGCGAAAAATTAACCCCGTAACAACTGGTATGAGAGCACGGTTGTTGGATCTATGGCGGGTAATACAAGTGCAGAATTGCGTGAACGGGTGTCTCGACTTGAAGCACTGGTGGGGCAGACCGACGATGCAATTGATCTTATTGATATTTTGACGCAGGTGGGTCGTTTGCAGGCAGATCTGGAAGCAAAAACGACCCTGATTGAAGGTCTTGTGAAGAACAACGAAGATCTGAAGGCTGAAATTGTTGTGCTTCGCAGGGCTATTGCTGCAACGGGCCAAGGTAATGAGGAACGATCTAAGCCAAAAATTCCTGAACCTAAGGCGTTTGCTGGCTCGCGGAGTGCCAAAGAATTGGAGAATTTTCTGTGGGATATGGAGACCTATTTCTCCAATGCTCGTATTTCTGAAACTGAAAAAGTAAACATTACAACCATGTATTTAACGGGTGATGCAAAACTGTGGTGGCAAACCCGCATTGCCGATGATGAAAGTGCAGGCAGACCCAAGATTAATACGTGGGAAATGTTTCGGAAAGAACTGAGGGCACAATTTCTACCAAGTAATGCCTCATGGATTTCTAGGGATCGTTTGAAGAAATTGAGACAGACCGGGACTGTTCGTGACTACATTAAGAAGTTCTCATCTTTAATATTAGACGTCCAAAACATGTCGGAAGAGGATAAATTGCACAACTTCATTTCAGGAATGCAGGCTTGGGCGCAAAATGAACTTAGGAGACAGAATGTTAAAGATCTCCCAAGTGCTATTGCCGCGGCTGATTCATTGGTTGATTTTCGTGTGACTCGTGAGTATTCTGAATCTTCTTCTACTTCTAAATCTAAGAAGAAGAAGGATAGAAAAGGGAGAGATTGGAAGAAATATGGCAAACCTGATCATCATACTCATGACAAAGGCAAAGGAAAAGTTGATGAGGGAAACAAAAACAAAGGGAACGGTAAAGATAAGGGCTGTTTCGTTTGTGGTGGCCCTCACATTGCCAAGAATTGTCCGAACAAAGAGAGACTGCATGCACTTGTTGCAAAGGAAACTGAAGAGAAAAACCAAGAAGCTGATGCATACATCAATCCGATGCATTTGTTGGGGACGATGGAAATCTGCTCTACTTTGGGTGAGTCCGATAAATCACATAAGTTTCTGATGTATATCAATGTTAAAGTTGGGGCTAAAAATGTTGTTGCAATGGTTGATACTGGAGCAACTCACACATTTGTTGCTGCCAAAAATGTGATTGATTACGGCCTAGCTGTGAGAAAATGCCAAAGCACGATCAAAACTGTGAATGCTAAGGCACAAGCCATTATGGGTATGGCTTATAATGTCCCGATGACTGTTGGTCCTTGGAATGGAAAAGTGGATATGATGGTGTGTCCCCTTGACGACTTTGATCTGATTTTGGGAGTTGATTTCATGAGAAAACATAAACTCGTCCCTATGCCTCATTTGGAAGGAGTTATGTCTATGCATGAGACTG
Source organism: Petunia axillaris subsp. axillaris (assembly GCA_029990575.1). NCBI lineage: Eukaryota > Viridiplantae > Streptophyta > Magnoliopsida > Solanales > Solanaceae > Petunia > Petunia axillaris. The sequence continues at coordinate 2,823,501 of JARKNS010000001.1, read as the reverse complement.
CCCCGGGCTTTATTGAATGTACTCATCCCTTTGGAAAGGGAAAAGAACGTGGGAAGGATGCTATAATTTCTGCAATCTCGTTGGAAAAAGGTTTGAAGAAGGGTGCTGAAACTTATCTTGCTGCCTTGATTGAACTCAAACCTGATGTGAATATAGAAGTGCCGGATGAAGTTGCTGTGATCTTGCAGGAATTCGAGGATGTAATGCCACCGGAATTGCCGAAGAATCTGCCACCGAGGAGGGCAATTGATCATAAAATTGAACTTATTCCAGGTTCTATGCCCCCTGCCCGCCCACCCTATCGTATGTCGCCTATGGAACTTGCTGAATTGAGGAAGCAATTGAATGAATTACTTGAAGCTGGACTGGTTCAACCCTCAAAAGCTCCCTATGGTGCGCCTGTTTTGTTCCAAAAGAAACATGACGGTTCATTGCGCATGTGTGTGGATTATCGGGCGCTGAATAAGGTGACGGTGAAGAACAAATATCTTGTACCTCTTGTGCAGAATCTGCTTGATATATTGAGCAAGGCAAAGTGGTTCTCGAAGCTTGATCTTCGTTCTGGATATTGGCAAGTACGGATTGCAAAGGGCGATGAAGGCAAGACAACGTGTGTAACTAGATATGGTTCGTATGAGTTTCTTGTAATGCCTTTCGGCTTAACAAATGCCCCTGCTACCTTTTGTAATCTGATGAACGATGTTCTTTATGAGTACTTAGATGATTTTGTTGTGGTCTACCTTGATGATATCGTTATTTATAGCAATTCTCTGAATGATCACTTAAGTCATCTACGCAAGGTGTTTGCAAAGCTGCGGGACTATCAATTGTTTGTCAAGAAAGAAAAATGTGAGTTTGCAAGTCAAGAGATAAAATTTCTTGGCCACTTGGTTAGTGAAAACCAGGTGCGGATGGATCCTAAAAAGGTGTTGGCTATCGTTGAATGGCAGCCTCCTAAGAATTTCAAAGAATTACGTTCTTTTCTTGGGTTGGCTAATTACTATCGGAAGTTCATAGCGGGGTATTCTAAGAAAGCTGCTGTCTTGACTGATTTATTGAAGAAGCAAACCAAGTGGGATTGGTCTGATTCATGTGTTAAGGCATTTAACACGCTGAAAGAAGCTATTGCCTCGGAACTGGTATTGCGGCTGCCTGATTTTGATTTGCCATTTGAAGTACACACTGATGCGTCGGATAAAGCTGTTGGTGGTGTATTTGTTCAAGAGGGTCATCCAGTTGCATTTGAGAGCAGAAAACTCAATGCTGCGGAGCAAAGATATTCTGCCCACGAGAAGGAAATGGTTGCTGTGGTGCATTGCCTTCAAATCTGGCGTGTCTACCTACTTAGAATAAAGTTTGTGGTAAGAACTGATAATGCTGCTAATACTTATTTTCAAACACAACAGAAACTAAGTCCTAAGCAAGCAAGATGGCAAGAGTTCTTAGCTGAATATGATTTTATGTGGGAACATAAGCCGGGTAGACACAATCAAGTAGCGGATGCTTTGAGTCGAAAAGAAGTATTTGCTGCTATCTATCACATCACTAAACTAGAATCTGATTTCATTGATATGATTAAGTTATGTGCTGTGAATGATCCTTTGTATGTGAAGACAATGGGTCAAGTACGTGAAGGTACAGTTAGGCGGTATTGGATCGAGGACGATCTGCTTTATTTTAAAGGGGGAAGGATCGTCGTGCCTCAGGGTGCTGGTCTGCGTCGTGATCTTTTAAAAGAGACGCATGACACTATGTGGGCAGGCCATCCCGGTGTTGAACGGATGATGGCATTGTTATCTCGATCTTATTTCTGGCCTAAGATGGAAGATGATATTGAAGCCTATGTAAAAACTTGTTTAGTATGTCAGCTAGACAAGACGGAAAGGAAGAAGGAAGCGGGATTGTTGCAGCCTTTACCCATTCCGGACAGACCGTGGGCTTCCGTTTCTATGGACTTCATTAGCGGCTTTCCAAAAGTGAATGGTATGTCTTCGATTATGGTTGTTGTAGATAGATTTTCCAAGTATAGAGTCTTTATTGCTGCCCCTATTGTGTGTTCATCTGAAGTTGCTGCCGAGTTATTTTATAAGCATGTGGTCAAGTATTTCAGTATTCCAAATGATGTAGTGAGTGACAGGGATGCTCGGTTTACGGGTCTGTTCTGGACTGCTTTGTTCAATATGATGGGGACTGATCTGAAATTCTCAACAGCAAATCACCCGCAAACGGATGGACAAACAGAAAGACTCAACCACTTGCTGGAAGAATACTTAAGGCATTATGTGTCGGCAACGCAGAAAAATTGGCTTGAACTGTTGGATAGTACACAATTCTGTTACAACTTGCACAAATCATCAGCAACAGAAATGAGTCCGTTTGAAATTGGGTTGGGCAGGCAGCCAACAACTCCTTTAGAAGTGGCAAAACAGAAGACGGGAGGCAAGTGTCCAGCGGCTTATAGATATGCTCGTGAGAAGCAGAAATTGCTTGATGAAGCGGCTGACAGCTTGAGGAAAGCCTCAAAGAGAATGAAGAAGTCTGCTGATCGACGTCGACGTGATGTTGAGTTCGATGTCGGAGACAAGGTGTTGCTGAAACTTACTCTTCAGATTTGGAAGAAAATCAGCAGCAAGACGGTTCATCGTGGCTTGATTCCAAAGTATGATGGGCCATTTGAAATTGTCAAGAAGGTGGGTGCTGTTGCATACCGGCTGAAGCTACCTGATAGGCTAAAGGTACACCCGACTTTCCATGTGAGTTTCTTGAAACCTTACTTTGAAGATGCTACTGATCCGGACAGGAACAAAAGTAAACGGGCACCTCCTGTGGTGCGCAAACAGTTTGAGGTGAGCGTTGAAAAGATTTTAGATCACCGGACTTTGGGCATGAGCAAGAAGAACCGGCGGACAGAATTCTTAGTGCAATGGAAGGGACAACCTGAAAGTGATGCAACTTGGGAAAAAGCTGCTTCGTTGTGGCAGTTTGAGAAACAAGTGCAGGCCTATCTTAATTCTGCCTCGTCGAGGTCGACGAGTTCATCTGGTGGGGGAGTTTTGTTAGCCCCTTGATTCGGTTGTTTGAAAATGGCACGGTTGAGACAGGGGATTTGCATGATGGCCCTTGGCTCAACCTAAATGGGAACATCGTGTATCGGCTAAGTATGTGTGGGCATGACTTAGGTTGTGGGCAGCGTGCGTGGGCTACGTTGCTATCTCATGTGTGGGCATGAAGACGGGACGGATGGAACTTGGCAAGGACCTTGACATGGCATTGCATGTCAAGGCAAAGCAAGGCAAGGCAAGACAAAGCAAGGCAAGGCAGTAGAACGAGGGAAACGGCTAAGGCGTGGGCGTTGGCTAAGTGTGACCGTAGTGCAGTCAGCTAGACTTGTGCGTGCAGGCAGCTAAAGACGACGTTGGCACAATGCAACGTCATGCAGCAACAAGACTTAGAGATTGGCTAAGTGTTGGGGCGCAGCTAAAGCTATTCAGGCCATGTGCAGCGCACATGGACGGCGGTTACAAACAGTTCCTGCAGTTCCTATGTTTTAGGGCAGTTGTGCCTATGTGTAATTTGTCTTGTATTTTAATTATATGGATAATTATCATTGCCTATGCAGTTTGGGATGTAAACTGCCTTAGTGTGTTGTCCTAAAACGTGGCTGCCAAGTGTCCTAGTCCAAGGCTGGCTATATACATGGCTAAGTAAAGGCAAAAACACAAGTGAGTGATTTTGCCTAAGTGTTCAGAATTTTGTGAGTCTTTGTATACGAGTTTAATACAAAGTTGGGCGTGATTTGCCCGTAAATCTGTGTGTGCTTATTGTTCTTGCTTGTCCCAAAATTATACTAAGTCATTGAACCAAAACCAAACGAACAACAAACAATTAGGCTGAAATAGTGCGGGCTGTTTGTCGTGCGGGTTTTAATTGCGAAAAATTAACCCCGTAACAGCTGCCACAGTGAACTGCCACCTCCTGCCGCCAGACAACCGCCGCCGGCCGCCACCACCACCACCAATTTTTTTTTCGATATTCAAAACAGAAGATACAAAAACTACACACATATACACTAAATATAACCCAAACATACACACACATTCAAAAATATACACAAACATACAAAGTTATATAAGAAAATATAAAGTCAACTTTTCTACTTTAGACATACATAAACACAATCATACAAAAATATACACATATATACATACATATACACACACAAAAAAATGAAAAGTAGACATTCATATACAAAATACAAAAGGTATACATATTTATATATACAAAATACAAAAATATACTACACATACGCATATATACAGAAAAATACAAATATATACATATAAAAAGGAAAAAAGGGAAAAAAAAAAAAGGAAAAACGAACCAGATCTGAAAGTTCTACCGGAAAACTCACCGGAAAATATAAATTGGGGCAACCCGCCGCCGCCGCAATGCAGCAGCGCCGCCGCGAGGAGCAGCGCCGCTGCACTGCGGCGGCGGCAGCGCCAATAACGGCGAGGTTGTGGGGTCACAGCGGTGGAAGTGGTGGGGTGGGTGACGGCGGCTGGTGGAGCGGGTGGATGGGTGAAGGAGAGGAGAGAAGGAGAGAGGAAGAAATTAGGATTTATGTTTGGGGGAAATAGAAACTATGTTATGTTATTGTTATGTAGTGTAAATGAGTAAAAGTATTGGTATTTTTTGTAGTTTAGCTATTAGGGTAGTTATTTTGTGTAAATTTTCCTTTCTCATTTTACTCCCAAACATTTTCACTTCAATCCCAACCTCCTCAAACACATCTTTCAAACATTCTAACAGATCAAGCCTTTTTCCAAATCGAAGGTAATTATTCGAACAACGAAAGAGATTAACAAAATACAGCACTTATGATTAATAGTATACTCTTTCAACTGGTACAATCATCCTTGCACTAAATTGCTAAAGTTTTCGTCCTTCTATTCCGTAGCAACTCTTCACACAAAGAGCATGTCAGATAAACTTATATACAGAAGCTATTTCTTTCATTAATAATAGACACATCAAATACTAAACGCCCTTTGTCCACCTGTAAATGTCATTTGGACAGGGCAGAAAAAAAGCTCATGCTTGTATATTCAAGCAGCAGCTACTTGATTAACATGTTTAGCTTCAAGCATCTTCTCGTATTCTTCGATAGATCTAAAGAGCTCTGAAAAGTTCCCCTTACCAAAACCTCCACATCCGCCCTTCTGATAAACCCGCCCTTCTTCATCTTTGAGCATGCAACCTATTCTCTGGATTATTTCTATAAATATTGTTGGCCTGCAGAAAACGATTATAATAATGTCAAATAATAATACACGAAAGATGCAAAAGCGTAGTGGTTAGAGCATAGGTCAGCAACAAAGGGAAGTTTCACCGGAGGCTTAGATCTGTTGATAAAAAATGTAGTTTATTGACAACCTAGACCCCTGTAGCTTAAGGTAGAACATTTCATTAAACAAAAAGTATAACTAAAAAGGGCTTAATGAATGCCGAATGACTTCTATCATTCACTGATAATGGTGGCGTCCCAGCCAGCATGCGTACCTCGACTATTCCACCAAACACCTCCTATTTCCCACCATCACATTCACCAAAGACGTGCCATACTTTATTCACCAAAGACGTGCCATAGCCGCAAATGAAGTGAGTGAAAAGCTATGAGAAAAGCGAAGCAGTACTTTCTTTTGATAAGGTAATTATTGAGAAAAGTGAAGTACAGATGTCTGCATAGATGCTCTTCCACTATCAACCTTTTTCTTAAAATAATAATAATAATAATAATAATAACAACAACAACAATGACTCTTCCACTAACAACTATTCCAGACACACACAGCTCCCAACATTGCCCCTTGGAACTCACCATAAATAAGTGGAGTGAACTTTCTAGATCGCTGAAGGTCTGCTCATTTTTGTCTTTACACTTCACACATAACAAAAGAAAGCATAAAACGAGATCCTTTAGTCCTGTGGCAAAGATGACTACTGGTGAATGCTCACCACTCAGGCTTATTTTAGGCATAAGTTTAAATCCTTCTAATGCATCACTTATATATAAACTGACACCACATCCAACTCAGAAGCATGTTTTCTAATAGTCTACTAGCTTTCCTGAGGTATTAGAATAAGGTTTCCGGGTATAAAAAAAGAGCTTTGGTTCTTTTTTCGTCACTTTTCCTGTTTCTTTCATTTTCCACTACAACGCTAACAAGGACAGAAAATTAATTGTGTTAGTCCTAACTAGTAGATGCAAGCCATTTGACAATATTCCAAAGCAATACTCCATAGTCCCTGTCAACCTATTCTTACTCTATGAGTGTCGGTCCCAATCGTTTTCCCATCCCTTAACAAACTTAATACCTTTCAAAAGTATGTTTTTTTCCTTCTATGACAATAGCCAAGAGATTAGAGTTCCTTCTGCTTCCCAGAGCTTTTTTTAAAAAAAATAAATAAATATCAAAGCACATTAGCAGGCAGCTAGAAGAGTCATCCTCACTCGTGGTTCTCCAAGAGTGGATGTCGCAAAATTAATTTTAGTCAACAGACGGATAGAAACCTAAGCTTACTGGGGTAGTGCTTCTAGTGTTTCATACACAAGCATGTCTCAATGTAGATGATAAATCTATAATGGAGATCACGCTAGCATTTTGAAGTAGCTTATAGTGCTAAGGACCAAGAAACCAAGATCTCAATATAGATGATCTAAGCTGAAATTAAAGGAAAGGCAAGAAGTGGGTCCATATATTTATGTAATGAAATAAAGAACAAAGATGCATACGGTGCAGATATATCAATGACACCAGAAAATTGACATGTATGGAGTCCCTAGAATTAGGAGTGATGCCCCAGGAGTAAAACAGCCATGAAGCAAGAAACAGGGAAAAAGCAAAGGTGATGAAAGTATTCCCCAGTTACTACCCACTATGTGAAAATGAAAGAGACGATCCTACCTTCAGTTTCAAGGATGTTTCCCATAATTTATTTTTTCAGAAATCAACGTGAGATTGGATTGGCCTATGTGGAGTGGTGGGAAGAATGTCCTCAACATGTAAAGGAGCACTTATGTTCCTGATATCAGGGGCGGCCCGACAAATTTGGTGGCCTAAAGCCAATCTGTTAAAATAGGCCCTTTTTGTTTGTTTAAAAAAAAAAAAAAAAAGAATAATAGAACTTCATTCTTGAATTGATAACTTTATATCATAACAAAGTTTTACCACTTTGATGACTTTCTATCGTGCTTGAAATAATGAAAAAAGATACAGAGGTCAGTGCAACAAGCCTTGTATTTGAATAATAGCTTACTTGGAAGAAGGGAAAAAAGTAAGACTGTTGATTTTCTTTTAAGAAGAAAAATGAGAAGCATAATTTCTAGTCATTTACTCCAGTGACAACTATAATCAAAGCTAACGTAATTACGATCGAAATGAGTTATCTCATTACCTAATCCCTTTCAACGTTAATATCATTCACTGTTCCAGAAAATTTCTTCCATTTTTGACAAAATAATTGTGGTTCTACATTATAGTTTTCAATGTTTTTAAAGGAAAAAGTAACACATATACACATATTAGAATTAGGAAGTGGGGCCCCTAGAAAGTTGGGCCTAAAGCCATGGCCTTACTGGCCTCCCCCTCTGGCCGACCCTGCCTGATATGCTAGTGAACTAAGGCAACACCATCAGTAACTGATACGTTCGTTATATCACTCTAAAGGAATTTATTGGTTGGATTTACCGACCTCCATCCAAAATGGAGCAGTTAAGCACCTGAACCCCACCTCAAGAGCAAATAGGTAAAACAAATAAAAAATTAATGGTCAAATAAAGAGTCCACAGTACTTCTAGCAGCTCTCTTTTTCTTTCTTCTTTGATAACCGAAAAATCCACGAGGGCCTGTGGTGCAAGTTCCGAAACATGGTGAATAAAGGGGCCGCCCTCTACCCTTCCCTACTTCAATACTACACAAAATGTCTGTATTAGGGATCGAACCCGTGATATACACCTAACCCACACATCTCGTAACGCATTCTTACCCATCAAGAAACTCTTGTAGGAGTTCACGTATTAGTCAGACTAGGGGGATCTCTAAATAATACGAGTCACAGTGACAGAAACTGGTAAAAAAGGTAATGCCAGCTTCTGATGTACTTTTTTTGCAACTCTGTTAAAGTACGGAGTTGCGTTTTGATGTCTTACCAGCTACTGTCCATGCCACCATTTCAGAGATCTATCTTTCCATATTTTGTAATGATTCAATATTCACCCTCTTCTGTAGCCCTTGTTCTTTCCCCTTGACCTACACCTGTATGAACTTACCCTTCTGCAGACAGCCAGACACTAGCCACTCAACACTTCGGCCACCAAAAACGTCACTTAGTTAGTCTTTTACTTCAAGAATCAATTTCTAGTGCTCCAGCTATTAAAACTCCAACCACGCAGCTCTACTACGGCTACTGTGGCATGATCCACCAGTTTAAATCGGGAGAAGCAGCTATAATATCAAACGACGAACCACAGTTTTCTACTTATGACTTTCAGTTACTCCATAATGACTCTTCTTATCATCAGTTTCCCCAAGTGATAGAATACTTATATAGTATAACCATTCTGCAACACTTCTCCTCCAGCTGATATTTTGGTGCTAAACGAAAATTCCTTTCAGCTTTCAAGCAAACAGCCACACTAATCTTGAAACACAACCTCTGAGTTTATATATAGTAGCCATAATCTAGGATTTTATAGTTCTCATAAGCAGATTTATTTTACAAAATAGAGAATACACTATATAACAATTGAAGTATGACAATGGGTTCTAATTCATATATACTAACAATGTAAACTAAAAGCCAACTGGACGTACTTCTCACAGTAGGTGTAGATGATTAACCTGATATAAGAGTATATGTAATCTAACACGTGACAGAAATGTTTAAACTAGTCTGTATAACTTAAGTCTATTATAATGGTGCTAGGCAGACTAATTGATAGCCTAAGAAAAAGAGAGTGATGACATACCTGTCTCCCACAGGCTTGGTGAATATCTGAAGCAGAGTCCCCTGATCATCCCTATCCACCAAGATTCCCAATTCTTCACAGGCCTCAATCTGTTCATCACTCAATACATCCCCTGCCCTACTCTTCAAATTCTTATAATAAGTGGGCGGAGGTGAAGGCATGAATTCGAACCCCCCAACTCCACTCCTTTTCCTCATTTCCCTCAAAGTTCTGAATATATCCTCTGTAACCAAAGCTAAATGTTGCACTCCTGCCCCTTCATTGTGCTCTAAGTAAGTCTGAATTTGACTCTTCCTTTTGGTTCCATACACCGGCTCATTCAATGGAAGCAGCACTGTTTCATCATTATTTGCCAAAACAACCGAGTTCAAGCCACTATCAGCAGTGCCAACATCTTCTGCTGTGAACTCAGCAAATTCGTGGAACCCCGTAAAGCGCTTGATGTAATCCACTACGGGACCTAGCTCCGGCACATTGCCGACAGCATGGTCCAGCCGTTGAATTCCATAATCTAGTTCCTTGTACGACGATGTATCATCCATGGCCTCGAAACCTGTTGTATGTATTAAAAAACAAATACAAGTGCTCATCTCTAACGCCTTAAATTTCTAGATAAGGTGGTTTAAGTGAATTAAAACAAGCAGAAGTTCTGAGGGGAAAAAACATCTTTCGCAACATGTGTGAACATAAATAAATTGATTAATAAGTTGATTCACTAAAGCAAAGATGGAAAGATAAATCTTATGCACATGTTAAGTCAACCAACAATAACATGTAACTCTCCACATCAAGCCTATTATACCTACAGTGTAAATTTCCACCGCCAGTGATATGAAATGGTTCTACTAGTGACTTGACTTGTTTGGAGTAGCGAAGATGGTAAACGAGTAAAATAGCTAATTTATTTAAGATTCTCAAGACTTGCGACCCGTTTGTTTATAAAACTTGGAAACTTCATTGCAAATAATACTTCAAATTCCTGTTTGTTTATAGGATTTATCTAAAATTTGAAAACCAAAACTTGAGAAAGCCATTCAAAAAATGAGACCAAGAGAATAAATGTTTTCATTGAAATATTAAAAGTCACAGAGCACGTTAGGGGTATGTCACATAACATTACACACTAACCTGGGAGAAAAACGAGGCTGTCCGCACTATCTTTAAGATAACTGACAAACCTCAAAACGACGTCGCCATACAAATGAACTTCAGCCAGAGCCACATGTTCATCAACAGTCACGGGTTCAAACCGTGGTATAGCCCCACGTGATACACTTTCGGAGAACGCCACGTAGGCGTCCTCCACTTCCAAGGCGACAGCACGGACAGCAAGTCCGTGCGTCGCAGTAAAAGCTCGATGAGCTGTAGTAGAAAAACTAGGAACCCCTGCTGACGACCCCGTCGATATAGACGGGGAATAAGGCGCGGTAAAGAGAAACTGAAGGGTACCGGAATTTGAGCGGAGAAGATAGGATGCGTGCACGGAGTTTCCAGTTGAAAGATCAGATTTAGCTGTAATTGGCATGCCTAATGACCATGAAAAACGACGAGCTGTGTTAGTTGCATCACCACACCAATATTCTATGTGATGGAACCGTTTAACTGTGAAGTTATCGGAACGAGGATTGGCTCGTATGAAATTCTTGAATCCCACTAGCTTGAAGGGGCTGGTGGTGGTGCTGGTGGTTGTTTCTTGTTTGCCCATGTTTTGTTTGTTAGTTTGTGTTATTTAAGATATAATGTTACTTTAGTTCGAGAGTAGAAAAATAAATACTTAATATTTTGATAGAAATGTTTGTGGGAATGAACTGAACTAGTACTATTGTTATTGTTATAGTTGTACTACTTTGTTAGGCAGTGAAAAAGATTTTGAGGTGGAGAATTTAAAGGGAAGGATTTTGGTTGGAAGGAAGATGGAGTTGACACGTGTATTGAAAGAGTTTCATACGTCTCTTCGATGTTATTTATGGTTTTTGGGGGATTTAGTTCCTAAATGAAATGAAGAGAAAATGATCTTGCTCAGGTATCATTTGAATACCCAAAATGAAACTACTCCGTAAAGATTTGGTATGTTTATTTTACAGGTGTGTTTGCTACATATGAAATATTTTTAAATATGTAATTGTTCATATTGATTTTTTGATATTTGATTGTCCAAAAGTGTACTTCATCTGTTCCAATTTATGTGGCAGCATTTTTTTATTCGTCTGTTTCAAAAAGAATGACAGCATTCTAAATTTGGTAACAATTTAACTTCGAAATTACAGTTTTGTCATTACTGAAATTATTTACAACCATACAAATATCTTTGATTTATTTACACCACAAGTTTCAAAAGTCTTCCTTTATTTTTTAAATTTTGTGTCGAGTCAAACTATGACACATAAAATAGAACGGAGGAGTAATAATTTTCTAACTAAGGGATGGGAATGGGAGCATTGGGATTTGGGGGTGTGCAAGGATGGCTAGGTGTTGGGTGGGTAGGGTAGGTGTCGATGTGGGAGTATAGGAGTGGGTGAGGGTGGAGGCATGGTGAGGTGGTGTTTGGTGCAGAAAAAGAGATAATAAGCGTGAATTCTCATATAAAGAATTTGTTTTCCCTATTCTTAATAACGAAGTTATTTTTTACCAATTTAATGCAAATGAATTATTATGGAAAATTATTTCCAAAACTTTTAAACCAATCATCAGGGCCGGTCCTTGGGGGAGGCCATTAAAGCAATTGCTTTAGGCCTCCCCAAATTAAAGGCCCCAAATTTTATGTTATCTGCTATTTACATATTATGAACTAGTATTAATAAAAGATAAGTATTAATGTTTATACATTTTTTTTGAAATGTGATATAGATTATATTTAGATACTACAACAACAACAATATACCTAAGTGATATCTACAACTGGGGTTTTAAGAATGATACACACAAACCTTATCCCTATCAAGGTTGAGATACATGTTATTTAGATAAATAACCCAAATTTTAGATAAACATGCAAATATGAATTGAACAATTTGATGACGACTTTGATAATTAAGAAAATGAAGTCACTTGTACATGTATCTCTTGGAGTTGGATTATTTCTTTTAAACGAGGACTAAGTCATTTTTAAACTTCGAAATAGATTTGAATAATTTCAACATCATACTATTTGTAAAAATTTCGTGCAGGGGCCTGTTTGGCGCGCGTTAATTGATTTGTAGCCGTTAAAAACAAATTCGCTGAGAAATAGCCACTTCCGGACAAATCCCAGTATTTATACTGGGAAGCTTCAGTAAACTAACCCCAGTATAAAATACTGGGGCTTTGAACAAGTTTTGTTCAAGGCCCCAGCATTTTGTTATGGGACTTTGTATAAAGCTTCAGTCCCATAACAAAATGCTGGGGCTGTGAACAAAACTTGTTCAAAGCCCCAAAGTGGCGTACGCAGAAATTTTCATGAGTGGTGTCAGGATATAAAGAAGCGAACAAATTAATAAAAACATTGAAAAGTCAGTGCTGTTAGCGAGATTCGATCCCTGAACGCCAAGGTAGAAAGCTGATGCTGCAACCATCTCTGCTGTGTTACCTTTGTTTTAAGTGGTGTCAAGTTATGCTTTTATACAAAAATTTTCTGTTTTTTCACAGCAATATAACATATATATTTAGCAAAAATTTTCGATCCAGTGGGGTCGGATGACACCGGTAGGGTGTGTGTGGGTCCGCCCCTGAAGCCCCAGCATTTTGTTTTGGGACTGGAGCTTTATGTATAAAGTCCCATAACCCAGAACAAAATGCTGGGGCTGTGAACAAAACTTGTTCAAAGCCCCAGCATTTTGTTATGGGACTGAAGCTTTATATATAAAGTCTCATAACAAAATACTTGGGCTTTGAACAAGTTTTGTTCAAAGCCCCAGTATTTTGTTATGGGACTAGTCTGGGGGTGTTTTTCCAACGCTAATGGAGCTTAAGTGTGCGCGCAAATTTTTTGTTATTCTTTAATGAATTTGGAAACGGTGGATAGTCCCCAATGAGCGCGTCCAAAAATGGCTAGTGATCAAAATTTCCCATACTAGTCTGGGGTGTTTTTCCAACGCTAATGGAGCTTAAGTGTGCGCGCGAATTTTTGGTTATTCTTTAATGAATTTGGAAACGGTGGATAGTCCCAATGAACGCGTCCAAAAATGGCTAGTGATCAAAATTTCCCATACTATTTTAACATCTACTCCATACTTCCTCTATTATTAATATAACTATCGTGTTTTAACCCCAAAAAAAAAAACATCTACCTAATGAGGTTATTAGATTATTATTAATCATCAACATAATTTCTTGTAAAAATATTATCTATACCTTTCTAGTTGGCAGAATTATCAAATATCTCCCCGAATAATCAAGACACATGTATATTGGTAAATAAAAACCCATACTTGTAAAAAAATTTATTAAATAAATTTAAGACCTCATATTATGGTCTGTTTTAGGCCACCGATTTTGTTGGGCCGCCCCCGCCAATCATAAAAGAAAAAAATAAAAAATAAAAAATTTGAAAATAATTTTTTCTTTGTATCAAACAGACCCTGCAAGTCGTTTTATATTCTTAACTATATCATGTGAATAAAGTTATAATTACAATGTATTTCTAAAATAGCTCCATTTCAAGTTATGTAGCTAATGGGCTTAAAAGAAATTCAGACTACGCATTTTGGAAAGGAAGTTCAGCTAATGAGCTTTGTCGGGTTCACGGGTTGTTTTCATTGCATCGAAGACGCAAACACAAGCAACAAACTTATTCATCCGTTTCATTTTATGTATCATAATTTTATTGTACACGAAAATTAAAAAATAAAAAAAAAATTTTAAAATTTATGATCTAAAATAAAATTAGATATATATTTGTGTGGTTATAAATTATTTCATTAATGGCAAAACTATAATTTTAAAATTAAAGTGTTACCAAATTTAGAATATTGTCATTTTTTTTAACAGACTAATAAGAAAATGCTACCACATAAATTGAAACGGAGTGACTAACTCTTACCGATCAATACAATGTCTGAATCATTTACGAGGACTTTGTTGTAGTCGTAGATAAATAACAATTAAATTTTAATCCCAAACAAATTAGTTCAAGAGTAATTTGCGTTATTGACAAGTTTAAAATTTAGAATCAATGAGTAACTTATAATACATACAATATTTTTTAACAGTATTTTTGCTCATACACAGAATTTTATTCATGCAATATATTCAAGTCGCCGTCGAATTAACTCCACTCTTTATATATCTGTTTTAATTTAGAGGTGGAAAAGTTTAGCATGCAGTAATAGTATACCAAACGTGTAATGCTTATCCAAGGAAATCTTGGTCCTTGAAAGAGATGGATAGCTTGGATAAACTTGGCAAGTGATACTACTAAAACGTGTACTATTTATCCAAGGAATTCTTCGTACTCGATAAAAGTTTCTCTATTTCCCCTCTTTTCCTATTTCTTGGTACCCAGATTAGTAGTTTTTTGTATTAATGTGAGCTTGGTCCACTCGTCTCATTATATTGCTTTAAATTCAAAATTCGCTTTAGGTTCCTTATGGCCTTGCTCTAAGCTTCTTTGTATCTATTTATGCATTTATAACATCACATTTTACTGCACAGGTTGCAATAAATATACACGCATCATCGATATATCACAACATTTATGATCGCAAGAGTTTTTGCTCATGGATGGCCCTACGCGGCGCGAATCCAGATTAGTCGGGGCTCCAATGAAGATACCGGACACCGGGTGGAAAACCAAAAAAAAAAAAGAGTTTTTGCTCATGAGAGTACATAATTTTCAATAGATATGACAGTCTGTAGAAATTTTAACTCGATGGACTCTTAACAATCTATTGTTGATAAGACCCAAATCGAGCAACCATCCAAAAGCACCATCCAAGGCCAAGGAATAGCACTTCAAGGTCATGCATTGGGACGCCATGGAAAGAAGAGCATCCGGGACACAATTCGAAGTGTTTGAAGAAGCTTCAGCAAGAGGCGGACCGCCTAGGAAAGGAGGCGGACCGCCTAATGCCTGCCTGCTCTCTGGATCTGAGGAGGCGGACCAAGGAGGCGGAGCGCCTCAGTGTGTGGGGCGGAGCGCCTCAGGCTGGGCGCCTCTCCC
The DNA here is from genome assembly GCA_029990575.1 of Petunia axillaris subsp. axillaris. Taxonomy (NCBI): domain Eukaryota; kingdom Viridiplantae; phylum Streptophyta; class Magnoliopsida; order Solanales; family Solanaceae; genus Petunia; species Petunia axillaris. The sequence goes on along the minus strand of JARKNS010000001.1, from coordinate 2,808,334 downwards.
TGTGCAAGTTTGACCGGGTTTTGACTTTAAGTTGCTATGTAATTCCTAGTATGCCCCTACGTGGCTTATGACTTTAGAACCTATTTTAAGGGTATTTTAGGCCTTTCCTTATGTCTTGAATGAGGCCTATAAATACTCCATAGCTTAGCATTATTCATTAGCTAGTTTTGATATTATGATGAATGATTGATTGTCAATGACAATGTTCAAGAGTGGATTCTCTTTGAATGAAAACCCTTTGAGACGGTTTGAGTTTACTAGTGGATTCTAGTTGAACCCCAAACCACCCCCGATCATTCTATTTGCGAGTCCCAGGTGTGGCTCGAGGGTAGTTGCATAGTGTAGGTCCTCCTTGACACCGATACGAGGGTATTATGGAACGAGTTCTCCATAGTTACTTCGTAGGGAGTTCGAGTAGTGTCTCGCTCTTTATCTTTATTTCCGCGTTTCGTTTTTGATTCTTATCATCTTGGTATCAGAGCAAGGCTCGGGTTTTGTTTCTACAAACCCCCGACCCTTGATTCTTCGTGCCTAGGTCGATTCCTATCTCTAATTTCTTGTTCTTGTTATTGAAAGAAGAAAATTACAAAAAAAATTGAAAAATTGAAAATCTAAAAATTTGGTGTAACTTGTTGGTTTGAGTGATTCATGATATGGGTGTTATAGATTCTTGATCGTTATTGAATTCCCGTCGTTTGGATACCAAAAACACTTGGATTGGAGAAGATTGAAAATCAAAACCCCAAAACCCCTTAAAACCCTTGATGGACTTGTTCTTGATGACTTTTGATTGATTCTTGGGTTGGATTGATATTGGATTGAGATTTGATATTGGGGTTTGATCCTTGTGTGATTCCCGTTCTTTTGGTACCTTAAACACCCAATTTGGAGTTATATTGCATGAATTGAAATTTGAAACCCCATGAGAATTTGAAAATTTTGAAACCCTAGCTTTGAAGAAGATGAACATGGTGGATTCCTTGATATTGATTGGGGTTTGATGAAAGTTGTTGGGGTTTGATCTTTGCGACTCATAGAACATTTGGGTACCTTTGAATTGCTAAAACAACGCTTGATTAGTTGAATTGTTGGGTGAAAAACCAAGAAAAAACGTGTTGTTGAACAGTGCTGAAGGTTGCAGAGGCGGAGCGCCTATAATCTGAGGCGGAGCGCCTCAAGTCTGTGACCTCTCTGGAATTTACTGAGGCGGAGCGCCTCTCTGCTGAGGCGGAGCGCCTCCACCTGAAGCTTTACCCTGGGCGGACCGCCCACTCTCTGAGGCGGGGCGCCTACTTCCTGAAGCTTGGGAATTGGGTAGAAACTTCTAGGATTTCTTGTTTTGTTGCTCGCATTGCTTCCGGTTAGTGCTATTAGAGTATAATCCTACTCGATTAGTGCTAATTACTTTGAGCTATTAGGATCATCGTGCCTTAGAAAGGAGACTAGAATTCAAAGAAGATCCGTAGTATCTTTTGATTCAAGTCCTCAATTAAAGTGCCTATCGTTCCAATCGAGTCCCATTAACTCCACTCGCCCCGGAGCGCATTTGGACTTGATAAGTTGAGTGATTGAGTTGTGGTTCGTTGGTCAACTACTTGAAGCTTTTAGACTCAAACTTGTGTGAAATATCCATCCCCCACTAAACACGAGCGAGCCGAGTGAAACAATTGTAAGGGAGCGGGTGAGGTGTTTTGCTAACGTTTGTTGCTTTTTGTAGGTACTATGGCCAATGAAGGTGATGACTTTGTGAAGAATACTTTGACTACTATCTCGGCAAAATTGGATAGTATGAGCCTACGGATCGAAACTCTTGAAAGAAGGGCCTCAAGGGCCAAAGTTGAGAAGGGGACCCCGAGTGTCCGAATGGAATCCGGAGAAGGCACGAGTCATAGCACTCCTATGACTCCCGAACACTTTGTTGAGCTAAACAAGAGGTATGAACAAAGCAGAGTTGAAGCTCTACGAGAGCGTGGGTTGGGCAATCCCCGACAAGAGGGCAATCCCCTCAACTTGGGCAATCCCCAACAAGTGGGCAATCCCCACCCTTTGGGCAATCCCCAAAGAGCTACTCCACTTCCAAAACCCATCCGAAATGTTCTACCAATGGAAGATGTGGAGGAGGATATGGTTGAAGAGGATAATCCTCATGTTCCCCTAGTTGTGAGGAGGAGCTTAGGTGCCGTATTTGTGGAGGATAGTGAGAATGATCAAAGAGAGAACCTCTTTCACGCTAGATGCCGAGTCATGGGTGTAGTTTGCTCCATGATTATTGACTCGGGAAGTTGTGCCAACATAGTGGGCCAAACATTAATTTCCCAATTGAAGTTACCCACCTTGAAACATCCCAACCCGTATCGATTACAAGGGCTAAGTGAGTGTGGGGAGTTGAAGGTGGAGGAGCAAGCATTGATTGAGTTTGGCATGGGAAGCTATAAAGACAAAATCTTGTTTGATGTTGTCCCGATGCAAGCATGCCATCTCTTATTTGGGAGGCCATGGCAATATGATAGATGTGTGGTGCACAATGGCCGGACAAATTCATATACGGTCAAGAATGATGGGAGGAAATATGTGCTTAGACCTTTGACTCCAAGGCAAGTAAGGGAAGACTACAAACGGATGAGGGAGTTGAGGGAAGCGGCTAAAGCCAAGTCACCCATTGTACTTGAACCCGAGGCAAACGATCTTGTTGTTTTGCCAATGCATGATGAAAATGGGAGTCACTCCACTCCAATTGAGAGAGAAAAGATAGAGAGAAGTGAGGGAGTGACCGGTGACAATCCAAGAGAGGAAAAAGGAGAGGAATTGAGGAGTGATGTGAGCGGATTGTCACCACAAACTACACTTGACCATGAGGTAAAATTGAGAGAGATGAGGGGTGAGGAAGGAAAAATTGAGAGTGAGAGCACCCATTGTTCTAACCCTTCTTTATCTTCTATCTCTTCTTGTGAAAGTTCTTGTGTAGGTACAATTGAAGACAAGTCATTGGAGCCTCAATGTGAGCTTCATGAAGGAGGAGTTGCATATGACACTTCAAATCTTGTGAGTGATCAAGAAAGTACTACAAATGTAAGTGTTGCTTCACCTTTTCATGAGCCTACTAGCTACTTGTCTTGTAATGACTCAACACTAGTTGGTGTTTTTGATGCATCTAGTGAGTATACCACTAGTGAAGAGTCTAGTTGTCAACTTGCGTTTGCATGTGAAACACTAGTTGGGAGGAGCACTATGCCACATCATGATGTGAGCTCATTGGTCATTGAACCCCTCCCTAGTGTAGATTTGATAGTTGACCATGATTGTGACCTTTACTATGACACACCGCCAACCTTTGACATAGGGAAAGATGAGGTAGTTGACCATTCCCTAATTGATATGCTTCTATTTGGTGGACCAATGTGTTGTGGTGATGATGGTCTTGTCCTTGAGGAGTCCAAATTGCATAAATTGGACAAGGTTGTTCGTGATGACTCCTCAAGTGAACCCAGTCTTGATAGCTCGTCTATGTTTTATCATGATAGTGAGATGCATATTTTTACCAATCCCTTATTTGAAGGCATTCTCACTAGTGGATATGACTTGTATCGGACTAGGGTGGGTGGTCAAATGGAACCCCCATGGTGTGAAGGGTTTGACCCCTTAGGCAACCCATTGCTTGAAAATGTGGGTGAGGTAGATGGTTCTTTGAGTGACCCTACTATTGCTAGTTTGGGTTATGATGAAGAAGAATCCATCATCAACACCTTCCTTGAGAGCTTGACTTTTGAGGAGGGTTGCCTAGTTGATGAAATGGGAGGGAAAGAGGAATCCCTTGGTGTGAGTATGTATGCTCTAAAGAAGGGGAGTGGAGTGCTTGATCCTACTTGTAGGGTGGGCTATTTGACTCACTCCACTCCACATGTTGATCACACCTCGAGGATAGGTTGGTGTGTTGATCTTGAGCTTAAGGTTCAAGGGGATTTTGGTAGCTTGATCTTGCTTTTCCCATCTCCCCATGACCTCTTTGCTCATTATCTTGTTGAGTGCATGTTGATCTTTAACCAAGTGCTTATGGTTCTCTTTGGAGAATTGATATTCATGATTGTTATTGACGCTTGGTTATATCACAAGAGTGTGTTTTCCACACTTCTTGCACTAACCTACTTTCAAAGTGGGACGTTTGCTTGTTTTTGCTTGTCGTTGCTTGTAGGTTCTAAGCTCTATGCTAAGGCGAGGAAGAACTTGGAAGAAGCCTATGCCAAAGTGACGATCAAGAAGGACAAAGGAGGAGATTCTTGGCCACCCCGAAGAGTTGATAGAGCCATGAGAGACCAAGCCTTGATTTCGAGGACGAAATCTTCTCAAGAAGGGGAGGATGATAAGACCCAAATCGAGCAACCATCCAAAAGCACCATCCAAGGCCAAGGAATAGCACTTCAAGGTCATGCATTGGGACGCCATGGAAAGAAGAGCATCCGGGACACAATTCGAAGTGTTTGAAGAAGCTTCAGCAAGAGGCGGACCGCCTAGGAAAGGAGGCGGACCGCCTAATGCCTGCCTGCTCTCTGGATCTGAGGAGGCGGACCAAGGAGGCGGAGCGCCTCAGTGTGTGGGGCGGAGCGCCTCAGGCTGGGCGCCTCTCCCTGTGCAAGTTTGACCGGGTTTTGACTTTAAGTTGCTATGTAATTCCTAGTATGCCCCTACGTGGCTTATGACTTTAGAACCTATTTTAAGGGTATTTTAGGCCTTTCCTTATGTCTTGAATGAGGCCTATAAATACTCCATAGCTTAGCATTATTCATTAGCTAGTTTTGATATTATGATGAATGATTGATTGTCAATGACAATGTTCAAGAGTGGATTCTCTTTGAATGAAAACCCTTTGAGACGGTTTGAGTTTACTAGTGGATTCTAGTTGAACCCCAAACCACCCCCGATCATTCTATTTGCGAGTCCCAGGTGTGGCTCGAGGGTAGTTGCATAGTGTAGGTCCTCCTTGACACCGATACGAGGGTATTATGGAACGAGTTCTCCATAGTTACTTCGTAGGGAGTTCGAGTAGTGTCTCGCTCTTTATCTTTATTTCCGCGTTTCGTTTTTGATTCTTATCAATTGTTTATACCATTACTTTGGGTTATCAACCGTTCTTTTAATCTCCATCCTTGGTTTTCAAAGCCATGCTTTATTTTAACTGTGATAATTCTTCTCTTATTTGTAATAAAGGAAAGTGATCGATCAGTCTCCTATAGTCTTTTCTAGGTGGGCATTCGGTTTTTCGGTTCGATTTTTAACTATTCGGTTTCGGTTTTCCGATTTTCGATTTTGAAAAACTTCAATCCAATCCAAACCAAAATAAATTTGGTTTGGTTCGGTTTTCCTCTTTTCGGTTTGGGTTTTTCCGGTTTGGTTTTCGGTTTTTTCGGTTTTGTCATATAAGACAAACTTTAGAATGAAATACTTGAAAGAATATAAATACAAGTCAAAATATTAAATATTAAATCTAAATCATAATTCTAGATAAAGAGTGAACATGAATCCTAGGTAAAAGGAGATCTTACCATTCAAGAGGTAAAAACTGATTGAAACTTTTGATGAAAGCTTCACACATATTATATCATAATACAAAGAGGTTAAAGTATTGAAGGCATAAAGTATTAAAATATTCAAACTCTAAGACTCTTAAACAAGTTTAGGTTAAGAGATAATTATAAAAGTATGAGAGCCTTTCTTTGTGTGTGTATATATATATATTTCGGTTTTTTCGGTTTCTATGATTTGAAATCTGAAACCAAACCAAAACACCAAAGTTTTCATATTCTCAATCCAATTTAAATCAGTTATTTAAAAATTCAAACCAAAATAAAAAATTAATTCGGTTCGATTTGATTTTTCGGTTTAATCCGAATAGTGCACACCCCTACTATAGTCCACAACCTGTGTACTTAAAATTGTAGTAGGTTAAAGTAGTATTTGAAAACTGACAAACTTTTAGCAATAAAGATGCCCAGATCTTGCTCTTTTTTTTTTTTTTTTTTTTTTTTTTTGCGTAAGTCAAAATTCACGCTAAAGCCTTTGACCCAAGTGCATTTAAAGAGACGATTTTCAAAACCAAATTTTTATTCGTACAAACTGTTAGTTCAGAGTTTACATCTATATAGTTTGGATGATAACAAGTTTGCCTTGAAAATCTAATTAAATAGAAGAATAGTGATCTCAGATATTTTATTTTTTGACATTTGATTGATCACTTAAACGTAAAGACGAATATTTAATTGAGAAATCAATGATGTGATGATATTTATAGGCATAAGTGGAGAATTTATGATGTGGAAAAGGGCCAAAAATGTCACACGATATTATAAATGTAATTTGGGAGTATTTAACCTTAGACTACTAAGAGAGTAAGAGGTTATTTTTCTTCTCAAATGGTAGCAGCGGTTATCTAGAATTATTTATTTTGGAGAAGGATATAGTTTGTTTTATATTTTGAGTTATATCTGTTGGAATAGTTTATAATTTTGGAAGGTGAAAAGTCTCACACCGATAGGGATTAAAAGACTTTGAAGGTTAAAACAAAGTAATCCTCCAAATCTCATTACTCCAGCCCACCTTGCTAGTATAATGTAATTGTATATTAGAAAAATTATCACAAAGACTTTTTTGTCAAAATATAGAGATATCTTGTCATAATTATAAAAATAAATTTAAAAAGGGACTTAATTATGAACATAGCTAAAGAAATTGTAACGAAAAGCAAAAATTTTAGCCTCCTTCACCTAATTTTTCCCTTCACTCTTTCCCAACCACCATTGATGCGTCTCCCCTCGTTGCTGTATTGGGTAAAATCTATAGCAGACATGTAAGCCACGTGACTTGCCAGCAAGAAAAAGGCAACTCAAGACAACACGGTAGAGGATGAACGTCATAACCGGAGACGAAAAGATCAAGTAAGACAGCCAGCCCCAGACACAATTAACTTACTATGAAGCAACTACTGGACGTGAACTCAAGTTAATAATGGATTCAGGCTCGAAGACTAAAAGAAGACAGTTGTGTCAATATAATAATACGAGGAATATTATCTGGTTGTACACTGACACTAACATCCATAATTTCTAAATAGACAAAATCTTATTCTAGGAGTGACACGTGTCCAAGTATCTATAGGGAGCCTCTAGGGTTGGGAAATAGTATAAATATTCTTTGTAACGACACTTTTATTCATTAATTATTGATTACTCTCACTTCATAAAAGAGCATCAAGAATTGTTTCTCTCTTGGATCATCAATAAGATTTCTTTTACTTCTTGCCTTATTTATTTACTACTTACTAAGTTGTTGATTTACATTTCTATTGCAATTAAGTTATGTGTCACGGTCTAACTTCCAAAGTAGCACACCGTGCGGCACTTGACGGTTTGTCTACAAGGTAGCAAACTCAAGTAAGCCTTTAACTTCACAAGATCGCTAAGAGAATGCTTAAAAATAGAAAAACAAGAGAGATTGCCAAAGAAAGAGTTGTATTCACTCAAATTTTTTTGGATGCCTTTACAAATGAATGGCCCCTCTATTTATACTACTCTCTTAGGGGTTCAAGTACAATTAAAAATTATATACAAGTCCCTAATATTTACACATAAGAACCTACTCTAGAGAATTCCATGGACCTAGAATCTTCCAAGCCCTTCCTTGTAGTTCTAAGAGGTTCTAGGTTGTTCCATAAGAACTTCCCACACAAATCTAGAGTATTCTACTCCCTTTGGCTTAGTTGGCGCCATTCGTGCGCCATGTCGTGCCTATGTGGCGTAATAACTTGGCAAGGGTGTCACACTCTCCCCCATCTGATGTTGCAACGACCGCAGTACAATGTTGCTGCATATGCTCGTGGCACTTGTCCTTGAATTGCCACAAGTCTTGATATCGCTTATACATAGCCTCATCCGAAGATTGCATGTTGCTCCCAAACGGAAACGCAAGTATACGTGGTCGACAAGTAATAAAGTGATAAGTGGAGTATCGTTCCCACAAGGACTACTGTTCAGATGAATCCTAGCAAACAATTTTCTAAAAACTATTCAGGGATCTTTTTTGATGATGGTGTGTAATTTATTAACTAAGTAAACAATAATTAAAAGCAAGTAACTGAGATCAAGTATTCTGGAGCAATTCGTGAGTTGTTATCAATAAGAGAGAAACGGTCCAGTGTCAGAGCGACAAACAATCCAATTGAGTTTTCCAGTTGATTCTACTTCTCGATTACCTACATTGCTAACTAACAGGTTAAATATATTCGTGAAAACCTGTCGATTCTTCACGACTCTATGCAAGCTACTCTAACGCCTATATGTATATGGAATTAAATCACATGCATGCATTGAAGAACTCTGTATTTAGCTAAGCAAGACGAATAGGTATATGTCTATCCTACCCGCAAATCGATTCCCTGATGCCTAGGTTCATAATCAAGCCCGATTCTTTCTTATGTGCATTCACAAGTTCCCTCTGTCGAGTTCAACTTGTAAACCGTAGATAGTGTTCAATTATCAGACCTCAATAACAAAACAATTAGGCTCAAGAAATAATAAACAATCTGTAACGGTAAATCATTATGTAGAAATCAACTTTCAAACATCAACCTTCATGTATTTACTCTAACCCTAGAACGGTATGTTTGGCTACGCATATTCATAATAACAACACAACAATTCATGGATTAAAGATTGAATGTTGTAATTGATGATGTAAAAGAATTAAACCCTTGGTTCAATGTGTTCTCTGACAAAACTCTGCTCCAAAACTGACCTGTCCATATTCACGAAAATAATAAGCTATTATAGTGTTTACAAAGTGCTAGGATAAGTTAAACCAAAGCCTAAACTAGTTGGGAAAACTTAATTCACACTAGCTTCACAGCTTTCTTGGAAGCCCCGCTCCCAGTATAGCTCCCAAATTCAAAGCTATCGCTGAAGCTTTGCTCTCAAAATATCTTGCTTTCAAAATAGCTTCCAATGTATTAGTTTACTCCAAGCCTTGCTTTTCAAAGTATTTTGCTCCATTTTGATTGTTCTTGCCTCGAATACATCCAAACCATTCCTAAAATCACAAACACAATAAGTGAGCGCAAGAAACACAATTATTCTGTGTAATGGGCGAATACCGTATCAAAATGCGAGGAAATATTAAGGTAAAATAGGCAAATATTTCCAAACATCATTGCCCTTTCCAATGCACAAGGAACATGGCTGTCGGCTTTTGACCCTTCTTGCCTCTTGCCTCATAGTCAATGATGACTTCAATCTCACGATCTTGTGAGGCAGTGACGGTAATAGGTGCGTGAGTCGTCTCGCCCCAACTCGGGTCTTCCTTGTCTTCATGGTACGGCTTCAACACACTAGCATGGAAGACTGGATAAATCTTCAAGTGGGTAGGCAAGTCTAACTTATAAGAAACCTTGCCCAACTTAGTAATGATCTCGAACGGCCCTTCGTACTTGCGCACTAAGTTTGGATGCATGCCTCGTAGTACCTTAAACTCCCTCGGGTTAAACTTGACTAAGACTATATCCCCAACTTGATACTCCATAGGACGCCTCTTGCGGTCGGCAAACTTCTTCATCTTCCGGGACGCCTTGTCTAAGTAAGACTTGGTAGTGTCAAGCTGCTCTCCAAAGTCCTTAGCCATGTGATATGCTCCCAAACTCTTGCCCTCGAACGCGGCCAGTAAAGAATGAGAAGTTTGAGGTTGTTGGCCTGTGGCTAGCTCGAACAGTGTCTTCCCTGTGGACTCGCTCCGCTGCAAGTTATATGAAAATTGGGCTACATCTAAGAGCCTTGCCCAATTCTTTTGGTGTGCACTCACAAAGTGTCTCAAGTAGCACTCAGGTAGAGCATTGACCAGCTCCGTTTGGCCATTTGTCTGAGGGTGGAAACTGGTAGAGAAATTCAACTCCGTATCAAGCATCTCAAAAAACTCCTTCAAAAAGTTCCCACTGAAGAGAGGATCTCAATCACTAATGATATGCCTCGGCAAGCCCCAATACTTCACAACATTCTTAAAGAATAATTTGGCGGCTTCCTTAGCAGTTGAACTAGCTGAGGCGGGCATGAAGGTATCATACTTAGAAAATCTGTCCACCACGACCACAATAGTACTATATCCGTCGGACTTCGGCAAGCAAGTGATGAAGTCCATGGTGACACTCTCCCACGGACGCTCAGCAACTGGTAGTGGCTCTAGTAGTCCTCCGGGTGACCGCTCCTCCACCTTGTCTTGTTGGCACACAAGACAAGTCTGCACATATGCCTCAATGTCATCTCTCATGTACGGCCAATAGTATTACCGATTCAACCAAGGCCTTTTTGCGGCGTTGGCCTCGATGACCGACCCACAATGTGTCATGGCTCTCCTTCACAATATTCCGCCTAAGGTTTTCATACTTAGGCACATAGACCCTTCGTTCTGTGGTAAGCAATAAGCCATCTTCAACCCAAAAGCGCCTTGTCTTACCCTGAGTGGCTAGCTCCAAAAGCTGCTTAGCGATTGGATCATGCTGCATACCCTCCTTTATAGCATTTCGGATGGAAAAGCTTGTTGAAGTGATGGCAGCAAGTTCAGCTTTGCGACTTAAGGCATCGGCCACAATATTGCCTTTGAGGGGCTTGTACTCAAGCACATAATCAAACTCGACCATGAAATCTTGCCATCTAGCTTGCTTCGGTGTGAGCTTCTTCTGTGACTGGAAGTAGCTAGTAGCCACATTATTGGTCTTGACCACGAACTTTGATCCAAACAAGTAATGGCGCCAAGTGCAGAGGCAATACACAATGTCCGTCATCTCCTTCTCTTGCACAGTGTAGCGTCGCTCCATCTCGTTCAGCTTGCGACTCTCAAAGGCTATGGGGTGTCTGTCTTGCATCAACACACCCCCAATAGCAAAGTCAGACGCATCTGTATGCACCTCGAACATCTTGGTGAAGTCGGGCAACGCTACAACTGGCTCCTCCATCACAGCTCTTTTAAGGCCTTCAAATGCCTTTTGACATAGCTCCGACCGAACCCACAGCTTGTTCTTCTTAAGTAGCTCATTCAAGGGTGAGGCTTTAGCCGGGTATCCACCTATGAAGCATCGGTAATAGTTGACAAGACCAAGGAAAGATCTTAACTCCATTACCTTGGTCGGCGTCTCCCATTCTTTTAACGGACTTTGACCTTGTCCATCCACAACTCTCCATTGCTAATGACATACCCCAAGAAGTGCACCTTTGATTGGGAAAACTCGCACTTCTCCCTCTTGATGTATATCTTGTTCTCCCGCAAGACTTGGAAAACTATCCTTAAATGCTCCACGTGCTCCTCCAAAGTGTGGCTATAAATGACTATGTCGTCTAAGTAGACTACCACGAATTGATCAAGGTAGGGGTGGAAAATCTTTTTCATGAGTGTGCAAAAGGTATTAGGAGTGTTGGTTAAGCCGAAGGGCATCACCAACCACTCGAAAGCTTCATACATTGTCACACACGCGGTCTTCGGCTCATCCCCTTCCGCAATTCGAACTTGATAGTAGCCCTTCCGTAGATCCGTTTTGGTGAAGTACTTTGCTTGTCCAAGACTATCGAACAAATCAGCAATAAGAGGGATGGGGTACTTATTCTTCATGGTCACCTTGTTGAGTGCCCGGTAGTCAATGCATAACCTCAACGAACTATCCTTCTTCTTTTGGAATAGAACCGGCGCGCCATAGGGTGCCTTTGACGGACGAATGTGGCTGGCGTCGAGCAACTCCTTCAACTGCTTGCGTAGCTCTTGTAACTCAAGTCGTGCCATCCGGTATAGGCCATAGGCAGGCGGTTTAGCTCCAGGCTCCAACTCGATCTTATTGTCTACCTCCCGCCTAGGTGGCAAATGCTTCGGTAATCTTCAAGCATCATGTCCTTGTTCTCTTCGAGTACCTTCTCTATGCATGGTGGTAAGGTCTATTCGGTACCATTGCATTCACTTAAACTTACAATGGTTGCCATGAATGTCGGCTCGCCCTTCTTCAACCCTTTCACAAGCTGTATGGCTGACAAGTGGGCATGACTTTGTCCTTGGGGCATCGTAGACATAGGCACCATGCATGACCCTTCTCGCTCCACAACCAAGAGATGATGCGTGTAAGGATCGATCATGGTGTGGCACTGCCTGAAGAACTCCTGCCCAAGGATGATATCGAATATGTCCAAAGGCACCACACTGAAGTTAGTCTTTCCTTTCTAATTGCCCAAGGAAACACTAACCTCGTTGGCTATGCCTCGTACTGGTATTGCTGGGGCATTGAATGTCTTGAGGCGGCTGTCGGTCGGGCTTAGCTTCAATCTAAGTCTCTTTGATGCGACCTCAGTCATGAAATTATCTTGAGCTCCGGTGTCAAGCATGGTGCGGGTAGGCTTGTTGTTCATAGTGATGTCTACGTAGCACGTGCCATTCTCCTCCGGTTTGCTAGCTTTCTCCGTGAAAGCAGCACATAGTCCAATCATGCCTAGCTGCATTGTGCCCCAACTTGTCTCTTGATCTTGTGCCTCCCATTCTCACGTATCATGGCACCAAGGGTCTTCAACTCGGGACACTTTATGAAGCCATGAGGTCCCCCGCACACATAGCATCCACTTCCTTTCTTCTCGGCCTGCGCCTTCTTCTCGGCATAATCGTGACACCCAATTTTCTTGCCATCGAGCTTATAAGCATCGTTTGACTTGGGGTGTTGCTGCTTCTCCTTGCTTTTGCCACGGTCTCCCCCACCTTTAGCTTGATTACCTTTCGAATCTTTACCCTTTCCCTTGTCATACTTGATATTTGCCAATGAGTCGGCCTCAACGATAGCTTCATCAATGGCAGTGACTTGTCGGTGTTGCAACTGCTTTCTAGCCCAGGCTTGCAACCCGTCCATGAAGTAGAATAGCAAGTCTTCATCTGTAAGGTTTGGGATTTGAAGCATGAGCATCTGGATCTTCTCAATATAGGCACTGATGCTTCCCGTCTGCTTCAACTCCCTCAGCTTGCACCTTGCTTCATATATTACATTGTTGGGGAAGAAAGCCCTCTTGAACTCGGTCTTAAACTGCTCCAATGTGTCAATGGTGCACGAACCTTTCTTCATGTCGGCCTCCTTCCTTCTCCACCAAAGCATGGCCTTCTCCGAGAGGTATGGGATAGTAGCAGCAATCTTCTTCTCTTCAGCCTTCACGTTACTATGCTTGAAGTAGTTCTCTATGTGCCATAGGAAGTTGTCAACCTCTTACGTGTAACGAACTCCCTTGAACACAGGTGGCTTGGGGATCTCGATCTTCCCCTCCTTGTTAGCGTCGGGTGCCATAGCCCCTCCAGCATTAACTTCTTCCTCGAGTACCTCGATCTTGGCCTTCATCGCCTCGATAGTGCTCAGCGCCTAGGTGAGCCTGCACTCCAAGGTGTTGATGGTTTCCTTCATCTCCAGCTCGGCATGCTCGCGTTCCCCAAACTTATCCTGAATGTTGCCGAACTCAGACAAGGAATGGTTCTCAAGGGTCTCTAGCTTGCCTTCGATCCTCGACATGTGTTGGCCATGGGTTTCCACAATGAACGTAGCCTCTTCTACCTTCTTAACCCACTCACGGCCAGGGGTAAGATCTTTCTCATCGTTGCTCATCTACGTAGCCGATGGTTGGGAGATATGTCCTTCACTTCGAGGGGCTTCGGGCAGCACCTCGTCACCCTTCTTAGCATTCCTCCCCTTCTTGTTCTTCTTCCCGGCAGCATCCTGGACGTTAATTAGAGTGCTAGCAGTGATGTCTTCTCTGTTGTATGTCATTCCCTTAGTAATAACCTTCGTTCTGATACCACGTTGTCATAGCCTAATTTTCAAAACAGCACACCGTGCGGCACTTGACGATTTGTCTACAAGGTATCAAACTCAAGTAAGCCTTTTAACTTCACAAGATCGCTAAGAAAATACTTAAGCAAAAGACAAGAGAGATTGCCAAAGAAAGAGTTGTATTCACTCAAACTTTTCTGGATGCCTTTAAAAATGAATGGTCCCTCTATTTATACTACTCTCCTAGGGGTTCAAGTACAATTAAAAATTGTATACAAGTCCCTAATATTTACACATAAGGACCTACTCTAGAGAATTCCATCGACCTAGAATCTTCCAAGCCCTTCCTTACAATTCTAAGAGGTTCTAGGTTGTTCCATGAGAACTTCCCACACAACTCTAGAGTATTCTACTCCCTTTGGCTTAGTTGGCACCATTCGTGCGCCATGTCGTTCCTATGTGGCGTGATGACTTGGCGAGGGTGTCACATATGGGACCTTAGCCTTGATCTCTAGATCTAATGGGTTAAAACATAAGTAGGCTTGATATAACTACTTTCTTTTGACCTACTTATATACATAATTAATTTTTATTGTTTAAATTCAATTTTAGCATATACAACCTCCGGTGCTCTGATGATGATGTTCTCCTTCCCCTACTCATCTCTCTCTCCCATCCTTTTTCCGCTGAAGCCACCACCACTAGCCACCCACCCCCACCGTCCTCCTTTATCTCTCTCAGCCTTGCTCATAAGAACGTCATCTCCAACTCTAGCGACCTGAAAATGATAAAGAAAATGAAAAAAAAAAAGGAAGAAGGCAGCGGAGCATCTCACTGGAGTACCACCTAATTTCGTATCTCTTTTTTATCTAGATCTATTGATTTTGCTTGAGTTTGGTGTTTTTCATTTGGATATGGTATTTTCATGTTCAATTTTATGTTTTTCATTCAAATTTACGATTTTTCAACCATATATGGTGTTTTGTAGTCATATTTGGTGTTTTTCAATCAGATATGTTATTTTTCATTCAGATGTGTTATTTTTTTTATCTTTTTATTTTATTGTACATGCTCTGTATCTAACTGTATCTACATTGTTTCTAGTATTTCTACACTATTTATAATTGTATCTAGATTATTTTTGCTAGTTTTGTTGTTTATATCCTATTTCTTTTTGTATCTACACTATTTCTAGTGCTTTTGTTGTTTTTACAATGTTTCTACTTGTATTTACACTATAAATATAGTGATCTATTGTTTCTAATATTTCTACTTGTATCTATGTTACTTCTAGTATCTCTATTGTTTATATATTGTTTCTACCTGTATCTACAATGTTTCTACTTATATCTATACTATTTCTAGTGTATCTACAATGTTTTTAGTGTTTTACGTTTGTTTTTGTTTTGTATTTTTTGTGTATCTTAAAAATAATTATATCTCTATTGTATCTCATGTGTATCTTTATATTTTTTTGTATATTTGTTTGTGTATCTTTCTATTTTTAATCTTTTGTTTATTTTTTATATCTCCACTTTAATATTTTAATCTTTGTGTATCTTTGTTACCGTGAAACAATTTAGCGAATTTTTCGGCAACTTTTTCTGGCCAACAACGGCAGTAGACTAGCTGCGGTGACAGCAGGCGGTAGAGGGAAGCAGGAGGAATGTGAGATGGAAGGTGCTTTACCTTTTTTAGCTACTTATATATAAAAAATATAGTCATGTTTTACAATATCAATTATATTGTTATTTTTATGTAATAAGGACTTTAGTTTTGTACATATGTATATTCTACCCTATATATTTTATATCAAATAACTTAGACTTGCACTTGGGACGGGTCAATCTTCAAAAGGACTATTTATTTTTTATTTTATTCTTATAGCAGATTTTAATGTTTGTTTAGAAATAATATGCCTTTTACGAATAATTTTTTTCCTTCTATAAAACACACTATGTTTATAAGCAACTGATTGTCGACATCCATTTTTTTCCAAACCGGTTAGGGTTCGAAATAGGATTCGACTTATTGAAACTCACGGGTAAGACTTGGAGTCGCCACCTAAAATATTTTTTAACTAGGCGTATTAGGGCACCTACTTTATTTCTAGCCAATTTTTATGTTAACTCCGCAACTTGATCTACGAACCGAAAATTCAGCGTAAGGGTTCAAATTAACCCAAGAGGACGGTGTTAGGCACCACTCAGATTCCACCAAGTGTGGTTCCCGGCCGTACTAAATAATTAAGATTTAAAATAAATTAAACTTAATAAAATTGGACAATTTTCACTATAATATACAAAATTCAATACACAAAATTGCATTTAAAATAAATGATTTGTCTTCTCGACTTGCTTTCATCCTTGGCAAATCTCAACTAAATAGACCTTGAAAAATAAAACAAATTAGTTAGTATAGTGAAAGTAATAAAATTGAATGATAAGTTAAAAAATACAATAGTAAATGTTTGAAACACGTGTACCCTCCAATGACATCGCCTTTGATGAATTTCATCGAGAAGTACCTCGTAAACAATATGAAAATGAATTGGGACGATAATTAGTAAAGTAAAGTAATAAATAATAAGTATAGTAAAAAATAATAATAAAAAATGAGAATAAAAATAATAATAATATGAAAATAAAGGGCAAAAGGAATTTTTGGAAAGTTTTAGGCCCAGATTTGTATGGAGTATCGGGTAGAGGCTAGCAATATTGGTACGGCTGCAAACACGGTGGCCGACAGGTTTCTATGCCAAGCACCGACCCCATTACTCTATTGCCGGCTTATTTTGCAATAAATCTCAAATATGTTATCATCACCTTTTTTTTGTTTGTTTTTGGGACACGTAAGGGACGATAAATAGGGAACGAGACTTGTATTGGCCTCCAAACGTCGTTGGCCTTGTAGTATCTGCTCAAATTAGTCCGTATGCCTCAATATATGTATATATATTTTTTTTTCATCGGCCACAATCAGTGTATCATATGCTAAAATTCCATACGGTGTAGTATCTGCCAAACAATTCAATATTAGTCAATGGAATACACTGGTAAAGCCTCAAAATAGGTTATCCAGCACATCAGAAAATTCAGCAGTTTATGAAAGTAAACAAATAGAAATATTGCATAGCCAAAAGACAGTAACGTAATATCAAACTCAAAGTAATAAAGGAAATATGCTGATAATCCCCAACTCTAAGAAAAGATAAGCCAAAACTTAGCATCAAATGCCGAAAAAACCAAACAATGGTCCCAACGCATAACCGGTCAATGATCGACGACGAACGGAAAGAGGAGGAGCGACTGTTATGTTTTTTCAGTTAAAGCAGCAATGGCGACAACTCAACAAGGCGATGTTGAGACGAGGAGAGAAGAGCGACTGCCGATCTGATTTTTTGATGGAAAACATCGGTGCCGCTGCAACTCTGTCTTCCTCTATTTCTGTTAAAGAAAAGAACTCCAAGAAATAATTTTGGATCAGAAAACCTTTTCCCTCTGTTACTGGTTATTCGACACCGCCGGTGGTGGTGGCTTTCCGGTGAAAGGTCTGGCGAGCCGGTGCTACTGGTGTTTCAACTTTTTTTTGTGTGTCTGTCTCCCCACCCCTCCCTATTTTTGATCTCTCTCCCCACTCCCTCGTTCTCTCCCTGTTTGACTATGTGCGTGTGTGTATAGGGATCTGTGTATGAATGAAGAAGAAGACCAAAGGAGGCGTGTGTAATGTATGAATTCTTTTGATGTGTTTTTATAGTATGGTGTGTATTGTATCCGTATATGGTGTGTGAGGTACTGTGTGGAATTGGAAAAGAAAGAAGAGGGGGAGAGGTAATGCCCTGGGTGGTTGTACTGTGTGTAATATCTGTATATGTTCCTCCCTTTATGCAAAGGACTAGTAGTCTATTTAAGCAAGGAAAAGAACTGTTGATTGATTCCCAAATCAAAGGGAATTTGATCTGTAGAGAGATATTGAGGATTGAGGAAGATATGGGGGAGATTAGGCAGATTTATGATGGTTTTTAGGAGTCTATTCAAAATAAGAGGAAAAGAAAAGGTATAGAAATAACTAATTTGAAATATAGGGAATGTATTTGGTTATGTATTGAGCCCAAATTCGGTGTAAAACCAATTTGATAAAAAGAGAGTGAATAAATAAAATGAATAAATGATATAGAAAATTTTGATAAGGATTGACAAATCAAATTATTTAAAATGTATGGGAAGAAAGAAAAAGCTTATGGTACCAAGTAGATGTATCCGGTTGAATTTTTATCTAGATGCAAAGAAAATTTGAAAATTGAATTCAAATTAACATGTCAATATTATCAAATGAAAATGGGTGATATGAGTTTTTGACCGAACTTTTTAATTAGACTGCTATTTAATTTAAAGATGCAAGATAAAATATTAGAAATAAAATATGCATAAATTATATATACAAAAGAAATGAAATATGCACACATAAAATAATTGGGGTCAACTTAAGTTAAATACATATAAATAGTCACACATAATTATAAAATGCTATTTATGCCGTAAATTTTGCGAATAGCCATAATTTCACAAATAGCCTAAATAATGCAAATTACATAATATAATCACAATTAAAATATATATGATGTATATATAGGAGATAACATACATAAATGCATGCTTTCTAATGCGGCTTTCACTCAAACGATCAATATTGCACCTTTAAGTCAAATATAGCTAATTATAGAAAAAAGAGGATCAAAATTGGGTGTCAACAGTTGCCCCTCTTTGTTCGGAGATGATGAAAGAATCTTCGGGCAAAAATAGTTGACGGAGCAGCCAATTTTATCACGACTGCCAGGCAAAATAATTGAAAGGGAAAATGAGTGTTTGGGGTATTTTCGGCCAAACTCCGGTCACTGAGTTGCCTAAATATATCGGGTTTCACGAGAATCATGCCATGTGTAGTTCTAGAATGACATGTTGCCTGTGTGAGATGTATATGATGCACGATTTAGGTGTAAAGAGTGAACATGTCAGAACATGAGAAGTTTACAATTGAATGCACTTTGAAATTTGTTGAGATATGATTGTTGGATATAACAAAGGCTTTTTCGAAGACGAGGTAACATCGATAGATCGGGCATGGTAAAAGAGGCTTATAATCATCGTAGTTATGAAGATGTGGTGCACGACACACCCATAAAGAGGAGTTTACACGTACATAATTTTCACTTCATCTCGATAATCAAGTCATCTTGCCTTCAATATTGTCTTGACTAAGATGGGGAATACCGAGGAGTAAAGCACAATAAGTATGCACGATTCAAACAGATTGGCACGATTAGGCATGAAAACATGCACTATTGATACGGATAGGCCTGAATAAGAAGGAATACTAAACTGACATCTAATTAGGATGGAAAGATTAGGTAGATAACTGGTGCAAGTATGGAAATTTAAATTTGAGCGCTTTGGAACTCGGCAAAATAGATAGTTTGTGGGTGTAGCAAAGGCATTGTCGAAAGGACTAAGCTCCTTGATGGAGTTTTGAGATGGTGCCTGGTATGTTTTGCGATTTTTGTATGGGGAAGTGGTTCTCGAAGGCAAGTATAGGAGATCAAGGAGTGGCTCGAGAGATTGTCAAAGAATCAAAGAATTTCCTGCAGTACAAGTAAGATAAGTGCAAATAGTCTAAAGATAAAGTAGACATCGCTATTTTCAGGTGCTTTAAGTGCTAGGAAATATGTGCCTCTCCTCTAGGAATATTTTTTTGTCGCGTCTAGCTATATACCCTGTGTGCAACGAGTAAAGTGAAGTGCTCTCGTCGGGAGATGTTTTCCTATCGCGTCGGGCTGTGTACCCCTGCGAACAAAGAGTAAAGTGCCTATCGCATCGGTCTGTGTACCATACGAACAAAAATAAAGTGCATGTCGCGTCAGGTTGTGTGCCCTGCAAACAAAGAGTAAAGTGCATGTCGCATTGGGCTGTGTACCCTGCAAACAAAAATAAAATGCATGTCGCGTCGGGTTGTGTGCCCTGCGAACAAAAGTAAAGTGCCTGTCGCGTCGGGCTGTGTACCCTGTAAATAAAAATAAAGTGTCTGTCGCGTCGGGCTGTGTACCCTGCAAACAAAAAGTAAAGTGTCTGTTGCGTCGGGCTGCGTACCCGGTGAAAAAAAATAAAGTGCCCGTCGCGTCGGGCTGTGTACCCTGCGAACAAAAGTAAAGTGCCTGTCGCGTCGGGCTGTGTACCCTGTAAATAAAAATAAAGTGTCTGTCGCGTCGGGCTGTACACCCTGTAAACAAAAAGTAAACTGCATGTCGCGTCGGGCTGTGTCCTACGAATAAAAAGTAAAATAAAATGTCATTATAGTGTCTGCAATACTGTTAGGAAGGTCGTCCTGTTTCTGCTTTTATAATGCCTTCCTCCTGTAGTGCCTTCTTTCAATGAATACTGGGCCTTGGTCAAGCTTTCTTTGGTGAATTCCAGTTTATGTACTTCGTCTCTCTTGAAATTTTTGAGATCCCTCAAAATTTCTGCCCCAGTATCAACTTGCGTCTTTTGGAATTTTTGAGGGGATCCTCAATAATTCTGCCCTAGTTTATTGTCTTTGATAGATCATTATATTATGGTAGTGCCTGAAAATAAACATAAAATATGTGTGTATGTCCAATTCTGAGGCGGACGAACCTATTGTAGTGGTACCTGCAAAACAAAATATATGAGTTTGTCCTATTTTAAGCCAGACAGGGCTGGTCATCATACTTTAAGCCTGACGTGGCTAATCATCATATTTTAAGCCTGACGAGGCTAGTCATATTTTAAGCCTGACGTGGCTGATCGTCATATTTTAAGTCTGACGTGGCTGATCGTCATATTATAAGCCTGACGAGGCTAATCATCATATTTTAAGCCTGACGTGGCTAGAGTGCTATGATGTCTACTGTGATTGCCTAGGAATCTTATGTTTGTGCTGAAAGGTCTGTTGTCAAAGAAAGATTCATTAGTCGAAACAAAGTTGTTGCATTACACTAAACACCAATGTATTGGCTTGAATCCACATTCGTCTTTTAGTGTGACGATTGGGTATCTCGATGACTTTGGTTATATGGATACTTGCATTCTCAAACTGAGTTTGGTGTTTGGATTTTTCCGGATTTGGATGTTGTCAAATTGTATTTGTCTTGGGTTGTGACGGGGTGACTTCATGTTTCGTGCTTTTCTTTTAAAAAAAGTCATGGGGCTAACTTGATGGATTGGTTTGTATAGAAAATGCATTTGTGGTTTAGGAGTTGCGGTTTCACTTTGTCGGTTCTTGTTGTGCCATTATTTTGGCTTGGTCAATCAGACGCTGAATTTTGTGTTTCAGTGCTGGGTATTTTCTGATTTCATGGTATTGAATGTTTGAGTGATGGATGTAGATAGTTGTTGGATAAAAATCCGGCTTAGGTATCTAGGGAGTCATTCGTCTGTCGGTTGCAGTATCTTTTGATTGAGCTAAAGGAGTAGAGGCGTGAGGTTTTGTCTTTTTGTAGGTCCTTGATTGTG
This sequence comes from Petunia axillaris subsp. axillaris, assembly GCA_029990575.1. Taxonomy (NCBI): domain Eukaryota; kingdom Viridiplantae; phylum Streptophyta; class Magnoliopsida; order Solanales; family Solanaceae; genus Petunia; species Petunia axillaris. The sequence continues at coordinate 2,787,001 of JARKNS010000001.1, read as the reverse complement.
TTGAGTCTGATAAGGCCGTTGTTGAAAGTTTTTTGTGTAAGTTGGGTGCAGTGTGAGGTTGTGAATTTTGCCAGCTTCGTTTATATAGTGATTGGATTTCTTTCTTGCAGCTCTTGTGTGAGTATAGTACCAGCTGATTTTGTTTGCCCATACACAAGTTGCACGAAAGTAGGATTGGGATCATCTGGGTTCTCTCGGTGTCCCACGTTGATGGTTTAAAAGTCCTTGTTCTAGAAGAAAATGTTTTCAGCTTGGCATGTCACTTCGGCTTTTCTTAATACAGATTCTTGACCAATTTCGGTATTCAAGCACAGAGCGACCGTAACAAAGTGGTGCAATGCACAAAATCGTGTGGGCACGTTAGCAAAGATTTGACGCAAAAATAACACATAAGCTTGAAAGGATGCCTAGTCCGCGGATGATGGATTAGCACTTGATTTTGGATATTGTGAAAAAAGTGTATAGATAGTCCAAAAGATTGCTTGAGTGATTTATGTAGCAGTCAAGACAAGGATTTTGGTTAAATGATTGATGCTTGAGAAGTTGGATGTCAATGAAAAGTGATAAAGACGTTGTGTAAGGAATAGGTTCTGTTGTGCGACAGAAAGGGAGATCGAATTTTATCGAACACCAAGGACTTTGGAGCAACCACCATTTTCTTTGCAAGTTTGTGTTTTGGTGCATGTGTGTCCTTGACAGAAATACTCAATATCTTTCGTACTTGCTAACCAACTGCTGCAGTTGAATCTTTGCACTAACATTCCTTGTTGGGTAAGATTTTGTTGCGAAGAGACCGAACCTGGTATCGGTTGCTTACAGATCATGTATTTTCCTAGATTCCTGCTTCAATCAACCCATTTTAGAGGTTGGTCATATTATATTTTCCTGGTCATGTATTGAAGGTGGTGTGACTATGTAGAAAAGTGCAACAAAGTAATTCTCGGGCACTGGTGTCAAAAGGTATTAAGGTGAGTCATGTGTGCCTTTGAGTTTGACCAACATTTCTCTTGCTTTGTTAATTTTTCTTTCCATGTGCATAGTGCTTGCTGGAATAATTGAGGTACAGGGACAATAAGCCCGTCAGTTTTCAATCCCTTGAATAATTGAGTGTGGGATTTGGCTAGTGGAGTGTAGTTTCTTTTAGGTCTTTGGTTTACATCAGAGCGAGGCCTAGGAGGGTATGGTGGTGCACTTCCGTAGTTGGGTTGAGTGTTTTACTGGTATGGTGGATGATTTGTTACTCGGATGTGGAATATAAGTCGAGTTGGCTGAGTATTGTAAACGGGATATTCAGGTGGTATGTGAGGGTAGGGATAAAATGGTGGCGGTGTTTGATAATAGTGGTTGAAAGTAGGGTCTTGAATGGTTGCATCAAAAGAGACTTCATCTTTCTTCTTTTTGAAAAGGCTCATATTTCCAGACTGGATAGCCTAATTAGTAGCTTCTAGTGCAGCGGAGATATTGTAGAGAGAGGAGAGGGTTGGTGGAAATTGCTCTGAAAAACTTTCTTATTTCGGAAAATCGCTGACAAGTGCACTTTCTTAACCATATCTTTTGCCTTGGTATTCAACTCGAGCCAACATTTTGGGTAATATATTTTTGAGTTTGGTAGTGAGTTAGAGACAGTTTGGACGTGCGAAATGTTTTAGATATCAGGATTTGGGCGTAGAGTAGGGAGATGAGATGCCTGCCTTGGTAGGAGATTGGATTTGGGAAGGGATTCGCCGAAGGTAGAAAGAGTCTTAGGGCAACAGACATATTCATACAATGCACATATATCAAATAAGAAATGCATCCTATAATATGAAGGACCGTTTTATGCATGATGATTTGAAAAGGAATTTGTGCCACATGCATTATTTCGTTTGCTAACAAAATGTGGAGCATAAACGATAATATTGCACTTATTGGGATTTTTGTTACATTGGCTGATATTGAAATAGTGCAAAAAGTGGAAAACATTGCTAAGAGATCAGATCATGGCTAGGTGAACATCTTTCATGCTGATCCATCCCCAGAAGATTCTTCTTCTTCTTCTTCTTCTTCTTCTTCTTCTTCTTCTTCTTCTTCGGACGAGTCTCCCTCGGACAAGCTTGCTTCTGATGAGTCTCCTTGGAAGATGATATTGTCTGCATTAGTTAAGATCCGGGATATATCAAATGTGAAGTTCTTAAACATTTCCCAAGCTTTACTTCCTCTCTGCTCTATTCCTTTGTCAGTCATAACGTTCATTCCTTCGCTAGCCCATATACCAATAGACTCTGTGTTTCGTCAGGAGTTCTGCCTTACTGCGCCATTTGCCCTTTTCTTTGTCCTTTGCTTTGACCAAACTTTGCTTCTTTGCTATTTTCCCTTGTGCCCTTGCCAGTTGTTTACGTAGCTTCTTGCACTCAGTTTTTAACTCATCAGCATTTCATTTCCTTTTCTTGTTGCTCTTGGTTGAACTGCCCTTGCTATGTCTTTCCTAAGCCAGTCTGGATAGTCTTCAACATAGCCAGCGTCAAACCTGTCTCGTCCCATAGTCTCGAATCCTATTTGTTACCTTTCTTTCTAAAGTTTTAATATCTTGTCTTTGAACGGTATCACTCCTCCGAAAATATCTGCTTTGAAACTTCTGATGTCTGCAATTTGGGGTACAATTTGCTTTCTCTCTGTTTGTCTAAGTGCACTTAAAGGAGCGTATTGGTAAACTCCTCTATAGTCCGCTAAGATGAGAAGAGTCCCTTTCCGACCGTATGATCACTGTAGTTCTGGGAAAGTAATCAAACATCCATTGAATGCTTTCGGATGTCAACTAACAGAACATGTGGTGCCAATCGTTGGCAGTTGTTGGCTGGTTCCATTTGTCCATGCGGGCGGTATGAGTCAAGATTTAGTTTTCTCTTGGTATGGAATGGAAAGCTTGCTCTGTGCTATCCATCTTTTGTAAATGCTCCATCAGCCAAATTTGTAAAAGCAAATTGCAACCTTCGAACAAACCAGCGCCTTTCTTGCATCCTTCTGAAGCACGGTTCATCTCTGCGACGATCATAGGTACCAATGTGTATTTCTTGTTAATGTCTTTGAGTAAGGCATCAGCAATTGAAACCATGCAAATATCAACTCGTCCTTTGTGTTGTGGAAACACGACAGTCCCTAAAAGATGGTGACAAAAGCAAGTACCCTCCGCTCTTGCCAATCTGCCTGGTTGATGCTGAACTACTCTTCGGATTCTTGAAATGCCTCTCTATACCCAAATTTGATGTAGAGGGAAGTTAGAGAAATTCTCGATTGCCTTATATTGTATGTGCATAATTCGGGCTTAAATCCTACCATTTTGAAGAACTCCTTTGGTGCAATGTTCTTAGGCATCAAGATTTCTTCACTTTCAAATGGTAATTGAGTTAGCCTGCCTATTTTCTCCAGTAATGGTGTCAACTCTACACTCCCAAAGTGAAAAACTGCTCGGTCTGCATCCCAATAGTGTACTGATGCTTCTATCATACCTTCCACTGCAGTGTGCTTCATTAGTGACTCGGTCTTTTTTATCTATGCTTAGGTTTCTCCACCAATCTCTGAGCAACTGAGGGATTTCAGCAACCATGTCAGATGTTCTATTGGCCATGATCTTTTTGGAAAAGGTAAAGGACGATAGGAAAAGGGAGAAGAAAAATGCCTAAGATTCGCTTTATAGGTTATCTTCGTGCCTTTGAATGGCATTGAATACAAAATAATTTCGGTTGTTAATGAATAAACAATCATTTTTATTCAATTTGGGGCTTTTAATGCCTCTTAGTTTACCTTCGTGCCTTTGAATGGCATTGAATACTGAATAATTCCGGATGTTTATGAATAAACAATCATTTTTTATTCAATTTGGGCTTTTGACGCCTATTTGGTTACCTTTGTGCCGTTGAATGACATTGAATACAAAATAATTCCGACTATTTATACATAAAAAATCATTTCTGATTCAATTTGGGCTTTTGATGCCTATTAGGTAACCCTTGTGCCTTTGAATGACACTGAATACAGAACAATGCCAATAAACGGTCCACATTTGCACGTTTGATCCCCTAAGTATATGCAAATAGATCGTGTTCGATTCTCTTTAGGGATCAAAAACTCATTCAAATTGTTTGAACATGTTGGTCTATTGGACTTGAGAATAACTCGATTAATGATATATCATAATACATGATTCCTAGCGTTGCTATTAAGGAATGGAGTTAGCTATACAAGGTTTCATTATCCTCACAAGCGGACCACTCGGGAGCGGGAACATCATGGATCAAATAGACTCCAAGTTGTTCCCTCTAAAGAAATTTTCGTGTGAGGGAAGAGGTGGTTGTAACCACCGCATTTTTAATACACGATTTAGAAAGTTGTCAGGAGTGGCGGAAGGTATGCACGGTATGCAATAAGTTTTGAAAGAAATGCACAAGTTTTGAAAGAAATGTCCATGTTTTCTAAAACTGTTTAAGTATTGTAAATATGCACATATTGAAATATTTCACAAAATAAGTTTTAAAAAGGATGAGTAAAAAAAGAAAAACAAACAAGTTAGTTTCGAAAAGTAGGACGATATGAACTAGACAATATATTAAAAATGCAAATAGAATCATGAAGTGAAATTATTTTAAGGAAAAAGTTTTAGCAAATTTATGGAAGATTTGAAAATAGTTGAAGTGTGGGACGTGTTGTACTATCCTAAAAGAACCTTCCAAGAGTTGGGTAATCTAGACAAGGATATGGTTCCCCCAGGCGGACATCCAAGGGGTGGAAACGTTTGGAATTGTTAGCTGTACTACGGACCAACTATACCCCCAAACCGTTTCCTATAAAGGGTTATTTTGAGAGTGAAACGGCCGTGAGATCCACGCAAGTGTAAACTTTTCAGGCGTGGAGGAAGTGTGAGTGACATAAACAATAATAAAGAAAATAGAACCAAGCAATTAAATAATAGAGTGCCAAAATTTGAAATTTAAAAATGTCCTTAATCCTACAAAAAGGAAAGGAAGAAAAGTTAGTCTCGAAATAAAGCAAGTAAAGAATCCCAATTTAAAGTCCGTTATGGTTAGAACCTTGATGTCCCCAGCAGAGTCGCCATTCTGTCGACACCCATTTTTTTCCGAACTGGTTAGGGTTCGAAATAAGATTCGACTTATTGGAACTCAGGGGTAAGACTTGGAGTGGCCACCTAACATATTTTTTAACTAGGCGTATTAGGGCACCTACTTTGTTTCTTGCAAATTTTTATGTTAACTCCGCAACTTGATCTACGAACCGAAAATTCTGAGTAAGGGTTCAAATTAACCGAAGAGGAAAGTGTTAGGCACTTCTCAGATTCCACCAAGTGTGGTTCCCGGTCGGACTAAATAATTGGGATTTAAAATAAATTAAACTTAATAAAATTGGAAAATTTTCGCTATAATATATAAAAATTAAATACACAAAATTGCATTTAAAATAAATGATTTGTCTTCTCGAGTTGCTTTCTTCCTTGGAAAATCTCAACTAAATCGACCTTGCAAAATAAAATAAATTAGTTAGTGTACTGAAAATAATAAAATTGAATGATAAGCCAAAAAATACAATAGTAAATATTTTGAAACACGTGCCCCCTCCAATGACGTCGCCTTTGATGAATTTCAAGTACCTCGTATACAATATGAAAATGAATTGGTACGATAATTAGTAAAGTAAAGTAATAAATAATAAGTATAGTAAAAAAAAAAAAAAAAAAAAAAAAAAAAAAAAAAAATAATAATAATAATAATAATAATAATAATAATAATAATAATAATAACAACAAAAGTGAGAATAATAAGAACAACAACAACAACAACAACAACAACAACAACAACAACAACAATAATAATAATAATATGAAAATAAAGGGCAAAAGGAATTTTTTGAAAGTTTTAGGCTCAGACTTGTATGGAGTATCGGGTAGAGGCCAGGAATATTGGTACGACTTCAAACACGATGGCCGGCCGATTGCCATGCCAAGCACCGACCCCATTATTCTATTGCCGGCTTATTTTGCAATAAATCTCATACATGTCATCATCGCATTTTTTTATTTGTTTTTGGGACACGTAAGAGACGGTAAATACGGAACGGGACTTGTATTGGCCTCCAAACGTCATTGACCTTGTAGTATCTGCTCAAATCAGTCCAGGCCTCAATATATGTATATATCTAGATTTTCATTGGCCACAATCAGTGTATCATATGCTAAAATTCCATACGGTATAGTATCTGCTCAAACAATTCAATATTAGTCATTGGTCAACCGAAAATAAAGTGATAAAGCCTCAGAATAGATAATATCCAGGACATCAGAAAATTGAGCAGTTTATGAAAGTAAACAAATAGAAATATTGTATAGTCAAAAGACAGTAACGTAATATCAAACTCAAAAGCAATAAATGAAATATGCTGATAATCCCCAACTCTAAGAAAAGATAAGCCAAAACTTAGGACCAAACGCCGAAAAAAACCAAACAATGGTCCTAACGCATAACCAGTCAACGATCGACGACGAATGGAAATAGGAGGAGCCACTGCTCTATTTTTCCGGTTAAAGCAGCAGTGGCGACAACTCAACAAGGTGATGGTGAGATGAGGAGAGATGAGTGACTGCCAATAGGATTTTCTGGTGGAAAACACCGGCGCTGCTGCAACTCTGTCCCCCCTCTGTTTCTGTTCAAGAAAAGAACTCCAAGAAATAATTTTGGACCAGAAAACCTTTTCCCTCTATTACTGGTTATTCGACACCGCCAGTGGTGGCGGCTTTCAAGTGAAAGGTCCGGCGAGCCGGTGCTACTGGTGTTTCAACTTTTTTTTTTGTGTGTGTGTCTCCCCACCCCTCCCTGTTTTTGATCTCTCTCCCCAGTCCCTCGTTCTCTCCCTATTTGATTGTGTGCGTGTGTGTATAGGGATCTCTGTGTGAATGAAGAAGAATACCAAAGGAGGCGTGTGTAATGTATCTGTTCTTATGGTGTGTATTATATCTGTATATGGTGTGTGTGGTACTGTGTTGAATTGGAAAAGAAAGAATAGGGGAGAGGTAATGCCCTGGGTGTTTGTACTGTGTGTAATATGTGTATCTGTTCCTCCCTTTATGCAAAGGACTAGTAGTCTATTTAAGCAAGGAACATAAGTGTTGATTGATTCCCAAATCAAAGGGAATTTGAAATGTAGAGAGATATTGGGGATTGAGCAAGATATGGGGAGAGATTAGACAGATTTATGATGGTTTTTAGGAGTCTATTCAAAATAAGAGGAAAAGAAAAGGTATAAAAATAACTAATTTGAAGTATAGGGAATGTATTTAGTTATGTATTGAGCCCAGATTAAGAGTAAAACCAATTTGATAAAAAGAGAGTGAATGAATAAAATGAATAAATGATATAGCAAATTTTGGTAAGGATTGAAAAATCAAATTATTTAAAATGTATGGGAAGAAAGAAAAAGCTTATGATACCAAGTAGATGTATCCGGTTGAACTTTTGTGCAGATGCAAAGAAAATTTGAAAATTTAATTCAAATTAACATGTCAATATTATGAAATAAAAATGGGTGGTATGAGATTTTGACCGAACATTTTAATTAGACTTTTATTTAATTTAAAGGTGCAAGATAAAAGATTAGAAATAAAATGTGCATAAATTATATATACAAAAGAAGAGAAATATGCACACATAAAACAATTGGGTCAACTTAAGTTAAATACGTATAAATTGTCACATAAAATTATAAAATACTATTTATGCAGTAAATTTTGCGAATAGTCACAGTTTCACAAATAGCCTAAATATTGCAAATTACATAATATAATCACAATTAAAATATATATGATGTATAAATATGAGATAACACACGTAAATGCATGCTTTCTTATGCGACTTTCACTCAAACGGTCAATATTGCACCTTTAGGTCAAATATAGCTAATTTAAAAAAGGGGGGGGGGGGGGGGGACAAAATTGGATGTCAACACTGATCATTCTACAATAATATATTTTACTTTGCAAAATTCTGAAGAAATTTAAGGAAAGTGAATCAATTCACGCTTCAAATCTTTCTTCATATTTCGCTCTATATCTTTTTTAAAATCCTAATGAAATATTTTGCTATGGAAAGAATAATATTTACTGTGGAGGACTCAAGAGAGTTTTCCATGCCCCTAAAATTTGGCGTGAAGTTATTGGCACCCACATAAATTACCTCAAAGTGTATCTTGATTCATCTGTCTGAGTAGCGTAAATTACCTCAAAGCGTATCTTGATTCATCTGTCTAAGTAATTGAGAATCCAATATGCACAATAATATTAAAGTGCAATAGCTGAAATAACTAAAATAGAATTAAATCAATTATCTAATAACTGAGTTGCAAAACCCAAAGGAAGTTAATTTGTACACTTTAACCCATTAGGCTAATTCATGAATCTCTAAAGAACTGAATATTTGACTATACGAATCTTCGGGGCATTAGTTGAGAATAAATAAAAAATAAATATAATGTTTTTTAAAGACTGATTAAACAGAAATGAATAATAAAGCTCACCATCAAGAATATCAAACAAAACCGACAAATCAAACTAAACCCGAAAAAAGACCGACTAGTGGTTTGGTTGATTTGGTTTGGTATTGGAAAAAAATAAACCGACATATCAGGTTTGGTCTGGTTTGGCAAAGAAAAAATCGAACCGACACCAAACCAAACCGACATCACATATATCTTATTTTTTACTTTTTATACATAAAAATAGTAAAATTAACATAAAACACCATCTTTAAAGTAATTCTTTCCTATGTTCCCAACATTTAAAAAAAATCTCACTAATACTATCATTTTTGAGAATTTAATACTATACTTGATGCGAACCAGATTGGCGCTCGAAGCGATGGAGGGTTCATGATAGATATCAAGAGCTTGGAGTACTTTAAGAGGGCATGGAAAGCAATGCTCAATTCAAAAGGATGGCCAAATGAGCAAAAATGCAAGACTGCAGGATTCTGGAAATTTGCACATTGCGATAGCAAAGAAAGTGGTGCGATCGCGAAGAAGAAAATAGTCAAAGTCCGCGATCGCGAGAGACTTAGCGTGATTGCGATGAGATATCTGAATACACATCGCGATAGCGAGGCTACATGCGCGATAGCGAAGGACCTCTCCTGGCAGATTTTCAGAATTAACAATAGGGGATATTTTAGTCCATTTATCATTGTACTTAACTAGCTACTACAAATAGCCTAATCCTAGGATTTATTCATTTAGCTAGATTTTTAAATGATTGAGAATACTCTTGTGAGAGTGTGTGTGGGTTTAATCCCCTTTTCCTCTTCTTGGATCTCTCTTGGATTTTCTTGTGAGAGAGATTCATTGCTTGAGTTCAAGTCTCTACTCCCTCGGATATTGGTCTTTGATTGTATTCGTCTAGATTAGGGTACTACAATTTATTTTAGCGTTCTAATTTACTTATAATTTAGGAATTGATTCCTTTCTTTCTTCTATCTATTTTCCTATTCCTTCTATCCCTTTACTTTGTGTCATTTATTTTATCGTTTGATCATTTCCTATTCTTAGCGTTTAGGATCATATCATTTGGTATTAGATCTCGGATCAGTGTTTGTTTCCACAAACACTATCTAGGATTTGATTATCAAAATCTGAAAATTACAAAAAAAAAAAAAAAAATCAAAAATCTAAAAATTGAGTCATAGATTTAAAGTTTCTTTGGATGAATATTTATAACCAATTGTTGCTTGCTGATTCTTGAAGGAATTGAACAACAAACTACATTTTTGGCATTAATTTGAAGAATCAAAATCTAGGGTTCTTCAACAAGTGATTTGGGGCTTTTGCGTTTTGAGTGTTGTTTTGGAAGAATTGATCATTGGGGTTTGTTCATGGACTTATAAGGAGCTTATATTTCAAATTTGAAGGCAAAAAAAAGTTGATTTGGGAAGATTCAAGTGAAAAAGATTTCCAGAAATACAGGCTTCAAGTTCTGCATCAGACAAAGATTTTGTTCTTCATGATGGCGCTCCAACTGTCGCGATCGCGCTGCGATAGCGCAGGCTTGTTGAATTTTGTTCTTCGCGATCGCGCGCCAACAACACAGGGTTATTGACTTACTCTTCGCGATAGCGCCCGACATCACGCGATAGCACTGAATAAAAAAATCAGTCACTTTACAGATTGCTCGGAACAGCCCCTAAATAGTTTCAGATCACCCAAACCCCTTTCATATCATCAAAAATAGTAAGTTTCTAGATCATACACAAAATTTCATCCAAATCCAAATTCATTTCGTGCCAATTCGATTCGTGCTTTTCTCTTTTTTTAGTTTCATTTTATGTTTTGTTTTGTTTGTTCCTAGTCTGTTTGTGTGTCTTTGTCAGTTTCTTTGGTGTCTTATAAACTCCACTCTGAACCAAAACATGGATACTTACCTTGAGTATTTGAGGTTGTAGAACTTTGAAGAGATTAAGGGGACCCTTGAGCAGAAAAAGGCTTGAGTGGTGAGAACATTAGAGTGTGGTCGTAAAAGCCATTGACCTTGAGTGCATACACGAGTGGAAAGAAAATTGAGTGATCATATATTGAGTGATACACGTGAGGGAGTGAATTTGTGAGGTCCTTTTCTTTTCATTGTTGCAAATATGTCCTCGGATGATGATTGTGGAGGTTATGACTCCTATGGAGATGATGGGGATTGTTATGATGATTATGGAGACTATGGTTCCTACGATGATGGTGGAAGTTGCTATGATGAACCGGGGAACTATGGCTCTTGTGTTGATGAAACGAGTCACTATGATGATCATGAAGCTTATGAAGACGAATGTGAAGATTCTTATGCTTCTAGTCATGAAGTTGATGATAGCGACGCTTCAAGGTACAATGTTCCTACTTACTCTTCTTGTGATGAACTTGAAAATGTAGATAGTGACATAGAGAGAATTGATGATGATGTTAATTATAGAGATTGTTCATTTGCATCCTCCCTTTGTGTTCCTAAAAATAAACAAGAGAGTAGTAGTGGTCTTTCTATTGGTTTGAGAAGAAGTAGTAATTATTCCATGAGAAAGAGGGAGCTTACATCATCTACTTGTGCTAAAATGTTCAATGCTTCCAATTCTTATGTGAAAGGCAATGTGAGTCCTAAAGTGAGAAAAAAAAAATGCTACTTTTGCTACAAATGGTTGGCTATGTTCTAACAATGCTTTGAGAGGTTTTGAGGGTTATGGAGGTAAGTCAAGTGGGATGAATTCTTCTTGTGGTCCGACTACTAGTGAGGATCCATTCGGCCATTACTACGAAGATGGACACAAGAAGAAGCTAAGTAAATTTATTATTAGTGTTGAAAGATATGGAGGCTACATTCTATAAGTTGATAACATTGATTCAAATTGTATTAGCCCTACTTTGGTTAAGGAGTTGAGACTACCTTTTTATAAATTGGCTACTCCTTATGAGTATAATGGAGTATGGATTGATAGAGTAGCAAAGATTTGTATTTCTAAAGGGAGATATAACGAATATATGTTTTGTGAAGTGTACCCTTTGTACACTTGTCATGGTTGGTTGGGAATGCCTTAGATGCAAAACAAAGAGTTTCAATATAATGCATCAAGGGATATGTACTATGTGGGAATGAATAGGAGGTGCTATGACTTTGCTCCTTGGAGACAAGTCAAGAAATGTGACTTGGAGGGTGGTAGGAAAATTGGCACTTCAAGTGGTGTCAAGTTGAAAGTTGAGGTGAAGAGTACTCCTATCCCTTCAAAGGAATTCTTGGCACATGTCCTAGTCCAAATGCACTTGAGAGAGAAAACATTGAGAGAAGTAAGGGAATGACAAGTGACAACTCAAGAGAGGAAAAATGAGAGCTTGAGTTGAGTGAAGTGAGTGAGTTGTCACAAGAAAAGAGAGAAGAGTGTGAAGAAAAATTGAGAGAAAAAAAAGAGGGAAAACAAAAGAGTGAGGGTGAGGATCTTCTTTATTCTTATGATTCTAACCTTTTATATTTTTCTAATAGTTTTGTGTCTTTTGAAGGTATGTTTGGAGGAGCTAAATTGGGGAATCCTTCTTTGGAAGTGGTTCCATGCCTTGAAGAAAAAGATGAGATCAAAGTGAAGTCTCCAAGTGACAAGTGAGCTTATTTTTGAAAAGCCAAGATAAAGAAGAATTTTTAGGTGTGATACAAGGTAACAAAGCTAATCCTAACTCTTGTATTCCTTTGAGTGACTTTGATAGAGACTTGAGTATGGTTGATAGCTTTACCTTTTTATGGAATTAATGATTCATTATCTTGCATTGCAAATAGTCAAAGCGAGAGTTGTGAGCATGCACTAGTTGGGAACATTTGTGAAAGGAAAATTGATGGTTTTGTGTGTGTGAATTGTTTCCTACTAGTGGTGTGCAAATAGTTGAGCTTGAACAAAATGACTTGTGTTATGATAGCCCACCTTTGTTTGACAAATGTGAAAATAAATTGTTTGATCTTGATGTGATAACATTTGATAGCATTCTTGATAGTGGTGGTAGTTTGTGTCAAGGTTTTAAAATGTTTGACAATCCCTTATTTGTTGAAAATGAGCAAAAAGAAGTGTTGGAAAGTGATTTCGTTATTATCAACCCACTATTTATTGAAAATGATTCTTGTGACTTGCTTGAGTATGATAATTGTGTGGGTGTTAGCAAGCTAACTCCCAAAATATTTGTTGAAAGCTTGTCTAATGTTTGGAAGTCCTCCAAAGGTGAAGATGGCTCCTTAAAGAAGGAAGGAGGCACTAGTGATTGTAGTGGTAAAGTAATAGATGCTAGTTTTAGTGTCAACTTTTTTACTTACTCTATTCCTAGTTTTGAGCATACATTTAGAGTAGACTTTGCTAGAGCTTCCAATGTTAAGAGTGAAAAGTTGTCAAAAGAGACTTGGCATGAGTTGAATGAGCTTAAAAATGAAGATTATTTTGTGAATGAACTTGCTAGTTGTTATCTTTCTAGTCAAGTACTTGATGATGGATTGGTAAAATGTTCTTTCTAAATGATTTTGATGTTTGGCTATATCATAAGTGTGTGCACTTTGAGCATGAGTATATGAGTTTTGTTCCACTCTCTTTGTTGTGTAGTGCTTGGAAAGTTATTGAGTTGGTACTTATTCGCGTCATGGTTTTGCAAGGTACAAATTCGAGGATGAATTCCTTTAAAGAAGGAGGGAATGATGTGAACCGGATTGGCGCTTGAAGCCATGGAGGATTCATGATAGACATCAAGAGCTTGGAGTGCTTTAAGAGGGCTTGAAAAGTAAGGCATAAGTCAAAAGGATGGCCAAAATGAGCAAAAATACAAGACCGCAGGATTCTGGAAATTTGCACATCGCGATAGTGAAGAAAGTAGCGCGATCGTGAAGAAGAAAATAGTCAAAGTCCGCGATCGCGAGAAACTTAGCGCGATCGCGATGAGATATCTGAATACACATCGCGATAGCGAGGCTACATGCGCGATACCGAATGACCTCTCCTGGCAGATTTTCAGAATTAACAATAGGGGCTATTTTAGTTCATTTATCACTGTATTTAACTAGCTACTACAAATAGCCTAATCCTAGGGTTTATTCATTTAGCTAGATTTTTAGATGATTGAGAATACTCTTGTGAGAGTGTGCGTGGGTTTAATCCCTTTTCCTCTTCTTGAATCTCTCTTGGATTCTCTTGTGTGAGAGATCCATTGCTTGAGTTCAAGTCTCTTCTCCCTCGGATATTGGTCTTTGATGGTATTCGTCTAGATTAGGGTACTACAATTTGTTGTAGTGTTCTAATTTACTTATAATTTTGGGATTGATTCCTTTATTTCTTCTATCTATTTTCCTATTCCTTCTATCACTTTACTTTGTGTCGTTTATTTTATCGTTTTGTTGATCATTTCCTATTCTTAGCGTTTAGGATCATATCAATACTTCTATAGTTTAATTTCAAATATATCATTCATCATCTCAATTGTTTCTCCTAAATTATTGTGTATTAAATATACCTCTCTCTTAAAATTATCTTCTCTATGCTGTTAAAATAAAGATTCTAGTCAATAATTCACCGATCATCCTCAAAAAATATTTCAAATATCAGAAAGGACACAAAGTAAATTTATATATACGTATAGTATAGTCAATATTTATTAGTATTAGAAATGCTCTCGGCGCACGATTAGAGTGAAATTGCGAACGTGCACCAAAAGCTACCATGGCCGGAGGAAAGAATAAAAAAATAGTGAAGAAGAAGCAGTTGACGGAGATTAAGTCTGTGGACCGGAAAACCACCGGAAACACAGTAACAACAACTCCAAACACGAACTCAGTAGCACAAAAGGAAGAATTAGTAACATCTCCCGGCATGATTCAGCAAATCCAATCACAGAGCAGTGAGAAAAATGTAGTTAAAGAGTTATTGCCTTTAACTAGCATAAACTTAGAAGATACGGTGAATTAACAACTTCAAGCATCAAAATTCAAAAGAACAACGGTAACAATTAAGGTACTCAGACTTCTCTTGATTAATCATGTGAAAGAGCATGAACCCACACTAACTCCTACTGCCAACATGATATTCTAACATAACCCTAACTTCACATAATGTAAAATAAAACACTTCGGGTTAAAATTCTTACTAGATCTGAAGAAGTAATGAAATGGATGGAGTTTTCTCTCGTGAATTCGTGAATCCCAATGTGAAAGAGTGAATTGGTGTGTGTTTGTGGATTGGGTATGGTCAGAATATGGTCGACGGTGAGTGGCTAGGCGATTTTGCCGATTGGGAAGTGTAAAAAGTGAAAAAGAACTTACCTTGAGCCTTTTATAGTCGGTTGATCTGACTTTTACCTGACCGGTCAGTGGCCTCACGAACTATCGGTGCCCGCAGTTTGGAAAGTGGTTTCCTCCTTTTTGAATCGGTGGGTGCCAATATTTCGGCCAAATGAGACTTAAGTCCCTTTTTTCATTTCTTGAATGGGCGGACCTATAGAATTTTAGGGATTTTGCTGAATCAAATAGGTGGATCGCCGAGATGGATCACCGTTCGCCGTTCTAAATCTACCTTCCATCTTTTGTCAAATTAAGATGCTTACTGTAAGCATCGAGGATCCCGCCCATGTTTCAGCGGTCCTACTTGCGTTGATCATTATTTAGCCTTCATTTCAAAGGCACAAGTAAGTACTCTACAATACACTAGACTATACAAGAACATTACTAAAACTACCCTAGATTAACTAAGGAAAAGCATGAAAATGAACCTCAAAATTGGCCAAAATTTGGTAGTGCCATGACAAAGAGTGACTGTCAACTTTTATGTGGCATCACCCAATTAACTAGGTTGAGACAAAAAGGAAAATGATAAATATTATTTAGTTGATTCAAGGTATCAGATTATGGTGGATTACTTAGGACCATATAAGGGTGAAAGGTATGATCACCTGATTTTAGATGTAATTCAAGCTTAAAAAATTTAAATGAGATCTTAAATTTTTTCCACTATAGCTTAGAGATATATAATCGAAAGAATATTTGGGTTTTGGAAGAACATGTTGTCTATCTAACACGCACTGCCGTCTTTCAACTTTGACATTTTGGTTCGTCATTTCACAACTACGATGGCTATACACAATTTCAAGTGAAGACATTCTTCTAATGATGCTGAGTTCAACTATCATGCAAGTGAAGACATTATTGTACTGGTTTAATTACTATATAATAAATGTGAAGTGTTTCAACCATGGGCAAATATGTTATTTCTCAATAAAAATAACTCAATAATTATTCTATTTTACCCAATCAATAACCTTTGTTCTACTTCGTCCTAGAAGGTTTTTTTCTTCTAACAATTGCTCTGCTTTGCTGCTCTCCATATCACTTTTTTTCATCTCACTAAATTTCTTTTTCCTACCCCTCAAGAATTTCTCTATTAAAAATATTTATTACAAAAGTAACTCAATAATTATTCTATTTTACCCAATCAATAACCTTTGTTCTACTTCATCTTATAAGTTTCTTTTCTAACAATTGCTCTGCTTTGCTGCTCTCTATATCACTTTTTTCAATCTCACTGAATTTCTTTTTCCTATTTCTAAAGAATTTCTCCTTTAGAGGCAATGCATGCATTGCAATGTAAGGGTTTTTTCTTTTTGAATAATTAATATATCATAAATTAATATACAATGTACAATTAAATTTTTTTTATTTATTCTTCAAATAAATTAAAAAAATATTTTTATTATTTTGAGGGTTAGTTTTGTTATTTTATAATTTTAATACCCGCACAACTAATACCAGCATTATTATTCCACCTTCCATCCCGTTTAAAATAATGCATAGATTCTCTCATTAAGTTATGCAGATTTTATGTATTACATTTTAACCAAATATGGTACTAATTTTATACCAACATTAAAATTTGAACAAACCAACTGAACATGGTAATAAATTAGCGCAAGATCTTGTGCGGGTATACTTTAATACACCCACAATCGAACGACCCCTATGGGTATTCATATTTGATTATTAGATTATAATTCTACCAATACCAATTTTTTTGTCGAAGACTGCAAATTAAAGAGACTAATCAAAGCACGCTGAATGTATCACGTATTGTCAATGTGCAATAAAACTCTTATGGGCATAAAGAATTACCAGCCTTGCAAGCATACAATATCCAAGAACGAATATTATGTAATTTTGTACATCTTGGATACTTTGTTATTGCATCTAAATTGTACTATCAAGCTCCAGTGAATCCGTGCGATAAAGTTAGTGTGCTATGCTACTTATATTGAATTTGATCGTCACATACCCCAATTTTCTCCTATGTAAATCATATAAAAACATACTCAGACCGTTTCAAATTATGTGAAATTGTTTGACTTGACACAAAAATTACGTAAAAAGCTGACACGACCCGGAATTCGGCTAGGCCGTGCGGGCACCCGACATCTTCCCCTAGACCCGTCGGGCATACCCTTACCCATTAAATTAGTAAAATAAATATAATTCAATTCATAAATAAGAACCAGACTTAGAAAAAGCACAGACATACTGATACCTCTGAGTTGTACAAAAGAAATTGCAGCTGACTACCCAACATACTAGGTTTAGGGCTATCCATACTAGACATCTAAGAGTACAATAAAAGATAAATACCTCCTGAAGGGAGCAAAATACAACTGAAATAATAAACATAAAACTGGTGGCCATCCTGAATAAATGCTGGCTCACCCTGACAGCTGAAGTTGTCTTCGCTCCTTCACAACGTGACAGACTCAATCCTGGAGTGAACCTGCCGAAATGAAATAGATAGACAAGAAACAAATAACAAATAATGGTAAGTCAAAAGGACTCAATAAGTGGGGCAGACTAGCCACCTCAAAGAATAGGATAGCTAGCCAGGGAGAAAAGAAAACAGATAAACCAAATTCCTCTTATTTAAATTATAAAAAGGTAGAGCCAGGTAATAACTGAAAACACGTATGGAACCATAAACTCATAAACAACTAAGCACATAAGATAGGCAGTAGGTATTCCGAAAATATCACCAATCAGAACTATATGAAACATACACAGCAACCGGTGCAATGAAATGGAATGAATGCAGTATGATGCAATGGGGTCACATGTGCCTGCATTCCCGTCCCGAAGTGGAATACTCCTGCATTCGAGGAAAATACAATATAGTAACCAGCTGGAGCGGAATACTCCTACTCTTGAAGCGGAATACTCCTGCACTCGATATAATATAAACCAGAGGCGGAATACTCCTGCACTCTCCTGGGGCAGAATACTCCTGCACCCGATATGATATAAATCAGAGGCGGAATACTCCTGCACTCTCCTGAGGCGGAATACTCCTGCACCCGATATGATATAAATCAGAAGCGGAATACTCTTGTACTCTTCTAGAGAGGAATACTCCTGCACCAAATATGATATAAACCAGATGAGGAATACTCCTGAACTCTCCTGGGGCGGAATACTCCTACACCCAATATGATATAAACCAGAGGCGGAATACTCTTGCACTCTCCTGGTGCGAAAATTCTATCTTTTTCCGCTTTTTCCCTTTCTTTTCTCTATTTTCTTTCTCTCGTTATTTTTTTCCTCTGCGTTTTGAGTTCCTAATGTTTCTGCTACATTCCGAGCTTTTATAAGCTCAAGGAAACCACCGCCTTTGATTCTCATTTTTTTTCTTTTCGTTGCTTTTTTTTCCTTTTCTTTTTTTTTTAATTGAATTTTCTTTTCGTTTTCGTGGCGTCAATTAAAACGGAACCGTGCGAAATTCGAAATAATCCCAAATTTTGCATACAAGTTATACAAAATATATGTAACATACTCGCTAAGACGGATCTCATATTGGATTCTCGAAACTCTAGATGCGAATTAAATAGAAAAGATCAAATTCTTTAACTTTCGGCATTATAGCGGAAACTATCAGAACGACCTCGGAATTCACTTCCGAAAGTTCACACAGATCAGAAATAATCATACGAACCTAACAGCACTTTCGGATTTTGAATCGGAGCTCATTCGCTAAAATGGAGCTTGAAAACCTCTTTTTAAGATTTACCGACAATATAAAATGAAACCTTCTTTCGATACATACCAAACGAAGTCCGATTTAGCTCAAATTTTACAGACTGGTCCCAATGGACTTTACGAAGCTTTTAAAACTATCGGAATGCCAATCCGAGTCCTAACTCCCGAAACTACTACCTAAGGTCGTTTCAAAAGTAGAGTTCATTAAATGCTCTAAAGACTAAAATGACCATGAGACTAATATTTCAATTTTCTTCATTATTACTATATAGTAAATATGAAGTGTTTCGACTGTGGGCAAATATGTTATTTCTCAAACAAAAGTAACTCAATAATTATTCTATTTTACCCAATTAATAACCTTTATTCTATTTCGTCCTAGAAGTTTCTTTTCTAACAATTGTTCTGCTTTGGTGCTCTCCCTTTCTTTTCTCTATTTTCTTTCTCTCGTTTTTTTCCTATGCGTTTTGAGTTCCTAATGTTTCTGCTACATTCCGAGCTTTTATAAGCTCAAGGACACCACCGCCTTGGATTCTCATTTTCTTTTCCTTTCGTTTCTTTTTTTCCCCTTTTCTTTTCTTTTCTTTTATTTAATTTTCTTTTCTTTTCGTTTTCGTGGTGACAATTAACACGGAACCATACGAAATTCGAAATTATACAAAATTTATATAACATACTTGTTAAGACGGATCTCGAATCGTATTCTCGAAACTCAAGATGCGGATTAAATGGAAAAAATACAAATTCTTTAACTTTCGGCATTTAGTGAAAACTATCTAAACGACCTCGAAATTCATTTCCGAAAGTTCACACAAGTCACAAATAATCATACGAACCTAACAGCGCTTTTGAATTTCGAATCGGAGCTCATTCGCTAAAATGGAGCTTGAAAACCTCTTTTTAAGATTTACCGAAAAAATGAAAACTTCTTTCGGTACATACCAAAAGAAGTCCGATTTAGCTCAAATTTTACAGACTGGTCCCAATGGACCTTACGAAGCTTTTAAAACTATCGGAATATCAATCTGAGTCCTAACTCCCGAAACGACTACCTAAGGTCGTTTCAAAAGCAGAGTTCATTAAATGCTCTAGAGACTAAAATGATCATGTTAAGACTAATATTTCAATTTTCTTCATTATTACTATATAATAAATGTGAAGTGTTTCGACTGTGAGCAAATATGTCATTTCAACAAAGTAACTCAATAATTATTCTATTTTACCCAATCAATAACATTTGTTCTATTTCGTCCTAGAAGTTTCTTTTCTAACAATTGCTCTGCTTTGCTACTCTCCATATCACTTTTTTCATCTCACTAAATTTCTTTTCCTACCCCTCAAGAATTTCTCCTTTAGAGGCATTGCAATGTAGGAATTTTTTCTTTTTGAATAATTAATATATCACAAATTAATATACAATGTATAATTAAAAATATTTATTACAAAATAAACTCAATAATTATTCTATTTTACCCAATCAACAACCTTTGTTCTACTTCGTCCTAGAAGTTTCTTTTCTAACAATTGCTCTGCTTTGCTGCTCTCTATATCACTTTTTTCAATCTCACTGAATTTCTTTTTCCTACCCCTAAAGAAATTCTCCTTTAGAGGCAATGCATGCATTGCAATATAAGGGTTTTTTCTTTTTGAATAATTAATATATCACAAATTAATATACAATGTACAATTAAATATATTTATTTATTCGTCAAATAAATTTAAAAAATATTTCTACTATTTTGAGGGTTAGCTTTGTTATTTTATAATTTTAATACCCGTATAACTAATACTAGCATTATTATTCCATCTTCCATCCCGCTTAAAATAATACATAGATTCTCTCATTAAGTTATGCAGATTTTATGTATTACATTTTAATCAAATGTGGTACTAATTTTATACCAACATTAAAATTTGAGCAAAGCAACCGAACATGGTAATAAATTAGCGCAAGATCTTGTGCGGGTTTTACTTTAATACACCCATGTATTCACATTTGATTATTAGATTATAATTCTACCAATACCAATTTTTTGTCGAAGACTGCAAATTAAAGAGACTAATCAAAACACGCTGAATGTATCACGCATTGTCAATGTGTAATATAACTCTCATAGGCATAAAGAATTACCAGCCTTGCAAGCATACAATATCCAAGAACGAATATTATGTAATTTTGTACATCTTGGATACTTTGTTATTGCATCAAAATTGTACTATCAAGCTCCAGTGAATTCGTGCGATAAAGTTAGTGTGCTATGCTACTTTTATTGAATTTGATAGTCACATACCCCAATTTTCTCCTACGTAAATCATATAAAAACATACTCAGACTGTTTTAAATTATGTGAAATTGTTTGACTTGACACAAAAATTACGTAAAAAGAAGAGTTCATTAAATGCTCTAGAGACTAAAATGACCATGTTAAGACTAATATTTTAATTTTCTTCAAATATCAAGTATTTTTATTTTCAATAAATTATCGGTTAAATAAATATTATCGTACGATGTTGGGCTCTGTTGATCACGGGCAAAACATATTTAGTTAAGTCTATATTAACTAAAAATTGAATGCATTTTTTCAATTTTATTTTTGAATTTAATTTAAAATTTTATAATATCCCGTTTTATGATAAGAAATATTTAAAATTGTTTCTCCAGTTAAATTGATCGTATTGTAAATATTTAGATGTTCTTATTTTTTTTTGATGTCCCGTTCTATGATAAGTAGATGTTCTTATTTGTACTTCAATACTCAAAAGTATTTTTTTTTTTAAAATTGGCCAAAATACAAATTGCTGCTCAGTTACTGATAGAAGTGATTATCAGAAAAAAATTAATTCTCTCCAGACGAATATTTATATGATTTCAAAATAAGTAGTTTTTGAAAGTTATTAAATTCTGATGTAAACAACTTAAGTATAATAGCTTGTTTGAATAGTTGTTACATATCGTTTCATAACATATCGTATCGTGTCGTATTTTATTATATTGTTTTGGTGAGTTCAACGTTTGAATAGATTGTATTAGTTTATGTCGTTCTATAACACCACGCACTAGCAATATCAAAAATGAACTTATAATATTGTCAAGAAAAAAATAGCGTTGAGGTAGAATTATTATATAAAAGATTGGGTAAATGTAATACTGAGGGGAAGGAAGAGAAAAAGATAGTTAATAAAGGGATTACATGAAATCGATACATAAGACTTTCAATTTAATTATAGATATACAATAAAATCAAAGTAACAATCCAAAAAACATGTATTAATAATACCATAGGAAAGGATACGTAACAACCATCGAAACATGGTGTAAAGGAAAAAGAGCATCATAGAAGTCGTCAACACTCACCAACAGGTCCAAGAAAGAAAAATGAAACCTACCAGCTAAACCCCTTTCTCTTCTCAAACAAAACAAACAACCAGTCATGGCCATGGCTTCCAATGGAGCTTCTCTAGTAAGTCCCCTTATTTTAATTTAATGAAATACCCATTTGATCGTTTTATCAATTCATGGTTTTATTTTGTAGGGAGATGCAGCTGATACAAAGTCAAGTTTAGAAAAGATCAAACGACAATTAGCTTCTGGTTCTGGCCGTAATTTACTCCAGGGTCCTCTTCTTAAACGATCTGAAACTGTAAGTATTTAATTGCCTTCTCTAATTTTGGAATTTGTTCTAGTATTGTCTAATTTTCCGGCATACCCCGACTATTCCATCGGTACCTGCAATCCCACTAGTACAGATACTGTGAAACTCTGCCCACCAAGGTTTTTGCTGCTGCTGGCATTTGAACCTGAGACCTCGTGGTTCTCCTCCCACTTCACTGATCACTAGGCCGCACCCTTGGGTGTAGAATAAATGAAAGAAAAAGTCACCCCCAACTTGTTTGGGATTGAGGTCTTTTTGTTCCTTACTGTGCGGTTTACAAGATTGTATTCGTTTTACCTTTAGATCATGTCGGTCAATGATGTGATCTGATGCTTGAATCTGTTAAATTCAGTTAGTTTTAAGGACTGATCATTCTGATGTTAACACTAGTGCATAGCTTAAAAAGTGTTTCTCAGTGGACTATGTAGAGGAAAGATTATTGTGAGTACTGAGCTGATTCCTCAACCACAATCTTGTAGTTAAATTCTCGTAATCTGCTATTTAGATGTTATTAGATGTGAAAAATGCATTTTTTTGTATTCCAGAGCAAACCTTAGTGGCAGGATTTCCAAATAAAAGTGCTCTATGTTCCAAAAGATTCATACGTGATCTCAATAGAATTTCATCATTTGCAATTTAGATGTTATTAAATGTGAAAAAATGCATTCTTTGTATTCCAGAGCAAACCTTAGTGGCAGGATTTCCAAATAAAAGTGCTCTAGGTTCAGAAAAATTCATATGTGATCTCAATTTTAAACGGAGTAGAGGGGTCGCTAAAAAGGGCCCTGTTTGGCGTAGAGCTCCGTGTTGCCCAATGCTCTGAAACAGTGGTTATTTTCTCGCCTTCCTGTGAATGAAATACCTTTTGTCTATGTTTTCGGCGCCAAAAGATTATACTGTGCTGGGTACTACGACAAGATTTTCGATATCTTCAGTACCCACTACATTGTTAGAGGAAGACGCCTTTAACTTTCAATTCCAAGGAGTGGAAGAACCTAACAGTAGATTATCACAATCCAGCAATGTTTGATTTTTCCTCTGATTTCGTAGTTAATATGGAGTGCAACATGTTTTACGCCTTCAGGGCTTACGGCCCGTTTTAACCTCGCCTTTGGCAACACAGCTTGCGAATAGTATGATTGTTTGCAAGCGAAGCTGTTAACCAAATAGGCTCTTGGTGTATTAGGTGGACACTGAATTTATCATTCTATATTGTTTAGCTTCATTTATATGTGAAAGTTTTGGGAACTTCCTGGTCTGCTCTGCTGATTAACAGGACTATTTTGGCTTTTTGAACAGCTGCGGAAGTGGAACGAGAGATGGGTGATATTGGATCCAACAACTGGAAAAATGGAGTACAAGTAGGTTTTGGCGGACTAGACATTTTCGTTGATTTCTAATTCTCCATCATATGTTAGTTGCCCTTGTCAAGTTATGTTTCACTTTATCTAGGGTCAGGAGGAATGAGCCGACAGTCAAGGGTACCATAATATTTGA
Organism: Petunia axillaris subsp. axillaris; assembly: GCA_029990575.1. Classification (NCBI taxonomy): domain Eukaryota; kingdom Viridiplantae; phylum Streptophyta; class Magnoliopsida; order Solanales; family Solanaceae; genus Petunia; species Petunia axillaris. Next base: position 2,763,283 of record JARKNS010000001.1, on the reverse strand, counting down.
TGCCAATAGCACGATAACCCTATCACCTGTTAACTTCCAGTAAGTCTATAACTTAACTTTCGGATGAGTAAAAATTTGAAGTACATCACATGTCAAAAACACTGGATTACTTCACTCTTCCTGATGACTAATGCAATTTATTTCTTGTTCCCTCACCCTGTTTCAGTGGACTGCCAAAATACGATGGTTGCTGTTTCTGTATCCAACTTTGGTATTCTTGTCCTATTTTCGCTGCTCTCCCCCCCACCCCCCTTCTCTGAGGTATAAACGGGAAATTTCCAAGCTTTAGCGCCAGGAAAGTTTTTTGTGATACTACTTGCTTCTTTGATTCTTAACTGTACTCAGATATTGGCACTCCACAGAAAAAAGACTACTTCCTATGTGCAGAAACCCCTGGTGCAGCTAGGGCTTGGGTATCTACATTGCAGTAAGCTGTCAATGCTTTCCTTCTCTTGATTACTGTGGAGACTACAATCCTCTTTTTGTTTTATATTTTCTCAAGTTTGATGACACAATGCACTTAAGTCAAAGATGGAATTTACAAATACTAATCAGCTAGTTGTGCCAATATTGTTCAGATTAGGTATGATGCATATAGAAGCTTCTTTTTGATGAAGTTTATTCAAAAGAACTCTCTTTGATTTCATCTTGTGTTGCATGAGAGAAATCGTCCATTTACCTCTCTGATTTCCTCTGAATCTGCTTCTACAACGATCACTTTCTCCCTTTGCCTATCCATACAAAATTTTGATATTAGTTTTGATGGTGGAAGAATGGAAGGTGTAATATGTAGCCCTTTAGGATGTTATAAAGTAATAGTTGGTTGTTTTTCAACCGCAAGGTGCAGTTATTAGAATACATTTTAAAAAAGAAGATGTAGCTGAGCAATATCACTAGTTTGGTACGCTCACAAGTCGAAGTTTTCCTATTACTCATTTAATTAATCCAAAGGCAGACTTAAAAAGGGGCCAAAGCTTTTGAAGGACTGTTTCCAGCTGCATAGCTGCCATCAGATCACATGTTGATAGGTGGATCACTACCTTTTAATTTATAGTTTGTAATCCTAATAGAACTGAGTTGTTACAATGATGTGAGCGATGCATGATTAATGAAACAATGGCATCGACTTTGTTCTCTAGATAGTGTTAGAGAGGGGAGGGAAGCGAGGCGAGATACACTGCCATGGTTGCAGGTAAAACTGCTTTATTAACCTAGGGCTTCTCATTTTTCTTAGTTGTATCGTTGCCTAGCAACAGCTAAGCTAAATCTCAAACAACTCATTTAAAACAAACCATGTTGACTAAAGGATTGCCTATTTTATTCAACCACAACAACAAATCTCTAATAGGGCAAAAGACTTGTAGATAGCATATGACTTAAAGAAAACGTATTGACATGTCTAAAACATTGTTAATATGTGTACTAATATTTGTAGGAGTATTTAGCCCTATCCCGACTATCATATTGAAAATGGATACGGCTAAAAAAATCAAGTAAACAGCAAACTCTTGGTTAATAGAGCTCAATAATATACAAAAAGAACATGATGAGATTCTTTTACTTCCATGATAAACAAAATTCCTTATTTTCTTTTCTGAAAATGCAAATTTTGTATGTGTACTGCAGGATTTTGCCTCTACAGTATTGCTTAAGTGTAGATAATTAGATTATATGAAAAGCACAATCAAGTTTCATGCGTCTTAGCCATAATCTGGTGCCCATGAATGATAATTTTATCTACATTCTTGTATCCCAAAATCCAGAACCAGACTAGTTTGGTACCTTCAAACAGATAGTTGTTCGAGCCTCCCATAAGTGTCTTTGTAACAGTGATTTGCAGGCTGATTATAGTATTTATCTATCTAATTTACTTGAGCTCCCGTAAAAGCTTTGTTATTCTTTATTTGTTGTTCTTGTGGTAGCAGAAGATTTTTTTTCCCCTGACATGATGGTTTGGAGGGTTGCTCTCCCTCGATTGGACAGACTGGGCTGGTGACATGTTTCCCCAAGCATTCCAATTCACATGTGCCAGCCTCATTTGTTTACTTGCTTCGCTGCTGATCTGCATATTGAATTACATTAGCATTTCCATGGAAGAGTTTTTGAACTTATTATAGGCATTTAACTTCATTTCCTTGTTTTCCTTTTCCAATGTGTACAATCAGAGCAACACAGCTTGTCTTAAAGGCTCACAAAGAGGCTGTGAACTCGTTAAGTGGAAATGGGTCAACAAAATTGGGAACAGTGGCCACTGTAGTTGCTGCAGCTAATTCAACAGCTCTTGAAGCCTCGAAGGAAATTGAAGCAGCGATGCAGATTGCAATGAGACAAGCTTTAGGAGCAATGATGAACAAGACACCTGATGGTCCTATGGATGACCTTACGATAATGAAGGTAATTAAATAGAAATACTGCTCTTTTCTTCTTTTTGTGTTTTGTTTTTTCCTTTTTCGTATGATAAACAATGTTAGTTTAGAAGTACAACGTACAAGTTTCAACCAAAATAAACACAAAAGTGCATGCTTTAATGATGCAGAAACGACAGTCTCTTTCAAATCTTAAGTTTCTGCTTTGCTGTCTTAAGGTGTACTGTTTATTGTCTTGGTGGCAAGCTGGGTATATATTAGCTCTCTGCGACACAGCTCGTGCTTTTCATGGATTTAGATGTGACACTGCATCTTTTCTTATGTTATTTATCCTATAAGAAGGTCGAGATTTTAGGGGTCAGCTTCGAAACTTTCAGGAGGTTTGTAGATGCTTTATGCAGTTGTCTGTCACTGGCATGTTTGTTAGGCTGATATGACATGGGCAACGTAATTTGGTGCTTTCACTGATTTCTCTCAGTGTCTTTGGTGAGGGGTTTCGCAAATCTAGTCGATACTTTCTTCTTGAAGGGGAGCCTTGGAGCAACTGGTAATTTTGTCTTCGTGTGATCTATAGGTCACGGGTTCAAGCTGTGGAAACAACCACTAATGCTTGCATTAGGATAGGCTGCGTACATCACATCCCATTGCGTGCGGCCCTTCCCCGACCCTGCATGAACGCATGATGCTTTATGCACCGGGCTGCCCTTTTTTACTTTCTCCTTTATGCTTCTATTCCTTTGGGGAAGAGGAGGGCAGGGGAGGAGGTGTTGAGAGAACCTATGGCGTTGTTTGGGAAAAGAAGGGGCTGATCCTACGGAAAATGAAGTTTGAACAAAATACAACCCACTTTAGCTTTTTCCTTTTTCTTGGCAGGTAGTAAAACAGCCTTCTTGACTTTCCAATTTACTCACTGGAAACTAGTACAGGTGCTCAAGCTGGCCTTGACACCACCATTATTAGAAAGAAAATCTAGTACAAAATTGGAATTTGGAATCAATAACCTCAGCAGGTGTCATGATACAACATCATTCATATTACTGTTGTTGCCAACAAGCTAAAATATTTGCGTTGAAAATTGAAAGTTGCGCTGAACTGGATTAGAGCGTGAATGCATCACCTGTCTTGTTGGCTTAATCATTCTGTGCTAGTGGCATCATCTTATTGGATGTTCGGAGGCTTGTTCTGCCTACCTAGATTTGATAAGATTGCATTATCACGTTGTTATTTGACTCACATCATCGAGACTGCTTCATGTGTTAGGATCAAGTTCTATGAGGACCTGCAATCCCAAAGATGGGGGACATGAAACTGACTTGACAGATTTACAAAGGCATTGCTTAATTGACTCTCTTATATTGCAGGAGACACTGAAAGTTAAGGATGAAGAGTTGCAAAATTTGGCCAGGGAAATACGTGCAAGGGATTCAACGATAAAAGAGTTAGCAGATAAACTATCTGAAACGGCCGAAGCCGCTGAGGCTGCGGCATCTGCAGCTCAGACTATGAATGAACAAAGGCAAATTGCTTGTGCCGAGGTTGAGCATTTAAAGAGAGATTCAGAAAAGCAACTGGAATCATCGAAGTCCAAGGTACTTATATTATATGATTACCAGCAGTTTTAACATGTATGTTATTGGGTATCAATTATTACATCGCATTCTTTTAGTCATCCTCTTGAATGTTATGTTTGTAGTTGAGGGAGTTCGAAGAGAAGTTTATGACCCTGAGTAAGGAAATGGATCAGCTGATAAAGCAGAGGGATTCAGCTATTCAAGAAGCACATTTATGGCGTTCCGAGCTCGGAAAAGCTAGAGAACAGGCAGTAATACTGGAAGGGGCTGTTGTTCGGGCAGAAGAAAAGGTCAGGGTAACAGAGGCTGATGCAGAAGCTAGAATAAAAGAAGCTGCACAAAGAGAGGCTGCTACTGCAAAGGAGAAGCAAGAACTGCTGGCATATGTGAATATGTTGCAAGCACAATTAACAAGGTTTAGTAGATTATCTGTGCGAAGATTTCAGACTACAATGTTTGCAAAATCCTATTTCCCTGCATTTATTTCTTTTGAACACAGTACATGAAATTTGATCCATTTTACATAAATGTCGCTGTTGTATATGCTTGGCTTTGCTCACACTTTTAATACCGTGAGAGTGGTAAATCGCTTGAGAGGGTAGTCAACTCTACTTCAATCTTAGCTATATTATTGATATGATTAATGTTGTTTTTCTTCTTATTTGGCTTAGAGTTCAGAATTACCTGAACAATGATTCTCCTCTTGACAGGCAGCAGGTAGATATGAATCAAGTGTTTGAGAAGACAGAGTCTTGCTCAAGTAGTATTAGTAACTTACCACAAACCAAGCATGTGGATTTATCAGAAGAGAATGTGGACAAGGCATGCTTAAGCGTTTCTAGGGCCATCGATCCTGTGCCTCCAGAGAATGTAGTCGATCTAGCAGTAGATCAGACGAACCATCAGCCCATAGGACATAGTGAATGGAGCGATATTCAAGCAACAGAGTCAAGAATAGCTGATGTAAGAGAGGTAGCATCTGAAACGGAAAGGAGCAGCTTAGACATACCAGTAGTCACTTCACCTTCAGACACTCATCAGGATCAAGGGCACAACTCTCATCAGCCTTAGCTTTCTAATGCTGTCAAAGGAGTTCATTCCCTTACATTCGCATAGAATCATATAATCACAATGTCAAATGTGCCCCAAGCAAATGCAACTCTTTGTTGGTCTTTATTGAGTATTACAGTTCAGATTTTTGGCTCTCAGCGTGTTAATCTTTGTGCATATTATCTCTCCTCTTTCTTTTTGAACTTTTTTATACTTGGGATGAGGTAGAGCATTTTGTGAGATTTGGAAAATCTAAATAAACATAAGTTAGATTGTGGATATTCTGGATGAGGATAGTAAAGTTTGAGCCTGTTTGGGTGAGCTTAAAAGTGACTTATAAGCTTATAAGTCCATTAATATATGTTTGGTAATCTCAAAATTTTTGGATCACTTTTTGAGAAGTTAGAAAATCCTAACTTCTCAAAAAGTGGCTTTTAAGTCACTTTTTGACTTATAAGCCACTTAAAATAAGCTGCTTTTAAGCCCACCCAAACAGGCTCTTTCTATCGGTTCTCTCTGTAAGTGCATGACTATGTTCTGGAATGTTTATACGAAAAAGGGTCATATTTACCCTTCTACGATGGGCTATAGTATAAAACCTATCATCCGTTTCACTATGCGGCAGGATTTATCCTTGCCGTCTAAGTTTTAAATAAATTTACCCCCCACTTAACGGAGGGCACACATGGCATCCTTAAGATAAAAACACCCACTTAAAATTACCTAACCCCGTGATCCATGACCCGAACCTAAATAAAACCCAAACCTACTTAAAACCCTTTTATAATAGGAATTTTTACACAAAAGTACAATTTTTAGAAGTTAATAACCAAACATAGCAACATTTTAGTAAAATTACCTTATATAGAGGAAAACAAAAGTTAATTACAAATATAGCAACAATATAGCAATATTTTCCCATAACATACCAAACCCTTACATTTTTCTTCCTATTTCTCCCACTATCACTTTTGCTCCTCTCATTCCCTCATATTTCACTTTTCCTCCCTCCATTTCTCCAAATTTAACTTTTACTCCTCATATTTCACTTTTTACTCCTATTTCAGACTGTATCAGCTCCGTTTCAGACTGTATCAGACTGTTTTAAACTGTAACAGGTCTCGTTTCAGACTGTATCAGCTCCGTTTCAGACTGTATCATACTGTTTTAAACTGTATCAACTCTCGTTTCAGACCGTATCAGACTGTTTCAATAATTATTTCAGATTGTTTCAATGTCATTTCAGACCGTATCATACTGTTTCAACATCGTTTCAGATGTATCAAACTGTTGCAACAACTGTTTCAATGTTTCAACAAATTTTCAAACCGTACATATTTTCAACTCCATCAGTCATGAGCAATAGAAAAGGAGTTCAAATTTATTAATCTGACAAATATGTACAAACAGGAACACGTTTGTGGACAGACCAACTATTGATCAAGCATAAAATCTGCGTCGGCAGATATATAAGGTTCACAGTGGTGAAGATGACAAAAAATTTGCAACAGAGTAAGGTCCGCATCGGTGGGCATAGCATTGGAAAATACTTGGATGAGACATCAATCAAAGAAGCATAAGACAAGACAACTACCCAGCCGACAGGGAAGTCTCTTTATGCATTTACATACTATTTTTGCAAAACTCATTTTTATAGCAGGACGTACAATCTGGCGCCGCACTGGCAAGATGGTCCAACAACAGCTCGACGCGACAAAGCAATCACTCCTGACGAGAAGCACTAAGCAAATGGATATCCCCCAAAGGAGAAGCACACATTTCATAACACTCAAAACACCTTGAAACAGACTAGACAACTGCATGACAAATGAGAGCCCAACTCAACAGGGAAGTTTACCTTACTTTATCTTTATATCTACTGCATTTATCATGATTTTGCTGCAGGGTACTCCCCGATCTCTCGACAAACCCCTGTGCCATACTCTCACGCCTGCTCCCAAACATCACGGCCAACCATGCAATCGCAAAACCTCTAACACATACAAAGCAAAGCCTAATCCTACAAACAATGTTTCTGCTTATACTCGCAAGCTACTTACTTTGCCGAATTCCAAGATAGAATTCCATACTCGCACCAGTGGTCTTCCTAATCCTTCCTTGTTGATTGGGTACCAGCTCCCAATTCCATCCTATTCGTGCCTGCCTATTTGAATCGTGCGTATTTGCAAAACTCGTTCCTCAAATCCTTCCCAACTCAGTCAGGGCAATATCGAGGGAAATATTACTCATTTATCGAGTTGAAGTGGAAACTATGTACCTATAAATTCCTCATTATGGGTGTGTAGCGCGCCACATTTTCACAATTAGGACGATTATAAGCCTCTTTTCCCACGCTCGATATACTGATGTTATCTCATCTTCGATAGTACCCTTACTTCATTCATCATTTATCCCGCCGAAAAGGCAAAACATACATGAACCTAAACTTTACATACTTGGATAAGTTTAGTCTTTACATTCAAATCGTGCACCATAAACATCTCCTACAGGCAACACGTCATTCTAGAACTACATACGGCCTGATTCTCGTGAAACCCGAGATATGTAGGCAACTAAGACACTGGGGTTCGACCAAAATACCCCCCAAAACACCCATTCTCCCCTTTCAATCATTTTGCCCACCAGTCGTGACAAAATTGGTTACTCCGTCAACTATCTTTGCCCGAAGACTCTTTCATCATCCCCGGGCAAAGAGGGACAACTGTTGACACCCAATTTTGTCCCTCCTTTTTAAATAATTGGCCATAATTTAATTTAAAGGTGCAATTTGATTATTTGTGCATAATTTGCATTAGAAGGCATGCATTTACGTGTGTTATCTGCCAGTTATATATTATATACTTAAATGTGGCTATATTACATAATTTTGCATCATTTAGTCTAATTGTCAAAGAGTGACTGTTTGTGTAATTTTGTGCATTTATAGCATTTATTAATTATTGTAACTATTTATACTTAATTAATTTAATTTTTTCTTTATGTATGCATTTTTGTTTTATTTGTCTTATTTTATACAATATATATACATATATATATGTACATATATATATGTACATATATATATGTATATATATATATATATGTATATATATATATGTACATATATATATACATATATATATCTATATATATACATATACATATTTATATTTTAATTAATTTGTACCTTTTAATTTAATATTGGTTCAATTTTTATTTAAACATTACCAATTTCATTTCATAATTTAAAGTTTTATTACATTCATTTTGAACCTAGACTAAATTCTGACCAAATACATCCATTTTCCTAAAACTAGTCCAAATTCCTTATCCCTAAAATCAAATCCACCAATTACCTAAAATCTCCCATTAATCCTCTCCCTAATCTCCTCCCCTCCAATCTCTCAAAATTCCCCTAATCTCTCTAAGTCTACCTAAACATATCCATCAGCATACCAAGGCATGGACAGAAGACACGCACATAGACAGGGCTACTCTTCTCCTTCACGCACCCGACCACCTTTCTTAGTGGTCTTCTTCTTCCTTACGCATCTCTCACAACACAGTACCACTCCATCAAATCTTCACATCCACTCAAAACACAGAAAATACCCATTACACACACAGTACTACACGTACACTGATCTCCCCCACAAAGTACACGAAACCAATTCACCAATACCCACTACCTTCTTGAAATACAGACTCATCTCAAAATCAAATCACAAACACGCACATACACTGCTCAAGAGAAATCAGTGGGGATCGGGGTCGGAGCCTCACGTTCATAAAGGGGAAATTGGGATATGGGGGTAGCAAGTTAAACAGAGCAGTTGATTTTACACAACCACCGCCGCCGGCAGTAGCAGTCTTGCCGGTGACTGTGGAGAATCGTCCAATCTCAGCCAGTGATACCCACCGCCGGGTTCTCCACTCTTCCCCTTTTTCTCGTTGATTCGGATTTTAAAGTGGAAAAGGGTGTGATAGAGTCGAGTGATGCCACCACTGGCTCGTCGGTGTCGCTCTTCCGCCATTTTCCCCTGGTCTTCTCGATCTATAATAGATTGTTTCTTTGGCTTGTGAATTTTATTTGTTACGTCTGGAGTTGGTTCTGTTTACTTTTGCGATGACCCATATATTTATGTTTGACCGGGTCTCCTATTGCTTTATTTAATCCAGATTCTTGCTTCCTATCTCTGATTATTTCCTTTTGCTGGGCCACTGACTTTTCTTTGCGAGAAATTGCAATTGCTAGTCGTTGTTTTGCAGGACTGTGCTGATGCGGATAAAACTGCACTTTGGGATGTTACTGATTTACAAACAATGCTATACTGTTAGGCTGATGAAAAATATATTTTTTACATATATTGAGGCCTACACAAGAAATTGATGGACAATGAATTGACGGATGTTAAATTAATTACCGTCAAGGAAAATAATTATTATTTGAGGCCTATTAATTTGAACGGATGAACAGTCCCATCCCCACGTCCCTAAAAACAAAATGGCTATGATGACGTGTATAAGCCGTTATTACAAATGAGCCGGTGATGGAGTGATGAGACCGGTACTTGGCATGGCAGCATGACTGGCCGGCGTGTTCGCAGCTGTATCGACGTCCCCAACTTCCACCCAATACATACCTGAGCCGACACTTTCAAAAATCCCCATCCCCTTTATTTCAAAACTATTATTATTATTATTACTATTATTATTATTATCATTATTGTTGTTATTATTTTAAATTATTATTATTATTATTATCATCACTATTTCTACTAACTTATTTTCTTTGTATTTTAAGAGGAAAATTGGACAAGAGACGATGTCTTGTTTTTGAAAGAGAACAACGAGAAGAAAAACCTTTTTATTAATATTATCATTATTTTCATTATCTACTAATATTATTGCATTTTTATTACTTGCATTATTATTAATATTATTATTTATTAACTTATTTCCTTTACAATTTTCTTGCGAGGTACATCATGGTGAAATTACCAAAAGATAACCTTTCAAAAAGGATAATACATTCAAACTCATTGGATTTATTTAAATTTCATTCTATTAATTTTATTTGCAATTCCTACTAACTCGTTTGTTCGTTTTGCAAGGCACAAGGCTCGACTATTAGAAGAAATAAATATTTAGTATTTGCTTTTAAATCTGTATATCATAGTCTAAATATCCAAGTGTTTTATTGCTTAGTTAGTTTAATCAATTTGCTTCGAATCCCAATTATAAAGTCTGGCCGGTAACCACATTTGGTGGGGCTCGAGGGGTGCCTAACCCCTTCCTCTCGAGTTTACTTGAACCTCTTACCTAGAATTTCTAATTCGTAGACTAAGTTTAGGAGATAATTGTTAAAATTGGCTAGAAACAAAATAGGTGACCTAATACGCCTTAGAAACTATATTAGGTGGCGACTCCAACATTTAAACTCAAACGAGTTCACCCAGTCAAATCCGATACCCGACTCGCCTCGAGTCGAGTCCAAAATCGGGTATGACACTTCTTCAGGTAAATCTCCTCACACTCAGCATTTCTTTTACAAAAGTAAGAATTTTTCTCTGCATAATGATACTATTATGCATACCTTTTTGTCTGCTAGTGGTATTGATAAAAAAGGACCAATAGATCCTCATACTACTCCTAAAAATGTTGTCTATGCTCATAATAATCAAAAAAGCTTCTTTACTGCAAAATACAGGTTCTACAAGTCCTTCTAATAATAATATTAAAAAAATACTTGCACCACTCAAAAATAAACACACGTGTTCTACACGTGTCTCAGGAAAAGGTAGCTTCTTCTCCTCCTTCATTGGATGACAACATGCAGCAAAAATTGCATATAAAACATAATAAAACAAATAATGATCATCCTCCTATATCAATTACTGATACATCATCTTGTCATGCACTCACAAATCTCTTGGCAGATAACAAATCAGTAAAACTCTCTAGCCATGTGGCAGCTAACACAACTCCCATAGACATGCAGATTGATCATCCAATAGATGTTTTCCCATCTAATGATCATATATTACTAACTCCCAATCATCTTCCTTCCATGCAAAATTCTTCACACACAAAAGATTGTCTCTCAAACCAAGAACTACAACTTCCTTCTTTAAATCACTCTGAAAATCACAATGTTTCCATTTCAACAGAGAATTTACAGAAGAAGAGTGGTTCTGGTTCCTGTCCTAAGAAGATTACCTACAATGAACAACATTCCACCTCACCCCCAGCCACCCCCAATCTACCTCCACCAATAATCTTTACTACTCCTCCACCTCCACCAAACCATCAACCTCTGTCATGGGTGGAACATGCACTAATGGGTCTAGCCCAATCCTTTCATATGGACCTAAATGGTTAGGAAATCATTCTTATACTCCAGAGTCCAGCTTTCATAGCCAACTTAATCTCAGAAGGAATGAGATTAGCACTGGAAAACTTCATGAATCATCTATGGATGATGAATATCATAAATCCCCTGGCTCCTGCAATGGCTCCAGCTCTGTTCCCACACCTGCACAACCAAGGGAATCTCCCACAACACTTCAATCTTCATCCAATGGTCAATCCAGTTCAAAACCTACCTTTTCTCCCACCCCAGGTTCCAAATGCACCTCCATTGTTCTTTCCATGGCAACCACAGCCAATAAATCCCCCACAACAACCTCTTCCACCACCACACCAACTTGTTTTTCCTCAGAACCAGTTCCCACAACCATATGACCCTCAAGTCCAACAAGTGGTCCCCCCATGCCTCCACCACAGAATCTTCCTCAGGAGAACCCCCAGGAGTTGATCAACGAGGAGGATGCCCCTCCCATTGTACCTGAACAAAAAGAGGAAATGGGAGAGGCGGAGGTGGTAGAGCCAATAGTGGTGGAACCAAAACCATGGGGTCAATCACATAAATTTCAAGCCTGCGCATGGCAATATGCATGCTGTTTCTAGAATTAGAGGACAGGAAATGCATCCACACCTTGCCTCTACTTCTTTACAAGACCTCTTTGGACATTCGATCCACTATGAACAAGGATGTAGGAAAATATGCTGCAATCTTCAACCCAACTCTGGCCAAGGAGCAAATGATGGCCAGGGAAGCTGGGATCACCTTCAGAAGAAATTAACTACTCCTCAAACTATGATGAATGACCATACGAGCTTTATTTTTAGGAACATTAGGGGTTGAAATGACATGGATTTTAGGAGGAATATGGATGAGCTTATTAGGATACATAATCCCTGTCTTCTGGCTTTACTGGAAACTAGAATGTATAGACATGTGCCTATCAGGAACCTATTCCACTTTGATCAAATGATTGAAATTCCTACTCAAGGTGCTAGTAGATCAGGGGTCTGGTTGTCCTTTGGAAGTCTGATAAACTTAGCCTCTTTGATATCAAAGTGACTGACCAAGAAATGCATGCTATGGTCAAGGTACTCCCTAACCACTCCCCTTGGCTTCTTACTTCTGTTTATGCTACTAAGTTTCATAATAGATTAAGATTGTGGAAAAACTTATGTGACATATATGATAGTTATAAAGGTCCTTGGTTACTAGGTGGAGACTTCAATGAAGTTCTCACCCAACAAGAAAAATGGAAGGGGGAGGAGGGGCAGGCCTATAAACCTGGGTAGGCAGTCATGTTTTAATCAAACTTTAGATTATTGTGGGTTGATAGACTTAGGGTTCAAGGGTGCTAAGTATACTTAGTCAAACCATAGACACCTTTCTATAGGTCTGATTCTTGAAAGGCTTGATAGATGTGTTACAAATGATATTTGGTTGCAGAAATATCCAGATGCCTCTATTACCCATCTACCTAAAACATACTCTGATCATACACCTCTTCTTATCACTATTACTAGGAAGCATTCCTTCCCTAATATAAAACCTTTTAGATTAGAAAAATACTGGTGTAGTCATCCTGATTTTCCTAGCAAAGTTCAGGAAGAGGCTGCTATTCCTCATTTCACTGACTCTATCAAATTATAGAGTCAGGAAACTTTTGGTAATCTAGCTCATAATAAGAAAAGAATTTTTTCCAGAATAGGTGGTATTCAGAAGTCCCCTCACTATCCCACCAGCTTCTATCTTCAAACCTTAGAACAAGATCTTATTAGGGATTATAATAATAATTTAAAATTGGAAGAGGATTATTGGAAGATAAGATCTAGAATTAACTGGTTAAATGATGGTGATGCCAACACCAAATTTTACCATATTAGTACCCTCAATAGGAGAAGGAAAAATAAAATTTATTTCTTCAAAGACTAACGATAACTGGATTAATGATCCCACTCAACTTCTTAATCATACTATTACTTATTTTAAAGATATCTTCACAACAGATCACACTTCTACAGACCTAAGTAATATTATGTTTGCTCACCATAACTTTCACAATATTAATTTGGCACCTTTAGATAGGCCTCTATCAGATTGTGAAATCTCTAAAGCTGTTTTTTCTTTCCATCCTTATAAGGATCCAGGCCCAGATGGGCTTCACCCTTTCTTTTATCAAAATAACTGGGATAAAGTAGGGCCTGCAGTATCTAAATTTTTGAAGTCTTTGCCTCTTATGAAATTACTCCCTTCATTAATTCCACCTATTTGTGTCTAATTCCTAAATTTCATAATGCCAACAACCTGAAAATTTTTAGACCTATAGGCCTCGGTAACACAATCTATAAGATTATCACTAAAATAATTGTTCACAGAATGAAGCACTTCCTTTCATCTCTCATTAGCCCTTATCAAACAAGTTTTCTCAAAGGAAGGAGAGTTTCTGATAATGCTATAATTATCCAGGAAATAATGAATCATTTTCAGAAATCTAAGAGCTGAAAAGCCAAAATGATTCTGAAAAATGATTTAGAAAAAGCATTTGTTAGACTAGAATGGTCTTTCATCTATCGCACCCTTAGGTACTTTAAGTTTCCCCCTAATATTAGTAAACTGATAATGTACTGCATCACTACTAGTAATATTTCTGTGATGGTGAATGGTACCCTAACTACTTTTCACCCTCTAGAGGCATAAGACAAGGGCACCCTATGTCCCCTTATCTCTTTATTCTTTCATTGGAACTTCTTTCAAACCTCATCAACCATTATGCGGATTATGCTCTATGAGACCCTATTCAAATATCCCCAGATGGACCTTCCTTTACTCATCTCTTCTATGCTGACGATCTGACTATTATGGCACATGCTAATGCTACTTCTATAAATGAATGCTTAAACTTATTTTGCAGACTATCTGGTCAAAAGGTTAACACCCATAAAATTAGGTTGATATTCTCTAAGCTTTGTCCTGCTCCCCTAAAGGAAGATATCAACTGCATCTTTAGTTATACTATAACCTCTAACTTTGGCAAATATCTTGGTTTTCCAATCCTTAATAACAAACCTAAAGCTTCTGACTTCCAGCCTATTGTGGATTATATGAACACTAAGTTGGCTGGTTGGAAATCACATGTTCTTACAATGGCAGGTAGAGTGACTCTTACTAAAGCCTCTCTCAATGCTATTCCTAATCATATCATGCAGTACCATTACTTACCCCATAAGATTCATGCTCTGATTGATAAAACTCAAAGGAATTTTATCTGGGGCTCTACAACTTCCCATAGAAAAATCCATTATGTAAACTGGGATACTATCCGTTACACCCCGTATGTCCAAAGTGAGGTATGTCCTTCTAATGACATGTTAAGAATGATTTAAGTGAGTTTAAAAGTTATAATATGACCATATATGATGTTTATATTTTGAATACAAAGTTTGGGAAAAATCGGATTTAAGTTGCGGAAAAACCGATTAAGGAATCGCCTTCTAACGAAGCATTTTCAGCAATTAATTTCATGTGTTATATGAAGTCTTTTGGGGACATATCATATATCAAATTGAAGCTCTTGGAGTGTAGTTTTCAAAACTTTTGATGGTTTATTCATACAACCTAAGGATAAAAAGATATGACCATCAGAAGTCAGGCCAGAAAAAGGGACATAAGCGCAAAAGAGGACTAAAACTGAAATGTTTCGAGTATAAGAGGAAAAGATGCCTTCTTTTTCGTTATTTCCAGAATATAAACGATAGAAACAGTGCTCCCATGAAGGTTAAAGCCACTTTATGATTTTGAAGGAAGGACGCCAATCGTAACTCGAAATTGAAGACAGATTGCGTCAAAACGCTCTACGCGATGAAGGTAACGTTATGCTACCTTCAATTTCGTCTATAGCTTGAGTTTTAGAATTACTTCATGGCTAAGTAAAGTACCTAAATATTTTATTATAGCTTTTTTAAGCTTTAGAAGGTGTTGAATTCAAGGAAAATAAGGTTTACAAGCAAGAAACATCAAAGGTATGTAAGACTAAACCTTTCTTTTGGCAAGGCATGTATCTTTTAGCTTTTAAAGCTTTTCTTAGTTCTAAACTTAGTTTTTCTTGTGAGAAAATTGTATGGTATCAAGGAAACCTTATATACACTTAATTTGGTACTAAAATCCAAGATGAAAGACGTCCAAATCAACAAGACAAAACGTTTCAAAATCTGGAAAATTGTTTTGATCTTTCGACAGTTGTCAGTATATTGATCATAACTCCTTGTACAAAATTAATATTTAGATTCTTTAAGAATCCCCAGAACCCTAAGACATATATCTAAAACTTTCATGAAGACTATGAAGTCTATAACTTTGATCAACACTCTGAAAATTAGGTTGAAAATAAAAACAGTGGTGCTGTTCAGACATTCTACCTGCGGATTTGTTATATCATCCAGTTGTATCATCTTGTTATCCATTTAACATGTTTATATTATCAGTTTATCCGGGTATCCATTCCCGTGTATAGTATAGTGCTGGTTTTGTTTTGCGGATCATCCAGTTTCCGGGGAAACTCTGCCGAAATTTTTATAGAAATTCAAAGAGAGTGACAAATTCTGAGTTCTAGGTTGTGTCTATAATTCTATCCAGAGTTTTCTTCTCATTCCTTTGAGTCCATATCTATTGTTGCCACATGTGTTATGCCTCATCCATGCTTATACTTATATTGTGATCATGTTATGTGTGATTTGGAGTCCCCCATAGAGGCTGGACATTGGACACACAGTCCGGTCGCGTGGGTATCAGGTTCCTAACCGGATTTTTCTAAGATGTGGGGAATGAAGCCTTTAACCTAAATTGATATTTTTTTTCTTATTGAATAGAGTAGGATCGTTTGGCAAGGAAACCAAAGGATAAAGCGGTTGTTGATTAGCCGTACTAACTTTTGGAAGAGGTAAGTATTTATATCCATTTCTTTGGAGGCACCTGGCCTCGTGGATTTTCTACCACGTGTTCTATACGTGCGTAGCTGCCGATAGGCGTACTCATTACGCCTTAGCTTTGGACTTACCTTGTATATTATATGTTATGTCCCGTTGTTGGTATTGCATTGAGGATCTGAGCATTGTACTCTGACTGTGAGATGACATATACTTCCCGAAAGTCGATGAGAGTCCCGCGCCGGTGAAGGGTTATCATTGCATCATATTGAGGGTAGGAGGATTCCGACCTCGGAACAGGAGGATTCCGCTCCATTGCATCATATTTAGGGTAGGAGGATTCCGCCCTCGGAGCAGAAAGATTCCGCTCCATTGCATCATATTGAGGGTAGGAGGATTCCGCCCTCGGAGCAGGAGGATTCCGCTCCATTGCATCATATTGAGGGTAGGAAGATTCCTCCCTCGGAGCAGGAGGATTCCGCTCCATTGCACATATTGAGGGTAGGAGGATTCCGCCCTCGAAGCAGGAGGATTCTGCTCCATTGCATCATATTGAGGGTAGGAGGATTCCGCCCTCGGAGCAGGAGGATTCCGCTCTATCTATTTGGCACATATGACACCAGTGCATCATACTGCATTCATCCCATTTCATTGCACCGCGTGTTGACTATTGTGTGACTATCATGCTGTGTTTTGTGTATGCGGTATGTATACCATATTGTGGACATATTTCAGTTTGTCTATATCTTTCTGGCTCGTTTTCTGAGTTGCGAGGATCGGGTTGCACGCCGCAACGGTATAAATATACGGATCGGTTTGCACGCCGCAACGGTGTAGATATATGGATCGGGTTGCACGTCGCGACAGTATGAATACATGGATCGGGTTGCACGCCGCAACAGGATGTATTTCTAATTGTTGATATGTTCGGGATACCTATATGTTTTGGCTATCTTACGTTCCTGGTTTTAATGAGTTTGTGATTCCATACGTGTTTCTAGTTATTATCTGGCTCTGCCTTTTTCATAATTTAAATAAGAGGAATTTTGTTTATCTGTTTCTTTTCTCCCTGGCTAGCTATCCTATTCTTTGAGGTGGCTAGTCTGCCCCACTTATTGAGTCCTTTTGACTCATCTTTGTTTGTTTTTTGTTTTTGTCTATCTATTTCGTTTCGGCAGGTTCGCTCCAGGATTGAATTTCGCCACGTTGTGATGGAGCGAAGACAACTTCAGCTGTCAGGATGAGCCAGCTTTTATTCCGGATGGCCACCAGTTTTATGTTTATTATTTCAGTTGCATATTGCTCCCTTCAGGAGGTATTTGTCTTCTGTTGCTCCCAACGCACACGCAAGTATACGCGGTCGACAAGTAATAAAGTGATAAATCAAATATCGTTCCCACGAGGACTAAGCAGACTAATACCTAACAAACAATTCCTCAAACTACTCAGGGGTCTTTTTCTTGGTTGTAAGAGCTTTTATAACTAAATTGCAGGAAGTAAAGTGCTAGATGTGTAGTCAAGCAATGGTGCAATACTTTGGGTGTTAACAATATTAAGAGGACGGTCCAGGATCAGAGTTACGAACAATCCAGTTGGTGTATCCAATTGATTCTACTTCCTAAATCCCGGGTTACTAACTGACAGAGTAAATGTAATTGTGAAAACCTTTCAGTTCTTCACAATCTATGCAAGCTACTTCAATCCCTATATGTCTATGGGTTAAATCACATGCACGCATTAACGATTCTGTAATGAGTTAAACTAGGCAAGCAAGTATATGTCTATCCTACCCGCGAATTGGTTCCTCGATGCCCAGGTTCACAAACTAAATCTATTCTTTCTTATTACGTGATTAGATTCTCTCTTTCGAGTTCAATCCAAAAACCATAGATAATGCATAATTATCGAGCTCTTAACAATTAAGCAAGTGAAATCAAGAAAGAATAAGCAACCCGTTATGGGATTCAATCAATGGGAATCAATCTTCAACAATCAACCATCATGTAATACTCTAACTCTAGAACGTAAAGTTTAGCCACACATATTCATAATCACAAGGCAAAGATTTGATGTAATAATGAAGTAATTGATGTAATAGATGAAAGATTAGGAATAACCCTTATTCAATGAAGTATGTAGCTCTCAATATTCTCCAAAGTATCAACCCCCTTACAAAAACTAAGTAAAGAACTATTTATAATGTTTCCAAACCCTTAGTAATAAGTTAGACCCAATGCTAGAAGGAATAGGGAGTAAAAATGCGCACAAGGGGCGCTATAACAGGCGCCCCGCGCCTCGGAAAGCGCCCAAACAAGCAGACCCCGTCACATTCTCCACGCTTTGGCCACGCGGCGAATGGGAAACTGCGCCTAGCCACTGCGCGCGGTAGAGGGCGGCGCGTGGCCCATAGCGTCAGGCAAAACTGCTCTTTCCTTGCTCCAAAACTCGCCTCGTGTCGTGCCCTTGTGTGCTCAATCCAATCTTCAATCATCCTTCAACCAATTCATGCTCAATCAAGCTCCAAAAAGCTCCAAATTCACCGCGTAACAACCTACACACGCACAACACAAAATCAGTGCACAACCACATTCACAACTAATAAACGAGTGCAAAACAAGCTCAAATATGCGGAAATATTAAGGAAATGTAGGCATAAAATGCCGAACATCACCACCCCACACTTGAACCCTTGCTCGCCCTCGAGTAAGTCACATTTCACTTCCCCAACCTAGGTAAAACAGGTCTGCCTATGACTATGGTTGATACCAACCATTGAACCAATGCACACATGACTACTATGGATCCACAACATGCCAACAATTTACCAAAGCCAAAAATATGAGAACAACGACCCCAAAATAGCTCAAATGCACAAGCTCAACTTAATGCAACCATGCTCCCACAAAATCACACCTATCTACTCAACCAAGAGCCATCAACTTCATCTACTTCATGCAAGTCACGTGCCCTCACCAATATGAAGCAAAAGAGTGCCCCCCCCCCCCAAATCACACACAAAATCAATATCATGAATAGAATGGGGGCAATACAAGTAAATTCGCTCACTCTCATGAAAGTCTCACATGTTGCACACAACGTACCATAGGCTTGCCCGTAGTGTAGGACTCCACTAATGTAAGCTCATTCCAATCGGAATTAACTAGGACTTTAGAAAGGTCGTAATGTAGGCTAAGGGGCGGGTAGGATACATATGGTAATAGTGACTACCTCCCTAAGCACTTTAATACATCACATTCAAATTAATCATCAATTTCATCAAGCCACCCACACCAACAACTTCTACACATACACCTTCTCACAAGTAGCATTTTTCTATTAAGCACACACTAACAAGGAATGGATATCTTTTTCTTTTTATTTCCTCTTTTTTCTCTTTTCACTTTTTTTTTTCTTTCTTTTCAACTTTGCTATTTTTTTCTCAATTTTCAATTCCATCCAACCTTGCCAATGCTTTTCATTACTTCACAATTTTAACAATTATCTCCCTTCATTAGTTCCACTCAAAAACCTCCCAACATCCAACCACAACTCCAATCAACAACAAAATATCAATAAAGTACTTAAGGAGTAAAGTTCCAAAAGAGTCAATTAAGAACAAATGGGTAGGCTCGGTGTGGGTACCAATAGAAAGGATCAAAGAAATCACAACAATAATTTTTTTCCAAGGTATATATGTAAGGGTAGGCTAACAAAAGAAGGCCTTGTATCATTTCTCGACTAGAGCAAACCTAGGATTTCGCTTTGCACACACACGGGGCAAGTTCTAGACATTGATATGCAAACATGGAGTAAACAAGAATATGCCTCACAACTCACATTGCACATGGTTCACACAAAGAGGTTCCATCAACAACTCTCAACTAAGCATCTAGAATGTAACTTGTGGAAATTTAAGCACTCATGCACAAAGGTTAACAATCAAGTCAAGCAAGCGGACTCAAACATCTCAAGGGGGTCGTTCCATATTTTTCCTAGGCATGCATCAAAATTAAAACTCAAGGACACCACAAATAGCACATGCAATCAAGTCCAAGTCCATCGGTATCAAACAAATCAAAGGCACCTAGCATTCTACCTTTTTCCTACGTCTAGGGTCATCTACAACTAACTATCCTAATCCTAAAAATAAAAACTACCCGGTTCAAAGGCCTACCCGTGGAAAAGAACCGCGGCCATAAGAAAAACCACGGGGCGGATGACATGTACCACTAATAAAACTAAAAGGAAAATCTTTTTGGACTTTTTCATTGGTTTTCTAATTTTTTTTCATATATTAAAGCAAGAAACAAATCAAAAGAAAGTCAAGTGACAAAAGAAAAATCCTATGGTACATGCATCCTAACCTCAAAAATAGATAAAGGGCAGTACCCCACCCCACACTTAAACTAAGCAATGTCCCAGTGCGACAAAGAAGTAAGTGCAACAGTAAGAGTACAAGAAAACTGCCCTGAAATCTGGGTGGTGCGCAGGAGTGGGGACCTAATCCTCCTCCTCATCATAGCCACCGCCCTCAGAATCAGCTGCCTCGACCTCGCTGTCCGGATCATTAGCCACAACATCTGAATCCGTGTTCTCATCCTCCTGCGGATCCACCGTTCTAGCTCGAATCGTGCCAAGCAGACCCTTCGAGGTCTCCAGGAGCGGGACCTTGCGGTCAATAGCAGTCAAATCAACGCCCGACTGACGGGCCATCGCCTCCATCATCAAGTACTGACGCGCAGTCAAGTTGGCGTCTGCCTCCCGCCACTCGTCTACCGTCAGTTTCACCGGCGCGGTGGTGGTCACCCCCTAGACCGAAGCAATGTCAAAAGGCTTTCCTATATCAGGGACAATGCAATCCCCAATCTCATCTACGGGGACGCCCGCCTTCTCTAAGTAACGGGTCAAGAGGTTCCCAAAGTACAATCTACTACATGATTTTTCTTTTCGTTGCTCCTTCATAACGCGCAACATGTAGTATCCAATGTTCACCGGCCTCCCAATCATGAAAAAGTACACCATGCACGCCCGAGTCTTAGTGACCTCGGAGTAATGGGAACATGGTAGTATGCGTGCATTAATAAACCTCATCCATACACGAGCCGGCTTGAGAAACTGTGAGAAATGCATAAACTTGTGTCTCCCAGCCGCACTTCGCCCCCACCTATGAGTGGAGCCCTCGCCACATAGGGTATCCCGCAGAGCCGTGTAATCAGGCTTTTTGATGTACTCCCTCATATCATCATAGTCGGGGTCCGCAACCCCCAAAAAGGCATTCAGTGCCGTAGGATCCAACTTCACTTTCACTCCCCTAACTGTCACCACATCATCCTCTTTCCAAGCTTCCTCGGGCTCCCAGTTAGCATACAATTCTTGTACCATGTCCACGTTGGCGTGCCCCGGACTCTCAAACACCGAGTCCCATTTTAGAGCAATGATCTTTTCGGCTACACTGCTAAACTTTTGCATCACCAGCCGTTTATCAATGGCTTGCTCGGGTATGTACCCCACGAGCCGCACACTCTTGTACCATGTTTGGCATTCCCCCTTCTTTACAAAAGGGAGGCCATAACGGGTCTTGCCTCCGGGACGTGGTATCGGCACCGCGTCCTTTGGAATCTTAGCCTTGCCTTTAGCCTTTGGTTTAGCTTTGGGTTTGGCCGGTGCCTTACCCTTTTGCTTGGTAGTGGAAGGCCCGACTTGAAGCGCTTTTCTCGAGCCCGAAGCGGAGGAAGAGCTCTTGGTTGGCAAAGAAGTAGTCACCATGGTACCTATTCAACAATAAAAGATCAATGTGAGATAGATAGATAGGTACCAAGACTATACAATTCAAGCTCAATTGGTGGGGTACCACCCAACACTTATCACACACTCTATGTGTCAATCACTCAACTCAATGGCACGAGCAACCCCACACTTAAGCAAAACTAGCTTCGGACAAAGTATGCCACGTTTTTGAGTTTTCAAGATTAAGCTAGTGTGGGTGCATCATGAGCAATTCTTATGTGTGTGCAACACCTAGTGTCCATAATTAGCCTAAAGAATGCATTGCTACTCAAGAATTCACAATGCTATTGAATTTTCATCATTGGGGCTTTTTCACAAACACCTAGTGTGCACAACTTTAAACTAGCAATTTCAATGATTTTTGTAATGTGCCAACCCTCCCAAATTGTTGGGAGATCTCTTTTTACAAGTCACAAGTTATATACCAAGCATCATTAACAATTTAAGCACAACAAGATTGAATTTTTATGCACAAGCTTGTAACTAGCTTAGAAATCACCCATGAGCAAGAATGAGTGCAACTTACATGTTAATGAAGAGAGGAGAAGAAGCATTTACTTACTTGAATGTTTTAGAATGGATTGCACAAGATTTGGGATGAGTCCAAGTGTTGGAAGTGAATTAGGGTGAGCTTAGAGAATGATTGTAGTGAAAATAATGAAGAAAGGGGTGTTAGAAATCGGGATATAGAGGTTGGGGTTCAAGTAATCGCGGGTCAAAACCCGTTGACCCGAATTTTTTAAAAAATTTTAGCTTGCCGCGTTAGGCTCCACGGCGCAGGCCTGTCGCGTGCAATTTTTTGAATATTCTGCCAAGCTTAGCGCGGTGGGAGGCGCGGGGCGCTCCCTACCGCGCCAGGCTTCTTTTGCTCAGCTTTTATTTTGCGCTTTGGGAGGCGCGGGGCACTCCCGAACGCGCCCGAGCACGTTTTTTCGCACCGATTTTCGATTCTAAGTACAAACCCAAGCGTGGGACATGTCTCGAGACGTCCCATACCCCTCAATGCATTCATTTCACCTTGTTTAGCTCACCTGAATCCTGCAAAAACGACACACAAAAACAACTAACTACGTGACACTATAAAATAAAAACTACTAAACTATTACAAGTACAAACTCGGGTTGCCTCCCGAGAAGTGCCTTATTTAACGTCGTGGCACGACGGGTATAAATCAAGGGTCCCTCAAAGTAATGGAAGTGCGGTGATTCACCGCGCCACCCCAATAACGTTTCACCCGTTGACCATTAACCAAAAATGTGTTCTCAGAATCAGGGGCTCTCAATTCAACCGCTCCATGTGCGGTAACACGAACAACTTCAAAAGGCCCCGACCATCTTGAATTCAACTTGCCCGGAAATAATTTCAACCTCGAGTTGAACAACAATACAAGCTGCCCGGGCTCAAAAGAACGACGCTCAATGTGCTTATCATGCCATTTCTTTGTCCGTTCCTTGTATAGTTTCGCATTTTCATACGCATGGAAACGGAACTCTTCTAGTTCATGCAATTGGGGCATCCTCTTCTCACCCGCCAAAGCCATATCAAGGTTGAGCTTTTGAATTGCCCAATACGCCTTGTGCTCTAATTCAACCGGCAAGTGACAGGCCTTACCATAAACAAGCCTATATGGAGAGGTTCCAATAGGTGTTTTGAATGCAGTTCGATAGGCCCAGAGAGCATCATCTAACTTCATAGCCCACTCCTTCCTCGAGGCATTCACAGTCTTCTCAAGGATTTGCTTGATCTCTCTGTTAGACACTTCCACTTGGCCACTAGTTTGGGGATGATAAGCAGTAGCCACCTTGTGGCGAACCCCATACTTAGCCAATAACTTATTGAACAACCGGTTACAAAAATGCATACCTTCATCACTAATGATAGCCCGCGGTGTCCCAAAACGAGTGAAAATATTCTTCTTCACGAACTTCACCACCACACTCGCATCATTCGTTGGAAGTGCAATAGCCTCCACCAATTTCGACACATAATCAACTACTACAAGGATGTATTTATTGCCCATAGAAGGTGGGAATGGACCCATAAAATCAATACCCCAACAATCAAACAGCTTAATCTCCAAGATATTGTTCAAAGGCATCTCGTGACGCCTAGTAATAGTACCCGTTCTTTGGAACCGATCACATTGCTTTACTAATGCATGAGCATCCTTAAATAAAGTAGGCCAAAAGAAACCAGATTGAAGTACCTTTGCAGCTGTTCGATCTCCACCAAGGTGGCCACCATAAGGAGAGGAATGGCAGCTCTGTAGAATCGGCTCTACTTCTTTCCTTGGAATACATCTCCTAGCTAGTTGATCAACTCCTATCTTGTACAAATAGGGCTCATCCCACACATAAAATCTGCTCTCATGAAGGAGTTTACGCTTTTGCTCAGCAGTAGCCCCAGGGGGATACACATTACTCACAAGAAAATTCACCATGTCAGCATACCATGGCGCTTCAGCTTCATCTAAAGCAAAAAGTTGCTCATCAGGAAATACCTCTTTAATCTCAAGACCCTCATCTACATGATCTCTATTCTCCAGCCTTGACAAATGATCAGCTACTTGATTCTCAGTCCCCTTGCGATCTCGAATTTCAACATCAAACTCTTGCAATAGGAGAACCCATCTAATGAGTCTAGGCTTGGAGTCCTTCTTTTCAAACAAATACCGGATTGCGGCATGATCAGTGTAGACAACAACACGAGTGCCAACCAAATAAGATCTGAATTTATCAAAAGCATAAACCACGGCTAGCAACTCCTTCTCAGTGGTAGTATAATTAGACTGGGCTGCATCAAGCGTCTTGCTTGCATAATAGATGGAGTGAAAGATTCTTCCAATTCTTTGGCCTAGAACAGCCCCAATAGCCTTATCACTCGCATCACACATCAATTCAAATGGCAAAGACCAGTCAGGAGCAATGATGATTGGTGCGGTCACCAACCTTTTCTTCAAATCTTCAAACGCCTTGAGACAAGCATCATCAAACACATATTTCACATCCTTCTCTAACAATTTGCACAAGGGAGTGGAAATTTTGGAGAAGTCCTTTATGAAACGTCTATAGAACCCTGTATGTCCCAAGAAACTACGCACCCCCTTAACAGAGATAGGTGGTGGTAATTTCTCAATAGCCTCAATCTTCGCTTTGTCAACCTCAATCCCTTGCTTTGACACCTTGTGCCCAAGTACTATGCCTTCTTGAACCATAAAGTGACATTTTTCCCAATTCAGCACCAGATTTGTTTCTTCACAACAGCTCAACACAGCATCAAGATTTTTCAAACATTCATCAAAAGAGTCACCAACCACTGAGAAATCATCCATAAATACCTCCACAAATTTTTCCACCATATCAGTGAAAATAGCCATCATGCACCGCTGAAAAGTCCCCGGGGCATTACACAACCCAAATGGCATCCTCCTAAATGCATAGGTGCCATATGGACAAGTAAAAGTGGTCTTCTCTTGGTCTTCAGGGGCTATCACAATTTGATTGTAGCCCGAATACCCATCCAAGAAACAGTAATACTCATGGCCTGCAAGTCTATCCAACATCTGATCAATAAAAGGGAGTGGGAAGTGATCTTTCCTGGTGGCCTTGTTCAGCTTCCTATAATCAATGCAAATTCGCCACCCTGTAACTGTTCTTGTAGGAATCAACTCATTATGCTCATTCTTCACCACTGTCATGCCCCCCTTCTTAGGAACACATTGCACTGGACTCACCCACTTGCTGTCAGAGATAGGAAAAATAATACCAGCATCCAGCCACTTGATAACTTCTTTCTTCACCACCTCCTTCATGATTGGATTTAGCCTCCTCTGCTGCTGTATGGATGGCTTATAATCTTCCTCCAAGAGAATTTTATGCATGCAGAAAGAAGGACTAATCCCTCTAATATCAGCAATAGTCCAGCCAATAGCTCTCTTGCGCTCTCGCAATACCCGCAACACCTTCTCAACCTGCACATCAGACAACAAAGAAGAAAGGATCACGGGCAAAGTATTACCATCACCCAAATAAGCATAACGTAAATGTGCGGGTAAAGGTTTGAGCTCAAGATTAGGAGCTCTCTCAATAGACGGTTTAGCAGGAGTTAAGGTCAACGGTCTATCAAGCTCCTCAAATTTCTTCCACCCTGGGATGAATCTACTCTGCATATTAAGAACCTCCACATATTCTTCAGTATCGTCATCCTTCAGGATATCATCATCATCACATAAGAGTGCCCTTTCTAAAGAATCAACATTAGAAGCCAAGAATGACCTCTCATCAGCAGTCAATTCATCATCTATTACTTTTACCATGGACAACTCTTCATAATGAGAAGGAAGCTGGGTAGCTCTGAACACATTAAACACAGCTTCTTCCCCATTTATCTTCATGATCATCTTACCAGCTCTGACTCTAATAACAGCATCAGCAGTAGCCAAAAATCCTCTTCCCAAGATGAGAGGAACCTCAGGATCAGCTTCATAATCAAGAATAATAAAATCAACGGGTAATATGAACTGAACCACTTATACAAGCACATCCTCAATAATCCCCTCGGGGCATGTCAAAGATCTATCAGCAAGCTGCAGGGTCACAGTAGTGGGTCGTGGCTCACCCAGGCCTAGCTTCCTGGAAACTGAAGAAGGCATCAAATTCACACTAGCACCCAAGTCACATAAGGCTCGACCAACCTCATGTTCACCAATTTTCAAAGGGATGGTAAAACTGCCAGGGTCCTTCAATTTCTGCGGAAGCTTACTTCTAACTCTGGAACTGCACTCCTCAGTAAGTGCAACTGTCTTAAACTCAGTCAATCTTCTCTTGTTAGCAACAATATCCTTGATGTATTTAGCATATTTGGGAACATCCCGCAAAAGTTCCACCAAAGGAATATTTACCTGAATCTGACTCAATATCTCCAAGAATTTCTTGCATGCTGCATCAACTTTCTGCTTCTGAAGCCTCTGAGGGAAAGGTGGTGGTGGTCTCACAATAGCAGACTCGGGCTGCTTTGCTATTACTGTCTCTGCTTCTTTTTCCACTTCCCTATCAACATTTGGCTCTAGCTCATCAACAGGCTTCTTTGGTTTTGGGGAAAGTTCTTCTAAAGCTCTGCCATTCCTCAAATTAACTGCTTGCACAAATTCTTTAGGATTCTTCTCTGTATCACTCGGTAAAGCACCCCGAGGTCTATTATTTTGTGCTCCAGCAAGCTGCCCCAACTGTCTTTCAAGATCTTTCTGCGCACTGCTCAAATCTTTAATTATTTGTGACTGAGATGCTGACTCATCCATGAGCTTTTGCTGCCCTGCAAGAATTTTCCTGAGCATATCCTCCATAGCATTAGACTGATGTGGCTGAGTCTGTGACTGCGATCCCTGCTGTAGTGCATTGGTTTGAGTAAATTGGGGTCTCTCATTACCCTGAAACTGCTCACGGGTATCCCTCCAGGAAAAATTTGGGTGATTACGCCAACCCGTGTTATAACTGTTACCATACTGATTGTGATTTTGACCCTGTGATCTGTTCTGATTACCCACATAATATATTGACTCTGGGTTTGAGGGACAAACCTCAGTGCTATGATCCTCACCACATACTTCACAAAAGGTCTGAACTTGTTGCACTGGAGCTAGTTGTGGCTTCGCTTGGAGAGTCAGCTTGCTGATTTGATTAGAAATAGCATCCATCTTCGCTCGCAGCTCTGAAATTCCATCTAGTTGAAGTATCCCAGCAGCTTTCTGCGTATTAGCTCTGCTAGCACCCTCAACTTGCGTATTAGCTCTGCCATCACCCTGCCAATCAGGATTGCTCTGTGAAAACTTATCAAGCAAGTCATAGATCTGTTCAAAATTTAAGGCCAGCACTTGGCCTCCAGCAGCAGCATCAACCACAATCTTAGTATGTTGGTTCAACCCCTCAACAAAAGTGTGTGCAATAACCTCATTAGATTGGTTGTGGTGTGGACAATCTCTCAATAAAGCTTTAAATCTCTCCCAGGCTGCATATAATGATTCACCTTCTAACTGCCTGAAGGACAAAATTGCGCTCCTCAACTTGGCCGTCTTGGCAGCCGGATAAAACTTAGCCAAGAATTTCTTAGCCAAATCCTCCCAAGTAGTGATAGACCCAGGCTTTTCAGCCTTTAACCACTTCCTTGCTGTCCCAATCGATGAAAATGGGAACAAAGTCATTCGCACGTAATCAGTAGGCACACCTGCCAGTGTATAAGTATCACTGATCTCCAGAAAGTTCTGCAGGTGTTGCTGCGAATCTTCATGCAGGAATCCACCATATTGCCCCGTCACATGCAGCAACTGAATCATGCCGGGCTTGATCTCAAAGTTTCCAGTAATAGCAGGCTTCAGAATACTTGACTCTACTCCTTTCAAACTAGGAAGAGCCACATCTCGCACTGCTACTGCTTGTTCTTCAGCCATTTCAACAGGTAGAGAGGCAAGTACGATTGCTAATGCTTCTCGATCTCTCGCTTCCCTTTTTGCCTTTCTCAAGGTTCTTTCAGGCTCGGGATCAAATAGTGCGAGTGATTCGTCCTTTTTGTTCCTTTGCATTCAAAACCTATTGCCTGAAACAGCACAAGAAACTCAACAAAAAAATTAAACCTGAATAGCAATTAAGTAATTGTTCAAAAGAAAATAGTCCGTAATTAGTCCCCGGCAACGGCGCCAAAAACTTGTTGCTCCCAACGCACACGCAAGTATACGCGGTCGACAAGTAATAAAGTGATAAATCGAATATCGTTCCCACGAGGACTAAGCAGACTAATACCTAACAAACAATTCCTCCAAACTACTCAGGGGTCTTTTTCTTGGTTGTAAGAGCTTTTATAACTAAAGTGCAGTAAGTAAAGTGCTAGATGTGTAGTCAAGCAATGGTGCAATACTTTGGGTGTTAACAATATTAAGAGGACGGTCCAGGGTCAGAGTTACGAACAATCCAGTTGGTGTATCCAATTGATTCCACTTCTTAAATCCCGGGTTACTAACTAACAGAGTAAATGTAATTGTGAAAACCTTTCAGTTCTTCACAATCTATGCAAGCTCCTTCAATCCCTATATGTCTATGGGTTAAATCACATGCACGCATTAACGATTCTGTAATGAGTTAAACTAGGCAAGCAAGTATATGTCTATCCTACCCGCGAATTGGTTCCCCGATGCCCGGGTTCACAAACTAGTTCTATTCTTTCTTATTACGTGATTAGATTCTCTCTTTCGAGTTCAATCCAAAAACCATAGATAATGCATAATTATCGAGCTCTTAACAATTAAGCAAGTGAAATCAAGAAAGAATAAGCAACCCGTTATGGGATTCAATCAATGGGAATCAATCTTCAACAATCAACCTTCATGTAATACTCTAACCCTAGAACGTAAAGTTTAGCCATACATATTCATAATCACAAGTCAAAGATTTGATGTAATAATGAAGTAATTGATGTAATGGATGAAAGATTAGGAATAACCCTTGTTCAATGAAGTATGTAGCTCTCAATATTCTCCAAAGTATCAACCCCCTTACAAAAACTAAGTAAAGAACTATTTATAATGTTTCCAAACCCTTAGTAATAAGTTAGACCCAATGCTAGAAGGAATAGGGAGTAAAAACGCGCACAAGGGGCGCTATAACGGGCGCCCCACGCCTCGAAAAGCGCCCAAACAAGCAGACCCCGTCACATTCTCCACGCTTTGGCCACGCGGCGCATGGGAAACCGCACCTAGCCACTGCGCGCGGTAGAGGGCGCGGCGCGTGGCCCATAGCGACAGGCAAAACTGCTCTTTCCTTGCTCCAAAACTCGCCTCGTGTCGTGCCCTTGTGTGCTCAATCCAATCTTCAATGATCCTTTAACCAATTCATGCTCAATCAAGCTCCGAAAAGCTCCAAATGCACCACGTAACAACCTACACACGCACAACACAAAATCAGTGCACAACCACATTCACAACTAATAAACGAGTGCAAAACAAGCTCAAATATGCGGAAATATTAAGGAAATGTAGGCATAAAATGCCGAACATCTTCTTCTTCTGTACTCTTAGATGTCTAGTATGGATAGCCCTAAACCTAGCATGTTGGGTAGTCAGCTGTAATTTCTTTTGCACAGCTTAGAGGTATCAGTATGTCTGTTTTTTTAAGTCTTGTCCTTATTTGTGAATTGTTATATTTATTTTCCTGATTTAATTGGTAAGGGTTCGCCCGACAGGTCTAGGGGAGGATGTCGGGTGCCCGCACGGCCTAACCAAATTCCGGTTCGTGTCACTATCACCAAACCTAAACATTTAGGTGGTCTTGATATAAAACAAGCTCAGCATAAGAATTTAGCTTCTCTAACTACTTTATCCTGGAAACTGTTTATGCAGCCAACAGTACCATGGGCAAAGCTCCTACTCCACAAATATAAATTAGCTGCCAGACTCTCCCCTCCTTCTTTTATCTGGAAGAATATTCAAAAAGGTTAGACTCTATGCCAACAGGGGATTAGGTGGTCCTTAAGGAAGGGTAACAAAATAAATTTTTGGTGTGACAGATGGATCCCTTCCTACCCACCTTTATGAACCTTAATACAAGGTCCTCTCTCTCACACAGATATAAATGCTACTGTTGCATCGACCACTCTGAACTCTTCATGTTGGAATTTGGATAATCTATCTTTTAGGTTGCCCCCTGATATTAAAGATGCTATTCTATCTATCCAAAATACTTACAACTCCAATGAAGAAGATACTCCTTTCTGGGATCTTAATTCAAATGGTATGTTCTCTACTAAGTCAGTCTATCCTCTTCTAAGATCAAGTGAACCTCCTACTACTGACTTCTCTTGGATCTTGAAGCTACACACTTTACCTAAAATAAAACATCCACTGTGGCAAATTCAGCATGATAGACTACCTACAAAGTTCTATTTGCACAAACTTGGTATCCAAACAACCCCTACTTGCCACATCTGTCATCAACCTGAGACCATTTTCCATATCTTTACTCAATGCCCCATTGCTAATTCTATATGGAATAATTTATCTTCTGCTTTTAACACGGTTGCTCATAGTACAAATTGGTTAAAAGAAGTCTTTCTTTCACTAGCCACAACTCAGGTTAACACTCACAATACTTTGCTAAATTGGACTGAGTTTGCATAGTAACCTAGTTGTTATGCGAGCCCTTGAGTTTAAATTTTGCACTATGAAGCAAACTGTAGTCTCTCCAACTAGGACTATTTCTTTTACTTGGAATGCGCCCCAATCAGGCCACATAAAACTTAATATAGATGGCTCTTTCCATGCCAACTCCACTTATTGAGGCTTAGGAGGTGTGTTTAGGAACTCAGAAGGTTGTTGGATACTTTTTTTTTAATATAAAAATTTCTGACCTCTCATACATATATGAAACTTATGGCCCTTCAGGTAGGGCTTCAAATAGCTCAGGATCATCAACTGGAAATTGAAACTGACTCTTTAGAAGTCATCCAGATTTTGGAACATGGTAATCCTATGTATGCTAATACTGTTTCTAATTGCAGGTGCGCACTCGTGAGGTTGGGGAGTCCAGCAGTGTGTCACACTTTTAGGGAATCAAATAAGGTTGCTCATTTTTTGTCAAGATGTGACCTCCAGATGTTACCAACCCAGCTGCAGCTCCTTTGGCAGCCTCCTGAGCATATTAGCTTGGATGTCCAACTTGAAAGAGATGCTACTATTATATATACTAAAACAATCTTTAATCATTCTTGTAATAGCCTAGCTAGAGCAGGGAATCAAGTTGTGCTCTCACAAAATTTTTTGTTAAATGCTTCAGCCCCTAGAAGCTTGGTGGCCTTAGGCCATGATGTGAATATTAGTTCCTGCTCTGGAAATCATGTTACCCGGAAGGTCTACTGAAGATATGCATGCTACTGCCACTAGTAGCTCAGTTTTATATATTTCGTAATATAATATAAATTTTCCTTTCCAACATAAAAAAACATTGTAATTAAGCATTCCATAGGAAATCTACAAGATTTATTATTTTGCGTATCCTTGTTGGACTTGAAAGTTCACGATAACAAAAGTAAAACCTGTAGATATATTTTCTCCAAAAGTAAACAAACTTTTCTTTAAAGCAGAGAAAAAAAGCTGAAAATTTGTAGTCTCTCCACCCCTAAATGAACGAAATATTATTGCTTGAGGAAATTTTTTTCTCTAACTATGATTGTTTCAAATTCTTTTTACATACTTCATTCAAGTGTTAAGTGTAGTCCAAAAATTAAGAAATCGTTGTTATGAATAATTGGTTCCACACATTAATCTTTATACACCAAACCATTAAATTTATCGGACATGTATATAGCATCAAACTGAATTTAGGATCAAAATTTGTTGGGTTTTAAGTTAAAGAGTTTTAGAATTAAACTTTAAAATCAATTACATTTTTTTATCTTGTTTACACTAAAATATATTTTTAATTGATTTTCATGTATGTTACGTACTTATATATAAGCGTGGAAGTACAAGTGCTTCCGTTGTCCTGTATGCT
This sequence comes from Petunia axillaris subsp. axillaris, assembly GCA_029990575.1. Taxonomy (NCBI): domain Eukaryota; kingdom Viridiplantae; phylum Streptophyta; class Magnoliopsida; order Solanales; family Solanaceae; genus Petunia; species Petunia axillaris. The sequence continues at coordinate 2,730,691 of JARKNS010000001.1, read as the reverse complement.
TGTTTTGTGTCGTGACTTTAAAAAGCAGCCACCCCTTGAATTACATTGCCACCAAAGTAGTTACGCTTAGGGTTCTTATTGAAATATAACCAGCTGCTTTATTTTGGTTTATTAGGCGTACTCTGTCCATATCTGCTAAAGAAAAAGAAATATGCTGAAGACTAATTTGTCCTTTTTGTTGGTATCATAGAGCCTTATGTGGCCTTAAATAAAGAATTAATTTGTGTTATTAAATTGAAAAAATAGCCAATATTTTTAATAGCTTGTCAACTAAGTAATTACTTAGTTTAAAGTATGGTTAGTTCTTGCACAATTTGACAACCAAGTAGCCAATTTTAGGCTTATAACTTAAAATATAACCAGTTTTTCGAAAAAATCCAAAAATTGTTACTGCTTCAAAATACGCGAATTAGTTGAACATGAACTTCAGAAACTTTGTCTATAATTTTGCTTTTACACACTCGAAGTCCCTGGCTACTATAAATGCGATCGAAGAGTTGCCCAGGGTTGTCCTCTTTGCCAAAACTACTATTACCGGTAGGAATACGAACTTTTGAGAGGAAAGACCTTGGTAATATCTTTTAGGGAGTAGATTGAGAATGTTAGAAAGATTACACAAATGAGTACGGGCCCGTCGCTCTATAATTTCGGTGTACCAAGCATTCCGCGTTTAAATAATAGAGCGACGAAACAATAAAAATGTAAATAAATTTACAATATGAACTTGGGCCCGTACTCGCACGGGCTTAACGTCACTAATATACACACATTCTCCAAAAAATTTCACCTACTGCCCTCAATAAGCCATGGTCTTACCTATTTGCCCTTACTTACAAATGTTTTAAGTAAATGCCCTCCACATCATACCCCCCTTATGAAAGGACTATTTTGCCCCCCAACTTGTGTTAATTCATGCTGAAGGTTTCCTTTTCTCTTTTCCCATTCCTGGCCTCCTTCTTTCTTCTTTGTGTGGCCCCCAACTTGTTTAATTCACGCTGAAAGATTTCCTTCTCTTTTTTTCCAATTCCTGGCCTCTTTCTTTCTTCTTTGTGTGCTAGAAATTTGGGATTTTTTTGCTTGCATTTGCATGATTCCAGTGATTTGAAGGTTTTTATTGCCTTTGGCTATTAGATATTCATGTTTTGCATAGAGCTTAAAATATTGACCATGGCCAAGAGTTGCGTAGACTTTCTCTGCAAGTTGCTTATTGCAGTAGAGTTTAAAGTCTTGGCTATTGACAATACTTACAGAGATGTTCTGTGTAAGTTGTCGCTTTCACCAGAACTTAGAGTCTTGGTTATTGCCAAGAGTTGCAGAGACTTTGTCTCCAACTTGTTCACTGCAATAGAGGTAGAAGTCTTGGCAATTGCCAATACTCTTAGAGTCTTTTAGTGTGGACCCCCTTGCCAGAACATAAAGTCTTGGCTATTGCCAAGAGTTGCAAAGACTTTGTCTCCAACTTGTTCACTGCAGTAGAGGTAGAAGTCTTGGAAATTGTCAATACTCTCAGAGGTTTTTATGTAAGGTCCCCCTTGCCAGAACTTAAAGTCTTGGCTATTGCCAAGGGTTGCAGAGACTTTCTCTGCAAGTTTTGCATTGCAATGTAGGTAAAAGTCTTGGCAATCGCCAATACTTGCAGAGACTATTTGTACAAGTTGCTCCATCCACTAGAGTTTAAAGTTCTGGCAATTGTCAATACTTGCATAGACTATTTGTACAAGTTCCCCCTTCTGCTGGAATTTAAAGTGTTGGCTATTGGCAATAATTGTAGAGACTTTTTCTGTAGTTGTAGAGACCATGGCAACAGGGCTTAAAGTCTTGGCAATAGGCAAGAAGTCTCTACACAGCCTCCCATTGCAGTAGAGTTTAAAGTCTTGGCTATTGCCAATACTTTAGAGATTTTTCAGTCTTTGCAGCAGAACCTAAACTCTTGGCAATAGTTGCAGAGAACTTTACCCTTGCAACTTGAAGAAATCTTACGTTGAATCTTCTCTTGAACAAAGCAATCTGTAAAAGGAATGGGGTTTTATGGTTTTCTTGATAGCGTGAATGGAGAAAAGGAAGGGGAGGGACTGGGCGCGTCTTTTTACTGATCTGTAGGGGTATTTTGGTCCGAAAATTTTTTTATTAAATTAATAAAAACATTTTTACTAAAGATCTGTTAGTGAGGGCATTTTAGCAAACCAAAACTTTCCGTGTCATATTTTTGCAAATCCCCCACATTCTCTGCTCCGCGTTAAATAAAATGGGATTTCGATAGACCTGTTTCTAAAAGTTAATATTGCTTTTTTGCTTTAACTTCAACTATAAAAGCTTCCTAAGAATTCTTTTGTTGCATATTTTATTTCCTCTTACCTGAACCACTTTAACCATGTATGCCTATCTAATCAATTCTTTGATAAGATAGGGTCATATTGTTAATCACAATATTTTTCGAGATTAATAATGCATTACAATTTTAACTTTGTAGCCTACTAGCCTGACTTTTTTTGTTGTGTTCCCGTGATTAGTGCATCCCTTGTGTGTTGTCACGCAGATCAGGAATCTTTGATGAGAAATTACTTTCGTTGTTTCCCACTAATCACACACATATGATGATATGAAACAACAATTATATATTCAGTGACAATCATGCTCAACTTGTCGGTTATTAAGTATTACATTCACTTGATTTAAGTTAACGCTGCTCTAAGAAATTTGACTTAATTAAACATGCTTTATGCAACGAAACTTTTGTCTAATCTTGTCTATACCCGTGATACAAGCTTTAGGATCAAGTATTTTGAACAGTTTTTGGAAAATAAAATTAAGCACCGTTATAAGTGTCTTCCAATTTGAATATTTTTTTTCTTTAGTTTCTACAATAATACAGAATTCTAACAAACTCTTGAATAAATTATAATTTAGGAGAAGCACAAAATCTTTGATCATATCTCGTATCTTTGAATATAAGCAATCTTTTTTTTTTTCAAGAAAGGAATTAAGGGAGAAACAAGTATGGTTTCAATTAACTGTCGTCTGCCGGCTCAAATGATTGAAATAATAATATAATAACAATAATAATAACAAACATAGTTTTAATAAACTCTAGCATAGCATAGACGTAGGCTCTGAACATTCACAATAAAAGGATTTGTTCGATTAAATGGTAGGACTTGTATTACAAGTCAAGAAAGTACTAACTGAGTTGTGGAAACCAATTATCTTTTTTGTGTATTCACATTTGAAATACTAATATATTTGTTCCACCTAACTGTGTCACACTCATGAGTCATGACGGCTTATAGTTTTAAAAGTAACCATTCTTTAACGGGCAAATTACACTATATGTCATTTTAGGGAACTTTTTTTAAAAACATAGCAATATTTTGTCACTTTACCAAACATAACAACATTTTCTAAAATGCTACCAAACCTAGCAAAAAAATCCTAATCCGTTTTTGCTTCCTCTTCTCTCTTCTCTCCACCCCCTCTTACCCCCGCCTCTCCCCCCCACCCACTACAGTTTTTTTCCGGCCAGTCAGCGCCTCCCATCCCCATCATCGTCCCACATCCCCCACCCCCATCGTAGCCCCATCGTCGCTGGTGATTTACTGTTACAGCGACGCAGATTTGTCACTTCGCAGATCCACGTGGTCGTCCCGTACCCTTCCCCGCCCCATCGTCGCCGGTGTTCTTTTCTATGACGCCGCTGCAGTGTGTGGTTGTTGTTACAGGTCGGCGACGGAGCTCCGGTGGCTCAGTCGTCGGCTTTATCATTTTATGCTACCAAAGCTGCTCATCATCCTTTTTTGCTTTTCCGGTGGTGTGGATCTGTGTAGCCGTCGTTGATTTGTGCTTTTCCTTTTATTTTCTCTTTTGAATTTTCCGGTGGGACATGGTGGTTGTGGTGTTTGCGAACTGTACGTAATGTATGCCATGCGTATTTTCATTGTATGTGCGGTGTATGCACTGTATATACAGTGAATATACACCGGACATACAATGTATATACACCTGTCATACAACACATATGTGTATGTTTGTTTGTTGGTTTCTCTGGCGGTGCACGGTGGTTGTTGGTGGTGGTGGAGGCAAAAGAAATTATTTTTCATGTGTATATCTAATGTATGTCACCGGACATACAATAGATATACACATCACATACAATAGGTATAAGTGTATTTTTGTGTTTATTCATTTTGTATATGTTGTGTATGGCTTATTGATGTAGATTCACACACTTTACATACACTGTGCATACAAAAAATATACATGTGACATACACTGAAAATACACAATACATACAGCAGCAGTGCTTGGGGGTGGTGACTGGGGTTGGTAGGAGGAAGATCTAGGGTTTTTAGCACCATTTTGTGCATTTTGCTATGTTTTGAAAAAAAATGTTGCTATATTTTGAAAATTGAAAAATATTGACATTTTAGTGTAAGAAAGAATGTTAGTTTGTATAGTTTTGTGAATTGCCCTTCTTTAACTAGTCAAAATATGGTCGGGTTTCTTTCAAATTTTTTTCAGATTGTTTTACGGGCAAATTACCTTCTATGTCAATTTAGGGATTTTTTTTTTTAAAACATAGCAACATTTTACACATTTATCAAACATAGCAATACTTTTTCAAATGCTACCAAACATAGCATATCAAACAAAACCCTAACCCTAACATTTTCCTCACTCCTCTCGCTCTTCTATCCCCTTCCCTGCCGCCGTCCAGGCCTCCCCGTCGCCGGCGACGACCCCTACCCCTATCCCCGTTGTCTTTCTCTCTTCCCCACCGCGATCCCGACGTCCTCCTCCCTTCCCCACCGTGATGCTAAACAGATCTGGTTGTTATTCTTCTTTTTTCTTTTCTTTTTTTTTTTGTTTTTCCGGTGGTACATTGCGGCGGTGTTGGAGTATGTTTGGTGTTTGTGGATTTGGTGGCTGGTCCGGTGGAGATCCGGTGGAGCAACTGATTCGTTCAGCTTTTTTTTCGTTTTTGAATATTCCGGTGGGATAAGGCGGAACCACGGTGGTGTATGGTGTATGTTTGGTGTTTGCGGACTGTATGGCAAGTGTATTGGCTTTGTATGTGTGCTGTATGTTATGTATATACAGTGTATATACAACATACATACAAAGTATATACACTTATTTCCCAGTGGGGCGGATCTGCGGCGGTTAGGGTTTTGGTGGTTGTTGGTTGTGTAGATTTTGTATGGCAAGCGTATAGGCTTTGTATGTTTGTTGTATGTCATGTATATACAATGGAAATACATCAAGCATACACATTATATACAAAGAACATACAAAACTATACAAAAAAAGAATGGGAAAAAAAAAATTCCACAGCGACCGGCGGTGGTTGCCGGCGCCAGCGCCGGAAGGGCAGACCGGAGGAGGGGGGTGGGGGGCGGCGGCTGGGCTATTGGCAAGTGAGTGTAGGGAGTGAATTTTAGGGTTTTGTCTACTCTTTTATGTGTTTGCTATGTTTTGAAAAAAAGTATTGCTATGTTTGGAAAATGGAAAAATGTTGACATTTTAGTGTAAGAAAGAGTGTTAGTTTGTATAGTTTTGTGAATTGCCCTTGTTTTACTCTTAGATTGTGTTTTTTTTTTTTTTGTTTCCTATATACTGCAAATATATATTTTACCATAATTGACCGCCCTAACTATAATCTTGAAGAAGGCAATGATAAAGGGTTGAACCAGTTTTTCATAAGCACCTAAAACGTCAAGTTTGTGTGTGATTACTTAGAGAATATATAGTCATTTTCTATAAGAATCCAGTTAGCACTGACCATAAGTGACAGCTTTGAGTGCAACTAGAGTGGACAGTTGACGTCAAAGGATTGAAGAAAAAAGAAATGTCAATATATCTGAAAGAAAGATGCATGATTGAGTGCCCACTTAAAACAACAATATATAACTATGTTCTAATATGTATTCTCTTTATCCAATTCTGCCATTGTAGGTTTCGTATTCTTTCATTAATTATAAAAGCGGTCGAGCCAAATAAGAAAATGGGTTAAAGTAGATTGACTGCCCATATCATAGACAGCTTATGTTAATTATAATTACTAGTACTTACTATTATTTTCTCTATACCAATTTAGATGACTGTATGGGCATTAAATGCACCGCCCTTAATCCTTTTCTTCAATAGGGTAGGAGTCCTTAGCCTACTTTGTAATGGGCCAAGGGCTTCATAAGTAGAATTCTAATAGGATTAGGATTTGGATAAATTTTAGCCAATAAATACCCCCATTCATCCCATTATAATATTCATTCAACGAAATGTCTGTGTAAAAATACACCACCTATGATTACGGAGATACAAGTTCAACCGACGAAGACTAGACTTAATCTACAAGTTACCGGGCGCAAAAGATACACGCGTGCTCCCAAGCCATGACCTCTCAGCAGGCATGGGCCTTAGGATGTAAGTCATACATCCCGCCGCCTTATGGTTTATATTCTCCTAGTTAGGGTTAGTATATACCGCCACCTTATGTAAACAGGCTCACAACTTTATTAGTCTTTGTATTTTACCATAATTAGGACTAGCCAAATCACAGCTATAAATACCCCTCATTACATTGTATTATACAAGCAAGCGATTCACAAAAAAAATCGACTATTCAAAAAGAATACAACTACTTACTTTTTTGCCCAAATATTTACTCCTTAGCTTTATTTACTTTTCCTATCTTTTGCCATATTTCTTGTGACCATAGTATAAATTTAATTTTTTAACCTAGGAGGAAAATTTTAGGCATAAACTATTTAGCGCTCATCGTGGGGTCCAGAAATTGTAGGTTTTTGCGAAGGAAAAGGATGACCATGTCAAGCGGCAACAACGTTGTCTAGAAGAACGCCATTGCGGTCGGCGATGTTCCCGCTAATCTTGACTATCTCATCAGCCGAACAAGGGAAACCTTTCGTGATGGACGAACGAATCATAACTTGGCCAACATGGTTGAAACTATGATAGGATGTCAAGAAAGTACATCTCTCAACGTGCTATCGAGGCTAGCATCCCGCCGAGGATCAGCACCCTATAGTAACCCCCTCAAAGTTGTGGCCACAGACCAAGGAACCCCATAGTCCGTAAATACGATCTTCGGGGGGCACAGAGTTGATGCTGATAGAGCCAGAGCCATCATGGTTTAGGAGGCCCACCAGGAGGTGACGAAGAAACCTCGCATCAACGCAATCAAATTCAGTGATAATGACAAGCGCGAGGTTTCCTGCCCACACCATGATGCCTAATCATTACCCTCAGGGTCCGTGGCGCCCAGGTTAAATGTGTGCTGGCAGATCCAGGTAGTGCTGTGAACATTATTCACTAGGAAGACGTCCGCCAGATGGAGGTGCAATATTAGGTAATCCCTAGCCCGTACACAATAAAAAGCTTCAATATCTCCAGCGAGAGGTCTATTGGGAAAGTGATCCTGCCGGTTCTCATCCCAGGAGTAACAAAATTGACATCTTTCTAGATAATGACATGAGATCTCTCGTATAACATCATTCTGGGTAGACCTTGGATTCAAGAAGTACGCGCAGTGCCATCAACACTTCTTCAAGTCCTTAAATACCCTACCCCATGGGGAGTAAAGAAGATTTGAGGAGAGAAGCAGCTGTCCGAGAGCTGCTACGTGGCTGCCATCACATGCGGAGTAAAGAAGGAGGTCAAGAACCAGCAGAAATTGTTGGACAAACTTCTCGGGCCATGCCTAGTCACCAACATGCAGTTCGAAACTAAAATACGTAAAGGAACCGGACCCCGGGAGCCATCCATCATGCCCCAAGACTCAGACAATGAGAAATGAACTGTCAAGGCCACTATAGACAACCTTGATCCACTGGTTTTCGATGAGAGGTCCACGGATAAGAAATTTTACGTAGGCGCCAAACTCTCAGCCACACCCAAGCAAGAGTTCGGCAACTTCCTGCATGCTCGGTGAAGCACTTTTGCGTGGACGCATACCGACATGCCCGTGATTTCAACTGACATCATAACCCACAATTTGAACATCAACCCCAGTTTCAAGCTAGTAAAACAGAAGAATCGGTCAATCAATCGAGAAAGGGGCCAGGCAGTTCATAAAGAGGTTGAGAAGCTGCCAAACAATGGGTCCATTCGTGAGGTCCAGTATCCACATTGGTTGTCAAACATTGTGGTCGTCCCAAAGAAGAATTGCAAGTGGAGGATGTATATTGATTTCAATGATCTAAATAAGGCATATCCAAAAGACTTCTTCCTGCTGCCCATCATCGATCAGCTCGTCAATTCGACGGCATGTCATGAAGCCCTCAGCTTCTTTGATGCATATTCAGGGTACAATCAAATCCTTATGAACTCGGATGATCAAGAGAAAACCTCTTTCATCAAGGATAGGGGCACCTACTGCTACCGGGTGATGCCTTTTCGTTTGAAAAAAGTGGGAGAAACGTACCAGAGATTGGTAAACCTAATGTTCAGGGATCAGATTAGCAAAATCATAGAGGTTTACATCGACGACATGCTGGTAAATTCAGAATTCACCAAGGATCACATCAAGCACTTAGAAGTAGCATTCGACATCCTGTACAAATATGGTGTTAAACTCAACCCCGAAAAGTGCCCCTTCGGTGTATCATTAGGAATATTTCTCGGGTTCGTTGTCTCAAACAGAGGGATAGTGGCCAACCCCACCAAGAACGAAGCAATCGAAGCCCTTCTGGAGGTCTTGAAAAGTGAAGTAGAAGTGCAGCGGCTCAATGGTCGGATAGTCGCGCATAGCCGGTTGATTTCCCAATCTTCAGAAATGTGACACAAGTTTTTCAATATCCTAAAGAAGAATAAAAGCTTCGAATGGGTAGAACAGTGTAGTCAACCGCTCCGAGACCTGAAGAAATACCTCTCCAATCCTCCATTGCTAACTAAGCCACGCGAGCAAGAACCGTTCCTGTTATAACTAGCAGTATTTCAAGTAGCCGTAAGTGCAGTTCTTGTATGGGAAGAGAAAGAAGTGCAATCTCCCATACACTACGTCAGCAAATCTCTCTTGGACGCAGAAACACATGATGCGTTAGCATTTTGCATACATTTACAATTCTTTTAGACTAGCTTTCACGTCTTAAAAGCTTTATTATTTGAGTAAATCTTATGCTTATTTCCATATTTTAGGTTTACAAAGAATATCAATGTACATAGCTAAAAGGAATGAAGAAAAGAACAAAAACAAATTTTTGCTACATTTTAAAGAATAAGGAAAAAAAGCAGCAGCTTGATCGGTTTCCCACCGAATTGCCTACCAAAGGAGGATCGAGTTCAAGAGCCCATCAGGACCTTGCGAAGCCAAGAGGCAGACCACCAATACAAATGCTGAAGGCGCTCTGCTATCCCACAGAAGCTTGTGCGGCTCCGCCGACTACATCTGTGAACTCAGAAGACATCTGCGAGTGTGGGAGTTGTCCGCTGCTGATCGTGCGCCCTGCACCATAGAACAAGACAATTGAGGAGTAAGAATCGCTTTCGGCGGCCACGCAACTCAATCTGCGGCCCGCCGAGTAACCAACGGTTTAACGAAAAACAGAGCAAAATAGAAACTTTGTAAATATTAGCCTAAGTTTTAAACCCATGCCTATAAACAGGCTGTTATGCCTCTGAGAAACAAGACCCTTTTTTCAGCTTAGAATATACTTTAACATACTTTTGAGTATGCTTGGAGGCAAAGGAAGGGCTATAACTTGAATCTTTTGTAAGAATTTCTTCTATTAATCTTTTTTTCATATGATTCTTGCCATATTATCTCTTATTATGTGTGTGTTAGACCTGAGTATGAGTAGCTAAACTCATACTAGGGATTTATTCATGAAGACTTGATGATTTTGACTTAAACTTGCTTTTAATCTTGTGTAATCAATGGGTGAAGATGAATCTAGTTCTCTTTCGTACTTTCATTGACTAGGTTTGAGGCACGACCGTATTTGAACCTATCTCTACTTTTCTTTCATTACCCTAATGGGGTTGAAGGTGTAGGTTAATGAAAACTAGCGAGAATTTGGGTTACATTGGCTATGGCCTACCCCATCTAAAGGGAAAGACCCTAAAGAGGTCATTCCCGCTCAGGTCTTTGGACTAGGATTTCTCGTACTTCATTATTGACCCTAATAGGCTTGATATGGTATATCCTCTCTATCCCTAACGGATTTTGAGGAATACATTCGAGGTCCGACCATTTGTACTCTCCATATGATTTACCAAGTTAAGACAAGGGTTTGAGTGAAAAGAATTTTGTTGGAATGAGTATACCCCTAGCTCATTCTCCATATTTACATCAATTTTAAGGTGTCGAGTTTGATACATGCGTTTAGTGCTAGTCATTAGTATTAATTGTAGTTAATTTAATCCTATTCATTCTATACTTAGGAATCAACAAACAATTCATAGAACTCGTCACTATTCAATCTAAGATTAATAGATTACAAGGTAGCTCCCTGAGGAAATCGACCCCGACGCTGGTTAGGTACTACTATCTTTGACGATCGCCCCACACCTTTATAGGTGAGTGGATTGAGCGTGGATCAACACGCTATCAGCATCTGGAAAAGCTCGTGCTTTCTTTGTAGTGGCAGCCAGAAAGATACGGCCATGCTTCTAGAGTCATACGATCATCGTAGTCTTTTACTTCCCACTACACACCATCTTGCAGAAACCCGAACTCTCAGTAAGGCTAGAAACATAGTACGTGGAGTTAGGGGAATACGATATCATTTATTAGCCACGCACGACCATCAAATCATAAGTCCTTGCAGACTTTATTACTGACTTCAGTGCCCCCATGATGCCGAAGGCCGAGGTCGAATACATGATGACGGAAAGTGTTACCCCCGGAGAATGGGTGATCCATACATATAGGGCGTCAAAAGTTTAAGGGAGCTGGACTCGGTTTTGTGATCAAGTATGCGATTGAGAATACCTTTTGAAAGGCCGTCAGCTGCCCGCCGATCACGAACAATGAAGAAGAATATGAAGCACTAATTCAAGCACTTGAATTAGCTTACATATTGGGGGCCAGGAGATAAGTCTCTATAGCGACTCCCAGTTGGTGGTCAATCAGATAAACAAAGCTTTTGCTAAAGACGCCTATATGCATGAATACCTAGCTAAGGTAGAGACCCGTTTGAAAAAAATTCAAAAAATGGAAGGTCGACCAAGTACCAAGAGAAGAAAACACAGAGGCAGATGCTCTAGCCAGCCTAGCGCCCGCTGCAAATATGAATACAGACACGGGAGCTGTGATCGAATTAACTTATTCGGATGTTAAGCCCATGAAGTTAACGTGATAGGACTCGTCTGGGATTGGCGACGCCCAATATTTGAATATCTGGACAAAGGGATGCTCCCCAAATATAGAAAGGAGAGCAAAAGATTGAGAGTGCAAGCAGCCCGATACTGTTTAATCAACGAAGCGTTGTATCACCAGATGTTCAGTGGCCCATTGGCTAAATGCTTCGGGCCAGCGCAAGCTAATTATGTATTGAGAGAGATCTAAGAGGGACAATGCGGGAACCACTCTGGAAGAAGGTCCCTAGCTCGTAAGATAATCAGGGCTGGCTATTTTTGGTCCCGAATGGAAGATGATGCGAGCAGGTTCGTCAAAGCATGCGACAGCTGTCAGAGATTCCCCCATGGGACAGCTGTTAGAGCTTTTACATTCAGTAATTGCCATATGGTATCTCATGAAATGAGGTATGGATATTGTAGGAACCATGCCCAAAGCGTCCGTAGGTGTCAAATTCCTGCTCGTCATGACGGACTATTTCACCAAGTGGGTTGAAGTGGTAGCTTACTCTCGAATCTAGGAATATGAGGTGATACAGTTCATTTAGAAGAACATCATGTGCCAGTTCAACATCCATGCGTAGACCACCTGTGATAATGGACCTCTGTTCATAGGGGTCGAAATTACATCGTTCGTAAAAGAATGGGAGAAAAAAAGGATAATAACAACGCCTTATCATCCATCAGCCAATAGTCAAGTCGAGTCCTCTAAGAAGAATCTGAAGAAATGACTCAAGAAAGCCGAGGGCAAGTGATAGGAGAAGCTACCAGGGGTTCTATGGGCCTATAAAACCACGACAAAAGCCAACATGGGGGGAAATTCCATTCTCCCTAACATACGGAACAGACGCCATGATCCCTATAGAGATAGGAGAATCCAGACTGCGACGGTCATTCGCTGAAGAAGGGTCAAATAATGAGGCTCTAGCAGCCTCACTTGACTTTCTAGACGTACGATGAAAGATAGCAATTGTACGCCTAGCAGCCCAGAAGCAGCGAGTGGAGCAGTACTATAATGCACAGACCAATTTGCGTTCCTTCAATATAGGGGACCTGGTTCTTTACAAAGTATCTCAGAACACCAAAGAGGCCAATGCAGGCAAGCTAGCTCCAAATTGGGAAGGACCACACAAAATTCGAGGCATGGTCGGAAAAAGATGCTACTTCCTAGAAGATATTGAAGGAACAACCATCCCAAATAACTGGAACATCTCTTGGCTTATGAAGTATTATTGTTGAAAGGTTAGCTAGATCGTTATACTCAAGACGTGCATTTTCTCCTTTTCTTGTTCGTTTCTTTATTGTTATTTTAATGGGCACTTAACCCTGTTGTTAATTAAAAGTTTACATAACTTTCACAGGCTCCGTGCCCTCTTAATCAATAAAACTACTATTCTACTTAGTCAGTTTTACAATTAAATCCATCTACGATCCAACTATTCGTAGCCCCCGACACAACTCAAGTTAAAGTAATGCACTCACTTTTCGTTACAAAATTTGAGTAAGCTACTAGCTCAAAACTAGATCACTTCTAGCTAAGCCACCAAGCATTATCGTACATTGAAAATGTCAATTCAACACATGTACCAATATGTCAGTGGGGTCGCCCACCCACATCATACCATTTAAGAGTTAAGCACTTGAGTGGACAAGCGCAGTCGTTCTAGCTTTAACGCAAAAATGTCCTGTTACCTACAACGGGCTAAAGACGTCCCCTTGTGGGCGCGGGCCTTGCCCTAATTTAAGTCATCTATCACAGACGCAATCCAAACCATCACTTTCTAATGCATAAAACATCATCCAACAAGCGCACATCCATTTTTAAAAGACAAATGCCCAGAAAGGCACATAAACAATGCTAGTTGACTACACTACAAGTACTATACAAGTACGCATAAAATATTGACGAGCATAAGTTTTTAGTAATATCAAAGGCATGTAGGCTTACAATATACATAAAGTTATTTTGAATGCAATACTGTTCATTACAAGTGTTCTTAAAAACTAAAAGGTTTCAAAAGGCTAAAACTGCAAGTTCCTCTAAATTTAGCATGACCATGAGCCTTCATATGGATTGTAGGTCTTGCATCAGAATCTCTCTCAGCATGCGAATGGCGACATTACCAACCCTAAGCAACAATATCATCATGCCGCTGTCTCACAGGCATAGGAAAACCAATCCAACTAAGGAATCCCTCAATAGAACGGTGGAAGAAACAATGCGTAAGACGACAGTTTTAGTCGGAACCACATTAAGAGACATCAACATGGAACCACCAGTGGTTGCGGAAGCACCATATTCCCCCTCTTCTCCTTATGATTGGAAGCTGACGCAACCTCCAAACTACAAACAAGGGTAGAGATACGTGACCGCCCTGGATGAAAGAAGATCATAGCAAGGACTTTGCCGCGTCAAGTTGTGCTATCTATAGACTATTTTTCCTATAGAGCCAAAATTTGAGCAGCTGCAGAAGTCCTGCTTGGTAGGCATTCCTCTACTGAAGAGCTCTACATGACAAGAGGAATATTACAGCAACCACTGTGTTAGGAAACGAGCACACCATAATAAGTGCACATGCCATAAAGAAGACATTCTGGAGAACGTTATTAGGATCTCAATTAAACTTCATGACTCGGGGGACTTCATTCATCCTATCATGGATGGAACAATGAAGAAAGATAACTATGGAGTTTCTCTGCTCTCTGTTTTCTCAAACACAATCCATTCCAAATTAAGAAGTTATTCTAGGAATATCAAACCAGGATCAAAGGCAAATATTTTGAAGAAGAGAAGTCGTTCTTTCATGAGAAAGTTCTATGGAGGATAATATATTTTCTGAAGAAGTTTGAGACTTCCATCTACTATGAAGGCCCTTTTATAGGCGAAATGAGATAAGGATGGAGCACGAAACGATCAATGTAATTATAGCTTGGAGATATGAAACGATTCTGCGCAGTAAAAAGCAATTATGGGAAAGGTGCATGGAATCGACATCAACCAATCAAATGAAGGTGCATAGGATTCTAGAAGAAATTAGGCATCTGTATTGGTAAAAAAGATCGTGAGTACCAAAAAGTCAGTAAGATATCCTTCCACACTTCTCTTTTGCATACCTCTTTCACTTCTTGACTGCTTACTTCAGCACTCAGCAAGTAGGGGGGACTGACTGTGTGGGTAATAATACGCCACCTATGATTACGGAGATATGAGTTCAGATGGAAATGACGAAGGCGAAGACTAGACTTAATCTAAGAGTAACTGGGCGCAGAGGATACAAGCCTGCTCCCAAGCCACGGCCTCTCAGTTGGCACTCTGGTACAACAGGATGACGGATCCGCACTATCCCTTGGAATATTTTCAAACTTGTGTCAATTGGAAAGAAAACAGTGACATTGTCATATTCCCTGCCTTAATGCAATTTAATATATTCTGAATGACAACCAAATGTTGTACTGATCTACATACCAAAGCACTTCCGCCTGCCGGATAACTTAAAGTACGACGGGACGATGGATCCGGAAAAGCATATTGTTTCATACTATACAGCCGTCAAAAGCAACGAAATCTTAGAGGAAGAAATTCAGTCTACTTTGGTAAAGAGGTTTGGCTCGACCTTGACTATGAGCGCCCTTGCTTGGAACACTCAGCTACCAATGGGCTCCATCGAGTCATTTACCCAGATGCAAGATTTGTTCAAGAAAGCACACTCTGGCGCTCGTAAGCGGGAGAAGTGTATGGAGACCATCATTGAGATTCAGCAGCATGACGATGAATTGTTAAAAGACTACCTTGAAAGGTTTTAGAGGGAATGCATGGAGCTTCCTCCAGTTCCCGACAATATTGTTGTGGTAGCCTTTGGAAAGAGCTTGAATTCCAACGGGTCGCTATTTACTAGGGAGGTAAAGTAGTGTCTAACTCAACATCCTGTGTCAACATGGAGTTCCTTACATCAGAGGTACACTGAAAACTCCGCCTGGAACCAGAACTCGAAAGTTGAACGAAGAAAGCGAGTAGAAAGTACATCCCTGGAGGGATAAGGGGACGGAAGAAGAATAAAAAGAAAGAAATGGAGCCAAGTAGGAACGGCACAGCAGGGGAGCACCTAGGGGCCCAGGTCCCAGGAGAAACGAGCCTCGCCTCGCAGCTTCTGAGATTTTAGTTTGCGAGTCAACGTCGTGGAACAGGATTCCAGTCACTTTGGCAAACTAGAGCCAACAGTACGATGGCCGCCCACCGTAAAAGGAACAACCGAGAGAAATACAACGGCCTATTGTGACTTCTATTGTAGAAACGACATGCCACAGTCGACTGTAAGACCCTGATGTTAGAAATCGAGCATCTACTAAAGGAGGGACACCTCAAGGATTTGATGGAAGAAAGATCAAGGCGGTCGAGAGCACCGGACTCTAGGGACAAACGGAACATCAACGCAATCTTCGCAACCCCGAGACCTATAGCAGCTTGGGGGAAGGTTAGAGTCATTCACTAGCCCTATTACGTTCAGCCCGGAAGACGAAGGAAAGCATCAAAATGCCCTCATCGTCCCCATAAGGGTGTCAAACCTTCAGATCAAGCAAGATTTAGTTGACCTAGTAAGCAATGTGAACATTATGCGGAGGTAGTTATTACAGAAGTTAGGCTGAAACCATCAAATGATCCCGATCCTTCATTGGATAATCGGCTTCAATGGCCTCCGCGAGGAACCTGTTGGAGAACTAGCTCTACCGGTTCATATCCCTGGTGTGACGAGCATAACCATTTTCCAGGTACTCACATGTAATATGTCATATGATTTCATCCTGGGACGACCCTGGATACATAGTGTAAAGGGAGTACCCTCAACACTCTACCTTACACGGGATTAATGACTTATGGTGTGAGCAGCCTTTGCCTGGAGAATATCCAATATCCACCATAGGACAGGACAAAGGGCCGATAGCCGAGGTAAATCTTATTTATGAGGAATCCTTCTTATACGAGACTATGGAGCGTAAGGATATAATAGAGATCGGCAAGCTAAGGGAGAGGCTGTCAGAGATGAGCAAACTAATCCACAGGGCAGCAGAACTATGGTACCAGCTCACTGAGGTATTGGTAAAGCACGAAGGACCATTGTGGCTGATACACTGGTACTTGGTATTAGCCTGGGTAAAGGTGTCATACAACTACTGAGCCAATCCAGGAAGAACATATGTTTCTGTATGTTTCAATTTCAGAAGTAGCAGGGAATGTAGTGCTCGAACAAGAAGAAGGTGGGAGACAAGAGTCCCATAAAGTATACCACTAAAGGACTTTCGTACCCGGATCAGCTTCTACCTCTGCCTGTTCAGTTTATTGTAGCTGTGCTCATGGCAACTCAGAAGTCGCGTTCATATTTTCTCAGCCATACGGTTACTGTGGTTATTGTATGCCATTACATGCCATTTTTTCCAGACCCGGGTTCTCAAAAGGGTTGGCAGAATGGGCTGAAGAACTGGGAGAATACGATGTCATTTATCAACCACGAATGGCCATCCAGTCATACGCTTTAAAAGGCTTCACCTTAGATTTTGTGGAAGAATTAACACCAAAGGCGGAGGAATCAATCCAAAATACAAGGACAATCGAGCCTGGGCACTGGGGAGTTCGTACGGACGTGGATCTCAAACGAGAAGAAGCCAACCTCAATTTTTTGTTCTAGACACCTACCGGGAAGGTCTCTACAAGGCCGCGAAAGTTCCAAGCATCGAAGCAGAATATGAAGACATAACTCAAGCTCTTGGCTTAGCCTACATATTAGGGGCCAAGGTTGTCAGCCTCTTCAATAGTTCCGAGCTGGTGTCAGTTGAGTGAATGAGGTTTTTACTACGGATGACATCTGTGCTCCAGGCCGGCAAGGAAAAACTAAAGCACTTTTGAAAAAATTTCACAAATTGGAGTTTGTCTATAAGGAGGAAATTTCAAACAAGGCTGAAGTCCTCGAGGATTCACACACTGATCAGATGACCAGCAGTTAGTGATTGAGCTGACCCCTGCAGACCTGATGAACTTTGAAGGTTCAAGCATGGGTTCCGCCTCAGAATAATGGCACACACTGATTAACTACTTGGACAAGGGAATACTCCCTGAAGACAACTTAGAAAGCAGACAGCTGCGGAGGCAGGTAATTCATTATTGTTTAATCAACGAGGATTTATACCATCGGATTGTCAGCGGTCCACAGGTTACATCTCGAGGCTCAGCACCCTTCAATGACGGAGCCCTAGCAAATACTTCCGTTCGATGATGGAAGTACAATCCTTCTCAGTATTTACTTTAATTAAGACTTTAGTTTCTTTTAATTTTGATCACAGTATTTCCATACTCATGAGTTATGTTACGGATTTTCACCCACAACAATTCAGGCTCTGCGCCCCTATTTATCAATAAACTACTATTTTACTTAGTCAGTTTTACAATTACAATTCAGATCCATCTACAATCCAAATATTCATAGCCCCATCCAGACCTAAGTTAAAGTAATACACCAACTTTTCACTACAAAAAGTAGGGTAAACTACTCGCTTAGAGCTAGATCACGTGTAGCTCAGCCACAAGGCATTATTCATAAGTTGAAACTCATCAATTCATCAAATTGCACCTAAATATTCGTGGGGACGCCCGCCCACATAGTGCCAAAAAGTCTAGAAATATTCAAGTAAACAAATAACGACGTTTTATTTTGGAATGCAAAGCTGCCCCATTTTTACATGGGCTAAAATCGTCCCATTGTGAGCACAAAACAGCCGTCTATCACATGCGTTATATAAGCCGTCAAATACCGATGCAAATGAAGCGCCCCTCAGTGTGCACGTTCGTCTTTTAAAAACACTAGTACAGAAAGGCATACAAAACATGTTGCTTAAACTACACAAGTACGCATAAAAATATTAATGGACGTTCGTTTCATTAATAACAAAGAGCCCGTAGGCTCATAATACACAATTAAGTCCTTTTTGAATACAACACTATTCAATACAGGTATTCTAAAAAACTAAATAGGCAAAAAAAACTTCTCGAAATCTGCACGGCTGAAGATCATTCATCTGGATTGTAGCTACAAGTCACTAAGCAGTTCGAAGTTCTCCCGGCATCAAGAGATATGTCAACCTGAGCAACCTTTGGCGCACAATCCCTGAAGTGACCAAGACCTGGATACCCTAATCAAATCAAGGGTCCTCGGAAACGTCGGAACACGGACACAGCCTTCCGCCATCTTGTCCGCTAAAATCGAAGAGAAACTAGAAGATCTACTTCAGCCCCTGCTGGTCAAATAGGAGTGCAGTGCCCCGCAAATCTTCAAGCACAATTGCGAGCTCATCGAAGACATGGAGGCTTAAGCTGGGACCTACCATAAGGGAGCCTCTTTCCCCGGGTATTCCACATCCAGCAGCTGATGAGGTGTTTCAACAGCAATACGGCCGAACCAAGAGACAACCTTGAACCACGAGCAGATTTAGAGCTTGGTGACTCATTAATCCGCTCATGGCTCGAAGCTATATCCTCTTTCCAGTTATGGAACAGAGCCAGGCACGCAGGCTTCAACCTTACACTGTCAAAGGAGATACCCGAATTCCAAAAATATCCTGGCGGAGAAACCTCATGACAGCTGAAAGGGCCAATCGTCCTGACTCCGCATGATGACACGCTCCGTCTAAGGATAGGGTTCACGATTACCCTAGTCAATTGTAGGGGTCGAACATAGGGACTTACACGTAACCAAGAAAAGTTGAATTCAATTGAATTCAATGAAATTAGCAAGTTAATCCTAAATTTGAAGTATAATCTAAACTATGGTAAAGTAAAGACAATTTTAAGGTAAAGTTAACAATAATAGAAAAACTTAGGATACTAACTTCACCCTAGCCCGTTAATCAAGTGGATATAGTTATATGCTTCTTCACGCTTAGGTCACCCAATAGACCTCGCTCGCATTTATCCAACTCACCCCTCTCTAGTAAGAGTCAACACTACCAACTCTTTCCCTCTCGGTGCTAAGAGTTGATGCATTAGGCACTAGCAACTAACCCCAAGTAAGGCATCCCCCTCTTGGTGTTCAACCCGTTAACTCAGGGTAAATAACTCGCACTTACCCCCGATACCCCGTCACTACAGTTTCCATTCCTAGTTTTACCCTCTCGGTGAATAATTACTACTTATTGGGGTCAACATGAGCTGTACACCTCAAGTTGTTGTAATGTAATAAAAAGTAGTGAAATGGGGCATTCCTAGGTGTTGAGAAGCTTATTATGCTATACCCATTTGATTATTGGACTAGGGTTTTATTAGCACCCTAGTTGGTGATTTAACTACTCATGCTAAGTAATGATTCAACACTTGGAAGTAATGGAATATGCATTAACTTAGTAAAGTAGTAATGATTCTTACAAATAATGATGTTTTTCACAATACAAGGAAACTTGACCAAGGGTTTTGGTATTTTTTCCTTATCTTGCCTCTCAAGTAAAGTGAAATGTGAGATATTCTCAAAAACCTAATTCTAGCGATATATAGTGTTTGCTAAAATTAATTTTAGAAATGCCATTTTCAGGTTGGCCTGGGGCCCTTTTGCCAAAGGGCTGAGTTTTGGTGCTGAATTGATAGAAAAAGGGTTAGTATGAGAGAGCGACCGCACTTTGTTGAGCGACTGCCTTTTTTCCTTCTCCAAGAGAGGGCTGCACGGCATAGCATCATGTGGTCGCATCTTTTCATATCAGCCTCTTCTCACAAAGGGTGATGGGCGACCGCCCTTAACACATGCATTCACATCTTCTTCTTATCAGCTTCTCCTTTGTAATGTAACATGGGCTCTCGCCCTTGACATGGACGATCGCATCTTCTTATGGCTTCCTTATTCTTAGCTTTCCTGCAAAGGGTTGGGCCCTCTTTAGTGCCCAGTTGGGTACTCAGCAGGTATGCACCTCCAGAGAAGGGGCGGTCTCCCCTAACATGGGCGGCCGCCACTTCAGTGTTTCTGCAGCTTCTTTAATTTTGATCACTTTTCTTGGGTATTCATGCTATTTTGGTTTCTTCCTTTCCTTGCAGTGTTCAACACCTGAAACCAAGAAAAATACATTAAACTTTCCTATAGATTGGCTACTTTTGGACTCAAAGACAAGGGTTTAAGCGAGTTAAAGTAAGCAAAATTCTCACGCATCAACTCCCCTAAACTTAAGTCTTTGCTTGTCCTCAAGCAACCAATCTCTACCCAAGAGTAGTGAAGCACTTTCAAGACTAGCATACAATGAAACTAAGTTCCATTTGCACTCTTTTCAAAATCTTTGAAGTTCATCAGGCACCAACACACATTCATACTCATGAACACTTGACAAGTTAGTTTAAACTACTTCACAAGTTTTATAATGATCCAAGGATGACATAGAGCTTCAAGTGTGGATTTGGTTCATCAACCAACTCACTTGGTATCACACCTCTTTTCAAGTCAAACTCTCATCTCTCATATCATCACTTGCTTCCAAAGAAAGTAGTCCTTATCTCACAGTCAAATTCAAATCAAGGACTTAAGGAATTAAGTACTCACATACCAAAGAATGGTCACGGGTTGAGTCAAAGGAACCATAGTCTTTCCCATTTTGTGATTCTCCATTAATGGAGAGGTGCCAAACATAGGATCAAATAGGACTTGTTTAAGCTTGTAATGAAGGCTCGGGGCTAGGTGCGGTATTTTAGGCACAACTCACAATTCGCTTTGAACATAAGTTGAACAAGTTCTAGACCTCAACTCAAATATGTGAACCCACCATCTAACCTCACGCATATGCAAGTGGGCCACTCAAGACAAAAACTCGACTCTCCAAAAGGCTTGCACTTGTAATGTCTTAATAGTCCACTAGGAACCATACCAATGACTCCAAAACAATAAAAGGACTAGAGTCATCAACCAAGACCACATACTTACCAATTGGACACTCCACAACTTGTCTTATGCCATAAAATCAAAATGGGATGTTGGTACTTCATGAGACTTTCATAGCACAACCACAAGGCATTTTGTAAAAGCTAATATTCACATTACTTGGTTCAAACAACCACTTCCAGAACGAACCAAGAAAAGAAAACTGAAAGCTTATTTAAAACGAAATTTTTTTAAGGAACTTATCTAAATATGCGAAAGGAAAGTAACATGCACTATATATAAGCAAAAAGAGGGACTCAAATTCAATCATGTCATCATAAAACATCCTAAAAATAAAAGAAATTATACAAAATATTATCCACAACATTAATGAATTTGAATCCCCTCCCCGAAACATAAAACTCTCGCATCGTCCCCGAATGCGAAGTAAGCATAAAAATAAGCACAAGTGGGGATAAGAAGGGACTCCCTGATCATTCTTCCACAATGTTCTTGCCTTTGCCTTCCACCTAGTGGAGGCTGTACTGGTGGGGCCTCTCTTCTTTCTTGCTCCTCTGCAGCAGTCTCCAAGGACCTCTCAGTAGCAATCAACATCTCTACATCCTCTAGCTTATGATAAGGGGGGCAAGTCTGCATGGGTATGTCAGCAGACTCCTGGCCATCATCAACAGCTCTATCCAGTATAGCCTGCCTGTGAAAAAGTTCCTCCTCTGTTGTAAGCCCATCAGTAGGCTCTGTGGGAATCTGCTCCTTTACTCTTTCTTTTCTTCTTCTCTTCCTGCTACTTACAGGCTTCTCAGGCTGAGTGGTAGAGGCATTGTCAATGAAGTCCTGCACTTTCTTCTTCAGCTCCACCTGATCCTCCCCTACTTTCTTGACCCTGGCATCCAAACTCTTCAGAGTCTCTCCCTGAGTCTTCATTTCCTCCAACATCTTTTTTAGAGTTTCATCATTGCTTTCATCTCCTCAGAAGAGACAACAGGCTCAGAGGTTGTAGTATCTCCTTTGGAGGGGTTATGACCCACCTCAAACTAATACTTAATTTAACCTAGTTTCATATCCACAGTTTTCACCCACATATAGATGTCAGTCACCTCTTCTGGGGTCAGTGCTACTGGAGGTCAAGGAGGTGCAATAGTAGATGGGGAAGGATCAGATGTACCTATGGAGGTGAATGGAATGGAAGCTAGAGGCATTGCTTGTGAAGTGCTTTCTACCTTTCTTGAAGCTTTTGCACTGGGCTTCTTCAGGTTGTCAGGGCCTTGCACATCATACAGTCTCCATTTCAAGATTGGCTCAATTGTCTTATCTATTTCATACTCTTTGATTTTTAATGATCAGAAGTATTTTGTGAAAGTGTTTGGAAAGGGAAAATTTTTGGAATTTCTTTTTGCCGCTGTCCAAATGCTTTCATTCATTACCATGCCTACATTAACTATCTTCCAAAGAAGGATGGTAGTAATCAGGACTCCCCTATACAAAGTACATTTGTTATTATTTGTGGATGGAATAAGCCTTGAGCATATGATGGATTTCCATCACTTGCCTCAAACCTCAATGTTGATCTTTTAATGATTGCTCCCTTCTTCATCCATGCAGAAGTTTCTTCATAAGCAATGCTGTTTGCAAACATAGGCTTGAGATCTTGTACACCCTTGACTTTCCATTCCAACCAGAATGTGGGAGTCTTGTGAGGCAACCCTAGAAACTTGTTAAGAGCTTATGGACTGAAGTCCACTTGTTGTCCTCTTAGTAATACCTCAAACTTATCTGGTTTAGCATAAAACTCTCTGATCAGTGTCTCATTTCCAGATGGTAGGTCATCAGTTAACCAGTCTTGCCAACCTCTCTTCAGAATATGCATTAAGAACCCTTTTGTTGAATCTATCCATGTCATGTAATATGATAGGCCTTTCTGCAATTAAGGACCTTTCTTTCCTCCCTTCTATGTAATCATAATAGGCTTGCTTTGTAACAAAGCTTTCATCCCAATTTGGTGGCAAGGGGGTCTACCACTGATCACTGTGATTATTCTGTTGGATAGGAGAGGGTGTAATGGTTTCTCCTCTTGTACTTCATCTTCCTCAGCTTAGTATTCTCCTCTAGATGCATTGCCTTCACTGTTTTCAGAGTCCATCCTTTCATCTACTTGGGAGGAAGACGAGGAGGACTTGGCCTAGGCCTCATGCTTAGAACTTTGTTGTTGTTCCGCTCCCCTCTCATGCCTTTGTTTTGCTCTGACTTCCCTATTACTTTTTCTACGAGCCAAGGGAGTGTCATCAGAGTTTTTATCTTGGGAGACAGTGGGTGATACAGGAGAAGTCACCATTGCCCATGCTCATCTGCCTGCTTTGTTATTGCCTCTTTTTGGAAAGGCTTCCCAGTTCCCCTTCCAAGGGCAGGAGGTTGGTTAGTGGATCATCTCCCTATCCTTTGTGAATTTGTACCTCTTGATCTTGCTATTTAATCCTGTTTAAGCAAAGGGGAAATATTTTAGAAGTAGCCTAAAGCGATAGGCATTAAGTGCAAATGGAAGCTCAAATATGCTTCAGAAAATAGGTTAAAAGGGCAGGGGCATGTGTAATAGACAGCCGCCTCTTGGTCCAACACTTAGTCCAATGGGCGGAAGTCTCATGATTGGGCGGCCTCCTCTTCAGCAAAGGGCGAGGGACTCTAAGAGGTACCCAAAGTCCTGAGAGGTGCATTTTTGACACTTAGCCAAATTCTTGGCAAGTTCAGAAGGGCGGCTGGCTCATGAATGGGCAGCCTCCAAATACACCTTCTTTCAATTTTATGAAGGTGGGAGGCTACCTAACCTGCAGGGGCACCCAAAAAGGTGCTCAAACTTTAGAAAGGTTCCTTTTCTATACTTAAAAAAATTTTGGGACTTTAGGCAAAGGGCATCAGCCTCCGGAAGTGACGCCCCGCCTAATCTTAGGCACTCTCTTTTCAAACAGATGGTCATATGAGACAAAAGGGGTGGCCGCACAAACAAGGTGCGGCCTTTGTCTCATCACCATAATTTTGGTAGTTGGAACCATATGAAAGGGTGGTCGCTTGAGAGAGGCGACCGCATGTTCATGAACCATCAGTAGTTCAAGTGGCTGACTTGGGAAGAACAGGCAACCACCCAGCAATGCTATAGTGAGGGTGCGGGTGTTTAGATTTCAAACATTATAGCACAAACAAGTTCACAACTACCTATTTTTATTTCTCTCTTAAGGCTACAACACTCTCAAGCTTCAAGAATTCAAGATAATAACATGTACGCTCACCCTTCCCCCAACCATCCTATGCATGTTTTT
Source organism: Petunia axillaris subsp. axillaris (assembly GCA_029990575.1). NCBI lineage: Eukaryota > Viridiplantae > Streptophyta > Magnoliopsida > Solanales > Solanaceae > Petunia > Petunia axillaris. The sequence goes on along the minus strand of JARKNS010000001.1, from coordinate 2,706,183 downwards.
GGTATTTTGGGGTTTTAACATTTAATCTAAATCCTACTCTTAAAATGTTTTAAAAATTAAATTAAAAAGTAAAAATAAAGTAGAATTGAAAGGCGTACCAGAGAGCTGATGTGTTGGAATGAAGTAAGTGATTTGTTGTAAAGTGAGTAGGTAAAGGGCTCCAATGATTGGGAAAAATGGGGGTGCCGGCGGTTAGGGTTTCATATGAGAATAGTGCGAAGGAGAAGAAAAGGAGCCCCCAGGGTTCCTTCTATACCCTATAACCACGTAACCATTAGAAAGAGAAGGGCGCCCGTCTCTTACAAGGGCGGCCGCCTCTTACAAGGGTGGTCGCCTATACACGGGCTCTTTATCCAGGCGATCTTTGAGAAACAGTAGGTCGCATAAGTGGTGGGCGACCGCCTGTTGGCACTTATTCTTCACACTTGAGAAAAAGGGCGGCCAACACTGAATATGCGGTCAATAAGGGCGCTCAAAGTCCAGAGAGCTCCATTTCGACACTTAGCCAAACTTTTTAGGCTTAAGAGGAAGGGCGGTCGCGTCTTGAAGGGGCGACCTCCTTGTCAAAAAAGGCCTCCTACTCTGCATGTGCGGCCAAAATGGGCGAAAAAAGTCCTAAGAGCCTCACATTTCATACTTCGAAAAAATTTCGAATTTTTTGAAAATGGGTGGTCACCCTTTTTTAGAGGCGACCGCATGTTCTTGGCTCTTTTTTTCCTTCCTTTTTCTCTTTTACTTACTCACCTAAGGGGCGACCGCCCAAGCATGGTGCGGCCTCCCTGTTACCTGTGAGGTCCTGCATTTCTCAATCTCACTCCAGCTGCAACTCATCTTTGACACCTACAAAACAACAACTGATTAGCTAAAAACCTTGGGTTGCCTCCCAAGAAGCGCCTTAATTAATGTCGTGCCACGACATCGACCCATTAACTCAAGGATCAATCAAGAAAACCAAGGCCACCACCTTGGTGCCTTCAACAACTCCCAAATAATGCTTCGCCTGGTGCCCATTTACTCTAAAAAATTTTCCATCTTCACCTTCCAAATCAAGGGCATCATAGGGAGAAACACCAACTTTGAATGAGCCACTCCATTTCGACTTCAACTTTCCCGAAAACAATTGGAGCAGGGAATTAAGCAACAACACAAGGTCTCCCACCTCGAATTCCTGATTCTAAATCTTTTTATCCTGTCTAATCTTCATTTTCTCCTTTTACAACAAAGCATTCTAATAAGCCTTGAATCTCATTTCATCTCTTTCATTCGATGCCTCCATTCGAGACTTTGCGGTTACCTCCCATTCTAAGTTCAACTTTTTCAAAGCGCACTGTTAGCGTGAATAAGCTTAGAGTTTTGACTGATGACTAAGGAACATATCCAAGGACGTGTTTCTTTAGATCACTGCAGCTGAATAAATAAATATGCAAAATCAATTAAGCAGGAAAATTAATTGTTATCCTAAAATCTAGTGTTTATCTTAATAATCATGCAGAGATGTACAAGATAGAAAAAGATTGCATAAGATTGGGATAAGGCTTGAAGATTTAGGCTATCAAAGCAAGGAGTTCAATTAGGACTCAAACACTTGAAGGGCTTTGGAGTTCTAATTGCTCAAAACTTCTCAAGATCTCAAGTCTATAAATTGAGATGCATTTCAGCTGTTGAAGATACACACAAATACAGAGAGTTTAGAGCTATAACATTGAAGTCATTCTAAAGTGTATTTGAGCAATTGTCTAGCTAAAGAACCTGTTCCTTAGGTTGAGTCTTGTTGTTCTCAATCTTAGTTCATTTGCAGTAGGATCTATCGAGTTGTGTTGTTTACTTTCATATAAGTCTTTGTAAGAGTACAGATTATTCAAGTCCTGTACTTGGAGAAACATCACTGATTGTGAAAGGGGTCACTATAGGATAAGAGTTAGTCCTAAGTTAGTAAGAAGAAAGTCTTGTAACCAAGTAAGTCTTTCAAATAGTGAAGTTGAAATCCTACTTGAGAGAATAGGTTGTGGTTTTTTAATCCCAAATCAAAGGGATTTTTCCGCGCTAAAATTCAATTTTCATTTACTTACTTTTACATATTCCGCACTTAAGTAGTAAAGGAACACATAGAAGAAATTGGTCCTTCAGTAGTGATGTGTCTTGGAAACTAGCAATTGGTATCAGAGCGGGTTATCCTTGAAGAGGCTAACACCTTAAGATTAGAATGAGTGCACCACAAGGAAACTCTGAGGGTCAGTCCACTGTTAGGCCACCGTTGTTTAATTGTAAGTACTACTCTTGGTGGAAAGAGAGAATGAGGGATCACCTACAAGCTGAAGATTATGAACTGAGGGACATAATCACTCAGGGTCCCATTATTCCTATGAAGAAGGATGTTGCAGGCAAAGATTTTCCTAAACCTAGGAAGAAAGGCAATGGTTAAGACTTGAAGCAATGGGAGAAAAAAATGTCAGGGCTAAGAAATGTCTTATCTATTGACTTGGTCCTGATGAATACACTAGGTTTCAAGGTTGCTCCACTAGTAAGGAAATTTGGGATGCATTGTAGGTTGCTCATGAAGGAATCAATCAGGTTAAAAGATCTAAAAGTACACTTCTCTTTGCTGAATATGAAAATTTTAAAATGAGAGAAGGAGAAAGAATTTCTGAAATGTGCAATAGGTTTAATGCTATTGCAACTGAACTTACCTCTCTTGGAAGAATCTTAACTGTAGAAGGTAGGGGTGAAAAGATCTTGACTAGGGTACTTCTAGATTCTTGGAAAATTAAGGCATGTGCCATCATTGAAAGCAAGGATCTTAGTACTCTCTCCTTAGATGAACTTATAGGTAATCTAAGAACATATGGACTAAGTAAGAAAGTCAAGAACATAGGAAAATTAGTTAAAATGAACCTGAATTTGCTTTATCTGCTAATAACAATTTTGTTGATGATGAGAAGGAACTGGTCCTTATAGCTAGAAGTGTCCAAAGATTCCTTAACAAGAAGAAGGGATCTAGTGAACAAGGTAGATCTTCTGACATGAAATAAGGAGGAGTGCTTCCAATATGGAAGCATGGAGCACTACATTAGCAAATGTCCAGTCATGGAAGAAGAATGGAGAAAGAAGTATGTTAATAAAGTAGGCTAAGGAACAGTTCTGAAAGAAAAATGAATCTCCCAAAGCTATGGTTGGAGGTTGGGAAGACATTGATGATGAACAGGTTGATGATGATGTAGATGATGAACTTGCACTAATGGCTCTTGGAGATTCTGACAATGAAGAAGATGTTGAAGCATTTATTTCTCAACTCAAAAATAATATAAGAGGTATACCTTGAGAGAGGATAGTCAAAATATTTCACATTGTGTTAGATGAACTTAAGTCCTTAAGTAATGTGAAATATCAAATGCATGATGAGATTTAATGTTTAGGAACAAAATACAAGAAAACTGTGGTAAAAACTGACTCTTTGAAAAGAAAAACAGCATGCCAAAAGAACAGGTCCTTCCACTTGAATCAACTGTTCATGAATTACAAAATTTAAGTTTATAAATTGGTACAGTTGATAAAGGTAAGGACAGTGCAAATTTTCATCAACCTATTGTTGAAGAGAAGTTAAAAGTGACATTTGATGAACTGTACAAGAAAAATGAAAAGATAAGAGCTTTGGAAGAGGACTTGATAAAAACCAAAGATGAACTGAAGAAAACTGTCAAATGGAACAAGTTCTTTGAAGCATTACAATGGCTACATGAAAATCAGAGTAATAATAGGAAAAGTATTGGGTTTATGAAATCCCAATCATTTTCCACATGGGATCCAAAGAGCAAGTACCTGACTCTTCCTGAAAATTGGCTATGCATACGCTATGGGAACACTAGTCACTTTAACAAAACTGTCAAGCTTTGGAAAAAGCTACACGAAGGAACACGTCTTATAAACCTGTCCAGAAATATGTGGCTAAGAAAATTATTCACACAAAGAAAGCATTACCAGTCTGGGCTAAAAGAATGTGATTCATCCTTTTTCTCTAAGAAAGAAACCCAGACTAGTTTGGGTTCTTAAAGTTAACCCCTGAATTCTTTTGCAGGCTAGAGTGAAAGTAAGGAACCACAAATGGTACAGGGACAGTGGTTGCTCCAGGCATATAATAGGACATAAGGAACTGTTCCTTTCACTCTCAACTTTTCAAGGAGGAAGTGTTTCCTTCGGTAATAATAAGAAAGGGGAAATTATTTGCATTGGAAAGGTAGGTAGTTCTGATTCACATATCATTGATAATGTTTTTCTGGTAAATGGACTGAAACATTTTTTACTAAGCATATCTCAATTGTGTGACAAAGGTAAAAATGTGAACTTTTCTTCTACTAGTTTTTTAGTGACTAACCAAGCATCTGGAGAGATCATTTTGTAGGAAAATAAATATGGAAACATCTATAAGGAGGATCTTCTATCACTAGCTGATGGGAGTATGAGTTGTTTAAGTGTAATGCAAAATGATCCCCTCCTGTGGCACAAAAGACTTGGTCATTCTAATCTTTCACAATTGAACAAACCAGTTTCTAAGGACTTGGTGATAGGTCTTCTTAACATCAAGTTCAAGGAAGAAAAGGTTTGTAATGCTTGTGCTAGGGGGAAGCAGGTAAAGTCATCCTTTAAACCTAAGAAACAGGTCAGTACTACCAAACCTTTCGAACTGGTCCATATGGATCTTTGTGGACCAGTGAGAACAATGAGTCGTGGGGGTAAGAAATATTTTATGGTACTAGTTGATGATTATTCTAGATTTACATGGACTATATTTCTTGCATCAAAGGAAGAAGCATTTAATGCATTTTCAATATTTGCTATGAAAATTCAAAGAACACTAGATAGTCACATTGTTGCTATAAGGTCAGATCATGGTATTGAATTTGAAAATCAAATGTTCTTTAATTTCTGCAATGAAAATGATATTGATCATAAGTTCTCTTCACCTAGAACTCCACAATAAAATCGAGTAGTTGAAAGGAAAAATAGGACCTTAGAAGAAATGTCTAGGACCATGTTAATATCCGGAAACCTTCCACAAAGTTTTTGGGCTGAAGCTATTGATACTGCTTGCTATATAATAAATAGATGCATGACAAGGCATTGTTAGAAAAGACCCCCTATGTGTTACTTAAAGGAAGAAAACCTAATATTTCACATCTTAGGACTTTTGGTTGCAAATGTTTCATTCATAATAATGAAAAGGATTGCCTTAGAAAAATTTGATCCTAGAAGTGATAATTGAGTCTTTATTGGTTATTCATTACATAGCAAGTCATATAGAGTATTAAATAATAAAACTATGAAAATAGAAGAAAGCATGCATGTTAAGTTTGATAAATCTGACAATCTATCTCAAGAACAGGTACATGAGGATGAAGAAATTGGAATATTGAGGCATGGTGAACCTGTTCCTCAACAATTGCAATATGTGTCAGGTGAATCAGTGGGAGGTGAATCACAAGGAACTGTTCCTTTAACTAAAACTGGTAAGGGTGGAACAGAAATAGGGGGAACAAGTGTTACTTATAACCCTCAAGCTAGAAATGCTACTACATCAGGAATTGTTCCTCAGCATGAACACTCACAGAATGGACTGATGCTAAAGCCTTACAGATATCAAAGTTCATATCCTGTGGATCAGATAATTTCAGACAAAGCCGCTGGAATTCAAATAAGATCTGCAGTCAAGAATCATAATCTGTGTGCTTTTAGTGCCTTCTTATCTCTTGTTGAAACCAAAAATATAAAGGAGGCACTGAAGGATGCAGATTGGATCAATCCTATGTAGGAGGAGTTGAATCAATTTCAAAGAAGCCAAGTTTGGCATCTGGAACATAAGCCAAGGAACATGTCCATTATAGGAACTAAATGTGTTTTCACGAACAAACTTGATGAGGATGGCATGGTAACCAGAAATAAGCCAGATTAGTTGTTCATGGATATAACCAAGAGGAGGGCATTGACTATGATGAGACTTTTGCTCCAGGTTCAAGATTGGAAGCAATAAGACTTCTTATAGCCTTTTCTACTTAAATGGATTTCACCCTACATCAAATAGATATTAAGATTGACTTTTTGAATGGCTATTTGAAGGAAGAAGTGTATGTCTAACAACCACCAGGTTTTGAGAATGAACAGCTCGCTGAACATGTCTACAAATTAGACAAGGCTTTGTATGGACTCAAGCAGGCACCAAAGGTTTGGTATGAAAGGTTATGAAAGTTCCTGCTTCAGTATGGATATAAAAGAGGTAAAATTAATAGCACACTGTTCTTCTTAAAAGAAAAAAGTAAACATCTTTTAATTATGTAAATTTATGTAGATGATATAATCTCTGGTGCTACATGTAGAAACTTAAGTAAAGGAATTTGCAAGTTTGATGGGGAGTGAGTTTGAAATGAGCATGATGGGTGAACTCAATTTCTTTTTGAGTTTAAAAATCAAGCAAACTTCAAATGGAACTATGATCTACCAACAAAAATATGATAAGGAATTACTTAAAAAATTTGACATGGACAATGCTAAGGAAATTGATACACCAATTGCCACTGCCACTAAGCTAGAAGTTAATGAACATGGTAATTCAGTCGACCAAAAAATTGTATAGAGGCATGATTGGTTCTTTGCTCTATCTAACTGCTAGTAGGCCTGATATTGTTTTTGGTGTTAGTTTGTGTGCTAGATTTCAGTCAGATCCTAAAGAATCACACTTGAAAGCTATTTAAAAAATTTTAAGGCATTTGAAAAGGAACAAGTTCCGTGGTTCTTTGCTATCCTAAAGGTTGAAATTTTAATCTTGTTGGATACACTGATGCTGACTATGTAGGATTTCTTGTGGATAAGAAAAGTACCTCAGGTATGGCACATTTTCTTGGTGAATGTTTGGTTTCATGGGGAACCAAGAAACAAAATTTAGTGGCTCCACTGCAGAAGCTGAATATGTGGCAGCTGCCTCATGTTGTGCTCAATTTGTTGTGGATAAAGCAACAATTACAAGATTTTGGTATTGATGTAGGAACTGTTCCTATCTATTGTGATAACACTAGTGCAATAAACATAACTAAGAATCTAGTGCATCACAAAAGAACTAAACACATTGACATAAGGCATCATTTCTTGAGGGACAATTATGAGAAGGGGTTGATCACTATTGCTTTTTGTCCTATAAACAAATTGCAGATATTTTTACAAAAGTATCAAGCAGAGATCATTTTGAAAGGAACAGGTTAGAATTAGGAATGATTAAGTTCACCTAAGTCTACTTAACTTTACTTCATAAATTGGCTAGAATTATTGGTCTAAGAATGAAGTATTTAAGTCATTTGAACTCTCTACTCAGTTTCATATTTAACTGTATACTCTATGCCATGATTTCTACTTAAAGTTTGCTAAATTTTAATAATGTTACCCTTATGTTCTTAGAATTTCAGATTGTGCAATTTGATTGAAATTAGGTATGGGAACTGTTCCTTGTCACATTCTCAGGTATGTACTACTTTATTATTCAGAAATTATTAGAGTTTGAAGGTCATAGGTAATTAGATGAGTTTAAATCCCACTCAAACTCTATCTCTTTGAAATCAGTCCCATCAAGGAACTGTTCCACACTTCATCTCCCACTTGAAATCTTAATCATAATGGCTATATTTTGTAACATTCAAGAAACCTAATTAGTCTGGAACTCTATTTAATCAAGGAAGCTGAAAAGTAATTCATTTTACAGTCCATCTCTATCACTATCCTTTACTTCTATATAAACTCTTAAGCTTTCATCTCATATTCTCATTTAAGCTTCCAAAATTTCAGAAAGAGTGATTAATTATCTTCTAAAGCGTATAATTGCAATGTCTCTCTCACATGAAAATACTTCACCCACCCCTACCACTGAACAACCACTAGTTACAAACCCTACTTCACCCATGCAAATAAATTCACCACACCCAGAAAACCAAAACCCTTAAAATTCGAAACCTGAAATTTAGGAGGAATGATCAGGTCTATCTATTGCTGAGACATTGGAACAAATGGAGGACTCCTCTAGGACTATGATCCTGTATCAATTTAAGGTAAATTATGTTGAACCTCTTAATGTTGTTGATGATAAGGACGAAGAGGTAGAAAGGTTAGGGTTGTCTGTTCCAGAGAGTGAGGGTGAAAATGAGGCTATGAGGGGTATAGATGCTCCCATGCATGAGTCTTTTGGGTCTCCAGAGGTTGTTTTTAGAGCACCCATGGATGATGAAGAAATGGTGGATCTTGATGAGACATCAGTTACAGTGATAGGCCTATTATAAATTTAATCAATGTAAGAGGAATGAAAAGAAAATTGGCAAAACAGGGGCCTGTTAATCCTAAAGAACTGAAATAAATGCTAGGTTTAAAAGATCAGTGATAGCTATAAACCTGGACATAAGAAGAAAAGACAAAGGGAAAGCTTTACTAAGGGTAAGGAACTGTTCTTTCTACCCAGACTCCTGCTAGTGGGGTTAGGAGAACAAGAAGTTCTGTGAAAGATGCTGATGCAAAAATATCTGAAGCTCTTGAAAGAAGCAGGAAAGGTAAACAAATACAGGTTCCTCGGCTTGTTGTGCTAGTTGAGGACTCTAAGGAGGAAGTAGAAGAAACCTTTCCTCTGACCATAAAAATAAGAACTTCTCAAAGGAATTCTGCAAAGACTGATGAGAGGTCTTCTAGTACTGGTCATGTTTCTAAGAGAACAAGATCTTCTAGGAGAAGATGACAGTAGTGATTCTGAGGATAATGTTGACAACAAAGGAGATGATGCTGAAAGTGAGAGTGAGAAGGAGGAGGCAGCTGGAAAGGTTGTGCACACAGATTTTGACAAAAGAAAGTTGTTCAAAGGTAGGGTGCTTGCTGATGTGGAAGAAGGGGGGATGGTTTGGCTATTGCAAAAATTGGTGAAATAAGGCTGGAAGAACATAATCCTTAAGATCAGAGGGAAGTTGGCCAGAGATAAGGTGGTTGAATTTTTCTTCAACTGCTCTATTGATGAAGGCAGAATCAACAGTTCAGTGAATGGAAAGGATATTTCCTTTGATGTACAAGAACTGAGAGAACTGTTTGATATCCCTTTTGTGGGCTATGATGATTACATTAAGGGTGACTAGCCTGACCTAACAAATTTTCCTACTGCCTTGGAGATAACATGCAAGTTTGCTGAGAATCCTCAAGAGGAGAAACCAAGGGCAGTGGAAAAATGTGAGATGCAACCAGAGCACCAACTTCTGTTTGAGTTTGTTAATAAAATCATATTCCCTAGGCAAGAAAAAAGAGGACTAGCCAATTTCTTGACACTGAGAAGTAGATTAATTGGCCCATGTTTATGGTGTATTTGATCACTATAGTGGTGACTGGGAAGAAGTAAAATGCTCTTACTTTTGGGTTCATTCTTACTTACATGTTTGACAAGTTGGGCATTCCTTTGAAGGATTTACAGAATGCAACCAAGAAGGAAAGATTTGGGGCACTTACACTGATTAGTTGTGACATGACTATCAATGCTGAGCCTACTTTGCTTGGAACTTCTAAAGGGCCACAGAACAATAAGGTTAGGGCTTTAAGGCAACAGATTGGTGTGAAAGCTGTTGAGATTAAGAGGTTGGAGGAAGAAAGGGACTTCTGGAAAGCTGAGGCTGCTAAGACAAAAGAAACAAATGAAGGGATGCTCAGTAAAATATTTGAGTTGCTGCAGGAAAAATCTCAGGGACCTGGTCCTTCTACCACCTGATTCCCAAAGCCAAAAATCTATCTTTTGTCCAGTGGGATTTAGATTAGTTCTAATTTCCTAGTCTTCTTGTCTTTAGTTTTTGACTAGTTTAGCAATAATTTCTTTAGTTTGTTTCCCCTGGTTAAAAATCTTTTTGTTTATGATGTCATATCTTCGATGACTAATATCATTTCAATGTAGTTGTTTTTGTTGGATTAAGTTTGCATTTTGAGTTGCCTAAATGGCTATGAGTTGCTTGTTCTATTGTTTAGTTAATTATGACTTATGCAACCTTTTCAATAATGCCAAAAGGGGGAAGATTAAGTACTGATTTTGCTTGTGATATTTATAACCAGAACCTTATCCTTAATGATAAAATTGATTTCTGCTAATGTTGCTTGCAAGCTATGGTTCAGGACATTAAGGATACGAAACAAAGTCTATGACTTGTCATCATCAAAAAGGGGAAAAATGTTAGCTTGAATAAGCTTGGAGTTTTCACTGATGACTAAGGATCAGATCCAAGGATGTATTCCTTTTGATCACTGCAGCTGAATAAATAAATATGCAAAATCAATTAAGAAGGAAAATTAATTGTTATCCTAAAATCTAATGTTTATCTTGATAATCATGCAGAGATGTACAAGATAGAAAAGATTGCATAAGATTGGGATAAGACATGAAGATTTCGGCTATCAAAGCAAGGAGTTCAATTAGGACTCAAACACTTGAAGGGCTTTGGAGTTCTAATTGCTCAAGACTTTTCAAGATCTCAAGTCTATAAATTGAGAAGTATTTCAGCTATTGAAGACATGCACAAATACATAGTTTTTAGAGCTATAACAATGAAGTCATTGTAAAGTGTATTTGAGCAGTCATCTAGCTATATGGAACTAAGTGAAGAACATACTCCTTAGGTTGAGTCTTGTTGTTCTCAGTCTTAGTTTATACGTAATAGGATCTATCGAGTTGTACTATTAACTTTCATAGAAGTCTTTGTAAGAGTACACATCATTCAAGTCCTAGGTTAGTAAGAATGAAGTCTTGTAACCAAGTGAGTCTTTTAAATAGTGAAGTTGAAATCCTACTTGAGAGAGTAGGTCGTGGTTTTTTGGATCCCAAGTCAAAGGGGTTTTCCACGCTAAAATTCAGTGTTTATTTACTTTTACATATTCCACACTTAATTAGTAAATGAACACATAGAAGAAACTAGTCCTTCTGTAGTAGTGTGTCTTGAAACTATCACCCACAATGCCTTGTATTCAAGCTCAATAGGGAGATGATAAGCCTTTCCAAATACCAATCAATAAGGAGATATACGTATTGGAGTTTTGTTAGCCGTCCTATAAGCCCAAACTGCATCATCCAATTTCTTGGCCCAATCCTTCTGGTTAGCATTCACAACTTTAGCCAAGATTTGTTTGATTTTCCAGTTAGACACTTCCACTTGTCCACTAGTTTGTGGATGATAAGGAGTTGCGACTTTGTACTTGACCCCATACATCTGAAGGAGTGTGTCAAATATCTTGTCCCAAAAACGAGAACCACTATCACTAATTATTACTCTAGGAGTGCCAAACCGAGTGAAGATGTTCTTTTTCAAGAATGTCGTGGCACTTCTTCCTTCATTGTTTGGTAGAGCCACCGCTTCTACACGCTTAGTTACATAGTCAACGGCTACCAAGATATACTTCATCCTACAAGAGCTTGGGAATGGACCCATGAAATCAATACCCCACATATCAAACAACTCTACCTCCATCATAGGATCTTTGGGCATTTCATGCTTTCTTGACACACCTCCCCCTCTTTTGCATTTATCACAACGTTTCACAAATGCATGGGCGTCTTTATAGTTGGTTGGCCAATAGAAACCACACTCCAAGCTCTTGAGGTGGTTCTGACACCACCATGATGCCCACCATAAGATGAAGAATGGCATCCATTAACAACCTCCCATTGCTCAATTTCTGGAACACATCTTCGAATCATCCCATCCGCATAAATTTTGAACAAATATGGCTCATCCCAATAATAGTGGCGAGCATCTTTCATGAGCTTTTTCCTTTGGTTGTATGAATATTCATCGGGCAAATCTTCACTTACCACGAAATTAGCAAGCTCCGCATACCATGCTATTTTCTCCTAGGAAACTGCAAGAACCCTCTCATCCGGAAAAGAATCATTGATTTCATCATCTTCACGAGGTCTCCTCTCTTCTTCCAATCTTGACAAGTGGTCCGCCACTTGATTCTCGGTGCCTTTTCTTTCCTTAACTTCAACATAAATTCTTGAAGCAATAATATCCACTGAATCAAGCGGGGTTTGGAATATTTCTTCCTCATCAAGTATCGGATGGCCGAATGATCGTGTGGACAACCATCTTAGAGCCCATCAAACAAGCCCAAAATTTTTCAAATGCAAACACTACAACTAAGAACTCCTTCTCGGTGACCGAGCAGTTCAATTGGGCACCATTCATGGTTTTACTAGCATAGTAAATAGGATGAAAGATCTTTCCAATTCTTTGACCCAACACGGCACCAAGAGCTGCATCACTTGTATCACACATCAAAAGAGTAAATCCCAATTTGGACTCACAATAATGGGTGCGGTAGTGAGCCTTCTTCTCAATTCTTCAAATGCCTTAAGGCATGCATCATCAAACACAAACTTTGCTTCCTTCTCAAGTAGCTTGCATAAAGGTTGGGAAATTTTGGGGAAGTCCTTGATATATCTTATATAAAAATCGGCATGACCAAGGAAACTTCTCACTCCCTTCACGGTGGTGGGAGGTGGAAGCTTGGATATAACATCAAGTTTGGCTTGATCCACCTCTATTCCATGCTTGGACACTTTGTGCCCCCAAAACAATCCTTTCTTCTACTAAGAAATGGAATTTCTCCCAATTGAGTACCAATTTGGTCTCTTCACATCTTTCAAGTACCAAATCTAAGTTGTGCAAGCAATCTTAAAATGAGTCACCAACCACGAAAAAGTCATCCATGAATACTTCTAAGAAATTCTCAACCATATCATGAAACAAAGCGAGCATACACCTTTGAAAGTGGCGGGTGCATTGCAAAGACCAAAGAGCATCTTCTTGAAAGAAAATGTCCCATAGGGACAAGTGGAGGTTGTCTTTTCTTGATCCTCCGCTTCAATGGAGATTTGATTGTAACCGGAATACCCATTTAGGAAATAATAATAAGCTTTTTCGGACAACTTATCCAACATTGATCAATGAATAGAAGGGAAAATGATCTTTCCTTGTAGCTTTGTTGAGCTTGTGATAATCCATGCAAATTCTCCACTCGGACACAGTCCTAGTGGAAATAGCTTCACCCTTCTCATTTTGCACAACCATCATGCCTCCCTTCTTAGGCACACATTGAACCGGTGATACCCATTCACTATCGGATATGGGCTCAACAACTCCTGCATCCAACCATTTTATGATTTCCTTCTTAATAACTTCTTGCATGGCCGGATTCAACCGCCTTTGATGCTCAACCGCTGGTTTGCAACCTTCTTCAAGAATGATTTTATGGGTACATACTCCCGGATCAATTCCTCTAATATCGGCCAAAGTCCACCCAATAGACCTAATTCTTTTTCGCACAGCTTGTAAGAGTTTTTCTTGTTGAGATTGGCATATCACAATGACTTGGTAAGATTTTTAACTCGAGAGTAGGGAGTTCTTCAATGGAAGGTTTAACTGGTGGGATTTTTTGATTTTCAAGATCAAGAGAAAGTTTCTTTAGGGAATATGGTTTAGAACCGAAGCCTTCTAATGCAAGAACACATTGTTTCACACTTTCTTCATCATCAACATCCATATTCCTTAACACGGATGTCAACACTTCATACTCCATTGTCAAACTCTCTTTTTCCACCAATGCATTTATAGCCATATCAACATAAGAACGAGATGCATCATCAATTAGTTGCTTCATAGATTTGCAAATATGGAATACCTCCTTCTCTCCATTGAATCTAAAGGTTAACTCCCCCTTCTCCACATCATACAATGCTCTTCCCGTGGCCAAAAATGGTTTTCCAAGAATAATTGTCACATCATAATCAACGGCACAATCCAAAATAACAAAATCCGCTGGGAAGATAAAATGATCTACCTTCACAAACACATTATTAACAACTCCAATTGGCTTTTTCATGGATCGATGGGCCATTTGAAGGTTTATCTTGGTTGGCCTTGGCTCTTTGCCTCCCAATGTCTTTTAGACGACATAAGGCATAAGATTGATGCTTGCTCCCAAATCACACAATGCTTTTTCAAAGTGTCTTTCCCCTATGGTACATGGTATAGTGAACGCACCGGGGTCTTCCATCTTCATGGGTATCACATGTGTCATAACGGCGCTACATTGATGAGTGACCTTGACAGTCTCAAGTTTTAAAAACCTATTTTTTGTCACCAAATCTTTCACAAACTTTGAAACATCCGGCATTTGCCAAAGAGCATCAACTAAAGGTAGATTGATAGAACTTGACGCAATCTTCTCCCAAACCTTCTTTGCATGATCGGCTCTTCTCAGCTTTCATTTCTTAGTGGAAATGGTGGAGTCGGCTTTGGGATAGTAGTCTTGGAGTCTTGCTAGGGATGGCTTCTTTGGGTGTTGGAGGTTCTTTGGTGGCTTTTTGGGTAGTAGTAGGTTTTGTCATTGGGGTTTCTTTTGCATTGGAATCTCTTACTCTTGGAAAACTTTTGGCCCCATATCCCCTTGAATTTCACTTCCAGCATCTACCTTATCACTCAATATCTCTCCTCTTGCTCACCTTTTTCAAGTTATATTTGAATATCATCACCTACCATCTCGGAATCATCCCACGTTTTTCTACTTCTAGTCATGATGGCCAATACTTGATCTGTTGGAATCCTCGTAGGATTCACCACCATATCACTCGGCAATGCTCCTTGTTGTCTTTGATTTACTTGACTAGACAATTGGATATATAGGGACTCAAGCGACTTTAACATCTTCTCCATCATTGACTTGGTCCCTTCTTGGAGTTTTAACATCTTCTCCCTCATGCCTTCCAACTTTGAATTTTTTTGATTGCTTGAACTTTGTTGAGAATCATGAGAGCTTCTTTGATTGTCATTTTACTCTCTTCCTTCATTGGTGCCACCCCATTTATGAGTGTTACCCCATTGGTTGTAAGGCTTCCATGGGCCTTGAGCTTGATAGCCTTGATTGTGTGGAGGTCTTTGGCCTTGGTAAGCATTAACATAATTGGCCTCCTCTTCATGCTCTTAGGCACCTTGATTTGGCATTTTCCCTTCTTGACCTTGAAGCACAAACCCCATAAGAATGTATCCGGTGGAGCATACCCCAAAGGGTAGGGTTGATAAGAATAATTGGCTCCATGATGAACTTCTTTTGGAGATAAATCAACGGTATTGACTTGCTTTGTGGATTCTTGAGTTTGCTTCATTTGGTTCTTAGCAAGCAATTCAACCGTAGTAACAAGTTGGGACATTCTTTCTTCTTGAGATTCAATTGCTTTTGTCATCATATCATTGTTTGGATCATATGTACCCGACCTCCTTACTCTTGATTTCCATGCTTTTGATTGCTTTGTGACCTTGTTGATAAGATCGGTTGCTTGTTGAAAAGTACCTTCTATTAAGCCTCATTGAGCAACATGATAGATAGTTGTTTGATTGTTATCATCAAGACCTCTGTAGAAAGTTTCCAATAGAACTCGATATGGAAAGCCATGACCGGGGCAAGAGTGAATGAGCTTCAAAAATCTATCATAAGCTTTATGCAATGGCTCACCCACTTTTTATTGAAAAAAATAGATATCATCCCTCAAATCAAAAAACTTCCCCGATGGGAAATACTTATCAAGAAAACCCTTACTAATTCATCCCAAGTGTGAATACTCCTCTTTGGAAATCCATCTAACCAAGCCCTAGCTTTTCCTTTTAGAAAAAATGGAAAAAGCCTAAGGCGAAAAGTATCATCCGTTACTCCGACATGTCGGTTGAGAGTGCAAATCTCAAGGAATGTTTGGAGGTGCTTGTTAGGGTTCTCATCTTCTTCTCCCCCAAACAAACCTCGATTGTCAACTTAATTCATAGCGGCCGGGGGCATTTGAAAATTAGCCCAAATAGAAGGAGGAACAATGGCTCCACAAAACCCATCATCATTGACTTGTTCCCTTCTTGCATTTCTCCTTGCTCTAGCTCCTTGAGCTTGGGAATTTTGTTGTGCTCCATCAAGTGGCTCCCTATCAAGGATTTCAATATTGCCATCAACACCAACATCTTCCTTATTTTCATTGACAGGAGGATTGGGTGGTGGTGGTGGATCATCTACTTGTGGGTTACCAATACCTCACCTTGATAAGGTGGAACCGCTTGCCTTGATGGCATTTTTAATAAACACCTACAAATACAAAGCGAACCAAAAGTGAAAGTACACGGATTACATTAACTAACTACAAGAAATTAAATTAATTCAACTAAATAGTCTACCAAAGTACCCAAAAACAGCGCCAAATTGTGACACGCTCCGGCTAAGGATAGGGTTCACAATTACCCTAGTTGATTGTAGGGGTCGAACAGAGGGACTTAAACGTGACCAAGAATAGTTGAATTCAATTGAGTTCAATTAAATTAACAAGTTAATCCTAAATTTGACGTATAATCTAAACTATGGTAAAGGAAAGATAATTTCAAGGTAAAGTTAATAATAATAGAAAATACTGGAATACTAACTTCCCCCCCCTAGCCCGTTAATCAAGTGGATATAGTTATATTCTTATTCCCACTTAGGTCACCAATATACCTCACTCACATTTACCCAACTCACCCCTCTCGGGTAAGAGTCGAGACTACCAACTCTTACCATCTCAGCGCTAAGAGTTGATGCATTAGGCATTAGTGACTAATCCAAAGTTAGGCATCCCTCTCTTGGTGTTCAACCCGTTTACCCGGGGTAAATAACTCTTACTTACCCCTGGTACCCCGTCACTACATAATCACGCCCAACTATGCCTTATAAAAGAGAGTAAGCGGTCGCGACAAATATAGCTCGGTACTTAAAGTACCGAAGGCGATTCCCAGAGAGAACACGACTTCTAGCAGTTAATCTAGCTAAATTATCTACTCAACCAACTTCAAGTTTATATCTTATGTTTGATTTTATACTAATACTACTAAACAAGAAATTAAATAACAAGTGTAGAAACATAGACTTGGTTCAAATGATGTGAAACCAAGGATTGATCTCCCTAACTCCTAACTCGTGCTAAAGTATTGTGAAATCAATTTCTCCTAACTCTTCCTATTTAAATAGTGCTCCAAGTTTACAACTACTCACTTCCGTTAAGTAATCATAACTTTCATTAATTAACTATTCCAATTAACTAATGAAGATCGGTAGGACTACACTTATGGTTCACAGTAAGGATCAATATTCCTAATTCACCGTTTTGACAACTTAAGTAATGTCTTTATTTTAGGTTGAAATACTACTATGTGTTTAACCTTAACTCATGAATCTATTCCTAGTAATCACAAGAATAAAGGGCACAATTAATTAGGGATCCTACCAATTAATAGCAAACAATCCGTAAACAACATAGATAGGAAGAATTAACAAAGTTCATTAATAACACAATAATTATCATCACACAAGTATGTGGAGTGGGTCAATGAACCCTAGAATGGGTGATTTAGTCACTCATAGTCATGTTCTAAGACAAGAAATAACCATAAGCATGTAAAAATCACAATAAGATAGAAAGATGGATGAAGTAGAGCCTTGAATCTTGATCTCCTCTCTTCCTTGCCTCCTTTGGATGTGGAATAGGTCAAAATTTCTATTTTGGGCGTGTTAGATGCCTTTTATAACGTCCCCATAGACCTACACAAGTCGGGAATCCAAAATAAACTCGGAATGAGAATGTCAAGATTTTAAGCCTAGGGCGCCACGCAGCGCATTGCGCAGTGCGGTGCCGTAGGCCAATTTTTGCAGGATTTCAAAATTTCATGTTCTCTGAATATCGCCCCTGTTGCATCGCACAGCACAACGCCTGGTGCGCCGCAACAGGCTTAATTTTCTGCTTCTCTAATTTTTCTTTGTTTTTCCTCCACGCCTTGGTTCGCTCGACCCTCGGGCTTCTACTCAGACTTCAAACCTCTTGTTTTCACTAAACTTTGCTCCACGAACGCTTCATATCATCAGCATAATTCCTACAGCATGAAACACACCAAATAAGAGCAATTCCGTTCAAACTACCAACAAATATTACAAGTCGAAGCATGAACACGAGGTGAAAGTATAGAAATTATTGCAATATCTAGCCTCGTATCAACACCCCACACTTAAATCTTTGCTCGTCCTCGAGCAACTTATAACTTGAACTCAAGACACATCAAAACCACTCACACAATGACTTAGGATTATATAGGCACTTAACCAGTTGCATATACACTAATCATGTTTTATTCGCACGAAATCCATGCCAAGAATATTTAAAAACAACCAAGTGCATCAAATCAACCTCCAAATCCCACATCAAATCCAGAGTCACCCGATAAGTCATGCAAGTACTCACTCTATCCAAGAGACTAATAAAAGAGCTCGCTCCTTGTAAATCATGTGCCTCACAATCAAATAAAATATTAGAGAAGGAATTCATACAAGAGAATGATCATGAACAAAAATTTTACATATAAATGAAACACTCACTCTCAGAAAAGAACTCACAAGCAACACAAGACGTACCATAAGCTTGCCCTTAGTGTAGAACTCGACTAATGTCCATCTACTCGGCTAAGATCAATTATGACTTATTTAGGTTGTAATGTAGGAAATGAGATGGGTAGGATATATTTAGGTAGTAGTGACTAACCACCCAAGCAATTTAATACAGCACAATTATTCCAAACATTATTCCTCCCAGCCAATCTTTCTTTTACCATCACAAAGTCAACTTTCACCAACCTTTTTCTATAAGCAAAAGTATGAGCTAATGATAGGGACTACTAATTTTTTTTCCTTCTTTGTTTCGAACAATGTTTTGTTTTTCATATCTCAGCTATTGCACAATATTTCAAGCTTTCCCTTTCGTCTTTCTTTTCTCCTTTACTAAATCCCTCTACATAGCCTCCACTTAAAGCACCTTTTGTCTTCTTCCGACAACCACAATTTTTCACTTCATTAACTAGCATTTTAAACTCATAACACCACAAGTAAAACTCACGGATATTTAGAAAAAGAAACAGGAATTCCAATGGCTATCAAAGAAAGGCTACAAGCTCAAAAGGGTTAGCTAAGGTCAAATTTTCATTGGTAAACAACTAATTCTGAAGCTTCAAACAAATTGGCTATAAAAGGAATGCCTATATCACTTCCTAACTGAGCAAACTTCTCATTGCGCTTTGAACACACACCGGACAAGTTCTAGACATCAAGTATTAAACACGGAGAAAATAAAATCCTCACTCACACATGGCACATAACCTACTCAAACGGCTCGATTCTCGCTCTTAAATAAAGCAAACACAAGCAAACTCTCAAACAAATTCTCTTCACCTTCAAGTTTATCTACTATGGTACCAGAGTGAGTATAATCTCTAGAGTCAACATCATGATCATAGGCTTCAAATAATACACTCAATGTTTCTCAAGGCAAGTGGATTATGATAGAATATATGCATGAAGTTCACATATCCCAAATCAAGTATCTATATAAAACTAGTCAAAGTAGAGCCAAGACTCTCTTATCCAATTACTATACTCTAATGCTAAAAAAATTACCTATATCTGGTTCAAACTACCTCCTTTGGAAAGAATCGATGCACAAAGAAAAACCAAAGGGATTATTAATACAAATAAGAAGACTCCCGCCACACTTAAAATCATGCATTGCCCTCAATGCATTAAAAATAAAATTAAGAGTGATAGAGAAACTTCATGGGGCTCTAATCCTGAAGAACATCATTGTGAGCTTCCTTAGGGCACGAGGTACTCAGACTTCCCCCAAGCAAGACTTCATCTTCAAGCATGATGGGTTCGTAGGCACCCCACACTTAGACTCCAAACCAGTCAAACCCTCCAAAACAAATAAACTCGCCAAGTAACATCCTTCAAAAGATGATTTTTTTATTATTTTTTCATTTTTTTTATTTTTTATTTTTTGTATATAATTCCAATCACGGGTTGCCTACCTAGAAGCGCCTTAGTTATAGTCGTGGCACGACTTCACTTAGCATCAACACTTTTTCCTCCAACTCGAGCTTATATATTGCCTCCCTAATTGTAACTCAACTCTCCGACTATGCTCTTGGGGTGGCACAAGTTCTTGCAAATCAAACATTAAGTATCTCTTTCTACACGTTGCCGCAAACTTAGGAGTATCCCCAAATTTTCGGCTATACTCTTAGCCAAGCACCAAATATACCATGTTGTATTCACTGGCCTTCAAACAAGGATTTTCATCATGCCTAGATAGCATCACAAATTCAAGAGTGTAAGCATCATACAGATCATCCTTCAACTCTTCAATTGGCTCAAAAGGATCAATTTCCATGTCCCCTTCTAAAATCAATGTAGAAAAGTGTCTAGAATGCGGTGCAACCCGCTCGCACTTTGATTCGTTACTCACATCCTCTTTCTGTCATGACTTAGAGTCAACTAGTATTTCAGCTTCAATTTTGTGTCTAACTCTAGTACTACATCTTCATCCCCAGCATCGTCCCACACCATATGACGAGATGGTTGGCTTTCAATAATTGTCTCCTCCAATGGAAATTCACATTTTAGATCTTCAACTATAGCCATGATTTCTTCTTCTAATTCCATGTCTTCTTGACTAGGTTGTTAAATTTCCAATAATGCAGCCAATTGATTCACTTAAGCTTCTATATGGCATAGTTATGCTCTACCTCTATCCCAAACCTTTTTCAATTTAGCTTTATAATCTTCCTCATCATCCTCTTCATTGCACCTACTATTATCATAAGATAAAGAAGAATCATCAAAATAGGGGCTCGGAGAAGAATTAAACGTATTAGCACATCCATAATAATGATCATCTAGCCACATGTTATTTCCTGATGCCATATATTTTTTTTTATAAACTAAAAAAATATGTAGAGAGACGAAGTTAATCGAACTAACAACCCATCTATCGTAAAAAGCTAGAAATAAATCGTGTTCCCTGGCAACGGCGCCAAAATTTGATCACGCCCAACTACGCCCTATAAAAGAGACTAAGCGGTCGTGAAAAATATAGCTCGGTACTTAAAATCCCGAGGTTGAATCCCACAGAGAACACGACTTCTAGCAGTTAATCTAGCTAAATTATCTACTCAACCAACTTCAAGTTTATATCTTTGGTTTGTTTTTATACTAATACTACTAAACAAGAAAGTAAATAATAAGTGTAGAAACATAGACTTGATTCAAGAGATGTGAGACCTAGGATTGATTTCCCCAAATCCTAACTCATGCTAAAGTATTGTGATATCAATTCCCCCCTAACTCTTCCTATTGAACAAGTGCTCTAAGTTTACAACTAGCCACTTCCGTTAAGTAATCATAACTTTCATTAATTAACTATTCCAATTAACTAATAAAGATCGGGAGGACTACACTTATGGTTCACAGTAAGGATCAATAGTCCTAATTCACTGTTTTGACAATCTAAGCAATGTCTTTGTTTTAGGTTGAAATACTGCTATGTATTTAACCTTAACTCGTGAATCTATTCCTAGTAATCACAAGAATAAATGGAAAAATTAATTGGGGATCCTACAAATTAATACTAAACAATTCGTAAACAATATAGATAGGAAGAATTAACAAAGTTCATTAATAACACAACAATTATCATCACACAAGTATGTGGAGTGGGTTAATCAACCCTAGAATGGGTGATTTAGCCATTCATAGTCATGTTCTAAGACAAGAAATAACTATAAGCATGTAAAAATCACAATAAGATAGAAAGATGGATGAAGTAGAGCATTGAATCTTGATCTCCTCTCTTCCTTGCCTCCTCTGGATGTGGAATAGATCAAAATTTCTGTTTTGGGCGTATTAGATGCCTTTTATAACGTCCCCATAGACCTACACAAGTCAAGAATCCAAAATAAACTCGAAATGAGAATGTCAGAATTTTAAGCCTACGGTGCCGCAAGCCAATTTTTGCAAGATTTCAAAATTTTATGTTCTCTTAATATCGCCCATGTTTCATCGCACAGCGCAACGCCTGGTGCGGCGCAACAGGCTTAATTTACTGCTTCTCCAATTTTTCTTTATTTTTCCTCCACGCCTCAGTTCGCTCAACCCTCGGGCTTCTACTCGGACTTCAAAACCCTTGTTTTCACTAAACTTCACTACACGAACGCTTCATATCATCAACATAATTCTTATAACATGAAACACAACAAATAAAAGCAATTTCATTCAAACTACCAACAAATATCACAAGTCGGAGCATGAATACGAGGCGAAAGTATAGAAATTATTGCAATATCTAGCCTCGTATCACTACACTTCTTATTCCTAGTTTTACCTTCTCGGTGCAAAACTAGTACTTGTTAGGGGCAACATGAGTTGTACACCTCAAGTTATTGTAATGTAATCAAAAGTAGTGAAATGGGGTATTCCTAGGTATTTGGAAGCTTATTATGCTATACGAATTTGATTATTGGACTAGGGTTTCATTAGCACCTTAGTTGGTGATTTAGCTACTCATGCTAACTAATGATTCAAGACTTGAAAGTAATGAAATATGCATTAACACAGTAAAGTAGTAATGATTTTTACAAATAATGATGTTGTTCTTCACAACACAAGGGAACTTGACCAAGATTTTTGGTATTTTGTCCTTATCTTGCCATTCAAGTAAGTGAAATGAAAGATATTCTCAAAAACCTAATTCTAACTATATATAGTGTTTGCTAAAATTAGCTACAGAAATGCAATTTTCAGGTTGGGCTGGGGCACTTTTGCCAAAGGGCTAAGATTTTGTGCTGAATCGACAGAAGGGCTGGCGCCTCTTTACACATGGGCTGGCGCCCTTTTCTGGGTTAGTATGAGAGAGCGGCCGCACTTTGTTGGGCTACTGCCTTTTCTTCTTCTCCAAGAGAGCACTGCACGGCATAGCATCATGTGGTCGCATCTTCTTCATATCATCATCTTCTCACAAAGGGTAATGAGCGACCACTCTTAGCACATGCGGTCGCATCTTCTTCTTATCAGCTTCTCCTTTGTAAAGTGACATGGGCGCCCGCCCTTGACATGGGTGGTCGCATCTCCTTATGGTTTCCAGATTCTCAACTTTATTGCAAAGGCTTGAGGCTTCTTTAGTTCCCAGTTGGGTACTTAGCAGGTATGCACCTCCAGAGAAGGGGCGGTTTCCCCTAGCACAGCTGCCACTTCAGTGTTTGTAGAGCTTCTTGAATTTTGATCACTTTTCTTAGGTATTCATACTCTTTTGGTTTCTAACTTTCCTTGCAGTGTTTAACACCTAAACCAAGCAAAAGTACATTAAACTTCCCTATAGATTGGTTACTTTTGGATTCAAAGACAAGAGTTTAAGCGAGTTAAAAAAAGCAAAATGCTCACTCATCACATGACAAGAGGAATATGACATCAACCACTGTGTTAGAAGAAGAGCACACTGTAATCAGTATGCATACCACAATGAAGATATCCTGAAGAACGTCGTTAGAATCCCGATCAAACATCATGACTCATGGACTCTGTTCGTCCATTCATAGATGAAGAAGTGGTAATATCAAACCAGGATCAAAGGTAAATATTTTTTAAGACAGAAGAGTCATTCTTTCATAAGGAACTTTAAAGAAGATGGAGTATTTTTTTTTTGAAGAGGATCTGTGATTCCACCATTATCACGAAGCCCCTATTTATAGGCTGGAAGAGAGAAGGGATCATGAAACGGTTAAGCATAATTATGTCTTGAGATATGGAACGATTCGATGCAGCAAGAAGCATTCTTGGAAAGGTACATGGAATCAACATCAACTAATCATATGAAGACACGCGGAGTTCTTGAATAAATCAGCATCATTCTTGGTCAAAGAGACTGCGAGTTTCAAGGAGTCAGTGGGATATCTTTCACATCCGTCTTGTACACCGGTTTCACTTCTTGACTGCTTGTATCAGCACTCAGCAAGTGGGGGGGACTGAATAAGTGGGCAAAAATATGCCACCTATTATTATGAAAATACAAATCCAGCTGGTCAGACTAGACTTATCCTACAAGTCATCGGGAATAGAGGATACACGCATATTCTAAGAGTTACGACCGTTCAGGCAGTACGGACGTAGAATGGAAGGCATACATCCCGCCACCTTAGGTTTACAGTCTCCTAGTTAGGGTTTTGTATGCACCACTGCCTTGAGTTTATAGGCCCATGGACTTTTATTAGTCTTTGTATTTTACCATAATTAGGACTGGGTAATCTCTACTATAAATATCCCTCCTTCAATTGTTGTGTGCATAAGGCGATTCACCATTGAATCCGGCAATTCTCAAGGAATAAAACTCTTTACTTTCTTGTCTATTATTTTCTTCTCTATTTACTTACTTTTCCATCGTATTTTAATGTATTTCTTGTGACTCATTCTTAAATTTAATTATTTAACCTAGATGTACAATTTTAGGTATAAACAATAATCCCACACACATTATATGAATTTCAAGCCAAGAGGGAAATAACAAATAGAAAGAAGTATCACTCTCTCACAAAGAAGTTAAATTGCACACAAGTGATAACATAGATTTTCCCTTCATGTAAATCTCCACTAATGTAGGCACACTTAGTCAAAATCAATTAGGACTTAAGAGGGTTGTAATGTAGGATTTTGAATAGGGGAATGATACAAATATGGATAAAAGTGACTCAAAACCTGCGTAAACACTACAATTTGTAACTTTTCAAAGCACACTTCCTTTCAAAAATTGTCTAACATTGCCATAATTTTATTCAACATCTACTCTTCCCTTTATTTCACAACTCTTTTTTTTCTTTTTCTTATGCTTCTCTTTTCCTTAAAACAAGGATTTTATTCGTTTTTTTTTTTTCTCTTTCTTTATTTTTAAAATGTTGTATCCTTTTTTTTCACCCTTTTATCAACTCCACGCTCAACTTCACCAACCACTCCCCCAAACTTGAGCTTTTTAGCTTAACTTTCAATTTAAAGTGCTTAAGGAGGTATAGTATCAAAATATAGGATAATTAAGCCTAAAGGGATAAAACTTGTAATGCGGTTGCCAATAAAAAGGCTCAAGGCTCAAAGGGGTTTACTATGATAAACATGCAAGAGTGGGATATTTAAGGTATTAGCGGTCCAAGGGAGGCCTAAAATCATTTTTCAAACCAAGTGTAGCCAAGGATTTCGCCTCGAAACACATTTACGGAAAGTTCTAGATCACAAGTGACACAAACAACAATCAAACACCTCACCACACATGGCACATTCAGAGCAAGAAGGATATATGTATTCAAATCCCAATTAAGAGTATCTTATAGCCTCAAAAGACTGATTAGTGATCACAGAGTCAAAACTTGAACTTAAAAGTCATATATTCACGAACTCCAAACTTTATCTCATTTTCACAATTCACATGCCAAAGCTTAAGTATGATGGTACGAAACAAGACACAAGTTGGCTAAGGGGCAAAATCCACACTACACTTTTTTGCTAATTAATAGCTATTAAATAGTCCTAAAAAATGCCTGGTTCAAAAGAAATACTTCCTTGGAAAAGAACTATGGTGAAGATAAACCAAGGAGGCTATTTCAAAAAATTTGTACAAGAACGGTATTTACAATGGAAAGGGTTGCTCGGACCCAAATGGGACTTTTGCACCGACGTGGAATGCCTACATATCACACAAAGGTGAATCATATAAAAGGAAGAAACATCCCAAGCATAGTTCATGGGAGTGCTTTCTTTTTTTAAAGCTCTTCTCTTTTCTATTGGATTTTCAATTTATCAATATACATACTACAACACATATATACAACCATAAACTAAAATAACATATATACACAAGTGCACCATTTAATAGACAAACAAGTTTCATAAAACATTCATAATATAATAATACATAAGGTTCAACATTTCACTTTCACAAAAAAAAAAAAAAATACAATGACATGTTTTTTCAACCTCACTCTTCAAGGTACACCCACCCCCAAACTAAAATTATGCATTGTCCTCAATGCATCAAAAAGATATAATGAGTACAAAGTGCTTTTGGTTGTTCTCCAAGTAAGCCTTTTGCTTGACTCAACGTTCGTCATTAGTCATTATACCTAAATGAAGAAAAATGAATGTCAAACTCAACACAATTACATCCATATAACCTAAACATAGCTAAAATAATGGTTAAACATCACTAGAAACAAATACGGACAACATGTCTCAACTTAAAAAAAATAGTGAAAAAATACAATTGTGCGCCTTGCACAAATTTGTGAGAGGCCGCACAAGTGCTATGCGCAAGAAAAAATGGGGTTGTCGGGCACACACAATATTGTGCGGCGCTGCACGACGAGGGAACAAAAAAATAGACACACTATTATGTTGTGCAGGGGAGCACAAAAATGTGCGCCACACATAGTGCTACAAACTTCCTTGCACAATTTCTATTTTTCAAAAAGTACCTCTTGAACAAATTTGTGCGGAAGCGCACAAATTTCAATCCCGCAACCCCTACAATATGTACTATGCGGGGAGCCAAATTTGTGCACCGTGCACATTTCCAATTCTTGTCCTGCACATCAAAAAGTGCTGCCCCACACAATTTTGTGCCCTGGGCACAATTTGATTTTTGAAACTTCATTCTTTCTAGTACTTTCCCACTCTTCACACTTAACTTTCGCACATGTGCTTCATCTATTCACTACAAGATCAAGTGAGATACATCATAATAAATTTAAATTATATAACATAAAAAAACTGTATACATGGGTTGCCTCCCAAAAGCGGCTAGTTTAATGTCGCGGTACGACGGACATCAACATTACCACTTCTCTTTCCACTTGAAAACTTTGATTTTTCTCCTCAATATGGAATCAATCTTATGATTATGCTCATAGGGTGGTACAAATTCAAGTAAGTCAAGTCCGCAAATATTGATTGTATATGACTTGGCTTTTACTCCAGGCATGTCATTTTTTCCCTTTGGCACGATAAATTTAAGAATAAACACACAATGTTCCTTCTCCCCCAACTCCTTTGAAGGCTCAAATAGATCAATTTTCATGTCACCATCCAAACACAATGTCGAGAAATAAAGGGAATGAGGTTTAATGCGTTCAAACTCAAAATATTTGTCATTCTTGACATCCTCACTTTCACACGCACTAGAGTCATCAAATAGTATATTTTTCGCTCCCTCACATGACTCTAGTCTATTTTTCTCACCCTTAGCATCTTCAACTAACATTTGGTCAATGATTGGTATTCTTCCATTTTTTCCTAAATTTGATCCTCTTCATTATCACTATCCGTTTGTTGGGACTCAAACTCTTCTTCCATTTGAGAGTTGTCTTGAGGGTTAGCTAAGATGATAGCTTGTTGAAAATTGAACTCCTCAAGGATTTGGCTCAATTGTACCTCCATATTGTGAATGGTTAAACGATTTTTCTCTACTTCCAAGTCTCTCAATTTGGCTCTTCAAAATGCATTCCATCATATATGAAGTTCTACTCATGCTTGTCTTTTTGTCCATGGTTAAGCTCAATTGAGATCCATTCAAATCACATTTTCCCCATTCAAGCCCCTTTTCAGAGCTAGACAACTCCCTGTCTTTTTGAAACTTTTGTTGAATCCCTTTCTGTTCAGCATCAAATTTCACATTCTCCACTTCATTGGGCTTATCAAAATCTCTAGCAACATTAGCATCATTAAAAGAAGTGCTCAAAGGAAAATAGAAACTAGTAGGAGACTTATTCCAATGATCATTTTAACCACCACACTTATTGTATATGTTCCACCCAAAGGATTGAGGCACACAACTCACTCCTGAAAATATTTTGATAATTTTTCCAAAAGTGGGTTCCTCCATAATAAGGACAAAGATCATGACTATACGAATACGCACCATTTGACCACTTATTATTCAAAGATGTCATTTTAGCACAATTCCTTTAAGACTAACCTAAACTAAAATAAATAAACTCAAAAACAAACCAAACTCAAGAAATAACATTAATTTCACAAAATAAATATTCACAATATTTGGACCAAAGTAAATTAGTTTACTTCCTCAAAACTATTCTAATACGCCAATTGTTCCCCAGCGGCGCCAAAATTGATGTCATCCAAATTCACACCACAAAGAGAATGTGTAAACGGTCAAAGTAATATAATTTATCCAACTATGAGTTGGGGTCGAATCCCACAGAGAACAATATAAAGACGACTAAGCTAGTGCAGGAATTATCACCAATTTGAGCTAAGCCAAACACTTTTTGGATTTTTGATAAAGGTTAACAACTAACAAAACTATAAACTAACTAGAAAAGCGGATAATTAATCAATGACATTCACAAGAAATGGGAACAAGATACTGAGAACCTAAGAATTCAATTCATTCAAGTTTAGTCTAATATAATTGACTAGTCCTATTAATTAATCATTCAGTCTCAGTATGGCACTCAAACTAGTTCACCTAATTAGACTCTCTCGATGTCTAAATAACTTAACCCACATTAGCTCTCTCGATGTTAAGTTGGTTTCATAAAGCCCAATCAATATGTGCCCACGTTGAAGTACCCATATCACTAGCTCAACCTCTTTAATCCAAGTTTATCAATCTCTTGAGGACCCAAATTTCTCGTTAGCTACTTCACCCAATTCCAAAACCACATTCTCAAGTGTGAAATAGAATATTATGGAATAAACTAGTGCTTGCAACCACTAATTCTTTAAACAAGCATGAAAATAGCTAAATAATGAAAGACCCATCTCATAAATATCGATTTAGTAAATACAAAAGCAACTTGAAATAAATCACAATTCTAGTTTTAATATCTCTACTAAACCCTATTCAAAGCATGAAACAAACCAAATAAACCAAAGATATTTGATACATAACAAGAAAATGAAGATTAGATAACAAAGGGTTAAGAAATGCTCATTTGGGTAGCTTCAATCTTCAATTTTCATGGTGTTTTGGAGTTGTTGTTGCTTGCTCCTAGCTTGGAAGAGGCCAAAGATGATGGAAAATATCATAATATATCCCCAAACTAACTATAATTTATTTCCAAAATTGTCCTAAGTTAAAATAAACGGAAAGCAGATTTTTTGGCGCGTAGCCACTTTTCTGCCGTATTTTTGACTTCTGATTTCCACAATTCTTACGCTTTGCATGGCATGTCCCAACAGACAGTCACAGGTTAGGGAATAACCTCTGTCCTTTTCTTCGATCTTCAAATTGGCTCATTTTTTACTTGTTTTCTTTCCAATTACTTCTCAAACATACACAACCTATAATATAC
The DNA here is from genome assembly GCA_029990575.1 of Petunia axillaris subsp. axillaris. Lineage (NCBI taxonomy): Eukaryota > Viridiplantae > Streptophyta > Magnoliopsida > Solanales > Solanaceae > Petunia > Petunia axillaris. The sequence continues at coordinate 2,676,913 of JARKNS010000001.1, read as the reverse complement.
TATAAAACATAATAAGTGCACTATTTTTATCCAATTTACACAACAAAAGTGTAAATAAAAACATGTAACATGTGGTATTTTGGCTACATGTTACCCACCAAGGCTTAGCGAAGATTTCGAGAGCCGATGAAGCATCATTTTACTTCCCGAGCGCTTACGACAACACTCAGCTAGTAGGGAGACTAACTGTATGGGCATAAAATATAGTGCCCTTAATCCTTTTCGTAAATAGGCTAGGAGCTAGAGGAGAACAGCTCGTGCTAAGCACGAGCCCAACAATTTAAGACTCTTGAATGTTGTTAAATCTTTTTAAGGCGATTAGGGGAAGCTATTTGGAAATACTGATGGCACATATTCCAGACACTAAATATAGTAGTTCATACAACACTAAAATCATCGGAAAGACTGTCTATTGGAATACACCTTTGTTCAATATAATCAATACAAACAGTTCTTCCTGACCAAAATGTTCACATAACACGACTGTGACTTTCTTATACTGCAATTCCACACATTAGCATTTCCTCAGCAAAGAGGTGAGTGCTCACCAGTTGACAATCTGTGAGGAAGTAAGAGATGATTGAAACAACTCAAATATTCTAGTAGAGTGAATATTATAAGTAGTAGAAAAAGAAAAACGCTGCGAAGTAAACTACTATTGTGCTTACAAGGCTTTGGAGACAGAGCCAGATTACATACTCAAGGATTATAAGTTACCAAATGAAGCAAAATTTAAAATTATGTTGGCCACTTCTGTGACCTAATATAGATCATGGTTAGCATCTTCAATTGTCTCCGAAACAAATAGCACTACCAAAATCTCTATCTTAAGACACTATTATCACCAGTTAGAAGATTTCAGTCCTTAATGCCTCAATGGAGTACAGACTCCATCTGTGACGGCATTAGAGTCTGCAAGGATTTATCTTGTTTGTAACATTTTTAAAAGAAATATAATTCGAAACCATGCACAGGCCAAGTAGTTAGCGTCTCTCTCCTCTACTTCCTTGCGGAAGAAAATTTATCACGTAGGTTCTCCAACTCTCTAACACGTAGATTCTCCGAATTCCTTAGAAAAATATCTTGCCTCGGGCAACTCCCATTTCTTTCCCAGGAACGTGGAACATTCTCCTTGTATATAATATTTATATGCAGCGTAAATTTACACATCATTACATAGGAGTAGCAAACTAAGCTCCATGGTGGATTACACTTCGTACTCGTAAATTTACTGAAGGCTAGTCACCGCTGATTGTGGGAGAACACATTTTTCATTCTAGAATAATTATATGCTGTGATTCTATATTTTTCAGCTTTGCAAAATATCAATTAAAATCGGTACAGAGTGATAAAAATTATATACTGACTTGGGAAACATTGATATAATAAAACCTCCAAATATTTTACACCTTGGCTTCTAGCTCTTCGACTCATCACAACAAGCCACAGAGAGCGTGAAATTGCTATACATATTAAAAAGGGAAGCAAATTCACATAAATTCATTTATATAGAGTTGAATCCAACTTCTTGCCGTTTTCCTTGTTCAACCCAGAAAAATCGGATAATTACCTGGCCATCATGTTCAAAATATCACCTGCACATTTACTCTTTGGTTCTCACAATTCTGGCATATAGCAATAAAGTATTTTCATATCAGCTACAGTTTCTAGTGGAAGCAAGTAGACATGCAACACTCATCCCACGCAATGCCAAATTCCTATGCCTTTCTCAGCCGGACCAACCCAGCCGACAGCTATCTTCACCTTTTGTCAACTCAGATGATTTTGAAAGAACTTTGATGCCTTCAAGAATTTCTGCAAAATACATATAAATAGTCAATGATTATTATTTTTCTACAAAGAAACTTAACGCTATAACCCCAAGTATCAAGCAACAAACAACAATTTGTTTTTGCAATAATCGCTTAAAGATAACATGGAGAAATAGTTAATACAAAAGAATTTTTTGTTCATTAATAACTCATGATACCATGTATAAGAATCAATCTTGTGATATGACAAACCAAGTAATACCTGACAGTAAAACATTGCGTAAGGAAGCAAGAGATTCATCTGTTCTAATTGAACACAAAATATTTTTCCATATCGAATGAGAACTCTAGCTCTTCAGACCCCACACACATATTACATTAGCAAAACTATTTAGGTGGAGAAAGAGAATTCATACCAAAAATTTACAAAACAATCTGGGACAAGCGTATCCTTTTGTTCTTATGAGATAGCTCATAGGAATAATGCAGAAGAAACTCCTCAGCAAGTTGCTGGACTCATCAGGATATTTTCAAATAAAGACAAAAAGTATATGAACAACTCTCCATCCACATTCCACATATGACATATATTAAATAAAACTAATCACATAAAAATATAAAACTAACTTGATTGACACAGTAAATCATAACTTTTTAAACTTCGCCTCTTTCATTAATAAGTAATCAACAAATGAAGATAATTTTCCATCTTGCGGAAAGTAGAAACTATTGAACAAAAAGGATAAGGTTCTTCTAGTTAATTCTGTAAAATTCCGCCAGCAGACCTAGTGTATCTATCCATACAAATCGGTAATACTTAGAAGCAACTCAAAAATTATAAAATTAGACTGAATATATAGATATACATTGTAAATCCTATGAATATAGCAACGAATAATTATTTTGAAGGCATTGTTTACTTCAATGCAATTGCAAGTTCAAAAGTAGAATATGATAGAATATACCTCGAACGGCACAATTAAAGCTAATATATAAATTATGCAGTAAGAAAAATTCAGATGCGACCTGGAAATGAAATAGTACAAGACTGCCTCAAGTAAGTTAAATTCATTTATCTGATAGGCTCTTTCCTTGAGTTAGATAATGCCTTCTTGCTGTTGTTTTATCAGGAAAAAGATACCAATATCTATGTGAAATAAGTAGAGTACCAGAAACTTATCAAGTATTTTCCAATAGGAATACTTGCCCATTTCTTCAATTCAAAATAAAAGCAAACATCCCATGTAGACCTTTCAATGGAAATGTAATTGGAAGAACTCAGATTTTTGGTCAACATAAGTAATGTACCTACAGACATAGGACAACAGTATGTACTAATTTAAAAGAAATTTGCATAACAGGATGTAAAATACATCATATTGCATGGCTTCAATTTATATAAGCTTCCATCATCATACAATTAAAGAGACAAAACAAACCTATATTTCCTCATACTAATGTTCATGGATCAAAGTCCACCAATGCATGATCATGCTTTGAAGGGTTTTTCATCTAGAGTTCAGAGACATGAAATGAGGTTCAGCCACCTTGCTTGACAATGGCCACGAAAATTTGATACAGAAAGCGATCATTTTAACGAAAAATACATAAGCAATTACAGAAACTACAAAAACCCAATTTGCTGATTACCTCAGGAAAACAACATACATAAGGAACATTTAACTTTGTCCAAATCAACCCGAAAATAAAAGATTTGCTTCCTTTGGACTTAACAAAGAAAATATTAACTACCACGAGCACAATTTAGGAGACAACTTCTTATGCATATATACTTTATTTTTTAGCTGAAATAAACAAACTTTCACCTCAAAATATAATCGACTTCCTTATTCAATATTATATCAAAAGGACCTTCATTTATAAGCTTTATACTTCAAACATTTCCAAAAATCAGAAACTCAAATGCTAGCTTTTAACAATTAGAATCCTTTTTCTTGTCAGGCTAGGCATACTTTCATGGGGAAACTGCATTTTAAAATGGAAAACCGAGTAACAAGAAACCACACATACATATAAAGCCCCATAGTAGAGGAAATTAGAAAGTTTTACAACACCAAATAGTAAATATTTTCTTTCATAAGGACACCAAATAATAAATATAGTCTTAAAAAACACATAAAACAGACATATTTTTTTTTCTTACAATTTTCTACAGTAATCTCAATGGGAATCAACACCGAACAACACATGCATTAAAGTATTTAACAAAATAATTAAATGACTTACTTTTTTTGCTGGAGAGGGGAACACTCAAACATAACCCACTTGCAAAATCAAAGTCGGACAAAAGAAGGATAAAGTTCAAATTTTTATGCTCACAGCAAAGTCAAAATATCATTTTAGTTCACACTGGACACAGAAAAAAATAACACAGCACGAAAACTTGTCAAAAATAGGTAATCTTCCTTTGCATGTTCCAAGAGAGAAGGAGAACTAACCACTTAATCATTGTCTTTACAGCTTCAAAGAGGTTCTTCCTTGATCACAAATACAAAATAATTTGATTTTGAAGAATCTCGAGGAACATAAAAAATTGAAAACTCCAAGCAAAGAAAGAATGAAAGAGACGTGAGAGATGAGTGGTTTTGAGGGCGGCGAAATCAGAGGTGAGACGGGAGAGTATTTTATTGAAATAGAAGAGAAAAATGGAAGTGGGAAAGCAAATTTTCTTTACAGATAAATTTAGGAAGATTGGACAGCAAAGCATTAAAATGCCCATTTTATATATATCTAATTCCAATTTTGCCCTTGTTCGTACAGGGCAACTCCCGCTTATTATTAGAGATCTTTGGCCAACTTTGTAATTGGCTAAGGGCCTCATAAATAGGATTCTAATAGGGTTAGGATTTGGGTAAAGTTTAGTCTATAAATACTCTCATTCACCCTATTGTAATATTTATCCAAGGAAGACTAAAAGAATTCCTCTTCCTGATTCTTCAATATCAAGTGATTCTCCAAAAATCCGTCTATTTTCAAGAAATGCAATCTCTATTTTCTCTACTTTTAAATGTTATTCTTTTGTATTTTCTTTATTTCTTGCGACCCCTTCTTAAATTATCTATTTAACTTATTGAGCAATTTATAGACATAATAATGACATAATTTTACTCTATGAAGTTTAAGAAGAGGTTCAAACATGCCATAATATACCACAATATTTGTATAGCTACGAAATATTCTCATTAAAGTTTAAAAAAAAAGTTAATGTTAATTTATTTCTAAATGTAGAAGTCTATCTTTTTTTTTTTTTTGAAGAGAGTAGTACCCTCCGAAAGCGCCGTTAGGCTCGTATGATTATTTATGACTTTTGTGAACTTTCGAAAGTGAATTTCGATGTTGTTCGGCTAGTTCCGCTAAAATACCAAAAGTTAAATAATTTGACTTCTTTTCATCTAAATTCGCATCTTGAGTTTTGGGAGTCTGATTGGAGATCCGCCTTCACAAGTATGTTACATATATTTTGTATAACTTGTATGCAAAAGTTGAAATTATTTCGAATATCATAAGGTAATATTTTAATTTTTAAAAAGAAAATAAATTATAAAAAAAAATTAAAAAAAAAAAAAAAAAAAAAAAGGAAAAGACAAAAAGAGGGTTCACGGGCGGTGGGCATTTGCCCATATATAGAAAAAGTCAACTAGATAGATAGGTAATGAAAGGAGAAGGCAAAGCAGAAAAGAAAAAAACGAAACAGAGAAAGGACGGAGTGAAATAGAAAATGCCAGAAAATGAGAAAAGGGGCCGGAGAAAAATAGTATTTTCACCCCAGAACATTCAGGTAATGATCTTAATATATTATTTGAGTTTATTACGTATGTGTGAATATATCTTTACGGTAAAATTTGAAATATTAGACATCGTTTTAATAAGTTCAATTAATAGTTTAAAGGGTCCTCCGCTAATGTCAAGGTGGAACTTCCAGCACCATTATTACTTCCACCGTTTCAAAAAGGACGAACTTATTTCCTTTTTAGTCTTTTTCAAAATGAATAACCTATTTCTAAATTTGAAAATAAAATTTCACTTTTACCTTTAATGAGATGATTTGTAGCCTCACAAACATCTACTCCCTCCGTTCCACTTTAGATGAACCCATTTGACTTTGCACGGAGTTTAATAAAGAGAGAAGACTTTTGAAACTTGTGGTCTAAAATAAGTTATTGATATTTGTGTGGCTACAAATCATCTAGGGATGCGTAAAAGTGAATATTTCTTTCCAAATTTAGAAAGAGGTCATTCTTTTTTAAACAGACTAAAAAGGAAATAGGTTCATCCTTTTTGAAACGGAGGGAGTATAACTTATTAGACCATAAGTTTCAAAAAATTTCACTTCTTTAATAAACTCCATGTAAAATCAAATGAGTTCATCCTTTTTAAAATGAAGGGAGTATCATACTATGAGCAGGAATGACGCTACGTAGAGCCAAAAGGGTTCAACTGAATCTCATATATCACAAAGTTATACTAGGAAAATAGAGAAAAAATGGCTTTTTCGTTATACAATTTTTTCTGGAAAATGGAAGCAAACAAACAGACAGAATCACCCATATTTGGATATACTCCCTCCGTCCCATTTTAGTTGTCGCTTTAGCAAGTTTCATTTGTCCCAAATTAGTTGTCGCTTTAGCATTTCAAGACATTTTTTACCAATTCTTTCCAACTATGCCCATATTTAATAAAGGAGTATTTCCTAGAAAAGTCAATCCAGTTTCATTTATTAGGGGTAAAATAGTAAAAGACATACCCTATTTATTGATTTCTTAATGGGCGTGCATAAGCCTAAAGCGACAACTAAAATGGGACGGAGGGAGTAGTTCATATTGGGCAACCCCAAGTTCTGACTGAGATGTGGCCTTATATTAATCTGAGCCTGCTATCATGCTTGAGGCCCTAATTCTGGGTCAAGCTAATAATGATGTCTTGATATTCAACATGCATTAAAAGGAGGGAGGTGGAGAATTAGCCGCTTTATCAGAGTTGTTTGGAGAGCAATTGAAATATAAAAAAAGCTTAAATTTTAGCTATATTTTCAAGTTTCAGATGGTTAGGTCTGGCCTCTATCTATGTAAGCGCAACTCCAAACCAGAAAATGAAGTTCAAAGGCAAGTCCTCAACTTCATACTAGATCTTGAAGTTTCCAGAGCAAAAGTGGTTAAATATTAAATAATCAAATGGTTATGCTTTAAATGGCAATGCACGAACATGATAGCCCAATACAATTTCACCACAAGAACTTGCTGCCTCTGCTGGATTGAACCGCAAGTTCGGAGCTATCCGAAGCTGGATTAAGTGGTGGGTATATAATCAAGAAAAAGGACACCTTAGGGGTGGTTTGAACTTTTGCCCCACCTAAACCAAAGCTCTAGAGAACTGGCCTTAAGGAGTGCAAATTCGGCTGACTACATCATCATCCAAGAAATACATGACCAGCAGGGAGAGGCCCTCCTACAAAGAAGCCGGAGGCAACTTATATCCAAGTCGGTTGATATATGTAATTTTGATGACTAGTCAATTTTCGCACCACTTAGAAAAAATCAACTACCAATTACAAACTCTTAGAAAAGCAGTCAAATTTTAAAAACACACATTTTTTTGAAGACTAGCCACAGTATAAATATCTGAGATTTTAAACAAAATTTTAGTAAAAAAATCTAGAGCTTAGTTCAAAGTTCCAGAAAAATTTTCCGGAGCTTCATAGTTAAACTCCAAATATTTTTTTACTGTGACTTTTTAAACTACTGTGTTCAAAGTCCAAGTAATTTTTACTGGAATTTTATATTTAAGTGATTCCAGCATAAAATACTGGGATTTTGATAATTTAGTTCAAAATTTTCAGTATAAAATACTAAGAATTTTCTGTGTTTCTCGAATCAGGTTGGTTTTTTAAAAGTTTTGAAATATTGACTAGTTTTCATTTAGTGTGGTGTAAACAGGCTATGGGACCAAATTTTTTGGGTAGATATATCTGTGAGATTTTTATAACTAGCTTGTTTTAAGCCGCTCAAAGAGAAATAACCAACAGTTGTAAACTTTTATAAACATAGCCATATTTTAAAAATACATATTATTTTAAGACTAGTAAGAGGAAAAAATTTTGAACTTTTCAATTAATCTCTAGGAAAATTTCCTGGGGTTATAATTCAAAGTTCCAAAAATTTCCCTGGGCCTCATAAATTTCGTATTTGCACTCTCCCCAAAAAAAAAAAAAAAAAAAACAAAAAATATATATTTCTTAAATATGATTATTCTTCTGCAATTTTCAAATATGGACGGTTTCTCATTCAATGCACTACAAAGTTGCTACGGAACCTAATTTTTATATGGAGTTTTCACATAAATAGCTCTCAAGATACCATAACATAATCTAGCCACAATATTTATATTTAAAATTTGATGTATAATTAAAATATGGCATATAATTATATTGATATTGTTTATATATAGCTTCTACACACATATATATACATACATATATTTGTCTTATGTTTTTTAAATATTTATATCATCAAATTATATCTAATAAATATGCTAGGAAAATAAAGAAAAGACAAAATATGATTATAAAGAATGGATAAAGGTTGGGAATGATTATGTAGGGTAATAATCTTTTTTTACATATATCGTGAAATTAGTTGCAATAATTTGCCCATTAGAATGTTGGATAAATGTATGGGAAATTTTGATCACTAGCCATTTTTGGACGCGCTTATTGGGGACTATCTACCGTTTCAAAATTCATTAAAAAATAGATAAAATTCACGCGCACACTTAAGCTCCATTACCGTTGGTAAAACACCCCAAACTAGTCCCATAACAAAATACTTGGGCTTTGAAGAATGAAGCTTTATACAAAGTCCCATAACAAAATAATGGGATTTATCCAATAATAAAGGCCCCATCAAAGGGATAAATCCCATTATTATGTTATGAGACTTTATATATAAAGCTTCAGTCTCATAACAAAATGCTGGGGCTGTGAACAAAACTGTATTCTTTGAGGTGGCTAGTCTGCCCCACTTATTGAGTCCTTTTGACTCACCATTGTTTGTTGTTTGTTTCTTTTCTATCTATTTCGTTTCGGCAGGTTCGCTCCAGGATTGAGTTCGCCACGTTGTGGAGGAGCGAAGACGACTTCAGCTGTCAGGGTGAGCCAGCTTTTATTCCGAATGACCACCAGTTTATTGGTTATTATTTCAGCTGCATTTTGCTCCCTTCAGGAGGTATCTGTCTTCTTTTGTACTCTTAGATGTCTAGTCTGGATAGCCCTAAACCTAGTATGTTGGGTAGTCAGCTGTAATTTCTTTTGTACAGCTAAGAGGTATCAGTATGTCTGTGTTGTTTTTTTTAGTCTCTTGTTCACAGCCCCAGCATTTTGTTATGGGAATGAAGCTTTATACAAAGTCCCATAACAAAATGTTGGGACCTTGAACAAAACTTGTTCAAAGCCCCAGTATTTTATACTGGGGTTAGTTTACTGAAGCTTCCCAATATGAATACTGGGGCTTTGAACAAAATTTGTTCAAAAGCCCAGTATTTATACTGGAATTTGTTCGGAGGTGGCTATTTCTCAGCGAATTTGTTTTTGACGACTACAAATCAATTCGCGCGCGCCAAACAGGCCCATACACGAAATTTTTACAAAATGTATGTTGTCTGTCAATCAATTGTCCTCCAAAAAAAAAGATTTTTTTACAATAAAAGTACAAGTTTTAGGGCTTAATTACTAAACATAGCAACATTTTAGTAAAATTACCCTATATAGAGGAAAACACAAGATAATTACAAACATAGCAAAAACATAGCAATATTTTTCCATAACATACCAAACTCTTACATTATTTCTTATATTTCCTCCACTATTACTTTTGCTCCTCCTAGTTCTCCCTATTTCAGTTTTCATCCCACCATTTCCCTCCAATTTCACTTTTACTCTCTCATTTTCCCCAATTTCACTTTTTCCTCATCCATCCTCAATGTATCTCGTTGAATCTCACTATTTCTGCACCGTATCAACTATTTCAGCACAGTATCTCAACTGTTTCTGCACCGTATCTCAACTGTTTCTGCAGCACCGTATCTCAACCGTTTCTGCACCGTTTCAACTGTTTCTGCAACACCGTATCTAACTGTTTCTGCACCGTATATAACTGTTTCTGCAGCACCGTATCTAACTGTTTCTGCACCGTTTCAACTATTTCTGCAGCACCGTATCTAACTGTTTCTGCACCGTTTCAACTGTTTCTGCAGCACCGTATCTAACTGTTTCTGCATCGTTTCAACTGTTTGTGCAGCACCGTATCTAACTGTTTCAACACCGTTTCATACTGTTTCTGCAGCACCGTGTCTAACTGTTTCAACACCGTTTCAGACTGTTTTTACGTCGTTTCAAACAATTTCGGAGTCATTTCAATACAAAAAAAAAAAATTCTTCAAACCATATTGAACCGATCCACCGCTATTAGAAACCATACTAGCAAATTGAATCTGCTGATCAAACTGAGCAAATGCATGAAACAGTGAGCAATTAATTACGTACTAAAGTACAAAAATACAATTTTTATCAAACGGGTGTAGTAAACCGACAACATACACCATTTCCAAATTTTCCATTAACAACACAACATAATTTCCTCATTAATGTTACATCACTCTTCCCACTAGATCTTCTTCACAAAACCCAGACACTATAATTATTCCTTTTCCCCTTTCTCCAAGTGTCAAATTCAAAATCCAAATGTGGGAGACACCTGGTTGTGTTAAACTTTCAGATGCACTTCCTCTCCATTTATACTTAACTAACGAAATTTTCTTCAATGTGTTTTTCTCCGTTGCTTGGCGTGATCAGATCCGTAATTCTAAGGAGCTGCATCAGTAATCACGGCACTCCAACCATGGAGAAGCAAAAACATCTCTCCACCAAAAGCAAAAGAACCTCTCCCCATCTCGACTTTCCTGGAGAAAACACCACCGCTACTCCTCCTCCCTCCTCCACTGTCACTGCTGTCACCGTCATTGGATACACCTCTAACCTGCCGGAATCTCCGTCGGACTAACAAAAATTTACACTTTTGAAAATTGAAAGTGAAAGTGTTGAAATAATATAAAGCTTTTGTGTGTTACGGTCGTGACCTCGATATCTCCTCTGTGTCCCCCATCTGTCTTCGTCCCTCTGTTTCCGTTCGATCAATATGTGCGTGCGTGTTTTCGGATCTGTTTTTGATGGATGTGTGTGTCACTGTGGCGGTGTTGTAATGGAGCGGGGAGGTTGATGGGAGTATCTAAAGTGTGTTTTTTGTTTTGACTAGGGGAAATGAAATGTTTTTTGAAGATGGGCAATAAAAAATGAAATGTGATAGGAAAAATATTGTTATGCCTAGTAATTAGAGAAATGTTGCTATTTTTTTTATAATTTGGGGTATAAATTTGTATATTTGTATAAAAATCCCAAAAAAAAAAAACTGCTAACATCATTAACTACTGCGACTGGCCTTTAATGTTGTGAAATCCAATAGGCAATCAGAATTCAAGAATGTGAAGACTTCAAGGCGTCAGCAGCATCTAGTTCAGACCTCTATATAATCTGGAAAATGCTCATGAAGAAAAGCACACCTCGTACATTCTGAAATCATCCAATTCTCTAGTCTTTTCATAAGTCACTGATCTTCTAATCTGAGTGAAACAAAACAAAATTGAAAGAGCAAAGAAGAAAGTGTTTGCTTGCGTTTATTATTTTCTTTAATTAGTAAGCGTATAAAATCAAATTAAAGGGTTATGTTTGTTGGTGAGCGTTAAAAGAACTAATCGTAAAGCCGGTCATTTGTGGTGAACAAACTATAACTACAAAGTTTGTAATCAGTACAGGTTGGACTAAAAGAAACCTTGTGACTCAAGGGGACTGCACATAGGTATCACATTGTGCCAGAACAATATAAATCAACCTATTAGCCCAAAAGGAATCGAACACCACATCACAAGAGAAGAATAAGATTTAGGTGAAAACTTTTACTTTCATTGATGAAAGGAGTCCCTATTTATACAAGAGAAAACCTAGTAAACCTAACTTAGGGACCAAGTAAGCTTAACGGGCTTGGCCCAATATACAATTTACATAACTAACTTATTTACAATAGACATTTTTATGCTAATTGACGCATTAAACAGTGAAATTATAAAAAATACCGACATTATTAAGAAATTACACAATATAACGACATTTGTATGAATTTTACAAAACATATTATTCTATCATTTTCCTTTCTCTCTCTAATCCAAAGCCCTAACTTCTCCCTCTCTCTTTCTTTCCTCTCCTCCACCCACCCACCCTCCCACCCACCCACGTCCCGTCGTTCCCCGCCCTCCCTTGCCCGTCGCCGCTGCTACTATTCCTCCGACGAGACTAGAGCACTGCTGTTTCTCGATCTTCTCCTCTTTTTCCTTTTTTTTTTGTTTCATTTTGTATGTGTATATATGTGTATTTTATGTATATATATGTATTTTTTTTTTATATATTATTCAGATCTGCTTCTCCTCTTTTTTTTTTTTTTTTGATTTTGAATATACATATTCAGATTTCAGATGCAGGTGTATGTATCTGTATGTTCGTGTATATACATGTAATGTTTTTCAGCACACAAGTATATGAACGTGTATGTTATTGTATGAACATGTACATCTGACATCTATTGTATGTTTTGTATGTGTTTTTGTGTGTATGTCAAGTGTATGTGTGACATACATAAATTTGTATGTTTAATTTGTAGATCCGTAGATCCTTGTATGTATGTGTGTATCTAGTGTATGTAAAATATTTTTTTTGTGTATTTACATGTATTTTTTGTTTATATGTATGTTGCAAGTGTATTTTCAAAGAGAAATCAATGTTTATATGTGTATTTCATATTTTAGATACGAAAAAAAAAAGTAAAATTCGGTAGGTGGCGGCCGGCGGTGACTAGACGGCGCCGCCACCTGGGGTAGTGGCAGTGGGGAGGGGGGGGGGGGGGGGGGGCAGTAGGAAGAAGGAGGAACCCTAATTTGTTAATTTTGTTGGTTTTGTATATAATGTGTAAAGAATGTTGGTATTTTTTGTGAATTGGAATAATATTGTTATTTTTTGTAATTTTAGTGTTAGGGTTGTATATATTTGTGATTAGCCCATTACAATATAACCTTCATTATACTTAATTGAAATATACAATTTTTGATGCAGAAAAATTTCAAGTTGACTAATTTTTTTTTTTTCGTTTAGAATTCACCTCCTGCTTGTGTTTTCAGTGACAACCATTGTAGAGATGGATCCAGGAAGTTTCAAGACATTTGATGAAAGTTATTATACATCTGTGGTTAAAAGGAGATAACTTTTCCAATGACATGATGTTGCACTTCTTAATGACGCAGAGTCAAAAGCGTATGGCATATTTCAATCTATTTCTCATGTATCCACTTCCTCAAAGATGTACCGCACTGCGCCATGGTGAATATGGGCAAGATTGGAGTCTGGCAAAAGCTGAAATTAGGAAACAATGTGCTTTTGTTAATTAACTAATAGCAAGCTCTTAATTTCATAATTTCTTTATTTTATTTTTATTATATAGTGATATATTTTGTATGAAATGAGTTAAATAAGTAGCTTAATCAATGAAAATTTATATGCTATTATTTTATTTGGGATTGAGACGTAGAGTCAAAAGCGTATGGCATATTTCAATCTATTTCTCATGTATCCACTTCCTCAAAGATGTACCGCACCCATGGTGAATATGGGCAAGATTGAAGTCTGGCAAAAGCTGAAATTAGGAAACAATGTGCTTTTGTTAATTAACTAATAGCAAGCTCTTAATTTCATAATTTCTTTATTTTATTTTTATTATATAGTGATATATTTTGTATGAAATGAGTTAAATAAGTAGCTTAATCAATGAAAATTTATATGCTATTATTTTATTTGCGATTGAGACGTAGTTGTTATTGTTGCTGCTACTACTTTGTCTTCTTTATGTTTTTTCTCGAGTTATTTTATTAATACCATCATGACATCCGCCTACCATTCATTTGATTAGTTATGTATTCTTTCATTGGATGATGTACTGGTTGTGGTTGACTTTTAAATAGCAAATGCAAGTATGCAACATCGTTATTAATTAACTAGTATGAGTAACTATTAATTAGTATATGAATTGTCATTGATATCTGGAGACTACATTTTAAAAGAAGGATATCAACAAATGCCAAATTGGGGAACTTTAATATTCCTTCATATATTTTCCAGACTTTTGGAAATCAGTTCAATTATTATTATTATTATTATTATTATTATTATTATTATTATTATTATTATTATTATTTTTATTATTATTTTGGATATTAGCGTCGGAACTAAGATCCTTTTTTATTTTGAATTTCCAATAATGGAAAAAATATTTTGCACCAATCTGACAAATCTCTTGAAGCTGTAGATTAACTTAAACTTCTATATTGTGTGGTTCTATTTTTATATAATTCTAGGAAATTTGAGAGTTAAGCTAGATTGTTCTCTCATTCAAATAGAAAGGATGAATTAAGCAAATGCCAGGTAGTAACAGCCAAGAGAAATAGCATGGATTTTGGACTTTAATGGCCGAAGGTTTTACCTTTTCACCTAAATTGCCTCAAAATTCAACCAACAGTTGTCCTTGTTTTTGTGTATGTTTTGGATGATATGTTTTGGCCAGCAGAATGGTTTTTACCAGCAAACTAGCTAATTACAATTTTCAAACGGAAAAAGAAAAAAGAAAAATAACATAGCAAAATCTTTCATCTGATCTCCAAAAGAGTAAAGCCAGATACTAAGGATGATAAGCAAATCCAGAATTTGAGCGTGACAAGACACTCATAGATTTACTGAGTATTATATAGATGAATATAAGTTTTGAAGGTATATACATATTCATATACTACTATATATCATTTTTACCAGCATTACCGGTACCAGTGATTCCTTAAAACTAGGCTAGATCTGCCTCTGAGAAGGGTGCTTCCGATCATTCATATATATCGATATAGTAATATGAAATATTAATGTTAGATTTGGGTGCGATAGATGGCTAGCACCAGTCAGACACTACAAAAAAATGGGTATGTTGCGGAGGTTTTATTTCGGGGGTTATAATTAAACTCCGCAAATTGCATAGAATTGAGGGGTTTGGCAACTGTCACAATATCATTGTAATTTACGGAGGTTTAAACCTCCATTACTTTTTTTTTTTTTAAAAAACAAAAATTAAAGCCTCTCACTTCAAAAAAGAAACCTAAATTTTCAAAACAAATTCATTTCCCTCACTTTTTTTCCCTCACTTGTGAATAAACAAAACCTAACAGCCGCTCACTTTGTTACTTTAAAATTGAACCTCTCCACTTTGTTACTTTAGGGCTATAGAAAATTTCTCGTTACTTTAAACTTCAGTCTCAGCCTCTCACTTCGTTACTTTAGGGCTATGGAAAATCTTTCGTTACTTTAAATTTTAATTCTAAATTCCTTAAGTTGCGAAGAAGAAGAATCTATAATTGTAACTCCTCTTCCTTATTTGAAAAATTAGAGTTAAATCTTCTTGCATAACTGTACGGTTTTGTCGATTTGAGCTTCTATTTATGAGTTTCGTTATCTATTTATGTCTATTTGTGACCTAATTGTTAGAATGGAGCTTTTTCGCCTCATTGCTTGATTTTTGTTTTTTGTTTTTTTGAGTTTTGTTTTTGCTGTATAAGCTGAGGTATCCTTCTAATAATGTTTTTTTTTTGCATAATATGAATATTTTTTTTGCTTCGCTTAGTATTGAACAAGTTTTAGTTTCATCCGAATCTAGTAGCTTTTAGCTCAGTGCCTAAATATCTCTAATCTGTTTAAGTTCTGAAAATCCAGAGCTTTTATGTTAAGACTTTAGTTCTAAATCTCAATTTTATATTAGAGCTTTTATGTGGAGGTGTATTTTGTTGAAATTGATTGTTAGCTTCTCTTATGTCAGTGTAATTTGAGTATAATTTGTAAGTCGTGTAAACCTCGAACAAATATGTATATATATGTACAAGTTTCAAGTGTAACTTGATCCCTATTACTGTTGTTCCCTATCGCTGTTGTTTTTTGGTTTTTGAGGTTTATATACTGATTGGATAGTCAACTGTGTTAGTGTTAGAAGATTTCTTTTGCTGAAGAAACGTTAGTGTTAGTATTAAGCTCTGCTTGGGTGTTGGTTTTCAAGATCTAAATTGTGCTTAAACTTGAATTTGAACTACTGTTGAGAAATCCAGTTCTGAAATTGTGAAGTATTGCCATGAACTCCATTTTGGATTTGAAGAGTTCGATTCTAATACTTGCAACAATTGAACTCATAGTTTGTTAGATCTTGTTGGGACTCATTTTAGTTAGACTTTACTGTAACTTGATCGTTTCAGCTCTATTTTTATTTAAATATGCAGGTTTACTGATCTGAAAAATTACTAGAGAAAGAACTTAAGTCTAAGTTGAACTTTTCTGAAGAATTTCTTATTTTTAGGTTTGTCTCTCTTTCTCTCACTCACTAGTGAATACATTGTCTTGCTGGTTTCATAACTATTCTAGAAAATTGTTTGAACATAAATACTAAGATTCTTATTTGCCAGAAGATTGAGAATAAGAGAAGAGATAGGTGTGCAGAGGATGAATAAAATTATAATCCAGTTACACATTAGGGGTCAAAAAGTTTGTAAATGGTCACAAGCGATAGCACTAAAAATAGTTTTCTTTATAATTAAGTAGTCTTAGATACTAGATTCCATAGAAACTAGATATGTAATAGAGGTCTAGTTCTAATCCAACAAAATTAGCGGATGTAACAAATTATCTCTTGGTTGAAATAAAATTTCCTTTTCGACCAAAAAAATGTGACTTCTAAGTGAGAAAATAAAATTGTGTGATTTTAGTGCAAAAAAAATTATAATTGTGTGATCACGTATGAAAATTGTCCTTCAAAATGCTGAGTTATATAATAATGAATATGTATCTCTATGTCGACTGAAATAGTGAAATATTGAATGATGTGTTCCAGTACTTCTTCATTTTTGTTAAGAGAAGTATTACTAGAAAAGTTAAAAAGTGTCTTGAATCATGCTTTCTAAAAGTTTAAATAAGAATAGAAGAAAAACTTTTGATGAATTCTTAATTACCTCAACTCCATCGCCAGTAACAGTGATCTTCCCTATGATCAATCTCAAGAGATATTATTTTAAATTGTTGAGAGTAGTTGGCTTCTCTTCCTTTCTAGTTAAATCTTTATAAAACTTGTACTCAAAAATAGGGTCCTAAGATCAAAATATTCAATTTTCATTATCATGAGGGACTTTCTAATCAGCTTAGTTGCTTCCATATCTCTGATCTCCTTCATTGTTTTCTCTAATCATTCAAAGTAGTACTCTAGCTGTTTAGCAGGTTCTGCTTATTATAAGGTTGCTATCACGGACAACAGAGAAAATGAACGGAAAGATGAAACAAACATATCACACACAAGTGAATATATTTTGAAATAGTGATTTCGACAGTATTTGTTGACTTGAAATGAATGAGAATTTGTGTGACTATAGGTTTCTATATTTAAGTTATCTTTAATAAGTGCAATTTTTTTGTATTAGTTTATGATTAGAGTTAGCTTTTTCTATATGTTTCTTTTTTCAAAATTAGTATATTGCATTCTTTGTTTTCTATCTGACGAAAGAGAGCTTACATTTTTTCTGCATATATTGAAAGGTTCATCTGCTGCACCTAAAAGTTAATAGTTTTCAATGGACAAATCTTGGATTGAAAGCCAAGGCACACTCGTGAATACTTGGTTGGTTTAAATCAGTTTCTAAATTCTGCATTTACGAATGCAGTAGTGGGAGGTAGAATAAAATGTCCTCGTCCTATATATAAATTTACATATTGGCAGACCAGAGATATAGCGTTCAGTCATTTGATTTGCAAGCAATTCCCTCAAAATTATGTCACTTGGACTATTCATGGTGAAAGAAGTGTGTTGCATACTTCTAGAACTGTTGAGAACATAGGATACATCGCCTCTAGAAAATCCTATTGAATTGTTGATCAATGAAGCATTTGGGAGCTCAAGGCACGAAGGCATTGATGAGGTCCGTCACAAATAGCAGGAGAAGAAATTTAAAATGATAGGCCTTTTTCAAATGACAAATATTTTTTTGAGTTAATTAGAGATGGAAGTCAAGAGTTGTATAAAGGGTCCAAGTACTCAAAACTAGAGTTTTTTAAAACTGTATCATATAAAGTGTTTGTCCGGACTGTGTGACAAGGGAATGATTATGTTATTAGATTTGTTGAGGGACCAAGATAGATGCTTGTCCAAATGACTGTATGTTGTATTGGGAAAATGATTCTAATGAGGAGACATGCAAGTATTGTCATGCTTCTAGATGGAAACCTAATAAAAAGAACAATGAAAATCTTGTATCTGCTACAGGTAAGAAGAAAACCAAGAAGCAAACTAAGAAGCCTGCCAAAATCTTGCGCTACTTTCCATTAAAACAAAGGCTGCAGAGATTGTTCATGTGTTCTAAGACAGCAGAGCATATGAGGTGGCATGTTGAGGATGGTAATAAGGATGGAATTTTTAGGCATCCTAGAGATGGTGCGGCATGGAAGAGGTTCGATACAGTTTTTCCCGAATTTGCTTGTGATCCCCGGAATGTTAGATTAGGCCTGGCTAGTGATGGCTTTAATCCTTTTGGCACAATGAGTACTAATTATAGCATTTGGCCGGTTGTTTTGGTTCCATATAATCTTCCTCATTGGTTGTGTATGAAACAGTCAAATTTCATTCTTTCAATGATCATTCCAGGTCCACGTTCAGCTGGAAATAATATAGAAGTTTACCTACAACCCCTTATTAAGGACTTGAATGAGTTGTGGAGTGAAGGTCTTGAAACCTTTGATTCATCAAAGAGTGAGATGTTCAGAATGCGAGCAGCTCTTATGTGGACAATCAGTGACTTTCTAGGATTTGATATTTTATCTGGTTGGAACTCACATACCGGTTTAGCATGTCCTATATGTAATTTTGATGCAGAACCTTGTCGGTTTCGTCACAGTAGAAAGTGGTACTTTATTGGCCATCGTCGATTTTTAGAAAGAAATCACAGATTTAGATTGATGAGGCATCGCTTTGATGGCAATGTGGAGGAAAGGAACCCGCCAAAAAAGTTATCTGGGAGTGATATTTTGCTACAAGTAAAAGTTATTGATATTACATTTGGAAAACCAGCATAATTGAATGAGAGAAAAAAGAGAGATAGACAAAGAAATGTTGGGGAAGGTGCTACGCAACAATAGAGGAAAAAAAATATATTCTTAAACCTTCTATATTGGAAATTCAACTTGTTGCGCCATAATTTAGATCCCATGCACATCGAGAAAAATGTGTTTAACAATGTTATATATACCTTGCTCAACGATAAAGACAAGTCAAAGGATAGTGTCAAGGCACGAAAAGATCTACAAGAGATTAGTATAAGGCGTGAACTTTGGCCTGATGAGAGCGAAAACTGTCGGCTTGCTACATTTTCAATTCCAAAAGAGAAGACAACGACTTTCCTTAAAACTTTAAAGAATATCTTAGTGCCGGATGGTTACTCAAGTAACAAGTCTAATTGTATTGATGTAGAGCAAAAAAAAATTATTCGGATTAAAAATTCATGATTGTCACATTATTATGGAACAATTGCTACCGATAGCAATTCGCATTGTGCTCCCTAAAGAGGTTGTTGCGGTCTTAGTAGAGCTTTCTTCTTTTTCCAAGCAACTATGTCTCAAAAGTTTGAGCTTGGCGGACCTAGAAAAGCTACAAGATCGTATTGTACTCCACTTTGTCACTTGGAAGTGCTATTCCCTCCATCTT
Source organism: Petunia axillaris subsp. axillaris (assembly GCA_029990575.1). Lineage (NCBI taxonomy): Eukaryota > Viridiplantae > Streptophyta > Magnoliopsida > Solanales > Solanaceae > Petunia > Petunia axillaris. The sequence goes on along the minus strand of JARKNS010000001.1, from coordinate 2,657,208 downwards.
TTTTTTATTGTAATGGTTCATTTAACTATCCATTTAGTGGATGAAGCTATACAAGGTGGTCAGGTACATTATAGGTGGATGTATTTTGTTGAAAGGTAAATTTCTTCAGAATTAAGACTATAGTATTAATTTATGTTAAGAGCTTACTCTAAAACTACTTTATTTTTATTTGTTGTTAGATCATTTTAAGTCCCTCATAGGGAATATGGCACAACCAGAAGGTTCAATGGCTGAAGCTTACATTGTTGAGGAAGCTTTAACTCTTTGTTCTCGTTACTTTGAGGGGATCGAATCAAGGGTGAATAGGCCACAACGTTTTAATGATGAACCAAGTATTTGTTCTCAAATGTCCTCGATGTTTCCTCCACGAGATCAATCAGTTGGAGGCTCATCAACATTCCCCTTAACTCCTTTGATGAAGACTCAAGCTCATCGATATGTGCTATTTAATTGTGCAGCAGTGAGGCCATTTATTAAGTAAGCTCATAGATATGTATTTTTTAAAATATAAGTCTTGGCAGTGAAATAATTTAAAATTGATATAGTTAGTTCTTTTAAAGTGAATTTAGGAATTACATAAGAAGTAGCACAAGAGGACGAAGACCTTCCGCATCAAATGTACAGAGGAGAGTTACTAGAGAGTTTCCTGATTGGTTTCCAAAACAGGTGAGTGAATGGTATAAACGTGTTTGCTTCGCGTTGCCTTTCTGTTTGGATTTAATATAGTTGACTAAATTTATTTTGTTATTTATAGATTATGAACCTAGATACTGCGGACACAATCTCTCTTGATATGAAGTTTCTAGCACGAGGTACAGCACCAAATGCTAGAAGGTTTACTGCGTATGACATTAATGGATTTAGATTTCGGAATTTGTCTAGAGAGAAAGGACTGAAAACTCAAAATAGTGGAGTTTTTCTTACCTCGAACACCTCTTGTGTTGCATCTAATGCTGATAGAAGTGCAAGGGAGGCAGACCTTCCATATTATAGGAAGTTTGAAGATATCATTGAGCTAAATTATTATGGTCGTTTCTTGGTTGTGCTCTTCAAATTCAAGTGGGCAGATACTACTCGGGATAGAGGGTTCAAAAGAGATGCTTGGAATTTTAATTGCGTAAATTTTTCTAGATTGATTCACACCGGCAATCGTGAGGATGATGATCCTTACAGTGAAGCATCTCAAGCAGGTTTGGTTTATTATGTTGATGATGAAAATGATGAAGGTTGGAGTGTGGCTATACATCTACAACCAAGAGATTTGTTTGATATGGGTGAGGTTGATGAAGAAGAAATATATGAGAATCAGCCCTACCAACAACAAGAACTTAAACAATTTTTTGATGCCAATTATGAAAATATCCAACTTGCAACAGAGAAGCATATGTCTTAATAGGCATGTTAGGTTTCAAGTGTTTTTGCTTGTTTGTTTTTATTCTTTCTTTACATATGTGCTTTAATCTGCATTCTGTTTACTTTTGACTAATTCTATTGTTTTATTAATTCTTTTTTTTATTATAGATATGCCGAAGACCAAGCGTTTCCAGAACTTGCTAAAGTCAGTTATGACAGTGCCTCTTTCAATTGAATCAGCACCTTCAAATGCTAATTCGGAACCCGAGATGACATCACAATTTACTCCTTCTTTTCATGCCACAACAATTCCTAATCCTTCATTTCAGGAAAGATCACTGCCTGCTCCTTCTCTTCAGGGAACAAGAAAGAAAACACCTTCACTTCAGGCTACAAGATAGGCAAATTTTTCATTTCAGGGAACATCACAGGGGGCATCTTCTCTGCAGGCAGCAGGACAGCAAACTCTTTCATTTCAGGCAACAAGACAGACAACTTCTTCATTTCAGCGCACATCACTACCAGCTCCTTTAGTGCAGGCTGTAGGGCAGCAAAATCCTTCATTTCAGACCACTAGACAAATAACTCCTTCGTTTAAGGCCACAAGGCAACCAAGTCATTCATTTCAGGATCAGTCAACTTCTTCTATTAATGACACATCACAGGGGGCACCTTCAGTTAATCCCATGCCACCACAATCACAAAGGAACAAGTATGCTCGTGATTCTACACATCATTGGACTGTAGATGGAATAGGTAATCATCATCCCTTTAACACGTGATACTAATACTTCACTCCTTTTTCTCTTAAGATCAAGTAGTTTTGCTTTATTCCTCTTCTCCATTGTCTGCGATTCAAATATGTTGATATTCTAAACTTGATGGCTGCTATTCAACTCTTCTTAGTTCTTACTCTAGTTATCTTGAGATTGGTTTCTTCAATATTTATGAAAAATTTCTCAGCGACAATCAATATTGTCCTTGTTGGAAATTAAACTTTGGACTATCGTTTAGCTAATTAGCTGCAAACAAGTTAGTTTATCTAATACTATTATGTTATTGTCTAGTACTTTTGAAAAAATATCCAAAGAAAAACTAATAAAGAGACTTGACTAACTAATGCCTAATTAAGATCGATAAAGATCACTATATTAGAAATACAATGATATTTAATTGTATATCGCGAGTTTTTCGTTTAAATTGAATGGCCAAATACTATATACTAACAAGAAATTGTTGTTGTGCTCGTTGACTTTAGTTACTATTAAATTTTTATCTTAGAATTCGATAAATGGTCTGAGTTGAATGGACTCTATTAGTGTATTGGGTAGATTGTTGAGCTAAAAGACTTGTATGAAATCACTTAGAACATTAAATATACCAGTGTTGAACTGGCTATGTAGATGGTTGTGGAATGGTAGTTACTGATTGATCATTCTCGTATTATTTAGCTTGTTTTTTTCGACTAGCTTGTAATGCCTTTTACTTTATTCCTCCTAGTATCACAACTATGTTCTTTTCCTTACAGAACTAAAATCATACATCTCCTATTGAAAGGGGCTCCTCTATATATGAGGGACGCCATTTAGGTATCTATTATCATACATATTAGAATATAAAATAATATGTTAAAGAATGGTCTTATATATATTTAATCGATTACGTACTGAAAGTGGTAGATTGTATTCAACTTATACTTTTGCATCTTTTTAAGATATTTATAGGTGGAGCAAAAAGTGTTTCCTTTTTATTTGTTCCTTCCAATAAAGAATTAGCTTGTTATCCATGTTTATCAAGGGGAAGGAAATGTTGAACATAGTATTTAGTCCGTTAATATTTCTATTTAATCAACTATAAGTAAAAGAGAATGTGCAGAAACAGTTTAGAACTTTTGTTCAATCGTAGTAGTTCTCAGGAGATGTACTTTCATCTACAAATCTTTTTCTTGTACTTATAGAATCCCATATAGCTCATAACATTTAAAAAGAGCTAAAGTTTTTGAGTTTAATCTTAGCTCCAACACATGTAATTCTGTTTATAATATTCAATTTGATATATTAGAAGAATCACAAGAAAATAGATTTACCACATATATTTCATCATTGTCCGCAAGCTCAATGTAATTTGATCTGAGTCTTTCGTACATTTGCTGCTTGTGCCTAGATGTTAGAACTTAGAATACTTATCTTTTCTTCTGAATTTTGTTTTTTTGTTTTTCTTTTTTATCTTAAAGATTTACAAGAAAATTCCAAAAGGCTCAAATTAAAGACTATTGAAGTGTTAAGTTTACCTCAAGGAGTACTTGTTGTGGTGCAGTTTGATTTGCAAGATCCGATTGGGGGAGAAACAGACCTTCTTTCAGGTTTTTGTAATATTTTAGCAACGGATTGTTCAATATTTTCAATTAGCTTTGAAAAGTGGCCGAATATGCCTAATTCATACTTCGAAGATTGCTTTGATAACATTATAAAGGTACAATGTATCTTTATGTCATTTCACTGGATCTTATATTTGCATTTAAAAGATAAACTAACTAATTTTATTTTTTGAAGCCTCTATTCTATTTCATGACATCTGATGAATGGGCAGAAGATATGTATATCACTCTATCGTAAAGAAGTGGGGTGCAAGTAGGCAGAAGTTATGGTGCGAGTTTTATCACCCACTTAAGACCAAATAACATCATACGGCTAATGTTCCAGTCGGCATTGCTCGAGATCGGTGGACTTCTTTTGTGAACTACCGTTTCAAGGATAAAACTATGGTACTTTTATAATCTCTAATATTGATGCATTATTCTATGATTATTCTCTTATCTAATTGACATAAGCGATCTTGTTGTCAGAGAATGAGCCTAAGAAATGCTGAAAATCGGAAGAAGTTAACAAATCCGCATGGTGGTGGCTCCAAATCCAATGCTAGAAGAAGGGGTGAAATAGTAAGAGATGTCACATTACTTTTCTTACTTCACTACTTAGTCTTATTATGTATATATTCCTTATACTTTGGACTTGATCAAAAAAATATTCTTTCTAGTTTGGTTAAGTTATTCTTGCTTGTATTTTTCCACACAAAAATTGTGGAAACATGGAGAAGGCCTAGACGAGCAGAAATGTATCTTATTACACATAAGAAAGAAGATGGATCATATGTGAGTGAGGGAGCAAAAGAAATTTGTGTAAGTTTAAATTTAAATTATGGAAGCAGCATTGATCACATTATATAATGTGTTGGTACATGTCCTTTTAAAGAAATTTTATATGTTGGACATCTTGCTTTCTATATCTGGGCAGCAGCATAAACCTGTTCCATGAAAAACTAAAAAAATTGGGAGATAGCAGAATCGAAAAAGAAAAAGAAATAGTGTGTGATATCTCTCTACCTTCTCTCCAGCAGAGAGAAAGGGGAAGAAGCTGATGAATTATTCTGTATTTGTTTTGTAAATGTTTCTTCCTCAGTAGAGAATATTTATACATTGTTGTGAGAGTTCAAGTCTGTAGGAAAGAGGTTTCCAAATTGGCTTCTTATTATTGTACCCACTATGATAATTCTTGCACCAATTTTTTTAAAAAAATCAAAGCTTGTTTTATTTGTATGAGTTATGTTCTTGAACGGTTTCATTTTCAATCTTCAAATCAATTCTTTGAGGGGTTTGATTAAAAAAAGAAAATGGCTTCAATTGATTGGAGAGAATGGTGAAAGTAAAGGAGGGATGTGAGATTTAAAGCAAAAGCTTGATCAGCCTATGGATAAAAAGTACTGATGCCATGTACATTCTTATGTTGACTCATATTTTCTTGACTATGTCATTATATTAGGAAAAACTTGAGCTAGCATTGAGTCAAAGTATTGTGGATGAGTCTCAAGCTTCTCCAAATGATGATGTTGGTAAGGTGCTAGGAAAAGAGCATCCTGGAAGAGTAACACGTTTGGGATTAGGAGCTACTCCAAGCATTGCTTTTAAACAGATAAATCGACGTGTCAATGGCATGAGATTATCAAGTAATGATGCTGGTTGTTCTTTTGGATTCCAAGTGAAGTACAATCAATTGCTGAATACTCTTAAAGCTTATAAGATAATGAAGGAAGGGTCAATACCAGAATGATTTGCTGGGATCTTTGATAGTACTCCTACAATGGTAAACGCTAAATTATTTTATTTGTTTCTCCCAATTTGTTCGTCATAGCATTCTTTCATTGTAAACTGCGCTTTTCCTTTTCTCCCCAGAACAATTTATCTTTACCTTGCATATGAATTGTTACTTTCTAGAGTTTATCTTTACCACTATAAGAGATTATTGTCAGTGCATTTTTCAGCTTTATGCGCTGATCTGTTACTTTTGTAACAGACTGGAACCGTATCATAGTTGGATGGATTGAAAGTAAAATTTCATGGTTTAATATTCTTGTTTGATAGGTTTAGTTTCTTTTGCGAATTATTGTTCTCTATTTTATACCCTTAGAGATGGACTGTAGTAGGGATAAGAGATGCAATTAATGTAATTGTTGATACAAGCGGTGCACCTAATGGACATTAGCAATTGGTGAAAGCTGATTCTTTGGAAGGTGATTAGTTGGCTAATAAGTATGACTTGACTACGCCCTCAATACTATATATAAATCCTGGGGGAAGCCCCTATGGAGTTCTGAGGCAGATATTTATATTAAAGGCATTGGTTTTTAATTACTTATGCATCCATCATCTTTCTTTTTCCATTTAAGCATGTTTAGTGATGCACTACCTTCATTAACTATTATTATGATAACTTCATAACACTAGCTGAAGTATATGCATAGATTGTCTACAAGTTCTTATGATGACACATTGCAACCGCGTATTTTTACCTTGTTAATTATGTTGCATCATTGTTTAGGAGCATTAATGGTAATAAATCTCGGTTGAAGTGTTCTTAACATTAAAAGAAAATAAGTGAGTAATCGATACACTACCTCTTTCTGTGGTAGGTAGTGAGACTTTAGTAAAGACTAGACTGAAGTTACAGAACACACAATGCTTGTTTTCTCGGCTCATATTGTATTGTTATGTCTGGAACTTTATTGCAGCACTAGTCACCAAATGTTTGGGTAGACCCTGCCAAGTGGATTATGTATAGACTAAGGTCTAAACTTTTTGAGGCTCTATAGAGTTCTGAAGTAGATGATGGAGGAAGTTGATTTAATTTCTCTCTGTGATACTTGAGGTTTATTTGAAATATAGGCAGCTGTCCGTGGACTGATTACATACAAATAGATATTTACATTAAAGGATCCTTAGCTTTTGCTTTATTTGATTACATACAAATAGATGTTATTGTTTATGTTCAGATATTAGTAGTGTGGAAGTTACTGGTTGATTTGGGTGTATAATCAATGTAACGAGTATATTTTTTTCTCTTTATGCAGCCTGGTGATGCAGCTAGTCGACCCATTTCACCTACGAATGCAAGAAGATCTACTAGTTCTAGTAATTCTAGTGATTGAAATGCCTTTTAGTTGAAGCGAATGTATTAGATGACTAAAGTAGATAGTTTGTTTTTGAAATACATATGACGGTACTCTAACATTTTGCATGGTTTAATGCCATCAAGTGCCAGATTACTAGTAATTGCAGCAGAATGCCATTGAGCTATCTTTTGTTGAAGGATATTGATGGATTGTTTGTGAATTTTGTTTGATGACATGCTACTTTAGGTATTTTAATGGATGTTGATATTTCTTTACTTTGATATTCTGATTTAGAATTTCATAATATTAGAATTCATTTTAGGAAGAAATGAAGGCACGGGAAGTTGATTTTGATGATAAAATATCAATTCTAATGAATAAATTAAAAACAATTTTATTTTTTCGGATTATATATTGAGGAGGTTAAATTTGCAAATTGCGGGGTTTACGACCTCCATTAATTGTTGTCACGCTGGTTCACAAAACTACTGCAATGACTGATATTTGCGGGGGTTTGTTTAACCGCCGTGACAGCAATTAGTGGAGGTTGTTAACCTCTGCAAGTTACAAATTTAACCTCCACAATTTACCCATTTTTTAGTAGTGAGATCACGTTATTCGGTATAAACATTTTTTACTATCGTACATAAAAGTTAAACTCGTGTTTTATATGGTCAAACTGATACAGATAAACTTAGGATTTGCTGATAAACATTTAATACACAAAGATACAGAATTGGTCTTTGTGAGGAGCTGATGTAGGGTTAATGAATTCATTAAAATATGGAAAATTATTAAATACAAAACCTAGTTACTAGCAATAGAGGTGTCACTATTTGAAATTTAAAGTTTATAAAGTTAAAATCATAAATATGCCTATGGTCCTTGTGCTATGCGACATTTATATTTTACAAGCTCACTAAAGCAAGAGGTTAAAAAAAATTCCTTGTTAGTTTTATGTGAAGATGGAGCGACTGCCTGTTGCTCTCAAATGCACACGCAAGTATACGTGGTCGACAAGTAATAAAGTGATAAGTTGAGTATCGTTCCCACGTGGACTATTGTGAATAACCGTATCCTAGCAAACGATTCCTATAAACTATTCAGGGATCTTTTTCGATGATTGTAAATTTTACTAACTAATGAAAACAATAATTAAAAACCAGAAATTGAAATCAAATAATAAAGCAAATTATCAGTTGTTATCAATAAAAGAGAAACGGTCCAGAGTCAGAGCTGCAAACAATCCAGTTGAGTTTTTAGTTGATTCTACTTCTTGATTTCCTAGATTGCTAACTAACAGGTTAAATATTTCCGTGAAAACTTGTCGATTCTTCATGACTCTATGCAAGCTACTCTAACGCCTATATTTCTATGGAATTAAATCACATGTATGCATTAAAGAACTCTGTATTCAGCTAAGCAAGGCGAAAAGTATATGTCTATCCTACCTGCAAATCGATTCCCTGATGACTAGGTTCACAATCAAGCCCTATTCTTTCTCATGTGCATTCACAAGTTCCCTCTATCGAATTCAATTTGTAAACCGTAGATAATGTTCAATTATTAGTCCTCAATAACAAAACAATTAGGCTGAAGAAAGAATAAACAATCTGTAATGGTAAATTAATAGATAGAAATCAACTTTCGAAAATCAACCTTCATGTATTTGCTCTAACCCTAGAACGATATATTTAGCTACACATATTCATAATAACCAAACAAGAATTCATGGAAGAAAAATTGGATATTATAATAGATTTAGTAAAAGAATTAAACCCTTGGTTGAATGTTTTAGGGACTCAATAATTTCTCCAAAATCTGACTTCCCCCTTAAAAACGAAATAATAAGGCTTTTATAGTGTTTACAAAGTGCTATGATAAGTTAAACCAAAGCCTAAACTAAGTTGGAAAAGTTGGGGTCGCTGAACTTCAAGCTATGCTCTGAGCGTCGCTTGCCGAATAGCATCTTGATGTTGCAGGCTATACTGAAGGCATCGCTTGGAAGACAGCATTCTATAGTCTGAAGCTGTGACAGATCTACAGCTTGCACCATAGCCTTGCCTTCTAATACCATGTCCCACATTTTGCTGAGTCTGTCAACCCTTTGCTCGTTTGTATCCATTTTCGCTCCGTTTACACTCGCTCACGCCCTACAAGCAATATTACACAAAATGAGTACAAAAACCATATGTATAACCTAGAAGGAATGAGTAAAGCACTCCAAATGCAAGGAAATAATAAGAAAATATAGGCATATATCGCCAAATATCACTGCCCTCCCCAGGTCTGAACTTTAGCCTTATGCTTAATATATACTACCGGCGTTTGCTAGGCATTATGCATTAGATATTCTATCTCTAAATTACAATGTCCGCAAAGATAAAACTTTAAAAAGATTAGGTTTATTGATATTTGGCTATATCACATATATTTTAGTACCATATACCTCATATATTAGTATTCTTGTGTACGATTTTAATGTGGATTTGAGTATTTTGTATTTATTATTGATGTTTGGATGTATAGGAATCAATTTGGATGGTAATGTGCCAAAGTGGTTGGTTTTGTGCGAAAAAGCAAACTGGTGAAAGTAGATTCATAGCTCATAATGGCTTCACGGTGAAAAGTTCATAGGTCACTACGAGGTCATGAATCAACCATGAAGGCAAATTATAGAGCGATATTTAAAAGAAGGGTACTTTTTTCTAACTATTTATACTTTATATTTTTCAGCCGAGTTCTTGACTTGAAAAGGCTAGAAACATATTGGAGAAGATAATTCGAGTTCGGAAGATCCGTCGAACCAATCCACAAACCGAATCGAAGACTATTTCTCTAGTTTTCTTTAATGGATCTTATTTTTTCTATTATTATCATGTTCATCAATTTAAGCATAAGTAGTTGATTCATTCTCTACCTAGAATTTTGATGGAACCAATTGTTAATTGGTTGATTATTTTATCAGTGTTTTCATTATATTGAACCATCTTCTATGATATTGTATTTGATCATCTATTTTTTTTCTAATAGTTGAATGGCTTTCAACTATTGTGTCGTTATAGTTTGAATTACTTGGAAAATAACATAATTTAGGTAGCTGATGAACACCGACATTTTAATTAATTAATCAAAAGATAGTTGTAAGAATTTAAAAGTGAAATTAGAAATAACAATGCTTTGTCGTGGTCATTGTAAATCATTTTATTTATGACCTATATTGTTAGTTCAGAAGAAAATTAATTTTAGAAAATTATGGGACTTATTCGAGAGATAGTTGAGGTAACAGTAGAGCTTATGATCAATAGATGAGAAAACGACACGATTATATGAAACATGTCATTTAGTTCATCTTGATAATTGGAAAATCTCTACCCTAAACTTTTACTCATTGAACATAACTCTTATCTTCTCTTATTTGCTTTCAATTAGTTCATAGTTTTTACTAGTTATTTTTTAGTTTAAAAATTATAAATTTTACTATTTGGAAACTGCTTGAATTAGGTAATTTAGCATATCAAACAGTTACAAAGTAAGTTAGCTTTCTTTGAACTTCGGTGATGTTTGGCATTTTATGCCAATGTTTTCTTAATATTTCTGCATGTTTGAGCTTGTCATTCGCCCGTTTTATAGTTTATGAATGTGGTTTTGCACTAATTTTATGTCGTGCGTATGTAGGTTGTTATGTAGTGCATTTGGAGCTTTTAGGAGCGTGATTGAGCAAGGAATGATTGGAAATTAATTGAGGATTGGATTGAGCACACGAGGGCACGACACGAGGCGAGTTGCGGAGCAAGGAGGAGGCTGATTTTGCCTGGCGCTGTGGGCCACGTGGCGCACCTCCCAAAGCACCCCACTGCCTGGCGCATTTTCCTATACGGCGCGGGCCAAGAGTGCCTAAGTTTCGACGACCACTGCTTGTCCAGGCGCGGTCGTGGGGGCGGGGCGCCAGTTATAGCGCCCCTGGAGCGTATTTTGACTTCCTATTTCGTCTAGGCTTAGGTCTAACTTATTACCAGGCCTTTGTAAACCTTATAAATACTATTTTACTTAGTTTTGGTTGGAAGTTCAGAATTTGGAGCAAATTGGAGAGCTCATAACATCTTGAACAAGGGTTTTTCTTCCTTCCATTAATCTATTACATCATTATTTCATAAAATCTTTGTGTTGTTATTATGAGTATGCGTGGCTAATTCTATTGTTCTAGGGTTAGAGTATTTCATGAAATTGATGTTTGAAGATTGAATTCCGTTAATTGAATCCCATAACGGATTGCTTATTCTTTCTTGATTTCACTTGTGTAATTGTCAGGGCCCGATTATTACGCATTATCTATGGTTTTTAGATTGAACTCGAAAGAGGAAATTTAATTACGTAATAAGAAAGAATAGGACTAGTTTGTGAACCCGGGCATCGGGAAACCAATTTGTGAGTAGGATAGACATATACTTGCTCGCCTAGTTTAACTAATTACAGAATTCGTTAATGCGTGCACGTGATTTGTCCCATAGACATATAGGGAATGTGAAGAATCGAAAGGTTTTCACGGGTACATTTACTCTGTTAGTTAGTAATCCGGGATTTAAGAAGTGGAATCAATTGGAAAAATCAACTGGATTGTTCGTAACTCTGACCTTGGACCGTCTCCTTATTACTGATAACAACCAAGTTTTGCTCCATTGCTTGAATTCACTTCTACCATTTAATTGTTGTTCTTTAGTTAATAAAATCCTAACTATTGGAAAAAGATCCCTGAATAGTTTATATATATTGTTTGCTAGAATTCAGTCTGAATAGTCCTCGTGGGAACGATACTCGATTTATCACTTTATTACTTGTCGACCACGTATACTTGCGTGTGCGTTTGGGAGCAACAAGTTTTTGGCGCCGTTGCCGAGGACTAAACAATTGACTGATTTCTTTTTGAACAGTTTATTACTTTCTATTCAGGTTTAATTTTTATGTTGAGTTTTGTGCTGTTTCAGGTATTAGGTCCTGCTTGATCTTTACCTACAGGAATGGCAGCAGAACTAGCTTTAGCTGTGCGAGATGTTGCTCTCCCCAGCCTGGAGGGGTTAGCGTCTAGCATAGTTAAGCCCGCTATCACCGGGTACTTTGAGATTAAGTCCGGCATGATTCAGTTGCTGCATGTGACTGGGCAATATGCTGGATTACTTCATGAAGATCCGCAGCAACACATTCAGAATTTCCTGGAGATCAGTGATACTTATACACCAACGGGAGTTCCTACTGATTATGTTCGCTTGACGTTGTTCCCGTTTTCACTGATAGGGACAACAAGGAAGAGGTTAAAGGCTGAAAAGCCTGGGTCTATCACTACTTGGGAGGATTTGGATAAGAAATTCCTGGCTAAATTTTATCCATCTGCCAAGACAGCCCGGCTGAGGAGTGAAATTATGTCCTTCAGACAAATAGAAGGAGAGCCTTTGTATTCAGCTTGGGAGCGATTTAAAGCTTTATTGAGAGATTGTCCACACCATAACCAATCCAATGAGGTTATTGCACATACTTTTGTTGAGGGGTTGAATGCGCATACTAAGATCGTGGTAGATGCTGCTGCTGGAGGCCAAGTATTGGCCTTAAATTTTGACCAGATCTATGATTTGCTAGATAAGTTTTCGCAGAGCAATCCTGATTGGCAGGGAGATGGTAGAGCTATTACGTAGAAATCTGCAGGGATGCTTCAGTTAGATGCAGTTTCAGAGCTAAGGGCGAGGATGGATGCTATTTCCAATCAAATTAGCAAGTTAGCTCTGCCAAAGACTCAGCAACCAGTGGCTCAAGTGCAACAACTACAGAGTTTTTGTGAGGTTTGTGGTCAAGACCATGCTGCAGAGGTTTTCTCCTCTAATCCAGAGTCAGTTTATTACGTGGGTAATCAAAACATGCTGCAGGGCCAAAATCAGTTTGGTAATGCTTATCATCAAAGCAACATGAGAGCCCCAAATAATTACCAACCACTTCCAGCTCCACCACAGTAGGTTAGCAATTCAGTTGGAGATAAAGCAGATAATGGCGGGCCAGCATAGAATGATAGCTGACACTGCAGCCTATGCACAGGCCATACAAGATCTTGCCAATGCTCAAAAGAACCTGGAGCACCAGTTGGGGCAGTTGGTGGGAGAAATAAGTACTGTTAAAAAAGAGCCTGAACAATGTCTTGCAGTGACTTTAATTGAAGGTGGAGAGCTGATGGCCAAGTCCGAGGAGAGAGCTGAAATAGAAAAAGTTGAAAAAGTGGAGAAGGTAAGGAAGAAAGAAGAGAGAAAGGAGGCACCTCTGCCGCCTCCACCATTCCCCCAGAGACTTATACCATCGAAGGATCTGGCCCAGTATAAAAAATTTGTGAGTATGCTGAAAGAACTTCAAGTTAGTATTCCTTTGACTGATGTGTTTGAATTGATGCCATCCTTTGTGAAGTTCTTAAAAGAGATTTTAGTCAAGAAGAAAAGGCCTCAAGAGATAGATACAGTTGAGTTAGTTGAGGAGTGTAGCACAATCTTGAGCAAGCTACCTCCAAAACATCAAGATCCTGGGAGGTTTACTATTCCTTGCACCATTGGAGGGCATAATATTACTGGTGCATTGTGTGATCTGGGTGCGAGCATAAATCTCATGCCTATGTCTGTTTGCAAAAGGTTAGGGCTAGGAGAAATCAAGCCCTCTTCAGTTACTCTTAAGATGGCAGATGGATCTCTCGCTCACCCTGATGGTAAGTTGGAGGATGTGTTACTTAAAGTTGGTAAGTTTACATTCTCTGCTGATTTTGTAGTCCTAGATTATGAAGAGGACCGAGTAGGTCCAATCATTTTGGGGGGACCATTCTTAGTCACCTCGAAGGCAATTATTGATATGGAGCTGGGAGAGATGACTGTTAGAGCGCATGGAGAAAAGGTTACTTTCAAGGTGTATACTGAGAAGGAGCACATAGATAAGGTTGAAGAGTGCTCTATGATCGAATGTGTCAGACAAGAACATGGAAGTACACCACATGTGAAGTTGAAGAGGGGTTCTCTCAAAGAAGGGTAAAAAGCAAAAGTTCGTCGTAAGAACAGAAGACGTAAATGCTGGAAGTGAGCTAAAAGTGTCGTCGTGTCACGACGTTAACTAAGGCGCTTCTCGGGAGGCAACCCGAGTTTGTACTTGTATTATTTTATTTATAGTGTCACGTAGTTTTTGTTTTTCCTTGGATTGCAGGTTCATGTAATGTCGAGTTTAAGTGTAGGGTGTCCTCACCCCTGCCTAATATTGATGACCTGATGAGGGAAGTCTGAGTACCTCATACTATACGGAAGCTTGGAGGATGCTAGCACCAAGGACTAGAGCCTTCAGGGAAGTTCCTTTACCCCTTGCACTTTCTTATTTTTAGCACTGAGGACAGTGCTTAGTTTAAGTGTGGGGTGGAGGAACTACCCTTTTATTTATTTTTGAGGTTAGGGATGCATGTACCGTAGGATTTTCTTTTGTCACTTGACTTTATTTTTTATTTATTCCTTGCTTTAATATATAAAAAAAGAAATTGAAAAAATTAGAAAACCAATGAAAAATTCCAAAAAGATTTTCCTTTTAGTTTTATTAGTGGTACATATCATCCACCCCGTGGTTTTTCTTATGGCCTCGGTTCTTTTCCACGGGGAGACCTTTGAACCGGGTAGTTTTTATTTTTTTAGGATTAAAATAGTTAGTATAGGTGACCCTAGACGAAAGGAATAGGTAGAATGCTAGGTGCCCTTGATTTGTTTGATACCGGTGGACTTGAACTTGTTGCATGTGCTATTTGTGGTGTCCTTTGGTTTTAAATTGTGATGCATGCTTAAAAAAAATAGAACGACCCCCTTGAGATAGTTGAGTCCACTCACTTGACTTTATTGTGAACCTTTGTGCATTAGTGCTTAATTTTTCACAAGTTGCACTCTAAATGCTTGATTGAGAGTTGTTGATGGAGCCTTTTTGTGTGGATCGTGTGCAATGTGTGTGTGAGGCATATTCTTGTTTGCTCCATGTTTGCATATTGATGTCTAGAACTTGCCCCGTGTGTGTGCAAAGCGAAATCCTAGGTTTGCTCTAGTCGAGAAATGATACAGGCCTTCTTTTGATTTGCCTACCCTTACATATACACCTTAGACTTGATTGTTGTGATTTCTTTGACCTTTTGTTGGCACCCACACCCCAAACCTACCCACTTGTTCTAAATTATTCGCTTTTGGCCCTTTACTCCTTAAGCACTTCAATTGATAATGTTGTTTATTGTGAGTTGTGGTTGAAATATTGGGAGGTTTTTTAGTGGAACCAATGATGGGAATATTTGATGAATTGTGTAGTAGTTGATTATGAGCATTGGCAAGGTTGGAAAGAAGTGAATAGAAAAAGAAAACAAATGAAAAGAAAAAAAAGGAGCAAAGTTGAAAAGAAAAGAAAAAATGGTGGAAAAAGAAATAAAGAGAGAAAAATATCCATTCCTTGCTAGTGTGTGCTTAAAGAAAAAAATTGCTACTTGTTGAGAGGGGGTGTGTGAAAGTTGTTGATTGGGTGGCTTTGATGAGAATTGTGTTTGAAATAATTGTGATGTATTAAAGTGCTTAGGGAGGTAGTCACTATTACCCATATGTATCCTACCTGCCCCTTAGCCTACATTACAACCTTTTTAAAGTCCTTGTTAATCCCGATTGGAGTGAGCTTACATTAGTGGAGTCCTACACTACTGGCAAGCCTATGGTACATCCTGTGTGACATGTGAGACTTTCATGAGAGTGAGTGAATTCGTTCTATGTTATTGTCCCCGTTCTATTCATTATATTCATTGTTGTGTGTGATCTTTGGGGGACACTTTCTTGCTTCATTTTGGTGAGGGCACATGGTTTGCATGAAATAGGTGAAGTTTATGGCTTCTTGGTTGAGTAGATAGGTGTGATTTTGTGGGAGCATGGTAGCAATGGGTTGAGTTTGTGCATTTGAGCTATTTTGGGGTGGTTTTTCTCATATTTTTGAGTTGTTAAATTGTTGGCATGTTTGTGGATCCATAGTAGTCATGTGTACAATTGTTGAATGATCGGTATCAACCATAGTCGTATGCAGACCTGTTTTACCTAGGTTGGGAAGTTAGTTGTGACTTGCTCGAGGGCGAGCAAGGGTTCAAGTGTGGGGTGGTGATGTTTGGCATTTTATGCCAATGTTTCCTTAATATTTTCGCATGTTTGAGCTTGTTATTCGCCAGTTTTATAGTTTATGAATGTGGTTTTGCACTAATTTTATGTCGTGCGTATATAGGTTGTTATGCAGTGCATTTGGAGCTTTTAGGAGCGTGATTGAGCAAGGAATGATTGGAAATTGATTGAGGATTGGATTGAGCACACGAGGGCACAACACGAGGCGAGTTGCGGAGCAAGGAGGAGGCTGATTTTGCCTGACGCTGTGGGCCACGTGGCGCACCTCCCAAAGCGCCCCACTGCCTGGCGCATTTTCCCATGCGGTGCGGGCCAAAAGCGCCCAAGTTTCGACCACCACTGCTTGTCCAGGCACGGTCGTGGGCGCGGGGCGTCAGTTATAGCGCCCCTGGAGCGTATTTTGACTTCCTATTTCGTCTAGGCTTAGGTCTAACTTATTACCAGGCCTTTGTAAACCTTATAAATACTATTTTACTTAGTTTTTTATGGAAGTTCAGACTTTGGAGCAAATTGGAGAGCTCATAACATCTTGTACAAGGGTTTTTCTTCCTTCCATTAATCTATTACATCATTATTTCATTATTTCATAAAATCTTTGTGTTGTTATTATGAGTATGCGTGGCTAATTCTATTGTTCTAGGGTTAGAGTATTTTATAAAAGTTGATGTTTGAAGATTGATTTCCATTAATTGAATCCCATAACGGATTGCTTATTCTTTCTTGATTTCACTTGTGTAATTGTCAGGGCCCGATTATTACGCATTATCGAGTAGTATAGACATATACTTGCTCGCCTAGTTTAACTAATTACAGAATTCGTTAATGCGTGCACGTGATTTGTCCCATAGACATATAGGGATTGAAGTAGCCTGCATAGACTGTGAAGAATCGAAAGGTTTTCACAGGTACATTTACTCTGTTAGTTAGTAATCCGGGATTTGAGAAGTGGAATCAATTGGAAAACTCAACTGGATTGTTCGTAACTCTGACCCTAGACCGTCTCCTTATTACTGATAACAACCAAGTTTTGCTCCATTGTTTGAATTCACTTCTACCATCTTAATTACTGTTCTCTAGTTACTAAACCTCTCACTATTGGAAAAGATCCCTGAATAGTTGTTAAAAATTGTTTGTTAAACGTCCGTCTGAATAGTCCTCGTGGAAACGATACTCTACTTATCATTTTAAATCAACCACTTATACTTTCAAAAAATGCGTTTTGTGCGAGATCATTTACTTAAAAGTTGAAGTCAGATGAAATTAAACTAAAATATAAAATATGAGTCTCCACTAATGTGCTCTATTCTATGTTATCTTCTTTATACTTCATTCCATTTTTATATAGTGGTATTTGACTAGACATAAATAAATATATATATATACATATAGAGTAGTAAAAAAAAAAATACAGTTGTCATATATATGAAGCAATGGAAGTTTTAGTTGTACCCTACGAATATCTGCCAAAGAAACCAGACCAAAAAGAAGATCAAAGAAAAGAAAAAACCAAATTGACGTGTTAAAGGATTTATTTATTTATTGGGTCTATTTCCATACTATTCTTATTGAGGAAGATGATTCTAATAACAGATTAGGATCAGAATCCCAGCAGGTGGTGGTGTTAAAGGTATGGTTGGATAAACAACCCAGGCGGAAGGTTGAATGCCAGAACCAAGGTTCTGTTGTTTGCCCGTTTAGCCGAGGATGGCGTTTAGGGCTGTTGTTGAACCTAATTTTGGGTTCAGCCACTCCTTGCCAGGGTTGGGTCACCAGTAAAGTTTCCTGTTACCCCCATGCTGCAAAAGATCCTGTCCGAATTTGTGGTATCAGAGCCAAGGTGCACAGTAGCAATAGGTGACGAGTTCAACACTTAGCTTTCTGATGAATATTATCAGAAATAAGACTACTGTTAAAAACAGTAGAAAAGAGGAATATGATATTCCACAACACTTAGATTTACTTAATAAGTGGACTATTCCTAAGGTTCAACCTAAGTTAATATACCAGTTAGGAACCTTTGAGAAATTGGGCTTGAAACAAGTGGTTAAAACCACAGAAGATACTATTACCATTGATAATGATCATGCTACCTTTAATTTATTAACTCAGCATGATTTAGCACCTTATATGCATACTCATAGATTTATTCATATTGGTTTAATTCAAGTTGCATTTAAACCTTTAACTTTGAGAGGATTAAATGAAACGTTTATAGCAGCTCTCAGAGATGGTAGAAACCATAATTGGAAGAAATCCCTTATAGGGATTGTGCAATCAAGTTTGGCCTATGGCCCGGTATATTTTAATGCTTATCCGAATTTACAGATATCATTATCGGATGAAAATGCTTTAAAAGCTTTAGTCCTAAATGTTAAATTGCATGGTTATGATTATATGCCTAATACAGAAGTCATATGTATCTGCTATAGGATTTATTTTAAACCATTATACACTTTAAATCCTATGTGCAAAATTATGGATTTTAAAAATGAGACTATTTTAATAAAAACTAATTTTGGTAAAACTAAGGTAACTACCAGAAGACCTATCAAGTGGGAAGAAATAGATTTCCCTAAAGAGTGGGTCATGGAGGATGCTGCTCCTCCAAAAGATTTAAAGAAAACTGATTTAACTGGAATTGAACAAACTCCAGAAGGTAATGTGAAAATCAGATTTGAATTTGATGATAGAATAAATATGGGATCGGATAGATCTAGCTCTAAAAATTTATCTAGATCTAATTCTTTGTATTATTCTCATATCTCTCCAATTGATTATATTGTTGAAACTCCTTCTAGGGCTTCAACTTCTCAAATAAGAGAAGAAGTGCCTAGATATAATAGTTTGAAAATTGATAAAGATAATATTGTTACTCCTGTTGCTCCTATGAAGGAACAACAAATTAATGATGAAGAAATAACTTCATCAGAAATGGATTTTAAAATTTAATGGATTTAAAACCTAATATAGATTTTAGTCGGGGATCACCCGCAAGGAAGAAAATTTCCGAAGAATTTTATAAACCCAGGTGGGAATTATTTCGGAAATGGTTTTTTAAAAGTTTTAATAAAACAGAGCAAAATGCATTTCAAGAAGAATTTTATGCAGATCTTGAAAGGCATAATAAACTTATATCTTTTGTCTTATGGTTTATGGGAAAATATGTAGCAAATAATATTGCTGTTATGGAAAGACAATTTGAAATGGCAAATGGTACTATTGTTGACGCTGTATTACCTCCACAACAACCTTTTAAAATGAAGAAACTTGATTTTGCAGCGTTTGCCACATTATTTGATGATCAAACTTTGCAAATTACTGTTAAACATATTAATACTATGTTAAAACAGCAAAATTATACTAATATTTATGTTCATATATTGGGTGAACAGATTATATCCTTACAAGAAAAAATAGATAAATTATTATCTATGAGCAGTAATACTGCTAGTACATCAGGAAAGGAAAAGGTGGAAGAGCCACTGAGAGTAGCTATTCCAACTATTCAACCTCCTCCTGATGTGAAAGATTTTAAATTAAAACCGGATAGTTCTGATATAACAAAGATTTTACAAGAAAAGTTTAGAGAATTATCACTAAAGCCTCTTACTAAAGCAGAGGAAAGTGATAACGAATCATATAATGAAGATTTTCCAGAATTAACTTGTGACCAGATTAACAAGTTGAGATCTTCAAAGTCTTCTTATAACTCTAAATATGCTGATAAGCCAAAGCAAAGAATGTTTTACTATCCAAGACCTACTCCGCAGGATGTCCTATTTGAAGAGCAAGATGATATATACGCTCCAAATAGTTTCAGTGGGAAACAAATCTATGAATGGAATATTGATGGTCATACTCATAGACAGATGTATGTGGTAATACACAGGATGATGATGTATAGCACTATCTGTAAATCAAATAATAATGATGACAGAGCTGTTGCTAATATGATTATTGCAGGATTTACTGGTCAATTGAAAGGATGGTGGGATAATTATCTCACTATTGACCAGAGGGAAAAAATTTTAACTGCTGTAAAACATGAACCAGGAACTCCTGAAGCAGAAATGGGAGATAATACAAATGCTGTTTATGCTTTGGTGGTTAATATTATTGAACATTTTTCAGGTAGATGGTCTGATAATAGTGAGACTATCAGGACTCTCTTACAAAATATGAGGTGCAAGACTTTAACTTCATTCAGGTATTACAAAGATACATTTCTTTGCAGGGTAATGGAGTTACCAGAGTGTAATAGCACTCATTGGAAATCCAAATTTATAGATGGACTTCCTAACCTCTTTGCAGAAAGGGTTAAAAAAGCCCTTAGACAAGGAGGAGTTCAAATTGATTATGATAGCCATACTTATGGAAGTTTGGTAGGGACATGTATTCAAGAAGGATTGGCGTTGTGTAATGAAATTAAGCTAAATCAAGAGCTTAAACGTCATCGTCTTAATGAAAGACAGCAATTAGGAGATTTTTGTGGACAATTTGGAATGGAGGATCTCCGAATCAAGACAAAATCTCATAAGTCTCAAAAGGGTAAAACTGGTAAGAAATATACTGACCAGGAATGGAGGCAGAGGTATTTAAGAAAGCGCACAGAAAAACGTGCTAGAAGGAAGAGAGCCTTTAATGAACGAAAAGGCAATAATAATGCTAAGGATCCAAAAGATCCTAGAAATAAAAATTGTTGGGAATGTGGAAGGTTTGGCCACTTCCAAAAAGATTGCAAGGTTAAAAAGAGGATTAAATCTCTCCAGATAGATGAGGATCTGAAGGATTCTTTGTGTAAAATTCTCTTAAACTCTGAACCAGAACCGGAGAAATCGGATTCAGGAAAAGTTCCTTCAAAGGAAGAACTTAATAAAGTATTCCAGGATGATAGTGATATCGTCACAAGCTCTTCTGAAGATGGATGTGATCCTTGTAGCAATGGACAACCTTGTGATGACGAGGAATATTATAATATGTTTGCTCAATTAGAAATTAATACTTTGGATAATGATAGTTTAATAAATTTGTTTAAAATGATGCAGGATCTAGAAGCTAAATCTAAGTTGATGGATCAATTAAGAGGGAATTTTGAGTCCAAAGGAGAGGAAGAAATGAAGAAAAGTTCATATACTCCTACGGATTATACTCCGTATACTATGAAAGAAGTTAAAAGAATCTTAGAACAAAGGAGGATGAGTCGTACTAGTTCTCCGACTACGTCTCAAGATTTGGAGAAAGAGGTTTATAACCTTAAGCAGGAGATTTATAATCTCAAAAAGGAAAATAGAATTCTAGATCAAAGGATTTCTATAATAGAAGGGAAAGGTAAGGGAAAAGAAACAGATGGATTTCCAGCAACCCCTTCTAATCTAAGAAATCTTGATGATAATATTAATATCTTTGGAGATATTCAGGAAGAAGAGCAGAGTGAGTTTCTAACTACTTTAGAAGTTTTCACTTATCAAAAGTTTTTTATAAAAATTACTCTTCTTATTGATTATAATTTCAAAAAAGAATTTATAGCTCTGGTTGATAGCGGAGCAGATTTAAATTGTGTACAAGAAGGATTAATTCCTTCAAGATATTTTCATAAAACTACTCATAGTTTACGATCTGCTAATGGTGAGAAAATGCAGATTGAATACAAGTTACCCAAGGCTTATATTTGCCAAAATCAGGTATGTATACCTCAAAGTTTTGTTTTGATAAAAAATATGTCTAACCAGGTTATACTTGGTACACCTTTCGTACAAAAAATATTTCCTATAACTAGAATTGATAGAAATGGCATATCAGGGACTTTTAATGAAAAGTCTATTATATTTAATTTTATAGCCGAGCCTATAACTAGAGTTTTAAACCAATTAAAGGATATGCTAGCTAATAAAAGTCAGCATATCAATTTTCTTAAACAAGAAATTTTAACTCTAAATATTGATGAGATTTTAAAAAATCCAAAATTGAAAGAAAAGATTGATTTGATGATAAATCAGTTTTCATTACAAATTTGTAGTGACCATCCAAATGCTTTTTGGGATAGAAAGAAACATGTGGTCACACTTCCTTATGAGGAAGACTTTTCTGAAGCTAATGGTATCCCTACTAAGGCGAGACCTTGCCAGATGAATTCCGAATACTTGGAATTATGCAAAAAGGAAATAGATTCTTTGTTGCATAAAGGTCTCATACGATCATCGAAATCACCATGGTCTTGTACAGCCTTCTATGTTAATAAACATGCTGAACAAGAAAGAGGAGTCCCCAGGTTAGTTATAAATTATAAACCTTTGAATAAAGTTCTGAAATGGATCAGATATCCAATTCCTAATAAAAAGGATTTGTTAGATAGACTTCATAATGCAATAATATTTTCTAAATTTGATTTAAAATCAGGATACTGGCAGATTCAGATAGCTGAAGCTGATAGGTATAAAACTGCTTTTAATGTCCCTATAGGACAATTTGAGTGGAATGTTATGCCATTCGGATTAAAGAATGCTCCTTCTGAATTCCAGAAGATTATGAATGATATATTCATCCCATATAGTAATTTTATTATTGTTTATATTGACGATATACTAGTATTTTCCAATAATGTTGAAATGCATTTTAAACATTTAGATTTGTTTAAAAAGATTATTATACAGAATGGCTTGGTCATATCTAAACCCAAAATGTTTTTATTTCAAACCAAAGTGAGATTTCTTGGTCATAACATTGAAAAAGGGAAAATTATTCCTATTAATAGAAGTATAGAATTTGCTTCTAAATTTCCTGATGTCATAATTGATAAAACCCAATTACAGAGATTTTTGGGGAGTTTAAATTATATTGCTCCATTCTATAAAGATCTGGCTAAGGATACATCTATCTTATATGATAGATTAAAAAAGATTCCAAAGCCATGGACAGATGCTCATACAGAGGCAGTTCGAAAGATTAAAGAAAGGGTGAAAAATCTCCCTTGTCTTACATTGGCTAATCCTACATGGCCAAAGATTACAGAAACCGATGCGTCAGACATTGGTTATGGAGGTATTTTAAAACAAAATGCTCCAGGAGAAAAGATTGAATATTTGATACAATTTCATTTTGGTAAATGGAATAATAGCCAGAAAAATTACTCGACTGTAGCAAAAGAAATTCTTGCTATAGTTAAATGTGTTTTAAAATTTCAAGGCGATTTATACAATCAGAAATTTGTTATAAAAACAGATTGCCAATCGGCTAAGTTTATGTTTAATAAGGATTGTAAACATGATGTTTCTAAACAAATGTTTGCTAGGTGGCAGACACTTTTAGCCCCATTTGATTTTGAAATACATTATAAAAAAGGGGAAGATAATAGCCTTCCTGATTTTCTTACTAGAGAATATCTGGTTACTGAATGATCATATTCATTCTTTTTTATTGCAGGTTGATTAATATGTGTAATCGACACAATATGCTTTATTATTGTCCATATTGCCAGAACCAATTATTACCCAAGCAGATGTATACTGCATATTGGGATTTACGTGCAACTCAACATAGATTACAAAAATTGGTATATGAGGCTGAAGAATTGTTATCGCGTGCTAAATACTTTAATAAAGAAGACATAGATCATATTATCAGCATTATACGCACAGCGAAAGCTAGAATGAAAGACATTACCAAGGAAATTAAAGGGATCCGTAAAATATTGGGATTATATCCAATATATCTGGCCTGATGATTTTATAATCTATGCAGGATATGCAGGCCCGAGGAAACCCATCCTCTAATAGAGGAAGGGGTAACAGAGGAAGAGGCACTGGTAGAGGTGCAGTTATAGCCAAGTTGGGTAAGCAAAGGCTTATAGCCGAGGATTTGACAGGGTCATCTTCAAAGAATGATACTATGTCATATCAACAGTATCAAGAATTTCTAAAATGGAAAAGTTCTCAGGAAAAGAAGGTAACAGAGGATAATATGCCTCCATCATACTCTTCTATTATAACAGAAGATGATAATGAAAATATCCAGTCTTATATTAAGACAAATTACAAGGAGTTAATATTATTCCTTGAGGAGAGAGACCTTCAATGGAAGGATGAGCCATGGAAATTAATGGCAAGATATTTGAACAGTGCGTCATACGCAGCTTGTACTTATAAGTACAGGGGTCATTATGAGATGATACTCAATGTTACTGAGTCTTGCGAAATATCGCATTTTTACCCGGCAAATACAAAGAAAGTTTTTAACTTTTCAAAGATGATAATCAAACGGATTATATCCGCAGAGGAATGGGGACTAAGCACCCTGACTGAAAGGAGTTATACTCATCCAGAAATGAAAACGCCGGTAAAATACAATTACTGGGATTATATGGATAGCTTTTATAAAGCATTATTATATGAGAATGAAAACAAGAAACATTCTTGGTTCATAAAAATATGCTCAAATGTTTATAAACAGAGCACTATACCAAATTGGTTCTCACAATGGTGGATCACTTATGGTCCTACAGTAAAGATATTACCAAAACCACTACTCAGTTTATATACTGAATGGGTGGATGTTTCTCCAAAAGTCCAGGAATTGCAAAGAAATAATACTCTTATAGAGGGAAGTTCTTATATGAATTTCTTTATTGAATATTCGATTCCATGGATAATGAAATGGAGTGTTGAAGTAGATTATACCCAACACAACATTCCTGTTTTATATAGAACCTTTTATACAATGTTTTGGAAAAAGATGACTCAGATAACAGCCGATGGTAACCTTCAATGCCAGGATACAGTAGATTCGATAAAACAATCACTGGAACATTATAAGCAGATGGATCAAGAAAGACAAGTTAATACACCAAGTCCTTACCAACATATATTCCACAAGTTAAAGATGAAGAAAGGACTAGTAACAAAAGAAGAGATGTTAGCTTCTTATTTGGAAGAAGTAAAGAAAGATTTAATAAAAAATCTGGAATATGAAATCCAGTCAGACACTTCAATGGCTTCTGCTAATAATACCGAAGATGAAGGTGAATATTGTCTGCCGGGGGAATCCCAATCTATCACAGAAGAAGAAGCAAATGATTATATCACAAATATAATAACGCAAGTAATGACACAGCAAGGGAATAAAGAAGAGGAATCATCCAAGGCACAAAAGGCCAAGGGCAAGGATAAGATCGGATGAGGATGCAATGCATTATTGAAGATGAAGACACCCAACTTTTATAAAGTCACTTTATTAAAGTAGATTAATAATGCTACTTTTCCTTTTGATAAAACAACTTTAATAAAGTTGTCGGCCATTTTCTTTCTTTAATTTGTAACCGGCCACCTGTAAAAATTGGGCCAAGTTTGTTAATTTATTTTGTCTATAAATAGCTTAGGATTCAGAAGAAGGAGGGCAGGAGCTTTCACACCCCTCTCTAATTGTAAAACCTCTCCCATTGTAAAAACCTTCAAGTATATAAAATTTCTATTGATTGAGCGCGAACTAAGGTATTTAATATAGTTTTCTAAATTGTATTTCTTTTATAAATTTAAGTCTTGATATTTGGCCTAATGATAGGCTAAATTATAAAGTGTTGAGCTCTGTCACACTAGGCTATTGGGGTAAGATGATTCTAATAACAGATTAGGATCAGAATCCCAGCAGGTGGTGGTGTTAAAGGTATGGTTGGATAAACAACCCAGGCGGAAGGTTGAATGCCAGAACCAAGGTTCTGTTGTTTGCCCGTTTAGCCGAGGATGGCGTTTAGGGCTGTTGTTGAACCTAATTTTGGGTTCAGCCACTCCTTGCCAGGGTTGGGTCACCAGTAAAGTTTCCTGTTACCCCCATGCTGTTTTGTCTATAAATAGCTTAGGAATCGGAACAAGGAGGGCAGGAGCTTTCACACCCCTCTCTAATTGTAAAACCTCTCCCATTGTAAAAACCTTCAAGTATATAAAATTTCTATTGATTGAGCGCGAACTAAGGTATTTAATATAGTTTTCTAAATTGTATTTCTTTTATAAATTTAAGTCTTGATATTTGGCCTAATGATAGGCTAAATTATAAAGTGTTGAGCTCTGTCACACTAGGCTATTGGGGTAAGATGATTCTAATAACAGATTAGGATCAGAATCCCAGCAGGTGGTGGTGTTAAAGGTATGGTTGGATAAACAACCCAGGCAGAAGGTTGAATGCCAGAACCAAGGTTCTGTTGTTTGCCCGTTTAGCCGAGGATGGCGTTTAGGGCTGTTGTTGAACCTAATTTTGGGTTCAGCCACTCCTTGCCAGGGTTGGGTCACCAGTAAAGTTTCCTGTTACCCCCATGCTGCAAAAGATCCTGTCCGAATTTGTGGTGGCGTTTAGGGCTATTGTTGAACCTAATTTTGGGTTCAGCCACTCCTTGCCAGGGTTGGGTCACCAGTAAAGTTTCCTGTTACCCCCATGCTGCAAAAGATCCTGTCCGAATTTGGTATCAGAGCCATGGTGCACAGTAGCAATAGGTGAAGAGTTCAACACTTAGCTTTCTGATGAATATTATCAGAAATAAGACTACTGTTAAAAACAGTAGAAAAGAGGAATATGATATTCCACAACACTTAGATTTACTTAATAAGTGGACTATTCCTAAGGTTCAACCTAAGTTAATATATCAGCTAGGAACCTTTGAAAAATTGGGTTTAAAGCAAGTAGTTAAAACTACAGAAGATACTATCACTATTGATAATGACCATGCTACTTTTAATTTATTGACTCAGCATGATCTAGCACCTTATATGCATACTCATAGATTTATTCATATTGGTTTAATTCAAGTTGCATTTAAACCTTTAACTTTGAGAGGATTAAATGAAACGTTTATAAAATTCTTCAGAAATTATTTTCCTTGCGGGTGACCCCCGACTAAAATCTATATTAGGTTTTAAATCCATTAAATTTTAAAATCCATTTCTGATGAAGTTATTTCTTCATCATTAATTTGTTGTTCCTTCATAGGAGCAACAGGAGTAACAATATTATCTTTATCAATTTTCAAGCTATTATATCTAGGCATTTCTTCTCTTATTTGAGAAGTAGAAGCCCTAGAAGGAGTTTCAACAATATAATCAATTGGAGAAATATGAGAATAATATAAAGAATTAGATCTAGATAAGCCTTTAGAGCTAGATCTATCTGATTCCATATTAATCCTATCTATAATATCATCAAATTCAAATCTGATTTTCACATTTCCTTCCGGAGTCTGCTCAATTCCAGTCAAACCTGTACTTTTTAAATCTTTTGGGGGAGCAGCGTCCTCCATGACCCACTCTTTAGGGAAATCTATTTCTTCCCACTTGATAGGTCTTCTCGTAGTAACTTTGGTTTTACCAAAATTAATTTCTATTAAGATAGTCTCATTCTTAAAATCCATAATTTTACACATAGGATTTAAGGTATATAATGGTTTAAAATAAATCCTATAACAGATACATATAACCTCTGTATTAGGCATATAATTATACCCATGTAATTTAACATTTAAAACTAAAGCTTTTAAAGCATTTTCATCCGACAATGATATCTGCAGATTTGGATAAGCATTAAAGTATACTGGACCATAAGCCAGACTTGATTGCACAATCCCTATAAGGGATTTTTTCCAATTATGGTTTCTACCATCTCTGAGAGCTGCTATAAACGTTTCATTTAATCCTCTCAAAGTTAAAGGTTTAAATGCAACTTGAATTAAACCAATATGAATAAATCTATGAGTATGCATATAAGGTGCTAGATCATGCTGAGTCAATAAATTAAAAGTAGCATGGTCATTATCAATAGTGATAGTATCTTCTGTAGTTTTAACTACTTGCTTTAAACCCAATTTTTCAAAGGTTCCTAGCTGATATATTAACTTAGGTTGAACCTTAGGAATAGTCCACTTATTAAGTAAATCTAAGTGTTGTGGAATATCATATTCCTCTTTTCTACTGTTTTTAACAGTAGTCTTATTTCTGATAATATTCATCAGAAAGCTAAGTGTTGAACTCTTCACATATTGCTACTGTGCACCATGGCTCTGATACCAAATTCGGACAGGATCTTTTGCAGCATGGGGGTAACAGGAAACTTTACTGGTGACCCAACCCTGGCAAGGAGTGGCTGAACCCAAAATTAGGTTCAACAATAGCCCTAAACGCCATCCTCGGCTAAACGGGCAAACAACAGAACCTTGGTTCTGGCATTCAACCTTCCGCCTGGGTTGTTTATCCAACCATACCTTTAACACCACCACCTGCTGGGATTCTGATCCTAATCTGTTATTAGAATCATCTTACCCCTATAGCCTAGTGTGACAGAGCTCAACACTTAATGATTTAGTCTATCATTAGGCTAAGTTCCAAAGCGAAACAATTATTAAAAGAAACCAAATTTAAAGAACAATATTAAATACCTTCGGTTTTGCACAAATGCTCCAATGGATTTTTATACACTGAAATGTTTACAATGAGAGATTTTTTACAATTTAGAGAGGGGTGTGAAAGCTGATGCCCTCCTTGTTCTGATTCCTAAGCTATTTATAGACAAAATGAATTAACAAACTTGGCCCAATCTTTACAGGTGGCCGGTTACAAATTAAAAAAAATGGCCGACAACTTTATTAAAGTTGTTTTATCAAAAGGAAAAGTAGCATTATTAATCTACTTTAATAAAGTAACTTTATAAAAGTTGTGTGTCTTCATCTTCAATAATGCATTGCATCCTCATCCGATCTTATCTTTGCCCTTGGCCTTTTGTGCCTTGGATGATTCCTCCTCTTTATTCCCTTGTTGCGTCATTACTTGCGTTATTATATTTGTGATATAATCATTTGCTTCTTCTTCTGTGACAGATTGAGATTCCCCTGGCAGACAATATTCACCTTCATCTTCGGTATTATTAGCAGAAGCCATTAAAGTGTCTGACTGGATTTCATATTCTAGATTTTTTATCAAATCTTTCTTTACTTCTTCCAAATAAGAAGCTAACATCTCTTCTTTTGTTACTAGTCCTTTCTTCATCTTTAACTTGTGGAATATATGTTGGTAAGGACTTGGTGTATTAACTTGTCTTTCTTGATCCATCTGCTTATAATGTTCCAGTGATTGTTTTATCGAATCTACTGTATCCTGGCATTGAAGGTTGCCATCGACTGTTATCTGAGTCATCTTTTTCCAAAACATTGTATAAAAGGTCCTATATAGAGCAGGAATGTTGTGTTGGGTATAATCTACTTCAACACTCCATTTCATTATCCATGGAATCGAATATTCAATAAAGAAATTCATATAAGAACTTCCCTCTATAAGAGTATTATTTCTTTGCAATTCCTGGACTTTCGGAGAAACATCCACCCATTCAGTATATAAACTGAGTAGTGGTTTTGGTAATATCTTTACTGTAGGACCATAAGTGATCCACCATTGTGAAAACCAATTTGGTATAGTGCTCTGTTTATAAACATTTGAGCATATTTTTATAAACCAAGAATGTTTCTTGTTTTCATTCTCATATAATAATGCTTTATAAAAGCTATCCATATAATCCCAGTAATTGTATTTTACCGGTGTTTTCATTTCTGGATGAGTATAACTCCTTTCAGTCAGGGTGCTTAGTCCCCACTCCTCTGCGGATATAATCCGTTTAATTATCATCTTTGAAAAGTTAAAAACTTTCTTTGTATTTGCCGGGTAAAAATGCGATATTTCGCAAGACTCAGTAACATTGAGTATCATCTCATAATGACCCCTGTACTTATAAGTACAAGCTGCGTATGACGCACTGTTCAAATATCTTGCCATTAATTTCCATGGCTCATCCTTCCATTGAAGGTCTCTCTCCTCAAGGAATAATATTAACTCCTTGTAATTTGTCTTAATATAAGACTGGATATTTTCATTATCATCTTCTGTTATAATAGAAGAGTATGATGGAGGCATATTATCCTCTGTTACCTTTTTTTCCTGAGAACTTTTCCATTTTAGAAATTCTTGATACTGTTGATATGACATAGTATCATTCTTTGAAGATGACCCTGTCAAATCCTCGGCTATAAGCCTTTGCTTACCCAACTGGGCTATAACTGCACCTCTACCAGTGCCTCTTCCTCTGTTACCCCTTCCTCTATTAGAGGATGGGTTTCCTTGGGCCTGCATATCCTGCATAGATTATAAAATCATCAGGCCAGATATATTGGATATAATCCCAATATTTTATGGATCCCTTTAATCTCCTTGGTAATGTCTTTCATTCTTGCTTTCGCTGTGCATATAATGCTGATAATATGATCTATGTCTTCTTTATTAAAGTATTTAGCACGCGATAACAATTCTTCAGCCTCATATACCAATTTTTGTAATCTATGTTGAGTTGCACGTAAATCCCAATATGCAGTATACATCTGCTTGGGTAATAATTGGTTCTGGCAATATGGACAATAATAAAGCATATTGTGTCGATTACACATATTAAACAACCTGCAATAAAAAAGATGAATATGATCATTCAGTAACCAGATATTCTCTAGTAAGAAAATCAGGAAGGCTATTATCTTCCCCTTTTTTTATAATGTATTTCAAAATCAAATGGGGCTAAAAGTGCCTGCCATCTAGCAAACATTTATTTAGAAACATCATGTTTACAATCCTTATTAAACATAAACTTAGCCGATTGGCAATCTGTTTTTATAACAAATTTCTGATTGTATAAATCGCCTTGAAATTTTAAAACACATTTTACTATAGCAAGAATTTCTTTTGCTACAGTCGAGTAATTTTTCTGGCTGTTATTCCATTTACCAGAATGAAATTGTATCAAATATTCAATCTTTTCTCCTGGAGCATTTTGTTTTAAAATACCTCCATAACCAATGTCTGACGCATCGGTTTCTATAATCTTTGGCCATGTAGGATTAGCCAATGTAAGACAAGGGAGATTTTTCACCCTTTCTTTAATCTTTCGAACTGCCTCTGTATGAGCATCTGTCCATGGCTTTGGAATCGTTTTTAATCTATCATATAAGATAGATGTATCCTTAGCCAGATCTTTATAGAATGGAGCAATATAATTTAAACTCCCCAAAAATCTCTGTAATTGGGTTTTATCAATTATAACATCAGGAAATTTAGAAGCAAATTCTATACTTCTATTAATAGGAATAATTTTCCCTTTTTCAATGTTATGACCAAGAAACCTTATTTTTGTTTGGAACAAAAATATTTTTGGCTTAGATATAACCAAACCATTTTGTATAATAATCTTTTTGAATAGCTCTAAATGCTTAAAGTGCATTTCTATATTATTTGAAAATACCAAAATATCATCAATATAAACAATAATAAAATTGCTATAGGGAATGAATATATCATTCATAATTTTCTGAAATTCAGAAGGAGCATTTTTTAATCCGAATGGCATAACATTCCACTCAAATTGTCCTATAGGGACATTGAAAGCAGTTTTATATCTGTCAGCTTCAGCTATTTGAATCTGCCAGTAGCCTGATTTCAAATCAAATTTAGAAAATATTATAGCATTATGAAGTCTATCTAACAAATCCTTTTTATTGGGAATTGGATATCTGATCCATTTCAGAACTTTATTCAAAGGTTTATAATTTATAACTAATCTGGGGACTGCCAAAGAAACCAGACCAAAAAGAAGATCAAAGAAAAGAAAAAACCAAATTGACGTGTTAAAGGATTTATTTATTTATTGGGTCTATTTCCATACTATTCTTATTGAGGAACATGCATGAACATATAATCTCTGTTTCGGACTTTTGACGTAAATCCAACATAAACATGCAGGTGACCCGCCCCTTCCCTCCCCTGGCTCTACCCAATTATGGCTAAGTGCACGAAAGGCCACTTTTGCCACTGGTCTTTGGACACAGGCCACTAATACCAAAATATTTAGTTTGTGGCCACTTTTGCTTAAAGAGATAGAACTTCAGTCCAGAGGCCGGATTGAAGTTCAGTCCTTAAAGATTGAACTTCAATCCACGGCCATATGGACTGAAGTTCAGTCCAGTCCTTAAGATAGAACTTCAGTCCATGGCCATGGACTGAAGTTCAGTCCATAGCCATACTATGGACTGAAGTTCAGTCCATGGCCATATGGACTGAAAGTTCAGTCCTTAAGAGATGAAACTTCAGTCCAGGGGCCGTATGGACTGAACTTCAGTCAACTATCAGAACTTAAGTCAACATTTATTTAGTAAAGGTCCAAAAGTGGCCTCTAGTGTAAGACCAAAGAAAATAGTGGCCTCAAACTAAATACCAGTGTTAAAAGTGGCTGCTGGGCGAAATTTTTACACCCAATTAACATGCATGTCAATCAATTTTGGACTTTTGGAGAAGCATTTCATGGTGTGGACTGTGGAGGAGAAAATTTGAGCTTGTAACTAGTTGTAGTTATAAGTATAGCATATTTGGATTTACAACTCGTTTTTATATGAAAGACCAAATTAACTTACTAATCGAAGACATTCAATAAACTATTGCATTATTCGAAGAATGGATTAACCAATAGGATGGTGCTATTCCCAACAAATTCTTTAAGGTTTTGATTGATTAAAAGTTTATAACTGGTCAAATTCAAATTTCTGCAATGAATTACAAACAAAGTCGTTGGGGATGAGTACAATAAAGTAAGTATAACCACAAACAAGAGTATTAGATAGAAAAATCAATCAGTCGAAAAAACCAAACCAAGGGCTACTTCAAATATTTCTCAAATTTCTTCCTATGGACAACTGCAGTTTCTCAAGTTTCTTCCAATTGAATGAGTTATATCCTTCGTGAACAGATTCTTAATACTTCAAGTGTTTTGTTTTTCGTTGAATTAAAATGAAAATCTACCATATCGTAAATTCTTTAAAAGAAAGATTTTTACAAGCTGAAATTATACTTTTCTTCTTACAAGCTGCCCCGAGGTTGCTATGTATTGGGGAAAATTGGCTTGCTTACGCGGCACTTTGGTAACATGATTTGGTGGTGATCGAACAGGTGTTGGCAAGCTTCGTACAGAGGCAAGTCATACGTAGCCGAAGTCAGAGACCGAATCCCATGACCGAAGGAAGGAAGCAAGACTCTTGCCCCGGTAAAATGTCACCTCGGTCGATGACAATATCACACAACCGAAGCTAACGGTCTACGCCTCGGCAAGCAAGGTCGTCTACAGTCAACTGGTTTCCTCTTGTTTCAGCCCACTAACTCCACTAATGAATATGCTGAACGTGGAAGTAGGCATGATCAATCATGGGAACGTGGGCAAGGCCCCTTGTATCTATAAATAGTTCCTCATTTTACAATGTAATCATTCAGAAATACTTACAGAAACTCTGGCAAAATTAATTGTACTCACGGATATATATTGAAATCGCATCATTTTCTTAAATTTTCACTTGTTACTCGTATTGCCTCGACTTTGATACTAAGATTTGCTTGTACTCGCTACCCAAATTCGATTTGTGATCCTAAATCAGTTTAGGCCCATACAAATTGGCGTCGTCTGTGGGAATACATGCATAAACGCTTTGCTCCAAAGTTGAACGCCCTCTTCATTTGAATTCACATTTTCACTCGACATACTCGACGTCAGTCGAACCCGAATTCTTCATCTCCAATGACGACCGAAGCCTTTCAGGCCTACGCTGTCACTTCACTGACAGCTCTTCAAGAGTAGCAAGCCGAGCAGGCCAACATTAATGCTGGATTTTGTGCCTCGTTAGAGGTGAGGAACAGCTCAACCCCGAATGGATTCCCACCTGTCCTTCCAAGTGGAGGCATCCCGCTCTTTGTTCCTACAGGCACGATAACAGGGGGACCTTAAAATAGGGCCACATCTGGGGGTTCGGGTACCTTACCGAGCACCACGCCACACTTGGGGACGCTTCCTACAGCGGCAGAAACTACCTCCTCGGTAGATGTTGAGATGTTAACCAAGGAGATTGAAGCCTGAGTTGAGGCTCGCATCGAGGCGCGCATGGAAAAGCACCTCGAGAGCATTTTCGGGGTGACTAAGGTTCAAGATGACCTCGATATCGATCAATATAGGCAGCTACCATTCAAGCCCGAAGCTGCTCCAGCCCCAACTCTCAAAAATTTCAAGATCTTCTTCTTGAAAAAATATGATGGGACCACTGACCCCAAAGAGCATGTGACCAAATATATGTCAATGGTGCTGAGCAACGACTAATCCGATGTAGAGAAGAAGTCGATGTTCTTGAAAAACTTCAGCAAATCTCTAGAGAAAGGAGCACTTCGTTGGTACATGCGTCTACCATAGGGGTCGATTTTCACGTTTAAAGAGCTGGTTAGCGCATTCATTAAAGCACATCAGGGCGCAGATTATCCTCCAGAGGAAGGAAGATATATTTGAAGTCAAACAATGGCCCGGTGAGCCACTAAAGGACTTCCTCGAGCGCTTTCATGCTGAGCGCATGGAACTATCTCCAATGGATGATACTCTAGCCATCATGGTATTTGAGAAATGCATCAATGTTCGCAACTCCGAGGCTGCTGCTGAGTTGCGAAAGGAGCTCTAGCAATATCAAACCCTGAAATGGGATGATTTTCACAATAGAGCTTACACCAAGATAAGGCTGGAGGAAGCCGAATGGAAAAATAATGGCCGAAGCAACAACAACAAGAACCGAACCGAATCCTCTTATCGCGCCGAGGCGCCGCGAGGAAACTCGAAGGGGAGGTATGAGCCATACACCTCGACGAGGCAGCCTGTTAGTCAGAGGCTGGGAAATTCGCTTAGAAACTCATTTGGAAATTCTCATATGAGCCAACGGCTCGGCGGAAAGGTTTTCCCAAATACGAACGAGAGGAACTCTTCGAGCCCAGCTCTGGTCGCAAAGAATAAAGAGCTACCTCGCATTCCCGACTACAACTTCAGCATATCGACCTCGGAGCTGGTCAATATTGTGAAGGGGACAGCAGGGGTGAGAATACCAAAGGACATGAGAACTCCTGCTGATAAAAGAGACCAAAATCTACACTGCGAGTTTCATGCGGATTATGGCCACCGTACCGAGGACTGCAAAGCATTGCGCCTCGAGGTGGTATATTTATTGAAGAAATGTGTGTTAGCTGAATTCCTCACTGATAAGGGGAAGGAGAACTGCACCAAGAACCGGGGTGATGGACAACCACCTCGGGCACCACCCCCCGAGAGGGTCATGCTTGTTATTACCGAGGGTTTCAGAGGTGAACGGGGTGAATTTTGCAGCTGCTAAAAAATTCGCCAAGTTGTCAATCACCATGGAGAAAAGAACTCGAGTTGGAGGCTCAGGGAAAGAAATTGTGTTTGATGATGACGATTGTGATGGGATGATGTTCTTTCATCACGACGCTTTGGTCATCATGTTGAGAATAAATGACTCAGATCAAACGAGTCCTGATTGACCCCGGTCGCTCGGTTAATATAATCATCCCATTAAAAAGATGTGGATGAAGGGTAAAGTTATCCCTAAGGCAACAGTGTTGACTGGCTTCAACAACTCCACTGAAATGACATTGGGTGAAATCAAACTCAAAACATTCGCCAAAGGAGTTTGTAAGGAAACACTGTTCCAAGTTCTACCCAGATGACATGGCGTATAATGTGATCCTCGGTAGACCATGGATTCATTCCATCGAAGTTGTTCCATCCACTCTCCATCAAGTGATCAAGTTCCCTACCCCATGGGGAGTTCGGTCGATAAAAGGAGAGCAACGAGTAGCAAGAGAATGCTATTCGGTTGCATTGAAGAGTGGAGTCGTCCCGACCGGACCAAAACAATAGCAACCAATGCAACCGGGGTCAAACGAGGAAGACTCCCGAGGAGAAGTGGAGAAGATCCCGGTATGCATTCAAGAACCTCAGAAGCAAAAATCCGAGGACGCCACCACAGAAGAGCTGGAATCTTTCATGTTATCGAAAGATTTTGAAGAGAGGAAGGTGTTTGTCGGCTCTGAATTGGACCCAGAGTCGAAAAAAGCTATCATCAAAGTCTTAAAGTCCAACAACGATTGCTTTGCTTGGTCCCATTCGGACATGGTTGGTATCGATCCGGAGATCATGACCCATAAATTGAATGTGGATCCCCAATTCACCCCGGTGAAGCGAAAGAAAAACCCTATGCCGGGGTAAAAAAAAAAGCAATCGAAGATGAAACTATAAAGCTGCAAGAGAATGGCTTCATAAGAGAGGTGAAATACCTCGAGTGGCTGGCTAATGTAGTCGTCGTGCCCAAGACAAAAGGCAAATAGAGGATGTGCGTAGATTACACTGATCTAAATAAGGCTTGCCCCAAGGATTCCTATCCATTGCCACAGATAGACAGGTTAATAGACTCCACGGCTGGATACAAATTGTTAACCTTCTTAGATGCTTATTCGGGGTATAACCAAATCCTCATGGATCTAAAGGACGAAGAAAAGACCTCGTTCATCACTGACCGAGGCACTTTCTGCTATAAGGTGATGCCCTTCGGTTTGAAGAATGCTGGGGCGACATACCAAAGACTAGTATGTCGCATGTTCAAAGAATACATTGGAAAATCTATGGAAGTCTACATAGATGATATGCTAATCAAGTCTATTCGGATGGAAGATCATCTGAACCATCTGAGAGAAGTTTTCGTCGTTTTGAGGCAGTATGGCATGAAATTGAATCCTGAGAAGTGCGCCTTCGCTGTGGGCTCAGGCAAATTTCTGGGATTCTTTGTCTCCGAACGAGGAACCGAAGCCAACCCAGACAAGATCAAAGCCATCGAAGAAATCGCCGAGGAGTTGACAGGGGTAAAAGAAGTTCACGGTTTAACTGGCCGTATCGCTGCTTTGAGTCGATTTATCTCAAGGTCTTCGGAGTGATGCCACAAATTCTTTTCGGTCTTAAGGAAGAACAATCACATCGAGTGGACACCGGAGTGTAAAGAAGCGCTAAGGGAGTTAAAACGTTATCTGGCTAATGCGTCGCTGCTCGCCAAGCCGAAAGATGGTGAAACTTTGCTAGTTTACTTGGCTGTATCCGAGGTGTCAGTCACTGTTATGTTGGTTCGAGAAGAAGATGGAAAGCAACAACCTATCTACTATGTGAGCAAGACACTCCTCGATGCTAAAACCAAGTATCCTCATTTGGAGAAACTAGCGCTTGCTTTAATTGTTACTGCTCGGAAACTACGACCCTATTTTCAATATCATCCAATAGTAGTAGTTACCACTTTCCCCTTGAGAAGTATATTGCATAAACCGGAGTTGTCGGGAAGGTTATCTAAATGGGTAGTAGAGCTAAGTGAGTATGACATCACCTATCAAACCCGAACGGCCATTAAATCCCAAGTCCTGGCCGACTTCGTAGCTGATTTTAGTATTGGGATCCTACCCAAAGCTGAAAAGGCTAATTCAATATCGAAGGGGTCAGCTTCGGGACTATGGGTACTTTACACCGATAGGGCGACTAATTCCAAGGCTTCGGGATTAGGCATAGTGTTGAAAGCACCCACCGGAGAGAAAATCAGGCACTCAGTTCGGTTTAAAAGGTGACCAACAACGAAGCCGAATACGAAGCGGCCTTAGCAGGTATGGAGTTAGCCAAAGAAATGTGGGTAGAAAGAATTGAGTTAAGATGTGATTCACAACTGGTGGTAAACCAAGTGCTCGGTGAATATACGGCTCGTGAGCCCAGAATGCAACAATTCTTGATCCGAGCACGAAGAATCTTAGCTCAATTTCAAGAGTGAAAAATCAAACAAGTACCTCGGGAGAAAAATACCGAGGTCGATGCCTTGGAAAATTGGTTTCGGCAGTTGACGAGGCACACTCGGGGACTTATTCAGTGGTTCGGTTGCTGTCTGCACAAATGAGAGAAATGAAGTTGGAAGTCAACTCGGTAGACCACAAATGGGATTGGTGGAGTAAGTTTATCTCTTACTTCGACTCGGTGACTCTCCCCCAGGATAAAAAAAAGAGGCAAAAAAGTTAAGGACTCAGGCAGCCTCGTACTCTATGATCGAGGAGAATTTATATAGGAGATTGTACAGCGGCCCGATGGCCAAATGTTTGGGTTCAGATGAAGCTAGGTACGTGATGGCTAAAATACACGAAGGCGAGTGCGGCAACCACTCGGGGGGAAAGTCCTTAGTGCGCAAATTACTTAGAGCTGGGTATTATTGGCCCACTATCAGTGCAGATGCAAAGGCCTTCGTAAAAAAATGTAGTAAGTGTCAACGGCACGCTCGAATGATTCATCAGTAAGTCGAACCCCTGCATTCGATCGTATCACCATGGGCCTACATGAAGTGGGGAATGGACATTGTTGGCCCTTTACCGAAGAGAAAAGTGGTGTTCGGTTCATTCTGGTCTTAACCGATTGCTTCACAAAATGGATGGAAGCAGGATCTCTCAGCGAGGTTAGACAAAAGGAAGTAATCAATTTTATTAGGAAGAACATCATCTATAGGTTCGGTGTCCTGAGGGAGATCACATGTGACAATGGTAAGCAGTTCATCAGAGCAGCCATCACCGATTTCTTCAAATAATGGGGAATAAAAAGAATAGCGTCGACCCCCAATCATCCAAGTTCCAACGGCCAAGCCGAATCTTCAAACAGAGTGATAATTAAAAATCTCAAAAAGAGGATTGCTGAGAAAAAAGGCCCTTGGCCCAAAGAGTTGCCAGGTATATTGTGGGCTATGCGAACAACAGAGAAGAACAACACCGGTCAAACCCCATTCTCCCTTGCCTATGGCATGGATTTACTTATCCCCGTGGAAGTGGGCGAACCAAGTCTTCGGTACGCTCATACCACCGAGGATGCCAATCAGCAAGCCATGCGCATAGAGTTGGACTTGCTCGAGGAGAAAAGAGAGTTGGCTTTGGTTCGGTTAGCAGCACAAAAGAGGCAGATCGAGGCATATCTCTACAGGAAGGCCAAACTTAGAGATTTTAAAGTTGGCGATTATGTGCTGAAGGCTTCGAATCAATCAACGAAGGAAAAGAATGGGGGAAAACTCATTGCAAACTGGGAAGGACCTTACATAGTTAAGGCGATCGTTGGAAAAGGATCTTATCAAATCGAAGACCTACAAGGCAAGCCCGACCCTTGAATTTGAACATTTCCAATTTGAAGCGGTACTACTTTTAATTGAGGTAAACATTCCTTGATCATTTAAAATTTACCCACAGCCTCGAGCCGAAATATTCTCCTAGGGCCGAAAAATTCTCCTAGGGCCTTGGTCAAAATGTATTAACTTGCTCCTCATTTCATTTTGCTTGACCTTTTTAGGAAGCGGATAAAATGATCTCCAGTGCTCGGATCTTCATCAAGATTCAAACCCGAACACTGGGAGGGAATAAGAGGCGGGTTGCAACCGAGGTCGATATCGAGCCTCCCAACCGAAGTCTATCTATTCAGCAACTGGGGACTGACACCCAAGAAATAGATTAGTACTTTGTAAATACGCCTGATAGTGGCATATTGTTTTTCGCACCTAAGTTTTACTTCGAATAGGCCTTACGTAAAAAGCCGACTGTGGCTTGTTGATATCATCAATGAAATAAACTGGATTCAATATCTCTTTGTTTCTATGATCTTGCACACCGAAGCTGCACTTTAAATGCATCGACTCGAGAGCGAGACGTCATTCTAAGTTTGCATCGATTTTATTTGATTAAGTCTTGCAAGCAAATTATTTTCAGTATTCGGCTCAAAGTCTCTCAGGAGGCAATGCAAAAGCTAACACTTAAAACAAAAAATACAAAATCCATTCATTAAAAAGCCCGAAGGCTATGAAATTATTTACATCAAAAATAGGACCCGAAGGTCCGAAACAAATACAACAAGAAGCCCGAAGGCATACACAAGAAATGGACAAAAGGTGAAAGCAGGAAATCTAAGCCTCGGGCCCACCATCTCCCTGCTCGGAGGCCCCCTCCTCGGCATCCTCATCACCTTCATCTTCATCTTCCTCTTCATCATCTTCGGCATCCTCATCATTGCTCGAACCTTCACTTAGAGGAAGATCGTCAATAATGGCTTGAGCTTTGGCTGCCTTATCTTTAGCCTTGGCAATCTCTTCCTCCAAGTGGAGCTCACCAGCGCGACATTGCTTGAGCAGCTTCAGCCGAGACTTCATAACAACCCAGCGCTTGTCTAACTCCGATCTCTTGGCTTTGATCTTTGCTCGTTCTTTGCGATCAGCAATTTCCTACTGAAGTGACTTAACTTCGATCTCAAGAGATGGAATCTTAGAGTTTTCACCCTCCAACCTTTAGAGACGAAGCGTGTACTCTTTCAGCTGCTCATGGTGTCTGTTGGCTTCACTCGCAAGCTTATCCTTTGCTCGAGCCAAATCTGCACTAAGCTTTGCGACTTCGGCATCAAGCCTCGTACGCTCAGCCTGAAAACCATCACCGACGGACCAAATTTTTGCCTCGGAGGCATCCTCAGCTTCGCACAATTCGGAGCAAGACTTGGACAACTTAGCTTTCAACTCATCTATTTGTGCATTGAAGCTGTCCTTTTGCTTGTCCCAAGCGCGGGCAACGCGCTAAACCTCTTCGTTCCTCGAGGTTTCAAGTTTGATGGCTCTCAGCGACGGAATGAAGCCCTAAACATAAATCATCAGAGAATCAATGTAAGCAAACAATCGAGGACAGACGTAAGATGAAAGATGACAAGGCTTACCCTGAGTGCATTGGCAGCAAAGGTGCTGGCTAGCTAAGGTGGAGGAAATTTTCGCAGGACAGCATCCTCAGTTGGACCGAGCAGGGGCATGAGACTCATAATGTCACTTCGGGTGTTCACCAAAAGGTTTGAAGAGGTCAGCACTTCGAGCTTTCGCAAAGATCCCACCGAGGACGAAAGCCTCGCAGGTTCAGATTGCCCCCTAACTGCGCCGACATCTGCCTCATTCTCAATGGTAGCAGCCCCGGCTTCTCCAACTTTGGCCTTGCCTTTGGCCTTAGCAACTGCCGCTTCGGAGTCATGCACTTGGTCTTCAAGATCTACAACGTCAATTTCTCTTCGAGTCTCCAAGCCCTCGGCAGTCTCATCGCGGGGCTCATCAATCAGCCTTCGGTGTGTTTCCGTCACCTCCTCGGGCCGAGAAGCATTTGCCACCTCGGTGCGATGATTTTACCGAGCGGGAGGGTTTCTTGGGAACTGCCCTCTTTCTTTTCACGCCTACAAAGAGCAATGTAGAAAGGTCGTAAGCATAAGCGCGAAGAAGAGTGAATGCAAGTACATCAACCGAAGACAATGTTACCTTTTAAAGATCCTTGGCCAGAGGACGCCTTCGAAGACTTTGAAGGCTTAGAAGCCTTGAGTTCTTTCAGGTCACCAGCAAGACCTGCTACCGAAGCCAGATCATCATCAGACTCAGTATCTTCCTCATCCTTCTTCTTTCCCTTTTCTTTCTTTTTCTTATTTTTCTTTGTGTTGTTGGCTCGATTTGAAAAACCTGATACCGAGGAAAGGAGGATTAAGGACAGAATCAAAGGCTTCAAATAACATCCTAGATAGAAGGCTATGAACAACTTACCATGCCTTTTACATTGCCAACCGAAGTCAGGAGCCATTTCCATCCATGATCGAATGGGACGTTTATGGGCTCCGGTCACAGCTTTGACCTATTCGGTCAAACCCTCAGGAGGGACCACCGCAACTTTGTTGGCTAAGGAACAAAAAATAGGTTAAGGTTAGAGAACAAGAGTGTTTTCTAGAAAAGAATTTATGAATGAAGGAGAACTTACGTGTTCTGTTCCACTTCTCTGGGAATCAGGCTCGGTAGATAAGACGCTAGTCTCCAAGAGAATGTAGCGATCATACCATCCTCGGTCTCCATGATCCTCGCTCTTGTGGAGAAGCGCATACTTACCATGGTTGTTCAAGGCAACAACCCCTGCCTTGTGAAAGTATGGGTAGTAGAGAGAAATAAGATGTTACAAGGTAAAGTCCACCTCGGCCTCCTTACTTAGCCAAGCCAAGCACTACACGACCCTCCAAACACCGAGGCCCAATTGAGCCAAGCATAAGTTGTATGCTCGGCAGAAATCATCAATCACCCTATGAACGGGGAGAGTGAACCCAATGGTAAACGGATAAATATACGCAAAAGATAGCCCCTCCACGTGATTGCAAACCCTGCTAGTTGGATCGGGGATGATTACCTTCACCTCCGGTTCAAATCTACAATACTTTCGGACTCGTTTTATGTGAGCTTGTGTAATGCGAGTCGGCGTTGTGTTCACCAACACATTCTTATTCAATTCTTCTTGATCGGCGGACTGCTTCTGTAGCTTAAGATCCTTACCATTATCGAAGTGTGAAGGAATGATTTGGTGGGGTTCGAGCTCCTGCTCGAGGGGAATTTTTGGAAGTTTCTTTTCAGGACCCGAAGGTCCAGCTTCGGCATCATGCACACCCTCCGTAGCGGGCAGCTCGCCCCAGTTTCTGTAGTGGCCTCGATGTCAATCTTCGTCCTCGGCGTCATCGCCCTCGCCATCATTATCCCTATTGATGACCCTTTCAGCGTCAGCATCAACTACCACCATGGCGTCACCACCAATGACGTCATCCCCTTCCTCTATGCTGACGCCTTCGCTCACTTCAGCTCTATCGCGCCCGGCTCTCGCCTTGCGCAGCCTAGAGCCGCTGGCGGTTGATGTCACCTCTCCACCGCCTTCCGCCTTGACAACTTGTAGTGCCGGCACGGTGGCGATGACGTCGCCACTAGCTATCGCAGCGGTGAAGCAGGAAACCCTCGCCCTCTCACCTGAATCACTTGAATCTTGTGTAGAATGCGTTGCAGACATGATGATAATTGTGGGAGTAGAATTTCTTGAAAATATGAAGCAGATCAAAATGAACACAAATGCTTTTTCTCTCTTCTCAATACTGTAGCTTGCAAATGGCGAAAGTGACAAGAAAAGCTTAGAGGAGAAGTATTTATAGAGTATTGGGGAAATAAGTTGCGAAAGATCATCATTGTAACGTTGGAAGACGCGAGAAAAATGGCGTGACCGTTCGGTGTCCAATAAGCGGTCGCCACATGTCAATGAATAGTGATCTGAAAGGACGCGGATCGTTGACAAAAATTTGAAACGCTTGGATAAGATCGAGCTACATCACTTTCCCACGGAATTTCATTCCACTCCTCGGTAACTTCGGTAATTGACTAAGAAGTGGGGGGACTATCTGTATTGGGTAAAAATCGGATTGCTTACGCGGCACCTCGGTAACATAATCTGGTGGTGACCGAACATGTGTTGGCAAGCTTCGTGCCGAGGCAAGTCATAAGTAGCCGAAGTCAGAGACCGAAGCCAGTGACCGAAGGAAGGAAGCAAGACTCTTGCCCCGGTAAAATGGCACCTCGGTCGATGACAATATCACAGCTAACGGCTTACGCCTCGGCAAGCGAGGTCGACTACAGTCAACTGGTTTCCCCTTGTTTCGGCTCACTAACTCTACTAATGGATATGCTGAACGTGGAAGTAGGCATGATCAATCATGGAAACGTGGGCAAGCCCCCTTGTATCTATAAATAGTTCCTCGTTTTACAATGTAATCATTCAGAAATACTTACAGAAACTCTGGCAAAATTTGAACTCATGGATATATATTGAAATCGCATCATTTTCTTATATTTTCACTTGTTACTCGTATTGTTTCGACTTTGATATTAAAATTTGTTTGTATTCGCTACCCAAATTCGATTTGTGATCCTAAATCAGTTTAGACCCATACATGCTATAACTTCCTTTTTTCCTATGAAATGTATATACGTATGAAACGCATAATCATATAAGAACATGTGCTCTTTCTTGGGAATAGAGATAGCTTTACAATTAGAAGTTGTTAAAGTACTGTGCCTAGCTTGTTCCAATTATTGAAAACAAAATCTTTTTGATAATTGTCTTTTGACTTGCAAATATATATGTAGTTGTTATTGGCTTGGTCATTACTACATTAAGTTGGGCTAATTTTATCATTTAAGTCTGATCTCACTGATTTATTTGAAATAAAACAAGCAGCAAAGTAGTTTCAATAGTTAACGGTTTGATGTAGATATTCCAAAAGAAAAATGGATGAGCTGTCTCGGCTGCTATGGTAGCAGGTATAGGCTCCTGTTACTGATTCGACGTCCTTGGCCCTCAGAATATAAATATGTTCCCAAGAGCAGTTGATGCTTTCTATTTGCAATAACAATAGCAGCCATGAAAGAGAAAAATAAGGATATAGAAAAGAAAAAACACAAAGATTCCGTTTTGTGTGCGTATGTGTGTGGGGGTGAGAAACAATTATATATAGTCCACAATGGATGTATTAGTTTGACTTGGATCGAAGTTTAAGAAATGGAACGAAATTTTTAAAACTTATGGTATAAATAAGTCAGAAGTAAATGTGTGGCTATAAATCATTATAACGAACTAATAAGAAAACTAGAACATCCATTTTAGAACGGAGGGAGTATGCGTTTGGACATAGATACAAAAAAAAACTTTTGAAAAATAATTTTTATGGTTGATTTGAAAAATTATATTTGAAAATTGAAA
The DNA here is from genome assembly GCA_029990575.1 of Petunia axillaris subsp. axillaris. Lineage (NCBI taxonomy): Eukaryota > Viridiplantae > Streptophyta > Magnoliopsida > Solanales > Solanaceae > Petunia > Petunia axillaris. Next base: position 2,612,684 of record JARKNS010000001.1, on the reverse strand, counting down.
TTAAAGTTGTTTTAGCACATACATTTAGTTGAAAAAAATTGAAGTTTGTAAGTGGAGAAAAAGTTTTATTTCGAGAAATGAGTTTTTTGAAAAAGAAAAAACTGTGGCCAAACAAGTTTATTGGAAATTTTTTTAAATAAAAGAAAAAACTTTATGGTGAAACGCCTCCCAAGTATCGTTAAATATAAATGTTGTGAATATACTACTTGCGCTGTCCCAACTTATGTGGCACACTTTTCTTTTTAGTCGGTCTAATAAAAATGTCACAATTCCTTATTTGACAACTATTTAATAGTACTAATTCTATTTTTCCCTAGTACGGCACGAATCTATCTATACTATAGTAAAAGCACGAAGGCCATAGTGAAATGTCATCTGTCTTTTTTACCCTTTAAAAATAAATTGCACATTAGACAAAATTGTAATTTAATAATTTTCCTAATATTTAGGACTTAAAAATCAACTCAAATTTTACACAGTTAATTAATTTCCTTATTTGAAGTAGGTCAGAACTCCTAAAATGTAAAATTAAGTATTCTTTTTCGTATAGTATTTGGCTTATAATTTGTCTAGGTTGGTTATTGTGGAGTGGAGTACAACTGTACAAGTTAAAATATATCACTAAAAGCTCGTTTGGTTTGGTGTATATGATAAAACAATCCTGGTATTAGATCTTGTATTGGCTAGTCACTTGTTTGGTTGCAATTTCTAGTCCATGCATATGTTATACCAGGATAAGTAATACATCAATTCTTGTACAAGTTAATATCTGATACCACATGGAATAACTAATACAGGTTTTACTTATACCTGGATAAAATACTTAAAAGACAAAATTGTCCTTAATTTAACATTCTATTTTCAGAAAAAGACCAGAGAACTTATGCTGATGAAACCCAATTGATCTTTATCCATAGTAACAAAATATTTGGTAAAGACATCGCACCTTTGGCGATAAATTTTAAACTTCTAACTCATCAAACTATCATCTTTTTCAATGTATAAAATGAACCCGAAATCTTCTCTTCTGGAGTGGGAAGAATATTGGGTCTTGCCGTGAAATGAAAACTGCATATATTTAAATAATAGAGTGGTAAACTTTATTTGACCTCCTTTTTTGTCTTTGTTTTCTTTAGATAACTAGAATACATATTTGAACAAAAATTTGAAAGAAAAGTTCTAGGTTCTTGGCTTACTGCTGGGCTTGTAAGGAATGAACGGAGCAAGGAAGAAAGAATTTTGTTGTTAAAAAGGCCAGGGGTATAATGGTAAACTTTAATTTATTTAGTTTAAAAAGAACTACATATCTTTAATTATACTATGTATATCTAATGTTTAATACAGTGCACCAAATACATGATAAAAATAATTCTTGCATTACTAATCCCTGTATTATTAATCCCTATATAACTTGTGTTTCTACCAAACGACCCCTAATAGTAAAAACATAGGTTTAGGAGTCTATTTTCAAAACTTTTTTTTATGGTTAAAGAACAATTTGTATTCTTTCAAAATATTTGCAGTATTTTTGAATTCTGCTCAAATTAACGTATACCGTGTTTAATTTGATTGGCGATTCCGAAATTAAGTTTTAACTTTATGTTTCTTTGATTATATTCTTTTCTTCTTTTTATTTATGTCAGATTTTATGAATTAAACTATAAAAATAACAACCTCAAGAATTTAAATAAATGTTGATTAACTTTTTATCATTCGGAAGTGCATTATGTGTTGGATAATACTGTAATTTTAGTTTTTTTTAATATTGAAATATTTTATTTTATTGATTAGTTGACTTATTTAGTTGACCTTGTAATTACTAATTAGTAACCACGATCAAAAGGAAAATATATTAATGAATATTAAATAATTAATACCTTGCACAAATGATCATATGTAACCTTAAGTTTTTTTTAATTCATTCTGTAATAACGTAGTACCTCACAAAATAATTTGGTCAGTATATATCAAAATAGAAGTTTTTATATCACCAAATTTGAGGTAATTACTTTTTGTCTCTTCAACTTTATTAATTTCATAAGCTTACTTTTTTTTTGGCGAAACAAGATACTTATATTAATAGAAGAACATTACGGGGGATTACATAGCATGCTCACACGAGTCCATGTGTGTCCATCCAATGATTTGAATTATTACAAAATATAGGGAGTGCTTGTAAAGCACAAAGGTTCCCTAATTTAGCTAACATAGAACAAGTACTAGCCGATGTAGTGATAGCAAAATATGTGCCCTTCCGATCATCCTCCAAAGCTTGGTGAACAATAATAGGTGGCACAACATGGTGAAAATTTGAAAAGGATTTGGACAAAGAGGGAGCCCCTTGAGCGAGCTTATCAGCAACTCTATTCCCTTGTCTAAAAGTATGCCTAATCAGCAGCATTCCCAGGTTCATCATCAATGATCTGCATTCATTAACAATTGATAAATAAGTAGGGGACGAGTTATCTAGCAAATTGATGACCTCAGTTGAATCAGTCTCAATTTCTAATGAATTATAATGAAGATCATGTGCTAAAATAAGGCCTTGATGCAGCCCTAATAGTTCTGCATGAGTGTGACTATGAGCATGCACCAATTTTGTGTAACCTAATAGCCATTCCCCTCTTGTATTCCTGAAGACCCCACCTATACTTGCAGAATCATCAGCCTTGTAAGATCCATCACAATTTAACTTAACACTATTAGCTTTAGGAGGGATCCAGTGAACCCTAATAATGTCCTTCCTAGAGTTTGAGCTAGTTAACAATTTGTATTCTAGAACTTTTTCATGGATAGAGCCATAGGTGATAGGTGAGCTCAAATTGTTGTCATTGTTATTATTTCTATTGATCCATAAATTCCATAGAGCAAAAAATAAGAATTCAAGCCAATTGTAGAATTTATGGTAAGGGTCGCTGGGCATATCCTTAAGACACTGCATACAATTATTGTGATCGAGCGTGTTGTAGTTAATCTTGTTTCCCCAGAATGCCTTTGCTATGGGGCATTCAATAAAAAGATGAAAAGGAGTTTCCGTAGTATTTTTACACACACTGCACATAGGATCTACATTCATACCAATTTTATTTAGGTAAAGCCTAGTCGGAAGTCTGTTATGCTGACATTTCCACATAAAAAATTTTATTTTATTTGGGACATCAATCTTCCATAACCACATGAAATCTATATCACTATTGATAGGAGGTTCATTTTGCTCAGATTCAATTTGAGCATACACTGATTTCATAGTAAACATACCATTTTTAGAAAGTGCCCAAATCGGATAGTCGATGTTCCCAATAGGGGAAGGAGAGTTAATAATTATTGTTTTGACTTGTTGAGGAATTTCAAATCCAATCTTAGAAAAATCCCAATGATTATCATGCATAATATCACATACCTTCTTGCATGAGTCCTCTAATGTCAAAGGACCAAACTAATAGCTCCTAAGATTTTTATTATTTGAAAGCCAAATATTGTCCTATAAAGAAATTGTCTTACCATTACCTAATACCCATCGAGTGCTATTGTAACAAATAAGCAAGATATTATTAATCCCTTTCCAAATAAAGGAAGCAGAATTTATAGTAGGTCTTGCAATATATTTGTTACTAAGGATTTTAGAACATTAGGCATTAGGGTTTGTCAAAATTCGCGATGCTAGGGATACAATCATAGCTTTATTTTTAGATTTTGAATTAATGATCGAAAGACCCCCCTGCTGCCTTGGTTTAGTGACAACTTGCCATGACACTAAGTGTAATTTTTTCTTTGTATCAGTAGTACCCCATAGAAAGTTTCTCTGAACCCTATCAATACAGTTTAGGGTTTTAATGAGGAGAGTGTGGAATTGCATAATATGATTGGGGAGAGCATTAAGAGTTGATTTTACAAGAGTTGCTCTCCCTGCTAGGTTTAAGAAATTCATCTTCCAACTAGATAGTTTAGTAGCAAGATTATCAAGAATGAATTTATAATCACTATGTGTAGGCTTATGTCCTAGAATAGGAAAACCTAGATATTTTCCAAAATTGTTGCTCTTGTTAAGAGAGGGGATATTGCTTAGATGGTTAGCTAAAGATAGATTTGCATTTTTAGAGAAAAATATTTTAGATTTTTCTTTACTAATGCTTTCCCCTGACATTTCACAAAAAAGATCCAAAGCACCCTTAATACTAATAGCAGATTGTTCATTAGCCTTAGCAAAAAAGGTGAGATCATCAGCAAAAAATAGGTGAGAAATTTCTGGTCCTCTAGGAGATAATTTTATAGGGTCCCATAAATTTCTATCTACCTGTTGATTAATGTAAATAGAAAGCAATTCCAAACATAAAATAAAAATATAAGGTGACATAGGGTCACCTTGCCTTATTTCCCTGGATGGAAGGAAGAATTTTGTTTTCAGACCATTTACCAAAACACAAATTGAGGAAGTAGTAATACAGGAGAGGATTAATTTAGAGATCCTTGGGGGAAATTTGAAAAAAACTAACATTGTATGAATAAAAGATCACTCTATTTTATCAAAGGCTTTTTCCAAATCTACCTTAATAATCATTTCACTTTTCTGACCTTTTAAATTACTAAATTTATTCATGAACTCTTGAATAATTATAGCATTATCCGATGCTCGCCTATTTTTAATAAAACTAGCTTGGCAACACTTTTGAAAACTTTAATTTATCTTGTTTATATGATTTGTACACCATGTTTTATGGTACAAGTAATGAATGCGCAATGCGCATACACAAGGACTAGATACTTTAAAAGCTATCAATAATTTTTTAATTATTAATCTTCTTTCTCTTATTTTTTATTTATATTCAATATGGGTAAAACTAAAATTTTCCAAGATCATGTTTTATTTTTAAAATTTCATGCAAAGTCAAAACACCGCCACATAAATCTGGACCAAGGGAGTATTAAACTAGAGCATAATCACATACAAATAGAATAGAGATAAAGAAGAAACGACAGTATTTATGTATAAAAAGGGAAAGGGCGGCCCTGTGATGACGAAACTATGAATCTTAGATCTCAGTGAACGAGTACTCTAAGAGACAAACTGTTGTTAGAACCAAATTGTAGATTAAACTACAATTACCCCAGGACCTATCATGTCGAATCACCAAGAATTAAAATACTAGATACGGACCTATCATGTCAAATCACCAAGAATTAAAATACTAGATGCGGAAGCGTACCTGAATCCATCGAAACTGATGAAGCCTGCCGTCTCGCGGTTAGATCCTCCAAACCATTACGTGGGTCACACTCTCTTTCACTGGCGATGGGATATCGGTAAAGAAAATCCTTACGTCTGATTTGGGGACCATAACCCTATTTATAGTTGCACACACTTTATGTAATTCTAATTTAGCTCATCATTAAACTAAAATTACAACCGGGTATCTACACATAAGGACCCATACTTAATGAGGTGTCTAACTTGACTAATATAACTTTAAACTTTAGTAGATCACTTTATTTTGGCCAACCTTTTAATGATAGCAGTTAACATACAATTATTATTGATATATATGTATGTGTAAGTCCATAAATTCTTACCACTGTAACTAATCGAACAAATTGATAAAAAGAAGATGATGAGTTATTACTAAAATAAGCACATGTTAGTTGGCTTGTCAAAGCCTAGTGCCTATAAATTTGCTTTTGGAGTTGATGTGTGTAGTACAGAAACACAACAAAGAAAAGAAATACTCCGTAGTTTCCCATTTTGAATTAAACAAAATGGCTAAATTTGGATATTTGTGTCTTCTAATATTGTGCATTCTGGGAATCTTAGGGTCTTGCCATGCTCAGTTACTGCCGAACTTTTATGCCAAGAGCTGTCCAAAAGCAGAGAAGCTTATTCAAGACTATGTCCACGAGCACGTTCGAGAAAATCCAACTGTTGCAGCTGCCTTAATAAGAATGCAATTCCATGATTGCTTTGTCAGGGTAATTAGTAGTAATCTTTCTTTCATTCTGTGTGCCATTTTGTTAATCTGTTTAAAATAAGCCACCTTTTCATGTTTTATCGTTAGAAGTCACATTTACCCTTGCTTGATGACTAGCTTTTATAGCAACATAAATATTAAACACCATTATAGAATTGAAGGAGTAGCAAGTATGGATGTCTTGTGATATTTTACATAAAGATATTCATTCGACAGTTACATACTCATTGTACTTTTCTGATTCTTTTTTTTTTTTTTTTTTTTCTTTTGGTGGGGGTCCTCGCAGGGATGTGATGCGTCTGTGCTCCTAAATTTCACTTCAAGTGCAGGAAATCAGACTGAAAAAGTGGCTATTCCTAATCAAACTGTGAGAGGCTTCTCCTTCATTGATGATGTGAAGAAAGTAGTTGAAGCTGAATGCCCTGGAGTAGTCTCTTGTGCTGATATCGTTGCGTTGGCTACTCGAGACTCTGTTGTGGTCACAGTAAGCCAAGAACTAGAACTATCTTATGTTTAACTTCTTTAACCATTTTCTATTGGTCTATCGCATATCCACTGATAGTAGAAAGACTTTTTACACTAACATATTTCAATTTTGTTGTAATTTTAATCCCATTTTTTATGGGCGTGAACTTGTAACTATCTTTAGATGGTAGCACTAATATAGAAAATTTACACGTTTGTCCTCCTACTTGTCACCATCTTTTTATTGGGGATGACAGGGAGGCCCTTTTTGGAATGTACCAACTGGGAGAAGAGATGGAAGAATCTCAATCACCTCAGAAGCCTTAGCAAACATCCCAGCTCCATTCAATAACTTGTCCAGTCTCCAGACTTCTTTTGCCAGAAAGGGTCTTGACCTCAAAGACTTGGTCCTATTATCTGGTTAGTCAAAATTATTACACACCCAGTTTTTTATCTTTTACTTTGTTATTTCATATAGTGATAGCGCTAGATAATTAGATTATGAGATATTCCTAATAAGCTATGAGAATCTAATGTATCTTTTATCGATTTATTAAATTAAAGAAATAATTGGAGAATAAAGAGCAAGTACAAAATGGAGCAATAACCCAAGTATAGACGTAAAATTCAATTCAACATTTTATTTGTTCAAGTTTTATCAATATTTTCCTTGATCAGGTGCTCATACAATTGGAGTCTCTCTTTGCTCATCATTTTCAACACGTCTATACAACTTCACCGGAGTTTTTGGTACCCAAGATCCATCACTAGACAGTGAATACGCAGCAAATCTTAAGGCCAAAAAATGCAAATCACTCAATGATAACACAACAATAGTTGAGATGGACCCAGGGAGTTTCAGGACATTTGATCTAAGCTACTACAAGCTTTTGCTTAAGAGGAGAGGGCTCTTCGAATCTGATGCAGCATTGACAACAAGTAGCACAACAAAGTCATACATCAATTTACTTGTTAAAGGATCACTGAAAGATTTTTACGTTGAATTTGCTCAGTCTATGGAGAAAATGGGAAGAATTGAAGTCAAGACAGGATCTACTGGTGAAATTAGGAAGCACTGTGCGGTTGTTAATAGTTGATTTTCTTTAATTTGATTCAGCGATATTGTTTGGTACTTGTAAGCGCCCTTCGTGAAGATGGCTTCGGGCAATATGTATCATGCTACTGTTGTATTTGTTCCTTTTATTTTGTTCTTTGATGGTTATTTAAATAACTTATGATGCCAAGAGCACGGCGTGTTATAGAATAAATGAAAAATATAATGCGTGTGGATGAACTTCAACTCTTCCCAAGTTTTAAAACATCACATTCCCATGTGAATTCATTTTTTCCCTCTCTTTATAAATTAAGTTGTTTATTTGTGCACCAATACGACTCATTACTCAAAGAGTGTGAGGAAAGAGTTGGCTGGGTACAAATTTTCAACTTACTAAAAAGTTTGCCTGATAAAATTCTGATTTATCAAGGGAACAACTAGATGTAGCTGATTCGATTGCTCCTAGTCGCTCGTGTTGAGCGGGTAAAATAATGAAAAGTAAAGAACACCTAATTTTCTGATATGGAAAATCACCTTGACTCAAAGGTGTAAGAACCTTGGTGCACGCCTTTGAGAGAATTAAACTCAACTCCACTAATAAACGGAGCCAAACTCGATTACAAAAGTAATATCTTAAAAAACTTGTATTGGTCAAAAATTGACGTGCTCGGACAGCACCTCGGCGCGATAAGTCGAAGATAATCGAACTGATGTTCCGCGGCAGAAAGATTGAAGCGAGTGAGTAAACTACCGAAGTCGAGCATCAATGTCACAACCGAAGACGAGCCGCAAGCTGAACTTCGGTGACACCTGCTCCGACCGGACGACAGGGCCATGCCACCGAAGCCATGTACTTGAGCTTCGGTGAATCGCTTCGGTTCCAGCGGCTCAGCAGCCCACTATTTCAGCCCACTAACTCCTTCCATTAATGCCCAAAACGTGGGTTTGAGCATGTCTAATGGTGGAGAACGTGGGTGAAGCCTCTGTGGCCTATAAATATCATTAGTTTTACTTTGTAATCATTCAGAAATATATACAGAAACTCTGGTAAAATTTGTACTCACTACGACATATTTAAATCAAGCTATTTTCTTGCGTTTTACGATTATTCTTAGCATTTTTATCGACTTTAATACGAAGATTTGCTTTTATTCCGACCCAAATTCGATTTGTGATCCTAAACTGATTTAGACCCATACAAATTGGCGTCGTCTGTGGGAATTCAAGCAGAACGCTTTATTCTAAAGTTAGACGCCTTTTCTCGTTGGAGTTCATAACCTTTTGACGACGATATGGCTAACATCAGTAGAAATCTTAATGAACAGATTGAAGTCTTCATCTCCAATGACAGCTGAAGTCTTTTAAGCTTTTCTTATTAATGCACTAAAAGCTCTTCAAGAGCGACAGGATGAGCAAGTTAATATTAATGTCGAATTCCACGCCTCGTTAGAGGCAAGTAATAGCTCAGCACCGAACGGCACTCAGCGTTCGGCTCCAAATAGAGGCATCCCGCCCTTTGTTCCTACGGGCGCGATAATAGGGAGACCTCACAATTGGGCCGCGTCTGGGGGTTCAGGCAATATACCGAGCACAACGCCACATTTCGGGACGCTTCCCACCGTGGCGGAAACTACATCTTCGGTCGATGTTGCGAGATTGACTAGAGAAATTGAAGCCCGCGTCGAGGCGCGCGTAGAAAAGTGCCTCGAAAGAGTCCCCGGGGTGGCTAGGACCGAAGACAAGCTTGATATCGACCAATACAGGGAGCTTCCATTCAAGCCCGAAGCAGCACCAGCTCCAACTCCCAAAAATTTCAAGCTCTTCTTCCTAAAGAAGTACGATGGGACCACCGATCCCAAAGAGCATGTAACTGAGTTCATGGCGATGGTAAAAAATAATGACCTAATGGCGATAGAGCTCGTGTCAATGTTCTTGAAAAAGACTGGCGAATCCTTGGAGAAAGGAGCGCTGCGTTAGTACATGAACTTACCAGCGGGGTCAATTTCCACCTTCAAGGAAATGGTTAACGCCTTCGTTAAGGCCCACACTGGAGCACAAAAGATTCTCAAAAGACAGGAGGATATCTTCGAGGTCAAGCAGCGGCCCGGTGAGCCACTCAAGGAGTTCCTTGAGCGCTTTCATGCTGAGCGCATGGAGTTACCTCGAATGGATGATACCCTAGCCATCATGGCACTTGAAAAAGGTATCAATGTTCGTAACTCTGACGCTGCCGCTTAGTTGCGAAAAGAGCTTCAGCAATACCAAGTTCTGAAGTGGGAAGATTTACACAAACGAGCCTACTCCAAGATAAGGTTGGAGGAAGCTGAGTTTAAGACCCGAGGTTATAATTACAAGAACCGAGGTGAATCCTCGTGCCGCGCCGAGGTGTCGCGAGGAAATTCGAAGGGGAGGTACGAACCATATACCTCCACGAGGCAGCCTGTCAGCCAAAGGTTGGGAAATTCCTTTGGAAACTCGATTGTAAGCCTGCATATAAGCCAACGGCTCAGAGGAAAGGTTCACTCTAACACGAACCAAAGAAATTCCTCAGGCCCGGCTTCAGCTACGAAGAAAGAATTACCTCGGATCCCTGACTACAATTTTAATATATCGACCTCGGAGCTGGTCAACGTAGTGAAGGGAACTGCTGGGGTAAGAGTACCCAAAGATATGAGAACTCCAGCGGACAAAAGAGATCAGAATTTGCACTGCGAGTTCCATGCGGATTATGGCCATCGAACGGAGGATTGCAAAACATTGCACCTCGAGGTGGCACATTTGTTAAAGAAGGGTATGTTGGCCGAATTCCTTACCGACAAGGGAAAAGACAACTACACCAAGAACCAAGGTGATGGACAGCCACCTCGAGCTCCACCCCCTGAGAGAGTTGTAAATATTATCACCGAGGGGCCAGAGGTGAACGGGCTGAATTTTGCAGCCGCAAAGAAATTCGCCAAGCTGTCGATCACAATGGAAAAGAGAACCAGAGTGAGAGGTTCGGGTAAAGAAATTGTATTTGATGATGACGATTGTGATGGGATGATGTTCCCTCATCACGACGCCTTGGTCATCATGCTGAGAATCAATGACTCGAATATCAAGCGAGTCTTGATTGACCCCGGTAGCTCGGTCAACATAATCAGCTACGGGGCCATTAAGAAGATGTGGCTTAAAGGGGAAGTCATCCCTAAGGCAACAGTGTTGGCTGGCTTTAACAACTCTACGGAGAAAATGTTGGATGAAATCACACTCAAAACACTGTTTCAAGTGTTGCCCAAGGACATAGCATACAATGTGATCCTCGGCCTCCATGGAGGTTGTTCCATCCACGCTTCATCAAGTGATCAAGTTCCCTACACCTTGGGGGGTTCGGTCAATAAAGGGAGAGCAGCGAGTAACAAGAGAATGTTATTCGGTTGCGTTGAGAAGTGGAGTCGCCCCGACTGTGCCAAAACAATAGCAACTAATGCAACGGGGGTCAAGCGAGGAGGACCTCCGAGGAGAAGTTGAAAAGATCCCGGTGTGCATTCAAGAGCCTCGGAAACAAAAGGCCGAGGACTCAACTATTAAGGAGTTTGAATCTTTCACTTTATTGAAAGATTTTCCTGAGAGAAAGGTATTTATCGGCTCGGAGTTGGACCCTGAGTCGAAGAAAGCAATCATTGAAGTTTTAAAGTCCAACAACGATTGCTTCGCTTGGTCCCATTCAGACATGATTGGTATCGATCCGGAGATCATGACCTATAAGCTGAATGTAGACCCAAAATTCACCCCGGTGAAGCAGAAGAAAAGACCTCACGCCGGGGTTAAAAAGAAAGCGATAGAAGATGAAACCACAAAGTTGCAAGAAAATGGTTTCATAAGAGAGGTAAAGTATCCCGAATGGCTGGCTAATGTGGTCGTCGTACCTAAGAAAAATGGCAAGCGGAGGATGTGCGTAGACTATACTGATTTGAACAAGGCTTGCCCCAAAGACTCTTACACATTGCCAGAAATAGACAGGTTAATAAACTCCACGGCTGGACACAAACTATTAACCTTCTTGGATGCTTATTCGGGCTACAACCAGATCCTCATGGATCCGAAGGACGAAGAGAAAACCTCGTTCGTCGAGGTACCTTTTGCTATAAAGTGATGCCCTTTGGTTTGAAAAATGCTGAGGCAACGTACCAGAGGTTGGTGTGTCGCATGTTTAAGGAGTATATTGGAAAATCTATGGAAGTCTACATATATGATATGCTCATCAAGTCAATTCGAATGGAGGATCATCTGAATCATTTGAGGGAAGCTTTTGCTGTTCTGAGGCAATATGGCATGAAATTAAACCCTGAGAAATGTGCCTTCAGCGTGGGGCCAGGCAAATTCTTGGGATTCATTGTCTGCAAACGTCGAATCGAAGCCAACCCAGATAAGATTAAGGCTATCGAAGAGATCCCCGAAAATTTGACCGGGATGAAGGAAGTTCAGCGCTTAACTGGCTGAATCGCTGCCTTGAGTCGATTCATCTCAAGGTCCTCGGAGCGATGCCATAAATTCTTCTTTGTCTTGAGGAAGAATAACAACTTCGAATGGACACCGAAGTGTAAAGAAGCGCTGAGAGACTTGAAATGCTATTTGGCTAACGCGTCGTTGCTCGCCAAGCCAAAAGATGGTGAAACATTGCTGGTCTACTTGGCGGTGTCCGAGGTGTCAGTCAGCGCTGTGCTGGTTCGGGAGGAAAATGGCAAGCAGCAGCCCATCTATTATGTGAGCAAGACACTCCTCGACGCTGAGACCAGGTATCCTCACTTGGAAAAATAGCACTTGCTTTAATTGTTACTGCTCGGAAACTACGACCTTACTTCCAATGTCACCGAATAGCGGTAGTTTCAAATTTCCCCCTAAGAAGTATATTGCACAAACCTGAGTTATCGGGGAGGTTATTAAAATGGGCAGTAGAATTGAGCGAGTATGACATCACTTATCAGCCCCGAACAGCCATCAAGTCCCAAGTCTTGGCTGACTTCGTAGCGGATTTTAGTGTTGGGATCTTACCCGAAGCCGAAAAGGAGAACTCAATATCGAAAAGAACGGCTTCGGGACAATGGATACTTTACACCGATGGGGCAACTAATTCCAAGGGTTCGGGATTAGGCATAATGTTGAAAGCACCCACAGGGGAGTAAATCAAGCACTCCGTTCGGTTAAAAAAGGTAACCAATAATGAGGCCGAGTACGAAGCGGCTTTAGCAGGCTTGGAGTTAGCCAAGGAAATGGGGGTGGAAAGAATTGAGTTGAGATGCGACTCACAGCTAGTAGTAAACCAAGTGCTCGGTGAATACACGGCTCGGGAGCTCATAATGCAGCTATTCTTTGACCGAGCACAGAGGATTTTGGCCCAATTCCAAGAGTGGCGAATTAAACAAGTGCCTCGAGAGAAAAATACCGAGGCCGATGCCCTAGCAAACTTGGGTTCGACGGTAGATGAAACACACCTGGGGACCGACTCAGTAGTTCGGTTGCTCTCTGCGCAAATGAGAGAGATGTAATTGCAAGTCAATTCGGTGGACCACAAATGGGATTGGAGGAGTAAGTTTATCTCTTACTTCGACTCGGGGACTGTTCTCCAAGATAAGAAAGAGGTTAAAAAGTTAAGGACCCAAGCGGCTTCATATCATATGATCAAGGGAAACTTGTATAAGAGATTATATTGCGGCCCCGATGGCCAAATGCTTGGGTCCAGATGAAGCCAGACACGTGATGGCTGAAGTGCACGAGAGCGAGTATGGCAACCACTCGGGGGGAAAATCTTTGGTGCACAAAATACTTAGAGCTGGGTACTACTGGCCCACCATCAGCGCAGATGCAAAAGCCTTCATGCAAAAATGTGATAAATGCCAATGCCACGCACGAATGATTCACCAATAAGCCGAACCTTTGCATTCGGTTGTGTCACCTTGGCCTTTTATGAAATGGAGGATAGATGTTGTTGGTCCCTTGCCGAAGGGTAAAGATGGTATTCGGTTCATCCTCGTTTTAACTGATTACTTTACTAAATGGGTGGAAGTAGGAGCTCTCACCGAAGTTAAACAGAAACAAGTAATTGATTTCATTAGGAAGAACATCATCTACAGGTTCGGTGTCCCGAGAGAAATCGCTTGCGACAATGGTAAACAGTTCATGGGAGCGGCCATCACTGATTTTTTCAAACAATGGGGGATCAACAGAATTGCTTCGACCTCCTATCATCCAAGTGCCAATGGCCAGGCTGAGTCTTCGAATAGGATTATAATTGAAAATCTCAAGAAAAATTTCCAGGCGTGTTGTGGGCCATGTGGACGACAGAAGAGAACAACACCGGTGAGACTCCTTTTTCACTTGCTTACGGTATGGATTCCCTTATCCCCGTGGAAGTGGGCGAACCAAGTATTCGGTACGCTCACACCACCGAGGATGCGAATCAGCAACCTATGCGCATAGAGTTGGACCTGCTCGAGGAGAAAAGAGAGTTGGCTTTGGTTCGGCTAGTTGTTCAAAAAAGGCAGATCGAAGCATATCTCAATAGGAAGGCCAAACTCAGAGATTTTAAAGTTGGCGATTATGTGCTAAAGGCTACAAACCAGTCAACGAAAGAAGAAAATGGGGGAAAGCTTGTCGCAGATTGGGAAGGACCTTACAGAGTCAAAGCAATTGTTGGGAAAGGATCTTAACAAATTGAAGATCTGCAGGGCACACCCAAACCCTTAAATTGGAACATCTCCAATTTAAAGCGGTACTACTTTTGATATCGAGGTAAGCATTCCTCGATGACTTAAAACTTACATTCAGCCTCGAGCCGAAAAATGCTCCGAGGGCCTCCATTGAAATGTACTAACTTGCTCCTCGTTTTATTTTTCTTGACCTTTTCAGGAAGCGGATAAAACGATTTCCAGTGCTCGGATCTTTATCAAGATTCACACCCGAACACTGGGGGGAGTAAGGGGCGGTTTGCAACCGAGGTCGACACTGAGCCTGCCAACCGAAGCCTGTCTATTCGATAACCGGGGACTGACACCAGAGGAATAGCTTAGTGCATTGTAATTACGCCCGATAGAGGCATGTTGTCAATTTGTTTTTACGCCCAAGGTCTACTTCAACTTGGCTTTATGTAAAAAGCCAGTTATGGCTCGTTGATATCATTAATGGAATAAACTTGATTTCACATCTCTTTGTTTTCATAAACTTGCACTCTGAAGTTATATCCTGCATGCATTGACTCGAGGACGAGACGTCGTTCTAAGTTCGCATCGGTTTTACTTAATTAAAACTTAAGGCGAAACGCAAAATCATATCATCAAAAGGCCTGGAGGCTAATTGTTTACACCGAAAGTAAAGTTGACCCAAAGGTCAAGGTTATATATACAAAAGCCCGAAGGCTAACATCAAAAGGCACGAGGGCCTAAACAAAAAAAAACATCATACAAAACATGAACTATTTGTTCCTAAGGGTTTTCCCCCTCGGCATCTTCATTGCCCTCCTCGGCACTCTCGCCCCTTCATCGCCTTCGGATTCACCATCATCCGAACCCTCACTTGAGGGAAGGTCATCCACAATATTTTTAGCCTCGGCGGCAGCATCCCTGGCTTTAGCTATCTCCTCTTCGAGCATGATTTGCCCAGCTTGGACTTGCTCAAGTGTGCTGAGCCTACTTTTAACGACAGCCCAAGCTTCCTCAAACTTCGCCCTCGTCGCTTTGACTTCGGCCCGTTCGTTGAGGTAAGCAATTATGCCTTGGAGTTTTGAAATCTTGCCCTGAAGAGCAGGCACTTGATCTACCTGCCTTTGCAGCCCAACAAGCTTATTGTTGTACTCCTCAAGTTTGCCACGGTATTTCTCGCCTGCCTTGAGCACTTCAGTTTTGGCTTTGAACAGCTTGGCTTCAAGTCGAGCGTTTTCAAGGCTCAACCTCGAACGCTTATTAGTAAACTCGTTTGTCACAGCCTGAACTCTAGCCTCCGCAGACTCCAAGATCCCATGCAGATCAGACTCGGCTTTAGCCGAAGCCTCATTAGCGCGCTCCAGCTCCTCATTCAAAGTGGCAAATTGTGCTTTCAACTCAACGATTCTTCCTCTAAGTCCTCTCTTTTGTTCGCCTCAGGCAGCGGTAACTGCCTGAATTTGCTCTGCTCGCTCGCGTTCGAGATGAACAGCTTGCAGCGCAAGGACCAAGCTCTGCGTAAAACCAAAACGTTAGCATCAGAAGAAAGAAAAGGCAAATTATGCGAATGAAGTGTACGAAAACTTACCCGAAGGGCAGAAGTGGCTGAAATGCCCATCAAACTCATAGGGCTGAGATTCCGAAGGGCGTGAGCCTCGGTAGGTCCAAGCATCACGTCAAGGGCAGCAACGTCCTCCTTGGTAGGATCCAGAAGATTGGCCTCGGGGACGATTTCAAATGCCCGAGGTACGGTGGTGGAGGATTTAGCCGAGGCTCGTGAGGCCTTAACCGTGCTCTTGATCAAGCTTTCACTTACCTTAGCCTTGCCTTTTCGCTTTGCAGCCTCTTGATCAGATTCCTCTACGTTTATCACATCGGTCGCCCTAGCGACCTCGGTACCTGGTTCTGGAATCATCTCAGAGGCTGGCTCTGGCACTACCTCGGGAGCCATGGGATGAATCTCCTCATCACTAGGCTCATCAACAAGAGCTCAGTGCTTTGTGTCTACCGCTTCGGCAGCGGGGGCAGCAACTTCTTCGACCCGATGTCCTTTTGCCTTAGTTGCCCGCTTTGACTCAGCTCTCTTCATTTTGGAGCCTGGGGAAGGGAGAGGAGCAATCTTTTAAGTATGAGATGAAGTAGTAGTGGGAACGCACAAAAATCGACCTATAAAGATGTCGTCACCTTGTGAAGTCCCTTGGCCCGATGAGCCCTTAGCTTTCCTGTCTTCGGCTAGCTTATTCGCCAGGTTCGCCATTTGATTGACGCATTCGGTGGCGTTGATCAACTTCTTCTCCTTCTTTTTATTCTCTTTTCTATCCTTCTTTTCTTCCCCTTCTCCATCTCCCCTCACTTCGGTTTCCTCTTCCTTTTCCTCCTCCGCATCCTTCACAGCCCTGTTGGAGAAACCTTAATGGGAAGAGAGAGAGCATCAGGGTGTAGTAATTCGAAGCAAGTTTTAAGGAATTATGAGCGTAGATATATAACTTACCATGCCTCTTGCATATCCATCGGTTCCCCTCCAGGGCGGCTAAGATCATCCACTACTGACGTGGACGCGTCTCCTACTTCATGACCTCGGTGACCCATTCAAGAAAATCCATGGGTGGATTGACTGGAACTTTTTCAGCTGCAAAATCATAAACAGGAAAATAAGCACAAGCTATGGTGATCAAAGGCCGAAGGGAAGGCGGCAACACTTACGCTGTACATTCCACGCTTCGGGGAAGCCAGGTTCGGGTCACAACAACCTCGTAGGAATGAGCACGTATCGATCGTTCCAGCCTCGGTCACCGTGGTCTTCACTCTTGCTAAGAATAGCGTAAGATCCCCGAGGTAAGAAGGCTACCACTCCAGCTTTATGAAAATATGGGTAGTAGAGGGAAATCAAGTGCTGAAAGGTGAAAGGCAACCCTGCCAATTTGCTCAAATACTCGAGGGCTTGTACAACCCTCCAAACCCCGGGCCCCAATTGGGCCAAGCAAAAATTGTACGACCTACAAAATGTGTCGATTATGGGGTGAACTGGCAGGTTGAAGCCTATGGTGAATGGGTGTGTGACTACCGAAGAGTACCCTTCAACATGAGTAGAAACGGCTGTGTTCGGGGCTGGGATTCTAATATCTACCTCGGCCCCCAACGGAAATCAGCTCGAACAACTTCAATCATATCTTCGGTTATGATACTCGAGGTGACATGAACCGGTATGTTCCTTTTCCTCCCCTTCTGAGCATCGGATTAAGCGCGAACCTTCAAATCCTTGTCATTGTTAAAATTCGAAGGGATGACCAACTGAGGGTCTATCTCCACTTCGATAGGAATCTTTTTCCTCGACTTCTTTGAAGTGCCAGCTTCGGTCTGAGACCCCTCCTTGCTGGCTTCGGCCCCGCCTCTTTGGCCACTGGCCTCTTTACCCACTTCGGTTCTGCCTGTTGGGCCATCTACCTTCCTGGCACTGGTGACGTCATCCCCCTCGACGTCATCTCTGTCATCACCATGGTCGTTACCACCAACCTCAATGTCGACGTCATAGCTGACCTCCACCCTGTCGTGACCAGCTCTCTCTTTGCGCCGCCTAGGAGCAGTAGCCGTCGACGTAGCTTCTCCACCACCTTCCGCCTCAATCATCTGCAGCGGCGGAACGGTGGGAAAAATATTTCCGCTCATTATCGCGGTGGCAAAACAATCGGCCCTCTCGATGGAATCACTAGACCCTTGTCCAGATGTCGCCATTGATATAAATGTTAGGAAGAAAATCAAGATCAAGGAAGCTGGTTAAGAAAGGGAAGATTTTACTTTTTGTGATTTCACTGTGTATCAAATATTTTCAGGTGGAGAAGAAGACTGCCGAGTGAAGTATTTATAGAGGATGTACACGTGCAAGTTGCGGAAGCAATGATGACTGTAACGTTGGAGAAAGCGAAAAGTCGGCGCGACCGTTCGGTAGCCAACCATCGGTCGTCACGTAATGTGGAACAGTAATTCAAAAGGCGTGCAACTTTTTGAAATTCTTGGATAAGGCTGAGCCACGTCGGCTTCCCGCTTAAATTCATTCCACTCCTCGATGACCTCGGTGCTCACCCGAGGAATGGGGGGACTCTCTGTATTAGTCAAAAATTGACGTTCTTGGACAGCACCTCGGCGCGATAAGCCGAAGATAATCGAACTGATGTTCCGCAGCAGAAAGATCGAAGTGAGTGAGTAAACTATCGAAGACGAGCATCAATGTCACAACCGAAGACGAGCCGCAAGCTGAACTTCGGTGACACCCGCTCCGACCGGGCGACGGGACCATGCCACCGAAGCCATGTACTTGAGCTTCGGTGAATCGCTTCAGTTCCAGCGGCTCAGCAACCCACTATTTCAGCCCCCTAACTCCTTCCATTAATGCCCAGAACGTAGGTTTGAGCATGTCTGATGGTGGAGAACGTGGATGAAGCCTCTTTGGCCTATAAATAGCATTAGTTTTACTTTGTAATCATTCAGAAATATATACAGAAACTCTGGTAAAATTTGTACCCAGAACGACATATTGAAATCAAGCTATTTTCTTGCGTTTTACGATTATTCTTAGCATTTTTATCGACTTTGATACGAAGATTTGCTTGTATTCCGACCCAAATTCGATTTGTGATCCTAAACTGATTTAGGCCCATACAAAACTTACCCCTGCTTTTTACACTAACTTGAAGTTATTGCTCTCGCAAGACCTGACAAATTGCTTTTGGAATAAGTATAAAAGATTACAACTCGATAACCTAAAACATGAAACTAAACTGGAATCAATTTGCAATCAGTTTTGACACTTGATGAGGAACACTGGTCCAGGTTCAGCTCCAATAATGTTTGGTAAGGAGTGCATTAGTAAAATACATGGTCTAGCTAAAATATAATCAAATTGATATTCTATTTTGTTTGAGTCTAACACTTTTGTATGTAATTTCATGTTCCAGCACCCAAGGGTGTGGTCTAGTGGTCAATGAAGTGGGATAGAACCTTGAGGTCTCAGGTTCAAATCCCAGCAGAGGCAAAAAATACTAGGTGAGTTACCTGGTATCTGTTGCTGGTGGGAGGTGGCAGGTATCCGGTGGATAGTCGAGGTGCGCGTAAGCTGGCCCGGACACCACCGTTATCAAAAAAAAAAAAAAAAAAAATTCATGTTCCATGATACAGACCTTCCACACGAGTTTAATTGCTACGATTAGGGGTGGGCACTAAACCGAAAAAACCGAAATACCGAACCAAACCGAACTAATTCGGTATTTCGGGTTCGGTATTTCGGTTCGGTTCGGTCCAAGAAATTTTAAACACACATATGCCATATATATTCTAAATCACTAAGTTACTCATTGGCAGGTTATTGCTAGCAGACTACTAAATTCAGGTTAACTTTTTTTCATCGCTGAACGTGAAAGCCATCTTATATTTGTTCTGCATAATTGACGCCGGATTTTCCAATTCGAGATGTGAGCATTTTTTCATTTGCTTGCTGGTTGCTGCAGCTGAAGTGAACTCTTGATATCTTATACCATGTATGGCTGGTTATAATCACTGTAAATTCATTTCATTAACAGATAGGGAGGCCGAAAGTGCCTCATTGTGGACCCCAGTCCAATATAGAGATTGAAAGATGCTGAATGCCTCGTTTAGCAAGAATATCTCATTTGAAAATACTAGAGTTTCGTATTTGTAGATATTGAACAATAATGGTGAGATATTGGATAACTTGTTTCAAGTGCAACAATGGTTTTTTTTTGGGCCATAAACTTTGGTTTAAACCGAAATGCCGATATACTGAACCGAAGTACCGAACTAAAAAACCGAACCGAACCGAACCGAATTATAAAAATTACGGGTTTTTCTACACTTCAAACCGAACCAAAAACCGAAATACCGAACCGAAGTTTCAAAAAACCGAACCGAAGTACCGAACGCCCACCCCTAGCTACGATAACTAAAAGTAAAGTGCAGCAAAAACTTTAGGAGACGAGGTAGAGCTGGAGGTCTAGGTGGAGGTGGTTTGAAATCGTGATTTATATATCATGGAATTGAGTTCAAACCCAATGATTTTATCATGGAGTTCGAAAAAAAATCTAAGAGTTTTTAAATTCTACCCAAAATCGTGATTTATCCTAGAAGTTAGTTCAAATTCCATGATTTTGTCTTCGAGCAAGTTTTTCTTAACTCTAGGATTTACTTCAAACTCGATAATTTTGTTTTGTAGACTCTAGTTCAGTTTAAACTCCAAGATTTATCGTGTTGTTCAATTAGATTTACAGAAATAGTACACTTCTAACACCTAATCACAGTTTTGGCCCCGTAACTAAATTCTTACATTTTAGCCCTCATCAGGACAAATCGTGGCGATGACCAGCTTTTACTAACAGTAGGAACTGGGGTCGTTAGAAGTTTTCTCCTGGTGGCTTCTAGCGATTGCCAGAAGTTTGTCTATCGCAATTCGCAAAGCTAAAAGTGTAAGAATATAGAAGGCAAAAGTGTGACGGAGGCACCAAATTTGTCCAGCACTCGAAAAAACAGGTTATTTTTTGTTATGACTAATTTTCAAGATTTTAAAAATCTTAGATCTTCATATCGATTAACGATCTAAAAAGTGTATCCTAACCTACATTTCATAATTAAGCTCGTAGGCTGATTTGCAAAAATATGATAGGGGAAGCAATGGTTTGCCTTTTTATGCGCGATAACAGATGGTATGTAAAAATGCTTCCGTTAAAATTTAATGAAAAAAATCCGGGGCCAAGACTTGCCATTATATTTTTCCGGTTTTCAACACCTATCCCTTCAATTATTGGCAATATGCAATACTTGCAGCACTTGACCATAAGTCTTGGCAAAAAGGCAAGACTTGCCATTGACCCCTACTCGATTGCCAACACTTGAACGGCAAGTGTTGGCAATAGGAAACACTTCCCGCACTTCGTCGTACTTGCCCCTTCCATTTTTCCCTGCATTCTCGCCATATAACTTGAAGTATTGGCAAAACAACACTTGCCCTTGAAGTATAGCCATTACCAAGACTTACAAATTTTTTGCCTTGAAGTCTTTGCTCCGAACTAAATAAGGGCATTTTGCTAAAACATTTCTTAGCGCGGGCAATTTTGTAAAACCACTCCTTATGGAGGGCATGTGGTGAAGTTTTGTAAAGAGAAAATGAGGAATAGCTGGTATTTGTAAAGTTTTAAATAAATAATCACAACTGCTCAAAGTTTAACTTTCTTTTTTCTGGATTTCATTTTAAAACCTTATGTCAAAATACTGAAATTTGAAATGAAATCGAGAAAAAAACTTGGAGTTTGAGCAACTGTTTATTTATCAACAACATATCCATACAAATATCATGGTAAAGGAAGTGCTGACATAAAATAAAGACTGTCCAAGGTAAATAAAAAATCCCAACAATAACGATGAAGAATAAGATAAAAATAATATATATAATATGACAAAAATCACTTAGCTACTATCTAACCTTCTACCGTAATCTTCGACCTCCACATTTTCATATGTCTTCGGTAATCAGAAGGTGAGTCATGTCATGTCTTCTCTAATAACCTCGTCCAAATTCTTCTTCAATATATATATATATATATATATATATATATTCAATACTGCAAATCTCTCGCCACAACTGTGTATTTATCTTAAACTTAATAAATGTTTGTTATTCCTTATACAAGTTTGTGTGGAAAATTGGCGCCATTGTTACAGTTGCCCTTAGTCTTACAAAAATGGTCCTGGTTAAGAAAATTTGTTGGTGGTCGCTAGGTTTTGCTATCTGGCGATCACTAAAAATTTTCTTATGGGAATGAAATTTTATACTCCCTCGGGTCCTTTGTAGTTGTTATATTTACTAAAAATAATTGGACCAAAATGTTTGTAATTTTAAAATAGTCCCTGAACCTTTTTAATTGTAATATATATTTTTTTACATCTTTTAAGAAATCATAAATAAGCGTAATACTTTTACTAATTTAACTTTTTATTGTCTTGGTATTTTTAAGAATGAGCTTATAATTGATGTGTTTGTTTTTTAAGAAAAATTAATACTTGGGTATTAGGGGAACAAATAATAAATTTCATCTTTGAATTGTAAAATTGACAGATATTTTGGTCCAATTATTTTTAGTTATAAGACCGGACCAAGATGAAATTTATCATCTTTTCCCATATCATCCTAGTTTTATTGTTTATGAAAAAAAATACCTCAATTATGATTTTGTGCAAAATACCAAGAAGATAAATTAGTAAAAGTATTTTATTTTTTTATGATTTCTTAAGGGGCATGTAAATGAAAAACATGACAACTAAAAAGAAACGAAGGGTGTAAGACTTAAAGAGGCTAAATCTATGACAGGACATCAGAAGTGTTTTATTTCTGTAAATCATTCCTCCTCGCTCCAATGCTCTAAAATTTTACTACGCGTACCCTTTATTATTGGTTATTACCTTTTGTCCCTATTTATAAATGGTTTAGTAAAATAACAACACTTCAAGTTATAAATCGACAAATATTGCATGTGAAGAGATTGAAGGGGCAAGTGCTGCCCAAGCAACACTTCATATTATCTGGAAGTGTGGAAAGTAATAAGAGGACAAATTTTGCTTTATGAAAGAGGGTGTCATAGTCAAGTGTTGTCAAGTGATGCCTAAGAGGCAACACTTACAAGAAAGGGACGCACGGGGCAACACTTCAAATTATTGGAAAAATATGGGAAGAGATAAAAAGTCAAGTGTTACGTCTTAGAAAGGAAGAGTGGAATGCAAACATTATTATAAGATTTTGTAGAAATATTTTCATCAGGATATTATTCATTTAAGTTAACAGAGATTATTCTTATAAAATCATTTTAAATGGGTCAATAAAACAAACCACTGGCTATGGTGTCATATTTTTGTAAATTACCTATAAGAAATGGATGTGTACCAAACTTATCCCTAGTGCAACTCCACCAGAGCACCGCCTCATAAAACCCTAGCAGCAAACAATACTTGTACCTCCTATATATTCAACTCTCTTCCCAGCTTCATTCTTGTATGCTCATTGACATGTCCTCTTTTTCCGTAGAAAAATGCTTTTATTTCTCCTGCTTTCTTAATATCCACTTCTTATCTAACTTTCTTTTAGCTGTGCATATGTGTGTGTTTATTTTTTTAAAAAATAAAAAATAAATCAAAAGAGTGTGCGGTGATGATACAATTTGTGGACTAGAGTTTCTGATCTTTAATGGTTGAAGACAAACCCTTGGCTGTCTGAGCACACCTCTTGTTTCTTTTTTCATTTTGATTTCTAAAAAGTTTCATTGTTCTTTCACTTTTTATGTTTTTAGAATGGCTTATGATGATAAATTAAAATTATCTTAGCGGATTTCAGTGAGATATAAAAGTCAATGATCTGATTGTTACACACACTGAGGCCTTGTTTACTCATTAATCAACAAATAATGATAAATTTTCAAATAAATGCTGTGATGAGGTGAGGCACCATGTGGTGTTTAAGGGCAGTGGAGGAGGTTTGATACCCTTCTCCGTGAGCCCATTTTAATTAACGACTTCTCCTTCCACTGAGCATTTATTTTATCACGTTTTCTCACCTTAATTGAAATTTGGAAAACTATAACAAAATATTTAAAAGGTGGAAATGGTATGGTTTTCAAGGCTGATTGGTAAATGTACTTGAGACAAATTCGATGCTTCTCTTACTGTATTCCTGATCAATGCATAAGTATGCATAGAGCTGGCAAACGGACGGGTCGGATTGGATGGGCCGGTAAAAAATGGATAATTATCTGACCCGCCCATATTTAATATGGATAAAAAAATGGATTGAGTGATTATCCATATTATCCATATAAATAGAAAACTATTAACCAAAAAACACTCTTATCTCTACTTACCCATAGCAACAGGATAGTCAAAGTTCTCTGCAGCAGGATCTAGGTTTACAATATGCATGGTTCGTCTCATGGTCTCACAGTGTTGATACAAACTAGAGCAGTAAGTGGACTGTGAAAGAAAAAAGAAGTCTACATGAAACTAGCTATAACAAGACAATTTGGGCAGAACTGGACATCCCCTTAGCACCTGCACACACAACTCATATTCACAAATCACTCATTCACTAAACTGCAGACCACCTGAACCAATCACAAACCAAACAAACTGCCTACACCCCCTCTTTTCAAACCCCGGAACCACCACACTATCACCAAACACCCTAAACTTCTCAACTGCAGCACCCTACTCTACTGCATATACACATACTCAGCCTCCAAATATCCCTGAACTCACCAGAACACCCTACATTCACACCTGCACACACCCCACACATGCAGGCCCTCTCTTAACTTGCAACAGACCAGATACAAATGAACACCCCATAGAACTATCAACTTTAGCTAGTTTAACAGATACATTACACCTTCCTAATAGCCTGAAGCAAGAAAAACAACACCTTTAGATAAAGATTTTAACTTTATTCACAAGATTCAGTTTTTAGCAAAGATCTAAACTTGTTAATTTAATGCAGTTAAAATTACAAATGAGGGCCACTGCAATTTTCAAGAATACAACACCTAACACATCTCCTAAGAACTTTCCACGAACAACAAAGTAAATTATTCGGGAAGAACAAGATAGCTGATGTCTGACAACATATTCCCATTAGAACTGAGCTAAAAGAACATATTTTGATGACCAAACTAGTGAACTACTATAAACTAGTGACCAATCTGTCCAGATCCTCTGATGTGTGTCCTTCACCGCACTCAAATTCCCGCCACCTGCATTTACATATAATAAGGTAAAAGTTCAGTATTTATACTCAAACAAGAACTCATAAGACCACTTGACACAAAATGAAAACATGAAGGAACAAGAAGCTGATGCAGGCACATCTTTACATTTATACTCAAATCCAGAGGTTATACAGACAAGAAAAAGACTTAAGAAAACTGAACAGAGCAGAGCATTTGAAATGATGGGAACAAAAGCATAAGCAAAACATCCACATAGAAACAAAAACTAAAGCTCACTCAGTGAAAAACATATAAAGTAATTAAGAGCGAGCACTAGTTTAGTCGCAGCGAGGTTTGAACCCGTGCCACATATGGATATTAAGTAGAAAAAAGTCAGTTATAAGGATTTGCATGTATGAAAAGAAGAAAATTCATGAAATCTTAGAAAGCAGTTCTTTGTTACTAACTCTTAAATCCCAAAAGCATGGATGGAAGGAGTCACATCTTTCTCACAGGTCCACTTTAGTCAGCACATTGGCAAAAAGACAAAGAAAAAGCACACTAATCTTTTTATTGATCAACCATACAGTAATTTGTTGGAGGAATACAAAGATAGCCCATCAAACTTGACCACGATCACCTGTTATCTTAAGTATGTTGGTGACCATTTATACATTAGCATAGTTAATGTATCTATATGACAATCAGTGTTTAGTACGTACGCGAGAAGCATGTGAATTTCAAAATAGAGAAACTTGTCAGAAAAGCCCAAATATAGTACCTGTTTTGCGAATGTCAGCTATAAATGAACAAGATAATATATCAGTGGAATGGTTCTTGCTTAAAGTATAGCAATGAGCCAGAACTATCATATTTTTACTAATGCGGCACACTATAGAACTATCATAACTGAATTTTAGATAACTTCATCTCCTTACACAAGCAAGAAAAACAGCACCTTTAGATAAAGATTCAAACTTTATCAACAAGATTTAGTTTTTAAGCAAGAAGAAGGATATCAGACTAATGTCACTAACCTAACCTTCTTGGAATCCAGCCTGGAATTAACCTCTGCATGTTATAGTCAACTATTATTTCAGAGCCATCAATAATCTTATGGTGAGCACCCTGCAGTAATAAAAAATATTAAGTCTTCTAGTTCAACAAATGAAAACAAAACAGAGAATATTTTACTATAAGGGTACCAGTCTACCAGAATATTTGCTAGTATACTCTGTAACACAGTACACTCTCTTTTGATTAATCTCAAACCAACAGATTCCTAGACATTTTACTAGAAGGGTACCAGTCTACCAGAATATTTTAAAGAGACATTTAGGCCAGGTAGAAATCAAGGAAGATCAGAATTAGGAAAGAGCTAAAACAGGAGATCGAAACAGAACATAATACTATAGTAGCAAGGCAACAAGAACAACAACATACCTCTAACTCTAGTAAGATAAGGCTGAAGATCCAAGGCAATCTCATCTTCATCGGAGTCAGATTCATCATGATCTTAAACATTTTTAACAAAGAAATATAAGCCATCATGGTTAATTGGTTATTAAGTAAAAAAATAAATAAATCAAGAGAAGATTAATATACCTTCTTGTCCACAAACCCAATCTCTAGTACACAATTTTGTCTCGGCATTTGCAGGAAGAATAGAACTTCGAAACTTACCAATGACATGACCACCAATGCTAAATGCAGATTCAGAGGCTACTGTGGTGATAGGCACACTCAAGACATCCCGTGCCATTAATGAAAGTTCTGGGTACCTTAATCTGTTATCTTTCCAGAAGCCAAGTACATCTAAATTTCGATTTGATTTACGATCAAGAGTAGCTTCCTCCAAATACAAATCTAGTTGAGTTTTTCCAGCACTCGACTCCAGTTGACTCTCATATAAATCAAACTCATCATCTGCATCGCTCATTTCATTGCTAACACTACTACAAGCATATTCCCCCAACGAGGTAGTTGTGGTTGAAGGCATTAAATACTCTTTGAACAATAACTGTAAATTCTCTTCAATAACCTTTACTTTTTCATCGGCAGTCTCAGGATTAAGGCTTGAAAAACAAAATTTAACATATTTCAATTTATATCGAGGATCAAGAACAATAGCTATAGATAAAATGATACTATACGACCTCCAATATTTCTTGAACTTCCTTAACATCAAAGTTGCCATCTCACTCAGACCCGAATCTTCACTATCCTTTTCTTTCTCTAACAACTTCTGAATTTTATATATGTTTCGAAGATACAAATTGGCAGTCGGATACTTGCATCCAGAAAATAATGTTCTAATGACATAAAATGGCTTCAAAAAATTAGCTATTACTTCGACCCTTTGCCATTCCACTTCACTAAGGGCATGTTAAAAATGAGTGTCAACCAACCTATACTGTATGTAAGCCTGCTTATATTGAAGGGCACTTTCAAGCATCTGATAGGTGGAATTCCATCGAATAGGCATATCTTGTCGAAGCTTTTTGGAACATCGCAGGCCAAGATTTTTAATGCATTCCACAAATTTTACTATTCTTCCTTCTGAATACTTGATGTGATTAACACCCTCTCTGATTTTTACAAGAGCTACATCAATTTCCGCTAACCCCACCTTAACAATCAAATTTAGAATGTGATTTCCACAACGTATATGAAAAAACTTTCCCTCACAAACTAAAAAATGCATTAATGATAAATATTGTTTCAAAGTATCTACGACGCCATTGTTGCAAGTCGCATTATCTAAAGTGAGAGTAAAAACTCTCTTTTCAATGCCCCATTCTTGAAGAAACTTAATTAACAAAGGACCTAAAACTGCACCTGAATGTGGTGGAGGAACGTGGCGAAAAATCAGTACTCGTTTCTGAAGCTTCAAATTTAAATCCACATACTGAGCAGTCACACACATATAGCCATTAGAAACGAGTGAAGTCCACATGTCTGATGTTAAACAGATTCTGCTAGGAATCACAGCAAGCTCGTTTTTTAGCATATCTTTTTTCCTTGCATACAGTTTCAAAATATCCGCTTTTGTTGTGTTTCTTGATATGTGCTTCACTGTTGGATTTAAATATGAATGAATATCTCTGTTGCCTTTATGTTCTGCGAAACTGAATGGATAATTATGTCTACATATGGCTATGGACATTTTTTCTCGAAAGGTTGCTTGATCTATCGGTGTACTTTGATGCTCTTTCGCATTCTTATGAATTGTGTCCAAATGACGCTTCAAATTTGATGTTCCAGAAGAAGGGTGCAATATTTAATTTTTTTCACAAACCTTACAAATGGCTCTAAACTTTCCATCACTTGAAGGAATAGGAATTTAAGTAAAAGAATCCCAAACAGTAGAAGATTTTCTCTTGCCTCGTCTAACAACTGAAGAACTTTGTTCACAAGAATCGTCAATTCCTTCTATTGACATCTCTACCTAAAGATGAAATAAACAAAATTGATCAATGATATGGTAGAGATCTAAGCAAACAAATAGAAAGAATGAAGCAGGCTATACGTTATTGTCATTCTGGACAGAATGCTGGGGTCTTCAATTTAGATGGTGAAGTTCGTTGAGAGAGTAGGGTTTATGCCTTTATGGGTTTATGGGTTGAAGAAGAAAAATAGGAAACACGGGATATTGGGTACTGTTGTGACTTGGTAGCAGAAAAATTGGTAAAGTGGATATTTTGGTTTTATCCATTTAACTTAATGGATAAAATGGATAATATCCATTCTAACCCAATAAAAAATAACTCAATACCCAGCCCATTTTAAGTGAGCCTAATTGGATGGATACTCATTTTATTTAACCACTTTGCCAGCTCTAAATATGCATTACAACTTACTAGTGACAGTAATATAAATATAAAACAAGAGCAGATTTAGCAGTGGTGTATTGGGATTTTCAATAAGCACAACATGTAGATTTTAGAGTAAGTGAACAGAATCTATACAATAAGTACTACTAGTACTATTTTATCCGTTTCATCAATTTATGTGATTTGATTTGAGTTTGGCACAAATTTTAATAAATAAAGAAATTTTTGACATTTTTTGTCAAAAATAAAATATTGATATTTGTGTTGATATAATAAATCAATTTATTAAAGGTACAATGTTAAATTTAGAGTTAAAATTATTTTTAAATTTAGCAATAAAGGCACCGTATAATCACTCAAAAGCTTGTCTTGTCTCACTAGTTTTTCGGAAATATCCAAGTCCAGTTAATATCTTAAGAATTTTACTGAACCTTAGTTGAACAGTAAGGTCAATCAGGAGTAAGGACATAACTTGGCGAATCCCAGTATGTTTTTGTTGCCGAAGCTTGAGAGATAGTCAACTTAGTTCAAGAAATCAACTCAAAGAACCAAATAAGACATCAGCTAATCTATGTGATTATCGAGTTCTTGAAGTTGGTCTTCCAAGAACAACAAAAAGTTCAATCAAATTTAGGTATCGACATGTTGTATATGCCAAAACTTTAAATACATCATCAATAGGTGAATCCTAATTATCATTCCAAATTGCAAGACCATTCGTATTGCTCAATATGTAACATAGCATTTGCAAAGTTTTGCTCCTTTTAAAGAGTTGCAATAAGCTTATATGTGATTGCTAAAGCTGTGTATGCATGAAATGTAATACAAAAGACAACCTCAAATGTTAATATTCTTTTAGTTATCCTTTTGACATAGTTTATTTTCAATATGTGCTTTAACAGTAATGACACTACATAAATGATGGGGCTGGCAGTGTACATTATTCAGATTAATTTTTTTTAAAGGAATTGTCGTTACAGCTTTATCGAGTATCATTAGTACTATTTCTTTCTTTTTACTAAAAAAAAAAAGGGCTGTGGGGTGGGGGGGTGGGGGAAAGGGTGGCGACAATAGGGAGGGGATTAACAAGGGTAAAATTAAAATATCTAACCAACTGTGTTACTAAATTTTCTCAATTTCAAGCACACCTTTGTGTAATATTTCTTCAATATCTTCTGCATAATATTCACGAAGTTCATCTTCACTGTTGAAAGAATCTCTCTCTATGAAACTAAGCAAATTCCACATTATATATATATATATATATATGGAAAAGAGTCGTATCTACCCCTCTATTATTAAAAATAAATTATAAGTCACCTCCGTTATACTTTTGTTAAATATCAACCCTCACCGTTAGCCAAACTAATATATTTGCCCTCAATTTTAACGGTCCCCATTCACCCCCCTTCCCCACGTGGCAGCAATCCAACGCTTCTTACCAAATAACCCGTCCCACCTAAATTTAACCC
Organism: Petunia axillaris subsp. axillaris; assembly: GCA_029990575.1. Lineage (NCBI taxonomy): Eukaryota > Viridiplantae > Streptophyta > Magnoliopsida > Solanales > Solanaceae > Petunia > Petunia axillaris. Next base: position 2,582,472 of record JARKNS010000001.1, on the reverse strand, counting down.
GCCCCACTAATTTAAAACGTAACCCACCCCAACTAAACAAAAACCCCTTTACTTACCCCTAAATAAAACCATTAGCCCTTACTCCTTCAGTTCCCTTATTTTCCCCGCGCACCAGCTCCCTAATTTTCCCTCAAAATTTATTGTCCTCAATTCTAGGGTTTATAATCACTAAATTGTGCCATTTTTAATTTAAAAATTCGGTGCTAGCAATGTCTTCTGGTAGTAGTTCATATGATTTTCGAAAGAGGCTTTACGGATGTGGTTTGGTTACTCACCACTTTACGGCTTGGACACATTCTAATGCCGGTAGGAGATTTTATAAATATCCACAACCTGAAGTGAGTAATTTGGATATGGTAGTGTTTTAGTTTTATGTTCGTCATCCAGTTATAGAGCATTTTTTTGACCGAAACTTATGATTATTTCTGTTTATTGCAGAGAAATTCTTGTGGTTATTGGGAGTGGGACGATGATGTGTTACCAGATAGGGCATATATTGTCATCAAACAGTTGAAGATGAAATTGAAAATGGCTGGAAAAAAAAACAACGAGAAATTGACTGAAAAGCTCGAGTTTGAAGTGATGAATTCCAGGAAATTGCAAGAAAAAATTGTAACAATGAAGAAGGTTATTATGCTTTTATGGGCTGTAATTGTTGGTGTTATTATTGCTCGTTTGTGATTATTAGTGAAGATTGTTTTAAATTCCATGGCTCTTTTGTTGAAATAAAAACTATCTTCTTGGTATGCATTGTGTTTGTCAAAATGTGTGAGTGAAATTGCACATATCTAACTGATAATAATAAGAGGCTAATCATACCATTAAAAGGTTGTTGATCTTACAAAGCACTTAAACATGAAACTTAACAAGTCATTTAAGTAGCAATGAAATTGAAATACAATAAAACTTAAACATATGATGACTTAAATAAAAACATAAACAACCTTCTAATTAAGCACTAACTTCACAGATTCAGGGGTGGTGATGCTGGTGGGGACCCTGGTGGCAACATTGCTAGTGCTGGTGGTGACATTGGTGGAGTGTGGTAGTCCTTGGCACGTTCTCCCGCCTCATGTAACATGGCCCTAACCATCATCTCCAACCTTCGTATTGTTGTGTCCCTCTCTGCATTTGCTTGTTGTATACCCCAAATTTCATTACGAATTGTCACAAGTGTCTCACTCAAGTAATCCAACCACAAGTTAATAACTTCAATTTCCCATCTTGGTTCAAATCTTGGAGGGTTTCATCCTATGCGACGAGGGACCCTTCTTGCACGGAATTGTCTCCATTGGTTATTGTTGGAACTTGAAGGATTCATTGTGATGTTTGGGATGTTGTTTTTTCTATTGTGATATTGTTTGTGATGCTATTTGGGTCACTATTTAAAGGAAATAAAAGGATTATTGAAAAGGCACCATTAATCGAAATAAAAACTGTCATTAAGGAGAGCTTTGAAGAGTCATTAGACATTAGGATTTCAATGGATACATACATTCATTCATCTGCAAATGAAAGGTCACATTCATTCATCTGCAAATGAAAGGTCACATTCATTCAATAAGTAGAACAACTGCTAGCATAATTGCACGGCTAAAATATTATAATTCACATAACTAACATAATCATAGAGACAAGATTTAAATACTAAGTTACTGCATTAAGGTCATAACTGTTAGCATAATTGCTTAATACAGTTGAAGTGACAAATGGATGTCATATTATAACCTCACAACGAGATACTACCTAGGTCATAATATCACATCCTACAGTCAACACCAATAGATAAAGTAGCAGCCACATAGTCTAAAACATTCAGAAAATATTACATCAAATTGTCTTTGAGAAACAAGTATCTCATAGTAGTACCCTACAAAAACTAAGTCACATTCCACTTCTGAGATCACTTTTTCCCCTTGAATTTGTCCAGTGTCAATTTAGCTTGCATCTGCAGCTGGAGAGTAGACATAGCCTTTTTACCATTCCATGTGAGACCTGGTTGTGAGAAAGGCATATTGGATGGTTCACAAGCACCATATTGGTCACCTTTGAAACTGATTGCTCTCTTTCCCAATGGCTTAGCAGGCAGCTGTCTAGAATGAAGCCTTGTCTTAGATTCTGAGACAGCTTTTGGTCTCATAGTAGGGACATCTTCATCAGCAAAGTAAGGGAAGTCAAAATCTAGAAATGTGCTGGAAATGCTTTCTTGAGAAGGGTTGGAACTGCTAGTGCCTTGGATTTAAACAGTTGGCATAGGGTTGACAATATATGGGCTGAATTGAGAGTCTTCTGGAAAAGATGAGAAGTGTATCTCTTGACTCATTTGTTCTTCAATGTCTTTATCCACCAAACTTCTTCTCTTCTTTGCTGGCTTCTTTGTTGGCTTCTTTCCTGGCTGCTCCATTGGCATCTTTCCCTTGGAGTTCTGTCACACATTAATAAAGCTATGTTAACTTATGCAAAGTATAAAGTAAAAGCAATAAAAACTTAGAAAATGTTACCATTTTACAGCCCTTAGCATTATGGTTAGGCTGTCCACAGTTTCTGCAATTCATAACTCTCCCTTTCCTAGATGCAGACCACTCTCCAGCTCTCTTGCGTCCCTCATCTTTTTCCCTGACCCTCTTCAATAAAAGGTCTTCCAGCTTGGTTGATCAGTTGGGGTGGTTCCATTGCTTGTGATAGGAGTACTTTCCAGAATTTCTCCCCTCTTATGGGTTCCAACTTGTGAGAATAAGTCTTCAAGAATGCCTCCTTGCTATACTACCAATGAACTGCAGGTATAGGGTTAATCCTCCTGTGTAACATGGCTTTTATTGCATGGGAACATGGTATGCCACTAAGGTTCCAGGTCCTGCAGCTGCACTCTCTCTTTCCTAAATTGACAGTATGTGTATCACCCTACTCAGTCACCTTATACCCATTGTCACCATTGCAGTTCACCTCACACTTGTGTGCTATTTTCAAGTAGTCATCAAACAAGTCCTTGCATTGAGGACTGATTTCTTCCTTCTATAATCTCACTTCAGCTTCTCTTTCAATCACCATCTTCATTACCTTCACTCTTATCTCCTCAAGCATCTTGATTATTGGTTTGTATCTTGCATCTAATATCCATGCATTGAATAATTCTGTGAAATTGTTATCCACTCCCATATTTTTACAAACAGTGTCAAAATAGGCCTTGCACCAAGACTGGACTGGATATGTAACCAAGTCCTCAGCAGCAGCTCTCTCCAATTTCCCTATTTCCCCCAGCTGGTCATGAAAGTCCTCTTCATAAGTGGCCCATGCACACCACCAAAACAGTTTTTTCATTTCTTTGGATCTCCATCTTTTACACCAGTTTGCTTCAATGTGTCTCACAGAAAACCTATGTTTTGCTTGTGGCAGCACATCTCTCATAGCCAAATGTAAGCCCTACAACATTATCAAACAAGTTAGTATACACAAAACAAGAAAATGACATAAACAAAGTAATAGACAGAATATGAATACCTTCTGCATATCAGAAATGAAAGTGTATCCTTCTCCCATATTGAGGTCCAATGAGCTCTTCAAACATGCCAAGAACCAGTTCCAAGTAACTTTTGTTTCTCTGTCAACCACAGCTCATGCAATGGGATAAAAGTGGTTCATTGAATCTTGATCAATAGCCACATAGATCTGGCCTTTGGCCTTTCCTCTCAAGTAGGTACCATCCAGACCAATAAAAGGTCTTAAACCATCTTTAAATCCATTCTTCATAGCTTGAAAACAAATGTACATTCTTAAGAATCTTCTTCTCCCTTCACCAGCTGCATCTTTAGACAAGTTTACAACAATATCACTTCCAGGATTACTTAATCTCAGTTCATTTGCATATGCTTCCAACTTCTTGTATTTATCTTTAAAGCTACCATGCAGCTTCTCCAAAATCAGTTGCTTAGCCCTCTTGCATTTACCATGGCTAGCATTTAGTTCAAAAGCAGCTTTCAAATCAGCCCTCATATCTTTGATTTTGTATTTAGGACTTTCTTGAATCTTCCTCTTAAAATAATGAGCAATTGTAAAGTAGTCTACTCTTTTGTTATTATAAGCTATAGGACAGTCATGTTCAGAGTTAAGAGTCTTGAAAGTAACACCAGGACAGTCTCCCTTCCTTGATGTTAAGCAAACAAATGGACAGCCCCTTTGACATTCATACCTAAATCTTTTTTTATCACTCTTAAGAAGAATTAGCTCTATTTTATTAGCCATATCATACAAGTTCATATACTTTCTAGCTTCTGCAATGTTTTTGAAAGTCATATGCTCATCTAGTTCAATGTAGTCAAGCAGTTTATCAGTAATGGCCACCTTCCTTTGACTAGCAATACTCTTCAATTTTTCAGAATCATAATCAGACTCATCTGATTCTATATCACCCTCCCCATCAGATGAGCTACAATCTGTACCTACTTGGGCTAAGACAGGGGTCCCTTGATCATGATCATTCACCTGAGGATTAACCTCCTGATCATGACCATTCAGCTGAGGATTAACCTCCTGATCATGATCATTCAAATCCTCAAGATCATAATCAAAGACCTGAGTAACATTCTCCGGATTCTGACCAGAAATGGGACTACTAGTATCATGAACATGTTCAACAATATTAGGTACAGTCACAGCCAGCTCACACTCATCTACAACATACAAGTCTATAATATTGAAATCAGCAGAAACCATCCCCAACAAACACCTAATCCCGTTATCCCTTTCAATCTCATAGTAGCTACCAGAAGGTGTTAACACTATTAGTTGTTGTACCCCAATAAAGTTTAACTTAGTACAGAATTCACCTACAATATCTATGTAAGATAAGTGGTCAGGATCATAACCTTTCCAAGTATGCACCAGCTTCTTATCATATTTGAGCTTAGGGTCTCTGATCCATTCTCCAACATAGTTGAATATCAAATCCACAGTATGCATAGTTAAATACTATGCAAATAAAGAAAAAAAATTAAAGTCATAACCAGTGGGGTCCACATGATTTAAATACCTAACCATGGGGACATTCCTAATAAACTAAGAAGCTGGACCACATACACTTGAGATTTACATTAAAGGTACATAAAATACTTAAAGTGGTTCTTATTATAATACAAAATACAATTTTTAAGACAATGTTGTAAAGGACAAACAAAAAAGGAAGCATCTTTCATCACATGTCTCCATAAAGTCGTTAAACCCTTACAAATAACAACTAATATACCCTACATCACAAATAAGAACCATTCCGAACCATTAAACCCTATTCCACCAACCAACAATAAGTCAATGGGGTCCACAGTCGGGAACATAAGTAAATGCACATGCAGTGAACAATTCCAGTAAATATACACTATAAATACTTGAAAAACCAACATATATACATAAACAAACATAACTCTAAAGCAACATGTAAGAACCCTAAAAATCCAAACCATCTACTCACAAACAAACAATAAAAAAGCTAGATTTAAACATAAGAAGGTTAAATCAACATTTAAAAGCAGGAAAATCCTTACCTTTTACAGCATTTGAACTTTGATCTTTAGCGCCGTTTTGATTAAGAGGGAAAATAAGGGAAATGAGAGGGCTGATGGTTTTATTTAGGGGTAAGTAAAGGGGTTTTTGCTTAGTCGGGGTGGGTTACGGGTTAAATTAGTGGGGCGGGTTAAATTTAGGTGGGACGGGTTATTTGGTAAGAAGCGTTGGATGGCTGCCAAGTGGGGGGGGGGGGGGCGGGGAAATGGGGACCGTTAAAATTGAGGGCAAATATATTGGTTTGGCTAACGGTGAGGGTTGATATTTAACAAAAGTATAACGGAGGTGACTTATAACTTATTTTTAATAGTAGAGGGGTAGATACGACCCTTTCCGATATATATATATATATATATATATATATATATATATATATATATATATATATATGAGAGGATGTTGGTATATAAATAACTAAAAAAGGGTCAATTTTACCCTTCAACTATCGAAAATGGAGCAACTTTATCCTCCATTTACAAAAGGTCTCAAATATACCGTTGTCGTTGATAAAAGGACCAGTTTTACCGTTAAAACATAACAGACCTCCATGTCATACTTTTATAACCTTATAAATTCATAAATATGCTTACTGGACTGCCATGTTGGATCAACGCAATGTAAATCTTGCCACCTCTTTCTTCTAACTATGGTCTTCTTCTCCATTGTTAAAGACCCTTCACTGGATAATGGAAGGATTGGACATTACAAAATACTCAAACTCAGAGAACTATTGGCACATCAACTTTACATGGATGGTTTCAATAAATATGTAGTATTAACAAAAAAGACAACCACACATAATTCTGCATCATATACTCGTCAAGAGAGAGCTTACACTAAATAGACTCGGTCATGGAAATTGTCTGCAATATTTAGTTGATTTTTTGGTCTATTATTATTAAATTAATTGATTTCCCTATTTCCTTCTTCCTGGTTGTCAAGTTATGTATGTTTATATCTGAGAAATATTTTCACATTTGTGTTAGATTGCTCTCAACTTTATTAATCTATTGTTTTTTCTTTCGGCTAGAATATCTTTCCTTTTGATAGATCAAAAAATTGATGAAAGGTAGAGGGATAAAAGGATCCCTCGTATAAGCTTGATAGAATTTAACACGACTACCAAAGAGGGAGTAGGGAGGTCACAGAGAGCTGCACCAGGCATTTGACAAGTTATCGACCAGTTGAAGTTGTTTTTCATAATTTTTATATTTGGGTCTTCTACCTCTGATTTGGTTTAAATAATTTTGGTATTGGTGGATGTTCTTGCATACTGATACAGTATCATGTAATGAAGTAGAACCTTTAGACATTGTCGATAAATTTAGAAGTTCAAATCAAAATTGAGACTTTTTTTGTGGAACAAAACTAGTGTAGGATCTTTAAGAATGGAGAAGAAGACCAAGGCTAGAAGAAAGGGGGTGTTCTGACGTATTTTGTGTTGTCCAACGTAGCAGTCCACGTATGCAAATTTATAAATTTAAAATGGTTAAAAAAATGACATGGAGGTCTGTTAAGTATTAGGGGTAGAACTGACCTTTCTTATTAACGGTAAGGGGTTGTTTGGTACAAAGATAAGTTATACAGGGATTAGTTATACAAGGATAAGTTAATACCGGGATAAGTTAATACTATGAGGTCCCTGATATTAATTTATCCATTAAAAAATGCATAAGTTTATACTGAGATTAGATAATACTGATTTGAATTTGCAAACCAAACATATAATAAAACCATCTAGCTTTTTATACCACGATTTAGTCCTATACCACATACCAAGCGATCCCTAAGGGTATATTTGAGACCATTTACAAACGGAGGTCAAAGTTTCCCCAGTTACAATAGTTTAGGGGTAAAATTGATCGTTTTTCGTATAAATAATGATGAATCTTAAAGCCCTAAGGGCCTAGGCTCAAACCAAACTATATCATCTGTCGTACCCGGTTTTAAACTCAACTCGGAGCGAGTCGGATTTCAGATTTGACTGGATAACTCGTTTGAGTTAAGGATTGGAGTCGCCACCTAATATGGATTTCTAAGGTGTATTTGGTCACGTAAGTGTCTAAAGTCGGGTTTTTATTAAAGCTGGTCTAGTTTCACAGATTCGTCTTAAGAAGTCTAAGTGACTTGGGGAAGAAGGTGTTAGGCACTTCCCCAAATCCCACGAAAAGTGGTTCCCGCCCGAGTCTATACTTTGGGATGTCTAAACAAAATTGTAAAAATTATCATATATATATATATATATATATATATATATATATATATATATATATATATATATATATATATATATATATATATATATATATATATATATATATATATATATATATATATATATATATATATATATATATATATATATATAAAACTAGCTTAAGAGGTTGAATTCACAATCAATTTAAGGAACTAAGTTCATTTATGTAAATCTAGGTAGCATGCATATAAGTGGGCTTTAGATTATACAAATACGACCTACATTTCACGTCTACTCACACTTTTGGCCTCTCGTATAAATGCCTAATCGAAAGATGGGTGTTGATAAATGGTGTAGTTAGACAATTTAAATGGCTGAATCAACTTTGGGAGAATAGGCAGTTTTTTCAAATAATTTTTAGATTTTATTAAAAACCAAATAGGAGTTGTTTTCGAAATAAAATATTAGCTATTTAGGGTCAGTGTGACTCCTCATTAATTATCGAGCCCTAACCTTAATGGCTATTTTGATTTAGGGGTCAGTTTTGGAATGTATAAATAGATAGGCTGTTTTTAAAAATGAGTTTCAAAAAAGAAACGTAGATGCAAATAAAGGATGTCACACAAAATATACATATAAGTATGAACATACATGAGTGTTAAGTGATATATGTTAAGAAAATACTTGTAAAAGTTGTATAATTGACCCCTCTAATGCGTATACCTCCATATGCACTATTAGATTAGTGTATAAGAGGTTAAAAATTATTTTTTACACATAAATGCCAGATTTGAAAATGCTTTTAAGCCTAGATCAGAAACGTAAAGGAAACGCAGACTTGATTTTTTTTTTTTTTTGAGAAATAGTCACAGAGTTGACAGCTTAAAACGTATTGCCCAAACAAAAAACCCCAATGTTTTCTCTCTAGGAGAGGCGACCTCATGGGCGATTTGGAGAGGACACTGCGCAGCTTTTTCTTGAGCTTTCATGGCCATTTTGGCCACTGGACAGCCCCCTTCTGGGGTTGTCCAGGCGCCCTCTAACCTCCCTAACCTTTCTACTCCATTACTTCCGTTACAAACAACCACACAATCTCAAAATCCATCATACAAATCCATTCTTAACCTTAGTGGCGTGACTGATGTGCCTAAATCTATTTCTGCGAGTAGTTTTGATTACCATCATGGAGAACCTTCTTTTGTTAGGGAAGATAAGGATGTTGATGTAATGGTGAGACAAGAAGAACTCCAGTATGCAGTAGTAGGGAAATTTTTATATGGGATGCCAGAGTTTCATGAACTACGTAAACAAATTCCCCTAAAATGTGAGATTAAGGGAGAGTGTTCGATTGGCTTCCTTGAAACCCGTCATGTTATCATCAGGCTTTCTTTGTTAGAGGACTATGTTCACTTGTTGTCTAGGCCATCTTTTTACATTAAGGTTGGTCAAAAGTTCAATCCTATGAGGACGATGAAATATGATGTTTGGTTTGATCCAAGGGAAGAAACATCAATAGCTATAGCATGGATTTCTTTTCCGGGCTTACCTCCTGCTTTCTTTGTTAAAGATGCCATGTTTGCTTTAGCTACAGCTGTGGGCAAGCCATTACAATTGGATGCAGCTACCAAGGCCAAAACAAGACCTAGTTGTGCGAAAGTTAAAGTGGAGATGGATTTGTTAGCGTCTAGACCACAAAGGTTGAGAATTGGGATTAAAAACTCTTCAATGAAATTAGGTACAAGTGGATTAGAATCAGGTATGATTTTTTGCCAAAATACTGTAAAGCATGCAGATTACAAGGACACAATGAGGAGGAATTTTTTTCTCTACATCCTGTGCTCGTGTTTGATGAAGAAGTCAAGGCAAAGGAGGATCACTCATCAATGAAGGAAACTGTGAAGGAGACTCCTTTGAAGGTGTTGCAAAGTGGTAAAATTGTAGGTAATGTGTATAAGGGTGGAGAAATCGTCGCTCCAGTTCAAATTCAAGGTCGACAAGGCAAGAATTTTTAAAAAATATGTACATTCCAATAGAAATCCTAATGCTTGGACAAGAGTTGAGAATAAAACCAAACAAGTTACAATTGATACTGCTCGTGTCAATCAAGGAGAAACAGTGGCTATGACTAATGCCTTTGCAACGCTGGACAATGTTGATGAACTTCGTGATGAGGTTGTTAAAAGTGTGCATCCTCAAGACAAGGATGCGAATTTAATTCAACAAGCTTCAGCAGAGGGTGCTAAGGAGAACTCGCACACCACACGACTTTTGGAGTCGACTGCTGCTGTGTCTAAGGGCATGGACGATTCAACAAAGGGTGGGAATTTTTTATCTCCTAAGATTGGGACTAGGGGTTGGTCTCACGAGGTTTTTAAAGATCACCCAAAGGTTGACGCAGTGGGTGTTTCTGTTAAATCTGGTACGGGTAAGAATAGGGCAGTTTCGAATGAGGTTTTGGGTGCTGATGCATTAATTGATGCTGAATTTAATGCTGCGTCTTTGAGTATTGAAGCTGGGGGCCAAGCTGCGATTCAAGCTAGGGAAAATCAATCTTCAGCTTCTCCTAGTGACTGTGGGAACGCATTAAATATGTCAGCTCTTATTGATGTATAACAGCCCTCAGCTTTAACTCGTGCAACTGGTCGACATGCTGAAAGTTTGGCTAATGTTGAAGCTGAAGCGATGAGAGTTAATGAAGCTGCAGGTTTGGTGAATATTGACTCTTCTCCTGTTAAGGAGTTATTTCCTTCAGTTGGGGAAAGTTCCCAGCCTCCAAACTTGTCCTTTGTCGATGTGGGAGATCAATTGGATTATCTTAGTAACGTGCAAAATTGTGACGTGTTGGAAGCAGCTGCTAATGGTAATTCTCTCTTGGGCATTAATGATTCACTACTTGAAATAAGCGAGGATAAACAGGCAGCATTAGCATACCCTAGACGTGATTTTGAAGGTGCTAATTTGAGCCAAGGAACTTGTGTGGAGAATAAGCAAGCTCTCACCATTCCTTCACTTCAGGTGAGCACAAGTTTGGAATCTGCGAGTGTGGCTAAGCCAAAATCTTTTGGAAAAGACCTAATACCAACGGCTCAGCTTGAACGTTTGTGTAGAAGAGCTTCTCCTAATTTTGGTAAGTCTTTTTTGAACATAAATGCTCCATCCTTTGTGCCTAAATCCTTGATGCAGCTAGTCCCACTCTCAAAGTGTTTACCCACGGATGATGAACTCGTCAAGCGAATGGATTTGAATGATACGAGGGGTATTTTGGCACTGCAGGTGGCATCATTTCAAGAAAAGGTTCCTTAAGGACATTATTTGGTGGAGGATGATGATTTGTTTGAGGAAGAGGATTTTGAGGAAGAATCCACCGCACATAATTTTAGCATGGTGGCTAGAGAAGGAGATTTGTCACCTAGGGACATTCATGATAATGCCCCAAAGAGAGTAAGGAGGGTAAGGTGCCCATTAGAGCCAACTAGGGTGCAACCTACGAGGAGTACAAAATCAAAATTCAAAAAGTCCAAGAACTCGAAGAAATGATGGATATCATATATGATCGTGATAGAGAGCCACAAATATCATTTTTTCAAGTTAGTATTGTAGGGCCTTTTTACATATTCCATTACATATTTATCGGGCAACAACCCAAAGCCCGATAAATATCTGCCACAATCATAGGAACTATAGTATAACGATAACCATCAATCCCATTAAATACCGCATCAGTAACTACGACAAGCCTCGAACATATGTCGTGATTCGAGCTTTCAGGAAACACCATTACTCCTAAGAAACAAACAGCAAATTCAAATGGTCTAGCTCTCCTCCAGTCATTATAGGACTTGAACTCTTTCTTACGGTCGTCGAGTGCACTCAAATACTCAAACCTGTTGTAAAAATAGGAAAAGGGTATTTTCTTTTGTTGTAAAAATTCTACATTCACACTTGCTACCATCCCTAATTTATCACGAAAATCCTCAGGTGTGGGGACACTGGGAGCTAAAATGTGACTCCCTTGCCAACGATGTTTTTCTAGCCCCGAGTGTGATATGAACCCTCCTATCTCTTCCAGTAAAGGTGTTAACTCAACGTCCCCAAATCTAAACACATTTAGTTTTTCATCCCAAAAGGACACCGACGCTTCAATCATTTCTCTACACGGCTCCATTTCCAATAGAGAAACCAAATGATCCAAATGTTGGCGTACTTCGGTTTGCTCGCCTAATGACAAATTATTCCACCAATTAGTTAACAAAGGAGGTGCTCCCATAGTTATTCCAAAACGGTGAAAGTTTTGACTCATTGTGACCTATAAGGAAAAAAGAAGAAAATAAAGGATTAAAATTTCCCTCCCCTTTTGAGAACAATTGGACAAATCAAAATGCGTTTTTATTTTCGTCTCACTTTATTTTTCCCTCTTTTTTTTTTCCTCTCAAATGCACATAAGCATGTCCAAATGTCCCTTCAGGGGTTTATTACCCGTCAAGTAGTTTGGACAAGTTGAAGACTAATTGGCTCACGGGGAGCCCCTCCTATGCTATAATGCATGCGCATTACATTCAAAGAGTAGTGTAATTCTAGACACGGTTCCCCAAGATGGAGAACCAAGGGGTGGGACTATTTAAAATTGTTGATTGTACCACACACCAACTATATTCCAAAACATCCCTCCTAAAGGGTTTTTTGAGGTGGAACGACCGTGAAATCCACGTAATCGCCCGTATGTGTGCAAAGTGTCATTTTCCAGGAGTGGAGGAATATGAGTGAAATATGCCAATATTACATCAATTTTCAAACATATAAACAAGTAAAAGGAAAAGGAAAGACAAAAAATAAACCAAGTTAGTAAAATAATAATAATATGGATAGCAAGATAACAATCAATAAGTATCCCAAAATAAAGACTAGTTATGGTTAGGACTTTGAGTATCCCCAGCGGAGTTGCCATTCTGTCGTACCCATTTTTAAACTCAACTCGTAGCGAGTCGGATTTCAGGTTTGACTGGATAACTCGTTTGAGTTAAGGATTGGAGTCGCCACCTAATATGAATTTTTAAGGTGTATTAGGTCACCTAAGTGTCTAAAGTCGGGTTTTTATTAAAGCCGGTCTAGTTTCAGAGATTCGTTGGGTAAGAAGTCCAAGTGACTCGGGGAAGAAGGTGTTAGGCACTTCCTCAAGTCCCACGAAAAGTGGTTCCCGCCCGAGTCTATACTTTGGGATGTCTAAACAAAATTGTAAACATTATCACACACACACACACACACACACACACACATCACTAGCTTAAGAGGTTGAATTCGAAATCAATTTAAGGAACTAAGTTCATTTATGTAAATCTAGGTAGCATGCATATAATTGAGCTTTAGATTTTACAAATACGGCCTACATTTCACGCCTACTCGCGCTTTTGGGCTCTAGTATAAATGCCAAATCGAAATATTGCTAAAGCTGCAAGAAGGTGTTGATAAACGGTGTAGTTACACAATTTAAGAAGGTGTTGATAAACGGTGTAGTTACACAATTTAAATGGCTGAATCAACTTTGCGAGAATAGGCAGATTTTTCAAATAGTTTTCAGATTTTGTAAAAAACTGAATAGGGGTTATTTTCAAAATAAAATGTTAGCCATTTAGGATCGGTGTGACTCGTCATTAATTGTCGAGCCCTAACCTTAATGGGCTGTTTTGGAATGTATAAATAGATAGGCTGTTTTTGAAAATAGGCATCGAAAAAGACAGATAAATGCATATAAAGGCTGTCACACATAAATATACATATAAGCAGGGGTAACTGCATGAAAGGCCGCTTTTGCCACTGGTCTTTGGGCACAAGCCACTGATACCAAAACATTTAGTTTGTGGTCACTTTCGCTTAAAAGATAGAACTTCAGTCCAGGGCCATGTTGACTTAACTTCAGTCCTTATAGATAGAACTTCAGTCCTGGGCCATATGGACTTTGACTTAAGTCAATGCTTATTTAGTAAAGGCCCAAAAGTGGCCTCTAGTGTAAGACCAAAGAAAATAGTTGCCTCAAACTAAATACCGGTATTAAAAGTGGCCGCTGGGCGAAATTTTTACATATAAGCATGCACATACATGAGTGTTAAGTGATATATGTTAAGAAAATACTTGTAAGAGTTGTATAATTGACCCCTCTAATGCTTATACCTTTATCCAAAAAGGTAAAATCTAATAACATTTAACCTACTACAAAATTTATTGTAAGTGTATAGAATATTTAAATTACATTATCAAAGATTAATATATTAATATATATAAATTTTCGGCTCAGTTCGGTTGTTTCTTTGGTTATTTTTTATGAATCAAACCAAACCAAATAAAATAATGTTGGTTTCTAGAATTTGAAAATCAAACCAAACCATATCCAAGAGCATGTCGGTTATTTTAGTCGGTTTGATTTGGTTTTCGAATTGGATAAGTTTTTAACCAAACTGTGAACACCCCTAATTGTGACATAGCACATTACTTGTGTCATCCCAAGGCCTTATGTTATGTGAAATATTTTATTCTTAGTTGATTTTAATTTTGACTATATATACATAAAAAAAAATTAGTATATAAAATATACTTTATCAATATAAACTTATTCAGTTAAGTTTGGTATTTTTTGGTTTTTTTATAAAATAAAAACGCTAACCGTATTATTAGGTATGGTCATGAAGTTGCATAAAAACTTACATTTTACTAAAAAAGCCTAAAAATAGTTCCATACAGTTCTATTCCATCGATTATGATCAGTTTTTAAAGAACCATTGACACCCCTATTCAATAGTTACCTAGTACCCAACGATGAGATTTTCATCAGCTCAATATATAATTCAAATGGTCTGGCTGTGATGTTTGTCCAATTGGATCTGAAAACCTTCCAACTTAAGATAATTTGCCATTATATGATATTTTTGCTAGCCTCTCCACTAGCGTATGGTGGAATTGAAACTTCCGATCTCCCCCCTAACAAGTAGATTTGCTAGTGAAAATAGTGTCTATGCAAAGACAGACATACTATTCTGGAACAGTAATACTAATACGAAAATATAGTGTCATATAAAAGGAAATAAGGAATAGTGTCAACTCATTTTGTTTATTTATAAATTTTACTTGGAGAATATACAAAAAAACTGGAATATATTTTTAAATTATCTTTCTTCTAGAAGACGTTTAAAGAACATAATTCTTTAGTTTAGTTACACTTAAATTAGTTTTAATCATTGTCCATTTGAAAAATGTACAAAAAGAGCTAAATAACTACTTCTATACTAATCTTCCTAACAAAGTTGTAAATGACTTCGTATAACTAATTGTGCTTAGCTGGAGAACAAATCGAACAAAATGAGCAATATAAGTAGACTGCTGGAACGATAATCCTGTGATAATCGTATTATAAGCTGAGCTATTCTAATGCATGGAGCTGTTTGTGAGCAGTTAACATGATCCAGTGGGTGTACACTCCAATTGGAAAATGAATCATTTACTAGCATTTAAGAAAGAACTAATCCTTTTGAGTTATAGTTTTAACATTCATATTTACAAGTTATGGGATTATGGTTTAATTCATCCTAGTTAAGTGATATATAAAAAATTACATGTAAAGAAAACCATTACATATCATCGAGTGCCATTAAATTTTTAATTCATCGATGACCCTATTTCTTCAACTCTTTAACATGCATAGAGAGCGAGTCCCTAGGGCTGAAATCAAAATCTGTTAAGGAAAAAGCATATTCCCATTCCAAGTCAGCATCTTCAACAAAACCATATCAACTTTCATAGGTCACATGTGTCCACGTGGAACACGTCCATAAATACCAATAAATACCTTCCTCACTGGGAAAAATTCCCTAAAGGTGGTACAAGTCCATCTTTAAACCAAAGTACAAAAATATTAAGATTTTTTTTTCCTTTACTTCTCATATTTGGTTCATCAGTAACATATACTACTAATACTGTATTCTAAGTAGTTTATGATCTATAAGTTTGGTGTTTGAGGCTAAAACCAAGAAAAGGTCGAATCCCAACAAACAAAATTTGATCAATCTTATTTTTCGTTGTTTAGTTGGAAAACTGAACCAAGAATTCTCTTCTTCATCATCATTCGATTCAGTGTTCACGACCCAGGATTCTATTTTATCTCGTTTAAACGTTATATCCGGTTTAATAGGCTAAAGAAATATATTACAATAAAATTAAGTAGACTAGATTCTATGGATCTTCCATGTGAGTTATGTGGGGTGGAGAGGGCAGTGGTGTATTGTAAATCAGATTCAGCAAGGCTATGTTTGCAATGTGATGGACGTGTGCATCGAGCAAATTCTTTATCGCTAAGGCATTCGCGTTCTCTCATTTGTGACAAATGCCGTTCACAGCCAGCAATTATAAGATGCATGGATGAAGAAATGTGCATGTGTGACGGCTGTGATTGGAATGGAAATGGCTGCATTGCGACCGGGCATCGACTCAGGAAGTTGAATACTTACAATGGATGTCCTTCTCCTCTTGAGTTCATAAGGGTGTTGACATTAGTTCTTGAAATGCCTATTGGTATTGATGACACTAATTTTGACAATAGCTTTGGTACTTCTCCTTGTAGCTTATTCATGAGTATCAATGAGGATAGCAGCTTGGAGACTAAACGAAATGAAGGTCCTTTGGTTGCTAATAAACTTAATCAGTTACCTTGTAGCTTATTGAGTATCAATGAGGATAGCAGCTTGGAGACTAAACGAAATGAAGGTTCTTTGGTTGCTAATAAACTTAATGAGTTAGCTTCTAATATTAAGTTTGAACCATCATGGGCTATTCCTTCAAATCCCAATTACTTGATTTCCTGCAACAGAGATCCAGCACCCTTCTTAGAGGGATCTGGCCTCTCAAAGGTCATAAACTGCTCTCCCTTTCCTTATTTTTCCTCTTCTTTTTATTTGAGTCCATTTAATGTCACAACATTGGACATGTCTTATTAATGCTGAATATGTTCAATGGTGTGCACTAACGCTTGCTTTCTTTGTTTACTTCAAAAGCAGCAAGATTGTCCAATTAAGGATCTGGGATTTCAGGAAGGTGATCTCTCGAAAGGTGTTGATTTCAATGATGTGACATTTAATTTCGACTGTGGTTATGAGCTTTTGGCCGGTTCACGACAAAATCATCCAAGATACTCTAGTGAAGATAAGGATCTGGATTGCCTAGTCATGGAGAAAAATTCATCTGTCACAGGATCAAATAGTCATGTCGAATCTTCTATCGAGGTACTTGTTTGACCTTTGATTCTCTTGCTTTTAAACAAAGTCTACAAAATGCATTACAAAGTAGATTCTATTGTTAACACAGTCAAGACAACTTGTTTAAAGCTTTTTTGTTTTGGAGTATGATAGAGTCTTGGTGACCCGTTGTCAGTATTTATTATCGATGTACCTTATCTATTTTTTGGTGTAGCTTTTAATTTCCATTTGTATTTTAATAGACAACATTATCTTCGGGACAGCAAGAGTATATAGGATTGCAGTCCTCACAAATGGCTGCAGCTACGAGTTCAATGAGTCTGTTGCAGACAATGAGTGCCACTGCTAATTGCTTGCTTATGAATCCAACCAGTTGCAACAGAAGCATTGCTGGATTACCCTTTCTACCAGCACCAATTCAGTCAAGCATGTCATTATCACTCTCCAACATCACTGGAGAAAGTAGTGCAACAACTGACTATCAAGATTGTGGCTTGTCCCCAGTGTTCCTAAATGGCGAATCACCATGGGATTTTAATGTTGAAAATAGTCCACAGAAAAGGCATATAGCCAAGATGAGATATAATGAGAAAAAGAAAAGTAGAACGTAGGTTGATCAACTCTTCTACTTTTGATCTGTCATAGCTTGCTTATGCTTGTCCTGTTTCGTTATCTTTGTTTCATAGTCTCACTAAAATTGCACCTCCTTTTCAGAAGTATCTCTGTTCAAATTAGGGGTTTTCGAGAATCCTGTCTATGCAAGACTTGTATTTTTACAGCTCTTTTACCTTTAGAGTCCTTTTAATGTTCTTTACTATACTTCATTTTCGTCTTGACTAAACTTCTTGTAGGTTCTTTGCATTCCTAGGGGTAATTTTCAAACAATTTCCAACCAAATTACTACAATCATTTGCTTATTCAAAGAGTTTCGATACATTGATTAGATACATGATTAGTTTCTGAAGGCTTTATTTCATCTAAATAGCAACTCTTTCCTTCAATTGACGCTTATGCTTTGTGACATGCAGGTTTGGTAAGCAAATAAGATATGCTTCGCGTAAGGCTAGGGCGGATACCAGAAGACGAGTTAAAGGTAGATTTGTTAAAGCTGGGGAAGTTTATGATTATGATCCATCAGAAACAAAAGATTTCTGAGATAAGACAACTGATTTTGTGCCCCTTCTACTTCGCCAACAATTTCCAAAGTATTAAGGTATTTCACTACAAGAATAGTTGACTCGATGATCATATTGTGATGATTGATGAATTACAGTGAATGCAAGCATGCAGAGTGATGACTTTTGAAATATTTAGAATTCCATGATTTAGAATAAGTGCAGTGCTTCATCAAATTAATTTCTTTACTATCTGTGTAACCAGGCATCGGACAAACACTCTGAGCAACAAGAGATTTGTCATGAAACACAAATGGCCTTACCAGTAGCCTCCACTAGACTCTTGCTTTCTGTAGGTAAAGAGCTGATATGTGATCTCATTATAATCCGTGTTCCTGCTGCTGTCTTTCTCATTATGATTTTGCTCACTTTGAAGGATTCCGCAGTCACAGGATACACTTTCCAGAGGACTCTGCTTTCTGAACTCAGATACCTCCTACAATACAATCTATAATCTGGTGTCATATGCGAAAAACTATATCCAATGCTTCAGAGGTCCAATGCCTACTATTCCGTGCCATCAAATAATCTTCAACTATTAGCACTTGATATTCTTTTCCCTTTTTGCTTTCACTTTTTACTCCTCATTTATTTGACATTTAAAATTGAACTTGATTCTATATTTAGTATTTAATCTAGAGCTACATTCATCTCATTAGAATTGCTTTCAGCAAAATTTAAATAAATAGGGAATTCTGCAGGAAAGAGCACAGTTATTCTACTCCTACTAATATTTGATCACATTTGTCGTTGTTACTCTGGATCGCGGGGGCTTATGACCAAAGTGGTCACGTTGATTTTTCTTAATCTTAATTTCTGAATGGATCATACACATCGTGAGATTCTTGTGACACTGACTGAGCATTTTGGTTTTCCATAAGCTTGGATACTTGCATCCTTTTTTCATGGTGACTTATACGATAACAAACAAAAGGCATCAGAAGTTGGTAACCTACTAACAACGAAGATTGCATCCTAGAGGCTAAATCGAACTTGATGCTGGGAGGTTTGGGAATGTAAGAGGAAAAAGGAAAAGAAGTTCTACTCGGTCCAATCCGATTGTAAGACAATAAGAAGCTCAGCCAATTAAGTTAATTTTACCGGTGGTTACTCAACTATTGTTTCATTACCACAAAGTCACTTTTATTTTTTTTGTTACGCAAAAGTCATTCAAATATTGCTTCATTACCACAAAGTCACTTTTGTTATACAAAAGTCACTCAACTTTCTTCCTGTTTACACGAAAGTCACTCTAGCCGGATTTTACTTAAAATTCGCCGGAAAAATAACGTGGCATTTTTAATTAATAATAATTTTTCTTAATTATATTAATCCAATTCTTTAATCCAGTACACTAATTTTACCCAACCCAAGACCCAAATTCAGTTCACTACTTAACCTTGCAATTGATTTTGTCAAGTCATTAAAATATTTCAAGTTTGCTGTACTGTTAAACAGATGGGACTAAGAATTGCCGAAGAAAGAATTATTCTAGATGGTTCACCAGAAACTCCACTCGAGTTTATTCACGTTCAAATTCCCAATGTGGAGTCCAAGTCTGCCAGTGTTATTATTGATTTTGGAGAGATTAGAGTGGAGGACAGGGTTAAAGATAGAAATCCTCACTAAACAAAAGAGAATATTTTAAAGTGGATATAAGCTTAGAGTGCACTATCATTCTCGGCAGGTAGGTTGATTAGCCATGAATAATTGGAAAGGTGGGAAACATATTTTTTTTTTGGTCGAAAATGTGGGAAGCATCTTGTTTGAGGAGAATGTGAATGTAAGCTTCACGAGTTTTGGAAGGATAGCTCCAAGAAAGCATGTTGTGATGGCTATTGGGTGGATGAGTGACCAAGCAAGGAGACATTAAACAGAATTGGTGAAATATCCACTAGGTAAAATTAGTAGTGAAATCAGTTTGGGTCTTGGGTTGGATAAAATTAGTGTAATGGGTTAAAGAAATTGGGTTAATATAATTAAGAAAGATTATTGTTAATTAATGATGCCACATTAATTTTCTTGTGAGTTTTAAGTAAAATTCGGCTAGAGTGACTTTGGTGTAGATCGGAGGAAAGCTGAATGACTTTTGTGTAACAAAAGAAACAACAGTGACTTTGTGTTAATGAAGCAATAGTTGAGTTACTTTTGGTAACAAAAGAAACAAAAATAACATTGTAGTAATTAAGCAATAGTTGAGTGACCATCGATAAAATTAACTCGCCAATTAACCATAAGTTGAACTTCTGAAATTGTCTTCCAAACCAGCAGATGTATCCATGATAAATTGCAACTAGAAGTTTCTTGATACATTTCGAGTTACATACAAAAGGATGAAGTGAAATAAATTGATTAATGAAAATAACAAGATAAATTACAATAAGACTTAGAAGAATAGAAAGGTAACAATTGACTTGTGAAATTAATTAGTACCCAAAGAATGACTAGGAAGAACCAAAGATATAGATTGTATTGGATAAATTCTGGCTCAGACACAAGGCAATCGAAGCGTGAAGCTCGGGGTGATAATACAAGTCATGCTTCGGAGTGATAACACAGGGATTATATCAAGGATACCGAGGACAAGTCTCGAGGTCATGACCGCCCGAGTCACAATAATGCGAAGCACTCAATACATGAAGCCCGAGCCCTCTATAACTAAAGTCCTACGATCTCAACATTCAAATGGGAGGAGATCGCGGGTCACCTATGATCTAAATATGGGAGAATGGGCTAATTAATGCCCACGATTGCTTCAATTCATTTTACTATAAATAGCACTTATGTAACAATGTAAGATTCATTCAGAAATATAGTCAAAATGTTGTCCAATTGTAATCTCAAGTGATCAATATAAAACCTTTTGTTCTTGTTCATCGTTATTATCTGTTGTTCATTCAATTATTGCAATCTTGATACAACAAATCATTTGTAACCCAAATAAAAATTGTATTTTAAAGTCTTATTTAGAGTCATACAATTTGGCATCGTCTGTGGGGATAAAACAATTAAGCTTTCCAAAGTTATGACTAGTATTCGCCTGCATCCATTTTAAACTTATAAATGATTGACAACACTGAAAAGGTCAATGAGATCAATCTCGCCCCGTTGGGCCTACAAGTGGTATGGTTGGAGATAGAGTGGTACAACCAATTACTATTACTGACCCCAGTTCATCTGAATCTGGAAATTGGGGAATGCAAATCATGGAATTCATGAGCAAACTTGGGAGCAGTTTGCAGAACATCGAAGGCAAGCAGCCAAGCAGGCTACAGTTAACGCCGAGTTGCACAAATCATTACAAGCTAATTCGAAGAGTCTATGGCTGACTTTTACTCCCACCAACACTCCTCCTGTGGCCCCTAATGGAGGCACTCCAAATTCTAATCCTCTTGGCGCAGTAATAGGGGGACCTCTAAATTGTGCCGCATCTGAAGGCTCTGGGACTGCTCCCAAGGGAACAGTGCCCTTTGGAGCGGTTCCCATGGCAGCAGAAATAGCACGCGTGGCTCCATCCAGCGTCCCGTTGGACCTCGAGAAATGAAAAAAGGATTTCAAAGCTCAACTTGGAAAATAGATAGGGAAGATTCATGGGGCTCAAAAATTGACATTGAAAATTGTAAACAACAGGCTTTCAAGCCGGAGGCAGCTCTAACCCCAATTCCAAAACATGGCTATAGTGAGAGGAAATGATTTGACAAAGGTGGAATTGAAGTCCATGCTCCTTAAAAAGTTTGAGGAGATGCTTGAGAAGGGGGCACTACATTGGTATTTGTATTTACCATCAGAGTCGGTTGGATCCTTTGATGAATTAGCTGATTTATTCATCAAGATTCATACCGGAGCCCAAAAGATCTTCAAAAGGAAGGGGGATATCTTCCATGTAAAGTAGTGGGCCAATGATCCACTTAGATATTTTCTTGAGAGCTTCTAAGCAGAGCGGATGGATGTGCTTCCAATGGAAGATAACTTGGCTATTATGGCGTTTGAAAGGAACATAAATGCAAACAATTCCAAGGCTGATGTGACTTGAAAAAGAACCTCCAAGAGTGGCAAGACTTTATTTTGGACGATGTTCACAACAGGACATTGGCCAAATTTAGGTTGGAAGAAGAAGAATGGACGTCTACCAGCCAAAATTCTGGGTATAGAAGTCGCTCCAAGTCATCTCGACGCATCGAAGTGCCATGAGGGAACTCAAAAGGCCGATATGAACCTTACAATTCCCAAAGGCAGTATGTGAGCCAAAGGTTGAGGGTAAGGTTAACAACAACGTAAATCAGAAGAGAAATATAGGGCCATGTTTGGTATCCAATGTGAAGGATTTGCCCCGAATTTCTGAATACAATTTCAACGTTTCCGATGCGAACTTGGTGAACTCATTGAAAGACATGATTGATAAGGGGCTGAGGCTCCCAAAGGACATGAGGTCTGCCCCAGGGAAGAGGGACAAGAGCCTCTACTATCACTTTCATGATGATCATGGGCATCTCACCGAGGACTGCAAAGCCTTGCGGTACGAGGTGGCCCATTACCTAAGGAAGGGCATACTGAAAGGATTCTTGACAGACAAATGGAAGCAAACCTTTACAATAAATAGGAATGAAGGACAGCTGCCAAGGGCTCCGTCTTCTAAAGTAGTTGTTAATGTGATCACCGGGTGTAATCACCTAATTTTGGCACGAATACAGAAAAAATGCTCAAAATAGCCGTGTTAGATTCTTAGAATTTTTGCCGAAATTTTCCTAAATTTAGTCTATATTTTTAATTAAAATTGTCTTTAATTAGGATGTAAAATTTGAAAATTAATAAAATTTACTTGTTATGTATGTAATTATAATTCTATGTCTAATTGTGATATTAGTGTAGATTATGTGATTTTATTTTGATTAATTTAGTATGTAGTGCCTTTTAAATAGTCATTTGTGCAAAATACACAGCCCAATCCCATGACCCATCAGCCCACTCACTTACCCGGCCCACCTCCCCAGTATAAAAGCTTAAATTCCCCATTTTTTGCTCATTTTACACAAAAACTCAGAAAATAGGCAAAACCCTTGCCAAAATTTTCTAAGCCCGCGCGGAAATCGCCTCCAACGCAGCTTCACCGCAGCTCTGCCGGTCGGCCAACGCCGGCCGGCCACCGGAAAAAATACACAATACATCACTCTACTCCTTGTCACCCCCTATTTCCATTTCTCAACTCGTTTTCTTCAAAATCTAAGCCAATTTTCGTAGATCGGACTTTGAAAAGCGGGCTCCGGCGACTATTTGACTTCGTCCGATGAACCCATACATTTTTGGACTCCTCTCGCTCTCCTTAACTCGATTATGAAGAGGTGATGACGGGCTAATAAGGTGACAATGTTGGGAGTTTGTCTTTTCTGCCGTGGAATTGGCTCGTGAAATTATGGTGGTAACGAGGAGACGGGGCAGTGAGGTGTTGGTTGGTTTATGCAGTGGTGCGAGTTGATTTAGGGCACTGGAGCTGCAGGGAGAATGTTCATTTGGTGCTGTGATGGTGTAGAAACAGTGGCTAAGGCAGCGACATCATGGCTTTGAAACAGAGGCAATCGACATCGAGTTGTTGGTGGCGTAGTGATAGTGTCGCGGGGGCTCTTGGTGATTGTTGTAATGGAGATGAGAAGACAATGAGGCAATGACTAAATGTTGCAGCTGATTTGAGACTGGAACTGGAATGACGACAGTGATGGCAGCAGCGTTAAGACACTGGTGATGATGAGGTGTTCGGATGATTGTTGGCTCGAGTAGACGCTGGTTAGAAGTGATTACTGAATTTTCCCTTTTTACTGTCATTGTTCAGTTTATATGCTTAATTAGGAGGATAATGGCTTAATGTGAGGTTAGTCATGTTTATATCTCTTTGATTGAATTAAAAATACTATCCCTGTGAAGAATGAAATAGCATGCCTCTTGTGATTTCAGTTCATCTCTAAATATGAATGCGATTAGTTATTAGTCTTTAACTATGGAAGTATACTGCCCAAACATGAAAGTGTTCAAATATTTGTTTAGTTTTGATCAACTGTGAGCAATACTTTAGTGTCAAGTATGTTTGAGTGTTATTTCAAATCAAAGAGGTGTCTATATGAGGTATTATGCATATGGAGCCACAAGTTTGAATATGTAGGCTTTTGTTTGTGTTGTTAATTTTGAATGAGTTGAACTATTATGTATGTATGAAGTGATGAACTTATAATTTTGTCAAGTATAGAGTAGTTAGTTTGAACATGAAAGCATAGAGTCTTCACTGATAGTTGGACTTTAATGAGTCCAAATAGCCATTTTTGGCCAGCTTGTAGAATCTGGTTGCATTAGTTTAGTTTAGGCTTAATTTTGGGGCTGATTTAGTTTGCTTAGTTGATCCTAGTCCTACTAGTTAGTGTAATGAGTATTGAGTGTCCTTTAAAAGGACACTACTTGTACATTTTCAGCTTTTTGGGGCTGTTTAGGTGGCTGAAATAGTAGTTGTACAGCTGCTGTACCATGCTGAAAAAATAGCCAAAAAAATACTCAAGTGTAGGGGTGTGGGCTTTTACTTTTGTACAAGTCCATACTCCACCTTTTGGTCTTGAATTTCAGCTATAAAGAGGGTCATTTATTACCCTCTTTCACACACAACAACCTGCTAAAACATAGAAAAAATCAGATCTGAAAATACACTTAATGGGAGCTAAAAACACTTGAAAAAAAGGGGTTAAGTTTGAGAGTAGGATTTAGAACCAAAAGCCATTACTTCAAGGGTCTTTCGGAGTATAAATCCACAAGTCTTGGAGGTTAAATAGAGCAATTGAAGGGCTGCTTCAGTGCTGATTTCTGGGTGTCATTGTTGTTTGGTTTGTTTCTGCATAAGGTTCATTGGCTGACAGGTAACATTTCAACTTTGTAGTTTATTTTTAATTATGTTCTCTCTGGTAAGAAACCAATATGTAATGGCTAAAGTTTCTTGTTGTATTACGTCAATCATTGAGCTTGTTATTCTATTGAAAGTTCGAACTATTGTGATTGAAAAGTGAAAACTGTTAGTAATTAGCTATACATCTCCAGGTTTATATTTATTACTTTTTGAGCAATATATGTATAAAATCAGTGGCAAAAATCTGACCATTTTTGGTGCGTAAATTCAGTTATATTTGAAATTTTCAGCTTGTTAAATTAGAGTACTTTAGGAGAAATGGTCACGTAAGTGCAAGTATGTAAATCCGGACTGTCTTTTGCAAAGCTGTCCATGTGGTGCAATTTTAATTCTGGGCAGTTTAAAACATTTAGTGACATTGGAACATCAAAACGCCAAGTATTTCAAAACTTGTAAACAGTGAATAGGGGCTGTTTAACGTAAATGGGTCTATTTAGCACGAATATGATGTAACTGGGCCTAACGGCCGAAATGGACAAAAAATCTGAATGTACAGGCACGTTAAATTCAAAGTTAGTTTAAATCATAACTTGAACGAATAGGCATTTTATTAGGATAATTTTGAAAGATGGCCACATTTTTCTTACAAAAAACATCCACTAATTGTACATTGGAGAAATACATGTGTTAATTTTGCAAAACAGACCTTAAAACAGCCCAGTTTCGCAAATCCCTCAGCCCACGTATCGACGGTATCTTTGCTGCAAAATCTTTCCTCTTTTCCAAGATAGGCCATAACATTGTTTTCAATTTTATGAACAGCCTATTGTATGTATATACTTGTCATAATCTATATTTTTTTAAGGAAAATTTGGCAGTCCCAATTTGTTATTTAATAAAGTTAGCGTTATATTTTAATTAAATCGATTAGGCAAATTAAATAGGAGCAAGAAGAGTTTCTACGATTGAGTTTAATAATAAGTATGACTCGCGGTCTGCTTATTAGGCTAAAGAAAATTAATTCTATTAAACTCATTTTGTGTTAAGCAATAAAATAAAAATATGATAATTTTTGCAAATAATCTTTACGACAGCTTATTAATGCAAACGAGCTTAACCCATTTATGATTTTGGCAAACAACTCACTTTTTATTAATAGTCTCAATGACGGCAATTAAATTCTTTAAAAATAGACCAGTTCTTTGTGAGGTTGGAAATGCGTAATATATTTTATCTATTATGAATTAAAGTGTAAATTCGTCATATCCTCTGTGAGGTTGGATAAGAATAACACTTTTAAGTTTTTTCTGAATCAAAGTTTAAATTCAAATCAACGGCAAAAGATAAAAATCATATTTAATAATTTAAAATTGCGTCAATAAAGCAACTTTGCTTGGCACAGGACTCGAGGGTGCCTAATGCCTTCCCGAGAGTCAACTGAGAACTTTACCCGAATCTCTAACACTGACCATTAGACTAGTCAGAGGTGTTCCAAGGTACTTTTTGGTGACTTGGCACACCTTAAACTATGTCAAGTGGCGACTCCGAGTTTCTCTAAATAATTTTGTACCTTTTGAACACCAGTCACGAGCCTTTAAATAATAAACCTCGCACGTCAGTTAATTTTTAGGGCGTGACACCGGGGGGTTGGAAGTGAACAGTGTGAATTTTGCCACAACTAAGAAATTTGTAAAACTCTCTATGACATATGAGAAGAGGAGCCGAGGTGGAAGTTCAAAGGATGAAATTGTGTTCAATGACGATGAGGTGATGTTTCCTCATTACGACGTGTTGGTGATCATGTTAAGAATCAATGACTCGGTCATCAGACGTGTATTGATAGATAAGTCACAAAGCTGTAAAGAAGATGTGGTTGAAGAACCAAATCGCCCCAAAGGTAACAATATTGACAGGCTTCAACAATTCCATTGAGAAAACATTGGGTGAGATCACTCTTACCACTTACACAGAAGGAATTACCAAAAAAACAATGTTTCAAGTTATGCCCAAAGACATAGCTTATAACGTTATCCTCGGGAGGTCGTGGATCCATGCGATAGAGGATGCGACCTCTACTCTTCATCAAGTCATTAAGTTCTTGACGCTAAGAGGTGTTCATTCCATCTGTGGCGAACAAAGAATGGATAGGGAGTGCTATTTGGTTGCTTTGAACAACGAAATCGTCTCGGCTGGACCATCTAAATAACAACCAAAACATCCGGAATCTGAAGAAGAAACGGGTCCGGTATCTGAAGTGGACTCTCAAAAGGAGATGGTAGAAAAGATCTCGGCATGTATTCAAGAGCCTAAAAAGCAAAAGGCTTAATATTCAACGACCGAAGAATTTGAGTCGGTCACTTTGTCGATGGAATTCTCGAAGAGAAAGATATTTGTTGGCTCGGAGTTGGACCCAAAGTCAAAGAAAGCTATTGTCATAATTTTGAAGTGCAACAGTGATTGCTTTGCTTGGTCCTATACTGACATGGTTGTGATCGATCCGGAGATAAGAATATACAAACTCAGCGTGGATCCTCACCACACTCCGGTAAAGGAAAAGGAAAGGCCACATGCTAGCATCAGGAAGAAGGTGATCGAGGATGAAATAAACAAATTACTTGACAATAGTTTCATACGAGAAGTGAAGTACTTGGAATGGATGGCCAATGTTATGGTGGTACCAAAGAAAAATGGAAGATGATGTCCGTGTACTATACGGATTTGAATAAAGCTTTCCCTCAAGATTCATATCCGTTGGCACAAATTGATAGGTTAATAGACTCCACGGCTGGACATAAACTATTAACCTTCTTGGATGCTTACTCGGGGTATAACCAAATCTTGATGGAGCCAAAAGATCAAGAAAAAACTTCCTCTAGTACTGACCAGGGCACGTATTGTTACATGGTGATACCCTTCGACCTTAAAAATGCCGGGGCAGTGTATCAAAGGTTAG
The DNA here is from genome assembly GCA_029990575.1 of Petunia axillaris subsp. axillaris. NCBI lineage: Eukaryota > Viridiplantae > Streptophyta > Magnoliopsida > Solanales > Solanaceae > Petunia > Petunia axillaris. The sequence continues at coordinate 2,554,481 of JARKNS010000001.1, read as the reverse complement.
TGAGCCATATGTTCAACGATTACATTAAAAAATCAATGGAAGTTTACATCGATGACATGCTGGTGAAGTCCGTTCGAGTAGAAGACCGTTTGAATCATTTAAGGGAAACTTTTGCTATTCTGCGGAAATACAATATGAAGTTAAACCCCGAAAAGTATGCTTTTGGTGTTGGTTCGGGCAAGTTCTTACGCTTCATTATCTCCGAGCAGGGAATTGAAGCAAACCCCAAGAAAATTAATAGAGGAAATTCCTAAAGTTCTATCGGGGACCAAAGAAGTTCAACGTCTAACTGGCCGAATCATGGCCTTGAGTAGATTTAACTCTTGGTCATCAGAACGATGTCACAGGTTCTTCACACTTTTGATGAAGAACACAGCCTTCGGATGGACCCCGGAATACTAGCAAGAATTGAAAGAGTTGAAGCACTACTTGGCAAATGCATCGTTTCTTGCAAAGCCAAAAGATGGGGAGACATAGTTGGACTATCTGGCCGTGTCTGAAGTGTCCATGAGCACAATACTGGCTCAAGAGGAAGATGGAAAACATCAGTCGATCTATTATGTTAGCAAGCTGTTGCTCGATGCTGAGACCAAGTACCCTCACTTAGAAAACTTAGCACTTGCCTTATTCATTGCTGCACGTAAACTTCGGCCCTATTTTTAATACCACCCCATAGCTGTAATCACTATCTTCCTATTGAAAAATATACTACATGAACCTGAACTGTACGGGAGGTTGGCTAAATAGGCGTTTGAGCTGAGCGAGTATGATATCAATTATCAACCTCGCATCGCCATAAATTCCCAAGTACTGTCTGATTTTGTGGAAGACTTTAGTGCCCAATTACTCCCCGAAGCGGAGAAGGAAGAATTATTGTCAAAGGGACTAATCTCTGGGATTTGGATACTTTATACTGATGGGGTCACAAATGTTTAAAAGCTCGAGGCTTGGCTTGGTTTTAATGGCTCCAACAGGAGAAATAGTAGGGAATTCTATTAGGATTAGTCAAGTAACTAACAACGAAGCTTAGTACGAGGCAGTAATAGCAGGTTTAGAACTGGCTGAAGAGTTGGGGTGGAAAGAATTGAGCTAAAGAGTGATTCGCATATAGTGGTGAATCAAATACTCGGGGACTTTTCGGCCGGTAAGCCCAGAATACAACAGCTCTTAGCCAGAGTTGAACAAATGTTATCCAAATTTCAAGAGTGGAGGATTAAACAAATGCCCTAAGAGGAAAATTCGAAAGTGGATGCCTTAGAAAATTTAGGCTCCGCTGCCGAAGTAAGTAACTCTGAGGTTGATTCAATCGTTCGCCTCCTTACTTTGACCATTGAAAGAGTAAAGCTTGGATTTAATTCGGTGCATCATACTTGGGACTAGCGCACCATGTTTATTTCTTACTTGGACTTGGGGACTTTGCCAACTGATAAAAAGGAAGCTCGGAAGCTTAGCATCCAAGCGATCCCATACTCGTTGGCCAAAGGAGAGCTATATAGGAATTTTCACAGCAGCCAATTGGCAAATTGTTTGGGCCCGGGACAAATTGAATATGTGATGAAGGAAGTGCACGAGGGCAAGTATGGAAACCATTTCGGAGGGAAAACACTTACTCACAAATAACTTAGGGCTGGATACAATAGGCCAGATATTAGAACGGATGCCAAAGCCTTTGTTAAAAAGTGTGATAAGTGTCAACGCCATGCTCGGATACTTCACCAATAGGCTGAGCCCTTACACTCGGTCTTGTCCCCGTGGCCATTCATGAAATAGGGGATGGATATAGTTTGGCCACCCTCCGAAGCTAAAGAAGGTGTTCGTTTCTTCTCATGCTTACATCTTACTTCTCCAAGTGGGTAGAAGCGGGGGCTTACACCCAAGCTAGGCAGAAAGAAGTTATCAATTTTACATGGAAGAATATTATTTGTAGATTTGGGATCCCAAACGAAATCACGTATGACAACAGCCCGCAGTTTATTGTTTCAAATATCACGCATTTTCTTGAAAGGTGGGGTATTAAAAGGGTGGTGTCAACTCCATACCATCTAAGTGCAGACGGACAGGCTGAATCATCAAATAAAGTGATCATTGAGAATCTGAAAAAGAAGCTTGAGAAAGCAAAAGGCCCGTAGCCCGATGAGTTACCCGGAGTGTTGTGGGCACATCGCACTACGGAGAAAAATAGCACGAGGGATACTCCATTTTCTCTTGTCTAAGGGATAGATGCTCTAATCCCCATTGAGGCTGGTGAACCAAGTCTCCCGTACGTGAAACGACCTTAGGTAGTCGTTTCGGGAATTAAGGCTCCGATTTGCGTGCCGGTAATTTTAAAAGCTTTGTAAGGTCCATTTGGACGAGTTTGTAAAATTTGAGCTAAATCAGACCTCTTTTGGTACGTATCGGAAGAAGATTTCAGTTTTTACTGTCGATTAATATTAAAAAGAGATTTTCGAGCTCAATTATGGCGAATGAACTCCGATTCGAAATCCAAAAGAGCCGTTAGATTCATATGATTATTTGTGACTTTCTTGAACTTTCGAAAGTGAATTTCGAGGTTGTTTGGCTAGTTTCCGCTAAAATGCCGAACGTTAAATAATTTAACTTTTTTCAATTTAATTTGCATATTGAGTTTCGGGAGTCCAATTTTAGATCCGCCTTAGCATGTGTGTTACATTTATTTTATATAACTTACTTGAGAAATTTAGGATCATTTCGAATTTCGTATAGTTCCGTTTTAATTTTCGTCGCGAAAAGAAAAGAAAAAAATAAAAGAAAAGAGAAAAGAAAGAAAAAGGTGAGTTAAAAGGCAATGGTGGATAAGGCTTTATCCCTTAGCATTACACTAAAACAAAACAGAAAACGGGAAACAAGAAAGGGGAGAAAAGAACCGCGAAAGCAGAGGCAAAAAAAAAAAAGCCAGAAAATGAGAAATGAGCCGGAGAAAGTAGAATTTCACCCCGAAACTTTCAAGTAATGATCTTAAAATATTATTTGAGTTTATTACGTGTGTTTGAATATATTGTAACGGTAAAAATTGTGATATTAGATATCGTTCTAATAAGTTCAATTAATAGTTTAAAGAGTTAATTGGATCCTGATAATAGAATTGAGTATATATTCGTACTCAGTAAGTTATGGGCAACATATAAATGTAATTTATTTAGGGTTTGGTTATCTGACCTTAAACCCTGTACATTGTCCTGGCATACGTATTGCGTATGCGAATAGGGTATCAGGTTCCTAACCGGATTGCCCTAAGATGTGAGGAATGAAGCCTTTAACCTAATTTGATATATTTTCTGCTTATTGAATAGGCAGGATCATTTGGGCAGTGAATCCAAAGGATAAAGCGGGTGTTGAGTGGCACTTTGAAATAAGGTAAGTGTTTGTATCCATTTCTTTGGAGGCCCTTGGCCTTGTGGATATTCTACCACGTGTTCCTGTCGTGTGTAGCTGCCAAAAGGCGTACTCATTACGCCTTAGCTTTGAATTTACATTGTATATTTTATGTTATGCCCTGTTGTTGGTATTGCATTAAGAATATGAGTATTACACTCTGGTTTTGAGCAATGCATATATTTCCCGGTAATCGATGAGAGTCTCGAGCCGGTGAAGGGTCATTATTGCATATACTTCCCGGTAATCGATGAGAGTCCCGAGCCGGTAAAGGGTCATTATTGCATATACTTCCTGGTTGGCGATGAGAGTCCCGCACTGGCGAAGGGTCATTATTGCGTATACTTCCCGGTTGGCGATGAGAGTCCCACACTAGTGAAGGGTAATTATTGCATATACTTCCCGGTAATCGATGAGAGTCCCGAGCCGGTGAAGGGTCATTATTGGATATACTTCCCGGTTGGCGATGAGAGTCCTGCACCGGTGAAGGGTCATTACTGCATATACTTCCCAGTTGGCGATGAGTGTCCCGCACCGGTGAAGGGTCATTATTGCATATACTTCCCGGTAATTGATGAGATTCCCGAGCCAGTGAAGGTATCAGGCACATGTGACTGTATTACATCATACCGCATTCATCCCATCTCATAGCACCGCATACTGACTAGTGTGTGACTATTGTGCTGTGTTTTGTGTATGCGGCATATATACCATATTGTGGACATATTTCAGTTTTCCTATACGTTTCTGGTTATTTAGTGTCCTTAATTGGTTTATATGCTTTAGTTTTATGGATCGGGTTGCACGCCACAATAGTATAAATATATGGATCGGGTTGCATGCCGCGACAGTATGAATATATGGATCGGGTTGCACACCGTAAGAATATGAATATATGGATCGTGTTGCACGCCGCGACAGTATAAACAGTCGTGATAGTATTATGTTCGAGATACTTAAAAACCTATATGTTCTGTCTATCTTATGTCTCTGGTTGTTTATGAGTTTATGATCTCATACATGTTTCCAGTTACTATCTGATAAATAAGAGGATTGGTTTATCTATTTTTCTTCTCCCTGGCTAGCTATCCTATTCTTTGAGGTGGCTAGTCTGCCCCACTTATTGAGTCCTTTTGACTCACCCTTGTTTGTTGTTTGTTTTTGTTTATCTATTTCGTTTTGGCAGGTTCTCTCCAGGATTGAGTTCGCCACATTGTGAAGGAGCGAAGACGAGTTCAGCTGTCAGGGTGAGCCAGCTTTTATTCAGGATGGCTACCAGTTCTATGTTTATTATTTCAGTTGTATTTTGCTCCCTTCATGAGGTATCTGTCTTCTTTCGTACTCCTAGATGTCTATTCTGGATAGCCCTAAACCTAGTATGTTGAGTAGTCAGGTGTAAATTCTTTTGTACAGCTTAGAGGTATCAGTATGTCTATGTTTTTTTTTTCTAAGTGTTGTTCTTATTTATGAATTGAATTATATTTATTTTCCTAATTTAATTGGTAAGGGTTCGCCCGACGGGTCTAGGGGAGGATGTCGTGTTCCTGCGCGGCCTAACTGGATTCCGGGTCGTGTCAGTTGGTATGACAGCCTTGTTTAGAGTTTATCCTGACTAAGACAGTGTCTAGTAAAGTCTCGCTGATGGGTACGTTGACGTTCGTACTTATCTACGAGAGGCTATGATGGCATTTAGGAAGTTTCACTTTCTTCTTTTTTGATCGTGCGTCAGTCTAGGATGCAAAAGTATTTTCGTTAATTCCTTCATGGTAATTGTGAACTCTCGTGCGACAAATCAGCAAACTGTATGAGTTCAAGAAGAAGCAGTCTAGTCTGGGGCTAGCACTGACGGTTAGCCTGTTGGTTTCAAAATATGAGATTGAATTCTATAGAATGGCTGCATATGCACTAGAACTAGTCCATGAACCTTCCGAGAATGTTCAAAGATTTATTGGTGACTTTTCCCCTTTCTTGAGATCCCAGATGGCTTGAGAAATTGAGGTTGGGACTTCATTTGATGTCGTTGTTGATATTGCTCAGAGGTATTAGGCATACCATAAGTTAGAGCAAGAAGAGTTAGAGCGGGAGAGCAAGAGATCCCACGGCCCTGGTGGGCACCATACCTCATTTGGAGGTAAGATTTCTGATTATTTTGGGAGGTTACTTGCCAGGTTATCTCAGCTTGTAGAGCGTGATTCTCAGTGCCCGAGTAGTTCATCAAGATTAGACTCAGCTTTCTCTTTATAGCTTTCAACAATCTGTCCAGCTTCCATTTTTAGCGAAAAGGTGTTATCATTGTTGTGAGTCTGGTTATCCTTTGAGTATTTTTCCCTTACTCCAGCAAGTAGGCAGTCGTCCTTTTTCTTGTCATCAGGCACCTGCAGAGTCGCATGGGATTTTGTTTAGATCTTAATCAGCCAGAGAAATGCCACCATCCAGTAGAGGTCGAGAGCGTGGTGGCAGTGGTTCTTCAGAAGGTGATTATCAGGGTAGTAGCTCAGCTCAGCTGCAGAGGCAGTTATGAACTGCAGTCTGGCAGGATGCTGAGGTGTCCGATGTAGTACACCCATGTATTTCTTCTTCCATTATATGTGAGTAAGATATGATTCTTCTGATCGGTCTGGACTTCGTTTATCTTACCATGGTTTCACTAGATGTTGTTTCAATTAAGAATCAGTTGCGGTAGAAGGGTGTGCTTCTGGTATGATTCCTCGCATTTGCGAGACACTACTAATTTATCTGTTCTAAATATAAGAGATTTGACAGTGAGTGTTGTTATTTTCTGCCTGGCATCTTGTCGTGCCACCTTCTATTATTATGTCAAATTAGTTTACCTCTCTTTTCGGAATTCTGTATTGGTTGGATGATGGATTTCTAGTTCATCACCATCAGAGAGTGTCAATGTTTCTTCCGGTGTAAAGTGGTTAGTAAGTAATATTCGATCTACGTGTCTCCTCTTGGTTCGAGATATTAGTAGAATCATGTTATTCTATGAGCTTGTCTCGATTATAAAAGGGTTTTCTGGTAAATTGTTAGAGTTTCCTTCTTATTGGGAGGTTTAATTGGCATTGATGTTGTTCCATAGAGCTCATTTAATGTATATTTCTTCAATTGTGATTATTTGGTTAGCCTGACTCGGAAGTAGTCTAGATCTGGTAGCCAAGCAAATAAGAAGATGAGCTTCCTAAAGCTCTAATTATTCCTATCCTTAGTTCATTTCCATCTATTCTTCTTCCGGTACTAATGAGCTTGGGTGGTTAGTAGCCGATTGTAATGTTCTCTTTGTTGAGACAGTGCGTGTCAAGGTAGCCGGATAAGCACATTATTGTGTTTCAAGGCTACTAAGGGTAATGGAGAGTGTCGTTCGACCCGTGAATTGAACTATCGAGCGGTGGTGCTTATGGCAAAGCTATGGAGTTGTGAACTCGAGAGTTGCAGTTGTTTGGCAACTCGAGAGGGTAATTTGGTAGCTCAAGTCTGAGCCGCATTCTGTTTTTAGCTATGTCTCCCTTAGTCTAGAAGATTGTGCGAGGATTGCTATTTCTATTCAAGTTAGCTGTATGAGCTTATGTTCTAAGTGGAGGAGTCTTCCACCTATACAGAATGCTAATATTAAATCTCTGAAGAGTTGTTAAAGCGTAAGCTAATTCTTTATTTCATTGACCTGTTCTATATCGAAAAGTATATCGACGAGGTGATTCGTTGGTGAAATCATATTAACCTACCTAGAGTTGCGTGTATCTTTGTTTCGAAAATGCAGAACTCTCCTCTCATGATCGATGAAGGGCCAGCCTAGTCAGAATAAGCTGGGCAACGATGTGAGGATATTATCAATATATGTTTTATTCAAAAAGTTTGATATGCGTGTTATAATTCTGATTCTATAATCATAAGTTAATGTCTGTGGAGTAGCTTATAAGCTCGTGCAAGTTCCCTTGTTATCTATGTGAATTTTGATTTACACTCAAACTCGTTAGAGGACGAACGAGAGTTTAAGTGGAGGAGAATTAAACGACCTTAGGTAGTCGTCTCGGGAATTAGGGCCCCAATTTACGTGCCGGTTAATTTTAAAAGCTTCGTAAGGTCCATTAGGATGTGTTTGTAAAATTTGAGCAAAATCAGACCTCACTTGGTACGTATCGGAAGAAGATTTCTGTTTTTACTGCCGATAAATATTAAAAAGAGATTTTCGAGCTCGATTTGGGCGAATGAACTCCGATTCGAAATCCGAAAGCGCCGTTAGGTTCGTATTATTATTTGTGACTTTTGTGACATTTCAAAAGTGAATTTCGAGGTTGTTCGGATAGTTTCTGCTAAAATGCCGAAAGTTAAATAATTTGACCTTTTTCCATTTAATTTGCATATTGAGTTTCGGAGCCCAATTTTAGATTCGCCTTAGCAAGTGTGTTACATATATTTTATATAACATACTTGAGAAATTTGGGATCATTTCGAATTTCGTAGAGTTCCGTTTTAATTTTCGTCACGAAAAGAAAAGAAAAGAAAAGAAAATAAAATAAAAGAGAAAAGAAAGAAAAAGGTAAGTTAAAAGGCGGTGGTGGAAAAGGCTTTATCCCTTAGCATTACAGTAAAACAAAATAGAAAACGGGAAACAAGAAAGGAAGAAAAGAACCGCGAAAGCAGAGGAAAAAAAAAAAGCCAGAAAATGAGAAATGAGCCGGAGAAAAGTAAAATTTTCGCCCCGAAACATTCAGGTAATGATCTTAATATATTTTTTGAGTTTATTACGTGTGTTTGAATATATTTTAACGGTAAAAATTGGGATATTAGATATCGTTTTAATAAGTTCAATTAATAGTTTAAATGGTTAATTGGACCCTAATTATGGAATTGAGTATATATTAGTACTCAGTAAGTTATGGGCAACATATAAATATAATTTATTTAGGGTTTGGTTATGTGACCTTAAACCCTAACATTGGCCTGGCCTACGTATTGCGTATGCGAATAGGGTATCAAGTTCCTAACCGGATTGCCCTAAGATGTGAGTAATGAAGCTTTTAACCTAATTTGATATATTTTCTGCTTATTGAATAGGCAGGATCATTTGGGCAGTGAATCCAAAGGATAAAGCGGGTGTTGAGTGGCACTTTGATATAAGGTAAGTGTTTGTATCCATTTCTTTGGAGGCCCTTGGCCTTGTGGATATTCTACCACGTGTTCCTTACGTGTGTAGCTGCCGATAGGCCTACTCATTACGCCTTAGCTTTGAATTTACATTGTATATTATATGTTATGCCATATTGTTGTTATTGCATTGAGCATATGAGCATTGTACTCTTGTTTTGAGCATTGCATATACTTCCCGTTAATCGATGAGAGTACCGAGCCGATGAAGGGTCATTATTGCATATATTTCCCGGTAATCGATGAGAGTCCCGAGCCGGTGAAGGGTCATTATTGCATATACTTCCCAGTTGGCGATGAGAGTCCTGCACCGGTGAAGGGTCATTATTGCATATACTTCCCGATTGGCGATGAGAGTCCCACACCGGTGAAGGGTCATTATTGCATATACTTCCCGGTAATCGATGAGAGTTTCGAGTCGGTGAAGGGTCATTTTTGCATATACTTCCCGGTTGGCGGTGAGAGTCCTGCACCGGTGAAGGGTCATTATTGGCGATGAGAGTCCCGCACCGGTGAAGGGTCATTATTGTATATACTTCTCAGTAATCGATGAGAGTCCCGAGCCGGTGAAGGGCCATTATTGCATATACTTTTCCGGTTGGCGATGAGAGTCCCGCACGGGTGAAGGGTCATTATTGCATATACTTTCCGGTAATCGATGAGAGTCCCGAGCAGGTGAAGGGTCATTATTGCATATACTTCCCAGTTGGCGATGAGAGTCCCGCACCGGTGAAGGGTCATTATTGTATATACTTTCGGGTTGGCGAGAGTCCCGCACCGGTGAAGGGTCATTACTGCATATACTTCCCGGTTGGCGATGAGAGTCCCGCACAGGTGAAGGGTCATTATTGCATATACTTACTGGTAATCGATGAGATTCCCGAGCCAGTGAAAGTATAAGGCACATGTGACTGCATTATATCATACCGTATTCATCCCATCTCATTGCACTGCATACTGACTAGTGTGTGACTATTGTGCTGTATTTTGTATATGCGACATTTATACCATGTTGTGGACATATTTCAGTTTTTCTATACGTTTCTGACTATTTAGTGTCCTTAATTGGTCTATATGCTTTAGTTATATGGATCGGGTTGCACGCCGCAACAGTATAAATATATGGATCCGGTTGCACGCCGCGATAGTATGAATATATTGATCGGGTTGCACGCCGCAACAATATGAATATATGGATCGGGTTGCACGCCGCGACAGCATAAACATGTGGATCGGGTTGCACGCCGTGATAGTATTATGTTCGGGATACTTAAAAACCTATATGTTCTGTCTATCTTATGTTTCTGGTTGTTTATGAGTTTATGATCCCATACATGTTTCCAGTTATTATCTGATAAATAAGAGGAATTTGGTTTATCTGTTTTTCTTCTCCCTGGCTAGCTATCCTATTCTTTGAGGTGGCTAGTTTGCCCCACTTATTGAGTCCTTTTGACTCACCCTTGTTTGTTGTTTGTTTTTGTCTATCTATTTCTTTTCGGCAGGTTCGCTCCAGGATTGAGTTCGCCACGTTGTGAAGGGAGCGAAGACGACTTCAGAGTTAAGGGTGAGCCAGCTTTTATTCAGGATGGCCACTAGTTCTATGCTTATTATTTCAGTTGTATTTTGCTCCCTTCATGAGGTATCTGTCTTCTTTCGTACTCCTAGATGTCTAGTCTGGATAGCCCTAAACCTAGTATGTTTGGTAGTCAGCTGTAAATTCCTTTGTACAGCTTAGAGGTATCAGTATGTCTGTGTTTTTTATCTAAGTCTTGTTCTTATTTATGATTTGAATTATATTTATTTTCCTAATTTAATTGGTAAGGGTTTGCCCGACGGGTCTAGGGGAGGATGTCGGGTGCCCGCACGGCCTAATTAGATTCCGGGTCGTGTCGGTATGCTCATGCTACCGAAGACGAATCAACAAGCGATGCGAGTGGAGTTGGATTTGGTTGATGGTTGGAGGAAATTAGCTTTGGTTAGGCTAGTAGCTCAAACGAAGCAGATCAAGAGTTATCTCAACAAGAACGCTAAGTTTAAAGCTTTCAAAGTTGGAGATTATGTGTTAAAGGCTGCGAATAAATCAACCACGGAGCGCAATGCCGGGAAGGTTGCAACTGATTAGGAAGGACCCTACCAGGTTAAAGTTATTGTTGGCAAAGTATCTTATCAGTTGGAAGACATGGAATTCTCAAATTGGAGTATCTATGGTAGTCATGGCTGCTAGGAAGTTACAACCATATTTTCAAAGTCACACCATTATCGTGGTTTACTCCTTCCCCTTGCAGACTATTTTGCACAAACCTGAGTTGTCGGGCAGGTTGGCAAAGTAGGTTGTCGAGCTCGGTGAGTATGACATCATTTATCAGCCTCGTACCGCCATCAAGTCACATGTGCTTGCAGACTTTGTCGCCGAATTCAATACCGACTTGATGTGAGGAGCTGAGACAGAGCAAAAAATGATAGAAGGACCCCTGGAGAATGGGTGATCCACACTACGAGGCCTCGAATGTAAAAGGGGTTGGGCTTGGTTTAGTGATCAAATCCTCAATGAAGAGCGTATTCAGGAAAGCTATCAGCTGATCCCAAATGACGAACACGAAGCTGAATATGAAGGAGTAATTCAAGCTGTAGAATTAGCTTACATATTGGGGGATAGGGAGATTAGTGTCAATTGCGACTCTCAGCTCGTATTAGGTAACCGGGGCCTACACCGCCAAAGATGCCCGCATGCAGGTATGCTTGGCCAGGGTAGAAAAGTGCTTGAAGAATTTTCATTAATGAAAGATCAATCAGATACCGAGAGAAGAAAACACAGAGGCTGATACCCTAGCCAAACTGGAGGCGACTGTAGACGTGAATGTAGGCAGCCCGGTTTCCACCATCAAATTAACTTACATAGATGTCGAACGCCGCGAGGTCAACATAGTGGGATCATTGTGGGAATGGCGACACCCGATCATTGAGTACATGGACAATGGAGTACTTCCAGCAGACAGAAAGGAGACTAGAAGGTTGAGAGCCCAAGCTGCCCGCTATTGCTTTATCAACGGCGAGTAGTATCAACAGATGTTTAGCGAAACTTTCGCTAAATCTTTGGGACCCTCTCAAGTAGATTATGAACTCAGGGAAATCCACGAGGGGCAATGTAGAAACCATTCCGGCGGGCAATCTGTAGCTCACAAGTTAATTAGGGCAGGCTTTTTTGGGCCCCAAATGGAAGACGGCGCGAGCAAGTTTCCCCGAGCGTACGATAGCTGCCAGAGATTCTCCCATGTACTTCATCAGCCGGCAGCGTTATTACACTCAGTAATAGCTCATTGGCCTTTAATGAAATGAGGGATGGACATCATAGGGCCCATGCCTACAGCACCCGACGGTGTTAAATTTCTGCTCATCATGACGGATTATTTCACCAAATGGGTCGAGGCAGTAGCTTACGCTGAGATCCAGGAGCAGGAGGTGATAGAGTTTATATGGAAGAACATTATGTTTCGTTTCGTCATTCTAGCAGAAATCACTTGCGATAATGGGCCTCAGTTCATAGGTGATAAAATCACTGCTTTTCTGAAGGAATGAGAAATAAAGAGAATAACCTTTATGCCCCATCATCTTTCGGCCAATGGTCAAGCAGAATCCACAAACAAGACAATAGTGGAGAATTTGAAAATGTGGCTCAAGGAAGCCAAAGGAAAGTGGCCGGAAGAACTGCTAGGAGTCATATGGGCCTACCTTACTACGTCCAAAGCCAGCACCAGAGAAATTCTATTTTCACTAACATACAGAATAGAAGCAATGATTCCCCTAGAGATCGGTAAATCTATTTTGAGGCGGTCATTTGCGGTTGGAAGAATCTAAAGACGATGCTTTGGTCATCCCTCGATACTTTGGATGAACGGTGAGAAATAGCGGTCATATACCTCGCTGCCCAGAAGTAACGAGTGGAGCAGTATTACAACGCGAGGGCTAATCCACGGTCTTTCCACATAGGGGATCTTGTCCTTCACAAAGTTACTCAGAACACCAAGCAGGCTAGTGCAGGAAAACTCGCGCCAAAGTAGGAAGGGCCGTATAAAATTTGAGGCATAGCTGGAAAATGTGCGTATGTTCTTAAAGACATGGAAGGAATAGCCATTCCAAATAACTGGATGGCTAAAGAAGTACTACTCTTGAAAGACTCAGTTAAGCCCATATACTCGAGACATGTATTTTCTCCTTTCTTGTTTTCTTCTATTGTCATTATTTACAATGGGCACACAACCCCGTTCTTTATGTTTACCAGGCTCTTGCGCCCTACTCATCAATAAAACTACTATTTTTGGTCAATTTTACTTATTTATTCAGATCCATCTACGATCCAACTATTCATAGTCCCGACCAGACCTAGGTTGAAGTAATACACTCACTTTTCGCTAAAAAAAAGTAGGGTAAGCTACTCGATTAAAGCTAGATCATGTCTAGCTCAACCACCAAGCATTATTCATAAGTTGAACTCGTTAATTCAATAATTACCTACATGCCACCAGGGACACCTGTTTGCATAGTGCCAAAAAGTCTTAATACTCGAGTAACTAAGCAGAGAAGTTCGAAGTCAGACACAAAAGGGCCCATTATCATACGAGCTAAAGTCATCCCATTATGGGCGCAAACAGCTATCTCCTAAAGATACAACCTAAGCCGCCAACCATTAGTGCACAATAGAGGTAATTGCCCAAGCAGGCTCACTGATAAACATTCTAAGCATCAGGACATTCAGGACGACCGGAAGCCATCTAATCTATAGGTGCATTAGCCCAGAAAGGCACACAAAATATACTGCTTGACTACACATTCTCACCACATGTAATAACACAAGTACGTATAAAACTATTGATGAATGATTCGTTTCATTAATAACAAACAGCTCGTAGGCTCACAATATACAATTAGTTCTTTCTGAATACAACATATGTTCATAATAATTGTAGAAAAAAAAGGAAAGGGAAGACTAAGTTCGCAAGTTCCTTTGAATTTGCACGACCAGAGACTCTTCGTCTGTTATAGCTCTTGCATCGAAGTCTCTCTCGGCAATAAGAAGGCGAAATTCCCAAGTTGATACCCTAAGAAACAACATCTTTATGACGCTGCGCCACGGGAATTGGAAAAATCAGCCCAACTGAGGAATCCCTCACTAAAAAAGGCGGAGGTAGCAGAACGGGCACCGAAGAGTTCATTTGGATTCACTTGGAGAGACTCCAATAAGAAACCCCTGTGAATCTAGGAAACTCCTTATACTCTCTCTTCCCCGAACGATTGGAAGCATATGCAAACCCCAATATCGAGGAACAGGGAAGAGCTATACAGCCACCATGAATGCTGTTGGTATAGACAATGTCCTCAGGCGTAAATCGCTCGAAGAAGAAGAGGATATCCCAGGGAAGCACTCCTAGTTCAAATGAAGTTGTTTCTGGGATATGTTCCCATGCAACTAAAAGATGAACAACTAGAAGGATGCTGGTAAGCAATCAGGGTCGTCCAAAAGCAATGTTCTCATTATGGCTGCATCTCCAATGGGAACTGTTTACCAAAGATAGACTGTCAAAGTGGGGACTAAATGTGGACTCAAAGTGTGTGTTGCGCCTGAACCAAGATGAAACAAATGCTCACTTATTCTATGAATGTATCTATGCTACAAGACTTTGGAACAGGTTAACACAGTGGTTACAGATACCACAACCCAGGCAGCAGAGCTTTGATCAATTCTCAGCATGGATCATAAGGAAAACACAGGGGAAGACAGTGCAAGCATTTGCCATCCGGATGATCTACTCAAAATTCATATATGCAGTGTGGATAGAAAGAAACTAGAGAATCTTTGAAGCTGTGGAAACATCTACATAATAAATTGCACGAGATATTGTATACAAGAGCAATGTTAAAGCAACAGGAAGCCTTCAAAAGCTCTTTCAACAATTGATGTTCTGACAAGAGTTAAGTAGCTACATGTCATAGGACCCTTTCCCTATTCCCATAGCAACATCGAATTAGGGGAAATATCAATGTAATCTGAGCCTATCTTTGAGATCAGTTAGCAGAGTATGGCTAACTGTGGTTGTAATTATTCCCTTTGGTGATTAATAAAATTTCTTAATTACCAAAAAAAAAAAATAAAAATGATCAATCTAGCTAACTATAACAGCTTTTTAGAGATAGTCCAACTTTAGAACTATCATATATTCTAAATTATCACATGTACGAGTCTTACAAGCACCTGAGCGACATGGACGAGTAACATACGAAAAAAAACATAATAATATACAAAAATAGTGCAGTACATAAAAAAGTAGTTAAGAATTACTTGTTGAACCAACACATATATATATATATAGTAGCCATTTGTTCATCTATGACTATTAGAATTATTGCATACAACATATATTTGCTAATCCAACAATGGGAATGACAAAGCATAAAATAAATTTGACTTGGGGAGAAAGAAGTTGAATATGATGAAGAAGATTGAGGATAGGTCAGCCAAAGAGTGAGAAGAATGTCAAAGAGGAGAAATTTGCAAGGTTGTATATAACACACCAGTAAACTAAATTTGCAAGGTTGTATAACGCACCAGTAAACTTCCAAGTTTGCATTTTATATTCCAGTGCAGTGTAGCTGTAATATATTGCAAAAGTTTCACCTTGTGGTTATTGCTACATGGAAGACTACAAACAATGGATAGATTGATAGGGTGGGGGTTAATTACTAATCCCACTTGTGTACTTGTCAAGTAGGAGATGAATCTAGGGAACATTTATATGTTCGCTGTCCTTACACTAATGCAGTATGGGGTAAAGTAGCGACATGGATGCAAAGAACAACTCCAACAACTCAAAATTGGGATCAACAGGAGCGTAGGCTGATACAATTGACTAAATTAAAGACCAGTCAAGTACAAAGCACACGCTAGGCCAACCAAATAGAGTAATTTTCTACAGCAACATAGTAACTTTCATCTGTTTATTATCTGTTAGAATGTAAATTGAAGTAATTTTTTTGACTAAACTCAGACTAGTATCTTTTTAAAATTATTTGGAAGGAGTCAACACTAACAAACTAAGGGAAACCAAACACCTAATCCCACTAGAAGAAGCAAAACATAATGAAAAGAATACTTACAACATATATCTTATAAAAAGAAGCATAATAGAAATAATTGAAGTTGTAGTACTACTAACCTTGACGACGGTGAGCTAGTAAGACGTTCCATTTGTCGTAGAATTTTCTCTTGACATGCTGATACAGTATCTAGCTGTGAAGTTAATTCTGCTATCTTGTTGCTTTGATTTTCTACGATGGCTTCAGCAGCATCCAGTTGTTCTTGTAAGTCATTTTGTGCAATGGCGGCATCTTATTTTGCTTTTCTAAGAGTGTCCTCTAACTCCAGTGTCCTCTTTTGTGTTGCTCTAGTCGTATTAGGTTTTGGACCATAGCCAAGGTCTTTAATATACCCCGACCTTTTACCAAGTACAACATCAGCCATTTCATCAGGTGTCATTGGATTCTCCTCTAAAATAGATTGAACTCTCAAATCTTACATTTTGTTCTGTAAAAATATATTAGATTTTTGAATTAATTGTTAGAAAAATTCATTGGACTATGTACTAAGACACAAATATTCTTACATAGTTAGTCTCTGCCTCTGGAGATGACCACCCTTTGTCTTTATTGTAATTGGTAGTTTTATAAAACTCAATCCTATTAGGCTCTTCCCTATTTTTCTTTTCACCCTATAAAAAAAAAAGAAAATCAGATGAAAGAGTACTAAAATATCATCAGATACAAAAAAA
Source organism: Petunia axillaris subsp. axillaris (assembly GCA_029990575.1). Taxonomy (NCBI): domain Eukaryota; kingdom Viridiplantae; phylum Streptophyta; class Magnoliopsida; order Solanales; family Solanaceae; genus Petunia; species Petunia axillaris. The sequence goes on along the minus strand of JARKNS010000001.1, from coordinate 2,538,123 downwards.
AAAATAAATGTAACTTACAATTTCAGCACCGAGCAGGTACAAACGCTTTTGATCCCACGAAATAATTCGATTTAAGCTTAGTTCGATTGACCTTGTTTATCTCGCATCGTTTCTATAAAGAAGATACAAATATAAGTTAAATAGCATCGCGACTAATAAAGCATATATTTATTTTGAATATAATCTACCTTATGCTCTAGATTAGACCACATGTCACAAAGTCTGTTCTAATTTTCTGGGCTTAACTTTGGAACTTCAATTTTACGAGCTTCTTCCTAGCTTGCATTTTTAAATAGTTTTTCAGCTTGTAGTGCCATTGCCAGCTTCTATTTTTCAAGATATCCTCGCAACTATCTTTCACATAAAAATCAAAATTGCGGCATAGTTGTTGAAGGGTATCATAAAAATGAGTTGATTGATTTTTATGGCGTTATAGTTGGCATTGTTGAGTTGGAGTTTGTAGATAACAATAGAGTTATTCTATTTAGATGCAAGTGGTTTGATCTTTGTAAGAAAACGGGGATGCAGAAAGATAAATACTTTACGAGTATTAATGTTCGTAGATTTTGGTATGAGCATGATTCTTTTGTATTAGCTACTCAAGCGAGGCAAGTATTTTACATTGATGATCCAAAGTTGGGGAAAATTTGGCTAATTGTGCTAAAATTCCAAGATAGACACCTATATGATGTGCCAGAGATGCAAAATTCAAAGGTAGAAATTGATGTGTTGCTTACAAATGATGAAATATATTAAGATGTGTCACTTAAAAGTATTACAACTTTCAATGATAAAAAGGATATGCCGAGTGAATTACATAGAGATGATGTTGAGTCTACTACTATAGATGCAAGTGTAATTGAATTGGATACTCCATCAGAATATGAAGTTGGTTCCAACCAAGAAGATTCAAACCAAGAAGATAATACTATGGTAGAGTACATTAGTCATCATGAGGGGAATGAAGGGAATAACAGTAATAGTAGTAGTAATGATGAAGACGATGATAATACAGATGATGGTTACGAAACCAATTAATGATGTAACCTCATAATAGTAAGGTTAACATCCTATTAATAATTGTTCTGAGTTTCATTTTTCTTCTTCTTTTTTCTCTTGTTTGTTTGCACATCATATCATCTGAAACATCGTGCAGTTGACGTTATAGTCGTTTTTTTCTGGTTAGGTCGATGAGTTAGTTTCAGATTTGTAATATTAGCTTCCTCTACCTAATCTCAGATTTGATGAAAGCATGTTTTAAGGTTTAATACAAGTAAAATATTTGAACTGCATTTCTGCACTTTGTGAACTACATAATATGTACTTTCTGCGTTATGTTTCTGCATTTTTGAATATCTTAATTTCTGCACTGTTTTCTTTATTCTGCACTGTGTTTCTGTTTTATGCACTGTGTTTCTATGTTTCAACATTTTCTGCATAATGTATATGCATTTCTGCATTTCTACACAGGGTCAAGTTTATTAAAACAGGAAGATTATCCCCCGGAGCTCTTCAATCTTACAAATCCATTTGACCCAGTTGGTATGAAAGAAAGAAGGACCTTCTATGAACTTCAGGTTTTCAGATTATATGGAGGATCCATTTTGAAGCCATTCGGAGTCCATCCAAATTATCCATTTTGCCATGTCTTTATTGCACAAGCCAGTGATTTTCCTCAAGAGCTTTTATGGTTTTTCTGGTATCTATGTCACCAGTACTATATTTTTATAGAATTCAAGTGCAACATGTTCCAGAAATTCTATGATCTTGTACCTGCTCTCAAGACATTTTTATTATGGTTCAAGCCAAGGAGCTATTGGATGAAATGTTTTAAAGACTCCTATGAAGTAAAGATATTTATGTTCCATCGGCCCGTAAAAATTTTCAATGATAAGGTCCACGCGCAAGCGGAAGCAACATTTTGGTGTAAGTTACCAGTCTCCATTTTATTCCATGGATGAAGAATATAGTGAAGCTCAAAGAATTATCTTCCAGCAAAACAAGTGCATCCCAAAAGAAATTTGGCCAAAGGAGCGAGCACCTTGGAACTACACTGATAATCATCCTCACTGGGATCGAGTCCAAAAAGCAGCCAAAGAATACAAGCCTCCGATAGAAGTCAGACGAGACTTAATCACCGGAAAAGTTACAGCAATGAAGTTCAGCGTTCCAACGCCACTTCCCAAGCATTACTACACTAGATCTCTGAAAAGAAGTTTGGATGAGAACGAGAAGATTATGCAAGGATATTAATACATCATCAGTGTTAATCTTGGTTTAATCCTCAATTACCCACTAAAAATCACCCAAACTTGCCTACCCACAAAAAGCCGAAAATTTCCTTATTTCCATACCCCGCGAGACCCGTTTTCACAAGCTTATCACATGCTCCCTCATGCTTGCACATGGTTTGACGTGCATAAAGACGGACTTCACAAGCTTGCACATGGAGCGACATGTATATAGTAGCTGTTTTATATAGTGTTCACATGCTTAGGCTTGTATTTTAGTTATTTTGTCATAGGGTCTTCACATGTTTATGGGACCCACTTTGTAGATAGGTTTGCCACGCATTTTTGCATTTTCTACACAGCATTTCTGCAATTTTGCACTACGTTTATGTATTTCTGCACTGTGTTTTTGCATTTCTGCACTGCTGCAATGTGTTTCTGCATTTCTGCATTTCTGCATTGTGTTTCTGCACAGCATTTCCGCATTGCGTTTTTGCATTTCTGCGTGTTTCTGCATTTCTGCATTTTCTGCACTGCATTTCTGCAATTTTGCACTGCATTTATGCATTTTTGCACTGCGTATCTACATTTCTGCACTGCATATCTGCATTTTCTGCAATTCTGCACTGCGTTTCTGCTTTTCTGCATTGCTGCACTTTGTTTTTGCGTTTCTGTATTTCTGCAATGTGTTTCTGCATTTCTGCGCTTTATTTCTGCGTTTCTGCATTTTTGCATTGCGTTTCTGCATTTCTGCACTATGTTATGCATTTTTGCACTGAATTTTGCATTTCTGCACCGCATTTCTGCCACTACAACATTAGGCATCTATAGCTACAAAATACATCGTAGCTAAATATGAGAATTTTCGTGGCAAAACACTTTAGCCACAATATTTTTCTTCTGTAACATTCTGTGATGACCCGCCACGTCATCATGCCACATAGGCGATGTAGAAGCTTACATGGATAATGAGCCTAGCACTTGATGGAATATTCTAGAGAAGTATGGAGATATTCCCTTGGGAATATTCTAGATAGTTATGGATTGGCTAGGAAGACCTTTAGAAGGCCTTAGAATATTCTAACTAGGTAGATTATTCTAGAATGGGACTTATTTGTAAATATGGAGGATTCTAGAGAGGGACTTGTAAACAATTAATATTTGCACACTAGCCCCTAGGTGAGTAGTATAAATAGAGGGGCCATTCATTTGTAAACCATCAAGCAACCAACAAAACAATCTTCCAAATAATACAAAGCTTCCTTTGGCAAATCTTTCTTGTTCATTTCCATTCTCTTAGCGATCCTTAGCAGTTTCGGCTGACTTGGCATAGTAAGATAGTGAGCAACTTGTCAAGTGCCGCACGATTCGCTTAGTTCAAGACTAAGGTCGTGACAAGGTGGTACCAGAGCAAAGGTTGTGACTAAGGGAATGGCTAACGTGGAGGAAACCAACAACCAACTCAACATTGTCAATGTTCCAACCAACATTGTTCGGGAGTCAGTCACTAAGAAAGGGCGAAGTAGAAAGAGAAATGCCAACCAGAGTAAGGAAGGGTCATCTAGTGTCTTTCCAAGCGAAAGAGCTACATCCCCCGACCCACCAACCACCGAGGCAAGTGAGGAGGAAGACGAGGACCTCATGCCCGGGAAGGAGTGGATCTTGAAGGTCGAAGTGGGGATGGAAGCTATGGACATCGTTGACCAACGCTTGGGAAAACTAGAAGGCGCTTTCGACACTCTTGAGAGGCACACCCTTGACGAGATTGAGGACGTCCAGAAGGAGTTGGAGGGACGTAAGCAAGTCGATTTTGAGCTAAAACAGACCATCACTACCTTGGAGTGCAGGCTCATGGACGTGCTGAGCACCATCGATGCCATGAAGACAGAGATGGAGGCACTCGAGGAGCAGGTCGATGCTGGTGTGACCGAGGCAGCCAGCAATGTAGTTGTAACGAGGGAGGCTAAGATTGAGGCTCCCAAGCCGCCGGTGTTCAAGGGGGTTCGTGACGCGCAAGAGGTGGAGAACTTCCTTTGGCACTTGGAGAACTACTTCAGGCATGGAAAAGTGAGGGACGGAGAGGTCAAGATCAACACTGCTGTGTGGTATCTCTCAGATACTGCCATGCTTTGGTGGAGAAGGAAGACGGCCGACATCGATAAAGGATTGTGCACCATTAGCATGTGGGAACAATTCAAGGTGGAGTTCAAGCGGCAGTTTTTCCCCAACAACGTCGTGTACAAGGCAAGGCGCTAGTTTAGGGAGTTGAAGCAGACAGGAAGTATTCGGGACTACGTGAAAGAGTACACCACCCTCATGCTTCAGATTCCCAACCTTACTAGTGATGACTTGCTATTCCACTTCATGGATGGGTTGCAAAATTGGGCTAAGCAGGAGTTGCAACGCCGACAAGTCACCAACATAGACCAAGCCATAGTTGAGGCTGAGTCTTTGATGGATTTCAGGCATGACAGGCATGACAAAGGCAAGGGCAAGGAGTCAAAGGGTGGCTCTGCCAAAGGTGGGGGAGACCGTGGTAGAAGCAAGGAAATGCAGCAACAACACCCCAAGACTCAAGATACCAACAAATCCGATGGCAAGAAGAGTGGTCGTCAGGGTTATGCCTAGAAAAAGGCGCAGGCTGAGAAGAAAGGATGCTACATCTGTGGAGGACCACACAACTTTAGGAATTGTCCCGACCTAAAGAGTCTCAGTGCCATAGTGCGGGAGCGAAAAGAGCAGGAGCAAGGAGATAGTTCGGGCACAGCACAATTGGGTATGATCCGACTATGTGGAGCTGTCACGAGGCAAGCTAATAAGGCCAACGAGTATAGCACTCAGTACGTGGATCTCATTATCAACAACAAGCCCTCACATGCTATGGTCGACACTGGAGCAACAAACAACTTCATGACCGAGGCCACAGCAAAGAGACTAGGGTTGAAGCTTGCTCCAAGCAACACCCGTCTCAAGACAGTCAATGCCGAGCAGACAAAGGTATGCGGCGTAGCCAATGATGTTAGTTTAAAGTTGGGAAGTTGGCAAGGTATGACGACCTTCACCGTTGCACCTATGGATATCTTCGACATTATACTTGGGCAAGAGTTCTTCCAACGTTGTCATACTATAATCGATCCCTACCTCCAACGTCTCTTGGTCATGGAGCAAGAAGGATCTTGCATGGTGCCTACAGTGACCATGCCACTACCGGAAAAAGGTCAGACACATCTCTCGGCTATGCAGCTTGTCAAGGGGCTCAAGAAAGGGGAGCAAACATTCATAGCAACCCTTGCAAGCTTAAAAGATGACGACGGTAAGCCAGAGACATTGCCGCCCTGCATAGAGAAATTGCTCAAGGAAAACAAAGATGTAATGCCCGAGGAGCTGCCTAAGCACTTGCCTCCGAGACGTGAGGTGGGTCATAAGATTGAGCTGGAGCCAGGAGGTAAGCCGCCCGCATTTGCCCCATGCCGGATGGCCCCAACCGAGTTGTAGGAGCTTAGGAAACAATTGAAGGAGCTACTAGATGCCGATCATATCCGCCCATCGAAAGCACCCTTTGGCGCACCAGTATTGTTCCAGAAGAAGAAGGATGGATCATTGCGCCTATGCATAGACTACCGGCCGCTCAACAAGGTCACAGTGAAGTACAAGTACCCGATCCCGCTCATTGCTGACTTGTTCGACAGACTTGGACAAGCCAAGTACTTGACTAAGGTGGATCTTCGCAAGGGCTACTACCAAGTTCGTATTGCAGAAGGGGATGAGCCAAAGACAGCATGCGTGACGAGATACGGATCCTTTGAGTGGTTGGTGATGCCCTTCGGCTTAACCAACGCACCTGCTACATTTTGCACTCTCATGAACAAGATTTTTCATCCCTACCTTGATCAGTTCGTGGTGGTCTACTTGGACGACATAGTCATCTATAGCAATACCTTGGAGGAGCACGTAGAGCACTTAAGGAAGGTTTTCCAAGTCTTGCGTAAGAATGAGCTATACATCAAGCGGGAGAAATGCGAATTTGCTCAGTCGAAGGTGCACTTCTTGGGGAATGTCATTAGCAGCGGTGAGTTACGCATGGATGAGGCTATGGTACGAGCTATCCAGGAATGGGAGGCACCAACTAAGGTAAGCGAGTTGAGATCTTTCCTTGGCCTTGTCAACTACTATCGTCGGTTCATTAGTGGCTATTTAGCCAAGGCCGCACAACTGACTGAGTTGCTGAAGAAGAATAAGTCGTGGGATTGGACGGAGCATTGTCAACAGGCGTTTGAAGGCCTTAAGGCAGCGGTAACGGAGGAACCGGTCTTAGCATTACTAGACTTTTCCAAGACGTTCGAGGTACATACAGATGCTTCGGATTTTGCCATTGGGGGTGTATTGATGCAAGATAGACATCCTATAGCCTTCGAGAGCTGCAAGTTGAATGACACAGAGCGACGCTACACAGTGCAAGAGAAGGAGATGACCGCTATTGTGCATTACCTACGCACATGGAGACATTATTTGCTTGGATCAAAGTTTGTAGTTAAGACAGATAACGTAGCCACTAGCTATTTTCAGACACAGAAGAAGCTCACACCGAAGCAGGCTAGGTGGCAGGATTTCTTGGCCGAGTTTGACTATGTGCTGGAGTATAAGCCAGGCAAAGGCAACGTTGTGGCCGATGCCTTGAGTCAGAAAGCCGAACTTGCTGCCATCACTTCAGCAAGTTATGACATTCGCGAGGCTATCAAGGAGGGTATGCAACATGACCCAGCAGCCAAGCAGCTCATGGAGTAAGCCACCCAAGGCAAGACAAGACGCTTTTGGGAGGAAGATGGATTATTGCTTACCACAGGACGAAGGGTTTACGTGCCTTAGTTTAGAGACATCAGGCGGCGCATTATAAAGGAGAGGCATGATACTATGTGGGCCGGTCATCCAGGCCAACGACGCACTAGGGTCTTGGTTGAGTCGGTCTACTACTGGCCACGCATGCGAGATGACATAGAGTGTTATGTGCAAACTTGTCTTGTGTGCCAACAGGACAAGGCTGTGCAGCAGAAGCCGGGAGGACTTTTGGAACCACTACCCGTTGCAGAGCGTCCATGGGAGAGCGTGACTATGGACTTTATCACATGCTTGCCGAAGTCCGACGGTTACAACACTATCATGGTGGTAGTGGACAGATTCTCGAAGTATGCCACTTTTATGCCCGCCTCAGCCAGTTGCACAGCCAAAAAAGCCGCCAGGTTATTCTTCAAGAACGTGGTGAAATATTGGGGCTTACCGAGGCACATCATTAGCGACAGAGACCCTCGATTCAGTGGAAATTTCTGGAGGGAGCTATTTGAAATACTTGGTACGGAGCTTCACTTTTCTACTAGCTTCCATCCGCAGACAGATGGACAGACGGAACGGGTCAATGCCTTACTGTAGTGTTACTTGAGGCATTATGTGAGCGCACATCAGAAGGATTGGGCAAGACTCTTAGACATAGCCCAATTCTCTTACAACTTGCAGCGGAGCGAGTCTACGGGGCGGACGCCATTTGAGCTAGCCACTGGCCAACAACCACAAACTCCACATTCACTATCTGCAGCATTTAAAGGAAAGAGTTTGGGGGCTTATAATATGGCCAAGGGCTGGGAGGAGCAGCTTGACACTGCCATGTCCTACTTGGACAAGGCAGCTAAGAGGATGAAGAAGTTTGCAGATCGTAGGCGGCGTCCCACAGACTATAAAGTTGGAGACATGGTCATGGTGAAGTTCAACCCAAGGCAATTCAAGTCACTACGGGGCATGCACCAAAATTTGATGCGCAAGTACGAGGGCCCGTTCAAGATCATTGCCAGAGTGGGTAAGATCTCTTACAAGCTTGAGTTACCATCACATCTTAAGATCTATCCTGTCTTCCACACCAGTATGCTCAAGCCATACTACGAAGACAAGGATGATCCGAGTAGGGGCCAGTCGAGTCGTGCTCCTATCACTATCACTGCTTCTCATGAATGGGAGATTAAAGCTATTATTGACTACCAAGCCATACGGAAACAGGGGCAAAAGGCCACGACTATGTTTCTTGTACACTGGAAGGGACAAGCATCAGAAAAGGCTACGTGGGAGCATTATGAAGACTTGCGGCAATTCAAGGACAAGATCCGAGAGTTCATGCAGCAGCATTGTGCCGCGGTCGTCGCAACATCAGGTGGGGGAGAGTGTGATGACCCGCCACGTCATCATTCCACATAGGCGCCATTTGGCGCATAGCTTTGCCATGTGGAAGCTTACATGGATAATGAGCCTAGCACTTGATGGAATATTCTAGAGAAGTATGGAGATATTCCCTTGGGAATATTCTAGATAGTTATGGATTGGCTAGGAAGACCTTTAGAAGGCCTTATAATATTCTAGCTAGGTAGATTATTCTAGAATGGGACTTATTTGTAAATATGGAGGATTCTAGAGAGGGACTTGTAAACAATTAATATTTGCACACTAGCCCCTAAGTGAGTAGTATAAATAGAGGGGCCATTCATTTGTAAACCATCAAGCAACCAACAAAACAATCTTCCAAATAATACAAAGCTTCCTTTGGCAAATCTTTCTTGTTCATTTCCATTCTCTTAGCGATCCTTAGTAGTTTCGGCTGACTTGGCATAGTAAGATAGTGAGCAACTTGTCAAGTGCCGCACGATTCGCTTAGTTCAAGACTAAGGTCGTGACAATTCGTAGCTAAAAGTTAGCTACAGACTTTACATGTCTTGTGGCTAGGAACTAGTACCTTTTGCTACCAACTTTTTTTGTATTGTAGCTATAATAAAAAAAAAAAATTTGCCACAAAAGAATCACTTATAGCAAAATATTTTATTCTTTTGCCACAAAAATATATTTATGGCAAATGAATTTATTCTTTTGCCACGACAAACAAAGACTGTAGCAATATTTAATATTTTAGCCTCAAGATAATATAATGTAGCAAATGATTTAATTCGTTTGCCATGAAAATTTAAATTTTGTGACTATTTCAATAGTTTAATTTTGTGGCAGTAGTATCTGCTTTTAGCTACCTATTAAAAATCAATAGCTATATATTGAAGTATTTGCTATAAATACTTTTATATTGTGGCTAAGAATTTATATTTTTTGCTATAAAATATATTAATTGTAGCAAAAGATTTTTTCATTTGCCACAAATACTTTAATATTGTGGCTAAGAATTTACATTTTTTTGCCATAAAATATATATAATTGTAGCAAAATATTTTCATCATTTACTACGAAAAGGAAAAACATATAGCCATGTTTATGATGCGTGGCAATAATAACTTTTTAGCTACAATTAAAAATATTTCGTAGCTACAATTGAAGAATTTCCACAAGAATTGCTAGCCACGAGAATTTATATAATGTGGCTAAGATCTATATAGAATAATTTATATTAAATTTTAAATAATATTCATCGAAAAATGCACAAAATTAAAAAAAAAAGCATAATTTTATTCAACAATACCAATGAAACAAGTTGTGCTAGCAAAATTGTTCTATTCAAAAGATATTAAATGATTTTATAAGAAAAAAAATAGCTTTCGATGTTGTCTCAGACAGTCTTGAAGCTTTCATGGTTCCTCCATAAGCTGCAATAACAATTTAAAAAAAAAAGATAAGAAAATGGTGGAATGAATTACTTTCACTTAATTATATAGAATAATATTAATAAATAGCAAAATAAGCTACTTACAGTTAGATAAATATCATCTGAATGCTCTTGACCTATAGCTGCTAATACCCTTCGAATTTTTTCTCCCCAGCATCTATCATGCTCTGCTAGTTTATTTTCTAATTTATTTTCCATTTCTTTCTTGATTCCTTCAACTTGTTCTCGAGCTTCTCTTTTAACTTCTTCCACGCGCTCATTTGCTTCTTTTCTAGTTGCTTCCACTTACTTTAAGAGTTGAACTTTTGTCGATCTACCACCAAAGTATTCGCTGATGCTCTTTCCAGGGCCATATGCACGAAGATATCCATTTTTTTCTGCCCCAAGCACCTTTTCAAATATATCATCATCATTTAATGAAATCTCTCCTTCTTTTTGCTGTTTTTTTAGCTGTTCAAGTTGAACCTGAAATTAAAAAATACAAATCAATAAGAGTATATGCATATACATATTCTAGAACGAGATAAAGAGCAAAAAGACACATTTACGTACAATAGCATCTTGTTGAAAATCATCAACTTGTTTGCCATTTTTTCTTTTGCGAGTTTCAATAAAAACATCAACACGAGAAGGAGCTTTTCCCTTATCTTTCTCCTACAAAATAATAATAATAATTCATTAAATGAATAAAATATGTGGATATAACTCTTCTAACGCTATTGTAAAGAAATATGTTGTGCATACCCATTGTTCTCTAAACCTTGCATAACTTTGGGTCCCAATATATGGAGGCAAGGAACGTTTGGATCTATTTGTCTTGTTCTGCATGCTTCTCCTCTGAATACAAATATTGAAAGAAATTAACATCATTAGATTTTATACATTACTAATAAGAAAGGCACAAGCTAATTAATTTAAGTACCTAAAATTCTGCATCACTCCAAAGATTGACCAAATATTTCCATTCATCAACATAAACATGTTTAGGCTTATTTCGTAGGCGAAGTTTATAAGTTGATTTTGAATCAAAATATTTCCTTTTCAACTTATGCCTGTAGAGGTCACTCATATGACCGATAATCGCTCCTTTTCTTTCTTCGGACACATCAAAAGTAAATTTTTCCTAAATTAAAAAAAGTATATACCATTATATCCTATGATCATATTTCTACTAGTTGTAAATGAGCAAAAACTAAAATTAATGAAGATTTGGAACTTCAATACTTTAGTAGTTTCTCTTACCAAGATGATGTCCCACATATTATCAATCTTGTCTTGCTCAATTTCTCGGCACCCTTTTACTTTTAAAGGGCAACAAGCTCGACTTCTAACTGTTTGGCCCAAAAACCAGATGAACTGTGTTGCATTGTCACCAATCGCTGATGATCCTTATCGAATTCAACTAGTAATTTTTTTCCTGCCTCTAAATTGATTATTTTCACACATCGTGTACGCCCTCTTGTTTTTATTTTAACAACATTGGAACCTATATTTGGATATCAAGTAAATATATGTCATGTAAAATATTGCCAACAATGAATAAGATCAATTAAATATAATAGAATGACAGAATACCTGTGATATTTGGTTCTAGTCCATCACTTGATTCGCTTTCAACAATAGTTTCAGTCACCTCTTCAAACATATTGTTTTCAGTGCTATTTTCTTCATAAGAAGTACTCATAAAAATATCATAATCACTCGGCAATGTATAAATCTCAATGGACTTCTCCTTATGCATCTTGTAGGTATCAAGCATTTTCATAACATCCGAATTATCACGACACTCCACTAGTTCGTCATAGTCACTAATAGCTTTGTCACCTCTCAAATAAAAGAACTTATCTCCCTCCATTGCGTTAAACTTACAGTGCGTTTTTAGATGGTCATATATATCAAAATAACTTATGAAGTCTGCATCAATATTAGTTTGCTTAATCAACTGACCACACACATGCTTTCTAGAAGGTGAAAATGTGAAATAGCCACCATAGCAATAGCTAATTGTCCGTTGTCCGCGCTTCCTAAGAAGTTATTGAAAGATACGATTAAACAAACACATAAGTTTTGTGTAATTGAAAAAATAATACTAATTAATCAGTATTACATAAGTTATATTTCCTTTACCTGGATAAACATCTTCTGCCGCCCGTTGTGTGAGAAAGTTGTCTTTAGTATTTATCTTCTTAGAACTTCTAGCCTCGTCACAATAAACATCTTCTTCCGCACCCAGAAAATTATCTTGAGCATTTGTCTTCTTAGAGCTTCTAACCTCATCATGATTATCAGTTGAGCGAGTAATTCTTTTTCGAAGACCATTCCTGCCCATGTCTAATTTTGAACAAGTACATGTGTCAGGCATTGAAATACTTCTCTGTAATTGCAGCTATTAATGCTATTCTATGATTACAATTGATCTTTTCAAATAAAAGAATATCCAGTGAGAATGATGGTTGATAGACAAATATATATCGCCATGGAATTGACCGATGAAATTCATAAGGAAAAACAAAGTTGAGAATGAAAGAAGTTAATAATAGCATAACTGAACTAGTGTGTAATAGTTTCCTTCATGCCACAATTTCATCAGATGTTTAAGTTGATTCTCAAATATTCAATTCAAATAATTTCTTCCTTTCAGTTTACATAACGAATTAACTAATGTATTCCAACCAGCATATATTGCTAAAAGAGTCGATAATTCTGAATTCTATTTTAGCCTAAGCTAAAACAAAATCTTCTTAGAAACAAAGATAAAGAATGGCAATGCCCTACCGCCTGAACATTTTAATAAATCTGACTTTTACTATAAAAAAAATTGCATAAACAACAACTACTACTTATTAAATCTAATTAATTTCCTTATTAATTTAGTGCTGCTCATTAGCTACCTATTGTTCATCCGAAAAAGTTAAAAAAAAAAACCCCTCTTTTTAAAAGTTGATTATGTGCTTAATGTGTATTGTTCTCAATAGACAATATGCATGCACTTTCTTATAAAGTAAGGCACAATATGCACATAATCAATCCCTCTAATAAAAAAATCTGCAAATCAACATAGTCATAGAAACTTGAAGGTTGGGGGATTAATCCCAAGAAAGAATCGTACCTTTGCTTCTAGGTTAATTTAGTTGAGTTATCAAAAATATTGCCGTCAATATTTTGGCTTCTCTTTTGAGGTTTAGTATTTTGGCTTTTAGAGTTTTCTTTCTTTCTAATCTCTCTATTAAGCAGGGAAACAAGGCTGTGATTTAGGCACTAAAAATTCTAGAGTGAAATTTTTGGAGGGAATTCTCTTTTTCTATTAATTCTTGTTTTCTTTTTTCAAATAGTGAATTCGTGTTTCCCTCCTAATCATAAGAAAAAGTAAAAAATTTATTCAACATTATTAAATTGATCACTAGTAGTCAGACCACGCTTAACGTGATTGGATTTTTCTGTTTCTATATTTTTGTTTTAACTATGAGTCACTATGATTAGCGGTAGTGATATTGAAAAGATATCCTAATTATCACAAGACTTTCGCATATTGTAGTATCTTGAGTATTGAGCTGATAATCTTCTATTCATCTAATGGTAAAAGTTAGTATCCTATTTATCACAAAGGATTTAAAAATCATATGGTACTTTGGATTTATGTGAATAAATTAAATTTTTAAATAATCATGTTCACAACATAATTAACATAAATCGTGATCAAGCTCAAATGCAATTATACCCCTATTTTTTTGTTAAAGATCTGCTAGAATTTCTTTAAAGCTCAGCTCGCCTAGCCTTGAATTTGTTAAAGCTCAGGTCGCCTCGATTTCGGTCAATTGCCTCGACTCGACTCGACTCGACTTGATTAAAAAGCTCAACACGATCAACCTCGGAGTCGATTGAGCCAGCTTGTTTGGCTCAATTTGTAACTCTAATTCTTAATCAATCACAATTTTTTTTAAAGAGGTAGATATCGCGAATGAAGACATCAAATATTCGAGTCAGGCTCGGCACGAGCTCGATTTGGCTCAGTTTAGCTCTAGCTCGATTATATTATAACAAAGTTTGATTGAGCTCGTCGTGGGCTCCGCGGCTTGACTCGATACTATAGCAAGCTCTCCGGTATAGATCACCATTCATTTACTTTTAAGTTTAATTTTTTTAAAGAGGTAGATATCACGAAAGAAGACATCAAATATTCAAGCCACACTCAACACGAGCTCGATTTCGCTCAATTTAGCTCTAGCTCGGTTACATTGTAACAAAGTTTGGTTGAGTTCGTCTTGGGCTCGGCTGGAATTGATATTATAGAAGACACGAAGAGCTCGGCTGGGGTATAGAACACCATTCATTTACTTTTATGTTGAATTCACAATTAGTGAAATTTAATTTGAAAAATAAAATGTTAGTTTCTTAATAATATAATTATGTTTGCTCAATCCGCAACTTATAACTCGAATTCTTAATTAATCAAACTTAACTTTTTAAGGAGGTAGATATCGTGAAAGAAGACATCAAATATTCGAGTCAGGCTTGGCACAAGCTAGATTTGGCCTAGTTTAGCTCTAGTTCGGTTATACTGTAACAAAGTTTGGTTGAGCTCGTCTTGGGTTCGGCTTGACTCGATACTATAGCAGGCTCGGTGAGCTCCACTGGGTATTAGACACCATCCATTAAGATGAGTTCGAAATTAGTAATATTTAATTTGGTATAAAATGTTAGTTTCTTAATAATATAATTATATTTGCTCAATCAGCAATTTATAACTCTAATTCTTAATCAATCAAATTTAATTGTTTTAAGGAGGAAGATATCGTGAAAGGAAACATCAAATATTCGACTCAGATTCGCCATGAGCTCGAGTTGACTCGGTTTAGCTATAGCTCGGTTACATTATAACAAAGTTTGGTTGAGCTCGTTTTGGGATTGGCTTGACTCGATACTGTAGCTCTAGCTCGGTGAGCTCCGTCGATTATATAATACAATTCATTTACTTTTCGTCTCTGAAGGGCGTCTTACATTTAATTAATTCAGTTAAAAACAAGTTAGAGGATCACGAAAGAATTTAAATAAGAGAAAATAACCCTTTAAAGATCTCTTATTTTGATCTCTTACATGTAAATAGTAGATCTTTTAAGAGAATTGACATAGATTAAGAATAAAATTGTAAGAGCTCACACCACCAATTGTCTTAAAATCAAGAAATGGTTGACCAACTTAAACATCTAAAAAGTATTGGGAATGCAAGAATAAGCTCGGTAAATTTTGGTATATTTTCTAACCAAATTTAGATCCCTAAAGAAACCCCTAAAATCTTCTCTCTCAAAATTTTGTGTCTTTTGCGAAACAAAGTTGAGGAACACGTTTAGCAGTCGAATTCTCGCCCTCATATGACATCATCTGGCAAAATCAAGAGTAAGTATTTATTTTGTGTGGGAATTGAAAAATGGAGTGATTATTCAATAAGTATTTACATTAAGAATTTTGAATTACCTTCTCTGCTTGGTGTAGGCTTTTTTATTTTATCAATTAATGAAATAAGTTTTTGATTAATTGAAGTAATATAATAAGTTTCTCTATAATTTTCTATTTTTCACTGAATATAAAAGTGAGCGACAGTTGTATGGACAACTAAATCATTAGAATATGTCTATTGACAAGAATCTTCACATACCATAATATCGAATTACTACTTTAAAATGCGCGCATTAGCAGTTGTGCTCAACTCTTGAAAGTATGTGATCTTCTTTTACGCATCTTGATCTATTTCGTTTCTTTGTAGGAATTTTGAAATGGACAAGACTTGGATGCATTGTACCGATAGAACAAGCAAAAGGTATTTAAAAGGGGTTAAAGATTTTCTTCAATTTAATTTTAAGCACTCAGAAGTAGAAGGTGAAATTCCTTGCCCTTGCACACAATGCAACAATGCTTTCAACAAGATTCGGGCTGAAGTTAAGGAAGATTTAATAGTTTTTGGCATGGTCAAAGGATACACTCGTTGGCTTTATCATGGAGAATTTATACCTAAAGAGAAAAGAACTAAGAATGAAGTTAGACAAGAGGAAGTGAGACAAGAGGAAGTGAGGCAGGGGGAACTACGAGAGGAGAGAGGTATCGATGATATATTTGAAATGATTTATGATGCTACTGGCCCTGAAATTATGGATCATTCTAATATTGATGCTTCTGCCCCTGCTTCCAAATTTCTAAATTGTTAAAGGATGCTGCACAACAACTTTATCCTGGCTGCGAGAAATTCTCCAAGTTGTCACTAATTGTGGAATTGTTCCATATTAAATGTCTTTTTGGGTTGAGCAATAAATCAGTTGATAGCATAATGAAGTTAATTAAACGAGCACTTCCTTCTGGCGAAACTTTACCGGAATCATTTTACAGCACAAAAACAATGATTCTAGACTTAGGTCTTCGTTATGAAAAAATACATGCTTGTGAAAATGACTGTATGTTGTTTTGGAAACAAAATGCAAAACCTGAATCTTGCTTGGTTTGTGGCGAGTCTAGGTGGAAACCAGTTGACGGTCAAAAAGCTAGTGGGGCTACTTCAGAAAAGACTAGGAAGAAAATTCCTCGAAAAGTTTTACGTTACTTTCCCTTGAAACCAAGATTGCAAAGATTGTTTACATCTTCAGAAATAGCTTCAGACATGACATGGCATCATGATCAACGTTTGAAAGATGGGGTTCTTAGACATCCCGCTGACTCTGATGCGTGGAAACATTTTGATACGACAAACCCCGGCTTTGCTAGAGACCCTCGTAATGTCAGACTTGGATTAGCATCTGATGGGATGAATCCCTTTGGAAACTTAAGTGTTTCTCATAGCACTTGGCCGGTTATTCTTACTGTGTATAACCTACCCTCTTGGATGTGCATGAAGCAGCCATATTGCTTCTTGTCTTTGTTGATACCAGGCCCTAAAGCTCCGGGAAATGACATCGATGTGTACTTACAACCATTGGTAGATGAGTTGCAAGAATTGTGGTATAATGGAGTCAATACATATGATGCTTCGAGAAAGGAGAAGTTTTGTATGCGGGCAGCACTATTATGGACGATAAATGATTTTTCAGCATATGCCTATTTGTCCGGATGGAGCACAAAGGGAGCTTTGGCTTGTCCTACATGCAACAAAGACACTCCATATACTCGACTGAAGTACGGCCGTAAGTTCTCTTATATGGGTGCACACAGGTTTTTACCATATGATCATAAATGGCGTGCTAATAAACGCTCTTTTAATGGAGAAGTAGAAAAAAGACATGCTCCTAAAATTCTCTCTGGAGATGATGTGTTGAACCAATTAGCTGGTTTGGAAAACATAAAATTTGGTAAGACCCAGAAGAAACAGAGAAATGTAAAAGGTAAATGCATTCATAACTGGAGGAAGAAAAGCATTTTTTTAAGCTTCCATATTGGAAAAATAATCTAATACGTCACAATTTTGATGTCATGCATATTGAAAAAAATATTTGTGACAATATTATTGGGACGTTATTAGATATTGAAGAAAAAGCAAAAGATAATTTGAATGCTCGTCGTGACTTGAAGGAAATGGGTATAAGAAGAGATTTGCATCCAACTCAAAAAGATGGACAGTGGTACTATCCAGCAGCATGCTATACTTTATCACCAGACGAGAAGTCCAAATTATGCAAGATTTTGAAAGCTATAAAGGTTCCAGATGGTTATTGTTCCAACATAACACGGTGTGTAAATGTGAAGGATCGTAAAATATATGGACTGAAGAGTCATGATTCTCATATTCTTTTGGAACAACTACTTCCTTTTGCAATTCGTGGAGTTGCTCCAAACATTTGCTATGATGTTATCACCGAGTTAAGTATTTTCTTTAGAGAATTGTGTTCAAAAACATTAAGAGTCGATGTGTTGGATCATCTTGCATCTCAAATTCCAATAATATCGTCCAAATTGGAGAAATTTTTTTTAAAAGTATTTTTTGATATTATGGTTCACCTAGTCATTCATCTTCCAACAGAGGCCAAGCTTGCTGGACCCGTGCAATACAGATGGATGTACCTAATAGAGCGGTATTTTTTCTTATAACTTTTGTTAATTCGTCCATCTATTTCTTTCAGATTCATAGTACCCAAATATGAAATAATTGTAATAACATACCTCACGAACTTTTAGATGATTCCTGGATAGTTTTATTGTTTACCCAAATATACTAGTATTTTGTAATTTTTTTCCTGATCTTTTGGGGATAAAAAAGTTATTTCTGTATAGTGTTTGGAAAAAGGAACTCATACCTGCTTGCGCAATTAAAAATAAATAATAAGAAGTTGGAAAGAAATGGGAGACCTTTTACTATGTTTTCAAAACACAGACAACATAGAAATACTCTAACTCTTGAATAATATTAGATACTACTGCCATACAATGTATATATAGACCGTGGCTGAGGTACCAACCACAAAAAATAAGTAATGAAAAAAAGAAGGGTGAAGTACTGTTCACCTAATATGTACCCCAATTGGCTAGTAAAGAATTTGAATGGTAAGCATACTACCTTAGAAGTTTTTTCTTCAGGAGATGCAATCTATTCTTTGGGCCAATGTAGCTATTGAACTATTATGACTCGGATTTTCTTTTCATCTAACTAGTTCTTCCTTCAGATATAAACTTGGTTCCTACCAACAAACTAATATGATTGTATTCCATATGAGATCGTAATAGCCTATGTGTCCCAAAAGAGAACGGGCGAAAACTGGTCAAAAATTTTGAGTTGTATATTATTTGCCTAACCATCAAGTTTTGAAACTCACTGCCTCAAATGCTCTCGAGTTCTGTGTGTCATATATATATATATATATATATATATACACACATATATATACATATCCTAGACCCCACCTCCACTCCCAAGAAAAGGAAAAACTAAATCAACAATGAATCAAGATATTTCAGATATCTGTACTAAAAGTTGTTATTCAATTTATCTAGCAGATCATGAATTTAGTCTTTAACTATTGACTTCATATATCAGGCGTAAGGGATATAGTCCTTCATGTATGTAAAAATTAGAGACATTTGATTAAAAATAGAAGTTTATAATATAAGAAGCTTATTACGGTTTGGGCTATGGCAACTGAAAAAATATCCAAAGAAGTTCAATTAGTTGATTGAATAGTTAGAAGATGGTGAGGGAATAGTATAAGGCAGAGGCTCTTCCAATTGATTTAATGTGGAGGCTCTGTTTCGTTTAGAGAAGAGAATGCGCAGCCACCGATAGTGAAGCAAGCTCACTGCTGCCACCATCGCCTAATTGTAGTAGATGATAAATTTCCAGTACATATATGAGAATTTCAACTATGCAATTGCGGAGAAATATGACAAGAAATTTAATCTCTAATGGTGATTGCGATTTAATCCTTCTACTAGCTTTGAAGAGGGATACGAATTAGTTAATTCACATAAGGTAATTGAGGTTGTTATCTTATGATGAGAAGTTTTTGACCGAAAGGATTATTTTTGGTTGTTTTTCAAACACACCTGACTTTCTTTTATCCAAAGGTGCTAAAGTTAACAGCAACTTTTGGAACGTCTGTTAGTTTTAGGTTTTAGGACCAAATATCTCTACCTTTGACATATATGAAGTACTATATCCCTTAAGCCTGATATATGAAGGACCAAATAAAGCAATAACTATACATTAAGGACCATTTTAGCCATTTTCTCGTGTCTCTATATATATATATATATATATATATATATATATATATATATATATATATATCCTAGACCCCACCTCTACTCCCAAGAAAAGGAAAACTAAATCAACAATGAATCAAGATATTTCAGATATCTGTACTAGAAGTTGTTATTCAATTTATCTAGCATATCATGAATTTAGTCTTTAACTATTGACTTCCCCTGAATCATTGCCATGCCAAATTTAATTTATTATTTTATCATGTAGATTCTTGCGCATATTAAAACGTTATGTTCGTAATAAAGGTCGTCCTGAAGGATCTATTGCAGAAGGCTATATAGTTGAAGAAAGTTTAATATTTTGTTCAAGATATTTACATGGTACTATGAGGGATCGAGTGGACAAAAATTATGAAGGTGTTGAGTTATACACTGGATTATCAGTATTTGAACAAAAAGGCTACCCTTTATCAAGAGATACAACCAGGAATCTTGAAGAGTTTGAGCGAAAACAAGCTCATCTTTATGTTTTGAGAAACTGTGAAGAAATTCAACCATTTCTACAGTATGTTTCTTCATAGTTTTGTGTTCGTTAGTTATTGTGTTGGCTTGTTTAATTTATTAAATTTTTTCACATTTATTTTGGTTAATTTTTAACAGTGAATATGAGCAGAATAATAACAACATGGAGTTCGATGACTGGTTTTACCATCGAGTAAGCTTTCGTTGTATTTTTAATTTAATTTTAATACTTATTTAGCCTCACTAGTTATTTATTTATTTTACGTACAGGCTTTACAAATGCGTAAAGAAGGAAATTCACACATAAGTAGTCGATTGTATTCTTTGGCTAGAGGTCCGTTGGTTGGAGTCCAGAGATTCAAACGGTATGCAATAAATGGCTTTAAGTTTCATACTAAAGAACTCGAAGAAAATAGGGTGAAGCAAAATAGTGGTGTTTTGGTACGAGGAGTAACAAATGGTCAAAATATAAATTATTGTGGAGTTTTAACTGAAATAGTAGAACTTCAATACTTGGAAAAGCGGATTGTTTTATTTAAATGTGATTGGTGGGACGTTGATCACATTGGGAAAGGAGTCAAGATAGATAAATATGGTTTTGTTAGTATCAATACTAGCCGAAAGCTAGCAACAAATGAACTATTTGTGCTCACATCTCAAGCCGAACAAGTGTTCTATGTCAAGGATAATTTGCATCCCAGTTGGTCATTCGTCTTGAATGGTCATTCATATTTTACTAATGGTGCTGTCAGTGAAGAAACCTTTCAACAAGATGTGCAAGGTACAACTATGTGTACTTTTGAAGAAGATGAAGACCTTATGCATTGGGGTAGAAATGATCTTGATGGCATCATCGCTAATGTTACCTTAGCTGATAATTTGGTTGAAGTCATTGAATCAGAACCCGAAACTAATGATGAAGACTTGTTATTGTGAATTGGAAATTCTTTACGCATATTTGTTTATGCTTGATTAACATTAAAACTTTTGCTTATTTTATTTGAAGATGATATTTAATTTCTTATTATTTTTATTTTATATTTGTGGTACTTATTATACTTAATTACCTAAATGGAATATGAATTATATTAAATAGTCTTGAGTTATAATTGTATTTGGATTGAGTTTGAATATGTCACAAGTGCTATCTTCTACAGGTGATATGTTCACGGATTCGGAAAATCTTCTATTTTTTGTTAGATATTTTTTGTCTACGACAAAACGTGTTTGTATCTATCTTTCTGGAGAAAATACTCTTCACATAATTTTTCTTACGATGGAGTATGAACTTATTGTTTCTAGCTACGTCACTTTCCATAAATATTGTTTCTTTGACTTAACTTGTTATTTTCTGGCTTATCTTCAAACTTGGGAATTGATTTTGATGATCTTCTACAAAAATATTATTTATACAATTAATTACATCTATATAGAAAATAGAATTTTTCAGAAAGTAATTATTCCTACAACTATATAAGATCTTCAATATTTGAGTAGCTATTTTCATAATAAATAATATATTTCTGTCCTTTATAAATCTACTCTTTAGATTAAAAGTTCTTCAGATATTTTGGATATTTCGTCATCATCTTAATAGCCGAAGTAAAATTATTCATCCAATTGTGGGTTATTTTTTCTACAATGGTTATAGTTTATTAACTTTTCTATGGAAACTTCAACTGAATGACAAATGATAACTTGCTACGGAACATTAATTTTTCTCTGAATTCGTGGTTATTCGTTTTGTCGTATAAATAAATGTAACTACTAAGCACATCAATTACTATAAGTTTCTTCTAGCTACTAATTATGCATTGTCGCTACAATGGCATGCTACAGTGGCTTTCAATGAATTGAAAATACTTATAATTAGCTATAGAACATTTTTAGCTATAAAATCGTGGCTATATAATTTTGTTTTGACAATTAATTGTAGCTACTGACCTAACTATTGCCACGATATTTAAAGTTGAAGTACAAATATTCATTTAGCTACAACATTATATTTTAAATAATTTATTATTGCTAAAAAGTTACTTTTGCTACAATAACTTAAAAAACATGGCAATAAATTAAAAATTAGCTACACCATTTTATTTAAATTATTTGTTGTGGCTAAATAATTTTTATTGCTACAGTAACTTCAGCAACGTGGCAAAATGCTAATAATTAGCCACAATATTTTGTTTCAATAATTTATCGTGGCTAAAACATCACTATTGCCAGAAGATATTAAATCCATGGCAAAAAGTTGATAATTAGCTATAGAGTTTAGACGTGGCAATAAATTTGTAGCTATTTGATAATTATTGCCATGATATTGAGCAATCATAGCAAAAATAAGGAATTAGCTTTGCTAATTTATCTCTTGTGGCTAAGAAATTTTACGAAATTGTAAATAGCTATGAAAGTATAATTTTCGTGGCTATTAATAGATACTAGCCACGATTTTCAAATTTGTAGCCGAGGTTTCGTAGCTATATGTGACTATTGTTGTAGTGTGCACTGTGTTTCTGCATTTTCTGCACATTGTTTTTTCATCTCTGCACTCTAATTCTCGCATTTCTACACTGTGTTTCTGCATTTCTGCACTGTATTTCTACATTTTCTGCACAGCATTTCTGCATATTTGCAATGTATTTTTGCATTTCTTCACTGCAATTATGCATTTTCGGCACTATATTTCTGCATTTTTCCTGTAGGTTACATATGTATTACCTTCTATTTTATAATTCACATCTATTTTTGCACGTATCATTTCTCAAATGTAGTTTCTTTAGTTGATTAGTGGTTGCTTGGTTTTTGAAGGTACTTCAATACTTCTCAGTGTGATGTGGTTATTGGAATAGTTAAGGGTGCCTACTAATTATCCGGAACGTTGAATTAAGATGTGTATAAAGATACAAACATTTTGCCTTTTTTTTTGGGATATTATGTCTATGATTTCTATTTTTAGCAAATTTGATCACTCAGATGTGATAGAGTGTGATTATTATTAATATGTTTAGTAAGTTTCACTCAGTTTGGCATATGACATGAGAAAAGTTCAAATACTCTGCGTAAATTTGAAATAAATTTGTTGATATCTCATCGTTAACCTTCACTTTAGACATTTTTTCATGTGTGCTTTTGTTTATCAATTTCCTCTACAACAAACGAGTTCCCAGTATCCGTCCGTATAAATGAAATGGAATGTTTAATTACTATCAAGTATTTTTTCTAAGTAATTAATATTGTCGACGAGCTACTTGGTACAATATTATAAATGATCAAATAATGTACCAAATTATTTAATATGATTATGACTTAGTTAAAGGTATATGAAAAATGCACTGCGACATCAGTTTATTGGTACTGAAGCAAGATTTAATCATCTCATGTGTTTCGTAGTTTTTAATCCATAACTAAACTAATACGATATTTGTAAATGCAAGAGACTTTATGGGCTCGTGCATATAAGCAGATTATTCAATTATAATAATTATTTTCGTTATTAGTAAGAAAAAATTAAGGCCCCAAATGAACAAATATAAAATACTTGTTGTTAAATTGTAGGTTAGTTAAAGAAAATAAAATAAGTATCTCAAAATGTTTGCACTATTAGAGATAAAAACTAAGGTCCCAAATTAATCTAAATTATTGTGGCTAACTGTAGGTTAAATAGAGACAATAATATAATTGTTCCTAAATAAGCACTATTAGTGACGAAAAACTAAGGTCACGAATAAGTATAAATTTATGTGACGAAATTGTAGGATAAATGGAGACAATAAAATAAATGTCCATAATCATTTGCATTATTGTTCACAAAATTAAGGTCACAAATAAACATAAAATTTTTTAGCTAAAATGTAGTTTAATTATAGACAATAAAATAATCATATCTTATCTATTCACTATTAGTGACGAAAACTAATGTCACAAATTAAATATAAATTTTTGTGGCTAGATTTTGGATTAAATAGTGACAAAAAGAATGTCTCTAATTCTTTGTACTATTAGTGATAAAAATTAATGTCGTAAATAAGTATAAACTTTTGTGGCTGAATATTAGATGAAATAGAGACAATTAAGTAAATGTCCATAATTCTATGTGCTATTCGTGACAAAATCTAATGTCACAAAATAGTGTAGACTTTTGTGGCTAAATTTTAGGTTTAATAGAGACAACAAAATAAATATCCCTAATTATTTGTAATATTAGTGACAAAATTAATGTCACAAATAATTATTAATTTTTGTGGCTAAAAATTTGCACATTTTAACTACGAAATTTAAATGTCGCTATTGGGAATTTATATTTTAGTGATGAAAATTTTCTCGTTATCTAATAAAAAGACAAAAAGTGAGTTTGTCACAAATTGGGTACATCATTATTGATGAACCAAAGTGTCACTACTTATTTAATTTTGTGGCTAATAATAGTCAATAAATGGAGCCAACCCTTTTTTTTTTGTGGGAAACTTTTGTGGACTAAATTTTTGCTACGATATTTGAGTTTTGTCACTAAAAATATACGGCTTATCGATTTAGACACGAAGTATAAATTTTGTCACTAAACATGAACAATTAGTGACGAATTTTTTAGCCTCACTAAAGTTTTCGTAGCTAAATACCATATTTGTTGTAGTGGTACTGTGTGATAAGAGAGTGCCACTTAGGCTTAAAGGCAAATTTTATAGAGTGGTCGCTAGACCAGCGATGTTTTATGGGGTAGACTATTGACCAGTCAAGAACTCACTCATTCAGAAGCTGAACGTGGCAGAAATGAGAATGCCTAGGTGGATAAGTGGTCACACTAGGATGGATAAGATTAGGAATGAAGTCATTAATGACAGAGTGGGCGTGACTCCAGTGGCTAAGAAGATGTGAAAACGAGGTTGTGATAGTTCGGCCGACACGTGAGAAGGAGGAGTGTTGATGCTCCAGTGAGGAGGTGCGAGAGGTTGACCGTTCTGGGTCTTCGGAGAGGTAGAGGTAGACCGAAGAAGAACTGGGCCGAGGAGATTAGATAGGATATGGCCCAGATCCAGATCACAGAGGACATGACCCTAGATAGGAAATCATGGAGGTCGAGGATCAAGGTAGAAGATTAGGTAGTAGTCGAGTGTCTTTTATCTTATTAGATGTAGCCTTAGTCTTCGCCTTTATATCTATTGCAGTTATCTATTTATTTTCGATATGGTTTAGTTTTATCATTCTCTTTAGCATGTTATACCTGTCTTGATTTCAAAAGTGTTTTCTAAAAATTTTTTTCCAGTCGAGGGTCTATCAGAAACAGCCTCTCCATCTTGGTGGTGGTAAGGTCTGTATACATCTCATCCTCCGTAAACCCTATTTACGGAATACACTTGGTATGTTGTTGTTGTTGTTCTTGTATCATGTACTTCAAAAAAAATTTCCTAAAGTTTATAGAGTTGTAAATGAAATTTCGAGATAGTGTTTTCATACCTTGCTACGAGAGAATACTGTCAGTTTTTTACAAAGTACTTAAATTAGCCTCTCGAACAATGTAATCAAAATACTTGATTTATCTCACTCTATTGATGGGGTAAATTGCAAAACCATGACACCATAGGTAGTGGTTTGCCTTATTGATCCCGTTTTAAAGTGATTTTGTAAGAATAACATCCGCTAACTTTAATGAATAAATTGCAGACAAAAATACCCGTACGAAATCTTATAATGACGCCGGCATCCCGCCCTCCCTTTTTCGTAAGTGTTTCTGACAACACTTGACTTTGACTCCCTCTAGCATAGACAACAATTACCTTTTAATCTATTCCCACATTTTTCTAGATAACTTAAAGCGTTGTTTGGGCATCACTTTTCCCTTCAATTTCTTTCCACATTTTCGTAGGCAACACTTGCCCTTTGATATTTTCTGAAGATGCAGCACTTGTCGATTTTATAACTTGAGTGTGTCCTCCGAAGTTATTTTGTTAAGACATTCTCAGTGGGGACAAAAAGAGATAATCAAGAATAAGGAGTATACATAGTGAAATTTTTTGCGGCTGATGTCATCAAAATAGCCATTGTAACTCTTATATATCTAACTCTTGTTTTTGAGTAATACTTAACTAATTAATCAATATCGTCACTCAACCAATTGCTTAAACGAAATAGCTGGTGAATAATTAAGATGAAGCATGCCCAAAATAGATAAGGATGAAAGTCTATGTTGAACTTGGCCTGTGTTTGCACAAAATTAAGAATCATAAAGGGGGATTGGATTTAGGGTGAAGAAAAAATATCAAAAGCTGCTGTGAAGTTCTTTCAGAAAATGTTCAACCTCCGCCAGCAACTATTGATGAAAGTATTCTATGCTACATACCTCAATGCATCACTACATATGGCAATAATTTATTGTCACAGCTCCCTGATGAGAAAGAGATCCAAGATGCTATTTTAAAATATTCAAATATTATTCTTTGGATTTATATTTGTTAAAAAAAATTAAAAAACTTGATTCGAAAACCTTTACCTTTTGATTCAAATTCAAAATTCAACTAGTTTGTGGATTCGCGCAATGTGTTTACCCACATTAATAAGTGCATCGATTTTAAAAATTAAATAAGCATTTTTAAACAATCCAAGTTTAAGTAATAAGAATCAAAGATAGATGACTACATTCCTGAAATAGATGAATATTTCTCATATTCAGCCACCTCAATAAAGAAAAAATTATACACCATATAAGTCGCTTGGTTACTTTTTCTTTTTTAAGTTTTACTTTTGCCTCCAATTGCTAAAATTATTTGGTTATTTCTCTCTTTTGGCGCTAATTAGTAGAGTATGATTCTGGACATGATATAAAATGCAAAAAGCCAATTACACATAGCAATTAGCATGTCACAACCTATAGACTGCTTCTCATAAAGATAAATCAAGTTTCACTAAATTATACCTTAAAATGAGCTATGTTAATCATGTGCTTTTCCATCTCTTCAGCTGACTACAACTTTCTCAACCATTTTCTGGCATCTTCATCGTCTACCAATTCTCTTAAAAGCTCAACCTTCATCACGTCTATTATCCTCTTCATTGCCAAGTTACCGACTTCGTGAGTTAGAGCAACCAAGTCTGTTGCAACAAATCCTAGGGTTGACCTAGCTATCTTCGTAAGATCAAAGGCACCTTCAAATATTAGGTTGTATATGAAAAATCTAAAGACTATATTCTCATTTAATTTCTCCTCGCTCTTCCATTGTTGCATGTATCTACATATAAGGTGCGACACATGATGGTGCTACGATTTAGGTGATGCTTAATTTTCTTTTTCCGGACTTTTGGTGACAAATGGGTGGGTTGGATCAAATTTGGGCGAAATATATATGTGTTGAACAAATATGTGTTGACACCCAACTTGCCCATATTCCATATTAGTAAAAAATGAGTTGGGTGACATATGAGTTGATTGAAAATAAGTAAATCCATATTATACCCATATTAATTATATACTAACTGTCCTAGGATGTGCATCTATGAAATGTTTGGGTATGTGTTCACAAAGCTCCTCTTTAAACTTTGATTTTGAGTAGTCCTTGAATCGTTACTTGCATAGCTCTGATGCAATTTTTTTTCTAGATCTCAATGTGATCCAAGTAGCGAATTTGGCTAACATAAGTATAAAAATGTAGAAGTACTAAGTTATGTTCCCATGATAATAAAAATTAGTAGCAAAATTGATATTTTCCTCGTACACATCTTCATTTGGGTTTGTAGCTTACGAAATTATACCTTTAGTGATCGTTTGGTTGGTGGAATTGGGTTAATAGTCCTAAAAATTAAATTTGAGACTACTTATTCCATGTTTGGTTAGTGGGATTAGTTAAACTGGAATAGATTTTATACCAAAATCGAGGGGATGGGATTATTAATCTCACAGTTATAATCCCGGAATAAGTATAATCTAAAATTTATGAGTTATCCTTATTTTTTTAGTTCCGCCAACCAAACAAACTGAAACAACCTCGGTCAGTCATTTCGGAAGTTAGGACTCCGATTGGCGTGCTGATAATTTTAAAATATTCGTAAGGTCCATTAGGACCTGTCAGTTAAATTTGAGCTAAATCAGACCTCGTTTGGTAGGCATCGGAAGAAGGTTTCAGTTTTTATTGTCGATAAATATTAAAAAGAGATTTTTGAGCTCGATTTTGGCGAATGAGCTCCGATTCGAAATCCAAAAGCGCCGTTAGGTTCGTATGATTATTTGTGACTTTTGTGATTTTTCGAAAGTGAATTTCGATATTGTTCGGCTAGTTTCCGCAAAAATGCCGAAAGTTAAATAATTTGACATTTTCCTTTAAATTCACATCTTGAGTTTCGGGAGTCCGATTTGGGATCCGTCTTCGCGAGTATGTTACATATATTTTGTATAGCTTACTTGAAAAATTTGGGATCATTTCGACTTCTCTAGGGTTCTATTTTAATTTTAATTGTCGTAGCGAATTTATTATTAAAAAAAATACAAAATTGGAAAAGTCGGTGGCTAGGGGATTTAATCCCCCTAGCAGAATGTATTACGATGTACATCAGAAACATTGCAACGAAACACAGAGAAGAAAAATTAGAAAAGAAAAGGGAAAAAAGGGAAAAAGGAGTGGAAAAATAGTGGAATTTCTACCCCAAATCATCAGGTAATGATGTTAACTCATTATCTTAGCTTATTACGTGTGTTAGGATATATTATTACGGTAAAAATAGGAATATTGGACATCGCCCTAATAACGTAAATTGATAGTTTAAAGGGTCAATTGGACCCTGATGATGGAAATGATTATATATTCGTATTCAGTGAGTTATGGGCAACATATAAATATAACTTATTTAGGGTTTGGTTATGGAACTTTGAACCTCTGGCCTGCATATTGCGTATGCGAATAGGGTATCAAGTTCCTAACTGGATTGCCCTAAAACATAACACTAAAAGAAATATGATTTTTTGTGGCGACTTTTTGTGGCGACATATACTATCGCCACTAAATGCAATGTTTCAGTGGCGACTCAAAACAGTTGCCACAAAAGGTGATTGTTTCAGCTGCGACCCCTTTAATCGCCACAGAAAACAATATATTAGTGGCGACTATAATTTGGTCGCCACAAATATGTACTAATATTTCTATTTAAAAATGACTGAATAAGTATTTGTAGCGACTTTTATTTGTTGCCACAAAAATTATGTTAGTGGCGACTTTGGCGCCACTGTAACTGCAGATTTTGTGGCAACCAAAATTTTCGCCACTGAAAATACTACCTTCCTACTTTTTACTTTGTTTTACAACATTGAAATCAAAGGGTGTATTTTGTACGGAATATTTTTTTTTTTTTCAAGAGGATTTAGTTAAATGAGATAAGTTTAATATTTACAATTTTAAAACATATTAACAATATTTGCAAGTTTAAGAATTTAAGATTATTTGAACAAAGTGTATCGCTTTATTTCAGAATTCACATTTTATCGTACTTCTCTATATTTTTCAAGCAGTAAATATATTTTATTACACTTATTTGTTGGTCACTTGGTCCGTAAATAATGAGTATTATCTTTAATTTGTTCTTATTTTAGACAATTAATAAATAAAAGTAAATAATTGATACAGAAGACCAAAGTGGGTTATAGTTCCACCCAATTTTCTTTGAAAAATACGTCCCCAAGAGTTCCATTGCCCAACAAATATCTCATTTCCCCCAAAACCCAATTCTTATTCAGATCTGTACCATCTCCTCAAATTCCAGGGCGCTTTTGCCTTTCCCCTCCCTTACACATCTCGTCTCTATCGTCTCCATTTAAATCTAACCCCAATGTGTACGAGCCATACTGGTTAAGGGTTAGGATTTCCACTTCGTCAATCCCAGCTGTCGACGAGCGATTTTACGACAAAATTTCTTATATCAAGTGTTTAATTCTACTCTTTTTTTGTTGTCTTGCTGCTTTTGGTGAGTACCTCTTTTATTGTTGTTGCTTCATATAAGAACCCGTTAGCTCTTGTGATTTCATAAAAGTATAATGTCGATAATATCATGTTCAATTTTTTTGAATTCAAGCAAGCATTTGAAGGGAGAAGTTAGAGTTTTGGTCTATTCAAGATAATCTCAAAGTTTAACCTTCGTTTTATTGGTTTAACTTTCTACTTCAGTTGGTTAGCTGCATTTTATTTTGATTGGGACTTGTGAGAGTTTTATTTTAATCTATGGTTGTAAAATAGGTAGAATAATGTGACCGTGGTAGTCAAATACAAAATAACTGACATTGTAATATAATACATAATAGTGAAGCTGGTATAAGATAGTTTTGTGGGGGAGGAAACTTTACTAACATCATTTAGAAATATATTTGAAGCTAACAGTTAATAATGTTGACGGTTACTCTTACCTCTGAGCATCATTTGCTTAAAGAAGTGCCTTTATACCAAAGCAATCGACATACGAAGATGAAGTAAATAAAATTTTATTCCTCAAACTTGACATAGTAATCTATTTAGCGTTGAGTTCTTGAATTTTAATAGACAGTCGGTAAAGTGATGTTATATAAAGGTAAAATCTTTTGATGTTTCACTGGATGAATAGATTACGCCGTGATAATAAAGGTACAATCTTCCTTGCTCATTGTGTGTGTTGTTTGAACAATAGACACAGTATATACAGTGTTCATGAGATAGTAAAAGAACAAGATTGTTGCATCTGCTCAGCTTTTTCTTTTTATTTTGTGTCTAATTGTTAAAAGCATTGATCTTATTGCATACGAGAATACTGGCTTCTCTGTCACAAAACAGAGCCAATGTGTTGTTCGAAGTTTATTTACATAAATCTTTTCTAGCGTTTCCACCAAAATATTCTTGTCTAACTTGAATCTTTGCATTTTCTTTTGATCTCAGGGACAAGGGTTCTGTTTTGTGAAATGACTTTGGTATTGCCTTTGTATTTCATAATAGTTACTATCATGTTGTTAGAATCTTGGGCAATTAATTAATAATATAATTCATATTTTTTTTTAAACAAAAAAATATTTGTGGCGACTAATTAGTCGCCACTGAAAGTGTAATACTAAAACCCATTTAAAATCATAGTTTTAGTAGCGACTACATCACCACAAAATGTCTATCTTTAGTGGCGACCTTGTTAAAAGTCAATTTCTTTGGAACTTTTTGTAGCATATTTGTTTTCCTTTTGTAGCGGGTATAGTCGCTACAAATATGACTTTTTGGTGGCGAGTTTTGATAGTCGCCTCTAAATACTTTTAGCTTCGGCTTGTAGTGCAGCAGCCCAGTGGTCGCCACTAAAGTCCTTTAGTGGCGACTTTTGAGGCTTTAGTGGCGACTTTTGTCGCCACAAAAAGACATATTTCTTGTAGTGTAAGGAAGGAAACCTTTAGCTTTATTTGATATAATTTTTCTGCTTATTGAATAGAAAGAGATCGTTTGGCAGTTAATCCAAAGGAAAAAAGCAGTGGTTGAGTAACAAGGCTAGCTTTGGAATACGGTAAGTGTTTATATCCATTTCTTTGGAGGCACTTGGCCTCGTGGATTTTCTACCACGTGTTCTTTACGTGTGTAGCTGCCGATAGGCGTACTCATTACGCCTTAGCTTTGGATTTACATTCTATATTATATATTATATCCTGTTATTGAAATTGCATTGGGAATCTGAGTATTGTACTTTGGCTTGGAGTTGGCATCTGCTTCCCGGCTGTCGATGAGAGTCCTGCGCCGGTGAAGGGTTATTATTGCATCACATTGCATTCATATGCATTACATTGCATATCATACTGAGTGCAGGAGTATTCCACCTCAGCTTTACATTTTATCGGGTGCAGGAGTATTCTGCCCCAGGAGAGTGCAGGAGTATTCCGCCTCTGGCTTATATTATATCGGGTGCAGGAGTATTCCGCCCCAGGAGCAGGAGTATTCCGCTCCAGTTGGTTAGCAGATTGGGTTCCCCTCGAATGCAGGAGTATTCCGCTTCGGGATGGGATTACGGGCACATGTGACCCTTTGCATCTCATTTCATTTCATCTCATTTCATTTTATTTCATTTCATCCCATTCCATTTCATTTCATACTATTGAGTAGATTTTTTTGTACATGAATACTGTTCGGCTTATATGTGCATTGCTTATTTGTTGATTATTGTCTGGTTCCGTTTTCCTTTCTAGCGTATCTATTTTTTGAGATTGCTAGTTTGTTCACACTTATTGAGTCCTCATGACTCACCCCCTGTTTATCCTTGTGTTTTCTTTTCGTTCGGCAGATTCCGCACCAGGACCCATTCAGTCGCACCGTGATTGAGGAGTAGTATGTTCTCAGCTGTCTACGGTGAGCCATCCTATTCATTGCGGCCACCAACTACAGATATTACAGTCTTCCTTACTTTTGCTCCTTTCGGGAGATGTGTATATCTTTTGGCCTTCTTAGATGTCTGATCTGAAACCTTTAAATATGTGTCTTCTGGGTAGTTATTTGTATTATTCAGATAGCTTGTATATTTGTCTATCCTTGAGAGTTATCTTATGTTGTTAAAGTTTGGTTCATTTTCATTTCAAGGTAATTCTTCACAACTTATATCGACTCAGTCAATAGGGTTCGCCCGACAGGTATAGTGTGAGGTGGTCGGGTGCCCGCACGGCCTAACTGAGAATTGGGGGTCGTGTCACAAACCCTTAATGGTTGTAAAGAAAATATCAACTAAAATGTCTAAATTTTATCCTTACAAGGTGATCTTATAAAATTGTGATTGCTATTTGGATCATAATTGGATCACCTCAATCTTCTAACTTTAGTTTATAGTAAATAATTTGTTGTCACTATCTTGATAAACATAAAACTAATTTTGCTAAGATTAAAATGGAAACTTTATGAGAAACTAAAATTTTAGACCTATTGGGCTGTGCAACTCCACTTATAAAATTATTACGAAGATCATCTCAAATCGCATCAAACCCTATCTAGATGATCTTATAAGCCCTTGTCAAGCTAGTTTCATTAAAAATAGGAGAGCTTCTAATAATGTCATCATTATCCAGGAACTCATCCAAAAATTTGCTCGAATGAAAGGTAGAAAGGGTGAAATGATTGTTAAAATCGATCTTGAAAAAGCTTTTGATAAGATTGAATGTTCCTTTATCCGCAATATGCTAGCCTTTTTTAAATTTTCCCCTAAGATTTCTCAATTAATTTTATCTTGTATTACTACTTCTAGCATTTCGATTTTAATTAATGGTGCTAAAACTAATAAATTTTTTCCTACTAGAGGCATTCGTCAAGGTGACCCGATGTCGCCTTACCTCTTTATCCTTTTATTCGAACTCCTCTCAATTTACATAAATCACCAAGTTGACATGAATCTTTGGGACCTTATTACTATATCTTCTAAGGACCTTAGTCTCTCACACCTTATCTTTGCAGATGACCTAACCTTTATAGCCAAGGCAAATAATAAATCTGCCCACGCGATTCAAGATACTCTAGCCATATTTTGTAATTTGTCAGGAGCCAAAATTAATACTTCAAAATCTAAAATCACTTTCTCTAAAAATATTGACTCTCACGAGGCAGCCCACCTAAGCTCTATCCTCGACTTCAAGATTGGTCACCATTTTGAAAAATATTTAGGCTTTCCAATCTTGAACCTTAAGCCTAAACATAACGACTACCAGTTCTTAGTAGATAATTTCAAATCCAGACTTTCAAACTGGAAAGTAAACCTTCTTACTCTAGCTGGCAGAACTACTTTGGTTCGTTCAACCCTTAATACCCTACCAAATCACATCATGCAACTTCATCAACTTCCCAGGAAAATCCTAAAAGTTCTTGATAGGATCAAAAACAATTTTGTCTGGGGTACGACTGATACCAAAAGAAAGATTCATCTTCTATCTTGGGATACTATTACTAAACCAAAGCTATTTGGAGGCCTCTCTATTACAACAGCTCATGTTAAAAACAAAGCTATCCTTATTGGACTTTCTTGGAGATTCCTTACGACTCCTAAGTCTCTGTGGACTCAAATTCTTAGTGCTAAGTATATCCATACACGTCCCTCAAAATGTCAATCCTTTATTTGGAATAATATTGCCAGGGGCTTACCTTTCTGTTATGAGAAACACTTATTGGGTGTTAGAAAATGGTGCTAATATTTTATTATGGAATAACTCTTTGCTTCCTAATAGAAATTCAATGCGCAGGCTCATTAGTGGACCTCTAACCCTAGCTGAACTAGTACTAAGGTCTGCGAGGTATATAAAAATAATATTTGGGACTTCTCTAAAATCTCATTTGATCTCCCAACCCATATTAAAGATAGTTTTCTCTCAACCCCTACTCCTACTGGATCCTTAGAGTATGACTATCCTATTTGGAGACTTAATGACAATGGGATCTTTTCCCTAAAGTCAACCTATAAAATTCTTCTATCCTACACTCCTACTGACAATGAATTTATGTGGTTATGGGATATCGACACTCCACGTAAAATTCAATTCTTTTTATGGCAATTCCAGCACAATAGGCTTCCTTGCAGGTCCTATCTTAATACGATCGGTATAAATATTGACCCTATTTGCCCTATGTGTAAGCTTGAACCGGAATCTTTATTTCACATTTTCTGGAACTGCACCATTGCTAAAAATTTTGGACAAGTTGTAATATCACTATTAGTGCTATGAATTCTCAAAATTGGCTCAAGAATTTGAGAGAGAGTTCCCCACCTTTGAGTTCAAAATTTTATTCATGGCTAGAGTTCTTATCTTTTGCTTTGTGGGGTCTACGGCTCAACCGTAATCATAATAATATCCATAATCTTGATAATCACCTTAGTTGTACCAAAGTTCATAATAATGTAACTGAATTTAAACTACTTACATCAAGTGAACCTACTTTTGCTTGTACTAGAAATATTAAAGTTGCACGGCACCCCCTCCCCCCAATACTAACTACTTTAAGCTGAATGTTGATGGCTCTTATCATCAAAATTCTAATAAGGCTAGCATGGGTGGTGTCTTTAGAAATAGCCAAGGGGATTGGATCCTTGGTTTCCACTCATCTCTTCATGCCTTGAACCATACTCATGCTGAACTTTCAGCACTAGCTTATGGATTATTCTTAGCCCTTGATCAAAACCTCATGCCCTTAGAAATTGAAACGGACTCCACAGAAGTCCTAAACCTGCTTGAAAATCTCACTCCTAGGACTCCACAGAAGTCCTAAACCTGCTTGAAAATCTCACTCCTACTTATTTACCCTTGATCATTTACTGCAGGTCGTTGATAACGAAGCTGGGGATGCCCCTAATAAGGCATAACTTCCGTCAAGGAAACAAAGTTGCACATCTACTGGCCAAAGGAGCTCCTAGACAGTCCAAGAATCATATCAAAAATCATTATGCAATGCCACCACATTTTGTTTGTCAAGTTTTGCTGGATGATCGTGTGGGCAAATTCTTTATTTTAAAATTTTTGGATAGTACTTGTAATAATTTAGCTACTCTAGGTAATCTAAATGTTCTGAATGTTCCTCATCTACCCAGTAGGAACCTATCTCTAATTAGTAGGAACTTGTGTATTATCCAAAAAAAAAAAAAAAAGCAATGGTAAGTTTTAAAAATTGGGCCCACCAATACCACCCTCCAAGACTCCAAGCCAAGTAACTTAATTCGCCAATACAGATTCACAACTGAAAAGTTCATAGCATAATCATTAAGCTTTGATGGTTTCATTCCCATATTTGATTCGCTCTCAATCCACTTTAAACGTATTTAATTGCAGGTTGAAAATGGGTTGACCCACATAAACTCATATTTTAAATAGGTTGGTTAAATATGTGTTTAATGTGGTCGGGTTGTGTGAGTTAGAAAACTTGGGTTAAAGTTGCTACCATTATTCTCTCTATACTTTCAAAGAGTCCATCTATATCATTGGGTTGTGACATAGATGTTAGATGGTTCTTTTGTTTTTTTTTCTAAAGGCTCTATTGACACTATGGGGATATGTATATGCCATTTGGGCCTAGTATTATTATAGGGATTTATACGTGATAATTCTTTATTTGAGATTGTTCAATTATGTTGAGGCCATTAAGCCACTATCTCTAAACATTTAAGTAGAAGTTGAAATTGTATATACATCTAGTTGCATGATGATGCCAAAAATACTTTTACATGTTTTTATGTAGATGTCGTATGTGCTTTATTATGCGTATGTGATACAAGTGAGTTCATTCAATGTATGTTTGAGACACTAAATACCAGTCCCGATAACATATGTGTTTATTTACGAGTATGAAATATGTTATAACTAGATTGATATTTTTTATATATAACTTCTATAAACATATATACACGCATATATTTGTCTTATATTTTTTAAATAATTATATCATCAAATTATATTTGATAAATATGCTAGGAAAAGGAAAAAAAAGACAAAATATGGTTACAAAAAGTAGATAAGAGTTGGGAATGGTTATGTATATTTTTTAAATATTTATATCGTCAAATTATATTGGATAAATATGCTAGAAAAAAAAAAGAAGATAAAATATGGTTACAAAAAGTGGATAAGGGGTGGAAAATGTTTATGTGGGTACTAATCCCATTATTATATGTGATAATTCTTATTTTAGATTGTTCAATTATGTTGAGGCCATTAAGCCACTATCTCTAAACAGTTAATTAGGAGTTGAAATTGTATATATATCTAGTTGTATGATGATGCCAAAAATACTTTTACATGTTTTTTATGTAGATCTCGTATGTGCTTTATTATGAGTATGTGATACAAGTGAGTTCACTCAATGTGTGTTTGAGACACTAAATACCAGTCCCGATGACATATGTGTTTATTTATGGGTATGGAATATGTTAAATAGTTCTCCTGATTTGAGTTAAAGATACAGTATAATTCATAACTTTCTCTGCAATAACCCATGGTTCACTTCTCATGTTGTCCCTTCCATTTGCTTACTTTCCTATGCTCTCTGGCAATTGTGGTTATCCCGCAATGCTCAAATTTTTCAAAATACTCTTCGATTAAGCCCTGCGGCTCAAGTTTGCCTCATTAAGAACCGCGCTATCAAATTTTACTTCTTAGCTTCTCATCACAATACTACCAAACACAAATCTCCAATACCCCTTCGTTGGGAGCCACCTCCTTAGGGCCACTTCCTTCTGCAGACCGATGGGGCTGTCCACTCGACAAACTGTAGAATAGGAATTGGGGGGGGTTCTGCATTATAGTCAAGGGAACTGGGTCGTGGTTTCGCTGGAAGCTAAGGCTTAGTCTCCCCTGTCTAAGCTGAACTACTTGCTTTATTCCATGGTCTTCGTTTACTTTTTTGGCGACGGATCCGTCCAATTATCATTAAAATAAATGTCTATTTCCCTTTCTCCCATTGTTAAATACTACTCATACCTCTGTTGTATCTAAAATTATTTTTGATTGCAGGTACTTGCTCCGCAAGCTGGGTAGCCTGCCAATGTACCATACATACAGGGAGCAGAATCAAGTAGCAGATAGCTTGGCAAATTTTGGGACTACTCTGGAAGCCTCCACCCTGCTACTGTTTTTTGAAGAACCGCAAGATTTTCTGCATAGCCTTTTGGCATATGACTCCGCTGGCGGCACTGTCATTACATATATTAGCACTACTAGCACTAGTAATGTTGCAGTAATAGTGTGTACTAATAGCGTGTGTACGTAATAGTATTACTACCTTAGTTAGCTCTATTTTGTGTAATGCTACTACTAGCTCTACAGTAGACTCTATTGTTCTGGGACCGACTACTAATGTAACTGCCCACAGTGCCTCCCTGTATGCTTCGGCTAGTATAATATATTACTATCTTTTGGACCAAAAAAAAAAAAATACAGTATAGTTATGATGTCTACGTTTTTGAATTGTGCCAAAAGATTCTATGTGGTGCTAAATGTTAAAATGAAAGGTTGATAGCTTGTTAACTAATATGACAAAAATGAAGTTGTGTTCTATAATTTTCTAGCTTAGCATTATGAATATGTACTATGCTTAGTTGGGTAGACAAATAGGTTTGGTATCTACAACCTTGTACGCCTACATATTTCAAGAGAAGACCATAAGTTGGAAGCCAAAATTTTATAATAATAAACTACTCCCTCCGTTCCACAATGGATGTCCTAGTTTTCTTATTAGTCCGTTCCAAAAATAACGACATAATTCTATATTTGAAAATAATTTATTTTTAAACTCACCACTTTATCCTTAATAAAATAATTTATAGCCACATATTTATCTATGGGTTATTTTAGACCACAAATTTCAAAAATCTCCTTCCATTTCTTAAACTCTGATCCAAGTCAAACTAGGACATTCATGGTGGTGGACGGAGGGAGTATATTTGACTAACATTTTACCCTCCAAAGGTTGTCTTTTGAGTGGTAATCTTTTAAATTCTTACTCTACCTGTTGAGATATAAAGGATAACAATTCTTC
Source organism: Petunia axillaris subsp. axillaris (assembly GCA_029990575.1). Classification (NCBI taxonomy): domain Eukaryota; kingdom Viridiplantae; phylum Streptophyta; class Magnoliopsida; order Solanales; family Solanaceae; genus Petunia; species Petunia axillaris. The sequence continues at coordinate 2,499,592 of JARKNS010000001.1, read as the reverse complement.
TCAATGTGATTCTGCTGAATACTCATCCTTCCTTGAATATACAACTTCTTATTCTTTTATATAACTATTGCGATTCTTCTTACTTGTTCGGCTTCTAAACCTCTTCCATTTAATTGGGTTGAGTTCTTATTGATAAAAGAATCAAAGAGTACAACTTTGATATCTCTAGTAAGCATTGTATCCAAATTACAAAGGAACTACTTTGTCTTCCACTCTCGATCCTTGGCCTAGACTAGTATCAATTTTCCTTACCTATGCATCCCATTAATTATTCTTACACTACACAAAATTCCTCCTAAACCACCAGATGGAGATCAAGAGTTGCATGCAACCCACGAAACAACTCTTATCTCCCAGTTCCTCTACAACCAAAGAAATCATATCTTAACGGATTCTGAGGAGGACCATTCTCCAACTGTTGCTCCCAAACGCACACGCAAGTATACGTGGTCGACAAGTAATAAAGTGATAAATCGAGTATCGTTCCCACGAGGACTATTCAGACTGAATCTTAGCAAACAATTTCTTAGAAACTATTCAGGGATCTTTTCCAATGGTTAAGATTTTACTAACTAAATGCAATAATTAAAACAATTAACTGGAGTCAAGTAATAGAGAGCAATTTATGGGTTGTTATCAATAATGGAGAAACGGTCCAGGGTCAGAGTTACAAACAATCCAGTTGAGTTATCCAATTGATTCCACTTCTTAAATCCCGGGTTACTAACTGTCACGACCCAGTTTGGAACCGTGACCGGCGCTTAGGAACTAAGTCCCTAAACAAGCCTTATCAAAATTCTACAGAAAATCGGGCAGAGTTTCCCCTGTTTTTTAGGCCTATCCAAAATTTTACCTGCTTTAAAACAAACAGAAAACCAGCCAACAACCAATACTATTACGCAATAATAATAGAATACTACGTTTATTTCCAATTACTACGAGAACAATCTAACAGGGTTGTAGTAAGTCCATAGACACCAAATACTCGCAAGAGTAGCTTGTTAATGAACCATCCAACTGGTTACCCAACTAACTAAACGAATGACTAACAAATGACAAAATGAATGACTAAATCAATGACTAAATCAATGACTAAATGGAGCGACTCTAAGAGTTTCAAAGAAAGACAATAATGAATAAATAAAGCTCTTGCCCACGCGAACTAATGCGGGGCTCACCAGGATTGTCAACTCGCGACTCTAAGAATGAAGATCCTCGCCTACGGCACCTGTTGTATCTGGAAGAAAAAATATAGCGAGGAGTGAGTCGCAACTCAGTGAGTAATAACGCTTAACCACAACCTTTTTAAGTGGGGACAAGTCAAAAACATGCCAGTGTATCTTATGCAGAAATATACATATAATTTAGTTTTCGCTTTCAGAATAACAAACAGAAATCAGTCTTTTCAAGTACTTCTCGTAAACAGTAATCAATATAAAATCAGTAGCAAATCCCGTAATCACTATATTACACCGAGTATATGGGTTAGGGAGATTTCCAAGAACAAACCATGTAATCAATATAAATTCCTCCTTGAGGAAATCAGTAACGGTAAGCTAGTTCTACCTTCCCACTAGCAAGGACTGTAACGGTAATCCGGAGTATTCAAGGTGCACCAGGTCTAACGTACCCGTCGTTAGCTACGGGGTCTGTCAAGGCTCATCCCAAAATATATGTTTTCTATACAAAGTAAAGGGGCATTTCAAGTAACAGTACAATATTCCAAATAGCGGTAAAACATGTCAAGTAGCGGTAAAAATCAAATCTTCTAACGGTAAAATAATTCAAATAATTATTTCGGTACATATCTTGTAAAAGGACTTGTCCCATGCAATTCAAAATATTCAGTAACACATTTTACTTCAAAATCAAGTAGAAACCATGCAGGTTATGGAAATACAAATTGCAGTAAGGTCATCACTCACAGTACAAACGCGCGTAGCTTAAGCATATCTTCCACGGCAATCCAACACCTCGTCCAGTCAATCTATAATCACATTATATCGATCTCGTGTTAGTTTTTCTTGTTTAAGATAATTTATAACTAACATCGATTACCCATTAACCATGTCCCTATTGTGCTAGTGTATTACAATATTTCCTAGGTTTCCCCTCTCTGATTTGTTTAATAATTAGCTAACTACAATTAATAATGCTAAGAGGCTGAGTGTGGAGTAAAGGAATTAATCTTAGCCATAAATCTTAGATTTCCCTTAGCCTTCTCTGCCCAGGTAATCAAAATCTCTGAATACAAATTTTTCAAAACTTAATATTTTAATGTAACCCATTAAAATTTCATCTAAATTCATAAGGATACTCCTCATAAAGAAGTGAAATATACAATTACCTTGAGTTTCTCCTTCCTTTTCTTGCTTCTCTGAATTTTCTTTCCAACTTTTCCTTTGATTTTTGTTTCTGATTGTCTAAGTGCTTCGGCTGAAGCTTTAAGGTTCCCCTAATCCCCTTTGTTTCTCTGCGTCTGACTCTGCCAAAGTCCTATTGGGCTTTGGCTGTTTTAAATTTTTTTTTTGTTCTTTTTTTTTTTTTTGAAAAGACTATCCTGCCCTTATTTTTAAATGGGGTATTACATTCTCTCTCCCTTAAGAAATTCGGTCTCCGAATTTAAACCAAGAGCATACCTGTTGGGTGAAATAAGTGAGGATACTTGGCTCGCATATCATCTTCCATTTCCCAAGTAGCTTCCCTTGCAGTATGGTTTTTCCACAAAACTTTCACGAACACAATTTCTTTTCTCCGTAACTTCCTTATTTGGCTCTCAACTATGGCTATTGGTTCCTCTTCGTAAGATAATTTCTCATTAAGCTGTATAGTCGGTGCCTCAAGCACATGAGAACCGTCTGGTACATATTTCCGTAACATAGATACGTGGAACACAGGATGAATAAAAGATAACTCTGGAGGAAGAGCCAAACTGTAAGCAACAGCTCCAACTCGTTCAAGTATCTCATAGGGTCCTATGAATCTCGGGCTCAACTTTCCTCTCTTCCCGAATCGTGTCACGCCTTTCATAGGGGAGACTCGTAGGAACACACGGTCCCCAACTGCAAACTCCAACTCTCTTTTCCTTTTATCTGCATAAGACTTTTGCCTGCTTTGAGCTGTGAGCAATCTCTGCCTAATCAACTGGACCTTATCAATAGCTTCCTGTATCAGGTCTGGTCCTAAAACCTTTACTTCACCGACTTCAAACCATCCAATTGGAGAACGACAACGCCTACCATATAAAGCCTCGTAAGGAGCCATCTGAATGCTTGCCTGATAGCTGTTGTTATAAGCAAACTCAGCTAAAGGCAAGTAAGCATCCCAACTACCACCAAAATCAATCATGCAAGCTCTCAACATGTCCTCCAATATCTGTATAGTACGTTCAGATTGACCGTCAGTCTGAGGATGAAATGCGGTGCTAAGATCTACTCTAGTACCCAATTCTCTTTGAAAGGACCTCCAAAAGTGAGAGGTGAACTGTGATCCTCTATCAGAGATAATGGACAGTGGAACCCCATGAAGTAGGACAATTTCATTCATGTATAACTGTGCATATCTCGCACCACTGTAAGTAGTTTTAACCGGCAAAAAGTGTGCTGACTTTGTAAGCCGATCAACAATCACCCATACTGAATCATAACCTTTAAGTGTACGAGGTAGCCCAGTCACAAAATCCATGGTAACTCTTTCCCACTTCCACTCTGGAATCTCAAGCCGCTGTAGTAGTCCTGCGGGTCGCTGGTGCTCAGCTTTAACCTGTTGACAAGTCAAACAACTAGCAACAAAGTTAGCAATATCTTTCTTCATACCTTCCCACCAATACAATTGCTTCAGGTCACGGTACATCTTAGTGGATCCAGGATGTATAGTGTATCTAGAATGGTGAGCTTCCTCGAGAATAACTCGCCTTAGCCCATCAATTTCTGGTACACATAACCGGTTACCTAGTCGGAGAACCCCATTATCATCAACAATCATATTCTTGCTCTTACCAGCTAGGACTTCATCCCGATATTTGCACAATCGTTCCTCCTCGTACTGAGTGGCTTTAACACGTTCTACCAATGAAGACTTGGCTGGAACATAAGCCAATAACACACTAGAATTAGTCACGCTGAACCTGATACCTGTACCTTCGAGCCTGTGAATATCCCTGGCCAACTGTCTCTTTACAGGAGCTATATGTGCCAGACTACCCATGGACTTTCTGCTCAATGCATCAGCCACAACATTGGCCTTCCCTGGATGATATAGAATAGTGCAATCATAGTCCTTGAGAAGTTCCATCCAGCGACGCTGCCGAATGTTCAGATCTCTCTGTTGAAAAATATACTTTAGGCTCTTGTGATCAGTATAAATTTCACATGTTTCTCCATACAGGTAGTGCCTCCAAATTTTCAGTGCAAATACCACTGCAGCCATCTCCAGATCATGAGTGGGATAATTCTGTTCATTCTTCTTCAACTGTCGCGAAGCATAAGCTATCACACGACCATTTTGCATGAGAACACACCCTAATCCCACTCTCGAAGCATCACAAAATACCGTGAATCCTCCCGAACCGGATGGTAAGGCTAGAACTGGCGCGGTGGTCAAACATGTCTTGAGCTTCTGAAAACTCTGCTCACATTCATCTGTCCACTGAAACTTTGTATTTTTCTGTGTTAGCTTGGTCAACGGTACTGCTATTCTGGAAAAATCCTGCACAAAACGCCTGTAGTAACCTGCTAATCCCAGAAAGCTGCGAATCTCTGTAGGAGTGGTGGGTCTGGGCCATTTCTGCACTGCTTCCGTCTTTCTAGGATCTACCAGTATTCCATCCTTGGATACAACATGTCCAAGGAATGCTACAGAGTCTAGCCAAAATTCACACTTAGAGAACTTAGCATAAAGCTTATGTTCCCGCAATGTTTGCAGTACAACTCTCAGATGAGCCTCGTGTTCTTCTTGACTGCGAGAATACACCAAGATATCGTCAATAAATACAATGACAAATCTATCCAGAAACGGCTTGAACACCCTATTCATTAAATCCATGAATGCAGCTGGAGCATTAGTCAACCCGAAAGGCATCACAAGGAATTCATAATGCCCGTATCGAGTTCTGAAAGCTGTCTTAGGAATATCTTTGTCACTAACTCTGAGCTGATGATAACCAGATCGAAGATCAATCTTTGAGAAATGGGCAGCTCCCTGCAACTGATCAAACAGATCATCAATACGAGGTAAATGGTATTTATTACGTACCGTTACCTTATTCAGCTGTCTGTAGTCAATGCACATTCTTAGGGACCCATCCTTCTTCTTCACAAATAGCACTGGTACACCCCAGGGTGATACACTTGGTCTGATAAATCCCTTGTTCAATAACTCCTGCAATTGTTCCTTTAGCTCCCTCAACTCCGCTGGTGCCATACGATATGGAGGAATCGATATGGGTTGCGTGTCAGGTGCTACATCAATGCTGAAATCTATATCCCGCACTGGAGGTAGTCCCGGTAAATCCTCAGGAAATACATCGGTGAACTCTTGCACCACTGGAACCATTTCTAAGCTAGGAGTCACATCTCTTGTGTCTCTCACCATAGCTAAGAATGCCCAACAACCTTTCTTCACTAACTGGTGAGCTTTTACAAATGATATGACATTACACATCTCTGGAATTTGATCCCCTTTCAGAATAAAACTAGGTTCATTAGGCATCTCGAACCTAACTACCTTTGCATGACAATCGAGGGTAGCGTGGCAAGAAGATAGCCAATCCATACCCATCAGTACGTCAAAATCAACCATATCAAGTACAATTAGATTAGCTAAGGTGTCTCTACCCTCAACTCGAATCTGACAAGCACGATACACATATTCAACAAGTAAAGAATCTCCCACAGGATTAGCAACTAGAAAAGGATCATGCAATATTTCTGGCTGTCTATCAAACCTCAAAGCAAAGAATGAGGACACATAGGAGTGGGTAGATCCTGGATCAAACAATGCAAGTGCATCAAGTGTGCAAACAGAAAGAATACCTGTAACCACAGCATTTGAGGCCTGAGCATCTTGCCTAGTAAGTGCAAAAACTCTCGACTGGCCTCTACCAGCAGTCCCCTGTCCTCGATTACCCATGGCACGATCTCCGGCACCTCTGCCTCTGTTACCTCTACCAGCAGTACCTGTATTATTACGAGCAGTCTGCGTAGATGCCGCTGCCTGCACAGAAGCCTGGCTAAACTCTCTCTGAGGATGAGGGCAATCCTGTATGTGATGTCCCAACTTGCCACACCGGAAGCACCCTCCAGTCAGAACACGACACGGACCCCAATGTGATCTACCACAAGTCTGACATACTGAATCAGTAGCATATATCTGTCCAGAGCTATGATGTCCAGATGATAATGGTAGCCCTTTTGCATTATCTTTGTGAGGAGGTGCTCTAACGGATGGCTGGGAAACCAAGTTTGTCCCTGTCTGAAAACCCTGTCACTGTACCTGATTCCCTGCTCTGCGGTCTGTGCTAACTCCCTCAGTGAAAGATCCCCCAGTCTTAGCCTTCTTATAGGAATCTTTAGCTGCCCGTGATTCACGACCCCTATTTTCAATCTTTCTGGCAAGGTCGAGTGCATCAGAGTAATTCAGATTCTTCATCTGCGGAGCAACTGCATTGAATAAACGATCAACCAACCCATCAACAAACCTCTGAACCCGAGATGTTTCATTAGGCACTAAGTTAGGTGCATATCTAGCCAGCTTAGTAAACTTAGTGTTATATGTCGATACATCCATATCTGGAGTCTGAACTAATCTCTCAAACTGCCTAGCGTACTCCTTCCTCAGACTTTCAGGGAGAAAGCGATCCATGAACAACTTAGTAAACTCATCCCATGTCAATCGTGCTGCTTCTGTGGGCCTTTCTAAAAGTACAGTTTCATACCAAGTATTAGCTGTATCCTCCAACTTGTATGCTGCAAGTTCCACGGATCTCTCACTAGAACATCCAAGAGCACGCAACGCCTTAAGTGTACCATCCAAGAAACTCTGAGGATCCTCTGTAGTGTCAGAACCCGTGAACCTTGGTGGTTTCAGTTTCAAGAACTCTGGTAAGGACACTTCTCTGTTACCAAAAATCTGAGTCTGTCTCTGAGCCTGAGTCTGTGGCTGAGCCTGAGTCTGTGGCTGAGCCTGAGTCTGTGTTTGAGTCTGACTCTGAGACTGAGTCTGTGTCTGAGTCTGAGCCAGTGTAGGTGCCTGAGGTTGCGTTGGAGCAACATTCTGTTGACTAGCCCTTTCCTGTCTATCCATTCTGGCATTCAAGAGTTCAATGGACCTTTGCATAGCATTAAGTGCCTCAATAGTAGCATTCTCATATGACGGTGGAGGTGGAATATCCTCAATTTCTGGAGTAGGCTCTCTGGTAGCTCTTGTAGTAACACCAGCCCTCGTAGCAGTAGCTTGGCCTCGTCCCTGAGTATTACCTCCTTTTCTAGCCGAGGTAGATGACGGCCCAGCAGTGGAGGAATTCGGAGCAGCTCGGGCCGCCTTTTTAGATCTTGTCTTACCAGCCATCTGAGTAGTAGAATAACTAACGTTAGATTCATCTATTTAGCAGTAGTCGTCTCACACGTACGGAAGGAACAAGAAAGAAGGAAAGACACGAAACATCCTATCACGCCCTCACAGAATAACGATTATGGGAATGGCCGGCAACATAACCATAATAGAGATTCTACTACTGACGTGTGCTCCATTAGTCACAGGAATAACCTAGGGCTCTGATACCAACTTTGTCACGACCCAGTTTGGAACCGTGACCGGCGCTTAGGAACTAAGTCCCTAAACAAGCCTTATCAAAATTCTACAGAAAATCGGGCAGAGTTTCCCCTGTTTTTTAGGCCTATCCAAAATTTTACCTGCTTTAAAACAAACAGAAAACCAGCCAACAACCAATACTATTACGCAATAATAATAGAATACTACGTTTATTTCCAATTACTACGAGAACAATCTAACAGGGTTGTAGTAAGTCCATAGACACCAAATACTCGCAAGAGTAGCTTGTTAATGAACCATCCAACTGGTTACCCAACTAACTAAACGAATGACTAACAAATGACAAAATGAATGACTAAATCAATGACTAAATGGAGCGACTCTAAGAGTTTCAAAGAAAGACAATAATGAATAAATAAAGCTCTTGCCCACGCGAACTAATGCGGGGCTCACCAGGATTGTCAACTCGCGACTCTAAGAATGAAGATCCTCGCCTACGGCACCTGTTGTATCTGGAAGAAAAAATATAGCGAGGAGTGAGTCGCAACTCAGTGAGTAATAACGCTTAACCACAACCTTTTTAAGTGGGGACAAGTCAAAAACATGCCAGTGTATCTTATGCAGAAATATACATATAATTTAGTTTTCGCTTTCAGAATAACAAACAGAAATCAGTCTTTTCAAGTACTTCTCGTAAACAGTAATCAATATAAAATCAGTAGCAAATCCCGTAATCACTATATTACACCGAGTATATGGGTTAGGGAGATTTCCAAGAACAAACCATGTAATCAATATAAATTCCTCCTTGAGGAAATCAGTAACGGTAAGCTAGTTCTACCTTCCCACTAGCAAGGACTGTAACGGTAATCCGGAGTATTCAAGGTGCACCAGGTCTAACGTACCCGTCGTTAGCTACGGGGTCTGTCAAGGCTCATCCCAAAATATATGTTTTCTATACAAAGTAAAGGGGCATTTCAAGTAACAGTACAATATTCCAAATAGCGGTAAAACATGTCAAGTAGCGGTAAAAATCAAATCTTCTAACGGTAAAATAATTCAAATAATTATTTCGGTACATATCTTGTAAAAGGACTTGTCCCATGCAATTCAAAATATTCAGTAACACATTTTACTTCAAAATCAAGTAGAAACCATGCAGGTTATGGAAATACAAATTGCAGTAAGGTCATCACTCACAGTACAAACGCGCGTAGCTTAAGCGTATCTTCCACGGCAATCCAACACCTCGTCCAGTCAATCTATAATCACATTATATCGATCTCGTGTTAGTTTTTCTTGTTTAAGATAATTTATAACTAACATCGATTACCCATTAACCATGTCCCTATTGTGCTAGTGTATTACAATATTTCCTAGGTTTCCCCTCTCTGATTTGTTTAACAATTAGCTAACTACAATTAATAATGCTAAGAGGCTGAGTGTGGAGTAAAGGAATTAATCTTAGCCATAAATCTTAGATTTCCCTTAGCCTTCTCTGCCCAGGTAATCAAAATCTCTGAATACAAATTTTTCAAAACTTAATATTTTAATGTAACCCATTAAAATTTCATCTAAATTCATAAGGATACTCCTCATAAAGAAGTGAAATATACAATTACCTTGAGTTTCTCCTTCCTTTTCTTGCTTCTCTGAATTTTCTTTCCAACTTTTCCTTTGATTTTTGTTTCTGATTGTCTAAGTGCTTCGGCTGAAGCTTTAAGGTTCCCCTAATCCCCTTTGTTTCTCTGCGTCTGACTCTGCCAAAGTCCTATTGGGCTTTGGCTGTTTTAAATTTTTTTTTTGTTCTTTTTTTTTTTTGAAAAGACTATCCTGCCCTTATTTTAAAATTGGGTATTACACTAACTAACAGATTAATTGTACCCGTGAAAACCTTTCAGTTCTTCACGGTCTATGCAGGCTACTCCAATCCCTATATGTCTATGGGTTGAATCACGTGCACACATTAACGAATTCTGTAATTAGTTAAACTAGGCGAGCAAGTATATGTCTATCCTACTCACAAATTGGTTCCCCGATGCCCGGGTTCACAAACTAGTCCTATTCTTTCTTATTACGTAATTAAATTCCCTCTTTCGAGTTCAATCTAAAAACCATAGATAATGCGTAATAATCGGGCCCTGACAATTACACAAGTGAAATCAAGAAAGAATAAGTAACCCGTAATGGGATTCAATTAATGGAAATCAATCTTCAAACATCAACCTTCATGTAATACTCTAACCCTAGAACGATAGTTTTAGCTACGCATACTCATAATAACAACACAAAGATTTGGTGTAATAATGAAATAATGATGTAATAGATTAATGGAAGGAAGAAAAACCCTTGTCTTGATGTTATGAGCTCTCAAAGTTGCTCCAAAGTCTGAACTCCCATAAAAAACTAAGTAAAAGACTATTTATAGAGTTTACAAACACCTAGTAATAAGTTAGACCCAATCCTAGACGAAATAGGACATCAAAACGCGCACAAGGGGCGCTATAACGGGCGCCCCGCGCCTCGGAACGCGCTGGGAAAGACAGAACACGCCCAACTTTGGGCGCTTTGGACCTGCGGCGCATGGCAAAACGCGCTGGGGGTGCTGGCGCCTTGGGTGGCGCGGCGCGGAGCCCACAGCGCCCAGCCAAATTCCTGTTTCGTTCGCTCTTTTGCTCGCTCGTGTCGTGCCTTCGTGTGCTCGATCCAATCCTCAATCAAAATACAATCTTTTCTTGCTCAATCATGCTCTTAAAAGCTCCAATTACACTGCATAACAACCTACATACACACGACATAAAATCAGTGTAAAACCATATTCATAAACCACAAAACGAGCGAATAAGGTACTAAAACGTGAGGAAATATTAAGGAAATATAGGCATAAAATGCCAAACATCACCACCCAACACTTGAACCCTTGCTCGCCCTCGAGCAAGTCACATCTCACTTTCCAACCTAGGTAAAACAGGTCTGCCTATGACCATGGTTGATACCGACCATTGAACCAATGCACATATGACTACTATGGATCCACAAACATGCTAACAATTTACCAAAACCAAAAATATGAGAACAACCACCCCAAAATAGCTCAAATGCACAAACTCAACTTAATGCAACCATGCTCCCACAAAATTACACCTATCTACTCAATCAAAAGCCATCAACTTTACCTACTTCATGCAAACCACGTGCCCTCACCAAAATGAAGCAAGAGAGTGTCCCCCAAATATCACACACACCAATGAATATCAAGAATAGAACGGGGACAATAGCAATTGAATTCACTCACTCTCATGAAAAGTTCACATGTCACACACAACGTACCATAGGCTTGCCCGTAGTGTAGGACTCCACTAATGTAAGCTCACTCCAATCGGGATTAACTAGGACTTTAGAAAGGTCGTAATGTAGGCTAAGGGGCGGGTAGGATACATATGGTAATAGTGACTACCTCCCTAAGCACTTTAATACATCACATTCAAATTAATCACAATCCTCAACAAGCCACCCAATCAACAAGTATCACACATACACCTTCTCAACAAGTAGCATATTTTCTTTTTAAGCACACACTAGCAAGGAAGGGATATCTTTTTCTCTTTTTTCTTTTTCCACAATTTTTTCTTTTCAACTTTGCTATTTTTTTTTTCTTATTTCAATTTCATCCAACCTTGCCAATGCTTTTCACTACTTCACAATTTTTCAATTATTCCCCTTTTTTAGCTCCACTCAAAAACCTCCCAAAATCCAACCACAACTCCAAAATAACAACACAATATCAATAAAGTGCTTAAGGAGTAAAGGGCCAAAAGAGTCAATTAAGAACAAATGGGTAGGCTCGGGTGTGGGTACCAATAGAAAGGATCAAAGAAATCACAACAACAATTTTTTTTCAAGGTATATATGTAAGGGTAGGCTAACAAAAAGAAGGCCTTGTATCATTTCCCGACTAGAGCAAACCTAGGATTTCGCTTTGCACACACACGGGGCAAGTTCTAGACATTAATATGCAACATGGAGTAAATAAGAACATGCCTCACAACACACATTGCACATGATCCACACAAAAAGGTTCCATCAACAACTCTCAACTAAGCATCTAGAGTGCAACTTGTGGAAATTTAAGCACTAATGCACAAAGGATAGCAATCAAGTCAAGCAAGCGGACTCAAGCATCTCAAGGGGGTCGTTCCAATTTTTTTCTAGGTATGCATCACAATTAAAACCCAAGGACACCACAAATAGCACATGCAATCAAGTCCAAGTCCACCGGTATCAAACAAATCAAAGGCACCTAGCATTCTACCTATTCCTTTCGTCTAGGGTCACCTATACTAACTATCCTAATCCTAAAAAAATAAAAACTACCCGGTTCAAAGGTCTACCCGTGGAAAAGAACCGCGGTCATAAGAAAAACCACGGGGTGGATGACATGTACCACTAATAAAACTAAAAGGAAAATCTTTTTGGAATTTTTCATTGGTTTTCTAATTAATTTTTTTTTTCATATATTAAAGCAAGAAATAAATCAAAACAAAGTCAAGTGACAAAATAAAAACCTACGGTACATGCATCCTAACCTCAAAAAAATAGATAAAGGGTAGTTCCCCACCCCACACTTAAACTAAGCACTGTCCTCAGTGCTAAAAATAAGCAAGTGTAAGGTAAAGAAAACTTCCCTTAAGACTGTAGTCCATGGCGCTAGCATCCTCCAAGCTTCATGAGGTACTCAGACTTCCCCCATCACGTCATCAATATTATGCAAGGGTGAGGACACCCCACACTTAGCCTCGACATTACATGAACCTGCAATCCAAGAAAAAACAACAACTACATGACACTATAAATGAAATAATACAAGTACAAACTCGGGTTGCCTCCCGAGAAGCGCCTTAGTTAACGTCGTGGCACGACGACACTTTTAGCTCACTTCCAGCCTTTATGTCTTCTCTTCTTACGCCGAACCTTTGCCTTTTTCCTTTCTTTGAGAGACCCCAACTTCAACTTCACATGTGGTTCACTTTCATGTTCTTGACTGACACATTCAATCATAGAGCACTATTCAAGTTTAGCTATGTGCTCCTTCTCATTATACACCTTGAAAGTAACCTTTTCACCATGCGCTCTAACAGTCATCTCACCCAGCTCCATGTCAATAATTGCCTTCGAGGTGACCAAGAATGGTCTCCCCAAAATAATTGGAGCTTCTAGGTCCTCTTCATAATCTAGGACTACAAAATCAACAGAGAATGTAAATTTACCAACTTTTATCAACACATCCTCCAACTTACCCTCAGGGTGAGTGAGTGATCCATCCGCCATCTTGAGAGTAACTGAAGAGGGCTTGATTTCTCCTAGCCCTAACCTTTTGCAAACAGACAGAGGCATCAAATTTATGCTCGCACCCAGATCACACAAGGCACCAGTGATACTATGTCCTCCAATGGTACAAGGAATAGTAAACTTCCCAGGATCTTGAAGTTTTGGAGGTAGCTTGCTCAAGATTGTGCTACACTCCTCAACTAACTCAACTGAATCTATCTCTTGAGGCTTTTTCCTCTTGACTAAAATTTCTTTTAAGAACTTCACAAAGGATGGCATCAATTCAAACACATCAGTCAAAGGAATATTAACTTGAAGTTCTTTCAACATACTCACAAATTTTTGATACTGGGCCAGATCCTTCGATGGTATAAGTCTCTGTGGGAATGGTGGAGGTGGCAGAGGTGCCTCCTTTCTCTCTTCTTTCTTCTTTACCTTCTCCACTTTTTCAACTTTTTCTATTTCGGCTCTCTCCTCGGACTGGGTCATCAGCTCTCCACCTTCAATTAAAGTCACTGCAAGACATTGTTCAGGCTCTTTTTTAACAGTGCTTCTTTCTCCCACCAACTGTCCCAACTGGTGCTCCAAGTTCTTTTGAGCATTGGCAAGATCATGTATGGCTTGTGCATGGGCTGCAGTGTCAGCTATCATTCTTTGCTGGCCTGCCATTATTTACTTTAGCATATCTTCAACTGAACTGCTAACCTGCTGTGGTGGGGCTGGAAGTGGGTGGTAATTATTCGGGGCTCTCGTATTGCTTTGATAATACCCATTACCAAACTGGTTTTGACCCTGCAGCCTGTTTTGATTGCCCACGTAATAAACTGACTCTGGATTAGAAGAGCAAACCTCTGTAGCATGGTCTTGACCACAAACCTCACAAAAGCTCTGGAGTTGTTGCACTGGAGCCACTGGTTGCTGAGCCTTTTGCAGAGCTAACTTGCTAATTTGATTGGAAATAGCATCCATCCTCGCCCTTAGCTCTGAAACTGCATCTAACTGAGGTACCCCTGCAGGTTTCTGCGTAATAGCTCTACCATCTCCCTGCCAATCAGGATTGCTCTGCGAAAACTTGTCAAGTAAATCATAAATCTGATCAAAATTTAAGGCCAGTACTTGACCTCCAGCAGCAGCATCAACCACGATCTTAGTGTGTTGGTTCAGCCCCTCAACAAAAGTGTGTGCAACAACCTCATTGGATTGGTTGTGGTGTGGACAATCTCTCAATAGAGCTTTGAATCGCTCCCAGGCTGAATACAAGGATTCTCCTTCTAACTGTCTGAAGGACATAATTTCGCTCCTCAGCCGGGCTGTCTTGGCAGACGGATAAAATTTAGCCAAGAACTTCTTAGCCAAATCCTCCCAAGTAGTGATAGACCCAGACTTTTCAGCCTTTAACCACTTCTTTGCTGCCCCAATCAGTGAAAACGGGAACAACGTCAAGCGAACATAATCAGTAGGAACACCCGCTGGTGTATAAGTATCACTGATCTCCAAGAAGTTCTGAATGTGTTGCTGCGGATCCTCATGAAGTAATCCACCATATTGTCCAGTCACATGCAGCAACTGAATCATGCCGGACTTAATCTCAAATCCCCCGGTGATAGCGGGCTTAACTATGCTCGATGCTACTCCCTCCAGGCTGGGGAGAGCAACATCTCGCACAGCTAAAGCTTGGTCTTCTGCCATTCCTGTAGGTAAAGATCGAGCAGGACCTAATACCTGAAACAGCACAAAACTCAAAACAAAAATTAAACCTGAATAGTAAGTAATAAACTGTTCAAAAAGAAATCAGTCAATAATTAGTCCCCGGCAACGGCGCCAAAAACTTGTTGCTCCCAAACGCACACGCAAGTATACGTGGTCGACAAGTAATAAAGTGATAAATCGAGTATCGTTCCCACGAGGACTATTCAGACTGAATCTTAGCAAACAATTTCTTAGAAACTATTCAGGGATCTTTTCCAATGGTTAAGATTTTACTAACTAAATGCAATAATTAAAACAATTAACTGGAGTCAAGTAATAGAGAGCAATTTATGGGTTGTTATCAATAATGGAGAAACGGTCCAGGGTCAGAGTTACAAACAATCCAGTTGAGTTATCCAATTGATTCCACTTCTTAAATCCCGGGTTACTAACTAACAGATTAATTGTACCCGTGAAAACCTTTCAGTTCTTCACGGTCTATGCAGGCTACTCCAATCCCTATATGTCTATGGGTTGAATCACGTGCACACATTAACGAATTCTGTAATTAGTTAAACTAGGCGAGCAAGTATATGTCTATCCTACTCACAAATTGGTTCCCCGATGCCCGGGTTCACAAACTAGTCCTATTCTTTCTTATTACGTAATTAAATTCCCTCTTTCGAGTTCAATCTAAAAACCATAGATAATGCGTAATAATCGGGCCCTGACAATTACACAAGTGAAATCAAGAAAGAATAAGTAACCCGTAATGGGATTCAATTAATGGAAATCAATCTTCAAACATCAACCTTCATGTAATACTCTAACCCTAGAACGATAGTTTTAGCTACGCATACTCATAATAACAACACAAAGATTTGGTGTAATAATGAAATAATGATGTAATAGATTAATGGAAGGAAGAAAAACCCTTGTCTTGATGTTATGAGCTCTCAAAGTTGCTCCAAAGTCTGAACTCCCATAAAAAACTAAGTAAAAGACTATTTATAGAGTTTACAAACACCTAGTAATAAGTTAGACCCAATCCTAGACGAAATAGGACATCAAAACGCGCACAAGGGGCGCTATAACGGGCGCCCCGCGCCTCGGAACGCGCTGGGAAAGACAGAACACGCCCAACTTTGGGCGCTTTGGACCTGCGGCGCATGGCAAAACGCGCTGGGGGTGCTGGCGCCTTGGGTGGCGCGGCGCGGAGCCCACAGCGCCCAGCCAAATTCCTGTTTCGTTCGCTCTTTTGCTCGCTCGTGTCGTGCCTTCGTGTGCTCGATCCAATCCTCAATCAAAATACAATCTTTTCTTGCTCAATCATGCTCTTAAAAGCTCCAATTACACTGCATAACAACCTACATACACACGACATAAAATCAGTGTAAAACCATATTCATAAACCACAAAACGAGCGAATAAGGTACTAAAACGTGAGGAAATATTAAGGAAATATAGGCATAAAATGCCAAACATCACCAACCTATGCCCTAGCTATGGAAACAGATCAAATTCCAATATCCCAGCAGATTAACTTAAAATTTATGATCCATGGAAGTAATCCTCGATAGTAAAGTTACCGAGAAATTAGTCACCAATATCTCAAGCAAAACATTTCTGAATTATGAAAACCAAGTGAAAATTATTCCTTAATTGATCTAGGGTCTCATTTCCTTATTGTAGAACTCCTCAAAGCGAAAAATATGTGCAAAACACTTCATTGTGCGGCATGTTTTATTAAGAATGTTTTTTATTGGTCCGAAAATGAAACTAAATTTCATGGCCTCAAAAGTAAAAATTAATTATTCTGTTGTTTGGATTAGTTTTTCCCAACTTCCAATAGAATTTTTTGATGATTCTATTATAAGAAAAATTGAAAATAATCTGGGTCGACTCTTGAAAGTGGACACATGCACCTACTCTACTCTTGGAGAAAGATATGCACGAATATGCATAGAAGTGAAAATTGATCTCTCAGTCCAGATTCACATCTATATTGGAGACCATAAGCAAACTACACTTTACAAATGTGAAGGTCTATTATATTACGAAAATAATATGTGACCATACCTTTCTTGGCACTAATGATCATACCGAGGGTAATTTAGTTATTTCACTAGGGAATTAGAGGTATAATGGTCACTTCCACGCGTTATTAGCCTCGTTATAACCTCATCCTAATTACTACCGTTAACGCTAACCATGCTTAGTGTAATTATTAGTTTGGCTGTTCAATGCATGGAAGAAATAAAAAAAAGGAGCACGCCTGAATTTTCTTAACATGGAAGGAAAAAAAAAAAAGGCACGCCTGTATTTCTTTCTTTTTAATACTTAACCAAGTATATACACCTCCAATACCATATAAAGTACTCCTACACATTATGGAAAAAACCTTCCCAAATATGTCTTCCCAAATTATGTATAAGAGGGGCTTATGTCATGAATCCCTAAAAGAAACTTACACCTTCTCTCTCATTTTTCGTCATTTCGATATCATTTAGAGCTTCATCTTCTTTATTTCCATCTTATTTCAAGTATGAAGAAACCTAAGTTTTATGTTGTGTATCGTGATAGGAGGCCAGGTATATACCTTTTATGGTCTGAGTGTTCATATGTGAATAATGGTTTGAAGGGAAGCTACTTCCAGTCATTCCAATCTTATGAGCAAGCCTTTGAAGCTTACAAAAACTACCAGAAGGATTGTGGAATTGAAGGACCATCTGGGAGGGAAGGTTCTACAAGTCGATATGTTTTGGATGTTATAGTAGGAAGTTTGTTTGCTCTTTTTCTTGGTTATCTAGCAGTTCGTATTTATGCGCATGTGTACTCTTTTGTGATGAATGATAAATGAACTTGATGGTGTCTATGTTCTTGAATTATAATCAAACATCTGTGTAATAGAAGACACTTGTTGATTATCTATATCTTTATTTTAAATTAAGAATCATAGTTATTTGTTAGTAATGTTCACAAAACACACAGCTTAATGCTCTGTTTTTTCAAAATTTCCAGACCTTCAATTAAGGGACAATGCAGGGGATGAATCATATGATTGGAGGTTGTTGCTCCCAACGCACACGCAAGTATACGTGGCCGACAAGTAATAAAGTGATAAGTAGAGTATCGTTCCCACGAGGACTATTCAGACTGAATTCTAGCAAACAATTTCCTAAAACTATTCAGGGATCTTTTTCCAATGGTTGAGAATTTACTAACTAAATGCAGTAATAAAAATAAGTAATTGAAATCAAGTAACAGAGCAAATTCTACGTTGTTATCAATAAAAGATGACGGTCCCGGGTCAGAGTTACGAACAATCCAGTTGAGTTTTCCAGTTGATTCTACTTCTTGATTTCCTAGATTGCTAACTACAGGTTAAATGTACCCATGAAAACCTTTCGATTCTTCACGGTCTATGCAGGCTACTCCAATCCCTATATGTCTATGGGTTGAATCACGTGCACGCATTAACGAATTCTGTAATGAGTTAAACTAGGCGAGCAAGTATATGTCTATCCTACTCACAAATTTGTTCCCCGATGCCCGGGTTCACAAACTAGTTCTATTCTTTCTTATTGCGTAATTAAATTCCCTCTTTCGAGTTCAATCTAAAAACCATAGATAGTGTTCAATTATCAGGCCTCAATAATCAAACAATTATGATCAAGAAAGAATAAACAATCCATAATGGTAAATCAATATATAGAAATCAACTTTCAAACATCAACCTTCATGTATTTACTCTAACCCGAGAACAAACAAACTATAGAATTAAAGAGAAGAATAAGAAAAAGAGAGAAAGAACTTGTGTAGAAGACATCTAGGGCTCCTCCCCTCTCCTCCAAAACTTGCTCCAAAGGTCTGAACTCCCATGAAAAACTAAGTAAAAGAGTATTTATAGAGTTTACAAACACCTAGTAATAAGTTAGACCCAATCCTAGACGAAATAGGAAGTTCAAAAATGCTCCAGGGGCGTTATAATGGGCGCCCCGCGCCCCCGAACGCGCGCCCCAAGGCAGACCCCGTCAAACTTTGCACGCTATGGCTCTGCGCCGCGCAGCCAAACGCGCCAGAAGCTGGGCGCGGCGGCTGGCGCGGCGCGCCCCCTGTGGCGCCCAGCCAATCTGCTTCGTTCCTTGCTCTTTTGCTTGCTCGTGTCGTACCTTCGTGTGCTCGATCCAATCCTTAATCAAAATCCAATCTTTTCTTGCTCAATCATGCTCTTAAAAGCTCCAATTGCACTGCATAACAACCTACACACGCACGACATCAAATTAGTGTAAAACCACATTCATAAACTATCAAACGAGTGCAAAACAAGCTCAAACATGCGGAAATATTAAGGAAATATAGGCATAAAATGCCAAACATCACCACCCCACACTTGAACCTTTGCTCGCCCTCGAGCAAGTCACATCTCACTTCCCAACCTAGGTAAAACAGGTCTGCCTCTGACTATGGTTGATACCGACCATTGAACCAATGCACACATGACTACTATGGATCCACAACATGCCAACAAATTATCAAAATCAAAAATATATAAACAACCACCCCAAAATAGCTCAAATGCACAAACTCAATTTAATGCAACCATGCTCCCACAAAATCACATCTATCTACTCAACCAAGAACCATCAACTTCACCTATTTCATGCAAACCACGTGCCCTCACCAATATGAAGCAAAAGAGTGCCCCCCAAATATCCCACACAACAATAAATATCACGCATAGAATGGGGCAATAACCAATGAACTCACTCACTCTCATGAAAATCTCACACGTCACACGCAATGTACCATAGGCTTGCCCGTAGTGTAGGACTCCACTAATGTAAGCTCACTCCAATCGGGATTAACTAGAACTTTAAAAAGGTCGGAATGTAGGCTAAGGGGCGGGTAGGATACATATGGTAATAGTGACTACCTCCCTAAGCACTTTAATACATCACAATTTAAATTAATCATCAATCTCATCAAGCCACCCAAATCAACAACTTCTACACATACACCTTCTCAACAAGTAGCAATTTTTCTTTTAAGCACACACTAGCAAGGAATGGATATTCTTTTCTCTTTATTTCTTTTTCCACAATTTTTTTTTTCAACTTTGCTCTTTTTTTTTTTTTTTTCTTATTTCAATTTCATCCAACCTTGTCAATGCTTTTCACTACTTCACAATTTTTCAATTATTCCCCTTCTTTAGCTCCACTCAAAAACCTCCCAAAATCCAACCACAACTCCAAAATAACAACACAATATCAATAAAGTGCTTAAGGAGTAAAGGGCCAAAAGAGTCAATTTAGAACAAATAGGTAGGCTCGGGGTGTGGGTGCCAACAAAAAGGATCAAAGAAATCACAACAACAATTTTTTTCAAGGTATATATGTAAAGGTAGGCAACAAAAGAAGGCCTTGTATCATTTCCCGACTAGAGCAAACCTAGGATTTCGCTTTGCACACACACGGGGCAAGTTCTAGACACCAATATGCAACATGGAGTATAATAAAAATATGCCTCACAACATACATTGCACACGATCCACACAAAAAGGCTCCATCAACAACTCTCAATCAAGCATCTAGAATGCAACTTGTGGAAATTTAAGCACTCATGCACAAAGGTTCACAATCAAGTCAAGCAAGCGGACTCAAGAATCTCAAGGGGGTCGTTTCATTTTTTCTAGGCATGCATCACAATTAAAACCCAAGGACACCACAAATAGCACATGCAATCAAGTTCAAGTCCACCGGTATCAAACAAATCAAAGGCACCTAGCATTCTACCTCTTTCCTTCGTTTAGGGTCACCTATACTAACTATTCTAATCCTAATAAAAATAAAAACTACCCGGTTCAAAGGTCTCCCCGTGGAAAAGAACCGAGGCCATAAGAAAAACCACGGGGTGGATGACATGTACCACTAATAAAACTAAAAGGAAAATCTTTTTGGAATTTTTCATTGGTTTTCTAATTTTTTTTTTCATATATTAAAGCAAGAAACAAATAAAAATAAAGTCAAGTGACAAAAGAAAAATCCTACGGTACATGCATACTAACCTCAAAAATAGATAAAGGGTAGTTCCCCACCCCACACTTAAACTAAGCACTGTCCTCAGTGCTAAAAATAAGAAAGTGCAAGGTAAAGAAAACTTCCCTGAAGATTCTAGTCCTTGGTGCTAGCATCCTCCAAGCTTCCATATAGTATGAGGTACTCAGACTTCCCTCATCAGGTCATCAATATTGGGCAAGGGTGAGGACACCCCACACTTAGCCTCGACATTACATGAACCTGCAATCCAAAGAATCACCCAAAGTAATATACAACTATAAAAATACTAATAAAAATAAATAAAAGTAAAGCAAGCAAATTGAGTTGCCTCCCAAGAAGCGCCTTAGTTAACGTCGTGGCACGACGAAGACAACTTCATCACTTTTGTCTCCACCTTGAACTAATGAATTGAATCCCCAACTTTGCCTCAAGTTTACAACTATGGTATTGGGGTGGTGGCAAAAATACAACAGGACCAAGCAAACAATGCCGCATTTTGCACTTCTTAGCCTTTAAATGAGGGATGTCGTTTTGTCTCCTCGGCATCACAAACTCTAAAATATAGGCACCTTGTTCCTCCTCCTTTTGTTTCTTCATAGGCTCGGGTGGCTCAATTTTCATGTCACCATCCAAACACAATGTTGAAAAATGATTGGAATGAGGTCCAATGCGCTTCAATTCTAAAGTTGCATTACTTTTGACACCCTCACTTGCACAAACACTAGAGTCCTCACCTATGATGTTTTCTATTTCCTCACTTGACTCTAATGTGATTTCCTCAACCTTGGCATCATCAACTGCTATTGGGTCGAATGGTAGGAATTCCACTTTTTGCTCCTCAAATTGGCTTCTAAGCTCTTCTATCTCAATTCTACTATTTACGACAACTGATAATTGGGCTTCAAACACCTCAACCATATCACTCAAATTCTCCTCCAATTCGTGAATAGTCAAGCCAAATTCGTCGATCTCTTGCCTGAGCACAACCCTTTCTTCCATAAATTACCTCTTCATATTTGTAATTTCACTCCTGAAATCCCCATAAGCTTCTAAGAGTTTGGCTTGCTCCATTAGCCAAGTTTCGCTAACAACCTGCACTTTATCGCTCCTGTCAAACTCACTAACATCATTAGAATCATCACAACAATTATTGGGGGAAGGAGCATGACACTTAGGACAATCATTCCACCGACCACCACACAATTTACAAAAATTCCAATCAAAGGTGGTAGAAAATTCACATAACCAGTCTCGCAGGGTTGGAAGACTCGGACAATATTCCCAAAAGTGATGTCCTCCACAAAGTAGACAAGAATCAATAAAATTTGAGCAGCCATCATTCAACCCACTTTCATTAAAAGATGCCATGTAAACTAGTAATACAATAATAAACTAAAAATAAAATAAAAAAAAATTAACATGAATAGAAAATAATAAATTGTTCAAAAAGAAAACAGTCAATTTAGTCCCCGGCAACGGCGCCAAAAACTTGTTGCTCCCAACGCACACGCAAGTATACGTGGTCGACAAGTAATAAAGTGATAAGTAGAGTATCGTTCCCACGAGGACTATTCAGACTGAATTCTAGCAAACAATTTCCTAAAACTATTCAGGGATCTTTTTCCAATGGTTGAGAATTTACTAACTAAATGCAGTAATAAAAACAAGTAATTGAAATCAAGTAACAGAGCAAATTCTACGCACTCCTGAAATCCCCATAAGCTTCTAAGAGTTTGGCTTGCTCCATTAGCCAAGTTTCGCTAACAACCTGCACTTTATCGCTCCTGTCAAACTCACTAACATCATTAGAATCATCACAACAATTATTGGGGGAAGGAGCATGACACTTAGGACAATCATTCCACAGACCACCACACAATTTACAAAAATTTCAATCAAAGGTGGTAGAAAATTCACATAACCAGTCTCGCAGGGTTGGAAGACTCGGACAATATTCCCAAAAGTGATGTCCTCCACAAAGTAGACAAGAATCAATAAAATTTGAGCAGCCATCATTCAACCCACTTTCATTAAAAGATGCCATGTAAACTAGTAATACAATAATAAACTAAAAATAAAATAAAAAAAAATTAACATGAATAGAAAATAATAAATTGTTCAAAAAGAAAACAGTCAATTTAGTCCCCGGCAACGGCGCCAAAAACTTGTTGCTCCCAACGCACACGCAAGTATACGTGGTCGACAAGTAATAAAGTGATAAGTAGAGTATCGTTCCCACGAGGACTATTCAGACTGAATTCTAGCAAACAATTTCCTAAAACTATTCAGGGATCTTTTTCCAATGGTTGAGAATTTACTAACTAAATGCAGTAATAAAAACAAGTAATTGAAATCAAGTAACAGAGCAAATTCTACGTTGTTATCAATAAAAGATGACGGTCCCGGGTCAGAGTTACGAACAATCCAGTTGAGTTTTCCAGTTGATTCTACTTCTTGATTTCCTAGATTGCTAACTACAGGTTAAATGTACCCATGAAAACTTTTCGATTCTTCACGGTCTATGCAGGCTACTCCAATCCCTATATGTCTATGGGTTGTATCACGTGCACGCATTAACGAATTCTGTAATGAGTTAAACTAGGCGAGCAAGTATATGTCTATCCTACTCACAAATTGGTTCCCCGATGCCCGGGTTCACAAACTAGTTCTATTCTTTCTTATTGCGTAGTTAAATTCCCTCTTTCGAGTTCAATCTAAAAACCATAGATAGTGTTCAATTATCAGGCCTCAATAATCAAACAATTATGATCAAGAAAGAATAAACAATCCATAATGGTAAATCAATATATAGAAATCAACTTTCAAACATCAACCTTCATGTATTTACTCTAACCCGAGAACAAACAAACTATAGAATTAAAGAGAAGAATAAGAAAAAGAGAGAAAAAACTTGTGTAGAAGACATCTAGGGCTCCTCCCCTCTCCTCCAAAACTTGCTCCAAAGGTCTGAACTCCCATGAAAACTAAGTAAAAGAGTATTTATAGAGTTTACAAACACCTAGTAATAAGTTAGACCCAATCCTAGACGAAATAGGAAGTTCAAAAACGCTCCAGGGGCGCTATAATGGGCGCCCCGCGCCCCCGAACGCGCGCCCCAAGGCAGACCCCGTCAAACTTTGCACGCTATGGCTCTGCGCCGCGCAGCCAAACGCGCCAGAAGCTGGGCGCGGCGGCTGCGCGGCGCGCCCCCTGTGGCGCCCAACCAATCTGCTTCGTTCCTTGCTCTTTTGCTTGCTCGTGTCGTACCTTCGTGTGCTCGATCCAATCCTCAATCAAAATCCAATCTTTTCTTGCTCAATCATGCTCTTAAAAGCTCCAATTGCACTGCATAACAACCTACACACGCACGACATCAAATTAGTGTAAAACCACATTCATAAACTATCAAACGAGTGCAAAACAAGCTCAAACATGCGGAAATATTAAGGAAATATAGGCATAAAATGCCAAACATCAGAGGTGTTTGATCATTAGACCACATTTGTTAACTGTTAAAAGTCTTGTTCTAATGAAAATAACGAGTGGTATGTGATTAGACGTTAAATTAAGGGACAATGCAGGGGATGAATCATATGATTTGAGGTGTTTGATCACTAGACCATGTTTGTTAACTATTAAAAGTCTTGTTCTAATGAAAATAATGAGTGCTGTGTGATTTCAGACGTTAAATTAATAGACAATGCAGGGGATGAAACATATGATTTGAGGTGTTTGATCATTAGACCATGTTTGTTAACTGTTAAAAGTCTTGTTTTAATGAAAATAATGAGTGTTATGTGATTTCATATCAACAAAAATAACGAGTACAAGTGATTGTTCTATAATAACCAAGAAAATAACGAGTACAGAGGACAAATAAAAGTTCATTAAGATCATACAGCTGATTGTTCCAAATCTAACCAAAAAAGCTAAATAAACATACACATTATGGTTCGAAATCCACATGATGCATTTCAACTGCAAATCTCTCTAAAAATTTATGAATCATGTTCTCGTTCAAACCCTCAATACATTGACCAGCCATAACAACGTTGATGAATTTCAAGGCATAAACAACACATGATTCAGCTCTTTCGACTTGTGGGAGACCCTCGACATACCTAACCTCCCATGGCTTGGCTAATTTATCTCGAGGCAAATGGTCAAATTTTTCTGAGGATTTGAGCAACCTTGGAAACATCTTGCTGATAGGCACTATCAATTCTAAAGCATCCCTTCTGTAATCTTTGCGATTGCAGTCATAAATCTCAATCGCAGCATCATCAATGAGAAAAATAAGGGTGGCATAGTGCTTGTTTTCAATGTTCCACAAGCAAAATAGCCTTTTTGCTTCTATCCAAGGCTTACCATATGGAATTGGGTAAGCACCAACAACATATTTCAGTACATCGCTTCAAATTCGTATTGTTGTATCACATCTTTAATGTCTTTATCCTTTGCAGTAATGGTAATAACAATCTTACTGTAGATCTCACGCAGATTTTGACATAAAGATGCATCGATAATGACGTCCCCTGAATTGTAGTACTTAGAGTAATCTTACATACTTCTTCGCATCAACGCCATTATTTCTTTCAGGTGCTGCACAAAGATGTAAAATACGTATCACCAAATTCACACATCAAGTAATATAAATTAATTTTAATAATAAAATATGCACCCGACTTATATGAATTTAACTTATATTACTTTCCAACCAAGCACCAATTCTGGTCAACTCCTTGAACCATTTCCAGTCGCGTTTCATGCAAACACCCACATATAGTTCACTGGGCTTACTCCTCAGCAAGGAAAGGAATGCTCTCCTCTTCTCTCTATCAACAGGTTTGTAAAGATCAATTTCTATTAAATTACTCTTCTTTGGCCTTGATATTTGTTTCCTTTTCAGCACCCTCCACTTTCTTCTCACATACACTGCATACGCTCGCATCATTTTTCTCATTAAGCTCTTGTAATCTTTTAAGAAGGTCAACATTGAGAGCCTCGACACTTTGTACTCTTTCTAGCAACTGCATTTGCAGTTGTTGATCAGTGTCACACTGTGTGCAAATTCCAGTGCCACTTGAGGCCTCAACAACATCACTTACGCCAGCTCTATCTCCAGCCTCTTCCTCCAGCTTCTCCTAGAAAAGCATCACTTCCACCACCTCTATCTTCAGTCTCTTCCACTCCAACATCTCCTAAAAATCATCACTTCCACCACCTCTATCTCCTGCCTCATCTACTCCAATATCTTCTACAAAAGCATCACCTACACCACCTCTATCTCCATGCTCTTCTACACCACCATATTGTGTTTGTAAAGAACTCTCATCCATTCCAGTTGTATGTTGTGATGGTTGGGACAGTTGAATGTCTTGCTCCACAGCATGTGCCTTTGTTATTGCTGTCGCCTCTTCCAACTCTTTCCTCAATCTATCAATTTTTTCATCAGGTACATCAGGAAGTCGCCTAAATTCCCTCAAAGAAACTAGTTATGATTCCCGAAAAGTAGGGACAAGAAACGGATGCACCTCCGTCTGTAGTTAACAAATATAAAAACATTAACAAGCATAGGATCAAATGAAAAGGAAAATCAAAAGTAAAAATTTTTTTAGCTTACATCTACATGGTCACCTTCACATACGCCAAATGGATCAATTTCTTGCCACCACAACACCGTTTTTTAACACTGCCACTTTAGCATCTTTGGCACCTTGGGCACATATTCTTTATGATTAATACTTCCAATTAAAGGTATAGCTTCATAAATCTAAGCCTTATATTGAAGAATTAAAATCAGTCCATCATACCAACTTATCAATTCAAACACACACAAGAACAAGAAAAAATCAAAGAAATTAGAAAGATTTATACCAGGAAGACATAAGAGAAACCAAGATCTGCAACTTATAAACGGGAGTGATATTGTCATTATCTAACAGAAGTTTGGGCTTATTCTTCAGCTCTTCAACAAAAATAAAAAGGTTACAGTGGCCCATGGATAGCTCCCAAAGAATTGTAAATCGTCTGCAAATATTATCCAACTATTCTCCACAAACTTGTTGTTAGGGGGTCCCATCAGTACCATATGCACAAACCAAACCATGCTCATCTTGAACTTCTCCTAAAGTGTCAAAGTCATCGGACTCTATTCTCGTCTCAAGGTCTGGCCCCGTTATTTTCTTTTTACCATTAAGTACTCTTTTCAAAAATGCGCGAGCATTGCCGCATTGCAAGAGCAAATTGACCTCTTCTTCTGAGGGCCTACCCCAGCATTCAAGACCAGTCACGATCACATATTCTCTCAATCCAAAACAAAGTGGCTTGTCGTTGAATATAAACCATATCTCGTGTCGCTTCTTGCAGTCCTTTATTTCATAGATAAGGATATTGTAAACTAGCTCTCCATTGAATTTTCATTTGGTAGTCATGTCTAGGAACTGACCAAAACAACTTGCCTCGAAGTCTTTATATATATTATGTTTCTTTAACAACACTTTAAAGTCATCAAATTTTTGCAACGGGCACCTTTGGGTTGTTCTCCCTGGGGCAGGACCATATTTATCAAAAGGTGTCCTGAATCGGTAAGAGGATATGTCAATTTGCGTCAGGTATTGAGGGTTTATCAAGATCCTCTTCATTAACATATTCTTCCTATATATTATGAGGAACCACAAATGATTCTATAAACTAATTTAATCAGTAATCGTTCGATTAAACAACAAAACAAAGAGAAAGCATTTTCTTTACATAAGCCTTGAAAAAAATACCTCATGGACAAGCCTTTCTACTTCCTGCATAATGATATCTTCTCTGTTGTCATCTCCACGATCTTTCTCCAGTCAGTTTTCTCCATTTTCTTCTTGTCTAGTTTCTTTTACTCCATTTTCATTTTCTTTTTCACCATTTTCTTCCTCACCACTTTCTTCCTCCCTACTTTCTTCCTCTTCTATTTCTTCCTCTTTCATTTCTTCGTCTCCAGAGTTAGGAACGCACTTAGAATCATCACTTGAAGATTCTTCAACTACTACAGGCTTCTTCCTTTTTCTATCCTTCACATCGCTTACAGAAGGTTTACCGGCGGATTGTATTTTGACTATGCTTCTTGATCTTGTATATGGATGGCGTAAAGGTTTTGCAGGTTCTGCGTATAACAACTTCCCTTTTCGGGACACCTTCTTACCCATACTGAGTGGGTTCTTAGTCCTGGCCATAATCGTCTATTAGGATTTAGACACTCAAATTTTGGTGTTTTTAGCAGAGGATGGAGATGAAACGGTGGAGAGAAAGTTAGGGTTGAGGTTCAAATTTGGAGAGGGAATAATGATTTATACATTTTTTAGGGAATTCTAAGTCATAATTTGTTTAATTTTCCTTTCAAATTTGAGGGAGGGAAGATACATTTTGAAATTTTTCAGTAACTCTTGTTACTCTTAGTTTGTTTAATTTAAACAATTGGGGAAAATCAACCAAATATTGTTGTAATTAATATACATAATTTTTTTTTGCACAGTTACCTTTAATGAAATTGAATTAAAACTAAATTATAACTTGAAATATTTCAAAAAACAACATTTGATTAAATATAATGTACATATATTTTAATAATATAAAATAAATTATGTATTAACTAAAAAAGTAGGGAATTAATTTAAGAAATTACGGGCTAATATATAAATGTCAATATATTATCAAGAATAAATACATATGTAACATTATTAAACAAGCCACATGCTGAACATGCTTTATGTAATAGAACAAGACGGAGGACTTAGAGAAGTTGTAAGTATTTTTTGTCGACCCCTTGTGTGAAATCTCCGGATAATTTTTGGTTTTAGTGTCAACTAAAGCCATTTTAGACATTCCCCCATGTTTTTAGCCTTGTTTGATGGATCAATGAATAATAGACTTAAAAAATTACTAATAGTGCTGCCTGATGGGTCAATGAAGGAATTAGCTAACACAACCCAAATTTTGGACTAGGCCGTGCGGGCACCCGACTACCTCCTCTAGACCTGTCGGGCGAACCCTATCAACTGAATCAATTCAAATGTTGTAAAATTTACTTGGGAACAGTAAAAAATTATCCAAGCTAACCAGAATGACATAAGACTAATTCAAGATAACCCATCGGAACACACACACACACACACACACACACACACATATATATATATATGAAGGGCATAAACGCAAGCTGCCTGAATAAACACATCTAACTACCCAACATTATAGGTTTAGAGATTTTCAGATCAGACATCTAAGGAAATCCAAGAAAATATATACATCTCTCGAAGGAAGCAAAATATTACATAACTAGAACACCTATAACTGGTAGCCTTTATGAACAAGCTAGCTCACCATAGACAGCTGAGATTGCCTCGCTCCTCACTCGCGATGCTGGCTGGGCCTTGGAGCAGAATCTGCTGAAATGAAAAGACACAACAAGGAATCAAAGGGGGAGTGAGTCATAAGGACTCAATAAGTGAGGAGTAACTAGTTATCTCGAAGGATAGATAAGCTGGTCCTAGGAACATAAATAATAGCAACCAAACAGATAAGCCAAGCACAAATAATTGATGCAAAAATTTCATATAATATGCAACACACCAATAAGATATGAAATGAATGAGTCATGATGCAATGGGGTCACATGTGCCCGAATCTATTTCCGACATGGGACTTTCATTGACTACCAGGATATACATGCAATAATAATTCTTCACCGGCGCAGGATTCTCATCATCTACTGAGAAGTACATGCAATAAAAACCCTTCACTGGCGCGGCACTCTCATCGTCTACCGGGAAATATATTTCATAGTCATAACTAGAGTACAACACCCCTACTTTCAATGAAATATAAAATCAATGTCACAACATATGATGTACAACATAGACCCTAAGCTAAGGCGTAAGAAGTACGCCTATCGACAGCTAACACGTAAAGAACCCGTGGTAGAATATCCACAAAAATGGATATAATCACTTACCTCTATCTGAAGAAGCAGCCCACTACTCAACAATCATTTTTCCCTGCTGAATCTCCTCCAAACGTTCTCTCTCTATTAAAGACATAATACAATTAATACCAAAGCTATCGGTTAAATATTCCCAACCTAAAGCTAAAATGGTTAAGAAGTCAATTTAAAATTTAATGCCGGGCTCACGAAGTCAAACCCAAAAATCAAACTCACAATCGTGTTATCCAATAACACCCAAGTCTAAGTATATCCTCAAGTACCCATTTGAGCTCTCCAATCTTAATATTTTCACAAGAAATTATGGAACTAACACGACCCAAATTCTGGCTAGGCCGTGCAGTCACCCGACATCCTTCCCTAGACCCATCAGGCGAACCCTTACCAATTGAATTTGGAAAATAAAGATAAATTCAACTCCTAAATAAGAACAAGACTTAGATAAAGCACAGATATACTGATACCTCTAAGCTGTACAAAAGAAATTACAGCTGACTACCCAACATACTAGGTTTAGAGCTATCCAGACTAGACATCTAAGAGTACAAAAGAATGCCAACACCTCCTGATGGGAGCAAAATACAACTGGAATAGTAAATATAAAATTGGTGGTCCGAATAAAAGCAGGCTCACCTTGACAGCTGAAGCCGTCTTCGATTCTTAACAATGTGGCGAACTCAATCCTGGAGCGAACCTGCCGGAATGAAATAAATAAACAAGAAACAAACAACAAACAAGGGTGAGTCAAAAGGCCTTTTTAAGTGGGGCAGACTAGCCACCTTAAAGAATAAGATAGCTAGCCAGGGAAAAGGAAAGCAGATAAACCAAATTCACCTAATCTGAACCACAAAAGGCAAAGTCAGATAATAATGGGAAATGCGTATAGAATCATAAACTCACAAACAACCAGGAACATAAGATAGATTGAACATATAGGTATCCCGGACATATCAACAATCAGAAATACATCTTACTGTATGTAAATACTGTTGCGGCGTACAACCCGATCCATATAGTTATACTGTTGCGGCGTGCAACCCGATCCATATAGTTATACTGTTGCGGCGTGCAACTCGATCCATATATTTATACTCCTACGGCGTGGAACCCGATCCATATATTTATACTATTACGGCGTGCAACCCGATCCATATAGTTATACTGTTGCGGCGTGCAACCCCATCCATATATTTATACTATTACGGCGTACAACCCCATCCATATATTTATACTAATGCAGCGTGCAACCCGATCCATATAGTTATACTGTTGCGGAGTGCAACCCGATCCATATATTTATACTGTCACGGCGTGCAACCTGATCTATATATTTATCAATAGACATAATAATAAACACACAATCTACTACACATATCATCGGTGCGGGACTCTCATCGACTACCGGGAAGTATATGTCAAGCTCACAATCAGAGTGCAATGCTTCTAATGCAATATCAATAACAAGACA
Organism: Petunia axillaris subsp. axillaris; assembly: GCA_029990575.1. Classification (NCBI taxonomy): domain Eukaryota; kingdom Viridiplantae; phylum Streptophyta; class Magnoliopsida; order Solanales; family Solanaceae; genus Petunia; species Petunia axillaris. The sequence continues at coordinate 2,468,295 of JARKNS010000001.1, read as the reverse complement.
TAACATATAATATACAATGTAAATCAAAAGCTAAGTCGTAATAAGTACGCCTATCGGCAGCTACACACGTAAGGAACACGTGGTAGAAAATCCACAATGCCAAATGCCTCCAAAGAAATGGATATAATCACTTACCTTTTTCCAAAGTTAGCATTGCTATTAAACAAATGCTTTGTCCTTTGGATTCACTGCCAAATGATCCTGCTCTATTCAATAAGCAGAAAAATATATCAAATAAGGCTAAAGGCTTCATTCCTTACATCTTAGAACAATCCGATTAGGAACCGATACCCTATTCGCATACGCAATACGCAGGCCAGGCCTCTATACTAGATTCAAAGTCACATAACCAAATCCTAAATAAATTACATTTACGGGTTGCCCATAACTCCGTGAATTCGAATATATAATCAATTTCATTATCGGGGTCCAGTTAACCCTTTAAACTATCAATTTAACTTATTAGAACGATGTCTAATATCCCCCATTTCTACCGTAAAAATATATTCAAACACACGTAATAAACTAAAGTAATGAATTAACATCATTACCTGAATGTTTCGGACTGAAAATTCTACAATTTTCCTTCTCCTTTTCCTTTCCTTTTTCTCTTTTTCTGCAATTTATTCGTTGTTTTCCTTTTTCTGTATCGTTCCTTATTTCTTGTTCTCTTTTATGTTTTGGAAAGCAGCCCACGACCTCTTCTTTCCTTTTTATCCTTTTCTTTTTTCTTTTCTATTTTGTTTTCGTGACGAAAATTAAAACGGAACTCTATGAAACTCGGAATAATCCCAAATTTCTCAAGCAAGTTATACAAAATTTATGTGACGTGCCCGCTAAGGCGGATCTCAAATCGGATTCCCGAAGCTCAAGATACGAATTAAACGGAAAAGATCAAATTCTTAACTTTCGGCATTTTAGCGGAAACTATCTGAACGACATCAAAATTCACATTCAAAAATTTACTCAGGTCACAAATGACCATACAAACCTAACGACGTTTTCGGATTTTGAATCAGAGCCCATTCGCCAAAAATCGAGCTCGAAAACCTCTTTTTATGATTTATCGTCAATAGAAACTGAAACCTTCTTCTGATACCTACCAAACGAGATCCGATTTAGTTCAAATTTTACAGGCAGGTCCTAATGGACCTTACAAAGATTTTAAAATTATCGGCACGCTAATCGCAATCCTAACTTCCGAAACAACAACCTAAGGTCATTTCATTCTCCTCCACTTAGAATCTCGTTCGTCCTCGAACGAGCCTAAGTCTAAAGAAAAATTCACATTGATAACAAGAGAACTTGCACGACCTTGATTCCTAGATAAGAGAAGTCATGCATGACGGGGAAGAAAGAAAGGAAACTGCCTAAATACAATCATAGCCTCTCGTAGATAAGTACGGATGTCTACGTACCTATTAGCGAGACTTTACTCGACACTGTCTTAGTCTGGATAGACTCTAAACATGGCTTTGATACCAACTGATACGACTCAAAATTCGACTAGGCCGTGAGAGCACTCGACATCCTTCCCTAGACCTATCGGGCGAACCCTTACCAATTGAATTAGGAAAGTAAAGATAAATTCAACTCCTAAATAAGAACAAGATTTAGAAAAAAGTATAGATATAATGATACTTCTAAGCTGTACAAAAGAAATTACAGTTGACTACCCAATATACTTGCTTTAGGACTATCCAGACTAGACATCTAAGAGTACAAAAGAATGCCAATGCCTCATGCTGGGAGCAAAATACAACTAGAATAGTAAATATAAAATTGGTGGTCATCCTGAATAAAAACTGGCTCACCCTGACAGCTGAAGTCGTCTTCGCTTCTTAACAATGTGGCAACACAATCCTGGAGCGAACCTTCCGGAACGAAATAAATAGACAAGAAACAAACAACAAACAAGGATGATTCAAAAGGACTCAATAACTGGGGCAGACCAGCCACCTCAAAGAATAGGATAGCTAGCCAGGGAGAAGGAAAGCAGATAAACCAAATTCACCTTATCTCAACCACAACAGGTAAAGCCAGATAATAACTGGAAATACGTATGGAATCATAAACTCACAAACAATCGGGAACATAAGATAGACAGAACATATAGGTATCCCGGACATATTAACAATCAGAAATACATCTTATTATATGTAAATACTGTTGCGGCGTGCAACCCGATCCATATAGTTATACTATTGCGGAGTGCAACCCAATCCATATATTTATATTGTTGCGGAGTGCAACCCGATCCATATATTTATACTGTTGCGGCATGCAACCCGATCCATATAGTTATACTGTTGCGGCGTGCAACCCGATCCATATATTTATACTGTTGCGGCGTGCAACCCGATCCATGTATTTATACTGCTGTGGCGTGCAACTAAATCCATATAGTTATACTGTTGCGGCGTGCAACTCGATCCATATATTTATACTATCGCGGCATTCAACCCGATCCATATATTTATCAATACACATAATAATAAACACACAATTTACTACACATATCATCGGCGCGTGACTTTCATCGACTACTGGGAAGTATATGTCAAGCTCACAATCAGAGTGCAATGCTTCTAATGCAATATCAATAACAAGGCATAACATATAATATACAATGTAAATCCAAAGCTAAGGCATAATAAGTACGCCTATCAGCAGCTACACACCTGTAGAAAATCCACAAGGCCAAATGATTCCAAAGAATTGGATATAATCACTTACCTTGTTCTAGAGTTAGCATTACTATTCAACAACTACTTTGTCCTTTGGATTCACTGCTAAATGATCCTGCTCTATTCAATAAGATGAGAAATTTATCAAATAAGGCTAAAGGCTTCATTCCTTATAACATAGAACAATCCGATTAGGAACCCGTTACCCTATTCGCATATGCAATACGCAGGCCAGACCTATATACCGAGTTCAATGTCACATAACCAAATCCTAAATAAATTATATTTGCGGGTTGCCCATATCTCCGTGAATTCGAATAAATAATCAATTTCATTATCGGGGTCCAGTTAACCCTTTACACTATCAATTTAACTTGTCAGAACGATGTCTAATATTCCAGTTTCTATCGTTAAAATATATTCAAAAACACGTAATAAACTAAAGTAATGAAATAACATCATTATCTGAATATTTCGGAGTGAAAATTTTACTATTTTCCTTCTCCTTTTCCTCCTTTTCTGCATCTTTTCTGACCGAGTCGTGGTCAACAGGGTCTGGCCGAATCGTTGGCCTTGCGAACAACTCTGCTTATCGTTTTGATAGTTGAAAGTCGTCGCAGAAAGTTTGTAGTTTAACTCTGGCCGACTCGCTGGCTTTGTGAACGACTTCTCTTATTTTTGTGGAAGCTTGTCACATAAAAAGTTTTAAAACTCGCCTTTTGCAAGGTCTTTTGTCTTTATGAAGGTCTTATCTGGCCTACAGGAGCCTCTTACTACCCTCCTTGTTTTATGTCGAAATACGAGAAGTTCTAACATAAAAGAGTTAAGGCTGGTCGTAAATAAAAGAACACATATAACCAAACGAGGAGTGTGTCCGTTGAAGGATTCGAACCCACAGCCGCGAAGTTGAAGAACTTCGAGCTCTGCCAGTTGAGCTAAACAGATCTGGCCTTGTTTAGGCTGTTAGTTTCATTTAGGAGAAATATAATAAAAGTAAGAATGCCATAAAAGTAAAAGGTAGGAGTAGAATAACTGACCGTTTTACCATTCAGAAGTGGTACCTTTTGAGGTGAATCACATTCCAATTATTTGGGACGATTGAGCCATCTGGTCGTGCCAAACGGTAAGATCCCTTGTCGACTGACGCGACTACCTTGTAGGGGCCTTCCCAATTAGGACCTAAGTTTTCCGAGTTTGCTTCTTGTGTGTTTTGGGATACTTTTCTTAACACAAAATCTCCAACTTGGAAGCTCCGTATGCGTAGTCCCCGATTATAGTACTGTTCGATTCGTTCCTTCTGGGCGACTACTCGTACGATTGCTAGTTCCCGTCGCTCTTCGATGAGATCTAATTCTTCGGAAAGATTGGCTGAGTTGGATTCCTCGGTAGCATGTGCATACCGTAGACTTGGCTCTCCAATTTCAACTGGGATCATAGCATCTGCGCCGTATACCAACGAGTAAGGTGTCTCTCCTGTACTCATTTTTATTGTAGTGCGATAAGCCCATAGTACACTGGGCAGTTCTTCTACCCAACACCCTTTGGCCTGTTTGAGGCGCTTCTTGAGAGATTCAACGATTATTTTGTTTGTTGACTCTGCTTGTCCATTGGCAACCGGGTGGTATGGAGAAGAGGTAATCCTTTTGATGTGCAAGTCATCGAGAAATCTAGTCACTTTCTGGCCGATAAATTGCGGGCCATTATCCATGACTATCTCCTTTGGCGCTCCAAAACGGCATACGACATATCGCCAAAGGAAGTCAATTACCTCTGTTTGCCGTATCTTTGCATATGCATCCGCTTCGACCCATTTGGTGAAGTAATCAGTGACGACTAGCAAGAAACGTACCCCTCTTGGTGCAGCGGGAAGAGGACCAACTATGTCCATTCCCCATTTCAAGAACGGCCACGGGGAGACAATTGAGTGGAGTGGTTCTGCCGGTTGATGAAGAAGATGCGCAAATCTTTGACATTTATCGCATTTCTTGACGATATCGTTTGTATCTTTCTCCATCTTATCCCAATAGTACCCTGCGCGGATCAATTTGTGCGCTAATGCTTTGCCCCCAGAATGATTACCACAACAGCCTTCGTGGACCTCTCGCATCACGTAGTTGATCTGGTTTGGTCCTGGGCATTTGGCTAGGGGCCCTGCGAACATCTTGCGGTAAAGATCGCCATTGACGACTGTATATCGAGCAACTTTTATTCTGAGCTTGCAAGCGGCTTTCGCGTCATCGAGCAGAGTTCCGTGGAGAATATAATTTGTGATTTCATTTCGCCAGTCCCAAGTTGAATTTATAGTATTAACTTCGAAGTTTTCTCGATCTATGGTCGTGCAGAAGAGTTGAACGACAGCCGAGGAGCTGGCCGCCCAAATTTCTGCTACTGACCCCAGATTTGCCAGGGCGTCTGCTTCATGGTTTTCTTCTCGCGGAATTTGGAGCGCTTCCCATTCGTCGAACTGCCAAAATTTCTTTCACACGGGCAAGGTACACTTGCATCCTAGATTCCCATGTAATGAAACCTCCGGTCACTTGGTTGAATACTAGTTGAGAGTCACTCTTGAAATTGATAATGTTTGCTCCATAGCTTCGGGCTAACTCCAATCCTGCAATTACGGCCTCATATTCGGCCTCATTGTTAGTAATAAACGAGCACATGATGGCCTGCCTGATGGTTTCTCCAGACGGGGTGACAAGAACCAGTCCAAGACCGGACCCTTTGACGCTCGGGGAGCCATCAGTGAATAGGGTCCACACACCAGGGGCGTGGCCAGCATAGAGAATTGCATCTTTTTCTACCTAAGGATATATATTAGCGCTAAAGTCTGCTACGAAGTCTGCTAGGGCTTGTGATTTTATTGCTACCCTGGGCTGGTAGGTAATATCGAATTCGCTTAATTCTATAGCCTATTTAACCAACCTTCCCAAAAATTCGGGTTTATGCAAAACATTGCGTAAAGGAAAGGTTGTCACTACAGCTACTGAATGACCTTGAAAATAAGGATGTAATTACGGGCATCAGTTACTACTGCTAAAGCCCATTTTTCTAAGGGTTGGTAACGTGTTTCCGCATCAATTATAGCTTTACTAATGTAATAAATGGGAAGTTGCTTACCTTTTTCTTCTCGAACCAAAACTGCGCTTACCGAAGATTCTGAAACTGCCAGATAGATCAGCAACTGTTCCCCGTGTTGAGGTGTAGAGAGTAGTGGTGGATTGGACAGATATTTTTTCAGATCTCTCAGTACTTGTTGACTTTCAGGAGTCCAGTTGAATTCCTTGTTCTGCTTCAGAACATTAAAGAAACTTTTGCACCGGTCAGATGAGCGGGATATAAACCTGCGCAACGCTGCCACCCTCCCCGTCAATTTCATGATGTCTTTTCGGCTGTGGAGCACGTCTGGAATTGACTCAATTGCTTTGATTTAAGCGGGATTGACTTCAATTCCACGTTGAGAGACGATGAAGCCTAGGAATTTTCCTGAGCAAACTCCAAATACGCACTTCTCTGGATTAAGCTCCATATTGTATTAGTCAAGTATTCGGAAGGCTTCCTTCAAATGTTCTAGGTGATCTTCTGCCCGTTTTGATTTGATCAGCATATCATCGATGTACACTTCCATGGTCTTACCGATATGATCGTGGAACATACAATTGACCAATCGCTGGTACGTCGCGCCTGCGTTCTTCAATCCAAACGACATGACTTTGTAGCAATACATCCCTCTGCATGTTATGAATGACGTTTTCTCCTGATCGTTGGGATCCATGAATATTTGATTGTACCCTGAGTACGCGTCAAGGAAGGTGAGCACCTCGTGCCCGGCGGTTGCATCGATCAACTGATCTATCCGGGGAAGAGGATATGAGTCCTTCAGACATGCTTTGTTCAAATCAGTGAAGTCAATGCAAACTCGCCATTTCCCGTTTTTCTTAGCCACAACGACCACGTTGGCTTACCAGTCTGGATATTTAACTTCGCGTACAGATCCAATCTTCAGCAGTCGATCAACCTCATTATTTATGATTTGATTCCGAAAAGCTCCCTGTTGGCGCTTCTTCCGTTTCACCGGACGGTGGTACGGGTCGACATTCAGCTTGTGAGAAATAATTTTTGGAGAAATACCCGTCATGTCTACATGAGACCAAGCGAACTTCGTATGCCGCTCTTTGAGGAATTGGAGGATATCTCCTTGAGGAATTAGGGCCACCGAATAGCAATCTCGAGCAGAGCGTTGCTCTCCTCGTACCTCGCGTATTCCCAGTTCTGATGGGAATTTCAATACCTGATGATATGTGGAGGGAACAGCCTGCATTTTCTGGATCCATGGTCTCCCAAGGATAATGTTGTAGGCCATGTCTTCGTTGACAATTTGGAATACCATCTCCTTGGCTACCCCCTCGACAAGAGTTGTGAGAGTAATCTCGTCAAGGGTCTTTTCACTTGAGCTGTTAAAGCCGGAGAGAACTCGCGATACTGGCACGATCTTCTCCATTAGTTGCATCTCCTTAACAACTCGTGATTGAATGATATTTGCAGAACTGCCCACATCAATGAGCACTCTCTTGATATCAAATTCTGCCACGCGCAATGTTATGACCAGCACATCAGCATGTGGAAATTGCAAGCCATTTGTGTCTGAATCTTCAAACGTTATTGCTTCCTCTGGACGTGGACGCTTTGTCTTTGTGATAGAGACCTTTGCGTACTTCTTTGTTGTAAAGACAACGGAGTCAACTTCGATCCCGCCCGAGATAACGTTGACTGTCTTCTTCGGGGAAGATGCTCGTGGAGGGCCAGATTTGTTTTGTTGAGCCTTCGCATGAGTCTACTTTCCCTTTTCGGTTAGAAGTTCCTTCAGGAATCCCTGTTTTAATAAATGTGGGACCTCATATATTAAGGCCTTGAAATCTTCAGTGGTGTGACCGTGGTCGCGATGAAATTCGCACTAAAGGTCCTGATTTCTCTTACTTGCGTCGGTTTTCATGTCCTTCGGCCATTTGACCTTTGCGCCCAAGTCTTTAAGGGCTGCAATCAGTTCAGTCATTTCTACGTTGAAGTTTGGTAGACTTGGGGCTCCACGAGTGTTTGACTCTAGATCATCTCCTCGTGATAGCCCTTTGTGATTACGACCGCACCCTTTGAAGTTGTTGCGTGATCAGTCAGGGTACGGTTCATAACGTACATCCGACCTTTCCGACTCTATCGTCCCGCCAGAGCCACCGCTTCGCAATTGATTCCTTCATCGGGCACTAGTTCCAATCAGCTTGTCTTCATCAATGCGTACTTTGGAGTTGTAGCGATTGTAGACATCTGACCAATTTGCTGTCGGGAATTCGCGAATTCGTATAGCCTGCGCATAGCCTCTGAGATTTTGACATCCAAACTGTTGGTGAATGCGATGGCCGCCCATCTTTCCGGTACCTTGGGCAGCAACATGCGCTCCCACTGGAAACGGTCCACATATCTTCGAAGGGACTCACCGGGCTTTTGTTTGATCTCAAAGATGTCTTCCACGCGAGTTTCCATTTTCTAGGCGCCTGGGTGGGCTTTCACGAACAATTTAGCCATCTCTGCGAAGGACCCGATGGAGTTTGGTGGCAACATTGAGTACCACCGTAGAGCTCCGTCCGCCAGGGTCTCCACAAATTTCTTCAATTGGACTGATTCGATCTCCTCATCGGTGAGATCGCTTGCTTTTATAAAATTGCTAAACATCATGAGATGATCATTGGGGTCAGATGTCCCATGATATTTCAGAATTTTTTTGCATTTTAAACGTTTTTGGTATCGCCTTTGGGGCTGCTTCCTTCTTCCAAGGCTTTTGTGAGAAGCGTTGAACGTCAATTTTCTTCAAAGTGGGTGGAGCGCCTGGTATCTGATCAATTCTCTCATGGAGAGACTTTTGAAGCGCTTCTTGGCTCTCTTTGAATTACTTGGTGAGTGCCTCCACGACGATGCTCATTTAAGTGGATACCGCAGATCCTCACTTCCAAGCTTATTCAAGCTAACAATGTCTAAGTTAACAAAATATGCCACAAAAGAAGGCAACTAAATGACCTTTAAGTTCACAAAATATCGTTCTGATTTTGATTTACTTGGGTTGTCGGATCAATGGTTCCTCCGTTGTTGGCCGCATTTTGTTCTCCATCTTGACTTGAAGTATGTGAAGAAGGAACATCTCGACCTTGGGCTGGAGGATCAGTCCTTGTACCTGGAGGGATTGTCCTCGAAGAGAGTTGATCGCCTCGTTCATTCCTCTGTTAACCTCCATCTGTTGCTGCATAAATTCAAAGATTGTTTCTTAGAGGTTCCTTTGGTCAGGGGAGAGACTTCTATGGCTTCGTCTTCTGGGCAGGGTTCTGCTCTGAGAGCGTGCACGCCTGTCCCGTTGTCTTCTTGGCCCTTGGGAGGAGCGTTCTTGCCTGTCAGACGAGTAATCTGGAGAGTAGTTAGGGCTTGGTGGAGGGGTACGCTCTTGATTTCTGCCCGCCACAGTTCTTTGTGAATCGCTCTCTGCCATGTTAGTTACAAACAAAAGATCGACAGAAAAGAATACAATGCAGGAAAAAGACAAACTATTAACCTATAGAGGCTATTGACCGGCTCCCACTGTGGTCACCAAATTGTTTAACCTAGATCCGATTTTAGGCCCATTAACAATTACATTTGTATTTGTGGAGTCACGGTCAATAGTTTAGATTAAGAGTTTAGCCGATTTAAATATAGGATTGTGTTGATTACGAGATTATGAGTATATGCACGACTTCTGATGATGATAATTAATGACGATACGGAAATAATATGGGATAAATAAGATTAAAACGTGAATTAAATAAATAGAAGGAACCATATTGGATCGCTTGATCTTGGTGAGGATTCCTTGATACTGATTATACTTGAAGACTCGAGAGCAAAGTATGCAACAAATCTAAACGATGAACAGTATTTGAGCAAGAGCAAAGAGCGTCTTTTCTTGATGTTGTAGATAGAGAAGAGAATGTTTGTTACAATGATTCGAAAACGAGTGCTATATATAGATTTACTAGGCATCCGTTGGGTTTGTAACCACTGGGTATGTAACCGTTGGATACGTAACCGCTGGGTGTGTAATCATTGCCTTTATAGCCATTCATTGAACAGTCGCATATGAATAGGGAACTGTTCATTCAAATTGTATTGATTCGAGGAGGCGTTACGTAACTGCCTTGGGCCTGCTCATGATAACCACCCAGTCAATCATCTGTCCGTTAGATGTCTGTCCAGGGAAATCTCTGCCTGTGCCACGTGGCAGAAACGTGTCACCTTTTTGAGTGACGATGGTTTTTATCCAATACAGATAGTCCCCGCATTTCTCGAGTAGAGTTTCTGCTCGAGGAGTGGATGTGAATTTTGGCGGAAAATTTTATCCAATACACTTGCATCGAAAAACATAAGCTTCAGATTCATTGCCTCAAGCACCAAACTTTGACTCTGCCCATCAAATCAGCTTCTTCATCCTGCAGTTGTTTCTACTTTTCTTCTAACTCCTTTGCCTTGACAATAGTAATCAAGCTCATATTCTTCTTCATTACAACCACAGAAAAATTATTATGTAATTTAGCCATATCAAAAGATGCAGCCAAAAGTGGATATTTTGTCTGAAAATCAACTTGAACTTCCTCTACTTTCTTATCTGTATTATTAGCCACTACCATATCTTTTTCAGCACTCTTTTCCAACCAAAACTTTTTTGATAGCTCAAAGACAAAATAATCACGAGGATTGGTGAAAACATGCTCTCCTCCTGGAAGAAATGCAGTGTATATTACTGCAATCTATGCAAAGTACTCTTCATTTGAAAGGAAAGAATTATGGGAAGCTCTTACTTCTAAAGAATAGGTAATTGATGCTCCTTGATGTATTGGGGGTGATTTCAATGTTATAATGGACCCTAGGAAAAAGATGGATGGCAGGCCTCACAAACTCCAGGTAAGCTTTGATTTCGTAGAATGTATGGGCATATGTGGGGTAACAGATGCTGGTTATGTTGGTCCCAATTTCACATGGTGTGAAACTTGCAGTGCTAACAAGAGAATCTAGCAAAGGCTGGACATAGTGTTCATTAATGATAAATGGACACAAAAGATTCCAAAATATGATGGTCAAACATTTAAGTAGATCAGGTTCAGAACCATAGACCACTGCTATTATAATACACTTTTGACCAGCTAGAAATGATTAAATACTTCAAATTCTTAAATATTTGGGTGGAGCAGCTAGGTTTCTTTGAATTAGTCAGAGAAGTATGGGCTATGCAAGTTCACGAAAATTCCATGTGGATAAGCATTGGGTAGGAAGTTAAGCAGATGGTCAAGAGAGGAAATAGGTAATGTATATCAGAAAGTTGATGAGTGGGAAAATGCCTTACTTGACATGGAGGAAGTATACTTAAATCAGAAGACAAAACAGTCCAAAGCAGAGCTGAGTACACAAAATGGAAGACAATGAATGAGTCAATATTGAAACAAAAATCTCAGATGAACTGGTTTGAACAAGGAGATTGTAAAACAAAATACTTCCATAATGTGATAAGAGACAGAAGGAGAAAGCTTCACTTGCACAGAATCTAGAATCACAGGGGAAAGTGGATTAAGGGTGAGGAAAAAATCTCAAAAGCTGTTGTAAAGTTCTTTCAGAAAATGTTCAACCTCCCATCAGCACCTACTGATGAAAGTATTTTGGATCTCATACCTCAATGCATCACTGAAGATGCTAACAATTATCTGTCACAACTACATGAGGAAAAAGAGATCAAGGATGTTGTTTTCAAATGAGTCCAACTAGTTCTCCTGCTCCTGATGGATTCAATGGTACTTTTTATCATAAATGTTGGCACATTATCAATGAAGATACTGTCAACTTTGTGCAGAGCTTCTTTAAGGGTACTAAGCTTACCAGGTTCTTTTCTCACACCTGCCTAGTTCTATTTCCTAAAGTAGAAGCCCCTTCAAACTTTGGTAAGCTTAGACCAATAAGTTTAGCAACTTCTCAGCCAAAATCATCTCTAAAGTCTTGGCTATGAGGTTGAATCCAATGTTACCAAAAATAATATCAGAAAACCAAAGTGGTTTTGTCAAAGAGAGACTGATAACAGACAATGTATTGCTAGCACTAGAGATAGTTCAAAGAGATGCTCAACCAAACAAGGGTGGCAACATGGTTATAAAACTTGACATGGCCAAAGCATATGATAGACTATCATAGAATTTCCTCATATCAGTGCTGAGGAAATTTGGATGTAGTGAAAGCTGGTTGTCTACAATCTTGAACCTGATGGCAGATGTATGGTACTCTATCATCATTAATGGGGTGAGAAAAGGATTTATCACATCTTCTCAAGGCCTGAAAAAAAGGGATGCCTTATCTCTATCTCTCTTCATCCTTGGTGCCGGAGATCTGTCTAGACTGCTTAATAGTCTATATGACAATCCTAACTTTGTTCCATTCTCCATGGGTAGGAAATGTCCCAGGATTAACCACCTGGCATATGCAGATGATATTGTTATCTTTTCTGGTGGCAAAGGAAAGTCTATAAAGCTGATCATGAAACAAATCAGAAGATATGAAAAGAGCTCAGGGGAGAAAGTTAATGAACAAAAGAGTTTCTTTTGCACAACACCTATATCCATTTCCCGAATCAACAAAATGATTGCTAAAACTGGCTTCAAACAAAAGTTGTTCCCTTTCACATATCTGGGTTGTCCATTATACTTTGGAAGGAAAAATATGGTGTATTTTGATAGTATGGTCAACAAGATTATTAAGACAATTTCGAGTTGGCAGGCCAAGTTACACTCATTTGGTGGGAAGGTTACACTGATCAAGCATGTACTACAAGATTTACCTACATATACTTTGGTTGCTATACATCATCCCAAAGGTACATTCAGGTTGATTGGAAGCCATCTACCAAGGTTCTTTTGGGGATCAGAGAATGAGAAGGATAAATACCACTGGAGCTCCATAGATAATTTGTGTAAAGCAAAAGAAGATGGAGGAATTGGTCTGAGGAAGATGGAAGGGATTAGTGACAATTTTTCTTACAAGAGATGCCGGAGTTTCAGAACCCAAGACTCTCTTTGGGCATCATTTATGAGAGCTGAATACTGTTCTATAGATCACTTTGTTGCTAAGGCATCCTCATCCAAACAATCTCACACATGGGCAAAAATGCTTAAAATTAGAGAGAAGGCAGAAGAAAACATAATATGGAAAACTCAAGAGGGAAACTCTAACTTCTGGTGGGATAACTGGAGTGAAAAGGGCCTATTAGCTAAACTGGTCCTTGGTTAGCTAAGATAAGAAAAAAATAAAGTTAGTGGCTTTATTCATCAAGGCACATGGAAAATTGACAAGTTATAGGAAGTAATTTCTGTACATGCTTAACAGAAATCTAGGGTATTAATTGGAAGAAATCAACAAAAGGATTATGCCATCTCGAAACTAGGAATTGATAGCAAATTCTCAACAAAATCCTTTTGGAGCATTCTGAGTCAGCAGACACAATAAACCAGCTTAAGGACCAAGGTATGGCATAACAAACTTCCATTGATATTCTTCTTTTTGGTATGGAGATTAGTCTAGAAAAAACTCCATTTGATGATATAATTGGTAAGTTTGGAGGCAATATTGTCTCAGAATGTGTGTGTTGCTATAACAAAAAAAAAATAGACAATTAATCATATTTTCATTGAGAGTGAAGTTGCTTCTAGAATCTGGAAATACTTCAGTGATCCTTTGGGAATGCCAATTTCCAACAATACTATCAATGGTAGGCTAAGAGAATGGTGGGATGCTAAACCTAGAAATTTGATTCATAAAATGGTTTTTCACATAACTCCAATAGTAATCTTCTAGGAAATATGGAAGCAAAGAAGTTTTTGCAAGTATGGAAAAAAAAATGTGGTATAGAAGAATGGACCAACAAGTGTGGAGGAACATTAAAATGACCATGGATTTGGAATATCCTAAGTGCTTCTTGAGAAATACTTGGGGTGAGCTCTGTTATATGGGACAAAGTCTTAAACTAGTGCCAATATGGAATTTAGTTAAGTGGATCTAGCCAAGTGCATATTCTGTTAAAATCAATACTGATGGAAGTTTTTCAGCTGACAAATCTGGAATTTGAGGCATAGTAAGAGATGACAAAGGGAACTAATCATGGCTTTTTCAGCACCTGTGATTTGTTTTTGAAATAACCAAGATGAAGCATTAGCTGCTACATTTGGACTTTAGTGGTATATGGAGAATGGACTCAATATTTATTAGGTAGAAGAGTTGTATTAGACAAGAGATTTGTCCTAGATATATAATTGGATACAAATTACACTCCACTTATTTATTGGTGTTGCTTTGCCGTTAGGAATCAATATTATGAGTATTGTCAATGCTCTCGGACGTGCCCTATTTTCACTACAATTAGTGGCTACAACTTAGAGTTCTATTGCTCAACACTGAAATAACTTCGGAATTGGTATTTTTATCGTGATTAGACACACTTCTGTATTAATGTTGGTTTCAGTTTCGGTTTCTTTTCTTATATGTAATCTCTTATGTTAAATGTAGAGTATGGAGTTTTCCACATTAGTTTTAGTTTTCGTTTAGATTTTGTTTAAGTTTTTTTTTTGTCTTCTACTACTATTTTTTTAAGTTTTGGTTTCATTTTTGGAGTATATTTTTATTGGTTACCTCAGTTATGTATAGAGTTTGTATTGAATCCTAAAAGTTACTGCACAATTTGAAGGAGCCAAAATCTATATATTATTGAAGCTATTATTAACACTGGAGATTAAACTTCAACTCTAAAAGCAGTCTTTTATCTATATAGTTCTACCACTAAAAGTACAATATAAAACAAGAAAAGATTAAAAAAAATTGTAGGTGCATAAGCATTGATTGTCGGGGATTTGAAGATCGATGAAGATGATTACAAGAATAACTTTCAAAGTTCTTTTATTTTCAATCCTTGCAGTCAAGCAACATTTGTCCTCATATATGTTATAAAGTCATTTATTTGTGTGGATGACCACTACTCATACTCACCATTATTCAATTGTAATATATGGTTTACTACCCCACTTTCTCCTACTTAATTCCTCCCTACTAAGTGTCGCTTATTTCTTATTAAGTCACTACTTAATTCTTGTAACCTTTGGGTTGATTTGTAATCTATGTATTTGTATCCTATAAATAGAGCACATTTGGCTCTATGGAAGACACACTTGAAATACTTTGAGAATAATACATGTTCTTCCTTCTCCTCTCATATATTTTATCTTGTTCTTGCACTACTTTACTATTAGTTTTACAACACGTTATCAGCACGAGTCCCTATTTTATTACACGATTTAGAAGAAAAAAAAGCAAATTATGATGCAATTGATAGAAGCCAACGTTCTGGTTGCTAACACAAGATAAGTTTTTTTTTTGTTTCTAAATTCATTCATATTATGGTTTTTTTTTTAATCTCAAAATTAATAGTACCCTATTTTCATTTTGTGTTATACCACTTTAAATTATAGAAATCTTTCACTGACTACAACTTTTGTCTATTCTTTCATTGTTTGGTTGATTTTGTAGCTATCCTTTGACAACAATTTAAGAGTGCATGACCTAGCAACATGATATTGTAGATCAGTTCTACTCATGTTTCAAGGTACACAAATCTCTTTATGATTCTATCTTTCATAGTTTATTATCTTAAAAGGAAAGAGAACTATTTTATTAAACATTGTTCGGAAATAAAGATATGTATTGGAATACATGCATGTAACAGTAATACACATCTCATACTTAAAAAGGTTTTATAAGATTATGGTGTTAATTGTTGTGGCATAATTATCACGAAAAATTTTACATAAATTAGTAAGCAATACTTTTTCGTGTTAAAGTGTAGAAGGGCCTCTTTATCATCATCTTAAGTAATTGACACGATCCTTTGATAAGCATTTCTGACCTATTTATCTAGCAATTAGATTTATTCAGAATGACTAAGCATCATTAGAAAATAAATTGTTCTTATAAAATTGTACTCGTTGAGTATATAAAGTGAACAAAATCTTATGCATTTCTTCCATTAGATAAACTGCTTGTGAGAGCAAATATGGATTATGTAAAATGTTTAACATTTTACTCTCACATGGATATATGGAATGAAACAAATATGGTGACTTTTAAATAATGCTTCTTTGATTTATAGTTGGGTATAAATTTTTATACTCTTGGTAAGTGGAGACCGGAGAAATAATGCTTATTTTTTTATGATCTTTACCCGATATATTAGTGTTATATCATTGATACATGATTATAGTATATGTTTCAATTACACGAAGCATGAGTACCTTTGAGTATTGTACTTCAAATCGCAGCATATGTACACACTTTGGCCTATTATGCCATTGGTTAATGGTAAGACATCATATTCAACTCCCAACGCATTATGGCCTAACACACTTTTGCGATAGTAAGATATTGATGGCATAATGATGATTGAGGCAAACTAAATTATTATAAAAAAGATAAAGTATTTTTGATAAAAATCATGAAGCTCGTCCACTAAATAGGCTCCATTCATAGAGGTTAATGTGGGAGCAATATATGCCCCATTCCCTAAGATGAATGTGGGAGCAAGACAAGCTCCATTCCATAAGGTGAATGTGGGAGCACAACATAATGCTCTATTATCAGGTGTGAATGTAGTAGCAATACATAATATGCCTGAAAGAAGGCAAATTTTCATTATGTCTGAAAGAAGACACAACATAATATGCCTGAAACAAGGCAAAATATCTTTATGTATGAAAGAAGACACAATTATATCTGAAAGATGATAAATTAATTACCATGATAGAGACCATGGACGTGGACGTGGCAAGGGATGAAAAAATAATCATCATTGTGAAATAAATAAGAGAACCATAATGGTTCACAAATAACCGTTCAAACGGTAAATATGATAATGCCTTCAATGTATCATATGAGCATGAGGCAAGTCCAGATGATTATGGTCCATTCGTTGCAGTGAATGAGATAATTTGTAATAAAAATTATGAATATAGACCCGTTCACCGAAGTGAATGTGCCAATATGTGATAAATATCAAAACTCGCCTCCAGAAGAGGTTCGAGAAAGATGAATATGGACGTGCCCATGTGTGGTTGATAAAGTAACACAACTCACCTCTAGAAGAGGTTTGAGTATAATAATTCTATTATTTATTGTAGCATGAATGATCATTGCTCACGTACAAATCGTACGTCAATATTACACAATAGCAAGTAAAGCAAGAAGTTGATCTTGCCTATAATGATTTGACAATGAGAACAATTATATGATTTTCTCCTTGAAGGAGATATTCACCATATAGTTGGTGTAGTGAAATATACGGTAGTACAAAATTTAATTGAGTGCTCTAGAAGAGCCAATTTATTACTACTAGGAGGAATGAAATTGATGAAATATTTTATTGTAGTAAGTCTCAATGAAACATGTTATGTTTCAAGAATATTGCAGAAAAAATGGGTATCAAATTGAGATTACAAACATAGGAAGATTTAATATCTTCATATTACTACAATCATAGCGGGTAAGATATATTATATAATAAAGGGTCACCCGCCCTTCCTCCAGTTTGTACTACATAGATATGAGAATGTCGGATGAGATATATGAGCTTAAAAATTAAAAAGTTCCCCGCCTTTTCCTCCAATTTATACTACACAATATATAAGTGTGGTGGAATCATATACGTTTCACAATAAACATCTAGTTTATTGTTACAAAACACATGCTATAGTAAATCAGAAGTTTACTAGATGAATAACTTTATGAGTTGGCATGACTGGTTTGATCATCCCGGTTCAAATATGATGCACAAAATATATAAATGAGAATTTGCTTGGGTATATATCGAAGAATCAGGATTCTTCAAGAATTCTCTTTGTGCTGCTTGTTCTCAAGATAAATAAATTATTCGACCAACTAAATTTGGGATCAGGATCTCCGCACTTCTGGAATGTATAAAAGGTGAATATGGGCACGTTCACCTGCCATGTGGACCATATAGTTATTATTAATCATCTATGATAAGGTCACATGTGCGTTATATTACAAACCAGCAATGGTACTTGCGAGGTTAAGTATTTTATCAAATAAGTTTTATTATGAGCATACTTCCAGATTATGCAATCAAGACAAGTTATTTTGATAATGTTGGCAAGCAAGTTTAGCAGATTAATATATTGAAGGCCTCAAATTACTAAACCATGCATATGAGAACAATGCTACCTAAATCAGGTATGAGATATGATATATCCATAAAGCAGCACTTGTGCACGACATGCCACCAAATGAATTTCCCTCATAATTGGTTCAGGATCAGGAACCGAATATTTTCCATCTAATAATTGTAATGTGCGATTTGTTATCAATTGCTCCACCACAATGCACAAAGATGGATCCCATATAAGGCTGGGAACGAATATCAGTTTGGCTAACATTAGGGGGAGAAATTAAAGCAGTTAAGGAATAAATAAATTAAATTATCATTTGATAATGATCCTCATTTAAAGATAATGCAAGTCACTGCCATGACACATTACTGGCCCAAAGAAAAATATTATATTCCAGTTGCTAATTCTCCTGATGTCCTGGTGAAATATTATATTTATATAAATGAGTCTAAGACATGCCTGAAGTGTGGTAGACTGCTCGGTTCCAAAAGATAAATCCTTGAAAAAGGAAAGGAGAAAATATTTGAGATGGTCAAATAAGGAGGCGGGGCTCTAGAAGAGTCCACGACATAACACTTCATAAAACCTCCTCAGGAGAGGTTCGGGTACTTGAAAATTTATGAATGTGAAGAGATCTCAATATGTTATGTCGAATTGGGAACCGAAATATGAAATTATAGTCGGCGATATCTTACATATATTATAAAGCTCAATGTTTATATGATTATGAGGATCTTGAGCGTAAGTCTGTTAGGAATACAAACATGAAATTATTGGCCAAAAATAGCAAAAAGCATTCAAGCAAAAATTGGCTTCACTCGAGTGACGTGAAGTTTTGGATCTATAGTCCGAACACCTGAACGTGCAAAGCCAGTGGTGTACAAAGATATTTGTGCAAAATTATTGATAATAATAAGTCGTTAAATATAAAGTACGACTTGAGGCATAAAGATCTGACATTGATTATATGGAGCTATATTCTCCTTTGGTGGATGCAATCACCTTCTGGTATGTTGTATGTCTGGCAGTGCATGAGACTTGATATGCGTATGAATGTTGCAACAGCCTTTTATATGGCTCATTGAGCAACAATATATTTATCCTTGAAGGATTCAAAATCCTTGAAGCATGTAAAGATTTCCGAGAAACCTATTCAATGAAGCTTCATAAATATTTATACGGATTAAAATAATCCGGCCACATATGGTAAAATTGCGTTTCCGAGCTTCTTGATATTAAAATATTATATTTTAATGCAATTGGTGCGTTGAAGTATCTTACCAAATATACTCCACTGGTCATAGCTTTTGTTATAAGCTTATTGGTAAGATTTAGTTCTTCCTCAATGTGAAGACATCAGAAGAATACATGGTATCTACTTGATCCACAAAACCCGATATCAACTTGGTGTTTATTTGTTGTGGTAGAATACCTATATTATGATATTTTATAAAATCAATTGTTGCTACTACATTTTCAATTTATGACGAGATAATACCCATGCTTGAAGCTATACGACAATATTGGTGATTGAGATCAAAGACTCAACATATTCAGCAATAATGTGGTATTTTTTTGAAGACGAGGATCCCAGTAATATTATATAAAATATTGCATGGATATTTCAGCTAAAAGGAAGATACAACTGAGGAGACAAATATTCAACAAGATTCCTTTTCAGTCGTGATCTTCAAAAGAATGATGAAGTTAATGCTGAAGAATTCATTCCAGTGATAGTTTGGCAGATCTGTCCACTAAGTCATTGCCAATCTCAACATTTAAGAAGCTGATTTACAAGATTGGAATGTGTCGTCTTCAAGATATTGAATGATGTTTTCATCAGGGGGAGTAAAGTACGTGATGCACTCTTTTTCCCTTAACAAGGTTTATCCCACTTGGGTTTTACTTGTAAGGTTTTTAATAAGGCAGCTCTAAAGGAGTATTACAGGATGTGCGTATTCTTTTTCCTTCACTAGGATTTTTTTCACCGGGTTTTTCCTAGTAAGGTTTTAACGAGGCACATTACCTTCAAATGGTCATCCAAGGGGGAGTGTTATCAATTCATTTATTTGTGTGGATGACCACTGCTTACCATTATTCAATTATAACATATGGTTCACTACCCTACTTTCTCCTACTTAATTCCTCCCCACTAAGTGACCACTAATTTCTTATTAAGTCACTACTTAATTCTTATAACATTTGGGTTGATTTGTAATCTATGTATTTGTATCCTATAAATAGAGCACATTTGGCTATATGGAAGACACACTTGAAATACTTTGAGAATAATACATATTCTTCCTTCTCCTCTCATATATTTTTTCTTGTTCTTGCACTACTTTACTATTAGTTTTACAACAATATATTATTAATACAGTAATACAATACACTATTATCACTTTTGCTCTATTTTTTTTGTTCTTTGTCTACTCCATAGCCAGTGGCGGATGTAGGGTAGGTTCCATGGTTCGATGGAATCCACTAACATTGGTACAAACTCGATATTTGTCTTAAGAAATTTATATAATTTATTAATTTAGAACTCAGTTACTTAAGAACAATAGAATCTTGATCCCATACATTTTAAATTCTTGATCGCCTCTGCACAGCGTTGTCCTTTAACTTTTTTGGTTCTTCTATATATCTTCTGTAACTATTTGATGAGTTGTTTGTATAAACTTCATACAAATTAGTTGGTATTGCAATTATTCGATTTCTTTTTGTTGGTATGACTATTTCTTTTTTCTACACTATAGAGCTATCAAAATATGTCACATTCTAATGTACAATACTAAGGTAAAAACTCATTTTCTCCTTTTCAGGGTCTTTCATCATATTTTAGTTCATTTTATTCATTCACTCATTTTCCCATTATTTTGTTGCGTTTGGCTGAATTATGTCTCTTGAGTTTCTTTTATATAAAAAAATAAAAATATATCTATTTCGCAGGTTAATTCTTATTTTTACCTTAGGACTTTTTACTCCTAATATAAAGAATGCTTGCTTTAAATATCATGTTAGAGTCTGTTTTAGTCAATTTATAAGCCATGTTGTCAACTTGTCATGCAAGAGAATTCTAATAAAGTGTGGAGACAGAGAAGGCAGCGGGCACAAAATAAAGTAGGTATCTCATATACAAACAAGAAGGAAAACCATATTTCTCTATTAACTTGGAACATCTTGGACTTCCTTTTTCTTTTTAGGGATAATTACACTAAAAGACAAGCAAAAGATGAAAATTACCAAAAATGATTAATATTTTTGAATTTTACCCGACATGTCACCATTTTTCCGAGATAGCAGTCTGCCGCAAGTTTATACAAATTTATATACATGTAAAAAATTATATAAATTTGTCTAAGTGTGTATATGCGAGTGAATAAATCTGTATATTAAAGATGTTTATATGAATTTTTACCTTTTATGTGTATATTTTTATATTTCTCTCATTGCTATGTATTTATCTATGTATATTCATGTATAATTTATTTTTTGGGGGGAGATTTGTATGTATAAACTTGTCCAAAATGATGATTTAGACGCAATAAATAACATAAATTCAGTAAAATACAAAAAAATAACGACACTACTAGCGGGGGAGGGTGTATGTCGGCGGCTTAGTGGCTGGGAAGGGAGGGATTTGGTAGCTAGGGTGTTTTTTTTTATGAAGAAGTGCTAAAATTTGTAATTTTAGGGATGTGTACTATGCATGAAAAAAAAAATATGGCATCCTGTTTGTAATTTTGGGCAGTGGGCTGCGTATTTATGGTGACTTAGGCCAGAAATCTGAACCAAAGATTTTGATGTGACGTAAGATTGCTGCATGAAGACTCAAAACAGACAACCCTTACCTAATAGTGTCTTTCAACCAATTCAAGGTAAGTATTTTCAATCAAGAACTTTTACATGAGTATTGAGCTTTTATTATTTTCATGAGATATAATGGTAACTATTACTTCTCAGTTCTCTATCATTTTCTTTGTATATATATTGTGTCGTAGCAGAAATTAAAAAATTGAATCATAAACGTTTTAGAGATTAGAGAATGAATCGATTCAGAAGAATAAAGCACCGGTAACAAAGAACGAATGAAACTATGATAATTGTTTTTAGTGGCTACATACCCATAAGTAATATCTGTTGGGTTTTTGGGATGTGAAGAGTGTGAATGGGAAATGGATAGAAATATGAAAATGTTCCTTTTATTAGGAAAATACTTTTTCTTCCACGTTGGTAGAGGAAAAGGCTTTTGTTGGGTTTTAAATAGAGAAGTGCTTCTTTTAACTCTTAAAAGGGTAAGAAGAAGGAAGCCTCGCGCCGTCGTTGTCGCTCGTATCGGCTTCGGCTTCGACTTCGGTCAATTGATTGATTGATTTAATTTTTTGGACCAACAAAAACTAAAAATATTAATTAATTAATAATTTAATATTAATCCATTTTTGTAACAGGAATCTGAATTGAATTCAGAATTCAGATTGATTTATTCCTCCACTTTAATATTTTTCCGTTATGTATTAACACCAGCCATTAGTGTGGTCTTCTGTAACAGCCATATTTGAAAGGTGGTGACTCTTCATATTCTGCCTTCCCTTGGCTATATATACATGTCTTTCGTCAGTCTTTTGATATACACAGAACATATAGAAATACCATCTGATTATCCCCTCTTTTTTCTGCATACTAAAGTAAGTCGTGTGATTTGCTCCGTTCCCTTGAGTTCGCATAGTTCTACGGTTTGAAGTGCCGCTACCGTAGAACTGTTATCTCGTTCCATCCTGAGAGAAATTAACCCGTAACCTTAGGCAACTGTGAGGGGGTTAGATTTCTTAAGGAGACACAAGTAACTTGTGGGCTCGGGATCGTCCCATACACACTGATCATACATATCTGTTTTGTATTTTCTGATTTATTTAAACGCAGGAACAACAAGCTTAAGAAATCTAGTATTATTTATTTTATGCGTTTAAATAAATATTGGTTAAGGAGACTAAAACCTTTGTGGTTTTCTACTCTTATTTACTGTTAATTAATCTGTTTGTGGAGGCTAAAAGCCTTCGTGGTTTTTCTACTCCGACTGTTTAAACAGTTTGTTTTTATTCGGTTTGAAGATTTAAATACTTCACCGGTTGTTGATATTGTTTCTGCTTGTGTCATTCTGACAGAGATGACAAACGGAGTGGATCCAACTGTCCCTGTTATGAGTGCTACTGCAACTACAGTTTCTGGTGCTGCAGGGTCTAGCCGTGCTGCTACTGCAACGGTTATGCCACATGCAGAAAAGCCGGAGAAATTTTCTTGTAACAGCCCAAGCCCGCTAGTGATATTGTCCGCTCTGGGCCTAGGCCCGCACGGCTTTAAAATGCGTCACTAGGGTCTAAGGCATGTATACTTAAATACCCAAGATCACTCCTATGTTATGCCGATGTGGCACACTTAACCCTTAGCTGAGGTGTTACATACACTCCCACTAATGGACTCAGCATCCTCGCTGAGGTTTGCCCCGCGTACCGAGATTCGCCTAACTCACCACGGAGGTTTGCCCCGCATACCGGGATTTGCCTAGACTCAGCCTTGAACTTTGACCCACATCGACAAGGCTGACACGGAGTGGCTCTGATACCATCTGTAACAGCCCAAGCCCGCTAGTGATATTGTCCGCTCTGGGCCTACGGCTTTAAAACGCATCACTAGGGTCTAAGGTCAGTTAACTTATATACCCAGCATCTCTCCTGTGTTATGCCGATGTGGGACACTTAACCCTTAGCTGGGGTGTTACATACACCCCCCTCTTAAGAACTCAGCATCCTCGCTGAGGTTTGCCCCGCCTTCCCGCTAGTGATACTGTCCGCTTTGGGCCTAGGCCCGCACGGCTTTAAAACGCATCACTAAGTTCTAAGGCATCTATACATAAATACCCAAGATCACTCATGTGTTATGCTGATGTGGGACACTTAACCCTTAATATGGACTCAGCGTCCTCGCTGAGGTTTACCCCGCCTTCCCGGGATTTGCCTAGACTCAGCTCTGAACTCTGTCCCATATCGAGAAGGCTGACACGGAGTGGCTCTGATACCATTTGTAACTGCCCAAGCCCGCTAGTGATATTGTCCGCTTTGGGCCTAGGCCCGCACGGCTTTACAATGCGTCACTAGGGTCTAAGGTCAGTTAACTTATATACCCAGTATCTCTCCTGTGTTATGCCAATGTGGGACACTTAACCCTTAGCTGGGGTGTTACATACACCCCCTCTTATGGACTCAGCGTCCTCGCTGAGGTTTGTCCCGCGTACCGGGATTCGCCTAGACTCAGCCCTGAACTTTGGCCCACATCGACAAGGCTGACACGGAGTGGCTCTGATACCATCCGGTAACAGCCCAAGCCCGCTAGTGATACTGTCCGCTTTGGGCCTAGGCCCGCACGGCTTTAAAACGCGTCACTAGGGTCTAAGGCATGTATACTTAAATACCCAAGATCACTCCTGTGTTATTCCGATGTGGGACACTTAACCCTTAGCTGGGGTGTTACAGATACCCCCTCTTATGGACTCAGCGTCCTCGCTGAGGTTTGCCCCGCCTTCTCGGGATTTTCCTAGACTCAGCTCTGAACTCTGTCCCACATCGACAAGGCTGACACGGAGTGGCTCTGATACCATCTGTAACAGCCCAAGCCCACTAGTGATATTGTCCGCTTTGGTCCTAGGCCCGCACGGCTTTACAACGCGTCACTAGGGTCTAAGGTCAGTTAAATTATATACCCAGCATCTCTCCTGTGTTATGCCGATGTGGGACACTTAGCCTTTAGCTGGGGTGTTACAGTTTTCGCCTAAGTTGCACGTTTTTCAATGCACACATGGAGGTTAGGGCCAAAAAGAGGGTTGGTGCCTTAGCACACAAGAATTGTCTCGGTTTTTAATTTAGTGACTGCCAAATGAAAGGTTAAGGCTCAGAGGGGGGGTGAATACGTACTGGTAGGCCATTTAGGATAGTAGGGGTCCAAAGAAAGCCTAAAATCATATCTCGAGTCAAGTTTCACCTAGGATTTCGTCTCAAAGTACATTAGGAGCAAGTTCCAAACTTCCAAGTCACACACACAAGCTTATTATTCAAGAGCTCACCACACATGCAAGTAATCTTTCAAGTTCAACGTCTAAACACACATTAAGGACACTCACTCACAAAGCATATGATGGTTCAAATTTTAAACCACGCCAACACAATTGAGTTAACTAGAGAACCTCGTGGTCTACAATTCACGCCATGCCATTCAAAATACACATTCATTTGTCAAAGTTGCCATAAAAGTAATGTAACAATAGGTAGTACCATATAATCTATTAATATATTTTCAAAAGGTTTTACGTACAAACTTGGTTCAAAAAGAACCCCCGGAAAGAACCAAGTGAAGAAAATTGAAGGCTTATTTGAAAAATAAAAAGTCAAATATAATATAACTACTAGCTATACTAAACAAGTGCGTATACATAAAGATGGTTCAAATTTGTACATGGATATCATTAAACACAAGACACTATCAGAAATACATATACGAATTCGGACCCCTCCCCCAACTAAAAACTCTATCATCGTCCCCGCATGCTAAGTAAAACAAAGTGAAGTGCGAAGGGGGGGGGGGTAGAAGGGGACTCCCTGGTGTGATCAAGCAAGGCCTTTGCCTTTGCCTACCACATGGGCAAGTGGAGTCTCAGCATCGGTCTGCGCACCCTGTGCCTGTCGACTGATAGCCTCCTCAAGAGACAAATCAGTGGCCAACTCCAACTGTGTATCCTCGGGCATGGTAGTAGGGTCATCCAATGGTAGATCATCCTCAGTAACATCATTCTCATCACAATCAAACTGCATAGCCTCTGTGGCTGCAGTATCCTCTTCCAACTCCTCGGCGTCCTTCTCCGAGCTTTCTGAGAAAGCTTATGAGGAGCCTTGGAGATGGAATGTCCTGGCAAGTCAATCGTGGTAGGGCGGGGAGCCTTCAAAGGCTGGACTCGAGGAGTATTGGAATGGACTGTACGAGCAACTGTCTGGACTGTAGGAGCAATAGTCTGGACTGTAGGAGCAATAGTAGCTGGGAGCACAGTAGAACGAGTGCCAGTAGGGGGCCTAGTGGGACGTGTCCCAGAAAATAAGGCACGCCTCAATGGTGTATCTAACCCTGTAGGCATGTGAGAAGCCTGACCCATCTTCTTCTCCATAGCAATGTGGGAACTAGTCATCTCTATCATAACAAGCTTCATGTCGGATATCTCCCTCTATGTCCCCTCAAGTGCCACAGTGTGTAGCTTAAGAGCATCAGTGTTGCGCTCAATAGCCAATGTATGGGCCTGCATAGCCTGAAGCAAAGCCGAAAACTGTTTCGGAGTAGCTGCTGGTGGTGGAGGGGGAGGTGGGGGCTGGACTTGTGGCAAGTTGGAGATAAGGGTCCGGATCTCATCCAACTTGGCATCAAAGTCTCGTGCTACTCGAGGCATCTCCTCGGGTGTAAAGCCAGTATCAGTGCCACCAGGTGCAGAGGGGCTAAACTCAGAATGCGGAGGGGCTGCCTCCGAAGTAGAAGGTAGATCAGTAGCAGAAAGTGCATGCTTACCTGAAGAGGGTGGTGGAGGAGTCTCTTTGATGGCATACCAGATGAATGGGGCTATTGGGGTTGACTTGAAATCATGTGGCCATTCTCTACAAGTGAATCAAGAATGCTGTCAATGTCAGTGGGAATGACAGGTTATCCTTTTCTGAGTGTGTTACTTCCACCATCTGCTTGACCATCTCAGCTCCCAAATTGACCTTAATACCGGTCATCAAACATCCTATCATAACTGCCCTCCTCAATGTAAGTTTATTGTCCTGACTTGTGGGGTGCAGTCTAGAGATAATAATGAAATGTCATCCTTTTGCCTCAAAGTTCAAGTTGGCTCTGTGAATCTGCACCCCCTTCTTCAACCAATGCGCATCTTTCTTTCTCCTAATTATCGGTACCAACCAAGGTCTTTGCTCCTTTACGGTCTTAGCCAACTTTGCCATATGCTGCCTCGGGGAAAAGTTCTTCCTGAGCTTAAGAAATCTCATCCAAGCTCCTGAAGATGCATCAACATATTTTTCCCTGCAATACACTTTCATGTTATTTTTGGGATTCTTAGCTAAATTAGCATAGAACTCCGCAACCATAGTTTCATTTGCGTGGCTCAGTGGTGCTCCAAGTGCCTTATGCCACCCTGTCGCCATGTATTTTGCATAAATGTCGGGGTTCCTCTGTTGCACATCATTCATCCCTATGACCTGCTCGGGATTCACATGCCAGACGTGAAATGACTTATAATATAGCCGACAAGCTGATTTTGTTTTGAAAAGTCTTGACCACTCTTCCGGTAGATCATCATCATCGGATTCGGACGCTTGAGCTTGAGGTTGTGCTTCCTCACCATTGCTTGCATTGTCATCCTCCCCCTCCTCATCATTCGACTCAGTCTCTGTAGATGCTTGTGGTTGAGCTCTAGATGATGAAGCTTCTTGTTTCTTCTTCTTTCTCAGTTCCACCCTTGCTTTCGTTGATAAATTAACTAAGGGAACATCATCATTTGCATCATCATCGAAGTGGGGAGGTGACACTTGAGGTTTCCTTTTTCCAGCTCTTGACATCATGCCTGAAACATCCGCATTTCAAAGTTAGAAGTGTATAAATACATTGCACTATGAAACTAAAAGGAAAGAATGAAGCAGTGAGGTGACACAGGGGGAGGGGGCCGCCCTCAGACAGAGGCGGTCTGCCTCACAGAGATACAGAGAGCAGTTTCAGGCAGAGGCAGCCGCCCTCAGACAGAGGCGGTCCGCCTCACATAGATCCAGAAACAGTTTCAGCCAGAGGCGGCCGCCCTCAGGCAGAGGCGGTCCGCCCCAAGCAATTTCGGAGAAGCATTCGAGCCATTTTTCAAGAAATTTCCAAACCATCAACTCACTTTCCAAATTCTAAGCATGTTCAAACACTCATAACCACTATTTCTAACTTCTCCTAACATGGCAAGCACTAGTTGTAGCAATTTCAAGAAAAGGAATCAAAGTTCATTAATCCAAACTACTTCTAAAGCTTGACAACAAAATATTAGCAACTTAGAGCCATTCAAAGAATCAACAAGCTTAGAACTTCTCCCGTAATTCCACTTTCAAGTGCACATTGTAGTTTTTCATGGATTTGTTTCTTCTCCCAACCTAATGAATTGGCAAATTTGAGCTTTCAAAGCCTAACAATCGCGTTCCCTTTATTTCAAAACAATTCAAGCAACCACTTCATAGGATATCCAAGCATTCACAGGACATCAACTCACTATCAAGTTCAAAGTATGACCAAACAACTACAAATACTACTCCCAATTCATGACATCAATTTCAAGCAATAACAATAGCAATTTCAAAGAAAAAAAAATGCAAGGTTGCAAGATTTTTGCTTTCCCCAACTAATTGTGTTTGGCATTTTTGAGCTCTTAAAGCCTCACAAGGACATTTCCCACATTCCAAACAATTCAAACAACCAATTTGTGGGGATTTCAAGTTATGGGTTCAAAATTTCATCAAAATCCCCAATTCTTAACTCATGAACCCTAACTTTCTCAATGTACCAACATCCATATGTAGTATTCAAGCACAAGGAATAATATTAACACTAAATTAGTCTACTATTAACTACTCCTATACCTAAAAATATTGACTCACTAAGTTAAAGAAAGTTAAAGCAAAAATTGAAAAACAAATCCAAACATACCCGAATTTAAGGTGAGTTGGGGATGAAAAGTGATTGTGGATTGATTTGTGTGTGTTGTGGGTGAATAAAAATGATTTTTATGGAATGGGGTTCAATTTTCGGCCAAAGGGGTCCCTTGTTTTGTTAAAATTGTGAAAGAATAAGAAATCGGTGAGTTTTTGGGGTGTTTGTAACACCCACCCGTCGTGTTTGAGCTTTAGTGGGCCGAGGCGGGCGCCTGTTGGGCTAGGCGGGGCGCCTGATGGGTCAGGCGGGCGCCTAGCCCTGTGTCCCCTTTTCCTTTTCCTTCTTTCACATAGGCACTTACCTGGGCGGCCCTCCTAGCACTTTAGGAGGTCCGCCTAGACCTGAGCCGAGATTTCCTTGGTCGTTTATCTTCACTTTTCAACTCCTGATTTCATGAACACTTGAACACCTGCACAACTAACAACTAATTACACTAAAATCATGGGTTGCCTCCCAAGAAGCGCCTAATTTAGCGTTGCGGTACGATGGCGTTGACTTTTCCAGTCACGGCTCATCAAGATATATGCACGCCACTTCACCAACCTCGGCGTCGCACCCCAAATAATGTTTTACCCGATGCTCATTGACCCAGAAATTTCTTCCTCCTTCTTTCGATTGCAAATCAACCGAGCCATAAGGTGTAACACCTACCACCTTAAATGTACCTTTCTATTTGGATTTGAGCTTTCCAGGAAACAATTTCAACCGGGTGTCGAACAACAAAACTAAATCTCCTTCTTTGAACGTCCGGTTCTAAATTCTTGCATCATGAAGCATCTTCATTTTTTCTTTGTAAATCATCGCATTTTCATAGGCCAAGAACTGGAATTCATTAAGTTCATGCAAGTTCGACACCCTTGCACTTGCGGCATTGCTCCAATCCATATTCAACTTTCACTGCCCACAAGGCTTTGTGTTCAAGCTCAACGGGCAAATGAAAAGCTTTACCGAACACCAATTTGAATGGAGACATCCCAATCGGGGTTTTGTAGGTGGTTCGGTAAGCCCATAAAGCTTCATCAAGTTTCCTAGCCCAATCGGTTCTATTTGCATTAACCGTCTTGGCTAGAATGTTCTTCACTTCCCGGTTTGAGACTTCAACTTGCCCGTTTTTTTTAGGGTGGTAGGGCATTGCAACTTTGCGTTTCACTCCATATTTTTGGAGGAGATTTGCAAAAGCTCGGTTGCAAAAATGGCTTCTACCATCACTAATTATTGCCCTCGGGGTCCCGAATCGTGAGAAAATATTCTTTTTCAAGAATCCCAACACACTCTTGGCTTCATTGTTGGGGAGCGCAACCGTTTCCACCCATTTGGACACATAATCAACCGCGACCAAGATGTATTTGTTGCCATAAGAACTCACAAACGGCCCCATGAAGTCAATTCTCCACACATCAAACAACTCAACCTCAACAATGGTATTCATTGGCATCTCGTTCTTCCTTGATATTCCACCCATTCTTTGGCATTGATCACAATTTTTCACCCAAGTATGGGCATTTTTGTGCAAAGTTGGCCAAAAGAAGCCACATTGTAATACCTTGGTCGTCCTCCTCACTCCACCATGATGTCCTCCGTAAGGAGAAGAATGACACCCTTCCATAATAGCTTCTAGTTCAAACTCGGCAACACATCTCGGATGATTCCATCAACACATACTCTAAAGAGATAGGGTTCATCCCAATAATAGAATATTGCGTCCTTGGCTAGCTTCTTCTTTTGGTAGAATGTGAAGTCTTCGGGATAGACTCCCCCAACTATGAAATTGGCTAGGTCGCCATACCAAGGGATTGGTTCCCAAGACACGGCCAAGATCCTCTAATCCGGAAATGCATCATTCACTTCTATCTTTTCTTTTGGCCTACCCTCCTCCTCCAAGCGGGACAAGTGGTCTGCCACCTGATTTTCGGTCCGTTTTCGATCAATCACTTCAATATCAAACTCTTGAAGAAGTAACACCCACCGGATGAGCCTTGCTTAGGAGTCTTTCTTGGCCATCAAATACCAGATGGCGGAGTGATCGGTGTGAACAATTGTTTTCTTCCCTACCAAATATGATCAGAATTTTTCAAACGCGAACACAATAGCCAAGAGTTCCTTCTCCGTCACCGTATAGTTCAATTGAGCTCCGTTCATTATTTTACTTGCATAGTAGATAGGATGAAAAATCGTTTTCACCCGTTGACCTAGCACGGCCCCCAAAGCCACGTCACTAGCGTCACACATGAGTTCAAACGAAAGCTCCCAATTAGGACTTACAATCACCGGTGCGGTTGTTAACCTCTTCTTCACTTGTTCAAAAGCTCCCAAGCAAACCTTGTCAAACACGAACTTGGCATCCTTCTCCAAAAATTTGCACATAGGATTCACAACTTTGGAGAAGTCCTTGATAAAGCGGCGATAAAATCCCGCATGCCCCAAGAAACTTCGAACACCCTTCACGGTCATTGACGGTGGAAGTTTTGAGATCACCTCAATCTTTGCTTGATCTACTTCGATGCCCTTCTTGGAGACTTTGTGTCCCAACACTATGCCTTCTTGAACTAAGAAATGACATTTCTCCCAATTGAGCACAAGCCTTATTTCTTCGCATCTCTCTAGCACCCTCTCCAAGTTTGACAAACAATCATCGAATGAATCTCCAACTACCGAGAAATCATCCACGAAAACCTCAATAAAATTCTCCACCATGTCGTGGAAAAGAGCTAGCATGCACCTTTGGAATGTGGCGGGGGCATTACAAAGACCAAATGGCATTTTGCGGAATGCAAAGGTGCCATAGGGGCAAGTGAAAGTGGTCTTGTCTTGATCCTCGGCCTCAATGGATATTTGGTTATAGCCGGAGTACCCATCCAAGAAACAATAGTAAGCACGACCCGCCAACCGAACAAGCATTTGATCGATGAATGGCAAAGGAAAATGATCCTTCCTTGTAGCGGTGTTGAGCTTCCGATAATCGGTACACACTCTCCACCCGGTTACGGGTCTAGTTGCAATGGACTCACCTTTGTCATTTAGAATCACCGACATCCCCCCTTTCTTGGGCACACATTGCACGGGTGACACCCACTTGCTATCGAACAATGGAACTATCACACCCGTATCTAGCCGTTTGATGATTTCTTTCTTCACCACCTCTTGCATATGAGGATTCAACCTCCTTTGGTGTTCTACACTTGGCGGACACCCTTCTTCAAGCAAGATCTTA
This sequence comes from Petunia axillaris subsp. axillaris, assembly GCA_029990575.1. NCBI lineage: Eukaryota > Viridiplantae > Streptophyta > Magnoliopsida > Solanales > Solanaceae > Petunia > Petunia axillaris. The sequence continues at coordinate 2,436,349 of JARKNS010000001.1, read as the reverse complement.
TGAGTGCATACCCCCGGATCAATTCCCTTTATATCCGCCAAGGTCCACGCTATAGCTTTAATCCTCCTCTTCACCACTTACACAAGTTTATATTCTTAAGTTTTGGTCAAGTGAGATGAGATGATTATGGGGAGTGGAGTTGGGACCAAGGAAAGTATATCTCAAATGGGATGTTCAGATTTTCAATTCAAGTTTCGGTGGTTCTTCGATGGATGATTTTGTAGGTGGGGTTTCTCGGTTTTCAAGGTCTATGGACAGCTTTTTAGGTACATAGGATTTTAATCCAAAGCCTTCTAATGCCTTCACCACCTCCGCTACACTCTCTTCATTTTCCACATCCATCTTCCAAATTACCACCGCCAACGTGTCTTCTTGACTAGCTAAGACACTCTCCTTTTCCACTAGGGCATCAACCATGACATCGACATAAGAACAAGTCGCATCATTATCCATTGGTTGCTTCAAGGCCTTGCAAATATGAAATACTGCTTTCTCTCCATTGAACCTAAAATTAAGTTCATCTCTCTCCATGTCACAAAGAGCTCTTCCGGTTGCCAAGAATGGTCTCCCAAGAATGATAGGTTCTTCAAAATCTACGGGGCAATCAAGAATAACAAAATCCATCGTACGGTTGTTGGTCTAGGTGCCTTGGTGTCCAATGTCTTATACACTGCATATGGCATTAAGTGTTGCACCTAGGTCACACAAAGCCTTCTTGAAGTGTCTTCCACCAATTGTGCATGGAATGGTAAAAGCCCCGGGATCTTCCATCTTCGGAGCTATGTGTTTTGACACAATTGCACTCACTTGATGAGTCACCTTGATTGTCTCGAAATCTCCATATGTCTTTTTGGTCACCAAGTCTTTCATGAATTTAGCAATATTGGGCATTTGTCCCAAAGCATCAACCAATGGGATGTTTATGGAGGTACTTGCTATCTTCTCCCAAATCATCTTTGCATGGGATACTTCTCTTGTTTGTTGCTCTTTTGAGGGAAAGGAAGTGGTATTTTAGGAAAGGAGCTTGGGTTAGAAGGGCTTCCTTTGGGTTGTGGAGTGTTCTTTGGTTTGGATATTTGGGTAGTGGTGTTTTGGGGGGTAGGCTTTTTAATGACTTCTTGAACATCATCATATTCTTGTACCAACACATCACACTCTTGTACCAACACATCACCTTGCCTCTCCATTTCTTCTTGCACCATCTTCTCTCCAATAGATTCATTATCATTCCACTCGTCACCCACATGATCATCTTACATTCTCAACTCTGCATCATCATTACTCTTGGCTTTTAGGTCTTCCCATGTCTTGCCACTTCGAGTTTTAATTGCCATCACTTGGTCTTTACCGCCTCTTTTAGGATTCACTACCGTATCACTTGGTAATGCTCCTTGCGGCCTTTGATTGACTTGATGTGCGAGTTGGCTCATTTGCGACTCAAGTTCTTTGATGGATGTGGAATGTGATGTCATAGTTTGCTTCATGTCTTTCATGTCTCCGGAGTAGCCTTGTTGATTTTGAAGCATTTGACTCATCATTTCTTCCAATTTTGTGGGAGCCTTTGTCTCTTGATCATTTTGCTTAAATGGAGGTCTTGGAGCATATTGTTGAGAAGAACTGGCTCTTCTCCCCTCTTGGTTGCTACTCCAATTACCTCTTCCTTGACTCGGCCTCCATTGTCCTTGTTGTTGGTAGGCTTGTTAATATGGTTGTTGGTAGGGTTGTCGATAAGGTCTTTGATAACCACCTTGATCATACCCTCTTTGCCCTTGGTAGTTACCCACATAATGTACTTCCTCCCCATCTTATACATGGTAGCATTGTTCCGGATAGTATCCTTCTTGCCCATGTTGGAGAAGGGACATAGGAACACCTCCAGAAGTCACATAGCCCATTGGGGCCACTTGATGTCCGGCATTTGTGGTGTGGATATTTTCCACCTTGTGCAACTTTTTTTCATCTGCTTCCCTATCGGCCTTTGAGTTCTTGTTCATGAGTTCCACCGATGTCAAGATTCTTGCCATTTTTTCATCTTCGGCTTCAAATCTTTCCATCATCTTTGGACTAATCCCAACTTCTCTTCCCGAATTTTTAGCTCTTGATTGCCATTCTTGAGATCTCTTGGTCACTTTGTCTAGGATATCTTTCACCTCTTCATACCTCTTGTCCATGGTGACACCATCACATAAATTGTCGAAGGCGGATTGGTTCATCTTGTTTAACCCTTGATAGAAGCTTTGCAACAACATGCTCCCATTGAAACCATGATTAGGATGGAGCAACCCATCTTGGAAAGCTTCCCAAGCCTCGGTCAAAGAATCGGATGCCTCTTGTTCAAACATGTAGATCTTGTCCCTCAATGCCGCTTACTTCCCTTTTGGTGAAAACCTCCCTAGGAATTGTTTTACTAACTATTGCCAACTGAAAATGGAGTTTCTCGGCAACTTGTTCAACCACTCTATAGCTTGTCCGCTGAGAGAGTAAGGGAACACTCTCAACCTCAATGATTCTTCCGATACCCTTGTCGACTTGTAGAGATTACAAGTTTGTACGAGATTTCTCAAGTGATCATTTGCATCTTCATTCTTCGTACCACCAAAGCAACCATATTGTTCAAGACCTTGAAGAATTACATTTGGGATGCTAAAACTAGCATTGCCATGAATAGGAGGAGGAACTATGGCACTTGCAAAACAATTCATATCAATTTCTTCCTCGATCTCCTCATCATCTTCATAGTCTCGCATCTCTTCTTGATAGTCCCGAGCACCTCTAGCATACTCTTGTTGATAGTCTCGAGCACCTCTAGCATACTCTTGATTCCGGTTGATATTGCGAGCATTAACCCTATTGGCATTGCCTCCTCGGTTAACATTTGCTCTATCTCCATGGTTCACACCTCGACCCCCTTGGTTTACACCTCGGCCGCCTCGGTTTGCATTGTTGCCACCCCGATTAACATTACCGCAACACCTTCATTTTCTCCAAGATTTCCTTCTTCATTTGCTTGGACACCCGCATTTTCTTGGCCAAAAGGGTTGTCATCATGAGGGCTCACATTCTCCACTTGAGGATCATTAGCTTCCTCTTATATTTCATCTTCGTCCACTTGTTCAACATGGAATGGATAGCCCTCTTGGTTGAGTTCTATATGAAACTCTTCATCATATTCTTCTTCATAACCTTGCAGATCCCCATATTGTTGATTATAATAATAATTGTAGTTGGGATTCCGCAAGTGCCGGTTAGGATTTCTCCTATAAGACATGTTCACCTACACAAGATAAACTAAAAACAAAAGAAAATTGCTAGGACTTGCGAACTAAACAACGTTGATTAACTAATGCAACTCAATATTTAAACTGTAGTTCCCCGGCAACGACGGAAAAATTTGATCTACGCTCAATCCTACACCTTAAATGGTGAGGGGCGGTCGTCAAAATATAATACCTGATATGAGTCGGGGTCGATTTCCCAAGGGAACTAGCTTGTCCAGTAAGAGAGTTGCAAGTAGAAATTCAAATGAAGTTTAATGTTGAGTCTTATAAATGGGGTTGTTTTTAAGAACGTACAAGTAACTAAAGATATACAATTAAGCAAGTAAATTGATTAGATATTATGAGACTAGGGGTGCAAAAAACTAATAGTGATTTCCAACCAACGGGTGTCTTCACTTCACTTCCCCAACACAAATATAATTATGGTCGAGTATTCTGATTGTAATCTCTAGAATCCTTTCGGCCTAGAAGAGATCTTTCACAACTCGCTCGTCAAAGCCTTAGTTGAATACTCAAAGCACTACTCAAAGACCCAAGGAAAGGAGACCTCTTCCGAGCGTAACTCCTTTTAGATGAGTTAGTCTATATTAATAGCCTATCAACTCAAATCCTTGCCAACTCCACTATTCTACACTAGTTAATCTCTTCCGAGTCTTTAACTAGCAATGTAGACAAGAAATCCCAAATATCATGAATTTTAGAATTTTGATGTTATTTGAATGGGAAGTTGGATAATTGTTGTTTGTGTTATGGTTAGTGAAATGGAACAACACTCATTGATTTTCTATCACCATAGCATATTTACACCCCTAGTTATGAGTTTAGCTACTCATGACTAGGGTTTGAATCAAAACAATCAAGATGTAATGAAATAATGGATTGAAATCAAACATTAGTTTTGAATTGATATATGGAATAAGATTCAAAGATACAAGATTGGAAGCTTACAAAATAATGTTAAGACTCCTCCTTAGCTCTCAAAATCGTCTCAAAACAAGTAGCTAATGTAATATCTAATGTATTTATTAAACCCTAGCTTTTCTATTTATACAAGCTGAGAAAATACAGTCACAGCAGCTGAGGCGGAGCGCCTCAAAGAGTAGGGGGAACGCCTCTTTCTGGGCTTCAAAATGTTAAGCTTCAGGTCTTTGTTGAGGCGCCCGCCTCATGATTTAGGCGGAGCGCCTCATGCATTCTTGCTCTCTGTATTTTTGTTAGGCGGAGCGCCTCAAATTTTAGCCGGAGCGCCTCATGAAATCTTGCTTTCTGTATTTTTGTTAGGCGGAGCGCCTCACTAAACCTTGCTCTCTGTATTTTCTCAGGCGCTCCGCCTCAAATTCTAGGCGGAGCGCCTCATGCTGTAGCTCAAGATCCTCATACTTTGGCTTCCATACTCATTAAAACCTGAAACTAAGCAATTACAGCATTAAACAACACTAAACGTTGCTTTTGGATTCAAAAATAAAAGCTTAAAGTAGTCTTTAAGTTGGTAAAATACCAACTTATCAACAACCAGAATCCTTTTTGCTCCAGCAACGACATTGTTCTGTTGTCTCCATCACGACGTCTCCAGTGCACCTAGTGCCGTCGTTGTCAATGCCGTTGCCTATAGCGCTCCGGTTAGCCTGTTTTAACCAAATCCCCTCACCGGCGTCAACCTCCTCCCATATTTAAGAAAAAAATTTCGTCTCCATCACAACTTCATATATCACAGAGCACATATCACAGAGCACCGTCGGCGACATCGAAATAATTCTCTGGTTTCCGGCGCTGCTTGTGTTAGTCACTTATGCGACAGATCTGCTACAGAGTTACATCATCGTTGTTTCCTCGGCTACGTGTTCCCGGCGTCACTACTACTTATTTTATTTTAATTTTTTTTTGAGTTTTTCCCGCGGACACGAAAGATCTAAGATGGTTGTGGTATATGTTTGGTGGTAGTTGATTGTAGAGAATGTATTACGTTTGTATACCCATTGTATATATAGTGTATGACATGTATATACAGTTGATATACATCAGACATGCAAATGGGTGTACACTTGAAATAAACTAAATGTATAAAATGTATTTTGGTTTATCCATTTGTGTATGTCCTATGTATGAACATGCATACACTGTACATATACTAACCATAAAAGGATATACAAACATAAAATAATCGTATGTGGTGTATGCCTACTGTAATTGCATTGTATGCAACAAAATACATACATACAACATATTTCAAAAAATAAAAAAAAGTTAAAAAAGTTGAAAAAAAATATGCCAATCAGCAGCGGCCTTCAGGTGGCAGTCATGGGAAGGCAGCTTGGGGGGGGGGGGGGTTGTCATGATAGTGTAGGATAGGGATCTAGAGTTTTATCACCTTTTTATATGTATTGGTTGTGTATAAAAAAAATATTGCTATATTTTGAAAATATGATAGTATTGAAATTTTTGTGTAAAAAAGAATGTTTGTTTGTATAGTTATGTAAATTGCCTTAGAATTTCTTTCTTCTTCGTCTTCTCTGCAATCCAGGGAGTAATTTGTTATAAAACTGGCTTAGCTTTTTGATTTTTTGGAGAACTATTTTGGAATAACAAAATTAAGAAAAATTGATATGGTTATTTCTTTATTTATTTTTTTAAAAAACCAAATGTATTTGTTCCACATAAAAGGAAGATTGAATTCAGTAATCCGACATTCAAAAAAAATAAAATAATATATTTTCTCATTCTTCTCTTTTGTGATCCCTCCATATACTATGCTGAAGCCAGATTAAAAGCAGTAGGTGTTTCCCAGAAGTAGTCGAGAACATCTGTCTTCTCAACTCGGGGGGTCCTTCATGACTCATATATTCATTTCTCAAAAGGCGAAAAATTCCTTCATATGTGATACCAACTATATCTGGGAAAATTTCTAGACAACGAAGGATAGCTTGTGGTGGAATTTTAAAGAACGAAGATGAAAAACGTATATTATCGGGACTAGGATGAACTTTATAATTTCTTATCAAGCGGATTATACCAAAAGCTCTACCATAAGCCCCCACTACTCGATCTTGAAAGTCCAGTCATTCTTGTAAATTTTGGGAGTTAGCAGCTTCAATGCCAATCAAGATAATTAGTGTCCAGAAAATGAAAGCCAACAAGAATATTAAAATTGGCATCAATCAGCTGGTTGAGTCTCTCTAAGAAAAGAAGACCGGTGTAAAATCCTAGAACTGTGAAGAGTGATAGATCCACTTTGAGATATCCTCCATAAACAACTTTGGGTTACTGTGATTATGCGTGTCCCGGTACAATCCGTAAAAGCAGACCAAATCACTAGCAGTCCTTGCAAGTTACAGACGAAGAGGTAGATCCTCACATATAGCTTCATCGACAAGAGCTCGGAAATCCTTAAGTTCCTGGTTGAGAGGATTAACAAGGTTTTGACCCCTTAGAACTTTCTTATCCAAGTCGAAGTTCAGAAACCTCACATTGTCATCTGCGTCAAGAATGACGCCTTGATTGGTCAATAAATTCCCATAGATGGTTTCTTTTGGTTCAGGGTCTCCAGACCTACTTCCACCGCTCGAAAGACCTTTTGAAAATTTTCACTGACACCTCAAGTAATAATGTCTTCTTCATTCACCCTCCACATCCCTTTCTTGATTTTCACTTGCAACCACTCACGTGTAAATGATTTCAAGGGCTCTAGAAAAGCAAGCCCTTTTCTAGTATCGACTTTTCTTGCGAACGTGTAGCAGTTACAATGTAGGAGCAATTATTGAATCTTTGAAGCAAGTGGACGTAGTTAGCAGCATTTTGGACAGAGTTGAACTTCTGTACTGTCACTACTATGTTAATGCCTTATCTTACTAAGGTGCCTTCATAATTATCTCTGTGTATGCATCTTTCTATAGTGTATGACTCGGGGGTGCTTCAAGCGGCATGAAAATGTGATTTTCTATAAAGGGAGAAAGGTGACTTCTAGGGTTTTGATAGGCGGCAAAGGAAGAAATGTGACTTCTGGTTATTCCCTTCATAGCATACATGGTGGGCAAACAAGCAATAGATCGTATGAAATTTTACTTTTTCTGGTAGCCCACTTAGGGCTTTTACACTGAGATAGTACTTGATGATGTCCACTCCAATTCTATATGATTTTTACCACTATAAAGATGGAACCAAAATTCTTTATTCTTCTTTAAGGTTTTCCACATATATTTTAATCTATTAAACATTTGAACTATGTTAGTGGTTAAAACATAGTTATTGTAGGGTGGTTTGAATAGGATACTTGAGTGTTCTTCTAATTTTCTTTCTCATCTTCCCTTTTGAATTTCATTTGTTTGTAGTGGGTGGAGTGAGAAAAATAATATCAATTATAGAGAAGTTTGAAGTAGACATAGTTGTAAAGTGGATTAACGTCGAAGGATTGGAGAGACAATTTTATGTTCAAATTCCACATGAGAAAACACTCGGTATTGATAATTAGTTTTAAGATTTGGTGGTATTTGGTTTTGAGGTATAATCTAATCAACAATGTTATATGTGGAATGAAAGCTCAAGTTTAATCTGTTGGTTTGTTAAAAATAATTAATATGTATTTTCACCTCGTTAAATCACTAAATCTTTATAAATTTAAGCGATGCAGGTAATTAAATATGTATTTATCGTAATATTATCTAAGCTTTTCTTTTTTCCTTATCTATATTATTTTATACCGCCCTCATGTCACGTGATCTGAACTTGTTTGATTAGACACATTTAAAGAAGGTAAAATTATCTTAGGTGTCATTTTATGAATCTTATTATAAAAATGTAGAGACATTTTTCCTACTTTGTAATATATAGTAACATTTTAGAAAAATACTACAAAACATAGTAAAAATCAGAAAATATTGCTATGAAAACCCTAATTCTCCATCTCCACCTTCTCTCTGTCCCCTCTCTCACACTCTTTCTCTCTCTCTCTCTCTCTCTCTCTCTCTCACACATCTCTTTAAGCCGCTAACCCCTCCTTCCTTCTCTGGAGAACTGCTGCTCCATCAAATCTGCCATTCCGCCCACCTCCCCAGGCATCTTAACCCCGTCGCTACTTCTCCGCCCTAAATGTGCATCATTGTAGCCTGATTTTGTGTCACCACCGCCAGCGACCGAGTTATGCGCACCATCATTACCCTCTCTTTCTCTGGTGTCGAGTCCAAATCTGGCCTAGTGGCACCATCAGTCGTTTCTTCTCCCTTGGTGGGTCCAAATCTGGCTGCTGGCAGCGGAAATGCCAAAATCCAACAAGTTGCTCAAACTCCGACGATGCTCTTTTGTTTCCTGCTGCTTCAAATGGAAACCAGCAAAGTGCTGCTGCTTTGAATAGAAATCCGGCGAAGTGCTGCTGCTTTAATAGTTTTAATTTTTTTTCTGGCATTCCAGATCTGCTCCAGTAAGTATATTTGAAACTTTTTAAATTGTATGAAATTTATATGTAAATTATATGTGAATTATATGTCGGTTGTATGACAATTGTAGCAGAATAGTTTCGCATGTATATAAAATGTATCACTTAATATGTCTTGTATTTCACTTGTATATCTCTATGTATAGTTCTTCTTTTTTCTTGTCTTTATCGTGATTATGGTGGTTCTTAAGGTTCTGTTCATGGTGGTTTTAAGGTGAGATGATTGTATGTCCACTGTTTTACCATTGTATGTATGGTAATACATTGGACATACAATGGCCTACATCAGTCGTATAATTGTATGTCATTATATGTTACTTGTATGTCTATTGTATATATCGTAAATATGATGGAGAAATACTTGGCATACAAGCATAAACAAATGTAAAAAGAAAAAATAAAATCTGGCGACCGGCGACGACTAGTGTCCGGAGGCGGCAACAGACGATGGAGTGGCTGAGGGGCTGCTATGAGGAAGCAAGGGAATATAGGGTGTCCACCTTTTTATGTATATTGCTATGTTTTAAAAAAAAAAGTATTGCTATGTTTTTAAATGGTATATTGTTGTTCTTTTTTATGCGATGTTAGTTTGCATAATTATACAAATAGCCATTTAAAGAACTTGTGATTTTAAACCTAATAATATTAATACACAAATTATAACGTTCAAAGTTAAATTATTTTAGAAATACGTCATTCCAATTGAAACAAACTAAAAAAATATAATGTCTCATCCATCAAATGCACAACAAGATTCGTTTTTTATATCTTTTTAAAAGTTTGAAACATACATTTTTTTCATCCATTTCAAAAGAAAGCAAACTAGATTTTATATGCTCTATCGGTTTTAAATCAAAAAATTTCTAACACATGTAGCCCCTTATTTTTTGTTATGGTTTTTTGTCGCTACTTAACAATGGTTTTGCAAAAATAGCCTCGTAGGCAGCACTTCAAGTTTTAAATTGACAAGTGCTACCTCTTCGGAAAATATAAAGGTAAAGTACTGCTTGCGAAGAGATTAAAGGGGCAAATGTTGCCAAGGCATCACTTCGAGTTATAAATTGAAAAGTACTGCCTCTTCGGGAAATATAAAGGGCAAGTGCTGCCTTTGAAGTGATTAAAGAGGCAAGTGCTGCTGAGGAAACACTTCAAGTTATCTTGGAGGGCGGGGCATGTGTGGGCAAAAATACGACACCTACTATTATAGGGATACGAGTCCAGCTGGCGAGACTAGACTTACCTTACAAGTCGTCGAGCGCAGAGGATACACACCCGCTCCTAGAGCCAACGACCGTTTTGGCGGCACGACCATAAGACGCAGAGTATACATCCCGCCGCCTAGGGTTAACAGTCTCCTAGTTAGGGTTTAATATATTCCACCACCTAGCGCAAGTGGTAAAGTCTATAGGATACCATCCTACAGACACGGGTTCGATTCCCCACGAGAACATCATGTGATTCACCACGGAATCCGGCTATTCTAAGGGAATAAGAATTACTCTACCTTTTCTTGCTTGTTTTGTCTTGTTTATTCTTTACTGTTTTTATCATATTTAATTACTTTTCCATCATGATTACTGTATTGCTTGTTACCCCAACCATAATTAATTGTTTAATCTAGGCGTACAATTTTAGGCAAAAACAGCTTGGCGCCCAAGGAATTGTAGGTATTCCACGAAGGAAAATGCCCAATCATGTTTGACGACGGTAGCAGCGTTCCAAGAAACACTACAGACGTAGTAAACAAGTCCGCGAAGGATCTCAGTGATCCCAGTGTGCAACCTAAGGATCCCGTTGAGCAACCAAAAGACCTCCCAAGAACCAATCCTTGTGGCCAGCGACGGGGAAGGTGATCAACCTGTGGAAGGTAATTCAGAATTCAGAGGTTTCCTTGTTAATCTCCTCAAAACTGCATCCGAATAGAACTCGAACAACATAGTTGAAGGAATAACCTAGAAGTTAGGAGTGATGTTTGCTGAAACATCTCAAAGGCCAGCATCCCTGGGAGGACCAGCGCCACAAACAATTCACCAGCGTCAGCTCATAATCGAAGGCTTAACATGGATGCTGCCTCTGAAGGCTCGTCAACAATCAACAACCAAGACCTCAAGGGAGCACCTGTCATTCAGGACCTCATAAAAGAGATGAAGGCCATCTACGACCGAATTGGTAATATGTCGGGTGCTCCACCCTAAGTTACCACGGTAGATGAGCAAACGTTTTACGAACATGCCTATAAAGCAAGTGTCGCGCCGGTCCGTATACCAAAATACTTCCGCTTGCCGGATAACTTGAAGTATAACGAGACGACTGATCCGGACGAGCATATTACTGTGTACTGCATGGCTGTGAAGAGTAATGAGATTACTGAGGAAGAAATCCAGTCAGCTCTAGTGAAGAGGTTTGGCTCGACCCTGACTAAAGGGGCCCTTGCTTGGTACACTCAGCTACTAATGTGATATACCGAATCATTCACTCAAATACAAGACTTGTTCAAGAAAGCGCATTCTGGTGCGCGCAAGTGGGAGAAGCGCATGGAAGATATCTTCGAGATACGTCAACGGGATAACAAGCTGTTAAAGGACTACATTGACAGATTTTAGAGGAAACGCATGGAGCTTCCTCCAATCCCTGACAACATTGTTGTGGTAGCCTTCGCCAAGAGTTTGAATTCAAAAGGATCGTTGGCCACCAGGGAGCTGCAGTGGAGTTTAACCCAGCACCCAGTGAACACGTGGAGCGCGTCGCATCAAAGATATACTGAAAAGGTTTGCTTGGAGCCAGATAATTCTCATAACCTCGAAGTCGAGCAAAGGAAGAGATTAAGGAGCCCTTCCCTATAAGGAGAGGAGGACGAAAGAAGGGTGAAGCCAAAGGTTCAGAGCCAATCAGAAGCCTAAATGAAGAACAACTCCCGAGCATCAGGGTCCCAAGAGAAGCGGATGGAACCCCGTAACTTCAGGGATTTTGTTTTGCGAGTTAACACCGTGGATCTAGTCGCCAATCACTTTGGTAGATTAGGTCCAAGGGTCCGATGGCCGCCTACTATAAAGGCAGCTACATGGAGGAACATAATGCCCTGTTGTGACTTTCACCGCAGCGGTGGTCACGCCATAGTCGATTGTAAAGCCTTGATGATTGAAATCGAGCATCTGCTGAAACAAAGACACCTCAAAGATCTGATTCAAGAAGGACCACAGCGTTCCAAAGCACCAAATTTTGAAAACTTAAAGACTATCAATATAATTTTTTCAACTATGGATCCCAACATAGACTGGGGGACTCCGGTGCCATGGGAATTGAATAGTCTGATCCTGTTTGGTTTAGAAGAAGAGGCAAAAAACCAAGGCGACCTCATGCCTGCGCAAATATCCCACTTACGCGTCCAGCAAGCCATGATTGATCCAGAAAGTAGCGTGAACATTATCTAGAGGGAGGTACCCGGAATAATGGCTTATGGCGTCAAGTAACCTCAGGCACCCGAAAGATAATTAGTTTCAATGGCTCTCGAGAAGAGCATGTAGGAGAATTAGCTCTACCGGTACATATACTGGGCGTGATGAGCATAACTTCTTTCCATGTATTGAATTTCAGCCTGCCATATGACGTCATCTTGGGATGGGCATGAATACATAGTGTCAAGTGAATACCCTAAACACTTCATCAGGTTTTCAAATACTCGGCCTCGCGCGGGATTGTTGACTTACGGGGTGAGCGGTCTTCACTTGGAGAGTATCGTCTGACTTATGGCAAGGATCTTGGAGTACAGTCGGTAGCCAAAATAAATATGGATGAAGAGGAGTCCATCGAGTTTGAGGCGATGGAACGGGACCGCCAAAGCTCAAATCGACGAAGCAGAGTATGAAGCCATAATTCAAGCTCTTCACTTAGCTTACATACTGATGGACAAGGAGGTTATCCTCTTTAGTGGCTCTCAACTGATTGTCGATCAAATCAAAGAAGTTTTCACCACAGAGGGCATCTTCACACCGGATCGACAGGAGAGAATGAAAGCACTCCTGAAAAATTTTCAGGCGTGTGAGTTTGCCTATCGGGAAGAAAGTTCAAACGGTAGCGAAGAATCCAAATATTCATACATTCAGTAGATAGTGGTTGAGTTAACTCCCGTGGACCTGATGAACCTCGAAGTTCTAGATACAGGACACATCGCGGGGCAACGTCACACGCTGATCAACTACCTAAGCAAAGGAATCCTCCCTGAAGACAAATCAGAAAGCAGACAACTGTGAAAGCAAGGCATTCATTATTGTTTGGTTGGCACAGAATTATACCATCAGATTGTCAACGGCCTAGAGGTAACATCTCCAGGCTCAGCACCCTCGAGTAGGGAAGCCCAAGCACATGCCCCCGAACCTTCCAAGGGTCAAGCATAAAGTATCCTAAAAGCATTCAGTTTTTTATGTTTTAAGCTCCTTTTAACTTTGATCGCAGTATTTTCATACTCATCAATTATGTTACGGGTTTTCACCCACGGTATCTCAGGCTTAACGCCCCTTTATCAACATAACTATTGTTTCATTTAGTCAGTTTTACTTACTCATTCAGATCCATCTATGATCCAACTATTTATAGCCCCGGCCAGACCTAAGTTGAAGTAATACACTCACTTTTTGCTATAAAAAGTAGGGTACACTACTCATCTAGCTAGCCACCAGGCATTATTTATAAGTTGAACTCGTTAATTCAACAACTGCAGCTACACGTCGACGGGGACGCCTATTCACGTAGTGCCAGAAAGTCTTAAGTACTCGAGTAACTAAGCAGAGACGTTCGAAGTCGGACGCAAAAATGCATGTTATCACACGGGCTAAAGTCGTCCCATTGTGGGCGCAAACAACCATCTCCTACAGATGCAACCTAGCCGCCAAATATTGTGCACAACATATGTAATTGCCCAAGACAGGCTCACTGATAAATGTTCTTAAACGATTAGAACATTCAGGACGACCAGAAACCATCTAATCCTTAGGTGCACAAACATACTGCTTGACTATACATTACAAGACATGCAATAACACAAGTACGTATAAGAATATTGATGAACGACCATTTCATTAATAACAAACAGCCCGTAGGCTCATAATATACATTTAGTTCTTCCTGAATACAACATTTATTTATAACAATTGTAGAAATAAAAGGAAAGGGTAGATTAAAAACAAAGAGCTCATGAGGATTAACATGGCTGAAGATCCTTCATCTGGATTTGTAGCTACAAGCTGTAAACAGTCCAGAATTCTTCTTTTCTTTTTGCAACTTGAGATATGTCGGCCCAAGCATTCCATCAAAATATACTGTGTTGGTACGCCAAAGCCTATTTGTTTGATCAAAGCAAGGGACCCTAGAAGTGTCTGAGTACAGGCATGGAATTGCTTCATCTCGTCCGCGAAACTTGAAGGGAAAATTGAAGACTTGCCGCAAAGTTTGACCATCAGAGTCAACCTCAACTGGTCAGTGCACAGCCCCGCATATCTTCAAGCGCAAATGGAGGTTGCCGAGGGCGGAAACACTTGAGCTGGGAACCTACCATATGGGAGCCTCTTCCCTTGGGTATCCCACAGCCAACAACCAATGAAGCATTGCGATAGCGGTTCAGCTGAAGCATATAACCAAGGCGAAAGCCATGAACCACAGGAGAATCCGAAGCTCAGTGACACCTTAGCCACCCGCCGCTGTGAAGATAAATCCTTTTTCATGCCATGAAATTGAGCCAAGTAGTGGATCACATGCCCGATACCATTGAAGGAGCGACCTGGACACACGAAGTATCCTGGCAGAGAAGCCGCAGGAAGCTGAAAGGGCTAAGCGTCCTGACCCCGCATGACAAGAAGAATATCACGACAACCGTTGTGTTAGAAGATTAGCGCACTGTAATCAGTGCTCATGACACAATGAAGACATCCCAAGGACATCGTTAGAATCTCGATCAAACTTCGTGATTCGGGGGACTCCATTTGTTTCCTCATGGACGAAGAAAGAAAATGAAGTAACTACAGGTGAATTTCCTCATATAGTTCTCTTATGCAACATCCATTCAGAACAAAGAAGGTTTTTTGAGAATATCAAACCCAGATCGAAGGCAAATATTTTTGAGGGAAGAAGAGTTTCTCGCTATCATAAGAAATTGCTAAAGAAGAGAGGTATTTTCTGAAGAAGGGTTTGTAAATTTTCCACTGTCATGAAGTCACTATTTATAGGCAGAAAAGGATAAGGATGGAGCACGAAACGGTCAAGCATCATTATTGCTAGAGATATGAAACAATTCAGAGCAGTTAATGGCAGATCCTGAAAAGGTGCATGGGATCAGTATTAGCCAATTAGAAGAAAGCACACGAAGTTCTTGAAAGAATCAATATCATTCTTGGTCAAAGAGACTACGAGTCTCAAGGAGTAAGCAAGATATCTTTTCACATCCACATCGCTTTAACTTCCGGACTGCTTGCGTCAGCACTCAGCAAGTGGGCGGACTGACTGTGTGGGCAAAATTATGCCACATACTATTACGGGGATACTAATCCAGCTGACGAGACTAGACTTACCTTATAAGTCGCCGGGCGCAGAGGATACACGCCTGGTCCTAGAGCCAATGACCGTTTAGGCGGAACGACCATAGGACGCAGGTATACATCTCGCTGCATAGGGTTTACAGTCTCCTAGTTAGGGTTTAGTATATCCCACCACCTAGCGCAAGTGGTAAAGTCTACAGGATACCATCCTACAGACACGAGTTCGATTCCCCATGAGAACATCATCCGATTCACCACAGAATCCGGCTATTCTCAAGGAATAAGAATTACTCTACCTTTTCTTGGTTATTTTGTCTTGTTTATTCATTACTGTTTTCATCATATTTAATTACTTTTCCGTCATGATTACTGTATTGCTTGTGACTCCAACCATAATTAATTAATTGTTTAACCTAGACGTACTATTTTAGGCATAAACAGGGCAGCACTTAAAGTTATCTGAGAGAATGTTGAAAGAGATAAAAGGTTAAGTGCTACCAAAGAGGCAACACTTACTAGAAAGGGAGGGCAGGATGCGGGCGTCGATATAAAATTTCGTAGGGATATTTTCATCCGAAATTTATTCATTAAAGTTAGCGAAAACCATTCTTGCAAACCATTTTAAACGGAGACAGTTAGGCAAATCATTGTTGTCGTTGTCATAGTTGTGTAATTCTCCCATTTTAAATTGAGCATGAAGGTTAATGAAAACAAGAAAATTAAACATTTGGCACATGCCAATAATACTCTTGAAACTTGTAATCTCAAAAAATATCATGCAATTTTATGTATTTCAGATTATGTCATTAAAGATAAAATAAGTCTTTTAGAACTGAATTTGAAAAGTATCATTTTTTCTTCTCTTTTGAATAGACCAATAAATGGAAAGAGTTCCATAGAAATGGTGGAACATATGGAATAGAATACTTTTAGTTAAAACAAGAAAAAACAAGTAAACAGGTAAAAGTTCTTAGGTGGTGAGACATGAATTTATATATCAAGCCTCCTATGATTTTGGTTTTCTTTTCGTTGTGCATAACATGTTTAGCAGTTCATTGGAAAAACAAAGTTGGATCTGTCGAAGAATCCATATCCCGGTTGTCCGGATGCACCATCCAATATGAGGATATTTTATGAAACCTTTAGATTGGAGATAACACAAAATTGTCATTACATGTTAGATAATCTAATAAGGCTCCAATATCTCAATCATTAACATAGTTAAACAAAAGTGTACTTAACACAAAATGCAGTATTGTGAATTAGCAATTACTGAAGAAAGACTGATCAAGTAATTCAAAGGATGCATTTAAGAAACATGAAAGTTGTAGTTTCGATCATGCATGCATCATTTTAAGAGAACTCAAAGGTTGCAAAAAATCATTACAAAAGCATAACTCAATGATCACGGATATTGGCCAGGAAAAAGAAAATGGAAATTGGAACAAAAACTGAAAAACACAAGCTGTACAAAACTGGTCCATCTTCCTGAAGTCTCTAAACTTTATAGTGGAAATTTTTTAATTAGTATAGAAGAGACTTTAATTAGTATTTGGTGTAGACCATAGTTCATTGATTGATATATAGAAAAGGTGACTGCCAAACATGGAAAGTCTTGATATTTCTGGCAGGGCATGGCATGGTAACAAATGCTGATCTCCATTCTTCCTCAATAGCAAGTCTTCAGTTATAGAATGCAAGAAGTAGACCATTCTGCTTGATATAGTTGTTAAATACAAGATTCTGCAGACTATTGTCCAGCCATATTAGCTCCAATTTGTTCTGCGTCTATGCATATCAAAGTAGCAAAGTTAAGAGTGGCGTACCTTCATCCACAGATTAATGGGAAGTCATGACCTATGTAGGGTCTACTAGTATTAAGTGGTGGCAAAATTAACCCAATTTAAGTAACTCCGCAATCCGTCAAGTTTACACGGGTTGAGTTTATGACCATTTTGCTGACTTGACCCAACGGGTTAAACCCGAAATGACCCATCAAACTATTGGGTCAAAACAGGTCTAGGCAATGTAAGCTGACATGTCAAAATGCAATCCAACCCAAACATATAAAATCAAGCTCGGAGATTAGGAATTATGTAAACTTTGTAGAACTTGAGCCAAGAATTTAAGAAACATTAACTTTCTCATTCGTTAAACAAAAAAAAAGGAGGGAATGTTGGACATGTTGAACGAGTTGAATTATGATGCATTATCTGATCAATCATGACCCAACTTTTGACACAAGCAAACTTTAAGCAGGTCGAGTCATGATCCTTTATTGATTTGACCAGCTTAGACCCGCCCAAGTTTCACCCGACCTGCCAATTTTCCACCGCTACAAGTAGTATAACACATACATACCTGATCCAACAGCTACGCGGATGAGCTCTCATCATCTGAACTAAAATCATCATCCGTCCGTCGCTCCTGGATTGCAGGAAATAGTCGTTGATGAACATCAGGCAAAGAATCTGTACGGGATTCCTGGGAAGGTGATGCTGTTAGCGCCCCTTTTCTAGGAGTGTTTGCTGGCAACTTGGTTGATTTTCTGACCACTGCACATGCCTTGTCCAACATAATCAAGAAATCACGAACAATTGTAAAGAGTCGCAAGCCTTCATCCTTTCCTGCATTTCCATGGAAGTAATCCCCTGTACTCTTGACCAAAGCCATTATTTTTTTCTCTTCTTCTAGTATCCACTTGATCTCCTCTTCCGCATGCTGCATAAAATTAATGAGTGTATCGCGGAACTTACTCTCTTCCTCCAAACTTTTCATGTCAGTGTCTAGAAACCCTTTAGTTTTCACTAGTGAGCTACCAAGTTTGGAGACAGATGCACTTAAGTTGTCACCATCTATAAGTGCTGCTTTTCTTACATTCTCAAGCTCATTGCTTAGACCAGAAACCACCTGAAGACCAAGGTTACGATGGTAATCCACCGAGTCATGAGAAGCATCCTCAACAAGATCTTCTGTTTTAACACTCGACATGCTTTCGCTCTCCCTTAACTTACGTGCTGCCTTTAATCCTTCTGATCGAACAATTTCCTGAACAACAAAGTTCAAGAGTGTGGTCTTGCCATCAGTTCCTTTAACATCTGAGAGTTTCAACAGCGTATCAAGCTTGAATGCCTGTGCACCACCACGGTAGGTGCCATCATTCATGCGGTTCCCAGTTTTAAGAACGGCTTCTAGAAGTTTCAGGAAGAGCCTGCTATTTCTCAGCTCCTGACATGCCACCTGCAAGTATTCATAATTAATAAAAGCCATCTACCATGTGATGTTTAAGAAACTGCTGCTAGAGAACAATGTACTGAAAGCTCATCTATTCAACCATGAACTGGAGTAAGATGTCTACACTTTTCCAACATCTGGCTAAAATTCACTTGCGGCATGACTTCTTTTAATATAAAGAAGATCTAGTATCCAGCTTTATTAAGGTGCGTAGGGTGGTAGTGTTCAAACTTCAATTAGGTTTGACACTTATAGCAGGCAACAAGTCTAAATAGTTTGTACAACTGTTCTTTTATTTTAAGCTACTGAATTTCACAGTTAACCCAAATGGCCCCTTACAATAGAGTGAGTCTGTTATTATAGATCATGTGACATAAGTAATCTAAGAAGAAAAACTCTGGCAAGTCCAACTAGCTTGATTTGATTACACGAAGAAATGAAGCCTTCTGATCAGAAAAATCTAGAGTAAGAACCATCTGGTTCCCTTTTCATTTGTTAAACGATGATCCTGGAAAGTCCAGTAAAAAACTATTACCAATGAATATACGAGATGGTGTGTGGTATAGTTGGACCAAGGTGTTAGAGAACTGATGGAAACTAAGGCTACAGAGAGTAACAGCAAATTTTCTTTCTAAGCTGCAATCACCAAAGCTATGAGAGACTTAGAATTTCATGATTCACCTCTAAAGTTGCAAAGGACTCTTTAATGAAGGAAACTTCTTCTTCAAGAGAACTCATGAGCAACAACACTTCCATCCGTTTGAAGGCAAAGGGAATTTCAACCAGGGACTTGAGAAATCTTTCAGCAGGACCAAGCTGAGAAATCTCCCCACAATATAATCGAAGTTTGAGTTCTTCATCTGCTGTTGGTGCCATCTTTGATACAGTTTGAATAAGTTCAGGAGGAAGTTTATTACCTGATAAGATAAGCAAGCATTTGCAATCAAGTGTCTGAGACATAATTTAAAAAATACAAATAAAACAATAAAAATGCACAAACATTAGCAAAAACTAAGTTGTAGCATCCCTCAGAAATCTTTTTCCACAAGTTATAACGATAAAGCAATTAAAGTCTGCTTATGTGAAGGACATAAAAAAAAAAATCTGATATTACAGAACTTCAGTAATATAAGACAAGTACCAAACACAACCATAGATAAGTATGCATTTTATAGTTTTTCAACTCACTTATAACCTCCCACAGTGCTTAGTGGGATCTTATACTTAAAATTCACGCGCTGGCGAAAAGTATCAGACTTAGCACTGAATTTTTCTAATATTAACTGCGTAACAATTTGATAACAGATAAGACACTTCCAGGTCTGTTCTATAAAATCGTCAACAAGTTCTGTTTTCCAATTAGAAGTTGGACATTGTTTTCAATTTGATCTAATTTATAAAATTGATTAGCACATGCCTACATTCACAAAATATCTTTTCTTCTTATAATTCATCGTGGTCTCTCATCCTTCAAAATTCTTTTCGATTACCCTCGATGTGCTTGTCATCTCACAACACCAGGTATGGATCAAATTAGTAGAATGAAACCTCTTTATTACTATTCTGAAAACTTAAGTAAATAACATACAGTTTCCTGGTGGACCGACAAGAATTTCTATGTGCAGACAATGTTGTTTGTGTTCTTCCTTTAATTCATAAAACTTTTATCTCTTCTTTAAGGCAGTATATAAATTTCATGGCAAAGCTGGAAGGCTGCAAAAGCTTCAGATAAAACCGAGTTAAGCACATAGTAAGAGCACTCCGAGAATTAGACACTCACTCTTCTTCATGGTGATAAATGTCCTACTTTCATTGCACATTAGCTATTACTACTTAAAATATGAAAGATTCACATCCTCACGGATTGCATGGGGGAGAAACACAGGAAGAGAGATTTACCCTCCTTGAGAGCATCACAAACTTCTTCTGTTGTCACATTTAAGGCTTTAAGCATAATTGCTAGATTTTGTGATTTCTTGGCATCAATTATCTGAATGTATTGTGGGGTAGCATCAAAGGTTGGAGCTTTAGTGCCATCACTTTTGCCTGGATTTGCTTGGTTATATCCGAATAAGGATTCCATCATCTCCTCATTAAACCTGTAGTAACATTTGGTAAGCAGCAGTGTAGAAAGTAAGAAAGTTGGATATCTGAAGCAAAGTGCAAAGGAAGATTAATGAAAAACTTACTGGAATGAGCCAGCTTTGATATCATTCCAAACCATTGAGTGATCAGGATTAGCGAGAACCTTGTCCCAGAAGAATGGCTTTAATTTTGCCTTTGGAGCATCAGATTCATCAGATTGTTCAGTTCCCTCACCACCAGAAGAACTTCGTCTTTTATGTGCTCCGGGAGGTAAAGGCTTTGCCAGATTACCAGGCTTTGGTGGATTAGGAGGAGGGCGACCAGCTTTTGGAGGCGGAGGTGGCTTTGGGGCGGGTGGTTTAGGAGGAGGAGGAGGTGGTCCAGGTGGTGGAGGTGCAGATTTTCCTGGAGGAAGTGGTAATGTTGCATTACCATTTATAGGTCCATCTGTTTTAGCCTCTGCATCTGAAGAAATATGAGAACCAGCTGGCACGGAGAGACTGTTTACGACAGATGAACTCTTGAAATCTTTCTTTGTCGAACTTCCCATGCTTGAAGACTTCTGAGAAGAATCTGACCACATAAATTTAAGAAATTATGCAGTACAGTGAAAAAAGACATTTGCATTGAGATAAATCGACCTTCATGATCAAATACCTGCAGATAATTATTACCTGAACAGAAGTTAAGAAGAGGTTTCTCATCTCTTTGCCCAATTTGTGGACCTATTTCTTTGTTTTTACTTTTTCGAATACACAATATTAAGCACAGAGCTAAAAGGGCAATTCCTGCCACAGCACCTACAGAAACAGCAGCGATAATGTAAACCCTGTCCTTCTTGTTATTTTCTGAAGAAGTAGTTCCAGTGTTTTGTGGTTTAGCTGGAGGATGAATGACGGGCGAAGGTTTGGAAGAGTTGGTACGAGTCAGTGGTGCTGGAGCCTTTGCAGGAGGGTTGGCATGACTCGGATGTATTGGTGCCTTTGCAGGAGGATTGACAGGAGAGTGAGGAGTAGGAGCCTTTGAAGGAGGCTTAATATTTGAAGAAGGGGGATGTGAAACTGGAGAAGGAGAGCTCGCAGGCACTTTTAAAGAAGGCGCCGGAGCAGAAATTGGTGATACAGCACTGTGGCCTGGAGATGGAGCGAGGATTGGAGCTGCAACATCATGTGTATCTTGAAGCTTTCTTTCTCTTAGATATCTTCTGGGAACACCAGACCATTGTGAGAAAAGCTCTTGGTACTTGCTGAACCAAGCGATTGATGTAGCATCACTAAGTGAACCATGATGAGGAAGTCTGTACTTTCTTAAACACTCAAGAATGATCTGCTTCTCTTCAGGAGGCAGATCACTAATCGCCTTTTGTATGATTCTTCTTCTCAACAAATCTATATCTGATTTTAAGAAAAAAAAAGTTCCTGTTGCTGTCTGATAAAGAAACAAATCCAGAAATTTTGCAGCCTTAGTATTCTCACGTGATCCTTCTATGCAATGAATCCATATTTGCTCAGCCTGCATACATAATATGCCATCAACTTAGGGCCAGAAAAAAATACTATTTACAACACAAGAACTTAATATGAAATTTTTTTAAAAAAAATTGACCACTCTAACTTTGTTTTCTTCTCACAACCAAACAGCATATACGTTTCTACTTGTATATATCTATATAACCAAGAAATCCTCGAGGACCAGTGGTGCACGGTTCGACATTGTTGATAATGGGCCCACTCCTCTGCCCTTCTCCACTTAAATGCTAGACTTTTGTTTGTGGCAGGGTTCGAACTTGTGATGAGCACCTAACCAGCACATCACAAGCTACGCTCTTACCACTAGACCTGCATATGTGTTTTCACTCATTCTGCATTTTCTAAAGCATTATATAGCTGCATTTAGAACAACCAATTACACATTTAAAACTAAACTGGTGCATCAAACTCATCATCATACAGTTCACTGCCTGAATCCATCAGAATGCATACTTTTGAGATATGTAAATTATAACTAATTTCTACTTTTAATAGTTATTAGCACAACATAAAACCAGAATCCGTTGCAGGGATTAAATCACTAGCTTGGAAATCTGATAAGCTAGTTTTGAGGAAATATAAAGTTAGAACTAGCAACAGATCTTCTGAGCCGAGAAACAATTTCTGTTACACAAAATCTTCAAAATATGTATGTCAATAGTTTCCAATATAAGAAAAATAATCACATTAATTTCCTCATATAAGGAAAAGCATTGCTTCTAAGTTTTAAGGTGCAAGCTTCGACATTTTACTTTTTATTTTTGTTATTAAATACAACTCTATCTCTTGTTTCTTACATCCGCAATTCAGAAAATGATACAACTTATGTAGTTATACATCTTTAGGCTTTCATACAATGAAAATTAAAAATAAAAACCATGGCATTTGACTCCTAGCCCGACTGTCCTTTCATCGATTCCTCCTGAATTTCATTGATTGATCCTAAATATTTCATGTTCAACTAGAACTTGGTTATTCACCATATACGGATATCCCCATTATGCATCAATGGCTTGTTAAAGTTCCCAAACTCAAACTGAAAACTGGCAAACCCACGGATGCAATTCTTATTGGATGCGCGCCAATGGGACCCTCCACTAAGTAATGGTTGATTCTGGGCAAGATCACAATGAAGACGTTGCATCTGTTCTTTCTAATCAACTGCACAAACTCCATCAGATATTGCATGACTTACTCATTAGCCCGGGAATACTACTAAATCGTAATACTCCACAATAGTTGAGATATCGGCAGACAAAAGCCTTGCGGCAATCAATTCTTACAGTCCTATGAAGGAAAGGACAAACGATATAACGCTCATTGTTAGCTTAAAAAGAGCTTTTGCGAGGAGGACATCATTCTCAAGCGGGCTATGCAGCCGAGCCAGGTATGTATAAAAGGGGATTCAAAAGATACTAGAATGTAACATTTGGAATAATGAACCTGTAATCCAAGCAAATCTGGAACCCCCTTTACCAATACCCTAGAATCCTCCATTATATCATGAGGATTCAACAGTCTATATAAAATTTAAACGAAAAACAAAAACTTTTGTCCTATTTACGAGGTATAGTTTCATGACGAAGGGTATTCAAAAGAAAGGACGACACAGTTTCTTATCCAAAAGGACGCACAATTTCCTTATCGTTCCGTTAAAAAAAAATGACACATTTTTAAATTTAAAAATAACTTAACTTTAAACTTCCCACTTTTTATTAATGAATCCATTTACACACATAAACATATTTTTGTACATGCATTTATGTTTGATTATATGTAAGAGAAACGAAAAGTTAATTATTCATACCGTATCGTCATCTATGTGTTGTACAGCCCAGGCACCTTGTTCCGAACTAGTGGCTGAACAAACACAAAGAAAAGCAACAAGAACAAATACCGAGCAGCTGAACCTTATTCCCACGCCCATTGATTGGTAAATCAACAATCTTCCAATCCCATATTTTGGCCTTTTTCATTTCATCTGATTATTAAACCAACCACCCTTTTCAAGAATTTGCCGCCAGGCCAGAAATCCTTGTTGCTTCTTTTTTTCTTCAATGTATCTTCAATATTAAAAACACAGAATTGATAATGTATACACAAATGTACATGCAAATAACTATGCAAAAATGGGATATAATGTTTATATATAGAGACCTAAATATAATGTATAAAATAGTTTTAGCATGCAAATGGGTAATGCAGAGGCGGAGCCCACCACCCTTTGGAGCCTTTGCAACAAAAAGTAATGATACAGGGGGGAAGTCAAGAACTTTGCAAAGGTATCAACAAGGAGATTAGAGTGAAGGGTCCGTCTGTTGAAAATTTTGGACAAACTAATGTTGTTGTTTTTTTTTTCTTGGGTCAGATTCTAGCATGGAATTTTTGTTCATTGGAATGTTTCATGTTTTTCGGAGACAAATGAAACGTGCAGAGAACTACGTTGAGATATGGGTGTCAAATGGGTAGGGTTCTACCCGTCAGAATCCGGACCCGGACTCATTAAAACCCGACTCCATTCGGACCCGTAAAAATTCGGACTCGGACCCGTAGACCCCTAAAATACCTCTACCCGAACGGTTTTTTTTTTTCTTAACAAATACCCGTATCCGTTAAGACCCGTCAAAATTATGGGGTATTAATGGATATACCCGTACCCATACCCGTACTCGTTAAAATAAACTGAGTAATAAAACTTGTACGTGGAGAGAAATGTATACACAAGTTTTCCACTCATGGTTTAATTTGTTTTGTGTCCATATTGTTAGTAGTGAAATATGTTCAAGAGAAACAAATTATTTATTTAATTAAAAAAATACTTTATATTCCATAATAAATCAACACTTTGAAGTTTGAATATATATTACTCTAATATGGTATAGAACTTCAACTATTAATTTCGATATATACCTCAGAAAATAAGCTACTTGGAGTCGGACAAAGTAATTATTGGATCGTATTTATTAGAAAATATAATTATTTAATTCACTACATAAAATATTTTGAATTACATGTCGTCGCATGATGGAAATGACATGGAAGAAATTACACAAAAAATTAGGCATATTTAAATTTTCATTATAGTTTTGATGTTGCACTTTTTAAATTTGGAAGTTTTAATATTTAAGACTTTAATAGTTTAAGTATCTTAAATAAAGTAACTCTTTGAGTTTTTCCTATTGATCTTTTTTTAATTTGTTTTAAGTATTTAAAATAATATTATTAAAAAATAAAATTATAACCCGTAGCCAAACCCGATTTGTTAAGACCCGAACCCGTACCCCTACCCGCTAAGACCCGAACCCGCACGGGTTTTTTTTTCTAGCCGAAACCCGTATCCGTTAAAAACCCGTAATTTAAACCCGTCCCTAGAATCTGCGGGGTTACAATTTTACAACCCGAACCCGGACCCGTATACCCGTTTGACACCCATACGTTGAGAGATAGGTGATGGGGAAAGGGGGGGGGTGGGTTTGAACTTCGGTCATTTTCTATTTCTTGTGCTTTTTTGTTTTCCATTGAATAAAATGCTCACAATATAATTTCATATCACGGTTTACCCTTTGTTAGGTAGAACAACTAATGTGAAAAAAAAAAAGAAAAAAAAAAGTAGAACAACTAGTGGGAACTGGGAAGTACTCCCACCGTACCATGTTATTTGTCCTCTTCAGTTTTTTTGTATTTATTAAAAAAATTATTAAATAGAATATATATTTTATTATGTTACGTCTATTTAATATTTGATTATTAATTTTTTTAAGAGTTATTTTAATTATTAAAGATATATAGTTAGAAAGAACTAATAAATTTAATCTTGAAATTGTAAAGGGACAACTAATTTAAGACACATCATTTTTTTGCTAAAAGAACAACTAATATGTTATGGAGGGAGTATTTGAGAAAATTTTATGATTAGATTGATGAACAAATAAAATGGTTAGTACCTTTTGCCTTTAGAACACGAGGTTGGTTCTTCATTACAACTTCAAGACAATGAAAGAGATTTTTACTCCACATAACCATCCCTAACAGTTATCCATTTTTTATAATTATATTTAGTCTTTTCTTTCTTTTCTTAGCCACTAAGTGTAATTTTGTAATCTTTTAAATTTTATGAATATATATTTAATTTTATAAAAAAATGGATAATATCCCCATTATTAAGCCAAAAATTATAGGGATTAAGTTTGAATAAGTTAGTTAAAGATTCCATTTTCATATGGAATATCTATACTAGCGTGTTTAATGGAGAGTACAAATTCAATTTATTAGTTTTGATACCAAAACTTTTGTGTAAAAAATATAGTAAAAATATTTATGGGATATGTAAAAAATATGTAGAAAATAAAATACAAATATTTATTAGATATTATTTTAATGACATAAACATGTAAAAAAATTAGACAAATATGGTACAAATATTTGTTGGATATAATTTTATAACATATATATGTAAAAAATATAAGCATATATATATATATATATATATATATATATATATATATATATATATAAAGTAATGGATAACGTATGTATTACTATTTTAATGGAGAGAAATTAACTTTGTTTGTTAATTAGAACTTAAAAAATAGCTAATTGGTTTCACCACTCCTCAATTATAGGAAGAATATATCCCTAATCTTTTTTCAAAAATATGTTAAAAGTTAATTTAAATAAAATTATTGTGGCTAGATTATGTTAGGGCTAGGTATTTTGTTATTATACTATATTGGGGGCTAGTTATGTTTTTTCCCCATGATGAAATGGGCAAGTTGAGTTACTAATTCTTCGAATTTTTACATAAATAGACAATATTAGAGATCTATATTACAAAAAAATAGCTATACTATTTTGTTTACATAGTATAGTTATACTTTTTTTTTACACTTTATAGAATATTATGGTATCTTACTAAATTGGTGTTCATTCTATCTTCTTCTTCCTACAAACCTAACCATCACTATCACGTCCCTTCTCGGCCACCATCTACTATCGCAATCGGAAAAAACCATCAAAAAATACATGTAGATACAAAGATATACATTTGTAGATATATAAAAATACAAAATTATACATAGTTATACAAAGTTATACAATGTAAAGATATACTAAGAAATATACTTGTAAATAGTAGAAATACGAAAGAATACATAGTTATACAACGTTATACTAAATTATACAAAGTAAATATATACAAAAAAATACACTAGATATATAAAAATACTGAGATATACATAATTATACATGTAGATATAAAGACACAAAGATATACACTTGTAGATATATAGAAATACAGAATAGCTATATTTTGTAAAATACCTATTAAGATTTGCTATGTTCAATGATTTTTTTAAAATATAATTATGTTAGCTAATTAAGTGTCTTAAATTTTCTATTTGTGTAATTTCCCCTTAATTCCTCTACTTAGCCATGTTATCAATGGATAGGCTAAGTCATCAAACTATAAATGTTTTAGTCGAGGAGTGCAAAGGGCTACTTTCACTTATAATTAGATGTATGCAAGAAATGATGTCATAATTGGCTATAGTATTGGGCTGATTTGCAAAAATATGATACGGGAAGCAATGATTTGTATTTTTGCCCGTGTTAACAGATGGTTTGAAAAAATGCCCTCGTTAAGATTTAATGAAAAAAATCCGGGGCCAAAATTTGTCTTTATATTTTTCCGCTTTTCAACATTTATCCCTTCAAGAATTGGCAATAGGAAATACTTGCCGCACTTGGTCGTAAGTCTTGGCAAAATGGCAAGACTTGTCATTGATCCCTGCTCGATTTGCCAACACTTGAACGACAAGTGTTGGCAAAAGGCAACACTTGCCGCACTTCGTCGTAAGTCTTTGCCAAGACTTGCCCCTTCCAGTTTTCCCTGCATTCTCGCCATATAACTTGAAGTATTGGCAAAACAGCACTTGCCCTTGAAGTATAGCCAGATGCCGAGACTTATAAAATTTTTGCCTTGAAGTCTTGGCTCCGGACTAAATAAGGGCATTTTACTAAAACATTCCTTAACGCGGACAATTTTATAAAATCACTCCTTATAGAGGACATGTGGTGAAAATTTTTGATAGTATTGTGAACATATTCAACGTCTTGATAACAAATACATATGCATTCCCTATTTTGACTTGAAATATATATTATAGTAAATTAAAACTCTGAGAAATTTACATTTCTTCACATCCATTTGTCACAAAGCCTTGAACCATGGAAAAGTTAAGGAATCAGTAGGTTTAAGTGATGTTGCCGCAAGATAAATACTAATTGGACAACTTTTCTCGTAAAAAAGAAAATCAAGTCCACATCTCTTGAATGTGAATTAAGACAGTCAAAGTAGCCAATAAGCCTCAACCTCCACAAAACTTACTATTCGACTTAACCTCAGATGGCACATTTACATCTTTAATCTCTTCAAATAGAGCAAGGACATTTTTAATGTTTGGATCAGGTAAGATTATAGACTATAGAGTTCCATATATAGGTAGCAGCAAGCTTCTGCCTACTAATTCCTTAGTAGATAGACAATAGTGAAAGCTAAACATGGTTACTGCACATGTTATTAGCCACATACACAAGTACAACTCAAGCTTTTGAAGGAGAAAAAAGATGAACATGTGAATGCAAGTATGTAACAACCTATGATGATAAAAATAAAAATAACTAGCTTCGGAGTAACATTAAACAGGAGCTCCGATTAGTTTAGAGAAACAACTGGGGATGTAGCTCAGATGGTAGAGCGCTCGCTTAGCATGCGAGAGGTACGGGGATCGATACCCCGCATCTCCAACTTTTCATGACTTTTAATTTAAGCATCTCCATTTTATTAATCCTCTTTTTGGGCAAACTGATCTTGCATGTTTTGGTTTGTAAATTTGGAAACCGAAAGTAGTGTAAGATCATGACTTTTAATTTAAGCATCAGAAAATAATTCCTCTTCTTTGAGCATATATTCTTGGGTCTCTTACATAACTGTAGTCGAAAAATTTTGATGCGTATCCATTTTTGGACGCGTTTAAAGAGTTTTATCCACCGTTTTAAAATTAATTGAGAAATAACTAAAATTTCGTGCGCACACTTACACTCCATTAGCGTTGGAAAACAACCCAATCTAGTCTCGGTATTAATTGTTCAAAGCCCCATTATTTTGTTATGGGACTTTATTTATAAAGCTTCAGTCATGTTCAAAGCCCCGTATTTTGTTATGGGACTTTATCACATAACAAAATAATGGGATTTATCCCATAACAACTTATTTTGTTATGAAACTTTCTAAAGTCCCATAACAAAATAATGGGACCTTTGAACTAACATGTTCAAAGTCCCATTATTTTGTTATGGAACTTTATATATAAAGCTTCAGTCCCATAACAAAATACAAAAATACGGGGGCTTTGAACAAGTTTTGTTCAAAACCCCAGTATTTTGTTATGGGACTGAAGCTTTATATATAGTCCTATAACAAAATACTGGGGCTTTGAATTCAAAGCCCCCGTATTTTATACTGGGGTTAGTTTACTGAAGCTTCCCATAATAAAATATTGGGGCTTTGAACAAAACAAAACTTGTTCAAAGCCCCAGTATAAATACTGGAACTTATCCGGAGGTGGCTATTTCTCAGCGAATTTGTTTTTGACGGCTACAAATTAATTAACGTGCACCAAACAGGCCCCTACGCGAAATTTTTACACTATAGTCGAGGGTCCATCGAAAACAAAGTGGAGGTAAGTTCTCTGTATATTTTACCTCCTCAGGCTCTATTTGTGAGATATCACTAGGTATGTTGTTGTTCTCTTATATAACTATGCAAATTGACATTCTATTTTACACAAAAATAGATATATTATATCATTTCAAAAATATAATAATACTTTTTTTTTCTTCAAAACATTACAAAATACATAAAAGGGTAGATAACCTAGATTCCCTTGCTTCATCAAGGCAACCTTCTCGCCCCTTCCCCCTACCAGTGAAGGCAACCTTCTCGCCCCTGCCCCTACCACAGCTACCACTACGTCTGCCGCTGCCGGTCGTCGGAACTATTTCTATTTAAAATTTTTTATACTTATATGTCAAGTATTTCTCCAATGTATGTAGAATGCACACAATAGATATACACGTGACATGCATATGAAATATATCTATACAATTTGATGTATATCCATTGTATATAATTGTATGTCGACTGTGTGCTCACGATATATAAAGTGTATGTCCAATGTATAAACATAGATATATTGTAGATATACTTGATATATATTGCACTTGGTTCACATTAACTAGAAACTAGGAAGGGAGGGGTTAATAGTGTTTTGTCCAATATAAATTTCACTTTACCTAAGAAACTTGTTTTAAGTTAGAACTTCTCACAAAGAACCAGGTTCTCGATGAGTTTCAACCCGAACCTGTACGAAAGAAACTTTGCAAAATATAAATTTGCACGAGTATTTTTTACGTGGAAAACTCCTTGCTCAAGGGAGAAAAAACCATGATCCAATCTCTGGATTTGAGAAACTTCCATTTACACAAATAAGCAACTTTTAGGTTACAACTCAATAACCAAGGAACTAAACTCCAGTACCTTGTTTCCTCTAAGCTAAACTCTAGCTTATAAGAACTCAAATTCGCTAAGAAAATACTTAACACAATGCTTCTATAGTAAGTATATTTAGGTTACAACTCAATACCTAAAGTAGAGATCTAAAATAGCTTTTAGAACCTAATAAATAAATTACTTTTGTGCCTGTGTTGCACTTGGTGCACCTCGCAAGACATTGGGGGGGGGGGGGGAATAGTGTTCTTACCTAATTTTTGATCTCTGAAAACTTGCTTCTTTTAAAGTTTAATTACTCATGAAGAACCAGGTTCTCAATGATTTCTCCCTATCTCTGAGATGTAAAGTAATTGCGGAATATAAAATAGACAGATATATTTACGTGGAAAAATTCTTGCTCAACGGATCAAAACTCACGATCCAAACTCTTGGGATTTAAACTCTTTCCACTATGGAAAACTGAGCAAGTTTTAGGTAAAAAACTATAACCAAGGAACTAAAACTCATAGTAGCTAGAACCTTACAAGCTTCACTCTAGCTTACAAGATTGAACCTTCCTACTATAAAAGCATTCTACTTCAATTCTTCTTAACAAGTTGATAGAATTACAACCCGATACCTATAATAGAATTCTAGACAAATAGACTAACTATGAGACTCTTCTTCTGTCTGGTTCTGCTGCCTTGCTTTTGCTCTTGCACACAATCGATCTCTCATAGAATTGCTCTCTATTTGCTCGTATGAGACTTCTTGAGTGCATAATGATCAAGGCCAAAACAACTTGTATTTATAGAGTTCACAAAAGCCTATTTCAGTTCAGCTTAGAACTCCTTTTCCAATTTGGAATCTATTCCTTATAAGGTTTACAAAACTTTGTTTATTTGAAACCTAAGTTGTTTCAAAAATGTATATATTTAGTATCACTTGCCTCATGTTTTGGTGCTTTTGTGGACGATTTTAGTATGAATATTAGTATTGTTTGCTCATATTAGGTGTTTAAATGTGTAGGAATCAAGTGGCAGGATAAAGTGTTAAAGGTTGATGATTTGGAGCAAAATAAAGTAAATTTATAAATAAATCAACCAAGGAGGGGCAGCGTTGTTAGGTGCCAAGACCGTGGATTAGCAGTGGAAGAAATATGAAGACAAGAGGTCACGACCCAGGCATCGCAAGACCATGATTCAGCCATGAAGTCGAAAGCAGAATTTCCAAAGCTCATGGCCCACCCATCGATCCAGCCATGAAGGAAAAATTTCTGGCGAGAAGTGGCATGGGGCAAACTTGTCCACGAGTTTCACACAAGATATAAAAGGTTTTCTAACCTATTTTCAGCCCCCATCTTGGCTTGGAAGAGCAAGAAACACTATTGTTGGAACTTTTTGGTGCTTGGAAGATGTCAGAGTCCATCCTAACTTAAGATTTGCAAAGTTTCTCCAAAACTTCTCTTATTTTCTATTACTATGGAGTTTGCTTTAACATTAGTTTTTTTGTTCATCAAAACCATGTGTAGCTAAATTTCTTTTCTAGGATATTGATGGAGCCAATTATTGTATGAACATATTAATAGTATTTTCTATATTTGAACCGTATTATTCGTATTTGTTCAACTACGTTATTCATGTGGTTTTGTATGGCCATCAATTAATCATGCCTTATTGCTTTGTGTTGCTTGGAAAAGAAATTAAGGTTAGGTAGTTGTTGAACAACAACACTTCTGAGCAAAAGGTTGGAAGATGATTGCGAAAATTTAAAAGCAAGGTTAGGAATAACAAAGCTTTATTGTGCTCTTAGTGAGCACGCTAAATAATCACCTAGGTTAATTAGGAAGAATTACTTAGAAAATTACCGTTCTTGATCGGAAGATATTTACGGTAACTAAAGAGCTCATTATCAATAGGAAGAAAATGGCGAGATTATAGGAAACCTATCAGTAGTTCATCTCAATAACTCGAGGAAATCTATATCCTAGGTTCTTTCTTCTTGTATTCTTATCTAGTTATTTTACTTTCATTCATTATTTAATTGTAACATTTAATTCTTTAGATCATATTGAAATTAATATTGTTACCATTGAAAATTGGTGAAGTTAGCGATTTAGTGATACAAAAGTAGTTAAAGCTAGATATTTTCTCCTTGTGGGTTTTACTCCGGACTTAAAACTGGATTATGTTTGCAGCGACCGCTTTTTCTTTTTAGGACAAGTTTGAGCGTGATCACTAACTTATTTCACTTAGGAAACTTCTTTCTAGCGCCGCTTCTTAGCTTCTCCAACTTCAACTTGGATTAAGACTTTGTCTTCAGCTGTTGCCTTCTCCTTCTTCGACTCTAACTCGAGCTCTGACTTCAACAACAGTAACTCAGACTCCAACTGTGAACCTTTTCCATGTTCACTCAGCACCAGGTCCTTTGTCAATCAGCAAAACCTATACTTCAACAACCTGGTTCTTCAGCTGCAGCTATGCCTTGTTTACTCACGATTGCTCAATACTTTGATTTTCTTTTTCTTTGGTTTCCCGAAGTGAATAAATTCAATAGCCACCAACAATGTATTTACGGAGCACAAAATATAAGTAGTCTTTAACTTGGAAAACTTTCCGAGACTGGGAAGGAAAAAGCTCACTTTTAAAGTTTTCCCATTTTGAACTTAACTCATTTTTTCTTATTTGTTTGTGGAAGTTGCCTCTGTTCCAAAACTCAAGTCCTTAGCCGGATAGAATTGAATGAATTACGCGTTTACATTTCCTATTTCGCCTAGGATTGCCGGTATCTTCTTTTACGCATTCCTTTCTGTTTTCGAATAGGAGTGGGAATATGACTTAGCATTTTTCAAACTATGGAGTCTTCTCACTTGAAACTGGTCCTCCATCGTGTTCTTTTATTATCCATCTGCAAAACTCATACTTCAACAATATACAAGTGACATATAAATGGCCTACAATTGTCTTATACTGTCAAAATAAAAGGTGAAGCATCAGATTTGTTGCATTTTTTCTGCAAAATCTCGCCAAAGAAATGCCTCAAAAAGTCGTTGAAGGAAACAACTTCGTCAATATCTCTTGTGTAGCAACTACGTTGCCAAAAAACACAGTAAATGCTTGCCGCTACTACCTATGCCCAGGCCTACAGCTGTTACCTACGATGACGTCGGCCGCTGCTGCCTACGTCGATTCCCACCGCTATGAACGACATTGCAGATGAGGTCGACGTATGTGCAGATTGAGTGATGGAGCATGACCTGGCATACATTGGAGACGGGATGATGACGGTAGAGGACAACATATTTGTCTCCGTCGTCGTTCCGGCCGAAATACGTGGGAGTGGATTTTTGGCAGTTCAAGATAAAAGAGATTAGAGGGAGAAGGAAAACTAGGGTTTCAATAGCAACTATTTAGTTTTTTTAGCTATGATTGCTAGAATTTTTAGAAAATATTGTTATATATATATATATATATATATATATATATATATAGTAAAGTAAGAAAAATATCTCTATTTTTAAAAAAATGATCCCTAGAATGATATCCAATGTATTTTTCCTATATTCTTCACATATAACCGAATAGACAATTGTTCCATGGTTCCGGTTTATGTGGGAATATTTTCTTTTTGTAACGTTTTAAAAAAATGACAACATTCTAAATTTGAAAATAATTTTACTTTAAATTTTTTATTAACTAGATTTTTACAGCCATTCAAATGTTATATAATGTTGAAAACCAAATTTTTTTTAAAATCTTCTAATCAAACAAACAATATAGCATTTGTTTTGAGAGTCTTCGTTCTAAAATATAACTTTAATTTTGCAATGTAAGTTGGAAAGGATGGAGTATTTGGCATTATATAGTGAACTGTAGACTCACGCATGCAAATAAATAAAGCTAAAGCTGGCGATGTCGGATATCACTAGGAGCAAAGGTTTATCGTTATCTGCTGGAACTGTTTAGGGCGCTTACCAATGAAAACTTGCCCCACTGGAATTGAGGTACTCATATATGCTAACGAGAAACAATTCGAGAAAAAATTTTCATTTCATATTCTTGACTAGATAGTCCTTATTCCTTAGAATACTTGAGCTCCACAGTAATTAATTATTAGTAGCTCATTATCCATAGCTATGTAAACTTGTTTAGTACGTTTGCTAGGGATATCAGACGATCATATTAAGGTTGTTGCCTTGTTGGAGGTTCAACACTGCAAAGACCTCAAATCATGAGTTGCGATCCAGTTGTATTAACAAGTGAGAGGTAATTGTATGCAAAATATGGTTTAGAGACTTGCAAACATATGGATTATGGACATGAAGAGGCAGATTAATAAAAAAATTGATTATAAGTGACGAACTAATTGCACGAATATATTTATTTTTCGTCCGAAGCTTAAGAGACAACTTTGCTATAAAATTCATGTTTTGTCATTAGAACACATGTTCGTACAATTATTAGATACGAAACACAAATTTTGTCATGGTAAATAAATAATGCGTAATGAATTTCGCAGGTAGGTAACAAGTTCGTAGGCAAAATTCACATTTTTTATAGTGTGTTTACATATGACATAACTATCTGACTGATTAGGAGAAGGAAAAACCATTCAGTTAGTGATTCTCTCATTATATGTTGGATTACTAGATAGTTCATAGAAAAAGAGTTGATAGAAATTGTATAGTTAGTTCATTTATCTGTATTTTATTTTAAGTAGTGGACACGGGTACGGGTACCGGGTTGGATACCGGGTTTAGTATATAAGTTGTACCTATATTTTCCTAGTGAAAGAGAGAAAAATTTCCCAATTCCTGAGGTTTCCATTCCCCCCTCTCTCTCTCTCTCTCTCTCTCTCTCTCTCTCTCTCTCTCTCTCTCTCTCTCCCCGCAAGTCAGAATCCCAATACAATTTCGTCCCATACGTTCAATATATGAACTTTGTCATGGTATCAGATCCCAGATCCTGTCAAGTCTATGACTCCTCTACATTGCGGTGTTACCCTTGAAGCATTTCGCTGGTGTTTTCACCGGCGATGGTTCATTTTTATACCAGAATTTTCACGATTGTGCATAAACTTCGGTGATTTCAATACATCTTATATTTCTGGTGAGTATGAATGGATTATTGATATTCGATACTGCACTCATCGAAATTTGTCGAAGTTAGTTTTTTCCCTCAATTGATTTGTAAGAGAAGCTAGGGTTTCTTTTCGGGCTCTACCAGAGAAGGTAGGGTTTATTTTCTAGCCCAATCAGAAAAAGCTAGGGTTTATTCCGGCTCATTTCTATTCAGTTGCGAGTTCTTGGTAATATCGTTTTCTTCTTTACCATTTTTCTTGAAACCTGGTCAAGTTTAGTGTTGAATTTCACTGTGTATTACTGAGATCTGTTATTGCGAATAAGTTTGGACATGGCATCATCGAGCAGTGCGTCTTCGGTTTACACACCTGATCATTCTGATCCCCTGTACATCCACTCTTCAGATATTCCTGGCACTTGTTTCGTTACTGTTCCATTTTCTGGTTCTGCATTTGGTGGATGGAAGAGGGATATGATAGTATGTTTGTCTGCTAAAAAAAATAGTATTAGTTGAAGTAGCCCTAGACTAATCATCAACAATTGTTAGAAAGTACTTGGACCCTTGATATGTAGGAGTGTGGTAAGTCTCCATGTGTCCACATGAATCAGTTGGAATGATTTAGTACTGTGAGAAGAACTATTTGGGAAAAGCAATCTAGTTTGTCTGGCTAAGGGACACACATGACATGGAAAAGACTGTTTTAGTGAAATAAGTGGAGCTACTACAGGTATGTGCTTCACTTTAATAGAAGGAATATGAGCAAGCCTGAGATGCCAAAGTATGTCCATTTCATTAACATATGATTTATTACATTCAACTTTAGGTACATCAGATATGGTATTTACAGGTGGTAAAAAGCTAAACAAACAATTAGGAACAGAAATGGAAGGATTAGGGACACTAGGTGGAGAGTACCACACAAGCTTGTATAGCCCATTGTCCAATTTACCAAGCTCTAGAGGCTTCTTCAGAGAAAAGCCCTACAGGAATCAAGAATGCTCAGTAAACTAGACCTTGCACTTGAGCTGATCTATTAACTTGTGAATAGAAATGAGGTAGTGCTGGAAAGAGGGAATATTAAGGATATTGTGAAGAGTGATTTCTGAATTCAAAGTAAAAGAACCTATACATGTAACTTTTATTTTGTATCCATTTGGAAAAGAGACTAACAATGGCATAGTTAATGGATTAATATTGAAGAGTATGTCTTTATTGGAAGTCATATGGTCAGATGCCCCAGAATCAATGATCCAAGTTATGTGAGATGAGTTATTTAGCATGCAAGAACTACAACCAAATATAGAATTACCAAGCGAGGTAGTACCAGCAAAATTAGCACATGCCATGATGTCAGACTGATGATCTCCATTAGAAAGCTGAGAGTGTTGTAGCTAATTGATCAATTATTGGTACTGCTGCTTTCTTAGGCCAGGCACCATAGAGTCATGTTCAGTATTCTCATAACCAGTAGAATTGAATTCATAACCATGAAGACCATTCTCACTGGTCACATTAGCAGCTGTCCTTTTACCCCTGTTCTACTTATAGTTAGGATTCTGATTCTAGCTTTGCTTAGCATTCTGATTAATCAGCTTACGACGATCCTCTATCAGGTGACCATTTTTCTTGCAATATCTACAAAACAACTCTGACTTGGAATGATCAAAATTGATCCTTTGGTTATATATCTTTGAATTATAGTTCCTATTGGTATTTGTGTTGGCTCTGTTATTTGGATAAGAATTGTAGCTGTTCTGGAGAAGAGGCCTATTGTATGAACTAGTATTGGCATTAAAAGAAGCTGAATTTGGATGAATCTGTGGGTTAAACTGAATTTGCCTCTAGGATTTGTCCTAAAGTAATATATTGTATGCAGTATCAAGGGATGGTAATAGATGCATCATCAAAAGGTTACTTCTCACAGTGACAAATATGTCATTTGAACCCATAAGGAACTGGTATAATTTGTCTTCCTCCAATTCCTTCTGTAATGCAGTTTTGGCAGCACATGTACGCTTATTTCTTTTACTCTCACGTATCACTCATAATTTATCCCAGAGTCTTTTCAATTTGTTGAAATATGAGGCTACATCAAAGGATCCTTGTTGTGTAGAGGCAAGTTCCTACTTGATTTCAAACACCTTTGTACCATTAATTGTCACATACCTATTCTCCAGTTGCTTCCAAATACTCTATATTGTCTCATAGTACTTAACACTATTGGAAATTTTCGGAGACAAAGAACTAGTCAACCATGAAATCACCATGTTATTGCAACGGTCCCATTGCTTAAGTTGAGGTGAGTTAACATCAGGCCTAGGGAACCTTCCATCAACTAATCCGTGCTATGCCACAGTCCCTATTCCACAAAGGGACAAACTTCTACCCAGGGCAGTTCCTTGTATTTTTCTGGGATATCCTTTTGCTAAAATGGCATACAGGTTATACAATTTGCATACCAGGGATATCCTTTTGCTAAAATGGCATACAGGTTAATACAATTTGCATACCAAATATGTTTTTTGTTTCCAAATATGTAAAATTTCATGAGCTAATTTTTCCTTTCTCCCAGTCCTCCAAACTTCATTCTCTTACTGTCACTCCAACTCCACGGAACATTTTCCTGACTCCTGTGACTCATTTACTACACCTCATCTGGATTCTGCTTCCCATGTCTCATCCCCCTTTACAAATCAGTCCTTGCATTTTCCATCTCCTGTTATTTCACCTTCTCTTTTACCTACCTCTATCCCAATTTATCCTTCACCTTCTTCTCCTACACTTCTCCCAGATCAGCCTGCTCCACCTCCTTTGCAGCAGATTTCTAGACCTCCTAGGACCCATAAGCCTTCTTCCTACTTACAAGATTATGCCTATCAACTACCTCTTTCTTTCTCCATGCACATTAGTTCCTCTATACAAGCAGAACTTAAGCCAACTACTTATGCTAAGGCTGTTCTTTCTCCAGCATGGCAATATGCCATGAGGAAGGAGTTTGAGGCTCTTGAAGCCAATAATACCTGGAAAAATTGTTCTCTTACCCCAAGGTAAGAAACCCATTGGATGCAAGTGGGTTTATAAAATCAAAGACAAGGTTGATGTGAGTGTAGAGAGATACAAAACAAGTTTGGTTATTAGGGGTGACACTCATGTAGAGGGGATAGATTTTAATAAAACTTTTTCTCCTGTTGTGATGTTATTTACAGTCAAATGTCTCATTTCTGTTTTTGTAAAGAATTATTGGTCCCTATTTCAAAGATGTGAACAACGCTTTTCTTCATGGGGATCTAGATGAAGAAGTGTACATGAAACTCCCTCAGGGTCTGTCTGTTTCTAGTCCCTTTTATCATGCTGCCCCTTTGTTTTGTATATTATAAAAATCATTTTATGGTTTGAGGCATGCCTCTCGACAATGGTATGCCAAGTTGTCTTATCTTTGTGTTTTAGGGGTACACACCTTCACTCAATGAGTACTCTTTGTTCACCAAGAAGTCTTCTAATTTTATAATAGTGTTGGTTGTTTATGTGGATGACATCATCCTCACGGGTAATGATCCTCAGGTGATAAATCTGCTTAAAACTTTGGATAATCAATTCAAGATCGAGGATTCGGGGCTTCTACATTAATTTTTAGGAATTGAAGTATCTTACTTTCCATCTAGTGTATTACTCAATCAACAAAAATTTGTGCTTGATTTGCTCAAAGATTATCACTGTTTTGATGTTTCACCAGTGGTTAGTCCATTAGAGCTTAATGTAAAACTCAAAACTGCAGATGGTGCTTTGTTTCTTCAACCTGAAAAGTATAGAAATTTAATTGGGAAGCTTTTGTTCCTTACACACACACACGCCCTGATATCTCTTATGCAGTTCAATATTTGAGCTAATTTTTACAATCTCCTCGCATTCCACCTATGTATGATGCTTTGAGAATCTTTAAGTACCTTTGGGGAACTATGGAGCATGGTTTATTTTACTCTACATGTGCTGATTTTACCTTCATAGCTTAGCTGGGGGGCATGTCCTAATACAAGACGGTTTGTCACGGGCTTCTGTGTTATTTTGGGTGACAACCTAGTAAGTTGGAAGTCTAAAAAGCAGCCCATAGTTTCATTATCCTCGGCCGAGGCAGAGTATAGGGCTCTTAGCAAGGTTGCTGCGGAATTAACTTGGCTGGCCCATTTATTCAGGGACTTTGGTGTCCAGATTCATCTTCCTGTTTCAGTCTATTGTGATAGTCAGTCAGCGATTTATATTGCAAAGAACCCTGTTGACGTCCAATTTTGTCCCGATATTTTTTAAAATTAATAAATTATTGCGATATTTATAATTAATGTTGAAAGTGAAAATATATAATAATAATAATAATAATAATAATAATAATAATAATAATAATAATAATAATAATAATAATAATAATAATAATAATAATAAAGAAAATCAATGGCAATTTCAAGGAAAGTGGCTAATTTCCCAATGCGCAGCCCTAATTCTACTCACCCCGCGCAAAATCTCGATTTCAATTTAATTCTAGTTGGGGCTAAATTTGTTCCATAGCCTTACATTTAGCTTGCCTGCGCAAACTACAGATATACACACTCCTAATCAGAACCCATACCCATTCTCAGTTAGACCCGATTCACTCTAATCCCTAAAACCGACGACCCGTTTCCCAAACCCTAAACCCGCGATTCCCATTCAATTTCCCCCCAAAACCCTTGCAATCGTCCAAATCAGTACCATGGTCCCCCCTTTTTTTATCCTCTCTCTTCCACGCGTGCCATAGTACGAAGGCCACATCCTAAGCGTCCATTTCAAATCGTTTGATCCGAGCCGTGAATATTTATAACGGATATAACCTTATAGATAAGGATGAGACTTGTACGAATTTGAGGATTTTCGGACAAGTTTCACCCTTATCTTGTGAGGAAAATGTCCGAAATAGGAGGTTTTGTTAAAATTCAAAGGAGCATCAAAACCCTAAATGGAGGTATTTAAGCTCGGTTGTCAGTTCATTTTAGGGGTTCTAGGTTTTGAATATTAAGAAAAAGGCAGCAGTATATACAATAGTTAAAATCTTATTTTTTCTCTTCAGTTTTGAGTTCATAAAGGCACAACTACTGTTTCTTATTTTTCTTCTGTTCTTCTTTGTCGCTTCTAGTTTTCGAGTCGTTTCAACTCGAGTCGCGCATTTTTCGGATCCTCACACCCATTTCACTGCTCATAGAAAGGTAAATTTGAACCCTTATTCTCATGTGTTATGTGATTTGCATTCTGTTTCTTTTACGTTGGAAAGTTATGTATTATGTGAGTAAAGATTAGAACCTTTTTAACCTAAACTTCTGTTGTATAAACTGATCGAATTTATACAGTAAAGCTGCTAATAAAGATTGGTTCTTTCATGATTCGAATGTATAAAGATTGATTCTTTGAGTGGTTTAGATGATGGAAGCTCGAACTTTAGGTAGTTTATTTTTGAAATATGATTGATGTTTAAGGACGTCTTTTGTAGTCTTGGTCCTGTTAACAAACGTAAAGAGTTCATTTCTATTTCTGCTTGTTAAAAGTTATAATACTGCTTAATAAAATCAGATATCTCTTGGTTCAATCCAGCCCTGCTCATTAACTTAAAAGAGTTTCTATATGTTTTAGTAGTTCTATTGAGCTGCTGTGTTGAAAAGTAGGTAATAAACCCTCTCCCAGATTAATCATCTCATCAGCTTATGTCTACCTCCTCTTAGGTTCCCTTTTCAGTTTCAGTTCTACATCCAAAGTAAATGTTGTTCTTGTTAATAGTCAAGCTTAGAAAGGGTTATTCTGTGGTATCCATCTTGGTTCCCCTCCTCTAGTTCAGTTTCTTTCATGAGATTACTTTCTGCTTGCATTAGCTTTTGCTTGGTCCCCTTGTGTATGTTTCTGTGTGCTGGTGAATCATTTATGAAGGAATTCAGGTGGTCTAGTATGGGTGTGGGAAGTTCAGGAGTTTGAGATGATGTCTTGTGAGATAGTAAGATGGTTTCTTAGCTCTGTTTTGTTCTTGTTAAAATGAGGGGATGGTCTCATGGTTTGTAGGTTGGTGAGATCAGGTTAGTTTATAGGAGTCCGCTTTGGTGTTTTAGAGGTGTGCAGGTATGTGAATGTCTGTGCGTTGTTCTAGGAGGTAGTAGGATGCTCCTAGGTCTGTTTGTTTTTGTAAGCTGAGGGATGAGAGTTTGTAGGCTGCAGGTAGTAGAGGAGTCCAGGGGTTGTCTCTTGTGGCTACAAGTGGTATAGAGGTTCTTGTTGTAGTTAATGCAGGAGTTTGCAGGTTGATTTTTAGGTGTTGTATTGTTGTTTGGAGATAGTTCTTGGGTGGAGTTGTCTCAATTATTGTTGGTTGGTTCAGGAGGGATTATAGAGGGTTTTAGAAGGGTGGTCTAGGGAGTGTCTTTTGGTGTTGCAGGTTCTAAGTGTATTCAGCTTATCAGGATAGTGAGGGGTTTGGTCCTGGATGTTTGCAGGTTGGTTAGGAGGTAGTGTCATGTTGAGAGGATAAGTTGGTGTGTAGTTGTTTGTAGGTTGTATGAGAAGAGAAAGAAGCTGCAAGCAGGTCTGGGGTTATGAGAATAGTTTGAGTGTGGAGGTGAGTGCCCTGCTAGTTTAAAGGAGTTTGTGTAAGGAGGGTATTAGTATGCTGGTTGCCTAAGGTTTTGTCCAGGAGATTGCTTAATTTGTTTGTCGTTTACGGATGTTGAAAGAATATCCTGATAATTGGGAGGAGTAACAAGTTGTTTTTCCCTGGTTATGGGTGTGAAGTAAGATGAGCCTGGCAGATAGTCTATAGTTGTTTTAGGTAGTTGAGGGGTTGTTATCTTTATAGTTTGGGTTCATAGTTTAAGGAGATGTTCTGATTCTGCTTGTAAAGCTATCCCTCTTTCCTGTTCTAACTTCTTGTTTTGTTTTCCCTTGAGTGATGATGTTGTCCTCTGGATTCATTTTCAATTTTCCAATTCTATTGGTCTGCGGCTTATTTTCTTCCTGGTCTTGTTCCAGTTTTCTCTAGTCCTTGTAGCATCTAGCATTATACTTCCTTGTGTGGTTTGGTTTGATCAAGGGTCTAAATCCAAGGTTATAAATTCTAGTTCCTGTGATTAGTAAACGTCTGTGAAGAAATGAATTGGGTCCTTGGTGACTCTACGTGTTCTAGGAGTGTTCCAATAAATTTTTGTGAGCTTACGTTGGTTGTTTGATTATTGAAATAACTTACTACATCCCATCTGATTGTTCTTTTATTACATTTACTAATCTTCATTTTATTCTTGTTTTTGCATGAACACTCTTTAGGACGAGTTGGTTAAACTCGACATTGGGTTCGCCTAATTGGCATTGGAGTTGTCCGGGCCTCGCGTTTGCATTCCGAGTTCAAGTTTTCTAAAATATGAATGAATGAGCCTTGTGAAATACAGTGCTTGTATTGAGCTTGCTATCCGGGTTCTACCGTCTAAACTCCTTCTCTCCCGTCCCCTTTAGAAAGCATATTTTAGGATCCCCGTAAACCGGGTTAGGACTTTGCATGATTAGAAGCTTGGTAGGACAGCCGCTTTATTGAATTGTTATCTTATTGCATGTTTAGGATTGATTATAAATTGCTTATCCCGTTTCTTTGGGACGTGCCAATTAATTTAAGATATTAAGAACTGTTTGTCAGTCAATGAGTGCAAATTAAAATTTAATTAAATTTGTATCTGTATTTTATTATTATTTATATTTAAATTATTTATTTATCAATTTATTTATTTTATTAGATATTCAGTTATTTATTTATTTAATTATTTATTATTTATCTATTATCTATTTACTTACTCATTTATTTATTTACTTATTATTTACTTCTTTACTTATTTTTTCTATATTTTTCCTAAAATTCTAAATTATTTTTTCTTTATTGAAATTCGTGAAAATCGCCGGATTAACCGGTTTTAGCGGATTTTCGAATGTGCTCTTTTAATACAAAAATACCTTCTTTTGGAAATAAAAGAACCACTTACCTAAGAATCTCTGAAACTTATTTTCCTTTTAAAATAAGGAAGAAATGTACTCATTAATTAAAAGTTGGTTCCTAATAATCCTTAAATTAGGTGGCGACTCCAAAGAAGCCCTTTGGAGTCCCATTTTGTTGAAAATACATCCCGATGCACACTTGTTTGCATTTTTTGGGAGGATTCAACAGCGTGGCAACTCCGCTGGGGATACGCAGATGGTTCTAACCAAAAGATTTTCACGAATGTGCATTATTTATGTATGTGTTGATTGTATGTATGCGTAGCTTAACTCTTTGTTTGTTTGCATGCGTAGAATTTATTGTTGGAAATGAATGTATTGAAGCATTTTTTTTAATTTGTGCATAGTCTGCATTCCGTTCATATTTCCTCCCTCATAGAGCCTGTCAATTCTCTTTCACCTCCTCGATATCATCACGGGGCACCTGCTTGACGGGTAGTTATGCAGGAAGGGGATTGCCCTTACCTCACTCTTTGAAACTTCTTTCGTGTCACCAAAAGTTAGTTCGGGATATTGAGATTGCCTAGTTTTGTCATGACCAGTTCT
The DNA here is from genome assembly GCA_029990575.1 of Petunia axillaris subsp. axillaris. Classification (NCBI taxonomy): domain Eukaryota; kingdom Viridiplantae; phylum Streptophyta; class Magnoliopsida; order Solanales; family Solanaceae; genus Petunia; species Petunia axillaris. Next base: position 2,392,056 of record JARKNS010000001.1, on the reverse strand, counting down.
ACTGCGTTGTGAGGCCAGGTGTATCCCGCATAGGTCGAGTCAGCCTCAACCGTTAGCCCAGTCTTAGAAGGAGATTTTAGGACATACATGCATATACACCTTAGTTTGGATCCGGTCCTTGGTACCATTTCCAGGAATTAAGAAACCGCCCTTTTGTCGACGGGTACTTGTAGCCCAACGATGTTTCATTTTATTTGGTATGTGGTGGCCAAAGACGGATCCATGCCGGTTTGCCTTTGCCAAATTTGGGAGTTTATCTCATGGTTCTTTTTGTTTGCAGGGAGATAGCCGTTTGTTCAATAAGGTAATGTTCACAGCTGTTTGCCAATGCATTCAATATAGTTGAAAATTAGCAGTTGACAGATCTGATCCGGCAAGGAGCAAACAGTTGTTGTTTTAGTCTTTTAGGACTGAGTTATTGTATTTTATTATTTATTTTGTTTCAAAAACAGTGTATTACCACGTTGTAGTGGTTTGTTGTCGGATTTCTGTTCAAGGCATTATATTATTGGAGACATTTTAATAAAAAACGAACTTTTAAATGTTTATTGTTTATTGTACTGTTATCTCCCAAATTTACATTGGCAACGGTTTGGATCAATCTATTACCACCGCATTGGTTTGCTACTTTACGATTAGGTTTTCCTCTGGTACAAAAGAGGCACCTTACAGGGTAGGACGTGCTTGCATATTTATTTACGCTCAATTACTTGTGGTTGCCACATGTCAAATTATCTGTCCAATATGCGATTACTTGCTAAATATGTGATGCTTGCCCAAATTTGTTGGCATTGATTGCGCTGTGATTGAATTTATTCGGCAGTATGGTAAGCTTAACGTTATGTTACTTCAACCTATCTTCTGTAAAAGTTAACCGCTTTATGAAGATGTTTATTCACCTATCATCTGAATTCATGCATACCTTTATTTAAAATGCCTTTCAAATGTTATTTTGTTTATCTTAACCCCATTCTTGTCATTTTGCAAAATATTATTTAGCGTCATATTTTAAAGTATTCGCAAGTATGTTTTCCTTTTGAAAATAATTTCAGAGTTAAACAAGCATTTCCGCATCTGGTTTGCTTTAACAAAATAAGTGTCTTGCTCTAAGTCTTTTCAGTACGGTCTTAATTTCTCCATTTTGGAATAAGTTGACCCGTCAGTTTCATCTTTAATAAATATTTATTAAATTCGGTATGCGTTGCTAAATGGTTAATTATTTGAACATCAAATCAGGACCTATGGCTCGTCAAATTGCTGTGATTGACTTGACCGAAAATGATGGATCCCACCAAGACAAGGTTAACAAGCTTGAAGCATCCGTAGCAAGTTTGGAAAAGAGACTTGATAGCCTTACTGAATTGGTTGTCACGCTCATGGATGCTCGCAACCCAGTGCGTAATGTGCCAAGCCCAGGACCAAGTGCTCCTGTTGCTCCTATTTATTCTGTTGCACCTCCTACAATGCAAGTAGCTCCAGCATTTGGGTGTGATGCTCAACAGTTCCCTAATTTGCATCCATTCTTGTTGGAAAAGGAATTTGGTGGCTTCTCATCAAAAACAAGAAATGAGAAAAGCAACAGGGAAGGGCTTCCCAATGCTAAAGAGAGCAATGGCACAATGGCAGACGGGAGGGCTCTACCGTCTCAAGCAGGTTTAGGTGAAGTAGAAAAGGAAAATGTGAATTTTCTTGACGTGGTTGATCCACCAGTGTATGATGGGATAGGAGATCCTCATGATCATTTGAAAGCATTTGTTGATTGGGTGGCAATATTTGGAAAAAGCAATGGAATCAAACTGAGGTTATTTGTTAAGACGCTCGCAGGGCCAGCTTTAACGTGGTTTGCAATGCAGGATCTTAGAAAGCGATTCACATGGGATGACTTAGCTCGTAACTATGTCAAGCAGTATGAACTCCCAAACCTGACCTTTGCAAGGGGCAATCCACTGAAAAAAAATCTGTAGAGCTTCAAGAAAAGCCGGCTGCAATAATTTCTGACAAGAGAAAATGTGAATTGGTTGAGGCGCAGTCCAAAGATAAAGGAAAAGCTGTTATGCCAAGTCATTTGCCAGCCATAGCGGTGAGACCTAATGCAGTCAAGCAAACAGTTGTCAATCCAAGTTTGCAATCAAGCCGCACCAAAAGATCCGCTTTTGCAGCGATACCAGGATCTTATGCAAAACTGTTTGAGCGGCTTATGGGGACCGATTTGGTACAACCTATAGCATCAAATCCATATGAACCATGCAAGCCTGAAAATTTGAGGAAATTTTGTGCTTACCATTCAGGGATGCAGGGGCATAGTATTGAGGAATGCACTTTATTTAAGCAGAAAGTTGAAAGCTTGATTAACTCTGGCCAGGTCAAAATTCTAGCTACAAATGGCATTGGCGAACCTTTTGTCGCAATCCTTCCATATGCAAAGGGAGATCCCTCGAAGAATGGCATTTAGACTCAATCAAGTTCCAGAAAAGCAGTAGAGTGGCAGAAGCAGAAGTTAGTTTATTTGCATTATTAGGAAGTAATTATTGTAATTTCCTTTTGTTAGTTTTATTGAAAGAAAAGAAAGGAAAATATCAAATTATTAATGTTTGAATCTATTTCTATGTAAGCAAACTACGGTAACCGGTTTCCCAAGGCGGGAAGTGTAGGCAACTCATATCGAGTTTCGGTTACACAAGCATTTGGAAAATATCTTCTATGTAAGCAGAACTATGCACGGTCTGATTCCCAAGGAGAGATACGTAGGCTCCTCCATCGGGCTCAACCCTTTAGTATTTAAATTTTAATTTTCCCAAAGATAGAAACTGGGGGCAAATTTTGCAAAACAAGTAGAAGACGTGCGAGATTGCAACCGGGCCAACTTTTGTTAAGTAGTTTGAAGTTTTGAAAGCCATAACTGGGGCAGTTTTTGCAAAATAAGTTGAAATGTTGGAGTCATAACTGGGGCAGAATTTTGCAAAAAGCAAGTTGAAGACATTGCGTTGGTTTGTTCGTTATTAGAAGCAATTTTCAAGGATTGGTGCAGACTGTCATTTTGCAAGGAAGAATCGATAGTCGAGCAAAGCATTGATGTTCAAAATAAGCCGACCATTTTAGCAATTTGTGTCAAAATGGTCTAGCACGCATACTAATTTAGTAAAAACTTTTAAAGTTGTTTTTCTCAATTCGCGTCTTGAAAAATCAAATTTTATTGATCATTGAGTTTCGAACTCTTAAATATTTTACTCCTGTGTTGAGTCGGGATTTTGGTCCCATCCATTCGGCCTAATGGCCTATTTTACACTTGAAATTTTATGCATGCATTATCATTTTACGTATTAACTTGATTTTGCTCAATGTATAGAATTTATTTGTTAAAGGTTGGCTAGCATTGAACACTGAAATGACTAAGAATATGCATCAAGGACAAAACAACATGGCAAAGCAGCTTCAAGCAACCAATTCCGGTATGGGTATCTTGCAAGCGCGTAATGATGTTGAAGAACATGTGGTCCAAAGGAATAGGACTATCAACTTTGTCAACACTAGCAAACCTTTACCAAATACAAGCTTTACCTCCAATCCACCTTACTTAAAAATGCCTAATTACCCAATGCCTATACATACTATATATCCACAAATCCCACAGGAATATATTTCCAATCCAAATTCTTGGCCAGCTGCAACTTTATACCAACCACTTTTTATCACTATGCCTGCTGTGAGGAGTCAATCAAATCAATTGATAGTGCGTTCACCAGAATTGCCTGAGAAAGAAGTTGAGACAACTTATCCTCACTATATGGATGAACAGATTGTGAGAAAGATCATGGGAAAAGAATTGCGCTCTATAAATATTCAGAGCTTATGCTATGAAGACTTATGCATTCACCCTGACATTGAGCCTCCATGTGGGTACAAGATACCAAAATTTAACACTTTCAATGGAAAATGACACCCCTATGCACATCTGAAAGATTATTGCAGCAGATTACTTGGAATTGGCAAGGATGAAGCTTTACGTATGAGATTGTTTATTCAGATTTTATCAAGAATGGCACTTGCATGGTATACTAAGCAGGATTTTATCAAATGGCACACATGGGAAGACATGGCTCGAGACTTTGTGGAACAATACGAGTTCAACATAGTAAGAGATCCTTATCTAATTGATATGCATAAAATCAGGAAGATGCCGCATGAGTCTGTTGCAGAATTTGCTCTAAGATGGAGGCTAGAGGCTTCTAAGATGCATCCTCCATTGCCTGAAGATGAGCTGATAGCAACTTTCATTGACCTTCAAGAAGGCCTATTTCATGAAAAGCTACTTTTTGCCAATTTAAAGGATTTTCTCAGTTTAATCTGGTATGCAAAGATTTTGGAAGAAAAGTTTCAAACCGGAAGGTTGATTGACTATGACACTACAGTGCCAGTTTTCAATTGTTCTGATGCACCTGAAAATATTCAAGACTCCCAGCCTTCGCAAGTGCACTACAATCATGATATGCAGAATTCAAGTCGTCGGCATCGATCTTATCAGACACCATCTGGTCATCAAAGCACGAAGAAGCGAAGACCTCGTACTTTCACTCCTCTATATAAATCATTGTCAGCCATATTTGAGAGATTCAAAGCAGAAGGACTATTGCAAGCAAGGAAGGGATGGATCCCAGAAAATCCGCCTCAAGGATTTGATTTATCAAAGAGGTGTGCATATCACTCAAATATTCAAGGCCATGACACAGAAGAATGCTTGGCACTTAAGCACAAAATCCAGAATATGATTGAAACGGGCAAGATAAGTGTGAAGCAAGGGCAAACAAGCAATTATGATCCTCCAGCAACAAATGCAATTATCATTAGAGGTGATTCATCAAAATTGGCACCAAGGCATTTGAAAAGGAAGCGTGAAGCCTAGCAAGAAGATCAAATGACAACACTTTGTTTGTTGAAAAGGATTTGTTGCCCGACTATCTTATGTTTTCCTACTCTTTTGAAGTTTTATGTTATGAACTATCGTGTACCCATTTTTGGGTTTTAATCTCAAAATCAATGAAAATCCATTTTCCCAAATAAGCCAAGCCAAAGCAATTTTAGATGATATCTTTTGTACAAAAGAAGAATATCAAGAGCATCAGACTCTCGCAGCAGCAATACATCTGATTTCCATACAAGAAGATGCAGATTTGAAGCTGCATTAGGTGTTCAATCAAACCAGCCGCTATTTGTTCAAAAACTAACAACTATTTCTTTGAAAACAGGGGGCAAATTCGTTTTGGTGCTACTGCAAAGTTCAGCATAAAGACAGAAGGAGCAAAACAAAATGTTGAGGCTTTTGGGCCCATCTTTTAGAACTCACGATTTTTCTTTGGATGCAGGAATTCCAAAAGCAGTAGAATGAGGAGAACTAGCAACCATCAATTTCTCAAAGATTATTCGTCTTGCCGCATATGCAGAGCAAATCTTTTTCTTTCTTTTCCATTATAGCCTTTGCTTTATTATTCATTCGTTTTCCAACGCATTTACTCTAAATTTTGCAGGAATTGAACATCGATTTCAATATGGACCAAAGGTAGCATTCAACACTTTGCAGCTCTATCAATACAAGTAACACGACCTAGCTTTGCTCATTTAATTTGCATTATCTTAATTAATCCAATTTGCAACTTTATTTTTACAGGTTACTATCAAATGTAGGTTCGTTCGCCTTATAAATGTATGTTTTAGGCTCGTCCGCCTTATAATTGAACATTTTAGGCTCGTTCGCCTTATAAATGAATGTCTTAGGCTTGTTCACCTTATAATTGAACGTTTTGGGCCTTATAATTGAATGTTTTGGGCTCGTTTGCCTTATAATTGAACGTTTTAGACCTGTTTGCCTTATAAATGAATTATCCGGGTCCATCCACCTGTAAATCGGATATGCAGATTTACTTCAAGTCGCTTTGGAAAATTGGATGCTTCAAGCCTTGTTAAGTGATTGTAGCACAATTCAAGATTAAATCGCAAACTGCCACTAGATCATTAAAGCTTTATGCTTTATCATAGTTTATTGCCAAAAGGCGGCATTTCTATATCCTATAATTCTTGCAAATTGTTGAAAGCGGTTTCATTTCTATTCCACTACGATAACACTTACTAAAATTCCATTGTTGTGATTTGCAGATATTTCTAAGTTTGAAGAAGTATCCACTTTAATGAGTTTTGTATTTTTCGCCTTATCTTATGCATTTTAGGCTCGTTCGCCTTATAAATGAACGTTTTAGGCTCGTTCGCCTTATAAATGAACGTTTTAGGCTCGTTCACCTTATAAATGAATGTTTTGAGCCTGTTCACCTTAAAAATGAACAATTCGGGTTAACCCACCCGTAAATGGGATATGCAGGTTTTCAAGTTGCGCTAGGACGTTGGATGCTTGGAGACCCGACGCCTCATTTCTTTATCAATTGAATGGAGCACATTCCGAGATTGCATTATAGACTACCTCTACATGGTCTAAAGCATTATGCTTTATCATGGTTTATTGCTGAAAGGCGGCATTTTTATTTTCTATATTCCTTTCAAATTGTTAAGCCTATCTGTTTCATTTCTATTTTGCTTGATGGGAACATTTACTAAAATTTCATTTTGTGATTTACAGATATTTCTAAGTCTAAAGAAGTACTTGCTTTAATGAGTTTTGCCTCTTTTGCTTGCCTTATGGTTTAGGCTCGTTCGTCTTATAATTGAACGTTCTAGGCTCGTTCGCCTTATAATTGAACGCTTTAGGCTCGTTCGCCTTATAATTGAACGTTTTAGGCTCGCTCGCCTAATAATTGAACGTTCTAGGCTCGTTCGCCTTGTAATTGAACGTTCTAGGCTCGTTCGCCTTATAATTGAACGTTCTAGGCTCGTTCGCCTTAAAAATAAACGTTATGTTACCTGCATAGACTATAGTCGACTTATCTTATACAAGCCTTGCATTCTACAATTTGTACTCATTTTACTTATTGTTTTACTTTACTGTTTCAGAATAATGATCAGCCTAGAGGTTCCCTGGGCGGAGCGCCTAGTCAGTTGATCGAAAGAAGAACTTATTGATGATATCACAACCAGCATTTACAATTTTATATTATCACTTTATTTATTTCTTATTCCAATTATTACAGTTTATTAGCAGCTGTTCGCTTACCATTTGTCGAGATTGTTACGGATTTTAGCAGTGTCGCAGCAACATTTGGAGCAAAACGTGGAACTTTCTCTTAGCAGTGAACTGGGGCAATCGTTGATATGAGCTAGACTCGTCAACGAGGATCTGAAGAATCGCACTCGAACAAGCAAATTCTATCCTAATCTTTTGTTCCTGATTAGGACGTCAGTTTGAATTCTTTCCTATTTGTGCGTCCTTTTTCTGTCAATCGTGCGAGTCTTCGTATCTAAGTGTCGTTGAACTACATATGATCTGATTCTCTTTTAGCCCGAGATATGTAGGAAACTCAAAAACCGGAGTTCGGCCATATCCATGTCCATAGGCCCCGCACTTTGGTTCTTGGAATCGAAGTACTTGGCTTTGTCGTGACAAAATTGGTTTCCCGTCAACTTCTTTATCCTGAAAACTCTTTCATCCTTTTCCGGGTAAAGAGGGGCAGCTGTTGACATCCAATTTTGTCCCGATATTTTTTAAAATTAATAAATTATTGCGATATTTATAATTAATGTTGAAAGTGAAAATATATAATAATAATAATAATAATAATATAAGAAGAAGAAGAAGAAGAAGAAGAAGAAGAAGAAAATGCATGGCAATTTCAAGAAAAGTGGCTAATTTCCCAATGCGCAACCCTAATTCTACTCACCCTGCGCAAAACCTCGGTTTCAATTTTGAATCTAATAGGGGCTAAATTCGTTCTATAGCCTTACATTTAGCTTGCCTGCGCAAACTCCAGATATACACACTCCTAATCAGAACCCATACCCATTCTCAGTTAGACCCGATTCACTCTAATCCCTAAAACCGACGACCCGTTTCCCAAACCCTAAACCCGCGATTCCCATTCAATCCCCCCCCCCCCAAAACCCTTGCAATCATCCAAATCAGTACCATGGCCCCCTTTTTTATCCTCTCTCTTCCACGCGTGCCATAGTACGAAGGCCACATCCTAAGCGTCCATTTCAAATCGTTTGATCCGAGCCGTGAATCTTTATAACGGATATAACCTTATAGATAAGGATGAGACTTGTACGAATTTGCGGATTTTTGGACAAGTTTCACCCTTATCTTGTGAGGAAAATGTCCGAAATAGGTCGAGGTTTTGTTAAAATTCAAAGGAGCATCAAAACCCTAAATGGAGGTATTTATGCTCGGTTTTCAGTTCATTTTAGGGGTTATAGGTTTTGAATATTAAGAAAAAGGCAGCAGTAGATACAATAGTTAAAATCTTATTTTTTCTCTTCAGTTTTGAGTTCATAAAGGCACAGCTACTGTTTCTGGTTTTTCTTGTCTTCTGCTTTGTCGCTTCTGGTTTTCGAGTCGTTTCAACACTCGAGTTGTTTCAACACTCGAGTCGCACGTTTTTCGGATCCTCGCAGCCATTTCACTGCTCATAGAAAGGTAAATATGAACCCTTATTCTCATGTTTATGTGATTTGCATTCTGTTTCTTTTACGTTGGAAAGTTATGTATTATGTGAGTAAAGATTAGAACCTTTTTAACCTAAACTTCTGTTGTATAAACTGATCGAATTTATACCATAAAGCTGCTAATAAAGATTGGTTCTTTCATGATTCGAATGTATAAAGATTGATTCTTTGAGTGGTTTAGATGATTGAAGCTCGAACTTTAGGTAGTTTATCTTTGAAATATGATTGATGTTTAAGGACGTCTTTTGTAGTCTTGGTCCTGTTAACAAACGTAAAGAGTTCTTTTCTATTTTTGCTTGTTAAAAGTTATAAAACTGCTTAATAAAAATCAGATATCTCTTGGTTCAATCCAGCCCTGTTCATTAACTTAAAAGAGTTTCTTTAAGTTTTCGTAGTTCTATTGAGCTGCTGTGTTGAAAATTTGGTAATAAACCCTCTCCCAGATTAATCATCTCATCAGCTTTCGTCTACCTCCTCTTAGGTTCCCTTTTCAGTTTCAGTTCTATATCCAAAGTAAATGTTGTTCTTGTTAATAGTCAAGCTTAGAAAGGGTTATTCTGTGGTATCCATCTTGGTTCCCCTCCTCTAGTTCAGTTTCTTTCATGAGATTACTTTCTGCTTGCATTAGCTTTTGCTTGGTTCCCTTGTGTATGTTTCTGTGTGCTGGTGAATCATTTATGAAGGAATTCAGGTGGTTTAGTGTGGGTGTGGGAAGTTCAGGAGTTTGAGAGGTGAGAGTGTGAAAAGGATGTCCTGTGAGATAGTAAGATGGTTTCTTAGCTCTGTTTTGTTCATGTAAAATGAGGGGATGGTCTCATGGTTTGTAGGTTGGTGAGATCAGGTTAGTTTATAGGAGTCCGCTATGGTGTTTTGGAGGTGTGCAGGTATGTGAATCTCTGTGTGTTGTCCTAGGAGGTAGTAGGATGCTCCTAGGTCTGTTTGTTTTTGTAAGCTGAGGGATGAGAGTTTGTAGGCTGCAGGTAGTAGAGGAGTCCAGGGGTTGTCTCTTGTGGCTACAAGTCTTATAGAGCAGCTTGTTGTAGTTAATGCAGGAGTTTGCAGGTTGGTTTTTAGGTGTTGTATTGTTGTTTGGAGATAGTTCTTGGGTGGAGTTGTCTCAGTTATTGTTGGCTGGTTCAGGAGGGAGTATAAAGGGTTTTAGAAGGGTGGTCTAGGGAGTGTCTTTTGGTGTTGCAGGTTCTAAGTGTATTCAGCTTATCAGGATAGTGAAGGGTTTGGTCCTGGATGTTTGCAGGTTGGTTAGGAGGTAGTGTCATGTTGAGAGGATAAGTTGGTGTGTAGTTGTTTGCAGGTTGTATGAGAAGAGAAAGAAGCTGCAAGCAGGTCTGGGGTTATGAGAATAGTTTGAGTGTGGAGGTGAGTGCCCTGCTAGTTTAAAGGAGTTTGTGTAAGGAGGGTATTAGTATGCTGGTTGCCTAAGGTTTTGTCCAGGAGATTGCTTAATTTGTTTGTCGTTTACGGATGTTGAAAGAATATCCTGATAATTGGGAGGAGTAACAAGTTGTTTTTCCCTGGTTATGGGTGTGAAGTAAGATGAGCCTGGCAGATAGTCTATAGTTGTTTTAGGTAGTTGAGGGGTTGTTATCTTTATAGTTTGGGTTCATAGTGTAAGGAGATGTTCTGATTCTGCTTGTAAAGCTATCCCTCTTTCCTGTTCTAACTTCTTGTTTTGTTTTCCCTTGAGTGATGATGTTGTCCTCTGGATTCATTTTCAATTTTCCAATTCCATTGGTCTGCGGCTTATTTTCTTCCTGGTCTTGTTCCAGTTTTCTCTGGTCCTTGTAGCATCTAGCATTATACTTCCTTGTGTGGTTTGCTTTGATCAAGGGTCTAAATCCAAGGTTATAAATTCTAGTTCCTGTGATTAGTAAACGTCTGTGAAGAAATGAATTGGGTCCTTGGTGACTCTACGTGTTCTAGGAGTGTTCCAATAAATTTTTGTGAGCTTATGTTGGTTGTTTGATTATTGAAATAACTTACTACATCCCATCTGATTGTTCTTTTATTACATTTACTAATCTTCATTTTATTCTTGTTTTTGCATGAACACTCTTTGGGACGAGTTGGTTAAACTCGACATTGGGTTCGCCTAATTGGCATTGGAGTTGTCCGGGCCTCGCGTTTGCATTCCGAGTTCAAGTTTTCTAAAATATGAATGAATGAGCCTTGTGAAATACAGTGCTTGTATTGAGCTTGCTATCCGGGTTCTACCGTCTAAACTCCTTCTCTCCCGTCCCCTTTAGAAAGCATGTTTTAGGATCCCCGTAAACCGGGTTAGGACTTTGCATGATTAGAAGCTTGGTAGGACAGCCGCTTTATTGAATTGTTATCTTATTGCATGTTTAGGATTGATTATAAATTGCTTATCCCGTTTCTTTGGGACGTGCCAATTAATTTAAGATATTAAGAACTGTTTGTCAGTCAATGAGTGCAAATTAAAATTTAATTAAATTTGTATCTGTATTTTATTATTATTTATATTTAAATTATTTATTTATCAATTTATTTATTTTATTAGATATTCAGTTATTTATTTATTTAATTATTTATTATTTATCTATTATCTATTTACTTACTCATTTATTTATTTACTTATTATTTACTTCTTTACTTATTTTTTCTATATTTTTCCTAAAATTCTAAATTATTTTTTCTTTATTGAAATTCGTGAAAATTGCCGGATTAACCGGTTTTAGCGGATTTTCGAAAGTGCTCGTTTAATACAAAAATACCTTCTTTTGGAAATAAAAGAACCACTTACCTAAGAATCTCCGAAACTTATTTTCCTTTTAAAATAAGGAAGAAATGTACTCATTAATTAAAAGTTGGTTCCTAATAATCCTTAAATTAGGTGGCGACTATTGACACCCAATTTGTCCCGAAATATTTAAATCGAGGTCGAATTAGCTGGAGAAAGACTAATTTTTAAAATTAAAAGCAAGAGGAGTAATTTTGAAGGAAAAGGGGGTCAAAATCGCAAGACATAACCCCCAGACCACCCTACCCGAGCAAACAATTTATACACTAGTTAAAATCCCCTCTTTTACAGCTCATACAGAGAGTACGATAAAATAGAAATCATCCAGCTCGTCGTCCTTTTCCTTTTGGTACACTTTATCCGATTAGAGCCGTTGGAGGGGTCATTTGGGGGGTATTTGGGGACGACTTTGAAGAACCCTAATGGTTTGGGGGAAAAAAGGAGTCTTAAGAGGAGGCAGAGAGCATATATTTTTTTTAAGTCTTTTAATTTGTTAAAAAATGCACATAGCATTGTTATTTTTGTTTGAGATTCAGACATAATTCAAAGCTTGAGTCATCGCATCGCTTCTTCACGGTTCGAGTCACTTAATCGAGTCGCTTATTCGAGTCGCGCATTTCTTCAGATTCACGCTTTAGTTCACTGCACCAAAATAGGTAACATTCCCTTTCTTTCTTTATTTTTACTTGATTCTGCACTTTGTTTAAGCTTTACTGTAAGCATTTTGAGGTTCTTCTGTGAAATTCTTCGGACTATGACTATGGATTTATGCGCATAATAAGTCATTTTTTGGTTCAAGTTCAAACTTTGCAAAGTACATTGTTTTCTCTTGCTGGTATACAAATCTGAAGTTGCTTTTAAGTTTCAGGTTATTGTTAAGCTTTAATAAAGATGTTTGGTTTAAAGTTAGTAACTTTATATCTTATTGAAGTTAAAACAGTCAATAAAACTGGATTGCTTGTTCTTGAATTGAAAAGGGATAATTCCTGGTTCAGGTTATTGTAGTAGCAGTAGTTCTAGTTTGGTTCTGGCATGCAGGGATTTAGGTTTGTTTCTGAGTTCTACAGGTGTAGGGAGTTGTTCTGGTTGTTTGCAGATGTGTGAATTTGTCTTTGAAATATTTCAGTTGGCATGTGGAATTGGATTTTGGTCTGGTTTTGGTTGTTTGGGGCGGTATGAAGGTGTGTAGGTGTTTGGTGTATTTGCAGTTTTGTCTGTGAATGTAGCAGGTTAGTCTAGGTTTGCTTTTGTGCTGTAGAAGGAGCCTTGGTTGTGTTTATGAGGAGATAGGGTCTGCAGATAGTGCGAGATGGTTTATGATGATGTTGATTGGTGGAATTAGGTGGGGGTTTAAGAGGGAGTGGCCTGGTGTTGTTAAGGTAATAAGAGGTGTTTGCAGGACTGATTTGTAGGTTGTGTCTAGGTGTTTCAGGGTATGTGGGAGCCTTAGGGAATCTGTAAGGAGGCTGTCTGGTATTATTGTGAGAGTGCAAGAGTGCAGGTGAGGGAATGCATGGGCTGTTTGGAAGTTGTTTAAGTAGATGTAGATGTAGAGGTCTAGTTGTAGCAGGGATTGCAGGTTATGAGAAGGAGCTGCAGGTTTGAGCTTGTTCTTGGTTTGTTGTTTGAATGAGGGAGAAGCGCAGGGGTATTTTGGTGCTCTGTTATATGAGGTAATTTTCCAAGCGGATAGGGTTGTTCTCAGGTGTTTCAGGGAGTAGTAGAGCAGTTTAGTATGTCTGGTTATTGGTGGTTTGTTAGAGTAGGCTGGTACTAATTCAGGGCCAGGGAAATAGATGGTTCTATGGTTGCAGAAGGGTCAGTTAGGTGAATGAGTTTCAGTCATTAGGTTCTTTTCTAATCTTGCCTAGTTTCAGTTTGTCTTTGAATTGTTAATTGCTTGCTCTGTTGCAAATGTTCCAAATTCTGTTGTTAAAGGCTGTTGTTTTATTTTTCTGTGTTCCTCCGCGAGCGAGAAGAGTGTATTCGAAATCTTTAAGGCGAAGTTGGTTCATTAGGCTTGAATAATTAAGGTTAAGCCTAGTTCTTAGTGTTGGCTTGCCTGCGATAGTCTTATCAATGATCATTCCAGACTTCTTAGAGTAAAGGGTCTGACTTTGTATAAGTTTTAACATGCTGGATGGCTTGTCGCTCATTTTGTATCTCTGTTTCCTGAGTGTGCCTTGACCTAATTGGAATGTCATTATTCTTGGATTACTTAAAAATAGCTGCACTTATTTATGTTAATAAGTACAAGTTGGATTCAACCTGAACCTATCTCTTGACATAAAACAACCTGAGGGTTTTATCTTCTTTTTTTTCTCTTTGTTTGGTTGTCTGCCTGGGGAATGTTTATAATGACATTCTTTTTATGCTATTAAATCAGTAAATGAAAAGCAGAACTAATACGCATGAATTTATCTTGAAATATTTTGATGCAGTAACCTGAGTTTAAGTTCAATATTGTCTTGTTTGAAGAAGTGATTTCCTTTAAAGTGATTATCATAGTACTGGACTTTCTAATTGTTCATCTTTTTGTTTCTGGTAGGATAAAGGACTTATTTTCAGAATTATTTTAGTATTCTTTTGGCTTCATTTGGGATTTGTGTAGTAGGAAAAGGGCTAGTAAGCAACACTAAAACGTGCCCAAATGTTAGAAATGATCAAGAAGTTTTATTGGTTAACTAGTGAAAGTTTAGTCCTGATGCTTTAAGACCATTGGATGGATTGATAAACTCGAATTCTTCAGCAAATAACTTCTTTTCTTGAAACTTGGTAAAATCTGAAAAGTGTTCTAAAATGTATACATGTTAATAAAGTTAGCTATTTTAGATTCTGAAGACATTCTCCTCGCTTGAGTTTGGTGTGACTCTGTATCTTTTGAGTAGTTGTATGTTTTGTCTTTTTTTTTTTTATCTGTATGAATGGTTTATTCCCAGGTGATATTTATTTGTTAGTTAAGCTTCTCCTCTCATTTTGGCGTACTAATCTTTATCTTGTTTTGCTCTTTGCTTGTATGACAACCTGGGAGTTTCATTTATAAAAGTCAATCCAACAGGCCCAAGTCTTTGGGCCACACTTGCATCGGTCTGTGGATAGAAGTCAAAGTTGTCATCAAATCGATCGCACAATAAAGTCATTTCACCGTGGTTTTAATATGTGTTTGGTATCTTCGGCTTTTTCGGATTCTAATTTTCTAACTCGTTTTTTGTATTTAAATTCATACCTTAGAATTAAACTGAGTTGTATAATCTTGAATTATGATTATATACATATAGATATATACTTTCTTTTCCTTTATGGCCATTACTTTATTTTTAGAATCGTTATTTAATTTATTGCAACTCAGGGCCATTTTAGCAAATGCGTGCAAAAGTTTAAATTATTTTCAAAGTAAACAAACCACAATTAATAAATTACTATAAGAAAAGACCTCTATCTCATTGATACGAAGTTGTTTCTTTAAAAAGTCAAAACTTATAATGAAATTTTAATTAACTCAAACGACCTCGGTCAGTCATTTCGGAAGTTAGGACTCCGATTGGCGTGTCGATAATTTTAAAATATTCGTAATGTCCATTAGGACTTGTCTGTAAAATTTGAGCTAAATCAAACCTCGTTTGGTAGGCATCGCAAGAATGTTTCAGTTTTTATTGTCAATAATATTAAAAAGAGATTTTCGAACTCGGTTTTGGCGAACGAGCTCCGATTCGAAATCCGAAAGCGCAGTTAGGTTTTGTATGATTATATATGAATTTTCTGAAACTTCGAAACCAAATTTCGATGTTGTTCGGCTAGTTTCCGCTAAAATACCGAAAGTTAAAAAATTTGACTTTTTTCATTTAAATTCGCACCTTGAGTTTCGGGAGTCCGATTTGAGATCCGCCTTCGTGAGTATGTTAATTATATTTTGTATAACTTGTATGCAAAAGTTGAAATTATTTCGAATATCGTAGGGTACAATCTTAATTTTTGCCGCGAAAAGAAAAGGAGATAAAAGAAAAGAGAAAATAAAAACAAAAAAGGAAAAGAAAGAAAAGGAGTGTGCATGGCGGTGGGCTGGATATATATATTTCTGCAGCTTCAGTTTGAGATTCAGAAAACGAGAAACAGAATATGAACAGAAAAAATGAATTGGCGCAGAAATGGAAAAAAATGCCAGAAAATGAGAAAAGAGCCGGAGAAAAGATAGAATTTTAACTCTGAAACATTCAGGTAATGATCCTAACGCATTATTTGAGTTTATTACGTGTGTTTGAATATGTTTTAACGGTAAACCTTGGAATATTAGACATTGTTTTAATAAGTTCAATTAATAGTTTAAAGGGTCAAATGGACCCCGATAGTGGAATTAATTATATATTTGTCCTCAGTGAGTTATGGAAAACATATAAATATAATTAATTGGGGTTTGGTTATGTGACCATAAACCATGTATATAGGCCTGGCCTGTGTATTGCATATGCGAATAGGGTATCAGGTTCCTAACCGGATTGCCCTAAGATGTGAGGAATGAAGCCTTTAGCCTAAATTGACATATTTTTCTGCTTATTGAATAGAGTGGGATCATTTGGCAAGAAAACCAAAGGATAGAGCGGTTGTTGATTAGCCGTACTAACTTTTGGAAGAGGTAAGTGATTATATCCATTTCTTTGGAGGCACCTGGCCTCGTGGATTTTCTACCACGTGTTCCTTATGTGTGTAGCAGCCGATAGGCGTACTCATTACGCATTCGCTTTGGATTTACATTCTATATTATATGTTATGTCCTGTTATTGGTATTGCATTGAGAATCTGAGTATTGTACTTTGGCTTTGAGTTGGCATCTACTTTCCGGCTGTCGATGAGAGTCCCGCACCGGTAAAGGGTTATTATTGCATCACATTGCATTCATATGCATTATATGTCATTCATATGCATTACATTGCATATCATATTGGGTGCAGGAATATTCCGCCCCAGGAGCAGGAGGATTCCGCTCAATTGTATCATATTGAGGGTAGGAGGATTCCACCCCAAGAGCAGGAGTATTCCGCTCTTATGTCAGATATTGAGTGCAGGAGTATTCCGCCTCTGGTTTACATTATATCGGGTGCAGGACTATTCCGCCCCAGGAGAGTGCAGGAGTATTCCGCCTCTGGTTTATATTATATCGGGTGCAGGAGTATTCCGCCCCAGGAGCAGGAGTATTCCGCTCCAGTTGGTTATCAGATTTGATTCCCCTCGAATGCAGGAGTATTCCCCTTCGGGATGGGATTACGGGCACATGTGACCCTTTGCATCATTTCATTTCATCTCATTTCATACCATTGTGTAGACTTGTGGTACATAACTACTGTTCTGCTTATACGTGCATTGCTTATTTGTCTATATATTTCTGGCTCGTATTCTGGGTTGCGGGGATTGGGTTGCACACCGCAACGGTATAAATATATGGCCCGGGTTGCACGTCGCAACGGTATGAATATATGGATCGGGTTGCACGCCGCAACAGGATGTATTTCTGATTGTTGATGTGTTTGGGATACCTATATGTTCTGGCTGTCTTACGTTCCTGGTTGTTGAATAGCTTGCGATTCCATACGTGTTTCTAGTTATTATCTGGTTCTGCATTTTCATAATTTAAATAAGAGGAATCTGGTTTATTTGTTTCTTTTCTCCCTAGCTAGCTACCCTACTCTTTGAGATGGCTAGTCTGCCCCACTTATTGAGTCCTTTTGACTCACCCTTGTTTGTTTTTTGTTTCTTGTCTATCTATTTCGTTTCGGCTGGTTCGCTCTAGGATTGAGTTCGCCACGTTGTGAAGGAGCGAAGACGACTTCAGCTGTCAGGGTGAGCCAGCTTTCATTCCGGATGGCCACCAGTTTATTGGTTATCATTTCAGTTGCATTTTGCTCCCTTCAGGATGTATATGTCTTCTTTTGTACTCTTAGATGTCTACTCTGGATAGCCCTAAACATAGTATGTTGGGTAGTCAGCTGTAATTTCTTTTGTACAGCTTAGAGGTATCAGTATGTCTGTGTTTTTGTTTTAACTCTTGTCCTTATTTATGAATTGTTATATTTATTTTTCGAATTAAATTAGTAAGGGTTCGCCCGACAGGTCTAGGGGAGGATGTCGTGTGCCCGCACGACCTAACCGGATTCTGGGTCGTGTCAGTTGGTATCAGAGCTAAGTTTATAGTCTATCCAGACTGAGACTGTGTCTAGTAGAGTCTCGTTGATGGGTACGTAGACATCCGTACTTATCTACGAGGGGCTATGATGGCATTTAGGATGTTTCACTTCCTTCTTTTTTGATCGTGCGTTGGTCTTGGATGCAAAAGTATTTTCATTAATTCGTTCGTGGTAATTGTGAACCCTCGTGCGATAAATCAGCAAACAGTATGAGTTCAAGACGAAGCAGTCTAGCCTGGGGCTAGCACTGACGAAGTCGTGAGAGTTTTTGATCGTATTGACGATCTAGTTACGGAGGTCCTAGCAGTACGAGCTTGTGATGGGCAAGGGAGCAGGGCCTTGTGGTTCCCTTGGCTCTCTACGATGCTTTTACGAGAATCTTGGCAATGCAGATACCACAATAACCTATTATTCACTAAGCAACTTATCAGGTTGCCGTAGATGCAGATGTTCGGACTCAGAGGACTCTTGTTCCAGTTCTTGATGTTGCCCCAGTAAATTATGTTCCAGAGGCAGCATGTGTTGCGCCACTCATTATTTTGGTTGGTTAGCTAGCCCAAGTAATAGCTCGGTCCGAGTGTCCGAAGATGCTGTATTATTTTATCTGGTTGAACCTTCCGGTATTCTCAAGCCATGCATCAGATAATCCCTGTGTAAGTTTTTTTTTTTAAAGTAAAATGATGTCAGTGTATCCTTCAGGCTTTTCATTATATTGAGCGGTATGATGTTGATTATTCTGCTTTCCAGTTTCAGGGTCCAGCCTTGGATTGGTGGGCCGCTCTCTTATTAGCTAACTTGGTTCGATTTTTCTTCTAGATTCGTGGAAAAGTTCATTTCGAGTAGCGAGCGAGATGAAAAGTGTTGCCAGTTTGAGTGGATTGGATAGGGTAGCCTGTCGGTTAATCTATTGGTGTTTCAGAATGTGACGTTGAATTCTATAGAATGGCTGAATATGCATTAGAACTAGTCCATGAGCCTTTCGAGAGATTCAAAGATTTATTGATGACCTTTCTTTTTCCTTGAGATCCCAAATGGCTCGAGAGATTGAGGTCGGGATTTCATTTGATGTTGTTGTTGATATTACCCGAAGGTACGAGGCATACCATAAGTTAGAGCGGGAGAGCAAGAGATCTCGTGGCCCTAGTGGGCAACCATGGTACCTCATTTAGAGATAAGAGTTCTGGTTATTTTGGGAGGTCACCTTGCAGGTTATCTCAGCGTGTGTCACGTGATTCTTAGAGTGCGCCAGTAGCTCGTCAAGATCAGATTCAGTCTTTTCTTTACAGCTATCAACAATTTTTCCAGCTTCCATTTTTAGTCGAAAGGGTGTTGTCATTGTCGTGAATCTGGTTATCTTTTGAGGAATTTTGCCTTATTTCGGCAAGTAGGCCGTCGTCTTTTCTCTCGGCCTCAGGCACCTGCAGAGTCGCAGGGAATTTTATTTAGATCTCAATCATCCAGAGAAATGCCACCATCCCGCAGAGGTTGAGAGCGTGGTGGCAGTGGTTCTTCAGAAGGTAATTATCAGTGTACCGGCTTAGTTCAGCCACAGAGGCAGTTTTATGAACTGCCAGCCTGGCAGGATGCTGAGGCATCCGATGTAGTAGACCCATGTGTTTCTTCTTCCCTTATATGTGAGTAAGATTTGACTCTTCCGATCGATCTGGAGATTGTCTGTCATATCATGCTCCATGGTTTCCTTGGATATTGTTTCTATTAAGAATCAGTTGCGATAGAGTGGTGAGCTTCTTGTATGATTTATTCCTGGCATTTCTGAGATCCTCCTAGTTGATCTGGTTTAAATGTGAGAAATTTGAGAGAGAGAGTGTCGGTATTGTCTGCTTGGCATCCTGTTGTACCACTTTCTCTTATTATTTCAAGTCAGTCTATCTCTCTTTGGAATTCAGTGTTGATAGGATGGTGGGATTCTTAATCGTCACCATCAGAAAGTGTTATCATTTCTGCCGGTACAAAGTGATTAGTAGGTAATATTCGATCTACGTATCTCCTCTTGGTTCAAAACGTTAGTAAAGTCATGTTATCTCATGAGCTTATCTGGATTATAAAAGGTTTTTCTGGTAAATTGTCAGAGTTTTCTTCTTATTGGGAGGTTAAATTGGCATAAATGTCATTCCATAAAGCTTATTTAATGTCTATCTCTTTAATTGCGATTCTTTGGTTAGCCTGACTCGGAAGTAGTGTAGCTCTGGAGCCAAGCAAATAAAAAGATAACCTTTCTGAAGCTCTAATTATTTCTATCCTCTGTCTATTACCATCTCTTCCTCGTCTGGAAAATAGTGAGTTTGGACGGTTAGTAGCCGCTTGTGATACTCCCTGCGTTGAGCTAGGATGCGTGTTATTGTAGCCGAGTAAGCACATTATTGTTTCTCAAGGCTTCTAAGGGTAATAGAAGTACCATCCATCAGGCGGTGGTGTTTACGACAAAGGTATAGAATTGTGAACTCAAGAGTTGCAGCTGTTTGGCAACTCGAAAGGGTAGTTGGTAGCTTAGGACTGCCTACATTCAGCTTTTAGTTAAATCTTCTTTAGTCCAGCAGACTGTGCGGGGATGGTTATTCCTATTCAAATAGCTGCATGAGTTTGTGCTTTAAGTGGAGGAGTCTTCCTCCAAATACTCAATGGTAATACTAAATCTCTAAGGCGTTGATACCACTTTTGTCACGAGCCAACCTAGGGCCACGACAGAAACCTACAATGAGTGTCGATCATTGCTAAACCTACTAATAATCTATTAATGCCAGAGATAAGCTGGCAACCTGATCATATATGTACACGTACCTATCTGCTGAAAGCATAAAGTCTGGAAAGATGACACGACTTTAACTTTCTGACAATTAGAACATTGGGCCACAAATTCTGCTATGTCACCCTTCATTCTGTCCCACCAATAAATCTGCTTAAGATCATGGTACATCTTAGTCGAACCTGGATGAACAATGTATTTGGAATAATGTGCCTCTATCATAATCTGTCCATGTAAATCTGCAACATCAGGAACACAAAGTCGACCTTTATACATGAGAACACCGTCAATAGTATCCCTGTATGGCTACTCCAGTTTTCTTCTGGCTATCTGTCTGTATTCAACTAGAGCTGGATCCTCATACTGGTGTTGTTTTACTTCATGAAAATTTAGAGTTAAAGGTCTAGTGCAGCTTGTCGACAATCCATCATATATCTTTTTCACACCTCAACTCTTTGAGAAGTTACTTTAGCGTTATAAGTGCACATGTAATCAACTCTGTTGCTGGTATTCTGCCTCAGCTGAAGGTCCAACTACATGTCTCTTTTATATTTACTTTTTCAAGTCATAATAGTTCCAATTCAAAGACAATGCCCTGAGGTAGATGTTCAGTCTGAAGATCGTTCTTGGTCTACATCATACTATCCAGTAGTAGTTGTATGATCCTTATCCTTATACGATTGACCCTGTTCAGATGAACCTTTGACATACATTAGGATATGAATAACTACATTCCCACAAGGAGCTTGCGGAACAACACTAACATCAACTGAGATGTTGCATAGTGCTGTTATTTCCCACGATTACACCACGTTACCGTTTTAAGGACCAGTTCCTTAAAATGTGTTCCTTTACTCTACGATGTGCGGAATAAAAACTGTAAGTAATTGAACACCAGATTTTAGCGTGGAAAAACCCCTAGACACGGGATCAAAAAACCACGACCTACTTCTCAAGTAGGATTTCAACTTCACTATGTAAAAAGACCCACTTGGTTACAAGACTCACTCTTACTAACCTAGGACTAACTCTAATCCTTTAGTGATCTTTCTCACGATCAGTGAAGTTGTGTCAAGTCCACGACTTGAACTACACAGTTTACAACTCGATTTTTGCTTACTACAATTGAACTAAGACTTGAACTTTTACAAGACTCAATCTAAGGAACAGGTTCTTACTTAGTTCTACTGTAGCTAATGATTACACAAATAAGCTAATAATTCTTCTCAGCTTTTGCTCGATGCTCTCTCTATTTGTGTACACCTTCTATGGCTGATAGTCTTCTCGTTTTATAGTTTCCAGCAGCCAAGAAGTCCCAATGAATTAGAATTCCAAAGCTCCCTTGACTTTGAATCCTAATTGGATTCTACCTTCTTGAATCCGAATCCTTTATCCTTTAGGATTATGCAATCTTTTCGTATCTGATTAGGCCTGCATAATTATCAAGATACACGTCAGTATTAGGATAAATAATAATATCTTAATTAAATGATTTTGCATGAATTATCTATTCTGCTTCAGTAATTCAAAGGAACAGGTCCTTTGAATCCGTTCCTCAGTTATCAGTCAAAACTCCAAGCTTTCCAAGCTAACAATTTCCCCCTTTTTGATGATGACAAATTCATACTCATAGCTTCATCTCCTTAATGTCCTGAAGTACAACTTAAGCTCAAAAAGACAATCAATCAGTGGAGAATTAATTCATCATTACAATCAATCAGTGGAGAATTAATTCATCATTAAGGAACAAATTTTTATTAGGTATAAAATCATGCAAAATCAGCCTTACTCTTCCCCCTTTTGGCATCATTGAAAAGGTTGCATATCAAAATATAACTCAAGTGTTAGATTTAATCAGCACATAGCCATTGAGGCAACTCAAAGTGCAAACATAAATTAAATAAAGCAACTGCAAAACAATGATATTAGCCATCCAAGACAATTCATTTAACCAAATATTAAAATCAGGGGATACAGCAAGTACTACAAAATTATCCAACTACTAAAGAAGAAAATAAAGGCTAAGGCACTAGGCTAGGCTAGATCCCACTAGACAAAAGATGGCTAAAGGCTATGGCTAAGATGGTCAGGATGTGGAAGGACCAGTTCCCTGAGACTTGTGAAGCAGATCAAACATCTGCTTGAGCATTCCCTCATTGGTCTCCTTTGCTTTTGAGGCCTCTGCCTTCCAGTAATTCCTCTCTTCTTCCAACCTTGCAATCTCAGCAGCCTGCATAGCAACTTGTTGCCTAAGTGCCCTCACTTTGTTGTTCAGAGGCTGCCTCCCAACACCAGCCTGTGGAGGATCAGCCTGAACCGGCAAGTCACAGTTTATCAGGGTAGCACACCCAAATTTCTCCTTCTTTGTAGCCTTCACAACCCCTTCCAAGGGAATCTTCAACTTGGCAAAGATATCAGTTAAAATGAAACCAAACGGCAGGGAGTGTTTTCTCTTCCCAGCAATCACCCTTTTTATCAGGTGGATCATAAAGCTGGGCCAATTGATCTGCTTTTCAGTATCCAACAGTTCCATAAGGACCAGGTCCATGAAACTGGCAACCCCTCTTTTCTCCTGCCTTGGCATCACCACTTTGTTCACAAACTCAAATAAAACCTGATGCTGTGGATGCATCTCACTCTTTTGCACTGCCCTGGGTTTTTCTTCACCATCATTCTCAGCAAACTTCCTAGTGATCTCCAGATCAGTAGGCAAGTTTGTCAAGTCAGGCCAAACAGTCTTGACATAACTAGCATACCCAGAGGCAGGGATCCCCAGCAACTCACCAAGTTCCCTTGTATCAAAAACGATGACATTGTCATTAACAGATGTAGTGATTTGATCACCTCGGATGGAACAATTCTTATAGAATTCCTGCACCATTCCCTTTGCAACCCTACCAGAGATCTTAAGGACCATGTCCCTCCAACCCTGAGCATGTAGCTTTTGCAACAACCAAACCATTCCTTCTTCTTGAACATCAGTCATAACCCTTCCTTTCAACACCTTTCTAGTCAGCATGTCATCATGAACACAGTGCACAGTCTCACTTTCTTCAGCATCACTATCACTCTCAGCCTCAGCAACTAACTCATCACTGTCACTGGCAGAGTCTTCAGAAACCACCACTCTTTTAGAGGACCTGGTCCTCTTAGCAATTTTCTCAGCAGCTTTAACTGAGCTTCTTGTCACCCTTCTCTCAGGAACCTTTCTTTTCTTTGACTGAGGCACCACCTCCTCAGCCTCTACCATCTCATCATCCTCAGAAAAATCAGCCAAATCAAAATCATCACTATCATCCACCTTTTCTTCCTCAACTACCTGTTTTCCTTTCCCTTTTCTGCTCTTTTCCAAAGCAGCAGCCAGTTGTTCATCAGCAGCTTTAGCAGCACTTCTTGTCCTCCTACCCCCAGATGCAGGGGTTGAGGCAGAAGGAACAGGTCCTTTTGCCTTAGAGGAACTTCCAACTTTCTTCTTATTTCCGGGCTTATAACTGTCACTTATCTTCTTTAATTTAGCAGCAATTTCAACAGTCTCATGATCATTAATGGGTCCCTTTCTAGCCAATTTCCTTTTCAGACTCCTAATATTTATCAAATCAACCAAAGGCCTATCACTATCACTAATAGCCTCTTCAACATCAATAACATCTTCCATGGGTGCTCTAAAAGCAACCTCTGGCGACCCTGACCCCCCATGCACAGGTGCTTCCAAACTCCTAATGAGTTCCCCCTCAAGAGCAGCCTCAGAACCTTCTCCCTCTCCTTCCTCATCAATAACAACATTCAGAGGGTGAGTGTAGTTTACCTTAAACTGATACAACACCATAGCATGAGAGAGATCCTCAACCTGCTCAGCAATGGATTCAGCCGTGGGAACTGATCCTTCCCCCTGAATCTCAGGTTCAGGTATTTCTGGAATTTGTTAAGGAACTTCAGGGTTTGGGACGATGATTTCCATGGGTGAAGGAGGGTTGAGATTTTGTGGTTGTTCAACAGTGGGTGCAGATGGAGAATTATCAGAAGAAAGAGACATGTTTGCAATTCTAATCAAAAGATAATTGACAATTCTTTCTGAAATTTTGCTAATTCAATTGATGAACAAGGTAAAAGAATAATGTAGGAGAAGAAGAGTATTTATAGAGTGAATTAAGTAGTGCAATTAGAGTAGGAGACGATCAGCTTACCTCAGCACAACATGCAACGGCTAAGGACTCTTGGGAGTCTCCCGGAGAAAAAGAGCCGTTAGGCTGCAGGACACCTTTTCAGAATAGGAACAGTTCCTCCGATGGGACTCTTTTGCAATTTGGATATGGGTAGGAAACTTAGTGGGATTTTATCCTAAACACAAGTTACCTATAGCCTTTATACTCCTAAATTAATTGAATAATTACGAGTACATACCTGTTTTTAACACCACAATTCAGTGTCCTTCCAATTTGCAATTTTTGATCATCTGAAATTCTAAGAGCATAAGGGTAACATCATTCAATTTTAGCAACTCTAAGTAAATTATGAAGCATGAGAGTATACATTTAAGTATGAAGATTGGACTGAATAATTCATAATGACTTGAATAAAATTCATTTTAAGAGCAATTTTCTAGCCAATTATGAAGTAAAGCATTGAAGATTTTATGTGAATTTAATCATCCCTAATTCCAATCTATTTCTTTCAAAATCATCTCTACCTAGAGCTTTTGTAAAAATGTCAGCTATTTGCTTTTCAGTTGGACAAAATGCTATGGTGATCAACCCTTTTTCATAATTGTCTCTTAGGAAATGATGTCTTATATCAATGTGTTTAGTCCTTTTGTGATGCACTGGATTCTTAGTCATATTAATAGCACTAGTGTTATCACAATAGATAGGAACAGTTCCTACATCAACACCAAAATCCTGTAATTGTTGTTTGATCCATAACAACTGTGAACAACATGAAGCAGCTGCCACATATTCAGCCTCAGCAGTGGAAAGTGCCACTGAATTTTGTTTCTTGGTTCCCCAAGAAACCAAACACTCACCAAGAAAATGTGCCATACCTGAGGTGCTTTTTCTATCGACAAGGAAACCTGCATAATCTGCATCAGTATATCCAACAAGATTAAAATTACCACCTTTTGGATACCAAAGTCCCAAGGGACCTGTTCCTTTCAGATACCTCAATATTCTTTTAACAGCTTTCAAATGAGATTCCTTAGGATCTGATTGGAATCTAGCACACAAACCAACACTGAACACTATATCTGGTCTACTAGCAGTTAGATAAAGTAAGGAACCTATCATGCCCCTATACAATTTTTGATCAACTGATATTCCATGTTCATCAAGATCCAATTTTGTGGCAGTAGCAATAGGTGTGTCAATTCCCTTAGCATTGTCCATATCAAATCTTTTAAGTAATTCCTTAACATACTTTTGTTGATGGATCATAGTTCCATTTGAGGTTTGCTTAATTTGTAAACCCAAAAAGAAGTTGAGTTCACCCATCATGCTCATCTCAAATTCACTCCCCATCAAGTTTGCAAATTCTTTACTTAAATTTTCACAAGTAGCACCAAAAATTATGTCATCTACATAAATTTGAACAATTAAGAGATCCTTACCTTTTTCTTTTAAGAACAAAGTACTATCAATTTTACCTCTCTTGTATCCATGCTGGAGTAGAAATTTTGATAGCCTTTCATACCATGCTCTTGGTGCTTGCTTGAGCCCATACAAGGCCTTGTCCAACTTGTAAACATGTTCAGGGAACTGTTCACTTTCAAAACCTGGAGGTTGCTTGACATACACTTCTTCTTTCAAGTATCCATTCAGAAATGCACTCTTAACATCCATTTGATGTAGAGTAAAATCCATGTATGTAGCAAAGGCTATAAGAAGTCTTATTGCTTCCAATCTTGCAACTGGAGCAAAAGTCTCATCATAGTCGATGCCTTCCTCTTGACTATATCCCTGAACAACCAGTCTGGCCTTGTTCCTTGTTACCATGCCATCCTCATCAAGTTTGTTTCTGAAAACCCATTTTGTTCCAATTATGGACCTGTTCCTTGGCTTAGGTTCCAGATGCCAAACTTGACTTCTTTGAAATTGATTCAGTTCTTCCTGCATAGCATTTATCCAGTCTGCATCCTTCAGTGCTTCTTTCACATTTTTGGGTTCAACAAGAGATAAGAAAGCACTAAAGGCACACAGATTGTGATTTTTGACTGCTGATCTAGTTTGAATTCCTGCATTCTTGTCTGAAATTATTTGATCCACAGGATGTGACCCTTGATACTTGTAAGGCTTGGGTGTCAATCCATTGTCAGAAGTCCTCTGCTGAGGAACAGTTCCTGATCGAGTAGCACTACCAGTTTGTGAGGTGGAACCAGCATTTGTTCCCCCTGTATCTGTGCCACTGTTCTCAGTTCTGTTCTGAGGAACAGTTCCTTGCAGTTCAGTTCTCATATCCAGCCCTTGCATTTGTGAATCAAGTTCATAGGCTTTCAGCAGTCCAATTTCTTCATCCTCCAGTACCTGTTCTTGAGTGAGACTGTCAGTTTCATCAAATTTCACATGCATGCTTTCTTCAATTTTCAAAGTTTTCTTGTTAAACACCCTATATGACTTACTATTTGAAGAATAACCAACAAAGATTCCTTCATCACTTCTAGGCTCAAATTTTCCTAAGGCATCTTTCCCATTGTTGTGTATAAAACACTTGCAACCAAAAGCCTTAAGATGAGAGATGTTTGGTTTTCTTCCTTTAAGCAACTCATATGGGGTCTTTTCTATTAAAGGCCTAGTCATACATCTATTTATTATGTAGCATGCAGTATTAATAGCCTCAGCCCAAAAGTTTTGTGGAAGATTTCCAGATATTAACATAGTTCTTGCCATTTCTTCTAGTGTCCTATTTTTCCTTTCCACTACACCATTTTGCTGTGGAGTTCTAGGTGAAGAAAAATTGTGATTGATGCCATTTTCATTGCAAAAATTGAAAAACATATGATTTTCAAATTCAGTTCCATGATCTGACCTAATGGCAACAATAGGACTGTCTAGAGTTCTTTCAGCTTTCTTAGCAAAGATTGAAAATGCATTAAATGCTTCTTCTTTAGATGCAAGAAATATAGTCCATGTAAATCTAGAGTAATCATCCACCAATACCATAACATACTTCTTACCTCCACGACTCATTGTTCTCATTGGACCACATAAATCCATATGGACCAGTTCCAAAGGCTTAGTGGTACTTACCTATTTCTTCGGTTTGAAGGAGGATTTTACCTGCTTCCCCCTGGCACAAGCTTCACATACCTTTTCATCATTAAACCTGATGTTAGGCAGACCTATCACCAAGTCCTTTGACACAAGTTTGTTCAATTGTGAAAGACTAGCATGTCCTAGTCTTTTGTGCCATAGGAGGGAGTCATTTTGCACCACACTTAAGCAGCTCAAGCTTCCATCAGATAGTGTCAGCAAGTCTACTTTGTATATGTTTCCATGTCTGTTTCCCTGCAAAATAACCTCTCCAGAAGTTTGATTAGTCACAGTGCATCCAGTAGATGAAAAATTAACATTATTACCTTTGTCACATAATTGAGATATACTCAATAAACAATGCTTCAGTCCATCTACTAGAAATACATTATCTATGCAGTGTGAGTCAGACTTACCTACCTTTCCAATTCCAATAATTTCCCCTTTCTTACCATTACCGAAGGAAACACTTCCTCCTTGGAAGGCTGAGAGTGAAAGGAACAGTTCCTTATGCCCTGTCATATGTCTTGAGCAACCACTGTCCATGTACCATTTGTGGTTTGTCTCCTTCACTCTAGCCTGCAAAAGAAAACTAGGGGTTAATTTTAAGAACCCAAACTAGTTTGGGTTCCTTTCCTTTTGAAAAAGGATGAATCAGATCTCTTCTAGCCCAAAATGGTAAAGGTTTCTTTGTGTGAACATCTCTCCTTTTTACAGAATGTTGAACAGGTTTGTAGGACCTATTCTTCTGTTTCACAGGATTTCGAACAGGTTTATAGGACCTGTTCCTCTGGGCAGCCATTTTTAAAGATTGACAATTTTCTTTCCGGTGACCAGTGTTCCCACAGTGAGTACATAGCCAGTTTTCAGGAAATGATAAGTACTTACTCTTTGGATCCCATTTGGATGAACTTTGTGCCTTCATGAATCCAATACCTTTCCTGTTACTGCTATGATTTTCTTGCAACCATTCTAGTGCTTCAGAAGACTTGTTCCATTCTACAGTTTTTCTTAATTCCATTTTTGTTTTAACCAGGTCTTCTTCTAAAGATCTTATCTTTTCATCTTTTTTACACAATTCATCAACTGTGTTTTTCAGTTTCTCTTCAGCAATGATCTGATGAGAATTAGCAATACCTTTACCTTTTACAACTGTTTTAACATTTTCTAATTCCTGAGCAGTTGTTTCAAGTGTGAGGACCTGTTCCTCAAGCATGCTAATCTTCCTTTCCAGAAAATCATTTTTAATTATTTCCTCTTTGCATTCTATTTCTAAACAGTCAACTTTATCATGCAGTTGGTGATTATCATCCCTCAGAGTTTTAAATTCATTTAGCACAATATGGAATACTTTAACCAACTTTTCTCTAGACATGCTTTTTACATCTTCTTTAAGTTTAGAAACAAATACCTCAGGATCCTCTTCATTTTCTGAATCTCCAAGTGCCATTAGAGCAAGATCCTCATCCAGATCATCATCAGTTATTTCATCTTCACTGTCTTGCCATCCTGCAACCAGCGCTTTGGGATTTCCACTTTTCCTATGGACCTGTTCCCTAGCCTTCTTCCTTTCATCAATGAATTTCTTCCTCCATTCTCCTTCCATGATTGGACATTTGCTGATGTAGTGCTCCGAGCTTCCACATTTGTGGCATTCTCCAGCCTGTTTCATGTTAGTAGACCTACCCTGTCCACTAATTTCCCTTTTCTTATTCAAATATTTCTGAACACTTTTAGCGATAAGGACCAGTTCCTTATCATCAATGATTTTATCACCAGCAGTTAAGGCTAGGTTAGGTTCAGTTTTAACTGGTGCTCCTATGTTTTTAACCTTTTTCCTTAGTTCGTAAGTCTTTAGATTTCCTATGAGCTCATCTAAGGATAATGTGGTTAAATCTTTACTTTCAATGATAGCACATGCTTTGATCTCCCAAGAATCTGGAAGAACCCTAGTTAAAATCTTTTCTACCCTATCTTCCACAGTTAAAACCCTTCCCAAAGAGATAAGTTCAGAGGCAATGGCATTGAATCTAGTATACATTTCAGAGATTGATTCTTCTTCTTTCATTTTAAAGCTTTCATATTCAGCATAAAGAAGTGTACCTCTGGACCTTTTTACCTGACTTGTTCCTTCGTGTGCAACTTGTAGAGCATCCCAAATCTCCTTAGCAGTGGCATACCCTCTGATCCTTGTACATTCGTCAGGACTAAGTCCACCAACCAGCCACTTCCTTGCCTTAGCATTCTTTTCCCATTGCTTTATGTCTTCGGCATTGCACTCCTTCCTGGTTTTGGGAACATCTTTCCCATCAGCATCCTTCTTCATTGGGATCATGGGACCTTCAGTAACTATGTCCCACAGTTCGTAATCCTCTGCCTGAAGGTGATCACGCATCCTCTCTTTCCACCATGAATAGTATTTTCCATTGAAGTAAGGTGCTCTAACCATTGACTGACCCTCACTGTTCTCACGTGATGTACTCATCTAATCCTAGGTGTTAGCCTTTTCAAGGATAACCCGCTCTGATACCAATTGTTATTTCCCACGATTACACCACGTTACCGTTTTAAGGACCAGTTCCTTAAAATGTGTTCCTTTACTCTACGATGTGCGGAATAAAAACTGTAAGTAATTGAACACCAGATTTTAGCGTGGAAAAACCCTAGACACGGGATCAAAAAACCACGACCTACTTCTCAAGTAGGATTTCAACTTCACTATGTAAAAAGACCCACTTGGTTACAAGACTCACTCTTACTAACCTAGGACTAACTCTAATCCTTTAGTGATCTTTCTCACGATCAGTGAAGTTGTGTCAAGTCCACGACTTGAACTACACAGTTTACAACTCGATTTTTGCTTACTACAATTGAACTAAGACTTGAACTTTTACAAGACTCAATCTAAGGAACAGGTTCTTACTTAGTTCTACTGTAGCTAATGATTACACAAATAAGCTAATAATTCTTCTCAGCTTTTGCTCGATGCTCTCTCTATTTGTGTACACCTTCTATGGCTGATAGTCTTCTCGTTTTATAGTTTCCAGCAGCCAAGAAGTCCCAATGAATTAGAATTCCAAAGCTCCCTTGACTTTGAATCCTAATTGGATTCTACCTTCTTGAATCCGAATCCTTTATCCTTTAGGATTATGCAATCTTTTCGTATCTGATTAGGCCTGCATAATTATCAAGATACACGTCAGTATTAGGATAAATAATAATATCTTAATTAAATGATTTTGCATGAATTATCTATTCTGCTTCAGTAATTCAAAGGAACAGGTCCTTTGAATCCGTTCCTCAGTCATCAGTCAAAACTCCAAGCTTTCCAAGCTAACAAGTGCGTTCGTAAAAATAAATAGTGTGTAGTGAAAACGTACCTCAAAAGTTTCCCCTATTGCATCAAGTGTGAGCTAATTCTTTGTTTCATCGACCTGTTCTATATCAAAAGTATATCGACGAGGTGATTCGTTGGTGAAATCATGTTAGCCCATCAAGAGTTTCGTGTATCTTCATTTCGAAAATAAAGAACTCCTCTCTCATGATCGAGAAAGGGTCGGCTTAGTCCGAATAATTTGGGCAATGATGTTATCATATTATCCAAATATGTTTTATTCCAAGAGTTCGGTATTCGTGTTATAATTTTGATTCTGCAATCATGAGATAATGTCCGTGGAGTAACTTATGAAGGTCGTGCAAGTTCTTTTGTTATCTGTACAGATTTTTCTTTAGACTTAAGCTCGTTCGAGGACGAACTAGAGTTTAAGCGGAGGAGAATGAAACGACCTCAGTCAGTCGTTTCGGAAGTTAGGACTCCGATTGGCGTGTCGATAATTTTAAAATATTCGTACTGTCCATTAGGACTTGTCTGTAAAATTTGAGCTAAATCAGACCTCGTTTGGTAGGCATCGGAAGAATGTTTAAGTTTTTACTGTCAATAAATATTAAAAAGAGATTTTCGAGCTCGGTTTTGGCGAACGAGCTCCGATTTAAAATCCGAAAGCACCGTTAGGTTTGTATGATTATTTATGACTTTTCTGAACTTTCGAAACCAAATTTTGATATTGTTCGGCTAGTTTCCGCTAAAATGCCGAAAGTTAAATAATTTGACTTTTTTCATTTAAATTTGCACCTTGAGTTTCGGGAGTCCGATTTGAGATCTTCCTTCGTGAGTATGTTACATATATTTTGTATAACTTGTATGCAAAAGTTGGAATTATTTCGAATATTGTAGAGTACCATTTTAATTTCATCGCAAAAAGAAAACAAAATAAAAGAAAAGAGAAAATAAAAACTAAAAAGGAAAAGAAAGAAAAGGAGTGTGCATGGCGGTGGGCTGGAGTATATATATATATATATATATATATATATATATATATATATATATATATATCTGCAGCTTCAGTTTGAGATTCAGAAAACGAGAAACAGAATATGAACAGAGAAAAATGAATTGGCGCAGAAATGGAAAAAAATGCCAGAAAATGAGAAAAGAGCCGGAGAAAAGATAGAATTTTCACCCTGAAACATTCAGGTAATGATCCTAATACATTATTTGAATTTATTACGTGTGTTTGAATATGTTTTAACGGTAAACCTTGGAATATTAGACATTGTTTTAATAAGTTCAATTAATAGTTTAAAGGGTCAAATGGATCCCGATAATGGAATTGATTATATATTTGTACTCAGTGAGTTATGGGCAACATATAAATATAATTTAATTGAGGTTTGGTTATGTGACTATAAACCTTGTATATAGGCCTGGCCTGCGTATTGCGTATGCGAATAGGGTATCAGGTTCCTAACCGGATTGCCCTAAGATGTGAGGAATGAAGCCTTTAGCCTAAATTGATATAT
Source organism: Petunia axillaris subsp. axillaris (assembly GCA_029990575.1). Lineage (NCBI taxonomy): Eukaryota > Viridiplantae > Streptophyta > Magnoliopsida > Solanales > Solanaceae > Petunia > Petunia axillaris. The sequence continues at coordinate 2,359,635 of JARKNS010000001.1, read as the reverse complement.
TTTTCTGCTTATTGAATAGAGTAGGATCGTTTGGCAAGAAAACTAAAGGATAAAGCGGTTGTTGATTAGCCGTACTAACTTTTGGAAGAGGTAAGTGATTATATCCATTTCTTTGGAGGCACCTGGCCTCGTGGATTTTCTACCACGTGTTCCTTACGTGTGTAGCTGCCGATAGGCGTACTCATTACGCCTTAGATTTGGATATACATTTTATATTATATGTTATGTCCTGTTATTGGTATTGCTTTGAGAATCTGAGTATTTTACTTTGGCTTTGAGTTGGCATCTACTTCCCGGCTGTCGATGAGAGTCCCGCACCGGTGAAGGGTTATTATTGCATCACATTACATTCATATGCATTATATGTCATTCATATGCATTACATTGCATATCATATTGGGTGCAGGAGTATTCCGCCCCAGGAGCAGGAGGATTCCGCTCCATTGTATCATATTGAGGGTAGGAGGATTCCGCCCCAAGAGCAGGAGTATTCCGCTCTTATGTCAGATATTGAGTGCAGGAGTATTCCGCCTCTGGTTTACATTATATCGGGTGCAGGAGTATTCCGCCCCAGGAGAGTGCAGGAGTATTCCGCCTCTGGTTTATATTATGTCGTGTGCAGGAGTATTTTGCCCCAGGAGCAGGAGTATTCCGCTCTAGTTGGTTATCAGATTGGATTCCCCTCGAATGCAGGAGTATTTCGCTTCGGGATGGGATTACGGGAACATGTGACCCTTTGCATCATTTCATTTCATCTCATTTCATGCCATTGTGTAAACTTGTGGTACATAACTACTGTTCTGCTTATACGTGCATTGCTTATTTGTCTATATATTTCTGGCTCGTATTCTGGGTTGTGGGGATCGGATTGCACACCGCAACGGTATAAATATATGGACCGGGTTGCACGTCGCAGCGGTATGAATATATGGATTGGGTTGCACGCCACAACAGGATGTATTTCTGATTGTTGATGTGTTCGGGATATCTATATGTTCTGGCTGTCTTACGTTCCTGGTTGTTGAATAGCTTGCGATTCCATACGTGTTTCTAGTTATTATCTGGCTCTGCCTTTTCATAATTTAAATAAGAGGAATCTGGTTTATTTGTTTCTTTTCTCCCTGGCTAGCTATCCTATTCTTTGAGGTGGCTAGTCTGCCCCACTTATTGAGTCCTTTTGACTCACCCTTGTTTGTTGTTTGTTTCTTGTCTATCTATTTTGTTTCGGCAGGTTCGCTCCAGGATTGAGTTCGCCACGTTTTGAAGGAGCGAAGACGACTTCAGCTGTCAGGGTGAGCCAACTTTCATTCCGGATGGCCACCAGTTTATTGGTTATCATTTCAGTTGCATTTTGCTCCCTTCAGGAGGTATATGTCTTCTTTTGTACTCTTAGATGTCTAGTCTGGATAGCCCTAAACCTAGTATGTTGGGTAGTCAGCTGTAATTCTTTTGTACAGCTTAGAGGTATCAGTATGTCTGTGTTTTTGTTTTAAGTCTTGTCCTTATTTATGAATTGTTATATTTATTTTTCGAATTAAATTAGTAAGGGTTCGCCCGACAGGTCTAGGGGAGGATGTCGGGTACCCGCACGACCTAACCGGATTCTGGATCGTGTCATTAACTTCTAAATGTCCCGAAATGACTTTGCAAAAAGCGATTTGAAATCTAAGTTCCATCTTATGGTGAGATACTCGGATTTTAAAGTTGAAATAAGCAAGTGCTATTTATGCGCTCTCAGATACGAGTTGACAAAGAAATTAGGACGATCAAATTGTCCCCTTTTCAAAAGAAAATGCGCTTTTATTCTAAAAATAGTTAAAACTTTCAAATAAATTGTAAATCTTTTGAAAACTTACTAAATTTAATTAGTTGAATTACTTAATGGTTCAATTAGTTATCTTTAGAAAAGCGCATAAATAGCATTTGTAAATTAATTTGGAAACCTGCTGGATTAACAGTAATTTACGGAATTTCGAGAGTGCCTTAAAAACCTTCTTTCGAAATTAGCAAAACCTCTTACTTAAAATCTCTGAGAGACCGTCTTTTTCCAAAAATGGATTTTGCACGCATTTGCTTATTTGTTTCCCTGTTTTTCGTAAATTGGGTGGCACTCCAAAAACTCCAAAAGAGTTAGTCCATCCCGTTGATATTCTTAAAATTTAGCCTTTCGGGGTTAGTTTTTTTTTTTTTTTTGGGGGGGGGGGGGGGGGGAGGGGGTTCGATAGCATGGCGACTCCGCTGGGGAGCAATAAAGGTTTTGACCATAAAAGTTTCCAATTATTTGCAACTAGCATGCCTAATTTATTTGCTTTATTATATCTATTTGTTTGGTTTGTTATAGAAAGCATGTACTACATGTTTATTTGTGCATAGTCCGCATTCCGTTCATATTTCCTCCCTCATGGAGCCTGTCAATTCTCTTTGACCTCCTCGATTTCATCATGGGGCCCCCGCTTGACGGGTAGTTACGCAGGAAGGGCATTGCCCTTACCTCACTCTTTGACACTTCTTTCATGTCACCAAAAGTTAGTTCGGGATATTGATGTTTCCTGGTTTTGTCATGGCCAGTTCTACTGCATTGTGAGGCCAGGTCTATCCCGCATAGGTCAAGTCAGCCTCAACCGTTAGCCCACTCTTAGAAGGAGATTTTAGGACATGCATGCATATACACCTTAGTTTGGACCCGGTCCTTGGTACCGTTTCTAGAAATTAAGAAACCGCCCTTTTGTTGACGGGTTATTGAATCCCAACGACACTGCATATTATGTGATCATGTGGATATTATAACGAACTCCAAGCCATTTGCCATGTCAAATTTGAGAAGTTGACAATTATGACAGTTTATTTATATCTCAATTTTGTATTGGCAAACGGCTTGTATCATTATAATATCCACATGTGTGTACAATTTGACGATTAGGCCTACCTCTGGCACAAAGAGGCACCTTACAGGGTAGGACGCGCCCGCATTTTCATTTACGCTCAACTAATTATGATTGCCACATGTCAAACTTGTTTAAAATGCAAACCGCTACGTGACGCGCGCTACGTGTTGACTCCCGAGTTGGTTAAGTGTCTAATCTAAAGTGAAGCAAGCAATGACTGATTTGATTGATAATCAGACTGGTATCCCTGAGTCTTCAAATAAGCAAGCGGTTATTGTTCATGATGAACAAATTTCTTTTTCCCCGAGAAAGGCAACTGGGGCAAATCTTGCAAAGCTAGTTGAAGATGTAAAAGATCATAACTGGGGAAAATTTTTGCAAAAGGTGGTATTTCCCGATAGAAGATGAATGGACAAAATTCTGAAAGTGTTTGAGAATGGTGCAAAGTTGCAAGATAAAGGATGTTCAATCTGTTTCAACATATGTCACAATCTGAAATACAACAAGGGTTTTAGATTAACATGAAAATCCTTTTCAACTATGCAAGTATTTGTGTCAACTATTTGAAACTTATTGTGCTATTAGTTCATTGGCCAAGTCTCAAGGGACGGATCGCAAATCTTGACAAAGTGAGAAGAAGGAAGCAGCTGCAGGATGAAGGCTCGAGTCAGCATGAATCAAATGCTCCCCCCTCCCTCCCAAAACTAACGATTTTTCTTTGAGTGCAGGAGGTTCAAAGCAACAAGATGAGGAAACTAGCAACTAGCAATTCCTCATAGAGTATTTGTCATACACATTGAACAATGTTGCCCAGATAACTGACCAAGATTGGAGGCGTAATCTGACTCATTGCATACGCAAAAACAATCTTATTTCTCTCTCTATTTCTGCCCTTGCAAAATCAAAACTTTATTGCCTTATTGACAACTTTACTTTACACTTTGCAAGAACTAAGCATTAACTCAGTTTTTCTCAAGGATAACACTTAACTCTTTATGGCTTCACCAAATATAAGCCAGACGGCTTAAACTCTCACTTTATATCTCCTTTATCGTTGATATTTTCCTGTCTATATGAATTTAATGAAAACTTTATTTTGCAGGCTATTCTACCATTTATTTTACAAGTATCAACATCAAGTCTATCATAAACAATCGAAAGCACTATTGTTAAGAAGCCTACCGTAGAAAATGGGAGACACGGTCATGAGTCATTGCCGAAAGACGACATTTCTATTTCCTATATTTATTGCAAATTGTTAAACATATCTGTTTCATTTCTCATTCGCTTTATAAGCGCGCTTACTAAAGTTCCGTTTTTTTTTATGATTTACAGATATTGCCAATCTTGGGGGCTCACTTTATTTTGTAGTCAAGACCATTCCTCCGCGGAAGAGTTCAAAGAATATAACATTTTTATGTGTTTACGCTTTCGATAAGCGTCTTTATATTTCACGCTTCCGGTAAGCGTCTTTATGTGTTTACGCTTTTGATAAGCGTCTTTATATTTCACGCTTCGGGTAAGCGTCTTTATGTGTTTACGCTTTCGATAAGCGTCTTTATTTCACGTTTCCGGTAAGCGTCTTTATGTGTTCACGCTTCCGGTAAGCGTCTTTATATTTCACGCTTTCGATAAGCGTCTTTATGCTCACACTTCCGGTAAGCGTCTTTATATTTCACGCTTTCGATAAGTGTCTTTATGCTCACGCTTCCGGTAAGCGTTTTTATGTGTTTACGCTTTCGATAAGCCTCTTTATATTTCACGCTTCCGGTAAGCGTCTTTATGTGTTTACGCTTTCGATAAGCGTCTTTATATTTCACGCTTCCGGTAAGCGTCTTTATGTGTTTACGCTTTCAATAAGCGTCTTTATTTCACGCTTTCGGTAAGCGTCTTTATGAGTTCACGCTTTCGAGAAGCGTCTTTATATCTCACGCTTTCGATAAGCGTCTTTATAGTTCAAGCTTTCGAGAAGCGTCTTTATATTCACGCTTTCGATAAGCGTGTTTGTGTCACCTCGAAGGTGTTAATTATTTCGGGTCCTTCTACCCACAAATAGGATATCTCGGGTCCTTCCACCCATAAATAGGATACTTTGGGTCATTCCACCCACAAATAGGATATGCGGGTCCTTCCACCCACAAATAGGATACTTTGGGTTCTTCCACCCACAAATAGGATATTCGGGTCCTTCCACCCACAAATAGGATATTCGAGTTCACCTCGAAGGTGTTAATTATCTGATAATTTTGTCGCCCCGGAGGCGTATTTATGTCACCTCGAAGGTGTTAGTTATTTGAATGCCTCTAAGGCGAAATTTTGTTGCCCCGGAGGTGTATTTATGTCACCTCGAAGGTGTTAGTTATTCGAATGCCTCTAAGGCATAATTTTGTTGCCCCGGAGGCGTATTTGTGTCACCTCGAAGGTGTTAGTTATTTGAATGCCTCTAAGTAGGCGTAATTTTGTTTCCCCGGAGGCGTATTTGTGTCACCTCGAAGGTGTTAATTATTCGAATGCCTCTAAGGCGTAATTTATTTGCCCCGGAGGCGTATTTGTGTCACCTCGAAGGTGTTAACTATTTGAATGCCTCTAAGGTTTATTTTTCTTGCCCCGGAGACGTATTTGTGTCACCTCGAAGGCGTTAATCATTTGAATGCCTCTAAGGCGTAATTTTGTTAGCCCCGGAGGCGTATTTGTGTCACCTCGAAGGTGTTAATTAGAATGCCTCTAAGGCGAAATTTTGTTGCCTCGGAGGCGTATTTGTGACACCTCGAAGGTGTTAATTATTTGAAGGCCTCTAAGGGGTAATTTTATTGCCTCAATAGGTGTTTTAATATTTTACACTTTCTTGAGCACATTTTGTAGCCTCCTGAGGTATTTTTACATTTGCTATACATATTTTTAATAGTCTTGCTAATAAGTTTGTTAAGACATACAGGATAATGTGAATATTTCGGATGTATTCTTACTTTGGTTGGAGTACAATCCAAGATTGCATTCAAATTGACTCCTCATGATCTAAAGCATTATGCTTTATCATGGATTATTGTGGAAAAGTCTACCAACGGCCCCGAAGTCATCTTGCCTCACAAAGCCGGATTTCTTCATTAGTTGATTGGAGACAAGCTTATCATTGATATTGCAACCAGCATCTACAAGTTTTTTTTATTATTATTTATTTATTACTCCATTTATCAAGTCTTGTTTGCAGTTACTCGCTTACCGTTTAAAGTTTATTACAGGATTTTAGCAGCACCTCAGCAGCATTTGGAGCATAACGTGGAACTCTTTCTTAGCAGTGAACTGGGGCAATTGTTGATATGAGCTAGACTCGTCAACGAGGATCTGAAGTATCGCACTCGAACAAGCAAGTCTTACCTAATCTTCCATTCCAGATTAGGGGTCAGTCAGATTCTTTCCTATTTATGTGTCTGTTTCTGTTAATCGTGCGAGTCTTTGTGTCTAAGTGTCATCGAACTACATATGGCCTGATTCTCTTTCAGCCGAGATATGTAGGCAACTCGAAAACCGGAGTTCGGCCATGTCCATAAGCCTCGCATTTTGGTCTTTGGAATCAAAGTCTTGGCTTTACCGTGACAAAATTAGTTTTCACGTCAACTTCTTCACCCTGAAAACTCTTACATCCTTTTTGGGTAAAGAGGGGCAGCTGTTGACACCCAATTTTGTCCCGAAATATTTAAATCGAGGTCGAATTAGCTGGAGAAAGGCTAATTTTTAAAATTAAAAGCAAGAGGAGTAATTTTGAAGGAAAAGGGGTGAAAATCGCAAGACATAACCCCCAGACCACCCTACCCAAGAAAAAAAAATTATACACTAGTTAAAATCCCCTCTTCTATAGCTCATACAGAGAGTACGATAAAATAGAAATCATTCAGCTCGTCGTCCTTTTCCTTTTGGTACACCTTATCCGATTAGAGCCGTTGGAGGGGTCATTTGGGGGGTATTTGGGGACGACCTTGAAGAACCCTAATGGTTTGGGGGAAAAAAGGAGTCTTAAGAGGAGGCAGAGAGCATATTTTTTTTTTTTAAGTCTGCAGGTGTAGGGAGTTGTTCTGGTTGTTTGCAGATGTGTGAATTTGTCTTTGAAAAGTTTCAATTGGTATGTGGAATTGGATTTTGGTCTGGTTTTGGTTGTTTGGGGCGGTATGAAGGTGTGTAGGTGTTTGGTGTATTTGCAGGTTTATCTGTGAATGTAGCAAGGTAGTCTGGGTTTGCTTTTGTGTTGTAGAAGGAGCCTTGGTCGTGTTTAAGAGGAGACAGGGTCTGCAGATAGTGCGAGATGGTTTATGATGATGTTGATTGGTGGAATTAGGCGGGGGTTTAAGAGGGAGTGGCCTGGTGTTGTTAAGGTAATAAGAGGTGTATGCATGACTGATTTGTAGGTTGTGTCTAGGTGTTTCAGGGTATGTGGGAGCCTTAGGGAATCTGTAAGGAGGCTGTTTGGTATTATTGTGAGAGTGCAAGAGTGCAGGTGAGGGAATGCAGGGGTTGTTTGGAAGTTGTTCAAGTAGATGTAGATGTAGAGGTCTAGTTGTAGCAGGGATTGCAGGTTATGAGAAGGAGCTGCAGGTCTGAGCTTGTTCTTGGTTTGTTGTTTGAATGAGGGAGAAGCGCAGGGGTATTTTGGTGCTCTGTTATATGAGGGAATTTTCCAAATGGATAGGGTTGTTCTCAGGTGTTTCAGGCAGTAGTAGAGCAGTTTAATATGTCTGGTTATTGGTGGTTTGTTAGAGTAGGCTGGTACTAATTCAGGGCCTGGGAAATAGATGTTGCTATGGTTGCAGAAGGGTCAGTTAGGTGCTCGAGTTTCAGTCATTAGGTTCTTTTCTAATCTTACCTAGTTTCAGTTTGTCTTTGAATTGTTAATTGCTTGCTTTGTTGCAAATGTTCCAAATTCTTTTGTTAAAGGCTGTTGTTTTATTTTTCTGTATTCCTCCGCGAGTAAGAAGAGTGTGTTCGAAATCTTTAAGGTGAAGTTGATTCATTAGGCTTGAATAATTAAGGTTAAGCCTAGTTCTTAGTGTTGGCTTGCCTGCGATAGTCTTATCATAATCATTCCAGACTTCTTAGAGTAAAGAGTCTGACTTTGTATAAGTTTTAACATGCTGGATGGCTTGTCTCTCATTTTGTATCTCTGTTTCCTGAGTGTGCCTTGACCTAATTGGAATGTCATTATTCTTGGATTACTTAAAAATAGCTGCACTTGTTTATGTTAATAAGTACAAGTTGGATTCAACCTGAACCTATCTCTTGACATGAAACAACTTGAGGGTTTTATCTTTTTTTTTCCTCTTTGTTTGGTTGTCTGCCTGGGGAAAGTTTATAATGACATTCTTTTTATGCTATTAAATCAGTAAATGAAAAGCAGAACTAATACACATGAATTTATCTTGAAATATTGTGATGCAGTAACCTGAGTTTAAGTTTAATATTGTCTTGTTTGAAGAAGTGATTTTCTTTAAAGTTATTATCATAGTACTGGACTTTCTAATTGTTCGTCTTCTTGTTTCTGGTAGGATAAAGGACTTATTTTCAGAATTATTTTAGTATTCTTTTGGCTTCGTTTGGGATTTGTGTAGTAGGAAAAGAACTAGTAAGCAACACTAAACCGTGCCCAAATGTTAGAATGATCAAGAAGTTTTATTGATTAACTAGTGAAAGTTTAGTCCTGATGCTTTAAGACCATCGGATGGATTGATAAACTCGAATTCTTCAGCAAATAACTTCTTTTCTTGAAACTTGGTAAAATCTGAAAAGTGTTCTAAAATGTATACATGTTAATAAAGTTAGCTATTTTAGATTCTGAAGACATTCTCCTCGCTTGAGTTTGGTGTGACTCTGTATCTTTTGAGTAGTTGTATGTTTTGTCTTTTTTTTTTAATCTGTATGAATGGTTTATTCCCAGGTGATATTTATTTGTTAGTTAAGCTTCTCCTCTCATTTTGGCGTACTAATCTTTATCTTGTTTTGCTCTTTGCTTGCATGACAACCTGGGAGTTTCATTTATAAAAGTCAATCCAACAGGCCCAAGTCTTTGGGCCACACTTGCATCGGTCTGTGGATAGAAGTCAAAGTTGTCATCAAATCGATCGCACAATAAAGTCATTTCACCGTGGTTTTAATATGTGTTTGGTATCTTCGGCTTTTTCGGATTCTAATTTTCTAACTCGTCTTTTGTATTTAAATTCATACCTTAGAATTAAACTGAGTTGTATAATCTTGAATTATGATGATATACATATAGATATATACTTTCTTTTCCTTTATGACCATTACTTTATTTTTAGAATCGTTATTTAATTTATTACAACTCAGGGCCATTTTAGCAAATGCGTGCAAAAGTTTTAAATTATTTTCAAAGCAAACCACAATTAATAAATTACTTTAAGAAAAGACTTATATCTCATTGATACGAAGTTGTTTCTTTAAAAAGTCAAAACTTATAATGAAGTTTTAATTAACTTCTAAATATCTTGAAACGACTTTGCAAAAAGCGATTTGAAATCTAAGTTCCATCTTATGGTGAGATACTCGGATTTTAAAGTTGAAATTAAGCAAGTGCTATTTATGCGCTATCAGATACGAGTTGACAAAGAAATTAGGACGATCGAATTGTTCCTTTTCCAAAAGAAAATGCGCTTTTATTCTAAAAATAGTTAAAGCTTTCAAATAAATTGTAAATCTTTTGAAAACTTACTAAATTTAATTAGTTGAATTACTTAATGGCTCAATTAATTATTTTTAGAAAAGCGCATAAATAGCATTTGCAAATTAATTTGGAAACCTGTTGGATTAACCGTAATTTACGGAATTTCGAGAGTGCCTTAAAAACCTTCTTTCGAAATTAGCAAAACCTCTTACTTAAAATCTCTGAAAGACGGTCTTTTTCCAAAAATGGAGTTTTGCACGCATTTGCTTATTTGGTTCCCTATTTTCCTTAAATTGGGTGGCGACTCCAAAAACTCCAAAAGAGTTAGTCCATCTCGTTGATATTCTTGAAATTTAGCCTTTCGGAGTTAGTTTTTTTTTTGGGGGTTCAACAGCGACTCCAAAGAAGCCCTTTGGAGTCACATTTTGTTGAATATACATCCCGATGCATACTTGTGTGCATTTTTTGGGAGGGTTCAACAAACCCTGTATTTCATGAACGTACTAAGCATATCAAGATTGATTGCCATTTTGTACGCACCAAGCTTGTGGATGGTCTGATTTCTTTATTACATGTGCCTACCACTGGCACTACAAAAAAAGTCCTATTACCAGCGGTTCTAAAGGAGTTTAGCGGCGGTTCGAACTGCTGAAAAACTGAATTCCAGCGCTTTAAAAAACGCAGGCTGAGGAGGTGTACTAAAACTATTCCGTAGCAGTTTTGACAATCCGCTGGCAGAACCGCCGGTATTGGCTACTTTCACGGCGGCATCTCATGAAACCGCTGCAAAATTGGGATGACTTCCAGTATAGACAAGACAAATTGGGCCATGCTGCTCCACTAGCCCATGTGAGTTATACTTTGAAATACAGTCCACACCAACATAACAAGCACATTCGGCCCAATAGCAAAGTGTTGGATACTCACGGTTACTACAGAACATCTGCACAAAGATTACATGATTTTCTTTATAAAGAGTATTTGTTTGCTCTAGTTCACCGGTGTGGGACACAATCTTAAACCGCCACAATTCAATATTAACCGCTGCTAATTGGTTAGATGCTCTAAACCGCTGCAAAATAAACAAAACTGCCGCTAATTACTTTCCTTAGCAGCAGTGTAGCAAACCGCTGCAAAAATGTGACAATAGCAGCAGTAGGCATAACCGCTGCAAAATAACCGCTGGCAATTGACTTTTTTTTTGTAGTGTGGTCAACTCGCTGATTTTCTCACGAAGCCGCTGCCTGGTGTTCATCATCATCAGAATATGTTCAAGTTGCAGGTATTATCCCCCTTTCAACTTGAGGAGGGGGGATGTTGGATTACTAAATAGTTCACAAAAAAATAGTTAATAGGAATTGTATAGTTAGTCCATTTATCTGTATTTTATTTATGTTGTAAGTAATTTGTTTTAAGTAGTGGGCACAGGTACGGGTACCGGATCGGATACCTGGTTTAGTATATAAGTTGTTGGGGTTTTTTGAATAGTTGTGAATGGGAAAAGGCACCATAAGCACCTCTTTGTTGAAAAGGTATCACACCTTTTCATTACACCCATTCTTGGTCTATAAATAGTGAGACTCTTCCTTATTTTAGATATACACGACAAAATATACACAACAAAATCATTCTCCTCTCTTCTAGAGTCGTGTGATTTGCTACCGTATTTGCGTTCCCTGTTTACTGTGATTTGAATTACCGCTATCACAGTAAGGGTAATTCCGTTCTATCCTGGGAGAAATTAATCCACAACCTTGGGTAACTGTGAGGGGAGATTTCTTAAGGACAAGCAGTGTATACTGTTGGCTCGGAATTTTTCTACTTCATCTCTTTCTATTTCTATTTATTTCGAAAGTGCAGATTCTAACATTCTTAAGAAATCTAATTTATAATTCTTTTTGTGTTCGAAATAGTTTGTTAAGTATCCGACAAGATCACTGTTGGTTGCTTAAAGGAAGAGTAATTTTAAGGGTTACACACTCTTAGGTAATCGGTGATGGGCAATGAAAGGCCACTGCTTCTAGCACATGAAATTGATTAAGAAGTTGCCAACTCGATGCTTCAACGAAAAATATTAAAAAACCACCGTTTGAAAAATTGTTTATGTGACATGAACTTTGTCTTTGGAGGATAAACTTTCACATGCGGTAATATTTCTGTAAGGTTTTCCTTTTCTTGTTTCCACTCCTTGATCCTTTGGTTTGCTCTCTTAACAATATGGAGGGAAGTAAACAAATCAATTAAGGAAGAAAAAAAATTAAACAAATTGGTTGCTGGCTATCATATGAGTTGGTCACTGCAAAATGCCGAAATTAATAAAAGGATAGGTGAGGATGTCTTTATCGATTGACATTCCTGGGAAACGGTGCCAGTGAACTACCGTTGCGATAGTTTAAATATTGTCTTGGTGAATGAGATCAATGCAGCCATGCGTATTGCACAAAGAATTCTGGAAAGATAAAAAATTCTTACTTTGCAAAATACATTTTTTCTAAAAGGAAAGAATGAAGCAATTTGCTTATTCTTACGTACCCTCAAAAATAAAACTTTTGTACTAGTTTTTATTTTCATTTGGAGACTAAACCTTCATGGTTTTCTATTCACCGATTTAAAGGAGACGGATTATAAAGTCCAAAGACAATTGAAAGAAGGAAGTGCCTCTTCATAATAGTTGTCTTGAAACTGCATTGTAAAATACTTTTTGCTCAAAGTGTGTTGAGAAATCAGTATTTTAAAAAGGAACAGACTTGAAGAAATAAGTGGTTTATTTTCATTAAAAGGAAAAGGGTAAAAAACCACAATTTCTTTTTGGCAAAATTCCCAGTGGTGATGCTTTTGTGTCAGAATGAAATGAGAGCACAAGTTGCCTAGATCTTGATTGAGGAGTGGAGCACTATTGATTGGCAAATTTGTAGAAATGTACTTCACATTTGGCAGTAAAGGAAGCCAACATAGGCAATGATGATGGGTTGCATCTCCATAACAGTGGAATTCCACCCACTTAGCGAACAAGAATCAGAAACAACATGTTGAAATTTTTCAATTTAATTTGGCTATACTAATTAATCTCCTTAGTATATCTTTGCAGGAAATATATTAAGAAGGTTGTTTCTTTTTCATGAAGACTGAGCCACGTCTGCCTCTTTATACGATTTGAGTTGGTGCTATGCAGATGCATCAAAGTAATTTCTCTGCAGAGAGGCGAGAACATTGTCTTGGAGATTAAAATCCTTGTGATTTTTATTCTTATTGGGAGATTAAAATCTTCATGATTTTCTACTCCTATTTAGTACTCGGTTTGAAGATTAAAAACTTCGCCGGTGTATTATACGGTTTGAAGATTAAAAACTTCACCTCTATATTTAAACGGTTTGAAGATTAAAAACTTCACCGTTGTATTGGATTGACTTTGAAGATTAAAAACTTCGCCTTTATATTGAATCGGCTTAGAAGATTAAAAACTTCGCCATTAGTGAATATATATGGTTGTGTCATATTCCAATAAAGGAAAAAAAAAAAAATTGGAGTGAAATTTTGATCGCTGTCTCTTGCAAAGAGAAAGTAAGAAACAAAGAGATAAATTGGCAAAGAGGAAAGCATGCAAGCCGTTAAATTATATTGAAATATTGTGCTTCCAGAAATGTTCATTTGATGAAGCCAATAGGTTTAAACGGTTTTTTATCATTGATGTGCTGATCGAAGACTCCCATTCGATTTCACTGTGCGATGGTTAAAAGAAAGGAAACTTAAATGAAATCAGTGCTTGTAAAGTGAGTGGACAGAGGTTGTGAATCCAATGGGATTTTCAAACTGAAATTGTCTGTTGCAATTAACTTTGTGGTTTTCTAACAGTTTCATCCAGTGAATTTGTTATAATCATTTGGAGATATGATATTTTGTTGGAAAAACAAATGGGAAAAAAAATGTATATCCTATATTTGGTTTCATACAGAATGATACAAACAATATCACAATGGATTAGTCTTTGAAAGTTGTAAAGTGAACGGGCAGAAACCATGTTGTGATTACATGATCTCGTGATGCCGATTAACCACGTTGTGGAGGATGTCGGCTAGTCTATTTGATCAGGCATCAGTTGCTAATTCTAAAGCACCAAAGGTTCCTTTGTTATCCTTTTGTTGCCTTGAGATATTAAGAAAATAATATTTTATTTGGATATTATTTTGGTTTCACTAATATCTATAAATTGATATTATATCTTATGAGAAACGTATTATGAGGCTTTCATACTCTATCTCGGCAACAAAATAGAATAGTCACATGAAATATTATGAAATGTGGGGGCGTGTGGCTATACATAATAAAAGCCAATAATAGACTTAATGTCTATATTATATGACTTTGGACCCCATGAATTTTTGGTGGATATTAACGTGGTAATTAATGATTCACGATTATTCGATCTTTGTGATGATTAGATAAGACTACCAATTCGGTGGTTGGTTACGCACTTTTATAGAAATGTAGTTGTGTTCTATAGCGAAAAGGTGCTACTTAAAATGTTAGTATGTTCTTTCATGGAAAAGTGTCACTTGAAAAGTTGTGACTGTTCATGTTAGTTGAAAGATTACTTTTGTATAGACATGACCTCCATGAACGGATGTATAGATTCATCGGTCTATAAAGAAGTAAATTAACTGACGATGTTAGTTGATAAAATCCATATCAAGTTGGATTTTAAGCGGTGAACCAACCAATAATAATTATAAAATCCATATTGATTTGGATTTGTATAAAAGGTTCTATAATTTAGGCATCAAGTAAATAGCAACACGGAAATGGTTGGAAAATATATTAAATATTAAAAGGTTGTGGCCACAACTGATGCAACCATTGCAGCTATTGATAGTGATGCTAGATTAAACAGTGGAAAAATTGAAGGGCTCCAAAATTTTGGAAGATATTCAATTCTGGCTCTAGCCGTTGACAGAGGTTTGCATACATTGCAATAGTCAAGCGTCAATAGGAAGGGTTGGGAGCAATATGTATAACGAAAAATCGTTACATACAACGAAGACATAAAACCGTTTGACAACTACTCTCTAGGGGATTATCAATATTGACATTGTAAGGTCAAGTGATAATGTGTCGGATCCGCTAACAAAAGGCTAACTAGAGAGGTAGTAGATGTCATCGAAGAGAATGGGACTATGGCCGAGGACAAGTCGTCATGGCGGTAACTCTACCTAGAAGACTGGAGATCCCAAGATCTAGGTTCAAGGAGCTCAAACAAAGTTATGTACGACCGCTCCAACATTGTCAAACAACTTAACCCATTCTTTAATAAGACAATGTTCAGTACCAAGGATAAAACGTTAAAGAAGTTTTTTAATGATTATCTAAGTTTGATACGTGAATCATCAAATAGTGTACATCTACGGGATTACACGTTTAGAAATCACCTATGTGAGTGTGAAGTGGAAGCCGCTTCAAGGAGAATTCTGTAAGGCCAATTCTCTATGCACTCATGAACCAGGCGATGTTCATGGCTGAAACGAACACAACAATGAGAACCAAAGACGGCCAAGGGCTAATTGTGTGACATATATTGTCTAGGTATACACCAAAGCTCGACGGTTCAAAGATATCAAATCTACCGATTGACCGAGTATATCCGATATATGTTCACTACGGAAAGTTCAAAGGGAAACCCACTTATCCAGATGCAATTAGTTCTTACTTGCAAATCACACAAGTTTCTGCACATTTTCACTATAGAGCCATTCCCCATTCATGTGGGGGATTGTTGGGGTTTTTTGAATAGTTGTGAATGGGAAAAGGCACCATAAGCACCTCTTTGTTGAAAAGGTATTACACCTTTTCATTACACCCATTCTTGGTCTATAAATAGTGAGACTCTTCCTCATTTTAGATATACACGACAAAATATACACAACAAAATCATTCTCCTCTCTTCTAGAGTCGTGTGATTTGCTACCGTATTTGCGTTCGCTGTTTACTGTGATTTGAATTACCGCTATCACAGTAAGGGTAATTCCGTTCTATCCTGGGAGAAATTAATCCACAACCTTGGGTAACTGTGAGGGGATTAGATTTCTTAAGGACAAGCAGTGTATACTGTTGGCTCGGAATTTTTCTACTTCATCTCTTTCTATTTCTATTTATTTCGAAAGTGCAGATTCTAACATAAGTTGTACATATATTTTCATAGTGAAAGAGGGAGAAAATTTTCCCAATTCCTGAAGTTTTCATTCTTCTCTCTCTTCGAAAGTCAGAATCTCAATACAATTTCGTTCCATACGTTTAACATATGAACTTTGTCATTGCAAAAGCCATCGAATCTACGAGTGGACGAAAGAATTTAATTATATTTTTTTTTTGACTAAAAGTGTCTATTTTCAGAAGTAGAATGAAAGATATTTTAAAAACTCAAATCAGCTAGAACATGTTCTGGTATCTTAAGTTCGTATACCAACTAGCATAAAACGAACAGTATGACTTTGTTTGCCCATGATAGTCAAAGTACTTCAAATTGACCAGCAAATTACAGAAGTGCTGGCAAAAGACCATAAGCCTCAGCTTGATATTTAAAGATAGAGCTAATTGGTGTATGTTAATGAATAAAAGTTTGTTCACCACATTAAAAAAAAAAAAAAAAAAAAAAAGAAGTCTTGACAAAACTTTCCAGTCAAATCGAGAATTATCTTTGAATTAGCTCCCAAGTTTCTTCATATGTGGCTAATAAACATTAAGTCTGAACATGTGGAAACATAGTGTTTTAATTGTAAATCGCTTTCCTGAAGTACAATCTAATTCTCGTAACTCCATCATCAACTTCCTAAAGCACTTTAATTTCACAAGCAACGGACTGACGGAGTACTACATTTATGTGCTTATAAAGCAAAAGAAGTACCCTGCAGTAAAGTAGTGGGGCATCTCAAAATCTTTTCATCCCATCACCAGTTTACCATCAATAAAAAATGACTGATGTTACGAGTTTGTAACTTCGCTGAATGTCAAAAGATTAAAATATAGCACTAAGGGTGCATGTAAATTAGTTCATCTTCTTTACATTCTCTTATCGCTATTTCCATCACTTCGCGAGATGTAGAAGGCACTACATCACAGCACTGTCTTCTCGGTGACAACAACTGTATAAGGCATTGTACCAAATGTTTCAGAATTTAAACATAGAAGAGTACTCAAAGACTAAGAATCTCTAATAAATTAAACTACTAGGTTTAAGTAAATTAATTTCACATATGGTCACTGAATTTTATTCAATGTTACAGTAAAGTCGTAAAACTTTTTTCCGAGTTGAATCAACTAACTTTATCCACTATGAGGATAAAAATTACCTATAAGATGATTTGGTGGTTATAGTGGGTATAGACAACGTTTAGTTACTTTAGTGAGACAAAAGATAGTTTTCGATGTTATTACTATAATGGATAAATGTCCGTTACTCTAATGTTACAAAACATAGTTTATCACTTTATTGTTTTAGTTTATAAAATTAAGTGACAATTCATGAAATTAACCGGATTAATTTAGACTAATTAATAAGCTCAACAGAAGTAGTACCTGCTTTCTGTCAAGGTCTAACTTGCGTGAAACCACTCTGATTTCTTCTAGTTTTCTAGGTGATGCCATGTCGATGGTACAGTTATCAGAGGTTTTCTTCTTGTAAATGGTCTTGATTGATCCATCATTTCCAGTAGATGCATCATGTAAGAAATAAACAAGTTGTCTTTTACATGGATCAGGCTCATATGGCCTTGTATCAAAGTCATAATGTGTAGCCAAATCACCTTCATTCTGCCAAGGGAAATAACTTTCTTGTATGCGTTGAACATCAGACAAAAACACACGGTACCCAAAAACTTGAACTGCATATCCCCATGACACTGATACGGTCCATGTAAACCAGCGATCATAGCATACTGTTTGCTGCAAAATTCGATGGGGATCAAATTTTGCAGCATCGTACAATTGCTCCAGTGCTTTCATCTTTGTCATATTGGGGAAGATGGCATCATTCATCTCCATATGATGCAATGATACCAATGGTTTAATGGTATGTGCTGCCAACACTCCAAACATATCTCCTCTTACATCAAGCTTGTATTTCAAATTCCAGAAAAAAGAGAACAAACAAAAAATTCAATTACATTCAGTACTTTAGCGTCTAAAATCAAAATTTACAATTGCTTAGATTGTGGAGCTTGATTTACTCGATTTGTTCCATTTTATGTAATACTAGAAAATTAAAAAAACACATTTATATATTTGGAAACAGTTTATGTTAAACTTCTCATTTTATTTTTAGTTGCATGATTACATTGTTACAAACCAAAAGACTTTCTTAAATTCAGATCACATAAGATGAAACGGTGAAAATAACTTTTAAATAATGACAACGTCTATAAAGATAGACTTAAATAATCTCTTAATCTATCTATTTCACTTTATATGAAACTAATTTTTATCTTTTTATTTTTATTACACTTAATAACAGGTTTTTATCGTCAAAATATTATGACTTGTTCAAGCAGACCAAACGTCCACGGGTATTTGTGATATGTGCCAAACGTCCCTTTTTGGGTGCTAAACTCCGTATTTTGTTGAATATCACCGTATAAAATGTAACATAGGAAGTATAATCCTTTAAATTACACCTACAGTATAAACATTATTTATAGTATCAGCGTGTATATAAGTTAAACAGGAATGTAAGTGGTACCTGATGGAAACCAGGTTCATGTGTTAAGCCAACACCAAGCTCAGCCAAACAGGAATAAATTCTAGAATCACTTCCATAAAGGTGAGGGTACCTTTCAATACACGAATCAAACACTTTGCCAAGAACTTTAGCCAAGGGATAGCTTATAGCAATGCCAGCTCCACCAAAAGCCATTTCATAGGAGAAAGCCTTGTTCGTCGAAAAATGTTCAGAATTTGATCCTATGTAGTACCAAAGTCCATAGTCATATTTCGAAAGTGTTTTCACCAAATTATCTGGGAAAAAAACAGTGTCATCATCCCCAAAGACATACCACCTTACATTCGAATGATTCAACGCCACGGTCTCAGTAATCATACGTGCCACACGAATCGCTGATCGTGTCCCCCCCTTATAAGTATATCTAAATTTTGATGTATCACCAGAAATACAAATTGGAGGAAGATTTTCATTATGTGTGCTACTACTTGTGTAATTGGGCGGCATTTTTTCAAAAAATACACATCCCCTCATTTTACCTGGCTTCCACCACATTTTAACGAATTCTTTCCTAGTAGACCATGCTTCCTCGTTAGATGCTATCCCAAAAATAATATGTTCAAGATTTGTTTCTGATGACAAATCATCTCGAACTGAAACTGAGGTATGTAACATATTTGTGTTAGGACCAGCGTAGTTGAAACAAAGAAAATAGATTATGAAAACAAAAGAGATGATCACGATGAGAGTTTTTATGCCATGGGAGAATTGAGTTTTCTTGTTTGGTGCTTTAAACGACTGCATTTTGTGGGGAGGAAGGAGGGGAAGAGGTTGGGGATTGGGGAGTATTATACATATTAGGATGGTGATAATTAAGACTATAACGTTCAGTTTACGTCTTTTGGAGGAGTATTATTTTAGGACAACATGCAAGCGTTTACCAAGCGGTAGATCTGAGTGAAAGAAGAGCTGACTGCAATTCCTAGGAAACTGACAAGAAAAAGCAAGACATATATATTTGAAATAAATAATGACCGAGTTACTGCATGAATAAGAGTAACATGAAAATCTTCATGGGGTGGTGCTAATTAAGGTTGCATAATTTGATACACAAATCGCCAAAGATCTACAATGACGATGTGCTAAACGGAGTTTTATGTTACATGTTACTTCCAAACCCATGAATGGGCATTATTAGACATTATTTGGCAGTCAAGAGAAAATTCTCTTGAACATCTATTGAATGTGGACCAAAATCAGCCTCCAAAACCTTTTGAAAAAGAAGAAGTAGTAATACTAGACTACCGTCATATTTTATGTGGTAGACTTTGACTTGACATATAGTTAAAAAAAGATTTTTAAAACTATAAAAATTTGTATGAGGAAAAACCATTTCATTGAGGAAAAAATTTAAATTTTAAAGGTAAATTATTTTTAGTTATAGAAATTTTAAATTTTTTTTAGATTAGATTAAAATAAAATATATCACATTTATGTGACATGGAGAATATGAATTGCCATTGACGTACAAGCGAAACAAAATTATATATTGACTATATGATCCTTCTAAGGTAATGCGCATACCAAGAATCAGAGTTTCAATTTTTTCATTTATTTTATTCCTTTGGATTTGCATATAACATGCGAACTTCCATGGGTGGCCCTTCAATCGTGCCCTGCCAAACCTCCAACACCTTGTGCTACGGACGGCCCGGTGGTTTTGGTCGCGCTAAGATATATATGCACATCTGCATATATCCCCTCACCAGTTGAACATGCCTATGCACAACAAATAGACAGCTCCCTTAAAGCCTGCCCACAGCCAGCGCTCGCGAGCCCCGCAATTGAGTGCGCCACTTCCATGCGTCTCACATATGCGCGCCTCAATGCCATGCATCCTGCGCAATTTGCAGGATAGACAAGGATGTAGCCCCTCCAAGTGCTTGCGCACCATTGTAAATATATACAGATTTTTATTTTGTATTTTTAATATATAGTCTTTTGTTATCAACTACTAGGACTTTGAGTTAAATTTTTAAAGCATATATAAGGGGGGATCAAGTATTAGAATCTTTGTAAGCTTTCATATTTCTGCTCAGGTGGCCCTTCCCCCCTCGACACCATATTGGCTTTCTTATAATATATTGAATTTCTAATACAAGCAAGTTGCAACGATTCTCTTTTCAATTACTCCCTATATATACTGTGATTGACATGAGTTTTCCCGCACAACACTGACGATATAGTCTAGCATGCGGAGAGGACCATCGGGTGACATTGTTATGTAGCCTCTTCTACAACTTGAGAAGGCACATCGTAACAGTTGATATCAGAGCTAGGCTCGACAACATACAAAGAAAAAGTTGACGGACACTACTGATCATGGCGGGTGGTCAATAAACAATTGCTGAGTAGGTTGGTTGACAATGCTCAACACACACTTCTAGTGAAGTATGACATGGTCGTCGCAATAAATACCTAACTAGGAGTCAGGATCGTATCGACGAGGAGCTAGCATGCAATCTAAAGTAATTTGAATAATATTCTAGTCCTAAAGGTTGTATGAGTATTCTTAATAAAAATGGTAGAATTGGTAATTTAACTAAAACTAATGAAAAACATCAATAATAAAGTAAAGGTTTGATCAACAGTTGATTAAACTTAGGGGTTTATCTATGCAAATAAGATTCTTTAATAAGGGTATCAATCTCGTCACACAAATCTCATGGGTCAAACATTTATGGTCGAACCAATACAGTTAATGCTAAAAAACTATTAGCTACAGTGAGTGTCTACTTCGTTAAGCCTATTAGGGTCAATAACAAAGTACATAAAGACCTAGTTCTAAGACCCGAGTAGAAATAGCCAACTTTAACTACTTGTTTTAGATGGGTAGGCTCGTGAGCCAATATAATCCAAATCCGTGCTAGTTCTTATTAATCCACACTATCAACCCTGTTAGGGAGATGAATAGCAAAGTAAGGTTTAGTTCAAGTGAGACCTCACCTTAAACAAGAATATAAAGTATGATAAGAACTAGACAACTATTAACCCACAAGTTTTATGAAACAAAAAACAAAAAACAAAACACTCATTACTATTGAATCAAGTCATTGTAACTAAACTCCTAGAATAAGTTTAGATACTCATACTAGGTTCTAATATATAAACATGATGGAATGAAATAACAATAATAATATGATAATAATTGAAGAAAAGTAGTTTGGTTTCTTATGAATGATGTTTAAACCCTTGCCATCTTTTCCAAGTTACAATAGAAAAAATAATTTAGAAAACATGTAAAGGATCTATGCATTGGAGGCCCAATAGTCTATTTATTATGTTGTGCTTGCCAGCTAATCTTATAATTACAAAAATGTCATTTCGCTGTTGTTCAAACAATTTGGCCTATTATTCAGCGGCCGCCTATTGCATTAGGTGGCCGTCGATGGCCTTATGCTGACTCTTTTGTGCTTTCCACCTTTCAGGATTGGTGGGGACCTAATCATTGGCTGATACTTTATCACTTAAATTCTTAAGAGCTGGAGGATTTTTTAACACTCGGCGATGTAGTCGATATTTAGGCAGCCAACTATTTGGATTTTGCATATCGATCAGCAGCCCCTGATGGGAATGTGCAGCCTACAACTTCTTATCACCTCAGCTTGTGAATCCTACCGTCTCATCTGGGGCTTTGCTCTGTGATTTAGACCATGGATCGGCAGGGGCCAAATTGGTTCTGCGCCTGCATTTTCTCCAGCTTTCATTTTATAACCAAACTTAGCGTCTTGTTGTTCTTTTCACTTCTTTTTTGGCTTGTAAATATTTTAAATCATCAGCGACCTGATATAAAGAGAATTATATAAGATTTTCACGTAACTATTAGCTAAAAGACTAGAAAGCTAGCAAAAGAGCTAAGTATGAAGGTAAAATATCAACATATTATTGGTGCGCTCGAAGAAGTGGTGGAGCCGCTAAGAGATATCATTGGGATGGTTTTGGATCTAAAACTCAGACTCGAGAAGAAACTAGATGACCTTAGTTGCCTCGCCTGGCAGAATGAGACAGATATTGCTCATATGAGCCAAGATACCGAGAATGACTATGCTGAATTTTTGCAGTCCATGTTAGGCTTGAGGCAAGCAAGGAAAGGGTGGCTGCCATGCATCAACAACTGGATGAAATCACAATGTCCCTTGCGGTGTTGCAAAACACTGTAAATAATCTAATGACTTAGATCATGCAGGGCCTTCTCAGAGGAAGAGAGAATAGTGGGGGGGTGAAATGAGTTTTTCTCCCCAAACAAAAGCTCAAGATATCATAACTCAAACCTTACAGAGATGCTTGAAATGCCAAGAGTTCGAAAATTTCATATACAATCTGGAACAAAATTTTGAGGTCGTTGGTGTGTTAGAAGAGGATCAGATGATCAAGACTGTTGCTATGTATCTTCATGGCGATGCCAAACTATGGTGGCGTGGAAAGGTTAAGACCATGAGGAATGGTAACACCAAATTGGTTACTTGGGATGAGTTGAAAATGACTATATATGGACAATTCTTTTTAGAGAAGGTCGAGTACAATGCTCGACAAAGGCTCAGGGAATTGAGGCAGATAAAGTCTATACAGGAATAAATGTGTGAATTCACTATACTTATGCTGAGTACTCATGACATGGGTAAGCAGGATAAGCTCTTTACATTCATGGAAGGGCTAAAACCAGTTACATACTCAGAGCTGCAACGACAAATGATCGATACACTAACTAGGGAAATTTAGGCAGCAGAGTGCATTGCTGACTATCAGATGGAGCCTCCAAATGATAATACATTAAGGAATCCACGTCCAGTAAGCAAGAACTACAATGTTGGCCAGTCCAAAATGAGTGGTCCTAGCAAAGGTGAGGGAGAGCAGAGTATAAATTAATCTGAGGCCTCTTCTTGAAGCAGTAGCAACACTACGTCTCTGAAAAAATGAAGAGAGAATTTGTTCCTAAATATGGATATTACCTCTGTGGGTGGTGGTCCTCATAGGATGGATGATTGCCCTTCACAGAGGAAGGTGAATGCCCATGAAACTTTTGAGAAGGATGAAGTAAAGGATGATGAAAATGCTCCAATTGTTGCATTTTCTCAGACGCTCTATTCTATTTCTCTAGAAGTGGGCGAACCAAGTGCTAGTATTAGGTTGAAAAAGAAAGACAATCATGCAGGTTAGAAGAAGAGTGAAAATGTAGATGCAGATGCTAAATATCAGTCTGGAAATATCAAAGGGTTTATGTATATAGGTGTTCGGGTGAACAACAAGCCCATTCAAGCGATGGTAGACATTGTGGCTACCCATAATTATTTGGCTGCTACGGAAGTGGAGTATCTTGGTCTTATCATGGAGAAGGGCCGAGTTTGCAATCAACTACCCAGCCCAACCTATCGGATATGTGGAAAAAGGAGTCCCGATCGAATTGGTCCCGTATGAAGGAAATACTAGGTTATATGTAGTCACTACGGACGATTTCAAAGTAATTTTTGGTTTGGAATTCTTGCGAGAGACTCAGATGGCGGTCCTGCCCTATGGCGATGGCCTACTTATAATGGGGAAAAATCATGCATAGTACTAACTTTACCTGGAAATTTGAATAAAAGGAGTATTTCATCCATGCTACTTAAAATGCGCGTATCAATAGACAGGAACTAATGTTTTTGGCTACCTTATGCTAGCATTATATATTCTGCTGTGAATTCTATGTTGGTGGACTTTGAAGATGTCATGCCACCAGAGATGCCTAAGTGATTGTCGCCTAAGCGAGCTGTTGATCATCCGATTGAAATGGTGTCGGGTGCAAGGCCTCCTACCCGCGTGCTCTACAGAATGTCACAACCCAAGCTCAACGAGCTTCGGAGAGTATTGACGGAGATGATTAATGGTGGAATTATTGCAACCTCAAAGTCCCCTTATGGGTCGCATGTGATGTTCTAAAAGAAGCCGATGGCTTTATAAGGCTCGGTGTGGACTATAGAGCTCTGAAAAAGTTCATCTTCAAGAACAAGTATCCTATTCCATTGATGGCAGAATTGTTCAACAAGCTTGGCGGTGCCACGATATTCACTAAGATAGACCTGATATCAAGCTATTTGCAAGTGTGCATCGTGGAAGAAAATGAGCACAAAACCACTTATGTCACGAGATATGGATCCTTTGATTTTTTTGTTATACCCTTCGGCTTAACTAACGCCCCAATGACTTTTTTCACCCTGATGAACCAAGTCTTCTGAAATTTTATAGATAAATTTGTGGTTGTCTATCTGGATAAAATTATGGTGTACAACAGGACTATGAAGGATTTATATGGTGAACCTGAAGAAGGCCTTGACAAGGTTAGGGGAGTACGAGCTATATTCCAAGCCATTGAAATGTGCTTTTGCCTAAAAATAGAACGACTTTCTTGGGCATGTTGTCAAAAATGGACAGATTAAGATGGATCACACGAAAGTTTAGGCTATTACGAATTGGCCACTTTCGAATGATACTCATGCATTAAGATCTTTCTTGGGCCTATGCAATTTCTATCACCGATTCGTGAAGGATTATTCCTTGATTTTTATACCCCCAACAGAGCTTTTGGAAAAGGCCACGCCATTTGAGTGGTGCCCAAGGCATGAGAAAGCCTTTGCTGCTTTGAAGTATAAACAGATGCCTTAGACTTCGCCCTTTGTGGAGTGTTGATACAGAACGCTCACCTGGTTTCTTATGACAGCCATAAGCTGAAGGATGAGGAGTGGCACTATCCGGCCTATGAGAAGCAATTATTAGTTATGGTCCATCACTTGCACTTATAGAGCCATTATTCGCTGGGGTGCCATTTGTGGTGAAGAATAACATCACTGCTGATAGCTATTTTATGATGCAACCAAAGTTTAATGGAAGAAAAAATGAGATGGAAGAAATTCTTGCCGAGTTTAATTTCCACTTGGAATACAAGAGTGGAAAATTAAACGAAGTTGCTGATGCACGGAGTTGGAGGGCTGACTTAGCCACAGTGTGTGTACTCGCCGCCCTTAGGGGAAGTGAGGTAGTCACCAATATTAAGGATCAGATCAAGGATCTCCTTGGTTGTGATCCGGCAACCGAGTACATGATCAACCTTGCGGAGCAGGCTAAAACTCGACAATTTTATATGGAGGACGAGTTCCTCAAAGTGGAAGAGAATCGTATTTATGTCCCTAAAGGAGGTGATTTGCAGAAGAACCTCTTGAATGAATGCCACGATACCTTTTGCGCTTGATATCCAGGAATGGATAGAACTCTGGTGCTATTACAACATGCATATTATTGGCCCCAGATGACGGATGATGTGGACCAATATGTGTGTACCTGCTTGGCCTGTCAAAAAGAAAAATCTGACCGCTTGATGCAAGCATGCCTTTTGGAACCTCTATGTGTCCCAAAGAGGCCTTGGGAAAGCGTCTCGCTGTGTTTCATCACCGGGTTGCCCAAGGTCGAAGAGCAAACCATTATTTTGGTAGTGGTTCATCAGTTCTCTTAATACATAACTTTTATAGAAGCCTCAAAATATATATTTGCTAAAGAGACGACTCGACTCTGTTTTACGCATGTTGTGAAATATTGGGGTCCGCCTATAGATATCGTTAGTGATCGCCATTGATTCACTAGTAACTTTTGGACAGAGCTTTTCATGTGTCTCGGGTCCAAATTGAGCCACAGTTCCAGTTTTCACCCATAATCTAATGGCCAGGCAGAATGATTCAATGGTATGCTCAAAGAATACCTTCGACATGATGTGACTGGTTGGTAGAAGAATTGGGTAAATTTATTGGATTCTGCATAGTTGTGCTTCAATGCCTAAAAGTGCTCGAGTACCAACAAGAGTGCTTTTGAAATTATAATTGGGCAACAACCTATTGTCTCACATAGTATTGATGCACCAAATGTGTCAAATCTCAAGAGGGTGGAAAAGGAACTTAGAGATAGTATGGAGCCATCTTAAAAAAGTACAAAAGTGGATGATGAAATATGCCAATTAAATCGTTGCTTTGTGGAATATAAAGTTAGGAACAAAGTCATGGTAAAGATCCCAACGGCATATCCATTTGGCAATGCTCACGACCCTCGCCTCTTGAAAATATGCATTATGTTTGTCCATAGCAATGTGAATTGGAAAAGTTTCCTATCATTTTGATATACCAACTTGGTGGAAAATACATCATGTCTTCCATGGCAGCCTACTAAACCTATTTCAGGAAAACAAGCATGATCCTTCCAGAAGTCAGCTCACAATGCCAAGCATTTGCAAGAACAAATGGTCTGGGAAGAAAGTGGGACCGGGTCGTTCATGCATCAAGAAAATATCACAAGAAAATTTTTATTTTTGGTAAAATAGAGCGGATGTGATGTAGAGGAGAACACATGGGAGAGCGGGACAAATCTCAAAGCCTTCAAGAACCTGATTGCTGATTATCTTGCAAATAATGCGCTAAGGACATTGGCAACTCAGGTAGGGGAGAATGTCATGGGCGGCCTCTCAACTGTGCATTGTGACTCCTTAGGAGCACCCCATAGTGTCCTTGGTAAGTCTCTAAGCACCTAGCACCACAGACGGCCTCGTGGTCTTGGTTTCGCCAAGATATATATGTGCATTTGTGTATGTCGCCGCACCGGTTGAGCGTGCTCGCGCATAGCAAGCAGACAACGCCCTCAAAGTCAGCTAACATCCAACACTTAAGTGTGCCACTGCTATGAGTGATGCAGTCCAGACTAATCAAGTACCCTCGAGATCATTCATGCGGAGTCAAGCAAAGGAGATTCAAGATGTGCATTTATAGTTGTTGTGGAAGGGCTTGGATGGGAAGAGCTTCAGAGACGATTTGAAGGTCATTTGTTTCAGCATCAGTGAGGGGCGATAGCCGCAGACATAGAGTGGAGTGCCCTAGAGCCTCCTAGAACTTCCAGTCCTATTGATCACCCAGGGCGGGCCGCCCATGAGCAAAGGTGGGGCTCCCATCTCCAAATCTCCTAAAAATGGCTAAGTGTAGAATTGACGACTCTCTGAAGTTGTTGGGGCGGAGCTCCCCAAGGCCAAGGCAGAGCACCAAGTCCGCCCACCTGTGGAGAGCTTTCTGATGATGCCAGGGCTGGCCATCTCCCTCCCAGAGTGTGGCGCCCTTCTGCAGATTTTTGTGACTGGATTTATTCTACTTTTTGAAACTTTAGTACTTTATTGGCCCTGCGTGGTCTTGCTTATATAGACAACTTATGGCTACTTTTAAACACTTATACGTGTGGTGTAAACACTATATAACCCACATTTAGTCCTTTATTTCATTACCTTACATTACATAGAATATTGAGCATGAGTTTTCTCTCTAAATATAAACCCTAGGAAACTTGTTCCTTTTGGAGAATCAAATTGAACTTTTTTCCTCTTAATCAAATTGTTTTCAAGAACCCTTGTCTGCTTGAGTATAGTTTGCTTACTGTAGGTGCTTCTTGACTCCAACAAGAGGGCAACTAGACTAGTTCCTAGTTATTGTCTTGTTCTTGTTCTTGTTCAAATTGTGTCTCGTTCCTATCTTGTCTTTTGCTTCTGTGGTTTTACTTGCATCATTTGGCATCAGAGCAAGGAACGAGTTTGTTTCAACAATCTCAATCCTGTTATTCGTACCTTAGTATCTAGATTTTCTTAGTTTTAAGTGTCTTGTTGTTTTTTATTTAAAAAAGAGCAAAATGCATAAAATACCCCCAAAGTTGTCCCAAAATATGTGTTACGACTTTTAACTTTGCGGAGGTCCTATCACCCCTTGAACACATTTTACTACGAACCAATACCCCTTTTTTGCTTCAGGCGGCAAAGAAAGAGTATTACACTCTCTCAAAGAGAGAGAGAGAGAGATGAGTTTTTCTCATATAAATGTTATTTTTTCTCTTTTTTTTAGTTGTTCTTTTTCCCTCTTTTCTAACTCTTAATTTCTTGTCTTCTTCCTTCACACATCATTTCTCCATAACAGATCTTCACACATCATTCCTTTATAACAGACTTACAATCTGATATATTCAAAAAACAATCTATACATAGATTTCTTCCCAGCTAATACATTTTACAATTACTACCAGTTAATGCATTCTGGTGAAACAGAAAATGTTAAACTATTCTTGTCATAAAGGCAGTAAAATCGACTTTTTCAAGTGTAGAAATGCAAGAATTTCCCACTACTTTAGAGAATTGAAAGAATAAAAATATCCAATATTGCTAAATACATCACAATAATTAAAATAAATTAACAAGAGTGTATTGCACAAAGTGTTACTTATAACATAGCAAAAAAGCCACTTTAAATAAAAAGTTGTATGTAATTCGGCCATAGAAAAAATGTCCGGCCATCAAAAGATCGTATTGTTAAGATTGTTTAACTCTATCCCAAATCCGTTTTACGCAAACTCCGAATCTTTAATTTTGCTAGATTGGAATATTCGATACCATCTTGAGAAATCCTGGCTGCCGATTAATCAGAATCTCAAGGATTGTGATTGAGATGCAGTATGCTATTTCTGATAATATGGAGGTAATAATGGGCATTTCCTATTACGTGTACTTGTCGAAGAAGACGGTGTTCAGCAGTTTTGGGTATGGAATTGGGGCTTTTGCAAAAACTAGTGGTTTTACCAAAATGGAAAAATGAAAAATATATAAATTAATTGAGAAAATGAAAGCAATTTTTTTTTTAACTCACACGTGTTGAGCAAAGAGTGGTGCGTGCTAAACACTTTATGTGTTTAACCTAGGGTTGAACAAGGGGCGGTATTAATTCGATTTGAAATGTGTTTAGGGAGGTGATAGGACCCTGCAAAGTTAAAGGTCGTCACACGTGTATTAGGACAACTATGAGGGGGGTATTTTTACGCATTTTGCCAGAAATAAAATGGCTAGAATCGTGAATCCCCAATCGATATTGTTGATGGGAGTTGTTGTGGTGAAGTTTCCCGACCGTTCTTGATCCTTGAAACACGATTTGGTTGGAGTTGTAGAGGTTATTGATTGATTGAACAAGTTCTTTGAAACCCTAGTTGAAACTTTGGAGGAATTCTTTAATTTTACAACTTGATTTTATTGTTTAGGGTTGGGAAGTTTTGGGTATTGGTTAAACCCTTCAAGAACACGATTACACCTTGTTGTGAAGGGAAGAACGTGTAGAAATGACTAAAAGGGAAGTGAAAAATGGAAAAATCCTAGTTCCACATAAGTTGAAGGTTGTAGGTTTTTTGGAGGGCTGAGCGCCCTAGGTTCAAGGCTCGGAGCGCCCAAATCCCAGGGTGGGGCGCCCCAAGCAGAATTCTATAGTCGAGTAGTTTTTTTCTAGATTTTTTTTGGTTTTTTGTTTACGTAATTTTAGTTAGTATTCTTTGAGTAATCTTCCTATTCACTTAGTACTAGCTTTTGAGTGTTTAGGATAACTCGTGTGTGTGAAATTATTTCAAAAAAGTACTCGTAGAAACTCTTTGGCTTCAAGTGCTCAGTTAAAGAACCGTCCTGTGTAGGCAAAAATACGCCACCTATTGTTACGGGGATATGAGTCCAACTGGCGAGACTAGACTTATCCTACAAATCACCGGGCACTGAGGATAGGCCGGTTAGGTCACAGGGCGCGCATCCCGTCACCTGGGGTATATAGTCTCTTAGTTAGGGTTTAGTATACCACCGCCATGAGTTGTAGGCTCATGGCCCTATTAGTACTTGTATTTTACCTTATTTAGGACTGGGTATCACCACTATAAATACCCCCTGCTTACATTATATTGTACTATCTCTGGATTCGCCATCAACTTCGGCTACTCTCAAGGAATAAGATTTATATTGCTTTCTTCATTATTTCTCGCTTATTTGCTTGTCTTTATTTTCATCGTATTTACTTATTTTTCCGTCGTAATTTACCGTATTGCTTGTGACCTCATTCATAATTAATTGTTTAACCTAGACGTACAAATTTAGGCATAAACACGTCCGTCTATCAAGTCACATCACTTCACTCTTATCCCAAAGAGGACTAGTGATACTTGTTGATTTGGTAGGTCATTGAGGAAGCTGTTTAGTTCGAGGAAACCTCTTGAAAAAAGTTTGCCTGACCCTACCCTACTCATTGAGTGAACCTAAATGTCACCCAAAAGTGATGGAGTGTGTGAGGACTTATTACTCTAATCTTTCTTCGAGTTTTGAAATTGCAGGTAGATGGCTGGAGAAGGAGACAAAACTAGAGATGCGCCTGAGATCACCTTGGCTGACCTCTTGGCCGAGATGAGGGAAATGAGTACTCGGATAGAGAGTATTGAAAGGGAAAGAGCACTTGTGGTCCCAAAAGATACCGGAGAAGGGACTAGTAACTCTTCCACCTTAAAACTAGAGTATTTCAATGAAGTAGCTCACTAACAACAATTGAAAGAAGAAGCTGCTCGACATGATAGGGCGTTGGGCATTACCCAAGGCTATGTTCCACCCCTTGTGAGACTCCGAAGGAATATGATACCCATTGAGCAAGATATTGCATCTCAAGAAGGCGAGTTACCCGGACATGTGGATGACTGATATGATTATGAGCCACCTTATCCGCATATGAGGCCAAAGCAAGGGGTTGGGTTAATCATAGAGGCCGTGGAAAGGTCTTGGACATCGAGGAGCTTATTTGGGAAGGAATTTGGAGCGAGAATATGATGAGTACGTTGACTATTATGAGGGTTTCCCGAAACCAACCCGTGGTGGTTGTGACAATAATCTAAACAGTGTGAAGATCACAATCCCATCAGTCAAAGAGAATAGTGATCCGAAGAAGTACTTAGAGTGAAAGGTTCACTTGGAGCGGATCTTTCAAACTAATGACATGTCGGATGAGAAGAAGGTTACATATGCCATTGCATCATTCAAGGCTTATGCTTCCACTTGGCGGAAGTCGGTGAAGAGCTCTAGACGTAGGTTTGGGTTGCCCAAGCATATTACTAAGGAAGAGCTGAAACAAGTGATGGGTGATAAATATATCACCTCCAAGAACCGTGAAAAACAACTCAAGAAATCATATGAGTTGAAGCAAGGCCTCAAATCTGTTGAGGAATACCTTAATGAGTCCGAAAAAAACCGGATGGCCCTTGATATGGAAAGGGAAGATGAGGAGCAAGCCATCATCCGGTCCAAGGGTGGATTGAACCAAGAGATGTGATAACTATTGAGGTTGCATATCTTTCATTCACTCCAAGATGCTTTCCATGCCTCCTTTGAAGCTGAAAAATAGGTTAAAGAGGAAAAGGCTACTCGCTATAAAGAGAGCACCACATCTACTCCCATGAGCCGAACCAAAGATTGGAAGAGCCCAAGTACTGATGGTGCTAAGCCTAGAATTGACGCTAAGGAGTCGGGAGGTAATTCTAAAATTCAACTTAACTCTCCTAGTGCTTTTTTTTTAAAAGAATCACAAGTGTAAGGGATATGGGAACTTTGCTAAGGATTGTCCTACTCGTAGGACTATAATCTTACTTAATGATGGTACAGTTCGTGAGAAAGAAAATGATGAGAAGGTTAAGGAAGATGAGGGGGCAGAACATGTTGAATGTGAGGAAGAGGTGGCGGAGGATGATTAGCCTAGCCAGTTTCTTGTGGTGCGTAGGAATTTAAGCACCATAAGTATAAATGAGGAAGAACTTGTTCCATGGGAGGTGTTGGGTAAGGGGTCAAGTTTGTTCATTGGTGGTTAATTTGGTACCTATGCGAATGTAGTGACCCATTCGTTGGTGTCACAATTAAAGTTACCACCTCGAAACATCCCCATCCTTACCATTTACAGTGGTTGAATGAGTGTGGTAAGTTGAGAGTGGCAAAGCAAGTTTTGATCAAGTTTAAGATTGGAGCTTATCAAGATGAGCTCATGTTTGATGTTGCGCCGATGCAGGCTTGCCATTTGGTATTGGGCAGGCCTTGGCAATATGATAGATTTGTGATACATGATGGCCGAGCCAATACTTATACGGCCAAGCTTGAGGGCAAGAGTTTCATACTCAAATCCTTGTCACCCAAGCAGGTGAGTGATGAGTATAGGTGCATGAAGGAGCTGAAAGAGCCAGCTAAAGCTAAGTCTCCCATGGAGACCAAGCCCGAGACCATAACTAATATTGTTGCACCATTCTATCAAGTAACATATGTGCCATGATACAACCTGTGAGTATTTGAGAGGTAATGATGGCAAAAAAATTCTTCTTAGTCTAGTGGATAAGGGTATTTTCATGAGTTCTAGTGATGATATTGTTTCTAATGATAACCCTTTGCCTAGTGTTATTGAGCATGTGTTGCAGGATTTTTAGGATATGTTCCCCGAAGAAATGCCTAGTGGGCTGCCTCATATGAGGGGAACTGAGCATATTTTGTATCAAGGTCCCAAATCCCCAACAAAGCAGCCTACCGGAGAACCCAGGAGGACACCAAAGAGTTGCAGCGTCAAGTAGATGAGCTACTAAACAAAGGCTTGGTTTGTGAGAGTTTGAGCCCGTGTGCCGTACTGGTGATGCTTTTGCCAAAGAAGGACGAGACATGGAGGATGTATGTCTATCGCCGTGCTGTCCATATGGATGATTGGTAATGCCCTTTGGCCACTCCAACACACCTAGCACTTTCATGAGGTTAATGAACCATGTTCTCAAATCGTTTATCAATAAGTTTGTGGTCGTCTATTTTGATGATATCTTGATTTATAAAAAGTCATTAGATGATCATGTAGGACACTTGAGGCAAGTACTTGTAGTGTTAAGGACTGAAAAGCTCTATGCTAAATTTAAGAAGTGCACTTTTTTAGTCCAACGAGTTGTATTTCTGGGCTTTGTTCTTAGTGCTAACGGTGTAGATATTGATGAGTCTAAGGTTGAAGCCATTAGGGATTGGCCTTCTCCTACTACCGTATCTCATGTTAGGAGTTTTCATGGCCTAGCTAGTTTCTATAGGCGATTTGTGAACGACTTTAGCACCGTTGCAGCACCACTCACTAAGTTGGTGAAGAAAGACCAACCATTTGTGTGGGGAGAGCCTCAAGAGAAGGATTTCCAAGAACTGAAACGTAGGCTTAGTATTGCCTCATTATTGTAGCTGCTGACTTTAGCAAGGTATTCGAGATTGAATGTGATGCCTCTGGGGTTAGGATAGGAGGAATTCTTATGAAAGATGGGAAGCCTATAGCCTATTTTAGTGAGAAGTTGAACGGTGCAACCTTGAATTACTCTATGTATGACAAGGAGTTTTATGCGCTCGTGGGAGCTTTAGCCCATTGGCAGAACTATCTATGGCCGAGGGCCTTTTTTATTGGGAGTGATCATGACTCACTCGAGCATCTTAGAGTCCAAGAGAAGCTGGATAGGAGATATGCCAAGTGGGTAGAGTTCATTGAGAGTTTCTCTTATATAATTCACTACAAGAAGGGAAAGGAGAATTTTGTAGCAGACGCACTTTTTAGGATTGTCTTAGCTACCATTCTTACTTCTAGGCTCATGGGTTTTGAGAGCATCAAGTCAATTTACAAGAATGACCTTAAGCTTAATGGCATCTATAATGCCATTGTGGGTGGAGAGCGGGTGGATAAGTACCAATGGGCAGATGGCTACATTTTTATGAAAGGGAGAGTGTGCATACCCGAGTCCTCATAAAAAGAGTTGTTGGTGCGTGAAGCACATTGTGGGGGCTTCATGGGTCACTTTGGCGTGGGAAAGACCTTGGCTATTATATATGAGCAGTTCCATTGGCCTAAGATAAGGCATGATGTGGAGCACTTTTGTAGTGCTTGTTTAGACTGTAAGAGGGCTAAGTCTAGGTCGAGTTCCCATGGTTTGTACACAGCCTTACCTGTTCCTACTAGCCCGTGGGTGGACAGTTTTGTGGACTTTGTGATGGGGTTGCCACGGCTTAGAGGTGGACATGACATCATTTATGTTGTCGTCAATAGGTTTTCAAAGATGGCACACTTTATTCCATGTAAGAAGTGTGACGATGCACAACATGTTGCTTCTTTGTTTGTTGATCATGCGTTAAAGCTATATGGTGTGCCTCGTACAATTGTAAGTGATAGGGACTCTAAGTTCTTTAGCCATTTTTGGAAGTGTTTGTGGGCTGCTCTTGGCACCAAGCTGTTGTTTCCTATTTATGCCTAAAATCGGTTACCCAGGTTAAAAATTAATTTAGAATGAGATCACAAGCAATACAGTAAATACAACGGAAAAGTAAATAAGTAAAAGAAAGAAATAATAAGCAAGAAAAGTAAAGTAGTCTTATTCCTTGAGAATAGCCGGATTTTGTGGTGAATCGCTTGGTTGTACAATATAATGTAAGGAGGTGTATTTATAGTAGTGGATACCCAATCTTAATTAAGGTATAATGTAAGGAGGGGGTATTTATAATTGTGGATACCAAGTCTTAATTAAGGTAAAATACAAAGACTAATAAGGCTATGGGCCTATAACTCAAGGCGGTGGTGTATACTAAAACCTAACTAGGAGACTGTAAATCTAGGGCGGTGGAATATATGCCCTATGTCCTATGGTCGTGCCATCTGAACGATCGTTGCCCAAGGACCGGGCGTGTATCCTCTATGCCCGGTGACTTGTAAGATAAGCCTAGTCTCGCCAGCTGGACTCGTATCCCCGTAATAGTAGGTGGCGTGTTTTTGCCCACACAGTCACCCCCCCCCCCACTTACTGAGCGGACGCAAACGGTCATAAAGTTTAAGAGGCATACAAGATGGATGTGAAAAGATATCTCACTGACTCCTCGAGACTCGCAGTCTCTTAGACCAAGAATAATGCTGATTTTCTTCGAGAACTCCACGTGCTTTCATATGATTGGTTGATATCAATTCCATGCACCTTTTCAAGAACTGATATTAACTACTCCAGATCGTTTCATATCTCTAGTAATAATAACTCTTGATCGTTTCGTGCTCCATCCTTATCTCTTTTCTGCCTATAAATAGGGACTTTGCGATAGGGAAGAAATCACAAACTCCTCTTAAGAAGATGCTTCACTTCTTCACTAATTTTTTATTATAGTGAGAAACTTTTCTTTCTTAAAAAATGTTTGCTTTTGATACTGTTTTGATATTCGTAGAAAATCTTCTTTATTCTGAATGGTTTATGCGTGAGGGAACTATAGGAGGAAACTCATCTATAGTTACCTTCTTTTCTTCCTTCATCCGTGAAAGAATGAATGAAGTCCCCCGAGTCATAAAGTTTGATCGGATTCTAATAATGTCCTTTAGGATGTCATAATTGTTTCATGTGCACTGATTACGGTGCATTCATCTTTTAACACAGTGATAGCTGTGATATTCCTCTTATCATGCGGTGTTTGACAGTAGAAGAATGCAATTCCTGCAGTGCTCCTGCATCTACTCCTCTTTTGGTCTCCGTGGGCCATAGTCCCGGAAGTACCTCTATTTTAACAAGAAGGGCGCCCCTGGGATATCCTCCCCTTCTCTGGACGGTTGTCACCCGAGGGCATTCTCTATACCAATAGCATTTTGGGTGCCTGTATAGCTCTGCCCTATTCTTCCGTTTAGTGATTGCATTTGCTTCCAATTTTTCAGGGAAGAGAGAGTATATGATGTTCCCGAGGTCACCGGGGGTTCTTTTGGAGTCTCTCCCCGTGAATCCAAGTGAAGTCTTGGACTACGTTCTGCTTCCTCCGCCTTTCTACTGAAGGATTTCTCAGTTGGACTGATTTTTCCAACTCTCATGGCGCAACATCACAAAGATGTTGCTGCTTGGGGATTAACCTGGGAAATTCGCCTTCTAGTTGCCGAGAGAGACTTCGATGCAAGAGCTACAATCTAGATGAAGAGTCTCTGGCTGTGCAAATTTTGAAGGAACTTGTGAATTTAGTCTTCCCTTTCCGTCTTTTTCTATAATTGTTATGAAGAAATATTGTATTCAAGAAGAACTAATTGTATATCATGAGCCTACAGACTGTTTGTTATTAATGAAACAGTCGTTCATCAATAATTTTGTACGTACTTGTGTAATTACTTACGATGTAATGTGTAGTCAAGCAGTATGTTTTATGTGCCTTTCTCGGCTAGTGTCTTCAAGAGATGGGTGTGCGCACTGAAGGGCATTTCATTTGCATTAGTAGGTGACGGCTTCGGTTGCGCCCACAATGGGATGACTTTAGCCCATGTGGTAATTGGCGCCTTAACGTCCAACTTTGAAGGTCTCTACTTAGTTACTCAAGTATTTAAGACTTTCAGGCAATATGCGAACAGGCATCCCCTTCAGCATGTAGGTGCAATTGTTGAATTAATAAGCTCAACATACGAATAATGTCTGGTGGCTGAGCTAGATGTGATCTAGCTCTAAGCGAGTAGTGTACCCTACCTTTTGTAGCAAAAAGTGAGTGTATTACTTCAACTTAGGTGTGGTCGGGGCTATGAATAGTTGGATCGTAGATGGATCTGAACAAATAAGCAAAACTGACTAAGTAAAATAGTAGTTTTATTGATAAAGGGGCGCTAGGCCTAAGATGTTTTGGGTAAAAACCCGTAACATGATTGATGAGTATGAAAATACTGCGATCAAAGTTAAAAGGAGCTTAATATAAAACATAAATGCTTTAGAAAGCGAAAGGTACTTCATGGTCGATCCTCGGAAGGTTCGGGGGCATGTACTTGGGCTTGCCTGGTCGAGGGTGCTGAGCCTGGAGATGTTACCTCTTGGCTGCTAACGAGCCGATGGTATAACTCTGCGCCAATCAAACAATAATGATTTGCATGCTTTCGCAGCTGTCTGCTTTCTGATTTGTCTTCGGGAAGGATTCCTTTGCTTAGATAGTTGATCAGCGCGTGATGCTGCCTTGTGATGGATCATGTGTTTGGAACATCAAGGTTCATCAGGGCCACAAGAGTTAACTCAACCACTATCTGCTGGTCGCATGAATCCTCGGACATTTCATTATTGCTCGAGCTTTCTTCCCGATAGACAAACTCCCATGCCTGAAAAATTTTCTAGAGCGCTTTTATTTTCTCCTGTCAATCCAGTGTACAGGTGCCTTCTATGGTAAAAACTTCTTTTACTTGATTGACCACTAACTGGGAGCTGGCGCAGAGGGTTGTTATATGTACGATTTGTTGCTGTATGTACGATCTCAAAGAATTATATAGGAAATTGCCTCCCATTCTCTTCTCGTACAAGGACTGCATTCCATGATATCTCTAAGATCGAAACATACAGCAACAGATGCCCACTTGACTTTGGCTGAGTTATCACTGGAAGTTGTAGGAGCTGTATCTTTGCCTGGGCTACTGTTAGGTAACTCTATATAAGCCACAGGGGTTCTCCTTGCCTCCGCAGCACCTCGGAGAGCTGACATACTAATTCTATTTCCTTGGGGACTAGCTGATCTATCATCGATAGTCGATCCCGCAGTTTGCTGATCTTTTCTCTGACCTCTCATTCCATAGCCTCGAACTCGATGGACTCCACTTTGATCATGTTTACTTTGGCTTCTGGTACAACACCGAGATCCCCATCATAAGTAGGATAATGTTCTCCATATGGAGACCACTCACCTTGTAAGTCGTTTATCCTGTGTGAGGTCGGGTATCTGAATACTTGATGGAGTGTTGAAAGTGCTCCCTTCAACCTATGTATCCACGGACGTCCCAAGATGACGTCGTATGACATATTGCAACTCAGCACCTGGAAGGAAATGATGCTCGTCATAACCGGTATATGGACCAGTAGACCTAGTTCTTCGACAGGTTCTTCTCGTCGTCCGTTGAAGCTGACTATGTTTCGAGGGCTTGTTGCGACTTGATGTCGCTGGCCGGTACACTGCAGCATCTCCATCTGAATAATATTCCGAATAATATTCATGTTACTCCCCGGATCAATCAGAGCTCGCTTGATGCGAAGGTCGGACACTTCTACAGAAACGACGAGGTCGCTCTGGTGTCGTCCTTCTTCCTCCGGGCTCAACGGGATTAGACTAAGCAATACCCCTGATTCGGTAGTCACCCAGGCTGTGGCTGGTTCACGATCAGTGAAGACTGCATTGATGATCCTCAAATTTTCCAAATCTGGCACTTTCGAACGCCGTGATCCTTCTTCAATCAAGTCTTTAAGGTTTTCTTATTTCAATAGGTGCTTGATTTCAATCATCAGGGCCTTGCAATCGACTGTCGTGCGGCCACCACTGCGATGAAAATCGCAATAGGGCGTTGCATTTCTCCCTGTTGCTCCTTTTATGGCAGGCGGCCATCGGACCCTCGGACCTAGTTTTCCAAAGTGATTGGAGACTAAGTCCACAACGTTGACTCGTAAAAAAAAATCTCGAAAGCTACGGGACTCTGCTCGCTTCTCTTGTGATCTAGATTCCCGGGAACTAGTCTACTTTTCGATTCTCGCCTGGTTCTGAACTTTTTCTTTTGTTCTTCTTCCGCCCCCCTCATTTTCCAGGGAGGGACTCCCTGCTCGCTTCCTTCGCTCAACTTTGGGATTCTGGGAATGGCCTTGCTCCAGGCAAAGCTTTTCAGTATACCTCTGATACAATGCGCTCCATGTTGTCACTGGGTGTTGAGTTAAACTCCACTGTAATTCCCTAGTAGCTAACGATCCCTTCGAGTTTAGACTTTAGCCGATGGCTACCACAACAATATTATCGAGGACTGGAGGAAGCTACATGTGTTTCCTTTAA
This sequence comes from Petunia axillaris subsp. axillaris, assembly GCA_029990575.1. Taxonomy (NCBI): domain Eukaryota; kingdom Viridiplantae; phylum Streptophyta; class Magnoliopsida; order Solanales; family Solanaceae; genus Petunia; species Petunia axillaris. Next base: position 2,320,663 of record JARKNS010000001.1, on the reverse strand, counting down.
AACCTGTCAAGGTAGTCCTTCAGAAGTTCATCGCCATACTGACGAATCTCAAAGTGTCCTCCATGTGCTTCTCCCGCTTGGAAGCACCAGAATACGCTTTATTGAACAAGCAAGGGCACTTTTGGTCAGAGTTGATCCAAACCTCTTTACCAGAGCAGATTCAATTTCTTCCTCGGTGATCTTGTTACTCTTTACAGCTGTGTAATACCCAGCAATATGCTCATCTGGATCAGTCGTTCTGTCATACATCAAGTTATCCGACAGGCGGAAGTGCTTTGGTATGCGGACTGATGCAGAGCTTGCTTTGTAAGCATGCTTGTAAAAATTTTGCTCATCTACCGTGGTAGCTTGGGGTAGAGCACCCGACACATTACCAATCCGGTCGTGGATGGCCTTCATCTCCTTTATGAGGTCTTGAATAAAATGCGCTCCCTTAATGTTTTGATTGTTAATTGTTGATGATCCTCCGAGAGCGGCATCCATGTTGAGCCTGTTGCTAGGAACAGATGCTGGCGAATTGTTCATGGGTTGGTCCTTGCGGGGATGCTAGGATATACCTTGTACCATATTGCTCCAATTCCTCTTTGCTTGTTCTGACATAGTTTTGAGGAGACTAACAAGAAAACCTCTGAATTAAGGATTACCTTCTAGCAGTTGGTGACCTTCCCCATCGCTAGCACGCTGGGATCACTGGGATCCTTCACGAATTCATCCACTGTGTCTGTAGTGTTCTTCGGAACGTTGCTACTATAATCAGACATGATTGTGCCTTTTCCTTCGTAGAATACCTACAGTTACCTCGGCCTACATTAGGCGCCAAACTGTTTATGCCTAAAATCGGTCATCTAGGTTAAACAATTAGTTTAGAATGAGGTCACAAGCAATACTGTAAATACGACAGAAAAGTAAGTAAGTAAAGGAAAGAAATAATAAGCAAGAAAAGTAAAGTAGTTATATTCCTTGAGAATAGTCAGATTTTGTTGTGAATCGCTTGACTGTATAATACAATGTAAAGAGGGGTATTTATAGTAGTGAATACCCAGTCCTATTTAAGATAAAATACAAAGACTAATAAGGCGATTGGCCTATAACTCAAGGCAGTGCTGTATACTAAATTCTAACTTGGAGATTGAAAACGTAGGGCGGTGGGATGTATGCCCTGCGTCCAATGGCCGTGCCGCCTGAACTGTCGTTGGCCCAAGAAGTGGGCGTGTATCCTCTGTGCCTGGTGACTTATAAGATAAGCATAGTCTCATCAGCTGGACTCGAATCCCCATAATAGTAGGTGGTGTATTTTTGCCCACACATTTCCTACATCCCAGTACCCTCAGACAGATGGGCAAACTGAGGTTGTTAATTGAACCTTGGAAGCTTTACTTTGAGCTATTATGACCAAAGGTAAGAGTAGGGCAGCAGTGATGCTTGAGCTTCATGAGGAAGCTTATGCCAAGGTAGTGTCCAAGAAGAACAAGCGGCGAAAGAAGCTGGAGTTGAAGAAGGGTGATTGGGTTTTGGTGCACTTTCGAAAGGAGATGTTCCCGAGCCATATGAAGGGAAAGTAATCATCGAGGGGATATGGTACATGCCAAGTGTTGTCAAAGATAAACAATAATACCTATGTGATAGATTTTCCAGGTGATACAATGTCTCTAATACATTCAATGTTTATGACTTGACTCCTTGTGTTGATGGTAATGATTGTGGTAGAAGATGCTGTAATTTCGAGGACGAAATCTTCTCAAGAAGGGGAGGATGATGTAGTCCAGACTGATCAAGTGCCTTCGAGACTATTCACGCGGAGTCAAGCAAAGGAGATTCAAGATGTGTATTTACAATTGGTGTGGAAGGGCTTGATAGAGAGAGCTTTGTAGACGATTTGAAGGTTGTTTGCTTCAGCACCAGTAAGGGCGGACCGCCCCAAACACAGGGTGGAGTGACCCAGAGATATTATATTAAAAGATATTATTTCGGATTTGATGTTAAGCTTGCTAATGTAGTTTTCTTTCTCTACAATGTATTAATTCAGCACGTAGACTTCTCATCATAGAAAAATTAAAAATTGTCGAGACATGGAGTTTTAATGATTTTCAAACCTATTCAAGAAACAACTGTTTTTAGTGCTGAAACTAACTAAAACAACAGGTGTTTGAGTTGTTTCTAAACACTATGGAAAACAATTAGGTTGCTTGTTTTTGACGAGGAAAAAAAAGCATGGTGAAGTGTGAAAAATAATTGTATTATACTTATTTTCATATTAGCAGAATATTTAATTACCATCTCAACATATAAGTGTAATTAATTTACACGATAGAGCAGGAGTTTTAAGGCAAGAAGTGCATGTGGCTATTAATCCTTGATTGAGATACTAGTGATCTCTTTATTCCTTGTTGTTTGATTTACTTAGAACTTTTGGGCTAACCTAATCACGACCAATTATGCATTCAAAAAATAATAAGCGGTCATTACAAATATAATCCCATTTAACAAGTCTGGAGTCGAATCCCACAAGAAGAAAATATTAATTCGTAATTCAACATGTCCGTTCAAATAGGAACAATTTATGATGATTTTAGTGTGTAAACAAAATAAATAGTGATTAACTAAAAGCAAGTGATAAGTACTAGAGAAGATTCAAGAATAAAAGGCCTAGCATATGACTTTACCAAATTATCGGAGTGATGTACCGAATACTACAGATTCAATCTCGCTTGACCATTCCAAATGATTGTGAGCTCCTTGTTTATCGCTAGTATTCTCAAAAAAAAAAAGCAATAACTATCATGCATTACTTTTCTAAATTAAAACAAAAATCGACTCATAAGCACCAACTGTGGTAGTTACTCACTCTAGCTGAGAAGCCTAATAACTTCCCTTATCTCTCATAAACCACGAGGCCTCACATAAGAAAATTGTACCATTCGTAACATTGGGACTTAATAAATGCAAGGCTCACTCATTCTCAGAAAGAAGTCATGTACCACACTAAATGTTCCATCAGCTTTCATGCGGTGTAAATTTCGACTAACGTAAGCTCGCTCGGTCTAAAATCAAGTAGGAATTTCACATGTTGTAATGTAGGCTAGAGGATAGGTAAAATATATTTAGTTTATAGTGACTAACTTCCCTTAAGCATTTTAGTATATCACATAGTTCATTCACTTTCTTTTTCACCTAAGTCTGCCTACTTTCCCAATTCTTTTATCATCCTAAGCTTCCATTTTCTTTATGTTTTCAAGAGTCACTACTAGTAAAGAATTCTATCTTATTCCTTTTTTTCTGTCTTTTCTCGTATCATTTTTTCTCTCCTTTTTTCACTCCTTTTGTTAAGTCTTTACTAGCAATTTCTCTCAAGTAAAACACCTTTATTTCTTCACACAAGTCAAACAACCAACTCTAGTAGCTCTAGCAATCAAATCTCATAAACCACATTTCAAAAGAGGTAACATGGTTCAAACTTGATCAATTAAAAATCAAGGAGTTCGGCATGTAATATAGCTACCAAAGAAAAGGATTCAGCCTCAAAGGGCTAACTAGGGTCAACTTTCATTGGGTAGGCAAATATTCATAAGTTAGCAAAGAAATGCCTATATAACTTCCTAAACCGAGCAAGACAAATCATTTCGTTTTGCGCACACTCGGGGCAAGTTCTAGATACCATAGTGTAAGCATAGAATAACAACAATTCACACACACACACATGGCAAACGGTCTACTTAGAACGGTTCAAATCTAGTTCTCAAATTAAAGCAAGTGAGCATGCTTTCAAGTATAGCTCATAAGAGAATCAAACCTTGAACAAGGTATCACACAAGGGCACTTGATAGCTATCAAGGCATAGCAATACAAGTCATAAAGAATTCATAGTCCACATATTCTGGCCTAAGTGTTTATATGAAACACGCCATAAATAGAAGATCACACTACTTATCCTTCCTAATGGTCTAGTACTACAAAGAAAATCTAACTTTTACCTGACTCAAACTACCTCCCTTGAAAAGAACCAAAGTACAAAGAAAACTCAGGGAGGTTATTATTGCTATCTATCTAAATAAATAACATATAATGATACTCACAATGGATGGATGAATCAGACCCAATTGGGCTACCTACGTATCAAGTGAACCATAAATCAGAAAAAAGATAATACATCCCAACCGTAGCTCATGGGAGTACTGAATTGCTATATTTCTTCTTATTATTTTTAAATCTTTATGTTCTTGATTTTTTTTTGTAATTTACTTAAAGGCACGAATAAAGGAACTAATACTACTTAATTAATATACTAAATACTAATATATTACTAAAAAGTACTTTCCTAACTATTACAAGCCTATCATGAATTCAGAGTTAAAGGTACAAGCCTCAAAATTCAATAAGGTTGAAACAAATCAAACATAGCCAACTGGAAAACATAAAAGAAAAATAACAACCAAATAGTCTCAAGAAAATATAGAATCGATCTATAGAAGGAACTCCCTGAGGCCCAATGCCTACGAACTAGCATCATCCTCATCATCATTAAGTAGAGGCCGGTCTATAGAATAGACATCCTCATTAGGGGGATCCGTGGTGGCTCAAGTCTAACCCACTGCTTAGTGATAGTGGACAGTGAGAAGCTCTCATCCTCCTATGAATTCTCTGCATCAGCCATACCCTCCCGCCTAGCACGAAACAACCGATGCACCATCTCAGTATTATATGCCACCTAAGTCTCAAGAAAAACATGAAAGCCCAGCGCCCTCCACTGGGGCCTTGACAGCCTCAATGTTCAACCTCTTTGCGGAGGTGGCCCTTACCCAAATTTTGGGGTTTTCCCATCGATTGGATGATGATGTGTGCCAGATTAATGCCAATAGCCTTCATATAATAGTATAAACACACCTTCTTTTTTATCACTCTTGAGTCATTGCTAGAAGTCATAACATGGGCATTCAATAGTCGCAACAACAACTTGGCAGGAACCTGTCGAGCGAAACATACAACCCTACTTTATACGCCTGATATTTTACCAATTTTGGTAGTGCCTGTTCCGGAATATGAGCTCATGAATCTCAAGCTCAACTTTAGGAGACTTTGCAAGGTTAAAATTTTGGTACCAATGAACACCAGGATCATCTACCGTTATGAGGCCAAAGTACCCTAGGCCTCTCCATGAATAGCTAAAACTCAAAATCCGCCAGCCTCTCTTTTCCTAAAATGGCTAGTAGAAGGAGCCTGAGATATGGTCTTTGCCTTATTTAGTGCCATTGTACCTGCACAAGGCAAACATGAATAACTAAGGAAAATAGAATAAAAGCAATCCCCAAAAAGGGTATAAACGACCCCACACCTATGTTTTTAAACTATGTTCACATGTCCACACCATTAAAAGCATAAAGTATGTGTTATACCCAGTTTTAAACTCAACTCGGAACGAATCAAGTTTCAGGTTTGACTGGGTAACTCGTTTGAGTGTAGAATTGGAGTCTTCACCAAACATGAATTTCTAAGGTGTATTAGGTCACCTAAATGTCTAAGGTTAGTTTTTTATTAAATCGGACTAGTTTAAGAGATTCAGTGGGTAAGAAATCTAAATGACTCGGGGAAGGTGTTTGACACCTCCTCAAGTCCCACGAAAAGTGGTTCCCACCCTAGTCCATATTTTGGGGTGTTTAAATAAGCTATATTACGTTAACATATTCACAAGATATATATTACTATCCTAGAGAGGTGAAATTCATGAGTAATTAAAGAGTTAAATCTATTCATGCAAAATATAGTAAGTCTAGGTAGCATGCATATAATAAGGCTTTAGATTTTACAAATACGGCCTATACTTCACGCCTACTCGCACTTTCGGCCTCTATCACATATGCCTAATCGAAAGTGGTTAAAATTTACAAGAAAGGTTAACAATCAGTGTAGTTATGCAATTCTAACAGCTAAATTAATTTTGCACAAATGAGCAGATTTTGCAAATAATTTTCAGATTTGTCAAAAACTAAATAGGGGTTGTTTTCGAAATAAAATGTTAGTCATTTAGGGTCGGTGTGACTCATCATTAATTGTCGAGCACTAACCTTAATGGCTATTTGATGTAGGGATCATTTTTTTAAAATATATACTATAGAAAGGGCTGTTTTGGAAAGAAGGATAACGAAACATCACAAATGCACATAAGGGTCATCGTGCATATATATATATATATATATATATATATATATATATATATATATATATATATATATATATATATAAGTATAAGCATGCAAATTATATGATAGCTTTAGTTTAAGACTTTAGAAAAATACTTATAGGCATAGTATGGTTAATCCCATTGACCCATACACCCCTATACACTGTGAAGTTAGTGTATAAGAGCTTAGAAGTCGAAAACTTTTTTAGAAACACAAATAGGGCTAGATTCGAAAGAGGTTTTGGGACCAGTTTAATCATGCAAAAGGGGGGAGTTTTACTTTTCAAAATCAGTCCAGTTTTAAGAAAATCATCACGTAGTCAGCCCCCTTTCATGCTCTAACAGTTTAATCATGAGAAACTATTTTAATATCGAGTTCACAAGTCGAATATACTGAATTTCAGTCGACTAGGATGTATAAAGTAATCTTGTTGCAAAAAATGTTCAAGTTTTCATGCGAGAAGCCTATTTAACACTTGTAAATTTAAAATCAAATGCTCGTTTAAACCTCAGTCCATTACTCAGGTATCAATTCTAATGCAGAATCTTGTTGTTCTCTTAGGAATGATGCAACACGTAAGGAGAAAGGTTTAGGAGGTGCCCTTGAGTGGCCAAATACATAGTTTTTAGCTATGTAACCTGTTTTAGGACAAACAAAGTACATGCAGGATACTCCTAACGAATACAATCAGAGAGGGGAACTAAAGGGAGTGGAGAAAAGTAAGAGCAGTGCCCTGAGTGCACTTCGAATAGAGCCTGCTTAGGCTTTGATTATCCCCGCATAAGGGATGCCCTTATCAAACACTTAGAGACCTGTAAAGTTAACTTTGGTATGGCCCTTAAGGCTATCCACATAGACTATAAGAAAAAGGGTTAGCAGGGGAGGGTATAGAGCCTCCCAAACTGGTCACATACACACACAAGAAATATCTAACAAATCATGTATATAGGCATTCTACAGACAGGGGACAAGTATAGAGTTTTATACCTTGTTGGGTACACTAACTAGTAGACAGAATAGGCTTAGGCAATGATTGATGCTCCCAGAAAACTAGTGCAAGAAAAGCAGTGAATGTAGGATCTTTTCCAGAGGATTGAGAGCGAGAAAGAGATGTTTTTGCTAGTGTTTTTATATGCAGTGCTTGTATATCAGAATGCTTGTTTTTAGTGAATGAGAGAGGACTAGTTTATATAGGTATATGGAGTGGAATTTGGATTCAAACGGGTAAAAGCTTAGAATGTTAAGAAAATATTGCTTCCAGGATTAACAAGGACTCCTTAAATATATTTTCCTAATATAATCAAATCAGGGGTCCTAATGTTAAGGTCAATCACATAAAATTAAATTCTGGGGCAAATATATTCCTACTCCTTTCTTGTAATAGGGTCTAGGTTCAAAAATCTGACAAATAATTCCCATTTAAAATCAAATAACCAACTCTCATTCAAACAATCATGATTAGGCTTAAAAATGATCTGAATAGATTCAAAAAGATTCCAATGGATGCTAGGATAATCAAATAATCAATTTCCAATCTTGTCTCTAGTTAGAATCACAAATTGAACTGATCATGGTCCTAAAATCACATAGACATGATTCTGAGTCAGTAGGTCTTTTTTTTTTTTTTAGATAGCAGGTTCAAAATTAGTGCAAAAAGGTGTCTCAATAATTTAAGTTCAATGAAATCAAATGATAGCTTTAAACAGACACTAATCGATATCATGTCAATCATTAGAATAAGTTCCATTCAAGTGTCAATCGGAGAGATCAATTGAACCTAATCAGAATTCCTTAATTCTTTCAACAAATCACCATTCCAATTTGACATACAATCATAAGAATCAGGTGTTTCGACAGAACAAGAAAGCAAATACACTGTAAGACATGGATGATCAACAGTCAAGTCATAGGCCGTCATTGCTTCTTCATTTAAAATAAATGGGGATAGCCTAAGGCACTCAGATATGAAATAGTTTAAAACAAAGTTCGGCTTAACCAGTGAACTCACCAATTAGCAGGGGAGGGCATAGAGCCTCCCAAACAGGTCACATACACACATAAGAAACATCTAACAGATCATGTATATAGGCATGCTATAGACAGGGGACAAGTATATTGTTTTATACCTTGTTGGGGTACACTAACTAGTAGACAGAATAGGCTTAGGCAGTGATTGATGCTCTCAGAAAACTAGTGCAAGAAAAGCAGTGAAAGTAGGATCTTTTCCAGAGGATTGATAGTGAGAAAGAGAAGTTTTTGCTAGTGTTTTGATATGCAGTGCTTGTATATCAGAATGCTTGTTTTTAGTGAATGAGAGAGGACTAGTTTATATAGGTGTAGGAGTGGAATTTGGATTCAAATGAGTAAAAGCCTAGAATGGTAAGAAAATATTGCTTCCAGAATTAACAAGGTCTCCTTAAACATATTTTCAAAATATAATCAAATCAGGGGTTCTAAAATTAAGGTCAATCATATAAAACCAAATTCTAGAGCAAATATATTCCTACTCCTTTTTGTAATAGGGTCTAGGTTCAAAAATCAGACAAATAATTTCCTTTTTTAAATGAAATAACAAACTCTCATTCAAATAATCATGATTAGGCTTAAAATTGATCTGAACAGATTCAAAAAGATTCCAATTGATGCTAGGACAATCAAATAACCAATTTCTAATCTTGTCTCTAGCTAGAATCACAAATTGAACTGATTATGGTCCTAAAATCACATAGACATGATTCTGAGTCAGTAGGTCCTTTTTTTTTTAGATAGTCAGGTTCAAAATTAGTGCAAAAAGGTGTCTCAAACTAATTTAAGTTCAAAGAAATCAAACGACGGCTTTAAACAGACACTAATCGATACCATGTCAATCATTAGAAAAAGTTCAATTCAAGTGTCAATCAGAGAGATCAATTGAACCTAATTAGGATTCCTTAATTCGTTCAATAAATCACCATTCCAATTTGACTTACAATCATAAGAATCAGGTGTTTCGACAGAACAAGGAAGCAAATACACTGTAAGACATGGATGATCAACAGTCAAGTTATAAGCCGTCATTGCTTCTTCATTTAAAATAAATAGGGATAGCCTAAGGCACTCAAACATGCAATAGTTTTAAAAAAAGTTCGGCTAAATCAGTGAATTCACCAATTAATCATGTGAGTTTCCAACTAATTATCTAACACATAGTAATTAATCGACTAAGCACATTAACTCATAGGAAAAACAAAAAGGTAAAAAGGGTACCTGTTTAATCACGGTCGGAGACATTTTCGGTGACTGGAAGTTTCATCAACGGTAGGTCGATTTTGACCTTCGTCCAAATGGTGACGAAAGTATAGGGGTTTTGCAGCGGATGAAGAAAGGATCATCATGATGTATTTTGTTTTTAATTTCGCCGGTGAATTTGGCCGAAAAACGGCGTAAACAGTGGAAGCTTCGTGAGAGAGAGAGAGGGGGTGTGAGTCGGCTGAGCGTGAGAGGAAAATGAGGGGTACTTTAGGGTTTTGGGGGGTGGAGTGTAGTTAAAATCGGAAACTATTATCCTGGCCGTTGGATCCATTGCGTGGATGGCCAGGATTTAGACTGTAGGCACAGAGGTGGCAAAAACGAGCTGATGTGTATGTGTGTGTACGCGTTTACGTGTATATATGTACATATTGCATAAAAATGGTATAAAATTTGTATAAGGACATATAAAATACATATAAATGTGTAGAAAAATTGAAAAATTAATTTAAAAATGTTATAATGACATAAAGAAACGTAGAAAATACTAATGTGAAATGTAAAATAATTTTGGGCAATTTTGTTGAAAAAAATGTAATTGCAAAAATTCTTAACTGAACGTGCGAATTTTGTAAATGGCCGTAGTATGTACCGGTGTCTTTAAAAATAGTCTAATTGATGTGCGTACATGAGGTAGTGACTCAGAATAGGAGTGAGTGTAGGGTAATTGTATGGTTATCAGTGCAGTTTTGTTCGAATAGAAGGCTATCGAAATAGAAGGGACAAAATTAAGTGTCAACAGTATGCACCATCAATAACAAATGTGTTCCAAAAGCACAAATAATGTGTCATGCTAATCATATTAAACACATACTAGCAAGTAAATCCATTAGCTACTCAGACTTCACTAAAATATGGCAAAGACTACATATGGCATATGACATATAGGCAAGTATCCTAGGTCAACACATTCATATCAACCCTACACAATGGTGTCAAAGAACCCTCATATGATGATCAAATAGAAACGTCCCATATACTCACCAACAATATGCATAAAACACTCACCCGACACTTATATCAACAGATAATGCTAAATGTACATTTTAGTTACTCAGACTTCACCAAAAGATTAAATTTATCTCCAAGTTGGCATTTTCACAAACATCTAGTATGCTACAATAGTTTGATATGAACATGGAAGCATTGAACATACAATGTAGCCCCAATAAATCATAATTTCACTCATCCATACAGATACGACCAACGGACCATCCCAATTATAAAAGAAATACATTACTTCTTAGTAATTTCACTAGTGACTACAAATTCCCCAAACTTAGACTTAATTTAAGTATTCATAGACCAAAGGTAATAGGGGAAGAAAGGAAGGGTTGTTTCATAGTTAAGAAGTAGCAACACAAAAGGGGTGGTTGCGTAGGACGATCATGAAGGCCTCAAGAAGGGTGGGAAAAAATCTCGTTGGGTGAGGGTGGAGGGGGAAGGGGGTGGTATACAATAAGAGAAGAGGAAAGAAAAAGAGTAGAGAAAGGAAGACTTACCTGTTGGTTGCGAGGTGGCTAATCGAGGGGAAGGGGTTTTAGGTATGTGTGTTGTGAGGTAAAAAAAAAAGGAATAGAGGTGTATGGGTAAAGGGGTTTGGGAAGGGGGGGGGGGGGACTTATTTTTAAGTTTTTCCTTTTTGTTTAATTATTAATCAAAAGTTTGTAGGAAAACTATTTTTTTTTTTTTTGCAGAAAACATACATGCCGCAACACCTAGCGCGCTTCGGTAGGGACGATTTACTGGGGATGGATTTTACCTTACCGCATGGCATGGCACAACGTCTGATGCGACTTGGTAGAGGAAATGTAATGTGGATTGGAATTTTTGTGCTCTGATGATTTTCATTACTGCTCCACGCCATGCGACGCCTTTCACGGCACGTTTGGCCAAATTTTGTGGGCCTTCAAATTTTTAACATTTTTAACTTATCTTTTCGAGTCCCATCCTTTTCCTGACAAATTGTTTTAGCACTGGCTCACCCTTTTTGCGTTAGTACCTATCCATGCACACCAAAAATAATCCAAGTGTAATATGTTAACTAGAAACAACAAAATATCTCCAAAAAGCAAGTAAAATTGGGTTACCTCACAATCAGCATCTATTTAACGTCGCAACACGACTCTTTTTGTATTTTTCTATTTTTTTCAATTATTTTTGTTGTTTTCTTTTTTCTCTTTTCTTCTCATTTGTTCTTTACAAAATATTAGTTGCCTCCCATGAAGCATCTTTGTTAAAGTCATGGTACGACATCGCCCTATTTTTAAGGCTCATCCAAATAAAGGATACACGATTCGACCCTCTTCCAACATGTTGTGGTAAAACTTCAGTATTTGCCTAATGACATGAAATATACGGGATCCATCTTCTAATACAACCTCTAATGCTCCATGAGGTGACACTTGCACAATATTGAATGGACTAGACCATCTTGTACTCAACTTGCCAAGAAATAACCTCAAACTAAAATTGTATAAAAGATATCTATCACCTAGCTTGAACTCCGCTCTATGATATGCTTGTAATACATGCCCTTTATTCTTTCCTTGTATATCTAGGCTCCCTCAAATGCATGGAAGCATAACTCATCAAGCTCATGTAACTCGTTAACTCTAATTAATCCTGCAGCTTTCACGTGAAGGTTCAATGTTCTTAACGCCTGAAGGCTCGATGCTCCAGCTCAACTAGCAAGTGACACGCCTTACCAAATACAAATTTATACGGTATCATAGAAATTGGTGTTTTGGAGACCGTGCGATAAGCCCAATGTTCATCATCTAACTTCCTTGACTAATTTGTCCTATTTTCATTCACTGTGTATGTCAGCACACTCTTTATCTCCCTATTGGAGACTTCAACTTGCCCGTTAGTTTGAGGGTGATACAGGGTGGCGACTTTATGGTGAATACCATAACAACTTTGCAAATGCTTGATTGTAAAAATGTGTCCCACCATCAATGATAATTGCACTCAGAGTTCCAAAGCGGGTGACAGTATTATTTTTTAAGAATTCAATAACTCCCTTAGCATCATTTTGTTGGAAGTGCTATAGCTTCCACTCACTTTGATACATAATCTACAACCACCAGCATATATTTGTTACCATAAGGATTTACAAGTGGCCCCTTGAAGACTATTCCCCACACGTCAAACTCCTCAACCTCTTGAATTGGACTCATATTCATTTCATGACAGCGAGAAATATTACCGATGCGCTATCACTCATCACAGCTCTTTGCCCAACTATGTGCATCCTTGAACAAAGTTGGCTAGTAAAATCCACATTCTAAGACCTCTGATTATATTCTTCATCCTCCAAAATGTCCTCCATATGGTGACGAGTTACGCGGCTGCGAAATAGAATTTTGTTCTATCTCGGGGACACAGTTTTAGATTATGTTATCAACACAAATTTTACACAAATAAAGCTCATCCCAGAAATAAGACCAACAATCTCTATAAAACGTTTTCTTTTTTGCAGAAGAGAAATTAGGAGGATTGATACTGCTAACCAAGAAATAGCAATGTCAGCATACCATAGTACCTCCTCAAGTGATCCTGCAAGTAACTGCTCATCAGGAAAGATCTCTAGAATGTCCTCTACTTCTGTATTATTCTCTGCTCCATTTAATCTAGACAAGTGTTCTGCAGCCTGGTTCTCCGTACATTTTTTTATCTCTAATTTCCAAGTCAAACTCTTGCAATAAAAGCACCCAACGAATGAATTGTGGCTTGGAATCCTTCTTTTCGACAAGGTGCCAGATGGCTGCATGATCAGTATGCACAATCACTTTGAGCCCACCAAGTATGATCTAAACTTTTCAAAAGGAAATACTACAGCCAAAATCTCATTCTCTGTAGTAGTGTAATTCAATTGGGCTCCACTCATAGTCCAGCTAGCGAAGTATATGAGAGCATAATCTTTTCTTTTATCTACCCCAATACCGCACCCACCGCGTAGTCGTTAGAATCACACATTAGTTCAAATGGTGTTTGCTAGTTAGGTGCCACAATGATAGGCGCTAACACCAAATTATTCTTCAACTCCTCAAACGCTAACATGCAGTCATCAAAAATGTCAAATAGGTAATCTTTTTCAAGCAGTTTACATAAGGGGTAAGCAACTTTAGAAAAATCTTTGATAAACCATCTATAAAAGCCAGCATGCCTAAGAAAAATCTTAACTGCTCTAATCGAGGAAGGTGGTGGAAACTTCTCAATTACTCTACTTTAGTGCTAATGAAACGACCTTAAGTAGTCGTTTCCGAAGTTAGGGATACGATTAGCGTGTCGATAATTTTATAATCTTTGTAAGGTCTATTAGGACCTTTCTGTAAAATTTGAGCTAAATCAGACCACGTTTGGTAGGCATCGGAAGAAGATTTCAGTTTTTATTGTCGATAAATATTAAAAAGAGATTTTCGAGCTCGATTTTGGCGAATGAACTCCGATTCGAAATCCAAAACCGCTGTTAAGTTCGTATGATTATTTGAGACTTTTGTGATTTTTCGAAAGTGAATTTCGAGGTTGTTCGGCTAGTTTTCACTAAAATGCCGAAAATTAAAAAATTTGACCTTTTTCCATTTAATTTGCATATTGAGTTTCGGGAGTCCGATTTCAGATCCGTCTTACCAAGTGTATTACATATATTTTTATAACTTGTATGCAAAATTCAGAATTATTCCGAATTTTGTAGGATTAGGTTTTAACTTTCGCCGCGAAAAGAAAAGAAAAGAAAATAAAGAGAAAAAGGAAAGGATAAGAAAAAGGGGAAGGTGGTGGCCTTAAGCGTAGCATAAGCTTTAAGCTTAAGTATAAAGCTTAAGTTTGGAAACAGAACCAGAAAAATGGGAAATGAGAACCAACGCAGGAAAAATACCAGAAAATGAGAAAAGAGCCGAAAAAAGATAGAATTTTTAACCCGAAATATTCAGGTAATGTTCTTAATGCATTATTTGAGTTTATTAACTGTGTTTGAATATATTTTAACGGTAAAACTTGAGATATTAGACATCATTTTAATAACTTCAATTGATAGTTTTAAGGGTTAATTGGACCGCGATAATGGAATTGATTATATATTCGTACTCAGTGAGTTATGGGTAACATATACATGTAATTTATTTAGGGTTTGGTTATGTGACTTTGAACCCTGTATATAGGCATGGCCTGCGTATTGCGTATGCGAATAGGGTATCAGGTTCCTAACTGGATTGCCCTAAGACGTAAGGAATGAAGCCTTTAGCCTTATGTGATATATTTTTCTGCTTACTGAACACAGTGAGATCGTTTGGCAATGAATTCAAAGGATGAAGCGGTTGTTGAGTAACTGTACTAGCTTTGTAACAAGGTAAGTGTTTATATCTATTTCTTTCGAGGCCCCTGGCCTTGTGGATATTCTACCACGTGTTCCTTACGTGTGTAGCTGCCGATAGGCGTACTCATTACGCTATATTGTATATTATATGTTATGCCATGTTGTTGGTATTGCATTGAGCATATGAGCATTGCACTATGGTATTAAGCATTTGCATATACTTCCCGGTTGACGATGAGAGTCCCACATCGGTGAAGGGTCATGATTACATATACTTCTCGGTAATCGATGAGAGTCCCGAGCCTGTAAAGGTATCAGGCACATGTGACTGCATTGTATCATACCGCATTCATCCCATCTCATTGCACTGCATACTGAACATTATGTGTATTGCGTTATGTTTTATGTGTGCGGTATGTGTACTATGTTGTGGATATATCTCAGCTTGCCTATATATTTCTGGCTCGTAACGCCGCAACAGTATAAATATACGGATCGGGTTGCACGCCGCAACAATATAAATATACGGATCGGGTTGCACGCCGCAACAGTATAAATATACGGATCGGGTTGCACGCCGCGACAGTATGAATATATGGATCGGGTGACAGGCCGCAACAGTACGAATACATGGATCGGGTTGCACGCCGCAACAGTATGTATTTTTGATTGTTGATATGTTCGGGATACTCAAAACCTATATGTTCAGTCTACCTTATGTCCTTGGTTTTTTATGATTCCATACATGTTTCCAGTTATTATCTGGCTCTGCCTTTTTATAATTTAAATAAGATGGATTTGTTTTACCTATTTTTCTTTTCCTTGGCTAGCTATCCTATTCTTTGAGGTGGCTAGTCTGCCCCATTTATTGAGTCCTTTTGACTCATCCTTGTTTGTTGTTTGTCCTTGTCTATCTATTTTGTTTCGGCAGGTTCGCTCCAGGATTGAGTTTGTCACGTTGTGAAGGAGCGAAGACGACTTCAGCTGTCAGGGTGGGCCAGCTTTCATTCAGGATGGCCACAGTTTCATATTTATTATTTCAGTATCATTTTTCTCCCTTCAGGAGGTATATGTCTTCTTTCGTACTCTTAGATGTCTAATATGGATAGATCTAAACCTAGTATGTTGGGTAGTTAGCTGTAATTTCTTTTGTACAACTAGAGGTATCAGTATATCTATGTTTTTTTCTAAGTCTTATTCATATTTATGAGTTGGATTTATTTTCATTTTTCTAATTCAGTTGTTAAGGATTCGCCCGACGGGTCTAGGAGAAGATGTCGGGTGCCCGCACGGCTTAGTCTAAAATTCGGGTCGTGTCAGTTAGTATCAGAGCCCGGTTTAGAGTCTATCCAGACTAAGAGAGTGTCTAGTAGAGTCTCGCTGATGGGTACGTAGACGTCCGTACTTATCTACGAGAGGCTATAATGGCATTTTAGAAAGTTCCGCTTCTTTCTTTTCTGATCGTGCGTCGGTCTAGAATGAAAAAGTGTTTGCGTTAATTCATTCGTGGTAATTTTGAACCCTCGTGCGACAAATCAGCAAACGGTAGGAGTTCAGGACGAAGTGGTCTTTCCTGGGGATAGAGCTACTCAAGCCCCGAGAGTTGTGGATCGTGCTGGCGATCCAGTCGCGCAGGCCCCAGCTGTACGAGCTCGCGATGGGTAAGGGAGCAGGGCCTTGTGGTTCCCTTGGCTCACTACAATGCTTATGCGAGAATCTTGGCGACGCAGATACCGCAAGAACCTATTATTCGTTAGGCAGCTTATCAGATTGCCGCAGATGGAGACGTTTGGTCTTAGGGAGCTCTTGTTCCAGTTCCTGATGTTGCCCCAGTAAATTATATCCCAGAGGCAGCATGTGTTGCGCCACCAATTGTTCTGGCTGGTTAGCCAGCCGAGGTAACAGTTCGTTCCGAGTGCCCAAAGGGGTTGCATTATTTTACGCAGTTGAACCTTCCGATATTCTTAAACAATGCATCAGATAAACCTCGTGATTTTTTTAAAATAAAATAATGTCTGTGTATCCTTCAGGCTCTTGATTATATCGAGCAGTATGGTGTTGATTATTCTTCTTTTCAGTTTCAGGGGTCCAGCCTTGAATTGGTGGGCCGCTCTCTTATTAACTAACTTGGTTTGATTTTTCTTCTAGATTCGTGGAAAAGTTCCTTTCGAGTAGCGAGCGAGATGAAGAGTGTTGCCAGTTTGAGTGGATTAGACAGGGTAGCCTGTCGGTTAGCTTGTTGGTTTCAGAATATGAGATTGAATTCTATAGAATGGCTGGATAACATTAGAACTAGTCCATGAGCCTTTCAAGAGATTCAAAGATTTATTGATGACCTTTCTTTTTCCTTGAGATCCCAGATAGCTCAAGAGATTGAGATCGGGATTTTATTTGATGTTGTTGTTGACATTGCTCGAAGGTGCGAGGCATACCATAAGTTAGAGTGGGAAGAGTTAGAGTGGGAAAGCAAGAGATCCTACGGCCCTGGTGGGCACCGTGGTACCTCATTTAGAAGTAAGAGTTCTTATTATTTTGGTAGGTCACCTGCCAGGTTATCACAGCTTGTCGAGCATAATTCTCAAAGTGCGCTAGTAGTTTATCGAGATTAGACTCAATTTTCTCTTTGTACTTATCAATAGTCTGTCCAGTTTCCATTTTTAGCGAAAAGGGTGTTATCACTGTCGTGAGTCTGGTTATCCTTTGAGGAATTTTCCCTTACTCCAACAAGTAGACAGCCATCCTTCTTCTTGCCCTCAGGCACCTGCCCAGTCGCAGGGATTTCATTTAGATCTCAATCAGCTAGAGAAATGCCACGATCCAGTAAAGGTCGAGAGCGTGCTGGCTGTTATTCTTTAGAAGGTAATATCAGTGCAGCGGCTTAGTTCAGCCGTAGAGGCAGTTTTATGAACTGCCAGTCTGGCAGGATGCAGAGGCATTCGATGTGGTAGACCCATGTATTTCTTCTTTCCTTATATGTGAGTAAGATTTGATTCTTCGGATCAATCTGGAAATGGTTTGTCATATCATGTTCCAATAGTTTCCTTGGGTATTGTTTCTATTAAGAATCGATTGCGGTTGAGGGGCGAGCTTCATGGTATAATTTATTCCTGGTATTTGTGAGACCCTACTAATTTATCTGGTCTAAATATGAGAGGTTTGACAGTGAGTGTCGTTATTGTATGTCTGGCATCTTGTCGTGCCACCTTCTATTATTATATAAAATTAGTTTACCTTTCTTCTCAAAATTCTGTATTGGTTGGATTATGAGATTCTAGTTCATCACCATAGGGGAGTGTCATGGTTTCTTCAGGTGTAAAGTGGTTAGTAAGTACTACTCGATCTATGTGTCTCCTCTTGGTTCGAGACGCTAGTAGAGTCATGTTATTCTATGAGCTTGTCTCGATTATAAAAGGATTTTCTGGTAAATTGTCGAAGTTCCTTTCTTTATAAGAAGGTTAAATTGGCATGGAAGTTTTTCCATAAAGCTCATGTAATATTTATTTCTTCGATTGCGATTCTTTGGCTAGCTTAACTCGTAAGTAGTCTAGCTTAGGTAACAAAGTAAATAAGAAAAAGAGCTTCCTAAAGCTCTAATTATTTCTATCCTCAGTCCGTTGCCATCTCTTCTTTGTTCGGCACTGGTGAGCTTAGGCGGTCAGTAACCTATTATGATGTTCCCTGTATTGAGCCAGAGTGCGTGCCAAGGTAGCCGGGTAAGCACATTGTTGTTTTTCAAGGCCACTAAGGGTAATGAGAGGCGTCATTTGACCTTTGATTGATCCATCAGGCGGTGGTGCTTATAGAAAATATATGGAGTTGTGACTCGAGAGTTGCAGCTGTTTGGCAACTCGAAAGGGTAGTTGGTAGCTTAGCTTTGCCTACGTTCGGCTTTTAGCTAAATCTTCTTTAGTCCAGCAGACTGTGGGGGGATGGTTATTCCTATTCAAATAGCTGCATGAGTTTGTGCTTTAAGTGGTGGAGTCTTCCTCCAAATACTAAATGGTAATATTAAATCTCTAAGGCGTTGCTGAAGCGTAAGCTAATTTTTAGTTTCATCGATCTATTCTATATCGAAAAGCATATCGACGATGTTATTCGTCGGTGGAATCATGTTAACCCATTAAAAGTTCCGTGTATCTTTGTTTCAAAAATGTAGAACTCTCTTTTCGTGATCGAGGAAGGATCAGCTTAGTCAGATTAAGCTGTGCAATGGTGTTATCATATTATCCAGATATATTTTATTCCAAAAGTTTCATATGCGTGTTATAATTCGGATCCTGTAATCAGGAGATAATGCCCGTGGAGTAGTTTATGAAGGTCGTGCAAGTTCTTTTGTTATATGTCCGAATTTCTCTTTAGACTTAGGCTCGTTCGAGGAGAATGAAACGACCGTAGGTAGTCGTTTCAGAAGTTAGGGCTTCGATTGGCGTGTCGATAATTTTATAATCTTCGTAAGGTCTGTTAGGACCTGTCTGTAAAATTTGAGCTAGATCAGACCTCGTTTGGTAGGCATCGGAAGAAGATTTCAGTTTTTTATTGTTGATAAATATTAAAAAAGAGATTTTCGAGCTCGATTTTGGCGAATGAGCTCCGAATCAAAATCTGAAAGCGCCGTTAGATTCGTATGATTATTTGTGACTTATGTAATTTTTCGAAAGTGAATTTCGAGGTGGTTCGGCTAGTTTCCGCTAAAATACCGAAATTTAAATATTGACCTTTTTCATTTAATTTGCATATTGAGTTTTGGGAGTCCGATTTTAGATCCGCCTTAGCAAGTGTGTCACATATATTTTTATAACTTGTATGCAAAATTTGGGCTTATTTTGAATTTTGTAGGATTACGTTTTAATTTTCGTCGCGAAGAGAAAAGAAAAGAAAATAAAAGAAAAAGGAAAGGATAAGACAAAGAGGAAGGCAGTGGCTTTAAGCCTAGGTTAAGCTTTAAGCTTAAGTTTGGAAACAGAACCAGAAAACGGGAAATGAGAACCAACGCAGGAAAAATACTAGAAAATGAGAAAAGAGCCGGAAAAAGATAGAATTTTCACCCCGAAATATTCAGGTAATGATCTTAATGCATTATTTGAGTTTATTACGTGTGTTTGATTATATTTTAACGGTAAAATTTGAGATATTAGACATCGTTTTAATAAGTTCAATTGATAGTTTCAAGGGTCAATTGGACTCCGATAATGGAATTGATTATATATTCGTACTCAATGAGTTATGGGCAACATATACATGTAATTTATTTAGGGTTTGGTTATATGACTTTGAACCCTGTATATAGGCCTGGCCTGCATATTGCGTATGCAAATAGGGTATCAGGTTCCTAACTGGATTGCCCTAAGACGTAAGGAATGAAGCCTTTAGCTTTATGTGATATATTTTTCTGCTTACTGAACACAATGAGATCGTTTGGCAATGAATTCAAAGGACGAAGCGGTTGTTGAGTAACTGTGCTAGATTTGTAACAAGGTAAGTGTTTATATCCATTTTTTTGGAGGCCCTTGACCTTGTGGATATTCTACCACGTGTTCCTTACGTGTGTAGTTGCCGATAGGCATTTTCATTACGCCTTAGCTTTTGAATTTATATTGTATATTATATGTTATGCCCTGTTGTTACTCAGCATATGAGCATTGCACTCTGGTTTTGAGCATTTGCATATACTTCCCAGTTGGCGATGAGAGTCCCGCACCGGTGAAGGGTCATTATTACATATGCTTCCCGGTAATCGATGAGAGTCCCGAGCCGGTGAAGGGTCATTATTGAATATACTTCCCGGTCGGTGATGAGAGTCCCGCACCGGTGAAGGGTCATTATTGCATATACTTCCCGGTAATCGATGAGAGTCCCAAGCCGGTGAAGGTATCAGGCACATGTGATTGCATTGCATCATACCGCATTCATCACATCTCATTGCACCGCATACTGACTATTGTGTGTATTGTGTTGTGTTTTATGTGTGCGGTATGTATACTATGTTGTGGACATATCTCAGTTTGCCTATATATTTCTGGCTCGTATCCTGGGCTGCACGCCGCAACAGTATAAATATACGGATCAGGTTGCACGCCGCAACAATATAAATATATAGATCGGGTTGCACGCTGCAACAGTATAAATATATTGATCGGGTTGCATGTCGCGACAGTATGAATATATGGATCGGGTTGCACACCGCGATAGTACGAATACATGGATCGGGTTGCACGCCGCAACAGTATGTATTTCTGATTGTTGATATGTTCGGGATACTCAAAACCTATATGTTCAGTCTACCTTATGACCTTGGTTTTTTATGATTCAATACATGTTTCCAGTTATTATCTGGCTCTGCCTTTTTATAATTTAAATAAGATGGATTTGTTTTACCTATTTTTCTTTTCCTTGGCTAGCTATCCTATTCTTTGAGGTGGCTAGTCTGCCCCATTTATTGAGTCCTTTTGACTCATCCTTGTTTGTTGTTTGTCCTTGTCTATCTATTTTGTTTCGGCAGGTTCGCTCCAGGATTGAGTTTGTCACGTTGTGAAGGAGCGAAGACGACTTCAGCTGTCAGGGTGAGCCAGCTTTTATTCAGGATGGCCACAGTTTCATGTTTATTATTTCAGTGTCATTTTTCTCCCTTCAGGAGGTATTTGTCTTCTTTCGTACTGTTAGATGTCTAATCTGGATAGCTCTAAACCTAGTATGTTGGGTAGTTAACTGTAATTTCTTTTGTACAGCTATAGGTATCAGTATATCTATTTTTTTTTCTAAGCCTTATTTATATTTATGAGTTTGATTTATATTTATTTTCCTAATTCAGTTGTTAAGGGTTCGCCCGACGGATCTAGGGGAGGATGTCGGGTGCCCACACAGCCTTGCCAAATATTCGGGTCGTGTCAGCTATCTACCTCTATCCCTTTGCTCGGCACATGGTGTCCAAAAACTCTCTCTTATAGTACTATGAATTGGTAGTTTTCCCAATTCAAGACCAAATTTGTTTTAACACATCTCTCTAGCACTCTTCTTAAGTTAATCAAGTGTTCATCAAACAAATTTTCCACCACAGAAAAATCATCTATGAACACCTCTAGTATGTCCTCCACCATATGAGAAAAGATTGCCATCATGTACTTCTGGAAGGTTGTTGGCGCATTGCAAAGCCCAAACGGCATCCTCCTAAAAGAGAAGGTGTCATACGAATATGTAAAGGTGATTTTCTTATGATCTTGGGAAGGTGGAAATATAAATATATGATTATATCCGGAGTATGCATCTAGGAAGAAAAAGTGTGTCTTCCCTACCAGTCAGTCTAACATCTGTTAAGACGAAAGGTAGTGGGAAGTGATCTTTTCTTGTGGCATTAATCATTTTCCTGTAATCCATGCAAATATGCCAGTCAATAACAGTTCAGGTGGGGATAAGCTCATTATTCTCATTCTCTACCACAGTTATCCCACTATTATTTGGAACACATTGGACGGGGCTCATCCAAGCACTATCAGATATAGAAAATATGATGCTCGTGTCTAGCCACTTGATCACTTCCTTTTTCACCACCTCCTTCATGTTGGGATTTAGCCATCTCTAGTGTTCTATTGAAGGTTTTTGGCCCTCCTCCAACAGAATTTTATGCAAACACGTTATCGGGCTAATCCCCTTTATATCTGCAATAATCCACGTAATAGCTTGCTTGCACTCTTTCAACTGTGTCAATTGTTCTACCTGAACATCTAGAAAAGAGGATGAGACAATAACACGTAAAGTTGAATTCAGTCCCATGAACACATGCCTGTAGTGTGGAGGCAACGGCATCTTTGGTGGCTCCTCAATTGACGGCTTGTCAGGTGGTGTTGTTTTTTCAGCCAAGATGGGTGGTTCAGACCTGAGCTATCTTTGCTAGTAACCTTGACCTTCAAGATCAAGGACCCATACTGCCAACTTATCTCTATCAACCATATCCATGTTTAGGGGGATGCCTCGAAAGGATCATTAGGATAGTACATCCTATCAAGAACCTCACTCAACTCCACAAGCTCCGCCATTGAACAATTTGCAAACTCGTTGGGACTTTTCAAGTATTTCTTCACATTGAAGATGGCTTTTTCATCATTTAATCTCATTTTCATCTCTCCTGCCTCACAATCAGTTATAGCCTTTACTGTAGCTAAGAAAGGCCTCCCCAAAAAATATGGGGGTCTTTTTATTTACTTGGTAGTCGAGAATCACAATGTAGGAAACACAAAGCGATCAACCTGCACAAGCACATCACCTATAATCCCTGCAGGTTGTTTCAAACTCTTGTCAATTGATTACGGGCTCATAGATGTTTGTCTTGCTCTGCCACGCCCAACTTCTTGTAAATAGCCAGAAGTAACAAATTGATACTGCACCCAGATCTAATTTTGCTCTACCAAAAATGTGATTGCCAATGGTGCAGGGTATGGTTAAATTGCCTGGGTCTGTCAACTTTTGAGCTACGGGCTGAGTCGTAACTCCACTACAAGCATGTGTCAGTGTAACAGCAGCCAAATACTGAAAGTCAAATTTTCTTGACAACAGGTCCTTCATCATGTTGGCTTATCTTGGCATCTCTTTGATTGCATCTATCAGATGAATGTCCACTAAAATATGCACAACATCGACATAAAATTCCTGTACTAGTCCTCCTTTTGGAGCTTTGCCAATCTTTGAGGCTATAGAGGAGACAATCACTTTCTCCCATTAACAATAGAAGTATCTTGCTCAGGTGCCTTTACTGTTTCTACTTATAGTGTTGGTTCAACTTTTTTTGCCTTTGATTTCTCTTCCCGTGCCTGCTGAACTTTCACATATGTTAGGTTAAGAGGTTCATTAATATCTGCCTGACTCGTACATGCTACAAATTATCACTGTTGGCATGTTGAAGCTCTTGTTCTCTGTCTAAATGTCTAGCATTCCTAACACTCACTGCCATCAACTACTTGTTCTCCTGGTCCTTAGGATTTATAATGGTATCACCAGGCAAAGCTCCTTGAAGTCTGTTGTTCAAAGCCTTAGAAATCTGACCCATTTGTATCAACGTTTTTTAATAGTAGTGTCATGTGTCGTCAGCTGCTCTTGTATTTTTTCATAAGTACCCACCAGCTGCTGAAACATGCTTTTAACTTTTGACATGTTGTCATCTTTTTGAACCACTGCTGGCTATTGTAGTAGTACATTCTCTATTGTTGTGCCTGCTGATTATACCCAACTTGCCTTTGTTATGGTACCAATTACCCTTGTGGTAATACATGCCGATATTGTACTTACTGAGGTTGTTGTCCCCATTGTTGTGCTCCTTGTCTCTGGCCAATGTAGTTGTTCACATTGTTGACATCTTCACTATTAGCTTGAGCCTGAGGATCAAACTCATGATAAGATGGGTCAGGCATTGATTGGATAACAAAAGGTGTGCATAATCTATCACTCGTAGCATCAATTATATGAACCTGTTTGGTTCCCATATCTTTAATTTTCTTTGTCAACAATGTCAGCTGAGTCGTCATTTCTACCATATACTCATATTTGGATGAACTTGGATCAACTGCAACTGAATGAATAATTAGTGTGACAGATGAATCCCTTGTTGACCAACCCATGTTATGTGCCATTGTCTCCAACAGTGGGTTCTGCAAAATTTTGGCTCAAGAACTCCCCTCCAGCGTAAGCATCAACATTGGCTTTCAAATTATCGTTCAGGCCCCTGTTAAACCTCTGTCCTAGCATTTTCTCTGGAATCCCATAATGAGGACACTTTAGAAATAATCCCTTGAACCATCCCCAAGCCCTCTTATATTGACTCCAGAGGCTTCTGCCTGAACATCAGTATTTCATCACTCAACCTTGTAGTTTTGTTGGGTGTGAAGAACTTCTTCAAGAAAAACTTAACCCAACTCATCCCATGTAGTGATGGAATATATTAGAAGTGAGTTCAACCACGTCATTTCTTCACCAGTGAGTGAAAATAGGAAAATAGCAACTTAATAACAGCAGGTAACACGAGATTGCTATTGTGTGACACAAACAAATAGGAAACTTTTAAGGTGTTGTTTTGGATCTTCATGCTCTGTCCCATCATATTGACCTTTGTATCCATATCATAGTTAATTTGGTGTATATTTAAAACAAATATGGATATTAAAAAAAAAAACTTGCGCTAACTCGATATTTGAGTAAAATTAATGAATAGAAATAGGAAAAGGTTCCAAAATGTGCCTTTTGATTTATGCGAAATTTCACTTGATTACCACTCCTTTAATAGTGTGAGTCAAATATAACCTACTATCTAATTAGTCACAACATGCTCTTATTCACGAATAGAAAACTTCTTTCAAACACATGATCTTTTATACAATGAAAAAAATATCAAATTTGCAATTGAGTTATGTGAAATATATCAGATTTGCACCAGTACATGGAAGAACAAGTTTAATATTTGCGACAATGCCATCGTCTTCTTTAACATGAAAAACCTCGAGTGATTAGGTCTCTATCCCTCAAGCTCAAATAATCCACTTTCAACTCTTAAATCAACTTAATCTGAATTTAAACAATGATTAATCTCTGTTATATATAAGTCTATAACTGCATTGATGCAATTTCATTATTGTTCTTTCAAAAATTACCGATGGCAATGCAAGAGCTCTACATTAACCTACTAATGCTAAAACAAGTAAGCAGCTCTTAATCATTTACAGTAACATTGTGATGGTCAAGGTGTGTCATGGTGGGTAGAATTTTGATGATGTAAAATGTTAATTACAAAAAGTTATAAAGTTGAAGGTCATGAGATATCATTTGAATGTGGTAGTTATCTTTTTTTTTTCTATGTGTTTTTGGCTTAAATGGTAATAACTATCTAATTTAGGTGATGTCTTTAAGAGGAAAGAATTGATTACCATGGGGTGATTGATTTAGAGGGATAAGGAAGGTGTTAGAGAAAAATAAATCTCGACTTATTCTCCAAGTTTAGGAGCAACTCAGAACAGTTTTGCATAGGTCAAACGTAAATTTAATATTCTGTTATTTGTGTGGATAAGCATACGTATTGGAAAATAATAATATTGTGTACGGGTGAAAATACAATTTGGACACGTGGCAACCAAAGGGCAAGGTTCGGGGTGTTCTCAACGAGAATCACGAATTGACTACGAGGTTGATATGATGGCGACCGAGGCTAGGCCTCGAGGTCCAGATTATTTAAGCCACGAGATATGACCGCTTCGGGAAAGAAAATGGTTTACCACCTGGATCACGCCCAACTACGCCCTATAAAAGGGATTAAGTGGTCGCAACAAATATAAGTTGGCACTTAAAGTCCCGATGTCGAATCCCACAAAGATCACGACTCCTAGCAGTTAGTCTAGCTAAACTATCAATCCAATCAACTTCAAGAGTATATCTTTTGTTTGGTTTGGTTCTTTCAACTACTAGACAAGAAAGTAAATAACACATATAGAGAGAGAGATTTAATTCAAGAGATGGAAAGCATAGGATTGATTTTCCCAACTCCTAACTTGTGCTAAAGTATTGTGCTATAAATTTTCCCTAACTCTTCCTATTGAACAAGTGCTCTAAGTTTACAACTACCCACTTCCGTTAAGTAATCATAACTTTCCTTAATTAACAATTTCAATTAACTAATGCAGATAGGGACTACACTTATGGTTCACAGTAAGGATCAATATTTCTAATACACCGTTTTGAAAACCTAAGCAATGCCTTTGTTTTAGGTTGAAATACTGCTATGTGTTTAACCCCAACTCATGAATCTATTCCTAGTAATCACAAGAATAAAGGGGACAATTAATTGGGGATCCTACCAGTTAATAGCAAGAAATTCATAAACAACATAGATAGGAAGAATTAACAAGGTTCATTCATAAAACAATAATTATCATCACACAAGCATGTGGAGCGGTTAAATCAACCCTAGAATGGATGATTTAGCCACTCATAGTCATGTTCTAAGACAAGAAATAACTATAAATATACAAAACCACAAGAATATGGATAGATGGATGAAGTAGAGCCTTGAATCTTGATCTTCTCTCTTCCTTGCCTCTTTTTGATGTGGAATAGGTCAAAAGTTTTGTCCTAGAAGGTTCTAGGATGTATTTGTAGTTTTATGAAAAATCTAGGTAAAAATAGCTTTTTCCGCTCAAGCTAGGACTTCTCAATTTAAGCGCTACTTGTAACTCTTGATTGCGTGCTGGCTGTGCGCTGGCACAAGCTGGACACTAGGTCTGCTTCGTGTGCTGGGTAGATGCTGGCACAAAGCTGGCTCAAAGTACTGAATGTATTCTCTGCAGGCTGGAGTTGTGCTGACACGACTTTCGCACAAGGTCATGAGAGTTAATTTTCTGTGCTCAAGTTGTGTTGGCATGACATTGGCACAACTTACTCCAACTTCAAAGTTCATTCATGAAACACTCCAAATCATCAATTCTCTTGCTACTTTCATCAAAATCTACACCTACACATTCAAACACAATTATTTAGCTAAATGCACTATCATAATCAATATAAGCGCAAAAAGATCACTAAGATATGGGGTAAAAATCACCAAAATATGTATCTTTTCAGCCAAATATCGTCACCCCGCACTTAGACTTTTGCCAAACCTCGGGCAACTTATACCTTGAACTCAAGATACCCTAAAACAACTCACACAATGACTTGGATTTATATAAGCACTTAACAAACTGCATATGCACTCATTATGCTTTATTCACACGAAATCTATGCCAAGAATATTTAAAAAAAATCAAGTGTACCAAATCAACCTTCCAATCCCATATCAACTCCAGACTCACTCAATAAGTCATGCTAGTACTCACTCTATTCAAGAGACTAATAAAAGAGGTATCTTATCGTAAATCATGTGCCCTTAAAACCAAAACAAAGTTTAAAGCAGGAATTCACTCAAGAGAATGATCATGAACAAAAAGTTCATACATGGATGAAACACTCGCTCTCAGAAAAGAACTCACATGCAACAATAAGCTTGCCCTTGGTGTAGGACTCGACTAATGTCCATCTACTCGGCTAAGATCAACTAGGACTTCTTTTAGTTGTAATGTAGGTAATGGGACGGGTGTGATATATTTAGGTAATAGTGACTAACCACCCCAAGCAATTTAATACACCATAGTTAATTCAAATATTTTCCTCCAACCAATCATTCTTTTACTTGCACAGAGTCAACTTTTACCAACCTTCTTCTTTAAGCACGGTAGGAGCTAATGATAAGGACTACTCTTTATTTTCTTCCATCTTTCAAACATAATTTTTTTTCAATCCATATTTCAATATCGCACAATATTCCAAGCTTTTCTCTTTTTTTTTTAGTGAATCCCTCCAAATAGTATCCTCTTAACATACCCCTTTTATCTTTCTCTAACAACCACAAATTCCTACTCCATTCACTAGCCTTTTAGGCTCATAACACTACAAGCAACTCATAGATATTTAGCACATGAAATAGAAATCCTTTTGCTACCAAAGAAAAGGCTGTAGGCTCAAAAGGGTTAGCTAAGATCAACTTTGACTAGTAACATCTAACTCTGAGGCTTCAAACAAATTGGCTATGAAAGGAATGCCTATATCACTTCCTAACCGAGCAAAATACTTATTTCGCTTTGCACACATACCAGGTAATGATAGGGACTACTCTTTATTTTCTTCCATCTTTCAAACATAATTTTTTTTTTCAATCCATATTTCAGTATCGCACAATATTCCAAGCTTTTCTCTTCTTTTTTTTTTAGTGAATCCCTCCAAATAGTATCCTCTTAACGTACCCCTTTTATCTTTCTTTAACAACCACAAATTACTGCTCCATTCACTAGCCTTTTAGGCTCATAACACTACAAGCAACTCATAGATATTTAGCACAAGAAATAAAAATCCTTATGGCTACCAAAGAAAAGGCTGTAGGCTCAAAAGGGTTAGCTAAGATCAAGTTTCACTGGTAACATCTAACTCTGAGTCTTCAAACAAATTATTTATGAAAGGAATGCCTATATCACTTCCTAATCGAGCAAACTACTTAATTCGCTTTGCACACACACCAGGCAAGTTCCAAATATCAACTATTAAACATGAAGAAAACAAAATCCTCACTCTCACATGGCACATAACCTACTCAAAATGGCTCAATTCCCGCTCTTAAATAAAGCAAACACAAGAAAACTCTTAAGCAAATCTAGAGTCAACATCATGATCATAGGTTTCAGATAATACACTCATCGTTTCTCAAGGCAAACTAGATACTTCCAAAAAAAAGCATGAAGTTCACATACCCCAAATTAAGTATCTATATAAAACTAGTCAAAGTGGAGCTGAGACTATCCTATCCATCCACACTCTAATCCTTAAAAAAAACCTACCTATATCCGGTTCAAATTACTTAATTTGAAAAAGAATCGATGCACAAAGAAAAACCAATGAGAATTAATAGCACAAATAAGAAAAACCCCCACCCCACATTTAAAATCATGCATTTCCCTCAATGCATTAAAAATAAAACTAAGGGTGATAGAAAAACTCCCTGGGGCTCTAAGCCCGAAGAACATCCTTGTGAGCTTCCTTAGGGCACGAGATACTCAGACTTCCTCCAAGCAGGATATCCTCATCCAATCGTACGAGATTTCAAGCACCCCACACTTAGACTTCAAACCAGTCGAAACCTGCTAAACAAAAAAATTCACCAAGTAATATCCTTCAAAACATCACATATTTTTTCATTTTATTTTTTTTAACTTGTATACAATTACAATCACGGGTTACCTCCCGAGAAGCGCCTTAGTCATATCGTGGCACGACTTCAGTTAGTATCAACACTTTTTTCTCCAACTCGAGCTTATGAATTGCCTTCCCAATTGTAACTCAACTTTCCGGTTATGCTCTTGAGGTGGCACAAGTTCTTGCATTCCAAAAACTAAACATCTCCTTTTGCGCGTAGCCGCTAACTCAGGAGTATCTTCAAATTGTCGACTGTGCTCTTGACCAAGCACCAAATATACCATTTTTTAGACCTAGGCTGGCAAACAACGATTGTCATCTTGCCTAGATGGTAGTGAAAATTCCATAGTGTAAGCAACATACACCTCATCCTTCAACTCTTCCACTGGCTCAACAGGATCAATTTCCATGTCTCTTAAAAATTAATACCATTACCGAACCAATAACCATTATACCGACACCGTTATGCTTATTGGTAACGGTAGCAGTTCGGCTATTGGTACCGGTTCGATTTTGCACACCCCTAACTTTCAAAAATGAACCATAATGATGCAAATTAATATTAACCATTGAGTATGTTGATGAGTAATAGTACCTACTGCAGGAAAACAAGATTGGAAAAGTACTCGGTATCTAACCTAAAAAATCCTACAGCCGAAATGATCAGAGTAGATTATTGATAATCTAAATAAAGTACAAACTGCTTATATAGAAAAAAATACGCGGAAACAAAGACTTCGAAAGTTTTCTTCCAAAGCCTGAAAACAGGTTTACTTGCAAATGAAACTTTGGAATAAAATTGTATCTAATGTCATGTTGAAAAGTGTCTAGAATGTGGTGCAACCCACTCACACTTTGATTCATTACTCACACTCTTTCTGGCATGATTTAGAGTTAACTAAAATTTAAGCTTCAATTTTATTGTTTGACTTTAGTGCCACATCTTCATCATGGCATATTCCCGCACCATATGGCTAGATGGTTGACTTTCAACCCCTATCTTCTCCTGTGTGGGAAAACATATGCCACCTATTGTTATGGGGATACGAGTCCAGCTGGCGAGACTAGAGTTACCTTACAAGTTACCGAGCGCTAAGGATATATGCTCGCTCCTAGAGCCAACGACCGTTTAAGCAGTTTGGTCATAGGGCGCAGGGCACATATCCCGTTGCTTAGCGTTTACAGTCTCCTAGTTAGGGTTTAGTATACCACCGCCTTGAGTTGTAGGCCCATAGCCCTATTAGTACTCGTATTTTAACTTATTTAGGACTGGGTATCACTACTATAAATACCCCTCCTTATATTGTATTGTACAACAGACGACTCGCCATCAACTTCGGCTACTCTCAAGGAATAGAATTTACTTTGCTTTCTCCATTATCTCTTGCTTATTTACTGGTGTTTATTTTTATCAAATTTACTTACTTTTTCATCATAATTTACCGTATTGCTTGTGACGTCTTTTCATAATTAATTATTTAACCTAGACGTATAAATTTAGGCATAAACAGTTTGGCGCCCACCGTCGGGCCCAGGCCGTTGTAGGTATCCAATGAAGGAAAAGGCGCAATCATGTCGGACAACGGTAGAATCATTTTGAAGAACACCATAGACACAGCAGAGGAGTTTGCGAAGGATATCAGCGATCCCAGCATACAACAAAAGGATCCTGTCGAGCAGCCAAAGGATTCTTCTCATGAGCCAATCCCTAGTGCTAACGATGGAGAAGGCGATCAACCGCCAGGAGGTAATTCAGAGTTCAGAGGTTTCCTCCTGGATATCCTCAAAACCTATGTCTGAGAGGAACTCGAACAGCATAGCTGAAGGGATATCCCAGATATTGGGAGCAATGTTTTCTGGCTCGTCTCAGAGGCCATTATCCCCGTGAAGACCGATGCCTACTGACAACTCACCAGCATCAGTTCCCAACTGTAGGCTCAACCTGGATGCTGCCCCTGGAGGATCAATGACGATCAATAATCAAGACCTTAAGGGAGCCCCTGTCATTTAGGACCTCATAAAGGAGATGAAGGCCATCCACGACAAGATCGGTAACGTGTCGGGTGCTCCACCTCGAGTTACCATGGTAGATGAGCTGAAGTTCCACAAAAATTCTTACAAAGAAAGCGCACCACCGCTCCGCATACCAAATCACTTCTGCTTGCCAGATAACTTGAAGTATAATGGAATGACCGATCCGGACGAGCATCGCTTCTTAGTATACGGCTGTGAAGAATAACGAGATTACTGATGAAGAAATCTAGTCTGCTCTAGTGAAAAGATTTGGTTCAACCCTGACCAACAGAGCCCTTGCTTGATACACTCAGCTACCAATTGGATCTATCGAATCATTCACTCAAATGCACGACCTGTCCACAAGTGGGAGAAGCGTATGGAAGACATCTTCAAAATACGACAACGTGACAACGAATTGCTGAAGGATTACCTCGATGGATTTCAGAAGGAACGCATAGGGCTCCCTCCAGTCCCTAACAATATCGTTGTGGTAGCCTTCGACAAAAGCTTGAATTCAAATAGATCTTTAGCTACCCGAGAATTGGAATGTTTTTTACTCAACACCCAGTATCCACATGGAGTACGCTACATCAGAGGTATATTGAGAAATTTTGTTTGGAACCAGACCATTCTCATAACCCTGAGGACGAGCGAAGGAAGAGACCAAGAAGCCCGTCCCTAGAAGGTGAGGGGGGATGGTAGGAGGATGAAATCGAAGGTTAAAAACTAAGCGGGCTCGGGCGTCGGAATAATTATTGCGCATCCGAATCCCAGGAGAAATGAACTGAACCCCAGAATTTCAGGGACTTTGATCTTCGTGTCAATGATATGGACCTAGTCGCCAATCACTTTGGTAAACTAGGCCCCAGGGTTTGATGTCCACCTAACACGAAAGGATCTACAGGGAGAAACACAACGCCCTATTGCGACTTTCATCGCAGCGGAGGCCATGCAACGGTCGATTGCAAAGCCTTGATGATCAAGATTGAACACTTGTTAAAGGAAGGACATCTTAAAGAGTAGCTGGAAGAAGGGATCCACCATTTTAAAGGTTTAGAGTCTGAAAATTTGAAGACCATCAATGCAATCTTTGTGGACGAACAGCCGGACACGGCCCAGAAGAACGCAACGACTGGGATAATATTCAAATCCATCTGATTCGACCTCGAGAAGCAAGCAGACCAATAAGGAGACCTCGTTGCACTTGTGGAAGTATCCGGTGAACATATCTAGCAGGCTCTCATTGAACCAGGGAGTAGTGCTAATATTATCCGGGGGGAAGTGTTACACAAACTCAGCCATTGTCCTGAAATATCCTCGAGTACTCAAAAAATAATTAGTTTCAATAGAAAATGGGAAGCATCCCCTAGAGAACTAGCTCTACCGATCCATATACCGGGCGTGACGAGCACAACTCTTTCTAGGTAATGAATTGCAATCTCCCGTATGATAAAATACTGGGACGGCCATGGATACACAACGTCAGGGGAGTGCCCTCAGCATTTTATCAGGTCTTAAAGTACCCGACCCTGCACGGGGTCGCCGACCTAGGAGGTGAGCGGCTTCTCCCCGAGGAATGTCGCCTTACCTCATATGGGATTACATCTTCCGAGTTGAGAGTTATTGAGGCCTTAGAGCATTTGGTTAAGGATGAACTAAGCAGGCTGGGGGATTGATTGTAGTTGATGGAACAACTAGTCCCGAGAGCAACCGAATTGGTGTGTCGTCTCTCTAAGGTGCTATAGAAGCAAGGAGGACCCCTCTAGCTGATATTATGTTATTTAACGATGGCCAGGACGAACATCCAACTCCTGCAGATTCCAGTGATAACCGAGCCAGAGACAGGTGAGCACCTACTCTTATACATTTTAATATCTGCGATAGCTTGGAATGTGGTCCTTGTACGAGAAAGAACGGGCAGGAGCTTCCCATAAAGTACGCCAGCAGGATGCCACAACGCATAGACAAGTTCTTGCTCTTACAACTCCAGTTCATAGCAACTATGGTAATGGCCACACGAGAGTCGCACTCGTACTTTCAAGAACACTCGGTCAGTTTAGTGTCTTCGACGCCGGTGCGATCCATTCTGTCTAAGCCCGGTTTGTCGAAAGATATGGCAAAGTGGGCGGAAGAGTTGGGAGAGTACGAAATCATCTATCAACTGCGTACATATATCAAGACACAGGTGTTAGAAGGTTTTACCTCAGATTTTGCAGAAGAATTGGAACTGAAGGCTGAAGAGTCACTCAGGAATAAAGCAGTAACTGAGTACGACCGTTGGGAAATTTGCATGGGAACGAATCCCAATAGGGAGAAGATACGATCTGTGGATCAGAACACCGTCTAGAATGGTCTACCATCAGGCCAGAAAAGCTGATGGCGACGATGCAGAATGTGAAGCCATAATTCAAGCCCTTGACTTAGCCTACACACTGGGGGCCAGAGAGATCAGCCTGTACAACAAATCTCAGCTGATGGTTAATCAACTAAGGAAAATCTTCGTAGCTGAAGACATCTGCGAGCCAGATCTAAAGAAGAAATTGAGAGCAATCCTGAAAATTTTCATGCGTGGGAATTCATCCACCAAGAAGAAATCTCAGGACACGCCAAAGCATCAGAAGGCCCGGACGATTGGAAGACGATAGTTAAGCTAACCCCCGCAGGCCTGATGAACCTTGAAGTTCCAGATACAGGATTCTTCGCAGGGCAGCGTGATGCGCTGGTCAACTATCTGAGCAAAGGAGATCTTTCTGAAGACAAGTCAAAAAGCATTTACTTATGGAAACATGCGGTTCACTATTGCTTGATCGGCGAGTAGCTGTACCACAGGGTCATCAATGACCCGGGGGATGACTTTCAAGGCTCATCACTCTTAAACAGGGAAGCCCAACCGAATAACCCCGAATCTTTCAAGGATCAAACATGAAGTACCTTTGTTAAGGGTTTTCACCCACAGCATCACAGGCCCCGCGCCTCCTCTATCAATAAAACTACTATCTTACTTAGTCAGTTTTACTCATTTATTTAGATCCATCTACGACTAAACAATTCATAGCCCTTGCCAGACCTAAGTTGAGGTAATACACTCACTTTTCACTATAAAAAGTAGAGTACACTACTCGCTTAGAGTTACACCACGTCTAACTCAGCCACTAGGCAATAATCGAGCGTTGATCTCGTTAAATCAACAATCGCACCTGCACGCTGATGGGGACGCTTGTCCACGTAGTGCCATAAAGTCTTAAATACTCGAGTAACTAAGCAAAGACGTTTTGTCTCAAAACGAAAAAGGACCGTTTCCACCTGGGCTAAAGTCGTCCCATTGTGGGCACATACAACAATCTGCTATAGATGCAATCTAGCCGCTATTTATCGGTGCACGACGGACGTAATTGCTAAAGGAAGGCACACTGACACACGTTCTTAAACAACTAGATCAGTTAGGACGATCGGAAGCTATCTAATATCTAGGTGCACAAACGTACTGCTTGGTTACACTTTATGAAATGCGTAATAACACAAGTACGTATGAAATATTGATGAACATTCGTTTCATTAATAACAAACAGCCCGTAGGCTCACAATATACATTTAGTTCTTCCTGAATATAATATTTGTTTATAACAATTATAGAAAAAAACGGAAAGGGAAGACTAAAAAAAAGAGCTCCTCAGGATTAATATTGCTGAAAAATCCTTCATCTAGATTGTAGCTACATGCCGTAAACAATTCGGAGTTCTTCTTTTCTTTTGACAGCCTAGGATATGTCGGCCCGAGCATTCTTTCAAGGTATACGGCCGCTGGTGCAGTCAAAGCCTATTTGCTTGATCAAAGCAAGGCATACCGGAAGCACCTGAGTATAGGCCTAACCTTCCCCCATTTTGTTCGTTGAACTTAAAGAGGAACTAGAAGACTATCAGCAAAGCTTGACCGTCCGCTTCAACCTTAACTGACAAAACTGGAGTGCACAGCCCCACAAATCTTCAAGCGCAAATAGGAGTTTGCCGACAGCAAAAAGGCTTGAGCTGGGAACCTACAATAGGGGAGCCTCTTCCCTCGAATATCTCACAGTCAACGGCCGATGGAGCGTTATAGTAGCGGTATAGTTGAACCTGATAACCAAGGTGAAAACCATGAACTGCGAAGGATTCCGAAGTTCAATGAAACCTGAATCACCTGTTACTGTGAAGCTATATCTTCTTTCCTACCATGAAACAGAGTCAGACAAGTCGGCTTCAACCGTACTCTGTCAAAAAAGCAACCTAAACACCAATGAAATCCTGGCAGAGAAGCCTCATGACAGCTGAAAGGGCTAAGCATCCTGACCCTCCATGACAAGAAAAATATCACAGCAACTGCTGTGTTGGAAAATGAGCGCACCGTAATCAGCGCACGTGAAATAATGAAAACATCCAGAAAGACATCATTATCCCAATCAAACTTCATGACTCGGGGAACTTCATTCATTCTCTCATAGATGAAGAGAAAAGAGAAGATAACTGCGGATGAGTTTCCTCCTTCATGCAACATACATTTGGAACAAAAAAGGTTTTCTAAGAATATCAAACCAGGGTCAAAAGCAAACATTCTTAAAGAAAAGCTTCTCAATATCATAAGAAGTTGCTGAAGAAGAGAATTATTTTCTGAAGAAGAGTTGTGATTTTCCTACTGTCGTGAAGTCACTATTTATAGGTAGAAAGGGATAAGGATGAGGTACGAAACGGTCACGCATAATTATGACTTGAGATATGAAATGATTTGGAGCAGTTAATGGCAGTTCCTGAAAAGGTGTGTAAGATCGGTATCCGCCAACCAAAAGGAAGCACACGAAATTCTCGGAGAGTTCAATATCATTCTTGGTCAAAGAGATTGCAAGTCTCAAGGAGTCAGTGAGATACCTTTTCACATCATGCCACTTTTACTTCCTGACTGCTTGCGTCAGCACTCAGCAAGTGGGGGGACTAACTGTGTGGGCAAAAAATACGCCACCTATTGTTACGGGGATATGAGTCCAGCTGGCGAGACTAGACTTATCTTACAAGTCACCGGGCACCGAGGATATACGCCCGCTCCTAGAGCCAACGACCGTTTAGGCGATTTGGTCACAGGGCGCAGGGCACACATCTAGTCGCTTAGGGTTTACGGTCTCCTAGTTAAGGTTTAGTATACCATTGCATTGAGTTGTAGGCCCATGGCCCTATTAGTACTTGTATTACCTTATTTAGGATTGTGTATCACTACTATAAGTACCCCTTCTTACATTGTATTGTACAGCAGACAACTCGCCATCAACTTCGGCTACTCTCAAGGAATAAGATTTACTTTGCTTTCTCCATTATCTCTTGCTTGTTTACTTGTGTTTAATTCCATCGTATTTACTTACTTTTCCATCGTAATTTATCATATTGCTTGTGACCTCATTCATAATTAATTATTTAACCTAGACTTACAAATTTAGGCATAAACACCTCCAATGGAAATTCACGTTTTAGTTTTTAAACTATAGCCATGATTTCATCTTCTAATTCCATGTCTTCTTGGCTAGGTTGTCGAATTTCCAATAATGCAGCCAACTAATTCACTTGAGCTTCTATGCGGCATAGTTGTGCTCTACGTCTGTCCCAAATCTTTTTTAATTTTGTTCCATATTCTTTCTCATCATCCTCAACTTCGATGCACCTACTATTATCATAACATAAAGAAGCACCATCATAATAGGGGCTCGTGATGAATGAGACGTATTAGCACAACCATAATAATAATCAACTTGGTTGCCACACATATTACACATATAAGATGAATCATCACCTAGCCATATGTAATTTCCTGATGCCATAATATGTACAGAGGATAAACTAATAACTCAGCTATCCTAAAAGCTAGAAATACTTCGTGTCCCCCGGCAACGGCGCCAAAATTTGATCACGCCAAACTGCACCCTATAAAAGGAACATACTTAAAGTCCCGAGGTCGAATTTCATAGAGATCACGACTCCTAGCAGTTAATCTAGCTAAACTATCTATCCAATCAACTTCAACAGTATATCTTTTGTTTGGCTTGGTTCTTTCAACTACTAGACAAGAAAGTAAATAACAAGTATAGAGAGATAGATTTCATTCAAAAGGTGGAAAGCCTAGGATTGATTTTTCCAACTCCTAACTTGTGCTAAAGTATTATGTTATCAATTTCTCCTAACTCTTCCTATTGAACAAGTGCTCCAAATTTACAACTACCCACTTCCGTTAAGTAATCATGACTTTCATTAATTAACAATTCCCATTAACTAATGAAGATATGGAGAACTACACTTATGGTTCACAATAACGATCAATATTCCTAATTCATCGTTTTGAGAACCTAATCTATGTCTTTGTTTTAGGTTGAAATATTGCTATATGTTTAACCCTAACTCATAAATCTATTCCTAGTAATCACAAGAAAAAGGGGATAATTAATTGGGGATCCTACCAATTAATAGCAAGAAATTCATAAACAACATAGATAGGAAGAATTAACAAGGTTCATTTATAAAACAATAATTATCATCACACAAGTATGTGGAGTGGTTCAATCAACCCTAGAATGAATGATTTAGCCACTCATAGTCATGTTATAAGACAAGAAATAACTATAAATATACAAAATCACAAGAATATGGATAGATGGATGAAGTAGAACTTTGAATCTTGATCTTCTCTCTTCTTTGCCTCTTTTTGATGTGGAATAGGTCAAAAGTTCTGTCCTAGAAGGTTTTAGGATGTATTTGTAGTGTTATGAAAAATCAAGGTAAAAATAGCTTTTTTCCGCTCAGGCTAAGACTTCTCAAGTTAAGCGTTACTTGTAACTCTTGGCTGCGTGCTGGCTATGCGCTGGCGCGTGCTGGCTGTGCGCTGGTACAAGCTGGGCACAAGCCTTGCTTCGTGTGCTAGGTAGATACAGGCACAAAGCTGACTCAAGGTGTTTAATGTATTCTCTGCAGGCTGGAGTTGTGCTAGCACGACTTTCGCACGTCATGAGAGTTAATTTCCTGTGCTCAAGTTGTGTTGGCATGACATTGGCACAACTTACTCTAACTCCAAAATTCATTCATGAAATGCTCCAAATCATCAATTCTCTTGCTACTTTCATCAAAATCAACACTTACACATTCAAACACCATTATTAAGCTAAATTCACTATCATAATCAATTTAAGCGCATAAAGATCACTAAGATACGGGGTAAAAATCACTAAAATATGTATCTATTTAGCAAAATATCACACCCCGAGGCGGAAAGACCCCAGCCTTGGGAAGGTGATTCAACTTTAGCATGAACAACGCCCCCACGATCTTTGCCCATGAACTTAGCCTTTAATGGGAAAGATCGCGATTTAACCCCGATCTGAGTGTTGAAAGTGGGCTAATTAATGCCGAAAGTGGGCTCTAGCTTATTTGATATAAATAGAAAACTCTGCCCAGTTGTACTCTCAAAGTATTCGTAGTGAAGTCATTTATTCTGTGTTCTTATTTTTTAGTTACCTTCGTTATTTCCTTGCTTTTAACGACTTTGATACATCAAATTGCATGTTACCAAAACAATTTCACTTGTATTATTAAATCTAATTTTAAACTCATACAATTTTGCGCCGAAATCAGGCAATTACATTTTATTGAAAATTTGTGCAACGCATTCGTTCAGGTTCATCTTAATTGGCTACAATGGTAGACAATGCTGATAGCATTTATGGAAATCAACCTCACTCCGTTGGGAGAATTAGCACTGTTGGTGTATTTGTTCCTCCACCTCCTCCGCCGCCGGCTGACCCCTTCTAAGCCGGGTAAAATGATGCTTGGAATGCATACATTATGTACTTTATGTAGCAAGTTCAAGAGAAATTTTCCAAACAAGGCAGAGTTAACGCTGAAATGCGTAGTTCATTGCAAATTATCGCAGAAAGCGTAAGGACCAATACTACGCCCACTAGCACTTTCTAAATTTTATTCCTCCAGACGCAACAATAGGGTGACTTCCAAACGAGACCGCGTCTGGTTGAGGAATGCTCCTCATGGTATCCCGCCTTTTGGAACAGTTCCCACAATGGCAAAAACAAGCATCATGACGGACTTAGTAAAAATGTAAAAGAGTCTTTGAGGCCCAGTTTGAAAAGAGGCTGGAGAACATCCCCGTTGTTAGAAAATCTTAAAGGGTGTTGGAAATCGTAAATTGTAGGAAACAAGCCTTCAAGCTAGAGGCGGCCCTTGCCCCTATTTTGAAACATTTCAAGTTGCAAATCTTTAAGGAATATGATGGCACGACTGACCGAGCTGATCACATGGCTGAATATATGGCCATGTTGAGAGGAAATGATCTAACCCCGGTAGAAAGGGAATCTATGTTCTTAAAGAAGTTTGGGGATCCCCTCGAAGGGAGCAATACATTGGTACTTACATCTACCCTCCGAGTCGATTTCGAGCTTTGATGAGTTGGTTGATCTATACATCAAAGCACACGCGGTGCTCAAAATATCCTCAAAAAAAAATAAGGATGTCTTCAAAATCAAGCAGTGGTACAGGGAGCCTCTTAGAGATTTTCTTGAGCACTTCCAAGCATAGAGAATGGAGTTACCTACAATGGGTGATAATTTGGCTATCATGGAGCTGGAAAGGAATACAAACACAAGTAACTCTAAGGCTGCTGCTGAACTAAAGAAAGACCTCCAACAGTGGCAAGCTCGAACTTGGGACGAGGTACATGATAGAACTTTTTCCAATGTCAGATTGGAGGAGGAAGAATGGAGATTGGTAGGCCAAGG
Source organism: Petunia axillaris subsp. axillaris (assembly GCA_029990575.1). Classification (NCBI taxonomy): domain Eukaryota; kingdom Viridiplantae; phylum Streptophyta; class Magnoliopsida; order Solanales; family Solanaceae; genus Petunia; species Petunia axillaris. The sequence goes on along the minus strand of JARKNS010000001.1, from coordinate 2,280,318 downwards.
CTGAGTATAGGAGTCGCCCCGAGTCATCTCGACGCGTCGATACGCCACGAGGGAACTCAAAGGGCTGATATGACCCTTACACTTCCCAAAGGCAGCATGTAAGCCAGAGGCTCGGAGGGCAGCATGTGAGCCAAAGGCTCGGAGGAAAAGTTAACCCCGCTGCTAACCATAGAATAGCCACGAGGCCTTCTTTAGTATCTAAAGAGAAGTACCTACCCTATTTTCTAAGTATAATTTCAATGTATCTAGTGCTGATTTGGTGAACGCGCTAAAAGGAATAACAAACTAGGGAGTGAGGCTCCCGATAGACATAAGGACGGTTTCCGAGAAAAGGGACCAAAGCCTTTATTGCCACTTCCATGCTGACCATGGGTACCTCATCAAGGATTGTAAGGCCTTATGCCACGAGGTAACCCATTTCCTAAAGAAAGGCATGCTGAAAGAGATTTTGACTAACAAGGGGAAGCAAACTCTTGCAAATAATAGAGGAGAAGGACAATCGCCGATTGCCTATCTCCCAAGAGAATTGTTAATGTAATTATTGGGGGATCGGAGGTGAATGGCGTGAATTTTGCCGCTGCCAAGAAGTTTGCTAAGTTTTCTATCACGATGGAAAAAAGGACTCGAACTGGAGGTTCGGGGAACAAAATTGCATTCAATGAAGATGATTGTGAGGGGATGATGTTTCCCTATCATGATACATTGGTTATAATGTTAAGGAACAACTACTCAGACATCAAATAAGTCTAGATCGAACCTGGGAGCTCTGTGAATATCATCAGCTACGGAAAAGTGAAGAAAATATGGTTGAAGAAGCTCGTCGTCCCGTAATCAACCATATTAATAGGATTTAATAACTCCACCAAAAATACATTGGGTGAGATCACTCTCACCACATATGTAGATGGAGTTATCAAAGAAAACGTGTTTCAAGTGATGCCCGAGGATATGGCCTATAATGTTATCCTCTAGAGACCTTGGACACACGCGATGGAGGTTGTCGACTCTTCATCAAATTATCAAATTCCCTACCCCATGGGATGTTCGTTCAATTCAGGGTTAACAACGAACAAATAGGGAATGTTATTTGGTCTCCATGAAGAGTGGATTCGTCATGAGTGGACCTTCCAAATAGAAACCAACGTGCCTGAGGTCTGAAGAATGAGGGTTTTCGGTGCTCAAAATAGCCTCCAGAAGGAGGTGATTGTTAAGATCCCGGCATGTATTCAAGAGCCTCAAAAATAAAAAGCTAAAGGTTCAACTATTGAAGAGTTGGAATCATTCGCACTATCAATGGAGTTTCCAGAGGGGGAAAGTGTTTGTTGGCTCGAAGTTGGACAGTGAGTCAAAAAGAGCTATTGTTGCATTGTTAAAGTTCAACGATGACTGCTTTGTCTGGTCCCACGCTGACATGGTTAGGATTGACCCAGAAAATTACGACAGATAAGCTTAACGTGGTCCCTCACCATGCTCTTATGAAGTGGAAGAAAAGGCCACACGCTGGGACTAGAAGAAAAGCGGTCGAGGATGAGACGAGTAAGTTATTCGACTACGGCTTCGTGCGAGAAGTCAAGTATCCCGAGTGGCTGGCCAATGTGGTGGTCATGTCAAAAAATAATGGAAAATGAAGAATGTGTGTGGACTACATGGATTAGAATAAGGCTTGTCCCAAGGACTCTTACCCGTTGCCACAAACTCTTACCCGTTGCCACAAATCAATAGGTTAATAGACCCCCACGGCTGGACACAAACTATTAACCTTTTTGGATGCTTACTCGGGGTATAACCAGATTTTATCGAGCCGAAAGATGAAGAAAAGATTTCTTTTATCACTGATCGAGGAATGTAGTGTTATAAGGTGATGCCTTTCGGCCTTAAAACTGCCGGGGCAACATATCAGAGGTTAGTGCGTCGCATGTTCAAGGATTACATCAGGAAGTCAATGGAAGTCTACATTGATGACATCTTGCTCAAGTCGCTTCAATTAGAAGTTCATTTGAACCACTTAAGGGAAGCTTTTTCCATCCTAAGGCAATACAATATGAATTTAAACCTCGAGAAATGTGTTTTTGGAGTCGCTTCAGAAAAATTTCTAAGCTTTATTGTGTCGGAGCGAGGAATTGAAGAAAATCACGAAAAAATTAAAGCAATTAAGGAAATTCCCGAGGTCCTCACAGGAACCAAAGAAGTTCAACGCTTAATTGGAAATATCGCGGCCTCGAATACATTCATCTCGAGGTCATCGGGGTGATGCCACAAATTCTTCTCAGTCTTAAAGAAGAACACTGCCTTCAAATTGACACCGGAATGTAGACAAGCATTGAAAGAGTTGAAACATTATTTTGCTAATGCACTTGTTAGCTTGGATAAGCTTGGAGTTTTGACTGATGACTGAGGAACGGATTCAAAGGACTTGTTCCTTTGAATCACTGCAGCAGAATAGATAATTCATGCAAAATCGTTTAAATTAAGATATTGTTATTTATCCTAAAACTGACATATATCTTGATAATTATGCAGGTCTAAACAGATACGAAAAGATTGCATAACTAAGGGATAAAGGATAGAAGATTCGGATTCTAGAAAGAAGAATCCAATTAGGACTCAAACTCAAGGGAGCTTTGGAGTTCTAATTGCTCAAGACTTCTTGGCTGCTGGAGCTATAAAACGTGGAGCATATCAGCCATAGAAGTGAGCACAAATACAGAGAGCATCGAGCAAAAGCTGAGCAGAGTTATTAGCTTATTTGTGTAATCAGTTAGGTACAGTAGAACTAAGTTAGAACCTATTCCTTAGATTGAATCTTGTAAAAGTTCAAGTCTTAGTTCAATTGTAGTAAGCAAAAATCGAGTTGTAAACTTTCTGGTTCAAGTCGTGGACTTGACACAACTTCACTGATCGTGAGAAAGATCACTAAAAGATTAGAGTTAGTCCTAGGTTAATAAGAGTGAGTCTTGTAACCAAGTGGGTCTTTTTACATAGTGAAGTTGAAATCCTACTTGAGAAGTAGGTCGTGGTTTTTTGATCCCGAGTCAAGGGGTTTTTCCATGCTAATATCTGGTGTTCAATTACTTACAGTATTAATTCCGCATATCGTAGAGTAAAGGAACACATTTTAAGAAACTGGTCCTTAAAACAGTAAAGTGGTGTAATCGTGGGAAATATCAATTGGTATCAGAGCCAGGTTATCCTTGAAAAGGCTAACACCTAGGATTAGATGACTACATCACGAGAGAACAGTGAGGGCCAGTCAATGGTTAGAGTACCTTATTTCAATGGGAAATAATATTCATGGTGGAAAGAGAGGATGCGTGATCACCTTCAAGCAGAAGACTATGAATTGTGGGATATAGTAACTGAAGGTCTCATGATCCCAATGAAGAAGGATGCTGAGGGAAAAGATGTTCCCAAAACCAGGAAGGAATGCAATGCTGAAGACATAAACCAATGGGAAAAGAATGCAAAGGCAAGGAAGTGGCTGGTTGGTAGGCTTAGTCCTGACGAATGCACTAGAATCAGAGGGTATGCCACTGCAAAGGAGATTTGGGATGCTCTACAAGTTGCACACGAAGGAACAAGTCAGGTAAAAAGGTCCAGAGGTACACTTCTTTATGCTGAATATGAAAGTTTTAAAATGAAAGAAGAAGAGTCAATCTCTGAAATGTATACTAGATTTAATGCCATTGCTTCTGAACTAATCTCTTTGGGAAGGGTTTTAACTGTGGAAGATAGAGTAGAAAAGATTTTAACTAGGGTTCTTCCAGATTCTTGGGAGATCAAAGCTTGTGCTATCATAGAAAGCAAAGATTTAACCACCCTATCCTTAGATGAGCTTATAGGCAATTTAAAGACTTATCAACTGAGGAAAAAGGTTAAAAACATAGGAGCACCAGTTAAAACTGAACCTAACCTAGCCTTGACTGCTGGTGATAAAATCATTGATGATAAAGAACTGGTCCTTATCGCTAAAAGTGTTCAGAAATATTTGATTAATAAAAGGGCAATTAGTGGATAGGGTAGATCTACTAACATGAAACAGGCTGGAGAATGCCACAAATGTGGAAGCTCGGAGCACTACATCAGCAAATGTCCAATTATGGAAGGAGAATGGAGGAAGAGATTCATTGATGAAAGGAAGAAGTCTAGGGAACAGGTCCATAAGAAAAGTGGAAATCCCAAAGCACTGGTTGCAGGATGGCAAGACAGTGAACACGAAATAACTGATGATGATCTGGATAAGGATCTTGCTCTAATGGCACTTGGAGATTCAGAAAATGAAGAGGATGCTGAGGTATTTGTTTCTAAACTCAAAGATGATGTAAAAAGCATGCCTAGAGAAAAACTGGTTAGTATTCCATATTGTGCTAAATGAATTTAAATCTCTAAGGGATAGCAATCATCAAATGCATGATAAAATTGATTGTTTAGAAACAGAATGCAAAGAAGAAATAGTTAAAAATGATTTTCTGGAAAGGAAGATTAGCATGCTTGAGGAACAGGTCCTCACACTTGAAACAACTGCTCAGAAATTAGAAAATGTTAAAACAGTTGTAAAAGGTAAAGGTATTTCTAATTCTCATCAGATCATTGCTGAAGAGAAACTGAAAGTCACAGTTGATGAACTGTGTAAAAAAGATGAAAAGATAAGATCTTTAGAAGAAGACTTGGTTAAACCAAAAATGGAACTAAGTAAAACTGTAGAATGGAACAAGTCTTCTGAAGCACTAGAATGGTTACAAGAAAATCATAGTAGTAACAGGAAAGGTATTGGATTCATGAAAGCTCAAAGTTCATCCAAATGGAATCCAAAGAGTAAGTACTTATCATTTCCTGAAAACTGGCTATGCACTCATTGTGGGAACACTGGTCACCTGAAAGAAAATTGTCAATCTTTAAAAAGGGCTGCCCAGAGGAACAGGTCCTATAAACCTGTTCAAAATCCTGTGAAACAGAAGAATTGTCAATCCACAACAAAATGGTATAGTGGAAAGGAAAAATAGGTCTCTAGAAGAAATGGCAAGGACTATGTTAATATCTGGAAATCTTCCACAGAACTTTTGGGCTGAGGCTATTAATACTGCATGCTACATAATAAATAGATGTATGACAAGGCCTTTAATAGAAAAGACCCCATATGAACTGCTTAAAGGAAGAAACCCAAATATTTCTCATCTTAGGGCTTTTGGTTGCAAATGTTTCATACACAACAATGGGAAAGATGCCTTAGGAAAATTTGATCCTAGAAGAGATGAGGGAATATTTGTTGGTTATTCTTTAAATAGTAAATCTTATAGGGTGTTTAACAAGAAAACATTGAAAATTGAAGAAAGCATGCATGTTAAATTTGATGAAACTGACAGTCTCACTCAAGAACAGGTACTGGAGGATGAAGAAATTGGAATGCTGAAAGAGTTTGAACTTAATCCACAAATGCAGATTCTGGATATGAGAAGTCAACTGCAAGGAACTGTTCCTCAGGACAGAACTAAGAAGAGTAGCACTGAAACAGGGGGAACAAATGTTGGTTCCACCTCACAAACTGGAAACGCTACTCTATCAGGAACTGTTCCTCAGCAGAGGACTTCTGACAATGGATTGACACCCAAGCCTTTCAAGTATCAAGGATCACATCCTGTGGATCAAATAATCTCAGATAAGACTGCCGGAGTTCAAACTAGATCAGCAGTCAAGAATCACAATCTGTGTGTCTTTAGTGCTTTCCTATCTCTTGTTGAACCTAAAAATGTGAAAGAAGCACTGAAGGATGCAGATTGGATTAATGCTATGCAGGAGGAATTGAACCAACTCCAAAGAAGTCAAGTTTGGCATCTGGAACCCAAGCCAAGGAACAGGTCCATAATTGGAACAAAATAGGTTTTCAGAAACAAACTTGATGAGGATGGCATGGTAACAAGAAATAAGGCCAGGCTAGTCGTTCAGGGATATAGTCAAGAGGAGGGCATCGACTATGATGAGACTTTTGCTCCAGTTGCAAGACTGGAAGCAATAAGACTTCTTATAGCCTTTGCTACATACATGGAATTTACTCTACATCAAATGGATGTTAAGAGTGCATTTCTGAATGGTTACTTGAAAGAAGAAATGTATGTCAAGCAACCTCCAGGTTTTGAAAGTGAACAGTTCCCTGAACATGTGTACAAGTTGGACAAGGCCTTGTATGGGCTCAACCAGGCACCAAGAGCATGGTATGAAAGACTATCAAAATTTCTACTCTAGCATGGATACAAGAGAGGTAAAATTAATAGTACATTGTTTTTAAAAGAAAAAGGTAAACATCTCTTAATTGTTCAAATTTATGTAGATGATATAATCTTTGGTGCTACTTGTGAAAATTTAAGTAAGGAATTTGCAAACTTGATAGGGAGTGAGTTTGAGATGAGCATGATGGGCGAACTCAATTTCTTTTTGGGTTACAAATTAAGCAAACCTCAAATGTAACTATGATCCATCAACAAAAGTATGTTAAGGAATTACTTAAAAGATTTGATATGGATAATGCTAAGGAAATTGACACACCTATTGCCACTGCCACAAAATTGGATCTTAATGAACATGGAATATCAGTTGATCAAAAATTGTATAGGGGTATGATAGGTTCTCTACTTTATCTAACTGCTAGTAGACCTGATATTGTGTTCAGTGTTGGTTTGTGTGCTAGGTTTCAATCAGATCCTAAGGAATCTCATTTGAAAGCTGTTAAAATAATATTGAGGTATCTGAAAGGAACAGGTCCCTTGGGACTTTGGTATCCCAAAGGTGGTAGTTTTAATGTTGTTGGATATACTGATGCTGACTATGCAGGTTTCCTGGTTGATAGAAAAAGTACCTCAGGTATGGCACACTTTCTTGGTGAGTGTTTGGTTTCTTGGGGAACCAAGAAACAAAATTCAGTGGCACTTTCCACTGCTGAGGCTGAATATGTGGCAGCTGCTTCATGTTGCTCACAGTTGTTATGGATCAAACAACAATTACAGGATTTTGGTGTTGATGTAGGAACTGTTCCTATTTATTGTGATAACACTAGTGCTATTAATATGACAAAGAATCCAGTGCATCACAAAAGAACTAAACACATTGACATAAGACATCATTTCCTAAGAGACAATTATGAAAAAGGCTTGATCACCATAGCATTTTGTCCCACTGAAAAGCAAATAGCTGACATTTTTACAAAAGCTCTAGGTAGAGATGATTTTGAAAGAAATAGATTGGAATTAGGGATGATTAAATTCACATAAATTCATCAATGCTTTCTTCATAATTGGCTAGAAAATTGCTCTTAAAATGAATTCTATTCAAGTCATTATGAATAATTCAGTCCAGTTTAATACTTAAATGTATACTCTTATGCCATATATCTTATTTAGAGTTGCTAAAATTGAATGATGTTACCCTTATGCTCTTAGAATTTCAGATGATCAAAATGTTGCAAATTGGAAGGACGCTGAATTTTTGTGTTAAACTCAGGTATGTACTCGTTATTATTCAGTTAATTTAGAAGTATAAAGGCTATAGGTAACTTGTGATTAGGATAAATCCCACTAAGTTTCCTATCCATATCCAAATTGCAAAAGAGTCCCATCGGAGGAACAGTTCCCACTCTGAAAAGGTAACCTGGCAGCCTAACAGCTCTTTTTCTCTAGGAGACTCCCAAGAGTCCTTAACCGTTGCATGTTGTGCTGAGGTAAGTTGATCGTTTTTTACTCTAACTCCACTACCTAAATCACTCTATAAATATACTTCTTCTCCCCCATTAATCATTTACCTTGTTCATCAACTAAAATTATCACAATTTCATAAAGAATAGTCAATTATTTGTTAATTCGAATTGCAAGATTGTCTCTTTCTTCTGATAATTCTTCAACTGCACCTATTGCTGAACAACCACAAAATCTCCTTCACCCATGGAAACCACTGACCTAAACCCTGAAATTCCTGCACCAATCCCAAAAATACCTGAACCTGAAATTCAGGGGGAAGGACCAGTTCCCACGGCTGAATCAATTGCTGAGCAGATTGAGGATTTATCACGTGCTATGGTGTTGTATCAGTATCAGGTAAACTTCACCTACCCTTTGAATGTTGTGATAGACGAGGAAGAAAAGGGTGAGGGGTCTGAGGCTGCTCTTGAGGGGGAACCTATTAAGAGGTTGGAAGCACCCATGCATGGGTCATCGGGGTCTCCAGAGGCTGCTTTTAGAGCACCCATGGAGAATGTGATAGATGTTGAGGAGGCTATAAGTGATAGTGACAGGCCCCTGGTGGATTTGATCAACATTAGGAGTCTGAGAAGAAAATTGGCTAGAAAGGGACCCATTGATGACCATGTGACTGCTGAAATTGCTGCTAAGTTGAAGAAAATAGGTGACAGTTACAAGCTTGGAAATAAGAAGAAAGTTGAAAGTTCCTCTAAGGCAAAAGGACCTGTTCCTTCTGCCTCAACCCCTGCTTCTGGGGTTAGGAGGACAAGAAGTGCTGCAAAAGCTGCTGATGAACAATTAGCTGCTGCCTTAGAAAGGAGCAGAAAAGGGAAAGGAAAACAGGTTGTTGAAGAGGAAGAGGTGGAGGATATTGATCTTGCTGATTTTTCTGAGGATGATGAGATGGTAGATGCTGAGGAGGTTGTGCCTCCGTCCAAGAAAAGAAAAGTTGCTGAGAGAAGGGTAACAAGAGGCTCGGTTAAAGCTGTAGAGAAGTCTGCTAAGAGGACCAGGTCCTCCAAAAGAGTTGTTGTGTCTGAAAGCTCTGCTGGTGACAGTGATGAGTCCTTTGCTGGAGAAGAGAGTGATAGTGAAGCTGAAGGTGATGAGTCTGTGCACTGTGTTCATGATGACATGTTGACCAAGAAGGTTTTGAAAGGTCGGGTAATGTCTGATGTGCAAGAAGAAGGAATGTTATGGCTGTTACAAAAACTGCATGCTCAGGGTTGGAGGGACATGGTCCTTAAGATCTCTGGTAGGTGTGCAAAGGGGATGGTGCAAGAGTTCTACAAGAACTGCTCCATCAAAGAAGACAGGATTACTACCTCTGTCAATGATAATGTGATCATGTTTGATACAAGCGAACTTGGTGAGCTGTTGGGGATTCCGTTTACTGGGTATGACAGCTATATCAAGAAGGTTTGGCCTGACTTGACAAACTTGCCTACTGATCTGGAGATCACTAGGAAGTTTGCTGAGAATGAAGGGGAAGAGAAACCCAGGTCTGTGCAGAAGAGTGAGATTCACCCACAGCACCAAGTATTATTTGAGTTTGTGAACAAAATTGTGCTGCCAAGGCAGGAGAAAAGAGGAGTTGCCAGTTTCATGGACCTGGTCCTTATGGAACTGTTGGACACTGAAAAGCAGATCAACTGGCCCAGCTTTATGATCCACCTGATAAAAAGGGTGATTGCTGGGAAGAGAAAGCACTCCTTGCCATTTTGTTTCATCCTGACTGATGTGTTTGCAAAGTTGAAGATTCCCTTGGAAGGGGTGGTGAAGGCGACAAAGAAGGAAAAGTTTGGCTGTGCCACTTTGATAAGCTGCGATTTGCCAGTTCAGGCTGATCCTCCACAGGTTGGTGTTGGGAGGCAGCCATTGAACAACAAAGTGAGGGCACTTAGGCAACAGGTTGCTATTCAGGTTGCTGAGATAGCAAGGTTGGAAGAGGAGAAGAATTACTAGAAGGCAGAGGCCTCAAAGGCAAAGGAGACCAATGAGGGAATGCTCAAGCAGATGTTTGAGTTGCTTAACAAGTCTCAGGGACCTGGTCCTTCCACATCCTGACCACCTTAGCCTTTAGCCATCTTTTGTCTAGTGGGATCTACCCTAGCCTAGTGCCTTAGCCTTTTTTCTTCTTTAGTCTTTGGATAATTCTGTAGTACTTGCTTGTATCCCCTGATTTCATCTTTTGATTTAATGAATTGTCTTTGATGGCTAATATTATTGTCTTACAGTTGCTTTAATTTGATTTATGTTTGCATTTTGAGTTGCTTCAATGGTCATGTGCTGATTAATTCTAACACTTGAGTTATATTTTTTATGCAACCTTTTCAATGATGCCAAAAGGGGGAAGAGTTACAGAGCTCTTCACTGATTGATTGTTTTTGAGCTTAAGTTGTACTTCAGGACATTAAGGTTATGCAGCTATGCGTATGAGTTTGTCATCATAAAAAAGGGGGAAATTGTTAGCTTGGATAAGCTTGGAGTTTTGACTGATGACTGAGGAACGGATTCAAAGGACCTGTTCCTTTGAATCACTGCAGCAGAATAGATAATTCATGCAAAATCGTTTAAATTAAGATATTGTTATTTATCCTAAAACTGACGTATATCTTGATAATTATGCAGGTCTAAACAGATACGAAAAGATTGCATAACTAAGGGATAAAGGATAGAAGATTCGGATTCTAGAAAGAAGAATCCAATTAGGACTCAAACTCAAGGGAGCTTTGGAGTTCTAATTGCTCAAGACTTCTTGGCTGCTGGAGCTATAAAACGTGGAGCATATCAGCCATAGAAGTGAGCACAAATACAGAGAGCATCGAGCAAAAGCTGAGCAGAGTTATTAGCTTATTTGTGTAATCAGTTAGGTACAGTAGAACTAAGTTAGAACCTATTCCTTAGATTGAATCTTGTAAAAGTTCAAGTCTTAGTTCAATTGTAGTAAGCAAAAATCGAGTTGTAAACTTTCTGGTTCAAGTCGTGGACTTGACACAACTTCACTGATCGTGAGAAAGATCACTAAAAGATTAGAGTTAGTCCTAGGTTAATAAGAGTGAGTCTTGTAACCAAGTGGGTCTTTTTACATAGTGAAGTTGAAATCCTACTTGAGAAGTAGGTCGTGGTTTTTTGATCCCGAGTCAAGGGGTTTTTCCACGCTAATATCTGATGTTCAATTACTTACAGTTTTAATTCCGCATATCGTAGAGTAAAGGAACACATTTTAAGGAACTGGTCCTTAAAACAGTAAAGTGGTGTAATCGTGGGAAATATTAGCACTGTTGCTTGCCAAGCCAAAGGATGGGGAAACGTTGTTGGTTTACTTAGCTGTATCATAGGTGTCCGTGAGTATAATCCTGGTTCGAGAGGAGAATGGGAAACAACAACCAATATACTATGTGAGTAAGACACTCCTCGATGATGATACCACGTAACCCTCATTTAGAGAAACTGGCACTTGTCTTAGTTGTTATTGCACGTAAACTTCGGCCCTATTTTCAATGCCACCCCATAACTGTAGTCACTACCTTCCCCTTGAGAAATATACTTCACAGACCTGAGTTATCAGCCTCACACAACCATGAAATCCCAAGTGTTGGTAGATTTCGTGGCTGACTTTAGTGCAAAGATACTTCCCGAGGCAGAGCAAGAGGATTTAATGTCTAAGGGGCCAATTTTGGGATTTGGACTTTTTACATGGATGGGGCTACTAATTCAAAGGGCTAGCGGCTCGACATAGTGTTGGTAGCACTCACGGGGGAGAAAGTGAGGCATTCCATTAGATTTAAACAAGTAACCAACAACGAGGCAGAATACGAGGTCGTAATAGCTGGGCTAGAGTTAGCCCAAGAGCTAGGAGTAGAAAGAGTTGAGTTGAAGAGTGATTCAAAATTAGTGGTGAAATAAATACTCGAGGACTACTCGGCTCGAGAGCCTAGAATGCAATAGTTCTTAGTTTGTGGTCAACAAATGTTGGCTGAGTTTCGAGAATGGAGAATTAAACAGATCCCTCGAAAGAAGAACGCTGAAGCGGATGCCTTGGCTAGCTTAGGCTCCGATGTCGAAGATGACAACTGGGTGACTGATTCGGTCATTCGTCTTCTTACTTCTGCTACAAAAAAAGATTAAGCTTGAGGTTAACCCGGTGAGTAATAGTTGGGATTTGTGTACAAGTTCATCTCTTACTTGAACTTGGGGACTTTACAACCCGATAAGAAGGAAGCTAAAAAGTTAAAAAGTTAGCAGTCCCGTACTCGATGATCAGAGGGCAATTATACAAAAAGTTGCATTGCGGCCCATTGGCTAAATGCTTTGGCCCGGGACAAACTGAATATATGATGAGAGAGGTACACGAGGGGGAATGTGGAAATAATTTAGAAGGAAGAGCACTTGCATATAAATTGCTACGAGCAGGGTATTATTGGCCCGATATCGGCACGGATGTCAAAGCCTTTGTTAAGAGATGTGACAAGTATTAACGTCGTGCTCAAATAATTCATCAACAAGCTGAGCCTCTACATTTGGTTGTGTCACGGTGGCCATTCATGAAATGGGGATGGATAAAGTTGGTCCACTCCCCAAAGCAAAAGGCAGTGTTTGGTTTATCCTTGTGTTCACAAATTACTTTACTAAATGGGTAGAAGCGGAGGTTTTTGCTCAGGTTAGGCAGAAAGAGGTGATTAGCTTCATTTGAAAAAATATCATTTGTCGATTCAGGGTCCCAAGAGAAATAACATGTGATAATGGCCCACAGTTTATCGGCTCAAATGTCACAATATTTCTCAACAAAATAGGGTACAAAAGGGTGGTGTCAACCCCATATCATCCAAATGCAAATGGACAAGCCGAATCCTCAATTAAAGTAATCATTGAGAATATAAAGAAGAGGCTCGATGAAGCAAAAGGCAGGTAGCCCGATGAGCTATCTGGGGTGTTGTGGATAATTCTCACTACGGAGAAGAACAACACGGGTGAAACCCCCTTTTCTCTTGCCTACATAATGGATGAGTTGATCCGCGTAGAAGTTGGTGAACCAAGTCTTCATTATGCTCATGCTATCGAGGAAGCGAATCAGCAGGCATGGGTGTGGAGTTGGATTTGCTCGAATAGAGGGAATAAGCTTTGGTTCGGTTAATAACACAAAAGAGAAAAATCGAAGCTTATCAGATAAGAAAGCTAAACTTAGAGCTTTCAAAGTTGGAGATTATGTATTGAAGGCCTCGAACCAAACAACTAAAGAGAAGAATGTTGGTAAGTTTGTGGCAAATTAGGAAGGATTCTACCGGGTCAAAGTTGTTGTTAGCAAAGGATTCTATCATTTGGAGGATATGAAAGGCAAGCGAAAACCCTCAAATTGGAATTTTCCAATTTGAAGCGGTATTATTTCTAACATTAACATACGTTACCCTATTTTAATAAATTTTTGCCTATGACACTGAGCCTCAATTGCTCCAATTCTTAGGTCGAAATATTCAATCAAACAACCCCATTATCTTTGCTTGACCTTTTCAGGAAGTAGAGGGAATAGAGTACAGTGTTCAGGTCCTCGTTACTCCCACCCGAACACTGGGGGATGGAAGAGGTGGTGTACAGTCTAATGCAACTCAAAGCCTCTCACACCGGGGACTGCCAATGGACCCGAAGACTAACGGTCTTTACACTAGGGACTGTCGCCCGAAGATTAGCTTAGTGTTTTCTATTTAATGCCAGATATCAGCTACTTCTAAATTTGGCCTAAGTCTAGCTACGGCTAGGTTCGATGTAACATTAACTACGACTTATTATTATCAATGAAATAGATTTTATTCGACATCTCTTTGTTTCAATATCTAACTCCTGAAGTTATATTGTTTAATTAATATCGTTTCTTTATGCCTCAGCACGGGAATGAGACGGCGTTCTAAGATAGCATTGGTATATTATTAATTCTCTTAAGTCTTGCAAGCAAAAAATATCCTAAGTGTTGAAGCTGCATATCCGACGAGATAAAAGCAAATACTTATCGAAATTAAAATTTCATTAGAAACGGGCTCAAAGGCCCCAAAAGTTATTTATAAATTCAAGCCCGTAGGCTACAACAAAAAAGAAGAAAAGAAAAGTGCTAAGCATCGGGGTCGTCTTCCCCATGTGAACAAACTTCACCCTCGAAGGCCCCATCTTCATTTTCTTCTTCTTCACCCTCGGCCTCATCATCGCCGGAATCTTCACTTGGAGGGACTTCGTCCATGATAGTTTGAGCTTGAGCCACGTGGTCATTGGACTTTGAAATTTCTTCATCTAGGTCTATCTTCCCAGCCTTGCACTACTCTAGAGCTTTTAGCCGAGTCTGGATTACGGCCCAGTTTTTATCTAATTCAGCTCTATGGGTTTGGTCTTGGACTTCTCTACTAAGGCAGCTTCTTTGCCCCGAAGGTGTTCAACCTCAGCTTTGAGTGTCGCCGTACGGCCCTCCAACCCATTTAATCTTAAGCATGTGTGATGTAATAATCTTGGGCAGCCTTCACATGCTCAGCATTGACTCGGCCCAACTCTTCTTGCAATTCTTGAGCCTTACTTGACATCTCCTAGCTTTTCAGCCGCGTGTGCATCCTTGAGAACTTGCATCTGAGCCTCAAAAGCGAAAGAGGCCTCAGATTTCTGTTTAAGCTCAGCGTCGGCTTCAGTTAGTTGAGCCTTAAGAGCATAAATCTCAGCCTTTCACTTCACCTCCTAGGCAACTTTCAGCCGTCGAAGCTCTTAATCTAGAAATCCTCGTGTTGCATTGACCTTAGCAAATACATAAGGTTTTGCAAAAAAAAAAAGTAAGGAAGAGTTAGAACTGAACGCCAAAATGGAAAGGGAAGTTACAATCTCAATAACATACCCAAAATGGTTGGCAACAGATCGAGCCATCATTGTCCCCGTGGATAATGGTTTGACATGAGCTTCTTCAAGTGGCCCGAACAACTGTGTAAGGCATAAGGGGACGTCGATCGAGCCAGCAAAAAGATTTAGGTCAGAAGGAACTTCGACCCTCATCGTGACCCTCTCAAAAATTGAAGCGTTGTGAGGCTCGGAGTTTTCCCTTGCTGCGTTCACAACCATGCTTTCATCAATTGGAGAGAAAGCAAGTTCAGCCTCGCCTACCTTGGCTATGCCTTTCGCCTTAGCAGCAGCATAGTAAGACACCTCGAGCTCTACTATCTCGACATTCCTAGGGATCTTGGGATCCTTATCACTCGGCTCGTCTCTCAAGACATACTAAGACTCGAAGGCCAGCTTGACGCCGAGCTAAACGTTGTCTCAATTCGGAAGCACACAGCCCGAGCTGGCTTCTTCGAAGCTCCCCTTTTCCTCTTTGGATCTGCGAGATCAGTAGTTGGAGGCTTAGAGATGACAGTGGAAGATTTGGTGATTGATTTGTAACGACCGAGGTGAATGTCATTCTCACCTCGCGAAAAAGGACTTTTGCTAAAAGAACCCTTCAGGGCTGTGGATTGCTTAATAGTTCTAGCCAAGCTCGACAAATTGGCCTAGCTCGCACTAATATTGGGAGCTTCCTTTTCCTTTTTCTTTCCTTTCCTGATCCTTTTCTCTTTGGGCTTGGCAGTAGACGCTTTGCAAGGTAGACCTACGATGAAAATAATAAATTTTCAATGAAGGGAAGCCTCGAATACTCCCTGAAGGAACCAAAAGAAAGGAAACTCACCGTGCCACTTGCACACCCAGCTATTTTCAGCAGAGATGCTCACCCAAGTTCTGTCAGATCGGGTACGAATCACAATTGTCGCCCAAAACCTAATCTGTCAAATCAGTTGGGGGTCGATAGGAACTATATTGGTTGTGAGTAAAATTAGAGTATGAGAAGTGAATCACAATCGAAGCAAGTAAGCAAAAATCGAGAATAAGCAAGTAAGCAAAAATCGAGAAAATGAAAACTTACGGCTGAGGTTCCACTCTTCGGTAAATTTGGGCTCGGTGGAAATTTGAGCCGTCAGAAGAAGAACGTAGTGGTCAGCCAAGCCTCGGTCTCTGGTGTCCTCACTTTTTGTTATCAATGGGTACTTGCCCCGATTATTTAAGGCCATGAGCTCACCCTTATGGAAGGTGGGGTAGAAAAGAGAGGTCAAGTGTCGAAGGGTGAAAGGCACCTTGGCCTTTCTACACAAGATGTCAACACACTCGACGATTCTTTAGAGTCTGAAGCCAAGCTGGGCTAAACACAAATTATTGGTGCAACAAAATGAATTGATCACCTTGTGCACTGGGAGTGAAAATCCCACTGTGAATAGGTAAGTATAGACGAAAGAGTAACCGACTATGTGCTCGGAGTTGCAATTGTTGAGGTCCAGAATACCAACCTGAACTTGGGTCGCCATTGGCAATGCTCCCAAATTAGAGGCACATGAGCCTGGGTGATCAAAGTTTGTGTAGCCTGCACGGGCACATTCCTACTATTCTCCTTCTGAATGACAAATTGACCCTGTAGGGCAAAGTATTTCTTAATATGGAAAGAACTAGGTGTAACGTGATGAGGCTTGAGTTCCATCTCAAAAGGAATATTTGATCAAGATGATTCCCCTTCATCCTTGTCGGCATCGGCGAGTTTGTCTTCTTCATCATTGTTGACCTCTGCAGACTCATCGCGGCGGGCGATGGCCTTATGCTGCCTTGGTATTAAACCCGTCACCTCAGATGTTGCTTCACTATCAGCCACCGGTGGCATAACCACATTTAGTGGGTCTGCGATATTGACTATCTCACCACCAATAATCACAACGGTGGCATCAGCAACCTCATCACCAGAGTGACCGAGTGAATTTTATGCCTAATTGGTTGCAGACATTTTTTCTAAAAATTAACGGCTTCACTAGTAATCTTGGTTATGAATCAAGAAAAAAAAATGAAGGGCTATCGCTTTTTGGTTGCTACAGTGGTTCAAGATTGAAAGTGGAGATAAAAGAATGATCAAATGAGATACTTATAGGAGACAGAATCATCAGTGCCTTGAGAAGGAGGACGAAACATCACGACTGTTCAACAGTCGCCGCGTGTAACGGATGGGAAGTTGAAATGATAGCTGCCTTTTGAATTATTAGGCGCACACGTGGCCACGTCACCTTTCCCGCCTATTCTCATTCCACTCCTCAAGAACTCTGGCAGTTACTCGTGGAGTGGGGGGACTATCTGTATTGGTGAAAATATAGTTAGGACACGTGGCAACCAAAGCGCAAGGTTTGGGTTGTTATCCATGAGAATCGCGAATTGATTACGAAGTTGGTACGATAATGACCGAGGCTAGGCCTCGGGTTCAAGATTATTTAAGCCACGAGATATGACCGCTTTGGGAAAGCAAATGGTTCACCGCCCCGAGGCAGAAAGACCCCGGCCTCGGGACAGGTGATTCAATTTCAGCATGAACAACGCCCCACGATCTCCGCCCATGATCTTAGCCTTTAATGAGGAAGATCGTGGGCTAACCACGATCTGAGTGTGGAAAGTGGGCTTATTAATGCCCTTAATTGTCTCTAGCTTATCTGCTATAAATAGTACCTATTTGATCTTGTATAATTATTCATAAATATAGGCAAAACTCAGCCCAATTGTACTGTCAAAATATTCATAGTGAAGTCATTTATTCTGTGTTCTTATTTTTCATTTTCTTTCGTTATTTCCTTGCTTTTAACGATTTTGATACATCAAATTGCTTGTAACCCAAAATAAATTTAATAGTATTACTAAATCTGATTTTGGCTCATTCAATTCGTTAATGAATAAGAGCATATTTAATTAGGCTAATTTTATAATAGCAAGCGTGTATGTACCTCAAACTATAAAAGGATGGCAAATCCAGTGATTTTCGCTCGGGCTTTTATAAGTTCAAGGCCAAACTTGGTCATTTCTCCATGAAAATATTTGACATTTATCGATATATTGATTAAATAAAGTTACATATTCTTATTGTAATATAGTTTGTAAAAGTTAATATTTCGTTTATGTAAACATGACAATTTACTTTTTGGGGTATATCGAACGGCAGACTCCCGCGTGCATAAAGTGGGCGAAGACCTCATCAGGAGTAACGGCATCGTTATCTGATGGAATTATTTTACCAATGCGAACTGTCCCCATTGGAAATGAGCGACTCGTGCTAAAAATATCAATCCATTTTTTGGACTAGTTAGTCCTACTCCCACCACCCTGGAATGCTTGACATACAATAAATTTGTAGCTTCATGGATATATATATATATATATATATATATATATATATATATATATATATATATATATATATATATATATATATATATATATATATATATATATATATATATATATATATATATATATATATATATATATATATATATTTGACCCGTAGCCACTATTTTGGAATTTAACTAAGATATAGCCTGTAAATATTTGAGTCATAGCCACTTTTTAAGATTCTAATTAACGAATAGCATATCTTTGCAACATACTACTTGAGAATATCCATGTTAAAAATGCAGATTCTTTTTAAAAGTAACCAGTATTAGTAGCAGATATTTAGCAAGAAAAATATAGATTATTTGCTTGACCCTAACCGAAAAACAAGAAAATGTCTAATGGACAAAAATTTGATAAATTTTTAAAAAATATTTTTGTTAAATAGACTAAAATAATTGCCATATAAAATCGACAATCAACACCAACGTACCCGGTATTATCCCACAAATGAGGTCTGGGGAGGATGAAATGCAAACCTCACCCTCACCTAGATGGAGATGTTGTTTTCATAGATGCTTGACTAAAGAAAATATTTTTGAAAAAAAAAATAAGATGAAAATACCATGATAAAGGAAAAGAGAATACTAACATAAAAGTTAAAGATAATTAAGGTAATTGAAATAACATTAGCAATAAAGACCGAGAATAAATATAAAATATTATAGGAGTATATAAGAAAAAACTAACGCTAATTTAACAGAAAACGTTTAACTATTTTCTAACCCTTTACCCTAATTTTCGACATATGCATTTCTATCTAAGGGTCAAACAAAAATAATCATCACCTAAAAAATATTTACCACCATATATTGGGCCCGTGCTTGCACGGGCACCACGCCACCTAGTAAGTACTTATATCTAAGCGCGCAAAAGTGTCCTGCCTCCGGTTACAGGACCCGATTGAGAATTTGACCCGTAGCCATTTTTTTGGAGTTTAATTAACGTATAGCATGTTTAAGTTTGACCCATAGCCACTTATTTAGATTTTAATTAATGAATAGCCTATGTTTGCCACATATTTGATAATACCAATGTTAAAAATGCACACACTTCTTAAAAGTAGCCAGTAGTGGTAGGAATTGTTTTGCAACAAAAATATATATTCTTTCCTTGATCCTGCCCTAAAATCAAGAAAAATTTGATAAATATTAGAAAATAATTTTTCTAAACTGGACAATCAACAAAAATATACCCAGTATCATTTCACAAGTGCAGTTTGCGGAGGGTGAGAGGTACGCAAACCTTACCCCACTAAGGTGGAGAGATATAAATTGGACAATTGAGTACATAAAAAACAGTGAAGTTCTTGATTAGCCAATCCTTTAATGTACGTATCTAGACTTTAACCAATGATTATTTATCCTAAAAAGTTTTACTTTAGGATATATTGTCCTGAAATTTTGAGCGGAACTAAATTTCATAATGCAACTAAAAATATAAAACAAAGTCATTAGAGCGGTCATAGTCAATATGTATAGAATATATACTTATAATAATTCACATTCTATACATTAAATATGCATGAAAAATATAATAATAAAGTAATTATTATTTGTTTAACTGGTCTAGACGTTATTCAGACAACGTAAATATTTCAAAAAAAAAATACTTTTACTTAAGGTGCTATTGGGCTCGTGCTGGCACCGGCGTACCGGAACTAATATACTTATATATAGGCGTGGTAAGTGTCCCGCCTCCGATTACGAGATCCGATTGAGAATTTGACCCGTAGTCATTCTCTTTGAGTTTAATTAACGTATAGCCTGTTTAAGTTTGACCCATAGCCACTTATTTAGATTTTAATTAACGAATAGCCTATGCCACATATTTGATAATACCAACGTTAAATATGCAGACACTTCTTAAAAGTAGCCAGTAGTGGTAGTAGTTGTTTGCAACAAAAATATATATATTCTTTGCTTGACCCTGACCTAAAATCAAGAAAAGTTGGATAAATATTAGAAAATAATTTTTCTAAACTGGACAATCAACAATAACATACGCAGTGTTATTCCACAAGTGGAGTCTGCGGAGGGAGAGAGTTACGCAGATCTTACCCCCACTAAGGTGGAGAGACATAAACTGGACAATCGAGTACATAAAAAACGGTGAAGTTCTTGATTAGTTAATCTTTTAATGTACGTATCTAGACTTTAACCAATGATTATTTATCCTAAAAAACTTTACTTTAGGATATAATGTCCTGAAATTTTGAGCGGAACTAAATTTCACAATACAACTAAAAATGTAAAACAAAGTCATTAGAGCGGTCATAATCAATATGTATAGAATATATACTTAATAATAATTCACAAAATATACCTGAAATATGCATAAAAAATATAATAATAAAATGATTATTATTTGTTTAACTGGTCTAGACATTATTCAGACAATGTAAATATTTTAAAAAAAATACTTTTACTTAAGGTGTTATTTGGCCCGTGCTGGCACGGGTGTACTGGAACTAGTAGATATATAAACATGATTAGATACTAGGAATATCAGACTATCATATTATGTAGCTATGTAGCGTTATTGGAGGTTCGGCACATCTACTATAAAACACACTTGCAAAGACCACAAATCAAACGCTGTGAGTTGTATTAACAAGTAAGGGATAGTATAACGTAAGGAATATGGCATTAAAGAAATGGGGAACTAACGATTAGTCGTATGGTTTTCTATAACAACTTATGTACCAATTATACATAGCAAGGGGTGGATCTTAGAACCAAGGGATATGAACCTCTTAAGTTGAACAATCATACTGCGTATATATAGCAAAAATATGTGTTTTGTTTATTATATATATATGTATTGGTCGATTTCTGTTCGATCACAAGAAAGACGGACTCATTTATATGGCAATGCACTAATTGATTTCGAAGACATTATGATCGGAAAGAAGCAGCTTCGTTCGAATGTGTGATCGACTATGCAATATTGTGATCGGATAATTTCAAAGACTGTTCCAACGGATAACTTAGGTTGTCCTCATCCCAAATTTATTGGAACAAATTTAGCGGATTAGACGGAAGTGGATGAAGACAAGCAACTGCTTAAAGAGAGACGTGAAGAAGTGAAGTTCTATTAGGGTTGGGAACTCTTGTCATTTCAACCTATAAATAGGACCTTATTCCTTCATTTGGAGGCACGTTCATCTGAACACTATTCTCTAAATCTCCAAGCTATACATTTTCTCACTACCTTATTATTATTTTCTCATCATATCACAATCAATCTATTGTTATTGTCAAAGCGGTCATTGTATTAAAACTTCAGTCGTGGTTTGGTTCAGGCGTGGAAGAAGATTATCTCTTTCATCAAAGCATCATCCTCCGAATCTTCAATACAATAAGCTTTAATCGCTTTATTTATTTATTCATTTATCTGTTTATTGTTGCTTATTTCGTTGTTTGCATGCTGCTTCCATCGTTCAATACTTTCATCCATCATATTCGATCTCGTTAATTTACTGTCGTTACTCTGTTTGTATAAGATAATCTATCGTTTAACCTGCTTGTCAGTATCGAACATATCAAGTGAATTGCCAGTATTGCTTTGTGATCATATTATCTGATCGAATACATTTCTATCAACTGCATTTATTCATCATTGTATCTAACTTTGTCATCGAATCTGGTTAAAATTAAGCATTCAGCCTTAAACGAAATCAACCTGTAATTTGTCTTCGATAAGAAGTTTGCTTGAAATCACGTCATCGTAAATCGCTGATTCATCATTTATTTTAGTTTGTCTGTTTACTTTTGCCTTCGAATTGTTCATTTAGACTTGACATCGTACTTGCATCTTCGAAATCGATACTTGCACTGTCTTCGAATTAAGGTTCTAAGAATCGACTACTCGTCAACATAAATTGTCTGTCAATCGATCAGATTGAGATATAAAACGGTCGCCTTAGACTCAATTAAATATAAATTTAATTGTAAAACCTGAAGTACATTTTTAGGAAATACAATTTGGCGCCCACTGTGGGGTCTAGGCAATCGATTTATTCTGAAATTTGAATCGTTTGATACTACTTACGTTTGCTTTCTTGTCTTAAAATGGCAGATGAACGTAACATCGATGTTACCACCGCTCTGAACGGTCAACAACAGCTCAATCCCAATGACGGGATTCATGTTCCGACCAACGTTGAAGCGGTCGATGAGTCTACCAATCACGAGAAGGATCCAACTCATGACGACATTCCTACTGGTTCACAGTTGAATGCGCCCCGAGGGCGGCGACCCGGTAAGGAGCCCGCGGTCGAGACTGAGTCAGGAGATACAAATGCGGCACTAATCACGTATTTGAAAAGGCATGATGCTCAGTTCGAAATGATACAAGAACAATTGAAGGTCCTGTCTAGCTCTATCGAAAACAGAGCACCCACCTCCCCGATCACACGCCCAGCAAGCATTCCGACTTCGGTTCCTCAGGGCGGCGTAACAGGAGGACTTGCAGCGGGGGTCGGATCTGGAGGATCGGGTACGACAGCCGTGGCTATGAGAGCTCCGGCCTCCATTACGACAGAAGTGAGAATGTTGGCTACGATACAAACCTTGTTGAATGACACAGTGGATAAGAAGTTCAGTGAGATAAAGTCGTTTATGGAGAAATTGCCATGTGTTCTGAAGTTAACGGACGAAGTCGCTAAAAAATCGATTTCAAAGCGTCCGTTTCCAGCAAGTGCAGCCCCAATGCCCATTCCTAAAACTTTCAAATTACCAGAAAGTTTGAGATATGATGGAACCACAGATCCAAGGAATCACATTGATATGTTTTCGGTTGCAGTTCAGGCGAACGACCTGACTTCGGAGGAGATCAATTCAGTCAGCCTTAAGAAGTTTTGTGAAACGTTGAAAGGAGCGGCATTGAAGTGGTATCTACAGCTGCCCGAAAACGAAATATTGAGCTTTGATGACATGGCGGCAAAATTCATTTGATCACATACTGGAGCAAAAATGATAGCACCAAGGGTGGAAGATATCTTGAATGTTAGGCAGCATCCCGGGGAAACTATCAAACAATTTGTGAAACGGTTTAATGATGAGAAGATTCATATCCCGAATCTCGAGGAAAGGTGGGCTTGTTTGACCTTTGCTAATAACTTGCACACTGATTCAATAGAGGCATGGAAGTTGAAGGATCGTCTCAGGGAAATCGATGCATGGACATTCGATGAGCTATATCGTAAGTGTGAGCCAAGGATTAAGGCTGAGGAGGAGGAGTTGCAGCTAGCCGGAAATAATCATCATTATAATCGACCACCACCACGGAGAGTTGAGAATGACAGGCGAAACTACAGGAACCAACGATGGGAGCCCTACAGTTTCCCTCGAATGGGAAGCAACAACCACGAAGCTGGTGGTTCGAAGAATCAGCCGAAGAGAGGGTAGTCGAACACATCTTCGGTTCTGAAAGATCGACCACTACCTCCAAAAGTGACGGAGTACAATTTTTGCATATCGACACCAAACTTGGTGAATCACTTGAAGGCGATGGGCGATAAGGTTGTAAAGTTTCCGGGTAGCATAAAAACAAATCCAAACACAAGGGATGAGAATGTATGGTGTGCATTTTATCATGACTTCGGCTATACAACGGAAGAATGTAAGGTGCTGAGATACGAAGTGGCCAGCCTGCTACAGAAGGGGCATTTCGTCGAATTGTTGACTGATAGAGGACGAAACAATTTTAATAAGAAGAAAGACGATGAGCCGCCAAAACCTCCTGCTCCTAGGAAGACGGTAAATGTTATTACCGGAGGAGATGACGTTTGTGGAGTGACTTACACTACAAAGAAATATGCAAAGGTCTCGTTCACACGAGACAAACGAACACGGGAAGACATGAATGATGAGATTGTGTTCGGGGATTTCGACTTCGATGAAAGGATTCATCCCCATCACGATGCACTTGTAGTAACGATGAGGATCGACGATGCCGATGTAAAAAGGGTATTAATCGATGCTGGCAGTTCAGTTAATATCATACATACAAGGGTAGTCGAACAGTTGCAGTTGAGTGATAAGATCGTGCCTCGCTCAACGGTGTTGTCGGGTTTCAATAATTCGAGTGAAGTGACCGTTGGAGAAATCACGATTAAAACATATGCAGAAGGTGTTGAGAGTGAAACATCGTTTCAAGTGATGAAAGGCGAGATGGCATACAACGTGATATTGGGTCAACCGTGGATTTACGCTATGGGAGCGGTCCTATCGACCCTACATCAAGTTGTAAAATTCCCTACCCCATGGGGAATTCGTGAAATTAGAGGCGAGAAGCAGGCTTCACGAGAATGTTACTCAGTAGCTGTTAAGGATGGCTTTCGAAAGTAGCAATCATAGCTAGTGGAACCCGTGGCCGGAAGCTTCACTACGGTTCCATCATGTGCTTCGTCACAATTAGCGGAATTCAAAGTTGAAGGCGACTTTGCACAGGTTCCACCATGTGTGAGAGAACCGTACAAACAAAAAGCCGGAGACTCTACGATAGAAGAATTGGAAGAAGTAATGTTATTCGATGATAAGCCTGATCGGAAAGTCTATGTGGGAGCAGAACTGGATCCCGAAATAAAAGCAAAAATCATATCCTTCCTCAAGGATAATTCTGATTGCTTTGCTTGGTCCCACACAGATATGGTGGGGATCGATCCTAAAGTTGCCACATACAAATTAAACGTCGATCCAAAGCATCGGCCGGTGAAGCGAAAGAAACGGCCGAATGGAGGATTCCGAAGGAAAGTGATCAACGACGAAGTAGAAAAGCTGCTAATGAATGGGTTCATTAAAGAGGTTAAGTATCCAGAATGTCTTGCAAATACTGTTGTAGTACCAAAGAAAAATGGCAAGTGGAGAGTATGCGTCGATTATACCGACCTCAACAAAGCTTGACCAAAAGATTCGTTCCCACTGCCTCACATCGACAGACTGATCGATTCAACGGCAGGGCACGAAATGTTGAGTTTCTTGGACGCCTACTCAGGCTATAATCAAATTTCGATGGACCCAGTAGATCGAGAGAAGACGTCGTTCATCACAGACACGGGGACTTATTGCTATACAGTCATGCCCTTCGGCCTTAAGAATGATGGCGCTACTTATCAGCGTTTGGTCACCACCATGTTCAAAGATTTGATCGGAAAAACCATGCAAGTGTATATCGATGACATGTTGGTCAAATCTCCGGAGAAGGGAAATCATTTAAGTCATTTGGAGGAGACTATTACGACACTAAGGCGGTTCAACATGAGATTGAACCCGGAGAAATGTGCGTGCGGGGTTGGATCCGGCAAGTTCTTGGGATTCATCGTATCGCAAAGAGGAATCGAGGCCAATCCAGACAAAATCAAAGCAATTGAAAACATCTCCGAAGACCTGACAACGGTGAAGGAAGTTCAACAGCTGACTGGTCGAGTAGCCTATCTCAGCAGGTTTATCTCGAGGTCATCTGAAAGATGTCATAAGTTCTTTTCGGTGCTGAGGAAGAACAAAAGCTTTGAGTGAACACCAGAATGCAAAAAAAGCTCTCAGAGAACTGAAGCAATACCTTTCCAATCCTCCGCTTCTGTCAAAACCGATCGAAGGAGAAATGCTGCTGATCTACTTGGCCGTTTCCGATGTCGCTGTAAGCGCTGTCCTCGTTTGCGAGGATAGAGGTAACCAATTTCCTATCTATTATGTTAGTAAAACATTGTTAGATGCAGAAACAAGGTATCCACACCTAGAAAAACTAGCACTTGCACTAGTCACTGCTGCACGAAAACTAAGACCTTATATCCAATGTCATTCAATATCTGTCATAACTACTTTTTCATTGCGAAATATTTTACATCGGCCAGATCTCTCTGGTCGATTAATGAAATGGGCGGTCGAGCTGAGTGAGTACGACATCACTTATCAGCCTCGTACCGCCATAAAATCTCAAGTTATAGCTGATTTTGTAGTAGACCTTAGCGCTAACATCTTTCCGGAAGCAAAAAAGGAAGAATTGATGATGAGAGATCCAGATCCCGGAGTTTGGATAATGTACACCGATGGAGCTTTGAATGTGAAAGGGACTGGCCTTGGAATCTTGTTGATAGCACCTACCGGCGAAAAACTCAGGTATGCGATCAAATTACATGCAAAAACTAACAACGAGGCCGAATATGAGGCCATCGCTGCAGGTTTAAAGATTGCAAAAGACTTGAAAGTCGAACGGCTAGACATCAAAAGCGATTCTCAGCTGGTGGTAAATCAAATCCAAGGTGATTTTGTGTTCGAGATCCGAGGATGCAGCAGTTGCTCGAGAAAGTACAAAATCTTCTAACTTCTTTCCAGGAATGGAAAATAGCTTAGATACCGAGGGAAGACAACATTGAAGCAGACTCCTTAGCTTACCTCGATTCTACAGCAGCCATCGATGGAAAAATCGACGAAACAGTGGTTCATTTGTTCGAATCCCCACTCTGTCGAAGCATCAAAGAGGTAAACAGCGTTAATCATACTTGGGATTGGAGAAACAAATATTTGTCTTATTTGCAGGCAGGCACCCTTCCCAGTGACAAAAATTCTGCCAGATCACTTAAAGCTAAAGCGGCAAGATATTGTCTCTTAGAAAACCAGCTCTACAGACGAATGTTCAGTGGCCCTTTAGCGAAGTGTGTGGGACCAGATGGAACAAACTATGTGTTGAAAGAAGTTCACGAAGGCGAATGCGGTAATCATTCCGGAAGCAAATCGCTGGTTCGAAAGATAATAAGAGCTGGATACTATTGACCAACGATCGCGGATGATGCCAAAGAGTTCGTTCTCAAATGCGACAAGTGTCAACGATTTGGCAACCTCATACATCAACAAGCAGAGCCACTTCATTCGGTCACGTCACCGTGGCCATTCATGAAGTGGGGAATGGATTTGGTCGGGCCGCTTCCAACAGCGCCCGGTGGGGTAAAGTTTATTTTAATTCTTACGGATTATTTTTCTAAATGGGTAGAAGCAATTGCTTTGGCTAAAATTCGTGAACAGGAAGTCATTAAATTTATTCATCAAAATATTATCTGTCATTTTGGGATCCCGAAAGAGATCACATGCGACAACGGTAAACAGTTCGTAGGAAGACGGATCACTGCCTTCTTCGAAAAATGGGGGATCAAGCGAATCACCTCAACACCTTATCACCCTAGTGCAAATGGACAGGCTGAGTCTTCCAACAAAACAATAATCGAGTACTTGAAGAAAAGGATGGATGAGTCAAAGGGCAATTGGCCGAACGAACTCCCCAGAGCGCTGTGGGCTCATCGGACGACGGTGAAACACAGCACCGGAGAGACACCGTTCTCACTTGTCTACGAAACAGAAGCGCTGATACCGGTGGAAGTAGGAGAACCCAGTCTTCAGTTCGCC
Organism: Petunia axillaris subsp. axillaris; assembly: GCA_029990575.1. Classification (NCBI taxonomy): domain Eukaryota; kingdom Viridiplantae; phylum Streptophyta; class Magnoliopsida; order Solanales; family Solanaceae; genus Petunia; species Petunia axillaris. The sequence goes on along the minus strand of JARKNS010000001.1, from coordinate 2,252,945 downwards.
CACTCCCCCGAAGAAGCAAACAAAGAGGCTATGCAAATAGATCTAAACCTGATCGAAGCAAAAAGAGACATGGCATTTGTTCGGATACAAGCACAGAAACAAAGGGTAGAAAATTATCTCAACAAAAAAAATCAAGTATCAATCTTTTAATGTAGATGACTATGTGCTAAAGATCAAAAGACCGAAGAAGGATGAACCAACGAAGTTAAATTAGGAGCAAATTGGGAAGGACCTTATCGGGTCAAGGCAGTAATCGGAAAAGGTTCATACCAACTCGAAACAATGGACTCCAAGCCAGTCGACTTCAATTGGAATATCACACAATTGAAGAAGTACTACTTTTGAGGTTCTACGGTATCATCAAATCCTCATCTTTTATTTTCCTTTGCAATTTTCATTCTCATTCTTTCTCCATCGGAAGAAGTTGTTTAATCGATTATCTGATTATTTGATACTAACACTTTTAGATGATAGGCATAGTTGGAATCGAATGATGACAAACATCACCCACGAACACCTAAGCACAAAATGCTTCGATCGGGGTCAATAAGTCTGACAAACATTCTAACGTGGTCTTCATCTATAACGACTTTCTCGGTTTTTGTTTTTCAATGACTCCGTTTCAGGTATCGAAATCGTGGGCCAGTGTTCGGCTGCTCATCCTTCACACCCAAACACTGGGGAGGATGGAGTTAGCATGATGGTTATTGCGGATACTGGGGACTGCCCAAGAACCGGGGACTTCTCATCGAAAGGAGAAACGAAATCGATTGAAGACAAACTGGGGGCTCGTTCGAAATCCAACAAGCTCAAAGTTTCAACGTTCACTCGAACTGGGGACTCGTTCAAAATTCGACGAAATTCAAGTCCCCAACGCTATCTTTGTCGAAGTTTTTTAAGACCCAGACGCTCTCATTCAGAGTCGGGGGCTATTTGTTTAAGATGAGCTGTGTGATATGTACACGATCCGTTAGCGATCAAAAATTTATGTGCCTTCAAACGGCCGCATCATGTAATCGATCGAATCATACGATCCAAACATGTATTAAACGCCCATTAGCGGCTCACCTCAATAATATGCAACACTTCATTATATTTTCGACTTTTCACATTTGTTCGACTTGTGTGATCGGTTCAAATGTTAGCGAATTTTACAATTCCAAATTTTTCACCAAGTATTAAATAATTTTTCATTCAGAACTCATAAAAACTGTTCGAAGAGTGCATTACGTGAAAGTGAGACGTCATTCTTCACTACGCACTAAAAGACATTGGGCCCCAATCATATCTCTTTCGACGACTGTTGCTAAACATCAAAATTTTTGAGCGATTAAGTCATCTTCGAAAAACAATACAACAATGAAAGTCAAAAGTTCATTCATATAAAATATATGTACATAGCTGGCCATACGACCACATTACATCGAATACAAAAAACGAATAAATCACTAGTCAGAAACAGATCCATCTCACTCGTCATCTCCATCAGAACCTTCATCGGAGGAACTTGCTGGAAGACCAAGATCTTCGCGGGCCAACCGCACAATGGCAACAGCTTCATTCAATTCGGTAGGAACATCGACATTTCGGTCCAACATCTCCCTAAGGACATCGCGCCTTGATTCGGCGAGGATCAGATCCTTCTTCTTTTCAAATTCTTCCTCAAGATCGCTCCTTAGGGTGGTGGATTCCTTTTGGAGCAACAAGTTCCTTTCCGACAAACTATCAGCTTGAACCCTTAGATCTTCGTTTCCTTTACGAAGGGCGTTCAATTCTTCGAATTTGTCAGCCAATTCCCTGTCTTTACTCTCCAAAGCAGAGTTAAGTTCGGCCATCTTCAGATCGGAATTGGCTTCGTGCTCGCTCAGTTGTGTGTTCAAAGCTTGAATCTGGGATTCTAACTCCGATTGACGAAGAGCATGCTTATTCGTACTCTTATCGAAGTTGGCCAATAGTTCAGCATACTTGGCCTCCGCAGCTTTTAACTTCTGATGCAAGTCCTCTCCAGCCGAAGTAAGATGAATAATTTGCTCGTTCAAGACTTTGGCCCCATCCTGAAGCTGGCGAATCCGATCAGCGGTCTCGATCGCCATTATGCAGTTCTGAAAACAAGTTACAGTTGAAGCTCATAAAAGTCTATGCAAAATAAAAGGAAGAAAATTTTAAAGTATGGACTTTACCCTAAAGGCACCAAAGGAAATCTGGGAAGGCAAACTCAGATCTTCGTGCGTGTTCAGTCGAGCTTGCTCCATCGGGCCAATGACATCGAACGGGAAATCCGCCAGCCGCTTTGGGCATCTAAGCAAATCGACGTTGGGCGGCACTTCTATCGTGAGCGATCTACCACCCCTCTTTTCAGATTCGCCCAAAGCGGCAAAGGCAGCAGCTTCTTCGCCCCGAGAAAGAGGTAGTATCGGATCAGCATGATCCGCACCAAAAAAATGATGACCCCGTTTCTTCATCGTACTTGGATTTCGTCGTCGCTATCGGCCGATCCAAAGCTGGCATTTTCCCTTTCGTTGGATCCCTCTCCTCGAGTTCGCGGTCAAAGGCCTCAATCAATTCCCCTCGATTCTCAGGCACAACGCCCAAAGAAACGAGGGCACCTTCCCTACTAGGCAAGCCCCCTGAGCCCGAATTGACCTCTTCGACTACAGGGGAAAGGTGATAGTCATCAACTGAAAGATCTCCCTGTTCAGCCACCTTGAGTTGGATGGCTGTCTCCTGGAGTCTTTCCTTTACAGGCTTCTTGGGACGCCTCACTAATCGGTCAGACCCCGATTCGTCCCCGGTCTCTTCTCCCTCGATGTCAATAACCGAGGTCGTTCCTTCGGCGGCTTTCACCGCTGCAATTGCTGAACTTGTTCCAGCAATCACATCCTCAATGGTTTGGGGTGTAGCCGATGAACTACCCCCTTGACCTTTCTCCACCACCTTGCGCAAGTATTTATTCTTCAACTCCTGAAAAGATTTCTTTTTCTTTTTCGGGGGAGGAGCGTCATCGGCTTTCTCGCCGCCCTCGATTTCCACCTCCTCGTCACTTGGCTCACCTCCAGCGCCTGTGATGCCTGTAAGAATTTGAAAATTGTCAAAAATTGTCAAGGGTACGAAAGTTGCAAATTCGGTACGAGTTCTATTCGAAGTTACCATGATTTTTGGCTTTAAGCTTCCTCAAAGCTGCGGCCGGTTTCCAAGCTCTCTCGTCGTTGGTCGTCTTATCAAGCACCCTAATCATCCACGGTATGATATCGACAACTTGATCGAACAGGACCATATCGGCTGAAAAATTTGGGAAAACCTTTTAAGAGTTTAAAATCACAAATTCGTTCAAAAAGACATAAATGAACAGAACACTTACGGGTTCGATTCCAAACGCTTGGGAGCAACTCTCTTCCAGGGTCAGTTAACTGCTCCGTAGGAATAAAGACAAAGCGTTGATCCCACCCCCGAAGATCATCGTCGTTGTCAGATATCAAGGCCCGCTGACCTCGTTTAGCCAAATTTATTACCCCTCCTTTGTAAACTTGAGGGGAGTAGATGTTAAGAATGTGGCGGAGTGTCAACTCCACCTCTGCCTTCTCCGCGATCCAACGCATAATCACTATCGTTCTCCATATCGCCAGAGAAAGCTGCCCAAGGCAAACGTTGTACATTTTGCAAAACTCCTCGATCACGTTATCGACCGGGAGAGTAAATCCGATGGTAAAAAGATAAGTCAATACCACGGAGTGATCTTCGACGTGAGTCGCCAAAGTCGATTTCCTTGGAGGGCACATCACATCGATGTCGCCAACCTTCCAACCACACTCCTCTCGAACTCGTGGTATCGACTCTGGCGTGATCGCACAATGTACTAAATCGATTGAAATATTCTTCTTTTTGCTTTGTTCCGTTTCACTTTGAACGCTGACCTTGCAATCGTTCTCGTAAGTAAATCTCTTCGGAAGAATCTCCGAATACGATTTTTTGGGACCGTAATCTTTCACCTTCCTCTCTTTTCGCTTTTTTCCCTTTTTGTCCACTGAAGGGCCAGCAGCAGTGGAAGTCTGCTCCGCCACCATACCGGACTACGGTGGGGCTGTGGCGGCGACTGCCGCAACGGAAGTAAGTTCAGCGTCAACTACGTTTTGAGAAGAGGTAGACATTATCAAGGCGCAAGTTTGATTAATTTAAACAAAGTTCTTAAAAAATCTGGAGCAGAAGTGACGACAATTAACAAAGATCAGTAAGGAATTTCTGGGATTCGCCTGAAAAGTTGGAGAATTTTTCAAGAACTTGGAGAGTTTTTTAGAAGTTGTAAAGTGAGTTTTGAAGTGGGTATTTATAAGGCAAAAATCATCATTGCCTTGGGAACCGTTGAAAACTGCTACCCGCACGCTCTCTGACACGTGCGGCGATGGGAAGTTGAGGCGACAGCTTGACGTTTCAAAGAGGGACACAAGCGTTCCACGTGTTTTCCCGCCTAAAAATTCAAGCCACTTGCCAAGTTTTACGAACACACGACTCGACAAGTGGGGGGACTATCTGTATTGGTCGATTCTGTTCGATCACAAGAAGGACGGACTCGTTTATATGGCAAGGCACTAATTGATTTCGAAGACATTATGATCGGAAAGAAGCAGTTTCGTTCGAATGTGTGATCGACTATGCAATATTGTGATCGGATAATTTTGAAGACTGTTCCAATGGATAACTTAGGTTGTCTTCATCCCAAATTTATCGGAACAAATTTAGCGGATTAGACGGAAGTGGATGAAGACAGGCAACTGCTGAAAGAGAGACGTGAAGAAGTGAAGTTCTACTAGGGTTGGGAACTCTTGTCATTTCAACCTATAAATAGGACCTTATTCCTTCATTTGGAGGCACGTTCATCTGAACACTATTCTCTAAATCTCCAAGCTATACATTTTCTCACTACCTTATTATTATTTTCTCATCATATCACAATCAATCTATTGTTATTGTCAAACCGTTCATTGTATTAAAACTTCAGTCGTGGTTTGGTTCAGGCGTGGAAGAAGATTATCTCTTTCATCAAAGCATCATCCTCCGAATCTTCAATACAATAAGCTTTAATCGCTTTATTTATTTATTCATTTATTTGTTTATTGTTGCTTATTTCTAGAGCCGTCAATATGGGCTTGGCCCGCTGGGCTGGCCCGGCCTGGCCCGTAATTTAATAGGGTTGGGCTATGATTTTTTTAGCCCACGAAACACTGAGGCTTTTTAGCCCGGCCCACGGAAGCCCACGGCCCTTGAGGCTTGGGTGAGGGTGGGCTTGGCCGGCCCGTGGGCTTAATTAAATAAAATAAGGACCAGTCTAAAAATAATGAAACAGAGCTTCCAGTTTTGAATATTTTGTTGCGATTTTTCAGTATTTATATTTTGACAAATATTATATTATTGGTATCTTTTTATGTTTTCGTTTTAATGTTATTTGGAATACGGGTCTTGGAGAATAATAATTTACCAAATGTGTGTGGTTACTTATCAAAGTTTGTAATTTTTTTTTTTTTTTGATTATCTTGTGTTAACAACAGTTAATGATATCTGAAATTGCTCCAGGAATTTTATGAAATTAAGATTCTCTTTTAAGTATGACAATTGAAATAAATTTTAAGTTCGCATTGGATACTTTTTACACCAAAGTTTGTACTATATTTTTGTTTGTTTACATTATCTCCTTCATAAGAATTGTTCAGTTGGATATCATGGTAATATTTGATTTACTTCTAGTATATACTGTTATTAAAAATTCAAAAATCAAACTAACATTATTAAGAAATAATAAATAATAAATAATGGTGGGCTAGCCCGGCCCGGCCTGCAGCCCACATAGGGCTGGGTTGGGCTAATAATTTAATGGCCCATGTGAATTGTGGGCCGGCCCGGCCTGGCCCGGGAAATTGCAAAGCCCACGTGGGCTGGATCGGGCTGGATCGGGCCGGCCCATTTTGACGGCACTACTTATTTCGTTGTTTGCATGCTGCTTCCATCGTTCAATACTTTCATCCATCATATTCGATCTCGTTAATTTACTGTCGTTACTCTGTTTGTATAAGATAATCTATCGTTTAACCTGCTTGTTAGTATCGAACATATCAAGTGAATTGCCAGTATTGCTTTGTGATCATATTATCTGATCGAATACATTTCTATCGACTGCATTTATTCATCATTGTATCTAACTTTGTCATCGAATCTGGTTAAAATTAAGCATTCAGCCTTAAACGAAATCAACCCGTAATTTGTCTTCGATAAGAAGTTTGCTTGAAATCACGTCATCGTAAATCGCTGGTTCATCATTTGTTTTAGTTTGTCTTTTTACTTTTGCCTTCGAATTGTTCATTCAGACTTGACATCGTACTTGCATCTTCGAAATCGATACTTGCACTGTCTTCGAATTAAGGTTCTAAGAATCGACTACTCGTCAACGTAAATTGTCTGTCAATCGATCAGATTGAGATATAAAACGGTCGCCTTAGACTCAACTAAATATAAATTTAATTGTAAAACCTGAATTACATTTTTAGGAAATACAATATACACAATTGAATTATATATACACAATTGAATCATGATACAACGACATCTTCCAGCCCATCGGTAGAGGGGGTCAAAATATGTTTCAATTCAAAAGTTCATATCCTAAGTGTAACATTGTAGTACTGCATCTGTTTCAGTTTATTTGGCAAAATTTCCTTATAGTCTATTCCAAAAATCAGTGGCGGATGTAGAGTACGTATGAGTAGCGGGTTCGGCAGAATCCATTAGGTTTTGCGCAGACAGTATATTTATATTATAAAAATTATTAAATATATACAAAAACCAAGTCGATAACCCAGTAAGTTGCTCTTAAGATCATTTTCTAAAATTTAGAACCTATAAATTTAAAATTCTAGATCCGCCTCTGCCAAAAAGTATAACAGCTTGCTAAATATTTGGAAATAACTTAACTTAAAATTTCACTTTTACCATTAATGAAATAATTTACAATACAAATATCTATAGTTTGTTTTAGAACACAAGTCTCAAAAGTCTTTTTTAGACTCAGCGCCAATTCAAACTTTGCCATATAAAATGAGACGAAGGGATTAATATTTTTTGAATCCCCTTCTATTAGTATCCAGCTCCGCCCCCGCAGAACGCTTACAAGTTTTATGCTAGATCCACACAGTCAAATTTGAGATTTTTCCTTGGATTAGTACCAATTATCTTCACATGTTACTAATATACATCATGTCTGAACATGTGGATATATGGCTTTCTAATTGTAAATCGCTTTCCCGAAGTACAATCTAATCCTTGTAAAATTCATAGTCAATTTTCTAAAGCACTTTCCTGAATCTACTTCATAAGCAAGCGAATACTAGATTTTATGCTTAGGAAGTAAAAAATGTAGTGGGGCACCTCAAAATCTTTGCATCCCATCACCAATTTGCCATCAATAAAGTGACAGAAATATTTTGCTTTCCTTGCCGTAACTATTGATCACAAGATTGTAATTTGCTGAATGTCAAAAGAATATACATAGCACTAAGGGTGCATGTAAATTAGTTCATCATCTTTGCACTCTCTTATCCCTATTTCCATCACCTCACGCGATGTCGACGGCAATACATCACAGCACTGTCTTCTTGGTGATAACAACTGTAGATAGCATCAGACCAAATATTTCAGAAGTTATAGATAAAACAGTACCTAAAAGAGTATGAATGTCAAAGATATATAAGCTTAAGATTTCATGTATGGACACTAAATTTACTCATTATAACATTGAAGTTTCAAAATTGTTTTTGACGCATTAAAGTAACCAAACATTACCATCTTTACTTATAACGACAAAACCTATTCATAAGGTGAGACTTTGCTATAAATAGTGTGAAGTGCAGTTATTTAATGTGACCAAAAGTAGTTTTGTGACTTTATTGTCAGAATGGTAAAGTTTAGTTACTTTAAAATGATAAAATATAGTTTATCATTTTGTTGTCATAGTGTATAAATTTCAGTTGACCATTTATGAAATTAACCGGAATAAGTAAGATTAATAAGCTCGAGAAGTCGCACCTGTTTTCTGTCAAGGTCTAACTTGTGCGAAATCACTCTGATTTCTTCAAGTTTTCTAGGTGACACCATGTTGATTGTGCAGTTTTCAGAGGTCTTCTTCTTGTAAATGGTCTTGATTGATCCATCACTTCCAGAAGAAACATTGTGTAAGAAATAAATAGGTTGTCTTTTGCATGAATCAGGTTCATATGGTCTTGTATCAAAGTCATAATGTCTAGCCAAATCACCTTTCTGCCAAGGGAAATAACTCTCTTGTATGCGCTGAGCATCAGGCAAAAACACATGGTACTCAAAAACTTGAACAGCGTATCCCCACGACACTGACACGGTCCATGTAAACCAACGATCGTAGCATACTGTCTGCTGCAAAATTCGATGGGGATCGAATTTTGCAGCATCGTACAATTGCTCCAGTGCTTTCATCTTTGTCATATTGGGGAAGATGGCATCATTCATCTCCATATGATGCAGTGATACCAATGGTCTAATGGTATGTGCTGCCAACACTCCAAACATATTTCCTCTTACATCAAGCTGGTAATTCAATTCCAGAAAAAAAGAAGAGCAAACAAAAAATTCCATCACATTCAGTTTAATAACTGAAATCAAAAATTTAAAATTGCTTAGATTGTCAAGCTCGCTTTATTCATTTTGTTCTATTTTATTTAACACTATTTTCTTTTTAGTCTATCAAAGAATATTTCTATATTTGTAAACAGTTTTATGTTTTTACATTTATTATTATTCTTAATCACATGATTTTATAGTCATAAATTTTATGACATGTACGATTCTCTTGAGCCAAGGGTCTATCGAAAACACCCTTTCTACCTTGCACAAGCTAGGGATAAAATTCTATTTACGTCTCACCCTTTCTTAAATTCTGTCTCTAGTAAAAAAGGTCCACATAAGATGTACTAACTTTTATATAATGACAATGTATATAGAGATATCTATAGACTTAAATAATCGGTTAATCCTTATGTTTCAGTTTATATGACACTCTATCTATTTTAATTTGTAAACAAAGAATGATATGGGTTCTTTAACTTTAAGCTTTGTCATTTCACACTTAATAACATGCTCTTATTGCCATCAAAATATCGTGACATGTTTAATTAGACCAAAGTTCCAAGTGAATTTATGATATGTGCCGTATTTAGTTGAATGTACCGTATAAAATGTAACTTAGGACGTATAATCCTTTAATCAGCGTATATAATTAAGTTAAACATGAATGAAAATAGTACCTGATGAAAACCAGGTTCATGTGTTAATCCAACACCAAGTTCAGCCAAACAGGAATAAATTCTAGCATCACTTCCATAAAGGTGAGGGTACCTTTCAATGCATGCATCAAACACTTTGCCAAGAACTTTAGCCAAAGGATAGCTTATGGCAATGCCAGCTCCACCAAAAGCCATTTCATAGGAAAAAGCCTTGTTCATCAAAAAGTGTTCAGAATTTGATCCTATGTAGTACCAAAGTCCATGGTCATATTTAGAAAGTGTTTTCACCAAATTATCTGGGAAAAAAACAGTGTCATCATCCCCAAACACATACCACCTTACATTTGAATGGTTCAATGCCACTGTCTCAGTTACTACACGTGCTACACGAATTGCTGATGGTGTACCCCCTCTAAAAGTATATCTAAATCTAGATGTGTCACCAGAAATACAAATAGGAGGTAGAATTTCATTATCTGTACCATTTTTTGTGTAATTAGGTGGCATTTTTTCAAGAAATACACATCCCCTCATTTTACCTGGCTTCCACCACATTTTAACTAATTCTTTCCTAGTAGACCATGCTTTCTCGTTAGATGCAATCCCAAAAATAATATGCTCAAGATTTGTTTCTGACGATGAATCATCTTCAAATGAAACTGAGGTATGTAACAACTTTGTGTTAGGACCAGCATAGTTGAAACAAAGAAGGTAGATTATAAAAACAAATAAAATGATCAAGATGAGATTTTTTATGCCATGGGAGAATTGGGTTTTGTTGTTAGGCACTTTATTAAAAGACTGCATTTTTGAGGGGCAATGGATGAAGGGAGAAGAGGAATTGGATTTACTATTATTGGTACATAGAGAGGTGGCAGATATTGGAGCTAGAGCCATTCTTAAGACCGGAATCCACGCCCAAAGCAAATTATAGAAATTTGACTTTTCTTTTGGCTTTCTAAAAAATCAGTTTACCTCCACGTGTGACTACAAACACAAGGAACTATGTAAGCACTAAAATCAAAGAATTTAAATTTTATGTAATCAGCAAAATCTAACTTGTTTTAGTATGTTACTTATGACTAATCACAAGTTGCCAAATAATAATATTTCCATCCCAATTTATCGTGACAACGTTAATGGAGAATAAAACTTAAGAAATAAATAGATAAAACAATTTAAATTTACGTAAAACTAGTACTCCCTTCGGCCCAAAGTAATTATTCAATTGTGCTTTCTACGGTATTCCAAAACAAATAATTGTTCATTTAGTATGATATAAACAAGAACTAATTAATACATTTTATTGCAATTTACCTTTATCACAATCCATCAAAATTTTATAAAAGAAAATGACTTTCAAAATTTGTGAGCTTAAATAAATAATAAAGAAATTATAGGTAATAATCTGAATAGGTATAATGTTGAAGTTTAAGGTTAAATTATTTTTAAATATAAAATAATATTATCCTTTTTTAGACAATTAAGAATGAAAAATATCACATAAATTATATAAAGTACTTCTTAAATAAAATTGCTTATAATTATTTGTTAATGAATTGAATGTGTCAATATTTATTAAACAATTAGGTCAGTAATTTAAACTCAAAAAAAAAATCTAGCACATGATGATAAGACTATAACGTTTAGTTTTCGTCTTTTGTGGGAGCATTATTTTCGGTGGAATAGGAGGTGCCCAAGCGGTGGATCTGAGTGAAGGAAGGCTGATGTAAAAACTGACTGCAATTGCAAGGAAGCTGACAAGGAAAAGCAAAGACATATTTCAAATAAAATAATGACTGAAGAAAGTTAGTGCATGAATTAGAGACAAAGAAAAGCTGCATGGACTGTGCTAATTAAGGTTGACAGTATTTGATACAAATCACGTAAAGGCATTAGAGATATACAATGCTCTAAAGGGGTGGTAAATAAGTTTGTTTATCAGTGCTAATTTTGTTTGAGCTTAACTTATGTGAACTGATATTTATACTCTTAACTTATATATATATATATATATATATATATATATACACACAACAGTATGTAACTGGTTGGTTAGTCTTAATTTGACGACATAAAACCTTAACTCAATTATTCGTTATAATCATTTAAGATGCATCAATGATATTTATATAATTTCTTATACCGTTGTTATTTATACCATTAATCATATTATTTGATAACAAATCACGTAAAAGTATTGGATAGATACAAAAGGGTTGTAAGTAAGTATGTTTATCAGTACTAATTTTATTTGAGCTTAACTCATGTCCATTGACAATATACTTACAATCGGATTACTGTGACATACAATAATAATAGTAAGTAATTGCTTATTCCTAATTTGATAACATAAAAAGTTACTACTAAATTATTCGTTATAATCAATTAAGGTGCATCAATGATAGTCATAAAATTTGTTTATATCCATCATTGTTTATACCGTTAATTAGAATGTTTTTGCTCGTTTGGCATGAAGGACTAGGTAAATGAGGATTGTAATACAGGAATTAGTTACAGAGATAAGTAATATAGTGATTCGTAATACAGGAATTACTTTTTGTCAAGTGTTTGGTTCATTGTATTAAAAAAGGGATATACAAGGTAAACTTAAACTTGTGTTTGGTTTAAAGTTGTATAACATTTTGTTTATCATTATACTCTTGAATTTTTTGTATGACTTTTCTATTTCATTCCCAAAGTGTTGATTCATGACTAGCTGATACTTTTGCAAACTATACAAATTGGTAACGAGATGTCTCCATCTTTAAATTTTACCATGTTCCTTGTTAATAATACTGATCATAATCTTGTTCGGCCAAAAGTAATATAAATAATTTTTCAATCAATGCAAAACGTAAATATATTTAGACAAGTAAAAATTTCTCTTCCTGGCAACTTATATTTATAGTTGTCATCACAAGTAAGATATTTATACATGTACATACCATTTACCTAGTAATTAAGGCAATAGCTGAGATAATTTTTCAATGTAACAAAAAAAGAATCATACAACTGATTACCAATTACTACCTCTTATGGAGACTCAAAGCAAATCCCAACCTAAGTGACATTAGAATGAAGCTTTCTAATATCAATTATGGCCTTGTTTAGCATCACCATCTTCTTCTTCATCAAAAAAATAGCAGGAAGTCTTACTAATGTTATTAATTAGCAAGTCCTTGAATTAGACTCCGTTGAGTTTCTTCAAGATTTCATTCCTTTAACACTGAATCAACCTAAAGAAAATAAAAGAGAGCGAATTGTTATTTTTACCATCCATCAAATTAGAAATTATATAAAGAACTTTTCAGAAAGAATAGAGAAGGGGAACATCTTCTACAAACTAGAATTAACCTATAGTTGAAACAATGCACATTAAAATTGCAAAGCAGGCTGAAAGTAAGGAAGAAAAGAAAAGAATGAACAATTGTTTTTCTATGTATTACACCAGTAGACAAATGAAATCAGGATTTATATAATTGCGACACAGGAAAATATTAACAAAAAATTTTCTACTAAGCACACAATCAGCTATATGAGATCCAACATAATTAGGTAAAAAGAAAACAAACCAAAGAACTCACCATTTTTATACTACACAGCTTTCTCTTTCTAAACAAAAATTTAAAGTCGCTTTTGAGCTGCAATAAAACTCCAGGAAAACTTTATACCTTTTCATTCAAAAACATTCCAACAAAACTTCCACTTTGGCATTAGAGCAACCTAAAAAGATGTTTGACTGAAAAAAAAATAAGAACCAGTTCATATCCCCAAATCAAAATGATAAGAGTAACACATCAAATGTAAAAGATTAAATGGCAAACAAAAACCTAGATGAATACTCAACAAACCAGTTGGTTAGAAAGAACTCCAAAGATTCCTCAAATTTTATTCTTTTTAAAAAGAAAGTAAAGCAACATGTGAGTCTATTTTTAATTACCAAAACAAAAGTAAAGGTAATTCTATTTATTAGCCAATAGACTACATACCAAGAGTGCTAAATTACAAATCTATGCACAAATTAGTGTCTAACCATAGGGAAAGCCAACAAATATAACAACTTATTTGTATTATGATGTTAATTTTGGACCAACTATATTAAAGGGAAGTATTTTGAGAATTCATTCCCAACATAATCTCCTTAGAAGAAACGATTTGATTATCAACTATTCCAGATATTCTCTACTCTACCACGTTTACTTTCTAGGACATTCATTTTCACTTGATTGTCTTCTTTGTTAGTCGAACAGGTTTCATGTTTGACATAATGACATGACTCGGAATCCGGCTAGGCCGTGCGGGCACCCGACATTCTCCCCTAGACCCGTCGGGCAAACTCTTACGAATTAAATTAGAAAAATAACTATAACAATTCCTGAATAAGGACAAGACTTTAAAAAAAAAACACAAACATATTGATACCTCTAAGCTGTACAAAAGGAATTACAGCTGACTACCCAACATACTAGCTTTAGGGCTATCCAGACTAGACATCTAAAAGTACAAAAGAAGACAGATACCTTCTGAAGGGAACAAAATGCAACTGAAATAATAACTAATAAACTGGTGGCCATCCGGAATAAAAGCTGGCTCACTTTGACAGCTGAAGTCGTCTTCGCTCCTTCACAACGTGGCGAACTCAATCCTGGAGCGAACCTGCCGAAACGAAATAGATAGACAAAAACAAACAACAAACAAGGGTGAGTCAAAAGGACTCAATAAGTGGGGCAGACTAGCCACCTCAAAGAATATGATAGCTAGCCAGGGAGAAAAGAAACAGATAAACCAAATTTCTCTTATTTAAATTATGAAAAGGCAGAGCCAGATAATAACTAGAAACACGTATGGAATCACAAACTCATCAACAACCAGGAACGTAAGATAGCCAGAACATATAGGTATCCCGAACACATGAACAATCAGAAATACATCCTGTTGCGGTGTGCAACCCGATCCATATATTTATACCGTTGCGGTGTGCAACCCGATCCATATATTCATACCGCTGCGACGTGCAACCCGATCCATATATTTATACCGCTGCGACGTGCAACCCGATCCATATATTTATGCCGTTGTGGCGTGCAACCCGATCCCCGCAACCCAGAATACTAGCCAGAAATATATCGATAAATAAGCAATGCACGTATAAGAAGAACAATAGCTATGTACCACAAGTCTACACAATGGTATGAAATGAGATGAAATGAAATATGATGCAAAGGGTCACATGTGCCAAATGAATGGAGCGGAATCCTCCTGCTCCGAGGGCGGAATCCTCCTACCCTCAATATGATGCAATGGAGCGGAATCCTCCTGCTCCTATGGCGGAATCCTCCTACCCTCAATATGATGCAATGGAGCGGAATCCTCCTGCTCCTGGGGCGGAATCCTCCTGCTCCTGGGGCGGATGCAATGGAGCGGAATCCTCCTGCTCCTGGGGCGGAATCCTCCTACCCTCAATATGATGCAATGGAGCGGAATCCTCCTACCCCTCAATATGATATAACAACGCATAACCAGAAAAACGTAATACATACGATTACGGTATGATGCAATAAATAACCCTTCACCGGCGAGAGACTCTTATCGACTGCCGGGAAGTATATGTCAACTCACAGCCAGAGTACAATGCTCAGATCCTGAATGTAATACCAACAACAGGACATAACATATAATATACAATGTAAATCCAAAGCTAAGGCGTAATGAGCATGCCTATCGGTAGCTACACACGTAAGGAACACGTGGTAGAAAATCCACGAGGCCAGGTGCCTCCAAAGAAATGGATATAAACACTTACCTCGTCCAAAAGTTAGTACGGCCAATCAACAACCGCTTTATCCTTTGGTTTCATTGCCAAACGATCCCACTCTATTCAATAAGCAGAAAAATATATCAAATTAGGCTAAAGGCTTTATTCCTTACATCTTAGGGCAATCCGGTTAGGAACCTGATACCCTATTCTCATACGCAATACGCAGGCCAGGCCTATGTACAGGGTTTATGGTCACCTAACCAAATCCTAAATAAATTACATTTATATGTTGCCCATAACTCACTGAGTACGAATATATAATCAATTCCATTATCGGGGTCCATTTGACCATTTAAACTATTAATTGAACTTATTAAAACGATGTATAATATTCCAAGTTTTACCGTTAAAACATATTCAAACACACATAATAAACTCAAATAATGCATTAAGATCATTACCTGAATGTTTCGGGGTAAAAATTCTACTATTTTCCCGGCTCTTTTCTCATTTTCTGGCATTTTTTTACCTCACTGGGTTATGTGTATGTTTCTATATATAATATGCAAGTTCGTCCTTAGCTTCAGCTAAGAACCACCGTCTTATATTTTTTTTGTTTTTCTTTTATTTTATTTTCTTTTCTTTTTTTTTTCTCGACAAAAATTAAAACGGTACCCTATGATATTCGAAATATTTACAACTTTTGCATACAAGTTACACAAAATATATGTAACATACTCGCGAAGGCGGATCTCAAATTGGACTCCCGAACTCAATATGCAACTTAAATGGAAAAATATCAAATTATTTAACTTTCAGCATTTTAGCGGAAACTAGCCGAACAACATCGAAATTCACTTTTGAAAGTTCATAAAAGTCACAAATAATCATACGAACCTAACGGCGCTTTCGGATTTCGAATCGGAACTCATTCGCCAAAATCAAGCACAAAAATCTCTTTTTAAAATTTATCGACAATAAAAACTGAAACCTTCTTCCGATGCCTACCAAACGAGGTCTGATTTAGCTTAAATTTTACAGATAAGTCTCAATGGGCCTTACGAATATTTTAAAATTATCGGCACACCAATTGGAGTCCTAACTTCCGAAACGACTAACCGAAGTCGTTTCATTCTCCTCCACTTAAACTCTCGTTCGTCCTCGAACGAGCCTAAGTTTAAAGAAAATTCCGCACAAATAACAAAAGAACTTTCACGACCTTCATAAGCTATACCACGGATATTATCTCATGATCGCAGAATCAGAATTATAACACGAACACCGAACTCTTAGAATAAAACATATCTGGATAATATAATAACATCCTTGCCCAACTTATTCGGACTAAGCTGACACTTCCTCAAACACGTGAGGAGAGCTCTACATTTTCGAAGCAACGATACATAGAACTTTGAATGGGTTCACATGATTCGGCCGATAATTACCTCTTCGATATACCTTTCGATATAGAACAGGTCGATGGAACTAAGAATTAGCTCACGCTTGATACAATAGGGGAAGCTTTTGAAGTACCTTGTCACTACACACTATAGAAGATTTGATGCAAGCTATATTATTTTTACGAATGCACTATGCAACATCTCAGTTGATGTTAGTGTTGTTCCGCAAGTTCCTTGTGGGAATGTAGTTACTCATATCCTAATGTATATCAAAGGTTCATCTGAACAGGGTCTATCATATAAGGATAAGGATCATGCAAATACTACTGGATAGTATGACGCAGACCAAAAATGATCTTCAGACTGAATATCTATTTCAGGGTATTGTCTTTGAATTGGAAATATTATGACTTGAAAAAGTGAAAATAAAAGAGACATGTAGTTGGACCATGAGCTGAAGAAAAATACCAGCAACAAAGTTGATTACTGCACTTATAATGCTAGAGTAGCCTTTCAAAGAGTTGAGGTGTGAAGGAGATATGCCAGTGATGGATGGACAACAAACTGCACTAGACCTTTAACTCTAAATTTCCATGAAGTAAAACAGCGTCAGTATGAGGATCCAATTCTAGTTGAATACAGACAGATAGCCAGAAAAAAACCGGAGTCACCATACAGGGTTACCATTGACGGTGTTCTCTTGTTTAAAGATAGACTTTGTGTCCCCGATTTTGCAGATTTACGTGGACAGATTATGATAGAGGCACATTATTCCAAATATACTGTTCATCCAGGTTCGACTAAGATGTACCCTGATCTTAAGCAGATTTATTGGTGGGACGGAGTGAAGTGTGACATAGCAGAATTTGTGGCTCAATGTTCTAATTGCCAGCAAGTTAAAGTCGTGTCATCTTTCAAGACTTTATGCTTTCAGCAGATAGGTACGTATATAATATCAGGTTGCCAACTTATCTCTGGCATTAATAGATTAATAGTGGGTTTAGCAATTATCGACACTCATTGTAGGTTTCTGTAATGGCCCAAGGTTGTGTCGTGACAAAAATGGTATCAACACCATAGAGATTTAGTATTACCATTCAGTATTTGGAGGAAGACTCCTCCACTTAAAGCACAAACTCATGCAGCTATTTGAATAGGAATACCCATCCCCGCACAAACTGCTGGACTAAAGAAGTTGTTGACACCCAATTTTGTCCCGAATTTTTTTCAAATTTAATAAATTATGGCAATATTTTATAATTGAGGATAATTTTGTAAATTAAATATAATTGGTTAATTTCTGAGTAAAAGGGTCAAATTTTGCAATACATAGCCTAATTTCTATCCTACCCGTGCAATCACCCGATTTTCTCATTTAAATCCTAAACCGAGGTCAAAATTGCTCCTTCATTTAAATTCCAGCTTATTTATGCAAAGCCCATATCACACACACAACCCATCATTCACCAATATTCCTATTTCTACTACACAAAAAACCCCAACCCATTATTCACTACCTCCCTCATTATATTCATCTTCCTACTAGACATTAAAAACCCTACACCCATATATTTTACACAGACCAGCCCCGGCACTCACCATCTCCCTTTACAACAACACAAAAAACCCATCCCATTCCTCTTTTACAGAAGACACCAAAAACCAAAACCAGTGGAAAAATCAAAACAGAGGGGACCATCGAAAATTCATCATCCACTGCCCGTTTTTGTCTCTACTTCGTCTGGGTGTGTTTGTCATCGGAGATCAGAATCGGCGACCCTATTCTCTATTTCAGGTGACCTGTGTTAAGATCGAAACGAGGACCTTGAGGAGGAGTGGTAGCGACGCCATGATTTGGGTGTCGCTCCTCTTCTTCGTGTTGCTATCGTTCTGATACTCGTGGTTGAGTTTGTTGACAGGGAAGTGGAGGAGATATAGTCGCAGATCAAAACGGGGTCGCAGTGATGCCCCTTGTCTATTTGGTGGTTGTCGCTCCTCCGTTTTTGGTCTCCATCACTGCCGATGTTTTCTGCCGTCGACGGGTGCTATTGGGGCTTCGGCGTTGCTTTATAATTCCTGATTTTGGTGTTTGTTTCCAAAGGATTAATAATGGAAAACCATTTGTGTTATTTGGTCTGTTGATTTTGCTTTATAATTCCAAAGGTCCCGTGTTCGTTTGCTCCTACTGATTTGATTTGAAATTCCGGTGGCTATGAGCTCTGTCTCGCCGGAAAATGCTATATACTGGTCGCGTTTGTTCGTTTGTTTGTACTGGATTCGTTAGTTTGTATTGGTTTGCTCTGTTCCATTCGATTGTGGGTCGGATCCCTTCTGTGTTGGGCTATAATTTTTTATCAATACACTTGTTGCTATCAATTTTACTTGGATCTCTTGAACACTGTTGGGCCCACGTAAATTCCCTTACTGTGTGTTGTGGATTCCTGATGTGGCTTGACATTTGATCCGAATTGAATGCCGTTGTTTACACTAAGTCCTTTGCACATTATTTACTGATTTGAACTCGATACTACACCTTGCCGATGAAAATACACATGCACGTATTGAGGCCTACACAAGGAATTGACGGACAATAATTGATGGATTTTGAACACGATACTGCACTTGAAACGTCCCGTTCCCGTGTCCCTAAAGCAAAAGGCGATGATGAATGCATTTAAATGCAAAGCAAGTTGAATAGAGTAGTGGATTTGGTGCTTTGGCATGGCAACACAGCCCGGGCTCCGTGTTTGCAACCGCACCAAATCCCGAGCCTCTACATGACGCGCCATACAAATCTGAGCCTAAAATTTTGCAAAAACTACCCCTTTGCTATTATTATTATTATTATTATTATTATTATTATTATTATTATTATTATTATTATTATTATTATTATTATTACTACTACTATTATTATTATTATTTATTCTATTATATATATATATATATATATATATATATATATATATATATATTATTATTATTATTATTATTATTATTATTTTATTTTATTAATTATTACACTTTATTATCGTACTAATTTAGTTTAAATTCTCATTTTATTGCGAGGTACATCTTGGCACGAGCAATTCGGGAACGATTTTTGGCTAACTTCCGTTGCATTGGAGTCGTTTGGATCGAATTCGGACTCGAGCGTTCAGAAATAAGACTTAGAAATTTTAGAAAATCCAAGGCTCCCGCGAGTTGATCATTTCTCGGGTTTTACCTTTAAACTTTGCCTTTCTTTCCTTAGAGATATTTATGCAAATAAATGTGCAGAATATTTATTTATCAATAATATTTGATTGTTTGTATATTATTTTACTTTATGTTCGTTGCCTTTTATTTTTGAAGTCGTGATTTAATTTATTGCAAACTGAGGCCAATTAGCAAAATGCGTGCAAATTAAAATAATTTTCATAAACAAGTTTTTTATTTCAATTAATTATTTTAGATAAATTTTCTAGAAAAGTATATTTTGCAAATATTTTGGAAGCCTGTCGGATTAACCGTATTTTACGGAATTTCGGAAGTGCCTTAAAAACCTTCTTCCGAAATTAATAAGACCTCTTACCTTTAGAATCTCTGAAAAGACCGTCTTTTTTATAAAAATGGAGTTTTTGCACGCATTTGTTAATTTGGTTCCATGTTTTCCTTAAATTGGGTGGCGACTCCAAAAACTCCAAAAGAGTTAGCCCATCCTGTTGATATTCCAGAATTTATCCTTTTCGGGGTAATTTTTGGGGTTCAACAGCATGGCGACTCCGCTGGGGAGCAATAAAGGTTTTGACCATAAAGGTTTCCAATTGTTTGCAACTAGCATGCCTAATTTATTTACTTTATTATATCTGTTTGTTTGGTTTGCCTTATAAAGCCTGTATTGTATTAATTTGTGCATAATCTGCATTCCGTTCATATTTCCTCCCTCATGGAGCCTGTCAATTCTCTTTCACCTCCTCGATTTCATCACGGGGGGCCCGCATGACGGGCAATAATACAGGAAGGGCATTGTTCTTCCTAGGTCTCTGAATTTCTTTCGTGTCACCAAAGTTAGTTGGGGTATGGTTTGCCTGGTTTTGCCATGGCCGGTTTTACTGGTTTATGGGGCCAGGTTTATCCCGCATAGGTCTGAATCAGCCTCAACCGTTAGCCCACTCTTAGAAGGAGATTAGGTCATGCATGCATATACACCTTAGTTTGGGGGGGAAGTTCGGCAGATTTGGTTGGTTTGTGTTTTGGAGATGGTTTGGTGTAGTGAGATCTAAGAGGCGAAGCCCCTGGTGTCTTTAAAAGGATCAGTGGGGTCCCTCTCGTGGATGGCTTTGCGTGTGTGCAGGCCTATGTTGATTATCCAGCTGCAACTTTATAAAATTGAAGTATGCTTGTCGCATACTAGGAGAGCGAAGCCCCTGTGTCTTTGAATGACCAGTGGGGTCCCTCCTTGAAGACCAGTGCAGTCTTGGCTACCTAGGAAACTGAGAGGCTTGATTAATGCTGAAGACCAGTGAGGAGCCCTATGAACAAGGTCGGTGAGCCTTGCAAAACCTAGGAAGCTGAGATGCTTGTCTAAAGCCGAGGACCAGTGAGGTTTTATTTTTGAAAGGCCAGTTGGCGCCTTTCATGAGTTGCAGTCTGGTATTGTGAAAAGCAGTTGAAAATTTCTCCCTGGATGTTGTAAAACAATTGGGAGTTGTGCTTGGAGGAGTGTGGATGTTTGCAAAAGCCATGGAGGATTGTTTCGGGTTTTGGGCATTTGGGTTTAGAATTTTGCGCAGATGCTGTGGAGAGCATAAGCTGTGTTAAAAACTTGCGATTATCACATGTTTATTGTTTGTCTTGCTTTATTTGCTTAAAATGCGTTAAATACTAGGTGTTGCTTGCTTGTATGCAATTCTATGAATGGCATGCAAACTATCTTAGTTACCCTTTGTGAGGTTTCTTTTGTTTTGTTTACTTCTCTATCAAATGTTGGATTTGTGAAGTGGCAGATCATCCACCACGCAAATGTTTCGAGATGTGATTGGTGGTAGACGCTCTAGATCGTGAACGGTGCAGTACCAGAAGCTAATGGCATTGCTTGAAAGAACTTGGCGATTGAACTAAGTAGCATTGTTTTCAATTTTAATTCAGATTGAGGCCCTGAATTGCATTGTACTTTAAAGTTTATGTTATTCTGAATCAACTCATTTTGAATGTCTGAAAGTTGAAATAAAATTCATCGCATTCTTATTATGTTATTTATGCTTGCATTTGTTTCCATTGCAAAATTAAAATTGATAAACCTGTCAAAACTTTGCTTGTAACGTATGGCAAAACAACTGAACAATTTAAATCGATGCACTGAAAGTTATTGTCTGTGCTCTTTGGATATCGCACTATCTGTTAGAACTTCAACTGGGGCAGCTTTTATTTTGTTGGTATATGGCGTTGAAGCAGTGATGCAGAACTACGCACGGTCTGATTCCCAAGGAGGGATACGTAGGCTCCCCCATAGGGCTCGACCCTTTAGCATTTAAATTTTTATTTTCCCCCAAGAAGGACAACTGGGGCAATTTTTGCAAAACGAGTTGGAGATGCGAAAGATCGCAACTGGGGCAATTTTGCAAAATGAGTTAGGGATGCGCAAGATAATAACTGGGGCAGAATTTTGCAAGAAGCGGCGTTGGGTGTTAAAGATGAGTTGGCAATAATTTTGAAATTGGTTAAGCAAACAGTGCAAAGTCTAAGGCAAAGGACGTTCAGTTGTTTTAAAATATGTTACAAGTTTAAGTCAAGGCAAAATTTTCAAAATGCATCATTGACTTCATTTGCATGCTTATTTCACTCGCTATATTGCATTAAAATATTTTATCTTGCCTCTATCTTTCAAATTCTATGCTATTTGAGTTCATGAGCCAAGTTTCTGAAAGCAAGTCGCAAATCCAAGTCCAATGAAGATGAGGAAGCAGCAGAAGCAGCAAGATCAGGATGAAGTCTGCACAAATCAAACGCTTCCCCTTCCCTCCTCAGAACTAACAATTTTCTTTGAGAGCAGGAACATGAAAGCTTGCATTGAAAAGATCATTCGCACTATAGATGAACAGTTTATGGAATGCGCATTGAAAGTTGCCTTGCAAATTGCGTCGCATTGCCCTTTTCATGACTTAAAGCATTATGCTTTGTCATGAGTTATTGCCGAACAGGCGGCATTTCTACCCCTATGACTTTCATTCCTAATAGGCGACAAAGCCGAGGCTTGTTTTGTGTTTTCAAAACTAAGCCAAATAGGGCATCACTTTGTTTCAGGCTATAATCCGCACAAGGCCATCCTTGCCGGATTGTCTCGCCAATGGATTTACTTTTCAGGTTAACAGGTCAGTCCCGAGACCCTCCTTGCTTCGTGCCGGACCGATTCGCCAGCTGATTTGTTCGACAATCAACCCCAAGACCCTCCTTGCTGTGTGCCCGACCAGCTTGCCAGTTGATTTGTCAAGATTGTCCAAATTGTTTTGCACTCGCTTTAAATTACACCTTCGCATTTTCTTTGTATTACGTCTTGTTTTACTTTTCAGGTTAACAGGTCAGTCCCGAGACCCTCCTTGCTTTGTGCCAGATCGGTTCGCCAGCTGATTTGTTCGACAATCAACCCCAAGACCCTCCTTGCTGTGTGCCCGACCGGCTTGCCAGTTGATTTGACAAGATTGTCCAAATTGCTTTGCACTCGCTTTAAATTACGCCTTCGCATTTTCTTTGTATTACGTCTTGTTTTACTTTTCAGGTTAACAGGTCAGTCCCGAGACCCTCCTTGCTTCGTGCCGGATCGGTTCGCCAGCTGATTTGTTCGACAATCAACCCCAAGACCCTCCTTGCTGTGTGCCCGACCGGCTTGCCAGTTGATTTGTCAAGATTGTTGAAAATGCTTTGCATTATGCCTTCGCACTTGCTTTATTGCTTCGCCAGTGGATGGGAAGACAATTTATCAAAGATATTGCAGCTTGCATTTACAAATTACGTCATGCCTACCGTAAGCAATCGGGGGCCTTATTATGAGTCTATCCTGAGCAAGCGAAGACTTCATTAGCATTGAAGCCTACCATAAGCAATTGGAGGCCTTATTTTGAAGCCTATCATAAGCAATTGAAGGCTCTTTTATTATTGATCCTACCGTAAGCAATCGGGGGGGTCTTATTATCAAGTCTATCGTGAGCAAGCGAAGACTTCATTAGCATTGAAGCCTACCATAAGCAATTGGAGGCCTTATTTTGAAGCCTATCATAAGCAATTGAAGGCTCTTTTATTATTGATCCTACCGTAAGCAATCGGGGGTCTTATTATCAAGTTTATCGTGAGCAAGCGAAGACTTCATTAGCATTGAAGCCTACCATAAGCAATTGGAGGCATTATTTTGAAGCATATCATAAGCAATTGAAAGCTCTTTTGTTATTGATCCTGCCGTAAGCAATCAGAGGTTTTATTATCAAGTCTATCGTGAGCAAGCGAAGACTTCATTAGCATTCAAGTATACCATAAGCAATTGGAGACATTATTATGAAACCTATCATAGACAATCAAAGGACGCTATTGTTATGGAGCCCACTGTAGGCTCAATCATGATTTACGGCCGAAAGGAGGCATTTCTATCTCTTATAATTCTTGTAAATTTTAAACATATCCGTTTCATTTCTATTTCTCTTTAAGAGGGCACTTACTAAATTTCATTGTTGTGATTTGCAGATATCGCTAAATTTGGAGAAGTACCTGCTTTAATGAGCTTTGTGTCTTTGCTTTACTTTAATCTTGTTTGTTTAGTTCGTCTTGTAGATAAGCATCTCGGGTTCTTCCACCCACAAATAGGATATCTTGGGTTCTTCCACCCACAAATAAGATATTCGGGTCATTCCACCCACAAATAGGATATTCGGGTCATTCCACCCACAAATAGGATATCTCGGGTCCTTCCACCCACAAATAGGATATGCAGGTTTCTTTCAAGTTGCATTGAGACACTGGATGCTTCAAGACCAGACGTTTCATTTGTTTTGTCAAGGGATTGAAACACAATACAAGATTGCGTTGTAAACTGCCTCTTCATCAATTAAAGCATTATGCGTATCATGGTTTGTTGCCGAACAGGCAGCATTTTCTATCTTTATGATTCTTCTTTCAAAATAAACGTTATGTTGAAGCCTGCATAGATAGTTTAAGACAAGTCGGCTGAAACACCACTTTCGGAGTGTTTTCGCGATGTCGGTTGTCTTGCAATATTGGCATTTTATGTTTAAAGTAGATTGATAATCTAAGACAAGTCGGCTGAAACACCACTTTCGGGTGTTTTTGCGATGTCGGTTGTCTTGCAATATTGGCATTTTATGTTTAAAGTAGATTGATAATCTAAGACAAGTCGGCTGAAACACCACTTTCGGAGTGTTTTCGCGATGTCGGTTGTCTTGCAATATTGGCATTTTATGTTTAAAGTAGATTGATAATCTAAGACAAGTCGGCTGAAACACCACGTTCGGAGTGTTTTCGCGATGTCGGTTGTCTTGCAATATTGGCATTTTATGTTTAAAGTAGATTGATAATCTAAGACAAGTCGGCTGGAGCACCACTTTCGGAGTGTTCCGCAATGTCGGTTGTTTTGCAATATTGGCATATTGTATTTGAAGTACATGATTCAACTTGAGATATTATGTCTCGTTAGTCAACTTATCTTATGAAAGCCTTGCATTTTACAATTCGTTCCTGCTTTACTTATTGTCTTGCTTTACTGTTTCAGAATAAGGATCAGCTTAGAGGTTCTCCGGGCGGAGTACTTTGTCAGTTGATCGAAGAAAGAACTTATCAATGATACCGCAACCCGCATTTACAGTTTTATCACTTTATCTATTTCTTATTCCAATTATTACAGTTTATTAGCAGTTGCACGCTTACCGCTTGTTGAGATTATTGCAGGATTTTTAGCAGCACCGCAGCAGCGTTTGGAGCATAAAGTGGAGCTTTTCTTAGCGACGAACCGGGGCAATCGTTGATATGAGCTAGACTCGTCAACAAAGACCTGAAAAATCGCACCCACATAAGTCATCCACCCTAGAGGTAAGTCTCTTGTTAACCCTGAGTCTGAGGTTTGAGATTGAAGACAAGATGACTCGGTTATCAAGGTGCTGTGGAAGCTATGTCCGTGTAAACCCCTCTTTATGGGTGTGTCGTCGACCACATTTTCATAACTTGGGTGATTACAAGCCTCTTTTCCCGCACTCGAGTAGTCGTTACTATCTCGTCTTTGATTTTCAAATCGCGTCGAACTATATATGGCCTGATTCTCTTTCAGCCCGAGATATGTAGGCAACTCGGAAACCGAAGTTCGGCCATGCCCATAAGCCTCGCATTTTGATCCCAGGAATCGATGTCTTGGCTTTACCGTGACAAAATTGGGTTTCACGTCAACTTTCTTTACCCTGAAAACTCTTTCATCCTTTTCGGGTAAAGAGGGGCAGCTGATGACACCCAATTTTGTCCCGAATTTTTTTCAAATTTAATAAATTACGGAAATATTTTATAATTGAGGATAATTTTGTAAATTAAATATAATTGGTTAATTTCTGAGTAAAAGGGTCAAATTTTGCAATACATAGCCTAATTTCTATCCTACCCGTGCAATCACCCGATTTTCTCATTTAAATCCTAAACTGAGGTCAAAATTGCTCCTTCATTTAAATTCCAGCTTATTTATGCAAAGCCCATATCACACACACAACCCATCATTCACCAATATTCCTATTTCTACTACACAAAAAACCCCAACCCATTATTCACTACCTCCCTCATTATATTCATCTTCCTACTAGACATTAAAAACCCTACACCCATACATTTTACACAGACCAGCCGCGGCACTCACCATCTCCCTGTAAATCAACACAAAAAACCCATCCCATTCCTCTTTTACAGAAGACACCAAAAACCAAAACCAGTGGGAAAATCAAAACAGAGGGGACCATCGAAAATTCATCATCCACTGCCCGTTTTTGTCTCTACTTCGTCTGGGTTTGTTTGTCATCGGAGATCAGAATCGGCGACCCTATTCTCTATTTCAGGTGACCTGTGTTAAGATCGAAACGAGGACCTTGAGGAGGAGTGGTAGCGACACCATGATTTGGGTGTCGCTCCTCTTCTTCGTGTTGCTATCGTTCTGATACTCGTGGTTGAGTTTGTTGACAGGGGAGTGGAGGAGATATAGTCGCAGATCAAAACGGGGTCGCAGTGATGCCCCTTGTCTATTTGGTGGTTGTCGCTCCTCCGTTTTTGGTCTCCATCACTGCCGATGTTTTCTGCCGTCGACGGGTGCTATTGGGGCTTCGGCGTTGCTTTATAATTCCTGATTTTGGTGTTTGTTTCCAAAGGATTAATAATGGAAAACCATTTGTGTTATTTGGTCTGTTGATTTTGCTTTATAATTCCAAAGGTCCCGTGTTCGTTTGCTCCTACTGATTTGATTTGAAATTCCGGTGGCTATGAGCTCTGTCTCGCCGGAAAATGCTATATACTGGTCGCGTTTGTTCGTTTGTTTGTACTGGATTCGTTAGTTTGTATTGGTTTGCTCTGTTCCATTCGATTGTGGGTCGGATCCCTTCTGTGTTGGGCTATAATTTTTTATCAATACACTTGTTGCTGTCAATTTTGCTTGGATCTCTTGAACACTGTTGGGCCCACGTAAATTCCCTTACTGTGTGTTGTGGATTCCTAATGTGGCTTGACATTTGATCCGAATTGAATGCCGTTGTTTACACTAAGTCCTTTGCACATTATTTACTGATTTGAACTCGATACTACACCTTGCCGATGAAACTACACATGCACGTATTGAGGCCTACACAAGGAATTGACGGACAATAAATTGATGGATTTTGAACACGATACTGCACTTGAACCGTCCCGTTCCCGTGTCCCTAGAGCAAAAGGCGATGATGAATGCATTTAAATGCAAAACAAGTTGAATAGAGTAGTGGATTTGGTGCTTTGGCATGGCAACACGGCCCGGGCTCCGTGTTTGCAACCGCACCAAATCCCGAGCCTCTACATGACGCGCCATACAAATCTGATCCTAAAATTTTGCAAAAACTACCCCTTTACTATTATTATTATTATTATTATTACTATTATTATTATTATTATTTATTCTATTTTATATATATATATATAATTTTATTATTATTATTATTATTGTTATTTTATTTTATTAATTATTATACTTTATTATCGTACTAATTTAGTTTAAATTCCCATTTTATTGCGAGGTACATCTTGGCACGAGCAATTCGGGAACGCTTTTTGGCTAACTTCCGTTGCATTGGAGTCGTTTTGATCGAATTCGGACTCGAGCGTTCAGAAATAAGACTTAGAAATTTTAGAAAATCCAAGGCTCCCGCGAGTTGATCATTTCTCGGGTTTTACCTTTAAACTTTGCCTTTCTTTCCTTAGAGATATTTATGCAAATAAATGTGCAGAATATTTATTTATCAATAATATTTGATTGTTTGTATATTATTTTACTTTATGTTCGTTGCCTTTTATTTTTGAAGTTGTGATTTAATTTATTGCAAACTGAGGCCAATTAGCAAAATGCGTCCAAATTAAAATATTTTTCATAAACAAGTTTTTTATTTCAATTAATTATTTTAGATAAATTTTCTAGAAAAGTATATTTTGCAAATATTTTGGAAACCTGTCGGATTAACCGTATTTTTCGGAATTTCGGAAGTGCCTTAAAAACCTTCTTCCGAAATTAATAAGACCTCTTACCTTTAGAATCTCTGAAAAGACCGTCTTTTTTATAACAACGGAGTTTTTGCACGCATTTGTTAATTTGGTTCCATGTTTTCCTTAAATTGGGTGGCGACTCCAAAAACTCCAAAAGAGTTAGCCCATCCTGTCGATATTCCGGAATTTATCCTTTTCGGGGTAATTTTTGGGGTTCAACAGAAGTTTTAGCTAAAATCTGAACGTAGAAAGACCTAAGCTACCAACTACCCGTTCGAGTTTCCAAACAGCTGCAACTCTCGAATCACAACTCCATACATTTTCTATAAGCACCACCGCCTGATGGATCAAATCAAAGGTCAAATTACGCCTCTCATTACCTTAGTAGCCTTGAAAAAAGACAATGTGCTTACCCGACTACCTTGGCACGCACTCTGGCTCAAACCAGGGAATATCACAATAGGTTACTGAGTGCCTAAGCTCACTAGTGCCGAACAAAGAAAAGATGGCAACGGACTAAGGATAGAAATAATTAGAGCTTTAGGAAGCTCTTCTTCTTATTTATTTGGCTACCAAAGCTAGACTACTTATGAGTCAGGCTAACAGAATAATTGCAATTGAAGAAATAGACATTAAATGAGCTTTATGGAACAACATCTATGCCAATTTAATCTCCCAATAAGAAGGAAACTCTGACAATTTAATAAAGAAATCCTTTCATAACCCAGATATGCTCATGGGATAACATGACTTTACTAGCGTCTTGAACCAAGAGGAGATACGTAGATCGAATATTACTTGCTAACCACTTTACACCGGAAGAAACAATGACATTTTCTGATGGTGACGAATAAGAATCCCATCATCCTACCGACAATGAATTCCAAAGAGAGGTAGACTGACTTGACATTACAACAGAATGAGGCACAACAAGATACCAAGCAAACAATACTGATACTCACTCACAAATCTCTCACATTTAAACCAGATAAATTAATAGGGTCTCACAAATTCCTTGAATAAATCATACTAGAAGCTCACCCCTTTACCGCAATCGATTCTTAATAGAAACAATATCCAAAGGGGCCATGGAAACATGGTAAAATAAACGAAGTCCAGACCGATCAGAAGAATGAAATCTTACTCACATATAGTGGAAGAAGAAATACATGGATATACACATCAAATACCTCAACATCCTGCCAGACTGTAGTTCTTAGAACTGCCTCTGCGGCTGAGCCAAGCCGCTACCCTGATAATTACTTCTAGAAGAACCACTACCTCCACGCTATCGACCTCTATCGAATGAGGGCATATCTCTGGTTGATTAAGATCTATATAAAATTCCCTGCGACTGTGCAGGTTCCTGATGACGAGAGAAAAGACGACTGCCTGCTTGCCGGAGTAAGGAAAAATCCTCAAAGAATAGCCAGACTCACGACAATCATACCACCTTTTCGCTGAAAAGTGGAAGCTGGAAAGATTGTTGATAGCTATAAAGAAAAGACTGATTCTGATCTTGACGATCTACTGGCGCACTCTAAGAATCACGTAACACAAGCTGAGATAACCTGGAAGGTGACCTCCCAAAATAATCAGAACTTTTACCTCCAAATGAGGTACCATGGTTACCCACTAGGGCCGTGGGATCTTTTGCTCTCCCGCTCTAACTCTTCCCTCTCTAACTTATGGTATGCGCACCTCTGAGCAATATCAACAACGACATCTGTTATTTCCCACGATTACACCACGTTACCGTTTTAAGGACCAGTTCCTTAAAATGTGTTCCTTTACTCTACGATGTGCGGAATAAAAACTGTAAGTAATTGAACACCAGATTTTAGCGTGGAAAAACCCCTAGACACGGGATCAAAAAACCACGACCTACTTCTCAAGTAGGATTTCAACTTCACTATGTAAAAAGACCCACTTGGTTACAAGACTCACTCTTACTAACCTAGGACTAACTCTAATCCTTTAGTGATCTTTCTCACGATCAGTGAAGTTGTGTCAAGTCCACGACTTGAACTACACAGTTTACAACTCGATTTTTGCTTACTACAATTGAACTAAGACTTGAACTTTTACAAGACTCAATCTAAGGAACAGGTTCTTACTTAGTTCTACTGTAGCTAATGATTACACAAATAAGCTAATAATTCTTCTCAGCTTTTGCTCGATGCTCTCTCTATTTGTGTACCGCTTCTATGGCTGATAGTCTTCTCGTTTTATAGTTTCCAGCAACCAAGAAGTCCCAATGAATTAGAATTCCAAAGCTCCCTTGACTTTGAATCCTAATTTGATTCTACCTTCTTGAATCCAAATCCTTTATCCTTTAGGATTATGCAATCTTTTCGTATCTGATTAGGCCTGCATAATTATCAAGATACACGTCAGTATTAGGATAAATAATAATATCTTAATCAAATGATTTTGCATGAATTATCTATTCTGCTTCAGTCATTCAAAGGAACAGGTCCTTTGAATCCGTTCCTCAGTCATCAGTCAAAACTCCAAGCTTTCCAAGCTAACAATTTCCCCCTTTTTGATGATGACAAATTCATACTTATAGCTTCATCTCCTTAATGTCCTGAAGTACAATTTAAGCTCAAAAAGACAATCAATCAGTGGAGAATTAATTCATCATTAAGGAACAGATTTTTATTAGGTATAAAATCATGCAAAATCAGACCCTTACTCTTCCCCCTTTTGGCATCATTGAAAAGGTTGCATATAAAAATATAATTCAAGTGTTAGAATTAATCAGCACATAGCCAGTTAGGCAACTCAAAGTGCAAACATAAATTAAATAAAGCAACTGCAAAACAATGATATTAGCCATCCAAGACAATTCATTTAACCAAATATTAAAATCAGGGGATACAGCAAGTACTACAAAATTATCCAACTACTAAAGAAGAAAATAAAGGCTAAGGCACTAGGCTAGGCTAGATCCCACTAGACAAAAGATGGCTAAAGGCTATGGCTAAGATGGTCAGGATGTGGAAGGACCAGTTCCCTGAGACTTGTGAAGCAGATCAAACATCTGCTTGAGCATTCCCTCATTGGTCTCCTTTGCTTTTGAGGCCTCTGCCTTCCAGTAATTCCTCTCTTCTTCCAACCTTGCAATCTCAGCAGCCTGCATAGCAACTTGTTGCCTAAGTGCCCTCACTTTGTTGTTCAGAGGCTGCCTCCCAACACCAGCCTGTGGAGGATCAGCCTGAACCGGAAAGTCACAGTTTATCAGGGTAGCACACCCAAATTTCTCCTTCTTTGTAGCCTTCACAACCCCTTCCAAGGGAATCTTCAACTTGGCAAAGATATCAGTTAAAATGAAACCAAACGGCAGGGAGTGTTTTCTCTTCCCAGCAATCACCCTTTTTATCAGGTGGATCATAAAGCTGGGCCAATTGATCTGCTTTTCAGTATCCAACAGTTCCATAAGGACCAGGTTCATGAAACTGGCAACCCCTCTTTTCTCCTGCCTTGGCATCACCACTTTGTTCACAAACTCAAATAAAACCTGATGCTGTGGATGCATCTCACTCTTTTGCACTGCCCTGGGTTTTTCTTCACCATCATTCTCAGCAAACTTCCTAGTGATCTCCAGATCAGTAGGCAAGTTTGTCAAGTCAGGCCAAAGAGTCTTGACATAACTAGCATACCCAGAGGCAGGGATCCCCAGCAACTCACCAAGTTCCCTTGTATCAAAAACGATGACATTGTCATTAACAGATGTAGTGATTTGATCACCTCGGATGGAACAATTCTTATAGAATTCCTGCACCATTCCCTTTGCAACCCTACCAGAGATCTTAAGGACCATGTCCCTCCAACCCTGAGCATGTAGCTTTTGCAACAACCAAACCATTCCTTCTTCTTGAACATCAGTCATAACCCTTCCTTTCAACACCTTTCTAGTCAGCATGTCATCATGAACACAGTGCACAGTCTCACTTTCTTCAGCATCACTATCACTCTCAGCCTCAGCAACTAACTCATCACTGTCACTGGCAGAGTCTTCAGAAACCACCACTCTTTTAGAGGACCTGGTCCTCTTAGCAATTTTCTCAGCAGCTTTAACTGAGCTTCTTGTCACCCTTCTCTCAGGAACCTTTCTTTTCTTTGACTGAGGCACCACCTCCTCAGCCTCTACCATCTCATCATCCTCAGAAAAATCAGCCAAATCAAAATCATCACTATCATCCACCTTTTCTTCCTCAACTACCTGTTTTCCTTTCCCTTTTCTGCTCTTTTCCAAAGCAGCAGCCAGTTGTTCATCAGCAGCTTTAGCAGCACTTCTTGTCCTCCTACCCCCAGATGCAGGGGTTGAGGCAGAAGGAACAGGTCCTTTTGCCTTAGAGGAACTTCCAACTTTCTTCTTATTTCCGGGCTTATAACTGTCACTTATCTTCTTTAATTTAGCAGCAATTTCAACAGTCTCATGATCATTAATGGGTCCCTTTCTAGCCAATTTTCTTTTCAGGCTCCTAATATTTATCAAATCCACCAATGGCCTATCACTGTCACTCATAGCCTCTTCAACATCTATAACATCTTCCATGGGTGCTCTAAAAGCAACCTCTGGAGACCCTGACCCCCCATGCACCGGTGCTTCCAAACTTCTAATGAGTTCCCCCTCAAGAGCAGCCTCAGAACCTTCTCCCTCTTCTTCCTCATCAATAACAACATTCAGAGGGTGAGTGTAATTTACCTTAAACTGATACAACACCATAGCATGAGATAGATCTTCAACCTGCTCAGCAATGGATTCAGCCGTGGGAACTGATCCTTCCCCCTGAATTTCAGGTTCAGGTATTTCTGGAGTTTGTTCAGGAACTTCAGGGTTAGGGTTGATGATTTCCATGGGTGAAGAAGGGTTGAGACTTTGTGGTTGTTCAACAGTGGGTGCAGATGGAGAATTATCAGAAGAAAGAGACATGTTTGCAATTCTAATCAAAAGATAATTGACAATTCTTTCTGAAATTTTGCTAATTCAATTGATGAACAAGGTAAAAGAATAATGTAGGAGAAGAAGAGTATTTATAGAGTGAATTAAGTAGTGCAATTAGAGTAGGAAACGATCAGCTTACCTCAGCACAACATGCAACGGCTAAGGACTCTTGGGAGTCTCCCGGAGAAAAAGAGCCGTTAGGCTGCAGGACACCTTTTCAGAATAGGAACAGTTCCTCCGATGGGACTCTTTTGCAATTTGGATATGGGTAGGAAACTTAGTGGGATTTTATCCTAAACACAAGTTACCTATAGCCTTTATACTCCTAAATTAATTGAATAATTACGAGTACATACCTGTTTTTAACACCACAATTCAGTGTCCTTCCAATTTGCAATTTTTGATCATCTGAAATTCTAAGAGCATAAGGGTAACATCATTCAATTTTAGCAACTCTAAGTAAATTATGAAGCATGAGAGTATACATTTAAGTATGAAGATTGGACTGAATAATTCATAATGACTTGAATAAAATTCATTTTAAGAGCAATTTTCTAGCCAATTA
The DNA here is from genome assembly GCA_029990575.1 of Petunia axillaris subsp. axillaris. Taxonomy (NCBI): domain Eukaryota; kingdom Viridiplantae; phylum Streptophyta; class Magnoliopsida; order Solanales; family Solanaceae; genus Petunia; species Petunia axillaris. Next base: position 2,219,233 of record JARKNS010000001.1, on the reverse strand, counting down.
TGAAGTAAAGCATTGAAGATTTTATGTGAATTTAATCATCCCTAATTCCAATCTATTTCTTTCAAAATCATCTCTACCTAGAGCTTTTGTAAAAATGTCAGCTATTTGCTTTTCAGTTGGACAAAATGCTATGGTGATCAACCCTTTTTCATAATTGTCTCTTAGGAAATGATGTCTTATATCAATGTGTTTAGTCCTTTTGTGATGCACTGGATTCTTAGTCATATTAATAGCACTAGTGTTATCACAATAGATAGGAACAGTTCCTACATCAACACCAAAATCCTGTAATTGTTGTTTGATCCATAACAACTGTGAACAACATGAAGCAGCTGCCACATATTCAGCCTCAGCAGTGGAAAGTGCCACTGAATTTTGTTTCTTGGTTCCCCAAGAAACCAAACACTCACCAAGAAAATGTGCCATACCTGAGGTGCTTTTTCTATCGACAAGGAAACCTGCATAATCTGCATCAGTATATCCAACAAGATTAAAATTACCACCTTTTGGATACCAAAGTCCCAAGGGACCTGTTCCTTTCAGATACCTCAATATTCTTTTAACAGCTTTCAAATGAGATTCCTTAGGATCTGATTGGAATCTAGCACACAAACCAACACTGAACACTATATCTGGTCTACTAGCAGTTAGATAAAGTAAGGAACCTATCATGCCCCTATACAATTTTTGATCAACTGATATTCCATGTTCATCAAGATCCAATTTTGTGGCAGTAGCAATAGGTGTGTCAATTCCCTTAGCATTGTCCATATCAAATCTTTTAAGTAATTCCTTAACATACTTTTGTTGATGGATCATAGTTCCATTTGAGGTTTGCTTAATTTGTAAACCCAAAAAGAAGTTGAGTTCACCCATCATGCTCATCTCAAATTCACTCCCCATCAAGTTTGCAAATTCTTTACTTAAATTTTCACAAGTAGCACCAAAAATTATGTCATCTACATAAATTTGAACAATTAAGAGATCCTTACCTTTTTCTTTTAAGAACAAAGTACTATCAATTTTACCTCTCTTGTATCCATGCTGGAGTAGAAATTTTGATAGCCTTTCATACCATGCTCTTGGTGCTTGCTTGAGCCCATACAAGGCCTTGTCCAACTTGTAAACATGTTCAGGGAACTGTTCACTTTCAAAACCTGGAGGTTGCTTGACATACACTTCTTCTTTCAAGTATCCATTCAGAAATGCACTCTTAACATCCATTTGATGTAGAGTAAAATCCATGTATGTAGCAAAGGCTATAAGAAGTCTTATTGCTTCCAATCTTGCAACTTGAGCAAAAGTCTCATCATAGTCGATGCCTTCCTCTTGACTATATCCCTGAACAACCAGTCTGGCCTTGTTCCTTGTTACCATGCCATCCTCATCAAGTTTGTTTCTGAAAACCCATTTTGTTCCAATTATGGACCTGTTCCTTGGCTTAGGTTCCAGATGCCAAACTTGACTTCTTTGAAATTGATTCAGTTCTGCCTGCATAGCATTTATCCAGTCTGCATCCTTCAGTGCTTCTTTCACATTTTTGGGTTCAACAAGAGATAAGAAAGCACTAAAGGCACACAGATTGTGATTTTTGACTGCTGATCTAGTTTGAATTCCTGCATTCTTGTCTGAAATTATTTGATCCACAGGATGTGACCCTTGATACTTGTAAGGCTTGGGTGTCAATCCATTGTCAGAAGTCCTCTGCTGAGGAACAGTTCCTGATCGAGTAGCACTACCAGTTTGTGAGGTGGAACCAGCATTTGTTCCCCCTGTATCTGTGCCACTGTTCTCAGTTCTGTTCTGAGGAACAGTTCCTTGCAGTTCAGTTCTCATATCCAGCCCTTGCATTTGTGAATCAAGTTCATAGGCTTTCAGCAGTCCAATTTCTTCATCCTCCAGTACCTGTTCTTGAGTGAGACTGTCAGTTTCATCAAATTTCACATGCATGCTTTCTTCAATTTTCAAAGTTTTCTTGTTAAACACCCTATATGACTTACTATTTGAAGAATAACCAACAAAGATTCCTTCATCACTTCTAGGCTCAAATTTTCCTAAGGCATCTTTCCCATTGTTGTGTATAAAACACTTGCAACCAAAAGCCTTAAGATGAGAGATGTTTGGTTTTCTTCCTTTAAGCAACTCATATGGGGTCTTTTCTATTAAAGGCCTAGTCATACATCTATTTATTATGTAGCATGAAGTATTAATAGCCTCAGCCCAAAAGTTTTGTGGAAGATTTCCAGATATTAACATAGTTCTTGCCATTTCTTCTAGTGTCCTATTTTTCCTTTCCACTACACCATTTTGCTGTGGAGTTCTAGGTGAAGAAAAATTGTGATTGATGCCATTTTCATTGCAAAAATTGAAAAACATATGATTTTCAAATTCAGTTCCATGATCTGACCTAATGGCAACAATAGGACTGTCTAGAGTTCTTTCAGCTTTCTTAGCAAAGATTGAAAATGCATTAAATGCTTCTTCTTTAGATGCAAGAAATATAGTCCATGTAAATCTAGAGTAATCATCCACCAATACCATAACATACTTCTTACCTCCACGACTCATTGTTCTCATTGGACCACATAAATCCATATGGACCAGTTCCAAAGGCTTAGTGGTACTTACCTGTTTCTTCGGTTTGAAGGAGGATTTTACCTGCTTCCCCCTGGCACAAGCTTCACATACCTTTTCATCATTAAACCTGATGTTAGGCAGACCTATCACCAAGTCCTTTGACACAAGTTTGTTCAATTGTGAAAGACTAGCATGTCCTAGTCTTTTGTGCCATAGGAGGGAGTCATTTTGCACCACACTTAAGCAGCTCAAGCTTCCATCAGATAGTGTCAGCAAGTCTACTTTGTATATGTTTCCATGTCTGTTTCCCTGCAAAATAACCTCTCCAGAAGTTTGATTAGTCACAGTGCATCCAGTAGATGAAAAATTAACATTATTACCTTTGTCACATAATTGAGATATACTCAATAAACAATGCTTCAGTCCATCTACTAGAAATACATTATCTATGCAGTGTGAGTCAGACTTACCTACCTTTCCAATTCCAATAATTTCCCCTTTCTTACCATTACCGAAGGAAACACTTCCTCCTTGGAAGGCTGAGAGTGAAAGGAACAGTTCCTTATGCCCTGTCATATGTCTTGAGCAACCACTGTCCATGTACCATTTGTGGTTTGTCTCCTTCACTCTAGCCTGCAAAAGAAAACTAGGGGTTAATTTTAAGAACCCAAACTAGTTTGGGTTCCTTTCCTTTTGAAAAAGGATGAATCAGATCTCTTCTAGCCCAAAATGGTAAAGGTTTCTTTGTGTGAACATCTCTCCTTTTTACAGAATGTTGAACAGGTTTGTAGGACCTATTCTTCTGTTTCACAGGATTTCGAACAGGTTTATAGGACCTGTTCCTCCGGGCAGCCATTTTTAAAGATTGACAATTTTCTTTCCGGTGACCAGTGTTCCCACAGTGAGTACATAGCCAGTTTTCAGGAAATGATAAGTACTTACTCTTTGGATCCCATTTGGATGAACTTTGTGCCTTCATGAATCCAATACCTTTCCTGTTACTGCTATGATTTTCTTGCAACCATTCTAGTGCTTCAGAAGACTTGTTCCATTCTACAGTTTTTCTTAATTCCATTTTTGTTTTAACCAGGTCTTCTTCTAAAGATCTTATCTTTTCATCTTTTTTACACAATTCATCAACTGTGTTTTTCAGTTTCTCTTCAGCAATGATCTGATGAGAATTAGCAATACCGTTACCTTTTACAACTGTTTTAACATTTTCTAATTCCTGAGCAGTTGTTTCAAGTGTGAGGACCTGTTCCTCAAGCATGCTAATCTTCCTTTCCAGAAAATCATTTTTAATTATTTCCTCTTTGCATTCTATTTCTAAACAGTCAACTTTATCATGCAGTTGGTGATTATCATCCCTCAGAGTTTTAAATTCATTTAGCACAATATGGAATACTTTAACCAACTTTTCTCTAGACATGCTTTTTACATCTTCTTTAAGTTTAGAAACAAATACCTCAGGATCCTCTTCATTTTCTGAATCTCCAAGTGCCATTAGAGCAAGATCCTCATCCAGATCATCATCAGTTATTTCATCTTCACTGTCTTGCCATCCTGCAACCAGCGCTTTGGGATTTCCACTTTTCCTATGGACCTGTTCCCTAGCCTTCTTCCTTTCATCAATGAATTTCTTCCTCCATTCTCCTTCCATGATTGGACATTTGCTGATGTAGTGCTCCGAGCTTCCACATTTGTGGCATTCTCCAGCCTGTTTCATGTTAGTAGACCTACCCTGTCCACTAATTTTCCTTTTCTTATTCAAATATTTCTGAACACTTTTAGCGATAAGGACCAGTTCCTTATCATCAATGATTTTATCACCAGCAGTTAAGGCTAGGTTAGGTTCAGTTTTAACTGGTGCTCCTATGTTTTTAACCTTTTTCCTTAGTTCGTAAGTCTTTAGATTTCCTATGAGCTCATCTAAGGATAATGTGGTTAAATCTTTACTTTCAATGATAGCACATGCTTTGATCTCCCAAGAATCTGGAAGAACCCTAGTTAAAATCTTTTCTACCCTATCTTCCACAGTTAAAACCCTTCCCAAAGAGATAAGTTCAGAGGCAATGGCATTGAATCTAGTATACATTTCAGAGATTGATTCTTCTTCTTTCATTTTAAAGCTTTCATATTCAGCATAAAGAAGTGTACCTCTGGACCTTTTTACCTGACTTGTTCCTTCGTGTGCAACTTGTAGAGCATCCCAAATCTCCTTAGCAGTGGCATACCCTCTGATCCTTGTACATTCGTCAGGACTAAGTCCACCAACCAGCCACTTCCTTGCCTTAGCATTCTTTTCCCATTGCTTTATGTCTTCGGCATTGCACTCCTTCCTGGTTTTGGGAACATCTTTCCCATCAGCATCCTTCTTCATTGGGATCATGGGACCTTCAGTAACTATGTCCCACAGTTCGTAATCCTCTGCCTGAAGGTGATCACGCATCCCCTCTTTCCACCATGAATAGTATTTTCCATTGAAGTAAGGTGCTCTAACCATTGACTGACCCTCACTGTTCTCACGTGATGTACTCATCTAATCCTAGGTGTTAGCCTTTTCAAGGATAACCCGCTCTGATACCAATTGTTATTTCCCACGATTACACCACGTTACCGTTTTAAGGACCAGTTCCTTAAAATGTGTTCCTTTACTCTACGATGTGCGGAATAAAAACTGTAAGTAATTGAACACCAGATTTTAGCGTGGAAAAACCCCTAGACACGGGATCAAAAAACCACGACCTACTTCTCAAGTAGGATTTCAACTTCACTATGTAAAAAGACCCACTTGGTTACAAGACTCACTCTTACTAACCTAGGACTAACTCTAATCCTTTAGTGATCTTTCTCACGATCAGTGAAGTTGTGTCAAGTCCACGACTTGAACTACACAGTTTACAACTCGATTTTTGCTTACTACAATTGAACTAAGACTTGAACTTTTACAAGACTCAATCTAAGGAACAGGTTCTTACTTAGTTCTACTGTAGCTAATGATTACACAAATAAGCTAATAATTCTTCTCAGCTTTTGCTCGATGCTCTCTCTATTTGTGTACCGCTTCTATGGCTGATAGTCTTCTCGTTTTATAGTTTCCAGCAACCAAGAAGTCCCAATGAATTAGAATTCCAAAGCTCCCTTGACTTTGAATCCTAATTTGATTCTACCTTCTTGAATCCAAATCCTTTATCCTTTAGGATTATGCAATCTTTTCGTATCTGATTAGGCCTGCATAATTATCAAGATACACGTCAGTATTAGGATAAATAATAATATCTTAATCAAATGATTTTGCATGAATTATCTATTCTGCTTCAGTCATTCAAAGGAACAGGTCCTTTGAATCCGTTCCTCAGTCATCAGTCAAAACTCCAAGCTTTCCAAGCTAACAACATCAAATGAAGTCCCAACCTCAATTTCTCGAGCCATCTGGGATCTCAAAGAAGGAGAAAGGTCATAAATAAATCTTTGAATCTCTCGAAAGGCTCATGGACTAGTTCTAATGCATATTCAGCCATTCTATAGAATTCAATCTCATATTCTGAAACACCACCAGGCCAACCGACAGGCTACCCTGTCCAATCCACTCAAACTAGCAACACTTTTCATCTGGCTCGCTACTCGAAAGGAATTTTTCCACGAATCTAGAAGAAAAATCAAACCAAGTTAGCTAAAAAGAGAGCGGTCCACCAATTCAAGGCTGGACCCCTAAAACTGGAAAGCAGAATAATCAACACCATACCGCTCGATATAATCAAGAGCCTGAAGGATACGCTGACATCATTTTATTTTAAAAAAAATCACGAGGTTTATCCGATGCATTGCTTGGGAATATCGAGATGTTCAACCGCGTAAAATAATGCAACCTCTTTGAGCACTCGGACCCAATAATTACCTCAGTTACCTACCCAGCCAGAGCAACTGAAGGCACACCACATGCTGCCTCCGGAACATACTTTACTGAGGTAATATTAAGAACTGGAACAAGAGCCCTCTAAGTCCGAACATCTGCATTTGCGGCAACCTGATAAGCTGCCTAACAAATAATAGGTTATTGCGGTATTTGCGTCGCCAAGATTCTCGTAAAAGCATTGTAGAGCCAAGGGAACCACAAGGCCCTGCTCCCTTGCCCATCGCGAGCACGTACAGCTGGGACCTCCATAACTAGATCGTCAGCACGATAAAAAAACTCTCGGGGCTTCGTCAGTGCTAGCCCCAGGCTAGACTGCTTCGTCTTGAACTCATACCGTTTGCTGATTTGTCGCACGAGGTTTCACCATTACCGCAAAGGAATTAACGAAAATACTTCTGCATCCTAGACCGACGCACGATCAGAAATGAAGGAAGTGAAACTTCCTAAATGCCATCATAGCCTCTAGTAGATAAGTACGGACGTCTACGTACCAATCAGCGAGACTCTACTAGACACTGTCTTAGTCTGGATAGATTCCAAACTGGGCTCTGATACCAACTGACATGACCCGAAATCCGGTTAGGCCGTGCGGGCACCCGACATTCTCCCCTAGACCCGTCAGGCGAACCCTTACCAATTAAATTAGGAAAATAACTATAACAATTCTTGAATAAGGACAAGACTTAAAAAAAAAAAAAAAAACACAAACATACTGATACCTCTAAGCTGTACAAAAGGAATTACAGCTGACTACCCAACATACTAGCTTTAGGGCTATCCAGACTAAACATCTAAGAGTACAAAAGAAGACAGATACCTTCTGATGGGAGCAAAATACAACTGAAATAATAACTAATAAACTAGTGGCCATCCGGAATAAAAGCTGGCTCACTTTGACAGCTGAAGTCGTGTTCGCTCCTTCACAACGTGGCGAACTCAATCCTGGAGTGAACCTGCCGAAACGAAATAGATAGACAAAAACAAACAACAAACAAAGGTGAGTCAAAAGGATTCAATAAGTGGGGCAGACTAGCCACCTCAAAGAATATGATAGCTAGCCAGGGAGAAAAGAAACAGATAAACCAAATTTCTCTTATTTAAATTATGAAAAGGCAGAGCCAGATAATAACTAGAAACACGTATGGAATCACAAACTCATCAACAACCAGGAACGTAAGATAGCAGAACATATATGTATCCCGAACACATCAACAATCATAAATACATCCTGTTGCGGTGTGCAACCCGATCCATATATTCATACCGCTGCGACGTGCAACCCGATCCATATATTCATACCGCTGCGATGTGCAACCCGATCCATATATTTATACCGCTGCGGCGTGCAACCTGATCCATATATTTATACCGTTGCGACGTGCAACCCGATCCATATATTTATACTGTTGTGGCGTGCAACCGATCCCCGCAACCCAGAATACGAGCCAGAAATATATAGATAAATATGCAATGCACGTATAAGAAGAACAATAGCTATGTACCACAAGTCTACACAATGGTATGAAATGAAATGAAATGAGATGAAATGACATATGATGCAAAGGGTCACATGTGCCAAATGAATGAAGCGGAATCCTCCTGCTCCGAGGGCGGAATCCTCCTACCTTCAATATGATGCAATGGAGCGGAATCCTCCTGCTCCTAGGGTGGAATCCTCCTACCCTCAATATGATGCAATGGAGCGGAATCCTCCTGCTCCTGGGGCGGAATCCTGCTACCCCTTAGCATGATGCAATGGAGCGGAATCCTCCTGCTCCTGGGGCGGAATCCTCCTACCCTCAATATGATGCAATGGAGCGGATCCTCCTACTCCTGGAACGGAATCCTTCTACCCCTCAATATGATATAACAACGCATAACCAGAAAAACGTAATACATACGATTACGGTATGATGCAATAAATAACCCTTCACCGGCGAGGGACTCTCATCGACTGCTGGGAAGTATATGTCAACTCACAGCCAGAGTACAACGCTCAGATCCTGAATGCAATACCAATAATAGGACATAACATATAATATACAATGTAAATCCAAAGCTAAGGCGTAATGAGTACGCCTATCGGCAGCTACACACGTAAGGAACACGTGGTAGAAAATCCACGAGGCCAGGTGCCTCCAAAGAAGTGGATATAAATACTTACCTCGTCCAAAAGTTAGTACGGCTAACCAACAACCGCTTTATCCTTTGGTTTCATTGCCAAACGATCCCACTCTATTCAATAAGCAGAAAAATATATCAAATCAGGCTAAAGGCTTTATTCCTTACATCTTAGGGCAATCTGGTTAGGAACCTGATACCCTATTCGCATATGCAATACGCAGGCCAGACCTATATACAGGGTGTATGGTCACCTAACCAAATCCTAAATAAATTACATTTATATGGTTCCCATAACTCACTGAGTACGAATATATAATCAATTCCATTATCGGGATCCATTTGACCCTTTAAACTATTAATTGAACTTATTAAAATGATGTCTAATATTCCAAGTTTTACCATTAAAATATATTCAAACACACGTAATAAACTCAAATAATGCATTAAGATCATTACCTAAATATTTCGGGGTAAAAATTTTACTATTTTCCCGGCTCTTTTCTCATTTTCTGACATTTTTTTGCCTCACTGCGTCATTTCATTTTCTCTGTTTCGAAATGGGTTATGTTTCTGTTTCTATATATAATATGCAAGTTCGTCCTTAGCTTCAGCTAAGGACCACCGTCTTATTTTTTTTTTGTTTTTCTTTTATTTTTTTTTCTTTTCTATTCTCGACGAAAATTTAAACGGTACCCTATGATATTCGAAATATTTCCAACTTTTGCATACAAGTTATACAAAATATATGTAACATACTCGCGGAGGCGGATCTCCAATTGGACTCCCAAAACTCAATATGCAACTTAAATGGAAAAAGATCAAATTATTTAACTTTCAGCATTTTAGCAGAAACTAGCCGAACAACATCGAAATTCACTTTCAAAAGTTCATAAAAGTCACAAATAATCATACGAACCTCATGGCGCTTTCGGATTTTGAATCAGAACTCATTCGCCAAAACCGAGCTCAAAAATCTCTTTTTAATATTTATCGACAATAAAAACTGAAACCTTCTTCCGATGCTTACCAAACGAGGTCTGATTTAGCTCAAATTTTACAGATAAGTCTCAATGGGCCTTACGAATATTTTAAAATTATCTGCACGCCAATCGGAGTCCTAACTTCCGAAACGACTAACCGAAGTCGTTTCACATAAAAAAATTATAGATGCAATAGAGCCAGATCATAGATGGAAAGGCAAGTAAATGAGGTGGCGTTCATTTGGAGCTTTAAACAACACGCAAATAAAGATAGAAAGTAAAATGTCAATAGTGGACTTAGCATTAGTTTTAACACCAAGAAGCAGCCATGTAGAAACTCATGGCATTTGCAAATAGTAGAAATAAATGTAGAGTACACAACATGAAGAAGGACAATTAGTTCAACGATAGAGAGGTCTCTCTTAATGAGCAATTCCCTGGTCTCTCTAAATGCAAATAAGATGTACAAGTACTGATAGAACCAACAGTATTTTTATCAGATGGACAGGCTTGCTTAATGTCATTAATAGTTACTTCATCCAAAAAACAAGAAACAAGAAAAGAGTCAACATATACCTAAATGAGAGTAAAAATATTCAAGTAACTTGAAACAAAGTTCATCTCTATATGTAAGAAGCAAATATAAATGCAGTAACAAACTATTATTCAAAAGGATCAATTGATAGATCGTGCATCCCACATTGATTGTGCCAAGCCATCCCTCCAAGTGGTCCACTCATCTGACGATTCAACAACATTGATATTCTCATTTTGATACTCTACTTGTTCTTCCATATTTATGTCTAAGGGATCCTCTGCCATCTCTCTATGTATAGAATTGTGAATCAAACAACAAGCACTTATAATCCTGTTATGAGTCTTAACCGAGTACCACGAAGAGCTTCTAAGAATTCCCCAACGCCCTTTCAAGAGACCAAATTCCCTTTCAATAATATTACGAGCTCTAGCATGTTTCATATTGAATAGCTCTTCTCGACATTGAGATGGAGGATTGTGTTACACCTCGTATGTCTAAAGTGAGGTATATTATTCTAATGACATGTTAAGAATTATTTAAGTGAGTTTAAAGTCATAATAGGACCATATATGATGTTTATATGTTGAATATAAAGTTTGGGAAAAATCGATTTAAGTTGAGGAAAAACCGACTAAGAATTTGCCTTGTAACGAAGCTTTCTGAGCAATTAATTTTGTGTGTTATATAAGGTCTTTGAGGGACATATCATATACCAAATTGAAGGTCTTGGAGTGTAGTTCCAATACTTTTGACGGTTTGTTTATACAATGTCTGGATAAAAATATATGAACATCAGAAGTCAAGCAAGAAAAAGGGACATAAGCGCAAAAGAGGACTAAAACTGAAATGTTTCAAGTATAAAAGGAAAATTCCTCTCAGATCTCGTCACTTCCATAAAAATCAAGAGAGTAACAGTGTGTTCTTGACTATTGAAGCAACTAATATGGTTTTGAAGGATGGACGTCAATCTTAACTCGAAATTGAAGACAGATTGCGTCAAAATGCTCTACGCGATTAAGGTAACGTTATGCTACCTTCAATTTTGTCTATAGTTTGAGTTTTAGAATTACTTCATGGCTAAGTAAAGTACCTAAATTATATTTTATAGCTTGTTTAAGCTTTAGATGGTGTGGAATTCAAGGTAAACAAGGTTTAGAAGCAAGAAACATCAAAAGTATGTAAGTCTAAACCTTTCTCTTGGCAGGGCATGTATCTTGTAGCTTTTGAAGCTTTTCTTAGTTCCAAAATTGATGATTATTGTGGGTAACTTTTATGGTATAAAGGTGACCTTATATTTTCTTAATTTTGTGCTAAGAACCACGGTAAAAGATGTCAAAAACAGTAGCACAAAATATTTCAAAATCTAGAAAATTATTTTTATCTTCGGACAACTGTTAGTAGTTTGAGCATAACTCCTTGCACGAAATTTATATTGAGATGATTCAAGATTCTCTGGAACCCTAAGACATATATCTAAAACTTTTACGAAGACTATGGAGTCTATAACTTTGATCTACACTCTAAAACTTAGGTCAAAAGGCAGGACAATGGTGCTGTCCAAACATTCTATCTGCGGATTTGTTATGTCATCCAGTAGTCTCATCTTGTAATCTGTTTAATATGTTTATGCTATCAGTTTATCCGGGTATCCATTCCCGTGTATAGTGTAGTGCTGGTTCTGTTTTTGCGGATCATCCAGTTCAGGGGAAACTAAGCCGAAATTTTTCTAGAAATTCAAAGAGTTGGACAAATTCTGAGTTCTAGGTTGTGTCTATAATTCTATCAAGAGTTTTCTTATCATTCCTTTGAGTCCATATCTATTGTTTCCACATGTGTTATGCCTCATACATGCTTATGCTTATATTGTTATCATGTTATGTGTGATTTGGAGTCCCCCATAGAGGCTGGACATTGGACACACAGTCCGGTCGCGTATGATACTACCCCTCTAGTTCATGTGGGAGTTGAAACACCTAGTGTGACCGGGTGTCATTCACACAGTCTGACCATAGAGACTACATATTACTAGTTGGGGGAGATATAGCCCATAACACCCACCAGGTTTGTTATATACACGTATATAGCCACAGTATACACCGCATGATTATACATGAGGCTAGTTCAGGTTTTCAGTTACCTGATTTGCGGGGATACACCCCATAACACCAGACAGGTACCAGTTCAGATGTTCAGTTACCTGATTTTGGGAGATACAGCCCATAACACCAGACAGGTACCAGTACAGATAACAGTTCAGTTTTAGCTCAGTACCAGTTATCATTTCTCAGTTATCAGTCACCAGTTCTTAATGTCAGTATCAGTTGACAGCTAGTATTAGTTGACAGCTATCAGTTCCAGTTTCTAGTTACCAGTTATCAGTCATATTACAATTATGTATCAGTATAATTCAGCTCAGTCTTCAGTTTCAGATTCAGCTAGACTTCAGTTTATATTCAGATCATGTTTAGTACGTTCTTCAGATTTCCAGCTATATTGCTATGCTCCAGCTCATATTTACATATTTATATTCCAACCTTAAAGTTTCATTCAGCCATGATATATTATATGCTCATGCCTTACATACTTGGTACTTATCGTACTCACGCCCTTTTCTGGGGCGCTGCGTTTCATGTCGCGCAGGTGCAGATAGATCAATGCTTGGACTACGTTAGTAGGCCATCTATCAGTTATTGGAGTCACTCCGCTTACTCCCGAAGTTACTTATCTTTTGGTATGTGTACAGTCAGCCAGTTTGGGTATGGCGGGGCCTTGTCCCGTCATTTGTGTATTCAGTTCAACACTCTTAGAGGCCTGTAGATATATCCCTGTGTGGTTTTGCCAGTATGTTATGTATGTCAGCTTATGTTAGCCTTGTCAGCTTTTCGCATTGCATAATTCTTATCAGCTAGGTTTATGCTTATTCCGTTTATCAGTTATACTCATGGTTAGCAAATTATCAGCAGGATTAGTGATGATCGACACTTAGTGTTGGTCATCCGTCGCGACCCTAAGTTGGGTCGTGATAGATTGCCACCTTGCCAATCCCTTAACCGATACCTATATCCTCAGTAAGGTGAAAGAAACCTATTTCCATTTGTATATCCTCCATCACACAAATAGTAATTACCTGTAGTATATAAAATTTAATTTTTTTTAAATATCATTCTTTTGGGAATATAATTAGAATACATAAGCATATGCATAGCATACCCTATGGGACTTTCAAACTATTTGTCTGTACTACGGCATCACGTAATACACGACTGTCGGTAGCTGATCCTTCCCAACCAGGTAACACATAAATAAAATTGAGATTCTTGTCACAAACTCCTAGCACATTAGTTGCTATATTACCCTTCCTTGTCCTGTATCTTGGCTTGCGCTCAGATGGAACTCTAATGGTAATGTAAGTACCATCCAGTGCACCTAAACAACCCTGTACAGTAAATTATACAAATATATCAATATATTAAATTCTTGTAAAACTAATATTTATTTAGTTTTATCCATAAACTAATAGATGCTCAAATGAAAATTTTCCATACTTTAAACCATCTCCATCGATCATCAGTCTCATCTTCAAGCACCGGCTTAGGTTTAACAAGTAACGGCGAAGTTAGTTTGAGAATAGCTCTCACGCACTCATTGAAAGCTTGACTTACGCTCCATCCTGATCTAACATAATCTACCTTAATGGATCTATTCTTCTCATGATGAGCCAAGATATTTAAGAATATTGCCAATTTTTCACTACTTGACATATATTTACTATCGGTCAAACCTCCGTTCATTCTTAGCTAAGAAAAGTAACTTGTGAAAGGTATTTCTATCTATTCTTAATTTATCAATACATACTCGATCACTATCACGTATGACACAACTTAGATGAGACATAATTCTAGGAATTCTTGCACTCATACGATACCTAATCTTACGCCTGTTTGTACGTCGTCTTCTTAGGGAATGATGACGAGCCATGATAAAGCGAAGAAAGATAACAAAAACTCGTTCCACAATCTCATCAAGGATGATAAACTATACAACAACCGACAATTATTGAATATCCATAAGAACGCCTTGCCATAAGATGAAAAGAATCAATAAGTACAAATTCAAAAAGGAAAAAACAAATCTGTATGAGCTTAATTTTTTGTAAGTTTCAAGCATTAAAAGAGTGAAACAAAAGATTGAATTTTTCGAAAATGAAAATTCCTTATCAGATTTTGGAACAAGAACAACGACAATAAAGTTCAGTAATTTGGTGTCTACATTATCAATTTTCAGATACCCAAAGCTATTCAATGGCTTTTCTTATTTGAGCAGTAGATTTAATTCGAATAGAAGAACTAGGGTTTTGATTAAATTACTAACCTTGTTGAGAAAATCAAACAATATAAGGTTAAGTGATGGAGAAGATGATTCAAAGTTGGAGAGGCACGCAAAGCTTTATTGCTAGAGAGAAGACTGAGTGTTCTTTTCTAATTTTATGAAAGAAGGGTTGGGAAACACTGAAATATGTTTGTGGAGACAAGGGTAATATGGGTATTTTGAGTTTTTATTCCATGTATTGTTAATCATGGTATTGTTATACCGGGGGGGGGGGGGGGGAGGGGGCTCAGCATAGTTAATACTTAAATGGAGGGATAAGTTATCCTTGTATTAGGTAGTACAAAAATTGAAATGGGAACCAAACAATATATAAGACTATCCCAACTTTTATACCAGGATTGTAGCCCCTAATACAGCAAACCAAACGAGCACTTTATGTTTATACTTTTGGTCACTGCTTTGGACTTCCTCCTCTCTTAGTTCAGTACATGAGTTATTAACTCAGCTTTAACGACTCACTTTCTCGCGTTTCATATCTTCAACCTATTCTCATAAATGGAAAAAAAAAATTAAAAAGAAATTAACCTGATAGCTGAGTTACATAAGGAAGATGCTAAAATATACAACGTCCTATAATTGCACAAGTACGATGTGAGAGTTCCTCTGTTTTTATTTAACAGAAATGAAGATTATATTATTAGCTAGGGACAGTTTGCATACTTGTCTCGATGACAAGAATGTCCTTATTGACCTGATGGGCCAGAATATTATTATGTCTTAACTAAAATTATTCTGAATCTCGAAATTGACTTATCTAAGTCATTAAGCAAAGTAGTTTGAGCAAAGAGATGAGGAACTAACACAGTTGGGTCAAATGAAAAATGTTTCTTCACTCCTTCCTTTGCTAAGCAATCCATCACTCTATTCTGCTCCCTGAAGGTGTGCCTGACCTCCTTGAGTTATAGCTTGTCCATTAATAATCTGCACTCGAGTACAACAGAAGCAAGGATTGAGTTAGTAGAACTTAATAGAGTAAACGCTTCTGAGGAATCTAGACAAACAATAATGTTTGACATACCCATTGTGTCGAGAATTTTTAACCCTGGAGAAGGCCATGAAGCTCAGCCAGTGTATGGTCACAGTTAACCATGTTCTGAAAAAACCTGCCACTCAGCCGCCTTGTTGTTTCGAATGACTCCACCAATACCTACAATGTTATTTACATTTTCTCCCACCATCTGTGATGAGCATGAAAAAACTTGAAGGACTGGATTGAGCGTCTAGGTTAATAAATTAAATTTTTAAGATAATCACAAGCAATACAATAAATACGCTGAAAAAGCAAAGTAAATAGAGAGAAAGTAGTGAACAAGAAAGTAATATTATTCCTTGAGAATAGCCAAATTCAGTGTGAATGTTTGATGCCGAATACAAAGGGAGAGGATTCCCGTAGAATCCGTGAATATCGAAGAGCAAAGAAGAATTCTTGTAGTCTTCCTTTTATATTAAAGAGAGAGAAGTAGGATTCTTGCAGAATTCTATGATGAGAATTACAATGGGGATAAAGGGGTATTTATAGGCTAAACTTTACAAAAATCCCAACTCTAATAGGATTCTACTTGTGAGGCCCTTGGCAGTAGGCTAGGATTCCTACCCTAAAAAGAAGAACGATTAAGGCGGTGGAATTTTGCCCACACAGTCAGTTCCCCCACTTGCTGAGTGTTGTCGTATGTAGTCAGGAAGTGAAATGATGTTCCAGCGGCTCTTCAAGGTCTTCGCTTAGCCTAGATGGGATGATCATCAACTTGGCACTTCGGGAATTATAGCATACGCTTTGGGAGCTGCCTCATTAAAAACCTTACAAAGAAAGCCTAGTTGGAAAAAACCTTGTTAAGGGAAAAAGAGTGCAGCGTGTATCCTGTTCCCTCTGATGAAGATATTACTTGACGTCTTGGAGACGGTGCATTCCAATTTTGTAAGTAAGTTTCTCAAATATTGTGGTTGGCTTTTGCATTGCATGTTGTTACCCTATGTTGCCGTCGTGAGCATGTGTACTTATACTCGTATCCTTCAGCACTCGTGGGAGTTGATTTGCAGTTCTACGGCTGTAAGCCGAGTCTTCGTCTTTAGGAGTTGAAATGCCTCTGTAAATCGAGCGCCATTCTTTAGGCTTCCATTGAAGGTGTGAGCATGTTATCCGCGGATGTACGATGGTCGTGGGAAGGGAGCATGTAGAGACCGAAATCACGCAGGCCTATGTGGACAAAGCAGGAGGGCGACTTGGGCTCGAGTTCACTGCTGATTAGGTCGAGAGGGACCATTGAACAAGATGACATTGGCTAGGGAAGCCATGATGTGGAGATCTTCCAGAAAATCTGGTCGAGGAGGAAAGTCGTATACCTGACGATGTCGTCAAGGAAGGAAGGCTTGTTCCTTTGATAGGAGTAAGGGACTTCTTCGCAAACGACGAGCACATGTGTTGATCTCCTTGACTCGGACTCAGTCCCCCGACTCTGGTTGTCGATGATATTTGTGTCTGTTGATGAGCGCCGAAAGGAAGTGGATGCAGAGACTTGACTCATATGAGCCTTAGCTTGTCAGGTGAAGGAGCGACTTAGGGCTTGACTTTGCTGCCGACTTAAGTAGCGGGTATTGATGTTAGCCCTTTTCCATTGACCTTGCGTTTAGTTCCCCGGGTCTACTTGCTACGGTTGTCGCCTCTGGCTAAGATAGTTGTTGTAATAATATCTGCACCTGATTCTTGCGGAGAGCGTCTTTGCACTCACGTAAAGTGTATTTGTGCACATAGAGGACATTTATGCTCGTGGAGAGCGTCTTTAATATGTCTGATGAAGACGCATTTCTTGCACTTTTAGAAAGGAGGCTTTAATTTTTTATCTTGAAGAAGACGTGATTTGCGCCTGTAGAAAGGCGGCATGACTGCGTTAGGGGGTGACAGCTTAATTGCGCCAGCGGGTGGCGGCTTAATTTTGCGAGTGGGTAGCAACTCAACTTGTCTATTGAAGACGTATGGGATATTATGTAGGAAATTCCTTCTTCCGGGTGTTGAGAGAAACTGCGATGCTAATCCAGATAAAGAGTCTCTGGTCGTACAAATTTAGAAGAACTTGCAATTTTTACCTTCCCCTTTTTTTTCAAGAACAATTGTTATAAACATCATTGTATTCAAAAGAACTTAATTGTATATTATGAGCCTACGGGCTGTTAGTTACTAATAAAATAGACGTTCGTTAATATTTTATACGTACTTGCGTAGTTACCTGTAGTGTAGTCAAGCATCATGTTTTGTGTGCCTTTCTGGGCTAGTGTCTTTAAAAGATGGGTGGAAACGCACTGAGGGGTGCTTCATTCGCATCAGTAAATGATGGCTTGTGTTGCATCTTCGATAAACGGCTTTTT
Organism: Petunia axillaris subsp. axillaris; assembly: GCA_029990575.1. Classification (NCBI taxonomy): domain Eukaryota; kingdom Viridiplantae; phylum Streptophyta; class Magnoliopsida; order Solanales; family Solanaceae; genus Petunia; species Petunia axillaris. The sequence goes on along the minus strand of JARKNS010000001.1, from coordinate 2,201,349 downwards.
TTTGCGCCTGCAATGGGACGTCTTTAGCCCGTTGTATGTAACGAGGAATTTTTGCATTCAAACTTGAACATATGTGCTTTTTTACTCGAGTATTTTAAGACTTTCTAGCACTATGCGAGCGGGCATCCCCACTGGCATGTCGGTGCAATTTGTTGAATTGACTATTTTAACTTACGAATAATGCTTGGTGGCTGAACTAGAAGTTATCTAGCTCTAAACAAGTAGTTTACCCTACTTTTTGTAGCGAAAACTGAGTGTATTACTTCAACTTAGTTGGGCCGGGCTATGAATATTTTGATCGTAGATGGATCTGATTTTAAAACAGACTATGTAAAATAGTAGTTTTTACTGAATTGACGATTTCCATACATGATTTCACCTGGAGGCTAATTGAACTGACGAGTTCAACCTATAATCTAGGGACGTTGGGTCCGTTAAGTAGGACATTTGGTCCTAAATTACGTTGGGTCCGTTAAGTAGGACAATTTGTTGTCTTGTTTGATGAACCCACCTGCTCGTTCGCCACAAGGTGGTAGGGCGTTGAGGTTATCCTTTCGATCTTCCGTTTGGTCAGGAATTCCATGAATTTTCTTCCCAAGAATCAAGGCCTTTGCACGAACTCCAATTCATTCTATAGTTATAATATTGCTTCATTTGTCGTGCGGGTTGACTTGTAGCGCCTCGGCTGCAGGTCGGACCTTTGACTTTGAAGAAGAGATGGTTCATCTTAGTGAACATTATAGTGCTCTATGGGTCATTGTTGATAGCTTGCGTCCATTGGCCATGGAGATGATAAGGGGTAAGTGAGCCACACTGGAGGGCTGATCGCACCACGGTGCGATGAGGACTGTGCGAGCCAAGCAGATCCCGTGTGCTTGATGTGTGCAATAGTTGGGGTTGCTAGCTGAGCTTCGGCCGGCTAATGAGCGGCTTGAGGAGGCGAACAACCAATCTGAGGGTACAATAGTACTGGTGGCAAACCTCATTCCAAGTTTTAGCCAAGTTCTCCTACAGTAGATGTCAGATCCAAAAGAAAAAAGAGGACACTAGGTCTGTAAGCAAATATAAATAAACTACTCAAGAATCTACCTGAGCGACATCATGTCCGAAATTATTGGTTATACGATCTCCTCCCTCCAGCATACGGGTCAGTTGGAGAGTGACTCATATGCGTTTGGCTTTGAGGCTCGGGGGTCTTTAACTATGGCTGTCGAGGTTTCTCTTAGATCACGGGGTCGTGGATGACGCCTATTGTTCAGTGCTCTTGCAGACTTCGTTGCAGCTGTTGACACCCAATTTTATCCCTCCTTTTCCTATGAATTGGCTATATTTAACCTAAAGGTACGATAATGACTGTTTGACAAAATGTGCATCAGAAAAAATGCATTTACGTGTGTTATCTCCTACTAATACATTATATATTTTTAAGTATGATTATATCATGTAATTTGCATCGTTTAGGCTGTTTGTATAACTGTGGCTGTTTGCATAATTTACTACATTTGTAATATTCATTAATTATTTGTGACTATTATACATAATCATTTTAATTTGATCCTAATTGCTTCATTATGTGCATTTTTACTTTTTATATAATATATACTGATTTAATACGCATCTTTAGCTAAATATCAGTCCAATTGAAATACTCCATCCATTTTATTTATTTATTTCAAATTCCTTTTGAACCTAGACAAGTGTTCATATAGATACGTTCATTTTGTTAGGGGGTTAATCACATTTAAATTTCCTTTTCCTCCTATTTTATTTTAAACTAACTTCCAAAATAATCTTTCTAATTTTCTCCAAATAAGATCCCCATTTCCTTACCAATACCAAATTTCACTTTATTTTTTAATTATTTTACTTTGAACCTAGACTAAATACTTAACCAAACCCCTCAATCTCCCTAATCTTCTCAAGAATCAGAACCTCCTCAGATCTCATCTCTCCCTTCTTCCATTATTGGACAAAATCTTCCCCCAACATCTCAAATCTCAATTCACCCCCAAATCTCTTGATTTACTCATCTCCCCCAACGGCTCTGTCTCCCTCATTTTTTTTTATATATGATAACTCTCTGATTTCACTCAATACCGGTTGCAGCAGACATACATACACAATAAAAACGGGTACATACACACCCCCACTCCCTCGTCTTCCTCCTCTCTCTCTCTCTCTGTACATACACCCCCCCCCCCCCCCATTAACACCACCGATCCTTCATCCTTATTACACATACAGATCAAACACTACGCACACACCATTGCAAACACAAACCAGAAACAGAGCAAAGCCCCCACACACACACACACAAACAGATACACCCAGTAATCACAACCTTTCTTCTTCCCCTATTACACCCCACTCAAACCCATACACACAAACAACCCTCATCTTCCCAATACACCCACTCACTTAATAAACAGAAACAATATACCACACACACACACACACACAATACAAGCAATGAGATACAAAAGTCAAAACAGAGGGAGTAGTATTGATCGAAAAGGATCAGATCGGAGAGGCAAGAGGGTTTTCAATTTAAAACACTAGTAGCAGCGAGGTTGCAGCGATGCCACTGGAAAACGGTTCAGCAGTCGCTCATTCGTTCCTCGACCACTTTGTTTTGTTTCTTCACCGGATCTCGATCTGTTTTGTCGGCGATGCCTTCGAAGTTTCATGGGTCACTGGTGATGCAGTTGGATCCCTACCATTTTGGGCTATGAATAGTGCCTGTTGTCTCACCGGAAAATGGGTTGTCGGTCTGTTTGTTCCTTGCCATCACTCTGTTCTTTCATTGTCACCACTGTATCGTAGCAAATCCTAGTTGTTTTATTTTGTTCGGGGACTTTTTCACTGTTTGTTTGGCTTGAGGAAGTGTTTGATATGATGGCTCTGTTTGGTTGACTACGGTGGACTGATTAACAGATTTGAACATATACTATACAGTGGGGATCCTTTAGCAAATACGGCACTGTTTGCTAGCCAACGAAAATATTTTATTTGAGGCTATACACTGATTTGATGGATATTACACCGATTATGGCCTATGAAAAATATTTTATTTGAGGGCTATGGATGGATTTGTACAAGATACTATAAGGGCGATGACAATTTGGAGGCCAATTGTCCCGTCCCGATACGTATACAGTTGTCCTGTCCCTTTATGTATACATTGTCCCTTACGTATCCCTCCGAAAATAAAAATAGGCGATAATAACATGTATGAGCTTTATTACAAAACAAGCCAGCAATGGAGCAGTGGGATCGGTGCTTGGCATGGCAACCGGCCGGCCACCGTGTTTACAGTCGTACCGACATCCCCTACCTCTACCCGATACACCATACAAACCTAAGCCTAAACTTTTACAAAACTCATTTTTCCTTTATTTTATTATTATTATTATTATTATTATTATTATTATTATTATTATTATTATTATTATTATTGTCATTATTATTATTATCACTTTATTTTACTTTTATTTTCGCTTAACTAATTATAATACTAACTCATTTTTTATACTTTTTGCGAGGTGCATATCTTCAAAAGATGACGATCCAGAAAAATGCTTCTAATACGATTTGCCATCGCATCTTTTCAATTTTTATTTTATTGTCATTAATTTGTTGTGACATACTAGCCAACTTGTTTTATTTTGTGAGGATTATTGAAGTTTGCTAAGGAACTAGCAAACAAAAATCTTTTATTTAATATTAATTTATTATAGCTAACTTGTATAGTATGGTAGAAATTGTCTAGTTAGATTTATTCGAATCCCAAATATTTAGCTCGGCCGGTAACCACATTTCGTGGAACCCGAGAGGTGCCTAACACCTTCTTTTTGGGTTAACTTGAACCCTTACCTAGAATTTCTGATTCGCAGACTAAGTTTCGGAGTTAATATTAAAATTGGCTAGAAACAAAAGTAGGTGCCCTAATACGCCTAGTTAAAACATATGTTAAGTGGCGAATCCAAGTCTTTACCTGTGAGTTCCAATAAGTCGAGCCTTGTTTCGAACCCTAACCGGTTCGGGAAAAATGGGTGTCTACAGTAGCTCACGTGTGGCCATCGAACCTCGAGGGTTTAAGCTCTTGCGGAAAGCTACCATAGCAATGTTGTCGGGTATCGGAGGAAGTTCCATATGTTCCTTCAACAATTCATCATCATGCTGATGGACCTCGAAGATATCTTCCATCTTCTTTCTTTTTTACGGGACTAGAGTGCACATTTCTGAAGAGGTCTTGCATCTGGGTGAACGATTTGATGGATCCCAGCAACAGCTGAGTGTACCATGTGAGGGCCCCCTTCATCAGGGTTGAACCGAATCTGTTTACCAGAGCAGATTGATTTTCTTTCTCCAAGATCTCATTACTCTTGACCGTCGTGTAGTATGCAGCGATGTGCTCGTCCAGATCAGTGGTTCCATTGTACTTAAGGTTATTCGGCAAATGGAACTTCTTAGGTACTCCGACCGGGTAGCGTTTGCTTTGTATACATATTTGTAGAACTGTTATTTATCTACGGTGGTAACTTAGGGTGGAACACCCAGCACGTTACTGATCTGGTCGTGGATGATTTTCAGCTCTTTCAGGATGTCCTGAATGACAGGTGTGCCTTCAATACCTTGATTGTTGGCTGCTGTAGAGCTTCCTAGGGTGGTGAATTATTCACGGGCTTGGAGCGTCGTGGGGATGCTGGCCTCGGGAGTGAACCAGCGAAGAGTGCTTCCAGGCGTTTGGCCAGGATTTCGTCCATGGTAGCTGAGTTCTGAGCTGTCTTCTCCTCCTGTGCTTTGAGAAAGTTGGCGGGGATATCTTCAAGGTTGTTGCTGTTCCTAGCTTGGCTTCCCTGCGGTGGATCATCATGATCACTTTCGATGGGGATTGGTCCCTTGGATGTATCCTTCTCCTGCCTGTTGGGATCACTAGGATCCTTTTGAGGCGTCGTCAACTATATGAGTTGTGTCGTGTTAGAGATACAAAGACTATAGTCGTGGGCCTGTTTACTCAAGGCGGTGGTACAAGTTAACCCTAAGATGGAGACTATAAACCTTAAAGCAGCGAGATGTATGCGTTGCATCTCAATGTTGAGAAGATGGGCTACCTCGAGTCCTCGCTGGCATGCCCATAATCCATATGAAACTCATAATGTTGAGTCTGATCTCTCTTTCCTGGGGGTGTTTTCATATCCCTCGACAACCTTACACCTTGATCTATCATCCCCTTTATAGCGTTTACCAACTTGCAGGTGGAAACGTTAAAATTGTAATCAAAGATTCGGGGCAGGTCTTTATCCTTGGACATCAAGGATGGTCCCGAGGAGTTCTTTTGATTGGAATTCGTCCCGACTTTCCCCCTAGCCTTTGGCTTACATGATGTTTTCCTCCGAGGCGTTGGCTTACAAGCCGTCTCTGTGAATTATAAGGATCGTATCGCCCTTTAGATTTCCCTTGTGGAAGATTGACGCATCGAGAGGACGCTGTGTGGCCTCGGTATGAATTGTGCTGATCCGTCATCCTCCATTCAGCCTCTTTGAGCCTAATTTTTGCAGAAGCTCTGTCGTGCATTTCATCCCAAGTCTGGACCTGATACTGCTGGAGCTCTTTCTTCAGTTCGACAGTAGCCTCGGAGTTGCTCACGTTTATATTTCTTTCGAAAACCATAACCGCCAAATTATCATCCATTTTTGGCAGGTCCATCCTTACAGCTTGAAATCGCTCGAGGAAATCCTTGATTGGTTCGAGGTATTTTTGCTTAAGCTCGAAGATATCCTCCCTTCACTTGAGGTTTTCTGGGCTACGGTATCGGTTTTGATATACATATCAGCCAATTTTTCAAAGTTCGATATTGATTCGGATGGGAGGTGCATGTACCAGCACAACGCTCTTTTCTCAAGGGTATCAGCAAACTTCTTAAGAAACATTGACTCCTTTTCCACTGGGGTCAAGTCGTTTCTCTTGACTATAGCCCTATATTCAGTTATGTGATCAACAGGGTCAGCTGTCCCATCGTACTTCTTCAGGATTTGCAACTTAAAATGTTTGGAAATGGAAGAAGGAACGGCCTCGGGCTTGATATGTTGCTGCCTACTCTTCAAAATATCTATAATTCATTGAGGTTTCCTGACCCCAGAGACATTTTCCAGTCGTTTTTTCATGCTGACCTCAAACTCTTTCTTCCACTTCTCAAAGTCCGACATGATGCTAATTTCAGCTACCGTTGGAGATGCCCTAAAGGGTTGGTTCCGTAATGGATAGGACCCCGAGCCACAAGATGACGCTCCATTTGGAAGTCCCCCTATTATTGCGCCTGTAGGAACAACGTTCCGGATGCTTCTATTGAATGTAGCGGGTGGAGGCTCGGTGGAATTATTTGTGCTTCTACCATTTCCAGAGAAAGAAGAAAATTGTTCTTGAAGCCATTGCAAAATGGCCATCACATATACTTGGAAAGGGTCATTTGAACTTGATGAAGATGGATCGATCGGTAGCGGAGTAACTCTAGGGTTAAACGAGTTGGTGATGTTAAACCCATTGACGGAGTCAAACCAGCGGGCGGCGTTAAGCCAGTTGGTGGTGTTAAGCTAGTTGGTGGTGTTAAGCCACTTGGCATAATTGGTGTTCCACCACCTGATGAAGAAACGCCAGTAGTCGAGTCGGGAGTTTGGACCGTTGTGCTATCAAAAGTTTTAGTATTGTCTGTCATTAAATGATATTGACAGAAACGGTGTGTAAGCTAAAAATGTGACTTCAGAACAAATATTATTGCTAATTCCCCACGGACGGCGCCAATTTTTGTTGGCCTAAATCTGATTAGGATAATAAATCAAATTTTTTTGGGATAACTAGCAATTATTTGTATCAAATCCGTACAATAATAAGAAATTCACTAAAAAGAGTTGAAAAGCAGTTAAGAGACAAAAAATAAGTGTTATTGATATATTTCTAGATGGCTTTACATAGTTTCTTCATAACTATTTATAGTCTACCAGAATAAGAAGAGCAATAAATATGTTTTATGGTCATTACTCTACGTTCTGATCATGGCTGACCCATGATCACCCTATTAAATGTGTAGGCAACGGTCGTCAGTTACAAAAGACAAGAGCTCGTTCATCAAAGAATGAATCTTCACTGAGGGGTAAACTGCACGCCTCGTGATGGTTATCTTTTAATCGCCCCAAGCAGTAACTTGTAGCCATGACTCATTTTTGCCCGAGGCATATAACCTCAGGATCATAGTAACTTCTTTGAGGGGTTGTCTTCAGAGGATTCAATCAGACCAGGACTCGAGCCCTAGCATCGAGGCTCGGTAAATTTTCATCCAATACACATTCTTAGATGACTATAATAGAACTGACCTAGATTACATGAATTTAGGTAATCAAGAAATGGTCTTTTATCCAAATTAGATTGCATGATGGCCACACCCCAACCTGTACGAGGAAAAAAAATAGTTCATCCTTGTACGAGAGGTGACCTAGATTATATGAAGGTAGGTAATTAAAAAAGGGATTTTTGTCCTTGCCTCGTTGTTTCATATAATGAATCTACCCCTAGCCATTAGCTGATTGATTTCCTAGATTTTTATTCTAACTTGCCATATGATTTTGCATTCTCCCACACTCAATGCATACATCTAGAATATGTGAAACACATCATATTGGAGCCGCTAGCGGTGCAAGACAGTTGTTTGATAAAAAAAATATTGAATTAGGTATAAAATAGTTTATGAATTTTGTTTGGCAGGTGCTGGAATTTTCGCCGTATATTGCTCTTCGAGAAGATTCCAACACTATCTTAATCTTGACACTACGGTCCTTTTCCAGTTCACCCCAATTCTTGGGAATAATCTCTGCAGCAGTGGCCTGAGCGACCCTAGGCATAGGGGTGGCCACAGAAGAACTACCAGCGGCAGCGTCCATGTTCAAATTTTTCTTAGCCTTTGGAGACATGGTTGAAGAAGAATTGAAAAATTGGGAGAACGATTGAAGAAAATTCAAGGGTTTTTCAAGATTCAGAGGTTGTAAGATGAAAGCAAGCGAAAGGGGTAAACAAACCCCTATTTATAGGAGTAAGAGGGTTCGGCCCATCAAGTTTCTGCAGTACACGTGGAGGTCATCGAAGAGATCACGATCAAATCCAACCGTCAAAAGAAGAAGTAGGTTTCGCCGAATTTCGAAGCATCATCATTGCCCTGAAGTGCAGCGGTCACCTTGCAACTGACAACGGACATGTGCACGTGACTGAGGCGGTTAAAATCATTACTTTTGCCCTTGGAACGCGCAGTAGTCACTTCGAAGCTGACGGCGGACGTGCAGACGTGCCTGTCGCAGTTACTTTTTACATCGCGCATTTAATGCGCACGTCACTGAAACTTATCATGTTGCTGATGAAATGCGCACGTCATTGAAGATTCGTCATGCTGCAGTTAAAGGTTGGACTTTGCGAATAAAATTTCCCACCAAAATTCACATCTACTCCTCGAGCAGAAACTCTGCTCGAGAAATGCGGGGACTATCTATATTGGATAAAAACCATCGTCACTCAAAAAGGTGACACGTGTCTGCCACGTGGCACGGGCAGAGATTTCCCCGAACAGACATCTAACGGACAGATGATTGACTGGGCGGTTATCACGAGCAGGCCCAAGGCAGTTACGTAACGCCTCCTCGAATCAATACAATTTGAATGAATAGTTACCTATTCATATGCGACTATAAAGGCAATGATTACACACCCAGCGGTTACGTATCCAACGGTTACATACCCAGCGGTTACAAACCCAACGGATGCCTAGTAAATCTATATATAGCACTCGTTTTCGAATCATTGTAACAAACGTTCTCTTCTCTATCTACAACATCAAGAAAATACTCTCTTTGCTCTTGCTCAAATACTGTTCATCGTTTACATTTGTTGCATACTTTGCTCTCGAGTCTTCAAGTATAATCAGTATCAAGGAATCCTCACCGAGATCAAGCGATCCAATACGGTTCCTTCTATTTATTTAATTCACGCTTTAATCTTATTTATCTTTGATTATCCCGTATTATTTCCGTATCGTCATTAATTATCGTCATCGGAAGTCGTGCATATACTCATAATCTCGTAATCAACGCAATCCTATATTTAAATCGGCTAAACTCTTAATCTAAACTATTGACCGTGACTCCGCAAATAAATTTAATTGTTAATTGGCCTAAAATCGGATCAACGTTAAACAGCAAGTACAAACTTAGGGAGTAGCTTTTTGTTCCATCTATATGTTTTTGGCTTCACAAGATACAGTCAAACCTCGCTATAGTGGCAGCGTTTTTCTGGAACTTTCATGGCCACTATAGTGAGGTGTTGTTATATATGTATACTAGCGTTTGACGGCTAGATCTCATTTAGTTGTTATAACCGAAAAGTACGCAAAAAATACATGTTAATTTTAAAAGCTCAATAGATTTTCATATTTTATTACTTAAAGAGTATAACGGTTAATATTTTATTAATAAATTCATAATTGATTGTAATGTACCGATAAACTATAAAAATTTAAGGAACATATGTATTAAAATTAATTTAAAATTTAAATAAATCAAGTTGGACGTAAGAATTCTACAATAGTACGTTGTTTCGTATTTTGAAGCCTCTCAGTGACAATATAACACTTGAATTGGTGAAGATTATTGTCCAAAATTTCAGCAAAAGGGTATTCAATTGTTTTTCCTTGAAAGCTGTGTAAGAGCTTAACAATGTACTATTCTATCTCGGCCCAAGTAGCAGTAGGTTGAGGCTCTTCATCATCATTTTCGTTATCACCTTCTGCCTCCGCTGTCTCTTGTTCTTCCACTCCATTGACTTGTGTAACATTGTAAGTTTCAAGGATTGGAAGTATTGCGTGAAACTCCATATAAGTGGTAGCGTCCATTACTTGATTGGTATCATGAGATGAAATTTGGCCTATGAGTGACGAGACACTTGATACAATTTATTTTATTTATAAGATGAGATACATACTTGATACAATATTCTTATAATTATTTTTATGGTATGAATATGAAAAAGGAAATATATTTATGGTATAAATGGTTATCATAAATATTTTATATTTTATTTTATACATAATATATCTCATACAAAATATAATTGCATAATATTTGAGTTTGGCTGCTATAGAGAGGTAATTTTACAAAGAGCATACTGTTATAGTGAACGTCATTGCCGTTATAGGTAAAATGCTGCCATAGAGAGGAAAAATATAACATGAAAAATCAGTTCTGAAGAAAATTAGGTCGTTGTAATGAAATGTTGTTATAACGAGGGGATGTTATAATGAGGTTTGACTGTATTTCTTTTTCATTAACATAATGAGTTAAATTATTTTGCTTCTTGATGTTGGCCAAAAATTATTTTGCTTCTTGATGTTGGCCACATTTATATATTTTTTGATATTAATTTACTCCTAATTTCATTGTCCTTTGAGTATTTTTGTGGTTAAATATGCCTAACTTGTTTATGTTCTTGAGTTTACACTAATTTCTGTTATTATGATTAATTAGGAACAAATGATGTTAATTTTTTAGGCAAAAGGAAAGAGTTAGAGATTGAAGTTATGGTATTAGAGTTGGAGCAGGAACTGCAACGCAAGGAGTTGATAAAATTGAAATGGCTTTTATAGCAATTCAAGGATTCAAAAGTAAAAGTGGAGAAAAAGAACAAAATTTCCAAATTCAAGTAGGAGTAGTTTGACTCCCTTCTCCCAGCATGACTTGGATATGGAGTATTTGGTCAAAGCAACAATTTTACTAGTACTATATAAGGGACTTGGACTTTTACGTTGAAGACAATTCACACTTGGGACACAAAGCAGCAAGACAACGCAACAACGCTAGGAATTCTTATACGAGTTTTTCTTTTCTTCCTCTTTTTCTTTATTTAATTTGTTAGTTCTAGAGTTGTGGGATCTCCATGAATGTTGATATTCGGATGTTAATTTGATTTTATTAGTTTATCATATTGGATTATTTATTAAATCCTGGGCTTAATTACTTGATTGCTTGATCACCAATTGAATACTATTATAAATCTTGAATTGAACTTGGGAAAGGGAATTCTTGATTGCAATAGGATTTAGTAGAGCTTGTTCTTGAACCTGGGTATCGGAAAATAGATTAGCGGATAAGGATAGGAATATACCTATTCGCCTTGCTTAATCACTTTTACAGGAATTATTAATGCGTTCTTGTTAACTTCTGATTCCATAGGAATATAGGCGTTGGATTAACTTGAGTAGGTGAACAAGATATCGGGAGAGTCTTGTAAGCAATATTAACCCTGTTGATTAGTAACCCAGATAAATTAATTAATCAAATTAACAGAAGAATTCAACAGGATTGGCAGCTATCCCATAATCCTAGACTATTAGATCTTCTTGAACCCACCCTCTTGCATTTAATTTTGCTAGTTAATTCTTTAAGTTTATTAGTTACTTTTAGTTATTAGATAAATTCTTAATAAACTATCACAATATTTTCTTGTTTGGATAATTAGGAATTGTTTGATTTAGTTAATAGTTAATCACAAGTCTATGGGGGAACGATACTTGATCTTATAACTTTATTACTTGTCGACCACGTATACTTGCGTGTGCGTTTGGGAGCAACAAGTTTTTGGCGCCGTTGCCGGGGACTGAATAATTGACTATTTTTGAACGATTATATATTGTCTATTCAGGTTTAATTATTTGGTTTTGAGTTTTTGTGATATTTCAGGTAATAGTTCTTGCATGCGCAAGGATAAGAAGGACGACAACCTCGAACCTTTTGATCCCGAACCTAAAAGGATTTTACATCGGTTGAGCAGAGAAGCAAGAGATCGTAGAGCACTTGAATTAGTACTTGCTCCTTTACCTGTAGGAATGGCGGACAATCAAGCTTTAGCCGTGCGAGATGTCGCTCTCCTAGTTTAGATGGTGTGGCTCCGAGTATTGTTAAACCTGCGATTACTGGACATTTTGAGATTAAGCCCGGCATGATACAACTATTACATGCGATGGGGCAATATGCTGGATTGTTACACGAGGATCCACAACAACATATCATGAATTTCTGGGAGATCAGCGACACCTACACTCCAACAGGCGTTTCAACTGACTATGTTCGATTGACACTCTTCCCGTTTTCATTGATTGGGGCAGCAAAGAAGTGGTTAAAGGCTGAAAAGCCTGGGTCTACCACAACTTGGGATGCTTTGCCTAAGAAATTTTTGGCTAAATTCTATCCCTCTGCTAAAAATGCTAAGATACGGAGTGAGATCATGTCATTCAGACAGCAAGAAGGAGAATCTTTATATTCAGCTTGGGAGAGATTCAAAGTGCTCTTGAGAGATTGCCCGCACCACAAGCAATCTAATGAGGTGTTGGCTCATACTTTTGTGGAAGGATTGAATGCTCATACAAAGATCGTGGTAGATGCTGCTGCAGGTGGCCAAGTCTTGGCTTTGAACTTTAATGAGATTTACGAACTGCTAGACAAATTTTCTCAAAGTAATCCCGACTGGCAGGGTGATGGTAGAGTTCCAAGTCAAAAGACAGTTGGAGTACTTCAATTGGATGCCTTGTCAACACTAACTGCAAAGATGGATGCTTTAGCCAACCAGATCAGTAAGCTATCAATACCTCCAACTCAACAACTAGTTCAACCTGTTCAACAAGTGCAGCAATTCCAAAGCTTTTGTGAAGTTTGAGGAGAAGATCATGCTGCTGATATTTGCCCTTCCAACCCAGAGTCAATTTGTTATGTGGGAAATCAAAATCGATATCAGACTCAGTTTGGTAATACATACAATCCCAACTGGCGTAACCATCCAAATTTCTCTTGGGGTGGTAACCAAACCAATCAAGGTAATATGAGAGCTCAAAATAACTATCAAAATTCGCAACCTCAAGCCCAGCCACAACAGACATCCAATTCAGTCGAAGAGTTGATGAAGCAGATGTTAGCCAGCCAGCAGAAAATTTTAGCTGATAATGCAGCCAATGCACAAGCCATAAAGGATCTTGCTAATGCTCAAAAGGACTTAGAACGCCAAGTGGGCAGCTTGCTGGAGCACAAAATACTAGACCACATGGTGCCTTGCCTAGCGACACTGAGAAAAATCCGAAAGAATATATTCAAACCGTTACTTTGCGGAATGGGCGAGCTTTAGAAGAAGTACCTCCAAAACCAAAGAAGTCTTTTGGTGAACTAGAGCCAACCAATGAAAAAGAAACTGAAAAACAAACTGAAAAAGTGGTAGAGAAGCAGCCCGAACTTGGTGTTGTTAGACCACCACCGCCTTTCCCTCAAAGGTTTCAAAAGCAGAAAATTGATGCAGTGTGTAAGAAATTTTCGGAGATCTTGAGTCAAGTACAAGTCAATATTCCTTTGGTGGAACTTTTATGAGATGTTCCAAAATATGCTAAGTACATCAAGGATATTGTGGCTAATAAAAAGAAATTGACCGAGTTTGAGACAGTTGCACTTACTAAGGAGTGCAGTTCTAGAATACGAAGTAAGCTTCCTCCAAAATTGAAAGATCCTGGGAGTTTCACTATTCCTATAAAAATTGGGAAACATGATGTTGGACGAGCTTTATGCGACTTAGGTGCTAGTGTGAATTTAATGCCATCATCGGTATTTCGGAAGCTAGGCTTGGGTGAACCGAGACCAGCCACAGTGACTCTCCAGTTAGCTGATAGATCATTGACATGCCCCGAGGGAGTTATTGAAGATGTTCTTGTACAAGTATGCCAATTCATTCTTCCTGTTGATTTTATAATTTTGGACTATGAGGCTGACAAAGAGGTTCCTATCATATTGGGAAGAGGATTCTTGGCTACCGCTGATGCTGTGATTCGAGTTAGAGTGAGAAAGATGACCATGAGGGTGAATGATGAAGAAGCTGTTTTTAATGTGTTTCGAGCTACTCAACTTCCATTGCATTATGAAGAGTTATCTATGGTAAAATTAGTGGGCGAAGAGTTGACTGAGTTTGAGAAGGGATTTTTGGCATCTAACGAGGATTCTTTTGAGAGAGCATTAGTATATGAGGACAATGTGTTCAATGATGATGAAACTGATGAGTACTTAGAGATCCTCAACATGGAATGTCAATATGTTCATAGGTGGAAGAAGTTCGAGGAGCTCGATAGACCGCTGACATTAGGAGGCTCCTATGCTCGAACTCAAACCTTTACCGGCTCACTTACGTTATGCTTACTTGGGTGAGGGTAATACCTTGCCGGTAATTCTTTCTTATTTGTTGTCCGAGGTGCAAGTTGAAAAGGTACTGAGGGTGTTACGAGAGCGTAAGAGGGCAATTGGATGGACCATTGCGGATATTAGAGGGATTAGTCGTTCTTTTTGCATGCATAAAATTTTATTGGAGGAAGGCCACAAGCCTAATGTCGAGCATCAAAGAAGACTAAATCCAGTCATGAAGGAGGTTGTAAAGAAGGAAATTATCAAGTGGCTTGATGCTGGAATTATTTTTCCAATCTCTGACAGCAATTGGGTGAGTCCATTCCAATGTGTTCCAAAGAAGGGAGGTATGACGGTTGTGACGAATGAGAATAATGAGCTAATTCCTACAAGAACAGCCACGGGGTGGCGAATCTGCATTGACTATAGAAAATTAAAAAAAACCACTAGAAAATATCACTTTCCATTTCCCTTCATCGATCAGATGTTGGATCGACTAGCCGGGCACGAATATTACTGTTTTCTAGATGGATACTCGGGCTACAATCAGATAGTGATAGTGCCGGAAGATCAAGAAAAGACTACGTTTACATGTCCTTATGACACCTACGCCTTTAGAAGGATGCCTTTCGGACTATGTAATGCGCCTGGAACCTTTCAGAGATGTATGATGGCGATATTCACCGACATGGTACAGAAATATGTTGAGGTATTCATGGATGATTTTTCAGTTTTTGGTGACTCTTTGATGGTTTTCTGAAAAAACTTGGATGTCGTGCTTAGCCGTTGTGAAGAAACAAACTTGGTACTTAATTGGGAAAAGTGCCACTTTATGGTCCAAGAAGGAATTGTACTAGGGCATAAAGTGTCAAACAAGGGGATCGAGGTTAACAAAGCAAAAGTTGAAGCGGTTGAGAAATTACCACCTCATGCCTCTGTTAAGGGTGTGCGAAGTTTCTTGGGACATGCAGGCTTCTATAGGCGATTCATTAAAGATTTCTCGAAAATAGCAAATCCCATGTGCAAATTGCTAGAAAAAGATGCAAAGTTTGAATTTGATGAAGCATGTGTGAAGGAGTTTGAGAGCTCAAAAAGAGGTTAGTCAGTGCACCAATTATAATTGCTCCGGATTGGTCTTTACCGTTCGAGTTGATGTGTGACGCGAGTGACACCGCTGTTGGGGCTGTTCTTGGGCAAAGAAAGGGTAGAGTTTTTCACTCTATATATTATGCGAGCAAGACCCTTGACGCCGCTCAATCTAATTACACTGCCACCGAGAAGGAGCTATTGGCAGTTGTTTATGCCTTTGACAAATTCAGATCCTACTTGGTTGGTACTCGGGTTATTGTCTACACTGATCATGCCGCAATTCGATATTTATTTGATAAAAAAGATTCCAAGCGGAGGCTGATTCGATGGGTCCTTTTACTGCAAGAATTCGATGCAGAGATTCGAGATCGAAAAGGGACCGAAAATCAAGTTGTCGATCACTTGTCGAGGTTGGAAGATAGAAAACATGTAGATGAAGGGCCTGAAATAAATGAAGTTTTCCCTGATGAACAGCTTTTTGCTCTACACGTAGCTGAGGTACCATGGTATGTGGACATGGTTAACTTGTTAGTGAGCGGAGTGTTCCCACCTGGTGCAAATTCACAGCAGAAAAAGAAACTGCTTCATGAGATTAAATTTTATGTCTGGGATGAGCCTTACTTGTATAAAATAGGCTCGGACCAGTTGGCAAGGCGGTGCATCCCTCAAGGTGAGGTAAATCAGGTACTAGAGAGTTGTCATTCGTCGCCTTATGTGGACATCAGAGTGGGGATCGCACAGCCGCTAAGGTGCTTCAATCTGGGTTATATTGGCCGACATTGTTCAAAGATGCGTATACCTTTGTGAAGAGCTGTGATCGATGCCAACGGACCGGAAATATTTCTAGAAGACAAGAGATGCCTCTCAATAATATCTTGGAAGTTGAGATTTTCGACGTTTGGGGCATAGACTTCATGGGACCTTTTCCACCGTCCTATGGTAACAAATATATTCTCTTGGCAGTCGACTATGTGTCAAAATGGGTGGAGGCCATCCCTCTTCCAACTAATGACGACAAGGTAGTAATCACGTTCGTGAAAAAGCACATATTCACTCGTTTCGGGACCCCGAGAGCCATGATAAGCGATGAAGGTACTCACTTTTGTAATAAGTTGATGAAGACTCTTTTGGTGAAATATGGGGTGAAACATAAAATTGTGATTGCATATCACCCTCAAACGAGTGGACAGGTTGAAGTTTCGAATAGAGAAATCAAGCAAATTTTGGAGAAAACTGTGAGCGTGAATAGAAAAGATTGGGAGACCAAGTTAGATGACGCGCTCTGGGCTTATCGAACTGCATATAAAACTCCTATTGGAACTTCTCCATATAGGTTGGTTTTTGGTAAAGAGTGTCACTTATCGGTTGAACTTGAACATAGAGCGTATTGGGCGATTAAGAAGCTTAATTTGGATTTGAAACTAGCTTTGGAAAAGCGGATATTACAACTTCACGAGCTAGATGAGTTTCGCCTGCATGCCTATGAGAATGCCAAGCTATACAAAGAGAAGACCAAGAGATGGCACGACAAGCATATTCAACGTCGAGAGTTTGAGCCGGGCCAACTTGTTCTGCTGTTTAACTCTAGGTTGAAGTTATTTCCTGGAAAGTTAAAATCAAGGTGGTCGGGTCCGTTTGAGATTGTCAGGGTTACGCCATATGGAGCAGTTGAATTGCGCGCACTTGGCACGGAAAGGAAATTTTTGGTGAATGGCCAAAGGATAAAGCATTATTTAGGAGGTGATGTGGAGCGTCATAAAACCTCCGTAATTTTGGAGGATGCTTGAGAAAGGGTATCGTCGTGCCGTGACGTTAAATCAAGCGCTTCTTGGGAGGAAACCCAAATTTTATCGCTTTCGTTTTCTTAGTCGTTAAATTTGTTTTTCTTAGTTTGTAAATTTTTCTAGTTTTCCTCAGTTTTTTTTTAAAAAAAAATTGCTAGAATAGTTTAGTTTAGGTGTATTATATTTACATGACAGTCATGGGATCTGGTAAACAAAGGTCATGGAAGCAGTGGAAGATAGTGGGAAAAGAAGGAAGGAGTGTAGCTAATATTCAGGGACCTAATTCTACCGATACACTAGTGAAAAGCTGCAGGAAAATAAGTGAGTGAAGTCCTGAAGCGTTGCTTGCACTTAGCCTACGAATTAAATTTTTGCAAAAATTTTAGGCAGTGAAGTCTGGGCTATAGCGCACAACTCAGCATCCATTTTTAACTAGAAAAATGGTGAGGATGCGACGCGTCCAAGCTAGCCTACGCAGGTAAGTACCAAGAATCCTGAAGTTTTTAACATAAAACCTGCCATATTTTCCAAGTCTATAGAACTCCCTCTTTCAAACATTACTTCACAATCACACACAACCACATCGACGCTTGCAATCAACTGGATTAAACCATCACTGCGATATAAGGAAGCAAGGTAAGCTTCTCCTTCACTTACTTCTCTGTCACAGACTCGTTCCCCTCCCCCACGGGCTGATTTTGGTGCGACATTGAGGCAAAAGTCTGCCGTTTAAATTTGTTTGATACAACAGAGATTGGATGTTGTGTGTGGTATGGTATCAAGGCTGCTAAACTTCAATTCCCAGCAGCTATTTTTGGGAGGGTTTCACTTTCCAGTTATTATAGAAAACTATCGAGAAAATCTCTGCACACTAGATGTTCGACAAATTGTCTAAGCTAAAAATTTCAGCATTTGAACTGCTTCGAAGTTCTTTAAGCAAGTACATGTAAAATAATTAAGTGTAGGGTTCTTTGCGGGCTGTTACAAGCTAGAATTATGCGTGTATCGCGGCTTGATGATTATGTAGACTAATTCCATAACTGCAGCTTGTACCTGAACTCTGATTTTTGAGGTTGCGCCTGATTTTTTTTTAGCGTGTGATTAATATTACTAGTTACTTCTTGTGCACACAGGTTCTTTACAGGAAGGTTGTGCATGAGTATAGGTGCAATGGTCGTGTAGGACAGTAAATTGGGTGCAGTGACCTTATTGTTAGCCGATTGTAATAGTAGCTCGTATATGAAACTGTGTGACTCTTCCATTAATTTTCAGTTAATTCTTTGGCTGGCAGGTTCTTTTACTAACAACGGAAAATGGCGAGAGCCTTGAGAAGTGGCGCCAGCAGCCAACCTTCCAAACGACCCTCGGATAATACTGATAACAGGGAACAAAGAATGAAACAGAAGCAAGATAAGCCAGCTGCGGACACAGGCAAAGCAAAAGCAAAGCAGGCTGCACATTCAAAGAAAACTTCTCAGCCTGGGATAGTAATTAGAGAGAACCATGGAGCACAACCAAGCAAGCAAAAGAAGAGTTCGAAAACAGGGAAAGAAACTGAAAAGCGCAAAGAGAAACAGCCTGTGGTGCATGAGTCGGGTTCCGAGTCTGAATCAGATCCTAAAGACGAAGAGCAGGCTGGCATGAGTGAAGAAGATGAGGGCGAACCAATTGAGGAGCAGGACTGGGTAGGCACATTCATGAGTCCAAAGGCTCGCCGAGCTTACGACAAAATTGTCACATCTAAGACTTACATTCCAGAAAAGCCACTGCACATTTCAGCTCTTAGTAGGAAGCAGCCTTCATTTTTGTTGACGCTTCATAACAAGCAGCAATGGCGCCCAATCTTGAAAGGCTTTGGTTATGCAAATTTGACATGGGTGCGAGAGTTGTACGCAAAATGGAGACACACTGATGGCAATGTAATTCGAGTCCGTGGGGTGGATGTTGACATAAATGCACAAGCTTTGAACAACTTCTTACAAGTGCCACATGTTTCTATGCAAGGTACAATGAGTTTGTTGAAAATCCTGATTTCTCGCACCTCAATTCTATAGTGTGTCCAAACAGAGATGATGCTCACTGGAAGAGTGGAACCACAGAATATCATTCATTAGCAAAGGAGTACATGTGCGCTCTCGCTCGTGTGGTACTTAATTGGGTATGCAACCGGTTGATGCCTTGTCTACATAAAACGAATGTTCTAAGGGAAAGAGTCTTCCTAATCTATGCACTAATGGTTGACATGGAGCTCAACTTGGGTGAGATTATGCTTGAGCAAATGCAGCGCACAAGGAGAAATTTTAAATGGTGTTTACTCTATGCTAATACATTGCCTGCATACATGAGACATTTAGGTGTTCCAGAGAGACTGGGCGATGATAAAGAGCTTGCACCTAAGGCGTATCATATTACAGCTGTGCACGAGTCAACCAAGGTTAGGACGTCTCAATTTACTACGTCACAGTGGTTCCAGCAGATTCATACAGAGCACCAAGAGATCAAGGCCGAGCAAGCAAGACAAGCGGAACAGCTTAACAACATGCAAGCTGCGCAAGCTCAAAATACAGTCCTAATGCGATCTACTGCTGGTCCTTCTTCTTCTACACCTGCTCCGGAGTCTACTTCTGCTGCTGCTACAACTTCTTCATTACCTACTGACGTTGTTGTTCCATCTGGAGGCGAAAGGGCTGACCCTGAGAGCGCGCCTATTGTCTCTACTACGGTGCTGGAGGGTTGTTTGATTGATGCATTAGACGCTTCAACCACTCACTCGGTTGTTGCGCCTACGTCTACCCCGGCTACTACTTCAGGGAGTTCGGCTCCACTTGCACCGCCTGGTGATGTTGATTCTCTTCCGGCTACTGTTGCTGAGCCATAGACATCGGATCGAGGGGAGTTCTCTTATACCCTTCTTACTTGTTTTCTTTTTGCTATCCATTGAGGAAAATGCATCATTCTAAGTGTGGGGTGGGGGTAGGGTCCTTGGTTTTTCTTCAAGCCACGGTTCTTTTCCATGGGATGTACTTTTGAACCGGGTATTTTTTATTCTTTTTAGATAGTTTTTTTAGATCGTCTTTAGTTGTAGTAGTAGAAAAAAAGAGAAGAAAATTGCTTTGCTTAATACGTTATACAGCCTGATGACACACTGTATGATGGAAAATATACCACTAGGAGAGTAGGGAAGGGTCTGATTCATAGCTTTAATTCAAGTGCATTTACCTATGTCCTATGGTGTCCACTACACTTTGAGCACTTTGTTTTCCCCTATGTACTTAAGTAGTTGTGAACATGGCCTTTGATTGGCAATGATGAAAATAATTGGAAAAAAAAAAGGAATGAAAGATATGATTGAAACAAACATTTGATAGCTTATGAAGGGGGATGAAGCAAGGAGGGTAACTGCAAAAAGAAAGAAAATTGTGCAAAGCAAAAGAAAATAAAAGAGAAATAAAGGATGGGGCAATGTTCCTATGCTCGGATAAGGGAGATAAAAGCCTCGAGTATGAACACGCCAAAAGCACCCTAGTGAGGTTGATATGTTTCATTGAACTCCTAGGTCCCGAATCATCCAAGTGTTGTGAAAATTATGGAAAATACCCAGTTGTTGACACTTGAGGCTTGAAAATTGAAGTTGAAGCTTAATTGTGATAATTCGTAGGGTAATTATTTGATAATATGAGAATTCTCTAAAGGATTGCTGCTTAGGTCCATTGTTCTATTATTGAAGTCGTAGGGAAAAACAAACACACAAACGCACACGGTTGACCCTTGGATTTATGGTGCTTGCATGCGAGTTAAGGCATCAATCTTATTTCTCGAATGTACTTAATGAGTTGTGATCTTGATATTGTGGAAGACTGGTGTATTTTGAGTTAGGTGAAGCGATAGAGAAAAAGAAAGACTCTAGTGTTGTGAGCGTAAATGAGAACTCTGTGGTGTAAATATAGTGATGAAGTCCCTTGAGTGAGTTGTTGAGTTTGGATTGCTCGAGGGCGAGCAATAGTTTAAGTGTGGGGTGTTGATGTTGGCCACATTTATATATTTTTTGATATTAATTTACTCCTAATTTCATTGTCCTTTGAGTATTCTTGTGGTTAAATATGCCTAACTAGTTTATGTTCTTGAGTTTACACTAATTTATGTTATTATGATTAATTAGGAACAAATGATGTTAATTTTTTAGGCAAAAGGAAAGAGTTAGAGATTGAAGTTATGGTATTAGAGTTGGAGCAGGTACTGCAACGCAAGGAGTTGATAAAATTGAAATGCCTTTTATAACAATTCAAGAATTCAAAAGTAAAAGGGGAGAAAAAGAACAAAATTTCCAAATTCAAGTAGGAGTAGTTTGACTCCCTTCTCCCAGCATGACTTGGATGTGGAGTATTTGGTCAAAGTAACAATTTTACTAGTACTATATAAGGGACTTGGACTCTTACGTTGAAGACAATTCACACTTAGAAAACAAAGCAGCAGACAACGCAACAACGCTGGGAATTCTTATACGAGTTTTTCTTTTCTTCCTCTTTTTCTTTATTTAATTTGTTAGTTCTAGAGTTGTGGGATCTCCATGAATGTTGATATTCGGATGTTAATTTGATTTTATTAGTTTATCATATTGGATTATTTATTAAATCCTGGGCTTAATTACTTGATTGCTTGGTCACCAATTGAATACTATTATGAATCTTGAATTGAACTTGGGAAAGAGAATTCTTGATTGCAATAGGATTTAGTAGGGCTTGTTCTTGAACCTTGGCATCGGGGAATAGATTAGCGGATAAGGATAGGAATATACCTATTCGCCTTGCTTAATCACTTTTACAGGAATTATTAATGCATTCTTGTTAACTTCTGATTCCATAGGAATATAGGCATTGGATTAACTTGAATAGGGGAACAAGATATCGGGAGAGTCTTGTAAGCAATATTAACCCTGTCGATTAGTAACCCAGATAAATTAATTAGTCAAATTAACGGAAGAATTCAACAGGATTGGCAGATATCCTATACTATTAGATCTTCTTGAATCCACCCTCTTGTATTTAATTTTGCTAGTTAATTCTTTAGTTTTATTAGTTACTTTAGTTATTAGATAAATTCTCTATAAACTATCACAATATTTTCTTGTTTAGATAATTAGGAATTGTTTGATTTAGTTAATAGTTAATCACAAGTCTTTGTGGGAACGATACTTGATCTTATCACTTTCTTACTTGTCGACCACGTATTCTTGCGTGTGCGTTTGGGAGCAACACTTCTTTTATTTTTGTTTGTTAGTAATAGGTTGATATGAATTTTGTGGTGATTTATAAAAGGTTATGTTTTGGGTCTATGAGAAACAATATTTTTACCTCACTCAAGCTAGGCAACGTCTCATACACCTCACTTCCTCAAACCTCAACTGTCGAATCACATTGGTCAATATAATTTCTTGCATTTTTTTCTCCAGGCTACGTACTAATTAAATTTCCTGGTACTGTCTTTCGAGTGGTTGTTCGCATAAACAAGTACTATCCGAACTTAAATTAAATTTCTGAAGTTGGTATAGTTTCAAAGATACTAACTTTTCAAGACAGATTAATAGTAAGGATAAAATTTACCAAAATAAAATTATTTAATAAGGAGTCTTTTACTTTAACAAGTGGGGAGCCAACAAGGGGCGTAGCTGGAGTTTAGTTATTTTGGTCTAGATCTTATATTTGTACAAATTATTAATATAGACTGATATCTTAAAAGATTAAAATCACGAACTCATAAGATTCAAAATATATAAAATCTGATTTCACCTTTGGAGGCCCGATTCCACCTATGATTTATGAAAATCAAATTCCAGTTATCAGTACATTCTTCTTCCAATGGGAAGTGTTCTCGAATTTTTTCTTTTTTTTTAAAGAGTGGCACGCTACTATTGCTAATTCCACAATACAAAATATACATCAAGGTCAACAGTAGGGCGTTCAATGAAATGCCTAACACCATTCCTACAATAAAATTTATGTGCATTTGAACCAAGATATGATATTTTGTACAACCATATTGTCCAGTGAAATGACCTCTGAAACATGTTGCTCCCTTATTTATCAAAAGTTATGCCAGATTTTGACTAGCTGTGACATAATATGCAACAGCAAACATGGCATGAACAAAACACAGAATTCCACCAATGCAGAGGTAATTATGATGCGAGTAACCACAAGAAGTTCTTGACTTTTCGTTTGCCTTTATCCCAATCACCAACATCGCCAATCCTACTGCGAATATGATCCTGAAAATAGACGAGACAATAAAAATATTAGCAAATGATTAATTTCAAAATCTTATAGAATCGCCTAGTGGGTATGGAATACTAAGCACTTGCAAATTGCACAAGAGTCTCCCCCTTTTTCTGAGAGGCATAAAATCAAAGGGAGTTATGAAAAATGAGAAAAATGGTTAGAGGTGAATTTAGTATTTTATGTTATTGAGAGTTCAGTATCATCGCACTAGCTATTTCTTTGTTACAATACTTGCTTCATACTTATTAAGTAGCTCGAGTAGAATGTATCATGGGCGAACATGTTTTGAGAAAAGGTAAAAAAAAAATTGTATGGACAAACGGGTCCTTAATGTGATTTTCTTGACCGAGTAAATGAAGAAATTGAAAGCATACCATGTGAAAACAAGACAAGCAATTGATAATTGCTTGATGGGTGTGGCCTTCCGAATATGGTCTGTAGTACAAACACTGCAGCCTCCAAGAAGGTTGGCAAGAACATGACCTACTCCAAGCAGACTTGCAGCAGCTAAACCAAGAACAAATGCCTCATGGCTTGGCTTGTTACATTCGAACAACCACAGCGCCAGCTGCTTTTCCTTTTCCTGTTCCAACTCACAAAACAGAACAATTCAGATATCATAAAAGAGAAAAAACTTCAATTTTGTATGTGTAAATGAACATACGTTTTTTAAACGCGACATATGACATATTGCTTTAGACTCAAACCACTTGTCGAGTGGTAATAATAAATCGACATAATTGGTCCAAAATCTAGTGACCACTGAAATAATATGAAGTTAGAAGCTGAAAAAGGATATATTACTGGGTAAAAGTCCTAGTTGAAGACTTGAAGTTAGAAGTTTGAAATTTGGGATGAAATTTGACAAAATGAGTATTTGAAGTTGAATTTGCAAAAATGTTGTTGATCATTAAAGGTTATGATGGAGTGTTAACAAGATGTTTTAACTTCAAACCTTAAAGAAACATTTATCCCTAAAATCAACTCGAATCTGGATTAGTCGGGAAACGAATTTAATGAGAAATCACAAAAAAGGAAAAAAGTATTTACAAGTTCATCAAATACCATTAGAAGCTGTTGGAACTAGACTCGAAAAAGAGTAGAAGGGATACAAAAGATTCATATAGCGAAATGGATCGCAACAAATTAGAAATTGAGGCTTTGTTAATTGATTGATAACGAGATATACCTGGTTTTGAGCTGCTTCTGCTTTATATGCAACAATTCCAGCCACGACATCGACGGCCACGATCAGCAAACCAGCAAAAATACTAACCAACTTGGACATATTTTCATGAAGTTGTTCAAAGACTTTCCAGAGCAAATTAGAATGGTAATTCCCGGGTTACCACTTTCTCTTGACGTGATCAAAAGAAATATAATACAAGCACCCAAGTATTTACATGTAATGTGTGCTAAAGAATAAATAATAACCTTAAATGAAATGGACTTTGAAATTTCGAAAATAGCACAAAATCAATTCCCGAATTATATGCATTTGCAACTTTAAAGGAGATAGAGCTGGTTGACGCTACGGATAAGCTTCTTTTTTCAAGTATAAAGTTTGCTTTATTTTGGTTTCTTTTTGCCTATACTTTTTATCTTCTTTTTAGATTCTCCTTCATAGGGAAGCAAAGCAAAGTGAAGCATAAAATAGCTCAGGAATATTGTGAAGGAATTGGCAATGTGTACAGATGTTCATTGATGTACAGTAGTTGGTCAGTCAGTCAACTGTTTTATAGTAGGTGGCTATACATGTTAGTCGGTTAGTGTAGGAAGATATTTAAGCTAGCTGAGTTAGATTAGTTAGTTATTTAGTTAGTTAACATTGTATAAATACAGCTTTCAGCTAGCTTATGAGCTAACATAGTTCATTTCCAGATTTATCTTTCTCTCTCTAGATACACTCTCTCTCTCTCTCTCAAACTGCTTTCGCTCTTAGCTAAAATCACAAAATTTAACATGGTATCAGAACCATAATTGCACAAATCTAGGGCACTTTCTTTTTGAAAATAAGAAGAAGATCGAGAGACATGTCTCAGTTGCAGCCTGGTTGGCGGCATGACTTCAGTAGTTATGACATGACTGAGACCCAGGCCGTTCCCACACAGGGCGTTCCCGCACAGGCCGATCCCACACAGTCCACTAATCCGTCTGGGTCGACTTAGCCGCCTTCAGACCCATCTAGCTATACCGGCCCATCGGTCCAGCAGGAGATTGCTTACTATGATCCGAGATCGCCCTATTACATCGGTGAGCCTGGAACATGAGAAGGAGGGCGGTTGATTATTTATCCCGAGGGGGATAACAGGTAGGTATCTTATTTTTGAAGTTCTTATCTATTTAGTAATTAGTTAACGTTTAATTGTTAGTATTTCTATTAACGCTTCTGATTTTTATGTAGTTTTTGCCCCAACACTGATGCTACTCCTATACTGACGAGATGCATGAGATCTCAATGGAAAGAATTGTGGCCATCCTGGGGCGTTGTGCCCCCTCAAGTAAAGCAGCGGATAATGCAGGCTTTTGAGGTGATAAATATGCATCAAGGTTTATTACTAATTGCGGTTTTTATAATGATTATGTTTAAATAAAATATTTTGATGAATATTGCCAGGCTGAGTGTAAGTGGCATCCGGCTCTGGACTATAAAGTCTGTTCCAACTTTCCAAAGAAATGCGGTGAGTTATTCAAGAACGCAATGTATGTTGCGCGTAAAAAAGGAAAAATGCCTGGCTTCCTCTATGATCATCAATGGAGAGAGCTGCAGCAATATTGGGAGACTCCCGACTTTTAGAAGAAGAGCGAACAAGGGAAGAAAGCGCGAGCATCAAGTAAGGGTGGATCGCTCCATACCGGTGGCTCAGTTAGCATTGCGACGCAGAAGATGCGCTTGGTAAAGTAATTTAATTTATATGAATTACTATAATCGTTTATTTTTTTATCTAACTTGTTCTCTTCTTTAATTTGTAGGAAAAGAAAGAAAATCAGACAATTCCAATCTCTGAAATGCAAAAGATCCGACATATCAAGAGTGATAAAAAGGGCGGAGAAGTCTGGGTCGAGCCCCGCGCAAAAGAGACCTGGGTAAGTTATTAATTCAAACTTTTTTCGCGCCAATCCTTCAACGTTTGTACTTCATCTTTGTACCGTTGATATATTTCTGTTTTTCAGGAAAGAGCTACAAAGGCCGTTAAAGACTGGACCTTGACTCAACAATCTGAATACGGAAGCAGTACCCCAGCACCCCTAACGCTCGAGCAAGAAACCAATTTATGGTTGGAAGCGGTCGGAGGGGTGAAGAAGGGGTCCGCATATGGCCTTGCAACTCTGTATTCATCTGGCAAGCATAAATCGAACTATTTGGGCTCGTATTCTACTGCTCCTTCAAGCTCTGCTGATCCTGGAGAAATGGCTCGGATGAAAGAGGAGATCGAAGAGCTGAAGAGACAAAATGAAGCTATGCGCTTAGCACAGGAGGCTCATCAAAGAGAAATGCATGAAATGATGCAACAAATCCTCATTAACAAAAAAAAAAAAAAAAAAGACAAAGGAAAGCGAAAGAGCAGACGTCGACATCGTTCGTCGTCTGAGTCTGATGCCGAGTCTAGTTCGGGTTCTAGCCAGTAGTAGTGATAGTTGAACCTTAAACTGTTTGTTAAGTTTGTTTGATAATTGTAACACTAGAACTAATGTTGAAAAACGTGTTTCTATTGTTTGGCTTTGTTAGCCTTGTTGAATATCGTTTATGAATGTGTTTTGTCTAGTTTTTCTGCGTGTTTCTGAATTTACAGGTGGTGTAGGGCTAATTTCAGATTTTATGTTGCAGGTTTTTACAGGTTTTCGACCGATTTTCGGTCGAAAGTTAGTCAAAACAATTTACCAACATTTCGTCGGTTGAAAGGTCCTTCGACCGAAATTCGGTCGATAGGTCTTCGACCGAAATTCGGTCGAAGAACTGGTCACTTTAAAAAAAAATGGTCCATGTTTTTCAACCGAAAGTTGGTCGAAGGGCGGTCAAAATTTCGACCGAAATTCGGTCGAAGGGCTATTTCGACCTAATTTTATTCGACCACCACAATCGGTCGAAGATCGGTCGACATGTCGACCGTTGTTCGACCGATTTGGCGGTCGAAAATCCCTGTTTTTTTAGTAGTGTTTGTTTTTGAAGCTTTTCTGAACATTTTTCAGTGCAAATTTTAGGGTTTCTGTTCAATTTCAATGGCAAATCACACACCCAGAAATGGTGAATCGTCTATATCTCGTTCATTGGAGCTAGATCACAACGATCCATTGTATTTGTATCCATCTGATACTTCAGGATTTGTGAATATTGGGATTCGGCTTACTGGAATGGAGAACTATATTCTTTGGAGTCACGCAATGCAGGTATCTCTTCTCACTAAGAACAAGTTAGGATTTATTGATGGAACAATTGTTAAAGATGCTTATCTTGATGAATTACATCACCAATGAGATCGATGTAATGCTATGGTACTGTCATGATTAATGAACAATGTGAGTAGTAATTGGAAGAGTGGGATTATGTTTCGATCCAATGCACATTTAGTGTGGAAAGACCTTAAGGAGAGATTTAATAAGGTGAATTTGTCTAGAGTGTATTATTTGCATAAAGAGATAGCAACACTAGTCCAAGGTGTATCTCCTTTGCCAGTTTATTACTCGAATTGAAAGACCTTTGGGATGAGTATGACTCCATTGTGCCTTTTCCAACTTGTGGCTGCGAAAAATCAAAGGAGTTTGTAGAACATTTAGAGAAACAACGGTTATTACAGTTTCTAATGGGTTTAAATGAGGGATATGGTCAAGCTCGAAGCCAAATATTGATGATGAGCCCAAATCCCACAGTTAATTAAGCTTACTCTATAGTCATTCAAGATGAGAATCAGAAAAATCTAATTGGGGGTTACTCTGGAGGTGTTGAATATTTAAACCTTACTGCAATGTTTGTCTTTAGGGGATCATGCCAGAATTTTAGAAGGAACTACAATGTTCAATGTGAAATCTATGACAGGAGAAGACACGCCAAAGCTGATTGCAACTATTTGAACAAGTATGATTACTGTGGACTAAAAGATCATTTGAGTGACAATTTCTATCAAAAAAAAAGGGTTATCCTAGTGATTACAAACAAAGCAAATGCAGTTTTGGGTGACAAATCAAACACACAGCATCAAAATTTTGGTGCAAGCTCTAGAGACCCACGCTACAATGCCTATGGTCCTGGATACAACACTAAGCCTCAGGGAGGAGGAAGTTATGCTTCTCAGTTGTTTACTCCTGACCAGTTCAACCAGATCATTAACTTGTTGAACAAATCCAGTATCTCTGAGGGAGCAGCTAATATCAATATGGCAGGTAGTTGTCGCACCCTGTTTTTCGAGCTCGGATCGAGTTCAAAGGTCGGGTTTGACTAGGTGACTCGATTGAGTCAATGTTGGAGTCGCCACCTAATAAATTTGTATAACAGGCGTATCAGGTCACCTAAAATTTCTAAGTGTCTAAAGTTAACTCCGGGTAGGTATTACTAACAAAGATTCTACGGGTAAGAAGTCCTTATGATTCGGGGAGAAGGTCTTAGGCACTTCCCGAGTCCCACAAAAGTGGATCCCAACCGGATTTATGTTTTGGGATTCTAGTTTGCAATATTAAATAAAAGAGATAAAAGCTAAATTAAAATATATAAAAGATATCATGCTCTGCAGATAAATTTGAATGAGGTAAAGCAGTCATATTTCTAAAGGAAAGTTTGACATGACGATCAAGTGTGCGACTCTAGCCTAAGGGATATCCTAATCCTCAAAAAGTCCAACATCTCAATAAAGTCTTTAATTTGGGACGTTTCTGCAAAACTCAATTGTAAATTAGTACTCAGTCACGGAAAATTCATTGAAAGAGTAATGCACTGCAAAGGCACACAGTTTAAATAATAATGCATAAACAGGCTGAGTTTTGAGTCATATTGCATATATAGCATTGAATCGATCTAAATTAACTAGTTAATAGTGAAAAGTTAAAAAATTGATCTAATAAGTTAGAAAACCTCTGCTTTGAAATCACACGAGTTTTTTTTTTTTTAATTGACAAAACATGGAAAAATAGTTAGAGTTAGAAAAAATGTGCGCCACCAAAAGGTGGTAATATGACATTATTGGTCACATACCATTAATTTTAATGGCGACTTTAATGTGAGGTCGGTTTAAAATATTTTAGCTTCGAATAAATAGATATTATAAAATAGAGTAGAAAGATATATGTAATATTTAGACACTTCTAATATTGAATATTATAATATGACGTAAATAATCTTAAAATAAACATATGCATAAATATATACGATATTTATTATTAATAGATATTATAATAGGCAAATACTCGTTGAAGAAAATAATATTATTTTCGGGACTTGACCTCCAAAGTTCCGGCCTCCCTCAAGCTATTAATTAACTTGGAGAGAGTCGGGCATATTGCACGAACACATTCGCCTTAATAAATTCGGAAAAAAAATATTACTGTTAAGCCCATACATTTTAAGAAATGATAATAAATGTGACAAATCAATATTCTGGAGAACGAACATGCCTCTTAACTAAGATGAATTGAGTTAAAATACTACTTATGCAACTAGACAAGTTTAATAGTAAAAATACATGACATGCTATAGTAATCTACATTGAACTTGAAACATAGAGATATGCCTTAACGCCAATAGCAAATCCCTCAAATTAGAATTATGCAACCAAGTTTACTTCCTGCACCATAAATTTTATAAGAAACAAGGTGCTGATAAACTCACATTAGTACACATCATTCATTATTATTTATAAAATATTAAAGTAATGAGGTCAAGAGTTAACCTTTTTCTAATACAAAAAAAGCAACGGCACCTCTGTCACTACTTTATCACAAAGCTTACCTCGGTGTTGCGGCAAATATATTAGCAACAATAAAGATAAAGACTTCAAACAATAAGATAACAAAAAGAATAGAGGAGAATAAAGATAAAGAATGTTTAAGGTAGAGAAAGAGAGTTGTTAAGTTGTAACATGTATAGGTCCGAAGTCCCCGTATGTAAAATGAGATGTCCAATTTATAGTGGAGAATAAAATGTCAAAAATGGTAGGAGAGGATATTCAGCCAGACTTTTGGGGGTCTTCTAAAGTTTAGGAATTATGTATGGTAACCTTAAAGGGTAAAATCTTGTAAAGAAGGGAAGATGTGCTAATAGTTTGTACGAATAACTAGTAAAAGAGAAAGAGAAATATTATGAAAAGAAAATTAAAGCAATTGAAACATATAAGGAAAAATCATAAGAGAGAATACTGGTGGGATGCCGAAGTGTATGGAAAATCAACACATAAGCATTGTAAAAATAAGGAAACAAAAGTAAGGATAAAAATAAAGTAGCCACTAAATGAAATCCTAAACGAGGGCATTGAAGATTGACAATGTGGAGTATTTGAAAAGGGATTGGGTGTCATAAAAATGAGAAAAATTAGCTCCAAGATTTTTGAAAATTTTGTGTGAAGTGTATGATGGAAAAAACCTTATATAATAAAAATTCCATAAATAAGAAGGAAACAAAAAGACTAAAAGACGATAGGGAAAGGGAAAAAATAACTATAGAAAATTAAAATAAATAATATAAAGATGTAAATAATATGGAGAATTTATAGGGACGGAGAGAGGAAGAGACACTTGGGTATTTGAGTTAAATGGCATGAGTGATCTTTTCTTTTGAAAAAGAAAAAAATATTATAAGAAGAGGATAAATTCTAGTTGATTGAAAGCCTAAGTGAGGAAAAACTAATAGAGGATCAACGTGTGATCCTGTAAAAGGATATGGATGGCTAAAGAGGAAAGATATATTTTCCTTAAATGGGTAGGTTGTGTTGAGATATGGTAGTAACTTGATCAAAATTCAAAAAGAAAAATTGAAAATTGTTTAAATGGACCATTGAAATGATCAAATGACGTTTGGTCAAATAAATCGGACTAAGTAACTTGTAATTGAGCTAATATTTAGTTAAAAATATTATAAATATGTTTTAATAAAATAAGTGAATGGAAATAAAATGAATTCAAATAAAAATATTAGGTGCCAGCCAGAAATAATTAAGTGTATGCAGTAGTCTCATGCAGTGACACAATTACGTAATATAATCACAATTAGATATATTAATAGGGGTTATGCACATAAATACATGCTAGCTTATGCAAATTTTGTTAGAAAATTTTAATATGCATTTTTAAGCTAAATACAACCAATTATGAAAAAAGAGGGACAAAATTGGGTGTCAACAGCTACCCCCTCTTTGCCCGGAGATGATGAAAGAATCTTCGGGCAAAGATAGTTGACGGAGTAGCCAATTTTGTCACGACTGGCAGGCAAAATGCTGGAAAGAAAAATGAGGGTTTTGGGGTGTTTTGGCTGAACTCTGGTCTCTGAGTTGTCTACATATCTTGGGTTGTACGAGAATAAGACCGTGTGTAGTTCTAGAATGGGATGTTGCATGTGTGAGACGCACGACTTAGGTGTCAAGAGTTAATTTGTCCAAGTATGAAAAGTTCAGATTGGTGTGTGCTTTGAAATTTGATGACATATTGAGGAGTAAGCACGGTATGATTCAAAACAAATGAACACGATTAGGCACGAAAACACGCCCGATTAAGAAACAGGCAAGATTCACATGAAGTAAGCACCCATAAGAAAGAATGCAAACCGCCTTCTCTATAAAGGCTTAGGCAGATTACTTGTTTGCATAAGGAAGGTTTCGATTTGAGTGGGAATAAATGATTTGATGAAAGAATAATTGAATGGTCTAAGCTTCCGAAAGGAGTTTTAGAATGGTGTATCATATGTATTTGAAAATTTGTAATTGCACGATCTCCGTATAGGGAACTGATTTTGAAAGCGAATATGAGAAAGTAGGGAAGGGCTCAAAGAAGTAGCTGGAAAGTCGAAGAGTGTCTTATAGCATTGCCCCATATGTTGTCATGTTTGTTGTTGTAATTACAATTTTGTGCCTGCACTCAAAGAAATATTTGTGAGTTGTGGGGAGAGGGGAAGGGTTGATTTGTACATTTTCCCCATTGTTGCATCTCGGGCTTGTGGATATCGATTTTTCAATGAATTTTGAGGGAACCTCAAAATTCTGCCCCAGTGTCGTCTTGCATCCTTTTGGAATTTTTGAGGGGATCCTCAAAAATTCTGCCCCAGTTTATTGCCTTTAAAAGATCACCTTACTGTAAATAGTGCCTACAAAACAAAATACGTGTATGTCCAATTCTAAGGCGGACGAGCCTAATAACAGTGCCTGCAAAATAAAATATATGTGTATATATCCAATTATAAGGCAGATGGGCCTATTATAGTAGTGCCTGCAAAACAAAATATATGTGATGTCCTATTCTAAGGTGGACAGGCCTAATAGTCATATTCTAAGCCTGATGGGGCTCATCGTCATATTTTAAGCCTGACGAGGCTAATCGTCATATTTTAAGCCTGAAGTGGCTAGTCGTCATATTTTAAGCCTGTCGGGGCTAGTCGTCATATTTTAAGCCTGACGTGGCTAGTCGTCATATTTTAAGCCTGACGAGGCTAGTCGTCATATTTTAAGCCTGACGTGGCTATTCGTCATATTTTAAGCTTGACGAGGCGAGTCGTCATATTTTAAGCCTGACGAGGCTAGTCGTCATATTTTAATCCTGACGTAGCTAGTCGTCATATTTTAAGCCTGACGTGGCTAGTAGTCATATTTTAAGCCTGACGAGGCTAGTCGTCATATTTTAAGCCTGACGTGGCTATTCATCATATTGTAAGCCTGTCATATTTTAAGCCTGACGAGGCTAGTCGTCATATTTTAAGCCTGACGAGGCTAGTCGTCCTATTTTAAGCCTGACGTGGCTAGTGGTCATATTTTAAGCCTGACGAGGCTAGTCGTCATATTTTAAGCCTGACGTGGCTATTCGTCTTATTTTAAGCCTGACGAGGCTAGTCGTCATATTTTAAGCCTGACGAGGCTAGTCGTCATATTTTAAGCCTGGCGTGGCTAGTCGTCATATTTTAAGCCTGGCGTGGCTAGTCGTCATATTTTAAGCCTGACGAGGCTACTCGTCATATTTTAAGTCTGACGAGGCTAATCGTCATATTGTAAGCCTGATGAGGCTAAGCGTCGTATTAAAGGTGCCATGTCCAAAAGCTTGTAAGTGCATTACTCTTGTGCATGTCAGGTATTGGAACTAGAGTTATTCATATTCAGATTATTGTATTGCATGCGAGTCTTGTATTTGTAAGAAAAGATCTGCTCTCAAAGAAAAGTTGTTAATTTAAAACAAAGTGGTTGCCTTGCATTGAACACCCGAGTGTCGGCTCGAATCTGCATTTGTCCTTTGATGTGATATCTTTGAAAATCTTTGTTATCCAATCGATCATGCAGATACCTCTTCCATTTTTAGGTTGAAAACTTTTGAGTGAATGTATTGGATTAGGAGGATGTCCCAAAAATTGTGCTTATCTTGACTAGGAGAAAATGAAATTTTTATTGTAATGAAACCCTGCCCAAGTAGGCTGCTTACATATCTCGTCAATACAATAATCAAGTCATACATGGCTCAGGTACAAAGTAGAGATAAAGGGCAAAAGAGCAGTCAAATATAGAGATGTTAGATTTTGCATGGTGATGGATTGCCTTCATGTGTTGCGCTTTCTCTTCAAATGCCTCGGAGCTATCTTCGATGGATTGCCTTGAACATAGACTGTGTTTGCAGCTTGAGAGTTAGAACTGTCATTTGGTGGTTCTTGTTGTACCGTTATCTTGCCTTTTCCAATCAAGTTCTGGATTTTGTGCTTCAACGCTGGACATTCTTCAGTGTCATGACCTTGAATGTTCGAATGGTATGCGCAAACCTTTGATGGATCAAAATCCGAATGAGGAACCCATCCATTTCTCGGCTGTAATATCCCTTGGTCCCTTAGTCTTTCAAATATACTTGTCAAAGATTCAGCTAGAGGATTGAATGTGCGAGACTTCATCCTTTTTGTCTGGTGCCGATTGAGTTGAGCTTGATAAGGTTTTTTTTGAAAATCCTGATAGTGAGGAGGTTGTCTACTCTGTAAGTCAGGGGTGACATGAAATTGTAGATTCCGTTGATTCATGTTGTACGGTGGTTGGTGCCCAGTCATGGCAACTAATGTGTTGTCCTCTTCATTACTTTGCAAATTCTCAAGTGCCTCTAGTTGAAAATGTTGATTAACATAGTGCACTGTTGAACTTCCAATGATCTTCCTTTTTTGAATGCCAATTTCGAGTTCCTTTATTATTCGAATAAGACTGGGAAAGTCGTGTGCCTGAACGCCGGGCAATTTCTCATAGTAAATCCCTTCTTGGATTTGGATGAATGTTGAAACCAACTCTTCTTCAGGTAAAGGAGGGTGTATCTTTGAAGCTTCGATTCTCCATCGGGTAGCATATTCTTCAAAAGACTCGTGTTGCATTATTTTGACTTTGTACATCTCATATAGGTACACATCCTTTCGGACGTTGAACTTGTATTGCTCTACAAAATCTTGGGCCATATCTTCCCAAGTGTGCCATTTGCTAAAATCTTGCTTGGTATACCAAGTTAGTGCTAACCCAGATAAACTTTGGATGAACAATTGCATTCTGATAGCCTCGTTGTGTCCGATTCTAATTAATCTACTGCAGTAATCTTTCAAATGATAGAAGGGATTTCCCTTTCCGTCGAAAGTGCTGAATTTTGGAATTTTGTATCCATGCGGTAGCTCAACGTATGGATATAGACACAAATCCTTATACCTCAAACTTTGAATGTTCCTTAAACTCATCTCTTTTTTCACAACCGTTTCTAGATTATAGAGCTTTTCATTTAAACCTTCCTGTTCATTTGGCTGGATTTCTTTTCTGTGCTTCTTATGTGGGTATACCGTCAGCTGATTCTGCTTGTCCCTTATCTCAACTTGGATAGTAGAATCAAAATTTCCCAACTTTGTTTGATGTTCTGAGGTCTTTGTTCCAGAGGTGAATGTTTCAACTTTGCCTGTCATTTTAGCTTCTTCTTAATGCAGATTCTTTGCCAATTTCGGTGTTCAAATGCCAGACAACCTTTAACAAAATGACAAAATATGCAAAACAGAGTCAGTATATTATGGATTTTGAAAAAAAATAGCACATAAAGGTCATATATGCAGCTAAGAGGATGCCTAGAAAGCATATAATAGACTAATGCTTGAACTAGACACTATGACAAATGGTATAAAGATTATAAAGGATTGCTTGAGTGCTTTATGTAGCAGTCAAGGCAAAGATTTTGGTTGATGAATCATTGATAAGGATGTTGCGATGAATTGTGCGAAGTCAAGGAAAAAGGTTGGACTTTAGGTGACCAAAAGGGAGGTCGGCTATTTGTCAAACACCAAAGACCCGCGATCACCATTTCCTTTACAAACTTGTCTGTCGTGATCCATGTCTTTTCACGATTGTCAACAAACTGCTGTATATCAAACTTTGCACCAACTTTCCTTATTAGGCAAAATAAAATTTTTATTATAAAGGGACCGAACCCGGTGTGGGCTGCCTACGTATCCTGCTACTGACAGGAATCAGGTCAAGCGTAGTTCAAAATACATAAAGGGGAAATCTTAAAAACATGTGCCATAAAGCTTGCTTATAAAGTAAATAAATGTCTCCAAAGATTATGCAATTTAGAAGCTCTCTTCTTGTATTCGGATGTCTGTCATTAAACTGTTGCCTCTTTGACCTGGTCATCTGCAATTGCTTCGTCATTAGCATTTTCAATCTTGATTTGCCCAGACTTGATCAACTCTTCAATCTTCTCTTTAAAAGCAAAACACTTCTCAACATTGTGCCCCAGCATGCCTGAATGGTAACACATGAATGTTTCATATCTGCTTTCCACGGTTCCTTGTAAATTTTCCTTTCAATAGGGTATACTATTCCTGCATCTTTCAACCTTTCATACAAACTTGCATATGATCCACCAATGGGAGTGAACTTACGAGGAGCATCGCGAGAGGAACTCTTAGTGCTATTTGTTGGCTTCTGATAAGAAATTGGATTAACTGACTGCGAGCAAACTTCAATTGTTGGCATAAAGGTCAGAGGTTGGCACCACATAAGTTGAGGTTTTCCCTTTGGTACTTCGACTATCTTGCCACTATCCACTAAACTCTGAATCTCCTTTTTTAGAGTGGTGCACTCATTTGTGTCATGGCCTGGTATGTTGGAGTGAAATGCACAATGTTTGGTTGAATCAAAGTGGGGTGGTAGTGGGGTAAAGACTTCTCCACGTTGTGGCTGCAACATCCCGATAGACTTAAGTTTCTCAAATAGAACAGTCAGTGATTCATGCAAAGGGATGATGGCTTGGTTATTAAGAGATATTGGGATAGGGCTTGGGGTTTTGGTAACGGTAGCTTTCCCTTTCTTTGTAACGTTCATATCCTTGGATTGTGCTTCAGTCAAATTATTACCCAATACCTTTTCAGAAATCGATTCTATAGCACTTTTTCTTTTCAATAAGCTATTGCATGCACGATGGTCGCCATAGGATTTATATCGGTTAATAAAGGCTTCGACCAGGTCGTTCCAAGAATTCCATTTGCTTGTGTCTTGCCCAATGTACCAAATTAATGCTGAACCTGTAAGTGTCTTAACAAATAGTTTCCTCTTGAGTTCATCGTCGTGTTCCATACTTTCTAGTTGGTGTAGATATGCTCTCAAATGTACATAAGGATTTTTAGTTCCATCATACAATGGAAGTTTCGTCGTAATGCTAATATCTGATTGTTGTGCGTAAACCTTTGCAACATTTGGTGGATTCTCCTTACTTCCCATCTCCTGATTGCCTCCTGCTAACCCTTTGAATGCTCTTTCAACCATGAACGATTGTAAATTTGGAAAATGCTTTGGATCACACTCATGTATTGCGGGTTGTGCAATAGTGTAGACCGGAGCACTAGAGTGATCCTCGAACATTGGCTTCGGGAATTCTTCTGGCATGTCAGAGGTGCCCTTGAGGCTGGCCATCACACCTCTTACCCTGTCAATTTTCTGCTCCATACGCATAATACTTGCTGCAATAACTCCCTCTTGTTTTGACAAATCACCAATAAGTGCACTCTGCTTAGCCATGTCTTCTATTTTGGTGTTCAACTCGAGCTGACCTTTTGGAGAGGAAGTCTTTGAGTTAGGAAGTAATCAGAATGTGCAAAAGATCAGAAAAGTAGGGTTATATGCATTGGAGAGATATTGAATTTGGGGAAAAGATTCATTCAGGTAGAGAGAGAGAGAGAAAGAGCAGCAAACGAGTTTATGCAATGCACACATATCAAGTAACAAAGGCATCCTATAATGCGAAAAACCATTTTACGCACGATGATTTTGAAAAGCGCTTTGTGCCGCATGTCTCATTTCATTTGCTAACAAAATTGGGAGCCTAAGAGATAATATTGCATTTATTGGATCTTATTACATTGGATGATAATTAAATAGTGTAAAAGCGGAAAAGACTAAATATTGCTAGGAAATTAGATCATGGCCAAATAAACATCTTTCATGCCGATCCATCCCCAAAAGATTCTTCTTCTTCTTCAGATGAGTCTTCCTCGGCCGAACTTGCCCCTGATGAATCTCCTTGGAAGATGATATTATCTGCATCAGTTAAGAGCCGGGATATGTCAAATGTGAAGTTCTTCAACATTTCCCAAGCCTTTCTTCCTTTCTCTTCTGTTCCTTTGTTTGCCACAGAGCTCATTCCTTCGCTAGCCCATACACCTATAGACTCTATGCGTTTTGTCAATAGTTCTGCCTTACTGCGCCATTTGCCTTTTTCTTTGTTCTTTGCTTCCACCAAACTCTGCTTTTTCACTATTTTCTCTCGTGCTTTTGCCAGTTGTTTGTGTAGCCTCTTGCACTCAGATTCCAATTCATCGGCATTTCTTTTCCTTTTTCTTGTTGCTCTTGGTTGAACTGCCTTTGCTATGTCTTTCCTTAGCCAGTCTGGATAATCTTCATCATAGCATGCATCAAATCTGTCTCGTCCAATAGTCTCAAACCCCATTTGATGCCTTACCTTCCAAAGTTCTAATATCTTGTCTTTGAATGGTATCGTTCCTCCGAAAATATCAGCTTTGAAATTTCTGATGTCTGTAATTTGGGGTACAATCTGCTTTCTCCCCGCTTGTCTAAGTGCCCTTAAAGGAGTGTATGGGTAAACTCCTCTAAAGCCCACTAAGATGAGAAACGAGTCCCTTTCCGACCGTGTGATCACTGTAGTGCTGGGAAAATAGTCAAATATCCATTGTATATTTTCGGATGTCAATTGAGAAAGCTCGTGGTGCCAGCCTTCGGTAGTTGTTGGTTGGTCCCATTTCTCGAGAGCGTTGTCCATGCGGGTGGTATGAGTCAAAATGTAGTTTTCTCTTGGTATGGAATGGAAAGCTTGGTCTTTGTTATCCATCCTTTGCAAATGTTCCTTCAGCCAGATTTGTAAAAGCAGATTGCAACCTTCAAAGAAACCAGCTCCCTTCTTGCATCTTTCTAAAGCTCGGTACATCTCTGCAGCAATCATCGGTACCAAAGTGTATGTCTTGTTAATGTCTTTGAGTAAGGTATCAGCAACTGAGACCATGCAAACATCAAGTCGTCCTTTGTGTCGTGGAAAGATGACGATCCCTAAAAAGCTGGTGACAAAAGCAAGTACCCTTCGCTCTTGCCAATCTGCCTGGTCAATGTTGAAATAGCCTTCAGATTCCTGAAATGCTTCTTCATACCCAAATTTGATGTAGAGGGAAGTCAAAGAAATTCCCGACTGCCTTATACTGTCCGTGCATAATTCGGGCTTAAACCCTATCATTTCGAAGAACTCCTCGGGCGTAATGTTCTTAGGCATCAAGACTTCCTCACTTTCAAATGGTAATTGACTTAACCCGCCTATTTCTTCTAGTAATGGTGTCAACTCTATATTCCCAAAGTGAAAAACTGCTCAGCATGCATCCCAATAGTATACTGCTGCTTCTACCATCCCTTTCATTGTCGTATGCTCCATCAGTGAAATAAGGTTCCCCAACACTGCCTTAACTCGATCTTGTTGATCTATACTTAGGATTCTCCACCAATCTTTGAGTAACTGACGACCATGTCAAATGTTCTATTGTCCATGATCTTTTGGAAAAGGTGAACGAAGGAGAAGAAAAGGAAGGAATATGCCTAAATTTTGGTTGTAAGCAAATGATTAACGTGTGGCACGAGCTTTTGAAAATAATGTATTATGAAATATGAAGAGAAGTGTCGTTATGGATTGAGAACCCTTTAGACACTTTAGACGAAAGTTGTTAATGGTCTTTTGACATGCCAAGGATGCCAAGTCTTTATATAATGTTAAAGGATAGACGTGCGTTATGTGTCGTCCCATCTATCAAGTGGTCATTTCTGCTTCGAAATGGGCTTTTAAGGCCTCTTCGGCTACCATTTAAGCCTTTGAATAGCATTGAATACAGAATGATTTCAATCCTTTGGGAATAAACGGCCATTTCTGATTCAATTTGGGCTTTTAATGCCCCATAGGTTACCTTCGTGCCTTTGAATGGCATTGAATATAGAACAATTGTGACTGTTTATGAATAAACCCTCATTTCTGATTCAATTCGGGCTTTTGACGCCTATTAGGTGAACTTCGTGCCTTTGAATGACATTGAGTACAGAATAATTCCGACTGTTTATGGATAAATAATCATTTCTGATTTAATTCGGGCTTTTGACGCCTATTAAGTAACCTTTGTGCCTTTGAATAGCACTAAATGCAGGACAATGCCAATGAATGGTCCACATTTTCCATGTTCAACTCTTTAAGCAAATAAATCATAATGTATGAGTTGTGAAAGAAATGCCCAAGTTTTTTTTTTTTAAAAAAAGCTTGAGTATTGTAAATATGCACGTATGAAAATCGAAACGAACACGTTATAATTAATAGAAACTAGCCAATATTAAGTAAAATTATTTTGAAGAAGGAAAATTTAGCAATTTTATGGAAGGGATGCAAAAATTAATTTTAAAAAGGAGGAGTAAAAAGAAAAATGAAATAAAACAAGTTAGATTTTAAAAAAATAGGAAAATAGAAACTAGACAATAAAGAATATACAAAAAAGAATTATGACGTGAAATCGCTTATGAAAGATTTTGAAAATAATTGAGGTGTCGGACATGTTGTAAGAACCTTCCAAGAGTGTGTTTACTAGACAAGAACATGGTTCCCCCAGGCGGACGACCAAGGGGTGGGAATGTTTAGAATTGTTGGTTGTACCACGGACCAACTATATTCCAAATTGTTCCCCTTAAGGGTTTTTTTTTTCTTTTTTAGAGTGAAACGGCCGTGAGATCCACATAACCGTTTATAGTGTGTGCAAGTGTAAACTCTCTAGGAATGCAGGGTGTGAGCGAAAATATCATAAATATTACAAGGATATTTGATACAAATAAATAATTCAATAAAGAAAGAAAAATAAAAAAGAAAATAAAAAAATAAGTTAGTAAAATAATAATAAGCAAAATAATAAGTAAAATAAAGCAATTAATTCAATGAATAATAATAATTATAGAAATCCCAAAATAAAATCCGCTGTGGTTAGGACTTTGAAATCCCCAGCGGAGTCGCCATTCTGTCGCACCCCGTTTTTTGAGCTCGGATCGAGTTCAGAGGTCGGGTTTGACTAGGTGACTCGATTGAGTCAATGTTGGAGTCGCCACCTAATAAATTTGTATAACAGGCGTATCAGGTCACCTAAAATTTCTAAGTGTCTAAAGTTAACTCCGGGTAGGTATTACTAACAAAAATTCTACGGGTAAGAAGTCCTTATGATTCGGGGAGAAGGTCTTAGGCACTTTCCGAGTCCCACAAAAGTGGATCCCAACCGGATTTATGTTTTGGGATTTTAGTTTGCAATATTAAATAAAAGAGATAAAAGCTAAATTAAAATATATAAAAGATATCATGCTCTGCAGATAATTTGAATGAGGTAAAGCAGTCATATTTCTAAAGGGAAGTTTGACATGACGATCAAGTGTGCGACTCTAGCCTAAGGGATATTCTAATCCTCAAAAAGGCCAACATCTCAATAAAGTCTTTAATTTGGGACGTTTCTGCAAAACTCAATTGTAAATTAGTACTCAGTCACGGAATATTCATTGAAAGAGTAATGCACTGCAAAGGCACACAGTTTAAATAATAATGCATAAACAGGCTGAGTTTTGAGTCATATTGCATATATAGCATTGAATCGATCTAAATTAACTAGTTAATAGTGAAAAGTTAAAAAATTGATCTAATAAGTTAGAAAACCTCTGCTTTGAAATCACACGAGTTTTTTTTTTTAATTGACAAAACATGGAAAAATAGTTAGAGTTAGAAAAAATGTGCGCCACCAAAAGGTGGTAATATGACATTATTGGTCACATACCATTAATTTTAATGGCGACTTTAATGTGAGGTCGGTTTAAAATATTTTAGCTTCGAATAAATAGATATTATAAAATAGAGTAGAAAGATATATGTAATATTTAGACACTTCTAATATTGAATATTATAATATGACGTAAATAATCTTAAAATAAACATATGCATAAATATATACGATATTTATTATTAATAGATATTATAATAGGCAAATACTCGTTGAAGAAAATAATATTATTTTCGGGACTTGACCTCCAAAGTTCCGGCCTCCCTCAAGCTATTAATTAACTTGGAGAGAGTCGGGCATATTGCACGAACACATTCGCCTTAATAAATTCGGAAAAAAAATATTACTGTTAAGCCCATACATTTTAAGAAATGATAATAAATGTGACAAATCAATATTCTGGAGAACGAACATGCCTCTTAACTAAGATGAATTGAGTTAAAATACTACTTATGCAACTAGACAAGTTTAATAGTAAAAATACATGACATGCTATAGTAATCTACATTGAACTTGAAACATAGAGATATGCCTTAACGCCAATAGCAAATCCCTCAAATTAGAATTATGCAACCAAGTTTACTTCCTGCACCATAAATTTTATAAGAAACAAGGTGCTGATAAACTCACATTAGTACACATCATTCATTATTATTTATAAAATATTAAAGTAATGAGGTCAAGAGTTAACCTTTTTCTAATACAAAAAAAAGCAACGGCACCTCTGTCACTACTTTATCACAAAGCTTACCTCGGTGTTGCGGCAAATATATTAGCAACAATAAAGATAAAGACTTCAAACAATAAGATAACAAAAAGAATAGAGGAGAATAAAGATAAAGAATGTTTAAGGTAGAGAAAGAGAGTTGTTAAGTTGTAACATGTATAGGTCCGAGGTCCCCGTATGTAAAATGAGATGTCCAATTTATAGTGGAGAATAAAATGTCAAAAATGGTAGGAGAGGATATTCAGCCAGACTTTTGGGGGTCTTCTAAAGTTTAGGAATTATGTATGGTAACCTTAAAGGGTAAAATCTTGTAAAGAAGGGAAGATGTGCTAATAGTTTGTACGAATAACTAGTAAAAGAGAAAGAGAAATATTATGAAAAGAAAATTAAAGCAATTGAAACATATAAGGAAAAATCATAAGAGAGAATACTGGTGGGATGCCGAAGTGTATGGAAAATCAACACATAAGCATTGTAAAAATAAGGAAACAAAAGTAAGGATAAAAATAAAGTAGCCACTAAATGAAATCCTAAACGAGGGCATTGAAGATTGACAATGTGGAGTATTTGAAAAGGGATTGGGTGTCATAAAAATGAGAAAAATTAGCTCCAAGATTTTTGAAAATTTTGTGTGAAGTGTATGATGGAAAAAACCTTATATAATAAAAATTCCATAAATAAGAAGGAAACAAAAAGACTAAAAGACGATAGGGAAAGGGAAAAAATAACTATAGAAAATTAAAATAAATAATATAAAGATGTAAATAATATGGAGAATTTATAGGGACGGAGAGAGGAAGAGACACTTGGGTATTTGAGTTAAATGGCATGAGTGATCTTTTCTTTTGAAAAAGAAAAAAATATTATAAGAAGAGGATAAATTCTAGTTGATTGAAAGCCTAAGTGAGGAAAAACTAATAGAGGATCAACGTGTGATCCTGTAAAAGGATATGGATGGCTAAAGAGGAAAGATATATTTTCCTTAAATGGGTAGGTTGTGTTGAGATATGGTAGTAACTTGATCAAAATTCAAAAAGAAAAATTGAAAATTGTTTAAATGGACCATTGAAATGATCAAATGACGTTTGGTCAAATAAATCGGACTAAGTAACTTGTAATTGAGCTAATATTTAGTTAAAAATATTATAAATATGTTTTAATAAAATAAGTGAATGGAAATAAAATGAATTCAAATAAAAATATTAGGTGCCAGCCAGAAATAATTAAGTGTATGCAGTAGTCTCATGCAGTGACACAATTACGTAATATAATCACAATTAGATATATTAATAGGGGTTATGCACATAAATACATGCTAGCTTATGCAAATTTTGTTAGAAAATTTTAATATGCATTTTTAAGCTAAATACAACCAATTATGAAAAAAGAGGGACAAAATTGGGTGTCAACAGTAGTCTAGCATGTACTGTCCATTCTTATGCCCTGACTAGCAACTTCAGTTAGATAATTGATACAAGGGCAACCAATCATATGATTGGAAATAGTTCCTTGCTCACTAATGGAATATCAACAGCTAATTCAGGAAGGGTACATATGCCAAATGGGGAATCAGTAGGGGTCTCTCATATAGGAAACTACCAACTATCAGGAAGTGCAGTTATAAAAAATGTTTTATGTGTTCCACAGTTTAAATTTAACTTGTTGTTAGTCTCAAAATTGACAAGGAATATGCATTGCTATGTTGCTTTCTTTCATGGATTCTGTGTATCTCAGGATCTTTTGAATGGGAAGGTCAAGGAGATTGGTAAGGAGCAAGATTGGCTTTATATACTGCATTCTCAAGGAAATAATAAGGAGAAATCCCAGAAAGCACAAGCACATATTGAAAATAAGAGCTCACAACAGGATCAAGTTGGAGCATAAGTTAGGCACAAAAGAATGGGTCATGTCCCAATTTCAGTGTTGAGGAAAATACCCGAGTTTAAGAATAAGACCTTTGTTCTAGACCATTGTACTGTTTGTCCTTTGGCAAGAC
The DNA here is from genome assembly GCA_029990575.1 of Petunia axillaris subsp. axillaris. NCBI lineage: Eukaryota > Viridiplantae > Streptophyta > Magnoliopsida > Solanales > Solanaceae > Petunia > Petunia axillaris. The sequence continues at coordinate 2,156,718 of JARKNS010000001.1, read as the reverse complement.
AGACTAAAATTCCTTTTCCTACCAGTACTAGTAGAGCAAGTGTCATATTTCAGCTAGTGCATATGGATGTATGGGATCCCTATAGAGTTCAAACACATAATGAAATGAGATATTTTATTACCCTGGTTGATGATCATTCAAAATTTACATGGGTATATCTGCTGAAAATGAAGTCTGATGTTATATTTTTACTAGGAAATTTTATTTTATTGGCACAAAATCAGTTTGGTACAACTATTAAAATGTTTAGATCAGATAATGGTACTAAGTTTTTTAATAGCAGCTGTAGAGAGTTGTTCCAGCAATATGGTATTTTACAGCAAAGTTCTTGTCCTCACACATCCCAACAGAATGGGGTGGTAAAAAGAAAACACATGCACATTATGGAAACTGCAAGAGCTATCGAATTTGAAGGGCACTTACCCAGTAGATTCTGGGGTGAATGTGTGGAAGGTGTTGTGTATGTGATATATACAGTGCCCTCCATAGCTGTAGGAAACAGATCTCCATTTGAAGTCCTTTATGGGAAATCCCCAAACTTGTCTCACATGAGAGTTATTGGGAGTTTGTGTTATGCCACCAATTTGCTAAAGGGTGATAAGCTAGCACCTAGAGAAACCAGATCAGTCATGATGGGATACTGCTCTAGTCAGAAGGGATACAAGTTATTTGATCTTCAGAACAGAATTTTCTTTGTAAGCAGAGATGTGGTGTTTTATGAACACCTATTTCCTTTCAAACAAGACATCAGCCAGAACCAGGAGCCATTCTTTCAGTATTGTTTTGATGCATTGCCAGAAGAACATTCAGTGCCTAATACAGACACTCATGCACATGCAGTTCCTTTGCCAGCTGCAGCCCATGATGAACTAGAGACATTGAGCAATGAGGTAGAGCCAGTTGCAGAAATGGAACATTGCTCAGATACACCAGAAGAAGCTGACCATAGCAGCACCTTGAATAATTTACTAATGAATGACAGACAGCTTGATGCAGCTCTCCTACAAAGACCAGGAAGAGTGTTGAAGCCCTCTATATGGATGAAAGACTATGTTGCTCCAAGCAAAGGCAAAAGGACTGCCAACACCTATTTATACCCTATCTTAGAAATAGTAAACTACAACAGTTTGTCAGCATCATATCAGAGTTATGTATCCAAATTTTTTGTAGAAATTGAGCCAAAGAATTATCATGAAGCAACAAAGGATGACAGATGGATACAGGCTATACAAGCTGAGATAAAAGTATTGGAAGAGAATAACACCTGGGTGGTACTGGTATTACCAAAAAGGAATAAAGCAATAGGTTGCAAGTGGGTTTACAAGATCAAGTATAAAGCAAATGGAGAGATAGAGAGGTCCAAAGCAAGGTTGGTTGCCGAAGGCTATAACCAAAATGAGGGACTTGACTATCAGGAAACCCTTTCACCAGTAGTCAAGATGGTAACAGTGAGATCAGTGAATGCCATTGTTGCAATGAAAAATTGGCACATTCACCAAATGGATGTGTACAATGCATTCTTACAAGGAGATTTGAATGAAGAAGTTTATATGGAGATGCCACAAGGTTGTGCTCAAGCTGGGAACAGAACCAAGGTGTGTAGACTAGTGAAGTCTTTATATGGACTCAAACAAGCATAAAGACATTGAAATATCAAGTTGACAATAGCCTTGATTGCATCTGGATTCAGCCAGAATTACTTGGATTACTCATTATTTGTCAGAAGGAAAGGACACAACATAGTCATAGTGCTTGTCTATGTTAGATGATCTGCTTATTATTGGTAGTGACTTAGACTTGATCCAAGAAACAAAGAGTGTATTGCAGAATGCCTTTAAAATCAAGGACTTGGGTGACTTAGAGGTATTTTCTAGGCATAAAATTTGCTAGGAGTAAGGAAGGTATATTAATTAGAACTCATATCAGACATGGGATTGTCTGCCTCTAGACCTGTTGGGACACCATTAGAACTGAATCAGAAGCTCACTACAGAGGAATTTGACAGTTATTTTAGGAAACAAGATGCCAAAGATACTACACTAGCAGATCCTAGCATATATCAGAGGTTGGTTGGAAGGCTCCATTACTTAACTATCACCAGACCTGATATCTCATTTGTTGTCCAGAGTTTGAGTTAGTTTATGCATCATCCAAAGGTTTCTCATATGGATGCTGCTATCAGAGTAGTGAAATACTTGAAGCAGGCACCAAGTCGGGGAGTCTTAATGGGGTCATCTGTGTCCCGGATATTAAGTGTATATTGTGATGTAGATTGAGCATCCTGCATCAATACTAGAAGGTCAATAATTGGGTACATAATTCATCTTGGTGGTTCCCTGACACGACCCGGAATCTGGCTAGGCCGTGCGGGCACCCGACATCCTCCCCTAGACCCGTCGGGCGAACCCTTACCAATTAAATTAGGAAAATAAATATAATTCAATTCATAAATAAGAACAAGACTAAAAAAAAATACTGACATACTGATACCTCTAAGCTGTACAAAAGAAATTACAGCTGACTACCCAACATGCTAGGTTTAGGGCTATCCAGACTAGACATCTAAGAGTACAAAAGAAGACTGATACCTCCTGAAGGGAGCAAAATGCAGCTGAAATAATAAACAATAAACTGGTGGCCATCCGGAATAAAAGCTGGCTCACCCTAACAGCTGAAGTCGTCTTCGCTCCTGAACAACGCGGCGAACTCAATCCTGGAGCGAACCTGCCGAAACGAAATAGATAGACAAGAAACAAACAACAAACAAGGGTGAGTCAAAAGGACTCAATAAGTGGGGCAGACTAGCCACCTCAAATAATAGGATAGCTAGCCAGGGAAAAGAAACAGATAAACAAAATTCCTCTTATTTAAATTAGGAAAAGGCAGAGCCAATTAATAACTAGAAACACGTATGGAATCACAAACTCATTAAAACCAGGAACGTAAGATAGCCAGAACATATAGGTATCCCGAACATATCAACAATCAGAAATACTTCCTGTTGCGGCGTGCAACCCGATCCATATATTCATCCTGTCGCGGCGTGCAACCCGATCCATATATTTATACCGTTGCGGCGTACAACTTGATCCCCGCAACCCAGAATACAAGCCAGAAATATATAGGAAAACTGATATATGTCCACAATATGGTATACATACCGCATACACAAAACACAGCATGATAGTCACACAATAGTCAGCACGCGATGCAATGAAATGGGATGAATGCAGTATGATGCAATGGTGTCACATGTGCCAAATAGATGGAGCGGAATCCTCCTGCTCCGAGGGCGGAATCCTCCTACCCTCAATATGATGCAATGGAGCGGAATCCTCCTGCTCCGAGGGCGGAATCCTCCTACCCTCAATATGATGCAATGGAGCGGAATCCTCCTGCTCCGAGGGCGGAATCCTCCTACCCTCAATATGATGCAATGGAGCGGAATCCTCCTGCTCCGAGGGCGGAATCCTCCTACCCTCAATATGATGCAATGGAGCGGAATCCTCCTGCTCCGAGGGCGGAATCCTCCTACCCTCAATATGATGCAATGGAGCGGAATCCTCCTGCTCCGAGGGCGGAATCCTCCTACCCTCAATATGATGCAATGGAGCGGAATCCTCCTGCTCCGAGGGCGGAATCCTCCTACCCTCAATATGATGCAATGGAGCGGAATCCTCCTGCTCCGAGGGCGGAATCCTCCTACCCTCAATATGATGCAATGGGCATACGAATGCAACATGATGCAATAATAACCCATCACCAGCGCGGGACTCTCATCGACAGCTAGAAAGTATATACCAACTCACAACCAAAGTACAATACTCAGATTCTCAATGCAATACCAATAACAGGACATAATATATAATATAGAATATAAATCCAAAGCTAAGGCGTAATAAGTACGCCCATCGGCAGCTACACACGTAAGGAACATGTGGTAGAAAATCCACGAGGCCAGGTGCCTCCAAAGAAATGGATATAAACACTTACCTTGTTACAAAGTTAGTACAACCACTCAATAACCGCTTTGTCCTTTGGATTCATTGCCAAACGATCCCACTGTATTCAATAAGTAGAAAACTATATTAAATAAGGCTAAAGGCTTCATTCCCCACATCTTAGGGTAATCCAGGTAGGAACCTGATACCCTATTCGCATACGCAATACGCAGGCCAGGCCTATGTACAGGGTTTAAGGTCACATAACCAAACCCCAAATAAATTACATTTATATGTTACCCATAACTCACTGAGTACGAATATATATTCAATTCCATTATCGGGGTCCATTTGACCCTTTAAACTATTAATTGAACTTATTAGGACGATGTCTAATATCTCAATTTTCACCGTCAAAATATATTTAAACACACGTAATAAACTCAAATAATATATTAGGATCATTACCTGAATGTTCTGGGGTGAAAATACTATTTTTCTCCGGCCCCTTTTCTCATTTTCTGGCATTTTTTTCCTTCTCCGTGTTTTCTATTTTTCGTTTCAGTATTTCGTCTCTGTTTCCCGTTTTTGATAAGCTAATATCTTAGCTTTCTAGCTAAGTACGTACGTGTACGTAGGAACCGCCATTCATTTTTGCTCATTTTTTTTGTTCTTTTCCTATTTCGTCTTTTTCCCCTCTTTTTTTTTTTCTTTTTTCTTTAAAATTCGCTGCTACGGTAAAAATTAAAACGGTACCCTACGATATTCGAAATAATTCCAATTTTGCATACAAGTTATACAAAATATATATAACATACTCGCGAAGACGGATCTCAAATTGGACTCCCGAAACTCAAAATTCGAATTTAAATGAAAAAGGTCAAATTATTTAACTTTCGGCATTTTAGCGGAAACTTGCCGAACAACATCAAAATTCACTTTCGAAAGTTTATAAAATTCACAAATAATCATACGAACCTAACGGCACTTTCGGATTTCGAATCAGAGCTCATTCGGCAAAACCGAGCTCGAAAATCTCTTTTTAATATTTATCGCCAATAAAAACTGAAACCTTCTTCCGATGCCTACCAAACGAGGTCTGATTTAGCTCAAATTTTACAGACAGGTTCTAATGGACATTACGAATATTTTAAAATTATCGGCACGCCAATCGAAGTGCTAACTTCCGAAACGACTGACCGAGGTCGTTTCATTCCCCTATCTCTTGGAAATCAAAGTAATAAGCTACAGTTTCCAGGAGTTCAGCAGAAGCTAAGTATAGCAGCTTGGCTTCAACAGTTGCAGAAGTTGTGTGGTTGGTTGGGTTATTCAGGCAATTGGGAGTTGACTTGCGGCTGCCAGTTTCGATGTATTGTGATAGTAATTCAGCCATTCAAATAGAAGCTAACCCTGTGTTCCATGAAAGAACAAAACATATAGACATTGACTGCCACTTCAAACAAGGCCTAGTGAACACCATCTATCTAGCATCCCAGGAACAATCAGCCGACATTCTCACCAAAGGACTTGCTCAACATCAACAGTCCTATCTGGTGTCCAAGCTAGGAATGAAGAACATCTTCATGGGTCCTAGCTTGAGGGAGTGTGAAGGAATTAGCAATGTGTACAGATGTACATTGATGTACAGTAGTTGGTTAGTCAGTCAATTGTTTCATCGTAGGTGGCTATATATGCTAGTCTGTTAGTGTAGGAAGATATTTAAGTTAGTTGAGTTAGTTAGTTAACATTGTATAAATACAACTCTCAACTAGCTTATGAGCTAAGATAGTTCATTTTCGAATTCAGCTTTCTCTCTCTATAACTGCTTTCACTCTTAGCTAATCACAAAACTTAACAAATATTAAATCAAATCTCTTTAATAATAGATAAGATGATCATGTATTTTGAATTTTATTTATAATAGACAAAGTTCTTGAATTCGAATTTCATGATTGCTATCGGATTAGAGTCTCACTATTACCAAATTTATTAACAAGGATTTATACATGTTGGTCCATATGAGCATCAAATGCACAAATGAGATCGAAATAGCTCGGCTTAGTCATCTATAAGACTATAGTCTATGAAAAGGTAATTATATAGGTGGCATTTTCGACTTTGAATTAGGTGGTGAATTATTTCAACTCCACCTTCAGTATATGGAATTCATAAAACCAAAGGATGTTATGATCTCCTTTCTTTATAGAGAGATAGTCTATAGAAAGGTAATTATATAGGTGGCCTTTTCGACTTTGAATTAAGTGATGAATTATTTCAACTCCACCTTCAGTATTTGGAATTCCTAAAACCGAAGGATGTTATGATACTCCTTTCTTTATAGAGAGATGCCGCAGAATATTTTACAGCACATATTCTCAAGTACCAAGATTTTCATGCAACTATCCATGCTCATGAATGAATTATATTTAGATTCTGTCTTTCCTATAAGTTAATATGGTACTCGTTTTTAGTAAACCTTGCTCATGCTAGCTAAGTAGTTAGTATTTGCTTGCTTTGTTAAGGCATCTTCCAACATCACTCCAGTCTTGCCTTTGTTTCCGTAAACTGCTAGCTCATTTCATTTCAAATAGATAATCTATTTGGCCAAGCAGTAAAAAACAGATATATTTTGAAAATAAGTACATTTGAAAAATAAGCCGTTTGTATTTGGCAAACTCATTCAAAAAGTATTTTTTTTAAATAAATTGTGTTTGAATATTCTTTACTAAAAGTAATTTTAAGTGTCAAATTACGACAAAGATAGTATTAAGATTCATTTTATGACTAACATTATTTAAAACGTAGAAAAGATTAAAATATTTCAATATAAAGACTTAATTTAATAAAAATAATAAACTGCTTCTGTTTCTGAGAAGAAGTAGAAATTTATAGCTTCTCCCCAACTGCAGAAAATCTGCTTCTGCGTCTTCTCAAAAACACTTATTTATTTTGGTCAAACACCTCAGATTTCCTCAAAAGTGCTTTTTTCTTAAAAAAGAAATATTTTTGGCTTCATAGAACCATGGCCAAACAGGCTATTAATCAACCTTCTACATACTTAAGGGAACAGTTACAATGTTGCGGGTTTTGTTTTAATTTATGTTTATTATCTCGACGCGAAGTTTAAGAGAGAAATAAAAAGTTTTAGAACTTGTAGCTCTAATACCTGTCATAGTATTTGTTTAACTATAACACTTTTTAAACTTAGAGATATTAAATGCTATGTCATAGCAATTATTTAGATATAAAGTCTTCTCAGGAGGAGTAAATCAAAAAATTTAAATTAGATTATTTTTATTAGTTATAAAAATGTGACATACAATTTAAGATTGGCTATTAAAAAGGTAATGTCATGGGACAGAAATAATGTTATTCTTTCTTAGAGAACATCAAATCATTTGCCGAGGTTACAATATCGTGTTAATTTTAGGTAATTGAGGATAGATACTTTAAGTTTTCTCAAACAGCTTACTCGATTTTATGATTTCTGAACTTCTATGCGTCTGAGAATGCTTGAATGTGTGTGTGTGTGTATATATATGGTAGTTTTTGTGGTGGTTTGAATGTGGAAGAATGCTTGTGGTGGTGGCTATAGTGGTTTGTAGGTCTAATTTTGAATATACAATAGATATTTGTAGGTATTCTAGTGTCTATATATATATATATATATATATACATAACATAGTGTATATATGACTATGGTGGTCTGTATTCTTGTGTATATCTATGCTCTGTACTGTATATATAATTCATATAGTGGTAGCTATGGTAGTTTGCAGGTCCAATTTTGTGTGTATTATATGTTTATGTCTACTGTAACATATATGTATATGTCTAGTATAGCATAGGTTCGTGTATTTCTTTTGGAGATCCAAAAAGATGTAAATCGACAATGATGGAGCAGCGAAAGTGCCTTGTTTTAACATTGCTAGAAATGAATAGAGTAGCAAACAATTACTCCCTTTTATATTATCAAGTCCGTATCCAGTAGGCAGTACCCGCTTTGGTACTCAATTAATCCAAATTCTACCTCAGAAGTTATATTAGGGTAACGCACTTCCTACTAATTAAGACGATTCTACTAATTACCTAACACTCGCAGCAACTAGCTGTGGTAGAGTAGGAAACAACTGATAAGCAGTTAACCTGGAGATGAACAGCTCAAATGTAGCAGAATGAAACTAACAATTAACACTAAACTCTTGACACAGAGCTCCATAACAAAACAACTCATCAAACTAAATTGCCATCTTTCAAACCTCACTCGTTCCCACCACTACTCAAAAGCCCTCCTCCTTTTCACCCAAATACACTCTTCCCATCACTTAAAACCAGACCATTACACCCTTTCAACAACCCTCACAACCTGCGCCAACATCCCAAACACCATCTTCGGCAACCAGCTCCACGCTTTCGCTATTCGGGCCGGCCTTAAACGACACCCTCACGTATCCAATTCCCTCCTTTCATTGTACGCAAAGTCGAAAGATTTGTGTTCAGTGAAAAGGGTGTTTGATGAAATTGAAAAACCAGATGTTTATTCTTGGACTACCTTGTTGTCTGGTTGTATTAAGTTGGGAGATTTTGGGTACGCTCGTAAGATGTTCGATGAAATGCCTGAGAGGAGTTTGGCTATTTGGAATGCTATGATTACTGGTTGTGCTGAAAATGGGTGTTACGAGATGGTGTTGGGGTTGTTTCGACGAATGCATTGTTCGGGTGTTGGGTTTGATCATTATGGTTTTGCTAGTGTTTTGAGTTTGTGTGATGAGGGTTTTGGAAGACAGGTGCATTCTATGGTTTTCAAGACTGGGTTTTTGGCTAGAGCGTCGGTGGTTAATGCGTTGCTTACGATGTATTTTAACTGTAAGAATGCGTTCGCTGCTTTTAGAGTGTTTGAAGAAGCCGGGGATGAAGTGTGTGATCCTGTAACTTATAATGTAATGATTGCTGGTTTAGTGAGTATGGAAAGAGCTGAGGAGGCCTTGTTAACATTCAAGGATATGCAAAAGCTTTCGCTCAGACCCACCGAGCTCACATTCGTGAGCATAATGAGTTCATGTTCTTGTATTAGAGTTGCTTCGCAATTGCATGCTCAAGTTGTGAGAATAGGTTTAGAAAACTATACATCTATTGATAATGCAATGATAACAATGTATTCCAGTTGTGGGGACTTGAATGCAGCTTTTTTGGTTTTCGAAAGGTTAAGCGAGAAAGATAATGTGTCGTGGAATGCTATAATTACAAGCTATGCCCAAAATTGTTTGGCTAGAGCAGCTATTTTTACATACCTTGAAATGCAGAGGGAAGGGATAGAGCCAGATGAATTTACAGTAGGTAGCATACTGGCAAGCTCAGATTCGCTCATAGTTGTTGAAATAATTTTTGGTGTTGTATTGAAGAAGGCACTTATCTTGAAAACTGAAGTATCGAATGCACTGCTCTCTGCCTTTTGTAAGCATGGTGACATGAAGCAGGCTTATCAAGTTTTTCATGGCATGTTTACTAGAAACCTGATTTCATGGAACACATTGATTTCCGGTTGTCAAGAAAACGGACTACCCATGGAGTGCTTGCACCTCTTCTCTGAGATTGTTACAGAAGGTTTGATTCCTAATCCTTTTACTCTCAGCATCATTTTGAGTGTTTGTGCCAGCATTTCAGCTCTGCAACAAGGTAAGGAGATTCACAGTTACATTCTCAAATCTGGATTATTTTCAGAAACATCCTTGGGAAATGCTCTCATCACACTGTATGCAAAATGTGGAATGTTGCATTGGTCTCTAAAGGTGTTCCAGATAATGAGTGAAAAAGACATAATTTCGTGGAATTCGATCGTTACTGCCTATGCGCAGCATGGGAAAGGAAAGGAAGCTGTATATTGCTTTGAGATGATGCAAGAATTAGGTGGGGTCAAACCAGATAACACCACCTTTAATGCAGTTCTGTCAGCTTGCAGCCATTCGGGCTTAGTTGATGAAGGCGTTGAGGTTTTTACCTCTATGATTCATTCCTACAATATAGAGCCTACAGCAGACCACTTCTCTTGCATTGTTGATCTTCTAGGTCGAGCTGGGTATCTTGATGAGGCAGAAAAACTTGTAAAAGATGGACTTGTTGGTGTAGATTCAACTGTTTGGTGGACATTATTCAGTTCATGTGCTGCTTATGGCAACGTTAGACTAGGGAGAATTGTTGCCAGAATTCTTCTTGAGACCGAAAAGAATAACCCCACAGTTTATGTGCTTTTATCCAATATCTATGCCAGTGCAGAGAACTGGGAGGAGTCCGCTTATGTGAGGGCATTGATGAAGAAATGTGGAACGTTGAAGCAACCAGGAAGCAGTTGGATAGGATCCTAAGCTCATTCTCATTAATGCTGGATAAATTGATGTGATTGGTTTTAAAGTTCTACCTTGCATATCAAATGGGAGATGCGCTCATTGTGGAAGAGAAAGCTACTATGTCTTAATGCCTTAGACTAACAGCGTTAAAATGAAGCATTGAAATGTTCCTGATCAGTGCCTGTAGATGATCTTAGTTCTACATTTCTAAAGTTTAGTTCTCTGCCAGGAATACTAATGACCCCCTGGCACACAACAGCAAGCGAGCTCTTTTCCCTGCCTCCTTTTTCTGGTTAAAGATTCTTTGATGACGTCTCGGAGGGATAGCTTGCTGGCAGAACATTTTCTTCTGCGAATCTTAAGGAAATCTCTGCAATGTGGTTACCGCTTTATGGATATATGCCTCGAACCAGAACTGCATGATGTGATTGCCATATCAAATGAACAATTGGCCCGTTAGATGGTAAGTGTTCAAAATGAAGACTGATCCATTTTCAAAATACAAATGTCTTAGACAACCATTATGCTTTTTATCAAATAGTTGCATCTTGTTAAAGACTCTTTTAAGTTATTTTTTGAAACAAGTATCATGAGGAAAATTGTTGAACGTATTATGTAACGAACAAATAGAAATGATACTCCTTTTCCAGATTTTAGCCTCAACATTTTGAAACACCTTTTCAGTATAGATATTCATTAGAAGACATTTTTTTTGACATAAGGATATATTCATTAAAAGACTTGAATGCTGCTTCAGGGTATAAAGGATAAATCAAGCAGAAAAAAGAAGTTGCAGATTATAAGGATGGTAACTTTTAAAAAATTTAAATGCTTGTTTGATGATGTCTCTGAGAGGGATAGTTTGCTGACAGAAACAGTTTCTTCTGCAAATCTCAAGGAAATCTCTGCAATGTGGCTACTGCTTTAAGAATCTATGCCTTGAACCGAGACTGCATGATTTCCATATCAAATGAAGAATTGGCCGGTTCGATGGTAAGTGTTCAAAGTGAAGAATAGTCCTTTTTCAAAATATTACTACTGTCTTAAACAACCTTTACGCTTTTTATCAAATAGTTGCATCTTGTTAAAGACTCTTTTTAAGTTATTTTTTGAAACAAGTGTATTGCGGAAAAATGTTGAAAGTATGCTGTAATTAACAAAAGGAAGTGATTCTCCTTTTCCGGATTTTAGCCCCAGCATTTTTGAAACACCTTTTCAGTTTACATATTCATTAAAGGACTTGAATGCTGCTTCAGGGAATAGAGGATAAAATTGAAGCAGAAAAAGAAGTTGCAGATTATGAAGGAACAATTTATTACAATCTATTTGAGTCATTTAGAGGGATGATTCCTGCTACTAAGTCTTTTTAACTTTTTAAATTATTAAATGTTTGTCGTGTTTTTAACCTTCTGCCTATTAATAGGCTCAAAGGAGATCAAATTTGAACTTGTAAACTATGTTGCTCGGATCCTCCGAAAATGTTGCCGGGTATGTGTCGGATGTGCATAATAATCAACAAAGAGAAGCTAGTTTAATAGAATAAGAGTTGTATTATTCATTTGTTGCAAAGCTACAGGTATCATTTATTGTCCAAAATTTGCGACTTCCATGCTTATATCTTGAAACTGATGAAACAATGTCATGCAGAGTCAAACTCATTTCTCTGAACGAAGATTGAGGCAAACTGGCTAAGCTTGAAAAGAGTACGGAAGGAGACAATCTCAAATATGATTCTTTTGTGGCTGTTTTACTTACCTCAAGGTATTACCCATTTTTTTTCTTCTACTTCTACGTAGTTCTACCGTGGCAAAAGTCAGAGCAAAACATAAGAGAAATTGGATACTCCAGGAGTAAAATTTAACCTTTACCTTTTATATTTGTTCCTTTTTCCTATGGGGCCAGCATCATGTAAGGCCTCACAAGTTTCTTACGCTTTTTAACCCATTTCATGCTTCTAAATGTGTTTATTTTATATTATCAAATGTGTAGGGTTGACTATATTGCTTGAAACGTAGCATGGTTTATCATTTGGACATTTCATCACAAGGTTATGACATTAAACGTAGGTGCACGTCTTGTGCTTACATTTTGATGCTGGGCACTAGAAGGCTCCAACATAAGTTTGCTTGCTGGAAAGGTTTGTGCGAGGCACTAAAAATTTGATGCTCAACACTAGACTTCAACAAGTTTAATGGCTGCATTGGGTTATAATGATTAAAATATGTTTTGGAGGAACCTTTGAGTGAGAGGACATTCGTCTTACTTCATGTCTACAGATACCGAAGTCTGAGTCTCTCAGAAGACGCTCCTTGAGCATTCACTTCTCTTCCTACAGTTCTAGTGGTGCTCTACATGTACTTGTCATGGCCGAATCGTTTTCGCTATTGACGCTGCCTCTCGAAGACTTTAATGTATTCTGAATTTTAGATATTATCTTAGAGACTCCAACTTGTCTAGATTTTATTTTGTTGCATTTAGTTTTATGTTACCACCATTGGAGTCGATATTGCTTATAAAAACTACTCAAACATTTGAAACATGCGTGATTAGGTTCCTATGGCCCAGATTAGATTAGAGTAACAGCAGTCAAAGTCTTCATTTAATAGATTATTACTACTCTGAATCGTATGGAACACCAATACTTATCCAAAGTTCAAATAAATAGCCGTTCTAATCTTTCATTGATTGGTTGCTATTGCAGTTAAATAGATTTTCCAAAAATTAAGTCCATCCTCGCACGAAAGCAACACTAGAGCTGATTATTTGACAAGGATGATTTTGATCTTTCCTTTTCTATTATCTGATTGGACATATATATAATAAAAGGAACACCTGTTAATTCACCAATCATTTAAGGGTTTTTTACAAAAATATATAAATTTAATCACTTAATTACAAAAAAATAGCAATACTTTTCAAATTACAAGGCATAGCAATATTTTCCAAGCAAAATGGCAATGTATAAGTACTTCTCTCAAACACTGTTTCTCATTCTTTAAACTTACGCTAAAACCATTCTTCCTTTCTCTGTTTTTTTTTCTTTTGTGCCTCTGTGCCTGCTTCCTATCTTTTCATCGATCTGCTTACATTTTTTCAATTTCACGATTCTTCAAACACTGTATCTTTTATGTTTTTATCTGTTTCTATATATCGTCCCCTGTTTTCATCCAAAATTTTAAGAAGCTACTACTGTTTCTGCTCTATTCCGTGTCTGTTTCTGTTCTATTTTGCGTCCGTTTCTGCTTTGTTTTGCATCTGTTTCTCCTCTATTTCTACTCATTTTTTACAGTTTAAACAGATAAAAATTAAAACTTTAGTATAAAAATTATTTTCAATGGCACATATACAAATTCTATTAAAACATAATGAAAGATGGGACAAATTCGACAACTATATCGATTTTGTTGTTGACGCAATCGCGATAAATTCTGATGCAAACTTTCCGATACTTTGTGATACAGTTGCGAAGCAACTGAACATTGATCTGGCTGGAAAAATTCTTAAAATTAATTATAAGATAAAAGAAAAAAATTCAGGTTTAGAGATACACAATGACATGGGTGTTTTAGTATATACAGGCCTGAAACTAGAAAAAAATGGATTAAAATGTATCCACTTTGTATCACAGTCGAAGATATTGTGGAGGATCAAGGTTTTTGGAGTGATAGACAAAGCATAAGGAGTAGAGATATAGAAAGATACAATCCTGATACAGTGGGAAAATATCTTGATACAGACAGAAACAGTTGGACTAAAGACAAGAGCATTGATGATATAGTTATAAGTAGTGCTGAAACGGTGGAACTACTGATTAAAGGAACTTGCGACGAGCATGAGGTGGATGAAGTTGGGGTAATTACAAATAGTGTGCAGAACGAGACATTAGAGGGCCAAGTGTTTCAAAAAGACTGTAGTGATAGCAATGAAGCGATTTGCAATAAGAGAAAAGTTTCAGTTTAAGGTTGAGAGATCAAGTGCAACAAGGTATGAAATCTCAATATTTGTGTTTTGTATCATGTTGTATAAGTTTGTTTCACACTGTATCTTACATGTGTTTTAGCAGTTTCATTGTTTCTGTTTGTGTGTAACTGTATCATAAGAAGTCTAAGAGATATTCTTGTTAACTTTGTATCTCATATATGTCTCTTGTGTATCTGCAATCTCTTATGTTGTGTTTTGTATCATACTATGTCAGTTTGTTTCAGGCTGTATCCGTTTGTATCTGATATGTGTCTTTTGTATCACTGTGTCGACTGCATAACTCTACTGTGTCTGACTGTGTCATACATGGGTGTTAGAAACTAAGTAAATCATATTTGTATCATGTTGTATATTTTTGTATCATGTCACTGCTCTCTGTATCTTTTTGTATCATATAACTGTTCTCTGTATCTTTCTGTATCTGTAGTTACTGCATGATATGCAAAGACGAAAATTGCAAATGGAAATTTAGAGCATCCAGCTTGAATTCATCAACTTTGTTCAAAGTTAGGGAATTCACAAATGAACACACATGCCCATACAAAGAAAGAATGTATAGACAAGCACAACTTACATCACGAATGATTGGTATGATCATCAAGGATAGGGTGGTTGAGCCAAAGACGACCTACAAGCCTAAAGAGATAATGGACGATATGCGGAGGTGTTACAGTGTACACATAGATTACATGAAGGCATGGAGATCAAAAGAAATGGCCATTGCAATGATACGAAGAGACCGAACTGAATCTTAAAAGAAGCTGCCAAGTACCTGCATATGTTAGAGCAAAAAAACCCACGGTCAATTGTTACTTTGCATGCAACTGATGATCATTTCTTCAAGTACGCTTTTGTTGCTTTGAATACTTCCATAAAGGAATTTCAACATTGCAAACCAATCGTAGTCGTCGATGGTAGCTTCGTAAAAGCATCGTACAAAGGGACATTCCTAGCGGCCAGTACATTAGATGCAGTAGGTAAAGCGATTTCTAATGCTGCCTGTTGTATCATACTGATTCAACTGTTTCAGCCCGATATTTTTCTGCTTCAGCATGTTTCATTTGTATCGTATTGTTTCAGCTTTGTATCAGACTGTTTGAACTTTGGTATCAGGCTTTTTAAATCATATATTTTCTCTATTTCATCATCTTTTATCTATATCAGACTGTTTCACCTTTGTATCAAACTATTTCCAGCTTTTGTATCAGGCTTTTTTAGCCATATGGTTTATTTGTATCAGACTGCTTCAATTTTGGTATCAGGTCGTTTGAGGCCTATACTTTAGTGTTTCATCTTTTTATTTGAATCAGATTGTTTCATCTTTGTACTTGTGTGATACTATTTGAAATATTTATCTTACTATTTATTTCCATAAGGAGCATACTACCGCTTGCGTATGCAATTGTTGATTCAGAGAACGGTGCCTCATGGCAGTGGTTCTTTGAGAAGATCAAATATGCTTACGGTGAGAGAGAAAATATGTGCATTTTCTCATATCGTAATGAGATCATAATCAAGGCTACTACCATCGTATATCCTTAGGTCCCACACAGTGCATGCATATTGCACTTGTGGAACAACCTCAAGAAAAATGTGAAGAGAAACTCCATGAGGCGTTCTTTAGTATGGCCAAAGCATACAGCATACATAAATTTGATATATACATGAAAAGTGTGGAAAAAATGGATAAACGTATCAAAGCATGTTTGCTAAACGTCGGATATCATAAATGGTCAAGGGCGCATTCAACAGTAAATAGGGGATTTACAATGACATCAAACATTGCAGAATCCTAGAATGCGGTGAACATGGATACGCGTGATATGCCCGTAGTCGCATGTATGGAGTACATGCGCTCACTGGTTGGTACTTGGACCGATGATAATAGGAAGAAAGCACACGAGACATTCACACCTCTTGGATTCAAGTACAACAAGATACTGGATGGGTATAGAAACACAGCTATGCAGCTTAAGGTAGTATAGAAACTGTTTCTTTTCCACTGTATCTAAGTTCTTTCATCTTGTACCTTCCTTGCATTTTTTGTTTCAAACATGTATCATCCTGTGTATCGTAAATACATTCAACATGACAACAAGCAGCTCTCTATGATGGCAACAAGAAATTCATTGTCAATCTGAAATAATTGACATGCTGTTGCGGAAAATTTCAAATGGAAGAACTACCTTGTGTGCATGCTTTGGCTATTATAAAGTAGAAAGGCCTGAAAGAAGAAGATTACAATTGTATCTACTACTCAACAAAGTCCCTGGTAAAGATATACGAGTTCTATTTTAATATGATACCGGATAAAAGTAGATGGGATATTCCAGCATTCATTTCAGAATTTGAACTATTCCTACCAGTTGTTAGATGGCCACCAGGAAGGCCAAAAACAACTAGATACAAACCACAATGGGAAGTACATGCAAAAAGGACAAAGATTACGTGTGCAAATTGTGGCCATGAAGGACACAACGGGACTTAAATACAACTTTGTTTAGTTGTTTTTTTGTCGTTGAATCTGACTGGTCAGAAGTGATTCAGTTTGAGAATTTTTTGTTGATTGTTTCAAGATATTTTCAATTGTTTCTTAATCAATTTAGTTGTATGTATCAGACTATTTCACATTTATTTTTACTGTTTCTTTCTTATTGGATCTGAACTGTTAGAAGTAATTATGTTTCACAAGTGTTTCGTGATTGTTTCAAGATATTTTAAACTGTTTCTTTGTCAATCTAACTGTCAGTATCAGACAGTTTCATAATTGTATCAAACTGTTTCATAGTTATTTTTTACTGTTTCTTTGTCATTGAATCTGATTGGTTAGAAGTGATTCAGTTTCATAAGTGGTTCCTGATTGTTTCAAGATATTTTCAACTGTTTCTTTGTCAATTTACCTGTCTGTATCAGACAATTTCATAATTGTATCAAACTGTTTCACAGTTGAAAAAAGAACAAAATAAAACACAATTGCTATAATATAAACATTCTGAAACTGTCATTACATAAATAGTAACCATAGCAAATAACATGCGGTAGTAGAAACGTTCAGTCCTAGAAACATAAATATGGATACAACATAAAAGAAACATAACTAATGGTTGGGATTGGCAACTCGTAAACGATGCTTTATAGAGCCTTTTCTCTTAGCAAGCCAACTTGGATTTTCACATGCACTCATTGCATCTAAATCAATTCCAAAAGCAGTGTTGCAAGACGACCACGGTAAACACCTATATCAAAGTCAGGGACAGTTGTGATATCACTGGAACCAATAAAGTACTCCGCATAAGCCATGATAAACACTCCACAATCCCTGAAACAGTACATAAAGTTAGTAATTACGTCACATATGTGATTCACATGATCTGAACTAATAAAGGGAAAAGAAGCATACAAGGAACTAGAACTCTGTTGTGGAAGTTCTTGAACGAAGAAAAATCCAAATGGATCCTCCAAATTTGTGTCAACATATGCTTCGCTCATAAGAATATCAATGTCGGGCCTTGACTGGTAAAAATCAGTCAGTATAAGATACTGTGGCAACAACTCAGCAATCTTTTCAACAACTGCAACAACAGCCGCATTATGATGAGCACCGACACCATTCATTGAATCATATATTCCAATGTACCTATCCTTGAATGAAACTACAACCAACACCGAATGACAGATATCCTTTATATTGAGCGGTAGCAGAACATAGTCAACCTATGTCCAAGACACATTTACTGGGATCTTGTAACCTCGAATGTAGCTAACAATAATCAACATCAGACAACACTGAAACATTATTCCCACTATTCACATATTTCTCATAGACGGTCTCGACCATGGTTTTAAACCAACAGTCAGTCGTAGTGAAGGGTAATTCAGTCTTGGGTCGATACTTTCCTTGCTTACGCAAGTAGTGAAAGACAAAATTCACTTGCTGTAAAATTTAAAAAAATAAAATTGATGATATAAATGGATGAAACATTACAGAAACAATGAAGAAACAAATAAAATTACAGTTACTAAAATGAATGAAACAAAACAGATACAGTGAGGAAGAGAAAGAGTTACAGCTGATGGCTGACATTTTGGATACACATACAGATACCAACACAGAAACTCAAAAACACATGAAAAGAATTAAAAAGAAACAGTACAGGCACAAAGGCATATACACACACTAAAAAAGAAACAGAAACACACACTTACACACTAGAAGAAACAGAAAGATACAACAAAAGATACAAGACACACACAGAGACTAAAAAGAAACAGAAAGATACATTACACAAAGTAGACACACATATACACAGTAAAAGAAACAATATGATACACTAAAGATAAAAGATACACACACACACACACACTAAAAAGAAAGGAACTTACTGAATCTTGCAACGTATGACCACCATGCAACAGAATATAGAACCACATCCGAGTCGACATGGTTTCTACCCTAAAGTTAAACTCATATGGAAGTACGTTGTTGGTTTTGGAATAGGCATAATCTTAAAAATATAAAGTAAAAGAAACATGAACTATAACAATATCCACACAATAAATGATGCAGTAAACGAGCATTAAAGGATCACACACCTTCCTCTTTTTGGTTTATCTAGATCATCAACAAATGCTACAAACTTATTAGCTAATTCTTGATCAACATCCCCGTGACGCCAATACTAAACTGATGCCTTTGCAACATCAAATGTTTTGGCGAACATAATTGCTACTGGAACCAGAAGCAAACTCACGCACAAAAGGTGAAACATCATATATACCAGGACGTTTCACCTTACCAACGCCTATAAAGGTGTAGTAGTATCCATGCGTGGGCTCGCCTGCTCGTTCTTAGGGTCACTAACCAGCACAACATCCGAATCCTCATCGGGCTCATCAACATCACCGACATAATGAAGATCTTCAAGGCCATGATCAACGGGCTCTTCAGCGGCATGCTGAACAGGCTCTTCAGCAACAGTGTTAGCAGGCTCTGCAACAACAGTGTCAAAAGTCTCTTCAGCAACAGTATCATCAGCCTCTTCAGCAATAGTGGCAGCAGGCTCTTCAGCAATAGGGTCATTTTGAAAACTTTTCTTTACATTCTTAATGGTATCAGCAATGCTACAGTCCATCTCCGCAAACTGGGCGTCAGTCCAATTATCAAAGAAATAATCGAAAGCAATGGGTTTAATAGGTCCAACAGCACCATACTTGGTCGGATTCTAGGTCCAAGAGTATCTTTGTTACAAAATGCAGTACCATTAACTAAATAACCTTGAATAAATTGATACAAAAAAAACATGAATAAACAATGAACTCCTATAAACCCTGGGGATACGAAAATAAGTTCAAGAAATAATGTACATGATATGATACAACTTAGAAACATGGAAGATACAACAAGTTAAAAAAAAAAAAAAAAAAAAAAAAGCAAACGCGCACCTCATCAGGTTTGGGAGTCTTAAGAAGGTCTTGGCTGAAATTCAAACCAAGGACGAAATATGAGAATTGCAAATTAGAACCAGTAAATGAAGGGGTCAAATGAACATTGGTTTCAACCGTTGTGGGCATTGGAACAGGTTTTCCACTAGCAGCTGTTTCCACATAACTAACACCACCATTAAAAGATCTATCACCTTTACTGAGCACAGCACCATCAGTTTGAACTGAATCAGACGACACAGAAACAGCTTTTCCGCTTCCACCTGCTACATCAGTCGCGCCACCAGTTGCAGATGGCTAAAAAAAAGGAAAAATAATTCATAAAAATAAGAAACTGTAGCTGTACAATTTTATTGGCTTGTTGAATTGTTTCTATTTGTATCTATCTATATCTGTTTGTATCTGAATGTATCTACTTGTATCAAGATAACTGGAATAAGTTACGTACCATAACATTTGTCGTATCAGCATTAAAAGTGTATGTATTAGCACAAACATCTTATTTTAACTTTTCTGTATCACCAAAATCATCCAAATTGAGCTTCTTTGTATCACCACTAGCAGGTAGTGACTTTGGTAAATCTCAAGCATTAAATGCACTGCCTTGAGTACCCTATTTCCAAAATAAAAATAAAAAAAATTCAAACCAACATTACATCAAGAAGAAACAATAAAATGTTTCATCAATAATTAATACATGTCCTTGCGCAAGTAGCTTAATTTCATCAATAACTTTTCTAAGCTCCTCACCAAAAATTCCTTAACATTGTTAAACTGATCATCAACCTTCAAAAGAAAACAACATCACAATAATTCTAACTGTTTCAACAAAGTATAAAAAACATAGACACAATACAATAAAAATACAATGCTTACATGACCCTTTAATAACTCCAAGTCAGTCGTGAGCTGAAACAAAAAATAAAAATTGTATCAGAATGTGCCAAAACAGTATTATAATATTTCTAACTGTTTCAACTACTTCAAAAAACTAAACATACCTTCTCAACTAAACGAGTCAACATGTCAATCTTAGCGTCATAATCAACCGCCTGTGCCGGTTTCGAAAAACTTGACTGTGCCTACTTTCCAACATCTTCAGAAGGACTGCGGACAAAAGTGGCAGGAGAGGAGGGACGAGGCCCTCCATGGTGGACAAAAATATCCTCTTCAGAAGGATCCTGCATATCATCCGCTACAGGTGCGTCTGTATCAACCACCAACTCCAAACTGGCCAACTCAACAGTTGTCGGCTTCATAGGCCGAAAAAATGGCTACACCATACATAACAGTAGACCAATCAATTTAAAAGCATAAAGAAATGAAACAAATATATAGTGAATGAAACAGATACATAAAGAATGAAACTGATATATGAAGAATGCAATAGATACAAAAAGAATGAAACTATACCTTGTTTCCTCGGTCCTCTAAAATATTACAAACTGTCTTATACTTTGAATGATTACTCGTCACTTTCCAGTTCAAAATACGAGGAGTTCGACTCCTAACACGCACAGCTACTGATGACGGAATGTTTGTCCAGCACTCATAAAACCATACTTGCAACGCAGAAGGCAAACCTACCAGCCTAAAATGTGTACTGCTAGTTTTCACCTTCTTGTGAATACTACCAAACAATTTTTTTAAAAGAATCTATACCCCATGGATAGTCCTCGTAAAGACCGAACTCAACCAAATCAAAATATTTTTTAGAAACAGTTTGCACATCAGATACAGGCATCACAAAATTCACAATCACATACAGAACTGCAATCTTAACTGCATCAGAATCACCAATCCACTTCCGTTGAGTAAGAGCATTCTTAATATCTACATGAGACACCTTCTCCAAGTTCGGGAAGTAGCAACTCATCAACCGATTTGGATCACTCGTATCAACAGAACTCAGTGTATCCCTATAGCACTTTAAACCCGACACTAATGTAAACTCACGCAACCCGAACTACAAACATGAACCATTCATACAAACCTCAAACGTACGAGGCTTGGAGGACTCAATCTCACGCACCAGCAAAGACAGAAGCAACTGACTCTTAATAGGCAAATTTTCTTCCCGTAACAAATAATCAAAATAGGTGTTTTTGAACATTTCCAACTGTATCAGACTTAAGACATCCTGCAAATGCATTGCAATATCACCATCCGTAATAAGTCGTAGATGGAACTCTTTCCAATAAAAATCCTAGGGTATATAAAACGACTCAGTTAAAAAATATTAAGTACAATAAAGAAACAGTAAAATACAATGCAGAAACAGTAAAAGACACAGAAACATTAAATACACTACAGAAACGGTAAAAAAACTACAGAAACAATATAAACACTACATCAACGGTAAATACACTACAGAAGTAATAATACACTACAGAAATAGTAAAACACACAGCAAAAACAAAAAAAACACTACGGAAACAGTGAAAATACACTAAAGAAACAGTAAAATACAGTACAAACACATGCAATACCACAATAAATGCAGCAAGAAACAACAAAATAAACAAATAGATGCACAAAACAGAAAAAGGAACAAAAAACTAAAAAGGAAACAGAAGTACCTGTAATGCTACATCAGCCAACACAAAAATCCGACTTTTCTTCAATGGTGGAGCATCTTCCTCAAAATCATCATCATCCACCACAATTTTACCTTTACCTTTACCCATTGAAGCAGATGCTGACGAGCGTGTTACACGCTTCAGTTGTCGCGGGGTTTCTTTCGACTTAGAAACAGGAACTTTAAGTTTTAAAAAAGATTTTGACCCACTTTTAGAAACATTTATATCATGTTTCATTTTACTTCTAAGTTCACTAGTATCAGAAGACGAACTAAGATTAGACATTGAAACAAAAAAAAGGTGAAAAAAATGAAAAAAAAAATCGACAATTTAAAAACTGAAAACAGTTTTGAAACGGTTCAAAAACAGGGATGATAGTGAAGAACATGGGGGAGAAAATGGGGGAGAAAACTGAGGAAAAAACGACCGTGATACAGTAAGAAACGAGCAGAAATGACGCTGAAACGGACGAGATAAGCATGAACATGGAGCAATAATTGAGAAATTTTGAAATAAAATAGAAAATGAGGAAAACAATGCTATATATTAGAACCAATATTTAAAAAATTACAAAAAAATCCCCAAACTGTAGCAAAATAAATAAATAAACCAACATAGCAATAGTTTTTTTTACCTAAGTTGCTATATTTGTAATTAACTTGTGTTTTCCTCTATATAAGGTTATTTTGCTAAAATATTGCTATGTTTAGTAATTAAGTTCTAAAAATTATACTTTTGTATAAAAATTCCATCAGGATGATAATGTGATACTCACTTACAAGTCAAACCACAAGTTTGATACATCAAAATAGGACAAGACCTCTAGATGGTGAAACGTCTTTCTTTTTTATTTATAATCCTCAGTCGTATACTAAAAGTTTGTGTATTGGGCAAAAAATTGACGCGCTCGGTTAGCACCTCGGCATGACAAACCGAAGACAAAATGAGTTGATGCTCCGAAGGAGAATGATCGAAGCAGACGATCAAATTACCGAATGCGAGCTTCAATGTCACTACCGAAGACGAGCCGCGAGCTGAGCTTCGGTGACATCCTTTTCAACCGAACAGCAAGGTCATGCCACCGAGGTCACACACTTGAACTTCGGTGGAACACCTCGGTTCAAGCGGCTCAGCAGCCCACTACTTCAGCCCACTAACTCTCCTATTAAATGTTCAGAACGTGGGTTGAAGCATGATGAGTCATGGAGAACGTGGGCAAGGGCCCTTTAGCCTATAAATAGCACTTCATTTTACATTGTATTCATTCAGAAATACATACAGAAACTCTGCCAAATTTTTTACTGACTACTATATATTGAAATCAAGTTACTTTCTCGTGTTTTACGCTTATTTCTTGCATTTTCCTGACTTTGATACGAAGATTTGCTTATATTCTAACCCAAATTCGATTTGTGATCCTAAAACCGATTTATACCCATACAAATTGGCGCCGTCTGTGGGAATATAAGCAGAAACGCCTTGTTCCAAAGTTCAACGTTCTTTTTCGTTAAATACCATAATTTTTCAACAACAATATGGCTGACAGTAGCAGAAATCTTGATGATCAGACTGACGTTCCGTCGAACCAACAGTCCTCATCTCAAATTACAACTGAAGCCTTCCAAACTTTTGTTGTTGCTTCGCTCAAAGCTCTTCAAGAACGGCAGGATGAGCAAGCACACATCAACGCCGAATTCTGCACCTCGTTCGAGGCGAGGAACAGCTCAGCACCGAACGGCACCCAGCCTTCGGCTCCAAATTGAGGCATCCCGACCTTCATTCCTACGGGCACGATAATAGGGGGACCTCCCAATGCGGCCACGTCTGGGGGTTCGAGAAACATAACAAGCGCAACGCCACACTTCGGGACGATTCTCACCGTGCTAGAAACTACATCCTCGGTCGACGTTGAGAGGTTGACCAGGGAAATTGAGGCACGCGTCGAGGCATGCGTAGAAAAGCGCCTCGAAAGCTTACCGGGGATAACAAAGACTGAAGATGAGCTTGACATAGACCAATACAGGGAGTTTCCATTTAAGCCCGAAGCGGCTCCACCTCCAACTCCTAAAGACTTCAAGCTCATGTTCTTAAAAAAGTGCGATGGGACCACCGATCCCAAAGAGCATGTAAGGGAGTACATGTTGATGGTAAAGAGCAATGACTTAACGGTAATAGAGCTCGAGTCAATGTTCTTAAAAAAGTTTGGCGAATCCTTGGAGAAAGGAGCGTTGCGCTGGTACATGTGACTGCCAGCGGGGTCAATTTCCACTTTCAAGGAAATGACCAATGCCTTCGTTAAGGCCCACACCGGAGCTCAAAAAATTCTCCAGAGGAAGGAGGATATATGCGAGGTCAAGCAACGGCCCGGTGATCCACATAAGGAGTTCCTTGAGCGCATGGAGCTATCTTAGATGGATGATACTCTGGCCATCATGGCATTTGAAAAGGGTATCAATGTTCACAATTCTAATGCCGCTGCTGAATTGCGAAAAGAGCTTTAATAATACCAAGTTTTGACATTGGAAGATCTACACAAACGAGCTTATTCCAAGATCAGGCTGGAGGAGGTTGAGTTTAAAAGCCGAGGTTATAATTACAAAAACCGAGGCGAATCCTCATATCGTGCCGAGGCCTCGCGAGGAAATCCGAAGGGGAGGTACGAACCATATACCTCCACAAGGCAGCCTGTCAGCCAAAGGTTGGGAAATTCCTTCAGAAACTCATTTACGAGCCCGCGTATAAGCCAACAGCTCGGAGGAAAGGTTCACTCCAACACGAACCAAAGAAATTCCTCAGGCCCAGTTTCGGCTTCAAAGAAAGAACTACCTCGGATCCCTGACTACAATTTTAATATATCGACCTCGGAGCTGGTCAGCGTAGTCAAGGGGACTGCCGGGGTAAGAGCACCCAAAGACATGAAAACTCCAGCGGACAAAAGAGACCAAAATTTACACTGTGAGTTCCATACGGATTATGGCCATCGAACTGAGGACTGCAAAGCATTGAGCCTCAAGGTGGCTCATTTGTTGATGAAAGGTGTGTTGGCCGAATTTCTTACTGACAAGGGGAAGGACAACTACTCCAAGAACCGAGGTGATGGACAGCCACCTCGGGCTCCACCCCCTGAGAGAGTTGTAAATGTTATAACTGGGGGTTCGGAGGTGAACGGGGTGAATTTCGCAGCTGCAAAGAAATTTTCCAAGCCGTCAATCACAATGGAGAAAAGAACTCGAGTGGGAGGCTCAGGTAAAGAGATTGTATTTGACGATGACGATTGTGATGGGATGATGTTCCCTCATCACGATGACTTGGTCATAATCTTGAGAATCAATGACTCAGATATCAAGCGAGTCTTGATTGACCCCGGTAGCTCGGTCAACATAATCAGCTACGGGGCCGTTAAGAAGATGTGGCTCAAAGGGGAAGTCGTCCCCAAAGCAACAGTGTTGACTGGTTTTAACAACTCTACGGAGAAAACTTTGGGTGAAATTACACTCAAAACGTTTGCTGAAGGAGTTAGCAAAGAGACACTGTTTCAACTGTTGCCCGAGGACATTGCCTACAATGTTATTCTCTGCAGACCATAGATCCATTCCATGGAGGTTGTTCCCTCCACAATGCATCAAGTGATCAAATTCCCTATGCCTTGAGGGGTTTGATCAATAAAGGGAGAGCAACGAGTAGCAAGAGATTGCTATTCGGTTGCGTTGAGAAGTGGAGTCGCCCCGACCGGGCCAAACAACAACTAACGCAACTGGGGTCAGGCGAGGAGGACCTCCGAGGAGAAGTTGAAAAGATCTCGGTGTGCATTCAAGAGCCTCGGAAACAAAAAACTGAGGACTCGACTATTGAGGAACTGGAGTCTTTCACCTTATTGAAAGATTTTTCTGAGAGAAAGGTATTCGTCGGCTCGGAGTTGGACCCAGAGTCGAAGAAAGCAATCATTGAAGTTTTAAAGTCCAACAACGATTGCTTCGCTTGGTCTCATTCAGACATGATTGGCATCGATCCGGAGATCATGACCCACAAGCTGAATGTAGACCCAAAATTTACCCCGGTGAAGCAGAAGAAAAGACCTCACGCCGGGTTTAAAAAGAAAGCGATCGAAGATAAAACCACAAAGTTGTAAGAAAATGGTTTCATAAGAGAGGTAAAGTATCCCGAGTGGCTGGCTAATGTGGTCGTCGTATCAAAGAAAAATGGCAAGTGGAGGATGTGCGTAGATTACACTGATTTGAATAAGGCTCGGCCCAAAGACTCCTACCCATTGCCATAAATAGACAGGTTAATAGACTCCACGGCTGGACACAAACTGTTAACCTTCTTGGATGTTTATTCGGGCTACAACCAGATCCTCATGGATCTGAAGGACGAAGAGAAAATCTCGTTCATCACCGACTGAGGTACCTTCTGTTATAAAGTGATGCCCTTCGATTTGAAAAATGCTGGGGCGACGTACCAGAGGTTGGTGTGTCGCATGTTCAAGGAGTATATTGGATAATCTATGGAAGTCTACATAGATGATATGCTCATCAAATCGATTCGAATGGAGGATCATCTGAATCATCTGAGGGAAGCTTTTGCTGTTCTGAGGCAATATGGCATGAAATTGAACCCTGAGAAGTGTGCCTTCGGTGTTGGGTCAGGCAAATTCTTAGGATTCATTGTCTCCGATAGAGTAATCAAAGCAAACCCAGATAAGATCAAATCCATCGAGGAAATCCCCGAAGAGTTGACCGGGGTGAAAGAAGTTCGGCGCTTAACTGGCCGAATCGCTGCCCTGAGTCGATTCATCTCAAGGTCCTCGGAGCGATGCCATAAATTCTTCTCTGTTTTGAAGAAGAACAATCACTTCGAATGGACACCGGAGTGTAAAGAAGTGCTGAAAGATTTGAAATGCTACCTGGCTAACGCGTCGTTGCTCGCCAAGTCGAAGGATGGTGAAACATTGCTAGTCTACTTGGCTGTGTCCGAGGTGTCTGTCGGTGCGGTGCTGGTTCAGGAGGAAGATGGAAAGCAACAGCCCATCTATTATGTGACCAAGACACTCCTCGATGCTGAGACCAGGTACCCACACTTGAAAAAACTAGCACTTGCTTTAATTATTACTGCGCGGAAACTATGACCTTATTTCCAATGTAACCCAATTGCGGTAGTTTCAACCTTCCCCTTGAGAAGTATATTGCATAAACTTAACTCGAGGAGGTTATCAAAATGGGCGGTAGAATTAAGCGAATGTGACATCACTTATCAACCCCGAACAACCATCAAGTCCCAGGTCTTGGCTAACTTCGTAGCTGATTTTAATGTGGGGATTCTGCCCGAAGCCGAAAAGGAGAACTTAATATCAAAAATAACAGCTTCGGCACTATGGATACTTCACACCGATGGGGCAACTAATTCCAGGGGTTCGGGATTAGGCATAGTGCTGAAAGCACCCACCGGGGAGAAAATCAGGCACTCGGTTCGGTTTAAAAAAGTGGCCAATAATGAGGCCGAATACGAAGCAGCTTTGGCAGGCTTGGAGTTAGCTAGAGAAATGGGGGTGGAAAGAATTGAGTTGAGGTGCGACTCACAGCTGGTAGTAAATCAAGTGCTCGGTGAATACACGGCCCGAGAACCCAGAATGCAGCTATTCTTGGACCAAGCACAGAGGATTTTGGCCCAATTCCAAGAATGGAAAATTAAACAAGTGCCTCGGGAGGAAAATACTGAGGCTGATGCCATGGCAAACTTGGGTTCGGCGGTCGATGAAGCCCACTCGGGGACTGATTCAGTGGTTCGGTTGCTATCTGCACAGATGAGAGAGATAAAATTACAGGTCAACTCGGTGGACCACAAATAGGATTGGTGGAGTGAGTTTATCTTTTACTTCGACTCGGGGACTGTCCCCCAAGATAAAAAGGAGGCCAAAAAGTTAAGGACTCAAGTGGCTTCGTACCATATGATCGAGGATAATTTGTATAAAAGGTTGTATTGAGGCCCGATGGCCAGGGTTTGGGTCCAGATAAGGCTAGATATGTGATGGCCGAGGTGCACGAAGGCGAGTGTGGCAATCACTCAGGGGGAAAGTCCTTGGTGCGCAAATTACTTAGAGCTGGGTATTATTGGCCCACCATCAG
Organism: Petunia axillaris subsp. axillaris; assembly: GCA_029990575.1. Lineage (NCBI taxonomy): Eukaryota > Viridiplantae > Streptophyta > Magnoliopsida > Solanales > Solanaceae > Petunia > Petunia axillaris. The sequence goes on along the minus strand of JARKNS010000001.1, from coordinate 2,128,309 downwards.
CGCAAATGCAAAGGCCTTCGTACAAAAATGTGATAAGTGCCAATGCCACGCACGAATGATCCATCAACAGGCCGAACCCCTACACTCGGTCGTGTCACCATGGCCTTTTATGAAGTGGGGAATGGATATTGTTGGCCCCTTACCAAAAGGAAAAGGTGGTGTTCGGTTCATCCTTGTATTAACTGATTACTTCACTAAATGGGTGGAAGCAGGAGCTCTCACCGAAGTTAAACAGAAACAAGTAATCGATTTCATCAAGAAGAACATCATCTGTAGGTTTGGTGTCCCGAGGGAAATTGGTTGCGACAATAGTAAACAGTTCATGGGAGCAACCATCACTGATTTCTTCAAACAATGGGGGATCAAAAGAATTGCTTCGAACCCCTATCATCCAAGTGCCAATGGCCAAGCTGAGTCTTCGAATAGGATTATAATTGAAAATCTTAAGAAAATGCTCGATGAGAAAAAAGATCCTTGGCCCGAGGAGTTGCCAGGCGTGTTGTGGGCCATGCGGATAATAGAGAAGAACAACACCGGTGAAACTCCTTTTACACTTGCTTATGGTATGGATTCCCTTATCCCCGTGGAGGTGGGCGAACCAAATCTTCGGTACGCCCACACCACCGAAGATACGAATCAACAAGCCATGCGCATAGAATTGGACTTGCTCGAAGAGAAAAGAGAGTTGGCTCTGGTCCGGCTAGTTGCTCAAAAAAGACAGATCGAAGCATATCTCAATAGGAAGGCCAAACTTAGAGATTTTAAAGTTGGTGATTATGTGCTAAAGGCTACAAACCAGTCAACAAAGGAAGAGAACGGGGGAAAGCTTGTCGCAAATTGGGAAGGACCTTATAGAGTCAAATCAATTGTTGGGAAAGAATCTTATCAAATTGAAGATCTGCGAGGCGTGCCCGAATCCTTAAATTGGAACATTTCCTATTTAAAGCGGTACTAGTTCTAATCGAGATAAATATTCCTCAAATCTTTTTAAATTTACACACAGCCTCGAGCCGAACAACGCTCCTAGGGCTTCGGTCGAAATGTACTAACTCGCTCCTCGCTTTATTTTTCTTGACCTTTTCACGAAGCGGATAAAATGACTTCCAATGCTCGAATCTTCATCAAGATTCACACCCGAACACTAGAGAAGAGTGACAGGCAGTTTGCAACCAAGGTCGGCACTTAGCCTCCCAACCGAAGCCTGTCTATTTGATAACCGGGGACTGATACCCGAAGAATATCTTAGTGCATTGTAATTACGCCCGATAGTGGCATGTTGTTAATTTGTTTTTACGCCCAAGGTCTACTTCGACTTGGCTTTATGTAAATAGTCGATTTTGGCTCGTCGATCGTATCAATGAAATGAATTTGATCTATATCTCTTTGTTTCCACGATCTTGCACTTTGAAGTTGCACGTTAAATGTATCGGCTCGAGAACGAGACGTCGTTCTAAGTTCGCATCGGTTTTACTTAATTAAGCTTTGCAAGTGAAACTACTCCTACATGTTTAGTTCGTGCAAGAATTAACACTTAAAAGTAAAACGCAAAACATATCATCAAAACGCTCGAAGGCTGATTATATTCATTGAAAGCAAATTGACCCGAAGGTCAAGATCATATATACATCCAAAAGCCTGAGGACTTGCATCAAAAGGCACGAAGGCCTAAACAAAAAAAAAAATACAAAAAACGAACTATTCTGTTCCTAAGGGTTCTCCCCTTCGGCATCATCACTGCCCTCCTCGGCACTCTCGCCCCTTTCATCTTCGGGTTCACCATTATCCGAACCCTCGCTCGAGGGAAGATCATCCACAATCTTCTGAGCCTCGGCAGCAGTATCCCTTGCCTTAGATTTCTCCTCTTCGAGTACGATCTGCCCAGCTTGGACTTGCTCAAGCGTGCTAAGCCTAGTCTTAACAACAGCCTATGCTTTCTCAAACTTCGCCCTCATCGCCTTGACTTTGGCCCGCTCATTGAGGTAAGCAATTTTGCCTTCAAGCTCTGAGATCTTTCCCCAAAGAGAGGGCACTTCGTCTACTTGGCTTTGCAGCTCAACGAGCTTGGCATTGTATTCACCAAGCCTACCGCGGTACTTTTCGCCTGCCTCAAGCACTTCAGTTTTGGCCTTGAAAAGTTCAGCTTCAAGGCGAGCATTTTCGAGGCTCAGCCTCGAACGCTCAGCGGTAAACTCATTTGTTGCAGCCTGAACCCTAGCCTCGGCAGATTCTACAACCCCACGCAGATCAGCCTCAGCTTTAGCCGAAGCCTCATTGGCACGCTCCAGCTCCTCATTAAAAGTCACAAACTGTGATTCCAGTTCAGCAATCCTTCCTCTAAGTCCTCTCTTTTGTTCACCCCAAGCGGCGGTGGCAGCCTGACTTTGCTCCGCTCGCTCGCGCTCGAGGTGAACAGCTTGCAGCGCGAGGACCAAGCTCTCCGCAAAGCCAAAACGTTAGCATCAGAAGAAAGAAAGGGAAAATTATGCGAACAAAGTGCACGAAAGCTTTCCCGAAGGGCAGAAGCAGCTGAAATGCCCATCAAACTCATAGGGCTGAGATTCCGAAGAGCATGAGGCTCGGTAGATCCTAGCATAGCATCAAGGGCAGCGACGACCTCCTTGGTGGGATCCAGCAAGTTGGCCTCAGGAACAATTTCAAATGCCTGAGGTACAGAGCTGGATGACTTAGCTGAGGCTTGGGAAGCTTTAACTGTGCTCTTGATCAAGCCTTCGCTTACCTTAGCCTTGCCTTTTCGCTTCGCAGCCTCTTGATCAGACTCCTCTACATTTATCACTTCGGTCGTTTTAGTGACCTCGGTGCCTGGTTCTAGAGCCATCTCAGAGGCTGGCTCTGGCACTACTTCGGGAGCCATGGGATGAATTTTATCGTCGTTGGGCTTATCGACAAGACCTCGGCGCTTTGTGCTTATCGCCTCGGCAGTGGGGGCGGCAATTTCCTCGACCCAAGGTCCTTTTGCCTTCGTGGCACGCTTTGATTCAGATCTCTTCCTTTTGGAGGTTGGGGAAGGGAGAGGGGCAATTTTGTAAGTATGAGATGAAGTAGGAGTAGGAACGCACAAAAACCGACCTAGAAAATTTTCATCACCTTGCGATGTCCCTTGGCCCAACGAGCTTTTGGCTTTCTTGTCTTCGGGAGCTGCTTCGCCAAACTCGCCATCTTACCGACACCCTCGGTAATGTCGATTACTTTCTTCTCTTTCCTTTTCCTCTCTTTCTTGTCCTTCTTCTCCTCTCCTTCCCCATCTCCCCTCACCTCGGTTTCTTCTTCCTCTTCCTCTTCGGCACCCTTCAAAGCCCTGTTGGGGAAACCTAAATGAGAGAGGAGAGAGCATCAGGGTATAGTAATTCAAAGCAAGTTTAAGGAATTACAATCGTAGAGGTACAACTTACCATGTCTCTTGCATATCCATCGGTTCCCCTCCAGGGCGGCTAAAATCATCTATTGCTGACGCGGGCGCGTCTCCGGCTTCATAACCTCAGTAACCCACTCAAACAAATTCCTCAGTGGGTTAACTGGAACTTTTTCAGCTGCAAATCATAAATAAGGAAATAAGCACCAGCTATGGTGTTTGAGAGTCGAAGGGGAAACAAAAAACACTTACGATGAGCGTTCCACACTTCGGGGAAGCCAGGTTCAGTTGACAGCAGCCTTGTAGGGATGAGCACATACCGGTCGTTCCAACCTCGGTTTCCATGGTCTTCGCTTTTACTCAAGATAGCATAAGACTCCCGAGGTAAGAGAGCTACCACCCCGGCTTTATGAAAATAGGGGTAGTAGAGGGAGATCAAGTGTTGGAAGGTGAAGGGCAATCCAGCTATGTCGCTTAAATATTTAAGGGCTTAAACAACTCTCCAAACCCCGGGCCTCAATTGAGCCAAACACAGGTTGTACGACCTACAGAATGTGTCAATTATGGGGTGAACTGGCAGGTTGAACCCTATGGTAAATGGGTATGTGAAGACCGAAGAATACCCTTCAACGTGAGTAGAAACAGCCATGTCCGAGGCTGGGACTCTAATCTCTACTTTGGGCCCCCAACGGCAGTCGGCCCGAACCGCCTCAATGATGTCTTCGGTTATAATACTTGGGGTAATATGAACCGGTATGTTTCTCTTCTTTTCCTTCTGAGCATCGGATTGAGCATGAACCTTCAAGTCCTTGTCGTTGTTGAAATTCGAAGGGATGATCAACTGAGGGTCAATCTCCACTTCGAGAGGAATCTTTCTCCTCGACTTCTTTGAAGTACCAGCTTCGTTCTGAGGCCCCCTCTTGCTGGCTTCGGCTTCGCCTCTTTGGCCACTGGCCTCTCTACTCACCTCGGTTCCGCCCGTTGGGCCACCAACCTCCTTGATGCTGGTGATGTCATCCCCCCCAAACGTCATCCCTGTCGTCGTCGTGGTCGTAACCACCATCTTCAACGTCGATGCCATAACTGGCTTCCGCCCTATCGCGGCCAGCTCTCTCCTTGCGCTACCTAGGAGAAGTAGCCGTCGACATGGCTTCTTCACCACCTTCCGCTTCAATCATCTGCAGCGGTGTCACAGTGGGAAAAACATCTTCGCTCATTACCGCGGCGGCGAAACGGTCGGCCCTCTCGCCGGAATCGCTAGACCCTTGTCCAGATGTCGCCATTGATGTAAATGCTAGACTGAGAAGAAAATCAAGATCAAGGAAGCTATTTAAGAAATGGAAGCTTTTACTTCTTGGAATTTCACTGTGTATCAAATATTTTCAGGTGGAGAAGGAGACTGTCGAATGAAGTATTTATAGGGTGTGTACACGTGCAAGTTGCGGAAGCAATGATGACTGTAATGTTGGAGAAAGCGAAAAGCCCGCGCGACCGTTCGGTGGCCAACCAACGATCGCCACGTAATATGGAACAGTAATTCAAAAGACATGCAACTTTTTGAAATTCTTGGATAGGGTTGAGCCACGTCGGCTTCCGGCTTAAATTCATTCCACTCCTCGATGACCTCGGCATTCATCCGAGGAGTGGGGGGACTATCTGTATTGGGCAAAAATTGACGTGCTCAGTTAGCACCTCGGCATGACACACCGAAGAGAAAACGAGTTGATGCTCCGAAGGAGAATGATCGAAGCAGACGATCAAATTACCGAAGGCGAGCTTCAATTTCACTACCGAAGGCGAGCCGCGAGCTGAGATTCAGTGACATCCTTTTCAACCGAACAGCAAGGTCATGCCACCGAGGTCACACACTTGAACTTCGGTGGACCACCTCGGTTCAAGCGGCTCAGCACCCCACTACTTCAGCCCACTAACTCTCTTATTAAATGTTCAGAACGTGGGTTGAAGCATGATGAGTCATGGACAACGTGGGCAAGTGCCCTTTAGTCTATAAATAGCACTTCATTTTACATTGTATTCATTCAGAAATATATACAGAAACTCTGCCAAATTTTGTACTGACTACTATATATTGAAATCAAGTTACTTTCTCGTGTTTTATGCTTATTTCTTGCATTTTCCTGACTTTGATACGAAGATTTGCTTATATTCTAACCTAAATTCGATTTGTAATTCTAAAATTGTTTTAGGCCCATACAGTTTGTAAAAGGTATTCTCTAGCTTTTTATTCTTTACATTTCAACCAAACTAAACTTATCATATAATTGCAATCCTTTCATAAGTCATGTTAGTCTCAGTGGTACGTTTAACGTGCTTTAAATTGACTTCTTGAGATCACTTTTAATTATAGTACTATCAGTTATAATGTATACATTTCATATTGACGTTTCTTGATACTTTTATTTGTGGCTTTTGAATTGCTGTTGAGCCATAAGTTTCCTATTGAAGAAAAAATTGAACCCCAGACAACCTCTATTTTCATCTATTAATAAGTACAAGATTTAATACGAGTACCTGCTGAAACTTTAAGGTCAAGAACTTCATACAGCAAGTAAGAGTATTTCTCGTCAGTCTTTTAAGTCTTGATTAGTAGGAGTAATACTCCCTCATCAGTTTCAAAAAGGATGAATCCATTTGACTTTGCACAGAATTTAATTAAAAAGTGAAGATTTTTGAAATTTGTGGTCTAAAATAAGTCATAGATGTTTGTGCTGCTACAAATTATCTCAATAAAAGTAAAAATGACAGTTTATTTTCAAATTTAGAAAGAGATCATTTTTTTAAAATAAATTTATCCTTTTTTATGCGGATGAGTATTTATCAAGTATCTGAACGGCGCGAGTGAAATTATCTTATGAAATTGTCAAAAGGAAGTCTTTTTCCTTGTGGCTGCCAAAGAGACACAACCGAGAAGCCAATCATTAGATCAGTATCTACTTTTTCATTTCCCTCCGTTTCTATCAAACAGGTCCAATTTTTGGCAAAGTCACAAATATCGGTGGGGGGATCTTTATTCACCTTTATTGTTGTTTCCAGCTGGAAACGAAGAGGATGAATGACATTCAATATGTTGAAAAATGAATTCAATTCATATTCTTTTTCTTTATGTAAATCTATTTGATTATGCACAGAATTTAAGGTTGTAGTAGTTAGTTATTTTGTTGTAAAGTAAATAAAGACTAATTTTTGTTATAATAATATCTGAGATAATCATGCTTATAAAATGAGTTGAGTAATTGATTGTCTTGGAAGTGATTGTATTATATTGTGCTGTTAGCTAATGTTAATACATACTACCAACCTTTCAGTGAACATCAACTTTTTACACAAAGGGTTGGACTACCAAGATTGGACAATTTTAACAATCTTAGAAAATGGTTGTATACTTTTCTTCTTCTTTAACTATATAAATTGAATATACTGACAATGTAAAACAATTTATGCTATCAGTATGGCTTAATGGATTGTAGCATGCATGCGATTTACTTTAGTTCCTTTTTTATGTTACAAAGATAGTACTGTATTATAGTTGATCTTTACTCGATATTGTAAAAATAAAGAAATAAACACTATATTAGTAGTATAAACTCCATCACTAAGTTTATGTGAGTATTTTTTTTCTAGTCCGTCCAAGAAGGAAAATATCTTTTTAAATTTAAAGATAACTTAATTTGAACTTCTAATATAATGTTACTTCAATAAGAGGTGTTTATTGCCACACAAATTTGTATGTGTATATTTAAAATCACATGTTTCAAAATAATTATAAACGTACAAATATCATGGCTTGGTAAAAAACTACAAGTCTCTAAAATATTTATATCTTCACATCGTTCCTACTTAAATAAATTCTCATAAATTAAAATGCTGAAAGTACCTCTGAACTGGTTGTATTGCAATAACAATTAAATTGAACCTCTCCGTTGGTATGTGAGGTCACTCTTGTGGTCGAATTAATGCAATATCAGAACAGATTAGCTGTGATAAAAAGGAAAATATTAGGTGGTAAAATCTTAGCTTTATTTATCTTTCAAAAAAACTAATTGTATACGCTTTCTCTTTGCTTTTGTAAAGTACCAAATACCTTTAAGTTGATGCAAGTGGAATCATCCACAGCGTTCAAAAAAGTATAGTTCCAAAAGAATTGTAGGCATCAGACAGCTGTGGAAGGGGAAGGTCCACCAACCATCTAATATACGCATACTAAACATAATGTTATTTATATGGTTCCATGCATGCAATGCAGAATTAGCAACTATCAACATTATAGCAATTAGCTGTCAAATGGTCCTTTCAATTTTCTTCTCCATATCCAAGTCAATACTTAAATATCCACCTAACTCACAAGCATATTTTTCCTTCCACTTCAACCCTCCAATACTCTTTCTTGCATAGATAAAAAGTTGTGTTGTGCTGTTACGTGTATTATCAGAAAATTAAGCTGGGATAGAGTGAAGTTGATTGTTATTAGTATTCATATCACAAAATATGGTTCACGGTTGTTCCAATATATATCAGTTCTAACAATAAAAATAAATGTCTTAATTTACTTGTAGTTGTTATTTATCACAATTGTATATCAGTAGTCATAGTATGATAAAAAGTAATGATGACTCGGTACGATAGGTTACTTCTTTTAACAAAGATCGATTGACACGCATCATATGTATGGCACAACTAGTGTTGGTGCACAAGTACTCTAGATCAGATCTCTGAACATATTGTTGGCAATTGCAAGATTTCAACCTCATTAAGCCTTAAATTAAAGCTTCATTAAACATCTTTTAATTCGTCCAAACTACTGAACCTAACAAATTGATCCTTGTTGTCGACATGAAAATTATCAGCATGTCACTAGCTAGTAATAGCATCGACAGAGAAAAACGACAAAAACTAGTTCTTATGTAACTCTATGAAATATTGTAATCTCTACAAGCATAAAGAAGCGTTGATCAATGAGTAAACACACTACGGTATTGGTTACAAATCATTTTTTTTTACTGACAATGTAAATAACTTTTAATTAAAACAATTTAACTGAATATATATATATATAAAACAAAAATTTACTTTAATTTCTAAGTTATCTTGTTAGGTTTGCAATGAAGAGTTACATATATAATATAAACCAGTTTAACCTAATTATGTAAGAAAAAAATGCGTACTATATATAAATTAGTACATATAACTTAAAACTCTTAACAAAATATAATAGTGCAACATTCTCTTACTGTAGGGGCCAAAGAATCAAATATACAAAAGGAAACCCACCAACCTACGCCCAAACCAGTGCCCACCTCGTATATATCTGTCAGTGTCTGTAACTATATAAAGGGCAACCCCATGCAATATGAAAAACGTATTCACAAGCCACTGGCTTTAAAATATATCTCCAGTCGATAAGTACCTTAGACCATGAGGACTCCTTTCTTATCTATTGTTATTTACTTTCTGAGCTTGTTCGTGATGGTTTTGGCTGGTAATTTCAACCAAGATTTTGATATAACATGGGGCGATGGCCGAGCAAAAATACTCGAGAACGGGCAACTTCTCACCCTTTCCCTTGATAAAACCTCTGGCTCAGGTTTTAGGTCAAAAAATCAATATTTGTTTGGGAAGATTGATTTGCAAATAAAACTTGTACCTGGTAACTCTGCTGGCACCGTTACTACATATTATGTAAGGTTATTTTCTCTTTATTATAATACGAGTTAAAGAATTTGGGTTTGAGCTCAAGTTCGGAAATTAAGCATTTGACATTATAGAAATATTGTCACACAAAATAGGACGGGTATATAGGAGCAAAACTGCAACGAGTTCTAATGGTTATTTTTACATCTTTTCTTTTAGTCTAATGGTGCGAAAAAAATGCAGTTATCTTCAGTCGGATCAACACATGACGAGATCGATTTTGAGTTTCTTGGAAATCTGAGTGGAGACCCCTATATTCTACACACGAATGTGTTCGCACAAGGGAAGGGAAACAGAGAGCAGCAGTTTTATCTTTGGTTCGACCCCACTAAAGACTTCCATACTTATTCCATTCTTTGGAATCCTCAGAGCATCATGTAATTACCTCCCCCCCACCCCAACAGGCAAAAGTTAATTCATACTCCTCATTTGTCAGCTAAGAGAATTTTAAGTTAAATTTTTCATTTTATTCTTATTGACAAGATCTAAATATTACATGCATAGATAAGATTATAAGCTTTAAAAATCTTTCCTTCATAACTCTTAAAAGTCTTCTTTCTTTCAATTAAATTATGCGTCGGCTCAGATTTTTATAAATAAATTAAAATGGAGGGAGTATGAATTATCAAGTGTACTATATTTACTTGTGTGTTTTTTACTTGTAACATCTATTTTGACATATTTGTGTAGGTTATTTCTTGTGTACGCAATTACCAGGCGAGTTATTGGGTTAAATTTTTTAAATATTAAGTGTTCATTGGGTTGGCAGTCGATCAATAGAACATCATAGTTGAAGGATCAAGCCTCAATTCTAAATAAGTTGAGTTCAGTTATATGAATTCTCATAGACAATATTTATGTATTTAAGTTCAATTTATCATATGATATCACAGAAGAAAAAAGAGAAAAGAAAAAAAAAATGGAAAATATAGATAGATATATACAAATAAGTTTGAGAACATCTTTCATTAGTTTAACTTGAGAAAATTAAAAATACTACAAATAGAGTTATGTTTATCTTTTCTATATTGTACATTAATGATTACTAATTACCTTTTTTTTTTTGTTTGGTTAAATTAAATCAGCTTTTCAGTAGATGGGACACCGATTAGGCAATTCAAGAATTTAGAAACAGGTGGGATCCCTTACCCAAAGAACCAATCAATGTGGTTATACTCAAGCCTATGGAATGCAGATGATTGGGCAACAAGAGGAGGACTAGTTAAGACTGATTGGAGCAAAGCCCCATTTATAGCTTCTTATAGAAATTTCAATGCACAAGCTTGTGTATGGTCTTCAAGTTCTTCTTCTTCATGTTCCAACAATAATTCCACAGCAAATTCTTGGATAACTGAATCATTGGGTAACACAGGCCAAGCCAGGATTAAATGGGTGCAAAATAATTACATGATTTACAATTATTGCACTGATACCAAACGTTTCCCTCAAGGATTTCCTCCTGAATGCTCTCTAAATCAATGCAAGTAAAATGTAAAGCAATTTTTCCATATTAGTTTTGTATTATAGTAACAAAAATGTAGAGTATGGTCCACCCGAGAATAGTATTATTGATTGATTGTACTTGAGAAATAAGAATGATAAATTAAATTTTATATGCACCGTATTCTTTTTCTTTTAGATAATTTACATAGATAGGACACTCCTGATGCCCTATTATATTTTTAACTCCATAAGAAAACTCATACATTTTCTAGCCCCTGTCAGAACAAGCTCCTATCGATAACAAGTCTTACGAGCAGCAGGACCTGCCGGGTATCGCCAGGAGTTTTGCCTTGTAAACTTCTAGCGATTGCTAAATTTTTGTCTAGTGCAAGGTTAAAAATGTAAAAGTTTCATAATGGGATTAAAAGTGTGACCGCAGCACCAAAGCTTGTTTTCTTTTGGGTTTTTTACACAAATATATAAATTTTCACTCTAAATTATAAAAAAAAAATAGCAATATTTTTCAAATTACAACATATAACAATACGTTTCCTAGAATATTTTACAATAAGCAAGTTTCATTTCCCCAAATTTCATCTCTCACTTTAATCTCTCTCCTCCCATAGCTTAGAATTGAGATAACCTCCCCCCCAACCGAGGCCTCCATCACCCCCACCCTCAACCCTACTACCCCAGAGTCATCACCCCACCTATACCCCCTAGATCCAATAACACTAGCTACAAAATAAAGATGATTCAAACTAGAAGTAACGAGTCACAAACAATTGGATTATCACAAATCGAAGCAGCGGCACAGTGTTAAGTGATTCAGTGTATCCATTTTTATCATCGGAATGATTTTTCTTTTCAGTGGAGACTTTCACTTTAGATACAAGAAACCACTGGAATATTGAAAAAACAATCCCGATGACAGAACATAATGGAATCAGAATCTCCATTCCCAGATCTGGTAAAATTATTGCTCCCATTGCCGATAAATAATTAACGACTACTGGAGCTTCGACGAAGAAAAATAAAAAAGAGAAATGAAGAAGTGGGTTTTGTGGTGAAGTCAACAAGTGAGGAAGATATAGAGATATGGTGCTTGTGTGTGTATTTATAGTGTAAAGCTGCTCCAGTCAGGTATTTAGGATATAATGAATATTTCATTAGATTGTATAAATCTAAATTATGTAGCCGTAATCGAATTTCTACTTCACTTGATGCTTTCTTTCGGATGCTTTAACTTGTTGTAATGATTATCAGACACTATGCATACCCGAGACCAGTGGCAATATAAATCTAAATAAAACATCAGTATGATATAGTCTGAAACATCGTTGAAACGATCTTAAACAACTATTGAAGCAGTCTGATACAGTCTGAAACGGTGCAAAAACGATTAGATACAGTGATGAAACACCTGAAACGGTGCAGAAACGGTTTGATACAGTGCTGAAACGGTAAAGAAACAGCACAGATACAGTGCTGAAACGATGCAGAAATAATTTTAAACAAAGCAGATACAGTGCAACGCAGATACAGTGCTGAAACAATGTAGAAACATCACAGATACAGTGCTGAAACGATGCAGAAACAATTTTAAACAACGCAGATACAGTGCTGAAATGATACAGAAACATTGCAGATACAGTGCTGCAACGGTGCAGAAACAGTGCAGATACAGTGCCAAAATGAAGCAGAAATGAAATGATGCAGAAACAGTGCTGAAAATGATGTAGAAACAGTTTGAAACACCGCAGATACAGTGTTGAAACGATGCAGAAATAGTTAGATACAGTAAAATTGGAGGAAATTGTGGGAGGAAAAGTGAAATTGGGGGAAATGGGAGGAGGAAAAGTGATATTGGGGGAAATAGGAGGAAGAATATAAGGGTTTGCTATGTTATGAGAAATATTGTTATGTTTTTGCTATGTTTTGTAATTAACTTTTCCTTTTCTCTATAATGGTAATTTTTCTAAAATATTGCTATATTTTGTAAATAACTTCTAAAACTTGTACTTTTATGTAAAAATCCCTTTTCTTTTTCTGTACTATGTTAAAATGCAAAATTTTGCACAGGTGTCCCTAAAATTGACTAATTCTAAGATTTTATTCTCATTTAAAATAGTTTTAACAAAATGGACTCTGCTTGCAACACTTCAAGTTGGTTGTGAAGATGTGGAAGTTGCCTATGCAAGAGGTTAAAGAATGAAAGTTTTAAGTGTTCGATTCATTCTACAGAGAAAATCAGTCAAGAAGTAGGATTATATGCACATAATTTACTAAGATATGACATGCCATGCTCTTTCTTACCAAATCAGATGCAACTCATGCATATGATATTTCAAATATCTCAACTTAAGATTTAGAAATCGTTGCTATCAATTTCATAAGGGGTATCAGCTCAGAAATACGGTATTGGTTCGAACAGATAAAACATGTCCCAGCACATGCTAACTCCACAACATACTAGACATGGGAATTATCTAAAACAGTTTATGTAAATCTTAATCATGCTTTTACAATAAATTAAAAGAAAAAAAGTAAATTTCAAATGTTCCTTACCTTGCAATCGATAAACTTCCGTGACCTTACGTGTCTCTAAAGTTCCTTCAAGTGATTTTCTCCAAACTATTTTTTTGATGCTGATATTATTCGAGTGTTTCCTCATTACATTTGCATTTTTTTCATTTTTACATGAAGGCGGACTTTGACTTTATTAAGGTAGTGTTTGGACATAGATTTGATTGAAACTTGAGAATTTAAGTTTTTAAAGTTGAGTTGAAAAATAATTTTTGAAATTTGAAGTTGTGTTTGGACATATATTTTACTTGAAAAAAAAGTTGAAGTTTGTGAGTGGGAAAAAATAACTTTCTCACAAATTGATTTCAACCAGTTTTTAGGAATTTGAAATCTTGGTTTTAGAATTTGGCAAAGTTTATAAACAAACAAATTTTTCCCAAAAAATTTCGTAAAAAATACTCTCAAGTTTTCAAACGGATTGTAAGTTTTTATTATATTCGTGAAAAATCAGCCACTCTAAAACTTAAATTGGCCCTCAAATTCCTTAGTTTGTCAAAAACTTGTCCCCTAATTTCATATGTATATAAGGTGTTATAGTTTTGGATTGAACCCAATATAAAGTATGTGACAACTCACCCAAGTTTAATAATTCCTCTACCTCGCCGAACTTTTACTAGTAATATCTTTCCTCTATCCCGAATTTTCATAGTTGGAGGTGGCAGACGGCAGGCTAAGATAGTTATAAGTTCTATTAAGTTCTTGATCTTTGCTTATTCAACCTCTCAAATAATTTAATTATTTTAACCGCACTAAATGAAACCTTTCCAAGTAATCAATTAGGGATGTTAGAACCAAGACATATGTCATCCAACTTAAGGAGGTCTCTCTCCCTTTTATGAGTTAGGCCAAAAGTCTATGTAATATCAACATATTAAAGATGTCATGGTTTCCCAAGTTAAATCACTCACAAAAAGATGATGATGATGATGATGAATAATAAGAACGACAAAAACAACACTAATAGTGATAATAATAATAATAATAATAATAATAATAATAATAATAATAATAATGGATACGAAAAATGATAATTTTAATAATTTTAGTTTAGTTGTAAATTTCAGTTAAGTTTGTCCTGAGCCAACAGACTTTGATTATCACAGCATTTTTACATGTAGAGAAGTGTGTTCATGCCTATTCTGTGCAGGCCAACATGCACTTCACTAGTTTGTCTCTATCTTACTTAAACTATTGACATATTACAAGCTGGATAACATGATGGAGGAGATTGATTAAAGAGAATCCAACGGGTTTGTCCATGGTGCACCATGTTTCATGGGACCTGCATTTTTGTTAATTTTATGTTTTTCACTTGCACCCGTATTTTCTTCTTATTTTTACTTTTAAGTATTTGATATTCGGTATATAGCATTGACTCGATTTATAGTGGATTCATACTACGTATACAGGTTATTGAGACGAAAATATTTTCTATTAGAAATTTCTTCACTTTCAATCTCAAATTCAGATCTTTAATTGAAGGTAATTAAAGGTCATCTACCTGCTACACTCGTTAATGATATATTTTCTTCTTGTTTTTTTGGGTGAGAGAAAGGTTGGAGAAGTAAAGAAGAAAATACATCAATAATTACAATTCGCATACGTAAAATCAAAATGTTGCAAAGAACCTCTACACAGTTGTAAAACTAAAGCAGGGAATTTGAGTAGAAATTAGAGTTATAGTCTCTCACTAGGTGTGTGGCTAACATTGGCCCCCTTCATCTCCTCACATTTCCAAATAAGAAGCTTACATAGTTTCTCAATTGAGAATACAATTCTAAATTTCAATTAAATGAAAGGATTGGCTAAATTTCATAAAAAGAGAATTATTTTATGAAGTTCTCATATATTTCTTTCTTCAAGTTATCACAATTAACCAATTAGCACAAGAATAATTGCTTGTTTTTTTTCTCTTGGAAGAGCTATTTCATACAATCGTTGTGATTGGATATTAATTTCACTTGAAAATTTGAAGTTTTAGATTGAGTAGCAACAATTGTTTCGCTTGAACAACAACTCAATTCTATTTCTTAAACTATAGATATTGTAATATAAGTTAAAGTTAACTTAGAGCCCGTTTTGTTGAGCTTATTTTAAGCAGCTTCTAAGCCAATACTGGCTTATAAGTCAGTTTTTGAGAAGTTAGGAAATCCTAACTTCTCACTTTTGATTTTTTTAAGTACATAATGACTTATAAGCCCATAATTTTTTTTAGTTACCAAATATTTACTAATTGACTTATAAGCTTATAAGCCCTTTTAAGCTCACCCAAACGGGCTCTTAGAATAAAAAAGTTGAAATATTGAACCAAATAGTAAAATAAATATTATTTATTTTTTTTTCAAATATCCTTACATACTATCTTGGACGATGGCTTTGTAACGTAAATTAATTTTCTATTTCCTTCTTGTCGACTGAATTTTTAATTTGAGAAGTCATACATTTAACACTTGGCAGCAAAAATGACAACATGAGAAATACCAGTCCTGAGAAAGTAACAACATGAGATCTATGAGTCCTACGAAAATGTTGACTCTTCTCCTTTTCTTTCCTTGTTAAAGCATATCACCAAATTTAAAATACTCAAATGAAAAAGAAAGACCAATTTAAACTTATTCCCTCTCCGTTCAATTTTGTTCGTTGTACTTTTTTTATTAGTCCGTCTCAAAATGACTATTATATTTATACCTTCTCATTTTATTCATTTACATCTACACAACTATTTTTGTCTTATTTTAGACTACAAAATTTAAAAATCTTTATTCTTTTATTAAATTTTATAGTATTTTCTGTTAATGTATTAACAAGATTTAGTTCCGTTCCTACACACCAACATTGGAAAGGTATCAAACAGGTATTGAGATATCTAAAGAGATATGTTGATATGGGCTTATTTTATTCTAACAAATATTGTGCAAATCTTGTTGGTTATGCAGTTCTGTTGATATGGGCTTGTTTTATTCTAACAAATCCGGTGTAGATCTTGTTGGTTATGCAGATGTAGGGTATTTATCTGACCCACATATGACTCGATCTCAAACTGGTTACCTCTTCACATATGGAGATACTGCCATATCATGACACTCTACAAAAAAAAATCAATGGTTGCTACTTCTCCAAATCATGCTGAGTTAATAGCTATTAATGAAGCAAGTAGGGAATGCGAATGGTTGAGACCAGTGATATATTTTATTTGAGAAAGATGTGGTCTAAAGTGTTATACCAAAATACCCACGACCTTATATGAGGACAATACTTCATGCATAAACTAATTAAAAGAAGGATTTATAAAAGGGGATAGAACAAAGCATATTTCAGTAAAGTTATTCTTCACACACGATCTCCAAAAGGATGGTGAAATTGACGTGCAACAAATATGTCCAAGTGATAATCTGGCAGATTTTTTCACCAAATCTTTACTACCTACGACTTTTGAGAAGATGTTATACAAGATTGGAATGAGAAAACTAAGACACCTTGATCGAGGATCTCATTAGGGAGAGGAAAATACGCGTTGCACTCTTTTTCCGTTAACCATATTTTTTCCACTGGATTTTTCTAGTAAAATTTTTAATGAAGCAACTGCTAATGCGTATTACAAGATGTGTGCACTATTTTTTCTTCACCCAGCTTTTCTCCACTAAATTTTTTCTAGTAAGATTTTAATATGGCAAATTATCTATTAATGGATATTCAAGGGGGAGTGTTATGAATCCACTGAATAGCAGATGTCCATTATTGCGGTACATATGAAGTGGGTGTTCATGTTATGGAATAACATGTTATGTGATGACGGTTGTACGATAACTTGTTATAGATTATGCACCCTAAAGTGACACTAGAGGGGGTGAATAGTGACACTATTCGATTTTTTAATTACTTAAAGTGAACCTGGTTTTAAACAACTAATCACGTAAAATAACACAAACAATTTTACGTGACAAAATCTCCTTGCTCAAGGGAGAAAAAAACTACGACCTAGAGATGAGATTTAAAACCTCCACTAACAAACGAGCAAGTCCAGGTTACACCTTATAACCTAGGACTAAACTCTTGTCTCAAGTTCACACAAACTACCCTCTAGTTTATGAGAACTCACACCACAAAGTTTCACCAAAACAGCCTAACAAAGTGATTCACAAAGCTAATACAGATACACATAAAATTGTTTAACACAAACAACTAATTGAATCAAGTAGCTACTATATCTTTACTCTCAATTAAAAAGTAAACTCGATCTCAGATCTGTATGATGAATTTCGCCTTTGCTCAAGTTGAGTGAATAAATGGACCGGGACTCATTCTCTTACTTTTATACCTTGCCTTGCTAGGGTTTTCTTCCTTCTCACAGATGTGTGGGAAAAGGATCCTCTAATGATACACTTCTCTATTTGTGTCAATCATTGAATAATGACAACTCCTTTCACAAATATAACTCTGCTCCGCTGCAGCAACTTTATGTGCACCAAATGCATGTTGTTTCCCTTAAGTATGCTACTAGTGTCACTTAGCAGTGCTGGACTTTTCAATCATAAAAAACATGCCTCAATAATTTCTCTTTTTTTGATGATGACAAACTCCAAACCTGCTGGTAGCCAAAACACCTCAATTGTTCACTCAGACAAAACTAAGTCCCAGTTTTCTTAATAACCAAGTGACAGACAAAAACAAAAGCAAACAAAACAGAAGTAAGAACATAAAGAACAAGTAATAAATAGACTGAATCAGGGTCACAAGCAGCAACCACTGATAAGCCTAGCACCAGCAGTATACATCCCCCTTTTGGCATCATTGAAAAGGACATACACCTGCACAACAGATAGTATTAAACTAGTCTAGAGCATATAGCTAAAATATAACAGGCACAATATCAGGAGTAGCTAAGGGCCCAACACATAGATAACCATATCAAAAACAACAAAAGTCAAGCAGTTTAAACAACGAGTAAAGGATTCACACTAGGTGAACAATTAGTTACAAAACAAATTGTCTAAAATTGTATCACCAATAGACTAAGGGCTTAAAAAGAAACAGGGAAATAGGATGGGTCTTTAGGGATTCAGGTTGAGTGTTGCACAAGAGCAACAAGATTTATGGAATTTTTCCTTCTCTCCATCACAAGAGCAGCTTCCATCCTATCATGCTGAATGGTGAGCCTAGTCACTTCCTGCTCTTTTGCCTCCAGTTGCATCTTCAATTTGCTACCTCAACTTACAACTCCCCAACCTCAGCATTAAGACCCTCAACATGTTCTTCATTCTCATCTTCTTCTCCATTGCTAGAGTCCTCAACATCCATAGCCTTTTTCCCTTTCTTGCCACCTTTGCTGGTTTTCTCATCTTTGTAGTAGTCACATGAGTTCAGAGAACTCTTCCCAAACAGATCGAATGTAGAACTCAATGCATAAACATTGGAGTCAGAAGAAACCCATAGGCCAAATTGCGCCTCTCTCTCTCTCTCTCTCTCTCTCTCTCTCTCTCTCTCTCGATCAGCTATCTTCTCAATATGCTTGATCATCAACTCAGGATAGCTGATGATGGATTCCCTTATAATCATGTCCATGTAAGTCTGATCCAGAAAGGTTGCCTAATTCCTCCTCTCCTTCCTAGGCACTACATTCCTAATCACAAACTCAAACACCAATTGATGAAATAGTTCCATCTTTCCTTCTGCACCTTCCTATCGTTTTTCAATTTATGAATTGCAGTAAATCTTTTTGTGACAGTCAGAGGTTTCACACTATCAGGCCTGGGTGGCCATTTATACTTGTCATATCCAGCATACCCATATGACTGCACCTCAAGAATTTCACCAAGAAGATCTTTGTCAACCCTGAGCTTGACCCCATTAATAGAAGAAGAAACCACTCATTTGACCACTTTGAAGTTTATATAAAACTCTCTCACCAGTTCATCATAAGACCACCTCTCAGCTTCCTCAAACATCTAAGACCACCCCTGCACCTCCAGCTTTTGAAGTAAACTGTCAATAGTTAGTTCAGTCACATCTACCAGTATTTTTCCTCTGATAATCTTTCTTGGTGCAAACCACTCAACTCTATCAACAGCTTCCTTCTTTGGTAGTGGTTCATCTTCAAGAATGTCATCACTTTCAGATGACTCATCTTCTTGTTCGTATTCCTCCACAAAGTCCTTCCTTATTTTATTTGTTCTTTTCATTGCCTCAACTAACTTCATCTCTTCATGTTTGGTAGAAGCCCTGGTAGCAGGTTTCCTACCAACAGTAGAGGGAGCAGCCCTATCTCGAAACTCACTTGCCATCTTACCAACTTTACTTTCAACTTCCTCTTCCATTCCAACATCACCCACTCTCTCACCAATTCAACCTTCTCTTTTTCTCTGTTCTCACAGTCTCAGCCTGACTGCTTCCCTCCTCACTGACTCTTCTGGTTGTTTTCTCTTCTGTTGATTAACTTCCCCCTCACTTTGTGACTCCTCTACTAAGTCAACTGGTTCAGCAAGACTCCAACCTTAGACATTCACAATCTTAGGACTAGCTAACAATGATGGAGTAACTTCTTTTTAGAAACTCCAGCGGATTCTACCCATATTTCTTCCCATCTTCCAGTCACTCCCTTATCCCAGACACAAACAACTCAAGACTATCCTGTTGTCCAGTCGTGGGGGCATCAGGCAAACTAGGTCCACCTGATGAACCCTTGACAGAGTCTCCAGTAGTACCAACCTCAGTGTGTTTCTCCCCTACCTCCTTGACTATTTGTTCAACACCTACAGGTTCAGAGCCAACAAATTTCTCCTGTTCACCTAACACATTATCCTTCACCATACTTTCTACTTGAGTTACAACTATAGGAATTTCATCAACAACAGACTTTGCAACATCAATCTCAACCACAAGGGTTTCAATAACAAAGGTTTTGTCATGATCCTGAAACTGGATAGTCGTGAGGGCACCCGAACTAACCCCATCGGGTGAACTCACTCGCTATATTAACAATTAGTCTCAATAATATTAAAGAAATAATATAATAAAATTCAAGCTGCGATTTTTATTACTGAAATACGCAGAATATCCCACAACGCAAATGAAAGGTCCAGTCCTCTACCATAAGCCATGAACATCTATAAGATAAATACTGAATAAAATATCTTGAATGTCTGAAACAATAAATGACAGGAATGAAATAATGAAAAGGTGTGCCACCACGGAATGAGGATGGTTGGCTCACCGTTGATCAATAGGAAAACCTTCAACTCTAGCCACGGGGCTCGCTGGTACTCGGAACCATATCTGCTCGAACAAATAATAAGGAAATAATAAAAAAATAGCGTAAGTCAAAAAGACTTAGCAGGTGGGCAGACTAGTTCCAATGAAAGACAAGAAACTAGTCTAAGCAATAAATTAACAGAATAGAGGACGGAGAAAAAGAAACATGTTATAATTTTCTATTCAAATAGTTCATCTAATCACACCATTCCACATCAATAAATCTCATTCAAGAACCAATAATTAAACTCAATTCATTAACCAGCAGAATATGTGGACAAATTCCGAAAAGATTTGATAGTGGACCAACTCTGAAGCTATCTAATGTACCAACTCTAAAATAGATAGTGGACCAACTCCGAGGCTATCAAATGGACCAACTTCAAAAATTATCAATTGGACCAACTTCGACTTAGCAAATTAATCGTAAATTTTCAGGTCAAACTTGCAATACTTTAAGCAACAACCAAGAGCAAACAAATCCAGAAAAACAACAATAAATTCCAAACAAAGATTTAAACACAACGATGGGTAGACAAGTTCCTATGAAAGACAGGAAACTAGTCTAAGCAATAAATTAACATAATAGAATATGGAAAAAAAGAAACATGTTATAATTTGCTATTCAAATAATTCATCCAATCACACCCTTCAACATCAATAAATCTCATTCAAGAACCAATAATTAAACTATATTCATAAACCAGCAGAATATGTGGGCTAACTCCAAAAAGATTTGATAGTGGACCAACTTCGAGGCTATCCAATGTACCAACTCTAAAATAAATAGTGGACCAACTCCGAGATTATCAACTGGACCAACTCCAAAAAATTATCAATTGGACCAACTCCGACATAGCAAATTAATCATAAATTTCTAGGTCAAACTTGCATATAACTTGCAATACTTTAAGCAACAACCAGGAGCAAACACAATCAAGGAAAAACAACATATATTCCAAACAATGATTTAAACACAACGAAAAGGTGTAAACGGTTACACCTAGGGCAGTGCACGTACAAGGAATGTATGTACAATATTATGCGTGAATAAATTCCACCAAAGGAATAGATAGAACCACCTACCTCTGTCTGAACACTCAAAATACTACTCGAATATCGCTTTTTCCCTGTCGAATCTCCTCCAAACGGTCTTACTCTGTGTGAAAAAACAAAATATATAATCAATTATTAGTTCAAATTACTGAGTACAAAACTTGTACCTAAATCCCCGCACGAAAGTACGTTCCCCGGTCACAAGTCAAAAACTATAATTAGGTTTTATCTTAATACAAATTTCTACACTAGTATTATTCTAGTCCTAATACTAACCACAATGTATAAGAAAATTAATGAAATAATAGAAGATTGTAAAATAAAGAACAAGCAGATACATTGCTCCGGTAATTAGTTACGACATCACGTCCAAACTTTCTATAGTAAGCTTCTGCTTCGAAATCCACCCTTTACAACTTAATCCAATTTCTACTCATTATTGCGCTAATTATTCTGCCATTATTACACTAATCATTGCATCATAATTTCCACCCCATCAAAATACACTAAACTAGTAACTATTACTAAAAAAGATAACAGAAAATGGAAATAAAAGCAGTGACCTAAATTTCTAACAACTGAACAATAGCTTCCTCCGTAAATATTATTGAAGCCTTAGCAAATTTTATTAAACCTGAAACCTCATTCCATAAGTACTGATCATTAAGTCATAATTATGCTCCTCTTTAAATTCTAAGAAAATCATTAAGTAATAACGAACAAATATCTTTGGGCAAGGAGTTTACCTTCACGATATTTAATATTGAGTAGTGATACTCAAATTATATTATCTAATTCCCCAAGAGCTCTATGCCGCAACAGCAGTCTTTTTCACCCTTATTTAACGAGTTTTATACTCTGAAACCTAGGTTTTGCATAAATGTAACTTTAATGTGCCGATACTTAAGTCATGGCCTACCCACCTTCTCCACCTCTATTTTTATTTTAGTAAAATCATGTAAACCTAACTAATTTGGGTAGTGTCTAATTGCTCCAACAATTACTCTTAATTAAATCTATATCCCTTTTCTAATTTTTCTATAATAATGATTAAAATAAATATACCAAAACTAAGGAAAATAACTAATAAAAAAATAATATTAATTATGAGATATCAGGTTATTACAGGTTTCAACAGTAGCAGATTCAATAACAGAGTTTTCAGCAAGAGCAACTAGTTTTGCTACTCTATTAACATCCTCTCGAGCCTTGTCTCCTACTTGTTCTCCTACACTAGAACCAAAAGTACTATCAACAACAATTTGGGAATTCGATTTTACCTCAACACATGGTTGTAGTTCTTCCTGTTGCTGACCTGATTCTATGCCTTTTTCTCCGACGACCCGTGTTGAGAAGAATCACCTACCACGTTGCGTCTAGCCTTGGCAGTTTCCTTGCTATAGCCATTGCTCTTTTGCTCATGGTGCGATTTAGGGTAACGGAAACCTTGGGTTTTGGTGCACTTTGATGTGAAGGGTTGGTTGACACTGACTCTTGGTTAGGGTTTGACATTGTAGGGTTGTGGGTTTTTTCTTTTTGAAGTGAAGAAACGGATTTTAGAGAGAAAGAGTGATTACGGTTTTTGATTTTGGAGAAGTGTGTTTGATTTAGAAGGAAAGACGGTTTTAGAGTGTAAGAAAGAGTTTGATCGAAAATGGGAGATGGAAAGATTGACGTGATTGATGGGGAGAGGGAAAACTGAAAAAGGTGACACGTGGTTTGATGCAGCCCGATCACGTGCTGATCAAGTGATCGATCCACCGAGGAGACCGATGACAAGAAGCCAAGCCAAGCTGCTGCACGATGTGCATGTTCACTTAGCCTGGCCGAAGGAAAACAATTGCTCCGAAGCTGAGTGGCCGAGCTCAAGAATCGAAGGCATTATCTTCAGATTTGAGCCCGAAGGCAAAGTGACCGAGGACAATGAGCTCGAAGACAATTGAGCGTCCGAAGGCAACAAGTGTGTTCGAGCAGACAATCGAGAACCGAAGCCAAGGCTTACCGAAGTCAAAGTCTGCCGAACACAATTTAATTCAGCCCTGCGTGGCTTATTTCTATTGGTCAACTGTGACCTATTTACTAGTTTACCCTTAGTATTTCCTATATAACCATTGTTTCCTTTCATTGTAAGTAACTAGTTTTTGAACATTGATGAATTGAATGAAAGTGCCGAGCACATTTCTTCTTGTCTCCGTCGTGAGCAAAACCCTGTGAGGGATTTATGGACTTGTGGCTTTCGGTTAATCCGATTGAACATTCCTCTTTGATCATTCAGTTTGCAAGAGGCATGTTCTCTTGAGGATTGTTGCATAGTTAGGGTGATTCTTGTATTCCTTTCGATCGAGCTTTGAGACAGGTTCCTCACTGTTCTTTCGAAAGAAGCAAGTTTTTTCTTGCTTCTATCTTTTATCTTTTGTTGTTTATCTTCCGCGTTTGTGCTAAGCAACTCCTTCGGGTTTGCATCCCACCATCTTGGTATCAGAGCACGGTTTGAGTTTGTTCTTACAACCTCAATCCTGTTCATTATTTTCGTGCGTTTGTGTCTTTGTTTTCCTTTTTCGTGTTCCTGAATTTGGTTACTGTTGGTGTTGTTATTTTACAAAAAAAAAAAAAAAAAAAAAAAAAAGTGTTAAAAAGAAAATTCAAAAATTGTGTTTGATTGTTGGTTGTTTGGGAAAAACAACCATTGATTCTTGTTCACCATCGAGTTCCGAATCCAACAAGTACCCGACGTACCAATTTCGTGACTAGGGTTTCTTGGTGAATTTTTGGACTGTTTTGAGCTTTAATGGTGACTGAAAACTCGAACCCCACTGCGTTTGGAAGAAACCGGTGAAGATTGGTGGTTCTTGAGTGATTTGGGTTTGTTTGTTGCTCAAAAATCAAAGCTCTGAGTTTAAATCGTTGTCCGTACGCCGGAAAATTGTTACAAAATCGTAACAGTGTATGACACGAACGAGCTGATTTTTAGTTCGAAGAACTTCGTTTGATTTCCTCCGTTGTTGTTTGGAACCGGAGTCGAAAGAGCAACTCAGATCTGTTGAATTTCGTGGTCAGTGAACCGAAGTTGTTGCGTCCGTACGCCGGAGCAAAGGTCACTGTTCCATTGAAGAAGAAGGGGTAAAGTGTAAACATCAAAACCCCAGGTGAAAATTGTCGGCTGAAAAAAAAGAAAGTGGATAAGGTAAAACCCTATCCGTACCAAGGAGGGACCACTCTTGTACGGACAGGAGTGGGTGTGATCGAAAAAAATTCCAAAAGGGAATCAAAGGGTAGATTCTCCTAGGTTCTCACTTTCTTTCGAGTCAAATTCTAGTTGGTGGATCTTTGAGTAATTGTCCTACTCGAGGTCGTACTAACTCTTTTAAGCTGATAGGAATTCGTGCGAAGGGGTGACCGAAGTCCAAACTTTCGTAGACATTCTTTTGACTCCCCGAGCTCAGTTAAAAAGCGTCCGTTCCATCGAGTCGAACATCACTTCACTCTTCCCAGAAGAGGCAGTGACTATTGTCGAACTTGAAGGATCTTAGAGGACCGATCAATTGGACGAGCCACTGTTAACAAGTCCTTGAGTGATCAAAAACCGAACCCATAAATTGAGTAGACCCGAGTGCCACCCATCAAAGGTGAGGGAGTGTGTGAGGTGATTTCTAACCCTAACATTTGTTTGATCTTTGACTTGTGCAGGTACCATGGCTGGAAACGATGGCAAAAGCATTGAGAAGCCCGAGTTGTCGTTAGCCGATCTCATGGCTGCGATACAAGTCATCAGTGCCGAAGTAAGAGGAGTGAGTGCTCGAGTAGCTAACCTCGAGCAGGGAAACGCGTCCGTGGCCATGAATGGGTCCGGCGCTGGAACTAGCCAATCCACTCCGATGAAACCTGAGCTGTATGCTGAGCTTGTACGACAACATCAGTTGACAAGTGAAGCAACTCGAAGAGAGCTTAACTTAGGCAATCCCCAAGCTGCTTATCAAAACTTGGGCAATCCCCAAGCTGTTTATCAAAACTTGGGCATTCCCCGAGGAGAGAGGTTACCACTTCCAAGGGCCCGAAGAGACCTTGGTGCTGTAACCGAAGAGGTTGATGAAGAGGAATTTCCCGAGGACGAATATGAGCGTGAGCTGCCATTCGCTCAACGAAGGCAAGCTCACCGAGGACGTGGAAATTTCCGAGGTCGAGGCCGAGGCGCAAATGTTGGAAGAAATATTGAGCGTGAGGCTGATGATCGAGATGATGAGTTTCCCGAACAGGCTAGAGGTGTTCGAGACTCAAACTTGAACAGTGTCAAGATCACTATTCCACCCTTTAAAGGAACTAGTGATCCCGATGAGTATCTTGAATGGAAGCTTAGAATGGAGCGCATCTTTGAAACCAATGAGATGACCGATGAGAGAAAAGCTACCCATGCCATTGCTTCGTTCGAAGCTTATGCATCAACATGGTGGGAATCTGACAAGAGACATAGACGAAGGAATGACTATCCAGTAGTCAATACGTGGCCACAGTTGATGAGAGCGATGGATGGTAAGTATTTGAGTGCCAAGTACAGGCAAACTCAAATGCAAAAGTTGTATGAGCTGAAACAAGGGTCCAAGTCAGTTCAAGAGTACCACGATGAATTTGAAAAGGTTCGATTGAATCTTGATCTGGTCGAAGACGAAGAGCAAGCCATTATCAGATTCAAAAATGGCTTGGCTAGGGATGTGTCATCTCACTTGAGGCTCCACGTGTATCACACGTTGGAAGATCTGTTCGATGCTGCCACCGAAGCTGAAAAATTGGTGAAGGACGACAAGGCAAACCGGTATCGAGGAGTCACTACTTCTACTCCTTTGAACCGAAGTAAAGAATGGAAGAGTCCAAACCAAGCAAGTGTTAACACTGTTCGAGATTCGAAGAGACCCTTCGAAAGAGTTGTGACCGTTAACCAACCAAGAGAAGTGGGAGGTAAAGTGCAACTAAACTCTCCAAGTGCTTCAAACATTCAGTGTCACAAATGCAAAGGTTATGGTCACATGGCAAAAGAGTGTCCAACTCGCAAGGTTATGCTTCTGCTCGAAGATGGAACCGTCCATGAACAAGCGAGTGACACTGAGGAGGAAATTATCGAGCAGACTGATCGAGCTGAAGTTGATGATGATCATGAGGCTGCCGAAGCTGATCATCCGGAAATGTTTCTTGTGGTTCGAAGGAATTTGAGCTGCATGACTCTTGAAGAAGAGGACAACCAAAGAGAAAACCTCTTTCATGCCCGATGTCGAGTGAGGGGAAAGGTGTGTTCGATGATCATTGATTCCAGTAGTTGTGCCAATGTAGTGAGCCAAACTTTGGTTTCACAAATGGGATTACCTACGATGAAGCATCCCCACTCTTACAAGTTACAATGGCTGAATGAGTGTGGAGAATTGAGAGTTGTCAAACAAGTGTGGATCAAGTTCAAAATCGGAGAGTATCAAGATGAAATGATATTCGATGTGGTTCCGATGCAAGCTTGTCATTTGCTATTGGGTCGACCATGGCAGTATGACCGAACAGCTGTTCACAATGGCAGATCCAACACTTACACTGTGAAGCTTGATGGGAAGAGTTTCGTACTCAAACCCTTGTCTCCAAAACAAGTCACCGAGGACTATAAACGGATGAAAGAATTGAAAGAAGCGGCCAAAGCTAAGCTTCCAATAGGAGCAAAATTGGGGCCCGAAGAGACAAACTCACCGATCGAAGTGAAAGGAATTTGTGCAATCATGCAACCCGGTGAGATCTTACGAGGCAACGACCACGGTCAGCTGAAGATTTGTCTCGTGCACAAGGGTATCTTTCTAAACTCTAATGATGATTTTTCTAATGATAACCCTTTGCCTTTGTTTGTTCATAAAGTTTTGCAGGACTTCGAGGACATGTTTCCCGAGGAAATGCAAGGTGGATTACCTCCGATGAGAGGAATCGAGCACCAAATTGACTTCGTGCCAGGGTCTCAAATCCCTAACAAACCTGCATACCGGTGTAATCCTGAAGACACCAAAGAGCTCCAACGGCAGGTTGATGAATTGCTGAACAAGGGCCTCGTTCGTGAGAGCTTGAGTCCTTGCGCCGTTCCTGTTATCCTTGTCCCGAAGAAGGATGGAACATGGCGAATGTGTGTTGACTGTCGAGCAGTCAACAAAATAACGGTAAAGTATCGTCATCCTATCCCTCGATTAGATGACATGCTAGATGAGTTAAGTGGTTCTTCATGCTTTTCGAAGATAGACCTCAGGTCCGGTTACCACCAGATCCGAATGAAACCCGGAGACGAGTGGAAAACCGCATTCAAGACCAAGTTCGGTCTCTATGAATGGTTGGTGATGCCTTTTGGCTTATCCAATGCACCGAGCACATTCATGCGACTGATGAACCATGTGCTCAAACCGTTCATAAATAAGTTTGTTGTCGTTTATTTCGATGACATACTTGTTTATAGCAGAACCGTGGATGAACATGTCGAACACCTAAGGCAAGTGCTCGAAAAGCTTCGAGAAGAGAAGTTGTATGCCAACTTCAAGAAATGCGCCTTCGGTGTCGATCGTGTAGTCTTTCTTGGATTTGTTGTCAGTGCTAATGGTGTCGAAGTCGACGAATCAAAAGTCGAAGCCATCAAAGATTGGCCAACTCCAACCTCGGTATCACAAGTTCGTAGCTTTCATGGCTTAGCTAGCTTTTACCGAAGGTTTGTTCGTGACTTTAGCACCGTGGCCGCTCCTTTAACCGAGCTGGTGAAGAAAGACAATCCATTTGTGTGGGGAGAGTCCCAAGAGGGGGCCTTCCAAGAGTTGAAACGGAGGCTTTGTTCTGCCCCGTTGTTGCAACTCCCTGACTTCGGCAAAGCATTCGAAGTCGAGTGTGATGCGTCTGGAGTTGGGATCGGAGGAGTGCTGATGCAAGAATCGAAGCCGATCGCTTACTTTAGCGAAAAGCTTAAGGGTGCAACCTTGAACTACTCTACGTACGACAAGGAATTGTATGCCCTCGTTCGAGCACTCGCCCATTGGCAGCATTATTTGTGGCCTCGAGAGTTTGTGATCAAGAGTGATCATGAGTCTTTGAAACATCTCCGAGGTCAGGAGAAATTGAATCGAAGACATGCCAAGTGGGTTGAATTTATTGAAAGCTTTCCCTATGTAATTCATTACAAAAAGGGAAAAGATAATATTGTGGCCGATGCGTTATCAAGGAAATTTGCCTTAGCAACCACTCTCGCCTCTAGGCTCATGGGATTCGAAAGCATCAAGTCGATGTACGAGGACGATCCCAAGCTGAAATGTGTTCGAGACGCAATCTTGAGTGGCCGAAAGGTTGAGAAATATCAGTGGCATGATGGCTACCTCTTCAAAAATGGGAGGGTTTGTGTGCCAGTGTCATCGTGGAGAGAGCTCTTGGTTCGAGAAGCTCACTCAGGTGGACTGATGGGGCACTTCGGTGTCGATAAAACTCTTGGTATCTTGACCGAGCAGTTCCATTGGCCCAAAATGCGACGAGATGTGGAAAAGCTTTGCAACGCTTGTCTCGTTTGCAAGAAAGCAAAATCGAAGTCCAACCCTCATGGTTTATACACCCCGTTGCCTGTGCCTGATCGACCTTGGGTTGACATATCCATGGACTTTGTCTTGGGGTTACCGAGGTCGGGGGGAGGACATGATAGCATCTTCGTTGTGGTTGACCGTTTTTCAAAAATGGCTCACTTTATTCCTTGCAAAAAGTGTGATGATGCACAGCATGTAGCTACATTGTTTGTTTCTAACGTGTTAAATTGCATGGTGTACCTCGTACTATTGTGAGTGATCGAGACTCGAAGTTCTTGAGTCATTTTTGGAAGTGTTTGTGGGGTGCCCTCGGCACCAAGCTACTATTCTCGACGTCTCACCATCCTCAGACTGATGGACAGACCGAGGTAGTTAACCGAACCTTGGGATCGTTGCTTCGGGCAATGACCAAAGGGAAGGTTGGAAACTGGGCTGATCGTTTGCCCATGATGGAATTCGCGTACAATCGAACGGTGCATAGAATGATCAACATGACTCCGTTTGAATGTGTGTATGGCTTTAATCCTTTGATTCCACTTGATTTAACCCCATTGCCTCGAGATTCTGTTCTTGATTTTGAAGGTACTCGACGAGCAGCTGCCTTGATCGAATTGCATGCAAGGGTGAAGAAGAACCTCGAGGAGGCCTATGCAAAGGTTGCCTTAAAGAAAAACAAGGGGCGTAAAAAGTTGGAATTAAAGAAGGGAGATTGGGTTTGGGTTCACTTCCGAAAGGAACGCTTCCCGAACCAAAGGAAAGAAAAGGTGGCTCCTCGAGGGGATGGTCCATTTCAAGTGTTGACCAAGATCAACAACAATGCCTACGTGATCGACCTCCCTGGTGAGTATAACGTGTCCAACACCTTTAATGTTGCTGACTTAGTTCCTTGTGTTGTAGGTCCAACTTCGGAGGACGAGGAGGGCTTGATTTCGGGGACGAAATCTTCTCAAGAAGGAAAGGATGATGCAGCCCGATCACGTGCTGATCAAGTGATCGATCCACCGAGGAGACCGATGACAAGAAGCCAAGCCAAGCTGCTGCACGATGTGCATGTTCACTTAGCCTGGCCGAAGGAAAACAATTGCTCCGAAGCTGAGTGGCCGAGCTCAAGAATCGAAGGCATTATCTTCAGATTTGAGCCCGAAGGCAAAGTGACCGAGGACAATGAGCTCGAAGACAATTGAGCGTCCGAAGGCAACAAGTGTGTTCGAGCAGACAATCGAGAACCGAAGCCAAGGCTTACCGAAGTCAAAGTCTGCCGAACACAATTTAATTCAGCCCTGCGTGGCTTATTTCTATTGGTCAACTGTGACCTATTTACTAGTTTACCCTTAGTATTTCCTATATAACCATTGTTTCCTTTCATTGTAAGTAACTAGTTTTTGAACATTGATGAATTGAATGAAAGTGCCGAGCACATTTCTTCTTGTCTCCGTCGTGAGCAAAACCCTGTGAGGGATTTATGGACTTGTGGCTTTCGGTTAATCCGATTGAACATTCCTCTTTGATCATTCAGTTTGCAAGAGGCATGTTCTCTTGAGGATTGTTGCATAGTTAGGGTGATTCTTGTATTCCTTTCGATCGAGCTTTGAGACAGGTTCCTCACTGTTCTTTCGAAAGAAGCAAGTTTTGTCTTGCTTCTATCTTTTATCTTTTGTTGTTTATCTTCCGCGTTTGTGCTAAGCAACTCCTTCGGGTTTGCATCCCACCATGGTTAGGTTTAAAAGTTCAATTTGAACTCAACCAATGAATGTGCTATTTTTGGATGGTTAGCGTTATCTACTTGTGAAACAATTATCAAAACAATTTAAATTTATAACACATAGTTTAGGTGCATACCTCAACTTGCGAGTATCCTTTTCCACTATAGCAACAGGAACCTACTCATAAGCAAGGTTCACATCCAACTAAATGTTATTCCCCTCAATAACGTGAGTAGGATCATAGACACATTTCCGAAGCATACAAATATAAAAAACTGGATGAACCAGCATCGAATCGGGTAAGGTAAGCTTATAAGCAACATCGAAATACACTGTACAATCTCAAATGGGCCAATTAAACGAGAAATCAACTTTCCTTTTTCCAAAATCTCATCACACCTTTTAAGTAAACCAAATCACCCTCCATAAACACAAAGTGCTGGGTCCTCCAATTTTCATATGGTATCTGCCTACTCTGAGCAGTCCGTACACGATCTTGAATAATTTGAACCCTATCCAAAGTCTGCTACACATAATCTGGATCCAAAGCAATCACCTCGCCAGGCTCGAACCATCCCACTAGAGAGAGACACCTACGCCTATACAAAGCCTCAAACGGTGCCATCTGAATGGAAGACTGCTAGCTATTATTATAAGCAGATTTTGCTAGGGTTAAATGGTCATCCCAATGACCACCAAAGTCTAGCACACAAGCTCTCAACATGTCTTCTAATATTTGAATAGTCCGCTCAGATTGACCATCCATCTACGGATGAAATGCAGTACTAAGCTCAATCTTTGATAAGGGAAAAACTACGGAAGTGATTAAATAAAGATAAAGCGAGACGCGACAAGAAAAATTACGAGGTAGAACCAAGGAACGATGTCTTGATACACCCTCATTCGAGTCAATTAGAACCTACGATATGCAACTATCCTCAAGAGACACCCAGATCTTGCAAATAGAGTGATCAAAGAGGATTGAAGATCAACTTGGATTCTTCCAATTGATTCAAGCCAAACAATACAAGATTTTTGGAGAGAAATACTCATCAATGTTATAATTCAAGGTAGGCTAAAATGACATATATGAGTTAAAAGAGTATTTATAGCTCTCAA
Organism: Petunia axillaris subsp. axillaris; assembly: GCA_029990575.1. Classification (NCBI taxonomy): domain Eukaryota; kingdom Viridiplantae; phylum Streptophyta; class Magnoliopsida; order Solanales; family Solanaceae; genus Petunia; species Petunia axillaris. The sequence continues at coordinate 2,096,513 of JARKNS010000001.1, read as the reverse complement.
TACAATGTTATGGAATGTCTAAAATACCCTCAGCTATGTTGAAACACAATAGAACACTTAGGGTCGATTTAGGTAGTTCACAGCAAAAGTTGGAGGCTTCAGCGTGTTGGGCACTCCGCCTGGTGGAGTGACTGACCAAGGCAGTGTATTTCCTGGGTGCTCCGCCCAATGGTCAGGCGCTCCGCCTGGTGTGCCTTACATCTGGGCGCTCCGCTTGGGCGCCTCACTGATCAGGAGCTAGGCGCTCCTCCTGGCCCTGAAGCGTAGAGTTCCCTCCTTCGATCGAACTCCAATGTATGATCTTCGAATCACCTCCCGAGCTTGTATCATCAACGCCCTTCCGAATTAAGTACAAGTGAGCATCATGAGGTACTTTAGCTTTATTCTAGTAAAGGGCCTTGTGGTGGTTTGCCCCTTATCATTCTCTCATTCTTGGGAAGATTTCGTCCTCGAAATTAAGGGATCATCCTCCACGGCATCAACACCTACATCAAGAGGAGCCAAGTCACTAACATTGAAAGTGTTTGACACATTGTACTCACTGGGTAGATCAATCACATAAGCATTGTTGTTGATCTTGGAAAGCACTTGGAAGTCCATCTCCTCGGGGTGCCAACTTCTGTTTTCTATGGTTTGGAAACTGCTCTTTGTGGAAGTACACCCACACCCAATCTCCTTCCTTGAGTTCTAACTTTTTCCTTCCCTAGTTCTTCTTGAGGGTCACCTTTGCATAGGCTTCCTCCAAGCTCTTTCTTGCCTTGGCGTGGATCTCGAGCATTGCCTTAGCTCGGCTTTTACCTTCAAAACAAGCAGCCATATCCTTGGGCAAAGGGGTTAGATCAAGTGGAATCAAAGGATTAAAACCATAAACACACTCAAACGTAGTCATGCCAATCATTCTATGCAATGTACAGTTATATACAAACTCCATAAGAGGTAACTTCTCAACCCATGTCTCGGCCTTACCTCGGGTCATAGCTCTAAGTAGAGCACCCAAAGTTCGGTTCACCACCTCGGTTTGTCCATCCGTTGGAGGGTGGTGGGACGTAGAAAACAACAACTTGGTGCCAAGAGCACCCCAAAGACTCCTCCAAAAATGACTAAGGAACTTAGAGTCCCTATCACTCACAATGGTTTGAGGCACACCATGCAACTTTAACACATTATCAATGAACAAAGAAGCTACATGTTGTGCATCATGAATCTTCCTATAAGGGATGAAGTGAGCCATTTTAGAGAACCTATCCACGACAACATAAATGCTATCATGTCCCCCTTTAGACCGTGGAAAACCCATAAAAAATCCATAGAAATATCCATCTACGGACTAGTAGAAATAGGGAGGGGAGTATACAAACCATGGGGGTTGGACTTGGACTTATCATGCTTGAAATCTAAGCAATTTTTGCAAAGTCGGTCAACTTGCAACTCCATTTTTGGCCAATGAAATTGCTCCTTGAGAATAGAAAAGGTTTTGTTCCTCCCAAAGTGACCCTTCAAGCCCCCACTATGTGCTTCAGAACAAGCAATTCTCTTCAAGAGGACTCGGGCAAACAAATTCTACCATTTTTAAAAATGTAGTCATCAACCTATTGGTATTTCTCAACTCTTTCTCCCCTTTCAAGAGCTTCTTAAATACTCTTTAGCTTAGGGTCTTGAGCATACATCGACTTTATACTCTCAAAATCCATGAGCTTGGAAGCTAGAGTGGTGGCAAGAGCAAACTTTCGAGAAAGTGCATCGGCCACAACATTGTCTTTCCCTTTCTTGTAATGAATCACATAGGGAAAAGACTCGATGAACTCTACCCATTTGACATTTCTCTTGTTCAACTTCTCTTGGCCTCTAAGATGCTTAAGTGACTCATGGCACTCTTCATCACAAATTTCCTAGGCCATAGATAGTGTTGCCAATGAGATAGAGCTCTCACAAAGGCATACAACTCCTTGTCATACATCGAGTAATTCAAGGTTGCACCCTTCAACTTTTCACTAAAGTAGGCAACGGGTTTCCCTTCTTATATGAGAACACCCCCCAATACCCACCCCCGAGGCATCACATTCAACCTCAAATGCCTTTCTGAAGTCGGGCAATTGTAACAAAGGGATGGTACTCAACCTACTTTTTAACTTTTGGAAAGCCTTCTCTTGAGGCTCTCCCCACACAAAGGTCTTGTCTTTCTTCACCAACTCGGTGAGTGGTGCAGCAATGGTACTAAAGTCCCTCACAAAGTGCCTATAGAAACTAGCAAGGCCATGGAAACTCCTAACATGAGAAATGGTTGTAGGAGTTGGCCAATCTCTAATTGCTTCGACTTTTGACTCATCGACCTCTATGCCATTGGCACTAACAACAAAACCAAGAAAGACAATCTTTTCAACACAAAAGGCACACTTTTTAAAATTGGCATAGAGCTTTTTGGCTCTTAGCACTTCAAGGACTTGACTCAAGCGGCCCACATGGTCATCTATTGATTTGCTATCAAGATATCATCAAAATTGACGACCACAAACTTATTGATAAACGGCTTTAAAACATGGTTCATTAACCACATGAAAGTGCTAGGTGCGTTGGAGAGGCCAAAAGGCATCACCAACCATTCGTAAAGACCAAACTTGGTCTTGAATGCGGTTTTCCACTCATCACCCAATTTCATCCGGATTTGGTGGTAGCCGGACCTAAGATCTATCTTGGTAAAGAAACTTGAACCACTCAATTCATCAAGTATGTCAACAAGTCTAGGAATGAGATGACGATACCTTACCGTTATCTTGTTGACCACACGGCAATCAACACACATCCTCCATGTTTTATCCTTCTTTTGCAAAAGAAAGACCGGTACGGCAAGCGGACTCAAGCTTTCACGAAGCAAGCATTTGTTGAGCAACTCATCCACTTGCTTTTTCAACTCCTTTGTATCCTCGGGATTGCTCCTATAGGCCGGCTTGTTTGGGATTTGGGATCCCGGGACAAAATCAATTTGATGTTTAATTCCCCACAAAGGAGGAAGTCCACTCGGCATCTCTTTCGGGAACATGTCCTCAAAAACCTTCAAGACATTCTCAATAGCACTATGCAAAGGGTTAGGGTTAGGGTTAGGAAAATAATCACAATCGGAATTTAGAACCATACCGTTGTGCACTAGGCAAATGAGCATTTTGGTGCCATCATTTCCTCTCAAGTACTCACCTGGTTGCATCATGGCACAAATGCTACCGGTCATAGAAGATGGAGTGGTAGGGCCCTCGGCCAAAGGCTAAGTCTCCACAACGGACTTAGCTTTAGCCGCTTCTCTCAACTCACTCATGCGCCTATAATCATCACTCACTTGCTTTGGCGTCAAAGGCTTGAGCACATATTTCTTGCCCTCATGTTTGGCCGTGTAAGTGTTGGCTCGGCCATCATGTACCACACTCTTATCGTATTTCCAAGGCCTACCAAACAAGATGTGTCAAGCTTGCATTGGCACTACATCAAACATAAGCTTGTCATGATAATTCCCAATTTTGAACTTTATTAAGACTTGCTTCACCACCTTCAACTCCCCATATTCACTAAACCATTTTAATCGGCAGCGGCTTGGGTGTTTAAGGGTAGGTAATTTCAATTGTGACACCAAGGTTTGGCTCACCACATTAGCACAACTACCTGAATCAACAATCATGGAGCACACTTGTCCCTTCACTCTACACCTAGCATGGAACAAGTTCTCCCTTTGCACATCCACCTCCTCATCGCTCACCATGGCACTCAAACTACGACGTACCACAAGGAACATGCTAGGGTCATCACCCTCCGCCACTTCCTCTTCTCTCTCAACTACTTCACCATCCTCAACAACCTCTCCCTCGGGATCACTTTCCTCCTCATATACCAACCCATCATCTATGATTATCATTGTTTTATGGGTGGGGCAATCTTTGGCAAAGTGGCCATAGCCTTCACACTTGTGACATTGAAAAGAAGAAGGAGAAGGAGTATTTAATTGAGTTTTAGAGTTACCTCCCATTTCTTTGAAGTCGCTTCTTGGAGTGGCCTTCTCAAAAGGCTTCTTGACATCACGACTTCCACTAGCACCACTTGTATTCGGACTTTTCCATTCTTTGGGTCGAGTCATTGGAGTAGAAGTAGTACTCCTATAGCGAGGAGCTTTCTCTTCCTTGAGCCACTTTTCGGCTTCAACCGCGGCATCACAAACATCTTGAAGAGAATAAAAGATGTGGTGCCTCAATTGAGAAGCAATCTCCCAGCTCAAACCATTCTTGAATCTGATGATAGCTTGATCCTCATCTTCCGTTTCCATGTCAAGGGCCATTCGGTTCTTTTCAAATTCGCTGAAATATTCATCAACCGACTTGAAGCCTTGTTTCAACTCATAAAGCCTCTTGAGTTGTCCTTGCCTATACTTGGATGTCACATATTTGGTACTCATTGCCTCTTTCAACTCCTCCCAAGTAATGTTAATTTGCATCCCAACTTGTCTTCTTCACCTCTTGACAGATACCCACCATGTGGAAGCATTCGACTCAAATGAAGCAATGGTATATGTGGCTTTCTTTTCCTCGGACATGTCGTTTGCATCAAATACCCGCTCCAATTGGACCTTCCACTCTAAGAACTTTTTCGGATCACTAGTCCCTTTGAAAGGTGGGATAGTGATCTTCACACTATTAAGGTTGTTGTCTCGACCTCCACGGTTTGGCTCTGGTTGGCCCCCATAGTAGTCATCAACATCCTCATACTCTCACCTCAAATTCCTTCCAACATAAGCCCTTGGAGGTCCTCGACCTCGCCCACGACCTCCAACCATTCCCCGGCCTCCATTCATTGCCCTCCTATTTGGATAGGGAGCATCATAGTCATCATAATTTTCACCAAGCACGGGACCCTCCCCTTCTTGAACATCAACAACTTGCTCAAGGGGTGCAACATTTCTACGGGGCCGCATGAGTGGAACTTCACCTTGAGGATTTCCCAAGGGTTGGGGATTGCCTAACAATCTCTCACGAATAAGAGCTTCTTCTTTCAACTGTTTTTGTTGAGCTAGCTCGGCAAATCGCTCTGGCCTCACGGTTGAACCATTACTTGTGCCTTCTCCGGCATCTTTGTGGACACTCGGGGTCCTTTCTCTTTCAAAAACCTCTATTTTGAGATTTAGAGCCTTCACCTCAACTAATGGCAAGATGTCGGTTGGAGCCTCAACGGTATCCTTTATCTTCTCTTCCACCATGTACCTACAAACAATAAAAAACAAGAAAAGAAATTTGAGCAAAAGTCCTCACGCACTCCCTTACTTTTGATTGTCGCTTGGGTTCACTCAAGTTGGGAGTAGGTTCAAACAAGCTTGAGCTCAATGGCCTCCTCGTAGTTGATCGACTTCCTTGATAACCAAACTAATTCACAAGAACCAAATACTCTTAGGAAAGAGTGAAGTTGATGGGACTCGATGAACGCTAGGCTATTTAGTGCGCACTTGAAGCAAAAATTAAACTACGAGTCTTCTTTAAGGTCTACTCTCCCCTAGGCACGAGTACCCTAATCGCTCAATGAACTAGTACTAATTGAGTAGGAGTGTTACTCTCAAAGTACTAGCCAGAAGCAACGGAAACCAAACAAACATGAAAACCCAAGAAAACAAGCTACCCAAACCTGCTCCAGGTATGGGCGGTCCGCCTAGGCAGTGGGCGGTCCGCCTGGATTCTTGCAAGTTTTGGACAGAAACTGGGTTGGGCGGAGCGCCTAGGCTGGGGCGGTCCACCTATGCCTGTGCTTCAGCTTTCCCACAACACGATTTTGACGAATTTCAACCAAATTTTCCAACGATTTCAAGGTTTTTTTCGATTTAAATGATACCCAAAGTTGTTTTACGCTACTACAAACAAACCCCAATTATTTTAAACAACAATCAACCAACAACACTCATGATTCAAGATTTTTTTGAGCAAATTTTCAAAGGGTTTCAAAAATGTTGAGATTCAAAAACTTCGATTCTCAAACCGCAACACCAAATGATGTTATGGGGGTACCAAAACGACGCGTTAACATCATAGAACAATCCCCGATATCAAACATCTAAGAAATCATTACAACAAACCAAATTTAGCAATTTTTTTGTAATTTTCAACTTTGGAGATTTGATTTTCAAGATTTTGATACACAACTTTAAATCGTATTTTGAGAGTACCCAATCAACGGGAAAACGTCAACAAACATTTCCCGATAACTAATACCAACAAAATCGATACAACCAACAAGATCTAGCAAATTTTTGGATTTTTCAACTTTTGAATTTTTTTTCTTCTTTTTCAATTTTTCAAGAACAAGAATATGAGTAATAACAAGAACAAGATAAAAACAAGTCGAACAAGGAACGAGGACTTGTAGAAACAACACTCAAACCTTGCTCTGGTACCAACTGATAAGGAGAAAACTACGGAAGCAATTAAATAAAGATAAAGTGAGACGCGACAAGAACAACATACGAGGTAGAACCAAGGAATGATGTCTTGATACACCCTCGTTCAAGTCAAGTAGAACCTATGCTATGCAACTATCCTCAAGAGACACCTGACTCTTGCAAATAGAGTGATCAAAGAGGGTTGAAGATCAACTTGGATTCTTCCAATTGATTCAAGCCAAACAATACAAGGTTTTTGGAGAGCAATGCTCATCAATGTTATGATTCAAGGTAGGCTAAAATGACATAACTGAGCTAAAAAAATATTGATAGCTCTCAATACAATGTTATGGAATGTCTAAATATGTCCTCAGCTATGTTGAAACACAATAGAACACTTAGGGGTCGTTCGGTTACTCACTTATTTAATGCGGGTATTAGTTATTAATGCGGGTATTAGTAATGTGTGTATTAATAATGTAGGTATTAATAATGCGAGTATTAGTTAACGCGGGGTTTAGTAATGTGGGTATTATCCATGCATAAATTATAACGTAGGTATTATTTTTTGAATCACTGATATATTACAAATTAACAAAAAATATTATTATTTAAAATATTTATTTACTCCTTAAATAAAATTTTAAAATATCCTTATTATTATGAGGGTTAATTTTGTCATTTTAAATTTTAATACCTGCATTATTAATACCACCTTCCACCCCGCATAAAATAATACATAGATTCCCGCATTAATAATGCGGGTATTAATAGTACGGAATATACAAAAACGCAACCAAACGTTGCACTAATTTTATGCGGGTATTAAAATTTTACAAAAACCAACCGAACATTGCGCTAAGTTAACGCTGAGTTTTGTGCATGTATTAAATATTAATACACTGAACCGAACGACCCCTTAGGGTCAATTTAGGTAGTTCATAACAAAAGTTGGAGGGTTCAGCGTGTTGGGCGCTCCGCCTGGTGGAGTTACTGACCAAGGCAATGTATTGCCTTGGCGCTCCGCCCAATGGTCAGGTGCTTCGCCTGGTGTGCCTTGCATCTGGGTGCTCCGCCTGGGTGTTGGGCGCTCTGCCTGGGCGCCTCACTGATCAGGAGCTGGGCGCTCCTCCTGGGTCCAGGCGCTCCTCCTGGGTCCAGGCGCTCTGCCTGCCCTTGAAGCGTAGGGTTCCCTCCTTCGATCGAACTCCAATGCATGATCTTCGAATCTCTTCCCGAGCTTGTATCATCAACACCCTTCCAAATCAAGTACAAGTGAGCATCATGAAGTGCTTTGGCTTGGCTTCTAGTAAAGGGCCTTGTGGTGGTTTGCCCCTTATCAACCTTAGTGCCCACCTCTCGTTGAAATGGCTGCCAAAACTGTGCCGTAAACTGAGAGCCTCTATCAGGAATAATAGAAAGTGGAATATCATGCAACCGGATAATCCACTCAATGAAAATCAAAGCCAACTTCTTCGCCGAATATGTAGTCTTTACTGCAATAAGGTGAGCAGAACGGGAAGTCTATCAACAACTACTCAAATTGAGTTATGTTGTCTCAAAGTCCTAGGCAAACCAACAACAAAGTCTATAGTGATCATCTCCCACTTTCGCTCGAGAATAAGTAATGCCTGGGATAAACCTGCAGGACTTCTATGCTCATATTTGACCATCTAATAGTTTGAGCACAGAGACACGTGCTCAACAATATCCTTCTTCATTCCTTCCACTAGTATAACTCACGAAGGTCATGATACATACCGGGATGAATGGAATACCACGAATTATGCGCCTCATACAATGCTAACCGCTTTAAATCATCAACATTAAGAACACATAAACGACTATTGAGATGAAGGACACCATAATCACCTACTATAAACTCTAGCACTCCCCCACTTAGGGCCTAAACTAGCAACTCAAGCAAATAAGGATTCTTGATCTAATTGGCAAGAGAACACTAGGTCATCATACAAGAAAATATTTTGTCAGGTGCTAGGCTGATATTCTAATCCTCTGGTCAGTCAAGGACAGCAACTCAATCACCAATAGCCTCATATCAATATCTAAATAGGCTAGACTACTCATACACTTTCAGCTCAACACATCAGCTACCACATTGGCCTTTCCGAAGTGATATCGAATGGTAATATCATTATCCTTGATTAAGTCGAGCCATCTGCACTGCGTACCATTAAAGTCCTTTTAATTAAATTGGTGTTGTAAGCGTTTGTGATCTGTGAATATCTCACAAGGTTCACCATAAAGATAGGGCCCTATGAGTTTCAAAGCTTATACCATAGCTGCCATTTTGCATAAGGATACACCCCAAAACCAGTACACGAGGTATCATAATATACTATGAACCTGCCTGAACCGGTAAGAAGAACAACACTGCGGCAACTGGTCAATAAGGATTTGAGCTTCTGAAAGCTCGCCTCACACTCGTCTGACCAACAAAAACTACATCGCCTTCTAAGTCAAACAGGTCAATAGTGTTGCAATAGAAGAAAATCCTTGAATAAATTGTTGGTAGTATCCCACCAGGCAAAGAAAACTATCTTAATTTTGTTCAGATCAACTTTGATTTCTTACTAAACACACTGTGACCCAAGAATGCCACTGAATCCAATAAGAATTCACACTTAGAGAATTTGTCATACAATTGGTGTTCCCGAAGTGTTTGAAGAACCGCTCTCAACTGTTTCTCATGCTCCTCTCGGCTATAGAAACAAATCAAGATATCGTCAATAAAGACGATCACAAATAAATCCAAGTCATGGACACTCAGTTTAACTGATGATACTCAAATCTCAGGTCAATCTAACAAAAGAACTTAGCTCCCTGCCACTGATCAAATAAGTCATCAACATGATGCAACAAATACTTATTCTTAATGGTAACCTTGTCAAGCTTCCTATAATCAATACGCATTTGCATCAAGCCATCTTTCTTCTTAAAAATAATACTGGAGCCCCCGAAGGTGAAACATTATTCTAATAATTCCTTACTAAGTAAATCCTGCAACTGTTCATTTAATCCTCTCAACTCGGCAGGAGCCATACAATGAGGAGGAATAAGGATACGTTGCATACCCAAAACATCTATGCCAAAATCTTTATCTTTATCAGGAGGAATACTATGCAAATCCTCTAGAAACTCATAAATGAACTCACGAACAACAGGAATAGAATCAATAAATGAGGGACTCCATGCAGGTGTTTCGAATCAAAGAAAGATTAGTCTTAAGCTTCAAAAAGCTCAATCCATGTTTCAAAACCATCAAAATAGAACCCCTTCCTTGACAAGCCAATATATATAGAAGAGAAATACTTCTTGAACCTCCTACAAAACCTGCCAAACCAAGGAGCTTCAAATCCTGCCAGAAGTTGCCAACTTTAAACTACCTCAATTACTGTGTACCGAGCCTTGATGAGATAAAATGAGATGTCATTACTGACTACAAGGATCAAAGAAGAAGCAATTGCAAAGCTCAAATAACATAACTAGAAACTTGTATTACCTCCATAGTCTTAAAAGCCAGCCTCAAGATATCCAATTGTCAACTCCCCAACTAATGTTATCTAGATCTCAAGTGAATCTTGAAGGAATACACAATCAATTTGTAACAGATGCAATAACCCATCCTGACATAGAATGATACCAAACAATTACTATACATACCAGGATAATACTCACCAAGTCCTCAAGAAAACACAACCAGAACCGAATCATTAAATATAATTCAATAATAAATCTCAAACCAATATAAGATATGCCTAACTTGATACCCATCTTCAACCAATTGTTGTAATGCTTGAAAGAATACTGAAAGTCAATACCCGTCTTGCTTAAGATTAAAAAGCCAACCATATCGAGAAGAAACAACGATCAAACCTCGTTTCATATCTATGAACCTTCAATAAGTGTCCAAACGTTACCAAGGTGCACACAATTCACACCACCACCCATAGAAAGATATGGAGAAACATCGAAACTAATGGAATTCAATCCAAAGACAACTATCACATCTGCAAAAGTCTGGTTCAACTTAGTTACCCATCAGAGGCTCCCCCATTTAAAGCCAAAAGCCATTAATACTTTATGCAAGGAGACTACACTCTGGCCTTGTAAAACCTTGGTGTTGTACCATCAATGTCTCATTAAGCTCTCCAACTCAAGTTGTGTATAGCATAACACATACCAAGACGTACCACATCGCTTAAATCTGAAACATCCCATGAACTCATCTCCAATAGCAAGGGCATCAAAAATATTTTGTAGTCTTATGGTAACACTAGCACATGTGACGATCAGAGAATTTTACTAGTGTAACTTTTAATTTTTTTAAAGTGCTATGAGAACCACTACACAAAACGCTTTATATGGGCCTACTGGCTCCCTTTCACAATTCTAAAGTCCAAGAAGCTCACCTATACAAATTATAACTTGCAAGAGTCCTACTTATACCACTATCAAAAGAAATTTCTATTGCATATTCATTCCGAAGAGTAATGATTCAAATCATGAAATCCCTATCATGCACAACAATTTCGACAAAACTTATCAAACTATGATATAGTCGAAATCATTCCTTTATGCCCTTATTGATTTATTGAAGTCAAACAATCTGAAACCAGAATCTCAATTTGAATCCACAAAATTTTCATTTGACATATACATTTCTTGCCTTCATTATGATGCTCCTAAATTCGTCAATATCTTGCTAGTACAATGAACCTTTGCCATCGGGATAATAACGATCAGAAAAAAAATTAGTTATTGACTTTTAAAACTCAACGCACGAGATAAGGAGTGAAAGAAGGGAAACTTTCTATAAATGCCACCATAGCCCCTCGTAGATAAGTACAGATGTCTCCATACCGATCAGTGAGGCTCTATTGGACACTGTTCATGACTTATCGAGACACTAGACCTTGGCACTGATACCAAATGTCACGACCCAAAATCCTGGATAGTCGTGAGGGCACCCGAACTAACCCCATCGGGCGAATCCACTCGCTATATTAACAATTTAACTCAATAAAATTAAAGAAACAATATAATAAAATTCAAGTTGTAATTTTTATTATTGCAATACGCGGAATATCCCACAAGGAAAATGAAAGGTCTAGTCCTCTACCATAAGCCATGAACATCTATAAGATAAATACTGAATAAAATATCCTGAATGTCTGAAACAATAAATGACAGGAATGAAATAATGGAAAGGTGCGCCACCACAGAATGAGGATGGTTGGCTCACCGCTGATCAATAGGAAAATCTTCAACTCTAGCCGCAGGGCTCACTGGTACTCTGAACCATATCTGCTCGAACAAATAATAACAAAACAATAAAGAAGACAACGTAAGTCAAAAAGACTTAGCAGGTGGGTAGACTAGTTCCAATGAAAGACAAGAAACTAGTCTAAGCAATAAATTAACAGAATAGAGGACGGAGAAAAAGAAACATGTTATAATTTTCTATTCAAATAGTTCATCTAATCACACCATTCCACATCAATAAATCTCATTCAAGAACCAATAATTAAACTCAATTCATCAACCAGCAGAATATGTGGACTAACTCCGAAAAGATTTGATAGTGGACCAACTCTGAAGCTATCTAATGTACCAACTCTAAAATAGATAGTGGACCAACTCCGAGGCTATCAAATGGACCAACTTCAAAAAATTGTCAATTGGACCAACTCCGATTTAGCAAATTAATCATAAATTTCCAGGTCAAACTTGCATATAACTTGCAATACTTTAAGCAACAACCAAGAGCAAACAAATCCAGAAAAACAACATATATTCCAAATAAATATTTAAACACAACAAAAAGGTGTAAACTGTTACACCTAGGGTAGTGCACATACAAGGAACGTATGTACAATATCTCACGTGGATAAATTCTACCAAAGAAATGGATAGAACCACCTACCTCTGTCCGAAGACGCAAAATACTACTCGAACATCACTTTTTCCCTGTCGAATCTCCTCTCAACGGTCTTACTCTATGTGAAAAAAAATACATAATCAATTATTAGTTCAAATTACCGAGTACAAAACTTGTACCTAAATCCCAGAACGAAAGTACGTTCCCCGCGGGGGTCAGAAACTGTAATTAGTTTTTCATCTTAATACAAATTTCTACACTAGTATTATTCTAGTCTTAATACTAATCACAATGTATAATAAAAGTAATTAAATAATATAAGATTGTAAAATAAAGAACAAGCAGATACATTGCTCCGTTAATCAGTTACGACATCACGTCCAAACTTTCTATAGTAAGCTTCTGTTTCGAAATCCACCCTTTGCAACTTAATCCAATTTCTAATCATCATTGCACAAATGATTCTTCCATCACTATACTAATCATTGCATCATAATTTCCATCCCATCAAAATACACTAAACTAGTAACTATTATTGAAAAAGATAACAGAAAATGGAAATAAAAGCAGTGACCTAAATTTCTAACAACTGAACAATAGCTTCCTCCGTAAATATTATTGAAGCCTGAGCAAATTTCATTAAACTTGAAACCTCATTCCATAAGTATTGATCATTAAATCATAGTTATGTTCCCCTTTAAATTCTAAGCAAATCATTAAGTAATAACGAATAAATATCTTTGGGCAAGGAGTTTACCTTCACGATATCCAATATTGAGTAGTGATACTCAAATTATATTATCCAATTCCCCAAGAGCTCTATGCAGCAGCAGCAGTCCTTTTCACCTTTATTTAACGAGTTTTATACTCTGAAACCTAGGTTTTGCATAAATATAACTTTAATGTGCTGGTACTTAAGTCATGGCCTACCCCACTTCTCCACCTCTATTTTTATTTTAGTAAAATTATGTAAACCCAACTAATTTGGGTAATGTCTAATTGGTCTAATTATTACTCTTAATTATATCTCTATCCCTTTTCTAATTTTCCTATAGTAACGATTAAAATAAATATACCAAAACCAAGAAAAATAACTAATAAAAAAATAATATTAATTATAAAATAACAGGTCATTACATGTTTCAACAGTAGCATATTCAATAATAGGGTTTTCAGCAAGAGTAACTAGTTTTGCTACACTATTTACATCTTCTCGAGCCTTGTCTCCTACTTGTTCTCTTACACTAGAACCAAAAGTACTATCAACAACAATTTGGGATTTCGATTTTACCTCAACACATGGTTGTAGTTCTTCCTGTTGCTGACCTGATTCTATGCCTTTTTCTCCTTGAGACCCGTGTTGAGAAGAATCACCTACCACGTTGCGTCTAGCCTTGACCAGTTTCCTTGCCATAACCACTGCTCTTTTGCTCATGGTGCGCTTTAGGGTAACGGAAACCTTGAGTTTTGGTGCACTTTGATGTGAGTTGGTTGACACTGACTCTTGGTTAGGGTTTGACATTGTAGGGTTGTAGGTTTTTTCTTTTTGGAGTGAAGAAACGGATTTTAGAGAGAAAGAGTGATTAGGGTTTTCGATTTTAGAGAAGTGTGTTTGATTTAGAAGGAAAGACGGTTTTAGAGTATACGAAAGAGTTTGATCACAAGTGGGAGATGGAAAGACCGACGTGATTGATGGGGAGAGGGAAAACTGAAAAAGGTGACATGTGGTTAGGTTTAAAAGTTCAATTTGAACTCAACCAATGATTGGGCTATTTTTGGGCGGTTAGAGTTATCTACTGGTAAAACAATTATCAAAATAATTTAAATTCATTATTTTTTCAGAAAACAATTTAAATTCATAACACATAGTTTAGGTGCATACCTGAACAGTTGTGCGCATGAATTCTTTTGTTATCTATTAGGTTTTCTTGTAAGTCGGCCTTAGCATCAGGGTACACATTAGCTTCTCCAATCACGTACAAGCTCGTTACCGGTTACACTTTGCATTGTACTTAAGTACAGGGTTAGACTAGAATGAAATATATAAAAAAATATACAAGTATGATAAACCTATACTTAGCCATTTTGGGAAACTGGTGCAACTCAACTCCATCAGTAGAGGTTGGTCCTCCCTAACTCCAGTCTGTTCCTCTCAAAGTGCAAATTGTTCAGTGCTTTTGTAAAAATGTGTGCTATATGATCCTCTGTCCAGCAAAAATTCATAGTGATTAAACCCTTTTCAATATTGTCTGTTAAGAAATGATGCCTAATGTCGATATGCTTGGTTCTCTTATGTTGTTCTGGATTCTTAGCAATATTTACAACACTGGTGTTGTCAGAAAAAATAGCAACTGGGCCACATTTTATTCCATACTCTTCTAGTTGCTGCTTGATCCAAAGAAGTTGGGAACAACATGAAGCTGCAACCACATATTCAACCTCGGTTGTAGATAGTGCTACTGAGTTCTGCTTTTTTGTAGCATAAGACACTAAGCAAGGATCCAAAAAGTGGGCTATTCCAGATGTGCTTTTCCTGTTCACCAGATTACCTCCATAATCTGCATCAACAAAATGAATTAGATCAAAGTTGCTACCTCTATGATACCACAGTCCTAGATCCTGTGTACCCTTCATATATCTCAAAATCGTTTTCATTGCTGTTAAGTGAGACTCCTTGGCTTAGCTTGGAACCTTGCACATAAGCCTACACTGAACATAATGTCTGATCAACTGGCTGTGAGATACAACAATGAACCAATAATTCCTCTATACTTTCTTTCCTCAATAGGTGCACCTATTTAATCCAAATCTAGTTTCATCCCTGGTGCAATAGGAGTATCAATTGTTTTTGCGCCATCCATGTTAAACTTCTGTAGTAGCTCCCTTATGTATTTCTGTTGATGAATCATTGTTCCTTTTGAGCTTTATTTGATCTGACGCCCGAGGAAGAAATTGAGTTCTCCCATCATACTCATCTCGAATTCACTTCCTATGAGTTTTACAAACTCCTTGCATAGGTGATCACAAGTTGCTTCAAAAATAATATCTTCAAGGTACACCTGGATTATCAAGATATCATTCTCTTTCCTTTTCAGTAAAAAGGTATTGTCAATTTTTCCTTTAGTGAACATGTTACCTCTCATACCAAGCTCAAGGAGCTTGTTTCAACCCATATAGCCCCTTGTCCAACTTGTATACATGTTCGGGATGCTTTGGATCTTCAAAACCTAGAGGCTGAATCATATAAACTTCCTCATTCAAGTATCCATTTGGAAATGCACTTTTGACATCCATCTGGTAGAGAGTGAACTCCATGTAGGTGGCAAAAATGATCAACATTATAATGGCCTCCATTCGTGCAACTGGTGCGAAGATCTCCTCATAATCTATCCCTTCTTCTTGGCTATATCATGTACTACCAGTCTTGCCTTGTTCCGGGTGAATGTGCAATGTTCATCAAGCTTCTTCCTGAATACCCATTTTGTACCAATTACACTTTTCTCCTTTGGTCGGAGAACCAGGTACCAAACTTTGCTTTTTTTTTTCAAACTGGTTCCGCTTCTCTTACATGGCTATCACCCAACAACTTTCAATGCTTCTTGTACATTCCTTGGCTCAATGGTGGACAAAAAGGTATAGAAAGCACATAAATTCTTCAGTGCACTTCTGGTCACAGTTCCTGAATTTAAGACTGACACAAGATTGTCCAAAGGATGAGAGCTTTGATGTTTCCAAGGCTTAGGTTGTATTATAGAAGAGCTCCCTTCATTTTGTTGACTTGAGGAATCTCTAGCATGCCCATTTCTAGTTTCTCCAGAAGACATTGTTCCCCCTGTCAGTGTGCCTACTTGTTCACCTTCAACATTGTCTTCGACATTTTTAGCATTGCTTTCTCCAGTTGGTTCCCTCTTGCCAGTCCAATTTCCTGATCTTCATCCTACAAACTTTTCTCAGCTAAGTTGTCAGATTCATAAAAAACAACATGAACACTTTCTTCTACACACATAGTTATTTTATTATACACTTTATAGGCCTTGCTATGAGTGAAGTAACCTAAGAAAATTCCCTCATCACTTTTAGGATCAAACTTGCCTAGAGCATCCTTTTCATTATTGCGAACAAAACATTTGCAACCAAAGGCTCTTAGGTGATTTATGTTTAGTTTCCTTCCTTTCAGTAATTCATAAGAAGTTTTCTCAAGTATAGGCCTAATTGAACACATATTTAACAGATAACAAGAAGTATTCACGGCCTCAGCCCAAAAGCTTTTAGGCAGTCCACTAGAGATTAACGTAGTTCTGGCCATATCCTCAAGAGACATGTTGTTCCTTTCTACTACACCATTTGTTGTGGTGATCTAGGTGCATAGAAATTATAATCTACTTCATGTTTCACATAGTACTAAGCAAATTTGCCATTTTCAAATTCAGTTCCATGATCAGATCTGATAGAATCTAGATGAACCTCCAGTTTTCTTTGGTTCATTTTAATGTGAGCACGAAAGTGATCAAAGGCTTCATCTTTGGATACCAGAAACAAGGTCCAGGTGAACCTAGAAAAGTCATTCACCATGACTAGTACAAATCTCTTTCCTCCCCTACTTCTGACTCTCATTGGTCCACACAAGTTCATGTGCACCAGTTCTAGAGGTCCAGAGGTGCTTACTACCCCCTTTTTTTTAATTTAAAAGAGGACCTAGTATGCTTCTCTCTCACACATGCATCACATATTTTGTCATTGTCAAGTTTAGTGTTAGGTAAGCCTATAACTAGTTCCTTAGTTCTTAACTTGTTCAGTTGGGACAAGCTAAAGTGACCCAGCCTCCTATGCCATAGGAGAGGATCATTATCAAGAACATTCAAGCATGATAAATTTCTTTTAGCTAAAGTTCCTATAGAATTGCCTTATACATATTACTAGCCCTCTTTCCTTGCATGATTATTTCTCCTAATTCCAGATTTTTCACAACACAACCAGCTAAGGTAAAAGTTACCTCGTTTCCATCACATAATTAAGACACACTCAACAAATTGTGTCTAAGCCCATCAACACAATACACATTGTCAATTGCATGGTTAGCAAACTTATCAATCTTACAAATGCCTACAATTTCACCTTTCTTACCTCCTCCGAAGGCCACACTGCCTCCCTGAAATGCTGCAAGTGAGAGAAAGTTTCCTCTGTCACTAATAATGTGCCTAGAACAACCACTATCAAGTATCCAACTTTGGTTGTTTTTCCTCACTCCAGGCCGCATGACAATCCAGAGGTTAGATTTAGGAACCCAGACAAGTTTGGGTCCATTTTTATTTAAAAAAAAGGATGAATTAAACTTCTTTTGGCCCAGTCAGGCAAGATGAATTTTTTTATTCTTTTCAACAACTTGCTTTAAGACTGAGCACCCGGGCTTGTTGTGTCCAGTTTTTTCACAGTGGGTGCACAACAAGTTTTCTGGTAATCCTAAATATTTGCTCTTGGGGTTCCAAACAGATAAGGTTTCCTGCTTCCTAAACTAGTTCTAGTTCTGTTATGTTGATTAAACATCAAACTCATAGCCTCAGAGGAACTGTTCCATTTTTTTAAACTTGGTTAGCTCAAATTCTGCCTTTTCACTTTTATCTTGAAGTTCTTTGTTCTTGTCTGTCAGCTCTAGGACTTCCTGATTGGTTTCCTCATTTTTTCTTCAAGATTCAGTTGTGTTTCACTCATAGGCTGTAACGACCTCAAAATAGTCGTTTCGGAAATCGGGACCTCGATTTACGTATCGACAATCCCAAAAGCTCCGTAAGGTCCATTATGACATGCCTGAAAACTTTTAGCTAAAACGAACTTTGTTAGATAGGTATCGGAGAAAGACATCCGTTTCGGATATTCGTTAAGGCTAAAAGAGGTTCCGGAGCTCGATTTGAGCAAATGAGCTCTGATGTGAAATCTGAAAGTTGCGTTAGGTTCGTATGGTAATTTATGACCTGTAGCAACCTTCAGAAGTGAAAACGGACCTCGTTTGATAGGACTTTTGATAAAGTCTCCGTTGCGGAAGTTTAAAAAGGTTAAAAGAGGTTTTCGAGCTCGATTTGAGTAAATGAACTCCGATGAGAGATCTGAGGGTTCCGTTAGGTTCGTATCGTCATTTGTGACTTGTAGCAACTTTCGAATTTGGATTCCGGGGTCGTTTGATTAAAATTCTCTATTTTGGCGAAAGTCGAAATTTGACCCTTTGCCGTGGGACCCACTTTTTGAGTTCTAGAGATCCGAATTGAGTTCCGTCTTGACGAGCATATCACACAAGTCTTGTATGACTTGTGTACAAAATTTGGAGTCATTCCGAGCTTCGTAGTGTCCCGTTTGGACCCAAAAACAGTGGCTGACCTGGTGCGAAGCCAAAAAGCTGCTGAAATCTGTTTTTTTACCGTTCAGCCGGAAAGAAATCTATTTTTCAGATCAATCCATAAGGAATTAGAAAAAAGTCAAAACATAAAAGTTGTAGCTCTTTGAGTTGTGGTTCTAATGCGACCAATTTCGTATCATTTGGATATTTTTACCAAAAGTTATCTGTATTTTACCGAAAGCTGTCCAGTGAGGTACAATTTGGACAGCATGTGGTACAACTCTTTAAAGCTGCGGGCTACTATATATTCTAGGGCGGGCATTCATTTTTATTTTCATGTTTTGAGCTTCTAAAAGTGATTCCAAGGGGAATTTGAAGTACCAAAATCATTCCTAAACACAAGGTAACTATTCTTACCCATTTTTAACGCTTTAATCCGAGGATCAAAGTGACGATCCTTGGAAAGAGGGTTTGAACCCTAGATTTGTGAAATGGGAAAAATGACCGAGTTGGACTCGGGTATGTACAATAATGGTACTTTTGGACTCGTGGGAGTATGGGGAGTCCGGAAACATAAATTTTATGGGTTTTGGGTACGTCCGACCCGGGGGTATTTTGGTAAATTGCCTCTTAAATTGCGTAAGGGCTTAGAATCCTTTCCTCACATGCTTACAAGTGCGACACTATTTCTTTGGCTCAGAGAGGAGTCTTTCGGAGGCACATCGTTTGGGAAAGGAGGTCGTTCCTTAGCCACTTGAGCCGATTTTGAGGTAAGTGAGACTTGACCTCTATTTTGCTTGCGGATAAGATTTGATCTTGCTAAGTAAGATGTCGAGTACTTAATTGACTAGCATTGTCTAGTAGATAGTATTATGTACTACTCGTTATATTTATACAAAAAGGTGAAGCACAAACGTGACTCGTGTATAGTCGATGTTGTGTGCCGGTGTGTTATTGATATGCTCTAGGGACAGAGGCCGGTGGTGCGTTATGACCTAGAAGCGAAATTTCATCTAGGGACAGAGGCCGGTGGTGCGTTATGACCTAGATGTGGAGACTTATAGGGACAGAGGCTTGTGGTGCGTTATGACCTATAAGTAAAGTTGTTTATAGGGACAGAGGCCTGTGGTGCGTTATGACCTATAAACAAAGCCACACCGGGTGTGTGCTTATGTTATGTGCTAGGTATATCATTACTTATGTGGTATGCGAGATATATCATCGCCATGTTGTGTGTTAATTATATTATTGCTTATGCCATAGTATCAATATAATATTGTATATGCTGCCTATATTATGTATCTTTATATTATTGACCATGTTATGTATTCGCGTATTATTGCTTGTGTTGTTGTATAATTATATTATCGTATGTAATGTTTATGGGTTACTGTAAAGGTGTGGATTATACTTCCGTTATCTGCTTATGCATTATCAAAGACTTGTCCCGAAAGGGTAATTTAGCGGGCCTGTCGATGATCTTACTGGGCTTTGGCTCATAACTTACTGTTTAAATGTGCAGATCCTTCTACTAGTCAGACAGCTGGACTTATCTGATCCGTTCGAGGCTGTGGCTATTTTTGCTTGAGGTGGGCCAACCGCATAGTTCGCGGTGGCGTACCGTCTGATCCACCTTAGTGTTTAGTCGCTTCCTACATCTTGTATTATATATTATATATATCGGATGTCAGAACTCGTAGATGCTCTATTGACACTGTATTTCGGGTGGATGTCTACACCTACATTTTATTGAAATATTTCTATCTAAATTATCATTATGAGTCAGTTTAATTATTCGTGGTTCGCCTAAGGATGTAACACTTAGGTGCCATCACGGCCCCGAAAATTGGGTCGTGACATAGGCAGTTTTCCTAAGGCTTTCTTGGTTTTAGAATTTTCAGATTTAAGTACTTCATTTGAATTTTCCACTTTTAAAACTCTTTCCTCAAGAACAACCTTTTCAATTTCAAGGGTTTTTCTTTGTTGGTTAGAGTTTTCACATTTGGATTTCAGGTCGTCAACAGTTTAAAGTAGTTCCACTTTATCAGCAATTAAAAATGCAAGTTCATCTATCAAAGCAAGCATTAAAATGGTTAATTTTCTCTTAGAGTATGAGTGAAAATTTTTCTTTAATAGTATGGAGACTTACCTCAGAAGAATCATCTTCTAGTTCCCCGTCACTTGTAGCCATGTGGGCTATTTGATCTTGATAGAGAATCTTCAACTGCTCCCAGATCTTTTTTGCAGTAGAACAATCAGCTACCAGTGGATAAATATTAGAACTCAGTCCACAGGTTAGAGCCACTTTAGTTCTAGCATTCTTTTGAAGCTTTTTGTAGTCATCATCTATCAGTCCCACATTTGATTTCACCTCCTTGTTTCCCTCTTCATCAGTCTTGTAGGGAACAAATGGTCCATTTTTTATGATTAACCATAGATCATAACCCTAAGCTTGAATGAACTGCTTCATCTCCTTCTTCCACCACCTATAGTGAGTTCATGTGAACAAGGGGGTAACATCTATGCGTCTGCCTCTTGGAAACCTATCAATAGTTACAACAAGAGCTAAAGGTGCCTGTCTTCAGTGGACTCCTCCTCTTCTTCTTCTTCATTACTAGTGTCTACTTTTTTCTCTGAGCTCGAAAGTTTGCAGGACGGCAATTCTTCTTTTGTCCTTCTGCCTTCTCAACTCGATTCTTCTTCCTCTCAATTTTTCATTGGGACAGTCCTTTGCTGCATGATCCATTTTTCCACACTTGAAGCAACCACTGTAGTTTGGATTATCAATGATACTCTTCTTCCCAGCATAATCACCTTTGCCTTTGGAAGTTGATATGTTCAGCTTCTTCTTAAAGTTGCTAAACAGAATAAGTTCTTCTTCATTCACGTCCTCTGAATCCTCAATAGCCTTCAGTGCAAGACTCTTTTATTTCCATGGTTCCACTTTCACATGGGACAGTTTCCTGAGTTCTCAAGTTTTCAAACTTCTAACCAATTCATTAAACGACAACTTATCCAGCTCTTTGGACTTTATGATGACAGTGACTTTTGAGTCCCATGAGTCGGGCAGAATTCTCAGAAATTTGGTCACCAAATCTTTTTTAGAGAACTTTTTTCCTAACGATTTCAATTCATTTGTTATTATGGTGAGTCGAGTCAACATATCCTGAATACCCTCTTTCTCTCCCATGGAGAATAGTTCAAACTTTCTCATGAGTAGTTCAATTCTGGATTTTTAACCTAGTTGGTTTCCTCATGTGCAACCAACAAAGCATTCCAGATAATCTTAGCCTCATTACATGCGGATATTCGATTATATTCATCAGATCTAAGTCCACAACACATGATTCTTTTGGCTTTTGGATTATTTTCAGTCATTCGAAAATCAGCCTTAACATATATGCTAAGATCTTTAGGAACAGTTACACGTGCAGCTCCTTCACCAGTGGTAGTAGTGGGCACAAGAGGTTCCTGAATGGTTATCTGCCACAGTTGATAATCTTCAGCCAGCAAAAAGTTCTCCATTTTTTCCTTCCACCATCCATAATATTGATTATTGAATTGAGGAGGTCGAGTTATAGATTGTCCCTCAGATATGCCAGGTGGTGCACTCATGATTCAGATCCTTCAAAGATGTTAATCTTTATTGATAAAGACCTGCTCTGATACTATTTATTATAGATGATGCACCCTAAAGTGACACTAGAGAGGGGGTGCATAGTGACACTGTTCAATTTTTAATTCCTTAAAGTGAACCTGGTTCTAAACAAGCAATCATGTAAAATAACACAAGCAATTTTACATGGAAAAATATCCTTGCTCAAGGGAAACCACGACCCGGAGATGAGATTTAAAACCTCTACTAACACACGAGCAAGTTCAGGTTACACCTTATAACCTAGGACTAAACTCTAGTCCCAAGTTCACACAAACTATCCTCTAGTTTATGATAACTCATACTGCAAAGTTTCACCAAAATAACCTAACAAAGTGCTTCACAAAGCTAATACGGTTACACATAAAACTGTTTAACATAAACAACTAATTGAACCAACTATCTAGTATGTCTTCACTCTAAATTAAAAAGTAAAATCGATCTCAGATCTGTAAAATGAATTTCGCCTTTGCTCAATTTGAGTAAATAAATGGACCGGTAATCATTCTCTTGCTTTTATACCTTGGCTTGCTAGGGTTTTCTTCCCTCTCACAAACGCGTGGGAAAAGGATCCTCTAATGATACACTTCCTTATTTGTGTCAATCACAGAATAATGACAAACTCATTCCACAAATAGATATCTGCTCCACTGCAACAACTTTATGTGCACCAACTGCATATTGTTTCCATTAAGTATGCTGCTTGTGTCACTTATATACTTGTCAATCATCAATACCATGCCTCAACATAACTGTTATGGGCATATGATAATGGTTGTACGATAACTGTTACGAATATACGATAACTGTTGTATGATAACTGTTATAGATTCTAGCTATGCCTATAAATAGGTTATTTCAATTGTAAGTTTGTAATCAGTTTGAGGTGAAATAATATATCAGTCTCTCTCTATACAGTTTCTCTATTTTATTTACTTTGCAACTTTTATTTTATAACACTTCTATCTCAAATTTTCATTGTTGGAGGTGGTTGACTACGATAGTTTGGAGTTTTATTAATTAAGTTCTTTATATTTGCTTGTTCAACCTCTCAAACAATTTAATTATTTTGACTACATTAAAGAAAACTTGTCCAAAGAATCAATTGGGAATGTTAGAACCAAGACATGTGTCATCCTACTTAAGGAGGTCTCTTCCCCTTTTATGAGTTAGGTCATAAGTTTATGTAATATTTACATATTAAAGATGTTATAGTTTCCCAAGTTAAATCACTCACAAAAACATGATGATGATGATGATAATAAGAATAATAAGAACAACATTAATGATAATAATAATAACAACAATATACGATAACTGTTATATGATAACTGTTATAGATTCTAGCTATGCCTATAAATAGGTCATTTCAATTGTAAGTTTGTAATCAGTTTGAGGTGAAATAATATATCAGTCTCTCTCTATACAGTTTCTCTATTTTATTTACTTTGCAACTTTTATTTTATAACACTTCTATCTCAAATTTTCATTGTTGGAGGTGGCTGACTACGATAGTTTGGAGTTTTATTAATTAAGTTCTTTATCTTTGCTTGTTCAACCTCTCAAACAATTTAATTATTTTGACTACATTAAAGAAAACTTTTCCAAAGAATCAATTGGGAATGTTAGAACCAAGACATGTGCCATCCTACTTTAGGAGGACATGTGCCATCCTACTTTAGGAGGTCTCTTTCCCTTTTATGAGTTAGGTCATAAGTTTATGTAATATTTACATATTAAAGATGTTATAGTTTCCCAAGTTAAATCACTCACAAAAACATGATGATGGTGATAATAAGAATAATAAGAACAACATTAATGATAATAATAATGAGTATCAAAATGATAATTTTAGGAATTTTAGTTAACTGTAAATATCAATTAAGTTTGTTCTGGTCTAATAGATTTTGATTATCACAACAATTGTACATATAGAGAAATACGTTCATGCCTATTCCATGCAGGCTAACAAGCACTTCACTGGTTTGTCTCCTACTTAAACTACTGACATAATACAAGCTGGATAACATGATGGAAGGGATTGATCAAAGAGAATCCAACGGGGTTGTCCATGGTGCACCATGTTTCATGGGACCTGTGTGTTTGTTAATTTCTGTTTATCACTTGCATCCATATTTTCTTCTTATTATACTTATAACTATTTGATATTTGATATGCAATCGCTTGATTGAAGGTAAAGGTCATCTACCCGCTACGCTAGTGATATATTTTCTTCTTGTTTGTTTTGGCTGAGAGAAATGTTGGAGAAATTAAGTGGCCGTTTGGCCATAGATTTGAAAAAATATTTGAAAAAGAGTTTTTGAAGTTGAGTTAAAAAATGGTATTTGGAAGTTGAAGTAGTGTTTGGACATAAAATTCACTTGAAAAAAAGTTGAAGTTTTGTGAGTAGACAAAAAAGTAGTTTTTGGAAAAACTTGAAAAAGTGGTCAAAAGCACTTTTTGGTTTTTCAAAAACTGTTTTTGAAAAAATCTCCAAAAATTAACAGTTTTTCATGGACAAACATGTTTTTCAGAAACTTTTTGAAAAAAAGTGAAAAATAATTCATGGACAAATGGGTTTTAAGAAAAATAGACACCAATAATAATAATTTCCTCGCATAAAATCCAAATACTGCAAAGAACCTCTAGAAAGTTAGAAAACTAAAAGAGGGACTGGAGTAGAAATTAAAGTTATTCTCTCACTAGGTGTGTGGCTAACATTGACCCCCTCCATCTTCTCACCATTCCAAATTAAATAAGAAGCTTACATAGTTTCTCAATTGAGAATATAATACTTTCTAATTGTACTCTAAATTTCAATTAAATGAAATGATTGGCTAAATTTCAGAATATTTTTTAATCCTATGAAGTTCTCATATATTTTTATTTCAATTTATCACAATTAAAAAATTAACACAACTCACGCATTTATTAGTTTAGTATATAAGTAATTCTTTAACAAGTTGATTACTTTATGAATAAAGATCACACTTCTAAGTTCTAATTTATAAAAATATACAAGTGAGCAACTAATTTTTGAATTTCCATTTGACACTACTTGATACACCTACTTGAAGAGAGAAACTACACTTAATCAAATGCAAAGAAGAGTTGGCTCATCTGCACCTAAGAGTTGTGGCTTAATAGTAAAAACAATAAGTATATTATATCACTACTAGAAAAATACTAAAAAGCTATAGAATGGTTGGTGAGGGAACTCACTCGCCAACAACTTAGCGAGTGACTTCCCTCTCCAATCAAAATTTTGCAGTAGAAAACAGTTAAAATAAATTAAATTAAAATAGTTGGTGAAAAAATTCCTTCTCCAACTAAAAAGTAAAAAAGGTGTCAGGTGCTGGAGAAGGAATTCCGTCGTCAATCACCTAACTATTTTTTTCACTTTTTGATTGGAGAAGGAATTCCATCTCCAACCCTAACAAGTGTATTACATACATATTTTTACATCAAAGCTTCAGTATACATATTTGAAACGACCTCGGTGTCGTTTCGGAAGTTATGACTTCGATTGGCATGCTGATAATTTTAAAAAATTCGTAAGGTCCATTGAGACTTATCTGTAAATTTGAGCTAAATCAGACCTCGTTGGGTAGGCATCGGAAGAAGGTTTCAGTTTTTATTGTTGATAAATACTAAAAAGATATTTTCGAGCTCAGTTTTGGTAAACGAGCTCCGATTCAAAATCCAAAAGTGCCGTTAGGTTCGTATGATTATTTGTGACTTTTGTGCTTTTTCGAAAGTGAATTTCGAGGTTGTTCGGCTAGTTTCCGCTAAAATACCGAAAATTAAATAATTTGACCTTTCACATCTCTTCACTACTACAAGTATGTAACAGATCGTTGCTTAATGCTTCTACGTACTTCATTTAACATTCGAGGACGAATGTTCCTAACGGGGGAAGATTGTTACATCCCGTATGTCCAAAGTGAGGTATATCCTTCTAATGACATATTAAGAATGATCTGAGTGAGTTTAAAAGTCATAATATGACCATATATGATGTTTTTATTTTGAACATAAATTTTGGGAAAATTCGGATTTAAGTTACGAAAAAAAACGACTAAGGAATCGCCTTGTAATGAAGCTTTTTCAGCAATTAATTTCATGTGTTATATGAAGTCTTTTGGGGACATATTATATACCAAATTGAAGCTCTTGGAGTGTAGTTTCTAAAATTTTTTATAGTTTGTTCATACAACCTATGGATAAAACGATATGAGCATCAGAAATCAGGCCAGAAAAAGGGACATAAGCGCAAAAGAGGACTAAAACTGAAATGTTTCGAGTATAAAAGGAAAAAATGCCTTCTTTTTCGTTATTTCAAGAATATAAACGATAGAAACAGTGCTCCCATGAAGGTTAAATCCACTTTTATGATTTTGAAGGAAGGACGCCAATCGTAACTCGAAATTGAAGACAGATTGCATCAAAACGCTCTACGCGATTAAGGTAACGTTATGCTACCTTCAATTTCATCTATAGCTTGAGTTTTAGAATTATTTCATGGCTAAGTAAAGTACCTAAATGTTGTATTATAGCTTGTTTAAGCTTTAGAAGGTATTGAATTCAAGGAAAACAAGGTTTAGAAGCAAGAAACATCAAAGGTATGTAAGACTAAACCTTTCTTTTGGCAAGGCATGCATCTTTTAGCTTTTGAAGCTTATCTTAGTTCTAAACTTAGTTTTTCTTGTGAGAAAATTGTATGGTATCAAGGAAACCTTGTATATACTTAATTTGGTACTAAAATCCAAGGTGAAAGACGTCCAAATCAACAAGATAAAACGTTTCAAAATCTGGAAATTATTTTGATCTTTGGACAGTTGTTAGTATATTGATCATAACTCCTTGTACAAAAATTGATATTTAGATTCTTTAAGAATCCCCATAACCCTAAGACATATATCTAAAACTTTCATGAAGACTATGAAGTCTATAACTTTGATCTACACTCTGGAAATTAGGTTGAAAATCAGGACAGTGGTGTTGTCCAGAAATTCTACCTGCGGATTTGTTATGTCATCCAGTTGTCTCATCTTTTTATCCATTTAACATGTTTATGTTATCAGTTTATCCGTGTATCCATCCCGTGTGTAGTATAGTGCTGGTTCTGTTTTGCGGATCATCCAGTTTCAGGGGAAACTATGCCGAAAATTTTATGAAAATTCAAAGAGTTGGACAAATTCTGAGTACTAGGTTGTGTCTATAATTCTATCCAGAGTTTTCTTCTCATTCCATTGAGTCCATATCTATTGCTGCCACATGTGTTATACCTCATACATGCTTATATTTATATTGTGATCATGTTATGTGTGATTTGGAGTCCCTCATAGAGGCTGTACATTGGACACACAGTCCGGTCGCGTGGGTATCAGGTTCCTAACCGGATTACCCTAAGATATGGGGAATGAAGCCTTTAGCCTTATTTGATATCATTTTCTGCTAATTGAATACAACAGGATCGTTTGGCAGTGAATCCAAAGGATAAAGCAGTTGTTGAGTAACGGAGCTAACTTTGTAACAAGGTAAGTGTTTATATCCATTTCTTTGGAGGCACCTGGCCTCGTGGATTTTCGACCACGTGTTTCTTACGTGTGTAGCTGCCGATAGGCGTACTCATTACGCCTTAGCTTTGGATTTATATTCTATATTATATGTTATGTCCTGTTATTGGTATTGCATTGAGAATCTGAGTATTGTACTTTGGCTGTGAGTTGGTATATATTTTCCAGCTGTCGATGAGAGTCTCGCACTGGTGATGGGTTATTATTGCATCATGTTGCATTCGTATGCACATTGCATCATATTGAGGGTAGGAGGATTCCGCCCTCGGAGCAGGAGGATTCCGCTCCATTGCATCATATTGAGGGTGGGAGGATTCCGTCCTCGGGGCAGGAGGATTCCGCTCCATTGCATCATATTGAGGGTAGGAGGATTCCGCCCTCGGAGCAGGAGGATTCCGCTCCATTGCATCATATTGAGGGTAGGAGAATTCCGCCCTCGGAGCAGGAGGATTCCGCTCCATCTATTTGGCACATATGACACCATTGCATCATACTGCATTCATCCCATTTCATTGCACCGCGTGCTGACTATTGTGTGACTATCATGCTGTGTTTTGTGTATGCGGTATGTATACCATATTGTGGACATATTTCAGTTTGTCTATATATTTCTTGCTCGTATTCTGAGTTGCGGGGATCGGGTTGCACGCCGCAGCGGTATAAATATACGGATCGGTTTGCACGCCGCAACGGTGTAAATATATGGATCGTGTTGCACGCCGCGACAGTATGAATATATGGATCGGGTTGCACGCCGCAACAGGATGTATTTCTGATTGTTGATATGTTCGGGATACCTATATGTTCTGGCTATCTTACGTTCTGGCTATTTTACGTTCCTGGTTTTAATGAGTTTGTGATTCCATACGTGTTTCTAGTTATTATTTGGCTCTGCCTTTTCATAATTTAAATAAGAGGAATTTTGTTTATCTGTTTCTTTTATCCCTGGCTAGCTATCCTATTCTTTGAGGTGGCTAGTCTGCCCCACTTATTGAGTCCTTTTGACTCACCCTTGTTTGTTGTTTGTTTTTGTCTATCTATTTCGTTTCGGCAGGTTCGCTCCAGGATTGAATTCGCCACGTTGTGAAGGAGCGAAGACGACTTCAGCTGTCAGGGTAAGCCAGCTTTTATTCCGGATGGCCACCAGTTTTATGTTTATTATTTCAGTTGCATATTGCTCCCTTCAGGAGGTATTTGTCTTCTTCTGTACTCTTAGATGTATAGTTTGGATAACCCTAAACCTAGTATGTTGGGTAGTCAGCTGTAATTTCTTTTGTACAGCTTAGAGGTATCAGTATGTGTGTGTTTTTGTTTTAAGTCTTGCCTTTATTTATGAATTGTTATATTTATTTTCCGAATTAAATTAGTAAGGGTTCGCCCGACTGGTCTAGGGGAGGATGTCGGGTTTCCTTGGATGTTGTTTTTATTAAGAATCAGTTGCGGTAGAGGAGTGAGCTTCTGATATGATTTATTCCTGGCATTTATTATGACCCTACTAGTTTATCTGGTTTAAATGTGAGAGATTTGTGAGTGAGTATCGGTATTGTTTGCTTGGCATCTTGTTGTGCCTCATTCTGTTATAATGCCAAGTCAGTCTATCTCTTTTTGGAACTTAGTGTCGGTAGGATGATGGGATTCTTATCCGTCACCATCAGAAAGTGTCTTATCCGTCAACATCAGAAAGTGTCATTACTTCTTTCGGTGTAAAGTGGTTAGTAAGTAATACTCGATCTATGTGTCTCCTCTTGGTTCGAGACGCTAGTAGAGTCATGTTATTCTACAAGTTTGTCTCGGTATAAAAGGGTTTTCTAGTAAATTGCCGGAGTTTCCTTTTTATAGGAAGGTTAAATTGACATAGATTTTGTTCCATAAAGCTCATTCAATGTCTATTTCTTCAATTGCGATTCTTCAGTTAGCCTGACTCATAAATAGTCTAGCTCTGGTAGCCAAGAAAATAAGAAGATGAGCTTCCTGAAGCTCTAATTATTTCTATCCTCGGTCCATTTCCATTTCTTCTTCGTCCGGCACTAGTGAGCTTGGGCGGTTGGTAGCTGCTTGTGATGTTCCCTGTGTTGAGCCAGAGTACGTGTTATTGTAGCCGGATAGGCGCATTGTTGTTTTTCAAGGCTACTAAGGGTAATGAGAGGCGTCATTTGACCTTTGATTTGATCCATCATGCGATGATGCTTATGGAAAAGGTATGGAGTTGTGAACTCGAGGGTTGCAGCTGTTTGGCAACTCGAGAGAGTAATTTGGTAGCTCAGGTCTGAGTTGCGTTCTCTATTTAGCTAAGTCTTCCTTAATCCAGCAAGTTGTGCGAGGATGACTATTTTTATTCAACTTAGTTGTATGAGCTGAAGCTCTACGTGGAGGAGCCTTCCTCCAATAATGAATATAAATATTAAATCTCTAAGGCGTTGCTGAAGCGTAAGCTACTTCTTTGTTTCATCGACTTGTTCTATATCGAAAAGTATATCGATGAGGTGATTCACCAGCAGAATCATGTTAATCCATCCAGAGTTTCGTATATCTTTGCCTTGAGAATGTAGAACTCTCCTCTCGTGATCGAGGAAGGGTCAGTTTAGTCAAAATAAGCTGGACAATGGTGTTATCATATTATCAAGATATGTTTTATTCAAAGAGTTCGGTGCACGTGTTATAATTCTAATCCTGTAATCAGGAAATAATGCCCGTGGAGTAAGCACTTGAAGGTCGTGCAAGTCCTCTTGTTATCCGTGCGAATTTTTCTTTAGACTTAGGCTCGTTCGAGGACGAACGAGAGTATGAGTGGAGGAGAATGAAACGACCTCGGTCAGTCGTTTCGGAAGTATTCGTAAGGTCCATTGAGACTTATCTGTAAAATTTGAGCTAAATCAGACCTCGTTTGGTAGGCATCGGAAGAAGGTTTCAGTTTTTATTGTCGATAAATACTAAAAAAGAGATTTTCGAGCTCGGTTTTGGTGAACGAGCTCCGATCCAAAATCCGAAAGTGCTGTTAGGTTCGTATGATTATTTGTGACTTTTGTGCTTTTTCGAAAGTGAATTTCGAGGTTGTTCGACTAGCTTCCGCTAAAATACCGAAAATTAAATAATTTGACCTTTCACATCTCTTCACTACTACAAGTATGTAACAGATCGTTGCTTAATGCTTCTACGCACTTCATTTAACATTTGAGGACGAATGTTCCTAACGGGGAAAGATTGTTACACCCCGTATGTCCAAAGTGAGGTATATCCTTCTAATGACATGTTAAGAATGATTTAAGTGAGTTTAAAAGTCATAATATGACCATATATGATGTTGATATTTTGAATACAAAGTTTGGGAAAAATTGGATTTAAGTTACGGAAAAACCGACTAAGGAATCGCCTTGTAATGAAACTTTTTCAGCAATTAATTTCATGTGTTATATGAAGTATTTTGGGGACATATCATATACCAAATTGAAGCTCTTGGAGTGTAGTTTATAAAACTTTTTATGGTTTATTCATACAACCTATGGATAAAAAGATATGAGCATCAGAAATCAGGCCAGAAAAAGGGACATAAGCGCAAAAGAGGACTAAAACTGGAATGTTTCGAGCATAAAAGGAAAAAATGCCTTCTTTTTCGTTATTTCCAGAATATAAACGATAGAAACAGTACTCCCATGAAGGTTAAAGCCACTTTTATGATTTTGAAGGAAGGACGCCAATCGTAACTCGAAATTGAAGACTGCGTCAAAACGCTCTACGCGATTAAGGTAACGTTATGCTACCTTCAATTTCGTCTATAGCTTGAGTTTTAGAATTACTTCATGGCTAAGTAAAGTACCTAAATATTGTATTATAGCTTGTTTAAGCTTTAGAAGGTGTTGAATTCAAGGAAAACAAGGTTTAGAAGCAAGAAACATCAAAGGTATGTAAGACTAAACCTTTCTTTTAGCAAGGCATGTATCTTTTAGCTTTTGAAGCTTTTCTTAGTTCTCAACTTAGTTTTTCTTGTGAGAAAATTGTATGGTATCAAGGAAACCTTGTATATACTTAATTTGGTACTAAAATCCAAAGTGAAAGACGTCCAAATCAACAAGATAAAACGTTCTAAAATCTGGAAAATTGTTTTGATCTTTGGACAGTTGTTAGTATATTGATCATAACTCCTTGTACAAAATTGATATTTAGATTCTTTAAGAATCTCTAGAACTCTAAGACATATATCTAAAACTTTCATGTAGACTATAAAGTCTATAACTTTGATCTACACTCTGGAAATTAGGTTGAAAATCAGGACAATGGTGCTGTCCAGACATTCTACCTGCGGATTTATTATGTCATCCTGTTGTCTCATCTTGTTATCCATTTAACATGTTTATGTTATCAGTTTATCCAGGTATCCATTCCCGCATGTAGTATAGTGCTAGTTCTATTTTGCGGATCATCCAGTTTCAGGGGAAACTCTGCTGAAAATTTTATGGAAATTCAAAGAGTTGGACAAATTCTGAGTACTAGGTTGTGTCTATAATTCTATCCAGAGTTTTCTTCTCATTCCATTGAGTCCATATCTATTGTTGCCACATGTGTTATACCTCATACATGCTTAATTTATATTGTGATCATGTTATGTGTGATTTGGAGTCCCTCATAGAGGCTGTACATTGGACACACAGTTCGGTCGCGTGGGTATCAGGTTCCTAACCGGATTACCCTAAGATATGGGGAATGAAGCCTTTAGCCTTATTTGATATCATTTTCTGCTAATTGAATACAACAGGATCGTTTGGCAGTGAATCCAAAGGATAAAGCAGTTGTTGAGCAACGGAGCTAACTTTGTAACAAGGTAAGTGTTTATATCCATTTCTTTGGAGGCACCTGGCCTCGTGGATTTTCGACCACGTGTTCCTTACGTGTGTAGCTGCCGATAGGCGTACTCATTACGCCTTAGCTTTGGATTTATATTTTATATTATATGTTATGTCCTGTTATTGGTATTGCATTGAGAATCTGAGTATTGTACTTTGGTTGTGAGTTGGTATATATTTTCCAGCTGTCGATGAGAGTCCCGCGCTGGTGATGGGTTATTATTGCATCATGTTGCATTCGTATGCACATTGCATCATATTGAGGGTAGGAGGATTCCGCCCTTGGAGCAGGAGGATTCCGCTCCATTGCATCATATTGAGGGTGGGAGGATTCCGTCTTCGGGGCAGGAGGATTCCGCTCCATTGCATCATATTGAGGGTAGGAGGATTCCGCCCTCGGAGCAGGAGGATTCCGCTCCATTGCATCATATTGAGGGTAGGAGAATTCCGCCCTCGGAGCAGGAGGATTCCGCTCCATCTATTTGGCACATATGACACCATTGCATCATACTGCATTCATCCCATTTCATTGCACCGCGTGCTGACTATTGTGTGACTATCATGCTGTGTTTTGTGTATGCGGTATGTATACCAAATTGTGGACATATTTCAGTTTGTCTATATATTTCTGGCTCGTATTCTGAGTTGCGGGGATCGGGTTGCACGCCGCAACGGTATAAATATACGGATCGGTTTGCACGCCGCAATCTGTGTAAATATATGGATCGGGTTGCACGCCGTGACAGTATGAATATATGGATCGGGTTGCACGCCGCAATAGGATGTATTTCTGATTGTTGATATGTTCGGGATACCTATATGTTCTGGCTATCTTACGTTCTGGCTATTTCACATTCCTGGTTTTAATGAGTTTGTGATTCCATACGTGTTTCTAGTTATTATCTGGCTCTGCCTTTTCATAATTTAAATAAGAGAAATTTTGTTTATCTGTTTCTTTTCTCCATGGCTAGCTATCCTATTCTTTGAGTTGGCTAGTCTGCCCCACTTATTGAGTCCTTTTGACTCACCCTTATTTGTTGTTTGTTTTTGTCTATCTATCTCGTTTTGGTAGGTTCGCTCCAGGATTGAATTCTCCACGTTGTGAAGGAGCGAATTCGCCACCAGTTTTATGTTTATTATTTCAGTGGCATATTGCTCCCTTTAGGAGGTATTTGTCTTCTTCTGTACTCTTAGATGTCTAGTTTGGATAACCCTAAACCTAGTATGTTGGTAGTCAGCTGTAATTTCTTTTGTACAGCTTAGAGGTATCAGTATGCCTGTGTTTTTGTTTTAAGTCTTGCCCTTATTTATGAAGTGTTATATTTATTTTCCGAATTAAATTAGTAAGGGTTCGCCCGACTGGTCTAGGGGAGGATGTCGGGTGCCCGCACGACCTAACCGGATTATGGGTCGTGTCAATATTTTTCCCATTTTTACTTCAGACCCCATTTTCTCAGCCTCCCTCCCTCCGCCCTGCTACAGCGGCAACACCCCAGGCATAATGAAAATTGTACTTGTAATTTAAAAACAGATGCTAAAAGGCAAGGTCTGCATTTCTAATTTTCTATGTTATTATTTTACTGATTGCAGTCATTTAGCTAGTAAATGCCATTATTTGTTCATGATTGACACAAGCACTACTGTGTTATTCTTAAGATATCCGCTTTTTGGATTTTCTACTAAACTTTTGGCTTACTTTTGTGCTATCGTATGAACATAGCTGTAGCTATTTGTATTTGTACCAGCACATGGAGGTCTTGTTGACATGTAAGTCTCTTTGAAACTGCTAATTTTTTTTGGAACTGCTTAATTTTGAATTATATATGTTAGATTAGTGGTATTAAATTTCTTTATGGATAAAGCAAGCGGTGGAGGTGGATTTTGGTTTTTTGTTGAATGTGAAGCTTAAACTGGTTCTGGAACGAAATATGAAAGCCATACTTTTTTGATGAGAAGTTTACACAAGTGATGCTGTGAAAAACGATGCTTAAGATTTATGTATACACAAGTAAAGGTTTAATGCTTCTTGCTCTTCTTCTTCTTCTTCTTCTTCTTCTTCTTCTTCTTCTTCTTCTTCTTCTTCTTCTTCTTCTTCACCTACACCACAAAATGAAAAAATTATATATGAAATTATTTTTCTGGAGAGGGAATTCCGTCTCTAAACACTAAAAATAATTTCTACAAATAATGCTGGAGAGAGAATTCTGTCTCCAAGCAGTAAATTAATTATTTTGCTAGAGAGGGAATTCCGTCTCTAAACACAATCTGACATAATCAGTAGTTGCAGTTACTTTTTGAATTGGCGACGGAATACGCTCTCTGGCTTGATCAACGACGCGCCAAATAGTGAAGGTCGCACAGAGACAAAATTCTCTCTCTAAACTCCTTTTAGAGCAGGAATTCCGTCTCCAAACTGAGTCGCAAAATACTCTTTTTCTAGTAGTGTATTACTAAAAGAAGACTTGCTCGTTTCTTTTTCTTAGATGAACTATTTCATACAATTGTTGTGTTTGGACATTAATTTCATTTGAAAAAGTTGAAGTTTAGATTAAGTAGAAACAATTATTTCACTTGAAAGGCTGTTCAAATCTATTTCTTAAAATATAATATTGTAATATAAGTTAAAGTTACCTTAAAATTTAAAAGTTGAAGTTGAAGTTGAAATGTCGAACCAAATAATTAAACAAATTTTTTTCAATATCCTAAAATACTATCTTGGACGATGGTTTTGTAATGCAAATTACTCTCTTATTTCTTTCTTGTCGACTGAAATTTTAAATTGAAAAGTCATACATTTAACACTTGGCAGCAAAAATAACTACATGAAAGATAACGGTCCAAAGAAAATGACATGAGATCTAGTAGTCCTAAGAAAATGTTGACCCTTCTCCTTTTCTTTCCTTGTCAAAGCATATCACCAAATTAAAAATACTTAAATAAAAAAGATATACTAATTTAAATTTTTTCTCCTCCGTTGCATTTTGTTTGTCCGATTTTTCTTACTAATCCGTCCTAAAAAGATTGTCATATCTATACTTACCTTCTAATTTACTCACTTGCATCCACATAAATATTTCTATCTTATTTTAGACAATAAATTTTAAAATGTTCATTCTTTTATTAAATTTTATATCAAGTAAAATTATGACAAATAAAGTGAAACGAACAGTTATTATAAAAAAACAAATTGAGACATAAATAGTTGTACCATAAAGTTAGAAAAATGGTGATATTTGTGAATCACCCTACACCAATAAGAAAGTAGAAAAAGGTGTAAGATTCTACCTGACAAATTCTGTCCCTTTTCTTCTGCAGAATTTTAGATTTCTGTTTTACAAATATATTGTTGAGTTTTCTTGAACTTCTCAATTCTCATAATTTCCCACTTTCAGGTTCTTACTTTATTTCACAACCCCACCATTTTTTTATTTAAAAAGATTTAATTTTTATTGTTAATTTGGTAACCATTTTGGTTTTTCTTGAATTAGCTTTATGATTTGCATGGTTTGTTCTGAATTGCATTATAAGTTGTTGTTTGGATATGTTATGATCTTCTTGCAATAGCCAGATCTTACAACGACGACATAGATGTACTAGAACGTACCCTACCTCGAATTTCGAGTGAGGTAGAAAGGCTATTTCTAATAGACCCTCGGCTCGAGAAAAACAGATCTTGTTTCCTGATATATTTGTTTTGGTTGGTCTTTCTGCATGAGCCTGATATTGACAACTTTATTTATTGAAACAAATAAAATTTTGGTTGGAGTTTGAAGCATAGGTGGATCTAGAGCTGGCAAACGGGCGGGTCGGATTGGATATGGGCTGGTAAAAAATGGATAAGAAAAAAATGGATAATTATCCGACCCGCCCATATTTAATGCGGATAAAAAATGGGTTGAGTGATGGATAACACGGTTATCCATATTATCCGCGGCTTTTTTCACTATAAAGTACTTCCTCAATCCTATTTTGTTGGTCGTAGTTTTGATTTTGAGGGTCAAATGAGTTTTTTAACCACAATATTCTTATGTATCTTTTAAGTATTTTGAAAAGTAATTTATTGCGACTTCTAGTACATTTTTTTTTATTTTTTAAATATGTCAAATTCACAGTCAAATTTAAAAAGTTTGGCTCTTGAATTAGTAGTATGACAAACAAAGTGAGACGGATATAGTAATAATGTTTACCAAGTTAATTTTAATACCCCAACCTTACCCCCACTTCAACCCACCCTCATCGCCACCCCACCTATGTTTTGGGTTTGATAAATAAACCAGCTATTGTATTTTGTTGTAATTGTATGAACTGTACTTCTATAGCCCATTTAATATTTTGGATAATCTGTTAAGCTCATTGCTTCATATAATAGACGTGATCTGGAACTCTTTAACCGTTTTCATGAGCTTTCATCTTGTCAGAGAGTAGGGGTGGGGTAGGGTAAAGGGGTGGGGGTGGAGTTGAGTAAGGAGTTTGGGGTGCGGGTGTGGTGGTTAGTAGGGAAGAGGGTGGGGGTGGGGGTGGGGGTAGGGTTATGGGGTACGGGTGATAGTCTTGGAAGAGGTTTACAAAGTGACTGAGGGTAATGGACTAATGGTGATGGTTCATTCTTGACCCATTGGTTAACCATGGTTATCCATTTTTTAAAGCGGATAATATGGATATAATCCATATTTTATCCACTTTAAATAATTCAATTATCCGACCCATTTTTAAGCTGATAATTTGGATGGATAATTGAGAATTTTATCCATCTTGCCAGCTCTAGGTGGATCTAACATTTAAAGAAAGTAAAATTTAGTGTAGGAATGGTCAATTACACATATACATTATTGATCTCTGTTTAATTTTGGGTTGTTTGCTTTTCTTGAGCCGAGGGTCTATTGGAAAGGTAAGGATAAGGGATGCGTACACCCCACCCTCCCCAGACCCCACTTGTGGGAATTGGGGTTATACTGGGTATTGTTGTTGTTGTTGTTGTTGTTGTTGTTGTTGTTGTGGTTGTTTAATTTTGAGTTGTTGTAGGCAAGCATCTTTTGCATTCTTGACCCCCATTACGTGATTTGGTCTTTTGTTAATTGGCCATTCCGTCTAGTTTGATCCTTTTATGCATAACCTATTGTAGTTAACATGTTGGTTATTCTGAATTCACATTGATATGGAGATCATATATAGCAAATCAAATTCCTGAAGTTATCTTTTTTCCATGTTTTGCTTGGTGTTTGTTGTGTCTGTTTATTCGGCGTTCTTGATTTCGGATCAATTTTGGGTTGTTATAGCAATAAAATTTGCATCTTGGGTACTTTTGTCCCTCAACATATGAAATTTGGCTCTTCCTCTACATGTTTATTAATTGACCATTCCGTCTACTTTGATCCCTTAACCTGCATAACCTACTGTACTTAGATGTTATTTTTCTGATTTCGTATTGAAATAGTTGTTATGATGGGCATGCCTTATTCCTACAACTTACATTTCTTCTTTTGGTTCAATGGTTGTTGCTCTTTATTGCAGGGCCTCTCTTCCTCCTTTGCAGAAGAGGTCCACGAGGACCTTGAGAAGTTAGAGGGAGGAGGCCAATGGATTTTGAAAGCAATAGCTGGATTGGGGAAAGGCTGTGTTACTACCCCAGGCTTTTTGGCGGAGTCATGCTGACTGCAGCCTTGCTCGGGGTGTCTACTAGCTATTTTACAGGGATCAGTGTTCCTACTCTGCCCTACACCGATCTGAGTGTCTTTCGTAAAAAGAAGCGCGGGAAGAAGCGTATTCGTGTCTATATGGATGGGTGCTTTGACCTGATGCATTATGGCCATGCGAATGCGATTAGACAAGCAAAAGCATTGGGAGATGAGTTAGTAGTTGGAGTTGTTAGTGATGAAGAAATTGTAGCTAATAAGGGTCCACCAGTTTTATGCATGGAAGAAAGGTGAGTTTGATTAGTTGCTACATCTTTCACCGATTAGATTCTTAAAATTTGTTTATGTTATCTGCAACATATCTTGTACAGCAAATTTAATGCGTCATGCTGCTTGATGCTTAATCTATTTAAATGGTTCCATAGAGAGCTGTACTTTTCATATCTAACTTAGGAATGTTAGCGTCACCTATAAGTCACGTGAAGGTAAAACCTAAAGACGCCATGGACAAGAGAACATACACTATAGTCTCTGTTCTCCACCGTGCCTGAGTAGGATAGGTGAAGGACGAAGTTTGGTTGCTAAAACTGTTTTGATAAAATGTGATAAGTTTGTTTTGATCAAATGTGATAAGTTTGGTGACATGGACTACCATTTCTGAGAATTATAGAATGCATGAGCCAATGCAGTTCTTAAGAGGGGTCTTGGTAAAAGTGGGTATTGCTTTGGGGGTAATCTCACATTTTATGTAGGATGACGTCCTATAGGCTTGTCAATAACGATATGTTATCATGACTGGATGTGTTAATCTAGGACGAACTAATTCAAGTCCTCATATACTTTTTATAATCCATATAACATCTTGGTTATCAAAAGTATCTTTCAAAATTCCAATTGAGTCAAAGTGAGCTAAATATCGTGAAATAATGACATAATTAAAAACTCATGACGTTGTTTGCCTTGTGTACTGGGCCTTTGGCAAAGGTGCAACTGAGACAATGACAATGGATTTGCAAATCCTCTTGGAGATCTAATTAGGTTAATGGTGTCTGGCCCAGGACCTAAGTTGATATCTGACCTATTACCAGCACTGTCCATGGAAGTTTTGACCTTGCTATTCTTGATGAGCCTAAGCAACTTCTTTGACACAAAGTAGATTATGGATAACAAAATTCTTGAAAGTAAGTTATCCCTCAATTCATGCCTATGGACTCTTACATGTTCTTTGTGTAAACATGTAAATGTCTAGAAGTTCAAATATAAATTAGGATTCAATTCATTTCTTAAAAAAGAATATAGTGCCACTTATTCATGTCTTCTTTATGTGATGTTATTTTGTTTCATCAATTCAACTGTTTCAGTTTTTCTTGACCTTAATATGCCGTCTGATTTGAGATCCTTTGCAGACTTGCCCTTGTTAGTGGGTTGAAATGGGTGGATCAAGTAATTCCCAATGCTCCTTATGAAATTACTGAAGATTTTATGAACCGTCTATTCAATGAGCATAAGATTGACTACATTATACATGGTGATGACCCCTGTCTACTACCAGATGGAACTGATGCTTATGCCCTAGCAAAGCAAGCTGGTCGCTACAAGCAGATTAAACGCACTGAAGGTGTCTCCAGCACAGACATTGTAGGTACTATATTTCTCCTATTCTAGTTCAGCTTAAGGTTTGATGTGTAAGCATAATCACCCAACCTTTTATGCTAGTAGAGCTAATATTTTCCAGAAATATGCCTTATTTCTGTGGTTGAAGTGATCCTTTATGTTCTGTATGAAATGGAACCCGCCTCCCCCCTTCAGATAGTTTGATCGGAAAGTCTTTTCTCTCCAACCCTTTCATACATGTGTATATAATGTACAGAGGCATTTACTTTTCAATTTCTTCCCTCCTCTCCTTCTTCTGTTGCCGGCCTCTTTTGATGGTTCTCCGACTGTTAGCTATCCAGGATGCTATTTATTAGACTGTGTAGCTGATAATATCAGAAGGCTCATGTTTAGTGGTTCTTCAGAATGGAGAATCCTTCTATAATCAAATGATTTTCCCAAGTCTAGGCTAGACTGTCTAGCAAATGACAATAAGTCAAAGAGAATGTTCAGTAAACATCCTAGAGAAAATGAAGGAAGCAATTGTTTCCAGGAATCACATACTAAGAGCGATGAATATGTTTTTGTTTTGTTCATATGTTTTCGAATCATGTTTTGTAGGAAGGATTCTTTCATCTGCTAAAAGTATTTCTCAAGATTGCTCCAAATCATCTCACCCTGGTGAAGCTGATAAGATGAACAGTGTACATGCTGAGGAAAAATTGGCCAAGATCAATCACATATCTCGTTTTCTGCCCACATCTAGACGGATTGTGCAGTTTTCAAAGGGAAAGGTACCACAAGCTGTACTCTCTTCGGGCAAAAGAAATTTTTGTTCCAAAGTGGTAACCTTTATTAAATTGTTACAGCCAACCATGTAGCCTCATTCATATGAAATATCCTATGGATTGAACGATGCTTGAGTAAATAAATTTACCCTTTTGAAGTTGAAACAACAAAAAGATGATAAAGTTACTCCCCATTAGCTCATGGTGGTTTACAGAGAATACTAAGTGTCACTTTTCTTATCTTGTTGCAATTAGTTTCTGATTAAGCTTCTGTTTTCCTGTGCGAGTGCTAACAGTAAATTTTCTCCTTTTTTTAGGGGCCTGGGCCAAATGCTAGAGTAGTGTATATTGATGGTGCATTCGACCTTTTTCATGCTGGCCATGTGGAGGTAAAATCTCTAATTTGGATGTTGGACTTTGTCAAGCTTTATTTGTATATGTAGTGCAATCATCTGTGTTGCTATAAGTGACTGTAATCTTGTTACTCTGAATGATTTATGAACTGTCTGAAATTTTTCTCCTCCTACTACTTGCATGCTAATGCTAAGGGTCATGCATTTTCGATGCAGTAGAAGACACTGTCCATAATGATGTTGAGAGTTAAATGTAGCAATTTATTTTAGTTGCAATAAACTCTTTGAACTGTTAAAGCTCGTTATAATAGAAGATATTCACTGTTATACTTAGTATCCTAACTATTGGATCTTTCTTCATCATCTTCTTCTTCATTTAATTTTTATCCTCTTATATATGAGATACTCAATCTCCAAATTCTGGTTTTTATTACCTGACTTAAATTTCTTTTATTGTTCACTGTGCTCCTTATTTCATTAAAATAGTGTCTTCTCATGCAGCATCATTATATCTTTAATGAATAAGTTATTCTTTTCCCCACTCAGATTCTTAGAAGTGCCAGACAGCTTGGTGATTTTCTTTTAGTCGGAGTTTATACTGACGAGACTGTCAGGTATGTTTCATGCTAGTATTTCTCGTCTATGCTTGGTTTGACTCTATTGCTTTGCAGTATCATCCTTCAAAGTGACAACTGTAACTTTATATGTCAATGGACAAATTGTACTGTCTATTAAAGGACAATAGGTTATACCTTTAATAAAACCTTTAGTTAACAGTTGAAGAATGATAATATTTGCATATTCATGTTATCAAGATTTTTTGGGTTAGATGTCTCTGTATTGTGACTTGCATGTTGAGGCACCTTGGCTTCTTATAAGTTTTGACTTCTTAAAATTCTCACCCTGCTCCTTCAGAACATGCGATGTCTCACTTTCAAATCTTTTTATGAGTACGAATCAAGAAAATTAACATATTTTGTTTCTTGTAGTGAACATCGTGGACATCAGTATCCACTGATGAATCTCCATGAACGCAGTCTTAGTGTTCTTGCTTGCCGTTATGTTGATGAGGTCATTATTGGTGCCCCTTGGGAAGTGACCCAGGATATGGTACGCTTGCTCTATGCTCCGAGATGTGTTCTTTCTATCTTATTTGTAGTGCATTTACATTTGTCTAAATTGCATTTATTGTTCATAGAAAAGATAA
This sequence comes from Petunia axillaris subsp. axillaris, assembly GCA_029990575.1. Taxonomy (NCBI): domain Eukaryota; kingdom Viridiplantae; phylum Streptophyta; class Magnoliopsida; order Solanales; family Solanaceae; genus Petunia; species Petunia axillaris. The sequence continues at coordinate 2,054,240 of JARKNS010000001.1, read as the reverse complement.
GCAAAACTGCTGCTATTCTTCTCCTTTTTGATTTATTTTAGAAGAAAGTGTCTTCTGCATTTGTTGATCACATATTGATGGAGGAGGAAATGGAGCCTTTTGTTTACTCAGCTGGCTGTGTGTCCTTGACCCTTTGTTTCTCTGGGAAATAGGTTCATTAGGAAGCCAAACCAGACATTTTGGCAAATAAGTCTCTGCACCAGGGTATAAACTGTTACACACTTGGGGGGTCGTTCGGTTTGAATGAATTTTTTACGCGTGTATTAACTATTAATGCGGGTATTAGTAATGTGGGTATTAATAATGTGTGTATTAATAATATGGGTATTGATAATGCATGTATTAGTTATGTGGGGTTTAGTAATGTGGGTATTAGCCACGCATATATTATAACGTAGGGATTATTTGTTGAATCACTAATATATTACAAATTAACAAATAATATTATTATTTAAAATATTATTTACTCCTTAAATAAAATTTTAAAATATCCTTATTATTATGAGGGTTAAATTTTGTCATTTTAAATTTTAATACCTGCATTATTAATACCCACATTATTAATACCACCTTCTACGCGTAAAATAATACATAGATTCTCGCATTAATAATGCATGTATTAATAATGCAGAATATACAAAAACGCAACCAAACGTTGCATTAATTTTATGCGGGTATTAAAATTTCACAGAAACCAACCGAACGCTGCGCTAAATTAACGCTGAGTTTTGTGCGGGTACTAATATTTAGTGCGGAGAACCGAACGACCCCTTACCGTGCACCCATGATGTTCTCTTATATATAGAAGTTGGGTGTCGTTGGTACAAAACCATATAATGTTGTAGATTTTCTTCTTTTTGGTATACTTCATACGGGCGCTTTTCATGCCTTCACCTCAATAATATTATTAAAAAAAATAATGTTACATACTTCCGATTGTCGCAAATTGACAGAAAGAGAGAATACTTGAAGTTTATGGTTCAAGGCCTATTTAAACAATTGAAAGTTTGAGTAGTTGCTAAATAGCCCTATAGTTCTCATGTAGGTGAGTATCGCCCATACATTGGTGGAACTAATATGATTTGGGACTTCATAATCTCCTTTTAACTGTATACTAGTTGTGAATTCTTCAATATTTGAATAATCACATTGATCTTACAGAACGCTGTAAAGCTCAGTAGCTCAGCCCAGGATTTACCATGCTAAAGCTAATATGGTTCATCACCCATGAAAAATGTGCTATTTTGCTATAACTGAAAGCCTGATGCTCTACAATTTGTAGGTCATTAATAGCACTTGCAACATTCAACAAAAACACTTAAAACTTGCAACAAGTTAGAGTAAGGAACTGCGGAAATGGCTTTTTGCAGTTCTTGTACATGATACGAGTGTACGACCACTCTTCTTGCACATGAGCTTTTATGTCTTAGCAAGTTACTCCTATATATTAAAAATGAGTTGTTTATTTTCCATCATCCTTGCTCATTTGACCTGAAAAGGAAAAGCAAAGTACTTTACATTTCTTATTGGTCACTAATTTGTCTCCATTTTCTGTTTGGTATGGTTAGGTAACAACTTTCAATATCTCGGTGGTCGTACATGGGACAGTTTCTGAAAGAAACTCTTCTACGGGAGTAAGTCTGTCCACATTTTGATTGTAGCACCAATGAATTGACATTTTCTGTTTATCGTGAAAATGTCAAACTATAAGGCATTAAATGTAGGGGCATGTTACTGATGATATGTCCTGGCTGATGCAGGGAAAACATGATCCCTATGCAGTTCCTAAAAACATGGGAATCTTCCGAGTGATCGAGAGCCCTAAAGATATTACTACCACTTCAGTTGCTCAAAGGATCATAGCCAACCACGAGATATATGTGGTAAGTAGCAGTCCCCAACTTGTTACTGGATAAATCTCTATTCAGTGTTTAGCATTCTGTGTGAAATATGACACTGCACAAACTCATAAATACACATGCGAGAAAGAGAAAAGGACAGGAAGAAATGAACTTGTAATGAAGCATTATTCAGTTTCTAACATCCCCAACAGTGTCAAATTTCTAAATATGATGTAGATACTTTGGTGGGTCAAAATTTTGCTTAGTGTTCTGCGCTTCTTCTGACCTAGTTCATTATGCAAAGAAGCTTAATATGGCTACAGTAACATCCCCAACTGTTTCGATTTCTAAAAATGATGTAGATACTTTGGAGGGTCAAAATTTAGCATAATTTTCTCCACTTGTGACCTAAGTTGTGTCGATCGACTAGGAAAGTCAATAACATCGGAAGTCAGAAAAATCTAGGAGTAGTTTATTACCAGCTGCACCATAGTAGTTTATGAATTTCAACATTAAGATTGCGGCATGTTAGATAATTTTGTAAAGGATACCACAATTATACACATTCCCACCCCCACCCCCTCTCCATATATTTGTGATGAATTTTTCAATTAGATTATGTTGTTGTAGAAGCAAATAAGTATAAGTTCATCAAAGAAAGAAAAGAAAATAAAGAGAAGGGATCAAGGATCAAAAGGACCAATTTCCTCTTCAAAACTGATCTTAGTACTGGCAACAGTCCATTCTAGAATACCTGAATTCTTCCATTGCCACACCATACCATCATAGAGAAAACTATCTACAGGAATTTTAGTTCATTAGTTATGCAAAACTTTACCATAAGAATCCATAACTATAGCTATGCAAGATGTAAATTAAATCTGAAAAACTATAGTTGAACTTTCTTTTCATCTATAGCTTATATTTGGGTTCAAAAGCTCGTCTATGGTACAACCTTTTAACGATATAAAAAAAAATATTAGGTTCAAAAGCTCATCTATGACTCGTGTTTGCTCATTAACTAAGGTGCAATTCTTCTATTTCCATGAAATAGCCACATCTCCATCCATAGTTCTAAGATCACAACATTCATTGGAATTTATGTCTAATATATGATTCATTGACGTTGAATTTCTCCACTCTCTACCATAGATTTGCTGGAGATAGATATCTTTGTTGTTTCTCCTTTTTTTATTTTTGAGTCTTTATTTATTGATTCAGCTTGGTAGTTGAGATGAATACTGCTCAAGAAAACTGTGCTCTCAGCTGTTCACAAACCTACCATCTGGAAATGACAATACTGCAAAATGAGTTTTCAACTAAAATGACTGACTTTAACAAAGGCTACTTATGATTAGTTTTGCTTATAAAATTGAAAAATATAATTACTTGTGAAAGTGAACGGTACTTTAGTCATGGTAGATACAGATCTTGTTTTGCACTATCATGTGGAATTGGTAGGGTTGTGGCAATAACACCACCTTTGTTGATTTGTACAGAAAAGGAATACCAAAAAAGAAGCAAGTGAGAAAAAGTACTATGCAGAGAAACAGTATGTTTCAGGAGATTAATTTTCACGTACAGACTCCAGTATGACCTCTTGTAGATGACATGTATCTAACGCGAAGCTGCACTTTTTGAAGGTAGTTCGTCCTATATTTGTACTTGAAATATATATACATTTGAGGAGATACCAGCTATAGGAAGAAAATTCATTAGACAGAAGATGTAGATTCTCTCTTCTTTTTTTTTTTTTGGGAGTTGTAATCCTTTTCGGAGTGATGCATTGCCGAATATGGAAGCTAATTGCTAACCTCAGTTCCATGTTGATTCTTGCAAGTGAAAAACCTATTGTTCTATATCTATACTCAATTATTAATCTAAGTTCCAAATTCAATTCTCAAACCTCAACAAACTCTCTACATAATTTTGCACTATTACTTGCTAGTTGTTCCTATTTCCATTTGATTTCATGCTTAGCAGTCTTTTGCGATTGGAATGCTACTGTTGCACATGATTTTGTTGTCATATTTATTCTCTAAAAATTGGCCTATCGATGCTTTCTCCCTATACAGAGAACCTCGAGAGAAGCAAACTTTAGCTAGCTTTGGCTCTGCAACGTGAGATGTATCAGGTGAAATAAATATGGTGAGGGGAAATAGATAAACTTAAACCAATCCATTTGGATTCAAGCATAGTTTTAATTGAATTATAGGAATTTTACACTATCAAGTCATCTATGTTTATTTGTTGACTACAAATTCCAATTTTAGGTAGGGCTACATGTAGATTTTTTTTTTGTTTTTTTTTGAATAACATGATAGTGTGAATGAAGCTAATTAATTTTACAAAGCTAGTGCATATAAGTTTAATTCATTTCAATTCTGGAGTTGTACTGTTCCTTACACTATTCATTTAATGCTGGAGCCTTGATGTTCCTTGCACCTTTACCATACAGCAACAAGTAAACTGAATAATGCCTCTTCCATAGAACGGAAAGAGAAAGCATGGAGCATTATAATCTTCTAGAAGACTTTATTTTAATCGAGCGTACTACTAAGTTTTTAAAATATATTGACGTTCATTTCCCCCCTTTTTTTCTCTTTTCTTTCAGTTTTCCTCTCTCCTTTTAATAACCAAACATCATGTATTGTATTCTTCTTCGCTTCACTATCACACCTGGCCACAACAGACTGAATTACCACACATCATGTGTTGTACTATATTTGCAGTATGAAAAATCCAAATTTACAAACTTCCCGTACAAATTCTGTAGCTAAGTGAACACTTTATTCCATTGTACAATCTCTAGTATGAGTTATGACTAGATTAACATTATTAAACTAACATTATGCTCTTCCGGATTCGATGTATCAATAACAAAGATAGTATAACCTCCGCTTTTATCGCTCCAAATGCCAGACCGCAAGACAGACCCATTTCTTTCTTTCACAAGCATATTAATTATAACAGTTGAAATCATTTGCCCCTTTGGACATCTGTGATACTGAAACAGTCGAATGTAAACGTCACTAATCCATATTAGACACTGCATCTAAGGAAAAATTATAGACATGGACAATGATTTTGCATTTTCCATATTAAGCCGAGATATTAGAGAACAACAAGCGGCTTTACGCTTGAGGTATTAGAGGCAACTGTAGCTACTTTTCAACAAACGGCCTTACCACCTTGATAAAAAATTTCAAGCAGCATACCACTACATTTATCTACTATTTACTTCTCCTTCTATTACCTAACTGATGCTTCCTTGCAAGAGGAGAGGTCAAGTGGGAGTTAAGAGTATCCCATAATTGCAACAAATCCTAACCCTTTCTGTCAATTACCGGTACCAGATAACAGGTGTCGATGTGTTCTGAGGCAGCTGAGTCATCATACAATGCTGTTGTTGCCACTGATGCAAACCTTCATTTACATTAACTGCACTAGCCTCGACTGCCATTCTAGGCTCAGCATTCACACTGCTATCTTCAATATCCATCGTTACTCCCTCAATGTCTTCAGTATCCATCATATCACAAGTGTCGGCTTGACCAAACACTTCTGCCCTTTGTGCAGAAGGAATCTGAGATGGAACCCAGGGAACAACTGCTAGACACTCCTTTGTCGAACTAGAGTCCTCCTCTCCATTTCCTTCATTGCCAGCTGGTCTAAATGCATTTGCTTGGTTTCCCCATAAGACTTGACCTGCACAACATACAGAAACTGGATATTGAGTTTTGAAACTTTTACTATCAAATGAACTAGAGGTCAGCAGAATTTATTTTTCTAGCCAAATAACACTAGCCGGAAGGAGCGACCAGATTAGCAGATCATAACAATAACAAAAACTAGAGCAAAACTACCCTTACAGCCTAAAGTATTTTCCCGCATAGGCACCCTACTAGAAGTACCAACACCCAACCAAATTACCAAACCAAGGAATAGACAACGGCAACCAGTTTCTCTGGCTCAGACGTGGATCATATCAGACTTCTAGCCAGAAAAACTCAGATTCTTCAAGCAATATCAGGATCACATTCATTTTAACTAAAAGGAGAAAACAATAGTTGAAATCACAGAGGCCAAAAAAAGATTCTTTCTAATGTATTAACAGTGGTTCTCATTAAGCCGTTCCCAACACTTCCGTCCAAAGAAAAACTCGATGCATAAAGGACTCTGAATGTTTCTCAGCTTAGCTCCACAAGTGGTTCATTAAGTGAACAAGTTGCATGAGAAGAATAGTGCTTGCATACTTCTTTCATCAAGAAAGTAGTCAAAAAGAAAGAATAGGGGTACTTTATGTCCACTTGCATTGAACAAAAGTTATGTTGGGAGGTACTTAAGGCTCGCCTTAACATTCCAGGCTGGTTTTACATATCAACTTTAACTCCAACCAGCTCATCTTGAATTGGTATATCCTTACCGTAAAATCTAAATTAGATTGACCAATCAGCATAACTAATGGATTGGAAGCTCAATTTTCTTTCTCATCATTTTTCGGCAGAGCTTCAGTATCACTTTCTCAACTGTGGGACATAACTAGTTCTCAAAAAAAGAACCACGCCAAAGAAAACTTCTACACCATTAATCGAATACTAAATCCTGTTAATCTCGAGCTGATTTCCACCATAATAATTAAAATCTAATTACACCTAATAAGTTCAGCTTTTTCTTCACTGTTACCTTAGATGTTCTGACAAAACTACCAAAGTATCCCCCTGGACGAGGTAAATTAATAACTAACAGAGCAGGGAGCGAGTACGTACTTCTGAAACCATTAATAAGCTGGCGATCAACTTTAAAATTAGATGGAGAATGCACAAGAGGTGTGTTCATGGGCTTGAAAAGAACAATTGCCCTCTCTTCACTCTCAGGCACACTTGGCAGTTCTTCAATTACTAGACCACTATTTCTTGCATTGCTTCCAAAACTTGGATCAGTAGGTGCTTGCTCAAAAGCTATAGGAACCGCTGGTTCGTCTTCAACCTCTTCTATTATGGGAGGTAACTCTGCATCCTAACCATAAAGTAAGTAGCAAAATCACATCAGTTACGTACACAAATGCCTACAAAAACACATGAACCAAGCAAATTGACAACAGCGAGAGCAATTTTAGAACATTCTTGGGTTGCTTGCTTAATTCAGTCAACAAGCTGGGATATAAATTAAAATCTTAGAACACCCATCTGAGGTCGGGGATTCAAATTCCAACAAAAACAATCCATCTGCCTAAGACTAGGTTGGGAGGTAGCAGTGGAATATCGTGGTGCGGGAAAGCTGGACCGAACACCATCATTTCCCCCCAAAAAAAAAAAAAAAGGTTATCAGTGCACAATTCAGTCTACAAACTGGGACATAAATTGATTTTGATATGAAAACTAGCTGGAGTCTGGTAGAGGAACTAGAAATTTCTCTATACACTAAAAAGGGGCAGCCCGGTGCACAAAACATCCCGCATTCACGCAGGGTCCAGGGAAGGGCCGTACCCCCCAAAAGGTGTGATGTACGCAACCTACATTAGTGGCTGTTTCCATGGCTCGACCCCCAGACCTATGGGACAACTATACCAGTTGCTTGAAATTCCTCTATCTACTGTACATCAATTATGGTCTAACTTGAACAACGACAACTATGCCCCAATACCAAACGGCTAAACGAATACTCTACATCCATTCGACCCTATATGGAGTTGGTATCATTCCAACAATCAATAAATTAAGTTGAAACTAGCACAAAAGTCAGAAAGCTATAAAAGAGCAAACCCGAAGCATCCCGCAATCAGGCAAAGGATGTACAGTGGCTCAAACCCGTGACGTATTGAAAGAATTTAAGCTACAAAAAATATGTGCATCCAATATGTTAACTAGAACAAGTTACCTACTAAAGTATAACAAATAAAAGTGAAAATTATTTACCAGACGACGAATTTTTGTAGCAGGAGCAGAAAGGGAGAAATCGTCATACACATGCTCTAAATCCTTCCTCTTCATCTTCATTGGAGGATAGTACATCTCCATTACTTTGAGAGCTTGTGAATGGACGGGGGGATTTTATTTTAATTAATTGGAAGCTTTCTATAGTTTTTTTTCCCCTCTAGATGTCTCCAGAACTACATTAGATACAAGGGAATAAATGGAAAGTTTTCATAAATAGCCCACTTTTAAGGGTGAAAATTTAGCCAGTAATCATTATTTTAAGGCACAGCCACCTTTTAAAAATGTTAGCGTCTCAAGTTTGATTGTCTGAGCACTCAACTTTCATATTAGTAAAGTTGAGGACCCAAAATAACTTTCAACATGAATCCCTGGGACTTATTCTATTTAAGTGTCTGAGCCTTATAAAACTTTGCAATCAGTTGCACTCTATATAGCCACTATAAAAATAGCTTATTTATGCACTTCACCGATAAGGAGAAGTTTCAGACCTAAACTTTAGTCCTCGAGTGCAACTCACTCCCTGGGACAAAATTCATTAAAGTGTTTGCGCCTTCTAAAGCATTGTAAGTGGCTGTGTTGTAAAAACAGCCTATTTGTGCACTTCGGCAATTGGTAGCAGTGCACAAACAGCCCAATTCAGCAGTTCTGTTTAAGGGCTAGCCACCTTTAAACTACTTTGCAAGTCTACCTACTTTATAAAAATCAACCCAGAGGATAAGCCCAACTCCAGACCCCTGGACCTATAGTTGGCCTCAACTTCAAGTTGTGGAGCCTCAGACAAATACCTAATTTTTGCAAAAGTTGCTAGCTCCTAAATAACAGTGTGCAAATAGGCATCTGCCTTAAATTTTCACCATTTAAAGACCTAATTACATCAATCTATTTCTAAATTACACTCTGAAGCTGTCTCCATTTGCAAAAATATGACACCGGATGCAATGGTTTGCCTTTTTGCCCGCGTTAAGAGATGGTTTGCAAAAATGCCCCCGTTAAGATTTAATGAAAAAAATTCGGGGCCAAGACTTCCCGTTATATTTTTCTGCTTTTCAACACCTATCCCTTCAAGTATTGGCAATAGGCAATACTTGCCGCACTAGGCCATAAGTCTTGGCAAGACTTGCCATTGACTTCTGTTCGATTTTCCAACACTTGCACGACAAGTATTGGCAATAGGCAACACTTGCTGCACTGCGTCGTAAGTCTTGGCAATTGTCAAGACTTGCCCCTTCCAGTTTTCCCTGCATTTTCGCCATATAACTTGAAGTATTTGCAAAACAACACTTGCCCTTGAAGTATAGCCAATTGCCAAGACTTGCAATTTTTTTGCCTTGAAGTCTTGGCTTGCGGACTAAATAAGGGCATTTAGGACAAAATAAGGGCATTTTGCTAAAACATTCCTTAGTGCGGATAATTTTGTAAAACCACTTTTTATGGAGGGCATACGGTAAAATCTTCTGCAAAAAATCACTTCAGCGTCTAAATTTTGAGGGAAATCCAGTTACCATCTATTCTTGTTTGAAATGAGACAAAGCCCCCTTTCCCACTTCGCAACTGCCACATGACAAATACAATGAGCTACCTTTAGATAAGCTAGCGAAGAGCATATAAAATAGGTTAACTGGGTGGCAAAGGTGTCACAGACAATTTAAAAATGATTTTAAGTCGAATCGTGGTACAGAAATAATTTCACGAGTTAATTGGAGCCTCCATCTAACAAAGTTATTAGGTGTGCTAAGACACTCATATTACTTGTCACGTGTAGAAATAAAGATTAAAAGACATTTTAGAATATAAGAATGTCGTTTCGTTGCTTCTCTACGTACGAGTACATGAGTTGTTTATATATAACTTGTGAAGGGTATCACCTAGCTAATATTTAGGTGTTGTATCTTTATCTTCAAGTCACCATATAGATCACAACTAGCTGCAAGTGTTGTAGCATATCCTGGAAACTAACCTTATCTCTGGTCAGGGGCGGATCCAGGAATCGAAGGTAGTGGGTGCCACTTTTTATTTTTATTATCATTATCTACAAAGACCAAATAGGGATAGCGGGTCGGGTCGGTTAGATTTAATTACTTCGACTAGACTGATTAAGCCATTTATCCGCAATAAAAAAAAAGTTAGATTTAATACACTTATTCTTTTTCTCGCTTGTTTTAAATTCTATTTATGAAAATACTTGCCCAAAATAATTATGAAAGAGGTTAAAAAATGTATGTGAAAGTACTTAATTATTATGTGCTTTTTGTTTGACTAGATTAATTTACTTTGCAATAATCCCGAGTTAATTTCTACATCTTCATTGTCACGTTTTACGGTAGTTTTATAAAAAATATAAAATATTTATTTGTGAAAACTAATTCAAATAACCTATTAAATCAAGCCCCTTAAATTTTCAAAAGCCAATAATAATATTACTTAAATTATTCTCTAATATGAATAGAATAGTATTGCATCATAAAAAAGAGAAAACTATATATTAATCAAAACTAATTCAATTTAATTATAAAGAATAATTTGCTCACAATATAAGTTATAGTGATAAAAACAAAAGTGGAAGAAAGAAAAACAATAATAAAAACATAAAACAAGAAGAAAAGTGAGAGAAAAGAAGAAGAAAGAAAAAAAGAGGGACACTTTTAACAGAGGGCATAAAAAGAAAAGGGAGAAATAAGATACCAGGTGGGGACAAAGATTGGGCCTATGATCTGTGACAGTTGCTAGCTAAAAAAGGTTGAAAAATAAAGGCATAAGGTTGGATTCAAACCCGCGCTACTATGGTGGAATAACTGCCCTTCAACCACTAGCACCACAGCTCCTCTTTGGCAGTGGGTGCCATTTTAAATAATTGTAGGTTTCCTGTTAAAATATACAGAAATATACAAGGTTTCGGCCGAAGTTTGCGGGTGCCGTGGCACCCCCTACCATACACATAAATCCGCCCCTGTCTCTGGTAACGCCTAGCAGACTTACATACAAACACTACATTTCACACAAGCATGGAGTATAGGATTAGCCGTGTGATGTAGCGCACATAAAAGGATTGGTAGGTGAGACTAATAGAGTTCATTATTCTTCAAAACACATGTAGCCCAAGTTAATTCAGAAGCTAAAGAAGCAGCAGCAACAACAACAACAAAAACATACCCAGTATATCCCATAAATGGGGTCTAGAAAGGGTGAGATATACGCAGACTTTACCCCATCAAGATGGAGAGACTGTTTCTGATAGACCCTCGGCTAGGAAAATAAAGATATTATAGGTAAATACTTACAAAATCAAGTCAGCCATATAATGTTAGAAGGAAATATAAAACTAAAACATATCCAATATAAACATATAAAAAAATATAGAGGTGGAGACTACGATGAAAAATCGTCTATATACATATATAATCCTCTACGATGAAAGAAGCAAATGCCCCGTATTCCGCTCCGCACCAGATTTAGCAATTATATGTTTCTTTTTATGCCCAAGAAATGTAATGAGCTCTAAGAAAGACACACATTCAAGCTGTGGATTGTCTTGTGAGAGGGCACCCTGCCCAATTTGCATCAAAAAATCCGACGAGATGAAGAGAGGACTTAGCTGTAATGCGTAGTCCAAGCTATGAGGTGCCGACAATGTGACACAATATTCTTTTGACACCGGAACACTTATTCTCTAAGGGTTTTTGCATGAATTAGCATAAGATATTCACGACATGGGAGATTTCTGGTCTTGTGAAAGTTTAATTCTGTATGGCACCTAAAACACTATGAAACTCAGTCACATCAATAGAAGAACCAGCAAATGAGGTATGTCATGTTTCTTGGATAGAGGAGTTTGCAAGGCTTGGGCAGAGATCATCTTAGTACGTTGAAGAATATCTTATGCATACATGCCTTGGCCAAGAAATAAACCATCTTTGGAATGTGTGGCTTCAATGCCAAGGAAGTAGTAGAGGTCACCTATGTCCTTCACTATATATAAACCGAGACTTAAGCTTGTCAATGAGGTCAGCGAGCATGTATGTGGAGCTTAATTCCAGTTAGGATTACATCATCCACATATAAAAGTAGCAATATTGTGCCATAGGATGAGTACAAAATAAACAAAGATGAGTCTGCTTTGCTGCACAAGAATCCAAGATGCAGTAAGAAATAGCTAAATTTATGAAACCAAGTTGTACGAGCTTTTTAAAGTCCTTTAAGTACTTTTTTTGAGTAGACAAACATGATTAGAAAATGTCTGATCTTTGAAACCCGGTAATTGTTCCATGAACACTGTTTCCTTAAGATCTCTGTGCAAAAATGTGTTTTTGACATCGAGTTGCTTGATGTCCCAATGCATAACAGTGAAAATGGATAAAATAATTTGAATTATCGTCGCCTTAACAACTGGACTGAAAGTGTCTTAAAAAAACGACCCCTTCAATTTGTAATCATGTTCTTCTCCAAACAAGTTGGAAATTGGAGACGACATACCCAAAGTTGAGGTAGGCATTATATTAATTAGAACGATGCAATCATGAAGGCCTCAAACCAGAGAAATATTGGCGACTTTGCACTGAAAATCAGTGTAAGGCCTATTTCAACAGTATGTCGGTGCTTTCTTTTTGCTACTTCATTTTGCTCAGGTGTATGAGGACAAGAGATTTATCTTCTACTACCGTTGCGAGTCGAGTACCTTGTGAATTCCAAACTATTGAATTCTCCACTTCCGTCACTTTGAAACGCTTTGAGTTTCCAAGAGAATTGATTTTCTACTAACTTGTGAAGAGCCATGAAAATGGGGACAAAGTCAAATTTCTTCTATAAGGATAAATCCAATTGAACCTTTTACAACATCAACAAAAATAACATAATATTTTACTCCTTGAGATAAAGTCACAGAGACTGATCCTCATATATTATTATGTACTTTGGCTAATGGCCCAAGTTCTCTTTTATTTTACTCATGGAAAGGTAAGTTACAATATTTCTCCATTTAACAACTAGTACCAATCGAGAAACTTTTGTTCCAAGTTCTTATATCAATCATCTTATTGCTATACAAATAATTTAAAACTCTTGAGTGTGAATGCCCTAATCTTTTATGTCACATTGTATCAAATTTCTTATCTGCCTTTCTGACTGTCTAAGCTTCATCTAAATTTTCTTCCAAGGTGTACAAATCATGCTTTATATTCCCTTTTACCAGATTTTTCCCTATTCTCTTACCCTTAACAATAAAACCCTTGTTAGTGAACTCTAAAGAACAATTATCCTTAACAAACTTACTAACGTAAATGAGATTCTTCTTAAGATTAGGCACAATAAAGACATCTTGTAGGTGTAAGTTTCTTCCAATATCTTTATCACACACATGCGTAATATTGAGTTTGTCACCATTGCCTACCATTATCGAATCATTTCCTTTAAAAAGAGATGGATTTATGAGAGTACTTGCAGATTGTATCATGTTGTTGTTAGCCCCGGAGTCCATGTAGAGATTGTTATCTGGTGGATCATTAAATAACATTGCTGCTAGCACTTGAGGTACTTCTTGTTGTGCTTGATGTGAATAACCCCATATGTATAAGCAAGATAATGATGTGATTGTTTTCTTCCATAGTTTTGACAAGGGTTTGAGTTTAGGTTGTTCTCCTTTTGTTGATTATTTCCATTGAGTTCATCCAAATTGTCTTTGATTAAAATATCTACGTCCTCTTCGCTTTTGTTGACCTTTTCTTCTAGAATAATTGTCACGATCTCTTCCTTGAGATTTCCAGGCTACAAATCCATTGTAGAATCTACTTGTGTTTATCTAAGTTGCTTTTTAATGTCGTCTCTCATCTCGAAACCTCTGAGAGCATTGAAAATTGTATAAATATAGGGTAAGGAGACGCCTAAGTGCTGGTCTTGGCATTCAAATACTAGTTCAACAGTACCTATTACATTGAAATTGGAGGAAACATTTGACGAGTTGATTGAAAGCGTCCTTGAACGCGGACAATTAACTTGTGATCGCGGCGACGTATCCATTAGTTATATGCTTAGTGTTGTGCCTGCTAGGAGGAAAATAGCTCATTCGTTCATTAGGAATGACAGTGATCTGCGCATATACCTCCTAGATGTAGATGGTAATGGTAGTAGGCCTACTCTTTATATTTCACGGGTCAAAGGTCCGCCACAGCTTCAAATGCTGTTGCGGCATCTCCCATAGCAGCTGATGATCAAATGGTTGAGTCCAGCAATATTATTGGAGATGGTATTGGCAAATCACTCTTGTACAAGAATGATGAGAAGGCTACGAGCCACCTTCGTAGTTCCTTCGTGGGAGATAAAGAACCTGTACATGTAAGACATTTATAAAAAAGTGAAGGAAAAGAGTTCAGCACATTCCATCCATCGGTGTATCATTTGCGCCCAAGAAGAGAAGGAATAAATGTTCAAATTGTAAGCGACCCGGCCATAAAAAAACAACTTGCCCTCTCGCTCAAAATAGACAGTGGTTTATTATTTATTGCTTTTTTCCCTTATGAGTGTAATAATTTATTTTTATGAACATTTGTAATAACTTTGTGAACTGAATAATTCCTGTATCTTTGCAAAATTAGCTAGTGTTTATCTTGTTGTTTATTAGAATTAGATATGTTGATAATAGACCCTTTTTTGCTGCGGTTGAGGTTCTTAACTCTCGATTTTAAGAAGCTGACAAAAAATCTTAACTAGCTTTATTGATATCTGTAGTAATTGTTGTTGGTTGTAGATTTTTTGAACATAGACCAACTCAGCATAGACTGAAGACATCATTTCCAACAGTTAGCTTGCTAGTGGATTTTGTGGTTGATAATCGGCCCGTTTAAACGCGTGTCAGGTTCTTTAAAGGGTGCACTGCCCAAAGTTATGAACTATCATATCTGATACAATGGCTCCAATAACTCCTGTCTTTTGACCTTACTCCCATATAGAGTATAAATAAGGCCATTATTTTCCAATTTTTTTAACACCCATCAACAAGCTAGTTCATCTACCCCTATTTTTTACGCCTCTTTGATCTCATCCCAAGCCTCTTAAAACATGCCAGAAGATGCAGGGGATGCAAGTAATGACCATATCTGGCTGAATGGAATGTACATCATTACAAGGAACCATCAATGCTTCAATCTTACTGTGACTAGTTATTCATGTATAAATGATGATCTAGTAAGTTTCGTACCTCGTTCTTTAATATTTCTCTTTGACTAAATAATGATCTAGTGGTTATTTGATTTTTAACACATTAAACGCTCTACTCTTTGATTATAGATTTTTCCATGGAACATAGCCTATCTTTTACCCGACTACACGATGCGAGCTGTTATCTACAGCGGTGATGTTAGATACTTCATGGAATTATGTGTGATGCCAAGTCGCAAAACGCTTCAGTGAGGTTGGTTAAGGTTTATTAATGATCGTCATATCACTCAAGGCCAAGTTCTCCATTTTCAAATAATGCGCCGTCATCCTGGATATAGTCTTTGTTTTCGTGTGCATATGTTGCCACGAATAAGAGGACCTCTTTAACCGTTTAGTAAAGAAAGCTCTTTAATTTTATTAATGTATTTATTAAAAATATTATCAATGGAAATGGGTGATATTTTGTCGGCGTATTAATTTTGGTGTTCTTACTGTTAAGTTTATTATTTGTTATTATTTTTAGGCGAAGTAAACAGTATTTGACGACCTTCCAATTTACCTTTATTTACTGTCTTATTGTTCATATACTTAGCAAAGTTGATAATAAACTCTTGATGCATAAGAAATTGGTATTTGTTGGCCATGTATGCGTAGTTGACAATCGATTTTCCGTTGGTGACACTATACTTTAAATGGGTTTTATTCATGTGTAGTTAAATTTTTTTTTCTGGAGTAGGAATAAAATACTGTGTAAACTACTATACATAGTCTTCACTAAATAAATGTTGGATTTAAACTAAATTGAATGGTTGTTGTTCAAGTTGGCTATTCGATCATATACCAAAATCGCATAGACTAAAGACAAATACATATTCAAATAATAATAACTAGTTGCCGTATATTAATAGACAATAAACTTAATGAGTAACTAAGTATATTGATAGGTAGATAATAGGTGAGTGGAAAACGTGTCATATTTAAAGGAGTGCACTGCCCAAGCTTGTCATGTCCCGTCGGATTTAATGGTGTGGGAAAAGTCTCACTGGAAAATGGATTTAATCATGACTGTTAGACGAGACCCCTGTTACACCCCCACCCCTATCCGTTTCACCTTCTTCTTCTTCTTCTTCTTCTTCTTCTTCTTCTTCTTCTTCTTCTTCTTCTTCTATAAATAGGACCATTGTTTACACTTTCTTTCACACAATTTCGACTGTAAAATTTCAACTTTTGTAAGGCTTTTTCCCTGCACAACAATATCTGTTTCCCAGGATGCACTGCTAATTCGTCAAGCTCTAGACATCCTCATACGAAGACTAGACCAGGACAGGCAGCGCCAATAAATGAATGTTCGGCGCATTGCACGTATTCTTCGTGCAATATATCGCCGCGTCGGTGTCAACCCCGACGACCTCATCATTCCCCCAAGTTCCCCTTAATTTGTGTGTTTTTTTAAGTATGTTCAATGTTTTAAGTTAGTTTAAGTATGTTCAATGTTTTAAGTTAGTTAAAGTATGTTCAATGTTTTAAGTTAGTTTAAGTATACATGCATTTTGTTTTTTTGTTATTTTGTAAAGAGGTTTATGATTAAAGAAAGCTCTTTAATATGTAATTATTAAAAAAATATGAATGGAAGTGGGGAAATTTGCTGCCGGCATACTGATTTTGGTGTTGCTATTGAATTAATACTTGTTTCTGCTTTGTTTTCATCGAAGAAGATGACTGGATCTGTTCACCATAATAATAGACCAAATGAAGTTGATAAACGACTTAACACGGAGAGCAGGAAAAATTTATAACATGGATCTGAGGAACTTGATAATAAACGAATTCAAGATTATGAACAACTAACAGAAAATCATGGAAAAGGGTTGGTGGTCTTTAAAGTCTTACTGAGATAGATATTTCTGCGTATAAACAGATAACTCACGTCAAGTATACAAACAACCAAAATAAATATTCAATGTGGCATATTGCATAACATATACTAGTACCGTACAATTTCTAAAATTAATATTTCTATAAAAGTTGATGATCAACCATTTAGGATTGACAATCATCACTGCTAAACTTGATTTAATATGACTGAGACAACACAATTTATAATGAAATAATTATAGCATCATATTCATCTACAGAAGATCATCCAAATTGTAGTTTGAGCTCTAGACCGATGTAGACCATTTAGTCATTTACAGACAAGTTTAACTGGAGGATACGCATCAACCTAAGTTCGGTCTATTATACACTTCTTGAAAAGCTGAGCGTTGAAGTTCTACTGTTCAGGATATTATCACGCGCGTGTTTGGCATTTAGGGATCGATGTTTGGGGTTTAGGGTCTAGGGTCCACGCGCTTGGGGTTTGGGGTTTGGGCTCTAGGGTATAAGTATATCATTTTGGCTTGTGGGTATATTATTAACGATCCGAAATTACACTGTGTTTTATCGTCAATGTTGCGCGGTTAATAATATACGCTTATGATTTTGCTTAAAATAATATCAAATTCCTATGTTAAACACTAGTAAGGGGTAATCTTGTAATCTACGAACTAGGAAACCACTCACGTGACAACTGTGTTGCATAATGTACCTTAATGATGGTCAATAGCATTGATAAGGACTACATCGGATAACAAACATAACATAATGTATACTAATGTTAAGGTTCTGAGAAAGGAAGACATCTTTCTCTAAGCATGGAAGAAGATCACATTGCTTGGGAAGAAGATTGTGATCATGTATCGCAAGCTAAGAAATGTGAGAGATATATGATCATAATCTTCTTCCCAAGCAATGGGATCTTCTTCCATGCTTAGAGAAAGATGACTTGCTTTCTCAGAGCCTTAACATTAGTATACATTATGTTATGTTTGTTATCTGATGTAGTCCTTATCAATGCTATTGACCATCATTAAGGTATATTATGCAACAAAGTTGTCACGTGAGTCGTTTTCTAGTTCGTAGATTACAAGATTACCCCTTACTAGTGTTTAACATAGGAATTTGATATTATTTTAAGCAAAATCATAAGCGTATATTATTAACCACGTAACGTTGACAATCAAACACAGTGTAATTTCGGATCGTTGATAATATACTCACAAGCCAAAATGATATACTTATACCCTAGAGCCCAAACCCCAAACCCCAAGCGCGTGGACCCTAGACCCTAAACCCCAAACATCAATCCCTAAATGCCAAACACGCGCGTGATAATATCCTGAACGGTAGAACTTCAACGCTCAGCTTTTCAATAAGTGTATAATAGACCGAACTTAGGTTGATGTGTTGCTCCCAAACGCACACGCAAGTATACGCGGTCGCCAAGTAATAAAGTGACAAAGTCGAGTATCGTTCCCACGAGGACTATGCAGACTAGTGCTTAATAAACAATTCCTAAACAAACCATCCAGGGGTCTTTTTCCAATGGTTGTAAGAGTTTTATAACTAAAATGCAGTAAGTAAAGTGCTAAAGATGTAACCGAGCAATGGGGTAAAACTTTGGTTGTTAACAATATCGAGAGAGCGATCCAGGGTCAGAGTTACGAACAATCCAGTTGATGTATTCGAATGATTCCACTTCTTAAATCCCAGGTTACTAACTGACAGAGTAATTGTAATTATGAAAACCTTTCAGTTCTTCACAATCTATGCAAGCTACTTCAATCCCTATATGTCTATGGGTTAAATCACATGCACGCATTAACGATCTCTGTAATGAGTTAAACTAGGCAAGCAAGTATATGTCTATCCTACCCGCGAATTGATTCCCCGATACCCGGGTTCACAAACTAGTTCTATTCTTCCTTATTACGTAATTAGATTCTCTCTTTCGAGTTCAACCCAAAGACCATAGATGATGTATAATTATCGAGCTCTAACAATTATACAAGTTAAATCAAGAAAGAATAAGTAACCCGTTATGGGATTCAATCAATGGAAATCAATCTTCAACAATCAACTTTCATGTAAACTCTAACCCCAGAACGTTAGGAAATTAGCCACACATATTCATAATCACAAGACAAAGATTTGGTGTAATAATGAAATACTTGATGTAATAAATGAAAGATTGGGAATAACCCTTGTTCAATGAAGTGTGTAGCTCTCAATATTGCTCCAAAGTCAAGAACCCTTTACAAAAACTAAGTAATGAACTATTTATAATGTTTCCAAACCCTTAGTAATAAGTTAGACCCGATACTAGAAGGAATAGGACGTAAAAACGCGCACAAGGGGCGCTATAACGGGCGCCCCGCGCCTCGGAAAGCGTGAGAACAACCAGAATCCGCCATTTCTTGCACGCTATGGCCATGCGGTGCGCCATGAATCGCGCCTAGCCACCTTGCGCGATAGGCTGCGCGGCGCATGGGGTTTAGCGCCAAGCCAAAATGCTCTTCTTTCGCTCCAAAACTCGGCTTGTGTCGTGCCTTTGTGTGCTCAATCCAATCTTCAAACATCCTTCAACCAATTCATGCTCAATTAAGCTCCGAAACGCTCCAAATGTATCGCGTAACGACCTACACACGAACAACACAACATCAGCGTAAAACCACATTCACAAGCTGCCAAACAAGTGCAAAACAAGCTCAAATGTGCGGAAATATTAAGGAAAAGTAGGCATAAAATGCCGAACATCACCACCCCACACTTGAACCTTTGCTCGCCCTCGAGCAAATCACATCTCACTTCCCATCCTAGGTAAAACAGGTCTGCCTATGACTATGGTTGATACCGACCATTGAACCAATACACACATGACTACTATGGATCCACAACATGCCAATAATTTTCCAAAACCAAAAATATGAGAACAACCACCCCAAAATAGCTCAAATGCACAAAACTCAACTTAATGTACCATGCTCCCACAAAATCACACCTATCTACTCAATCAAAAGCCATCAACTTCACCTACTTCATGCAAACCACATACCCTCACCAATATGAAAGAGAGTGCCCCCCAAAGATCACACACAAAAGCAACTATCATGAATAGAACGGGGGCAACAACAAATGAATTCACTCACTCTCATGAAAGGCTCACATGTCACACACAACGTACCATAGGCTTGCCCGTAGTGTAGAACTCCACTAATGTAAGCTCACTCCAATCGGGATTAACTAGGACTTTAGAAAGGTCGTAATGTAGGCTAAGGGGCGGGTAGGATACATATGGTAATAGTGACTACCTCCCTAAGCACTTTAATACATCACACTTAATTTCAAGCACAATTCTCATCAAGCCACCCAATCACAAGTGTCACACATACACCTTCCCAACATGTAGCATTTTCTTTTTAAGCACACAACTTTGCTATTTTTTCCTTTTGTTATCATTTCATTTTTTCAATTTCATTAACTTCCATCCTTGCCAATGTTTTCCACTACTTCACAATTTTCACAAGTATTCCCCTTTTATTAGTTCCACTCAAGAACCTCCCAACATCCAACCACAACTCCAATCATCTACACAATATCAATAAAGTGCTTAAGGAGTAAGGGCCAAAAGAGTCAATTAAGAATAAATGGGTAGGCTCGGGGTGTGGGTGCCAACAAAAAGGGTCAAATAAATCACAACAATAATTTTCCAAGGTATATATGTAAGGGTAGGCTAACACGAGAAGGCCTTGTATCATTTCCCGACTAGAGAGAACCTAGGATTTCACTTTGCACACACACGGGGCAAGTTCTAGACATTAGTACGCAACATGGAGCAAATAAGAACATGCCTCACACACACATTGCACATGGTTCACACAAAGAGGTTCCATCAACAACTCTCAACTAAGCTTCTAGAATGCAACTTGTGGAAATTTAAGCACTCATGCACAAAAGTTAGCACTCAAGTCAAGCAAGCGGACTCAAGCATCTCAAGGGGGTTGTTCCATTTTTTTTCCCTCTTTCTAGGCATGCATCAAATTAAAACCAAGGACACCACAATTAGCACATGCAATCAATTCAAGTCCATCGGTATCAAACAAATCAAAGGCACCTAGCATTCTACCTTTTTCCTTAGCCTAGGGTCATCTACAACTAACTATCCTAATCCTAGAAATAAAAACTACCCGGTTCAAAGGTCTCCCCGTGGAAAAGAACCGAGGCCATAAGAAAAACCACGGGGTGGATGACATGTACCACTAACAAAACTAAAAGGAAAATCTTTTTGGAATTTTTCATTGGTTTTCTAATTTTTTTTTCATTTTTGCATATATTAAAGCAAGAAATAAATCAAAACAAAGTCAAGTGACAAAGGAAAAAGTCCTAAGGTACATGCATCCTATCCTCAAAAATAGATAAAGGGCAGTACCCCACCCCACACTTAAACTAAGCAATGTCCCAGTGCGACAAAGAAGTAAGTGCAAAAGTAAGAGTACAAGAAAACTGCCCTGAAATCTGGATGGTGCGCAGGAGTGTGGACCTAGGCCTCCGCCTCATGATCAGTCTCATACTCACTGTCCGGATCATTGGCCACAATATCTGAATCAGTGTTCTCATCCTCCTGCGGATCCACCGTTTTAGCTTGAACCTCGCCCAACAAACCCTTCGAGGTCTCCGTCAGCGGGACCTTGCGGTCAATAGCAGTCATATCAACGCCCGACTGACGGGCCATAGCCTCCATCATCAAGTACTGACGCGCGGCTAAGTTGGCACTTGTCTCCCGCCACTCGTCCGCCGTCAGCTTCACCGGTGCCGTGGTGATCACCCCCATGACCGAAGCAATGTCAAACGGCCCCCCTATATCAGGGACAATGCAATCCCCAACCTCATCTACGGGGACGCCCGCCTTCTCCAAGTAACGGGTCAAGAGGTTCCCAAAATACAACCTACTACATGATTTTTCTTTTCTTTGCTCTTTCATCACTCGCAGCATGTAGTATCCTATGTTCACGGGCCTCCCAGTCATGAAAAAGTACACCATGCACGCCCGAGTCTTAGTGACCTCGGAGTAATGAGAACAAGGTAGTATCCGTGCATTTATGAACCTCATCCATACACGCGCCGGCTTGAGAAACTGGGAGAAATACATAAACTTGTGTCTCCCAGCCGCTCCTCGCCCCCACTTATGCGTGGAGCCCTCACCACATAGGGTCTCCCGCAAGGCCGTGTAATCCGGTTTCTTGATGTACTCTCTCAACACATCATAATCGGGGTCAGCTACCCCCAAGAAGGCATTCAATGCCGATGGATCTAACTTCACCTTCACTCCCCTAACCGTCACCAAGTCATCATCTCTCCACACCTCATCGGGCTCCCAGTTGGCATAAAGTTCTTGGACCATGTCCAAGTTGGCGTGCCCCGGACTCTCAAACACTGAGTCCCACTTGAGGGCAATGATCTGCTCGGCCACATCTCTAAACTTTTGTAGCACCGCCCGTTTATCAATGGCTTGCTCGGGTATGTACCCCGCAAGCCGCACATTTTTATACCATGTTTGGCAATCTCCCTTCTTCACAAAAGGGAGGCCATACCGAGTCTTGCCTCCGGGACGTGGTATCGGCACCGCGTCCTTTGGAATCTTGGCCTTAGCCTTTGCTTTTGCCTTGGGCTTGGCCGGTGCCTTACCCTTTTGCTTTGAGGAGGAAGGCCCGACTTGAGGTTCTCTCCTCGGGCCCGCGGTGGATGAGGAACTCGCCTTTTGAGATGTGGCTACCATGGTACCTACACAAACACAAACATCAATGTGAGATGTATAGCTAAGCACCAAAAACAATTCAAGCTCAAGGGTACCACCCCACACTTATCACACACTCTATGTGTCAACCACTTGTTTCAATGGCACGAGCAACCCCACACTTGAACAAAACTAGCCTTGGCAAAATATGCCACGTTTTGAATTTTTAAAATCAAGCTAGTGTGGGTGCCTCATGATCAAATCTAGTGTGTATGCAACACCTAATGTTCATAGTAAGCCTAAGGCATGCATTGCTACTCAAGAATTCACAATGTCATTGATATTTCATCTTTGAGGCTTTTTCACAAACATCTAGTGTGCACAACTTTGAACTAGCAATTTCAATGGATTTTGTAATGTGCCAACCCTCCCAAATTGTTGGGAGATCTCTTTTTACAAGTCACAAGTCTATACTAAGCATCATAAACAATTAAGCACATCAAGATTGAATTTTTATGAAAAAGCTTGTAACTAGCTAAGAGAATCACCCATGAGCAATAATGAAGACAACTTACATGTAATTGAGAAGGAACAGTAGTGATGTACTTACTTGGAGGTGGTAGAGGTGATTGCACAAGAATTGGGATGAGTTCAATTGTTGCTAGTGAATTAGTGTGTGATTAGAGAGTGTTTGTAGTGAAAATAAGGGAGAAAAGATGTTAGGAATCGGGGTTATAGGGCATGGGGGATTAAAGAATTTCGGGTCAAACCCGTTGACCCGTTTTGTAAACCAAAATTTAGCCAGCCGCGATTGCCTCCGCGGCGCATGCCCATCGCGGGCAAGTTTTTGATGGTTCTGCCTAGCATGGCGCGGTGGGAGGCGCGGGGCGCTCCCAACCGCGCCTAGCTTCTTTGTTCAGCTTTTTTTTTCTCGCGCTTTGGGAGGCGCAGGGCACTCCCGAACGCGCCCAAGAACGTTTTTTTCGCACCGAATTTCGATTCCAAGTACAAACCAAGCGTGGGACATGTCTCGAGACGTCCCATCCCCCTCAATGCATTCATTTCACCTTATTTAGCTCACCCGCTTCCTGCAAAAACGACACACAAAAACAACAAAAACGTGACACTATAAAACAAAAGAAAACTAAACTATTACAAGTACAAACTCGGGTTGCCTCCCGAGAAGCGCCTTATTTAACGTCGTGGCACGACGGGTATAAATCAAGGGTCTCTCAATGTAATTGAAGTGCGATGATTCACCGCACCTCCCCAATAATGTTTCACCCGTTGACCATTAACCAAAAATGTGCTTTCAGAACCCGGGGCTCTCAATGCAACCGCACCCTGTGCGGTAACACGAACAACTTCAAAAGGCCCCGACCATCTTGACTTCAACTTGCCCGGAAACAATTTCAACCTCGAGTTGAACAACAACACACGCTGCCCGGGCTCAAAAGAGCGATGCTCAATGTGCTTATCATGCCACTTCTTTGTCCGTTCCTTATATAATTTCGCATTTTCATACGCATGGAAACGGAACTCTTCAAGTTCATGCAGTTGGAGCATCCTCTTCTCACCCGCTAAGGCCATATCAAAGTTGAGCTTTTGAATAGCCCAATACGCCTTATGCTCTAATTCAACCGGCAAGTGACAGGCCTTACCATAAACAAGCCTATATGGAGAGGTTCCAATAGGCGTTTTGAATGCAGTTCGATAGGCCCAGAGAGCATCATCTAACTTCATAGCCCAATCCTTCCTCGAGGCATTCACAGTCTTCTCAAGGATTTGCTTGATCTCTCTGTTAGACACTTCCACTTGGCCACTAGTTTGGGGATGATAAGCAGTAGCCACCTTGTGGCGAACCCCATACTTAGCCAATAACTTATTGAACAACCGGTTACAAAAATGCGTACCTTCATCACTAATGATAGCTCGCGGTGTCCCAAAACGAGTGAAAGTATTCTTCTTCACGAACTTCACCACCACACTCGCGTCATTCGTTGGAAGTGCAATAGCCTCCACCCATTTCGACACATAATCAACTGCTACTAGGATGTATTTATTGCCCATAGAAGGTGGGAATGGACCCATGAAATCAATACCCCAACAATCAAACAGCTCAATTTCCAAGATATTGTTCAAAGGCATCTCGTGACGCCTAGTAATGGTACCCGTTCTTTGGCAACGATCACATTGCTTCACTAGTGCATGAGCATCTTTAAATAAAGTAGGCCAAAAGAAACCAGATTGAAGTACCTTTGCAGCTGTTCGATCTCCACCAAGGTGGCCACCATAAGGAGAGGAATGGCAGCTCTGTAGAATCGGCTCTACTTCTTCCCTTGGAATACATCTCCTAGCTAGTTGATCAACTCCTATCTTGTACAAATAGGGCTCATCCCACACATAAAATCTGCTCTCATAAAGAAGTTTACGCTTTTGCTCAGCAGTTGCCCCAGGGGGATACACATTACTCACAAGTAAATTTACCATGTTGGCATACCATGGCACCTCAGCTGCATCAAGAGCAAAAAGTTGCTCATCAGGAAACACCTCTTTAATCTCGGGCCCTTCATCTACATGATCTCTATTCTCCAGCCTTGACAAGTGATCAGCAACTTGATTCTCAGTCCCCTTGCGATCTCGAATTTCAACATCAAACTCTTGCAATAAGAGAACCCATCTAATGAGTCTAGGCTTGGAGTCCTTCTTTTCAAACAAATACCGGATTGCGGCATGATCAGTGTAGACAACAACTCGAGTGCCAACCTAATAAGATCTGAATTTGTCAAAAGCATAAACCACGGCTAGCAACTCCTTCTCAGTGGTAGTATAATTAGACTGGGCTGCATCAAGCGTCTTGCTTGCATAATAGATGGAGTGAAAGATTCTTCCAATTCTTTGGCCTAGAACAGCCCCAATAGCATTATCACTCGCATCACACATCAACTCAAATGGCAAAGACCAGTCAGGAGCAATGATGATTGGTGCGGTCACCAACCTTTTCTTCAACTCTTCAAACGCCTTGATACAAGCATCATCAAAAACATATTTCACATCCTTCTCTAACAATTTGCACAAGGGAGTGGAGATTTTAGAGAAGTCCTTTATGAAACGTCTATAGAACCCTGCATGTCCCAAGAAACTACGCACCCCCTTAACAGAGATAGGTGGTGGTAATTTCTCAATAGCCTCTATCTTCGCCTTGTCAACCTCAATCCCTTGCTTTGACACCTTGTGCCCAAGTACTATGCCTTCTTGAACCATAAAGTGACATTTTTCCCAATTCAGCACCAGATTTGTTTCTTCACAACGGCTCAGCACAGCATCAAGATTTTTCAAACATTCATCAAACGAATCACCAACCACTGAGAAATCATCCATAAATACCTCCACAAATTTTTCCACCATATCAGTGAAAATAGCCATCATGCATCGCTGAAAAGTCCCCGGGGCATTACACAACCCAAATGGCATCCTCCTAAATGCATAGGTGCCATATGGACAAGTGAAAGTGGTCTTCTCTTGGTCTTCAGGGGCTATCACAATTTGATTGTAGCCCGAATACCCATCCAAGAAACAGTAATACTCATGGCCTGCAAGTCTATCCAACATCTGATCAATAAAGGGGAGTGGGAAGTGATCTTTCCTGGTGGCCTTGTTGAGCTTCCTATAATCAATGCAAATTCGCCACCCTGTAACAGTTCTTGTAGGAATCAACTCATTGTTCTCATTCTTCACCACTGTCATGCCCCCTTTCTCAGGAACACATTGCACTGGACTCACCCACTTGCTGTCAGAGATAGGAAAAATTATACCAGCATCCAGCCACTTGATAACTTCTTTCTTCACCACCTCCTTCATGATTGGATTTAGCCTCCTCTGCTGCTCTATGGACGGCTTATGCTCTTCCTCCAAGAGAATTTTATGCATGCAGAAAGAAGGACTAATCCCTATAATATCAGCAATAGTCCAGCCAATAGCTCTCTTGCGCTCTCGCAATACCCGCAACACCTTCTCAACCTGCACATTAGACAACAAAGAAGAAAGGATCACGGGCAAAGTATTACCTTCACCCAAATAAGCATATCGTAAATGTGCGGGTAAAGGTTTGAGCTCAAGATTAGGAGCTCTCTCAATAGACGGTTTAGCAGGAGCTAAGGTCAACGGTCTATCAAGCTCCTCAAATTTCTTCCACCCTGGGATGAATCTACTCTGCATATTAAGAACCTCCACATATTCTTCAGTATCTTCATCCTTCAGGATATCATCATCATCTTATAAGAGTGCCCTTTCTAAAGAATCAACACTAGAAGCCAAGAAGGACCTCTCTTCAGCAGTCAATTCATCATCTATCACTTTTACCATGGACAACTCTTCATAGTGAGAAGGAAGCTGGGTAGCTCTGAACACATTAAACACAGCTTCTTCCCCATTTACTTTCATAATCATCTTACCAGCCCTGACTCGAATAACAGCATCAGCAGTAGCCAAAAATCCTCTTCCCAAGATAAGAGGAACCTCAGGATCAGCTTCATAATCAAGAATAATAAAATCAACGGGTAATATGAACTGACCTACTTGTACAAGCACATCCTCAATAATCCCCTCGGGGCATGTCAAAGATCTATCAGCAAGCTGCAGGGTCACAGTAGTGGGTCGTGGCTCACCCAGGCCTAGCTTCCTAAAAACTGAAGAAGGCATCAAATTCACACTAGCACCCAAATCACATAAAGCACGACCAACCTCATGTTCCCCAATTTTCAAAGGGATGGTAAAACTGCCCGGGTCCTTCAATTTCTGCGGAAGCTTGCTTCTAACTCTGGAACTGCACTCCTCAGTAAGTGCAACTGTCTCAAACTCAGTCAATCTTCTCTTGTTAGCAACAATATCCTTGATGTATTTAGCATATTTGGGAACATCCCGCAAAAGCTCCACCAAAGGAATATTTACCTGAATTTGACTCAATATCTCCAAAAATTTCTTGCATGCTGCATCAACTTTCTGCTTCTGAAGTCTCTGCGGGAAAGGTGGTGGTGGTCTCACAATAGCAGACTCGAGCTGCTTTTCAGTTACCTTTTCTGCTTCTTTTTCCACTTCCCTATCAACATTTGGCTCTAACTCACCAACAGGCTTCTTTGGCTTTGGGGGAACCTCCTCCAGTGCTCTTCCATTCCTCAAAGTCACTGCTTGCACAAATTCTCTAGGATTCTTCTCTGTATCACTCGGTAGAGCACCCCGAGGTCTATTATTTTGTGCTCCAGCAAGCTGCCCCAATTGTCTTTCAAGATCTTTCTGTGCATTGCTCAAATCTTTAATTGTTTGTGCCTGAGATGCTGACTCATCAATGAGCTTTTGCTGCCCTGCAAGAATTTTCTTGAGCATATCCTCCATAGTATTAGACTGCTGTGGTTGAGCCTGAGACTGCGATCCCTGCTGTGATGCATTGTTTTGAGTAAATTGGGCTCTCTCATTACCCTGAAACTGCTCACGGGTATCCCTCCAAGAAAAATTTGGGTGATTACGCCAACCCGTGTTATAATTATTACCATACTGATTTCGATTTTGGCCCTGTGATCTGTTCTGATTACCCACATAATATACTGACTCTGGGTTAGAGGGACAAACCTCAGTGCTATGATCCTCACCACATACTTCACAAAAGGTCTGAACTTGCTGCACTGGAGCTGGTTGTGGCTTTGCTTGGAGAGCCAGCTTGCTGATTTGGTTGGAAATCGCATCCATCTTCGCTCGCAACTCTGTAATTCCATCTAGTTGAAGTACCCCAGCAGCTTTCTGCGTAGCAGCTCTGCTAGCCCCCTCACTATGTATATTAGCTCTGCCATCACCTTGCCAATCAGGATTGCTCTGTGAAAACTTATCAAGTAAGTCATAGATCTGTTCAAAATTTAAGGCCAGCACTTGGCCTCCAGCAGCAGCATCAACCACAATCTTAGTATGTTGGTTCAACCCCTCAACAAAAGTGTGTGCAATAACCTCATTAGTTTGATTGTGGTGAGGACAATCTCTCAATAACGCTTTAAATCTCTCCCAAGCTGCATATAATGATTCGCCTTCAAACTGCCTGAAGGACAAAATTGCACTCCTCAACCTGGCCGTCTTAGCAGACGGATAAAACTTAGCCAAGAATTTCTTAGCTAAATCCTCCCAAGTAGTGATAGACCCAGGCTTTTCAGCCTTTAACCACTTCCTTGTTGTCCCAATCAATGAAAATGGGAACAAAGTCATTCGCACATAATCAGTAGGCACACCTGCCGGTGTATAAGTATCACTGATCTCCAGAAAGTTCTGCAAGTGTTGCTGCGGATCTTCATGCAGGAATCCACCATATTGCCCCGTCACATGCAGCAACTGAATCATGCCGGGCTTGATCTCAAAATTTCCAGTAATAGCAGGCTTCACAATACTTGACTCTACTCCTTTCAGACTAGGAAGAGCCACATCTCGCACTGCTACTGCTTGTTCTTCAGCCATTTCAACAGGAAGGGAGGCAAGTACGATTGCTAATGCTTCTCGATCTCTCGCTTCTTTCCTTGTCTTCCTCAAGGTTCTTTCAGGCTCAGGATCAAAAGGTGCGAGTGATTCGTCCTTTTTGTTCCTTTGCATTCAAAACCTATTGCTTGAAACAACACAAGAAACTCAACAAAAAATTAAACCTGAATAGCAATTAAGTAATTGTTCAAAAGTAATTAGTCCGTAATTAGTCCCCGGCAACGGCGCCAAAAACTTGTTGCTCCCAAACGCACACGCAAGTATACGCGGTCGCCAAGTAATAAAGTGACAAAGTCGAGTATCGTTCCCACGAGGACTATGCAGACTAGTGCTTAATAAACAATTCCTAAACAAACCATCCAGGGGTCTTTTTCCAATGGTTGTAAGAGTTTTATAACTAAAATGCAGTAAGTAAAGTGCTAAAGATGTAACCGAGCAATGGGGTAAAACTTTGGTTGTTAACAATATCGAGAGAGCGATCCAGGGTCAGAGTTACGAACAATTCAGTTGATGTATTCGAATGATTCCACTTCTTAAATCCCAGGTTACTAACTGACAGAGTAATTGTAATTATGAAAACCTTTCAGTTCTTCACAATCTATGCAAGCTACTTCAATCCCTATATGTCTATGGGTTAAATCACATGCACGCATTAACGATCTCTGTAATGAGTTAAACTAGGCAAGCAAGTATATGTCTATCCTACCCGCGAATTGATTCCCCGATGCCCGGGTTCACAAACTAGTTCTATTCTTCCTTATTACGTAATTAGATTCTCTCTTTCGAGTTCAACCCAAAGACCATAGATGATGTATAATTATCGAGCTCTAACAATTATACAAGTTAAATCAAGAAAGAATAAGTAACCCGTTATGGGATTCAATAAATGGAAATCAATCTTCAACAATCAACTTTCATGTAAACTCTAACCCCAGAACGTTAGGAAATTAGCCACACATATTCATAATCACAAGACAAAGATTTGGTGTAATAATGAAATACTTGATGTAATAAATGAAAGATTGGGAATAACCCTTGTTCAATGAAGTGTGTAGCTCTCAATATTGCTCCAAAGTCAAGAACCCTTTACAAAAACTAAGTAATGAACTATTTATAATGTTTCCAAACCCTTAGTAATAAGTTAGACCCGATACTAGAAGGAATAGGACGTAAAAACGCGCACAAGGGGCGCTATAACGGGCGCCCCGCGCCTCAGAAAGCGTGAGAACAACCAGAATCCGCCATTTCTTGCACGCTATGGCCATGCAGTGCGCCATGAATCGCGCCTAGCCACCTTGCGCGATAGGCTGCGCGGCACATGGGCTGTAGCGCCAAGCCAAAATGCTCTTCTTTCGCTCCAAAACTCGGCTTGTGTCGTGCCTTTGTGTGCTCAATCCAATCTTCAAACATCCTTCAACCAATTCATGCTCAATTAAGTTCCGAAACGCTCCAAATGTATCGCGTAACGACCTACACACGAACAACACAACATCAGCGTAAAACCACATTCACAAGCTGCCAAACAAGTGCAAAACAAGCTCAAATGTGCGGAAATATTAAGGAAAAGTAGGCATAAAATGCCGAACATCATGATGCGTATCTTCCAATTAAACCTGTCAATGTGATAGCAATTTTCTCTAGTAATTTACTAATTTAGTTATTTTATTGGTTTGATTATTGTTAACCATCATAACTTTCCATGTGTTTCCACAATTTATTTAATAGACTATACTTGGTAGACAATCAAAATTACAACAGACTTTAACACGCATAATAACAATATCAATAGACCTCACCGGTGGATAATCAAAACACAACTGAAACTAATATATATTCCCAACTGAAGCAACATTATATAAGTAAAAGGTCTGGACCATTAAAACATATTAACAACAAAAACCAGACCATTCAAACATAAACACAAAAAAAAAAAAAAAAAAAAAAAAACGACAAAAAAACATAAACAACAAGTAACAAACTACTAGTTCGATTCATTGGGTGAACTTGGTGGGGATTCTTCAACCATATCTAGTGGTCCATCTGGTGTAGCCGGTGCATTTGGTGAACCTGGTGGGGATGCATCTGGTGAACCTGATGGACTTGCATCTTCCTCTATGACGTTTGCCTCTGGCGCTGGTGGTGCTCCAATTGCATCAGGTCCTGCGTTGATCGCTCTGACCTGATCCTCACTTGCCTGCAACTTTGCCCAAACTCTGTTTTCAAGCCTTTTCAAATACTCCCACACTTCAGTAATTTCTGATTGCAGAATGGCTAACTCCCAGTAGATATCACGCTTCTTGGATGGTCCAGCCATTTTGGAATGTTCTTTTGATAGTTTAAAAATTCAAAAAAATATGTATTGAAAATGGAGTGGAAAAAGCACACAATGTTGAGGGGTTTATATAGAAATAATGTTGAAGAGTTGCAAAGGTTAGTGAAGAGACACAAATTAAATGCATGGTTACTTCTTAATTAATGATTACAAAGAAAATGAGCACCTTTAATCAAGTCTTTTAGTATAAAAAAAAAAACAGAAAAACGGCTCTGACTTGACAAGAATTGCTTTGGGCAGTGCATTATCAACTGCTCTGCCACACTTCACGACACCTATTATCTACCGCACAATCTACTTTGCGTATTAGCTAGGATACACGTCTATTAATATACGTCATCTATTTTTTGATTGGTTGAAATATTGTTTTGTCTTTAGTCTATGCACATTTGGTCTATGCTCGAAAAGCTTCCAACTTATACCAAAATATTTTCGATAGTACAAGTATAAATCCAGCAACTGTTTACTGTCGATCATATAAAGTAGTTTATAGTTTTATTCCTTGTTGTCCAAAAAATAGAATTGCCACTACACATATTTATTTTCTTATCGATAATTGACCTAATTCAGTATGCATTCAACATCTATAGTTCACAATGTAATAAATTATTTAGTTATCAGCGATCATTCCTTTGCAAGATTATTTTAAACAGTAGCAAAATTCATTGTCAACTCTTTTAACACCCGAACAGATTTAAATAAAATTCCTCATCTACAATTGTTTAACACTTAAAGAAGATTTAAAAAATAATCGTCAACAACAATTGTTTAACACTCAAATAGGATTTAAAAAATAATCGTCAACTACAATTGGTTAACACTCAAACAAGATTTCAATAAATATATTACAAAAAACTTTTAAAGATTGACAAATCAATCTTTGTTCTCATCTTTATTAATACACTCTTTGTCATGACTCTCCAATACACCCGACATAATTTCTTCGGGATCTTGACCAACTTCTCCATTCAAGTTCAATTCTGATTCGACATGGGATGCATCCTTCGCTTCATAAAACTGTCCCTCATCGTCCTCCCCATTTTTCATCAGCAGTTTATTATCACCCACATTGGTTGCATCAACAACATTGGCATTGGCATCAGTTGAATTGGCATTGGCAATGGCATCGACATCAACTATCTTGCCATCAATTGCATTGGCATTGGTGGCACTGCCATCAACTGCATTGACATTGTTGGCATTGGCATCAACTGCATTAGCAATGGTGGCATTGGCATCAACTGCATTGACATTGTTGGCATTGGCATTGGTGGCATTGACACTGGTGGCACTGAGAGTAGCAACCACTTCATCAAATCTACGCTTCTTTCTCAGAATTGTAGTGGTCTTTGTAGCGGTACCACTGTCCATTGCCTTCCTCTTCCTATGCCTCGTCAACCAGGCAGAAGGACGGTACAAGCATTTGCATATTGTCCTCTTTGATTGTTCCGCTAGCATCTTAGCAACATCAACCAATTTGTGCTCCATTGCTGTCAGCCTATCGAGCACAACATGCAAAAAAGGATTTGCAGCACTGACACCACTACTTGAAAGACCTGCACTTTCACCAAAAATTCTTTTACAATCTCCACCAACATCTTCATCGCCTCTTGCATCATCTTCATCCATATCACCTTCACCAGCAGGATAAAGAGCAGTCTTCTTGATTGCAGTGGCCCCCTCAAGTTCAGCTCTAAGGGCATCCACCGACCCATCCTTAACTTCATCTGCATAGAACACATATGAATCCTCCCACCTCGATCTCACTTCTTGATCAGTAGGGAATAGGTAAGGGCGCACGATCTGGATAGAAGCCGAGCAAATTAGTTTCTTAATTTGAATAAAAATATTAAATGATATGAAAATAGTGCAACGTTACCTTAATTTTATTTTCTTCTTCCACAAATGGATCGAATGATTTAGACACCCTTTTACTGTACCATTTAAGCATCCGAGGGCACGGCATAGGAGGCTGATCTGTCAGTGCAACTCTCCTTCCAATGGCAGGAAATGCTTCATTGACCCAGGCCTAAGATAAAAGATTTAATAGGACTACGAAAAATGAAAACTTCACAATCAACTAACTATTGGTTTATTGTAGACTTACCAAAAATGCCCAGGGGAAGCCAAAAAGAGCATATCCAGGCGGTTTTCCTTTCTCACTAAAAGTTTTATAATGCTTGGCCATGTCAAGCTGGGGCTTCAAATATTCAATCGTAAGCTCGAAGCACTACCTGCCCCATGGATACTTGGAGAAGAACTCCAGATCATCAACCATATAAACCCGTTCCTTCTTAACAGACTATGAAGTATCCTTTGCCATCAACATCGTGTGGAGAAACCACAAAAGGCAAATCTTCAACTGTTCCTCTTTGTCAAATCTTCTGCTAGTTTTCAACAACCCCCACAGCCTCGACGATGTCACTTTAACACTCGCCTCACTGGATGGTTTCCAAGTTACTTTTCATAAAATTCCTCGCCTTTCTTTACAACCTTATTCTTTGCTTGATCGCTGGGTTTTTTCCCACGCACCAAACCAGTCATTAGAGCAAACTCCCTAAGCCCAAGACAAGCTGGCTTCCCATCAACCAAGAACCAAACCTGATGCAGCCCGAACACGTGCTGATCAAGTGTTCGATCCACCGAGGCCAATGATATGAAGCCAAGCCAAACTTTTGCACGATGTTCATATTTACTTGGCTTGGCCGAAGGAAAGCAACTACCCCGAAGCTGAATATTCGAGCTCAAGAACCGAAGGCTTCATCTACCTGCTTGAGCTCGAAGAGGGGAGTGACCGAACCTTAACCGAGCACTCAACATCGGCGCCGAAGTAAATCCAATTATCCGAAGGAAGGGCGATCGATGTCGAGAAAGAGCTGATCCCGACCAAGCACCGAAGTGAAGAAGCTCGAGCTCAAGTGCTCGAAGTCACGTGTTCGGTTGAAGGAGTGACCGAACACTCACTAAAAACAACCCTGCGTGGCTTGTTCCTATTGGTCGCGTGTGACCCTTTACTATTTTTCCTTAGCTTAGTCTATAAATACACATTTCCATTTCATTGTAAGGCAGTTATTTTTGAATGATTAAATATAGCAAGTGCTATTGTGAGTCTCCGATGGAGCCGAACCCCGACGTAGAATTTTAAAGAACTTGTGTCAATCGGTGTGAGTCGTTTGAACATTTTCTTCTTGGTTATTCAATTTTCAAGAAGCCTTGTCTTTCTTGAGGATTGTTGCTTAATATAGGTGATTCTTGACCTTCGTTCTATCGAGCTTGAGACAAGTTCCTCACTGTTCTTTCGAATCGAAGCAAGTCTTGTCTTTCTTCTATCTTTTATTTCTTGTTGTTCTTCCGCGTTTCATTGTGTCTAGCTTTTCCTCGGGTTTGCTTGCACCATCTTGGTATCAGAGCAAGGTTTGAGTTTGTCCTTACAACCTCAAATCCTGTTCGTTATATTCGTGCTTGTGTCTCCAGTTTCAGCTTTCTTCCTTGTTGATTGTTGTTGCCGTGGTGTTTACACAAAAAAAGAAGTAGAAAAGAAAAATTCAAAAAAATTTTGGTTGATTGTTGCTGGTTGTTTGAATCAAACAACCATTGATTTGTGTTCATCACTGTCCAAGGATTGATTTGAGCACCCGACTTACAACGTTTGTGACTTGGGTTTCTCGACAAAATTTTGGACTGTTTGGAGCTTAGTGGTGACTGATTTCGAACCCCAGTGTGTTTTGGTTGTTACCGATGAAGACTGGTGGTTCTTGATTGATTTGGGTTTGTTTTGTGCTTAAATTTTGATGTTCTAAAGGTTTGAACCGTCGTCCGTACACCGGAAAATTGTTACGAAAGTGACAGTGTACGAACACGAAAGGGCTGGTTCTTAGCTCAAAGAACTTTGGACTGACTTCCTCCGTTGTTGTTGTACCGGAGTTGAAAGAGCAACCCAAATTCTGTTGAAAATTTTGGTCAGTGAACGAGGTTAACGTTGCCTGTACACCGGAGCAAAACCTTCATTATTCCGTTGAAGAAGAAAGGGGTAAAGTGTAAAGATCAAAACCCCCGGTGAAAGGTTGTCGGCTAGAAAAGGGAATTGGACAAGGTAAAACCCTATCCGTACCAAGGAGGGACCACTCTTGTACGGACAAGAGTTGCTGTGGTCGAGAGAGATTTCGAAGAGGAATCGAAGGGTAGATTCTCCTAGGCTTTCACTTTTCTTGTGTTCGATAATCCAGTTAGTGGATCTCTAGAGTAATTCTTCCTACTCGAGGTCGTACTAACTCATTTGAGCTTATAGGAACTCGTGCGTGGGGTGACCGAAGTCCAACTTTCGTAGAAAATTCTTTGACTCCTGAAGTGCAGAGTAAATAGCGTCCTTTCCATTGAGTCGTATCAATTCACTCATCCCGAAGGAGACATTGTAACTTGTCAAATTCGAAGAGACTGAGAGAAGTTGATCAATCGAGGAAGCCATTGGCTACAAGTTCTTGAGTGACCAAAACCGAACCCATAAATTGAGTGGACCCGAGTGCCACCCACCAAAGGTGAGGGAGTGTGTGAGGTGATTTCTAACCTTAACATTTATTTGGTCTTTGATTCGTGTAGATACCATGGCTGGGAATGGAGGCGATGGTAAAGGCATTGAGCAGCCCGAAGTGTCGTTAGCCGATCTCATGGCTGCGATACAAGGCATCAGTGCCGAAGTAAGAGGAGTGAGTGCTCGAGTAGCTCAACTCGAGCAAGGAAGTGTGTCCGTGGCCTTACCTGGGTCCGACGCTGGAACTAGAAAATCCACTCCGATGAAACCTGAGCTGTATGCTGAGCTTATTCGACAACATCAGTTGAAAAGCGAGGCAATTCGAAAGGAAGTTTTGGGCAAACCCCAAACACAACAAAACTTGGGCAATCCCCAAGCTGAGAATCAACACTTGGGCATTCCCCGAGGTGAAAGAGTACCACTTCTAATGACCCGAAGATAAATTGAGGTCGTTGAAGAAGAGGTAGATGAAGGAGAATTTCCTGATGCCGAGCCCGAATATGAGCAGTCGTTCACTCAACGAACGCAAGCTCACCGAGGTCGTGGAAATTTTCGAGGTCGAGGCGCAAACATTGAACGACATTTGGAGCGTGAGGCTGAAGATCATTATGATGAGTATCCCGAACAAGTTCGTGGTGTTCGAGATTCAAACTTGAGCAGTGTCAAGATCACTATTCCACCCTTTAAAGGAACTAGTGATCCGGATGAATATCTTAAATGGAAGCTTAAAATGGCGCGAATCTTCGAAACCAATGAGATGACCGATGAGAGAAAAGCTGCCCATGCCATTGCTTCGTTCGAAGCGTATGCATCCACATGGTGGGAAGCTGACAAAAGGCATAGATGAAGGAATGCCTATCCCAAAGTCATTCCTTGGGCACAACTGAAGAGAACAATGGATGATAAGTATTTGAGTGCCAAGTACAGGCAAACTCAATTACAAAAGCTCTATGAGCTAAAGCAAGGGTCCAAGTCAGTCCAAGAGTATCATGATGAATTCGAAAGAGTTCGATTGAATCTTGATTTGGTAGAAGATGAAGAGCATGCCACTATTCGATTAAAAAATGGCTTAGCTCGGGATGTGTCATCGCAATTGAGGCTACACGTGTACCACACGTTGGAAGATCTGTTCGAAGCTGCTACCAAAGCTGAGAAATTGGTGAAGGACGATAAGGCAAACCGGTATCGAGGAGTCACTACTTCAACTCCTTTGAACCGAGGTAAAGAATGGAAGAGTCCTAATCCAACAAATGCTAACATTGTTCGAGATTCGAAGAGACCCTTCGAAAGGGGTGTGACCGTTAACCAGCCAAGAGAAGTGGGAGGTAAAGTTCAACTAAACTCTCCTAGTGCTTCAAATATTCAGTGTCATAAATGCAAAGGTTATGGTCACATGGCAAAGGAGTATCCAACTCGCAAAGTTATGCTTTTGCTCAAAGATGGAACTGTCCATGAGCAGACGAGTGACACCGAGGAGGAATATATTGAGGAGATTGACCGAGCTGAAGATGATGATGGTCGAGAAGCTGCCGAAGCTGATCATCCGGAAATGTTTCTTGTGGTTCGAAGGAATTTGAGCTGCATGACTCTCGAAGAAGAGGACAACCAAAGAAAAAATCTTTTCCATGCCCGATGTCGAGTGAGGGGGAAGGTGTGTTCGATGATCATTGACTCAGGTAGTTGTGCGAATGTAGTGAGCCAAACCTTGGTTTCACAAATGGGACTACCTACTTTGAAGCATCCCCACCCTTACAAATTACAATGGTTGAATGAGTGTGGAGAATTGAGGGTTGTCAAACAAGTACGGATCAAGTTTAGAATTGGAGAATATCAAGATGAAATGATGTTCGATGTGGTGCCAATGCAAGCTTGTCATTTGCTATTGGGTCGACCATGGCAGTATGATCGGTCGGTCGTTCACAATGGAAGATCCAACACTTACACTGCAAAGCTCGATGGGAAGAGTTTCATACTCAAACCCTTGTCTCCAAAACAAGTCACCGAAGACTATAAACGGATGAAAGAATTGAAAGAAGCGGCCAAAGCTAAGCTTCCGATGGGAGCAAAATTGGGGGCCGAAGACACAAACTCACCGCTCGATGCGCAGGGTGAGTTTCTACAAGGCAATGACAACGATCAGATGATGATTTGCCTCGTGCATAAGGGTATGTTTTTAAACTCTAATGATGATTTTTCTAACGATAACCCTTTGCCTAGTGCTATACAAAGTGTTTTGCAGGACTTTGGAGATATGTTTCCCGAAGAAATTCCAGGTGGATTACCTCCGTTGAGAGGAATCGAGCACCAAATTGACTTCGTACCGGGGTCTCAAATCCCCAACAAACCTGCATACCGGTGTAATCCCGAAGACACCAAGGAGCTCCAAAGGCAGGTTGATGAGTTCTGAACAAGGGCCTCATTCGAGAGAGCTTGAGTCCTTGCGCTGTTCCTGTTATACTTGTCCCAAAGAAAGATGGAACATGGCGAATGTGCGTTGATTGCCGAGCAGTCAACAAAATAACGGTAAAGTATCGTCATCCTATTCCTCGATTAGATGACATGTTAGACGAGTTAAGCGGTTCTTCATGCTTTACGAAGATAGACCTCAGGTCCGGTTATCACTAAATCCGAATGAAACCCGGAGACGAGTGGAAAACCGCATTCAAGACCAAGTTCGGTCTCTATGAATGGTTGGTAATGCCTTTTGGCTTATGTAATGCACCGAGCACATTCATGCGACTGATGAACCATGTGCTCAAACCGTTCATAAATAAGTTTGTTGTCGTTTACTTCGATGACATACTTGTTTATAGTAAAACTGTGGATGATCATGTCGAACACCTAAGGCTAGTGCTCGATAAGCTTAGAGAAGAGAAGTTATATGCTAACTTCAAGAAATGTGCCTTTTGTGTCGAACGTGTAGTCTTTCTAGGATTCGTTGTCAGTGCTAATGGTGTCGAAGTCGACGAGTCAAAAGTCGAAGCCATCAAAGATTGGCCCACTCCAACCTCGGTATCACAAGTTCGTAGCTTCCATGGCTTAGCTAGCTTTTACTGAAGGTTCGTTTGTGACTTTAGCGCCGTGGCAGCTCCTTTGACTGAGCTGATAAAGAAAGACCATCCATTTGTGTGGGGAGAGTCCCAAGAAAGGGCTTTCCAAGAGTTGAAATGGAGGCTTTGCTCTGCCCCGTTGTTGCAACTCCCTGACTTCGGCAAAGCATTCGAAGTCGAGTGTGATGCGTCCGGAGTTAGGATTGGAGGAGTGCTGATGCAAGAATCGAAGCCGATCGCTTACTAGCGAAAAGCTTAAGGGTGCAACCTTGAACTACTCAATGTATGACAAAGAGTTGTATGCCCTCGTTCGAGCACTCGGCTATTGGCAGCACTATTTGTGGCCTCGAGAGTTCGTGATTAAAAGTGATCATGAATCTTTTAAACATCTCCGAGGACATGAGAAATTGAACCGAAGGCATGCCAAGTGGATAGAATTCATTGAAAGCTTTCCCTATGTAATTCATTACAAAAAGGGAAAAGATAATGTTGTGGCCGATGCGCTATCAAGGAAATTTGCCTTAGCGACCACTCTCGCCTCTAGGCTCATGGGATTCGAAAGCATCAAGTAGATGTACGAAGGCAATCCCAAGCTGAAATGCGTTCGTGACACAATCTTGAGTGGCCGAAGGGTTGAGAAATATCAGTGGCACGATGGCTACCTCTTCAAGAATGGGAGGGTTTATGTGCCAGTGTCATCGTGGAGAGAGCTCTTAGCTCGAGAAGCTCACTCCGGAGGTCTGATGGGACACTTCGGTGTCGACAAAACTCTTGGTATCTTAACCGAGCAGTTCCATTGGCCCCAAATGCGACGTGATGTGGAAAAGCTTTGCAACGCTTGTCTCGTTTGCAAGAAAGCTAAATCGAAGTCCAACCCTCATGGTTTGTATACCCCGTTGCCTGTGCCTGATCGACCTTGGGTTGATATATCCATGGACTTTGTGTTGGGGTTATGTCACGACCCAATTTCCAAGGACTCGTGATGGCACCTAAACAACATTTGGCTAGGCGAACCAATGAAACAAGATGCGGAAAAGAACAATAATGTGAAAAGATCATAAATGGATATATAAATATAAAAGGGTGAAGTCCAAAAGAATATATCCACAAAAGAATTGGAGCATTCTAAGAGTGACTCAATAAAGTATGAATATACATCAAATAAATCTGAGTCCTATCTCTAAGTGACTCCGGCGGTATGCCACCACGGTCTGTGTGGTCGGCTCACCTCAATCAAAAGTCTCAGAAGCCTCGGGAACCGCTAACGTCCAGGCTGCTGACTGGATGAAGGACCTGCGCACGTAGCAGAGTAAGTTATGAGCCGAAGCCCAGTAAGATCACCGACAGGCCCGCTAAGGTACCCTTGCGGGACAAGTCGCTACATGCATCATAAGCAACAACATACTATAGTAATCATACAATAAAGTAGTTAAATCACAAATAGATGTAACACATTCCATACACACCAGTAGTAACCAGAAGTCTCAAGGATTATGCCCATCCAACGTAAGGCATAGGTCAACTCAGCGGCGGTTTGGAGGTCCAATCTCTACTCCCGTGCCGACTAACCTAGACCTACGATGGACTAGCAACACCATTACTAAGTATCAACCATATACCGTGACCCGAAGTCACTATCACAATCATGAATAAGTAGACCAACGACCCGTAGTCGTTAGCTCATCTCAAATCTGTCTACGATCGCACCACAC
The DNA here is from genome assembly GCA_029990575.1 of Petunia axillaris subsp. axillaris. Lineage (NCBI taxonomy): Eukaryota > Viridiplantae > Streptophyta > Magnoliopsida > Solanales > Solanaceae > Petunia > Petunia axillaris. Next base: position 2,013,570 of record JARKNS010000001.1, on the reverse strand, counting down.
CCCCTGTCAAGTGCGTCGTATCTCAATAAATCAAGTGACCACACCACACCCCCTGTCAAGTGTGTCACATCTCAAAGATCAAGTGTCCACACCACACCCCCTGTCAAGTGTGACACATCTCATAGTATAGGCGACACCACACCCCCTGTCAAGTGTCCCTCTAACAGTATTAATATCCACGACATTAATAACAATAACAGAAATAATAACAGAAATATTAATACCGATAATATTTCACAGTCACCGTAACCCAGGTTGGTTATGCTAGCTGAACGTAAGGCGAAGGTTAACCCGACCACAGTTTGGGGGTACAATCCCTACTCCCATGTCGTCCAACCCAAGGTTACGTATAGACAGCACTACCCAACCCGCGAGCGGGAAACATCCTCGGCAAAATCCTCGGCAAGACATTTATCATGACATGCCGGCAACATCCTCGGCCATGTCCCAAGTTCTTGCTATCTAAGCATGGCGTAGCAAGCGTTACTACGATATAAATTTAAGCTACCTCGACGTAGCGTTTAGACCGGCACATACCTCGGTCGAGTCACAATCTCGCTATTTATAACAAACAATAATAGCAAGTAATTCACATCATTAATCCTAACCATTGTTAGGTATATATATGCGTACATGAAGCATACTAGCATGAAGGAAGAGTCCACAAGCACAATAGAGGTCAAGTCTCACTTACCTCGAAATTCGGGCTCAAATGCCCGGAAGAATCTCCTTTCCCGCTCGCCTTGTCTGCGAAGGACTCTCCACTAGGTCTATTAAGACAAGATATAGCACATATGAGTGCTCAATTATAGCTATTTAAGCCTATAGGCATCCTAGGGTAAAAATTACCAAAATGCCCCCGGGTAGGGCGGAGCCCTAAATTTGCAAAATGTACTTTTCCGGACTCCCCACGCTCCCGTGAGTCCAAAAGTACACTTAGATTCCACATGCGAGCCTTGCTCGATGTCTTTCCCCAATTCTTAAGAATCTAGGGTTCTAACCCATTTCCAAGAATCAACCCTTTGATTCTTGTGTTAATCAACATAAAGATGGATTGAAAGGGCTTACCTTAAGTGTAAGTATGATTGGGTCTTCAAGAAATACCCAAAAATCGCCTCAAGAGCTCACCAAATGATTTTTATAAGTTATGAACCGAAATGGCCCGAAATGGCCTTTTTATAGCAGTTTTTACCTCTGTGACAGCTTCTTTTGAAAAAATCATAACTTTTGATAGTAATGTCCAAATGACCTTAAACCTGTACCATTAGAACCACAACTCAAAGAGCTACAACTTTCATGTTTTGATTTTATCCTAATTCCTTACGGATTGGCCGGAAAATCAGCTTTTATCCGGCTATTTGCGCCAAAACAGAACAGAAAAGTCGCACAAGATTTTCTACTGTTTTAGGGGCAAAACGGGACCCTACGAAGCTCGGAATGATCCCAAACTTTGCACACAAGCCATAAAATACTTGGGTGACATGCTCGTCAAGACGGAACTCAATTCGGACTTCCAGAACTCAAAAAGTGGGTCCCACGGCAAAGGTTCAATTTTTGACTTTCGCCAAAATAGCGAAATTTAACCAAACGACCTCAGAATCCAATTCCGAAAGTTGCTACAAGTCACAAATGACTATACGAACCTAACGGAACTTTCGGATCTCTCATCGGAGCTCATTTGCTCAAATCGAGCTCAGAAACCTCTTTTAACTCTTTTAAACTTCCGAAACGGGGACTTTATCAAAAGTCCTATCAAACGAGGTCCGTTTTCAATTTTGAAGGTTGCTACATATCATAAATGACGAGACGGACCTAACGGTGCGCTCGGATTTTCCATCGGGGTTCGTTTACTCAAAACGACCTATCGAAACCCCAAATTCCTTTCCGGAATTTCATAAACGGATCCTTTTCTCGAAAACCTATCAAACGAACTCCGTTTCGATTCATATTTCACAGACGGGTCATAAATGACCTAACGGAGCTTTTGGGACTATCGACATGCAAATCGAGGTCTCGGATCCCGTAACGACTATTTGAGGGTCGTTACAGGTTACAGAGGTCGGGGGGTGGACATGATAGCATCTTCATCGTAGTCGACCGTTTTTAAAAAATCTCTCACTTCTTTCCTTGTAAAAAGTGTGATGATGCACAACATGTAGCTACCTTGTTTGTTTCTAATGTGTTGAAATTTCATGGTGTACCTCCTACTATTGTGAGTGATCGAGACTCCAAATTCTTGAGTCATTTTTGGAAATGATTGTGGGGTGCCCTTGGCACCAAATTACTATTCTCGATGTCTCACCATCCTCAGACTGATGGATAGACCGAGGTAGTTAACCAAACCTTGGGATCTTTACTTCGAGCAATGACCAAAGGCAAGGTCGGAAACTGGGCTGATCATTTGCCCATGATGAAGTTTGCATACAATCGAACGGTGCATCGAATGATCAATATGACCCCGTTCGAATGTGTGTATGGTTTTAATCCTTTGATTCCACTCGATTTAACCCCATTGCCTCGAGATTCTATTATTGATTTTGAAGGTACTCGGCGAGCCACTGCCTTGATCGAGTTGCATGCAAAGGTGAAGAAGAACCTCGAGGAAGCTTATGCAAAGGTTGCATCAAAGAAAAACAAGGGGCGTAAAAAGTTGGAATCAAAGAAGGGGGATTGAGTTTGGGTTCACTTCCGAAAGGCACGTTTCCCGAACCAAAGAAAAGGAAAGTTGGCTCCTCGAGGGGATGGTCCATTTCAAGTGTTGACCAAGATCAACAACAATGCTTACGTGATCGACCTCCCTAGTGAGTATAACGTGTCCAACACCTTTAATGTTGCTGACTTAGTTCCATGTGTTGTAGGTCAAACTTCGGAGGACGAGGAGGGTTCGATTTCGAGGACGAAATCTTCTCAAAAAAGGGAGGATGATGCAGCCCGAACACGTGCTGATCAAGTGTTCGATCCACCGAGGCCAATGATATGAAGCCAAGCCAAACTTTTGCACGATGTTCATATTCACTTGGCTTGGCCGAAGGAAAGAAACTACCCCGAAGCTGAATATTCGAGCTCAAGAACCGAAGGCTTCATCTACCTGCTTGAGCTCGAAGAGGGGAGTGACCGAACCTTAACCGAGCACTCAACATCGGCGCCGAAGTAAATCCAATTATCCGAAGGAAGGGCGATCGATGTCGAGAAAGAGCTGATCCCGACCAAGCACCGAAGTGAAGAAGCTCGAGCTCAAGTGCTCGAAGTCACGTGTTCGGTTGAAGGAGTGACCGAATACTCACTAAAAACAACCCTGCGTGGCTTGCTCCTATTGGTCGCCTGTGGCCCTTTACTATTTTGTCCTTAGCTTAGTCTATAAATACTCCTTTCCATTTCATTGTAAGGCAGTTATTGTTGAATGATTAAACATAGCAAGTGCTATTGTGAGTCTCCGATGGAGCCGAACCCCGACGTGGGATTTTAAAGAACTTGTGTCAATCGGTGTGAGTCGTTTGAACATTTTCTTCTTGGTCATTCAATTTGCAAGAAGCGTTGTCTTTCTTGAGGATTGTTGCTTAGTATAGGTGATTCTTGACCTTCGTTCGATCGAGCTTGAGACAAGTTCCTCACTGTTCTTTCGAATCGAAGCAAGTCTTGTCTTGCTCCTATCTTTTATTTCTTGTTGTTCTTCCGCGTTTCATTGTGTCTAGCTTTCCCTCGGGTTTGCTTGCACCAAAACCTCCCGACGCTTTTTATCCTTTATTCTATGAAGAAGTAGGGAGTGGACCATCTGTCCATTGAATTGCCAAAATTTGGACATTTCAAGGAACTTCCCAAATACAGTCTCCTTAAATTTCTTTTCTAATTTTAATGTTTTCAAAAACTTTTTAAATAAATATAATTTTTTAATGCTAGATCGAACAGATATCTTTGCCGGGAATGATGGAATTTCATCAAGCCAAGTTTTAAATCGGTACCTTTGAACGTTGATTTCCTTTATGCATCGAGGAACTGATAAACAGTCCAACTCACACTCAGGCTCCCTTGCTTCATCCCCTTCTTGATCAGTTTCTTCATCAATTTCTTCTTCAATTACTCATTCTTCTTCTTCTTCTTCTTCTTCTTCTTCTTCTTCTTCTTCACCACTTTCTTCTTCTCCTGATTCCTCTCTATTTCCTTCATCACGAGCAGCAGAACTTTGTTCATCATCTCTACCACTATCATCCATCCTTTCCTTACCTTTCCCTGCATCAGAGAGTTCATCCGCTTGAAAAGCGGCGATTTCAGCCAAAAGATCCTCAGTTTGGGGTTCCACTTGGGCCTCTTCCACCACAATATCTTTTACAGATTCTTTACGGTCTTTTGAATCTGGGGTTCTTTTACACCAACTTCAGCATCCATTAAACAAGTTTCAATGAGTGGAGATTCATTGTCATCCACTGCTGTATTATTAACACTTACAGGAACTCCACCACTTGTGGGTTGATTGTCATCTGCTTTTGGATGTTTATCAAGTTCAGCAACTTCAGTTTCATCTCCTCCACCACTTGGAGGTTGATTGTCACCTTCTGCTGAATGTTTATCCAATTCAGCAACATCAGTTTCAGGAATTTGTTTAATACTGTCATCTTCTTCAGATTGCTTACTAGCCTCTTTCGTTTTAGATTTACCGCTTCGAGCAGTCGTACTGATATTATTCAGCCCTGCCATTACTTTATCTACATGCAGAAGCACAAGACACAAAGTAAACAATAATGTACAATAAAAAAGGGAAAAATTGGAAAGAACAATAAACAAAAAATTAAATTTTTTTCAAAAAATACCATTGACGTTTCTTCATAAGTTCTAAGACTTATATGAGAACCAGAACAATAATGCAACGATATTAAGGTTGCTCACTTGCAGAAATCGAGATTTCTAGAAATTCTTCAACAACTGCTTCAAATCTTTAAAATAATTGTTAAATAGCTGCATGAGACAAAATCGTTTAGGAGAACTTATGAAGGGTCATAAATCGGTTCGAAATCGGTTCGAAAAATTGGAAGAGGTTCGAGCAAGAAGAACCCTTTTCTGATTACCCGTTTTTGTATTTTTGACCCGCTAAAATGACCCGGTTTGGTTAAGTTTATATACTTTTCTGTAATATGCACTTTTACCCGCAAGTTTCTCTATTTCTAATCTGGCCCCCTACACCACTTAAGCACACTTAATATTTTTCCCACATAAAAATAAGTCAAAAAGAAAAAGAAGAGGTCATTTAATCACACTAATTTTTTTGGAGGTCTTTTAGTTAAATCTTCTCAGATTTCCTAACATCACAGTGTGAAGAGTCTTGTACTTGTTTTCTAAACCTCAAGCAAAATTTATTACTTTGCCATCTTTGTCTAACTGTTTGTGTATTGGTATAAGACTATCACCAATTCCTCTAAACTCTTTTGTATATACATTAATTGACTTGATTCCAACTTGATACTCTGAATTTGCTGCTTCAACTGAAACTTCTTATCCTTACTTGCTTGTAAGTGCTAGTCCATTTTTGTTTGGCAGTTGAGCATTCTATAATAAGGAACATAGATTCTTCAGTCATTATTGCTGGCAGCCAACTCCTAACTGAAATATCATGTTCTTCTCATTCAGTGAACTTTGGGTTAGGATTGATCTCTCCATTTTCATTTTTTACTGATCCAAAAGATGTTTATTTTTTGACGATATTGCTACTTTCTCCGTCCCAATTTATGTGGCATCATTTTTTTTTAGTCCGTCTCAAAATGAATGTGACATTTTCTTTTTCGACAATTCTTTAATGATACCATCTCTATTTTACCCTTATTGGGTCACACTTACTTTTCAAGATGTACTTATTATGAAGAAAAGTCAACAAAAGTAGATATTAAAGTAAGGACAATTTGGTAAATATAACAAAGTCTTCTCTTATTTCTTAAACTTCGTGTTCGGTCAAATGGTGCCATATAAATTGGGACGGAGAGAGTAATACTTAAGGTTTGCATAAGTTAGATGATTTTTATCCTCCAAACAAGATAGTTAGACGGTTTAAGTTTGATAGGGAAAATAACTATGAATTGGTGAAGTGAAGTGGGGTAAAAGAGAAAGATTAGTATTTGAGGGTGTAGACATGGTTAGATATTTGAGAGGAAGAGCTTCAGGATCATTTTTTTTTTTTTTTTTTTTTTGGTTGAGCCTATGATCCTAAAACCATGAAGAAATTCATCATTAAAATAAACTTGAGAATATGAGAATGCTGCTTCCTTGCTTCTATTCGTATGATGTGTTATTTATATTTAACTTGTGAATGGCAGTAATATTTAGGTGTTGTATCTTTATCTCCGTGTCATCATATTTCACAACTATTGTAAGTGGTGTAGTATATCTTGGAAACTAACATTATTACTAATGACGGAGAGCAGACTTACATAAAAATACTACATAGTACATAGTTGTCCTAGGTTACACCTAAGGTCACGTGACATGGTTGTCTAACACAACCCATTTCCGAACACCAGTCTTGACTGGAACACGATGTTGTTGATCTACAATGGGCGAACCTACATCTTTACTACACATACGCTTGTTATTATATATACAACACATAGCCATGTCATATTGACATAACAAGCGATATACTTTTTGAAAATTTGTAAAATAGTATTTGGCTCTCTTTTTGGGCAAATTATGATCATTAATGTAAAAACATAATTATAGTTATTCATGCATGCTATATGAGAACCCAACAATATAAAATTCAACCCAATATGTCTATGAATCATCTATGATACAATGAATAAAATTAGCATGGACATATCCGATTATACAAAGGATGACAACGTTATATCAAACGTTTCCACCGGATAAAAGGTGGAACTCACCAAAAAGATAGGCTGGAAGCAGGGGCAGTCCTAATTCACATAATCACTCTATCCAGTACATGCCTAAAAAGACAATGTGACAAAGGAAGTTGTAGTACATGATAGGTACTTAATATGTGTCATAACCTGCCTATACCAAATATTGGATCAAGAATTTATAAAACAATGCAAGGTACGACAAAGAAATAATTTTAGTATTTCATCATTTCTTAAACAATTTATAGAAACTACACTTTTGCTATGAGAGGTTAACACAACATCCAATCCTTACCCTGACCAAAAAGCAATTCCATCACAATGTCGTGCCATTGATGAGTGTTCTAGTAAAGTCACAGTCGTAATTGACAAGTTTCACTTACATATCTAAGTGATCATTGTCGCTTTCTTTGTGGGAATTTGAATATTCACTCGGTACTTATACTTTTTCCAAAAAATATTTTGCAGTAAATAATATTCTGTATCACCTTTTCTTATTGCCATATAAGAAAGGCAGCAAGCAGAGGGGAGGTGGAGAAGCAGTGGTAATGCGATAAGGACATCAATGACTGGAATTTGTGTGAAAAGAAGATAAGAGAAAGAAAAAATCTTCAAAAACCTTATTTGTGGGATTATTTTGGATCATATATCATTATGTGAAAATAATATTGATATGTTGTTAAATTAGTATTGCTATTTTTCATATCAATAGCCTAATCTTGTATATTTTTTTAAATGCATGTAGATATAATGCAAATAAAGAAGCTGGTTAAAGCCCAACATATTAGTTCTAGTTTAAACAAGTAAAATTTTCGGGTAGGGCCTGTTTGGCGTGCGCGCTAATTGATTTGTAGCCGTCAAAAATAAATTTGCTGAGAAATAGCCACTTCCGGACAAGTCCCAGTATAAATACTGGGCTTTGAACATTTGTTCAAAGCCTCAGTATTTTATACTGGGGTTAGTTTACTGTTTGTTCAAACCCCCAGTATTTATACTGGGAAGCTTCAGTAAACTAACCCCAGTATAAAATATTGGGGCTTTGAACAAAACTTGTTCAAAGCCCCAGCATTTTGTTATGGGACTGAAGCTTTATATATAAAGTCCCACAAGGTCCCATTATTTTGTTATGGGATTATTTTGTTATGGGACTTTGTATAAAGCTTCAGTCCCATAACAAAATACTGGGGCTTTGAACAAAACTAGTTCAAAGCCCCAGTATTTTATTATGGGACTAGTCTGGGGTGTTTTTCCAACGCTAATGGAGCGTAAGTGTGCACGAGAATTTTTTGCTATTTCTCAATGAAACAGTGGATAAAACTCTTTGAGTGCGTCCAAAAATGGCTACGCATCAAAATTTCGAGTTTAAACAATGAATACTAATCCACACAAACCGTAGGTTCCACTATCCAATCCCGCCGCCACAAACTACTCAAGAAAAATCGCTTGAAATTCAAAATGAAAAATTAAGGTAGAATATATAGATGTCCCCTCAAAGTTGTACCCAATACCCACTTGAACACTTCAATTTTCTCAATGGCCAACTAGACACCTCTTCTAGTCGATATAGTGTCTACTGAAGACTGATGTCTGAGTTGGAAAAACGCGTGATTACAAGCGATGTGGAGCATGTTAGGCCTTATATTTTTGTCTTCCAATGGTAATAAAAGCTGAGAGTTTACATATATACCCTAATATATTCATAAAACCTAATATTTTCCCCTCTTCTTTTTCTCTATCCCCGTATAATTTCTCCTCCTTTCTTCTTCTTCTTCTTCTTCTTCTTCTTCTTCTTCTTCTTCTTCCTCTCTCTCTCTCTCTCTCTCTCTCTCTCTCTCTCTCTCTCTCTCTCTCTCTCTCTCTCTCTCTCTCTCTCTCTCTCTCTCTCTCTCTCTCTCTTTAATTAATAGAGCTTCCTTCCATTAATTTTAATACCCCATCTTCTTAATTGCAAAACCTTCATCATATTTCTCTTTAATTTAGCATCGCAACCATGGAACCTCAAAGTATATTGTCATTGTGGAAAAATTATACATTTGCAATTGTCTTGGACACAATTGAACCCAGGTCACAGATTCCTTTGGTGCCATTATGGTTGTGTAAGTTATAGTTCTTGGTTTGATTTTTTTATTTTTGTTTTCAAGCTTCAACTTTTGACGTATTTTTTTCCTGTCATTTTTGTTTGATTTAGAGGTTTGGTGCAATTTTTTTATATGGTTCGAAGAAAATTTTTTTGAACAAGCTTTTTGTGTTATTTGGGACTTATTGAAGAGGATCAAAGCTTATTATGAAGAAGAAGAAGATGATGATGATGTTGATAGTGTAGAAATTTGGTTGTCATCTTGATTGTAGTTTTGATTTAAAGGGAAATATTTCATAACTAGTATGCTTAACCAATTATTAAGTAGGATTTTTGTGGTACTTTATGGTCCATGTTGCTGTAATTTGCACTGAAATGCTGTTGTAATATAGGTACCATTAGGTGATTGTTAAATTTTGGTAATTGCAATGAAAGCTGCAAAATGTTCATGTCTAAAACTGAATTACATTTAGCAAGGACAATAAGCATAAAAAAACCACATCTTGAATTGAAGATCAAACTTGAATAAGTACAAATTATTAAGTAGGATTTTTGTGGTACTTTATGGTCCATGTTGCTGTAATTTGCACTGAAATGCTATTGTAATATAGGTACCATTAGGTGATTGTTAAATTTTGGTAATTGCAATGAAAGCTGCAACATGTTCATGTCTCAAACTAAATTACATTTAGCAATGACAATAAGCATAAAAATACCACATCTTGAATTGAAGATCAAACTTGAATAGACATACACAGAAAATGTTCACATAGGCGATCCTAAGTTAATGCCAAATTCACAAAACATCACAAGTTTGATAGTTAAAAGAAGTTTCAAATATATGACCTAAGAGATACAATTTGATATAAGATAGGCTCATATATATGACTGGCACGCTCTGGCTTAGGATAGGACTCATAATTACCCTAGTCTATTGTAAGGGCCGAACACAGGGACATACACGTAACCAAGAGTAGTTGAATTAAATTGAATTCAATAAAATTAGCAAGTTAATCCTAAATTTGAAGTATAAGCTAAACAATCGTAAAGTAAAGACAATTTCAAGGTAAAGTTAACAATAATAGAAAACACTAGGATACTAACTTCCCCCTAGCCCGTTAATCAAGTGGATATAGTTATATGCTTCTTCACGCCTAGGTCACCCAATGGACCTCACTCGCATTTACCTAACTCACCCTTCTCGGGAGAGAGTCAAGACTACCAAATCTTGCCCTCTCGGTGCTAAGAGTTGATGCATTAGGAGCTAGCGACTAGTTCCAAGTAAGGCATCCCCCTCTCGGTATTCAACCCGTTAACCCGGGGTAAATGACTCACACTTACCCTTGGTACCCCGTCACTGCACTTCCCATTCCTAGTTTTACCCTCTCGGTGCAAAACTACTACTTATTGGGGTCAAATTGAGTTGTACACCTCAAATTTTTGTAATGTAATAAAAAATAATGAAATGGAGTATTTCTAGGTGTTTAGAAGCCTGTTATGCTATAACCATTTGATTATTGGACTAGGATTTCATTAGCACCCTAGTTGGTGATTTAGCTACTCATGCTAAGTAATGATTCAAGACTTGGAAGTAGTAAAACATGCATTAACATAGTAAAGTAGTAATGATTTCTACAAATAATGATGGTGTTCCTCACAATACAAGGAAACTTGACCAAGAATTTTTGGTATTTTGTCCTAATCTTACCTCTTAAGTAAAGTGAAATGTAAGATGTTCTCAAAAAATCTAATTCTAGCTATATATAGTGTTTGCTAAAATTAATTACACAAATACCATTTTCAGTTTGGGCTGGGGCCCTTTTGCCAAAGGGCTAAGTTCTGTGCTGACTCGACAGAAGGTTTGGCGCCTCTTTGGACATGGGCTGACGCCCTTTTCTGGGTTAGTATGAGAGGGCAGTCGCACTTTGTTGCACGACCACCTTTTCTTCTTCTCCAAGAGAGGGCTGCACGACATAACATCATGTGGTCGCATCTTCTTCATATCAGCATATTCTCACAAAGGGTAATGGGCGACCGCCCTTAGCACATGTGGTTACATCTTCTTCTTATCAGCTTCCCCTTTGTAAAGTGACATGGGCGTCCACCCTTGACATGGGCGGTCGCATATTCTGATGGCTTCCAGATTCTCAGCTTTCTGGCAAAGGTTGAGGCCTTTTTAGTGCCTAGTTAGATACTCAGCAGGTATGCACCTGTGCTAAGGGCGGTCGCCCAAAAAATAAAAATTTAAGAAGTTGCAGATTCATGCTGAGTATCTAACTAGGCATTAAAAATGCCTTGATTTCTTGAATTTTGATCACTTTTCTTGGATATTCATTCTCTTTTGGTTTCTTCCTTTCTTGCAGTGTTTAACACCTGAAATCAAGCAAAATATATCAAACTTTCTTATAGGTTGGTTACTTTTGGATTCAAAGACAAGAGTTTCAGTGAGTTAAATAAACAAAATGCTCATGCATCAACTCCCCCAAACTTAAGTCTTTGCTTGTCCTCAAGCAACCAATCTCTACCCAAGTGTAGTGAAGCACTTTCAAGACTAGCATACAATAAAGCTAAGTTCCATTTTCACTCTTTTCAAAGTATTTGAAGCTCATTAGGTACCAACACACATTCATACTCATGAACACTTGAAAAGCCACTTTGTGATCCAGTTCATAAGTTTTACAATGATCCAAGGATGTCATAGAGCTTCAAATGTGGATTTGGTTCATCAATCAACTCAATTGGTATCAAACCTCTTTTCAAGCCAAGCTTCGATCTCTCATATCACCACTTGCTTCCCCACTTCAAAGAAAGCAGTCCTTATATCACAATCAAATTCAAATTAAGGACTTAAGCAATTAAGCACTCACACTCCAAAAAATATTCACGAGTTGAGTCAAAGGAACCATAGGCTTGCCCATTTTGTGATTCTCCACTAATGGAGAGGTGCCAAACATAGGATCAACTAGGACTTGTTAGGCTTGTAATGAAGGCTCGGGGTTAGGTATGGTATTTTTGGAATATAGTGACTACAACCCACCTTACCAACATACAACCATTTCAACCATATTTTCTTCACCACCTTTCACCCTTTACTCTTATTCCCTTTTCTTTCTTTCTCTACTTCTCCTTCATTTTGTCATTTTCAAATTTTCGGAAGCCTGATGCTTTTTATTTCATTAGTCCACCCTTCATATTTACATCACAAACTTAGGGGGACTAATTCTTTTCACCTTGCTTCTCTTTTTTAATTTTTACAAGCTTTATATATATATATATATATATATATATATATATATATATATATATTTTAATCTTTGGAATCTCACTAGGCTTCCTAGCACATGACATATCCAATAGATTCCTCCAAACTTAGGCTTTTACCTCATTCTAGAATTTTTCACTTTGCAAGGAGAATTCACACAAACTACCAATGGATTACTCGTACACCGGGTTACCAAATGAAAGGCTAATAGGCTCAAAAGGGAAAACTATTGATATTTTTAGAGTAAGGATATTTGAGGAGGCTCAAAAAGGGTTCGAAAGAAAGCCTAAGATCATTTTCAAGTTCAGCACAACTCACAATTCGCTTTGAACACAAGCCGGGCAAGTTCTAGACCTTAACTCAAACATATGAACCCACCATCTAACCTCACACATATGCAAGTGGGTCACTCAAGACCAAAACTCATCTCTCCAAAAGGCTTGTACATATAAAGTCTTAATGGTCCACTAGGAACCATGTCAATGACTCCAAAGCAACAAAAAGACCTAGAGTCATCAACCAAGACTAAATACTTACCAAGTGGACACTCCACAACTTGTCTCATGCCATAAGATCAAAATGGGATGTTGGTACTTCATGAGACTTTCCAAATACAACCATAAGTCTTTTGTAAAAGCTAATATTCATATTACTTGGTTCAAACGACCACTTCCAAAAAGAACCAAGCAAAGAGAACCGTAAGCTTATTTGAAACGAAATTTTTTTAAGGAACTTAACTAACTATGCTAAAAGAAAGTAACATGCACTATATATAAGCAAAAAGAGGGATTCTAATTCAATCATGTCATCATAAAACATCCAAAACATAAAAGAAATTATCCAAAATATTATCCACAACATTCATGAATTTGAATCCCCTCCCCCAAACATAAAACTCTCGCATCGTCCCTGAATGCGAAGTAAGCACAAAAATAAGCACAAGGGGGATAAGAAGGGACTCCCTGATCATTCTTCAACAATGTTCTTTCCTTTGTCTTTCACTTCAGGTAGTGAAGGCTGTACATTTTGCTTATTCTTCTCAGACTTTGCACGAGCTGCTTCTTCAATGGATGCTCACGTAGCTAACAACATGGCTGCATCATCAAAGTCCATCCACTCCATTGCCTTCAGGTCTTGTTGAATCTTCTTGGTTTCATCCTGCCGAGCTCTCTTGTTATGTGGTTTCTGTGAACTAAGAAGTACCTAGTGCTACTTGTTGCATTGTTCTATCATTCCATTGAATGTTTAGCTTGTTGGCCATTTCCACTTGAGTTTCGGCTAGGAGTTGCACTGCTTTATTCATCCTCTCAAGCTCCTTAGAATTGGCATTCAGTGTTGTGACAACTATGTTGAGCTGGTCAGATGTAATCCCATTAGATGGAGCTGGTAATTGACCTTGTGGCATAGCTGAAAAGATTGCTTTGAACCATTCTATTTTATCATCCATTTCTGTCAGCGCATGCATTAGTTCATGGAGGACTGGAGCTGGGGGTGCTCTTAATGATGATGATAACTCAGTATGAGCATGACCTGTAACAGGTGCTGCATTGCGGATATGATTATGAACATCCTCAATGGCATATAGATCAAATCATCTGTGTGTAGTCATCACCAGCATAGGTGGCACAGTCTTGATTAATCAAATAGGCAGTGAGGGTGTTGGGGTAAGGTAGCTTGCTATTGTTAGACTTAGCAGCCGTATCATTGTCTTAACCATTTCAGCAAGCAACCAATCATCACAACTGTTCTCAATGAGAGATTGTAGGCATCCCCTATTGGTAGTACTCTAGATATGACTATGGAATGCCATCTTTTCGCTTCAAATTTTAGGTCTGGCTGAGTGATTTGCACACCACACCGTCTCCATACAGGATTAGGCTTTCTGCCTTTGATCGATGCCAACCATTGTCTCTGTTCTACTTCACTAAGGCTCAGCTGGTTCATGTGTTCAGAGGGTGTGAAGTGAGGTAGGTCCAAGTAACCATTCTGAACTTTGGCTGAGCTATCAATCACTCGCTCTCTACATTGTATCTTGAAATTATTTGCCTTGTTCTCTTTCAATTCATGATATAATTGAAAAATCATGCCAACCACAGCTGCACCTACTGGTTTTCCAAACACTTTTGCCCACCCAGTTTTCTTGAATGCTTTATAAAAACCTGGGTTGTACTTTTTCACCCTTTTCAATTCTATTTTTCTTTCATGTACCAATAAATTTGCAGGGTCTTCCTCTCTTACTTCTGTAGATTCATCTATTGAGAGAGGTATGAGGGACTCATCTCTTTGGTTCTTCTTGGGCCTACCTCTTTTCCTGGGAGGCATTGTAGCTGCAAAACAACTCAAAGATGTTGTCAGTTAAACCTGTTTATGCAAAGGGGAAACATGTTAGAAGTAGACTAAAGCTATAGGCATTAAGTGCTAATGGAAGCTCAGACATGTTTCAGAAAACAAGTTAAAAGGGCGGGGGCATGTGTAATGGGCGACAGCTTCTTGGTCCAACATTTAGAGAATTTTCAGTATTTTGGACAAAGGGCGGCCTACACTACAATGGCAGGGACGAAGGGCAGAAAAAGTCATGAGGGCCTGTGTTCCCATACTTAGAAAAATTTTCAATCAAGTCCAATGGGCGGCCTACTCTTGAACAAAGGGCGGAGGACTCTGTAAGGGCGACCAAAAAGGGCGCACCAAGTCCTTAGAGGTGAATTTTTGACACTTAGCCAAATTTTTGGCAAGTTCAGAAGGGCGGCCGCCTAACCAATGGGCGACCTCCAAATGCACCTTCTTTCAATTTCATTAAGATGAGAGGTGACCTAACCTGCAAGGGTGCCCAAAAGGGCGCTCAAACTTCAGAGAGGTTCCTTTTTTATACTTAGAAAATTTTTTAGACCTTAGGCAAAAGGCGTCCGCCTCATGAAAGGGTGCCCGATTGATCTTAGGCACTCTCTCTTCAGAGAGATGGTTATGTGAGACAAC
The DNA here is from genome assembly GCA_029990575.1 of Petunia axillaris subsp. axillaris. Classification (NCBI taxonomy): domain Eukaryota; kingdom Viridiplantae; phylum Streptophyta; class Magnoliopsida; order Solanales; family Solanaceae; genus Petunia; species Petunia axillaris. The sequence goes on along the minus strand of JARKNS010000001.1, from coordinate 1,998,416 downwards.
AGGGGAGGCCGCAGAAACAAGGTGCGGCATCCGTCTCATCATAATATTTTTGGTAGTTGGAACTATATGAAAGGGCAGCCGCCTAAGAGTGGCGACCCCATGTTCATGAACCATCAGTAGTTCAATTGGCTGACTTGGGAAGAACAGGCGACCACCCATTAAGGGCGGGGGCCTTTACTTCGTCAGCAACACTACAGTGAGGGTGCGAGTCCCTAGATTTCAAACATTATAGGACAAACAAGTTCATAACTACCCATTTTTTTGTTTCTTTCTCAAGGTCACTATACTCTCAAGCTTCAAGATCCAAGACAGTAACAAGTACGCACACCCTTCCTCTAACCATCCTAATTCATGTTTTGTTGTTTTGGGGTTTAAAATTTAATCTAAATCCTACTCCTGAAATGTTACAATTGAATTAAAAAGTAAAAATAAAGTTGAATTGAAAGGCTTACCAGAGAGTTGATACGATGGAAGGAGTGAGTGATTTCTTGTAAAGTGAGTGGATGAAGGGCTCCGATGATCAGGAAAAATGGGGGTGCCGGCGGTTAGGGTTTCCGATGAGAATAGTCTGAAGGAGGTGAAAAGGCGCCCCTAGAATTCCTTTTATACCCCCTTACCTCGTAATCGTTACAAAGAGGAGGGCGACCGCCCCTTTCAAGGGCGGTCGCCTATGCACGGACTCTTTAGCTATGTGATCTTTGATAAATGGGCGGGCTCCTAAGTGATGGGCGACCACCTATTGGCTTCTACCCTTCTCACTTGAGAAAAGGGCGACCAATACTGAATATGTTGCCAAAAAGGGCGCTCAAACTTTAGAGAGCTCTATTTTTTACACTTAGCCAAATTTTTTAGGCTTAAGAAGAAAGGGGGTCACCTCTTGAAGGGGCGACCTATTTGTCGAAAAGGGCCTCCTACTCTGCATGTGCGGCCAAAAGGGGCGACAAAAGTCCAGAGAGCCTCCTAGTCTGCTCCCTTCCTTTTTTTTTCTTTTACCTTACTCACCTAAGGGGCGGCCGCCCATGCATGGTGCGGCCTCTTTGTTACCTGTGAGGTCCTGTATTTCTCACTCTCGCTCCAGCTGCAACTCATCTTTGACACCTACAAAACAACAACTAGTTAACTAAAAACCTTGGGTTGTCTCTCAAAAAGCGCCTTAGTTAACGTCGTGGCACGACGCCGACCCATTAATTCAAAGATCAATCAAGAAGACCAAGGCCACCACCTTGGTGCTTTCAACAACTCCCAAATAATGATTCGCCCGGTGCCCATTTACTCTAAAACTCTTTCCATCTTCTTCTTCCAAATCAAGGGCACCATAGGGAGAAGCACAAGCAACTTTGAATGGGCCACTCCATTTCGACTTCAACTTTTCCAGAAACAATTGGAGCCGGGAATTAAGCGTCAACACAAGGTCTCCCACCTTGAATTCCCAATTCCAAATCTTCTTATCATGCACAATATTTATTTTCTCCTTGTACAATGAAGTATTCTCATAAGCCTTGAATCTCATTTCATCTATTTCATTCAACGCCTCCATTCTAGAATTTGCGGCTACCTCCCATTCTAAGTTCAACTTTTTCAAAACCCACAATGACTTGTATGCAAGCTCAATAGGGAGATGACAAGCCTTTCAAAACACCAATTGATAAGGAGACATACCTATTGGAGTTTTATAAGTCGTCCTATAAGCCCAAAGTGCATCATCCAATTTCTTTGCCCAATCCTTCCAGTTAGAATTCACGGCCTTAGCCAAGATTTGTTTGATTTCCCAATTAGACACTTCCACTTGTCCACTAGTTTGTGGATGATAAGAAGTTGTGACTATGTGCTTGACCTCATACTTCTCAAGGAGTGCGTCAAATATCATGTTGCAAAAATGAGAACCACCATCACTAATTATGGCTCTAGGAGTGCCAAACAGAGTGAAGATATTCTTTATCAAGAATGCCTTGACACTTCTTGCTTTATTGTTTGGTAAAGCCACCGCTTCTATCCACTTAGATACATAGTCAACGGCTACCAAGATATACTTCATCACACAAGAGCTTGTGAATGGAACCATAAAATTAATACCCCACACATCAAACAACTCTACCTCCATGATAAGATTTTGGGGGTATTTCATGCTTTCTTGACACACCTTAGGTTCTTTGACATTTATCACAACTTTTCACAAATGCATGGGCATTTTTATAGATGGTTGGCCAATAGAAACCACACTCCAAGATCTTTGAGGCGGTTCTAACACCACCATGATGCCCACCATAAGATGAAGAATGACATCCATTAACAATCTCCCATTGCTCAATTTCCGGGACACATCTTCGAGTCATCCCATCCGCACAAATTTTGAACAAATATGGCTCATCCCAATAATAGTGACGAGCATCTTTCATGAGCTTCTTCCTTTAATTGTAAGAATAGTCATCGGGCAACTCTCCACATACCATAAAATTAGCATGCTACGCATACCATGGTATATTCTCCAAGGAAACCGCAAGAACCATCTCATCCAGAAAAGAGTCATTGATTTCATCATCTTTACGAGGTCTCCCCCATTCTTCTAATCTTGACAAGTGGTCTGCCACTTGATTCTCGGTGCCTTTTCTCTCCTTAACTTCAACGTCAAATTATTGAAGCAATAATATCTACCGAATCAAGCGGGGCTTGGAGTCTTTCTTGCTCATCAATTATCGGATGGCCAAATGAATCAGTATGAACAACCACCTTAGAGCCCATCAAATAAGCCTAAAATTTTTCAAATGCAAACACTACGGCTAAGAATTCCTTGTCGGTGACCGGTATAGTTCAATTGGGCACCATTCATGGTTTTACTAGCATAGTAAATAGGATGAAAGATCTTTTCAATCCTTTGATCCAACACGGCACCAAGAGCTGCATCACTTACATCACACATCAATTCAAAGGGTAAATCTCAATTTAGACTCACAATGATGGGTGCAGTAGTGAGCCTTCTTCTGAATTATTCAAATACCTTAAGGCATGCTTCATCAACCACAAATTTTTCTTCCTTCTTAAGTAGCTTGCATAAAGGTTGGGCAATTGTGGAGAAGTCCTTGGTAAATCTTCTATAAAAGCCGGCATGACTAAGGAAACTTCTCACTCCCTTCACCGTGGTGGGAGGTGGAAGCTTGGATATAACTTCAATTTTTGCTTGATCCACCTCTATTCCACGCTTGGACATTTTGTGCCCCAGAACAATCCCTTCTTCTACTAAGAAATGACATTTCTCCCAATTGAGTACCAACTTTGTCTCTTCACATCTTTCAAGTACCAAATCTAAGTTGTGAAAGCAATCTTCCAATGAGTCACCAACAATAGAAAAGTCATCCATGAATACTCCCAAGAAATTCTCAATCATATCATGAAACAAAGCTAGCATGCACCTTTGAAAAGTGGCGAGTGCATTGCAAAGACCAAAGGGTATCTTCTTACAAGCAAATTTCCCATAGGGACAAGTGAAGGTTTTTTTTTTCTTGATCTTCCGCTACAATGGAGATTTGATTGTAACTGGAATACCCATCTAGAAAACAATAATAAGCCTTTCCGGACAACCTATCCATCATTTGATCAATGAATGAAAAGGGAAAATGATCTTTCTTTATAGCTTTGTTGAGCTTTCGATAATCCATACAAACTCTCCACGCGAACACAGTCCTAGTAGAAATAGCTTCACCCTTCTTATTATGCACAACCGTCATGCCTCCTTCTTTAGGCACACACTGAACCGGTGATACCCATTCACTATCGGATAAGGGCTCAACAACTCCCGCATCTAACCATTTTATGATTTTCTTCTTGATAACTTCTTGCATGGGCGTATTCAATCGCCTTTGATGCTCAACCGAGGGTTTGCAACCTTCTTTAAGAATGATTTTGTGGGTACACACTCCCGGATCAATGCCTCTGTCGGCCAAAGTCCACCCAATAGCCCGAATTCCGACAACTTGTAAGAGCTTTTCTTTTTAGGATTGGTCTAAATGGGAAGAAATGAATATGAGAAGAGTGGAGTTAGGACCAAGTAAGCTTATCTCAAGAGACTTGGTAAGATTTTTACTCCCTCTGTCCCAATTTATGTGGCGATGTTTGAGTTGGCACGGAATTTAAGAAATTGAAGTTGACTTTGCAAATGTTCAAATTTACCCTTGAAAAAGTAAGAGAGAGAAGATTGGAGTAATCAAAAAATTGTTGGTGGCTTTTAAAGTATGTAGGACCCAATAAGGGTAAAATAGAGATAGTGCATTAAATAGTTGACAAATAAGGAAATGTGACATTCTTTTTGGGACAGACCAAAAAGGAAAGTGTGACGCATAAATTGGGACAGAGGGTGTAGTTTAAGAGTGGGAGGTTCTTCAATGGAAGGTTTAATTGGTGGGATTTTCGATTTTCAAGATCAAGAGAAAGTTTCTTTGGGGAATATGGTTTAATACCAAAGCCTTCTAATGCAAGAACATACTGTTTCACACTTTCTTCATCATCAACATCCTCATTCCAAAACACGGATGTCAACACTTCATATTCCCTTGTCAAACTCTCTTTTTCCACCAATGCATCTATAACCATATCAATATAAGAACAAGATGCATCATTAATTAGTTGCTTCATATATTTGCAAATGTGGAGCACCACCTTCTCTCCATTGAATCTAAAGATTAACTCCTCCTTCTCCACATCACACATTTCTCTTCCCGTGGCTAAAATGGTCTTCCAAGAATAATTGGCACATCATAATCAACGGCATAATAAAAAATAACAAAATTCGCTAGGAAGATATCTACCTTCACAAACAAATTATCAACAACTCCAATTGGCTTTTTCATGGATTGATCGGCCATTTGAAGGTTTATCTTGGTTGGCCTTGGCACTTTGCCTCCCAATGTCTTATAGACGGCATAAGGCATTAGATTGATGCTTGCTCCCAAATCACACAATGCCTTTTCAAAGTGCCTTCCCCCTATGGTACATGGTATAGTGAATGCACCGGGGTTTTTGTTGCTCCCAAACGCACACACAAGTATACATGGTCGACAAGTAATAAAGTGATAAGATCAAGTATCGTCCCACAGAGACTAACGTTAATTATTAACTAAATTAAACGATTTCTAATTATCTAAACAAGCAGAGTTGGTTTCGTGGATTAAAGATGTAACTAAAAATTAAAACTTTAAACTAAAATTATAACTAAAACAAGTAATTTGATCAAAACACACTATCAAAGTTTTGGTTATCAAGGGGAGGAACTATTCCAGGGTTATGGGATATCTGCCAATCCTGCTGAATTCTTCAGTTAATTTGAATAATTAATTCATCTGGGTTACTAATCGACAGGGTTAATTTTACTTATAGGAATCTTCCGATTTCCTACTCGTCTTTTGAAGTTAATCTAATTCCTATATTCCTATGGAATTAGAATTAACGAAAATGCATTAAGAATTCCTATAAAAGTGATTAAGCAAGGTAAAAAGGTATATTTCTATCCTAGTTGCAAATCCGTTCTTCGATGCCCAGGTTCAAGAACTTGCCCTATTCAATCCTATTGCAATATAGAATTCCCTTTCCCAAGTTCAATTCAAGATTCGTAGATAGTATTTAACAGCTGGACAAACAATCAAATAATTGAGCACATGATATTGATAAATAACCCAAAGCGATAAATTAATTGAATCAACTAACTTTTAAATATCAACATTCATGGCAAACTCATAACCCCAGAACAAAGAATTTAGCTACACATAGTCATGGTAGAAATCCAACAATTAATTTGAAATAACATAAGTTGTAAGAGAGAAGAAGAAAAGGAACCCTGTGTAGAATCCTGGGAAATTTCTCCTAGCTCCTAGCCCTGAATTGTATGAATTGATGATCTAGAAATCTGATAAACTTTGAGCTTATATAGACATTACAATTTCCTACTTTTCTTGGAATTAGAAAATCCTAATCTAAATTGTAGTTCCAGCTTCATCTTGTTGTAGGATCTTCTTTTCCCAGTTCTTGTGGACTTGTATTTTTCAGGTTTTTAGCTTGTTACTTTGAATTCCTAGTCCCAGTTGGATTTGTTCGAGTCATATGGAAGTCTACAGCTCAAGGAGTTTTCACGTTGTTGACTTTGCTTTACACCAAAATTGTGCACGCTGAAATTCAGTTTTGTATCCTTAGGGCCTTGCATTCGGATGCTAACCTGGATGCTAGGCATCAATCTTGGCTTCCTTCAATTGTTGCGTCACAGGCTCCTTTTTACTCCAAAAAATGCTACAAGGTTCCCTGCTTCATCAAGTAGTGAAATACCAAGAAATAGACAGTGTTGGGCATAGTTAATCGCTTAAATGCATTAAAATCTCTAATAAATTGATATCAAAATATAAGAATGTCCGCCCAACATCACTATCCCACACTTAACATTTTGTACGTCCTCGGATAATCAAAACTTAACAACTCACTTAGACAGCTCACAATTGAACTCAAGGGATTTCAAAACTATTGCTATACCACATAGTTTTATTTAAGCTCACCACTTCACCTAACTCAAAATACCAAAGCCTTCCACAATATCAAGATCACAACCCATTAAGTACATTAGGGAAATAAGATTTATGCATTAACTTAACTCTCATGCAAGTACCATAAATTCAAGGGTCCACAGTGTGTGTGTGATTGTTTTCCCCTACAACTTCAATAATGAAATAATGGACCAAAGCGGAAAGAATTCAGAGAATTCACATAATTTTCAAATAATTAACTAATAGATATCACAATTAACTCCAACTTCCATAATCAAGCCTCAAGGGTCAACAGCGGGGTATTTTCCTTTATTTGCATAACACTTGGATGATTGGGGACCTAGGAAATCAGCAGGCACGTCAACCTCACTGGGGTGTCTTTGGCCTGTTCATACTCGAGGCTTTTATCACCCTTAACAGAGCATAGGAACATTGCCCCCATTCGTTTTCTTTTTTTTTCCTTTCTTATGCTTTACACATTTTTTTTTTCAGTTACCCTTCTTGCTTCATTCCCTTTCACTGGCTCTCAAATGGTTGTTTCAATCATATCTTTCATTTTTTTTCAATTTATTTTCTATTATATCTCTTATATTCATTCTCTTCATCATTGCTAATCAAAGGCCAAGTTCACAATTATTTAAGTACATAGGAAAAAATAAAGTGCTCAAAATGTAGTGGACACCGTAGGATTTAGGCAAATGCACTCGAATGAAAGCTAAGAATCAGGCCTTTTCCTACTCTCCTAATGGTTCATTTTTCCATCATATAATATGTCATCAGGCTCCAGTTAAAATGAATTAAGCTAAGCAATTTTTTTTCCTCTCTCTTTTCTTTTTTAAGCTATAAAATGCTAACTAACTACAACTATTCCTAAAACACCCGGTTCAAAAATAAAAAACGTCTCTGGAAAAGAACCATGGCTTGAAGAAAAACCAAGGACCCTACCCTAATACTAATCTAAAAAAGAAAAAGAAAAAAAATTATCCTAAGAATAAAGACAACTAAGGCGCATAGACACCCCACCCCACATTTAGAATTATGCATTGGCTCCAATCTATAACAAAAAGAAAACAAGTAAGGAGGGTATAAGAAAACTCCCCTCAATCCGGTGTCTATGTCTCAGCAATAGTAGCCGGCAGAGAATCAACATCACCAGGCGGTGCACGTGGAGCCGAACTCCCTGAAGTAGTAGCCGGGGTAGACGTAGTTGCAACAACCGAGTGAATGGTTGAAGCGTCTAATGCATCAATCAAGCTGCCCTCCGACACAGTAGTAGCAACAATGGGAGCAAGCGCAGGTCCAGCCCTTTCGCCTCCAGATGGAGCAGCAACTTCAGTAGGCAGCGCACATGACGTAGCAGCAACAGAATGTGTCCCTGGTGCAGCAATGATAGGAGTAGAAGAAGAGGGACCAGCAGTACATGGTGCAGAGAAGGCAGCAGCAGTATCAATCCTAAAGTGCTGGCACAATAATTGCATGAAGACTGCATTTTGAGCTTGTGCCGCTTGAATGTTGTTAAGTTGTTCCGCCTGTCTTGCTTGCTCGACTTTGATCTCCTGGTGCTCTGTATGAATCTGCTGGAACCACTAAGATGTAGTAAATTGTGACGTCCTAACCTTGGTTGAATCTTGCACAACTGTAATATCATACGCCTTAGGTGCAGGCTCTTTATCATCACCCAGTCTCTCTGGAACACCTAAGTGGCTCATGTATGCAGTTAATGTATTAGCATAGAACAAACGCCATTTAAAATTTCTCCTTGTTCTCTGCATTGCTCAAGAATAATCACCCAAGTTTTGCTCCATTTCAACCATTAGTTCATAGATCAAGAAGATTCTTTCCCTTGGAACATTCATTTTATGTAGACAAGGCATCAACCGGTTGCTGAAACGATCTCGGTCAGTCGTTTCAGAAGTTAGGACACCGATTGGCATGCTGATAATTTTAAAATATTCGTAAGGTCCATTAGGACCTGTCTGTAAAATTTGAGCAAAATCAGACCTCGTTTGGTAGGCATCAGAAGAAGGTTTCAGTTTTTATTGTCAATAAATATTAAAAAGAGATTTTTGAGCTCGGTTTGGGCGAATGAGCTCCGATTCGAAATCCAAAATCTGAAAGCGTCGTTAGGTCCGTATGATTATTTGTGACTTTTGTGATTTTTCGAAAGTGAATTTCGATGTTGTTCGGCTAGTTTCCGCTAAAATGCCGAAAGTTAAATAATTTGACCTTCTTCCTTTAAATTCGCATCTTGAGTTTCGGGAGTCGGATTTGAGATCCGTCTTCGCGAGTATGTTACATATATTTTGTATAACTTACTTGAAAATTTTGGGATCATTTCGACTTCTCTAGGGTTCCATTTTAATTTTAATCGTCATAGCAAATTTATTTAAAAAAAATACACACACACACAAAATTACATTGTCGGTTAAGCTAAGGGATTAAATCCCTTAGCATCATGAAGTACATAGATACGCAGAAACATTTGAACAATACAGCAGAGAGGAAAAATTAGAAAAGAGAGGGGGAAAAGGGGAAAAAGAGGTGGAAAAATAGTGGAATTCCTACCCCAAATTTTCAGGTAATGATGTTAACTCATTATCTTAGCTTATTACGTGTGTTTGAATATATTTTTACGGTAAAAATAGGGATATTAGACATCGCCCTAATGACGTAAATTGATAGTTTAAAGGATCAATTGGACCCCGATGATGGAAATGATTATATATTCATACTCAGTGAGTTATGAGCAACATATAAATACAATTTATTTAGGGTTTGGTTATGAGACTTTGAATCCTGTATATACGTCTGACCTGCATATTGCGTATACGAATAGGGTATCAGGTTCCTAACTGGATTGCCCTAAAACATAAGGAATGAAGCCTTTAGCTTTATTTGATATAATTTTTCTGCTTATTGAATAGAAAGAGATCGTTTGGCAACTAATACAAGGGAAAAAGCAGTGGTTGAGTAACAGGACTAGCTTTGGAATACGGTAAGTGTTTATATCCATTTCTTTGGAGGCACTTGGCCTCGTGGATTTTCTACCACGTGTACCTTACGTGTGTAGCTGCCGATAGGCGTACTCATTACGCCTTAGCTTTGGATTTACATTCTATTTTATATATTATGTCCTGTTATTGATATTGCATTGGGAATCTGAGTATTTTACTTTGGCTTGGAGTTGGCATCTGCTTCCCGGCTGTCTATGAGAGTCCTGTGCCGGTGAAGGATTATTATTGCATCACATTGCATTCATATGCATTACATTGCATATCATACTGAGTGCAGAAGTATTCCGCCTCAGCTTTATATTTTATCGGGTGCAGGAGTATTCCGCCCCAGGAGAGTGCAGGAGTATTCCGCCTCTGGTTTTGGTTTATATTATATCAGGTGCAGGAGTATTCCGCCCCAGGAGCAGGAGTATTCCGCTCCAGTTGGTTAGCAGATTGGATTCCCCTCGAATGCAGGAGTATTCCGCTTCGGGCTGGGATTATGGGCACATGTGACCCTTTGCATCTCATTTCATTTCATCTCATTTCATTTCATTTCATCTCATTCCATTTCATTTCATACTATTGTATAGATTTTCTGTACATGACTACCGTTTCTGCTAATATGTGCATTGCTTATTTGTTGATTGTTGTCTGGTTCTGTTTCCCTGACTAGCGTATCTATTTTTCGAGGTTGCTAGTTTGTCCTCACTTATTGAGTCCTTATGACTCACCCCCTATTTGTTCTTGTGTTTTCTTTCGTTCAGCAGATTCTGCTCCAGGACCCAGCCAGTCACGCCGTGATTGAGGAGTAGTACGTTCTCAGCACTCTACGGTGAGCCATCCTGTTCATTGCGGTCATCAACTTCAGATATTACTGTTTTCCTTACTTTTGCTCCCTTCGGGAGATGTGTATATCTTTTGGCCTTCTTAGATGTCTGATCTGGAAACCTTTGAAATTGTGTATTCTGGGTAGTTAGTTGTATTATTCAGACAACTTGTATGTTTGTCTATCCTTAAGAGTTATCTTATGTTATTAAAATTTGGTTCATTTTCATTTCAAGGTAATTCTTTGCAATTTATATCGATTCTATCAATAGGGTTCGCCCGACAGGTTTAGAGGAGGTGGTTGGGTGCCCGCACGGCCTAACCGAAATTTGGGTCGTGTCAGTTGGTATCAAAGCGAGGTTTAGAGTCTTTCCAGATCATGACAGTGTCTAATAGAGTCTCGCTGATCGGGCGGAGACGTCTGTACCTATCTACGAGAGGCTATGATGGCATTTAGGAAATTTCCCTTCTTTCTTTCCATGTCGTGCGTGAGTCTTCTTATCTGAAGTTAAATATTTTTAATTTTGCACAGTAAATGGTGAGAACGCGCGCAAATGTTCGGCGAGAGGCGGAGGAGCCAGCGGCCGCCCCTATGCCTGCTGCTCCGCGAGGTGGTGGTGTTGGCCGCGGTAGAGGTCGTGGTCGAGGCAGAGGTAGAGTTGCCCAGGCCGCGAGGATGGTGGATCGTGTTGATCCTGCTGTAGAGGTTCCGGTAGTGCCAGCTTTTGCCGGGCAGGGGGAGCAGGGCTTATTCGTTCCCCCCGCGCTTCATGACGCTTTTATGAGATTTTTAGCGACGCAGATGCCCCAGGGACCTCCTATTCCTCAGGCTGCCATAGATGCTCATATTCCTCGGGCTGCTGTGGATGCTCCTATTCCTCAGGCTGCTGTAGATGCTCCTATCCCTCAGGCAGCTCCTTAGGCTGCGGTAGATATTGGTTCTCATGTTCAGGAAGCCCTTATTCCAGCTCCACAGGTTGCCCCAGCAGTTCCTATTCCAGATGGTCATGTTCTAGAGGTAGCGGGTGTTGTACCTCCGGTTGTTCAGGATGGTCAGCCAGTCCAGGTAGCAGGTCAGGTTGATGATCCGGCAAGGTTGCATTATTTTACCCGACTTAGTCCTCCGAAGTTCTCTGGTCAGAAATTAGATAAACTTAAGCCTCGTGAGTTTCTTGATCGATGTCAGCGTATCTTAGAGGCCCTTGGATATCTTGAGCAGTATGGAGCTGATTATACTGCTTTCCAGTTTGAGGGTCCAGCTTTAGCTTGGTGGACCGCACTCCGATCAGCTAGGCAGGGCTTACCTAAGCTGACCTGGAGTGAGTTCTCCATCGATTCATGGAGAAGTTTTTCCCTCGCAGTCAGCAGGATGAGAAGAGGAGACAGTTTGAGAGGATTGGACAGGGTAACCTGTCAGTCACGGAGTACGAGCTTTTATTTTCAGAGATGTCCAGCTATGCTCCAGATCTTGTACAGGAGCCCTCTGAGAGGGTCAGACGTTTTATTGATGGGCTTTCTCCTCATTTGCGGTCCCAGATGGCTCGTGAGATTGAGGCTGGTACTCTATTTGATGTCGCTGTCGATATTCCCAGGAGGTATGAGGCCTATCATAGATTGGAGATGGAGGAGTTAGAGCGGGAGAGTAAGAGATCACGTGGTCCAGCGCATTCTAGTACCTCGCATGGAGGTAGGAGTTATCAGTAGCAGAGTAGGCCTCCTGTCAGACCAGCTCTGTTTCCAGCGCGTGGTTCTCAGAACGGGCCTACTTCTTCTCAGGGTCAGTTTTGGTTTCGCCCGCGAGATCAGTCTCAGTCTGATCAGCGTAGATTTGCTCCAGGGTGCTTTATCTGTCAGGATCCAGGGCATCATAAAAAGGATTGCCCTTATCTCCTTCAGCAGGGTAGTAGCCGTCCTTTCCCTCGCCTTCCAGCGCCTATGCAGCAGCAGCCTCAGGGTGCCCCTCCAGGGTCTCAGCCAGCTAGAGGTGCACCACCACCCGATAGAAGTCGTGGACGTGGTCCTAGTGGTCCCTCTAGAGGTGGTCGTCAGGGTAGCAGCTCAGCTCAGCCGCAGAGACAGTTATATGCACTGCCGGCCAGCAGGATGCCGAGGCATCCCCAGCTGTTGTTACAGGTATTTTATCTGTTTGTGGTCGAGATGCATATTTTTTGGTGGATCCAGGATCTACATATTCGTATGTATCTCCTTATTTTGCTTCGGGTTTTCATGTTGATTATATGTGTCTTCGTGATCCATTCTGTGTTTCTACTCCTATTGGAGACATTATCATCGTGGATCGAGTTTATCCAGCTTGTACCATATCTTTTGGGGGTCGTGAGACACTGGTAGATATTCTAATCCTAGATATGGTTGATTTTGATGTTATTATTGGCATGGATTGGCTGGCGTCGTGTCATGCCATATTAGATTGTCATGCCAAGTCTCTTCAGTTATCTCTTCCTTGTTCAGCACCGGTAGTGTGGCAGGGTTCTGCTTTGCCACCCAGGCGGCATGTTATTTCTTTCTTGAAGGCAAAACGGATGATGGATAAAGGGTGTTTAGCGTATCTTGCCATGGTTCGAGATACCACTGTGGAGATTCCATCTCTTGATTCTATTCCTGTCGTTAGGGAGTTCCCTGATGTGTTTCCAGATGATTTGCCAGGACTTCCTCCTGATCGAGAGATAGAGTTTGGCATTGATTCAGTGCCAGGGGCTCAGGCTATTTCTATCCCTCCTTATCGTATGGCCCCATCAGAGTTGAAGGAGCTGAAGGAGCAGTTGTAAGATTTGCTTGATAAGGGGTTCATCAGGCCGAGTATTTCTCTGTGGGGTGCTCCTGTTCTATTCGTGAAAAAGAAAGATGGGACTATGCGGATGCGTATTGATTATCGTCAGCTAAATAAGGTCACCATCAAGAATAAGTATCCCTTGCCTCGCATTGATGATTTGTTTGATCAGTTGCAGGGTGCCAAGTTCTTTTCGAAGATCGATCTGCGATCTGGTTATCATCAGCTAAAGATTCGTGAGTCAGATATCTCGAAGTCTGCTTTTAGGACTCGTTACGGCCATTATGAGTTCCTACTTATGTCTTTTGGGCTGACTAATGCCCCTGCAGCCTTTATGGATCTCATGAACCGGGTGTTTAAGCCATTCCTTGATTCCTTTGTCATTATTTTCATTCATGATATTCTTATTTATTCTCGTAGCCGCGAGGAGCATGATTATCATCTGAGAGTGGTTCTTCAGACCCTCCGTGATCGTAAGTTGTATGCCAAGTTCTCGAAATGTGAGTTTTGGCTTGATTATGTAGCATTTTTGGGTCACGTGGTATCTAGTGAAGGTATCAAGGTTGATCCGAAGAAGATTGAAGCAGTGCAGAAATGGCCTCGTCCTACTACTCCGACGGAGATTCGCAGCTTCCTTGGATTGGCAGGTTATTATCGGAGGTTTGTGGAGAAGTTCTCTTCTATTGGAGCTCCCCTGACTCGCCTGACGCAGAAGGTGGTTCAGTTTCGATGGTCCGATGAGTGTGAGGCCAGCTTCCAGAAGCTTAAGGCCTTATTGACTTCAGCTCCACTGTTATCCCTTCCTTCGGGCACCGGTGGATTTGTAGTTTATTGTGATGCATCTCGTGTGGGCCTTGGTTGTGTTCTTATGCAGCACGGGAAGGTAATTGCTTATGCTTCCAGACAGTTAAAGCCGAATAAGAAGAATTATCCGACTCACGATTTAGAATTGGCAGCTGTGGTCTTTGCTTTGAAGATATGGAGGCATTACCTTTATGGCGAGCCGTGTGAGGTGTATACGGATCATAAGAGTCTGCAGTATCTTCTCCCTCAGAAATATCTTAACGGCCGACAGCGGAGATAGCTTGAATTGATTAAAGATTATGATCTCACTATCCATTATCATCCTGGGAAGGCGAACGTGGTAGCAGATGCTTTGAGCAGGAAGTCCATGGGCAGCATGGCTTTTCTTTATGCTGACATAAGACCATTGGCCCGAGAATTGCAGTCCCTTGGCGACTTTGGCGTGAGATTTCTTCTTCCAGACTCCAGTAGAGTCTTAGCGTGTATTGCAGCTCAGTCTTCCTTAGTCAGTCAGATTAAGGGAAGACAGTTCGAGGATCCTCATCTCCAGGAGTTGCGTGGTCGTGTCCTAAGTGGAGGAGTTACCTCCTTCGAGCTTGATTCAGATGGAATTCTCCGGTTTAATGGTCGACTCTGTGTTCCTGATGTTGAGGATTTGAGGCAGTTAGTGCTCGATGAAGCTCATAGCTCGCGTTATTCCATTCATCTTGGTATTACAAAAATGTATCGGGACCTCCGAGAACTATACTGGTGGAAGGGGATGAAGAGAGATGTATTTGATTACGTATCTCGTTGCTTGAACTGTCAGCAAGTTAAGTTCGAGCACCGAATACCAGCAGGGCTAGCTCAGGCATTGCCCATTCCCGAGTGGAAGTGGGAGCACATCACGATGGATTTTATAGTTGGTCTGCCAAAGACCCTGCGGCGCCATGATTCAATCTGGGTCATTGTCGACCGACTGACTAAATCAGCTCACTTTATCCCTGTAAAGACTACTGATTCAGCTCAGAGACTGGCGCGGATTTTCATTGAGCAAGTGGTTAGGCTGCATGGTACTCCTGTATCCATTATCTCAGATCGTGGTTCCCAGTTTACTTCTCAGTTCTGGCAGTCTTTTCAGAGAGAGTTGGGGACCCAGGTGCAGCTTAGCACATCATTCCATCCTCAGACTGACGGTTAGTCCGAGCGGGTTATTCAAATTCTGGAGGACATGTTGAGAGCTTGTGCACTTGACTTCGGGGGTTACTGGGATGATCATTTGGCGTTAGCGGAGTTCTCTTATAATAATAGCTATCAGTCTTCTATTCAGATGGCACCATTTAAGGCCTTATACGGTCGTCGATATCGTTCTCCTAATGGCTGGTTTGAGTCTCGAGATGTCGAGGTGATGAGTTCAGATATGGTTCGTCAGACTCTTGAGGTTGTTCGTGTTATTCAGGATCGTTTACGGACCGCCCAGAGTAGGCAGATTTCATATTCGAACCGGAGGAGCCGAGAGTTAGAGTTCGAGGTCAGGGACATGGTATTTCTGAAAGTGTCACCGATGCGAGGTGTAAAGAGATTTGGCAGGAAAGGAAAGCTTAGTCCCAGGTTCATTGGCCCTTTCTATATTGAGAAGCGTATTGGTAAGGTAGCTTATCGGCTCGACTTGCCAGCTTCTATGCAAGTTCACCCAGTTTTCCATGTATCGATGCTCCGGAAGTATATCCGAGATCCTTCCGAAGTGATCGAATTAGACCTTATCAGCTAGATGTGAATCTGGCTTACGAGGAGTTCCCAGTTGCTATAGTAGCGCGTGATGTCCGGAAGCTTCGTTCGAAGCAGATTCCGATGGTTCGAGTGCGATGGAATAATCGTCCACATGAGGAGGACACTTGAGAGCTTGAGTCCAGTATGCGTGACAGGTATCCTTACCTCTTCGACGATTCAGGTTCGAACTTGATCTTTAAAGCCTAAAAGTTCTAATCATTGTATATGATTTTGGTTTCGTAATAAATGTCATTGAAAATTCGTGTGAGCATTCTCATTAGAGGTGTGAAATCTATTTTACACTCTTGCTCGTTCGAGGACGAACGAGAGTCTAAGTGGAGGAGAATGAAACGACCTCGGTCAGTCGTTTCAGAAGTTAGGACTCCGATTGGTGTGCTGATAATTTTAAAATATTCGTAAGGTCCATTAGGACCTGTCTGTAAAATTTGAGCTAAATCAGACCTCATTTGGTAGGCATCGGAAGAAGGGTTCAGTTTTTATTGTCAATAAATATTAAAAAGAGATTTTTGAGCTCGGTTTGGGCGAATGAGCTCCGATTCGAAATCCGAAAGCGCCGTTAGGTTCGTATGATTATTTGTGACTTTTATGATTTTTCGAAAGTGAATTTCGATGTTGTTCGGCTAGTTTCCGCTAAAATGCCGAAAGTTAAATAATTTGACCTTTTTACTTTAAATTCGCATATTTAGTTTCGGGAGTCGGATTTGAGATCCGTCTTCGCGAGTATGTTACATATATTTTGTATAACTTACTTGAAAAATTTGGGATCATTTCGACTTCTCTAGGGTTCCATTTTAATTTTAATCGTCGTAGCGAATTTATTAAAAAAAAAACACACACACACACACAAAATTACATTGTCGGTTAAGCTAAGGGATTAAATCCCTTAGCATCATGAAGTACATAGATACGCAGAAGCATTTGAACAATACAGCAGAGAGGAAAAATTAGAAAAGAGGGGGAAAAGGGGAAAAAGAGGTGGAAAAATAGTGGAATTCCTACCCCAAATTTTCAGGTAATGATGTTAACTTATTATCTTAGCTTATTACGTGTGTTTGAATATATTTTTACGGTAAAAATAGGGAAATTAGACATCGCCCTAATGACGTAAATTGATAGTTTAAAGGGTCAATTACACCCCAATGATGGAAATGAGTATATATTCATACTCAGTGAGTTATGAGCAATATATAAATACAATTTATTTAGGGTTTGGTTATGGGACTTTGAACCCTGTATATAGGCCTGGCCTGCGTATTGCGTATACTAATAGGGTATCAGGTTCCTAACTGGATTTCCCTAAAACATAAGGAATGAAGCCTTTAGCTTTATTTGATATAATTTTTCTGCTTGTTGAATAGAAAGAGATCGTTTGTTAACTAATACAAAGGAAAAAGCAGTGGTTGAATAACAGGACTAGCTTTGGAATACGGTAAGTGTTTATATCCATTTCTTTGGAGGCACTTGGCCTCGTGGATTTTCTACCACGTGTTCCTTACGTGTGTAGCTGCCGATAGGCGTACTCATTACGCCTTAGCTTTGGATTTACATTCTATATTATATATTATGTCCTGTTATTGATATTGCATTGGGAATCTGAGTATTGTACTTTGGCTTGGAGTTGGCATCTGCTTCCCGGCTGTCGATGAGAGTCCTGTGCCGGTGAAGGGTTATTATTGCATCACATTGCATTCATATGCATTACATTGCATATCATACTGAGTGCAGGAGTATTCCGCCTCAGCTTTACATTTTATCGGGTGCAGGAGTATTCTGCCCCAGGAGAGTGCAGGAGTATTCCGCCTCTGGTTTTGGTTTATATTATATCAGGTGCAGGAGTATTCCGCCCCAGGAGCAGGAGTATTCCGCTCCAGTTGGTTAGCAGATTGGATTCCCCTCGAATGCAGGAGTATTCCGCTTCGGGCTGGGATTATGGGCACATGTGACCCTTTGCATCTCATTTCATTTCATCTCATTTCATTTCATTTCATCTCATTCCATTTCATTTCATACTATTGTATAGATTTTCTGTACATGACTACCGTTTCTGCTAATATGTGCATTGCTTATTTGTTGATTGTTGTCTGGTTCTGTTTCCCTGACTAGCGTATCTATTTTTCGAGGTTGCTAGTTTGTCCTCACTTATTGAGTCCTTATGACTCACCCCCTATTTGTTCTTGTGTTTTCTTTCGTTCAGCAGATTCTGCTCCAGGACCCAGCCAGTCACGCCGTGATTGAGGAGTAGTACGTTCTCAGCACTCTACGGTGAGCCATCCTGTTCATTGCGGTCATCAACTTCAGATATTACTGTTTTCCTTACTTTTGCTCCCTTCGGGAGATGTGTATATCTTTTGGCCTTCTTAGATGTCTGATCTGGAAACCTTTGAAATTGTGTATTCTGGGTAGTTAGTTGTATTATTCAGACAACTTGTATGTTTGTCTATCCTTAAGAGTTATCTTATGTTATTAAAATTTGGTTCATTTTCATTTCAAGGTAATTCTTTGCAATTTATATCGATTCTATCAATAGGGTTCGCCCGACAGGTTTAGAGGAGGTGGTTGGGTGCCCGCACGGCCTAACCGAAATTCGGGTCGTGTCAGTTGCAGACCCAGTTAAGTACCACACGAGCTAGAGCGCACATAAATTCCTTTGCTAATGAATGATATTCTGTGGTTCCACTCTTCCACTGGGCATCATCTCTGTTTGGACACACTATAGAGTTGAGGTGCGAGAAATCAGGATTTTCAACAAACTCATTGTACCTTTGAATAGAAACATGTGGTACTTGTAAGAAGTTGTTCAAAGCTTGTGCATTTATGTCAACATCCACCCCACGTAATCGAATTAAATTGCCATTAGTGTGTCTCCAGTTTGCGTACAACTCTCGCACCCATGTCAAATTTGCATAACCGAAGCCTTTCAAGATTGGACGCCGTTTCTGCTTGTTATGAAGTGTCAACAAGAATGAAGGATGCTTCCTACTAAGAGATGAAATGTGCAGTGGCTTTTCTGGAATTTAATCCTTAGATGTGACAATTTTGTCGTAAGCTCGGCGAGCCTTTGCACTCACGAATGTGCCTACCCATTCTTGCCCCTCAATTGGTTCGCCCTCATCTTCTTCACTCATGTCAAAATTTGATTCAGAATCGAAACCCGACTCATGCACCACAGGCTGTTTTCCTTTGTTTTTTTCAGTTTCTTTCCCTGTTTTCGAACTCTTCTTTTGCTTGCGTGGTTGTGCTCCCTGGTTCTCTCTAATTAAAATCCCAGGTTGAGAGGTTTTCTTTGAATATTCAACATGCTTTGCTTTCGCTTTGCCCTTGTCCGCAACCGGCTTATCTTGTTTCTGCTTCTTTCTTTGTTCCCTGTTATCATTATTATTCGATGGTCTTTTGGAAGATTAGCTGCTGGCGCCACTTCTCAAGGGTCTCGCCATTTTCCTTTGTTAGTAAAAGAACCTGCAAGCCAAAGAATTAACTGAAAATTAATGGAAGAGTCACACAGTTTCATATACAAGCTGTTGTTAGAAGCAGCTAACAATAAGATCACTCCAGGATTCTAGCAGCTTATCAAGAACATATGCAAGCATATCGCAGGCTGGTACTACAAGTAACCAAGCTTATATATAGTCTATATTTATACTCTTGAATTAGACAGTCTTACACGACTGTCATTGCTCTACTCACACACAATTCGCACTTGTAATTTATTTATTTTTCAGTAAAGAACCGGCAAGCATAAGAATTTAGCCATCTGCTTTAATTACAAAGTCAAACATAACAGCTCTTGTACAAGCTGTAGAATGACCATCATGAGATTATATGCAAACCCCTCACAGGCTGCTGCGAGTAGTTCAACAAGCCAAACGCTCCGAAGCCATAGACTCGTACAATTAATTAGCACTTTTGTATTCAAATTAGTCTACATAACCATCATGCTTAAACTCATGTACGGGTCTGGCTTAGAACAGCTCGCAAAGAACCCCACAGTTAAGTCTTTTACATGTAGTTGCTTAATGAACTTCTCAGCAGCCCAAATGCAGAGGATTTTTCACTTAGACATTCTGTCGAACACCATTCTAGTTATTAAAGAAACCTGTCAAGAAAATCTCTGCAGCCCAAATGCAGAGGATTTTTCACTTAGACATTCTGTCGAACACCTAGTGTGCAGAGATTTTCTTGACAGGTTTCTTTAATAACTAGAAAGTGTAACCCTCCGTAAAATAGCTGCTGGGAATTATAGTTTAGCAGCCTTGATATCATACCACCCACAACATCAAATATCTGTTGTATCAAATAAATTCAAAACGACAGAATTTGCATCAATTTCGTACCAAAATCAGTCCGTGGGGGAGGGAAAACGGGTCTGCGACAGAGAGCATATTAAGCGAGATAGAGAAGAAGGATCATACCTGGTAACTTTAAAAGGATCACAACATCAAAAATATGTGTTTGTGTGATCGTGGGTAAGAGTTTGAAAGAGGGAGTGTATTTGAAGACTTAGAAAATATTTGAAGTGTTTGCAGGACTTGGTGTTAAAACTCCAGATTTTCGAACTTACCTGCGCGCACTAGCTTAGAAGCGACGCATCCAGAGTTGTTCCCCAGTTAGACTTGGACGCTGAGTTGTGCGCTATTATCAAAACTTCACTGCCTAACTTTGAAAAAAATCTAATTTGCCTGCTGAAGGCATGCGAGGCTTAAGGACTTAGCTCCCTTATTTTCCTGTAGTTTTTCACTAGTCTATCAGTAGATTTAGGTCCCTCAAAATTAGATACACTCCTTCTTTCTTTTCCCACTATCTTCCACTGCTTCCAGGACCTTTGTTTACCAGATCTCATGACTGTCATGTAAACTGTAATACACCTAAACTAAACTATTCTAGCAAAAATTTAAAAACTGAGAAAAACTAGAAAAGTTTAAAAACTAAGACAAACAAATTTAACGACTAAGAAAACGAAAGCGGTAAAACTTGGGTTGCCTCCCAAGAAGCGCTTGATTTAACGTAGCGGCACGACGATACCCTTTCTCAAGCGTCCTCCAAAATTATAGAGGTTTTGTGACGCTCCACATCACCTCCTAAATAATGTTTTATCCTTTGGCCATTCACCAAAAATTTTCTCTCCGTGCCAAGTGCGCTGCGCTCGACTGCTCCATATGGCATAGCTTTGACTACCTCGAACGGCCCCGACCACCTTGATTTTAGCTTTCCAGGAAATAACCTCAGACTTGAGTTAAACAAAAGAACAAGTTGTCCCGGCTCAAACTTTCGACGTTGAATATGCTTGTCGTGCCATCTCTTGATCTTCTCTTTGTATAGCTTGGCATTCTCATAGGCGTGCAGGCGAAACTCATCTAGCTCGTGAAGCTGTAACATCCGCTTTTTCCCTGCTAGTTCCAAATCCAAATTGAGCTTCTTGATCGTCCAATACGCTTTATGTTCAAGTTCAGCCGGCAAATGACACGCTTTACCGAAAACCAACCTAAATGGAGAGGTTCCAATAGGAGTTTTATATGCAATTCGATAAGCCCAGAGCACGTCATATAACTTTGTCGCCCAATCCTTTCTATTCACGCTCACCGTTTTCTCCAAGATTTACTTGATTTCTCTATTCCAAATATCAACCTGTCCACTCGTTTAAGGGTGATATGCAGTCACAATTTTATGTTTCACCCCATACTTCACCAAAAGAGTCTTCATCAACTTATTACAAAAATGAGTACCTTCATCACTTATCATGGCTCCTGAGGTCCCAAAACGAGTGAATATGTGCTTTTTCACGAACTTGACTACTACATTGGCGTCATTAGTTGGAAGAGGGATGGCCTCCACCCATTTTGACACATAGTCGACCGCCAAGAGAATATATTTGTTACCATAGGACGGTGGAAAAGGTCCCATGAAGTCGATGCCCCAAACGTCGAAAATCTCTACTTCTAATATATTATTGAGAGGCATCTCTTGTCTTCTGGAAATATTTCCAATCCGTTGGCTGCGATCACAGCTCTTCACAAAGGTATAAGCATCTTTGAACAATGTTGGCCAATATAACCCGGCTTGAAGCACCTCAGCGGCTGTGCAATCCCCACTGTGATGTCCACCATAAGGCGACGAATGACAACTTTCTAGTACCTGATTTACCTCACTTTGAGGAATGCACCGTCTTGCCAATTGGTCCGGGCCTATTTTATACAAGTAAGGCTCATCCCAGATATAGAATTTAACCTCATGAAGCAGTTTCTTTTTCTGCTTTGAATTTGCACCAGGTGGGAACACTCCACTCACTAACAAGTTAACTATGTCCGTATACCATGGTATCTCAGCTACGTGTAGAGCAAAAAGTTGTTCATCAGGGAAAACTTCATTTATTTTAGGCCCTTCATCTATATTTTTTCTATCTTCCGACCTCGACAAGTGATCGGCAACTTGATTTTTGGTCCCTTTTCGATCTCGAATCTCTACATCAAAATCTTGCAGCAAAAGGACCCATTGAATCAGCCTCGGCTTGGAATCCTTTTTATCAAATAAATATCGAATTGCGGCATGATCAGTGTAGACAATAACCTGAGTACCAACCAAGTAGGATCTAAATTTGTCAAAAGCATAAACAACTGCCAATAGCTCCTTCTCGGTGGTAGTGTAATTTGATTGAGCGGCGTCAAGGGTCTTGCTCGGATAATATATAGAGTGAAAGACTCTACCCTTTCTTTGCCCAAGAACAGCCCCAATAGTGGTGTCACTCGCGTCACACATCAACTTGAACGGTAAAGACCAATCCGGAGCAATAATAATTGGTGCAGTGACTAACCTCCTTTTGAGCTCTTCAAACACCTTCATGCATGCTTCATCAAATTCAAACTTTGCATCCTTTTCTAGAAATTTGCACATTAGATTTGCTATTTTTGAGAAATCTTTAGTGAATCGCCTATAGAAACCTGCATGTCCCAAGAAACTTCGCACAGCCTTAACAGATATAGGAGGTAGTAATTTCTCAACCGCTTCAACTTTTGCTTTGTCAACCTCAATGCCCTTCTTTGACACTTTATGCCCAAGTACAATGCCTTCTTGGACCATAAAGTGGCACTTTTCCCAGTTAAGTACCAAGTTTGTTTCTTTACATCGGCTAAGCACGACATCCAAGTTTTTCAGAAAACCATCAAAAGAGTCATCAAAAACTGAAAAATCATCCATGAATACCTCAACATATTTCTCCACCATGTCGGTGAATATCGCCATCATACATCTCTGAAAGGTTCTAGGAGTGTTACATAGTTCGAAAGGAATCCTTCTAACGGCGTAGGTGCCAAAAGGACATGTAAACGTTGTCTTTTCTTGATCTTCCGGCGCTATCACTATCTGATTGTAGCCGAAGTATCCATCTAGCTAGCCTATCCAACTGATCGATGAACGGAAGTGGAAAGTGATCTTTTCTAGTGGCTTTGTTTAATTTTCTATAGTCAATATAGATTCGCTAACCCGTGACTGTTCTTGTAGGAATTAGCTCATTATTCTCATTCGTCACAACCGTCATACCTCCCTTTTTTGGAACACATTGGACTGGACCACCCAATTGCTGTAAGAGATTGGAAAAATAATTCCAGCATGAAGCCACTTGATAATTTCCTTCTTTATAGCCTCCTTCATGACTGGATTTAGTCTTCTTTGATGCTCGACACTAGGCTAGTGGCCTTTCTCCAATACATGCAAAAAGACCGACTAATCCCTCTAATATCCGCAATGGTCCATCCAATTGCCCTCTTATGCTCTCGTAACACCCTCAGAACCTTCTCAACTTGCACTTCGGACAACAAAGAAGAAAGAACTACCGGCAGGGTATTACCCTCACCCAAGTAAGCATAGCATAAGTGAGCCGGTAAAGGTTTGAGTTCGAGAATAGGAGCCTCGTCGATAGACGATTTAGGAGGAGCTAATGTCAGCGGTATATCGAGCTTCTCGCACTTCTTCTACCCTTGAACATATTGGCATTCCATGTTGAGAATCTCTAAGTATTCCTCAGTTTCATCATCATTGAGTACATTGTCCTCATATACTAATGCTCTCTCAAGAGAATCCTCGTTAGATGCCAAAAATCCCTTCTCAGACTCAGTCAACTCCTCGCCCACTACTTTTACCATAGATAACTCTTCATAATGCAATGGAAGTTGAGTAGCCCGAAACACATTAAAAATAGCTTCTTCATCATTCAGCCTCATGGTCATCATTCCCACTCTAACTCGAATCACAGCATCATCAGTAGCCAAGAATCCTCTTCCCAATATGATAGAAACCTCTTTGTCAGCCTCATAATCCAAAATTATAAAATCAACAAGAAGAATGAATTGGCCTACTTGCACAAGAACATCTTCAATAACTCACTCGGGGCATGTCAATGATCTATCAGCTAACTAGAGAGTCACTGTGGTTGGTCTCGGTTCACCCAGGCCCATCTTCTGAAATACCGATGATGGCATTAAATTCACGCTAGCACCTAATCACATAAAGCTCGTCCAACATCATGTTTACCAATTTTTATAGGAATAGTGAAACTCCCAGAATCTTTCAATTTTGGAGGAAGCTTACTTCGTACTCTAGAACTGCACCCTCAGTAAGTGCAACTATCTCGAACTCGGTTAATCTCTTTTTATTAGTCACAATATTCTTGATGTACTTAACATATTTTAGAACATCTCGTAAAATTTCCACCAAAGGAATATTGACTTGTACTTGACTTAAGATCTCCAAAAATTTCTTACAAGGTGCGTCAATTTTCTGCTTTACAAGCCTTTGAGGGAAGGGCAGTGGTGGTCTAACAATATCAAGTTTGGGCTGCTTCTCTACCACTTTTTCAGCTTGTTTTTCAGTTTTTTTTCATTGTTTGGCACTAGTTCACCAACAGACTTCTTTGGTTTTGGAGGTACTCCTTCTAAAGCTCGCCCATTCCGCAAAGTAACAGCTTGAACATATTATTTTGGATTTTTCTCAATGTTGCTAGGCAAGGCACCATGTGGTCTAGTATTTTGTGCTCCAGCTAGTTGACCCATTTGGCGTTCTAAGTCCTTTTGAGCATTAGCAAGATCCTTTATAGCTTGTGCATTGGCTGCATTATCGGCTAAAATTTTCTGCTGGCTGGCTAACATCTGCTTCATCAACTCTTCTACTGAATTGGATGTCTGTTGTGGCTGGGCCTGAGGTTGTGAATTTTGATAGTTATTCTGAGCTCTCATATTACCTTGATTGTCTTGGTTACCACCCCAAGAGAAATTTGGATGGTTACGCCAATTAGGGTTGTATGTATTACCAAACTGAGTCTGATTTTGTGTCTGATATCTATTTTGATTTCCCACATAAAAACTGACTCTGGGTTGGCGGGGCAAACATCAGCAGCATGATCTTCTCCACAAACTTCACAAAAGCTTTGGAATTGTTGCACTTTTTGAACATGTTGAACTTGTTGCTGAGTTGGTGGTATTGATAGCTTAGTAATCTTGTTGGATAAAGCATCCATCTTTGCAGTTAGCGCTGACAAGGCATCCAATTGAAGTACTCCAGCTGTCTTTTAACTTGGAACTCTACCATTACCCTGCCAGTCGGGATTACTTTGAGAAAATTTATCTAGCAGTTCGTAAATCTCATTATAGTTCAAAGCCAGGACTTGGCCACCTGCGGCAGCATTTATCACGATTTGTATGAGCATTCAGTCCTTCCATGAAAGAATGAGCCAACACCTCATTAGATTGTTTGTGGTGCGGGCAATCTCTTAACAATGCCTTAAATCTCTCCCAAGCTGAATATAAAGATTCTCTGTCTCGTTGTCTGAATGACATGATCTCACTCCGTATCTTAGCAGTTTTAGCAGAGGGATAGAATTTAGCCAAAAATTTCTTAGCCAAAGCATCCCAATTTGTGACAGACCCAGGCTTTTCAGCCTTTAACCACATCTTTGCTACCCCAATTAATGAAAATAGGAAGAGTGTCAATCGAACATAATCAGTTGAGACGTCTGTTAGAGTGTAGGTGTTTCTGATCTCCAAGAAATTCATGGTATGTTATTGTGGATCCTCGTGTAGTAATCCAACATATTGCCCCTTCGCATGTAATAGTTGTATCATGCCGGGCTTAATCTCAAAATGACCAGTAATAGCAGGTTTAACAATACTCGGAGCCACCCCATCCAAACTAGGGAGAGCGACATCTCGCACGGCTAAAGCTTGATTGTCTGCCATTCCTACAGGTAAAAAAGCAAGTACTAATTAAAGTGCTCTACGATCTCTTGCTTCTCTCCTCAACCGATGTAAAGTCCTTTCAGGTTCGAGATCAAAAGATTCGAGGTTGTCATCCTTCTTATCCTTTCGCATGAAAGAACTATTACCTAAAATATCACAAAAGCTCAAAACAAAAAAATTAAACATGAACAGACAATAAATAATCGTTCAAAAAGAAAATAGTCAATTGTTCAGTCCTCGGCAACGACGCTAAAAACTTGTTGCTCCCAAACGCACACGCAAGTAGACGTGGTCGATAAGTAATAAAGTGATAAGATCAAGTATCGTCCCACAGAGACTAACATTAACTATTAACTAAATTAAATGATTTCTCATTATCTAAACAAGCAGAGTTGGTTTCGTGGATTAAAGATATAACTAAAAATTAAAACTTTAAACTAAAATTATAACTAAAGAAAGTAACTTGATCAAAACACACTATCAAAGTTTTTGTTATCAAGGGGAGGAACTATTCCAGGGTTATGGGATATCTGCCAGTCCTGCTGAATTCTTCAGTTAATTTTAATAATTAATTCATCTGGGTTACTAATCGACAGGGTTAATTTTACTTATAGGAATCTGCCAATTTCCTACTCGTCTTTTGAAGTTAATCTAACGCCTATTTTCCTATGGAATTAGAATTAACAAAAATGCATTAAGAATTCCTATAAAAGTGATTAAGCAAGGTAAAAAGGTATATTTCTATCCTAGTTGCAAATCCGTTCTTCGATGCCCAGGTTCAAGAACTTGCCCTATTCAATCCTATTGCAATATAGAATTCCCTTTCCCAAGTTCAATTCAAGATTCGTAGATAGTATTTAACAGCTGGACAAACAATCAAATAATTGAGCACATGATATGAATAAATAACCCAAAGCGATAAATTAATTGAATCAACTAACTTTTAAATATCAACATTTATGGCAAACCCATAACCCCAGAACGAAGAATTTAGCTACACATAGTCATGGTAGAAATCCAACAATTAATTTGAAATAACATAAGTTGTAAGAGAGAAGAAGAAAAGGAACCCTGCGTAGAATCCTAGGAAATTTCTCCTAGCTCCTAGCCCTGAATTGTATGAATTGATGATCTAGAAATCTGATAAACTATGAGCTTATATAGACATTACAATTTCCTACTTTTCTTGGAATTAGAAAATCCTAATCTAAATTGTAGTTCCAGCTTCATCTTGTTGTAGGATCTTCTTTTCCCAGTTCTTGTGGACTTGTATTTTCCAGGTTTTTAGCTTGTTACTTTGAATTCCTAGTCCCAGTTGGATTTGTTCGAGTCATATGGAAGTCTGCAGCTCAAGGAGTTTTCACGTTGTTGACTTTGCTTTACTTCAAAATTGTGCACGCTGAAATTCAGTTTTGTATCCTCAGGGCCTTGCATTCGGATGCTAACCTGGATGCTAGGCATCAATCTTGGCTTCCTTCAATTGTTGCACCACAGGCTCCTTTTCACTCCAAAAAATGATACAAGGTTCTCTGCTTCATCAAATAGTGAAATACCAAGAGATAGATAATGTTGGGCATAGTTAATCGCTTAAATGCATTAAAATCTCTAATAAATTGATATCAAAATATAAGAATGTCCGCCCTACATCAGTCTTCCATCTTCATGGTTATCACATGTGACATAACAACACTATATTGATGAATGACCTGAACGGTCTCAAGTTCCAAAGCAAACCTCGATTTTCAAGTGAATTCATAGCGGTTGGGGGCTTTTGAAAATTAGCCCGAATAGGAGAAGGAACAATAGCTCCATAAAAACAATCATCATTGACGTGTTCCCTCCTTGTATTTCTCCTTGCTCTAGCTCCTTGAGCTTGGGCATTTTGTTGTGCTCAATCAAGTGGCTCCCTATCAAGAATTTCAACATTGTCATCCACACCAACATCTTCCCCATTGTAATTGATCGAAGGACTGGGTGGTGGTGGTGGATCATCTACTTGTGGGTTACCAACATCTCCACCTTGATTAGGTGGAACCGCTTGCCTTGGTGGGCTTCTCAATAAACACCTAAAAAGACAAAGTGAACCAAAATCAAAAGTGAAAGTACTCAGATTACACTAACTAACAACAAGAACTTAAATTAACTAAACTAAATGGTCTACCGAAGTCCCCGGCAACGGCGCCATATTGTGACAAGCTCCATCTTAGGATAGGGCTCAAAATCACCCTAGTAGATTATAAGGGTCGACCATAGGGACTTACACGTAACCAAGAGTAGTTGAATTCAATTGAGTTCAATGAAATTAGCAAGTTAATCCTAAATTTGTAGTATAACCTAAACTATTGTAAAGTAAGTATAATTTCAAGGTAAAGTTAACAATAATAGGAAACACTAAGATACTAACTTCCCCCTAGCCCGTTAACCAAATGGATATAGTTATATGCTTAATCATACCTAGGTCACCCAATGGACCTCGCTCTATTTTACCCAACTCACCCATCTCGGGTAAGAGTTGAGACTACCAACTCTTGCCTTCTCGGTGCTAAGAGTTGATGCATTAGGCGCTAGCGACTAATCCCAAGTAAGGCATCCCCCCTCGTTGTTCAACTCGTTAATCCGGGGAAAATGACTCGCACTTAGCCTCGGTGCCCCGTCACGACACTTCTCATTCTTAGTTTTGCCCTTTCGATGCAAAACTAGTACTTATTGAGGTCAACTTGAGTTGTACACCTCAAGTTGTTGTAATGTAATCAAAAGTAGTGAAATAGGGTATTCCTAGATGTTTAGAAGCTTATTGTGCTATACCATTTTGATTATTGGACTAGGGTTTCATTAGCACCCTAGTTGGTAATTTAGCTACTCATGCTAAGTAATAATTCAAGACTTGGAAGTAATGATATATGCATTAACATAGTAAAGTAGTAATGATTCCTACAAATAATGATGTTGTTCTTTACAATACAAGAAACTTGACCAAGGGTTTTTGGTATTTTGTCCTTATCTTGCCTCTTAAGTTAAGTGAAATGTAAGATGTTCTCTAAAAATCTAATTCTAGCTATATATTGTGTTTGCTAAAATTAATTACAGAAATGCCATTTTCAGTTTGGGCTGGGGCCCTTTTGCCAAAGGGCTGAGTTCTGGTGCTGAATCGACAGAAGGGTTGGCGCCTCTTTGGACATGGGCTGGCGCCCTTTTCTGGGTTAGTATGAGAGGGCGGTCGCACTTGGTTGGGTGACCTCCTTTTCTTCTTCTCCAAGAGAGGCCTGCACGGCATGGCATCACGTGGTCACATCTTCTTCATATCACCCTATTCTCACAAAGGGTAATGGGTGACCGCCCTTAGCACATGCGGTCGCATCTTCTTCTTATCAGTTTCTCCTTTGTAAAAGTGACATCGGCGGTCGCATCTTCTCATGGCTTCCATATTCTCAGTTTTCTTGCAAAAGGTTGAGGCCTCTTTAGTGCCCAGTTAGATACTCAGCAGGTATGCACCTCCAGAGAAGGGGCAGTCGCCCTAGCATGGGCGGCCGCCACTTCAGTTTTTCAGTGGCTGCCACTTCAGTGTTTCTGCAGCTTCTTGAATTTTGGTCACTTTTCTTAGGTATTCATGCTCTTTTGGTTTCTTCCTTTCCTTGCAGTGTTTAACACCTGAAACCAAGCAAAATAACTTTCCTATAGATTTGTTACTTTTGGATTCAAAGACAAGAGTTTAAGCGAGTTAAAATAAGCAAAATGCTCACGCATCAATAACCTAAGGCAAGAGAACATAAACTGTCACATTCTAACTTCATTCTCCATTTGATGGAAAAGTTACTGTAGCTTGAGATGATGAAGCTACAGTCCAAGTTAATTCTCTTTTGGTGCGTACTTTTTGGAGTTAAATCCTTCTCATAGTCCCTGCCACTTCAAACCTTTGGTTTTGGATCCAAGATCAACATTTGTTTGTGAAGCATCCTTGTAATTTCCAGTAGATATCACCCTTTGAGTTGGTCTTCTAGGCTGAAAAATACAAATGTGTAATAAGCTAGTTCCAAATATCAAAGTTAGTTCAAATGAACCATGTCACAAATTGAACAACTTACATCTTGGACTTGTCTGCCAGATCTTGTGTCAGTATAAATGCCAAATCCATTATCCCTTGGTCTCTTACTCCCAGCTGCAGTAGAAGGACCGTGTGTTGATCTAATTCTCTTACATCTTCCATTGCCAACTCCCTAAGTCCACTCCATCTCTTCCATTGTCAACTCCCAAGTCCACTCCACATGTTCTATTGCCAATTCCGAAGTCCGCTCTACCTCTTCCCATGCTGCCTCAAGTTTCCCCCCTTCCTCTTTCTCTGCCACCTCCAGCTCATCTACCTCATGCAACTATGTTTGTCATTCTAACCTTGGAGGAATCTTGAAAAAAAGATGATAAGTTGGTCACAGTAGATTGTTGAGTGACAGTTTGTTGTGATTTTTTACTGTTTGCTAGCTGAAATGAAGGTTGTTGACTGACAATTTGCTGACTGGTACTGTGCGCTTATGGCTAAAACAAGGACAAATATTTAGGCATTGAACTAGTATTAGCTAAAAATATAAGTAATAAATACAAAAATACCCCTTATTTGCATCCACCTTTATTATGCCCAGTTTGCTTACAGATAGAACAAGACATCTTAGCTCCTCTTTTGGACGTTTTCCCTAGTTCTTTCTAGGTTCATATTTGTCCTTTCAACACTTTCAACAACTTCCGCCGAATCCACTAGATTGGTTCCGATAAAAGTGGGATAAAATCGGCCAAAGTTATCTGCTAGAACAGCTGTCTTCGAAACGTTCCGATCTCAACACAACATAATCGATCACACCGTCAAATGAAGCTGCTTTGTGTCGATCTCACCAAATATGTCTTGGAAATCAGTTATAGCTTTGCCACATAATCGAACACGTCCTCTTCGTGATCGAACAGAAATCGACCAATACAGACCTTCCAGACATAGTTTTAACTTCGGGGGGCTCCACTGGTGGATTAGTATTTTCAAGCCACATCTTCATGTAAGGTATTTTTTGGAGAAGTACTTATATGCATCTAGGAAAGTTTCTTTCCTATACCGGTGAGAAACTTGATCTTCAAGTTCCTATTCAACATGCTAAAGTGCACAAACTGCATGTGCACATGGAATGCCTCTCAGCTACCACAAAGTGCATGAACAAGTTCTTTTAACTAGGTCCACTGTGTGCCTATAGTCCCAATCAAGTACCTCACATCCATGTGCACCATTCCAAACTATATCAAGTGCATTCCAAGATTCTTGTTTTCTTCTAAGACTATATTTGCCATAGGTGATATATCCCCCCTTCCATTTCTTAGTAAACTTGGTCATATCAATATGCCTAGTCATGATTTTATGCCTAATTTCCTCCAACGTGCTTATGATAGACTTATGCCTAGGACTCACAATCTATGAGTTGAAAGTTTTACACATATTATTCTCAACATCACACTTCACACTCTCACTAAAATATGCCATACACCAATATTCTTTGTTGTATTCTAATAGGTGATCACATATCTTATTCCCTAGTTTCCCCATTGCTTCAAATTATTCTTTTAGTTTCACCATAAAACTAGCCTTGGAACATCTCCTAAAATGTCTTCTCCTTTCATTACCCCTCCATGTCTTTTTCCAATTAGACCAGATGTGCCACACATTCTTCTTTTAGAATTAGGCAACAATTGTCTAACTATTGTTTGCAAGCCCAAGTTAGACATAATAAATTAATATTTAAACAAAAATTAACGACAAACAAAAGATAGTAAAAATTAAATTATGTAGAAGGTGTACCTTTTGCAATGGGTAGCACTGCGTATTTTGTTGTTGTTGCTATTGTATACCTTTTGTATATCTGGTATAATAGCAAGACCATCTCCTTCTGCCAAGTCCTATATCGATAGCAATTTAATTAACCATTCCCAGGAGTAAATGGTTTCCTGAAAAACTATAGCCTAAGCAATTGGGTACATCAGCTGGCTACTGTGTGAGATTATGGGGATGCGAGTCTAGCTGGCGAGACAAGACTTAGCTTACAAGTCACCGGGCGCAGAGGATGCATGCCTGCTCCTTAAGCCACGACCGCTCAGTGTATACGGGCTTAGAAGACAGTATACATCCTGCTACCTTAGGGTTTACAGTCTCTAAGTCAGGGTTTCATATATACCGCCGCCTTGAGTATAAAGTCCCATGGCCTTATTAGTCTTTTTATTTTACCATAATTAGGATTGGGTAAATCTTAGCAATAAATACACATCCTTACATTGTATTGTACGTCAAGTGATTCACACCGAATCCGATTATTCTCAAGCAATAATACTCATTACTTTCTTGCTTATTACTTTTCTCTTAGTTTACTTACTTTTTGTTCATATTTACGAATTGCTTGTGACCCTCTAACAAATTTAATTATTTTACCTAAACGACAAAATTTAGGCATAAACAGTTTTGCTCCACCGTGGGCCCCAAGTATTTGTAGTTTTTCATGAAGGGAGAGGCACAGTCATATCAGATGACAATGACAATGTTTTAAGAACACTGCTGATGCAGTAGATGATTTGTAAACGATCCCAGTAGTCCTAACGGACAATGAAAGGATCCTGCTAGAGATCCTATCTCTGTAGGCAGTGACAACGAAGATGATCAACCATACGGAGACAAATCCAGGCTCAAATATTTCCTTGTTGATCTCTTCAAGACCCAGGCAGAATAAGGAGAGCAAAACTCGACCAACATGGTCGAAAGCATGGCTTAGAAATTAGGAGCGATGTTCGCTGGATCGTCTCAGAGGCAAATATAGAGGCTGCTCCTTGAAGCTCCATAACAGTCAATAATCAAGACCTCAAAGGAACACCTGTCATTCAGGACATCCTGAAGGAGATGAAGGCCATCCACGATCGGATCGGTAATGTGTTGGGTGCTCCACCTCAACTTACCACCATAGATGAGCAGACATTCTGTAAGTATGCTGATAAGGCAAGTGTCGCACCGGTCCGCGTACCAAAGTACTTTCGCCAACTACCGATCCACACGAGCATATTGTTGCTTATTATATAGTCGTCAAAAGCAACGACATGACTGAAGAAGAAACTCAATATGCTCTGGTGAAGAGGTTCGGATCAACCTTTACTAAAGGCGACATCGCATAGTATACTCAGCTACCAATGGGTTCAATCGAGTCATTCACTCAGATGCAGGATTTGTTCCAAAAGGCGTATTCTGGAGCCCTTAAGCGAGAGAAGCGCATAGAAGATATCTTTGAGATCCGGCAACGCGACGACGAGCTGCTGAAAGGCTACTTGGAGAGATTTTAGAGCGAACGCATGGAGCTCCCTCCAGTTCCCGAGTTGCTTTTGGCAAGAGCCTGAACTCCAGAGGTTCATTAGCCACCTGGGAGTTACAGTAAGTCTTACTCAACACCGGGTGGCAACGTGGAATTACTTACACCAGAGGTATACTGAGAAGCTCCATTTAGAACCTAAAAAATCCTCGATTTTCAGTGACGATACTCATCCAATCACCGAAGACATCAGTCGTCAGGGTTAGAAATAGGACTACACCGAAGAACCTCGAGCTGGATACAGAGGGAACCGAAGTAGGAAAGATTACAAGGCTGACTTCCAGCGCTTCCTCACAAGGGGTCACTCAACGTCGATAGGGTACCCGACAGGCACCACCTACGCTGGCTTAGCAACATGAGGGCAGAGCCCAAAAAAAAAAAGACGTGAACCTCTACTGTGATTTTCATAGAGATCACGGGCACGAGACTGCTGGTTGTAGGGCTGTGATTCTAGAAGTAATGAGTCTCCTCAATAAAGGGTACTTGAAAGATCTGCTGATAGATAGGGGAAAACAGAAATATGGATAAAATAAGAGCTTATAGGGTCTTCCAGATCTGCCAGAACCAAAGAGATCCATCGATGTGATAGTTGGTGGCCCAATCAAAGCGAGGCAACGCTCGATGGAGGCCATGCCTGAGATGAAATGATCTTTTTCAGTGACAAGGATAACATCAGCTGCAACACCCCTTACCATGACGCTCTGGTCATAACACTTAGAATAGGGGATGTGGATGTCAAATGCGTCTTGGTCGGCGTTGGCAGTGCCATAAACCTTATCAAATGGGATACTCGGGCAATGGGAATTGAGGATAAAGTAACTTCAAGTGTCTATACATTGGCTGGTTTCAACAATTCTTGCAAAAAATCTGTTGGAGAAATATATCTTAAAACACGCATACTAGGAGCAGACCACATTGCGTCCTTCTAGGTAATCAAATGAGGGGTCCCTTATAATGCCAGCATGGGATGACAGTGGATTCATCAGGTCAAAGCAGTACCTTCTATCCTACATCAAAAACTTAAGTACCCTATCGAATGGTGGGTAAAATGGAGATCAAAAGAGATAAGGAAGTGGAAAGAGAATGTTATACGACAGTTGTCCTAGGAGAAACCATCCCTGCAACAAAGGTTAACCTCATTCAGGCTGATGAAGACCCTGAAACTTCAATCAACCAGGATGACGACTCTGGCTATCTAGTTGATTAAAAGTTTCGAGGGGAGAAAGAATGGGGCATTTGGAAGTATAACTTTTTTCAGTATTTAATTTAATTAAGTCTCAAGTTTCTTTTGGAATTTTAATGACAGTATTTTCTTACTTACCAATTATGTTACGGGTTTTCACCCACAACAATACGGGCCCAACACCCCCTTTATCAATAAACTAGTATTCTACTAAGTCAGTTTTACAATCAGATCCATCTACGATCCAAATATTCATAGCCCTGGCACAACTTAAGTCAGAATAATACACTCGCTTTTGACTACAAAAGTAGAGTAAACTACTCGCTTAAAGCTAGATCACTTCTAGTTCAGCCACCAGGCATTATTCGTAAGTTGAAATCGTCAATTCAACAAATTGCACCAATATGTCGGTGGGGATGCCCGGCCGCATAGTGCCAGTAAAGTCTTAAAACGCTCGAGTGAACAAGCATAGACATTCTAGCTTGAACGCAAAAATGCCTCGTTATATAAAACGGGCTAAAAACGCCCCCTTGCGGGTGCGGAACTTGCCCTAATAAAAAGCCATCTATCGCAGGCGCAACTTAAGCCTTCAGCCACTGGTACGCAACCAACGGACGCACATGCCCAACCAGGCGCACTGTCGAACATTATAGACAAGGCATCTGTCATTTAACAAAAGCCACATTATTTCCTGGCGCACACACCTACATAGGAACAACTTTACAAGATATTTATCTAAAAACTTATTTATGGCGGATATTGAAATTGTCTCAAACTAAAATGGATAATTAAAGTCAAAAAGCTTCAAAATGGTCCAAAACATAATAGTTACACCCAAAACATGGGCAAGTGTTTAAGTCAATATCACAAAAGCAAGGGGGGATTCTAATTCTCCCTCGGGGGACTTTCTTCAGCGGCAACACTCCGCGAAGGTTCTGCTTCACCAACTGTGGGTTTCCCAGCCAGCATGTTATCTTTTTTGCATCCTATTTTTTCCGAACCGATTAAAGTTCGAAATAAGATTCGACTTATTGGGTAACTCACGGGTAAAGAGTTGGAGTCGCCACCTAACATATTTTTTAACTAGGCGTATTAGGGCACCTATTTTGTTTCTAGTAAATTTTACAAATTAACTCCGAAACTTAAGTCTACGAACCAGAAATCTAGGTAAGGGTTCAAGTTAATCTGAGAGGAAGGGGTTAGGCACCTCTCAGGCTCCACCAAATGTGGTCACCGGCCGGACTAAATAATTGAGATTCTTAAGCAAATAATTAAACTAACTAAGCAATAAATATTTGAATATTAAACTACGATATGCAAATTAAAAGACAAATAATAAATATTCATCTAGTCTAATGGCGTGCCTTGCAAAATGAATAAACAAGTTAGTAAGAATCGAAATTTAAATAAAGTCAATGAGTTTTAATATTTTATCCTTTCTTAAAAGGGTTGTCTTTTGGTACTTTCACCATGATGTACCTCGCAAAGAATGAAAATGAATTAGTACGTCAATTATTAAGAATAACAAATAATAATAATAATAATAATAATAATAACAACAATAATAATAAAAAGAATAATGATGAAAATAATAAAAATAACAATAAAAGGATTTTCTTCTAGTCATTCTCAAAATAGACCGTTGTCTCTCATCCAGTTTTACCTCGCAAAAATAAAAAATAAAAAATGGTAGTATCAATAATAGCAATAATAATAAATATGAAAATAATAATAAAATAAAGGAGAAAGGGATTTTATAAAAGTATAGGCTCAGAATGGTGTATTGCATGAAGCAGAGGTTAGGGATGCCGGTACGGCTGTAAATACGGAGCCCGGGCCGG
Organism: Petunia axillaris subsp. axillaris; assembly: GCA_029990575.1. Classification (NCBI taxonomy): domain Eukaryota; kingdom Viridiplantae; phylum Streptophyta; class Magnoliopsida; order Solanales; family Solanaceae; genus Petunia; species Petunia axillaris. The sequence continues at coordinate 1,962,101 of JARKNS010000001.1, read as the reverse complement.
TTTCGCATGCCCAGGTACCTTCAATCCCACCACTCCACTATCGCTTACTTTGCAAAATGATATGCATCGTCATCGCCTATTTGTTTTTTAAGGATGCGGGGTGTGTAACAGGACCGGTTTTGGCCTCCAAACATCATTAGCCTAAGTGTAGTATCATATTCAAATAAGTCCATAGGCCTCAAATTGATTATTCAATTATTTTCATCGGCCATCCGTGTAGGGACCACCAGATTAATAAAGCACCAGGAAACTGCAAAACAAGGCTCAAAAGTTGCAGTCAAATTAGTCAACAAATTCAACCCAATTAATACAGCATGCAAATTGGAAATGTGAGTCAACATATCCTGATAAAACAATTTCAACAGGAGATGAGGGAAAATACAGAATAAAGCACGATAACCCAAATCAGCCACGATACTTGAGCAGATTAACAGTCAAATTCAGAATGGATATTCCATCAATCCAACAGCAGCAGTAACAATAGGCAAAAAGATTGAGCAGAACCTCAGTAAGGGAACACGATTCCCAGTAAACGATGACCAGTTTTCGGTGGAAAGAAAAGAGGGAGCACCAGTGAACGGAACTGGCAACCAAACAGAAAGGAGGAGCAACCACCGTTCTGCTTCTAGCAGCGGCATCACTGCGACTCCTTTCTCTCTTTTTTTATTTGATTCAATAGACAATGGAGAAATAGTGACCAACGCCAATGGAGTCTTTCCGGTGGTGGTGCATAACACTGATGCCCTTTTCCTTAAACCCTTTGTCCCAATCTCCTTTCTCTGTTGGTGGTGGTAGGTGTATTCACTGGTTTTGGATGGTAAGATTGGGTGGTTGTGTGTATGTGAAATTGTTTATGTTGGTGTGCTATTTAAGAAGAAGACACATGATTTTTTTTTAAGTTGTTTGTTCTGATATGTTTTTATGTGTGTACTGTATGTGTGCGACATTGTGTGTTGGGAAGAAGACTGTGGGGCAGTAGGGTGGTCTGCGTGTGTTTTCGTATGGCTTTTTGTAATGGCTTGTGTGTATCAGTTGATGTGCGTGTGGGGAGAGGTGTTTTTGGATCTGTTCTTTTGATAGTGTGTGTGTATATATGGTTTTGGAGAAAGAAGATGAGGGAAAGGAGAAAGACGGGGTGAGGATGAGTATATGTACTATTTTGGAGAAGAAGACAACCGAGGAGAGTGGGGTATGTGTGTGGGTGTATGTGTGTGTTAGTTTTGTAAAACAGAGAAAGAATGATCTGTCTTTGTTATAATGGAGGATATGTATATGTGATTGGGAAAGAAATATAACTGTTCTGTGATTTTGGAAATTAGCTAAGGGGTGAGAGATTTTTGGGGAATTTTGATTTTAGGGAGATTAAGAGAAGAATTAGGGAGGGATTTTAGGGAGAAATTATGGAAACAATTTGAAATTCAAACAAAATATGTATTTGGTTATATTTTGGTCTAGATTCAATAGAACAATAAATGACACGAATAAAGAATTTTTGTAGAAATTTGAAAAAAGAAAAATTGAATAGTTTCGAATTTTATTTAAAATAACTGAAATAAATAGAAATTAAACCTAAAAGAATGGGCGTACCTAGACGGACTCTTGTCTATGTTCGTAGGTAATTTTAACAAAAGAAAATGGAAAATAAATAAATGGAAAAATGGAGTGATTAGGAAAGATAGTAAAAAAATCAAGAAAAAAATTTAGAAAAATACTCCTTTCAAAATTCAAATGGTGGGGATGTATTTGGTTAGAAGTTTGGTCTAGGTTCAAAGAAAAAATGTAATTGAATAAATAAATATAAATAAATAAATAAATAATTTTAGTAGTAATTTTGAAATATGGAGGAATTAAAAAGAAATTTGGACATTCTCTTTTAAATTGGCAAATATTCAACTTAAAGGTGCGAAAATAAAAAATATAGATATACATATTGTATAAAATGCACAAATAATAATTAAATATTCAAATAAAATTATTTAAATATAAATAATAACAGATAATTACTAATTTGCATAAATAATCACAAATCAATACAAATTTGATATGTAGCCTAAAGGATATAATTATATCATATAACCACGAATATTATAAATGTACTATATTACGTAAATAGTCACAGTTTGACGAATAACCTAAATGATTAAAATTATGTAATATAGCCACATTTAGGTATGTAATATATAAATAGAAAATAACGCATGTAAATGCATGAATTCTAATGCATATTTTGCACAAATAATCAAACTGCACCATTAAGTTGAATTATAGCCAATTTTAGAAAAATGAGGGACAAAATTGGGTGTCAACAGCTGCCCCTCTTTGCCCTGGGATGATGAAAGAGTCTTCGGGCAAAGATAGTTGACGGAGTAGCCAATTTTGTCATGACTGGTAGTCAAAATGATTGAAAAGGGAAAATGGGAGCTTTGGGGTATTTTTGGCCAAACCCCGATCTCTGAGCTGCCTACATATCTCGGGTTTCACAAGAATCAAGTCGTGTGTAGTAATAGAATGGCATGTCGCCTCTATGGGATGCTTATGACGCATGATTTTGGATGTAAGGACTAAAATTATCAAAGTATGTAAAGTTCAGATTCGTGTATGCTTTGCCTTTTGGCGAAATGAATGAAGAATAAGTGGAGGTAAGATAACCTCAATAGATCGAGCGTGGAAAAAGAGGCTTATAATCGTCCTAGTTATGAAAATGTGGCGCGCTACACACTCATGAAGATGAGTTTATATGTACATAGTTTCCACTTCATCTCGGTAAATGAGTAATCTCGCCTTCAATATTGCCTTGACTGGGCTGGAAAAAATTTGAGGAGCGAGTTTTATAAATACGCACGACTCAAGCAGATGGGCATGATTAAGCACGTAGACACGCACGATGGACGAAGATAGGCTTGAATAGACAAAGTAGGTATTAGCTGGAAGGAAATGCAAAAAGACATCCTAATTCATAATGAAAAATTACGCAAATTACTTGTGGGAGTATGAGAGGATTGGCTTCGGGCGTGTCGGATTTTGACGGCATAGGTAGTCTATAGGTACGACGAAGGCATTATCAAAGTCGAGATAACATTGATAGATCGAGTATGGTGAAATAGGCTTGTAAACATCCTAGTTATGAAGATGTGGTGCACGACACACCCACAAAGAGGGATTTACATCGGCACATTTTCCACTATAACTCGATAAAGAAGTCATCTTAGCCTCAACATTGTCTTGAATGAGCTGAGGAACATTGAGGAGTAAAGCACGATGAATATGCAAGATTCAAACAGATAGGCCCGAATAGGAAGAAATATGGAGCTGGTACCCAATCGGTAGGAAAGATTTGGTAGATCACTGGTGCGAGTAAGAAACTGTGGCTATAAACGCTTTGGAACTCGGCAAACTAGGCAACTTGTGGGTCTAGCAAAAGCATTGTATGTAGGATTAGGCTTCTTGATGTGGGTTTTGGGATGATGTTTTGTATGTGTTTGAGGTTTTGCGGTTGCATAATTAGTAGTGATTTTGGGAGCAGGCGTGAGAGTATGGCACAGGGTTTGTCGAGAGATCGGGGAGTACCCTGTAGCAAAATCATGATAAATGTAATAGTTATAAAGATAAAGATAAAGTAAACTTCCCTGTTGAGCCGAGTGGTTGTTTTTTCTTATGCTTGTTTGGTTGATGTCTTATCCACATATGCAAACCAAGTATTTTTCCAGTGCTATGCCCACCGACGCGGACCTCACTCTGTTGCAAATTGTTGTCTCTTTCACCACTGCAAACCCTATATATCCGCCGACGCAGATTCTATGCTTCTTCAAATAATGTCATGTTCACTGACGCGGACCCCATATATCTACCGATATGGATTCTATGCCTCTCAAATTGATATCATGTCCACCGACGCGGACCCTATATATCCACTGACATGGATTCTATGCTTCTAAAATTGATGTCATGTCCATCGATGCGGACCCTATATATCCACCGACATGGATTCTATGCCTCTCAAATTGATGTGATATCCACCGATGCGGACCCTATATATCCACCGACATAGATTCTATGCTTTTCGTGTCCACATACGCGGACCTTATATATCCACCGACATAGATTCTATGCCTCTCAAATTGATGTGATGTCCACCGATGCGGACCCTATATATCCACCGACATGGATTCTATGCTCTCAAATTGATGTCATGTCCACCAATGCGAACCCTATATATCCACCGACATGGATTCTATGCTTGTCGTGTCCACAGACGCGGACCCTATATATCCACCGACATGGATTTTATGCCTCTCAAATTGATGTGATGTACACCGATGCGGACCCTATGTATCCACCGATATGGATACTATGCTTGCCGTGTCCACAGACGCGGACCCTATATATTCCTTGACATGGATTCTATGCTTTGTCAAAGTGATGAATGTTGCTTTGCAAGAGTTGTTAGGTATACTCGGTCCCTGTGTAAACCTGCGATCAAAGAAAATTTGTGAGTTTTCTAAGAGAGGTCGACTTGCGTATTTATTCTGTTGCACTCTGCTGCCATGTCTTGTGTAATTGTCCCCTTGTCATGTTGTTTCTTCATCGAGTTGTCTACCCTTCGGGTTGTATACCCTGCCAACACAAAAGTAAAGTGTAGCAAGAAAACCTGAATGCTTCTCATCGGGAGATGTTCCCCTGTTAGATCGGGCTGTATATCATGTAGACAAAAGTAAAGTAAAGTGCGACAAATAGAAAGCCATTGCTACGTCATGCAATGTGCTAAGAAGGCTATCGTGTTGCTTTTGTAAGGACTTTCTCAAAACTTTTGAGGGGATCTCAAAAATATCTGCCCCAGTGTCAAGTTTGCACCTTTCGGATTTTTTGAGGGGATACTAAAAAATTCTGCCCCAGTTTATTGTCTATGCCAAATCACCAAGAAAGAATGGTTGCATTGCAACGACCACCAATGTATTGACTAAAATCTACATTCGTCCTTTGGTGTGATGATTGGGTATATCGACAACTCTTATTATGTGGATATATGGATACCCAGACTATGGTTTGGTGTTTGGATTTTGCCAGATTTTGGAGGCTATCCAAAATTGTGCTCGTCTTGGGTTCTATTAGGATGTTTTCATGCTTCGTGTTTTTCAAAAGTTATGGAGCTAACTTTGATGAATAGGTCTTCGTAGAAAGTGTGTTTGTGGTTTGGAGTTGGAGTTTCCCTTTATTAGTTCTTGTTGTACTATTGTATTGCTTTGGTTAATGAGACTCTGAATTTTGTGTTTCCGTGCTGGATGTCTTGTGGTGTCATGGTATTGAACGTATGAATGACGAGCGTAGATCTTGTTGGATCGAATTGAAAATGGGTATCTAGGGAGCAGTTTGTTTGTTGGGTGCAATATCGTTTGACTAAGCTAAGGAGTAAAGGTGTGAGGTCTTGTATGTTGAGCTTGCTAAGATTGTCGTTGAATGTCTTGACGGAGTGGAGGTTGTTTATTGTGTAAGTTGGGTGCAGTGTGAGATTATGAGCTTGATCGTATAGTGATCTAATTTCTTTGTTGTGTAAATTGCATGGGAATGGAATTTTCTGAATGCTCTTGATGTCATATGCTGGTGGTCCAATAGGACTTTGTTGTAGAGGAAGGTGTTTTCAGCTTGGCTTTCCATTTTGTCTTTCTAAATGCAAATTCTTGACCAACTTTGGTGTTCAAGTACGAAGCAACCGTAACAAAGTGGTGAAATTCACAAAACTATGCTGGCAAATTAGCAAAGACTTGAAGCAAAAATTACACGTAAGCTTAAGAGAAAGCCTAGACCGTGGATGACGGATTAGCGCTTGAATTTGGAGGTTGCGATAGAACGCGCAAATATCACAAGAGATTGCCCAAGTGCTTTATGTAGCAGTCAAGGCAAGGATTTTGGTCATACGACCGATGCTTGTTTAAACGGGAAATGAGGAGTGGTAAAGATGCCGTGTAAGGAATAGATTGTGTTGTGCGACAGAAAATATCTTTTGCCTTGGTATTCGACTTAACCCAACCTTTGGATAATAGGTTTTGAGATGGGTAGTAAGTTAGAGACAGTTTGCACATGCGAAAGATTTTAAATATCAGGATTTGGGCATAGAGTAGGGAGAGGAGGTGCCTCGGTAGGAGACTTGAATTTGGAGGAGAGATTCCTTAGGTAAAAAGAGACTCAGAACAACAGACGAATTCATGCAATGCACACATCAAATAAGAAATGCATCCTATAATATGAAGGACCGTTTTACGCACGATGATTTTGGAAAGCGCTTTGTGCCACATGCATCATTTCATTTGCTAACAAATTACGGATCCTAAAAGATTATTGCATTTATTGAAATTTTGTTACATTGGCTGATATTGAAACAGTACAAAAGGTAGAAACATTGCTAGAAGGTTAGAACATGGCTAGGTGAACGTCTTTCAGGCTGATCTATCCCCAGAAGATTCTTCTTCTTCTTCTTCAGACGAGTCTTCCTCGGACAAGCTTGCCTTTGATGAGTATCCTTGGAAGATGATATTGTCTGCATCAGTCAAGAGCCAGGATATGTCAAATGTGAAGTTCTTCAACATTTTCCAAGCCTTTCTTCCTTTCTTTTCTATTCTTTTGTTTGCCACAGAGTTCATCCCCTCGCTAGCCCATACACCGATAGACTCTATGCGTTTTTTCAGGAGTTTCGCCTTACTGCGCCATTTTCCTTTTTCTTCCTTCTTTGCTTCGACCAAACTTTGCTTCCTTGCTATTTTCCCTTGTTCCCTTGCCAGTTGTTTGCGTAATCTTTTGTACTCAGATTCTAACTCATCAGCATTTCTTTTCCTTTTTGTTGTTGCACTTGGTTGAATTGCCCTTGCTATGTCTTTCCTAAGCCAGTCATAGCCAGCATCAAACCTGTCTCATCCAATAGTCTCGATTCCCATTCATTGTTTTTTCTTTCCAAAGTTCCATTATCTTGTCTTTAAACGGGATCACTCCTCCGAGAATATTTGCTTCGAAACTTCTGATGTCTACAATATGGGGTATAGTCTGCTTTCTCCCTTCCTTTCTAAGTGTCCTTAAATGAGTGTATGGATAAACTCTTCTAAAGCCCACTAAGATAAGAAATGAGTCTTTTTTGGACCGCGTGATTACTGTTGTGCTGGGAAAGTAATAAAACATCCATTGAATGTTTTCAGGTGTCAGTTGACAGAACATGTGGTGCCAACCGTTGGCGGTTTTTGGTTGGTCCCATTTCCCAAAAGCATGCGGGCGGTATGAGTCAAGATGTAGTTTTCTTTTTGTATGGAATCGAAAGCTTGGTCTGTGCCAGCCATCCTTTGCAAATGCTCCATCAGCCAAGTTTGTAAAAGAAAATTTCAACCTTCAAAGAAACCAGCGCCCTTCTTGCATCTTTCTAAAGCTCGGTATATTTCTGCAACAATCATCGGTACCAGAGTATATTTCTTGTTAATGTCTTTGAGTAAGGCATCAGCAATTGAGACTATGCAAACATCAACGCGTCCTTTGTGTTGTGGAAAGATGACAGTCTATAAAAAGCTGGTGACAAAAGCAAGTACCCTCCGCTCCTGCCAATCTGACTGGTTAATGCTGAAATAGTCTTCGGATTGTTGGAATGCTTCTCCATACCCAAATTTGATGTAGAGGGAAGTCAGAAAAATTCCCAACTGCCTTATATTGTCTATGCACAACTCAGGCTTAAACCCTGCCTTTTTGAAGAACTCCTCGGGTGTAATGTTATTAGGCATCAAGACTTCTTCACTTTCAAATGGTAATTGAGTTAACCCACCTATTTCCTCCAGTAATGGTGTCAACTCTACATTCCTAAAGTGAAAAACTGCTCGGTCTGCACCCCAGTAGTGTAGTGATGTCTCTATCATCCCTTCCACGGCAGTGTGCTCCATTAGTGAAATCAGGTTCCCCAACACCACTTTAACTCGGTCTTGTTGATCTGTGCTTAGATTTCCCCACCAATCTCTGAGCAACTGGGGGATTTTCACAACCATGTCAAATGTTCTAGTGGCCATGATCTTTTGGAAAAGGTGAAAGATGACAGGGATAGGGAGAAGAAAAACGCCTAAGATTTGTGTTATTGTGAGCAAAATGAACAACGTGCGGCACAAGCTTTCAAAAAATAATGCAACAGAGAATATGAAGAGATATAGCGTTGTGGGTTGAGAACCCTTTAGACACTGTAGATGGAAATTACTAATGGACTTTTGACATGCCAAGGATGTCCAGTTTTTATATAATGCTTAAAGGATAAATGTGCGTATATGTCATCCCATCTATCGAGCAGTCATTTCTGCTTTGAAATGGGCTTTTAATGCCTCTTCGGTTACCATTTAAGCCTTTGAATGGCATCAAATACAGAATAATTTCGACTGTCTATGAACAAACAATCTTTTCTGATTCAACTTGGGCTTTTGACGCCTCTTAGGTTACCTACGTGCCTTTGAATGGCATTGAATACAGAATAATTTCGACTGTCTATGAAAAAACAATCATTTCTGATTCAATTTGGGCTTTTGACGCCTCTTAGGTAACCTTTGTGCCTTTGAATGGCATTGAATAATGAATAATGCCAACTATTTATAATAAACAATCATTTCTGATTCAATTTGGGCTTTTAACGCCCATTGGGTTACCTTCGTGCCTTTGAATGGCACTGAAATGCAGAACAATGCCATCAAACGGTCCATATTTGCATGTTTGATCTTTTAAGAAAATGCAAATAGACCATGTTCAACACTCCTTGGGGTCAAAAATCCGTTCGGATTGTTTGAACAAGTTGGCCTATTGGACTTGAGAACAAGTCGACTAATGATATGTCATGATGCATGATTCATAAAGCCGCTACTAAGGAATGCAGTTAGCTAGATAGGGTTTTATTATCCTCCCAAGCGGACGGCTCGGGAGCGGGAACATCTCGGACCAAATAGATTCCAAGTCGTTCCCCCTAAAGGAATTTTTATGTGAGGAAAGAGATGGTTGTAACCACTACAACCGTGTTTATAACGCACGATTTAGACAGTTGCTGGGAGTGGCGGAAGGTATGCATGCATGCACAAGTTAAAAATGTATGAGTTTTGAAAGAAATTCACGAGTCAACCTCAGGAGTGGGAGTAAAACTAACACATGAAACAACAAGACAGTGTTGAGATAATAATTTTCATATGCAAAGCATATCATGTTTTATAATGCAAGGAACCTCTTTTGTGCGGAGATAGGCCTAACAAGATCAATACACATAATATGCATGATAGGCATCATATGATGACGCTTTTGGACAAAGTTGGCTAATGGACTTTAACATGCCAAGGATGTTAAGCCTTGCTAATTTTGATTATGGTACTTAAAATTGAACGAGTATTTTACATCATCCCATTTGTTCTCATAACCCAAAACAAATGAATGGAAAATAATTTTATTAAATAAATGTAAAAATACCACATTTTTTTCTTTTTAGGTAAATAGGAATAAATAAGTGATCTTGTTACATTAAAGTAAAAGAAATTAATTTAAAGTCTATGACTTTGTTTACAAAAAGTAGAAAAAATTGATCCAAAAATAACTTTATAAAATAATTGATTTTGTTGTATAAATATAGAAATAACGATTTTAGGTAAATAGAAATAAATAATTTGTTTTGTTACATAAAAGTAGAAAAAATTAATTTAAAGTCTAAGTCTTCGTGACTTGTGACAACCTCCAACCAAAATAAATAATTAGATGACCCACACTTTTCAGAACAAATGGTCTACATTAGACACGTTTAATTTTAAATAAATGCACACGTAGCACATTTAAACGTCCTTTAGGGTTGGAAACCCATTTGGTTCGTTCAAATATTTTGAATTAATAGACTTAGACCTGAGCCGAAGTCAAAATGATCCTAGATATGACATGATGAATGATCCCTTAAAAGAGTCTTCACTAAGAGTTGGTTAATCTAGACAAGGACATGGTTCCCCTAGGCAGACAACCAAGAGAAAGGAATATTTGGAATTGTTGGTTGTACTACGGACCAACTATACCTCGATCGTGAGATCCACGTAACTGTTTATGGTGCGCGCAAGTGTAAATTTTTCAGGAGTGGAAGAAGTGTTATTGACATAAATACAAGTAAAATACAACCAAGCAATTCAAATAATAGAACCCCAAAATTCGAAAATTCAAATATAAACATTAATCCTGCAAAAAGGAAAGGAGGAAAAGTTAGTATCGAAATAAATAACAAGAAAATAAAGCAAGAAAAGAATCCCAATTTAAAGTCTGTTATGGTTTGAACCTTGATTTCTCCAGCGAAGTCGACATTTTGTCGCATCCTATTTTTTCCCGAACCGATTAAAGTTCGAAATAGGACTCGACTTATTGGGTAACTCACAGGTAAAGAGCTGGAGTCGCCACCTAACATATTTTTTAACTAGGCGTATTAGGGCACCAATTTTGTTTCTAGCCAATTTTATAAATTAACTCCGAAACTTAAGTCTACGAATCAGAAATCTAGGTAAGGGTTCAAGTTAACCCGAGAGGAAGGGGTTAGACACCTCTCAGACTCTACCAAATGTGGTTACCGGCTGGACTAAATAATTGAGATTCTTAAAAAAATAATTAAACTAACTAAGAAATAAAATATTTGAATATTAAACTATGATATGTAAATTTAAAGACAAGTAATAAATATTCGTCTCTTCTAATGGTGTGCCTTGCAAAATGAATAAACAGGTTGGTAAGAATTGAAATTTAAATAAAGTCAATGAGTTTGAATATTTTATCCTTTCTTGAAAGGATTATCTTTTGGTACTTTCACCATGATGTACCTCGCAAAGAATGAAATCAAATTAGTATGTCAATTATTAAGAATAATAAATACTAATAATAATAATAATAATAATAATAATAATAATAATAATAATAATGATAATGAAAATAACAATAAAAGGATTTTCTTCGAGTCATTCTCAAAATAGACCGTCGTCTCTCATCCAGTTTTATCTCGCAAAAATATATAAAAAAAAAAAAAAAGTAGTATCAATAATAGCAATAATAATAAATATGAAAATAATAATAAAATAAAGGGGAAAGGAATTTTATAAAGTGTAGGCTCAGAATGGTGTATTGCATGAAGCAGAGGTTAGGGATGCCGGTACGGCTGCAAATACGGAGCCCGGGCCGGTTTGCCATGCCAGGTACCTTCAATCCCACCACTCCATTATCGCTTACTTTGCAAAGTGATATGCATCGTCATCTCCTATTTGATTTTTAAGGACGCGGCGAGTAACGGAACTGATTTTAGGCCTCCAAACGTCATTGGCCTAAGTGTCGTATCATGTTCAAATCAGTCCGTAAGCCTCAAATTGATTATTCAATTCTTTTCATCGGGCATCCGCGTAGGGACCACCAGATTAATAAAGCACCAGGAAACTACAAAACAAGGCTCAAAAGAGTCAACAAATTCAACCCAATTAATACGGCAGGCAAATCAGAAATGTGAGTCAACATATACTAATAAAACAATTTAAACAGGAGATGAGCGAAAATACAGAACAAAGCACGATAACCCAAATCAGTCACGACGCTTGAGCAGATTAATAGTCAAATTCAGAATGGGTTAACATGATTCCCAGTAAAGGATGACCAGTTTCCGGTGGAAAAAAAAAAAGAGGGAGCACCAGTGAACGGAACTGGCAACCAAATAGAAATGAGGAGCAACCACTGATCTGCTTCTAGCAGCGGCGTCACTGCGACCCCTTTCTCTCCTCTTTTATTTGATTCAGTAGACAACGGAGAAACACTGACCACTGCCGATGGAGTCTTTCCGGTGGTGGGGCATAACACTGCTGCCCTTTTCCTTAAACCCTTTGTCTCGATCTCCTTTCTCCGATGGTGGAGGTGGTGGGTGTATTCACTGGTTTTGGATGGTAAGATCGGGTGGTTGTGTGTATGTGGTATTGTTTGTGTTGGTGTGCTATTTAAGAAGAAGACACGGGTTTTTTTTTAGTTGTTTGTTCTGATCTGTTTTTATGTGTGTACTGTGTATGTGCGACATTGTGTGTTGGGAAGAAAACTGGTGGGAAGTAGGGTGATCTGCGTGTGTTTTCGTATGGGTTTTTGTAATGTCTTGTGTGTATCAGTTGATGTGCGTGTGGGGAGAGGTATTTTTGGATATGTTCTTTTGATAGTGTGTGTGTATATATGGTTTTGGAGAAAGAAGATGAGGGAAAGGAGAAAGAAGGGGTGAGGATGAGTATATGTACTGATTTTGGAGAAGAAGACAACCGAGGAGAGTGGGGTCTGTGTGTGGGTATATGTGTGTGTATTTTTGTAAAATAGAGAAAAAATGATATGTCTTTGTTGTAATGGAGGATATGTATATATGATTGGGGAAGAAAAATAACTGTTCTGTGATTTTGGAAATTAGTTGAGGGGTGATAAATTTTTGGGAAATTTTGATTTTAGGATTATTAAGAGAAGATTTAAGGAGGGATTTTAGGAAGAAATTATGGAAAAAATTTGAAATTCAAACAAAAAATGTATTTGGTTAGATTTTGGTCTAGATTCAATAGAACAATAAATGACACGAATAAAGAATTTTGGTAGAAATTGAAAAAAAGAAAAATTGAATAGTTTTGGATTTTGTTTAAAATAATTGGAAGAAAAATAGCAATTAAACCTAAAAGAATGGGCGTATATAGACGGACTCTTGTCTAGGTTCGTACGAAATTTTAACAAAAAAATTGGGAAAATAAATGGGGAAATGGAGTGATCAGGAAAGATAGTAAAAAATCAAAGAAAAGATTTAGAAAAATACTCCTTTCAAAATTCAAATGGTAAGGATGTATTTGGTTAGAAGTTAGGTCTAGGTTCAAAAAAAAAATTTAATTCAATAAATATAAATAAATAAATAAAATTTATAGTAATTTTGAAATATGGAGGAATTAAAAAGAAATTTGGACATTCTTTTTTAAATTGGCCAATATTCAACTTAAAGGTGCGAAAAAAAAAAGTATATATATACATATTGTATAAAATGCACAAATAATAATTAAATAAGCTCAAGTAAAATTATTTAAATATAGATAATCACATATGATTACTAATTTGCACAAATAATCACAAATCGATACAAATTTGACATGTAGTCCAAAGGATGCAATTATATGACCACGAATATTATAAATGTACTACATTACGTAAATAGTCACGGTTTGAATAAAAACCTAAATTATGCAAAATTACGTAATATAGTCATATTTAGGTATGTAATATATAAATAGAAGATAACGCACGTAAATGCATGAATTCTAATGCATATTTTGCATAAATAGTCAAACTGCACAATTATAGCCAATTTTAGGAAAAGGAGGGAGAAAATTGGGTGTCAACAATCTTCTCCTTCACCATTAGCTTCTTCAAAGCCTTCCTGGGGTTGTCATGAACCCGCTATAAAGTAGCAAGTGCAGCTGTAAGATTTGCACGGTCTACCTCGGCCATATGTCGAGCGCTCATTGCATTCATCTTCTCCTCCGTCCGGTGGGAATCATTGCTGAGCTTATCACAGGATTTGCCCAAGGATGCCACTTTGTCCCGCAGCTTATCATTTTCATCCTGAAGGAACGCGGAATGACTCTTGGCTTCAGAGATGTCCTTTTAGACATTTTAACCTTCTCTTCCACTGCTGTCTACCTTTTTCGAAGGCCTTCCTCCACTTCCTCAAAGGGGGTCACATTGGCATAATGTACTTGCCCGGTGAGTTTGGCTTCCTGAAGGGAGGACTAAAAAGACTCTACAGCCTGTTTGCGCTTGTAGGCCTCGTTGCTCACTGCTGTATTTAGGTTCTTGTTTTTCATTTGCTCCAAGTGGTAGGCCTTGTGCGTTGTTTGGAGCTCCCCTTTTAGCTATTCCAATTTTTCCACTAAGAACTGCAAGCCGGAGACCTGTCCTCGCAGGGCATCATTCTCCTTCTTCAGAGTTTCATCCAAGCTCCCTTGATGAAGGATTTCATGGTAAACTATCAACCTCTGAACGGACATCAAAAGAGATGTTCAAAAGAGAGAAGGTGAAAATCCCATTCATAACATTGCAAATAAGTGAGCAAGCGAAATGTACCTAGAGAGTATCATGCGGAAACATCGAGAAGTCTCTGGTGGATGTAGTCGGCGAGATGTCTGTACTCATAGGGACCAATCAGCTCAGCAGTGTGGTTAGTCACAACGATCGGGCTCTTAAGTAGGTTAAGTCCCATAGCAATAGGAATAACAACCTCACGAGGTCCGCCTATGCAACTCTTAACCAGTCGCGTCTGCAAAGGCTCTACAAAGGCAGTCGCGTCTGCAACCACCTCTTAACCAGGACGATTGGGGAGAGTTAGTTGGCTCAGGGACGGGAGTCAGTGTAGTGTGTTATGTAAGTATTCGATGGATAATCATTTATGTGACACGCGAAGAAACTACATTAGTGAAAAGGCAGGTCGACCTGATGACAAGGGCTCGAAGGGAACAGTCGGTAGCACGACTTTATCTCTCTCACTAGCTTCCTCTTTAGCTTCAAGAGTTTCGTTAATCAGGTGTGTACGCTTTCGCGTAGAGGCACCTGACTCAGAAGAAGAAGCAATAAAAGAGGAGGTAGTAGCAGTTTCAGGCTCAGGCACTCGAGGGACTTCTCCCTTGCCATCAGAGATCACTAGAGGCTCATTGATGACCACTACATTGTCGAATTTGGTAGGTCTTTTCCTCTTTTTGAAGATCGAGAGCTGCTAGCTCTCTTAGTAACCCCACCGCCGGATGCCTGCACGTCAGGAAGAGAGGCGATATATAGAGCAGCAATCTGGATCTCCTTCAAATCAGGCATCGGGTGATGGGAGACCCCTGAGGCAAAGAAAGGCATTGTCAATAATTGAGGCGTGAAATCAAGGAAGTATCCAAGATAAATGACTTACCATGATCTTTTTCCCACCAATCGTTCATACCAGCCAGGGCCGTGAAAGTCATTGTACTAGCAAAATTTCTTGCGAAGATCGCGGTAACCCACATTGTTAACTCATCATGGGTTAGGAGAAGAGCAGTCATAGGGTTAATTAAGAGTGACGAAAAGTCAGATCAGGACAGTAGCGGATGTAAAACGCACAAGGATAGGAATGCAGTAACTTGCACTGCCTGCTGAAGACCTCTGGGAAGGGAGGGGAAGATACTATGGCCGGGGTTTGTACTGCCACATATCGGTGGACACAGTTACAGTCTCTGAAATCCTCACTAGTGCAGACTATACCTTTTTTTCCTTATTTGATGAGGATCAGCATGCCCCCTTTGTGAAAATGAGGAGAATAGAAAGCATGAACATGCCAGAAGGAAAATTTCACCATAGCATGATTGGCTAGATGATCCAATGCATCCACCAAATGCCAAACGGAGGGCCAGACCTGGCCTAAGCAGATGTTGTAATTACAACAAATGTCCTCAATAATTGAACGGACACATTGGTTAAGATGCAAAGTGAAAGGGTATATATGTACCATCAAATAACCGGCGTGATAGGAGGAAATTCTTTCTTCATTAGTAGGAATGATGATGTCTATGATATCGGGCTACTTACAGTCAAGCCTGATGCGAGTTATATCATCCTTTACAATGGCGGACGGGTAGAACTCGATGGAGAGGTTATTATTCTCACCTTCCTATTTGGTTGTTTGGCTCTGCATTCGGCCATCACCATAAAATTTTAGGGGTTGAGACAGATAATCTAGGACTCTAAAGTTTCTGGGGAGGAAGTTTGCTTCTTGAGCCATAATGAAGGAGAAATGCTTTGAGAAGGCTGGAGAAAGGCTTATTTTTTAAGAAAGTTTGAAGATGAATGAAAGGCTCTATAATCACGGTGTACTTATACATGCCAATGAGGAGTCTTCGATGGAAAGCTAATCATTTTGCAGATGTAAGATCGTAATCATTGTGGCTTACGTGATACATCCTATTAATTACGGAATATGACAGAGTTGTTGCAACATTGGAAAGACGTAAAATAAAAACCCCTTCAATCAAAGGGTTGCACGTCATCGTACTTGAGTACATGCATTCAATGCGACACATGCGAAGAGACAGGGGATGAGTATCGGGTGCAGGCACATCCCTACGTGTTCTATCACACCTCTTTCACTTCCTAACTTCTTAAGACAGAACTTAGCAAGTGGGGGGACTGACTGTGCAGGTAAAAGTACACCACCTATAATTACAGGGATACGAATCCAGCTGGCGTGACTAGACTTATCTTAGAAGTCACCGGACGCAGAGGATACATGCATGCTCCTTAAGCCACGGTCGCTCAGCCGGTACGGGCGTAGGATGCAAGGTATACACCTTACATCTTACAGTCTCCAAGTTAGAATTTCGTATATACCTCCGCCTTGATTATACGGGTCACGTGCATACTAGTCTTTTTATTTTATCATAATTAAGACTGAGTAAATCTTAGCTATGAATACCCCTCCTTACATTGTATTGTACATCAAGCGATTTACACCGAATTCAGATATTCTCAAGGAATAATACTTTTTACTTTTTTGCTTATTACTTTTGTCTCAGTTTTACTTACTTTTCATTCATATTTACCGTATTGCTTGTGGCTCTCTAACAAATTTAATTGTTTTATTTAAACGGACAAATTTAGGCATAAACTTTAAAACAAACATAAAAGTACTTGAATAAATATTTGGCAAGGACTGTCTTCAAATCAGTCCTCACCCAACATGAAGTACCAGAATTGGCGCTTTTGATTAAGTCTATCATTATCTAACAATCATAAAAATTAAAGAGCACAATTTTCCATAAACTGCCTAATCACTCTTATCTTTTCTTTGCTACACAATGACCTTCCAACAAACAACCAACACTTTTTCCTTATATGTTCTTTCAGCTTAACAATCCTAATCTCAGGTTTTTCACGGATTCTATCCCTCGATTTCTTTGCAAGTTAATTGGTGTTACAAAGTTTGTTCTTGTTAGTTGTTAGACACTTATGCACAGGATGATATTTTTTCACAATAAAATCAACAATATTTTTGTCATAGCTTGCTAAGAGCTCCAATTTACACTTTGTACATTTACACTTACCATAACCTTTTTTTATTCATTAAGCCTTAATTTAAGATGAACTTTATTTTCAACAACACTATCAAACAACAACTTGTCTAAACTTCACAGCATTTTCAAAGATCATTCCTAATTCAAAAAAATAAAAACTTTACATGCAGTGGCGTAGCGAGCAATTTTAGTAATGTTGTTCAAGAGTTGAATGTATAAATAATAAATTTTTCGATGAGTAGCTTCAGTGCTATTAGGATTAATAAAGCAATTTTGCCATGAACAATACTAAAAATTCTTTTCTACCAAGCACACACAAATGAGTTTTGTAGATATAGGAAACACATACTACTATATATATGAGCTAAAAAAAATTCAATATCGAATGGATCGAGAATTATAGTAAACACATATCACACAGTCAAAGTGAAATAAAACATTGGTTTATCAATATTTTCTATTAAGACTCAATTTTTTTTTTTTTTTGATTCACTTTCCAACATGATAATTTTTGCAAAATCTCAAATTGTATTTCTTCAGTTAAATTTTTACATTCAAAATATTGAATTTCTCGATAAAATGCTATTTGATTTTGAGTAAATAGTATGAGGTCTCTATATTATATGAATGCCTATACTTATTTCATAGAATTGATCCAAAATAACAAAATTGCAATTTGCAAAAGAATAAAAAAACTTAAACTACAAAATCTACTTAATTTAAACATTAATGCTTAATTCATATCTATCTAGCAAATAAAAAGATGCTCATCACTTTATTTTAGAATCTTATGCTATTCCCAGTTAATAAAAAAAAAAAAAAAGGACCACAAAATTAAATAATTTACGTTGACTTTAATTCCTAAAAAATAAAATTACGTGGACAACAGCTTTCGATCTAGGGACCTCAAGGCCCTTTTGAACGCCTTTCACCAACTCAGCAGAAGTAACTATCGTATCAAGGTTGTTTAAGATTTTGTTTATATAAAATTTAAGCAAAACCTGACTTGTTTACACAGTATAATTTTTCGGCGAAGGTTGTTCGCCTGACCACCCTTTCATGGTTGTAGCTCCACCCCTGTTTACAGGATTCATCGTACCTGACCTTTGTGCTTTTCCTTCTAGGTGGTAGAACAATACCAGGTAAAGCTAAAGGGTCCAAATCTTCTCTGCTGTCCTTACTTGCAGTATCTGAGTTGTCTATAAACTCTTCATCTCTTGCCAAATTCCCAGCATATTTGGTTGCTTTGTTTTTGTATATGTCTTCAAACATTTTGTCAATTCCTGCTTTACCAAGAATAATTTCTTCTATAAAAGTGGCCTTCTTCCTTTGCCTTTTTTTTTTCAAATCTGTTCTAGTCCTCCCTTTTCTTTTCTTTTCCGGCTGCCTCTCTAAAGTATCTCAATGCATCATCAACCTTACTATCATTTACATTAGGAAGACCCTAAAAATTATTTTCATCATAGTGGTCATCATTAGAGGACTCATTTTGAGCTTCTTGTTCTAACTTTTCATCTTCACTAAGTGGACTAGGTTTATTTGGAACTGCCTCACTAGTTTTCTAAGTATTTATACCCTCCATAGTTATGTTTGCCTTAGAACCAACCCCACTTGCATTATTAAAGTGTCTTGGTTGGGTTCAACTACCTGTGACTCAATAAGTCCAATAATTTGGGGCCCACTATTTTCTAACGAGGTTTCCTCAACGGTTCACCCACATGGCAACATAAATATGTAAATGGTCCCAATCTTTCATATGTTCAATAATATTTAACATTTGGAAAGCATTTTTCATAAAACAAATTTACTATAGCTAGGATTTTGTAGGTAAAAACCAGCCACTGTAAGATAACCAAGCGACTTAGAATAGTGGAAAAGAATTCCATCAGAGAAAAGTGATCTTATCTATTGGACGATTATATGGCCTAACTCACACACATACCCATTATCAGTAACATACCCCCATGGTGATAATGCACATAAACATGACTCATCACTGTAAAAGACGATAGAAAATGAACGAATATTAAATAAAATATGTTTATGTCTAAAATTGGACGTTTAGGTTAAACACTTAAATTTATGAATGGGTCACAAGAAATACAGTAATGTACGACGGAAAAGTAAGTAAACAGAGAGAAAAATAATAAACAAGAAAGTGAAGAGTTTTATTCCTTGAGAATAGTCGGATTCAGTGGTGAATCACTTGATGTACAATACAATGTAAGGAGGAGTATTTATAGTAGTGATTACTCAGTCCTAATTTTGGTAAAATACAAAGACTAATGAGGCTCATGGGCCTATAAACTCAAGGTGGTGGTACATACGAAACCCTAACTAGGCTACTGTATCCCTAAGGCGGATGGAGGTACACCTTGCGTCCTACGCTCGTACCATCTGAATGGCTGTAACTCGTAGAACAGGCGTGTATCCTCAATGCTCGGTGACCTGTAGGATAAATCTAGTCTCGCCAGCTGGACTCATATCTCCGTAATAATATGTGGCATATTTTTTGCCCACATAGTCAGTCCCCCCACTTGCTGAGTGCTGACACAAGCAGTCAGGAAGTGAAAGTAGTGTAAAGATATCTCACTGACTCCTTGAAACTCGCAGTCTCTTTGACCAAGAATGATGCTAATTTATTCGAGAACTCTGCATGTCTTTATCTGATTGGTTGATGTCGATTCCATGCACCTTTCTAAGAATGCTTTTGCTGCGCCGAATCATTTACCATTTCATGATCCGTTATTATCTCTTCTAGCCTATAAATATGGGCTTCATGATAGTGGTAGAATTACAAATCCTCTTCAAAGAAATACTTTATCTACATCTTCTTCAAATTTCCTTATGAAAAAATGGCTCTTCTATCTTCAAAAATATTTTCCTTTGATCCTGGTTTGATATTTCTAGAAAAACTCCTTCATTCTGAATGGACGGAGCACCAGAAGACTGTAGGAAAAAGATCATCTACAACTTTCTTCTTCCTTTCCTCCATCCTTGATTGGATAAATGGAGTCCTCTGAGTCATGAAGTTTGATCGGGATTCTTATAATATTCCTCGGAATGTGTTCACTATGGCATGTGTACTGATTACGGTGTGCTCTTCTTCTAACACAGTAGTTACTGTGATATTCCTCTTGTCATGCGGGGTCAGGAGGCTTAACTCCCTCTGTTATCGAGAGGCTTCTCTTCCATGACGTCGTAGACATTCAGGTATCTTCTTCAATAGCTTTAAGGTAAGGCTCTGCCTTCCGGCTCCGTTCCATGATCGGCAAGAGGACATAGCTTTGAGCCATCAGCAGATCAAGGAGTCACCAAACTCTAAATCTGCTCGTGGCTCAGGGTTGTCTCTTGGCTCGGCTGGTCCGGATGTATTGTTGTTGCAACGCCTCATCGACTGCTGGTTGTGGAATACCCGGGGGAAGAGGCTCCCTTGTGGTAGGTTCCCAGCTTAAGCCTCCTTGTCTTCGATGAGCTCCCAATTGCGCTTGAAGATCTACGGGGCAGTGCACTATCTTTTGACCAGCGGGGATCGAATCAGATCTTCAAGTTTCTCTTTAAGTTCAACGGACGAGATGGTGGAAGGATGTGTCTGTTTTCAGACACTTCCGAGGACCCTTGCTTTGATAAGGTTATTCTGAGTCTTGGACACCTCAAGGGATGTATGCCAAAGGTTTCTCGGATTGACATATCCCTTGATGCCGAAAGAACTTTGAACTGCTCAGCGGCTTGTAGCTACAATGCAGATAAAGGATCTTCAGTCGTGCAGATTTCGAGAAGTTTTAAGTTTTTAGCCCTTTCTATTAATTGTTAATAAACAATGTTGTATTTAGGAAGAACTAGTTGTATATTATGATCCTACGGGCTATTTGTTATAATCAATCGAACGTCCATTAATATTTTTATGCATCCTTGTGTAGTTTAAGCAGCTTGTTTTGCGTGCCTTTCTAGGCTAGTGTCTTTAAAAGATGAGTGTGCGCACAGAGAGGCGCTTCATTTGCGTCAGTAGTTGACGATTTATATTGCGCCTGTGATAGACGGCTATTTTATGCCCACAATGGGATGACTTTAGCCCGTGTGGAAACGGGGCATTTTTCTGTTCCGATTTAGAACGTCGTTGCTTGTTTACTCGAGTATTTTAATACTCTCTGGCACTATGTGGGCGGGCGTCCCCACGGACATGTAGGTGCAATTTTTTTGAATTAATGAGTTCAACTTACGAATAATGTCTGGTGGCTGAGCTAGACGTGATCTAGCTCTAAGTGAGTAGTTTACTCTATTTTTTGTAGCGAAAAATGGGCGTATTACTTCAACTTAGGTCTGGCCGGAGCTATGAATATTTGGATTGTAGATGGATCTGAATTGTAATTGTAAAACTGACCATGTAAAATAGTAGTTTTATTGATAATAAGGGCACAGGGCCTGAACTGTTGTGGGTGAAAACCCGTAACATAACTGATGAGTATGTAAATACTCCGAACAAAATTAAAAGAAAAAAGATTTAATTAGATTAAATACTGAGAAGGATTGTACTTCCATCATTGAACAAAGGAATCTTACAGGGCTCCCTCGTTGGAGGGTGCTGAGCCTCGAGATGTAACCTGTGGACCGCTGAAAATTTGATGGTGTAGATCCCATTGATTAAATAATGGTGACCTGCCTGCCTCTGCGGCTGTCATCTTTCTGACTTGTCTTCGGGGAATATCCCTTTGTCCAAATAGTTAATCAATATGTGATGGTGTTCTGAGGTAGAGCCTATGCTTGGAACTTCAAGGTTCATCAGGTCTACGGGGGTTAGCTCAACCACTATCTGCTGGACGTCTAAATTAGCGTGGGAATCCTCGGGGACTTCGCCCTCATGTGAGCTTTCCTCTTTATAGACAAACTCCCATTTGTGGAAATTTTTCAAAAGTGCTTTAATTTTCTCTTGCCGATTTGGCACACAGATGCTCTCCATGGCAAAAACCTCATTCGCTTGACTGACCACCAATTGGGAACTACTAAAGAAGCTTACCTCCTTGGCCTCAATATGTAGGCTAAGTCAAGACCTTGAGTTATGGCTTCATATTCTGCTTTGATGCGTGGAACTTTTGCGACCTTCTAGAAGACCTTCCCAGTCGGTGTCTTGATCCATAAATCAAGGGTACCATCTTCTCCTTTGAGATCCACATCCGTGCTGATTCCCCAGTGCCCGGACTCGATTGTCCCTACATGTTGGATTGATTCCTCCATCTTTGCTGCTAATTCTTCCGCAAAATCTAAAGTGAAGCCTTCTAATGTCCATGACTGGATGGCCGTTCGCGGTTGATAAATGATATTGTCTCCCAGTTCTTCAGCTCATTCCACCAACTCTTTTGAGAGCCCAAGTCTGGACAAAATGGCCCATAATGGTACCGAAGAAATCACACTGACCGTATGGCTGAGAAAATACGAACGCCACTTCTGGGTTGCCATGACCACGGTCGCAATAAACTGGACAGGTAGAGGCAGAAGCCCATCCGGGTATGAAAGTTCTTTGCTGCCATACTTTATGGGAAACTGTCTCCCATCTTCTTCTCATACAAGCACTGCATTCCATGCCAATTCTGAAATTGAAACATATAGCAACAGATGTTCTTTCTGACCGGTTCCGTGATTGTCGGAAGTTGCAAGAGCTGCACCTTGACCTGAGCCAATATCAAGTAACAGTGTATCAGTCATAGTGGCTCTTCGTGCTTTACCAGTACTTCGGTGAGCTAGTACTGTAGCTTTGCAACCTTGCGAATTAGTTGATTCATCCCCGATAGTCGTTCCCTCAGCACACCGACTTCTATACTAGCCTTAGGCTTTATGGTCTCGTAATAGATAGATTCCTCATCGATCACATTTACCTTGGCTATCAGCCCTTCCTCGTGTCCTCTTTATTGGATAGTCTCCAGTCGAAGGTCGCTCACTCTGCAAGTCATTAATCCTGTGTAAGGTAGGGTACCTGAAAACTTGGTGGAGTGTTGAAGGTACTCCCTTTACGCTGTGTATCTAAGGTCGTCCAAGGATGATATCATATGACATATCACAGGTGATTACCTGGAAGAAGGTTATGCTCGTCACACCCGGGATATGAACCGGTAGAGCTAGTTCTCCAACAAGTTCTTCAAAGAGGCCGTTGAATCCGATTATCTTGTGAAGGCTCAGGACCATCTGATGGTCTTGGCCTAATTTCTGTTGTACATCTCTCCGAATAATGTTCATACCATTTCCTAGGTCTACCAAAGCTTGCTTGATTTGAAGATTTGATACTCTTATGGGGATGGTAAGAGTGTCTTGGTGCTCTCCATTGTCCTCTGTACAGAACACGAAAGGGATAGTAAACGTTCCTAACTTTTTAGTTCCCTAGGCCGTGACAGGTCTAGGGTTGGCAAAGATCTCATTGATGTTTTGCTTGTCCCTAGAGTCCAGTGCTCTCGACCGCCTTGGTCCTTCTTCAATCAAATTCTTGAGGTGTCCCTCCTTTAATAGATGCTCAATTTCTAACATCAGGGCCTTGCAATCAACTGTGGCATGGCTGTTGCTACGATGGAAGTCACAGTAAGTCGTTGTATTCCTCCCAGTTGCTCCTTTTACGGTGGGCAACCACCGTACTTTAGCCCTACTTTCTTAAAGTTATTGGCAATCAGTTCCACGGTGTTGAGTCGCAAACCAAAATCTCGAAAGCTGCGAGGCTCGACTCATTTCTCCTCATACCTGGGCCATTGGGTGTTCCCCTGCTTTGCCGTTTCTGCTTGCCTCTGTGCCTTTTATTTTATTCTTCTTCCGTCCCCCCTCCCTCCAGGGATGGACTTCCTGCTCGTTTTTTTCAATCAATTTCAGGGTTTTGAGAGTGTTCTGGTTCCAGACAGAGCTTTTCAGTGTACCTTTGATGTAACGCACTCCATGTTGACACAGGATGTTGAGTGAGGCTACACTGCAGTTCCCTAGTAGCTAGCGATCCTTTGGAATTTAGGCTCTTGTCAAAGGCTACCATATCAATATTATCGGGGACTAGAGGAAGTTCCATACGTTCCCTCTGGAACCTTTCAAGTAGTCATTCAACAACTCCTCGTCGTGCTGCAAATCTCAAAGATGTCCTCTATACACTTCTCCTACGTAGGGGCGCCAGAACACAATTTCTTGAACAAATCTTGCATCTGTGGGAATGACTCGATGGAGCCCATCGGTAGCTGAATGTACCAAGCAAGGGCACCCTTAGTCAGAGTCAAGCCAAACCTTTTCACCGTAGCAGACTAGACTTCTTCCTCTGATATTTTGTTGCTTTTGACAGCTGTGTAGTACGCAGCAATATGCTTGTTCCGATACGTTGTTCCGTCGTAATTCAAGTTATCCAGCAAGCGGAAGTGCTTTGGTATGCGGATCGGTGCAACACTTGCTTTGTATGCATGCTTATAAAAATTTTGCTCATCTACGGTGGTAATCTGAGGTGTCAATACGTTACCGATCCGATCATGGATAGCCTTCATCTTCCTTAGGATGTCCTGAATGATAGGTGTTCCTTTGAGGACTTGATTATTCACTGTCGTTGAGCCTCCAGAAACGGCGTCCATGTTGAGTCTACGAGTAGGACCGGACGCTGGTGTATTGTTCATGGGTGCTGGTCCTCGCAGGGATGCTGGCCTCTGAGACGATGAACGACATTGTTCCTAACTTTTAAGATATGCCCTCGACCATGTTGACCGAGTTCTGCTCTGCCCGTTCCGACAGGGTTTTAAGGATATTAACAAGGAAATCTCTGAGATCAGAATTACCTTCGCGTAATTGATCGCCTTCACCATCGCTGGGCACATGGACTGGCTCCTTTGTGGGATCCTTTGGATGCACGCTAGGATCCCCAGGATCCTGTACATACTCGTCTACTGCATCGGCAGTGTTCTTTGGGGTGTTTTCGTTGTGTCTGACATGACTGCGCTTTTTCCTCGTAGAATACCTACAATTGGCTAGCCCCACGGTGGGCACCAAACTATTTATGCCTAAAATTAGACGTCTAGGTTAAACATTTAAATTTATGAATGGATCTTAAGAAATGCAGTAAAATATGACGGAAAAGTAAGTAAACAAAGAGGAAAATAATAGACAAAAAAAGTAAAGAGTGTTATTCCTTGAGAACAGTCGGATTCAGTGGTGAATCGCTTGATGTATAATACAATGTAAGGAGATGTATTTATAGTAGTGATTACCCAGTCCTAATAATAGTAAAATACAAAAACTAATAAAGCTCATGGGCCTATAAACTCAAAACAATGGTATATACGAAACTCTAACGAGGAGACTATAACTCTAAGGCGGAAGGATGTATGCATTGCGTCCTACACCGGTACCGCCTGAATGATCGTAACTCATAGAATAGACGTGTATCCTCTATGCCTGGTGACTTGTAGGATAAGTCCAGTCTCGTTAGCCGAACTCTTATCCCCGTAATAATAGGTAACGTATTTTTGCCCACACAAAAGAAAGGACCCACTAATATTCTTTAACCCCCTTTACAAAAAGCCCCTTTTTGAATTAAATAATCGATAACACAAAGTAATAAGGTATAATATATACTTACCAATACGTTCTTCAAGATTTTTCAGTCAAAAATCTGAGCAACCCTCACTTGTCTGAACAAATAGTGGCCCTCCCACTTGAATGTTATTAGCTTTAGTTACATGTTATAGCATTTGGGTGTTGCACGTCCAATTTAAGAGACGTTAGTGTTCAGAAGATACGATAGGAACTAGAAGAGGAGTCTAGGTTGTCATTAAAAAAGTTTAAGTGCTCAAGTGGAAATTAAATACAATTTTGAAAGGCTATCTATGTATGGATATACAAAACTTATCCAAAGATACACAATATACAAATAAATATACATACAAAAATACAATGGAGATACGTGACGAGGCCAAAGTGTATAGGAATTTCCTGCTCGTGCTTTGTCAAATTATAGTATAGTTTAAGATATCGTCCCACAGAGATTGGAAAATCTATGCTACAGACTTGTAATATTTCGAATACTATCTGAGAGAATCAAGTTGATGAAAAGTGAGTTTTTGAATTTATAATCTACTTTAAATGAAACAAACAACTTATGGAAGATTTATAATTTAAAAAGAGTTGGGAATTATTGAATTCACTTGATAATATTATAATAAAATCTCAGCTTTTACATGTATTTCTCTTAAGAATAATTGCTTATTGCTAATTCAATTATATTTTGCTCACTAAGAAATAATCAGTTAATAACACTCCGTGAGGTTATGTAAATTAACTGTGTTATAACTAGTGACAGTTAAACCGAAATATTTTCTTGCTTGAATTGTGCAGCAAAATAGTAAAAACTTCGTGAGAATATTCTTACTGAAATCAATTATCCTGCTTACAACAATTCCTCCGTGAAAATTAAAACTGAGGCAAGCAAGATTACAGACTTGGAATAATAGTATACTAAAAATTACTCTCACTCTACTATTTTATCATTTAGTCATAATATATTAATTTTGCTCCGTGAGAATTACAAAATTAATATAAAAATAACCTATAGATAAAATATGTAGATATGATCATAATAATTAATAAAAGGCCATCATCCCTGCACAGTATAAAATATAAATAGAAAGTATCAAGCCAAGAACCTGTTTAAACTGAGATAATATTATAAAGATATAAAGCTTCATCAACTATCCCAACTAAAAGAGATTATTCCATTATGGAGTAAGAAAATAAAAGTACTTTGAAGAAATATTATTTCTTCTAATAAGAACAACTTAAAGAACTTAGAAAGACAAAAGAGAAGAAAAGGGAGCAAGAGCAAGTCTCTGCTCTTTTGAAAAACCTGCGTAGATAGAAAGAGAAAGAAAAAGTTGTTTTTTTCTCCCTTTACAAGATGTGCTATTTATAGAAGATTTCCTACGGATGAATTGGTGAAAGTTTACAAGATCTTTGGCAAATATCATGGTTGGGTCATTGAAAATTTGGAGAAGATCTTTCTTACGTAGCCTTGATGAAACTTTGCACAAAGTTTTGGTAAATTTCATGGTGGCCTTTGGCAATTTCTCATGCATTTCTCATGGTGATAATTTGGCAATTTCTCATGGTTGCCTTTGGATGACAAATTCATCTTTCTTTTGTGTAGTATTTCATATTTGCAGATGAAGTTGTATCATTATCACCCTTGACTTTTAGCTTCTTTTCTTCTCTTTGTCCATGCATTCTTTTTCCTGTAAGATTTGTTAGAAAAGTGCGAGAATAGGATATTATTATTCATGTTTTATTTTACATGAATAATTATATCCATAAATACGCAAGAAATACATTATACAACTATTCATGTCACTGTATATATATTTATTTTTTGTGTATCTTAATTGTATGTACAATGACATATAGAACCTGCACTATATACAATGGAGATACACTAAACAACCATTCTACCTTTAAACCACCACAAAAAATATTATTACCAACACCAGTTGAACATACATAAATTATATATGTCATTATAAATATTTGTATATCTGATGTATCTCTATTCTATATGCATTGATATAAAAAAGCATACACTAGAAATTTAATGGATATACATGACATACATTTCCTTGCACTTTCAAACCACCACAAAAATCAATAATAACCACCATCATAACCGCCATAAAGAGAAGGATGAGGAGCAACATCAGCATGAGGAGGAGGAGGAGGAGATGGAGCTTTTGAAAATAAATGTCTAGATCTACTTTTCTTCACTAGATCTATCGACGACAAATGAAGCATGTTCAGCGACAAGAATACATAAGGGGAGAACAAATTTCCTCGGTTAGATCTAGTCTTCAGCAGAGATTACTAGGCTTGGTCGGTGGCAAAAGTGACTATAAAGAAACTGCGTCTTAGCAGCTGTTTGAGTTAATCGCTGGAAAACAATAAGAAACTAGCAATTTTTCCTGGAGTTCACCAATAGCTAGAAAATGAATTAAGTTAGCAGCAGTTTTTTGTATTTTCCCGCGGTTTTCTTAAGTTAATAAAACTTTCAGTGTTTTGTTGGGATTTTGTAGCGGTTTTTATAATATAATATTAATTTGCAACAATAATATGAAAAAAAGATGTTTGGTAGTTTTCTTAAACTAATATATCTTAAAATTTGAAAATTTTATTTTTTTTCCTTGGAAAATTAGACATATTTCTAAAGCATAAATTTATGATATAAAAGCTTTGGGGATTTTTTTAAATTCTTGTAAAAGCGTTATATTTTTCAATAAAAGTCAAATTTAAAATATGGAAAATAAAAGAAAGGAAAAAAAAATACCAACACAAAATATCTTGGACCCATTTCCCCCAAACATTTCACTGAACTCTCACCGATACCAAATTTTGGGGAGGAAAAAACTTAAATGGTCCCTTATTAATGCCTCAAGGAACCTTTTTATCCCTTATATATAGGCTAGGATATAAAAGGTCCCTTAAGTATGCAAAAGTAGACAAGAATAGTTTTTGCGTTTAAATGAGTTTCCAAACTAACGTCAAAATTCACAAATATACTAAAACTAACAGAACTCTCTGTGAGTGAGACCATAAAATTCAGTTCTCTCCTAACTCCCCAAAAATAATCCTCTTTTCACGCAAAACTCATCCCCATCGTCCATTTTCTCTTAAAATCAGCTTCCTTCTCATCCACTCTTTTCTCTCAAAAATCTGAGAAACTGTAGTTCACATGATATGTAGTGTCATCAACAAATCCTGCCACGAAAGATTCTAGTAAAATCTAAAAACATATGTTTTGAAGAAGAAAGTGTGTTTCTGCCATTAATGAATACTTGGACAAAACACAACCTTGGAAGAAGATTCGTTGTGTTGTTTTGCATACTCTTGCTTTAGGAGTACCTTATAGTTGACTAGATTTAGATGAAGCTTTAAATGGATGTGTAATTGTGATTATCTTTTCAATGAATGGTTATTGTTGTCAATGATACTTTGTTTTTGGATTGATGATTTTGTCTTATAAATGAATGGTTGTTGTTGTCATCCAAATGCACATATTGGCAAAATAAAGAGTTTCACCAATTGTAATATAAAAGACATCTTCAATTCATATAGCTTTAGCAAAACACAACTTCAGTAATCACTAAAAAGATAGCTTCAGTACATCAAACACCATAACCATTACTAGATGCTTCATATCTAATAAAATAGATCAGCTTAAGTGGTCAGCCAAAAAAATCCAGTTCAGTTTTAAACCAGCAATAGATTCCTGCCACTCCCATGTAAAATGCACCAAACAATTAAGGAGAAAAGACTTGTCATCCGTAAGTTAAGTTGTCGTTAGTTTGAAAACTCTCTTAGAGGCAAAGACTATTCTTGTCTACTTTTGCATACTTAAGGGACCTTTTATATCCTAGCCTATATATAAAGAATAAAAAGATTCCTTAAGGCATAGATAAGGGACCATTTAAGTTTTTTCCTCAATTTTGGGCGAATGCAATCATTTTTATTTGTGTTTGAATTTTGACACTAGTTTAAAGCTAAATACTACACTGATCTCTCTGTATGTTTGAATTTCTTCTAAACTTTGTGTTTGCTTATGTAATTTTAGCCCTAATTTATGTAAGTTTAGCCGTAATTTATGTTATTTTAGCCCTAATTTATGTTATTTTAGCCCTAATTTGTTAATTTTCGTTTGAATTTGTGTGTCGAAACCTATTCATATTAAATTGTGTGTCGAAACCTATTCATATTGATATTGTGTGTCGAAACCTATTGTCGATGATATTGTGTGTCGAAACCTATTCCTTCATATTCTCGAACTTTGAATAGTGAAAAATGAAATTGCTGGGATGGATAAGAGTTGGATATTAATATCGAGAACTACACGTGAATATGTAGAAGGTCGACTTAAATTTTTAGACTTCGCATTTGCTAATGCGTCGTCTGATAATAGGTGTTGTACGTGCCACATGAAAGATTGAACTTTTAGCCATTTTAAATGTTGTTGTGTTTCTACTCTGTGCAGGGCGGATACTTGGTAATGTAACTAATCAGAGAGAACCGTTCTGTTTCTTCTTTCATTCAGGTAAAATTCAGAATAACTCTTTCTACCAAAGTTATTTTAACTAATAATTTAGTCTGTTAGATCTTAATACTTTACCATAAGAGGGAATATTTGAACATCACTTGGTTGCAGCATGGTTAATTGTTTGAGGATTTTATTTTTCTTACTATTGAGCTAATATATGCTGTCAACGATGAATTGGTGATTTATCTTTGTGCAACAATGGTCTCACCTTTGAATTTCTATGGTCGCTCATTTGTTATGTGCATTCAGTTATTATATAGTGCTCCTATTAGCACTATATGCATTTAGACTTCACACTTACTATGTTAAGCCTCCAAAGAAGTTCTTATTGGATCTGGTTGGCTTTTAGATGTCCTGAAATTTGGTCATATATATTTTACCTTAGTCCAGTATTTCAGTCTGTAGATTAAAGTTCCATTTGTGTATATTACTATTCAAGTGCAGCAGGTAATATCCACATGTCTTATGTGACCACATTTTAGCTGCTTTGTATCTTAGTAACCCGTGACCACATTAGACTCCAGTATTTCAGTTTATACATTTATTTGTTTGCTGTAGACTTGTAGAAATGGGGTGGCCGAGACGCTTCAAGAGCATACTAGACGAGGTTCATTCCAAGACACAAAATCACATGGGAGCTAGATCTGCACCATTAGCTCATAGTAGAACTTCTTCTACACCGCCAGTACGTGATGGAGCTACATTTATACAATCAACTCATGTTGAAGATAGCTTTGTACAATCTTCTCATCATGGAACAACTTCTGCTCAATCAAATCATAATGGGGCTCACTCTGAAGCTGAGAATACCAATTTTTTTATGAATTTGAAGATGAAATTACTCTTACATCTGGTAAGACAATTAATAACCATCGCAAAACTGATGGCTATTGGAAGGTTAGTCTTATAGGTAAGATTTATCGTTCTTGTTCTTTTGTATTCTTGATAATTGTAATATATTTTAATTATGATTATTCTGTAGATGACAATGGTACCATCACACAAGAGAGATGAAGGGTACATGATATTTGGACATTGCTGATAAGTATAAAGGTTATAGTTCCTGGCAACGAGTTTGGTAAATATATTGAGGATGATGGTGGGCTTTTGGGTGGTTTCATAGGAGTTTTGGCATCGGATTTTTTTAAGCTGCCTATGTGTTATGTCTTGTCGCTTAAGGTTCCAAAGAAATACAAGGATAGTGCATCATTTTGATTCCATGTATTGCAATCACTGAACTTCTTAGATCTTTTTCCTTTTAGGTAATTTTTCTATTTCTTGTTTTCGCTCTTGAGTTTTGAAAACACCTGATGCTATCATATAGTTCTAAAAAACTCAAAAATATTTTGGTTAAGTTCTTGTTGTTCTGGTGGGAGCAATACTGTTTTTATTACTGAGTATTCATCATGAATTTGATGTCTACTGAATGTCTGGTTTCAGCCAAAGGAAAAGACTAACATGGATAAGTTACTGAAGATAAGTCTTATGCTTGATATTATTTGGAGGTGTGGTTTTGAAATCTGCCAAGCTTATGAATGTTTCTCTTAATACCAAAGAATAGTTTCTTTTTGGTTTTTCTTTCAATATTCAAGAGAAAAACATGGATTCCAACAAAGGAGCTGATGATAGGAAAACAGTACAGAATTATGTCGCGACTGGGTTTTGCACAATTTGTTTCTTCATATTCAATGTTTCTCAGCAAGTTGATTATTTGTGTTTTTAAGAATATTTATTAACAGTTTGATCTTTTGATTTCAGACTTCAGATGAAGAAAGCGGGCCATTTTCGGCAGGTGTCAGACCGTTGTCTTCAGCTAGTCGTATTGTTTGAAGTTAAATTTCTCATTTAGAAAAATGATTCGAATGCTGTCATTGAGAAAATATATTTTGATGGATTTTTATTTAACTTTATTATGAATGTAAATTATGGGTTAACATAATTTTATTACGTTATGTTATGTATGATTACCTTTGCGATTGGAAGCTTGAGTATTTTGTAATGTCATTTGAGTCAGTAATTTAATTAACAGGATTCCTAATAATACACGGTTGTTTAGAGTAGCTAGTTGGCTTTTTTGCATCGGTTTAAAATAGTCGGAAAAATAATGAAACTGCCGCTACGGAAGATGTAGTCAAAGACAAACCAGCAGTTAATTATTAAAAAAAAAAACTTCTAGTAAACAAAATACTACGTCAGTTAGAATGAATTTTCGGCGGTTTAGAAACCGCTGCAAAACAATAAAAATCGCTGCTATAAAAATAATCTCAAAACCGCTGCTATTTCATTAGTTTAGCAGTGGTTATGCCAGCAGTTATAAAAATTGCTACTAAAGTATTTAAGTACAGCTGCTTAGGGAACGGTTTTGTAAAAATATTTTGGGGCGGCTGAAACCACTGTTAATATGGAATAAAAAACGCTGCTAATTGGCCCTTTTTTGTAGTGTGATGGCTATGAATAAACCTACTCCATTGAGATATGCTCCATCAAGATCGGCCTTAGTAGAAGAGACTTG
The DNA here is from genome assembly GCA_029990575.1 of Petunia axillaris subsp. axillaris. Taxonomy (NCBI): domain Eukaryota; kingdom Viridiplantae; phylum Streptophyta; class Magnoliopsida; order Solanales; family Solanaceae; genus Petunia; species Petunia axillaris. The sequence continues at coordinate 1,929,442 of JARKNS010000001.1, read as the reverse complement.
GTTGGTGGAAGAGGGACAGTGTCGACGATAGAAAAGCTGATATTTTAGAGATAGTGTAGGGTAGGTTAGGGGAGAGAAAGTGAAATAGATATTTTTTGATATTTTTGAAGTAGATAGAAAATAGTACATGTTGTAAAATCGTACACAAAACAAATTATATGTATCTTATTTTTCTTCTCTAGAATTCTAAAATTACTTAATTAGTGTTAGTTATGTTTGATATAGTCAAATACGCTTTTTTTTTAAATTCAAGACTCGAGGGGTCCTTTTCTCCCAAATCTTCTTTATTTACATAAAAAAATTTCACCAGTATGCCTCCTTATCCTTGGATATGTCTTTTTGTCCCCACTTAAGAATGGTTTAGCAAAATAGCATCGGAGGCAACACTTCAAGTTATAAATCGACAAGTGTTGCCTCTTTGAAAAATATAAAGGGCAAGTGTCGCATGCAAACAGATTAAACGGGAAAGTGCTGCCCAAGCAACACTTCAAGTTATCTAGGAGAATGTAAGAAAAGACTATCTAAGAGGGGGACAAAGTCAAGTATTGTCAAGTGCTGCATCTTACGAGAAAAGGAAGGCGGGGCAACACTTCAAGTTATTTGGGAGAATGTGCGAAGAGATAAAAGGACAAGTATTGCGTATGCAAGAGGGGGTCAAAGTGTTTCCTATCTCGCGAAGGGGTCAAAATCTCGCAATTAATAGATCTTTCAACTATTCTTTACATTTTCTATGAGTATATCATTTGGTACAAGAATGTGATATCTCAAGATTATAAAAACTGTAAATCTTGAGATTAGAATCACATATATATAGGATACTAATACGAAGGTTTATCCTACGGTATTTCATGTTATCTTTCTTACCAAGCAAGGAATAAACCAATTTCAAATTATAATTTCTTATCTTTCTTACCAAGCAAGGAATAAACCAATTTCAGATTATAATTTCTTATCTCTCCAATCTAATAAACCCAATTTATTTACATTTTCTAGGAGGAATGATAAAACCATTTCAATTATCATACTTTTTCTTATCTTTATTTTTAAAAGGATGAACGACCATAATTGCCACCAAACTATCAAAAAAGATCTAATTAATACCACGCATTAAAAATATGATGTTACGATGTCACTATCGTTGTACTTTGGGATCAAAAGTGCCATTATTTGTGAGTTTTGGCTCAAAAATATCATTACTTCTAATAGATCCCGTTTTTCCTATTTTGAAATTTTAAAAAATCATAACAAAAATTTAGAAAATAACACATGTCCATTTAACAACCACCCCAACTTATTTCCACGTGGTGGGAGGAAAAAAAAAGATAGAAAATAGAATCGGAAAAAGAAAACAGTATGGAACCACAACTTCATCACCTGAAAGCACTCCAGATTAAACTTTTGTTTATTTAAATGTTATGGTTTAAGTAAATTTTTTTTTTGCAGTAAATTGAGATTACTAATGTCTAAATATAAATTATTTTTTTTATGGCTAAGATGGTGTACAAACGGGGATTGTTTTATGGGTGATTAACTAGTGGATACTATTATTTTTCCTTATTTCATTTTTTATTTCCTTTTTATTTTGTTTTTTTAGTTGTTAAATAGCATGTTTCTCCTTTTAAATGGGGTAAAAAATTAGGTGGGTGGGGGCATCAGAAAATAAGTTAGGGTGGGGTTATCGGACATGTTTTATTTTTGGCGGAATAGGTTGACAGATACTTAAACTTGGCACAAAAAGTTAGTTAGCTCCTTCAACCCTTCCATGTTCCTATTAGCTATCTCTACTCATTTAGATTTGTACCATTTGAGCACAAAATACTTACATGGCATAGATCGTGTATTTCAACAAAATTGAGCGCGTGGGAGGTGCAAAATCTGATTTTTTTTTTTCTTTTTTCTTTTTTCATTTTTTCCAATCAAAATAATCATCACCACCATTAAATCCATCTCCATCACCGATGTTCCTCCACCGTTGCCACCATTGTTATTTTCCTTTCTTTTTATTATTAGAAGTATTTATAGATCAAATATTGAGCATGAACCTCTTTTCCATTATTTTTCAGTTTCTTTCATGAAAGAAGAGCACCATTGACAGTATTAAATAAAATAGTGAAGTCGCTTAATTATATCTCACCAACTTTAGCTCTTCTATGATAAATTCAATCTAAGCTATAGAGGAAACATCGTATATTTGTGATTCTGAAGGAGGAGATATCATGAGAGAATTGGATGTGGAAAAAGATAGAAACGGGTTTTGGATGGAGGGTGTGGAGTAGATGGAAACAGGTTTGGGAGTGGGGTGGAGGAGATATAAAATAGAAACGGGTTATGTGGGGTGGGGATTGAAGAAGATTGAAATATGTTTATTTTGTTTTGGTTGGAAGGGTGCGGGGTGGGGGCAGAGAAGATGGAAACAGTGTTTGTTGGGGGTGAGGGCTATGGAGAAAGGTGAAAACAGGGGTAGATTTGCAGGGGAGAGCCTTTCTTTTTTCCTAAAATAAATTCTCCTAATCTTTTTCTTTTATCCTTTAATTTGCTAGTTTTTTTTATAATATTAACTAAATCAAAATTTACATGGCTTTTTCTTATTCGTCAATTTTGACACATCAGCCTGTGTGAGACGCACGCACCGAATTTTTTTGCATGTTTGTCTTTGAAGGATTCAATAGAGACAGTTTTAAACTAACATCAGGTAGTCAATAGATACAGGGAAGGGTTAAAGGAGCTAAGTGACTTTTTGTGCCAAATTTGAGCAGCTGCTAACCTCCGTCTTTATTTTTTAAAATTTTGGTATTCTTTTTCAAATTTCAAATGGGAAAAGATGGTCCTTTAGAAATATGGTGTTTTGAGCCAAAACTCATAAATAATGTCAATTTTGAGTTCAGAGTGTAACGGTAGCGGCATCCTAGCACCATATTCTCAACGCTTGACATTATTAGAGCTTCTGTAATATTTCCTTCGTCCTATTTTGTTTGGCGTAGTTTGACTTGACATAAAGTTTAATAAAATATAGAAAACTTTTGAAACCCTTGGTCTAAAATATATCATAAATATTTGTGTGGCTCTAAAATGAATAAAAAAATAAATTTAGCGTTAAATTATTTTTAAGTTTAAAAATATGATAATTTATTTAAAACAGACTAATAAGTAAAGTATGACAAATAAAGTAGAGTGGGACCCATAAATTTATTCCTAAAATTCATGCGTAGTTAAACTAGAAACATAGAAAACCAACGGAGTGAAGTAATAATCTATATCTATATTATATTAAAAGGAGGGTAGTAAGCCTATGAAGAGTAGCCAAGTGGCAAAGTAGTAGGAAGCCACTTGGCAAATTTGAGACAATAATTAGTTTTTAGTTGTTAGTTTGTTTTTAAATTTGAAATGTTTGTTAGTTCTTAATTTGAAAATGAAAAGTGGAAAAAAAAATTATGTTGTGGATGGATCAGTTTGACTCCGAAAATCCATCCAGTAAGTTGAGGACGGGCCACGTCCTATTGTGTTGCTACACTAATTAAGTTCTATTTACTTAAGTAACTTATTTATCTATTTGAAGAAAAACAAAATGGTAGGAACTAAAAAAAAAATCGATCATATATCGATATTATTTTCAAGATTTATTTATATCTATACTTTTAAGCGGTAAAGCTATAATTTTCTACTAAAATAATTTATAGCTGAGGTACTAAACATACAAAATTCTCTAAGAGACGTGCTCCCGAAATTACACTCACACAAACGCACGTTCATCCAATCAGTTGAGGTATTTAAATTTGAAACTGCTTTAAATATTTTTTTTATAAATTTAACTTTAACCTTATCTTTTCTTTTTAAACTACTTCTCTTACAAAAGAAGCAGGTTATCCGCCATTGACTCTTCCTAAAAGATTCTGCTACTTCAATTTATATAATTCTGTTGAAATTTATCAACTTCTATTACTTCATATTTTCTGCAAATCTTGAAAGATTCTTTGTTGCATAATGGAATAGCAAAGAAAACAAGGTTAGAACTATTTTTGTGTTTTCGTTAACTCATAATATTTTTTATTTTCTTATTTGTTTGTCTGTGATATGATTTTGAGATTTTCAAATCATGGATAAATCAAAAAATTGAATGATGAAATAAATTATAAATTAATGTGGTAAAATTATGAATTTTCTTTGACATATAAATTTTTCTATTGAATAATGAAATAAAATTTATAATTATTGTGTTATTTAATTATTAATTTGCGTGTACGTGTTGTGTTCTTGACTTTTAAGTATTAGTATCGTTATTAGCAGTTTCATACTCAGTTGTGTACATATTATTTTATTTGATTTATGGAGAAAAACAAGAATTTATGTTATCGATCATTCATTATTTTTATACGTCAGATAATTAATTTTGCAGTTAACAAGCATTTTGGTGTGGCCAATACAGAGGTTAGAAGTAGATCAGATTGCACCATCTTCACTCTTCATACTGGCAATATATTTTCATTAATCATAAGTCATTTTTTAAATTGATTATGTTTAGAACTACCGAACGGTTAAATTTATTTGTAGTTGGTAATTTTTACCATTATTTGAATTTGAATAATGTAACACTTATCCATAAAAAGTTACAACTTCCATTATATGAGTAACTTCTCCAAAAAAAATTCTCCTACTACTTTCTTAATCACAAAATTTTGGGATCAAGTGGAAGTTAATTTTCTCTCTTAAATCTACTTTGGTCTCGCTGTTTTCAGTGAATCACTTCCTTAACAGATTTAAATTGTTATTTTGGAGATACAATATGAAGATAGCCAAGATCGGTCTTCTACATGTGGTCATGTGTACACAAGTTATGAAGCAAGAGAATATTTTTCTACTTTGTTATTATGCTTCTGATGTCTGAAATTTGTTATTTCGCTTACATCTCCATGTGGTTTACGCATGACGTAGCAAATCTATCTCGCATATTTGAAGAGAAAGATTTACAACCATTAAGAAGTTTGACAAGTTAATGATGCGTCTGTCATTATATAGACATAGGATGTATAAGATGTTGAATTTCTTCTTCCATTCTTTAATATTGAAAGACTTAATTTTATCTTTTTTTTATTTTTTCATTGCTAAAATGAAATTATACAACAAAGGCAATCCAATATCTTTTTCTTTATCTTCTTTAGTTATGAGCTGGAGTTAGACTTCATTTTATCTTTCTTCTATTTATTTGTGTTTCTCCATCTTATATGTCAAAGCCACTATAATAAACTTCATAGTAAGTTTAATGGTTTTGCAAACTGAAAAAAAGAATGTTTTGTTATTTCACGCTAATAAAAAAATCCAACAACAGTGAATATTTAAGGACGGAAAGAAACAAAGAAGTTCATCGATGTGCAATAACAAATGTACTACACGTTTGCACATTACGAAAAAAATGGCAGTTTACTCCTCAAAAAATGTCATAGAGTGTAGTTTTTCAAATAGTGGCCCTCATGGGATAAGGGTAGTTTTCTTCTTCTCTTTTTAACTTTTATTTTTTATCAGGGTGGGTAGTTTTTTAAGTAGTGGCCCTCCTGGGATAAGGGTAGTTTTTTTTTTCTATGTATGTTATCAATTGTATTTGATGAAACGAAAATCTTGATAAGTGTATAATTGGCTCTACATTTGCAGGTTTCTCATTTAGGAAGACGTAAGCAATACTACCAAACTTTGAACAAGTCATTGTTAAATATTATTTGCTTTACCTATGTGTATCTTGGATACCTTTTAGTTTGATTCATTTGAGTGAGACGGATTCAATGTTTTGTTGGATGTGGCCTTTTCTGTAGTCTGTACATTCTTTAGTTGGTAAAGTTTCATTTAAAAACCACTTCAATCCATCTACATATACCTGTGTTGCAATTCAAAATGTTTCCTCTTAACATATTATTATCCTGCGTTGGAGTTTTATTATCCCTTATATTCTACTGATACGAGTAATTTCAGTAACAATATATTTTTTCTTTTATTTCTCACTTTCATGTATAATCGTGCATGCAGGACTCTCACAAGCTTATAAATGTGACTAAGACATTGCAATTCCTCGGATGAAATCATCATTTTCCTCAAAAGGAAGAAATAAAAGGTGCTACTCAGTACTCAGTTTGGTCAATCTTGGATCACTTTATTAGTATTTGCTTATATTGCTGAGAGTAACTTCATAAGTTTCATGAAGCAGGTAATATATAACTTCATTCATATCGTAACTTCAAGGTATACTTCAGACGGGTTCAACAAATGCTATGTAGATATAAGGTCAAAGGTGCTTCCTCAATAAGACTAGAATATTATATTGTATATATGAGAATTATAGTATGGTATGGGGGTGCTAAAGATACATATCTAGCTCTAAATTTTGATGGCCGAGAATATGAGTTCAGTTGAACCTTATACAAGCATGCTCCATCAGCAGTGAACGTAAAAGTAAAGTTTTTTAGATACGTACTTAGATCCATATAAGCAAGATGACCAGTTGAGGGAACTCATGTTGCATGTGAATCTGGTGTTGAAAAAGAATTATGGGAAATCATAGTCAACTGAAATTTTTTAAGGAATTTAAAATTTTGAAATTTCACACTTAGTAAATTTTTAACTGTTTTATCCTGATTCATAACACATATGGATATCACTTGATATATATCTTTCTTCTTTTAAAATAAGAAATAATGTCATCGTTTAATTACATATGAGATTTTATCATGTGGTAAAATGTAATTTCAAGTTTTTGAAAATAGGAGGTTACAACTTCTCAACCAAATCTTAAGGCCAATGTTACAAATGGTGTGATGAGGATGGTGAAGGATTTAGTGAGTTGGCTGCATGTCATTTGCTTCCCCAAATACACAATATGGCTATCTCTTAATCCATTGATTTGAGAGAGTGATCGTAGATTCAACTTTGATTTGAAGAATTCACATTTATATGTTTTGATCCAAGGAACCATCTATTATTGGAATCACCATTTTATTTATTCAATTTATCAACTGGAGAAGTATGTAATTATAAACGATCTTCTGGTGTTGATATATAGAAGTTTCTGCTACCGCTTAGCGTCTATCTTATGACACTTTTCTTTCAATGATCAGCAAGTTCCTTTATCTTATTTTTAATTCATTTTCTTTTTTTCATGTTGTGAACTTAATGTGGTTTATAATTTACTTTCACAGCATTGGATATGCAAAAATATTATTATACCTTCTCTGTTGCAGGTGCAAAATTGCCAATACCGTAAATGTGGCTCATTATCTTTTGTTGTTTATTTCTTAAGATGTATCAACTATTTTCTCTCTACAGGCCTTAATGTTCCAATCATAAGAGAATGCGCTTATGCTGTAAATTATAGTACTTAAAACATGTATGAAAGTGGTGTTTTTTTATTATTACTTTGTGTTGTCATCTATACCAGAGTAATGTCATGTTTATAATAGTTTGTTGCTTCTATTTTTTAGCCTTAGAAAGACTATTTTTTATTCAAAGCACCTAAACAAATTTATTATAAAGAGGAACCCAAACTGCACGGGTTGTATGTTGATCAATTTGTGCAGGCAAAAATTTGAATAATTTGTGCAGGCAAAAATTTGAAGAGACGTGTTATCCATGTAGACAAGTACTCTAATCTTTTTTCCCGTCAATGGAATATTGTACTTACAACTTTGTAAGTATTTTATGAAATAATTATGGAGAAACATCTTACAAAATATAGACTATAGTGGTTCTCTTAATATTTTCTCTATTATTAAAATGCACAGGTATACCATCTTATCAAGATGCATCTTCCTGTTGATTGAAAATTTTTCAATATTATTTGGATCCGAAAAGTATTCATAGATAGTACATCCATACTTTTTTTAGTTTGTTGTTTTATCTTTTATTTAATCAAATCCATAGATAATTAGACTAAATTATAAAGCCAATTTGAATCCCTTTTTTCCTTAGTTATGGTTGGCAGGCCACTAATCCTCTAAACACATACATAGGTACATCTTTGCCAAAATTCTAAGATAGAGATGAACAAATGACTATTGATCCTGTTTTGATTCAGGTATTTGATCACGGTGAAAAATCTCAAAGTGACACTCCAAATAGTTCTTTTATCTCATAAATTTTTGAGCACGTAACTATGTCTTATAAATTAATTTACAGGAAGTACCTCAAACGGAGTTTAAAATAAATATTGATGAAATTTGTTCTGATGTATAGAACATGTATGTGAAGGGTCTAACTATAATACATTTCTTTGTTCAAATTAAAAAAAATGGAAAGGGCATAGCCACTGGAATAAAATTTAGTGACAAACCAATAGTACGAGATATTGTTCGAGAAAAGGAGAAACAACTCAGATTCAACTTTATAAAGAACAGTCTTAAAGTTCAATCAAACTTCAATTAAGACGTATGCTTTCTCGCTACAATGATCTTTTATGTACGATATATCGTGTTATAAGATGTATCAACAGTAGGGTTCTTCCAAACTTCATTGGTTTCCTCTAGCTAGCACCATTGTTTCAGAGGGTATTTATTTTTGCCTTTCTTTTTGACAATTTGAGTGGGATATATTTGCTAGGTGGGTTTCAACCAAGAGAAAGAAAAATAGGGAACCACAGTGGTCAATATCAAAATTTTATGACAATTTTATATTTGCTACTATGATATATAAAATTTGCTGCTATAAATTTCTATTGATATTAACCGCGCATCGCGCGGGTACTATACTAGTTGAAAATAAAAACCCAAAGGGACAGGAGCTCTGCCAAACTGTACTTACAGTGTCCCCGCTATTAAACGTTGGGTAGACTTTTAAGGCGAAAGGAGGACAGTCGCTGTATACGGATTTTGTGCTACGGAGATTTTCAAATCTATGACTTTAACAACTGTCACCCATGTCCCACGATGTCATTCACCATCTTTTTCCTATTACTTTAAAGAAATTCCCAAAAATCATTACTATTAGAACTATTTTAAAGAAATAGGAATTTGAAGTTGAATTTAACAAAATGTTTAGAATTTAGTTGTATTTGGTCATTCTTTACCTGGAAAAAAGAAGTTTGTAAAGTTTAATGTTAATTTGTGTGTAAAAAATGGATACTTCACTTGAAATATACTTCCATACCAATACTTCAATATTTCCCTACCTAATATAACCAACTAATTGGATTCGGAGATTTTTTTAGTTGCTCTTACAGTTGAGTACTTCATTCCCTCTTCCATTCAGATGTTGGCAATCAGTTATAACTAAGCGACTATATTCCTTTTATAAGTTTAACCTATTAAATAATCATTTCTTTTTAGTTACTTTCCTTCTTTAAGAAAAACAAACCAATAAACCTTGAATTAGACTCCAACAGTTGTGCATATAATTTTCATATACTTTGGGGGGCACTACTTCCCTACTACCATATGGAAGATTCTTTTCCAACAAGCAAGACTCATCATGCTGTGTAGAATCACAGCTAATTTAAACCAAGCAAACTGATTAAAGAAAATGCTGAAAAAATGACTAAGAAAATCGTTAAATTATTAAACGGGGATAAATATAGTTTTTTTTTAAAAATGTTTACGAAGATTGAAAAATTGGCTATCTATAAGTAATCCTTTTCTTTTAAAGAAGCTTACAACGAAGTGTAATTTCAAAGAAAGCGCAAGTTCTTTGTCCCTTCTTCACAAATTTGTTTTGTACTCTTCCACTTGTATCATGAAGTTGTCTTTAACAAAGAAGGCAAGAATTAGGCAATCAAGTAACCTCGTTGAGGTCCCATTGCCTAAAACAGAAAAAACAATAACAAGCAAAAGGGTTAGAATATGCAACTTTCTTTCATATAACTATATGGTAAGTATCTACCACTACAACGACAACAATATATTCATTACATTCTACAAGTGGAGTTTGGAGAGGATGAAATGTACGCAGACTTTACTCCCACCAAGGTGGAGAGACTGTTTTTTATAGACCTTCGACTAGAAAAATATTTCAAAACATATTTGAAACAAACAAGGTAAGAAACACTATGATAACTCAAATACTCACATAAAAACTATAACAATCAGAGCAAGCAGGAGACACAGAACAAGATACAACTACTATGTACAAGAATAATATGACAATCAATCGCTTACTACCTAACCTTCTACTCTAATCCTCGACCTCCACGCTTTCCTATCAAGGGTCAAGTCCTCGGTGATCTGGAGGTGAGTCATATCCTGTCGAATCACCTCGCCCCAATTCTTTTTTAGTCTACCTCTACATCTCCGAAGACCCAGCACAGTCAACCTCTCGCACCTCCTCACTAGAGCATCCATGCTCATTCTTTTCACATGGCCAAACCATCGCAACCTTGCTTCTCGCATCTTGTCTACCACTGAGGCCACTCTCACCTTATCATGAAGACCTCATTCCTAATCTTATACGCCCACACATCCATCTAAGCATTATCATCTCTGCTACAGTTATCTTCTGAATGTGCGTGTCTGCTCCGTACAACATAGCTGGTCTAACGACCGCTTTATAGAACTTACCTTTGAGTCTAGGTGCCAACTTCTTATCGCATAGGACAGCGGACGCGAGTCTCCACTTCTCCAGCCTACCCCTACATGATGAGTGACATCATCATTGATTTCTCTACTACTTTGAAGGATTGAGCCAAGATACTTGAAGTTTTTTTTATAGGGAAGGACCTAAGAATCAAGCGTCGCTTCTACCTCTAACTCTTGAGATGTATCACTAAAACTTGCACTTTATGTACTCTGTTTTCATTCTGCTCAGCCTGAAGCCTTTAGACTCTAGGGTATATCTCCAAACTACCAGCTCATCATTAACTTTGTCACGAGTCTCATCAACCAAAACTATATTGACTTCAAATAACATACACCATAGTACCTCCCCTTAGATGTGTCATGTTAATTTGTCCATCACCAAAGCAAATAAAAACAGACTACGCATTGACCATATTAATTCAAATTTATGTCGTGGTACATTAAAAGGAACAGGAGTTTCTTTCCAAAAAAAAAAAATTTACATTTCAAGAGTTCAACCCGAGATATTTGTTTGCGCAAGAGAGATCATATCCATCAACATATACGACGACTTGAATGAGCATTCTGTTGTCCAAAAAATTTTACGGCCTCACTGCATTCAATTTGTTAAATTTTGAAATAATTTCCAAGGAAATTTTCTTTTTTGACTGGAGTGCATTCATGGATGATGAAAGAACAAAATGTGTTTGGCCAAAATCGGATTAGGACAATTAATCAAATTTGTTTTGGGTTAACAAATAATTATTCGTATCAAAGTTACCAAATAACAAAAAATATAGTAAGGAGAATTGAACAATCAGTGACAAGAGTAAATGTTTTGGATTATTTTCTGAATGTCTTTCTATGATTACAAAGTGGCTATTTATAGTCTACAAATATAATAAGGCAATAAATGCACTTTATGGCCATTACTTCCATGTTAATCATGGCCAACCCATGATCCCCTTCTTTAATACAGCCATAATGAGCAAATAATAACAGCTTCCCCGAGGGTTGTATCAATCGCCTCGGGGAACCAAGCCTCCGCATGTCCGAGGCGCAGATTTCATCAAAGTTTGCCGATGCATCTTGCCCTCGGTTCTCCCCTCGAGGAATTAACTCAACAAGTGTCTGTTGAAACTTGCCTCGAGCTCTGAGCCCGAGGCATAGTTGCTTTTTCACCCAATACAGATAGTCCCCCTACTCCTCGAGCAGTTGACAGAACTTTCGAGGAGTGGAATGAATTTGAGCGGGAAGTCGACGTGGCCACACATGCACCATACAATTTAAAAATGGCGGTTGTCACTCTGTATTCCCATCCACATGTGGCATCGTTGATTGGACGTGATCCTTCGTTCCTCCTTCCCCATGTAAACACAATTATGGCTTTCCTCCTTATATATATAGCTCCACATACTCCTCTCCTTCTTCATTTTCACTATCAACAATAAATTTCTCCAAGCCATTTCTGTTCTTTGAAAAGGAAACTTTCAATCTTTCTAAAAAATATGTCAACCAATTCTGCACAAAATTCCTCAGGTCCTTCCATGCAACAAACCCCCATCACCGACACCATGATCGTCCGTGATGAACTGGTGAACGTTCCAGCGCCTCTCAACACAATTTTACCAACTGACGACGACATTGAAGTGACAGCGCAGTCGAAGAATTGACGAGGTCCAATGTGCATAAGATTTTTCTGCTCGTTCTTGTCAAATTCTAATATAGTTTAAGATATCGTCCAACAGAGATTGGAACCACCTAGGCTACAAGTTTATATTATCTTTGTTACTATTTGAGAGAATCAAGTTGATAAGGAGAGTTAATTATAAGTTCTAAAGAATAAAACAACAAATAATAAATATTTTTTTCTAAATAAAAATAGAGGTTGAGATATTCTGAATCTGCAAGATAATATTATTATAATAGAATCAAAACTTTATTACTTATTTCTCTGTCTAATGAAATGGTCGCTTATTTCTAATTCAACCAAATCACATAAAAGAAATCCATTAATAGCACCACTTATTAATTGATTAACAGTGAAACAAAGACCTTGTTCAAAGAATAACTGCTTATTTCTAATTCAGTTACTCCACGTAACAGCAATTTCATAATAGTACCACTTGCACTTATATTATTAATCTATTGAAGTTAGTGATATTAAACAATAATCGATTAATACCACCACTCTCGCTTATACTATTAAATTATTAAAGTAATAGCTTTAAACAAGAAGTATTTCGGTTGAGTACACCAAGTGAGCAAAAACCTCTTTCGATTAACTTTTACTTAAGCAATAAACTTATTTGAGTCGATTCCTCCGTGAGAATTAGAATTGAAAGAAATAAGATAAAGATTATGGTTAAACCTAGTGTATAAAGATGATAAAGAAAGAACCTCAACACGAAAAAATAATAAAATTCGGATATCTATTATAATAATTTTATCAAGCTTTATCTAATATTCCAACCTAAGAAAATTACTCCATTATGGAGAAAAGATAAAAACTAAAGAAAAATATTAATATTCCCACTAAGGCAAAAAGAAAAACTAGAAGAGAAGGAAGAGCAAGACTAGTTCTTGCAAAGTGTAATCGTCATCTTCTTAAGAACTTTGGTCATCCATTTATAGAAAAAAATTGTAAGCTTAAGTTCGTCCAAAGTTTCAAAGTGAAGGAAGTTGATGACTATTCCAAAGATCCAAAGGTGTCTTGAAATTGATGACTTCTCCATTGATGCAAAGGTGTCTTGAATTTATGACTTCTCCATTGATGCAAAGGTGTCTTGAATTGAGGAGATTTCTTCTATTTGCTCTTTGTTCTTCGGCATATTAAAAATCACGAATATGACAATCAGTGTTATAATCTCATTACGAACGATGTAGTCATCCATGGTCATTCCCTTTTTTTACTACACTTTTAATATTTTCTTCTTTCTGCAAAATATGTTAGAAATATGCGAGAGATGGATATATTAATTCGCGTTTTATTTAAAATACTTAATATTTAACTATGAAAATATATGAATAAATTATATCCATCAAGAATCCAGGCCAAAAGCGGCGCAAAGCCACCGCTAACCGTAACACTGCTGAAGAAACCATCGTTGACGAAAAGGAGGATGTCGCTGTAGAAATTGGCGATAGTAACGATGCTAAGGCGGAAATTCCAAAACTCAAGAGAAAGAAACCAGCTTTGAAAGAACTCACGCCTCACGACGTCATACCCACGAAGTTGGATCTTTCAAATGACTTTAAAATGCAAGACCAGACCGAAGTAGATGTCGAAAGGAATAGAAACATACCGGTTCAAAACACACCGAGCCCAATTACGCAAGCCAATATAAATTTGGTTCGGGAGGAATGTAAGTGGGGCCTCGAGGTCCAATTAGTATCCCTGCCCCAGAAAGCCATACCTGTGATAGAGTGGAGGGGACTCCTTTCGTGTACACTTACCCCTTCACAATCGAATTCACTCTACCTATCTATGAGGTTGTGGACACTTTCTGTCGAACCTACAATTTGTGCACAGCTCAAATCGGCCCCGGGTTCTGCAGGGTCATGCAGTACCTTGATTACTTGAGCAAGAGGGCAAGTGTCCCTTTCACTTTCCACCATTTCATCTATCTCTTTTCCCCTACGTTGCATAAAGATGGGATTGTTCAACTGAACAAGGGAGTCAAATTCTCGCTGATCACAAAAGGTGAGGACATTGAGGATCGTGGATGGAATGACCGCTTCGTCCTCCTGCCAACAAATCTTCTATCCTCGAGGCCTGGCTTTCCCAAGCGGTGGAACCGAACACGTAAGCATTTGCTTCGGCTGCCTTTAACAACTTTTTTCTTCATAGTTCTTCATTTCTAAATTTTGCTTCGATTACATCAGCCGAGACAATCCCAATTACACCTCCAGAGAGTTTGAATGCATGGGTGGAAGCTATCATTGATGCAAAGCCAAGGGAAGAAAGATCATGGATATTCTTGACTGCTTTGAGCGAAAATCGTTGGGCGTGCAAACGTCATGGTATGTCCCACTCCACTTTTGTCAAGTTTCTCCTCCAAAATTTCTTATTTTCTAATCTTCACCCTACCTTTTGTAGGTCTTCCTAATAGAACGGCTATCGTGACGAAGAAGAAGAAAAAGAAAAATAAGAGAGATAAGAAGAAGAAAATCTCCGAGACTGGGGAAGCTTTAGGTGAACTCGAGGGTTTGATTGGAAACCTCGAGAAAAGAAAGGAAGAAAGACAGTACCCGAGAGGTCATCGGACCAAGGTAATAACATCCTCTCTTTTCTTTTTAAACTTCACTTTATCCCTTCCTAAACCTCATTCTTCCCTAAACCCTTGCTTTATTCTTTTCTTTTGAAGACCAAAAAAAGAAAAGACAGGCATTGAAGAAATCCTCTAAGGCAAAGTGGCTAGAGTAGAGGAAAAACTTGTTTCCAACCCCGAGGCAGTTTCTCCTCATCGCAGGGGTTTGATAGATGAGCCTATCGAGGAAGAGGCTCAGAGGGAAATTGAGAAAATAAACCTCGAGGAGCCGACCCAAACTGCTGAAAAAGCTGGGGAAACAGTCCCTTCATCGGCAGCTAAGAAAAAGAGCGTGGATGGACCTCCTCGTGCTGAAGAGAGGGCTTCACGAGCTGTTTTTGAGCCTGCTCATGACTCAGTTCCTCAAAGGCAATTTAGGAGCATTGAAATTCCCTCCGATCTTCCTTCTAGATGATGATGTGGCTTTTCATATCAATCTTAGAGGACTCCTCGGGCCGCTGGAGCGAGAGCGCCTCAAGAGGTCACTTTTGGCTGATTTGAGTGCTGACGCGACTCAGCATGCAATTCAGGTATCCCTCATTTCACTTTTTCTTCCTTCAGATTTAACTATTTCTCCCTTGCCCTAACTCCTTAGTCACAACTTTGCAGGGCTATATTTATGCAATTAGGGCTGCCGAGGTTGAAGCTTACCGATCCTCCAATCTCAAAAGGATCAAGGATGAGTGGGACCAAACAAGGACTGGCCTTGAATCCCAAATAGTTGATATTGAAAAGCGACTACTTAACTCCAAGCTTGAGCTGGATGAAGCTCAAAAAGCTGCTGACAAATCTGACCTCGAGGCAGCTCATGCTCGCGAGGCTGTGTTTTCCTCTAAGGCCAGGATAGAAGCCTTGAAAGAAACCTGTAAAGCCGAGCTGAAAAGAATAACTGATGAAGCCAACGCTACCATCAATAAAAATGCTGAGAAGTATCACTCAAAGCTGAAGGAAAGCTTTCTTAAAATAAATGAGCTGGCTGATGGGAAAAAGCAACCCGAGGCTGAGATTGAGACCCTTTGGGTAAAATGGCGTCTTCCTCGTCGAAGAGAAAAATGGGAGCAACAAGATCAAAAGTTGACAAGAATTGAGCCATCATCCAAACAAAGTTGCAAACTCTCAAACAATGCCAAGCTGGGGCAAATCTAGATGCGGAGATAGCCAAGGAAGAAAAATGACACTGCCAAGTCTCAGCAACTGATGGACAGACTCCCTTCGAGTAGTGAGAGCTCGAATGATGAAGCTGCTGATGAAGAAGATGAAGAAGAGGGCTCTGAAGCTGAAACTTCGAATGCTGAAGAGTGATGACTCTTTTTCTGCTTTTCTTTTATTAAGGCCATCGAGCCTTTCTTATATATAACTTTTGGGCCTTCGAGCCTTTATCAATGGAATTTTAATTGCTTTTGTCTTTACTTCGCTTTGAAAGTATTTGAAAAATTGTACATAGAATAATTTTCTTGCGAGACTTATACATAATTCATCTTAAGTTAAAGCTAGCTTAGAACGACGTCTCGTACTCGAGCCGCGGCATAAAAGACAACACTTGACTATAAGCATCGAACGGAAATAAAAAAGATGTCGAATCAAGTTTTATTTTATTGAAAAAATTCGAGCCGATCTTACATGAAACCTAGCCTCGATGAGACTTAAGCGAGTTTCCATTTACAAAGCCACTTCGGGCGACACCAATAACTAACGAAGCTAATCCCTAGGAAATAGTCCCCGGTGTGCGGATAGCTTGTTTTCAGGTTTCGTTTGTCGTAGTCCACAGTTAAGAAGCTTTGAATCGAAAGCTGACTGCATTAACTCCCTTTACATCCCCCCAGTGGTTGGGTGTGGAAAGTAAAGACCCGAGCACTGTGTATCGTTCCCTCCGCTTCCTAAAAAGGTCAAGTAAAGAAAAATGAGGGATTAACATCATTCGACCCAAGTGTTGGAGCATTGACATGTCGATGCCACGGGTGAAAGATTTTATCTAACGAAGGGTAACGCACCTCAATGTCAAAAATAGTAGCGCTTTAAGTTGGAGATATTCCAATTTAAAGGCTATTGCTTGCCTCAGAGATCTTCTAGCTGGTAAGATCCTTTTCCCATAATGGCTTTAATTCGATAAGGCACTTCCCAATTAGAAGCCAGTTTTCGTGCATTCTTCTCCTTGGTCATTTGATTTGAGGCCCTTAAAACATAGTCACCAACTTTAAAGGCTCTAAATTTAGCCTTCCTATTCATGTAGGCCTCGATCTGTCGATTTTGGGTTGTCAACCGAATCAAAGCCATTTCACTTCGCCCTTCAAGTAAATCCAGTTCCACGCACATAACTTGTTGATTTGACTCCTCAGTTACATGAACATATCGACGGAAACTAATGAGTCAATCCCATAGGCGAGGGAAAATGAGGTCTCTCCAGTACTATTTTTCTCTGTCGTTCGCATTGCCCATAATACCCAGGGCAATTCACCGGGCCACGAGCCTTTAACCATCATCTTCTTAAGATTCTCCACGATTATTCTATTCGAGGACTCAGCCTGACCATTAGCACTGGGGTGATAAGGCGTCGAGACTACTCTTTTAATCCCCCACTTTGCAAAGAGAGTGGTAACTGCCAAGCTAATGAATTGTGGGCCGTTGTCACATATTATCTCCCTCAGAACTCCAAATCTATATATGATATATTTCCAAATGAAGTCGATAACTTCCTTTTGCCGAACCTTAGCAAAAGATCCCGCCTCGATCTATTTGGTAAAATAATCTGTGAGTACAAGAATAAACTTGACACTACCATTTGCTTTGGGAAATGGGCCAACCATATCCATTCCCTATTTCATGAATGGCCATGGTGATATGATTGAATGAAATGGCTCGGCTTGCTGATGAATCATCGAAGAATGCTTCTGACACTTGTCACACTTTTTAACAAATAATCTAGCATCTTCACTCATCTCAGGCTAATAGTAGCCAGCTCGAAGGGGCTTACGCACCAAGGCTTTTCCCCCGGAGTGATTTCCATATTCGTCCACGTGCACCTCTCTCATCACACACCCATACTCCCCTGGACCTAAACACTTAGCCATCGGGCCGCAATAAAGTCTTTTATACAATTTCCTTTGTACAAGTGAGTATGGGACCACTTGACTTCGGAGCTTTTCAGCTTCCCTCTTATCTGCCGGTAGGATTCCCAAATCTAAATAGGAAATAAACTTGGTCTGCCAATCCCAATATTTATTTACTTCATTCACCTCCAACTTCATTTTCCTACCGCAGATATGAGTATCCAAACCTCTGCATCAGTCCCCGAGTCCCATGCTTCGATAGCAGAAGCCAAGTTAGCCAATGCATCAGCTTCGGCATTTTCTTCTCGGGGAATTTGTTGAACTTTCCATTCCCGAAATGCGTCGAGGGCTCATTGTGCTCAAATCACAAATTATTTCATTCTGGGCTCCCAAGCCGAAAGGTCACCAAGGATCCAGTTCACAACTAACTACGAATCACTCCGTAGCTCGATTTTTCAGCCCCCATTTCTTAGTTAATTCTAAACCAGCTATCACAACCTCATACTCAACTTCATTGTTAGTCAACTTCCCAAATTTCATAGAATGCCTCAACCTTTCCCCCGTAGGAGTTATGAGCACTATTTTGAGCCCAAATCTGTTGGAATTAGTTGCTTCATCAACGTAAAGTTTCCAAACCCCGGAGGTTGAACCTTTTGAGAATATATTCTCCTTTTCTGCCTCGGGGAGTATCTTGGCACTGAAATTAGCTACGAAATCAGCAAACGCTTGAAATTTTATAGCAGTTCGAGGCTGATATACAATGTCATACTCACTTAGCTCAACCGCCCACTTAGACAATCTCCCGGATATTCAGGCTTATGCAGTATAGTTCTCAAGGGGAAAGTTGTTACTACGACTATGGGATGACATTGAAAATAGGGCCGAAGTTTACGAGATGCTATAACCAATGCAAGTGCTAATTTTTCTAGATGACGATACCTTGTTTCGGCATCGAGAAGGGTCTTGCTGACGTAATATATTGGCTGCTGCTTCCCATCCTCTTCTCGAACAAAAACAACACTGACTGCCACCTCGGAGACAACTAAATATATCAATAATGTCTCCCCATATTTTGGCTTGGCGAGCAACGACGCGATTGCCAAATAATGCTTTAGCTTCTTCAATGTTTCTCTACATTCGGGAGTCCACTCGAAGGTAGTGTTCATTTTCAAAACAGAAAAAAACTTGTGGCATCGCTCAGAGGACCTCGAGATAAATCTACTTAGAGCGGCTAGTTGGCCAGTTAAGCGTTGGAACTTTTTTTGGGCTTGACAATTATTCGGAAATTTCTTGAATAGCCTTAATCTTATCAGGATTTGCCTCAACGGCACTCTCGGTGACGATAAATCCTAAAAACTTTCCTGAGCCAACCTTAAAAGCACACTTTTCGGAATTTTACTTCATGCAATATTGTCTCAAAATTGCTAAAGAATCACTCAAATAGCTCAAATAGTCTTCCATTCGAACAGATTTTACTAGCATGTTGTCTATATAAGCTTCCATTATTTTCCTAATATAATCTTTGAACATCCGACATACTAACCTTTAATAGGTCGCCCTAGCATTTTTGAGACTGAAGGGCATCACATTGTAGTAATATGTTCCTTCATCTGTGATGAAAGAAGTTTTCTCTTCATCATTTGGATCCATTAGAATTTGGTTGTACCTCGAGTATGCGTCTAGGAAGGTCAATAGCTTATGTCCTGTCGTGGAGTCTATTAACCTATCTATCTAAGGTAAAGAATATGAATCCTGGCAAGCCTTGTTTAAATCAGTATAATCAACACACATCCTCCACTTGCCATTCTTCTTTGGAACCGCCACCACGTTGGCGAGCCAATCGGGGTTCTTCACTTTTCTAATAAAACCATTGTCAAGCAACCTCTTGGTCTCATCTTGAATAGCTTTTTTCTTTACACCGGCGTGCAGCCTTTTCTTTTGTTTCACCGGAGGATGGTTAGGATTTACATTCAGCTTATATGTCATTATCTCGGGCTCGATCCCAACCATATAAGCATGAGAGGATTCACATTCAGCTTATGTGTCATTATCTCGGGGTCGATCCCAACCACATAAGCATGAGACAAGGCAAAACAATCATCATTAGCTTTTAGCAATTCAATGAGAGCTCTTTGTGACTCAGGATCCAGCTCCCGACCTATCAACACCTTCCTTTCTCGAAATTTCTCTGACAAAGCAAAAGATTCCAACTCTTCAATTATGGAATCCTTAGATTTTTGCTTCTGAGGCTCTTGTATGGATGCCGGTCTTCTCCACTTCCTCTTGAGAGCCTATTTCAAGAACCAACCTCTCCTCCTCATTAGACCCAGATCCAAGGAATTGCTATTTAGATAGCCCAACCGGAGAGACTCCATTCTTCATCACGACTGAATAGCATTCGCGAGCTATTCGCTGCTAACCTCGGATTGCACGAATTCCTCATGCGGTAGGGAATTTGATGACTTAGTGCAGAGTTGATAGCACAGCTTCCATCTCATGAATCCAAGATCTTCCGAAGCAATATCCTCGGCCATCACTTGAAAAATTGTTTTCTTATTAACCCCTTCAGCAATGGTAGTGAGAGTGATTTCCCCTAGCATCTTCTCCATGGAGTTGTTGAATCCTGTTAATATGGTTGCTTTTGGGACAACGAGGTCCTTCATCCACATCTTCTTGACAGCTCCATAATTGATAATATTTACAGAGCTGCCAGGATCGATCAAGACCCGCTTGACATCACAGTCATTAATCCTTAACATGATCACCAGAGCATCATGATGGGGCAATATCATCCCATCACAATCTTCCTCATCAAAAACTATATCATTACCCAACCCACTAGCTCGGGTCCTTTTCTCCATGGTGATGAAAGCTTTGCGAATTTTTTCGCAGTAGAGAAGTTAACACCATTCACCTCTGATCTCTCAATTATAATATTCACATTTCTTTTAGGAGACTGAGCCCTCGGTGGCTGTCCCCCTCCCTATTCTTAGCAAAGTTATGTTTCCCTTTGTCAGTGAGATACTCTGCTAACAAACCCTTCTTGAGAAGATGGGATACCTCGAGCATAGTGCTTTGTAGTCCTCGGTAGCGTGTCCATAATCCATATGAAATTTACAATGTTGAGTTTGATCTCTTTTTCCCGGGGGGCATTCTCATATCCCTCGGCAATCTTACACCTTGATTCGTCATTCCTCTATTGCATTTACCAGCTCAGTGGTTGAGACGTTGAAGTTGTAATTAGGGATTCGGGGCAAGTTTTTATCCTTAGATACCAGAGACGACCCCGAGCAGCTCTTTTGGTTAGTATTCGTGCTGATCTTTCCCCCGAGTCGTTGACTTATATGTGGCCCTCTGAGGCGCTGGCTCACATGATGTTTCTGCGGGTTATAGGGCTTGAAACGACCTTTTGAGTTCCCTCGTGGTGCATCGGCGCGTCGAGAAGATTCGGGGCGATTTCTATAAGAATTGTATCGATCTTTCGCCCTCTATTCAGCCTCTTCGAGTCTAATCTTGGCAGTGGCCCTGTCGTGCAACTCATCCCAAGTTTGTGTCTGCCACTGCTGAAGCTCTCTTTTTAACTCAGTCGTAACCTCAGAGTTTTTGGCGTTTATATTCCTTTCAAAACCCATGACCGCCAAATTATCCTCCATTGTTGATAGATCCGTCCTCTCAGCCTGAAATCGTTCCAGGAAATCTTTGGTTGGCTTGAAATACTTTTGCTTAACTTCGAAGATATCCTCCCTTCTCTTGAGGATCTTCTAAGCTCCAGTGTGAGCTTTAATAAACATAACAGCTAACTCTTCGAAGTTTGAGAATGAATCGGAGGGGAGATGCATATACCAACGCAACGCTCCTTTCTCAAGGGTATCCCCAAACTTTTTAAGGAACATGGACTCTTTTTCCACCGGGGTCAAATCATTGCTTTTGACCATGGCCATGTACTCGGTTATATGGTCAACTGGGTCGGTTGTCCCATCATACTTTTTCAAGACTTGCAGCTTGAAGTGTTTGGGAATGGGAGAGAGAGCAGCCTCGAGCTTGAAGGGTTGTTGTCTGCATTTTTCAATATCCAACATTCGCTGAGGTTTTCTGACCCCGGGGACATTCTCGAGCTGTTTTCAAACTGAGCTTCGAAGTCTTTTCTCCATTATTCAAAGTCTGACGAGACGCTTGTTTCAGCCACCGTGGGGGCTGCCCCGAAGGATTGAGTGCCTAATAGGGCAGTCCCCGAGCCTCCAGATACGGCTGCATTTATAAGTACCCCTGCTGTTGCACCCGTAAGAACAACATTCAGGATGCCCCCATTAAGAGCTTGGGGCATCGGTGGGATATGTTGAACTTCTCCCATTTCCAGAGAGAGCTTGTAACGAGTTACGAAATTCATCGTTAAAAGTCGTTTGAGCAGAAAATTGCTCCTGAAGCCGCTGCAAAGTAGCCATTACGTAAATTTGGAAAGGATCATTGGAACCCGATGAAGAGGGATCAACGGGTGGAGGCGAAGTGATCCCAGCTGGCGGGGTTAAGCCAGTTGGCAAAGTTAAACCTACTAGTGGAGTTAAGCCGGTTGGTGGATCGGGAGTTGGGATTGTTTTGTTATCAGGGTTATTAGTGTTGTCCGCCATTGATAAGAATCAACAAGGATGAAAAAGCTTGAAACGCAACCTTGGAACAAACGTTATTGCTAGTTCCCCACAAACGGCACCTTTTGTGTTGGCCTAAATCGAATTAGGATATTTAATCGAATTTGTTTTGGGTTAACAAGCAATTGTTTGTATCAAAGTCACCAAATAACGAAAAACATAGCAAGGAGAATTGAACAATCAGTGATAAAGTGAGTAAATATTTTGGATTATTTTCTTAATGTCTTTCCATGATTACAAAGTAGTTATTTATAGTCTACAAAGATAATAAGGCAATAAGTGCACTTTATAGCCATTACTCCCATGTTGATCATGGCCAACCCATGATCTCCTTCTTTAATACAGTCATAATGAGCAACGATTATGAAATTAACTGCACCAAATAATAACGGCTTCCCTGAGGGTTGTATCAATCACCTCGAGGAACCAAGGCTCCGCATGTCTGAGGCACGGACTTCATCAAAGCTTGACGATGCATCTTGCCCTCGGTTCTCCCCTCGAGTAATTAACTCAACAAGTGTCCGTTTGAGCTCGAGGCACAATTGATTTTTCACCCAATAAACAAAAAACATCGAGTGGAATAATCATATACCCGTTGAGTATAAAGGGAATTACTCTTATAGACTGCAATTCTAAGCTAACATGACGGTAATACATATTCGTGTAGTTTATGTGGCAACATTAAATTTTTCAGCTTGTTCTAAAGAATAAAAGCTCTCGCAATATAGAAATACTTTAACTTTTTGTTATCGTTAATGAGAACATTTTGTAGTCACATAAATTTTATGGATTGCTTAAGATGATCATTTTTAAAAATTTTATAACCACAAAATGTTAGTGTCATTATTATGACTATACATTTCAATAAGCAATAGTTTTTTATTTATACTCTATGTTTTGTTCAAATTTTATTACATAAAAATTTAAATTGAGGGAATACGTAGGTGTAAATTGAAATAAAGCAATGGTAAAGTACAGACAAGTATTTTATTTCAAATCTACAGTTGACAAAGCAATTTGATAATCATGGACAGAAAAATCTTATGGAATCTCATGAAACACTTGAGCTTGTTGGGGAAATTTTAACTGAGAAAAGCAGCAAGGCATGTGGTAACTTTTTCGTACAAGAAAACATATCTTTTTTTTTTTTTTTTTTTAACTTTTCATTTGGTAGGTGCGGTTTGGCATCAGCTGTCAGTATTGTCCATTTGTACTATCACTCTTTTGCCCTGCTGGTACTGGATGTACGTAATAGGGTAATAATATTGGCAAATTGCAATAGAATGTGTTGGAACGAATAAAAAAGATTTTGATACGTTGCTGTTCTTTTTAATAAATCATAAGTAGCGTAGATTATCCGGTCAATAAAGTGAACATACCAGATAATTAAACGAAAAAAGCATATTAACAGTTGCTAATTAATAAATCTATATTGTACTCCATATTTCTCCACGTCGTACATTTTATCGTCCTTAATTTACGAGCGACAGTATCCTCCATGACCAAAAATTTAGCTGTACATACTGATTGAAACTGAATGTCTTTTTCTTAGTCATAAAAGGTTCAATATATTACTTCTTATGTCCTAATTTATGTTATACTTTTCGCTTTTCGAGATTCAAATTAAATGAATTTTGATCAATATTTTAAGATGTAATTTTTCACCAAAATAATTTACAAAAGTTGCAACTTAAAATATGTTTCAAGTAGTTTTTAAATATATAGATTTTAATGTTAAAAGATTGAGTTAATCAAATCCAAATTAGCTAAAAAAATTTAATCAAATTAACTTTTGAAAAAGCGAAAAGTACCACAGGGACGGAGGGAGTATTTTTCTGGAAGAAAAATGAAATTTGAAGGCTATTTATCTCGCATGAGGTAAAGTTCATGTTTGTGCCTTTGTGTTTCTTTATTTGAAATGCCTTCGGATTGTACTTGTAAATATGAACAAGTCATGATAAAATTGGATAACAGTATTCCGTTATCCTATCCAATCCATCTTTTGTCTTTATCAAAGATGTATGAAGTTTGCTAAACCTTTTTATTGGGAGTCTTCTCCAATTTTTGTTCTGAAAAAGCATAAAATGTACATTAAAAAACTGAGAGCAAAGACAAGAATCTGGAAAGACAATCCAATATATAAATGTTAATTATTTGAATGTAACTACACTTTTTTATTTTCCTTAAAACAGAGACCACCCTGAAAATATTTATTTGACAAAGATTAGCATAGCCAATATGCAAAGAAATAATTGATCACAGAAGTGATTCTTTTTGCAATGAGGAAAATTTCATTAACTGATTTTAACCATCAAGCAGTGAAAAAACATGATTATGTAACTAATTGACCACCATTTTCGTTTGACCGAAACAGCTCAGCAATCTGTTATTCTCATAATCAGCTGAAATTCGGATTGCAATTCAATATATAAAACAAAATGTAAATAAAAACAGATCCATAAACCAAATAAATAAACGAGCACTAAAAAGAATCTAGATTCCAAAATCAATTAACATATTTCATTAATCAAGCTAATTTCCATCTTTATAATAGTAATCCTAAAAAAAAAAAAGTCTGATGCACAAAATATTCCGGTCTACGTAGGTTCCGGAAAGGGCGGCAATACAAAAAAAAAAAAATCTCCCACATCTCTTTGGGACCCAGAAAAATTTCATAAAATTAAATTTCTGAGTCCGAAAAAGGATAATAATTAACTCCCTAAAAATCTCCAAAAAAAGAAGCTAGGCAAAGGAAGAAAAAAGTACTCCTAAACCTAAATATCTTCTTTCTCGAGAACCGAACCGTACAAAACCGATTATTCAAATAAACCGGTCAAACCCTAGTATTCTGCAACAAAGGAACAAAGCCAAGCGAAGCAGCTTCTTTACAAGATTGATCTAACGGTTCAAAACCCACATCAGAAATGACCTTAACAAGCTCATCTAAGCTCAACTTTCCAAATTTGTGTTCATCAATGTTCAACAGTTTCAAGATTTCATTAAAGAAGTCAACTTCACAAGGTAAAACTAATGCACCTCTTGACTGAAACCCAAACTCTTCCTCGGCTTTGTCGAGGAGTGAAATGAAGACACGTAGGTTCAAGAACCGTGTCGGTATAACGAACCGAACACGGTCTGAACCTACGTAAACTGTAAACGAACCCGAAGGGGTTCGGCGGTTTGAACCCGCGGGTTGAGCTGACACTCGGGAGTTGTTTTTCCAGCGTTTCATGACTTGTTTTAGCCGAACAATTTGGGTTATTATGTGAACTTTTTTCATTGTGGAAGCCATTTATTGTAATTGGTTTTGGTGTCTCCTTCGACCTTTGTAAAAAGAGTGAAACGAAGGAGAAAGAGTGAGTAAAAGGGGAGAGTAAGAGGGAATGTGGAAAAAGAGACTTTATAGAAGTACTTTGGAGAATGGCAGTTCAAGACTTGGGGGTGCCTAGAAGACTGGGTGTGCAGGGTGGTGGTGGTGGGGGTGGGGGTATGTGGTACAAATTGTACTAAACTCTATTTCCTACTATTAGGTGGAAGAAAAAAATGTGGAAGAAAGTGTACTAACATTCTATTTCCTACTACTCCGTGGAAGGAAAAAAATGTGGAAGAAAGTGTACTATTTCCTACGTTCTAATTTAATCAGGCAGTTTGATTAGAAACAGAGTTTAAAAAATAGATAATATTTTAAAATTTGTAGTTTAAAATAAACTATAGAAATTTGTATGGTTGAGAATCACCTCATAAAGTTGAATTATTATTAAATACTAGAAATACGACATTCTTTTCGAGGCTGACAAAATAAAATGTGTTACATAAATTGAGAGAGAGAGAGAAAAATTATATTTCCTACTATTAGGTGGAAAAAAAAAAGGAAGAAAGTGTACTAAAATTCATTTCCTACTATTAGGTGGAAGAAAAAAATGTGGAAGAAAGTGTACTAAATTCTATTTCCTACTGTATTGGGTGAAAAAATCACTTGCTTACGTGGCACCTTGGGTGCGGGGCTCGAGAGATGTTTATGCAAGATATGCGACGCGATCAAGAAGTAGGAGGTCTGATTCCCGAGGCGAACCCCTGAGGTCAAGGATCAAGGCAAACCTCGAGGAGGCCTTGCCTCGAGCATTTGAGGATATGTTTCCCTGAGGCATACAACTTAGACCTCGTGAAGACAGTTACGTATCACCTGAGGATTAATGTCGTAATGGTAGCCCATTAACTCGAGCATTTGATGGGGGAATCATGGGCATGCATTCCCCTTTGTTAGATTCATCCAGAAATATATACAAAAAAATTACTTTTTCTTTACTGTTCGTTTTTCATTTTCGCTGTTTATTTTCTTGATTCACTTAGCAACTTTGATACGGCCAATTGTTTGAAAACCACGTTACAAATTCAATTGACTGACCTAATCAGATTTAGTCCAATATACCTATTAGTAGGTGGAAATTAAAAATGTCGAAGAAAGTGTATTAAAATTCTATTTCCTACTATTAGGTGGAAGAAAAAAATATGGAAGAAATGTACTAAAATTCTATTTCACTTATTTATTTGTTTTATATCCGAGATTTGATACATACTAAATTTACATTGGATAATCACTTATTAGAGTACTAAATAAGGACGATTAGGTATCGCAACGTTTCAGAAAAATAGTCATAGACAGAAATTTTAATGAATAGCTGCTCAAAGTATATACTCCCTCCGTTTCAAAAAAGGATGAACCTTTTCACTTTTTGAAAGTCAATTTGACTAATCTTTGAACCTAAATTAGACTATATTAAATTAATATTTTCAAATAAAAATTTGCATATTCAAAAACTATACGAAAAGTACTATAACATGCAACCCTTCGCATATCAATATGATTTGAAAAATCATCTTAAATTGTTGGTCAAAGTTCATCCAGTTTGACTCTCGAAAAGCGAAAAGGTTCATCCATTCTGAAACAGAGGGAGTAATTTTTTTTGAAATTTGAACTTAACTTCATTTTTTTTTTTTTTTTGTTTGGAGGTTAGTCCAATAGAAGCTTTCCTACACAGTATGTAGAGCTTGTTTGCATTATAGATGCGAGAAAGAATACACTCTTTATTTTAATAGGTAGACCTATAGGAGAAAGAAAATGGATTAAAACTAGGGTTTTGAATTACCCTTTTTTTTTTTTTGATAGTTTCACTTTTAAGTTTTGTATATTTTTAAACGCTTTTGAGAATTGAATATGTCGACATGTGAGTGGAGACTTCAAATTAAAGATTTATTGAGCAATTTCTCCTTTAATTTGGAGAAATGTTGGGACTTCCGCTCCAAACCTAACATCTAAGTATACACCTCAAATATGCGGCCTTTACGCCTTTTGATTTCTTTGCCACCGCCAGGTCGCTCAAAGCGTTTCTTGCTATACCCCCTATATTACTCGCCCCAAAAACGTTTTTTTTTTTTTTAAAAAAAAACACTTAATCAAAAGACCCAAACCTGCAATTTCTAGTTAATGAGAAACACATACATCCTGTCATATTCTTTCCTTCCTATTATTTAGGAAAAAAAGGAAATATGAAAGATAATGTACTAAATTCTTATTTCTCTTAATAGGGGAAAAAAGATATGTGGAAGATAGTGTATTGAATTCTATTTCTCTTCATTAGGGAAGAAAGTAATGTGGAAACAAGTGACTAAATATTATTTGCTTTCATCAGGAAAAAAAGGATACCAAATTTTTTTCCTTTACTAATTTTCTCTTCTCTTTGATCTTACCGCAATGGCATAGGTAACAATACAATAACCAAAATGGTTCCTTTATTAAAATAGAGATTTAATATTATAATTCATTATTTATGTTAGTTATCTGACATTTTCAGTGGAAACCAGTAAAGTAACATTAAAAATTTGTTAAAATAACATAGGAGATTTTTCTTCTGTTCATTTTTTACGTGCATTTATAAGATAAAGTTTGCTAATATATTTTCAAATTAGTCGATTGTTGGTACGCTAAATCATATGATGTCAATGTAATGGACAAATGGTAGGAGAAATAGAGCAGTAAATTAGACGAGATCTACATTTGCTGCTTTAAGTCGAGTATATGATATTTTAATTAAGCAGAAGCCTACTACAATAGCACTTCGAATTTCGAATATCGTAACGACTTGTCAACTATGAATTCCAGCAGATTAATCTCTTACTTTTCTTGCCAGCAATCATAATGTAGTCGTGATTCGTGAATTTATTATCACATCAGCGTATCGTAATTTACTTCTTTCAATATTCTTTATTGATTTCTTAGTAGACAGCAACAACAATATACTCAGTGTTATTCATAAGTAAATTTTTGAAAAGGTAAGATGTACGCAAACTTTACCTAAAAAAAATCTCAAACCACATTTTTGAGAGGTTGAAAGCATTACAAAGAAAGGGGATGATTTTTCTTCCTTAAAATTTAAATACAGACAGTAGTATTTTCCTCCTATTGGCCGAGTAGTGAGACTACTCAATAATGGAATGAGCTCCAAACTTGAACTTTTGTCTTTATTTTTACACTAACTTGAATATGTTTTGTTGGTTCGAGGTCATCAATTTTGGCAACCATTATTTGAACGTTTATAAGTTAAACCCCAACATTAAATAGCACTGCTTGCTTGTCAATTCAATACATATAGCACGCATAGGCTTCATGACTTTAACGACATCTGCTTGATGTTTTTGAACTCAAAATTATTGAGCCGAAAAACATCTTCTAGAGTTTTTATAGTTACGTTAGATTTTCATGTTCATCGGATACAGACAGATTAACTTAAGACTAATGTTACTTCGAATAGTAATCAAATTGACTGGCATAACTTTTTGACAATTTGACGATTACATTCTTTAATAACTGAACCTTCAAAAACCATACTTTTTATATCACTAAACAATACTCTACATTGAAATACGTAAAGGATAACAAGGGGAACCCCCCCCCCCCCCCCCCCCCCCCCCCAAACAAAAAAAAGAAGAAAAAACTTAGAAGTTTTTTGGTTAATTATATTATTCAATATCAAAATTTATTGATCAAATTAGTTTGATTGGCCCCGAAAGCCCACAAATACTTCCTAAAAAAAAATTAATTTTTATAATTTGAATCTAAAATTGTACTAAGAACGAAAGATGTGAATACTTGCGTTGCATTCCATATGGTGTAATAATAATGATGCATTTGTATACTCGATCGAGGCAAGATTTTCAGTTAAGGGTAGTTAGTCAAACTGTTAAAGCCAACTGAAAATCAGCCCCCATGTTCCCATCCTCCAACTTTTCTGAATTGTAATTTGTACCTCGAAAACTCCGTCACGTGTGTAGAGGAGATACTCCAATGTTTTTTCCATAGTCAACGAGAAATCTCTTTACTTTAAATTGTGTCATACTGTCATCTTAAAATTCGTAGTAGTACTACTTTATTTTGTTAACATCTTAACAAGTACTTAAATGGTTTACGAATTTCGGAAGATATACTTAAGTCTCAAACATCTCGTGATTTTGTTGACAACTTTTGGAGTCTAAACACTTGCCTTATACAAACTATAATGATTAAGCATATTATACAATACCCGCTAATTAAGCATATACTACCTTCGTTCCAAAATGGTTATCATAGTTTTCTTATTAGTCCGTTCCAAAAAGAATGGCATAATTCTAAATTTGGAAACATTTTTGAGTTGAAACTACTACTTTACCCTTGATGAAATGATTTATACCCACATATTTATGTGTATGGCTTATTTTGGACCACAAGATTCAAAAGTCTTCCCACATTTCTTAAACTCCGCTCCAAGTCAAACTATGACAACCATTTTGAAACGGAGGGAGTAGATCTTTATACTCACATCTCTGTTTAAGAAAAATGACACTGTTATTATGGTAAGAGTAAACTTTTCAAACATTTAGAGAATTTGTTGCCGCAAGTATTCCTTAATATAATTTCAAGTCATTTATACTAGCTAGTTTTAAAATACATGAATTTAAAAATCCGTATTTGTTGGATAATGTCCACATTCTGCCCATGGCGAGGTCGAGGTGATGGACATGGGATTGTGCGGGTCGGATTCATCATCAAACATGACGTTTGTTTAGTGATTTTGGTTAAAATAAAGTTACGCCATTGCTAAAAGTTATATGATGCTAAACTCTTGACTAAGATTATTGGAACTGAAAAATTAGGTATATTGATCTTCCTAGTTCAATTTCTAAATTATTCAATGTTTTCCTCGAGTGTGAAAATATTTAAATTAGTTAGTTGAAGTAAAGCCAAGTAATATTTTGAGCACTTTGAATAGAGAATGTACGGCACTTGAACGTGGAGATGCCTAGGCAAACGGGAAGAAAGAAACCCATTAAAAGTAACACATTTTTGGTTACATGGCTAAATGAGAAGAGTTTGGCTACGTTATCTTGAAGAAATAACAACAAAGAGAGAGCAGTTTTTCTCGTGAATACTCCGTAGCTTTTTTGGAGACTCAACTTGATACTGAAATTATCTTTTATTCCAAAGCAAAAGATGAGGCAATAAATGTCGGAAAATATAAAACAAAAGAACAAGGGAGAAGAGGCTTTTATTTGAGGCATAAAATCACCATTTGTCTGTATATTCATTTTTCAGGGGATTGTAAGCAATTATCTACAGGAGATACAATAACGACAAAAAGCATAATAAAATACACTATTTCGAAGGAATCAAAATCCAAGTTGTATAGGCTTCAATGTAGCTTTAAGTCGACAGAGACCTTCAAATATTACAAACTAACTCAATATAACGATAGAAAGTAAACAATAGATTAAGTCCTTTTATATAGGTCGTATTAGACTTCAAGTCTTGTTTAAAATTAAATCAGTCCTTAATTAATTTGCTTATTCGTCTGTTAAATTCTGCATGACCAGATATGCCCATATCTACATTTTTGTCCTTTTAAGTACTCCTACAGTACTACAAAAGTTGAATGACAGTACGAATCCTGTATAGATTTTCCACTGAAGTCTATGTCAAAAGAGATTGAAAGGAAAAGCAAAAGAACAAAAAAGAGATAAGTTAATACCAGAAGGGTGACTGGTCGAATATAGCTAAAATATGGACCTGCATCTGCTTTAGCCTTTTACTGTTAATTTGTTTTTTTCTAACACATCCTTTGAATTAAGAAGTTGATGCGCTTGGTGTTGTATCATTTCTAAACTTATTAAAAGTAATTGATTCAAGTTAAGAGAAATATATTGGACCACAAGCAACAAAAAATGGTAACTAATAATCCCTTCATTCTAAACGGTACCATGCGTAGAGTGGTCCACCTGACTTAGATTGGGCTATCTTTCCTTTAAACGGTATACCATGCGTACCTGCAGTAGCCCCTCTACTCAGAGTCTCAAATTAATTAGATCTAAGGCACTAAACCAATATAATATCAGTTTGGTCAAGTCTTTACTCAACTCGACTCTTTTTGATGGACCACACTTAGGTCGTCTGATTTACGTAATGTATTCATGGTTATAAATTTGTTTTAGCCAATACAATGTTTGGTATTAGGTGTTAAATCGTACATTATTAGTTGACTTCTGTACTATACGACATTTGGTTTCAGGTATTAAAATTCAAATAACTCGTGCAAATATTAATACCTAAACCCAAGCATCGGATGACTAATTATATGAGTATCCATGTATTATTCTATATGGGTAGAAAGTGTGATAAGCAATATGAGCAATACGTGGATAAGAATACCTAAAGACAAAATTGCCCTTACGACAATCCCTTAAAACGGTCTCTGCATTTTTTATATACCATTTAATATTTCTCATATTACTAATTCATGTACAAATAGTTAAGGTTTATTTATTATAGTCCCTATATAACTAACCTTGAGGGTCGTCTAGTTAACAGGTATATAAGACGAAAACATGCCCGAGAGTGATCAACAAGATCATCTTCAAGCATTGAGCATCATGTTTGGCAGAGTGAGAAATGAAGTTCAAAATTCTTTAAATTCCTCAAACCCCAAGTAGAATGCATCTTTGTACAATTACAAAGAACTGTAGAATTCGAAGCTGAGATTTACATGAAGTGAACGTAAGCAAAACAAATTGCAATCGTTACAATACACAATAGGTAG
This sequence comes from Petunia axillaris subsp. axillaris, assembly GCA_029990575.1. Taxonomy (NCBI): domain Eukaryota; kingdom Viridiplantae; phylum Streptophyta; class Magnoliopsida; order Solanales; family Solanaceae; genus Petunia; species Petunia axillaris. The sequence continues at coordinate 1,896,798 of JARKNS010000001.1, read as the reverse complement.
TTTTCACTAGGAGAAAGACACTGCGGTTTCATATACAATTGGACTGGTGAAATTAAGATCCACGCAACATTTGCAAACCCTGATTGTCAGCATGTCCAAAGACAATAGATAAAACCATACTTCTGTGAGTATATGTAAATCAAAACACCTGCTCATAATGTTTTGACAAATTTACATATTGGATGTGCCTCAAAGTCGCTGTTGCTCGAGGGATTGAAACTGGACATGTTGCAATGACATCTCTTCCCTGAAAGTTTTGTTCTTTTACATAAACTACGCTGAACCATTTTCATCCCCCCGTCCCCTCCATGAAATACACAAGATTATCCAAAACAAGGGAATGCTGTCAAAAGAAAATTCCAAAAGCTAATTGCAGGCAAGGGAACTATAGGCACATGATCAAGCTAATTGCAGGCAAGGGAACTATACGCACATGAAGATACCATTTCTTACAAGGTGAAGCAGCACAATTGAATTTTCACCATCATTTGTGATCTAAAATGTTACAATAGCTGCCTCATAAAGAATTTGTCCTACAAAAACGTAAAAGATATCTAATCTAACCCTCTTTCTCTTGAACGCTTTCTTAAATTTATAGGCTAACAAAATCAATCTATCTAAGTCAGGCAGATTTCAACTTCGCAGATGTGGAAGCCAGATGTGAAAGAGTTCCGTGTCCAACAAAGAGTAAGAAGATCCCCAAGAATCCAAGTGCTTTCAGTGTTGTGAACAAATTTAACTGTAAGAGAGAAGCGAATAAATATGCAGTCAGCAAGCAACATGTGAATACGTTAACAAATAAATTCACATGTGGAATTTGAGACTTTTACAGACACTTATAAGGGCAGCTAACCTACATCAAAACATATGAAGTTACATAAAGTTTAATGGAAATTGAATGTCAAGCATCGGAATAGCAGAATCAGAAGCATTGCTAAGTTAGATGATTCTAAGTTAAAGTTAATCCTTTTAGCAATTAAAAAGAACATATTCTAAGACCTTGTTGAAGTCCTATAACTATTCTAAGGATTTGTAAGTAACGCCACATTTCCAGAACTTGATCACCAATGTTTATCATCAAAACCAGTAAACAAGGAATGAGGGAGGAAAAGAAAGGAACAGGGCGCTTATTTCGTTTCTATCTAAACACCCCGGTTTGCTAAAACTAGAAAGGGAGTAAAAGAAATTAAACCCAACAAAAGAGTTTTAATTTCATAAGCGCTTACTTTCACCCACCCACATACTAAAAGTGGGTCTTTGCAACCAAAAGTGAAGCGGCTTTTGCAGACAGGAACATACTAATGACATCCAGATAGCAAAAGAAACCAAAGACATACCTTCAACCAGAACAGAAGATAAAGAGACAGAACAGCTGCAATGGTTAGGTGGAAAAGAATGGCAAATGTTGCAGGTCCTGATGCTGTTGGAAAGTTCTTCAGGTTCACATGCAGCTTCAGAAGCTTCAAAAAGACATGAAAGCATGATAAATTGACCACAACTAAGACATTTTATGCAAGGGAGAGCATGTCAAGGTCCACATGCCAAATCAAAGGCAAAGCAACAAATGGAAAAGAACTAATCATACAGCTGTTACATCTTTTTCTTTTTTGTCGATATAAGAGCGCATGTCGACTAATCCATTGGGTTACTGCTACACTAGTACAGATACATGATAACTCTGCCTACTGAAGCTTAGACAGATGGGGAGAAGTCACCTTACCTTTTTTGCCTCTGCTAGGATTTGAACCCACAGCTATTATCCCTACTTTTTGAAGAAGAGCTATTATTCCTACTTTTATATATTATCTCCTCTTTTAGGTGTGAAAAGAAGTGGACATTTCTACTCATTAATTTTCGCTTATTTAAAAAAGAAAACCAAGAGAGTTTTGAGGAAAACATACCCCAACCAAAAATTCAATGAATGGCAAAAGAACAAGAGCCAGAAAGGCATATGACAGGTTCCTAAGAGGTCTTTTCTCTGGAAGCCTGAATATGTGAGCTATTTCTGTCTTGGGCCCAAACCTTGATGAAGGGTCAATTGCTTGAGGAGGTGGTCGTGTTGCCTTCTCTGGAGGCTCAGGAAAATCTAACTCAACAGAACCCAAAGGTTGCCAGAACGAGTTCTCTTGGAGGAAACAAAAGGCTAAGCGTAAGATATGAAAAATGTTTGCCAGATCAAATTTCATAAAGATACAGATATCACACGAATAAATTTCTTAACTGCACGCTTTTTTCAAAAGTTGACAAAAATGTGACACTATATGTCGGTTTAATGAAGCTAGGATACATACCATTACAGCATCTCCAACAGTAAGTTGAATGTCATATCTACCTGATAGATAGAAAAACTTTTCAACCAGTCCAAGGAAATCCTACAAAACAGAATGCCATTAAAGTATTCAGTGATTAGCTCTTTTAGAGGTTGTCACATAGTGGAGTTAGAAGCAACTGCGCATATTTCTTTCTCTTGGAATTGGAGTTATGAACTTGCGAACATGTCTGCATTGTGTTAAGTAGCAACTGAGTACAGTAATGATTTCAAGAACTCAACTAGTGTTATTTCAAATTGTTTTCCAGAATTGCCCACCACTAAGATATGGTCCACCTTGCTCTCATGTCTCAACTTGAGGAAAGCCTGCAGAGCAGATCGTAAGTCAAACTGGATAATAAAGAGAACAGCTATCGAATAGCTAAGTCTGGCTTCAACCTGGCGTGGCTTAAAAGAATGCCCGAGAGGAGAAGTTAATTGAAATGACAACCGTAGCTTTTGGAGATGGTTTGCTGATAGAGAGATGGCATTATCCCCAGCCAAATCAAGCCTGTATGAAAACCCCCCAAGAAAATGATAAAGTAGCAAATTTCATATTATAGGAAGCACCAAAAGGTGGTGAAAGACCATCATGCAAAACTAGATGAATTGGTGTATCAATAAACATGTATAAGCTGTCGATACACAATTGAAGTGTGCCACAATTAATTTGGTAGTATAATAAGCATAGAGTTGCCCATATAACACTAGAAGATAATTAAGATCCTTTATTTTCTAATCTATTAGTGCAATTTAATTGCCAATAATAATAATAATAATAATAATAATAATAATAATAATAATAATAATAATAATAATAATAATAATAATAATAATAATAATGAAATGATCTTCTGATAACAATGTGAGTAGGAACAAAATGGAGAAATTCACAAAATTATATAGTAACCAATATCTAAATAATAGGTCAGAATTCACCTTTTAGGTTATTGTATATAGAATAAAGAAACCTTCAATCTTGCTACTAAACCAAGTATAGTAAAAACTGACAATCTAACATCAAACTTCAGTAAATTCATTGGCAAGACTATCGCATCATCTACCCCAGCACATTTCCGACATTTATAAATCAGCACAGAAGTCTCTAAAAAATATGGTCAAAACTACAACCAAGTAAAATTTCAAGTCAAATCAGTTGCCATTAGCACAAGCTGGCTTGTTACATGACTCATGTAACAAGCTTGGATAAGAGAACTTTGAAGTTCTGCAATCAACTAAAGGCAAACAATGTCAAGTTGATCAGTGATGAAGAAACTTGATCATTAAAACCTCTAAAAAGAGTCCTTAAATAACACTCCCTTTGTTCGGAAAAGAATGGCACAATTTCCTAATTAGCATGTTTCAAAAAGAATGTCACATTTGATTTGGAAACAATTTAACTTGAATTTTCCATTTTACCCTTAGTGAAAAGCTTTAATAGCCATAGAAATTTTGGTGTTTCCCGACCAGATCCGATGTTTTTCGATCAGATCCAAGGTATATCCGGCCAGACTTTAAAATCCCCAGGCCTGACCCATTTCAAATAGAAATAACTGCTATTAACGTAACTCCCTCTACTTCAATGCAAATCAATCATATGGAAGCCACTCCATACCTGCAAGAAGAGAAGACCACATCAGAAGAAGAATCCCCGTCCATGGAAGGCGCTCTGACTATCATTAAAGAAACAGAAATCCTTTCTGAAGAAACCAACTTGAATGACAACATGCAAATCCTTGTTTTGGGGGAAACTTCTGTATGGGAAATTGATGACGTTGTACCCTTGAATTTGTAAATTCAAGAGGTTGAGAAGGATCCAGATTTTGACACCCCTATCTGGGTATACCAAAACATCATCAGACTTGGTAAAAAATTTGGAGTTGATTTCCAAGGCTGTGAGAAGGAAGCTTTGCAATTGTTTATGAAGATAGATAATCAGAGACAAGCCAACAGAACTGATCCGAGAGCAGTGATGAAAGTAACTCCAAAATTTAAGGGAGCCAAAGAACTGAAAAGTTTGGATATTGGGAGTAATTTTAAAAGCAATGGTACTACAAGCAGGGGAGGTCTCCTTATCACCCAAGATCAATGAAAGTAAACATTGTATCTTGGAACGTACAGGGGCGCTGAACAGAGGCAGAAAAAGGAGAGTGATTAGCAGTTGCATCAACACTTGGAAAGCTGACATATACTGCTTTCAGGAGACATTAATAGAAGGGGACATTAAAGGAGTTGTCAAAGAACTATGGGCTAACAGATGGGCCAAATTTGCTCAATTGGAAGCTAGTGGTACTCGGGGAGGTATACTACTCATGTGGGACAGTAGAGTATGGGAGGGAGAAATCAGCAGCCTGGGATCCTATTCCATCACATGCAAATTTACTGGGAAAATTCAAGACTTCACTTGGCATTTGTCCAGCATTTATGCTCCAAACAATAGAGAGGAGAGAGAGGAGGTGTGGTGGGAAGTTGGTGCAGCAAGGGGCTTATTTTCTGGTCCGTGGGTAGTATGTGGAGACTTTAACACAGTTCGATTCCCTTCTGAAAAGAAGAATTGCAGCAGATACAATAGATCAATGTCTGAAATCTCTGATTTCATTAATGACATGGGCTTGGTGGATCCACAGCTACATGGAGGCAAATTCACATGGAAAAAAGGTGAAAGGCACGACACAGCAAGCAGGCTAGATAGGTTTCTGATCTCGGAGGACTGGGATGAAAGCTTTCAAAATATTAAGCAATCAACTCTTCACAGTCACCTCAGACCACACCCCTTTACTGCTCCAGTGTGGAAATTGGGAACCAAACAAGTCGTGCTTTAAATTTGAAAATTGGTGGCTACAGACAGAAGGATTCAAGGATAGAATCAAAAGTTGGTGGGACTCTTTCTCATGTGAAGGAAGACCTGATTATGTGTTAGCTTTCAAGCTAAAAACCCTGAAGGATAAACTGAGAGAATGGAGAAAGTCAATTCAAGGGAACCTTGAAATTCATAAACTAACTGTCCTTAATCAATTATCTGAATTGGAGGAAATTCAAGAGCAAAGAAACCTGAATGATGATGAAATACTTACAAAAGCAGCTTTAACTGTGGAGTTTGAAGAAATTGCAAGTCATGAAGAAGTGGCATGGAGACAGAGATCTAGGGCATTATGGCTGAAACAACGGGATAGAAACACCAAGTTCTATGATAGAACTGCTAATGCCCACAAACGATACAACAACATTGACCATCTTGAAATAGAAGGAGATATTGTGAAGAACCCCTCTGACATAAAGAGAGAAATTGTCTCTTTTTACCATAAACTATATGCAGAACCAGAGGAGTGGAGACCTCAGGCTAACCTTACAGAATGCCCTATGATCTCTACAGAAGAAAATCAGTTACTACAAAGTCCTTTTGAAGCACAGGAAATTTGAAACAGTGTCCAAGCATGTGCAGGCGGTAAACCCCCTGGTCCTGATGGCTATTCCATGGCCTTCTTTACTCACTGTTGGGAGTTAGTTAGTTCCGATGTCATTGCTGTTGTTCAGAACTTCTTTGACAGAGGTGTTTTTGAGAAAAATTTTAATGCCACTTATGTGACTTTAATTCCTAAGAAGGTAGGTGCCAAGGAACTGAAAGACTTCAGACCTATTAGTTTAATAGGCTGCATCTACAAAATTATCTCTAAGTTGTTGACTGAAAGACTCAAAAAAGTCATATGCAGATTGGTGGATGCTCAGCAAATGGCTTTTATAAAAAATAGACAGATCATGGATGCTATTCTCATTGCAAATGAATGTGTAGATGCAAGAATTAAAAGCAAAAAGCCGGGGTTACTATGTAAGCTGGACATACAGAAGGCACTCGACCACCTCAACTGGAGCTTTTTACTTGGGTTACTCGAGAAGATGGGTTTTGGCAATAGATGGATCAACTGGATCAAATATTGCATCAGCACTGTTAAATTCTCCATATTGATGAACGGTTCACCAGCTGGCTTCTTCTCTTCTCAGAGAGGATTGAGACAGGGTGACCCCATGTCACCATTTTTGTTTATCATTGCCATGGAAGGATTAAATGACATGTTGAAGACGGCTAAAAGAAACAACTAGATCAGAGGTTTCAATGTGTCTTCTAGAGCGGCCGCCAACCTAGAAATCATACACCTTCAATATGCCGATGATACTCTTGTATTTTGTGATGCAGACAGAGAACAATTAAAGGTGTTGAGAGTGATATTTATCTTATTTGAAGCTATATCTAGGTTACATATCAACTGGAGCAAAAGTTACATGTATCCAATCAATGAGGTAGTGGGACTTCAAGACTTGGTCAATATTCTTGGTGGGAGAACTGGAGAACTGCCAACGATATATCTTGGAATGCCGCTAGGAGCTAAGAGTAAGTCAAAAGAGATATGGAATGGTGTACTAGAGAAGTGTGAAAAAAAGCTAACCAACTGGAAGAGCCAATACCTTTTCCTGGGAGGTAGACTTATCTTGATCAACAGTGTTCTTGGTGCTTTGCCAACATATATGATGTCTTTATTTCCTATACCAGTCAATGTAGTTAAGAAAATTGATGCCTTGAGAAGAAACTTCCTTGGCAAGCCAATAGTGACTCCAAAAAAATCCATTTAGTCAAATGGGATTCTTTAACACCTTGCAAGAAGGTGGGGGGCCTGGGAATTACAAACTTGAGAGTCCAGAATCATAGTTTGATGATGAAGTGGTTGTGGCGTTTTGCTTCAGAAGAAAATGCTCTTTGGAAAGATGTAGTTATGATAAAATATGAAACGGAAGGGAAATAGACAACCAAACGCAATAATTTGTCCTATGGGGTCAGTCCGTGGAAATCTATCAGGAATTTGTGGCCTAAATTCATGAACAAGTCAAGGTTCAAAGTTGGGAATGGTATGAAAATATCATTTTGGGAAGACAATTGGCTGGGTTCTACACCCTTGAAACAATTATTCCCGGACATCTACAATCTGAATCAACAACAATGTGCAACTATTGGTGAAGTATGGTCAGACCAAGGGTGGAATCTCAGTTACAGAAGGCACCTGAATGATTGGGAGATTGGCAGACTAACACAATTCTACAGCATCCTTGAGCAATTCAAAGGGACAACTACCTCTGCAGATTGCATCTTTGGGCAAGAAGACACGCATGGTAGATTCTCAGTCAAGTCAGCATACAGAAAATTCAATACTTCTAACAACCAGATAGGCTGCTGGCCGTGGAAGTTGATTTGGAAAGTTAAAGTCCCATTCAAAGTCACTTGCTTTGCTTTACTTGGCTGCTGAAAGAAGCTGTCCTAACTCAGGACAATCTCATCAAGAGAGGCTTTCACTTATGTTCAAGATGTTACTTATGTGGAGCAGAGGCTGAGACAATCAACCATCTTTTTTTGCATTGCAACATAACAGATCAGTTATGGAGGATATTTATTAATTTGAAAGGTATCATGTGGGTAATGCCTAGAGGTGTTCTTGATGTTCTACAATGCTGGAACAAGTATAGTTACACCTCTAGTCAAAAAGAGAGATGGAAGATTGTCCCGGCTTGCATCTGGTGGTCAGTCTAGAAAGAGAGAAATCAAAGATGCTTTGGAGACAAGTACAACACTATCCACAACTTGAAGATGCAGTGTTTAGCCCTTTTTTATTTTTGGTGTAAACAAGAGTATATGGAAGATCTTGAATCTTTTGTTGATGTCTTAGGATCCTTATAACAGACTAAGGATTAGGAATCTCCTATACTTTTCCTTGTAATTATGCTCAACTGTATTGTAACAATTAATATATATATATATATATATACACAAATATGTTACCTTCTCAAAACAAAAAAAAAATGCTATGAGATGTTTAAGACCACAAGTTTCAAAAGCTTTATAACCACACGAATGTTACGACATATTTAAGATCAAAAGTTTCAAAAGTTTTCTGTTCTTTCTTAAACTCGTGCCAAGTCAAACTATAACATATACTCCCTCCGTTTCAAAAAGAATGAATCTTTTCACTTTTTGAAAGTCAATTTGACTAATCTTTGAACATAAATTAGACTATATTAAATTAATATGTTCTAATAAAAATTTGTATATTCAAAAACTATACGAAAAGTACTATAACATGCAACTCTTTGCATATCAATATGATGAAAAGAATCATCTTAAATTATTAGTCAAAGTTCATCCAGTTTGACTCTCGAAAAGCGAAAAGGTTCATCCATTCTGAAACAGAGGGAGTAAATTGGAATGGGAGGGAGTAGTTCGATAAATTGATTTACTGACTTACATAGACTCTAGTTTCATAGACCTTGTGAACCTCTACCAGTTGTCAGAAGTAAATTAAGGCAACTATGTAGGGCAAATAGAAGTGAACAATAGCTAGCCCATTGGTAAAATTTTACAAAAAAGAAATCCTATTAACGAAATAGATTAAAAACAAGAGGAAAATATCAATTGGCACCAGAACCTATCTAAACAGAAAGAAGTTCAGTAATGACCATGATTATAAATACTAATATTCGCAGACAATAGACCAAGAGAACAACCAATAACTAAACTTCCGGGTCTTCTTTTTCATCTCCGATTACTCATTATTGGAAAAACAAAGGAAAATAGAACAATAAGTATCATACTATATGTCTAAATTTATGTGATACTCTTTCCTTTTTAGTCAATTCCAAAGAAATGACATAATTCTCTATTTAGTACTCCCTCCGTTTCAAAAAGGATGAACCTTTGCGGAGTACGAGGGTCAAATTGACTAATTTTCAACAGGAATTTGCACATCAAATTTTTAAATTTTTTTAAATAAAATTTACATATTTAGAAACTACATGAAAAATACTATAAGTTACAATAGTTAACAATGCAAAATAGTTAAAAAATATTTGTAAGATATATGGTCAAACATAATCTTGTTTGACCCTTCAAATAGTAATAGGTTCATCTTGAAATGGAGGGAGTAACAATTTAGCTTTAAAATTCTCATTTCCTTATTGAGATGATTTATATCCAACAAACTTCTATGGCTTGTTTTAGACCATAAGTTTCAATAGTCTTCTTTTGTTTCTTAAACTTCGTGCCCAATCAAACACCCTCAAATATGAGCAAAAACACGAGCTTGAGTCGTGCAAAGCACTATCCTAGGACTCTATTTCAGCAATGTGAAAGTTTCCCTTAAACAAGCATTCTTCTATTTCAAAGTAGATTTTTGACAAAGTAAAAAAGCTATGGGCTAATTTGAAAGGTTAGTGACAAGTGTCAACAAACCTTGACTAAACCAGGGCATTTATCATGGTTTGGACAAGTGTCCTCAATCTTTAACAAGACCATGACACTTCTCATGGTAAGTCACAAGTGTCTTCAAATTTGTTATTTCCTTCAAACAAGTGGTATGTTGAAGACACATTTTCTACACTATAAATACCCCATTATGACTTCATCATTACAATAAAAAAAATTTATCTAACTATCACTCCATCATAATACTTAGACTATATCATAACTTGCAGGATCGTTATTTAGAATTTGTTGTTCTTAATAGAGGAAGGCTTGTTTAATCCCAAGAAGACTTTCACATTGTCGAAATAGTTTCTTATATTGTTGGAAAAACAAGGGAAAATAAAAAAATAAATATTATTTATTATGAACAAATACACATGCAGCTTGAGTCGCTATTCTAAGATTAGATCTCCAAGAGATTTTGTGTCATTGCACTCCACTGGCTCAACCAGTAACCCATGGCGAAAACAGAAAGTATTCTTCAAAATAGACATCACTAAAGAGATAAAATAATAAGAAAGAAAAGGACATACTTTTTCCGAGTTTCAGCATTCCCAAGATCACTGTCAAGTATGGCAATCTCTGCATTATCAACTTTGACAATACCCCTAATGTATATGGGTACTTTTGTTCTTCCTCCAGTGGCATAGATCATTTTATGCTCTGAATCATGAAGGACAATCTACAAGATCATCAAGAGGAAAGTTAAAGTAAATTTGGTGAAATGAAGATCGACATAGCAAGCAAATCTGATAAAGAAAAGCAAAGGAGATGTCGTACCTCAAAAGTTAAAATGTAACTGCCAACATCAATGTCTTTGGGCAAAGCATCTAAGTAATGCACACCATTTTTATGGTCAAATTTGAGATCCTGTAAGATGCAGGTAAGACATATACTCATGCTGTTAAGGGAAAGCTGAGATGCTAAAACTACCTTAAAGAAAATAATACTAATATCTATCTGATGCACTAGATCAATAGAAAAAGCTCCTTAGCACCAGATCAATAACAGAGGCATCCTTTGAACCAGAGCTAAAAATCTGCTTGAGCTTGACTGTCAGAGAAGGAGCAGCAGAGCCCAAAGCAGTGTCTACATTTACCTAATTGGAACAAAGATAACCATCCATCAGTTTGAGCTCTGCTGGCAAACTTATTAGAACACTAAGATAACTGGATACATGATACAAGAAAAAAATGCATCACATTCTCATAAAAACTACTGTTAAAAAAGGCACATTTGATGCATGCTTAAGTATTGAAACTAGGGGCTAAGCAGGCTAATGTGTTTTGTGTAGCTTATGCAGCGATATAGTGATGGAACTGAGGTACTGAGGGGTGTAGCAAAATCTAATCAACCAACTGGTTTCTTGGAAAAAAGAAAGATGAATTTAAAAGATACATGAGCTTTGCCTGCAAAAGGCGGCAATACACAATAAAGCTAGTTATTACATTAGAATTGCATTTTGCCATTTCAGAAATTTAATATGCTTTTTTATAAAGAAAACTTAATATGGTTTCGAACGTGATGGACAGAGTTTTCACTTGATATACTTAATCGCAGTGTTCAATTCCTCCACCCTTATAGTTAACTTTTCCTTTTTAGTTATCTAGTGTTTCTTCGTTATCCGTCTTTTCTACTAAAGCACGTTTCTAATTGCACTTTGCATAAATTATCCTTAACCTGGATGCTTTTTGCCAAAGCCCACCAATATCTTTTCGTCCTGAGCATACCCACTTCAAATCTTATTATCGTAAATATCTATACCTCAAGTTATCACTAAAGAAACATCCAAACTGGAAAATACAGTCTCACAGATTTCATAATCTCAACCCGAAAAATGAGGAGTATAAGGAGAGCAATTGTGCAAGAAATATTAGGTAATAATAACGTAATATGGCAAGAAATCAAGAGACAACAACAACATACCTAGTGGGGTCTGGGGAGGGTGAGATGTATGCAGACCTTACCCTCACCAAGGTGGAGAGGCGGTTTCCGATAGACCCTCGGCTAGAAAAAAAAATATGTTTGAAACAAACCAGTAAAAACTCATGATAGCTCAAATACCGCAATAACCAAAGCAAGCAGAAGACAACAATAGTGATAAAGACGCAGAAGACAACAATAGTGATAAAGACGCAGACCAGGATTAACTACTATGTATAAGAGTAATAAAGCAAGAAATCAAGAGAATGATCTAAAAATCGTCACACCTTAAGCTGGTCCTTTCTAGTCAATGAGAGCACACTGGTCGGGAGAGATAAAATCAATGGAATGGAGACCCTGTGTTGCAAAAAAAATGCTTGATATGTAAGCAATGAAAAGGTGCAGGCCTGATTGCTGCAAAGCTTATCTGAAGTCTACCAGCAAAAACACAACATTTTTACAGAAATGAAGCAAAATAACAAAGAAAAAAAACAGAAACGGGAAAATGGAGTATATTTGCAACCACACCTATTGTTTTCCAAGGATGCCAATGCTTCAATTTGGTAATAGAAGTCCTTCACATTTCCAGGAACTCCAACACTAAGGAGAAACCTTGCTAAACCTAGAATTTTGTCGCCTAGAAGCTGCACAGCATAAAGGAAAGTATTGTCAAGAATGATTGTCATAGTATTAAAGAAAGTATCTGAAGATTTTTAGAGAGAAGAAAATTCTTCTATTATTTCTGAATGAATATTACAACCTATGAGGAGGTATATTTATACAATGAGTCCTAGGACTAAACAAGGAAATATAACTAATTACAATACAATAAGGAAAAGGATTCTATAATAACTATCAACACTCCCCCTCAAGTTGGTGCAAAGATGTTGCGCATGCCCAACTTGCAAACCAAAGTATGAAAATCCTTTTTGCTGAGACCTTTTGTGAGCACATCTGCCAGTTGTTGTTCTGATGGAACATACCACAAATTCAAGGTACCATTAGCAACCTTTTCTTTAATGAAGTGTCGATCAATCTCAACATGCTTTGTTCGATCATGCTGGACAGGATTTTGAGCAATACTGATTGCAACCTTGTTATCACAATACAAGGAAAGTTTCCCTTTTCCAAACATTCTCAATTCCTTCAGTAACCTTCGTAGCCAAAGAAGTTCACAAACCCCTTGGGTCATAGCTCTATATTCAGCTTCAGCACTGGATCTAGCAACAACACTTTGCTTCTTACTTCTCCAAGTAACTAAATTCCCACCTACGAAAGTACAGTAGCCAGTGGTAGATCTTCTATCATCTAAAGATCCAGCCCAATCCGCGTTTGTAAAGGCTTCTATTAGGAGGTGACCATGCTTAGAGAAAAGTAAACCTCTCCCTGGAGCAGACTTCAGATATCGTAAGATGTGGAAGACAGCTTGCATATGAGGATCTCGGGGATCATGCATATACTGACTAACCAAACTAACTGGATAGGATATGTCTGGTCTAGTGTGAGAGAGATAAATAAGTCTTCCAACCAACCTCTGATATCTCCTTTTGTCAACTGACTCTCCAATCCCTGCTTGTAACTTGTGATTACTTTCAATGGGCGATTCAGCTGGCTTACAACCTAGCATACCAGTTTCTTTCAAGAGATCCATAATATACTTCCTTTGAGAAATAAAGATCCCTTTATTTGATCTAGCCACCTCGATTCCCAAGAAGTATTGGAGTTTTCCTAGGTCCTTGATTTCAAATTCCTTTGCCAACAGCTTCTTCAATCGGGTCATCTCCTCTTTGTCATCTCCTGTCATTACAATGTCATCAACATAAACTATGAGAAAAGTGAGTTTACCCTTTTTATGCCTTATGAAGAGGGTATGATCAGCATTACTTTGTCGGTAGCCAAAGGAGATCATAGCTTTGCGGAATCTGTCAAACTACGCTCTAGGTGATTGCTTCAACCCGTACAAGGCTTTCTTCAGTCTGCACACCTTTCCTCGACTCTGTTCAGTATTAAATCCGGGAGGGATCTCCATATACACTTCTTCTTTTAAATCTCCATGAAGAAATGCATTCTTTACATCAAACTGCTGTAAGTCCCAATCCAAATTAGCTGCACAAGACAAAAGGATTCTTATGGTGTTCATTTTTGCAACTGGAGCAAAGGTCTTCTGATAATCCACTCCATAAGTTTGAGTGAATCCCTTAGCCACCAATCTTGCCTTGAATCTCTCAATCGAGCCATCAGCTTTATGCTTCACAGTAAAGACCCATCTGCAACCAACCAGTTTCTTGGCCGGTGGTTTATTGACAAGTTCCCAAGTGTTATTTTTTGACAAAGCCTTTATTTCTTCAATCATAGCCTGCTTCCATTCAGGATCTGCAAACGCTTCCCTCCAATTCTGGGGAATAGACACAGAAGAAATAGACAAGACAAAGGCTCTATAGGAGGGAGATAAGGAATCAAAGGAGACAAAATTAGATAAGGGATGTTTAGTAGTGCAAGTTCAGGCAAATCTAACTCATTAGGAAAAGTAGGTAACTCACCAGTAGAAGAGGATTCAGCTTCAGCAGATTGCATGATGGCTTCTTCTGCTTCTTCAGCTGCTTTCTTTTTCCTCGAGTAAGTTTTCAAACCAGGTACATCCAAAAGCCCATGTAAACGCCCAACCGTCTCCCCCTCAACAGTCTCCCCCTGAACTCTATCTGTGGTATCAACCTCAACAGGATCAATACTATAGCTGGGAAGAATCATCTCTTCCTCCTTATTACTCTCCCCCTGAAAAAGTGATGGTGTAATACTAAAATAGGGCTCCCATTCCCGGAAGGTAACATCCATACTGACAAAGGTTCTCCTAGTGGGAGGATGATAGCATTTGTACCCTTTTTGGGTTGGGAATACCCAATAAACACACATTTAAGAGCTTTAGGATCAAGTTTCCCAGAATTTCTAGTGTGAACAAAGCAAACACACCCAAACACCTTTGGAGAAACAGTATATTCATTTTTTCCCTTTAGAGCTTCTAGAGGACTTTGAAAATTCAGGGTTTTAAGTGGCATTCTATTGATAAGATAGGCAGCTACAAGTACAGCATCTCCGCAGTAAGGTTTTGGAAGATTCATTGTAAACATAAGAGATCGTGCCACTTCTAACAAATGCCTATTCTTTCTTTCAGCAACCCCATTTTGTGCACTAGTGTAAGGACAACTAGTTTGATGGATTATCCCATAAGACTCTAAATAAGACCCAAACCTTTTGTCCATATATTCTGTGCCATTATCAGTTCGCAAGATTTTTATCTTACCCTCAAATTGAGTGCAAATCAGTTTATGGAACAATTGAAAGCACGAAAACACTTCACTTTTGGTCTTTAATAAATACACCCAAGTCATCCTAGTACAACAATCAATAAAAGTAACAAACCATCGACTTCCAGACAAAGAAGTTGTTTGAGTAGGACCCCATACATCAGAATGAATAGTCGCAAAAGGAATTGTACTTTTATTATCACTCAAAGGATAAGAGTTTCTTGTATGCTTGGCAAATTCACAAGCATCACAAACCAAAGAGTCAAACTCAGTCTTTGAAAACAAACTAGGATATAACTTCTTTAACACAAAAAAAGATGGGTGCCCCAACCGCCTATGCCACTGAACTATTTCTTGGTTGACAACCTTATTTCCTCCAAAAAATGCTTTACCAGAGTCTCTACTTTCATCAATCATGTATAAGCCATCATGCAATCTATCACTGCCAATCCTCTTCCCTGTTTGAAGATCCTGAAAAACACAATAATCAGGGAAGAACTCGATTTTACAGTTTAGGTCTTTGGTGATGGAACTAATAGATAACAAATTGACAGGAAACTCAGGTACATGGAGAACAGATGATAATGTAATATTGGGTGTACAGACAATGGAACCTGTTCCAGAGATAGCAGTTAAAGACCCATTGGCTATTCTGACATAATCCCTTTTGAGACATGGAGAGTAGTTTTGAAAGCCTTTAGAGGAGCCTATCATGTGTCTATTCGCACCAGAATCAATAATCCAAGAATTTAGGTGAGCAGTAAAGGCATTACCTGATTGCACATAATTGGATGTTGCCGCAGATGGAGAGTCAAGTTTGGACAGAAGTCGACGAAGGTGTAGAATTTCAGCCGAGGACAATGATTCTTCAGAACTCGTGTCCTTAGATGTCTCTACATTCTCAGCAACATTAGCTTGACCCCTTGGTGGACCTGCTTGTTTTCCTCCACGACCTCTACCTGATTTACGTTTCAGCTTCCAACACGTCTCCCTAGTATGCCTGTAAATGCCACAATGATCACAATACAAGTGATCCTTATTAGAAGTAACTGCCCTTGGTTGCTCCTGGGAGACGGCTAACCCAGACTTCTCGATTGGTGCAGAATAAAGCATCACACCTCGCCGACTCTCTTCCTGTTGGACATAAGAATATGCATCCTCAAGAGAAGGAAAAGGATCTCTACTAAGAACCTGAGCCCTGATCTGATCATATTCTTGATTCAAACCAGCCAAGAAATCATAAACCCTATCTTTTTCAACCAATTTTTGGAATAGAACTGCATCATCAGTACACTTTGCTTGGATATCCTGATAGTAGTCAATTTCTTGCCATAAGCCACTCAACTCAGAATAATAATCAGTGATAGTCAACTCACCTTGCTTTGTAGCATGAATTTTATTCCTGATTTCAAAAATCTAAGCATCAAGAGTAGGTGCGCCTAGTTGAATTCCAAATTTTTTCCGCAGTATCAAGTAATAAATACTATTTAGAAATTCTGGGATTCATAGTATTCAAAAGCCATGTCATTACCAAGGAATTATCAGAGTCCCATTGACTATAGCTAGCATCAGTTATAGCAGGGGCTTTCTTTTCTCCGGTAATATAGCCAAGTAGCTTTCTAGACTTGATAAAAAGCAAACAAGATCTTGACCAAGCAAGATACGTAGCAGCCCCGTCCAATTTCACTACACTAATTTGCGAAATAGAGGTATTATCCACCATCTTTGTATCTACAACCTTTGTGTCTCCCATAAGTCAGGTATCAACCAAGCAAATTTGCACAAAAAATTATCTATGAACAGATCTGTAAAAGGGACCAGATCTGGAAAAAAAAAAGGACCAAATCTGAAAAAAAGTGACAGATCTGAAAAAATCTCGCCGGAAAAAATAATAAACTTGAATGGGTAGGCTCGGAAAAGTCCCGCGAACTGAACCCAAAAAAAAATTCTGGAAAAAACTCGCCGGAGCTGCCCTTACGCGCCGGCGCATGGTCGCCGGAGCTGAGCTTTCCGGTGGCGCGTGAGAGCGCGTGAGCTGGTTTTTCCGGCAGCGATTTTCTGGGGTTTGGTCGCCGGTGGAAGGGGAAGGTTTTGGTACTTTTAGTTTTTTCAGAAACCAATGAAAAATTTAATTTCAAGCGGACAACCACCGGAGGAAGAAAAACTTGACCTCTTAGAGTGACACGTGAAACCCTAGGCTGCAAAAGGCAGCGGGCTCTGATACCATGAAGATTTTCAGAGAGAAGGAAAATTCTTCTATTATTTCTGAATGAATATTACAACCTATGAGGAGGTATATTTATACAATGAGTCCTAGGACTAAACAAGGAAATATAACTAATTACAATACAATAAGGAAAAGGATTCTATAATAACTATCAACAGTATCATTTACTCCACTAACATACACTTAAAGTTTCAGCAGACGCTGCGGCAAAAGCTGTAATCCCACGCACTACAGCTGATGAAGCTGAGAGGGGACCCTCATGTCCATGAGCATCAACAGATTTATCATCAAAGTAATAGGTCCCATCATCTGTAATATGATATGACAACAATGTTTATTGTTTTTGAATGACCTCATGATGCACCGATGTCTGATTACACAATCTACAGAATCTGCTGTAAGTAGGCTAAAAGTGAACCATTTGATTCATGAGCTACTTCTTTAATTGATTAGCTTCTAACGAAGCTACGGAACAGCGTAGTAGACAAGCAGTAAAAGTGTCAAAGACACCGAGTATCAGAAGACCAAAATCACATTGGAGAACATATAGTTTTAACAATCTAATGACCTTCCGTTTTGTCTACTGAACCATTGCCCAAGAGAACAATATTTATCATCCGCTTGACTTGTCTTTACAAACCAGCTCATGAACCTCAAAGAAAGTAGGTTGCTTTGCTTCCAAGGGAATTCAGGAAGCGACGTGTATTAGTTTTGATGCTTATACATAGTTTGTTAATAGTAGTGTTAGAAAAGCAAAAATTGGGTAGGGTTTACATATTTGTGGTCTAATACCATCAGTTCAGCTGAAAATACTAATGATACTAATGGTGCTTTAACAAAGAAAAGAAGTGCACGATGTTACATTTCCCTTGTCTATGTATCCTCTATAATTTGACTCTATAGAAAGTTCTTCCGTCATTTTTAATTGTAGACAACATGTAGATGTTTTAAGATACCTAGGTGATGTTTGGTTGGGACACATGGGAAAGATAATCCCCACATAAGATTTAATGTTGTTAATATAAAGTTTGGTTTCATTTTTCCTTTCCACTCAATTAATCAATACAATGTTTGGTCCAATTTTCTTTTTCGCACAAATAATACCTGCATATGATATTTTCTTCGAGATCGAATGTGAAATAAGAATGCGGAGTTAGTAATACATGGTTAAACCACTAAATGATAAAAATCTCTATGAAGTCAACTCACATCAACTTTTGAGAAACCCTTACAAGCCCAACCTGCAACAATTTAACCAAGAAAATCTAGATCCCAACCAACAAAACAAAAGATAAACCCGACTTGTATTGCCACCGTCTTTCATAGAATCAGATCGACAGCACCGGCAATAACAACTCTTGTCTAGACTTAGTGGTACTTTCTTCCTGTCTTTCTTTCCTTTCTTTTATTTTCTTTCTCCTCTCTCTCTCTCTCTCCCCCTCTCCCCCTCTCTTTATGTTCTCTTCCTTCTTCCCCTCATTGTATCAATGCACCCTCCTTGGATTGACTCGATCCAGCAGTGATCCCACACCCGCACCGGTGTCGCGTTGTGTCGACACAAGTTGCCAACAATAAATGAAGGACCGAGCAACATCGTTCACAAATGCACATTTGAGTACATCATCATATAAGTTCATTTGTAACATCAGGGGAAACTTCCAATGTTATAGACTGCCAACCCCACCAGCTCACAAGAAGAACAATAGGAAATGAGGAAAGAATCAAAAGAGGTACATACCTTATTTTTCCAGACCATCAAAAAGCTGCGATATATCATTCTTCACCATAGTAATCTGCCAATGCAGAGAACATATGAGCTAAAATACAAATTATCCCAAGAAACATCACATAAAAATATGTTCACGGGAATAAACCTAAAAATGTTTTTTGTAAAGCAAATGCCTTTATGTATAACCAAGTATAGTATGCAATAACTTTAGCATATGACCTAACATAATGGCCAAACTCAGCACAGCCTAGACATACAACCACATACAACTTCAAATCAAGTAACACAAAAATGTTGGTCTTTTCGTACTTTGATAAGTACATGCAATGTCACAATGACTTTGATGTTCGTTTTATCTCCTGAATGCATGCCGACTCTAAGAAATAGGTATATATTTCCTGATCTCTTTAAAACTAACAAGGAAACAGAGACTGAAATAACAAAAAAGATGGAAATGTCAATACCACATAATACACATTACAAAATTTTCTTAATCCCTTTAGACACCTCAGGGAAAGGGAAGGCACTCAAACTCAAAGACGACTTTTTTAATCATTGCCTATAATCCAATCTCGAACATGTAAACTTACACTCACATTTGGCAACAAGCATATAGCTGCATACTAAATACATCCAAGTATAACCTCTTCAGTAATAGCGGTCAGCCATCTGACATTCAGTATAATTTTTTCTTGATAAGTCAAAATGATTTTTTTCACACCTAGTTGGTGTCACTATACAAAAAGGATGGATCTACTTAGAAGTTACTAGGAGGAGGATGTCAAATTTTAGGGAATAAATTTAAGAGAAGATTCTTGTCGGGAGGCTTCTCCAAAAGAGTTAATTTTCTCGTAATAAAGTAATGCTCCAAAAGAGTTTTCTTCCACTTCCTTTTTATAGGATTTCATGTTATTGGATATTGTTGGTGTTTCCAGGTTTAGTGATGAACTTCATCGTTCTGGGAATATGATGGAACTCAATGTGTATTATAGTTTAAATGCACTTTTGTTGCTTTATATTTGATGAATGTGGATTATTTATTCAACCTTGTGCTTATTATCTAATTGATTGGTCACCAATTCGATTTATCTAGAGAATCCTACTGTAAGCTAAGGAAAAGGGAATCTAGAATTAAACTAAAATTTGAATAGCATAGGATCAACACAATTACATAATACATTGGATTGATTTGTGTTTACAACACGACATGCCAACCACATTATGTAACCAATAATTTGAACATGATACTAGAGCATCTTAATTAACGTTATTGCCCCCCTCCCTCCCCCCGGCTTTGATCCAGTGATATACGCAACTTGTGAATGCAACTAGTGGTGTTCAATTTTTGGATTGTGTCTGCTCCGCTCCACTAGTTTTTTTGTGTATATGAACAGGCACTATCTCTCTTTCTTTTTCTTGTAATCTTTCGCATGCATCCTCTAGATGCTTTTTAATGAATTATCCTTACTTCATCAAAAAAAAAAAAAGAACGCACTTGTGATGTGTAGGTTAGCCACACGTCACGGGTTCGAATCATGCCACAAACAGAAGCCTGATGTGTAAGTGGAGAAGGGTTGAGGGGTAGACCAATTATGCACAAGTTTCGAACCGTGCACCACTAGCCCCCAAGGAGTTCTTGGTTATCAGAAACTTAATCTTATTAGCTTAATAAGAATACTTATGTGTCCAGATTCATCCTTGAAGAAAATTTTCTTGGCAGGTGTGGAACATGTTCATGGTTATGTATGGAATGTACTGGGCAAACCCTATGAAGTTTAGGCATGTGTTGGAAGCTGGGAATTTATGTGTCCAGATTCATCCTTGAAAAAAATTTGGGCTAGTATTCCTTAAAGCATTGCTTGGACGATAGAGAGAAATCTGAGATGCTTCAAGGGTAAAAGCAATCAGATTCAATGGGTGAAGTATAATTGTTTACATTACTTGTATTTCTGGATAAATGGAAATGTAGTATTAGATATTCATAACTTGCTGGACTTGCTAGATTGTTTAGGAATTTAGTGTAAGCAAGTTCAGCTGTTTGCTTTGTAATTACAGTATCTTCTTGATACTGTTTGTTTTTTTCAAAAAAAAAAAAAAAAAAAAAAAGCATAATAAGAATACGTAGGATAAGTCAAGGGAGATAGAATTGTATGCTAGTAAATTAGTGCCCTAACGTTAATAACCAAATCACAAGTAAACAAATGCCCTTAATAAGGATTATAAGAAAATCCATTTAGATAAAGTGTAAAAGGTGCAATAGATTAATGAGATGTTCACGAAAATCATAGTCCTGCGCCTAGATCCAGTGATTTACGAAAGTATTATAATCATCATTAAATACACATTGCTAATCTCATCACAAAGTAGTGTACACAATAAGATTGTGTCATTCCTGGTACTTAGCAACCTTTGGTGATAACTCTTCATGCAAACGATAACCTACTCTCCTAATATTACTTGTTTCAACAGCGTCTACTTGCATGTGTATGAAAAGGAACATGTGCAGTGAGGATTCAATATTGACGTCGGATGATATTCGAAGTTGAGATAAATAAGTTTACTTTAGTCCTGCTTGTGTAACGAGTCTAAAAGAAGACAAACATCGTCTATTATGACGTTGCGATTTGTTTCTATTACCTTGCAATTTTTCATCACAGCTACGAACCATGATTTTCCATTTATTCTTTGGCGAGAGCGGAAGTTCTAAAAATAGCCCCAATAAAAAAGATGTAACTTGGAGAACAACACCATATGAATTTTCGCATATTTGAAATGGATGGAAAAAAGACCATCGTTTCATACTTGCGACAACGACCATGAGGAGTGGCAAAAAGTGGCATGTATACTTGCAGCATGCCACTAGTTGAACTTACAAAGAAATAATATAGAAAAATCTAAACAAAATAATCCAATATAGCCACACTTCGAAGGCAAACCAACCAAGTGGTGAGTGCATTAATCTAAAGGCTTGCAAAATGAAAAGGAAAGCACATGCATAGCAAGCTCGTGGATAGCAAAACAAGACTGTCTTACGATGACGGATATATGAATTAAAATCCTCGATGGAAAGACGACAAGTATGACTCACCAAAGATTGATCTATCTCAGAAGAAGCTAATGAAATCACACCCGCCAGGCTCTCAAGTGCAATTCCTGCAAAAAGTATTCTATCATGGAAATGTAAACACATCGTAATGAGTATTTTGAATTTGGTCTGACTTCAAAAAAATTTCCAAAACATGAAAATGATTGTGTGGTTTTAGAAATACATTTTTTTCCCGGAATAATTCTTCAAGGGGCTTTCAGGTAACCAAAAGCTACTTTTGCTGTTTACACAAACATATGAACTTTGGGAAACTTAAAACAAACCTAATCACACATTTGCCATATTATGACACAAAAAAAAAAAATACATAAACGCTGCCTAAATACTTGAGAAGCTTAAGGAGTTGTATTACAGAGACATCTTTTTCTCTGATATAAGAATATTGGTATACAGTAACTATTATCTACTCTAAGAGAATAATTACCTGCAGCGTAAGTGCTAGACTCAGGATTGTTGGTGCTATAGCGCCACCTTCCATCACTTTGGCTAAGAGCCTGTCAAGAACTCAAAATGTCGTGCCAAACACCCCATAGACAAAATGGCCAAAACCCAGTTACAACGAAATGATAAATGTCAAACATAAATGAAACCTTTATGCCATGGACAACTGAATCAGCACTTTCAAGATGTACATCCACATCCGAACTTAGACCCTGCAGAGTGAACGTAGCAAGTGAGAAATGTTGAAACAACTCCCGATTAAATACAATGTCCTTATGAAGAATGCAGAATACATAAGCTGATCATTATATCTACAGATGTTATCAATTTGGAGCAAAAGAAGGGCTACGTATTGATGCTTCTGCTTTTCTCTTTTCCGTTTTCAATTTTGTTTCTTTGAAAGGTTTGACGGGATTGAAGGGTTCGAGGGGATGGGAATAGATACAGCAGAAAAGAAAAGAAAGGTACACATCTTCCCATACCTTGACAAGAACTAACCCTCCAACAGAATAGTAGTAGTCATGAAGTGAGCTGGCACTGTTCACAGCATCCTTAAGTCTTCGGGCTATGCCCTTGAGAGAAAGAAAGCAAGAGAAAAGTGAATACAACACATTTAAACTGGTTTTCAATCAGTATATTGGAACAGTTCATCAAACTTAAACATACTGCATATTCCTTCTTGTTAAGGTTGCTTTTCAAAATCTCATTAACTCTTAATGCCTGGTACAGATCTTTCAATGCTGAAGAAGGAGATGAAAGGGTGTCCACCACTGATGCACATGTAGCAGCACTTATATCAGGCTCTTTTTCGATTCCAAGAATATTGAATGTCCTCAAGGCTTCGTATGTTTCTTCTAGACTGGAGAGATTACAGAAGCAACATTTAGACATGCACCATTCAATTTCCTCGACACAGTATTGAAGTTGCATAATGCAAAAGGAAACAAAGGGATTTCCCCTTGAGTGAAATTGAGTGTTCTTCTTTTAATAGGTGGAAGTCTATTAAATGTTAACAACGATTGTAAAATGCACATAAACATATGTTCGTCTCAAGCTCCTAGGTTCTGCTAACAGCCTATTCCTGAAGTGGCCAGTATAATTTTCCTTTTTCCCATAATATCTTGCTAAGGTGCAATTTGCTAGACGATTTTTCAAAATGATATCCAAAGCTAATTTCTACACTGCTACAAACCAATTCCACCAAGGCTAACTATTATCATTAATAATACACAAAATCATTTAGGCAATCAACAATAATGTTACCGTAAAATGATGGCAAATATGGAAAAAAAAAATAGATAGACATAAACATAGTTTCGAGCTCATTGTCCATTAATAAAATTTTGCCCATTCAGAACCGATGAAGTTCATAATTCTGGAACTCTTTTGTGATCGTAACATTCAGTACAAAATTTCACCTGTCCAGATACACTGCAAATAATTTAAGCCCCACCGACTCCCAAGAAATACGCGGAGGAAGAACCTAATCGGTTTCAACTGTAGCAAAAGATAAATGTTGTAAAATCCATTTAAATGTAGCAGCCATCAGGTCCATATAGAATTGAGACCTGACCAAAACATTACAAGTATAAGGTCATTATCAAATTGCTTATTTAACAATGACGACTACACTAACTTCTATACGGGATCAGAGAGGATTCATACAGCTAACAAGAACCAATTGGGATTGAGGTTTGTTTTCATTGCATGCACCAAATATGATGTTCTCATATGCCACAATACCGGAAATCATACAACTAACCCCAACTTGTTCAGGATTGACAGGCAACATAAAAGTAAGTAAAATTACAAGAATTCATATAGCTGGCCCAACTCATAAGAAATGACGAGCAACATAAAAGTAATTTAAATTACGAGAATTCATATAGGTGACCCCAACTTGTTGAGGATTGACGTGCAACATAAAAGCAACTTGAATTACACGAATTCATATAAATGACACCGACTTGTTCAGGATTGACGGGCAACACAAAAGCAGTTCAAATTAGCCCAACTTGTTCAAGATTGACGGGCAACATAAAATTAATTTAAATTACAAAAATTCATATAGCCGACCCCAACTTGTTCAGGATCGAGGAATATCGGAATTCATTTAAAGAACGGAAAAGGGCCACATTTGCCCCTCTACTATCGACTATTGTCTGACCCTATCCTTAGTTAAACTTTAGGGCCACATTTACCCTCACCGTTACAATTGTAGAATATATACCCCTAATTCACACGGCGAGCCACGCTGGACTCCACGTGGACGCCATGTCACCCCACGCTGGACCTGCTTTGACCAATTACCCTCACCGTGTGCAATGTAATTTCCCTCTATAAGAACAACAATATATTTTCCCTTTAAAGGTCCATCTTCCCCAAAATTTATTAGGGTTTCCAATTTCATCTCCTTGTCATGTCTAATTAGCCGTGGGAATTTCTTCGCATCTGTTACCATGTCGCAAGGAAGTTTTTCCTCTCAAAGGAGGTGTCGTTGTGGTGCCTTGCCCAATCATTTCACTGCTTGGACGGAAAATAATGCTGGCAGGAGATTTTGGAGGTGTCCTAGAGTTGGTGTAAGTATTTCTTTGTTCAAAGTTGTAATTGTGGCAGATTTTGGTTACTCTTTTTTCATAACTGTTTGTGTTTTGTTTGTTTAGCTTGATTCATGTGGTTACTTTGAATGGGAAGATGATAGAATTTCGGATAGAGCTTTGGTGGTGATTAGAGAGTTGAAGACGGCATTGGATGCTATTAAAGTTGAAAGGAATCACTTGAAGCAAAAGCTAGATGCAACAACAAGTACCATTGATTTCAACATGAAGGAAAAGCTAGATCCAACAAGTACCGTTGATGTTGTAGAGTCCACAAATACGTTAGAATTGAACAAATCTAAGATGCTTGAAGATAACTTGTTCAAGATGAAGATGGTACTATTGATTTCATGGGCTCTTTTTGTTGGGTTTGTAACTGCCACAATTATGAAGTGAATAGTCTTGGCTGCTCATGTTGGTGTTAGAGTTATCATGTTTTTCATCTTGTCTTTGGTTGTATTAGGTTGTATTAGACAGTGTTTTCCTGTTATCCGGTTGTTAGTGTTTTCCATTCAAGTATTACAGCTTTCTGTTTTGTTAGTGTTTTCCTAATGTATCACTATTATCTATCTACTAGTTGTCAATGTAAGATAATGTTTTGTGTAAGTTTGTGTAATAACACCTTTGTGTTTAAGTTGTATCGTTCATATGACAAGCCAAAACAGTCTAAAAAACTGAACTTATAGACGAAGATGAAAGATGAAGTCCATACATACAAGTGAACATAGCAGGCACACTTCAAAATATAGAAGTCTAGTTAATTGATAAGGTGTAAATACACCATCATAGTTAAGCATCAATGTTTGGTTGGTACATACCAAGGACAAAGGATGTCATATTATTACCCAAAAAATACACCACCCTAGTGATAATATGACATCCAATGTCACCAAATTACCAGCAACCAACACCAAATTCATGTGACAAGCAGTACATTACAATAGTCTAAGTAATCCAAAAACAAAGAACTAGACATTTAAGTTGAGGAACTTAAATCACATCGGCTTGTGTGTTGCCATTAGCCTTCCTTGACTTCAGCTTTTTGAGCCTTTGATTTTGCAACTGATTAACTGTAACAGCAGCATTCCCATTCCATGTGAGCCCCTTAGGTGTGAAAGAAAGTTGTCTTGGCTGACTCACACCAGTTCCATCCCCAACAAACTTAATGCTCCTTCCAGAAGATGATATGTTTACTTGTCGCTGCCTCAAATGCAATCTTGTCCTTGCCTCGGACACACTCTTTGGCCTTATAGGAGCCTCTTCATCACTTTCAAGTTCTGGAACATCATCAATTCCAGCAAATTCAAAGCCTGGATGAGCACCTAAGGGATGGGTAAGATGTGTTAGTTAAAGACACAAAACAGGTACCTAAAGATGTGTTGTTCAAGCATGAAAGGAAATAGGGTACCTAAAGGATCATAGTTGGCATGCTGCTGGGAAGTACTAATACAAGGAGCATAGTTGCTGGCATGCTGCTGGGAAGTACTAATACAAGGAGTAGGCATAAAGACAAAACCACCTTGAGAAGCTTGGGATGATTGAGGTGCTGACAGCTGCACATCTTCCTCATCAAGCATAGCAGCAGCAGGGGATCTAGGGGGGGATCTGGGTGGTTCTGGCTCACTATCTTCATTCACAAGTGTTCTTCTACACTTTGCTTTTGGCTTTCCCTTACCCTTTCCCTTGCCCCTACCCTTTCCTTTGACTGATTTCTTAGCAGTAGAGGCCTGCCAAAAAAAAAAAATTAAGGTTAGAAATATAAGATCCACAAATAGTAAACTGGAGAGGGATTGTACCTGTTGACATCCTCTTGAGTTGTGTCCAGGTGATCCACAAGTGCTACAGTACATCACTCTACCTTTCCTTGAAGCAGTCCATGGCCCTTGTCTTAATATTGCCTCATCTTTCTGTCTTTTTCTCTTTGTCCTTGGCCTACCAGCTTGGTTCACAAATGCAGGGGGTTCCATTGCTTGAGATGGTTCTATCTTCCAAAATTTTTCACCTCTCACAGGTTGTAGCTTATGCTTGTAGGCTAATAGGTATGCTTCTTTAGTGTGATACCAGTGCATAGCAGATTTAGGGTCAATCTTTCTGTACAATAGTGCCTTGATAGTATGTGCACATGGGATTCCACTAAGGTCCCATGTCCTACAAGTGCACTTCTTAGCAGCCAGATCCACAGTATGTGTGTCATTGCCTTCAGTCACTTCAAAGCCTTTATCACCATTAAAAACCACCCTACACCTATGAGCAATCTTGAGATATTCTTTGTACAGCTTCAGTGATTTAGGGCTGTAGCTTTCATCCCATGTTAACTGTTTGGCCTCATGGTCCCCCAACATAGTCATCACTTTAATTCTTATGTCTTCTAGCATCCTGATAATTGGCTTGTATCTACAATCCAAGATCCAAGCATTGAAGCTTTCAGTGAAATTGTTGTCCACAGCTTGGTTCTTGCACACTGTATCAAAGTAGGCTCTAGACCATGTTGTCACTGGATAATGAACCAAGTCTTCAGCAGCTTCCCTGTCCAGATTTCCAATTTGTTCAAGCTGGTCATTAAAGTCCTCCTCATAACTGCTCCATGCAGCCCACCAAAGCAGCTTCTTGAACTCTCCATCACCCCACCTCCTGCACCAATTTGCTTCTATGTGTTTTACACAGTACCTGTGCTTGGCCTCAGGGAGAACATTCTTAATAGTTTCAACCAGTCCCTACACAAAAAATGATATGAATAGAATAAAGTAAACAAGTGTAAAAAAACACAGCTAAATAAAGATGCAATGTTTAAGTAAAAGCACATTACCTTCTGCATGTCAGAAATAAAAGTGAAGCCTTCTCCATTGTGCAGCTCCAATGACTGTTGAAGCAACTCAACAAACCACTTCCAAGTAACCTTTGTCTCCTTATCCACAACAGCCCAAGCTAAGGGATAAAATTGATTCATAGAATCTTGAGCTACAGCAGCCAGTATTTGACCTTTTGCTTTGCCTTTCAAAAAGGTTCCATCCAATCCAATAAAAGGTCTTAAACCTAGCTTGAAACCCATTTTCAATGCATGGAAACATATGTACATCCTTAAAAACCTCCTCTTTCCCTCAGCAAGAGCATCTTTGGAGATGTTAATCACCACATCACTACCCGGATTACTTATTTTTAATTCATTTGCATAAGCTTCTAATTTTTTATACCCATCAGTAAAACTTCCTTGAAGTTCCTCCAAGATCATTCTTTTGGCCCTTTTACACTTTGAGTGATTAGCATTTAGGTCAAATCTGGATTTAAGATCTGCCCTCATCTCTTTCACTTTGTATTTAGGCTCTCTCTGAAGCTTCTCCTTGAAATAATAAGCTATAGTATTATAGTCTACCCTAGGGTTGTAATAAGCAGTGTCACAAGTATGTTCATCCTTGAATGTTTTCACCCTAACCCCAGGCTGCTTACCATCCCTTGAAATCAGTATCTTAAAAGGACAGCCAACAACACACTGATACCTAAGCCTAGTTTTGTCACTTTTAAGAAGTGTTAACCCATACCCATTAGACAGACAATACAAGTTCAAGTGTTTTCTTGCTTCAGGTATATCCCTCCAAGTCATAGACTTATGCAGCACCTTATAGTCAGACAAGTCTTCACTAATTTCTCTCCTCTTTTGTGCTACAAGTAACTCTAACTCTTCAGAATCATAACCTGATGAGTCTGAGTCACTTGTATCACCATCACAGGAGCTGCAGTCAGTCCCAGCCCCCATGTCCACAGTAAATGACTCAGAATGATGGATTATAAGAGGCACATACACAGGATGTTCATTATCTTCAACAGCAAACAAGTTTATAACATTAAATTGATCACTAATCAAGTCAAGTAGTGTCCTAATACCTATGTCCCCTTCAATTTCATAAAATTTTCCAGATGGCAGTGTCACTAACAACTGTTGAACCCCAACATAACCTAACTTTAAAGTGTATTCATTAACCAAATCAATGAAGGAGAGGTGATCAGATTCATACCCTCTTTGGATTTCCATCTCCTTCCTAGCATATGTAATATGGGGACTTCTTATCCAGTCACCACCATGGTGAAATATTAGGTCAACCTTCACCATGCTTCATAAACTGCATCATTAAATAAGATTAAGTCACAAACTATTATGGTGGACCCTACATTAAAATTATTTACTGTAGTGACAACAAAATAGGAGGGACATATGGACAGAAAAGCAAAAGGCACTATCAGTTTATAAGGGACAAATCAAGACCATATAATATACGGAAAAGCAGCCATATTATATAGTTTTGGGGGACCCCATATTAAAGTAAGTTCCCAAATTTAAACACTATGTGACAAAAAGTGCCAAAAAAACTGTATAGAAGGCACATGCAATCAAATTTGGGACCACAAATCATTTAATTCCAACCTTAAAACACAAAACCACTACCGGATTCATCTATACACTACCCTAGATCATGTCATCGAACCCTAAACCACAAAACCATCTTGGAAACCCTAAATATGACTAAAATAATCAAATCAAGAAAACATTTTGAACCAAACGACAATCAACTGTTAGAATACACACCAACACAACATACACATGCTAAACGAAACCCTAAACCCTACTGTTATCACCTAACTAAAAAAATAATTAAGAAAAACCCTAATTGAAATTATGCAACCCTACACGAATTCAAACCAGAAAAAAACAAGTAATTTAGAATGTTAATATAAAGAAGAAGTGTACCTCTTTGAGATAATCGTATAAAAACCCTTGGTCTCTTCTCTTCTCTACTCTTTCGGCGGAGAAAATAATGTGGTGGAGAGAAAAAAGAGGGAAAATGAAAATACTGGTGGGGCTTGGCTTTTTATAATGGTCGGGGTAATTGGAAGGGTTGGGGAATTTGAACGACACGGGTTATTCAAAGGGTCGGGTATTTTGAAGGTTGGGTAAGTGGACCATTAAATTGGTCAAAGCAGGTCCAGCGTGGGGTGACATGGCGTCCACGTGGAGTCCAGCGTGGCTCGCCGTGTGAATTAGGGGTATATATTCTACAATTGTAACGGTGAGGGTAAATGTGGCCCTAAAGTTTAACTAAGGATAGGGTCAGACAATAGTCGATAGTAGAGGGGCAAATGTGGCCCTTTTCCGTTTAAAGAAAGAAGGGGTTTAAGTGAGGGTTTAATGAAACCTGGAAAAAGATCCAGTAAACAACTCGAATGCAGCAGATGGGTGAGAATTGGAAATTGGTTGGAAATTAGCAGCAGCAGCAACACAAATGAATGTGGACAATGCTAGTACCACAGCAAATCCTAGTATAACTTTAGACATTCCTGTAAACAAATAATCAAAAAGGAAATGTATATATAGGAGGTAACGAAATGTAAGGATCTTTGGAGAATACTCATAAGGAGTGTGTGAGTGTGAGTGTGAGTGTGAGTGTGAGCTTAGCATTGTGTGTAGTAGAAATATTACTAACTTATTACAGTATCATGCAAGTGTCCTTTGTTGAGACTCCTTTGATAAACCAAACTAAGCATGTTGTGTTAGATAGAGTGGGAAGGATGGTTTGTCCTACACATTTTAGTAGGTGTTGCCAATACATGCCAAAAGAAATTCCAAAAAGAAGTTTTCGGAGTTAAGTAAAAAAATTATGTTTAAAAATTAAAGTTATGTTTGGAATATTGACCTCACATGGTAGAAGGGTTAAATAGAAACTTGTACTTGTTCTGTTTTGCCATAATCACTTTTGTACTTTGCAAAGTGTCAACCAGCCCTTTGTACTCGTTTGAAACATGATTTTTAAACCCTTCCCTTAAGTGTGATGCACAAACGCGGCCAGGTGGCTGCCACGTCAACTGGTTGGCCCATATCACATGCCACCTAATTTTTTCCCGTAAAAATAAAAAGGAAACCAAAAAATCGACAGTAAAAATAAGAAACAAAAAATCGCATCTTACCCTAACCACTCTTACCCTCTCTACCCCCACCTATTAACCTATTCTTACTCGTCGATTAACCCAAAAAAAAATAATCCTCTAAACTGATTAACAACAAGTTAAAGGATTAGTTCTTCAGGTTTTGAAGGTTACCTCATTTTTAGGTAAGGGATTTAAGTTTTTGTAATTTTTGATTTGTTTAATGAATTGTTATGCGTGATTTGTTATAAAAATTAGGATTTTTAGTGGATTAACGGACACATAGTCAGTTTACGTTTAGAAATTAGGGTTTTTGATTGATTATTGTTTATTAATAAAAATTAGGGTTATCAATCGATTAAAAAGGATCTTGAAAATTTTGGGGGTGAATTAATTAGGACTTTTTGTAGGATCCTTTCAAATTATTTATTCCTTGTATAAAATTTTGACTTTAAATAATGGCACAATGGTGGATGCTCTATGTTTTCCAACATGAAATCTGAATTTTTATTAAAAAAAAAAAGAGTAACAAACTAGTAAGGAATAAAGGAGAAGGAGAGAAAACTATGAAACAAGAAGCAAAAATAACCCCTTTCAATTTGGTAGTGAAAGCTCTTAAAAAGACCAAAAAATAGCCGTTGGGGTGCCTTTTTAGTGATCCTACGCGCTGAAAAGCCGTGTGTTACACGGCCATTTGCCACATAAGCAACCTACTTGGCACATCAGCGCGGAAGGGTTTAAAAGTCATGTTTCGAACGAGTGCAAGAGGCTGGTTAATACTTTGCAAAGTACAAGCATGATTATAGCAAAAGCGGACGAGTACAGGTGTCCAGTTGGTCCTTCTTTATATATCCAACCCCAGCTCATTTTTTATAAAGAGAGAAGTATTTTCGTTCTCTGTAAAGAAAAAATATAGAAGCCATCATTGCAATATATTAGATAAACTCTTAGTTCGGTCATATTCATAAATTAAGTTTTGAAATATGGAATGTGAACGTAATACAAGAGACATAGAATATGACACACTTATTTAATGACGCTTAACGTAAACGTCAGAAAAATATAGTTTTCTCGATTTTTTTAAAACGTCGTTAGAACAATAAATTTGATGAACATATAATTGTCCAAATAATGTAGCTTATAACTTTAAAGCATGTTTGGAAAGTCACTTTGAAATTTGATTTGTGTGTAATTTGATGTAATTATATGATTTGGCCAAACAATGACTTGGTCATCATGGAATTGACTATAATCACTACCGGCTGACCCATAAGGCAAATCAAGCAATTGCTTGGCCCCCATTTTTTATGGGCATCATTTTTTACTATTATTTGTATTTTTTGATTATAAATTTTGGATATATTAAAATACATAGTCAGCCCCTTGAACTTGACACTATTTTCCACTTACACACTCCAACTAAGGTCCTTTCCAGTTGAGCACTTGAACTTTTTTGTAAGTATCCATCTAGACACTTTCCACCTACTCTGTTGAAAAACTCATGCGCGTATTTGCACACGAGTCTTACGTGGATAAGTAACCCATTTGTATTCTGCCACGTGTAATAATTGGACACATCATATAACACACAATACATCCAGATGATTAATTAATGACCTGACCTGCTTCAAAAGTTGACCCTATCATCTAATAAAGGTAAGCTACAACCTATTTCCCCAAAACTCTCATAATTCAACCCGTCTGTTGAACTTTGACAATCAAAAGCTTACAATTCTTCTTCCTCTCAGATAGACTCTACTAAAAACCATAACAAAGTCTTTATATCATCAATCAAACCTACTTCTTAAAGGCCTATAAATGAGTCATTTATCCACGTAAGATTCGTGTGCAAATACGTGCATCGATTTTTCAATAGAATGAGTGGAAAATATCTAGATGGACACTCTTGAAAAAGGTTCAAGTGCTCAACTGGAAAGGGCCTTAGTTGGAGTGTCTAAGTGAAATATAGTGTCAAGTTCAAGGGGCTGGCAATGTATTTGGCCATAAAAAAATTATATAACTTCTTAATAATCCATCAAAATAAACTTCCTTGTTTTATGCTAATAGTCTTTTGGGTAATGGTAAGTAGTACCTTTTTGGAACATGTGTAAAGGTAGATGTTTTATTGCCGAGGGTAGTTATAATTTTTGATATAGTGATCATTGCATTGTTTTATTCTCCTTTATCTTCCTCAAATTTTTACTCCTTTCGGTAAAAAATAATACATTAATAATTAAATTCATCAGAACTTAAGTACGTCAAAACAAAATATAAGTCGGTTAGCAAAAATGCAAAAAAGAAGAAGAAGAAGAAGAAGAAGAAGAAGAAGAAGAAGAAGAAGAAGAGATAATGAAATTAAACTACAAGACAATATATCCCAAAGATAAGCTGTTGAAAAAGATTTAGCAAAGAATAAAAATCTTTACGAGAAAAATATGGAATAATATTTTTTAGATGAATAAGTAATTAATCTAGTTAAGTTAGGATAAAATTTTTAAGACATTTTTCTACAAAATATTATACTTTAAGAATTGGTAAATGGGAAAAGGCATAGAGGAAGATGGTTAATCTATTCTAAAATTTTGGACAAGGTGTTTTGTTTTATTTAATACAATTTTTACAATTTGTAACTTCAAAACATGGTAATGAAGGTAATATAGATTTGAGTAAATAGTCACCAAATAAAAGTATTTCTTAAAATTAAAAATAATAATAATTAGGGCCCTCATCGAGGTTTTGCTTTAGGCTTCCGTTGAGCCGGCCCTGACAATAATTGCGGGAGTACAATTGCACTATCAAATTTGAAAAGTGAGGTGAGAATCAGAGGCAGTTACATTGTTATTATTGTTTAATAACAATGTAACTTTCAAACTTTTTTATTTTTATTTATCAAATATTGAGTATGTACATACGTGCATTGCGCATGTACTGCATATCACAGAGTATATAATTATAAAAAAATTACATATCTATTATTAAATAATATGCTTGTGTCCACAAATTCAATCATAAATAACTCAGGTTAATTCTATAATATTTGGATCATCATATGCCTTTCACATTTCAACGAGGCTAGTGGCAAAGAAGTTTGGGCTGATTACATAAACAGCCACCCAATAATAAATATTTACTTTCTAATAGCCACCACTATTTATAGCCAATATTAACTACCAGAAAATATAATATTTGTGATATTAATATTAATAATTAATATTTTGTAAATAGGATACAAATATTTATAAAAACAACAAAAAAATTAGTTCAAGCGTTAAATATGGGTAGTGGAGACGCATAAATACGGGTAGTGGGGTAATCACAACCTAAGTCTCCAACTAACCAAAATCCTAAACACTATAAACTGCTACTATCCTGTAATCGTACACCATTATCAAATACAATTCAGATATCATCATCAAACTAAAACAAATCTTCTGCCATAGAAAATATTGATCTACTGATACAATTCAGTGGAATATGAACATAACTTCTCATATTCCCTTAATTCCTTAATTAATGGGATAAGATTAAGTTAAACTCCGCCACTTCCCTATATTAAAGGCTATACATATCTATAATGTTAATTAATAAAACTTGTCAACTTCCCCTATATTAAATAAATAAACTCATTTAAATTACTTAATAACAAAATACAAAAAATTTAAATTAATTATGTCAAAATAACTGATTGGCTATAAAAAGAAAGAATGAATATAAGGTGTTTATAAAGGGTAAATATTTTTACCAAATGTTCACCTGGGGTAAATTCCCCAAGAAGTTTAGTAGAATGAACATTGAATGGGGATAGGAAAAGGTTTGTAGCATTGTTGACAGGGGCGGATCTAGAACTTGGAGATACCGGGTGCCACACAGATTTAAGCATAGAGATGTCGCAGTAACACAGTCCGAGTAAGGTATAAATTAGGTCCTATTTGAAGTTTGATTCAAGCTATTCATTTTTTCAATATATATTGATAAATTGATTGAACAAAATTTTTATAACTATGAGTCTATGATAACTTAGAGCAAAATATAAAAATTCAATAAATATTTTCAAATATTTTGCACTCTACGTAATAAACTAAATGATAATGTAATAACTGTTTCTTCACATTTTAAATATTATAATAACTATTACTTCACATTTTATTTTCTTCTTCTTGAAAAAAAACACAAAGCTCTATTCAAAATAATTATTATGAATAGATGAATGTATTTCTACACAAGAAAAAAATAAGTATTTCACTATATTAGATCATGTAATTTTACATAGATTTTCAAGTTTTGTAAATAGATATGCTTAAGTTCTTCTCTTGAAAGAAAATAAGTTAATATCATCTTTTGATAAATAATACTAACAGAGGATGAAAGTAAATTAGTGTAGTATTGAAATAAACCTAAAACTTGGGAGAAAACAAAATAAAGTTACTCATGGAGGATTGACGAGCTGTGCTTAATTGTCCCATCTTGGATTATCAAAACAAAAAAAAATTAGAAGACTATGTAGAAATATGGAATCGAACCCAAGTGACTTGGGAAGAAAGTCATGATGGGAAACAAAAGACAAACCCATGTGAGGAATATTAAATGTGAAAGGAAAGAGAGAGAAAAAGAAAAGAGACAAAAAAGGCTGCAGAATAGTAACTTTGACAAAAGGAAGAATGTGAAAGAAAGAAAATGTGCAATTGTTAGCTATTGCACCACGGCGCAGAAGAAACAATTCAGCGTATTCACATTCCTATATTTCGCCTATAAATAGGCAGGACTGGCATCAGTTGTAATTTATCCCCTCATAATTTTTCTCTTCTTTCTCTCAGTGAAATAAAACATTCTCTGTGTGGCTGTGGACGTAGGCAAAAATTGTCGAACCACGTAAATCTTGTGTCTTGTCTTATCTTGTCTTGTGAATTTTATTATTTTTATCATTTAAATATTTTTTCTTTCCACTAGCCTAGCACGATTCCCAACAACTGGTATCAGAGCACAGAAAATGTATTTCTGGTATAGCAGACTGTGTTTGCGCAGTACTATTCACGTTTTACTATTCACAGTCACTATTCACATAAAATTTTTTTGTGAAAATATGGCTATGGATGAAGGGAAAGTTAAGATTGACAAATTCAATGACAAAGATTTTGGTTTCTGGAAAATGCAGATAAAGGACTATCTGTACCAGAAAAAAATTGTATTTACCTCTGACCGGGGTAAAACCAGAGAGTACGGCCAAGGCAGATTGAAATCTATTAGATCGCCAAGCTCTTGGTGTGATTAGGCTTACGCTGACACGAAATGTGGCTTTCAATATTATTAATGAAACGACCACCTCAGGCTTGATGACAACGCTATCAAATATGTATGAGAAGCCATCGGCTTCAAACAAAGTATATTTGATGCGCCGCTTGTTCAACTTAAAGATGACAGAAGGTGCATCTGTCACGGAACATATCAATGAGTTTAATACAATTTTAACTCAGTTGAGTTCTGTCACTATCACATTTGATGATGAAGTCAAGGCGCTGATTTTACTATCATCCTTACCGGAGAGTTGGAATGCAACTGTAACTGCAGTCAGCAGTTCGTCGAGAAATTCCAAGCTCAAATTGAATAATATTGGGAACTTGATTCTAAGTGAAGATATTCGCCGGAGAGAATCAAGTGATTCCCCAGGATCTGCTTTAAACACCGAAAGCAAGGGGAGAAGCAGCCAGAGAGGACAAAGTCAAGGATGTGGCAGATCAAAGTCAAAGAGAAGGGATCAATCCAAAAATCGCAAAGACATTAATTGTTGGAATTGCGATAAGAAGGGTCATTACACCAGTTAGTGCAAAGAATCGAAGAAGAAGAAGAAGAAAGATCATCAAAAGGATGATCGTTCAGCAAATGTTAGTGCTGAACAAGTTGGTGATGCGCTAACTTATTGCATAGACAGTCCAGCTAAATCTTGGATTTTGGACTCGGGTGCATCTTTTCGCTCTACCCCATGCAAAGAATTATTACATAATTATGTTGCTGGAAAATTCAGCAAAGTTTATCTTGCAGATGATGAACCTTTAGATATTGTGGGGAAAGGTGAAGTTCATATAAAGACTGCACAAGAGATGCTGTGGAAATTTCAAAATGTGAGACATGTTCCGGGTCTCAAGAAGAATCTAATATCTATGGGTCAGATTGACAGTGAAGGATACACAACAGTATTCGGTAACGGATCATGGAAGATAACCAAAGGAAATTTGGTTATAGCACGAGGCTCCAAGAAAGGAACACTGTATGCAACTGCAGTATAGAGGGACATTGTAGCAGTTGTTAACAGTGATCGCAAGTCAGCATTGTGGCACCGAAGGCTCGGTCGCATGAGTGAGAAAGGCATGAAGCTACTAGTCTCCAAGGAAAAGTTGCCAAACCTCAAGCATGTTGAACTAGGTTTGTGCGAAGATTGTGTCTATGGGAAACAAAAAAGAGTTAGTTTCTCAAAGGCAGGAAGGACACCAAAGAAGGAAAAGCTGGAACTAGTGCACACTGATGTGTGGGGACCAGCTCCTATAAATTCTCTTGGAGGTTCACACTATTATGTCACCTTTATTGACGATTCCACAAGAATGGGTTTATTTTCTGAAAAATAAATCTGATGTATTTGTTACCTTTAAAAGGTGGAAAGCTGAAGTTGAAAACCAGACGGGGCTAAAGCTAAAATTTCTAAGGTCAGACAATGGATGAGAGTATGATAGTCAAGAGTTCAAAGCATTTTGCTTTGAGAATGGGATCAGAATGATCAAGACAGATCTTGAAACACCAGAACAAAATGGAGTAGCAGAGAGGATAAACAGAACCCTGAATGAACGAGCAAGGAGCATGAGAATATATTCAGGCTTGCCAAAATGCTTTTGGGCAGAAGCTGTTCACACGGCAGCTTACCTGTTAAATAGGGGACCTTCAGTACCACTGAACTTCAAAATTTCTGAGGAGGTATGGACAGGAAAAAAGGTAAATCTCTCACATCTGAGAATCTTTGGTTGTGTTGCTTATGTACATGTAAACTCCAATGATAGAGATAAGCTTGATCCTAAAGCCAAAAAATGTTTCTTTATTGGCTATGGTGATGATAATTTTGGTTATAGATTTTGGGATGACCAGAATAGAAAGATTATAAGACACAGGGACGTCACTTTCAATGAAAATGTGATGTACAAGGACAGGGTTGGAGTAGAACTGGCTAATACCAGGAGACCAACAACTGAAACAGCTGAGTTGGAAGGAATCTCAGAGAATGAAGTGGCTGGAAAGGACGAAGCTGATTCTGAAATTAGAGATGCAGAACCAGAAGCTGGATCAGGAATAGAATCAGAACTAGAACCGGAGATGGAATCAGAATCTGAATCTAATATGGAACTTGAACCAAATTCTGGATCAGTTACTCCGGAGCCTATATTAAGGAGATCTAAAAGAGTATCTAAAGCTCCTGATAGGCTTTCTCTATCCCTCAATTACTTACTTTTAACTGATGCAGGAGAACCAGAGCATTTCAATGAAGCAATGTAGGTGAAGAACTCTGACAAGTGGAAGTTGGCCATGAAAGAAGAGATGAATTCTCTTCATAAGAATGAAACATGGACACTCACAGAGTTACCAAAGGAAAAGAAGGCATCGCAGAACAAGTGGGTGTACAGGGTCAAAGAAGAGCATGATGGTAAGAAGAGATACAAAGCACGATTAATAGTAAAAGGCTTTCAGCAGAAAGAAGGAATTGACTACACCGAGATATTCTCTCCTGTAGTCAAATTAACTACTATCAGGTTGGTGCTAAATATCGTAGCTGCAGAAAATTTGCAATTGGAGCAACTAGATGTCAAAACTGTATTCTTACATGGTAGCCTAGAGGAAGACATCTACATGAAGCAACCTGAAGGTTTTCAAGTCCCTGGTAAAGAAAATTTTGTGTGCAGGTTGAAGAAAAGTTTGTATGGTCTGAAACAGGCTCCTAGAAAATGGTACAAGAAATTTGATGGATTCATGCATAACAATGGGTTCAAAAGATGCCAGATGGACCATTGTTGCTATATCAAAAATCTTGATGAATCCTATATCATTTTTCTCTTGTATGTTGACGATATGCTAATTGCAGGATTTAGCATAGATGAGATCAACACGGTTAAGCAACAGTTGGCGGAGAAGTTTGAAATGAAGGACTTAGGACCAGCTAAGCAAATGCTTGGAATGAGGATTAGCACAAATAGGTCTGAAGGAACCTTACAACTATCTCAAGAAAAGTACATACAGAAGGTACTTAGCAGGTTCAGTCTTCATGACGCAAAGACTAGAAGCACTCCACTAGGAAGCCACCTCAATCTATCTAAGGAGTAATCACCAAAGACAGATGAAGAAAGGAGATACATGTCGAAGGTACTGTATGCTTCAGCAGTAGGAATCTTGATGTACGCTATGCTGTGTACCAGACCCGACATAGCCTATGCATTTGGAGTTGTCGGCAGATACATGTCAAACTTAAGAAAAGAGCATTGGGAAGGGGTAAAATGGATCTTGAGATACCTCAAAGGCACTTCAGGTATAACACTTTGTTTCAAAAGGAGCAATATTATCTTACAAGGGTTTTCCGATGCAAACCTAGGTGGTTATCTGGATAGTCGAAAAAGTACCACAGGATATGTGTTTACTTTGGGTGGTACTGCTGTTAATTGGATGTCCAGACTTTAGAAAAGTGTTTCTCTATCCACCACTGAAGCAGAATACATGGCAATATCAGAAGCTGCAAAAGAGATGATTTGGCTCAAGAACTTTCTGGAAGAGTTAGGTAAAAAGCAGGACGATTGTGCACTCTTCAATGATAGCCAAAGTGCAATTCATCTTGCCAAGAATCCAGTGTTTCATGCAAGATCAAAGCATATCCAGCTAAGGTATCATCATATCCGAGAGTTGATAAATGATGGAACTCTCTCGCTAAAGAAGATACCAGGATCGAAGAACCCTGCAGACATGCTGACCAAAGCAGTTGGAGTTGATAAGCTGAGGTTGTGCATTGCCTCAGTTAGCCTTCAAGACTAGTGAAGTAGAGGCGCCACACAGAGAGAATATGTAATTATTTTTCTTTTCTTTGATGTACATGGGTTTGAGGGAGAGATTGATGGGAAACAAAAGACAAACCCATGTGAGGAATTAAATGTGAAAGGAAAGAAAGAGAAAAAGAAAAGAGACAAAAAAGGCTGCAGATAGTAACTTTGACAAAAGGAAGAATGTGAAAGAAAGAAAACGTGCAATTATTAGGTATTGCACTACGGCGCAGAAGAAACAATTCAGTGTATTCACATTCCTATATTTTACCTATAAATAGGGAGGACTGGCATCAGTTGTAATTCATCCCCTCATAACTTTCTCTTCTTTCTCTCAGTGAAATAAAACATTCTCTGTGTGGCTGCAGACGTAGGCAAAAATTGTCGAACCACGTAAATCTTGTGTCTTGTTTTTTCTTGTGAATTTTATTATTTTTACCATTTAAGTATTTTTCCTTTCCACTAGCCTAGCACTCTTCCCAACAAGTCAAGCCTTCAACTGGTGGCACCATAGAGTCTTTTGTTACTGCGGGTACCAGTTCCCATTATTGTAGCATATTGTTTGTATATACACATAATTATACACAATCTCGGTCAATGTTAGCGGGTGTTGTGGCACCCCCTCGGCCCTATGTAGATCTGCCCCTGATTGTTTAGAGCTAAAAATCTTGATTAGAAAGGTTGATCACAAAATGGAGTAAAGTAGAGGTAAAATATGAAAACTTGAACACTAAAGAAAGTTGTGTGGAGTTACAAGCAGCAGGGGGTAGGTGGGTTGTTAGAAAAAGAAATGGAGAATTGATTACGGCCTTCGCCTATGCTGTTCAATTCTTAACTAACTACTTCAGTGAGTTACAAACAGCTTTGATTGCGGTTAGTTCATGCCGCGAGCAACAATTCAGCCACATGATCTTAAAGCTAGATTCTTTATCGGTGGTGGACATCATTATGGGAAAACTGAGTATAAGCCACCATAGAGGCTAAAAAGAAATGTTGAACTGGTTCAAAAGAAGGTGCAACAAAGAGGAATTAATGTTGAACAATGCTATATGGAAGGAAATGAGGTAGCATATCATATGCCTTGGCAAAGTATGCTATTATACTTTAAGAAAGAAAACTTTAATTTCAGGCAGGAATCTGAACATTGTATTGAGGTTCGAGCACCATTAAGGATGGATAGATTGTAATTACCATCCTTCTAGATGAGGACAACGGAGCATATAGAGGCTGGTACTTTGAAGCATCATGATTAGTTGACCAATAAAATTCTCAACCGAAGTCTTTTAAGAAAGGAAAGTACTACAGTTTGCTCGTAACCACAGTTAAGCTGTTGGATCAAAAAGTGGAAATGTATGGATATCTGATCCATTTTGCTATCTTTTGCTTTTCTTGGTGGAGGTCAAGCTCAACATCCTTAATGATGTAATTTGTTGTCTATTCAATAAAGAACAATTTCTTTTTTTTAAAAAAAATTAGCAAAGAGGAGTGTCCAATTCATATACATTCTTTGTGTCACACATTACAAAGTATGAGCGTCTTTACTTTACAGTGTTG
Source organism: Petunia axillaris subsp. axillaris (assembly GCA_029990575.1). NCBI lineage: Eukaryota > Viridiplantae > Streptophyta > Magnoliopsida > Solanales > Solanaceae > Petunia > Petunia axillaris. Next base: position 1,855,357 of record JARKNS010000001.1, on the reverse strand, counting down.
GTGGAGAACAAAATATTCAAAAATGAATCACTCTTATGTAATTTTTTCTCAGTTAATATATTCACAAAGGTCACGTCAAAAATAGAAAATTATGACACATCATATATATGTGAACAAATTTATCGTGTAAACCCTATATTCTTAGCTGGAAAATATGATATGTGAAGGATGCAAATAGAGAAAGTGAACTTTATTACTGAATTAGCTACAAATAAGAAACATCATTGATAAGTTGGTATTTTACCACTTTTTACATGCTCTTTACTTGAGTTTCGTTGTGATTAATGGATAAAAATAGTGTATATATTATGTTTTATTGCATATTCTAGGTTGTGTATATTCCAGAAGTGATTGAAAGAAAACAAGTGAAAAAGGAACAAATTTGAAGATTAAAGGAAAGTGCAGAGCTCATTCCCTAGAGGGTAACTGTTTGCTGGGACATACGATGCAAATCACAAGAATAGTGAAAATCAGGAAGTGGCTAGCGGGTCACAAATTCAGCAGAGAAGTGGCTATTCGTCAAATAATGACTAAGCTCAACAACGAATAAGTGACTATCGGTAAAGATTCGGTGTCAGGGTGGCTATGGAACTGGTAAAGATTCGGTATCAGGGTGGCTATGGAACGAAAAATCAGAGCTTTCTTAATTAGAGATAATTTTGGAAAGACATGGTATTTTATTGGAGAACATATAAATAGTTAGGAGTTTTCATTTTTACATTATCTTTGGCCACTTTTTCAAGCTTGGGAGCAAGGATTCATCAACAAACCTTGAAGATTGAAGATTGTGTACACATTAAATGAGCAATTCTTTATTTCTTTTATTTGTATTGCTAAATTGGTTATTTGATGTTAGTAATGGACATGATTTTGTGAATATATTTCATGATTACGTTTTCATATTAATGGGTTTTAATTATCTAGCTTCTATCACTTTAACTTCTTAATTTTGGTGCTCGCGACACTAGAAGTACATGCCTATTTAACTAGTTAAAGACTCGAGAGAGATTGACTAGCTTAAGATAATAGGCTAGCAAGGATTTGGATCTTGTTGGCTAAATTTGACCCATCTAGAAGAGGATATACTCGGGAGAGCTCCTCTTTCCTTGGGTCAATGAGTTAGTACTTTATGCGCCAAGCTATGTCCCTGGCGAGCGTAGCGAGGTAAACCTCTCTTAGGTATGACGGATTCTAGAGGTTACCTTAAATTGACTCGACCATAATATATAAACCCCGTACAATATTTGCATCCTAGGCTCCAAATTTGTCTTCCCCTGTTTGTTAGAAAGTCATTGATCACATTTACATGCTTTTTTTTAGTGTAGTTAGTAGTTGTTAGTATAGTTTCATCACTTTATTATCCTTGTTTGGCTTAATTCAATAAGTTTAATTCATCCATTACCTTAATCATACCATATTGTTCCTTGTAGATTCGACCCCGACGCCAAACTGGGTATTATTATTGCGAAGACCGTTTTATATCCCATTAGAGGTATAAGTTGAGCGTTTTCAATTATATGCTAATTTAACAGATTCAATAATGACAATTAACTAATCAACAAATTTCCTAATTAGTATTTAGTTAACTAATTAACTTGTCTAGTTCTAGCTAAGTTAAAACCTCTAGCTGGATTATGTAACAGCTTCTCCAATACTCCCTCTTAAATTTGATTGGTGCAAAGATGTTGATCACTCCCCGTTTAGACACTAAGCTCATGTTTGGACATAGAATTTGGGAGCACTTTTTCAAATATTTTTTCAAAACTTTGTTTGTTCATGGAATTTGTACAATTCTTGAAAACCAAATTTTCAAAGTCCAAAAATTGGTTTGAGAAAACTAAGCTCATGTTTTCCAAGTGAGATGTATGTCCAAATACGACTTCAAGTTTTCAAAATTATTTTTCAACTCAACTTCAAAAACTCATGTTTTCAAGTTTCAACCAAATCTATATCCAAACGCTAGCTAAGTGCTTATGTTGTTCTCTAGGTAATGTCTTGACCAAGATAGTTGCATGTTGATTTTTTGAAACACATAATGTCTTTACCATTTCTAGCTGGATTTTTTTCTTATAAAATGGCAGTTGATTTCAATATGTTTGTCTCTTTCATGATAGATTGTATTAGCTACTATTTGTAATGTTATGTTATTATTACAATGCACACAATTCATGTATGAGTCTAAAACTTGACCACAGGGAAAAACAGTTAAATTTGTATGAAGAGTCACATACATTAATGCAATATCAAAGAAGACAAAGTAGGGTTAGCGTTGTATTGCTTGAACATAAAAGAAACGAAGTAAGATTTTAATCGAATTCCACGGCGAGAATTACAATGGGGTGATAATTGGGGTATTTAGTGGCTAGCCTTTACAATCTCAACTCTAGTATAATACTTTTACGTAAGGCCTAAGGACCACTTATATGAGGCGGCTGCCCAAATTATCATACCCTAGATGTAGTAGCGCGCCTGTTGGTCCTGCATCTGTGCAACTCGTGCGGCCGTGGCTGATGAAGCTGACGTGCGCCCCTTTCGATTCATTGCGTCCATTGTCCCTGGGTTGTTCTGCATGGGCCAACGGGCCTTCCAATACATTAATTATAGGTGACATATTTTATACCCACATAATTCAACGGATAGTTCTAGTCTCACTCCTAGTTATTTGAATGATCTCGCTATCCACACTAGCTCAAACACTACAGCTACCGTACTTCTATATTTTACCTCAATATACCTCCTTGACATAGTGTTTTGTATTTTAACTTTCATTATATTAGTGATCCACCATATTTCACTATAAACCCTAACACTGAATTTTCGGTGTTTAGACATGATGCCCACTACTCATGATAATTCCCAACCCAGGATATCATTTAAAATATCCTACTATCCTAAAAGTTGTTTCGAACATGATCTCTTAGGTATCTGTAGGGACCGACTTAAGGCCTGAACTACATATGTATCAATCATTGATATTTTTTTTTAAACTTTTTTCCTCATGTGAGTTCATTAATTTCTTTTGTTGTGAACTTGTTATTGCAATCTATATGTGTCTTTGCTGGTTTTATTGAACTTGATCCCAAATTATATGAGTTCTACTGCATATTATCTTTGGTTCATGAGTAATCCTCTTTATGATATGTTGAACTCCAATCCTAGAGAATATCTTAATTCTACCAACTCTTGATGCAGTAGTTATTCTTTGTTACTTCAATTAACAGAAGATCATTTCCAGTTACTAACATGTTATCTACATAGACCAAATTGTTGTAATGCTACTATATTTTCTTCTGCAACAGTGTATAATCTAGATAACTTTGACTTGGATATAGCCAATTTGATCAAGGCTTCTTTAAACTTCAGATTCCATTATCTATTTACTTGTTTCAATCCATATCGGGATTTACTAAGTTAGCATATAACTTTATGATCTCCCTGGCTTGTAAAACCTTTTGGTAACTCCTCATACACTTTATCATGCAAATCACCTTGTAAGAGACATCGTAAACATTCATTTGATGGATATTCCATCCCTTAGTTGCTGCTATTTGAGATGACAACCTAACATAATTATTTAAGTACATGAGAAATTGTTTCATGGTATTCTAGGCATTTGACTATAACCTTTGTTGCCATCTAGCCTTGAACCTTTATATATCACTATTAAATTTATACAATATCTTGTAAATCTATCTACATCCAATTGAATATTTTCCATGGTGTAGCTTCACCAGCTTCCAAGGTCTTGTTTTCCTCCAAGGCTTGGATCCTATCCTTTATAACATCTACTCTTCTAGGGTCCTTGCTAGCCTCAACTCGGCTTTGTAGTTGTAGAAAAAGTTCTAAGGTACTTCTGATACCATGTGTTCAAGCCATTATAAGTGGCTGGTTGACATATTGAGTATAAGTTATCAGGTGGTCTAGCTGTAATAGCTATAATATAGTCTGTCATCCAAATTGGTGTCATCTTCTTTCTATTAGATTGTGTGGCTCTTACCTTAGTTCCTCTTTGAGAGCTCTGGACGACCATATGTGTATTGAACTGGCTCTGCAGTCATCTATTTTCCACCTTGGCCTTCATCACTTTTACTAATGAGTCACGCTAAAGCCAAAACTTAATAATATACCATAAATATTTAATAAATTCATGTATACTTCTATTTGAAGATCATTTTCTAACTGTTTTGTGATGTGAAACTATAAATTTTAATATTTTTTAATGGATAAATATGTACGGTTTATCCATACAATCAATTGTCACGACATTAGTAATATGGTTAATTTTCTTTTAAGTTTTTTTTTTTTTTTAAATTTTTTTAATAAAATTATCAAGCTTTTCATAGTAAAACTTTGTCTAGTATTTTAGAGCTCTAAATTAAACTTATACATGTCGATAATTTTTTTTACTATTAGAATCAATGTAGCATATCAAAACAAATGATTAACAATTTGTTCATTTAAAAGAAACCTTATTAATATAAATAAATATACCTAACAGTAAAATTTTAGGCGGCCTCTAACTCTCCGGGGCCTAAAGCAGAAGCTTAAGTGTCCTTACTCTTAAGTCATCCATGATCTATAAAATAATCTCAACCCTGCTAGAATGTGTATACCTTTATGCGTCTTGACTTCACAACGAGCTTATGAGCCAGATGTTGCATGATGCTATTGCTAAGAGAATCCAAGGGAAAATAGCCCAAATGATTAAATACAAATTTCCAAGATGTCCCCTTTTCGCTGGCATCCTTCAAGGCCTTTTCAAAACAAAAGGACTCAGTAGCATGTAAAAATGTCTTGACAAAGAAAATGTGTACAGTTGTGAAAAACCCGCAGTTATAGCATGAAATCATTGTATCGATAATTCAAGATGATATCTATACTTAGAAGTCAAAACTTGACAACGTAAGAAGGGCTCAAAAATTGGGGAACTGTTGCAGTAACTTGTCCACGCTTGCCATGCAACACCATTTTTACAACATCGAGACAACCCATGGATGCTTCGGTATGAAACATAAATAGTTTATGATAAATGCATTCACAAATTGTCTTCCAAACAATATATAAAAAAAAGGCTTGAGAAAGATTATAGCTCCACATAATAGATGGGTTCCATAAGCTTGGGTGTCGCCATAAAAAAAGTAGAGTGGGCTACACATCATACAGTTCTTGTAATCTCAGCCCTTTCACTATGCAGTAGCTCGGGTACAATCATTTCAGCAACTATTCTAAATTTAACATTTCTAATAGTCTCACTACCGATGGGTCCTTCCATAGTTCTCCATTCAAACTTATTGAGAAATTTTATTAGTCAAATAATTGATGGCATGACGAAACCACAAAACTTACCCATCAATAATAGAATCTTTAGCGATATTTAACAAGCTCTTGTCCACTTCACTTGAGAGTATCATACAATAAGATTTCAGGTCCCTGCAAATACATTTGAAGAGTCAAAACATAAAAATGATAATAGTAATATGTTATAAAATCAAGTGCCTATGCTACTAGAAATCGATCTGCTGCTCATTAGGTTCAAATGCATGAATAGATATTGTAGCAGGCGAACCCTAGTAATATTTGTTTTTGCAAAAGAGATCAAGTTTCTCTTAAGGCCAATTAAATAATTACTACAATTTTCAATGTCTTCAGTAAGTTCACTCTCCAATGCTTCAACAATCTACAAGTATATGATGGTTCATGCTTTCAAGAGAATGCGACGCGTGATATATTGTTAAAATATAGACATTCATAGAGTTGAATCTGAAAATATTTTATAAAAGTTATGAATATAAACGTGCCCATGCATGTTGGATAAAACTATAATTCACCTAAAAGAAAGGTTTCGAAGGAAAATATAATGAATGAATATCATTATGTGGCTGAATGAGCAGGGTTTGTACTACACAAATATAAGCATAGTGGGATCACACACATGCCACAATAACTCAAAAGTTTGTTGATTCAAAAGCTCATGTATGTTGTATTAGTTGGCATGGCTGATTTTATCTCCCTAGTTCATGTATGTATTGTGAAGAATCGGGGATCTTCAAAAAATTCTCTTTGTGATGTTTGTTCTCATGATAAATTGATTATTAGATCTATTAAAATTATAATTGCGTTTCTTCTATTTATAGATGTATAAGAGATGAATATGAGCCCGTTCACTTTCCATGTGGATTATCTAGTTATTATATGATTTTAAATAGATGCATATATAAGATGGTCATGAGTGTGTTTATTCTCAACCCGCAATGATACTTGCGAGGTTAATTATTTTCTCAAATATTTGATTAAGAGCACAATATCCAGATTACTGGAACATACAATTTGTCTTGATAATGATGGTTTGCATCAAAGCTGGTTTAGCATATTTATACATTGAAAGCGTCAATTAATAGCTTAACCATGCAGATGAGAACAAAGCTATCTAAATAGGTATGAAATACAATATATCTAAAAAGAGAAATTGTACACATCAGGCAAACAAATGGATTCGCCTATCATAATTGGTTCAAAGTCAATAACCAAATATTTTTCATCTAACAATTTTGATGTGTGATGCATTGTCAATTGTTCTATCACAACGCAAAAAGAGGGATCCTCCAAAGAAGATTTATGGTGAATGTCAGTCTTTCCTAAAATAAGGGAGATAATTGTATTGGATAAAAACTGACGTCACTCAAAAAGGTGACACATGTCTGCCGCGTGGTACGGGCAGAGGTTTTTCCGGACAGACATCTAACGGACAGGTGACTCGCCAGACGGTTACCACGAGCAGACCCAGAGCAGAAACGAAACGCTTCCCAAATCAGCGCAATTTGAATAAGCGGTTATCTAATCGTACGCGATTGCTTAATGAATGGTCATGAAGGCAACGGTTACACACCCAGCGGTTACAAACCCAACGGATGCCTAGCAGATCTATAAATAGCACTCGTTCTAAATCATTGTAACAAAATTCTCTTATCTATCTGCAATATCAATAAAATACTCTCTTTACTCTAGCTCAATATTGTTCTCCATTTACATTTGTTGGATACTTTTCTCTCAAGGCTTCAAGCATAATCAGTAACAAGGAATCCTCAGTGGGATCAAGTGACCCGACACAGTTCCTTCTATCTATTTTATTCACGCTTTAATCTTATTTATCTTCGATTATCTCGTATTATCTCTACATCATTATTTATTGTCATCGCATCTCCATTAGAAATCGTGCATATATTCATAATCTGGTAATTAGTGCAATTCCGTATTTAATTTGGTCAAACTCTTAATCTAAACTATTGATCGTGACTTCGCAAATACAAATTTAATTGTTAATTGGCCTAAAATCGGATCTAGATAAACAATTTGGCGACCACAATGGGAGCCGGTCAATAGCCTCTATAGGTTAATAGTTTGTCTTTTCCCTGCATTGTATTCTTTTCTGTCGATGCTTTATTTGCAATTAACATGGCAGAAAGCGACTCTAAACGGACTGTGGCGGACAACGGTCAAGAACGTGCCCCTCAGAACAGCCCTAATTACTCTCCAAACTACTCATTTGACGGGCAAGAACGTTCTTCCCAAGGACCCAGAAGACAACAACACAGGCGTGGACAATATCGGAGCATAACCCCGCCTAGAAGACGACGACACAAGAGTCTCTCCCCTGACCAAAGGAATATCCAAGAGACAATTTTTGAATTTATGCAGCAACAGACGGAGGTCAACAGAGGAATCAATGAGGCGATCAAATCTCTTCGAGGGCAAATCCCTCCGGTTACGAGAACTGATCCTGCAGCCCAAGGTCGAGATGTTCCTTCTTCACACACTTCAAGGCAAGATGGACAACGAAATGCGGCCAACAACGGAGGAACCATGGATCCGATGACCCAAGCAAACCAAAATCAGAACGGAGGATCTGTGGTGTGGTATCCACTGAGATGAACGTCATCATGGAGGCACTCGCCAAGCAATTCAAAGAGAGTCAAGAAGCGCTTCAAAAATCTCTCAACGAGAGGATTGACCAGATACCAGGCGCTCCACCCACATTAAAGAAGGTCGACGTTCAACACTATTCGCAAAGGCCTTGGAAGAAGGAAGCATCACCAAAGGCGATACCAAAAACATTCAAGATGCCAAACATTCCGAGATATCGTGGGACTTCTGACCCCAATGATCATCTCATGATGTTTAGTAATTTTATAAAGACAAGTGATCTCACTGACGAGGAGATCGAATCGATCTAATTGAAGAAATTCGTGGAGACCCTAGCAGATGGAGCTATACGATGGTACTCAATGTTGCCACCAAACTCCATTGGGTCCTTCGCAGAGATGGCTGAACTGTTCGTGAAAGCCCACACAGGCGCCCAGAAGACGGAAACTCGCGTGGAGGATATTTACGAGATCAAGCAAAAGCCCGGAGAGTCTCTCCGAAGATATGTGGCCGTTTTCAACGGGAACACAAGTTGTTACCCAAGGTACCGGACAGATGGGCGGCCATTGCATTCACAAAAAGTTTGGATGTCAAAAGCTCAGAGGCTACGTGCAGGCTATACGAGTCTCTTCGTGAATTCCCAACAGCCGATTGGTCGGATGTCTACAATCGCTACAATTCCAAGGTATGCATTGATGAAGACAAGCTGATAGGAACCAGTGCCCATGAAAGGAACCAATCTTGAAGCGGTGGCTCTAGCGGGAAGATGGAGTCGGAAAGGTCAAATGCGCGTTATGAACCGTATCCTGACCAGTCACGCAACAACTCCAAAGGACACAGCCGCAGCAATAAAGGGCTATCACGGGGAGACGATTCAGAATCAAGTGCTCGTGGAGCCCCAGGTCTACCAAACTTCAACGTAGAAATGACCGAAATGATTGCAGCCCTCAAAGACATGGGCGAAAAGGTCAAGTGGCCAAAGGATATGAAAACCGACCCAGGTAAGAGGAGTCAGGACCTATGGTGCTAATTTCATCACGACCACGGTCACACCACTGAAGATTGCAAGGCCTTAAGGTACGAGGTCGCACATCTATTGAAACATGAGTTCTTGAAGGAGCTTCTAACGAGAAGGGAAAGCAAACTCATGCGAGGGCTCAACAGAATAAATCTGGCCCCCACGGGCATCTTCCCCGAAGATGACAGTCAACGTTATCTCGGGCGGGATCGAAGTTGACTCCGTTGTTTTCACAGCGAAGAAGTACGCAAAGATCTCTATTACAAAGACCAAGCGTCCACGGCCAGAAGAAACAATAACATTTGATGATTCGGACACGGAAGGCTTGCAGTTCCCGCATATTGACGCACTAGTCATAACATTGTGCGTGGCCGAGTATGATATCAAAAGAGTGCTCGTTGATGCGGGCAGCTCTGTGAACATCATTCAGTCACGCGTCATCAAGGAGATGCAGCTAATGGAGAAGATCGTGCCAGTACCATGAGTTCTCTCCCGCTTCAACAACTCAAGCGAGAAGACCCTTGGTGTGATCACTCTCACAACTCTTGTCGAGGGGGTGGCAAAGGAAACAGCGTTCCATGTTATCAACGGAGATATGGCCTACAACATTATCCTTGGAAGACCTTGGGTCCATGATATGCAGGTTGTTCCCTCCATATATCATCAAGTATTGAAATTCCCATCAGAATGGGGAGTACATGAGGTACGAGGAGAGCAACGCTTTGCTCGAGACTGCTATTTGGTGGCGCTCAAGCTGCCCGAAGAAAGCAAATAGCAATTACAGCAACCGGGATCCGACGGGGCAAATGGAGAAGCAGAGGCACGGGAAAGTTACACACCGAACGTGGAAGCTTTGGAGCCAGAGGAGCTATTCGTGGACATGCCGGAACGGAAGGTCTACCTGGGGACAGAGTTAAATGAACGTCTACGAGGAGACATCCTACAATTCCTCAAGGAACGGCATACGATGTTCGCTTGGTCACATGAAGACATGACAGGTATTTCTTCAGAAATTATCTCTCAAAAGCTGAATGTCGACCCATACCACCACTCGGTGAAGCAGAAAAAGCGCCAACAGGGAGCTTTTCGGAATCAAATCATAAATGATGAGGTTGATCGACTGCTGAAGATTGGATCTGTATGCGAAGTGAAGTATCCAGACTGGTTGGCCAACGTAGTCGTTGTGGCTATGAAAAACGGGAAGTGGCGAGTTTGCATTGACTTCACTGATTTAAACAAAGCCTGTCCGAAGGATTCATATTCTCTTCCCCGGATAGATCAGTTGATTGACGCAACCACCGGACACGAGGTGCTCACCTTCCTTGATGCATATTCAGGGTATAATAAAATATTGATGGATCCCAATGACCAGGAGAAAACGTCGTTCATAACGTGCAGAGGTACGTATTACTATAAAGTTATGCCATTTGGATTAAAAAAATGCAGGTGCAACGTATCAGCGATTGGTCAATCGTATGTACCATGATCAAATCGGGAAGACCATGGAAGTGTATATCGATGACATACTGATCAAGTCAAAACGGGCAGAAGATCATCTAGCACACTTGAAGGAAGCTTTCCAAATACTCAACCAATACAACATGAAGCTTAATCCAGAGAAGTGCGCGTTCGGGGTAGGTTCAGGAAAATTTCTGGGCTTCATCGTCTCTCAACGAGGAATTGAAGTCAATCCCGCTCAAATCAAGGCGATTGAGTCAATTCCAGACGTGCTCCATAACCGGAAGGACGTCATGAAACTAACCGGAACGGTGGCAGCCTTGTGCAGGTTTATATCCCCCTCATCTGACCGGTGCAAAAGTTTCTTCGATGTCCTGAAGCAGAACAAGGAATTCGAATGGACCCCAGAATGTCAACAAGCGCTGAGGGATCTGAAGAAATATCTGTCCAATCCACCACTACTCTCTACACCTCAACACGAGGAGCAGTTGTTGATCTACCTTGCAGCCTCAGAGTCTTCGGTAAGCGCAGTCTTGGTTCGAGAAGAAAAAGGTAAGCAACTTCCATTTATTACATTAGCAAAGCTCTAATTGATGCAGAAACACGTTACCAACCCTTAGAGAAATTGGCTTTAGCGCTAGTAACTGCTGCCCGTAAACTACGTCCTTATTTTTAGTGTCATTCAATAGATGTAGTTACAACCTTTCCTTTGCGCAATGTTTTGCATAAACCCGAATTTTCGGGAAGGTTAGTTAAATGGGCTGTTGAATTAAGTGAATTCGATATTACCTACCAGCCTAGGGTAGCAATAAAATCACAAGCCCTAGCAGACTTCGTAGCAGATTTTAGCGCTAATATATATCCTGAAGCAGAAAAAGATGCAATCCTTTATGCAGGGCAGGCCCCTGGCGCGTGGACCCTATACACCGATGGCTCCTCGAGCGTCAAAGGGTCCGGTCTTGGACTGGTTCTTATCACCCCATCCGGAGAGACCGTCAGGCAGGCCATCAAATGCCCGTTTATTACTAACGATGAGGTCGAATATGAGGCCGTAATTGCAGGATTGGAGTTAGCCCGAAGCTATGGAGCAAACATAATCAAACTCAAGAGTGACTCTCAAATAGTAGTCAACCAAGTGACCGGAAGTTTCATTGCACGAGAATCCAGAATGTAAGTGTACCTTGCCCGTGTGAAAGAACTCCTGGCCCAGTTCGACGAATGGGAAGCGCTCCAAATCCCACGAGAAGAGAACCATGAGGCAGATGCTCTAGCAAATCTGGGGTCAGTAGCAAAAATTAGAGCGGCCAGCTCCTCGGCTGTCGTTCAACTACTCTGCACGACCATAGATCGAGAAAAGTTTGAAGTTAATGCTATAAACGCAACTTGGGACTGGCGGAATGAAATCACGAACTATATTCTTCACGGAACTCTGCCTGATGACGCGAAAGCCGCTCGCAAACTCTGAATAAAAGCTGCTCGGTATATGATCATCAACGACGATCTTTACCGCAAGATGTTCGCAGGGCCCTTTCAAAGTGCCTAGGACCAAACCAAATCAACTATGTGATGCGAGAGGTCCACGAAGGCTGTTGTGGTAATTATTCTGGGGGCAAAGCATTAACACGCAAGTTGATCCGCGCAGGGTATTATTGGGATAAGATGGAGAAGGACGCAAATGATTTCATTAGGAAATGTGATAAATGTCAAAGGTTTGCGCATCTTCTCCATCAACCAGCAGAACTGCTCCATTCAATAATCTCCTCGTGGCCATTCTTGAAATGGGGAGTGGACATAGTTGGTCCTCTCCCCCGCTGCGCCAAGAGGAGTACGTTTCTTGCTAGTCATCACCGATTACTTCACCAAATGGGTCGAAGCGGCAGCATATGCAAAGATACGGCAAACAGAGGTCATTGACTTCCTTTGGCGATATGTCGTGTGTCGCTTTGGAGCACCTAAGGAAATAGTCATGGATAACGGCCCGCAGTTCATCGGCCAGAAAGTGACTAGGTTTCTCGACGACTTACACATCAAAAGGATTACTTCTTCCCCATACCATCCAGTTGCCAATGGACAAGCAGAGTCAACAAACAAAATAATCTTTGAATCTCTCAAGAAACGCCTCGAGCAAGCCAAGGGGTGTTGGATAGAGGAGCTGCCCGGTGTGCTATGGGCTTATCGCACGACAATAAAGATGAGTACCGGAGAGACACCTTACTCATTGGTATACGGTGCAGATGCCCTAATCCCAGTCGAAATCGGAGAGCCAAGCCTACGGTATGCATATGCTACCGAAGAATCCAACTCGATCTCTTCGAGGAATTGGATTTCCTCGAAGAACGACGGGAACTAGCACTTGTACGAGTAGTCGCCCAGAAGGAACGAATCGAACAATACTATAATCGGGGACTACGCATACGGAGTTTCCAAGTTGGAGATTTTGTGTTAACAAAAGTGTCTCAGAACACACAGGAAGCAAATTCAGGGAAACTAGGCCCTAATTGGGAAGGCCTCTACAAGGTAGTCGCATCAGTCGGCAAAGGATCTTATCGCTTGGCACGACCAGATGGCTCAATTGTCCCAAATAATTGGAACGTGGTTCACCTCAAAAGGTATCACTTCTGAATGGTAAAACGGTCAGTTATTCTCTTCCTACCTTTTGCTTTTATGACATTCCTACTTTCATTATATTTCTCCTACATGGTACTAACGGCCTAAACAAGGCCAGATCCGTTTAGCTCAACTGGTAGAGCTCGAAGTTCTTCAACTTTGCGGCTGTGGGTTCGAATCCCACAACGGACACACTCCTCGTTTGGTTATATGTGTTCTTTTATCTACGACCAGCCTTAACTCTTTTTCTGTTACAACTTCCCATGTTTCAACATAAAAATAAGGAGGGTGGTAAGAGGCCCATGTAGGCCAGATAAGACCTTCTTAAAGGCAAAAGACCTTGTGAAAAGGCGAGTTTTCAAAAATTTTTATGTGACAAGCTTCCACGAAAATAAGAGAAGCCGTTCACGAGGCCAGCGACTCGGCCAGAGTTAAACTATAAATTTTCTGCAACGACTTTTAACTATCAAAACAATAAGCAAAGTTGTTCGCAAGGCCAATGATTCGGGCAGAACCTATTGACCATGACTCGGTCAGAATAAAACATCTGCGCAGATCATTCACAACTTATGACCTCTTCCTTGGGAAAGGCTAAGTTCATTCGGACAGACTTTTGAAGACCAGAACTTAGCAAAGTTCAAACTTCTTAAAAGCTCTTAGACAAAAGGCACGAAGGCCACAATACATCCAAACGAAAGATCAAAGATTCAGGCTATATACAGTCATTGAATTAAAAAAGGTATGAAAATATATACATTATCCTGACAAAACAATAAAATGCCGAAACGGCTGACAGAAGTTTTGTTGAGTGATCAAGGCCAAAGAAACCGGCCAAACAAGGATCAGAGAGTCCCTAAGAGACCTCTATCCACAACCAATCATCCGGCTCTCGCCGGATACACAAACCTACAACCTAATCAATTTGGAGGGCATTAAATCTGGGGACTATGACCAGAACCCGATGCACTAGCTCCATCGGCACTGTCCTCCTCACCCGAGCTCTCATCATCATCTTCATCTTCATCTGCTTTAGACTCTTCGGGAGAAAGGTTCAGAACTTGCCTCACCTCGCGAACGGTGCACTTTGTTTTCAGCATCACTTCCTCGACGTTGATCTGACCAGCGTGGACCTGCTCGAGCAATGTTCGCTTGGCCTCGAGTACAGCAAGCGAGACTGATCACGCAAGTTGGCCAGGTCCTTGGATAACGCGCCCTGAGCGCTCATCGACTGGGCAACTTGGTCTCTGGCGGCGTGCAGTTCAGCTCGGGCTTTAGTAGGCTCTTCCTTAGCCCTCAACAGGTCCATCTCTAATGATCTACGCTCATAGATTGCCCTATTCAGCGAAGATTTGCATTCTTCAAGCAGAGCCTCCAGGCCCCGAGCAGATTGTGCGAACCCTTCTTTCTCTTCAGAAATAAGGTCCTTCTCCTCGGTGAGTTCGTTAATCGGTTCAACTCGTTTGTTGTTGGTCTCAGTCAACCGGTTAACTTCACCCCCAAGGAAACCACACTTCTCTGCCAGAGCCTTATTCTCCTTCAGAGTCTCCAGCAGCTCTTTCTTCAGTTCGAGTACCTGATCGAGGTTGTTGATCCTGGAACGGAACATCAACTGGGTGGCCATCAGACTTGACTGAAAAAGCAAAGGAAATGAGGTTAGAAATGTGAACTCAAAACTACCTTCGACTCGAGAGAGTAGTAAAGCACTTACCCGGGCAGAATCGGCAGCAACAGCGAAGGCCAGGTCATCATCGCTCATCTCTCTCATCGTCCATTCTTCGTGGGGACGGATAAGCGATAAGACTGTTTTAGCCAGACTGCCCGGCCTGGTCACAAAGTTGACATTTAGGGCTAGCTTCATAGAACTTTCCCTCTCGCAGTACTTAGGCTCCCTTGCCTGCTCAGAGGGAAAATTCGGACCAAATTTGTAGCGCACTCCCCGAATGTCCTTTGCTTCAGTCAGATCACTGATGGTAGTCCGCCGAGTGAGCCTCGTCCTTAACATGTCAGAGTCATTCTCCACCCCAGGATCCTTTGTGTCGTATTCAAGTAAACAAACAGGCACCTCCCCCGCAGCGGCCACGTTCTCCAAATCCTCGAAGTAAAAAATACGAGGACCCTAGCCACCCTTTTGGGGGATCTCTTCCTTTTCTTCTTCCTCTTCTTCTTCATCTTCTTCTTCTTCTTCTTCTTCGCCAATCATTCTTTTCCCCTTATCTGCACAAGAAGGAGCTGCCTTCACCCCGTCATCAACTCTGGGACTCCCCTCCGGAGTACGGGCAGACTCCTCCTCGACTTTTCTCTTGTCCTTTCGAAGAAAGGGCTTCCTCACGAGGTTTTCAGTAGTCTCAGTTTCGGTATCTGAGACGTCGATTACCTCCTTGTCAAAGCCCTCTCCCCGTGCAGACTCGGGGACTTCAGCAAGAGTCTTGGCACTCTCCTTCTCAGGCTCAGGCACACCGGCGTCAGGTGGGGTCGCACCTCCAATGGCTGAGGTCTGCCCGGCAGCAACGGAAGCCTTACGAGCAGATTTCTTTCGTGCTCCGCCCTTACCTTGACCCTTCTTCTTCCTCTTCAAAGAGCTAATGCAACTAGACAAAAGCTCCTCGCCGCCTTCCCTCCTGCGCAGTGCCTCCGCTGAAGCTCTTATAGCTGCAACCTCAGCCTCAGGGTCAGCAGCAGGTGCTAACGGCACAGCCTGAGGGGAAGGGGCAGGGAAGTAGTCTCCTTGTGTGCCTAGACCTGCAAAAGGTGGAACAGTCAGATACAGCAAAGTCACAAAGAGAAAAAATAGCTGTAACAGCGAAAAATTCTCACCATGAGTCTTTGCGGTAAGATTCTTTTTCGTGGCAAAGTATGCCCATTCCCTCTGCTCAGCAGGGAACTTCTTCAGAATAGCCTCTACCTACTATGTCTGCTCGTTAACCGATATGAGCTCATCGTAGGGGAGCTTGGTGGCTGTAAGAAAGAATCAAAGGAATGAGTAAACAAAAAAGAGGAAGCATGAAAATATCAAAGGAAAACTCGGGGACTTACGCCTCTTATTCCAGATCTCGGGGAGAGGAGTCTTGGAGTTGAAGGACAATGCCTGGGTGCGCACAAATATGAACCGGTGCAACCAACCCCGGTCATTTGTATCCTCAGAACTGCGTACCAAGCCCTTGCTCCCACGTATTCTGGCGTTGACAAAACTATCCTTAAAAATTTATATGCTGTACAAAGAAATAAAATGCTCATATTCAAAAATTTGATCGGTTTCTCCCGCAAACCAATCCATAAGTGTTATTATCCTATACATACTGGGGCTCAATTGCCCCGGGCAGAGAAAATACTCCCTACAGAGCCTCTCGAGTACAGGATGTAGGGTTAACGTGCAGCCAACTGTAAATGGGTAGGTGGACATGGCCGTCCACACAGCCCTACGCGAGGTAATGTTCTCCGTTTCAGATACCGGCAAAAGGGGAACACTCGTGTCCCAATTGCAGTCCACTCTAACTCGGGGAATCATCTCCGATGTGATCTCAGACTTGAATCTGTACGCCGGTCATGCGCGTACATCTCCATAATTATTGAAGGCTTTGACATTGCAGTCTTTTTCAAGTTCAGCCCAATTCTTGGGGATAATCTCTGCAGCGGTGGCCTGAGTACCCCTAGGTCTGGGGGTAGCCGCAGAGGAATTACCGGCGACAGCATCCATGTTCATATTTTTCTTAGCCTTTGGAGACATGGTTAAAGAGGAATTGAAAAATTGGAAGCTTGAAGAAAATTCAAGGGTTCTTTTCAAGATTTGGAAGTTGTAGATTGAAAGCAAGTAAAAGGGTTAATATTCAGCAAACCTCTATTTATAGGAGTGAAAATCCGGCCCATCAAGTTCTCACAAGACACGTGTAGGTCATCAAAAGGGCCACGATCAGATCCAACCGTCAAAAGGGGAAGTAGGGTTCACCGAGTTTCGAAGCAGCATCATTGCCCTGAAGTGCAGCGGTCACCTCGCAACTGACAACAGGCATGTGCACGTGACTGAGGCGGTTAAAATCATTACTTTTACTATTGGGACGTGCAGTAGTCACTTTGAAGCTGACGGCGGACGTGCAGACGTGCCTGTTGCAGTTACTTTTTACATCGCGCATTTAATGCGCACGTCACTGAAACTTGTCATGTTGCTGGTGAAGTACGCACGTCACCGAGGTTCGTCATGTTGCAGATGAAGGATGGACTTTGCACATAAAATTTCACGCCAAAATTCACATCCACTCCTCGAGCAGAGTTTCTGCTCGAGGAGTGCGGGGACTATCTGTATTGGATAAAAACCGACGTCACTCAAAAAGGTAACACGTGTCTGCCGCGTGGCACGGGCAGAGGTTTCCCCGGATAGACATCTAACGGACAGGTGACTGGCCAGACGGTTACCACGAGCAGACCCAGAGCAGAAATGAAACGCTTCCCAAATCAGCGCGATTTGAATGAGCGGTTACCTAATCGTACACGATTGCTTAATGAATGGTCATGAAGGCAACGATTACACACCCAACGGTTATGTATCCAACGGATACATGCCCAGCGGTTACAAACCCAACCGATGCCTAGCAGATCTATAAATAGCACTCGTTCCGAATCATTGTAACAGACATTCTCTTATCTATCTGCAATATCAATAAAATACTCTCTTTACTCTTGCTCAATACTGTTCTCCATTTACATTTGTTGGATACTTTGCTCTCAGGGCTTCAAGTATAATCAGTAACAAGGAATCCTCACCGGGATCAAGTGACCAGACACAGTTCCTTCTATCTATTTTATTCACGCTTTAATCTTATTTATCTTCGATTATCTCGTATTATCTCTACATCATTATTTATTGTCATCACATCTCCATTAGAAATCGTGCATATATTCATAATCTAGTAATTAGTGCAATTCCGTATTTAATTTGGTCAAACTCTTAATCTAAACTATTGATCGTGACACCTCAAATACAAATTTAATTATTAATTGGCCTAAAATCGGATCTAGGTTAAACAATAATGATTAAAACCATCAAGGAATAACTTATATAAAGTGAATTGTCATGGGTGTAATCCTTATTTAAAAAATTATTCAAGTCATTGCCATACACATTTGTTGATCCAAAATTAAATGTCATATTTCAGCTACAAATAATCCAAATGGATTTGATGTCTTGGTAAGACATTCTGTTTATGAAAATGAGTTTAAGGCATGCCTGAAACATGGTAGTCATTCAGTTTCAAAATTTTAAAATCATCGAAAAATGAAAGGAGAAAATAATCAGGATGGTCGAATAAGGACAAGGCTATAAAAGAGTACATGACATAACACTTCATGAAACATCATTAGAAAAGATTCAGAAACTGAATATGAAGAGCTCAATAGTTGTTGCATGGGAATCGATATAAAATTATTATCGTCAATATCATGTGTGTGTGTGTGTGTGTATATATATATATATATATATATATATATATATATATATATATATATATATATATATATATATATATATATATATATATATATATATATATATATATATATATATTAAAGCTTAATATTATAAATAATTGTGAAGCTCTAGAGTTTAATTCTGTTAGGAATACATACATGAAATTACTGGCTCGGATGAATAGCACGCACAATTCAAGTAGAATCGGCTTCATTTGGAAAATGGTGAAGTTTCGAACCTATATCACCGAATACATGAAAGTGTAAATCTAGTTGAGTACAATTGAATATTATGTGAAATAAAATGAGAAAAATAAGTCGTTAAATTAAACGCATGACATGTGACATAAGAGTTTTTTTTCCAATGACCTAACATTGATTATATGAAAAAATAATCTTATGTGGTAGATACAAATATACAATCACCTTTAGATATATTAGAAGTTTGGTAGTCCAAGATAGCTTCGATATGTGTATAATAGATGTTGTTACACCCTATTTATATGGCTTATTGGTAAATGAAATATTTATGAAAAGTCTAGAAAAATTTAAAATGTCTGAGGCATATAAAGATTTCCATGAGTCTTGTTCAATATAGAATAAAAGACCCTTATACTGCTATTTATTTACTTATAGGGTTACAATAAGTCAAAATATCATTGCTATATCTTCAAATCATGAATAGAAATAGTCATTCGTGAAGCTAATCGAGAATGTGCATGAATGAGATCGATGACTCAACATGTTCTAGAACTGTATGGCCTTTATTTGAAGATAAAGATTCAAATAGTATTTTATGAAAATAACATTACATCAATGATTCATCTTAAATGAAGATATAACTAAAGGAGACAGAAGGAAGCTAAATTTATTTCAGTCATAATCTTTAAAAGAATGGGGAAATAAATATTCAACAATTCATTCTAGTGATAATTTGGCAGATCCGTTCACTAAGTCCAACCTCAACATTCATAGAACTGATATAGAATATTAGAATTTGATGTCTCAGAGATATTAAATGATGTGTTCATCAGGAGGAGTAAAATACACGTCGTATTATTTTTGTGAACCAAGATTTATATCCTATTGGATTTTTCTGGTAATATTTTTTATGGGGGACTTTTACACAAATACACAATATTACAAACTTATGCTACATAAAATAGCTATATTATTTTTCTTACATAATATAATTATATTTTTTACACTTTATAGAATATTATGGTATCTCACTAAATTGGGATTCATTCTATCTTCTTCTTCCTACAAACCCTAGCCACCACTATCTCATCCCTCCGCCGGCCCTTTGCCACTATTGTCTACTACTGCACCCAAAAAAACCACCAAAACATACATGTAGATACAAAGATATACACTTGTAGATATAAAGAAATATAAAATAATACATATTTATACAACGGTATACAATGTAACGATATACTAAAAAATACACTTATAGATACATAGAAACATGAAAGAATACATTGTTATATAAAGTTATACAAAATTATACAACGTTATACAAAGTCATACAAAGTTCTAAAAAATAAATATACGCAAAGAAATACAGTAGATATATAAAAATATAAATATATACATAATTATACATAAAAAATAAAGCTTAATTTGTTGGGCTAAAGAGACGAGATTGAGAAAATATAGTTTAAGAGTAAATAAAAGTCTGATAATGGAGAGAATTTAGGGAAAGTTAATTTAGGAGTGTCTTTTATGTTAGTAATTCTTCCATAATAAAAACCTATTTTTAAGAATTTTACTTTATTTGTTTAATCATCCTAAATAACTATGTTTTGTAGATAACCTGTTAGGATTTGTTATGTTTAATAATATTTTAAAAATATAGTTATGTTAGTGATATGAATCAAACAACAAGAAATGAAAATGACAAGGAAATTAGGAAGATAATTAAAGTAAGACCAACTTTGATTAATGAGAATTAAAGAAGCAAATTAGGAGGTGAGGCCTAATCACCCCCTTAAAATAATTAATAAAGAAACCTTAACTATTTGATCCTAAATTGAATCTAGTTCAATTGTAAATCAAGGACAAATGTGCTTAAGCAAACAAGCTTAGCCAATAAACTCACAATCATTAATATCATCAAAAGCTAACCCTAGTAAATAATGGATAAGGAGCTTATATAGTAGTTCTAAATTTGGCATACAATGCCCTAATTGCCCTTAAAGTGGGCTGAAGCAAAGTCACTAAATTTAAGATAGGGTTCTGGTTATTGCAACAGTGCTATCGCGCCAACACCTGCGTGATCACGCATTGTGAGCAACCAGAGCTTTGTGATCGCGGCTATGGTCACACGATCGCGAAGAGCATCTGTCTTTACCCCATTTCAGCTTCATGCGCGATCGCGTCTGATGACTCGCGATCGCGCTGAACATTTCTAGGACCTTGCGCGATCGCATTTACAGTCTCGCGATCGCGATGAACAAATTCCGATTCTGAGGCAGTGAGCTTGCAAACATGGCCTGAAGCCTCCAAAATCTGCCCCAACAACTCCAGTTTTGAGAAAGTGTCCTGCAACTGTTGCAACTCCCGTGCTTGGCTTCTTGTAAATAGTTTACTCATGAACCGGGATGCATCATTCTCCCCTTCTTGAAAAGAATTCGTCCACGAATTCGCTTGATCATCAACTTTGAAAGAAGACAAGTCGCACACATTAAAAGTGTTGTGCACTTGATAGTCACTTGGCAAATCAACCTTGTATGCATTGTCATTGAGGCGTTCAAGGATTTGAAACGGACCATCACCTCTTGACATCAACTTTCTTGTCCTCTTGCTAGGAAATCTATCCTTCCAGAAGTGAACCCAAACCCAATCTCCTGGTTCAAAGACGATCTTCTTTCTCCCCTTGTTAGCTTTTTTGGCAACTTCTTGATTCTTCTTTTCAAGTTGTTTCCTTACTTGTTCATGAAGTTTCTTCATTTCTTGAGCTCTCACCTTGGCATCTAAGCTTAAAACTACATCTCGAGATAAAGGCGTGAGATGCAAGGGGGTTAGGGGGTTAAAACCATACACAACCTCGAAAGGAGTCATGCAAGTAGAAGTATGCATGGTTCTATTATATGTAAATTCAATCAAAGATAAGTTATCTTCCCAAGAAACAAGCTTCCCCTTAACCAAACCTCTAAGCATGGCTCCTAAGGTTCTATTGACAACTTCGGTTTGGCCATCAGTTTGGAGATGGAAAGAAGTAGAGAACAACAACTTAGTGCCAAGTCTTCCACACAATTCCTTCCAAAAATGACTTAGGAATTTGGAATCCATATCACTAACAATAGTTTTAAGGACCCCATGCAATTTAAGTACATGCTCAATAAATAAATTGGCTACATGGGATGCATCATCAATTTTATGACAAGGAATGAAATGTGCCATTTTGGAAAATCTATCAACTACTACAAAGATGCTATCTTTTCCCCTTTTGGTCCTAGGCAATCTAAGCACAAAGTCCATAGAAATGTCAAGCCAAAGACATAATGGAATGAGGAGGCGTGAGTACAAACCATGTGGAAGTAGCTTCGACTTAGCTTGCTTACACTCCAAACATTGGCCACACACCCTTACAACATCCACCTTCATCCTAGGCCAATAAAATTGCTCCTTAAGAATCTCCATGGTCTTTCCCACTCCAAAATGCCCCATTAGTCCTCCACTATGTGCCTCCCTCACTAATAACTCCCTCCAAGATGAACTAGGCACACAACTTACCATTTCTAAACAAGAACCCTTCAAACTTGTGGAACCGCTTTTTCTCTACATCATCACTTGGTTCCTCCTCACCACACAATCTAGTTATTCTTTTTCCTCTTTCCTCCAACTCACAATTAGCATAAAGCTCCCCAAACTTTGGGTCATTGGCATACATCTCCTTCATGCTTTCAAAACCCATGAGCTTGGACCCCAAAGTATTCAACAACACTTGTCTTCTTGATTGAAGCACAAACTTTCTTGACAAGGCATCCGCCACCATATTTTCTTTTTCCTTTTTGTAATGGATGATATAAGGAGAGGTTTCAAAGAATTCTACCTATTTGGCATGTCTCATATTCAACTTCTCTTGGTATTTGAGGTGTTTCAAAGACTGGTGGTCGGTTCTAATGACAAATTCTTTTGACCAAAGATAATGTTGCCAGTGAACCAATGCGCTCATCAAGGCATACAATTCTGTCATAAGTGAAGTATTTAGTGGTTGCTCCCTTAAGCTTTTCACTAAAATAGGAAATGGTTTTTGATCTTGCATCAACGCGGCTCCAATTCCTACTCCACTAGCATCACACTCAACTTCAAAGGCTTTATCAAAATTGGGTAATAGAAGGAGAGGTATAGAGCTAATCACTTCTTTCAATTTTGGAAAAGCCTCTTCTTGCTCTTTCCCCCACACAAATTCCTTATCTTTATCACTTCGGTCAACGGTGCGGCTATAGTGCTAAATCCCCTCACAAACCTCCTATAAAAGCTAGCCAACCCATGGAAACTTCTCACATCACCAATGCTTTTAGGAGTGGGCCAATCCCTAATAGCCTCCACTTTAGCATCATCAATTTCCACACTGTTTGCACTCACCACAAAACCAAGAAACACAACTTTATCAACACAAAATTAGCATTTTTTTCAAGTTAGCAAATAATTGCTCCTTTCTCAATACATCAAACACTTGTTTCAAATAATTAGCATGTTCATCAATGGATTTACTATAGACAAGGATGTCATCAAAATAAACTATAAAAAAAATTTCAATGAAATATTTAAGCACATGATTCATCAACCTCATGAAGGTTGAAGGAGCATTGGACAAGCTAAAAGGCATGGCAAGCCACTCATAAAGGCCAAAGTTAGTTTTAAAGGTCGTCTTCCACTCATCACCCGATTTCATCCGGATTTGGAGTAGCCTCTCCTCAAGTCAATTTTAAGAAACACACAACTTATCAAGCATATCATCTAACCTAGGGATAGGATGATGATACTTTACCATTATCTTGTTGATGGCTCTACAATCCACAAACACGCGCCAAGTCCAATATTTCTTTGGTACTAGGATGACCGGGACCGCACATGGGCTCAAGCTTTCTTGCACAAGTTCTCTTTCAAGCAACTCCTCCACTTGCTTTTGGAGCTCTTTAGTGGTCTCCGGGTTGCTTCTATAGGCATCCTTGTTGGGCAATTGTGAGCCCAGAATAAGGTCAATTTGATGCTCAATGCCAACTCCTCGGGAAAGATGTATTCATAACCTTGCAAAGAGAAGAAATAGAACTAGTAAAAGAAGTGGTTAGTTCATTAGTAAGCAAAACATGGTCTTTGTGTAGGAGGAGAATCATGGGTATTCCCTCCTTCACATCATTCAAGCACTCCTTTTTTGACAAGAACATATTCACTCCCTCTTTTGTTTCCTCACTCTTTTATGTGACAACTCCCACTCTTTTCCCCCATCAACTCCTCTTTCTTTTTTTCTTTCTCTGTTTTCAACTTCACCTCCCTCATCTTTCTATATCCCTCACCCGCTTGAGCCGGAATCAATGGATTAAGAATATACTTTCGACCTTCCAACTCTAAAGCATACTTGTTAGCCTTGCCATCATGCTTGGCTAAACAATCATATTGCCAAGGTCTACCAAGCAAAATGTGATAAGCTTGCGTTGGAACTACATCAAATAAGAGCTCATCATGGTAGTTTTCTATCTTGAATTTGATCAAAGCTTGCTTGGTCACCTTTAATTCTCCACATTCATTCAATCATTGTAGCTTATATGATTGTGGACGTTTCTTAGTGGGAAGCTTGAGTTGGTCAATCAAAGTGGGCACTCACTACATTGACACAACTACCATTATCAATGATAAAAGAACAAATGGTTCCTTAGACCTTACAATAAGCAGGAAAAAAATTCTCCCTTTGATACGAATCCTTCTTCACTTGCACTCCCATTATCCTCTTTACCATAAGAGTATCGGCGATGTCATCCTCAAATTTCTCACCTTCTCCTCTTCCCCCATCAAAGTCATCATCACAAGGAACATCTCCATCTACCTCCTCTATTTTACTATCATTCGTTTGATAACCACCATCACCCAAGGCAACAATGATTCTCATATTTGGACAATCCATCATCATATGGCCTCGGCCATTACATTTATAACATTGAATGTTAGAAAAACTTTCGAGTTTAGCTTTGTTACCTCCCACTTTTGATTCTTCTTTGAGCTTGGCTTGTCAAATTGGCCTTGAACTCTCGCTTGGGCTCCTTCGCCTTGTCCCATAGGGAATAGGTCTTCATATTGTCCCTTCCCTTGCTCCAATTGGTGGAGGTGCTCTTGGACTTGTAGGACTTGTCCACCTTAAGCTCTTTCTCCACCTTAAGCGCCGCTTGAAAAGCATCATACAAGAAATCAAATTGGTGCAACTCCATGTAAAGAAATTTCCCTATTCAAGCCCCCATAAAACCTTGGAATGAGGAGTCGGTCCTCATCTTGAATGTTAGCCCTTATCCTTGTCTTTTCAAACTTATCAAAGTATTCCGGGACCCCTTTGCTTCCTTGCCTTAAGTTGTAGAACTTTTTGAGCAATTCTTCATCATAGTTCTTGGGTAAGAATCGATCTTCCATCATGGCTTTCATGGCTATCCATCCACCCTTCACAAGTAGCCTATGAGTCTTCCTTTTCCTATGCTTAGATTCCTACCAAGTAGAAGCATAGCCATCAAATTGAGTGATGACATACATGACTTTTGTAGCTTCTTGCACATTGTTGGTTTGGAAGATCCTCTCCATTTTGACAACCCATTCTAGATTGGAAAGTAGGAAGATTGATCTTGATGGAATTCAATTCCCGATCCTCATCAAAATGCCTTTGATTTCCACCATGACCCCCATAGTCATAGTAGTCCTCTTCACGGTCTGCTCTCCCTTGGTAACCTCTCCCAAATCGACCACCTCGACCCTTATAGAATCCTTCTCGTACCTCCTCGGGTAGAGAAATGGATCAACATCATAGTTATCATGTGCATGGAAAGATTAGTCATCATATGAACGATTATTTTGTGGATGCACCATTCTCTCACACCTTGGAGTTTCATTTCTTGGAAGGTCATGCCTTGGAGGATCATGAATGGAATCCTTTGCTTGTGGAGTGTCATTTGGAGAGCAGGTGTCTTGGGCTACCATATGAGAGTAACATTCATTAGCCCGAGAAAGCCTACTAGGTCCATCATCCCGCACAACCCACGGTTGGAGGTGTCTCCACCACTTGCTTTCCCGATTCTTGAAGTCTAGACTTGCGAAATATGTCATCAACGATTCATTTGATTTCCTTGAATTTATCATGGAGGGCATCAAAGTGAGGCATCATCGCATGAATCAAGGTATTTGTCTCCATGTGCATATCAACTTCCTTTTGAGGCATATTACCGACAAACAATTAAACAAACAAAGGTTAGTAGAAAGAGTCCTTACCAATTCACTTCCTAAGTATTTGCACCCGATTTGATTGCACTCAATCCACTCGTGTTTGCACTCAATGATTGGCTTTTACTCGCTCGAATACTCTCACAACACTTGCCTTTTACTTCTCTTGTCTTATGCACGTGCACGTTGCTCTTCGCACTCAAGTCCGATTCAACAATCAAACTCAATCCAATTCGGGATGGAATGGAGTTGTTGCAGCAAATAACGGACAATTAAAGCTAATGGACGGAAATTAGAAAAAGTCAACAAAATGAAAGAAGAAAAGCACGAATCGAATTGGCACGAAACGAATTCGAATTTGGATGGAATTTTTTTTATGATGTAGAAACTCATTATACTTGATGATGAAAATGGAATTTGGTTGATTGGAAACTGTTCAGGAGTTGTTGCAAGAAATCTGTCTAAGGAAACTGTTTTACCGAAAATTTTTATTCTATGCAATCGCGTGAGACTGTCGCGATCGCGTTGAAGAAGTTTGCAGTTGGGCGCGATCGCGTTGATATGGCGCGACCACAAAGAGTGTTTAATTAGTTGTCCTGCGCTATCGTGCTTGACCTCGCACGATCGTGTAGGTTTCTGAAGCTTTATGCAGAATCCATTTTTCCAGCTACCCTTTTCACTTGAATCTTCACAAACCAGCTTGTTTTTGCTCCAAATTTGAGATATATGATTATTGTTAGTCCGCTAACAAACCCCAATGGTTGATTCTTCAAGAACAACACCAAAAATACAAAAGCTCCAATTACTAGTTGATGAACTTGAAGTACCCTAACTTTTGATTCTTCCAATTGATGCTCCAATCGTTGTTTGTTGTCCAATTCCTTCACGATACAGCTCCTAGAATCAACTTTCAACAAGTGGTAATAAAATTTTCGTCCAAAGGAACCCTAAATCTATGACTCAATTTTTGAGATTTTTGAGTTTTATATATATATATATATATATATATATAATATTTGGATTTTGATAAACTAAAATCTAACTAGTGCTTGTAAGAACAAACACTAACCTGGCTCTGATACCAAATGATATGAATCAAATAACAAGAAATGAAAATGACAAGGAAATTAGGAAGATAAGTAAAATAAGACCAACTTTGATTAATGAGAATAAATAGGCAAATTAAGAGGTGAGGTCTAATCACCCTCTTAAAATAATTAACAAAGCAACATTAACTATTTGATCCTCAATTGAATCTAGTTCAATTGCAAATCAAGGACAAATGTGCTTAAGAAAACAAGCTTAACCAATAAACTCACAATCATTAATGTCATCAAAAGCTTACCCTAGTAAATGATGGATAATGAGCTTATACAGTAGTTCTAAATTTGGCATACAATGCCCTAATTGCCCCTAAAGTGGGCTGAAGCAAAGTCATTAAACTTAAGATAGGGTTCTGATTATCGCCATAGCGCTATTGCGCCAACACCTGCGCGATCGAGCAGTGTGAGCAACCAGAGCTTCGCGATCGCGACTATGGTCATGCGATCGCGAAGAGCAACTGTCTTCACCCCATTTCAGCTTCCTGTGCAATCGCGTCTAGAGACTCGCGATCGCCCTGAACATTTCTAGGATCTTGCGCGATCGCATTTGCAGTCTCGCGATTGCGATGAGCAAATTCCGATTTTGAGGTAGTGAACTTGCAAACAGGGCCTGAAGCCTCCAAAATCTGCCCCAGCAGCTCCAGTTTTGAGAAAGTGGCCTGCAACTGTTGCAACTCCCGTGCTTGACTTCTTGTAAATGGTTTACTCACGAATCGGGTTGCTATCATTTAGTTAATTAAGTGTCTTAACTAGTTTATTTATGTAATTTTTCCTTTTTGATGAGTCAATTCTCAATATTTATTGCAAAATGCATGTGTTTTACTCTTTTTTCTTCACTATGCTTATTTTTTCCTACTGGACTTTTTTCGTAAGGCTGTACATTTGTGAACTTATTGTACATTTGTACCTTAAGATCTCATAATCTCAATACTTGGCTATTCGATTTATATATTTTGGTGAACTTATTGAACATTTGTACCTTAAGATCTCATAATCTTGTAAAGGACACACTTGGAAGAGAACAAGAAAAGGTTATCTCCCTCTCTATATTTCTTATATACATCTTATATTATAGCGTTCACTATATTTTATACTCACTCTATTTGATTTTTCCAAGAAGATAATGTTAAAGCAATAAACAATTATTAAATGTTTAATGGCAACAGGTCAACCATTGTTGGCAATAATAGGAAATAGTACAAACAATCTTAAACATGCAAAAATCTGCAGATTTGATATTCACATTCATGCATGTATCAAAAGAACAGCTATGAGTTTTAAGTTGTAAAAGTGCGAAATTTGAAATAAACATGTACGGAATGGGTGTGTGAATTTGTACTAATATTTGTCTTTACATATTACAGTTTTCTTTTTTAGATTCACTTAGATGTATATTTTAAAATATTTTATAAATACTTTGTCCTTTAATAAGTGTCAGTTTTTCTATTTTTATTTGTTCTAAAAGAAGTGTCACCTCAGAAAATCACTACAACACTAATTTTTTTTCCTAATTTTACCATTGTCATTAAAGAGATACGAAATAATTTATATACTTAAGTTTGATAATCGAGATAAACACTAACTAGGTAAAGTATACATGATAATTAAAATATTTTTTTAATAGACGTAAAAAATTGACATTAATCACATGTTCTTCATGAAGTTGAGTAACCTATAGATAATAAGCTTGAGTTTGGACATAGATTTGGTTGAAACTTGAAAAATTGAGTTTTTTAAGTTGAGTTGAAAAATAGTTTTTGAAACTTGAAGTTGTGTTTGGAGATATATTTCACTTGAAAAAAAGTTGAAGTTTTATGAGTGAGAAAAAGATTTTCCCCAAATCTCCTAAAAATTAATCTAAACAATAATTTTCAAATTCTGCACAAATTCTATGAACCAAAAAAAAAAAAAAAATTGAAGTATTATTTCAATAACAACTCCGAATTTTTTTAAACAAACGAGACCTTAGAAATATGATGAGACCAATATGAATGCTATTAAGTTAATACTGGAAAGTTGAAACAAATATTATGTGTGATGGTCAGTCATAAATCAAAGGCACCTGTTGATTCTTTTTGGTCAACACTTGTGTTGGAAGCACATAATATTAGTGGTTCTCTCTCTTTTCTTCACAACAGAGCCATTTTTGTGAAATTCTTCCTGTCCTTCTCTGCCATATACTCCATCCGTTCCAAAATGATTGTCACAGTTCGGATTTTGAGAGTCAAACGAGTTTAGCTTTGACCGTAATAGTTTTATATGTCTTTTAAATATTTTGAATTATTAATTATTGTGACTTATAGTACTTTTTATATAGTTTCTAAATATATAAACATCGTTACAAAAAACTTAAAGATTATATGTTTAAATTCACGGTCAAAATGAACTCGTTTGACTCTCGAAATCCGAACTGTGACAATCATTTTGGAATAGAGGGAGTAGTTTTCAGAGTCCTTTAATTTCTCTGAAACTTCGAAGTGTCAGTGAGTTGATGTTGCTAAAGTCAGGCAAGCATGCAGTCTGAAGTTGTTTCTATTATTATGAATAATTCAATTGTTTTCCACCTTGTTAAAGTAATAAATATTTTTATGAATAATTCAATTGTTATCACAAGTTGCATAACAAGTACTACACACAACATAAGAACCAATATTGAGCCTCAATTTCAGATTAGTTGGAGTCAATTATCTTTGCTATCCATGTTGCTCCATGTGACCTGTCTTAATCCAATATTTAAAATTTTAGGGTCTGTAATACTAGAATTTATGTATATTTTCTATTTGAAATATAAATCTCTAACAAGACTAAGAGACTTGTAACGAACAGTGGACCTAATGTACATGTAGCAACGTGACTAAAACTTAAGTTCAATATGTATTCCAAGAGATTTGAAGTCTTTCATGCATTTGGAGGTTGAAGCTGTTTTTGTTTCTCATTGTTGACAAGAGGCATTTACATCAGTTCCTAATCTGTGTGGTTTTAATACTCATCTGTACATTATTTTGAGACTAAAAATCTTGACTAAACTCCATATCATTTCACTATTGTAGCCGAAGTGACCACCCTTTCTTTTTCTTTTCGACTTTTCAAACCACAACATGACTGAGTTAAGTGCTGAACTAGCAATTGAAGGCAGTGATGATCTTTTAATCAAGATTCTATTGTTGCTTCCAGCATAACCACCCTTCAGGTTCAAGCTTGTTTCCAAACGTTGGCTGTCTCTTATCTCTCATCCCTATTTTTGTTCCCTATGGAGGCCTCAAACTTCCCCAAGTGCTCTCATTCTTGATCCATGGTCTTGGGACAACCGCAGCAAGTATGGTTACATTCCTCTCAATGATGAAGGAACATCTCCTACGGCTGCTTCTCGTGGAGTCTTGGATTTCTTAAGAGATAATACTCGGTTCTCTTGCAATATGGAGTTCCTGCGGTGGTTTGCTTCTTTGTCGCTGTATGGAATCGGAACTAAGTTATACCATCGAGGACATTGTCCGTAATCCAACTACAAAGCAATTCACTACTCTTCCAAGCCCAAATTTGGAATCGGTGGATATGTGTTTGGCCTTTGACCATTCGGTATCACCACATTACAAAGTTATAAGTCTTTTCATTACTGGGTTGGACTTGTCTTTCCGCCTCTTTTTGAGATACACTGACCAACACATGGAGGAAATCTCGGGCTCAGTATTCAGAACCATTTCTGATCCACTCTAAGGATTTGGGTAAGGGCGTTTTCTTCAATGGAGCAATCTTTTGGATATCAACACCAAGCTATTATTACTATTTTGATATTGACAGAATGACAGTGAAATTGTCCATGAATATCCGATGCCAAAGATATACATGGAATACTACTTTGAATGTGTCCGTGAACATTTGTATCTAGTGAGATCTTCGATGTCTCAACTGGACATATTTGAATTGGGAAATGACTACTCTTGGAGCCTAAAATATTGTATTGATCTGTATGAAGTTGCTGGTCGTGCATTTCCAAATGATTCATCTTATCTCGAATTTGATGTCCTTTCTGTCATGGCAAGAGAAGGGGATCAGGAACCACATTTGGCCCTCTACATACAGCACCAATTTATATTGCTAAGCTTAACGGATAATACTTGTAGCGAGCCATTGCCATATGCTTCTGTTGGGCAGCTGTCATCACCCGTTCCTTCAACGAGAGCTCATCATCTGATTGAGTATCCATTCTGGGTAGGAAGCAGGCCGAGTAGCATAGACCATTAGTTCTGGAGGGTTAATGTCTGACACTTCAGTTGCTCTTTCTTATTCATAATCAATTAGAATTTGGCACTTCAGGGTTCATAATCTTTGGTTTATGTCATTGCTCGCTTCTGAAGGCTGTCAAATATTAACTTTTGAATCAAATAATTGATTTCCATAATATGGCTATTACCTTTTTATCTTCTTGAAGGTACCCATAGAATGTTGAAACTCAATGCTTCTAATATTTGACATAAAACACTGGTGTTGCTACCGGTCAGCCAAAGAAGAGAACGTTCAAGAAGTTCAGCTACAGAGGAGTGGATTTGGATGCTCTTCTTGATATGTCTACTGATGAGCTCGTTAAGCTCTTCCCCGCTCGTGCTCGCAGAAGTTATCTTGTACATTTTATCTTTTTCAAATTTATAATGTTAATGGTTTTTATTTGCTTCGTATAGTGCTATCAGGTATTATTGATATTCTGTGTATGAGCTTATATAAATGTCGAAGTATAAGCCCTTGATTTTATTACAAGCCTTGGCAAACATGGGAAAAAACAGCTGGTGCTTTAAATTTGTTGGTGTGAATTTCTTGAAACAAAATATATGTAAAAACTAGAATGAAAATTACAGCAATTTTAATTTCGATAGTATAACTATATTTGCAGTATACTTTCGAAATGTAGTCAAAGAAACAACTCTTTTACTCTCCAAATAGCAATAGTGTGGAACAAAGTTATGAATGTCAAAGTATAAGCCCTTGAGCTTATTAAAGTAAATCTACGCACAAGCCTAAGCAAACAGGGTTGAAGGACCTGTTATATTTATTGGCAGAGCTATAATAGGGGACTAGCAAATAAGGAGAAAAAAAAAAAAAAAAAAACAGCTCATGTTATACTGCTACTCCCTCTGTCCCAAATAAAGAATACGGGTTCAGTTCTCAAAATTTTCTGTGTATAAGGTTATATTTAAATATGAGTTGTGTTTCCTATTGTTTGAAAGGACTGAGTTTGATTTGTAATCTGTGGTAGGTTGCGGAGAGGTTTAAAGAGAAAGCCAATGGCTTTGATCAAGAAGCTGCGCAAGGCGGTAAGAAGAGCAATCTTACATTTAGCTTGTCTCTGAACTGAGAGTTATATTGTTGCTTTATGTCAACAATTTCTATAGTGAAAAATATGTAGAGTAGGATACTCGGAGACTTGGTATATACTCTGAAAATCTAGTTCTAATGTTAAGTTTGCCCCTCATTACCTCAATAATAACCAAGTCCAATCTATTTTAATGCATTCAAGTGAAATTTGAGAAACTTGTTGTACTGGAACTTAGAGTTCTTAATGCAACAGAGAGTTTACCCCTTGATTCAAAAGACAACAGAACTGGGAAGTTGTTTAGAGTTCTTACTAGTTCTTTTCTCAAAGTTGAGGGTTGCTACCTTTTTTGATCAATCACAGAAAATGTTGATTAGTTGAATCATTGTTGATGATCTATCATGTCCTTTTCCGTGATAGAATTGTATAATATTTCCTCCTCCAGGTTTTGTCTACTTCAATTAGTTCCATCTTGGATAGATTGCATTTTATGTTTGAGACAACCTGTAGGTATGATGAATGTTTTGGATATATGTACTTTTTTATGTGCAACATACTGATAGAAACTGTGGGAGGGTTGAGAATTAGTCGTTAAGGCCAAGCGCCTCCCTCGTTAACTAAGAGGTGAGGTGGCACTCCACATAAAGGTTTTTGTTTGTGGTGCACTATGTGCATAGGCACACAACAATGGTTTGGGGTCTGGTTGGCCACTAAACTGCCTTAACTTGCTGCCAAAGTAAGGGGAAAGCCCTGTATTTTCGTTCTTCCTTAGTTTCTAGTCATCCTTCTACCACTATAGTTTAACTTGTAGTTATGACACATTGTATTGCTGATCTTAAAATGACGCTGCTGTAAATTTTGTTGAGTACTTGAGTTGAGGGTCTTCACTGAAAATATCTGGCTTTAACACTTGTGTAACATCAGACATGAGCTTGGAGAGGGAGCTAGCTACAGTAGCTAGGATAAACCAGAACCAGGTATTGTGACCTGTGTTGTGATCTGTTCATTGTGTTCTCTTCTTTTCCTGTTTCTAGTACATCTGGGATTTTTTCTTGTCATTAGTGGTTTGGGGGAGGAAAAAAGGGCTTTTGATTTTCTAGTCCTATTCATCAGAAAGTCACTTTCCTCATGCAACCACCTCTCGCATGAGCATGAAACATTCACTCAGTGTTTCATCCGTTTGCTAGTTTGCTTCTCTGGAACATTTGAACTTGATGTAGCATTCTTTGTGTTCTGCACTGTTGATTGGTAATTATGACCCTGCTTCCTTGTCATTGATCTATCTGAACATTTTTCTTGCAGAAACGTGAGGCTCCAGCAGGTGAGAAGCCGGAGGTTGTGAGAACTCATTTGAGGAACATGATACCTGAGATAATTGGAAGCATTATCGTGATCTACAATGGAAAAACATTCAATCAAATTGAGGTCAAGCCTGAAATGCTTGGGCACTATCTAGCTGAGTTCTCAATCTCATACAAGCCTGTCAAGCATGGTAGGACCGGTATCGGTGCTACTCACTCTTCAAGGTTCATTCCATTGAAGTGATTCAGGCAGCTTGTCTTGTGTTCTCTAGTAATACTAGTACTTTGTTTTACTGCGCGTGATGCTTAATGTTGGTTGTTTTGAGACTAGTAATTTTGTGCTTTGTTAGATACAATGTGCCTGAATTATGAAGTGGTTAAATCCTACTCAGCCCCTCTAATCAATGTTGTGGCCCTTGCCATTTTATTCAGAGTCAATCAGAACTGTTCATGGAAAACAGATAGAAGCGGAGTCCTTATCAATGCAAAGAATGCGGAAGTGAAACTTCAGTTTTTGCTTTTTGTCAATTCTGAATTAATAGTTGCAATTCTGTTTGATTTAAATTATGTATAGAACCCAATTAATTAAACTGTGAATAGTAAGTATATGTAGCGATCCTCCTTTTTGTGGTAACACGTCACGGAAGGAAATAATAGTAACTGATTCGGTTAGAGTACAGCTAGGACTCTACTTGTTTTTTCTTTAAGTGGTCTGTAATCTAGAGTAGGGACGTGAGAATACAGGCAATTTGTAGTAGAATTCAGCTTCAATAACATCACCACATGGCTCCGAACAAACGTGTAAAGAGGTCTCGCAGAAATGCTAAACAAGTAGTTATAGCGTGTGGTCGTAGTGCTGAAGCAATTGAAGGCAGTGATGATCTTGTGACCATGATTCTGCAATTTCTATCAGCGAAAACACCTCTTCAGATTCAAGCTTGTTTCCAAACGTTGGCTGTCTCTCATATCCGATCCCTCTTTTTCTTGGAGGCCTCAAGATTTCCCCAGTGCACTCATTCTGCAGCCGATGATTGGTGACTGCCATT
Organism: Petunia axillaris subsp. axillaris; assembly: GCA_029990575.1. Lineage (NCBI taxonomy): Eukaryota > Viridiplantae > Streptophyta > Magnoliopsida > Solanales > Solanaceae > Petunia > Petunia axillaris. The sequence continues at coordinate 1,820,714 of JARKNS010000001.1, read as the reverse complement.
ACCTGTATTGTTACATTCCCCTCCAAGTTAAAGCGAACTCTAAGGCTTCTCTTAGAATCTTGGATTTTATTGATCACCCTCCTGTTGACCGTTCTTTTGAAATGTTGAGTTCCTGCGGTGGTTTGATTCTTTATGCATGTTGGAGCATAAAGGCATATTGCTGTGTTTAATCCAATTACAAAGCAATCCACTACTCTTCCAAACCCATCAAATATGTATCCACGAGACATGTGTTTGGCCTTTGATCATTCAATATCTCCTCATTACAAAGTTATAAATGTTGGCTGTGTCCATATTGAAATATACTCTTCAGATACAAACTCCTGGAGGCGATCTCAAGTTCAGTATCCAGAACCATTCAAAGTCTATTGGAATTGTGGTGAAGGAGTTTCCTTCAATGGAGCAATCTTTTGGAGATTAGAAAGCACTAGCATTTATTGATAGGGAAATTCTCCACTCTCATCCCATGCCAACATCAATTTGGATATGTCCATGAGCATTTGTATCTAGTTGCCTCTTGAAGATCAGTATAAATTGAACATTTTTTGAATTGGGAAATGACTACTCCTCTTGGAGCCTAAAGTATTGCATTGATCTACTCCACGTTGCGCGTGATACTTATAGATGTCCAAAGGACATAGCTTTTTCTCTCAGCTTTAGAAATGTGCGATAGAGTTATATTAGTCAATTTAAAAGATAAAACTTGCAGAAAATTGTGCAGGCTGCCTGAACTTGTTGATCATGGCGTTGTAAAAAGGTAGCTCTTATATGGGAAATCTGTCTGCCACCTTTCATTGTAGTCCGTGAGGATTACACAGTTTTTGGTTTTCTTTGATTTCCTTTATTTTATTAGAAAAGCAGGTCATATTAGTTTTTATTTTCTTACAGAGAAATGTTGATATTTATATACTGGCTTATATAACAATAATTTCATGAGAATTGTTATTCAAGGGATTTTTCTGTAATGGCAAAAGAAAATAATCAAGAAGCGGAAGACCCCCTTTAATTCTGTGTAGCTTAGGGTCTCGGCGCACATTAGGATAACATATACCGACAGTGGTAATCCATGGCTGGAGGAAAGCAAAGAGGTCGACCAAAGAAGATTCTTATTTCAATTATAAGGAATATTGTGGAATGGAATGGCTTTAACATACATCACACCTGAATTAGTTGTGTATATAATTGGGGAAATACTTGGTTATTATGTGATAAAATTTAAAACAAAGGAGGATATGAATGAAGTGCTATAGGCAGGACCTTACACAGTTGATTATAAGCAAATGATACTTAAAAAAAAATGGACCTTTGATTTTGACTTTATTAATAATAGTGCCTTGGTTGGAGATATAAGTCAGCTACTTGTTTCTAAAGATCTGGTAGAGTGGCTTCTGACCTCATTTTAGTTCAACGGTGGAATGGTATGAAGAGGGATCTCTAGGTCAATGCAATTTCTTAACGATATGAAGTACTTTCCTCTAGAATATACAACTATTACCCCTTTTAGCTCGGAAAACTTCTGAGACACTGTAACTTGTAAGTTTTGGAACGTACATAACCATAACCCACATGGCCAAACTTGATGGCTTATATGCATATAGATAAGAGAAATGCCTCCAGTCTACCCTTGTAAAAGCTTAAAACAATCTTGACAATAGGAGAACTGGATCTGCAAACCATGAATCAGATGTAAAAAGGCTAGTAAAGGCACAATACTTCCACCAAACAATCAGATGTGTCCAATGTGGCACAGAAGTACTGCTCACTTACCCCTCAGTCCTCGCAGGCCACAGATCAAAAGACAAAGCTTGTTTCCAATATTTGAATGCCATAACATATACAGAGAGAGAGAGAGAGAGAGAGAGGGGGAGAGAAAGAGAGAGAGAAGCTCATATACTACTCAAAGATACAACCATATAATAGTCAATGTTGCCAGCCACCAAGAGATTCCAAAGAGAATGTTCTTAATTATTTTGAGCAGAGTCAGATTAAACAGAAATTGACACACGCGGTGCAACCAGAAGAAGCTTCCAAAAGTAGCAGAGCTCTAAACTTCTTTATGGCACAAACTTTGTGCGTGGCGTGCCCCACTCATCATCATGCAAATGCTGCCACCATATTCATTGTGTTAATAATTTTGAAACATTAGAGTAATAGGTTCATATACAAAGGAACAGAAACAAAACACTAGTTTCTTCTCACAGTACAAATGCCCACAAGATAATAGCATAAATAAAGGAACCATATATCCAGTACTAAAACAGTCTTAAAATTTTCATACTGACACGAAGCCTCTCAAATTTTAAAAAACTGCAGTTTGTTGTTACTACTAAGCTGTAAGAAAGTCAAGATGCAATCTCAAATATATAGGGATGTCGGACAAATTCATAGCATGGACACAGACTCTTCAATATGCAATGTAACTAATATATAGGAAACTGCAAAAGATAAAAGAATGGACAAGAGTTCTAAATAGATGGCAACTAGTAAGACAATAAAAATGTCGCCAGACTAAACTCCAATATTTTGGAGAAAGATGCGCTAAAAGTTAAGATAACATAGAGCAAGCAAACACTCACATCAGTAATTCTGGTTTCCAAAGAAGCACTACAAAAGGGTAAGAAAACAAAGTACATACTTAATTCGAACACTATGAACAAAATAGGTGGACAAAGTAAAGATAAAACTAGATGCAAGCTAAACACCCACATCAGTAATAGCGGTAACCCTAGAAAAAATAGCACCAAGAAAGGGAATATGGAAGTAATACTTTATCCCAATACCACTTCCCTATTTTGACTGGGCATGAATGTTTAGGCAAAAAATGTTCCACTATATTTAAAGTGTTTCTGGTTCCAAAAGTGAGGAGAAAGTAGTTAGAATGAGTTTCTTTAATTTCAATAGTGTTGCACCAAGTTGGTGGCAGAAGCACTACAAGTGAATTTGTTTGTTTGCAGCTCCGAAGAGGTCTGTCCAACAATCTACAGAAAAGATATTTTCATTTAATACCAAAATATACAGCAACAAAATAACACAACATTTTACGTCCATGATGCGTTTGCTTCCCTTGAAGAGCTTGTCTATTTCTCCCTCTCCAAATAGACCTCGAAAGACAACGTGAACCTACATACAACACTTCCTTCTTAATTTCACTTCTTCAATTTCTAACTTGATAAGGTGCCCTTAGTGTCTTTGATAGCCACCAGTTTATGACAAACATTGAAACAATGAAACCCAGAAGGCCATCATTCATTAGCACATGATAACAGTATATGAACAGAAGATCAACACCCTATTCTCGGTTTTTGCACATAAAGCCTCAGCTAAAGACAACAATCTGATTCCTTTCGCTAGAGATTCTGTTGTCAAACCAGCGCTCTACACTGCATATCATGTTAGAGAAGACGTTTCAGAGAACTTGATTTAACTTTGTGGAACCAAATATACTATTAACCGTCTCCTCCACCCCGATTACCATCTACTATTCCAAAACTTCGTCTGAGAATATTCATGTCTATCAAAGTTGCATCTACTTTTCCACATCTGAACCTCTCATACAACAAAAATCTACAGCCAAAACGGAAGTTTTTTTCTTGTTTCTATGAAACAACAAATAAATACATAACATGCTATTGTTTGACACAAATATTGAACACACCAGTAACTGCAGAACGGCCCCAAGTTTTTATAATTTGAGCTCAAGCTAGCTTTTAAGCACTTTTTTACTTATTTAAATGTTTTGGTGGACATAAAGAAAAAAGTTACAAGTTTGACACCTATCACAGTGCAGTAACCTTTCAAAATCTAATTTGAGCCTAACAAATTATTCAACTTGATTTCAGTGAAAATGGGTTGCTTCTAGCCTTTTGCACAGTGTTGTCAAAGGTGCAAAGTTTCAAAAAGCGTTCCAGGTCTTATGGGGCTTTAACCGCAAAACGCAATTAAAGTATGGGCTTTAATTAAAAAGGCTTGAAGAAAAAATTATGTATGTAGTGCAAGAAAAGCAACAAATTCACACATTTGTTTTCCTTAACAATTAATATACCTCTTTGGAGCAGCAGTGTTGGATTTTGTAGGGGGGGAAACGGATGGGAAATCATACCAGCGTGCATCTGGTGGATTATCTGGAAGGAGCGTAATTTAAGGTGTTTTGAAGACAAGTGCAGCTCAATTCAAACAATCAAGATGAATTGTCTTTTTTTATTGCATTTTTGGTGTAAAGAGGAATTAGTGGATGATAAAGATTCAATGATAGATGTGCTAGAATCCTTGTAAAGTAGAACAGGGACAGAATTGCTTCTTTTCCTATTGTATATATGGCTGGAGCACAGCCTTTGTGCTTATGATATATAAAATGTTACCTTCTTCAAAAAAAAAAAAAAATATACCTCTTTGCCGATGACTATTTAGCATCGCCAAATGCAAGAAAGAACACATAGGCAGTGAAGCACATGCCTTAGTAGCTTGCATACACTGAAGCTCAGTTTAAGCGAGGGGAAGCACCCTTCCTGAGCTTTCTGATCTTCAGGGCATAAGCATGCCTTAAATTAACACTGCTTTTGCCGAACATTAATACCTTCATTAACCACTGCCCAAGGAAGCACTGAATGGCAGGTGTAGTGGGGCTTACATATATCAAATCACGAGATGGTTTCCTGAGTGAGAGGGGTAGAAAAGAAAATGGAGCACAGGTTTAGATAACGACTGAAATAAGAAGTGTGGATGAGCAAACTAAGATCAAAAGAGGAGCTTGATGTGACACGGCAGTGGTGATAGTGGCCAACTTACACTATCCAGAGAAGAAAGGAGAGCATAAAAAGCTTGGGCATAGAATACAAGGTTATCCTAAACAACTGACCGATGCAAACAAATAACTACGGAAGTAGCCAAATAGCAAAAGCACCAACACAATTGATTTTTTTGTTCCAAATAAACAAAAAGAATACCATAGGCAAACTGAGTAACAGACATATTTTTTCATTATATTAGTTATGGCGGCATATCATACTGAAAGTGAATGACGAAATCTAATCACAAGAAAGACAATGAGCACCATAAAATTACCAAAACAAGGGCCTCTAACTTACTTTCATTTAGCCTAGTCTCTATTTTTTTCATTGGTGTGAGTTGTGACGGCTGCCCCTGTAAGTGTAGACTTGCATACAGGCTACAGCCTTCATGTCCACCCAAAAACAAGAAGCTCAGAGTCTAAAATTTCTTTTCCTGGTTAGCATACTAGGAGACCAAGGTGGCATTTTTTTGAAGTTTTCGAGAACTTGAAATTGCAAAGTCATTTTTGAGTCACCGAAAAGTTGTGTTTGCTAGAGCTTTTTTCTCGATCAGGTTTTCAAATCTTTTAAAAGTCCAAAACTGAGAAAAAGGTTTAGTTTTCCTACAAAAACAAGCCAACAATCCCTTTTCCAAAAGCTCATCAAAAAAACACCACATAAATTTTCTCAGTGCTCAGTTCAAGAAATCCCTTGATCTACAAACTACTCGGATCCCTAAGATACCAAAAGACAAATCACAAAGATTGCTTGTCTGCTTTCTCGACTTCAATTTTGTTGAAGATATTTTGGTCAGAGGTAGCAGGTACCCTATGGAATTAGTTGAGGTGCGCGCAAGCTGGTTCTGATACCACGCTTGTCAAAAAAACAAAAATAACTATACTAAATAATCAGCTAAAGTGGCTTCCATGTTTCATTAAACAAAAGCACTATTGGATTCTTTTATCAATAATATATTTAGAGCTACCCACCCTGAGCTTGCCACAATCGTTCTTTTTAAGTGAAAACTGAAAACTAACAAAGATCATATATCATCAAGTAAAATGTGTTTTCTTCTTTTTACTAAATCTATGATCCACCAAATGAAGGGGAGCCTTTAACAACTGGTAAAGTTGTCTCCGTCCGACCTATAGGTCACGGGTTCGCATCGTTGAATCTGTCACTGATATTTGCATTAGGGTAGGCTGCCTACAATACACCCCTCTAGGTGTGTCCCTTCCCCGGACCCTGATCACGGATGTTTCGTGCACCAGAATGCCCATCTACGATCCACCAAATCAGATGACAACACCATAAATAATGAAAGATTACATATATTTCACATAAAGGAGAAAATGAAAAGAAACATCAGTAATACATATGAATCTATACAATCCAACTACCAAATAGATAGGGCTCAAACATCAGGTTATTATGCTTTTATTCTCAAATTCACATTTTAAGGAGGCTTACTACTATTAGAAAATTTTCGGCTGATACAACAACATACCAGTATGATCTCACAAGTAGGGTTTGCCAGAATTTACTTACCCCTATCTCGAGTGAGATAGAGTAAATACTCTTGGTTCAATAGCCTCGACATTATTAGAAAAGGATTAATAACATACGAATTCTTTGACGATGCCTTTGTAAATGAGGACAGGGACGGCGATGCCAAAAATGCCGACAATAGCAAGGTTGCGGCGAGACCAGCGGAAGTTGTGCTCCAAGTTCTCCCTGGCAGCACCCCACTCCTCAATCCACTTGTTCTTCTTGTACTCCATTCCTCCTCCCATCTTCGCTGCTACCGCCCAAAATGAATAGTAAACTCTTTTTGTGGCAACAAAGTGAGTATGGTACATGGTATGTTATTGTTTAATTAATATTGTATGATACATTAAATTCATGGTTATATAACCAAACATTGTACAACACAATATGATACAGTACCATACGATACAATAGCATACAACACATTATGAAATATGGATAGCAACCATTCAAACGGAGTGTATAGAGATATTTGGTATGAAGGAGTAAGTAAATTAATTCATGTATTAAATTGAGATAATGGTCAAAAACCCTCCTAAACTATTAGTACTTTTTTGTTAGTTTCATATTTAAACTATGAGTTGGTTATGTTATCTCTCTGAACTATCAATTTTCATATTCAAAACCTCCTGCAGTGTCAAGTGGTATGGAGAGTGATTTCACTCTTTTTGTAGAGCATCATGTGGCATTTTAACAATTAATTTTTTAAAGTATTTTACATTATTTCTTATTTGGTGTTTTTTTTTTAATTTATTATTTCTTCTTTTAATTTTTCGTCAAAATAAAAAATCTTTACCTTAGTTGAAAACCCATATTTCTAAAATAAGAAATATTAACCAACAATATTAAACTTAACTATTATATAAAACTAAATTTACTAAATCATAATAAACTCAATTGAGAATGTTGCATATTAAAATATTAAAATAATACAGTGCATGTTAAGGGTTATGTTTTTTTAATTAAAATGACCATTATTGACAAAATTTAGTGTAAATTGCAACTGAATTTATCACAATTTTGATTAAATTATTTTAGTACTCTTATTATTCTAAGGTTAATAGGTCTCAACTAGTTTATTATTATTGGCAAAAAAAAAAAGGTAGAGTTATGAAGAAGAAAATAATTAATTAGAAAAGAAGAAAGAAAAAAAAAATAAATAAGTAAAAAAAATACTTAAATTTTAAAAATGGAAGAAAGATGCCACATGGATGTTTTTTATTGGTCTACTTTATTTCTCCATACACAACAAAGCGAGTGAATTCACTCTCCATGCTACTTGGCACTGCATAGGGGTTTTGAATATGAAAATTGATAGTTCAGGGGGTAACGTGACCAACTCATAGTTTAAGTATGAAACTAACAAAAAAGTGATTAGTATAACTTATCTTCGTACCAAACCACCTCTAAAGGGTCGTTCGATTGTGATAATATTTATGTTTTAGCAATATGGGTATTAGTAATGCGGTTATTAGTAATGCGAGTATTAGTAATAGTAATATGTGGATTAGTAATGTGGGCATTAACTATGCATGTATTAGGAATTATTTTTTTGAATCACTAATATATTACAAATTAATATACAATGTTATAAGTTAAAATATCTACTTACTCCTTAAATAAAACTTTAAAATATCCTAATTATTATGATGGTTAATTTTATCATTTCAAATTTTAATATCTGCATATTCACATTACTTATTCCACTTTCTACCTCGTACAAAATAATACATAGATTTCCTCATTAATTTATGCTGGTATTATGCATAAAGAGAGCAAAATCCAAACCAAACATTGTATTAATTAGTGCATGATTCTATACCCTATTACAAAACAAATCAAATGTTGTATTACATAGTGAGGGATTTAGTGCAGGTTTTAAATTTATGCAACCCAACCGAACGACCTCTAATTCCTTTTCTTTTTTTTTAAAAATTGTGGTTTTATTAATATGTATAACGTAGGTATGATTAACAGCCTGTTTGGCTCAAAAGCACTTTAGCCAAACGTGTTTTTTTAAGAATTTTGAGATGTTTGGCTTTGAAAAAATGTACTTTTAGGTAGCAGCATAAGCAATTTTTCTGTTGTTAGAAGAAGCTACAAACATCTGAAGACAAAAATGTTTCTTACCAAAAATCCATATTTACCAAAATATTCCCTCATTAATTAACCATATCTCTCTCAAAATAAAATTATATTCCTCATTTTTCAAATATTTTTTTCCTTCTACGTACTTTTATAAATCTTCTTGCTCTTAGAGCTGGTTTTAATTTCTAAATATTTCTCTCAAAAACTTAAATTTATATCTTTTACTTTATGTTTTACATTTTAACTGTTTAAATTAAAGTCTTTTATGATAAATGTTTAATTTTTTTTTGTTTCTAATAATTCAAATGCAAAATAAACTTGGATGCCCTTTTCGTAATTTGACAGTCAAAAGTACTTCTCGAATGAGTTGGCAAACACAAACTAACAGCTTATTATCCAAAAGTACTTCTCTGAAAAATACTTTTCAAAATAAGCAGCTTTTTTGCAGAAATGCCAAACAGGCTTAAAGTTTGTAATAGAATATTTTTTAGGACAAATTAATAAGATAATTGTGTTATGGTTCATTTCAACGTATGGATCTCATATCATCAAATGGAGACTGATAGGACTTATATAGCCTCAAGCTCACCCATCTTAATAAGTAGCATTTGGATTGAATTCTCCCAATGATATAATCCAGTTTGTTTAGCTTCTTAGTTAGTATTAAATAGTTGTTGTTAGTTGTTAGTAAGAAATCCATAGCAGCTTAGTTAGTTGTTAATAGTAGAGCGTTGACTGCACATGACCATTATCAGATCATAAAGGAAGAAGATATTTTGGGAGGATTATGAACTGCTTTGTATTGAAGCTAAGAGAAAGTTTTACAAATGAACTTCAATGAATAAACTCTAACCAACTACTCCTGTATATAGAGAAGATAAGTTAACCTCTAACCGACTTAACTAACTAACTTTAACTAACTAATCTTCTAGAACATTCTGGAAGCTTCCAGAACCTTCTCCATCCTAGCTGGCAACTGACCAATCCTGCTGAACTGTGTTGAGAATGACCTAAGAGCACTGCCAGCTCAGCTTTGTGAACTTATGCAGAGCTAGCATGAGCTAAGAGCTCTGCCAGCTCAGCTTGCCATCTTTCAACACCCCTTTCAAGCTGAGCTCTATTAAGATTCAATAACCCTAACTTGTTTATTAGGTATTCATTTTGTTGTCTCCCTAAAGCCTTTGTAAGAACATCAACTAGTTTCTCAGTGCTTCCAACATGATAGAGTCTGATTAACTGAAGCTGAACCTTTTCCCTTACAAAATGACAATCAATTTCTATATGATTTGTCCTTTTATGAAAACCTAGATTAGTAGTAGTCTGTATAGCATCCTTGCTATCACAATATAAGTCTACTGCCCTTCTTACTCCAATTCCTAATTTATTAAGTAGACCTTTTACCCAGATCACTTCAGAGACTACATTGGCTATGCTCATGTACTCAACTTCAACTGAACTTCTTGAAATAGTATCCCGCTTCTTTGATTTCCATGATATCAGGATGTCTCCCAGCTTCAGAATATATCAGGTTACTGATCTTCTAGTATTAGGACAAGATGCCCAATCTGAATCACAGAAACAACTCAGCTGCATATTTGCTTTTGATGACAGCAAATTTCAACTCCTGGTGTTCCTTTGATATAGCTCACGATCCTCATTGCAGCTAACTAGTGAGATCTCTTTGGTGAATGCATGCATTGACTTAATGTGTAAACTCCATAAGAGATGTCAGGTTTGTTCATTGTGAGATACAACAACCTCCCTACTAATCTTTGATAAGCACCTAGATCTTTAAGCACCTCATCATCACATACTCCCATCAACTTGTCCAGCTCAATTGTTGTCAACTTCTGGTTTACCTCCAGTGGAATGAATTATGGTTTTCTAGCGGCAAGCCCCAAGTCTGACACAAGCTCTAATGCATACTTTCTTTGGCACAAAAATATTCCTTTCTTTGATCTAGCCACTTCTATGCCTAAGAAATATCTCATCTCCCCCAAATCCTTAATTTTGAAATTGTTTTATAGGGTCACCTTGGCATTATCAATCATAGTTTTACAATTTTCAGTGATCAGAAGATCATCTACATATATTAGTATCATGTCTATGTTGTTTCCTTCCCTCATGGTGAACAATGAGTAGTTATATTTGCTTTGTCTGTATTCAGACTTGATGAGCGCTTCAGTCAACTTAATGTTCCATTGTCTACAAGCCTACTTTAAGCCATACAAAGACTTGATCAGTTCACAAACTTTGCCTTTGTAACTAGGAGGCATTTCCATGTACACTTCTTCGACTAGATCTCCTTGCAAGAATGCATTATATACATCCATTTGATATAGAGTCCTTCCAGCTTGAGCAAAAAATGATATCACTATTCTGACAGTCACCATTTTCACAATAGGGGAAAAAGTTTCTTGGAAATAAACACCTTATTTCTTACTGTAACCTTTGGCCACTAATCTGGCCTTATATCTCTCTACTTCACCATTGGCCTTGTATTTAATATTGTACACGCAACTGCACCCAATTGCTCTCTTACCGGTAGGTAGTTTCATTATTCTCCAAGTACCATTATTCTCCAAAGCTTTCATCTCTTGATCCATTGCTTCCACCCATTTAGGATCCTGCATAGCTTCTTGAAAGGTCCTTGGTTCTATTTGAGCTATGAACTTGCTCAAATAACACTAGTATGTTTTGCTTAGATGGTCATATCCTACATAGTCACTTATAGGATAAGTGCAATCTTAAGCATGATCTTGTCTGCTCTGCTTGGGTATGACAGAATCCTTCATTTAGATGGGGTAGCCTGCTTTGACTGATTAGCGTGCTGCCTGCATCAATCTAGTTGCTTGAATTATCAGGCACATCAAATTCTTGAACTGTATGAACAACAGGCTGATCTTGATCTTGTTGAAAAATCTATTCTTGCAAAACTTCTGTTGCAACTATTTCCTCTGGCATAGCTAGATGCCAACATATTGTTTGTGCATCATCCATGTGTGCAAATTGTTCAAACTATGCCTATGGGATGACTCTCTTCTCTTTCCTGTCCTTGTATGGGAAGATATCTTCCTAAAAATGGACATCCTTACTCATAATGACCTTCTGCTTCTGAATGTCATAAAGTCTGTATCCCTTTGTGTTGCTGAATACCCCAACATTATACATGCATTTGCCCTGGGTGACATCTTATGTGCAGTCTGTAGGTTAGTGGCAAAACACAAACAACCAAAGACCCTCATATGCTGAAGAGAAGATCTTTTATGGTAAAAAATTTCATAAGGTGACTTTCCCCCCAATACAGGTGTTGACATCCTGTTGATAATATATACTGCAGTCATAGCTGCTCCTCCCCAAAATCTCATGGGATTTCCTGCTTGAAACAGTAGTGATCTAGCTGTATTCATAATGTGCCTATGCTTCCTTTCCATAATGCCATTATGTTGTGGTGTATAGATGCAAGAACTTTGATGAACAATTCCAAAAGAAGAAAACAAAGTTGCACATTTATCATTGAAAAATTTAGCGCCACTGTCAGTTCTTAGGCACTTAACATTTGCAGAAAACTGAGGTTTTGCCATTAATATGAATTTTGTCAACACATGAACTACCTCAGTTTTCATTTTCATCAAAAAAATCCAGAACATCCTTCAATGATCATCTACTATAGTGAGAAAGTAATGATGACCATTACATGTAGGGTATTTGAAGGCCCCCAAGTACCAACATGTAACAACTCAAAAATTATAGGACTTCTGGAAGTACTAGTAGGGAAATATTTTCTAGCTTGCTTAGCTAATTGACAAAATAAACAACAATCTACATTATTCTTTCTTTTGAAACAACTAATGTTCCTTATTCTACTCATTACTTCTGCTGGTGCATGACCTAATCTTCTGTGCCATAGTTCCCAATTTGAAACTGCATTAGCTCTTATTCTTCCTTCACCTCTCAAGAAATTGCTTGATTTTCTTTGCTGTAACAGATAGAGCCCATCAAATGACCAATACCCTTCACCTTCCCATTGGTAAGGTCCTGAAACACATAGAAATTAGGAAAGAATATTGCACTATAGTTAAGATCTTTAGTCAGTTGGGAGACTGATAGCAGTTTGTGCTTGAAACCAGGTACACACAGAACATTCTTGATCATCTCTTGTTCAAAGATTTCACTCTTTCCAATATGAGACACATGAGTCTTTTCCTCATTGGGAAGATAAACATTTTTCCCCATGCAACTTATATTTTCAACATCCTTTAAATCATGTATGATGTGTGTCATGCGACTACTAGCCCATGTGTCTATAATCCATGTATCATTTTGAGTTTGACTCATAAAACAATTGAGCATACCTACCATATTAGCCATTGTACTATCTTAGTTGGAAGTTCCCTCCTTGCTCGGCATCTGAAGTATCTGCTCATACTGACTTTAAGTAAAAAACTATCCTGGAGCTGGTGTCTGCTCTGGCCTGAATTGTGTGAACTGATTGTAACCTTGTAGAGTAGCTAGTTTGACACAGTTATCTACATACTCATTATCAGTGCCTATCAAACCAAGCAGCAAGGTTAGGATTGTAGAATTGAAATTTTTCCTCTCTGTTTTCGTTCAATCATTACACCATATTTATATATTACAAGAGTGTGTGTCATAGCTATACAATAACTCTAATTGGAGTGGTACAAAAGGATTCTAGAGGAGTTCTAATTGCACAAGACGTCAATGACTCCTAGAGGTTATAGGTGATCCAATACCCCCCTGCAAACTGAAGGTGGGTCTTTCACCTTAAGTTTGTCCTGTAGAAATTAGAACTTAGCAATGGATAGAGGTTTGGTGAGCACATCCGCAATTTGATCATTAGAGGAAAGAAAATGAACCAGAAGATCATGTCGAGCCACTTTGTCGGGCAGAAAATGAAAATTGATCTCAACATGCTTGGTGCGAGAGTGGAATATAGGATTGTTTGACAAGTAGGCAACTCCAATATTGTCGCACCATAAAATGGGAGCACGAGGCAACTGGATTCCAAGTTCAAAGAGCAAAGATTGTGTCCATGTTCGCTCTGCAGCAGCATCAGCGAGTGCGTTATATTCAGACTCAGTAGACGAGCATGCAACGGTGCGTTGTTTGCATGAAGACCATGAGATTAGATTTGGACCAAAATAGATAGCATATCCACCAGTGGTCTTCCGATCATCAAGGCTTCCAGCCCAGTCCGAATCAGTAAAAGCTTGTAACTGAAAAATAGAAGCCTTAGAGAGGAGAAATGACATAGTCTTGGTATGTTGAAGATAATGAAGGATGCGCATAACAACAGTTGACTGATTTTGTAAAGGATTATGCATAAATTGGCACACGTTATTGACAACGAAGGAGATATGGGGTCGTGTCAGAGTAAGGTATTGCAGGGCATCGATTATTGTATATACAAGCTGGGAGCTTCAAAAGAGGCACTTTTACCCTTATAAAGTTTTGTGTCTGTAGCAATGGGTGTACATAAAGGCTTGAAATAAACCATGCCAGCTTTGCTCAAGATATTCTAAATATATTGCTGTTGAGAAAGCCATAAATAGTCACTTGTGCGACGCACTTGTATGCCAAGAAAATAATGGAGGGGCCCGAGATCTTTAATAGAAAAAGCACAACCAAGGTTTTCGAACAAAAAAAATCAAGGAATGAATTGTTGTTTCGTGTAAGCACAATGTCATCTACGTACACCAATAGATAAGCTACAATACCAGCATGAGAATATATGAAAAGGGAAACATCTGTTTTAGAAGTGCTGAAACTAGTACTAATTAAAAATTGATAGAGCTTGGTATACTAGGCCCTTGGGGCTTGCTTGAGTCCGTAGAGACATTTGTGCAGCTTGCAAATATGAGATGGATAAAGAGGATGAACAAAAACTGGTGGTTGGGCCATGTAGACCTCCTCTTGAAGCTCGCCATGTAAGAAGGCGTTTTGAACATCCAATTGGCGCAAAGGCCAGCCATAGGATACCGCCACCGATGGAATCATGTAGATGGTAGTGGGTTTCACTACCGAGCTAAATGTTTCATGATAGTCTTTTCCTTCAACTTGATGAAACCCCTTGGCAACTAGGTGCACTTTGTAGCACTCAACAGCTCCAAAAACATTGCGCTTAATACGGAAGACCCATTTGCCAGGAATATTCATTGATGGTTGAAAGGAACCAATGACCAAGTTTAGTTTCTAAATAAGGTTGTCATTTCATCAGACATAGCAGCACGCCATTCTCTGAATTTGGAGGCTTCGGTATAATTGGAAGGTTCAGTTGTTGGAGATGAAGAAGTGGTTGTGAGATAGGTGGCATTTTACGCAGTTTCATTGTGTGTGTTCTTTGAAGAGTGCTGGTATAGATTTTTCTGCGTGCTAGAACTGGTCGTTTGGGTTGAGTAAGGGGTAAGGTTGGTGGGTGTCTAGTAGGAGGGTACATGGAGAAGTCGACCGCTAAAGAGACGGATGGGAGAGAGGGAATAGATGATGGGTCAACAAGTCGTTGAGGTGAGTGACTTTCAGAGAGTGTTCTTGAAGATGAGATGATATGTGGAGAGTTGTGGTTTGAGTTAGAAGATGATGATTTTGAAGATGAAGGAGTAGTGTGAACTTCGGATCGCACTGGAAACATTTTTGGCGAAGGATCTGAGGGACGTGAGGCATGAAAATTAGGCAGAACAGTAGGCGAAGTTTCCCAAGGATTAGGAGAGACACTGGTGGATGGAGACTGCCCAAGAAGTGACACTTTGGTGAATGGGAATTGTGTTTCATCAAACTTAACATGCCGAGCAACATAAAGCCTGTTGGAATTAATATCAAGGCATCTATAGCCATGGTGACTTGGAATATACCCCAAAAAGACATAAGGTTGATTGCGATAACTCATCTTATGGCGATTATAAGGTCTGATATACGGATAGCACAAGCAACCAAAGATTTTAAGAAAGTGATAATCAGGGGCAATTTTGAAGATGACTTCAAAAGGGGATTTTCTATTATTGGTTGTAGTTGGTAGCCGTCCGATTAATTAAGTACACAACTGTATCAAAAGAGAAATTCCAATTTAGATGGTGTGGAGCTATGTGTCATTAATCTTAGGCCAGTTTCAACAATGTATCTATGTTTGCGTTCCACTTTCCCTTGTTGTTCATGAGTGTGCGGACATGAAATGCAATGAATAATTTCAAGTTTATGACAGAGGGATGAAAGTGGGTGAAATTCCCCTCCCCAATCTGTTTGAGTAGATTTAATTTTTGTGCTAAACTGTTGTTCAACTAGAACTTGAAATTGAGAAAATATATGAAGCACATCAGACTTTTGAAAAAGAGGATAGCACCATGTATAGCCAGAAAAATCGTCAACAAATACTAAAAGATAACAATGCCCCTGGGATGATAAAAAGTGAGAAGGACCCCAAACATCAGCTAAAATAATTTGAAGAAGTGAAGTACTTTTATTAATACGAAGCGGAAGAGATAATTTGTGTGACTTGCCGAGTTGAGAAGCACTACATAAATTATTTAATCTAAAACTAGAACTAGCTAGATGATGAGTAGATAACACTTGACTTAAAACTCTCTGATGTGGATGGCCTAGCCGGAGATGCCAAATTAAGGAAGATGCTTTGGTGGCTGAAATAGCTGATGGCAAAGTTGAGGATGTAGTCTTGATAGGTATGGTGTAGAGTGCATTGTTACTCCTGCCTGAAAGTAGCGGAATCTTGGAGTCCCGATCCTTAGGGTGAAATTCAAAGAAGACATTATTATCGGAAGCAAATTTTTAAACGGAAAGAAGTGGATTAGTTATAGAGGAGACATGAAAAATATTATTTAAAGAGAATTTTCTATTAGAAGTGGATGAGAAAGAGGCACTACCAGTGTGATGGATTGGCAAACCTTGTTGATTTCCAACATGTAGTTAATATGGTCCTTTATATTCCTCAACTTGATGAAAGCTCGAAAGATCAGGTCCTATATGATATGTTGCACCAGTGTCGGGAAACCAGTTTTGAGTTGAGGGAATCAGTGCCTGATGTGTGAGATGAGTAGATGGATTGATGGTATGATTGTAACGTTGGAGACAGGAAGGTGCAAGATGGTTGGTGCTATTGCAAATTTGACATCACGAGCATCCATCACTGTAAGAATTCCAAGGCTGACTACTTCTTGAATAACCACTGCCAAAATTATTTTTCAAAAACTGGTTTCCACGGCCCCCACGACCCCTGCCTCGATATGACATGTTGCGACCCCTTTGATTATTAGAAGAAACATGTTTATCCACATAAGAAGGACGTTGGGTGAAGTGTGCTGCCGGAATAATAGTATAATCAGCAGCCGAGGTAATGGAAAGTATGGAAAGACTTGGACCATGAATAAACTCATGGTTCAGTAGCAAGCTATGAAGTTCTGAATATAAAACTGGTTCGAGACGAGCCGACAAAGCAATCACAATGTCCTTGAAATCGGGCCTTAAACCTTTAAACACATATATTATTAAAATCAGATATATTCAAAGGCCTTCCAGCGGCAGCAAGTTCATGAAGGTTACGGTAAGGTCGTCTTGTTTGAGATTCTGAATTTGCACATGAAGGTTAAGAACTCTAGTATTGAAGGAGAGGATAAAGTTGCCGCTAAGGTGTCTCGTATGTCTTTAGAAGTTTCCAGGCCAACGATAAGATTTCTTCCGAAAGAGAGGAAATTAGTAGACTCATAATAAGTTGGTCTTGCTGAACCCAAGTTGTATAGGCTGGATTAGGTTGCATTGAATCTTTTCTCTCAACAGAGATGGTTGATGTAGGACACGGGTTTGATCCATCAATAAAACCTTGAAGATTTTTCCCACGCAGAAATGGTAGCAATTGTGTCTTCCAGAAAATATAATTTGTGGAAGAAAGTTTAATGGATATAAAGTTATGAGCATGGTTAAGAGAACTTGTGGGGGAAGAAGGCATGGTTGGGTTTTGAATAATGGAAAGAGATGAGCTAGATGAAGAAGAAGAGGGCATATTCACTGATACCTTATCAAACAGAGCAGCAAGGTTAGGATTGTATAATTAAAATCTTTCCTCTCTGTTTTCATTCAATAATTACACCATATTTATATATTACAAAAGTGTATGTCATAGCTATACAATAACTCTAATTGGAGTGAAACAAAGGGATTCTAGAGGAGTTCTAATTGCACAAGACGTCAATGACTCATTGACACGACCTGGGATCCGGTAAGGCCGTGCGGGCACCCGACATCCTCTCCTAGACCCGTCGGGCGAATCCTTACCAATTAAATTAGGAAAATAAATATAATTCAATTCATAAATAAGAAAAAGACTTAGAAAAAGCAGAGACATACTGATACCTCTAAGCTGTACAAATGAAATTACAGCTGACTACCCAACATACTAGGTTTAGGGCTATCCAGACTAGACATCTAAGACTACAGAAGAAGACAAATACCTCCTGAAGGGAGAAAAATGCAACTGAAATAATAAACATAAAACTGGTGGCCATCCGGAATAAAAGCTGGCTCACCCTAACAGCTGAAGTCGTCTTCGCTCCTTCACAACGTGGCGAACTCAATCCTGGAGCGAACCTGCCGAAATGAAATAGATAGACAAAAAAAAAAACAACAAACAAGGATGAGTCAAAAGGACTCAATAAGTGGGTCAGACTAGCAGCCTCAAATAATAGGATAGCTAGCCAGGGAGAAGAAACAGATAAACCAAATTCCTCTTATTTAAATTATAGAAAGGCAGAGCTAGATAATAGCCGGAAACACGTATGAAACCATAAACTCAACCAGGAATACGAGCCAGAAACATATCAACAAATAAGCAATGCACGTATAAGCAGAACAGTAGTTATGTACCACAAGTCTACACAATGGTATGAAATGAAATGAGATGGAATGAAATGAAATGAAATATGATGCAAAGGGTCTCATGGGCCAAGTGAATGGAGTGGAATCCTCCTGCTCCTAGGGCGGAATCCTCCTACCCTCAGCTCCTAGGGCGGAATCCTCCTACCGTCAATATGATGCAATGGAGCGGAATCCTCCTGCTCCTAGGGCGGAATCCTCCTACCCTCAATATAATGCAATGGAGTGGAATCCTCCTGCTCCTAGGGCGGAATCCTCCTACCCTCAATATGATGTAATGGAGCGGAATCCTCCTGCTCCTAGGGCAGAATTCTCCTACTCTCAATATGATGCAATGGAGCGGAATCCTCCTACCCTCAATATGATGCAATAATAACCCTTCATCGGCTCGTGACTCTCATCGACAACCAGGAAGTAGCCAACTCGCACCCAGAGTACAATGCTCAGACCCTCAAATGCAATACCAACAACACGACATAACATATAATAAACAGTGTAAATCTAAAGCTAAGGTCTAATGAGTACGCCTATCGGCAGCTACACACGTAAGGAACACGTGTAGAAAATCCACGAGGCCAGGTCCCTCCAAAGAAATGGATATAAATACTTACCTTGTTACAAAATTAGCACAACCACTCAATAACCGCTTTGTCCTTTGGATTCATTGCCAAATGATCTCACTGCGTTCAATAAGCAGAAAAATATATCATATAAGGCTAAAGGCTTCATTCCTTACGTCTTAGGGCAATCCGGTTAGGAACCTGATACCCTATTCGCATGCGCAATACGTAGGCCAGACCTATGTTCAGGGTTTAAGGTCACGTAACCAAACCCTAAATAAATTACATTTATATGTTGCTCATAACTCACTGAGTACGGATATATAATCAATTCCATTACCGGGGTCTAATTGACCCTTTAAACTATTAATTGAACTTATTAAAATAATGTCTAATATCCCAATTTTTACCGTTAAAATATATTCAAACACACGTAATAAACTCAAATAATGCATTAAGATCATTACCTGAATGTTTCGGGGTGAAAATTCTATCTTTCTCCGGCTCTTTTCTCATTTTCTGGCATTTTTCTCTTCCTCCCCGCCATTTCATTTTCTTTCTGTTTTGCTTCTCGTTTTCTGCTTCTCTTTTAGTTCCCTGTTCCTTAACTTAAAAGTTAAGGATTTATATAGTTCAGCCACCGCCTCCAATTTGTCTTTGACTTTTTTTTTTTCTCTTTTCTTTTATTTTAGTTTTTTCTTTTCTTTTCGCGACGAAAATTAAGACGGAACTCTACGAAATTTGAAATGATCCCAAATTTCTCAAGTAAGTTATACAAAATATATGTAACGTACTTGCTAAGGCGGATCTCAAATCAGACTCCCGAAACTCAATGTGCAAATTAAATGGAAAAAGGTCAAATTATTTAACTTTCGGCATTTTAGCAGAAACTTGCCGAACAACCTCGAAATTCACTTTCGAAAAATCACAAAAGTCACAAATAACCATACGAACCTATAGGTGCTTTCGGATTTCGAATAGGAGCTCATTCTCCAAAACCGAGCTCGAAAATCTCTTTTTAATATTTATCGACAATAAAAACTGAAACCTTCTTCTGATGCCCACCAAACGAGGTCTGATTTAGCTAATATTTTAAAGATAAGTCTCAATGAACTTTACGAATATTTTAAAATTATCGGAATGCCAATCGGAGTCCTAACTTCTGAAACGATAACCGAGGTCGTTTCATTGTCCTCCACTTAAACTCTGCTTCGTCCTCGAACGAGCCTAAGTCTAAAGAAAAATTTGCACAGATAACAAAAGAACTTGCAAGACCTTCATAAGCTACTCCGCGGATATTATCTCATGATTGGAGAATCAGAATTATAACACGAACACCAAACTCTTGGAATAAAACATTTCTGGATAATATGATAACACCATTGCCCGGATTATTCTGACTAAAATGATCCTTCCTCGATCACGAGAGGAGAGTTCTACATTTTCGAAACAAAGATACAGGGAACTTGGGATGGATTAACATGATTCCACCGATAATCACCTCTTCGATATACCTTTCAATATAGAACAGGTCGATGGAATTAAGAATTAGCTCATGCTTGATGCAATAGGGGGAGATTTTGAGGCACCTTGTCACTACACACTATAGAAGATTTGATGCAAGCTATATTATTTTTACGAACGCACTATGCAATATCTCAGTTGATGTTAGTGTTGTTATGCAAGCTCTTTGTGGGAATGTAGTTACTCATATCCTAATGTATGTCAAAGGTTCATCTGAATAGAGTCTATCATATAAGGATAAGGATCATGCAAATACTACTAGATAGTATGATGCAGGCCAGGAAAAATATTCAGACTGAACATGTGTTTCAGGGTATTGTCTTTGAATTGGAAATATTATGACTTAAAAAAGTGAAAATATAAGAGACATGTAGTTGGACCATGAGCTGAGGCAGAATACCAGCAAAAAAGTTGATTACATGTGCACTTATAATGCTAAAGTAACTTCTCAAAGAGTTGAGGTGTGAAGGAGATATGCCAATGATGGATGGACGACAAGCTGCACTAGACCTTTAACTCTAAATTTTCATGAAGTAAAACAACGTCAGTATGAGGATCCAGTTCTAGCTGAATACAGACAGATAGCCAAAAGAAAACTGGAGTCACCATACAGGGTTACTACTGACAGTGTTCTCATGTATAAAGATAGACTTTGTATTCCTGATGTTGCAGATTTACGTTGACAGATTATGATAGAGGCACATTATTCCAAATACACTGGTCATCCAGGTTCGACTAAGATGTACCATGATCTTAAGCAGATTTACTGGTGGGACGGAGTGAAGTGTGACATAGCAGAATTTGTGGCTCAGTGTTCTAATTGCCAGAAAGTTAAAGTCGTGTCATCTTTCCAGACTTTATGCTTTCAGCAGATAGGTACGTATATATGATCAGGTTGCCAGCATATCTCTATCATTAATAGATTATTAGTGGGTTTAGCAATGATCGACAATCATTCTAGGTTTCTGTCGTGGCCCTAGGTTGGGTCAATGACAAAAATGGTACAACGCCTTAGCGATTTAGTATTACCATTCAGTATTTGGAGGAAGGCTCCTCCACTTAAAGCACAAACTCATGCAGCTATTTGAATAGGAATACCCATCCCAACACAGTCTGCTGGACTAAAGAAGATTTAGCTAAAAGCTGAACGTAGGCAGACCTAAGCTACAAACTACCTTTTCGAGTTGCCAAACAGCTGCAACTCTCGAGTCACAACTCCATACATTTTCTATAAGCACCACCGCCTGATGGATCAAATCAAAGGTCAAATGACGCTTCTCATTACCCTTAGTGGGCTTGAAAAACAACAATGTGCTTACCCGGCTACCTTGGCACGCACTCTGGCTCAACACAGGGAACATCACAATAGGTTACTAACCGCCTAAGCTCACCAGTGCCGAATAAAGAAGAGATGAAAATGGACTGAGGATAGAAATAATTAGAGCTTCAGGAAGCTCATCTTTTTATTTGCTTGGCTCCCAGAGCTACACTACTTCCGAGTCAGGCTAACCAAAGAATCACAGTTGAAGAGATAGACATTAAATAAGTTTTATGAAACAACATCTATGTCAATTTAACCTTCCTATAAGAAGGAAACTTTGACAATTTACCAGAAACCCTTTTATAACCGAGACAAGCTCATTTAATAACATGACTCTACTAGCGCCACGAACCATGAGGAGATACGTAGATCGAGTATTACTTACTAATCACTTTACTCCGGAAGAAATAATGACGCTTTCTGATGGTGACGAATAAGAATCCCATCATCCTACCGACACTGAGTTCCAAAGAGAGGTAGACTAACTTGACATTATAACAGAATGAGGCACAACAAGATGCCAAGAAAACAATACCGATACTCACTCACAAATCTCTCACATTTAAACTAGATAAACTAGTAGGGTCATCACAAATGCCAGGAATAAATCATATCAGAAGCTCACCCCTTTACCGCAACCGATTCTTAATAGAAACGACATCCAAGTAAACCATCGAAACATGATAAGACACACCATTTCCAGATCGATCGAAAGAATCAAATCTTACTCACATTTAAGAGAAGAAGAAATCTCAGGGTTGACTACATCGGATACTTCAGCATTCCGCCAGACTAGCAGTTCATAGAACTGCCTATGCAGCTGAGCTGAGCCACTACCCTGACAATCATTTTCTGAAGAACCACTGCCACCACACTCTCTAACTCTACTGGATGGTGACATTTCTTTTGCTGATTGAGATCTAAATGAAATTCCCTACGACTGTGCAGGTGCCTGATGACGAGAGAAAGGACGTCTGCCTACTTGTCGAAGTAAAGCAAAACTCCTCCAAGGATAACTAGGCTCACGACAGTGATAACACCTTTTCACTGAAAAATTGAAGCTGGAAAGATTGTTGATAGCTGTAAAGAAAAGACTGAATCTGATCTTGACGAGCTACTGGTGCACTCTAAGAATCACGTAACACAAGCTGAGATAACCTGGAAGGTGACCTCCCAAAATAATCAGAACTCTTACCTCCAAATGAGGTACCATGGTTGCCCACTAGGGCCACGTGATCTCTTGCTCTCCCACTCTAACTCTTCCCGCTCTAACTTATGGTATGCCTAATATCTCTGAGCAATATCAACAACAATATCAAATGAAGTCCCAAACTCAATTTCTTGAGCCATCTGGGAGCTCAAGGAAGGAGAAAGGCCACCAATAAATATTTGAACATTCTCGGAAGGTTCATGGACTAGTTCTAGTGCTTATCCAGCCATCCTAAAGAATTTAATCTCATATTCTAAAATTCGAAAAGCTACCCTATCCAATCCACTTAAATTGGCGACTCTTTTCATCTCACTCGCTGCGTGAAAGGAACTTTTCCACGAATCTAGAAGAAAAATCGAACCAAGTTAACTAATAAGAGAGCGGTCCACCAATTCAAGGCTGGACCCCTGAAACTGGAAAGCAGTATAATCAACACCATACTGCTTGAGATAACCATGAGACTGAAGGATAAAGAGAAATCATTTTTTGACAACAAATTCACGGGGATTATCTAATGCATGGCCTGAGAATATCGAAAGGTTCAACCAGATAAAATATTATAGCCTCTTCAAACACTCGGACCAAGCCATTACTCAGGGCTAGCTAACCAGCCAGAATAACTAGAGGCACAACACATGCTGCTTCAGGAACATAATTTATTACGGCAATATTAAGAACTGGAATAGGAGCTCCCTGAGATCAAACGTCTGCATCTGCGGCAACCTGATAATCTGCCTAGCGAATAATAGGTTCTTGCGGTATCTGCGTCGCCAATATTCTCGTAAAAGCATCATAGAGAGCCAAGGGAACCACAAAGCCCTGCTCCCTTGCCCATCACGAGCTCGTACAACTGGGACCTCCGTAACTAGATCGTCAGCACGATCAAACACTCTCGGGGCTTCGTCAGTGCTAGCCCCAGGCTAGACTGCTTCGTCTTGAACTCATACTGTTTGCTGATTTGTCGCACGAGGGTTCATAATTACCACGAAGGAATTAACGAATTAACAAAAAACTTTTGAATCCTATAACAACGCACGATCAGAAATGTAGCAAGTGAAACTTCCTAAATGCCATCATAGCCTCTCGTAGATAAGTACGGACGTCTACGTACCCATCAGCGAGACTCTACTAGACATTGTCTTAGTCTGGATAGACTCTAAACCGGGCTCTGATACCAACTGACACGACCTGGGATCCGGCAAGGCCGTGCGGGCACCCGACATCCTCTCCTAGACCCGTCGGGCGAATCCTTACCAATTAAATTAGGAAAATAAATATTATTCAATGCATAAATAAGAAAAAGACTTAGAAAAACACATACATACTGATACCTCTAAGCTGTACAAAAGAAATTACAGCTGACTACCCAACATACTAGGTTTAGGGCTATCCAGACTAGACATCTAAGAGTACAGAAGAAGACAAATACCTCCTGAAGGGAGCAAAATGCAACTGAAATAATAAACATAAAACTGGTAGCCATCCGGAATAAAAGCTGGCTCACCCTGACAGCTGAAGTCGTCTTCGCTCCTTCACAACGTGGCGAACTCAATCCTGGAGCGAACCTGCCGAAACGAAATAGATAGACAAAAACAAACAACAAACAAGGATGAGTCAAAAGGACTCAATAAGTGGGTCAGACTAGCAGCCTCAAATAATAGGATAGCTAGCCAGGGAGAAGAAACAGATAAACCAAATTCCTCTTATTTAAATTATAAAAAGGCAGAGCTAGATAATAGCCGGAAACACGTATGAAACCATAAACTCAATCAGGAATACGAGCCAGAAACATATCAACAAATAAGCAATGCACGTATAAACAGAACACTAGTTATGTACCACAAGTCTACATAATGGTATGAAATGAAATGAAATGAGATGGAATAAATGAAATAAAATATGATGCAAAGGGTCACATGTGCCAAATGAATTGAGTGGAATCCTTCTACCCTCAATATGATGCAATGGAGCGGAATCCTCCTTCTCCTAGGGTGGAATCCTCCTACTCTTAATATGATGCAATGGAGCGGAATCCTCCTGCTCCTAGGGCGGAATCCTCCTACCCTAAATATGATGTAATGGAGTGGAATCCTCCTGCTCCTAAAGCGGAGACCTCCTACCCTCAATATGATGCAATGGAGTGGAATCCTCCTCCTCCTAGGGCAGAATCCTCCTACCCTCAATATGATGTAATAATAATCCTTCATCGGTGCGGGACTCTCATCGACAACCGGGAAGTAGATGCCAACTCATAGCCAGAGTACAATACTCAGACCCTCAAATGCAATACCAACAACAGGACATAACATATAATATATAATGTAAATCAAAAGCTAAGGCGTATTGAGTACGCCTATCGGCAGCTACATACGTAAGGAACACGTGGTAGAAAATCCACGAGGCCAGATGCCTCCAAAGAAATGGATATAAACACTTACCTTGTTACAAAGTTAGCACAGCCACTCAATAACCGCTTTGTCCTTTGGATTCATTGCCAAACGATCCCACTATGTTTAATAAGCAGAAAAATATATCATATAAGGCTAAATTCTTCATTCCTTACGTCTTAGGGCAATCCAGTTAGGAACCTGATACCCTATTTGCATACGCAATACGTAGGCCAGACCTTTGTACAGGGTTTAAGGTCATATAACCAAACCCTAAATAAATTACATTTATATGTTCCACATAACTCATTGAGTACGGATATATAATCAATTCCATTATCGGGGTCTAATTGATCCTTTAAACTATTAATTGAACTTATTAAAACAATGTCTAATATCCTAATTTTTACCGTTAAAATATATTCAAACACACATAATAAACTCAAATAATGCATTAAGATCATTACCTGAATGTTTCGCGGTGAAAATTCTATCTTTCTCCGGCTCTTTTCTCATTTTCTGGCATTTTTCTCTTCCTCCCCGTCATTTCATTTTCTTTCTGTTTTGCTTCTCGTTTTCTGCTTCTCTTTTAGTTCCCTGTTCCTTAACTTAAAATTTAAGGATTTATATAGTTCAACCACCGCCTCCAATTTGTCTTTGACTTTTTTTTTCTCTTTTCTTTTATTTTATTTTTTTCTTTTCTTTTCGCGACGAAAATTAAAACGGAACTCTACGAAATTCGAAATGATCCCAAATTTCTCAAGTAAGTTATACAAAATATATGTAACGCACTTGCTAAGGCGGATCTCAAATCGGACTTCCGAAACTCAATGTGCAAATTAAATGGAAAAAGGTCAAATTATTTAACTTTCGGCATTTTAGCGAAAACTTGTCGAACAACCTCGACATTCACTTTCGAAAAATCACAAAAGTCACAAATAATCATACGAACCTAACGGCTCTTTCGGATTTCGAATCGGAGCTCATTCTCCAAAACCGAGCTCGAAAATCTCTTTTTAATATTTATCGATAATAAAAACTGAAACCTTCTTCCGATGCCTACCAAACGAGCTCCGATTTAGCTCAAATTTTACAGATAAGTCTCAATGAACCTTATGAATATTTTAAAATTATCAGCACGCCAATCAGAATCCTAACTTCCGAAACGACTAACCGAGGTTGTTTCATTCATAGAGATTGTAGGTTATCCAATAGTGCCATCCACTGCATTATTAGCATTAGATTTCCTCCATTTCTTATCATTTAGATAACCATTAAGATTCCAACACCCTTCTCTGGTGTGATTCTTTAAAACACAGTAATCGAACTCCATTGGTGGCTTCTTGTTTAAATAGTTCCATGTTCCTTTATCCTTCCTGTTAGAGCCCTTTATTGTATACATTGCCATAGAATCATTGGCATTAGAAGTTACATGCAGCTCAACAACATGTGCAGTGGTGCTCTCATCTTGCATAATCAGCCCATAGGCTTGATCCACTTCAGGCATAGGTACAGTGAGAAGAATTTATCTTCTAACGCGACTGTAAGTGTCACTGAGCCCCATGAAAAACTGAAACAACCTCAATTGTCTGTAGTGCTTTATGAACTCCCTGGATCTATCACACTCACACCCATGTACAATGCTCAGACCCTCAAATGCAATACCAACAACAGGACATAACATATAATATACAATGTAAATCCAAAGCTAAGGCGTAATGAGTACGCCTATCGGCAGCTACATACGTAAGGAACACGTGGTAGAAAATCCACGAGGCCAGGTGCCTCCAAAGAAATGGATATAAACACTTACCTTGTTACAATGTTAGCACAACCACTCAATAACTGCTTTGTCCTTTGGATTCATTGCCAAACGATCCCACTGTGTTCAATAAGCAGAAAAATATATCATATAAGGCTAAATGCTTCATTCCTTACGTCTTAGGGCAATCCGGTTAGGAACCTGATACCCTATTTGCATACGCAATACGTAGGTCAGGCCTTTGTACAGGGTTTAAGGTCATATAACCAAACCCTAAATAAATTATATTTATATGTTGCCCATAACTCATTGAGTACAGATATCTAATCAATTCCATTATCAGGGTCTAATTAATCCTTTAAACTATTAATTGAACTTATTAAAACAATGTCTAATATCCTAATTTTTACCGTTAAAATATATTCAAACACACATAATAAACTCAAATAATGAATTAAGATCATTACCTGAATGTTTCGCGGTGAAAATTCTATCTTTCTCCGGCTCTGTTCTCATTTTCTGGCATTTTTCTCTTCCTCCCCGTCATTTCATTTTCTTTCTGTTTTGCTTCTCATTTTCTGCTTCTCTTTTAGTTCCCTGTTCCTTAACTTAAAATTTAAGGATTTATATAGTTCAACCACCACCTCCAATTTGTCTTTGAATTTTTTTTTTTCCTCTTTTCTTTTATTTTATTTTTTTCTTTTCTTTTCGCGACAAAAATTAAAACGGAACTCTACGAAATTCGAAATGATCCCAAATTTCTCAAGTAAGTTATACAAAATATATGTAACGCACTTGCTAAGGCGGATCTCAAATCGGACTACCGAAACTCAATGTGCTAATTAAATGGAAAAAGGTCAAATTATTTAACTTTCGGCATTTTAGCGGAAACTTGCCGAACAACGTCGACATTCACTTTCGAAAAATTACAAAAGTCACAAATAATCATACGAACCTAACGGCTCTTTCGGATTTCGAATCGGAGCTTATTCTCCAAAATCGAGCTCGAAAATCTCTTTTTAATATTTATCGATAATAAAAATTGAAACCTTCTTCCGATGCCTACCAAACGAGCTTCGATTTAGCTCAAATTTTACAGATAAGTCTCAATGAACCTTATGAATATTTTAAAATTATCAGCACGTCAATCAGAGTCCTAACTTACAAAACGACTAACCGAGGTTGTTTCATTCATAGAGATTGTAGGTTATACAATAGTGCCATCCACTGCATTATTAGCATTAGATTTCCTCCATTTCTTATCATTTAGATAACCATTAAGATTCCAACACCCTTCTCTGGTGTGATTCTTTAAAACACAGTAATCGAACTCCATTGGTGGCTTCTTGTTTAAATAGTTCCATGTTCCTTTATCCTTCCTGTTAGAGCCCTTTATTGTATACATTGCCATAGAATCATTGGCATTAGAAGTTACATGCAGCTCAACAACATGTGCAGTGGTGCTCTCATCTTGCATAATCAGCCCATAGGCTTGATCCACTTCAGGCATAGGTACAGTGAGAAGAATTTATCTTCTAACGTGACTGTAAGTGTCACTGAGCCCCATGAAAAACTGAAACAACCTCAATTGTCTGTAGTGCTTTATGAACTCCATGGATCTATCACACTCACACCCAGGTGATGGGACTAATGCATCAAACTCATCCCAAAGAAGTCTCAGCTTTAAGTAGTAGCCGGATACAATTAATTTTCCTTGTACAAGGCTATAAATTTCAGTATGCAACTGATACACCCTGGAGCCAGTGATCTTATCTAACCTCTACTTAAGATTATTCCAAATCAAATGTGCATTTGAAGCAACACAACCCCATTCAATAACTCTTGTGAGACTGTGTTCATCAACCAGGTCAACACCATGGCATTGCACCTTTCCCATTATTTTTTAAGCATGGGATCAACATCTTCCTTAGTACATGTTGTGTGGGAAAAAATACGGCACATACTATTACGAGGATACGAGTCCAGCTGGCGAGACTAGACTTATCTTATAAGTCACCGGGCATAGAGGATACACGTCTACTCCACGACTTACATCCGTTCAGACGGTACAGGCGTAGGACGCAAGGCATGCATCCCGCCACCTTAGGGTTTTTACAGTCTCCTAGTTAGGGTTTCGTATATACCACCGCCTTGAGTTTATAGGCTCATAGCATTTATTAGTCTTTGTATTTTACTACAATTAGGACTGAGTAAATATCTACTATAAATACCTCTCCTTACATTGTATTGTATATCAAGTGATTCACACCGAATCCTGCTATTCTCAAGGAATAATATGACTTACTTTCTGGTTCATTGTTTTCTCTCTCTATTTGCTTACTTTTTTCATCGTATTTACTATATTGCTTGTGACCTTCTTAAAAATTTAATTGTTTAACCTAGACGTCCAATTTTAGTCATAAATAATTTGGCGCCCAGGAAATTGTAGGTATTCTACGAAGGAAAAGGCACAGTCATGTCAGATGACAAGGATAACATCCCAAATAACACTACCAACGCAGTAGACGAGTCTCCACAGGATCCTAGCAATCCTAGTGTGAAGCCAAAGGATCCTGCCAAGGAGCCAGTCCATGTAGCCAGTGACGCGAAGGTGATCAACCACGCGAAGGTAATTCTGAGTTTAGAGGTTTCTTTGATAATCTCATTAAAACCCTCTCACAACGGGTAGAGCAGAACTCGGTCAATATGGTCGAGGCCATTAACCAAAAGTTAGAAGCGATGTTTGTTGGATCGTCTTAGAGGCCAGCATCCCCGCGAGGACCAGTGCCCGTGAATGATTCACCAGTATATGTTCCTAATCACAGGCTCATATGGGCCGCCCCTAGAAGCTCTACACCAGTTAATAATCAAGACCTCAAAGGAACACCTGTCATCCAGGAAATCCTAAAAGAGATGAAGGCCATCCATGATCAGATTGGTAACGTGCCGGGTGCTCCATCTCAGGTTACCACCGTAAATGAGCAGAAATTTTAAAAACATGGATACAAAGCAAACACTGCACCGATCCAGGTACCAAAGCACTTCCTCCTCCCAAATAACCTAAAGTACGATGGGACGACGGATCCGGACGAGCATATTGTCTCGTACTATACAACCGACCTTAACTAAGGGCGCCCTTGCTTGGTACACTCAGCTACCAATGGGCTCCATCGAGTCATTCACCCAGATGTAAGATTTGTCCAAGAAAGCGCATTCTGGCGCCCGTAAGCGGGAGAAGCGCATGGAGGACATCTTCGAGATTTGACAGCATGACGACGAGTTGTTAAAGGACTACTTAGAAAGGTTCTAGAGGGAACGCATGGAGCTTCCTCCAGTTCTCGACAATATTGCTATGGTAGCAGGATCGTTTGCTACTAGGAATTTGCAGTGGAGTCTAACTCAACATCCTGTGTCAACATGGAATGCTTTGCATCAGAGATTCACCGAGAAGCTGAACATGGAGCCTGAACAATCCTCCGCCCCCATTGTAGAAGCTCGCCAATCGCCAAAGATTTCATCCGTCAAGGGCAGAAATGGGGATATATTGAAGAACCAAGAGTTGGAGACAAGGGAAAGCGGAGTAGGAGAGTTTACAGAAATGACTTCCCTAGGCCGGTCGAAAAACGGAAGGACAATAGGAAGGCTCCGGCGCCACCTCATAAGGGGTAACTCAACATAGACTGGGTACCCGATAGGTTTGAAGAATTGGGACTGCGCATCAAAGCCATAGAGTTCGTGAGGGATCATATGAAGGACGCCCAAGTGCGTTGGCTCAGCAACATGATGGTCGAACCTAGCAGAAGAAACAAAAACCTATACTGCGACTTTCATAGGGATAACGAACATGAGACTACGGGCTGCATGACCCTGTTCTTGGAAGTTATGAGTCTGCTCAATAAAGGCTATTTGAAGGACTTACTTATCGATGGTGGAAAGCAGACTTATGCCAAAAACGTGATTTCAGAGGGACCCCCAGATCTACCGGAGCCTAAGAGGTCCATCAACGTAATAGTCGGTGGCCCAATATTGCTTGATGGCTCGAAACACGATGGGGTAGCGCCAGATGAGGGCCATGCCCGAGAAGAGATGATCTTATTCAATAACGAGGATAACACTAGCTGCAACACTCCTCGACACGATGCCTTAGTCATAACACTCCGAATAGAGGATACGGACGTCAAGCGCATCCTAGTCGATGCTGGCAGTGTCGTGAACCTTATTAAATGAGACACCCTGCAAGGGATGAGAGTTTAAGGCAAAATGACTCCGAGTGTCTATACACTGGTAGGCTTTAACAACTCTTGCAAAAAATCTATCGGGGAAATCAGCCTTGCTACACACGTTTCGGGAGCATATTATGTTTCATCTTTTCAGGTAATCAAAAGAGGGGTCCCATATAATGCAATCATAGGATGACCGTTGATTCACTAGATCAAAGCAGTGCCTTCTACTTGGCATCAAAAACTCAAGTACTCCACCAAGTGGGGAATAAAAGAGATCAATGGAGATCAAGAGACAACAAGGGAATGCTACACGGCAGTGGCCCTAGGAGCATCTGACCTCAAAACGGCACCAGAGGCAGACCTCCCTAAAGCCGATGAAGACCTCGAAACCTTAGTCAATTAAGATTATAATTCCGATTGTTCAATTGATTGAAGTGTTTTCGGGGGGGGGGGGGGGGGGAAGAGTAGGGCACTTGGAACTATAATTCTTTTCAGTATTTACTTTAATTAAGTCTCCAGTTTCTTTTAATTTTGATTGCAGTATTTTCATAGTTATCAGCTATGTTACGGGTTTTCACCCACAACATTTCAGGCCTTGTGCCCCTATTCATAAATAAAACTACTATTTTACTTAGTCGATTTTACAATCTGGATCCATCTACAATACAAATATTCATAGCTCCGGCCAAACTAAAATTGAAGTAATATACTCACTTTTG
This sequence comes from Petunia axillaris subsp. axillaris, assembly GCA_029990575.1. Lineage (NCBI taxonomy): Eukaryota > Viridiplantae > Streptophyta > Magnoliopsida > Solanales > Solanaceae > Petunia > Petunia axillaris. The sequence continues at coordinate 1,788,709 of JARKNS010000001.1, read as the reverse complement.
GTGACAAAAGCAGGGTAAACTACTCGCTTGGAGCTAGATCACATCTAGCTCACCCACCAGGCATTATTCGTAAGTTGAGGTCGTCAAATTTCAACAAATTTGCACCTACATGCCGGTGGGGACACCTGCCCCTATAGTGCCAGAAAGTTTTAAAATACTAGAGTAACTCTATTGAATGACTTTGAAAGTAAGGGCGTAATTTACGAGCAGCAGTTACCAATGCCAACACCAATTTTTCTAAGGGTTGATAGCGTGTTTATGCGTCAATTAGAGCTTTGCTAATGTAATAGATAGGAAGTTGTTTACCTTTTTCTTCCCGAACTAGAACGGCGCTTACCGACGACTCTGAGACTGCCAAATAAATCAGCAGCTGCTCACCCTCCTGAGGTGTAGAGAGCAGTGGTGGATTGGATAGGTACTTTTTCATATCCTTCAATGCTTGTTGGCATTCAGGGGTCCATTCGAACTCCATGTTTTGTTTTAAGACGTTGAATAAACTTTTGCATCGGTCGGATGATCGGGAGATGAATCTCCGTAGTGCCGCCACTCTTCCCGTCAGTTTCATGACGTCTTTCCTGTTGTGGAGTACATCTGGAATTGATTCACTGGCTTTAATTTGAGCGGGATTGACTTCAATTCCACGCTGAGAAGCGATGAAGCCCAGGAATTTTCCCGATCCGACTCCGAATGCACACTTCTCCGGGTTCAGCTTCATGTTGTACTGATCCAGGATTCGGAAAGCTTCTTTCAGATGCACCAGATGGTCCTCTGCTCGTTTGGATTTGATCAAGATATCATCGATGTACACTTCCATAGTCTTTCTGATATGGTCATGGAACATTCGATTGACTAGGCGCTGATATGCTGCACCTGCATTTTTTAGTCCAAATAGCATAACTTCATAACAATACGTACCTCGACAGGTTATGAACGTTGTTTTCTCCTGATCTTCAGGGTCCATCAATATCTGGTTATATCCGAAATACGCATCGAGAAAGGTGAGCACCTCGTGTCCGGTTGTTGCGTCGATCAGTTGATCTATCCTGGGAAGGGGATATGAATCTTTCGGGCAGGCTTTGTTTAGATCCGTGAAGTCAATGCAGACTCGCCATTTACCTTTCTTCTTAGGTAGAACGACCACGTTGGCTAGCCAGTCTGGTTATTTGACTTCACGCACGGATCCAATCTTCAACAGCCGGTCGACCTCGTCGTTGATGATCTAGTTCCGAAAGGCCCCTTGCTGACGCGTCTTCTGTTTCACCGGGCGGTGATATGGGTCGACGCTCAACCTGTGAGTAATGATGTCGGGAGAAATACCTGTCATATCTTTGTGGGACCAGGCGAATGTTGTGTGCCGCTCCTTGAGGAACTGGAGGATATCTCCCCGTAGGCGCTCGCTCAATTCGGTCCCTAAGTATACCTTCCGTTCCGGCTTATCGACGAATAATTCTTCCGGTTCCAAAGCTTCCGCGGTCGACATGTGGTTTTTTCTTTCGTCCATCTTCGTGATGAATTCCGGGACCTCGTACTTTGTTTCTTCATTTGGTATATCTGGTCCTGATCGCTGTAATTGCTATTTGTTCTCTTCGGGCAGTTTGAGGGCCACCGAATAGCAATCTCGGGCAGAACGTTGCTCTCCTCAGACCTCACGTACTCCCCATTCGGATGGGAACTTCAATACTTGATGATAAGTCGAAGGAACAGCTTGCATGTCGTGGATCCAAGGTCTCCCCAAGATGATATTATAGGCTAGATCTGCATCACAACATAAAAAGTTGTCTCCTTCACTACCCCTTCGGCGAGAGTTGTCAGAGTAATCTCGTGAAGAGTCTTCTCGCTTGAGTTGTTGAAGCCGGAGAGAACTCGAGATATTAGTATGATCTTGTCCGACAACTGCATCTCCCTTACAACTCGTGATTGGATAATGTTCGCAGAACTGCCCGCATCAATGAGTACTCTCTTGACGTCGAACTCCGCCACGCGTAACGTTTTACTAACGCATCAGCATGTGGGAATTGCGAACCGTCTGCATCAGAATCCTCAAATGTTATTGTTTCTTCTAATCGTGGGCGTTTGTTGTTTGTGATGGAGACCTTTGCATACTTCTTTGCTGTGAAGGTAACGGAGTCCACCTTGATTCCACCTGAAATAACATTAACTGTCCTCCTTCGAGAGGATGCTCGTGGAGGGCCAGGTTTGTTCTGCTGTGCCTTCGCGTGAGTCTGCTTCCCCTTCTCGGTCAGGAAATCCTTCAAGAATCCATGTTTCAACAAATGAGCAATTTCATACCTTAGGGCCTTGCAGTCCTTGGTGGTATGACCATGGTCACGATGGAAATCGCACCACAGGTCATGGTTTCGCTTGCTTGGGTCGGTCTTCATGTCTTTCGGCCACTTGACCTTTTCTCCCATGTCTTTGAGTGCTGCCACTACTTCAGTCATTTCCACGTTGAAGCTTGGCAGACTTGGGGCTCCACGGAGGCTTGATACCGAATCATCTCTCTGGGACAATCCTTTGTTGTTTCGGTTGCGTCCTTTGGAATGGCTGCGTGACTGATCAAGGTACGGCTCATAATGTACGTCTGATCTCTCGGTCTCTGCCTTCCCGCCGGATCCACTATTGCGTGCCTGAGCCCTTCCTGGAGTACCCGTTTCAATCAATTTATCTTCGTCGATACGTACCTTTGAATTGTAACGGTTGTAGACGTCTGACCAGCAGGCTGCTAGGAACTCGCGAAGAGACTCCTAAAGTCTGCGTGTGGCCTCTGAGCTCCTAATATCCAGGCTGTTGGTGAACGTGATTGCTTCCCATCTGTCCGGTACTTTGGGAAGCATCATACGCTCTCTTTGGAAGCGATCCACGTATTTGCGGAGAGACTCGTCGGGTCTGTGCTTGATTTCAAAGATATCCTCTACGCGGGTTTCTGTTTTCTGAGCGCCTGTATGTGCCTTCACGAAAAACTCAGCCATCTCTGCGAAAGACCCAATGGAGTTTGGTGGCAACATTGAGTACCATCGTAGAGCTCCATCTGCTAGGGCTTCCACGAACTTCTTCAATTGAACAGATTCGATCTCCTGGTCGGTGAGATCGCTAGCCTTTATAAAGTTGCTGAACATCATGAGGTGGTCGTTGGGATCAGATGTTCCGCGGTACCTCAGAATGTTTGGCATCTTAAATGTCTTAGGTATCGCCTTTGGGGCTGCCTCCTTCTTCCAGGGCCGCTGGGAATATCGTTGGACATCGACTTTCTTCAGCGTGGGTGGAGCGCCTGGTATCTAATCAATTCTCTCGTGAAGAGACTTTTGAAGTGCTTCCTGGCTTTCCTTGAATTGTTTTGTGAGAGCTTTCACAACAAGGCTCATTTCCATAGGCGCCATAGACCCTCCATTCTGATTCTGATTGATTTGGGTCGTCGGATCTGCAGTCCCTCCGTTATTCTGCTCTCCACCTTACCTCAAAGTATGTGAGGAAGGAGCGTCACGACCAGGTGTTGCAGCGTCAGCCCTTGCAGTTGAAGGGTTACTCCTTCGGAGAGAAGTGAGTGCCTCATTTATTCCTCGGTTCACCTCTGCCTGTTCCTGCATGAAAGCAAAGAGTGTTTCCTGGAGGTTCCCTTGGCCAGGGGAGAGACTCCTATGACGTCGTCTCCTGGGTGGGGTAGTGCTCTGAGAGCGTACACGCCTATTTCGCTGCCTGACCGGTCCTTGGGAAGATTGTTGCTGCCCATCGGACGAATAGTCGGGAGAATAATCAGGAGAATAATTAGGACTGAGTGGAGGAGTATTTACCTGACTTCCTCCTACGATAGTTCGTTGTGAACTGCTTTCTGCCATGTTAGTTATAGAACAAAAAGACTGACGAAAAGAGGTGCAATATCTGAATAGATAAACTATTAACCTACGAAGGCTATTGACCGGCTCCCACTGTGGTCGCCGAATTGTTTAACCTAGGTCCGATTTTAGGCCAATTAACAATTAAATTTATATTTGCGGAGTCACGATCAATAGTTGAGATTAAGAGTTTTAACGACGAACCAGAGCGGTGATAGATTTGCAAACAATACGAGAACGAGATATAAGTATGAATTAATAAAGATAAAGCGTAGACAAAAGTAAGAAGAAGTAACCATGTCGTATCGCTTATCCCCGGAGAGAGTACTTCGATACCAGTCGTACTTAGAAGATCAAAGAACTAAGATGCTAGGCAAATATGAGCAAAAAGTAATATCTGAGCAAGAGCGAGAGAGTATTCTTATTGATATTATAGACAAGAAGTAAAGTTGTGTTACAATGGTTTAGAGCAAATGCTATTTATAAGTCTGATAGGCACCCGTTGGGATTCGTAACCGCTGGGCATGGATCCGTCTGGATATGTAACTGCTGGGCACATATCCGTTGGATGTATAACCGCTGAGTTGTAATGATTGCCTTTATGACCATTGAATGATCGTGAATGATCAGGTTAATAACTGCTCACTTAGATCGGGTTGGCTGATGAAGTGTTTCATAACTCCTTTGGATCTGCTCGTGATAATTGTCTGTCCGTTAGATGTCTGTCTGTTGGAACTTCTGCTCGTGCCACGTGGTGGACACGTGTCACCTTGCAAGTGCTGTCAACTTTTATCCAATACATTCGTATCCAAAAACTTGGTTGGTTTTTGCCGCTAACCAATCCAAGAGTGTAACTATTCTATATACACTGGGGCACAGCTGCCCCGGGCAGAGTAAATATTCCCTACAGAGCCTCTCGAGCACAGGGTGCAGGGGTAATCTACATCCAACTGTAAAAAGGTAGGTGCACATAGTTGTCCACCCAGCCCTCTGAGAAGTAATGTTCTCCTCTTCAGAAACCGGCAAAAGAGGGATACTCTCGTCCCAGTTGCAGTCTATTCTAACCCGTGGGATCAGCTCTGAGGTGATCCCGGATTTGAACCTATACGCCGGCCAAATGCGTATATCTCCATGATTGTTGGAAGCCTTAATGTTGCAATCCTTTTCCAGTTCACCCCACTTCTTAGGGATGATCTCCGCAGCAGTGGCCTGAGTAGCCCTAGGCCTGGAGGTGGCTGCCGAAGAACTACCAGCTACATCCATGTTTTGGCTTCTCCTAGCTTTTGAAGACATAATTCAAGAAAAATTGAGAAGTTTGAAAGAAAAGTTGAAAGATGTTCAAAGAATTCTCAAAGATTTAGCAGGAAGAAAATGAAAGCAAGTAAAAAGGTTTCTTACTCAACAAACCTCTATTTATAGGAGCGAAGATCCGGCCCATCAAGTTCCCGCAAGACACGTGGAGACTATCAAAGAAGCCACGATCAGATGCAACCGTCAAAAGGAGAAGTAGGTTTCACCAACTTTCAAAGTATTATCATTACCCTGAAGTGCAATGGTCACCTCGCGATCAGCAGCCGATGTGTGCACGTGATTGAGGCGGTTAAAATCATTATTTTTACCCTTGGGACGCGCAGCAGTCACTTCAAAGCAGACTGCAGACGCGCACGTGTGCCCGCTGCAGTTACTTTTTTACTGCGCATTTAATGCGCACGTCATGGGGATTTGTCACATATCTGATAAGGTTCATACGTCACCTAGCTTCGTCATACAAAGATCGTCTTGCAAAATAAAAACCCCCGCCAAAACTCGCATCCACTCCTCGGGCGGAAACTCTGCCCGAGAAGTGCGGGGACTATCTATATTGAATAAAAACTAGTATCGTCTAAAAAGGTGACACGTGTCTGCCACGTGGCACGGACAGAGTTATATCTGGACAGACATCCAACGGACAGATAACCAGCCAGGTGGTTACCATGGGCAGACCTAAAGCAACAATGTAACGCTTCCTCAGTCAACACGATTTGAACAAGCAATTATTAACCTGATCATGTGCGATTACCCAATAAATGGTCATAAAGGCAGTTATTACAATCCAGCGGTTACATATCTAACGGATACGTGCCCAGCGGTTACAAAACTCAACGGACGCCTCTCAGACCTATAAATAGCACTCGACCTAAACCATTGTAGAACAACTTTACTTCTTGTCAAAAACATCAATAAGAATATTCTCTGTTGCTCTGGCTCAAGCACTGTTCTTTGCTTATATTCGTTGAATACTTTGCTCCCCAATCTCCTAGTACGATCAGTAAGAGGGAACTCTCACCGGGATCAAGCGATCCAACACGGTTACTTCTACTCATTCTATTAACGCTTTAATTCTATTTATTTTCGGTTATATCTTATTTCCATATTGTTATTCATCATTGTTGGAAATCACGAATATATTAGTAATCTAGCAATCAGCGTAATTCTTCGCTCGAACTCTTAATCTAAACTATTGATCGTGACTCCGCAAATACAAATTTAATTTTTAATTGGCCTAAAATCTGATCTAGGTTAAACAATGTGTTCCATCAATTGCTCCAATACAATCCTAACATTAATTTTGAATTAGAGCGCAATGATGTTGACATTAGCAGAAACTTGAATAAAATTAATAGTTATGTTCACCTTAAAGTATGGGTAGAATCTTTCACTGCTGCCAATTTCAGAAGGAACTTGGGAGCCATCGGGTTTTTCAATAAACTTTTCATATAATCCCAAGATAGCTCGTAAGACTGTATGAAAATGACGACTGACTTACTCACCAGATCGTCGAAAGATGAAAGCTAACTCCCGATTTGTCACGCTATGTGCTAAAAGGTAAAGTGTTTTTGCAACTTGTTTTTCAAATGTGACTTAAAGTGTTGGTCAAAGACCACCCTCTCCAACTAGTATGTCACAAAGGTCGGTAAAAGCTGAAGGGGTCATTCTTATTATATTTTAAAAAAGTTCATTCGAGAATAAATGACTCAATAATTCACTTCTGATTTGTTCTACTTGTAGCCGTAAATCATGTGTGATCGTACGCTGATCAATTTTAATTTCGCACAAATAAATCCAAAACCAAATAACTACTAAGCAAGCAGCATGTGCAGCTAAAGAACTCACTTGTCGCAATATCTGTCTATTATCTTGATCATTCATATCATCCATCTAAAATAAATAAGTAAAAATTATCATCCAATTAAACTACAAGATAAAAAAAATAGAAAACTATATAAATTGAAATATCCATGAAAAGAATGCAAATGATTATAATTAAATAGAGTAAATAGTACATCAATCAACTCCAGCAAAGGTTGACAAAACGTAGGTAAAGAACACTGCCTATGTACGTAAGGACACAACACAGTACATAACTTGAAAAGAATACAATTACAAAAAATTGATTTGTAAAAGACAAACAAAATAATATGAATCATGTTGTAATCCTTACAAAAAGCAAACAAGATATAGACTTACCTGAGACCTGCTATGTAGATCGGATGTCTTGGATGCCAACTTTTCCACTAAAGCTACAAGCCTTGAAAAGGCACATCAACGCTCCAGCTCCAGCAAGTTAAAAAAAATGAACAGACACCTTCTATTTAAAATATAAGATAAAGGGTAAAAGTGAAATATTAAATAATTAGTGAGGATATAATGGAAAAAAAAATTGGTAACCACGCGATCCCACCAAATCGGTAGTTACATAAAGTGACAATTTTCGTAGTTACATAACCACAGATTTAACCATACCATACAATAATAATTAGGGAAACAATCAAAACAAACGTTGTACCCATGGTAATAATACAATACCATACCATGGGTTACAACCATTCAAACAAGCTGTAAGAGCCGGTTTGGAGCTGCTACGTTTTACTCCCTCGTCCCAATTTATGTGGCACCATTTGACCGGGCACAAAATTTAAGAAAATAGAGGTTGACCTTGTTAAGTAACAATTTTACCCTTGAAAAAGTAAAAGAGAGAAGATTTGAGTAATAAAAAAGTTGTTGGTAGGTTTAAAAGTATGTAGGACCCAATAAGGGTAAAATAGAATGATGCATTAAATAGTTGTCAAATAAGAAAAGGTGCCACTTATTTTGGGACAAACAAAAAAGAAAATGGTGCCACATAAATTGGGACGGAGGGAGTAATTGATTGAAAATTATTTTATAAATAAACAGTTACATATTTCGATAGAAGTGCTCAAATTGAAAAAATATTATTGAGGTATTATGGTTAAAAAGTATTTTTTCGATATTAATATAATTAAAATATTCTTAACAAAAGAAAAGGTAGTATAATCTATGGCAATTGTTAGTAATGATACTAGTGGAATTAAAAAAAATTATAAAGGACAAAAGTGTAAAACTCTTGGTCAAACTATAAAAGCTAAAAAGGCAAAAATCATAAGTTAGGATTGACCAAATTATGACTTTGGCTTGTTTTATTTAACCAAACATTATCAAGTGCTAAAAGTGGCTTAAAGCTCGTTTGGGTGAGCTTAAAAGTGATTTATAAGTCAATTTTGATAGCTTAAAAATTCATTGGCTTATAAGTCTTTATGTGCTTTTTCAAAAAAGTCAAAAGTGAGAAATGAGAAATCATAACTTCTCAAAAATATAAGCCACATTTGGTGGCTTATAAGCTGCTTAAAATAAGTTCACCCACGTGTGCTCTTAAATCTAGTTTGACTAGCTTTTAAGCGAACTCGAACACCTTCTAAAGGAGTAAGACTACTTAAAATGTTCATTTTACATTTATACCACTAGCATTATGCAGTACTAACTTCCACCTTAGTTGGTATTCCCTTCAATCAAATTTATTTGAATTATGGGGTATTTTCTTACATACCAAGGAATTCTCTTTTTAACATTAATTAACAAAGTAATTGATCATATTAACTTTTTTCGATCTATCCCCCTAAGTTTCTCACATAATGTCACACAACAATGACAACTTTGAAAAAAAAAAGTTATTTCCTTCTTTGTATTTGAAAAATCAAACAACTTTGGACCGCAAAAAAGAAGCCAAAAATTCAAATAAAGTAGACCGGAAGGAGTATGATGCACTTTTGTGTTACATTTACCATTACACGCTTATACTTTAGTGAGATCTTATTACTTCTCTTTTCTTACATTTTAAGTTACACACTTGTACTTTATCGAGATTCTATTACTTCCTTTGTCTTACATTTGCATGAGCAGGTGGCTGAACGTTATCGCGAGCTAATTTCGCCACTGAATATTCCATTTTTGTTAGATACTTGTATTTTATCGTGATTCTACTACTTCCCTTATCTTACATTTGTAATTTACACACTTGTACTTTATCGAGATCTTATTACTTCCTAAATTATTTTGAAGTAAGTATCATCCAAAGCACATCCATGACATAAACCACCAAGTGAATACCAAATGACGTTTTACACAATTTATTTTTTCATTAAAAGCTTATTTACACATTTCTTTTTAACTTTCATCTTTTTAACCATCATTGGTCTTTCTCCGACTTTCTAAATACTCACATTTCTCAACGAATATGATTATCTTCAACTTTAAAAGTTGCTAGACATTCAAGGACCATAACATTATCATTCATTTGACAGTTATTTACATTTAAGAAGCCAAAATTAGGAGTAGATTTTTGTTGGCTACACATCTTCTCTCTCATATTCTAATTTAAAATGCACTTGCTCCCCATGTTTCCTCAAGAAATACTTTTTTTTAAAAAGGATAAGAGTATTCGCTGATTTGAAGTTTCACTCTTTAATGGGTTTTTTGAGGTGCATTTAATTCGCAGACAGAGGTTTCATACGATGAAATATTAATCGGGGGACAGCAAAAAAGATAATTTCTTTTTTAAATACGTGGTGGTAAAAATATTAATTTTGAGCTTTTTTTTAATCTATTCACGAACTAGATAAACATGCATAAGCTAGTTTTTAGTCAATTCTATTGGTGGTATTTATTTTATTTGAAATAGTTCAGTGAAGAAATAGGCCTTACATAGTACAAATATATAACAGATTCGAGACCAGTTGCAGGGGTAATTATGTATTTTTCAAATTTAAAGCTAATTTATAAAATTGTAATTCACTTATCTCATAAATCAAACAACCACATTACATATACATACATGCTTTCACACTTTCATACTTTCTTAACTTAATAATTAAAAGAATAAATAATTCATTCCAAAGAAGGTTGTCGTAGGAGGGGACTTTAATAGCTACATCAGCTCAACTTATGATGATGAGGGGTAAAGACTTATGATGATGTGAATGGTGGTTTTGGTTTTGGAAACAGGCACGAAGGAGGGTCTTCCTTTTTGGATTTGCAAAAACTTTTGAGTTGGTGATAGCTAACTCGAGTTTTTAGAAGAAAAATGAGCACTTGGTCACTTTTCGTACTACTACGGTGGCAAAGACTCAATTACATACTTCTTAGGGAGAGAGATAGAGGATATATACTTCTATATATATATATATAGGGTTTTGCTAACCTACTACACTCATATAGTAGGTTAGCAATATCCCCATATTTGAGTTCACCAAAATATCATTCCTATTTTTTGCCAATTCATTAAAAAATGTGGTCTTTTCGTCATTTCAACCAAAACTCATTTCCCTCCCTCATCAAAACTTTTTCATCTTTACTCATTAGCAGCCGCCGACCATCCCCTTCTTACCTCCATAGATGCAGATAGATAAACTTTTGAGTCATTCTTTAATCAAACCCAAGTACAAATACTTCAAAAGCTTATGTCGAAGTTATGCAATTGTTTCTAAAAAATTGGATCAGTTAAGTTCAAGAAGTAGTTTTGAATTATTAGATCTAATTAAATTTGGAATGAAAAAATAAAATAGCACAAGCAATGAAAATCTCATTAGGAATTTTTGGTGATTATAGTGTTTGCTTGATGGATGCTGTAACAAGACCCAAGAAAACTAGCATGATTATTGAAAAAAATTTCTCCCCCCCTACTTCTGTTACTTTCTCAAAATTTTAACCACAAAGACAACTATAACTAATTCTAAACTAAGTATTATATTCTTTTTTCCTGATTATCATATGCCATTGAATTTTGTGTGACTTTTACTTCCTATGTGTCAAACTTCGAGCTGGTCTTTAGAATGGAGACGAAATTTCTGAAACTCAAAAGAGAGAGAAAAAATAAGTGGTCAATGGTAAAAGAGAGAATTGAGAAGGATAGAGGAGGATTGTTTTGATTTTAATCTTTATATATAAAGACAGAAAAGTCCCTGATTTTAATGAGTTAGTAAGTGCAGTTTGGTGAACTCAATTATGGAGACATTACTAACCTACTAAGGATTAGCAAAACATATATATATATATATATAGAGTAAGGTTAAAGTGAAAATCTTATTGTCACGACCTATTTTTCGCAAAAGGGCAGTGAACTAGGGTATTTTAGGGTACCAAAATTATTAAGAGATTTTTGGAGTCTCCACTTGACAAGTTAAAGATGTGCCAAGTCACCAAATAGGTACCTTGGAACAACTATGACTCGTAAATGATCTGATGCCAGAGTTCCCGGTAAGGATCTCGGTTGACTCTCGGGAAGGGGTTAGGAACCCTCGAGTCCTGTGCAAGCACAATTGCTTTATTGACGCATTTCGGCTCTTTGAAATTATTTATTGTTGTTTATTGCCATTATTTGTTAAGTTCTGTTTGATTATTTACTTGTTGAATATTCATAGGCCTCAACATGAGAGCCTACCACTTGTTTTGATATTTATTCGTTCAATATTTGGAGGCCTCAACATGAGAGCCTATCTTTAAACCTAAGCCACTTGTTGCAAGAGCCTTGATATGTGTTTATTCTGCCTATTTGGACGGGTCAAATTATATTATCATTGATTATGATTTCTGTTCATTCAAGTGTTGCCATTTAGACAATAGTTGTTAGGTTCGTTACCAGCTGGTAGCCACTATTCTTTAAACTCTTAAATGCTACGTTTTATTCTTAAAGATCCATTGGCCTAAACTTAAAAATCATGCTTAAAACTAAGGGTGTGCATTATTCGGATTAAACCGAAAAACCAAACCGAACCAAATTATTTTTTGGGAAATTTACGCTCCATGAACATTGACCAAGAATAATTACTTTTTCTGTACACCTTTTCTTTTTTCTTTCTTTCCATGTACATTTTACTCTTTTTAAATATATATTTAATATTTTAAATATTATTGATATATATTTAATATTTTTAATATATATTTAATATATTAATATTATTGATATTTAATATATTTAATATTATTGATATTTCATATTTTAAATGTATATATTTAATATTAATATTATTGATATTTAATATATTTAATATTATTGATATTTCATATTTTAAATATATATATTTAATATATTTAATATTTTAAATATTATTGATATATATTAATATTTAAAATATATATATATATATATATATATATATATATATATATATATATATATATATATATATATATATTATGTTGTTAGGACTCTATCATTAAGCCTAAAATCGTGCAACTACCATATTTAATGGTAATCTATTTTTTTTACCATTGATTGTTTCATTTAATTAAGGGAGTTAAATATCATACTATTAAATATTAATATTAACATTAAGAAATATATTTAATATGTATTAAATTTTTGGATACAAAAAGTTGTGGATACCTAAAAGTAATTATTTCTTGATGGGCGGATATATATATGTAAAGAGCCCTTATTTTTTTGGTTTGGTTTGGTTTTTAATTAATTGGTTTGGTTTGGATTGAAGTTTTTAAAATTTTGGTTTTTCAGTTTGGTTTCGGATTTCAATAAATAGAAACCAAAAAATCAAGAAAACTGAATTATATATATTAAATATATACTTTTATTCTTATTTCTTAACATATATTTGTTTAAGAGTGTTAGAGTTTGAATATTTCAATATTTTTTGTCTTCAGTACTTCATTCATGATCACACTTCCTTATATAATGGTATAACACTTGTGAAACTCTTGTCTAAAGTTTCAATATACTATGTACGGTACCTACATCAATATATATTTCTTGAATTGTAAGTTCTCTTTACAACTGGTATTATGATTTAAACTTCAAGCTTTATATTTTTAAGCTTGGACATGAATTGATATGCTTTCAAGTATAATGTTCTAAAAATTTATCTTATATGACATAACTGAAAAAATCGAAAAACCAAACCGAAAAAAACCGTACCGAAAAGAGGCAACCGAACCAGACCAAAATTATTTTGGTTTGGATTGGATTGTAAATTTTCAAAACCGAAAACCAAAAAATCGAAACCAAACAGATAAAAACCAAACCGAAAAATCGATGAACACCCTTACTTAAAACTGGAACATCTTAGCAGGTCTGGCCCATTTAAATTTCTGCTCGTTTTAAAACTTTACGCAAACACTTCAGCATTTTGATTTAATTTGCAGTAAGTGCCCCTATCTATCTCTCACGTTTCAGATTTAGCACTTGCATTTCTTTTCTTTTTTAACTTGTAATAAATAATTCTTACAGCTGCCTACTTGTGAAAAGCTGATATAACAACGGATGCTCTTTATAATTTATTTTTTTGCTAAGTATTTAAAATAATCTCATACGTTATTTTCAATGAACAAGTTAAATGGACCAAATATATACATAGCCGAAGATAGCAAGTGGACTTCAAAACTTTAACATTTCCTCATTCATAATCAAGTTTCAAATATGCTTAAGCCCTAAACATGGTCAATTTTAAAATACATTCAAAGAGGGTTAGGAAAGAAATACCTAGTGAAGAAGTCCACAAGCTTACAAAATTGACATACAAACCAATGCCCAAAAGCAACAACCATACAACAGCAACTACAAGCCAGATACCAGCAGCAACAACACCCAACTCACAACTCAAAGAACTCAAACTTCTCTTTCTTTTTTTTATCTCTAATTTTCTTAACTCTTCTTTCTGAATATTTTGCTCTTTTTTCGCTCTATTTTTCAATTGTTTCTCTCTCAAACAATAGCTCTATGTTTTTTAGATCTCCTTCTGAGGTGTGTCTCCTCTCAGTTTTTTGTGTGTCCTGATCCGTGTCTCTATATGAAATGAGAGTACTCTCTTTAATAGAGAAAATGAGATGGGTGAATAAGTTGGGTAAAAACACACCCATGTGACTATGTTTTTAACCTTGGAAATTCACCTTTGGCATGCTAAGCTAAACAACAAAAGGGAAGCAGGGAATCTTATGCTTTTGCTGCCAAAACTTGTCTCATACTTTGACCTATGAACCCTTTTTTACAAAATCAGATTTCACATTGCCTCAAACTAACATTAATTCCTATTTTCATCTATACTCTAATTCTCAGTCCTACTAGAAATTCAAATTCCTATTTTCAGCTTCATTGCACATAACATGTACACATTCATGATTTTATCATTCATTTTAAACCAAGTACTAAACATGATATTGTATCATGGATCAATTGAATTAAAACAAAAAATAAGAGCAAGTTTAATAGTTTCATCTGAACCACCGACTACCTAATCAAACCCTTGCTTGCGTTGCATCACCATTGCTAAACTTCCTCACCATCGCTACTGACCTAACGCCATCGCGTTGCCACCACGAGCAGCCCGAGATCACAGTTACTACCATGAGCTATCTTAAAACCATCATCACACTAGAGAGCGCTCCTAGTGACCACCAAACTGCTCACTAACACCCCGAGCATGACAATATAGCTGTTCCATCTCCGTTCTCTCCAAAATCACCATCAAAGACTCGTTGCCACCAGAACAATCACTAACACAGTCATCATAGCTACACCATTGCAATGTCGCCACCATTACGGATTTCACATGGACTCAGCTTTAACCAAACAACCATAGAACAATAATAATCACTGCCTCGTCACCATTGTCGAATCGCTACAACCTTCATGCCACTGCCTAGTTCGCGGCTGCTTCACAACTTCAAACAATCAAACCCACTGTGACACCATCACACCCACATCCCATCGAGACAGCTCGTCACCACACCCACCCCGACACCACAGCACCACCACAGCCACACATCGCGCCACCAATGAATGAAAATGAGAAACGGGCAGTTAGAGGTAAGGGGAAAGTACAGTGGGTTTTCAGGGATACATAACTTGAGAAATGGATAGAGGTTAACGAGAGAGGTCTGTAGATGTATAGTAAAATCGAAAAAGTTGAGCCGCCGCCGGAGTCGGGCTTTGTCCGTTTCGATCTACGCCAAACCGTTGAATATTTGGAGAAATTGAACCCATAAATGGAGAGAGGGGGTAAAGCCGAGTTCGGTGATGTAAAATTTGTGGCCGGCTGAAGGTGGATGACGCCGTCGCTAGTGGCGGATTCTGGTGACTCGGTGAAATTTGCCTGGTTCGTCTAGTCTGTTAATTTGGGGAAAAATTGCCTAAAATGGCAATGAAAATGATTATATACAAAGGGTAATGGGTTGGGTCATAGGATTGGGTTGAGCTGCTCGATTTTCCATTTCTTTTGATTAATAACCGTTAACCCATATTTCCAATCAAACTAAATTCACTTTCCAAACCTACTTAATCAGCACAAAATAATAATCAATTACTAAATAGAAGCATACTAACACATAAAATGTCATATTGACACTAACCACATATGATTATATTTTTTAAGTAATTTTATAGTATTTATCTAACAAATAAAATTAAAACGGCTAAAATCTAGCAAAAAATCACACAGTAATTAACATGACTATTTTACGTAATTTTGTTTTGGTGCCAAAATTGAGTGATTACAGCTGCCCTCTTTGTTCGAGAACATGAAGAGTTCTCGGACAACGACGTAGTCAACAACTAATTTTAGCTTTTTTGATTCTAGGCGAGAGCGCTTTTGACAAAATGGTGACCGTACCTTAAATTTTGGTTCTAACCAAGAACAAGGCTACCTACATATCTCTGGACTAAGGAATCAGGTCAGTGTAGTTTCTCACGTGCGGTAGCTGGACTACCACATTAAAACAGACACTAGACTTTGCTAGACTTGCTAAGACTAACACTAGACACTTCTAAAACACCGGACCGATGCTAGAATTACCCAGACTGACTTGAGACTCTCTCTAGACTTACTAGGACTGTTGCTGCAGGTCACTTGTTGTTGGTTGCAGGCTGGGGATCATTGCTTTGCAAAAGAAATGAAATTACAATATTGAAATAAAAAATTACAATTTCTAAGTTAACTCTTAATGCTTCCCAAGCTGATGAACTGGTTTAAAGCTCCCACTAACCAAGTGAGTCTTGAAAACTTGAAATTGCCGCTCGGGCGGGCTTAAACTTGAAATTTGAAATTTCCGCTTTGACGGGCTTTGACATAAATGTTGAAATTACTGAAAACTGAAATTACTGCTCGTGCTGCCTTGGACTTAAAATTTGAAATTGTCGCTTTAACGGGCATTGACTTGAATGTTGAAATTACCGCTTTGACGGGCTTGGACTTGAAATTTGAAATTGCTGCTCTGACGGGCTTTGACTTGAAATTTAAAATTTTCGTTTTGACGAGCTTGACTTGAATGTTAAAATCACCGCTTGACAGGCTTTGGTTTGTATGTCAATTTTGTAAGCTTGTGGACTTCTTCACTAGGTATTTCTTTCCTAAACCTCTTTGAACGTATTTTAAAATTGACCATGTCTAGGGCTTAAGCATGTTTTAAATTTGATTATAAATGAGAAAATGTTAAAGTTTTGAAGTCCACTTGCTATCTCCGACTATGTATATATTTGGTCCATTTAACTTTTTCATTGCAAATGACGTATGAGATGATTTTAAATACTTAGCAAAAAAATAAAATATAAAGAGCATCCGTTGTTATATCAGCTTTGCACAAGTAGGCAACTGTAAGAATTATTTATTACGAGTTAAAAGAAAAAAGAAATGCAAGTGCTAAATCTGAAACATGAGAGATAGGTGGGGGCACTTACTGCAAATTAAATCAAAAGGCTGAAGTGTTTGCGTAAAGTTTTAAAACGAGCAGAAATTTAAATGGGCCAGACCTGCAAAGAAGTTCTAGTTTTAAGCATGATTTTTAAGTTTAGGCCAATGGATCTGGAAGAATAAGGCCTAGCATTTAAGAGTTTAAAGAATAGTGGCTACCAGTTGGTAACGAACCTAACAAATACTGTGACGTTCTAAATGGCAACACTTGAATGAACAGAAATCATAATCAATGATAATATAATTTGACCCGTCCAAATAGGCAAAACAAACACATATCAAGGCTCTTGCAACAAGTGACTTAGGTTTAAATATAGGCTCTCATGTTGAGGCCTCCAAATATTTAAAACAAGTGGTAGGCTCTCATGTTGAGGCCTACGAATATTCAACAAGTAAATAATCAAACAGAACATAACAAATAATGGCATTAAACAGCAATAAATAAATTTAAAGAGTCGAAACGCGTCAATAAAGAAATTGTGCTTACACAGGACTCGAGGGTGCCTAACCCTTTCCCAAGAGTCAACCAAGATCCTTACCCGAAACTTTGGCACAGACCATTGACGAGTCATAGGTATTCCAAGGTACCTATTTGGTGACTTGTCACACCTTTAACTTGTCAAGTGGTGACTCCAAAAATCTCTTAATAATTTTGGTACCCTTAAACACCCTAGTTCACTGCCCTTTTGCGAAAAATAGGTAGTGACAGCTTGGCGACTCCGCAGGGAAAAAAAAGTGAAAAACTGAGAATCTCAGGCTTAAAAATTGTCATCTTTCGGCTTGTAAATATTATTGTTGTTTGTTGCCATATCTTGAATGTTTTCGCTTTGATATTGTTGAACTGGATATAAAACTGTCTTCTTTAACACACCTTTGAGTCTCTGGAACACTTGCACACATACAGTTACAAGATTGCTTGTGGCATCTGGGCTTACTTACTAAATTAACCATGATTTAGAAGGAAGGCGTGGCGGAGTTTTAGGCCGGATACACGGGTGAACCAGGGTATTTTAGGGTACCAAAATTATTAAGAGATTTTTGGAGTCTCCACTTGACAAGTTAAAGATGTGCCAAGTCACCAAATAGGTACCTTGGAACACCTATGACTCGTAAATGATCTGATGCCAGAGTTCCCGGTAAGGATCTCGGTTGACTCTCGGGAAGGGGTTAGGAACCCTCGAGTCCTGTGCAAGCACAGTTGCTTTATTGACGCATTTCGGCTCTTTGAAATTATTTATTGTTGTTTATTGCCATTATTTGTTATGTTCTGTTTGATTATATACTTGTTGAATATTCGTAGGCCTCAACATGAGAGCCTACCACTTGTTTTGATATTTATTTGTTCAATATTTGGAGGCCTCAACATGAGAGCCTATCTTTAAACCTAAGCCACTTGTTGCAAGAGCCTTGATATGTGTTTATTCTGCCTATTTGGATGGGTCAAATTATATTATCATTGATTATGATTTCTGTTCATTCAAGTGTTGCCATTTAGAATGTAACAATAGTTGTTAGGTTCGTTACCAATTGGTAGCCACTATTCTTTAAACTCTTAAATGCTACATTTTATTCTTAAAGATCCATTGGCCTAAACTTAAAAATCATGCTTAAAACTAAGGGTGTGCATTATTCAGATTAAACCGAAAAATCAAACCGAACCAAATTATTTTTTTGGTTTGGTTTGGGTTTTTCATTAATTGGTTCGGTTTGGATTGAAGTTTTCAATGAATAGAAACCGAAAAATCAAAGAAAACTGAATTATATATATTGAATATATACTTTTATTTTTATTTCTTAACATATACTCCCTCTGTTTCAGAATGGATAAACCTTTTCGCTTTTCGAGAGTCAAACTGGATGAACTTTGACCAACAATTTAAGATGATTTTTTTTCATCATATTGATATGCGAAGAGTTGCATGTTATAGTACTTTTCGTATAGTTTTTGAATATGCAAATTTTTATTTGAAAATATTAATTTAATATAGTTTAATTTAGGTTCAAAGATTAGTCAAATTGACTTTCAAAAAGTGAAAAGGTTCATCCTTTTTAAAACGGAGGGAGTATTTGTTTAAGAGTGTTAGAGTTTGAATATTTCAATATTTTTTGTCTTCAGTACTTCATTCATGATCACACTTCCTTATATAATGGTATAACACTTGTGAAACTCTTGTCTAAAGTTTGAATATACTATGTACGGTGCCTACATCAATATATATTTCTTGAATTGTAAGTTCTCTTTACAACTGGTATTATGATTTAAACTTCAAGCTTTATATTTTTAAGCTTGGACATGAATTGATATGCTTTCAAGTATAATGTTTTAAAAATTTATCTTATATGACATAAACGAAAAAACCGAAAAACCAAACCGAAAAAAACCGAACTGAAAAGAGGCAACCGAACCAGACCAAACTTATTTTGGTTTGGATTGGATTGTAATTTTTCAAAACTGAAAAATCGAAACCAAATAGATAAAACCAAACCGAAAAATCGAATGAACACCCCTACTTAAAACTGGAACATCTTAGCAGGTCTGGCCCATTTAAATTTCTGCTCATTTTAAAACTTTACGCAAACACTTCAGCATTTTGATTTAATTTGCAGTAAGCGCCCCCATCTATCTCTCACGTTTCAGATTTAGCACTTGCATTTCTTTTCTTTTTTAACTCGTAATAAATAATTCTTAGAGCTGCCTACTTGTGAAAAGCTGATATAACAACGGATGCTCTTTATATATATATATATATATATATATATATATATATATATATATATATATATATATATATATATATATATATATTTTGCTGAGTATTTAAAATCATCTCATACGTCATTTTCAATGAACAAGTTAAATGGACTAAATATATACATAGCCGAAGATAGCAAGTGGACTTCAAAACATTAACATTTTCTTATTCATAATCAAGTTTCAAATATGCTTAAGCCCTAAACATGGTCAATTTTAAAATACATTCAAAGAGGGTTAGGAAAGAAATACCTAGTGAATAAGTCCACAAGCTTACAAAATTGACATACAAACCAAAGCCCAAAAGCAACAACCATACAACATCAACTACAAGCCAGATACCAGCAGCAACGACACCCAACTCACAACTCAAAGAACTCAAACTTCTCTTTCTTTTCTTTCTCTCTTTTTTTCTTAACTCTTCTTTCTCAATATTTTGCTCTTTTTTCGCTCTATTTTTCAATTGTTTCTCTCTCAAACACTAGCTCTCTGTTTTTTAGATCTCCTTTTGAGGTGTGTCTCCTCTCGGTTTTTTGTGTGTCATGATCCGTGTCTCTATATGAAATGAGAGTACTCTCTTTAATAGAGAAAATGAGATGGGTGAATAAGTTGGGTAAAAACACACCCATGTGACTATGTTTTTAACCTTGGAAATTCACCTTTGGCATGCTAAGCTAAACAACAAAAGGGAAGCAGGGAATCTTATGCTTTTGCTGCCAAAACTTGTCTCATACTTTGACCTTTGAACCTTTTTTTTACAAAATTAGATTTCACATTGCCCCAAACTAAAATTAATTCCTATTTTCACCTGT
This sequence comes from Petunia axillaris subsp. axillaris, assembly GCA_029990575.1. Classification (NCBI taxonomy): domain Eukaryota; kingdom Viridiplantae; phylum Streptophyta; class Magnoliopsida; order Solanales; family Solanaceae; genus Petunia; species Petunia axillaris. Next base: position 1,768,287 of record JARKNS010000001.1, on the reverse strand, counting down.
ACTCTAATTCTCAGTCCCACTAGAAATTCAAATTCCTATTTTCAGCATCATTGCACATAACATGGACACATTCATGATTTTATCATTCATGTTAAACCTAGTACTAAACATGATGTTGTAGCATGGATCAATTGAACTAATACAGAACACAAGAGCAAGTTTAACAGTTTCATCTGAACTATCGACTACCTAATCAAACCCCTGCTTGCGTTGCATCACCATTATTGACGTACGATGTAGTTCCTTACGTATTATCATAGCACGATATAGTTCCGTGCATATTGTTGTAGTATCACATAGTAGTGTGTCTATTAATTTCTGAAAGTTTGAGTTCTAATTATTAAAATTATTGAGATTGATATTAGAATGTTCTATATCAAATTTGGAATAATGTGGAGTGTATTTGGATCAAATTTGAAGCAAACGACGTGTTAGTAAATTTGTACGCAATAAATTATGACGATTTATTATGATTGTGGCCTAATCCTGATGGGCCGCCAGGTTTTTTTACACAAATAGACAAATTTTCACCTTTAATTACATAAAAATAGCAATATTTTTCTAATTACAATGCATGACAATATTTTTCCTAGCAAAATGGCAATGTATAAATAGTTCATTCAAACTCTATTTACAGAAACTGAAACCCTTATTCCTTTGTCTCTATTTTTTCTCTCTCTAGTTCCTTACAGTTTTCTAATCGTATCTTTTCTGTTTCTATTTGTTTCTACACAGCTACTCTGTTTTCGATCAAAAATTCTACAAAGCTGCTACCGTTTCTCCACTGTGTCGCGTCTGTTTCTGCTCTGTGTCGTGGCTGTTTCTCTTCTATTTCGCATCTGTATATCCTGTGTTTCGCCTCTGTTTCTGGTTGCTGTTACGCGTCCTGTACAATTTAAACAGATCAAAATCGAAACTTTACAATAGATATGGCACAAATACAAATTCTACTAAAACATAGTGGAAGATGGGACAAATTCGACAATTATATTGATTTTGTTGTTGATGCAATCGCGATAAATTCAGATTCAAACTTTCAAATGCTTCGTGCAACTGAACATTGATCTGACGAGAAAATTGTTAAAATAAAGTATAAGGTAATGGAAAAAAGTCTGGGTTTAGAAATACACAATGACATGGGTGTTTTAGTGTATACAGGATTGAAAATAGAGAAAAAAGGAATAGAAATCTATCCACTTTGTATCACACTGGAAGATATTGTTGAGGATCAAGGGTTCTGGAGTGATAGATAAAGTATAAGGAGTCGTGATACAGTGGGAGACTGTGTTGATACTGACAGAAACAGTTGCACTATAGACAGGAACATTGATGATACGCTTATCAGTAGTGCTGAAATGGTAGAACTACTGATTAAAGGAACTTGTGATGAGCACGAGGTAGAAGAAGTTGCAGCAATTACCAATAGCTTGCAAAACGAGATACTAGAGGGCCAAGTCTACGTTAACAAAAACACTGTAGTAATGGCCATGAAACGATTTGCAATAAGAGAAAAGGTTCAGTTTAAGGTTGAGAGATCAAGCGCAACAAGGTATTAAATCTCAGTATTTTTGTTTTGTATCAATTTATTTCACATTGTATCATTGTATCTGTTTCTGTGTAACTGTATCATAAGCTCTCTAACAAATGTTCTTGATATCAGTGTATCTGCTATGTGTCTTTTGTGTATATGAATTTTTATAGTTTATATTTTGTACCACACTGTGTGAGTTTGTTTCACGAACAAACAGTTTGTATATTGTATCTGAAATGTGCATTTTGTTTAAAGCAATAACAATTTATATGTCAGATACAATGTGTGAATTATATATCACATTGTATCTATAACTCTACCATCTCTGATTATATCATACATGGGTGTTAGAAATTAAGTAAATCGTATTTGTATCATACTGTACAATTTTGTATCTGTTACTTAATTTCTGTAGCTTTCTGTATCATGTAACATTTTTCTGTATCATATTGTATCTGCAGCTACTGCCTGATATGCAAAGGTGAAAATTGCAAATGGAAATTTAGGGCCTCAAGCTTGAATTCATCAAGTTTGTTCAAAGTTAGAGAATTCACCAATGAACACACATGTCCATACAAAGAAAGAGTGTATGGGCAAGCGCAGCTTACATCACAAATGATTGGTATGATTGTCAAGGACAGGGTCGATGACCCAAAGTCGACCTACAAACCTAAAGAGATAATGGACGAAATGCAGAGGTGTTACGGTATACACATAGATTATATGAAGGCTTGGAGAGCAAAAGAAATGGCCATTGCAATGATACGAGGAGACCCAACTGAATCTTACAAGAAGCTGCCAAGTTACCTTTATATGTTAGAGCAAAGAAACCCAGGGTCAGTTGTTGCTTTGCATGCAAGTGAGGACCATTTGTTCAAGTACGCTTTTGTTGCTTTGAATGCTTCAATAAAGGGATTTCAACATTGCAAACCAATCGTAGTCGTTGATGGTAGCTTCCTAAAAGCAGCGCACAAAGGAACATTCCTAGCGGCAAGTACATTAGATGCAGCAGGTAAATCGATTTCTAACGGTACCTGTTGTATCATACTGTTTCAACTGTTTGTATCATAATGTTTCAGCATCTCTCATTTGTTTCATATTGTTTCAGCTTTGTCTCAGACTGTTTGAACTTTGGTATCAAGACTTTTAAGACCATATATTATCTGTTTTATCATCTTTTATCTGTATCAGACTGTTTCACTTTTGTATCAAACTATTTCCAGCTTTTGTATCAGGCTTTTTCAGACACATGGTTTATTTGTATCAGACTGCTTCAATTTTTGTATCAGCTTTGTATCAAACCGTTTGAACTCTGGTACAGACTTTTTAAAGCCATCTATTTCTCTCTGTTAAATCATGTTTTATCTGTATCAGACTGTTTCACTTTGTATCAAAATATTTACAGATTTTTGCTATCAGTTTCTTTGAGGACATTAAGCTTTCTATTTGAATCAGACTGTTTCAATTTGTACTTGTGTGGCACTGTTTCAAATATTTATCTTACTGTTTCTTTCCATAGGTAGCATATTGCCGCTTGCGTATGCAATTGTTGATTCAGAGAACGATGCCTCATGGCAATGGTTCTTTGAAAAGTTCAAATATGTTTACAGTGAGAGAGAAAATATGTGCGTTGTGTCAGACCGTAACGAGAGCATAATTAAGGCTACTACAATCATATATCCTCAGGTCCCACACTATGCATGCATATGGCACTTGTGGAACAACCTCAAGACAAAGTTCAAGAAATGTGAAGACAAGCTCCATGAAACATTCTTCAGTATGGCAAAGGCATACACCATACAGGAATTTGACACATACATGAACAGTGTGGAAAAAATGGATAAACGTATCAAAGCATACTTGCTAAACACTGGATACCAGAAATGGTCAAGGGTGCATTCAACAGTAAATAGGGGGTTTACAATGACATCAAACATTGCAGAACCCTTGAATACAGTCAACAAGGATGCGCGTGATATGCCTGTAGTCGCATTTATGGAGTACATGCGTTCACTGATTGGGACTTGAACTGATGATAACAGAAAGAAAGCACATGAGACATTCACACCTCTTGGATTCAAGTACAACAAAATACTGGATGGATACAGAAGCAGAGCTATGCAGCTAAAGGTAGTATAGAAACTGTTTCATTTCCACTGTATCTAAGTTCTTTCATCCTGTATCTTCCTTGTATTTTCTGTTTCAAAAATGTATCATCCTGTGTGTTGTAGATACATTCAACAGGAAATGAAGCAGCTATCTATGACGGTGAAAAAAAATTCATTGTTAATCTGAATTAACGGACATGCTGTTGTGGAAAATTTCAAATGGAAGAACTGCCCTGTGTGCATGCTTTGGCTATTCTAAAGTACAAAGGCCTGGAAGAAGAAGATTACAACTGTAACTACTACTCAACAAAGTCCCTGGTAAAGACATACGAGTTCTATATTAATCCGATGCTAGATGAAAGCAGATGAGAAATTCCAGCATTTGTTTCAGAAATTGAACTACTCCCGCCAGTTGCTAGACGGCCACCAGGAAGGCCAAAAACGACAAGATACAAACCACAATGGGAAGTACATGCAAAAAGGACGAAGATTACGTGTGCAAATTGTGGTCGCGAAGAACACAACAGAAAAACATGCACACATCCTCCGAAGCCCAAATAGAACTTTTTTTAGTTCTTTCTTTGTCATTGAATCTGAAGTGTTAGAAGTGATACAGTTTGAGAATTTTTGCGTGATTGTTTCAAGATATTCCCCAACTTTTAATACATTTAGCTGTCTGTAGCAGACTGTTTCATGACTGTATGAAACTGTTTCACCTTTATATTTTACTTTTTTATTTCCAAATTGGATCTGAATGGTTAGAAGTGATACAGTTTCACAAGTGGTTGCTGAGGTAGTCAAGATAATTTCAACTGTTTCTGTGTCAATTTAGCTATCTGATACAGTTAATAATTGTGTCAAACTGTTTCATAGTTGTGTTTAACTGTTTCTTTGTTATTGAATCTGACTAGTTAGAAGTGATACAATTTCACAAGTGGTTGCTGGGGTAGTCTAGATAATTTCAACTGTTTCTATGTCAACTTAGCTATCTGATACAGTTAATAATTGTATGAAACTGTTTCACACTTCAAAAAGGGACAAAAATAAAACACAATTGCTGTAAAATATAAACCTTCCGAAACTGTCATTACATAAATAGTGAGTACAAAAAACAACATCCAGAACAAACAACATACTAAAGTAGAAACGGTTACTCCTTGAAACAAAAACATAGAAACATCACAAAAGAAACAGAACTAATGGTTGGGATTGGCAACTCGTAAACGACGCTTTATGGCGCCTTTTCTCTTAGCAAGACGCCCTGAATTTTCACATGCGCTCACTGCATCTAAATCAATCTTCCTTTTGCCATAATCCCAAAGCAGCGTTGCAAGACGGCCACGGTAAAGACCTATATCAAAGTCAGGCACACTTGTGATATCAGTTGAAGAAATAAAGTACTCCGCATACGCCATGATAAACATTCCACAATCCCTGAAATAGTGATAAAAAAATAACAATACATAAAGTTAATAATTCTGTCACATATGTGATTCACATACAGGGAAAAGAAAGGAAAAAGAAACATACAGGGAATCATAACTCTGTTGCGGAAGGTCTGGAACAAAGAAAAACCCAAAAGGATCATCTAGATCTGCATCAGCATATGCTTCACTCGTAAGAATATCAATGTCGGGCCTTGACTGGTAAAATTCGGTTAGTACAAGATACCGTGGCAACAACTCAGCAATCTTTTCAACAACTTCAACAACAGCTGCATTATGACGAGCACCCCCACCACTCATTGAATCGTATATCCCAATGGACCTATCCTTGAATGATACAACACCCAACACCCAATGACAGAGAGTCTTTATATTAATCGGGAGCAGAACATAGTCAACCTCTACCCAAGGGACATTTCCAGGGATCTTGCAGCCTCTAATGTAGCCAGCAACAGAATCAACATCAGATAGCACTGAAACATCCTTGCCACTATTCACATACTTGTCATAGACAATCTCGATCATCGTTTTAAACCAACAGTCAGTAGTAGTGAAGGATAATTCAGTCTTCGGTCGATACTTTCCTTGCTTACGCAAGTAGTAGAAAACAACATTAACATGCTGTAACATTCAAAAAAAATATTAATGATATAAATAGATGATACATTACAGAAACAATGAAGAAACAAATAAAATTACAGTTACAGATACACCAAGAGAGAAAAAGAAACAGTACAGGGGCATACGCACACACACAAATATAAAAGAAACAGAAACACACCCTCACACAGTAGAAGAAACAGAAAAGATACAGTAAAGATACAAAACACAAACAGACTAAGAAGAAAAACAAAATAAACTTACTGAATCTTGCAATGCATGACCACCATGCAACAGAATATAGAACCACATCCAAGTTGACACAGCTTCGACTCCGAATTAAAACTCATATGGAAGTATATTGTCAGTTTTGGAATAGGCACAAATCCTAAAAACAAAAAACAAAACAAACATGAATTAAAACAATATCAACATGATAAATGATACAATAAACAAGCATTGAAGAGGAATAAACCTTTATTTTTTCCGCTTAGCAAGATCATCAACAAATGATACAAACCTATTTAATAATTCTTCATCAACATCCTCTGTGACGGCAACACAAAATGGATACCTTTGCAATATCAAAGGTTTAGGCGAAACATAATTGGCACTAGCACCAGAAGCAAACTCACGCAGAAAAGGTGAAACATCATATTTACCAGGACGCTTCACCCTTACCAATGCCTGTGATGGTGTACTAGTATCCGCACGTGGGCTCGCATCCTTGTTCTCACGGTCACTAACCAACATAATATCAGAATCATCAGCATCTTGCTCAATGGGCTCTTGAGCAGCAAAAGTATCATGAGGCATTTCAGCAACCCTAGCACCATGCTCTGCAGCAACAGTATCAGAAGCATCTTCAGCAACACTGGAACTAGGATCTGCAGCAACAGTATCAGCAGGCATTTCAACAACCCTAGCACCATGCTCTGTAGCAACAGTATCAGAAGCATCTTCAGCAACAGCGGCAGCAGCATCTGCTTCAACAGTATCATTGGCTGCTTCAGAAACAGTGGCACCAGGTTCTCCAGCAACAGGGTTGATTTCAAATTGTTTCTTCACATTCTTAATGGTGTCGGCAATGTTACGGTCTATCTCCGCAAACTGCTCATCCGTCCAATTATCAAAGAAATCATCCGATGTAAAAGAAGGTCCGGGAATATCTTTCTTAGAAAATGAAGCACCATCAACAGAATAACCTTGAATAAACTAATACAAAAAAAAAAAAAAATAATAATAATGTCAGAAACAATGTACAAAGATATGATACAGTTTAGAAACAAGGGAGAAACAAAAGGCTTAAAAAAGAGAGAGAGAAAAAAAAAGGCAAACGCGCACCTCATCAGGTTTAGGAGTCTTTAGAAACTCTTGGCTGAAATTCAAACCAAGGTCGAAGTTTGGGAATTGCAATGAAGGGGTCAAAGGAACCTTGGTTGAAACGGTTGCAGCCATTGGAACACGTTTTCTAATAACAACTCTTTCAACATGACTGACACCACCATCAGCAGACAACACAGTAACATCTTTTCCGCTGCCGCTTCCTACATTAGTCGCTCCACCAGTAGCACATGGCTAAAAAAACAAAACGAAAAATAATTCATAAAAATAAGAAACAGTAAATGTACAAATTCATTGGCTTGTTAAACTGTTTCTATTTGAAACAATATGTAGTTGTTTGTATCTGAAAGTATCTAGTTGTTTCAACATAAATGAAATAAGATACATACCGTAACATTAGCCGTATCAACATTTAAACTGTCTGTATCACCAACATCGGATTGAAACTTTTCTGTAGCATCAACATCATCAGAATTGAGCTTCTCTGTATCACCACTAGCAGGTGGTGTCCGTGGTGAACCTTGATGATTATCTGCACCACTTTGAGTACCCTGTATTAAAAAAAAAAAGGTAATTGAAATGAACATTACATCGACAAGAAACAATAAACAGTTTCTTCAACAATTAATACCTGTCCTTGTGCAAGTAGCTTAATTGCATCAACAACTTTTCTAAGCTCCTCACCAAAGAATTCCTTGACATTATTAAACTGATCATCAACCTTCAAAAGAAACAAAGGCAAAACAGTATAACAATAATTCTAACTGTTTAAACAAAGTAAAAACACATAAACATAAATAATCCTTACATGACCCTTTAATAACTCCAAGTCATTGCTAAGCTGAAACAAAAAATAAAAACTGTATCAGAATGTGCCAAAAAACAGTATCACAAATATTCAAGCGACTGAATGACTCAATATTAAAAACTAAACATACCTTCTCAACTGAGCGAGTCAATATGTCAATCTTAGCATCATTTTCAAACACCGACGCAGGTTTAAACAAATTTGACTGTGCCTGCTTTACAGCATTTTCAGAAGGAATGTGGACAAAAACGGCAGAAGAGGAGGGACGAGACCCTACATGGCGGAGAAAAATATCATCCTCAGTAGAATCTTGCATAGCATCCGCAACAGGTGCGACCGTATCATCCATCAACTCCAATCTGGCCAACTCAGCAACAGTTGGCTGCATAGGCCGGAAAACTGGCTGCACCATACATAACAGTACACAAATCAATAAAAATAGATACAAAAACAGATACAAAAATATGCAAAACAGAAGCATGAAGAATGAAACAGATACAATAGAAATGAAAACAGATACAAAACAATGAAAGTATACCTTGTTGACTGGGTCCTCTAAAATCTTACAAATTGTCTTATACTTTGAAAGATTACTTGTCACTTTCCAGTTCAAGATACGAGGACTTCGACTCCTAACGCGCATAGCTACTGATGACGGAATGTTTGTCCAACACTCATAAAACTATACTTGCAACGCAGAAGGCAAACCTAGCACCCGAAAATATGTATTAGTAGTTTTAACCTTCTTGTGAATACTATCAAACAATTCTTTGAACGAATCAATACCCCATGGGTAGTCATTGTAAAGACCAGACTCAACCAAATCAAAGTATTTCTTAGATACAGTTTGAACATCAGATACCGACATCACAAAATTCACAATAACATACAAAACTGCAATCTTAACTGCATCCTCATCACCAATCCACTTCCGTTGAAGAAAAGCATTCTTAATATCTACATGAGACACCTTCTCCACAGTCGGGAAGTAACTACTCATCAACCAATTTGGACCACTCGTATCAAGAGAACTTAGAGTATCCCCAGAGTACTTTAAACCAGACACTACTGCAAACTCACGCAACCCAAATTGCAAACGTGAACCATTCACACAAACCTCAAACGTACAAGGCGTGGAGGACGCAATCTCACGCACCAGCAAAGACCGAAGCAACTGATTCTGAACGGGCAAATGTTCTAACTGTAACAAATAACCAAAACAGGTCTTTTTGAACATTCCCAACTGTATAGGGCTTAAGACATCCTTCAAATGCGTTCCAATATCACCATCCGTAATAAGACGTAGATGAAACTCTTTCCAATTAAAATCCTGGGGTATATAAAACGATACAGCCTATAAAGGAAAAAACAAACTCAGTTAAAAAACAGTAAGTACAATACAGAAACATTAAAAATCAATGCAGAAACAAGAAAATACAGAGACACAATAAAAAACACTACAGCACACAGTAAGCAAAAGTAACATACAATGATACAATCAACAAACAAGAAAAGACAGAAACACTAAAAAAACATACAGAACCAGTACAAAAACAACAACAACAGTAAATAAACTGCAGCAACAGGAAAATGGAATTCAAAAACAGTAAAAGACACAAATACAAGAACAACGAAAAGCCTACCGAACCAGTAAAAAAAGCTACAGCAACAATAAATAAACTACAGCAACAGTAAAATGCAATTCAGAAACAGTAAAAGACACAGATACAATAATATATATGCTAAAGAACAACGAAAATCCTACCGAAGCAGTACAAACACTACAACAAACAGTAAAAGACACAGATACAGTAAATATGCTAAAGAAACAATAAATACACTAAAGAAATACTAAATGCACTAAACAAACAAGGAAAAGACTACAGAAACAGTAATAATAACATACAGAAATACTAAAACACACAGCAGAAACAGAAAAAAACTACAGAAACAATGAATACACTAAAGAAACACTAACTTACAAAAAATACAGCAAGAAACAACAAATTAATAATTTGATACAGAAAACAGAAATAGAAACAAAATTACCTGTAATGCCACATCAGCCAACACAGCAATCCGACTTCAACAGTGGAGCATCTTCTTCAAAATCATCATCAGCATCAACCAAAAGTTTAGCTTTACCTTTACCCGTAGCAGGAGAGGCAGACGACCGCGTCACACGCTTCAATTGTTCCGGGGTTTCTTTCGGCTTAAAAACATGAACTTTTACCTTTAAAACTGATTTCGATCCCAATTTTATTTGCATTTGTATCATGTTTCGTTTTACTCCTAAGTTCCCTAGAACTAGAAGACGAACTAGAATTAGACATTGAAATGAAACCCTAAAAAATGAAAAAAACTCGAAATTTAAACACTGAAAATCAGTTACGAAATGCTTCACAAACAGATATGATAGTGGAGAAAGTGGGGAAGAAAATAGGAGAGAAAAAGTAGGGAGAAACGGTTGAGATACAGGGATGATACAAAGGCAAAGGAGTAGAAACAGCGCTGAAACAATTGAAAACACCGTGAAACTGAGAAAATAAGGAAAAAACAATATATTACGCACAAATTTTGTAAAAATTATAAAAACGCCCCCAAACTGTACCAAAATAAAGAAATAAATAAAAATAGCAATATTTTTGACATAAAATGCTATATTTGTAATTAGCTTGTGTTTTTTTCTATTTAGGGTTATTTTGCTAAAATATTACTATGTTTGGTAATTAAGTACCAAACTCGTACTTTTATGTAAAAATTCCTAAAATGATATTGGGGCATAAAACATGCCTTCAAGTTTGTGGCAACCCATCCTTATGTGGCCATAATCCTGACAGATCATCGTAAACTTGATGTATGACAAGTTTTAATCCAATACCATAGGATCATGGCGAATCGTCATGATTTTCGCCTCAATCTTGACGGATCTCCATAACTTGGTATATCAAATGATATGGTAACAGCAATATCCAGCTTCAAAATCCTAAACGCGTAGCTTATTCCTATAAGCTTTTCTAATGAGGCCAAAATTAAATAAGGGTTCCCAAGTATCTTATTTGTGAAATTCTCACAAGCTTTTATGCTAGGAGTCCTTATGGCGCATGATGTTTAAATTTTAGTCTAATGAAGAAACTTATGCAAAAATAACTTTTTATGACGATCCAGCAGGAGTGCATCAAAGTTTCCAGCATGAGGTTATATTTGCTAAGGTTTTAGGGGGTCAAAAATTTAAATGGCACTTTAATGTCCTATTTCCCAATAAACGAGCTATTTGAATTGTGCACCTCTAGTTTATGTATTTTCCGTTGACGCACACATTATCCATTTACTCCATCCGGTCCACTTTATATGATGTTTTGGTATTTTTTTTTGGTCCAAAATATTTGATTTTTTCAAAAACCAAGATGTTATTTGGTTTGACTTTCCAAAATTACCCTTGTTAATAAATTAAACACATAAAGCTCTCACAATTTTCTATGAGTAAATTGTGAAAGAGATGAAGGTTAATTTAATAAATGACATCTTTAATTAATGCTAAAAGTGGATTTCTTGGTCTGTGTGAAAACAGTCAAAAATCAAATAATATGGACCGGAGGGAGTACTATTTATTTTTTAATTTACGTGACAACATTACTACGGAGTATTTAATTTATAACAATAATGTCCAGATCGATAAATTGCATGCATTTTGACTTAATACCTACTATGTCCCACATGCATAACTATCCGATAACTCTGCCAACCAGGACTTAGCTAAATACAAAAAAAATATCTAGTCTATCTGTTTCAATTTACATATCATAGTTTGAGTCTACATGAATTTTAATAAGAAATGACGACTTTTGAAACTTGTGGTCTTAAGCATAATATTTGTGTGATTATAAGAGCTTGTTGGTAAAGATAAAATGAGCAGTTTGAAGTAAATTTTTTTAAATAAAATGCCACATAAAATGGAGTAGAGTAGACTGAAAATGTTGTTTGTCTCCGTTGATATTTGGATAGCTATTACCAACGACAATAAAAGAATTTAAGCAAAGATAAAAGGCGAACAAGGTAAGCAGACAGTCATTATGCATTTCTGTTGAAGCCAAGAAGCACATTTTTGGGAGAATGAAAGGTTGTTATTCATGGTCAATGAAGAAATGATATGTTAGCTGAAGGCCCGGCAGAGCAATAAAAGAACAGAATGTTTAGCCTAACAAGGTTTCAAAGGACTATTTGGATATTTAGCATTACCATAATTCCTTTGCTAAATGGTCCACGTAGAGAACTTTCACAAACATGTTATTAGAAAATAGATCAAAATAACACATGCTCAATCAATGAATAATGATTCTCATATTTTATAATTCGGTTCAGTAGTCTGAGCTTTTTGGTTCTAAACTTTTGTTAAGCTGTTAACAATGCCATAATTAAAGATCATCAGATCCTTATAATAAAACGCAAGGAATATTTCGAGGGCCTACAACATTTTAACTTTCCTTTTGGAGGACAATATTGCATGGCCATGAGTTGCTCTTATGATCTGGTCATGTGGATATTGCAATAATCCACTATCAGATGTGGCGACTTTGAATTGGCTGTAAGAGAGGAAACCTGCATTGGATTAAACTGAATGTATCTAAAATAATCTAATCATGTCTAACGGTGCTGAGTTTGCCAATTGGACATGAATGCCAAAACAAAATGTCATCCACCAATCCTAGAACAGATAGTGATATTCAAGGATGAGGACTTTGGTGCATCTGAGTCATTTATATACACTTGAGCAAGCCCATGAAATTCAAGCAGCAAATCAAATAATTCTTTCTGTCTAGTAGAACTTTCAAGAGTATAACATTTTATTTCTACAATGGCTGCTGCTACAATGGCTCTCTCTTCCCCTTCTTTTGCCGGAAAGGCAGTGACGCTATCACCATCATCCCCTGAAATCACCAGTAATGGAAGGGTCACCATGAGAAAGACTGTCAGCAAACCTGTCTCTTCTGGCAGCCCATGGTACGGCGCTGACCGTGTCAAGTACTTGGGCCCATTCTCCGGTGAGCCCCCAAGCTACTTAACTGGTGAATTCCCTGGTGACTATGGGTGGGATACTGCTGGACTTTCAGCCGATCCAGAGACTTTTGCCAAGAACCGTGAGCTAGAGGTGATCCACTGCAGATGGGCCATGCTTGGAGCTCTTGGTTGCGTCTTCCCCGAGCTCTTGGCCCGCAACGGTGTCAAGTTCGGAGAAGCTGTATGGTTCAAGGCCGGATCCCAGATTTTCAGCGAGGGTGGACTTGACTACTTGGGCAACCCAAGTCTGATCCACGCACAAAGTATCTTGGCCATTTGGGCTTGCCAAGTTGTGTTGATGGGAGCTGTTGAGGGTTACCGCGTTGCTGGTGGACCTCTTGGTGAGGTTATTGACCCACTCTACCCCGGTGGTAGCTTTGACCCATTGGGCCTTGCTGATGACCCAGAGGCTTTTGCTGAGCTCAAGGTGAAGGAGATCAAGAATGGTAGACTTGCCATGTTTTCCATGTTTGGATTTTTCGTTCAAGCTATTGTCACTGGAAAGGGTCCATTAGAGAATCTTGCTGACCACCTTGCTGACCCAGTTAACAACAATGCCTGGTCCTATGCTACAAACTTTGTACCAGGAAAATGAGGTTCTTAAAACATAATTGGTTCTATTAGTTGATTGTTTCTGTGGCCTTGTATAGGTAATGTAAATTACAGGATATTCTATGAGAGTTTTGTTTTGTCTCCAATAGTTGTGTCATTTTCTGATACATTTTCATTACATCTCATAATCAACTACCAGTTAAAAGTGAAATTCTCAACAGATACACAGAACTTCACCTGCAATAAAAGTGTAAAACAACAGAAATTTAGTCAAGAGAGTTTCTTACTCACATAGCTGTAGTAGCTACTTTGTCCTATAAGGTAGATTGTCGTTATAGCTTCATGCAGTTATCCTGAAATCCATAAAACAACCTCACGTGTTTTGATCTGCCTAGGGAATATTTAACATGGTTTAATCACTATTATTATGCTAAATTAACTCTATTAACTGATCGACTATTGTATTGAAAATGACTTTTCGAGCAAACAAATTATTGTTTCTACCGAATCTATTTAAACAGATCAAAAAATTCAATTATCACTTCAATAATCAGAAACAGTACTCCATTCATTATCCATAACTGTTATGTCCCTTCTAGTTCTAAAAGAAATTTATACGTGATGTACTTAAGTGAATCATTATTAATCTACTATTCACTAGTAAAAAGGAGGTAACCAGAAATGTTCCAATACATGCATACATACATACACACACAGATTCCTATCTAAACCTACAAAGTGAAGATAACTTCCAAGGCATTTGGCATAGATATTTGAAACTTAAAATAGAGAATTTAAAGTTTGAAAAGCAAGCTTGAGAAGTATTTCAAGTTTCCATGGACGAAACTTTTAACTTTAAGTAAAATTCATGCCCAAACACAACTCTAAATACCCTTAGCTTCAGCTTCAAATTCCTTTTTTCTTCTGAAATTCAAGTCCAAGCCCTCGTAGCTAGATATCTTAAATATCTCATAGGGTGTTTTCCAAAAAGAATTGAAGTGTCATCTTCTATTTACTTTAAAGACATATGTTAAAGGCCTAAAACACTCTATTGCTGAACTTGCCTGGCTTAGCAACATAACGGCACATGTTTCCACTGTAATTAACCTTCAGACACAGAATTGTAACCAAAGTCTTTTTCCAGATTTAGGAAGACCGGTTCGAAAGGACACCAGCTCTTAGAAAGATTCTTAATGGTCCACACATGTGAACTCATTATTCATCCCATCGCACTAAGGATCGTTTGGGGTGTTGGGACAGTGTGGGTGGCAGCGTGAGACATAAGCTTTGGTGGAAAACAATCTCAGCGTGTATATGACACTATATGGAAGGAAATAAATGCACAATGCTTTGAAGATAGAAGCAGCTGAATAGGAAATATTAAGAGGGGATTATTTACTACTATTTCACTTTTCGTGTAAAGAAAACTATATAGAAGAATTGAAGCTATATCTTTATCAGATCTTATAGAATCCTTTTAAGATGATCAAGGATAAGTTTCTCTTTTTGATCCCTTACAACTTGGCTTTCAGCACTACCTTTTTTCTGTTTTAATCATATATACTGTTGCATTCTAAAAAAGAGGCATAATGGATTCGATGGACACCAAAGCACATGACAAAACATCGAAGCCGAAAAAGAATTTAAAATGCACGATCAAGGATTACTAACTAGAAGAAAGAGAATACTAAACTTATCTAGTTTTGTTTAACAGGTGATAAAGATTTTGTTGCAGTCTAGTCAATTGAGCTAATAGCTGATAGAGTTACCACACAGATCCAGCAAAGAGTCAGTAAAACTTGTCAAATAAATAAAAATTATACAGACTCAATAATCATGATTTTCAAAACATTCTGGTTCAGTTCAGTAATCTGCAATTTTTTGGTTCTAAATTTTACAGTAGTTCACAATTACATAAAGATCAATAGATGCTTATGGTAATGTAAGGAAAGATTTAGTAGATAGAGAAAAGCTTACAAGAAGTCAAGGTAAACATCTTATTCCTGCATTCCCTACAACGAAGGACCAACAGGAAATATCTAGGGCCTACACTTTTGTATTTTCATTCCAGGACAATATTGCATGGTCATGAGATACTCTTATGATCTGGTCAAGTGGGTATTGCAAAATCCACCATCAGACATGGCAAATTTGGATTGGCTGCAAGAGAGAAAACATGCATTAGGCTAGATTTTTTAAATAAAAAATCTATATAAAAATCTAGTCATGTCTAATGGTCCAGAGTTCGCCAATTGGACATGAAATGCCAAATCAAGTTGTCATCCACCAATAAAAAAACAGATAATGATATTCGCGGATGAGGTCTCTTGTCCATTCTGAGTCATTTATATACACTTAGTGCAAGTTCATGAAACTCAAGCCACAAATCAAATATTTCTTTCTGTCTAGTAGCTGCTTTCAATATTTCTAAAATGGCTGCTGCTACAATGGCTCTCTCTTCCCCTTCTTTTGCCGGAAAGGTAGTGACGCTATCACCATCATCCCCTGAAATTGCTGGTAATGGAAGGGTCACCATGAGAAAGACTGTTAGCAAACCTGTCTCCTCTGGCAGCCCATGGTACGGCCCTGACCGTGTCAAGTACTTGGGCCCATTCTCTGGTGAGGCCCCAAGCTACTTGACTGGTGAATTCCCTGGTGACTATGGGTGGGATACTGCTGGACTTTCAGCCGATCCAGAGACTTTTGCCAAGAACCGTGAGCTAGAGGTGATCCACTGCAGATGGGCCATGCTTGGAGCTCTTGGTTGCGTCTTCCCTGAGCTCTTGGCCCGCAATGGTGTCAAGTTTGGTGAAGCTGTATGGTTCAAGGCTGGATCCCAGATTTTCAGCGAGGGTGGACTTGACTACTTGGGCAACCCAAGTTTGATCCACGCACAAAGTATCTTGGCCATTTGGGCTTGCCAAGTTGTGTTGATGGGAGCTGTTGAAGGTTACCGGGTTGCTGGTGGACCTCTTGGTGAGGTTATCGACCCACTCTACCCCGGTGGTAGCTTTGATCCATTGGGCCTTGCTGATGACCCAGAGGCTTTTTCCGAGCTTAAGGTAAAGGAGATCAAGAATGGTAGACTTGCCATGTTTTCCATGTTTGGATTTTTCGTTCAAGCTATCGTCACAGGAAAGGGTCCATTGGAAAATCTCGCTGACCACCTTGCTGACCCAGTTAACAACAACGCCTGGTCCTATGCTACAAACTTTGTCCCAGGAAAATGAGGTTCTCAAAGACATAATCTGCTCTATTAGTTTATTGTTCCAATGGCCTGGTAAAGCTATTGTACATTACATGACATTCTATTAAAAAAAATTTGGTGTCCAATAGTTGTGTATTTCTCAGTTACATTTTCATTACATTCCATGGTCAACTACAAGGTAACAGTGAAGTTCTTAAAAGATACACAGAACTTCATCTGCAATAAAAGTATAAAAAAGCAGAAAATATAGCCAAACAAGCTTTTTACTCGAGAAGAATGGGCCAAAAGACCCTCTCAAGTCTTTAATTAATAAAAGGGGACGCGCGTGGAGCGTCGTTAAACGCGCGCGTTTAACATTAAACCATGGGCCAGATTAGACACAACAAAACTTGCGGGCCTTTATTAAAAACTTTTTGGACTGAATTAGCAATCCCAAAAACTTGGGTTAATCAAAAGGTGGGAAAATGAACCGAACGGACTAAGTGTAATCATTTAAAACATCGAACCCCAAAAATCTTCTCTTACACACTTCTCAAGTTCGTCTCTTCTACAGTCTTCTACGCTACTGTCTAAACATCATCGTCGCCGACGATATACATTTCTCCGGTAACATCTAAGGGTAAATTTTGAACAATATTGATGTTTTTCAAGTAAATCGGGGTTTATTTTTTGCTATTTTGCTATTTTGCAAAAACTATGATTTTTACGCCTTTTTACTGTACTGGAAGAAAGTTCTTGTGAAAATCTTTGTTTTTGTTGATTTTTTCGTCAAATAGTGCTATGTTCTTGTACAAATAGTGAAGTTTTTGCATGTTTCTGTTATATTACCATGTTAAGATCATACTCCTTCGAAGAGTCAAACATCGTGAGACAGTGTTCTAAACGTGTGATAGGATGTTTGAAGTGTTGATGCATTTTAGATGATTTTTGTTAAAATAAATTAGGGTTTTATAAAATAAATATGCTAAAGGTTGAAAAAATGTTGTACAACTAGTGAAGTTTTTGCATGTTTATGTTATATTACCATGTTAAGAGCATACTCCTTCGCAGAGTCGAACATCGTGAGACAGTGTTCTAAACGTGTGATAGGATATTTGAAGTTGGTGATGCATTTTAGATGATTTTTGTTAAAATAAATTAGGGTTTTATAAAATAAATATGCTAAAGGTTAAAAAAATGTTGTACATATAGTCAAGATTTTTCATGTTTATGTTTGTGCGTGCGTGTTTAAAGTTTTGGAACATTTGAGACAGTGCTCCGACCGTGCGAGAGGATGATAACGTTTAATGATGACTCTACTTGAATTAGGGTTTGATAAAACATATGTATATTATGTTTTACACACCTATATTGCATGTTTGCACATCTTTAATTGATGAATATACTTGTGATTTGCAGCTACAATGGCTTATACGCGGGGAATTAAGAGGAAGGAGACTACTCCTCCTAGTAAACAACCTCCTAGGAAGAGGAGAATTATATTGGAGGACGAAGAGGAGGGGTCCCTAGACTATGATGTAAATGTAGGGCCACAAGAAGCTGTGAGAGTGCCGGACGATGGTAATCTATCAGAAGAAATAGAAGCGCTGTTTGGTGATGATGACTGGGATGAAGATGTAAACAAAAAAGAGAGCCTTTTAAATATGGCAGAAGAAGAGGAGGTGCGAAGGCTGGTAAATAATCTTGCAGGAGAATTTGAAGGAGTTGCATATGTTAAAGAAGTAGATGATGTACAAGAAGTTATAGAGGTTGTAGATGTTCAAGCTGGTGAAGGAGGTAGGAATGGTAGGGAAGAAGAAGAGGGTGAGAGATGCGAAGGAGACGTGGGAGCCGATTCTGCAGAGCCACCTAGAGAGGTATAGTTGTTGTCTAGAACATACATAAAGTTGTTCTTCACTTTACAGTAGAATGGTCAATATTTTTTTATGTGATTTGAGAACACTCGCGTGCATGATCAGATCAACCTTAACTATGTTCAAAGTATTTTCTTGTAGTTCCTTGGAACATCTCAACGGATGTTTCATGCATCTGATATTATATTCTTACTACCATGGTGATTCCTTAAACTAACAAATTTCAAAACATTGTGCAGCCTGAGTACGTGCAGCCTGAGTACGTGCAGCCTGAGTACGTTACCAGTGTCATTCCACCAATGGTGCTGAAGACTTACTTGGATGATCATGAGCATTTTCAATCCAAGATAACTGCCCGCTCGTCGCTTATTGGACGAATGCGTGAGTTCAAAATTGTGCTGCGTACAAGTGGTTTGTATGACAAGTTCAAAAACAGTATCTTGGCCATTTCTTGGACTTGCCGGATGAGCCATCGTTTCCAACCAGGTTGGTGCACAATATTCTGCTAAGAAGAGTTTTGTGCAATAAAGAAAAAGAAGCTTGGTTCAATTTCAATGGAGTGCCTGTTTGTTTTGGCCTCCAAGAGTTTGCTTTGATGACAAAGCTGAGATGCCAAGCCTATCCAAGTGTCCAATGGGAGGCTGCGATGAAAGAGAGGGGCATGGAGATGTGGGAGTATATTTCAACGGCATGGGAGGATGGGAAAGCAAGGCAGTTACTGCTTCCCGGTTGCTGAGTTTGATAGAAAATGAGGAAGTTCCTGAACGGTACAAGTTTGGGCTTGCCATGGCTTGGTTTGTTCACTCAATATTATGCGCCAAGGACAAAAAAACTGGTATTGAGGAATTACTGGTCTGCCTTGCATATCTTCCAAATGAATTTGCCAAGTATCCTTGGGGGCGGAAGAGCTTCGAGCTGACCATTGAGTACCTGACGAAGCCCATGGCTGATCGTGCAGCTAGCAAGGCTAAGGACGGGCCAAATTATAATCTTTATGGGTTTCCTTGGGCATTTGTGGGTTGGGTATTTGAAGCAATACCTGCGCTTCGTCCCAGGGATTTTCCCAAGGAGAGGACCATGCCAAGGATGCACAAGTGGATCACTGAAAAGAATGAAAGAGACTCCCGAAGGTTGTTTGAGAATGTTGCAAAGCCTGTACGTACCTACAATTTTCTAAATGTTGGAACATCTGCAATGTCGTTATAATCATTTCTGTTAATGTTAAGAACGTCTTTTCAGATGTTCGATCACGACAGATATGATGTTTCATTTTTACTGGTGTTAAATGTCGAACAGTAATAATGATGTTCTGAACACTCTTTGTGATGTTAAGGTTTATTTCTCTTATACATTGTATTCTTAACAAATATTTATGCTATGTAGGTAGTGCACCCTTTCACTGACCCTATCGATGCAGAGAGGGAAGATGATACCTTTCAGAATATTGAGCCGTTTGTTGATGGGGGTGATGAGGTAATTGATCAGCTTGTTGTGATGTTGGAGGGGGCTAGCTCGATCGTTGGTGGTGATCGAGTGACAGTTTTTAGGAATTGCCCCAGGACCCCTCCAAGAGAGGTAATTGATGAAGGAAAGGTTGGTGAAGAATCTGTTAGTGGAGGTGTTGGTAGATGTGAAACACAAGTTGGTGATGAGATTGGTGGTAGGGATGGTCATTTTACTGGTGGTCTTTTTAGTGGCAGGGGTTTGTTCGAAGTTGGAGAAAGCTCTAGGAGGAGAGAACATGAGAATGTGCAGCCTAGTGTCTGCAGTTGCAAGTGTCACGACTGCCTTCAATGGCGACAGGGACTGGATCAGAAGCTTGATGCGATCCAGCTGTCCCTTGCTAATTTAGTAGCGTCGTCGTCAAAGAAGGAGAAGCAGCAACAGCGACCAAAGAGGCATATTTTGTTGTCCAGGATGCTCCAGGCAAAGAAGAACAAAGGAAAGAAGAAAATGACTGCTGCCAGAATGGAAAGGTTAGTAAAACATCCAATTAGAATCGATGAACATAAAAGGGACGTTCTTCTATTAAATCTAGAGATTTTTTCAAACATTTTTAATTTTTTTTTTTGAAATTTAGAGAGAGAGAGTTCAAGTCAGGCTCCAAGATCTCGAGAGATTGCCAGTGACATTGTACAAGGCACTCGACATTCACAAGAAAGCTGCATTTGACGCTTTCTTGGAGGAGAAGAAGGAACAAAAGACTGCCTTCCTGTGTCACGAGTTTAATTACTTGGATTTTCTGGACTTTCTGGACGTGAAAGAGTGGATGTGGGATAGTGTAAGTGCATCTCTTTACTTCTATTGTTGTGTTAGTATTTGGTTTTTATAGAAGAACGAACATTTGTTTATCCGTTCGGAACCTGATGGTCCTATGTTCGTTGAACATTCGACTGGCTGGTCCAAACTTAAAATAGTATGTGTCGGGCATAGTTTTATCCACAACTTCTAATTTGTTTTATTCTGCAGTTTATGGATGAGTACTTGGCCTTGATGTGTGTGAGGCATAAGGCTTACCCCCGGCATTATGATAGCTCTGATCTTATCCTCGATCTTTCATTCCCGACCAACTTGTGCATACGATACGATGCGGCTGAAGAGGAAGCAAAGGGGCTTGATGTCGGCCTTGACAAATACCTAGCAGAATATAAGTTTGAGGATACATTCCTTGATTATGCCAGAGGTAAGTCTCCATATCTGGGTGGAAGGAAGTGGGATGGTGTGAAAAGACTCTTTGTCGTGTATAACATTGAAAGCACGCATTATGTTACATGCGTCTTTCATTTAGAGGAGGCAAGGATCGATGTCTACGACTGCAACATTGGGTTGTACAATGAAGACCGCTTTGATTCAATAATGGGGCCAGTAATGTACATGTTCCCAATATACATCCGGCAGTCGGGGAAATTCAACCACCTCCCTCCTGAAATTCTATCTATGGAAATGTGGCCGTATGAGCACATCGAAGGCCTTCCAAGGAATTTGACTGGTACTGCATGTGGAGCGTATGCCCTCATGTTCCTCGAACATTTGCTGACCAACACCCCAATGGAATTGCTGTGTGACAATGTGATAGAAGACTGTCTTGTTCAATTTGTTGTGGACATATTCCATGGCAAATTAGTCCCTTAGTATGGGTTGTAAAATTTGGATAATTATGTTTTTGTTTTTGATGGGTTGTAATATATGGATGATTACCCATTTTTTGATGATATATATGGTAAATGATGACTATTGTTTTGCATTACACTGAACATCGAGTTTACATTATTAGAACATCTGTATGATGATAAGATTGACTTAAAAATATTAAAAATTATAGACTATTGGAACAACATTAGTTATTATCGGAATATTATGTTGTACGTTCAAATAGTCTTTAACTTGATGGGTATTTGATGTTCAATAACTAGTAAATAGGGAAACAACAACAGATGCTCTGAACATTAAAGTTTATACATTGATAATCAAGAACCAGGCAAAAACATTCTTGATCGTTGAAAGATTCAGCGCTTTACAAAAGTATGCTAATTATATTAGCATTTAAGACATTACTTAATAAACAGTCATATTAACATCCTGGTCAAAATATGCGTTTTCACTTCAACGCGATGCAGTCCCTTCTTGTTTCAAGGTTGCTATCTGGAGCATGGTCTTTATCCTCTTTATTTCTTTCAACATCTTTTTGACGTCCCTATTGTAGTATTCGAAGAATTCCTCAAATTTGAACTTCCAACCCCAAACTTCAGCGCGAAGTTGTTCCAAAATATCATTTGCACGTTCTTGTCGTTCTGCAGAAGTGTTTCGACTTTTTCTTCCTCCTCTTAGCTTGGCTGACCCTCTTCCCGTTTTTCCTTCTTTTTGCTTGGCTGATCCTCTTCCCTTTCTTCCTTCTTTTTGCATGGCTGACCCTCTTCCATTTTTCCTTCGCTTTGCTTGGCTTCACTTCTTCCCGTTCTTCCTTCGTTTTGGTTGGCTGACCCTCTTCCCGTTCTTCCTTCTTTTTTCTTGGCTTCACCTCTTCCTTCTTGTTTCAAGGTTGCTCCCTTTGTCGTTTTTGCTACTCTTGACGTGGATGCTCTTGTATTGATTGCTCCTGTTCTTGCAGTAGTAGCAACTATTGAGGAGGAAGGTCGGCGAACCATTTTAATTTTTCTTTTTTGGCTGAAAATTATAGGTTGTAGTGGTATAGAGTTTTTTGAATGGTTTGATCGAGTATTTATAGGAGAAAAAGAGGTAACCGACTTGAGTGTGTTTTATTCCGACAATCCAACACTAGCCGTTATGATTTTTTTAAAATTTTTGAAGTGACGCATTCGTTGCTTTGCTTCAGATTTGAATTGAAGGGGATAGCCGTTAAGTGTATAATGATGAGTAGTTTAAAAAATACTAAATTTCAAACGTGAAGGTCAATTTGAATTATAAACCCCAACCATTCAATGTGAATAGGCGCCTCTTTAAATCATCACATATGCAGGCTAATGGAACGATTATATGATTATTCGTATCGCCATGAAGATGTTCTGACTTCCGCAGGAAGGATTAGGAACCCCTGGTCAAAATTAAAACACGTGTACTAACCCCAACCATTCAATGTGAATAGGCGCCTCTTTAAATCATCACATATGCAGGCTAATGGAATGACTATATGATGATTCGTATCGCCATGAAGATGTTCTGACTTCCGCGGGAAGGATTAGGAACCCCTGGTCAAAATTAAAACACGTGTACTCACCCCAACCATTCAATGTGAATAGGCGCCTCTTTAAATCATCACATATGCAGCCGAAAAGGCACCAAGCCTGGTTTCTATAAATGTTAAATGTCTGCACAACAACAACAACAAAAACAACAAGGCGAAACAAAAACAATGCCTCGTAGAGTAAGGCACCCAAGAGCACCAGAACATGATAGTGGAGTTCCAAGTACTAGTAGGTTCACTGAAATCGATCATGTCCGTGAAGATATCGTAGATCTGACCTCAGATGTTGATCAGTTTGCAGTATATATAGGAAATATGGAGGATCAAGTGACGCGATTAAGAACTAGGTTCGATGAATTCCGTGAGGATATGAATCTTATTAAGCGTATGCTTCGTGGTATTCAAGCTGCACTCGAGATTGACCCCCAAAACTACCCTTCACCACCACGGCCTCTAGCGGAACACATATGAAATGAAGAACTAACCTCCTTGCAAGTAAGAAGATTTTCTAATTGTCTTGAATGTCGTGTTTTGAAGTGTTGTCCTTTAATTTTCAGTACAATGTAGCATGTTTTGAATATTTATGAATGTTATTTTGCATTACACTGAACATCCCGTTTGCAGTATTAGAACATCCGTATGATGATCAATTTAAATTATATACTACAAAAATAATATGAATTTGGAACGCCATCGATAAATGCTCGAAACATCAACTAAAACGTTCAAATTTATAGATCTTAGTAGTACTCGATTAACAACGATTGGTATCAAATAAACCTAGCTACAATGAAACAAAAAAAAAAAAAACTGCCCAAGACAATAAGAAATACATCTTCCACCGTTGCAATTTAGCCTCTAACTTACTGATCTTCAATAAATTTGTAGTATTACAAGCCCCTAATTTGTCAACTTCCTTCAGCAAATTGGCCTTTTTTTCACAAACTTCATCAAGTGAAATTTTCAACTTGTTTAAAACCAATGTAGTAGGCTGGGGATACTCCTCGTCACACCATTCCCAAAATCCACAATTGCTAGTACCCTTGCGGGGACACTTACAAAATTTTCGTCCAGCATTCGACTGTGTGCCCGCCGTGAATTGTATTGCAGATAAGCCACACCAACATCGACGATTTTGAGAGGAGCTGCGAGAACAAGTTGATCCTTGAGACATAGTTGAGTTAAGAAGAAGACGAGGTAGAGGGGGTAGGGATAACTTATATTTCAATAATGGGGTAAAAAGACCTAATTAATTGAATGGTTGGGGTTATTCCACGTGTTATAAGGTAATAATAGAACGGTTGGATTAATGTAAGTTGTGTGGAGCAGATCGCTCCACGTATTTAAAACGGGTTGCTCAACTTTTCTTAGCATTAGAAAACCATGATTGATGCAAAAACATCTAATTTACGTCACGAACATGGGTTAGTATGTTCAGTTCAAATAGGTGTCTATTTTAATATGTAGTGTTCCAACCTTTAATATGATTGTAATAAGAAACTATATAACATGAAAAGATTAATAAGTCTTTATATTTAAGGTTAAATCATCATTATATAGATTATCCATTAGTTAGAACAACATCTAATGAAATACTCAATAACTTAGTAAGTGTTTCATTTGATATAACTAAGTAATCGCCTTCAGTAGATATAAATGAGTATACTCTAGTAGAACTTTTATGAGTAAACACTTCCAATAGACATACTATTGATGTAGTCACCTTAAATACACATAATATTGAGTAATCTCTTTGAATATACATAAAATTCCAACGATTGATGCAAAAACATCTAATTTACGTCACGAACATGGGTTAGTATGTTCAGTTCAAATAGGTGCCTATTTTAATATGTAGTGTTCCAACCTTTAATATGATTGTAATAAGAAACTATATAACATGAAAAGATTAATAAGTCTTTATATTTAAGGTTAAATCATCATTATATAGATTATCCATTAGTTAGAACAACATCTAATGAAATACTCAATAACTTAGTAAGTGTTCATTTGATATAACTAAGTAATCGCCTTCAATAGATATAAATGAGTATACTCTAGTAGAACTTTTATGAGTAAACACTTCCAATAGACATACTATTGATGTAGTCACCTTAAATACACATAATATTGAGTATTACAATCAATACTTGTATGATTTGAAGTCTTAGTTGTTGTAGATAAACGAAGAATGTCTGTAATTGAGCTACACATAGATTGTAAGATCAGCAAATAGATTACTAATGTGTCTATCTAGTGACATAACGTCCAATCTATGCTACACTTCGTTATAATACGCTTCTTAATGTTTGAAATTGTTAATTGATCTAGAATCAAACCCTACACTCCTTATCCAAACAACTTAGTGTTTACATTTTAGTATAATTAACGATATATATTTTGGTTTACTTACACATAGCATGTTTTGTAATCTTAATAAACTACTAAATCATTGTTTATGCATTTTAAATAATCCTTATATTAGTATTTAACAACTAATCCTCAACGGTGCAAAAACAACATCAGTATGAAGATCCAGAACAGACGTACAACGTTCGAGAACGTTCCTTACACGGTTCAGAACAGGAGATTGAATGTTCTCTAAGTGTTAAAAATTTTTGCGGTTTGGGGTTAGGGTTAGGGTTAGGTTTTGGGGTTCAGGGTTAGGGTTAGAGTTCAAACATCATTTATTATATTCTGTACGTGAAAAAAGCACCTTTTATTTTTGAGCAACCGCGCTTCATTTTAAACGATCTACCTAATTGATTATTATGTTTGGCACGTCCCGAAGAACGTTCTAATATCTCAAAAAAGAAATGTACCCCGCCCCGGGCTCTATTTTATACAAAAAAGGGACGCGCGTGGAATTTGGAACAAAAAAAACGGTGGGACCTTAATGGCAATTATGACAATTAAAAATGCGGCTGATCAGTCTTATCAATTCCATCATTTCAAATATCGAACACCCGCCCCTTTCTTCTCTTACACACTTCTCAAGTGTTCTTCTCGAGTCTTCTATTTCGTCGCCGGCCATCTACATAATATTCTCCGGTAACATCTAAAGGTAAATTTTGTACTATATTGATGTTTTCAAGTGAATCAAGGTTTATTTTTTTGCTAGTTGGCTATTTCGATAAAGCTAGGGTTTTTATGCCTTTTTACTGTACTGGAAGAAAGTTCTTGTGAAAATCTTTATTTTTGTTGATTTTTTCGTCAAATAGTGCTGTGTTGTTGTACAAATAGTGAGGCTTTTGCTTGTTTGTGTTAATAATGATTTTAAGGCCAAACTCCTTCTGCTATGTCAAACATCTTCATACAGTGCTCTGAACTTTTGTTAGGATGTTTCAACTTGCTGATGCATTTTAGATGGGTGTTGTTAAAATATATGCTAGCATGTTTATGTTAATAACGATGTCAAACATCTTCATACGATGCTTGGAACGTGTGTTAGAATGTTTCAAGTTGCTGATGAAGTTTAGACGTTCACTTATGTAGTGGAAGTATTATCAACTTAACACATAATCTAATAACTTTCATTCATACTTAAGGAAACAAAATACATATAGAAAAGTACTTGACATAATGCAAAAGTACTAGTACTATATATAATGCTTAAATAAAAGTTCTAGTTGTCATCATCATTGGGAGAATTTGGAGGAGTCACAAACTGCTCCGGATTCATCCCTTGTTGGATAAGGAGTCCCAGAAGCATTCTTTCAATACGCTCCAAGCGCTGAACTAACACTTGCCTTATGCTCCATACATCAGCAGATACGCGGTCCACAGCATGGTTGATTGCAGTAATGTCAGTTTGAATACCGACAATATCCCAGGCGATGTTTCCATAATATTCGTTATGGTCAGGTTCGGCTGGGGCATAGTGGCCATTAGCGACAACTTCGTTTTGGTTATTTTCCATTTGTGTTTGTTGTCTATGAAGAAATTTTGATAATTCAAGTAGGAGGATAATTGTGTGTATGGAGGAACAAGGAAATGTATGTATTTATAGATGAATTTAACATAAAAAACACCAAAAGGCGTGATGTGAACATTGAAAAGACGTTCACTACTCTCTAGGTGATGTATCTGGATTAATTAATGGCTTTTTTCGTATGCCCGCTTAGAGGGACGCTTTCACACCTTTTAATTGCACAAGGCAACCCTTCGCTTGAATCAACATGACTATTGCATTACACTGAACATCCCGTTTGCAGTATTAGAACATCTGTATGATGATCAGTTTGAATTATATACTACAAAAATAATAGGAATTTGGAACGCCATTGGTAAATGCTCGAAACATTAGGTTAAACGTTCAAATATAAAAATATATAAAACTGTCAAGATTAAAAATCAAAAAGCAACACTTTGAGTTTGGGAAGATTGTCCACTATCCACTCGTTTCGGGCAAGTAGTTCTTTTGTGGCCTGACCTTTTGCAGATGCTACATTTATTTCTCCTACTTGAAAATACTTCACCAACTGATGGTATCCGCTTTTTCCTTCGTCTGCCCTTACCCACGTCGATGAAAGGAGGCAATATTCGTCTCTCAAGCAGCTCAGGAGGAACATTCCAAAATTCTTCCGGTGGAACAGCATTGATCGGTTCTGCATAGGCAAGCATGTATGACTCTAACTTGTAATATGCAGAAGTGAAGTCATAGACGCACGCTCCATAGTCTTCTGGACGCAGCATTCTGATAGCTGCCATAGCATGTTTACAGGGTATTAAGTCAATTTGATACTCTCTGCACGTACAAGTTCTGTTGAGTAAATCGACTTCTGCTCCCTGGCCTGGACTGATGATGGTGAAACCATACGTACCTTTTTGACTAATTGCGAGCTTACCCCTTCCTCCAGGTTGAATCTTATTTTTCCTTCAATTGAAGGGACACATATGGTTGAAACCTCGAGGAACTCCGTAGCTCTCACATGGAATTTTTCGCCAAAATGTACGATTGATGTGATTTAATAGGGCAACAATAGGATATTCTCTTTCATCCCTCAGCATTGCATTTGTGGACTCAGCAATGTTCGAGGTCATCACTGCAAATCTGAAATTGTAACAAACAAACAAAGACCTTAATGCTAAATACGTCTAATCCAAGTGCGAACATTAAGCATGCGATCAGAACATCAATAATTACGTCATACACATCATTGGTACTATTTTGAACGTCAGTTGGAATGTTCTCGGCTTAATCGCCATGTAAACATAGAACATTCCAACGCAACGTTCAGAACATTTGGTAAGAATGTTCATAGTCGTGTACCTTTGCCCAGAGAAAAAGCATCTGCTCCATTTATGGAACCCTACGTCATCTTGAAGATATCTAGCAACCCTTGGATCGTTGTCTTCGATTTGCTTAAAGTGCGTTCTGAAATCCTCCACACGATATGCATCTGCTGCCAAGTAATAGGACCCCAGGTGGTATCCCTTTGTACGGATATTTTCAGCAAGGTGCCTCGTGCAAACTCCGTAGTGAGCTTGGGGAAACCACTTGGCAACTGATTTTGCTATTCTTTTATGCCTGTTTGAAATGACGCTCAACTCATCATTGTACTGGGCTATGTCAACCAATTGTTCGAAAAAAAAAATCATAAGAAGCATCACATTCTTTGTCCACAACGCAGAATGCAACAGGGAATATGTGCTTCTCTGCATCCTGGGCAACGGCAGACAACAACACACCGCCGTACTTGCCTGACAAATGAGTCCCATCAATAGCAAGGACTTTCCTCATATACAAAAAACCCCTAATCCAAGATCCGTAAGATATAAAAAAATACTTAAACCTCCCATAACTATCAAGCTTCAAAGCTGTCTTGCTTCCAATATTTTGGGACCTTACCATAAAACTGTATTCCTCTAAAATTTCATAACTGTGTTCATGTGTCCCTCTTGCTATTGCCTTTGCAATCTCACATCCCTTCAAACTTTTCTAATAACTAATGTTGCATCCCAATTCTCTGTTAAATGCAACTCTGATGTCTTTTGGTGTTATTCCTTTCACCTCAATGTACCTATCTTTCATGTATTCACCAACAACATCAGCTGTGGCATGTGTATGGTGGCTTTGCAGGTGCTGCACACCGCACGTGTGCTCGCCATTGTAGATTGTAATATAAAATGTATCACTATTATGATACCTCAATGCTCGAAGCCACCACTTGCAATTTGCATCAACACATCTGGCGTAAAACAACTTTTTTGTATTCTTCACAGCTTTGAAAGAAAAAGGCTTCGTCACTGCAGCAAGCCTCAACTTCACCACTAATTCTCGCTTGTTCTTGAAAGTCATACCCTTTACAAAACCTGTGCCGTCTTTTCCAAAAAAATCGTTGCGGCTGCTCTGTGATGGTGCTATTTCTGAAGGATTACCAACTGCTTCTCCACCTTCTTCGTCTGCCTCTCCACCTTGTTTTAATTCATCTTCATCCATCTCAACATGCATATCTTGTTCATTTGAACTTGAAATTCCTTCAGGCCTTGGAATCGCACTAACCCTTAGTGTTGGCCTAGCCCCAGCTGGGTCTACATCAGCCATATAAAGCTGAACACCATCATCAGTCCTAATTTTAGATGGAGCAGTCTTTTGCTTTGCGGCAACACTCAGCATATATGAAATACAAAGATCCCTGGGATCATCACTTACCCCCCCAACTCCGTATGATTTTGTTGACAAGTTCATCATATGTAACATTCCTACTCACAAGGATATGTCTTGTCTCTTTCACCTTAGGAATCCAAGCATAGCATTTCGAACGCTCAACCCATTCACCAAGAAAATCAACTCCTAGTAGTATGTTGTCCCCCATTACTTTAACGATATCTGCAAGGTAGGATAAACATTCATCAAATGTGGTCCAGGTAGCAAAGGATACTGGAACATCGAAAAACAGATCTGAACATGCCCAAGGATGTTTAAGATTACAAGCATACCGATGTGAAATATCGATACATCAGTTCCGACCATCTACAAAAATGTTCCAACATTATGAATAGCATTTATTGAACATGCTGTAAGATTATTCGGGCAACCAAAATTATGTTCCGTAACTCTGACTAGCACAATAGGAACATCAAAAGGATTATCCTGAGCATCTAATACAATGTTCCATAATTGTGACTACGTTGTACGAGTATTTGTAGAACAATCTTTATAATGTTGCGATCGTCACGGTAAGATGTTTCAAAACAGCAACATACTATTTAAAAAGGTTTTTACAAAAATTAGAATAGTAGAGATTAGCAAGACGAAGATTTACACCTACAGGAGATATGAGACTTGTCAAGCTTTGCAGTTTGAAGTAATGCCCAACGTTATTCAAATAATTTCAAAGACAAGCTTTCCAATTTCAAGTAATGGCCAACAGGTAAACATTATTCAAAGCATTTCAACGTCAAGCAAACCAATTAAAAGTAATGCCAACCAGAAATTGTTATTCAAAGAATTGCAGCGTATTTTTCCCAAATTATTTTTTCAATTAGAGTCAATAATACCTAATTAACCGAAAAGGATTTAGATCTGACAATATTTTCCGTTTGGGAGAGTTGGAATGCAAGAATAATAGCGAAAACGAATGGAGATTGAAGAAAGCAAATGCGCAGCAGCTATGGTGTTTTCAGGTCGCGAGGGAGAAGAGAAGAGAGGAGAGAGAGAGAGAGAGAGAGAGAGAGAGAGAGAGAGAGAGAGAGAGAGAGAGAGAGAGAGAGAGAGAGAGAGAGAGAGAGAGAGAGGAGGGAATAAATGGAGGGAAAAATATTTCTCTAATTTGGCAAATTTTATTTTTTATATACGTGAGGACCAAAGTGTAAGAAATGAAACTTTGGGGTGAAGAGGAGTGGAGAAAAGTTATGTTTAAGAGCATTAATTAGATGTGTCCCTTCTACTACATTAATTAAGACTTAGTCCCTTTTACCTATTTTCACTCTTGAGTGTCCCTTTTGACCAAATGTCCCTTCTTACTCATATAGTTGTAGTTACTACTTCGCCCTATAATGTAGATTGGCATGATAGCCTAATGCACTTATTCTGAAACCAATAAAACAACCTCATAAATTTTGATCTCATAATGGATTATATAACCTGGTTTAATCACTAGTGTATATTAATTTAAATCTATTAAATGTTGACTGTTGTAAAGAATATGAATATTCTGAGCAATTTCTACAGAATCTATTATGTCTAATCAATTATTCTTTTATCACTTCAATAATCAGAAATAGTTTTCCAGTCATTATCCATAAATTTTATGTCCCTTATAGTTCTATAAGAAATTTACATGTGATGTAATTATAGTATTTAGTTGACTCATTATTCTACCTTGAGCTGAGGGTCTATCTGAAATAACCTCTCCATCTTAGTGTGGGTAAGGTCTGCGTACATCTCACCTTCCCCAGGCCCCACTTGTGGGATTACACTGGGTATGTTGTTGTTGTTGTGTAGTTAACTCATTATTCTACCATTCCCTAGTCAAAAGGAGGTAACCAGGAATGTTTCGATATATCTATACTACAAAGAAAACATGGATAACATTTGGCATAGATATTTGAAATAATCTTTGAATATTGTTACCTACCAAAAAAAATTGAGTATTATTTTAATTGTTATACGTATATATTTTACAATCTGGTTCATTATCACATTGTTTCAACTACACACTAGAAATAGAGAATTTGAAGTTTGAAAAGCAGGTTTGAGAAATTTTCAAGTTTCCAAAACTGCAACTTCTTTTTCCGAGTGAAATTGATATCCAACACAACTTCAAGTAGACAAGTACCCTAAGATTCAACTTCAAGTACCTTTTTTTTTCCCAAATTCAAGTAAATCATGTTGAAACGTTTGTACGTTGATAGCCTATCTCATAGGGTGTTTCCCAAAAAATTTTGAAGCATCATCTCCTATATACTCTAAAGACATATGTTAAAGGCCTAAACACACTATTGCTGAGGCTTAGCAGCATAAAGGCGCCATGTTTCTATCGTACATAACCTTCAGAAACAACACTTTGAGCTGCCAAGTCACTGATGTCAATGAGAAGATCAAATTGTAGCCAAAGTCTTTTTCCAGGTTTAGGAACACCAGTTCGAAAGGACTAGGGGAAGGTCAGTAGCTCTTAGAACGATTTTTGATGGTCCAAACTTGTGAACTCATAATCATCCCATCAAAAAGCATAATAAATTCGATGATCGACAAAAACAACGAAGCTGGCAGAGAATTTAAAATGCACAATCAATAATTACAAACTAGAAAAAGGGTAAACACTAATCCGCAATACTAAACCGAGAAGTTAATCTTAACAGTTAAAAATTAAGTAAGATCATATCAATTAACAACGGTTAAGTGATAAATGCATATGAAAGACACCTGTTAAATATTCATTATTTATGTGTAAACACCTGATGCAGTACGTTTTTATACTAGAGGAAGAGAATATTAAACTTATCTAGTTTTGTATAATAGGTGATACTATCACCTATTGTAAAATGGATCCATAAGATTGACTAAACACAATATATACTATTAGCTATTAGCTCAAATGACTAGACCTCAACTCGATCAGTATCACGGTGAGGCCCCAAGCTACTTGGCTGGTGAATTTCCTGGTGACTATGGGTGGGATACTGCTGGACTTTCAGCCGATCCAGAGACTTTTGCCAAGAACCGTGAGCTAGAGGTGATCCACTACAGATGGGCCATGCTTGGAGATCTTGGTTGCGTCTTCCCTGAGCTCTTGGCCCGCAATGGTGTCAAGTTTGGTGAAGCTGTATGGTTCAAGGATGGATCCCGGATTTTCAGCGAGGGTGGACTTGACTACTTGGGCAACCCAAGTTTGATCCACGCACAAAGTATCTTGGCCATTTGGGCTTGCCAAGTTGTGTTGATGGGAGCTGTTGAAGGTTACTGAGTTGCTGGTGGACCTCTTGGTGAGGTTATCGACCCACTCTACCCCGGTGGTAGCTTTGATCCATTGGGCCTTGCTGATGACCCAGAGGATTTTTCCGAGCTTAAGGTAAAGGAGATCAAGAATGGTAGACTTGCCATGTTTTCCATGTTTGGATTTTTCGTTCAAGCTATCGTCACAGGAAAGGGTCCATTGGAAAATCTCGCTGACCACCTTGCTGACCCAGTTAACAACAACGCCTGGTCCTATTTTACAAACTTTGTCCTTGGAAACTGAGGTTCTTAAAACATAATCTGTTCTATTAGTTTATTGTTCCAATGGCCTTGTAAAGCTACTGTGAATTATAAGAATTATAAAGAACCATATAAGAATTTTCTTTGATCTCCAATAGTTGTGTATTTTGCAGTTACATATTCAATTACTTTTATCCGATAAATACAATTTAATATGGGGGAGAGGGGGGGGGGGCACCAACCTGGCAGTTCAGAAGATTCGGAGCAAAGATAATAGTGGCAATGTGTTTTAAGTAATTCAGGAAAAATTAATATATTCTAATGTTGAATCATGAGCAGCTAGGACATAAATAGGGTCAACTAGGACAGAAATAAAGCATTGGTCGAGCTCTTCTTTGGGAGTAACTGGCTTGCAGGATTAGAATTTGAAATCTGAAAAAGAGGACTATGACCTTTCACAGTGACCTTCTTCTTCCAGATCTATGTGTGTAAACAAGTTAATTAGGCATTTTCTACATCACATATTCAACCTTTACAAGCAACATATACATTTGATCATATATAGATTCACGTACTTACAAACAACATATATCACTAAACTTTCAAGGCTAAGCAGCATAGAGGCAACATGGTAACATTGTATCTACCCTTAAAACATAGAATTCTGAGTTCCCCCAGATACAAGCTACTGATATCAATGATCAAATATTGACAACACACCGAAGATGAACAAAGAATTTAAAATAAATACTCTACAAACCTAGAAGCACAGAGTACTAAACGGTCCAGCGCTGTTTAACAAGTGATACAGAGTTGTAGTCTAGTCTATTGAGCTAAAATATTGTATGGTTAAATATACTCAGATACAATGGTCAAGTTTCAACATGACCAACTCCTTACCCCCACACACACACAAAGAAATGGGAAACTAGTCCAGTTTCAAAATGACCACATACACAATATGCTATTTATTAAAGTTTATGAGCCGAAATAGGTACTTTTACAATATTAGGAGACAATTAACATTATACATAGAATGTAATTTCCACCAACTAATTTCAATCAGTAAATTCCACGTCTATTTAATAGGTTCAGAGTCATGCAAGGGTAGGAACTTAAACACTGCTCCGCGGTCTTCTTTTTTATGTTCGGTCTTCTTCCCTTCTCAGAGCCTATGATGTAGTTACAATGAGAAAATATAGTTATATACAATGTATGTTGAAATAGTTTGTAATATCCGGGAGTCTTAAATTGAATAGACACACCTACTCATGAAAGAGTGACTTTCTGAAAAGTTATTTCTCAAATTCTATAAATACAAGGATATCCGCGAAGTAGTTTAAATTAAGCCAATTCACGGTATACTAGGAAGTATACCTTAATTTTTTTTTTAGGAATTTGTTGTATCATGGAGAGAATTAACATGTAAATTCCTTAAAAGAATATGGGTAATTGATGTTCGGCATTTTATGCCTACTTTTCCTTAATATTTCCGCACATTTGAGCTTGTTTTGCACTCGTTTGGTAGCTTGTGAATGTGGTTTTACGCTGATGTTGTGTTGTTCGTGTGTAGGTTGTTACGCGATGCATTTGGAGCGTTTCGGAGCTTGATTGAGCATGAATTGGTTGAAGGATGGTTGAAGATTGGATTGAGCACACAAAGGCACGACACGAGCCGAGTTTTGGAGCGAAGAAGAGCAATTTTTGGCTTGGCGCCATAGGCCACGCGCCGCGCTGCCTAGCGCGCGCAGTGGCTGGCGCGGTTTGGCATGCGACGCATGGCCAAGGCGTGCAGCTGGTGGCGTCCTCTGGTTGTTGTCATGCTTTCCGAGGCGCGGGGCGCCAGTTATAGCGCCCTTTGTGCGCGTTTTTACGTCCTATTCCTTCTAGCATCGGGTCTAACTTATTACCAAGGGTTTAGAAACATTATAAATAGTTTATTACTTAGTTTTTGTAAGGAGTTCTTGACTTTGGAGCAATATTGAGAGCTACACACTTCATTGAACAAGGGTTATTCCCAATCCTTCATCTATTACATCAAGTATTTCATTATTACACCAAATCTTTGCCTTGTGATTATGAATATGTGTGGCTAATTTCCTAACGTTCTGGGGTTAGAGTTTACATGAAAGTTGATTGTTGAAGATTGATTCCCCCATTGATTGAATCCCATAACGGGTTACTTATTCTTTCTTGATTTAACTTGTATAATTGTTAGAGCTCGATAATTATACATCATCTATGGTTTTGGGTTGAACTCGAAAGAGAGAATCTAATTACGTAATAAGAAAGAATAGAACTAGTTTGTGAACCCGGGCATCGGGGAATCAATTCGCGGGTAGGATAGACATATACTTGCTTGCCTAGTTTAACTCATTACAGAGATCGTTAATGTGTGCATGTGATTTAACCCATAGACATATAGGGATTGAAGTAGCTTGCATAGATTGTGAAGAACTGAAAGGTTTTCATAATTACAATTACTCTGTCAGTGAGTAATCCGGGATTTAAGAAGTGGAATCAATTGAATACATCAACTGGATTGTTCGTAACTCTGACCCTGGATCGCTCTTTTGATATTGTTAACAACCAAAGTTTTGTCCCATTGCTCGATTACATCTTTAGCATTTTACTTACTGCGTTTTAGTATAAAAAACTCTTACAACCATTGGAAAAAGACCCCTGGATAGTTTGTTCAGGAATTGTTTATTAAGCACCAGTCTGCATAGTCCTCGTGGGAACGATACTCGACTTTGTCACTTTATTACTTGGCGACCGCGTATACTTGCGTGTGCGTTAGGGAGCAACAAGTTTTTGGCGCCGTTGCCGGGGACTAATTACGGACTAATTACTTTTGAACAACTACTTAATTGCTATTCAGGTTTAATTTTTTGTTGAGTTCCTTGTGCTGTTTCAGGCAACAGGTTTTGAATGCAAAGGAACAAAAAGGACGAATCACTCGCACCTTTTGATCCCGAGCCTGAAAGGACCTTGAGAAAGACAAAGAAGGAAGTGAGAGATCGAGAAGCATTAGCAATCGTACTTGCCTCTCTTCCTGTTAAAATGGCTGACGAACAAGCAGTAGCAGTGCGAGATGTGGCTCTTCCTAGTCTGAAAGGAGTAGAGTCAAGTATTGTGAAGCCTGCTATTACTGGAAATTTTGAGATTAAGCCCGGCATGATTCAGTTGCTGCATGTGACGGGGCAATTTGGTGGATTCCAGCATGAAGATCCGCAGCAATACTTGCAGAACTTTCTGGAGATCAGTGACACTTATACACCGGCAGGTGTGCCTACTGATTATGTGCGAATGACTTTGTTCCCATTTTCGTTGATTGGGACAGCAAGGAAGTGGTTAAAGGCTGAAAAGCCTGGGTCTATCACTACTTGGGAGGATTTAGCTAAGAAATTCTTGGCTAAGTTTTATCCGTCTGCTAAGACGGCCAGGTTGAGGAGTGCAATTTTGTCCTTCAGACAGTTTGAAGGCGAATCATTATATGCAGCCTGGGAGAGATTTAAAGCGTTATTGAGAGATTGTCCTCACCACAATCAATATAATGAGGTTATTCCACACACTTTTGTTGAGGGGTTGAACCAACATACTAAGATTGTGGTTGATGCTGCTGCTGGAGGCCAAGTGTTGGCCTTAAATTTTGAACAGATCTATGAGTTACTTGATAAGTTTTCACAGAGCAATCCTTATTGGCAGGGTGATGGCAGAGCGAATATACATAGTGAGGGGGCTAGCAGAGTTATTACGCAGAAAGCTGCTGGGGTACTTCAACTAGATGGAATTACAGAGCTGCGAGCGAAGATGGATGCTATTTCCAATCAAATCAGCAAGCTGGCTCTCCAAGCAAAGCCACAACCAGCCCCAGTGCAGCAAGTTCAGACCTTTTGTGAAGTATGTGGTGAGGATCATAGCACTGAGGTTTGTCCCTCTAACCCAGAGTCAGTATATTATGTGGGTAATCAGAACAGATCACAGGGCCAAAACCGAAATCAGTATGGTAATAATTATAACACGGGTTGGCGTAATCACCCAAATTTTTCTTGGAGGGATACCCGTGAGCAGTTTCAGGGTAATGAGAGAGCCCAATTTACTCAAAACAATGCACCACAGCAGGGATCGCAGTCACAGGCGCAACCACAGCAGTCTAATACTATAGAGGATATGCTCAAGAAAATTCTTGCAGGGCAGCAAAAGCTCATTGATGAGTCAGCATCTCAGGCACAAACAATTAAAGATTTGAGCAATGCGCAGAAAGATCTTGAAAGACAATTGGGGCAGCTTGCTGGAGCACAAAATAATAGACCTCGGGGTGCTTTACCGAGTGATACAGAGAAGAATCCTGGAGAATTTGTGCAAGCAGTGACTTTGAGGAATGGAAGAGCACTGGAAGAAGTTCCCCCAAAGCCAAAGAAGCCTGTTGGTGAGTTAGAGCCAAATGTTGATAGGGAAGTGGAAAAAGAAGCAGAAAAAGTAACTGAAAAGCAGCCCGAGTCTGCTATTGTGAGACCACCACCACCTTTCCCGCAGAGACTTCAGAAGCAGAAAGTTGATGCAGCATGCAAGAAATTTTTGGAGATATTGAGTCAAATTCAGGTAAATATTCCTTTGGTGGAGCTTTTACGGGATGTTCCCAAATATGCTAAATACATCAAGGATATTGTTGCTAACAAGAGAAGATTGACTGAGTTTGAGACAGTTGCACTTACTGAGGAGTGCAGTTCCAGAGCTAGAAGCAAACTTCCGCAAAAATTGAAGGACCCGGGCAGTTTTACCATCCCTTTGAAAATTGGGGAACATGAGGTTGGTCGTGCTTTATGTGATTTGGGTGCTAGTGTGAATTTGATGCCTTCTTAAGTTTTTAGGAAGCTAGGCCTGGGTGAGCCACGACCCACTACTGTGACCCTGCAGCTTGCTGATAGATCTTTGACATGCCCCGAGGGGATTATTGAGGATGTGCTTGTACAAGTGGGTCAGTTCATATTACCCGTTGATTTTATTATTCTTGATTATGAAGCTGATCCTGAGGTTCCTCTCATCTTGGGAAGAGGATTTTTGGCTACTGCTGATGCTGTTATTCGAGTTAAGGCTGGTAAGATGATTATGAAGGTAAATGGGGAAGAAGCTGTGTTTAATGTGTTCAGAGCTACCCAGCTTCCTTCTCACTATGAAGAGTTGTCCATGGTAAAAGTGATAGATGATGAATTGACTGCTGATGAGAGGTCATTCTTGGCTTCTAATGTTGATTCTTTAGAAAGAGCACTCTTATGTGATGATGATGATATCCTGAAGGATGAAGATACTGAAGAATATTTGAAGGTTCTTAATATGCAGAGTAGATTCATCCCAGGGTGGAAGAAATTTGAGGAGCTCGATAGACCGTTGACCTTAGCTCCTGCTAAACCGTCTATTGAGAGAGCTCCTAATCTTGAGCTCAAACCTTTACCCGCACATTTACGATATGCTTATTTGGGTGAAGGTAATACTTTGCCCGTGATCCTTTCTTCTTTGTTGTCTGATGTGCAGGTTGAGAGGGTGTTGCGGGTATTGCGAGAGCGCAAGAGAGCTATTGGCTGGACTATTGCTGATATTAGAGGGATTAGTCCTTCTTTCTACATGCATAAAATTCTCTTGGAGGAAGATCATAAGCCATCTATAGAGCAGCAGAGGAGGCTAAACACAGTCATGAAGGAGGTGGTAAAGAAAGAAGTTATCAAGTGGCTGGATGCTGGTATTATTTTTCCTATCTCTGACAGCAAGTGGGTGAGTCCAGTGCAATGTGTTCCTAAGAAGGGGGGCATGACAGTGGTGAAGAATGAGAACAATGAGTCGATTCCTACAAGAACTGTTACAGGGTGGCGAATTTGCATTGATTATAGGAAGCTCAACAAGGCCACCAGGAAAGATCACTTCCCACTCCCTTTTATTGATCAGATGTTGGATAGACTTGCAGGCCATGAGTATTACTGTTTCTTGGATGGGTATTCGGGCTACAATCAAATTATGATAGCCCCTGAAGACCAAGAGAAGACCACTTTCACTTGTCCATATGGCACCTATGCATTTAGGAGGATGCCATTTGGGTTGTGTAATGCCCCAGGGACTTTTCAGCGATGCATGATGGCTATTTTCACTGATATGGTGGAAAATTTTGTCGAGGTATTTATGGATGATTTCTCAGTAGTTGGTGATTCTTTTGATGAATGTTTGAAAAATCTTGATGCTGTGCTGAGCCGTTGTGAAGAAACAAATCTGGTGCTGAATTGGGAAAAATGTCACTTTATGGTTCAAGAAGGCATAGTACTTGGGCACAAGGTGTCAAAGCAAGGAATTGAGGTTGATAAAGCAAAGATTGAGGCTATTGAGAAATTACCACCACCTATCTCTGTTAAGGGGGTGCGTAGTTTCTTGGGACATGCAGGGTTCTATAGACGTTTCATAAAGGACTTCTCTAAAATTTCCACTCCCTTGTGCAAATTGTTAGAGAAGGATGTGAAATATGTGTTTGATGATGCTTGTATCAAGGCGTTTGAAGAGTTGAAGAAAAGGTTGGTGACCGCACCGATCATCATTGCTCCTGACTGGTCTTTGCCATTTGAGTTAATGTGTGATGTGAGTGATAATGCTATTGGGGCTGTTCTAGGCCAAAGAATTGGAAGAATCTTTCACTCCATCTATTATGCAAGCAAGACGCTTGATGCAGCCCAGTCTAATTATAGCACCACTGAGAAGGAGTTGCTAGCCGTGGTTTATGCTTTTGATTAATTCAGATCTTATTTGGTTGGCACTCGAGTTGTTGTCTACACTGATCATGCCGCAATCCGTTATTTGTTTGAAAAGAAGGACTCCAAGCCTAGACTCATTAGATGGGTTCTCTTATTGCAAGAGTTTGATGTTGAAATTCGAGATCGCAAGGGTACTGAGAATCAAGTTGCTGATCATTTGTCAAGGCTGGAGAATAGAGATCATGTAGATGAAGGGCCCGAGATTAAAGAGGTGTTTCCTGATGAGCAACTTTTTGCTCTTGATGCAGCTGAGGTGCCGTGGTATGCTGACATGGTGAATTTACTTGTGAGTAATGTGTACCCCCCTGGGGCAACTGCTGAGCAAAAGCGTAAACTCCGTCATGAGAGCAGATTTTATGTGTGGGATGAGCCCTATTTGTACAAGATAGGAGTTGATCAACTAGCTAGGAGATGTATTCCAAGGGAAGAAGTAGAGCCGGTTCTACAGAGCTGCCATTCCTCTCCTTATGGTGGCCACCTTGGTGGAGATCGAACAGCTGCAAAGTTACTTCAATCTGGTTTCTTTTGGCCTACTTTATTTAAAGATGCTCATGCACTAGTGAAGCAATGTGATCGTTGCCAAAGAACTGGTACCATTACTAGGCGTCACGAGATGCCTTTGAACAATATCTTGGAGATTGAGCTGTTTAATTGTTGGGGTATTGATTTCATGGGTCCATTCCCACCTTCTATGTGCAATAAATACATCCTTGTAGCAGTTGATTATGTGTCGAAATGGGTGGAGGCTATTGCACTTCCAACGAATGACGCGAGTGTGGTGGTGAAGTTCGTGAAGAAGAATATTTTCACTCGTTTTGGGACACCGCGAGCTATCATTAGTAATGAAGGTACGCATTTTTGTAACCGGTTGTTCAATAAGTTATTGGCTAAGTATGGGGTTCGCCACAAGGTGGCTACTGCTTATCATCCCCAAACTAGTGGCCAAGTGGAAGTGTCTAACAGAGAGATCAAGCAAATCCTTGAGAAGACTGTGAATGCCTCGAGGAAGGATTGGGCTATGAAGTTAGATGATGCTCTCTGGGCCTATCGAACTGCATTCAAAACGCCTATTGGAACCTCTCCATATAGGCTGGTTTATGGTAAGGCCTGTCACTTGCCGGTTGAATTAGAGCATAAGGCGTATTGGGCTATTCAAAAGCTCAACTTTGATATGGCTTTAGCGGGTGAGAGGAGGATGCTCCAACTGCATGAACTTGAAGAGTTCCGTTTCCATGCGTATGAAAATGCAAAATTATATAAGGAACAGACAAAGAAGTGGCATGATAAGCACATTGAGCATCGCTCTTTTGAGCCCGGGCAGCGTGTATT
The DNA here is from genome assembly GCA_029990575.1 of Petunia axillaris subsp. axillaris. NCBI lineage: Eukaryota > Viridiplantae > Streptophyta > Magnoliopsida > Solanales > Solanaceae > Petunia > Petunia axillaris. The sequence continues at coordinate 1,726,814 of JARKNS010000001.1, read as the reverse complement.
GTTGTTCGACTCGAGGTTGTTTCCGGGCAAGTTGAAGTCAAGATGGTCGGGGCCTTTTGAAGTTGTTCGTGTTACCGCACAGGGTGCGGTTGCATTGAGAGCCCCGGGTTCTGAGAGCACATTTTTGGTTAATGGTCAACGGGTGAAACATTATTGGGGAGGTGCGGTGAATCATCGCACTTCAATTACATTGAGAGACCCTTGATTTATACCCGTCGTGCCACGACGTTAAATAAGGCGCTTCTCGGGAGGCAACCCGAGTTTGTACTTGTAATAGTTTAGTTTTCTTTTGTTTTATAGTGTCACGTTTTTGTTGTTTTTGTGTGTCGTTTTTGCAGGAATCGGGAGAGCTAAATAAGGTGAAATTGATGCATTGAGGGGTATGGGACGTCTCGAGACATGTCCCACGCTTGGGTTTGTACTTAGAATTAAACATCGGTGCGAAAAAACGTGCTCGGGCGCGTTCGGGAGTGCCCCGCGCCTCCCAACACGCAAGAAAAAAGCTGTAGCACAAAAGCTTGGCGCGGTAGGGAGCGCCCCGCGCCTCCCACCGCGCTGAGCTTGGCAGTGGGTTCAAAAAGTCGAGCGCTGTTGGCCTGCGGCGCAAGGCCTATCGCGCAAGACAAGAAAAGTTTTTAAAAAAATGGGTCAACGGGTTTTGACCCGAAATTCCTTAACCCCCAACCCTTTAACCCCGATTTCTTACACTAGTTCTTCATTATTTTCACTCCAAATTCTCTCTAATCACATCCTAATTCATCTCTAACAATTGAACTCATCCCAAATCTTGTGCAATCAACTCTAACACATTCAATTAAGTACATTACTACTCTTCCTTCTCAATAACATGTAAGTTGTATTCATTATTGCTCATGGGTGATTCTCTTAGCTAGTTACAAGCTTTTGCATAAAAATTCAATCTTGATGTGCTTAATTGTCTATGATGCGTAGTATAGAACTTGTGACTTGTAAAAAGAGATCTCCCAACAATTTGGGAGGGTTGGCACATTACAAAATCCATTGAAATTGCTAGTTCAAAGTTGTGCACACTAGGTGTTTGTGAAAAAGCCTCAAAGATGAAATATCAATGACATTGTGAATTCTTGAGTAGCAATGCATTCCTTAGGCTTACTATGAACATTAGGTGTTGCATACTCACTAGAATTGATCATGAGGCACCCACACTAGCTTGATCTTAAAAATTCAAAACGTGGCATATTTTGCCCAAGGCTAGTTTTGTTCAAGTGTGGGGTTGCTCGTGCCATTGAAACGAGTGATTGACACATAGAGTGTGTGATAAGTGTGGGGTGGTACCCTTGAGCTTGAATTGTTTTTGGTGCTTAGCTATACATCTCACATTGATGTTTGTGTTTGTGTAGGTACCATGGTAGCCACATCTCAAAAGGCGAGTTCTTCATCCACCGCGGGCCCGAAGAGAGAACCTCAAGCCGGGCCTTCATCCACAAAGCAAAAGGGTAAGGCACCGGCCAAGCCCAAGGCAAAAGCAAAGGCAAAGGCCAAGATTCCAAAGGACGCGGTGCCGATACCACGTCCCGGAGGCAAGACTCGGTATGGCCTCCCTTTTGTGAAGAAGGGAGATTGCCAAACATGGTACAAAAATGTGCGGCTTGCGGGGTACATACCCGAGCAAGCCATTGATAAACGGCCGGTGCTACAAAAGTTTAGAAGTGTGGCCGAGAAGATCATTGCCCTAAAGTGGGACTCAGTGTTTGAGAGTCCGGGGCACGCCAACTTGGACATGGTCCAAGAATTGTATGCTAACTGGGAGCCCGATGAAGCGTGGAGAGATGATGATGTGGTGACGGTTCGGGGTGTGAAGGTGAAGTTGGATCCATCGGCATTGAATGCCTTCTTGGGGGTAGCTGACCCCGATTATGATGCGTTGAGAGAGTACATCAAGAAACCGGATTACACGGCCTTGCGGGAGACCCTATGTGGTGAGGGCTCCACGCATAAGTGGGGGCGAGGAGCGGCTGGGAGACACAAGTTTATGCATTTCTCCCAGTTTCTCAAGCCGGCTCGTGTATGGATGAGGTTCATAAATGCACGGATATTACCTTGTTCTCACTATTCCGAGGTCACTAAGACTTGGGCGTGAATGGTGTACTTTTTCATGACTGGGAGGCCGGTGAACATAGGATACTACATGCTGCGAGTAATGAAAAAGGAAAGGAAAGAAAAATCATGTAGTAGGTTGTATTTTGGGAACCTCTTGACCCATTACTTAGAGAAGGCGGGCATCCCCGTAGATGAGGTTGGGGATCGCATTGTCCCTGATATAGGGAAGCCTTTTGACATTGCTTCGGTCAAGGGGGTGATCACCACGGCACCGGTGAAGCTGACGGCGGACGAGTGGCGGGAGACAAGTGCCAACTTGGCCGCGCGTCAGTACTTGATGATGGAGGCTATGGCCCGTCAGTCGGGCGTTGATTTGACTGCTATTGACCGCAAGGTCCCGCTGACGGAGACCTCGAAGGGTCTGCTGGGCGAGGTTCAAGCTAAAACGGTGGATCCGCAGGAGGATGAGAACACGGATTCAGATATTGTGGCCGATGACCCGGACAGTGAGTATGGGACTGATCATGAGGGCGGTGGCGCTGATGAGGAGGAGGCCTAGGCCCACACTCCTGCGCACCATCCAGATTTCAGGGTAGTTTTCTTGTACTCTTACTTTTGCACTTACTTCTTTGTCGCACTGGGACATTGCTTAGTTTAAGTGTGGGGTGGGGTACTGCCCTTTATCTATTTTTGAGGTTAGGATGCATGTACCTTAGGACTTTTTCTTTTGTCACTTGACTTTGTTTTGATTTATTTCTTGCTTTAATATATGAAAAAAAAAAATTAGAAAACCAATGAAAAATTCCAAAAAGATTTTCCTTTTAGTTTTATTAGTGGTACATGTCATCCACCCCGTGGTTTTTCTAATGACCGCGGTTCTTTTCCACGGGGAGGCCTTTGAACCGGGTAGTTTTTATTTTTAGGATTAGGATAGTTAGTTGTAGATGACCCTAGATGTAGGAAAAATGGCAGAATGCTAGGTGCCTTTGACTTGTTTGATACCGATGGACTTGGACTTGATTGCATGTGCTATTTGTGGTGTCCTAGAGTTTTAATTTTGATGCATGCCTAGGAAAAATTGGAACGACCCCCTTGAGATGCTTGAGTCCGCTTGCTTGACTTGATTGCTATCCTTTGTGCATGAGTGCTTAAATTTCCACAAGTTGCATTCTAGAAGCTTAGTTGAGAGTTGTTAATGGAACCTCTTTGTGTGAACCATGTGCGATGTGTGTGTGAGGCATGTTCTTGTTTGCTCCATGTTGCATACTAATGTCTAGAACTTGCCCCGTGTGTGTGCAAAGCGAAATCCTAGGTTTGCTCTAGTCGGGAAATGATACAAGGCCTTCTTTTGTTAGCCTGCCCTTACATATATACCTTGAAAAATTATTGTTGTGATTTCTTTGATCCTTTCTATTGGTACCCACACCCCGAGCCTACCCATTTGTTCTTAATTGACTCTTTTGGCCCTTTACTCCTTAAGCACTTTATTGATATTGTGTACATGATTGGAGTTGTGGTTGGATGTTGGGAGGTTCTTGAGTGGAACTAATAAAGGGGAATACTTGTGAAAATTGTGAAGTAGTGGAAAACATTGGCAAGGATGGAAGTTAATGAAATTGGAAAAAAAATGAAATGATAAGAAAAGAAAAAAAAATATAGCAAAGTTGAAAAAAATTGTGAAGAGAAAAAAAAAAAAAAGATGTCCATTCCTTGCTAGTGTGTGCTTTAAAATAAAAATGCTACTTGTTGGAAAGGTGTATGTGTGATACTTGTGGTTGGGTGGCTTGAGGAGATTTGTGCTTAATTTAATTGTGATGTATTAAAGTGCTTAGGGAGGTAGTCACTATTACCATATGTATCATACCCGCCCCTTAGCCTACATTACGACCTTTCTAAAGTCCTAGTTAATCCCGATTGGAGTGAGCCTACATTAGTGGAGTCCTACACTACGGGCAAGCCTATGGTACGTTGTGTGTGACATGTGAGCCTTTCATGAGAGTGAGTGAATTCATTTGTTATTGCCCCCGTTCTATTCATGATAATTGTTGTTGTGTGTGATCTTTTGGGGGGGGGGGGAGGGGGGGCACTCTCTTTGATATTGGTGAGGGTACGTGGTTTGCATGAAGTAGGTAAAGTTGATGGCTTTTGATTGAGTAGATAGGTGTGATTTTGTGGGAGCATGGTTGCATTAAGTTGAGTTTTGTGCATTTGAGCTATTTTGGGGTGGTTGTTCTCATATTTTTGGTTTTGGAAAATTATTGGCATGTTGTGGATCCATAGTAGTCATGTGTGTATTGGTTCAATGGTCGGTATCAACCATAGTCATAGGCAGACCTGTTTTACCTAGGATGGGAAGTGAGATGTGACTTGCTCGAGGGCGAGCAAAGGTTCAAGTGTGGGGTGGTGATGTTTGGCATTTTATGCCTACTTTTCCTTAATATTTCCGCACATTTGAGCTTGTTTTGCACTCGTTTGGTAGCTTGTGAATGTGGTTTTACGCTGATGTTGTGTTGTTCGTGTGTAGGTTGTTACGCGATGCATTTGGAGCGTTTCGGAGCTTGATTGAGCATGAATTGGTTGAAGGATGGTTGAAGATTGGATTGAGCACACAAAGGCACGACACGAGCCGAGTTTTGGAGCGAAGAAGAGCAATTTTTGGCTTGGCGCCATAGGCCACGCGCCGCGCTGCCTAGCGCGCGCAGTGGCTGGCGCGGTTTGGCATGCGACGCATGGCCAAGGCGTGCAGCTGGTGGTGTCCTCTGGTTGTTGTCACGCTTTCCGAGGCGCGGGGCGCCCGTTATAGCGCCCCTTGTGCGCGTTTTTACGTCCTATTCCTTCTAGCATCGGGTCTAACTTATTACCAAGGGTTTAGAAACATTATAAATAGTTTATTACTTAGTTTTTGTAAGGAGTTCTTGACTTTGGAGAAATATTGAGAGCTACACACTTCATTGAACAAGGGTTATTCCCAATCCTTCATCTATTACATCAAGTATTTCATTATTACACCAAATCTTTGCCTTGTGATTATGAATATGTGTGGCTAATTTCTTAACGTTCTGGGGTTAGAGTTTACATGAAAGTTGATTGTTGAAGATTGATTCCCATTGATTGAATCCCATAACGGGTTACTTATTCTTTCTTGATTTAACTTGTATAATTGTTAGAGCTCGATAATTATACATCATCTATGGTTTTGGGTTGAACTCGAAAGAGAGAATCTAATTACGTAATAAGAAAGAATAGAACTAGTTTGTGAACCCGGGCATCGGGGAATCAATTCGCGGGTAGGATAGACATATACTTGCTTGCCTAGTTTAACTCATTACAGAGATCGTTAATGCGTGCATGTGATTTAACCCATAGACATATAGGGATTGAAGTAGCTTGCATAGATTGTGAAGAACTGAAAGGTTTTCATAATTACAATTACTCTGTCAGTTAGTAATCCGGGATTTAAGAAGTGGAATCAATTGAATACATCAACTGGATTGTTCGAAACTCTGACCCTGGATCGCTCTTTTGATATTGTTAACAACCAAAGGTTTACCCCATTGCTCGATTACATCTTTAGCATTTTACTTACTGCGTTTTAGTATAAAAAACTCTTACAACCATTGGAGCAACAGTAATATCTCTTTATTACTTGGCGACCGCGTATACTTGCGTGTGCGTTTGGGAGCAACAGTAATATCTCTTTAAGATAACAATCTTTCGCACCACAAAGCCATTATTCTTCAATTCCTGTTGAGCGTTGGTTTTGAAGAATGACAAACGAGAAGGACTCAGTGGTTTCGGAGAAGAACCTAGTCCTTGAATAGAAGGGCACGACTGGTCGAAAAGATCTAACGGTTGCAAATCCCTACAGAACTAGGAGTAGTGGCGAGTGAATGATTATGCATCCTAGTCAGACTAAAAGAGGCGGTGCCCAGGCTGTGTCTTCGAAGCACGAATAGGAGTTGGACTTCAATAAGGAAAAGAGTTACAAGGAATCTTGTCTTACCATAATTACAAGGATTCCTTGTGAGACTCAACTAGGGTTGTAAAGCCCCATATAAATTTAAGTAGTTGATACAGTCGAAATCAGTTATTCACAAATAGAGAGTTGAGAGAAAACAAAGGCGATCTAGTAGCTTTCAGACGTGGGATAACTGAAGAAGACAACTGGTGGACTTGAGTAGGTTGAGTCTAGATAATCCTGTCTAGGTTCTGTGCTTTGTAAGTTGTCTTCGTTTGTGCGATCATTGTTTTACCTATTTGCTTATCATATAAGCAGTGTATTAGGTGAACTTTTGAGAGATTACTTTGTAAAGCTAGAGTTTAGCTTTGTTTAGTGATTAGGGTCTAGAGTATAGCCCCTTGGCTACAGAGTCTTGTAATCAGAAACGTGCTCGTGTTGTTAGTGGATTGCGTTTCAAAATCCCAGAGTGTGGGTCGTGGTTTTTCTCCCTTGAGCAAGGAGTTTTCCACGTAAAATCCTTGTGTCCATTTTGTATGTGATTGGCGTGTGTTGTGGTGGTCAGATTGCAAAACTGCAGAGGCAAGAACAGGGTTCTTGACTCAGGAGAATCGAGTTCTCGAATCGAAAAATTGGTGGACACTATTCAACCCCCCCTTCTAGTGTCCTTAGGAGGTGAATATATTATAACAAGTGGTATTAGAGCGGGTCTTCTCGTGTTAGGTTAACACCTTGAGAAGGATCAGAGTCATGAGTGCACCACCTACCATTATTGAAGGACAGTCAGTTTAGAGGCCCCCATAGTTCAATGGGCAGTACTATGCTTGGTGGAAGAACAGGATGGAAAGTTACATATGTGCTGAAGACTATCAACTACAGCTGATAGTATCTGAAGGAAACCTGATCCCCACTAAAATAGTTGGTGAAAGAGCGACTGCCAAACAAGAACCTAAGTTGAAAGAGGAGTTCAATGAGGCGGACTATAAGATAATTGAAAAGAATCACAAAGCCAAACGTCTGGTAATTTGTGGTCTTGGTCCTGAGGAGTTTAACAGAGTATCATCTTACAAGACTACAAAGGAAATCTGGGATGCCTTGCAGATTGCACATGAAGGAACCACTGAAGTGAAGAACTCAAAGAGAAGAATACTGAAGAGACAATTTGAATTGTTCTCTATGGGAGAAAAAGAGTCAATCCAGGATATAATGACCGGGCAGACCATTATCACTAATGAGATGAGATCCATGGATATGGAGTTGCCTGAAGTTGAGATGGTGGACAAGATTCTAAATGTGCTACCTGAGGCTTGGGAACCTAAGATGACAGCTATCATTGAGTCTAAACCTCTAAGATCCATTAAACTTGAGGAACTGGTTGGTAGCTTGAAAACTCATGAGATGATGAAAGACTCTAAAGCTAAACCAGCTCTCAAGAAGGCCAAGACCCTTGCACTTGAAGCACCTGAGGAAACTGATGAATATGTTGATCTGCAATCAGTTGAAGCAACAATGGTTAGTGCCTTGAGACAGAAGCTTAACTTGAGAAGGTTTAAAGGCTTTAAAAGAAGTGGCAAGGAAAACTCTGGAAGGAAGAACATAGTCGACAATCCCGACTATTCAGGATGCTTTAAGTGCTTCAAGAAGGATCACGCCATTATGGATTGTCCTTTGTGGGAAGCAGAATAGATGAAAAATAGAGCAACTAAGGAAAAGGAAAAGGAGATATCAAAGGAGAATGAAAAAGATAAGAAGAAGGCAAGACGACCTCCAAACTTCAGAGCAGAAAGAAGGAAAAGAAAGGAAGCCTTCTAAGCTACATGGGGACCAACTGACAGTGAATCTGATCATGAAAAGGAATCTGGAGATGAATCACCATTAGCACTGACGGGATTAACAGGCATCAGTTCTGATGAAGAAAACCTTCGGGAGTTCAGAGGAGGACGAGATCCTTCAAAGCCACCTGTGTTCAATGGGACTAACTACAAGTGCTGGAAGAAACAGATGAAAAACTTTCTGCAAGCAACGGATTACAGTCTCTGGTTGATTGTCAAGAGAGGACCTCACGTTCCTGTGAAGAGAGCAGCGAACGGAGTTCTGGTGCCAAAGAAGGTAGAAGAACTGGATCCTCAAGATCTGGACTAACTACAGGCAAACTCCAAAGCTGAATTGTACTTGAGAAGAGGGCTGACAAATGATGTGTTGGCAACGATACTTGAATACAAGTCTGCTAAGGAAGTATGGGAAAAGCTGAAGGAGTTGTACACAGGTGACGACCAAACGAAGGACTCTGCCCTTATGGCTACTGATGGAGCTGAAGCTGCTCATTCAGCAGAGGTATGTCTTTCTGATCTTAAAGAAAATCTATACACATACTCCACTGAAAATTTGATTCTAATTACAACCACTTTGATTGAGGGTTATGAAAAGGAAAAAATTGAAAAAGATAAATTAACTGAAGAGTTAAGTGATCTCAGAACCAAGCACAAGAGTCTTTAAGAACAAAACATTGAACTGGAAGAAATCAATGCCATCTTAAAAGGACAGAATCTTGTGTCAAATTATAAGATCACTGAACTAGAATTGGAACTTAATCAGTTAAGAGAGAGTATAAATAGAAAGCAAGTAATAAGTGAAGTTCAAACCTTTCTTGAAAATGAACTCAGAAGAGCTAATGAGATTATATATCAGGAAACTGAAAAGAACAGGATTTTAAATCAAAAAGTTGAAAAATCTGAATTTGAGCTTACCAGATTAACAAAATGGAATAAATCATCTGAGGCAATGAACTAGGTTATTGAAAATCAAAACAAGGGAAAACAAGGACTAGGATTCAAGAAACCACTGCATCGATATAATCCTAAGAGTAAGTATGTGGGATTGCGTTGCAACATGTTGTGTACCTTTTATTGTGAAACTGGACACTACAAACAAAGGTGCATAAATGCAAGCAAGGCAAAGACCAAGAATAAAAGAAGTGTTCTACCTAAATGGGCTATACAGGATTTGATTTATCCATTCTCTCATAAGAAGGGACCCAAGCTTGTCTGGGTTCTTAAGGCTAACCCTTAATCTGTTTTGTAGGCTGGAGTGAGGGAGAACAACCCAAGCTGGATTCTTGATAGCGGTTGTTCAAGGCACATGACAGGAGACAGAAGAAACTTTCTCTCACTCGCAGCATTTCAAGGAGGCAGTGTAGCCTTCGGAGGAGGAAAAAGTGGTCAAATTGTAGGAATTGGAAAGTTGGGAGAACACTGGATCACGCAATTGAAAATGTATACTGTGTCGATGGTCTCAGACTCAACCTGCTGAGTATCTCTCAACTACGTGATAGAGGAAATGAAGTGAGTTTCTCCTCTGTAGGATGTATTGTGAAGAACCTGCAGAGCAGAGAAATTGTTATGGAAGGAAAGAAGGTGAACAATGTGTACAAAGCATCACTAAAGTCACTACCTGAAAACAACTTAACATTCTTGAACGTGCAAGAAAGTGACTCTCAGCTGTGGCACAAAAGAATGGGTCATGCAAGTCTCTCACAACTGAATAAGCTTGTATCTAAGGAGCTGGTTCGTGGACTGCCTTTCAAGAGATTTGAAAACATAAAAATGTGTGATGCTTGTGTAAGGGGGAAGCATGTGAAATCATCCTTTAAGTCAAAGAAAGTGATAAGTACTTCAAAACCACTGGAATTGTTGCATATGGATTTGTGTGGACCTATGAGAGTCAGGAGCAGAGGAGGAAAGAGATTTGTGTTCATAATTGTTGATGACTACTCTAGGTACACATGGACCTTGTTCTTGGCATCCAAAGATGAAGCCTTTGACAGCCTCAAAGACTGGGCTGGTGTTGTGCAGAAAAGGTTAAGCCTAGAACTTATCAGTATTAGATCTGATCATGGAACAGAGTTTGAAAACTCAAAATTATCTGAGTATTGTGCAAAATACAGCATTGATCATAACTTCTCTGCACCAAGAACTCCACAGAAAAATGGAGTGATTGAAAGGAAGAACAGGTCTCTTGAGGATATGGCAAGGACCATGCTGTTGTCAAGTGGGCTAGCAAGATATTTTTGGGCTGAAGTAATAAACACTGCATGCTACTTGCTAAACAGATGTTCCATTAGAGCTATTCTTGACAAGACCCCATATGAGCTACTCAGAGGAATAAAACTAAATATTGCACATCTGAAACCCTTTGGTTGTAAATGCTTTGTCCACAACAACGGAAAGGAACCATTGGGGAAGTTTGATGCTAGAAGTGATGAGGCAATATTTCTTGGTTACTTCACTCAAATCAAAGCATACAAAGTGTTTAACAAAAGAACACAAACAGTGGAGGAAAGTATGCATGTGGTTTTTGATGAATCCGATAAGGCATTAGGGGAAACTGAGGTAGATGATCAAGTGTTTGGCCTCAGTCGAGAAGATGGTATAGCTGAATTTGAAGACTCAGAAGACAAAAAGACATCATATGAGAATTCAACATTACGAGAACAAGGAGTCAATATGACAGGGGGAACATCAGATGAAGTCGATGATCCAGCAAGTCAGGAAGAACCCACCCAAGATGATGCTGAAGGCTCTTCCCGTCATATTCAACTCAGGCCATTGAAATACCAAAGTTCTCACCCCTTGGAGAATGTCTTATTAGAACTGGACACTGGAATCATAACAAGGTCAGCCTTAAAGAACTTCTGTGCATTCTTTGCATTCCTCTCATCTCTGGAACCAAAGAATGTAAAAAAAGCTCTAGAAGATCCAGATTGGATTCTAGCCATACAGGATGAACTTCATCAGTTTGAGAGAAGCAAAGTGGTGGCACTTGGTTCCTATGCCCAAGGACAGATCAATAATTGGAACAAAATGGGTGTTCAGAAACAAACTAGATGAGCATGGTATAGTGACAAGGAACAAGGCAAGGCTAGTAGTTCAAGGATATAGTCAGAAAGAAGGAATCGACTATGATGAAACTTTTGCACCAGTGGCAAAAATGGAGGCTATTAGAATATTGATTGCTTTTTCTACATACATGGAATTCACACTATATCAGATGGATGTGAAGAGTGTTTTCCTGAATGGCTACTTAAATGAAGAGGTCTATGTAATACAGCCACCAGGCTTTGTGAACAATGAATTTCCTGATCATGTTTACAAACTGGACAAGGCACTCTATGGATTAAAGCAAGCTCCTAGAGCCTGGTATGAAAGAATCTCAGGATTCTTACTTAAGAATGGTTTTTCAAGAGGAAAGATTGACAACACATTATTCCTGAAGAAGAAAGGAAAGGATCTATTGATAGTTAAAGTATATGTTGATGATATCATTTTTGGAGCCACTGATGAGGAGCTATGCAAGGGGTTTGCTGATCTGATGGGAAGTGAATTTGAAATGAGCATGATGGGTGAACTAAATTTCTTCCTAGGATTGCAGATAAAGCAGATGCCTGAAGGGACTATGATTCATCAGCAAAAATATGTCAAGGAACTTCTGAAGAAATTTGACATGGAAGGAGCAAAATAAATGACTACGCCCATTGCTCCTGGAACCAAGCTGGATATGGATGAACTAGGTCCTTCGACTAATGAGACAAAATATAGAGGAATCATAGGTTCACTTCTCTATCTCACAGCTAGTCGACCTGATATAGTATTTCAGTGTAGGACTGTGTGCTAGATTTCAGTCCAAGCCCAAGCAGTCACATTTGACAGCTGTGAAGAGGATCCTGAGATACTTGAAAGGAACTCAGGATTTTTGTCTTTGGTACCCAAGGGGAGGTACTTTTGAGCTAATTGGTTTTGCTGATGCAGATTATGCAGGTCATTTGGTGGATAGGAAAAGCACTTCAGGAATGGCACACTTCTTTAGTCCCTGCTTGGTCTCTTGGGCAACAAAGAAGCAAAACTCAGTAGCCTTGTCTACTGCGAAAGCTGAGTATGTAGCAGCTGCATTATGCTGTTCACAATTGCTATGGATCAAATAGCAGTTGGAGGACTTTGGAATCAAGTGTGGAGCAGTGCCAATTTTCTGTGATAATACAAGTGCAGTGAATATTGCCAAGAACCCAGTCCAACACAAAAGAACAAAGCATATTGATATTAGACACCATTTTCTTAGAGATAATGCAGAAAAGGGTCTGATTACTATGAATTCTTACAGGATTGAAGACCAAATTACTGACATATTTACCAAAGCATTGAACAAAGTGCAGTTTGAGAGGAATAGGTTGGAGTTAGGGATGACCAAAATACACGAATGACCCAGCAGTTTGTCCCTGAATGATTGGTTAGTTAAGTGTTCAATGATTTGTGTGTGATATTTGTTATTATTGTCCAGTCTAATATTGTACTTTATTAAGTATACTTGTTCAGCTTATGAGCACCAAGTAAGGATAATGTGATCCCATAAAGAACCTACTAAGTAGTGAAAGAGGAACCAACTGAAGTATGATGAATCATGTCCAGGTACAGTCACATTACCTTGCATGATAGAAGTCATAACTGAAATCAAATTGTCAAAATTATACGTGTGTCAAGGGAGACTTTCCATGTTCTTATAACTGTCCTAAATTATAGGAAATCATTCCTTTTTGGGTTTAGAATTCTAGTGTATTTGTATGGACCCCACTACTTGAAAAGCTTTTATTTGAGTAAGTCTATAACCGTCAAATCCATAACTCTTTCCCGGTTTTCAAAAATTTCAAAAAGTTGCTTTTTACCTTTTATGTCATCATTACTTTGGCTTCCCTAGAAACCGTCTCATCACCAAAACCCTTACTCCTCTTTTGATCAACACAGAACACACATACGCAACAACCTCTTCTCTCTCAACCTACTTTCTCTCTAAAAAAATTCAAGCCGGAAAACTTCGTAATCTCAGTCAAAAACCTAACAATTTCACCATGTCTCAAGAACAATCTTCATCAACATCACCCACAAAAATTCTCCAGAAATCGACTCCAAAACCCCCTCCATCCACTCTTGCAGAAAGAATTGCGAGAGCTAGGTCAATGTTTCTCAAAAAGGGAGAAAAGAAGTTGGTCAAGAAGATGATGTCAAAATCCTTGTCGACTACGCCTACAGGACAAACTTCCTTTGAAACCCCTGTTGAGGTAATTCCTGACTCTACCCTATCTACTTCTGTCGATTTAGAAGGTGTAAAAAGTCCTGGAAAAGTGAGTACTGAATCTTTAGTAAAAGGACTAGATGAAATCATAGGAGTGGTAGAGTCTTGTGATAAAATTGATAGGGGGAAGGTAGTTGAGAAGAAGCAGCAGGATGTTCAGGAAGAACCCAAGGCTAGTCTGCATGTGCCTGTAGTAGAAAAGACTGTGTTAGAGGTTGATGTAGTAGGAAGAGTGTTAGAACATCTAAGGGAAGATGATTCTGTTGAGTCCCTTAAAGAACATGCTGTTGAACCAAGTTCTAGTGTTGTGATGGCTGAGAAGAGTCTAGGGGTGTCCATTCTTGAAGGTCCAGCTAGTAGAGGACCTAGATCTGCTGAGGCTTCACAGGATTTGAGCAAAGAACCTGGTTCTTGCCCAGACCCTACAGAGGCTGATGACGGAGAACTCAATTGGACAGAATCAGAAGAAGAAAAGGATGAGGAAGTTGGAGAAGAGAAAATTGAAAGTGAGAAAGTTACAAAGAAAGCAGAAGAAGCAAAGAGGAAGAGGATGAAAAGAAAGGTTGGTGAGGAGGATGAGAAGCTGATGGTTGAGGAAGAGGAAGAAGAAGTAGTATTTGTGAATGAAAACAGAGTAGAGCCTGACAACAGGAGAAGATTGGTGAAAGGGGGAATGCCAGTATCAAAAAGCAGGTTAGTTGATGAATCAAGTGAAGAGAGTGATGGTAAGGCTGTGGTTGAGCCAGTGATTAGAAGAGTAGGAACTAGGTCTGCTCTGAAACAACAGTTGGCGACTGTTAAAAAGCTGGAAAGAACAATTACAAATGTGAGAGACAGAGAAGAGAAGAAAAAGAAGGAGGAAGAGAAGAAAGCTGGTGAGGCAGAGGAAGAGAGTGACGAGGCTGGTAGTTTTGTGGAGCCAAGTGACTCTGAGACTGACAGTGAAGCAGAAAACAGGAAAAGAAGAAGAGGATCTGAAGAAGAGGTTGATCGAGTGGCTTTCTTTGCCAAGCATCAGGTGCTGCCGGGTAGCATTCTGCATGATGAGAAAGAGCGTCATATGAAACCCTTGCTCAGGTTGATTGGTGACCAAGGGTGGTTGAGCTTGTTTGGAAACAAAGACAAAATGTTATTTGCTGATGAGATCAGGGAATTTTATACAAATTGCAGAGTTGTAGCCAGGAGAGTGTTCACGATTGTGAAGGGAGTTGAAATAGGGTTTGGGATAAATGAGCTAGCGGTGATCCTTGATGTACCTGCTGAGGGATATTACAGATATATTAAGCTGAAGTGGCCCAAGAGGACAGACGGAGTAACCCCTCTGAGTGTGGTCAAGAAATTATTAGGGAAACCCAAGCTCAGGAAAGAAAGGAAAGTAGACAAAAAGGAGATGGAACCAGCACACCAGTTGCTGTTTGAGTTTTTGCACAGGTTCCTTCTGCCTATAGGAGAAAAAAACAGTGAAGCTAGTGCTCTAGACTTAACCTACATGGACCTGCTGGATAGGGGGTGAGAATAAACTTGCCTGGGCTAATCATCAGACATATTAAGAGGATTGCTGATACTGATCAAAAGCCACACTCTTTAGTGCATTCCTATGTCCTTTAGTAGGTTCTAGAGCATTTTGGGGTTCCACTGGAAGCAGGGAAGAAGCCGACCATTCATCAGATATTTGGGTACAATGTGCTTAAAAGCTGCAACTTCTTCAGAGAAAGGAGAGCTTCCAAGAAGCCCATGTAGGTTAAGCAAGAGCTAGCTGAGGAAAGTGAGGATTATGGACCTGAGGAGGCCATTACAGCTATGAAGGAACTGGAGAGCCATGTTCTTGAAGTCAATACAGAAAATGCTGAGCTTCACAGACAACTGAAGTTGAAGGATCAAGAAATTGATCGCTTGAAGATAGATTGCCACAAGTATGAGGCCGAGCTGGTGATGGAAAGGGCCAAAAATACAAAGAATCTTGAGGCACTTGTCAAACACTTCAACCTACAGCCCTGAGTCCTCCTGTCCTACCTTCATTCCTGTCCTTTCTCCTAAATTGCTGTTATCTCTTTCAATTCTCCCTGCACATGTGATGTTGTTTAAAACAATTTATTTTCAGTTGTGTACTTCTGGATAGGGTTGTGCTGCTGTCACACCCTGGATGATGATTTTAATTTTCTCCTGTTTGTGGTTGTTTGCTCTATGGTACTTGGTTCTTGTTGGGCCCTTAGCCTTATCTCTGTGTGTTTATGTTTTAGCTGACTTGTTACCTTGTGCTCTAGACTGGATAGTACTAACTGGTTCATGCAGGTATTTGAGTCTTTTCGATGATGCCAAAAGGGGGAAGAAGGAAATGTTGGGGGTGTTTGTGACCTAACTCATCTGCTCTAATTTTTCAAATTTTTTATTTTTGTTTTTGTGCTTTTGGGAAATTTTGTCTATTCAGGTTCTTTGGAAACATTTGTTTGTCATCATCAAAAAGGGAGAATTTGTTGAGCGTTGGTTTTGAAGAATGACAAACGAGAAGGACTCAGTAGTTTCGGAGAAGAGCTTAGTCCTTGAATAGAAGGGCACGATTGGTCGAAAAGATCTGAGGGTTGCAAATCCCTGCGGAATTAGGAGTAGTGGCGTGTGAATGATTATGCATCCTAGTCAGACTAAAAGAGGCGGTGCCCAGGCTGTGTCTTCGAAGCACGAATAGGAGTTGGACTTCAATAAGGAAAATAGTTACAAGGAATCTTGTCTTACCATAATTACAAGGATTCCTTGTGAGACTCAACTAGGGTTGTAAAGCCTATATAAATACAAGTAGTTGATACAGCCGATATCAGTTATTCACAAATAGAGAGTTGAGAGCAAACAAAGGCGATCTAGCAGCTTTCGGACGTGGGATAACTGAAGAAGACAACTAGTGGACTTGAGTATGTTGAGTCTAGATAATCCTGTCTAGGTTCTGTGCTTTGTAAGTTGTCTTCGTTTGTGCGATCATTGTTTTACCTATTTGCTTATCCTAGAAGCAGTGTATTAGGTGAACTTTTGAGAGATTACTTTGTAAATCTAGAGTTTAACTTTGTTTAGTGATTAGGGTCTAGAGTGTAGCCCCTTGGTTACAGAGTCTTGTAATAAAAAATGTGCTCGTGTTGTTAGTGGATTGTGTTTCAAAATCCTAGAGTGTGGGTCGTGGTTTTTCTCCCTTGAGCAAGGAGTTTTCCACGTAAAATCCTTGTGTCCGTTTTGTGTGTGATTGGCGTGTGTTGTGGTGGTCAGGTTGCAAAACTGCAGAGGCAAGAACAGGGTTCTTGACACAGGAGAATCGAGTTCTCGAATCGAAATATCGGTGGACACTATTCAACCTCCCCTTCTAGTGTCCTTAGGAGGTGCATATATTATAACAATTCACCGTTTACGTTTTGCTATTTTTATAACAATTTAAAGAGATATTGAATATTGAAGAAGAATACAACGAAGAAAGATGAGCAGAAAGGATTTGGCATTAGTTCACATTCTAGTCGATGCATAGTTTGTTGGATATTGTAGTTGGATTCTCATGGCTTGCTCTTGAAGTTTGGACATTGGACCAAACAATATGGCTAGTAGTCATCCATCTCCTCATGGTTTATTATGATTCTGAGGCAGCGGCTTTGACTTGAAAACGATCACATCAAGAAGAAAGTGGTGAAAATTGACTTCTACTTTCTTAACTCTACTTAATGCTCTATTTATTACTCCCCTCAAAATGAGTGTCTGAATTTGACTTGATGCGAAGATTAAGAAAATAGAGAAGATTTTTGAATCATGTGATTAAAAATTAAAGTTGTGTATAATGTGGGCCAGTGACTTTAAATCTTACTGTCCAAAACAAATCTTGAAATTAAAGAATTATCAAATATGGAAAGAGATACTTTTTTTGAGACAAACTAAAAAAGAAAGGTAGATACTTATTTTGGGACGGAGGGAGCAGTATTTATGAAATTCTACTTTATGTGTTTTGATGAATGTTAGGGTAGATGACTGATGATCTTGAAACACATGCTAAGTTTAGAAATAACATGTGTAACATGCTTAAGGTGATTGTTCAAAGCGAAAAGAAAATGAGTGTATCTTAATAAGTTTACATATCTATATTAAGTGGAGTTTACTCTTGAGTAGTTATATGATAATTGATATACAATGAATACTTAATTTGGATTGATCATATACATATTTGAAAGTTGTCATATCAATTCGCAGTAAACAATAATTAAATAAATTCACAAATCTTGAACAATTGAAAATTTTATGAAAGTTCGTTTTGGTATTTAAAAGGATTGAAGACTTTTCAACGTCTTCTTAGTATAAAATTGTCTTATAGCATATGATTGCTATAACAAAATTTTTTGAAGTTTAGTCGCTTCATATTATCTGTGAATTTTCAAAAATAGGCAGCCCACTACCCAAAATTACAAATAGGAGGCCATATTTTTTTTTCATGCATAGCACCTATCCCTAAAAATACAAATTTTAGCTCTTCTTCATAAAAAACACCCTAGCTACCAAATTTTCCCTTCCCCAGCCACTAAGCCACCGGCAAACACCTTCCCCCTGCCAATGGTGTCATTACTTTTTTGTATTTTACTGAATTTATGTTGTTTATTGCGTCTAAATCATTGCTTTGGACAAGTTTGTACACACAAATCTCCCTCTAAAAATTAAATTATACATGAATATACATATATAAATATGTAGCAATGAGAGAATACAAAAATATACACAAAAAAAGTAAAAAATTATATAAACATCCTTAATATAAATATTTATTCACTAACATATACACACTTATACAAATTTATACAATTTTATACACGCGCATAAATTTGTATAAAATTGTATAAACTTGCGGCAGTCTGCTATTTTAGGAAAAAGGTGACAGCTCGGGTAAGATTTGGAAAATATGAGCCATTTTTGATAATTTTCGTCTTTTGCTTGTCTTTTAGTGTAATTATAAGGGACATTTTCAAAAATAGGCAGCCCACTACCCAAAATTACAAACAAGAGGCCATATTTTTTTTTCATGCATAGCACCCACCCCTAAAATTACAAATTTTAGCACTCCTTCACAAAAAAACACTCTAGCAACCAAATCTCCTCCTCCCCAACCACTAAGTCGCCGGCAGACACCCTCTCCCATCAGTGGCGTCATTACTTTTTTGTATTTTACTGAATTTATGTTGTTTATTGCGTTTAAATCATTGCTTTGGACAAGTTTATACACACAAATCTCCCCCCAAAAAATAAATTATACATGAATATACATAGATAAATGCGTAGCAATGAGAGAAATATAAAAATATACACAAAAAAGTAAAAATTCATTTAAACATCCTTAATATACAGATTTATTCCCTCGCATACACACACTTATACAAATTTATACAATTTTATATATGGGTATAAATTTGTATAAAATTGTATAAACTTGTATAAACTTGCTGCGACTGCTATCTCGGGGTAAGGGTGACAGCTCGGGTAAGATTCGAAAATATGGGCTATTTTTGGTAATTTTCGTCTTTTGCTTGTCTTTTAGTGTAATTATCCCTTCTGAAATGGACACTTAGAAATATTAAAGTGTGTGAGAAAAATGTCGTGGGAGGACCTCTCAAGTCTTAAATGCCTCTTTTTTTTTTTTAAATTCTAAGTGTGATTAGAACTAATCAGGGACCAAATTAATATTTTTAAAATTTTGTGGACTGTAATTAAAAGTAATAAAACTTTTATCTTGGGATAAAAAATAAAGTCCACAAACTTTTAAAACAAATATATAAAAATTCTCTCTCTTTTCTTTCTTGTTCATAATATCTTCTTCATCTTCATCCTCTTTCTATTTTCTTTTGTTCACCTTCTTCTCCTTTTATTCATTTTATCGTCATATTCTTTAACTGCTTTTTGTTGTCTACACTACTTCTTCTACTTCTTCTTCTTCTTCTTCTTCTTCTTCTTCTTCTTCTTCTTCTTCTTTCTCATCCTCATCCTCTCCTTCTTCATCATCTTGTTCTTTTCCAAAATTTTCTTAAAATTTGAAGTGCATTTAAAAATTCGAACATGATTTTTATGTTATTTTTGAATGGGTATTGTTTGAAATAATTGAGAATGATATTTGAATCTTAAGTATAAAATTTGTGATAATTTGGTGTTGCTTTGGATGGATATTGAATAAAAGATCGCGATTCAAAATATTTTTTTGGGCGATGAACATATGTCATGATGTTCAAAAAATTTGTCAAGGTGTTCGGAACATCTGACAAGATGTTCAGAACATCTTCTGTCAGGATGTTGGAAGCATCTTTTGTCTAGACGTTGAGATAAAATTTGGAATAAAAAATATCATTTGATTTTTCGATCCTCTAAAAAAATAAGCAAGACTCCATCAGGGAGTGACAAATGAGAAATATAAGGAAAGCGATAATCTTTAGACAAAATTAGTGTACCTACAAATCTTTATCAATATTTTTTTTTTGAAAAAAAAATGGTAGAGTTAACTTTCGAAGTCTCTCTCTATTATTTACGATTCCTATCTTCGAGCGATGTACTTGAAAAAAAGTACCAACATATTAAGGATGCAACGTCTTGGTGGAGATTCCTAACATTACTCAAAACGTTAGAAACATCCTTTGTGATGCTCCAAGCATTAATTAAATTTAGAGAACTAAACTTAGAAAACTAATAAGTTTTTTCACACTCTATCTAACCAACACGTCTAATTACATTCATCTTATTCTCAATATACCTTTTTGTATACACAGCCCTTCAACAAATGCACTAAATTTTATAAATCCCACATGTATACACATCATCCATTAACAACAACAATATACTCAGTATTATCACACAATATACACCAACTACCCTTTGTGTATTTGTTTATCTTTTTTTTTTTTAAAATAAAAGAAATACTCAAGATGTTTCAAATATATTGGAAGTTTTGAATGTCTACAAGTATGTTTTGATCTTCCTGCATGATGTTTGAAACTTCTTGTGAGATATGTTCCAAACATATTTCATGAATGTTCAGCCTTTGAATGGAGACACTAAGAGTTACGAAGCTAAATAATTTTTTCGAACCTTTTCATCAAATGATTCCAACAGTTTGTTATACGGTATTTTCATACCTGTTCTCCTTTCAAGACACCCTTTCATACACAATTCTTGTACTCTATGGATATTACAAGCATTCACCATGAGCAATCTACATCCATTCACCATGATAAATACTGCAAGCATTCAAACATAGATTGAAGATTTAATTAAAACTTCTTAATTTTTGTTTTATTATGAAAATTAGGTTCAATTGATAGAGTTACTTTATGGTGTACTTTTCAAATTTTGAGCATAAGTTCGGAACTTCCTTACCCCGTTGGCCACAACTAATGTAGTACTTCCGAAAATATTGGACCCATGAACAACACTTACATTTGGCGCGTGAGGATCTAAAGCCTGCAGTTGACTTCCAACAGTAACAAAAGAATATTCCACACCATTATATAACCATATTCTTTATTCTTTCCGTTTCTTCTTCTTCTGCTACATCTGAAACAACTCATAGATATTCCCAACGTCTGCATAGTATATGAGCATTTGATAATGTTCGAGTGATAATTATGGAAGACTAACACTTAAAATAACTAATTATACAAGTTAGAGTGATAAATCAAGATGATTATAACTTAATATGACTAACTATAAAAGATATAGGCTAATGATCAAAGTTTTCACTTAATATGTTCAATAATATGAGCAAAAGTGATAATTATGAAAGATAATAACGAAATTATAACTTTAACCATTCCGAATGACTGAATGAATGCGCCAAACATGAAGGTTGATGTTCCGAACTTTTAAATAACAAAACTCGAATAACACATCGACGTTTCGAATGCCTGAATAATATTTTAATAATTATACAAGTTAGAGTGATACATCAAGATGTATAATTACTTAAAATGACCAATTATACAAGTTAGAGTGATATATCAAGATAATTATCACTTAAAATAGCCTATTATACATGTTATAATAATAAATCTACAAGAATATCACTTAAAATGGGCAAATATACAAGTTATAGTGATAAATCATAATGAATATCAACTAAAATGACCAGATATACAAGTTTTAGTGATAAATCAAGATAAATATCAACTGAAATGACCAATTATACAAGTTAGAGTGATAATTATGAAATATTTTCACTTAAAATGACTAATTATAGAATTTAGAAATATATATCTACAAGAATATCAACTAACATCATCAATTATACAAGTTAGAGTGATAATTATGAAATATAATCACTTAAAATGACCAATTATAGAATTTAGAAATATATATCTACAATTAATTATACAAGTTAGAGTGATATATCAAGATGATCATCACTTAACATGATAAACTATAGAAGTTATAGTGATAAATCCACAAACTATCTCTTAACATGATCAACTATGCAAGTTATAATGATAAATCAAGATGAATATCAACTAAAATGACCAAATATACAAGTTATTGATGCGTGAGCATTTAGCTTACTTTAACTCACTTAAAATTTTGTCTTTGACTCCAAAAGTGACCAATCCATAGGGAAGATTGATGAATTCTGCTTCGTTTCAGTGTTAGATTTTACAAGAAATTAAGTGGTGGCTGCCGATACAAAGGGCGACCGCTCCTTCCTTGGAGGTGAAAGGAAGCTGAAGAACTGGAAGATTTGTGAAGATGCGACCGCCCATTACACTTTGCAAGGAAGAACTGTTGTGAAGAAGAGGCGACCACATGATGTAAGGCTGTGCAACCCTCTCTTTGAGAAGAAGAGAAGGTGGTCGCCCAATTGAAGGAGGCCGCCCTCTTATACTAACCCAGAAAAGGACGCTAGCTCATGTCCAAGAGGCACCAGCCCTTTCACCGATGCAGCACCAGAACTCAGCCCTTTTGGCAAAAGGGCTCTAGCCCAACCTGCGAATGAAAATTTTACAATTAATTCTAGCAAACACTATATATAGCTAGAACTAGGTTTTTTGAGAACATCTTACACGTTACGTTACTTGGGAGGCAAGATAGAGACAAAATACCATTACCTCTTAGCCAAGCCTTCTTATATTGTGAAGAACAAAGCCATTGTTTGTAAGAATCATTACGACTTTACTATTTCAATGCATATTACATTTCTTCCAAGTCTTGAATTATTACTTAGTATGAGTAGCTAAATTATCCTCTAGGGTGCTAACTAAACCCTAGTCCAATAATTGAATGGGAATAGTATAATAAGCTTCTAAACACTTAGATATACCCTATTTCACTATTTTTGATTCCATTACAACAACTTAAGGTGTATAACTTAAGTTGAGCCCAACTAGTACTAGACTGTCACCGAGAGGGTAAATCTAGGAATGGAAAGTGTAACAGGGCGTACCAGGGGTAGGTGTGTTGCATTTACCCCGGGTTAAAGGGTTGAACACCGAGCGGGGGATACCTTACTTGGGACTGGTTGCTAGTGCTCAAAGCATCAATTCTTAGCATCGAGAGAGGAAAAGTTTGTAGTCTTGACTCATCAACGAGAAGGGTGAGTTGGGTATATGCAAGCAAGGTCTATTGGGTGACCTTGGTGTGAAAAAGCTTAGAACTACATCTATTTAGTTATAGGGCTAGGGGAGGTTAATATCCTAGTATTTCTTTAATTGTCAAACTTAGCATTAATTTATCTTTACTTACCAATAGCTACATTTACTCTTGTTTCAAGGATTAACCTACTAAAACTATTGAACTCGACCAAATCCAACTATATTGAGTCTTGTGCAAGTCCTTGTGTTTGATCCCTACTTTGACTATGGTATTTGTGCCTCTTACCCTTAATCGGGATGTGTATAAATTGGCACCATTGTCGGGGACTTCGGTAGACTATTTAGTTGAATTAGTTTAAGTTCTTGTTGTTAATTAGTTTAATCTGAGCACCTTTTACTTTTGGTTTTGGTTTACTTTGACTTTGTAGGTATTTATCAAAAATACCGCCAATGCAAGCATTCCCACCTAATGCGGGAGGTGTTGCTAACCCACAAGGAGATGACCCACCACCTCCTTCTCCACCGGTTAATGAAAATATGGAGGATGTTGGTGTTGAAGACAATGATGAAATACTTGATAGAGAGCATGGAGATGGAGCTCAACCGAATGCTCAAGCTTAAGGAGGCCGATGAGCTAGGAGAAATGAAAGAAGGGAGAAAGCCAATAATGATGGTTTTTGTGAAGCCATTTTGCCTCCACCTATTAGAGCCATGACTAACTTCCAAATACCATCAGCCGCTATGAATTCACTTGATAATCGAGGGTTATTTGGAGGTGAAGAAGATAAGAATCCTAACAAGAATCTCCATACTTTCCTTGAGATTTGCACTCTTAACAAACATGCAGTGTAACCAATGAGGCTTTTCGCCTTAGGCTTTTCCCATTTTCTTTAAAAGGAAAAGCTAGGGCTTGATTAGATGGATTGCCCAAGCAGAGTATTCACACCTGGGATGAGTTGGTGAAGGTTTTTCTTGATGGGTACTTTCCACCGGGTAAATTTGTGGACTTGAGAGATGATATCTATTATTTCCAACAACAGGTAGGTGAGCCATTGCACAAAGTATGGGATAAATTTCTCAAGCTCATTCATTCTTGCCCGGGTCATGATTTTCGAATAGAGTTCTTTTGGAGACTTTCTATAGAGGTCTTCATGACAACAACCAAACTACCATCAACCATGTTGCTCAAGGAGGATTAATAGAATGTACTTTTCAACAAGCAACCGACCTCATCAACAAGGTCATAAAGAAATCAAGGGCATGGAAGCCAAGAGTAAGAAGACCGAGTACATATGATCCAAAAAATGATGCAATGACAAAGGCAATTGAATCCCAAGAAGAAAGAATGGATCAACGAGTCACAACAGTAGAGTTGCTTGCAAAGAGCCAATTGAAGAAAAATCAAGAACCCACAAAGCAAGTGAATGCCGTTGATATGCTTCCTAAATAAATTCATCTTGGTCCCAATTATTCATATCAACCCTATCATATGGGTTATGCTCCACCGGGATATGTTCCTATGGGGTTTGTGCCTTAAGGTCAAGAAGGACAAAATGTAAATCAAGGTGGTCAAAAGCAAGATGAGGAGGCCAATTATATCAATACTTATCAAGGCCAAAGACCTCCATACAATCAAGGCTATCAAGCTCAAGGGCAATGGAGACCATGCAATCAATAAGGGAACCAATGGGGGTAATACCCATAAATGGAATGGTACCAACCAAGGGAGAGAGCAAAATGACAATCAAAGAGGTTCCAATAAATCTCAACAAAGTTTAAGCAATCCCAAAAATTCAAGGTTGGAAGGAATGATGGAGAAGATGTTGAAACTTCAAGAAGACAATTCGGGTGACATAAAGTACATTAAGCAAATCGTGCAATCACATTCAACTTCTATCAAGGCGCTTGAATCCCAATATAGCCAAATGTCTCATCAAGTGAATCAAAGACAACAAGGAGCATTGTTGAGTAATGCGGTAGTGAATCCTAAGAGGAATGGGAAAGATCAAGTAATGGAAAGACTTGGGATGATCCCAAGATTGTAGGTGATGATATAGAAATAGAGCTTGAAGTAGGTGAACAAGAAGAGTAGATCTTGAGTGATGAGGTAGATGATGGTAATGAAATTCAAGTAGAGGTGGAGCCAAAAATTGTCCAAGAACATGAAATTCCTCTTGAAGAAGAAACTCCAATACCAAAACCCACTACTACCCAAAAAGCCACCAAACAACCCCCACTACCCAAAGAAGTCATTCCTACCAAGACCACTATTCCAAAGCCCACTCCACCATTCCCACAAAGAAATGAAAGTTTGAGAAGAGCTGATCATGCCAAGAAAGTTTGGGAGAAGATTGCATCAACTTTTATCAATCTACCTTTGATTGATGCTCTTGGCAAATACCAGATGTTGAAAAGTTTGTGAAAGATTTGGTGACAAAGAAGAGGTTTTCGGTGTTTAAAACCATCAAAGTTACTCATCAATGTAGTGCTATTATGTCGGATGTGATACCCATGAAGATGGAAGACCTCGGTGTATTTATTATACCATGTTCCATAGGGGAAGACACTTTGAGAAAGCATTATGTGATTTGGGGGCAAGCATCAATCTTATGACCTATGTCGTCTACAAGACATTTGGAGGAAAAGAACCAAAATGGACCTCAATAAATCTTCAAATAGCCGATCGATCTATGAAAAGGCCAATTGGGGTGGTTGAGAATGTGTTTGTGAAGGTAGATTATTTTATCTTCTCGGCGGATTTTGTTATCTTGGATTGTGTCGTTGATTATGACATGCCAATTATTCTTGGGAGACCATTCTTGGCCACGGGAAGAGCATTATGTGGTGTGGAAAAAGGAGAGTTGATATTTAGCTTCAATATAGAGAAGGTGGTGTTCCATATTTGCAAATCAATGAGGTAACCGATTGAAGATGCATCATATTCTTACGTTGATGTAGTTGTGGATGCTTTGGTAGAAAGGAGAGCTTATAAAGGGAATTTGATACATTGGCATCCGTGTTGTGGAATATGGATGTTGATGACAAAAGTGTGAAGCAATGTGTCCTTGCATTGGAAGGATTTGATACTAATCCATATTCTCCAAAGAAACTCTCTCTTGATCTTGAGAACCGAAAAGTTCCACCACTTGATCTTGAGAACCGAAAAGTTCCACCACTTGATCTTGAGAACCGAAAAGTTCCACCAATTAAGCCTTTCATTGAAGAACCATCTATTCTTGAACTCAAAGTTTTACCAAGTCACTTGAGATATGCCTACCTTGGTCCTAACTCTACTCTCCCCATAATTATTTCATTCCATTCGAACCAATCCCTAGAAGAAAAGATGTTACAAGTTGTGAGGAGGAGAATTCGGCCTATTGGTTGGACATTAGCCGACATTAGAGGCATTGATCCGGGGGTGTGTACCCACAAGAGAGGTATGACGGCTGTGCATAATGAGAAAGGTGAAGCTATTTCTTCTAGACTCGTGTCCCGATGGAGGGTTTGCATGGACTATCACAAGCTCAACAAAGCTACAAGAAAAGATCACTTTCCTCTCCTATTCATTGATCAAATGTTGGATAGGTTGTCCGGGAAGACTTATTATTATTTTGTATATGGGTATTCTGGGTAAAACCAAATCTCTATTGAAGCAGAGGATCAAGAAAAGACAACCTTCTTATCCATATGGGACATTCACTTTCAAGAAGAGGCCATTTGGTCTTTGTAATGCACCCGCCACCTTCCAATGGTACATGCTTGCTCTATTTCATGATATAGTTGAAAACTTCTTGGAAGTGTTCATGGATGACTTTTCCGTGGTTGGAGATTCATTTGATGATTGTCTACACAATCTAGAGTTGGTACTTGAAAGATCTGAAGAGAAAAATTTGGTGCTTAACTGGGAGACATGTCATTTCTTGGTGGAAGAAGGAATTGTTTTGGGGAATAAGGTGTCCAAATGGGGGATAGAGCTGGATCAAGCAAAAATAGATGTGATTTCCAAGCTTTGACCTCCCACCACCGTGAAGGGAGTGAGAAGTTTCCTTGGTTATGCGGGCTTTTATAGAAGATTCATCAAGGACTTCTCAAAGATTGCTCATCCTTTATGCAAGTTAATTGAGAAAGAAGCAAGATTCGTGTTTAATGATGAATGCCTCAAGGCATTTGAGGAATTGAAAAGAAGGCTCACTACCGCACCCATCATTATAAGCCCTAATTGGGAATTGCCCTTTGAATTGATGTGTGTTGTAAGTGATGTGGCTCTTGGTGTCGTGGTGGGTCAAAGGATTGAAAGATCTTTCATCATATTTATTATGCTAGTAATAATATGAATGGTGCCCAATCTAACTACACGGTCATCAAGAAAGAGTTCTTAATGGTGGCGTTTGCATTGGAGAAATTTGTGAGCTTATTTGATGGGGTCCAACGTGATTGTTCATAGCGACCACTCGGCTATTCGCTATTTGATGAGCAAAAAGGACTCCAAACCCCGCTTGATTCAGTGGATACTATTGCTTCAAGAATTTGATGTTGAGGTGAAGGAGAGAAAAAACACCGAGAATTAAGTGGCGGGCCACTTGTCAAGATTTGGAGAAGGGGGAAACCTCGTGAAGATGGTGAAATTAATGATTGTTTCCCGGATGAGAGGGTACTTGCAGTAGGTTTGGAGAATTACCATGGTATGCGGAGATTGCCAATTTTATGGTTTGTGGAGATTTGACCGATGACTATTTGTACAATCAAAGGAAGAAGTTCATGTGCATCCTCATTACTATTGGGATGAACCTTATTTGTTTAGAATTTGTGTGGATAAGATGATTCGAAGATGTGTTCCAGATGTTGAGCAA
Source organism: Petunia axillaris subsp. axillaris (assembly GCA_029990575.1). Taxonomy (NCBI): domain Eukaryota; kingdom Viridiplantae; phylum Streptophyta; class Magnoliopsida; order Solanales; family Solanaceae; genus Petunia; species Petunia axillaris. The sequence continues at coordinate 1,699,239 of JARKNS010000001.1, read as the reverse complement.
TGGGAGATCATAAAAGGATCCTGTTGACCCCCAATTTTGTCCTTTCCTTACCAATTTACCTTGCTCGAGGCTGTATTTAATTTTTGGAATGCAATAGTAGTTTTCCTTGCATTTTTAACCTTTTGTGTCATTTTCCATGTGTTTATTTACATGCTTGGTTTGTTCGCCTCTAATTAATTTTTCTAGATAGTCCATATTGTTCAAATGCAAATATAGTATGTAATTGCATCATATGTTTGAGCTCATTCATTCTTATTCTATGCTGAATTATATTTACATTTGCTTATTTTATACCAAATATTTATTTATTTGCTTATGATAAGTTTATTCAATAGTATCCCCTCACAAATCTTACCAAATTCTAGTCCATCCATACATGATAAAATACCAAGAAGTCTTTTATGAATCTGGATGAAATATCCAACAGATACACCCTTTATGTCTGCTAAAATACTTCAAATCCCATTCCATTTTCTTGCATATCACGTTGAAGAATCACTTGCCAATAAAACCATTCTTAGTTCCCTTTTCTGTTAACTCCATCACGTGAACACTTTTCCATGTTGATGATTTCAATCTTGTAATTTCCCTCTTTATTTTATTTGCTATAATTTTCTTTCCATATTATATTCCTTCTCAGCAACGTACTTATTTTACTAGTACTAGCCGTTAGTCTTCTTTCCCCTTCTACGAGATTTTTTCCTCTCAAATTACATACAAGCTTCTAATTTTTAAAAGATTCCCATATCCACTCCCTATTAATTCTCCAGTAATCTCGCATGATTGACACTGATTAGTATAAACTTGATACACTCCCCACTTTTACATTTGAACACGGAATCTCTCGAAAGGATGTGGATTGATTAAATTTATCTTTTGCTTTTTTCCTTTATGATTTTCGATCTTCCTTTACCAACTTTATATTTTCAAGAATCTTGACTTTGATTTTCTACTAAGTTTTAGTGATTTCAATATCAATGTTCAAATCATTAGCCCCTGTTTCCTCTAAGTTTTCCTATTCCTCCATCACTTTGCTAGAAAGGAAGAGATTTAGCTACTCTCAAATTACTCTCATGATCACAAAATTTACAGCTCTTTCTCTTATTATTCTCCTACTATGACTGTTATAATCTCATTCACATTACACTATATATGTACATCTCTACTTCTACTTATAGGGACACCTATATGAACAACTACCCTCACCTCTGCAATTCCCACACGGCTATTCTCTTCTGCTTCCTCCTTCGAGAACTAGCAAACCATAATCGACAGTGAGACTCGAATTACATGTATACTTTGTATTAGAATCTCAATTATTTAGTCCGGCCGGTAACCACATTTGGTGGAGCCTGAGAGATTCCTTACACCTTCCTCTCGAGTTAACTTGAACCCTTACCTAGAATTTCTAGTTCGTAGACTAAGTTTCGGAGTTAATTATAAAATTGGCTAGAAACAAAGTAGGTGTCCTAATACGCGTAGTTTAAAAATATACGTTAGGTGGCGACTCCAACTCTATACCCATGAGTTCCAATAAGTCGAATCCTATTTCAAACTCTAATCGGCTAAAAAAAAAAGGGTGTCGACAGAATGAAGACTCCACTTGGAATATCAAGGTTCTAACCATAAAGGACTTTAAATTGGGATTATTTGCACTTATTTTCTTTCTCTTGTTATTTCTCAAGGCTAATATTTTTTTCTTTTCCTTTTGCAGGTTTGAAGTTTAGCTTTCTTTTAATCTGTTATTGTTATTTAGTTTATATTTCCTCCAATCCTGGAATTTTTACGCTTTTACACACCACGAACGATTGCGTGGACCACATGGTCATTCTACTATCAAAGCACCCTTTAGGTAAAGTACGCAAAATTAGCCAACCAGGGAAGCTTTTGGAAGTGTACGTGCTTTAAACCCCTTGGTTATCCGCTTGGGGGAACCATGTCCTTGTCTAGAAAACCTACTCTTGGAAGGTTCTTACAACACGTCCCACACTTCAACTATTTTCAAATCTTCCATAAATTTACTAAATATTCTTCTTTAAAATAGTTTCACTTCATGGTTCTTTTCGCATTTTTAATATTGTCTAATTTTTATTATCCTATTTTTCGAAACTAACTTGTTTGTTTTATTTTTCTTTTTACTCATCCTTTTTAAAAGTTATTTTGTGAAATACTTCTATATGAGCATCATTTTACAATACCTATGCATTTTTAGAAAATATGTGCATTTTTTTTCAAAACATGTGCATTTGTAAATTTGTGCATACCGCTCATACCTCCCGCCACTCCTGACAACTTCTCAATCGTGTGTTGAAAAACATGGTGGTTACGACTGCCTCTTTCCTTACAAAAATTCCTTTAGAGAGAACAACTTGGAATCTATTTGGTCTGTGATGTTCCCGCTCCCGAGTCATCTGCTTGGGAGGATAATAATACCTAGTCTAGCTAACTCCATTCTTTAGTAGCAACGCTAGGAACCATGCATCATGACATATCCTTAATCGACTTGTTCTCAAGTCCGATAGGCCAATGTGTTCATACAATCCGAACGGATTTTTGACCCCCGAAGAGCGTTGAACACGATTTATTGACATTGTTCTGCATTCAGTGCCCTTCAAAGGTACAAAGGTTGCCTAATAGGCGTCAAAAACCCAAATTGAATCAGAAATGATTGGTTATTCATAAACAGTCGGAATTATTTTGTATTCAACACCATTCAAAGGCACAAAGGTTACCTAATAGGCGTCAAAAGCCCAAATTAAATCAGAAATGATTGTTTATTCATAAACGATCGGAATTATTCTGTATTCAATGCCATCAAAGGCACAAAGGTTACCTAATAGGCGTCAAAAGTCCAAATTGAATCAGAAATGATTGATTATTCATAAACAGTCGGAATTAATCTGTGTTCAATGACATTCAAAGGCACGAAGGTTACCTAAGAGGCATTAAGAGCCAAAATTGAATCAGAAACGATCGTTTGTTCCCAAAGGATTTGATTCATTCTGTATTCAATATTATTTAAAGGCTTAAATGGTAACCGAAGAGGCATTAAAAGCCCAATTTGAAGCAGAAATGACCGCTTGATAGATGGGATGATACATAAAGCACATTTATCCTTTAAGCATTATATAAAGACTTGACATCCTTGGCATGTCAAAAGTCCATTAGCAACCTCCATCTAAAAGTGTCTAAAAGGTTTCTCAATACACGACGACGCATCTCTTCATATTCCCTGTTGCATTATTTTCAAAAGCTTGTGCCACACGTTGATCATTTGCTCACAATAAAGCAAATCTTAGGTATTTTTCTTCTCCCTTTTCCTATCATCCTTCACCTTTACCAAAAGATCATGGCCAATAGAAAATTAGACATGGTTGTTGAAATCTCTCAGTTACTCAGAGATTGGCGGGGAAACTTAAGCATAGATCAAAAAGACCAAGTCAAAATGCTGTTGGGGAATATGATTTCACTAATGGAGCATACTGCAATGAAAGGGATGATGGAAACAGCAGTACACTATTGGGATGCATACCGAGCAGTTTTTCACTTCGAAAATATAGAGTTGACACCCTTGCTGGAGGAAATAGGCGGGTTAACTCAATTACCATTTGAAAGTGAGGAAATCTTGATGCCTAAGAACATTGCAGCCGAGGGGTTCTTCGAAATTGTTGTACTTAAGCACGAGTTATGCACAGACAGTATGCGACAATTGGGCATTTTTTTGACTTTCCTCTACATCAAATTTGGGTATGGAGAAGCATTTCAAGAATCCGAAGAATATTTCAGCATTAACCAGTCAGATTGGCAAGAGCTGGGGGTACTTGCTTTTGTCACAAGCTTTTTAAGGACTATCGTGTTACCACAACACAAGGGATGAGTTGATGTTTGCATGGTATCAATTGTTGATGCCTTGCTCAAGGACTGTGATAAGAAATACACTTTGGTACCTATGATTGTTGTAGAAATGTACCGATCTTTAGAAAGATGCAAGAAAAGTGCTAGTTTTTTCGAGGGCTGCAATTTGCTATTACTAATTTGGTTAATGGAACATTTGCAGAGGATGAACAGCACAGACCAAGCCTTCCATTCCACACCAAGAGAAAACTACATCTTGAATTATATCGCCCGCATGGACAACGCTCTCGAAAAATAGGACCAGCCAACAACTTCTAAAGGCTGGCACCACAGGCTTTCTCAGTTGACATCTGAAAACATACAATAGATATTTGATTACTTTCCTAGCACAACATTAATCACACGATCCGAAGGAGCTTCTTTTCTTGAGTTTGTTGGGTTTAGAGGAGTTTACCCCTACACTCTTTTAAGGGTACTTAGACAAGCAGGGAGAAAACAAATTGTACCCTAAATTGCAGACATCAAAAGTTTCAAAGCAGATATTTTCGGAGGAGTGATACCGTTCAAAAACAAGATATTAGAACTTTGGAAAGAAAGTTAACAAATGGGAATCGAGACTATTGGACGAGACAGGTTTGACGCAGGCTATGATGAAGACTATCCAAACTTGCTTAGGAAAGAATAGCAAGGGCAGTTCAACCAAGAGCAACAATAAAAAGGAAAAAAAATTCTGATGAGTTAGCAACCGAGTACAAGAGGTTACACAAACAATTGGCAAGGGCACGAGAGAAAATAGCAAAGAAGCAAAGTCTGGTCGAAGCAAAGAACAAAGAAAAAGGCAAATGGCATAGTAAGACAGAACTCCTGACAATGCATAGAGTCTATCGATGTATGGGCTAGCGAAGGAATATACACTGTGGATGACAAAGGAATAGAGGAAAAAGGAAGTAAGGCTTGGGAAATATTAAATAACTTCACATTTGACATATCCCGACTCTTAACTGATACAGACAATATCCTTTTTCAAGGAAACTCATCAGGGGAAAGCTTGTCCAAGGGGAACTCATCAGAAGAAGAATCTTCTGGGGATGGATCAGCATGAAAGATGTTCACCTGGCCATGATCTAATTTCTTAGCAATGTTTTCCACCTTTTGCACTATTTCAATATTAGCCAATGTAACAAAAATCCAATAAATGCAATATTCTCCTTTAGGCTCCACATTTTGTTAGCAAACGAAATGATGTATGTGCACAAAGAGCTTTTCAAATCATCGTTCGTAAAATGGTCCTTCGCATTATAAGATGCTTTTCTTATTTGATATGTGTGCATTGCATGAACTTGTCTGTTGCTCTAGGCCTCTTCCTACCTAAGTGAATCCCTTTCCAAACCAAGGCACCTCTTCTCCCTACTCTATGCCCAAATCCTGATATCTAAAACCTTTCGCATGTCCAAACTGTCTCTAACTCACTACCAAACTAAAAAATCCATTACCCAAAAGGTTGGCTCGAGTTGAATACCAAGGCAAAAGATATGATTAAGTAAGTGCACTTGTTAGGGATTTTTCGAAATAAGAAAGTTTTTCACAGCAATCCCCATCGCCCTTCTCCTCTCCCGAAAATATCCCTGTCACTCTTCCATTCCGCACACCCTCATTTCCTTCTTTCAAGAAGTACAATACACTATTTCCATCATACAATATTATCACCAGAACAATAATTAGCTTAGCTGCACTACAAGCTACTAATAGGGCTATCCAGTCTGGAAATGTGAGCCTTTTCAAAAAGAAGAAAGATGACATCTCTTTTGCTGAAACCATGCAAGACCCTACTTTAAACCACTATTATCAAACGCCGCCACCATTTTATCCTTATCCTCACATACCAGCAAAATATACCGTTTACAAAACTCAGCCCACTCGACCTATATTCCACATCCAAGCACCAAATCGTCCACCATATCAGCAAAACACTCGACCCAACTACTGAAATGCACCACCATACCCTCATAGGCCTCACCCTGATGCAAACCAAAGACTGAAAAGAAAGTACACTCCACTAGCTAAATCCCACACTCAATTGTTCGAGAGATTGAAAACTGTCGGGCTTATTGTCCCGACACCTCAATTGTTCTAGCAAGCACTATGCACATGGAGAGAAAATTGACAAAGCAAGAGAAATGTTGGTCAAACTCAAAAGGCACACATGACTCACCTTAATACCTTTTGACACAAGTGCCTGAGGATTACTTTTTTGCACCTGTCTACACAGTCACACCACCTGCAATACATGGCTGTGATCGAAGACATTTCCTGAACTTGCTTCTGTCATGATCAAAATGGCAGTTAAAAGCTAGTTGGAAGACAATAAGGAATTAGAAAGCAAGGGATGTATCAAAGACTTGTGCAAAACAACCAAAACATGCAAGCCAATTCAACTTGAAAAGGAGAGGCAAAGACACAATGACAAAGCCCTTATCATATGATAGAACTGGGAACTCCCTAAGCATTCTGAAGAATGTCCCTATCCACTAGCAAAGATAAAGCAAGACGGTGAAGTTATTTGAGACACTTACAGGAGAAAGGGTTGACTTGGTATAAAAGCACAGACAAATAGACTTCTTGGAGAAATTCTGGTCGAAGGCGTTATTGGAGTAATATGAATACTCATGACAGCAGGTACTACAGGACGCAGCAATATAAGAGTACACATGATACATAGGAAACCTACATCGAGTTCGGCGACTCAATAAGATATTATGCAACAAGGAAAGTTGGTGCAAAGTTTGAATCACAGCAATTGGTTGGCAAGCATGAAAGACATTGAGGATTTCTTTAAAGACACATAGCCATCATGACAGATAAATTTGCAAGAAAGGATGACAAGTGCACTCAAAGTCTTGGTGTTCGATAAAAGCCAACCCCCCTTTTCTGCCGCCCAACATAATTCGTTCCTTACACAACATCTTTACCACTTTGCAACACTCAACTCCTCATCTCCCGCTTAAACAAGTATTTTTCGTTTGACTAAAATCCTTGCCTTGACCGCTACATCAAGCACTTAGGCAATCTCTTCTAATACCCATGCTTTCTATGATAATCTCTGAATTCAAGCGCTAATCCGTCATCTGCGGTCTAGGCATCCTCTTATACTTATGTGTCATTTTTACGTCAAATCTTTGTTAATGTGCCCACATGATTTTGTGCATTTCACCACTTTATTACGGTTGCTCTGCGCTTGAACACCGAAATTGGTCAAGAATATGTATTAAGAAAAGTTGAAGTGGCATGCCAAGCTGAAAACATTTTCTTCTAGAACAAGGACTTTTAAACCGCCAACATGGGACACCGAGAAAACCAGATGATCTCAATCTTACTTACGTACAACTTGTATATGGGAAAACAAAATCAGCTGGCACTATACCCACACATGAGTCGCCAGAAAGAAATTTAATCACTATACAACCTTATCAGGCTCAACATAATCAAGGATAGACAAAAAGACAAAACCTCACACCTTTACTCTTTTAGCCCAATCAGAGGACATTGCAAACAAACATCTCTCAAATGCCCACTCCAAAATTTGATCCAACAAAGATCTACACTCGTCACTTACATATTTAAAACCATGACACCACAAGACATCCAGCACTGAAATACAAAGTTCAGAGTCTGATTGACCAAAGCAAGACAATGGTACAACAAGAACCGATAAAGGAAAACTCTAACTCCCAAACCACAAACACGCTTTCTACAAAGGCCAACCCATCAAAGTTAGCTCCATGACTTTCGAAAACGAAAAGCACAAAATACGAAAACATCCCATCATAATCTAAGACAAATACAATTTTTGACAACCTCCGAATTCGGCAAAAATCAAAGTATGAAACCTCAGTCTGGGCATGCAAGTATCCACGTGATCATAGTCATCAATATACCCAATCTCCACGCTAAAGGAAGAGTACAGATTCTAGCTAATACATTGGTGTTCAGTACAACACAACCACCTTTCCTTGGTGATCTGTCATAGGCAATAAACTGGGGTAGAATTTTTGAGGATCCCCTCAAAAATTCCAAAAGGCGCAAGCTTGACACTGTGGCAGAAATTTTTGAGATCCCCTCAAACATTTCAAGAAAGGCATTATAAAAGCAACACAATAGCCCCTTAGCACATTGCATGACATAACAATGGCATTCTATTTGTTGTACTTTACTTTACTTTTTTTTACAGGGTATACAGCTCGATAAGAATTGAATGACAAAAGTATAGACAGTCCGATGAGAAAGATTGGCATGACAAAGAGTAGACAGCCCGATGTTGAGTTTGGCATGGCAAAGGGTAGACATCCCCTGTGATAAGTTTGGCATGACAGAAGGTAGACAGCCCGATGTTGAGTTTGGCATGGCAAAGGGTAGAGAACCTTGTGAGAAGTTTGGCAGGACAGAGGGTTGACAACCCGATGCTATGTTTGGCATGGCAAAGGGTAGACAACCCTGAGGGTAGACAGCCATGTGAGAAGTTTGGCATGACAGAGGGTAGACAGCCCGATGATTGAGTTTGGCATGGCAAAGGGTAGACAGCCCTGAGGGTAAACAACTCTATGAGAAGTTTGGGATGACAGAGGGTAGACAACCCGATGTTGAGTTTGGCATGGCAAAGGGTAGACATCCATGTGAGAAGTCTGGCATGATAGAGGGTAGACAGCCCGATTTTGAGTTTGGCATGCTAAAGGGTAGACAGCCCTGTGAGAAGTTTGGCATGATAGAGGGTAGACAGCTCGATATTGAGTTTGGCATGGCAAAAGGGTAGACAACCCTGAGGGTAGACAGTCCTATGAGAAGTTTGGCATGACAGAAGGTAGACAGCCCGATGTTGAGTTTGGCATGACAAGGGTAGACAGCCCGTTGAGAAATTTGGCATGATAAAAGGTAGGCAACCTGGAGTATAGATAGCCCAGTTAAAGAAATGGTATAGTATGGAGTAGACAAACTGGAGGGTAGATAGCCCAGCAAAAGGATAGCACAACAAAGGGTAGATAACCTGGAGGGTAGACAGCCCGGTGAAAGGATGGCATGACAAAGGGTATGCATCTAAACTAAAGAATGATAGACAACTCTGCACGAAAAGATACACAGCTCAATGCGAAAAGGGGTATACAGCCTAACGTGACAAGCGTACATTTAAATGATGAAAAGCAGTGGCAAGATGATCCAATGACAGGGAAGTCTCTTTATGCATTTACATACATACTATTTTGCAAAGCTTGCTTTTATCGCAGGACATACAATCCGGCGTTGCATTGGCAAGATGGTCCAATGACAGCTCGGCACGACGAAGCAATTATTTCCTAACGAGAAGTACTCAGCAAATGAATATCCCCTAGAGAAGAAGTACACATTCCCTGGCATTGAGCATCCGAAAGCAGACTAGATAATTACATGACATAGGAGGGCTCAAATCAACAGGGAAGTTTACTTTATCGTCACCTTTATCTTTATTTACATTTATCCTGATTTTGATGCAGGGTACTCCGTAATCTCTCGACAAATCCCCGCGCCATACTCTCACACCTGCTCCCAAAATCACTACCACACGCAAAATTGTGCAACCACAAAACCTCAAATACACAAAAAGCATCATCCCAAAACCTAAATCAAGAGACTTAATCTTACAGACAACGCTTTTGCTACACCCGCAAGCTACCTATTTTTCCAAGTTCCAAAGCGCTCAAAGCTACAGCTACATACTCACACCAGTGATCTACCTAATCTTTCCTTGTCGTTTCAGTGTCAGTTTCATATTCCTTCTTATTCAAGCCCATCTGCGTCAATCATGCACGTTCTCGTGCTTAATCACGCCTATCTGTTTGAATCGTGCGCATTTATCGTGCTCTACTCCTTAATGTTCTCCAGCTCACTCAAGACAATGTTGAAGGCAAAATGACTCATCTATCGAGTTGTAGTGGAAACTATGCCCATGTAAACTCCTCTTTATGGGTGTGTCTTACATCATATCTTCATAACTAGGATGATTACAAGCCTCTTTCCCCACACTTGATCTATCGATGTTACCTTGTCTCTTCACAATACCTGCAAACTACCTATTCTGTCGAATTCCGATGCACCTGTAGCGGATCATCTCATGCCCCCACAAGTAATCTGCCTAATCTTTCATTATAAATTAGGATGTCATTTTGCATTTCCTTCCAACTAATACATACTTTGTCTACTCAAGCCTATCTGCATCAATCGTGCGTGTTTTCGTGCTTAATCGTGCCCATCTGTTTGAATCATGTGCATTACAAAACTCACTCCCGAAATGTTTCCCAGCTCAGACAAGGCAATATTAAGGCAAGATTACTCATTTATCGAGATGAAGTGGAAACTACGTACATATAAACTCCTCTTTATTGGTGTATAGCGTACCACATTTTCATAACTAGGATGATTATAAGTCTCTTTTGCCACGGTTGATCTATTGATGTTATCTCATCTTCGCTAGTGCCTTTCCCTCATTCTTCATTTATCTCACCAAAAGGCAAAGCATACACAAATCTAAACTTTATATACTCTGATAAGTTTAGTCTTGACATCTAAAATCGTGCGTCATAAACATCTCACAAAAGCAACATTTCATTCTAGAACTACAGACGCCTGATTCTCGTGAAACCTGAGATATGTAGGCAACTCAGAGACCGGGGTTCGGCTAAAATACCCCCCGAAACCTCTCATTTTCCTTTTTGCTTTGTCCGTCCATCGTGACAAAATTGACTACTCCGTCAACTATCTTTGTCCGAAGAATCCTTTCATCATCCCCGGGCAGAGAGGGGCAGCTGTTGACACCCAATTTTGTCATTTCCTTACCAATTTGGCTTGCTCGAGGAGGTATTTAATTTTTAGAACGCAATAGTAGTTTTCCTTGAATTTTTAAACTTTTGTGTCATTTACCATGCATTTATTTACATGTTTGGTTTGTTCGCCTCTAATTAATTTTTCTCTATAGTCCATATTGTTCAAATGCGAACATAGTATGTAATTGCATCACATGTTTGAGCTCATTTATTCTTATTCTATGCCGAATTATATTTGCATTTGCTTATTTTATACCTATTATTTATTCATTTGCTTATGATAAGTTTATTTAATAGTATCCCCTCATAAATCTTGCCAAATTCTAGTCCATCCATACATGATAAAATACAAAGAAGTCTTTTATGAATCTGGATGAAATATCCAACAGATACACCCTATATGTTTGCTAAAATACTTCAAATCTCATTCCATTTGCTTGCATATCACGTTGAAGAATCACTCGCCAATCAAAACCACTCTTAGTTCCCTTTTCTATTAACTCCATTACGTGAACACTTTTCCTTTTCCATGTTAATGATTTCAATCTTGTAATTTTCATATTTATTTTATTTGCTATAATTTTCTTTCCATATTGTATTCCTTCTCAGCAAAGTACTTATTTTACTAGTACTAGCCGTTAGTCTTCTTTCCCCTTCTATGAGATTTTTTCATCTCAAATTACCATACAAGCTTCTATATTTTTGAAAGATCCCCATATCCACTCCCTCTTAATTCTCCAGTAATCTCGAATGATTGACACCTGATTAGTATAAACTTGATACACTCCTCACTTTTACATTTGAACACGGAATCTCTCGAAAGGATGTGGATTTATTAAGTTTATCTTTAGCTTTTTTCCTTTATGATTTTCTATCTTCCTTTACCAACTTTATATTTTCAAGAATCTTGACTTTGATTTTCTACTAATTTTTAGTGATTTCAATATCAATGTTCAAATCATTAGCCCCTATTTCCTCTAAGTTTTCCTATTCCTCCATCACTTTGCTAGAAAGAAAGAGATTTAGCTAGTCTCAAATTGCTCTCATGATCACAAAATTTACAGCTCTTTCTCTTATTTTTCTCCTACTATGACTGTTATAATCTCATTCACATTACACTATATATGTACATCTCTACCTCTACATATAGGGACGCCTAGATGAACAACTACCCTCACCTCTGCAGTTCCCACATGACTATTATCTTCTGCTTCTTCCTTCAAGAACTAGCAAACCATAATCGACAGTGAGCCTCATGAGAAAATGCACAGCAACATTGATTAGCTTGGAGAGGTGACAACTCGAAGCGAAAGCGCTCTCTTTGGTGCTGCTAGTAGTAAACTGAATCAGGTCGACTCTTTCATTATCTTCAATATTCTAATTACTTTGTTTGTTTATATCGCAGATTTTTAGTTGGTATTGTGAATATTTTGACAATTAATATAAAAAAGGATTTTCAATATGTCTCACATGTGCATGCTAAGAACGGCATGTTTCAGTTTCCAACAACACTTATTTAAAATTTGAGTTTGTATTTCAAGCTGAACATGTCTTGATTACTTCCTTGTTTTAGGAATGCTCTCATATATTTTAAGTTTAGTTACTTCATTTTACATTAAAGTAGTATCTATGTTGCCAAAGACATCAACTCTTATGAGTTTTCCTACTCTAGAACTCACAGATTAAACATACATGCCATTAATATTTCTTTGATTGGTTAAGTACATAGAGTAGATATACTCTCACTCCTTTAAATCTTCTTCACATGTACATGGAGATTGAATTGAAGCGGTGTGTAGAGCTTAACCTCGGCATATAAAGGAGTCAATACCCTGAGTGGGGGTCAGGTACGTTTTGAGATATGATGACAATGGCAGGCCACGACTTCTTGAATGAAGAACACACATATAGCTTTACAAAAATTAAAGCGACTTGTTACTCCCTCATTTTGATCTGATATGTCACTCTCTTAGGAGTTTTAAATATTCAACACTTTTACTTTTTTTTAACTTTAATTTTCTTTTCACCATTTGACATTTTCTCAAAATTAACTACGAAATTTAGACTATTTAAAGCTTTACATTATTTTCAAATAGCAACACTTTAAAATAGAAAATGACTTTTATTTATACTATAGAAGCTAAACCATTTTGAGTTGAACACTATTTTCAAATCAAAATATTTTAATACTTCTTTTGTCTTGTCTAAAAATGTTTAAGATTGTTGATCATACAAAGGCAAATAAAGGGAAATAACATCGGACTGAGCCCTTCTCCCGCCTCGCCTACACCTGATCCCATATTTTTCTCAACTCTTAATTCTAGTTCATTTATTTATGTTGTTAAAATATTTCACTCATATTAAATTTTCCACCAAAAAATAAGGTGGAACGTGCTTCTACGAGTATTTTTTTTTTAATTTTTTGTGAAGTAATATAGGATGCTTTTCTGAAGGATTCAAATGATCTTGTGCAACTCAATTATTTACTTCCTTGCTTAATTACTTATTTACTTGTCATTTGTGTGACTGACTGCATATTTTATGACTAGTTTAAATTAAGTATTTTTGGCAGTTTGGTTGATGTTTTAGGATTGAATTGGAGACATGAGAAAAACTTGAGTGCAAGTCGATCTTTTAGTTCTATTTCAAGGAAGTAGATGTACTTAGGATAAAATCGCACCCTTGACCTTTAATCTTGCTCATACTTCAATTTATAGCCCTGACATAGTCTATATTGCTTATTTACGCTAATAGACTCGAAGTGCATGTCTACTTTGTATTAAAATCCCAATTATTTAGTCCGGGCGGTAACCATATTTGGTGGAGCCTGAGAGGTGCCTAACACTATCCTCTCGGGTTAACTTGAACCCTTACCTAAAATTTCTGGTTCGTAGACTAAGTTTTGAAGTTACTCCCTCCGTCCCTATTTGTTTGTCATAGTTTGACTTGGCACAAAGTTTAATAAAATAAGGAAGACTTTTGAAACTTGTGGTCTAAAATAAGCCATGGATATTTGTGTGGCTATAAATAAGTCAAAAAGTAAGTTTGGAGTTGAATTATTACCAAATTTAGAAGTATGACAATCTTTTTGGGACAGACTAATAAGGAAAGTATGACAAACAAAGTGGGACAGAGGGAGTAATTATAAAATTGACTAGAAACAAAGTAGGTGCCCTAATACGCCTAGTTTAAAAATATATGTTAGGTGATGACCCAAACTCTTTACACGTGAGTTTCAATAAGTCGAATCCTGTTTCAAACTCTAACCGGTTCGAAAAAGATGGGTGTTGACAGATGCCATTTTTCATCATATGGTGGGCCTCATGGTGGCATTAGAACTGTCTCAAAAATCTTGGAGTGTGGATTCTGTTGGCCTACCATCTATAAAGATGCTCTTGCATTTGTGAAAGGTTATGATAGATGCCAAAGAGCTGGGGATGTGTCTAGAAAACATACAATGCATCAAAATCCTATCATAGAGGTAGAGTTGTTTTATGTGTGGGGTATTGATTTCATGGGCCCTTTCATAAGCTCTTGTGGAATGAAATATATTTTTGGCATACGTTGACTATGTATCTAAATGGGTAGAAGCGGTGGCTTTACCAAACAATGAAGCAAGAAGTTTCACGACATCTTTGAAAAAAAACATCTTCACTCGGTTTGGCACTCTAGAGCCATAATTGGTGATGATGGATCTCATTTTTACAACAAGGCATTTGGCTCACTTCTTGAGAAGTATGGAGTCAAGCACAAAATCGCAACTCCTTATCATCTACAAACTAGTGGACCAGTTGAAGTGTCCAACCGGGAAATCAAGCAAATCTTGGTGAAGACAGTGAGTGTCAACCGGAAGGATTGGGCTATGAAATTGGATGATGCACTTTGGGCTTATAGGACGGCTTATAAGACTCCAATAGGTATTCCCCCTACCGATTGGTGTTTGACAAGGCTTGTCATCTCTTGATCAAGCTTGAGTATAAGGCATTATGGGCTTTGGAAAAGTTGTACTTGGATGAGTTAGCCTCCAAGTCTAGAATAGAGGCGTCGAATGAACTTGATGAGATGTGGTTTGATGCATATGAAAATGCCTTATTGTACAAGGAGAGGATGAAGATTGTGCATGATAAGAAGATATGGAATCAAGAATTCAAGGTGGGGGATCTCGTGTTGTTGTTTAATTCCCATCTCCAATTATTTCTGGGAAAGTTGAAGTCAAAGTTGAGTGGCCCGTTCAAGGTCGTTGGTGTTTCTCCCTATGGTGCCCTTGATTTAGAGGGTGATGATGGTAAGAGTTTTAGAGTGAATGGGCACCGGGCAAGATATTACTTGGGAGTTGTTGAAGGCACCAACATGGTGGCCTTAGTATTCTTGATTGATCCTTGAGCTAATAGGTCGACGTAGTGCCACGACATTAACTAAGGCGCTTCTTGGGAGGCAACCAAAGATTTTTTAGCTAACTAGTTGTTGTTTTGTAGATGTCAAGTATGAGTTGCAGCTGATAGAGAAAGTACAAAAATCTGGTCTTACAGGTAATAAGGAGGTCGTCTTTGGATTGGGTGGCTGCCCCTTGGTGAGTGATGGTAACTGAGGAAAAAGAAGTTTTCAGAGATCCAAGAACTATGTGGTCGCCTTTCAAAAAGGGCGACTGCCCATTTTAAAGAGATTGATTTTTTTTTTTAAATGTCAAATGTGAGGCTCTGTGGACTTTTCTCGCCCTTTTCAACGCACTTGTAGGGTTGCAGGCCCTTTTTGACATGGAAGCCATCCCTTGGCTTTAGCCTAAAAAATTTGGCTAAGTATCAAAATCGGAGCTCTCTGAAGTTTGAGCGCCCTTCTGAGTGCACCTGTAGTGTTGGCCGCCCTTTGTCATAAGTCGGAAGGGTGGAAACCAATTGCAAGAGGCGACCGCCCTTTCTCTTAAAGAACGCCATATGGGTGACCGCCTTTTTCAAAGGCGGGCGCACTTCTTAAAAAAAGGTTACCAGCCCATCGGAGGGTATAAAAGGAACTCTAGGGATGCCTCTTATCCTCTTCTACTATTCCGACTTCCAGAAAAAAAACCCTAACCGCCGGCTACTTCCATTAATTCTGATCAACGGAAACTCCCACCCCCGCTCACCCTACAAAACACCATTTCATCATCGACTGCATAACTCATTTGGTAAGCCTTTCATTTCATTCTTGTTTTAATTTCTTAGTTTAAAGTTAAATTTTTAGGAGTAGGATTAAATTAGAATAGATTTTAAACTTAAAAAAATGCAAAAATATGACGTAGGATGGCTGGGGGAAGGGTGTACGAACCTAATTTTTGACCTTTGTTCTTGAAAGATTGAGAGTGTTTTAGCCATGAGAGAGAAGAAAAGTGGGTAGTTGTGAACCTTGTTTATGCTTTAGTGTTTAAAAATTTGGATCACGCCCTTACATCTGTTGCTGACAAAGAAAGTGCTCTCGCCCTTTATTGGGTGACCACTCTCTCTTCGTGTTTTGCAGCATAAACTACTGAGGGTTCAAGAACTTGTGCGGCCGCCCTTTTTGTCTCACCTGACCATCTCTCTAAGGAGAGAATGCCTTAGAATAGGCGAGTGCTCCTTCTGAAGATGGACCCCCTTTATCTAAGCCCAATTTTTTTTTCTAAATGTTGGAATGGCACCTCTCTGAAGTTTGGGCACCTTTGCAGAGTTGGTCGCCTCTTGATGTCAAGAATTGAAGGCTGTTGCACTGGGAGGCCGCCCCCTCCTTGGGCGGCCGCCCCTCTGAACTTGGCAAAAAAATTGGCTAAGTATGAAAATCAACCTCTCTGAACTTTAGGCGCCCTTTGAGGCCACCATTGCAGTGCTCGTCACCCCTTGATAAAGAGGAGGCTGCCCTTCATTGAGGCGGCCGCTCTTGTGAAACGGTTGAAATTTTTTCTAAGTATGGAAAGTAAGTCCTCTGGACTTTCTCCTCCCTTTGCCTCCGCCCTTGCAGTAATGGCCGCCCTTTGTCTCAAACACTAAAAATTTTCTGAGTGTTGGACCAAGAGGCGGCCGCCCTTTGCACATGCCCCCGCCCTTTTACCTATTTTCTAAAACATGATTAGAGTTACATCTCCAACATATGTTAATCATTTTTGGGCTACTTCTAACATGTTTCATCTTTGCTTAAACATGACTAAATGGTGAGATCTCGGGGGTGCAAAGTCATAAAGAAAAGAAAGAGGATCCACAAGCAAGCCTCCTAGCTTGGGGAAAGAAGTTGGAAAACCTTTTCCAAAGCAAGTTAGAGGGAAAGTAGGAAGAGGAGCAGGGGTAGTGGTGTCTTTACCTGCCTCACCCACTTCTTCTAAATCTATGGACTCTGATGATATTCCCCTAGTTCAAAGAAAAAGAACTATGGAGGAGAGTGCAAAGCAAAGACATGATCAAGCAGAAGAAAGAGAGCAAAACTCAGAGCCCGAGACCCAGAGAGCTTCTTCTTCCTCTTCCTCTTCCTCTTCCTCTTCCTCTTCCTCTTCCTCAGCTGGCGAAGGCAATGACTCTGAGTAACAATGATGGCAGTGAAGAAAATGAGGGTAACCAGACAGAAGGAGAAGAAGAAGAAGAAGAGGTCTAAGAGGAGCAGCCACTGCCACCCCCTCCATCCAACAGACCAATGAATGTGGTTAGAACCAGACCACCTTTGCTAGCAAATTGGGAAGAGAACTTTGTATAAAAGCAAGCCTATTTTGACTACTTCTAAGGAATAAAAGAGAGGTCCATAACTGCAGAAAGGACTATCACAACAGCTCATATGGACAAAAACAAAAAAGGCTTCTTGATGCAGATTCTAAATAGGGGTTGGATGAATTTGATGACTGATGACCTCTAGGCAAGCAATGAAACATTGATTAGAGAATTTTATGCCAATGTGGGGAGAATTGCACCAAACAAGTTTGAAGTGCTCCTTCAAGGAAAATAAGTGAACTTTGGGCCAAAAGCTCTTAATGATTTTTTGGGCTGCCACACATTCTACCTATATTTTGGTTAGAGTGGAAAAATAAGAGTGAACAAGATCTCAAGCCCATGTTTGCAAAAAAGATAGAGCTGATCCTACCGCTTGTTGGATGAAGAAGGGTACCAAAATTGTGAGATCAACCTTAAATTTTGAGGCAAGAGGTGGCACACAATTATATGCTGATTGATTCCATCAAAGAATGATTAAAAGTGTACACTTGGTCGAGGAGTGTTGATTTCTACGATTATGCTTGGAAAGAATGTGAATGTAGGAATTCTCATGAATGACAGTATTTGGACAGCTACAAAGAGAAACTCCATGAATTATGCCCTTCCCTAATACATTGACTGCTTACTTTCGATCAGTGAAAGCCACTGAATATGAAACAGATAAGATGATTGACCCCATCCAAACATAGAGCTTGTATGATGTGCAAGGCCTGGACGACCCAATAAAGCCTACTGCAAGGGTTCAAATAAAAGAAGCACCCCAACATCTATTCCACTTGCCTCCACGGGCACTCTTCCATGTTCATGTGATCCTTATCCTTCAACTACTGCACCTTCTTACCCTCCACTCGCACTGACTCCAGAAAAAGTTGTTGACATCTATATGTGGATCAAATCTGTTGATATCAAACTGGAGCAGATTAAGGTATGGTTTGAAAATGGGCATAACCCTTCACTTCACCCAAAGCCTCAGACTATTGTACCCTCTGAGGAAATGAAAGAAATGAATAAAATAATGAAGAAGATTTTGGAAGAACTGAAAAGTCAAGGAGATACATTGAAAATCTTGGAGTCCGAGAATGATCAAATCGAGCTAAAGAACAAGGTGCAGGGCTTTGTTGACACTGCTTCCACTGCTCAGCCTGAAAAACCTGAGAGTAGCAGGAAGAGAAGATGGAAGGATAAAGCTAAGGAGAAGACACCTCTGGAGCCTACGGATGGGCTCACTGCAGAGGAGGAGTACCTGCGCATACAGGCTATGTTGGCTGATGCTGTTGATGATGGCCAGGAGTCTGCTGACATTCCCATGCACACTTGTCCACCTTACCAGATGCCAGAGGAGGTCCAGGTTCAGATTGCCACTAAGAAATCTTTAGAGAATGCTGCTAGGGAGCATGCTGAGAGAGAGGCACCACCACTGCAGCCTCCACTAGCTGAAGTGGAAGGCAAGAAAATAGCTTGATGATGATCAGAGAGTCCCCTCTTACCCTCTCTTGTGCTTATTTTTGTGCGTGCTTAGCATTCGGGGACTGATATTTCCAAAGATATACCACTTTACTGTTTTAAGGACCAGTTCCTTAAAATGTGTTCCTTTACTATACTATATGCGGAATTAAAACTGTAAGTAATTGAACACCAGATATTAGCGTGGAAAAACCCCTTTACTCGGGATCAAAAAACCACGACCTACTTCTCAAGTAGGATTTCAACTTCACTATGTAAAAAGACCCACTTGGTTACAAGACTCCTTCTTACTAACCTAGGACTAACTCTAATCCTTTTGTGATCTTTCTCACGATCAGTGAAGTTGTGTCAAGTCCACGACTTGAACCAGGAAAGATACAACTCGATTATGTTTACTACAGTTGAACTAAGACTAAATTTTACAAGACTCAATCTAAGGAACAGGTTCTAACTTAGTTCTACTGTAGCTAACTGATTACACAAATAAGCTAATGACTCTTTTAAGCTTTGCTCGATTCTCTCTGTATTTGTGCATACTTCAATGGCTGATATGCTCCATGTTTTATAGCTCCAGCAGCCAAGAAGTCTTGAGCAATTAGAACTCCAAAGCTCCCATGAGTTTGAGTCCTAATTGGATTCTTCTCTTTAGTATTCGGATCTTCTATCCTTTATCCTTTATTTATGCAATCTTTTCGTATCCGTTTAGACCTGCATAATTATCAAGATAAATATTAGTATTAGGATAATTAATAATATCTCAGCTTAAACGATTTTGCATGAATTATCTATTTAGCTGCAGTGATTCAAAGGAACAGGTCCTTTGAATCCGTTCCTTAATCATCAGTCAAAACTCCAAGCTTATCCAAGCTAACATTTTCCCCCTTTTTGATGATGACAAATTCATAAGCATAGCTGCATATCCTTAATATCCTGAAGTACCACTTAAGCTCAAAAACAATAAGTAGAGACTTTATCATTAAGGACCAGATTCTCAATTAGGTATAAGTTCACGCAAAATCAAACTTACTCTTCCCCCTTTTGGCATCATTGAAAAGGTTGCATAAAAAAATATAACTCAAGTGTTAGAATTAATCAGCACATGGCCATTGAGGCAACTCAAAATGCGAACATAAATCAGATTAAAGCAACTGCAAAACAATGATATTAGCCATCAAAGACAATTCATCATTAATCAAAATGTTAAACCAGGGGATACAAGCAAGTACTACAGAATTATTCAAAGACTAGAGAAGGAAAAGACTAAGGCACTAGACTAGGCTAAATCCCACTGGACAAAAGATGGCTTATGGCTAAGGTGGTCAGGATGTGGAAGGACCAGGTCCCTGAGACTTGTTAAGCAATTCAAACATCTGCTTGAGCATTCCCTCACTGGTCTCCTTTGCCCTTGTGGCCTCTGCCTTCCAGTAGTTTTTCTCCTCTTCCAACCTTGCTATTTCAGCAGCCTGGATAGCAACCTGTTGCCTCAGTGCCCTTACCTTGTTGTTCAAAGGCTGCCTCCCAACACCAGTCTGTGGAGGATCAGCCTGAACAGGCAAGTCACAGCTAATCAATGTAGCACAGCCAAACTTTTCCTTCTTAGTAGCCTTTACTACCCCTTCCAAGGGAATCTTCAACTTTGCAAACACATCAGTCAAGATGAAGCCAAACGGCAAGGAATGCTTCCTCTTCCCAGCTATCACCCTTTTGATCAGGTGGATCATAAAACTGGGCCAGTTTATCTACTTTTCAGTGTCCAACAGTTCCATAAGGACCAGGTCCATGAAACTGGCAATTCCTCTTTTTTCCTACCTTGGCATCACAATTTTGTTCACAAACTCAAATAACACTTGGTGTTGTGGGTGCATCTCACTTTTCTGCACAGCTCTGGGTTTTTCTTCCCCTTCATTCTCAGCAAACTTCCTAGTAATCTCCAATCCAGTAGGCAAGTTTGTCAAGTCAGGCCATACCTTCTTGACATAATTGTCATACCCAGTAAAAGGAATCCCCAACAGCTCACCAAGTTCCCTGGTGTCAAACATAATCACATTATCATTAACAGAGGTAGTAATCCTGTCATCTTTAATGGAACAGTTCTGGTAGAACTCTTGCACCATCCCTTTTGCACATCTGCCAGAAATCTGAAGGACCATGTCCCTCCAGCCCTGAGCATGCAGTTTTTGCAGCAACCATAGCATTCCTTCTTCTTGTACATCAGATAATACTCTTCCCTTCAACACTTTCCTAGGAAGCATGTCATCATGAACACAATGTACATCATCTTCTCCCTCAACTTCACTCTCACTTTCATCCCCAGCAAAGGACTCATCACTATCGCTAGCAGAACTTTCATCCACAACAGTTCTTTTAGAGGACCTGGTCCTCTTAGCAGACTTTTCTGCAGCCTTCACAGAACTTCTTGTTACTCGTCTTTGAGCAACTTTTCTTTTCTTCGACTGAGGCACAACCTCCTCAGCATCTGCCATCTATCATCTTCACCAACACCATCAAATTCTATCTCCTCTACTTCTTCCTCTTCAACAGGATCAACAACATGTTTTCCTTTCCCTTTTCTGCTTCTTTCCAAAGCAGTAGCTAAGTTTTCATCAGCAGCTTTAGCAGCACTTCTTATCCTCCTAACCCCAGAAACAGGAGTTGAGACAGAAGGAACAAGTCCTTTTTCCTTGGAGGAACTTTCACCTTTCTTCTTAATTCCTGGCTTATAACTATCACTGATTTTCTTCAACTTAGCAGCAATTTCAGCAGTCACATGGTCATCAATGGGTCCCTTTCTAGCTAATTTTCTTTTCAAACTCCTAATGTTGATCAAATCAACAAGAGGCCTATCACTATCACTTATAGCATCATCAACATCTATAACATCCTCCATGGGTGCTCTAAAAGCAACCTCTGGAGACCCTGATGACCCATGCATGGGTGCTTCCAACCTTTTAACTGTTTCTTCTTCCCCTCAGACCCCTCTCCCTGTTCCTCCTCATCTATCACAACATTTAAAGGATAGGTAAAATTTACCTGATACTGATATAGAACCATAGCTCGTGACAAATCCTCAACCTGCTCAATAATTGATTCAGCCGTGGGAACTGGTCCTTCCCCCTGAATTTCAGGTTAAGGTACTTCTTAGATTATTTCAGGAACTTCAGGGTTTAGGTCAGTGGTATCCATGGGTGAAGGAGGGTTGAGATTTTGTGGTTGTTCAGTGGTGGGTGCAGTTGAAGAATTTTCAGGAGAAAGAGACATTCTTGCAATTCGAATTAAGAGATAATTGATTATTCTTTCTGAAATTTTGAGAATTCAGTTTGTAAACAAAGTAAAAGAATAATGAGGAAGAAGGAGTGTATTTATAGAGTGAATTAGGTAGTAGAGATAGAGTATAAAACGATCACTATAACTTCAGCAAGACATTCAGCCGTTATGGACTCTTGGGAGTCTCCCGGAGAAATAGAGCCGTTGGACTGTTAAGTCTCCTTTTCAGAGTGGGAACTGTTCCTCCGATGGGACTCTTATGCAGTTTGGATATGGTTAAGAAACTTAGTGGGATTTATCCTAATTACAAGTTACCTATAGCCTTTGCACTTCTAAATTAACTGAATAATAACAAGTACATACCTGATTTTAACACGAAAATTTAGTGTCCTTCCAATTTGCAACATTTTTTATCAATCTGAAATTCTAAGAGCATAAGGGTAACATCATTCAATTTTAGGAACTCTAAATAAGAAGTATGACATAAGAGTATACATTTAAGTATTAAGCTGGACTGAATCATTCATAATGACTTGAATAAAATTCATTTTAAGTGCAATTTTCTAGCCAATTATGAAGTAAAGCATTGATGATTTTATGTGAATTTAATCATCCCTAATTCCAACCTATTTCTTTCAAAATCATCTCTACCTAGAGCTTTTGTAAAGATGTCAGCAATTTGCTTTTCAGTCGGACAAAATGCTATGGTGATCAAACCTTTTTCATAGTTGTCTCTCAGGAAATGATGTCTTATATCAATGTGTTTAGTCCTTTTGTGATGCACTGGATTTTTTGTCATGTTAATAGCACTAGTGTTATCACAAAAAATAGGAATAATTCCTACATCAACACCAAAAATCTTGTAATTATTGTTTGATCCATAACAACTGTGAACAACATGAAGCATCTGCCACATATTCAGCCTCAGCAGTAGAAAGTGCCACTGAATTTTGTTTCTTGGTTCCCCAAGAAACCAAACACTCACCAAGAAAATGTGCCATACCTGAGGTACTTTTTCAATCAACAAGGAAACCTGCATAGTCAGCATCAGTATATCCAACAAGATTAAAACTACCACCTTTTGGATACCAAAGTCCCAAGGGACCTGTTCCTTTCAGATATCTCAATATTCTTTTAACAACTTTCAAATGAGATTCCTTAGGATCTGATTGAAACCTAGCATACAAACCAACACTGAACACAATATCAGGTCTACTAGCAGTTAGATAGAGTAGAGAACCAATCATACCTCTATATAATTTTTGATAAACTGATATTCCATGTTCATCAAGATCCAATTTTGTGGCAGTGGCAATAGGTGTGTCAATTTCCTTAGCATTATCCATATCAAATCTTTTAAGTAATTCCTTAACATAATTTTGTTGATGGATCATAGTTCCATTTGAGGTTTGCTTAATTTGTAAACCCAAAAAGAAATTGAGTTCACCCATCATGCTCATCTCAAACTCACTCCCCATCAAGTTTGCAAATTCCTTACTTAAATTTTCACGTGTAGCACCAAAGATTATATCATCTACATAAATTTGAACAACTAAGAGATGCTTACCTTTTTCTTTTAAAAACAATGTGCTATCAATTTTACCTCTTTTATATCCATGTTGAAGTAGAAATTTTGATAGCCTTTCATACCATGCTCTTGGTGCCTGCTTGAGCCCATACAAGGCCTTAGCCTCAGCCCAAAAGTTTTGTGGAAGATTTCCAAATATTAACATAGTCCTTGCCATTTCCTCTAGAGTCATATTTTTCCTTTCCACTACACCATTTTGTTGTGGAGTTTTAGGTGAAGAAAAATTATGATAAATGCCATTTTCATTACAGAAATTGAAAAACATATGATTTTCAAATTCAGTTCCATGATCTGGCCTAATGGCAACAATATGATTATCTAGAGTTCTTTGAGCTTTCTTAGCAAAAATTGAAAATGCATTAAATTCTTCTTCTTTAGATGCACTATAGTCCATGCAAATCTGGAGTAATCATCCACCAATACCATAACATACTTCTTACCTCCACGACTCATTGTTCTCATTGGACCACATAAATCCATATGGACCAGTTCCAAAGGTTTAGTGGTACTTACCTGTTTCTTCGTTTGAAGGAGGATTTTACCTGCTTTCCCCTGGCACATGCTTCACATACTTTTTCATCATTAAACTTAATGTTAGGAAGACCTATCACCAAATCCTTGGACACAAGTTTGTTCAATTGTGAAAGACTAGCATGTCCTAGTCTTTTGTGCCATATGAGGGGATCATTTTACACCACACTTAAGCAACTCAAGCTTCCATCAGATAGTGTCAGCAAGTCTACTTTGTAGATGTTTCCATGCTTATTTCCCTGCAAAATAATCTCTCCAGAAGTTTGGATAGTCACAGTGCATCCAGTAGATGAGAAATTAACATTATTACCTTTGTCACACAATTGAGATATACTCAATAAGCAATGCTTCAGCCCATCTACTAGAAACACATTGTCTATACTATGTGAATCAGACCTACCTACATTTCCAATGCCTATGATTTCCCCTTTCTTACAATTACCGAAGGAAACACTTCCTCCTTGGAAGGCTGAGAGTGAAAGGAACAGTTCCTTATGTCCTGTCATGTGCCTTGAGCAACCACTGTCCATGTACCATTTGTGGTTTATCTCTTTCACTCTAGCCTGCAAAAGAAAACTAGGGGTTAATTTTTAGAAAAAGGATGAATCAGATCTCTCCTAGCACAGAATGGTAATGGTTTCTTTGTGTGAACAGTTTTCTTTCTTACAGAATGTTGAACAGGTTTATAGGACATATTCCTCTGTCTCACAGAATTTTGAATAGGTTTATAGGACCTGTTCCTCTGGGCAGACCTTTTTAAAGATTGACAATTTTCTTTCCGGTGACCAGTGTTCCCACAATGAGTGCATAGCCAGTTTTCAGGAAGTGATAAGTACTTACTCTTTGGATCCCATTTGGATGAAGACTGTGCTTTCATGAATCCAATACCCTTCCTGTTACTACTATGATTTTCTTGTAACCATTTTAGTGCTTCAGAAGACTTGTTCTATTCTACAGTTTTTCTTAGCTCCATTTTTGTTTTAACCAAGTCTTCTTCCAAAGATCTTATCTTCTCATCTTTTTTGCACAGTTCATCAACTGTGGCTTTCAGTTTCTCTTCAGCAATGATCTGATGAGAATTAGCAATTCCTTTACCTTTTTCAACTGTTTTAACATTTTCTAATTCCTGAACAGTTGATTCAAGTGTGAGGATCTGTTCCTCAAGCATGCTAATCTTTCTTTTCAGAAAATCATTTTTAATTATTGCCTCTTTGCATTCTGCTTCTAAACAGTCAATTTCATCATGCAGTTGATGATTGCCATCCCTTAGAGATTTAAATTCATTTAGCACGGTATGAAATACTTTAACCAATTTTTCTCTAGACATGCTTTTTACATCTTGTTTAAGTTTAGAAACAAATACCTCAGCATCTTCTTCATTTTCTAAATCTCCAAGAGCCATTAGAGCAAGATCCTCATCCAGATCATCATCAGTTATTTCATCTTCACTGTCTTGCCATCCTGCAACCATTGCTTTGGGATTTCCACTTTTCTTATGGACCTGTTCCCTAGCCTTTTTCCTTTCCTCAATAAATCTCTTCCTGCATTCTCCTTCCATAATTGGACATTTGCTGATGTAGTGCTCCGTGCTTCCACATTTGTGGCATTCTCCAGCCTGTTTCATGTTAGAAGACCTACCCTGTCCACTAATCGCCTTTTTCTTAATCAAATATTTCTGAACACTTTTAGCAATAAGGACCAGTTCCTTATCATCAATAATCTTATCAGCAACAGTCAAGGCTAGGTTAGGTTCAGTTTTAACTGGTACTCCTATGTTTTTAACCTTTTTCCTTAGTTCATAAGTCTTTAAATTCCCTATGATAGAGTGGTTAAATCTTTGCTTTCTATGATAGCACAATCTTTGATCTCCCAAGAATCTGGAAGAACCCTAGTTAGAATCTTTTCTACTCTATCTTCCACAGTTAAAACCCTTCCCAAAGAAATAAGTTCAGAAGCAATGGCATTAAATCTAGTATACATTTCAGAGATTGATTCTTCTTCTTTCATTTTAAAACTTTCATATTCAGCATAAAGAAGTGTACCTCTAGACCTTTTTACCTGACTTGTTCCTTCATGTGCAACTTGTAGAGCATCCCAAATCTCCTTTGCAGTGGTATACCCTTTGATTCTAGTGCATTCGTCAAGACTGAGTCCACCAACAAGCCACTTCCTAGCTTTTGCATTGCTTTCCCATTGCTTTATGTCTTCAGCATTGCATTCTTTCCTGGTTTTGGGAACATCGTTTCCCTCAGCATCCTTCTTCATTGGGATCATGGGACCTTCAGTCACTATGTCCCATAATTCATAGTCCTCTGCTTGAAGATGATCACGCATCCTTTCCTTCCACCATGAATAGTATTTCCTATTGAAAAAAGGAGCTCTAACCATTGACTGACCCTCACTGTTCTCTCGTGATGTACTCATCTAATCCTAGGTGTTAGCCTTTTCAAGGATAACCCGCTCTGATACCAATTGATATTTCCCAAGATATACCACTTTACTGTTTTAAGGACCAGTTCCTTAAAATGTGTTCCTTTACTATACTATATGCGGAATTAAAACTGTAAGTAATTGAACACCAGATATTAGCGTGGAAAAACCCCTTGAATCAGGATAAAAAAACCACGACCTACTTCTCAAGTAGGATTTCAACTTCACTATGTAAAAAGACCCACTTGGTTACAAGACTCTTTCTTACTAACCTAGGACTAACTCTAATCCTTTAGTGATCTTTCTCACGATCAGTGAAGTTGTGTCAAGTCCACGACTTGAACCAGAAAAGATACAACTCGATTATGTTTACTACAGTTGAATTAAGACTGAACTTTTGCAAGACTCAATCTAAGGAACAGGTTCTAACTTAGTTCTACTGTAGCTAACTGATTACACAAATAAGCTAATGACTCTTTTAAGCTTTGCTCGATTCTCTCTGTATTTGTGCATACTTCAATGGCTGATATGATCCACGTTTTATAGCTCCAGTAGCCAAGAAGTCTTGAGCAATTAGAACTCCAAAGCTCCCATGAGTTTGAGTCCTAATTGGATTCTTCTCTTTAGTATTCGGATCTTCTATCCTTTATCCTTTATTTATACCTCTAGAAAAGGTTCGACTATAATAATTCTATTATTTATTCTACCATAAATGGTCATTTCTCTCGTACAGAACGTACGCCATAATTATGTATTATTATGAATTACATAAGAGCAAGTGAAGCAAGAAATTGATCTTGCCTATAATGATTTGACCATGACAAAATAATATGATTTTCTCCTTGAAAGGAGATACTCACCATATGGTTGGTGTAATATAATATATGGTAGTACAAAGCTATTTGAGTGCTCCGGAAGAGCCAAAATATTATTACCTGGAGGAACAAGTTTGGCTATTGATGAAGCCATGTATTGTAGTAAGTCTCAAAGAAACTTGTTAAGTTTCAAGGATATTCGCCAAAATGGCTATCATATTGAGACTAAAACTGATGGAAAGATTGAATATCTTTATATTACTACAATAAAGTCGGGTGAAAAATATGTTCTTGAAAAGCTCCCTGCTCTTTCCTCCGGTTTGTACTACACAAACATTGGTACAATTCACTTAAAATGACCAATTATACAAGTTAGAGTGATGTATTAAGATCTATAATCACTGAAAATGACCAATAGGACGAGTTAGATTGATATATCAAGATGAATATCAAATAAAATGACCAAATATAAACGTTATAATGATAAATCAAGATGGATATCAATTAAAATGACTAATTATACAAGTTAGAATGATATATCAACATGATTATCACTTAAAGTGACCAATTATACATGTTATAATGATAAATCTTCACGAATATCACTTAAAATGACCATATATACAATTTATAGTGATAAATTAAGATGACTATTAACTAGAATGACCAGATATACAAGTTATAATGATAAATCAAGATGAACATCAACTAAAATGACCAATTATACAAGTTATAGTGATAATTATGAAAGATTATCACTTAAAATGACAAATTATACAATTTAGAGTGATATATCTACAAGAATATCAACTAACATGATCAATCATACAAGTTAGAGTGACAATTGTGAAAGATTATCAATTAATATGACCAATTATACATGTTAGAATTATATATAAAGATGATTATCACTTAGCATGACCAATATACAAGTTATAGTGATAAATCTACAAATATCACTTAACATGACCAACTATACAAGTTATAGGTGATAAATCAAGATAATTATCACTTAAAATTACCAGTTTTACAAGTTAGAGTGATAAATCTACAAAATTATCAACCATCCAGTGGAGTTAAAGTGATAAATCTAGAAGATAAACACACCCAATATATTCCGAATGACAAAAATGTTAAACCGAACTAGAAAAAGATGTTTCGAATGTATTCACTTCTCGGGTTAGGGTTTAGGGTTGGGATTTAACATGGTCAAGGGCATATCCCAAAAGTTAGGAGTGATGTTTGCTGGATCATCTCAAAGGCCAGTATGTCCGCGAGGACCAGTGCCCGTGACCAATTTACCAGCATCCGTTCCTAGCCGCAGGCTTAATATGGACACCACCCCTGAAGGTTCATCAATCGTCAGTAATCAAGACATCAAAGGAGCACCTGTCATCCAAGACATCCTAAAAAAGATGAGCACAATCGGATTGGTAATGTATCAGATGCTCCACCCTAAGTTACCACCATAGATGAGCAGAAGTTTTACAAACACGCATACAAAGCAAGCCCTGCATCGATCCGCATACCAAAGTACTTCCGCCTGCCGGATAACCTATAGTATGATGGGACAACAAATTCAGATGAGCTCATTGATGCGTACTATACAACCGTTAAAAGAAACATAGTCTTCAAAGAAGAAATTCAGTTTGCTCTAGTGAAGAGGTTTGGCTCGACCTTGACTAAAGGTGCCCTTGCTTGGTACATTCAGCTACCAATGTGTTCCATCGAGTCCTTCACTTAGATGAATGACTTGTTAAAGAAAGTGCATTCCGGTGCCCACAAGCAGGAGAAGCGCATGAAAGACATCTTCGAGATTCGTCAGTATGACGACGAATTGCTAAAGGACTATCTAGACAAATTTCAGAAGGAACACATGGAGCTTCCTCCAGTCCCCTACAGTATTGCTGTGGCAGCTTTTGGTAAAAGCTTG
This sequence comes from Petunia axillaris subsp. axillaris, assembly GCA_029990575.1. Lineage (NCBI taxonomy): Eukaryota > Viridiplantae > Streptophyta > Magnoliopsida > Solanales > Solanaceae > Petunia > Petunia axillaris. The sequence goes on along the minus strand of JARKNS010000001.1, from coordinate 1,669,810 downwards.
AACTCAAAAGGATGATTGGCCACCAAGGAGTTGTAGTAGAGTCTAACTCAACACCCCGTGTCGACATGGAGTGCATTGCATCAGAGATACACTAAAAAGCTCCGTCTGGAACCAGAGCACTCCTAGAATCCTGAAAATGAGCGGAAAAAACGAGCAGGAAGTCCGTTCCTGGAAAGTGAAGGGGATGGAAGGAGAGTAAAAACAAAGAATCAAAACCAAGTAGGAACGAGAAAGCAAAGCAGTTCCCAGGGATATGGATCCCAGGAAAAACGTTCAGAACCCCTTAGCTTTCGGGATTTTGGTTAGCGAGTCAATGCTGTGGATCTAATTGCCAATAACTTTGGAAAACTAGGGCCAAAAGTACGATGGCCGCCCACCATAAAAGGAGCACTTGGAAGGAATTTAACGCCCTATTATGATGTTCATCGCAGTAGTGGCCATGCAACGGTCGATTGTAAGGCCTTGATGTTGGAAATTAAGCATCTATTAAAGGAGAGGTACCTCAAGGATTTAATTGAACAAGTAGAGCGGCGTTCAAGGGCGGCGAATTTAGAGGATAAAATAAGTATCAACGCGATCTTTACGACCCCGAGATTAATTACAATCTGGTCGGCTAAAAAGCCAGGGCCGTTTGTTAGCCCTACTGCGTTTAGCCAGGAAGAGGAAGGAGGGCGTCAAGATGCTCTCATTGTCCCCATAAGAGTGTCCAACCTTCAAATCGAGCAGGCGTTGATTGACCTATGGAGCAGGGTGAATATTATTCGCGGGGAGGTATTACGTAAGATAGACCAGCACCATCAGATAACCCCAAGCTCTTGTAAGATAGTCATCTTCAGCGGCCTTTGCGAAGAGCCTGTCGAAGAAGTAGCTCTGTCGATCAATATACCGGGCGTGACGAGCATAACCTCTTTTCAGGTGTTAACTTGCAATCTGTCATATGACGTCATCCTTGGACGACCATGGATACACAGTGTAAAGGGAGTACCCTCAACACTTCATCAAGTCATCAGATACCCGACCTTGGACGGGGTTAACGACTTATGGAGTGAGCAGTCTTCACATGGAAGTTATCTTGAATATGAAAGTAAGCTTGGCACTAGGCCGATAGCCGAAGTGACTATGATCGACAAAGAATCCTTCTGGTATGAGCCCATGGAGTGTAAGGCTAGAATAGAGGTCGGCGAGTAGAGGGAGGTTGTCGGAGATGAGTCAATTAGTTCCCAAGGCAGCAGAATTGTGGTGCCAGCTTACCGAGGTACTGGTAAAGCACGAATAACCCTTGTGACTGATACATTGTTATTTGGTATTGGCCAAGGTAAAGGTGCAACTTTTACAGCTTCCGATGATAACCGAGCCAACCCCGGGAGAGCACCTATTGATGTATGTTTCAATTTCAGTAGCAGCATGGAATGTAGTACTCGTGCGAGAAAAAGATAAGAGATAGTTTCCAGTGAAGTACGCCAGCAAAGGGCTCTTGTATCAAGATAGGTTTCTACCTTTTGCCATCCAGTTTGTTGCTGCCGTGGTCATGGCAACTCGGGAGTTGTGTTCATATTTTCTCAGCCATACGGTCAATTTGATATCCTCTGTACCAGTACGAACAGATTTGTCCAGACATGGGCTTTCAAAAGAGTCGGCAGAACGGGCTGAGGAATTGGGAGAATATGATATCAATTATCGACCACGAACAACCATTGAGTCGCAGGTCCTAGAAGATTTCACCTCAAAATTTGTGGAGGAATTAGAGCTAAAGGTGAAGGAATCAATCACAAGTACAGAGACGATCGAGCCCAGGCACTAGAGAATCCGTACAGATGTGGATCTAGAAGGAAAAGAAGCCAATCTCAATCTATGGATCAAGAGACCCACCGAGAAGGTTTTTCGCAAGGCCAAAAAGTTCCAAGTGTCGAAGCGGAATATGAAGCCATAATTCAAGCTCTTGACTTTGCCTACATATTTGGGACAAGGGATTCAGCCTCTTCAGCAGTTTCTAATTGGTGTTCAGTCGAGCAAATGAAGTTTTTACTAAAGAGGACGTCTGTGCGCTAGGTCAGCAGGAGAAAATAAAGGTGCTTTTAAAAAACTTTCATAAGTTGGAGTTTGTCTATCGGGGAGAAAGCTCAAACGAGGGCGAAGCGTCCGAGGATTCAGGCACTAATCCAGATGACCAGCAGGTAGTGGTTGAGTTAACCCCCGCGGACCTAATGAACCTCGAAGTTCCAAGTACAAGATCTGCCTCAGAGCAACGTCACGCGCTGATCAACTCCTTAGACAAGGGAATACTCCCTGAAGACAAGTCAAAAAGCAAATAGCTACGGAAGCAAGCAGTTCAATATTTTTTGATTGGCAGAGAGTTATACTATCGGATTGTCAGCGGCCCATAGGTAACATCTCGAGGCTCAACACCCTCTAGCGTAGAAGCCCTGGCCGATACCTCCGAACCTTTCAAAGATTAAGCATGAAGTGTGTCTTGACAATACAGAGGAAGTGACCACCATTCGACTCTAAAGTATAAATATTTTTAAGTATTTACTTTAATTAAGTCTAGTTTCTTTTAATTTATTTTCATACTCGTCAACTATGTTACGGGTTTTCACCCACAACAGTTCAGACCTCGTGCCCCTACTCATCAATAAAAATACTATTTTACTTACTTAGTTTCACAATTCAGATCCATCTACGATCCACCAGGCATTATTTTGTAAGTTGAACTCGTCAATTCAACAAATTGTACCTACATGCCGACAAGGATGCCCGTCCATATAGTACCAGAAAGTGTTGAATACTCGAGTGACTAAGCAAAGACGTTCAAAGTTGTACACAAAAATGCCCCGTCATACACATGGGCTAAAGACATTCCATTGTGGGTGCAACATAAGTTGTCATCTACTGATGCAAATGAAGCGCCCCTCAGTGCGCACGCCCGTCTTTTAAAGACACTAGCCCAAAAAAGCATACAAAACATGTTGCTTAACTATACAATTGTTGATGAACGACTGTTTCATTAATAACAAAAAGCCCGTAGGCCATAATATACAATTAAGTCCGTTTTTAATACAATACTGTTCATTACATGTATTCTAAAAAATCTAAAAGGCAAAACTGTAAGCACCTTAGGATCTGCACGACTGAAGATCTTTCATCTGGATTGTAGCTACGAGCGTAAAGCAGTCCGGAGTTCTCCCTGGCGGCCGGAGATATGTCTGCCCGAGCATTTCTTCAAGGTATGCAGCCGTTGATGCTACCAAAGCCCGTATACTTGATGAAAGCAAGGGACTTCGAAAGTATTTGAGCGCATACATATTCTTTCCCCATCACATCCACTGAGCTTAGAAAGAAAACTTGAAAATCCACTTCAACCTCAACTGGTCAAACGGGAGTGCAGGACCCTGCAGATCTTCAAGCACAATCAGAAGCTCACAGGATGGAAAGGCTTGAGCTGGAAACGTGCCACAAGGGTGCCTCTTCCCTCGGAGATCCTACAGCCAGCGGTCGAAGAGAAGTTACAATAACGATCTAGTTGAAGCAGGTAACTAAGGTAAAAGCCATGAATCACGATGGGATCCAAAGCTTGGTGACACCTTAATCACCGATAACATAAAGCTGTATCCTCTTGCCTGACATGAAACGGAGCCAGGCAGTGGATCATCAGCCCGATACCATTGAAGGAGCTACCCGAACACAAAAAGTGTCCGGGCGGATAAGCCACATGGTAGCAGACAGGGTTAAGCCTTCTGACCTTGCATGACAAGAGGAATATCATAGCAACCGTCGTGTTAGAATTTGAGCGCACCGTAATCAGTGCACATGCCACAATGAAGACATCTCGAAGGATATCACTAGAATTCCGATCAAAGTTCATGACCCGGGGGACTCCGTTCATTCCTTCATGGATAAAGAAGAAGAAGAAGAAGAAGAAGAAGAAGAAGAAGAAGAAGAAGAAGAAGAAGAAGAAGAAGAAGAAGAAGAAGAAGAAGAAGAAGAAGAAGAAGAAGACTGCAGATGATCTTCTTCCTACAGTTTCCCCATGCACCATCCACTCAGGGTAAAGTAGTATTTCTAGGAATATCAGACCAGGATCAAAGACAAACATTTTTGAAGAAAGAAGAGTTTTTGCTTTCATAAGGAAAATTTGAAGAGATGGAGTGTTTTTCTGAAAGTTTGTGATTTCGCCACTATCACCAAGCCTCTATTTATAGGCTGAAAAGAGATAAGGATAAAGCATGAAATGGTCAAGCATAATTATGGCTGGAAACACAAAACGATTCGGCGCACAAGAGCATGGAATTAACATCAGCCAATCAGATGAAGGCACACAGAGTTCTCGGAGAAATCAACATCATTCTTGGTCAAAGAGACTGTGGGTCTCAAGGAGTCAGTGAGATATCTTTTCACATCTGTCTTGTGCATCACTTTCACTTCATGACTGCTCACGTCAACACTCAACAACTAGTGGGATTGATTGTGTGAGAAAAAATATGCCACCTACTATTACGAGAATAGGAGTCCAACTGGCGAGACTAGTCTTATCCAACAAGTCACCGGACACCGAGGATACACACCTGCTCCTCGAGGCACGACCGTTCAGGCGGTATGGTCGTAGGACGCAAGGCATACATCCCACCACCTATGGGTTTACAGTATCCTAGTTAGACTTTCGTATATACCACCGCCTTGAGTTTATTGGCCCATAGCTTTATTAGTCTTTGTATTTTACTATAGTTAGGACTAGGTAAATCTCTATTATAAATACCCCTCCTTACACTGTATTGTACATCAAGCAATTTACATTAAATCCGGCTATTCTCAAGGAATAATACTATTTACTTTCTCGCTCATTATTTCTCTCTCTATTTACTTGTTTTTTCTATCGTATTTACTGTATTGCTTGTGACCCTATCCTTAATTTAATTATTTAACCTAGACGTCTAATTTTAGGCATAAACAGTTTTGAACATCTGTAAGATGTTTGAGGAATCTCCATTGATAATCATTCTGTTTGGATGTGTGCACATCAGTACAAAAAGGTAATAAATGTGCAAATTAACGATAATAATGAGAAAATACACATATAAATAAATTTGTTCAGGTTTATAAATAGGACAAGCGTCCAATACCTAAATTCAAGAATTTATAAGTTTAATTATATCTTCATGTCCCCTATGTCACATGGGGCATGTAGTTCTTTTGTCAACATATGTCTTGCAGATGCCATATTTAATTTTCCTCTAAAGTACTTCCTGAACTCATGGATTAGCTTAGTTCTTCTCCTTTTTGGCTTGGTCAGCCTTGGAAGTGCAGGCACTGAAAAAATTACCTTCTCAAGAGGGATCATCCATAATTCATTTGGAGGAGCTAGATTGACAGGGTCTGCATAGGCAAGGATTATCATATGAGCAGACTAAGTTCATACTTAGCCAACAACTTGACATCAACTTGGGATGATAAAAAGAAAATACTATAAGTCTTGATAAATCATAAATGGTTCTTTAAACCTTGTCTTGGCTCTAGTAGAACAGGGAATAGGAACTAAGATATTTATACTAATCCATGAGTATATGATTAGTAAAACCATTGAGAATATGAAGTACAGAAACTTCTACTTACATAATGCACATAGCTCCGACAAGGTAGACTTTCCTTGAATTCTTGAATTCACTTTGCCGCATAAATACCTGTGTTTTCCATTTGTCAGCACCAGCTACAAATAATTTTCAGCAAACTGCAAATGAAAATGTGTCAAATAATTTGTACAATAGTTCGACAGGTGAAATATATATTTGCTAAACATCATGACAGATATTCATAATATTTGCCACGATGTTAGTAACATATCTCTTGATGTTCACCACATCTCTCTAGATATTCAAAACATCTTACCTATCAAGATGTTCAGAACATTTGTAATGATGTTAAAGATGTTTGGAACATCCTTCAGGATGTTTCGAACGTCTCTCTATCAGGATGCTCCGAGCATCCTAATAGATGTTCATCGTCCTGAGAAAAATTTTAGCATCGAATTTAGTCTAAAATTAACCAAATCCAATACAAATTAACTCCAAATGATCTCAAATTTTATATTCAACATCTCACTACTATTTCCAACGATTCTAAACAACATCCACTTGAAAATAGTACAAAAATTAAGTTGATTTTTTAAAACCCATTTCAAAAACTTCAATATTTAATAATGAAGAACATTCACAAATCTTCTTTACAAAGAATAAGAAATGGATATGTGTTATATTTCATTTATGATTACTTAAATTGAAGAAACAATCATAAGAAGAAATGTAGATTGAAGAAACAAGAAGAAGGGTGTGAATAAAGATTTGAGAGGAAGAAGAATGAATGGGGAAAGGAAGAAGAAGGGAGGAGTAGCTGCTGAGTCATTATTATTTTTACCTAATTTAGTAAGAAAAATACTTTTATACTGGGGCGATTGTGTAACAAACTGAACTATGAGGTGGGAAAGGTTAGAAATTAGTAATTTCTAATATTATTAACTAATAAAGGATCCTACACTATATTTTTAAGACTTGAACCTTTTTTCATTAAAAAAAAACTTGAGAGGCTCTGCCATGCCAATGCCTCCAAAGTGTGGGGGTACGTACACTATTTGGCTTTTAAGTAAAAGTCAAATTAGTATCTTATAACCAATTATGAATTCATTAACTACCATATCAAATATTCTTAAGGATATCTATTGCGGGAGTTCTAAAATTTATATCTTCAAGTTCTCCAAATAATATAAGATACTAATTTGACTTTTACTTAAAAGCCAAATAGTGTATTATGCGTCTTTCAGAAAAGTTGTGTTCTTTTGAGAAATACTGTCACTTGAAAAGTTGTAACTCTTCATGAAAAGCTGCATTTGTTAAAAGGTAATTTTTGTATAGACATAATCATTCATGAACTAGTATAGTAGTAAGGTTGTCTATAATATGGTGAACCAACCAATGAGAATGACAAATCCATAGCAAGTTGGGGCATCAATAGACTTATATTCATCATAGAATGAGAATAAATAACATAAAAATGCTAGAAAAGGGCGAAATGGTTGAGAGATATGTTAAACATTAAAATATTGTGGCGATAACTGATCCCAACCATTCTAACTAGTATTGTATTGTTGCTAAATTAAGTGTAATGAATATATGACAAAAAGACTAAATATGTTAGTCTACGACATAAGAAATATTTTCTTTGAATATTTCATGACAATGAATTTACAAGAAATACAATAGAATAAACTTTGTGAATGAATGAGGCTAAAACCCTTAAATTAAACACAAATAATGAGAACCCAACTTTGAGGTAGTATAAACTCTAATAACATAAGTTACTTGTGTTGTTTAAGCACGGATCTCTTCTATTAAAAGCCTTGATTCAAATGTACCGTTTACTGTTATGTGAGAAGTTATGGAATTACTAATTACTTGTTATAACATGGGCATACTGACAAATTCTAAGGTGCAAACTGCTATAGGAAGATATTGAATTTAATTCTTAATGGAACTAGAAAATGTCTGCAGTAACAAGGATATAAAGACTAAATTTTATCTATATGAATATTGAAGTGGTCCCGCTTCAAGCAAGATTTTAAAGGGTTGATCTTGTTAATATTTATGAAATCGGGATAAGCACATGGCCAGAAACGTGCTAAGAGCAAAATATTGGATAACTACTAAATAATATCATGTGTGTGATATTTTTAATTTTGAGACAAGGAGTTGTGGTTCAAATCTTTCAAGATACCGATAACTTCACCAAGACTTTAAAATATTTACACTAATAAAAAGTTCAAATCTATATAAGATACTTTCTGGTATGCATGATGTTATGAGACATATTACAAATTAGTGGATGATTGTTGGAATAGTTTGTAATATCTAGGAGTCTTAAGTTGAACTGACACACATATTCGTAAAAAAGTATGACTTTTTGAAAAATTTCTTCTCAAATTCTACAAGTGCAAGGACATCCGTGAAGTAGTTTGAGCAAATGTGCAACATACTTGGGCTTTGTTATTGACACGACCCGAAATCCGGTTAGGTCGTGCGGGCACCCGACATCCTTCCCTAGACCCGTCGGGCGAACCCTTATCAATTAAATTAGGAAAATAAATATAATTCAATTTATAATAAAAGCAAGACTTAGAAAAAGTACAAACATAATGATACCTCTAAGCTGTAAAAAAAGAAATTACAGCTGACTACCCACATACTAGGTTTAGGGCTATCCAGACTAGACATCTAAGAGTACAAAAGAAGAGAGATACCTCCTAAAGGGAGCAAAATGCAACTGAAATAATAACCAATAAACTGGTGGCCATCCGGAATAAAAGCTGGCTCACCCTGATAGCTGAAGTCGTCTTCACTCCTACACAACGTGGCGAACTCAATCCTGGAGCGAACCTGCCGAAACGAAATAGATAGACAAGAAACAAACAACAAACAAGGGTGAGTCAAAAGGACTCAATAAGTGGGGCAGACCAGCCACCTCAAAGAATAGGATAGCTAGCCAGGGAGAAGAAACGGATAAACCAAATTCCTCTTATTTAAATTATAAAAAAGAAGAGCCAGATAATAACCGGAAACATTTATAAAACCATAAACTCAACCAGGAATACGAGCCTGAAACATATCAACAAATTAGCAATGCAAGTAGAAGCAGAACAGTAGTTATGTACCACAAGTCTACACAATGGTATGAAATGAAATGATATGAGATGAAATGAAATATGATGCAAAGGGTCACATGTGCCCGTAATCCCATCCCGAAGCGGAATACTCCTGCATTCGAGGGGAATCCAATCTGATAACCAACTGGAGCGTAATACTCCTGCTCATGGGGCGGAATACTCCTGCACCCGATATAATATAAACCAGAGGCGGAATACTCCTGCACTCACTTGGGGCGGAATACTCCTGCACCCGATATAATATAAAGCTGAGGCGGAATACTCCTGCACTCTCCTAGGGCGGAATACTCCTGCACTCTCCTAGGGCGGAATCCTCCTACCCTCAATATGATACAATGGAGCGGAATACTCCTGCTCCTGGGACGGAATACTTCTACCCTCAATATGATACAATGGAGCGGAATACTCCTGCTCCTGGGGCGGAATACTCCTGCACCCAATATGATATGCAATGTAATGCATATGAATGACATATAATGCATATGAATGCAATGTGATGCAATAATAACCCTTCACCGGCGCGGGACTCTCATCGAAAGCCGGGAAGTAGATGCCAACTCACAGCCAGGGTACAATGCTCAACAACAATAGAACATAACATATAATATACAATATAAATCCAAAGCTATTGCGTAATGAGTACGCCTATCGGTAGCTACACACGTAAGGAATACGTGGTAGAAAATCCACGAGGCCAGGTGCCTCCAAAGAAATGGATATAAACACTTACCTTGTTACAAAGTTAGCACAATTACTCAACAATCGCTTTTTCCTTTGAATTCATTGCCAAACGATCGCACTCTATTCAATAAGCAGAAAAATATATCAAATTAAGCTAAAGGCTTCATTCCTCACATCTTAGGGCAATCCGGTTAGGAACCTGATACCCTATTCGCATACGCAATACGTAGGCTAGGCCTATGTACAGGGTTTAAGGTCACATAACCAAACCCTAAATAAATTACATTTATATATTGCCCATAACTCACTGAGTACGAATATATAATCGATTCATTATCAGGGTCCATTTGACCCTTTAAACTATTAATTGAACTTATTAAAAGGATGTCTAATATCCCAATTTTCACCGTTAAAATATATTCAAACATACGTAATAAACTCAAATAATGAATTAACATCATTACTTGGATGTTTCGGGGTAAAAATCATATCTTTTCTCCGGCTCTTTTCTTATTTTCTGGTATTTTTTCTCTTCTGCGTCATTTCATTTCCTCTTCTAATATTTCTGTTCCTCAACTCAACGTACAGATATATATATATCTGTGTGTGTGTGTGTGTGTGTGTGTGTGTGTTAGGCACCGCCTAACCTTTTCCAATTTTCATTCTTTTCCCTTTTTTAAAAAAATAAATTCGCTGCTTCGGTAAAAATTAAAACGGTACCCTATGGTATTCGAAATAATTCCAACATTTGCATACAAGTTATAAAAAATATATGTAACATAGGCGGATCTCAAATTGGAATCCCAAAACTCAATATGCGAATTTAAATAGAAAAAGTCAAATTATTTAACTTTTGGCATTTTAGCGGAAACTAGTCGAACAACATCGAAATTCACTTTCAAAAGTTCATAAAAGTCATAAATAATCATACGAACCTAACGACGCTTTCGGATTTTGAATCGGAGCTCATTCTCCAAAACCGAGCTCGAAAATCTCTTTTTAATATTTATCGACAATAAAAACTGAAACCTTCTTCCGATGCCTACCAAACGAGGTCTGATTTAGCTCAAATTTTACAGACAGGTCTTAATGGACATTACAAATATTTTAAAATTTTTTGGCACGTCAATCGGAGTCCTAACTTCCGAAACGATGTTTCAGTTATCTAGAGAGAGAATTAGCATGTAAACCCCTAAAGAGAGTACGAGCTATATCTCTTTAAGATAGTGATCTTTCACGCCTCAAAGTCATTCCTCTTCAATTCTCATTTTTCAATATCCTATTTTTCTAACAATGAAAATATTGTGGTTACAAAAGTGAGAAATAATACTAATATTATTACAAAGCTTGAATTGTGGTGGGCATTGTCTAAAGAAACTATTTCAGTAGTATGAAATATTTTCTAATGATAAAATAGGCCTTCCTCTATATAAGAGGGGGTAGGAAACCAACAAGTCAGGAGTGGAGATGACAAAAGGAAAAGTGACTATGCTGTATTTAAGTGGTTCGATAATATTGAAATGATGACTAATGGTTAAATAGTAGCTAGGAAGAAAATTTTGGCTAAAGAGAAGGATATATAGCTAAAGCGAAGATGGATTGGTTAAAGCTTAGATGAGCTTGGTTGCCAATTTCTCTTGGATATTTATAAATTTGAATATAAACAAGTGTAAGTCTACTTGTCATATCCTTGCTACTAAGCTAATAAATAGTCACATAACTTGCCACTAATCAACTGAATTGCTACTTATCAAATATTGTTAATGCATGTCGATCACTTCTTTTGTATATTGTGAAGTATAAATCTTTTAAACTAACACTTCCCCACAAATTTTAAAAAAAAATTAAGAATGAAGAAATAAGGAATAAAGGAGTTTAAGACATGCTGGATACAAACACTTTTTTGATTATGGATCTACTTTTACTCTCTATTCTCACACCTCTATACTCTTACCTCATTCTTGGAAAAACTTTCGAAATATGTGGGGGATCGTTGACTACGTAATATGTTAAAAGTCATTTTCTAATATTGACACATGTTGGGACAAGTGGATGAGAAAAAAAAAGGATTAATTATCTTGATTGAGATTATGTGACAAAAGAAAGAGATATGTGTCAAAACTAAGAGTCCATGTGGCAAAAATAAAAGTTAGGTGTCAAAACTAGTTGACAAGTGTAGGAACATTTGTCATGCATATACACTAATCTTCTTCCAATAAATAGGAGCACATTTGCTCATGCAGTCATTACTTTTTAAATAGCAATCATCATAATCATTGCTCTCATTTTCTTTTTCCCGTCATTTGTCCTTTCTTTCACTGCTCATTTTGTGTCTCATAATCTAAATTCTTATTTCTCCATTATATCCTTCCAAAACTTTTTGGGTTTAATATATAATTTTGATGATTCTTGATCCCTCTATTGTTATAGAAAAAGTCTTGTTTTATCCAAGAAAAATATTTTGCACTACTGAAATAATTTTTTAGGACAGTACCAAATATAACTCAAAGCTGTCTTGTACTATGTTTTTCTCTTTTCCATTTTGTGTTAACAATATTTTCATTATGCATTATAATTATCATATTTACCCTATCGTTACTACAACTAATAGTTCCAGAAATGCAAATTAGCCCTAACTTCTTTAATTGGTAGGAAAAAGGTGTTATTTTTCATTTTAAATTTTAATATTTTGAGCAAAAGTTCAAGGTAAACTTTTGTGTTTAAACGGTTGTGGTTACTCATAAAAAACCTTAAAAATATTTTGCTATAGCTTTATTAGCGCTAAAAAATGTGGCGACACGGCCTAGATTATTACCTAAACTTGAACTTAAACTTGTTACTTAAAGAAATTTTGAATATTTTTTTCTATTGCACTAATATTTTTTCTTGTATCAAGTGGATTCAATAGTATATTTTTTCTAACCAAAAAAAAAATTATTAAAAGTAGCTAATAAACATTTAGTGCTGAAGCTAATTTTATAAAAAAAAAATAGTTATGTATTCGGATATAAATATTGAAACTGATAATAAGTAATTGGTTGTGTAATAAAATGGTGATGATAAATATTTTTATGTTAAAGAGACAAAATATCCTTAAAATTGTTTACAAAAAACATACATTGAAAAGTCTTTTACCTGAAAATAGATAAAGGAAGGGTTATTGATACTTATATACAATTTTGCACCCTATATTATCCAAAAAAAAAAAAGAAAAGAAGCTATATCAATGATATTACAAAACATAGCAATTTTTTTATGTACAAGTTGCTACAGACAACTAAAAAAAAATTATAGAGTTCATCTCATATCCCTCCTCCCTAACGCATGTTGCCCTCATTGCTGCAGCCAGACTGCCGCCGCCGTCGATTTGCAGAAATAGTGCAAAAACAGTCAGAGATAGTGCTGAAACAATGCAGAAATAATATAGACAATAATGCGGAATTATGCAGAAACTGTGCAGAAAAATGAAAAAACGCAGAAACAGTACAAAAATCTAGAAATAGTATAGAAAACAGTGTAGAAACAGTCCAAAATAATTAAATACAGTGCATAAACTGTGAAGATACAATAAATAAAAATATGAAAAAAATAAATCTAGCCGAAAAAATACCAGATCTGACCAGAAAATAAAATAACCAACAAATACGAGATGTAGAAAATAACACCAAATTTTACTAAAAATCACCATATTTGGACGAAAAAAATATCAAATGTGAGGAATCAGGATATGGGAGGTGATGGAGGAGGATAAAATGATACGAAATATGTAAAAGCTTTCTGGAAAAGTGACTTGGTGATCGGAGTTAGTATTGGCCGAAACTTTGAGGCTAGATCTACACCGATTCCACGAGAATTTTGGAAAAATAATCGCAAAAATGGAAAAAGGGTATAGGGAGGAATTCAAAAATATATTTCTTTGTTTTTCGGCGGTGTTCCGCCTACTGAGAGGCGGCGGGTGGGAGGTGGTCAGCGGCGACAGATTGGGGTGGAGGAGGCAGAAGGGAGATAAAATAAGAGAAATGAGAGGAGGGGGCTTGTGTTTGTTATGTCTAGGATTTATATACTTTTGTTATGTTTTGTAATTAAGTCTTCATTTCCTCTACATTGTGTAATTGTCTCAAATTGTCTCTATATTCTGTAAAAAAGATCCTCAATTTGTGCTTTCGTGTAATTATTTTTTAAAAAAAAAAAAAAAATTGATGAAGGAGATGCAAATTTTATTTTGAGAATGATATAATGGATAGTCATATATACTAGGGTTAAAAAATTAAAATACTTGACAAACTAAAAGTGCTTATAAATTGAAAAATCAAATATTAGTAGCGACCAGCTTATGCTTTATGATGATGGTGCCAGCATAAATAAACCGAAAAGTTCTTATAAACCGACTTCCAGCTCATAAACTTAGCCAAACACCCACTAATATAAATAACAAGATACTACTATGAACATTATTAAAACAAGGACATTTTGTAAGCCATGTGGATCTTAAATTTTTAATTTTTTTCAATTAATATAATATAATATAATAGCATAACAATAAAACTAAACAAAGAATAATGAATAGTACTAAAGATTAAAAACTCATAGAAAATAAAGTACCTAAGCCTATTTTTACAAGTACAAAACAATACAATAAAGTTTAAAAATGACAACATACACGATATGCTACTAAAAGTTCAAACTTTGTATGAGGCGAAACTGATAGTATTTACTTATTAGGAGATAATATAAAGGGATTTTTACGTGGTATAGACATTTGTTAAGAGTTAATACAAAAAATAAACCCATTTCTCCTTTATTATATCACTTAAACATTAACTAATCCTACTAAACTTTTTATAGCCGAATTTCCTCCTGAAACATGGAGAGGTAGATGTGCCTTTTTTTAGGTTTAGGGATAATTAAGTTCCTTATCTAGATAAATAGATAGATAGATAGATATACTCTATTTTTGAAAAAAAAAACTAAGCATTTAAGTATATCATTAATCTTATTCTTGAATTAGCATTTAATCAACGCATATTCATGATATACAGTAAAAGTCATAAGGTTGGACTACATTCTTCATCTTCATTCATTTCATTAGCACTTAGTCCACTCGCTGACAAATATTTCTGCTATTTCTCCACCGCAGTACAACAAAGTTTCAAAAAATATTTGGTATGTTCATTATAATACATTATATGTTATTCATATATTATGTATGTTTTTTTCTTGCCATTTCTTTATCTGTTCTTGAACTTTTCGATGTTCTGATTTTCAGATACAATCAATATGAGATTTAAACAAGCTTGTCCAATGTTTTTGAATAAGGGGACTGGACCAGGATTTAGGCTTGACCAGTCACTGCTTCATCAACCAGATGATGATGATTTCGTGGAAAGCGTCCCGAATTTGATGAGGTTTGGTCGTAATCAAGGACATTCAACCACATCCAAAGGTGCGGTTCACCATGAATTTACACCTACTGGGATCACTAGGTCCCAAACAGAATCAAGAAATGGTTTTGGTGGCAATTATCTAAGAAGTTTATTACATGAAACTAAATTGTCTTTCAACTAAAATGCAGCCAACTTATTATTTAGGGAATGGGAAGGGATACTTAATCTAGAACAAACAGATTAACTGTATTTCAAAATCGAACTGGAGGATTCTTGCATGTCTTCCGGTTATGCTCCTGACGCCCGTATCTTGCACACGTAATTTTCGCCCTCTTGAATGGAATCTCCCACGAAGACTTGATTCTTATAGTTGGGGGGCGCCCCGGTGGTTTCCTAAAAACGGGTGGCATCACATTTTCATTTGAAATATCCATGGATATTTTCCACGAGCTTTCATCTTGAATAGGATATACAGGTACTTCATAAGTACTCACAAGGGTGGCTTTCTTGTAGTAATCTGAACAAAACTCTGTCGGTTTAATGTGGATGGAATCCAACACCGCAACAGTATGTTGATAAGTTATTTCATCAAGCTGGTACACGCGACAGGTTTATGTTTTCTCTTGAAGGCAAATAATATGTCTAACTTGTCCACGAACAACAACATACAAAAAAATCAGTAGATGATGTCATCTAGCCATATGAGTAAAACAATATTCATGAATTATTCAGCAGATATCACACAAATATCAAAGTTACTTATAGTAAATTCAAGCAATTAAAAATACTACAGACATCTATGAATTATATACTCATTTGTAAAACTAAAATATTACTTGAGAGCCCTACCGTCTACTTCTTTGACGCGATAATATATTCATTCAATACTTCTTGAAATTTACTGCCCAGAGATGTAAACGTGTCCATTGCAAATTTCCTATTTGTTGCGATCCACATCTGAAAAAGATCTTTCATATACTCCATCAAAGCCAGAACTGGCAGTCCTCTTGCCTGCTTGTTTGTAGCATTTATAAACTCCACGATATTTGACGTCATGAAAATGGTTCTTTTTGCACGAGAGTGTGCTATTGACCATCGGTTTCCTATATCAAACAAGTAATTCTTCACTCTTCTGTCAATCTTCTCTATCTCTTCCATACGACTATCAAATTCTTCTACCGTGTATGCCATTGCCAAGGAAAAAAAACATCCCTTAGTTGCTTCTGATTCTTCTTGAGCCTCACCTTAATATTGTTCCACAAATGAAAGACGCATACGCAGTGAGGTATTTTAGGGTAAACAACTGTAGTTGCATGCAATATGCTTTCATGCCTATCCGAAACCACACACATACCCTCCCTTGTTCCATATGCGTCCTTGAAATACCGGAAGAACCACTCCCATGAAGCATTATTTTCTGAATCAACAACGGCATATGCTAATGGTAGAATATGACCTAATCATACAATTAAAAAAAATATTATAGATAGGTTATAAACACTTCAACAAAAGCAGTAGTGCAGTGCACATATTTTTCATATATTACTGGGGTATAATGTACCTCTTCATACACAAATTTTAGCATGAAATAGTAAATAATCAGGCGAGTTACTAATATGCAAACAGTATCATGTACATATATTCACAAAATAGGTTGCATATTAATGAAATATGCATTGTGTATAATAACTCAGTGTCGCATGCAATAAATATTCATACGAGTAAATAATATGCAATCAGTATTCCGTACATTGATAAACGTAAATGTGATATTACCAAAATTATTTGTTGCACTATTAACTTACCCCCATCATCCAAAGTACACACTATAAGCATTGTACCCCTACGGCTCCTTAAAAAAACTGCCATCCACCACAACAACTGGTCTACAATGTTGCCATCCAAATATGAATACAGGCAATGCCACGAACACATACTTGAAAGATTCATCATCTGCCTTGTGGAGCCTTGTAACCAATCCTGGGTTGAACTTATTCAACATATATAGATAACTCAGAATTTTGTCATAGGATTTGCATGGGTCTCCCCTCAACAAGTGCATTTCCTTCTCTTTGGACCTCCACGCTTTCATGTAGTTGAGATCAACTCCATAAGTATCTTTTATTTCTTTGATTATGTCCTTTGGAGTGTAAATTGTCTTGGAATCTGAAATCCTCTCTTTAATTAAATTCCCAATCACATCATACGACGCACGCCGCTGAGAAATTAGCCTCTTCTATAGAACAGCTATGGACATCAACAAACTTCCGAATTGCGAATACTTTTGAACCGTTCAAGCTTGATGAATGAAGCATCCAACTGCACGACTTGTTAACGCAGGACAATGAGTACCTAATATTAGATCTTATACATTTGAATTAGTATATATATCTGATATATCTTGTATACATCTAATATATTATCCAGATATATAATATTAACTGTTAAACGAAAGTTAATTACTGTATCAACACAAGAAACTAGACATGTCCTTTCAGTTTAATTCTTCAATAGATACCAAATACCTTGTTGATGACGAACGATCCACACTAAAATCAAAATTTGCTCACATCGCATTGTTCTTCATCACACTCTGGAGTGTTTTCTTATCTTTATACACCTGATTTTCTTCAATCACTTTGTGTTATGGATTATCAATAACTCCTATTTCATCCAGTGGTACACCATCAATTACCTCACTAGTACCTGACGTTAACATATCAACAACATCGGGGATGTTAATATCATAAAGTCTCTCACGTTCGATAAGAGGAAAAGTATTCACAACCAGGTCAGTATTGCTTGAACCAATATCACGCAAGATTTCTTTTTTGATTATACATAGTGGATATTCACAAATCTGTCTTGATTTTTTCATCTCCACATACAATCACACACACATGTAGAATTATAATTGGTTGGTATCCATCCTCAATCAAATACTTGATATCCAATGCATACCTAGAAGTATCAACTTCTAATTGTTTGACAATTTCACCCGGAAAATACTGTACGAGCAATCTGCCGGTAAAAGCATACCATCAGCCTTGTGGTTGATAAATTTGTTATCATCAACCCACTCCCCATCATATTGAAGCAGAACCTATATATTGCTCATTGTGATATTTGGAGAGTTAACGAAGAGTTTTTCCAATGAATAGTATACCCAAAAATATCTGATTAATATTAAAAAAAAAAAAACGTAGATGTGCACGAGATTTAGTTGAAATGTAAATAGGCATGATATGCGTTGGTTGTGGAGAAGGAAAAGATATACGTATATTACAATTACCGTTTGAATTATCCCTCGCCCTACGGATATGGCTGTTACAGTTGCCGTATATTCTGCTCTTTTATTTGTTAACAATTACTACATATCTTAAGTGATTTTTACTATTTAGCATAATTTAGGCTAGCCATTGTAAAACTTGCTCAAAGGCCATTTTAGAGTAGGGCCCTTGTACTTGGGGGCTAGATATGTTGTTTTTCCTAATATAAAATACTCTAAATGTAAATTCCATCTACTATTTCAAATTAGTAAACGCCGTAGGGGGGTTTGCAAAAATATGACACGGGAAGCAATGGTTTGCCTTTTTGCCCGCGTTAAGAGATGGTTTGCAAAAATTCCCCCGTTAAGATTTAATGAAAAAAATCCGGGGTCAAGACTTCCCGTTATATTTTTCCGCTTTTCAACACTGATCCCTTCAAGTATTGGCAATAGGCAATACTTGCCGCACTTGGCCGTAAGTCTTGCCATTGACCCCTGCTCGATTTTCCAACACTTGCACGGCAAGTATTGGCAATAGACAACACTTGCTGCACTGCGTCGTAAGTCTTGGCAATTGTCAAGACTTGCCCCTTCCAGTTTTCCCTACATTCTCGCCATATAACTTGAAGTATTGGCAAAACAACACTTGCCCTTGAAGTATAGCCTATTGCCAAGACTTGCAAATTTTTTGTCTTGAAGTCTTGGCTTGTGGACTAAATAAGGGTATTTTACTAAAACATTCCTTAGCGCGGGTAATTTTGTAAACCACTCCTTATGGAAGGTATACGGTGAAATTTTTTTAACACTGTAGGCTCGTAGCCTTCTTCTTCTCTTTGGCCTTTAGCTCACAGCCACTTAGTTTTAGAAATGTAAAATTAGCCCTAACTTCTTCAATTGGTAGGAAAAAGAAAAAGAAAAGGAAAAAGAAAAAGAATGTGTGAACTGTTATTTTGAGCTGAAGGTCAAGGGAAACTTTGGAGTTTAACGGTTGTAGTTATTCCTCAAAAACTTCACAAATGCTGGCTATAGATTGATTAGCGCTCAAAACTGTGGCTACCCGGGCTAAATAGGTATTTGAACTTGTTACCTAAACAATTTTGGGTTTTTTACACAAATGTACGATTTTCTCCCTTTAATTACAAAAAAATAGCAAGATTTTTCAAATTACAAGGCATACCAATATTTTTTTTTATCACATTTCCCTCATTTGCAATTTCTATTCAAAATTCCTCCATTTCCATTATTCAGCACCCCAGCCCCACAACCCTCATCACCCCCAATCAATACACCTAAAAAACCATATCACACAGTCTGTACGGAATCGCCGGCCGCCGGCAGATCGAAAACTGCCGCATATCCACCCACAGACATACCTTCACAAGCGTCTATCCCTCTCCACTTCCTTCGACGGCGCGTTTACAACAGTCCCCAATGGCCCCGACACCGTTAATCAAAGACTCATATTGATTCTTAAATAGATCAAACCTTATTCACGAATTCAAATACCCTTTCAACAAACCCTAAAGGATAAAGCTCTGCTTTAAATGGCTTCATCGGCGCCGGCGATATTATGGTTGTTGTTCCTCATAATAAAAAATTAGCCGCTTTAAATGGCTTCGCTGGTGTCTGCGATATGACAACACAGTTTGTTATCTTGTTGTTGTTCGGAAATTATTGCTGTGGGATTTGATTAGGATTGGGTTTGACGGCGAGTTGAACTTGAGAGGTTAAAATGTATTTTCTCCAACTGCCTGCCTTTGAATAATATGGAAATGAAATAGAAGCACAAGTTTAATTACTTCTTAACAGAAACAATAGAAATAATAGAATGATACAGTTTAAAACAGAATCGATACAGTCTGAAACGAGAGTTGATACAGTTTAAAACAATCCAAAATGAGGAGTTGATACAGTTTAAAACAGTATGATACGGTCTGAGATGACATTGAAACAATCTGAAATAGTTGTTGAAACAGTCTGTTACGGTCTAAAACGGGAGTTGATACAGTTTAAAACAGTATGATACAGTCTGAAACGGAGTTGATACAGTCTGAAACGGGACTTGATACAGTTTAAAACAATATGATACAGTCTGAAAACAGAGGTGATACAGTCTGAAACGGGAGTTGATACGGTGCTGCAGAAACAGTTGAAACTGTGCAGAAACACTTAGATACGGTGCTGCAGAAACAGTTGAAACGGTGCGGAAATAGTTAGATACGGTGCTGCAGAAACAGTTAAAACGGTGAAGAAACAGTTGAAACGGTGCAGAAACAGTTAGATAGGGTGTTGCAGAAACAGTTGAAACGGTGCAGAAACAGTTAGATACGGTGCAGAAATAGTGAGATTCAACGAGATACATTGAGGATGGATGAGGAAAAGTGAAATTAAGGAAAATGAGAGGAGTAAAAGTGAAATTGAGGGAAAATTGTGGGAGGAAAAGTGAAATAGGGGAAAATGGGAGGAGCAAAAGTGATAGTGGGAGAAATAGAAGGAAGAATGTAAGGGTTTGGTATGTTATGGGAAAATATTGCTATGTTTTTGCTATGTTTGTAATTATCTTGTGTTTTCCTCTATATAGGGTAATTTTACTAAAATGTTGCTATGTTTGGTAATTGAGCTCTAAAACTTATACTTTTATGTAAAAATTGAACACTTTCACCATTCCACTAACATATTCCATTGTATAAAGAGGGTTTAATAATGGGTATGTAATCAAAAGACCTCATTTTGAAAAATATTGTGTTTGGGTTAGTTGATTAACCGCAGCGGATAAGCATTAAGTGCTGAACAATACTTTTAAGTGAAGTTGATTTTATGAACAAACAATTATATGTTTAGATATAAGTGCTGCAATTGATACTAATAATTAATATGTGTGTTTGTTGAATGTGTTGATAAGTACTTTTTATGTTAAAATAACTAAAATGTTCTTAAATTTGTTTAAAAAAATATGTACTATGAGCCTGTTTGGGTGGGCTTTTAAGGAGCTTTTTTTAAGTGGCTTTTAAGTCAAAAAGTGACTTAAAAGTCTAAAAAAAATTAAGTTACCAAACATATATTAATGGGCTTATAAGCTTATAAGTCACTTTTAAGCCCACCCAAACAGGCTCTATAAAGTGTTTTACATGGAAAAAAGATATATTCGACGAAAACATAATGACGATGGACATGTTTTTTTTTTTTTTTTTTGGTAGAATGGTGTTTCATGGAATAAAATATTTTAGTGTTAATATTTGTTCAAATTAAAAATGTGTATAAGCTGAAAAATTATAAATTGAGAGTAAGCTACCTGAATCTTAGTTTTTATTCTAATTCGAATACAAATAGGAAAAAACTAGTATCATCTTTGGTGTTTGGATATAGTAGGAGGAGGAGCTAAGGAGAGAGAGAGAGAGAGAGAGAGAGAGAGAGAGAGTTGAAATGGGGGTTTCTTCAGCTCCTCTTTCTCACACTTTCTACATACATCCATTCCCTTCTTCTTCTTCTTCTTGTTGTTCAAAAACATTAATTAAGCCTTTTGCTCGATTGTGGCATCACTCTTTCTCCCTCAAAAAGCAGTGCCAACTCCCTAATAACTTTGCTCTCATCAAACCACGTTCCTCTCTCTCATTTCAAGACCAGGTTCTTTTTCTTTCTCTCTCAATCTTTTAATAGTCTTTCCATACATTGTATTGTTTGGATAGATTGCAATTTCAAGAATTAACTTATAATATTGCTAAAGTAAAGTAGGGTACGTCCTAGAGTTAGTAAATTTAAGGGTAAAATATGAATTTTTAAAATAATAAGTACAGGCAATTTGAGAAAAAAAATAAGGTAATCAGTTGTTACATAAAATGGCATTTAACAGTTTGTTTGGATGGTTGTTATATATCGTTTCTTAGTGTATTGTATTGTATTTTACTATATTGTTTTGTGAGTACAACGTTTCGATAGATTATTGTTTCCTGTTGTTCCGTTATACCACACACTAGCAATTTGAAGAATTAACTCACAATATTGCAAAATTAAAGTAGGGTATGGGGTAGAGTTAGCAGGTTAAAGGGTAAAATAAGATTTTTTTTTTAAATAACGACAGTATGAGGAAAAAAAGTAACAACGACGGATTTAACAAGACAATATAATGAAACTTAATTTGATGGTTTTACTTTTGTGTTTTGTTGGTTACATTGGAAATTTATTTCAGATGTTTTCATAATCTCATTGAGAATCAAGATCAAGCATAGGAAATTAGCTAGTGCTAATATTATTATCATATTTCTCATCAAAGGATTTTGCTTGTCCTAATATATTACTGCTGTAAAACTGATGAAATAACTTATTTATTGTAGACGAGTGATGACGAGGATAGCCTTAATGAATCAAAAGATGATAAAATTTCATCCCTCATGCAAGTTTACAAGGAGGCCATCCTAGTTGGAGATGTAAAGGCTGTATATCAAATTGAGGCCGTCATATCTGCCGTGGTAAAGGAGAGAGATGACTTGGCCCAAAAAGTATCATCCTTATCAGCAGAGGTAGATTCTGGAAAGGAAAAATATATCCGCTTACAAGCCGATTTTGATAATTTTAGGAAAAGATATGAGAATGAGAGACTAACAACCAGGACCAATGCTCAAGGGGAAGTAATTGAGAGCCTCTTGCCCCTTGTTGATAATTTTGAGAGAGCTAAGAGACAGATCAAGCTAGAAACTGACAAGGAAAAGAAAATCGATGCTAGTTACCAGGGAATATACAAACAATTTGTGGAAATAATGAGGAGCTTGCGTGTGGCTGCTGTTCCGACTGTTGGCAAGCCATTTGATCCCTCGGTAAGAAATTTCGAGCAAATACTAGTATCTTTTTACTTCTGCTATAATAATATTCTTGGGCAGCACATCCCCCAAGTATACATATCTAGTCTGAAATGGTTGCACCACACAGTAAATACCTTACTTGAAAATAAATTCGGAGGTTTTTATATTACATTATGTTCTATAGAATCGTTCTTGTTCGCGTTTCTAATCAGTAAACTGGGTTCCAACAAGAGCCTACAATGGAGACTTATCAACTAGTTATAAATTAGCACATGCCTTACATTTACTTGAGTAATATGAACTACTTAGGTACTTCTTCTAATTTTAATTGTGATTTGATTATTTGGAATAGTTTATGAAGTTGGTCATGTCATACATAGACTCCAGAAGCAGCTTATAGGTGTTGCAATATGATGACCAGAGATGCTAGCAGCTGACATGGTAAAATCATATGAGGAGGTTGTCTTAATGTAGATTTAACTGAAAAAAATACAAAATGTAAACAAAGGATCCATATACACTTATCCATTATAGTCATGTACGAGTTTCCAAAAAGGGTCATAATGTGCTAGGATACCCAACTCATTGCCGTAAAACTTTTTGGATTGGATACACAGGTTTTTTGCATAGTATCATAGACAAATTTTGGTGAGCTCGTCTTCACAACTTCTTTGAGTTTTCATGTTCCATCACTCACGGCTTCTTTCTTTCAACTCAGCCCATGGGACTGCTCAAGGTTTCACACTCCACCCCCCCCCCCCCCCCCCAAACCACATCTTTCTCTCCCAGTTCTGTTCATCAAGCCATTGATATTGCATTTTTTTGTTTTCTAACTAAGAAACTTCATGAAAACTACACTAATTGGGTGCGTAATATGTACAATAAAAAGATTTCATCCTCCATTCCTTTAAACTGGCAAGGATTGTACAAAATCAATTATGGAGTTTACATCATCATAAAAAGACAATTTACACAATGATTTGAACAACTGGAAAACCCTATACTTGAAACAAAAATTGCTTGTACTTGTATCCTCAAACTATCTTGCTCGGATTCTCCGAAAATGTCGCTGGTGCGTGTCAGATCCTCCAAAATATATGTATTTTTTAAAATAACAGTTGCGGCAGCATTTTTGAGGATCCAAGTGACATAGTCGTCAAAGCACCTATATTTCCTTTCCTTCCACGCAACCCAAAAGATGCAGGCAGGAACTGTTCTCCATGCAGTTCTCTTCCTTTTCTCTATTCTCTGTCCTCGCCAACTGTCAACATCTACTCTATTTGTCCTTGGTTATAACCACTGCATCCTGAATATGTTATGGAAGATATCCCAAATGGCTTAACATAATCGTTTTGCAGTAGGAGATGTGCTGGTATCTCACAGTCTGTATAACAAATATAACATCTATTAGGAATGTTGATACCTTTCATCTGCAGATTATTAAGTGATAAGAAAATGAACCTTAAGCATAGCTCAATCTCAAATGCTAGCGTGAAGATTGTCAAGACCATATAAAGAGTCCAAGAATTGCGTAAGAGAAGAGACGTCGCAAGTAACAATAGCGCAAAAGCAGGCGGCGGAGATCCGCAAAGGTAACCGGATGCCTGGGGCTTAGGACAAGGGGCGTCCGGAGTCTCTTAAGAAAGGACAAAGACTAATTAATATCATGTTTACACCGATCTCTCAATTAATCCACCGATACGAGACACAACCCCACCACAGGCCTGCGACGAGACATCTAGAGCGTGAACAATATAAGATGAGGGCGTTACATCTGGTATACAATGAATTGGGCTGGGCCTAGCACTGATACCATGAAAAGAAAATGAACCTTGGGCCTAACTCAATCCTAAAAGCTAGCTCAAGAGTTAATGATTGCCCACTATTTAAAGAGTTCAAATCTCCTTCAACCCGCCGATGTGGGACTCAGCATTAAGTGTCATGCAAGCCTCATGAGTGGTCATCTGTTGAAAACATGCTGCCCTGGGGGAGCTATTGATTCCATATCAGTGTCCAAGAGATACTTTCCTCCTCCTTCTATCCCCTGTCCCCAATACAATGCTGTTTAAAACCATGTACCATGATTACTCACTATATTTCTTCAGCACTAGGTCCCTACCATAAAAAGTCTGCTTCCCGTCGTTGGGGTTCATCCCTTCCATTACATTCACTAGGTGTGCAACAGTGTCTACTTCCCAATAAAAGCACCTCTTCTGATTTCTGAAATTCATGTTCCATCTCTCTAGTTTTGCAATCAACTAAGTGGCCACTTGATTCAGTACTAAAGTGACAAATCAAGGGAAAAAAACCTCTCTTAAGGGTTCATGCCCAAACAACTTATCTTGTGAGAACTTGGTTCTCCTACCATCTCCAATATCAAGGTGCACCAACTGTTTGACTTCCTCCTAATTTCTGTGAGTGTGTTTCCATATGGTAATTTCAAATGACGTTGAAACTGGGTTCTTTCACCGGCTCATTACTGTTGCCATATTTGAATTCGATAACTTCTTTTCATAGACCGCCATGTTATGCAAGTTTTAAACACCCAAACAACCCCAAGCTTTAAGTATAATGACAGTGGACCACTTAACAAAGTGGAAGCTTCATGTTTCTTCCCCTAAGTAATTGTTCAATCTAACCAGTTGTTCCTTACGTGTGAGATATAGAGAACTCCTAATTTGCTTATAGGCAAAAGATAGGAGTAGAAATAAAAGATTTAAATGGCCGACCTCAACTAATTCGAAATAAAAGTATTGGTTGGTGTTGTTTTTGACTCTTGGAGTACCCTTTGTACGCTTCTGTTAAATTTATGAAATTCGAATCTTCATATAGTGTACCTTTTTTTTTTTTTTTTGGGGTAACATTCATACATTCATGGGTGTTCATCTCTATCCGTGCTTCTTGGGCATCATTCTCCGACTTTTATGCTGAAAATGGCTCAGTCATTTGCATTTAAGTTTTTGTCTCATGATCGCTGATGCAATTACGTGATAGTTAATGTAGAAATTTTTTTCTCTTTATGAGAAATTGAAGAATGCTGCTAAGTTAAGATAAAGGTTTTGCTAGGTGCACATTATCAGAAAGTTGGCTGTTCCACTTTCCATAAATTACGAAGATAAAAATGCCAACTTGGCATGTTTGAATGACCCCCAAATAGATGCCTTAGGTTTTGAATGTTAAAGGTTTATGACATATTTAGTAAAGTTTGTATGAGGATTCTTATTTCGATTTGTTTGTTGCTGTAAGACCAGTGACATCGAAAGCTGTACCTTTTGAGTGCTTGAGAAGATACTTTGAGCCATAAATGATGTTCTTTTTCTCCCCTACAAAACAGATCTAGTATGAGTATTATTTACGTGTACCAAAGCTCACATAGCACAGGTATTAGGACAAGAGCCTAAAATTATTGTACTCAAATAATAAGGTAAAGTGGTGATACCTATAACTTCTTAATGAACTTGAACTTTTATCAGTATATAAGCTTTTCCGTTATTACCTTTCAGGTGTAGAATGAAAAAAAAAAAAAAAGAAGAGAAGAAGGTTAACTTGAAGAAGTAAGGAGTTTTTTTAGCAAAAGATATAATAAACTTCTTAAAGAAAATGAATTTGTGAATGTTTAACACAAGTCTAAATCTTAATCAGAAACTTCTTAATAGCGTTCAACAAACTATACAGAATATGCTCTGTGAAGAAACTAGAGCTAGTGCTTTCAGCAGCAGGATTTGCTTGCTAAACTTTTGTAGATTACAATTCAATTGCCGGTCCATTTTCAAGACAAAATTTTCAGCAACATTAGTTACTAAAGTTTTTAACTACTATCTTTTTGTTGAAAGCGTTGAGAGAGAAAGTGAATCTGTGGTTTACCATTCTTTGACATCTGTTTTTTGTTGCTATTCCTCTGAGCTCTTCTTTAGTGTTTGCTGAGTTAGCCTCTTCAAAGTAGAACATTTCTAAGATATTTGCTTTTCGTTGAGCTAACTGAAACTAGAAAATGAGGTTAGCGGGGCGGATAACGAAATGGGGAAAGCAGAGTAAGATAAGAAAAGGAGGAAAAAGTATCCAAGAAGGATCTGAAACTATTCAAATTCTCACGTTAATGCAATTCGTTTTCTCCTTCACATATTCTTTATCCTTGATATTTATAGAGCAACCTTTCCCTTTGCTTGAAGATATGAGTTGGAGTTGTTTCTTTTATTTTCAGCTAGTACAGACCTAAACCTAATATGTTTCTGTGAGTTGTCAATTGCATTGTCTGGAATTTTGCTGCAATGAGAAAATATTTGATGATGAGCTAATTGAACACGAGTTGATGGGGACAGTGAAAGCAATCTATAGCGATGTAATGTGTTTCATTGCAGATTGGCTGCACAGTTCACACAGTCTTTGTTTCTGGGAGTAATAACTTTGACTATGACATCTACCTCATAGCAAAGCTTCCTCTTCTCGACTTTGGATTGTTTCAATTTATTTATTTATTTTATTATTATTATTATTATTATTATTATTATTATTATTATTATTATTATTTTGGGTGGTGCGGTGTGATTGCTGGTAGTATTCATGTTACATACAGTCTTCATCCTGTAGTGTCTTACTAACTACTTTTCACTGATACAGCTACATGAAGCTATTTCTCGCGAGGAATCTCAGGAATTTAATGACGGAATAATAATTGAAGAATTTCGCCGTGGGTTTTTACTTGGAGACCGCCTGCTAAGGCCCGCAACGGTTAAGGTTTCATCAGGACCTGGTAAAAGGATACCCTCTTCAGTCGCACAGAAGTCCACTGGGCACCCAGCAGCAACAAGCCAGAGTTGATGAACGGTAGTTCAATTTCACAGGGGTGGATTCAATGCTTTGAAGAGTGAAGACTAATTCCATTCAGACAGATGGATTCAAATCCTTTGTTCTTGGCAATCCTCATATATGTAGTAACTAGCATATACAATCATCTATTCCTAATTCTATTTTTTCCTATTAGGCAATGAGAAAGAAGGGAATACTTCTTGTCAATCTTTCGAGTTTCAATCCGGTTGTCGAAGGTAATGTGCTAGTTGCTGTTGGGGAAAAGGGCTGCGAACTCTTCTCTTTTGCTTTATTTAAACATTTACTTCCCTAACCGGTTCATATTTTGAGAGATTGCAAGGAAAGATGTTGCTGAAGTTTTGGTCTGAAGACATTTTTGTACCAGCATAAGTGAGATTAAACAGCATCAGAGAGAAGTCATAGCCTTAAAAGAGAAGTACTTTGTACTTGAACTTATGGACCAGAATAGAATGAAATGGATAGTTGATTTTAACTAAATTGCCTTGAGACGTGGTAAATTGTTTGACTTATTCCTGTATATACTAGTAGTTTCTCGAGACGTCCATAGCGCGAGCTAGCTTTCTTTTAATTCTATCAGCTTGCTGCCGTTCTATCTTTCCGCCCTTCATTTTTCACTTCTCCTTCATCGTCTTACATGATTGATCTATGTCTTCAGCAGATAAAAATGATAAGACTGTGGTGGGAAGGACACATGTATCATTCCTAGCTCGTCCGAGCAATGATGCTTGCCGAAACGCATAGAAAATCGAAAAAGTTAAAGTGATTAAACACCGAACCCAAGAGGATTGAAAGGAAGACATAAGGTAAACGGGGAGGAAGTAGAAAAATCCATTTGATTCAACATTGGGTGATACCGCTCAATTTACAGAATATGAGCTAATAGGGTCCTAAGGAACAAATTGACTGATTGCTCCTGCAGAGATTTCCTCACAAGAACACACGATTGAAAGAGATAAGATGAAGAGATATTATTTAACTGAAAAGCCAACTAAATGAATGAAGTGTACAACTGTTATTCTTCCACCTTATTTGTATAAGATTGGGAAGTTAGTTAGTTAACTAACTTTCGGAAGACTGAGAAATCTGGAAGGGTCATGTGCAGTCCACGTGACCTCTGCTATTAACAACTAACTAAGCTGACATGGATTTCTTATTAATAGCTGATGCAGCCCAAATTGAGGCTAAGCACCAACCATCAAAAACAAAGATCGAAGAGTTCATAAGATGCAAGATCAAGAGCTTCAAGAGCTTCGGTGATGGGAAGATGATGCCATCCAAATTAGCCTTAAGATCATTCACTCGGAGTCAAGTTAAAGAGATCCAAAACGTTCACATACACTTGGTTTGGAAGAGCTGTAAAAACGGAGGCTTCGGGGAGATGTTGAACGCCATGCACTTGAGTGCATTGGTTGTAGGCGAAGCGCCTACTTTTGGATCAGCCTCTGGATTGGCACCAGGCAGAGCCGCCTCTACAAACCAGGCGGACCGCGCACTCTCTAGTACAGTGCACCAGACGGGACGCCTACTTTGTTATGTTTTGGAGGGAAATTTGACGTGTATACCCTATTTTAGCCCTACGTGGCTTGAATTGTTTTTACCCCTCTTGTGGGCTTTTAGACATTTCATTTAGAAGTGTGAGAAACCTATAAATACCACACTTAGTCATTTCATTTGATTAGCTAGTTTTGAACATTGAGAATAGAAGATTAAAAGAGAGGCATTGCCTTCTTTGAAGAAGCTTGAAGCTTTATGTATCCCTTATACTTGGAAATCCATGGAAATCATCCTAGTATGATTCCTTGAATTGGTTCGAGTCTCTCTTTCTCCCTTGGAATCAATCTACATTGGTGAGTTTGATTCTTTCTTTTCTTCTTATTTCTTGCCTCCCCAATCTTTATTTCTTGTGATCTTGTGATTACTTGCTTCCGCGTCTAGTTTAGTTGCTTCCGCTAGTATACCCTACATCAGTTTGGTATCAAAGCACGGATAGGTTTTGTTTCTACAAACCCTCGATCGTGCCATGTTATCTTTGTATTTGTTGTTTTGGTGTTCTTGATATTCTTCGTAAAGAAAAAGAAACAAAAAGTGAAAAATTGAAAATTACAAAAAAAAAAAACAAAACAAAGAACTTATCGGATTTGATTTCCCGTTCATTGAAAATCATTGGAGATTTTTCTATATCGTATTCCCGTTCTTTTGTACCAAAAAATCATGATTTTGTGTTGTGAATCAAAATTTGAAGATTCAAAAATCCCAATTTCTTGAAACCCTAGAAAATTTTGTTCAAAATCAAAAATCCAACTTGTTGTTGATTGTTTGGGTGTAAATTGAAACCGTTGGGAATTTGGGTGCAAAACGAACCAAAACACGTTTTGGCGAAGCTGCAGAAAGTTGCAGTAGACGGAACCCCCACTGTACCAGGCGGACCGCCTACTCTGGTGCACCCTCTCTGGATTCTCACTAGGTGGACCGCCCCTTTTACATAGGCGGGGGGCGCCCACT
Source organism: Petunia axillaris subsp. axillaris (assembly GCA_029990575.1). Lineage (NCBI taxonomy): Eukaryota > Viridiplantae > Streptophyta > Magnoliopsida > Solanales > Solanaceae > Petunia > Petunia axillaris. Next base: position 1,639,648 of record JARKNS010000001.1, on the reverse strand, counting down.
CCTGAAGGGTTTCCGGGGTAGTTTATTTCTTAAGTTTTCGCTTGTTCTTTGCCTCAGGGCTTCTTGATTAGTATTTCTTGGGTAATTGTCCTTCTCTATTGACACTAACTCTAGAGCGTATTAGGCTAACTTGTGCGAATTGGAAACTTGATTCCAAGAAGACTCGTAGAAAATTCTTTGGCTTCAAGTCACTTAAATAGCCGTCCGTCCATTGAGTCCCATTAACTCCATTCCGAACCAATACTTGGACATACTAGTTGTGATCACCGTAGTTTCTAAGAGATTAAGGCCTTGCCCTTGAGTGTTCATATATTGAGTGATACACGTGAGGGAGTGAGTTTGTGAGGTTCTTTTCTCTTATTATTGCAACTATGTCGGATGATGATTGTGGAGGTTATGACTCGTGTGGGGATGATACGAGTTGCTATGATGATGATGGAGACTATGGTTCCTATGTTGATGATGATGGGTATTGCTATGATGATTTGGGAAACCATGGCTCCTATGGTGATGAAGTGGGTTACTATGATGATCGTGAGACTCAAGAAAACTATGAAGCTTGTGAAGATGAATGTGAAAACTCTTATGCTTCTAGTCAAGAAGTCAAAGATAGTGACGCTTCAAGGTATAATGTTCCTACTTACTCTTCTTGTGATGAATTTGAAAATATTGATAGTGACATAGAGAGAATTGATGACGAGGTTGATTATACAAATGTATCGTTTGCATCTTCTCTTGGTGTTTCTACAAATACACAAGGGAGTAGTAGAGGTCATTCCATTAGTTTGGGAGGAGGTGGTGGTTGTTCCATGGGAAAGGGAAGGTTTACATCTTCCACTTGTGCTAAAGGGCTCTATGCTCCTAATTCCTATGTGAAGAGTGACTTGAGAAAAGGTGTTGCTCTTGCTACAAAAGGCTTGTATTGTTCTATCAATGCCGTGAGGGGTACGGGTAGTTGTAGTAGGAGTAGTGCTATTGGCTATGGAACCAAGAAGAGAGGATCTGATGGGTTCCATGGTGAGACTTCTTCCTCGATTTTCAACAACGCATCTAATGTTGGAAGAGTGACGGGAAGTGGAAGTTACTCTAGCAATGTTGCTAGTAGAGGAGGGATAAGGGAGACCCAAGTTGATGGTGTTCCTACTCTTAGGCATTCAAGTCCTTGCTTGGATGTATTTCTACAATACTTGGGTAGACGTATGTTCGTTGTTGAGGTAAATGGGTATGAGGGAAACTTGCTCAAAATTGGGGAGACCGATGCCAATTGCATTAGCACCTCTTTAGTTGATAGGCTAAGGATATCATGACGTGAGCTAGAACATCCTTATGAGTATAATGGAGTGTGGGTTTCCAAGGAAGCTCGAGTGTTCATATCTCATAGAAATTATGAGAGTTATGTTTGGTGTGATGTGTATCCCATGCGACATATTGATATATGGCTAGGTGAGCCATGGTTGCTTGACAAGAAGGTGCGATATAATATTATGAATGATGCGTATTTTGTGGGCATAGGTCAAAAGGTCTATCACTTTACACCTTGTCGGGCAAAAGACAAGTTGCCTACTTGTGCATATTCTTTGGCTATTCAAAAGAGCAAGGAGCAATAACTTCATTCCATGGTTGAAATGGTGCAGTCAAGAAGTCCTACAATTATAATAAACGGTGGGACAAATGCAAGTAAAGGGTTGACAAGTGTCAACAAGGTGAGCCCGAAACCACAAGATTCAAAATCAAGTAGTTCACCAACAAAGAAAAAGGATACATCAAGTGATGATTCTCTAAGTCCTAGATTCCGGGTTGATGTAAAGAGTCCACCTACTCCGGCTATGGGTATTCTTGGACCTCGTCCCAACTCGCCCGAATATGAGAGACAAAAGATTGAGAGGAGTAAGGGAGTGGCCAGAGACAACTCTCGAGTGGAAAAATGAGTGGTTGTGTTGAGTGATGTGAGTGGGTTGTCACTACTCGAATCTACATCCGACCTTGAAAAGAAAATGAGGGAGAAGAAAGAGGGAAAAGGAATCATAGAGAGTGAGGGCACCCCTTATTCTAATACTAACTCTTTATCTTCTTCATCTACTCGTGTTACTTCTTGAGTAAGTATTCTTGGAGGCAAACCGATGGAGTCTAAATCATGTTCCAAAGCGAAAATGCAAGGTGAAGAAGATTTCCATTGTGAGTTACAAGGTGGAGGGACTGGCAATGATACTTCAAGTGCTTTGAGTGAGCAAGATGGCAACTAAAGTATAAGTATTAGTTCTTCTTTCCATGAGCATGTTACTTCCTTGTCTTGTGATAGTGATTGTGAAAACTCCATGCTAGTTGTTGATTTGTATGATTATAATGTGTTAGCAACTAGTGTAGAGTCTATTTGTCAACTTGTGTATGCATGTGAACCATTAGTTGAGAGGGATGATAGGTCACATCATGATGTGAGCCCGTTGTTCAATAAACCTCTCTTTAGTGAAGAAGTTGTAGTTGACCTTGTTTGTGAACCTTGTTATGACACCCCACCTATATTTGATAAATGAGAAGATGAATTAAATGAATATTCTATTCTTCCATTTGATTGCTTATTTGATAATGGTGGCCTCATGTGTTGTAGTAGGGATGATCATAGCCTTGAGGAGTCTCTAGTGAAGAAGGTGGATAGGATTGTATTCAATGACTCCTCAAGTGTAGATGTTGGCTCTAGTTTGGGTATCCCACCTTTATTGAGTAGTGATCTTGAGAAGTGTGCCTACACTAATCCTTTGTTTGAAGGCACCTTCAACGGAAGTGGTGAGTTGTATCAAGCTAGAGTAGAGAATGAGTTAGAACCTCCATGGATTAGAAAGCTTAACTCTATAGACAATCCATTGTTTGAAACTCTAAGTGAGATGAGAGATCTTGGTCTTGATTGTGATGGTCCATCTTCTAGTAGTCCTAATCTTGAATGTGTGGGCTATAATGATGAAGGAGCTATTATGGGGACCTTCCTTGGGAGTTTATCTAGTGAGGAGGATTGTCTTGGGGAACAATGTGGAGGTGAGGAGGTACGTCTTGGTGTGTGTAAGAGTGCTTCCAAGAAGGAGAATGGAGTATTTGATGTTAGTTGTCAATTGAACTATTTTGCTTACTCCATTCCATATATTGATCACACTTTGAGTGTTGAGCATGCCAAAGCCAATGTGTCACATTTTGATAATATTGATTTGAAGGCTTCGTATGTTGGTCATAAGCTTAGGGGTCATAGGTAATTTGATTACTATGTCTTGCATGTTCCATGTCCTATTGATCTCTTTACTTGTTCTTGTGTTGAATACAATTTTTTTTTGAGTCAGGTACTTGTTGTTTCCTTTGGAGACATGAGCTTTTTTATAGTTATTGATGCTTGGCTCTATCATAAGAGTGTGTTTTCCACACTTTTGGTACTAACCTACTCTTGTAGTGGGAAGTTTTGGTGGTGTTTGCCGTTGCTATTAGGTCTTGATGGATTGATTTTGAGGACGAAATACTTTCAAGAAGGGGAGGATGATGCCGCCCAAATTGAGACTAAGCACCAACCACCAAGAACCAAGCTTGAAGGGTTCATAGGATGCAAGATCAAGAGCTTCAAGAGCTTCGGTGATGGAAAGATGATGCCATCCCAGTTTCCTCAAGATCATTTACTCGGAGTCAAGCTAAAGAGATCCAAAGTGTTCACATACACTTGGTTTGGAAGAGCTTTGAAGGCGGAGGCTTCGGGGAGTTGAAGGCCATGCGCTTGAGTGCATTGGTTGTCCCAGCACTGGGCGGACCGCCCAATGCACTAGGCGGAGCGCCTACTTTTTTATCAGCCTTTGGATTGGCACTAGGCGGAGCAGCCTCTGCAAACCAGGCGGACCACCCACTCTCTAGTATAGTGCACCAGGCACAACGCCTAGTACACCAGACGGGGCACCTACTTTGCTATGTTTTGGATGGGAATTTGACGTGTATTCCCTATTTTAGCCCTACGTGGCTTGTATTGTTTTTACCCCTCTTGTGGGCTTTTAGACATTTCATTAAGAAGTGTGGAAAGCCTATAAATACCACACTTAGTCATTTCATTTGATTAGCTAGTTTTGAATATTGAGAATAGAAGATTGAAAGAGAGGCATTGCCTTCTTTGAAGAAGCTTGAAGTTTCATGTATCCCTTAAACTTGGAATCCATGGGAATCATCCTTGAATTGGTTCGAGTCTCTCTTTCTTCCTTAGAATCAATCTACATTGGTGAGTTTGATTCCTTCTTTTCTTCTTATTTTTGCCTCCCCAATCCTTATTTCTTGTGATCTTGTGATTACTTGCTTCCACGTCTAGTTTCGTTGCTTCCGCTAGTTTACCCTACATCAATAACTAACAACATCTAATTAAAACTAACTAAGAAGCTAAACAAATTGGATCATATCAACTACCCCCTCCCCTTTCAAAATATCCTCGTTCTCAAGGATCAGTAAGTGAAATGTTGGGAAACTTCTTTTGCAAATCCTGATAATATTCGCATGTAGTGTCTTCTTCAGCTGCATTTACCAATTTAGCAAAGAGTTGAGTAGTAGGCCTGCCATGTTTTAGGGAACAGTCTTCTAGCCAGAATGGCCTCTTCAAGGACAAAATGGCCAGATCCTGAATGAACGACAGGTAGTGTAGGAATGGCAATGTGAGAGACCAACTTCTGCTTTAATTGTCAGACAAGGAAAGTGCGGTGAAGATTAGTGTGGGGAGGCAGAGCTAGAGTGTAAGCTACACTTCCTACTCTGGCTATAATCTGAAAAAGCCAAAGTATTTGGCTGAGAGCTTCTAAAATTGAATGATCCTTCAAAGAATGTTGCCTGTAAGGTTGAAGCCTAATAAACAATCCCCCACAAAAAATTTCTTGTAAGTTCTTCTCTTGTCAGCTTGGGATTTCATCTTGTTCTGAGCTCTCTCCAGCTGAGTTTTCAGCAACCTCAATGTGGCTTCCATATCATGTAGACTTCTATCCACCATGTGTAGTTGAGAATCAAAGGGCATGTTGGGTAACAAAGGAGGGGGTGTGAAACGAACCAAACCACGTAGAAGCAACATAAAGGAACGGAAGCGATAAAGTAAACACAACAACAAGAAAATAGGGACGGAGAAGGACAAAAATAGAAGAAAGAAAGGATATTCGATTCAAACACGATTGAATATCCAAGAGAGAGAAAGAAACTTGAACCTATCGAGGATCCATACAAGGATGATATCCACTCGGCTCCAAGTAAAGGAGTCTGTGAAGCCTCGGGTTTTCACAAGATAGGCTCGGCCTAATCTATCTCTATCCTCAATCAAAAACTAACTCATGAAATGAAAGACTAAGAAAGGCTTATATAGTTTTCCCATACATGAGTGTAAAATGACTAAAAGTCCCTAAGCCTAATAAATGGACAAAATGCCCCTGAATCTAATTTTGGAACACTGCTGATCAATCCTTCATCGCGATCGCGCATGGTAGGGACGCGATCGCGTGGAACACTTTGAGGATCCATCGCGATCGCGTGGAACACTTCGCGATCGCACAGTGTATTTCTTTTCATGACTTCCAGCAAGCTCGCAACTTGTCTTTTGACCTTCTTTGACTTGAATCCTGGTTTCCAAGCTCTCTTTGAAGCGTTTTAAGTCCCGTATGTTGAGCGTAAGCTTCCCACGGCTTTGGATACCAATCCGGATTGTATCATTCTCCCCTTCTTAAAAGGATTTCGTCCTCGAAATCAAGCCAACAAAACCTACAAGCAAGGCAAAGACAACAAACTTCCTACTCCAAGAGTAGGTCAGTGCCCAAGAGTGTGGAAAACACACTCTTATGGTAGAGCCAAGCATCAATATCAATTAAAAAGCTTATGTCCCTAGAGGAAACAATAAATTCTTGGTTCAACAAGGAAGTGCATCCAATAGTAGAATAAGCAAAGAGATCAATAGGATATGGAACGTGCAAGATATAACAATCAAATTCCCTATGACCCTTAAGCGTATGACCAACACACCAAACCTTCAAATCAATATTATCACAATGTGACACATTGACTTTGGTATGCTTAACATTCAAGGTGTGATCAACATAGGGAATGGAACACTCAAAATAGTTAAAGCAACAACTAGCATCAAAGACTCCACTCCCCTTCTTAAGAGCACTCTCACACACGCCAAGAGATAGTTTCTCGTCTCCCAAACCACCTCCAAGATAATCCGCCTCACTAGACAAGCTCCCAAGAGAGGTCTCAAACAAGGGATTATCTATAGAGTTAAGCTTCCCATACCATGGAGGTTCAAGCTCACACTTTCCTCTAGTTGAATGCACATCACCACATCTTTCAAAGTCCCCTTCAAACATAGGGTTACTGAAGAAAAGTTCACCACCCATCAAAGGTGAGGCATCCAAAATAGAATCATCATCGACACTTGAGGAGTCAACGAATACAATTCGATCCATCTCATCCACTAGGGACTCCTCATGGTCACTATCAACCTCACTACAATACATAGATCCACCATAGGTAATGATATCCATAAGGGTATGATCATACAACTCATCTTTCCCTTTATCAAAGATTGGTGGGGTGTCATAACAAGGATCACAAGTAAGGTCAACTACAACATCTTCACTAAAGAGAGATTCAATGAAAATCGAGCTCACATCATGATGTGGCTTTTCAACCCTCTCAACTAGTGGTTCACATTCACACACAAGTTGACCATTTGACTCTACACTAGTTGCAGACAGATTGTAATCATACAAATCACCAACTAGCATAGAGTTTTCACAAACAATATCACAAGACAAGGAAGCATCATGCTCATGGGAAGAAGGACTAACACATACCTTTGAGTGGCCATCTTGCTCACTCAATGCACTTGAAGTGTCATGGGCAGTTCCTCCAACTTGAAGCTCACATTCTAGATCTTTTTCACCATGCCTTTCCACATTGGAACATGATTGAAGCTCCATTGGTTGGCCTTCAAAAATACATAACACAAGAGCTCACACAAGTAGAAGAAAAAGATAAAGGGTTAGGGTTAGAATAAGGGGTGTCCTCACTCTCAATGATTCTTTTTCCCTCTTTCTTTTCCCTCATTTTCTTTTCAAGGTCAGGTGTAGATTCGGGTGGTGACATCCCACTCACATCACTCAACACATCCTCTCCTTTTTCCACTCGAGGAATGTCACCGGTCACTCCCTTACTCCTCTCAATCTTTTGTCTCTCAAATTCGGGTGAATTGGGACGAGGCCCAAGAATACCCATAGCCGGAGTAGGTGGACTTTTAACATCAACCCGGAATCTAGGACTTAGAGACTCATCATTTGAAGTCTCCTTCTTCGTTGTTGGTGAACCACTTGTCCTTGAAGCTTGTGGATTCGGGTTCACCTTGTTGACACTTGTCAACTCCTTTCTAGCACTTGTCTTTCTTCCTTTTTCTAGCATTCCAAAATAAAATTCCTTGACTTTCATTGGAGGGGTGGCACTAAGAACAAACTTTAGGTCCCGTAAAGTGAGAGCATGTCTTCCCAACTTCTCACTATACTTGGAATTCCTAGTAAGCTTCCATGGTTCTCCCAACAACAAGTGACAACCTTTTATGGGCATCACATCACATAGTACATCATCATGATAATTGCTAATTTGAACAAACCCATCTCCATTCAACCAAGGCCACCTAAAGGAGAGATGAATACAAGTTTCCAGCTTTAATTGCTCAACCATAAAAACACTTGCAACATTAGTATGACTCTCATAATCAATGATCATGGCACAACCAAGCCCTCCAACCTTACAAATTGTGTGGAAGAAGTTCTTTCTTTCTTCCAAAAATTGCTCCACCCAAACTTCATCACACTCATGGTTGTCTACAAAATGATTCCGTCTAAACATAGTTCTCAAAGCATTGTTAGTCCGAGACAAACCATTTGTAGTATATGTAGTACCTTTTCCCACGCTAAGCCTCAAGTTTCCTTTCACACAAGAATTAAAGACATTAAACCTTTTAGCACAATCAGACGATATAGACTCTCTTTTAGCACAACTTGAATGCCTAAGAGTGTCAACACCAACAACTTGGGTTTCCCTTATCCCTCCTCTACTAGCAATATTGCTAGTGTAACTTCCACTTCCCGTCACTCTTCCAACATTAAAAGTGTTGTTGAAAGTCGAGGAAGGAGTCTAATAGTCAATGGCACCACTCCTACTACTTCTACTCCTAGCATTGTTAGAACCATACAAGCCTTTGGTAGCAAGAGCAACACCACTTCTCACTCCACCCTTCACATGGGAGTTAGGAGCATTAACCCCTTTAGCACAAGTAGGATAGACAATCCTCCCTTTTTCCATGGAACAACTACCTCCTCCTCCCATACTAATGGAAGGACCTCTACTACTCCCTTGTACACCGAGAAGATGCATATATACAATTCGTATTATCAAATTCATCATTTGTTCTCTCTATGTCACTATCATCATGTTCAAATTCATCACAAAAACAGTAAGTAGGAACATCATACCTTGAAGTATCACCATCTTCGGATTCTTGACTAGAAGCATAAGGATCAGCACATTCATCATCATGAACTTCATAGTCCTCATCAACCTAACGGTCATCTTAGTGTCTCTCTTCATCCTCATACGTACCATAGTTCTCGGAATCATCATACCAATAACCGTCATCACCATCATAGGAACCATAGTCTCCATCATCTCCACACGAACTATACCCTCCACAATCATCATCTGATGCCAAATCTATAACAAATAAGAGCAAATGACCTCACAAGTTCACTCCCTCACGTGTATCACTCAAGTAATGTTCACTCAATTTTCTTTCCGCTCGTGTATACACTCAAGGTCTTTGGCTTTTATGACCACACTGTATTGTTCTCACCACTCTTAGCCTTGTTCCTCTCAAAGCTAGCCTTATCCCCTTTATAGGAACCAAAATGAAATGATCACCAACTAGCACGTCCAAGTATAGGTTCGGAATGGAGTTTATAAGACACCAAAGAATGAATATGATGATTTTGATGAAACTACACAAGAAGAATTTGAAAGATTTGAAAACAAACCTAAGCCTAACCTTGAGGAGACTAAGGTGATAAACTTAGGAGATGAGAAGGTCGTGAAAGAGACAATGATCGGTGTGCACCTCAATGCCGAGGATAAAAAGCGATATACTGAGTTTCTTAAAGAACATGAGGACGTATTCGCTTGGTCGTACGATGACATGACTGGCATAAGCACAGATGTGGTAGCTCACAAATTACCTATCAATCCGGGCTTTCCATCAGTCAAGCAAAAGGCTCAAACTTTCAAGTCATCAGTTCTGCTGAAGATTGGGGAAGAAGTGACCAAACAATTTAACGTCGGAATCCTGAAAACAGTCAAATATCCCACTTGGCTGGCTAACATTGTCCCAGTGCCGAAGAAAGATGGGAAACTCTGAGTCTGCGTAGATTATAGAGACCTGAATAGAGCAAGTCCGAAGGATGATTTTCCACTGCCAAACATACATATCTTGATTGACAATTGCGCGAAACATGAACTACAATCCTTCGTAAACTGTTTCGCTGGTTATCATCAAGTGTTCATGGATGAGGAGGATGCCGAGAAGACAGCTTTCACTACATCCTGGGGGACTTATTGCTACAAAGTCATGCCATTTGGGCTGAAGAATGCTGGGGCAACTTACATGAGAGCGATGGCAACTATGTTCCACGATCTGATGCACAAGTAAATCGAAGTCTATATGGATGATGTGATCATCAAATCAAAGAAGAGTTCAGAGCATCTTGACAACTTGCGCAAGTTCTTCGACCGCTTGCGAAAGTACAATTTGAAGCTAAATCCGGTAAAGTGTGCTTTTGGTGTTCGAGCAGGAAAGCTCCTGGGTTTCATCATCAGTAGAAGGAGTATCGAGCTGGATCCGTCCAAGATCAAAGCCATCAAAGAATTGCCACCGCTAAAAAGCAAGAAAGAAGTCATGAGTTTCTTGGGGAGGCTCAACTACATCAGCCGTTTTATAGCACAATCCACCATCATCTATGAGCCAATCATTAAGCTACTGAAGAAAGATGCAGTAATAGAGTGGATGGAGGATTGCCAAAAAGCATTTGATCGTATAAAGGAGTACTTGTCTTGCCCGCCTGTGCTGGTACTGCCTGAGCCTGGGCGACCTTTGATTTTGTATCTGTCCGCGGTAGACTTGGCCTTTGGTTGTGTATTGGGACAACATGATTTAACTGGGAGGAAGGAGCAAGCAATATACTATCTGAGCAAAAAGTTCATTCCTTATGAAGCCAAGTACACATTGTTGGAGCGCACGTGTTGTGCACTGACATGGATAGCACAAAAATTGAGGCACTATTTAACATCCTACTCAACGTTGCAGATATCAAGGATGGACCCTCTCAAGTACATTTTCCAAAAACCAATGTCTACTGGAAAGCTGGCTAAATGGAAAATACTGTTCAGCGATTCGACATCACTTTTGTCACTCAAAAGGCAGTGAAAGCTCAAGCCTTGGCTGATCATATGGCCGAGAACCCGGTGTGATATGAGTATTAAAGACACAAATGGAAAGACAAGAATTAAAAGTAAGACCCAATTGATTTAGAGAAGAATTAAGGAAGTTAATTAGGGAAAGATTAACCTAATTACCCCCTTAATCACATAAACAAAAGTGTTATACTCTATGCACCTCCTGAAGACACTAGAAGAGGGGGGGGGGGGGGGGAGGTTGAATAGTGTGTACCGATTTTCGTCACAAGAACCTTGTTCTTCTAACGTAGAACCTAGTTCTTATATTATCTTTTATGCTGCCTTAAACACTATAACTCACAACACCACACACACAAGGGACACAAGGATTTTACGTGGAAAACTCCTTGCTCAAGGGAGAAAAACCACGACCCACACTCTGGGATTTTAGAACTGAATCCACTAACACAAGAGCAATGTTTCTGATTACAAACTCTGTAACCAAGGGGCTACACTCTAGACCCTAAACACTACTCAAAGCTAAACTCTAGCTTCTCAGTAATTACACAAAAGTTCACCTAATACATATGCTTCTGAATAAGCCAATAGGTAAAACTATGAATGCTCGAATTAAAGACAACTTGCAACTTGACGAACCTAGACAGAATATCTAGACTCAATACACTGCATGCACTCAAGTTGTCTTCTCCAGTTTACTCACGTAGGAAGATGCTAGATCGCCTTTGTATGCTCTCAACTCCCCGTTTGTGAATAACTGCTTTACGGCTGTCTCCACTACTTGTATTTATGCGGGTCTTGAAACCCTAGTTGAGTTTTATGAGGAATCCTTTTAATTATGGCAAGTCAGGATTCCTAGTAACTCTTTTCCTTGTTGAAGTCCAACTCCTTTTCACACTTCGAAGACACAGCCTGGGCACCGCCTCTTTTATTCTGACTAGGATACATATTCATTCACGCGCCACTACTCCTAGTTCCACAGGGATTTTCAACCCGTAATTCTTTTTGATCAAACGTGCCCTTCATTCCAAGGACTAGGTTCGTCGTGGGAACCTATGAGTTCTTTTCGTTTGTCATACTTCAAAACCAGCTCTCAACAAATTCCCCCTTTTTGATGATGACAAACAAATGTTGCCCAAGAACCTGAATAGACATAAACCAAAAACACAAAAACAAAAAGTAACAAGTTCAAGAAAACTAAACAGATGAGTTAGGTCATAAACACCCCAACATTTCCTTCTTCCCCCTTTTGGCATCATCGAAAAGAATTCAAATACCTGCATGAACCTGTCAACAATGTCTAGTCTAAAGCACATGGCAACAAGTCAGTAATAAAAGCAAACACAAGCAAAAATAAGGGCCCAATCAAGAACCAATTACTTAAGCAGGAACCAGTCATACGCATAAGAAAATGAAAACCATCATCCAGGTTGTGATATCAACACAACCCCAGTATTAAGTACACAACTGAAAAAACAAATTGTTTTAAACAACCAACATATGCAATCAGGAGAGAATAGGAGGGGGGGTAGACAACAGGTAGAAGGAGGAGGACAGGACAGGAGGACTCAAAGCTGAATGTTGAAGTGTTTGACAAGCGCCTCAAGTTGCTTCGTATTCTTGGCCCTTTCCATCACCAGCTCGGCCTCATACTTGTGGCAGTCTATCTTCAAACGATCAATTTCTTGATCCTTCAACTTCAGCTGTCTGTGGAGCTCTGTGTTTTCTGCATTAACCTCAAGGACATGCGTCTCCAGCTCCTTCACAGCATCAATGGCCTCTTCAGGTCCATGGTCCTCACTTTCCTCTTCTTGCTCTTGCTTGGCCTGCATTGGTTTCTTTGAAGCTCTGCTTTCTTTGAAAAAGTCACAATTGTTTAGCACATTAACCCCAAACATTTGGTGAATGGTTGGCTTCTTCCCAGCTTCTAAAGGAACCCCAAAGTGCTCAAGTACCTGCTGGAGGATGTAGGAATGCACAAGGGAATGTGGCTTCTGATCTGTGTCAGCAATCCTCTTTATATGTCTAATTATCAGCCCAGGCAAATTAATCTTTACCCCCCTGTCCAGCAGATCCATGTATGTTAGGTCCAGAGCACTAGCCTCGCAGTTCCTCTCTCCTCTAGGTAGAAGGAACCTGTGCACAAATTCAAACAACAACTGATGTGCAGGTTCCATTTCCTTCTTGTCTACCTTCCTCTCCTTCCTCAGCTTGGGTTTCCCTGAGAACTTCTTGACAACATCCAGAGGAGTGACTCCATCAGTCTTTGGCCATTTCAGCTTTATATACCTGCAATAACCTTCAGCAGGTATGTCAAGAATCACTCCAAGCTCAGGTCTCTCAAACTCAATCTCTATTCCCCTTACTGTGGTGAACACTCTCCTAGCATTAACCCTACAATTTGTATAGAACTCCCTGATCTCATCAACATACAACTTTCTTTCTTTGTTGGCAAACAACCCTAACCAACCCTGGTTAGCAATCATTCTGAGCAGTGGCTTTATGTGAAACTCCTTCTCATCATGCAGGATGCTGCCAGGCAACACCTGATGCTTAGAGAAGAAGGCCACCCTGTCAGCTTCATCCTCACTACCTCTCCTCCTTTTTCTGGTCTCAGCTTCACTATCTGTATTAGAGTCACTTGGCATAACTCCCAGCACCATCACTTTCCTCCTGTGCTTCCTCAGCTCTTCTTTCTTCTTCTTCCCTCTTCTTTGCCTCTCTATCTCTTACATTTGTCACTGGTCTTTCCAACTCCCAACTTTCTCCAGTTGTTGTTTTAATGCAGACCTGGTGCCAACCCTCCTGACCACAGGCTCATTTACAACTTTGTCATCACTTTCTTCACTAGCTTCATCAACCAGTCTTGTCTTCAGCACTGGCTTTCCCCCTTTCACTAATCTCCTTCTTTTCGCAGACTCCACTATGTTTTCTTTCACAAACACAACTTCCTCTTCTTCTTCCTCACCAACCATCTTCTCATCCTCTGCTCCAAACTTCCTCTTTCTTTTGGTTCTTCAGTTTTCTTGGCAATCTCTTCCTTTTCTAAAACAATTTCCTTATTCCCTTCTTCCTCAGAATCTGTCCAATTTAAATCTGCATCATCAGCCCCAGTGGAATTTGGACAAGCAACAGGCTCTTGAACCAAATTCTCTGAGGCTTCAGCAAGACCAAGTCCTCCAACTACTGGACTTATTGGCACAGATTCTTTTTCATTATTCTCAGACCTACCAACATCTTTACAGGGTTCCACTTCACTTTCTCTAAGGGCTTCCACACGGTCTTGTTCCCTAAGTTGTTCTTCCACTCTTTCTGCAATATTCAACTTTTCTCCGGACTCACCAACCACAGGCACCTGCAAATCTTTCCTAAGTTCATCCTTTGCACTATCTCGTTCTGCCTCACATGAGTTCCCCCTATCTATTCTGTCATTTTGCTCATCATCTATTATTTTGTCTAGTCCTGTAACTAGGGTTTCAGTTTCTATAGTTCCAGGGCTGTTTATAACTACTGAAACAACAGGCGTAGATGAAATAGGATCAGGGATTACCTCATGCGGTGATTGTGATGAACTTTGTGCAGTGGGTGTAATAGGAACTGCTCTTGACCTCATCTTCTTTACCAATTTCTTGTCCCCTTTTTGAAGAAATTTTGTACGGGCCCTTGCGATTCGTTGTACAAGAGTGGATGGGGGTGGTCTTTCAGACATTGTAAAGAATTTGTGAATGGTTTTTTTTCTTTTTTTTTGAGATTTCTGAAGAGGTTTCTGTTTTAGGGCTTGAGAGAGAATTTTGGTGTAGTGGAGAAGATGTGGATGAAAGGTGAAGGATTCAGGGTGTATCGACAAACAAAGTGAAGGGGTTTGTGATTTGAAAACTTCTAGGGAAGACAAAGCAGTAATGATGAAAAGTGGAGAAGTAGCTTTTTGAACTTTTTGAGAACCGGGAAGAGTTAGAGATTTGACGGTTATGGACTCTTTTGATATACCCTTTTTAAGTAGTGGGGTCAAACTAGTCAAATGGAATTCGACCCCGAAAAGGAATGTGTTCCTATAATTTAGGACAGTTATAGGAACATGGAGGATCTCCCTTTGACACACGTACAATTGACAATTTAATTTTAGTTATGACTTCTATCATGCAGAGTAGTGTGAATGTACCTGGACATGATTCCTCATGCTTTGGTTGGTTCCTTCTTAGTACATAGTAGGTTCTTCATGGGTTCACATTATTCTTACCTGATGCTCAAACACTGAACAAGTGTACTATTTCAAGTACCAAGTTAGACTGGACATCAAAGACAAAATTCAAACATGAACAATTGAATATTTAACTAACCAATCACGAGGGGATTACTTGCTGGGTCATCCGTGTATTTTGGTCATCCCTAATTCCAACCTGTTCCTCTCAAACTGTACCTTATTCAATGCTTTGGTAAATATGTCAGCAATTTGATCTTCAGTCCTGCACGAATTCATAGTAATTAGACCCATTTTCACATTATCTCTCAAGAAATGGTGTCTAATATCAATGTGCTTGGTTCTTTTATGTTGGACTGGGTTCTTGGCAATATTCACTGCACTAGTATTGTCACAGAGAATTGGCACTGCACCACACTTGATACCAAAGTCCTCCAACTGTTGTTTGATCCACAGCAATTGTGAACAGCATAATGCAGCTGCTACATACTCTGCTTCAGCAGTTGATAAGGCAACCGAGTTTTGCTTCTTTGTAGCCCAAGAGATCAAACAAGGACCTAGAAAGTGTGCCATTCCTGAAGTGCTTTTCCTGTCCACCAAATGACCTGCATAATCTGCATCAGCAAAACCTATTAGTTCAAAAGTACCTCCTCTTGGGTACCAGAGACAAAGGTCCTGAGTTCCTTTCAAGTATCTCAGGATTTTCTTCACAGCTGTCAAATGTGACTCCTTGGGCTTGGACTGAAATCTAGCACACAGTCCTACACTATATACTATGTCAGGCTGACTGGCTGTGAGATAAAGAAGTGAACCTATGATTCCTCTATATTTAGTCTCGTTTGTTGAAGGACCGAGTTCCTCCAAATCCAGCTTCGTCCCAGGTGCAATGGGAGTAGTCATTTCTTTTGCTCCTTCCATGTGAAACTTTTTCAGCAGTTCCTTGACATACTTTTGCTGGTGAATCATAGTTCCTTCAGGCATTTGCTTTATCTGCAATCCAAGGAAGAAATTTAGTTCTCCCATCATGCTCATTTCAAATTCGCTTCCCATCAGATCAGCAAAACCTTTGCATAGCCCCTCATCAGTGGCTCCAAAGATGATATCATCGACATACACTTGAACCACCAATAGTTCTTTTCCTTTCTTTTTGAGGAACAATGTGTTGTCAATCTTTCCTCTTGAGAAACCATTCTTCAGTAGAAAACCTGAGAGTCTTTCATACCAGGCTCTAGGGGCTTGCTTCAATCCATAAAGAGCCTTGTCCAGTTTGTAAACATGATCAGGGAATTCATTGTTTACAAAACCTGGTGGCTGTATTACATAGACTTCTTCATTCAGGTAGCCATTCAAGAAAACACTCTTCACATCCATCTGATATAGTGTAAACTCCATGTATATAGCAAAAGCAATTAGCAATTTCGATGGCCTCCATCCTTGCCACTGGTGCAAAGGTTTCATCGTAGTCTATTCCTTCTTTCTGACTGTAACCTTGAACTACTAATCTTGCTTTGTTTCTTGTCACTATACCATGCTCATCTAGTTTGTTCCTGAATACCCATTTTGCTCCAATTATTGATCTGTCCTTTGGCTTAGGAACTAGGTGCCACACTTTGCTTTTTTTGAATTGATGTAGTTCCTCCTCCATGGCTAGAATCCAATATGGGTCTTCTAGAGCTTCTTTTATGTTCTTTGGTTCCACAGATGAGAGGAAGGCAAAGAAAGCACAGAAGTTCTTCAAGGCTGACCTGGTCATAATTCCTGTATCCAGTTCTGATAGGACATTTTCCAAAGGATGAGATCGTTGGTGTTTCCATGCCCTGAGTTTATTATGACTGGAAGAACTAGCATCATTATCCTGGGGAGTTTCTTCCTGACTTGCTGTATCATCAGCTTCATCAGCAGTTCCCCCTGTCAAGTTGACTCCTTGTTCCAATGTACTTGGATCTTCAGTTGATGTCTCCTTGTCTTCTGAGTCTTCCAGTTCATTCACACCTTCTTCCCTGCTAAGGCCAATCACTTGATCATCTGTCTCACGTTCCTCCAGTGCCTTGTCTGATTCATCAAAGACAACATGCATACTTTCTTCCACTGTTTGTGTCCTTTTATTGAACACTTTGTATGCTTTGCTTTGGGTAGAGTAACCAAGAAATATTGCCTCGTCACTCCTAGCATCAAACTTTCCCAAGGGCTCCTTTCCATTATTGTGAACAAAGCATTTACACCCAAAAGGTCTTAGGTGAGCAATATTTGGTTTTCTACCTCTGAGTAACTCATATGGGGTTTTGTCAAGAATCGCTCTGATTGAACATCTGTTCAGCAAGTAGCATGCAGTATTTATAGCTTCAGCCCAAAAGTTTCTTGCAAGACCACTTGACAACAGCATTGTCCTGGCCATATCCTCCAGAGATCTGTTCTTCCTTTCAACCACTCCATTTTGTTGGGGAGTTCTTGGAGCGGAGAAATTATGATCTATGCCATTCCTTGCACAATACACAAGGAATTTTGAGTTTTCAAACTCAGTTCCATGATCAGATCTGATGCTGATAAGTTCAAGGCTTAGCCTCTTCTGAACAACACCAGCCCAGTCTTTAAAGCTGTCAAAGGCTTCATCTTTAGTTGCCAAGAACAGAGTCCATGTGTATTTAGAGTAGTCATCAACAATTACGAACACAAATCTCTTTCCTCCTCTACTCCTGACTCTCATAGGTCCGCACAGATCCATATGCAATAGGTCCAGTGGTTTTGATGTACTTACCACCTTCTTGGACTTAAAGGATGATCTCACATGCTTTCCCTTTACACACGCATCACACATCTTAATGTTTTCAAATCTCTTACTTGGCAGTCCACGAACCAGCTCCTTTGATACAAGCTTATTTAGTTGTGAGAGACTTGCATGACCCATTCTTTTGTGCCACAGCTGAGAGTCACTTTCTTGTACATTCAAGCATGTTAGGTTGTTTTCAGGTAATGACTTTAGCGATGCTTTGTATACATTGTTCACCCTCTTTCCTTCCATTACAATTTCTCCACTCTGTAGGTTCTTCACAATGTATCCTACAGATGAGAACTTCACTTCATTTCCTCTATCGGATAGTTGGGAGATGCTCAGCAGATTGTGTCTAAGGCCATCAACACAATAAACATTCTCAATAGCATGATCCAGAGTTCTCCCAATCTTTCCAATTCCTACTATTTGACCACTCTTTCCTCCTCCGAAGGCCACACTGCCTCCTTGAAATGCTGCGAGTGAGAGAAAGTTTCTTCTATCTCCAGTCATGTGCCTCGAACACCTACTGTCAAGAATCCAGCTTGGGTTGTTCTCTCTCACTCCAGCCTGCAAAACAAATTAGAGGTTAGCCTTAGGAACCCAGACAAGCTTGGGTCCCTTCTTACTAGAAAATGGGTAAATCAAGTCCTGTCTAGCCCGTTTAGGTAAAACACTTCTTTTGTTCTTGGCCTTTGCCTTGCTGACATGTATGCACTTTTGTTTGATGTGACCTGTTTCACCACAAAAAGTACATAACATGTTGCAAGGTAATGCCACATACTTGCTCTTAGGGTTATATGGAGGCAGTGGTTTCTTAAATCCTAATCCCTGTTTTCCTTTATTTTGATTTTCAAGAACCCAGTTCATTTCCTCTGATGATTATTCCATTTAGTTAATCTGGTAAGCTCAAATTTTGATTTTTCAACCTTTTGACTTAAAACCTTGTTCTTCTCAGTTTCCTGATACAGAATTTCGTTTGCTCTTTTCAATTCATTTTCCAAAAAAGTTTGAACTTCACTTATTGCTTGCTTACCATTTTCACTTTCTCTTAACTGATTGCATTCAAGTTCTAGCTCAGTGATCTTAGAATTTGACACAAGAGTCTGTCCTTACAAGGTGGCATTGACTTCTTCAAGTTCAATATTCTGTTCGAGGAGACTCTTGTGCTTAGTTCTAAGACTACTTAGTTCTTCAGTCAGTTTATCTTTTTCAAGCCTCTCCTTTTCATAACCCTCGATCACGGTGGCAGTGATTAAAATTAGGTTTTCAGAAGAGTATGTATGCAAAGTTTCCTTTAGTTCAGATAGACATACCTCTGCTGAGTGAGCATCTTCAGTTCCATCAGTTGCCATGAGAGTAGAGTCCTTCTTTTGACTGTCATCTGAGTACACCTCCTTCAGCCTTTTCCAGACTTCCTTGGCCGACTTGTATTCAGATATTTTAGCAAGTACATCATAGGTAAGTCCTCTTTTCAGGTACCATTCAGCTTTGGAGTTTGCCTGTAACCAGTCTAGGTCTTGAGGATCCAGTTCTTCTACCTTCTTTGGCACTAGGACACCATTTGCAGCTCTCTTTACAGGAACATGGGGCCCTCTCTTCACAATCAGCCATAGACCATAGTCTCCTGCTTGCAAGAAGATCTTCATCTGTTTCTTTCAATTCTTGTAGTGAGTTCCATTGAACACATGAGGCTTAGACAGATCTCTTCCTCCTCCAAACTCTCGAGGGTCTTCTTCATCAGAACTATTGACTGAAATACCCATTAGTGCCAGTGGCGGATCATCTTCAGAATCCTTTTTATGGTCGGATTCACTGTCAGTTGGTCCCCATGTAGCATAGAAGTCCTCCTTCCTCTTTCTCCTTTCTGCTCTGAAATTTGGAGGTCGTCTTGACTTCTTCTTATCTTTGTTAGTTTCCTTTGATATCTCCTTCTCCTTTTCCTTGGATGCTCTATTTTTCATCCATTCTATTTCCCACATAGGATAGTCTACTACAGCATGATCCTTTTTGAAGCATTTGAAGCACCCTGAATAATCAGGACTGTCAACTATGTTCTTCCTGCTAGAACTCTCCTTGCCACCTCTTTTGAATCCTTTGAACCTTCCCCGATTGAGCTTCTGTCTTAAAGCACTTACCATTGCTGCTTCAACTGATTGAAGATCAACATAGTCGTCAGTTTCTTCAGGTTCTTCGAGGGCAAGAGTCTTGTCCTTCTTTACAGCTGGTTTAGTTTTGAGTCCTTCATCATCTCATGAGTTTTCAAACTCCCAACCAGTTCTTCAAGTTTCATGGATCTCAGAGGTTTGGATTCAATGATGGCAGTCATCTTTGGTTCCCATGCTTCAGGTAGCACATTCAGGATTTTATCAACCATCTCTATTTCAGGCAATTCCATATCCAGAGATCTCATTTCATTTGTGATGATAGTCAACCTTATCATCATATCCTGAATAGATTCTTTCTCACCCATGGTGAAGAGTTCAAATTGTCTTTTCAGCATTCACCTTTTAGAGTCCTTCACTTCTGTGGTTCCTTCATGCGCAACCTGCAAAGCATCCCATATTTCCTTAGCCGTCTTATAAGATTATACTCGATTGAACTCCTCAGGACCAAGACCACTTATGACCAGACATTTGGCTTTGTGATTCTTTTCAATCATCTTATAATCCGTCTCTTTGAACTCTTCTTTCGGTTTTGGTTCTTGCTTTGAAGTAGCTCCTTCACCCACTATTTTGGTGGGGATCAGATTTCCTTCAGAGACTATCAGCCAGAGTTGATAATCTTCAGCACATATGTAGTTCTCCATCCTGTTCTTCCACCATGCATAGTATTGCCCATTGAACTGTGGGGGCCTCTGAAATGTCTGTCCTTCAGTGATGGTAGGTGGTGCACTCATTCTGATCCTTCTCAAGGTGTTAACCTCTTACGAGAGGACCCGCTCTGATACCACTTGTTATACTCTATGCGCCTCCTGAAGACACTAGAAGGGGAGGGGGGGTTGAATAGTGTCTACCGATTTTCGTCACAAGAACCTTGTTCTTCTAACGTAAAACCTAGTTCTTATATTATCTTTTATGTTGCCTTAAACACTATAACTCACAACACCACACACACAAGGGACACAAGGATTTTACGTGGAAAACTCCTTGCTCAAGGGAGAAAAACCACGACCCACACTCTGGGATTTTAGAACTGAATCCACTAACACAAGAGCAACGTTTCTGATTACAAACTCTGTAACCAAGGGGCTACACTCTAGACCCTAAACACTACTCAAAGCTAAACTCTAGCTTCTCAGTAATTACACAAAAGTTCACCTAATACATATGCTTCTGAATAAGCCAATAGGTAAAACTATGAATGCTCGAATTAAAGACAACTTGCAACTTGACGAACCTAGACAGAATATCTAGACTCAATACACTGCATGCACTCAAGTTGTCTTCTCCAGTTTACTCACGTAGGAAGATGCTAGATCGCCTTTGTATGCTCTCAACTCCCCGTTTGTGAATAACTGCTTTACGGCTGTCTCTACTACTTGTATTTATACGGGTCTTGAAACCCTAGTTGAGTTTTATGAGGAATCCTTTTAATTATGGCAAGTCAGAATTCCTAGTAACTCTTTTCCTTGTTGAAGTCCAACTCCTTTTCACACTTCGAAGACACAGCCTGGGCACCGCCTCTTTTAGTCTGACTAGGATACATATTCATTCACGCGCCACTACTCCTAGTTCCACAGGGATTTTCAACCCGTAATTCTTTTCGATCAAACGTGCCCTTCATTCCAAGGACTAGGTTCGTCGTGGGAACCTATGAGTCCTTTTTGTTTGTCATACTTCAAAACCAGCTCTAAAAAAAAGAACCACTACTATTTGATCCTCAATTAACTAAGCTAATTAAAAATCAAGGAAATTAATGAGCTCAAGCAAACAAGCTTAGCCAAATCATCACAATTATCAATATTCATCAAAACTAGGTTTTCTAATGACTTTAGGAGTATTTATACTATGGCACAAATGCCTTAATTAACCCTTAACAATGGGCCTTCAAGTCATTAGTCACTGATGGGCTTTCTGATCCTTGTCTCAGCGCGCAGAGCTTTAATTCACAACCTCGCGATCGTGGCTATGGTCACGCGATCGCGTAGGCAAGGCTTCAGCCAGCCTCTTGCGTGATCGCGTCTGTGGACTCGCGATCGCGCAGCTCTGCCATTTGCTCTTCCGCGATCGCGTAGCTCTTCTTTTTTCCCTTTCGCGATCGCGTCTGTGCACTCGCGATCGCGATGAGTATTTTTAGTTCCAGAGGCAGTAAGCATGCAAAACTGCCCTGGAACCTCCAATACTTGTCCAATTAGCTCCAGCTGTGTGAACATTGCCTGTAGCTGTTGCAACTCCCTAGCTTGGTTCCTTGTGAAGGGCTTGGATGAGCGTTGGGTTGCATCATTCTCCCCGTCTTGAGAAGAATCCGTCCACGGATTCACTTGATCTTTGACTTCGAAGGGAGACAAGCCACACACATTGAACGTGTTGTGCACTTGGTAATCGTTTGGCAAGCCCACCCTGTACGCGTTGTCATTAAAGCGTTCAAGGACTTGGAAGAGGCCATCGCCTCTAGGCATCAATTTGGTCGTCCTCATGTTTGGGAACCTATCCTTCCAGAAATGAACCCATACCCAATCACCAGGCTCAAAGATGATCTTCTTCCTTCCTTTGTTTGCCTTCTTGGCAACTTCTTGGTTTTTCTTCTCAAGTTGTTTCTTTACTTGCTCATGAAGTTGCTTCATCTCTTGAGCTCTCACCTTAGCATCTAAGCTTAAGACAACATCACTAGACAAAGGCGTAAGATCCAAGGAGGTAAGGGGATTAAAGCCATACACAACTTCAAAAGGTGTCATGCAAGTAGATGTGTGCATGGTCCTATTATGAAGAAAATTCAATCAAAGGTAGACGTTCTTCCCAAGAAGCTAGTTTCCCTTGACCTTAGCTCTAAGCATGGCACCCAAGGTTCTATTAACAACCTCGGTTTGGCCATTGGTTTGGGGGTGGCCCCCAAAGCTCCTTCCAAAAATGACTAAGGAACTTGGGATCCCTATCACTAACAATAGTTTTCGGAACCCCATGCAATTTAAGCACATTGTCAACAAACAAGTTAGCTATGTGAAATGCATCATCAACCTTGTGGCATGGAATGAAGTGAGCCATTTTAGAAAATCTATCAACAACCACAAAAATACTATCTCTTCCCCTTTTGGTCCTAGGCAATCCAAGGACAAAATCCATAGAAATATCAAGCCAAGGACCTAAGGGAATGGGGAGGGGTGGGTACAAACCATGTGGAAGTAGCTTTGACTTGGCTTGCCTACACTCTAAGCATTCGCCACACACCCTCACTACATCCACTCTCATTTTGGGCCAATAGAATTGCTCCTTAAGAATCTCCATTGTTTTGCCCACATCAAAATGCCCCATTAATCCCCCACTATGGGCATCTCTCACTAGAAATTCCCTCCAAGATGAACTAGGCACACATAACTTCCCATTCCTAAACAAGAAGACATCAAACTTGCGAAACCTCTTCTTCTCCACATCACCATTAAGCTCCTCCTCACCACACAATCGATTGACTCTTCTACCCCCTTTCCTTCACTTCACAATTAGCATAAAGTTCTCTAAACTCCGGATCATCAACATACATCTCCTTCATACTCTCAAAGCCCATGAGTTTGGACCCCAAAGTATTCAACAACAAGTGCCTTCTTGATTGAAGAGCAAACTTTCTTGACAAGGCATCCGCCACCAGATTCTTTTTCCCCTTTTTGTAATGGATGACATAGGGAAAGGTCTCAAGAAAATCCACCCATTTGGCATGTCTCACAATCAATTTTTCTTGGGATTTGAGGTGTTTTAAGGATTGGTGGTCGGTTCTAATGACAAATTCTTTGGACCAAAGGTAATGTTGCCAATGAGCCGATGCCCTCACCAAGGCATACAACTCTTTGTCATAGGTGGAATATTTAGTGGTTTCTTCCTTGAGTTTCTCACTAAAATATGCCATAGGCTTTTGTTCTTGCATCAACACGGCTCCAATGCCTACCTCACTAGCATCACATTCAATCTCAAAGGTCTTATCAAAGTTTGGCAATTGGAGAAGAGATGTGGAACTAAGGACTTCCTTCAATTTCACAAAAGCCTCTTCTTGCTCTTTCCCTCACACAAACACCTTATCCTTCCTTATCACTTCGGTCAATGGTGCGGCTATAGTGCTAAATCCTCTCACAAACCTCCTATAAAAGCTAGCCAACCCATGAAACTTCTGACATCACCGATGCTTTTTGAGTGGGACAATCCCTAATGGCCTCCACCTTAGCCTCATCTACTTCTACACCATTTGCACTCACCACAAAACCAAGAAAAATAACTTTTTCAACACAAAAAGAACACTTTTTCAAATTAGCAAATAGTTGTTCCTTTCTCAAGACATCAAACACTTGTTTCAAATGATTAGCAGGCTCATCAATGGATTTGCTATAGATAAGGATGTCATCAAAATAAACCACAACAAATTTTCCAATGAAGGATTTGAGCACATGGTTCATCAACCTCATGAAGGTTGAAGGAGCATTGGACAAGCCAAAAGGCATGACAAGCCACTCATAAAGACCAAAGTTGGTCTTAAAGATCGTCTTCCACTCATCACCCGATTTCATCCGGATTTGGTGGTATCCACTCCTCGAATCAATTTTAGAAAACACACAAGATCCACATAATTCATCAAGCATATCATCTAACCTAGGAATAGGGTGACGATACTTAACCGTGATCTTGTTGATGGCTCTACAATCCACACATATGCGCCAAGTCCCATCTTTCTTTGGCACTAGGATGATCGGGATCGTACATGGACTCAAAATTTCTTGCACAAGTCCTCTTCTAAGAAACTCCTCCACTTGCTTGTGGAGTTCTTTGGTAGCTTCCGAGTTGCTTCTATAAGCGGCCTTGTTGGGCAATTGAGAACCCGGAACAAGGTCTATTTGATGTTCAATGCCTCTTAGTGGTGGCAATCCACTAGGCAACTCCTCGGGGAAGATGTCTTCATAACCTTGCAAAAGAGAAGAAACGGAACTAGGAAAAGAAGGGGTTAGTTCATTAGTAAGCAAAACATGTTCCTTGTGTAGGAGGAGAATCATGGGTACTCCTTCCTCCACATCTCTCAAACATTCCTTCCTAGACAAGAACAAGTGCACTCCCTCTTTTGGTTCCTCACTCTTTTGAGTAACAACTCCCACTCTCCCTTCCTCCACAACTCTCTCTTTCTTTTCTTTCTGTCTTTTAAACTTCAACTCCCTCATCTTCCTATAACCTTCACTCACTTGCACCGGGGTCAATGGATTGAGAACAAATTTTCGACCCCCCACTTCCAAGGCATACCTATTAATCTTGCCATCATGCTTTGCCAAGCGGTCATATTGCCATGGCCTACCAAGCAAGATATGGCAAGCTTGCATAGGAACCACGTCAAACAAAAGCTCATCATGGTAATCCCCAATCTTGAATTTAATCAAGGCTTGCTTGGTCACCTTAAGTTCACCACACTCGTTCAACCATTGGAGTTTGTAAGATAGTGGGCGCTTTCTAGTGGGTAGTTTAAGTTGCTCAATCAAGGTGGTGCTCACCACATTAACGCAACTACCACTATCAATAATCAAAGAACAAGTAGCACCTTGAACCTTACAATAGGCATGGAATAAACTCTCCCTTTGATTCGACTCCAACTCCTCCTTTACTTGTGCCCCCATTATTCTTTTTACCACAAGAGTAAGATAGTTTTCCTCTAGTTGCCCATCTCTCATCGCCTCCTCATCAAAATCATCGTCACATGGCATACCCCTATCTATCTCATCATCATCACTACCACTCGTTTCATAGCCCCATCACCCAAAGCAATGATAGTCCTCCTATTGGGACAATCTCGCATCATGTGGCCACGACCATTACATTTGTAGCATTGAATGTTAGATAAGTTTTCAAGTTTAGCTTTATTACCTCCCACCTTGGGCTCCTCCTTGGGCTTGGTTCTTACAAAGTTGCCTTTGAAGACACGCTTGGGCTCCTTAGCTTTATCCCATGGGGTATAAGCCTTCACATTATCCTTTCCTTTGTTCCAAGTGGATGGAATGTTTTTGGCTTTGTAAGACTTGTCTAGCTTGATCCCGTTCTCTACCTTTTGAGCTGCTTGGAATGCCTCAATCAAGCTTTCAAACCGGTGCAATTCCATTGGGGAGGAGATCTCCCTATTCAAACTGCCACGAAACTTTGGTATGAGAGACAGGTCATCATCTAGCACGTTAGCCCTTATTCTAGTCCTCTCAAATTCATCAAAATACTTCTGTTTCCCTTATTCGTGCCAATTCCTCCCAACCCCCATTGGCAATGCGCACTTGTGTTTCCCTTTGTCTTCACTTGGACTCCTACCAAGTAGAAGCATAGCTTTCAAATTGGGAGATAGCATACTTCACCCTTGTAGCATATTGGGCGTTGTTGATTTGAAAGATTCTCTCCATCGAGACCACCCACTCCATATACTTATCCAGATCACTTTCACCTAGGAAGGTAGGCAGGTTGACCTTGATAATGTTCGACCCCCTATCTTCATCATGATACCTCCATTGCCCACCATAACCCCCGTGGTCATAGTAGTATCCATCACGATCCACTCTCCCTTGGTAACCTCCCCTAAATCGACCACCTCGACCTCTAGCTCCACAAAAAGGAATTCCCCCTCGTTGGGCTTCATCCGAATAACGAAATGGTTCATTGTCATAGTTCTCACCCTCATGAAAACCCTCAATATCAAGTGGCCTTGGAGTATCATTCCTTGGTTGCTCATTCCTTGGGAGATCAAGAGTAGGATCCCTCGCTTGTGGAGTGACATTCGGCGAATAGGTATCTTGGACCACCATTTGAGAGTAGCGGTCATTGGCCCGAGAGATTAGGCTTGGTCCATCACCCCACACCCCCACGGTTGGAGGTGTGTCAACCACTTGCTTACCCATTTCCCGTTGCTTGTCCTTCCAGGTTAGCTCATAAACCGCATCCCTCAATGAGTTAACGGTTGCCGCTAAGGCTTGGATCATGTTTTTTACCTCCATGTCCGTCTCTACTTATTTTTGTGACATTGTACCTACAAACAAGTAAAAAAACAATGTTAGTAGAAAGAGTCCTCACCGAGTCGCTCCCTAATTGTTTACACTCAAATTGATGTCATTCAATTCACTCGTGTTTGCACTCAATGTTCGGCTTTTACTCACTCTAATGCTCTCTCCTCACTTGCCTTTTTCCACTCTTTGGCTATTGCAAGTTTGTTCTTCGCACACTAAATCCAACTTGACAATCAAACTCAACTAATTCGGGATCAGAAGGAATTGTTGTGACAAGACACAGACAATTAAAACTGACAAAAGCACTTTAGGAAAGTTTAAAGAAAGGGAAGAAAGAAAGGAACGAATCGAATTGGCACGAATCGGATTAGGAATTGGATGAAATTTGGTTCGTGATATAGAAACTCACTGTTCTTGATGCTGAAATTGAGTTTCGGTTGATTGGAAACAGTTACGGGGCTGTTGCGAACAATCTGTCTAAGAATCTGTTTCTCTGGGAAATTGATGTTCAGCGCGATCGCGAGCTAGGGTCGCGTTCGCGAAGCTTTGTTGGAGATACTGGCGCGATCGCGTGTGATGGTCGCGATCACGTAGACCTTTTAATTAGTGGCATGAGCGATAGCGCTGGAGCTGGCGCGATCACATAAGCTTCTGGGTTTGAAGCAGAACCCGATTTTGAAGCTCACTTTGCAACTTGAATCATCTCAAATCACCGTGTTTTTGCTCCAAATTTGAGATGTATACTCCTTGTTGATCCGTGAACAAACCCCAGTAATTGACTCTTCGATTTAAACAACCAAATCCAAAAACCCCAAATTTTTGATGAAGAACCCTAACTTTTGATTTCTTCAATTCAGCACCAAGATGTTGTTGTCTGTCTAATTCCTTTTGGAATTAGTTTCAACGCATCACAATCTTCAAATGGTACCAAAAATTTCACTCAATAGAAACCTAATCCGAAGACTCATATTTTTGGATTTTTTGACTCTTTTTTTTTTTTTTTTTTGACTTGATGAACAAGAATTGGCTTAGTGATTGTTAAAACAAACACTAATCCAGCTCTGATACCAAATGATATGAGTATTAAAGACACAAATGGAAAGACAAGAATTAAAAGTAAGACCCAATTAATTTAGAGAAGAATTAAGGAAGTTAATTAGGGAAAGATTAACCTAATTACCCCCTTAATCACCTAAACAAAAGAACCACTACTATTTGATCCTCAATTAGCTAAGCTATTTGAAAATCAAGGAAATTAATGACCTCAAGCAAACAAGCTTAGCCAAATCCTCACAATTATCAATATTCATCAAAACTAGGTTTTCTAATGACTTTAGGAGTATTTATACTATGGCACAAATTCCTTAATTAACCCTTAACAGTGGGCCTTCAAGTCATTAGTCACTGATGAGCTTTCTGATCCTCATCTCAGTGCGATCGCGCAGTGATGGGCGCTATCGCACTGAGCTTTAATTAACAGCCTCGCGATCGCGGCTATGGTCATGCGATCGCGTAAGCAAGGCTTCAGCCAGCCTCTTGCGCGATCGCGTCTGTGGACTCGCGATCGCGCAGCTCTGGTATTTGCTCTTCCGCGATCGTGTCTGGCTTCTCGCGATTGCGTAGATTTTCTTTTTTCCCCTTCGCGATTGCGTCTGTGCACTCGTGATCGCGATGAGTATTTTCAGTTCCAGAGACAGTAAGCATGCAAAACTGCCCTGGAACCTCCAATACTTGTCCAATCAGCTCACATGTGTGAACATTGCCTGTAGCCGTTGCAACTCCCTAGCTTGGCTCCTTGTGAAGGGCTTGGATGAGCGTCAGGTTGCATCACGGTGGGAGATGACTATGAGCCTTTGCACACCTATTTCCCTCATAAAGAAGTCATGTTCGTGGGAGAAGAGATCACCGAAGAATATGATGGTTGGAGGCTATTCTTTGATGGAGCAGTCAATTTCAAAGGAGTCGGCATTGGAGCGGTATTAGTTTTCGAGACTGGACAACGCTATCCTGTCACGGTCAAACTGAGGTTCCCTTGCACCAACAACATGGTGGAGTATGAGGCCTGCATCTTGGGTCTTAGATTGGCAGTAGATATGAACATACAAGAGCTATTGGAAATCGGAGATTCTGACTTACTGATTCATCAAGTTCGAGGAGAATGGATAGCAAAGAATCTGAAGATATTTCCATATCTGGAGTGCATAAAGGAGTTAAAGCAAAGATTCACCAAGATAGAGTTCCGGCATGCACCTAGACTGCAAAATGAGTTTGCGGACGCTTTGGCTACCATATCTACCATGATCAAGCATCCTGACAAGAACTACATTGACCCAATACCCGTGACAGTGAAGAAGTAGCCAGCTTACTGCTACCACGTGGAAGAAGAGTCAGACGGACAACCTTGATTCTATGACATTAAAGGGTTCCTCAAGGACGACAATTATCCAAAGAAGACGGTGATGAGGTTAGCAAATGGTTTCTTTCTGAACGGAGAAGTTTTGTACAAAAGGACAACTGATCTAGGGTTGTTGAGATGTGTAGACGCGAAAGAAGCTTATAAATTGTTAGAAGAGGTACACTCTGGGGAGTGTGGCCCCCACATGAATGGTTTTGTGCTTGCAAAGAAGATTTTGAGAGCTGGCTATTTCTGGATGACAATGGAACATGACTGCATAAAGCATGCGAAGAAATGCCATCAATGCCAAGTCCATGGAGATATGATTCGAGTGCCTCCCAACGAGTTGAACATTATGGGATCGCCTTGGCCTTTTGCCGCTTGGGGGATGGATGTCATAGGACCTATCGAGCCAGCCGCTTCCAATGGGCATCGTTTCATATTAGTAGCCATTGTCTATTTTACCAAATGGGTGGAAGCGGCATCGTACAAGTCAGTAACAAAGAAAGTGGTGTCAAACTTTGTCCGTGATAAGATGATCTGCCAATTTGGCATCCCTGAATCCATCATCACTGACAATGGGTCCAATCTCAACAGCGACCTAATGAAAGCAACCTGTGAAGTCTTCAAAATCAAGCATCGCAACTCCACTGCATACAGACCTCAAATGAATGGTGCGGTCGAGGCGGCCAATAAGAACATAAAGAGGATATTGCGCAAGATGACAGGCACTTCAAAGCAATGGCATGAGAATCTACCCTATGCCCTGTTAGGGTATCGCACCACGATGAGAACATCAACAGGGGCTACTCCTTATTTGTTGGTGTATGGTACTGAAGCGGTGATACCCGCAGAGGTCGAGATACCATCTTTGAGAATCATCCAAGAGACACAATTGAAAGATGCCGAGAGAATCCGTAGAGCAATTGGCCCTCATTCACGGCAAGAGATTGAATGCCATATGTCATGGGAAATTATATCAGAGGAAGATGGCCAAAGCATTCAGCAAGAAAGTACGAGAAAGATTCTTTGGACCTGGGCAGTTAGTTTTAAAGAAAATACCCCCGAATCAAGAAGAAGCAAAAGGCAAGTTTGCAGTAAACTGGCAAGGACCTTACATGGTCCACCGAGTCTTGAATGGAGGAGCATTGATATTGGCAGAGATGGATGGAGAAGTCTGGCCGAAACCTATCAACTCAGATGCTGTCAAAAGATACTATGTATAGGGATTTGTACTGATTAGAGATTTCCCTATTCTGCAATACATTATGTAATCTGAACTACGTCACGACCTGATTCCCCAAGTGGAATACGTAGGCAACCTATTCAAGGTTCGGTCGCATAAATACAAACATTTCATTTTCCCATGAAGCAAACACTGGGGCAGAATTTTTGAGGAACTCTCAAAAATTCCTAAAGGACAAATATATTCGACACTAGAGCAGAAAATTTTGAGAATCTCTCAAAAATTTCAAATGCAAACCGGGGCAGAATTTTGAGGGCGCCCTCAAAATTCATTTGGAACAACATAAAGGACGACAACTTTAACTTTACACAATGCGGCTTGTGACTCAATGGGATAAAATATTTTATTTTATTTTCTTTCTTATAAAAAGTTTTCAAAATCATTTGCATTATATACTATCTTATGCATATCCCTATCAGCTCGGCCAAGATCCCGGTATTCGTGGAGAGCGAATGCGAAACAAACGAAAAATGCACAAATCAAGCTATCCCGTACAACTCACCAATCTTTCTTTGGATGCAGGCACGAAAGATACCCAATTCAGCGATGCAAGATAAAGATAATCATCAGCAAAGGTTTGTCATTCTAAAATTAGCTGAGGGCATACAACCCGAGGCGTCAATTGAGGGTACACAGCCCGATATCGATTTGTCATTTTAAATTAGCTGAGGGCACACAACCCGAGGCGTCGATTGAGGGTATACAACCCGATATTGATTTTTTATTTTAAATTAGCTGAGGGCACGCAACCTGAGGCATCGATTGAGGGTACACAACCCGATATCGATTTATCATTTCAATTAGCTGAGGACATACAACCCGAAGCATCGATTGAGGGTATACAACCCGATGTAGATTTATCATTTTAAATTAGCTGAGGGCACACAACCCGAGGCGTCGAGTGAGGGTACACAGCCTGATATCGATTTGTCATTTAAATTAGGTGAGGGCATACAACCAGAAGCGTCAATTGAGGGTACACAGTCCGATATCGATTTACCATTTTAAATTAGCTGAGGGCACACAACCCGAGGCGTCGATTGAGGGTACACAGCCCGATATCGATTTGTCATTTAAATTTAGCTGAGGGCATACAACCCGAGGCGTCGATTGAGGTCACACAGCCCGATATCGATTTGTCATTTTAAATTAGCTGAGGGCACACAACCCGAGGTGTCGATTGAGGGTACACAGTCTAATATCGATTTGTTATTTAATTTAGTTGAGGGCATACAACCCGAAGCATCGGTTGAGCGTACACAGCCCGATATCGATTTGTATTTTACATTAGCTGAGGGCACACAACCCGAGGCATCGATTGAGGGTACACAACCCGATATCGATTTGCATTTTTATTTTTTTTGCGGAGGGTACACAGCCCAATGCACCGACAGAGGGCATACAACCCAATGTCGAATCTAATACTTGACAGCAAAAGACGCACAATTATGGCATGGCATACACAATCTCATATTGCAATAATCTTGTAAAGACAACCCAGCCTGGCGAGAAGGTACATTTTATATACACTATGTTGCAAGCACATTTTCATTGCAGGAAATACACCCCGAGCAAAGAAAGCATCTCAGCCTGACACCCTACATCCTCTTAAGTCATAGGCTCCTCTATAGTCATGATAAAATTGGCCGCACTGTCAACGTCTTTGCCCGAAGACTCTTTCATCATCCCCGAGCAAAGAGGGGCAGCTGTTGACACCCAATTTTGTCCCTCCTATTTTCAAAATCAACAGTTTTTGAATTTTACACACGATTGTATACCCAGTCCTACCTCATCTATTCTTTTCAAATCATACCCTCGTGATAGTCTGAAAATTACGACCATTTTCAAAGTGTCGTCTCAAACCATAGCTATTTCTTTACAATTTTCTATGATTACTTCTATATTTTGAGAAATTATCCAAAATTATTTTAAACCTCAAAATTACGATGTTTATGCATTTTAACCTTCCTAACATTTTAAAATTTATTCCTTAATTTTCCTATATTTTTTAGTCTATTTTACACTATTTTTATACCTGTTTATACACCAAATATACAATATAAATATATATATGCATAAATACATATATACGTGTATTACACATCATATATTACACATAAGCCATTGTTTTACACGTCACCTACCTACGTGGCATGATCCTGGCCATCCACGACATTAATCCAACTGCCAGGAATCAAACTTCCATTTTTATCACTTTACACCCCAAAACCCTAAAATTTTTCCCATTTTTCCCCACGCCTCCTGTCCCCGACTCTGTCTCTTTCCTCTCTTGGCGATTTCAATCGCCATCACTGTCGATGGCCATTCTAGCCAAATCAGCCGGTAAAAATTGGGGAAACTAGTGTAGTCGTGGTCCCCTCATCGTCCGCAACACAACCCACACACTTTTGATGGGGTTTGGACGAGGGCAAATGTAACCCTATGTTGACTAAATTGCCACCACCGGGAAACTTTTCTGGCGGGGCTCCGTTTGTTTCGGGATAACATGAATGCTGAGAAAGGGTGAGTTTTCTTCCTTGTGAACCTAATTAGAAGCGAGTCGACTTGACCCGACCCGATTCAAGTCTTAACTGGTGCCTCTCTTTACCCCCCTACTTTCCCTTTGTTTTTATTCGTTCCTACGTGACTTTAGACCTAGACTTGCCTAGTTTGTTCAATATTTTATCATTCTTTGTTATGATTTCTCGAATTAATTAGGGTTAAGATAATAAATGATAGTTTCTGCTCATAATGTTAATTTAGACATTGATGCTGAGTTTGATATAACCACGATTAGCATTAGATTATCTCTAAGATGGTTCAGCTGGAAACCCTTTGTTTGCTTGGAAACGTTGCTTGCTTTTATCGGTCACAGTGTACCTAGCCTTTACCTTACAGAACGCTTGATCCTACGCGTTTGTATGCCTTAATTTGAAATGGACAATCTGATTTGGCATGTTTAGGCTTTTGAAAGTGATTTGGTTGAATCTTTTGATTGAAATCTATAATGGGGAGTTGTTATAATATCTTTTGAAATCTGATGAATTGTTTTCAATTTTTAAACTTGATAACGGATTAATCTTGAACCTGGATTGTGTTAAGTGTGAAAAGGGGGAATCCTGGTTAGTTTAGGATTAAGGTTACCCTA
Organism: Petunia axillaris subsp. axillaris; assembly: GCA_029990575.1. Taxonomy (NCBI): domain Eukaryota; kingdom Viridiplantae; phylum Streptophyta; class Magnoliopsida; order Solanales; family Solanaceae; genus Petunia; species Petunia axillaris. The sequence goes on along the minus strand of JARKNS010000001.1, from coordinate 1,606,237 downwards.
AAACTAAGGGCCTGATTGGTTTATTCTTGGCAAGTCCACCTAAGGGTATCTTTTAAACTTGGAAGGAATACTTTTCCCTCCCATTCTAATTTTCTAACTGGTTCCCTCAGATTAATAGCATAGTCTTTTCTTTCCTTCTTTAAAATTTTACCTTTTTACATCAAAATTTGAGTTTTTAAAGACCCTAGACTAGGCCTATACAAACGGCTCTCCTTTTCGATTGAAGGACAAGTTCTGTACATTATAAAAACCCAGAAACACACTGGTACACTAAAATTGCTTTCTGGCATCTCTTTCTCCCTGCTTATCTGCTTCTTTGAAGGATTCTTTTGCTTACTACTGGCCTTAGAATCTCCTCTCTTTTGTTTGCACAGTATCTGAAGGTATTCATCATCATTCTCTCTTATTTCTGCATATCTGTGTGTGTATTATAACCATGCTCTGTTAAAACCACTAGTATGCACACTATGCTTTGGTTCTGTGTATCCTAAGTAATATTTGCATCTTTGTTTAAAATTATGTCAACTTTGCCAAGATATAGTTAGAGGCATGATGCCTTATCTCATTACTGGTTGCTTAGTACTTTTGTGTATATGTATGACCTCTTATCCTGCCTCTGTTTTTGCCTAAACTATTTGGTCTGTGACGAGGTCCAAAGTGCATAGGAATTGTCTGCTCGTTCTTGTCAAATTCTAATATAGTTTAAGATATCGTCCCACAGAGATTGGGTATTCTATGCTACGGACTTGTAGTATTTTAATTACTATTTGAGAGAATCAAATTGATGAAAAGTGAGTTTTTAATTTAAATTTACTTAAACTAAAAGAAAGAACTTCCGGAAGATTTCAAATTTAAAAGGAGTTGGGAATCGTTGAATTCACTTGGTAATACTTATAATAAATATCTCAGTTTTGACATGTATTTCTCTTAAGAATAATTGCTTATTGCTAATTCAATTATATTTTGCTCACTAAGAAAATAATCAATTAATAACACTCCGTGAGGTTATGCATATTAATCAAATTATAACTAGTGACGATTAAACCGAAATATTTTTCTTGCCTGAATTGTGCTTAAAAAGTAGTAAAAACTTCGTGAGAATATTTTTACGGAAAATCAATAATCTTACCTACAACAATTCCTCCGTGAGAATTAAAACTGAGGTAAACAAGATTACAGACTTGGAAAAATAGTTTTTACTTTACTACTTTATTCATCAGTTATTATACATTAATTTTGCTCCGTGAGAATTACAAAATTAATATAACAATAACCTAGATATAAAATAGACGGATGTGAAAATAAAGATTTAGTAAAAACTATAATTCTAGCACAGTGTTAAAATGTGATTAAAAATTTCAGGCTAAGCATGTATTAAAACTGAGATACGTATTATAAATATTATCGAGTTTCATCAAGTATCCCAACAAAAGAGATTACTCCATTATGGAGTAAGAAAAACTTTAAAAATATAAAGACTAGGAAGAAGTAGTATTTCTTCTACAAAAGAAAACTACAAAAGCTTAATGTTATAAAAGACAAAGAAAGAAAAAGAGCAAGAGAAAGTAGTTCTTGCAAGATGAAAATTTGATGATCTTCCATACAAAGTTTACTACCTATTTATAGATAAATTCCAAAGCCAAAGTTCTACCTAAGATGGCATATCCTAAGGTGGTAGGAAAATTTTCAAGATGGCCAAGGTGAGTTGGGTTTGGATGATAATTTCAAATATTCATACGTAGCTTCCTTTCATGAACTTTCTTCCGCTTGCACTTTTATTCTTCAGCATAAAACAATTCACGGACATTACTATCAGTGTTATAATCACACTATGAATAATGTAATCATCAATGGTCATCCCTTATTTTTCTTCACCTTGGATAATTTCTTCTTCCTGCAAAATATGTTAGAAAATATGCGAGAGATGGATATATTTATTCACGTTTTATTTAAAATACTTAATATTTAACTATAAAAATATATCAATAAATTATATCCATCAAATTCCCCCATACTTGAATCTTTGCTCGTCCTCGAGGAAAAAGATCTTCTTCTTCTTTTTTTTCTTTTTTTTTTTTTTAAATAAGAATATTTTCTTCAAACTTATGATCTTTGTAGGATAGAAAATTTATTCAAGATAAACTTCTTTCATCATGCTCAATGCAATTATTCTTTTTACTTCACCAAATTCCTTACCTTATTTCTGAATTTTGACTTGATCAACAAGAACTTGCAGCCTTCTCCCCTTGAATCTTTTAAAATTGATAGAGTTATGATCATGTATTCAGTAAGTATCATTGTCTTGTCCATAGGCTTGCTCGTCATGTTCATCTCCACTAATATAGATACAATACTGACTTTCAAAATCTTTTTAGGACTTTTCATGGCTTGTAATGTTAGGCTTCAGGCTGGTAGGATAAGGATATTTGATAGTGACTGTTCTTTTTCCAGCTTGGAGCTCACATTTCTCAATTCTTTCTCCATTCGGTAATACTTTTTTTTTTTCAATTTTTTTCCCTTTTTTTTCTTTTTGCTATATCATATATATTCATATATTCACAACATTGCTTCTTTTGGTAATATTTCTTCCTTTTGGTGATGTTTAATCTTTGCTCATTCAAAGCTGGAAGAAACAATAACTCTTTTTTTTTTCTTTATATATATGTAAACAATATATACATATATCATATATATCATTTTTTTTTTTTGTAATATATCATGGTGTTGGGAAAAAAAAATAGGATTAAGGCTCAAAGAAGGGTTTGAAAAGATAAAAATATGTATATTTGGATAGAAAATTGAGAGGCTTGAATTGTGTATCAAAGAAGGCCTAATTTCATTTTTCAAAAATCAGTATCATCCATTATTTCGCCTCGAAGAACATTCAGAGCAAGTTCTAGCCAAGTTCATTGATTCTACCTTCTTTGTGATCATAATTTTTCTCAATTCCAATGATTTTCTGAGTTGAAGATGTTTGCTCTTGCTTTCACAAAGTCAAAATCATAGACATGAAAAATCATATGGTGAATATAAAAAGAAATAATATTGAACAGAACGAACAAAAATTTATATTGTTAATTAAAAACCTACAATTAAGACCATAAATAAGAGGAAAATAGTATATAATATATAAATAACCTCCCCCATACTTGAACATTTCATTCTCCTGGATGAAAATGCTTTTTAAGATAAGTGAAAGAAAGAAGGGTGAAAAAAAAAAGAATGAAGAAGGATCAAGTGGTAGTTGGATTATATAAATATAATATAATTAATATAAAAATACTATTTTATTAGTAAAATAAAAATCTTTTTGGCTTTCAAATATACGATCACAGAAGAAAGCTTGAAAGAAACTGTGACCACACATGTTCTATGTGTAATAGACTGGATTATTTTTAGACCTTATCAGTCATTAGGTCCTAGTTTGAATATAAACTAGAAATTTACCTGTGCCAACATTAGATTTGGAAAATGGAATGGTTAACCAACCAGTAACTTAGGCATACCGATCACCATGGAGTTACTCCTGTCTAGGTGACTCTGTTTTTGTAGAGGCCTTCATGAGATGTTCCGGTTGTACAATAATCTGGATATTGACCAGATCAATTGGTTAAGCATTTAATTAGTCAGATCTAAGTGGGACTTATGAGGCTCCATTGCTTCACCCTCAATGGCTACGGGATAAAGAACCATAGTTCTGAGTTTAACGTCGTCAGCTCGACGTAGTAACAGCGGCACTCATCATACTATCATGGTTACTGAAGGGTGTTGTTCAAAATGTCCTCCAAAGTACAATTTTAGCCTGTGACCATTGACCTTAAATTTCTCTCCTCCATTGCTTTGTTGAATTTCAATTGCTCCATACGGAGTAACATTTGTAACATTGTAAGGACCTGTCCACCTGGATTTCAGTTTTCCTGGGAATAGCCTGAGACGGCTATTGTAAAGAAGTACCTGATCTCCAATTTTAAAATTTTTTGGTCGGATCAAATTGTCATGCCATTTTTTTGTTTTTTCTTTGTAAATCTTGGCATTTTCATAGGCTTCCATCCTCAGTTCATCCAACTCATTAACCTGCAAAAATCTATTTTTACCAGCAGAGGTTAAATCAAAGTTCAATGCTTTCAGTGCCCAAAAGGCTTTGTGTTCCAATTCAACAGGCAAATGGCAAGCTTTTCCAAAGACTAATTTATATGGAGATGTTCCAATCGGCGTTTTGAACGCCGTTCGGTATGCCCATAATGCATCATCTAATTTTAAAGCCCAGTCTTTTCTTGAGATTCCAACAGTTTTTTCAAGAATTCTTTTTAGTTCACGGTTGGAAACCTCAACTTGCCCTTGAGTTTGAGCATGATAAGGTGTTCCAGTTTTATGAGTCACACTATATTTTGACAATAAAGCAGAAAATTGCTTATTCATGAAATGAGTCCCTTGGTCACTAATGATGACTCGTGGTGTGCCAAATCTAGTAAAAATATTTTTTCTGAGAAAATTGCACACTGTTCGAGCATCATTCTTTCTTGTGGGAATGGCTTCAACCCATCGTGAAACATAGTCAACAGCCACAAGGATATATTCAAATGAATGAGATGAAGGAAAAGGTCCCATAAAATCTATACCCCAGACATCAAATATTTCACATACCTGAATAGATTGCAATGGCATCTCATCTCTCTTTGAGATATTACCTGTTCTCTGACACCTGTCACATTGTGCAACATACACACGGGCATCCTTAAAAAGTGTTGGCCAGAAGAATCCAGCTTCCAAAACCTTGAAAGCAGTTCGGTTTGCAGCATAATGTCCTCCAATTGCTCCATCATGACAATGAAACAAAATCTTTGGCATTTCATCTTCAGGTACACATCTTCTAATGATATTATCTGCACAAATTCTAAACAAGTAAGGGTCATCCCACAGATAATATTTTGCATCAGATATAAGTTTTTTCCTCTGTTGGTAAGATAGATCTCGAGGTGTCCATTTTCCAACCAAGTAATTTGCAATATCTGCAAACCAGGGTGGTTGAGTCACTACTGAGCTGACAGAAAAGATGTGTTCATCAGGAAACTCTTCTTTTATATCACTAGACTCAAGAGGAGGGTTCTCTAATCTAGACAAATGGTCAGCTACCTGATTTTCTGTCCCTTTCCTGTCTTTTATTTCAAGGTCAAACTCCTGGAGAAGTAAAATCCATCTTAACAATCTAGGGCGGGCATCTTTCTTTGCTAAGAGGTATTTTAAAGCTGCATGATCAGTAAAAACAGTGACCTTGGTTCCTATTAAATAGGAACGGAACTTATCAAAAGCAAATACTACTGCCAGTAGTTCTTTTTCTGTTGTGGCATAGTTGAGCTGAGCTTCATTCAATGTTCTACTGGCATAGTAAATGGGACGGAAAATTTTATCTTTTCTCTGGCCTAAAACAGCTCCAACAGCTGTATCACTAGCATCACACATGACCTCAAAAGGTTGGTTCCAATCAGGGGACACAACTATAGGGGCAGATGATAATTTCTCCTTAAGAGTGTCAAAAGCTTTCATACAATCTCCTGAAAAATCAAACTTAACATCTTTCATCAAAAGGTTAGTCAATGGTTTTGAAATCTTTGAAAAATCTTTTATGAACCGTCTGTAAAAACCTGCATGACCTAGAAAACTTCTAATGCCTTTAACAGTTGTGGGAGGGGGTAATCCTGCTATAAGATCAATTTTTGCCTTATCAACTTCTATCCCTTTAACAGTGATTTTATGTCCTAAAACAATTCCCTCGGTAACCATAAAATGACATTTCTCCCAATTAAGAATCAAGTTTGTCTCTTCACATCTCTTAAGAACTAAGGTCAAGTGATTAAGACAATCTTCAAATGTTTTACCAAAAAGGGTGAAATCGTCCATAAAAATTTCCAAAAATTTTTCAGTCATGTCTGAGAAAATAGCTGACATGCAACGCTGAAATGTAGCAGGTGCATTACACAAACCAAAAGGCATTCTCCTATAGGCATAGGTTCCATGAGGACATGTGAAAGTTGTCTTATCCTGATCTTCTGGTGCAATTGATATCTGGTTATACCCTGAATATCCATCAAGAAAACAGTAAAAACCATATCGTGCTACTCTTTCTAACATTTGATCAATAAATGGTAAAGGAAAATGGTCTTTTCTTGTGGCATCATTGAGACGCCTGTAATCAATACAGACTCTCCATCCTGTTACTGTTCTGGTAGGTATGAGTTCATTATTTTCATTTTTTACAACTGTCATACCTCCTTTCTTTGGTACCACCTGAACAGGACTTACCCAAGGGCTGTCAGAAATGGGGTAAATAATACCTGCAGCCAAAAGTTTTATTATTTCATTTTTCACAACTTCTTGCATTGCTGGGTTCAATCTCCTTTGGGGTTGGACTATTGGCTTGTAGCTATCCTCCATGAGAATTCTATGTGTGCAAATAGCTGGACTAATGCCTTTGATGTCTGCTATAGTCCACCCTAAGGCTCCTTTGTGTGCTGTCAGTACTTCAATCAATTTATGTTCCTGTTCTGCAGTCAGAGAAGATGAAATTATCACAGGAAATAATTCAGGCTCAAGATAAACATACTTCAAATGGGAAGGGAGAATTTTGAGTTCAATTTTTGGTCGAGCATTTTCTGATAGCATTTCTCCCTCTTTTTCAGAATCATTTTCCAATATTTCAGCTTCACTTCTAATTGTCGGATCATCATCCTGCCTTGTGCCAGATTGGGCCAAGCATCTTTCCAATGAGTCTGAAATCAATTGGTCATCTTTGAATTCATCTGCAAGATCACTAATCATGTCAATTGAAAAGCAAGAAGATGATGTCTCATCTTCGGGAAATTTTAGAATCTTGTGCATATAAAAAATGACTCTTTCTTCGTCTACTCTCAAAATTAGTTGTCCTTGATGGACATCTATGATTGCTCTACCTGTAGCAAGAAAAGGTCTACCCAAAATTATTGGCTCATCAGGACATTCTTCCATTTCAAGTACTATGAAATCTACAGGGAACACAAATTTATCTACTCTCACAAGCACATTTTCAATAATTCCCTTAGGTTTCTTAGTACTTTGATCAGCAAATTGAAGAGGGACAACAGTATTTTTTATGTCACCAAGATCCAATTTTCTAAAAATAGAAAATGGCATCAGATTTATTGAAGCTCCAGAATCACAAAGTGCTTTTTCAAAATATACTCCTCCCAAAGTGCATGGAATCGTAAAACTGTCTGGATCGCCAAGCTTTTGTGGTAGCTTATTTTGAAGTATAGCACTGCATTTTTCAGTAAGCATTACCACAGAAACTTCTTCTAACTTCCTTTTGCTTGACAAAATTTCTTTCAAAAATTTAGCATATGAAGGCATTTGCAATAAAGCATCAGTGAAAGGAATATTAATGTGAATCTGTTTCAGAATTTCCAAAAACTTTGCAAATTGACTGTCAAGCTTTTCTCTTTTCATCTTTTGTGGAAAAGGGATTGTCACAGGGAGAGGAGTTATTTTTTCAAAATTCTTTTCATCTTTTTTCTTGATGTCATTCTCTTCTGATGGATCATATTGTATTTCAACATTCTTACCCTTTGCTGCCTGGTGTTCAAAATGGTTGTTTTCTTGTCTATCAGCATATGGATCATCAAGATTCTTACCTGACCGTAAGGCGATGGCCTTAAGGTGTTCCTTTGGATTTTTCTCCGTATTGCTTGGTAAGGGACCTTGAATCTTTTCTGAAACAAGAGTTGCCAATTGGCTTACCTGAATTTCCAAGTTTTTGAGGGTTGAGTTTTGGCTTTCCATCTTTTCATCAGTGGCCTTAATGTACTTGTACAACAAGTCATCGAGACTTGAATGAGCTTGTTGAGGCCTTTGCTGATATGGAGCTGCTTGTTGATATGGCCTGAAATTCGATTGCCCACGATTTTGATTTTGGTATCCAGGTGGACCCTGTGCTGGTTGCTTCTGGAAGCTTTGAGAGTTCTCCGCACCATTTGGATTGCTCCACTGAAATCCTGGATGTTTATGTGCCATTGGGCTTCCGAAAGGGTACGGCTTGTAACCGATGACATTAGCCTGCTCATCATTCTGATTGTTTGCGCGGCATTCATGGTTAAGATGGTTTCCTCCACACATGTCACAAGCCTCAGACTGAATTGGTTGTTGTGCATTCACCTGAAAAGATTCAAACTTTTGTGCCGAGGAGGCAATCTGTTGTGTTAGTGTATTAAATGCATCTGCCTGATTTACTGTGGCTGCCTTTTTGATGGTTACACGATCAGATGGCCACTGGATAGCATTCTCAGAAATTTCATTCAACAATTGCAATGCTTCTTCTGTGGTCTTTCCCATTATGGAACCTCCTGCAGCTGCATCTATCACATTTCTAGAAGAACGTGTTAGTCCATGATAGAAAATATATAACTGCATATGTTCAGGAATGTCATGATGTGGACATTTTCTTAACATTGATTTTAATCTTTCCCATGCTTGATAAACTGACTCAGTGTCAGTCTGCAAGAAATTAGAAATATCTTGTCTTAACTTTGTTGTTTTAGCAGGGGAAAAATATTTGTTCAAAAACTTCTGTGTCATCTGGTCCCATGTGGTTATAGAACCTCGAGGCAAACTTCGCAACCAAGTCTTGGCATCTCCTTTTAAAGAAAAAGGAAATAGTCTTAACTTAATTGCTTCAGGAGGCACTCCATTATATTTAGCAGTTTCAACTAGTTCCAAGAAATCAATTAAATGGCTATGTGGATCTTCACTTGGATCACCAGTAAAGGTGCAAGACTGTTGAATTGTTTGAATTAGGCCGGTCCTAATTTCAAAGTTATTGGCTGCTACAGGTGGGTTTCTGACACTAGATTCACAGTTAAAGTGGTCAGGCCTAGCATAATCCCTTAGGATTCTGTTTGCTGGTCTTGGTGCCACTTCATCAAATTGATCCTCTACATGGTCTGGGTGTGGAATTCCCAATGGGTTATTGGTATCTCCTAGTTGGTGCTCCATTTTGTCACAAGTTACAATTTTAGAAGATGATGATTGTCCTTTCCTGCGCAATCTCAAAGATCTTTCAATTTCAGGATTGTAAATGACCAACTCTTTATTAGAAGAGCGGGTCATAAACTACTTGAAATTCTTTAAAGTAAAAAGAAAAAAAAATCAAAATGAACTCTTTAACAGTTGAAATGGTAACACTACAAAAAAATATTAGGAATAATAATAATAATAATAGTACTAGTTGAAAGGAAATATTAAAAAGGAATATAAAAAATATTAGTGATAATTAGTATTAGTTAAAGAAGTAGTATATAACAATAGTAGAAAGAAATATTACACTATAATATAATGCTATTGTTATGTATAGATAGTAGTGATAGCTGTAATGATTTAGTAGGAAAAAGATAAATTAAATACAAAGTAGATTATATTGTTTACTAAAGATAAAGCTATAGGTAATAATAATAGTATTATACTTAACACTAATAATAATAGCCAAAGGGAAAAAAAATGACAAAAGCAAAACAGTGAGTTGTAATTTAAATAATAATAATAATAATAATACTATTTTTAGTAGGACGAAGTAGTGATTGTATAGAAAGTTAGTGACAAAAATCTATAGGACTCATAGGTAGTAGTAACAATAATAGCAATATTTAGTAGGAGAAATTTAAAATACTGATATAAACTTAGATATATAAACAAAAAATATTTTTTCTTTTATAATAATAATATAAGTGAAATCAAGGGTGGAAGAACGATGACTAATACTAGGAAAAAAAGTAGTAATAATAAATAGTAAAGAGTAGTAAGTAGTTAATTAGATAAAGTAGTAAGATGTAATAGTAGTAGGAAGGTAGTTAAAGTGATGGAAGACAAGATGGTGATATGAAGAATGATGTGGTTCTATAGGTGGAAGTTTTTACGATAAGAGTAAGAGTTATACTATAGGTAGATATACAAAAGAGAATGTAAAGGAGAAAGTAGTAGGTGGAATGGTAATAAAAAGTTTGAAAAAAAATACAAAAAGTAAAATAATATATTATACTATTATTAGATATAACAGTATAATAATTATATTATTAAAAAAAATACTATAAAGAGAAAAGGTAAATAATGATGTACTAAAAAGAACAAAAGATAGTAATACTAGTAAACATAACAAAGTGAACGAAAATGATGAAAATAAGAGGTAATGATATTTCAGAGAGGAAAGAAGGAAAAAAAAAATAAAAGTTATAATAATGCTACAACAGTAGTAACGCTAATAATAGAAATAGTGGTAGGAGAAAGATAATACTATAATATATTAAAAGATGATAATAAAACAAGTACTTATGGTTATAATATTAATAAAATAATAGTAGTAATAATATGGTTAAAACAGAAGACACGTAAATGATAAAAATAGTAGGTATTGTAGACAATGAAAAAACAAACTGGTAAAGTAGAATGTTTCACTATTAGAATATAGTAAAGGATATAGTATAGTGTCAGTAGAGAAAGTTAGTAATATTAATATAAACTAAAGAAAGAAAAAAAATGTTAGAAGGAGAAGCAAAATTGTTAGAAGCAGTAATTAATATAAATATTATTAGAGGTTAGTATTAGGTATAGCTATAGTAGTATTTAGTAGATTAAGTTAATAGTAATTGTATTAATAAGTCCTCAAATTAGTAATCCAATATTTAGTCCGAAGTAGATGTACGCCAATCCCCGGCAACGGCGCCAAAAATTTGACGAGGTCCAAAGTGCATAGGAATTGTCTGCTCGTTCTTGTCAAATTCTAATATAGTTTAAGATATCGTCCCACAGAGATTGGGTATTCTATGCTACGGACTTGTAGTATTTTAATTACTATTTGAGAGAATCAAATTGATGAAAAGTGAGTTTTTAATTTAAATTTACTTAAACTAAAAGAAAGAACTTCCGGAAGATTTCAAATTTAAAAGGAGTTGGGAATCGTTGAATTCACTTGGTAATACTTATAATAAATATCTCAGTTTTGACATGTATTTCTCTTAAGAATAATTGCTTATTGCTAATTCAATTATATTTTGCTCACTAAGAAAATAATCAATTAATAACACTCCGTGAGGTTATGCATATTAATCAAATTATAACTAGTGACGATTAAACCGAAATATTTTTCTTGCCTGAATTGTGCTTAATAAGTAGTAAAAACTTCGTGAGAATATTTTTACGGAAAATCAATAATCTTACCTACAACAATTCCTCCGTGAGAATTAAAACTGAGGTAAACAAGATTACAGACTTGGAAAAATAGTTTTTACTCTACTACTTTATTCATCAGTTATTATACATTAATTTTGCTCCGTGAGAATTACAAAATTAATATAACAATAACCTAGATATAAAATAGACGGATGTGAAAATAAAGATTTAGTAAAAACTATAATTCTAGCACAGTGTTAAAATGTGATTAAAAACTTCAGGCTAAGCATGTATTAAAACTGAGATACGTATTATAAATATTACCGAGTGTCATCAAGTATCCCAACAAAAGAGATTACTCCATTATGGAGTAAGAAAAACTTTAAAAATATAAAGACTAGGAAGAAGTAGTATTTCTTCTACAAAAGAAAACTACAAAAGATTAATGTTACAAAAGACAAAGAAAGAAAAAGAGCAAGAGAAAGTAGTTCTTGCAAGATGAAAATTTGATGATCTTCCATACAAAGTTTACTACCTATTTATAGATAAATTCCAAAGCCAAAGTTCTACCTAAGATGGCATATCCTAAGGTGGTAGGAAAATTTTCAAGATGGCCAAGGTGAGTTGGGTTTGGATGATAATTTCAAATATTCATACGTAGCTTCCTTTCATGAACTTTCTTCCGCTTGCACTTTTATTCTTCAGCATAAAACAATTCACGGACATTACTATCAGTGTTATAATCACACTATGAATAATGTAATCATCAATGGTCATCCCTTATTTTTCTTCACCTTGGATAATTTCTTCTTCCTGCAAAATATGTTAGAAAATATGCGAGAGATGGATATATTTATTCACGTTTTATTTAAAATACTTAATATTTAACTATAAAAATATATCAATAAATTATATCCATCAGTCTGCATTATTTTTGAGTGACCTGCACATCTAAAAGACACACCAGGGTGTACTAACTGCACTTGTTCCTCCAGACCTCTCTTTTAGCTCAGGTCTTTCCCTTTTCCCCCTTTCCCTTGCTAATTTTCTGTTTGCAGGACACTTGAAGGGCCTTAACTGGCCAAGTTATGATCTGGTAACTACTAAGGCTTGAAAGAGTCAGGGTTTGGACTCTTTTTTTTTGGTTAATTCTGGGGCTGGGGTGATGAGACCTTGAATTTATGACTTTTTACTGGGTTTTAACCTGGAACTCTGGGGAACTGGACAATTTCGAATTAGTAGCTTTGGGTCTCTCCCCTTAGAAACTGTCCCATCTTTGTACATTGTTAGGATCTCCTGTCTGTACTCTTTAAAACAGGGACTTACAATTTACAAACACTGCATATGGCCACCCAGGGGCCAATTCCTAACTCCTACTCTTATGTGCTTGCATCAAGATAGGATTTAATCATTTTGAATAAGTTCAACATGCTCGTAGAACCACAATGAGTTATTTACAGCTTCAGTTAACATGTCTTGAACAGATTTCTTAAAACAGAACTTGAGCGCATGCTTATTTTTTATTAAGTCTGAAAATTAACTTGACAGGGGCTATTTGTGTTGTTTGAGCCTAAAGTGACTATTTCTGAAAAATAAAACCAGCCCCTTTTTGCATAAGTAATCAGGGCCCAATTACGTTTTCAAAACAGGCCCTTCTATATGCTTAAACTGTTTTTGTTCTGCGCAAATAGTCCAGGCCCAGTAAACCTTTCAAAAATGGCCTGTATATGTATAAAAATATTTTTGAAATGCTCTAACACTCTTATACACTAATGTAATAGTGTATAAGGGTTTAAAAAGCTTTGGGGTCACTTGTACACTTTAAAAGTGTTTTTCTAAAGATATAACTATCACTTAGACCATGTATTTGCATGTCTAATACTTATATGTATACTATTATGTGCGACACCCTCCCTTTATCTGCATTTATGTGCTTTTTCGTGAACCTGCTTTTAAAAACAGCCCTCTTGCCTATATATATCTTCCAAACTTGACCCCTACACAAAAAAACTATTAAGGTTAGGGCTCGACAATTAATGACGAGTCACACCCATCCCAAATGAGCCGACATTTTGTTTTCAAAACAAACCTCTTTCGGTTCTTTAGTAAATCTGAAATTATCTGCAAAACTAGGCTATTTATGCAAATATTCTTTTCAAAGTGTGTTAACTACATATGTAAGTTAAACTAGAATATCTTTGTGCACTTTCATGAACTTCACAAGTTCTATCTGCAGTGTTATGTATATGCTTGAAATGAGCTGTCTTGCCCTTTTCTTTTTTATACATGAGTATTATAGGAACCAAGCTTCCGTGCATAAAATAGTTAATCCCATGGCCCTTTGGCATTCATGGATAACAGTGATTTTCCTGTAATAAAAATAATGGTATAGCCTCCTATGGGCTATCCAAAATAGATTTACAAAGAGTGCGAGTGAGTGGCCAAAATGCGCAGACAAAACAAAGATGACATCCAGGGGAGTTCACAACACCATTCTTACGAGAGATATGTTATATCATGTCATACTACATGCCATCCAATCATATCGACAATATACCTTGATATAATCGAGATAGACAGTAAGAAATAGAAAATAGTAGGATGCTATCCCGAGCAAAAGCAACACAAACTAGTGTCGTGTTTTGGTTTTCGACTAGCAAAGCCAACAAAAAGAACAAGAACACTATAATAGAACTTCAACCTTAGTGTATTTGAAAATTATGGTGTCTGTCTGTGAGTTTGTAATCGAGAAGAGGGATTAGTAGTCTAGAGAATAAGAAGAGAGTATTCAGTGTGTAAGTTGTCAAATAAAGAGGAGAAGGGGCTGGTTATATAGTGGTAAGAAAAGATCTGTTAGAATTTGAATTCTTAGCAACAAAAGGAAAAGAAAAGATTAGGGGATAGGAGGAAATCAAAGCTGTCAACTTAATCAATTAGGAGAGATTTTACAGTACATAAGCCTTCCAAAAATAACATGCCTCATTTGAATTTTGAAACTATGCGACTATTTTCCTTTTCATCTAATCTAAATCACATAATCTATACATGTGTATAACTTATAAATAAGGACTGATGATGTTGCAGTATTCCCACATGTATATGGTAAGGCTAAATTCACTGCACCAGTTAATAAAGACTTCTAAATTTTTCCAAAAATAGTTGTAAGCTATTGTAGGAGGATAAAGGAATTAACAGTGGTAATTTCACCAATTCATCATGCCATGTTTCTAGCCGATTAAATGTATTTAGTAGAAACAAAATATACGCATATAACTATACCGAGACAAACAGGAGGTTCACATCCTTAACCAGGCCAGTAACTTAAACTCAATCAGATTCCAAATAATGACACGCTTCAGACGCAATTTAAAGGAATTAACAACCATGAATTCATATACATAGCAGCTGATTCAAAACAATAATCATGCACACCTAGTTCACTAGTAATAAGCATATTTATTTAAATCCTAAAAATAAATTATAGACAAAAGGGCATAGATTGAAAATAAAATTAATCTAATCATGGAATAAAACATGTCGTTCACAGGTTAATTATGGAAATTAAAAGAGAAAGGAGAAAAAGAAAAGTTTTACCACTATATGAAGCCGGGTCGGGTCGAAAGAGGTTGAAACGGGTCGGGTTCGATCTCGTTCTCCTCTGCCTGTTATGAATGTGGGGGATTCATGCTCGAATCCTCTTGTCTTGCCTAGCGTGTGTGTGAATGTGATGAAACCCGCAACAAGTTTCCATTTTTTTCTTTTCAATTGAACTGATTTGCATGAGTTTAAATCGTTGATTCTTGCCGTTGCGTGAAAAAGACTACGAGAGACAGGGAGAGAAAGGGAGCGGAGGGCGTTCCAGGTAGAGGGGTGGCGTTGTGTGGTTGTATCTGGATGAGGGAGTGGGGTAAGGGGAGAGTGTGTGAGGGTGGGGCGGCACTAATCTTGGAAAGGGTAAAGGGGAAATATATCTAGGGTTTTGCAATTGGGGAGGCGAGTGTGAAATTAAAAGGAAAACGACATCTTGGCCATTGGATTGGAAGCCTGGATGGCTGAGATTTGTGCCACCTGGCGTGTGTGGTGTTTGGATATGTCTGTGCGTGTGAGTGTGTTGTGAGTGTAGTGGAAAAAGTGTTTTATGTAATTTTTACATGTATAAGTGTATATAAGTATATATGTAGTGTGCAGGGAGTGTATTTATGTGTGTATATGGGAATTAATTGGCTAATATTTAACTACCAAAATGCTAACAAATAATCAGTAAAATATATATGTAAAATAATGTAAATGATTTTGATAAATGTCATTTAACATAAATAACTGTAAATGATTTCGTATAAAGATATTTAGGTACAAACAATCGTTAATAGATAATTAAATATTTTAATTTCGCTAATAGCCACAAAAGCGTGCAAGTATTTTGAAATAACCTAAATGATGTAATATATCCACAGTTAAGTAAATAATATATAAATAAGGGATAAAGATAATGGTTACACAGATAAATTCCTGATATCTAATGCAATTTTGTTCGAAAAATTGTTATTGCATGTTTAAGTTAAATATAATCAATTATGAAAAAAGAGGGACGAAATTGGGTGTCAACAGTTGTCCCTCTTTGCTCGAGAATGATGAAAGAGTCTTCGGGCAAAGACGTTGACGAAGCAGCCAATTTTGTCATGACTAACAAAACGAAGTGCCAAGAAGGTAACAGAGAGTTATGGGGTGTTTTGGTCGAACCCCGATATCTGAGTTGCCTACATATCTCGAGTTTCACAAGAATCATGATGCAAGTAGTTCTAGAATGATATGTTTCATGTGTGAGATATATATGACGCACGAGATGTCAAGAGTAAATTTGTCTAAGTATGCAAAGTTTAGATTGGTGTTTGCTTTGAAATTTGGCAAAATAAGTGATTGGTGAAAGTAGCAAAGGCACTATTGAAGATGAGATAACATCATAAATCAAGTGTGGGAAAAGAGGCTTGTAATCATCCTAGATATAAAATGTGATGCACGACACATCCATAAAGAGTAGTTTACACGGAGATAGTTTCCACTACATCTTGATAAATGAGTCATCTTGTCTTCAACATCATACTTTAGAGTTGTTTTGACAAATCTGGGGATATTGAGGAGTGAGCAAGACAAATTCACGCGATTCAAATAGATGGGCACGATTAAGCACAAAACATGCGCACGATTAACAGACAGACACGATTCACACAAGGTAAGTGTCAATCGAGAGGGACACAAACTGACTTCTTAATCTGGATTAAAGGATTAGGTAGATTACTTATTTGAGTATGGAAAGTTTAGATTTGAGCGGAAATAAATGATTTGAGGAAATATCAAAAGCATAATCAAAGGAATTGTGCTTTTTGAATAAAGTTTTAGAACGGCGCATAATATGTTTTAGAAATTTATTGAATGCATGATTCTAGTATAGGGAAATGATTTTTGACAGCAAGTGTGAGAGATCGAGGAGTGGTGATGCAATCCAAATTGAGCTTAGACGCCAGCCATCAAGAGCCGAGAATAGAGGGAGCAAAGGATGCAAAGGAAAGAGCTTCGGAGAAGAATTGAAGGCCAAATCCCATAGTTCCGGTGAAGGGTGGAGTGTCCCACGGACACTACAGGCAGAGGCGGAGTGCCTCCCATGTTGGGCGGATTGCCTACCCTTCACAAGTGCCGAAAATCATCGAAATGCGGCTAAGTATCAAAATTGCAACTCTCTGGACTTTGGCCAGGCGGACCTCCTCAAGCCTGGGCTGACCGCCTTTGATAAACACCCACAGAAGATATTGAGGCGGACTGCCTCCTAACTAGGGTGAACCGCCTCCCCCTGAAGCAGAAGCTGCATGACTTATCCCAAGTTTTTTAGGCTTATTTATTAGTATTTTAACCCTGCGTGGTCTTTATTGTTTTACCCAACTCGTGGGGCTATTTTAGACATTAGTTAGAATGAGGATAGCCTATAAATACCTCATTAGGTTATTTATTTCATTTTATTCTACCTTGAATATTAAACATGAAACTTGCGAGTATCTCAATGAAGAAACCCTTTTGGGCTTGATTTCATTTGGTGAATCCAATTGAACATCGATCCTCTTTGGTCAAACTTGATTGCAAGAGTTGCGTATCTCTTGAGGTTAGTGTATCTCTTGAGGTTAGTTTTCTTAGTATAGGTGTCTTTTGACGTCTTCGAAGGTGTGTCGAGACTAGTTCATCGACGCTACTTTGAATATCATTCAAATTGCATCGTGCTCCTATCTCTTTTTCTATCTCTTCTTCCTTTGTTTCTATCGTGATTGCTTTCACGTATTTTATATTGCATCAGTTGGTATCAGAGCACGGCTAAGTTTTGTTCTTACAAACCCTTATCCTGTTCATCGTGCCTAGTATCTTTACTTCTTTTTTGTTCCTGTTTATTGTTGTTCTTGACAAAAGAAAAAGAAGAAATTTTTTAAAAAGTTGAAAAACACAAAAAAAAAAAAATTGTCGATTCAAAGTTGGATTTTATTCCCCAATCATTGGGAGTTATTGAGGATTTTTCCATATCGTTTTCCCGTTCTTTTGGTACCATTATCTTGGTTTGGTGTTGTGATTGAAAATTTGACGAATAAACCCCACTTTTTGAAACCCTTTTGAAAAATTGCTTGTTTTGGGTTGAAAATTATTGGGAATTTTTTGAAAACATTAAGCACACTTTTGGGTACCATTGGGAGTTGAAAACAAGTGAAAATCGATCAAAGTTTTGTTGAAAACGGATCAAAAATTCGTTATTAAAGTTGCTGAAAAAAAGTTGCAGGTTCAGTAGTAGGCGAACCGCCTCAGCTTTTTGGCGGACCGCCTCAGCATTTGGCACCTCTCTGGACATTTTCCAGGCGGACCGCCCACCCACAGAGGCGGTGCGCCTCACCCTGTTTTAGCATTTGGATAGTTTTTCGTCTTGGTTTTCGTCGTTCTTTGTTTCCATACTTCTTAGTTAGTATTTCTTAGGCAATTGTCCCACTTCATTTACACTAACTATTTAGCATTTTAGGAACTTGTGCGTCTTGAATCCTTCCCTATAGTCGTAGAACTTTCTCGACTTCAAGTGCGCACCTTAAAGAGCCGTCTGTCCATAGAGTCATATAAACTCCATTCTGAACCAATACTTGGATGTATTAGTTGGTGATCTTGCCACCGTGGTTCCTAATAGATAACGGGTATCTTTGGGTGGGGGTTTGGGAGTGTGAATCCCTAAAGAGTGTTGAGTTCCACCACCAAAGGTGAGAGAGTGCAAGTAAGGTTGTTTATACTAACCTTTGTGCTTTCTTAAGATGTCTCTTGCAGGTACAAGGAGCCATAATGGGGGTTTGGATGGAAGTAGAGATGGTGAGAATAGTGTAAGCAAGGCCAAGCTATCTCAAGCCTATCTTCGAGCCCTTTGGACCGAGATAGAATCAATGAGTGCTTGAGTTCAGTGCTTGACACAAGGAGAGGGTTCTATGGGTGAAAAAGAGACCAAGGGAAAGGATGAAATGAGTAGTTCTAATGGCTCTAGAACCAAGGAGGATGAAAAGGATTGCTATCACACTCTTATCGCTAAGAGAAGTCCTTATGGGTTCCTTGATGAGACTCTTTCCTCGACTTTCAACAAAACAACTAATGTTGGAAGAGTGACGGGAAGTTTAAGCTACTCTAGTAGTGTTGCTAGTAGAGGAGAAATAAGGAAGTACCCATCTCGTGGTAGTGCCTCAAGTGAGACTACTATTGATGGGAAGTTTAAGGGACACTACTACGATGAGCTCTTAAGAAAAAAGAGTGGTGTCGATTCATAGTGAGTTTAATGGGAATCGTGGGTATGTGCTTCAAGTGAATGAAGGTGAAGCAAGTTGGATCAGTCCTCTTGTGGTGAGAAGGTTGGGAATACCTTGTGTTGATGGAGTGGCCCGAGTAGTTGTTTCGCAAAGAAACTATGAAGAAGAAGTTGAGTGTAAAGTGGGTCCTTTGGCGGGATGTCATGTCATATTAGGGAGACCTTGGCTTCACCAAGGTACTACAAGTATGACAAGGGCCTTGGAGTTTATTATGTTAAAGCACAAGGGAAGTTGCGAGTACTACATCCTAGGAAAGAAGAAGTACAAGCAAGAAATACCACGAGGATGAGGAATAGTGGGACACCATTGGGGAGAAGTCATATGATTGAAAGAGTGCAATCAAGAAGTCCTACAAGCAACTTTGTGGGACAAATGTAAGTAAAAGGTTGATAAGCGTCAACAAGGTGAACCTAAAACCACAAGATTCAAAATCAAGTGGTTCACCAAAGAAGAGGAGGACATCAAATGATGATTCTCTAAGTCTTAGATTTCGGTTGATGTGAAGAGTCCACCTGCTCTAGATAAGGGCATCCTTGGGCCTCACCCCAATTCGCCCGAATATGAGAGAAAAAAGATTGAGAGGAGTAAGAGAGTGACCGGTGACAACTCTCGAGTGGAAAAAAAGAGAGGTTGAGTTGAGTGATGTGAGTTGGTTGTCACCACCCAAATCTACACCCGGCCTTGAAAGGAAAATGAGGGAGAAGAAAGAGGGAAAGGAAATCATTGAGAGTGAGGGCACCCCTTATTCTAACACTAACTCTTTATCTTCTTCTTCTACTTGCTTTCGTTTTGTGTAGGTACTCTTGGAGGCAAGCCAATGGAGCCTCAACCATGTGCTATGGAAGAAAGACAAGGTGATGAAGACCTTCATTGTGGGCTACATGAAGATGGAGTTGATCATAATACTGCAAGTGCTATGAGTGCTCAATGAAGCAACTCAAGCATAAGTGTAAATTCTCCTTTTCATAAGCGTGTTAGTTCCTTGTCTTGTGAGGACTCAATGCTAGTTGATGCTTGATGCATCTGTTGAACTTGCAACTAGTATAAAGTCTATTGGTCAACTTATTTGTGAATGTGAACCACTAGTTGAGAGGGCTGATAAACCACATTATAATGTGGACCCGGTGTTCAATGAACCTCTCTTTAGTGAAGAAGTTGTAGTCGACCTTGCTTGAACCTTGTTATGACACACCACCCATATTTGATAAAGGGAAAGATGATTTGTTTGACCCTACCCTTATTGATATAATTGATTTTGGTGGATTTGTGTGTCGTAGTGAGGATGGTAGTGACTTTGAGGAGTCTCCAGTGAATGGGATGGATAGGGTTATCTATGATGACTCCTCAAGTGTGGGTGATGAACCTAGTTTTGATACTTCACCTTTGCTTGACAATGAAGATGAGATGCTTTCTTTTACTAATCCTTTGCTTGAAGGCATATTTATTAGAGATGGTGATTTGTATTGGACTAGAGTTAGGAATGGGTTAGAACCTCCATGGTGTAAGGGATTTGATTCCAAAGACAACTCTTTGTTTGAAATTTTGAACCTCCATGGTGTAAGGGATTTGATTCCAAAGACAACTCTTTGTTTGAAATTTTGAGTGAGGTGGATGATTCTTCTAGTGACCCTACTCTTGATTGTTTGGGCTGTGATGATGAAGAAGCTATTATTAATGCCTTTCTTGAGAGTTTGCCTTGTGAGGAGGGTTGTCTGAAGGGTGGATTTGGAGGTGAGGAGGTGTCTCTTGGTGTGAGTATGAGTGCTTTCAAGAAGGGGAGTGGAGTAATTGATGCTAGTTGTATGTTGAGCTATTTTGCTTACTCCATCCCATATGTTGACTACACTTTGAGTGTTGAACATGCTAAAACCATTGTGCCAAATTGTGAAAACATTGCATTGAAGGTTTGGTGTGTTGGTCATGAGCTTAGGGGTCATAAGAATTTTGATAGTTTGATCATGCATATTCCATGTCATATTGATATCTTTGATTGTTCTTGTGTTGAGTGCACTTCTTTGTTGAGCCAAGTACTTGTTGTTTTCTTTGGAGACATGAGCTTTATCATTATTATTGACACTTGGTTATATCACAAGTGTGTGTTTTTCACACTATTTGCATTAAACTATTCTTGTAGTAGCAAGTTTTAGTTGTGTTTATCATTGCTTGTAGTCCTTGATAGTGTGATTTTGAGGACGAAATCCTTTCAAGTATGGGAGGATAATGCAATCCAAATTGAGCTTAGACACCATCCATCAAGAGCCAAGCAAAGATGGAGCAAAAGATGCAAAGGCAAGAGCTTATGAGAAGAGTTGAAGGCTGCATCCCGTAGTCTTGATAAAGGGTGGAGCACCCCAAGGACACTCCAGGCAGAGGCGGAGCACCTCCCATGTTGGGTGGACTGCCTACCCTCCCCAATGCCGAAAATCATCAAAATATGCTAAGTATCGAAATTGCAACTCTCTGGACTTTGACCAAGTAGACCGCCTCAAGCTTGGGCGGACCGCCTCTGATGAAACACCCTCAAAAGATGTTGACGCGGACCGCCTCCCACCTAGGGCAGACTGCCTCCCCCTGAAGCGGAGGCTGCATGACTTATTCAATGTTTTGGAGGCTTAATTATTACTATTTTGACCCTGCATGGTCTTTTATAGTTTTACCCAACTTGTGGGGTTATTTTAGACATTAGTTAACATGAGGATAGCCTATAAATACCTCATTAGCTCATTTATTTCATTTTAGTCTACCTTGAATATTAAACACAAAAACTTGAGAGTATCTCAATGAAGAAACCCTTTTGGGCTTGATTTCACTTGGTGAATCCAATTGAACATCGATCCTCTTTGGTCAAACTTGATTGCAAGAGTCGTGTATCTCTTGAGGTTAGTTTTCTTAGTATAGGTGTGTTTTGACGTCTTCGAAGATGTGTCGAGGCTAGTTCCTCGACGCTACTTTAAACATCGTTCAAATTGCGTCTTACTCATGTCTCTTCTTCCTTTGTTTATATCGTGATTACTTCCGCGTATTTTATATTGCATCATGTGGCTCAAGGGATTGTTGGAAATCGAAGGGCGTCTTGTAGTGTTTCCCTCGATGTTGTTGTGTCTTGTTGTATACTTTGTTCGTTTTTTGTGCCCGCACTCAAAGAAAGATTTGTGAGTTGTAGGGGAGGGGAAGGCTTGATTTCTGCATCCTCCTTGGAACTGGTGCCTCATTATTCTACCACAGTGTTGATTTAATGTCTTCTTGGAATTTTTTAGGGAAACCTCAAAACTTATGCCCTAGTATGTTGTGTTTGATAAATCTCTCAAACGTAGTTGTAGTGTGTTTACAAAATAAAAAAAACATAAGTGGTGTCCTATTCTAAGGCGGACGGGCCTAATTGTCATATTCTGACAAGGCATATAGTCATATTCTAAGCTTGACGGGACTTATAGTCATATTCTAAGCCCGACGAGGCTAATAGTCATATTCTAAGCCTTACGAGGCTAATCAATATTTTCTAAGCTTGACGAGGTTAGTCGACATATTTTAAGCTTGACGAGGCTAATCCTCATATTTTAAGCCTGACGAAGCTGGTCATCATATTTTAAGCCTGACGAGGCTGGTCGTCATATTTTAAGCCTAACGAGGCTAGTCGTCATATTTTAAGCTTGACGAGGCTAGTCGTCATATTATAAGCATGACGAGGCTAGTCGTCGTATTTTAAGCCTCGTCATATTTTATGCCTGACGAGGCTAATCATCATATTATAAGCCTAGCGAGGCTAAGCGTCGTATTGGAGGTGCCATATCCAGAAGCTTGTAAGTGCAATCCTCAAGTGCCTGTCAGGTATTGGTGCTGGAGCTATTCATTCTCAGATAATGGTGTCTGCTTCTATTGCCTACGAGTCTTGTATTTATAAGAAAATATTTGCTCTCAAAGAAAAATTCATTAATAGAGCTAAGCGTCATATTCTAAGGCTGACGAGTGTAAGTGTCATATTCTAAGGCTGACGAGTGTAAGTGTCATATTCTAAGGCTGACGAGCCTAAGTGTTGTGTCGATATCCAATCTTGTAAATGCGTTCATCAATTGTTGTAGTGTACTTGTGTTGGAGCTATTTTCTTTAGTAGTAAGTTGCAAATGATAATCTGTGTTGCCTGCTACCGTTGTGTTCATGAAAAGTATCTACTCTCAAAGAAAAATTTGTGATTTGAAAACAAAATGGCTGCCTCGTATTGAACACCTGAGTGTCAGCTCGAATCTGCATTTGTCCTTTAATGTGATATCTGAAAATTTTGACGACCCAATCGTGCGAATACCGCTTGTTCTTTAGCTTGAAACCTTTTGTTTGAGTGTATTAGATTAGGTGGATGTCCAAAAATATTGTGCTTATCATGGTAATGGAAAGCTGGAAATTTTATTATACTGAAACCGTTCGCAAGTAGGCTGCCTACGTATCTTATTAATACAAGAATCAGGTCAGACGTAGTTCAGGTACAAAGCTAGGATAAGGTGCAAAAAAGTAGTCAAATATATAGATGGTAGAGTTTGTATTGTAACGGGTTGTCATCATGTGATGCGCTTTCTCTTCAAATGTTTAGGAGCTATCCTCAATGGATTGCCTTGAATAGAGACTATATTTGCAGCTTGAGAGTTGTAGTTTTCATTTGGCGATTCTTGTTGTACTATTATCTTGCCTTTCTCGATCAAATTCTGAATTTTGTGCCTTAGTGCTAGACATTCTTCAGTGTCATGACCTTGAATGTTCGAATGATATGTACAAGTCTTTGATAGATTAGAATATGAACGAGGGATCTATCCATTTCTCGGCTGCAATATCCCTTGATCCTTTAATCTTCCAAATATACTTGTCAAAGATTCCACTAGAGGAGTAAAGGTGCGAGGCTTCATCCTTTTTGTCTGGTGCCGATTGCGTTGAGCCTGATAAGAATGTTGTTGAAAACCCTGATATTGGGGAGGTTGTCTACTGTGTAAATCAGGAGTAACATGAAATTGTAGATTCTGTTGATTCTGGTTGTATGGTGGTTGGTGCCAGTCATGGAAAATAATGTGTTGTCTTCTTCGTTGCTTTGCGAATTCTTAAATTCCTCGGATTGAAACTGTTGATTAACAAGTTGCACTGTTGAACTGCTAATGATCTTTCCCTCTTGAATGCCAATTTCCAGTTTCCTTATTGTTCGAATCAAACTAGGGAAGTTGCGTGCCTGAATGCCGAGCAATTTCTCACAGTAAATCCCTTATTGGATCTAGATGAAACTTGAAACCAACTCTCCTTCAGGTAATTAGAGGGTATATCTTCGAAGCTTCAATCTGCATCGAGTAGCATATTCTTCAAAAGACTCATATGACACTCTTTTAAATTTATACATCTCATATAAGTGCGGGTCCTCTCGGACATTGAACTTGTATTGCTCCAATAAATCTCGGGCCATATATTCCCAAATGTACCATTTTCTAAAATCTTGCTTGGTGTACCAAGTGAGTGCCAACCCAGATTAACTTTGGATGAACAATTCCATTCCGATAGCCTCGTCGTGTCCCACTCTAATTAACCTGTTGCAGTAGTCTTTCAAATGAGATAAAGGATTTTCTTTTTCCGAAGAAAATGATGAATTTTGGAATTTTTTATCCATGCGATAGCTCAAGATATGGATGTAGACACAGATCCTTATATGTCAAACTTTGAATGTTCTTTAAACTCATGTCTTCTTTCACGACCATTTCCAAATTATGGAGCTTTTCATTTAAACCCTCATGTTCATTCGATTGAATTTCTATTCTGTGCCTCTTATGTGGGTATACTTCCAACTAATTTTGCTTGTCCATCATCAACAACTTGTGTAGTAGTAGAATCAGGATTGCCTATTTTGTCTGAAATATCTTTTTGAGTCTTATTCCCCTCGCTGTCATATGTCTGCAGTTCTGAAAACTTTGTTAATGAAGTAAATGTTTCATCTTGACTTGTCATCTCAGCTTCTTCCTAATGCAGATTCTCAGCCAATTTTAGTGTTCAAATGTTGGGTAACCTTAGTAAACTGATAAAATACATAAAACAGAGTTAGTACATTATAAATTTTGAAGTAAAATAACACATAAAGGTCAAATAAATAGCTAAAAAGAATGCCTAGACAGCAGAGGATGAATTAACGATTGAGTTAGATACTATAACAAAATTGTAAAAGATTGTTCGAGTGCTTTATGTAGCAGTCAAAGCAAGGATTTGGTTGAAAGAAACATTAATAAGGATGTCGTGATAAACTGCTATGTTAAGGAAAAGTTTGGATGTTGTATGACCAAAAAAGAGGTCGGCTCTTGTCGAACACCATGGACTTGAGTGCAGTCACCGTTCCCTTTGAAAATTTGTCTGTCGTAATGCTTGTATATTCTTGAAGAAATACTCATCCACGTCTTTTCCCACTTGTCAACCAACTGCTGTATTTCAAACTTAATACCAACCTTCTTTATTAGGCAAAATAAATTTTTTATTTTAAAGAGACCGAACCCGGTGTGGGCTGCCTACGTATCCTGTTACTGACAGGAATCAGGTCAGGCATAGTTCAAAATAAATAAAGAGGGATTCTTAAAAATATGTGTCATAAGGCTTTCTAGAAAGTAAAATAAATGTCTCTAAAGATAATGCAACTCGAAAGCTCTCTTCTTGTACTCGGATGTCTGTCATTAAACAACTGCCTTTTTGTCTATGAATGCCTGGTCATCTGCAATTGCTTCATCATTAGCAGTTTCAATCTTGATTTGCCCAGACTTGATCAACTCTTCAATCCTCTTGCCCCAGCATGCCTGAATGGTAAACACATGATTTTTTTATATCTTCTTTCCAGGGTTCCTTGTAAATTTTTCTTTCAATAGAGTGCACTATCCCTACATCTTTCAACCTTTCATACAAACTTGCATATGATCCTCCAATAGAAGTGAACCTGTGAGGAGCATCACGAGAGGAACTCTTAGTGTTATTTGCTGGCGTTTGATAATAAATTGGGTTAATTGTCTGTGAGAAAACTTCTAGTGTTGGTGTGTAGGTCAGAGGTTTTCACCACAAAAGCTGAGGTTTTCCCTTTGGCACCTCGACTATTTTTCCATTTTCCAATAAACTCTAAATCTCCTTTCTTAGAGCGGTAAACTCATTGGTGTCATGACCAGGTACATTGGATTGAAATGCACAATGTTTGGTTGAATCAAAATGGGATGGTAATAGGGAAAAGACTTCTCCACGTTGTGGTTGCATCATCCCGATAGGCTTCAGTTTCTCAAATAGAATAGCTGGTGATTCATGCAAAGGAATGATGGCTTAGTTATTGAGATACAGTAGGATAGGGCTTTGGGTTTCGGCAACGGTAGCTTTCCTTTTCTTTGCATCATGCATATCCTTAGATTGTGCTTCAGTCAAATTATTATTGCTAAGACTTTTTTAGAGACTGGTTCTATTGTACTTTCCTTTTCACCAAGCTATTGCATGTACAGTTGTCGCCACAGGATCCATACTGGTGGATGAAGTCTTCGATCAAATCGCTCCAAGAAGTCCATTTTCTTGTGTCTTGCTCTATGTACCAAATCAATGCTGACCTTGTAAGTGTCTTAAAAAATAGTTTCCTCTTGAGTTCATCGTCTTGCCCCATGCCTGCTAGTCGGTCAAGATATGCTCCCAAATGTACACAGGGATTTCCGGTTCCATTATATAATGGAATCTTCATCACCGTGTCAATCTCCGGTTGCTGAGCATAATCCTTTGCAACATTTGGTGGATTCTTCTTATTTCCCACTTCCTTATTGCCTCCTACTAACCCTTTGAATGCTCTTTCAACCATAAATGAGTGCAAATCTGGAAACTGCTTTGGATCACACTCATGTATTACGGGTGGTACAACAGTGTAGACCGGAGCAACAAAGTGATCCACGGATATGGGTTTCGGAAAATCTTGTGGCATGTTAGAGATGCCCTTAGGGTTGACCATCACATCTTTTACCATGTCAATTTTCCACTCCATACACATAATGCTTGTTGCAACAACCTCATCTTGTTTTGAAAAATCACCAGAATTGCACTCTCTTAGCCATTTCTTCTATTTTGGGTGTTCAACTTGAACCGACCTTTTGAAAAGGAAGACTTTGACTTCTATTTTAGGTGTTCAACTTGAACTGATCTTTTGAAAAGGAAGACTTTGAGTTAGGGATAGAAAATAGTCAGAACATGCAAAAGATTTCAGATATAGGGATTTGAGTATTAGCTTGGAATGAAAAGTAAGGTTATGTGCATTGAAAGGAGATTGAATTTTCAAAGAATTTGCTTAAGTAGGATGAGGAATGAGAAATATATTTTGACTGGTTTGCACCAGTCATACTAAGAAAAGGGGACAGTTGAAGAAATATTTAAATTAATATTGTCAACATACGAGCAAATGGACGTGCGCCTTATAATGCGAAGGACCTCTTCATGCCAGAGGTGGGCCTAACGTTGGTTTGAAAGTCATTTTGTGTCACGTATGTCATTTCAAAGCTTCTTTTGAATTAAGCAAATGATCGGCACATGGCACAAATAATTTTTAAAATCGATGCAACACATAATGTGAAAAGTGTGTCATCTCGGGTTAGCATCCCTTTTGACGTTTGGACAAGGTTTCTAAATAAACTTTTAACATGCCAAGGATGTTAAATATTGCTACATTTATATGATGCTTAAAGAATAAGCATGTATTATATTTCCTCCAATTTATCAAACAATCATCTCTGCTTTAATTCGGGTCTTAAATGTCTCTTCGACTACCATTTGCGTTTTCTGAATGACGTTGAATGCAGAATAATTGTAATCATTCAAAAATAATGGTCCGCATTCGGCATATTTAATCTTAAAAATAATGCACACACAGTCATTTCCAAGCGCTCCTTGGGGTTATAACTCGTTTGGTTTATTTAGACACGGTGAACTAAAGGCTTAAACATGAGTCAAAGTCATAATTTCCTAGCAATGACATGATGCGTGACCCTTAAATAGTGTCTCTACTAAGGATTGGGTTGATTAGACCAGACTTTGATTATCCTTCCAAGCGGACAACTAGGAAGCATGAACTTTGTTGGATGTACTACAGACCAACTAGATTTCAAATCGTTCCCCCTAAGGGTGTTTTGTAAAAAGAGGTGGTCGTGAGATCCACGTAACCACCTTAGTTTCAATGCCCGATCTTTTGAGTTTGCCAGGAATGGTGGAAACATGAGCGAAATATCAGTGTAAAAATGCACAAGTATTAATGCAACATTTTACAAATAAATTTATTAAAGAGGAAAAACAACAAAGAAACAAGTTAGTCTTGGAAAATGAAATAATCAAGTGAGATAATAATAATAATACAAAAAGAATCATGGAACCGTTGATGAAGAATTTAAAAATCAGTAGAGGACTTAAAAGCATGGAATGTGATACATGCTATCCTAAGTGGCATCCCTACTAAGATCTTGGATACATTTAGACCGATTCTTTCAAGCGGGCAACTTGAAAGTTGAAGGCTTGCAAACTTCCAACAGCCCAACGAATTTGCAGACCTTACCTTAGGTGTTATTTATTGAGGGAAAAGGGGTGGCCGTGGGTTCCACATAACCTTCTCTTCCTGAGGGCTCTAAGAGAGTAAGAGTGCCAGGAATGGAGGACGATATTAGTGAAATATCAAGTAAACCATGCATTATTAAAACATACAAATAGAAGTTAAAATAAATAATGGAATATAAAGGAGCATAAAAAAGTCAAAAACAAGGAAAACGAGTTAGTAAATAATAATAATAATAATAATAATAATAATAATAATAATAATAATAATAATAATAATAATAATAATAATAATAATAATAATAATAATATTACAACAACAACAACATACCCTGTATATCCCACACGTGGGATCTGGGGAGGGTAAGACGTACGCAGACCTTACCCCCACCAAGGTGGAGAGGCTGTTTCCGGAAGACCCCTGGCTAAAGAAACATTTTGCAAACATGTTAGAAAATCAAGATAAAGATAACAACTAAAGCATATCCAAAATAGACAGATAACAAAAGTAAAAATAAAGGCGAAGACTAAGATGAAAGTAGTCCAAATATGCATCTTAATACATGTAAGAAGATAGAAGGCACTTGACCACTACCTACCCTTCCACCCTAAACCTCGACCTACATGCTTTCCTATCTAGGGTCATCTCCTCGGTGATCTGGATCTGGGCCATATCTTTTCTAATCACCTCGGCGTAGTTCTTCTTGGTCTACCTCTACCTCTTTGCAAACCCAACACGACAAACTTCTCACACCACCTTACAAAGCATCTGCACTCCTCCTTTTCACGTGACCAAACCAGCGCAACTTTGCTTCTCGCATCTTCTCTGCCGCTGGAGCCACACCCACTTTGTCACGAATGATTTCATTCCTAAACTTATCCATCCTAGTATACCGACACATCCACCTAAGCATTCTCATTTCTGCTACACTCAACTTCTGAATGTGTGAGTTCTTAACTGGCCAACACTCTGCCCCATACAACATGGTCTAACGACCACTCTATAGAATTTTTCTTTGAGCCTAGGTGGCACTCTCTTATTACATAGAACACCGGAAGCAAGTCTACACTTCATCCAACCTACTCCTATACGGTGTGTGACATCATCATCAATTTCTCCATTACCTTGGAGAATTGAGTCAAGATATTTGAAGCTTCCTTTATTGGAAATGACTTGAGAATCCAACCTCACTTCCATATCTGACTCATCAAATATGTCGCTAAACTTGCATTACATCTATTTAGTCTTAGTCCTGCTTAGTCTGAAGCCTTTAGACTCTAAATTCTGTCTCCACACCTCCAGCTTCTCATTGACACCTCTGCGTGTTCCATCCACCAAAACTATATCATTTGCGAATGACATATACCACGGCACCTCTCCTTGAATACTCCGAGTTAACTCATCCATCACTAGAGCAAATAAAAATGAACTAATCGCCAACCCTTGATGCAACCCTATCTCGACCGGAAAGTGCTCTAAGTCTCCCTCCACTGTTCTCACTCGGGTCTTGGCTCCTTCATACATATCCTTAATCACCCGAATGTATGCCACCTGGACACCTTTAGATTTCAAGCATCTCAACAAAACCTTCCTAGAGACCTTGTCATATGCTCTTTCTAAGTCAATGAACACCATATGTAAGCCCCTTCTCTTGTCCCTATATTGCTCCATTATCCTCCTCAAATTTCGTAGTTGATCTCCCAAGCATGAATCTGAATTGGTTCTCAAAGATAGTCACATCCCTCCTCTTCCTCATCTCTACAACCCTCTCCCAGAATTTCATAGTGTGGCTGAGTAGTTTGATGCCTCTATAGTTGTTGCAGTTTTGAACATCACCCTTGTTCTTGTACAATGGTACCATGTTACTCCATCTCCATTCCTCAGGCATTTTTTCCGTCCTAAGGATGACATTAAACAACTTAGTCAACCACTCCATACCTGCTCTACCCGCGCTCTTCCAAAACTCTACTGGGATCTCGTCTAGCCCAGTTGCTCTTCCCCCTTGCATTTTATGGATTGCCCCCTTCACCTCCTCAACTCTTATACGCCTACAATACCCAAAATCTCGGCGACTCTCTGAGTGTGGTAACTCTCCCAACACGATATGCCTATCGCCCTCAGAGTTTAAGAGTTTATAGAAGTACGTTTGCCACCTCCGTCTAATATGGGCCTCCTCTACTAATATCATACCATCCTCATACTTGATGTACCGAACTTGGTCTAGATCTCGCGACCACCTCTTTTTCGCTTTTGCGAGCCTATAAAACTTTTGGTCTCCCCCTTTCGCAGCTAATTCTTTATACAGGTGATCAAATGCTGTCATTTTAGCCGTTTTAACTGCTAACTTTGCTTCCTTCTTCGTAGTCTTATATCCTTCCCTATTTTTCCTCTTGTCTAGCTCGTCACTACTTTCCAATAACTGCAAATATGCAGCCTTCTTAGCATCTACTTTCGCTTGGACATCTTCATTCCACCACCAGTCCCCTTTGTGTCTATAGGAGTTTCCCTTCGAAACTCTTAACACTTCTCTAGTGGCTCCCCTAATGCACTCCGATGTCCTGGACCACATACTACTCGCGTCCCTGTAACTGTCCCACGCACCCATAGCATCCAGCCTCTTCCCCAATTCCTGAATCATCTCAACAGTCATAGTCCCCCAATTAATTTGGGGACGCTCTGACACAACCCTCTTCTTCCTCGGACTTACAATATCAAGCTCCATAACTACGAGCCTATGAGGGGTACTAAGGTTCTCGCTCGGGATTTCCTTACAATCCCTACACACACCCCTCTCGCTCTTCCTTTGAAGGAGGAAATCAATCTGAGTCTTTGCCCCCGAACTACTACAAAAAGTGACTAAGTGCTCATCTCTTTTTTGGAAACTCGAGTTTGCTATAGCCAGATCAAAAGCTTTAGCAAACTCTAGAAGAGCAACTCCTCCTTCATTTTTATCCCCAAAACCAAAACCCCTATGCACCTCATTATAGGCACCCGAAGATACCCGGATGTGACCATTGAAATCTCTTCATATGAATAGCTTCTCATTGATAGGGACACTACGCACTACCTCATCCAGATCCTCCCAAAAGCGCTTTTGAACTTCTTCATATAAGCCCACTTGAGGTGCGTAAGCACATACTATGTTGAAGGTGAGCCCTCCTACGACAAGCTTGATAGCCATCAGCCTATCATTCACCCTCATAAACTCGACCACTTGCTCGCGAAGGTCCCTATCAACTAAAATACCCACTCCATTCCTATTCCTCGAAACTCCAGAATACCATAATTTATACCCGTATACATCCCGCGCCTTAGTTCCCACCCATCTAGTCTCCATAACACAAGCTATACTAATCTTCCTCTTCTTAAGAATGTTCACCAACTCCATACACTTCCGCGTCAACGAGCCGATGCTTCATGACCTAATCCTCAACCAAGAGAATTCCCTTGCCCCTAACCCCGACCGAGGACACGACCTCAATATACCATGATACTAAAGTGCCACTACTCAACTAAACTAAATCAAAAAGGGACTTACCGGAGCAGGTTTAAGTAAGACTTAGCCCTACTCAACTAAACTAAATCAAGACTTATCACGGCAAACAATTTCATTCAATAAGCAAGACTTAGCACGAAAAGGTAATACAATGAAAGCAATAAAGCAAGATTGAATAGCAAACAAAAACTAGCGAGATCAACCATGAAATACAATAAAACAATGAAAGAAAAAGGCAAGAAAAATGTGAGAGCAAACCCAAGGCGGGAGGTAGGTGTCCCGCTCCAATTCATTTCTGACATGACTGTGGTTGTGTGACTGCTATTGATGGTGCACTGATGTTGGTTGTGAGCGACGTTGGCGTGGTTGTTGCTTGCTGCGACGGGTGCCCTGAATTTGGCCCGTAACGGCTGTTGCGTTACTGGTTCTTGCTGGAAACTGTGTTACTGTTGCTTGCTGGTTTGCAGTGGCCATTGGGGGTTTGGGCGAATAGGTAAAGGGGAAGAGATAAGAAGAGAGAGGAGAGATATGGGTGTCTTTACCGTGACCTTACCGTCGGCGACCTGCAGTGTTGATCGAAAAATGTTACAGTGACCATTGGGTAAATTTTGAACGTTGAGATGAGGAGAGAGAACGTTCTTTAAACTATCTATTTTTTAATAATAATGATAATAATAATAATATTATAAAAATAGCAATATTTAATAAAATATATATAATCCCAAAAAATAAATCTGTTATAGTTAAGATTTTTTGAAAATTGCTCCAGCGGAGTCGCCATTCTGTCGTATCCCATTGTTTGAGCTTGGTTGAATTCGTAGATCGGGTTTGACTAAGGTGACTTATTTTAAACGAGTTTGGAGTCTCCACCTAATAAATTCATCTAAGGCGTATTATGTCATCTAAAGCGTCTAAAGGTATAAACTAACTCCGGGAAGTCATACTAGTTGAGATTCTAGGTAAGAAGTCCTTGTGATTCGGGAGGAAGGTGTTAGGCACTTCCTGAGTCCCATGAAAGGTGGTTCCCGACCAGGTCTATATTTTTGGATTATAAGCTAAACGTATGAATTAAAATAAAGTCTAAAGGTGCAATTTCAAATTTAGAAGTAGCTAAACCCCACAATCAGACTAAAAAACTAAAACTAAATAGTAAAGAGATACTCTATGCAAATAAATTTAAACGGGCTCGTTGTTCACGTTCGGCAGACTTAAGCAATACTAGATTTGCACTTACTACCTAAACCTGCTGGCAAGCCGCAATTTTGACCTCTGATTTTAACTTTAAATTTTAGGAGGCTTAAAATGCAATAATGACTCAGGATAGGCTTTTTTCTGCAAAATCTAAAAGGAATTGGTCTATGTAAAGCGTTTCAAAACGGTGAAAACATAAATATTTTTTTTAATCTACTCATAACGTGATAATTGGAGGAATATTTGACATTAATTATGAAACGTCCATCCGGTGGCTTTTTTTACCTTGGTGTCACATTTTAAAAATATAAATATGCTTGACACATATAATATACATAAGTAGGAATAGCATTGTTAACTTTACCAAAATGAGAATGAGACATTTTATTGTTAAGTTAATGCACACAAGTAAACACAAGTGTGTGTGCATATATATATAGTCGGCTAGTTTAGATAGAAATACACAAGCAGATCATGTTACAACAAATTATAGTGACTGTTTTTCAATAATAGCCCATGTTCTTATTTTTATGTATTGGCTTGACCCCCACGCCTATACTTCTTCTTGTACACTATTAATTAGTGTAAAGAAGTTTAGCTTTAAAAAAATGGTTTCAGTTTCTTATTTTCTAGAAAAACTCAGACTATGGGTACAGAAGACTGGCCTTTACCGTTCTTTGCAGAAATAGACCTCAATTGAGGCAGACTCACAAAAATAGCCTCTTTTTCTGAAATAGTTCAGATTACGGTCCATGTTATAATTTGATTTCTGAACTGCCCTGTACAATTTCTAAAGTTGCAGAAATAGCCCAGTTTAAGTGACAACCTATTAAATTGTAAATAAAAGGAGAAATTTAAGAAATGGCCCCTGTATAGCCATTTTCTATTGCTTCTAAAAGCAAACTTTATTGTTGCACCTGTTTTAGTAATACATACCAAGAGAGATCCTAGCAAATACATAAAAGAGACTACGGGATAGTGCAAATATACTTATAAAGAGAAGGGAAGAAAAGGTGCCATGTGTGCACTTTCATAAACCTCATAAGTTTTATCTGCAATGTTCTATATATGCTTGAAATGAACAGCCTTGTCCTTTTCTTTTGCCTTATCAAAATTTATACATGAGAACTATAGAAACCAAGCTTCCCTGCACAAAATAGTTAATCCCATGGCCCTTTGGCATTCAAGGATAGCAGTGATTTTCCTCGAGTTTCTTCTTCACCTTTGCATGCAATTCGATCAAAGCAGCTGCCCGTCGAGTACCTTCAAAATCAAAGCAATGGGGTTAAATCAAGTGGAATCAAAGGATTAAAACCATGCACACATTCAAACGGGGTCATATTGATCATTCTATGCACCGTCCGATTGTATGCAAACTCCATCATGGGCAAACGATCAACCCAGTTCCCAACCTTGCCTTTGGTCATTGCTTGAAGCAAAAATCCCAAGGTTCGGTTAACTACCTCGGTCTGTCCATCAGTCTGAGGATGGTGAGACGTCGATAATAGCAACTTGGTGCCGAGGGCACCCCACAAACACTTCCAAAAATGACTCAAGAATTTTGAGTCTCGATCACTCACAATAGTACGAGGCACACCATGCAATTTCAATACATTAGAAACAAACAAGGTAGCTACATGTTGTGCATCATCACACTTTTTGCAAGGAATAAAGTGAGCCATTTTTAAAAACGGTCAACAACAACAAAGATGCTATCATGTCCACCTCCCGACCTCGGTAATCCCAACACAAAGTCCATGGATATATCAACCCAAGGTCGATCGGGCACAGGCAATGGGGTATACAAACCATGAGGGTTTGACTTCGATTTAGCTTTCTTGCAAACGAGACAAGCGTTGCAAAGCTTTTCCACATCTCGTCGCATTTTGGGCCAATGGAACTGCTCGGTTAAGATACCAAGAGTTTTGTCGACACCGGAGTGAGCTTCTCGAACTAAGAGCTCTCTCCACGATGACACTGCACACAAACCCTCCCCTTCTTTAAGAGGTAGCCATCGTGCCACTGATATTTCTCAACCCTTCGGCCACTCAAGATTGCGTCACGAACACATTTCAGCTTGGGATCGTCTTCGTACATCGACTTGATGCTTTCAAATCCCATGAGCCTAGAGGCGAGAGTGGTCGCTAAGGCAAATTTCCTTGATAGCGCATCGGCCACAACATTGTCTTTACCCTTTTTGTAATGGATTACATAGGGGAAGCTTTCAATGAATTCTACCCACTTGGCATGTCTTCGGTTCAATTTCTCCTGTCCTCGGAGATGCTTCAAGGAATCACGATCACTTTTGATCACAAATTCTCGAGGCCACAAGTAATGCTGCCAATGGGCGAGTGCTCGAACGAGGGCATACAACTCTTTGTCATACGTAGAGTAATTCAAAGTTGCACCCTTAAGTTTTTCGCTAAAGTAAGCGATCGGCTTCGATTCTTGCATCAGCACTCCTCCGATCCCAACTCCAGATGCATCACACTCGACTTCGAATGCTTTGCCGAAGTCAGGGAGTTGCAACAATGGGGCAGAGCAAAGCCTCCGTTTCAACTCTTGGAAAGCCCTTTCTTGGGACTCTCCCCACACAAATGGATGGTCTTTCTTCACCAGCTCGGTTAAAGGAGCTGCCACAGTGCTAAAGTCACGAACAAACCTTCGGTAAAAGCTAGCTAAGCCATGGAAGCTACGAACTTGTGATACCGAGGTTGGAGTTGGCCAATCTTTTATGGCTTCGACTTTTGACTCGTCGACTTCAACACCATTAGCACTGACAACGAATCCTAGAAAGACTACACGCTCGACACAAAGGCACATTTCTTGAAGTTAGCATATAACTTCTCTTTTTTAAGCTTATCAAGCACTAGCCTTAGGTGTTCAACATGTTCATCCACAGATTTACTATAAACAAGTATGTAATCGAAATAGACGACAACAAAGCTATTTATGAACTGTTTGAGCACATGGTTCATCAGTCGCATGAATGTGCTCGGGGCATTGGATAAGCCAAAAGGCATCACCAACCATTCATAGACACCGAACTTGGTCTTGAATGCGGTTATCCACTCGTCTCCGGGTTTCATTCAGATTTGGTGGTAATCAGACCTGAGGTCTATCTTCGTAAAACATGAAGAACCACTTAACTCGTCTAGCATGTCATCTAATCGAGGGATAGGATGACGATACTTTACCATTATTTTGTTGACTGCTCGGCAATCAACACACATTCGCCACGTTCCATCTTTCTTTGGGACAAGTATAATGGGAACGGCGCAAGGACTCAAGCTCTCTCGAACAATGCCCTTGTTCAGCAATTCATCAACCTGTCGTTGGAGCTCTTTGGTGTCTTCGGGATTACACCGGTATGCAGGTTTGTTGGGGATTTGTGACCCCGGTACGAAGTCAATTTGGTGCTCGATTCCTCTCAACGGAGGTAATCCACCTGGCATTTCTTCAGGGAACATGTCTCCAAAGTCCTGCAAAACACTTTGTACAGCACTAGGCAAAGGGTTATCATTAGAAAAATCATCATTAGAGTTTAGAAAGATACCCTTGTGCACGAAGCAAATCATCATCTGACCGTTGTCATTGCCTTGTAGAAACTCACCCGGTTGCATGATTGCACCGATTCCTTTTACTTCGGGCGGTGAATTTGTGTCTTCGGCCCCCAATTTTGCTCCCATCGGAAGCTTAGCTGATGTCGGGCAAACTAGCACGAGACCCTTTACTAGAAGCCAAGCCAAAGCTATTCATGATGCTCACCTTCACTTGGTTTGGAAGAGCTTGGACGTGGAAGATGGGAGCTCCGGAACCACCTTGAAGATCATGTATTGGAGCACCATGGAAGGGGAACCATCTAGGACACTTGGAGAGGCTCAAGAGACACAATTTGAGACACCCCAAGAAGCTTCAGGAAGAGGCGGACCGCCTACCCAAAGAGGCGGACCGCCTGAAACTTGTTCACTCTCTGGAAATGGGGTAGGCGGACCGCCTCCAAGCCAAGGCGGACCGCCTAGTTGCTGGTTGGTCTCAGGAGGTTGAAGAGGCGGAGCGCCTACTAGGGGGAGGCGGAGCGCCTACCCCTGTTACGTGCCAAACCGAGTTTTTGCTACTTTAGTTTAAACCCACTTAAGGGTATTTTAGACACTTCATTACATGCTTGTAGAAGGCTATAAAAGCCTTCATTAGGTCTTGAACTCATTTACCTATCTTGGAATACAAAACACAACAGAATACTCTTTATTGAAACCTTGAATCCTTAGCTTGAATTTCAATTGGACGATTCCAAGTTGAACCTCAAACCTTATCGATCATTCTATTTGCAAGGACCTCGTGATTCTTGAGGATAGTTGCATAGTGTTAGGTGATTCTTTCCAATCGTTTGGGGTGTAACGGAACAAGTTCTTCGTTGCTACTCGAACTTTAGTGTAAGTCTAGTCTCGCTTTATCTCTTTATCGCTTTCGTAGGTTTTCCCTACATCAGTTGGTATCAGAGCAAGGCTAGGGTTGCGTTCTTATGAACCCTCGTCCTACTTCGTGCTTGTCATTTATGTTCCGTGTCTATTTTCATGTTCTTGTTCTTGTTTTATTGAAAAAGAAGAAAAAAATTCAAAAACTAGAAAACCCAAAAATTTGCTAGAAATCGTTGGTTGATACGATTTTGTTGGTTTTGATTATCGGGGATTGGTTGTTTATGTGAACCCGACAATTGGGTACCAACAAAACACGTTTTGGAGTTGAAAATCAAAAGTTGGAAAAATTGAACCCTAGGTTGGGTATTTTGCAAAATTTGCTAAAACTTGTTTGATGTTATGATTTTGTGGTTGTTTGGTATCGGGGATTGTTCCTTATAGTTATCCCGTCGTTTTGATACCCATATAACATCATTTGGGGTAGCGGATTGAAAATCGAAATTTTAAAGTCTTGAAGTTTTTGAAAATTTTGAAGAACTTGCTCCAATTTCTTGAAGCAAGTTGTTTGTTGGATTAAACCATTGGGGTTTGCTTGTTATAGTCCAAAACAACTTTGGGTACCATTACACATCAAAAAAACTCCTTGAAAACGTTGGAAAATCGGGTGCCAAAAACCAAGAAACGGAGTTGAAATTGTGCAGGAGAAGACCCTAGGCGGACCACCCCTCATTCTAGGCGGACCGCCTCCAAAGTTTCAGCTCTCTGGAATTTTTTTTTTTGAGGCCCTCCGCCTCAGTCCCTAGGCGGACCGCCTCCCACTGGGAAGGTGTCCGGGTAGTTTGTTCTTAAGTTTTCGTGTTTTCTATGCTTTCGTTATTTCCGGTTAGTACTTTGCGAGTAATTCTTCTACTCAACTAGTACTAATTCATTGAGCGCTTAGGATATTCGTGCGTGTTTGTGTTTGATAACATCAAAGAAGACTCGTAGAAATCCTTTGGCTCAAGTGCTCACTTAAAAGCCGAACGCCCATAGAGTCCCATTAACTCCACTCTTCCCGAAGAGCATTGGGAACTTGTTGGATTGTTTGGTTGTTGAGGTAGTTGTTCAACTCCGAGGGAGACTTTTGAATTCGAGCTTGAGTGAACCTACCCCAAAAACAAGAGTGAACCCGAGGGACAATCAAAGGTGAGGGAGCGAGTGAGGACTTTTACTCTAATCTCTTTACTTGTTTTTGATTGTTGTAGGTACAATGGCGGACGAGAAGGCCAAATCAACCATTGAGGTTCCCGTTGACGTCTTGGCTAGTCTATTGGCCGAGGTGAAAACCTTGAACCTTAGAATGGAAGTCTTTGAAAAGGAAAGGACCCCGAGTGTCCAAAAGGATGCCAATGAAGGCACACGTGATGATTCAATCATGAAGCCGGATCAATATGCGGAGTTAGTTCGTCGACAACGGTTGAGGGATGAAGCTCTTGCTAGAGAAAGATCGTTGGGCACTCCCCAACCCTTGGGCAATCCCCAAGGAGATGTCCCACTCTTAAGGCCCCGGAGAAATGTGATTCCTCTTGAGCAAGTTGATGAAGCTCAAGAAGGGGAGGGTCTCGGTTTTGATGAAGATTTTGATGCTCACTATCCACATAGGAGGGCGATGAACGGAGGCCGAGGAGTAGATGGAGGTCGTGGGCGAGGTCGAGGGCCTCCAAGGGCTTTTATGGGAAGGGACTTGAGACGGGAGTATGATGAGGTTGAAGACTACTACGGGGGTCAACCGGTACCACATCGTGGGGGTCGTGACACTAACCTCAATAGTGTGAAGATCACTATCCCACCTTTCAAGGGGACTAGTGATCCGGAGGCTTTCTTAGAATGGAAGGTTCAACTGGAGCGGGTCTTTGACACGAATGATATGTCCGAGGAGAAGAAGGCTACATATGCCATTGCTTCTTTTGAATCCTATGCCTCTACATGGTGGGAATCCATGAAGCGATCAAGGAGACGACTTGGGTTGCGGATGAACATCACTTGGGAAGAGTTGAAAGAAATAATGAGCAACAAGTATGTGACTCCCAAGTATCGACAAGAGCAACTCAAAAGGCTCTATGAATTGAAACAAGGCTACAAGTCCGTTGATGAATATTTCGACGACTTTGAGAAGAACCGGATGGCTCTTGATATGGAAACGGAGGATGAGGAACAAGCTATCATCCGTTTCAAGAGTGGCTTGAGTCGGGAGATTGCTTCCCAATTGAGGCTACACATCTTCCACTCTCTACAAGATGTGTGTGATCCCGCGGTTGAGGCCGAGAAGTGGCTCAAAGAAGAGAAGGCTCCTCGCTATAGGAGTACCACCACTACCACTCCAACAACTCGCCCCAAAGAATGGAAGGCCCCATATACAAGTGGTGCAAGTGGGAGTCGAGATGTCAAGAAGCCTTTTGAGAAGGCTACCCCGAGAAGCGACCACAAGGAGGCTGGAGGTACTTCTAAAACTACTTTAAATACTCCTTCTTCTTCTTCTTCTTTCCAATATCATAAATGCAAGGGTTATGGCCACTTTGCCAAAGAGTGCCCTACCCGGAAAACGATGATTGTGATGGATGATGGGTTGGTCTACGAGGGGGAAAGTGAGTCCGAGGGGGATGTTGAGGAGGAGAGTGAGGAAGTTGAGGGTGAGGGGGAAGAGAGAGCGATGGAGGGGGATGATCCTAATATGTTCCTTGTGGTTCGCCGCATTTTGGGAACCATGGTGAGTGAAGAGAGGGAAGATGAATAAAGGGAAATCTTGTTCCATGCTCGGTGTAGAGTGAAGGGGCAAGTGTGTTCCATGATCATAGACTCGGGTAGTTGTGCGAATGTGTTGAGCCAATCATTGGTCTCACAATTGAAATTGACTACCCAAAAGCACCCTAGTCCCTACCATTTGCAATTGTTGAGCGAGTGTGGGGAATTGAGGGTAGTGAAGCAAGTCTTGATTAGGTTCAAGATTGGGAACTATCAAGATGAACACATGTTTGACGTGGTGCCAATGCAAGCATGCCACCTTTTATTTGGTAGGCCGTGGCAATACGACAAACAAGTGGTTCATGATGGCCGGGCCAACACTTACACGGTTAGACATGAGGGGAAGAAGTTTGTGCTCACACCCTTGTCCCCAAAGTGAGTAAGTGAAGACTATCGGCGCATGAAAGAGTTGAGGGAAGCGGCTAAGGCCAAGTCCCCGGTTGTGGCCAAACCTTTGGCCGAGACTCCACCATCTTCCACCGGTCGCATGGGTGCCACGGTCTAGAGGGGGACACGATAGCATTTATGTTGTCGTGGATCGATTCTCCAAAATGGCTCACTTTATTCCTTGTAGAAAGAGTAGTGATGCACACCATGTCGCTTCTTGTTCATTGATAATGTGTTAAAATTGCATGGCGTGCCTCAAACTATTGTAAGTGATAGGGACACTAAGTTCCTAAGCCATTTTTGGAGATGTTTGTGGGGTGCTCTTGGCACCAAATTGTTGTTCTCTACGTCCCGCCACCCTCAAACGGATGGTCAAACCGAGGTGGTGAACCGAACCTTGGGGTCTCTTCTTAGAGCTATGACCCGAGGTAAGGCCGGGACATGGGTGGAGAAATTACCACTCATGGAGTTTGCATATAACCGGACTTTGCATAGAATGATTGGCATGACTCCATTTGAGTGCGTTTATGGGTTTAATCCTTTGATTCCACTTGATCTTACCCCTTTGCCAAGGGAAATGGTTGTTAATTTTGAAGGTACAAGCCGAGCTAAGGCCTTGATTGAACTCCATGCTAAAGCAAGGAAGAACTTGGAGAAAGCTTATGAAAAGTTAGCCTCCAAGAAGAACAAGGGGAGGAAGAAGATGGAACTCAAGAAAGGGGATTGGGTGTGGGTGCACTGCCGGAAAGAGAGATTTCCAACCATTAGAAAAGGGAAGTTGGCACCCCGAGGAGATGGCCCGTTCCAAGTGATATCCAAGATCAACAACAACGCCTATGTGATTGATCTACCCGGTGAGTACAATGTTTCAAACACTTTCAATGTTAGTGACTTGGCTCCTTGTGATGTAGGTGATGCCGTGGGAGATGACGCCTTAATTTCGAGGACGAAATCTTCTCAAGAAAGGGAGGATGATGCCGGGCAAACTAGCACGATACCCTTTACTAGAAGCCAAGCCAAAGCTATTCATGATGCTCACCTTCACTTGGTTTGGAAGAGCTTGGACGTGGAAGATGGGAGCTCCGGAACCACCTTGAAGATCATGTATTGGAGCACCATGGAAGGGGAACCATCTAGGACACTTGGAGAGGCTCAAGAGACACAATTTGAGACACCCCAAGAAGCTTCAGGAAGAGGCGGACCGCCTACCCAAAGAGGCGGACCGCCTGAAACTTGTTCACTCTCTAGAAATGGGGGAGGCGGACCGCCTCCAAGCCAAGGCGGACCGCCTAGTTGCTGGTTGGTCTCAGGAGGTTGAAGAGGCGGAGCGCCTACTAGGGGGAGGCGGAGCGCCTACCCCTGTTACGTGCCAAACCGAGTTTTTGCTACTTTTCGCGTGTAATTCCAACTTTGGCCCTAAGTGGCTTCTATTGTTTAAACCCACTTAGGGGTATTTTAGGCACTTCATTACATGCTTGTAGAAGGCTATAAAAGCCTTCATTAGGTCTTGAACTCATTTACCTATCTTGGAATACAAAACACAAGAGAATACTCTTTATTGAAACCTTGAATCCTTGGCTTGAATTTCAATTGGACGATTCCAAGTTGAACCTCAAACCTTATCGATCATTCTATTTGCAAGGACCTCGTGATTCTTGAGGATAGTTGCATAGTGTTAGGTAATTCTTTCCAATCGTTCGGGTGTAACGGAACAAGTTCTTCGTTGCTACTCGAACTTTAGTGTAAGTCTCGTCTCGCTTTATCTCTTTATCGCTTTTGTAGGTTTTCCCTACATCATTAGCTTTGGCCGCTTCTTTCAATTCTTTCATCCGTTTATAGTCCTCGGTGACTTGTTTTGGAGACAAGTGTTTGAGTATGAAACTCTTCCCTTCGGGCCTTATAGTGTAAGTGATGGATCTTCCATTGTGAATGATCGACCGGTCATACTGCCACGGTCTTCCCAATAGCAAATGACAAGCTTGCATCGGCACCACATCGAATATCATTTCATCTTGATACTCTCCAATTTTAAACTTGATCCACACTTGTTTGTAACTTGTAAGGGTGGGGATGCTTCAAAGTAGTTAATCCCATTTGTGAAACCTAAGTTTGGCTCACCACATTTGCACAACTACCAGAGTCAATGATCATCGAACACACCTTTCCCCTCACTCGACATCAGGCATGAAAGAGATTTTCTCTTTGGTTGTCCTCTTCTTCAAGAGTCATGCAGCTCAAATTCCTTCGAACCACAAGAAACATTTTTGGATGATCAGCTTCGGTAGCTTCATGATCATCTTCACCTTCAGCTCGGTCGGTCTCCTCGATAAATTCCTCCTCGGTGTCACTCGCTTGCTCATGGACGGTTCCATCTTCGAGCAGAAGCATAATTTTGCGAGTTGGACACTCTTTTGCCATGTGACCATAACCCTTGCATTTGTGACACTGAATATTTGAGGCACTAGGAGAGTTGAGTTGAAATTTACCTCCCACTTCTCTTGATTGGTTAACGGTCACACCCCTCTCGAAGGGTCTCTTCGAATCTCGAACAGTGTTGGCACTTGCTTGGTTTGGACTCTTGCATTCTTTACCTCGGTTCAAGGGAGTAGAAGTAGTGACTCCTCGATACTGGTTTGCCTTATCGTCCTTCACCAATATTTCAGCTTCTCTGGCAGCATGGA
Organism: Petunia axillaris subsp. axillaris; assembly: GCA_029990575.1. Lineage (NCBI taxonomy): Eukaryota > Viridiplantae > Streptophyta > Magnoliopsida > Solanales > Solanaceae > Petunia > Petunia axillaris. The sequence goes on along the minus strand of JARKNS010000001.1, from coordinate 1,562,675 downwards.
ATAGATCTTCCATCGTGTGATACACGTGTAGCCTCAATTGAGATGACACATCCCGAGCCAAGCCATTTTTGAATCGAATAATGGCTTGTTCTTCGTCTTCAGCCAGATCAAGATTTAATCGAACTTTTTCGAACTCATCATGATACTCTTGGACTGACTTGGACCCTTGCTTTAGCTCATAGAGTTTTTGCATTTGAGTTTGCCTGTACTTAGCACTCAAATACTTAGCATCCATTGCTCTCATCAACTGTGGCCAAGTATTGACTACAAGATAGGCATTCCTTCGTCTATGCCTTTTATCAGCTTCCCACCACGTAGATGTATATGCTTCGAATGAAACAATGGCATGGGCAGCTTTTCTCTCATCGGTCATCTCATTGGTTTCAAAGATGCGCTCCATTTTAAGCTTCCATTCAAGATATTCATCCGGGACACTAGTTCCTTTAAAGGGTGGAATAGTGATCTTGATACTGTTCAAGTTTGAGTCTTGAACACCACGAACCTGTTCGAGATACTCATCATATCGATCATCAGCCTCACGCTCAATATGTCATTCAACATTTGCGCCTCGGCCTCGACCTCAAAAATTTCCACGACCTCGGTAAGCTTGCCTTCGTTGAGCGAATGGCGGCACATGCTCATATTTGTCCTCGGGAATTTCCTCTTCATCAACCTCTTCGACAACGGCTCCAAGATCTCTTCGGGCCTTTGGAAGTGGTATCCTCTCTCCTCGGGAAATGCTCAAGTTTTGATAGCCAGCTTGGGGATTGCCCAAGTTTTGTTGCGCTTAGGAATTGCCCAAGTTTTGTTGAGCTTGGGGACTGCCCAAGTTTTGTTGTGCTTGGGGATTGCCCAAGTTTAGTTCTCTTCGAATTGCTTCACTCGTCAACTGATGTTGTCGAACAAGCTCAGTATACAGGTCAGGTTTCATCGAAGTGGAGTGGCTAGTTCCAGCGCCGGACCCAGTCATGGCCACGGACGCACTTCCTTGCTCGACTTGAGCTACTCGAGCACTCACTCCTCTTACTTCGGCATTGACGCCTTGTATCGCAGCCATGAGATCGGTTCGCCTCCATTCCCAGCCATGGTACCTGCACAAATCAAAACCCAAACAGTTGTTAAGGTTAGAAATCACCTCACACTCTCCCTCACCTTTGATGGGTGGCACTCGGGTCCACTCAATTTATGGGTTCAGTTTTGGTCACTCAAGAACTTGCAGCCAATGGCTTCCTCGGTTGATCAACTTCTCTCAATTCCTTCGAATTTGACAAGTTACGATGTCTTACTTCGGGAAGAGTGAGTTGATTTGACTCAATGGAACGGACAACTATTTACTCTTGCGCTTCGGGAAGTCAAAAGAATTTTCTACGAAGTTGGACTTCGGTCACCCACGCACGAGTTCCTATTAAGCTCAAATGAGTTAGTACGACCTCGAGTAGGAAAATTACTCTAAAGATCCACTAACTAGAATTTCAGACAGAAGAAAGTGAGAACCTAGGAGAATCTACCCTTTGATTCCCTTTTGGGAATCTTTTTCGAACACACCAACTCTTGTCCGTACAAGAGTGGTCCCTCCTTGGTACGGATAGGGTTTTACCTTATCCAATTTCCCTTTCTCAGCCGACAACTTTTCACCTGGGGTTTGATCTTTACACTTTACCCCTTTCTTCTTCAATGGAATAGTGAAGCTTTGCTCTGGTGTACGGACAACTTTAGCTTCGGTTCACTGACCACGAGTTTCAACGGAATCTGGGTTGCTTCTTTCAACTCTGGTTCCAACAACAATGGAGGAATTCAGTTCAAAGTTCTTGAGCTAAGATTCAGCTACTTCGTGTCGCACACTGTTACAATTTGTAACAACTTTCCGGTGTACGAACAACGAGTTTCAACACAGAACTTCAATTTTCAAGCACAAACAAACCCAAATCACTCAAGAACCACCAATCTTCATCGGTTTCAACCAACACAGTTGGGGGTTCGAGTTCCAGTCAAAAACAATACTCAAAACAATCCAAAATTTCACCAAGAAACCCTAGTCACGAAATTTGTATGTCGGGTACTTGTTGGAATCAGGAAACAATGGTGAACAAGAATCAATGGTTGTTTAATCCAAACAACCAACAACCAAACACAATTTTTGAATTTTTTTGTTTTTCTACTTTTTTATTTTTTTGGTAAACGCCCAGCAACAACAATCAAACACACGGAAGAAAGCTAAAACTGGAGACACAAGCACGATTTAAGTGAACAGGATTTGAGGTTGTAAGAACAAACTCAAACCTTGCTCTGATACCAAGATGGTGCAAGCAAACCCGAGGGAAATGCTAAACACGAACGCGGAAGTAAATGACAATAAAATAAAAGATAGAAAGCAAGACAAATCTTGCTTCGATTCAAAAGAACAGTGAGGAACCTATCTCAAAGCTCGATTGAAGAGAAATCAAGACGCACCTATACTATGCAACAATCCTCAAGAAAGACCCGCTTCTTGCAAATTGAATGATCAAGAAGAAATTGTTCAATCGAATCACACCGGTTGACACAAGTTCTTTAAAAGCCCACGTCGGGGTTCGGCTCCATCAGAGACTCACAATAGCACTTGCTATGTTTTTCATATACTAAAAATTGGATATCTTTACAATGAAATGAAGTAAAGTATTTATAGGCTAAGCTAAGGGCAGAATAGTAAATAGTCACAAGTGACTAATAAAAACAAGCCACGCAGGGCTGATCTAACTTGTGTGTTCGGCAGCTTTGACATCGGTGCGAGGTTGCTTGCTCGAACTCATTGTCCTCGGATGCTCACTTGTCTTCGGGCTCAAATCTGAAGATAACGCCTTCGGTTCTTGAGCCCGGCCACTCAGCTTTGGAGCAATTGCTTTCCTTCGGCCAAGCTAAGAGAATGTGCACATCGTGCAGCAGCTTGGCTTGACTTCGTGTCATCGGTCTCCTCGGTGGATCGAACACTTGATCAGCACGTGTTCGGGCTGCATCAGTTTGTGTGCCAGTTTCATCGTTGAGAGAGCTCTTGGTCCAAAAATCTCACTCCGGAAGCTTGATGGGACACTTCGATGTCTATAAAACTCTTGGAATCTTGTCCGAGAAGTTCCATTGGCAAAAGATGCGACAAGATGTGGAAAAGCTATGCAAAACTTGTCTCGTTTGCAAGAAAGCTAAATCAAGGTCCAACCCTCATAGTTTGTATACTCCATTATCTGTGCCTGATCGAACATGGGTTGATATATCCATGGATTTTTTTATGGGGTTACTGAGGTTGGGGGGAGGACATGATAACATCTTCGTTGTTGTGGACCATTTTTCCAAAATGGCTCATTTTATCCCTTGCAAGAAATGCGACAGTGCACAACCTGTTGCTTCTTTGTTTATTAATCATGTGTTGAAATATCATGGTGTGCCTCATACTATTGTGACTGATCTAGACTCGAAGTTCTTGAGTCATTTTTGGAAATGTCTATGGGGTGCCCTTTGCACCAAATTTCTATTCTCGACGTCTCACCATCCTCGGACTGATGGACGTCTACCAAGGTAGTTAACCGAACCTTGGAAGCTCTGCTTCGAGCTATAACCAAAGGTAAGGTCGGAAGCTGGCTGATCATTTGCCTGTGACAGAGTTTTCATACAATCGAACAGTGCACCGAATGATTGGCATAACTCCGTTCGAATGTGTGTATGGTTTTAACGCTTTAATTCCACTTGATCTAACCCCGCTGCCTCGATATGCTGTTATTGATCTTGAAGGTACTCACCGAACTACTGCTTTGCTTGAATTGCATGCCAAGGCAAAAAAAGAATCTGGAGGAAGTTTATGCCAAAGTGGCAACGAAGAAAAACAAGGGGCGCAAGAAGTTGGAGTTAAAGAGGGGTGATTGGGTTTGGGTTCACTTCCGCAAAGAATGATTTCCTAACCAAAGGAAAGGAAAGTTGGTTCCTCGAGGGGATGGTCCGTTTCAAGTGCTGAGCAAGATCAACAGGAATGCTTATGTAATCGACCTCCCAGGTGAGTATAATGTGTTCCAACACCTTTAATGTTGTTGACTTAACTCCTTGTGTTGTAGGCCAACCATCGGAGACTGAAAAGGGCTCGATTTCGATGACGAAATCTTCTCAAGAAGGGGAGGATGATGCAGCCCAAATCCGCGCTGATCAAGCGTTCAATCCATCGAGGCCAATGACACGAAGCCAAGCCAAATTCTTGCATGATGTTCACATTCAGCTGGCATGGTCTGGAGAAAGCAACTGTTCGGAAACTTAGTGGCCGAGTGCAGGATTCGAAGGCTACATCTACAGGCTTGATTCTTAAGAATGATGTGATCGAACACTCAGCCTTGACGCTGAACAGTGAAAGCAAACAACCAAAGGAAGAGCGTCCGAAATCAAGTATTCGAATTCAAACTGTTCGAGACCCGAGTATCCGAACACTTAACTTACTCAGGCCTGTGTGGTTTAGTCTTATTGGTCGCCTGTGACCATTTTACTAGTTTACCCTTAGTATTGTCTATATAAACCTCTTTTCATTTCATTTTTTAAGAACCTTGACTTTGAATATTAAATATTGAATGAGAGAAGTCGAAAACTCTTTCTTTTATGTTTCAGATATGAGCAACCCAGATATGGGCCTTCGGAACTTGTGGCTTTCGTTGACTCCGATTGAACAATTCCTCTTTGATCATTCAGTTTGCAAGAGGCATTGTTCTCTTGAGGATTGTTGCATAGTTTAGGTGCTCTTTCCTTCTACTTGAATCATATCGAGACCAGTTCCTCGGTGCCGTTCAAGCAAGAAACGCTTTGTCAAGCTTCTATCTTTACTTTCCACTTATTGTTTGTCTTCGGTGCTAAGCTACCAAGTTAGCTTGCACCAACCTACCTCATAGTTTTCAATATAACAGTTCTCAGTTATTAAGTTTCCTACCTCACAGTTCCCAGTTACTTAACCAAAGTGCATATCCAAAGGCTTAAATAGTAAAGAGTTGCTTAAAACTCTTCCACTTATACATGTAGAACGATAAGTCGTTCATGTAAAGAGAGTGAAACCATAACAGGTCTATACTCGGATAAGTCAACAAAAATGAGATATGACATCACCTTGTTGGAATTGAGATATGATCATCATAGAAGCTCATGGTTCAAGTTTCACATATATTTAGAACCCACCAAAGATCCCATCAATAGGGAAGTATAAAAATCGTTAAGCTTAATGTGAGGTTAAGTGCCTAAAATTCCCAGTAGAGTAAATGTGAACACCTTTATACGGATTGACTCTACTTAGGTGATCATGGATTGGCTCAATTTTCCTAGTTTAGGCCGATTATGCATCATTTTTGTGTGCTCAGTATACGTGAAAGGATAATTCCAATTGCATGGGATGCCGGTATCCGTTGTTTCTACAGAGGTGCACAGTTCACATCTTCATATGGTCGTGAGCTTAAGAAAGAGTTGGATTTGAATCCATTTGAGTAAGCTTTCAACCGTCCAATTCGAGAGTAGTCAGGGAGGTATTTTCAGAATTTAGCAGAGGTGTTAAAGGTTTCTGTTGTTGACTTTAATGGTAGCTTGCACAAGCAGTTTCTTTGATAGACTCTATAAATAATAATATCTACCAGATCAAATTTTAGATGACTCTATCTGAAGCCTTGTCTCGTAGGTAGAGTTTTTCATCAATTATTTTTTTTTCAAAATTAGTAGACAAAGCTTATTTGGCCCGAATTAGTTTATGATGCCATGAAAAGAGACATATTAATTTAGTGGTGGCTTGAAAACAATCAAACTTACCAGAATATCATATTCTGATAAAGAACATTGCAGACTCAAGTTTAAAGAAAGATACAAGTATTATGAAAGTTGAGCTATGAAAGGTGTTGTATGATTTAACAAGGAGGTGATTGAGCCAGGGATATAATGGTCCTATGAGATTCTTAAGAGAATGTTTGTATTTTATCTATGGGTTACGCCAGAATTGACCATGGTGCAATAATTTTTCATGCTTCCAGTCAAGAAAGTATCTTCATTACCCAAATACCACTACATGAAAGAGAGGTTGATAATACACTATCTTAACAAAGAACAAGTTAAAAGATTATAACAAAGAAGTAGTATCAGCAAAAGTATTTAAAAAAATTGATATCTCAGAAAATGTCACACAAAAGTGGAAAGAAGATATGGGTAATAAGTATCCTCAAAGTCGTAGGTGACATAAATAGTTAAGCTTTAATTGGGTTAAAGTTTCCATTAACTTGAAAAAATGTTGTTTAATGTTCATGCCTTATGTGACCATGAGGGGCCACACTTGAATTCTCATGTTGAGAAATTGTTATGTAAGCTATTGTGCAAACGTAGACAGGTTAAAAGTCTAGATTGTTCAAAATACAAGGGAAGCTCTACCATAAGTTTTTGAAAAATTTGGAAACTACCCAAATTTTGAAGCATAATTCAAGAGAGGAAAAAGGAAAGGGCTAATCGCTTCTCTAAGCTCAAAAACCGAACAAAGTTCGATAAGAGGGGAAGAATGTAATACCTCTTACCATCTAGGGAGAAGAACAAGTTATGCTGACCGAGTATCCTTGTTTCGAAATTCACGGATATGTCATCTTATGTTGAATGTAACCTAAGCTTCCTCTTAGTTCGGTAAGTGGGTAAGTCCAAATTCGACGTTGATAAATCAAACAAGTAGAATATATTAAATATGTCACCGGAGATATATAGAGTGTGAAGCAAAAGTCTAAAGTTTGACAAAAAATAAAGAAGGAGAAGGAAGAAATTGACTCTAAGGACGGCCTCGTGGAGCTCTCGCGCCAAGAAAATTGAAAGAGAAGTATGAGAGTTGGCCATATGAAATTTCAGCTCAGTTAGGCAAAAAACACGACACCCATGCAGAACCTAAATTAGAATGATGCAGTTCGCGTGCCACATGAGTCCCTGAATATAAGTATATCTTGTTTTTGGGAAAAATAAACACAGTCTTTTTTCACGCTTCTTTGAAAGCCTTATGAAGGAAAAATTCAGAAAGAGAATGATCCACGTACTAAACTAATTTGCATAGATTCCAAAAGAAACACTTCAACATCATAACTTGGTTTAATTGCGTGTTGTGTGAAATGGCTTGTATATATTTAGATATAGAGATTCAGATAATATGATCACATTCAGCTTGGGAGAGTAACTAACCTCCCCAAAAGTAAGTGTCGTAGAGGTTAGGATCAGCTATCCCACACTTGCAGGTGCTAACGTGCATTATTGTATGTCGGTAGAAATGGTACCCTGAGTGTGAGCATCAACAGGGCTTGGTCCACTTATAGCTACCACAATTTGAAAACTTCACTAAAGTAATAACTCTCATATGAGAAGCAAGCTCTAGATATAGCCTCAGCTTACAGATTTTAAAATTTACTAATTTAACTATTCATATTTTTTATTTGATTTAATTACTCATATTTAGTAAGTGTAGACTTGTTTCTTGTATGAGTAAAAATACACCACCTATGATTATGGAGATACGAGTCAAGCTAGCGAAGACTAGACTTAGCCTACAAGTCACCGAGTGCAGACGATACACGCCTGCTCCCCAAGTCATGGCCTCTCAGTAGACACGGGTCCTGAGACGTAAGGCATACATCCCGTTGCCTTAGGATTTACGGTCTCCTAGCTAGGGTTAGTATATACCACTGCTTGAGTAAACAGTCCCACGACCTTATTACTCTTTGTAATTTACCATAAGTAGGACTGGGTAAATCATAGCTATACCCATCCTTATATTGTATTGTACATCAAGCGATTCACACAGAATCCGACTATTTTCAAGGAATACAACTATTAATTTCTCTGCTTATTTCTCTTTTTATAACCTTTCCACCGTAGTTACTGATGCAGCCCGAAGTACTGATCAAGTGCTCGACAATCCACCGAGGCCAATAACACGAAGCCAAGCCAAATTGCTACCTGATATGCACATTCAGTTGGCTTGGTCACGAGGCAGCTTGTGTTCGGAAGAACAGTGGCAAAATGCTAGCACCGAAGGTTACATCCTCAGATTTGTGCCCGAGGACAAAGTGACCGAACACCAACTCTTGGCGCTGAGCGACACAGAGCCGGACACCACAATTGTAGTGCGCGAAGTCAAGTAGGCGCCCGATAATGAATGTGTTCGAGCAAGCAACCGAGAATCGAAGTCAAGGCTGCCGAACACTCATTACATATGTTCGAGCAAGCAACCAAGCACCAAAGCCAAGGCTGCCGAACACTCACTTATTCAACCCTGCGTGGCTAGCTTTTATTGGTCACCTGTGACCATTTACTGTTTTATCCTTAGCATAGTCTATATATACTCCTTTACATTTCATTGTAAATAGCTAGTTTTTGGATATTGATTAATGAATGAAATTGCCGAGAGCATTTCATTTTTATCTCAGATGTGAGCGATCCCCGACGTGGGCTTTGGACTTGTGGCTTTCGGTAACTCCGATTGAACATTTCCTCTTTGATCATTCAGTTTGCAAGAGGCAATGTTCTCTTGAGGTCTTTCCTTTTACTTGGATAGTACCATGACCAGTTCCTTGGTGCTGTTCAAGCAAGTAAAGTTGTGTCAAACTTTTATCATGTTTTCCGCTGTTGATTCGGTTGCTTAGCTTCATCTTCCGATTTAGCTTGCCCCATCTTGGTATCAGAGCACGGTTTGGACTTGTTTCTACAACCCTAAATCCTGTTCGACGTTATCTTTAATTTTTGTGCGTTTGTGTCTTTGTTTTCCGTTCGTGTTCCTGTCATTGTTCTTGTTACTGTTGGTGTTGTTATTTTACAAAAAAAAAAAAAAAGAGCAGAAAAGAAAAATTCAAAAAACAAAAAATTTGGTTTGAATGTTGGTTGTTTGAATCAAACAACCATTGATTCTTGTTCACCATCGTTTGCTGATTCCAACGAGCACCTGTCGTACACGATTATCGACTAGGTTTCTTGAAGGATTTTTGGAACTGTTCTTGACGACTAGTGGTGTGATATCGAACCCCAGCTGAATTTGGTTGTTATCATTGAAGGTTGGTGGTTCTTGTTGATTTGGGTCAAGTTTTTGAGCTTAAAAATCGAAGTTTCTTCGATTAAACCACCGTCCGTACGCAAGAAAATTCTTACATTGTAACAGTGTACGGACGAAGTAAGCTCTGTTCTTAGCTCAAAAATTCTTGAATTTGTTTCCTCCAATGTTGATTGTGACCGAAGTGAAAAGGTGACCCAAATTCTGTGAAACCGTGATCAGTGAACGAGTTTGAATATTGTCCGTACACCGGAGTAAAAACTTACTGTTCCATTGAAGAAGAAGGGTTAAACTTTCAAATTCTAAAACCCCAGGTGAAATTTTGTCAGCTTAAAAAGGGAAAATTGGATAAGGTAAAACCCTATCCGTACTAAGGAGGGACAACTTTTGTACGAACAAAGTTGGCGTGTTCGGAGGAAAATTTAAAAGTGGAACCGAAGGGTAGATTCTCGTAGGATTTCACTTTGTGTTCGAAAATTCACGATAGCGGATCTCTGGAGTAAATCTCTTCTACTCGAGGTCATACTATCGAATTTGAGCTTTTAGGAATTTCGTAGAAAATTTTTTTGACTCCCCATGCTCAGTTTAAAAAACGTCCGTTCCATCGAGTCGAACATCACTTCGCTCTTCCCGAAGAGACAGTGACTATTGTCAAACTTGAAGGATCTTAGAGGACATTGATCAATGCGACGAGCCACTGCTCACAAGTCTTTTAGTGACCGAGGACACTTACCCCCAAATTGAGTGCAACCGAGTGCCACTAAGAAGTGAGGGAGTGTGTGAGGTTGTTTTCAATAACGTTTGTTGTTTTGGAGGTATAATGGCTAACGAAGGAGATGATCCCATGAAGAAGGCCTTGGATACTATCATGTCCAAGTTGGAAGACATAACCTTGAGACTTGAGAATGTTGAAAGAATGACCCCGAGCGTGGAAATTGAATCCGGAGAGGGAACAAGCTGAGGCTCTACTATAACCCCTGGACTCTTTAAGGAGGTAGTGAAGAAATATGAGCTAAAGACTAATGTAGCTCCACAAGAGCATGATTTGGGCACTCCCCAACAAGTGGGCATTCCCCACTATTTGGGCATTCGCCAAAGACATGTTCCACTTCTAAAACCTATTCGAAATGTTCCACCACTCGAGCCAGCTGATGAAGCTCAAGTTGGGGAAAGAGCCGAAGATGGAAATGATGACTATGGGTATGATTTCCCCTTTCAGAATAGGAGACCAATGATTGGAGGTCGGAATGCAAACGGAGGTAGAGGCCGAGGTCGAGGGCCACACTTCGGTTATGAAGGAGGAAATGCAAGGAGAGAATATGGTGTTATTGGTGATAACTAGAGAGCTCAACTGGAGCCCTACCAAGGGGGTCGAGATCACTTCAACCTCAACAGTGTGAAGATCAATATGCCTACATTCAAAGGGTGTAGTGATACTACCAAGTACATCGAATGGGAAGTGACAATGGATCGAATTTTTGACACCAATGACATGTCTGAATTGAAGAAAGCCACCTATGCTATATCATCTTTTGAGTTTTATGCATCTGTGTGGTGGGAAAACAGTGAAGAGATCGAGGAGAAGGTCAGCTTTTCCCGTAAATCTTACATGGGAAGAACTGAAGCGAGTAATGAGACAGAAATATGTTAACGCTTCATATCGACATGATCAACTCAAACGGCTTTACGAGTTGAAGCAGGGTTCACGAACAGTGGATGAATACTATTATGAGTTCTCACAAATTCAAATGGCCTTGAATATGGAAGAGGAGGACGACAAGCAAGCTGCTATTCAATTCAAAAATGGACTGAGTCGAGATGTAGCCTACCAATTGAGATTTCAAAGGTTCCAATGTCCATTTAAAGTGTACGAAGCTGCAGTTGAAGCTAAGAAATGGCTCAAAGAGGAGAAGTCTAACCGTTACCGGAGTACAACTACTACCCCGGTAAATAAACCGAAGGAGTGGAAGAGCCCGGACACTAGTGGCACCAGTGCAAACCGAGAAGTGAAAAAGAATTATGAAAAATCGACGCAAAATGTGGGAGGTAACTCTAAGACTCAGTTGCATACGCCATCATCTGCTTCTAACCAATGCCACAAGTGTAGAGGATATGGACATTTTGCTAGAGATTGTCCTACTCGAAAGGCCATAATTCTTATCGATGGAAAACCCCAAGAGCAGGATAGTGAACCCAAAGAGGAGAAAAATGATGAAGAGGAATTGAATTCCGAAGGTGAAGATGCAGTCGAGGATGATAACCCTCGAGCATTCCTTGTTGTGAGAAGGAGCTTGAGTGTGATGCTAGCCGAGGACAATGAAAATGTACAACGAGAGAATCTTTTTCATGCTAGATACCGAGTCATGGGTGTGGTCTGCTCTATGATCATTGACTCCGGTAGTTGTGCTAATGTTGTTAGTCAAACATTAGTTTCACAATTGAAGTTACCCACCTTAAAGCACCCGAACCCATATCGGTTGCAATGGCTTAATGAATGTGGTGAACTAAAGGTTGTGAAACAAGTGTTAATCAAGTTCAAAATTGGAAACTACCTTGACGAGCTCATGTTTGATGTGGTGCCAATGCAAGCTTGCCAACTTCTATTTAGGAGGCCATGGCAATTTGATCGGAATGTTGTACATAATGGTAAAGCTAACACTTATACTGCCACTCACGAGGGAAGAAGGTTTGTGCTTAAATCGTTGACACCGAAGCAAGTCAGTGAGGACTATAAAAGAATGAAGGAGCTGAAAGAAGCGGCTAAAGCCAAGAACCCCATCGGAGGACCAATTGTGGCCGAAGCCAAAGCTCCATCACCCGAAGTCAAAAATATTTGTGCAACCATGCAACCGGGTGAAATCTTACGAGGCAACGACACCGATCAAATGATGATTTTCCTCGTGCATAAGGGTAATTTTTTAACTTCAAATGAAGATTTAACTAACGATAACCCTTTGCCTTTGTCTGTTCGTAAAGTTTTGCAGGACTTCGAGGACATGTTTCCCGAGGAAATGCTAGGTGGATTGCCTCCATTGCGAGGAATCGAGCACCTAATAGATTTTGTACCGGGGTCATAAATCCCTAACAAACCTGCATACCGGTGTAATCCCGAGGACACCAAAGAGCTCCAACGGCAGGTTGATGAGTTGTTGAACAAGGGCGTTGTTCGGGAAAGTTTGAGCCCTTGCGCTGTTCCAGTGATCCTCGTGCCGAAGAAGGATGCAACTTGGCGAATGTGTGTGGATAGCCGAGCAGTCAAGAAGATCACGGTGAAATATCGACATCCAATACCGAGGTTAGATGACATGCTCGATGAGCTAAGTGGTTCTTCTTGTTTTTCAAAAGTAGATCTTCGGTCCGGTTACCATCAAATCTGAATGAAACCCAGAGACGAATGGAAAATCACATTCAAGACTAAGTTTGGTCTATACGAATGCTTGGTGATGCCTTTTGGCCTCTCCAATGCACCGAGAACGTTCATGTGCTTGATGAACCACGTGCTTAAACCCTTCATAAATAAGTTTGTCGTTGTTTACTTCGGTGACATACTTGTTTATAGTAAATCTGTGGATGAACATGTCGAACACATAAGGCTTGTACTTGAAACACTTAGAGCTGAAAATTTATATGTTAACTCTAAGAAGTGTGCCTTTTGTGTTGAGCGTGTAGTCTTTCTAAGACTTGTTGTGAGTGCTAATAGTGTTGAAGTCGATGAGTCAAAAATAGAAGCCATCAAAGATTGGCCGACTCCTACTTCGGTAACACAAGTGTGAAGCTTCCATGGTTTAGCTAGCTTCTATCGAAGGTTCGTGAAATTCTTTAGAACCATGGCAGCTCCTTTAACCGAGCTGATAAAGAAAGACAATCCATTTGTTTGGGAAGAGTCCCAAGAGAGGGCCTTCCAAGAGTTGAAATGGAGGCCTTGTTCTGCCCCGTTGATGCAACTCCGTGACTTCGGTAAAGCATTCGAGGTCGAATGCGATGCATCAGGAGTTGGGATCGGTGGAGTGCTGATGCAAGAAGGAAAGCCGATCGCTTACTTTAGCGAAAAGCTTAAGGGTGCAACCTTGAATTATTCGATATATGACAAGGAGTTGTATGCCCTCGTTCGAGCACTCGCCCATTGGCAGTATTATTTGTGGCCTCGAGAGTTTGTGATTAGAAGTGATCATGAATCCTTGAAGCATCTCTGACGTCACAAGAAATTGAATCAAAAGCATGCAAAATGGGTTGAATTCATTGAAAGGTTTCCCTATGTAATTCATTACAAGAAGGGAAAGGATAATGTCGTGGCCGATTCGCTTTCAAGGAAATTTGCCTTAGCGACCACTCTCGCCTCGAGGCTCATGGGATTCGAAAGCATCAAGTCGATGTACGAAGACGATCCCAAACTAAAATGCGTTCATGACCCAATCTTGAGTGGCCGAAGGGTTGAGAAATATCGGTGGCATGATGGCTACCTCTTCAAGAATGAGAGGGTTTGTGTACCTATGTCATCGTGGAGAGAGCTTTTGGTTCGAGAAGCTCACTCTGGAGGCTTAATGGGACACTTCGGTGTCGACAAAACTCTTGGTATCTTAACCGAGCAGTTCCATTGGCCAAAAATGCGACGAGATGTGGAAAAACTTTGCAACGCTTGTCTCGTTTGCAAGAAAGCTAAATCGAAGTCCAACCCTCATGGTTTGTACCCCATTGCATGTGCCTGATAGACCTTGGGTTGATATATCCATGGACTTTGTGTTAGGGTTACCGAGGTCGGGGGGAGGACATGATAGCATCTTTGTTGTCGTGGACCGGTTTTCCAAAATAGCTCACTTTATTCCTTGCAAGATATGCGATTGTGCACAACATGTTGCTTCCTTGTTTATTAATCATGTGTTAAAATTGCATGGTGTGCCTCGTATAATTGTGAGTGATCGAAACTCGAAGTTTTTGAGTCATTTTTGGAAATGTTTGTGGGGTGCCCTCAGCACCAAACTACTATTCTCGACGTCTCACCATCCTCAGAATGATGGACAGACCGAGGTAGTTAACCGAACCTTGGGTTCTTTGCTTCGAGCAATGACCAAAGGCAAGGTCGGAAACTGGGCTGATTGTTTGCCTATGATGGAGTTTGCATACAATCGAACGGCGCATCGAATGATAAATATGACCCCGTTCGAATGTGTGTATGGTTTTAATCCCTTAACTCCACTTGATCTAACCCCATTGCCTCGAGATTTTACTATTGAATTTGAAGGTACTCACTGAGCCAAAGCTTTGCTCGAGTTGCACGCCAAGGCAAAGAAGAATCTTGAGGAAGCTTACGCCAAAGTAGCATTGAAAAGGAACAAGGGGCGAAAGAAGTTGGAGTTGAAGAAGGGAGATTGGGTTTGGGTTCACTTCCGAAGAGAGCGATTCCCGAACCAAAGGAAAAGAAAGTTGACACCTCGAGGGGATGGTCCATTTAAAGTGCTGAGCAAGATTAACAACAATGCTTATGTAATCGACCTCCTAGGTGTGTATAATATGTCCAACACTTTCAATGTTGCTGACTTAACTCTTTGCGTTGTAGGCCAAGTACCGGGGACAGATGCTGAAGCGATTTCGAGGGCGAAATCTTCTCAAGAAGGGGAGGATGATGCAGCCCAAAGTGCTAATCAAGTGCTCGACAATCCACCGAGGCCAATGACACGAAGCCAAGCCAAATTGCTACCAGATATGCACATTCAGTTGGCTTGGTCGGGAGGCAGCTTGTGTTCGAAAGAAGAGTGGCAAAATGCTAGTACCGAAGGCTACATCCTCAGATTTGTGCCCGAGGACAAAGTGACCGAACACCAACTCTTGGCGCTGAGCAACACAGAGCCGGACACCACAATTGTAGTTCCCGAAGTCAAGTAAGCGCCCGATAATGAATGTGTTCGAGCAAGCAACCGAGCATCGAAGTCAAGGCTGCCAAACACTCATTACATATGTTTGGGCAAGCAATCAAGCACCGAAGCCAAGGCTGTCGAACACTCACTTATTCAGCCCTGCGTGGCTCGCTTTTAATTATCAGCTATGACCATTTACTATTTTATCCTTAGCATAGTCTATATATACTCCTTTACATTTCATTGTAAGTAGCTAGTTTTTGGATATTGATTAATGAATGAAATTGCCGAGAGCATTTCCTTTTTGTCTCAGATGTGAGCAATCCCTGACGTGGGCTTTGGACTTGTGGCTTTCGGTAACTCCGATTGAACATTTCCTCTTTGATTATTCAGTTTGCAAGAGGCAATGTTCTCTCTAGGATTGTTGCATAGTTTAGGTGCTGTTTCTTTCTGCTTGAATCGTACCAAGACCAGTTCCTTTGTGTTGTTCAAGCAAGTAAAGATGTGTCAAACTTATCGTGTTTTCCGCTGTTGATTCGGTTGCTTAGCTTCATCTTCGGATTTAGCTTGCACGATTAATTGTATTGCTTGTGATCCTTCTATAAATTTTATCTGTTTAGCCTTTAAGCAAATTTTAGGCATACAATTTAGCGCTCACCTAGGGGCCTTTGGCAATTGTAGGTTATTACGAAGGAAAAGCACGACCATGTCGAACATCAACGGTGATGTCCCAAGAATCACTACTGACGCGATTGATGTGCCTGACGACCTCGTAAAAGATCTCAGCGATCCCAATGGACAGCCAAAAAATACTCCCAGGGATCCAATCTCTGTAGGTAGTGACAGTGAGGATGATCAGCCATACGGGAGCAACTTCAAGCTTGAGGAGTTCCTCACCAATTTCCTCAAAGCTCAAGCCGAACAAGCGGAGAAAAACTCGGTAACCTTGGTCGAAAGCATGGCCCAAAAGCTAGGAGCGATCTGCGTTGGTTCGTTCAGAGGTCAGCGTCCCTACGAGGAACCGTGCATGTGAATGATTCTCCAGCCTCCATTCCCAGACAAAGGATCGATATGGAGATCGCCCCAGGAAGCTCTACAACGGCCATCAATCAAGGTATAGAAGGAGCACCTGTTATTCAAGACATCCTAAAAGAGCTTAAAGTCATCCCGACCGGATCGGTAACGTGTCGGGTGCTCCACCTTAAATTACTGTTGTAAATCAGCAAAAGTTCTTCACGTATGCATACAAAGCGAGCATTGTATCGGTCCATATACCCAAGCACTTCCGCCTGTCGGATAAACTTAAGTACAATAGAACTACTAATTCGGATGAGCACATGCTGCCTGTTACACGACCGTCAAAAGTAACGAGATCACAGAAGAAGAAACTCAATCTACTATGGTAAAGAGGTTTGGCTCAACCCTGACCAAAGGTGCCCTCACATGGTACACCCAGCTACTATTAGGGTCGATTGAATCATTCACTTAGATGCATGGCCTCTTCAAGAAAGCAAACTCTGAAGCCTGCAAATGAGAGAAACACATGGAGGATATCTTCAAGATCTACCAGCATGATGGCGAGCTGCTAAAAGATTACTTGGAAAGTTTTAAGAGGGAATGCATGGAGCTTCCTCCAGTCCCAACAATATTGTCGTGGTAGACTTTGGTAAGAGACTGAACTCTCGAGGTTCGTTAGCTACTCGGGAGTTGCAATAGAGTCTCACTCAACACTCGGTGACAACATGGGATGCCCTTCATCAGCGTTACAACGAAAAGCTCTGTCTCAAACCTGAACCATCTTTAGAGTCTGGCAGCGGTGCGCGGAGAAAGCGAGCAACATCCATAATAGATCAAGTGCACTTAACAAGATATCCTTCTTTAATAGCAGTATCGCTACCAAAGACAACAATCCCTACATTCTAATTCTCAAGATTCAAGGCTATTCCTTTCACACCGCTGGAAAATTCAACCATTTCCCCAGCTTGAATCTCGTTCAATCCATAAACACGTGCAATCTCATTTCCAACTGAGACCACTCGACCGATCTCATCCACTTAAAAATTCGTGTAAAAGTTGCTAATTCGACTTTCAAATAGACTCGTTAGTTCTGTAGCTCGAGGAGAAAGTTCCATAATTCTATTGTTGATAGATAGAAGGGAGAATGCCACTGTAGAAAAGATACAATAGCTTCTGATTCCTCCGAGCTTAGGGGTCAATTACGGGGGAATCGGTCGATCAAAGGTAGCCCTATTCTGGATTCAGAAGGCAGTGAAAGAAGAACAAAAGAAAGGATTCAGTATCAAACAAATCACAAGAACACTCCAGAAAAGCAAAACAACCCCCATAGGAACAGGATCTCAGGAGAAAGCTTTAGAGCAGCATAATTTAAAAAACTTCGGGATGTGGGTTGGTGCAGTAGAGCTAGTCACTAGTCACTGTGTGAAACTAGGCTCTAAAGTACACTGGCCACCTACCATCAAGAGCGTGACCGGGAAGAATTCGGCGACTTACTGCGATTTTCATTGAAGTAATGACCTTAGTACGGTCGACTGCAAAGCTCTAATGCTTGAGATTGCACATCTGCTGAAAAAAGCACATCTCAATGACCTGGTTGAGGAAGGAGAGAAGCGATCTAGGACGTCTGATTCCAAGGAAAAACGAAGTATCAACGTGTTCTTCGAAATGCATGGGGCTGATAGAGCTTGGAAAAATGCGAAATAGGGGTTACCTATCGGATCAATCGTATTTAGGTTGGAAAATGAGGGGGACCCTCATCAATAAGGTTTGACTATCACACTAATGGAGCTTGGCACCCAGTTCAGACAAGCTCTAGTCGATCCAGGGAGTGGCGTCAACATTGTTCGATGGGCGGTAATGCAAAAAATGGGCCTTCAATACCAGATAACCTTAAGTCACTACGAAGTGACCAGCTTCAAGAACACATGTCAGAGGCCTATCAGAGAAATAGCTTTGCTGGTTTTTATCCTGGACATAATGAGTGTAACACATTTTCAGGTAATCGCTTGCGATCTCTCATATGATGTTAGACTGTTCACCTCGTGCTTCTCTAATTCTTGGGAAGACCCTGGGTACATATAACAAAGGGAGTACCCTCAATACTTTATCTAGTCCTTATATACGCGACCCCATTCAGAATTAGAGAAGTAAAAGGTGAGCAGTCTTATTTATAGAAGGTTGTGCACCCGATGCGGATACCAGTGCAAGTCTAAAGGCAGAAGTAAATGTGATCGGAAGTGAGCCGGAATGGGACACATCAATAGAGAAAAGGGTAAGAACTAAAATAGCAGCCCTCAGAGAATAAATCTCTGCGATGAATGATCTGATCCCCCGGTCTGCGGATCTATTGTACCAACTTTCTAAAGTACCGGTGAAGCATGAAGGCCCTAATGGTGACCGAGACCGTTCGGGGGAGAACCTCCTGTTGTATGTCACGGTTTCAGAGGTGGATGCAAATGTGGTCCTTACACGAGAGGAAGGCAGAGTACAAATCCCCGTATGATGTGCCAATAAGTCATACATGGGTGTAGAATCACATCTTCTGCCCCCTCAACAGTTAGTATTAGCGATGTTTATAGCCACTTGAGAGTTACGGTTGTATTTTTTGAATCATACGGTTATTGTGGCCTCCTTTGTTCCACTACGAATCGTTCTATCTAAGCCCGGACTCTCAAGGAAGCTGACAGAACGGGTCGTTGAATTGGGAGAATATGATATAATTTATCAGTTGTGCACAACCATCGAATCTCAGGCTCTAGAAAATACCGCAACAGATTTTAGCATAGAACTGATTCTGGAAGCTAAGAGGCCGATGAAGACCATAGAAGGAGTCAAACTGATGCGGGGCAAATTGGAGCCAAAGCGCCAACCATCAAGTGCCAAGCGTGAGAGCACAAAGGATCCAAGATAAGGGCACCGGAGGAGGGTTCGAGAGTGATTTAGAGTCATGGACTTGAGCGCCAACGAGGGAGGATAGACTACGGACCAAGGAGGAACACTTAGAGTCCATTTTGAGCCGTTTCCAAGCCTCCCAGGAAAGGGGCGGACCGCCTAGTGACTTACACACTCTTTGGACTTTGGACCGCCCATTAAAGGGGCGGACCACCTACTTTTTGGGCGGACCGCCTACATTGGAGGTTGGGGCGCCTACTCTGGGCGCCTACTCTGCAGGGTGGGGAGCCTACTCTGCTATTTGGGGAGCCTGTTTTGCCTAGTTTTGGACGGGATTTTGACATGTAATCCCTATTTTGACCCTACGAGGCTTGTAATTTTCTTTATATTATTTGAGGGCTTTTTAGACATTACATTAGGAGTGTGGAACACCTATAAATACCACACTTAGTCATTTTATTTCATGAGCTAGTTTTGAATATAGAATTGAGAAGATAGAATAGGCTTGGCCATTCTTGTTGAAGCTTGGGCTTCATGTATCTCTTACTTGGAATCCATGGTGGATCACCGCTAGTGTGACCCCGTTAGTGGTTCAAGTCTCTTTCTCCCTTTGAATCAATCTACTTGGTTAGTTTGATTCGTTCTTTCTTCTATTTTCTATTCTTCCCCGTCCCTATTTCTTTGATCTCGTGTTTATCATTTGCTTCCGTTACTTCTTATTTGCTTCCGTGATTTGACCCGTATCATCTTGGTATCAGAGCAAGGCTCAGGTTTCATTCTTACGAATCCAGGTTCCTTATTCATCGTATCTTTACTTTATTGTTATTGTTGTTCTTGTTCTTAGAGAAAAGAAGAAAAACAAAAAAATTGAAACAAGTGAAAAATACAAAAAAAATCGTATTTTGTGGATTGGATTTGATGATCCGTTGATTGTTTGATATCGGGGATGTATCTATGATAATTACCCATTGATTTGGTACTGCCGTTACATGATTTGGTGTTGAGAATCAAAAGTTGAAAAAATGAAAAACCCCAAAATTGAAAAAACCCTTGAATTTGATTGAAATATCTTGATTTGGATTCATTATGGATTGGGTGTTGTTATAAATTATTGGGGATTGATTGTAGTAGTTGAAAACACATTGGGGTACCTTTGGATTGGAAAAACACCTTGAAAACATTGGAGATTTGGGTGCAAAAGAACCAAAAACACGAAGTGAAAGGCTACAGGAAATTGCAGTGGGCGGTCCGCCTACTTACAGAGGCGGACCGCCTCTTTTGTTGCTCACTCTCTAGACTTCAAGTAGGCTGACCTCCTACTCTCCACTGTGAAATAGTAGGCTGACCGCCTATTTTCAGAGGCGGGGGCCTCTTTTGCTGAAAGTTGTCCGGGTAGATTTTTTGTAGGATTTCGTGTTTCCTTTGCTTCCGAACTTCTTGGTTAGTGTTTCTAGGGTATTTTTCCTACTTTATTAACACTAATCTTTGATCCTTTAGGGTGTTGTGTGTCTTTTCTTTACTTAAATTCGTAGGATTTGCTTGCTGCAAGTGCGCATTTAATTAGCTTCCGTACATCGAGTCACTTAAAATCCATTCCGAACCATTACTTGGGTGCATTAGTTGATTGATCTTGCCATTGTAATTACTAAGAGACAAGAAGGACTTGAGTGGAAAAAGGATTGAGTGGTGAGAACAATAGAGTGTGGTCACAAAAGCCAACGACCTTGAGTGTATACACGAGTGGAAAGAAAATTGAGTGACATCTTTTGAGTGATACATGTGAGGGAGTGAATTTGTGAGGTCCTTTACTCTTTTGTTGCAACTATGGCATCGAATGACGATTGTGGAGGATATGACTCATGCGGAGATGATGGAGACTATGGTTCCTATGGTGATGATGATGGGAATTGCTATGACGATTCGGGGAACCAAGGCTCATATGATGAAGAAGCGGGTCACTATGTTGATTATGAAGATGAAGACTATGGGGCTTGCGAAAACGAGTGTGAAGAATCTTATGCTCCAAGTCAAGAATATGAAGATGGTGATGCTTTAAGGTATGATTATCCTACTTACTCTTATTGTGGTGAATTTGAATATGATGATAGTAACATAGAGAGAATGGATGATGAGGTTGATTGTGAGAATTGTTCTTTTTCATCTTCTCTTGGTGTTGCTAATGATGTGCAAGGGAGTAGTAGAGGTCCTTCCATTAGTATGGGAGGAGGAGGTTGTTGTTCCATAGGAAGGGAGAAGCTTGCCTATCCTACTTATGCTAAACGGCTTGATGCTTCCAACTCCCATGTGAAGGGTGGAATGAGAAATGTTGCTCTTACCGTGGTTGGAGTACATTGCTCTAGTAGTTGTGGTAGGAGTGGTGCTATGGGCTATGGAACCAAGGGGAGAGGCAATTATGGGTTCCATAGTGGTACTCCTTCCTCGACTTTCAACAACACTTGTAATGTTGTAAGAGTGACGGGAAGTGGAAGTTATTCTAGTGGTGTTGCCACTAGTGGAGGGATAAGGAGAACCCAACTTGGGGGTGATTGTTTTCTTAGGCTTGATCCTATACAAGACATGTGTGAATGTAGGTTCATTTTTGAGGTGAATGATAGTGGAGGATGATTGCTCAAAATTAGTGAAGTCTACACTAATTTTGTTAACGACTCTTGGGTTGATAGACTAAAGATACCATGCTACAAATTGAAACATCCTTATGAGTATCAAGGTGTTTGGGTTACTAGTGAAGCTCGGGTACTCATATCTCATGGGAGTTACAAGGAATATGTTTGGTGTGATGTGTTCCCCATGGAGTATAATTGTGTTTGGCTAGGAACACCGTTGTTGCAAGGCACGAGGGTGCGGTATGATCTCGTGAAGGATGTGTATAAAGTGAGCAAGGGGCAAAGAACTTATGACTTTGAACCTTGCCGGGCAAAGTTTAAGTTCTATCCTAGTACATCTTCTAGGCCTATTCAAGGATAAAAGGAGCAAGAACCTCATCCTAGGGTTAAAAGAGTGCAAACAAGAAGTCCTACAATCACAAGCAATGGTGGGACTAGTGCAAGAAGAGAGTTGACAATTGTCAACAAGGTGAACCCCAAACCACAAGCTCCAAAACCAAGTGGTTCACCAACAAAGAAGAAAGAGACCTCAAGTAATGAGTCTCTTAGTCCTAGATTCCGGGTTGATGTTAAAAGTCCACCTACTCCGGCTATGGGTATTCTTGGACCTCGTCCCAATTCATCCGAATTTGAGAGACAAAAGATTAAGAGGAGTGAGGGAGTGACCGGTGACATTCCTCGAGTGGAAAAAGAAGAGGATGTATTGAGTGATGTGAGTGGGATGTCACCACCCGAATCTACACCTAACCTTGAAAGAAAAATGAGGGAAAAGAAAGAGGGAAAAAGAATTATTGAGAGTGAGGACACCCCTTATTCTAATCTTAACCCTTTATCTTTTTCCTCTACTTGTGTGAATACTTGTGTAGGTACGCTTGGAGGCAAACCAATGGAGCCTCAATCATGTCCCAAGAAGGATGCACAAGGTGAAGAGAATCTTCAATGTGAGCTTCAAGGTGAAGAAACAATTCAAGACACTTCAAGTGCATTGAGTGAGAAAGATGGCCACTCAAAGGTATGTGAAAGTTCTTCCCTTGAACATGTTACTTCCTTGTCATGTGATGATGTTAGTGAAAACTCTATACTAGTTGATGAATTGTGTGATTACAATGTGTTTGCAACTAGTGTAGAGTTGGTTGGTCAACTTGTGTGTGATTGTGAACCACTAGTTGAGAGGGATGATAAGCCACATCATGATGTGAGCTTACTTTTCATTGAACCTCTCATTAGTGAAGAATGCGTAGTTGACCCTATTTGTGACCCTTGTTATGAGACTCCACCTATATTTGATAAAGGGGAATATGAGTTGAATGAATACCCTATCCTTTCCCTTGATGAATTTCTTGATAATGGTGGACCTATGTGTTGTAATGAGGTTGGTAGTGACCTTGAGGAGTCCCTAGTGAATAAGATGGATCGAATTGTTTTTAATGACTCCTCGGGGGAGAGTGAAGAACCTAGTCTGGATACCATGCTTATGGGTGACCATGAATTTGAGGTGCATGCTTTTACATTTGCATTGTGTGAAGATAATCTCATTTGTGGTAGCGAATTATATCGGACTAGGATTCATAATAGAGTAGAACCTCCATGGTTTGAAAGGTTAGACTCTATGGACGATCCTTTGTTTGGAGCTCAAAGTAAGATGAGTGGTCTTGATATTGGTTGTGTTGAACCATCTTCTAGTAGTCCTAACCTTCATTGTGTGGACTATAATGATGAAGGACCTATTTTAGAGACCTTCCTTTGGAGTTTGTCAAGTGAGGGAGATTGTCTTGGAGTCGGATTCGGAGGTGAGGAAGTCACTCTTGATTTGTGTAAGAGTGCTTCCAAGAAGGGGAGTGGAGTATCTGATGTTAGTTGCCAATTGAACTATTTTGTTTACTCCACCCCACATGTTGATCACACCTTGGGTGTTGAGCATGCCAAAGCCAATGTGTCACATTATGATGATATTGATTTGAAGGCTTGGTGTGTTGTTCATAAGCTTAGGGGTCATATGGAATTTGATTGCTATATCTTGCATGTTCCATATCCTATTGATCTCTTTGCTTGTTCTTGTATTGGGTGCACTTTCATTTGGAGTCAAGTAGTTGTTGTTTCCTTTGGAGACATAAGCTTTTTACTTGTTATTGATGCTTGGCTCTATCACAAGAATGTGTTTTCCCACACTTTTGGCACTAACCTACTCTTGTAGTGGGAAGCTTTGTTTGTACTTTCTTTGAATGTAGGCTTGATGGTTTGATTTCGAGGACGAAATCTTTTTAAGAAGGGGAAGATGATGCGGGGCAAATTGGAGCCAAAGCGCCAACCATCAAGAGCCAAGCGTGAGAGCACAAAGGATCCAAGACAAGGGCACCGGAGGAGGGTTCGAGAGTGATTTAGAGTCATGGACTTAAGCGCCAACGAGGGAGGATCGACTACGGACCAAGGAGGAACACTTAGAGACCATTTTGAGCCGTTTCCAAGCCTCCCAGGAAAGGGTCGGACCGCCCATTGGACTAGGCGGACCGCGTAGTGAGTTGCACATTCTCTGGACTTTGGACTGCCCATAAAATTGGCGGACCGCCTACTTTGGATTGTGGGGCGCCTACTCTGCAGGGTGGGGCGCCTACTCTGCTATTTGGGGCGCCTGTTTTGCCTAGTTTTGGACGGGATTTTGACGTGTAATCCCTATTTTGACCCTACAAGGCTTGTAATATTTTTATATCATTTGAGGGCTTTTTAGACATTACATTAGGAGTGTGGAATACCTATAAATATCACACTTAATCATTTTATTTCATGAGCTAGTTTTGAAGATAGAATTGAGAAGATAGAATAGGCTTGGCCATTCTTGTTGAAGCTTGGGCTTCATATATCTCTTACTTGGAATCCATGGTGGATCACCGCTAGTGTGACCCCGTTAGTAGTTCAAATCTCTTTCTCCCTTTGAATCAATCTACTTGGTTAGTTTGATTCGTTCTTTCTTGTATTTTCTGTTCTTCCCCGTCCCTATTTCTTTGATCTCGTGTTTATCATTTGCTTCCGTTACTTGTTATTTGCTTCCGTGATTTGACCCGTATCACAAACTTCAAGAACGGATAATCTACATGGATGTAGCGTCAGTCGATGCAGGAGCCGACCTCGACCTACTAGTGAAATCATCAACCAAGAAGATTTTTCCAAGGCCGCAAAATGCCTGTTATCAATGCACAACTAATGATGCAGTCCAAACTGAGACAAGGCATGTTCGTGAGCTTTGGAGGAGCGGGCGGCATGTTAGAGGACTCAACGAGCACCTTAGAAAGCTTGGAAGATGGAGGGGCGTTGCTTGTGACTTGAGGCCGAGAATGGAAGAGCTCAATGAACTACCTAGCAAGCTACACTGTTGGAGTGCTGGTTTGCTTATTGTTGGGCAGAATTTTGGTGCTCTCAACGAGCACCTCAACGAGCTCCTAGTTCTTGTTTTACATAGATAGTCCATAGTAGGATAATGGAACTTTATTGGCCCTGCGTGGTCATTTTAAATTTAGCCACCCTGTGGCTTTTACGTTGACTACTTAGGCAATTTAGCTACACCTATATAAGCTATTGCCTTAGACATTTTTCATCAGTTTTTCAGAATATACAAAACATAAAACAGGCGTTACTTTGCCTTATAAAGAAGCTCCATAGCTTCTTCTACTATCTTCTTAATCTTAGAACACTTAGGTATCATCACTAGTATGATCCTATATATGGTTCAAGTTCCTATTCTCCCATGGATTAATCTTTCACATATTACAAGTTTTAATCCATTCTTTCTTCTGTTATCTATTCTTCTTAATCATATCTTCTTATTTGATTGTTTGATTCATTCGTTCATAATTCCGCTTGCATCAGTTCGTATCAGAGCAAGGAAAGGGGTTGTTTCTACAACCCCAATCCTATTCTTCGTGCCCTAGTTTTAAGTTCTTAGTTTTAGGTTTCCATTAATTTTCGTTTTTGTTTAAAAAACAGAAGAAGAAGAAGAAGAAGAAGAAGAAGAAGAAGAAGAAGAAGAAAACGTGAAAAAAAGGAAGAAAATCCGTGAATTGTTGTTGGTTGAAGTTGTTAACACATTTAAGGTTGAAATCTTGATGTTCTTGATTGTTACGAGTCGTTCTTGAAAACCTAGGTTGGAGTCTTGAATTGTTTGGCTAATAACATTAGCACAACTTCCCGAGTCAATGATCATAGAGCAAATGAGACCCATGACTCGGCATTTGGAATGAAAAAGATTCTCTCGTTGTAAGGTCTCAACATCCTCCACACACATGGCTCCTAGACTCCTCCTCACAACAAGGAAGGCATGGGAGTCATCATCTTCGATCATAGTAATCTCCCCTTCATCTCCCTCATCCTCATCACCCTCTACTCCTTCTTCTTCCTCGGGCTCACTATCTTGCTCATAGACCAAGTCACCAACAAGGACCATAGTTTTCCGGGTAGGGCAATCTTTAGAGAGATGACCATAACCCTTACACTTAAAGCATTGAGTAGAAGAAGAGATTGGATTACTCAATTGAGTTCTAGAGTTACCTCCCACGGGTTGTGTCGACCTTTCAAAAGGCTTTTTCACTTCCTTGCTAGCACTTGCACCACTTGCACTTGGGAATTTGGCATTAGTTGTAGGAGACTTCCAATCCTTTGGCTTGTTCAATTGAGTAATAGCATTACTCTTGTAGCGAAGGGATTTCTCCTCTTTGAGCCACTTCTCGGCTTCAACTGCATCCTCATATAGCTTGTAGTGATCATTGTACTTGTGAAACTTCAAAAGTGAGGCTATGTCTCGGTTTAAGCCCCCTTTGAAACGGATCATGGCCGTCTCATTGTCTTCCTCATCCAAGTCTAGAGTCATCCGGACTTGTTCAAACTCATTGAAGTACTCCCCAACCGACTTGGAACCTTGTTTCAATTCATAGAGACGCTTTTGTTGGTCCACTCGGTATTGGTTAGTCAAGTACTTTTCATCCATCACACGGATCAACTCATCCCAAGTAATATTATGATAAGACCCAAACAGGCGGAAGCAAATAACAAGGATGCGGAAGCAACAATCACAAGATAACAAGAAAGTAAGGGATTGGGGAGAATAGAAATAGAAGAAAGAATTGAATCAAGCTAAACAATTAGATTAATTCAAAAGGGAGAAGAGACTTGAACCATTAAACGGGACTCACACTAGCGGTGATCCTCCATGGATTCAACGTAAGAGATACACGAAGTCAACGCTTCAACAAGAAAGGCCTAGCCTATTCTATCTCTCAATTCTATCTTCAAAACTAGCTAAACGAAATAAATGACTAAGTGTGGTATTTATAGGTTCACCACACTTCTAAATGAAATGTCTAAAAGCCCTCAAATGTAATAAAAAAAATACAAGCCTCGTAGGGCCAAAATAGGAATTACGCATGGCATTCCCGTGCAAAACAACGCAACTAGGCACCCCGCCTAGTGTAGGTAGGCGCCCCGCCTAGTCTCATCAGGCATCCCAAGCAGGCCCTCCGCCTACTGCAGAGGCGGACTGAGATCCAGAGGTCAGACACAAAGTGGGCGGTCCGCCTAGTCAAAGGGGCGGTCCGCCTGCTTCCTTGAAGGCTTGAAATGTCTCGAAATGTGTCTCCCGAGCCTCTCCTTTGGGGCCTAGGTGGTCCTCCTCCCGTGGCGCTCCTTTGCATGATCTTTAAGTCGCTTTCGGGGGCCTTGGCGGTACTCTTTGTGCTCTCAAGCTTAGCTCTTGATGGTTGGCGATTTGGCTCCAATTTGGGTCTTATCATCCTCCCCTTCTTGAAAGAATTTCGTCCTCGAAATCAAACCATCAAGCCTACATTCAAATCAAGCACAAACAAAGCTTCCCACTACAAGAGTAGGTTAGTGGAAAAAGTGTGGGAAAACACACTCTTATGGTATAGCCAAGCATCAATAACAACGATAAAGCACATGTTTCCAAAGAAAACAACAATCACTTGGCTTCCCCAATGGGTACACTCAACACATGATTCATCAAGGAGAACAATAGGATAGAGAATATGCAAGATCAATCCATTAAAATTCCTATGATCCCAAAGTCCAATAAGGACACACCAAAACTTCCCACTACAAGAGTAGGAAAGTCCAACACGAGTGAGTACAAGTGTTGTGAAAATCACACTTTTATGATAGAGCCAAGCATCAATACTAATAAAAAAGCTTATGTTCCCAAAGGAAACAACAAGTTCTTGGCTCAACAACGACAAGTACTCACTACCATAACAAGCAAAGTGATCAATAAGATATGGAACATGCAAGATTAAGCATCTAAGTTCCTTATGACCTCCAAGCTTATGGTCATCACATCGAGCTTTGGCATGCTCAACACTCAAGGTGTGATCAACATATGGGATGGAGTAAGCAACATAATTCAAGCGCCAACTAACATCGAATACTCCACACCCCTTCTTGGAAGAACTCTTACACACACCAAGAGTGACTTCCCCTCCTCCCATTCCAACTCCAAGACAATCTTCCTCACTAGCCAAACTCCAAAGGAAGGTCTCCAAAATTGGTCCTTCATCATTATAGTCCACACAATGAAGGTTAGGACTACTAGAAGATGGTCTAATACAACCAAAATCAAGACCACTCATCCCACTTGGAGTTCCAAACAATGGATCATCCATAGAGTCTAACCTTTCAAACCATGGAGGTTCTATTCTATTGCCAATCCTAGTCCGATACAATTCGCTACCACAAATGAGATCATGTTCACACAATGGAAATGTAAAAGCAAGCACTTCAAATTCATGGTTACCCAAAAACATGGTATCAAGACTAGGTTCTTCACTCTCACCCGAGGAGTCATTGAAAACAATTAGATCCATCTCATTCACTAGGGACTCCTCAAGGTCACTACAAACCTCACTACAACACATAGGCCCACCATTATCAAGGGAGAGGATAGGGTATTCATTCAACTCATCTTCCCCTTTATCAAATATAGGTGGAGTGTCATAACAAGGATCACAAATAGGGTCAACTACACATTCTTCACTAATGAGAGGTTCAATGAAAACCGAGCTCACATCATGATGTGGCTTATCATCCCACTCAACTAGTGGTTCACAATCACATACAAGTTGACTATTTGACTCTACACTAGTTGCAAACACATTGTAATCATACAAATCATCAACTAGTGTTGAGTTACCACAAACACTACCATAAGACAAGGAAGTAACATGTTCAAGGGAAGAACTATCACTTACCTCTAAGTGGCCATCTTGCTCACTCAATGCATTGGAAATGTCATGGATTGTCTCTTCACCTCGAAGCTCACATGGAAGAGTTTCTTCACCTTGTCTATCCTTCTTGGGACATGATTGAGGCTCCATTGCTTTGCCTCCAAGAGTACCTACACAAGCATTCATAAGAATAGGAGAAAAAGATAAAGGGTTAAGGTTAGAATAAGGGGTGTCCTCACTCTTTTTTCCCTCTTTCTTTTCTCTCATTTTCTTTTCAAGGTTAGGTGTAGATTCGGGTGGTGACATCCCACTCACATCACTCAACACATCCTCTCCTTTTTCCACTCGAGGAATGTCACCGGTCACTCCCTTACTCCTCTCAATCTTTTGTCTCTCAAATTCGGGTGAATTGGGACGAGGCCCAAGAATACCCATAGCCGGAGTAGGTGGACTTTTAACATCAACCCGGAATCTAGGACTAAGAGACTCATCACTTGAGATCTCTTTCTTCTTTGTTGGTGAACCACTTGGCTTTGGAGCTTGTGGCTTGGGGTTCACCTTGTCGACAATTGTCAACTCTTTTCTTGCACTAGTCCCACCGTTGCTCGTGATTGTAGGACTTCTTGTTTGCACTCTTTCAACCATAGGATGAGGTTCTTGCTCCTTTTCCCTTTGCATAGACCTAGGAGGTACACTAGGAGGTGACTTGATCTTTACCCCAATAGGCTCAAAGTCATAAATCTTTGGGCCTTGGCCGAGGTAATACTTATCATTCACATTACTATATCGCACCTTCTTGCTTTGCAACCATGACTCACCTAACCACACATGACAATGTTGCATGGGGTACACATGACACCACATATAACCCCAATAACCTCCATGAGATATGCACACCCGAGCTTGCTTGGAAACCCACACTCCGTAATAGTCATAAGGATACTCCAAGGCATAGCAAGGTAGCCTTAGCTCATCAACCACCGAGGTACTAATGCAATTGGTATCGGTGTTACCAATCTTGAGCAAGTACCCTCCAATACTTTCCACCTCAACAAGAAACCTCCTTAGACCCAAGTGTAGTATAGGATCATCCTAGTAAGATCTTGGAACTTCATGATACCCATCACTATCAACTTTGATCTTCCTCAATCCTCCTCTCCTAGCAACACCTCTAGGATAACTTCCACTTCCCGTCACTCTTCCAACACTAGGAGTGTAGTTGAAAGTCGAGGAAGTAGTATCACTATGGAACCTATAATTGCCTCTCGCCTTGATTCCATAGCCCTTAGCACCACTCCTACCACCACTAGTAGAGCGATGCACCCCCGTAACGGTAAGAGCAACACCATTCCTCCTTCCACCCTTCACATGGGAACTAGAAGATGCAAACCTCCCATTTCCCATGGAACAACCACCACCACCTCCCATACTAATGGAAGGTCTTCTACTACTCTCTTGCTTCCCACAAGCAACACCAAGAGAAGATGCATATGCACAATTCGTATAATCAACCTCATCATCAATTCTCTCTACGTCACTATCATCATGTTCAAATTCATCACAAGAAGAGTAAGTAGGATCATCATACCTTGAAGCGTCACTATCTTCACATTCTTGACTTGGAGCATAAGATTCTTCACACTCATCTTCGCAAGCTCCATAGTCTCCGTCATCTTCATAATCAACATAGTGACCCGCTTCATCATCATAGGAACCTTGGTTCCCCGAATCGTC
This sequence comes from Petunia axillaris subsp. axillaris, assembly GCA_029990575.1. NCBI lineage: Eukaryota > Viridiplantae > Streptophyta > Magnoliopsida > Solanales > Solanaceae > Petunia > Petunia axillaris. The sequence continues at coordinate 1,532,296 of JARKNS010000001.1, read as the reverse complement.
ATAGCAATACCCATCATCACCTTCATACGAACCATAGCCTCCATCATCTCCGCATGAGTCATACCCTCCACAATCGTCATCCGAAGCCATAGTTGTAACCAAAGAGTTAAGGACCTCACAAGTTCACTCCCTCACGTGTATCACTCAAGAGATGTCACTCAATTTTCTTTCCACTCGTGTATACACTCAAGGTCGTTGGCTTTTATGACCTCACTCCATTGTCCTCACCACTCAAGCCTTTTCCCACTCAAGACCTTCTTGTCTCTTAGTAATCACAATGGCAAGATCAATCAACTAATGCACCCAAGTAATAGTTCGGAATGGAGTTGAAGTGACTCGATGTACAGAAGCTAATTTAATGCGCACTTGAAGCAAGCAAATTCTACGACTTTAAGTATAGACTTCAAGACACACAACACCCTAAGGAATCAAAGATTAGTGTTAATAAAGTAGGACTACTACCTTAGAAACACTAACCAAGAGGTACGGAAGCAAATGGGACACAAAAACACACGAAATGAAGCCAAACGGAGCCACCCCAGGAGTGGGCGGTCCGCCTCTGTAAAGGGGGCCCCCCGCCTACTCAAAATCCAGAGAGTAGCATGAAAAGAGGCGGTCCACCTCTTAGGAGTAGGCGGTCCGCCTACTGGGCTTCTCAGCACGGTCCGAAAACGAGTTTTTTGGCTCGTTTAGCACCCTAAATCCAACGTTTTCGACTTTTTTTTTATTCTAATGATACCCAAAGGTGTATATGGTATTTCTAAACATTCCCCAATAGGTTTTAACCCCAAACAAACAGCAATCAATCGATTTTGATTCTTGAGCAAAATTCTAGGGTTCTTTGAAAATTTGGGAATTTGATTTCTTCAAATTTTGAAATACACCACCAACTCTTGTAATTTTGGTACCAAAAGATCAGGAATACGATATAGAACAAACCCCAATGATTTTAAATGTATGGGTATTCCAATCCAACAAGTTCCAATAATTTTTGTGAAATTTTCAAGTTTTTCTATTTTTTTTGTTTTTCTTCTTTTCTTCAAGAACAAACACAACAACAACAATAATACTAACACGATGAACAAGGAACGAGGGTTTGTAAGAACATAACCCGAGCCTTGCTCTGATACCAACTGATAAGACCCAAACAGGCGGAAGCAAATAACAAGGATGCGGAAGCAACAATCACAAGATAACAAGAAAGTAAGGGATTGGGGAGAATAGAAATAGAAGAAAGAATTGAATCAAGCTAAACAATTAGATTAATTCAAAAGGGAGAAGAGACTTGAACCATTAAACGGGACTCATACTAGCGGTGATCCTCCATGGATTCAACGTAAGAGATACACGAAGTCAACGCTTCAACAAGAAAGGCCTAGCCTATTCTATCTCTCAATTCTATCTTCAAAACTAGCTAAACGAAATAAATGACTAAGTGTGGTATTTATAGGTTCACCACACTTCTAAATGAAATGTCTAAAAGCCCTCAAATGTAATAAAAACAATACAAGCCTCGTAGGGCCAAAATAGGAATTACGCATGGCATTCCCGTGCAAAACAACGCAACTAGGCGCCCCGCCTAGTGTAGGTAGGCGCCCCGCCTAGTCTCATCAGGCGTCCCAAGCAGGCCCTCCGCCTACTGCAGAGGCGGACTGAGATCCAGAGGTCAGACACAAAGTGAGCGGTCCGCCTAGTCAAAGGGGCGGTCCGCCTGCTTCCTTGAAGGCTTGAAATGTCTCGAAATGTGTCTCCCGAGCCTCTCCTTTGGGGCCTAGGTGGTCCTCCTCCCGTGGCGCTCCTTTGCATGATCTTTAAGTCGCTTTCGGGGGCCTTGGCGATACTCTTTGTGCTCTCAAGCTTAGCTCTTGATGGTTGGCGATTTGGCTCCAATTTGGGTCTTATCAGTTCTTGAATTATTTTTGAAAACCCTAGTGATTCTTGAAGTGTTTGTTGAAGTTCTTGTTGTGTTTGCTTGAATTCCCAACTGTTTTTTCTTGAATTCTTGAGTATTGTTGAAGGGGATTCTTGAAACTTAGTAAGAACAACATAGGTGCGACGTGTTCTTGAGTGTGGGGACGTGTGAGGGCTGTTCTTGAAGTATTTTTCATTAGTTTTCTTGAAGTTGTTGGACAACAACTTGTTATTCTTGAATAAATTTCAGAAGGGGGCTGATTGTTCTTAAAAAATTCATAATTTACACTTGGGAATTGTTGTTGTTGATTGCTGAATTTTGAGTTGAAAGAGGTAGTAGAGGCACTGAAAATTGTGTTAAAGGGAAGAAAACCTAAGCCTAATTCAAGAGAGAAACAAATCCAAATTCAAAGGGGAGAAGTTTACCCACTTTCCAAGTAAGGGAATTAGTTTTCCTTAGGCTTTGGGAGAGGTTTACACATTTTTGGTAAGGGGAAAAATCAGCAAGTTAAGCGTGTAAAAGGAGGTGGAAAAGTGGTAAAATTTATCTAAATTTGAGTTGGAAAGCTAGGAAAAAAAAGGAAAAACTTATTCAACTCTAAAAAGGAGAAGGGAAAATATGTAGGGGTTGTGAAGTGTAGGGAAAAGTTGTAAAGTTGTCCAAATTTGAGTTGGAAAGCAAGTAAAATAAGAAAAACCTGTCCAAAACTAATTTGGAGAACAAAAATAGGTGGAAAACTTATTCCATTTCAAAAGGGGAAGCTTGAAAACGTTTTTCCTAAGGGGAAAAATGGTAGTTTCTTCTAGGAATTTCTTTTTCCTTGTTGAATTAGTTTAGTTAGTATTCTTGGGGTATTTTTTATACTCTAAGCTATACTAACTGATGCCGCGGGAAATACGAAAATCTACGAAAAACAACTACTCGGACAACTTCGAGAAACAGGCCCCCCCTCCCCCGCCTCTGTAAACAGGCGGTCCGCCTAGTGAGATCCAGAGACTTTGCGCCAAACTGGGCGGTCCGCCTCTGTAAGTGGGTGGTCCGCCTACTGGAATCCCGCAGCTCCTCCAACAACGTGTTCTTGGCTCAATAGCACCCAAAAATCCAATGATTTCCACTTGTTTTTTGTAATCTAAGGGTACCCAAAGTTGTTTTTGATGATTCCCAACAATCCCCTAATGGTTTTTAGATCCAAACAAACAACAATAACCAAGAATCAATGATTTTCAAGTTTCAAACAAGTGTTTCAAAAAGTTGGGATTCAAATCTTCAAATTTCGTTTCACAACTTCAAATCACGAGATGTTGGTACCAAATTAACGGGTTTCCTACAAGGATCAATCCCCGATATCAAACAACAAAGAAATCATCACAACCAAGAACTTCTATCAATTTTTTTGTGATTTTCTAGTTTTTGAATTTTTTTCTTCTTTTTCAAATAAACAAGAACAAGAACATAAACAACATCAAGAACAAAGATAAAACACGATGAACAAGGATCGAGGGTTTGTGAGAAAAAATCCCGAGTCTTGCTCTGATACCAACTGATGTAGGAAAAACTACGTGGAAGTAATACTCTATAATCGAGCGAAAGCAATTAAAGAATAACAAAAAATCAAGACTACGAAGGCAAGAAATGAGAAGAAAGAAACGTATCAAACTCACATACGCGGATTGAATTCAATGGGAGAAAGAGAAACTTGAACCAAATCTCGGATTCATACTAGGATGCAATCCTCGAGCTCCCAAGTCGTAGGGGATACATGAGCGCGAAACACGAATGCCAAGTTTCTCAATGTCTTTCTCCCAATTCTATCTTTAATAATGAATAATGAAATGAAATGGCTAAGTGTGGCTTTTATAGGTGTGCCGCACTCCTAAGTGAAATGACTAAAAGCCCCTAAATCTAATTAAAAAAATAGAAGTCACTCAAGGCTAAAGTTGTAATTACACAACAAAATAGAACAAAACTCGGATGGACTTCAGAGCAACTAGGAGCTCCGCCTGTTCTGATGGAGGCTCCGCCTCTTTTGGAACTCCAGAGATCAAGCGTGGTCCGCCTCTGTAAAAGGGCGGTCTGCCTCTTCCATTTCCTGAGGGCTGTTAATCAACTAGGCGGTCCGCCTCCTCCTGTGTCTTCTTGAAATGCCTCAAAATGTATCTCTCGAGCCTCTCCTTTGGAGCCTAAGTGGTCCTCCTTCCTTGGCGCTCCACTGCATGATCTTCAAGTCACTTCCGGAGCCCGCGACTTGTCCTTTTTGTGCTCTCGAGCTTGGATCTTTGATGGTTGGTGCTTTGGCTCAATTTGCCCCGCATCATCCTCCCCTTCTTGAAAGGATTTCATCCTCGAAATCAAACTATCAAGCCTACATTCAAAACAAGCGCAAATAAAGCTTCCCACTACAACAGTAGGTTAGTGCCAAAAGTGTGAGAAAACACACTCTCATGATAGATCGAAGCATCAATAATAATTAAAATGCTCATGTCTCCTAAGGAGACAACAAGTACTTGACTCGACAAGAAAGTGCATCCGACACAAATACAAGCAAAGAGATCAATAGGACATGGAACATGCAAGATATAGAAATCAAATTCCCTATGACTCCTAAGCTTATGACCAACACACCAAGCCTTCGAATCAATTTCATCACAATGTGACACTTCGGCTTTTGCATGCTCAACACTCAAGGTGTGATCAACATACGGGATGGAGTAAGTCAAATAGTTCAAGTGACAACTAACATCGAATACCCCACTTCCCTTCTTAGAAGCACACTTACACACACTAAGATATACCTTCTAACCTCCAAATTTATCTACAAGACAATCCTCCTCACTACACAAGTGATAAGGGGCAAACCACCACGAGGCCCTTTACGAGAAGCCAAGCCAAAGCACTTCATAATGCTCACTTACACTTGACTCGGAAGGGCGCTGATGATACGAGCTCTAGAGACCATTGGAAGATCATACACTTGAGCTCGTTGGAAGGAGGAATGGAAGGTTACAGGGAACCAGGCGGAGCGCCTAGCACTATAGGCGGAGTGCCCAAACAAGCCAGCCTTCAGGCAGAGCACCCAGCCAAGGGGCGGAGCGCCTAGCCACTTTGGCAGTAGTGCTCACCAGGCGGAGCGCCTGACCCATGGGCGGAGCGCCTGGGTCATGGCTCCACCAGGCGGAGCGCCCAGTTAGCCTAGGCGGGGCGCCCAAAAGTGCTGATTTATGACTTCTTTTTGTATGAAATTCCTATTTTAGCCTTAAGTGCTATATTGTGTTCTAAGCTAGTTGAAGGCTTATTAGACCTTTCACATCTTGTAAAGGGGTACAATAAATACACCCCTTCATCATTTATTGCCATTAACACTCCATGAATAATGAACGTTGATGAGCATTGCTCCCAAACACTTGTAACTATTTTTGGCTTGAATGAATTAGATGAATCTAAGTTGCTCTTCAATCCTCTTTGATCATTCTATCTGCTTGAGCCGGGTGTCTTTTGAGGATAGTTGCTTAGCGTAGGTTCTACTTGACTCGATCGAGGGTGTATCAAGACATCGTTCCTTGGTGCTACCTCGTAAGTGTTCTTGTCGCGTCTCGCTCTTATCATTATCTATCATTTTCGTAGTTTGCCCCTTATCAATTGGTATCAGAGCAAGGCTCGGGTGTTGTTTCCACAAACCCTCGTTCCTTGTTCGTAGTGTTTTTATCGTGCCTTCGTATTCTTGTTATTATTGTTCTTGAAAATTTTGAAGAAAAAAAAGAAATTCAAAAACTAGAAAATTCCAAAAAAGAAAAATTGCTAGAAATCGTTGGTGATTGAGATTTTGTTGGTGTTAGTTATCGGGGATTTTTTGTTTACACATTCTCTTCGATCGGGTACCAACAAAATATATTTTGGAGTTGTGAATCAAATTGTTGAAAATCAAATCTCAAAAGTTGAAATTTCACAAAATTTGCTAGAACTTGTTTGATGTTATGAATTCTTGGATGTTTGATATCGGAGATTGTTCTATATAGTTATCCCGTTGTTTTGATACCCCCATAACATCATTTGGAGTAGCGGAATGAAAATCGAAATTTTGAATCATGAAATTTTTGAAAATTTTTGAAGAACTTGCTCCAAATTCTTGAAAAAAAATGATTGTTGGTGGTTTGTTGGATGAAACCATTGGGGTTTGTTTGTTATAGCATAAAAAAACTTTAAGTATCATCAAATACCAAAAACACATTGAAGTCGTTGGAAAATTGCTTGAAAAACACCAAAATCATGTTTTGCTGGAGGTTTGAACACAGGTCCAGGTGGAGCGCTCCACCCTTGGGCGGACCGCCTCCCCCACCCCACTGTCCAAAAGTGAAAAAATCTAGGGACCAATGATGTAGGGAAAAACGCGGAAAGTAAAAACAAGATAAAGAGCGAGACGTGGCTCGAAATAATAACCCAAGTAGCACCGAAGAACTTGTTTCGATACACCCGGGTAGATCGTCAAGGAACACCTACATTACGCAACTACCCTCGAGTTAACTAGAACCCACAAGCAGAATGAATGGGGAGGGATCGACATTCAACTAGAATCCACTAGTAGAAGAGAAGTCTCAAACAAGGTTGATTTCATTAACCCAAAGAGTTCAACTCTTTACAAAATTCATTCATCATTCAAATAAGCTCAGTAATGAAAGAGGCTATGCTAAGCTATTTATAGAGGTCTCTAGGCATTAAGTAAAAGGTTTAAATAGCCCACACATTAGGCTTTAAGTCAAAAGACCACGTAGGGTCAAAATAGTCTTAACACGCTCTAAATTCTCGCCCTTCAGCAAAGTGGGCGGAGTGCCCGCCAAGTTGATCAGTGGAGGGAGCTGGGCGATAGTATTAATTCATTGAGCGATTCATTGAGCGATTAGGATATTCGTGCCTAGAGGAGAGTAGACCTCAAAGAAGACTCGTAGTGAATTGTTTGCTTCAAGTGCGCATTAAATAGCTTAACGTTCATCGACTCCCATTAACTCCACTCTTTCCGAAGAGCATTTGGATCTTGTGACTTGGATTGATTATCGAGAAAGTTGCGCAACTATGAGGAGGCCATTGATCTCAAGATTGAGTGAACCTACCCCACTTGAGTGAACCCGAGAGGCAATCAAATGTGAGGGAGCGAGTGAGGACTTTCACTCTAATCTCTTTTGCTTGTTTTGATTGTTGTAAGTACAATGGGTAAAGGAAGATCGTGAAAGAATTGAACAAGTGTTGGGCAATACCCAACGAATGGGCATTCCCCATCTAACGGGCAATCCCCAAAGGAATGTTCCACTTCCAATGGCCATTCGAAATGTGCGACCTCTTAGCAAGTTGGAGAAGCTCAAGAAGGGGAGGAGGAAGAGTATGGTAGTGATGACTATAGAGCTCCTAATCCGAATGGGAGAGCCATGAATTGGGGACGTAATGTTGATAGGGGTAGAGGTCAAGGTCGAGGGCCACCCATAGGGAATATTGTAGGGAATGCTAGGAGGGATTATGGTGGTGATGGAGAAAACTTTGGAGGCCAACCGGAGCCTTACCGAGGGGGTCGTGATAACAATAATCTCAATAGTGTAAAGCTTACTATTCCCACCTTCAAAGGGAGTAGTGACCCAGTTGAGTACATTGAGTGGAAGTTGACCATGGAAAGGGTGTTTGACACCAATGACATGACCGAGGAGAAGAAGGCCAAGTATGCAATATCTTCTTTTGAGTCCTTTTCATATACTTGGTGGGAATCGGCCAAGAGGAATAGAAGTTGAAATGCTATGGCCATCAATGTTACTTGGGGTGAGTTGATCCGTGTGATGGACGAAAAGTATTTGACTCAACAATATCGTCAAGACCAATTCCAAAGTCTTTATGAGTTGAAGCAAGGTTACAAGATGGATGGGGAGTACTTCAATGAGTTTGAGCAAATCCGGATGACCCTAGACCTAGACGGGGAGGAAAATGAACCGGTCGTGATCCGATTTAGAAGTGGTTTGAACCGAGAGATAGCATCTCAATTGAAGTTCCACAAGTATGACAACCACTATGATCTCTATGATGACGCGGTTGAAGCCGAGAAATGGCTCAAGGAAGAGAAATCCACTCGCTACAAGAGTAGCACTCCTACTCCCGTGAGTAAGCCAAAGGAGTGGAAGACTCCTACATCAAATGCAAGATTTCCAAGTGCAAGTGGTGCAAGTGCTAGCAAAGAAGTGAAGAAGCCGTATGAGAAGTACACACTGAATGTGGGAGGTAATTCTAAAACCCAATTAAATACTCCTACTTCTTCTTCTATTCAATGCCACAAATGCAAAGGGTATGGTTATTTTTCTAGAGAGTGCCCTACAAAAAATACCATGATTGTGATTGGTGGGAATGCTTATGAACAAGAGAGTGAACCGGAGGATGAGGGAGTAGAGGGAGATGAGGTGGATAATGTGGAGGAGGATACGGTTGAGGAAGATGATCCTCACGCTTTCCTTGTTGTGAGAAGAAGTTTAGGTGTTATGTTTGTGGAGGATAGTGAGACCTTGCAAAGGGAAAACCTCTTCCATGCTAGATGTCGAGTCAAGGGGGTATTTTGTTGCATGATTATTGACTCGGGAAATTGTGTCAATGTTGTTAGTCAAACACTAGTTTCCCAATTGAAATTACCTACTTTGAAACATCCCAATCCTTATCGTTTGCAATGGCTTAGTGAGTGTGGGGAACTAAAGGTGGTGAAGGAAGTAATGATTAAGTTTAAGATGGGGAACTATGTGGATGAACACATGTTTGATGTGGTGCCTATGCAAGCATGCCACCTTATATTTGGAAGACCATGGCAATTTGATCGACATGTGGTTCATGATGGCCGTGTCAACACCTATACGATCAAGCATGAGGGAAAGAAGTTTGTGCTCAAACCCTTGACTCCCAAGAAAGTAAGTGATGATTACAAACGCATGAGGGAGTTGAGAGAAGCGGCAAAAGACAAGTCGGTTGTTGAGACTAAACCTTTGGCCGAGAGTTTGGTGGTGACTCCACCATCTTCTACCGGCAGCATTTGTGCCATGATGCAACCGGTGAGCTTTTGAAAGGGAATTATGGCAACCAACTACTCATTTGCCTAGTGCACAAAGGTATGATTCTTACTTCCGAATTTGATTATTCTTCTAACCCTTTGCCTAGTGCTTTTGAAAATGTTTTGAAGGATTTTGAGGACATGTTCCCAGATGAGATGCCAATTGGTTTACCTCCCTTGAGGGGTATTGAACACCAAATCGACTTTGTCCCGGGATCCCAAATTCCCAACAACCCGGCTTATAGGAGCAATCTCGAAGATACAAAGGAGTTACAAAAACAAGTGGATGAATTGCTTACTAAGGGCTTGGTAAGGGAGAGCTCGAGTCCTTTTGCCGTACCCGTGATCCTTGTTCCAAAGAAGGATGGCACGTGGAGGATGTGTGTGGATTGTCGCGCAGTCAACAAGATCACGGTAAAGTATTGACATCCCATACCTCGTTTAGATGATATGTTAGATGAACTAAGTGGTTCTAGCATCTTTTCAAAGATAGACCTTAGGTCCGGTTACCATCAAATCTGGATGAAACCCGGGGATGAATAGAAAACCGCATTCAAGACCAAGTTTGGTCTATATGAATGGTTGATGATGCCCTTTGGCCTTTCCAACACACCTAGTACCTTCATGAGGTTAATGAATCATGTGTTGAATCCATTCATCAACAAATTCGTGGTCGTTTACTTTGATGATATTTTGATATATAGCAAATCGTTAAACGACCATGTTGATCACTTAAGGCAAGTGCTTGAAGTGTTGAGAGCCGAAAAGCTCTTTGTTAATTTTAAAAAAATGTGCCTTTGGTGTTGAAAAGGCAGTCTTTCTTGGGTTTGTTGTGAGTGCCCAAGGAGTGGAAGTTGATGAGTCCAAGGTAGAGGCTATTCGTGATTGGCCTATTCCAACTACCGTGTCTCAAATTAGAAGCTTGCATGGTCTTGCTAGCTTCTATAGGAGATTTGTGAGGGACTTTAGTGCTATTTCCGCTCCACTCACCGAATTAGTGAAGAAAGACCAACCTTTTGTGTGGGGAAAGCCTCAAGAGAAGGCCTTCTAAGAATTGAAAAGTAGGTTGAGTACCGCCCCTCTATTGCAATTAACCGACTTCGAAAAGGCATTAGAGATTGAATGTGATTCCTCGGGGTGGGAATTGGTGGTCTTTTAATGCAAGATGGAAAACCCATAGCCTACTTTAGTGAGAAATTGAAGGGTGCAACCTTGAACTACTCTACGTATGACAAGGAGTTGTATACCCTAGTGAGAGCTCTTGCCCATTGGCAACATTATCTTTGGCCTAGGGAATTTGTGATTAAGAGTGATCATGAGTCACTCAAACCTCTTAGGGGCCAAGAAAAGTTGAACAAAAGGCATGCCAAGTGGGTAGAGTTCATGAGTCTTTTCCCTATGTCATTCAATACAAGAAGGGGAAAGACAATGTTGTGGCGGACGCCCTTTCTAGGAAGTTTGACCTTGCCACCACTCTTACCTCTAAGATCATGGGTTTTGAGAGCATCAATTGATGTATAATCATGACCCTAAGCTAAAGAGCATCCATGAAGCTCTTGAGAAAGGAGAAAGAGTTGAGAAATACCAATGGGTAAATGACTATATCTTTAAAAATGGTAGAGTTTGCATACCCGAGTCCTTCTGGAGAGAATTGCTTGTGCGAGAAGCACATGGTTGAGGACTCATGGGTCACTTTGGGAGACATGATAGCATTTATGTTGTCGTGGATAGGTTCTCCAAGATAGCTCACTTCATTCCATGCAAAAAGTGTGATGATGCATAACATGTTGCTTCTTTGTTCATTCATAATGTGTTAAAGTTGCATGGTGTGCCTCAAATAATTGTGAGTGATAGGGACACCAAGTTCCTTAGCCATTTTTGGTGAAGCTTTTGGGGTGCCCTTGGCACCAAGCTATTGTCTCTACGTCCCACCACCCCCAAACGGATGGGCAAATGAGGTCGTGAACCAAACTTTGGGTGCTCTTCTTAGAGCCATGACCCGAGGTAAGGCCGGGACTTGGATTGAAAAGTTGCCTCTTATGGAGTTTTCATATAACCGCACGTTGCATAGCAGATTGGCATGACTCTATTTGAGTGTGTTTATGGTTTTACCCCTTGATTCCCCTTGATCTAACCCCTTTGCCAAGGGAAATGGTTGTTAATTTTGAAGGTAAAACCCGAGCTAAGGCTTTGGTTGAACTCCATGCTAAGGTGAAAAAGAACTTGGAGGAAGCTTATGAAAAGGTGGCTTCCAAGAAAAACAAGGGACGCAAGAAGGTGGAACTCAAAAAGGGTGACTATGTGTTGGTGCACTTCCGCAAAGAAAGGTTTCCAAACCTTAGAAAAGGGAAGTTAGCGCCCCGGGGAGATGGACCCTTCCAAGTGCTTTCAAAGATAAACAACAACGCTTATGTGGTCGACTTGCCATGTGAGTATAATGTTTCTAATACATTCAATGTTTGTGACTTGGTTCCTTTTGATGTAGGGGATGATGATGCCGTGGATGATGACGCCTTGATTTCAAGGATGAAATCTTTCCAAGAAGGGAGGATGATAAGGGGCAAACCACCACGAGGCCCTTTATGAGAAGCCAAGCCAAAGCACTTCATGATGCTCACTTATACTTGACTCGGAAGGGCGTTGATGATACGAGCTCCGAAGACTATTAGAAGATCATACACTTGAGCTCGTTGGAAGGAGGAATGGAAGGCTACAGGGCACCAGGCGGAGTGCCTAGCACCATAGGCGGAGCACCCAAACAAGGCAGCCTTCAGGCGGAGCGCCCAGCCATGGAGCGGAGCGCCTAGCCACTTTGGTGGTGGTGCTCACCAGGTGGAGCGCCTGACCCATGGGCGGAGCGCTTGGGTCATGGCTCCACCAGGCGGAGCACCCAGTTAGCCTAGGCGCCGCCCAATAGTGCTGATTTGTGACTTCTTTTTGTATGAAATTCCTATTTTAGCCTTAAGTGCTACATTATGTTCTAAGCTAGTTGAGGGCTTATTAGACCTTTCACATCTTGTAAAGGGGTGCTATGAATACACCCCTTCATAATTTATTGCCATTAACACTCCATGAATATTGAACATTGATGAGCATTGCTCCCAAACACTTGTAACTATTTTTGGCTTGAATCAATTGGATGAATCCAAGTTGCTCTTCAATCCTCTTTGATCATTCTATTTGCTTGAGCAGGGTGTCTCTTGAGGATAGTTGCTTAGCGTAGGTTCTACTTGACTTGATCGAGGGTGTATCAAGACATCGTTCCTTGGTGCTACCTCGTAAGTGTTCTTGTTGCGTCTCGCTCTTATCATTATTTATCGTTTCCGTAGTTTGCCCTTTATCAACAAGCTCCCAAGGGAGGTCTCAAACAATGGATTATCTATAGAGTTAAGCTTTTCAAACCATGGAGGTTCAAACTCACCCTCTACTCTAGTTTGATACAATTCACCATTTCCATTGAAGTTGCCCTCATACAAAGGATTACTATAGGCACACTTCCCAAATTCATTACCAAGCAAAGGTGAAGTTCTCAAACTAGAGACAACATCTACACTTGAGGAGTCATCAAAAACAATTCAATCCATCTCATACACTAGAGACTCCTAAAGGTCACGATCATCCTTACAACGACACAAGAGACCACCACTATCAAGTAGACATTCAAATAGAAGAATTGGATATTCAAGCAATTCATCTTCTCCTTTATCAAATATGGGTGGGGTGCATAACAAGGCTCACAATCAAGTTCAACATCAACACTTTCACTAAAGAGAGGTTCAATGAAAAATGAGCTCACATCATGATGTGGCTTAGCATTTCTCTCAATTAGTGATACACAAGCACACACAAGTTGACTACTAGACTCTTCGCTAGTGGCATATTCACTAGATGCATCGCAAGCACCAACTAGTGTTGAGTCATCACAAGACAAGAAACTAGTAGGATCATGAGAAGATGAAGCAACACTTTCATTTAAGTTACTTCCTTGAGTACTCTCTTCACTTGAAGTGTCATGTTCAACTCCTCCCTCATGAAGCTCACATTGAAGATTTTCCTCCTCTTGTCTTTCCTTCCAAGCACATGGTTGAGGCTCTAATGGCTTGTCTTCAAATGTACCTACACACAAGCCAAAACAAGTAGTAGAAGAAGAAGATATATCATAGTTAAAACAAAGGGTGTCCTCACTCTCATTTTTTCTTTCCTCTCCTCTCCATTCTCTCATTTTTCTCTCAAGGCCAAGTGTAGATTCGGGTGACAATCCGCTCACATCATTCCTCACTTCCTCTCCTTTTCCCTCTCTAGGATTGTCACCGGTCACTCCCTCACTCCTCTCTTTCTTTTGTCTCTCATGTTCAAGTACAATGGAATGAGACTCAAGATAGTCTTCATTTGGAGTAAGGTGACCCTTCACTTGTTCAAATCATCTCCTTGGGGATTGCCCAAGTTGTGGGAAATACCCACTTGTTGGGGAATGCCCAATTGCAAATTGCCCACTAGTACACCTTTTTTGGCTATGCAAAGGAGCAAGGAGCGAGAACTTCATTCCATGGGTGAAAATGTGCAATCGAGGAGTCCTACAAACACAAGCAATGGTTGGACTAGTGCGAGAAAAGAGTTGTCAAGTGTCAACAAGGTGAACCCGAAACCACAAGTTTCAAAGCTAGGCGGTTCACCAACAAAAAATAAGGAGACATCAAGTGATGAGTCTCCAAGTCCTAGATTCCGGGTTGATGTTAAAAGTCCACCTACTCTGGCTATGGGCATTCTTGGGCCTCGTCCCAACTCACCCAAATTTGAGAGACAAAAGATAGAGAGAAGTAAGGGAGTGACCGGTGACATTCCTCGAGTGGAAAAAGGAGAGGATGTGTTGAGTGATGCGAGTGGGATGTCACCACCCAAATCTACACCCAACCTTGAAAAGAAAATGAGGGAAAAGAAAGAGGGAAAATGAATCATTGAGAGTGAGGACACCCCTTATTCTAACCTTAACCTTTTATCTTTTTCTTCTACTTGTTTGAGTACTTGCGTAGGTATTCTTGGAGGCAAACCGATGGAGCCTCAATCATGTTCCAAGATGGAAAGACAAGGTGAAGATGATTCAAAATGTGAGCTACAAGGTGAAGAAACTATTCATTACACTTCAAGTCTATTGAGTGAGCAAGATGCCCTCTCAAAGGTATATGTTAGTTCTTCCTCTTTTGAGCATGATACTTCCTTGTCTTATTGTTTATGAAAACTCTATACTAGTTGATGATTTGTATGAATACAATGTGTTTGCTACTAGTCTAGAGCCAGTTGGTCAACTTGTGTGTGGAAATGAACCACTAGTTGAGAGGGTTGAAAAGCCACATCATGATGTGAGCTCGGTTTTCATTGAACCTCTCTTTAGTGAAAGTATTTATGTTGACCTTGATTGTGAGCCTTGTTATGACACCCCACCAATATTTGATAAAGGAGAAGATGAATTGCTTGAATATCCCATTCTTCCCTTTGAATGTCTATTTGTGATGCAATGTAAAATACGGAAGCTAAAACATACGATACGCGGAAGCAAGTAAATCGATATAACAAGAAATCGAGACTAGGAAGGCAAGAAATTAGAAGAAAGAATCGAATTCAACTCACATACGTTGATTGAATTCAAAAGGGAGAACGGGAAACTTGAACCTTACAGTGGATTCAAACTAGGTGTGGATCTCCATAGGATCCTATGATAAGCCCCAAATCGAGCCAGACACCTTGCCAACATGTATCAATCTTGGAAGAGGCAAAGGATGCAAGGACAAGAGCTTCGGAGATGAGTCAAGCATGTTTAGGCGATGGAGCACCGGTGCTCCACCCCACAGGCAGCCAGGCGCTCCGCCGAGGCAAAGCAGGCGCCCCGCCTGAGATACACTTGGCTCAGGCGCTCCGCCCAGCCCCCTCCACTGACCAACTTTGTGGGCGCTCCGCCCGATTTGCTGAAGCACGGGATTTCAAGTTTAAAGTTACTATTTTGACCTTGCATGGCCTTTTAGCTTAAAGCCTAGCTTGTGGGCATTATAGACCTTTTACTTAATGCCTGGAAACCTCTATAAATAGCTAGATAGCTTATTTTATTCCTTAGTCTATTTTGAATTATGAATTAACATTGTAAAGAGGGATCTCTTTGGGTTTATGAAAAAATAACCTTTGTTTTGGATTTGTGTGCTTCTAGTGGATTCTAGTTGGACAACGACCCCGCCCCGACCATTCTACTTGCGAGTCCTAGTTGGATCGAGGGTAGTTTCCTAGCATAGGTGTTCTTGACATTCTCTTGGGGTGTAACGGAACGAGTTCTCCATTGCTACTTGAGATTATTGATCGAGTTACGTCTCGTTCTTTATCCTTTTACCTTTTCCGTATTTGATTCTTATCAGCTTGGTATCTGAGCAAGGTTCAGGTATCGTCCCTACGAACCCCGACCCTTGATTCTTCGTGCTTAGGTTAGTTTGTTTAGATTTCTTGTTGTTGAAGTTATTGCAAAAAGAAAATTACAAAAAAATTGAAAACTCAAAAATTCAAAATTTTGGTGTAACTTTTTGGTGTGTCCGATTCTTGAAGTGGGTGTTATAGATTCTTAATCCTTGTTGAAAACCCGATGTTTGGGTACCAAAACTGTTAGGATTGGATTGGATTGAAAAATTGAAACCCCAAATATTGTTAAAACCCTCCCAAACCCTTGTTCTTGATGAATTCGATTGATTTTGGGTTGTGTGATTGTGGGGTTTTGGAAGTGATTACCGGGGTTTGATCTCCTTGGAAAAACGAATCAATTGCAACAAGTTTCGTGTGATTCAGAGTTCGGTAACATTATTTTTGAAGAATCGAAACCCACCTTTGAACCTTGAAACCCTTGATAAAACCCCAAACTTGAAAACTTTGAATCTCGATTGAACCTTGTTTGTTGGTTGTTTGGGTGTGAAATTGATTGGGGTTTAAAGGTTGTATCAAGGAACAACTTTGGGTACCTTGGATTTGTGCAAAAAACGTTGAAATCGGACCAAATTTTGGCTTGAAATCGAGCAAAATCGGAGTTGGAAAAGCGGGGGCCTGACCCCCAGGCGCCCCGCCTAGACTTTGGGCGCCCCACCTGACTTACTCTTGGTCCAGGCGCTCCGCCCAACCCCTGGGCGCTCCGCCTGCCCAACCCCACTGCACCATTTTCTTGAGGCGCTCCGCCCCACCCTTTGGGCGCTCCGCCTGACCTCTGAAGGTGTGGTTTGGGTAGTTTTTCCTAGGTTTTCCAATTTCTTTGTTGCCTAACCTCTAATTAGTGCCTATCTAAGTAATATTTCTACTTAATTAGCACTAATGTTTCATTGCTTTTAGGTGAATTCGTGCCTTAGTTGGAGAGTACAACTCCAAGAAGATCCGTAGAATCCTTTTTGATTCAAGTCCTCACTTCAAAGTGCCTAGCGTTCATTGAGTCCTATTAACTCCACTCACCCCGGAGTGAGCTTGACTCGTGAATAGTTTGGTTGAGTTGAGAATTGTTGTCCAACTACTTGAAGCTTTAGTACTCAAGTCCGAGTGAAATATCCACCACCACTAAACGAGTGAACCGAGTGCTATACACGTGAGGTTGTTTGTGAGGTGATTTCACTAACGTTTGTTCTTTTTGTAGGTACAATGTCCACCGAAGGAGAAGAATTTGCTAATAGTGCCCTTGCTACTATCCTTGCCAAATTGGATAGTATGAACTTGAGGATTGAAGCCATTGAGAGGAGGACCCCGAGTGTCCAAATTGAATCTGGAGAAGACACAAGTCATAGCACTCCTATGACTCCTGGACACTTTACCGAGGTAACCAAAAGATATGAACAAAAGAAAGTTGAAGCTCTTCAAGAGTGTATGTTGGGCAATACCCAACCCGTGGGCGATCCCCACAACTTGGGTAATCCCCAAGGGTTCGAAGACCCGTTAGGTTTGTCCCACCTCTTGAGCAAGTTGTTGAGGCTCAAGAAGAGGAGGAGACCGAATATGTTGATGAAGCCTATGGGTATGATGCTCCTTATCAACCTAGGAGGCAAATGAATTGGGGACGAAATGTGGATAGGGGCAGAGGCCGAGGTCGAGGGCCACCCATGGGATATTTTTGAGGGAATGTTAGGAGAGATTATGGTGTGTATGGTGACCCTTATGGAGGCCAATCGGAGCCTTACCATGGTGGTCGTGATCTTAACAATCTCAATAGTGTGAAGCTTAATCTTCCGATCTTTAAGGGAACTTGTGATCCGGAGGCATACATGGAATGGGTACTACTCATGGAGAGGGTATTTGACACAAATGAGATGACCGATGAGAAGAAAGGTACTTATGCTATTTCATCCTTTGAGTCTTATGCTTCTACTTGGTGGGAGTCCACAAAAAGGACAAGAAGGAGAGCGGGTGTGCATGTGAATGTGACTTGGAATGAGTTGAAGGACCTCATGAACACCAAGTATGTGACTCCTAGGTATCGTCAAGCGCAACTCAAGAAGCTTTATGATCTTAAACAAGGTGTCAAGACGGTTCATGAGTACTATGATGAGTTTGAGAAGACCCGGATGGCATTGGATATGGAAATCGAGAAGGAAGAGCAAGCCATGATCCGTTTCAAAAATGGCTTGAGCTATGGTATAGCTTCTCAATTGAGGTTGCATTCGTATCCTTCACTCGAAGATCTATTGGAAGCCGCTATTGAAGCCGAGCAATGGCTTAATGTAGAAAAATCCAACCGTTACAAGAGTAGCAATCCTACTCCAGTGAGCCAACCAAAGGAGTGGAAGACTCCAAATGCAAACTTCTCAAGTGCAAGTGGTGCAAGTTCTAGCAAAGAAGTGAAGAGAACATATGAGAAGTCTACACGACCATTGAGAGGTAATTCTAAAACCCACTTGAGCAATTCTACTTCCACTTCTACTCAATGCTATAAGTGTAAGGGGTATGGCCATATTGCTAAAGATTGCCCTACAAAGAGAACCATGGTTGTGGTAGGCAATTTGGTGTATGAGCAAGAGAGTGATCCCGAAAATGAGGAGGATGAGGAGATTAAGATTGCTTGTGAGGAGGGTATAGAGGAAAGAGATGACCCTCAAATGTTCTTGGTGGTTAGGAGGAGCTTGAGTACTGTTCTCATGGAAGATGAGGTGGAGAATGATCAAAGGGAAGCGGCTAAAGCCAAGTCACCCATTGTACTTGAACCCGATGCAAACAATCTTGTTGTCTTGCCATTGTATGATGAAAATGAGAGTCACTCCACTTCAAATGAGATAGAAAAGATAGAGAGAAGTGAGGGAGTGACCGGTGACAATCTAAGAGAGGAAAAAGGAGAGGAATTGAGGAGTGATGTGAGTGGACTTTCACCACACACTACCCTTGACCATGAGGTAAAATTGAGAGAGAAGAGAGGTGAGGAAAGAAAAATTGAGAGTGAGAGCACCCATTGTTCTAACAATTCTTCATCTTCTACTTTTTCTTGTGTAAGCTCTTGTGTAGGTACAAATGAAGACAAGCCATTGGAGCCTCAACCATGTGCTTGGAAGGAAAGACAAGAGGAGAAAAATTCTCAATGTGAGCTTCATGAAGAAGGAGTCGCACATGACACTTCAAGCCTTGTGAGTGATCAAGGGAGAACTACAAATGTAAGTGTTGCTCCACCTTTTCATGAATCCACTAGCTATTTGTCTTGTGATGACTCAACACTAGTTGGTGCTTGTGTTGCATCTAGTGAATATGCCACTAGTGAAGAGTCTAAAAGTCAACTTGTGTGTGCTTGTGTGACATTAGTTGAGAGCCTTGCTGTGCCACATCATGATGTGAGCTCATGGTTCAATGAATCTCTCACTAGTGTGGACTTGATAGTGGACAATGAATGTGACCCTCGCTATGACACACCGCCAATCTTTGATAAAGGGGAAGATGAGATAGTTGATCATACCCTTGTTGATATGCTTCTATTTGGTGGGTCTATGTGTTGTGGTGAGGATGATAGTGATATTGAGGAGTCCAAATTGCATGAATTGGGCAAAGTTGTCTATGATGACTCCTCAAGTGATCCTAGTCTTGATAACTTGTCTATGCTTGATCATTATGTTGAAATGCATGTTTTTACTAATCCCATGTTTGAAGGCATTCTCATTAATGGTAAGGACTTGTATCGGACTAGGGTGGTTAGTCAAATGGAAACCCCATGGTGTGAAGGGTTTGACCCCTTAGGCAACCCATTGTGTGAGGATTTGAATGAGGTAAATGACTCCTTGAGTGACCCTACTATTGCTTGTTTGGGTTATGATGAAGAAGAGGCCATTATCAATACCTTTCTTGATAGTTTGTCTTTTGAGATGGGTTTCTTAAGTGATGAAATGGGAGGTGAAAGGGAATCCCTTGGTGTGAGTAAGTGTGCTCTAAAGAAGGGGAGTGGTGTACTTGATGTTACTTGCATGATGGGTTGTTTGACTCACTCCACTCCACATGTTGATCACACTTTGAGGAGGGATTGGCTTGTTGATCTTGAGCTTAAGGTTCAAGGGGATTTTGATAGCTTAATCATGCATTTTCCATGTCCCCATGACCTATTTGCTCCTTATTGTGTTGCATGCATATTCTCATTGAACCAAGCACTTGATGATCTCATTGCAGATTTGGTGTTTGTTCTTAACATTGATGCTTGGTTATATCACAAGAGTGTGTTTTCCACACTTCTTGCACTAACCTACTTTCAAAGTAGGAAATCTTGTGTTTGCTTGTCGTTGCTTGTAAGTTCTAAGCGCCATGTTAAGGCAAAGGAGACCTTGGAAGAAACCTATGTCAAAGTGACGATCAAGGGTTACAAGGGAGGAGAGCATTGGGCACCCCGAAGAGATGATGCCATGTACGTGAATGCATTGATTTCGAGGACGAAATCTTCTCAAGAAGGGGAGGCTGATAAGCCCCAAATCGAGCCAAGACACCTTGCCAACATGTATCAAGCTTGGAAGAGGCAAAGGATGCAAGGGCAAGAGCTTCGGAGATGAGTCAAGCATGTTTAGGCGATGGAGCACCGGTGCTCCACCCCACAGGCAGCCAGGCGCTCCGCCTAGGCAAAGCAGGCGCCCCGCCTGAGATACAATTGGCTCAGGCGCTCCGCCCAGCCCCCAGGCGGTCCGCCCAGCCCCCTCCACTGACCATCTTTGTGGGCGCTCCGCCCAATTTGCTGAAGCACGGGATTTCAAGTTTAAAGTTACTATTTTGACCTTGCATGGTCTTTTTGCTTAAAGCCTAGCTTGTGGGCATTATAGACCTTTTACTTAATGCCTAGAAACCTCTATAAATAGCTAGATAGCTTATTTTATTCCTTAGTCTATTTTGAATGATGAATTAACATTGTAAAGAGGGATCTCTTTGGGTTTATGAAAAACCGACCTTTGTTTGGGATTTGTGTGCTTCTAGTGGATTCTAGTTGGACAACGACCCCACCTTCTACTTGCGAGTCCTAGTTGGCTCGAGGGTAGTTGCCTAGCGTAGGTGTTCTTGACATTCTCTCGGGGTGTAACGGAACGAGTTCTCCGTTGCTACTTGAGATTATTGATCGAGTTACGTCTCGTTCTTTATCCTTTTACCTTTTCCGCGTTTTATTCTTATCATCCAAGTACATAGATAAACGAAGCTTCAAGCTTCGAACTCGAAGGGCTCGGCCTCTTCAACGTTCTCTCTCAATTCTATCTTCTATAATGGCTAGCTAATGAATGAAATGGCTAAGGGAAGCTTATATAGTTTTCCCATACATAATTGTGAAATGACTAAAATGCCCATGGGTTGGGTTAAGACATACAAGCCACTTAAGGGCAAAATAGGAAGTTCAATGCAAAATTAGAGGCCTTCAGCGATGTAGGCAGGCACCTGGTGGGTAGGCGGGGCGCCTAGCTGTAGGGCGCCTGGTGGGGGAGTGCTGAGGCTAGGCGGGCACCTATGGGGTGCCTGAGTTCCATGCAGTGGGCTACCTAGGCGGCGCGCCTAAGGTCCTGGTCCTCCGACACTTCTTTAAATCATTCCCGAAGCTCTTGCCTTCGCATCCTCACACCCTTCTTGCTTGGCTCTTGATGGTTGTGTCATAATCCCAATTTGGATTGCATCATCCTCCCCTTCTTGAAAGGATTTCGTCCTCGAAATCAAACCATCAAAGCCTACGTCCAAAGGCAAATACAAACAAAAATCTCTACTCCAAGAGTAGGTTAGTGCTCAAAAAGTGTGGAAAACACACTCTTGTGATAGAGCCAAGCATCAATAACAATTAAAAAGTTCATGCCTCCCAAAGAGACAACAAGTACTTGACTTGACAAGAAAGTGCATTTAACACAACGACAAGCAAAGAAACCAATAGGACGCGGAACATGCAAGATGTAGCAATCAATTCCCCTATGATCTCTAAGCTTACTAGCAATACACCAAGCCTTCAAATCAATATCATCACAAGGTGACACATTGGCTTTGGCATGCTCAACACCCAAGGTGTGCTCAACATATGGGATGGAGTAAGTAAAATAGTTCAATTTACAACTAGCATGGAATACTCCACTCCCCTTCTTAGAAGCACTCTTACACGCACCGAGAGGTACCTCCTCACCTTCAAAGTCACCCCCAAGACAATCCTCCTCGCTAGACAAACTCCAAAGGAAAGTCTCCAAAATAGGTTCTTCATCATTATAGTCCACACAACGAAGGCTAGGACTACTAGAACATAGGTCAACACGACCAACATCAAGACCACTCCCCTCACTTGGAGTTCCAAAAAATGGATCATCCATAGGGCCTATCTTTACATACCATGGAGGTTCGATTTTACCACCAACCCTAGTCTGATATAATTCACTACCACAAATGAGATTACCTTCAAACAATAGAAATGTAAAAGCATGGACCTCAAATTCATGGTTAAACAAAAGCATAGTATCAAGACTAGGTTCTCCACTCTCACTCGAGGAGTCATCTAAAATAAATCGATTCATCTCACACTCTAGAGTCTCCTCAAGGTCACAACCATCTTCACTACGACACAAGAGACCACCGCTATCAAGTAAGCAATCAAAGGAAAGAATAGGATAATCATGCAATTCATCTTCTCCTTTATCAAATATGGGTGGGGTGTCATAACAAGGCTCACACACAAGGTCAACTACGACATCTTCACTCTAGAGAGGTTCAATAAAAATGAGCTCACATCATGATGTGGCTTTTCAACCTTCTCAACTAGTGGTTCATTTCAACACACAAGTTGACCCCAAGGCACTACACTAGTTGCAAACAAATTATATTCATGCAAATCATCAACTAGCATAGAGTTTTCACAAACAATACAATAAGACAAGGAAGTATCATGCTGAAGGATAGGAAAACTAACACTTACACTTGAGTCGCATCCGGGCTCGCTCAATGTACTTGAAGCATCATGGGTAGTTCTTTCTCCTTGTAGCTCATATTTGGACTCTCTTTCACCTTGCCTTTCCTCCTCGGTACATGGTTGAGGCTCCATTGGTTTGCCTCCAAGAATTCCTATATAAGAATTCAAATAAGTAGAAGAAAAAGATAAAGGGTTAAGGTTAGAATAAGGGGTGTCCTCACTCTCAATTTTTCTTTTTCCCTCTTTCTTTTCCCTCATTTTTTTTCCAAGGTCGGGTGTAGATTCGGGTGGTGACAACCCACTCACATCACTCATCACAACCTCTCCTTTTTCCATTCGAGAGTTGTCATCGGTCACTCCCTTACTCCTCTCTATCTTTTGTCTCTCAAATTCGGGTGAGTTGGGATGAGACCAAAGAATACCCATACCCGGAGTAGGTGGACTTTTTACATCAACCCGGAATCTAGGACTTGGAGACTCATCACTTGATATCTCCTTCTTCTTCTTTGGTGAACCACTTGGCATTGAAACTTGTGGTTTCGGGTTCACTTTGTTGATGTCTATCAACCCTTCACTTGAACTCGTCCCACCATGATAAGGATCAAACTAAACGCGGAAAGTAAAGATAGAGAGCGAGACACTACTCGAACTCCCTACGAAGTAACCCCGGGGAACTTGTCCCGAGATACCCTCGTATCGGTGTCAAGAAGGACCTACACTATGCAACCACCCTCGAGTCACACTCGGGACTCGCAAGTAGAATGATCGGGTTTTCGGTTCAAGACTCAACTAGGTTCCACTAGTGAATTCAAGCAACCAAGACAAAGGGTTCTCCAAACAAGAGATAGATTCTTTTAATCATTCATAAAATTCAAGGTAAGCTAAGGTTTGAAGAGGTTTGTGAAGTATTTATAGACTTCACTTACATGTAATGAAAGCTCAAAAATACCCCTAAAGTGGGTTAAAACAATAAAGGCCTCGTAGGGCTATAGTTGTCCAAAACATAGCATAAAACTAGGATTTCCCGCACCCTTCAGCATAGTAGGCGCCCCACTAGGCGCCCAGCCTTGTGGAGTAGGCGGTCAGCCTACTTGGAGTGGGCGGCCAGCCCCTTTGGAGTAGGCGGTCCACCCGTTTTACAAAGGCGGTCCGCCTGGAGAGTGAGCAAAAAGTAGGCGGCCCGCCTAGTTGAGTAGGCGGTCCGCCCATTCCTGTAGCTTCTTGATTTGCCTCCAAACGTGCTCCGGATGTCTCTCCAAGTGGCTTAGGTGATCCACCATCCATGGCACTCAAAAGCATGATCTTCCGGCTACTCTCGGACTCTTCATCCATGTCTCTCCAAATCAAGTAGAGGTGGGTGTCTTGAATCAACCTTGCTTGACTCCGAGTGAACGGCCTTGAGGTATGCCCCGCATCATCCTCCCCTTCTTGGGAAGGTTTCGTCCTCGAAACCATGGCTTCCTCCTCTCCGGCATCACCATCTCCTACATCACAAGGGTTCAAGTCAGTCACATTAAAAGTATTAGACACATTGTACTTACCGGGTAGATCAATCACATAGGCGTTGTTGTTGATCTTGGAAAGCACTTGAAAAGGTCCATCTCCACGGGGTGCCAACTTCCCTTTTCTTAGGTTTGGAAACCTCTCTTTTCGGAAGTGCACCCACACCCAATCTCCCTTCTTGAGCTCAAGCTTCTTCCTTCCTTTGTTCTTCTTGGAAGCAACCTTTGTATAGGCCTCCTCCAAGTTCTTCTTGGCTTTAGCATGAAGTTCAACCATAGCCTTTGCTCGGCTTTTCCCTTCAAAATTAACAACCAATTCCCTTGGCAAAGGGGTTAGATCAAGGGGAATCAAGGGATTAAAACCATACACACATTCAAAAGGAGTCATGCCAATCAAGCTATGCAATGTACGATTGTAGGCAAACTCCATGAGAGGAAGTTTATCAACCCACGTCCCGGCCTTTCCTCGGGTCATGGCTCTTATAAGAGCACCTAAAGTCCGGTTTACCACCTCGGTTTGCCCATCCGTTTGTGGGTGGTGGGACATAGAGAACAAGAGCTTGGTGCCAAGGGCACCCCACAAACTTCTGCAAAAGTGGCTTAGGAACTTGGAGTCCCTATCACTTACAATGGTTTGAGGCACACCATGCAATTTCAAGACATTGTCAATGAACAAGGAGGCAACATGTTGTGCATCATCACACTTCTTGCACAGAATGAAGTGCGCCATTTTGGAGAACCTATCCACGACAACATAAATGCTATCATGGCCCCCCTAGACCGTGGTAACCCCATCACAAAATCCATTGATATATCAACCCACGGACTAGTAGGCACGGGGAGAGGAGTATACAAACCATGGGGGTTAGCTTTAGATTTTGCATGCTTGCACTCAAGGCAATTTTTGCAAAGCTTTTCAACTTGGACCCCCATCTTTGGCCAATGGAATTGTTCCATGAGAATGGCCAAGGTCTTGTTTCTCCCAAAGTGTCCCATTAAGCCTCCACAATAAGCTTAACGAATCAACAATTCCCTCCAAGAGGACTCGGGAACACACACTTTACCATTTTTAAAGATATATCCATTAACCCATTGGTATTTTTCAACCCTTCCCCCCTTTTCAAGAGCTTCATGAATGCTCTTTAGCTTAGGGTCATGAGCATACATCAATTTAATTCTCTCAAAACCCATGATCTTGGAGGCTAAGGTGGTGGCTAGAGCAAACTTTCTCGAAAGCGCATCCGCCACAACATTGTCCTTCCCTTTCTTGTATTGGATCACATAGGGAAAGGACTCAATGAATTCAACCCACTTGGCATGTCTCTTATTGAGCTTCTCTTAGCCTCTCAAATGCTTGAGTGACTCATGGTCACTCTTGATTACAAACTCACGAGGCCAAAGATAGTGTTGCCAATGGGCAAGGGCTCTCAAAAGGGCATACAATTCCTTGTCATATGTAGAATAGTTCAAGGAGGCCCCTTTCAACTTCTCACTAAAGTAGGCGATGGGTTTGCTATCTTGCATTAAAACACCACCAATTCCCACCCCCGAGGCATCACATTCAACCCCAAATGCCTTTCCGAAGTCGGGCAATTGCAATAGAGGGGCGGTACTCAACCTACTTTTCAACTAATGGAAGGCCTTCTCTTGAGGCTCTCCCCAAACAAAAGGTTGGTCTTTCTTCACCAATTCGGTGAGTGGAGCGGCAATGGAGCTAAAGTCTTTCACAAATCGCCTATAAAAGCTATCAAGACCATGAAAGCTCCTCACTTGAGTCACGGTAGTAGGAGTAGGCCAATCACGTATGGCCTCTACCTTAGACTCATCCACCTCCACTCCTTGGGCACTCACAACAAACCCAAGGAAGACTACTACCTTCTCAACACCAAAGGCACACTTTTTGAAATTAGCATAGAGCTTTTCGGCTCTCAACTTTTCAAGCACTAGCCTAAGGTGATCAACATGGTCGTCTATAGATTTGCTATAGATCAATATATCGTCAAAATAAACGACCACAAACTTGTTGATGAATGGCTTTAGAACATGGTTCATTAGCTCATGAAAGTGCTAGGTGCATTGGAGAGCCCAAAGGGCATCACCAACCATTCATAGAGACCAAATTTGGTCTTGAATGCGGTTTTCCATTCATCACCCGGTTTCATCCGGATTTGATGGTAGCCGGACCTAAGGTCAATTTTGCTAAACACACATGAACCACTCAATTCATCTAACATATCATCAAGTCGGGGAATAGGATGACGGTACTTTACCGTTATTTTGTTCACGGCCCGACAATCAACGCACATTCTCCAAGTGCCATCCTTTTTGGGAACAAGGATCACGGGTACGGCACAAGGACTCAAGCTCTCCCTCACCAAGCCCTTAGTGAGCAATTCATCAACTTGCTTTTGCAATTCTCTTGTATCCTCCGGATTGCTCCTATAAGCCGGCTTGTTTGGGATTTGGGATCCCGAGACAAAGTCTATTTGATGTTCAATTCCCCTCAAAGGAGGCAATCCATCCGGCATTTCATCCGGGAACATGTCCCCAAAATCCTTCAAGACATTCTCAAACACACTAGGCAAAGGGTTAGAAGAAAAATCACAATTAGAGTTTAGGATCATACCTTTGTGCACTAGGCATAGGAGAAACTTGGTGCCATCATTTCCTTTTAAGATCTCGCCCGGTTGCATCATGGCACAAATGCCACCGGTAGAAAAAGAAGGTGGGATTACCACCATGCTCTTGGACAAAGGGCTAGTCTCAATGATTGACTTGGCCTTTGCCACCTCCCTCAGCTCCCTCATTCTATTGTAGTTATCACTCACTTGTTTGGGAGTTAGGGGCTTCAACACAAATTTCCTTCCTTCATGTTGGAGCGTGTAAGTGTTGACACGCCCGTCATGAACCGCTTGTCGATCAAATTGCCAAGGCCTTCCAAAGAGAAGGTGGCAAGCTTGCATGGGCACAACGTCGAACAAGTGCTCATCAACATAACTACCCATTTTGAACTTGATCATTGCTTGTTTCACTACCTTCAACTCCCCACATTCACTAAGCCATTGCAATCGATATGGCTTGGGGTGCTTCATGGTAGGCAACTTCAATTGGGTTATAAGAGATTGGCTCACAACATTAGTGCAACTCCCGGAGTCAATGATCATAGAGCACACAACACCCTTAACACGACACCTAGCATGGAATAGATTTTCTCTTTGCAAGGCTTCACCATCCTCCACAATCACAGCTCCTAAGCTCCTCCTCACAACTAGAAAAGTATGAGGTTCCTCATCCTCCACCGTATCATCTTGATCATCCTCCTCTACTCCCTCATCTCCCTCTACTCCCTCATCTCCCTCTGGCTCACTTTCTTGCTCATAAGCACTATCACCAACAACAACCATGGTCCTCTTTGTAGGACATTCCTTAGCAAAGTGTCCATACCCCTTGCATTTGTGACATTGAATGGAAGAAGAAGTAGGAGTATTCAATTGGGTTTTAGAGTTACCTCCCACATTGGGTGTGTACTTCTCAAACGGCTTCTTCATATCTTTGCTAGCACTTGCTCCACTAGGGCCACTCGCACTTGTGAATCTTGCATTGGGAGTAGGATTTTTCCAATCCTTTTGCTTGGTCATGGAAGAAGAAGTGTTACTCTTGTAACGGTTGGATTTCTCTTTGTCAAGCCATTGCTCGGCTTGAATAGCGGCATCAAGGACTTCTTGAAGTGAAAGATAAGCATGCAATCTCAATTGTGAAGCTATGCCATAGCTCAAACCATTCATGAAATGGATCACGGCTTGCTCCTCATCTTCGGTGTCCATATCCAAGGCCATTCGAGTTCTTTCAAACTCATCATAGTATTCATGCACCGTCTTGACACCTTGCTTCAACTCATAAAGTTTCTTGAGTTGTTCTTGACGATATCTAGGAGTGATGTACTTGATACTCATGATACCCTTCAAGTCATTCCAACCCACATTCACGGGGATTCCCGCTCTTCTCCTTGATCTCTTGACGGATTCCCACCAAGTAGATGCATAAGACTCAAAGGATGAAATAGCATAGGTACCCTTCTTGTCATCGGTCATGTCATTAGTGTCAAACAACCTTTCCATTTGTAGCACCCATTCAATATAAGCACTCGGGTCACAATTTCCCTTAAAGATTGGGAGATTAAGCTTCACACTATTGAGGTTGGTGTTGTCACGACCCCCACGGAATGGCTCCGGTTGGCCCCCATAGTGATCCTCATTCACACCATACTCCCTCCTCGCATTCCCTCCAACATATCCCATAGGTGGCCCTCGACCTCGGCCCCTACTACGATCCACATTTCGACCCCAATTCATACCTCTCCTTGGTTGAAAGTGATCATCAAACCCATACATATCATCACCATAGTCGGCTTCCTCCCCTTCTTGAGCTTCATCGACTTGCTCAAGAGGTTGCACGTTTCAGATGGATCTTGGTAGTGGGATGTTTCTTGGGGGATTATCCAAGATACGGGGAATGCCCGTTCGTTCAATTCTTTCTCGATCCTCCTTTACCCGTTGTTGATTGAGCAATTCAATGACATGGCTTACTTATTCCGGGGTAAAGTTAGGAGTACTTGAGACTTCCACTTGGGCACTCGGGGCCCCTTTTTTGACTTGGACACTCGGGGTCCCTTTCTCCGATGGGACATTAGAAGTCCCTTGCTCAACTAGAGCACTAGAATGCACCCGCTCGAGGCTTTCAATCCTCAAGTGCATACTATCCAATTTGGCAAGGATAGTAGCAAGGGCACTCTTAGCAAAGTCTTCGCCTTCGGTAGACATTATACCTACACAAGAAACAAACGTTAGCAAACAACCTCACACACTCCCTCACAAGTTTTCACTCGGATCACTCGTTTAGTGGTGATGGCTATTTCACTCTTGCTTGAACTCAAAGCTTCACTAAGTTGAATAGTAAACCTAAACTTAATCACTCGACTCAAAATCTAAATGCACTCCGGGGTGAGTGGAGTTGATAGGACTCATTCGGAACGTTAAGCTTTTTAAGTGCGGACTTGAGTCAAAAGAGACTACGAGTCTTCTTTGAATTCTAGTCTCCGGTCTAGGCTTGAGTGTTCCTATTAGCTTAGAAGGACTAGCACAACTCAAGTAGGTACGATTACTCGAGGAAGTACTAGCTAGAAGTAATGCGATCAAAGAAACAAGAAAGCCTACGAAAAACTACCCGAAACCACGCCCAACAGAAGTAGGCGCCCCACCTGTTTGGACTAGGTGGTCCGCCTGGTTCCCCTGCAGTGGAGAGTAGGCGGTCAGCCTACTCTAGTAGGCGCCCCGCCTCTGTAAAGTCCAGAGAGCACACAAAAATCAGGCGGTCCGCCCGTTTCACTAGGCGCCCCGCCTACTGCAGGTTTCAGCACAGTTTCAAACACGATTTTCTTTGTTTTGCACCAAAAAATTCATCAATCCACACGTTGTTTTAGCAATTCAAAGGTACCCCAATGTTGTTTCAATCACAAAGAAACCAACCCCCAACAACTTTAATCAAACCCCAATCAAAAACAAGCAATTTACCATGTTCATCAACTTCAAGCTTAGGGTTTCAAATTTTCAAATTTTCAAGGGGTTTCAAATTGTCAATTCTTGTGTTTCTACTCCAAATTTGATGCTTAGGGTACCAAAAGAACGGGTTTCCAATAAGAAACAAACCCTAATAACAATCACTCAATGGGTCTATCAAACCAAGAATCCATGATCATATTTTTTTGTGTTTTCTTCTTTTCTTCAATAACAAACAAGAACCTAACATCGAAACCAACCTAGGCACGAAGAATCAAGGGTCGGGGGTTTGTAGAAACAAAACCCGAGCCTTGCTCTGATACCAAGATGATAAGGATCAAACTAAACGCGGAAAGTAAAGATAGAGAGCGAGACACTACTCGAACTCCCTACGAAGTAACCCCGGGGAACTTGTCCCGAGATACCCTCATATCGGTGTCAAGAAGGACCTACACTATTCAATTACCCTCGAGTCACACTCGGGACTCACAAGTAGAATGATCGGGTTTTCGGTTCAAGACTCAACTAGGTTCCACTAGTAAATTCAAGCAACCAAGACAAAGGGTTCTCCAAACAAGAGATAGATTCTTTTCATCATTCATAAAATTCAAGGTAAGCTAAGGTTTGAAGAGGTTTGTGAAGTATTTATAGACTTCACTTGCATGTAATGAAAGCTCAAAAATACCCCTAAAGTGGGTTAAAACAATAAAGGCCTCGTAGGGCTATAGTTGTCCAAAACATAGCATAAAACTAGGAATTCCCGCACCCTTCAGCATAGTAGGCGCCCCACTAGGCGCCCAGCCTTGTGGAGTAAGCGGTCAGCCTACTTGGAGTGGGCGGCCAGCCCCTTTGGAGTAGGCGGTCCGCCCATTTTACAGAGGCGGTCCGCCTGGTGGAGATCCAGAGAGTGAGCAAAAAGTAGGCGGCCTGCCTAGTTGAGTAGGCGGTCCGCCCGTTCCTGTAGCTTCTTGATTTGCCTCCAAACGTGCTCCGGATGTCTCTCCAAGTGGCTTAGGTGATCCACCATCCATGGCACTCAAAAGCATGATCTTCCGGCTACTCTCGGACTCTTCATCCATGTCTCTCCAAATCAAGTAGAGGTGGGTGTCTTGAATCAACCTTGCTTGACTCCGAGTGAACGGCCTTGAGGTATGCCCCGCATCACACCACTTCTTGTAACTGTAGGACTCCTGGATTGCACATTGTCGCCCATGGAATGAAGTTCTCGATCCTTGCTCCTTTGCTTAGCCAAAGAAGGTGCACTAGTAGGTACTTAGCCCCTTGCCCGATAAGGCACAAAGTCATAGACCCTTTGCCCTATGCCCACAAGATACGCATCCTTCATCACACTATATTGCATACTCTTGCCCTCCAACCACGGCTCACCTATCCACACATCAACATGACGCATGGGATACATATCACACCACACATAGCATTTATAGTTCCTATGAGATATGAGTACCCGAGCCTCCTTAGAAACTCACACTCCATCATACTCATAAGGAAGCTCTAGCTTGTAGCATGGTATCCTAAGCCTATCAAACAAAGAGGTGCTAATGAAATTGGCATCGGTATCACCAATCTTGAGCAAGTATCCTCCAATACCATCTACCTCAACAACGAACCTACGCCTACCCAAGTTTTGTAGATTGGCATCCAAATGAGAACTTGGACGCCCACAAGTGTCAACACCAACAACTTGGGTCTTCCTTATCCCTCCATTAGTGGCAACACCACTAGAATAATCATCACTTTTCGTCACTCTTCCAACATTAGAAATGTTGTTGGAAGTCGAGGAAGGAACCTTGCTATAGAACCCATAAGTGCCTCTCTCCTTGGTTCCATAGCCCATAGTACTACTCCGACCACAACCATCCACGCCCCTCACGGCATATAACCCCTTTGTAGAAAAAGCAACACCATCTCTCAAACCAACCTCCACATGAGAATTAGAAGCATTAGGTCGCTTAGCGTACCTAGAAGATGCAAGCTTCGTGTTTCCCATGGAACAACCACCACCTCCTCCCATACTAATGGAAGGACCTCTACTACTCCCTTGTATGCCACTAGCAACACTAAGAGAAGATGCAAATGAATAATGCAAATAAATAATTTCATCATCTATTCCCTCTATGTCACTATCATGCTCATATTCATCACAAGTAGATTAAGTAGGAACAATGTACCTTGAAGCGTTAACATCTTCAATTTCTTGACTTGAAGCATTAGAATCATCAAATTCATCTTCACATGCTTCATAGTCTTCTTGCATCTCATGATCATCATAGTAACCCGCTTCATCACCATACGAGCAATAGTTCCCCGAATCATCATAGCAATACCCATCATCACCGTTGTAGGAACCATAGTCTCTCCTTCGTCACCATACGAGTCATAGCAACTCGCATCATCCCCACAATATCCATAATCTACTCCATCATCATTATCTGATATTGTTGCAACACCACAAGATAAACCTCCCAAAAGTCACTCCCTCATGTATTTCACTCAATATATGAACACTCAAAGGCGAGGCCTTACAACTTGGGAACCAAGGTGATCACAACTAGTATGTCCAAGTAAAAGTTCGGAATGGAGTTAATGAGACTCGATGTACGGACGACTATTTAAGTGCGCACTTGAGGCCAAAAAAATTTCTACGACTCTTCTTTGAATTCTAATCTCCTCTACGCCCGAATGTCCTAATACGCTCAAAAGTTAGTGTCAATGGAGTAGGCCAATTACCCTAAAAACACTAACCAAGAAGTTAGGAAACAAACGGAACATAAAAAACTACGAAAAGAAGTGAACCGGACAAAAAGTGTGCCAGGTGGGGAGCCCGGGTGCTAGGCGGGGTGCCTAGACACTTTCAGCAGCCTCGGCAGTAGCAAAACCAGGCGGGGCGTCTAGGCCTGTTCGACAGCTTTTCTCAAAATAGGTTTTGGCGATTTTTAGCCAACTTTTGGTTCGATTTCAACCCGATACACAAAACCAACGATACCCAAAGGTGTATACAACTATAATAACCAATCCCCAATGGTTTTCAACCTCTAACAAACAACAACAAGCTTTGATTCGAATTGGAAGTATTTTCAAGAAATTTTAAAATTTTGGGGTTTTAATTTTCGAAATTTTGATTCGTAACACCAAATTGTGATATATGGGTATGAAAACGACGGGAATACAATAAAGAACAAACCCCAATACTTTTTAACACTTGGGGGATTCGAATTCAACCCGATCTACCAATTTTTTTTTCAAGTTTTCTAGTTTTTCAATTTTTTTGTTTTTCTTCAAACTTTCAAGAACAAACACAACAACAACAACAACAACAATACTAACACGATGAACAAGGAACGGGGCTTTGTAAGAATATAACCCGAGCCTTGCTCTGATACCAACTGATGCAATGTAAAATACGGAAGCTAAAACATACTATACGCGGAAGCAAGTAAAACGATATAACAAGAAATCGAGACTAGGAAGGCAAGAAATTAGAAGAAAGAATCGAATTCAACTCACACACGTTGATTGAATTCAAAAGGGAGAAAGGGAAACTTGAACCTTACAATGGATTCAAACTAGGTGTCGATCTCCATAGGTTCCAAGTACATAGATAAACGAAGCTTCAAGCTTCGAACTCGAAGGGCTCAGCCTCTTCAACGTTCTCCCTCAATTCTATCTTCTATAATGGCTAGCTAATGAATGAAATGGCTAAGGGAAGCTTATATAATTTTCCCATAGACAATTGTGAAATGACTAAAATGCCCATGGGTTGGATTAAGATATACAAGCCATTTAAGGGCAAAATAGGAAGTTCAGTACAAAATTAGAGGCCTTCAGTGATGTAGGCAGGCGCATGGTAGGGGAGTGCTGAGGCTAGGCGGGCGCCTGGTCGGTAGGCGGACGCCTAGGGCGGGGCGCCTGGGAAGGTGGGGCGCCTGAGTTCCATGCAGTGGGCTACCTAGGCCTAGCCTAGGCGGCGCGCCTAGCACTTAGGCGGGGCGCCTAAGGTCGTGGTCCTCCGACACTTCTTCAAATCGTTCCCGAAGCTATTTCCCTCACATCCTCGCACCCTTCTTGCTTGGCTCTTGATGGTTAGGTCCTAATCCCAATTTGGATTGCATCAACTTGATAGGGGTGGTCTCTTGTGTCGTAGTAAGGATGATCGTGACCTTAGGGAGTGTCTAGTATATGAGATGGATCAAATTGTTTTTGATGACTCCTCAAGTGTAGATGTTGTCTCTAGTTTGAGATCTTCACCTTTGGTTTCGAATGAATTTGGGAAGTGTGCCTATATTAATCCTTTATATGAGGGCAACTTCAACGGAAATGGTGAATTGTATCAAACTAGAGTAGAGTGTGAGTTTGAACCTCCATGGTTTGAAAAGCTTAGCTCTATAGATAATCCATTATTTGAGACCTCCTTTGGGAGTTTGTCTAGCGAGGAGGATTGTCTTGGAGATAAATTTTTAGGTGAGAAGGTACATCTTGGTGTGTGTAAGAGTACTTCTAAGAAGGGGAGTGGGGTATTCGATGTTAGTTGTCACTTGAACTATTTGACTTACTCCATCCCGTATATTGATCACACCTTGAGTGTTGAGCATGCCAAAGCCGAAGTGTCACATGTGATTAAATTGATTCAAAGGCTTGGTGTGTTGGTCATAAGCTTAGGGATCATAGGGAATTTGATTTCTATATCTTGCATGTTCCATGTCCTATTGATCTCTTTGCTTGTATTTGTGTAGGATGCACTTTCTTGTCGAGTCAAGTACTTGTTGTCTCCTTGGGAGACATGAGTGTTTTAATTATTATTTATGTTTGGCTCTATCATAAGAGAGTGTGTTTTCCCACACTTTTGGCACTGATCTACTCTTGTAGTGGGAAGCTTTGTTTGTGCTTGTTTTGAACCTAGGCTTGATGGATTGATTTCAAGGACAAAATCCTTTCAAGAAGGGGAGGATGATGCGGGGCAAATTGAGCCAAAGCGCCAACCATCAAAGAGCCAAGCTTGAGAGTACAAAAAGGACAAGTCACGGGCTCCGGAAGGAGCACCATGGAAGGAGGACCACTTAGGCTCCAAAGGAAAGGCTCGAGAGACACATTTTGAGGCATTTCAAGAAGACACGGGAGGAGGCGGACCGCCTAGTTGATTGACAGCCCTCAGGAAATGGAACCAGTGGACCACCCCTTTATAGAGGTGGACCACCCACTTTGCTGCTTGGTCTATGGAGTTCCAAAAGAGGCGGAGCGCCTAGTTTATGTGAAGTCTATCCGAGTTTTGTTCTATTTTGTTGTGTAATTACAACTTTAGCCCTAAGTAACTTCTATTATTTTAATTAGACTTAGGGGCTTGTAGTCATTTCACTTAGGAGTGTGGCACACCTATAAAAGCCATACTTAGCCATTTCATTTCATTAGTCATTATTGAAAATAGAATTGGGAGAAAGACATATAGAGGCTTGGGTGTTTGGAGCGTGATGCTCATGTATCCCCTACGACTTTGGAGCCCGAGGATTGCATCCTAGTATGAATTCAGGATTTTGTTCAAGTTTCTCTTTCTCCCATTGAATTCAATCCACGTATGTGAGTTTGATTCGTTTCTTTCTTCTCATTTCTTGCCTTCCTAGTCTTGATTTCTTTTTATCCTTTAATTGCTTCCGCTCAATTATAGATTATTGCTTCCACGTAGTTTTCCCCATATCACTAACTCTAGAACTTTTAGGAACTTGTGCTTGCTGAAATTTCCTCCATTCTCTTAGAAATTTCTTGACTTCAAGTGCTTACTTTAAAAGAGCCATCCGTCCATAGAGTCACATAAACTCCATTCCAAACCAATACTTGGACATACTATTTGGTGATTCTACACCTTGGTTCTTAAGAGATCACAGAAAAATCTTAGTGTAGGGGTATTTGGAGTGTGAACTTTAAAGAGTGTGAGTGCCACCACTAAAAGTGAGGGAGAGCAAGTGAGATTATTTTTACTAACCTTTCCTTCCCCCAGTGTTCTTGATATGTCTCTTGCAGGTACATGGAGCAATAAGGAAGGTATGGTTGGTAATGGAGATGGGTCGGTAGGTAGGAGTTTTTACTACACTCTCGAGGTGACTAAGGCTAAAATAAAGAGAGTGGGAGATCGAGTTGGTAGTCTCGCTGCTCTTGAATATTCAGATTCTTACTTGGGGTAAAATCGGCGAAACTTGGGATTGAGTAGGTTTGTCATTGAAGTAGATGAGTCTGGAGGATACTTGCTCAAAATTGGTGATACTGATGCCAATTGCAGTAGAACCTCTTTTATTGAGACATTAGGGATAGCATGCTATAAATTGAAACACCCTTATGAATATAATGGGGTGTGGTTTTCTAAGGCAACCCGAGTGCTTATCGCCCAAAAGGATTATAAGTAGTATGTATGGTGTGATGTATATTCCATGACTGTTGATGTTTGGTTAGATGCACCATGGTTGCACAACAAAGAGTTGCAATATAGTGCTAAAAGAGATGTTTACCTTTGATGCAGCCCGAACACGTGTTGATCAAGTGTTCGATCCACCAAGGAGACCGATGACAAGAAGCCAAGCCAAGCTGCTGCACGATGTGCACATTCACTTAGCCTGGCCGAAGGAAGACAATTGCTCCGAAGCTGAGTGGCCGGGCTCAAGAACCGAAGGCACTATCTTCAGATTTGAGCCCGAAGGCAAAGTGACCGAGGACAATGAGCTCGAAGACAAGTGAGCGTCCGAGGACACTAAGTTCGAGCACGCTGCCGAACACAAACTTGTCTCAGCCCTGCGTGGCTTGTTTTTATTAGTCACTGGTGACTATTTACTACTTTATCCTTAGTATAGCCTATAAATAGTCCATTTCATTTCATTGTAAGACAGTTTTTTTGAGTTTATGAAAAATATAGCAAGTGCTATTGTGAGTCTCCGATGGAGCCGAACCCCGACGTGGGCTTTTAAAGAACTTGTGTCAATCGGTGTGAGTCGTTTGAACAATTTCTTCTTGATCATTCAATTTGCAAGAAGCGGGTCTTTCTTGAGGATTGTTGCATAGTATAGGTGCGTCTTGATTTCCCTTCGATCGAGCTTTGAGACAGGTTCCTCACTGTTCTTTCGAATCGAAGCAAGATTTATCTTCCGCGTGTCGTGTTTAGCATTTCCCTCGGGTGTGCTTGCACCATCTTGGTATCAGAGCACGGTTTGGCTTGTTTCTACAACTCCAAATCCTGTTCAAGTTATCTTTATCATCGTGCGTTTGTGTCTTTGTTTTCCGTTTCGTGTTCTTGATTTGGTTGTGTTACTGTTAGTGTTATTACTTAAAAAAAAAAAAAATTTGTTAAAGGAAATTCAAAAAAAAATTGTGTTTGATTGTTGGTTGTTTGGGATAAACAACCATTGATTCTTGATCACCATTGTTTCCTGATTCCGACAAGTACCCGACGTACTGATTTTGTGACTAGGGTTTCTTGGTGAAATTTTGGACTGTTATGAGTTTTAATGGTGGCTGGAACTCGAACCCCATCGTGTTTAGATGAAACCGATGAAGATTGGTGGTTCATGAGTGATTTGGGTTTGTTTGTTGCTTGGAAATCGAAGTTATGAGTTTGAATCGTTGTCCGTACGCCGGAAAAGTGTTACAAAATCGTAACAGTGTACGACGCGAACGAGCTGGTTCTTAGCTCGAAGAACCTGAACTGAATTCCTCCGATGCTGTTGAAACCGGAGCTGAAAAGGCAACCCAGATCTTGTTAAATTAGTGATCAGTGAGTCGAAGTTAGTTGGTCCGTACGCCGGAGCAAGGCTTCACTGTTCCATTGAAGAAGAAAGGGGTAAAGTGTAAACATTAAAACCCAGGTGAAAAGTTGTCGGCTGAGAAAAGGAAAGAGGATAAGGTAAAACCCTATCCGTACCAAGGAGGGACCACTCTTGTACGGACAAGAATTGGTGTGATCGAAAAAGATTCCAAAAGGGAATCAAAGGGTAGATTCTCCTAGGTTTTCACTTTCTTCTGACCGAGATTCTAGCTAGTGGATCTTTTGAGTAATTGATCTACTCGAGGTCGTACTAACTCTTCTGAGCTAATAGGAACTCGTACGTGGGTGACCGAAGTCCAACTTCGTAGAAAATTCTTTTGACTCCCCGAAGCGCAAGAGTAAATAACTGTCCGTTCCATTAAGTCAAATCAACTCACTCTTCCCAAAGTAAAACATCGTAGATTGTCAAATCGAAGGAATTGAGAGAGGTTGATCAACCGAGGAAGCCATTGGCTACAAGTTCTTGTGTGACCAAAAACCGAACCCATAAATTGAGTGGACCCGAGTGCCACCCATCAAAGGTGAGGGAGTGTGTGAGGTGATTTTTAACCTTAATATTTGGTTTGATCTTTGACTTGTGCAGGTACCATGGCTGGGAATGGAGGCGATGGCAAAGGCATTGAGAAGCTCGAAGTGTCGTTAGCCGATCTCATGGCTGCGATACAAGGCGTCAGTGCCGAAGTAAGAGGAGTGACTGCTCGAGTGACTCTCCTCGAGCAAGGAAGCGCGTCTGTGGCCATGAATGGGTCCGGCGCTGGAACTAGCCATTCCACTCCGATGAAATCTGAGCTGTATGCTGAGCTTGTTCGACAACATCAGTTGACAAGTGAAGCAATTCGAAGAGAGCTTAACTTGGGCAATCCCCAAGTTGGTTATCAAAACTTGGGCATTCCCCGAGGAGAAAGGATACAACTTCCAAGGGCCCGAAGAGATCTTGGAGCCGTTGTCGAAGAGGTTCTCGAAGAGGAATTTCCCGAGGACGAATATGAGAATGAGCCGCCCTTCGCTCAACGAAGGCAAGCTCACCGAGGTCGTGGAAATTTCCGAGGTCGAGGCCGAGGCGCAAATGTTGAGAGAAATATTGAGCGTGAGGCTGATGATCGTGGTGATGAGTATCCCGAACAGGTTCGTGGTGTTCGAGACTCAAACTTGAACAGCGTTAAGATCACTGTTCCACCCTTTAAAGGAACTAGTGATCCCGATGAGTATCTTGAATGGAAGCTTAAAATGGAGCGCATCTTTGAAACCAATGAGATGACCGAGGAGAGAAAGGCTGCCCATGCTATTGCTTCGTTCGAAGCCTATGCATCAACATGGTGGGAATCTGACAAGAGGCATAGAAGAAGGAATGACTATCCAGTAGTCAATACTTGGCCACAGTTGATGAGAGCTATGGATGCTAAGTATTTGAGTGCCAAGTACAGGCAAACTCAAATGCAAAAGCTCTATGAGCTAAAGCAAGGGACCAAGTCAGTTCAAGAGTACCATGATGAGTTCGAAAAGATTTGATTGAATCTTGATCTGATCGAAGATGAAGAGCAAGCCATTATCCGGTTCAAAAATGGCTTGGCTAGGGATGTGTCATCTCAATTGAGACTCCACGTGTATCACACGTTGGAAGATCTGTTCGATGCTGCCACCGAAGCTGAAAAATTGGTGAAGGACGATAAGGCAAACCGGTATCGAGGAGTCACTACTTCTACTCCTTTGAACCGAGGTAAAAAATGGAAGAGTCCAAACCAAACAAGTGCTAACACTGTTCGAGATTCGAAGAGACCCTTCGAGAGGGGTGTGACCGTTAACCAATCAAGAGAAGTGGGAGGTAAAGTTCAACTCAACTCTCCTAGTGCTTCAAATATTCAGTGTCACAAATGCAAGGGTTATGGTCACATGGCAAAAGAGTGTCCAACTCGCAAAGTTATGCTTCTGCTCGAAGATGGAACCGTCCATGAGCGAGCGAGTGACACCGAGGAGGAATTTATCGAGGAGACTGACCGAGCTGAAGGTGATGATGATCGTGAAGCTACCGAAGCTGATCATCCGGAAATGTTTCTTGTGGTTCGAATAAATTTGAGCTGCATTATCCTTGAAGAAGAGGACAACCAAAGAGAAAACCTCTTTCATGCCCAATGTCGAGTAAGGGGAAAGGTGTGTTCGATGATCATTGATTCTGGTAGTTGTGAAAATGTGGTGAGACAAACTTTGGTCTCACAAATGGGACTAACTACTTTGAAGCATCCCCACCCTTACAAATTACAATGGCTGAATGAGTGTGGAGAATTGAGAGTTGTCAAACAAGTGTGGATCAAGTTCAGAATCGGAGAGTATCAAGATGAAATGATATTCGATGTGGTGCCGATGCAAGCTTGTCATTTGCTACTGGGTCGACCATGGCAATATGATCGAACAGCTGTTCACAGTGGCAGATCCAACACTTACACTGTGAAGCTCGATGGGAAGAGTTTCGTGCTCAAACCCTTGTCTCCAAAACAAGTCACCGAGGACTATAAACGGATGAAAGAATTGAAAGAAGCGGCCAAAGCCAAGCTTCCGATGGGAGCAAAATTGGGGCCCGAAGAGACAGACTCACTGCCCGAAGTAAAAGGAATATGTGCAATCATGCAACCGGGTAAGTTACTACGAGGCAACGACAACGATCAGATGATGATTTGCCTCGTGCACAAGGGTATCTTTCTTAACTCTAATGATGATTTTCCTAATGATAACCCTTTGCCTAGTGCTGTACAAAGTGTTTTGCAGGACTTCGGAGACATATTCCCTGAAGAAATGCCGGGTGGATTACCTCCGTTGAGAGGAATCGAGCACCAAATTGACTTCGTATCGGGGTCACAAATCCCCAACAAACCTGCATACCGGTGTAATCCCGAAGACACCAAAGAGCTCCAAAGGCAGGTTGATGATTTGTTGAACAAGGGCCTTGTTCGAGAGAGCTTGAGTCCTTGCGCCGTTCCTGTTATACTTGTCCCAAAGAAAGATGGAACATGGCGAATGTGTGTTGATTGCCGAGCAGTCAACAAAATAACGGTAAAGTATCGTCATCCTATCCCTCGATTAGATGACATGCTAGATGAGTTAAGTGGTTCTTCATGCTTTACAAAGATAGACCTCAGGTCCGGTTACCACCAGATCCGAATGAAACCCGGAGACGAGTGGAAAACCGCATTCAAGACCAAGTTCGGTCTCTATGAATGGTTGGTAATGCCTTTTGGCTTATCCAATGCACCGAGCACATTCATGCGACTGATGAACCATGTGCTCAAGCCGTTCATAAATAAGTTTGTTGTCGTTTACTTCGATGACATACTTGTTTATAGAAAATCTGTGGATGAACATGTTGAACACCTAAGGCTAGTGCTTGATAAGCTTAGAGAAGAAAAGTTGTATGCTAACTTCAAGAAATGTGCCTTTTGTGTCAAGCGTGTAGTCTTTCTTGGATTCGTTGTCAGTGCTAATGGTGTTGAAGTCGACGAGTCAAAAGTCGAAGCCATCAAAGATTGGCCAACTCCAACCTCGGTATCACAAGTTCGTAGCTTCCATGGCTTAGCTAGCTTTTACCGAAGGTTTGTTCGTGACTTTAGCACCGTGGCAGCTCCTTTAACCGAGCTGGTGAAGAAAGACCATCCATTTGTGTGGGGAGAGTCCCAAGTGAGGGCTTTCCAAGAGTTGAAACGGAGGCTTTGCTCTGCCCCGTTGTTGCAACTCCCTGACTTCGGCAAAGCATTCGAAGTCGAGTGTGATGCATCCGGAGTTGGGATCGGAGGAGTGCTAATGCAAGAATCGAAGCCAATCACTTACTTTAGCGAAAAGCTTAAGGGTGCAACCTTGAACTACTCAACGTATGACAAGGAATTGTATGCCCTCGTTCGAGCACTCGCCCATTGGTAGCATTATTTGTGGCCTCGAGAGTTTGTGATCAAGAGTGATCATGAGTCTCTGAAGCATCTCCGAGGTCAGGAGAAGTTGAACCGAAGACATGCCAAGTGGGTTGAATTCATTGAGAGTTTTCCCTACGTAATTCATTACAAAAAGGGTAAAGACAATGTTGTGGCCGATGCGCTATCAAGGAAATTTGCCTTAGCGACCACTCTCGCCTCTAGGCTCATGGGGTTTGAAAGCATCAAGTCGATGTACGAAGACGATCCCAAGCTGAAATGCGTTCGAGACGCAATTTTGAGTGGCCGAAGGGTTGAGAAATATCAATGGCATGATGGCTACCTTTTCAAGAATGGGAGGGTTTGTGTGCCAATGTCATCGTGGAGAGAGCTCTTAGTTCGAGAGGCTCACTCCGGTGGACTGATGGGACACTTCGGTGTCGACAAAACTCTTGGCATCTTGACCGAGCAGTTCCATTGGCCCAAAATGCGACGAGATGT
The DNA here is from genome assembly GCA_029990575.1 of Petunia axillaris subsp. axillaris. Classification (NCBI taxonomy): domain Eukaryota; kingdom Viridiplantae; phylum Streptophyta; class Magnoliopsida; order Solanales; family Solanaceae; genus Petunia; species Petunia axillaris. The sequence goes on along the minus strand of JARKNS010000001.1, from coordinate 1,490,676 downwards.
GGAAAAGCTTTGCATCGCTTGTCTCGTTTGCAAGAAAGCTAAATCGAAGTCCAACCCTCATGGTTTGTACACCCCGTTACCTGTGCCTGATCGACCTTGGGTTGATATATCCATGGACTTTGTCTTGGGGTTACCAAGGTCGGGGGGAGGACATGATAGCATCTTCGTTGTGGTTGACCGTTTTTCAAAAATGGCTCACTTTATTCCTTGCAAGAAGTGTGATGATGCACAGCATGTAGCTACATTGTTTGTTTCTAATGTGTTGAAATTGCATGGTGTACCTCGTACTATTGTGAGTGATCGAGACTCAAAATTCTTGAGTCATTTTTGGAAGTGTTTGTGGGGTGCCCTCGGCACCAAGCTACTATTCTCGACGTCTCACCATCCTCAGACTGATGGACAGACCGAGGTAGTTAACCGAACCTTGGGATCTTTGCTTCGAGCAATGACCAAAGGGAAGGTTAGAAACTGGGCTGACCGTTTGCCCATGATGGAGTTTGCATACAATCGAACGGTGCATATAATGATCAACATGACCCCGTTTGAATGTGTGTATGGCTTTAATCCTTTGATTTCACTTGATTTAACCCCATTACCTCGAGATTCTGTTCTTGATTTTGAAGGTACTCGACGAGCCGCTGCCTTGATCGAATTGCATGAAAAGGTGAAGAATAACCTCGAGGAGGCCTATGCAAAGGTTGCCTTAAAGAAAAACAAGGGGCGTAAAAAGCTGGAATTAAAGAAGGGAGATTGGGTTTGGGTTCACTTCCGAAAGGAACGCTTCCCGAACCAAAGGAAAGGAAAGTTGGCTCCTCGAGGGGATGGTCCATTTCAAGTGTTGACCAAGATCAACAACAATGCTTACGTGATCGACCTCCCTGGTGAGTATAATGTGTCCAACACCTTCAATGTTGCTGACTTAGTTCCTTGTGTTGTAGGTCGAACTTCGGAGGACGAGGAGGGCTCGATTTCGAGGACGAAATCTTCTCAAGAAGGGGAGGATGATGCAGCCCGAACACGTGCTGATCAAGTGTTCGATCCACCAAGGAGACCGATGACATGAAGCCAAGCCAAGATGCTGCACGATGTGCACATTCACTTAGCCTGGCCGAAGGAAGACAATTGCTCCGAAGCTGAGTGGCCGGGCTCAAGAACCGAAGGCACTATCTTCAGATTTGAGCACGAAGGCAAAGTGACCGAGGACAATGAGCTCGAAGACAAGTGAGCGTCCGAGGACACTGAGTTCGAGCACGCTGCCGAACACAAACTTGTCTCAGCCCTGCGTGGCTTGTTTTTATTAGTCACTTGTGACTATTTACTACTTTATCCTTAGTATAGCCTATAAATAGTCCATTTCATTTCATTGTAAGACAGTTTTTTTGAGTTTATGAAAAATATAGCAAGTGCTATTGTGAGTCTCCGATGGAGCCGAACCCCGACGTGGGCTTTTAAAGAACTTGTGTCAATCGGTGTGAGTCGTTTGAACAATTTCTTCTTGATCATTCAATTTGCAAGAAGCGGGTCTTTCTTGAGGATTGTTGCATAGTATAGGTGCGTCTTGATTTCCCTTCGATCGAGCTTTGAGACAGGTTCCTCACTGTTCTTTCGAATCGAAGCAAGATTTGTCTTGCTTCTATCTTTACTTTCTTTGTTGTTTTCTTCTGCGTGTCGTGTTTAGCATTTCCCTCGGGTGTGCTTGCACCAACCTTCCGGGCAGGAATCAAAGGGTTTATGAATTTGTGCCTAGCAGGAAGTGGGGCAAGCTAGAAACTAGTGCATGCTCTTAGCCTTCTCAAAGGGGAGAAATGCAAGAACTTCATCCTATGACTGAAATAGTTCAAACTAAGAGTCCTATAAGCACGAGAATTAGTAGGACAAGCACAACAAGTAAAGGGTTGACAACTGTCAACAAGGTGAGCCCAAAACTGCATGATTCAAAGGCAAGTGGTACACCAAAGAAGAAGAGGGCGTCAAGTGATGGATCTCTAAGTCCCAACTTTCGGGTTGACATGAAGAGTCTACCTACTCCAGCTAAGGGCATTCTTGGGACTCATCCCAATTCGCCCGAACATGAGAGACAAAAGATTGAGAGGAGTAAGGGAGTGTATGGTGACAATCCTCGAGCGGAAAAAGGAGAGGATGTGTTGAGTGATGTGAGTGGGTTGTCACCTCAATCTAGACTTGACCTTGAAAGAAAAATGAGAGAGAAGAGAGAAGAGAAAAGAAAAATTGAGAGTGAGGACATCCTTTGTTCTAACAATTCTTTATCATCTTCTTCTTATTTTAGCTATTGTGCAGGGATTCTTGAAGGCAAGCTGATGGAGCCTCAATCATGTTGTAAGGTGGAAAAGCAAGGTGATAGAGATTCTCATTGTGAGCTGCAAGGTGGAGGAGCTTGTCAAGATACTTCAAGTGCTTTAAATGATCAAGGCAGCAACTCGAGTGTAAGTATTAGTTCTTCCTTCCATGAGCATTATGATTCCTTGTCTTGTGAGAGCATTAGTAATAATCTATTGGTTGCTGATTTGGATGGATATAATGTGTTTGCAACTAGTATAGGGTCTAGTGGTCAACTTGTGTGTGAGCATGAGTCACTAATTGAGGAAGTTTGTAAGTCACATGATTATGTGAACCAATGGTTCCATGAACCTCTTTTTAGTGATGAAAATGTAGTTAATGAAAATGTAGTTGATCATGTTAGTGAATTTTATTATGACACACCACCCGTATTTAATAGAGGGAAAGATGAATTGTTTGATCATCCTATTCTTTCTTTTGATAACATATTTGATGTTGGTTGTCTTGCGTGTCTTAGTGAGGTTGATACATGTTCCGAGGAGTCCCTAGTAAATGAAATGGATAGGGTTGTGCAAAATGACTCCTTAGATGATGATGGATCTGGTTTTGATACTTCACCATTATTTGGTGGTGAGCTTGGGAAGCTTACTTTTTCTAATCTTTTGTTTGGGGTATTGTTAGTAGGGGTGGTGACTTGTATCGAACCAGAGTAGAGAGTGGGCTAGAACCTCCTTGGTGTAATAAGTTTGACTCTGTAGATAATCGCTTGGATGAAGTTCCAATTGTTGATGGTGATGGTACACCTTCGAGTAGTCCTAATTCTTGATTGTGTGGGCTGTGATGACGAAGAAGCTATAATTAATGCTTTTCTTGAAAGTTTGTCTATTGAGGAGGATTGTCTTAGAGGCGAGTGTGATAATGAGGAGGCATCCCTTGATGTGATTAAGAGTGATTTTAAGAAGGGGAATGGAGTAGTTAATGTTAGCACTAGACTACATTATTTCACCTACTCTCTTCTATATGTTGATCACACTTTGGATGGTGAGCATGCCAAAACCATTATGCTAAATTGTAAGAATCATACATTTGAGGTTTGGTGTGTTAGTCATGCACTTGGAGGTGATAGGTCCCTTGACTGTTTGAGATTGCATGTATTGCGGCCTATTGATCTCTTTGTTTGTTCTTGTGTTAAGTGCATTTCATTGTTGAGCCGAGTGCTTGTTATTTTTGTTGGAGATATAGACTTTCTCATTGTTATTAATGCTTGGCTCTATCATAAGAGTGTGTTTTCCACACTATTTGCACTAACCATTGTTGAACTAACCTACTCTTGTAGTAGAAAGTTTTGGTTGTGTTTGCTCTTGCTTGCAGGATATGATGGTGTGATTTTGAGGATGAAATCCTTTCAAAAAGGAGAGGATGATGTAGTCCAAACTGAGGCAAGGCATGTTCGTGAGCTTTGGAGAAGTGGGCAGCATGTTTGAGGACTCAACGAGCACCTTAGCAAGCTTGGAAGATGGAGGGGCGTTGCTTGTGACTTGAGGCCGAGAATGGAAGAGCTCAACGAGCTACCTAGCGAGCTACACTGTTGGGGTGTTGGTTTGCTTATTGTTGGAAAGAATTTTGGTGCTCTCAACGTGCACCTCAACGAGCTCCTAGTTCTTGTTTTACATAGATAGTCCATAGTAGGATAATGATACTTTATTGGCCCTGCGTGGTCACTTTAAATTTAGCCATCCTGTGGCTTTTACATTGACTACTTCGGCAATTTAGCTACACATATATAAGCTATTGCCTTAGATATTTTTCATCAGTTTTTCAGAATATACAAAACATAAAACAGGTGTTACTTTGCCTTGTAGAGAAGCTCCATAGCTTCTTCTTTTATCCTCTTAAACTTAGAACACTTAGGCATCATCACTAGCATGATCCTATGTATGGTTCAAGTTCCTATTCTCCCATGAATTAATCTTTTACATATTGTAAATTTTAATCCATTCTTTCTTCTGCTTTTTTGTTCTTCCTAATCATATCTTCTTGTTTGATTGTTTGATTGTTTCGTTCATAATTATGCTTGCATCAACTAGGCAGAATATGAAGCTATAATTCAAGTTCTAGAATTAGCTTATATATTGGGGCCAGAGAGATCAGTCTCTACAACGGCTCTCAGCTGGTGGTTAATCAAATAAGCAGAGGCTTCAGAGTTACAGACATCTGTGTGTCGGAACGCTTAGCCAAAGTAGAGGCCCTTTGGAAAAATTTCCACCAATGGAAGTTTATTCAAAGAAAGGAGGATATAGGGGCCAACGCGCCAGCTAGTTCCACAGCCGATGCAGATACAAGTTCAGGTAGCCAAGAGACGGGTGATTAAGCTAACTCACGAGGACCTCATGAACCTTGAAGTTCTTACCACACGTCATGCACTAATAGAATACTTGGACAAGGGAACATTCCCTAAAGACAAGGAAGAAAGCAGATAACTGCGAAGGCGTGCAACTCAATACTGCCTGATCAATGGAGAGTTGTATCACCGGATGGTTAGCAGCCCACATGCCATGCACCCAGGTCTAATACCAGCCAACGAAGGATCTCCAGGGAGCACTTTAAAGCCTCTTAGAAGCCAACCCTTCGCTAAGCACGGGGCAATACTGTCAAAAAGATAATGCTTCCAAGAGCGCGGACGGGACAACAATCACTTGGCTTAGGAAATACTACTCTTGAAAGGTCAATAGGCCGATATACTCGAAACATGTATTTTCCCCTTTCTTGTTCTTTCATTTATTACTTTTAACGGGCTCTTAGCCCTGTCATTGTTAGTTAAAGTTTACTAAAATTTCATTCGCTCCGTGCCTTCTTTATCAATAAAACTACTATTTTACTTAGTCAGTTTTACATTTAGATCCATCTAAGATCCAATTATTCATAGCCCCGGACATATTTGAGTCGAAGTAATACACTCACTTTTCATTACAAAAGTAGAGTAAACTACTTGCTTAAAGCTAGATCACTTCTAGTTAAGCTAACATGCATTATCATAAGTTGAAATCGTCAACTCAACACTTGCACCAATATGTAGGTGGGGACGCACGTCCGCATGATTCCATTATAGACTTAAGCACTCGAGTGGACAAGCACAACAGTTCTACCTTGAACACAAAAATGACCCATTACATGCAACAGGCTAAAGACGTACCCTTGCGGGTGTGGGCCTTGCCCTAATTAAAGTCGTCTATCTCAGACACGACCAAAGCCATCACTTGTTGATGCATAAAACAGCGTCGAAAAAGTGCATACTCGTCTTAAAAGACAAACGCCCAGAAAGGTACCCAAATACTGTTGCTTGACTACATTACAAGAAACTACACAAGTGAGCAATAATATTGATACACACACTTTTTCATTAATATCAAAGGTATGTAGGCTACAATGTACAATCAAGTTCTTTCAAATACAATACTATTTATTACAAGTATTCTTAAGAAGTTGAATGGTCCCAAGGGATCGAGATTAAAAAGGTCTTCTAAAATTCTGCACGATCCAAGCACCTCAGCTAGAATTAAAGCTCCTACCAAAAGATATGTCGGCCCGAGCATTATTCAGTATGCAGCCACTGATATCGCTAATGCCCGTGCAAGAATTACCGCATCCCATCCTAGGTAAAAAACTTCGGAAGCGTCTGAGCATGGGCAAGCCTTTCTCTCATCATAATGAATGGGGCTTAAAGATTTGCTTTAACCTCTACTGGTCAAAATGGAGTATACAACCCCGGCGATTTTCGAGCACAATTAGGAACTCATTGAAGAGAAGAGGGTTAGAGCTGGAAAACTACACAAGAGATGAGTTCCTCTCCAAATAGTCCACAACTAGCGACCGAGGAAACATCACGATAGCAATCTAGCCGAACCAGCCAAACAAAGAGGCAACCCCGAGCTACAAGCAGATTCAAAGCTTGGGGATGCCTTAATCTACTGATTGCGTAAGGTTGAATCCCCTTAAAAGCTAGGGAATGGAGCCAAGTAGTGAATCATTAACCCAACGCAGTAAAAAATCCACCAATATGTTGAGGCATCCTGGAAGAGAAGCCTCATGACAACTGAAAAGACCTCGCATGACAAGAGGAATATCGAAGCAACCATTGCGTTAGAAAATGAGCACACCGTAATCAGTGCACATGCCATAAAGAAGACATTATTGAGTACGTCTTTAAGAGTCCGATCAAATTTTATGAATTGGGGGACTCCGTTCATTCCGTCATGGATGGAAGAGCGAAGGAAGAAGACGAAGGGTGCCCTGCTCGGTACCTTCAGTTTTCTCAAACACCATCCATTTCGAATGAAGAAGTTGTTCTGGGAATATCAGACCAGGATCAAAGGCAAATATTTTTCAGAAGAACGGGAGTTATTCTTTTATAAGAAACTTTCAAGAAAGACAATGTGTTTTCTGAAAGACTTTCTGATTTACATCTATTATGAAGCCCCTTTTATAGGCGGAATGAGATAAAGAAAGAGCACGAAACAGTCAATATAGGCCTGGAGATATGAAATGATTTGGCGCTGTAAAAGGCAATTATGGTAAAGGTACATGTAATCGACAACACCCAATTAGGTGAAGACACATGGGATTCTAGAAGAAATTAAGCATTATTCTCGGTAAAAGAGACTGCGAGTGATACGGGGCAAATTGGAGCCAAAGTGCCAACAATCAAGAGCCAAGCTCGAGAGCACAAAGAACACAAGTCAAGGGCTCCGGAAACATCTTGAAGATCATGCATTGGAGCGCCAAGGAAGGAGGAACGTCCGGAGCATATTTTGAGGCATTTCAAGGAGCTTCAGGAAGAGGCGGACCGCCTACTCAAAGAGGCGGACCGCCTACATTGCTTCAGCTCTCTGGATCTCGGACAGGCGAGGCGCCTCAGCATTTGGGGCGACCGCCCACCCATTGAAGATTTACAAGAGGCGACCGCCTAGCTGGGGGAGGCGGACCGCCTACCCGCCTGTGACTGCAATACGGGATTTTGTGTAATTTGCCTATTTTGACCCTATGTGGTCTTTTATGTCTTAGCCCACTATGGGTGCCTTTTAGTCATTTCGCAAGGGGTTAGGAAAAACTATAAATACACCCCTTAGCCATTTCATTAGGGAGCTAGTTTTGAAGATAGAATTAAGAAGATAGAATAGGCTTGGTCATTCTTGTTGAAGCATTGAGCTTCATGTATCTCTTACATTGAATCCATGGTGGATCACCGCTAATGTGACTCCCATTTAATGGTTCAAGTCTCTCCTCCCTTTTGAATCAATCTAATTGTTTAGTTTGATTCGTTCTTTCTTCTATTTCTATTCTCCCCCATCCCTATTTTCCTTCTATCGTGTTTACTTTGTTGCTTCCGTTACTCGTTATTTGCTTCCGTGATTTGACCCGTATCATCTTGGTATCTGAGCACGGATCGGGTGTTGTTCCTACAAACCCTCGATCCTTGTTCGTCCTATCTTTACTTTATTGTTATTGTTGTTTATGTTCTTGAGAAAAGAAGAAAAAATAAAAAAAATCATGTTGTGGATTGGATTTGATTACCCATTAATTGTTTGATATCGGGGATCGATCTATGATGTTTGCCCGTTGATTTGGTACCCTTGTTACGTGATTTGGTGTTGAGAATCAAAAGTTAGAAAAATAAAAAACTCCAAAATTGAAAAACCCCAGAACTTGATTGAAATTTCTTGATTTGGATTTGTTATGGATTGGATGATTTTATAAATCATTGGGGATTGATTGTGGTAGTTGAAAACACCATTGGGTACCTTCGGATTGGAAAAACACCTTGAAAACGTTGGATTTTGGGTGCAAAATGAGCCAAAACGCGTTTTGCAAAGTTGCAGGAAATAGTGGTAGGCGGTCGCCTACTCTGTGGAGGCGGGCGCCTCCTCCTGATCAGCTCTCTGGATTTTTTGGGGTGGACCGCCCAGGGTTTTAGGGCAAAGATCAAGTCACCTCCTAGTATACCTTCTAGGTCTATGCAAAAAGAAAAGGAGCAAGAACCTCATCCTATGCTTGAAAGAGTGCAAACAAGAAGTACTTTGATCACAAGCAATGGTGGGACTAGTACAAGAAAAGAGTTGACAATTGTAAACAAGGTGAACCCAACCCACAAGCTCCAAAGCAAAGTGGTTCACCTACAAAGAAGAAAGAGACATCAAGTGATGAGTCTCTTAGTCCTAGATTTCGGGTTGATGTTAAAAGTCCACGTACTCCGGCTATGGGTATTCTTGGGCCTCGTCCCAATTCACCCAAATTTGAGAGACAAAAGATTGAGATGGGTAAGGGAGTGACCGGTGACATTCCTCGAGTGGAAAAAGGAGAGGATGTGTTGAGTGATGTGAGTGGGATGTCACCACCCGAATCTACACCCGACCTTGAAAAGAAAATGAGGGAAAAGAAAGAGGAAAAAAGAATCATTGAGAGTGAGGACACCCCTTATTCTAACCTTAACCCTTTATCTTTTTCTTCTACTTGTGTTAGATCTTGTGTAGGTGCTCTTGGAGGCCAATCAATGGAGCCTCAATCATGTTCCAAGATTGAAGGACAAGGTGAAGAAGATCTTCAAAGTGAGCTTCAAGATAAAGATGTTACTTCAAGTGCATTGAGTGAGCAAGATGGCCACTCAAAGGTATGTGAAAGTTCTTCCCTTGAACATGTTACTTCCTTGTCATGTGATGATGTTAGTGAAAACTCTATACTAGTTGATGAATTGTGTGATTACAATGTGTTTGCAACTAGTGTAGAGTCGGTTGGTCAACTTGTGTGTGATTGTGAACCACTAGTTGAGATGGATGATAAGCCACATCATGATGTGAGCTCGGTTTTTATTGAACCTCTCATTAGTGAAGAATGTGAAGTTGACCTTGGTTGTGAATCTTGTTATGACACCCCCACCTATATTTGATAAAGGGGAAGATGAGTTGAATGAATATCCTATCCTTTCCCTTGATGAATTGCTTGATAATGGTGGACTTATGTGTTGTAGAGAGGTTGGTAGTGACCTTGAGGAGTCCCTAGTGATTGAGATGGATCGAATTGTTTTCAAGGACTCCTCGGGTGAGAGTGAAGAACCTAGTCTTGATACCATGTTTTTGGGTGACCATGAATTTGAGGTGCATGCTTTTACATTTCCATTGTGTGAACATGACCTCATTTGTGGTAGCGAATTGTATCGGACTAGGATTGGTAATAGAATAGAACCTCCATGGTTTGAAAAGTTAGACTCTTTGGACGATCCATTGTTTGGAACTCCAAGTAGGACGAGTGGTCTTGATATTGGTTGTGTTGAACCATCTTCTAGTAGTCCTAACCTTCATTGTGTGGACTACAATGATGAAGGACCTATCTTGGAGACTTTCCTTTGGATCTTGCCTAGTGAGGGAGATTGTCTTGGAGTTGGATTTGAAGGTGAGGAAGTCACTCTTGATTTGTGTAAGGGTGCTTCCAAGAAGGGGAGTGGAGGAGTATTTGATGTTAGTTGTCAATTAAACTATTTTGTTTACTCCACCCCACATATTGATCACACCTTGGGTGTTGAGCATGCCAAAGCCAATGTGTCACATTATGATAATATTGATTTGAAGGCTTGGTATGTTTTTCATAAGCTTAGGGGTCATAGGGAATTTGATTGCTATATCTTGCATGTTCCATATCCTATTGATCTCTTTGCTTGTTCTTGTGTTGGGTGCACTTTCCTTTGGAGTCAAGTACTTGTTGTTTCCTTTGGAGACATAAGCTTTTTACTTGTTATTGATGCTTGGCTCTATCACAAGAGTGTGTTTTCCCACACTTTTGGCACTAACCTACTCTTGTAGTGGAAAGCTTTGTTTGTGCGTGCTTTGAATGTAGGCTTGATGGTTTGATTTCGATGACGAAATCCTTTCAAGAAGGGGAGGATGATGTGGGGCAAATTGGAGCTAAAGCGCCAATCATCAAGTGCCAAGCTCGAGAGCACAAAGAACACAAGGCAAGTGCTCCGGAAACATCTTGAAGATCATGCGTTGGAGTGCCAAGGAAGGAGAAACGTCCGGAGCACATTTTGAGGCATTTCAAGGAGCTTCAGGAAGAGGCGGACCGCCTACTCAAAGAGGCGGACCGCCTACATTGCTTCAGCTCTCTTGATCTCGGACAGGCGGGCGCCTCAGCATTTGGGGCGACCGCCCACCCATTGAAGATTTATAAGGGGCGACCGCCTAGCTAGAGGAGGCTGACCACCTACCCCCTATGACTGCAATGCGGGATTTTGTGTAATTTGCCTATTTTGACCCTACATGATCTTTTATGTCTTAGCCCACTTTGGCGGCCTTTTAGTCATTTCGCAGGAGGTTAGGAAAAACTACAAATACACCCCTTAGCCATTTCATTAGGGAGCTAGTTTTGAAGATAGAATTGAGAAGATAGAATAGGCTTGGCCATTCTTGTTGAATCATTGAGCTTCATGTATCTCTTACGTTGAATCCATGGTGGATCACCGCTAGTGTGACTCCCGTTTAATGATTCAAGTCTCTCCTCCCTTTTGAATCAATCTAATTGTTTAGTTTGATTCGTTCTTTCTTCTATTTCTATTCTCCCCCATCCCTATTTTCCTTCTATCGTGTTTACTTTGTTGCTTCCGTTACTCATTATTTGCTTCCGTGATTTGACCCGTATCAGCGAGTTTCAAGGACTTAGTGAGATATCCTTTCACACATCTCTTTTGCATACCTCTTGCACATCCTGACCGCTTATGTCAACACTCAGCATGTGGGGGGACTGACTGTTCGGGTAAAAATACACCACCTATGATTACGGGGATATGAGTCCACCTGGCAAAGCTTAGCCTACAAGTCACCGGATGTAGATGATGCAAGCCTGCTCCCCAAGTCACGACCTCTCAGCAGACACGGGCCCTAAGACGTAAGACATACATACATACCGCCTTAGAGTTTACAGTCTCCTAGCTTTGGTTTGTATATACCACCGCCTTGAGTAAATAGGCGCACAGTCTTATTATTCTTTGTATTTTACCATAATTAGGACTGGGTAAATCATAGCTATAAATACCCCCTCCTTACATTGTATTGTACATCAAACAATTCATATAGAATCCGACTATTCTTAAGGAATACAACTATTTATTTCTCAACTTATTTCTCTGTGTATTACTTTTCCTCCGTATTTATTGTATTGTTTGTGACCCTTCTATAAACTTTATTTGTTTAACCTTTAAGCAAATTTTAGGCATAAATATTTCTCCACTTGCAGAGTTGTCAACGAGACTTATTGGGTACCCTTGGAGATCCTTAGCCAGATGGGGCCTACTTACTTTTATGTGGTAGGTGTGAAAAACCTAGGTGACAAGATACAATGCTAGTAGTATGTTAATGTGCATCTAATTGATGTGCTCTGTTGATCCTTCCCAATAATGGCCAGTTCTTTTTAGTTATCTCACATTGTTGTTAATTTTATTTAATTAAGAGGAATGCCCCGTAAGCCGATGTTAGTTCAGATTTCTAGTGTAGAGGCTCATGATTTGATGTTAGTACAGTTGTTCTTTTGTTGCCTTAGACAAATCATTCAAATTACCAAACAATTTCTATATTCAAATATAGTTGCAGAATTCTTCTTGTTCATTATTTGTGCAAAGAAATATAAAACTCCATAGTGGTTGTAAGACAAATAGAATAAGGTTCGCTTAATGAGTAGTTCAAGTTGAGTTCCAATCATGTCCCACCTTAGTTTGGGGGTGTGATAGTATAAGTTTCACTTGAAAGTTGTTAGGGGAGGGAGGGGGAAAGGGAATCCCCATAAAGTTAAAATGTGTAAGTGAAAATTCAAGACAAGTTTGACTAATCTTGTATTGGGGTTTAATATAGCTTACTTAAATTTATCCATTAACCTAGATCGAGAGCCTAATTGACTTTGAGGACGGCCTCTTGAAGCTCTCGTGCCACGAGAAGAGAAAGGGAAGTATGAGAGTTGGCAACATAAAATTTCAGTTTAGTTAGGCCAAAATCACGACCGCCACGCAGAACCTGAATTAGAATGATCAGGGAGTCTTGTGCCATGTGACCACTACGCAGATAAAAATCTGTTAAGATTTGCAGTTGGCATGCCACATGATTTCCATATGAGTCCCTGACTATAAATATATCCTATTTCTTAGAAAGATAAACATAGTCTTTTTTCACGCCTCTTTAAGAGTCTTTTGAAGGAAAAATTCAGAAAGAGAAATGTCCACGTGCTAAACTAATTTGCCTAGATTCTAGAAAAAACTTCAACATCATAACATGATTTGATTGCATGCTGTGTGAAATGGCTTGTATGTACTTGGATATAAAGATTCAGATAATGTGATCATATTCATCTTGGAGGAAGTAACCAACCTCCCCAAGTTCGAGTGCCGTAGAGGCTAGGGCCAGCTATCCCACGCTTGCAGGTGCTAACGCGTATTATTGTATGCCGGAAGAAGTGGTCAATCTCCCCAAGTGTGAGCTTCAATAGGGCTAGGTCCATTAGTATGTACTATTGTTTGAAAATCTTCATCAAAGTAATTAATCTCAGATGAGAAGCCATCTCCATATTCAGCCTCAACTTATAGATTTTAGAATTTACTAATTGAACTGTTTATATTGTTTATTGATTTAACAACTCATATTTAGTTAGTGTAGTCTTGTTTCTCAACTTGGGGAATTGTCAACAAGACTTACAAGATATCCTTGGAGATGCTTAGTCTGGTGGGACCTGCTTACTCTTATATGGCGGGCGTGGAGACACTAGGTGACGAGATATATGGCTAGTAGCATATTAGTGGGCATCTAGTTGGTGAGCTCCGTTAATCCTTCCCAGTGGTGGCCAGTTCTTTTCATTTATCTCACATTCTCGTTAGTTTTATTTAATTAAGGGCAATGCCCTGTAAACTGATGTTACTTCAGTTTCCTAGTCTAGAGGCTCATGACTTGATATTGGTACAATTATTCTTTTGTAGCCTAGACGAAATATTCAGGTTGCGAGAAAACTTATATATTTCAAATATAGTTACCAAATTCGTCTTGCATCCATTATCCATGCAAAGAAATATAAAAATCCATAGTAGTTATAAGACGGATAGAATAAGTTTCACTCAATGAGTAGTTTAGATTGGGTGTCAATTACGTCCCACCCTAGTTTGGGACTGCGACAGTATTAGTTTCATTTGAAAGTTGTTGTGGGTGGGGGGAGGGGGAGGATGTAAGGGAATCTCCGTAAAGTTAAAATGTGTAAGTAAAATTCAAGACAAGTTTAGACTAATCTTGTATTCGGGATTATTATAACTTACTAGACCTGGTCCCTATTAATTTGATCGAGATTAATAAAGATTGCATTAAAATTCCCTTTCCATATCCTAATCTACTCCCTCAATATGTGATTTAAGAAAAAAGGCTAGAATAATTTTTGGAACCACTACTCCATAAGCATGAAGACATATAGATAATAACTAAGCCAATATGAAACAAGCGTTAGTTTCAAATTTTTATAAAGTTTACACTAAGGATTGGTTTACAATCCTAATAACTAATTAGCTACTCATAGAAACAAAAAAAAAAAGTAAATAAATAAATAAATAAAATCTTTTGCCTAAAAGGAAAGATTTTGCTATCTTTTTAGACATGAGACCAATTTGTCTGAGCAACTTCAGCAATAAGGTGTTTTCCAGGGTAATTCATGACAGGCTTTCTATTTTATTGACTGAGATAATTTCACTGCAACAGCCTGGTTTTGTGAAGGGAAGGAGTATTTTGAGAATATTTTGCTGGTGCAAGAAATTATGCGCGATATTGCAGACAGGGGGAAGCCAGCTAATGTAGTAATCAAGCTGGACATGGCTAAGGCGTATGTTAGAGTGTCATGGCTATTTCTGACGAAGGCTCTGAGGAGAATGGGATTTCGTGAGGTGTTTATTGACATAGTCTATAGGACCCTGTGTAATAACTGGTAATTTATGCTAGTAAATGGCCAGCCCTATGAGTTTTTTCAGTCTTCCAGAGGTGAAACAAGGTGATCCTCTGTAGCTTACCTTATTTTTGCTTGCTGCTGAGTGCCTTTCCAGAGCTCTAAATGCGCTGCATAGATATGCTAATTTTGTGCCGTATGGGATGCCAAAATGGAGTCCCTATCTTAATCACCTGGCGTACGCGGATGATATGATTATTTTTACATCTGCTGAGGAGGGATCATTAAAACTGGTGATAGAGACTCTTGCTAGGTATGAGTTGTCCAGCCGTCAGAAAACCAACTAAATCATTATTGGTATTAATTTTGGATGCTTCGTTATGGATGCTATTCAACTAAATCATGGATGTACTTCAAGCTCATTACTTAGGATATTGATAGCATTAATCAAATACTTAGCTACTTATTTCATTAGTTTTTCATACACATTATTTTTAAGAAATGTGGTGATTAATGTAAAGCGCATTATCAAAATATTAAATTCGCTTCAATTGGTGGTATTAACATTGTATGATGCTCAATCCAATGAGGTGAATGCAATGCTTGGGTATGTTGCTAAAATACCACTACTTAGGCATTATCTAGTCTTAGCTAGTTCGTATTTCATTCATGATTGTAAAGACCATATTTATTATTATTTATTTACTTATTTATTTATTTATTTATTTATTTGTTATTAGTGGTATTTGATACGCATGAAGTATAGAAGCTAGAAAATAAGATAGAAACAAGATGAGGCTTGAACTATCCTTCAAGGTAGTATCGAGGAACTAGTCTCGATACACCCTCGAATCAATGTCAAGAATCATCTATGCTATACGAACGGTCCTCAAGAGACACTAACACTGTTGTTTACACAAAAATGTCAATATTATCTCATTTTCAAAACATAGCAACTTTTTTTCAAAACATAGTAAAATACATATAAAAGGGTGATAAAACCCTAGATCCACCTCCTACCACCCATCCAGCCGCCACCCTCATCACTGCCACCGCCAGTTGCTGAAATTTTTTTTTTTGGTGGATCTGTGGGTATTTTTACTGTATGTACTGTGTTCAGACAATGATACATTGTGCATACAGTGAGAAACTGATGCAGGGCAAATCGAGCCTAAGACACTTACCACCAAGAGCTGGGATTGAAGGATGCAAAGGACGAGAGGTCAAGAGTATTGGGGAAGAGTTCGGGAGCATTTTGAAGACCAAGGCATTAGCTCCAGCACTGGGCGCTCCGCCCAGACAAAACAGGCGCTCCGCCCCATTGCATAAAAGACTGCGTGCTCCGCCCAAGCCATGGGCGAGCACCCAACGCAGCCCACTGTCCAAATAATGCCAATTCCAGGCGCTCCGCCCAGGCCATAGGCACTCCGCCTACTTCGCAGTCAAACCAAGACGGGACTCCTATTTTAGCCTAGTATTATTTACTAGTTTGACCCTACGTGGTCTTTGTTATTACACCCATCTTGTGGGGTTATTTTACACTTTATTTACAAGTGTAGAACCTCTATAAATACTACACTTAGGTCATTAGATCATTAGCTTACCTAGATTTGAAGAATAGACATAGAAAGAGAGGCAAGGCCTTCTTCTTGTTGAAGCTTGAAGCTTCGGATTATCTCTTTGCTTGGAACCTATGGAGATTCATCACAAGTATGGATTCCTTGTATGGTTCAAGTTTCTCTTCCTCTCTCGGATATTCATTCACGGTTTGAATCGTTTATCCATTGTTTTCTTCTATTTTTGTTCTTCCCCATCCCTTATCTCTTGGTTATCGTGTTTACCTTTTTGCTTCCGCTACTCTTATTGCTTCCGCTCGTTTACCCTGCATCAGTTTGGTATCAAAGAATGGGTCAAAAGGATTAAGAATTTGAATATTGTCGGGTAAGAGACCAAATACTTGCTAGTGCACATTCCATGGCTATTCAAATGAAAAGGGAGCGAGTACTTCATTCCATGGTTAAAGTTGAGCAATCAATAAGTCCTACAAACACAAGCAATGGTGGGACTAGTGCAAGAAAAGAGTTGACAATTGTCAACAAGGTGAACCCAAAACCACAAGCTCCAAAGCTAAGTGGTTCACCAACAAAGAAGAAAGAGACCTCAAGTAATGAGCGTCTTAGTCCTAGATTCTGGGTTGAATTTAAAAGTCCGGCTATGGGTATTCTTGGGCCTCGTCCCAAGTCACCCGAATTTTAGAGACAAAAGATTGAGAGGAGTAAGGGAGTGACCGGTGACATTCCTTGAGTGGAAAAATGAGAGGATTTGTTGAGTGATGTGAGTGGGATGTCACTACACGAATCTACACCCGACCTTGAAAAGAAAATGAGGGAAAAGAAAGAGGAAAAAAGAATCATTGAGAGTGAGGACACCCCTTATTCTAACCTTAACCCATTATATTTTTCTTCTACTTGTGTTAGCTCTTGTGTAGGTATTCTTGGAGGCAATCTAATGGAGCCTCAATCATGTTACAAGAAGGTTGGACAAGGTGAAGAAGATCTTCAATGTATGCTTCAAGGTGAAGGAACAATTCATGTGATAAGACCCAAACCCCCTCAAGACCCTTCACTCGGAGTCAAGCCAAGTTGATCCAAGATACCCATCTTCACTTGATATGGAGGGGTATGGAAGAAGGCCCCGAGAGCGACTTGAAGACTATGCTTTGGTGTGCCATGGATGGAGGACCTTCTAGTACACTTGTCGAGGCATCCGGAGCACGTTTGGAAGCAACTCAAGAGGCCACAGCACCAGGCGGACCGCCTACTCAACTAGGCCGGCCGCCTAGTTTTTGATCACTCTCTGGATCTCACTAGGCGGACCGCCTCTGCAAGCTTCCCAAACCAGGCAGACCGCCTACTCCTTCAGCTTACCAAGAAACAGGCCGGGCGCCTAGTTGAAGTAGGCTGGGCGCCTACTTTGTGAAGGGGTGCGGGAATTGCTAGTTTTGCTGCTATGTTTGGACAAGTATAGCCCTACGAGGCCTTTATTGTTTTAACCCACTTTAGGGGTATTTTTGAGCTTTCATTACATGTAAGTGAAGTCTATAAATACTTCACGAACCTATTTCAAACCATAGTTTTTTACCTTACTTGATTATTATTGAATGAGAATAGAGTTCATCTCTTTGGAAGAAACCCTTGTCCTTGGTTGCTTGAATTCACTAGTGGAACCTAGTTGAGTCTTGAACCGAACCCGACCATTCTACTTGCGAGTCCGATGTCGACTCGAGGGTAGTTGCATAGTGTAGGTCCTTCTAGACGCCGATTCGAGGGTATCTCGGGACAAGTTCCCCGTGGTTACTTCGAAGGGAGTTCGAGAAGTGTCTCGCTCTCCTATCTTTTGTTTATCGTATTTGATTCTTATCATCTTGGTATCAGAGCAAGGCTCGGGTTTTGTTTCTACAAACCCCCGACCCTTGATTCTTCGTGCCTAGGTTGGTTTCTATCTTAGGTTCTTATTTGTTGTTGAAGAAAAGGAAGAAAACACAAAAAAATAGAAAAAGTTGAAAAACACAAAAAAATTGATCATAGAATCTTGGTTTGTTGGACCCATTGCGAGATTGTTATTGAGGTTTGTTCCTTGTTGGAAACCCGTTCTTTTGGTACCCTAAGCATCAAATTTGGAGTGGAAACACAAGAATTGAAATTTGAAACCCCTTTGAAATTTTGAAAATTTGAAACCCTAAGCTTGAAGATGATGAACATGGAAAATGGATTGTTTTTTATTGGGGTTCGATTAAAGTTGTTGGGGTTGGTTCTTTGTGATTGAAACAACATTGGGGTACCTTTGAATTGCTAAAACAACGTGTGGATTGATGAATTTTTGGGTGCAAAACCAAGAAAATAGTGTTTGAAACTGTGCTGGACCCTGCAGTAGGCGGAGCGCCTAGTGAAACGGGCGGAGCGCCTGAAATTTTCTTGCTCTCTGGACTTTACAGAGGCGGACCGCCTACTCCCCACTGCAAACACCAGGCGGACCACCTAGTCCAAACAGGTGGGGCGCCTACTTCCTGAAGAGTTGGGAATCGGGTAGTTTCTTCTAGGTTCGCTTGTTTTGTTGTTTGCATTGCTTCTAATTAGTATTATTAGAGTATAATCCTACTCGATTAGTACTAATTACTTCAAGCTACTAGGATCATCGTGCCTTAGAAAGGAGACTAGAACTCAAAGAAGACCCGTAGTGCCTTTTGACTCAAGTCCTCACTCAAAGTGCTTAGCTTTCCAATCGAGTCCTATTAACTCCACTCACCCCGGAGTGCATTGGGCTTTTGAGTCGAGTGATTAAGTTTAGGTTTACTATTCAACCTTGTGAAGCTTTGAGTTCAAGCAAGAGTGAAATAGCCATCACCACCATACGAGTGATCCGAGTGAACACAAGTGAGGGAGTGAGTGAGGTGTTTTAACTAACTCTTGTTTCTCTTCTTTGTAGGTACAATGGCCAACGAAGGTCAAGATTTCATCAAGGAGGCCTTGGCTAGCCTTCTTGCCAAGATGGATGTCATGACTCAAAGGATTGAGTCACTTGAAAAGGGTGCCTCAAGTACCCAAGGAGACCAAGGGGCCCCGAGTGTCCCAATTGAAAAGGGGACCCCGAGTGTCCAAATTGAGGCCGGTGAAGCCTCAAGACCTCCTAACCTTACCCCGGAACAAGTAAGCCATGTCATTGAGTTGCTCAATCAACAACGGGTAAAGGAGGACCGAGAGAGAATTGAACGAACGGGCATTCCCCGTATCTTGGATAATCCCCCAAGAAACATCCCATTACCAAGACCCATCCGAAACGTGCAACCTCTTGAGCAAGTCGATGAAGCTCAAGAAGGGGAGGAAGCCGAATATGGTGATGATATGTATGGGTTTGATGATCACTTTCAACCGAGACGAGGTATGAATTGGGGTCGTAATGTGGATCGAGGTAGGGGCCGAGGTCGAGGGCCACCTATGGGATATGTTGGAGGGAATGCGGGGAGGGAGTATGGTGTGAATGAAGATCACTATGGGGGCCAACCGGAGCCGTTCCGTGGAGGTCGTGACAACACCAACCTCAATAGTGTGAAGCTTAATCTTCCACCCTTCAAAGGGAATTGTGATCCGAGTGCTTACATTGAATGGGTGCTACAAATGGAAAGATTGTTTGACACGAATGAGATGTCCGATGAGAAGAGAGGCACTTATGCTATTTCATCCTTCGAATCCTATGCATCTACTTGGTGGGAATCCGTCAAGAGATCAAGGAGAAGGGCGGGCATCCCCGTGAATGTGGGTTGGAATGACTTGAAGGGTATCATGAGTATCAAGTACATCACTCCTAGATATCGTCAAGAATAACTCAAGAAGCTCTATGAGTTGAAGCAAGGTGTCAAGACGGTGCATGAATATTATGATGAGTTTGAAAGAACTCGAATGGCTTTGGATATGGACACCGAAGATGAGGAGCAAGCCGTGATCCGTTTCATGAATGGGTTGAGCTAAGGTATAGCTTCACAATTGAGATTGCGTGCTTATCATTTACTTCAAGAGGTCCTTGATGCCGCTATTCAAGCCGAGCAAAGGCTTGAGAAAGAAAAGTCCACCCGTTACAAAGGCAACACTTCTACTTCCATGAACAAGCCAAAGGATTGGAAAAATCCTACTCCCAATGCAAGATTCACAAGTGCAAGTGGCCCTAGTGGAGCAAGCGCTAGCAAAGATGTGAAGAAGCCGTTTGAGAAGTACACACCTAATGTGGGGGGTAACTCTAAAACCCAATTGAATACTCCTACTTCTTCTTCCATTCAATGTCACAAATGTAAGGGGTATGGGCACTTTGCTAAGGAGTGTCCTACAAAAAGAACCATGGTTGTTGTTGGTGAGCATGCCTATGAGCAAGAGAGTGAACAAGAGGAAGATGAGGAAATAGAGGGAGACGAGGGAGTAGAGGAGGATGAAGGAGATGATACGGTGGAGGATGAGGAACCTCATACTTTCTTAGTAGTGAGGAGGAGCCTAGGAACTATGATTGCGGAGGATGGTGAAACCTTGCAAAGGGAGAACCTCTTCCATGCGAGGTGTCGTGTTAAGGGTGTTGTGTGCTCTATGATCATTGACTCCGGGAGTTGCACTAATGTGGTGAGTCAATCTCTCATCACCCAATTGAAGTTGCCTACCATGAAGCATCCCAAACCTTACCGGTTACAATGGCTTAGTGAATGTGGGGAGCTCAAGGTAGTGAAACAAGCAATGATCAAGTTTAAAATGGGAAGTTATGTTGATGAACACTTGTTCGACGTTGTACCAATGCAAGCATGCCACCTTCTCTTTGGAAAGCCTTGGAAATTTGATCGGCAAGTGGTTCACAATGGACGTGTTAACACTTACACGCTCCAACATGAAGGAAAGAAGTTTGTGTTGAAGCCCCTAACTCCTAAACAAGTGAGTGATGACTACAATCGAATGAAGGAGTTGAGGGAGGCGGCAAAGGCTAAGTCAATCATTGAGACTAGCCCTTTGTCCAAAAGCATGGTGGCAATCCCACCTTCTTCATCTACCGGTGGTATTTGTGCCATGATGCAACCGGGCGAGCTCTTAAGAGGTAATGATGGCACCAAGTTCCTCATATGCCTAGTGCACAAAGGTATGATCCTTAACTCTAATTGTGTTATTTTTCTTCTAGCCCTTTGCCTAGTGCTTTGAAAAATGTGTTGGAGAACTTTGGGGACATGTTCCCGGATGAGATGCCCGATGGCTTACCTCCCTTGAGAGGTATTGAACATCAAATCGATTTTATTCCGGGCTCTCAAATCCCGAACAAGCCGGCCTATAGAAGCAATCCCGAGGATACACGGGAATTGCAAAGACAAGTTGATGACTTGCTTTCAAAGGGCTTGGTGAGGGAGAGTTTGAGTCCTTGTGCCGTTCCGGTCATTCTTGTCCCAAAGAAGGACGGCACTTGGAGAATGTGCGTAGATGTTACACCCCGTACGTCTAAATTGACGTATATCATTATAATATCATGTTAAGAATGATTTAAGTGAGTTTAAAGTAATAATATGACCATATATGATGTTTATATGTTGAATATAAAGTTTGGGAAAAATCAGATTTAAGTTGCGGAAAAACTGACTAAGGAATTGCCTTGTAACAGAGCTTTTTCAGCAATTAATTTCATGTGTTATATGAAGTCTTTTGGGGACATATCATATACCAAATTAAAGGTCTTGGAGTGTAGTTTCCAACACTTTTAACGGTTTGCTCATATAACTTATAGATAAAAAGATATGAGCGTCAGAAGTCAGACCAGAAAAATGGACATAAGCGCAAAAGAGGGCTAGAAATGAAATGTTTTTATTATAAAAGAGAAATTTCTCTCTCTCTCGACATTTCCAGTAAAACCACGACTTAAACAGACCTTACTTCAGTTTTAATCCATATTTTTTGATTTTGAAGAAACAACATCAATTTTGACACGAAACGGAAGATGGATTGCGTCAAAACGCTCTACGCGATTAGGGTAACATTATGCTACCTTCAATTTCGTCTATAGTTTGAGTTTTAGAATTACTTCATAGCTAAGTAAAGTATCTAAATTCTATTTTATAGCTTGTTTAAGCTTTAGAAGGTGTGGAATTCAAAGGAAACAAAGTTTAGAAGCTAGAAACATCAAAGGTATGTAAGGCTAAACCTTTCTTTTGGCAAGGCATGTATCTTTTAGATTTTGAAGCTTTTATTAGTTTTAAACTTAGTTTTTCTTGTGAGAAACTTGTATGGTACCAAGGAAACCTTGTATATACTTAATTTGGTACTAAAATCCAAGGTGAAAGACGTCCAAATCAGAAAGGCAAAACGTTTCAAAATCTGGAAAATTATTTTGAACTTTGGACAGTTGTTAGTATATTGATCATAACTCCTGATACAAAATTGATATTAAGATGATTTAAGAATCTACAGAATCCTAATACATATATCTACAACTTTCATGAAGACCACGAGGTCTATAACTTTTATCTGCACCCTCGAAACTATGATGCAATACAGGACGCTGGTACTGTCTAGAAATTCTGTACATCCGTGGAATTGTTACGCCACTCTCATCTTGTTATCCAGTTAATTTGTTTATGTTATCAGTTTATCCGGGTATCCATTCCCGTGTATAGTATAGTGCTGGTTCTGTTTTGCGGACCATCCAGTTTCAGTGGAAACTCTGCCGAAATTTTTATAAAAATCAAAGAGTTAGACAAATTCTAAGTTTCATGTTGTGTCTATAATTCCATCCAGAGTTTTCTTATCATTCCTTCGAGTCCATATATATTGTTGCCACACGTGTTATGCCTCATACATGCTTATGCTTATGTTGTGATCATGTTATGTGTGATTTGGAGTCCCCCATAGAGGCTGGACATTGGACACACAGTCCGGTCGCGTGTGATACTACCCGTCTGGGGGATACAACCCCTCTGGTTCAGGCGGGAGTTGAAACACCTAGTGTGACCGGGTGTCATTCACACACTCTGACCAGAGAGACTAGATATTACTGGCTGGGGGGGATATAGCCCATAACACCCACCAAGTTTGTTATATATGCGTATATAGCCACAATATGCACTGCATGATTATACATGAGGCTAGTTCCGGTTTTCAGTACCTGATTTGGGGGGATACAGCCCATAACGCCAGACAGGTACTAGTTCAGATGTTCAGTTACCTGATTTGGGGGGATATAGCCCATAACACCAGACAGGTACCAGTTCAGATAACAGTTCAGCTTTAGCTCGGTACCAGTTATCAGCCACCAGTTCTTAGCGTCAGTATCAGTTGACAGTTATCAGTTCTCAGTTATCAGCCACCAGTTCTTAGCGTCAGTATCAGTTGACAGTTATCAGTTCTCAGTTATCAGCCACCAGTTCTTAGCGTCAGTATCAGTTGACAGTTATCAATTCCAGTTTCTAGTAACCAACTATCAGTCATATTACAGTTATTTATCAGTATAGTTCAGCTCAGTCTTCAGGTTCAGATTCAGCTACAGCTAGACTTCAGCTTATATTCATATCATGTTTAATACGTTCTTCAGATTTCCAGCTATATTGCTATGCTCCAGCTCATGTTAACATATTTATATTCCAGCCTACAGTTTCATTCAGCTATGACATATTATATGCTCATGCCTTACATACTTGGTACATATTGTACTCACGCCCTTTTTTGGGGCGCTGCGTTTCATGCCGCGCAGGTGCAGATAGATCAATGCTTGGACCATGTTAGTAGGCCATCTATCAGCTACTGGAGTCACTCCGCTTACTCCCGGAGTTACTTATCTTTTGGTATGTGTACAATCAGCCAGTTTGGGTATGGCGAGGCCTTATCTCGTCCTTTGTATATTCAGTTCATCACTCTTAGAGGCCTGTAGATATGTCCCTGTGTGGTGCAGTCAGTATGTTATGTATGTCAGCTTATGTTAGCCTTGTCAGCTATTTGCATTGCATACTCCTTATCAGCTAGGTTTATGCTTATTCTGTTTATCAGTTATAATGGTTAGCATATTATCAGTAGGATTAGTGATGATCGACACTTAGTGTTGGTCATCCGTCGCGGCCCTAAGTTGGGTCGTGACAGTAGATTGCCGAGCCGTGAATAAGATAACGGTCAAGTACTGTCACCCTATTCCACGGCTTGATGATATGTTGGATGAATTGAGTGGGTCGTGTGTCTTTTCAAAAATCGACCTTAGGTCCGGTTACCATCAAATCCGAATGAAACCCGGAGATGAATGGAAAACCGCATTCAAGACCAAATTCGGTCTCTATGAATGGTTGGCAATGCCCTTCGGGCTTTCCAACGCACCTAGCACTTTCATGCGACTCACGAATCATGTTTGAAGTCATTTATCAACAAGTTTGTCGTTGTCTATTTTGATGATATCTTGATCTATAGTAGGACAATTGATGAACATGTTGACCACCTTAGGCAAGTACTTGAAGCTTTGAGAGCCGAGAAGCTCTATGCTAATTTCAAAAAGTGTGCCTTTGGTGTAGAGAAGGTTGTCTTCCTTGGGTTTATTGTGAGTGCCCAAGGAGTGGAGGTGGATGAGTCGAAGGTAGAGGCCATACGTGATTGGCCTACTCATACTACCGTGACTCAAGTGAGGAGCTTTCATAGTCTTGCTAGTTTTTATAGACACTTTGTGAAATATTTTAGCTCCATTGCCGCTCCACTCACTGAATTGGTGAAGAAAGACCAACCCTTTGTTTGGGGAGAGCCTCAAGAGAAGGCCTTCCAAGAATTGAAAAGTAGGTTAAGTACCGCTCCCCTATTGCAATTGCCCAGCTTTGGAAAGGCATTTGAGGTTGAATGTGATGCCTCGGGGGTGGGAATTGGTGGTGTGTTAATGCAAGATAGCAAACCCATCGCCTACTTTAGTGAAAAATTGAAAGGGGCCTCCTTGAACTATTCTACATATGACAAGGAGTTGCATGCCCTTGTGAGAGCCCTTGCCCATTGGCAACACTATCTTTGGCCTCGTGAGTTTGTAATCAAGAGTGACCATGAGTCACTCAAGCATTTGAGAGGCCAAGAGAAGCTCAATAAGAGACATGCCAAGTGGGTTGAATTCATTGAGTCCTTTCCCTATGTGATCCAATACAAGAAAGGGAAGGACAATGTTGTGGCGGATGCACTTTACCGAAAGTTTGCTCTTGCCACCACTCTCACCTCTAAGCTCATGGGGTTCGAGAGCATCAAATTGATGTATGCTCATGACCCAAAACTAAAGAGTGTCTATGATGCTCTAGAGAAAGGGGAGAGAGTTGAGAAATACCAATGGGTTAATGGATATATTTTTAAAAATGGTAGAGTGTGTATACCCGAGTCCTCTTGGAGAGAGTTGCTTGTGCATGAAGCACATTGCGGGGGACTCATGGGTCATTTTGGCATAAGAAAGACTTTGGCCATTCTTCAAGAACAATTCCATTGGCCGAAGATGAGGGTGCATGTGGAAAGGTTTTGCACTAATTGCCTTGAGTGCAAGCGTGCCAAATCTAAAGCCCACCCTCATGGGTTGTATACCCCTCTCCCCGTACCTACTAGTCCATGGTTGGATATCTCAATGGATTTTGTGATGGGATTACCAAGGACTAGAGGGGGCCATGATAGCATTTATGTTGTTGTGGATAGGTTCTCCAAAATGGCTCATTTCATTCCATGCAAGAAATGTGATGATGCACAACATGTTGCAACTTTGTTTATTGAAAATGTTTTGAAGTTGCATGGTGTGCCTCAAACCATAGTGAGTGATAGGGACACTAAGTTCCTAAGTCATTTTTGGAGGTGTTTATGGGGTGCTTTAGGCACCAAGCTCTTGTTCTCCACGTCCCACCACCCCCAAACCGATGGGCAAACGGAAGTGGTAAACCGAACCTTGGGTGCTCTTCTTAGAGCCATGACCCGAGGTAAGGCCGAGATTTGGATTGATCGTCTACCTCTTATGGAGTTTGCCTACAATCGCACATTGCATAGCATGATAGGCATGACTCCATTCGAGTGTGTTTATGGATTTAACCCCTTAATCTAACCCCTTTGCCAAGGGAAATGGTTGTTAATTTTGAAGGAAAAGCTAGAGCCAAGGCTTTGGTTGAACTCCATGCAAAGGCGAAGAAGAATTTGGAGGAAGCTTATGCTAAGGTCGCCTCCAAGAAAAACAAAGGACGCAAGAAGGTGGAACTCAAGAAGGGTGACTATGTGTGGGTGCACTTCCGGAAAGAAAGGTTTCCAAGCCTTAGGAAAGGGAAGTTGGCACCCCGAGGAGATGGCCCATTCCAAGTGCTCTCGAAGATAAACAACAATGCTTATGTGGTCGACTTGCCAAGTGAGTATCAAGTTTCTAATACTTTCAATGTTTGTGACTTTGTTCCTTTGAATGTAGGTAATGAAGAGGCTGTGCATAATGATGAAGAGGTCGTGGATGATGCTTCGATTTCGAGGACGAAATCCTCTCAAGAACGGGAGGATGATAAGACCCAAACCCCCTCAAGACCCTTCACTCGGAGTCAAGCCAAGTTGATCCAAGATACCCATCTTCACTTGATATGGAGGGGTATGGAAGAATGCCCCGAGAGCGACTTGAAGACTATGCTTTGGTGTGCCATGGATGGAGGACGTTCTAGTACACTTGTCGAGGCATCCGGAGCACGTTTGGAAGCAACTCAAGAGGCCACAGCACCAGGCGGACCGCCTACTCAACTAGGCCGGCCGCCTAGGTTTTGATCACTCTCTGGATCTCACTAGGCGGACCGCCTCTGCAAGCTTCCCAAACCAGGCGGACCGCCTACTCCTTCAGCTTACCAAGAAACAGGCCGGGCGCCTAGTTGAAGTAGGCTGGGCGCCTACTTTGTGAAGGGGTGCGGGAATTGCTAGTTTTTATGCTATGTTTGGACAAGTATAGCCCTACGAGGCCTTTATTGTTTTAACCCACTTTAGGGGTATTTTTGAGCTTTCATTACATGTAAGTGAAGTCTATAAATACTTCACAAACCTATTTCAAACCTTAGTTTTTTACCTTACTTGATTATTATTGAATGAGAATAGAGTTCATCTCTTTGAAAGAAACCCTTGTCCTTGGTTGCTTGAATTCACTAGTGGAACCTAGTTGAGTCTTGAACCGAACCCGACCATTCTACTTGCGAGTCCGATGTCGACTCGAGGGTAGTTGCATAGTGTAGGTCCTTCTAGATGCCGATTCGAGGGTATCTCGGGACAAGTTCCCCGTGGTTACTTCGAAGGGAGTTCGAGAAGTGTCTCGCTCTCCTATCTTTATTTTATCGTATTTGATTCTTATCATCATGACACTTCAAGTGCATTGAGTGAGCAAGATGGCCACTCAAAGGTATGTGATAATTCTTCCCTTGAGCATGTTACTTCCTTGTCAAGTGATAGTGTTTGTGAAAAATCTATTCTAGTTGATGATTTGTATGATTACAATGTGTTTGCAACTAATGTAGAGTCGGTTGGTTAACTTGTGTCTGATTGTGAACCACTAGTTGAGAGGAATGATAAGCCGCATCATGATGTGAGCTCGGTTTTCATTGACCCTCTCTTTAGTGAAGATTGTGTAGTTGACCTTGCTTGTGAACCTTGTTATGACACCCCCACCTATATTTGATAAAGGGGAAGATGAGTTGAATGAATATTCTATTCTTTCTCTTGATGAATTGCTTGATAATGGTGGACCTATGTGTTGTAGTGCGGATGGTAATGACCTTGAGGAGTCCCTAGTGGTTGAAATGGATCGAATTGTATTTGATGACTCTTCAAGTGTGGATGTTGACTCTAGTTTGGATGCCTCACCTTTGATGGGTAGTGGGTTTATTTTCACTAACCCTTTGTTTGAAGAGGATTTTCAAAGAGGTGATGGTGTATATCAAACTAGAGAAGAGTTTGGATTTAAAGCTCCATGGTTTGGAAAGTTAGACTCTATTGACAATCCATTATTTGAGACCCCAAGTGAGATGAGAGACCTTGGTCTTGATTGTGATGCTCCATCTTCTAGTAGTTCTAACCTTCATTGTGTGGACTATAATGGTGAAGAACCTATTGTGGAGACCTTCCTTGGGAGTTTGCCTAGTGGGAGAGATTGTCTTAGAGGTGGATTTGGAGGTGAGGAAGTCACAGTATGTGTAAGAGTGCTTCCAAGAAGGGGAGAGGAGTAATTGATGTTAGTTGCCAATTGAACTATTTTGTTTACTCCACCCCACATGTTGATCACACCTTGGGTGTTGAGCATGCCAAAGCCAATGAGTCACATTGTGATCATAATGCATTGAAGGCTTGGTGTGTTGGTTATGAGCTTAGAGATGATAGGGTTCATGATTCCTTAATCTTGCATGTTCCATGTCCTATTGATCTCTTTGCTTGTTATAGTATTGAATGCTTATCATTGTCGAGCCAAGAATTTTTTGTTTCCTTAACAGACCTATTTTTTTTATTGGTATTGATACTTGGCTCTACCACAAAAATGTGCTTTCTATAGCACTTGCAGTCACTCTTGTTGGACTTGCCTACTATTGTAGTGGGAACTTTTGGTGTGTTCTTATTTGACTTAGGGAACATAGGAATTTTGATGGCTTGATCTTGCATATTCTCTACCCTATTGATCTCTTTGATGAATCTTGTGTTTAGTGCACCCATTGAGGAAGCCAAGTACTTGTTGTTTTCTTGGGAAACATGTGGTTTATCATTGTCATTGATACTTGGTTATACCATAAGAGTGTGTTTTCGACACAACTTGCACTAACCTACTCTTGTAGTAGGAGTTTTTGGATGTGCTTGTCTTTGGTTGTAGGACTTGATGGCTTGATTTCAAGGACGAAATCTCTTCAAGAAGGTGAGGATGATGCCGGGCAAATCGAGCCTAAGACACTTAACATCAAGAGCCGGGATTGGAGGATGCAAAGGACGAGAGGTAAAGAGCATTGGGGAAGAGTTCGGGAGCATTTTAAAGACCAAGGCATTGGCTCCAGCACTGGGCGCACCGCCCAGGCAAAATAGGCGCTCCACCCCATTGCATGAAATACTGGGCGCTCCGCCCAATGCAGCCCACTGTCAAAATCGTACCAATTCCAGGCGCTCCGCCCAAGCCATAGGCGCTCCGCCTACTTCGCAGTCAAACCAAGACGGGACTCCTATTTTAGCCTAGTATTATTTACTAGTTTGACCCACCATGGTCTTTGTTATTACACCCATCTTGTGGGGTTATTTTAGACTTTATTTAAAAGTGTTGAACCTCTATAAATACTACACTTAGGTCATTAGATCATTAGCTTACCTAGATTTGAAGAATAGACATAGAAAGAGAGGAAAGGCATTCTTCTTGTTGAAGCTTGAAGCTTCGGATTATCTCTTTGCTTGGAACCTATGAGATTCATCACTAGTATGGATTCCTTGTATGGTTCAAGTTTCCCTTCCTCTCTCGGATATTTATTCATGGTTTTAATCGTTTATCCATTCTTTTCTACTATTTCTGTTCTTCCCCATCCCTTATTTCTTGGTTATCGTGTTTACCTTTTTGCTTCCGCTACTCGTATTGCTTCCGCTCGTTTACCAGCATCAGTTAGGTATCAGAGCATGGGTCAAAGGGCTTTTGAATTTGAACCTTGTTGGGTAAGGGACCAATTACTTGCTAGTGCACGTTCCATGGCTATTCAAATGAAAAGGGAGCGAGTACTTCATTCCATGGTTAAAGTTGAGCAATCAAGAAGTCCTACAAACACAAGCAACGGCGGGACTAGTGCAGAAAAGAGTTGACAATTGTCAACAAGGTGAATACGAAACCACAAGCTCCAATGCTAAGTGGTTCACCAACAAAGAAAAAAGAGACCTCAAGTAATAAGTCTCTTAGTCCTAGATTCCGGGTTGATGTTAAAAGTCCACCTACTCCGGCTATGGGTATTATTGGGCCTCGTCCCTAGTGACCCAAATTTGAGAGACAAAAGATTGAGAGGAGTAAGGGAATGACCGGTGACATTCCTCGAGTTGAAAAAGAAGAGGATGTGTTGAGTGATGTGAGTGGGATGTCACTACCCGAATCTACACCCGACCTTGAAAAGAAAATGAGGGAAAAAAGAGGAAAAAAGAATCATTGAGAGTGAGGACACCCCTTATTCTAACCTTAACCCTTTATTTTTTTCTTCTACTTGTGTTAGCTCTTGGGTAAGTATTCTTGGAGGCAATCTAATGGAGCCTCAATCATGTTCCAAGAAGGTTGGACAAGGTGAAGAAGATCTTCAATGTAAGCTTCAAGGTGAAGGAACAATTCATGACACTTCAAGTGCATTGAGTGGGCAAGATGGCCACTCAAAGGTATGTGATAATTCTTCCCTTGAGCATGTTACTTCTTTGTCAAGTGATAGTGTTTGTGAAAACTCTATGCTAGTTGATGATTGTATGATTACAATGTGTTTGCAACTAGTGTAGAGTCGGTTGGTCAACTTGTGTCTGATTGTGAACCACTAGTTGAGAGGGATGATAAACCACATCATGATGTGAGCTCGGTTTTCATTGACCCTCTCTTTAGTAAAGATTGTGTAATTGACCTTGCTTGTGAACCTTGTTATGACACCCCCACCTATATTTGATAAAGGGGAAGATGAGTTGAATGAATATCCTATTTTTTCCCATGATGAATTGCTTGATAATGGTGGACCTATGTGTGTAGTGCGGATGGTAGTGACCTTGAGGAGTCCCTAGTGGTTGAAATAGATCGAATTGTATTTGATGACTCTTCAAGTGTGGATGTTGACTCTAGTTTGGATGCCTCACCTTTGATGGGTAGTGGGTTTATTTTCACTAACCCTTTGTTTGAAGAGGATTTTCAAAGAGGTGATGGTGTATATCAAACTAGAGAAGAGTTTGGATTTAAAGCTCCATGGTTTGGAAAGTTAGACTCTATTGACAATCCATTATTTGAGACCCCAAGTGAGATGAGAGACCTTGGTCTTGATTGTGATGTTCCACCTTCTAGTAGTCCTAACCTTCATTGTGTGGACGATAATGGTGAAGAACCTATTGTGGAGACCTTCCTTGGGAGTTTGCCTAGTGGGGAAGATTGTCTTAGAGGTGGATTTTGAGGTGAGGAAGTCACTCTTGGTGTGTGTAAGAGTGCTTCCAAGAAGGGGAAAGGAGTAATTGATGTTAGTTGCCAATTGAACTATTTTGTTTACTCCACCCCACATGTTGATCACACCTTGGGTGTTGAGCATGCAAAAGCCAATTAGTCACATAGTGATCATAATGCATTGATGGCTTGGTGTGTTGGTTATGAGCTTAGAGATGATAGGGTTCATGATTCCTTAATCTTGCATGTTCCATGTCCTATTGATCTCTTTGCTTGTTATAGTAGTGAGTACTTATCATTGTCGAGCCAAGAACTTGTTGTTTCTTTTGGAGACTTATTCTTTTTTATTAGTATTGATACTTGGCTCTACCACAAAAGTGTGCTTTCCATAGCACTTGCACTCACTCTTGTTGGACTTGGCTACTCTTGTAGTGGGAAGTTTTGGTGTGTTCTTATTGGACTTAGGGATCATAGGATTTTTGATGGCTGATCTTGCATATTCTCTACCCTATTGATCTCTTTGATGAATCTTGTGCTGAGTGCACCCATTAGGGAAGCCAAGTACTTGTTGTTTTCTTGGGAAACATGCGGTTTATCATTGTCATTGATACTTGGTTATACCATAAGAGTGTGTTTTCCACACTACTTGCACTAACCTACTCTTGTAATAGGAGTTTTTGGATGTGCTTGTCTTTGGTTGTAGGACTTGATGGCTTGATTTCGAGGACAAAATCTCTTCAAGAAGGGAAGGATGATGCCGGGCAAATCGAGCCTAAGACACTTACCGTCAAGAGCCGGGATTGAAGGATGCAAAGGACGAGAGGTCAAGAGTATTAGGGAAGAGTTCAGGAGCATTTTGAAGACCAAGGCATTGGCTCCAGCACTGGGCGCTCTGATAAGAATAAAACGAGGAAAAAGTAAAAGGATAAGAACGAGACGTAACTCGATCTCTAATCCCAAGTAGCAATGGAGAACTTGTTCCATTACACCCCGAGAGAAGGACAAGAACACCTACGCTAGGCAACTACCCTCGAGCTAACGTGAGCACGCAAGTAGAATGGTCGGGGGGGAAAGGTAGTCATCTAGATCCGCTAGAGAACAACAAGTCCCATCAAAAGGTTTCATTCAATACCACAGAGCTATGCTCAAGTTCAATATTCATCAATCATCAACTATCATAAACTAAGTTCAAATAGGCTAAGCATGGCTATTTATAGTGTTTCCCAAGCTTGCACAATGACTAAAATACCCTTACTAATAAGGTCCTTAAAATAGGCCACGTAGGGCAAAACAGTAAAAGAAACATAGTCTTCACAGCTGGGAGGGGCGCCTGGGATTGGGAGGGGCACCTGGAATGAACTGCAGCTGGGCGCCCCAAGCTGGGAGGGGCGCCTGGCTAGGCGGGCCCTGGGTAGGGGCACCTGGCTGGACGGCCCGCCTGTGCAATTTTGGCCTTCATGCAGCGAGTTGGCCAGGCGGGGCGCCCGGGCTAGGCGGGGCGCCTGGCTCTGCTGTGCCTCCTTCTTCCTTAGGCGTGAGGCCTAGTAAGATCACCCGGAATGGCTTCCAATCGCTTCCTTCTTCTAGACCTCTCTTCACCAAGTGTAAGTGAACTCCTTGGATCTCCTTAGCTTGGCTCCGTGTGAAGGATCTTGTGGGGGTTTGGTTCTTATCATCCTCCCCTTCTTGAGAAGATTTCGTCCTCGAAATTGAGGCATCATCATCCACGACCTCGTCATCACCTACATCTAAAGGGACCAAGTCACAAACATTGAAAGTATTAGAAACTTGATACTCACTTGGCAAGTCGACCACATAGGCATTGTTGTTTATCTTTGAGAGCACTTGGAATGGGCCATCTCCTCGGGGTGCCAACTACCCTTTCCTAAGATTTGGAAACCTCTCTTTCCGGAAGTGCACCCACACATAGTCACCCTTCTTGAGTTCCACCTTCTTGCGTCCTTTGTTTTTTTTTTAGGCAACCTTTGCATAAGCCTCCTCCAAATTCTTCTTTGCCTTTGCATGGAGTTCAACCAAAGCCTTGGCTCTAGCTTTACCTTCAAAATTAACAACCATTTCCCTTGGCAAAGGGGTTAGATCAAGGGGAATCAAGGGGTTAAAACCAAAAACGCACTCAAAGGGAGTCATGCCAATCATGCTATGCAAGGTACGATTATAGGCAAACTCCATAAGAGGCAATCTATCAATCCAAGTCCCAGCCTTACCTCGGGTCATGGCTCTAAGAAGAGCACCCAAAGTTCGGTTTACCACATCGGTTTGCCCATCCGTTTGTGGGTGGTGGGACGTAGAGAACAAGAGTTTGGTGCCAAGAGCACCCCATCAACTCCTCCAAAAATTGCTTTGGAACTTGGTGTCCCTATCACTCACTATGGTTTGAGGCACACCATGCAACTTCAAAATATTATCAATAAACAAAGTAGCAACATGTTGTGCATCATCACATTTTTTACATGGAATGAAGTGAGCCGTTTTGGAAAACCTATCCACAATAACATAAATGCTATCATGGCCCCCCTAGTCCTTGGTAATCCTATAACAAAGTCCATTGAGATATCCAACCACGGACTAGTAGGTACGGGAAGAGGGGTATACAACCCATGGGGGTGGGCTTTAGATTTAGCACGCTTGCACTCAAGGCAATTGTTGCAAAACTTTTCAATTTGCACCCCCATCTTTGCCCAATGAAATTGTTCTTTAAGAATAGCCAAAGTCTTTCTTGTGCCAAAGTGACCCATGAGTCCCCCGCAATGTGCCTCGTGCACAAGCAATTCCCTCCATGAGGACTCGGGTATGCACACTCTACCATTTTTGAAGATATATCCATTAACCCATTGGTATTTCTCAACTCTCTCCCCTTTCTCGAGAGCGTCATGGACACTCTTTAGCTTTGGGTCATGAGCATACATAAATTTAATGCTCTCAAATCCCATGAGCTTAGAGGTGAGAGTGGTGGCTAGAGCAAACTTTCTAGAAAGTGCATCCACCACGACATTGTCTTTCCTTTTCTTGTATTGGATAACATAGGGAAAAGACTCAATGAACTCAACCCACTTAGCATGCCTCTTGTTTAGTTTCTCTTGGCCTCTAAGGTGTTTGAGTGACTCATGGTCACTCTTGATTACGAACTCCCTAGGCCATAAGTAGTGTTGCCAATGAGCAAGAGCTCGCACGAGGGCATACAACTCCTTGTCATACGTTGAGTAATTCAAGGAGGCCCCTTTCAATTTCTCACTAAAGTAGGCTATGGGTTTGCCATCTTGCATTAAAACACCACCAATTCCCACCCCCGAGGCATCACATTCAACCTCAAATGCCTTTCCGAAGTCGGGCAATTGCAATAGAGGGGCGATACTCAACCTACTTTTCAATTCTTGGAAGGCCTTCTCTTAAGGCTCTCCCCAAACAAAAGGTTGGTCCTTCTTCACCAATTCGGTGAGTGGGGCGGCAATGGAGCCAAAGTCTTTCGCAAACCGTCTATAAAAACTAGCAAGGCCATGAAAGCTCCTCACTTGAGTCACGGTAGTAGGCGTAGGCCAATCACGTATGGCCTCTACCTTAGACTCATCCACCTCCACTCCTTGGGCACTCACAACAAACCCAAGGAAGACTACCTTATCAACACCAAAGGCACATTTTTTAAAATTAGCATAGAGCTTTTCGGCTCTCAACATTTCAAGCACTTGCCTAAGGTGATCAACATGGTCGTCTATTGATTTGCTATAGATCAATATATCGTCAAAGTAGACGACCACAAACTTGTTGATGAATGGCTTTAGAACATGGTTCATTAGCCTCATGAAAGTACTAGGTGCGTTGGAGAGCCCAAAGGGCATCACCAACCATTCATAGAGACCAAACTTGGTCTTGAATGCGGTTTTCCATTCATCTCCGGGTTTCATCCGGATTTGATGGTAGCCGGACCTAAGGTCTATCTTGCTAAACACACATGAACCACTTAATTCATCTAACATATCATCAAGTCGGGGAATGGGATGACGGTACTTTACCGTTATTTTGTTCACGGCCCGACAATCAACACACATCCTCTAAGTGCCAGCCTTTTTGGGAACAAAGATCACGGGTACGGCACAAAGACTCAAGTTCTCCCTCACCGAGCCCTTAGTGAGCATTTCATCAACTTGCTTTTGCAAATCTCTTGTATCCTCCGGATTGCTCCTATAAGCCGGCTTGTTTGGGATTTGAGATCCCGGGACAAAGTCGATTTGGTGTTCAATACCCCCTCAAAGGAGGTAATCCATCTGGCATCTCATCCGGGAACATGTCCCCAAAATCCTTCAAGACATTCTCAAACACACTAGGCAAAGGGTTAGTAGAAAGATCACAATTAGAGTTAAGGATCATACCTTTGTGCACTAGGCATAGGAGAAACTTGTTGCCATCATTTCCTTTTAGGACCTCACCCGGTTGCATCATGGCACATATGCCACCGGTAGAAGAAGAAGGTGGGATTGCCACCATGTTTTTGGACAAAGGGCTAGTCTCAACAATAGACTTAGCCTTTGCCACCTCTCTCAACTCCCGCATCCGCTTGTAGTCATCACTCACTTGTTTGGGAGTTAAGGGCTTCAACACAAATTTCCTTTTTTCATGTTTGATCGTGTAAGTGTTGACACGACCATCATGAACCGCTTGTCGATCAAATTGCCAAGGCCTTCCAAAGAGAAGGTGGCATGTTTGCATAGGCACCACGTCGAACAAGTGTTCATCCACATAATTACCCACTTTAAACTTGATCAATGCTAACTTCACCACCTTTAGCTCCCCACATTCACTAAGCCATTGTAGGCGATAAGGTTTGGGATGTTTCAAGGTAGGCAATTTCAATTGGGTAATAAGCGATTGACTCACAACATTAGCACAACTTCCCGAGTTAATGATCATAGAGCATACAACACCCGTGACTCGGCATCTAGCATGAAAAAGGTTCTCCCTTTGTAAGGTCTCGCTATCCTCCACTATCATAGCTCCTAAACTCCTCCTCACAACTAGGAAAGTATGAGGTTCATCATCCTCCACCGCATCATCTTGATTATCATCCTCTACTCCCTCATCTCCCTCTACTCTCTCATCTTCCTCCGGTTCACTCTCTTGTTCATAAGCATCATTACCAACAACAACCATGGTCCTTTTCGTAGGACACTCTTTAGCAAAGTGTCCATACCCCTTGCATTTGTGACATTGAATTGAAGAAGAAGTAGGGGTATTCAATTGGGTTTTAGAATTACCTCCAACATTGGGTGTGTACTTCTCAAACGGCTTCTTCAAATCCTTGCTAGCACTTGCTCCACTAGGGCCACTTGCATTTGTGAATCTTGCATTGGGAGTAGGATTTTTCCAATCCTTTGGCTTGTTCATGGAAGTAGAAGTGTTGCTCTTGTAACGGTTGGACTTCTCTTTGTCAAGCCATTGCTCGGCTTGAATAGCGGCATCAAGGACTTCTTGAAGTGAAAGATAAGCATGCAATCTCAATTGTGAAGCTATACCATAGCTCAACCCATTCATGAAACGGATCACGGCTTGCTCCTCATCTTCGGTGTCTATATCCAAGGCCATTCGAGTTCTTTCAAACTCATCATAATATTCATGCACCGTCTTGACACCTTGCTTCAACTCATAAAGTTTCTTGAGTTGTTCTTGACGATATCTAGGAGTGATGTACTTGATACTCATGAGACTCTTCAAATCATTCCAACCCACATTCATGGGGATTCCCTCTCTCCTCCTTGATCTCTTGACGGATTCCCACCAAGTAGATGCATAGGATTCAAAGGATGAAATAGCATAAGTGCGTCTCTTCTCATCGGTCATCTCATTTGTGTCAAACAACCTCTCCATGAGTAGTACCCATTCAATGTAAGCCTCCGGATCACAATTCCCTTTAAAAGTGGGAAGATTGAACTTCACACTATTAAGGTTGGTAGTATCACGACCTCCATGGAAAGGCTCCGGTTGGCCCCCATAGTGATCTTTATATCCACCATACTCCCTTCTAGCATTCCCACCAACATACCCCATAGGTGGCCCTCGACCTCGGCCCCTACCTCTATCCACATTTCGACCCCAATTCATACATCGCCTCGGTTGAAAGTGATCATCAATCCCATATATATCATCACCATAATCGGCTTCCTCTCTTTCTTGAGCCTCTAGGACTTGCTCAAGAGCTTGGACATTTCGAATGGGTCTAGGAAGTGGATTGTTTCTTTGGGGGTTGTCCAAAATACGGGGAATGCCCGTTCGTTGGAGATTGCCCAATGATGGATCATTTCTATCTCGATCTTCCTTTACCCGTTGTTGATTAAGCAACTCAACAACTTGTACTGGGGTAAAGGTAAGACTACTTGAGCCCTCTCTGGTCTCAACTTGGACACTCGTGGTCCCTTTCTCAACTTGGACACTCTGGGTCCCTTTCTCCGATTGGACATTGGAAGTCCCTTGCTCAACTAGGCCACTAGAGTTCACCATCTCAACGCTTTCAATCCTCAAGTTCATACTATCCAATTTGGCAAGGATAGTAGCAAGGGCACTCTTAGCAAAATCTTCTCCTTCGGTAGACATTGTACCTACACAAGTAACAAACGTTAGCAAAACAACCTCACACACTCCCTCACTTGTGTTCACTCGGTTCACTTGTTTAGTGGTGGTGGATATTTCACTCGACTTGTAGTCCAAAAGCTTCACGTAGATGAATATCAATCCCTTAACTCAACCAAACTATTCACGAGTCAACCACACTCCGGGGTCAGTGGAGTTAATGGGGCTCAATGAACGCTAGGCACTTTGAAGTGAGGACTTGAGTTAAAAGATTCTACGTTTCTTCTTAGAATTCTACTCTCCTATCTAGGCACGAGTTACCTAAAAGCAATTAAAGGGCTAGTACTAATTAAGTAGAACGGTTACTTAAAGTAGTACTAACTAGATGTTATGCAATCAAACAAATGGGAAAACTTATGAAAATCTACCCAAAAAAACACCTTCAGCAGTCAGGTGGGGCGCCTGGACCTCAGGAGCGGCGCCCAGGTGTGCAGGCAATCAGGCGGGGCACTTGGGACTTAGGCAGGGCGCCTGGATCCAATGCAGAGTCTTGGCTAGGCGGGGCGCCTGGCCTGAAGCACTTCCCAATTCGTTTCAAACTTGTTCCAAGTCGATTTTCAAGCTTCAAATCAGGTGTTTCCAACTTGTTTTCACAATCCAATGATACCCAAAGTTGTTTTTGTTCTTCCTTAACAAAACTCAATCAAATTTATAACCAAACAATCAATCAAATCAAGATTCAAGTCAAGAAACTCAAGAACACAAGGTTTATCAAAAGGGTTTCAACAAGGATTGTGATTCATCAACTTGGTGTTAAACATGTTCAAATCCCACAAAATTGGTACCAAATCGTTTGTTTTTCAGTGAAGATCAATCCCCAATATCAAGCTATCATTCAAACATCCGTTTAACCCAAGAATCAAGCTAAAATTATCAAGAACAAGGTTTAGCAAGGGTTTAAGGAAATTTTGGTGTTTCAAATTTTCAACATCACCAATCCAAGTGTTTTTGGTACCCAAACAACGGGAATTCAACCACGATCAAGAATCCATAACACCCATATCATGAATCCAACAAACTAACAAATTACACCAAATTTTTGGATTTTCCAATTTTCAAAATTTTTTGTGATTTTCTTCTTTCAATAACAACAACAAGAAAACTAAAGTAGAAACTAACCTAGTGATGCGGGGCAAATCGAGCTAAGATACCAACCATCAAGAACCAAGCTTGAGAGCACAAGGAATGCAAGTCAAGGTCTCCGGAAGCGACTTGAAGATCATGCATCGGAGCACCAAGGAAGGAATGGAAGGCCTCAGCACATTGGGCGGAGCGCCCAGCACCACAGGGCGGAGCGCCCAGCACCAAGGGCCACCAGGCGGAGCGCCTAGCAGCCCCTAGGCGGAGCGCCCCACCACACAGGCCACCAGGCGGACCGCCTCACCTTGGGCGGACCGCCTCACCTTGGGGCGGAGCGCCCAGCCAAGTCCACTGCTGGTTCCATGAGGCGGAGCGCCTACTCCACGGGCGGGGCGCCCAGAATGCTGAAAAACTCATCTTTTGGTGTGAAGTTACTAGTTTAGCCCTAGGTGTTCTACTATGTCCTAATTAGCTTTGGGGGCATTTTAGTCATTTCACTATGTCTTGTGAAAAACTATAAATAGAACACTTAGTCTTCATTTCTCATTAGCTAACATTGATCATAGAATTGAGAGTAGAGAGAATTGAGAGAAGGCCGAGCCTTTCTTGTCGAAGCCCGAGGCTTCATGTATCTCGTTGACTTGGAACCTATGGAGATCGACACCTAGTTTGAATCCATTGTAAGGTTCGAGTTTCATTTCTCCCTTTGAATTCAATCAACGTATGTGAATTGAATTCGTTTCTTTCTTCTCATTTCTTGCCTTCCTAGTCTCGATTTCTTGTTATCTATATTATTTGCTTCCGCTCGTATAGATTTTAGCTTCCGCGTGTTTTTCCCCTTATCAGTTGGTATCAGAGCAAGGCTCGGGTTATGTTCTTACAAACCCCCGTTCCTTGTTCAACGTGTTAGTATTGTTGTTGTTGTTGTGATTGTTCTTGAAAATTTGAAGAAAAACAAAAAAATTGAAAAACTAGAAAACTCAAGAAAATTTGGTAGATCGGGCTGGAATCGAATCCCCAAGTGTTAAAAAGTAGTGGGGTTTGTTCCTTATTGTATTCCCGTCGTTTTGATACCCATATATCACAATTTGGTGTTACGAATCAAAATTTCCAAAATCAAAATCCAAAAAGTTTGATAATTCTTGAAAACGCTTCAATCTTGAATCGAAGCTTGTTGTTGTTTGTTTGGGGTTAAAAACCATTGGGGATTGGTTGTTATAGTTTTATACACCATTGGGTATCATTGGTTTTGTGTATCGGGTTGAAATCGAACCAAAAAGTTGGCCAAAATCACCAAAAACCGGTTGTTGAAAAAGCTGAAAATCGCGTCCAGGCGGAGCGCCTGACCTTGGGCGGACCGCCCAGCCTTCTAGGCAGTAGGGGCAGCTAGGCGGAGCGCCTCCCACCCAGGCGGAGCGCCTCCCACAACTGGGCGGAGCGCCTAGCCCTGAAACGGCTCCGAATTGTTCCGTTTCGCTTCTTTTTGTGTTTCGTTGGTTTCCTAACTTCTTGGTTAGTGTTTCTAGGGTAATTGGCCTACTCCATTAACACTAATCCTTGAGCGTATTAGGACACTCGTGCGTAGAGGAGATTAGAACTCAAATAAGAGTCGTAGAACTCCTTTTGGCCTCAAGTGCGCACTTTAAATAGCCGTCCGTACATCGAGTCTCATTAACTCCATTCCGAACTTAACTTGGACATACTAGTTGTGATCACCTTGGTTCCCAAGTTGTTAAGGCTCGCCTTTGAGTGTTCATAAATTGAGTGATACACGTAAGGGAGTGACTTTTGGGAGGTTTTGTCTTTTGGTGTTGCAATTATGTCGGATGATGAATGTGGAGGTTATGGCTCATGTGGAGACGAGGGAGACTATGGTTCCTACGAGGGTGATGAAGGATCTTGCTATGATGACTCGGGGGACTATGGCTCGTATGAGGATGAAGCGGCTCACTATGATGCTCGTGAGGTTGATGACGACTATGAAGCTTATGAACCTGAATTTGATGAATCCAATGCTTCAAGTGAAGAAATCGAAGATGGTGACGCTTCAAGGTACATTGATCCTACTTACTCTTCTTGTGAAGAATTTGATATAGTTGGTAGTGACATAGATAGAGTTGATGATGATGTTGAGTATATGAATTATTCTTATGCATCTTCTCTTGGTGTTGCTAATGGAGTACAAGGGAGTAGCAGAGGACCTTCCATTAGTATGGGAGGTGGTGGTGGTTCTTCCGTGGGAAAGAAGAAGCTTGCCTCTTCTAGGTACGCTAAGCGACCTAATGCTTCTAATTCCCATGAGGAGGTTGGTATGATAGATGGTGTTGCTTTTGCTACAAAGGGGTTATATGCCGTGAGGGGCGTGGATGGTTGTAGTAGGAGTAGTGCTATGGGCTATGGGACCAAGGCGAGAGGCATTTATGGGTTCCATGGCAAGGATCCTTCCTTGACTTCCAACAACATTGCTAATGTTGGGAGAGTGATGGGAAATCGAGGTTATTCTAGTGGTGTTGCCACTAGTGGAGGGATAAGGAAGACCCAAGTTGTCGGAGTTGACACTTCTGGGCATTTCACTTGGATGCCAATCTACAAAACTTGGGTAGATGTAGGTTCGTTGTTGAGGTAGATGGTATTGGAGGATACTTGCTCAAGATTGGTGGTACCGATGCCAATTGTATTAGCACCTCTTTAATTGATAGGCTTAGGATACCATGCTATAAGCTAGAGCATCCTTATGAGTATGATGGAGTGTGGGTTTCTAAGGAGGCTCGGGTACTCATATCTCATAGGGGTTATAAATGCTATGTTTGGTGTGACGTGTATCCCATGCGTCATGTTGATGTGTGGATAGGAGAGCCGTGGTTGGAGGGGAAGAGGGTGCAATATAGTGTGGTGAAGGGTGCATATCTTGTGGGCATAGGGCAAAGGGTTTATGACTTTTTGCCTTACCGGGCGAAGAGCCAAGTGCCTACTACTGCGCCTTCTTTGGGTAGGCAAAGGAGCAAGGATCGAGAACTTCATTCCATGGGCAACAATGTGCGAACAAGAAGTCCTACAAACACAAGCCATGGTGGGACTAGTGCTACAAAAGAGTTGGCAAATGCCAACAAGGTGAGCCCGAAGCCACTTCTAAAGCCGAGTGGTTCACCAACGAAAAAGAAGGAGGCATCAAGTGACAAGTCTCCTAGTCCTAGATTCCGGGTTGACATGAAGAGTCCACCTACTCCGGCTATGGGTATTCTTGGGCCTCGTCCCAATTCGCCCGAATTTGAGAGACAAAAGATAGAGAGGAGAAAGGGAGCGACTGGTGACAACTATCGAGTGGAAAAAGGAGAGGTTGTGTTGAGTGATGTGAGTGGGTTGTCACCACCCGAATCTACACCCGACCTTGGAAAAAAATGAGGGAAAAGAAAGAGGGAAAAAGAAAAATTGAGAGTGAGGACACCCCTTATTCTAACCTTAACCCTTTATCTTTTTCTTCTATGTGCTTGAATTCTTTTGTAGGGATTCTTGGAGGCAAACCAATGGAACCTCAACCATGTTCCAAGATGGAGAGACAAGGTGAAGGAGATGCCAAATGTGAGCTACAAGGTGGAGACATTCATGACACTTCAAAGGTATGTGTTAGTTCTTCCTCCCTTGAGCATGATACTTCCTTGTCTTGTGACATTGCTTGTGAAAACTCTAGGCTAGTTGATGATATGTATGAATACAATGTGTTTGCAACTAGTGTAGGGTCTTTGGGTCAACTTATGTGTGAAAATGAACCACTAGTTGAGAGGATTGAAAAGCCACATCATGATGTGAGCTCGGTTTTCATTGAACCTCTCTTTAGTGAAGATGTTGAAGTTGACCTTGTTTGTGAACCTTGTTATGACACCCCGCCCATGTTTGATAAAGGAGAAGATGAATTGCATGATTATCCTATTCTTCCCTTTGATTGCTTATTTGCTAGTGGTGGTATCTTGTGTCGTAGTGAGGAAGTTTGTAACCTTGAGGAGTCTCTTGAGAATGAGATAGATCGACTTGTGTTCGATGACTCCTCAAGTGTAGATGTGATCTCTAGTTTGAGAACTTCACCTTTGCTTGCTAGCGAGCTTGAGAAGTGCGCCTATACTAATCCTTTGTATGAGGGCCACATCGATGAAAATGGTGAGTTGTATCAAACTAGGGAAGAGTGTGAGTTTGGACCTCCATGGTTTGGGATGCCTAACTCTATGGATAACCCATTGTTTGAGACCTCCCTTGGGAGTTTGTCTAGTGGTGAGGGTAATCTTGAAGGAGTATTTGGAGGTGAGGAGGTACCTCTCGGTGTGTGTAAGAATGCTCTTAAGAAGGAGAGTCTAGTAGTCGATGCTAGTTGTGAATTGAACTATTTTACTTACTCCATTCCATATGTTGAGCACACCTTGAGTGTTGAGCATGCCAAAGCCGATGTGTCACATTGTGATAAAATTGATTTGAAGGCTTGGTGTGTTGATGGTAAGCTTAGGGGTCATAGGACATTTGATTGCTACATGTTACATGACTTTGATCTCTTTGCTTGTTTTGAGAATGAGTGTTTGTTCTTGTTGAGCCGAGAATTTATTGTTTCCTTTGGGAACATACGCTTTTTAATTGGTATTAATGCTTGGCTCTATCACAAGA
Source organism: Petunia axillaris subsp. axillaris (assembly GCA_029990575.1). Classification (NCBI taxonomy): domain Eukaryota; kingdom Viridiplantae; phylum Streptophyta; class Magnoliopsida; order Solanales; family Solanaceae; genus Petunia; species Petunia axillaris. The sequence continues at coordinate 1,447,437 of JARKNS010000001.1, read as the reverse complement.
GTGTGTTTTCCACACCACTTGCATTTATTCTTGTTAAGCTAACCTACTTGAGAAGTAGGAAACTTTGGTTGCGCGTGTTTTGAATGTAGGTTTTGATGGTTTGATTTCGAGAACGAAATCCTTTCAAGAATGGGAGGATGATGCGGGGCAAATCGAGCTAAGATACCAACCATCAAGAACCAAGCTTGAGAGCACAAGGAATGCAAGTCAAGGTCTCCGGAAGCGACTTGAAGATCATGCATCGGAGCACCAAGGAATGAATGGAAGGCAGCACATTGGGCGGAGCGCCCAGCACCACAGGGCGGAGCGCCCAGCACCAAGGGCCACCAGGCGGAGCGCCTAGCAGCCCCTAGGCGGAGCGCCCCACCACACAGGCCACCAGGCGGACCGCCTCACCTTGGGGTGGAGCGCCCAGCCAAGTCCACTGCTGGTTCCATGAGGCGGAGCGCCTACTCCACGGGCAGGGCGCCCGGAATGCTGAAAAACTCATCTTTTGGTGTGAAGTTACTAGTTTAGCCCTAGGTGTTCTACTATGTCCTAATTAGCTTTGGGGGGGCATTTTAGTCATTTCACTATGTCTTGTGAAAAACTATAAATAGAACACTTAGTCTTCATTTCTCATTAGCTAACATTGATCATAGAATTGAGAGTAGAGAGAATTGAGAGAAGGCCGAGCCTTTCTTGTCGAAGCCCGAGGCTTCATGTATCTCGTTGACTTGGAACCTATGGAGATCGACACCTAGTTTGAATCCATTGTAAGGTTCGAGTTTCATTTATCCCTTTGAATTAAATCAACGTATGTGAATTGAATTCGTTTCTTTCTTCTCATTTCTTGCCTTCCTAGTCTCGATTTCTTGTTACCTATATTATTTGCTTCCGCTCGTATAGATTTTAGCTTCCGCGTGTTTTTCCCCTTATCACCTAGGCACAAAGAATCAAGGGTCGGGAGTTCGTAGAAACGATACCCGAACCTTGCTCTGATACCAAACTGATAAGAATCAAACGCGGAAAAAGTAAAAGGATAAGAACGAGACGTAACTCGATCTCTAATCCCAAGTAGCAACGAAGAACTTGTTCCGTTACACCCCGAGAGAAGGACAAGAACACCTGCGCTAGGCAACTACCCTGGAGCTAACGTGAGCACGTAAGTAGAATGGTCGGGGGGAATGTAGTCATCTAGATCCGCTAGAGAACAACAAGTCCCATCAAAAGGTTTCATTCAATACCAAAGAGCTATGCTCAAGTTCAATATTCATCAATCATCAACTATCATAAACTAAGTTCAAATAGGCTAAGCATGGCTATTTATAGTGTTTCCCAAGCTTGCACAATGACTAAAATACCCTTACTAATAAGGTCCATAAAATAGGCCACGTAGGACAAAAGAGTAAAGAAACATAGTCTTCACAGCTGGGAGGGGCGCCTGGGATTGGGAGGGGCGCCTGGAATGAACTGCAGCTGGGCGCCCGGAATGAACTGCAGCTGGGCGCCCCAAGCTGGGAGGGGCGCCTGGGTCAGGAGGGGCGCCTGGCTAGGCGGGCGCCTGGGTAGGGGCGCCTGGCTGGACGGCCTGCCTGTGCAATTTTGGCCTTAATGCAGCGAGTTGGCCAGGCGGGGCGCCCGGGCTAGGCGGGGCGCCTGGCTCTGCTGTGCCTCCTTCTTCCTTAGGCGTGAGGCCTAGTAAGATCACCCGGAATGGCTTCCAATCGCTTCCTTCTTCTAGACCTTTCTTCACCAAGTGTAAGTGAACTCCTTGGATCTCCTTAGCTTGGCTCCGTGTGAAGGGTCTTGTGGGGGTTTGGTTCTTATCACGCTCCGCCCAGGCAAAACAGGCGCTCCGCCCCATTGCATGAAATACTGGGCGCTCCATCCAATCCTGTCCACTGTCCAAATCGTGCCAATTCCAGGCGTACCGCCTACTTCGCAGTCAAACCAAGACGTGACTCTTATTTTAGCCTAGTATTATTTACTAGTTTGATCCGACGTGGTCTTTGTTATTACACCAATCTTGTGGGGAGATTTAGACTTTATTTAGAAGTGTTGAACCTCTATAAATACTACACTTAGGTCATCAGATCATTAGCTTACCTAGATTTGAAGAATATACATAGAAAGAGAGGCAAGGCCTTCTTCTTGTTGAAGCTTGAAGCTTCGGATTATCTCTTTGCTTGGAACCTATGAGATTCATCACTAGTATGGATTCCTTGTATGGTTCAAATTTCCCTTCCTCTCTCGGATATTTATTCATGGTTTTAATCGTTTATCCATTCTTTTCTTCTATTTATGTTCTTCCCCATTCCTTATTTCTTGGTTATCATGTTTATCTTTTTGCTTCCGCTACTCTTATTGCTTCCGCTCGTTTACCCTGCATCAGATACAGTAGATACATACACATACGATTAGTGTATGTTTCTAAATTTTCTGTATGGTTACTGTATGTGCAGTGTATGCACGTTGATTCACCGGACATACACCACTGTAGCTACGCCGTGTTCTATTGGAAAATTCAAAAAATTAAAAAATAAGAAGGGAAAAACGAGATCTGAACAACCCCATCGCCTATCCACCATGTTTAACACTGCTGCTGCTCTGTATAGCAGATTCGTCACAACTTTGCATAAATAAAGTAGCGCCGGCGACTGGACCAAAGCAGCGCCATCGCCGATGCTGCACTGTAATACACGTACACGTCGCCGTGATAAAAGAAGGTGATCTGGAACAGAAAAAGGTGCGACGGAGCACGCTGTAGACGGTGGAAAATGACAGCGATGGACCACAGTGTAGATGGTGGAAAACGACGGCGATAGGACAAGTGCGATGGAGATGATGTTTTGGACGGCGGAGCAGTGCCTAGCCCGGACCAGAAATGAATTCCAGTAGGTGGCACCAGAAAATTTGAGAAGGGGGGGGGGGAGAAGAGAGACGAGAAAGAGAAGGAAATCAGGATTTTGCCTTTCTAAAAATGTTGCTACATTTGGAAAAATGGTAAAATTTTGCGATGTTTTTAAATAAATTACATAGAATGACATTAGGGGTAATTTTCTCTATAACAAAAGCAATCAAGGAAATTGTAGACACAAATTTCAATTATAACTCCCTTTTTTACTTTGTTACCATCAACACTCATACTTTTCAAATTAAGCAAATCGCATAACATTTGACCTAAATTATGTTTAAAATAGTAAAAGTCTATGGAAAGAGTGCAAATAAATTGAAATATTGCTAACATGTCAGTGACCCATGAGTAAGGTGCGAAAAAAACTTTCTGGGACAAGTTTAGATGTCAAGTTATGAGCAATGAAGGGCATGGCATGTGAGAAAATGAATGTGAGTCATCCAAAATACATGGATTTTAATATAGTAGTTTAGAAAAAGGGAAGCTCCAACTGTCAAAATCTCGTGAAATGTTAGCAACCAGTCACTTGCTATTTCAATTGCTTTGGTCACACTAAAAGACGAATACTCACTGCTTCTACTCACTTAATAAAAATCTCTTGATATTTTTTTGGAGTAATTTTCTCAACCCCACATCCTCATTCCTTGATATCCCCATCTTCTTCATAAACCTTTACTTCATTCATACTCTGCACAACTGGATACTTCATTCATACCCTTTGCTCTAACCATATTTTATTTTCTTCTTCTTCTTGCTATAGATTTTGTGTAGGTGCTCTTGGAGGCGAGCTATTGGAGCCTCAACCGTGTGCCTTGGAGGGAAGACAAGAGGATGGAGATCTTCGTTGTGAGCTTTATGAAGGAGGGACGGAACACGACACTTCAATCAATGTGAGCACTCACGGGAGCAACTCAAAAGTAAGCGTTTCTTCACCTTCTCATGAGCATGATGATTTCTTGTCTTGTGAGAACTCATTGCTAGTTGGTACTTGTGTTGCATTTAATGAATTTGCAACTAGCATAGAGTCGATTGGTCAACTTGTGTGTACTTGTGAACCACTAGTTTAGAGGATTGATAAGCCACATCATGATGTGAGCCCGGTATTCAATTAACCTCTCTTTAGTGAAGAGTGGTAGTTGACCTTGCTTGTAGCCCTTATTATGGTACACTACCTATTTTCGACAAAGGGGAAGATGAGTTGTTTGATTACACCCTTATTGATATACTTGCCTTTGGTGGAACAATGTGTTGTAGTGGGGATGGTAGTGACCTTGAGGAGTCCCTAGTGGATGAGATGGATCGGATTATATTCGATGACTCCTCAAGTGTGAGTGATAAACCTAGTCATGATACCTCACCTTTGCTTGACCTTGAGAATGGGATGCGTATTTTTACTAATCCTTTGTTTGAGGGCATCCTTATTTGTGGTGGTGATTTGTATCGAGCTAGGGTCTAGAATGAGTTGGAACCTCCATGGTTTGAGGGATTTGGTCCCATATACAACTCTTTGTTTGAAGCTTCGAGTGAGGTAGATGATGCTTCTATTGACCCTACTCTTGTTGGTTTGGGTTATGATGATGAAGAGGCCATTATTAATGCCTTCCTTGAGAGTTTACCTTGTAAGGGGGGTTGTCTTGAGGATGAAATTAGAGGTGATGAGGTATCTCTTTAATGCGGGGCAAATCGAGCCAAGACACTTTCCAACATGTGCCAAGCTTGAAAGGTGCAAAGGACTAGAAGTCAAGAGCGTTGGAGGTGAATTGAAGACGCGTCAAGAAGGCCCCAGGCCAGGTGCCCCGCCTAGGAAAAGCAAGCGCCCTGCCCAAGACCAGCAGGAGCCAGGCGCTCCGCCAATTGTCCAGGCGGTCCGCCCAGCCCAGTCACTAATCAAAAGTTGAGGCGCTCTGCCCAAACGCTAGACACCCGAGATTTTTGTTGTCCTTTTACTATTTTGACCTTGCATGGTCTTTTAGCTTAAAGCCTAGCTTGTGGGTATTATAGACCTTTTACTTCAAGCTTAGAAACCTCTATAAATAGCTTAGCCTAGCCTATTTCATTAGTTATCTTTTTTTTTTATGAATGATGAATTTCGTAAGAGTTGAACTCTTGGGTTGATGAACCTAAGTAGCTCCAAAGAACTGGTAAAGATAAAAGCGAGACGTGGCTCGAACGAATAACCCAAGTAGCACCGAAGAACTAGTTTCGATACACCCCGGGAGATTGTCAAGGAACACCTACACTAGAAAACTACCATCGAGTTACACCCGGAACCCGCAAGTAGAGTAATCGGGGAGGGGTTGATGTTCATCTGAAATCCACTAGAAGAAAACAAGTCCCAATCAAGGTTGGTTCATTAACCCAAGAGTTCAACTCTTATAAAATTCATCATTCATCAAAAACAAGCTAACTAATGAAATAGGCTAGGCTAAGCTATTTATAGAGGTTTCTAAGCTTGAAGTAAAAGGTCTATAATGCCCACAAGCTAGGCTTTAAGCTAAAAGACTATGCAAGGCCAAAATAGTAAAAGGACACCGAAAATCTCGGGTGTCTAGTGTTTGGGCAGAGCGCCTCAACTTTTGATCAGTGAGCTGGGCTGGGCGGACCTCCTGGACATTGGGCGGACCGCCTGGCTCCTGTTGGTCTTGGGCGGGGCGCCTGGCCTTGGGACTTCTTGACGCGGCTTCAATTCACCTCCAACGCTCTCGACTTCTAGTCCTTTGCACCCTTCAAGCTTGGCACATGTTGGAAAATGTCTTGGCTCGATTTGCCCCGCATCATCCTCCCTTTCTTGAAGAGATTTTGTCCTCGAAATAAATGTGTTCTCGTCCATGGCATCATCTCCTTGGGGTGCCCAATGCTCTCCTCCCTTGTAATCCTTGATCGTCACTTTGACATAGGTTTCTTCCAAGACCTCCATTGCCTTAACATGGAGCTTAGGATCTACAAGCAACGACAAGCAAACACCAAACTTCCTACCTTGAAAGTAGGTTAGTGCAAGAAGTGTGGAAAACACACTCTTGTGGTATAACCAAGCATCAATAATAAGCACAAATATTAAATCTCTAAGGAGATCATCAAGTACTCAGTTCAATGAAAACATACACTCAACACAATACTGAGCAAATAGGTCATAGGGACATGGTAAATGCAAGATCAAGCTATCAAAATCCCCTTGAACCTTAAGCTCAAAATCAACAAACCAATCCCCCATCGAAGTGTGATCAACATGCGGAGTGGAGTGAGTCAAATAACCTAATCTACAAGTAGCATCAAGTACTCCATTCCCCTTCTTTAGAGAATACTTAATCACACCAACGAATTCCTCCTCACCTCCAATTTCATCACCTAAGCAACCCTTCTCAAAAGACAAGCTCTCAAGGAAGGTATTGATAATGGCCTCTTCTTCATCGTAACCCCAACAAGCAATAGTAGGGTCACTCAAAGAGTCATTTACCTCACCCAAGAAAAAGTAGAAGATGAAGAATTGTTAGAACAATGGGTGCTCTCACTCTCAATTTTTCTTTTCTCACCTCTCTTCTCTCTCAATTTTACCTCAAGGTCAAGTGTAGTTTGTGGTAACAATCCACTCACATCACTCCTCAAATCCTCTCCTTTTTCCTCTCTTGGATTGTCACCGGTCACTCCTCACTTCTCTCTTTCTTTTCTCTCTCATTTGAAGTGGAGTGATTCTCACTTTCATCATGCAAATCCAAGACAACAAGATTGTTTGCTTCGGGTTCAAGTATAATGGGTGACTTTGCTTTAGCCGCTTCCCTCAACTCCTTCATTCGCTTGTAGTCTTCCCCTACGTGTCTTGGAGTCAAAGGTCTAAGAACATACTTCTTCCCATCTTGCTTGACCGTATATGAGTTGGTCCGGCCATCGTGCACCACACATCCATCGTATTGCCATGGTTTTCTTAATAATAGATGGCAAGCTTGCATCGGGACAACATCAAACATGATTTTGTCTCTATAGTTCCCATTGCTAAGCTCAATCATTGCTTGCTCCACCACCTTCAATTCCCCACACTCACTTAGCCATTGTAAACGATATGGTTAGAGTGGGTAATTTCAATTGGGAAATCAGTGTTTGGCTCACCATGTTGGCACAACTTCCCGAGTCAATAATCATGGAGAAAACTATACCCATGATTCGACATCTAGCATGGAAAAGGTTTTCTCTTTGAACATTCTCCACCTCTTCTTTCATGAAAATGGTACTCAAGCTTCTCCTAACCACCAAGAACAATTGAGGATCTTCTCCGTCCTCTATAGCCTCCTCACAAGCAACTTCCTCATCTCCCTCTACACCCTCAACCTCGGGTTCACTATCTTGCTCATACACCAAATTGCCTACCACAACCATGGTTCTTTTTGTAGGACAATCTTTAGCAATATGTCCATATCCCTTACACTTATAGCATTGAGTAGAAGTAGGATTGCTCAAGTGAGTTTTAGAATTACCTCTCATATGTGGTGTAAACTTCTCATACGGCTTCTTCACATCGGTGCTAGCACTTGCACTACTTGTGTTTGGAGACTTCCACTCTTTTGGTTGGCTCATGGGGGTAGGAGTGCTACCCTCGTAGCGAGTGGACTTCTCATCCTTGAGCCATTTCTCGGCTACAACCGCATCATCATAGAGATCATAGTGGTTTGCATACTTGTGGAACTTCAATTGAGAGGCTATGTCTCGGTTCAAACCACTTCTAAATCTAAGCACGGCCGGTTCATTATCTTCCCCATCCAAATCTAGGGTCATCCGGATTTGTTCAAATTTATTGAAGTATTCCCCAACCGTTCTATAACCTTGCTTTAGCTTATAAAAGCGCGTGTATTGGTCTTGAAGGTATTCTTGAGTCAAATATTCTCATCCATTGCACGGATCAATTCACCCCAAGTCACATTGATTGCCATTGCATTTCTCCTCCTATTTCTCTTGGACGATTCCCACCAAGTAGAAGCAAAGTATTCAAAAGAAGATATAGCATATTTGGCCTTATTCTCCTCGGTCATATCATTGGTGTCAAATATTCATTCCATGGCCAACTTCCAATCAATGTACTCCACCGGGTCACTACTCTCTTTGAAGGAAGGAATAGTGTGCTTCACACTATTAAGATTGTTGCTATCACGACTCCCTTGGTAAGGCTCCGGTTGGCCTCCAAAGTTGTCTCCATAACCACCAAAATCCCTCCTAGCATTCTCTCCAACATTCCCTATGGTGGCCCTCGACCTCGGCCTCTACCCTTATCAACATTACGTTCCCAATTGGCTCTCCCATTCGGATTAGGAGCTCCATAGTCACTACCACCATACTCTTCCTCCTTCCCTTCTTGGGCTCCATCAACTTGCTCAAGAGGTTGCACATTTCGAATGGCTCTTGGGAGTGGAACATTCCTTTGGGGATTGCCCATTAGGTGGGGAATGCCCATTCGTTGTTCAATTCTTTCATGATCTTCCTTTACCCGTTGTTGATTAAGCAATTCAACAACTTGTTCCGGGGTAAAGGTGGTACTACTTGAGCCTTCACCGGCTTCAACTTGGACACTCGGGGTCCCTTTCTCAACTTGGACACTCGGGGTCCCTTGCTCAACTTGGGTACTTGAGGTCACCCTTTCAAGAGTTTCAATCTTTTGGCTCATGATATCCATTTTAGCAAGGATGCTAGCCAAATCATTCTTTACGAAATCTTCACCTTCGTTGGCCATTGTACCTACAAGAAGAACAAACGTTAGTGAAATCACCTCACACCCACCCTCACTTGTGTTTCACTCGGTTCACTCGTTTAGTGGTGGTAGATATTTCACTCGAACTTGTATCAAGAAGCTTCAAGTAGATGAACAACAATCCTCAACTCAATCAAACTATCCACAAGTCACATGTACTCCGGGGTGAGTGGAGTTTAAGTGACTCAATGGACGATAAGCACTTTAAAGTAAGGACTTGAGTCAAAAGGATCTACGAATCTTCTTGGAGTTCTACTGTCTAACTAAGCACAAATTACCTAAAAGCTCAATGATGTAGGAAATTAAACGCGGAAAGTAAAAGATAAGAACGAGACGTATCTCGATCACAAATCTCGAGTAGCAATGGAGAACCCGTTCCGTTACACCCCGAGAGAAGGTCAAGAACACCTACGCTAGGCAACTACCCTCGAGCTAACGTGAGCACGCAAGTAGAATGGTCGGGGGGGATTGGAATTCATCTAGATCTGCTAGAGGAAGAACAAGTCCCATTCAAGGTTTCATTCAATAAGAACTCTTCAACACAAAGTGTATTTTTAATCATCAAGGTAAGCTAATGAAAATAACAAGACATCTAGCTATTTATAGGTGTTTTTAGGCACCTATTGAAAGGTCTAATATGCCCACACTTAGGCTTAGGAATAAAGGACCACGTAGGGTCAAAATAGTCTTATCATAGCTAGGAATCACGTGCTTCAGCATTCCGGGCGGAGCGCCCAAGCTTTTGATGGAGCGCCCGTGAAAACCAACAGTGGGGTGGCCTAGGCGGGGCGCCCAGAGTTGGGGCGGAGCGCCCAAGCCTAGGCATCTTCAGGCGGAGCGCCTGGATGACTGGGCTGCTCCCCTTGCACTTTGAGCACTCGGAACGACTTGCAATCGCTTCCTTCTTCTAGCCCCTTCCTCACCAAGTGTAGGTGTACCCCTTGGATCTCCCTAGCTTGGCTCCGAGTGAAGGGTCTCGTGGTTTGCCCGGCATCACTCAATGGACTAGTGCCAATTAAGTAGGAAGTTACTTAGATAAACACTAGTTAAAAGTTAAGTAAACAAAGAAACAAGAAAACCTAGGAAAAACTACCCAATTCCACCCCTTCTGGTACTAGGCGGAGCGCCCAGTGAGAGTGGGCGGAGCATCTGAAAAGACCACCAGTGAGGGTGGCCAGGCGGAGCGCCTGAACCTCGGGCCTCTGCTCTTCCAACTCGGATTTTCTTCAATTTCAAACCAATTTTTGGGTCGATTCCAACGTGTTTTGCACAAATCCAAGGTACCCAAAGATGTGTATTGCTATATTCTTCAAAACCCAATGATTTTCACCCCCAAACAACCAACAATCAAAGCACAATCATCAATCAAAGATTCAACAAGGGTTTTTCAAAAAGGGTTTCAAAGTGGGTTTGATTTCTTTTAACTTGATGTTAGTTAACTCCAAATCTCACGAAATTTGTTTCAAATTCTTTGTTTTTCAATGTAGTACAAACCCCTATAATCAAATCAACAATCAACAACCAATTAACCTAAGAATCAATCAAAAGTCATCAAGAACAAGGGTTTAACAATTTTGGGGTTTTCAAATTTTCAAATTTCGTAATTCCAATCCAAACCACGTGTTTTTGGTATCAAAACGATGGGTTTTCAATAAGGATCAATCTCCAGTAACACCCATAACAAGAATCAAACACACCAAGAAGTTATGACCAATTTTTGAATTTTCACTTTTTCTATTTTTTTGTATTTTTCTTCTTTCAATAACTTCAACAACAAGAAAACTAAAAGAAAAGACACTAGGCTCGATGAACCAAGGGTCGAGGCTTTGTAGAAACAAAACCTGAGCCTTGCTCTGATACCAAACTGATGCAGGATAAAAGTAAACGCGGAAAAGTAAAGATCAAAGCGAGATGTGGCTCGAACGAATAACCCAAGTAGCACCGAAGAACTAGTTTCGATACACCCTGGGAGATTGTCAAGGAACACCTACACTAGGCAACAACCCTCGAGTTACACCCGGAACCCGCAAGTAGAATGATCGGGGAGGGGTTGATGTTCATCTAGAATCCACTAGAAGAAAACAAGTCCCAAACAAGGTTGGTTCATTAACCCAAGAGTTCAACTCTTACAAAATTCATCATTCATAAGTAACAAGCTAAATAATGAAATAGGCTAGGCTAAGCTATTTATAGAGGTTTCTAAGCTTGAAGTAAAAGGTCTATAATACCCACAAGCTAGGCTTTAAGCTAAAAGACCATACAAGGCCAAAATAGTAAAAGGACACCAAAAATCTCGGGTGTCTAGCGTTTGGGCGGAGCGCCTCAACTTTTGATTAGTGAGCTGGGCTGGGCGAACCGCCTGGACATTGGGCGGAGCGCCTGGCTCCTGTTGGTCTTGGGCGGGGCGCCTGCTTTGCTTAGGTGGGGCGCCTGGCCTGGGGCCTTCTTGACGCGTCTTCAATTCACCTCCAACGCTCTTGACTTCTAGTCCTTTACACCCTTCAAGCTTGGCACATGTTGGAAAGTGTCTTGGCTCGATTTGCCCCGCATCACTCTTAGTGTGAGTATGAGAGCTTTTAAGAAGGGGAGTGGGGGTATTTGATGCTAATTGTAAATTGAACTACTTTGCCTATCTCATACCACATGTTGACCACACTTTGAGAATTGAGCATGCCGAACCCATTGTGCCACATTGTGCCAGTATTGCATTGAAGGTTTGGTGTATTTGTAATGAGCTTAGGGATCGTAGGATTATTCATAAATTGATCTTACATATTCTATGTCCTATTGATCTTTTTGTTCGTTTTTGTGTTGAGTGCATTTCTTTACTTATCGTTTCCTTGGGAGACATGAGCTTTTTTTCATTATCATTGATACTTGACTTTACCATAAGAGTGTGTTTTACACACTATTTGCACTAACCTACTTTCGGAGTAGGAGTTTTTTGTTTTGCTTGTCGTTGCTTGTAGGCCCTAGTATCTATGCTAAGGCAAAGGAGAACTTGGAAGAAGCCTATTCCAAAGAGGCGTTCAAGAAGAACAATGGAGGAGAGCATTGGACAACCCGAGGAGGTGAAGATGCCATGAAAGATGACGCCTTGATTTCGAGGATGAAATATTCTCAAGAAGGGGAGGATGATGCGGGGAAAATCGAGCCTAAAACACTTACCATCAAGAGCCGGAATTGGAGGATGCAAAGGACGAGAGACCAAGAGCTATGGAGAAGAGTTGAAGGCACATACCAAAGGTTTGACGAAGGGTGGAGTGACCAAGGCCAAGAAAGAGCATCACAAGGCCAATGAGGAGTGCACCAAGGCAGCTCAGAAAGAGGCGGACCACCCACTCAAGTCCCAACTCTCAAGATCTCAAGGAGGCGGACCGCCCACCCTGCAAAGGCAGACCGCCCACCCTCCATTGATTCCCAACATGCTACAAAGAGGCGGGGCGCCTAGTTCCAAGGGGCAGACCGCCCACTACTGTTTTGCCTAGACAGGAATTCTACTTATTTTGCTATGTATTTCCAACTATAGCCCTATGTGGCTTCTATTGTTTTAACCCACTTTGGGGGTATTTAGGACATTTCATTATGCATTGTAGAAGACTATAAAAGTTTTTCCTTAGGCTTTCATTTCATTCACACAACTTTGAATATAGAATGATGAACATTTTGAGTGAATCTCAATGAAGAACCCGTGAGCGGACATGATTTCACTTGGTCGAATCCAAGTTGAACATCGGACCTCTTTGATCATTCTATTTGCAAGAGCCACGTGCCTCCTGAGGGTAGTTGCGTAGTATAGGTGATCTTTGACTTCACCCGGGGTGTATCGAGACAAGTTCTTCGGTGCTACTTAGGTAAATGTTTCAAGCCTCGTCTTGCTTTTTATCTCGATATCTTGTTAGATATCTCCTTATCTTGTTTTCGCTTCCGCATCTTTCGTATCGTATTTGCTTCCTCTATTTTTTCTCTTATCAGAAAAGGAAATTAGGATTTTGCCTAGCTATGCTATGTTTGGTAGCATTTCTAAAAATATTGCTACGTTTGGAAAAATGGTAAAATTTTACTATGTTTTTAAAATAAATTACATAGAATGACATTAGGGGTATTTTTTCAATAACAAAAGCAATCAAGGCAATTGTAGACATGAATTTCAATTATAACTCCCTTTTTTACTTTGTTACCATCAACACTCATACTTTTCAAATTAAGCAAATCACATAAGATTTGACCTAAATTATGTTTAAAATAGTAAAAGTCCATGGAAAGAGTGCAAATAAATTGAAATATTGCTAACTTGTCAGTGACCCATGAATAAGGTGCGAAAATAACTTTCTGGCACAAGTTTAGATGTCAAGTTATGAGCAATGAAGGGCATGGCATGTGAGCAAATGAATGTGAGTCGTCCAAATAGAGGGATTTTAATATATTAGTTTAGAAAAAGGGAAGCTCCAACTGTCAAAATCTCGTGAAAGGTTAGCAACCAGTCACTTGCTATTCAATTGCTTTGGTCACACTAAAAGACGAATACTCACTGCTTCTACTCACAAGCTTGAAAAGATTGAAACTACTGTATTAATAGGATATTTTAGTGTCAATAAATCTCCGTAAAAATTGTTTAACTTTTAGCTGTTGTAGTCAGAACTTGGACACTGGCTGACAGACTTTAAATGAATTTCTTAACAAATCGCTAGGAATATAATTTAAAAAAGTTCCTATCAGATCCTGATGGATCGCCATAATGTGCTAAAATAAACACTATCAAGTATAGTTCTTATAATAATTTTATTTTTATTAATATATTTTCGAGTTTGAGAATTTTATTACTATGTACTATAAAGAGTAGTTTTCCTAGATTGTATCTCTGCTTAAAGAATGTGATTTTCCTCTATATATCTTTTTAATGTTTGTGATAGAGTATACATGATAAACGAAAGTTATCATATATATTAGGTAATTTTAAAATTATTTATGGTAGAATTTATATTTTAAATCAACGGAGTTCCTTTTTTCCTTTAAATTTTGTTCCCTCGTGTAATAACTCTTCATTGCCTTGTATGTAAGTCTCTCCTATTAATAAATGTCCAGAATATATAGTCCCTTCACAGCTTTATAACACGTTGCTATGTCTTTATAAATTCACTAACTCTTGACAGGATGAGGTATTCAATTAGGAGAAGAAGTATGTTGATTGTAAATGTTTGAAGAATTAAGAGTTTTACTTAAATAGTAGCGGTAGGAGTTCAATATTCTCAGTTAGATATGTATGCTTCATGATATATGTTCATGCTCTCTTTTTTCTAAATATTTTCAGAATTTAGATTAGCTGTATTTTGGATGTGGTTAAAAAATTTGGATTTACAGTGAATTATTTGTAATTTGATCAAAATCAATGGTGTAACCAGAGATAGTATTGGAGTCTGATAATTAATGCTACAATGTTTTCAAGCCTGTAAGCTTTTGAGTACATTTATATATTATGTTGTTAATTCAGTTGGTAGGCTGCTCCAAGAGTGGCTATATTGTCAACTAAGAACACTACAGTTGCTATTTGATTGGTAAGGTGTTAAAAAATTGGCTATTTTGAATCACAAATGCTAAAAGTGGCTACTTGATTGAGACAAAAAAAAAAAATAAAAAAATAACTATATTGCATCCCTAAAAGTGGTTATTCACGAATCCATAGGTACTGAACTCCAAGCAGCTCTCAGTGGTATTATAGCTAGGTACGACAGCCTGTACCAACACAGGAGCAAATCCAACATAGAGTTTCATTCTTCTATGTTTTGAATGTGATTCATCCTAATTATTTACCGCTTATTTTTTGTTTACGCGATTGCTATTTTGATTAATTTCTCTAATTTTTTTTATCAGCTGTGACAAATATTTAAACTATTAGTATATAATATATACATAGACGTTTATCTTTTAAAAATTGCTGTTGCTTAAATATAGGAATCTTTTCCAATGAGTCCTACGACCGAGGTTCAAGTAATAGGCGTAAAACTGGTCCTGCAAAACCAAGTGGCCACTTTAGGGTCGCTAATTGAATATATAAACTATTTTGCATAGCTTGCCAACTAAATACCCACTTTTATGTTTATTTGATGAAAATGTAATAACAATGCTATAATTTATAGATTTGAATACGGCTCCTTGATTTGCATCGATTTGTTGCCGCTGGTTATGCTTCAATTTATAGCTTTGAATGTGTAGCCTCTTGATCTGCATACGGTGTAAAGAGTGACTACAGTTCCAATCAGTAACCGTAAAATTGCCAAATCAATATAATATAATATATGTAAAATGGCTATTTAGTCAACTAAAATGCAAAAAGTGGCTGTTTTAGCAAATTAGTATATTATACTATATGCATAAATTGGCTACCTAATCAACTGAAATAACAAAAGTGGCTGTTTTTGAAAATTAGGGCACGCAACCATAGGGAGCACGACCCCAAGCTGCTCCCTTTCACCTTTGTAGTAATAAAATAAAAAATCTCTTGATATTTTTTTGGAGTAATTTTCTCAACCCCACATCCTCATTCCTTGATATCCCCATCTTCTTCATAAATCTTTACTTCATTCATACTCTGCACAACTGGATACTTCATTCGACTAAAGGTAACAATTGAATTGGGTCTAGACTCTCCGTTTTGTTCTGATACTTATGGCTTAATGTAGACTTTAATTTGGAAGCTGTTGAATGTTCAGGTTTTCCACTTGGTTTAATGATGGTGAATTTGGGGAAGAAGCCTCTTAAGTCAAGGAAGGTGAGTTTCAGAATCCCATATTATACTGAGTGGGGCCAGCACCTTCTTGTATGCGGGTCAGATGCGTTGCTTGGTTCATGGAATGTGAAAAAGGGCCTATTATTGAAACCTTCTCACCAAGGGGAAGCACTCATATGGTCTGCAACCATTCCGGTTCCTCCCGGATTCCAATGTGACTATAGTTACTATGTGGTCGATGATTCAAGAAATATCCTGCGATCGGAGGTCGGCAAGAAAAGGAAACTGTTGCTGCCTCATGGCCTTGAGGATGGGCACTTGTTAGAATTTCATGATCTTTGGCAGGTCCTAATTCTTTCACATTGTGTTTTCTAAATCCTACACCACTTAGCTTGGATGAACTTAAATAAATTCAGGCACTTTTAACTTATTCTATTATTCACAATCTTCTGCGCTCTTTAACTTATCATTCTGGACGAGTTCTATTTGAAAATTTCTGATTAATTTATTCTCTTCTTATTCGGGGTTGTTTCGTTGATTATATATATATATATATATTTTATTTTTTTTTCATTTTGACCAATATCTTTCCTGTATTTGTCTAAAACAGTAGTACTAAAATATGGCAGACAGGATAGGAAGTTAACATCTCTTTCATCTGCTATTTTTAGTTTAAATGGCATCTGAAATCTTCTTTCGCCATATAAATCTAATTTTCTATGTTCTATTCCACCAATTTCATTAATTTGAATCTTGGCCTATGCGCACCGGTTAAAATATGTGGGAGATAACATATATTGTTCGTGATAAGTGTTGTTGAGTAATTTGACACGCATGAGTTTCTTGTTTTCTTAAGAAAAAATATAGTATACTTGTAAAATTTTTAAAGGTCTAGATGAATATAAGTAAGATGTTCAAGAGTATCTGTATTATTTATCCAAATGGCTCTAGCTTAATTCCTTCGAATGCTAGTACTTCAACAGATTCTGAAAGAAATATAATACTGTACATGACAAATCTAAGAATGAAATATCATTGACCTAAATATGTACTGTTACAATTTCTGGCCAAAGGGGGACGAGCATAAGTGGGCCTAAAATAGCACAAGTATTGTGAGTAATTTCATATCTTCTAGTATATCTCTTCTTTGAAATATTGCATCTTTCAGGCATGGTTTGGCATCAACTTCCACTTCAGGGAAAAAAAAAACTAGAATTTCAACTTCTATGATCTAATTCAGACTTTTTGCTTCAGCAACTTAAGTTCTTCCTTTTGTTGCAGACTGGTGCTGACAATATCCCTTTTACAAGTGCATTCAAGGATGTCATCTTTAGGAGAAATTTGAGTTTGGGTGTTGAAAGGGCGCTGGGGATCACTCAGAATAAGTTGGACCAGGATGGTAATTTCTCTCTGTCAAAGAATTCTCTAGTCATGAAATTTTTTTAGTTGCGATGTGCTTTCTAATATAACTGCTGAAACAGGTTCAGTTATTTTGCAATTCAGAATCAGCTGCCCCTATTTCGAAGAAGGAACATCTGTAAGATCTTTTTCGACTGAACAACCTTCACTTTTTTTTTTTTTTCAAAAACTTTTATGCATGTGTTTTCTTTCTATCGTTGCAATCCATCTTGGAGTCAGACCTAACATACATGTTATCCTGTAGATTTATGTGATTGGTAGCTCGTTAAAACTTGGGCAATGGAAGATTCAGGAAGGCCTTAAGCTCACGTATGCAGGCAATTCATTTTGGCAGGCAGATTGCGTTATGGGGAAAGATGACTTTCCTTTAAAATATCCTTTGCCTGGCTGACTTATAGGATAAAGACAGTTCCTTTTATCATAAACTTGATATTATTTTCTTTTCCTTGGTCGCTTTCATCCTTAATGCTTTAAACATACAAGTACTGTAAATACGGTAAGGCTGGAACCTCAGTAGAATGTGGTGCAAGTCGAGAGCTCTCTATTGATATCACAACCGCTGAATCCAGATATATAGTTCTTTCAGATGGCTTAATGCGTGTAAGTCAGCTAGAATATATTATTGCTGGACTACTATACTTCTCAGACTGATAGTGTATAAGCTGAAAAGAATGATTTCAACTTTTGTTATTATTAGGAAATGCCTTGGAGGGGTGCTGGTGTCGCAGTACCCATGTTTTCTGTACGATCAGAGGCTGATCTTGGAGTCGGGGAGTTTCTTGACCTGAAGTTACTTGTAGATTGGGCTGTTGAATCTGGCTTTCATTTGGTTCAGCTTTTGCCCATCAATGATACATCAGTCCACTGTATGTGGTGGGATTCGTATCCATACAGGTAATTTTCTTTGTCGAAGATTTAGAATTGGAGCTTCAATTCATCATGTAGATCAGATTCATGCCATTTTTATATCAACAACAATGAAGTGAGTGATGAGAAATTATTGTTTTTCCAGCTTTAGTGCTTTGAACTCTGCTCTCTTCCGGAATAAGTTTTTACTTTTGAAAGATCAGGAGAAAATATTTTCTATTAATTGATTGAATAAGAACTGGACCAAGAGTCCCGAAATTATTCAAAAAAGATAGAAATCCTCTGGCTCAATGCTATTCCTAAAAGGAATATTCTATTTTTACTTTTTCCTAAAATATATACACCAACATCTTCTCACGATTATACGGATCTGATGATATCAGAATTTTTTTCTTCAATCTCTACATTCCCCTCAAGAAAGATCAATTACATTAGCCGGTGGTTTATGTGCAAGAGCTTGGGAGAAGATGTTGACCATTTACACGTTCATTGTGTTCAGTAACATCGAGATTATAGCGGGAATTTTTAGGTGGTTTGGCATATGTTGGGTGATGCTAGGCACATTGAAAGAGGTTATCTGGAGTTGGAGTGGTGGTAGAACGTGGAGAAGTAAGGCTTGGAAGTTTGTGCGCTTGCACTTATGTGGGTCGTGGAGGGGAAAAGGAATGGGAAAGCTTGTGAGGGAAAAGAAACCAAATTTATTCAACTAAGAGGTAGGCAACATGTTATCCATCAGTTTTTTGGTGCACTCACAGGATTCCAATTTTGTAGAGAAGATTGGGCGACGTTTGTAGAGAACTATCTCTTTTTGTAGGTTTTCTACTTTTTCATATGTACTTCTAGGTTTTTTTTTTTTGTCCAAACATTAATAAAATTATTACTTAATTAAAAAAAAGGGCTTGTTGTTTCAAGGGAATGGACGGATAGATGAAGATGTGACTCATAGAATGAAAATTGAATGGTTGAAGTGGAGAAGTGCTAATGGGGTGTTATGAGATAAAAGGATGCTTATCAAAGTGAAAGGTAAGTTTTACGGATCAGTTATAAGACCAACAATGTTTTATAGTAGTGAATGTTAGGCCACTAACCAATACATCCTCAAGATGTTTATTGCAAAGATGCAGATGCTAAGATGCATGTGAGTTCATATAAGATTGGATAAAATTAGACCACACTCGGCAGAAGGGAAAAAATTAGAAATGGCCACACTCGGCAGAAGGGACGCAGTAGACCTAAGATCAATTGGAAGGAAGTTGTCTCGAAAGACCAACAATTCCTTGGAATCAGTGTAAACTTAGCTAAATATAAGACACATGTAAGAAAAAGGATCTACATAGGTGATATCTACTACTTAGGGAATAATTTTAAGTCTTGTCAATACATTGATTTTGACATATTAGTATTTGATCTTATCATAAAATTTATATGCAGGTAAAATTTATAAGCAATAGAATATTATTTACTCCCTCTGTCCCATTTTGTTTGTCATACTTTCCTTATTAGTCTGTCACAAAAAGATTGTCATATTTCTAATTTTGGAAACAAGTCAACTTCAAACTTACTTTTTGACTCATTTATAGCCACACAAGAATCTATGGCTTATTTTAGACCACAAATTCCAAAAGTCTTCCCTTCTTTATTAAATTTTGTGCCAAGTCAAAGTACGACAAACAAAATGGGACGGAGAGAGTATTATATTATTATTTTTATTATTACTATAATTATATATTTGACTTATTTTGCACTTTTGTTATTTGGTATCATGATGACAAAAGTTGAGTTTAAATGGAGAAATGTGGTCATGACGATTCATAAAGCTGACCCCAACTTGTTTCAGATTGAGGCGTAGTTGTTGGATTTAGCTCTACTACTTTTATTAGAAAGGCTAAGTTGTAAATAGTTAGGATTAGCATAGTAGTCCCACATTGGAAAAACATGTATAGTAGTTATAAATAGGTTTCATTGACACACACCCTTTTTGAGATTCATTAATATATTCTCATAGTATTTCACATGGTATCAGAGCCAGACCCACCCCAATTCATTGTTACTGATGTTGGGCCCCCACATTATATTGTCCACGCACCAGATATCCAGTCCTGGGCATGAGCGGAGGTGTTGGTATCCCAATAGATGGGGTAAGGGTTCTAGGACTCCTTATATGGCTTGGGCAATCCTCCTCCATTTGAGCTAGCTTTTGGGGTTGAGTTAGGCCCAACGTCCATTTTCTTTAACAGTGATCTTACGGAGGAGGTTTATATGGAGCAACCACCTGGTTTTGTTGCTCAGCGGGAGTCTCGTGGTCTTGTATGTCGATTCCGTCAGTCACTCTTTGGTTTAAAACAGTCTCCTCGAGCCTGGTTTGGTAAGTTTAGTACAGTTGTTTAGAAGTTTGGCATGACTCGTGGTAAAGCTGATTACTCTGTTTTATCGCATTCTGCTCCAAATCTATGTATTTATTTAGTGGTCTATGTTGATGATATTGTTATCACTAGCAATGATCATAATGGTATCACTAGATTGAAGCAGCATCTCTTTAGGCACTTCCAGACTAAGGATCTAGGTAGGTTGAAGTACTTTCTGGGTATTGAGGTTGCTCAGTCTAAGTCAGATATTGTTATATCACAAAGGAAGTAGACATTCTTGAAGAGACAGGAATGAAAGTTTATAGGCATGTTGATACTCCTATGGATTCGAATGATAAGCTTATGCCAAGACAAGGGGAGCTTCTTTTTGATCATGTAAGATACAAGCGATTGGTTGGTAAGTTAAACTACTTCACAGTGACTCGACTCGACTCGACTTGACATTTCCTTTCCTGTGAGTGTGGTAAGTCAATTTATGGACTCTCCGTGTAATAGTCACTGGGATGCAGTTGTTCGCATTCTTCGGTATATTAAATCATCTCCAGGCAAAGGATTGCTCTTCAAGGATCGAGACCATGAACGAATTGTTGGATATACAGATGCTGATTGGCAGGGTGTCCCTATGATAGACATTCTACGTCTGGTTATTGTGTTCTTGTGGAAGGTAATTTGGTGTCCTGGAAAAGCAAGAAAGAAAATGTGGTTGCCCGATCTAGTGCAGAATCAGACTATCGTGCAATGGCGGTAGCTACTTGTAAACTAATTTGGATCAAGCAGTTGCTCAGAGAGTTGCAGTTTGGAGAATTCAATCATATGGAACTTGTGCGTGATAATCAAGCTGCTTTTCATATTGCGTCAAATCCAGTGTTCCATGAGAGGACTAAGCAAATTGAGATTGATTCGGGGGACATTGTTACAAAATTTGTGAAGTCATATGATCAGCTTGCAGATATTTTCACTAAGTCCCTTACTGGTCCACGTATTGGTTATATTTGTAACAAGCTCGGTACATATAACTTGTATGCACCAGCTTGAGGGGGAGTATTAAAATGTCTAAGTTGTATATAAGTAGGGTTGTCATTCCTGTCCTACATTAGGAAAACGTATGTAGTGTATTGATGCGGGGCATACCTCAAGGCCGTTCACTAGGAGTCAAGCCAAGTTGATTCAAGACACCCATCTTCACTTGACTTGGAGGGACATGGATGGAGGCTCCGAGAATAGCTTGAAGATCATGCTTTTGAGTGCTATGGATGGGGGATCACTTAGTCCACTTGGAGAGGCATCCGGGGCACGTTTGGAGGCAAATCAAGAAGCCAAAGGAACGGGCGGACCGCCTACCCAACTAGGCGGACCGCCTACTTTTGAGCAACTCTCTGGAAAGTGCCCAGGCGCACCGCCTCTGCAAGATGGGCGGACCGCCTAGTTCAAGTAGGCCGGGCGCCTAGTGCTAGTAGGCCGGGCACCTAGTACTAGTAGGCCGGGCGCCTACTTTGTTGAAAGGTTGCGGGACTCTTAGTTTTTATGCTATGTTTTGACAACTATAGCCCTACGTGGCCTTTATTGTTTTAACCCACTTTAGGGGTATTTTGGAGCTTTTACTATGTGTAAGTGAAGTCTATAAATACTTCACATAACCTCTTCAAATCTTAGCTTACCTTTGAATCTTATGAATGAAGAATATAGTTTATCTCTTTTATGAAGAAACCCTTTCTTGGTTGCTTGAATTCACTAGCGGATCCTAGTTGAGTCTTGAACCAACACCCGATCATTCTACTTGCGAGTCTCGGTGCGACTCGAGGGTGGTTGCATAGTGTAGGTCCTTCTAGACGCCGATTCGAGGGTATCTCGGGACTAGTTCCCCGGGGTTACTTCGAAGAGAGTTCGAGAAGTGTCTCGCTCTCCTATCGTTCTTTGTTTGTCGTATCGATCCTTATCATCTTAGTATCAGAGCAAGGCTCGGGTTTTGTTCCTACAAACCCCCGACCCTTGATTCTTCGTGCCTAGGTTAGTTTCGATATTAGGTTCTTGTTTGTTGTTGAAGAAAAAGAAGAAAAACACAAAAAAATATGATCATGGATTTTCGGTTTGTTAGACCCGTTGTGTGAATGTTATTGGGGTTTGTTCTTTATTGGAAACCCGTTCTTTTGGTACCCTAAACACCCAATTTGAAGTTGAAACCCTAGAATTGAAATTTTGAAACCCTTTGAAAATTTGAAAACTTGAAACCCTAAGCTTGAAATTGGTGAACATGGTAGATTACTTGTTTTTTTATTAGGGTTTGATAAAAGTTGTTGGGGTTGGTTCTTAGTGATTGAAACAACATTGGGGTACCTCTGAATTGCTAAAACAACGTGAAAATTGTTGAATTTTTGGGTGCAAAACCAAGAAAATCGTGTTTGAAACTGTGCTGAAGTTTGCAGGGGGCGGAGCGCCTAGTATAAGGGGCGGACCGCCTCTTTTTGTTGAGCTCTCTGGATTTTGCACTAGGCGGGGGGCGCCTAGTTGAGAGGGCGGACCACCTACTCTCTTTTGCAGAGATCTCAGGCGGACCACCTACTGAAAACAGGTGGGGCGCCTACTTCTATGAGGCGTGGTTTCGGGTAGTTTCTCGTTGGATCTCTTATTTCTTTGATTGCATTGCATCTAGCTAGTACTTCTTTGAGTAATCTTACCTACTTGAATTGTGCTAGCCCTTCTAAGCTATTAGGAAACTCAAGCCTAGACGGGAGACTAAAATTCAAAGAAGACTCGTAGTCTCATTTGGCTCAAGTCCGCACTTAAAGAGCTTATCATTCCAATAGAGTCATATCAACTCCACTCACCCCGGAGTGCATTTGGCTTTTGAGTGAGTGATTAAGTTGAGGTTTATTATTCAACTTAGTGAAGTTTTGGATTCAAGCAAGAGTGAAATAGCCACCACCACTAAACGAGTGATCCGAGTGAAACACTTGTGAGGGAATGGGTGAGGTTGTTTTACTAACGTTTGTTTCTTGTGTAGGCACAATGTCCACCGAAGGAGAAGATTTTGCTAAGAGTGCCCTTGCTACTATCCTTGCCAAATTGGATAGTATGAACTTGAGGATTGAAAACCTTGAGAGGGTATCATCAAGTGCCCTAGTTGAGCAAGGGACTTCTAATGTCCAATCGGAGAAAGGGATCCCGAGTGTCCAAGTTGAGAAAGGGGCCGTGAGTGCCCAAGTTGAGGCAGGAGAAGGCACAAGTAGTCCGACCTTTACCCCGGAACAAGTTGCGGAGTTGCTTCATCACCAACAACGGGTAAGGGAGGATCGTGATCGAATTGACCTATTGTTGGGCAATACCCAACGAGTGAATATTCCAAACCTTATGGGCAATCCCCAAAGGAATGCTCCACTTCCCGGACCAATCCGAAATGTTCAAGCTCTTGAGCAAGTTGCACAAGCTCAAGAAGGAGAGGAGGATGATTATGGTGATGGTGGGTATGAAGCTCATTATCAATTTTGGGGTCGGAATGTGGATAGGGGTCGAGGCCGAGGTCGAGGGCCACCCCATGGGTACTTTGGAGGGAATGCTAGGAGGGATCTTGGTGGATATGGGGATCACTTGGGAGGCCAACCGGAGCCTTTCCAAGGGGGTCGTGAAAACAACAACAATCTTAATAGTGTGAAGCTCACTATTCTTTCTTTCAAAAGAAGTTGTGACCCGTCGGAGTACCTTGATTGGAAGTTGTCTATGGAGCGTATATTTGACACCAATGATATGCCCGAAGTGAAGAAGACCAAGTATGCTATCTCTTCCTTTGAATCCTTTGCTTCTACTTGGTGGGAGTCGGTGAAGAGGAATAGAAGGAGGACGGGAATGGCTATTAATCTTACTTGGGAAGACTTGATCCGTGTGATGGATGAAAAGTACTTGACTAACCAATACCGAGTGGAGCAACAAAAACGTCTCTACGAGTTGAAGCAAGGTTCCAAATCGGTGGGGGAGTACTTCAATGAGTTTGAACAAGTCCGGATGACTCTAGACTTGGATGAGGAGGATAATGAGACGGCCATGATCCGTTTCAAAGGGGGCTTAAACCGAGACATAGCTTCACTTTTGAAGTTTCACAAGTACAATGATCACTACAAGCTATGTGAAGATGCGGTTGAAGCCGAGAAGTGGCTCAAAGAGGAGAAATCCCTTCGCTACAAGAATAGTACTACTACTCCATTGAGCAAGCCAAAGGAGAGGAAGACTCCTACAACAAATGCCAAATTCCCAAATGCAAGTGGTGCAAGTGCTAGTAAGGATGTGAAGAAGCCTTATGAGAAGGCTACACAACATGTGGGAGGTAACTCTCGTACTCACTTGAGTAATCCAATCTCTACTTCTACTCGATGCTTCAAGTGTAGGGGTTATGGCCATATCTCCAAAGATTGCCCTACCCGAAAAACTATTGTTCTTGTGGGTGACTTGGTCTATGAACAAGATAGTGAACCCGAGGAAGAAGAGGGAGTAGAGGATGATGAGGAGGGTGATGATGGGGAGGTTGCCATGGAGGAAGATGATGATGCCCATGCCTTCCTTGTTGTGAGCAGGAGTTTAGGAGCCATGTTTATGGAGGATGTTGAGACTCTACAAAGGGAGAACCTCTTCCATTCTAAATGCCTCGTGGTCTCCTTTGTTCTATGATCATTGACTCGGGGAGTTGTGCTAATATCATTAGCCAAACACTAGTTGCCCAATTGAAAATACCCACCCTAAAATACCCAAATCCTTACCGTTTGCAATGGCTAAGTGAGTGTGGTGAGTTGAAGGTGGTCAAACAATGTATGATGAAGTTCAAGATTGGGAACTATGTGGATGAACACATGTTCGATGTTGTGCCTATGCAAGCATGCCACCTTCTCTTTAGGAGGCCATGGCAATTTGATCGACGTGTGGTTCATAATGGCCATGCCAACACCTATACGGTGACGCATGAGGGGAAAAAGTTCGTGCTCCAACCCTTAACTCCCAAACAAGTGAGCGATGATTACAAGCGGATGAGGGAGTTAAGAGAAGCGGCAAAGGCTAAGTCGGTAGTTGAGACTAGCCATTTGTCCAAAGGCTTGGTGGCAATCCTACTATCTTCTACCGGTAGCATATGTGCCATGATGCAACCGTGCGAGGTCCTAAAAGGAAATGATGGCAACAAACTACTCATATGCCTAGTGCACAAAGGTATGGTTCTTGCCTCCGATCTTGATTTTTCTACTAACCCTTTGCCTAGTGTGTTTGAGAATGTTTTGAAGGATTTTGGTGACATGTTCACGGATGAGATGCCGGATGGATTACCTCCCTTGAGGGGTATTGAGCACCAAATCGACTTTGTCCCGGGATCTCAAATCCCAAACAAGCCGGCTTATAGGAGCAATCCGGAGGACACAAGAGAATTGCAAAAGCAAGTTGATGACTTGCTCACTAAAGGCTTGGTGAGGAAAAGCTTGAGTCCTTGTGCCGTACCCGTGATCCTTGTCCCCAAAAAGGATGACACTTGGAGAATGTGTGTTGATTGTCGGGCCGTGAACAAAATAACGGTAAAGTACCGTCATCCCATTCCCCGACCTGATGATATGTTAGATGAACTAAGTGGTTCATGTGTTTTTAGCAAAATAGACCTTAGGTCCGGCTACCATCAAATCCGGATGAAACCCGGAGATGAGTGGAAAACCGCATTCAAGACCAAATTTGGTCTCTATGAATGGTTGGTGATGCCCTTTGGGCTCTCCAATGCACCTAGTACCTTCATGAGGCTAATGAACCATGTTCTAAAGCCATTCATCAACAAGTTTGTGGTCGTCTACTTTGACGATATATTGATCTATAGTAAATCAATAGGCGAACATGTTGATCACCTTAGGCAAGTGCTTGAAGTGTTGAGAGCCGAAAAGCTCTATGCTAATTTTAAAAAGTGTGCCTTTGGTGTTGAGAAGGTAGTCTTTCTTGGGTTTGTTGTGAGTGCCCAAGGAGTGGAAGTGGATGAGTCTAAGGTAGAGGCCATACGTGATTGGCCTACTCCTACTACCGTGACTCAAGTAAGGAGCTTTCATGGTCTTGCTAGTTTTTATAGACGCTTTGTGAAAGACTTTAGCTCCATTGCCGCTCCACTCACCGAATTGGTGAAGAATGACAAACCTTTTGTTTGGGGAGAGCCTCAAGAGAAGGTCTTCCAAGAATTGAAAGGTAGGTTGAGTACCGCCCATCTATTGCAATTGCCCGACTTCGGAAAGGCATTTGAGGTTGAGTGTGATGCCTCGGGGGTGGGAATTGGTGGTGTTCTAATGCAAGATGGGAAACCCATCGCCTACTTTAGTGAGAAATTGAAGGGTGCATCTTTGAACTACTCTACGTATGACAAAGAGATGTAGGCCTTGGTGAGAGCTCTTGCTCATTGGCAACACTACCTTTGGCCTAGAGAGTTTGTGATCAAGAGTGACCATGAGTCACTCAAGCATCTTAGAGGCCAAGAGAAATTGAACAAGCGTCATGCCAAGTGGGTAGAGTTCATTGAGTCTTTTCTCTGTGTTATCCAATACAAGAAAGGGAAAGACAATGTTGTGGCGGATGTACTCTCTCGGAAGTTTGCTCTAGCCACCACCCTAGTCTCCAAGCTCATGGGTTTTGAGAGCATTAAGTTTCGCTCATGACCCTAAGCTGAAGAGCATCCACGAAGCTCTTGAAAAGGGAGAAAGGGTTGAAAAATACCAATGGGTTAATGGCTATATCTTTAAAAATGGTAAAGTGTGTGTTCCCGAGTCCTCTTGGAGAGAATTGTTGATTCGTGAGGCTCATTGTGGAGGCTTGATGGGACACTCTGGGAGGAACAAGACCTTGGCCATTCTCATGGAACAATTCCATTGGCCAAAGATGGGGGTCCAAGTTGAAAAGCTTTGCAAATATTGCCTTGAGTGCAAGCATGCTAAATCTAAAGCTAATCCCCATGGTTTGTATACTCCTCTCCCCGTGCCTACTAGTCCGTGGGTTGATATATCAATGGATTTTGTGATGGGCTTGCCACGGTCTAGGGGGAGCCATGATAGCATTTATGTTGTCGTGGATAGGTTTTCCAAAATGGCTCGGTTCATTCCATGTAAAAAATGTGATGATGCACAACATGTTGCTACTTTGTTTATTGATAATGTTTTGAAGTTGCATGGTGTGCCTCAAACCATAGTGAGTGATAGGGACACCAAGTTCCTAAGCCACTTTTGGAGGAGTTTGTGGGGTGCTCTTGGCACCAAGCTCCTGTTTTCTACGTCCCACCAACCACAAACGGATGGGCAAACCGAGGCGGTAAACCGGACTTTGGGTGCTCTTCTTAGGGCCATGACCCGAGGTAAGGCCGGGGCGTGGATTGATAAATTGCCTTTTATGGAGTTTGCCTACAATCGTACTTTGCATAGCTTGATTGGCATGACTCCATTTGAATGTGTGTATGGTTTTAACCCCTTGATTCCCCTTGATCTAACCCCTTTGCCAAGGGAAATGGTTGCTAATTTTGAAGGAAAAAGCCGAGCAAAGGCTATGATTGAACTTCATGCTAGAGCCAAGAAGAACTTGGAGGAAGCCTATGCAAAGGTTGCTTCCAAGAAGAACAAGGGAAGGAAGAAGCTTGAGCTCAAAAAGGGAGATTGGGTGTGGGTGCACTTCCGTAATGAAAGGTTCCCGAACCTTAGGAAAGGGAAGTTGGCACCTCATGGAGATGGACCTTTTCAAGTGCTTTCCAAGATCAACAACAATGCCTATGTGATTGATCTACCCGGTAAGTACAATGTGTCAAATACTTTCAATGTGACTGACTTGACCCCTTTTGATGTAGGGGATGATGATGCCGGAGAGGAGGAAGCCATGGTTTCGAGGACGAAACCTTCCCAAGAAGGGGAGGATGATGCGGGGCATACCTCAAGGCCGTTCACTAGGAGTCAAGCCAAGTTGATTCAAGACACCCATCTTCACTTGACTTGGAGGGACATGGATGGAGGCTCCGAGAGTAGCTTGAAGATCATGCTTTTGAGTGCTATGGATGGGGGATCACTTAGTCCACTTGGAGAGGCATCCGGGGCACGTTTGGAGGCAAATCAAGAAGCCACAGGAACGGGCGGACCACCTACCCTACTAGGCGGACCGCCTACTTTTGAGCAACTCTCTGGAAAGTGCCCAGGCGCACCGCCTCTGCAAGATGGGCGGACAGCCTAGTTCAAGTAGGCTGGGCGCCTAGTGCTAGTAGGCCGGGCGCCTAGTACTAGTAGGCCGGGCGCCTACTTTGTTGAAAGGTTGCAGGACTCTTAGTTTTTATGCTATGTTTTGACAACTATAGCCCTACGTGGCCTTTATTGTTTTAACCCACTTTAGGGGTATTTTGGAGCTTTTACTATGTGTAAGTGAAGTCTATAAATACTTCACATAACCTCTTCAAATCTTAGCTTACCTTTGAATCATATGAATGAAGAATAGAGTTTATCTCTTTTATGAAGAAACCCTTTCTTGGTTGCTTGAATTCACTAGCGGATCCTAGTTGAGTCTTGAACCGACACCCGATCATTCTACTTGCGAGTCGCGGGTGCGACTCGAGGGTGGTTGCATAGTGTAGGTCTTTCTAAACGCCGATTCGAGGGTATCTCGGGACTAGTTCCCCGGGGTTACTTCGAAGGGAGTTCGAGAAGTGTCTCGCTCTCCTATCGTTCTTTGTTTGTCGTATTGATCCTTATCATGTATGATGTATGATAGATATAAATAGAGCTCCTTGTAAACACTATTTTAAGAATATAAGAAATAATATTTTCTTCCCGTGCTTTCTTACAACATCTTTTTTGAAAAAAAAAATCTACAGTAGGTAGCATTTGCCCATAGATGCCAAAACTATTTTTCAAAACAGATTTTGAAGTTAGAGTTGAAAAATTGTATATGAAAGTTAAAGTTGTGTTTGGACATGCGTTTTACTTGAAAAAAGTGAAAGTTTTGTGAGTGGAAATGTTATTCTTTTTGAAAAAATTCAAAAAAATGGTCAAAACCACTTTTTGGTTTTTGAAAAACAATTTTACCAAAAATTTCCGGAAAGTGTCAAGCTTTTATGGGCAAACCATTTTTTCATTTTTTTTTATAAATAAGGTAGACACTTTTCATGGCCAAATGGCCTCTAGATGTAGGAACTAGTTTGAACTCACTGGATATTATCATGAAATGTTCTACCAACAGCGCAAGAGACAGTCTTTTTATCTACCGAACATCCACCATAATTGTGTAATCTCTACTTAAGGGATTGAGCCAAACCTGATAAATCCTCAAAGATTTGAAGCAGTGACTATTAGAAAAATACTTGGTGACAATTTACATAGATCATTGATCAGTAAAAATGGAAACATTGACCTACAGTTTACAGAAATACAGTTCAAGTTTTAAATCGAAGAAGTATATTGTCGGCGATAGCAAACCCGGAATAAATATATCTTAGTCTGCATACAAATACTCCTATTCTTTATAGCTTCATACTAAATGCACCTCCATCATAAGCTGAGTGACAAAGAATAACGCTACAGAGACCTCTATTTGATCCTGCATTTGAAGATTGAGAATTTAGGTCTCATATTTTGATGCAGAAGTGCTCCCATGTTAGGTTGTACAAAAAGGAAAAATTTGATTTAAAATGACTATTTGCATTTCTTGAGTTCCTTTTGGAAGCTTTGTCATGAGATTTCTAACTGCATAAACCATAAGATAACCTTAACAGAATGAATGCTTTGTCTGAGAAAAAGAGAGTGCATGAAATCTTTGCCCTGCCCAAGTTCATTAGATTGGCCAATTTATATACCTGATTTGGTTTCACTTTGTCCCTTTAACCTTATTGCTATTAGGTGAGCTAATGCATTTTTTTTTTTTTTGATCGTTAAAAGAAATTTTATTGAAATCCAGCAATAAAAGTGTGCTGTAAAAATTATATACAGGGGGTAGCATCACTACATGTCATGTAGTGAGCTCAAAAAGTCTATCATGGCCTCGGTATCATTTGCATTTGCCATGTTACACCAAAAAATTAAGAGAGAAATACATCTGCCTTTAACAGTAATTACAGATTCAGATTTGCTTTAAAAAATTCTTGCATTCCTTTCCTTCCATAGGCTCCACCAAACTGCTGCAGGGAGTGTGTTCCAAATCTTCATCTTAACCTTCCCAAGACCTATCCTCGACCAGCAATGCAACAACTCTTCTGTTGTTCTTGGCATTGACCATTGAATCCCCACAATACTCAAAATAAAGTCCCATAACTGTTTGGTGAAGGTGCAATGAATAAAAAGATGGTTGACATCCTCAGTTTGCCTCTCACAGAGTGAACATCTACTGCATATGTTTATACCTCTTTTCTGTAGATTATCATGTGTTAAGCATGCTCCATGTGCCACCACCCATGTGAAACACTCCACCTTCAAAGGAGCTTTGTTTTTCCAAATGCACTGCTAATGCATTTTCTGTTCTTGTTTTAATCTCTTTTATGTACAGGAGTACTAATTTGATTTTATCTGTTTCCTTTCTTGGTTGATGGTGATGCAGCTCACTCTCAGTTTTTGCATTGCACCCTTTATACTTGAGGGTAGAGACAATTTCAGAAGATATTCCAGAGGATATCAAGGTGTTCATTTCAGTCTTTATTATTTTTGCTTATGTGTATAATTCATTACCAATTTTATTGGATGAGCTGAAAAGTGAAAATGCCAGTTTGTTCCTTGGGCTTGACTAGCTATTTCTTTATTATTTGCAGCAAGAGATCAACGAGGCAAGACTTCAGTTGGATAAAAAGGTATTCACAAAATTCTTTGTTTTTGAAGCTGCTTTCGCTGTTTGTGTGGGACAAAGGCATTCCAGGATAGCTTGTTTATCTCAACTGCAGCTTCTACACAATCTCTTTTTGATATAACCAATTCCTGTCATATCACCTTGCGAGAAAGTTTTCTTACAACATAATTCCTCTCCTAAACCTCCTAGACCGCAAGTGATACCATACTAGTATTGCAGTGACTGAATTTGTAGACTACCCCTCTTAAAGATGAAATAGTTCCAGATTATCAAAAAACATCAAACAATTCCATTATGAAGGGTGTACTAGAATGAGAAAAGAACATATGTTGGGAATTAATTTTTTATATTGGGGTTTAAATAGTTTGTAGTTTTGTACGAGAATCCTAAAAAAGAAAGGAAAGCAATTCCAATTATTCCTATTCTCACACCGTAGGGATTCCAATACCTTTCCTACCTATATATACGAGGAAAGGGGTTTTGCCATATTAATAAGTTCCTAATTCTTAATAGTCCCCTTAAGTTGGAGCGTACATATTGTATGCTCCTAACATGCCTCAAATATAGAGTAATCTTTTGGGACTTGAGTTTTAGGAGGAATCTTTAGGACTGGGAGGTGCCAAAGTTTCAAATTTCAATAGATTTGCTCCATAAACAAAGTATGATCTAGGATAGCCATGATGTTTGGAGGTGCAGAGTAGGGAATAATGGAGTCTTTTTGGTTAAGTCTTTTTATGTGAAGCTCTTAGTCAAAGACGAGGTTTTTTTTTGACATAACTTGATATGGATATGGAAGGTCTCGAAAAGTGTTTTTTTTGCTTGGTTAACAACAAGAGGGGTGATTTTGATGGGTGAAAACCTAAGAAAGAGGATGGTCACATGTATTATTGGTGTTATATGTATATAGAAGCGGGTGAAGATGTCGATCATCTTCTTCTACATTGTCGGTTGCCTTAAGACTTTGGTGGCTGATATTTAGTTGGTTTGGAATCTCATGGGTGATGCCAGGTGCGCTATAAGAAAGAAAGTTCAGTTGGAAAAATGTTAGATGGAAGAAGAGATGCAGGGCTTGGAGTGTGGCCCCACTAGCACTTATGTGGGTAGTTTCGATAGAAAGAAGTAGGAGAGCTTTTGAAGGTGTAGAGATGAATTTTGTTGCATTGAGGACCAACGTCTTGTCCCTTATTTCATTTTGGTCCACCTACGAAGTTCGTTGTATAAAAGATAGAGTGTCGTCAAACTGTATCTTTTTGTAGGTTTTCTACTTATTTTGGTATACTCTTTGTGTATCGATTTTTATGGCCCTTCATTAATAAAGTTGATCTACTTTATCAAACAGAATAACGTAATTTTGGAGCCACATAGTGATTTTGAGTGATTTATGGGAATATCTACTAACATATCATTCGAGTGGATGTAACTTGTCACGATGCACCTCCATACAATCATTTGTCAAAGGACAATCTACTTCTATTTGTTTCATTCTTTGATGAAATACTGGATTTTAAGCATTGTGTATTATACCTTTATTGTGACATAAATTGTAACAGTGCATCTCCACCATAGTGCATCTCAACCATTCCTCAACTCTTGGAGAACCTCTTTTAGCCATATAAGCTCCCAACAACAACAATAAACCTAGTGAAATTCCACAGGGTGCGGAGCCATATAAGCTCCCATGTAAGAGAAATTCATTGCCTGGTGTTCTGCCTCTGCACTAGAGCTAGTTGCTACATCTTGTTATTGTATCCAAGACATTAGGTTTTGTTCAATAAGAATACAATATCTAGAAGTGGACTGCCTGTTTGAAGGATATCCTGGCCAAGCTGCACTACAGTACTCAATAATACTTGTGTCTCCTCTATTCTCGTTCAATAGTCCTTGTCCAGCTGAACCTTTCATATACCTTAAGATGCGAATCACTGGATTCAATTCTATATTGGTAAGTGAGGGTTGCTCAGATGGTAAGCACCCTTCACCCACAACTAAGAAGTTGTGGGTTCGAGTCACAGTAGGATCAGAAAGTGGGAGGGCCACAATTTGTTTTCGAGAGAGTGGAGGGGTGGGTTTTTTTAAAAAAAAAAAAAATATAATGGCAGTCACACGGAATTTGGAGAAACTGTTTAACAACACAGACAATAAATGAAATGTAATTAAGGTAAGTGAGCTTGCTAATAAGTCTCGATAATGACCTGAATCTTTCAAAAGCTCTCCTCCTCCTCTTAATGTCCATTTCTATAGGAGCATTGATGATGCAGCCCAAATTGAGCCTAAGCACCAACCATCAAGAGCCAAGCTTGAAGGGCGCAAAGGATGCAAGGTCAAGAGCTTCGGGAGTGATTTGAAGATCATGTGCTTGAGCACATGCGAGGGCGGGCAAGGTGGAGCGTCTCAACGCTTCACAACCACTTTGGAACAAGCTCCAGCACAAGACGGAGCGCCTCAGGGAGTGGGTGGACCGCCTACCCCCACAAGGTAACAAGAAATTCAATGATGGGAAAAACAGAAATAGAAGAAAGAATGAATAAAATGATTCAAGACATGAATGGTTATCCAAGAGGGAGGAAGGAAACTCGAACCTAATCAAAGATTCATACTAGTGATGAAATCCACAAGATTCCAAGCAAAGAGATACCATGAAGCTTCAAGATTCTACAAGAAGGCCTTGCCTCTCTATCTTAATTCTTCTATCTTCAAAATTCACTAAGTAATGAAATAAGACCTTATAAGGGTCGTTATAGTTCCTCCTCACACAATATGAAATGTCTAAATAGCCCACAAGTTGGGTCAAAACAATAAGGACCACGCAGGGCTAAAATAGGAAATACACCTAAAGTTCATTAAAGTCACGTCATGGTCGAACTAGAGGGAGGCGCTCCGCCTCAGCAAAAGTCCAGATAGTGCTTCGGAAGGAGGCGCTCTGCCTCAGCAAAGTCCTGAGAGTCTTCATCTTGACACTTAGCCGCATTTCGAGGGAATTTTGGGGTAGGCGGTCCGCCCACTCTCTGGGGCGCTCTGCCTTGTGCTGGAGCTTATTCCGGAGTGGTTGTGGAGTGTTGAGACGCTCCACCTTGCCCGCCCTCGCATGTGCTCAAGCGCATGATCTTCAAATCACTCTCGAAGCTCTTGACCTTGCATGTTTTGCGCCCTTCAAGCTTGGCTCTTGATGGTTGGTGCTTAGGCTCAATTTGGGCTGCATCATCATCCCCTTCTTGAAAGGATTTCGTCCTCGAAATCACACCATCAAGGCCTACAAACAAATACAAGCACAAAAACTTCCTACTAGAAGACTAGGTTAGCTCAACATTAATGAGTGCAAGTGGTGTGGAAAATACACTCTTATGACAGAGCCAAACATCAATTGCAATGGGAAAATCTATGCCTCCAAAGGAAACAACAGGTTCTTGGCTCAATAATGACAAACACTCGCAACCATAACAAGAAAAGAGATCAATAGGACATGGGACATGCAAAATCAAGTAGTCAAAATCCCTACGACCCCTAAGCTTATGACCAACACACCAAACCTTCAAGGCAATTTTATCACAATGTGGCACAATGGTTTTGGCATGTTTGCTACTCAAGGTGTGATCAACATATGGAATGGAGTAAGTAAAATAGTTAACACTACAACTAACATCAACTACTCCACTCACCTTCTTGGAAGCAATCTTACGCACACCAAGAGATACCTCCTCACCTCCATATTCACCTCCAAGACAACCCTCCTCACTAGAAAAACTCCCAAGGAAGGTCTCCATAATAGCTTCTTCATCATTATAGCCCACACAGCTAAGATTAGGACTACTAGAAGATGGACCATCACAATCAATACCAAGATCACTCTTCTCACTTGGAGTTTCAAACAATGGATTGTCTATAGAGTCAAACTTTCCAATCTATGGAGGTTCTATCTCACTTCCTACTCTTGTTTGATACAACTCACCACCTCTATTGAAGATGCCCTCAAACAAAGGATTAGTATAGGCACACTTCTCAAGCTCATTACTCAATAAAGGTGAAGTATCCAAACTAGAGCCAACATCCACATTTTAGGAATCATCAAAGATAATCCTATCCATCACATTCACTAGAGACTTTTCAAGGTCATGATCATCCTCACTATGACACATGAGACCACCATTATCAAATAAACCATCTAAGGGAAGAACAGGATATTCATTCAACTCATCTTCTCCTCTATCAAATATGGGTGGTGTGTCATAACAAGGTTCACAAACAAGGTCAACTACAACTACTTCACTAAAGAGAGGTTCATTAAACACCGGGCTCACATCATGATGTGGCTTATCAACCCTCTCAACTAGTGGTTCATATTCATACACAAGTTGACCAACCGACTCTACACTAGTTGCAAACACATTGTAGTCATACAAATCATCAATTAGCATGGAGTTTTCACAAGACAAGGAACTAACATGCTCATGAGAAAGTGAAGTAATACTTATACTTAGGGTTGATTCTTTGAGCACTCCCATCACTTGAAGTGTCATGATCAACTCCCTCTTCATGTAGCTCACATTGAAGATCTTCATCACCTTGCCTTCCTTCCTTGGAACAAGATTGAGGATCCTTCGGCTTGCCTCCAAGAATCCCTACATAAGAACTCAAACAAGTAGAAGAAGACAAAGAGTTAGTGTTAGAATAAGGGGTGCCTTCACTCTCAATGATTTTTTTTCCTCTTATTTCCCTCATTTTTCTTTCAAGATCGGGTGTAGATTGGGGTGGTGACAACCCACTCACATCACTCAACACAACCTCTCATTTTTCCACTCGAGGATTGTTACCGGTCACTCCCTTACTCCTCTCAATCTTTTGTGTCTCATGTTCGGGCGAGTTGGGATGAGCCCCAAGAATGCCCTTAGTCGGAGTAGGTGGTCTCTTAACATCACTCCCAGAATCTAGGACTTAGAAAATCATCACTTGATGTCCTCCCCTTCTTCGGTGAACCACTTGATTTTGAATCTTGCAGTTTCGTGTTCACCTTGTTGATACTTGTCAATCCTTTACTTGTATTTGTCCCATCAAGTGCTTGTATGACTTCTTGAATGTATCATTTCAACCATGGAATGAAGTTCTCGCTCCTTTCTCATTTGAATAGCCCAAGAATGTGCACTAGTAGACAACTTGCCTCTTGTCCCGTAAGGCGCAAACTCATAAACCCTTTGATTCATGCCCACAAGATACACATCCTCAGCACTATATTGCAACTCCTTGTTGTGCAACCATGGCTCATCTAATCAAACATCAAAATGTCGCATGAGATACACAATACACCACAAATAACCCTTATGATTCTTATGAGATATGAGCACTCGAGCTTCCTTGGAAACCCGCACTCCCTTATATTCATAAGGAGGCTCCAACTCATGGCATGGTATCCTCAGCCTTTCAACTAAAGAGATGCTAATGCAATTGACATCGGTATCACCAATTTTGAGCAAATTTCCTCCATACCCATTTACCTTAACAACGAACCTACGCAATCTCAAGTGTTGTAGATTTTCATCCTAAGTAAGAACTTGAATGATCAAGAGTATCAACACCATCAATTTGGGTCTCCCTTATCCCTCCTCTACTAGCAATACCACTAGGGTAGCTTCCATTTCCCGTCACTCTTCCAAACATTAGATGGGTTGTTGAAAGTCGAGGAAGGAGATTCATCATGGAACCCATAAAAACTTCTCCTAGAACTTCCTAGAGATAGGAGTGTGGTAGAAACTCTCTCCACCATCGTTAGTTCAATAACCAATAGCACTACTCCTACTACAAAGATCCAAAACCTCCCACGACATTGTTAGAACAAGGCAAACCTTTTGTAGCAAAAGTAACACTTTTTCTCACTTTAGGCCTCAAATTGCCTTTCACATAGGAATTAGGAGCATTGAGCCTTTTAGCACAAATAGAAGATGTAGGCTCTTCTTTTCCTATGGAACAACTACCACTTTTTCCCAAACCAATGGAAAGACCACTATTTACTCCCTTGTTTATTTTTAGAAACACTAAGAAAAGATGCAAATGAACAATCCCTATAATCAACTTCATCATAAATTCTCTCTATGTCACTATCTACATTTTCAAGTTCATCACAAGAAGAGTAAGTAGGAACATTGTACCTTGAAGCGTCACTATCTTCAACTCCATGACTAGAAGCATAAGAATTTTCATATTCATCTCCATAAGCTCCATAGTCTCCATAAACCTCATGATCATCATAGTAACCCACTTCATCACCATAGGAGCCATAGTTCCCCGAATCATCATAGCAACTCCCGCCATCATCATAGGGACCATAGTCTCCACCATCATCATAGCAACTCCCATCATCTCCACATGAGTCATAACCTCCACAATCATCATCCGAGGACATAGTTGCAACAATAAAGAGAAAAGGACCTCACTAATTCATTCTCTCACGTGTATCACTCAATATATGAACACCCTATTTTCTTTCCACTCATGTATACACTCAAGGTCAATGGCTTTTGTGACCACACTCTAATGTTCTCACCGCTCAAGCCTTTTTCTACTAAAAGATTCCCTTAATCTCTTAGGAACCATGGTGGTAAGATCACCAACTAGTACGTCCAAGTATTGGTTCGGAATGGAGTTTATGTGACTCTATGGACGGACGGCTATTTAAGTGAGTACTTGAAGCCAAAGAATTTTCTACAAATCTTCTTGGAATCAAGTTTTCAATACGCACGAGTTAGCCTAAAACGCTCAAGAGTTAGTGTCAATGGAGCAGGACAATTACCTAAGAAACACTAACTAAGAAGTACGGAAACAAAGAACAACGAAAACTTAGACGAAAAAACTACCCAAATGCTGAAACAGGGTGAGGCGCCCCGCCTCTGTGCGTAGGCGGTCCGCCTGGACAAAGTCCAAAGAGGGGTCAAATGCTGAGGCGGTCCGCCTAGTCCGCCTAGTGATGGAACATGCACTTTTTCTCAGCAGCTTCAACAACAGGTTTTTGATCCGTTTTCACCAAAACTTTGATCGATTTTCACTTGTTTTCAACTCCCAAAGGTAACCAAAAGTGTATTTAATATTTTCAAACAATCCCAATGATTTCTAATCCTAAATAAGCAATAACAAGCTTCGATTCAAGATTTGAAGCAATTTTTCTAAAGGGTTTCAAAAAGTGGGGTTTGATTCGTTAACTTTTCAACTACTACACCAAATCATGATATGTTGGTTCCAAAAGAATGGGAAAACGATATATAACAATCCCCAATAACTTTCAATGAATGGGGAATCCTTTTCAATACTTTGAATCTCAATTTTTTTGTGATTTTTTCAATTTTTCACTTTTTTTTCTTCTTTTTCTTTTGTCAAATAACAACAACAAGAAACTAAAAGATACGAGATACGAAGAACAGGTTTGGGGTTGTTGAAACAAATCCTTTCTTTGCTCTGATACCAACTGATGCAATATAAAATACGCGGAAACAAAGATAATGAAAACCAACAAGGTAACAAGAAATTCAAGGATGAGAAAAATAGAAATAGAAGAAAGAATGAATAAAACGACTCAATACATGAATGATTATCCAAGAGTGAGGAAAGAAACTCGAACCTAATCAAGGATTCATACTAGTGATGAAATCCACACGATTCTAAGCAAAGAGATACCATGAAGCTTCAAGCTTCTACAAAGAAGGCCTTGCCTCTCTTTCAATTCTTCTATCTTCAAAATTCACTAAGTGATGAAATAAGACATAATGAAAATATTTATAGTTCCTCCTCACACAATATGAAATGTCTAAATAGCTCACAAGTTGGGTCAAAACAATAAGGACCACGCATGGCCAAAATAGAAAATACACCTAAAGTTCATTAAAGCCATGTCATTGTCGAAACAGAAGGAGGCGCTCCGCCTCAGCAAAGTCCTGAGAGTCTTCATCTTGACACTTAGCCGCATTTCAAGCGAATTTGGGGTAGGCGGTTCGCCCACTCCTTGAGGTGCTCCGCCTTGTGCTGGAGCTTGTTCCGGAGTGGTTGTGAAGTGTTGAGACGCTCCACCTTGCCCGCCTTCGTATGTGCTGAAGCGCATGATCTTCAAATCACTCCCGAAGCTCTTGACCTTGTACCCTTTGCGCCCTTCAAGCTTGGCTCTTGATGGTTGGTGCTTAGGCTCAATTTGGGCTGCATCAATTAATAGGTTTGCAATTTAACGTGGCAGTGTCGTCCAATATGTCCAAAGCATATTTTCTATGTAAAATGAAAATCCCAGTACTATTGTCGTATTGCGCCGCCTCTATTTTTAGGAAATATTAGTTTACCCCGTCTTTATCGGAATTGACTGCTAAAATGCTGCTTAACGTAAATAATGCATCCATGATCACCGCCTGTTTTAATGTCATCCTCATAAATGAACAAGATTATGTGTCTGCTATTATGAGAATGTTTACAAAAGACTGGTTGTCCAGATTTACTTCGAAGCATGCCAGGCTATTGGACAACCGTACTAAAATGACCAAACTATGCCCTTGGTGATTGCTTGAGACTAAAAAGAGACCTGCGCAGTTTACATACTAATCTTGACTCCCTTGGGCAACAAATCTTGGAGTTTGTTGGCAACTAATAAAGGGGGTACAATCTTCGCCACAAGAGAATATTTTTATCACCTTAATCAAAGTTGCTTGGATTCGGATGCGAGTATCTGATACGAGTGCAGATATAGAGATTGTATCTTTGTGATATAAGTTTTAAGGTTTGAGGGTACGAATCTAGGTACAGATACGAGTGGGGAGATTTGGCTAGAAATACATAAAATACCTAAAAGTAGAGCTATAAAAATATGCCTAAATGATGAGTCATTTTGTGAAAAAGTTACATGTAGTTTGTAGACCGCATAACTCAATCGTTTTATTGTCGTTTTATAGGTAGCTTTCTAGAAATCTACACTAGCTTTTCTTATGTCTTCAAATCTATACTAGCTTTTGTCTTGAGATATCAAAATAACAAATCTTATCTCAAATTTCACCTGGAGTTTGTGGTCAAAGTACCAATGTTGATTGATCATATCCGGTATGTATCTCACGTCGACATAGATGTGGCACAAAAAATGAAGATTGTGAGGAACATAGATCAAGACCACAAATTTGAGTATTGTAGGAGAGAATTTCTCTCTCTTTGTTGTACCAAGGAAAAGAATCCGAGGTAAGGAGTATTAGAGGAGAGAATGTTTCTTTTGGGAATAAAAAGACGAACCCTTTTATTTTTCGGTGTTGAAGAAAAAAAATTGTTTTTATGGTTTCTTTTTTTATTTTATTATTATTATATTTATAATTTTTTTTGTTTTTTTTTTTTGTTTTTAAAGAACTTGAACAAAGAAAGTGAAGAACATTTAGACTATAGAATTTCGTTTTCTTTAAGCTATGCAAGAGAATGAGTAAAGATGAAGTTGGGGATGAATTTCTTGATAATTCACTAACATATTGGGTTTTAATAGTGTTTACAAGTAATCCTGAGAAGGAAAGAAAAGTAATCCTAAAAAGGAAAGGAATGTAATTCCATAATTTTATTTGTATTCACACATTTATAGGGATTCTAAACATTTCCTATATATTTACAAGGAATAGGTTCTTGCCATATTAATAATTTGTTAACTCTTAGCAAAGGGTATAAGTAGTCGTAAATCTGATAATATCCTTATCGTTTTGACTGCCCTATTGTTTATTGCAGGATGTCGATTATGAGGCTGCCATGGCTACAAAACTTTCTATTGCCAAGAAAGTTTTTGCTCGTGAAAAGGAGACCATACTAAATTCAAAATCATTCCTTGAATTTTTTTCTGAAAATCAGGTTTTTCAGAATTTAATTTCATTACATTTGGGATTTAAAACTTTACGTTAATGATATTTCTTTTGCAGTGTTTACTCTTAATGGCTAGAGGTAAAAAAATGAAGAGAAAAGAAGATTAACAATTATAAGATCTTTTTCATGTAAATTTAATAAATACAGTTTGTATGTTTCATGCAAAAGCATGATTCCTTTATTGTTAAGTGCAGGATTGGTTGAAACCCTATGCTGCTTTCTGTTTTTTGCGGGACTTCTTTGAAACATCTGAGCGCAGCCAATGGGGCCGGTTTTCAGAATTTTCAAAAGAGAAGGTATCATGCACCGGGAAATTCACTTCTAGTAGCCTCATAATCTTCCTCTTATTTCCGCACTACTTTCTGTTTCTGCAGCTTGAGAAACTTGTCTCAAAAGAAAGCTTGCATTATGAAGTAGTTAGTTTCCATTATTACATCCAGTTCCATTTACATCTACAAGTAAGTAAAAACAAGCTTTGTGTATTCTGTATTCCTCTGTGAATATATCTCTTGTATAAGAAAATCTGCTACTGTACATTTGGGCTTTTAATATCAGTTATCAGAAGCTGCGGAATATGCGAGAAATAAAGGTGTCGTGCTCAAAGGTGACCTGCCAATTGGTGTTGATAGGAATAGTGTGGACACCTGGGTCTACCCAAATTTGTTTCGCATGAACACCTCAACTGGTGCACCCCCTGATTATTTTGATAAAAATGGCCAGAATTGGGGATTCCCCACTTATAATTGGGAAGAAATGTCAAAAGATAACTATGCTTGGTGGCGTGCTCGCCTAACACAGGTACCTAAAGCTTTCTACTCAGTTATGTTTTTGTCCTTTTCACGTTGGTACTTTAATTTTAAGGTGTTTATTTCAACTTATCAATGTTATCATTTTACAGATGGGAAAGTACTTTACAGCTTATAGGATTGATCACATTTTGGGATTCTTCAGAATATGGGAGCTTCCAGATCATGCAATGACTGGCCTTTGTGGAAAATTTCGGCCTTCTATTCCTATTAGTCAGGTAGCTAATATTTCCTTGCTTGGGCACTGCTATCCACAATCCTTGTTAAGGTTGAGATTTTTTTACATCATGGGATAAGAGTTCCCGTATTAAATGATTAACTAGTTTCTTTGCAGGAAGAGCTTGAGTCTGAAGGATTATGGGACTTCAACCGCCTGACCCGGCCTTATATTCGTCAAGAGCTTGTACAGGTATAGAATTTCTTTACTTTCTTTTTATGGTAATGTACAGAATCCTGCATATCTTCTGGTCCTTATCTTCGTAGTCTAGTATCTGTTTGATATGTTTGGGTTTAACCTTTTCATGCTTATTTTACAGGAAAAATTTGGAGCTTCTTGGACAATAATAGCTTCTACCTTTTTGAATGAATATCAGAAGGGCTATTATGAGGTGAATGTCCTTTTCGAGATGATGTATTGCTGATATTTCTTTATCTGTTGCTCTATTTTAATTCTGTTATATGGCTGTTCCTAACTATTAACCGAGGGTTTAGTGGAAACAGCCTCTCCACCTCGGTGGGGTAAGGTCTGCATACATCTTACCTTCCCCAGACTACACTTGTGGGATAACACTGGGTATGTTGTTGTTGGTTGTTCCTAACTTCTTCCTATATAGTTCAAATGAAACATTTAAATCCTGTAAATGGTGGTCAAATGGGACACTTAGAATCCTGTATGTGGTTGCTGTCTCCCTCTCTTTCTCTCTGTCCTTTG
The DNA here is from genome assembly GCA_029990575.1 of Petunia axillaris subsp. axillaris. Classification (NCBI taxonomy): domain Eukaryota; kingdom Viridiplantae; phylum Streptophyta; class Magnoliopsida; order Solanales; family Solanaceae; genus Petunia; species Petunia axillaris. The sequence continues at coordinate 1,405,057 of JARKNS010000001.1, read as the reverse complement.
GGGGGTGTTGGGAGGAGGGAGGTTAGGTAGTGTAGGCAGAGAAAGTGTTACTAGTGCAACCTAAAATCCTAATCTTGTCCTCTGAGGTCAAGCATATTCTGCGTAGCTCACCATGCTATTAATAGAAAGTTGATGTGCTCACCAACCTGGGTACGCTCATGAAACCTCGTCAAGTTACCCCTTCTATCACCATTCATTCTATCACCATGCTGTAGCTAGCTAAGTTACTCGGACTCTTTAAAATTGCCGCCGTACCCGTGTCGGATAAAAATGGATACTTTGACCAAAATCTACAGAAAATTGAAGAATTTTTTTGACAAATAGACTCTCAAGATAAGGTTATTACTGATCGGAAAATATTGGAAATGAGATACCTTCAAAATTATACAGAAATTTATAGTCTTTTGTCTCTATTTCATCTTTTATCAACATTCTCCGATTTCTGATTTTATGTTTTGAGGGTAACTTTTGGTTAGACGACTTAATAGAGAAAAGTAGAGATATTGGGGAAGAGGACTTCTCTAGGAAGAATCGAAATTAAGGATTATGACTTTATTTTTAGAATTTTGAATTTTTTAGACAAATCCCCGCACCCGTATCCGTGTGCAGATCCATACCCCGGAGTCTCTAAATTTAGATTTTGCCGAATCCGACCTCTAGATCCGTACCCGTGTAGGATACCCGTACCCGAGTCCGAGTAACTTAGGTAGCTAGTTCAAGGATCAATTCTTTTATCTCTGCTGGATGTTTCCGTATTTGCCACTACAAAAGTAAGGTTGGGCTTCTTTAAATCTCGCACCCCCAAGCCCCCAACCTTCTCCGTCTTTTATGTAAATGGTTTTGGAGATTCAACCAAGAAGATTCGTCCCTGTGGAAAGCAGTTATTATGGACAAATATGGGATGTTTAATGAATGGACATCAAATATTCCTCCCCTCCCGGTAGGTTTAGGAATCTGGAAGTGTATTAGGTCTCATTGGGACAACTTTAAATTGTCCACCTATCTTCGAGGGAGTGATGGTAAAAGAATTGGTTTTTGGCACGACTCATGGCTTGGACATTCCCCAATTATGAATATTTTTCCAGATATGTACAGAATTGCTTCCAATCCAAATGCTTTACTTGCATACTATTAGCAGGACAATGCTTTGATGCCTACCTTCAGAAGAAATTTGAATGACTGGGAGGTTGAGAATCTTTTCTCCCTTCTACAGTTTATTGTTGGTGCCCTCTCTCCTTCTTCGCAAAGTGATCAACTTTGCTGGACAGGGCAACAAAGTGGCAGATTTTCAGTCAGAAACTATTACAAAACTCTCAACTACACAAGCACAAAAGGCTCTAATTGGCCATGGAAGAATATTTGGTAGAGCAAAGCTCCTTACAAGGTCAAGTGTTTTGTTTGGTTAGCTGCCAGGGAATCTTGCCTTGCACAAAAAAATCTTCAGAGAAGGGGTATTCAATTAAGTAAAAAATGCCGTCTCTGTCGTGATCATGAGGAAGACAACAGCCACCTTTTTCTTCATTGCAGGGTTTCTAGTGAGCTATGGTATTTTTTTCTCAACCTTTTAGGCATGAATTGGTGTTTTCCAGAGAGTGCTCCTCGTTCTTCAAGGGTAGCACAGATTAGGACTGGCTAAACACAAAGCATCTCTTTGGTCTACGGCAGCAATTTGGTGGGTCATTTGGAGGGAAAGAAACATGAGAAATTTTTGAAGACAAAGAGGAGAACATAGTCAGTCTTAAGCAAAAATGTCTCTCGTTGCTCCTTTTTTGGTGTAACATGGCTAGAATCAATGTTGATGATGTACGCCATGTTAAATTTTATTTAGTAATCCGCATTGTTTGTAATTGGATCGTTCATTCCAACCAGCACTTACTTTATGCTGGTTTAAAAAGTAAGGTTGGTTATTATCTGTAAAAGAGTAAGATGCTGAGTTTATTAGGTGGTGAGTGTGACAGCCTATGGACTGTTCGGGATTGAACTCGAAAGTGGATTCGCCATGGAACTTGTCTCATCAGAAATACGAGGGGAGTGTGTCCGCAGTTAATGGAGTTCAATGAATCACAAGGCAAAAGGAGAGTGTCTTGAGACAAAAATCTGGAGTATTATGGTTAAAGGAAGGGGACAAAAACATTAGACTTTTCCAAATAATGACAAATGCCCATAGAAGATTCAATTGTATCAATCAACAGGACATTGAAGGGCATATAGTTATAGATGATGTAGCAATAAAGAACTAATTACAAAGTTTTTTGAGAAATGTATACTAAAGCAGAGGACTGAGACCTTCTTACAAGTATGTTAGAGTGCCCTAGTATGACAGAAGAAGAACATCAGTGGCTTCAAAGGGGGTTTGAGGAGGAGAAGATTCTAAAATGTCGGCAGATGTGTACTGGGGACGAAGTGGCAGGTCCAGATGGATACTCCATGGCTTTTTATCACAAATTTTGGGGAACTATCAAGGAGGGTATTTTGAGTACTTTGAAGAATTTCCACTAAGGAATTTCTCGAAAAACGCTTAAATACTACTTTTGTGGCTCTAATTCCCCAGAAGATTGGTGCCACGGAATTGAAGGATTTAAGATATATTAGCTTAAGCTTAATTGGGAGTATATATAAGATGATTTCAAAGGTCTTATTGAAAAGATTGAAGAAGGTGATGGCAAAACTAGTAGATAAGCAACCATTGACTTATACAAGGCAAATCATGGATGCCGCTGTCATTGCCAATGAGTGTGTTGACACAAGCATAAAGTGAAAAGTTGCTGGGGTGTTATGAAAACTGTGAATTTATTAATGAATATTGAAAGACATGGGTGTTGGACAAAAATGGATCAGTTGGATATCTTTTTGTGTGAGTACTGATGCAATATAAAATACGCGGAAGCAAATAAAGTAGAATCAACAAGATAACAAGAAAGTTAAGGATGGGAAAAACAGAAATAGAAGAAAGAATGGATATAAAACGATTCAATACATGAATGATTATTCAAGAAGGAGGAAGGAAACTCGAACCTAATCAAGGATTCATACTAGTGATGAAATCCACATGTTCCAAGCAAAGAGATACCATGAAGCTTCAAGCTTCTACAAAAAGGCCTTGCCTCTCTCTCTCAATTCTTCTATCTTCAAAATTCATTAAGTAATGAGACCTTACGAGGGTATTTATAGTTCCTCCTCACACAATATGAAATGTCTAAATAGCCCACTAGTTGGGTCAAAACAATAAGGAATAAGAAATACACCTAAAGTTCATTAAAATCCCGCCATGGTCGAAACAGAGGGAGGCGCCCCGCCTCAGTATCCTTCAGAAAGAGGCTCTCCGCCTCAGCAAAGTCCTGAGAGCCTTCATCTAGACACTTAGCTGCATTTCGAGGGAATTTGGGGGTAGGCGGTCCGCCCACTCCCTGAGGCGCTCCGCCTTGTCCTGGAGCTTATTCCGAAGTGGTTGTGGAGTGTTAAGACACTCCACCTTGTCCGTCCTCGTATGTGCTCAAGCGTATGATCTTCAAATCACTCACGAAACTTTGCATCCTTCGTGCTCTTCAAGTTTGGCTCTTAATGGTTGGCACCTAGGCCCAAATTGGATTGCATCAAGGACTCTATTAGATTCTTACTATGATCTTTCAGGAAGCGAAGATGCATCAAATCAAATATCTTTGGTTGATCCTCATTATTTTTGAAGTTGTTTTAGGACTATATATTAATTGAAACAAGAGCAAGATCTTTGCAGTCAAAGAAGTACCAGATTTGAGGCTGTTTGCAGGGGTGTTTGGTGTGAACTGTGTTACCCGCTACCTATTTGGGGCCGTCACCCGATGCAAAGAATAAAGCAACGGAAATTTTGAAGGGGGGTACTCCAAAAGGTAGAAAAAAGATTAGCAACATGGGAAGCTGATGCAATCTAAACTAGCGGAAGCAAACTAAACGATACGCGGAAGCAAGTAATACGAGATATTAAGAAATATAGATTGGGAAGACTAGAAATGAGAAGAAAGAAAGAATCAAACTCACATACGTTAGTTGATTCAAGGGAGAAAAGAGACTCGAACCAATCAAAGGATCATACTAGGACGATCCCATGGATTCCAAGTTAATGAGATACATGAAGCTAGGGATGGCAACGGGGCGGGGCGGGTGCGGGGCGGGGCGGGTTAAAGTCATTTGCGGGGCGGGGCGGGTTGGGACAAAATTTTTTAAAATTTTGGCGGGGCGGGGCGGGTTGCGGGTTTATCTAATTTTTTTTTTTTTTATAAATCCTTCTAGAACCCGTTTTAAAATATTTATAACTAGTCAATTTAATTATGTTATGTACTTTATCACTTTTACATTATATACAAAAGACTTAATTTTATAACAAACTTATACATATGAGTATGTACAAAATCTATCATTAGAATAATAAAATTATTGCCCAAACTACTATGATAATTTACTTAAGATAAAGTGATTAATATTTGAGAAAGTCGTTAATTAATTCATAAAATTAACAAAAAGAAAATAAAAATAATATAGCGGGGCGGGGCGGGTTTAACTTTTGCGGGTTAAGATTCAACCCGCCCCGCCCCGCCCCATTGCCATCTCTACATGAAACTTATGGTTTAAAACAAAATTGTGTGGCTCTAAATCACCTCATTAGTGGGAAGTTTAAATTTAAATTCTTTCTAAATAAAGAAAGATGTCCTTTTTTTTGGGACATACTAAAAAGAAAATAGTTTCACATAGAACGGGATAGAGGGAGTATTAAATTACTTGTTTTTTTGGTTTGTATTTTATAATGGGTAATACAAGTCCTAATTATTTTTCTAGACTACTGACCTAGACAGGATTTGTACTGATAGTCAGTAGGATATGGAACCTATAGAGTATTAAGTGGGAGTCTGCTAGGGGACAGAGCCCTGGAATTTAGTCTTTTGCTGTCTCTTCATTTTCTTGATACAAGGTCGCCTTCATTTTATGCACATCCATCTCAGTTCTAGCGTGGGGAACAAACAACATATATAGAGCTACCCTTGTCGAAAGCACAACTTCTATTTTCTTTTGCAAGGGCTTATTTCTGTAGTTCTCTTTGTTGCATCATTTACCTAGATTTTTATTTCATCTTAGCTATGAGGCGCGATTTCCTTCATCAAGTTGCGCGCGCGTAGTTCCAAGTTAATATATTCTTCTTTTTTCAATGTAGTTCAAGGAGGAATGCAATACTGAGAAGAAAATAGCATCTGCGCTGAAGTCATTCTTGGGAACATCCATGTTGGTAGAGAGTGAAGAGAAGCTTCGACGGAAACTCTTTGATCTTCTGCAGGTGTAGTTGTACATTGCATTTGTGTCGAGCAGTCTTTTTTTTTTCTTTCTAATTCTTCTTTTTAAAACTACCGTTTTTCTGCGTTGATGCTTATTCTACTAACACTTGTCTGTTATGTTGATCCCCCCAACTTTATCTCAGAATATCACACTTATTAATGATTCAGAAGATCTGAGAAAATTTTATCCTCGCTTCAATATTGAAGATACGATAAGCTTCAAGGATTTGGATCAGCACAGGTACCGCATGCGTTTTCCTAGCTTACTCTATCTGATCTCAGATGGATAAACTGTAGTAACTTTTTCAAAGTAAAACTTCATTGCCTAACTTTCATCCATTTAGATGTCTATACTTTTCTCTCTATATGAGGCTATGGTTTTAGCCTCTTATCTTTTAAGGGAATTATGGTATTCGTCTGGTTTCTTATTATCTGTTTTCTGTTTCAGCCAAAATGTCCTAAAAAGATTATACTATGACTACTACTTCCACCGACAAGAAGGTCTTTGGCGTCAAAATGCTTTGAAGACTTTGCCTGTTCTTTTGAACTCATCAAATATGCTCGCTTGCGGGGAAGACCTAGGCCTAATTCCCTCCTGCGTTCATCCTGTATGCCGCTCAGTACCAACGTTCCTCTAAGAATCATGTCTCTTTGTTACATCACTTCTTGCATCGTGATTTACAATTTGAGTTATGACCACGTTGATGCAGGTGATGCAAGAGTTGGGCTTAGTAGGCCTACGCATTCAACGCATGCCAAGTGAACCTGGTCTAGAATTTGGAATTCCTTCTCACTACAGCTACATGACGGTAAAATTTTCCTAAGATATTTCCTGCTACATCCCAACATATCTGAATTGAAGTTGGTCTTATGCGAAGCAAATGCTATGACATCCTACTGTACAGACATTTTCCTGTGAAATGTAAAACATACTTAACCTAATAGGCAAATTTTTTCAGACCATGATGGAACCATAAAATGGCTGAACAATGTTAGGAGGCTACTCAATAAGCAGTCAAATTGAATGCTGAGCATTTTCTTCATGCCATTATACGTATTACTAAAATTTTGCCAAGTGCCCCTCAATGGGCCAGAGTTCTTTCAAGACTTCTACCTTTTAAAACGAAAACATACTATATTGTGTTGATCAATCCCTCATAGGTGGGTTATGGTGTCGTTGGACTCTTTCTATGGTTTTGGAGAATCCTCACCTTTTGAGCGTAGCTTTTGGGGTTGAGTTAGGCCCAAAGTCTATTTTCTCAACATAGTATCAGAGCTAGACAAACCTAATTCATTATTACCGATGTTTGGCCCATATTATATTGTCTACGCTCTAATTGCCAGGCCTGGTGAGTGGGGGATGCTGATAAATCCCACACCGGTGGGTTAGGGTGCCCTTGGACTTTTATATGGACTTGGATAATTCTCATCTCTTGAGCTAGCTTTTGGGGTTGAGTTAAGTGCAAGGGCATTTTCTAAACATCTTGGAAGTCATCTCAGTCATTGTAAACTTGAACACTAATATTTGCTTAACATTAAAGAAAACTGAATGAACTCGCTTAAGGATATATTGGATGAAAATTATCAAGACAAGTTTGAATATGCTTCGTTTTTTCTTCAAAAACCTTGTAAATGATTTTTAAGTGTGCTTGTGTCCTATAAGAATTATCTAGGTTTTAATGCTTATTAGTCCTTGTTCATTGAGACTAGCCAAATAAACCTCGTTTCCTTAAAACTTAGGTTTGTGCCCCATCATGTCATGACTGCTCCACTCTACGTGCTTGGTGGGAGGAAGATGAAGAGAGAAGGAACCGCTATTTTCAAACAGTTGTGGGATCGGATGAGTTGCCACCTGAACAGTGTACTCCTGAAATTGTGCACTTTGTCTTGCAGCAGCATGTTGAAGCTCCATCAATGTGGTCAATCTTTCCGCTCCAGGTACTTCATTGATATACAGGTCCTGCCAATCTTTTTGTAGCATGTACTTAATGCTTGGTCAGTAGTTAGAGCAAAATCGAAGACTTCATAGAGGTGACACAACATGGTGATTACTGGGTTCTATGTCCTTTAAATAGTGTCTGAATTCGTTCAAAGGGCATTAGCTTGCTAGGCTTCTGAAGGATAATCCCGTTTTATCCCAAATGGCAGAAAAAGTTAAAATTCCCTTTATTGGAAGTTTTTATAAAATTTCAAACAGCCAATTCCAATTTCAAAAGGTTTAATAATTACTTATTCCTTCTCGTGCTCCCAAAAGGAAAAAATTATGAAGATTTATTCGTTATAACATAGGGATATCGAACGACTTTGCTCTATCAAAGATATGGTGATTTTGTATCTCGGAACTGGAGTTCTCGAACGATTAAGAGAACTGTAGTTTCTGTAGCTCTGTGGAAATTGACTGATTAGCTATTTTATGTCTGTAGTGTCCAAAAATAATTGGACTTTTCTTTTTGGTATACATGGAAATTTATTAGTACTAATGTTTAGTCAGGCCCTATGTTGCTCAGTTCCTTGAAAATTCCTTCCACATATGTGTCGATTGGACACAATTTGGGTGTAAGTGTAGGATCTGCACTAGATTTTTCAACCTAACTTCGGTGGTTTGGCTATTGGTTTATTGTGTATTTGGATTGATTTCACGTTGCCATAGAGAAAGGAACCCACTGCATGGATTACAAACTGGAACAGTCCACTCCGCACTTCCTCTTGTACCATCTTCTTGGGTTTGTCTTGTATGTGTGTGTGTGTTTGTGTGTGTATATTGTTAGAAACCTAGGTTGTATATAACTATGTTAACGTAGTAGTGCGTCCCATATTAGGAAAGGCTTTGTAGTATAACCTGTATAGTAATTATAAATAGGACTTTTTTATATACCTCTATTCCTCTATCAATAATATCTTCCTGAAATTCTCACATGGTATCAGAGCGGTTGTGAGAAAAATATTGTTGTGCGAAATACCAGCAACTCCCCAGCACCATGCAAATTTTCCGGGGACCTAGGTGACTGTCCGAGTCAGATTCGTTTTCTGGTAGTGTTGTGCAAAATCCAACACCACTACAAGGTCCCTCTGCAAATTCCGACCTTACCCCAGTCAGACCCGCCGGAATCCAGCAAGCCACGCGCTCACACGCGCCGGAAACAGTGAGGTCTCTGGCGGCGCGTCAGTCCACGCGCAGGCGCGTGAGAGGTGTTCCGGCAGTTTTTTGACCTAACTTCTTTTTTCTTTTGTGTTTGTCTGCAAATTCCGAGCATTCCAGTCTACTTTTCATCAGATTTTGACAACTTTCGGCGACTGAGTTACTGTTCTGAGACTGTTTACTGTTCTAATTTTTTTCTGCTATCTTTTGGCACATTTTGGGACTGTTCTAGCAATTACTTAACCATGTCTTTGGGATTTGATGCTTTTGGTTCCAAAAACTCCGGCGTTGGACACTCGAATCTTATGATTACTTCGGAACCCTTGCTTGGAAGTTCGAATTACTTAGCCTGGGCTTCATCGGTTGTGCTATGGTGCAAGGGTCAGGGTGTCCAAGATCACTTGACTAAAAAGGTTAGTAAGGTTGATGAGAAAGCTAAGGCAAATTGGGAGAAGACGGATACTCAGTTGTGTAGTCTTTTGTGGCGATTCATTGATCCTAAATTAATGCCTCTGTTCCGTCCATTCCAGACATGTTATTCAGTTTTGGAAAAGGCTCGCGTCCTATATACTAATGACATATCTCGTTTCTATGATATGATTTCTCGGATGACTAATTTGAAGAAACAAGAACTGGATATGTCAACTTATTTGGGACAGGTACAGGTAGTCATGGAAGAATTTGAGACACTGATGCCAGTCATGGCTAGTGTGGACAAACAACAAGAGCAGCGACAGAAAATGTTTCTAGTTCTTACACTTGCTGGCCTTCCAACTGACCTTGATTCGGTGCGTGATCAGATTTTGGCTAGTCCTGTGATCCCTACCATAGATGATTTATTCTCTCGATTACTTCGACTTGCTGCGCCACCCAGTCACACTGTGGTTTCATCACCAGCTGACTCCTCTGTTCTAGCTTCACAAACTCGACAGAATCGAACACATCAGACAATGGGCAATCAGACATCTTATAATACGGGGAATCGAAGTCGAGGTGGAGGTTCAAATGGGAATCGAGGTGGAGGTCGTTCTGGGAGAGTTCGACCTAAGTGTAGTTACTGCTCTAGGCTCGGACACACCTGTGAAGCATGCTACACTCTGCGTGATGATATTTTACGTGAACAGAATGCAAATGTTGTTCAATCTGACACTGCAGGTAACCAGGGTGTTAAGTTATCTGAAGCAAAATATAATGAGTTCCTTTAGTATCAGGCAAATAAGCAGACATCATCTCAAGTAGCTTCTGTTGCTCAGACTGGTAATCAGGTTGCTTGTGTCTCACAGTCTAGTACTCTTGGACCATGGGTCATTGACTCAGGTGCTTCTGATCATATTTCTGGTAATAAATCTCTTCTCTCTAGCATTGTTTATTCACCGTCCCTTCCTACTATCACCTTAGCGAATGGTTCCCAAGCAAAAGCAATAGGAGTTGGACAAACTAGTCCTTTATCCTCTTTACCTTTGAAATCTGTACTTTATGTCCCTGGTTGTCCCTTTAATCTCAGATCTGTCAGTCGTCTCTCTCGTACCCTTAATTGTTCCATAACATTTTCTAATGATTCTGTTGATATACGAGACCGCAGTACGGGACAGATGATTGGCGCAGGGCGTGAATCACATGGTCTTTACTATATTACCTCTCCTAACTCCTCTACAGCATGTCCAGTCACAGATTCTCCAGAGTTACTTCACAGACGTTTGGGACATCCTAGTTTATTCAAGCTTCAGAAGATGGTGTCTATCTAGTTTGTCCACATTAGATTGTGAGTCGTGTCAACTTGGGAAACATACTTGCTCTACTTTTACGCGTCGTAGTGAGGGTCGTGCAGAGTCTATTTTTTCTTTAGTTCATTCTGATATTTGGGGTCCTAGTAGAGTCAGTTCAACCTTGGGTTTTCGTTACTTTGTTAGTTTCATAGATGATTATTCAAGATGTACTAGGATATTTTTAATAAAAGATCGTTCCGAGTTGTTTTCTATATTCCAAAACTTTTGTGCTGAAATACAAAATCAATTTGGTGTTTCTATTCGCACTTTTTGCAGTGATAATGCCTTAGAATACTTATCTGCTCAGTTTAAGCAGTTTATGGCTTCTCAGGGCATTATTCATCAGACATCTTGTTTATATACTCTTCAGCAAAATAGGGTGGCTGAGAGGAAGAATAGGCATCTCATTGAGACTGCTCGCACTCTTCTTATTCAATCTCATGTTCCGCTGCGTTTTTGGGGCGATGCAGTTCTCACATCTTGTTATTTAATTAATTGAATGCCCGCTTCTTCCATCCGGAATCAGGTTCCCCAATCCATATTGTTTCCTGAGTCACCTTTGTACTCTCTTACCCCACGTGTTTTTGGGAGCACATGTTTCGTTCATAACTTTACCCCTGGGAAATATAAATTAGCTCCCCGTGCTCTCAGGTATGTATTCCTTGGTTATTCTCGTGTTCAAAAGGGATATGCTACTCACCTGATCTTCGATGTTATCTTATGTCAGCAGATGTTACGTTCTTTGAGAGTCGACCTTACTTTGTGTCTTCTTCTGACCATTCTGATATCCTTGAGGTCTTACCTTTGCCGATTTTTGAGGATTCCGTAGTTGCCCCTCCTACAGTTGCTCCTCCTACCGTTACTCCTCCTATAGTTACTCCTCCTGCTCCTCACATCGTTACTACAGCCCCAGAGCCTCCACTTATCACTTATCATCGTCGTCCACGTCCAGAAGTAGAACCAGGTGATTCACGTCCGGCACCAGATTCTTCACTTACCAGGTGATTCACGTCCGGCACCAGATTCTTCACTTACTGCGGACCTGTCTCCTCTTAGTCTACCGATTGCACTTCGAAAAGGTACGCGATCCACAGCCAATTCTAATCCTCATTATGTTGGCTTGAGCTATCATCGCTTATCATCACATCATCAAGCCTTTGTGTCGTCCTTGTCGTCTATTTCTATACTTAAGTCTACAGGTGAAGCACTTTCTCATCCAGGATGGCGACAGGCTATGATTGATGAGATGTCTACTCTACGTGCTAGTGGTACTTCGGAGCTTGTCCCGCTTCCTCCAGGTAAGTCTACTGTTTGTTGTCGATGGGTTTACGCAGTCAATGTTGGTCCGAATGGCCAAATTGATCGACTAAAGGCTCGCTTGGTTGCAAAAGGTTATACTCAGATAATTGGGCTTGATTACAGTGACACTTTCTCTCCAGTTGCTAAGATAGCCTCTGTTCGTCTTTTCCTATCCATGGCAGCTGTTCGTCATTGGCCTCCATATCAGCTGGACATTAAGAATGCTTTTCTGCATGGTGATCTTAAGGAGGAGGTTTATATGGAGCAACCACCTGGGTTTGTTGCTCAGGGAGAGTCGAGTGGTATGGTATGTCGATTGCGTCGGTCATTTTATGGTTTGAAATAGTCTCCTCGCGCTTGGTTTGGTAAATTTAGCACAGTTGTTCAGATGTTTGGCATGACTCGCAGTAAAGCTGATTACTCTGTCTTCTATCGGCATTCTGTTTCAAACTTCTGTATTTATTTGGTGGTCTATGTTGATGATATTGTTATCACTGGGAATGACCATGATGGTATCATTAAATTGAAACATCTTTTTCGGCACTTCCAGACTAAGGATCTAGGCAGATTGAAGTACTTTCTAGGCATCGAGGTTGCTCAATCTAAGTTAGGCATTGTTATCTCCCAGCGGAAGTATGCCCTAGACATTCTTGAAGAGACAGGAATGAAAGGCTGCAGACCAGTTGATACTCCTATCGATCTGAATGTTAAGCTTATGCCAGGACAGGGGTAGCCTCTTAGTGATCCTGCAAGGTACAGACGGCTGGTTGGTAAGTTGAACTATCTCACTGTGACTCAGTCATCCCCAGGCAAAGGATTGCTCGTCGAGAATAGAGGCCATGAACGAATTGTTGGGTATACAGATGTTGATTGGGCAGGATGTCCATATGATAGGCGTTCTACATCTGGTTATTGTGTTCTAGTAGGGGTAATCTGGTGTCCTAGAAAAGCAAAAAGCAAAATGTGGTTGCCGGATCTAGTGCAGAGACAGAATATCGAGCAATGGCTGTTGCTACTTGCGAACTGATTTGGATCAAACAGTTATGGAGGGAATTGAGGTTTGGAGTAATCAGTCTTATAGAACTTGTGTGTGATAATCAAGCGGCTCTTCATATTGCGTCAAATCCGATGTTTCATGAAAGGACCAAGCACATTGAGATTGATCGTCACTTTGTCAGAGAGAAGATACTATCAGGAGACATTGTTACAAGATTTGTGAAGTCGAGTGATCAGCTTGCAGATATTTTCACTAAGTCACTTACTGGTCCGTGTACTAGTTATATTTGTAGCAAGCTCGGTTCATATGACTTGTATGCACCGGCTTGAGGGAGAGTGTTAGAAACCTAGGTTGTATATAACTAGGTTAGCGTAGTAGTCCGTCTCATATTGGGAAAGACTTTGTAGTATAACCTGTATAGTAATTATAAATAGGACTTATTTGTATACCTCTATTCATCTATCAATAATATCTTCCTGAAATTCTCACATATATATATACATATATATATATATATATGTATGTATGTGTGTGTGTGTGTCACACTCCCTCCGGTCCACTTGACTTTATGTTTCACCTTTAGCATTTGCACACACCTTAAGAATTGTAGTAAATTTAGGTAATTACATTTGATGAATGAGGCATTTGACTACATTGCCCTTTATCTCTCTTCAATCTCTTTAAACTAAAACAGATATTATTGGGATGAGCAAGGGTAAGATTGGAAAAAGATAATACTTTCTTGATTATGTAAAGTGATACTTATTTTAGACTATTTTTAAAAGCTAAATACATGGGTTACAAAGTGGAACAATCCACTCCCCATTTCCTCCTCTACCATCTTCATTGGTTTGTATGTGTATATGTGTTTGTGCGTGTGTGTGTGTGTGTATGTGTGTATATATATATATATATATATATATATATATATATATATATATATATATATATATATATACATGAAGTACTAGAACACTTCGCTATTATATGGGACAACTTATAAATGAAATATTAAGAATTTACAAAGAATTTAATATTACTAGCTTTAATTTACTAACTTCACTTAATTGTGCAAAGTACGTGCTTATATTATGACATATATGTTGTAATATTCATTTCTTAGTCATATCCCAACACTCGTATCTGTACTTTGATATGTGCCTCCCAGTCATATGATTTTTGTGATGAAGAATCCGACCTTTAGATCTACACCTACCTGTATCCGAGCAACATGGTTCAGGCCTATAAATCACCTGCATAGCTAAACATGTCATGAGCATCTTTTCTGTTCTACTCTGAAGCCATCCATGGTAAATTATTTAGGTGTGTGTTTGTCACGGAATCATGTACTGTGAAGCAGGCGATCTTGACATAGTGCCTTTAGAGAATGCAATTTCTTTTATTATACCAGGGAGCTGCCTAGTGTAACTAATATTGTGCTCATAGCAGCACTCAGTATTTTCTTCCTCGGCACTGACAAAATTGCAACATAATGAACAGGATTTGCTAGCCCTCAAAGAGGATTACACTATGCGGCCTGCAGTAGAAGAGACAATCAATGATCCAACAAACCCAAAACATTACTGGCGATACCGTATGTGCATTCGTCCTCCTCCTTATCTCTCTTCGCCCATACCCCCCCCCCCCCCCCTCCCTCCCTCTCTTCAAGAAATAAAAAGGATTATAATAAGAGGAAACTTTTTCTGTCTTTTTATATCTGTGATTTGATCAAAGATAAAAATTTTAATCAGGTCATTATATTCAATTAATACATAAAATATTGGTGGTGTATGTAAATCTTCCTGGTAAAAGTCTACCTCATCCTTCACAATACTAGATCCCTTGTAGGTACAATCAAATAAAAAGTAACCTGTGTATGTTCTTTGAAATTTAAGCGAGAAGAAAAACTTGGTCTTTTGTTAAATCCAACATAATAGTTATAGCAGCTGACTCTTTCAAATTTACTTTGCTTACTGAGCACAATTAGGAAATGTATTGTTTGCTCTTGGTCTCTAAATCTTTGCAAATGCTGTTTCTGCAAAAGAAAAGACCTCATAACTAGACTCCAAGTTTCTTATTTTGATTTCCAACTTATTTTCCTTTATAGGGTCAATGTCGACTATCCATACTCTTTCCTTTTTTGAATTTTGCTTAACCATCTGTCCAAAGATATTTCTTGTTATCTGCCTGTGTAATCCACATTGTTGTTTTGAGTCAAACAATTGGAAGAATGTCTATGAACTTATGCTCACCAAGTAATTGCTAGTAGAGTTATAGGTTGTTAAAATCATACTTTGGATTGCGGATTATAGGATCTTATGATCCTAGTTGATGAAAGATCTTGATTTCTAGTAGGACTGAAAAAGGTATTCTCAAAGTAGGGTCAAAATAAAGTTGCAGAACTAATAAAAATGCATAAGATTTGCATATCACAGGATCTTGGGCTGTCTTATTTCTTCCAATCTTGAGTTATCTTCCTTTTCAAATATGTACTTAACGCATGTACTTACAGCGCATTTGTGTAAGATTATTAGCTGGTCAAACTTTCTTACAAGTTACAAGCACTTATTGGTTCATCTGGTAAACATCAAAAGTGCTTATATGCCAGTCAACCAAAAGCCAAAGTTGGTCACCCTGACTAATGGCTTTTCAGCATGTAAGAACTTTCTCTGACAGAGGGGAGGGGTGCAGTTTGAAAAAAAAAAGGAATAAATAGATAATAATACTACAAAAGAAGAGGTAGAGTCGGGCTTTTTTATTATTAGTACCTTTTGAGTCTTCTATTGTAGGATAGGTGACTCAAGTTTTAAGTATTAGCTATAGGTGTCTTTTTTAAGATTAGTGCTAATAACAAATATATTAAAACCCAAATATTCTCATATTTACACATAGTCCCCTGCCTCCTCACCTCCCCCTTCCCCCATCCCCCTCTTCTTCCTCTACCACCCTCCTCCTCCTTTTTCATCTCCACCTCCTCCATCTCCACGTCTTTGCCTCATCTCCGCCTCCTCATCTACCTCTCTCTATCCTCCACCTTTCCCACCTCCTCCTCACCCATCTCCGCCTCACCTTTTCCCCTTCACCTTCTCCTCCTTCTCAACTACAAAAATTCCTCCTAAAATCAAACAAGAAACAACAGATACAGTTGTTCAACAACTTTGATGATTGTTGCAACAATTACAGAAGTTGTTCCAACAAATTCGATAAATTGTTGCAACAAATACAGTAAATTGTTGCAACAACTTTTCAAAGTTGTTGCACAAATAAGAACTTGTGCAACAACTTTGAATTTGTTGCAACAACTTTGGAAATTTGCTGCAACAAATTAGAATTTGTGCAACAATTTTAGAATTTGTTGGATTGATATCAGAATTTCCTTCAATAGTTAAAAATTTATTATTTCTCAAATCTTCTCCATAGATCTTCATGATTAATCTAAAAACATACTTTACATTAAGAAGGAGGAGAAGAAGAAGACGGCAATGACTGTAAATTCAAAAGAAGAAAGAGATAGGAGAAGAAGATAATGATAAAGAAGAAGAGGAGGAGGAGGAGAAGGAGAAGGAGAAGGAGTAAGAAAAGAAGAAGAAAATGCGGAAGAGAAAGAAAAAAGGAACAAGGAACAAGAGAAATGAAGAAGAAGAAGATGGAAGATAAGATTTGAAATTTGAAATTTGGGAAGGGAGGGATCTTTAAATTTTAAAATTTTCAGATTTTTCATATTACCCTAAAGTTTTAATAATTTTAATTGAACCCCAAAATTACTTAATTAGTACTAGTTATGTTTGACCCAGTCAAAGGCACTTTTTTTTAAATGAAGACTTGAAGGGTACCTTCTCCCAAATCTTCTCTAGAGTCTGCCAGCCTGGATGATTTTATAAACCGATTGTGTTGTCAAGATTTAGGAGAAATTGATATATAAGCAACTAGAACAAGAACCTAGTTGAGTTCTTACTAGTATTGCTTAAAACACTCGCTGCTTAGAATAGTGTACTTTAAGACGCTAAAAGTGTATCTATGCAGAATTAGCATACTTTTACCATAGGATAGAGGATGTATGAGTTTAACTTCTTTATCTGCTTATAGCAATGGGAATGATTTGGAATGATTTTATGATGAATGTCTTCTGTTGCAATGTCCTTCAGGTATGAATCTTCGTTTTTCTTATGATACTTTGCTCTTGTTGTGGTTATGTTTGTTACATGAAACAAGCTATTGCACCACGTGAATTAATAGGCTGTTCCAATGGTTTAGAATACTTTGCACTTGTTCTCACTCTTCTTTGCCCTTAGGTGTACATGTAACGATGGAATCCTTGCTTAATGATAAAGACCTCACCAAAAAAATAAAGGATCTAGTCCGTGGTAGCGGAAGATGTTACCCTCAGAAGGATCTGGAATCAGGTCAGGCAAATGGTGTAGGATCAGGAAAGCTGCAACTAGGGAGTGAACAAGACAAGGTCCCTTCAGTAACAGAGACAAGAGGAATTTCCAACTAAGAAGTTGTTGCAGTTGTATGAAAATGCTTTTGACTATTAGGTGTTCATGTCAAAGTTGAAGCAAATAAATCCTACGTAACCTGTGCCCCTAAATCTACCCTACCCAGTACGCTGCTCATTCTGTGTCTTACTTTTTGATTGAACTGGATGAGAAGCTATTATTTCGTCATATAAATAAATAACGATTATATCGTTTTGTTTAAATCTTTTCCAGTGGCGGCTCAACAATATAAAGCCAAAAATTATTTAGAGGCTTTAGCTTAAAGTTATACGTGTTATTATTTGCAGGTTTGTTTCTAGTTTTTTAGTTGCAAAGCAACAACTATATTTATAGTTGATTTCTTGTACAGTAACTTTTTAGGTTTTGATTAACCATATTCAGTTTTTAGTAACATGTCTAAATTCTAATAAAGAACAAGCACTGAGATATACCTGAAGCAATTACTTAGCTTCAAAGTAATATAAATATCAATCCATGAGAGAGATCCACTACTTCGAATTACTTAGCTTCAATGTTCTCGATATTCAAATTCAAAATTGCTTAAACATATATTGAACGCGAAATACCTAGAAATGAAAAAGCTTTGAAATTTGATGCGTATAAGCCAATGACAGAAAGGAGAAAATATAAACATAAGAGAGGAAATTAGAGGTGAAGATATTAAAATTATTATTGTTTTATTATTTACGTTTCTGTAGTACTTAGAAAAAGAAAGGCCTTTTAAGGCTCCGAAATTTATATTATTTTGGTTTTCTTTCTCTTGTTTTGTTTAGGCATAATACATAAATAAGCTCCTAAATCGGCACCAAATTTCGTTTGACACTTAAATTTAAGCTTGTTCCTATAAGACACGTGAACTCTGTAAAAAAATGTAGCTATTGGGCACAACTCTATCAACCTTCAAAAGCTAAAGCGCGTAGATTAAAGTAAAGCGCATAAGATTAAACATTTTCGGACTCCTCTTAGTCCCATGATATCAACCATGACATTAGATTAGATTACGCTTTCGGGATCAATTTGACCCAATCCCCAATTCCTCTATGCCCAATTCAAAAAATTCTAACTCTACAACCTTGAGTTAATATATTAGAAAGGTGTAGTAACATTACCTAAGCAATTATGATGATTTGGTACCCTTGAAGTACCCTAACCAACTTTAGGAAGATGAAATTTGATCAAGAATAGTATAAGCTGACCATAGAGGTCCTTTATACCTCGGGACATCGCTTTTGTGCCTGCACAATCACTGTCGTGACACAGTGCATCGCGATCGGGACCCCTACGACACTTTCGTGCTGAAAGATGTAGAAGACACAGCGCTATAGCGCTGCTTTGGGTGTTATTGCGCAGGGCAATGCCCAGGAGGTCCACCAATATCAACTGGAGCTGTATTTTGGATCCGAACGGGATCCTTCAAAGCTCAAAACCACTCCAAACTTTGCAGGCAAGTTGTAAAACACATATATTACTTACTCGCGGAGTTGAATCTTGAATCGGATCCCCGAACACAAGCCAAGGTCAAATGGAAATAGGATAAGTTCCAATTCATAGAACATATGCCAAAACTATTAGAACAACCTCGGATTTCAATCCTGAAAGTTTATATAGGTAACAAATGACCATACAAACCTGACAACACTTTCGAAATTCAAAACGGAGCTCATTTACTCAAAACGAGCTCAAAAACCTCAATTCAACTTTACCGATGGATGCGGTCCAACCTGATCAAGCTAAGTTCGTGCCTTCAAGGCCATTTACGAGGAGTCAAGCTAAGGAGCTTTATGATGTTTATGTGATAGCGTTGAAGAGCTGTGATGGTGCAAGTTTTGAAGAAGCGTGCAACATGCTAGAGGCGACAAGAAGCACTTTGGTTAGTATTGGAGAAGGAGAGACGTTGGTTGATGGTTGCGGCCGAGAGCTTTGGATCTCAACGAGCACCTCAATGAGCTATCTATTTTGGGGCGTTAATTGCTTGCTCTTGGACATAATTTTGGTGCTGTCAACGGGCACCTCAACGAGCTCTTAAGTCTTGTTTTAGGTAGATAGTCCATAGGTTGATAATGACACTATATTGGCCCTGCGTGGTCACTTTAAATTTAGCTACTTGAGGCTTTTACATTGACATTTTAGGCACTTTGGGCTGAACCTATAAAAGCCTAAGTGTTATGCATTTTCCAGCATTTGACATTACTTCGAATATGCACACAACTTTGAGCCTTTCCTACCAAAGATTGGAAATCTTGTTTCTTTTGAGAATTAATCGAATTAAACTTGTTTCATCATCATTGATCGATCAATTTACAAAACAGGAGCTGTCTTGAGGATTGTTCGTATAACTTAGGTTCTCTTTGACTTCATCAAGAAGTAAGTAGACTAGTTCCTACTTATTATCTTGATTCGTTCAACTTGTGTCTAGTTTCTTGAATTCGTAGTTTAGATAACATCAATTGGTATCAGAGGAAAGAAAGAGATTGTTTTACAACCCCAATCCTGTTCTTCGTGGCTTAGGAATTAAGGTTTTTAGATTAGTTTCTTTGATTTTTGTTTTTTACAAGAAAATGTGAAAAAGAGGAGAACAACTGTGAGTTGTTGTTGTTTCCATTTTTGAAAACCCTAGGTTGAATCTTGGACTGTTTCTTGAAAACAATTCAGCTTGTTGGTGCGTTCTTGAATCATTCTTAAGAGTTCTTGAAACCCTAGTGATTCTTGAAGATTAGAGGCGTGTGAAGGCTATTCTTGAGCGAGTTCTTGCCTGAGATTTGTTGGTTCTTGGACAAGAACTTGTTGTTATTGAATAGTAATAGAAGTAGCTTGGATTGAACTTGAAATTCCATAGCTTTTGCACGTTGAATTGAACTTGTTGTTTGCTGAATTTTGAGTTGGAATAGAGGAGAGAGGCGGCATTGTAGAGGAGAAAAGAATCAAACCCTAAGCCTAAATCAATATGAAAATAACTTCCAATTCAAAAGGGAGAAGTTTACCCACTTTTCATATAAGGAAATTAATTTTCCTTAGGCTTTAGGGAGGGGAAATACATGATGAAACAAGGAGAAATTCAGCAAGCTTAGGCGTGTAAAAAGTAGGTGGAAAAGTGGTAAAAGTTGTTCAAATGAGGTAGAAAGCAAAGGAAAAGAGGAAAAACATGTACTACTCTGAAAAGGATTTCCTTAGACGCCTATTAGAGAGTAGTAATTCATATTTTCTCTAGGATTTCCTTATTTTTTTGTTAAACACTACTTCTAGTAAGTATTTCTTAGGTAATTCTTCTACTTAAGCTATTACTAATCTTTGAGCTTGTAGGATTTTCGTGCCTATCTCTGAATTTCCAAATTTTCGTAGAATTTTCTGTTGCTTCTCATGCTCACTTTAAAAGCTGTCCGCCTACAAGTCACATTAATTCATTTATCCTATAGAGAACTAGTGAATCTTATGAATTTGGGAGGTCGTTGAGGAAGTTGATCAATTCGAGGAAGCCATTTTGATAAGGGGCAAATTGGAGCCAAAGCGCCAACCATCAAGACCCAAGCTTGAGAGCACAAAGAGTACACGTCAAGGCCTCCGGAGGATGATTCGAGAGTGATTTGAAGTCATGAACTTGAGTGCCATCGAGGGAGGACCAACTACCGCCCAATATTTTGAAGCATATCCACACTTCCCCGGAAGAGGCGGACCGCCTACACAATTGGCCACTCTCTGGATCTTCCCATGGGTGGACAGCCTCTTCTAATGGGCGGACCGCCCACTATGCAGCCAAGACAGAAGAGGCGGGTGCCTAGAGGGGTGGATGGACCGCCCACCCCCTTTGACAGCATGACGGGATTCCTTTTAATTTTGCGTGTATTTCCTATTATAGCCCTATGTGGCCTTAAGTGTTTAAACCCAACTTGGGGGCTTTTAATCATTTCAGAACATGTAAAGGGGATGCTACAAATAGACCCCTTAGTCTTTCATTTCATTTAGCCTACATTGAATGAAAAACATGAAACTTGAAAGCTTGAGAGCATTTCAATGAAAACCCCTTGTGCGGGCTTGATTTCACTTGGTGGATTCCAAGTTGAACTTCAATCCTTTGTTGATCATTCTGTTTGCGAGAGCCAGGTGTCTCTCGAGGATAATTGCTTAGTGTAGGTGTTCCTTGACAATCACCCAAGGTATATCGAAACAAGTTTTCTGATAAGACCCAAACCCCCTCAAGACCCTTCACTCGGAGTCAAGCCAAGTTGATCCAAGATACCCATCTTCAGTTGATATGGAAGGGTATGGAAGAAGGCCCCGGGAGCGACTTGAAGACTATGCAGTTTGTCACGACCCGTTTTCTGAACGAGCTGCGACCGGCACTCGGTACCTGAACTTGACCGAGCGAACCCTTTAAACTTGACTGTGATATTCTAACTCTGTCATGCTATGCAAATGACATAGTCTTTAAAACAAAACTTCAACAAAACCTCATTATGAAAATGTATTTATAAAATAAATAACTTTATTTTGTAGTGCAAGATTATGCAAAATGGACAACCACACCCAATTGCTAGACTATCTATGAAGCCTCTAAGAATTTTATACATGACACTAGTGGAATACAAAATATCTCCACGAACAAATGCGGAGCTCACCAATCAACTGAGTAATGGGAGGATATCCTAGCTCATAGTCTTCTTGCCTGCAAAACATGTGCCTACATTGACATCGGTCAATGTAGGTTCCCATGAAGAGAACGTCAGTACACCACGGCGGTACTCAGTGAGTCTCAACGACCCTCCACTAAAGCGGGAACGAGATATTTAAAAGAAACATTATATGCACATAATTTTTTTTAAACCATGAGAACATAAAACATTTAAAGAAAATTGAAATAACTTGAAACAATAGAATTCTGATCATTAATTATATATAAATATAGTTTATTTTCTTTTCTAGGGAGTACCAATTAACTCTGACATAACATGATTCCATAAAGTCACCGTGTGATCGGCACGGGCTCGATCCCCGCCTGATCGAATAGGCCCCTTCACTGTGGCGCCACACAGTTCCAGGTGATAGCATGCTGCGCATTTTGTGCCTTGGCCGTGTCAGGCAAATCTTATAATAAACTCCTACTCTGGCACGAGTAGTTTCGAGGTCAACATTAACCACTAAAGGTCATGAAACCCTTCTCAGAATCTCAAGGTAACTCCCAAAATATTTCTATAAAACTTTACTTGACCACTTTAAGCTCCAATAAATTCTTTGAACATAATCCATGAATATAAACCATAATACTCTTGAGTAAAACATGACATGAATATATGAAGGGAGTTATTTAATATAATTCAAGTAATTCTTTAATCCATAAAAACTTGACATATAATATCACATAATTTAACATAACTAAATATGAAACTCAATGTGTATAACTCAGGGATAAACTCTTGAACGATAACTAGAATAAGGTTTAGCTAATATGCACTCTCTCGCTCCAATTAAGCACATATTAGCTCTTTAAGGTATTTTATCAAATACTTTATATGCGGGCTTTTGTGTGTAAAACCTCTTTAGTAAAGGGTTATATTAACTCACCTCGATTATTCCTTCAGCCAAAACGTAGCTCCAATCAACGCACTTCACGTCACCCAACGACTACGACAATCATCAATTCGTATAATCAATACCAAAGTTTCAAATTTCAATCTCAATTCAAGACTAGTTTAACTTTTCTAGGTTTTTGAAAAACTTCCCAAACGAGCATAATCTATTACAACGCAAGGTTCTTGTGTCTAATGATATTGTCACTCCTCAATTTCATAAAAGAAATTTACCTTGATATGGATTGAATGTAGGTTTTGGCAAAAGCTTATTGGAACGTGAATTATGTGCTCTGTTGCTTCTCCCCGCTTTGAAATATGCTAATGGTTTAATGAGGAATACCTTAATCCTTATGGCTCTCTGAATAACCAAGGGAATATGTATTTGCTGACCTTTTCTTTCCTCCTACGTTCTTTCATTCTTTTTATTTCTTTTTTTTTTTCTTTTAAAAACCCTTTAGAACCAGTGATAATAAATATGTATAATGGGCCAAAGTTATCCCTCTTATGGGCTTGGGATAAGAGTCGCCAGGACTCTTTTTGATTTTTAGCTATTACCATTCAAGTCTTGGCCAACTAAATTCCATTTAAATTTTTGGCCAGCCAAGAAAGTTTTAGTTTTTTTGGCCCTCTTGCGATTTCTTCTTCTACTTTAAACATAAATAAATACTTTTATCTCATTCATGATAAATATGTAATATACTTTCACCACTACTTTAGACATAGAAAACGAGTTTAGTTAAATTATTTTTCATATCGACAAAGTCCTAAAACTTAGAAATTTGAGGAACATTACATTCTTTCCCCCTTTAAAATCATTCGTCCTCGAATGATGATTATTCCTTAGTCCTAGACTCTTTATCATTATATCAACTTGTCAAATATTCCAAAATTTGGTTGAGTGTTGGAATTCTTAAAAATTTCGACAGAGTCTTCCCTGTAACTTGACAATCCAAAAAAATATCCCTGTAATAGATACCACCATTACACCAGCAACAACCAATATACCATAAGCGGCTATGCATATGCACCAATAATAGCTCCAAAATAATCACTACCACTCTGACAAGGAGACAAATCTCAATAATAAATGAAATATGCTCCGGCAAGGAGCTAAATCTCAATAATGTATCAACCACACTCCAACAAGGAGCTAAACCACACTAACGAATTAGATATACTCCGGAAAGGAACTAAATCACATGATAACTATTAATTAACAAGAAAAGTATAGATAGCTAAACCTTTAAAGTTCTTCTCAAATGGATGAGATACCCAATCTTCATGGCTTCCTCAGCTTCCAACATAGCCTCTTTTGAGTTATGATTACGCCACAAGACCTTACATATACTTTTATTCTCGCTTCAAATTAACAAAAAAAAAAAAAAAAAAAAAAATTTATGGGGCTTCACATTCTTCCCTATTTGAGAACATTCGTCATTGAATGTCACATGTGCCTTTATTATCAAACCAAAAGTCGTTCTTAAGCTAAAGGAAACATTGACATCCTTGCCCAATTTATTTATCTGCGAGCACCCAATACTTTTCTAACTTCTTACTTCAACAAAGTCTCTCAATAAATAAGACCTTGCCCAATTTATTTATCTGCGAGCACCCAATACTTTTCTAACTTCTTACTTCAACAAAGTCTCTCTATAAATAAGACCATACTAAGGACATTAACTTGTCCCAGTACAACCAACAATATGCACATAGAGTTGTCCAACTCGAAGAATCATCAAGCCTCTCCAAAAACATATTATCAATGTGCGCATGCCACCATCCAATCCAAACCATGTCACAGTAGCCTTGTTTATGTACTTCAAATAGTTGCTAGTTCTACAAGTGAGATCATGAGATCTTGAAGTTCTAGAACGAACAAATTATATTTCTCCTTGGACATAAATGGAAAAGAAGCAAAACTATACCTCCACCGAAATAATTTACGAGTAAAAATTATACTCAACCCAACTGACTGACAATAATATCTTTTGGGTAGCTAATAATAGTCCCAACTCTTATGGACATTAGCGAGAAACTAGTAATCACGAATATTTGGGACATTCTCAATTTCCTTTAAAGATTGTCCAATTAAAGCAAATATGTATAGTATTAGAAATCATCTTCACTCTGCTCTTTAAGTTTCATACTCTGAAAGTCTAAGTTGCAATGCTTCCCAGGAAAGAGTTTTATGATTGCTTTTATTCTAAACTTTGCAAACTATATGCATACATATGAAAAACATCAAGCTTGCATGACGCTACTTTCCTATATTATACAGAAGAGTTTTTTTTTTTTCCCAAAGAAATTAGTATTCATGCGAGTTGGTGCAAGGAATGAATAATATTGGAACTTTCCACGGAATTTACCTCCCTTGTAATGCTCGAAAAAAAAATTAACTTCATATACCATGGACGTCATACGTCCTTTTGTAATCACACATACTTACCCTATTACGTGTATATTGAAACCATTACATATATAGACATAATTAGAAATAACTCGACTTTTTTTTTCCTTGAAGGTTTTCGTACTTGTAACCACGATTCATGATCAAAGACTCTTTCTTAAAAATTCCTCTCAAGGATTGTTATTATGCTAAGGGGTAACACCACAAGGTTCGAATTATTTTCCTTTTAACTTGGCATGTACTGCATTAAGTAAACTAGGAAAATAATCTTGGAACTTAGCGCATCCTTTAGATGTCTTCTTTATTTTTGTTGTAGTGGTCACAATTTTCAAGGATTCGAAGAGTTTGTTCTATTTCTCTTGTGCAACTTTCAAGAACCTCCTTCACTGACAACAGTTCCATAATACCATTGAACCTTTAGGGCTCTTGAAAAATTTGTGTCTTGCTGGATCTTTCTAGAACACCTTCATTTTTCCTTATATTTTCTTGGCTCTTATCTTATCTGGTTTGAATCATTTATAGGTTCCATTACCATATCGTAGTCACAGAAGACATTATTTAGACTTTAGCTTAACAATGTCATTGTAAGCATAGTTGACCTAACGCAAGTGCTCATCCTCACTTTGTCTAAGTTCAAAATAAATTTTTTTTTTCCACACACTCTTTTTTTTTTTTTTTTTTCCACACACTTCCTTAATCATTTTAGTAGAAATTTCTCTTGCTCTTCCTTTTTTTTTTTCCTTTCCCAAATAGATAAAAAAAATCTTTTATTTATCGATGGATCAACACCTCAAATTGATCTCACTTATCAATCTCTCATTTAATAAGAGATAGGTGCATTCTTAACATTTTCTTGCACTTCATCCTTCCTTGGCCGCAATTACATCCTATTGATGTCATGGTGATCATTTAATGTATTAATAACCCAAGAATTACTCGATGTATTGCTCATCTCCAAGCAAAGTTCTTTTCACTTGCTTTGACACGTGCCTTGATTATTTTCAAGTTATGAATTTTTTTTTCCTTTTGGGACATAGATGTCCCCTCCGGTTGACAACATTTCTTAGATACATTTCACACTTCCTCAAGCTTCCCATAATATTCTAGACTGCCTTGAGTCATAACTTATAGTTGAATCTCTCTTAACTCATTACTTACTCCTCTTACCATTACTGGTATAGTCATTATTACGACTAGTGGCTTTATCTCGAGTTCCCTTTCCCTTGAAGCAGTACCTCCTGTTCTCGTGTCATTTTAGCACCTGATAGTTAAGTAGGATTGGCTTGATCTACATGGCCTCCCTTGGTTTTCATTATGTCTGAAATGTACGAAACTTCAAAACGCTAATTTTATATTTGCACATTATTCAGTGTCACACTCATTGTGGTAGATTGTGTCCTTTAAAGCCAAAACTTCGTGGTACCATTTCTTACAACTCTCTTAAATTGCTTTATTTCTAAGTAACTCTCAACTGAACTGGAGAAAGTAAGACATCCTGAAAGAGCTCGTATCTCCGTTGAGTACTAACCCAAAACCACTTTACATTAATATAAGTATTTGCATGCATTAAAGATTTATTTTTAATGCATTCAAGAAATTTTTTTTTGTTTTCCTTAAAGTTATATCCCTTGCCTGCAAGCTAACTTTCTACTATCTTTCCCCTTTGGCGCGTGGCTTTTTCGATTTCTTTTGTCTACTATGATACCTTTGGTTGGGTCGACATATGCATCATGCATCCACTATTTATATGCTTGCGTACTAACGTCAAGACTTAACTGGCAAACATACGATTATTCTTAAGATTACTTCGGTATGTTGTGGGGCACCACCAGCGAAAACCTAAACATAACATACTTAAGAATAGAGCCGCCTCATTGTGTATCTCTGTATTTTTCGTACCTTCCCAAGCTTCAAAACATATCATTAACTTTTTGTCACAATCTTCTCTATAACATAACACGGGCTTAGGTTCTTCTAAGTTCTTCAATTCTGCCTGGCCTTCATAAGAATGTCATAGAATATATACTTGCACTCTTATTTTCTTACCAAAATGTCATTACCCATAAGTGGGCACATATAACTTATGAAAGCTTGGCTTTGCAACTATGTAATGATATGCCTCTCTGAACAATTTATTTTACCTTATGCATCCTCATGCTCTTAACACTTTAGTACCACATTCATTCACTCAGACGGGTCTATTTGCATCAATCCTATAGTGACTTACACATAAAATAAACTATCAATTTCATTATTACTGCCTTCATCATTTAAGACTTCAACAAGAGTCGTAAGATATGCATTATGATGTTCGTCATTTCACGTTCTTGACCAACCAGTCCTTGCTCGTCGTTCAAGTTTCACCATAGGAACTAGGAGGCATGCACTTTCTTTCTGACTATTAGCTACTTCTCCTTGCCTTACGGTTAACTTTACAACCCTTTTTTTTTTCAAGCAAACCTATGATCCCAACTCATAAGTAAACTTTGACCTTACTTTGATCTCTATATTTTCTTTAGTTATCCTTGCCACTGGTTGTTCAAGTGTCCAAGTTAATTCTGAACATGGCTTGGAATCGTAGCTATTTGATGTTCTCTAACTTATCCCATTAGTAATATATTCTCATGAATCCAATTATAACTTTGACAATATTTGCGATATTGCCACTCCGCCACCTCTATTATAAGTCTTTGGCACACTTCTAACCGTTATAATCTTTTGCAGTCTCACTTTAGATCGGCCCCGAGTAATCCAATTTATCCTTTGACCATATTTGTCTCAGTTTATCTCGAACTTAGCCTTCATTCCCATATCAGGATCAACTAACACCTTACACGATATATCTCGGGTAGCTCTGACATTAACTCTTAAATTCTTTGATCATGCAGCGTATGACAGTGGTTTCGTTGATCGATGAGAATAGGAGTCTTGATTTTTACTATGGACTTTAACGCACGATCTAGATATGAAAGAGTGAGAAACTTTTCCTAAATGTCTGTAGTCCCTCATTTATAGATATGGGGCCCTCATACCGATAAATGAGACTCTACTGACACGGCTTCATAGACCCCTAGGACTCTCTAAACCTGATGCTCTGATACCAAGTTTGTCACGACCCGTTTTCTGAACGAGCTGCGACCGGCACTCGGTACCTGAACTTGACCGAGCGAACCCTTTAAACTTGACTGTGATATTCTAACTCTGTCATGCTATGCAAATGACATAGTCTTTAAAACAAAACTTCAACAAAACCTCATTATGAAAATGTATTTATAAAATAAATAACTTTATTTTGTAGTGCAAGATTATGCAAAATGGACAACCACACCCAACTGCTAGACTATCTATGAAGCCTCTAAGAATTTTATACATGACACTAGTGGAATACAAAATATCTCCACGAACAAATGCGGAGCTCACCAATCAACTGAGTAATGGGAGGATATCCTAGCTCATAGTCTTCTTGCCTGCAAAACATGTGCCTACATTGACATCGGTCAATGTAGGTTCCCATGAAGAGAACGTCAGTACACCACGGCGGTACTCAGTGAGTCTCAACGACCTTCCACTAAAGCGGGAACGAGATATTTAAAAGAAACATTATATGCACATATTTTTTTTAAAACCATGAGAACATAAAACATTTAAAGAAAATTGAAATAACTTGAAACAATAGAATTCTGATCATTAATTATATATAAATATAGTTTATTTTCTTTTCTAGGGAGTACCAATTAACTCTGACATAACATGATTCCATAGAGTCACCGTGTGATCGGCACGGGCTCGATCCCCGCCTGATCGAATAGGCCCCTTCACTGTGGCGCCACACAGTTCCAGGTGATAGCATGCTGCGCATTTTGTGCCTTGGCCGTGTCAGGCAAATCTTATAATAAACTCCTACTCTGGCACGAGTAGTTTCGAGGTCAACATTAACCACTAAAGGTCATGAAACCCTTCTCAGAATCTCAAGGTAACTCCCAAAATATTTCTATAAAACTTTACTTGACCACTTTAAGCTCCAATAAATTCTTTGAACATAATCCATGAATATAAACCATAATACTCTTGAGTAAAACATGACATGAATATATGAAGGGAGTTATTTAATATAATTCAAGTAATTCTTTAATCCATAAAAACTTGACATATAATATCACATAATTTAACATAACTAAATATGAAACTCAATGTGTATAACTCAGGGATAAACTCTTGAACGATAACTAGAATAAGATTTAGCTAATATGCACTCTCTCGCTCCAATTAAGCACATATTAGCTCTTTAAGGTATTTTATCAAATACTTTATATGCGGGCTTTTGTGTGTAAAACCTCTTTAGTAAAGGGTTATATTAACTCACCTCGATTATTCCTTCAGCCAAAACGTAGCTCCAATCAACGCACTTCACGTCACCCAACGACTACGACAATCATCAATTCGTATAATCAATACCAAAGTTTCAAATTTCAATCTCAATTCAAGACTAGTTTAACTTTTCTAGGTTTTTGAAAAACTTCCCAAACGAGCATAATCTATTACAACGCAAGGTTCTTGTGTCTAATGATATTGTCACTCCTCAATTTCATAAAAGAAATTTACCTTGATATGGATTGAATGTAGGTTTTGGCAAAAGCTTATTGGAACGTGAATTATGTGCTCTGTTGCTTCTCCCCGCTTTGAAATATGCTAATGGTTTAATGAGGAATACCTTAATCCTTATGGCTCTCTGAATAACCAAGGGAATATGTATTTGCTGACCTTTTCTTTCCTCCTACGTTCTTTCATTCCTTTTATTTCTTTTTTTTTTCTTTTAAAAACCCTTTAGAACCAGTGATAATAAATATGTATAATGGGCCAAAGTTATCCCTCTTATGGGCTTGGGATAAGAGTCGCCAGGACTCTTTTTGATTTTTAGCTATTACCATTCAAGTCTTGGCCAACTAAATTCCATTTAAATTTTTGGCCAGCCAAGAAAGTTTTAGTTTTTTTGGCCCTCTTGCGATTTCTTCTTCTACTTTAAACATAAATAAATACTTTTATCTCATTCATGATAAATATGTAATATACTTTCACCACTACTTTAGACATAGAAAACGAGTTTAGTTAAATTATTTTTCATATCGACGAAGTCCTAAAACTTAGAAATTTGAGGAACATTACAATGCTTTGGTGTGCCATGGATGGAGGACCTTCTAGTACACTTGACGAGGCATCCGGAGCACTTTTGGAAGCAACTCAAGAGGCCACAGCACCAGGCGGACCGCCTACTCAACTAGGCCGACCGCCTAGTTTTGAACAACTCTCTGGATCTCCTCTAGGCGGACCGCTTCTGTAAAACGGGCGGACCGCCTACTCCAAAGGGGCTGGCCGCCCACTCCAAGTAGGCTGACCGCCTACTCCACTAGGCTGGGCGCCTACTTGGGGCGCCTAGTGAGCTGAAGGATGCGGGTTCCTAGTTTATTTGCTATGTTTTGGACAACTATAGCCCTATGAGGCCTTTATTGTTTTAACCCACTTTGGGGGTATTTTTGAGCTTTCATTACATGTAAGTGAAGTCTATAAATACTTCACAAACCTATTCAAACCTTAGTCTACCTTGAAATTTTATGAATGATGAAAAGAAACTATCTCTTGTTTGGAGAACCCTTTGTCTTGGTTGCTTTAATTCACTAGTGGAACCTAGTTGTGTCTTGAACCGAAAACCCAATCATTCTATTTGCGAGTCCCAAGTGTGACTCGAGGGTAGTTGCATAGTGTAAGTCCTCCTTGACACCGATACGAGGGTATTATGGAACGAGTTCTCCATAGTTACTTCGTAGGGAGTTCGAGTAGTGTCTCGCTCTTTATCTTTATTTCCGCGTTTCGTTTTTGATTCTTATCATCTTGGTATCAGAGCAAGGCTCGGGTTTTGTTTCTACAAACCCCCGACCCTTGATTCTTCGTGCCTAGGTTGGTTTCTATCTTAGGTTCTTATTTGTTGTTGAAGAAAACACAAAAAAAAAAAAAAAAAAAAAAAAATTGAAAAGTTGAAAAACACAAAAATTTGATCATAGAATCTTGGTTTGTTGGACCCATTGCTTGATTGATATTGGGGTTTGTTCCTTGTTGGAAACCGGTTCTTTTGGTACCCTGAGCATCGAATTTGAAGCAGAAACACAAGGATAATTTGAAACCCTTGAAGAATTTGAAAATTTGAAACCCTAGCTATGAACATGGTGGAATGTTGAACTTTGATTGGGGTTTGATAAAATTGATTGGGGTTTGATCTCTGTGCTTGAAACAACATTGGGGTACCTTTGAATTGCTAAAACAACGTGTGGATTGATGAATTTTTGGGTGCAAAACCAAGAAAATCGTGTTTGAACTGTGCTGAAACTTGCAGTAGGCGGAGCGCCTAGCAAAACTGGCGGACCGCCTGATTTTTGCTTGCTCTCTAGACTTTACAAAGGCGGACCGCCTACTCAGAGTAGGCTGACCACCTACTCCCCACTGCAGACACCAGGCGAACCACCTAGTCCAAACAGGTGGGGCGCCTACTTCCTGAAGAGTTGGGAATCGGGTAGTTTCTTCTAGGTTCGCTTGTTTTGTTGTTTGCATTGCTTCTAATTAGTATTATTAGAGTATAATCCTACTCGATTAGTACTAATTACTTCAAGCTACTAGGATCATCGTGCCTTAGAACGGAGACTAGAACTCAAAGAAGACCCGTAGTGCCTTTTGACTCAAGTCCTTACTCAAAGTGCTTAGCGTTCCAATCGAGTCCTATTAACTCCACTCACCCCGGAGTACATTTGGCTTTTGAGTCGAGTGATTAGGTTTAGGTTTACTATTCAACTTTGTGAAGCTTTGAGTTCAAGCAAGATTGAAATAGCCCTCACTACCATACGAGTGAACCGAGTGAACACAAGTGAGGGAGCGAGTGAGGTGTTTTAACTAACTCTTGTTTCTTTTCTTTGTAGGTACAATGGCCAACAAAGGTCAAGATTTCATCAAGGAGGCCTTGGCTAGCCTTCTTGCCAAGATGGATGTCATGACTCAAAGGATTGAGTCACTTGAAAGGGGTGCCTCAAGTACCCAAGGAGACCAAGGGACCCCGAGTGTCCCAATTGAAAAGGGGACCCCGAGTGTCCAAATTGAGACCGGTGAAAGCTCGAGTAGCCCTACCTTTACCCCGGAGCAAGTTGTTGAATTGCTCAATCAACAACGGGTAAAGGAAGATCGAGAGAGAATTGAACGAATGGGCATTCCCCGTATCTTGGATAATCCCCCAAGACACAACCCATTACCAAGACCCATCCGAAACGTGCAACCTCTTGAGCAAGTCGATGAAGCTCAAGAAGGGGAGGAAGTTGATTATGGTGACGATGTGTATGGTTTTGATGATCACTTTCAACCAAGACGTGGTATGAATTGGGGTCGTAATGTGGATCGAGGTAGGGGCCGAGGTCGAGGGCCACCTATGGGATATGTTGGAGGGAATGCAAGGAGGGAGTATGGTGTGAATGAAGACCACTATGGGGGCCAACCGGAGCCATTCCGTGGGGGTCGTGACAACAACAACAATCTTAATAGTGTGAAGATTACTATTCCTCCTTTCAAAGGGAGTAGTGATCCGGTGGAGTACATTGATTGGAAGTTGTCCATGGAACGTATATTTGACACCAATGATATGCCCGAAGTGAAGAAGACCAAGTATGCTATCTCTACCTTTGAGTCCTTTGCTTCTACATGGTGGGAGTCGGTAAAGAGGAATAGAAGGAGGATGGGGATGGTTCTTAATCTTACTTGGGATGAGTTGATCCGTTTGATGGATGAAAAGTACTTGACTAACCAATACCGAGTGGACCAACAAAAGCGTCTCTATGAATTGAAACAAGGTTCCAAGTCGGTTGGGGAGTACTTCAATGAGTTTGAACAAGTCCGGATGACTCTGGACTTGGATGAGGAAGACAATGAGATGGCCATGATCCGTTTCAAAGGGGGCTTAAACCGAGACATAGCCTCACTTTTGAAGTTTCACAAGTACAATGATCACTACAAGCTATATGAGGATGCGGTTGAAGCCGAGAAGTGGCTCAAAGAGGAGAAATCCCTTCGCTACAAGAGTAATGCTATTACTCCATTGAACAAGCCAAAGGATTGGAAGTCTCCTACAACTAATGCCAAATTCCCAAGTGCAAGTGGTGCAAGTGCTAGCAAGGAAGTGAAAAAGCCTTTTGAAAGGTCGACACAACCCGTGGGAGGTAACTCTAGAACTCAATTGAGTAATCCAATCTTTTCTTCTACTCAATGCTTTAAGTGTAAGGGTTATGGTCATCTCTCTAAAGATTGCCCTACCCGGAAAACTATGGTCCTTGTTGGTGACTTGGTCTATGAGCAAGATAGTGAGCCCGAGGAAGAAGAAGGAGTAGAGGGTGATGAGGATGAGGGAGATGAAGGGGAGATTACTATGATCGAAGATGATGACGCCCATGCCTTCCTTGTTGTGAGGAGGAGTCTAGGAGCCATGTGTGTGGAGGATGTTGAGACCTTACAACGAGAGAATCTTTTTCATTCCAAATGCCGAGTCATGGGTCTCATTTGCTCTATGATCATTGACTCGGGAATTTGTGCTAATGTTATTAGCCAAACACTAGTTACCCAATTGAAAATACCTACCTTGAAACACCCAAACCCTTATAGGCTTCAATGGCTTAGTGAGTGTGGTGAGTTGAGGGTGGTTAAGCAATGTTTGATCAAGTTCAAGATTGGGAACTATGTGGATGAACACATGTTCGATGTCGTGCCTATGCAAGCATGCCACCTACTCTTTGGTAGGCCTTGGCAATTTGATCGACGTGTGGTTCATAATGGTCATGCCAACACCTATACGGTGACGCATGAGGGGAAAAAGTTTGTGCTCCAACCTATGACTCCCAAACAAGTGAGCGATGATTACAAACGGATGCGGGAGTTGAGAGAAGTGGCAAAGGCTAAGTCGGTTGTTGAGACTAGCCCTTTGTCCAAAAGCTTGGTGGAAATCCCACCTACTTCTACCGGTGGCATATGTGCCATGATGCAACCGGGCGAGGTCCTAAGAGGAAATGATGGCAACAAGCTTCTCATATGCCTAGTGCATAAAGGTATGGTTCTAAACTCTAATTGTGATTTTTCTTCTAACCCTTTGCCTAGTGTGTTTGAGAATGTTTTGAAGGATTTTGGTGACATGTTCCCGGATGAAATGCCGGATGGATTGCCTCCTTTGAGGGGCATTGAGCATCAAATAGACTTTGTCCCGGGATCCCAAATCCCGAACAAACCGGCCTATAGGAGCAACCCGGAAGATACAAGGGAGTTGCAAAGGCAAGTTGATGAATTGCTCACTAAAGGCTTGGTGAGGGAAAGCTTGAGTCCTTGTGCCGTGCCCGTGATCCCTGTTCCCAAAAAGGACGGCACTTGGAGAATGTGTGTTGATTGTCGGGCCGTGAACAAAATAACGGTAAAGTACCGTCATCCTATTCCCCGACTTGATGATATGTTAGATGAATTAAGTGGTTCATGTGTGTGTAGCAAAATTGACCTTAGGTCCGGCTACCATCAAATCCGGATAAAACCGGGTGATGAATGGAAAACCGCATTCAAGACCAAATTTGGTCTCTATGAATGGTTGGTGATGCCCTTTGGGCTCTCCAATGCACCTATCACTTTCATGAGGCTAATGAACCATGTTCTAAAGCCATTCATCAACAAGTTTGTGGTCGTCTATTTTGACGATATATTGATCTATAGCAAATCAATAGAAGACCATGTTGAACACCTTAGGCTAGTGCTTGAAAAGTTGAGAGCCGAAAAGCTCTATGCTAATTTTAAAAAGTGTGCCTTTGGTGTTGAGAAGGTGGTCTTCCTTGGGTTTGTTGTGAGTGCCCAAGGAGTGGAGGTGGATGAGTCTAAGGTAGAGGCCATACGTGATTGGCCTACTCCTACTACCGTGACTCAAGTGAGGAGCTTTCATGGTCTCGCAAGCTTTTATAGGCGATTCGTGAAGGACTTTAGCTCCATTGCTGCTCCACTCACCGAATTGGTGAAGAAAGACCAACCGTTTGTTTGGGGAGAGCCTCAAGAGAAGGCCTTCCTTGAGTTGAAAAGTAGGTTGAGTACCGCCCCTCTATTGCAATTGCCCGACTTCAGAAAGACATTTGAGGTTGAATGTGATGCCTCGGGGGTGGGAATTGGTGGTGTCTTAATGCAAGATAGCAAACCCATCGCCTACTTTAGTGAAAAGTTGAAAGGGGCCTCCTTGAATTATTCTACATATGACAAGGAGTTGTATGCCCTTGTGAGAGCCCTTGCCCATTGGCAACACTATCTTTGGCCTCGTGAGTTTGTAATCAAGAGTGACCATGAGTCACTCAAGCATTTGAGAGGCCAAGAGAAGCTCAATAAGAGACATGCCAAGTGGGTTGAATTCATTGAGTCTTTTCCCTATGTGATCCAATACAAGAAAGGAAAAGACAATGTTGTGGCGGATGCGCTTTCAAGAAAGTTTGCTTTAGCCACCACTCTCACCTCTAAGCTCATGGGTTTTGAGAGCATTAAATTGATGTATGCTCATGACCCAAAGCTAAAGAGTGTCCATGACACTCTAGAGAAAGGGGAGAGAGTTGACAAATACCAATGGGTTAATGGTTATATCTTCAAAAATGGTAGAGTGTGCATTTCGGAGTCCTCTTGGAGAGAGTTGCTTGTGCATGAAGCACATTGCGGGGGACTCATGGGACATTTTGGCACAAGAAAGACTTTGGCCATTCTTCAAGAACAATTCTATTGGCCAAAAATGAGGGTGCATGTGGAGAAGTTTTGTACTAATTGCCTTGAGTGCAAACGTGCCAAATCTAAAGCCCACCCTCATGGGTTGTATACCCCTCTCCCCGTACCTACTAGTCCATGGTTGGATATCTCAATAGATTTTGTGATGGGATTACCAAGGACTAGAGGGGGCCATGATAGCATTTATGTTGTTGTGGATAGGTTCTCCAAAATGGCTCATTTCATTCCATGCAAGAAATGTGATGATGCACAACATGTGGCAACTTTGTTTATTGAAAATGTTTTGAAGTTGCATGGTGTGCCTCAAACCATAGTGAGTGATAGGGACACTAAGTTCCTAAGTCATTTTTGGAGGTGTTTATGGTGTGCTTTAGGCACCAAGCTCTTGTTCTCCACGTCCCACCACCCCCAAACCGATGGGCAAACGGAAGTGGTAAACCGAACCTTGGGTGCTCTTCTTAGATCCATGACTCGAGGTAAGGCCGGGACTTGGATTGATCGTCTACCTCTTATGGAGTTTGCCTACAATCGCACATTGCATAGCATGATAGGCATGACTCCATTCGAGTGTGTTTATGGATTTAACCCCTTGATTCCCCTTGATCTAACCCCTTTGCCAAGGGAAATGGTTGTTAATTTTGAAGGTAAAGCTAGAGCCAAGGCTTTGGTTGAACTCCATGCAAAGGCGAAGAAGAACTTGGAGGAAGCTTATGCTAAGGTTGCCGCAAAAAAGAACAAAGGACGCAAGAAGGTGGAACTCAAGAAGGGTGACTATGTGTGGGTGCACTTCCGGAAAGAAAGGTTTCCAAACCTTAGGAAAGGGAAGTTGGCACCCCGAGGAGATGGCCCATTCCAAGTGCTCTCGAAGATAAACAACAATGCTTATGTGGTCGACTTGCCAAGTGAGTATCAAGTTTCTAATACTTTCAATGTTTGTGACTTGGTTCCTTTGAATGTAGGTAATGAAGAGGCTGTGCATAATGATGAAGAGGTCGTGGATGATGCTTCGATTTCGAGGACCGAATCTTCTCAAGAAGGGGAGGATGATAAGACCCAAACCCCCTCAAGACCCTTCACTCGGAGTCAAGCCAAGTTGATCCAAGATATCCATCTTCAGTTGATATGGAAGGGTATGGAAGAAGTCCCCGGGAGCGACTTGAAGACTATGCTTTGGTGTGCCATGGATGGAGGACCTTCTAGTACACTTGACGAGGCATCCGGAGCACTTTTGGAAGCAACTCAAGAGGCCACAGCACCAGGCGGACCGCCTACTCAACTAGGCCGGCCGCCTAGTTTTGAACAACTCTCTGGATCTCCTCTAGGCGGACCGCCTCTGTAAAACGGGCGGACCGCCTACTCCAAAGGGGCTGGCCGCCCACTCCAAGTTGGCTGACCACCTACTACACTAGGCTGGGTGCCTACTTGGGGCGCCTAGTGAGCTGAAGGATGCGGGTTCCTAGTTTATTTGCTATGTTTTGGACAACTATAGCCCTATGAGGCCTTTATTGTTTTAACCCACTTTGGGGGTATTTTTGAGCTTTCATTACATGTAACTGAAGTCTATAAATACTTCACAAACCTATTCAAACCTTAGTCTACCTTGAAATTTTATGAATGATGAAAAGAAACTATCTCTTGTTTGGAGAACCCTTTGTCTTGGTTGCTTGAATTCACTAGTGGAACCTAGTTGAGTCTTGAACCGAAAACCCGATCATTCTATTTGCGAGTCCCAAGTGTGACTCGAGGGTAGTTGCATAGTGTAGGTCCTCCTTGACACCGATACGAGGGTATTATGGAACGAGTTCTCCATAGTTACTTCGTAGGGAGTTCGAGTAGTGTCTCGCTCTTTATCTTTATTTCCGCGTTTCGTTTTTGATTCTTATCATTTTCGGTGCTACATTGGTAATACGTTCGAGCCACGTCTCGCTTTTATCTTTACTTTTAGATTCCGCATTTTACCCAGTATCATCTTGGTATCAGAGCAAGGCTCGGGATTTATTCTTACAAACCCACGTTCCTTGTTCTTCAATCTTTATCTTATTGTTTATGTTCTTGTTCTTGTTTATTTGAAAAAGAAGAAAAAAATTCAAAAACTTTAAAATAACAAAAAAATTGCTAGATATTCTTGGTTGTAATGAATTCTTTGGTGTTTGATATCGGGGATTGTTTGTTATCATATTCCCGTTGACTGGGTACCCACGAAACACGTTTTAAAGTTGAGAATCGAAATCTTGAAAATCAAATCTCCCAAAAGTTGAAAACCTTAGAATTTGCTCGAAATTTCTGGATTTGGATTTGTTGTGATTGGGTGTTGTTATAAATCATTGGGGTTTGATTTTAGTAGTTGAAAACACATTGGGGTACTTTCGAATTGGAAAAACACCTTGAAAATATTGGAAAATTGGGTGCCAAAAGCCAAGAACACGGATTGGAACTGTGCTGGGAATCACAGTAGGCAGACCCACCCATCCCAAGAGGCAGACCGCCCACTTTTATCCCGCTCTCTGTATTTTGAGTAGGCGGACCGCCCCTGTGCCTAGGCGGACCGCCCACTCCTAAATGGGGAGTCCGGGTAGTCATTTCGTAGGTTTTCGTATTTTTTGTTGCTTCTGTTACTTCCGGATAGTACTTTGAGGGTAAATTCCTACTTAATTAGTACTAGTTCATTGAGCGTATGGGGTTCTCGTGCTTAGAGGAGAGTAGAAATCAAAGAAGACTCGTATTATATTGTTTGCTTTAAGTACTCACCTAAATAGCCTAGCGTTCATCGAGTCCCATCAATTCCACTCTTCCAGAAGAGTATTTAATTCTTGTGAACTTGAATGGTTATTGAGGAGGTTGTTCAACTACGAGGAAACCTTTGAAATCAAGCTTGAGTGAAAAATCCCCCACCACTAAACGAGTGTACTCGAGGGACATTCAAAAGTGAGGGAGCGGGTGAGGTTTTTTACTCTAACCTCTTTCTTGTCTTTGATTTATGTAGGTACATGGCCGGAGACGTTGACGAGACCATTAAGGTCCCGGTTAGCACTTTGGCCTACCTCTTGGCCGAGGTGAGATCTATAAGCCAAAGACTTGAGAACCTTGAAGGAG
This sequence comes from Petunia axillaris subsp. axillaris, assembly GCA_029990575.1. NCBI lineage: Eukaryota > Viridiplantae > Streptophyta > Magnoliopsida > Solanales > Solanaceae > Petunia > Petunia axillaris. The sequence goes on along the minus strand of JARKNS010000001.1, from coordinate 1,366,184 downwards.
AATGGACCCCGAGTGTCCAAAAGGGTACCGAAGAAGATACTAGTGATGAATTTTTTGGCATTCCCCAACAAGTGGGCATTCCCCACGACTTGGGCATTCCCCAAGGTGATGGTGGATGAGATAATGAGCTTAAAATGACCCTTGTAGTACGTAGGAGTTTGGGTGCCATGAGTCTGGAGGAGGAAGAGAATGTGCAAAGGGAAAATCTCTTCCATGCTAGCTGTCGAGTGATGGTGCAAGTGTGCTCAATGATCATTGATTCGGGAAGTTTTGCTAATATAGCGAGTGAGACCTTGATTTCCCAATTGAAATTGCCTGCTATAAAGCATCCACATCCCTACCGTTTACAATGGTTGAGTGAGTGTGGAGAGTTGAGGGTGGTGAAGCGAGTCTTGATTGAGTTTAGCACTGAAAATTATCGAGATAAGATGATGTTTGATGTAGTACCTATGCAAGCTTGCTATCTCTTGTTTGGAAGGCCATGGCAATATGATCGGAGCGTAGTGCATGATAGTAGAACCAAATCTTACATGGTTTTGCATGGTTCTCGGAAGTATGTACTCAAGCCCTAGACGCCGAGGCAAGTAAGTAATGACTATAGGATTATGAGGGAGTTGAGGGAAGCGGCTAAAGCCAAGTCACCTATGGTACTTGAGCCCGAAACCAACAATCTTATGGTCCTACCCTTGCAAGTTGAAAGTGAAAGTCACTTTACTCCAAGTGAAGACAATCTTGAGTCTCATTCCTTTGTACTTGAACATGAGAGACAAAAGAAAGAGAGAAGTGAGGGAGTGACCGGTGACAATCCTAGAGAGGAAAAAGCAGAGGAAGTGTGGAGTGATGTGAGTGGATTGTCACCCGAATCTATACTTGGCCTTGAAAAAAAATGCGAGAAAGGAGAGGAAAGGAAAGACAAAATGAGAGTGAAGACACCCTTTGTTCTAACCATGTTTTATCTTCTTCTTCTTCTTCTTCAACTTGTTTTGGCTTATGTGTATGTACTCTTTGAGGCGATGATGCGGGGCAAATCAAGCAACCATCTAAAAACACCATCCAAGGCCAAGGAAGAGCTTATGCATTGGAACGCCATGGAACGAGGAGCCTTAGAGACACATTTCGAGGCGTTTCAAGTGCCCAGGGAAGCAGGCGGACCGCCCACTGGACTAGGCGGACCGCCCACTTTGTGACAAGTCTCTGGATTTTAGTCCGCCTAGTGCAGAGGCGGAGGGCCTACTTGGGCGCCTACTGGAGACTAGGCGGGGCGCCTACTCCACTAGGCGGGGTGCCTAGTTGCTGAACAAGTTGCGGGATTTCTAGTTTTTATCCTATGTAATTTCTATTATGCCCCTACGTGGCTTATGACTTTAGAACTTACTTAAGGGTACTTTAGGCTTTTCATTGATGTCTAAGAAAGGCCTATAAATACTCCATAGCTTAGCATTTTTAGAAGTTAGCTTTGATGATGAATGATTGAATGAACAATGTTCAAGAGTGGATTCTCTTTGAATGAAAACCCTTTGAGACGGTTTGAGTTTACTAGTGGATTCTAGTTGAATACCAAACCCCCCGATCATTCTACTTGCGAGGCCGTTGTCATCTCGAGGGTAGTCTCATAGTGTAGGTCCTCCTTGACACCGATACGAGGGTATTATGGAACGAGTTCTCCATAGTTACTTCGTAGGGAGTTCGAGTAGTGTCTCTCTCTTTTATTTTTATTTCCGCGTTTGGTTTTGATCCTTATCATCTTGGTATCAGAGCAAGGCTCGGGTTTTGTTTTTACAAACCCCCGACCCTTGATTCTTCGTGCCTAGGTCGATTCTATCTTTAGTTTTCTTGTTCTTCTTATTGGAAAGGAGAAAATCACAAAAAAAAATTGGAAAATTGAAAAATACCAAAAATTTGTTCTATCTTGTGTTTTGGATTGATTCGTGTTGTGATTGTTATTGGGATTTGTTCCTTATTGGAAACCCGTTATTTTGGTACCCAACACACACGATCTGGAGTTGTATTCCATTATTTGAGATTTAAAACCCTTGAGAAATTTGAAAATTTTGAAACCCTAGCTATGAACATGATGAACATGGTAGATTGTTGAATTTTGATTGGGGTTTGATAAAAGTGATTGGGGTTTGATCTCTGCGATTGAAACAACGCTTGGGTACCTTCGGATCGATAAAACAACGTGTGAATTGTTGGATTTTTGGGTGCCAAAGGCAAGAAAAACGAGTTTGAACTGTGCTGGAAGTTGCAGTAGGCGGGCAGAGGCGGACCGCCTACTTGGAGTAGGCTGACCGCCTACTTTCCTCTGCAGAGAACCAGGCGGACCACCTACTCAAAACAGGCGGGGCGCCTACTTCCTGAAGGTTGGGAATTGGGTAGTTTATCCTAGGTTCTCTTGTTTTGATGTTTGCAGTGCTTCTAATTAGTACTATTAGAGTATAATCCTACTTGATTAGTACTAATTACTTCGAGCTATTAGGTTCATCGTGCCTTAGAAAGGGGACTAGAACTCAAAGAAGACCCGTAGTACCTTTTTGATTCAAGTCCTCACTTAAAGTGCTTATCGTTCCAATCGAGTCCCATTAACTCCACTCACCCCGGAGAGCATTGGACTTGAGAAGTTGAGTGATTGAATTGTGGTTCGTTGGTCAACTACTTGAAGCTTTTAGACTCAAACTTGAGTGAAATATCCACCACCACTAAGCGAGTGACCCGAGTGTTATACACGTGAGGGTGTGTGTGAGGTGTTTTGCTAACGTTTGTTGATTTTGTAGGTACGATGGCCAATGAAGGTGATGGATTCATGAAGAGTACTTTGGCTACTATCTTAGCAAAATTGGATAGTATGAGCCAAAGGATTGGAACTCTTGAAAGAAGGGCCTCAATTGCCCAAGTTGGAAGAGGGACCCCGAGTGTCCGAGTTGAAGCCGGAGGAGGTACAAGTGATTCAACCTTTGCCTCGGAACAAGTTGTTGAGTCGCCTAGTCAACAACGGGTAAAGGAAGACCATGAAGGAAATGAACAAGTGTTGGGCAATCCCCAAAGGAATACTCCACTTCCAAGACCCATCCGAAATGTTCTACCAATGGATGATGTGGAGGAGGATATGGTTGAAGAGGATAATCCTCATGTTTCCCTAGTTGTGAGGAGGAGCTTAGGTGCCGTATTTGTGGAGGATAGTGAGAATGACCAAAGAGAGAACCTCTTTCATGCTAGATGCCGAGTCATGGGTGTAGTTTGCTCCATGATTATTGACTCGGGAAGTTGAGCCAACATAGTGAGCCAAACATTGATTTCCCAATTGAAGTTACCCACCTTGAAACATCCCAACCCATATCGATTACAAGGGCTAAGTGAGTGAGGGGAGTTGAAGGTGGTGGAGCAAGCATTGATTGAGTTTGGAATGGGAAGCTATAAAGACAAAATCTTGTTTGATGTTGTCCCGATGCAAGCATGCCATCTCTTATTTGGGAGACCATGGCAACATGATAGATGTGTGGTGCACGATGGCCGGACCAATTCATATACGGTCAAGAATAATGGGAGGAAGTATGTGCTTAAAGCTTTGACTCCAAGGCAAGTAAGGGGAGACTACAAGAGGATGAGGGAGTTGAGGGAAGCGGCTAAAGCCAAGTCACCCATTGTACTTGAACCCGAGGCAAACAATCTTGTTGTCTTGCCAAAGCATGATGAAAGTGAGAGTCACTCCACTTCAAATGAGAGAGAAAAGATAGAGAGAAGTGAGGGAGTGACCGGTAACAATCCAAGAGAGGAAAAAGGAGAGGATTTGAGGAGTGATGTGAGTGGATTGTCACCACAAACTACACTTGACCATGAGGTAAAATTGAGAGAGATGAGAGGTGAGGAAGGAAAAATTGAGAGTGAAAGCACCCATTGTTCTAACCCTTCTTTATCTTCTACTTCTTCTTGTGAAAGTTCTTGTGTAGGTACATTCGAAGACAAGTCATTGGAGCATCAATGTGAGCTTCATGAAGGAGGAGTTGCATATGACACTTCAAACCTTGTGAGTGATCAAGGAAGTACTACAAATGTAAGTGTTACTTCACCTATTCATGAGCCTACTAGCTACTTGTCTTGTGATGACTCAACACTAGTTGGTGTTTTTGATGCATCTAGTGAGTATACCACTAGTGGAGAGTCTAGTTGTCAATTTGAGTGTGCTTGTGAAATACTAGTTGGGAGGAATCCTATGCCATATCATGATGTGAGTTCATTGTTTATTGAACCCCTTCCTAGTGTAGATTTGATAATTGACAATGATTGTGACCTTTTCTATGGCACACCACCAATCTTTGACAAAGGGGAAGATGAGATAGTTGATCATACCCTTATTGATATGCTTCTAAATGGTGGGCCTATGTGTCGTAGTAAGGATGGTTGTGACCTTGAGGAGTCTCTAGAGTGTGAGATGGATCGATTTGTTTTCAATGACTCCTTGAGTGTGGGTGAAGAACCTAGTCTTGATGCGATGCTTTTGTGTGACCATGAATTTGAGGTGCATGCTTTTACATTTCCATTGTGTGAAGATAATCTCATTTGTGGTAGCGACTTGTATCGGACTAGGGTGGGTGGTCAAATGGAACCCCCATGGTGTGAAGGGTTTGACCCCTTAGGCAACCTATTGTTTGAGAATTTGGGTGAGGTAGATGGTTCTTTGAGTGACCCTACTATTGCTTGTTGGGGTTATGATGAAGAAGAGTCCATCATCAATGCCTTCCTTGAGAACTTGACTTTTAAGGAGGGTTGCCTAGTTGATGAAATGGGAGTGCTTGATCCTACTTGTAGGTTGGGCTATTTGATTCACTCCACTCCACATGTTGATCACACCTCGAGGATAGGTTGGTGTGATGATCTTGAGCTTAAGGTTCAAGGGGATTTTGGTAGCTTGATCTTGCATTTCCCATGTCCCTATGACCTATTTGCTCATTGTTGTGTTAAGTGCATGTTGATCTTTAACCAAGTACTTGTTGTTCTCTTTGGAGACTTGATATTTATACTTCTCATTGATGCTTGGTTATATCACAAGAGTGTGTTTTCCACACTTCTTGCACTAACCTACTTTCAAAGTAAGAAGTTTGCTTGTGTTTGCTTGTCGTTGCTTGTAGGTTCTAAGCCCCATGCTAAGGCGAGGAAGATTTTGGAAGAAGCCTATGACAAAGTGACGATCAAGAGGAACAAAGGAGATTCTTGGCCACCCCGAGGAGTTGCTAGAGCCATGAGAGACCAAGCCTTGATTTCGAGGACGAAATCTTCTCAAGAAGGGGAGGATGATGCGGGGCAAATCGAGCAACCATCTAAAAACACCATCCAAGGCCAAGGAAGAGCTTATGCATTGGAACGCCATGGAACGAGGAGCCTTAGAGACACATTTCGAGGCGTTTCAAGTGCCCAGGGAAGCAGGCAGACCGCCCACTAGACTAGGCGGACCGCCCACTTTGTGACAAGTCTCTGGATTTCAGTCCGCCTAGTGCAGAGGCGGAGGACCTACTTGGGCGCCTACTGGAGACTAGGCGGGGCGCCTACTCCACTAGGCGGGGCGCCTAGTTGCGGAACAAGTTGCGGGATTTCTAGTTTTTATCCTATGTAATTTCTATTATGCCCCTACGTGGCTTATGACTTTAGAACTTACTTAAGGGTACTTTAGGCTTTTCATTGATGTCTAAGAAAGGCCTATAAATACTCCATAGCTTAGCATTTTTAGAAGTTAGCTTTGATGATGAATGATTGAATGCACAATGTTCAAGAGTGGATTCTCTTTGAATGAAAACCCTTTGAGACGGTTTGAGTTTACTAGTGGATTCTAGTTGAACCCCAAACCCCCCGATCATTCTACTTGCGAGTCCTTTGTCGTCTCGAGGGTAGTTTCATAGTGTAGGTCCTCCTTGATACCGATATGAGGGTATTATGGAACGAGTTCTCCATAGTTACTTCATAGGGAGTTCGAGTAGTGTCTCGCTCTTTTATCTTTATTTCCGCATTTGGTTTTGATCCTTATCAAGTGAGCTAGTGGAGCCTCAACCGTGTGCTAAGGAAGGAAGGCAAAGTGATGAAGATCCTCATTGCGAGCTTCATGAAGAGGAAGTTGAACTTGATACTTCACGTGCTATGAGTGCTCAAGGAACCAACTCAACTGTAAGTGTTTCTTCACCTTTTCATGAACATGTTAGTTCCTTGTCTTGTGGAGACTCAATGCTAGTTGGTGCTTGTAATGTTTCTAATGAACTTGCAACTAGTGAAGAGTCTAATGATCAAATTGTGTGTGCATGTGAACCGCTAGTAGAGAGGAATGAAAAGCCACATCATGATGTGAGCCCGATATTCAAAGAACCTCTCTTTAGTGAAAATGTGGTAGTTGACCTTGCTCGTGATCCTTATTATGACACCCCGCCCATATTTGATAAAGGGGAAGATGAGTTATGAGACTCTACCCTTGTTGATATAATTGATTTTGGTGGATTTGTGTGTCGTAGTAAGGATGATAGTGACCTTGAGGAGTCCAAAATGCATGAATTGGACAAGGTTGTTTTATGATGACTCCTCAAGTGTGAGTGATGAATTTAGTTTTGATACTTCACCTATGTTTAAAAATGAATTTGAGATGTCTACTTTTACTAATCCTTTGTTTGAAGGCATCTTAATTTATGGAGGTAATTTTTATCGGACTAGAGTTGAGAATAAGCTAGAACCTCCATGGTGTAAAGGATTTGAACCCATAGACAACTCCTTGTTTGAGACCTTGAGTGAAGTGGGTGATTCTTCTATTGGCCCTGCTTTTGAGTGTTGGGTTTATGAAGAGGAAGAAGCCATTATCCATACATTTCTTAAGAATTTGTCTTGTGAGGAGGGTTGTCTAGATGATGAATTTGGAGGTGAGGAGGTATCTTTTGGTGTGAGTATGAATGCCTTTAAGAAGGGGAGTGGAGTGATTGATGCTAGTTGTAAGTTGGGTCATTTGACTTACTCCATTCCAAATGTTGAACACACCTTGAGTGATAAGCATACCAAAGCCCTTGTGCCACAATGTGGTGAAAATGCCTTGAAGGCTTGGTATGTTGGACATGGGCTTAGGGGTTGTGGAGAATTTGATTGTTACATATTGCATGCCCTTGATCTCTTTGCTTGTTATGATTGTGAGTGCACGTTCTTGTTGAGCCGAGACTTTATTGTTTCCTTTGGGAGCATAAACTTTTTGATGGGTATTGACGCTTGTCTCTATAACAAGATTGTGGACTAACTTGTGAAGTAGGAAACTTTTTTTGTGCTTGTCTTTGATTGTAGGACTTGATGGTTTGATTTCGAGGATGACATCCTTTCAAGTAGGGGAGGATGATAAGGGGCAAATTGGAGCCAAAGAGCCAACCATCAAGACCCAAGTTCGAGAGCATAAAGAGTACACGTCAAGGCCTCCGGAGGAGGATTCGAGAGTGATTTGAAGTCATGAACTTGAGTGCCATCGAGGGAGGACCAACAACAGACCAAAGAGAAACACCTAGAGTCCATTTTGAAGCATATCCACACCTCCCAGGAAGAGGCGGACCGCCTATACAATTGGCCACTCTCTGGATCTTCCCATGGGTGGACAGCCTCTTCCAATGGGCAGACCGCCCACTATGCAGCCAAGACAGAAGAGGCGGGGTGCCTAGAGGGGTGGATGGACCGCCCACCTCCTTTGACAGCATGACGGGATTCCTTTTAATTTTGTATGTATTTCCTATTATAGCTCTATGTGGCCTTTAGTGTTTTAAACCCAACTTGGGCGCTTTAGTCATTTCATAACATGTAAAGGGTATGCTATAAATAGACCCCTTAGTCTTTCATTTCATTTAGCCTACACTGAATGAAAAACATGAAACTTGAAAGCTTGAAAGCATTTCAATGAAAACCCCTTGTGCGGGCTTGATTTCACTTGGTGGATTCCAAGTTGAACTTCAATCCTTTGTTGATCATTCTGTTTGCGAGAGCCAGGTGTCTCTCGAGGATAGTTGCTTAGTGTAGGTGTTCCTTGACAATCACCCGAGGTGTATCGAAACAAGTTCTTCGGTGCTACTTAGGTAATTCGTTCGAGCCACGTCTCGCTTTTATCTTTACTTTTAGCTTCCGCATTTTACCCCGTATCACATTTGGAGAAGTTTGTGTGATCCTACCCTAAATTTTAGTGAACCTGAGTGTCATTCAAACTTGAAGGAGCGAGTGAGCTATTTTGCTAACCTTAAGGCATTTTCTAGTCTTTGTTTGTGTGCAGGTACATGGCTAGAGTAGTTGATAAACATGAAGTGTTCCCGAGCTAAACGTGGCTGATCTTTTGGCCGAGATGTGGGCCATGAGGACTGATTTGGGGCAGTCCATAGATGCCATGGGAGCACAAGTTGAGAATCTTGAAAATTCACCAAGTGTTCAAAAGAATGCCGGGGGAAGGGTGGTGCAAGCAAACCGGAGGTAAAGCTAAACACGAAGAACGCGGAAAAAATAACAAGAACAAAGATAGAAGCAAGAAAAATCTTGCTTCGAATCAAAAGAACGTCGAGGAACTAGTCTCGGGTTCGATTGAAATGGAATCAAGATGCACCTAATGCTAAGCAACAATCCTCAAGAAGGCACGTGCTTCTTGCAAATCGAATGACCAAGAAGAAAATGTTCAAACGACTTACACCAAAGGGTTCGGCTCCATCGGAGACACTCTATAGCTACAGCTATGTTTAATTATTCAACAAAAAAACTAACTACTAACAAATAAAATTTAAAGGAGTTTATATAGACTATTCTAGGGACAAGATAGTAAAATGGTCACAGGCGACCAATAGGAGTAAGCCACACAGGGCTGAATAAATTGAGTGTTCGGTTGCTCCTTCAACCGAACACTTGAAATTCGAACACACACTTCAGCTCGAACTCTTGACTTCGGTGCTCAGTTGTTCAGTTCGGCTCATTTGACATCAGACTCTCTTTCTTCGATTGATTGCTTTGCTTTATTCTTCAGCGTCAATGTTGAGTGTTCGGTTGGGTGCTCGGTCGCTGCTTCCTTCGTCGAGCTCAAGCTTGCAGATGAAGCCTTCGGTTCTTGAGCTCGGCCAATCAGCTTTGGAATAATTTCTTTCTCCTGACCATGCTAGTTGAATGTGAACGTCATGTATCAGCTTGGCTTGGCTTCGTATCATCGGCCTCGGTGGATTGAACAATTGATCAATACGTGTTCGGCCTGCGTCATCCTCCCCTTCTTGAAAAGATTTCGTCCTGAAAATCGAGCCCTCTTCAGCCTCAGATGCTTGGCCTATGACACAAGGAGTTAAGTCAGCTACATTAAAGGTGTTGGACACGTTATACTCACCAAGGAGGTCGATCACATAAGTATTGCTGTTGATCTTGCTCAGCACTTGAAACGAACCATCCCCTCGAGGAGCCAACTTTCCTTTCTTTTGGTTCAGAAACCGTTCCTTTCAGAAGTGAACCCACACCCAATCTCCCTTCTTTAATTCCAACTTTTTGCGCCCTTTTTTTTTCTTCATGCAACTTTTGCATAAGCTTCCTTGAGGTTCTTCTTCACCTTTGCATGCAACTCGATCAAGGCAGCGGCTCACCGAGTACCTTCAAAATCAATAACAGAATCTCGAGGCAGGGTTAAATCAAGTGGAATTAAAGGGTTAAAACCATACACACATTCGAACGGAGTCATTCCAATCATTCGATGCACAGTTCGATTATATGCAAATTCCATCACGGGCAAACGATCAGCCCAGTTTCCGACCTTACCTTTGGTCATAGCTCGAAGCAGAGCTCCCAAGGTTCGGTTAACAGCCTCAGTCTGTCCATCAGTCCGATGATGGTGAGATGTCGAGAATAGTAATTTGGTGCCGAGGGCACCCCAAAGATATTTCCAAAAATGACTCAAGAATTTCGAATCTCAATCACTCACAATATTACGAGGCACACTATGCAATTTCAACACATTAGCAATAAACAAAGTAGCTACATGTTGTGCATTATCACACTTCTTACAAGGAATAAAGTGAGCCATTTTGGAAAAACGGTCGACTACGACGAAGATGCTATCATGTCCAACCCCCCGACCTCGGTAACCCCATAACAAAATTTATGGATATATCAACCCACGGTCGATAAGGAACAGGCAACGAAGTATAAAAACCATGAGGGTTGGACCTCGATTTAGCTTTCTTGCAATCTATACAAGCATTGCAAATCTTTTCCACATCTCTTCGCATTTTTGGCCAGTGGAACTGCTCGGTTAAGATACCAAGAGTTTTATCGACATCGAAGTGTTCCCATCAAGCCTCCAGAGTGAGCTTCTCGAACCAAAAGCTCTCTCCATAATGACACTGGCACACAAACCCTCCCATTCTTGAAGAGGTAGCCATCGTGCCACTGATACTTCTCAATCCTTCGGCCACTCAAAATTGCATCACGAACGCTTTTCATCTTGGGATCGTCTTCGTATATCGACTTGATGCTTTCGAATCCCATGAGCCTCGCGGCGAGAATGGTCACTAAAGCAAATTTCCTTGATAGCGCATCGGCCACAACATTGTCTTTTTCCTTTTTATAATAAATTACACAGGGAAAGCTCTCAATAAATTCCACCCACTTGGTATGTCTTCGATTTAACTTCTCCTGGCCTCGGAGATGTTTCAAAGACTCATGATCACTTTTAATTACAAACTCTCTCGGTCACAAATAATGCTGCCAATGGGCGAGTGCTCGAACAAGGGCATACAATTCCTTGTCATACGTAGAGTAATTCAAGGTTGCACCCATAAGCTTTTCGCTAAAGTAAGCGATCGGCTTCGATTCTTGCATAAGCACTCCTCCGATCCCAACTCCAAACGCATCACACTCGACCTCGAATGCTTTGCCAAAGTCAGGGAGTTGCAACAACGGGGCAGAACAAAGCCTCCGTTTCAACTCTTGGAAAGCCATCTTGTGGGACTCTCCCCACACAAATGGATGATCTTTCTTTACCAGCTCGGTCAAAGAAGCTGCCACGGTGCTAAAGTCACGAACAAGCCTTTGGTAAAAGCTAGCTAAACCATGGAAGCTACGAACTTGAGATACCGAGGTTGGAGTTGGCCAATCTTTGATGGCTTCGACTTTTGACTCATCGACTTCAACACCATTAGCACTCACAACGAATCCTAGAAAGACTACACGTTCGATAAAAAAGGCACATTTTTTGAAGTTGGCATATAACTTCTCTTCTCTATGCTTATCAGGCACTAGCCTTAGGTATTTGACATGTTCATCCACAGATTTACTATAAATTAGTATGTCATCAAAGTAAACGACAACAAACTTATTTATGAACGGTTTGAGCACATGGTTCATCAGTCGCATGAATGTTCTCGATGCGTTAGAGAGGCCAAAAGGCATCACTAACCATTCATAGAGACCAAATTTGGTCTTGAATGCAGTTTTCCACTCATCTTTGGGTTTCATTCAAATTTGGTGGTAACTGGACCTGAGGTCTATCTTCGAAAAGCATGAAGAACCACTTAACTCATCGAGCATGTCATCTAATCGAGGGATAGGATGACGATACTTTACCATTATTTTGTTGACAGCTCGGTAATCAACACACATTCGCCAAGTTCCATCCTTCTTCAGGACAAGGATAACAGGAACGGCGCAAGGACTCAAGCTCTGTCGAACAAGGCACTTGTTCAGCAATCCATCAACATGCCTTTGGAGCTCTTTGGTGTCTACAGGATTACACCGGTATGCAGGCTTGTTGGGGATTTGAGACCCCGGTACGAAGTCAATCTGGTGCTCGATTCCTCTCAACAGAGGCAATCCACCTGGCATTTCTTTGGGAAATATGTCTCCGAAGTCCTGCAAAAAACACTTTGTACATTACTAGCAAAGGGTTATCGTTAGAAAAATCATCATTAGAGTTTAGAAAGATACTCTTGTGCACGAGGCAAATCATCAGTTGATCGTTGCCGTTACCTCATAGATACTCACCCGGTTGCATGATTGCACAAATATTTCTTACCTCGGGCAGTGAGTTTTATCTTCGGCCACCATTTGTGTTCCCACCGGAAGCTTAGCTTTGGCCTCTTCTTTCAATTTTTTCATCCGTTTATAGTCCTCGCTGACTTGTTTTGGAGACAGGGGTTGGAGTATGAAACTCTTCCCTTCGAGCTTAGTAGTGTAAGTGTTGGATCGTCCGTTATGAACAACCGACCGATCATACTGCCATGGTCGACCCAATAGCAAATGCCAAGCTAGCATCGGTATCGCATTGAACATCATTTCATCTTGATATTCTCCAACTCTAAACTTGATCCACACCTGCTTGACAACCTTCAGTTCTCCACACTCATTCAACCATTGCAATCTGTAAGGGTGAGGATGTTTTGAGGTAGGTAATCCCAATTGTGAGACCAAGGTTTGGCTCACCACATTCGCACAACTACCCGAATCAATTATCATCGAACAAACTTTCCCCCTTACTCAACATCTTGCATGGAAGAGATTCTCTCTTTGGTTGTCCTCTTCTTCGAGAGTCATGCAGCTCAAATTCCTTCGAACCACAAGAAACATTTTCGGATGATCAGCTTCGGAAGCTTCTCGACCATCATCACCTTCAGCTCGGTCAGTCTCCTCAAAATTTTCTTCCTTGGTGTCACTCGCTTGCTCTTGGACGGTTCCATCATCGAGCAATAACATAACTTTATGTGTTGGACACTCTTTCGTAATGTGACCATAACCTCTACATTTGTGACACTAAATACTTGAAGCACTAGGAGTATTGAGTTGAACTTTACTCCCCACTTCTCTTGGCTGGTTAATGGTCACTCCCCTCTAGAAGGGTTTCTTCATATCTCAAACAGTGTTAGCACTTGCTGGATTCAGACTCTTCCATTCTTTACTTCGGTTCAAAGGAGTGGAAGTAGTGACTCCTCGATACCCGTTAGCTTTATCGTCCTTCACCCATTTCTCAGCTTCGATGGCAACATGAAACACATCTTCTAAAGTTTGATACACATGCAGCCTCAATTGAGATGAGACATCTCGAGCCAAAATATTTTTGAATCGAATGATGGCTTGCTCGTCATCTTCTTCCCAGTCTAGGGCAAATTGAATTCTTTTGAACTCATCATGGTATTCTAAAACCGATCTGGACCCTTATTTCAACTCGAAGAGTTTTTGTAGTGGTTCCTGCCGATATCTGGCATTCACATACTTAGTATCCATTGCTCTTTTCAACATTGTCCATGTGGTGACCTCGGGATTAGAATTCCTTCATCTCAACCTTTTGTCAGCCTCCCACCATGTCGATGCATATGCCTCGAAGAAAGTTAGCATGTGCAGCTTTTCTCTCTTCGGTCATCTCATTTGTTTTGAAGATTCGTTCCAACTGAAGCTTCCAATCAAGATATTGGTCCTCTGAAGGGTGAAATAGTGATCTTGACACTGTTCAAATTTGAATTACGAGCACCTCGGATCGGCTCCGGATACTCATCATAATAGTCATCAGCCTCACGCTCAATATTTCGATCAGCATTCGCGCCTCGGCCTCGACCTTGGAAATTTCCACGACTTCGTTGAGCCTGACTTAGTTGAGCGAATGGTGGCTCATATGCAGGTTCGATCCTGGGAAATTCTCCTTCATCGACCCCTTCATCAACAACCACAACTTGTCTTCGGGCCATTGGAAGTGGCATTCTATCACCTCGGGGAATGCCCTAGTGTTGATAACCAGCTTGGGGATTGCCCAAGTTTTGTTGTTGCGCTTGGGGATTGCCCAAGTTTTGTGTAGCTTGGGGGTTGCCCATAGCTTCATTTCGAACAGCCTCATCCTTCAACCGTTGTTGTCGAATGAGCTCAGCAAATTACTCAGGTTTTATTTGAGTGGAGTTGGTAGTACCAGCACCGGGCCCAGGCCCACGGACGCACTCCCTTGCTCGAGTAGCTATCCCTTGCTCGAGGTTAGCTACTAGAGTACTCACTCCTCTTACCTCGGCGCTGATGCCTTATATCGTAACCATGAGATCGGCTAACGACACCTTGGGCGCCTCAATGCCCTTTCCATCGCCTCCATTCCCAGCCATGGTACCTACACAAATCAAAGACCAAGAAAATGTTAAGGTTAGAAATCACCTCACACACACCCTCACCTTTATTGGGTGGCGCTCGTGTCCACTCAATTTATGGGTTTGATTTTTGGTCACTCATGAACTTGTAGCCAATGGCTTCCTCGGTTGATCAACTTCTCTCAGTTCCTTTGAATTTAACAAGTTACACTGTCTCCTTCGGGAAGAGTGAATTGATGTTGACTCGATAGAACGGACGCTATTTATCTGTGCTCGGGAAGTCAAAGAATTTTCTACCAATTTTGGACTTCGGTCACCCCTCGCACGAGTTCCTATATGCTCAAACAAATTAGTACGACCTTGAATAGAATGAATTACTCCAGGGATCCACTAACGAGATTTTTCAAACACAAGAAAAGTGAAAACCTAGGAGATTCTACCCTTCGTTTCCTCCTTCGGAATCCTTCGATCACACCAACTCTTATACGGACAACAGTGGTCCCTCCTTGGTATGGATAGAGTTTTACCTTATCCAATTTCTCTTTTCAAGCCGACAAATTTTTCACCTAGGGTTTTGAATCTAACAATTTACCCCTTTCTTCTTCAATGGAACAGTGACAATAATTCCGATATACGGACAAATTTCAACTTTGTTCACTGACCACGATTTTAACAGATTTTGGGTTGTTTTTCTCTCCGGTGACTTTCAACGTCGAAGGACATCAGTTCTAGAAATTTTGAGCTAAGAAAACTTCACTTCGTCGGTACACTGTTACTAGGTAACAAGTTTCTAGCATGTGGACGGTGGCTCAATCACAAAACTTCAAATTTCAAACCCAAAATACAACCCAAATTAAATAAGAACCACCAGTTTCCATCGATAACAACCAAAAACACAGCTGGGGTTTCAACAATCACCACCTCGTCAAAATAGTCCAAAATAACTTCGAGAGACCCTAGTCATCGATCGTGTACGACAGGTGCTCGTTGGAATCATCGGACGATGGTGAACAATAATCAATGGTTGTTTAATCCAACAACCAACAATCAACCAAAATTTTTGAATTTTTCTTTTCTACTTTTTTTTTTGTAATAACAACACAACAGTAACAACAATCAAGAACAGAGATTGAAGCTGAAATTGAAAGACACAAAAAGCACGAGATGAACGAACAGGATTGGGCTTGTAAGAACAAGCACAAACCGTGTTCTGATACCAAGATGGAGCAAGCTAAACCGGAGGTAAAGCTAAACACGAAGAACACGGAAAAATATCAAGAACAAAGATAGAAGCAAGACAAATCTTGCTACGAATCGAATCAAAAGAACGTCGAGGAACTACTCTCGGGTTTGATTGAAACGGAATCACGATGCACCTAATGCTAAGCAACAATCCTCAAGAAAGCACATGCTTCTTGAAAATTGAATGACCAAGAAGAAAATGTTCAAACGACTCACACCGAATGACACAAGTTCTTTAAAATCCCACATCGGGGTTCGGCTCCATCAGAGACACTCAATAGCTACAGCTATATTTAATCATTCAACAAAAAAACTAACTACTTACAAATAAAATGTAAAGGAGTTTATATAGACTATTCTAGGGACAAGATAGTAAAATGGTCACAGGCGACCAATAGGAGTAAGCCACGTAGGGCTGAATAAATTGAGTGTTCAGTTGCTCCTTCAACTAAACACTTGAAATTCAAACACACACTTCAACTCGAACTCTTGACTTCGGTGCTCAGTTGTTCAGTTAAGCTCATTTGACATCGGACGCTCTTTCTTCGGTTGATTGCTTTGCTTTATTCTTCAGTGTCGATGTTGAGTATTCGATTGGGTGCTCGGTCGCTGCTTCCTTCTTCGAGCTCAAGCTTGCAGATGAAGCCTTTGGTTCTTGAGCTCGGCCAATCAGCTTCAGAACAATTGCTTCCTCCTGACCATGCTAGTTGAATGTGAACGTCATGCATCAGCTTGGCTTGGCTTTGTGTCATCGGCCTCGGTAGATTGAACACTTGATCAGCACGGGTTCGGACTGCATCAAAAGGACTAGTGATGGTTCCACTGTGAGACCGAACTAATTTGCTTAGATAGATCAACAACGGGAAGCTACCATAATGCACAACTTTTGCGCAATCCCCAAGGAAATATACCACCATTTATGCAAGCCTAGAGACATGTAATGCCCCCTGGGAAGAGGAGTAGCTCATAATATTGAACAACCTGAACATGAGGAATATGATGATGATGATTTGGAGAAGCAAAACCTAAGAGTAAGACCATTACAAGGGGGTCATGGTAACATGAGGGGTCGTCGGTTTGGTTGTGGACCTCGAGGGGGCTTTGGGGGCTTTGCTGGTTGTGGACCTCGAGGGGTCTTTGGGGGCTTTGCAGAAGGAACTTGGAACCTGAATTTGATGCTTATGATGAACCTTATGAAAGGTACCCTGAACTAGCCTGTGGTGGTAGTGAGAGTGGCTAGAACAGTGTCAAGGTTACAATCCTATCCTTCAAAGGGACTAGTGAACCTGACAACTTTTTAGAATGGAAGGTCCGTGTTGAGAGGATATTTGGGACAAATGACATGTCAGAGGAGAAGAAGGATACATATGCCATTGCTGCCTTTGAGTCATATGCTTCTACTTGGTAGGAGGCCAAAAAGAGATCAACAGTGCGCATTACTTAGGGGGAGTTGAAATGAGTAATAACCTGGAAATATATCAATCCAAAGCATAGACAAGAACAAGAGAATGCATGACTTGAAACAAGGGCTAAAATCAAATGAAAAATACCATGATGAGTTTGAGAAAATTCGGCTAGCTCTTGACATGGAAGAAGAAAAAGAGGACGAGGCTATTATACGGTTCAAGGGTAGCTTGAATCGTGAGATATTCAATCAATTGAGGCTGCATAACTTCCAAACACAGTTAAAATGGAGAGGACGAAGCATTCACTGCTGCCATTGAAGCCGAGAAGATGATTAAAGAAGATAAGGAAACCCACTATAGGGGGAGCTCTACTTCCACTCCCGTGAGCCGAAACAAAAAGTGGAGAATACCAAGTACTGGTGGAGCAAGTGTGAGGCATGAGGTGAAGAAACTAGCAAAGAAGGGGACGCCTAAGAGTGACTCTAAAAAGTCAGGAGGTAATTTTAAAACTCAGCTAATACTCATAGTGCCTTTTCTTTTCAATGTCATAAATATAACAGCTATAGCACCCTTCTACAACCTATTGAAATGTCAAATTAGCCCTTAGCTAGATAGAAATACAATAGAACTAGCTAGGGTCAAAATAGGAAGTTTACACAAAAAGCTAGGCAAATCAGCATGTTGGGCGCTCCACTCTGGAGCTGGGCGCTCCGCCTGGAGAAGGCATGACCCAGGCGCTCCGCCTAGGGTCAGGCGCTCTGCCTGGTGAGCACCACTGTTAAAGTGGTGAGGCGCTCCGCCTATTGGCTGGGCGCTCCGCCCAGTGGCTGCCCATTCTGGGCGCTCCGCCTGGTGCCTGAAGCCTTCCATTCCTCCTTCCAACGAACTCAAGTGTATGATCTTCCAATGGCCTCCGGAGCTCGTATCATCAACGCCCCTCCGAATCAAGTATAAGTGAGCAGCATGAAGTGCTTTGGCTTGGCTTCTTGTAAAGGGTCTTGTGGTGGTGGTTTGCCCCGCATCATCCTCCCCTTCTTGAGAAGATTTCGTCCTCGAAATTGAAGCATCAACCTCCACGACATCGTCCTCAACGGCATCATCACCTACATCAAAAGGAGCCAAGTCACTAACATTAAAAGTGTTTGAAATAGTATACTCACTTGGCAAATCGATCACATAGGCGTTGTTGTTGATCTTGGATAGCACTTGGAAGGGTCCATCTCCTCGGGGTGCCAACTTCCCTTTTCTAAGGCTTGGAAACCTCTCTTTGTGGAAGTGCACCCACACCCAATCTCCTTTCTTGAGTTCCAACTTCTTCCTCCCCTTGTTCTTCTTGAAGGCAACCTTTTCATAGGCTTCCTCCAATCTCTTCCTCGCTTTGGCATGGATTTCAAGCATGGCTTTAGCTCGGTTTTCACCTTCAAAATTAACAACCATTTCCTTGGGCAAAGGGGTTAGATCAAGTGGAATCAAAGGATTAAAACCATAGACGCACTCAAACGGAGTCAAGCCAATTATGCTATGCAATGTACGGTTATAAGCAAACTCCATAAGAGGCAATTTGTCAACCCACGTCCCGACCTTACCTCGGGTCATGGCTCTAAGAAGAGCACCCAAGGTTCGGTTCACCACTTCGGTTTGACCATCCGTTTGGGGGTGGTGGGACGTAGAAAATAACAACTTGGTGCCAAGAGCGCCCCAAAGACACCTCCAAAATGGCTAAGGAACTTAGAGTCCCTATCACTCACAATTTTTTGAGGCACACCATGCAACTTTAACACATTATCAATGAACAAAGAAGCTACATGTTGTGCATCATGACTCTTTTTACAAGGAATAAAGTGAACCATTTTGGAGAACCTATCCACGACAACATAAATGCTATCGTGGCCCCCTTTAGAGCGTACCCATAACAAAATCCATTGAAATGTCCATCCACGGGCTAGTAGGAATAGGGAGGGGAGTATACAAACCATGGGAATTAGATTTGGACTTAGCATACTTGCAATCCAAGCAAGTGTTGCAAAGTCTCTCAACTTGCACACCCATCTTTGGCCAATGGAATTGCTCTATGAGAATGGCCAAGGTTTTGTTCCTCCCAAAGTGACCCATCAAGCCCCCACATTGTGCTTCACGAACAAGCAACTCCCTCCATGAGGACTCGGGCACACAAACTCTTCCATTTTTAAAAATGTAGCCATCAACCCATTGATATTTCTCCACCCTCTTCCCATTCACTAGAGCATCATGAATGCTCTTGAACTTTGGGTCATGTTCATACAAAGATTTTATACTCTCAAAACCCATAAGTTTAGAAGCAAGAGTGGTAGCAAGGGCGAACTAACTAGAAAGCGCATCGGCTACAACATTGTCCTTACCCTTTTTGTAATGAATTACATAAGGGAAGGATTCAATGAACTCCACCCACTTGGCATGTCTTTTGTTCAACTTCTCTTGGCCTCTTAGATGCTTGAGTGACTCATGGTCACTCTTGATCACAAATTCCCGAGGCCATAGATAGTGTTGCCAATGGGCTAGAGCTCTCACGAGGGCATACAACTCCTTGTCATACGTAGAGTAATTCAAGGTTGCGCCCTTTAACTTCTCACTAAAGTAGGCAACGGGTTTCCCTTCTTGCATGAGAACACCCCCAATACCCACCCCGAGGCATCACATTGTACCTCAAAAGCCTTCCCAAAGTCAGGCAATTGCAACAACGGGGCTGTACTTAACCTACTTTTCAACTCTTGGAAAGCCTTCTCTTGCGGCTCTCCCCACACAAAGGATTTGTCCTTTTTCACCAACTCGGTGAGTGGTGCGGCAATAGTGCTAAAGTCTTTAACAAAGCGCCTATAGAAACTAGCAAGGCCATGGAAACTCCTCACATGAGAGACCGTAGTGGGAGTAGGCCAATCTCTAATGGCTTCAACTTTGGAATCATCAACTTCTACACCATTCGCACTAACAACAAAGCCCAAAAAGACAACCTTTCCAACACAAAAGGCACACTTCTTAAAGTTGGCATAGAGCTTTTCGGCTCGTAGCACTTCAAGGACTTGATTCAAGTGGCCAACATGGTCGCCTATAGACTTGCTATAGATCAATATGTCATCAAAGTAGACGACCACGAACTAGTTGATGAAGGGTTTTAGCACATGGTTCATTAATCTCATGAAAGTACTAGGTGCGTTGGAGAGGCCAAAGGGCATCACCAACCATTCATATAGACCAAACTTGGTCTTGAATGCGGTTTTCAATTCATCACCGGGTTTCATTCGGATTTGATGGTAACCGGACCTAAGATCTATTTTTGAAAAGATGCTAGAACTACTAAGCTCATCTAACATATCATCAACACGAGGTATGGGATGTCGATACTTTACCGTGATCTTGTTGACCGCTGGACAATCTACACACATCCTCCAAGTGCCATCCTTCTTTGGAACAAGGATCACGGGCACGGCACAAGGGCTCAAGCTCTCCCTCACCAAGCCTTTGGTAAGCAACTCATCAATTTGCTTTTGTAGCTCCCTTGTGTCCTTGGGGTTGCTTCTATATGCCGGCTTGTTAGGAATTTGAGAACCCGGGACGAAGTCAATTTGGTGTTCAATACCCCTCAAAGGAGGTAATCCGTCCGGCATCTCATCCGGGAACATGTCCTCATAGACCTTCAAAACATTTTCAACTGCACTAGGCAAAGGGTTAGGGTTAGATAAATAATCACTTTCGGAATTTAAAACCATACCTTTGTGCACTAGGCATATGAACATCTTGGTGCCATCATTACCTTTCAAGATCTCACCCGGTTGCATCATGGCACACATGCGACCGGTGGAAGATGGTGGAGTCTTGGTCAAAGGTTTGGCCACAACCGGGGACTTGGCCTTAGCCGCTTCCCTCAACTCCTTCATGCGCCGATAGTCTTCACTTACTTGCTTTGGGGTCAAGGGTGTAAGCACAAACTTCTTCCCCTTATGTCTAACCGTGTAAGTGTTGGCCCGGCCATCATGAACCACTTGTTTGTCGTATTGCCACGGCCTACCAAATAAAAGGTGGCAAGCTTGCATGGGCACCACGTCAAACATGTGTTCATCTTGATAGTTCCCAATCTTGAACCTAATCAAGACTTGCTTCACTACCCTCAATTCCCCACACTCGCTCAACCATTGCGAACGGTAGGGACTAGGATGCTTTAGGGTAGTCAATTTCAATTGTGAGACCAACGATTGACTCACCACATTCGCACAACTACCCGAATCAATGATCATGGAACACACTTGTCCCTTCACTCTACACCGGGCATGGAACAAGTTTTCCCTTTGTTCATCTTCCCTCTCCTCACTCAACATGGTTCCCAAAATGCGACGCACCACAAGGAACATATTAGGATCATCCCCCTCCGTCGCTCTCTCTTCACCCTCACCCTCAACTTCCTCCCTCTCCTCATCAACATCTCCCTCGGACTCACTTTCCCCCTCATAGACCAACCCATCATCCATCACAATCATTGTTTTCCGGGTAGGGCACTCTTTGGCAAAGTGGCCATAACCCTTGTATTTATGGCATTGGAAAGAAGAAGATGAAGGAGTATTTAAAGTAGTTTTAGAATTACCTCCGACCTCTTTGTGGTCGCTTCTCGAGGTAGCCTTCTCAAAAGGCTTCTTCACATCTCGACTCCCATTTGCACCACTTGTGTATGGGTTCTTCCATTCTTTGGGGCGAGTTGTTGGAGTGGTAGTGGTGGTACTCCTATAGCGAGGAGCCTTCTCTTCTTTGAGCCACTTTTCGGCCTCAACCGCGACATCACAAACATCTTGTAGAGAGTGGAAGATGTGTAGCCTCAATTGGGAAGCAATCTCCCGACTCAAGCCACTCTTGAAACGGATGATAGCTTGTTCCTCATCCTCCGTTTCCATATCAAGAGCCATCCGGTTTTTCTCAAAGTCGTTGAAATATTCATCAACGGACTTGTAACCTTGTTTCAATTTATAGAGCCTTTTGGGTTGCTCTTGTCGATACTTGGGAGTCACATACTTGTTGTTCATTACTTCTTTCAACCCTTCCCAAGTGATGTTCATCCGCAACCCAAGCCTTCTTCTTGCTCGCTTGATGGATTCCCACCATGTAGAGGCATATGATTCAAAGGAAGCAATGGCATATGTAGCCTTCTTCTCCTCGGACATATCATTCGTGTCAAAGACCCGCTCCAATTGAACCTTCCATTCTAAGAAAGTCTCCGGATCACTAGTCCCTTTGAATGGTGGGATAGTGATCTTCACACTATTGAGGTTAGTGTCACGACCCCCACGATGTGGTCCCGGTTGACCCCCGTAGTAGTCTTCAACCTCATCATACTCTCGTCTCAAGTCCCTTCCCATAAAAGCCCTTGGAGGTCCTCGACCTTGCCCACGACCTCCATCTATTCCTCGGCCTCCATTCATCGCCCTCCTTTTTTGGATAGTGAGCATCAAAATCATCATCTAGTCCGAGACCCTCCCCTTCTTGAGCTTCATCAACTTGCTCAAGAGGAACCACATTTCTTCGGGGCCTTAAGAGTGGGACATCTCCTTGGGGATTGCCCAAGGGTTGGGGAGTGCCCAACGATCTTTCTCTAGCAAGAGCCTTATCCCTCAACCGTTGTCGACGAACTAACTCCGCATATTGATCCGGTTTCATGATTGAATCATCACTTGTGCCTTCATTGGCATCCTTTTGGACACTCGGGGTCGTTTTCTCTTCAAAGGCTTCCATTTTAAGGTTCAAGGTTTTCACCTCGGCCAATAGACTAGCCAAGACGTCAACGGGAACCTCAATGGTATTTTTGGCCTTCTCGTCCACCATTGTACCTACAACAATAAAAAACAAGTAAAGAGATTAGAGTAAAAGTCCTCACTCACTTTTGCTTGTCGCTCGGGTTAACTCAAGTTGGGTTAGGTTCACACAAGCTTGAGATCAACGGCGTCCTCGTAGTTTCATAGCTTCCTTGATAATCACTCCAATTCACAAAAACTAAATGCTCTTCGGGAAGAGTGGAATTAATGGGACTCGATTAACGCTTAGCTTTTTAGTGAGCACTTCGAAGCAAGCAATTAACTATGAGTCTTCTTTGAGTTCTACTTCTCCTCTAGGCACGATGTTCCTAATCGCTCAATGAATTAGTACTAATCGAGTAGGAGTATTACTCTCAAAGTACTAACCGGAAACAACGTAAACAAACAAACACGAAATCCTAACGAAATCAACTACCCGGGCCCCTTCAGGAATCTGGGCGGTCCGCCTGGTCAGTGGGGCGGTCCGCCTGGAGAATTGCCCAATTCAGCAGTGAGGTCGGGTGGGCGCTCCGCCCAAAGGTGTGCCTCAGCTTTTCCAAAACTCATTTTTGGTCGAATTTGACCCAATTCCTCCAACGATTTCAAGTTGTTTTGGATATTGAATGATACCCAAACTTGTTTCAAGCTATAACAAACAAACCTCAATGTTTTAATTCAACAAACAACCAACAATCAACTTGTTTAAAGAATTTGGAGCGAGTTCTTCAAAAATTTTCAAGATCTTCAAGATTTCAAAATTTCGATTTTCATTCCGCTACTCCAAATTATGTTATGGGGGTATCAAAAGGACGGGGTAAATATAAGGAACAATCCCCGATATCAAACAACCAAGAATTCATAACATTAAACAAGTTTTAGCAAATTTTGTGAAATTTCAACTTTTGAGTTTGATTTTCACAAATTTGATTCACAACTCCAAAATGTGTTTTGTTGGTACCCAATTGTCGAGAATACGTAAACAAACAATCCCCGATAATCAAAACCAACAAAATCGTAACAATCAACGATTTCTAGCAAATTTTTGGGTTTTCTGTTTTTGAATTTTTTTCTTCCTTTTCAATAAAACAAGAACAAGAACATAACAACAAGATACAGAGTCACGATCGAGGGTTTGTAAGAACAAAACCTATCTGTGCTCTGATACCAACTGATAAGGGGTAAACTACGGAAGCGATAAACGATGATAAAGAGCGAGACGCAACAAGAACACTTACGAAGTAGCACCAAGGAACGAGTCTTGATACACTCTCGATTCGAGTCAAGAAGCACCTACGCTATGCAACTATCATCAAGAGACACTCGGCTCAAGCAAATAGAGTGATCAAATAGGATTGAAAAGCAACTTGGATTCATCCAATTGATTCAAGCCAAAATTGGTTACAAGTGTTTGGGAGAAATGCTCATCAATGTCAATATTCAAGGTAATGTAATGGCAATAAATGATGAAGGGTGTTATTTATAGCACCCTTCTACAACCTATTGAAGTGTCAAATTAGCCCTTAGCTAGATAGAAATACAATAGAACTAGCTAGGGTCAAAATAGGAAGTTTACACAAAAAGCTAGGCAAATCAGCATGTTGGGCGCTCCACCCTGGAGCTGGGCGCTCCGCCTGGAGGAGGCATGACCCAGGCGCTCCACCTAGGGTCAGGCGCTCCGCCTGGTGAGCACCACTATCAAAGTGGTGAGGCGCTCCGCCTAGTGGCTGGGCGCTCCGCCCAGTGGCAGCCCATTCTGGGCGCTCCGCCTAAGGTACTGGGCGCTCCGCCTGGTGCCTGAAGCCTTCCATTCCTCCTTCCAACGAACTCAAGTGTATGATCTTCCAATGGCCTCCGGAGCTCGTATCATCAACGCCCCTCCGAATCAAGTATAAGTGAGCAGCATGAAGTGCTTTGGCTTGGCTTCTCGTAAAGGGTCTTGTGGTGGTGGTTTGCCCCGCATCATCAAACTCTAAGAGTGAACTGCAACCATTTCTACCAAAAGCCATAGCTGATGGTAGAGGCGCAACTCACATCTTATACTGCCGGATCAACCCCAAATCGAGGTCCGTGCCTGATACCACCATGACCACCCCGAGCAACGCAACTCCTCCAGGGGGTGGACCCCACAACGGGTGGCTCCTTATGAGTTTGGACCCAATCCTTGATAGCCCCTTATCAAATGTGTGCTTTATAATAGATGATTCTGGTAGCTGTAGCAATGTAGTTAGTCAAACGTTGGTGACTCAGCTATGGCTGCCCATATTAAAACATCCCAATCCCTATAGAATGCAGTGGTTGAGAAAGTGTTGTTAGTTGAGAGTAGTGAAGCAAACACTTATCAAGTTTAATGTGGGAGCTTATCAAGATGAGCTCATGTTTGATGTGGTGCGTATGTAGGCTTACCATTTAACGTTGGGTAAGGCCAGCACTTATATGGCCTGCTGCGGGGCAAATCGAGCTAAGGTACCAACCATCAAGAACCAAGCTTGAGAGCACAAGGAATGCAAGTCAAGGTCTCCGGAAGCGACTTGAAGATCATGCATTGGAGCGCCGAGGACGGAGGAAAACAGGGCAGGAAAACAGGCAGCCCAAAACAGGGCAAAACAGGGGAGCATTCTGGGAGCTCACTGCTTGAGGAAGAACAAGTGTTCTTCGCGATCGCGTCCATACCTGCGCGATCGCGAAGAGAAGTCCAGTGCCCTGCACGACAGCGTGTGTTCTCGCGCGATCGCGAGGAGTTGAAGGCCAGTCCGATCGATCTCTGCGCGACAGCGTCCAAGCAAGCGCGATCGCGATGCTTTGAATAATGCCCAGCGCGATCGCGTATCCTCTTGCGCGATCGCGAAGAAGAAGTATTGAGCAGCGAGGCAGAATCAGCTTCAGGGCCATTTTTGTCCAATATTCAATGTAATTGTATATATAGCACAATAGCTCTTCATTTCATCAGTTTTAGCTTGAATTGAACAGAGAGAAGAGAGAATTAGAGAAGGCCGAGCCTTTCTAGTCTGAAGCCCGAGGCTTCATGTATCTCGTTAACTTGGAACCTATGGCGATCGACACCTAGTTGAGTCCATTGTAAGGTTTGAGTTTCACTTTCTCCCTTTTGGATTATTAATTCATGTCTTGAATTCATTAATCCGTTCTTTCTTCTCGTTTCTTGACTCCCCAATCCTTGTTTCCCCGATATCATTGATATCACCTATCTAGTTATTTATCGCTTCCGCATATTTGTGTCGTTGTTTAGCTTCCGCGTATTTTGCCCCTTATCAGTTGGTATCAGAGCAAGGCCCGGGTTATGTTCCTACAAACCCCCGTTCCTTGTTCAACGTGTTAGTATTATTGTTGTCGTTGTGTTTGTTCATGAAGAAAAGAAGAAAAACAAAAAAATTGAAAAACTAGAAAACTTGACAAAATTTGGTCGAGCGGGTTGGATACGAATCCCCGAGTGTTAAAAAGTAGTGGGGTTTGTTCCTTGTTGTATTCCCGTCGTTTTGATACCTATATCTCGTGCTTTGGTGTTACGAATCAAAAATTCCAAAATCAAAATCCAAAAGTTTGAAAATTTCTTGAAAACGCTTCAATCTTGAATCGAAGCTTGTTGTTGTTGTTTGGGGTTGAAAAACTATTGGGGATTGATGATATTAGTTGTATACACCTTTGGGTATCGTTGGTTTTGTGTTTAGGGTTGAAATCGAGCCAAAATTTGGCCAAAATCGCCAAAAACCCGTTTTTGAGCTGCTGTGAAAGTGCAGGGATTAACCCTTCGCGATCGCGAAGAGAAATTCGCGATAGCGAAGAGAAAAATAATTTTTTGAAAAAAGTAACCCTTCGCGATCGTGCGCGTCTGGTCGCGATAGCGAAGAACAAAAAAATTTTAGAATTCCAGTTTTGGGACAGAACGTTCGCAACGACTTCCGAACAGTTTCCAAACATCATGACTCCAATTGGACCATTAAATATGATGAGTTTGTAGATCACAAACAAAATTTCATCCGATTCCAAATCCGTTTGGTGCCAATTCGAGTCGAATCTTTTGTGTCTCGTTTTCTACCGTACCTCTTGGTTAGTGTTTTGAAGGTAATTGGCCTACTTGAAAGACACTAATCCTTTAGCGTATTAGGTATTCATGCGTAGAGGAGATTAGAATTCAAAGAAGAGTCGTAGAACTCCTTTTGGCCTCAAGTGCGCACGTTAAATAGCCGTCCGTACATCGAGTCTCATTAATTCCACTCCGAACATTAACTTGGACATGCTAGTTGTGATTATCTTGGTTCCCAAGTTGATAAGGCCTCGTCCTTGAGTGTACATATATTGAGTGATACACGTGAGGGAGTGACTTTTGGGAGGTGTTGTTCTTTGGTGATTGCAACAATGTCGGACAATGATGATGGAGTAGATTATGGCTCATGTGGCGATGATACGAGTTGCAATGACTCGTATGGTGATGATGGAGACTATGGCTCCTATGAGGGTGATGATGGCCATTATTATGATGATGGAAGCCATGGCTCCTATGATGATGAAGCGGTTCACTATGATGATCGTGAGATTGATGATGACTATGAGGCTTGTGATGACGAATGTGATGATGCCTATGCTTCTAGTCAAGAAATCGAAGATGGTGACGCTTCAAGGTATGATGATCCTACTTACTCTTCTTGTGAAGAATTTGATATTGATGATGGTGACAAAGGTAGAGTTGATGATGATGATGAACATAGTGGTTATTCTTATGCATCTTCTCTTAGTGTTGCTAACGGAGTACAAGGGAGTAGTGGAGGACCTTCCATTAGTATGGGAGGTGGTGGTGGTGGTTGTTCCATGGGGAAGAAGAAGCTTGCATCTTCTAGGTACGCTAAGCGACCTAATGCTTCTAATTCCCATGTGGAGGATGGTTTGAGAAATGGTGTTGCTTTTGCTACAAAGGGGATGTATGCCGTGAGGGGCGTAGATGGTTGTAGTAGGAGTAGTGCTATGGGCTATGGAACCAAGGTGAGAGGCACTTATGGGTTCCATGGCGAGGTTCCTTCCTTGACTTCCAACAACATTGCTAATGTTGGGAGAGTGACGGGAAGTGGAGATTGTCCTAGTGGTGTTGCCACTAGTGGAGGGTAAGGAAGACCCAAGTTGTTGGTGTTGACACTTGTGAGCGTCCAAATTCTCATTTGGGTGCCAATGTGCAAGACTTGGGTAGATGTAGGTTCGTTGTTGAGGTAGATGGTATTGGAGGATACTTGCTCAAGATTGGTGGTACCGATGCCAATTGTATTAGCACCTCTTTGGTTGATAGGCTTAGGATACCATGCCATAAGCTAGAGCATCCTTATGAGTATGATGGAGTGTGGGTTTCTAAGGAGGCTCGGGTACTCATATCTCATAGTGGTTATAAATGCTATGTGTGGTGTGACGTGTATCCCATGAGTCATGTTGATGTGTGGATGGGTGAGCCGTGGTTGGAGGGGAAGAGGGTGCAATACAGTGTGGTGAAGGGTGTGTATCTTGTGGGCGTATGGCAAAGAGTCTATGACTTTGTGCCTTACCGGGCAAAGAGCCGAGTGCTTACTAGCGCCCCTTCTTTGGCTAGGCAAAGGGGCAAGGAGTAAGAACTTCATTCCACGGTTGAAAAGGTGCAAACGAGAAGTCGTACAATTACAAGAAGTGGTGGGACAAGTGCTAGAAAAGAGTTGGCAATTGTCTACAAGGTGAACAAACCACAAATTGCAAAGCCAAGTGGTTCACCAATGAAGAAGAAGGAGGCCTCAAGTGATGAGTCTCCAAGTCCTAGATTCCGGGTTGACGTGAAAAGTCCACCTACTCCGGCTATGGGTATTCTTGGGCCTCGTCCCAATTCACCCGAATTTGAGAAACAAAAGATAGAGAGGAGTAAGGGAGCGACCGGTGACAACTCTCGAGTGGAAAAAGGAGAGGTTGTGTTGAGTGATGTGAGTGGGTTGTCACCACCCGAATCTACACCCGACCTTGGAAAAAAAATGAGGGAAAAGAAAGAGGGAAAAAGAAAAATTGAGAGTGAGGACACCCCTTATTCTAACCTTAACCCTTCATCTTTTTGTTCTATGTGCTTGAATTATTTTGTAGGGATTCTTGGAGGCAATCCGATGGAGCCTCAACCATGTCCCGAGATGGAAAGACAAGGTGAAGAAGATGCCGAATGTGAGCTACAAGGTGAAGACGTTCATGACACTTCAAAGGTATGTGTTAGTTCTTCCTCCCTTGAGCATAATACTTCCTTGTCTTGTGATCTTCTTTGTTACAACTCTATGCTAGTTGATGATTTGCATGAGCATAATGTGTTTGCAACTAGTGTAGAGCCTTTGGGTCAACTTGTGTGTGCAAATGAACCACTAGTTGAGAGGGTTGAAAAGCCACATCATGATGTGAGCTCGGTTTTCATTGAACCTCTCTTTAGTGACAATATTGATGTTGACCTTGTTTGTGACCCTTGTTATGACACCCCACCCATGTTTGATAAAGGAGAAGATGACTTGCATGACTATCCTATTCTTCCCTTTGAGTGTTTATTTGATAGTGGTGGTTTCTTGTGTCGTAGTGAGGAAGGTTGTAACCTTGAGGAGTCTCTTGAGAATGAGATAGATCGACTTGTGTTCGATGACTCCTCAAGTGTAGATGTTATCTCTAGTTTGAGAACTTCACCTTTGCTTGCTAATGAACTCGAGAAGTGTGCCTATACTAATCCTTTGTACGAGGGAAACTTCAATGAAAATGGTGAATTGTATCAAACTAGAGTAGGGTGTGAGTTTGGACCTCCATGGATTGGGATGCCTAACTCTATAGATAATCGATTGTTTGAGACCTCCTTTGGGAGTTTGTCTAGTGACGAGGGTTGTCTTGGAGGAATATTTGGAGGTGAGGAGGTACCTCTCGGTGTGTGTAAGAGTGCTTCTAAGATGGGGAGTGGAGTATTCAATGCTAGTTGTGAATTGAACTATTTAACTTACTCCATCCCATATATTGGGCACACCTTGAGTGTTGAGCATGCCAAAGCCGATGTGTCACATTGTGATAAAATTGATTTGAAGGCTTGGTGTGTTGATAGTAAGCTTAGGGGTCATAGGACATTTGATTGTTACATGGGTATCCTTGATCTCTTTGCTTGTGATGAGTTTGAGTGCTTGTTCTTGTTGAGCCAAGAATTTGTTGTCTCCTTTGGAGACATAAGCTTCTTAATGGGTATTGATACTTGGCTCTATCACAAGAGTGTGTTTTCTACACCACTTGCACTTATTCTTGTTAAGCTAACCTACTTGTGAAGTAGGAAACTTTGGTTGTGCTTTTTTTGAACGTAGGTTTTGATGGTTCGATTTCGAGGAGGAAATCCTTTCAAGAAGGGGAGGATGATGCGGGGCAAATCGAGCTAAGGTACCAACCATCAAGAACCAAGCTTGAGAGCACAAGGAATGCAAGTCAAGGTCTCCGGAAGCGACTTGAAGATCATGCATTGGAGCGCCGAGGACGGAAGAAAACAGGCAGCCCAAAACAGGGCAAAACAGGGGAGCATTCTGGGAGCTCACTGCCTGAGGAAGAACAAGTGTTCTTCGCGATCGCGTCCATACCTGCGCGATCGCGAAGAGGAGTCCAGTGCCCTGCGCGACAGCGTGTGTTCTCGTGCGATCGCGAGGAGTTGAAGGCCAGTCCAATCGATCTCTGCGCGACAACGTCCAAGCAAGCACGATCGCGATGCTTTGAATAATGCCCAGCGCGATCGCGTATCCTCTTGCGCGATCGCGAAGAAGAAGTATTGAGCAGCGAGGCAGAATCAGCTTCAGGGCCATTTTTGTTCAATATTCAATGTATATGTATATATAGCACAATAGCTCTTCATTTCATCAGTTTTAGCTTGAATTGAATAGAGAGAAGAGAGAATTAGAGAAGGCCGAGCCTTTCTAGTCCGAAGCCCGAGGCTTCATGTATCTAGTTAACTTGGAACCTATGGCGATCGACACCTAGTTGAGTCCATTGTAAGGTTCGAGTTTCACTTTCTCCCTTTTGGATTATTAATTCATGTCTTGAATTCATTAATCCGTTCTTTCTTCTCGTTTCTTGACTCCCCAATCCTTGTTTCCCCGATATCATTGATATCACCTATCTAGTTATTTATCGCTTCCGCATATTTGTGTCGTTGTTTAGCTTCCGCGTATTTTGCCCCTTATCATGGCCAAGCTAGAGGGCAAAAGTTTTACACTCAAGCCCTCGACACCCAAACAAGTTAGTGATGATTATAGGCATATGCAAGAGTTGAAAGAGGCGGCTAAATCTAAGTCTCATATGGGGACTAAGCCTGAGGCCATAGACAATGTATTACACCAACCTTGCCAGGTAATATTTGTGCGATGACGCAGCCAGGTGAGTATTTATGAGGTAATGACAGTTCTAAAATGTTAATTTGCCTAGTTCATAGGGGTGTTTTAATGAGTTCTAATGATGAAAATGCTTCTAACATTCACTCCTTGCTGTAGTGTTGTTGATGATATTTTGCAGGAGTATGTGGACATGTTTCTCGAGGAGATACCGAGTGGGCTGTCTCCATTGACGGGGATTGAGCACCTAATTGACTTCATCCGGGGTCTTAATTACCTAACAAACCAGCCTATTGGAGCAATTCGGAGGACACTATGAAGCTGCAACATCAAGCGGATGAGCTACTAACCAAGGGGCTGGTTCGTGAGAGTTAAATCCTGTGTGCCGTGCCGGTGATCCTTGTTCCAAAGAAGGGCGGTACATGGAGGATGTGCGTTGATTGCCAGGCAGTCAATAAAATAACGGTAAAGTATAGTAATTCCATCACTAAATTAAATGACATGCTAGATGAGTTAACTGGTTCGAGTGTGTTCTCAAAATTGATCTTAGATCCGGTTACCACCAAATTTGTATGAAACCGGCTGATGAGTGAAAAACTGCATTCAAGACCAAGTTTGGTCTATATGAATGGTTGGTGATGCCTTTTGATGCACCTAGTACATATATGAGGCTAATGAACCATGTACTTAAGCTGTTTATTTATAAGTTTGTGGTTGTCTACTTTGATGATATTCTGAGTAATAGTAAAAGTGTAGATGATCATGTTAATCACTTAAGGCAAGTACTTGATGTGTTACAGGGCTGAAAAGCTCTATGCTAATTATAAGAAGTGCGCCTTTTGTGTAGGGCGTGTTGTTTTTCTACGGTTTGTAGTCAGTGCTAATGGTGTAAAAGTAAATGAGTCTAAGGTTGATTAGAGATTGGCCTACTCCTACTACTGTTTCGCTTGTTAGGAGTTTCCATGGCCTTGCTAGCTTATAGGTGATTTGTGAGGCATTTTAGCACCATAGCAGCACCACTCACTGAGTTGGTGAAGAAAGATCGACCCTTCCTTTTTATGGGTGTGTCGTGCACCACATCTTCATAAATAGGATGATTGCAAGCCTCTTTTCCCATACTCAATTTATCGATGTTACCTCATCTCTCGACAATGCCTTGTTGCACTCGCAAACTACCTATTCTGTGAAATCCCGACATGCCCGGAGCTGGTCGTCTCCTGCTCCCACAAGTAATCTGCTTAATCCTTCATTACAAATTAGGGTGTCATTTTGCATTTCCTACCAACTAATGCCCACTTTGCCTATTCAAGCCTATCTGCGTCAATCGTGCGTATTTTCGTGCTTAATCGTGCCCGTCTACTAAAATAGCGCACATTTATAAAACTCACTCGTCAAATGTTTCCCAGCTCAGTCAAGGCAATATTGAAGACGAGATCACTCAGTTATCGAGATGAAGTGGAAACTATGTACATATAAACTCCTCTTTATGGGTGTGTATCGCGCCACGTTTTCATAACTAGGACGATTATAAGTCTCTTTTCCCACGCTGGATCTACTAGTGTTATCTCACCTTTGGTAGCGCTTTTGCTCCATCTTTCATTTATCATGCCAAAAGGCAAAACATGCGCGAATCTAAACTTTACATACTTGGATAAGTTTAGTCTTTACATTTAAAATTATGCG
Organism: Petunia axillaris subsp. axillaris; assembly: GCA_029990575.1. NCBI lineage: Eukaryota > Viridiplantae > Streptophyta > Magnoliopsida > Solanales > Solanaceae > Petunia > Petunia axillaris. Next base: position 1,333,641 of record JARKNS010000001.1, on the reverse strand, counting down.
TTATAAATCTCTCACACAGGCAAAATGCCACTCTAGAACTACAAACGACCTAATTCTCGTGAAACCCGAGATATGTAGGCAACTCAGAGACCGGGGTTCGGCCAAAACATCCCAAAACTTCCATTTTCCCCTTTCAGTCATTTTGCCCACCAGTCATGACAAAATTTGCTACTCCGTCAACTATCTTTGGCCGAAGATTTTTTTCATCATCCACTGACAAAAAGGAGCAGCTGTTTGACACCAAATTTTGTCTCTCTTTTTTCTAAATTGTCTATAATTTAACTTAAGGGTGTAATTTGACTGTTTGTGCAAAACGTGCATTAGAAATCATGCATTTACGTGCGTTATCCTCTGCTTCTATATTACATACCTAAATGTGGCTATATTATATAATTTTTCATCATTTAGGTTATTTGTCAAAACTGTGACAATTTGCATAAATTAGTACATTTATAATATCATACAATCGCATCATCTAGGCTACATGTCAAATTTATATCGATTTGTGATCATTTGTGCAAATTAGTAATTATTTGTGATTATCTATATTTAAATAATTTTATTTGAGTTTATTGAATGATTATTTGTGTATTTTATACATATGTATATCTATATTTTATTTTTATACCTTAAGTTGAATATTGGAATACATATGTATATCTATATTTTATTTTTGTACCTTAAGTTGAATATTGGCCAATTAAAAAAAATGTCCATTTTTCTTCTTTCAAAACTATTCAATTTTTCTTTCATCCAATTTCCACCAAAATTCCTTATTTATTTGTATTTACTTTCATTTACCTTTTTTTTTAAATAACATTATATCTTCTCTTTGAACCTAGACATAGAATCTAGCCAAATATATTTCTTCATTTTAAATTTTGAAAGTGAATATTCCTTTTTGGCAAAATCCCCCAAATCACTCCCCTAAATCTCCCTCAATCAAAATCCCTCCTCACTTCCCAAACTGATTTCCTATCCCTAAAATTATTCCTCAATTACCTCTAATCCCCAACAACTATTTTGTTTCAAAAATTCTATATACACACATCCCTTTTCATCCACTCGATCATCATTAGCACACGTAGCCCGACCCAACTGCCTTTGGGTCTTCTTCCCCGCATAAACCAACACCAACAGACCCCACACAAAAACCCCCTTTCACAATTTTACCTCTCCACACCAAAACCGATATACATACACCTACACACAAAACGGGTAAACCCATTTTTTACACACACAGACACACGTAATCCTCTCCTTACACCGTTCACACACATTCATCAAACATCACCCCCACCCGTACCCAGATCAAAACTGCTTTCTCCGTTGTTTTCTCCCCAAACGACCAATCACACACACATACACAGAGTACACGCAGAGAAAACCCGTCATTAATTTCCCCATTGTTTTCCATCGTTTGATTCCATAATTGAAGAAGAAATGGTTGAGACGAGAACGGAGTCGCAGCGATGTCGCTAAGACAATCGCTCCTCCATCTCTCGTCATCCATTTGCCGTCATCTCCACTCACGTCATCTGGTCACCTAGTTCCTCTGTTTATGCTGTTATTATGAATCTATTTTGGCTATGTTTGCACCGGATTTGCCTGTTGTTGGTTTGATTTTACAGATTATGGAGTTTTGTTTTGAACCTCCATTGGAATAATCCATCTCTGTTTCTGTTACTGAATCAACACTAAAAGCAGGGGTTGGGAGTGGTAGCGACGCCGCTACCCTGCTTGTGTCGCTCCTCGCTGATGAGTTACATCTAAGCGTATTAGTCTGGTTCTATGCTTATACGTTTTGGGATATGAGGACTCGATGTTCCTTCTGGGTTTGACAGTTACATTGTTGCTATTTTGCTTTTATAGTTCTGCCTTGCTTGATTTCTTTATCTATAAATGTTTCTGATGCTTTTTCTTGATTGCAGAGTTGAGGGGCTTATTTTACTCACCTATGTAGTTGACCTTTGTACTGTTGACCCTTGTATCTTTTTTTTTTTTGAATATTGCATGTTAGTGATTTTGAACAGATACGGTGTGATTTAGCCAAGGAAAATAATTATTTATTTGAGGCCTATTGACTGATTCGAACAGTTACTACACTTAAATAGCTCCATCCCCGTGTCCATGGAACAAAAAAAAAGGCGATGATGACATGTATGAGCTTCAATTGCAAAATGAGCCGGCGATGGAGTGGTGTGACTGACACTTGGCATGGCAACACGACCGGCTGGCGTGTTTGCAGCTGTACCGACGTCCCTAACCTCTAGCTGAATCATACAAACCTGAGCCTACACATTTATAAAATCTATTTTTCCCTTTTATTTTAATTTTACTATTATTATTATTTTATTTTTATTATTGATATTATGATATTATTCTTATTATTAATACTAACTCATTATCTTTATATTTTTTGCAAGGTAAAAATGGATGAAAGGCGGCCTATTTTTGAAGGAGAAGAACTAGAAGAAAATCCTTTATTTATTATTGCTATTATTTATTAATATTACTAGTATTATTATTATTATTCTTATTTATTTTTCTTATTGTTATTTATTATTATTATTTCACTTTGTTAATTTTCGTACTAACTTATTTTTAATTTTGCAAGGTACCTTTGGAAGACCAATTCGTGGATTTAAAACATTTTTCAGTTAACCTTAATTAATTATATGCATATTATCGTAGCCATTTAATTACTTGTTTATTTTAGTTAGCGATTTTATTTTTTTATTTACTTAGAATCCCAATTGTTTAGTCCGATCGGTAACCACATTTGGTGGGACATGAGAGGTGCCTAACCTCTTCTTCTCGGGTTAACTTGAACCTTTACCTAGAATTTCTGGTTCCTAGACTAAGTTTTGGAGTTAATTATAAAATTAGCTAGAAACAAAATAGGTGCCCTAATATGCCTAGTTAAAAAGTATGTTAGATGGCGGCTCCAACTCTTTACCCGTGAGTTATCCAATAAGTCGAGCCCTATTCCGAACTTTAACCGGTTCGGGTAAAAATTGGATGCGAAAATTACTGGATCAAGGTCATCAACTATAGCTTTAGTCGGCCGATATTCTTCCTCCGGGTCGGAGGGTATGATAGTTGGTTTGTAGGATCTAGTCACCTCATGGACCCCGTGTCCTAAGGGTACTCTAGTGACCAGATTGGGCCCAAGCAACTTATCCAGCTTCCTCTTCTGATTTTCTTCTCTTTCTTGGTGGCATCGATCACTGCAGTCATGTAGCAGCTCCGAGATAACTTCTGTTCAGCCTGAATTTCTTTCACCCCCAAGGAGTTGGGTACTTGAGGACCTGGTGAAGTGTAGACGGCACAACGTGTCCTTCGTGAATCTAAGGTCTCCCAAGGATAATGTTATACAAGAGGTTGCATGTCTTTATATTAAGCTGAAGAAACGCTTTTGGGAGTTGATTTCACTTGGTGAATCCAATTGAACATCGATCCTTTTTTATCAAACTTGATTGCAAGAGCCGAGTGCCTCTTGAGGTTAGTTTGCTTAGCGTAGGTATCTCTTGACTTCGCCATAGGTGTATCGAGACTAGTTCCTCGGTGCTACTTGGGCTTTTGTTCGAGTTACGCCTCGTTCCTATCTCTTTTCTCCCTAGTTTCTATCTCTTTGTATTGTGTTTGCTTCCACATCTATCTTTTGTTGCTTCCACCTATATTGCCCTGCATCAGTTGGTATCAGAGCACAACTAGATTTTGTCCTTACAAATCCTCATCCTGTGCATCTATCTCGTATCTTTACCTTCTTGTTGTTGTTGATTGTTCTTGAAAAAGAAAAAGATGAAAAAAATAGAAAACTTGAAAAATTTAAAAAAGTTTATAGAACTTGTTGGATTTGAACACCCAATCAATGAAATTTATTGGAGTTTGTTCTATGTTAGATTATCGTTCTTTTGGTACCTTAATATCTCGATTTAATTTTGTGAATCAAAACTTGAAGATTCAAAATCCCAAAATTTTAACCCTAGAAAATTGCTTCCAAATCATATATCAAACTTGTTGTTGTTTGATTAGGTATAAAATACATTAGGAATTGTTTAGAATCATTCAAAACATCTTTGGGTTACCTTTGGATTTGAAAAATAAGTTGAAATTGTTGGGAAATTCGGTTGCAAAACGGACCAAAACACATTTTTGCATAGCTGCAGTTTCAGGTTTGGGTGGACCGCCTAGCCACCGAGGCGGATCGCTCAATTTAATCTACTCCCTAAACTTGGTCAGGCGGACCGCCTAGTCTCAAGGGCGGACCGCCTCCCCCTGTGTCGGGGATCGGGATAGTTTGTTTCGTAGGTTTTTATGCTTTCTTTGGTTGCATTACTTTTGGCTAGTACTTTTAGAGTAATTCTCCTACTTGATTAGTACTAGTTCATTGAGCGTTTAGGATACTCGTGCGTATTGGTGATTAAAATTCAAAGAAGACTCGTAGAATACTTTTGCTTGAAGTACTCACTCATATAGCCGCTCGTCCATAGAGTCACATCGATTCCACATTTCCCAAAGAGTATTTGGTTCTTGTGAACTTGATTGATTATTGAGGAGGGTTGTTCAACTACGAGGAGCCTTTGGAATCAGGTTTGAGTGATCCTACCCACTAAATTGAGTGTACCAAAGTGACATTAAAAGGTGAGGGAAGTGTGAGGACTTTTACACTAACCTCTTTCTTTAGTCTTTGAACTTTGTAGGTATATGGCCGGAGACGTTCATGAGACCATTGAGGAACCGGAGTCCACTTTAGCCTACCTCTTGGCCGAGGTGAAAATTAGCTTAAGCCTTGATAATATTGAAAGAGAAGGGACCCTGAGTGTCCCAAGAGAAGCCGGAAAAGAGGAAGCCCATAATGATAGCGCGTTGGGCAATCCCCAACAAGTAGGTATTCAACACAACTTAGGCATTCCCCAAGGTGTAGCCCGTAAAGATTGGGCATTGGGCATTCCCTAAGTGGGAATTCTCCATAACTTGGGCATTCCCCAAGGTGATATAGCTACTCGTTATAGAGGCAACACTTCATCTACTCCCATGAGCTGAACTAATGATTGGAAGAGCCCGAGTACTGTTGGTGCTAGTAGAGGCAGAGATATGAAGAAGCCCTTTGAGAAGGTACAACAAAGGAGTAACTCTAAGGAGTTGGGAGGTAACTCAAAAACTCATTTTCATACTCTTAGTCCTTCTTCTTTTCAATGTCACAATTGTAAGGGCTATGGGCATGTTGCTAAAGGTTGTCCCACCCTGATGCAATACGAACCAAGCTCACTTGTTCGATTCATCAAGCTAGTCCACCGAGGAGTCACATGGCGCCCACGATCAAAGTGTGGCCGGAATGGAAGATGTCGAAGACTGCCTCGCCGAGCAACAACTTTGGAAATCCACCGAGCAGACAACAAGTGACCGTTGCTAACACTGACTTCGGGAGCTGTGAGACCGAGCACAACTTATGAAAGCTGAACGATCAAGTTTGAGCCCGAAGCTGAAAGCAACCAAACCAAGGAAGAGCGACGCCGAACAGAGAATCGATCAAAGGGCTACAAGTGTGCCCGAGGCAAGAGCGTTCGATTCCAAATGTGACCGAGGCAAACAAGCGTCCGAATCCAATGTGTTTGAGCTGAACTGCCGAACACATAAAACGGCTCCAGCCCTGCGTGGCTTTATCTCGTTGGTCGTCTGTGACCGTTTTTACTATTTTTCCCTTTTAGTGTTGTCTATATAAAGTCCTAGAATAGTTCTATAGAGGGAGTTAGTTTTTAGCTGATTATTGAATTGAGAGAATAGAGATAGAATTGGCCGAGCCATTCTTGTTGAAGCCTGAGTCTTCGTGTATGCCCTCTTAGGTTTGGAACCGAAATGGATTTCATCCCTAGTATGAATCCTTGTTAGGTTCAAGTTTCATTTCCTTCTTGGATAATCAATCAATGTTTTGATTCTGATTATCTATTCTTTTCTTCTATTTCTGTCCTCCCCCTTCCCCAATTTCTTGTTATCCGTGTTACTTTTGTTGCTTCTGCCTCTTATCTTCATCGTTTCCGCGTCTTGCCCGTTGTCTCCGATTGCAAAGCTTCAACCCACGGGTTTGCTTGCATCAGATTGGTATCAGAGCAAGACTTGGATTTCGTTCCTACGAATCCACGTTCCTTGTTCATTTTATCTTTATTTTCTGTTGCTATTCTTATGTTGCTTGAAAAAGAAGAAAATACAAAAAAATTGAAAAATTGAAAAATTATCAAAATTTGTTTGTTGTTGATTGTTTGGATTAAACAATCACATATTTGGATTCACCACTGTCTAAGGAATCGATTGAGTACCCGACGTACATCATTTGTGACTAGGGTTTTTCCATCGTTTTGGACCGTGTTCTTGACGTGGTGAAGTTGAATTCAAACCCCAGTTGTGATTTGGAGTTTATTAATGAAAACTGGAGATTGTTGAGGTATTTGGGTCGATTTTAGCGCTTGAAAATCGAAGCTCCAGTGTTTAGCCACCGTCCGTACATCGGAGCATTGTTAAGGTAATAACAGCGTACGGACGACGCCATAGCTGGACGACACGGCTTGGAATCGAACAATTTCTCTGTTGTTAAAATTACCGGAGACGACCCAAATCTTGAGCTTAAGCTGTTGTTAGTGGACTGTGAACGAATCTTGACATTGTCCGTACACCGGAGCAAAGGTTCACTGTTCCATTGAAGAAGAAAGGGGTAAATTGTCAAAATCTAAAAACCCCAGGTAAAAAGTTGTCGGCTAGAAAAGGGAAAGCGGATAAGGTTAAACCCTATCTGTACCGAGGAGGAAACGCTTGTACCGAGGTCACGTGTTCGGAAAATTCCGAAGCGGAACCGAGGAGGAGGTAGATTCTCTTAGGAATTCACTTTTCTTGTGTCTGCATATTCTCGATAGTGGAACTCTGGAGTAATTCTTTCTACTCGAGGTCGTACTGTCGAATTTGAGCTTATAGAAACTCATGCGTGGGGTGGCCGAAGTCCAACTTCGTAGACAATTCTTTGGCTCCCCGTGCGCAGTTAAATAGCTACCATTCCATCGAGTCATATAAACTCTTTCCGAACCTAGACTTGGAAAGTACTAGTTGTGACTTATCACTTCGGTTTCCTAACAAGAAGGCAAGGCCAACTTTAGTGGAAAAAGGCTAGAGTGGTGAGAACAATAGAGTGAGGTCACAAAAGCCAACGACCTTGAGTGTATACACGCGTGGAAAGAAAATTGAGTGAACAATACTCGAGCGATACACGTGAGGGAGTGAACTTGTGAGGTCCTTTACTTTATTCGTTGCAGCTATGTCTTTAGATGATGATGACTACGGAGGGTATGATTCGTGTGGAGATGATGGAGACTATGGTTCCTACGAGGGTGATGATTGCTATAATGACACCGGGAACTATGGACCTTACGTAGACGAAGCAGGTCACTATGGTGAATACGAGGACGAAGAAGACTACGAAGCCTGTGAAGATGAACGAGAAGAATCTTATGCTTCGGGTCAAGAATACGTGCTATGATGATCCTACTTACTCACATTGTGTTGATCTTGAATATGATGAATGTGACATCGGGGAGGCCGACGATGGAGTTGATCGAGTGAATTATTCGATGTCAACTGCCTTCAGTGTCTCGTATGGAGCACAAGGGAGTGGTAGAACCCCTTCAATCGGGATGGGAGGAGGTGGTGGAGGTTGTTCCATGGGAGGAGGAAGACTTGGAACTTTGAGTCGTGACACACGATTCAATGCTTCCAATTCCTATGTGAAGGGTGGCTCGAGGAGCACTGGTGGTTGTGGACCCGGGGAGGGTAGATGAGGTTTCTACCAAACTCCTTCTTCGAAGAGAAGTTCTTACGGGTTCCATGCTAAAACTCCTTCCTCGAGTTTCAACAATACTAATGTTGGAAGAGTGAAAGGAAGTGGGAGTTATCCTAGTGGTGTTGCCACTAGTGGAGGAATAAGGAGAACCCAAGTTGTTAGTCTTTATGGTTTGGGACACTCAAGTTCTTACTTGGATCTTCCTATACGAAACTTGGGTAGAAGTAGGTTCGCTGTTGAGGTGAATGGTTATGGAGGAATTTGCTCAAGATTGGGGATACCGATGTCAATTGCATTAGCGCTTCTTTGGTACGGACCCTAAAAATACCATGCTATAAATTGAAGCATCCTTATACGTATAAGGGAGTGAGGGTTTCTTATGAAGCTCGAGTACTCATATCTCATAGGGATTATAGAGAATATGCTTGGTGTGACGTGTACTCCATGCCCGATTTTGATGTTTGGCTAGGCGACCCATGGTTGCACAACAAACAGTTGCTATATATTGATAAGAGGGATGTATACCTTGTGCACAACAGAGAGTTACAAATGGCTTATGAGTTTACGCCTCACGGGTTGAAGGGAAAGATGTCCATTGGTGCGTATGCTTCGGTGTTACAGATGAGAAAAGAGCGAGAACTCCAACCCAGGATCGAAAGAGTGCCATCGAGGAGTCCTACAAACACAAGGAGCAGTGGGAAAAGTGCAAGAAAAGAGTCGACCGAAGTCAATGTTGTGAAACCGAAGCCACAAGCTTCGAAGCCAAGCGGTTCACCGACCACAAGAGCGGAGACCTCGGTTGATGAGTCTTCGAGTTCTAGACTTCAGGTTGATGTTAAAACTCCACCTACTCCAGCTATGGGTATTCTTGGGCCTCGACCCAACTCACCCGAATACGAGAGACAAAAGATCGAGAGGAGTAAGGGAGTGACCGGTGACAACTCTTGAGTGGAAAAAGGAGAGGATGTATCGAGTGATGTGAGCGAGTTGTCACCACCTAAACCCACACCTAACCTTGAAAAGAAAATGAGGGAAAAGAAAGAGGGAGAAAGAATCATTGAGAGTGAGGACACCCCTTATTCTAACCTTAACCCTTTATCTTTTTCTTCTACTTGTTCGAAATCTTGTGCAGGAACTCTTGGAGGCAAACCGAAGGAGCCTCAACCATGTGCCGAAGATGATTGGCAAGGTGAAGAAAATCTTCCATGTGAGCTCCACTGATAAGAATCAAATGCGGAAAATAAAAAGGATAAGAACGAGACGTATCTCGATCTCAAATCTCAAGTAGCAACGGAGAACTTGTTCCGTTACACCCCGAGAGGAGGTCAAGAACACCTACGCTAGGCAACTACCCTCGAGCTAACGTGAGCACGCAAGTAGAATGGTCGGGGGGGATTGGAATTCATCTAGATCCGCTAGAGGAAGAACATGTCCCAATTCAAGGTTTTTCATTCAATAAGAGTTCAACTCTTCAACACAAGTGTTTGTTTTTCATCAAAGGTAAGCTAATGAAAATAATAAGACAACTAACTATTTATAGGTTTTTTAGACACCATATGAAAGGTCTAATATTCCCACACTTAGGCTTAGGAACATAGGACCACGTAGGGTCAAAATAGTCTTAACACTAGCTAGAAAATCACCCTTCAGCGTTTTGGGCGGGGCGCCCGGATTTGGGGCGAAGCACCCAACATTTTGATCAGTGGGGTGGCCTAGGCGGGGTGCCCAGGCCTAAGCCTCTTCAGGCGGAGCGCCTGGTTCTTCAGGCGGGGCGCCCAAGGCGCTGGACTGCTTCCCTTGCACTTTAAGCACTCAGAACGGCTTCCAATCGCTTCCTTCTTCTAGGCCCTTCCTCATCAAGTGTAGGTGTACTCCTTGGATGTCCTTAGCTTGGCTCCGAGTGAAGGGTGTTGTGGGGGTTTGGGTCTTATCATCCTTCCCTTCTTGAGAGGATTTCGTCCTCGAAATCGGAGCATCATTCACGACCTCTTCATCATCATTCACGACCTCTTCATTACCTACATCCAAAGGAACCAAGTCACAAACATTGAAAGTATTAGAAACTTGATACTCACATGGCAAGTCGACCACATAGGCATTGTTGTTTATCTTGGAAAGCACTTGGAATGGGCCATCTCCGCGGGGTGCCAACTTCCCTTTTCTAAGGTTTGGAAACCTTTCTTTCCGGAAGTGCACCCACACATAGTCACCCTTCTTGAGTTCCACCTTCTTGCGTCCCTTGTTTTTCTTAGAGGCTACCTTTGCATAGGCTTCCTCCAAGTTCTTCTTCGCCTTAGCATGTACCTCCATCAAAGCCTTGGCTCTAGCTTTAGCTTCAAAATTAACAACCATTTCCCTTGGCAAAGGGGTTAGATCAAGGGGAATCAAGGGGTTAAATCCATAAACACACTCGAATGGAGTCATGCCTATCATGCTATGCAATGTGCGATTGTAGGCAAACTCCATAAGAGGTAGACGATCAATCCAAGTCCCGGCCTTACCTCGGGTCATGGCTCTAAGAAGAGCACCCAAGGTTCAGTTTACCACTTCCGTTTGCCCATCGGTTTGTGGGTAGTGGGACGTGGAGAACAAGAGCTTGATGCCTAAAGCACCCCATAAACACCTCCAAAAATGACTTAGGAACTTAGTGTCGCTATCACTCACTATGGTTTGAGGCACACCATGCAACTTCAAAACATTTTCAATAAACAAAGTTGCCACATGTTGTGCATCATCACATTTCTTGCATGGAATGAAATGAGCCATTTTGGAGAACCTATCCACAACAACATAAATGCTATCGTGGCCCCCCCTAGTCCTTGGTAATCCCATCACAAAATCCATTGAGATATCCAACCATGGACTAGTAGGTATGGGGAGAGGGGTATACAACCCATGGGGGTAGGCTTTGGATTTAGCACGGTTGCACTCAAGGCAATTGTTGCAAAACTTTTCCACTTGCACCCCCATCTTTGGCCAATGAAATTGTTCTTTAAGAATAGCCAAAGTCTTTCTTGTGCCAAAATGTCCCATGAGTCCCCCGCAATGTGCCTCATGCACAAGCAACTCTCTCCAAGAGGACTCCGGTATGCACACCCTACCATTTTTGAAGATATATCCATTAACCCATTGGTATTTATCAACTCTGTCCCCCTTCTCTAGAGTGTCATGGACACTCTTTAGCTTTGGGTCATGAGCATACATCAATTTAATGCTCTCAAAACCCATGAGCTTAGAGGTGAGAGTGGTGGCTAGAGCGAACTTTCTCGAAAGCGCATCCGCCACAACATTGTCCTTCCCTTTCTTGTATTGGATCACATAGGGAAAGGACTCAATGAATTCAAACCACTTGGCATGTCTCTTATTGAGCTTCTCTTGGCCTCTCAAATGCTTGAGTGACTCATGGTCACTCTTGATTACAAACTCACGAGGCCAAAGATAGTGTTGCCAATGGGCAAGGGCTCTCACAAGGGCATACAACTCCTTGTCATATGTAGAATAGTTCAAGGAGGCCCCTTTCAACTTCTCACTAAAGTAGGCGATGGGTTTGCTTTCTTGCATTAAAACACCACCAATTCCCACCCCCGAGGCATCACATTCAACTTCAAATGCCTTTCCGAAGTCGGGCAATTGCAATAGAGGGGCGGTACTCAACCTACTTTTCAATTCATGGAAGGCCTTCTCTTGAGGCTCTCCCAGAACAAATGGTTGGTCCTTCTTCACCAATTCGGTGAGTGGAGCAGCAATGGAGCTAAAGTCTTTCACAAATCGCCTATAAAAGCTAGCAAGACCATGAAAGCTCCTCACTTGAGTCACGGTAGTAGGAGTATGCCAATCACGTATGGCCTCTACCTTAGACTCATCCACCTCCACTCCTTGGGCACTCACAACAAACCCAAGGAAGACTACCTTCTCAACACCAAAGGCACACTTTTTAAAATTAGCATAGAGCTTTTCGGCTCTCAACTTTTCAAGCACTTGCCTAAGGTGATCAACAGGGTCGTCTATTGATTTGCTATAGATCAATATATCGTCAAAGTAGACGACCACAAACTTGTTGATGAATGGCTTTAGAACATGGTTCATTAGCCTCATGAAAGTGCTAGGTGCATTGGAGAGCCCAAAGGGCATCACCAACCATTCATAGAGACCAAAGTTGGTCTTGAATGCGGTTTTCCATTCGTCACCCGGTTTCATCCGGATTTGATGGTAGCCGGACCTAAGGTCAATTTTGCTAAACACACATGAACCACTCAATTCATCTAACATATCATCAAGTCAGGGAATAGGATGACGGTACTTTACCGTTATTTTGTTCACGGCCCGACAATCAACGCACATTCTCCAAGTGTCGTCCTTCTTTGGAACAAGGATCACGGGTACGGCACAAGGACTCAAGCTCTCCCTCACCAAGCCTTTAGTGAGCAATTCATCAACTTGCTTTTGCAATTCTCTTGTATCTTCCGGATTGCTCCTATAGGCCGGCTTGTTTGGGATTTGGGATCCCGGGACAAAGTCTATTTGATGTTCAATACCCCTCAAAGGAGGCAATCCATCCGGCATCTCATCCGGGAACATGTCCCCAAAATCTTTCAAGACATTCTCAAACACACTAGGCAAAGGGTTAGAAGAAAAATCACAATTAGAGTTTAGGATCATACCTTTGTGCACTAGGCATAGGAGAAACTTGGTGCCATCATTTCCTTTTAAGATCTCACCCGGTTGCATCATGGCACAAATGCCACCGGTAGAAGAAGAAGGTGGGATTGCCACCATACTTTTGGACAAAGGGCTAGTCTCAATGATTGACTTGGCCTTTGCCACCTCCCTCAGCTCCCTCATCCTATTGTAGTCATCGCTCACTTATTTGGGAGTTAGGGGCTTCAACACAAATTTCCTTCCTTCATGTTGGAGCGTGTAAGTGTTGACACGCCCATCATGGACCGCTTGTCGATCAAATTGCCAAGGCCTTCCAAAGAGAAGGTGGCAAGCTTGCATGGGCACAACGTCGAACAAGTGTTCATCAACATAACTACCGATTTTGAACTTGATCATTGCTTGCTTCACTACCTTTAGCTCCCCACATTCACTAAGCCATTGCAATCGATATGGCTTGGGATGCTTCACGGTAGGCAACTTCAATTGGGTTATAAGAGATTGACTCACAACATTAGCACAACTCCCGGAGTCAATGATCATAGAGCATACAACACCCTTAACACGACACCTAGCATGGAAAAGGTTTTCCCTTTGTAAGGTTTCGCCATCCTCCACAATCATAGCTCCTAAGCTCCTCCTCACAACTAGAAAAGTATGAGGTTCCTCATCCTCCACCGTGTCATCTAGATCATCCTCCTCTACTCCCTCATCTCCCTCTACACCCTCATCATCCTCCGGTTCACTCTCTTGTTCATATGCATTTTCACCAACAAGAACCATGGTCCTCTTCGTAGGACACTCCTTAGCAAGGTGTCCATACCCGTTGCATTTGTGACATTGAATGGAAGAAGAAGTAGGAGTATTCAATTGGGTTTTAGAGTTACCTCCCACATTGGGTGTGTACTTCTCAAACGGCTTCTTCACCTCTTTGCTAGCACTTGCTCCACTAGGGCCACTTGCATTTGTGAATTTTGCGTTGGGAGTAGGATTTTTCCAATCCTTTGACTTGTTCATGGAAGTAGAAGTGTTGCTCTTGTAACGGTTGGACTTCTCTTTCTCAAGCCATTGCTCGGCTTGAATAGCGGCATCAATAATTTCTTGGAGTGAATGATAAGCATGCAATCTCAATTGTGAAGCTATACCATAGCTCAAACCATTCATGAAACGGATCACGGCTTGCTCCTCATCTTCGGTGTCCATATCTAAGGCCATTCGAGTTCTTTCAAACTCATCAAAATATTCATGCACCGTTTTGACACCTTACTTCAACTCATAAAGTTTCTTGAGTTTCTCTTGACGATATCTTGGAGTGATGTACTTGATACTCATGATACCCTTCAAGTCATTCCAACCCACATTCACGGGAACTCCCGCTCTCCTTCTCGATCTCTTGACGGATTCCCACCAAGTAGATGCATAGGATTCAAAGGATGAAATAGCATAGGTACCTTTCTTCTCATCGGTCATCTCATTTGTGTCAAACAATCTTTCCATGTGTAGCACCCATTCAATGTAAGCCGCCGGATCACAATTCCCCTTAAAGGTTGGGAGATTAAGCTTCACACTATTGATGTTGGTGTTGTCACGACCCCCACGGAAAGGCTCCGGTTGGCCCCCATAGTGATCTTCATTCACACCATACTCCCTCCTCGCATTCCCTCCAACATAACCCATAGGTGGCCCTCGACCTCGGCCCCTACCTCTATCCACATTTCGACCCCAATTCATACCTCGCCTTGGTTGAAAGTGATCATCAAACCCATACATATCATCACCATAATCGGCTTCCTCCCCTTCTTGAGCTTCATCGGCTTGCTCAAAGGTTGCACATTTCGGATGGGCCTTGGTAGTGGAATGTTTCTTGGGGGGTTATCCAAGATACGGGGAATGCCCGTTCGTTGGGTATTGCCCAACATTTGATCAAGTCTCTCTCGCTCCTCCTTTGCCCGTTGTTGATTGAGCAATTCAATGACATGACTAACTTGCTCTGGAGTAAAGTTAGGAGTACTTGAGACTTCAACCGGGACACTCGGGGTCCCTTTCTCGACTTGGACACTCGGGGTTCCTTTCTCCGATGGGACATTAGAAGTCCCTTGCTCAACTAGAGCACTAGAGTTCACCCTTTCGAGGCTTTCAATCCTCAAGTGCATACTATCCAATTTGGCGAGGATAGTAGCAAGGGCACTCTTTGCAAAATCATCTCCTTCGGAAGACATTGTACCTACATAAGTAACAAACGTTAGAAAACAACCTCACACACTCCCTCACTTGAGATCACTCGGCTCTCTCGTATAGTGACGGTGGGTATTTCACTCGACTTGTGGTTCCAAAGCTTCATGTAGATGAGTAGCAATTCCTCAACTCAACCAAACTATTCACGAGTCAAGCACACTCCGGGGTGAGTGGAGTTAATAGGACTCAATGAAAGCTAGGCACTTTGAAGTGAGGACTTGAATAAAAAAGAGTCTAGGATTCTTCTTGGAATTCTACTCTCCAACTAATGCACGAATCAACCTAAAAGCAATGAAATATTAGTGCTAATCAAGTAGAAAGATTACTTAGATAGACACTAATAAGAGATTAGGCAACAAAGAACAAGCAAACCTAGAAGAAACTACCCAAAAACAACCCTCCAGTAATTCAGGCGGAGCGCCTAAGGAATCAGGCGGAGCGCCCAAAAATTGATCAGTGGGGTTGGGCAGGCGGGGCGCCCAAAGGTTGGGCAGAGCGCCTGGAGCAAGGGCAATTCAGGCGGAGCGCCCAAAGGTCTAGGCGGAGCGCCTGGACGAAGAACACCTGAGTTTTTCTACTCCGTGTTCTTCGTTTTCAATCCAATTTCTAGGCCGATTCCAAGGTATTTTGGCCAAATCCAAGGTACCCAAAGTTGCTCCTTGATACAACCTACAATCCCCAATCAATTTAACACCCAAACAACCAACAAATAATGCTCAATCAAGATTCAAAGTTTTCAAGTTTGGGGTTTCAACATGGATTTCAAGGTTCAAAAGTGGGTTTTGATTCTTCAAAAACTATGTTACCGAACTCCGAATTACACGATTCTTGTTGCAAATTGTTCGGTTTTCAATAGAGATCAATCCCCAATAATCAATTCCAAAACCCCATTAACACACAACCCAAAATCAATCAATTTCCTCAAGAACAAGGGTTTGGTAGGGTTTAACAACAATTGGGGTTTTCAATTTTCAATTCAATCCAATCCCAACAAATTTGGTACCCAATCGTCAAGTTTTCAACAAGGATCGATAATCTATAACACCCACTTCAAGAATCACAAACACCAAAAAGTTACACCAATTTTTGAATTTTTTTTGAATTTTTCAATTTTTTTGTAATTTTCTTTTTCCCAATAACTTCAACAACAAGAAAACTAAAAGAAGATACTAGGCAGGAAGAATCAAGCGTCGGGGTTCGTAGGAACGATACCCGAACCTTGCTCTGATACCAAACTGATAAGAATCAAACACGGAAAATAAAAAGGATAAGAACGAGACGTATCTCGATCACAAATCTCAAGTAGCAACAGAGAACTTGTTCCGTTACACCCCGAGAGGAGGTCAAGAACACCTACGCTAGGCAACTACCCTCGAGCTAACGTGAGCACGCAAATAGAATGGTCGGGGGGGATTGGAATTCATCTAGATCCGCTAGAGGAAGAACAAGTCCCAATTCAAGGTTTTTCATTCAATAAGAGTTCAACTCTTCAACACAAGTGTTTTTTTTTTCATCAAAGGTAAGCTAATGAAAATAATAAAACAACTAGCTATTTATAGGTGTTTTAGACACCATATGAAAGGTCTAATATGGCCACACTTAGGCTTAGGAACATAGGACCACGTAGGGTCAAAATAGTCTTAACACTAGCTATAAAATCACCCTTCAGCGTTTTGGGCGGGGCGCCCGTATTTGGGGCGGAGCGCCCAAGATTTTGATCAGTGGGGTGGCCTAGGCGGGGCGCCTGGGATTTGGGCGGAGCGCCCAGGCCTAGGCTTGCCCAGGCAGAGCGCCTGGCTCCTTCAGGCGGGGCGCCCAGGCCTAAGCCTCTTCAGGCGGAGCGCCTGGTTCTTCAGGTGGGGCGCCCAAGGCGCTGGACTGCTCCCCTTGCACTTTAAGCACTCGGAACGGCTTCCAATCGCTTCCTTCTTCTATGCCCTTCCTCATCAAGTGTAGGTGTACTCCTTGGATGTCCTTAGCTTGGTTCCGAGTGAAGGGTCTTGTGGGGGTTTGGGTCTTATCATCCACGATGAAGAAACTACTTATGATGCTTCGGAGGCATTGAGAGATACTGAAGGTCATTCCGAGGTAAGTGTTCGATTTCCTTCCCGTGAGCATGATACTTCATTGTCTAGTGAAATTGCTAGAGAAACTTCTATGCTAGTTGATGATTTTATGATTACAATGTGTTTGCAACTAGTAAAGAGTCGAATGGTCAACTTGTGAGTGAATGTGAATCACTACGTGAGAGGAATGATAAGCCAATAACCTCTCTTTAGTGATGGAATTGTAGCTGACCTTGTTTGTGACCCTTGTTATGACACACCACCAACCTTTGATAAAGGGAATAATGAGTTATTTGATCATACCCTTATTGATATTATTGCCTATGGTGGATCTCTGTGTTGTAGCAAGGATGATGATCCCCTTGAGAAGTCCTTAGTGGATGAGTTGGATCGGATTATATTCGATGACTTCTCAAGTGTGGATGATGACCTTTGTTTGGATGCACCTTTGATGGGTAGTGAACTTGTTTTCACCAACCCTTTGTTCGAAGGAGATTGTGATGAGCATCCGACCCGAGGGGACTATGAACCACCTCGGTTTAAAAAGTTTAACCCCGTAGATAATCCATTATTTGAGGCCTTCTTCGGAAGCTTGTCTAATGAGAAAGATTGTCTTAAAGGTGATTTTGGAGGTGAAAAACCATCTCTTGGTGTGAATAAGATTGCTTTTAAGAAGCAGAGTGGAGTATTCGATGTTAGTTGTCGAGTCAATCATTTTACTTACTCCATTCCACATGTTGATCACACCTCGAGTATAGTGCATATCGAAGTCCATAAGCCCCATGGTAATAAAAGTGAATTGAGGGCTCGGTATGTTGGCTATGAGTTTAGAGGTGATAGGGCTTTTGGTTGCTATATATTGCAGATAAAGTGTCCTATTGATCTCTTCGTGTACTCATGTGTTTGTTACAATTCCTTTTTGAGCCAAGAACTTGTTGTTTCCTTCGGAGACATCGGTTATTTGATTTTTATTGATGCTTGGCTCTATCATAAGAGTGTGTTTTCCACACTTTTAAAACACTAACCTACTATCAAAGTAGGAAGCTTTGTTTGTCTTTGCCTTGTTGCAGGTCTTGTCGGTTTGATTTCGAGGATGAAATCCTTTCAAGAAGGGGGGGATGATGCAATACGAACCAGGCTCACCTGTTCGATTCATCAAGCTAGTCCACCGAGGAGTCACATGGTGCCCACGATCAAAGTGTGGCCGGAATGGAAGATGTCGAAGACTGCCTCGCCGAGCAACAACTTTGGAAATCCACCGAGCAAACAACAAGTGACCGTTGCTGACACTGACTTCGGGAGCTGTGAGACCGAGCACAACTTATGAAAGCTCAACGATCAAGTTTGAGCTCGAAGCTGAAAGCAACCGAACCAAGGAAGAGCGACGCCGAATAGAGAATCGATCAAAGGGCTACAAGTGTGCCCAAGGCAAGAGCGTTCGATTCCAAATGTGACCGAGGCAAACAAGCATCCGAATCCAATGTGTTCGAGCTGAACTACCGAACACATAAAACGGCTGCAGCCCTGCGTGGCTTTATCTCATTGGTCGTCTGTGACTGTTTTTACTATTTTTCCCTTTTAATGTTGTCTATATAAACTCCTAGAATAGTTCTATAGAGGGAGTTAGTTTTTAGCTGATTATTGAATTGAGAGAATAGAGATAGAATTGGCCGAGCCATTCTTGTTGAAGCCCGAGGCTTTGTGTATGCCCTCTTAGGCTTGGAACCGAAATGGATTTCATCCCTAGTATGAATCCTTGTTAGGTTCAAGTTTCATTTCCCCCTTGGATAATCAATCAATGTTTTGATTCTGGTTATCCATTCTTTTCTTCTATTTCTGTCCTCTCCCTTCCCCGATTTCTTGTTATCCGTGTTACTTTTGTTGCTTCTGCCTCTTATCTTCATTGTTTTCGCGTCTTGCCCGTTGTCTCCGATTGCAAAGCTTCAACCAACGGGTTTGCTTGCATCACACCCGTAGAATATGATGATCATGGATAATGGAAGGGTGTGTGAGCAAGAAAGTGAGCCCGGATATGAGGGAGTTGAGGGTGAAGAGGAAGTAGCAGAGGATGATGAGCTTAACATGACACTTGCAGTATGCAGGAGTTTGAGTGCCATCAGTCTTGAGGAGGAGGAGAATGTACAAATGGAGAGCTTATTCCATGGTAGGTGTAGAGTGGAGGGACAAGTGTTCTTTGTTGATTCCAGAAGTTGCACTAATGTGGTGAACCAAACGCTGGTGTCACAATTAAAGTTGCCTACTCTTGAACATCCACAACTGTATCGCTTGCAAGAGTTGAGTGAGTGCTGGGAGTTGAGAATGGCTAAGAAAGCTTTGATTAAGTTCAAGATTGGGACATAACAAGACGAGCTTATATTTGATGTTGTGCCTGTGCAAGCATGCTATATCTTGTTGCATAGGCCTTGGAAATATGATAGAAATATGATTCATAATGGCCGAGCCAATACTTACACGGCTAAGTATGAGGGCAAGAGTTTCATACTTAAGCCTTTGTCACCCAAGCAAGTAGGTGAAGATTATAGGCGCATGAATGATGCAGCCCGAACCCGTCCTGATCAAGCATTCAACCCATCGAGGTTGTTGACACGAAGCCAAGCATTTAACCCATTGAGGCCATTGACACGAAGCAAAGCCAAGCTCTTGCATGATGTTCATATTCAGCTGGCATGGTCGGGAGAAAGCAACCGTTCGGATGCTGAGTGGCTGAGTGCAAAATATGAAGGCTACATTTGCAAGCTCGAGCTTGAAGAAGGAAGTTACCGAACAATTAACATTGACGCCAAACAATGAAGCGACCGAAGGTCTACAAATGCGCCCGAGGCAAGAGAGTGTCCATTTTCAAAATGTGCCAGCTGAACGAACGAGCACCGAAGCCAAGAGCACCGAGCACATGAATTACTCGATCCTGCGTGGCCTTATCTTACTAGTCGCTTGTGACCCTAATTACTAGTATACCCTTGGGGCTATCTATATAAACCCTTTAGCCTAGTTCATTTCACGCAGTTGTTGAGGAATATTGAATATATCAGTTGTTATTATGTCTCCGTTGTGAGCCGAACCCCGTCGAGGGAATGTTATAAGAACTTGGGTCAATCGATGAAACCCGTTTGAACAACTTTTTCTTCGATTATTCCGTTTGCAAGAAGCATGGTTGTTTTCTTGAGGATTGTTGCCTAGTGTAGGTGATTCTTTAATCTCAAACTAAGCAGCCCCGAAACTAGTTCCGTGGGTTCGTTTGGATTGAAGCTTAGATTTATCTAGCTTCTATCTTTATTTCTTGTTATTTCCGCGTTCTTGTTCGGCTGTTAAGCTTCTCTCCGGTTAGTTTTTACCATCTTGGTATCAGAGCACGGTTTGGGTTTGTTCTTACAACCCCAATCCTGTTCTTTATCTTTATATTTCGTGCGTTGTGTCTTTTGTTTCAGTTTTCGTGTTCTTGTTATTGTCACTGTTGTTCTTATTTACAAAAAAAAAAGTAGAAAGAAGAAAAAAATTCAAAAATTTTGGTTGTTGGTTGGTTGTTTGGATTAAAGAAGCACAGATTTGGATTCACCATTGTTTAGGCACTTGGATCTCGAGGTCTTTGGACTGATTCCGATGTGGTGTTTGAATTTGCAAACCCCAGTTGAGTTTTGGGTGTTTGACGTCTAAACTGGTGGTTGGTGCTTGATTTGGGTCGAATTTTATGTTAAAATTTCAAAGTTCCATTGTTTAGCCACCGTCCGTACACCGAAAAATTATACATTGTAACAGTGTACAGACGACGAAGTTGAAGCTGATAATAGCTGGGCTTGGAATTGAAAATTCTTCTGTTCGTTGATAAAAGTTAACGGAGAAGCGACCCTGAGTCAAATCTCATTGAAAGTGGACTGTGAACAAAGAAGGTGTCCATATATTGGAGTTGAGTTCACTGTTCTATGGAAGAAGAAAGGGGTAAAGTGTTATTGCTAAAACCCCAGGTGAAAAGTTGTCGGCTAGAAAGATGAAGTGGATAAGGTTAAACCCTAATCTATACAAGGAGGGACCACTTTTTATCCATACAAGAGTTGTTGTGTCCGAGGTTTCCAAAAGAGGAAACGAAGGGTAGATTCTCCTAGGTTAGCTTCTTTTCTTGTGGTCGATACATCTCGTTAGTGGATCTCTAGAGTCAATCTGATAAGGATCAATACGACAAAACAATAAAGATAGGAGAGCGAGACACTTCTCGAACTCCCTTCGAAGTAACCCCGGGGAACTTGTCCCGAAATACCCCCGAATCGGCGTCTAGAAGGACCTACACTATGCAACCACCCTCGAGTCGCACCCGGGACTCGCAAGTAGAATGATCGGGTTTTCGGTTCAAGACTCAACTAGGTTCCACTAGTGAATTCAAGCAACCAAAGAAAGGGTTTCTTCAATAAAGAGATAAACTCTATTCATCATTCATAAGATTCAAAGGTAAGCTAATGTTTGAGGAGGCTAAGTGAAGTATTTCTAGGCTTCACTTAGTCATACTAAAAGGTCTAAAGTACCCCCAAAGTGGGTTAAAACAAATAAGGCCACGCAGGGCTATAGTTGGAAGTTCAAGCAAAAAGTAATAAAATATCCCGCAGGCCAACACAGGGGGAGGCGCTCCGCCTCCAGGTTGAGGCGCTCCGCCTCAGGATGGTGAGGCGCTCCGCCTCCAGGTTGAGGCGCTCCGCCTTCTTCTGTTCAGCCCTCTGCTTTTTGGTAGGCGCTCCGCCTCCTTCTGGAACTTGTGGAAGAGGCTCAAAATGAGCTTGAGGTGGATCCCCTTGGAGCCCAAGTAGTCCTCCATCCATGGTGCTCAAAAGCATGATTTTCGAGCTACTCTCGGAGCCTCCTTCCACGTCCCTCCAACTCAAGTGAAGATGGGTGTCTTGAATCAACTTTGCTTGACTTCTAGTGAGAGGCCTTGAGGTCATATGCCCCGCATCATCCTCCCCTTCTTGGGAAGGTTTCGTCCTCGAAACCATGGCTTCCTCCTCTCCGGCATCACCATCTCCTACATCACAAGGGATCAAGTCAGTTACATTAAAAGTATTAGACACATTGTACTTACCGGGTAGATCAATCACATAGGCGTTGTTGTTGATCTTGGAAAGCACTTGAAAAGGACCATCTCCACGGGGTGCCAACTTCCCTTTCCTAAGGTTTGGAAACCTTTCTTTGCGGAAGTGCACCCACACCCAATCTCCCTTTTTAAGCTCAAGCTTCTTCCTTCCCTTGTTCTTCTTGGAAGCAACCTTGGCATAGGCTTCCTCCAAGTTCTTCTTGGCTTTAGCATGGAGCTCAATCATAGCCTTTGCTCGGCTTTTTCCTTCAAAATTAGCAACCATTTCCCTTGGCAAAGGGGTTAGATCAAGGGGAATCAAGGGATTAAAACCATACACACATTCAAACGGAGTCATGCCAATCAAGCTATGCAAAGTACGATTGTAGGCAAACTCCATGAGAGGAAGTTTATCAACCCACGTCCCGGCCTTACCTCGGGTCATGGCCCTTAAAAGAGCACCCAAAGTCCGGTTTACCACCTCGGTTTGCCCATCCGTTTGTGGGTGGTGGGACGTAGAAAACAAGAGCTTGGTGCCAAGGGCACCCCACAAACTTCTCCAAAAGTGGCTTAGGAACTTGGAGTCCCTATCACTTACAATGGTTTGAGGCACACCATGCAATTTCAAGACATTGTCAATGAACAAGGAGGCAACATGTTGTGCATCATCACACTTCTTGCACGGAATGAAGTGCGCCATTTTGGAGAACCTATCCACGACAACATAAATGCTATCATGGCCCCCCTTAGACCGTGGCAACCCCATCACAAAATCCATTGATATATCAACCCACGGACTAGTAGGCACAGGGAGAGGAGTATATAAACCATGGGGGTTAGCTTTAGATTTCACATGCTTGCACTCAAGGCAATTTTTGCAAAGCTTTTCAACTTGGACCCCCATCTTTGGCCAATGGAATTGTTCCATGAGAATGGCCAAGGTCTTGTTTCTCCCAAAGTGTCCCATCAAGCCCCCACAATGAGCTTCACGAATCAACAATTCCCTCCAAGAGGACTCGGGAACACACACTTTACCATTTTTAAAGATATATCCACTAACCCATTGGTATTTCTCTACCCTTTCCCCCTTTTCAAGAGCTTCATGAATGCTCTTTAGCTTAGGGTCATGAGCATACATCAATTTAATGCTCTCAAAACCCATGAGCTTGGAGGCTAGGGTGCTGGCTAGAGCAAACTTTCTCGAAAGCGCATCCACCACAACATTGTCTTTCCCTTTCTTGTATTGGATTACATAGGGAAAAGACTCAATGAATTCAACCCACTTGGCATGTCTCTTATTGAGCTTCTCTTGGCCTCTTAGATGCTTAAGTCACTCATGGTCACTCTTGATCACAAATTCTCGAGGCCAAAGATAGTGTTGCCAATGGGCAAGGGCTCTCACAAAGGCATACAACTCCTTGTCATATGTAGAATAGTTCAAGGAGGCCCCTTTCGATTTCTCACTAAAGTAGGCGATGGGTTTGCTATCTTGCACTAAAACACCACCAATTCCCACCCCCGAGGCATCACATTCAACCTCAAATGCCTTTCTGAAGTCGGGCAATTGCAATAGAGGGGCGGTACTCAACCTACTTTTCAACTTATGGAAGGCCTTCTCTTGAGGCTCTCCCCAAACAAAAGGTTGGTCTTTCTTCACCAATTCGGTGAGTGGAGCGGCAATGGAGCTAAAGTGTTTCACAAATCGTCTATAAAAGCTAGCAAGACCATGAAAGCTCCTCACTTGAGTCACGGTAGTAGGAGTAGGCCAATCATGTATGGCCTCTACCTTAGACTCATCCACCTCCACTCCTTGGGCACTCACAACAAACCCAAGGAAGACTACCTTCTCAACACCAAAGGCACACTTTTTATAATTAGCATAGAGCTTTTCTTCTCTCAACTTTTCAAGCACTTGCCTAAGGTGATCAACATGGTCGTCTATTGATTTGCTATAGATCAATATATCGTCAAAATAGACGACCACAAACTTGTTGATGAATGGCTTTTGAACATGGTTCATTAGCCTCATGAAAGTGCTAGGTGCATTGGAGAGCCCAAAGGGCATCACCAACCATTCATAGAGACCAAACTTGGTCTTGCATGCGGTTTTCCATTCATCACCGGGTTTCATCCGGATTTGATGGTAGCCGGACCTAAGGTCAATTTTGCTAAACACACATGAACCACTCAATTCATCTAACATATCATCAGTCGGGGAATAGGATGACAGTACTTTACCGTTATTTTGTTCACGGCCCGACAATCGACGCACATCCTCCAAGTGCCATCCTTTTTGGGAACAAGGATCACGGGTACGGCACAAGGACTCAACCTTTCCCTCACCAAGCCTTTAGTGAGCAATTCATCAACTTGCTTTTGGAATTCCCTTGTATCCTCCGGGTTGCTCCTATAAGCCGGTTTGTTTGGGATTTGGGACCCCGGGACAAAGTCTATTTGATGTTAAATGCCCCTCAAAGGGGGCAATCCATCCGGCATCTCATCCGGGAACATGTCCCCAAAATCCTTCAAGACATTTTCAAACACACTAGGCAAAGGGTTAGAAGAAAAATCACAATTAGAGTTTAGGATCATACCTTTGTGCACTAGGCATAGGAGAAATTTGGTGCCATCCTTCCCTTTTAAGATCTCGCCCGGTTGCATCATGGCACATATGCCACCGGTAGATGAAGAAGGTGGGATTGCCACCATGCTCTTGGACAAAGGGCTACTCTCAATGATTGACTTGGCCTTTGCCGCTTCCCTCAACTCCCGCATTCGATTGTAGTCATCACTCACTTGTTTGGGAGTTAGGGGCTTCAACACAAATTTCCTTCCTTCATGTTGGAGCGTGTAAGTGTTGACACGCCCGTCATGAACCGCTTGTCGATCAAATTGCCAAGGCCTTCCGAAGAGAAGGTGGCAAGCTTGCATGGGCACCACGTCGAACAAGTGTTCATCCACATAACTACCCATTTTGAACTTGATCATTGCTTGCTTCACTACCTTGAGCTCCTCACATTCACTAAGCCATTGCAATCGATATGGCTTGGGATGCTTCACGGTAGGCAACTTCAATTGGGTTATAAGAGATTGACTCACCACATTTGTACAACTCCCGGAGTCAATGATCATAGAGCACACAACATCCTTAACACGACACCTAGCATGGAATAGGTTTTCTCTTTGCAAGGCTTCACCATCCTCCACAATCATAGCTCCTAAGCTCCTCCTCACAACTAGGAAAGTATGAGATTCCTCATCCTCCACCGTGTCATCTTGATCATCCTCCTCTACTCCCTCATCTCCCTCTACTCCCTCATCTCCCTCCGATTCACTCTCTTGTTCATAAGCACTATCACCAACAACAACCATGGTCCTCTTCGTAGGACATTCCTTCGCAAAGTGTCCATACCCCTTGCATTTGTGACATTGAATGGAAGAAGAAGTAGGAGTATTCAATTGGGTTTTAGAATTACCTCCACCATTGGGTGTATACCTCTCAAACGGCTTCTTCACATCTTTGCTAGCACTTGTTCCGCTAGGACCACTCGCATTTGGGAATCTTGCATTGGGAGTAGGATTTTTCCAATCCTTTGGCTTGTTCATGGAAGTAGAAGTGTTGCTCTTGTAACGGTTGGACTTCTCTTTGTCAAGCCATTGCTCGGCTTGAATAGCGGCATCAAGGACTTCTTGAAGTGAAAGATAAGCATGCAATCTCAATTGTGAAGCTATACCATAGCTCAACCCATTCATGAAACGAATCACGGCTTGCTCCTCATCTTCGGTGTCTATATCCAAGGCCATTCGAGTTCTTTCAAACTCATCATAATATTCATGCACCGTCTTGACACCTTGCTTCAACTCATAAAGTTTCTTGAGTTGTTCTTGACGATATCTAGGAGTGATGTACTTGATACTCATGATACCCTTCAAGTCATTCCAACCCACATTCACGGGGATTCCCGCTCTTCTCCTTGATCTCTTGACGGATTCGCACCAAGTAGATGCATAGGATTCAAAGGATGAAATAGCATAAGTGCCTCTCTTCTCATCGGTCATCTCATTTGTGTCAAACAATCTTTCCATTTGTAGCACCCATTCAATGTAAGCACTCGGATCACAATACCCTTTGAAGGTTGGGAGATTAAGCTTCACACTATTGAAGTTGGTGTTGTCACGACCCCCACGGAAAGGCTCCGGTTGGCCCCCATAGTGATCTTCATTCACACCATACTCCCTCCTCGCATTCATCCCTCCAACATATCCCATAGGTGGCCCTCGACTCGATCCACATTTCGACCCCAATTCATACCTCGTCTTGGTTGAAAGTGATCATCAAACCCATACATTTCATCACCATAGTCAGCTTCCTCCCCTTCTTGAGCTTCATCGACTTGCTCAAGAGGTTGCACATTTTGGATGGGTCTTAGTAATGGAATATTTCTTGGGGGATTATCCAAGATACGGGGAATGCCCGTTCGTTCAACTCTCTCTCGATCCTCCTTTACCCGTTGTTGATTGAGCAATTCAATGACATGGCTAACTTCTTCCGGGGTAAAGTTAGGAGTACTTGAGACTTCCACTTGGACACTCGGGGTCCCTTTCTCAACTTGGACGCTCGGGGTCCCTTTCTCGGATTGGACGTTGGAAGTCCCTTGCTCAACTAGAGCACAAGAGTTCACCCGCTCAAGGCTTTCAATCCTCAAGTGCATACTATCCAATTTGGCAAGGATAGTAGCAAGGGCACTCTTAGCAAAGTCTTCGCCTTCGGTAGACATTGTACCTACACAAGAAACAAACGTTAGCAAACAACCTCACTCACTCCCTCACAAGTGTTTCACTCGGATCACTCGTTTAGTGGTGGTGGCTATTTCACTCTTGCTTGAATCTAAAGCTTCACTAAGTTGAATAGTAAACCTCAACTTAATCACTCGACTCAAAAGCCAAATGCACTCCGGGGTGAGTGGAGTTGATATGACTCTATTGGAACGCTAAGCTTTTTAAGTGCGGACTTGAGTCAAAAGAGACTACGAGTCTTCTTTGAATTCTAGTCTCCGGTCTAGGCTTGAGTTTTCCTAATAGCTTAGAAGGGCTAGCACAACTCAAGTAGGTAAGATTACTCAAGGAAGTACTAGCCAGAAGTAATGCGATCAAAGAAACAAGAAATCCTACGAAAAACTACCCAAAGCAATAACTCCCAGAAGTAGGCGCCCCGCCTCAAAAGAGTAGGCGCTCCGCCTCTGTTGGAGGCACTCCGCCTCTGTGGGGAGGCGCTCCGCCTCATCAAATTCCAGAGAGGTCACAGACTT
Source organism: Petunia axillaris subsp. axillaris (assembly GCA_029990575.1). Taxonomy (NCBI): domain Eukaryota; kingdom Viridiplantae; phylum Streptophyta; class Magnoliopsida; order Solanales; family Solanaceae; genus Petunia; species Petunia axillaris. Next base: position 1,306,473 of record JARKNS010000001.1, on the reverse strand, counting down.
GAGGTGCTCCGCCTCAGAACCTAGGCGCTCTGCCTCCTGCAACCTTCAACACAGTTTCACTTCGGGTTTTCTTGATTTTGCACCCAAAAATCCGACAATTCTTACGTTGTTTTAGCAATTCAAAGGTACCCCAATGTTGTTTCAATCACAAAGAACAAACCCCAACAACTTTTATCAAACCCCAATCAAAAACAAACAATCCACCATGTTCATCATCTTCAAAACTAGGGTTTCAAAATTTTCAAATTTTCAAAGGGTTTCAAATTTTCAAATCTTTCGTTTCAACTCCAAATCTTGTATTTAGGGTACCAAAAGAACGGGTTTCCAATAAGGAACAAACCCCAATAACAATCGCACAATGGGTCCAACAAACCAAGAATCTATGATCAAATTTTTTTTTGTGTTTTTCAACTTTTTCTATATTTTTTTTTGTGTTTTCTTCTTTTGCTTCAACAACAAATAAGAACCTAACGTAGAAACTAACCTAGGCACGAAGAATCAAGGGTCGGGGGTTTGTAGAAACAAAACCCGAGCCTTGCTCTGATACCAAGATGATAAGGATCAATACGACAAAACAATAAAGATAGGAGAGCGAGACACTTCTCGAACTCCCTTCGAAGTAACGCCGGGGAACTTGTCCCGAGATACCCCCGAATCGGCGTCTAGAAGGACCTACACTATGCAACCACCCTCGAGTCGCACCTGGGGCTCGCAAGTAGAATGATCGGGTTTTCGGTTCAAGACTCAACTAGGTTCAACTAGTGAATTCAAGCAACCAAAGAAAGGGTTTCTTCAATAAAGAGATAAACTCTATTCATCATTCATAAGATTCAAAGGTAAGCTAATGTTTGAGGAGGCTAAGTGAAGTATTTATAGGCTTCACTTAGTCATACTAAAAGGTCTAAAGTACCCCCAAAGTGGGTTAAAACAAATAAGGCCACGCAGGGCTATAGTTGGAAGTTCAAGCAAAAAGTAATAAAATATCCCGCAGGCCAACACAGGGGGAGGCGCTCCGCCTCCAGGTTGAGGCGCTCCGCCTCAGGATGGTGAGGCGCTCCGCCTCCAGGTTGAGGCGCTCCGCCTTCTTCTGTTCAACCCTCTGCTTTTTGGTAGGCGCTCCGCCTCAGCTTTGAGGCGCTCCGCCTCCTTCTGGAACTTGTGCAAGAGGCTCAAAATGAGCTTGAGGTGGATCCCCTTGGAGCCCAAGTAGTCCTCCATCCATGGTGCTCAAAAGCATGATCTTCGAGCTACTATCGGAGCCTCCTTCCACGTCCCTCCAAGTCAAGTGAAGATGGGTGTCTTGAATCAACTTTGCTTGACTTCTAGTGAGCGGCCTTGAGGTCATATTCCCCGCATCACAATCCTTCTACTCGAGGTCGTACTAATTTTTTTTGAGCTCATAGGAACTCGTGCATGGGGTAACCGAAGTCCAAAATATATTCAGGGCAAATTGAATGCCAAAGCGCCGACCATCAAGAGCCAAGCTCGAGAGCACAAAGAATACAAAACAAGGGCTCTGGAGTAGGATTCGAGAGTGATTTGAGGTCGCGGACTTGAGCACCATCGAGGGAGGATCGACTACGGACCAAGGAGAAATACCTAGAGTCCATTTGAGCCGTCTCCACACCTCCCAGGAAGAGGCAGACCACCCACACCACTAGGCGGACCGCCTACTTGAAGATCAACTCTCAGGAGTTTGGGCCGCCTACTTTTTGGGCGGACCGCCCACTTTTATACACTTTGTAGTAGGCGGACCGCCTACTCTGCTAGGTAGGGCGCCTACTCTGCTAGCTGGGGTGCCTATTTTTCTTAGTTTTGGACAGGAATTTGACGTGTAATCCCTATTTTCGCCCTATGAGGTTTGTATTGTTCTTATCTCATTTGAGGGCTTTTTAGACATTACATTAGGAGTGAGGCACACCTATAAATTCCACACTTAGCCATTTCATTCATTAGCTAGATTTGGAGAATAGAGAATAGAACATAGAATAGGCCTGGCCATTCTTGTTGAAGGTTGAGCTTCATGTATCTCTTACTTGGAATCCATGGTGGATTTTCCCAGTGTGACCCCATGAGTTGTTCAAGTCTCTTTTCCCCTTCGAATCAATCTACTTGGGTTAGTTTGATTCGTTCTTTCTTTTATTTCTGTTCTTCCCCATGCCTTATTTCTTTGTTATCATGTTTTACTCGCTTCCGCGTTACCCAGCATTAGTTAGGTATCAGAGCACGGCTCGAATTTGTTCTTACAAATCCTCGTCCTGTTCTTCGTATGTTTACTTTCTTGTTGCTATTGTTCTTGTGAAAAAAAAGAAAAATATAAAATTACAAAAAAAAAAATTGCTAGAAATTCATGGATTTGATGATCCATTCGATTATTGTTATTGGAGATTGTTGATGATTACCCATTGATTTGGCACCCTTATTACGTGATTTGGTGTTTTGAATCAAAAGTTGAAGATTCAAAAATCCCAATTTCTTGAAACCCTAAAAAATTTTGCTCAAATAAAAAATCCAACTTCTTGTTGATTGTTTGGGGTGTAAAAACTATTGGGGATTTTTTAGATTCATTAAAAACACCTTTGGGTACCTTTGGATTGGAAAAACAAGTTGAAAACATTGGAAATTTGGGTGCAAAACGGAACAAACCCCGTTTTGAGAAACTGCAAGAATCAGTACCAGGCGGACCGCCTACATATAGAAGCGGACCGCCTCTTTTTTTTCACACTCTATGGACTTCAAGTAGGCTGACCGCCTACTCCTCACTGTAAAAATACTGGGCGGACCGCCCACTTTCAGAGGCGGGAGGGGGGGGGCCTCTTTTGCTGAAGATTATCCGGGTAGATTTTTCATAGGATTTCGTGTTTCTTTTGCTTCCGAACTTCTTGGTTAGTGTTTCTAGGGTAATTTTCCTACTTTATTAACACTAACTCTTGAGTGTATTAGGACATTCGTGCGTAGTGCAGAGTAGCATTCAAAGAAGAGTCGTAGAACTTTCTTGGCTCCAAGTGCGCACTTTTAAATAGCCATTCATCCATCGAGTCACATCAACTCCATTCTGAACCAATACTTGGACGTATTAGTGGTGATCTTACCATTGTGGTTCCTAATAGATAAGGGGCATCTTTGGTTGGGTGATTTGGAGTGAATCCTAAAAAGGTTGTTGAGTGCCACCACCAAAGGTAAGGGAGAGCAAGTGAGGTTGTTTATACTAACCTTTGTGCTTTCTTAAAATGTCTTTTGCAAGTACAAGGAGCCATAAGGGAGGTTTGAATGGAAGTGGGAATGGTGAGAAAAGTGTAAGTGAGACCGAGTTAGTTCAAGCTTACCTTCGGGACATTATGACCGAGGTAGAGGTAATGAGTACTCGACTCCAACACTTAGAAGACTATTGGGATGAGAATGAGACCGAGGGAAGGGATGATATGAGTAGTTCTATAGGTTGTGGAACCGAGGAGGGTAGAGGAGGTTTATACCAAACTCCTATTTCATGGAGCTCCTATGGGTTCTATGATGAGACTTCTTCCTCGACTTTCAACAACACATCTAACGTTGGAAGATTGACGAGAAGTGGACACTATTCATGTGGTGTTGCTAGTAGTGGAGAACTAAGGAAGTACCTATCTCGTGGTAGTGGCTCAAGTGAGACGACTAATGATGGGATGTGTAAGGGACGTTACTTAGATGATCTCTTAAAGAAAAGAGACTGGTGTCAATTCATCATCCGAAGCCATAGTTGTAACAATAAAGAGTAAAGGACCTCACAAATTCACTCCCTTATGTGTATCACTCGAAGGATGTCTTTCAATTTTCTTTTCACTCGTGTATACACTCAAGGTCATTGGCTTTTGTGACCACACTCTATTGTTATCACCACTCAAGCCTTTTTCCACTTAAGACATTCTTGTTCTCTTAGTAATCACAATGGTAAGATCAACAACTAGCATACCCAAGTAATGGTTCGGAATGGAGATTATGTAACTCTATGTACGGAAGCTATTTAAATGCGCACTTGAAGCAAGAAGGTTCTATGACTTTAAGTAAGACCCCAAGACACACAAGACCCTAAAAGCTCAAAGATTAGTGTCAATAAAGTAGGAAAAATACCTTAGAAACACTAACCAAGAAGTACGGAAGCGAAACAAACACAAAAAACCATGAAACGAGACAAAACCAACCAGCCAATGGACTGGGCGGTCCGCCTGGGGGCTGACCAGTAGGAATTCTGGGCGGTCCGCCTAGGGGGTGGGCGGTCCGCCTGGGGCCTGTTCCCAGTACCTCCGAAAACGTGTTTTTTGATTTTTTCACACAAATCCTCAACGATATCAACCCGATTCTCAAATCCCTTGGTACCCAAAGTTGTATAAAGTTATTCTCTTCAAACCCCAATGATTGTCACCCCCAAAAACCCAATAATCAAAGCACAATCATCATTGAAAGATTCAAAGTGGGGTTTTCAAAAGGGTTTAAATGGTTTTTGATTCTTCAATTTTGATGTTATACAACTTCAAATCTCACAAAATTGTTACCAAATTGTTACCAAATTGTTAGTTTTTCAATCTAGAAAAAACCCCGATATCAATTTCATAACCAACAATCAACTAAACCCAAGAATCAAGTCATGAACTAAAGAACAAAGGTTTTTCAAAAGGGTTTAAAATTTAGGATTGATATCTTTAAAAATTCGTAATACCACTTCAAATCACGAGATTTAGGTATCAAAACGACGGGTTTTCAACAAGGATCAATCTCCAATAACACCCTTATCAAGATTCAATCACACCAACAAGATATGACAAATTTGTTTTTTGTATTTTTAAACTTTTTCAAATTTTTTTTCTTTTATCCAAGAACAAGAACAACAATAACAGTAAACTAAACTAAAAGATAAGATGAACAAGGATCGAGGGTTTGTAAGAACAAATACTGAGCCTTGCTCTGATACCAAACTGATGCAGGGTAAACGAGCGGAAGCAACAAAGATAGCTGAAGCAATAAAGTAAAGACGAGATCATGAAATTAAAGGATGGGGAAGAACAGAAATAGAAGAAAGAACGAATCAAACCAACGAAAGTAGATTTATTCAAAGGGAGAAAGAGACTTGAACCACTCACGGGGTCACACAAGGGCGATCCGTGATTCCAAGTATGAGATACATGAAGCCAAGCTTTAACAAGAAGGGTCTAGCCTCTTCTGAATTCTATTCTTCAATCTCAAAATCTAGCTAATGATCTAATGACCTAAGTGTAGTATTTATAGAGGTTCTACACTTCTAAATAAATTCTAAAATAACCCCACAAGTTGGGTGTAATAAATAAGACCACATAGGGTCAAACTAGTAAATAATACTAGGCTAATAATAGAAGTCTCGTCTTAGTTTGACTGCAAAGTAGGCGGAACGCCTAGCGTTTGGGCGGAGCGCCTGGAAAAGTGGACAGTGGAGTTGGCTGGGCGGAGCGCCCACCTTGGAGGCGGAGCGCCTAGCTTCCTCTTACTCTAGGCGAGCGCCTAGGGTTATGGGCGGAGCGCCTGGCCCTGGGTGCTCTTAACACTTCTTCAAATTGCTCCGAAAGCTCTTGACTTCCCATCCTTTGCATCCTCCAATCCCGACACTTGATGGTAAGTTCCTTAGGCTCGATTTGCCATGCATCATCCTCCCCTTCTTGAAAGGATTTCGTCCTCGAAATTAAACCATCACGACGTACAACCAAAGACCAAGACAAACAAAACTTCCTACTACAAGAATAGGTTAGTGCACCAAGTGTGGAAAACACACTTTTATGGTAGAGCCAAGCATCAATACCAATAAAAAGGCGCATGTCCCCAAAGGAAACAACAAGTACTTGACTCAAAAAGAAAGTGCATCCAACACAAGAACATACAAAGAGATCAATAGGATAGGGAATATGCAAAATCAAGCCATCAATTCCTATGATCCCTAAGTCCAATAAGAACACACCCAAACTTCTCACTACATGAGTAGGAAAGTCAAACAAGAGTGAGTGCAAGTGCTAAGGAAAGCACACTTTTGTGATACAACCAAGTATCAATACCAATAAAAAAGAATAGGTCTCCAAAGGAAACAACAAGTTCTTGGCTCGACAATGATAAGCACTCACTACTATAACAAGCAAAGAGATCAATAAGACATGGAACATGCAAGATTAAGCAACTAAGTTCCTTATGACCTCCAAGCTTATGGTCAACACACCAAGCCTACAATGCATTACTATCACAATGTGACTTATTGGCTTTGGCATGCTCAACACCCAAGGTGTTGATCAACATATGGGGTGGAGTAAACAAAATAGTTCAATTGGCAACTAACATCAAATACTCCACTCCCCTTCTTGGAAGCACTCTTACACCCACCAAGAGTGGCTTCCTCTCCTCCAAATCCACCTCTAGGACAATCTCCCTCACTAGGCAAACTCCAAAAGAAGGTCTCCAAAATAGGCTCTTCGTTATTATAGTCCACACAATGAAGGTTACGACTAATAGAAGATGGCTCAACATAACCAATATCAAGACCACTCATCTCACTTGGAGTTCCAAACAATGGATCATCCATAGAGCCCAATTTTACAAACCATGGAGGTTCTATTTTACTACCAACCCTAGTCCGATACAATTCACTACCACAAATGAAATTGTCTTCAAGCAATGGAAATGTAAAAGCATGCACCTCAATTTCATGGTCAAACAAAAGCATAGTATCAAGACTAGGTTTTTCACTTTCACTCGAGGAGTCATTTTAGGAAACGTTGTCCAATTCATGCAATTCGGACTCCTCAAGGTCATTATCATCCTTACTACAACACATAGGTCCACCATTATCAAGCAATTCATCAAGGGAAAGAATAGGATATTCATTCAACTCATCTTTCCCTTTATCAAATATAGGTGGGGTGTCATAACAAGGGTCACAAGCAAGGTCAACTACACAATCTTCACTAAAGAGAGGTTCATTAAAAACCGAGCTCGCATCATGATGTGGCTTATCATCCCTCTCAACTAGTGGTTCACAATCACACACAAGTTGACCAACCGACTCTACATTAGTTGCCAAAAAATTTTAATCACACAATTCATCAACTAGTATAGAGCTTTCACAAACACTATCACATGACAAGGAAGTAACATGCTCAAGGGAAGAACTATCACATACCTTTGAGTGGCCATCTTGCTCACTCAATGCACTTGAAGTATCATGAATTTTTCCTTCACCTTGAAGCTTACATTGAAGATCGTCTTCACCTTGTCCATCCTTCTTGGAACATGATTGAGGCTCTATTGGTTTGCCTTCAAGAATACCTACATAAGATATCACACAAGTTGAAGAAAAAGATAAAGGGTTAAGGTTAGAATAAGGGGTATCCTCACTCTCAACAATTCTTTTTCCCTCTTTTTCTTTTCAAGGTCGGGTGTAGATTTGGGTGGTGACATCCCACTCACATCACTTAACACATCCTCTCCTTTTTCCACTCGAGGAATGTCACCGGTCACTCCTTTACTCCTCTCAATCTTTTGTCTCTCGAGTTCGGGTGCATTGGGACGAGGCCCAAGAATACCCATAGCCGGAGTAGGTGGACTCTTAACATCAACCTGGAATCTAGGACTTGGAGACTCATCACTTGAGCTCTCCTTCTTCTTTGTTGGTGAACCACTTGGCTTTGGAGCTTGTGGTTTCGGGTTCACCTTGTTGACACTTGTCAACTCCTTTCTAGCACTAGTCCCACCATTTCTTGTGCTTGTAGGACTTCTTGATAGCACTCTTTCAATCATGGAATGAGGTTCTTGCTCCTTTCTCCTTTGCATAGAAAAAGAAGACGTACTAGGATGTATCTTAATCTTTGCCCGACAAGGTTCAAAGTCATAAGTCCTTTGTCCCTTGCTCACTTTATACACATCCTTCATGAGATCATACTGCACTCTCTTGTCTTGCAACCATGGTTCACCTAACCAAATACCAAAGTACTTCATGAGATACACATCACACCAAACATATTCCTTGTAACTCCCATGAGATACGAGTACCTGAGCCTCGGTAGTAATCCAAACACCATGACACTCATAAGAATGTTACAATTTATAGCATGGTATCTTAGTCTATCAACCCAAGAGGTGTTAATATAATTAGCATTGGTTTCACTAATCTTGATCAAGCATCCTCCATTACCATTCACCTAAAAAACGAACCTACTTTCACACAAGTCTTGAATAAGACCACCTAAGTAAGGGCTTGGAAGTTCAAGAAAAGCATCACCATCAACTCGAGTCTGCCTTATCCCTCCTCTCCTAGCAATACCACTAGGATAACTTCCACTTTCCGTCACTCTTCCAACATTAGAAGTGTTGTTAAAAGTCGAGGAAGGAATACCACTATGGAACCCATAAGTGCCTCTCGGCTTGATTTCATAGCCCTAGCACAACTCCTACCACTACTACTAGAGCAATATATTCCATTAGTAGTAAGAGCAACACCATATCTCACTCCACCCTTCATATGGGAGTTAGAAGCATCAAGCCGTTTAGCACAAGTAGGATAGGCAAGCTTCTCCATTCCCATGGAAGAATCACCACATCCTCCCATACTAATGGAAGGACCTCTACTACTCCCTTGCACACCACTAGCAACACCAAGAGAAGATGAAAATGAACAATTCATATAATCAACCTCACCATCAATTCTCACTACGTTACTATCAACGTTCTCAAATTCATCACCAAAAGAGTAAGTAGGTTCATCATACCTTGAAGTGTCACCATCTTCGTTTTCTTGACTAGAAGCATAAGACTCTTCGCATTCATCTTCGCAAGCCTCATAGTCTTCTTCATCTTCATAATCAACATAGTGACCCGCTTCATCATCACACGAGCCTTGGTTCCTCGAATCCTCATAGCAATACCCATCATCATCATCATCATCATCATCATCATCATAGGAACTATAGTCTCCATCATCTCCACAAGAGTCATACCCTCTACAATCATCATCCGAAGCCATAGTTATAACAATAAAGGGTAAGGACCTGACAAATTCACTCCCTTATGTGTATCACTCGAAGGATGTCTTTCAATTTCTTTCACTCGTGTATACACTCAAGGTCGTTGGCTTTTGTGACCACACTCTATTGTTATCACCACTCAAGCCTTTTTCCACTCAAGACATTCTTGTTCTCTTAGTAATCACAATGGTAAGATCAACAACTAGCATACCCAAGTAATGGTTCGGAATGGAGATTATGTAACTCTATGTACGGAAGCTATTTAAATGCGCACTTGAAGCAAGAAGGTTCTATGACTTTAAGTAAGACCCCAAGACACACAAGACCCTAAAAGCTCAAAAATTAGTGTCAATAAAGTAGGAAAAATACCTTAGAAACACTAACCAAGAAGTACGGAAGCGAAACAAACACAAAAAACCATGAAACGAGACAAAACCAACCAGCCAATGGACTGGGCGGTCCACCTGGTGGCCTGGGCGGTCCGCCTGGGGGCTGACCAGTAGGAATTCTGGGCGGTCCGCCTAGGGGGTGGGCGGTCTGCCTAGGGCCTGCTCCCAGTACCTCCGAAAACGTGTTTTTTGATTTTTCACCCAAATCCTCAACGATATCAACCCGATTCTCAAATCCCTTGGTACCCAAAGTTGTATAAAGTTATTCTCTTCAAACCCCAATGATTGTCACCCCCAAAAACCCAATAATCAAAGCACAATCATCATTCAAGATTCAAAGTGGGGTTTTCAAAAGGGTTTCAAATTGGTTTTTGATTCTTCAATTTTGATGTTATACAACTTCAAATCTCACAAAATTGTTACCAAATTGTTAGTTTTTCAATCTAGAACAAACCCCGATATCAATTTCATAACGAACAATCAACTAAACCCAAGAATCAAGTCATAAACTAAAGAACAAGGGTTTTTCAAAAGGGTTTAAAATTTGGGATTCAAATCTTCAAAATTTCGTAATACCACTTCAAATCACGAGATTTAGGTATCAAAACGACGGGTTTTCAACAAGGATCAATCTCCAATAATACCCATATCAAGATTCAATCACACCAACAAGATATGACAAATTTGTTTTTTGGATTTTTAAACTTTTTCAAATTTTTTTCTTGTATCCAAGAACAAGAACAACAATAACAGTAAACTAAACTAAAAGATAAGATGAACAAGGATCGAGGGTTTGTAAGAACAAATACTGAGCCTTGCTCTGATACCAAACTGATGCAGGGTAAACGAGCGGAAGCAACAAAGATAGCTGAAGCAATAAAGTAAACACGAGATCATGAAATTAAAGGATGGGGAAGAACAGAAATAGAAGAAAGAACGAATCAAACTAACCAAAGTAGATTGATTCAAAGGGAGAAATAGAGTTGAACCACTCACGGGGTCACACTAGGGCGATCCGCCATGGATTCCAAGTAAGAGATACATAAAGATGGTGATAGTAACATGAAGATAGTTATACATGAAGATGATGATGCCTTGGAGGATGATACAAGTTCTATCAAAGATCAACAGCAATGCATATGTGATTGACTTGCCGTGTGAGTATAATGTTTCTAACACTTTCAATGTTTCTGACTGGACTCTGTGTGATGTAGGTGATGATGCCTTGGAGGATGATACCTTTATTTTGAGGATGAAATCTTATCAAGAATAGGAGGAAGATGCAATCCAATTACCTCAAGACCATTCACTCGAAGTCAAGCTAAAGAGATTCAAGATGCTCATCTACACTTGGTATGGAAGGCTTGGAAGATATGAGCTCCGGGAGCGATTTGAAGATCATGCACTTGAGCACCTATGAGGGAGGACCGCCTATGCACCAAGAAGGAGCGCCTCCACCTATTTTGGCCTATCCTTCAACTGTTCTAGGCCGAGGCGGACCACCTCAAGGGATGGGTGGACCGCCTACCCCCCATCTCAGCTCAAAATATGGCTAAGTGTCAAGAAACAAGCTCTTTGGACTTTGCTGAAGCAGGGTGCCTCTGAGCTAGGCGGACTGCCTCTGAATGACACCTCTATTTGAACTTTCCTGAGGCGGGGCGCCTCCCCATATTTTTGACTTGACGGGATGTTAGTTAATTTTATGACTATTTCCTATTTTGACCCTACGTGGTCTTTAATGTTTTGACCCAACTTGTGCGCTTTTATGACATTTCATATTGTGTAAGGAGGAACTACAAATCATCCCTTAGGTCATTTATTTCATTACACAACCTTGACATTAAACAAAAACATGAGAATTCTCTTAATGCAACCCTTTATTTTAGCTTGATTTCAGTTGGTGAATCCACTTGAACAACATTCCTCTTTGATCAAACTCGTTTCCAATAGCCGTGTATCTCTTGAGGATAGTTTGCGTAGTATATGTGTTCCTTGATGACGTTTAAGGTGTATCGAGACTCGTTCGTCGGAACTACTTTGGTATTTGTTCAAGCTACGTCTTGCTTTTATCTTTATTTTAGCTTTTGCAATTTTATATTGCATCAGCTGGTATCAAAGCATGGCTAGGTTTTATTCTTAAAAACCCTTATTCTGTTCATCATGCCTAGTATCTCTAGTTATTGTTCGTTCTTGTTTTTTGTTATTCTTGAAAAAAGAAAAAGAAGAAAAGAATTGAAGAAGTTGAAAAAAAGCACAACAAAATTCATAGAACAAGTTGAATTTAAAAATGCAATCAATGAAAGTTATTGGGGATTGTTCTATATCATTTTCCCATTCTTTTGGTACCATTATATCTTGAATTGGTGTTGTGATTGAAAACTTAAAGAAGAAAAAACCTTATTTTTGTAACCCTTTGAAAATTTGCTTCAAAACTTGAATCGAAGCTTGTTGATGTTTTTTTGGGGTTATAAACCTTGGGGGATTTTTACGAATCATCAAATACACCTTTGGGTACCTTTGGATTTGAGAAATAAGTTGAAATCATTTGAAAATTTTGGTGAAAAATGGATCGAAATCCATTGTTGAAAAGTTGCAGGAACTAGCGCTAGGTGGAGCGCCTGAGATCCAGGGCGGACCATCTCTGTTAGGACACCCTCTCTGGACTTTTTCCAGACAGACCGCTTCCCTTGTTGGGCGGACCGCCTCCTCCTGTTTGGGGTCGGGGTAGTTTATTTCGTAGGATTTCGATTATTCTTTGTTTGCATTACTTCTAAATAGTACTCCTTGAGTAATCTACCTACTTAATTAGTACTAGTTAATTGAGCTTTTAGAATACTCATGCGTGATTGGAGTTGGGATTCAAAGAAGACTCGTAGAAGTTCTTTTGCTTCAAGTGCTCACTCAAATAGTCGTTCATCCAGAGAGTTACATTAACTCCACTCTTCCCAAAGTGATGCAATATAAAATGGCCTAAACAACAACCATCAAAATCCAAGCTCGAGTGCACAACGGATACGAGTCAAGGCCTCCGGGAACGTCTTAGAAGATCATGCATTGGAGCGCCGAGGACGGAGGAAACAGGGCAGGAAAACAGGCAGCCCAAAACAGGGCAAAACATAGGAGCACACTGGGAGCTCACTGCCTGAGGAAGAACATGTGTTCTTCGCGATCGCGTCCATGTCTCACGCGATCGCGAAGAGGAATGGTTTGGCCTGCGCGACAGCGCCCCTTGAACGCGAAGACAAAGGCAAAGTTGATGGGGATCGTGAGGATGCTGAAGACGTGCGCGATCGCGAGGCTATTGACGCAATTGCGATGTTGATTGTTTTGCTCTGCGCGATCACGTGCCTCCCTGACGCGATCGCGATGAAGAGAAGCTGAGCAGCGGACCAGAATCAGCTTCAGGGGCATTTTTGTCAATTTATCATTGTAAATGTATAAATAGAACTTTAGCTCTTCATTTCATTAGTTAGCCATTGTTTAGAAGAGAGAACTGAGAGAGAACATTAAAGAGGCCGAGCCCTTCTTGTTGGAGCCCGAGGCTCGTGTATGTCTCGACTTGGAACCTATGGAGATCGACACCTAGTTTGATTCCATTGTAAGGTTCGAGTTTCCCTTCTCCCTTTTGAATTCAATTAACATTAGTGAATTGAATTCGATTCTTTCTTCTACTTTCTTGCCTTCCTAGTCTCGATTTCTTGTTATCCTTTACTTGCTTCCGCTCGTTTATCGTTTAGTTAGCTTCCGCGTATTTTCGATTGCATCACAAAGAGTACTTGGTTCTTGTGGTCTTAGTAGGTTATTGAGGAGGTTGTTCAATACGAGGAGCCTTTTGAAAACAAGCTTGAGTGATCCTACCCACTAAATTGAGTGCATCCGAGTGACATTCTGATGCGAGGCAAATTGGAGCCAAAGCGCCAACCATCAAGAGCCAAGCTCGAGAGCACAAAGAGTACACATCAAGGAATCCGGAGGAGGATTCGAGAATGATTTGAAGTCATGAACTTGCGCGCCATCAAGGAAGGACCAACTACGGACCAAAAAGGAACACCTAAAGTCCATTTCGATCCATCTCCATACCTCTCAGGAAGAGGCGGACCTCCTACACAAAGGGGTAGACCGCCTAAACAATGTGGCAGCCTCAGGATCTCCTCCTGGGCAGACCGCCACTGCCAATGGGCGGACCGCCCAATATGCAACCAAGACAGGAGAGCTGAAGACAGCGGGGCGCCTAGAGGGGTGGGCGGACCGTCTATCCCCTTTGACAGCATGATGGGATTCCTTTTAATTTTGTGTGTATTTCCTAGTATAGCCCTATGTGGCCTTTAGTGTTTTAAACCCAAATCGTGGGCGTTTAGTCATTTCATAACATGTAAAGGGGATGCTACAAATAGATCCCTTAGTCATTTATTTCATTTAGCATACTTTGAATGATGAACATTAAACTTGAAAGCTTGAGAGCTATTCAATGAACCCCTTGTGCGAGCTTGATTTCACTTGGTCGATTCCAAGTTGAACTTCAATCCTTTGTTGATCATTCTATTTGCAAGAGCCGAGTGTCTCTCGAGGATAGTTGCTTAGTGTAGGTGTTCCTTGATATTCGCCCGAGGTATATCGAAATAAGTTCTTCGGTGCTACATAGATAATTGTTCGAGCCACGTCTCGCTTTTATCTTTACTTTATCACTTCCATATTTTCCTCTACATCACTTGGTATCAGAGTAAGGCTCGGGTGTTGTTCTTACAAACCCTCGTTCCTTGTTCATCGTATCTTTTATCCTTCTTATTGTGTTCTTGTTGATTGTTGTTCTTATTTGAAAGAAAAACAAATAATTTCAAAAATTTGAAAACTACAAAAACAGTGGTGAAACTTGTTGGAATTGAACACCCAAACATTGAAAACCATTGGGGTTTGTTCTATGTTTGATTCCCATTCTTTTGGTACAAAAATGTGTGATTTGGTGTTGTGATTCGAAATTTGAAAAATCAAATTTCAAAGTTTTAAAAACTCTAGAAATTCTTGCTTGAAGATCAAATTCGACTTGTAGTTGTTTGTTGGGGTTAAAAACTATTGGGGTTTGTTTATAATCATCCTATACATCTTTGGGTGTCATTAGATTTGAGAAACAACTTGTTTTTGTTGGAAATTTGGGTGCTAAAGAAGCAAAAACGTGGAGTGAAATGCTGCAGGAATCAGGAACGGGCGGAGTGCCCAAAAACTAGACGGACCGCCTGAAATAGCTGCTGCCCAGAAATGAGGCGGACCGCCCAATACCTAGGCGGACCGCCCACTTTGTTGGCTGCCTCTGCACTTACACTGGGCGTAGCCCCACTTCCAGGGATGGAGCGCCTCCTCCTGGAATGTGTCCGGGTAGTTGTTTGTCGTAGGTTTTCGCATTTTGTTGGCTTGTATCACGTCCGGCTAGTACTTTTCAAGTAACACTCTTACTTTACTAGTACTAGTTCATTGAGCAATTAGGATCTTCGTGCTTAGTGGTGACTAGAAATCAAAGAAGACTCGTAGTGCATTGTTTGCTTCAAGCTCTCACTTAAATAGCCTAGTGTTCATCGAGTCCCATTAACTCTACTCTTCCCGGAGAGTATTTGGTTATTGTGAGCTTGAATGGTTATTGAGGAGGTTGTTCAATTATGAGAAAGCCTTTTAAAAATCAAGCTTGAGTGATCCTACCCCCACCACTAAATTGAGTGTACCCGAGTGACATTCAAAAGTGAGGGAGCGTGTGAGGACTTTTACTTTAATCTTTCTTTGTCTTTGATTTTTGTAGGTACATGGGGGGAGATGTTGATGAGACCATTAAGGTCCCAGTAAGCACTTTGGCCTACCTCTTGGCCGAGGTGAGATTGATGCAGCCCGAACACGCGCTGATCATGTGTTCGATCCACCGAGGAGACTGATGACAAGAAGCCAAGCCAAGCTGCTGCACGATGTGCACGTTCACTTAGCCTGGCCGAAGGAAAACAATTGCTCCGAAGCTGAGTGGCCGGGCTCAAGAACCGAAGGCATTATCTTCAGATTTGAGCCCGAAGGCAAAGTGACCGAGGACAATGGGCTCGAAGACAATTGAGCGTCCAAAGACAATGAGTGTGTTCGAGCAGACATTCGAGAACCGAAGCCAAGGCTTTTCGAAGTCAAATTCTGTCGAACACAATTTAACTCAGCCCTGCGTGGCTTATTTCTATTGGTCGCTTGTGACCCTTTTACTAGTTTACCCTTAGTATTTCCTATATAAACCTTGTTTCCTTTCATTGTAAATAGCTAGTTTTTGAACAATGATAAATTAATGAAAGTGCCGAGCACCTTTCTCTTGTCTCCGTCGTGAGCAAAACTCTGTGAGGGATTATATGGACTTGTGGCTTTCGGTTAATCCGATTGAACATTCCTCTTTGATCATTCAGTTTGCAAGAGGCTATGTTCTCTTGAGGATTGTTGCATAGTTAGGGTGATTCTTGTGCCCCTTTCGATCGAGCTTTGAGACAGGTTCCTCACTGTTCTTTCAAAAGAAGCAAGTTTTGTCTTGCTTCTATCTTTTATCTTTCTTGTTTATCTTCTGCGTTTGTGCTTAGCAACTCCTTCGGGTTTGCATTGCACCATCTTGGTATCAGAGCACGGTTTGGGCTTGTTTCTACAACCCCAAATCCTGTTCAAGTATCTTTATTTTCGTGCGTTGTGTCTTTGTTTTCCGTTTCGTGTTCTTGATTTGGTTTTGTCACTGTTGGTGTTATTATTTTACAAAAAAAAAAAAAAAAAGAAAAGTGTTAAAAAGAAAATTCAAAAAATTATGATTGATTGTTGGTTGTTTGGGATAAACAACCATTGATTCTTGTTCACCATTGTTTCCTGATTCCAACAAGTACCCGACGTACTGATTTCGTGACTAGGGTTTCTTGGTGAAATTTTGGACTGTTTTAAACTCTAATGGTGGCTGGAACTTGAACCCCATTGTGTTTGGTTGAAACCGATGAAGATTGGTGGTTCTTGAGTGATTTGGGTTTGTCTGTTGCTTAGAAAGTCGAAGTTCTAAGTTTAAATCGTAGTCCGTACACCGGAAATTGTTACAAAATCGTAACAGTGTACGACTCGAACGAGCTGGTTCTTAGCTCGAAGAACTTGAACTGAATTCCTCCGATACTGTTGAAACCGGAGCTGAAAGAGCAACCCAGATCTGTTGAAATTTGTGATCAGTGAACCGAAGTTGATTTGTCCGTACGCCGGAGCAAAGGTCACTGTTCCATTGAAGAAGAAAGGGGTAAAGTTTAAACATCCAAACCCCAGGTGAAAATTGTCGGCTGAGAAAAGGAAAGTGGATAAGGTAAAAACCCTATCCGTACCAAGGAGGGACCACTCTTGTACGGACAAGAGTTGTTGTGATCGAAAAGGATTCCAAAAGGGAATCAAAGGGTAGATTCTCCTAGGTTCTCACTTTCTTTCGTGTCAAATTTCTAGTTAGTGGATCTTTTGAGTAATTGTCCTACTCGAGGTCGTACTAACTCATTTTGAGCTAATATGAACTCGTGCGAAGGGGTGACCGAAGTCCAAATTTTCGTAGAAATTTCTTTGACTCCCCGAGCTCAGTTAAAAGCGTCCGTTCCATCGAGTCGAACATCACTTCACTCTTCCCGAAGAGACAGTGACTATTGTCGAATTTGAAGGATCTTAGAGGACCGATCAATCAGACGAGCCACTGTTAACAAGTCCTTGAGTGACCAATACCGAACCCATAAATTGAGTGGACCCGAGTGCCACCCATCAAAGGTGAGGGAGTGTGTGAGGAGATTTATAACTCTTAACATTTGTTTGATCTTTGACTTGTGCAGGTACCATGGCTGGAAACGATGGCAAAGGCATTGAGAAGCCCGAAGCGTCGTTAGCCGATCTCATGGCTGCGATACAAGGTGTTAGTGCCTAAGTGAGAGGCTACTCGAACAAGGAAGTGCGTCCGTGGCCATGCATGGGTCCGGTGCTGGAACGAGCCAATCCACTCCGATGAAACCTGAACTGTACGCTGAGCTTGTACGACAACATCAGTTGACAAGTGAGGCCATTCGAAGAGAGCTTAACTTGGGCAATCCCCAAACGCAACAAAACTTGGGCAATCCCCAAGCTGGTTATCAAAACTTGGGCATTCCCCGAGGAGAAAGGATACCACTTCCAAGGGCCCGAAGAGATCTTGGAGCCGTTGTCGAAGAGGTTATCGAAGAGGAATTTCCCGAGGACGAATATGAGACCGAGCCGCCATTCGCTCCACGAAGGCAAGCTCACCGAGGTCGAGGAAATTTTCGAGGTCGAGGCCGAGGAGCAAATGTGGAAAGAAATATTGAGCGTGAGGCTAATGATCGCGGTGATGAGCATCCCGAACAGGTTCGTGCTGTTCGAGACTCAAATTTGAACAGTGTCAAAATCACTATTCCACCCTTTAAAGGAACTAGTGATCCCGATGAGTATCTTGAATGGAAGCTTAAAATGGAGCGCATCTTTGAAACCAATGAGATGACCGATGAGAGGAAAGCTGCCCATGCCATTGCTTCGTTCGAAGCCTACGCATCTACATGGTGGGAATCTGACAAGAGGTATAGACGAAGGAATGACTATCCCGAAGTCACTACTTGGCCACAATTGAAGAGAGCTATGGATGCTAAGTATTTGAGTGCCAAGTACAGGCAAACTCAAATGCAGAAACTCTATGAGCTAAAACAAGGGTCCAAGTCTGTCCAAGAGTACCATGATGAGTTCGAAAAGGTTCGATTGAATCTTGATCTGGTAGAGGATGAAGAGCAAGCCATTATCAGATTCAAAAATGGTTTGGCTAGGGATGTGTCATCTCAATTGAGGCTGCACGTGTATCACACGTTGGAAGATCTATTCGATGCTGCCACCGAAGCTGAAAAGTTGGTGAAGGACGATAAGGCAAACCGGTATCAAGGAGTCACTACTTCTACTCCTTTGAACCGAGGTAGAGAATGGAAGAGTCCAAACCAAACAAGTGCTAACACTGTTCAAGATTCGAAGAGACCCTTCGAAAAGGGTGTGACCGTTAACCAAACAAGAGAAGTGGGAGGTAAAGTTCAACTCAACTCTCCTAGTGCTTCGAATATCCAGTGTCACAAATGCAAGGGTTATGGTCACATGGCAAAAGAGTGTCCAACTCGCAAAGTTATGCTTATGCTCGAAGATGGAACCGTCCATGAGCAAGCGAGTGACACCGAGGAGGAATTTATCGAGGAGACTGACCGAGCTGAAGGTGATGATGATCGTGAGGCTACCGAAGCTGATCATCCGGAAATGTTTCTTGTGGTTCGAAGGAATTTGAGCTGCATGACTCTTGAAGAAGAGGACAACCAAAGAGAAAACCTCTTTCATGCCCGATGTCGAGTAAGGGGAAAGGTGTGTTCGATTATCATTGATTCTGGTAGTTGTGCGAATGTGGTGAGCCAAACTTTGGTCTCACAAATGGGACTAACTACTTTGAAGCATCCCCACCCTTACAAATTACAATGGCTGAATGAGTGTGGAGAATTGAGAGTTGTCAAACAAGTGTGGATCAAGTTCAAAATCGGAGAGTATCAAGATGAAATGGTATTCGATGTGGTCCCGATGCAAGCTTGTCATTTGCTATTGGGTCGACCGTGGTAATATGACCGGACAGCTGTTCACAATGGCAGATCCAACACTTACACTGTAAGGCTCGAAGGGAAGAGTTTCGTGCTCAAACCCTTGTCTCCAAAACAAGTCACCGAGGACTATAAACGGATGAAAGAACTGAAAGAAGCGGCCAAAGCTAAGCTTCCGATGGGAGCAAAATTGGGGCCCGAAGAGACAAACACTCCGCCCGAAGTAAAAGGAATCTGTGCAATCATGCAACCGGGTGAGTTATTACGAGGCAACGACAACGGTCAGATGATGATTTGCCTCGTGCACAAGGGTATCTTTCTAAACTCTAATGGTGATTTTTCTAACGATAACCCTTTGTCTTTGTTTGTTCGTAAAGTTTTGCAGGACTTCGAGGACATGTTTCCCGAGGAAATGTCAGGTGGATTACCTCCGTTGAGAGGAATCGAGCACCAAATTGACTTCGTACCGGGGTCACAAATCCCCAACAAACCTGCACACCGGTGTAATCCTGAAGACACCAAAGAGCTCCAACGGCAGGTTGATGAATTGCTGAACAAGGGCCTCGTTCGTGAGAGCTTGAGTCCTCGCGCCGTTCCTGTTATCCTTGTCCCAAAGAAGGATGGAACATGGCGAATGTGTGTTAGCTGTCGAGCAGTCAACAAAATAACGGTAAAGTATCGTCATCCTATCCCTCGATTAGATGACATGCTAGATGAGTTAAGTGGTTCTTCGTGCTTTTCGAAGATAGACCTCAGGTCCGTTACAACAAGATCCGAATGAAACCCGGAGACGAGTGGAAGACCGCATTCAAGACCAAATTCGGTCTATATGAATGGTTGGTAATGCCTTTTGGCTTATCCAATGCACCGAGCACATTCATGCGATTGATGAACCATGTGCTCAAACCGTTCATAAACAAGTTCGTTGTCGTTTATTTCGATGACATACTTGTTTATAGCAGAACCGTGGATGAACATGTCGAACACCTAAGGCAAGTACTTGAAAAGCTTCGAGAAGAGAAGTTGTATGCCAACTTCAAGAAATGCGCCTTCGGTGTCGATCGTGTAGTCTTTCTTGGATTTGTTGTCAGTGCTAATGGTGTCGAAGTCGACGAATCAAAAGTCGAAGCCATCAAAGATTGGCCAACTCCAACCTCGGTAACACAAGTACGTAGCTTCCATGGCTTAGCTAGCTTTTACCGAAGGCTTGTTCGTGACTTTAGCACCATGGCAGCTCCTTTAACCGAGCTGTTGAAGAAAGACCATCCATTTGTGTGGGGAGAGTCCCAAGAGAGGGCTTTCCAAGAGTTGAAACGGAGGCTTTGCTCTGTCCCGTTGTTACAACTCCCTGACTTCGGCAAAGCATTCGAAGTTGAGTGTGATGCGTCTGGAGTTGGGATCGGAGGAGTGCTGATGCAAGAATCGAAGCCGATCGCTTACTTTAGCGAAAAGCTTAAGGGTGCAACTTTGAATTACTCTACGTATGACAAAGAATTGTATGCCCTCGTTCGAGCACTCGCCCATTGGCAGCATTATATGTGGCCTCGAGAGTTTGTGATCAAGAGTGATCATGAGTCTTTGAAACATCTCCGAGGTCAGGAGAAATTGAATCGAAGACATGCCAAGTGGGTTGAATTTATTGAGAGCTTTCCCTATGTAATTCATTACAAAAAGGGTAAAGACAATGCTGTGGCCGATGCGCTATCAAGGAAATTTCCCTTAGCGACCACTCTCGCCTCTAGGCTCATGGGATTCGAAAGCATCAAGTCGATGTACGCAGACGATCCCAAGCTGAAATGCGTTCGTGACGCAATCTTGAGTGGCCGAAGGGTTGAGAAATATCAATGGCATGATGGCTACCTCTTCAAGAATGGGAGGGTTTGTGTGCCAGTGTCATCGTGGAGAGAGCTCTTGGTTCGAGAGGCTCACTCCGGTGGACTGATGGGACACTTCGGTGTCGACAAAACTCTTGGTATCTTGACCGAGCAGTTCCATTGGCCCAAAATGCGACGAGATGTGAAAAAACTTTGCAACGCTTGTCTCGTTTGCAAGAAAGCAAAATCGAAGTCCAACCCTCATGGTTTGTACACCCCGTTACCTGTGCCTGATCGACCTTGGGTTGATATATCCATGGACTTTGTCTTGGGGTTACCGAGATCGGGGGGAGGGCATGATAGCATCTTCGTTGTGGTTGACCGTTTTTCAAAAATGGCTCACTTTATTCCTTGCAAAAAGTGTGATGATGCTCAGCATGTAGCTACATTGTTTATTTCTAACGTGTTAAAATTGCATGGTGTACCTCGCACTATTGTGAGTGATCGAGACTCAAAATTCTTGAGTCATTTTTGGAAGTGTTTGTGGGGTGCCCTCGGCACCAAGCTACTATTCTCGACGTCTCACCATCCTCAGACTGATGGACAGACCGAGGTAGTTAACCGAACCTTGGGATCTTTGCTTCGAGCAATGACCAAAGGGAAGGTTGGGAACTGGGCTGATCGATTGCCCATGATGGAGTTTGCATACAATCGAACGGTGCATAGAATGATCAACATGACCCCGTTTGAATGTGTGTATGGCTTTAATCCTTTGATTCCACTTGATTTAACCCCATTGCCTCGAGATTCTGTTCTTGATTTTGAAGGTACTCGACGAGCAGCTGCCTTGATCGAATTGCATGCAAAGGTGAAGAAGAACCTCGAGGAGGCCTATGCAAAGGTTGCCTTAAAGAAAAACAAGGGGCGTAAAAAGCTGGAATTGAAGAAAGGAGATTGGGTTTGGGTTCACTTCCGAAAGGAACGCTTCCCGAACCAAAGGAAAGGAAAGTTGGCTCCTCGAGGGGATGGTCCATTTCAAGTGTTGACCAAGATCAACAACAATGCTTACGTGATCGACCTCCCTGATGAGTATAATGTGTCCAACACCTTTAATGTTGCTGACTTAGCTCCTTGTGTTGTAGGTCCAACTTTGGAGGACGAGGAGGGCTTGATTTCGAGGACGAAATCTTCTCAAGAAGGGGAGGATGATGCAGCCCGAACACGCGCTGATCAAGTGTTCGATCCACCGAGGAGACCGATGATAAGAAGCCAAGCCAAGCTGCTGCACGATGTGCACGTTCACTTAGCCTGGCCAAAGGAAAACAATTGCTCCGAAGCTGAGTGGCCGGGCTCAAGAACCGAAGGCATTATCTTCAGATTTGAGCCCGAAGGCAAAGTGACCGAGGACAATGGGCTCGAAGACAATTGAGCGTCCAAAGACAATGAGTGTGTTCGAGCAGACATTCGAGAACCGAAGCCAAGGCTTTTCGAAGTCAAATTCTGCCGAACACAATTTAACTCAGCCCTGCGTGGCTTATTTCTATTGGTCGCTTGTGACCCTTTTACTAGTTTACCCTTAGTATTTCCTATATAAACCTTGTTTCCTTTCATTGTAAATAGCTAGTTTTTGAACAATGATAAATTAATGAAAGTGCCGAGCACCTTTCTCTTGTCTCCGTCGTGAGCAAAACCCTGTGAGGGATTTTATGGACTTGTGGCTTTCGGTTAATCCGATTGAACATTCCTCTTTGATCATTCAGTTTGCAAGAGGCAATGTTCTATTGAGGATTGTTGCATAGTTAGGGTGATTCTTGTGCCCCTTTCGATCGAGCTTTGAGACAGGTTCCTCACTGTTCTTTCGAAAGAAGCAAGTTTTGTCTTGCTTCTATCTTTTATCTTTCTTGTTTATCTTCCGCGTTTGTGCTTAGCAACTCCTTCGGGTTTGCATTGCACCAGAGATCTATAAACTCGAGGCTAGAGAACATTGAAAGAGAATGGGACCCGAGTGTCAAAAAAGGTACCAAAGAAGGTACTAGTGATGGAATGTTGGGCATTCCCCAATAAGTGGGCATTCCCCAAGGTGATATCCTGCTCGCTCTAGAGGTAATCCTACTACTCCTAAGAGCCAACCAATAGAAATTGAGGGAGTTAGGGGAGGTGAGCAAGGTGATGGTGAACAAGATGATGAGCTTTAAATGACACTTGTGGTACGTAGGAGTTTGGGTGCCATGATTCTTGAGGAGGAAGAGAATGTGAAAAGGGGGAATCTCTTCCATGCTAGGTGTCGTGTGATGGGGCAAGTATGCTCATTGATCATTGATTTGGGAAGTTGAATGAAACGACCTCGGTTAGTCGTTCGAAAGTTAGGACTCTGATTGGCGTGCCGATAATTAAAAAAAACTTCGTAATGTCCATTAGGACCTGTCCGTAAACTTTGAGCTAAATCAGACCTCGTTTGGTAGGAATCGGAAGAAGGTTTCAGTTTTTATTGTCGATAAATACAAAAAAGAGATTTTCGAGCTCGATTTTGGTGAACGAGCTCCGATTCAAAATCTGAAAGCGCCGTTAGGTTCTTATGTTTATTTGTGACTTTTGTGCTTTTTCGAAAGTGAATTTCGAGGTTGTTCGGCTAGCTTCTGCTAAAATGCCGAAAGTTAAATAATTTGACCTTTCACATCTCTTCACTACTACAAGTATGTAACAGAACGTTGCTTAATGCTTCTACGTACTTCATTTAACATTCGAGGACGAATGTTTCTAACGGGGGAAGATTGCTACACCCTGTATATCCAAAGTGAGGTATATCCTTCTAATGACATGTTAAGAATGATTTAAGTTAGTTTAAAGTCATAATATGACCATATATGATGTTTATATTTTGAATATAAAGTTTGGAAAAAATCGGATTTAAGTTGCGGAAGAGCCGACTAAGGAATTGCCTTGTAACGGAGCCTTTTCAGCAATTAATTTCGTGTATTATATAAGGTCTTTTTGGGGACATATCATATACCAAATTGAAGGTATTGGAGTGTAGTTTCCAAAAGTTTTGACGATTTATTCATACAATATCTGGATAAGAAGATATGAGCATCAGAAATCAGGCCAGGAAAAGGGACATAAACGCAAAAGAGGACTAAAACTGAAATATTTCAAGTATAAAAGGAAAACATGTCTTCCTTTTCGTTATTTCCAGAAAATAAACGATAGAAACAGTGCTTCAATGAAGGGTTAAGCCACTTTTATAATTTTGAAGGAAGGACGCCAATCGTAACTCGAAATTGAAGACAGATTGCGTCAAAATGCTCTACGCGATTAAGGTAACGTTATGCTACCTTCAATTTCGTCTATAGATTGAGTTTTAGAATTATTTCATGGTTAAGTAAAGTACCCAAATGCTGAATTAAAGCTTTTTTAAGCATTAGAAGGTGTTGAATTCAAGGGAAACAAGGTTTAGAAGCAAGAAGGATCAAAGGTATGTAAGACTAAACCTTTCTTTTGGCAAGGCATGTATCTTTTAGCTTTTGCAGCTTTTTTTAGTTCTAAACTGAGTGTTTCTTGTGAGAAACTTGTATGGTATTAAGAAAACTTTGTATATACATAATTTGGTACTAAAATCCAAGGTGAAAGACGTCCGAATCAGCAAGACAAAACGTTTCAAAATCTGGAAAATCATTTTGATCTTTGAACAGCTGTTAGTATATTGATCATAACTCCTTATATAAAATTACTATTAAGATTCTTTAAGAATCCCCAAAATCCTAAGACATATATCTACAACTTTCATGAAGACCATGAAGTCTATATCTTTAATCTACACTCTGAAAATTAGGTTGAAAGGCAGGACAGTGGTGCTGTCCAGACATTCAATCAGCGGATTTATTATGTCATCAAGTCGTCTCATCTTGTTATCCATTTAACATGTTTATGTTATCATTTTATCCGGATATCCATTCCCATGTGTAGTATAGTTCTGGTTCTGTTTTTGCGGATCATCCAGTTTCAGGGGAAACTCTGCCGAAAATTTTATGGAAATTCAAAGAGTTAGACAAATTCTGAGTTCTAGGTTGTGTCTATAATTCTTTTCAGAGTTTTCTTCTCATTCCTTTGAGTCCATATCTATTGTTGCCACATGTGTTATGCCTCATACATGCTTATGCTTATATTATGATCATGTTATGTGAGATTTGGAGTCCCCCATAGAGGCTGGACATTGGACACACAGTCCAGTCGCGTGGGTATCAGGTTCCTAACCGGATTGCCCTAAGATGTGAAGAATGAAGCCTTTAGCCTAAATTGATATATTTTTCTGCTTATTGAATAGAGTGGGATCGTTTGGCAAGGAAACCAAAGGATAAAGCGGTTGTTGATTAGCCGTACTAACTTTTGGAAGAGGTAAGTGTTTATATCCATTTTTTTGGAGGCACCTGGCCTCGTGGATTTTCTACCACGTGTTCCTTACGTGTGTAGCCGCCGATAGGCTTACTCATTACGCCTTAGCTTTGGATTTACATTGTATATTATATGTTATGTTCTGTTTTTAGTATTGCATTGATGATCTAAGCATTGTACTCTGGCTGTGAGTTGACATATACTTTCGGCAGTCGATGAGAGTCCCGCGCCGGTGAATGGTTACCATTGCATCATATGGAGGGTCGGAGGATTCAGCCCTCAGAGCAGGAGGATTCCGCTCCATTACATCATATTGAGGGCAGGAGGATTCCGCCCTCGGAGCAGGAGGATTCCGCTCCATTGCATCATATTGAGGGTAGGAGGATTCCGCCCTCGGAGCAGGAGGATTCCGCTCCATTGCATCATATTGAGGGTTGGAGGATTCCACCCTCGGAGCAGGAGGATTCCGCTCCATTCATTTGGCACACGTGACCCTTTACATCATATTTTATTTCATTTCATTTCATCTCATTTTATTTCATTTCATACCATTGTGTAGACTTGTGGTACATAACTGTTGTTCTGCTTCTACGTGCATTGCTTATTACCTATATATTTCTGCCTCGTATTCTGGGTTGCAGGGATCGGGTTGCACGCCGCAACAGTATAAATATATTGATCGGGTTGCACGGGGCAACGGTATAAATGTATGGATCGGGTTGCACGCCGCAACAGGATGAATATATGGATCGGGTTGCACGCCGCAACAGGATGTATTTTTGATTGTTGATGAGTTTGGGATACCTATATGTTTGGTCATCTTACGTTCCTGGTTGTTGATGAGTTTGTCATTCCATGCGTGTTTCTAGTTATTATCTAGCTCTGCCTTTTTATAATTTAAATAAGAGGAATTTTGTTTATCTGTTTCTCCTCCCTGGCTAGCTATCTTATTCTTTGAGGTGGCTAGTCTGCCCCACTTATTGAGTCCTTTTGACTCACCCTTGTTTGTTGTTTGTTCTTGTCTATTTATTTCGTTTCAGCAGGTTCGCTCTAGGATTGAGTTCGCCACGTTGTTCAGGAGCGAAGACGACTTCAGCTGTCAGGGTGAGCCAGTTTTTATTCCGTATGGCCACCAGTTTATTGTTTATTATTTCAGCTGCATTTTGCTCCCTTCAGGAGGTATCTGTCTTCTTTTGTACTCTTAGATGTCTAGTCTGGATAGCCCTAAACCTAGTATGTGGGTAGTCAGCTGTAATTTCTTCTTTTACAGCTTAGAGGTATTATTATATTTGTACCGTTTCTAGTCTTGCTTTTATTTACAAATTGAATTATATTTATTTTTCTAATTTAATTGATAAGGGTTCGCCCGACGGGTCTAGGGAAGGATGTCGGCTGCCCACACGGCCTACCGGATTTCGGGTCGTGTCATTATGCTAATATAGTGAGCGAAACCTTGATTTCCCAATTGAAAATGCCTACTATAAAGTATCCACATCCCTACCGTTTACAATGGTTGAGTTTTGAGAGTAGTGAAGCCAGTCTTGATTGAGTTTAGCATTGGAAATTATCATGATAAGATGATGTTCGATGTAGTACCTATGCAAGCTTGCCATCTCTTATTTGGAAGGCCATGACAATATGATCGGAGCGTAGTGCATGATGGTAGAACCAACTCTTACACAGTTTTGCATTGGTCTAGAAAGTATGTACTCAAGCCCTTGATGCCGAGGCAAGTAAGTAATGACTATAGGATTATGAATGAGTTGAGGGAAGCGGTTAAAGCTAAATCACCTATGGTACTTGAGCCCGAAGCCAACAATCTTATTGTCATGCCCTTGCAAGTTGAAACTGAAAGTCTCTCTACTCCAAATGAAGACAATTTTGAGTCTCATTTCTTTGTACTTGAACATGAGAGACAAAAGAAAGAGAGGAGTGAGGGAGTGACCGGTGACAATCCTAGAGAGGAAAAAAGAGAGGAAGTGAGGAGTGATGTGAGTGGATTATCACCCGAATCTACACTTGATGATGCGAGGCAAATTGAGCCAAAGCATCAACCATCAAGAGCCAAGCATGAGAGCACAAAGGATACAAGACAAGGGCTCCGGAAGAGGGTTCGAGAGTGATTTGAAGTCATGGACTTGAGCTCCATTGATGGAGGACCGACTACGGACCATGGAGGAACACCTAGAGTCCATTTTGAGACTTCTTCACAACTCCTAGAAAGGGGCGGACCGCCTACTGAACTAGGCGGACCGCCTAGTTGATTGCACTCTCTGGATCTTTACAAGGCGGGCCGCCTCTTCAAGACAGGCGGAGCGCCCACTCTGCATACTTGGAGAACAGGCGGAGCGCCTCCCAGAAGAGGCCGGGCGTGTACTTTGCTGTGAAGACCATCCGAGTCTTGTTCTATTTTTATGTAATTCCAACTTTAGCCCTAAGTGACCTCTATTGTTTTAATTAGACTAGGGGCTTTTAGTCATTTCACTTAGAAGTGTTGGAAAACTATAAATACCACACTTAGTCATTTTATTTCACTAGTTAACTTTGAATTGAGAGAATAGAAGATATAATAGGGTTGACCATTGTTGTTGAAGCTTAAGCTTCATGTATCTCTTACTTGGAATCCATGGTGGATCCCCCTAGTGTGACCCCATGAGTGGTTAAAGTCTCTTTCTTCCTTTGAATCAATCTACTTTGTTTAGTTTGATTTGCTCTTTCTTCTATTTCTGTTCTTCCTCGTCCCTATTTTCTCTCTATCGTGTTTACTTTATTGTTTCCGCTACCTTGTTTTAGTTTTGTGATTTTGACCCGTATCATCTTTGTATTTGAGCAAGGCTCGGGTTTCGTTCTTACGAATCCATGTTCCTTTTTCATCTATCTCGTATCTTTAGTTTAGTGTTCTTGTTGTTATTGTTTTTGTGAAAGAAGAAAAAACAAAAAAATTTAAAAAGTTGAAAATACAAAAATTGCTAGAACTTTGTGATTTTGATGACCCATTCGATGATTTGTATTGGGGATTGATCTGTGATGTTCACCCGTTGATTTGGTACCCTTATTACGTGATTTGATGTTGAGAATCAAAAGTTGAAAAATCAAAAATCCCAAAGTATGAAAAACCCTTGAATTTGATTGAAATTCTTGATTTGGATTTGTTATGGATTGGGTGTTGATATAAATCATTGAGGATTGATCGTAGTAGTTGAAAACACATTGGGGTACCTTTGGATTGGGAAAACACCTTAAATACATCTAAAATTGGGTGCCAAAAGACCAAGAAACACGATTTTTTACTGTGCTGAAGAACACAGTAGGCGGTCGAGCGCCCACTCTGGGAGGCAGACCGCTCACTTTTGTGGCTTCTCTCAGGATATTGGGCAGGCAGACCGCCCTTGTTACCAGGTGGACCGCCCACTCCTGAAAGGTGTCGGGATTGCTTCGTTTCGTGTGTTTTTGTGTTCCGTTTGCTTCCGTACTTATTGGTTAGTGTTCCTAAGATATTTGTCCTACTTTATTAACACTAATCTTTGAGCTTTTAGGGTGTTGTGTGTCTTGAAGTCTTTACTTAAAGTCGTAAAACTTGCTTGCTTCAAGTACGCATTTAAATAGCTTCCGTACATCGAGTCAAATAAACTCCATTCCGAACCATTACTTGGGAGTATTAGTTGTTGATCTTGCCATTGTGGTTACTAAGAGAACAAGAAGGTCTTGAGTGGAAAAAGGCTTGAGATGTGAGAAAAATAGAGTGTGGTCACAAAAGCCAACGATCTTGAGTGTATACACGAGTGGAAAGAAAATTAAGTGTCATCTTTTTAGTTATACATGTGAGGGAGTGAATTTGTGAGGTTCTTTATTCTTTATTGTTACAACTATGGCCTCAAACGATGATTGTGGAGGGTTCGACTCATGTGGGGATGATGGAGACTATGGTTCCTATGATGATGATGATGGGTATTGCTATGACGATTCGGGGAACCAAGGCTCGTATGATGATGAAGCGGGTCACTATGTTGATTATGAAGATGAAGAAGAATATGAGGCTTGTGAAGATGAATGCGAAGAGTCTTATGCTTCTAGTCAAGAAAACGAAGATGGTGACGCTTCAAGGTATGATGAACCTACTTACTCTTCTTGTGATGAATTTGAACATGATGATAGTGACATAGAGAGAACGGATGGTGAAGTTGATAATACGAATTGTTCATATGCATCTTCTCTTGGTCTTGCTAATGGTGTGCAAGGGAGTAGTAGAGGTCCTTCCATTAGTATGGGAGGAGGTGGTGGTTGTTCCATGGGAAAAGAAAAGCTTGCCTATCCTACTTGTGCTAAACGGCTTGATGCTTCTAATTCCCATGTGAAGGGTGGATTTAAAAATGGTGTTGCACTTGTTACTAATAGAGTGTATTGTTCTAGCAGTAGTGCTAGGAGTGGCGCTATGGGCTATGGAACCAAGGCGAGAGGCGCTTATGGGTTCCATAGTGGTACTCCTTCCTCGACTTTAACCAACACTCCAAAAGTTGGAAGAGTGATGGGAAGTGGAGGTTATTCTAGTGGTGTTGCCGCTAGTGGAGGGATAAGTAAAACCCAAGCTGATGGTGGTACTAGTCTTAGGCTTCTAAGATGTATCTTGGATGATCCTATACAAGACTTGTGTAAAAGCAGATTCATTTTTTAGGTGAATGGTAATGGAGGATGCTTGCTCAATATTAGTGAAGTCAACGCTAATTATATTAACACCTCTTGGGTTGATAGACTAAAGATACCATGCTATAAATTGAAACATCCTTATGAGTGTCATGGTGTTTGGGTTACTAGCGAGGCTTGGGTACTCATATCTCATGGTAGTTACAAGGAATATGTCTGGTGTGATGTGTATCCCATGAAGTACATTGGTATTTGGTTAGGTGGACCATGGTTGTAAGACAAGAGAGTGCGGTATGATCTCATGAAGGATATGTATAAAGTGAGCAAGGGACAAAGGACTTACGACTTTGAACCTTGTCGGGCAAAGATTAAGATACATCCTAGTACACCTTCTTTATCTATGCAAAGGAGAAAGAAGCAAGAACCTCATTCCATGATTGAAGGAGTGCAATCAAGAAGTCCTACAAACACAAGAAATGGTGGGGCTAGTGGTAGAAAGGAGTTGACAAGTGTCAACAAGCTGAACCCAAAACCACAAGCTCCAACGCCAAGTGCTTCACCAACAAAAAAGAAGGAGAGCTCGAGTGATGAGTCTCCAAGTCCTAGATTCCATGTTGATGTTTAGAGTCCACCTACTCTGGCTATGGGTATTTTTGGGCCTCGTCCCAACTCACCCGAATTTGAGAGACAAAATATTAAGAGGCGTAAGGGAGTGACCGGTGACATTCCTCGAGTGAAAAAAGGAGAGGATGTGATGAGTGATGTGAGTGGGATGTCACCACCCGAATCTACACCCGACCTTGAAAAGAAAGAGTGAAAAAGAATCATTGAGATTGAGGACACCCCTTATTCTAACCTTAACCCTTTATCTTTTTCTTTTACTAGTGTAAGTATTCTTGGAGGCAAACCAATAGAGCCTCAATCATGTTCCAAGAAGGATGGACAAGGTGAAGAAGATCTTCAATATGAGCTTCAAGGTGAAAACAATTCATGACACTTCAACTGCATTGAGTGAGCAAGATCGCCACTCAAAGGTATGTGAAAGTTCTTCCCTTGAACATGTTACTTCCTTGTCATGTGATAGTGTTTGTGAAAACTCTATACTAGTTGATGAATTGTGTGATTTCAATGTGTTTGCAACTAATGTAGAGTCGGTTGGTCAACTTGTGTGTGATTGTGAACCACTAGTTGAGAGGGATGATAAGCTACATCATGATGTGAGCTCGATTTTCATTGAACCTCTCTTTAGTGAAGATTGTGTAGTTGACCTTGCTTGTGACCCTTGTTATGACACCCCACCTATATTTGATGAAGGGGAAGATGAGTTGAATGAATACCCTATTCTTTCCCTTGATGAATTGCTTGATAATGGTGGACCTATGTGTTGTAGTGAGGATGGTAGTGACCTTGAGGAGTCTCTGAGGGATGAGATGGATCAAATTCTATTCTATAACTCCTCAAGTATGGATTAAGACTCTAGTTTTGATGCCTCACCTTTGATGGGTAGTGGACTTGTTTTCACAAACCCTTTGTTTGAAGAAGATTCTCAAAGAGGTGATGGTGAATGTCAAACTAGAGAAGAGGTTGGATTTAAACCTCCATGGTTTGGAAAGTTGAACTCTATAGACAATCCATTGTTTGGATCACCAAGTGAGATGAGTGATCTTGGTATTGGTTGTGTTGGACCATCTTCTAGTAGTCCTAAACTTCATTGTGTGGACTATAATGATGAAGAACCTATTGTGGAGACCTTCCTTGGGAGTTGGTCTAGTGAGGAAGATTGTCTTAGAGGTGGATTTGGAGGTGAGGAAGTCACTCGTGGTGTGTGTAAAAGTGCTTCCAAGAAGGGAGTGGAGTATTTGATGTTAGTTGCCAATTGAACTATTTTGTTTACTCCACCCCACATGTTGATGACACCTTGGGTGTTGAGCATGCCAAAGCCAATGAGTCACATTGTGATAGTAATGCATTGAAGGCTTGGTGTGTTGACCATAAGCTTGGAGGTCATAAGGAACTTAGTTGCTTAATCTTGCATGTTCCATGTCTTATTGATCTCTTTGCTTGTTATGATAGTGAGTGCTTGTCATTGTTGAGCCAAGAATTGGTTTTTTCCTTGGGAGACATAAGCTTTTTGATTAGTAGTGATACTTGGCTCTATCACAAAAGTGTGATTTTCACATCACTTACTCACTCTTGTTGGACTTGCCTACTCTTGTAGTGGGATGTTTTGGTGTGTTCTTATTGGACTTAAGGATCATAGGAATTTTGATGTCTTGATCTTGCATATTCTCTACCCTATTGATCTCTTTGATGAATCATGTGTTGAGTGCACCCATTGGGGAAGCCAAGTACTTGTTGTTTTCTTTCGAAACATGCGCTTTATCATTGTTATTGATACATGGTTATACAATAAGAGTGTGTTTTCTACACTACTTGCACTAACCTACTCTTGTAGTAGGAGATTTTAGTTGTGCTTGTCTTTGATTGTAGGTCTTGATGGTTTGATTTTGAGGATGAAATCCTTTCAAGAAGAGGAGGATGATGCGGGGCAAATTGAGCCAAAGTATCAACCATCAAGAGCCAAGCGTGAGAGCATAAAGGATACAAGATAAGGGCTCCTGAGGAGGGTTCGAGAGTGATTTGAATTCATGGACTTGAGCGCCATTGAGGGAGGACCGACTACGGACCAAGGAGGCACACCTAGAGTCCATTTTGAGCCAGCTTCACAACTCCCAGAAAAGACAGACCGCCTAGTTGATTGCACAATCTCTGGATCTTGACTAGGCAGGGCGCCTCTGCAAGACAGGTGGAGCGCCTACTCTACATACTTGGAGAACAGGCGGAGCGCCTCCCAGAATAGGCGGGGCGCTTACTTTGCTGTGAAGACCATCCGAATCTTGTTCTATTTTGTTATGTAATTCCAACTTTAGCCCTAAGCGACCATTGTTGTTTTAATTAGACTTAGGGGCTTTTAGTCATTTCACTTAGAAGTGTGGGAAAACTATAAATACCACACTTAGTCATTTTATTTCATTAGT
Organism: Petunia axillaris subsp. axillaris; assembly: GCA_029990575.1. Classification (NCBI taxonomy): domain Eukaryota; kingdom Viridiplantae; phylum Streptophyta; class Magnoliopsida; order Solanales; family Solanaceae; genus Petunia; species Petunia axillaris. The sequence goes on along the minus strand of JARKNS010000001.1, from coordinate 1,273,568 downwards.
TAACTTTGAATTGAGAGAATAGAAGAAATAATAGGCTTGGCCATTCTTGTTGAAGCTTGAGCTTTATGTATCTCTTACTTGGAATCCATGGTGGATCGCCCTAGTGTGACCCCATGAGTGGTTCAAGTCTCTTCCTCCCTTTAATCAATCTATTTTGTTTAGTTTGATTCGTTCTTTCTTCTATTTCTGTTCTTCCCCATCCCTATTTTCTCTCAATCGTGTTTACTTTATTGCTTCCGCTAGCTTGTTTTGCTTCTGTGATTTTGAACCGTATCACTTGGCCTTGAAAGACAAATGAGGGAAATGAGAGGAGAGGAAAAACAAAATGAGAGTGAGGACACCCTTTGTTCTAACCATGTTTTATCTTCTTCTTCTTCTACTTGTTTTGGCTTATGTGTAGGTAATCTTAGAGGCGACCTAGTGGAGCCTCAACCGTGTGCTAAGGAAGGAAGGCAAGGTGATGAAGATCCTCATTGCGAGCTTCATGAAGAGGAAGTTGAACTTGATACTTCACGTGCTATGAGTGCTCAAGGAAGCAACTCAAGTGTAAGTGTTTTTTCACCTTTTCATGAACATGTTTATTCCTTCTCTTGTGAAGACTCAATGCTAGTTGGTACTTGTGTTGCATTTAATGAATTTGCAACTAGCACGGAGTCGACTAGTCAACTTGTGGGTGCATGTGAACCACTAGTTGAGAGGATTGATAGGCCACATCATGATGTCAGCTCGATATTCAACGAACCTCTCTTTAGTGACGAAATGAAAGTTGACTATACTTGTGAACCTTGTTATGACACATTGCCAATTTATGATAAAGGGGAAGATGAGTTATTTGATCACACCTTCTTGATATAATTGCCTTTTGTGGACCTATGTGTTGTAGTGAGGATGGTAGTGACCTTAAGGAGTCCAAATTGCATGAATTGGACAAGGTTGTCTATGATGACTCCTCAACTGTGAGTGATGAACTTAGTTTTCATACTTCACCTATGTTTAAAAATAGAGTTGAGATGTCTACTTTTACTAATACTTTGTTTGAGGGGAACTTTATTTGTGGAAGTGATTTATATCGGACTAGAGTTGAGAATGAGCTACGTGGTGTGAAGGGTTTGAACCCATAGACAACTCCTTGTTTGAGACTTTGAGTGAAGTGGGTGATTTTTCTATTGGCCCTACTCTTGATTGTTGGGTTTATGAAGAGGAAGAAGCCATTATCAATGCATTCCTTAAGAACTTGTCTTGTGAGGAGGGTTGTCTAGATGATGAATTTGGAGGTGAAGAGGTATCACTTGGTGTGAGTAAGAGTGCTTTTAAGAAGGGGAGTGGAGTAATTGATGCTAGTTGTCGGTTGGACTATTTGATTTACTCCATTCCATGTGTTGATCACACCTTGAGTATTAAGCATGCCAAAACGATTGTGCCACAATGTGGTGAAAATGCATTGAAGGCTTGGTATGTTGGACATGGGCTTAGGGATCGTGGGGAGTTTGATTGCTAAATATTGCATGCCCTTGATCTCTTTGTTTGTAATGATTGTGAGTGTTTGTTCTTGTTGAGCCAAGAATTTATTGTTTCCTTTAGGAACATACGCATTCTAATTGGTATTGATGCTTTGCTCTATCATAAGAGTGTGTTTTCCACACCATTTGCACTCATTCTTGTTAAGCTAACCTACTTGCGATGTAGTAAACTTCGGTTGTGCTTGTCTTTGATTGTACGACTTGATGGTTGATTTCGAGGACGAATTCCTTTCAAGAAGGAGAGGATGATGCGGGGCAAATTGGAGCCAAAGCGCCAACCATCAAGAGCCAAGCTCGAGAGCACAAATAGTACACGTCAATGGCTCCGGAGGAGGATTCAAGATTGATTTGAAGTCATGAACTTGAGTGCCATCAAGGGAGGACCAACTACGGACCAAGGAGGAACACCTAGAGTCCATTTCGAGCCATCTCCATGGCTCCCAGGAAGAGGCGGACCACCTACTCAAAGGGGCGGATTGCCTACACAATGCTGCAGCCTCAAGATCTCCTCTTGGGCAGACCGCCTCTGCTAATGGTCGGACCACCCACTATGCAGCCAAGACAGGAGAGCTGAAGATAGTGCGGAGCGCCTAGAGGGGTGGGCGGACCGTGTGCCCCTTTTGACAGCATGACAGGATTCCTTTTTATTTTGTGTGTATTTCCTAGTATAGCCCTATGTGTCCTTTAGTATTTTAAACCCAACTTGTGGGCGTTTAGTCATTTCATAACATGTAAAGGGGATGCTATAAACAGACCTCTTAGTCATTTATTTCATTTAGCCTTCTTTGAATGATGAACATGAAACTTGAAAGCTTGAGAGCTATTTAATGAAAACCTCTTGTGTGGGCTTGATTTCACTTGGTCGATTCCAAGTTAAACTTCAATCCTTTATTGATCATTCTGTTTGTGAGAGTCGAGCGTCTCTCAAGGATAGGTTCTTAGTGTAGGTATTCCTTGATATTCGCCCGAGGTGTATCGAAACAAGTTCTTCAGTGCTACTTAGGTAATTGTTCGAGCCACGTCTCGCTTTTATCTTTACTTTATCGCTTCCGTATTTTCTGCTACATCACATTCAAAAGAGAGGAAGTGTGTGAGGTCTTTTACTCTAAACTCTTCTTTGATTTTGCTACTTGTAGGTACATGATGGAAGAAGGAGAAAAGTCCTTAGCGGTACCAGAATCCACTTTGGCCTATCTCTTGGCCGAGGTGAAATCAATTAGCTTAAGGCTTGAGAACATTGAAAGGGAGAGAACCCCTAGTGTTCGTAAAGATGCCGGAGAAGTCACAAGTGATGGTTCAACCGTGAAACCGGATCGATTTGCCGAGATACCTCAACAACAAAGGTTGGTAGATGAGGCTACTCGTTGTGAAAGAGTGTTGGGCTCAAACAAGTGGGCATTCCCTACAACTTGGGAATTCCCCAAGGTAATGTTCCACTACTACTGAGGCCCCAAAGAAATGTTGTACCCAATGAGCAAGATGTTAATACTCAAGAAGGGGAGATACCCGAGCTTGGTGATGATTTTGAAGAGTATGAGCCACCTTATCCGAATAGGAGGCCAATGCAAGGAGGTCGGGGTATGAATAGAGGTCGTGGCCAAGGTTGCGGACCTCAAGTGGGGTATATGGGAAGGAACTTGAGGCATGAATATGATGGTTATGATGACTACTATGGGGGTCAACCGAATCCGAACCGTGGTGGTCGTGATAACAACTTGAATAGTGTGAAATCACTATCCCATCTTTCAAAAGGACTAATGATCCGGGAAAGTTTCTAAAGTGGAAGGTTCAATTGGAGAGAATCTTTGATACAAATAATATGTCGGATAAGAAGAAGGCTAACTATGCTATTTCTTCATTTGAGGCGTATGCTTCAACTTGGTGGGAGTCGGTTAAGAGGTCTAGACATACTATTGGGATGCCTATTCGCATTACTTTGGAAGAGCTAAAGATTGTGATGATCGACAAGTATGTGACACCCAAGTACCGGCAAGAGCAACTAAAGAAGCTCTATGAGTTGAAACAGGTCCCCCAAGTCGATTAATGAATACTTCAATGACTTTGAAAAGAACCGAATGGCCCTTGATATGGAAACAGAAGATAAGGAGCAAGCTATCATTCGGTTCAAGAATGGCTTAAATCGAGAGATAGCTTTTCAATTGAGGTTGCAAATTTTCTGTTCACTCCAAGAAGCATACAATGCCTCCATGGAAGCCAAAAAGTGGAGTAAGGAAGACAAAGCCACTCGCTATAGAAGTACTACTTCTACTCCCCTGAGCCGAACCAAGGATTGGAAGAGCCCTAATATCGGTGGTGCTAGTGGAAGCCAAGATGTGAAGAAGCCCTTTGATAAAGCTACACCAAGAAGTGGCTCTAAAAAGTCGGGAGGTAATTCTAAAACCCAATTAAATAATCGTAATGCTTCTTTTCAATGCCACAAGTGCAAGGTCTATGGGCACTTTGCTAAAGAATGTCCCATATGTAAAACAATGATAATCATGGATGATGCGTTGGTGTTTGAGCAAGAATGTGAGCCCGAAAATGAGGTAGCTGAGGGAGATGAGCGAGTTGAGGGAGAAGAGCAAGCGGCGGAAGGTAATGACCCTAAAATGTTTTTGTGGTAAATCGGGAGAACTTGTTCAATGCTAGATGTAGAGTGAAGGGGGGAAGTGTGCTCAATGATTATTGATTCGGGTAGTTGTGCTAATATGGTGAGCCAATCGTTGGTGTCACAATTGAAGTTGCCTACTCTAAAACATCAACATCCGTACCAATTGCAATGGTTGAGTGAGTGTGGAGAGCTGAAGGTGGTGAAGCAAGTCTTGATAAAGTTCAAGATTAGGAACTATCAAGATAAGCTCATGTTTGATGCTGTGCCAATACAAGCTTACCATCTCTTTTGGTAGGCCATGGCAATATGATAGATTTGTGGTTCATGATGGCCGAGCCAATACTTACACGACTAAGCATGAGGGCAAGAAGTACATCCTTAAGCCCTTGATGCCTAAGCAAGTGAGTGATGACTATAGGCGCATAGAATTGAAAGAGGTGGCTTTGCTAAGGCCCCCGTGGTGACTAAGCCTTTGGCCGAGAGTCAAGTGACTCCACCATCTCTCACCGGTAACATTTGTGCTATGATGCAACCGGATGAGTTCTTAAAAGGTAATGATGGCATAAAATTGCTTATTTGTCTAGTGCATAAGGGTATGATCTTGACTTATGATAGTGATTATTCTACTAACCCTAACCCTTTGTGATGAGACCCAAACAAGCCAAGACACCGTTCCAACATGTATCAAGCTTGGAAGAAGCAACAGACTAGAAGTCAAAAGCGTTGGAGGTGAATTGATGTCGTTCTGGGTGATCAAAGCGCAAGAGGAGAAGGCCAGCAATCCAGGCGCCCCGCCCAGGAACCAAAGGGGCCAGGCGCTCCGCCCATCCAGGGGGTGCTCCGCCCATCCCCCTCCACTGCACACTTTTTTGGGCGCTCCGCCCAAGCTTGGGCGCCCCGCCCAAAATGCTGAGACACGGGATTTTAAGTGTGTTTTGTCTATTTTGACCCTACGTGGTCTTTTATCCTAAAGCCTAGTGTGTGGGCTATTTAGAGCCTGTTTGGCCAAGCTTCTGGGGAGCCAAAAGTGCTTATTTTTCACCAAAAGTGCTTATTTTGAAAAATTGAGGTGTTTGGCCAAGCTTCTAGGAGAAAATAAGTGCTTTTGAGTGGCAGCAGAAGCTGTTTTTCTGCGGTAGGGAAGAAGCTGGAAAAAGTAGCTTTTCTCCAAAAGTGCTTTTGAGGAGAAGCAGAAGCTGTTTTTAATTTCCATCATTCCAAAAATATCCTTACCAGAATTACTTATATACTGAATTATCCCTACTTATTTTAACGTAATAATTATAATATATAAATAGTACGTTATATTTTTTCCTTATTTTTTCTACGTACACCTACATCACTATTGTTAGAAATTTTGCATCAAATGACATCTTTTTTTAAGGTATAGATCTAGAATATTCAATTCTGTATGATGTACTTTGAAATTATTTTAAATAAATAATAAAATTAAATAGAGTGTTTGGGCATAAATATTTAAAATTCTTTATCTAGTTAAATATCTGTAAAGTGAATCTTTAAATGTCCTTACTCGTAATTTAACATTCAAAAGTACTTTTTCAAAAGCTTGGCCAAACACAAATTACTACTCAACTATTGACAAAATTGTTTCTCAAATGAGTTGGCCAAACACAAACTGCTTTTCCTCAAAAGTACTTTTAAAAAAAGTACTTTTGAACAAAAGCACTTCTGAAATAAGCAGTTTCCAGAAGCTTGGCCAAACAGGCTCTTAGTCATTTTACTTAGTGCCTAAAAACCTCTGTAAATAGGTAGATAGCTTATTTTATTCCTTAGTCTATTTGAATGATGAATTAACATTGTAAAGAGGGATCTCTTTGGGTTTATGAAAAACCAACTTTTGTTTGGGATTTGTGTGCTTCTAGTGGATTCTAGTTGGACAACGACCCCGCCCCAACCATTCTACTTGCGAGTCCTAGTTGGCTCGAGGGTAGTTGCCTAGCGTAGGTGTTCTTGACATTCTCTCGGGGTGTAACGGAACTAGTTCTCCGTTGCTACTTGAGATTATTGATCGAGTTACGTCTCATTCTCTGTCTTTTACTTTTTCCGCGTTTGATTCTTATCAGTTTGGTATCAGAGCAAGGCTCGGGTCTCGTTTCTACGAAGCCTCGACCCTTGATTCCTCGCGCCTAGGTTAGTTTCTTTAGATTTCTTGTTGTTGAAGTTATTGAAAGAAGAAAATTACAAAAAAATAGAAAAAATCAAAAATACAAAAATTGGTGTAACTTTTTGGTGTGTTCGATTTTTGTTGTGGGTATTATAGATTCTTAATCCTTGTTGAAAACCCGACGTTTGGGTACCAAAATCGTTTGGATTGGATTGGATTGAAAAATTGAAACCCCAAATATTGTTAAGCCCTCCCAAACCCTTGTTCTTGATGAATTTGATTGATTCTTGGGTTGTGTGATTGTGGGGTTTTGGAATTGAGTACCGGGGTTTGATCTCCATTGAAAAATGAACAAATTGAAATAAGTTTCGTGTAATTCGGAGTTCGGTAACATTGTTTTGGAAGAATCGAAACCCACCTTTGAACCTTGAAACCTTTGTTGAAACCCCCAACTTGAAAACTTTGAATCTCGATTGAACCTTGGTTGTTGGTTGTTTGGGTGTGAAATTGATTGGGGTTTGAAGGTTGCATCAACATTCAACTTTGGGTACCTTGAATTTTGGTAAAACACGTTGGAATCGGCCTAGAAAGTGGATTGAAATCGAAGCACGGAGTAGAAAAACCCAGGTGTTCTTCGTCCGGGCGCTCCACCTCAACCTTGGGCACCCCGCCTGACTTCCTCTTGGCCCAGGCGCTCCGCCTACCCAACCCCACAGCACCATTTTTCCAGGCGCTCCGCCCCACTCTTTGGGCGCTCCGCCTGACCCCTGAAGGGTAAGATTTGGGTAGTTTCTTCTAGGTTTGCTTGTTTCTTTGTTGCCTAACCTCTTATTAGTGTTAATCTAAGTAACTTTCCTACTTAATTAGCACTAATCCTTTATTTCTATTAGGTCATTCATGCCTTAGTTGGAGAGTAGAACTCCAAGAAGATCCGTAGAATCCTTTGACTCAAGTCCTTACTTTAAAGTGCTTATCGTACATCGAGTCATGTTAACTCCACTCACCCCGGAGTACACTTGACTTGTGAGTTGAATTGATTGAGTTGAGGATTGTTGTCCAACTACTTGAAGCTTTTAGGACTCAAGTCTGAGTGAAATATCCACCACCACTAAACGAGTGGCCCGAGTGCTATACACGTGAGGGTGTGTGTGAGGAGTTTTCACTAACGTTTGCTCTTCTTGTAAGTACAATGGCTAACGAAAGTCAAGATTTTATCAAGGATGCCTTGGCTAATCTTCTTGCCAAGATGGATATCATGGGCCAAAAGATTGAAAATCTTGAGAAGGTGACCACAAGTCTCCAAGTTGAGGCCATTGAGAGGACGACCCCGAGTGTCCAAATTGAATCCGGAGAAGGCACAAGTCATAGCACTCCTATGACTCCCGGACACTTTATCGAGGTAACCAAGAGATATGAACAAAAGAAAGTTGAAGCTCTTCAAGAGTGTATGTTGGGCAATACCCAACCCGTGGGCAATTCCCAAGGAAATGTCCCACTTCGAAGACCCGTTAGATTTGTCCCACCTCTTGAGCAAGTTGTTGAGGCTCAAGAAGAGGAGGAGGCCGAGTATGGTGATAAGGCTTATGGCTATGATGATCTTTATCATCCTAGGATGCAAATGAATTGGGGTCGAAATGTGGATAGGGGTAGAGGCCGAGGTCGAGGGCCACCCATAGGATATGTTGGAGGGAATCCTAGAAGGGATTATGGTGTGTATGGTGACCCTTATGGAGGCCAACCGGAGCCATACCATGGAGGTTGTGATCTTAACAATCTTAATAGTGTGAAGCTTAATCTTCCAATCTTTAAAGGGAATTGTGATCCGGAGGCACATATTGAATGGGTACTAGTCATGGAGAGGGTGTTTGACACAAATGAGATGACTGATGAGAAGAAAGGTACTTATGCTGTTTCATCCTTTGAGACTTATGCTTCTACTTGGAGGGAGTCGACAAAGAGGACAAGAAGGAGAGCGGGTGTGCATGTGAATGTGACTTGGAATGAGTTGAAGGACCTCATGAATACCAAGTATGTGAATCCTAGGTATCGTCAAGAGCAACTTAAGAAGCTTTATGATCTAAAACAAGGTGTCAAGATGGTTCATCAGTACTATGATGAGTTTGAAAAGACCCGGATGACATTGGATAAACCGAGGAGGAAGAGCAAGCCATGATCCGTTTCAAAAATGGCTTGAGCTATGGTATAGCTTCTCAATTGAGGTTGCATTCTTATCCTTCACTACAAGATCTATTGGAAGCCGCTATTGAAGCCGAGCAATGGCTTAATGGAGAAAAGTCCAACCGTTACAAGAGTAGTAATCCTACTCCGTTGAGCCAACCAAAGGAATGAAGAATCCAAATGCAAACTTCTCAAGTGCAAGTGGTGCAAGTGCTAGCAAAGAAGTGAAGAGAACATATGAGAAGTCTACACCACCATTGGGAGGTAATTCTAAAACTTACTTGAGCAATGCTACTTCTACTTCTACTCAATGCTATAAGTGTAAGGGGTATGGACATATTGCTAAAGATTGTCCTACAAAAAGAACCATGGTTGTGGTAGGCAATTTGGTGTATGAGCAAGATAGTGAGCCCGAAAATGAGGAGGATGAGGAGATTGCTTGTGAAGAGGGTATAGAGGAAGGAGATGATCCTCAAATGTTCTTGGTGGTTAGGAGGTGTTTGAGTACCATTCTCATGGAAGAGGAGGTGGAGAATGATCAAAGGGAAAACCTCTTTCATGCTAGATGCCGAGTCATGGGTGTAGTTTGCTCCATGATTATTGACTCGGGAAGTTGTGCCAACATAGTGAGCCAAACATTGATTTCCCAATTGAAGTTACCCACCTTGAAACAACACAACCCATAACGATTACAATGGCTAAGTGAGTGTGGGGAGTTGAAGGTGGTGGAGCGAGCATTGATTGAGTTTGGCATGGGAAGCTATAAAGACAAAATCTTGTTTGATGTTGTCCCAATGCAAGCATGCCATCTCTTATTTGGGAGACCATGGCAACATGATAGATGTGTGGTGCACGATGGCCGGACCAATTTATATACGGTCAAGAATGATGGTAGGAAGTATGTGCTTAAAGCTTTGACTCCAAGGCAAGTAAGGGAAGACTACAAGCGAATGAGGGAGTTAAGGGAAGCGGCTAAAGCAAAGTCACCCATTGTACTTGAACCCGAGGCAAACAATCTTGTTGTCTTGCCATTGCATGATGAAAATGAGAGTCACTCCACTTCAAATGAGAGAGAAAAGATAGAGAGAAGTGAGGGAGTGATCGGTGACAATCTAAGAGAGGAAAAAGGAGAGGATTTGAGGAGTGATGTGAGTGGATTGTCACCCCAAACTACACTTGACCATGAGGTAAAATTGAGAGAGAAGAGAGGTGAGGAAAGGAAAATTGAGAGTGAGAGCACCCATTGATCTAACAATTCTTCATCTTCTACTTTTTCTTGTGTAAGCTCTTGTGTAGGTACAAATGAAGACAAGCAATTGGAGCCTCAACCATGTGCTTGGAAGGAAAGACAAGAGGAGGAAAATTCTCAATGTGAGATTCATGAAGAAGGAGTCGCACATGACACTTCAAGCCTTGTGAGTGATCAAGGGAGAACTACAAATGTAAGTGTTTCTCCACCTTTTCATGAACCTACTAGCTATTTGTCTTGTGATGCCTCAACACTAGTTGGTGCTTGTGTTGCATCTAGTGAATATGCCACTACTGAAGAGTCTAAAAGTCAACTTGTGTGTGCTTGTGTAACATTAGTTGAGAGCCTTCCTAAGCCACATCATGATGTGAGCTCATTGTTCAATGAATCTCTCACTAGTGTAGACTTGATAGTTGACAATGATTGTGACCTTTGCTATGACAAACCACCAATCTTTGATAAAGGGGTAGATGAGATAGTTGATCATACCCCTGTTGATATGCTTCTAGTTGGTGGGTCTATGTGTTGTGGTGAGGATGATAGTGCCCTTGAGGAGTCCAACTTGCATGAATTGGACAAAGTTGTCTATGATGACTCCTCAAGTGAACCTAGTCTTGATAACTTGTCTATGCTTGATCATGATGTTGAGATGCATGTTTTTACTAATCCCTTGTTTGAACGCATTCTCATTAATGGTAAGGACTTGTATCGGACTAGGGTGGTTAGTCAAATGGAAACCCCATGGTGTGAAGGGTTTGATCTCTTAGGCAACCCATTGTGTAAGGATTTGAATGAGCTAAATGACTCTTTGAGTGACCCTACTATTGCTTGTTTGGGTTATGATGAAGAAGAGGCCATTATCAATACCTTTCTTGATAGTTTGTCTTTTGAGACGGGTTGCTTAAGTGATGAAATGGGAGGTGAAAGGGAATCCCTTGGTGTGAGTAAGTGTGCTCTAAAGAAGGGGAGTGGAGTACTTGATGTTACTTGGATATTGGGTTATTTGACTACCTCCACTCCACATGTTGATCACACTTTGAGGAGGGATTGGTTTGTTGATCTTGAGTTTAAGGTTCAAGGGGATTTTGATAGCTTGATCTTGTATTTTCCATATCCCCATGACCTATCTGATCACTATTGTGTTGAGTGCATGATGAACTTTAACCAAGCACTTATTGCTCTCTTTGGAGATTTGGTATTTGTACTTGACATTGATGCTTGGTTATATCACAAGAGTGTGTTTTCCACACTTCTTACACTAACCTACCTTCAAGGTAGGAAATCTTGTGTTTGCTTGTCGTTGCTTGTAGGTTCTAAGCTCCAAGTTAAGGCAAAGGAGATCTTGGAAGAAACCTATGTCAAAGTGACGATCATGGGTTGCAAAGGAGAAGAGCTTTAGGCACCCCGAAGAGATGCTTCCATGGACATGGATGCAATGATTTCGAGGACGAAATCGTCTCAAAAAGGGGAGGATGATGAGACCCAAACGAGCCAAGACACCGTTCCAACACGTATCAAGCTTGGAAGAAGCAACTGACTAGAAGTCAAGAGCATTGGAGGTGAATTTATGTCGTTCCGGGTGATCAAAGCGCAAGAGGAGAAAGCCAGGAATCCAGGCGCCCCGCCTAGGAACCAAAGTGGCCAGGCGCTCCGCCCACCCAGGGAGCTTGGGCGCCCCGCCCAAGCTTGGGCGCCCCGCCCAAAATGCTGAGACACGGGATTTTAAGTGTGTTTTGTCTATTTTGACCCTACGTGGTCTTTTATCCTAAAGCCTAGTGTGTTGGCTATTTAGTCATTTTTCTTAGTGCCTAAAAACCTCTATAAATATGTAGATAGCTTATTTTATTCATTAGTCTATTTTGAATGATGAATTAACATTGTAAAGAGGGATCTCTTTGGGTTTATGAAAAACCAACCTTTGTTTGGGATTTGTGTGCTTCTAGTGGATTCTAGTTGGACAACGACCCCGCCCCGACCATTCTACTTGCGAGTCCTAGTTGGCTCGAGGGTAGTTGCCTAGCGTAGGTGTTCTTGACATTCTCTCGGGGTGTAACGGAACGAGTTCTCCGTTGCTACTTGAGATTATTGATCGAGTTACGTCTCGTTCTCTATCTTTCACTTTTTCCGCGTTTGATTCTTATCACTTTGGCTTATGCTATTCAGAATTTTTTGCAAGTTTTTGAGGACATGTTCCCGGAAGTTATGCCTAGTGGTCTTCGTCCTTTGAGGGAGATTGAGCACCAAATTGATTTTGTCCCAGGTCCCTGATCCCAAATAAGGCAGTCTATAGGAGCAATCTCGAAGATACAAAAGAGTTGCAAAAGCAAGTCGATGAGTTGCTCAACAAAGGCTTGGTTCGTACAAGTTTGAGTTCGTGTGTTGTACCAGTGATTCCTGTGCCAAAGAAGGACGGAATATGGAGGATGTGTGGTGATTGTCGTGCGGACAACAAGATAATGGTAAAGTATTGTCATCCCATTCCTAGACTTGATGACATGCTTTATGAATTGAGTGGTTCTAGTGTCTTTTCTAAGATAGATCTTAGGTCCGGCTACCACCAAATCCAAATACAACTGGTTGATGAGTGGAAAATTGCATTCAAGACTAAGTTTGGTCTCTATGAATGATTGGTGATGCCCTTTGGACTCTCCAAGGCACCTAGCACTTTTATGAGGTTAATGAACCATGTCTTGAAACTGTTTATCAACAAATTTGTGGTTGTTTATTTTGATGACATCTTAATATATAGCAAGTCAATAGATGATCATGTTGTCCACTTGAGGCATGTCCTTGAGGTGCTAAGAGTAGAGAAGCTCTATGCAAACTTCAAGAAGTGTGCCTTTTGTGTTGAAAAGATTGTCTTTCTTTGTTTTGTTGTTAGTGCCAATGGTATAGAGGTTGATGTGTCCAGAGTTGAAGCCATTAGAGATTGGCCTACTCCTACTATCGTTTCTCATGTGAGGAGTTTCCATGGCCTTGCTAGTTTCTATAGGTGATTTGTGAAGGACTTTAGCACCATTGCTGCACCACTCACGAGTTGGTGAAGAGAGACAAACCATTTGCTTGGGGAGAGCCTCAAGAGAAGGCTTTCCAGGAATTGAAAAGCAGGTTTAGTACTGCCCCTTTGTTGCAATTGCCCGACTTTGGAAAGGCATTATAGGTTTTAAGTGATGCCTCGAGGGTTGGTATTGGAAGTGTTCTCATGCAAGATCGGAAACCCATTGCCTAATTTAGTGAAAAGTTGAAGGGTGCGACCCTGAATTACTCTATGTATGACAAGGAGTTGTGTGCCCTACTGAGAGCTCAAGCTTATGGGAAACATTATCTTTGGCCTAGGGAATTTGTGATTCAGAGTGATCATGAGTCACTCAAACATCATAGGGGCCAAGAGAAGTTGAACAAGTGGCATGCCAAGTGGGTAGAGTTTATTGAGAGTTTCTCTTATGTAATTCATTACAAAAAGGGAATGGAGAATGTTGTAGCCGATGCACTTTCTAGAAAGTTTTCTCTAGCTACCACTCTTTCTTCTATGCTTATGGGTTTTGAGAGAATTAAATTGATGTATGAACATGACCCAAAGCTAAAAAAACATTCATGATGCTCTAGTGATAAGGGAAATGGTGGAGAAGTACCAATGGGTAGATGGCTACATCTTCAAGAATGGGAGTGTGTGTGTACCCGAGTCCTCATGGAGAGAATTGCTAGTATGGGTCACTTTGGGGTGGACAAGACTTTAGAAATACTCAAAGAGCAATTTCATTGGCCTTAAATGAGGGCTCTTATTGAATGCTTTTGCAATGCTTGTTTAGATTGCCAGATGGCTAAGTCTAGGTCAAACACCCACGACTTGTACATTCCCTTGCCCGTACCTGCTAGTCTGTTGGATGATATTTCAGGATTTTTTTTATGGGATTACCACCGGCAAGGGGAGGACACGATAGCATTGATATTGTCGTTGATGGGTTCTCCAAAATGGCACACTTCATTTCGTGCAAAAAGAGTCATGATGCACAACATGTAGCTTCTTTGTTCATTGATAATGTGTTAAAGTTGCATAGGGTACATATGTGAAAAAATACGCCACCTATTGTTACGAGGATATGAGTCCAGCTGGCGAGACTAGACTTATCCTACAAGTCACTGGGAATTGAGGATATACGCTCGCTCCTAGAATCAACGACCATTTAGGCGGTTTGGTTCACAGGGTGCAGGGCATACATCTCGCCGCCTAGGGGTTACAGTCTCCTAGTTAGGGTTTAGTATACCACCGATGTGAGTTGTAGACCCATGGCCTTATTAGTATTTTTATTTTACCTTATTTAGGGTTGTGTATCACTACTAAAAATACCCCTCCTTACATTGTATTGTAAACAAGACACAAGAGACACAATTTGCCACCGAATTCGGCTACTCTCAAGGAACAAGAATTACTTTTCTTTCTCTATTATTTCCTGCTTAATTACTTTACTCTCATCGTATTTACTTACTTTTTTCATCATAATTTACCATATTTCTTGTGACCTAATTTAGGCATAAATAGTTTGGTGCCCATCGTGGGGCCGAGGCAATTATAGGTATCCTACGAAGGAAAAGGCACAGTCATGATAAGTTGCAATACCGCCATATGATACATCGATAATGAGATCCAACGGATAATCCATGACTCGATCAGTATGACTGAACTTGTGAACTACTATCTAAGATCAAAATCCAGTTATCCATCATCAAGGTCAAGGTCGTACTAGCGTATTGACCTTCATCAAGAAGCACAGTAGGCAGATAAAAGACCCATCAACACGATCTTCGGGGGCACTAGGGTCAAAAGCAATGAGATCAAAGCCATCATAGTCTGTGAGGCTCACAAGTAAATAGCCAAAAGCCATGCCTTAACACCATCGAGTTCGATGATGCAGATTTGCAGCGAGCCAACCACCCTCACGATGATGCCTTATTAATTACTCTGCAGGTACATGATGCTCGAGTCAAGCATGTGTTGGTGGATCTCGACAGTGTAGTCAATATCATTCACTGGAAGGTTGTCTGTCAACTGGAGATGCAGAGTCGAGAAATCCCTACCCCGTATACCATAACCAGCTTTAACAGTTCCAGTAAGAAGTCTGTGGGAGAAATCCTCTTCCAGGTACACCTGCTAGGAGCAGCGCGGTTGACATCTTTCCAAGTAATGACATGCGACCTCTCGTATAACATTATCGTTGGGAGACCCTGGATTCACGAAGTACACGATATGCCGTCTACACTTCACCAGGTCCTCAAGTACCCGACTCCTTGGGGGTGAAAGAAATTCAGGTGGAACAAAAGTTATCTCGGAGCTATTACATGACTGCAGTGATCGATGCCACCAGGAAAGAGACCAAAAATCAGAAGAGGAAATTGGACAAGTTGCTTGGGCCCAATCTGGTCACTAGCGTACTCTTAAAACACGGGGTCTATCAGGTAAGTAGATCCTGCGAACCAACTATCTTGCCCTCCGACCTGAATGAAAAAGATCGGCTGACTAAAGCTACAGTTGACGACCTTGATCCAGTAATCTTCGACGAAGAAGTTCTAGACAAAAAATTTTACGTAGGGGCCAAGCTCTGGACCAAAGCAAAACAAGAGTATGCTAACTTCCTGTGCGCTCAGTCGGGCAACTTCACCTGGACACACACTGACATGCTAGGAAGATCAACTAGTGTTATCACACATAATCTAAACGTCGATCCCAACTTCAAGCCAATCAAGCAGAAGAAACGATCGATAAGCCATGAAAAGGGGCTGGCGGTTCATGAGGAAGTCGAGCAACTACTCAATAATGGTTCCATTCGTAAGGTTCAATACCCCGACTGGCTATCAAACACTATAGCGGTTTCCAAGAAGAATGGCAAGTTGAGGATGTGCATTGACTTCACAGATCTGAATAAAGTATGCCCAAAGTATTCCTCCCACTGCCTAACATCGATCAACTCATCGATTCAATGGCAGGGCATGAGACCTTGAATTTTTTAGATGCATAATCAGGATACAATCAGATCCTCACGAACCCAGATGATCAAGAAAAGACTTCTTTCATCATGGATAGGGGGAGTGATGCCATTCGGATTGAAAAACGCAGGAGCAACTTATGAAAGATTCGTGAACCTGATGTTCAAGAAGAAGATTGACAAGATCATGGAATTTAACATCGACGACATGCTAGTAAAGTTAGAATTTTCCAAAGATCACATTGGCCATCTAAAGATAGCGTTTGATATCCTGGACAAGTTTGGAATGAACCTCAACCCCGAGAAGTGTACCTTTGGCGTATTCTCCGGGATGTTCCTTGGGTTCATTCATAGAAGCGAACCCGGTGAAGATAGAAGCAATCGAGGTAATACTAGAGGTCCTGAAGAGTAAAGTGGAAGTAAAAAGGCTCAATGGTCGAATCGCAGCACTCAACCAGTTCATCTCGCGGTCATCAGAGAAGTGTCATGAATTTTTCAATGTCCTGAAAAAGAATAAAAGCTTTGAATGGACGGAGCAATGCAGCAAGGCGCTAAAAGAGCTAAAACATTATTTGGCAAATCCACCGTTGCTTACCAAGCCACGCGAGGAAAAATCATTATTGTTGTACCTAGCAGTGTCTGAAGTCGCCGTTAGCACCGTCCTGGTATGCGAAGAGAAGGGGGTGCAGTCACCAATGTATCATGTCAGCAAGCCTCTCCTAGACAAGAAGCAAGGTATCAACATCTAGAGAAGCTCACACTTGCCTTAGTCATGGTAGCGCGGAAGCTGCATCCGTACATTCAGAGTCAGACCATTGTCGTTGTTTCATCTTTTTCATTATGGACCATACTGCACAAACCCAAATTGTAAGGTAGGTTGTATGGGCTGCCGAGGTCGGCGAGTATGATATCATTTATCAGCCAAGAACGGCCATCAAGTCTCAAGTTCTTGCTGACTTTGTCAGCGACTTCAGCGCTGACATAATGCCAAAGGCTGAGGAAGAACACAAGATGATAGAAGGCGTTACCCCCAGGGAATGGGTGATCCACACTGACGGTGCCGCAAATGTAAAACGGGTCAGGCTTGGTTTAGTGATCGAGTCCCCAACGAAGAAGGTGTTCAGGAAAGCTTTCAGCTGCTCCCAGATGACAAACAACGAAGCAGAATATGAAGCTGTAATTCAAGCCCTAGAATTAGCTTACATATTAGGGGCGAGGAAGGTCAGCATCAACTGCGATTCTCAGCTCGTGGTGAACCAAGCCAAAGACACCCGCATGCAAGAGTACCTGGCCAGAGTAGAGAAATGTCTGAAGAATTTTCAAAAATTGAGGATTAATCAAATACCAAGAGAAGAAAATGCAGAGGTTGATGCCCTAGCAAGCCTAGCGGCCACTGCAGAATTAAACACAGATAGCCCGGTTTCTACCATTGAGTTAACTTACGCAGATGTCAAGCACCGCAAAGTTAATCCTGTAGGGTCATCATGGGACTTGTGGCACCCGATCATTGAATATCTCAACAAGGGAACGCTCCCGGCAGACAGGAAGGAGAGCAAAAGGCTAAGATCTCTAGCAGCTCGCTACGTCTTGATCAGTAGAGAGTTGTACCGGTGAATATCTAGTTGACCTTTGGCTAAATATTTGGGTCCTTCTCAGGTGGATTACGCACTAAGATAAATCCACGAAGGACAATGCGAAAATCTTTCAGGCAGGCGGTCTTTAGCTCAAAAGTTAATCAAGGCAGGCTATTTTTGGCCTCGAATGGAAGACGACGCGAGAAAATTCGCCCGGGCATGTGATAGTTGGCAAAGGTTCTCCCATGTACTACATCTGCTGGCGGAGTTATTACATTAAGTGATAGCCCCATGGCCTTTCATGAAATGGGGGATGGACATAGTAGGGACCATGTCTAAAGCGCCCGGTAGTGTCAAGTTCGTTCTTATCATGACAGACTATTTTACCAAATGAGTCGAGGCGGTCACATATGCCTGAATTCGAGAGCAGGAAGTCGGAGTTTATTTGGAAAAACATTATATGCCGATTTTGGATTCCAGTAGAAATCACATGCGATAACGTTCCCCAATTCATAGGCAACAAGATCACTGGTTTTCTGAAAGATGGGGAAATCAAGAGGATAACCTCCACTCCTCACCACACTTCAGCCAATGGCCAAGCCGAATCCTTAACAAGATGATAGTAGAGAATCTGAAGAATCGCTTCAACAAGGTTAAGGGAAGATGGCCCGAAGAACTGTCGTAGCCCTATGGGCCTACCGAACTACATCCAAAGCCAGCACCGGAGAAACACCATTTTTGCTGACGTACGGAATGGAAGCTATGATTCTTTTAGAAATTGGAGAGTCCAGTTTAAGGTGGACATTCACCGAAGAGGAGTCCAACGACGAAGCCCTGAAAGCCTCCCTTGACCTCTTGGGCGAATGGCAGGAGATAGCAGCCATTCGCCTTGTTGCCCAGAAGCAGCGAATAGAGCAATATTAAATGCAAGGGCAAATCCACAGTCCTTCAACATCGGGGACCTAGTTCTTCGCAAAGTTACTTAGAACACCAAGCAGGCCGGAGCAGGAAAGCTCGCTCCGAATTGGGAAGGACCGTACAAAGTGCGGGGTATCGCTAGAAAAGGTGCGTACGTTCTTGAAGGCATGGAGGCGATTTCCATTACAAATAACTAGAATATTACATGGCTAAAAAAGTACTACTCCTGAAAGGCTGAATAAGCCTAAATACTCGAGACGTGTATTTTTCTTTTTTCTGGTCTTCTCAAAATTATTTACAACGGGCTCTCAGCCCCGCTCTTTATTTTACAACGGGCATTTTGCCATGTTCCTTATTTCACATGGCTCCAAGCCGTGTCAATAATACTACTTTTCCAACTAGTCAGTTTTGTCCAATTATTTAGATCCATTTACGATAAAACTATTCATAGTACCGGCCAGACCTAAGCTGAAGTAATACACTCACTTTCCGCTACAAGAAAGTAGAGTACACTACTAGCTTAGAGTTAGACCACGTCTAACTAGCCACCAGGCATTAATCGAGGATTGAACTCGCTAAATCAACAATTGCACCGACACACTGATTGGGACGCCTGTGTGCGTGATGCTCGAAAGTCTTAAATACTTGAGTAACTAAGCGAAGACGTTCTGTCTTAGAATGCAAAAGGACCATTACCACATGGGCTAAAGTTCTCCCATTATGGGCGCAAACAACCATCTGCTACGGATGCAACCTAGCCGCCTTTTATCAATTCACAACGGAGCTAGGTAATTGCTCAAGGCAGACACACTGACAGAAATTCTTAAACAATAAGAACAGTCAGGATGACTGGAAGCCATCTAATATCTAGTTGCACAAACATACTGCTTGAACATATATTATGAAACGCGTAATAACACAAGTACGTATGAAATATTGATTAATATTCATTTCATTAATAACAAAAAGACCGTAGGCTCACAATATACATTTAGTCATTTGTGAATATAACTTTTGTTTATAACAATTTGATGCGGGGCAAATTGAGCCAAAGCGCCATTCATTAAGAACCAAGCTTGAGAGCATAAAGAGGACTAGTCAAGGGCTCCGGAGGAGGATTCGAGAGTGATTTGAAGTCATGAAATCGAGCGCCATGGGGGGAGGACCGACTACAGACTAAGAAGGAATACCTAGAGTCCATTTTGAGACGTCTCCACACCTCCCAGGAAGAGGCGGATCGCCCACTCCACTAGGCGGACCGCCTACTTGAATATCAGCTCTCAGGATTCTTGGCCGCCCACTTTTCAGGCGGACCGCTCACTCTGCTCCACTGATGCAGAGGCGGACCACCCAGTACTGAGGTGGGGCGCCTGTTTCCCTCTACTTAGATTTAGGCAGGGCGCCTGTTTCTCTAAGCGGGGCGCCTAGTTCCGGGAAGTTTCAAGAGTTTTTTTTGTTGGTGTAATTCCTAATTTCATCCTAAGTGTTTTTATTGTATGAACTCTACTTAGGGCTTTTAGTCATTTCCCAAATATGTAAGGGAGCACTATATAAGCTCCCCTTAGCTATTTCATTTCATTAGTCTAGTTTGAGTATAGGGTTGAGAGAAAGAACATAGAGAGGCTTGGCCTTCGTGTTTGGAGCATGATGCTCATGTATCCCCTACGACTTGGGAACCCAAGGATTGCATCCTAGTATGAATTCGGGATTGGGTTCAAGTTTCTCTTCTCTCTTTTGAATTCAATCCACTTATGTGAGTTTGATTCATTTCTGTCTTCATAATTCTTGCCTCCCCAATCTTTATTTCTTGTTATCCCCTTTAATTTCTCCCGCTCATATAGATAATTCATTCCGCGTAGTTTACCCTACATCACAATTGCAGAAAAAAAAAAAGGAAAGGAAAGACTAAAAACTGCAAGTTCCTCTGAATTTGCGCCCTCGGAGATCCTTCGTCTGGATTGTAGCTTTTGTATCGAAGTTTCTCCTAGGATTCAAAGGCGAAATTCCAACCTAATAACCCAGGCAACGACATCATTTCGACGCTGCACCGAGGGGGGAGGAAAATCAGTCCAACTGAGGAATCTCTCAGTAGAATGGTAGAGGCAGCAGAACAGGCACCGAAGCCATCATTTGGAAGCTAATGCAAACTCCAAAATCAAGGAACAGGCTAAAGCTATATAGCCACCTTGAACGTTGTTGGTATGGAGAATGCTTTCGAGTGTCAACCGCTCAAAGAAGGAGAGGATATCCCAGGATGTGCTCCTCGTGCAAGAAGAGCTGCTGCGGGGTATGTTCCCAAGCAATTAGGAGATGAGCAAACTACATGAAGCCCGAATGGCAACAATTAGGAGATGAGCAAACTACATGAAGCCCGAATGGGATGTCATTCCTCTGTTGCCAGGCACCACATGACAAGAAGAATATCACAACAAATCACCATGTGTGAAGATGGAACGCGTCAGAATTGATACGTCTACCACAATGAAGATCTTCCGAAGAACATCACCATTAAAGTTCCGGCCGTGCATCATGTCTCGGGGGACTTCTTTCCTTCCCCCACAGGGGCGCTCCGCCTACTGCTGTTTCTTGCAGCTTTCAACAACGGGTTTTGCCCCTTTTCACCCAATTTTTCCAACGTTTTCAGCTTGGTTTTCAAATCTAAAGGTACCAAAAGATAATTCCAATGAATCTAAACAATCCCCAATAGTTTTTAAACCCAAACAAACAACAACAAGTTGGATTTTTGATTTTGAAGCAAATTTCTATGGTTTTCAAAAATTGGGATTTGAATCTTCAAATTTTGATTCACAACACCAAATCATGATTTTGTGGTATAAAAAGAACGGGGATACGACATAGAACAATCCCCAATAATTTTCAATAAACGGAGAATCAAATCCAACAAGTTCTATGAATTTTTTTGAAGTTTTCATGTTTTTCAATTTTTTTTCTTCTTTTTCTTTTCTTCAAGAAAAACTATAACTAAGAGATAAAGGCATGATGGACAGGACGAAGGTTTGTAAGAAAAAAACCTAGCCGTGCTCTGATGCGAAATAATGCAATGTAAACTGCAGAAGCCAATAAAATAGATGGGAAAGCAAGTAAAACACAATAACAAGAAATTCCAAGATAGGAATAACAGAAATAGAAGAAAGTATGAATCAAACTCACATATGTAGATTGATTCCAAGGGAGAAATAGAGACTTGAACAACTCAAGGAATCATACTAGGATGATCTCCATGGATTCCAAGTTTAAGAGATACATGAAGCTTCTAGCTTCTCTAAAGAAGGCAATGCCTCTCTTTCCTTTCTTCTCTATTCAAGACTAATCCAAAATTAACTAATCAAATAAATGACCTAAGAGAGGTATTTATAGTCTCCCTTAACATGTTTGTGAAAGGTCTATAAGCTCAGAAGAGAGGCAAAAATAATAAAGGCCATGTAGGGGCTAAAAGAGGAATTACACTAAAAACTAGCAAAATACCGTAATGCT
Organism: Petunia axillaris subsp. axillaris; assembly: GCA_029990575.1. Classification (NCBI taxonomy): domain Eukaryota; kingdom Viridiplantae; phylum Streptophyta; class Magnoliopsida; order Solanales; family Solanaceae; genus Petunia; species Petunia axillaris. The sequence continues at coordinate 1,251,917 of JARKNS010000001.1, read as the reverse complement.
GCCAACAGGAGTAGGCGGTCTGCCAACCCTACTAGGTGGTCCACCCCTTCTTGAAATCCTGAGGGTGCTTGAGCAAGTAGGCGGTCCGCCCATTGGAGATTGAGATAGTTGGTTATCCAATACTTAGCCAAATTTCGAGCCTTCTTGAAGTAGGCAGTCCGCCCATCCTAGTACGCGGTGCGCCTCATCCTGGGACATGTGGAGGATGCTCAAAAATAGCTCGGGGCGCTCCTCCTTGGTGCCTAAGCGGTCCTCCCTCGATGGTGCTCAAGCGCTTGATCTTCAAATCTCTCTGGAATTCTCCTCTGAAGCTCTCCTCTGAAGCTCTTGACTTTGAATCCCTCGTGCTCTTCAAGCTTAGATCTTGATGGATGGGATCTAAGCCCAAAATATATTGCATCAGGACACGACCATGGATAGAAAAGCGTGGAGGTCAACGATTAAGGTAAAAGGCTAGATAGTAGTCAGGAAATTCTTCTCTTATTAGCAGTAGTATTATTCCTGTATAGACTGTTCCTATATTAGTCTTCGTCTTTATATCTATTCGTGGTAGCTATTTATTTTCTTCTCTATAATCTATTGTCATTTGTTTCTTTATTTCATCTTCTTTTTTATAATATTTTTCTTTAGCCGAGAGCCTATCGCAATAACATTAGATATGTTGTTGTTGTAGTAGTAGTAATTTGAAACAACTTACCTCAGTAACACGTAATTGGTAAAGTGGTTGTTGTTGAGCATGTTTTCTTTGATTGAGCTTTCCAAATTATATGTGGCCAATATATTTCTTAGATGATATGTGTATTACTAGTACAAATAAAATAAAGTAAAAAAATGTTCAAGTGAAAAATATTTCTTGTCTTTGTCAGTGTGAAGTATGATAGATTTTTTTTAACTTAAAGTGAAATTAAAACATAATAAGCATGAATTTATTGAAGTGAATGTATATAAAAAATTTACACATCTCAATATGAAATGTAATTAGTTTACTTTGATGAACATATATATCTAAAACGATAAGGGTTTAAACTAGAGAACGAGACATGTAGAAGATTCTTTTGGTTTTGTGCATTTCATGCTCTACTTTGTATTCACAGAGAGTTTCTGAAGTATCCAAAAATGCAATATATAGGGAAGGAAGAAGATAATAACAATAATAGTACATGAAAGAAATTTGACCAAAAATACTAAAACATAACTTATTATCTAAACATCAAAATTTCGTAGAATAGAAATATAGATGGATAGAATTTATCTGAGATGAGAAATTTTTCTAATTAAAAAAAAAAAAAAAAAAGAAGTCATGCTATGCTAAGAATCACATAACTAAATATCTATACAATACTAAAAATAAAAAAAAAAAAGAATCAATTATGCGAAAACAATTTAAAGCAATTGATTACAAATATTATCAAATTCACATGTAGGTAATCGAATAATTAATCGACTCCACATGATTCAATACTTTTAGATTCAAGAAAATATAAGTTTCATTCGCTTTACTTTTTGCTCACGACCATCAGTGAAAGTAAAGAGTCGGTACATATCTAATGCATGTATATTTTATTAATGTCGAGTAGAGAGATTGAATTTTTTTTAATGATGATGAACAAACAATAAATTAATTTATAATGTAAGAAATAAAAGTTTTATTTTAATTTAATTTGAGTTATTATTAAAATTATATTTATTTTAGTTATAATTTATTCTAATTTGTTTTGAATCATACTATACTTTTAGGTTGTTTATATCACACGTAGTATCATGATAATATTAGTTTTTCCTAAAAGTTATTCAATGATTATAAGATTTTTACATATATTCCTATAATTGGTTATATTTCATTGTAAAATATGATAGATGATTGAGATTTCTTAAAATAATATGACAATATTAGTTATTATTATCCGCGGACGGATACAAAGACTAATAACCATTCAAAATATATTAGAAAAAACAAAAATTTTTGTTATTTAATTGATATGAGTAGAGCTGGTAAAGTGGTTAAATAAAGTGAGTATCCATCCAATTAGGCCCACTTAAAATGGGCTGGATATTGAGTTACTTTTTACCTGATCAAAATGGATATTACTCATTTTATCCATTAAGTTAAATGGATAAAACCAGAATACCTGTTTTACCCATCTGTCTGCTACAACTTTCTATTCATAAACCCTAGTCTTTCAATTTTATCCATTTTACCTATTGTTTGCAAAGAAATTTCAAAATTCAGTGGCTAAACACATTCGCACTTAAATAAACACAGATTTAAATTTCTCAGTGTGTTAAATTTCAAAATTCAGTGGGTGAACTTCACAGATTCTATTAAGCATTTCTTAGTGAATTTCCCTTCAAGGTGAGTATTTTTCGATCCATGTCTTAAATTTTGTATGTTTCGTTAGTGTTAATGGTGCAGATAAAGTGTTTGATAAAAGTTTTAAACGAATTTTTGTTATATGAATGATACAATATAAATTGGGATTAAATCCCAACCATCAAGAATCAAGCTTCAAGGATGCAAGAGATGCAAGGTCAAGAGCTTCGGAGGAGAGTTCGGAAATGACTTTAAGATCATGCATTTGAGCACTATAGAAGGAGGACCGCCTATGCACCAAGGAGGAGCGCCTCAACCACTTTCGGCCACTCCTCCAACTGCACCAGGATGAGACGGACCGCCTCATGTCGCGGGCGGACCGGACCGCCTACCCCATTCTTGCTCGAAAATACGGCTAAGTCCTGAAGACACAACTCTCTGAAGTTTGAGTAGGCGGACCGCCTAGTTTACAGAGGCGGATCGCCTACTACTGAGGCAATCTCCATCCTTCACAAAGTGGGCGGACCGCCTAGTGGAGGAGGCGGACTGCCTCCCCTTGTTCGAGCCTTGAAGGGATTTTAAAGAACTTTAGGTGTAATTCCTATTTTGGCCCTGTGTGGTCCTTATTATTTTAGCCAACTTGTGGGGCTATTTTAGACCTTTTATCTTATGTGAGAAGGATCTATAAATACTCCACTTAGTTCATTTTGTTTTATAAGTGAGTTTATTTTGGAGAATAGAGGAATTGAGAAAGAGACAAGGCCTTCTTGAAGAAGCTTGAAGCTTCATGTATCTCCTAGCTTGGAACCATGTGGATTTCATCCTAGTATGAATCCTTAATTAGGTTCTAGTTTCCTTCCTCCTTCTTGGATAATCATTCATGTATTGAATCGTTTTATCCATTCTTTCTTCTATTTCTGTTCTTCCATCTTTGAATTTCTCGTTATCTTGTTTATTTATTTCTGCATCTACTTTATTTGCATCCGCGCATTTTATATTTCATCAATAAATATGTATAACCATACAACGATCGGCTTTTTCTCCATTTCATTCTTTCATGAACGAAAAAAGCAACCTTGGAAATTTTTAGTAGAACATAGTTTGTAAAAAATTAAAAATGATGACTTTTAATTCCAATATGCGTTTGTTTCTATCTGTTTACTTATATTTCTGGCATGTCATTGATCGATTTCGTTTACTTTATTTTTTTGTGGAGAGGTCAATAGAAGGGATTACCGATTCTTGTGACCAAAGTTCTTCAGCCGTAAAACGAGGCAAGAGAAAAACTTCTATTGTTTGGGATTCTTTTACTTAAATTCCTATTCCTTCAAGTGATGGAAAGTTTGTAGCCATTTGTAAGATTTATGAAAAAAGATTACATACTGCAGCCTTCTTATGGAACATCGAATTTGAAGCGTCATTTGGACACAATTCATAAGAAGGTGAAAGAGCATCAAAGTACACTGATAGATCAAGCAACCTTTCGAAAAAAAAATGCCTGTAGCCATATGTAGAAATAATTATACGTTCCGAACATAAAGGCAACAGAGATGTTCAATCATATTTGAATCCAACGGTGAAGCACATATCAAAAAACACAGCAAAGTCAGATAGTTTGAAACTATATGCAAGAGAAAAAGATTTACTGAAAAAGGAGCTTGCAGTGATTCCTAGTAGAGTATGTTTAACATCAGACATGTGGACTTCACTCGTTTCTAATAGTTATATGTGTGTGACTGCTCACTATGTGGATTTAAATTGGAAGCTTCAGAAAGAAGTATTGATTTTCCGCCATGTTCCTTCTCCACATTCAGGTGCAGTGTTAGGTCCTTTGTTCATTAAATTTCTTCAAGAATTGGGCATTGAAAAGAAAGTTTTTACTCTCACTTTAGAAAATGCGACTTGCAATAATTGCGTCGTAGATACTTTGAAACAACATTTATCATTAATGCATTCTTTAATTTGTGAGAGAAATTTTTTCATGTACGTTGTGGAAATCACATTCTAAATTTTATTGTTAAGGCGGGGTTAGCGGAAGTTGATTTAGCCATTATAAGAATCAGAGAGGGTGGTAAACACATCAAGTATTATGAAGGAAGAATAGTAAAATTTGTGGAATGCATTAAAAATCTTGGCTTCCGGTGTTCCAAAAAGCTTCGCCAAGATATGCCTAGTTGATGGAATTCCACCTATCAGATGCTTGAAAGTGACCTTCAATATAAGCAGGCTTATATACAATATAGGTTGGTTGACATTGATTTTAAATATGCCCTTAGTGAAGTGGAATGGAAAAGGGTTGAGGTAATAGCTAAGTTCTTGAAGCCATTTTGTGTCATTACAATATTATTTTTTGAATGCAAGTATCTGACTGCCAATTAGTATATTCAAAACATATATAAAATTCAAAAGTTGTTAGAGAAAGAAAAGGATAGTAAAGATTCGTGTCTGAGTGAGATGACAACTGATGCAGCCCAAATTGCATCGACACCTACGCTTGGTTTGGAAGTCGAGGCATGGATGATATGAGCTCGGGGTCGACTTGAAGACAATGCATTGGAGCTCAATCAAAGAAGAAACAGGGCTGAAACCAGTGCAGGAAACAGGGGAGCCAAAACAGGGCAAAACAGGGGAACACCTGCTGAGCTTACTGCCTGACGAAGAATGCCTGTTCTTCGCGATCGCGCCCATACTCACGCGATCGCGAAGTGTCTCCTTTTGCTCTGCGCGACAACGACGTCTTCCACGCGATCGCGAAGGTTGAAGACTGAGTGTTCTTCGCGATCGCATATACTTGTGCCCGATCACGAAGAGGACTTGGGCAGTGCGGACCAGAAACTTGCCAAGCCTTGTAATGGGGTGTTATAAATACACCCCTCATTTCATTTATTGTAAGAAACCAACCTTGAATGTAGAATGATATAATTTCTTGAGTGAATCTCAATGATGAACCCGTGAGCGGGCATGATTTCACTTGGTGGATTCCAAGTTGAACATCGTAACCTCTTTGATCATTCTATTTGCGAGAGCCGAGTGTCTCTTGAGGGTAGTTGAATAGTATAGGTGATCCTTGACTTCACCCGGGGTGTATCGAGACAGGTTCCTCGGTGCTACTTAGGTAAACGTTTCAAGCCTCGTCTTGCTTTTTATCTCGATATCGTTATCGATATCGCCTATCTTGTTTTAGCTTCTGCATTATCGTGTCGTTTATTGCTTCCGCCTATTTTCCATTGCATCAGTTGGTATCAGAGCACGGCTAGGCTTCGTTCTTACGAATCCTCGGTCTTGTTCTTGTTGTTGTTATCATTGTGTTGTTTGTTCTTTAAATTTGAAAGAAAAATAAAAAAATCCAAAAAAAAAATTGAAAATCACAAAAAAATTGCTAGAAATTATTGTTTGTTGCAATTTTGTTGTTGTTTGTTATTGGCGATTGTTTGTTATCACATTCCCGCTGATTTGGTACCCTCGAAACACGATTTGAAGTCGTGAATCAAAATCTTGAAAACCAAATCTCAAAAGTTGAGAATTCACAAAATTTGGTAGAACTTGTTTTGTGTTGTGAATTCTTGGTTGTTTGGTATCGGGGATTGTTTGTTATAGTTTTCCCGTCATTTTGATATCCCCTATCATCATTTGGAGTAGCGGACTGAAAATCGAACTTTGAAATTTTGAAGTTCTTGAAAATTTGAAGAATTTACTCTAAATTCTTGAAAACGAGTTGTTCGTTCATTGTTTGTTTGATAAAACCATTGGGGATTGTTTACTTTAGTTGAAAACACCCTTTGGAAGCCTTAGAACTGAACAACAAGTTGAATTGGGGTGATTTGTGTGCCAAAAACTGAGTTTGCAGTCGGGGTTCTGGTTCTGGAACGCAGGCCTGCGCGATCGCGCCCTGCTTCACGCGTTCGCGTCCTTCTGCCCATTTGTTCATCGCGATCGCGAAGGGTTCTCATTTCCAGAAAATCCTGAATTTGGACAGATTGTTCGCAAAGCGTTTGTAACAGTTTCCGCTCACCAAAACTCCAATTGTATCATCAAATATATGTGAGTTTGTAGATCACTAACCAAAAGTCATCCAATTCCGAATCCGTTTAGTGACGATTCGATCTTTGAACATTTGGTCGCGTCACTTCCGGTTAGTACTTTGAGGGTAACACTTCTACCCAATTAGTACTAATTCATTGTGCGTATAGGATACTCGTGCCTAGAAGGAGAGTAGAGCTCAAAGAAGACTCGTAGTATATTTTTGGCTCAAGTGCTCACTTATAAAGCCGTTCGCCCATCGAGTCCCATCAATTCCACTCACCCCGAAGAGTATTTGGTTCTTGTGACTTGAATGGTTATTGAGGTGATTGTTCAACTATGAGGAAGCCTTTGAGATCAAGCTTGAGTGATCCTACAACCCACTAAATTGAGTGTACCCGAGTGACACTCCAAAGGTGAGGGAGCGAGTGAGGGTTTTTACTCTAACCTCTTTCTCTTGTCTTTACTTTTTGTAGGTACATGGCCGGAGACGTATACGATACCGTTGAGGTCCCGGTAAGTACTTTGGCTTAAATATTGGCCAAGGTGAGATCTTTAGACCAACGGCTCGAGAGCCTTGAAAGAAAATGGATCCCGAGTATCCAAAGGAGTACCGAAAGAGGTACTAGTGATGAATTGTTGGGCATTCCCCAACCGTTGGGCATTCCCCAGCAAGTGGGCACTCCCCACAACTTGGGCATTCCCCAAGGTGATGATGAGCTTAAAACGACACTTGTGGTACGGAGGAGTTTGGGTGCCATGAGTCTTGCGGAGTCGGAGCATGTGCAAAGAGAGAATCTCTTCCATGCTAGGTGTCGAGTGATGGGGCAAGTGTGCTCAATGATCATCGATTCGGGAAGTTGTGCAAACATAGTGAGTGAAACTTTGATTTCCCAATTGCAATTGCCTACGATAACACATCCACATCCCTACCGGTTACAATGGTTGAGTGAGTGTGGAGAGTTGAGGGTGGTGAAGCAAGCTTTGGTTGAGTTTGGCATTGGAAATTACCGAGATAAGGTAATGCTCGATGTAGTTCCTATGCAAGCTTGCCACCTCTTGTTTGGAAGGCCATGTCAATATGATCGGAGCGTAGTACATGATGGTAGGACCAACTCTTACACGGTCTTGCACGGTTCTAGGAAGTATGTACTCAAGCCCTTGACGCCAAAGCAAGTGAGTAATGACTATAGGATTATGAGGGAGTTGAGGGAAGCGGCTAAAGCCAAGTCACCCATGGTACTTGAGCCCGGAACCAACAATCTTATGCTCATGCCCTTGCGAGTTGAGAGTGAAGCATCACCCGGACCTACAATTGGCCTTGAGCGAAAAATGAAAGAAGTGAGGGGAGAGGAAGTCTCGAGTGAGAGTGAGGACACCTTTCGTTCTAACCATGATTTATCTTCTTCTCTTTCTATTTGTGTTGGCTTATGTGTAGGTACTCTTGGAGGCGAGCTAGTGGAGCCTCAACCATTTGCCTTGGAAGGAAGACAAGAGGACGGAGAGCATCATTGTGAACTTCGTGATGGAGGCATTGAATGCGACACTTCAAGCTATGTGAGTGCTCACGGGAGCGACTCAAATGTAAGTGTTACCTTCCCTTCTCATGGAAATGTTAATCCCTTGTCTTGTGGCGACTCAAAGCTAGTTGTTGCTTTTAATGCCTATATTGACCTTGCAACTAGTGAAGAGTCTAATGGTCAACTTGTGTTTGCGTGTGACCTAGTAGAGAGGAATGAAAAGCCACATCATGATGTGAGCGAGTGGTGCAAGCAAACCCGAGGGAAATGCTAAACACGAAGGCGGAAGAAATCAACAAGAAAGTAAAGATAGAAGCAAGACAAATCTTGCTTCGATTCGAAAGAACAGTGAGGAACCTGTCTCAAAGCTCGATCGAAGGGAAATCAAGACGCACCTATACTATGCAACAATCCTCAAGAAAGAACCGCTTCTTGCAAATTGAATGATCAAGAAGAAATTGTTCAAACGACTCACACCGATTGAAACAAGTTCTTTAAAAGCCCACGTCGGGGTTCGGCTCCATCGGAGACTCACAATAGCACTTGCTATATTTTTCATAAACTCAAAACTGTCTTACAATGAAATGAAATGGACTATTTATAGGCTATACTAAGGATAAAGTAGTAAATAGTCACAAGTGACTAATAAAAACAAGCCACGCAGGGCTGAGACAAGTTTGTGTTCGGCAGCGTGCTCGAACTCAGTGTCCTTGGACGCTCACTTGTCTCCGAGCTCATTGTCCTCGGTCACTTTGCCTTCGGGCTCAAATCTGAAGATAGTGCCTTCGGTTCTTGAGCCCGGCCACTCAGCTTCGGAGCAATTGTCTTCCTTCGGCCAGGCTAAGTGAATGTGCACATCGTGCAGCAGCTTGGCTTGGCTTCTTGTCATCGGTCTCCTCGGTGGATCGAACACTTGATCAGCACGTGTATCAAGTGTTCGGGCTGCATCATCCTCCCCTTCTTGAGAAGATTTCGTCCTCAAAATTGAGCCCTCCTCGTCCTCCGAAGTTTGACCTACAACACAAGGAACTAAGTCATCAACATTGAAGGTATTGGACACATTATACTCACCAGGGAGGTCGATCACGTAAGCATTGTTGTTGATCTTGGTCAACACTTGAAATGGACCATCCCCTCGAGGAGCCAACTTTCCTTTCCTTTGGTTCGGGAAGAGTTCCTTTCGGAAGTGAACCCAAACCCAATCTCCCTTCTTTAATTCCAGATTTTACGCCCCTTGTTTTTTTTTAAGGCAACCTTTGCATAGGCCTCCTCGAGGTTCTTCTTCACCTTTGCATGCAATTCGATCAAGGCAGCTGCTCGTCGAGTACCTTCAAAATCAAGAACAGAATCTCGAGGCAATGGGGTTAAGTCAAGTGGAATCAAAGGATTAAAACCATACACACATTCGAACGGGGTCATGTTGATCATTCTATGCACCGTTCGATTATATGCAAACTCCATCATGGGCAAACGGTCAGCCCAGTTTCCAACCTTCCCTTTGGTCATTGCTCGAAGCAAAGATCCCAAGGTTCGGTTAACTACCTCGGTCTGTCCATCAGTCTGAGGATGGTGAGACGTCGAGAATAGTAGCTTTGTGCCGAGGGCACCCCATAAACACTTCCAAAAATGACTCAAGAATTTTGAGTCTCGATCACTCACAATAGTGCGAGGTACACCATGCAATTTCAACACATTAGAAACAAACAATGTAGCTACATGCTGTGCATCATCACACTTTTTGCAAGGAATAAAGTGAGCCATTTTTGAAAAACGGTCAACCACAATGAAGATGCTATCATGTCCTCCCCCCGACCTCGGTAACCCCAAGACAAAGTCCATGGATATATCAACCCAAGGTCGATCAGGCACAGGTAACGGGGTGTACAAACCATGAGGGTTGGACTTCGATTTAGCTTTCTTGCAAACGAGACAAGCGTTGCAAAGCTTTTCCACATCTCGTCGCATTTTGGGCCAATGGAACTGCTCGGTCAAGATGCCAAGAGTTTTGTCGACACCGAAGTGTCCCATCAGTCCACTGGAGTGAGCTTCTCAAACTAAGAGCTCTCTCCACGATGACACTGGCACACAAACCCGCCCATTCTTGAAGAGGTAGCCATCATGCCATTGATATTTCTCAACCCTTCGGCCACTCAAAATTACGTCTCGAACGCATTTCAGCTTGGGATCGTCTTCGTACATCGACTCGATGCTTTAAAATCCAATGAGCCTAGTGGCGAGAGTGGCCGCTAAGGCAAATTTCCTTGATAGCGCATCGGCCACAACATTGTCTTTACCCTTTTTGTAATGAATTATATAGGGAAAGCTCTCAATGAATTCAACCCACTTGGCATGTCTCCGGTTCAACTTCTCCTGACCTCGGAGATGCTTCAAAGACTCATGATCACTCTTGATCACAAACTCTCGAGGCCACAAATAATGCTGCCAATGGGCGAGTGCTCGAACGAGGGCATACAATTCCTTGTCATACGTTGAGTAGTTCAAGGTTGCACCCTTAAGCTTTTCGCTAAAGTAAGCGATTGGCTTCGATTCTTGCATTACCACTCCTCCGATCCCAACTCCGGATGCATCACACTCGACTTCGAATGCCTTGCCGAAGTCAGGGAGTTGCAACAACGGGGCAGAGCAAAGCCTCCGTTTCAACTCTCAGAAAGCCCTCTCCTGGGACTCTCCCCACACAAATGGATGGTCTTTCTTCACCAGCTCGGTTAAAGGAGCTGCCACGGTGCTAAAGTCACGAACAAACCTTCGGTAAAAGCTAGCTAAGCCATGGAAGCTACGAACTTGTGATACCGAGGTTGGAGTTGGCCAATCTTTGATGGCTTCGACTTTTGACTCGTCGACTTCAACACCATTAGCACTGATAACGAATCCAAGAAAGACTACACGCTTAACACAAAAGGCACATTTCTTGAAGTTAGCGTACAACTTTTCTTCTCTAAGCTTATCAAGCACTAGCCTTAGGTGTTCAACATGTTCATCCACAGATTTCCTATAAACAAGTATGTCATCGAAGTAAACGACAACAAACTTATTTATGAACGGTTTGAGCACATGGTTCATCAGTCGCATGAATGTGCTCGGTGCATTGGATAAGCCAAAAGGCATTACCAACCATTCATAGAGACCGAACTAGGTCTTGAATGCGGTTTTCCACTCGTCTCCGGGTTTCATTCGGATCTGGTGGTAACCGGACCTGAGGTCTATCTTCGTAAAGCATGAAGAACCACTTAACTCGTCTAGCATGTCATCTAATCGAGGGATAGGATGACGATACTTTATTGTTATTTTGTTGACTGCTTGGCAATCAACACACATTCGCCATGTTCCATCTTTCTTTGGGACAAGTATAACAGGAACGGCGCAAGGACTCAAGCTCTCTCGAACAAGGCCCTTGTTCAACAACTCATCAACCTACCTTTGGAGCTCTTTGGTGTCTTCAGGATTACACCGGTATGCAGGCTTGTTGGGGATTTGTGACCCCGGTACGAAGTCAATTTGGTGCTCGATTCCTCTCAACGGAGGTAATCCACCCGGCATTTCTTCAGGGAACATGTCTCCGAAGTCCTGCAAAACACTTTGTACAGCACTAGGCAAAGGGTTATCATTAGAAAAATCATCATTAGAGTTAAGAAAGATACCCTTGTGCACGAGGCAAATCATCATCTGATCGTTGTCGTTGCCTCGTAGTAACTCACCCGGTTGCATGATCGCACAGATTCCTTTTACTTCGGGCAGTGAGTTTGTCTCTTCGGGCCCCAATTTTGCTCCCATCGGAAGCTTGGCTTTGGCCGCTTCTTTCAATTCTTTCATCCGTTTATAGTCCTCGGTGACTTGTTTTGGAGACAAGGGTTTGAGCACGAAACTCTTCCCATCGAGCTTTACAGTGTAAGTGTTGGATCTGCCATTGTGAACAGCTGTTCGGTCATATTGCCATGCTCGACCCAGTAGCAAATGACAAGATTGCATCGGAACCACATCGAATATCATTTCATCTTGATACTCTCCGATTCTGAACTTGATCCACACTTGTTTGACAACTCTCAATTCTCCACACTCATTCAGCCATTGTAATTTGTAAGGGTTGGGATGCTTCAAAGTAGTTAGTCCCATTTGTGAAACCAAAGTTTGGCTCACCACATTCGCACAACTACCAGAATCAATGATCATCGAACACACCTTTCCCCTTACTCGACATCGAGCATGAAAGAGGTTTTCTCTTTGGTTGTCCTCTTCTTCAAGAGTCATGCAGCTCAAATTTCTTCAAACCACAAGAAATATTTCCGGATGATCAGCTTCGGTAGCTTCACGATCATCATCACCTTCAGCTCGGTCAGTCTCCTCGATAAATTCTTCCTCGGTGTCACTCGCCTGCTCATGGACGGTTCCATCTTCGAGCAGAAGCATAACTTTGCGAGTTGGACACTCTTTTGCCATGTGACCATAACCCTTGCATTTGTGACACTGAATATTTGAAGCACTAGGAGAGTTGAGTTGAACTTTACCTCCCACTTCTCTTGATTGGTTAACGGTCACACCCCTCTCGAAGGGTCTCTTCGAATCTCGAACAGTGTTAGCACTTGTTTGGTTTGGACTCTTCCATTCTTTACCTCGGTTCAAAGGAGTAGAAGTAGTGACTCCTCGATACCGGTTTGCCTTATCGTCCTTCACCAATTTTTCAGCTTCGGTGGCAGCATCGAACAGATCTTCCAACGTGTGATACACGTGGAGCCTCAATTGAGATGACACATCCCTAGCCAAGCCATTTTTGAACCGGATAATGGCTTGCTCCTCGTCTTCGACCAGGTCAAGATTCAATCGAACCTTTTCGAATTCATCATGATATTCTTGGACAGACTTGGACCCTTGCTTTAGCTCATAGAGCTTTTGCATTTGAGTTTGCCTGTACTTGTCACTCAAATACTTAGCATCCATAGCTCTCATCAACTGTGGCCAAGTATTGACTACTGGATAGTCATTTCTTCTTCTATGCCTCTTGTCAGATTCCCACCATGTTGATGCATAAGCTTCGAACGAAGCAATAGCAGGGCAGCTTTTCTCTCATCGGTCATCTCGTTGGTTTCAAAGATGCGCTCCATCTTAAGCTTCCATTCAAGATATTCATCTGGGTCACTAGTTCCCTTAAAGGGTGGAATAGTGATCTTGACACTGTTCAAGTTTGAGTCTCGAACACCACGAACCTGTTCGGGATACTCATCACCACGATCATCAGCCTCACGCTCAATATTTCTTTCAACATTTGCGCCTCGGCCTCGACCTCAAAAATTTCCACGACCTCGGTGAGCTTGCCTTCGTTGAGCGAAGGGCGGCTCATTCTCATATTCGTCCTCGGGAAATTCCTCTTCGATATCCTCTTCGACAACAGCTCCAAGATCTCTTCGGGCCTTTGGAAGTGGTATCCTTTCTCCTCGGAGAATGCCCAAGTTTTGATAACCAGCTTGGGGATTGCCCAAGTTAAGCTCTCTCCGAATTGCTTCACTTGTTAACTGATGTTGTCGAACAAGCTCAGCGTACAGCTCAGGTTTCATCGGAGTGGAATGGCTAGTTCCACAGCCGGACCCATTCATGGCCACGGACGCACTTCCTTGCCCGAGGAGAGTCACTCGAGCAGTCACTCCTCTTATTTCGGCACTGACGCCTTGTATCGCAGCCATGGGATCGGCTAACGACACTTCGGGCTTCTCAATGCCTTTGCCATCGCCTCCATTCCCAGGCATGGTACCTGCACAAGTCAAAGACCCAACAAAATGTTAAAGGTTAGAAATCACCTCACACACTCCTTCACCTTTGATGGGTGGCACTCGGGTCCACTCAATTTATGGGTTCGGTTTTTGGTCACACAAGAACTTGTAGCCAATGGCTTCCTCGGTTGATCAACCTCTCTCAATCCCTTCGATTTGACAATCTACGATGTCTTACTTCGGGAAGAGTGAGTTGATTGGACTCAATGGAACGGACAGCTATTTTCTCTTGCGCTTCGGGAAGTCAAAAGAATTTTCTACGAAGTTGGACTTCGGTCACCCACGCACGAGTTCCTATCAGCTCAAATGAGTTAGTACGACCTCGAGTAGAACAATTACTCAAAAGATCTACTAACTAGAATCTCGGTCAGAAGAAAGTGAAAACCTAGGAGAATCTACCCTTTGATTCCCTTTTGGAATCTTTTTCGACACCAACTCTTGTCCGTACAAGAGTGGTCCCTCCTTGGTACGGATAGGGTTTTACCTTATCCACGTTCCTTTTCTCAGCCGACAACTTTTCACCTGGGGTTTTGATGTTTACACTTTACCCCTTTCTTCTTCAATGGAACAGTGAAGCCTTGCTCCGGCGTACGGACCAACTAACTTCGACTCACTGATCACTAATTTAACAAGATCTGGGTTGCCTTTTTCCTTTCCGGTTTCAACAGCATCGGAGGTATTTAGTTCAAGTTCTTCGAGCTAAGAACCAGCTCGTTCGTGTCGTACACTGTTACGATTTTGTAACAATTTTCCGGCGTACGGACAACGATTCAAACTCAGAACTTCGATTTCCAAGCAACAAACAAACCCAAATCACTCAAGAACCACCATTCTTCATCGGTTTCATCTAAACACGATGGGGTTCGAGTTCCAGCCACCATTAAAACTCATAACAGTCCAAAATTTCACCAAGAAACCCTAGTCACAAAATCAGTACGTCGGGTACTTGTTGGAATCAGGGAACAATGGTGATCAAGAATCAATGGTTGTTTATCCCAAACAACCAACAATCAAACACAATTTTTGAATTTTCTTTAACAATTTTTTTTTTTGTTTTTTTGTTTTGTTTTGTAAAGTAATAACACTAACAGTAACACAACCAAATCAAGAACACGAAACGGAAAACAAAGACACAAACGCACGAAGATAAAGATAACTTGAACAGGATTTGGGGTTGTAGAAACAAGCCCAAACCGTGCTCTGATAACAAGATGGTGCAAGCAAACCCGAGGGAAATGCTAAACACGAACGCGGAAGAAATCAACAAGAAAGTAAAGATAGAAGCAAGACAAATCTTGCTTCGATTCGAAAGAACAGTGAGGAACCTGTCTCAAAGCTCGATCGAAGGGAAATCAAGACGCACCTATACTATGCAACAATCCTCAAGAAAGACCCGCTTCTTGGAAATTGAATGATCAAGAAGAAATTGTTCAAACGACTCACACCGATTGACACAAGTTCTTTAAAAGCCCACGTTGGGGTTCGGCTCCATCGGAGACTCACAATAGCACTTGCTATATTTTTCATAAACTCAAACTGTCTTACAATGAAATGAAATGGACTATTTATAGGCTATACTAAGGATAAAGTAGTAAATATTCACAAGTGACTAATAAAAACAAGCCACGCAGGGCTGAGACAAGTTTGTGTTCGGCAGCGTGCTCGAACTCAGTGTCCTCGGACGCTCACTTGTCTCCGAGCTCATTGTCCTCGGTCACTTTGCCTTCGGGCTCAAATCTGAAGATAGTGCCTTCGGTTCTTGAGCCCGGCTACTCAGCTTCGGAGCAATTGTCTTCCTTCGGCCAGGCTAAGTGAATGTGCACATCGTCCAGCAGCTTGGCTTGGCTTCTTGTCATCGGTCTCCTCGGTGGATCGAACACTTGATCAGCACGTGTTCGTGCTGCATCAGCGAGGTATTAAAAGAACCTCTCTCTAGTGAAAATGTAGTAGTTGACCTTTCTTGTGACCCTTGTTATGACACCCCACCCGTATTTGATAAAGGGGAAGATGAGTTATGTGACTCCACCCTTGTTGACATAATTGATTTTGGTGGATTTGTGTGTCGTAGTAAGGATGAAAGTGATCTTGAGGAGTCCAAATTGCATGAATTGGACAAGATTGTCTTTGATGACTCCTCAAGCGAGAGCGAAGAACCTAGTCTTGATACGATGCCGTTGTTGGCTATGAAATTGAGGTGTATGCTTTTACATTCCCATTGCATGAGGGCCTCTTTAATTGTGAAGGTGATTTGTATCGGACTAGAGTTGAGGATGAAATAGAACCTCCGTGGTGTGAGGGATTTGATCCCATAGACAACTCTTTGTTTGAAGCTTCGAGTGAGGTAGATGATTCTTCTAGTGACCCTACGCTTGTTGGTGCGGGTTATGATGATGAAGAGGCCATTCATAATACCTTCCTTGAGAGCTTACCTATTGAGGGGGGTTGTCTCGAGGATGAAATTGGAGGTGAGGAGGTATCTCTTGGTGTGAGTATGAGAGCTCTTAAGAAGGGGAGTGGGTTGTTTGGTGCTAATTCTGAATTGTACTACTTTGCCAACCCCGTCCCATATGTTAACCACACTTTGAGAATTGAACATGCCAAAACCATTGTGCCGCATTTTGAAAATATTGCATTGAAGGTTTGGTATGTTGATCATGAGCTTAGGGGTCATAGGAATTTTGATTGCTTAATCTTGAATGTTCCATGTCTTATTGGTCTCTTTGCTTGTCATGTTGGTGAGTGCTTGTCATTATGGAGCCAAGAACTTATTGTCTCCTTTGGAGGCATAAGCTTTTTGATTTGCATTGATACTTGGCTCTATCACAAGAGTGAATTTTCCACATCACTTGCTTTCACTCTTGTTGGACTTGCCTACTCGCGTAGTGGAAAGTCTTGGTGCACTAATCTTGAACTTAAGGGTCGTAGTGGATTTGATAGCTTAATCTTGCGTATGCCATACACTATTGATTTCCTTATTTGTTCTTGTGTTGGGAGCACTTCATTGTTGAACCAAGTACTTGATAGTTCCTTTGGGAACATGAGCTTCTTTGTTGCCATTGATACTTGGTTGTACCATAAGAGTATGTTTTCCCACACTTGGTGTACTAACCTACTCTTGTAGTAGGAGCTTTTGTTTTGTTTGCCTTTTGATGTAGATGATGCTACCTTGGAGGAGGACACCTTAATTTCGAGGACGAAATCTTCTCAAGAAGGGGAGGATGATGCAGCCCAAATTGCATCGACACCTACGCTTGGTTTGGAAGTCGAGGCATGGATGATATGAGCTCGGGGTCGACTTGAAGACAATGCATTGGAGCTCAATCAAAGAGGAAACAGGGCTGAAACCAGTGCAGGAAACAGGGGAGCCAAAACAGGGCAAAACAGGGGAACACCTGCTGAGCTTACTGACTGACGAAGAATGCCTGTTCTTCGCGATCGCGCCCATACTCACACGATCGCGAAGGGTCTCCTTTTGCTCTGCGCGACAGCGACGTCTTCCACGCGATCGCGAAGGTTGAAGACTGAGTGTTCTTCGCGACCGCATATACTTGTGCGCGATCGCGAAGAGGACTTGGGCAGTGCGGACTAGAAACTTGTCAAGCCTTGTAATGGGGTGTTATAAATACACCCCTCATTTCATTTATTGTAAGAAACCAACCTTGAATGTAGAATGATATAATTTCTTGAGTGAATCTCAATGATGAACCCGTGAGCGGGCATGATTTCACTTGGTGGATTCCAAGTTGAACATCGTAACCTCTTTGATCATTCTATTTGCGAGAGCCGAGTGTCTCTTGAGGGTAGTTTCATAGTATAGGTGATCCTTGACTTCACCCGGGGTGTATCGAGACAAGTTCCTCGGTGCTACTTAGGTAAACGTTTCAAGCCTCGTCTTGCTTTTTATCTCGATATCGTTATCGATATCGCCTATCTTGTTTTAGCTTCCGCATTATCGTGTCGTTTGTTGCTTCCGCCTATTTTTCATTGCATCAACAACTTTGATGTTGAGGAAATTCAAGAAATATTGGAGGTCGTATAGTATCATAAAGCAGCTGCAATTTTGAAAGAATACAGAGCCCCTATTGCGGAATGTCTTGTTAAAGAAATAGCAAACTTAGCTAAAGATGCTCTCACTGATGTATCCAATGATTCAATCAAAAAATATTTTAGGCTTACTGGAAAATGTTAGTTAATTTAATTTATCGATCGATAATGTTGTATGTTTGATGCAGGTTGTGACTTGTAAGGTCTGGAGATTTAGTTTCTTACATTGTTGAAGAAGAAGTTAGAATTCTCTGGGAGGGAAGTTCTTGGTATCTGATAGGTTCCCTGGGAATGAAAGGACCAATTCCAAAGTACATTTTGTGACTAGTTGATTTTAATTTTCTTATTATATTTTTATTTACTAGTACTTAAGTATCATTTCTTTGTATAGATAGTCAGAGGATTAGAATATTTTAGGGCCCTGTTTATACAATTTCATTGTTAATTCACTGCGTGGAACATGCTGAGTTTTTACCTTATTGTATGTAAATGTTGTTATTCATTATTACTATTAGTAGCAACAACTAGTTTAGAACATAATTGAATAAGTTATGTTAGTTTCAAACAATATTTACACTGGCCGCAATATGTATGGTAATATTCTGGATACCGTGTTTTGAGACAAGAATGATGCATTGATCCAGATCTGACGGTGGAAATTTGTGAACGTGTGAGATAAGATGGGCTGCTATGTTAAAAGATGAGCTGCTACTGTTTTTTCTCTAAAACTAATGTGTTGTCTTAGGAATAGATCACTACTTGTGGCAAATGTTGGTGATTGTCGAGCAGTAGTATCACGATGTGGACTGGCTATAGAAATGTCAAAGGATCACAAACCTTGTTTTGTTAGTGAAAGAACTCGCATAGAGTCCGTGAGTGAATTTGTTGATGATGGCTATTTGAACAGACAGCTAGGTGTGAGCTGGGCATTAGGTGACTGGCACATTAAAGGACTAAAGGAAGTTAAAAGGGGTGGGCTGCTGAGCGCTGAACCTGAATTGAAGTTGCTGACATTGACAAAGGAAGACGAGTTCCTGATCATCTATAGTGATCGAATATAGAATGTCTCGTGATAGTTGAAATAGCTTTTTCCAGCTAGTGCACAAAGTTTGGATAGTCCAAAGACTCAAAAAAAAAAAAAGATCAATAACTGCAAGATTTAAGCTAAATGGCTCCACCTTTCGTTGCAAGAATTAACAGTAGGTTTTGTTAAGGAAAGATCTACCTTATAGTAGCTGGTGCACGGACACAGTATGTATATATATATATTTCGGGTCAAGTGAATATTTTTATGTTAGTTGACCCCTATTTGGGTAATATACAAAATGGGTAAAGTTATAGGCTAGGCCCTCATCTCTTTTGCTAGCCCATACTTTTATGGTATAATTCTTAAAATTCTATTAGAAGGGATTGGTTAATAAAAAGGAGGAAACATCATAAAATACTATAGTTTTGGTGGAAATCTGGCGGCGGCAGAATGAGAATACCATTGTGATAATTGTTTAGTGAGCTTGAAGAGAATCTTTTGTAATAAGATTAGTAGAAGCAATTCAACCTTTGGCACTTTGCTGGTTTTTGGTCAATACCATGTAATTTGCCTACTTCCTATGTAGTAGTTCATAAAATAGCTATAGATGCTTTATTAATGGATGATAATAATGGAAGAAATGATTGTATGCAATTGACGATGGAAATGATGGAAATAAAGAATGATTATAATGGAAACCAATAGTTTTGCCATTTTTAAAGAAGTGGAAACATAAGTCTGCTTTGCCAATTCGTTACTAGTGCAATTTCATACATCTTGTTTTAGCTCCATGAATGATTATTAGTTTGCACACATATTATGATAATTATTTTGGGTCTACGTTATTAGTATATTTGGTCTACATATTTGAATCAATCATGTAATTAATAGTAGAAATTGGAAACTTTTGGCCTTAACCCTATAACTCTAATTAGTTATCATGAGGTCTAAATAACACCAAGATAGAATTTTGAGCATATTATTTAGACTTGTGTGTTTATGGGTAATATGATTGTGATCTCAATTTCAGGATTTGACCCTATGGGCTCAAGGTTAACTTTTAAGCTGATTTCTTACCGTTTTTTCTTAAGGTTTGGAATGTTTAACTATTAGCTTTGTTATTGATTATATTTTGTTCCTTTAATAGAGCGGGAATATTTGGAGGACATTCGACGGGAAAAGTGGTTGTTGAGTAGTGTGTTGCTTCTTCAGATAGAGTTAAGTGATTATATCCATTTCGTTGGTGGCCTTTGGCTTTATGGATAATCTCCCACGTATTTCTTACGTGAGTAGCTGCCGATAGGTGTGCTTTCTATGCCTTAACTTTGGCTTTATGTTGTATGTCATATGTTATGACACTAATTTGATACTACATTGAAAGTAGGAGTGTTATACTCCAGTTATAATTGTGATATGTATTTTCCGGTAGACGATGAGAGTTTCACGCAGGTAAAGGACTATTATTGCATATATCTCTTGGTAGTCGATGAGAGTCCCGCGCCGGAGAAAGGTTCCGGGGATATGTGACCCCATTGCATCATGACTCATTCATTTCATGTCTTCATTTGTGTTTTGCCTGTTATTGCTTCTATTTCCCTAACCAGTTTATCTATTCCCCGATGTACTTGGTTATTCCTCACTTATTGAGTTTTTAAGACACACTCCCTCTTCTTGTTGTGTCTTTTTATTTCAAAAAATTCTGCTCCAAGACCCAGCCAGTAGCACGAGTGAGGAGTGAGGCGATTTCAGTTGTCTATGGTGAGTCAGTTTGTTCATTGAGGCTATCATCTATAGAAGTTATTATTATCTTATTTTTCTCCCTTCGAGAAATGTATATGTTTTTGAATTTCTTAGATGTCTGATCTGGAAACCTCTAAACCTGTGTAGTTGGGTAGTTAGTCTTATATCGTTAACTTGGTCAATTCTCAAGTAAATTTTATATCATTAGAATTGATTCAGTCGATAGGGTTTGTCCAATAAGTCTAGGGGAGGTAGTCAGGTGCCCGCACGTCCAAGCTGAAAATTTGGGTCGTGTCAATTGCATAGCATTTGTTATATTATTACATAGAAATTAAACTATTTCTCAGACTTATCTATATATTATTGATCAGACTAGTTTATAAAATGGTAAGAGTGGAAGGTTTGTCAAGGATACTACGAGGTTCAGTGAGACTCATTCCCCTTACGATTTCTCTGTGAAGGTTCATTTGTTGAACCACGACATTCATTTGTGGACCTGTTTGTGACTACCTTTAAACATTGTTTATGGACGTTGGTGCATTGTTCATGGTAGTGTTTTGTCTTTCCTTTTTATTTTATTTTGATTTGAATCCCATCATGTATTTTATATTCTATAGACGCTATATGGCTAGTCGTTGGAATTTGGGCGAGCGTAAGTAAATTCATATATTGTATTTAAATCATCAGTTTTATGATATTATCAGTTGCCTTACTAAGTCTTCCAAATTATGAAGAAAGTTTTCTTCAAAAACCTTGATATCATGTTAATGAGAATATTTTGTTGCTTTTGGTTTGCTTACACGTAGTAGCTTTTAAGTGCCATTACGAGATCAGTTTTTGGGTCATGACACCTCACTCCAACTCTTTTACAATCTTTATTGCAAATTTGGTTAGAGATAGGAAGAAAAATAACATTTTTGTACTTTCATGAAGAATATTTTATGTTTAAAGTAGTAAATACATTTTTTAACGGAGAGAAATTGGAGAAGATTTAGGAGACGGATGACAATGGTGAGAAACTAGATAACATTTAGGATAGGGGAACTGTGTAAGTCTTTTCTTAAAGAAAAGAGACCTTGGCCAGGGGATGATTAACGGGCATGGGGATTAAACAATAATTACTCCTTCTGCGCAATTTATGCCACCATGTTTGACTATCATGAAGTTTGAGAAAGAAAAAAAGAAAGATAATTTTTTGAAATTTGTAGTGACCAAGCCATAGAAATTTCTCTGTAAAAATAATCTCATTGAGGATAAAATTGGAAGTTTAAAGTCACAATATATAAAAGTATCATTCTCTTTTGGAGAAACTAATATGAATTGATAAATGGGGAGTACTAATGAGTTGTAGGTAAAACACAAAACGCTCCAACTATGAAAAAAGATCTTTCTACGCCACCTCCAAGCCGGCGTACTTGAAATTCCTGCTAATATACTCTCTTCTCGCCTTCTTCTTCCTCCTGCTCTTCTTCTTCTTCTTCTTCCTTTTCCATCTTATTTAGTTATTTGTACAGAAAATAAGCAACGAATAGGAAGAAAAGTGAAACTTCAGTTTAAACTCTAAACAATCTATGGGTGCTTATAATACCTTGATTGAAGGTGTTTGTTTCGTTGCAATCTTGAATTGTTTAAAAAATATGTGGTTGTTTAGTAGTTTAAACAACATATGGTTGTTTAAATGGTTGAAGAAATAAGGTCTCTTTTGGAGTAATTGAGATTGAAAAGAAAAAGGAGAATCTAAGATTAGAGCAGAATAATAACAGTGAAATGCAAAAATTAAAATAGAAATAAATAAAATAAATGCATAGTTTAAAGGATATGGGAAGATCCAAACGACTTGTATTGAAATTCTAAGACCACAATAATTGTCTAAGTGATAGCAAGATCAAGTTATAATGTTTGACTTATTGAAGAAATTAACACGCTTACTTGAGAAGCAAATCAATACTTACAATAGGATCTTGACCGTTAGGTGAAAACTTTTTAAAGACAATAAACTAATAATAATATTAGTCACCTTCTTGTAATCTACACCAATAATCTTAAAATATAAAAAAGAAAAGTGATCTTCTACCTTGAACTATCAGTTAGTTAATGTTGCAAGATAAATCCTAAAGTATAAAGCAACGAACGTTTAAAAGAACTCACAATAATATTACTAATGGCTTAATCCATAAAATACTCATTGAACTTTGGTCGAAATCCCAATAACACACTTAATTTTTATGGGCAACCTAATATACACCAACATTTTTCTACGTGTGTCTAATACGCACCACTTTTATAATGTGGCACGCGCGTGCTTGACTAAAACATAAACTTGTTAATCCTCTAAAATTTTGTGCAAATGGCCATGTGTCAAATTTTTTTATTTTTTCCTATTTAAAATTAGAAAAAATAGGGCCTCTCTCATCACTTTGAACACTAATAAAATAAAAGTAACAAAATACCCAGTAAAATTTTACAAAATGGGGTCTAAGATGGGTGAGATGTACGCAGATCTTACTCCTACGGTAGAGAGGCTGTTTCCGATAGAATTTTGGCTCAAGAAAACTTCTTCTCCAAAAAAGGGAAAAAACTTGGAAAACTCCATTACAACGCCTCTAACTGTGAAACACTACCGTCGGACAGCTGCTTCACCAGAAAATATTATCGGCCGGTTTTTTGTTCAACGATAAATCATGTCCAAAAACCATACAAAAAAAAGCGACCATATTCAAAAACAAGGAAAGGTCAATGATTGTTGATGACTTTGAGGAGTATAGTGCTAGGACTAGGGAGCTTAAAGATATTTCTCCCTTGTTATGTATTTGGCCAACTTGATGGAGTTTATTTTGAATCTCTAATTCATTCACATTCATCTCATCCTATTTTTGAATTGTGCATCAGGCGAGGTCGTTGAAGAGGTTAACCAAACAAATAATGAAGCTAGAAAAATAATTTCTGATAAGGAGGAATAGACTTTACAAAGTTGGAAGGACTTTCCTGTTGAAGGTTTTAAGAAATTAACTATGGAAACTGTGATGGCATAGCGGTAGTTTTTAGGATGAAGCAGCAACCTAAGTGGAGAGACATACTACTGTAATGGCGGAGACGCTACCTTTGTGAAGATGATGGGGTGATTTTTTTCATTTTAAGTGTTTTCTTCTTCTTTTTTTAATTTAATCACACGTGTCACGACCTAATCTTTCCTTAATATATATATATTTTTAAAAAAATTGGTTAGTTGTAAATGTTGATCGTATTAGATACACTTTGAAAAAGTTTGGTGTGTCTTGGTTTCCCATAAAATTTAGGTCTATCACAAAGATATCAATTAAAGTTCAAGGAATATTTTATGTATTAAGTCTATTACTAGCAGTGACAATAATGAATGGAAGCCTCTTATTTATAGGAATAGAAAATCTTAAAAATTTAGAAAAATTGGGAATGTTAGGTCTTAAGATAAAGTACTAGCAAATAGTCTTTGATAAAAGATAATAAAACCTAGTAAAATCTTAGGGGGAGGGGGGGGGGGCAAAACCAACGGTCGCCCAAACAAATGGGTTTTTTTCAGTTGATTTACACCTTAATTGGATTTCAGGTTGGGTTGTTGATTTAGACTGCAATTGGCCCCTTTTGGACCTCTTAAAATCTTATTTTGGGCTCCTATTGTCACTTCCTTGGATGATTTTGGGCTCCAATCTTCTTCCTCTTGAAATATTTGGCCACAAAATAATTTAAAACACTTGGTTAATTCATCTACTTTACGCTAGAGCTCTACTTCCAAAATAAGATACTTTTCAATTTGTGTTTGAAACCCGATTAAATTATCTTGAAGCTCCTTTGGTTTGAGATCTTGTCATGGGCTTTCTTGGAGCTTCAAACACTTCATCGTTGTCCATTTATAAAGTTAAGCTTCAATTGATGCTATCAAGTAAACTAGTGTTCTAGATGAATTTCTTTTTTTTTTTGTAGAATGTGAACTTTTGCATTAAAAGATGTCAACTTCATTAACCCTTAATTTTAAAAGAATCCCTCCTCCGTGAATGATGCAATCGAAACTACGAAAGCGATAAAGATAAGACACGAGACGAAGACTCACACGATTGTTCAAGTAGCAATGAAGAACAATGTTTCGTTACACCCCAAACGATGGCAAGAATCACCTATGCTATGCAACTATCCTCAAGAGACACTAGGCTCAAGCAAATAGAATGATCAAATAGGATTGAAGAGCAACTTGGATTCATCCAATTGATTTCAAGCCAAAATAGTTACAAAAGTTCAAGAGCAATGCTCATTAATGTTTTTGTGTTCAAAGTAAAGTAAAAAGACAATAAATGAAGAAGGGGTGTATTTATAGCACCCCTTTACAAGGTTTGCTTAGATTCTGGTCCGCTGCCCCTCCACTGGTCATCGCGATCGCGCAGAAAGAGTAGCGATCGCGCAGAAGAATTCGCATCAGTCTCTCGCGATCACGCGAGATGGAACGCAATCGCGCAAGCCAAACGGATACTCTTCGCGATGGCACAGACAATGTCGCGATCGCGAAGAACAAATGTCTTTCGTCAGGCAGTAAGCTCAGAAGGTGCTGCCCTGTTTTGCCCTGTTTTTCTCCCCTGTTTCCTGCACTGTTTCCTGCCCTGTTTCTTCTTGGATTAAGCTCAAATGCATGGTCTTCAAGTCATCCTTCGAGCTCGTATCATCCATGCCTTTCCAAACCAAGTGTAAGTGAGTGTCGTGTATCTCCTTGCCTTGACTTCGAGTGAATGGCCTCGTCGATGCAATTTGGGTTGCATCATCCTCCCCTTCTTGAGAAGATTTCGTCCTCGAAATTAAGGTGTCCTCCTCTAAGGCATCATCACCTACATCAAAAGAAGTCAAGTCACTAACATTGAAAGTAGTCGACACATTATACTCACCGGGCAAATCTATCATATAGGCATTGTTGTTGATCTTGGATAACACTTGGAAAGGGCCATCTCCCCATGGTGCCAACTTCCCCTTCCTATGGTTTGGAAATCATTCCTTGCGGAAGTGCACCCACACCTAATCTCCCTTCTTGAAATCCACCTTCTTTCTCCCTTTGTTTTTCTTGGTTGCTATCTCCTCATAGGCTTCCTCCAAAGTCTTCCTCACCTTGGCGTGAAGTTCAAGAAATGCCTTGGCCCGAGCTTTACCTTCAAAATCAACAACCACATCCGTTGGCAAAGGGGTAAGATCAAGAGGAATCAAAGGGTTAAAACCATAAACACACTCGAATGGAGTCATGCCAATCATACGATGCAAAGTGCGGTTATATGAAAACTCCATGAGTGGTAGCTTATCAATCCAAGTCCCGGCCTTACCTTTGGTCATAGCTCTAAGTAGAGCTCCCATGGTGCGGTTCACCACCTCGGTTTGCCCATCGATTTGAGGGTGGTGGGACGTAGAGAATAGCAACTTGGTGCCAAGAGCACCTCACAAGCACTTCCAAAAATGGCTAAGGAACTTGGAGTCCCTATCACTAACAATGGTGTGAGGCACCACATGCAACTTTAAGACATTATCAATAAACAAGGACGCTACATGTTGTGCATCATTAGTCTTTTTGCACGGAATAAAGTGAGCCATTTTGGAGAAACGATCAACGACAACATAAATGCTATTGTGTCCTCCTCTAGTCCGGGGCAAAGCCATAAAACAATCCATAGAACTATCAACCCATGGACTAGTAGGTATGGGCAAAGGAGTGTATAAGTCATGGTTGTTGGACCTAGACTTGGCCTTCTTGCAATCCAAGCAAGCATTGCAAAACCGTTCCACAAGAGGCCTCATTTTTGGCGAATGGAATTGTTCTTTAAGTATGGCCATAATCTTGTCCACCCCAAAGTGACCCATCAAGCTCCCACAATATGCTTCTTTAACTAGCACATCTCTCCAAGAGGACTCGGGGACACACACTCTCCCATTCTTGAAAATGTAGCCATCAACCCATTGGTATTTTTCCACCCTCTCCCCACTCACTAGAGCATAATGAATGCTCTTGAGCTTTTGGTCATGTGTATACATCAACTTTATACTTTCAAAACCCATAAGTCTAGAAGCAAAAGTAGTAGCAAGGGCGAATTTTCTAGAAAGCGCATCGGCTACAGCATTGTCCTTACCTTTTTGTATTGAATTACATAAGGGAAGGACTCAATGAACTCCACCCACTTGGCATGTCTCTTGTTCAACTTCTCTTGGCCTCTTAGATGCTTGAGTGACTCATGGTCACTCTTGATCACAAATTTCTGAGGCCATAGATAGTGTTGCCAATGGGCTAGAGCTCTCACGAGGGCATACAACTCCTTGTACGTGGAGTAATTCAAAGTTGCGCCCTTCAACTTCTTACTAAAGTAGGCAACGGGTTTCCCGTCTTGCATGAGAACACCCCTGATTCCCACCTCCAAGGCATCACATTCAACCTCAAAAGCCTTCCCGAAGTCGGGCAATTGTAACAAGGGGGCAGTACTCAACCTACCTTTCAATTCTTGGAAAGCTCTTCTTGAGGCTCTCTCCACACAAAGGGTTTGTCTTTCTTCACCAACTCGGTGAGTTGTGCGGCAATGGTGCTAAAGTCCCTAACAAAGCGCCTATAGAAACTAGCAAGGCCATGGAAACTCCTCACATAAGAAACGGTGGTAGGAGTAGGCTAATCTCTGATGGCTTCAACTTTGGACTCATCAACTTCTACACCATTGACACTAACAACAAAGCCCAAAAAGACAACCTTTTCAACACAAAAGGCACACTTCTTAAAATTGCCATAGAGCTTTTCGGCTCGTAGCAATTTAAGGACTTGACTCAGGTGGCCAACATGGTCGTCTATTGTCTTGCTATAGATCAATATGTCATCAAAGTAGACGACCACAAACTTATTGATGAATGGTTTTAGCACATAGTTCATGATGCCGGATAAAATGGCCTAATCAACAACCATCAAGAACCAAGCTTGAAAGCACAATGAACACAAGGCAAGGGCTCCGGAAACGTCTTGAAGATCATGCATTGGAGCGCCAAGGAAGGAGGAGCACGTGGGCACCAAAGGAGAGGCTCGGGGGACACATTTTGAGCCATTCCAAGGACCCCAGGAAGGGGCGGACCGCCTAGTCAAAGGGGCGGACCGCCCAGTTGAAGCTCACCCTCAGGATCTCTGGCCGCCTGTATTTTAGGCGGACCGCCTACTTCAAGTAGGTGGGGCGCCTACTTCCAGCAAGGTGGGGCGCCTACTCCATGGTGGTGGGGCGCCTGTTTGCCTACACTTCAACTAGGCGGGGCGCCTCTTTTGGCTAGGCGGGGCGCCTACTTACGGGCCATTTGAAGACTTGTTTTTGTGGTGTAATTTCTATTCTAGCCCTAGGTGCTTTTATTACACTAACTTGTCTTATGGGCTTTTAGTCATTTCACATTTATGTATGGGAAAACTATATAAGCTTCCCTTAGCCATTTCATTCATTAGTGAGCTTTGAACATAGAAATTGAGAAGAGAGAATTAAGAGAAGGCCGAGCCTTTCTTGTTGAAGCCCGAGGCTTCATGTATCTTGTACGACTTGGAGCCTATGGAGATTCATCGCTAGTGTGAATTCCTTGTAAGGTTCGAGTTTCACTTTCTCCCTTTGGATAATTAAATTCTTGTTTGAATTGTTTGTCCGTTCTTTCTTCTAATTCTTGCCTTCCTAGTCTTGAACTTCTCGATATCGTTGATATCACGTTATCAAATTTACTTGCTTCCGCTCGTTTATAGTTTAGTTAGCTTCCGCGTATTTTGCCCTGCATCAGTTGGTATCAGAGCAAGGCTCGGGTTATGTTCCTACAAACCCCCGTTCCTTGTTCCATATGTTAGTATTGTTGTTGTATTGTTCTTGTTGTTCTTGAAAAGGAAGAAAACAAAAAAATAGAAAAACTTGAAAATATCACAAAATTTGGTGGAACTTGTTGTATAGGAACACCCATACATTAAAAATCATTGGGGTTTGTTCCTTATTGTATTCCCGTTCTTTTGATACCAAAATTACAAGATTTGGTGGTGTATTCCAAAATTTGAAGAATTCAAATCTCCAAAATTTTCAAAAGCCCTAGATTTTTGCTCAAGAATCAAAATTTATTTGTTGTTGTTTGATTGGGGTTTAAACCTATTGGGGATTGTTTAGAATCATCAAATACATCTTTGGGTATCATTAGAATCGAAAACGAGTCGAAAACGTTGGATTTTGAGTGCTAAACGAGCCAAAAAATGATTTTCGGACTGTGCTGAAAATGCCAGTAGGCGGGGCGCCCAAATAGTAGGCGGTCCGCCCATTTTGTTGTTGCTCTCTGTATTTTGAGTAGGCGGGGCGCCCACTTTACAGAGGCGGACCGCCCACTCCTGGGGTGGCTCCGTTTGGCTTCGTTTTGTGTGTTTTTGTGTT
Source organism: Petunia axillaris subsp. axillaris (assembly GCA_029990575.1). NCBI lineage: Eukaryota > Viridiplantae > Streptophyta > Magnoliopsida > Solanales > Solanaceae > Petunia > Petunia axillaris. The sequence goes on along the minus strand of JARKNS010000001.1, from coordinate 1,223,064 downwards.
CCGTTTGCTTCCGTACCTCTTGGTTAGTGTTTCTAGGGTAATTGGCCTACTCAATTGACACTAATCCTTTAGCGTATTAGATATTCGTGCGTAGAGGAGATTAGAATTCAAAGAAGAGTCGTAGAACTCCTTTTGGCCTCAAGTGCGCACTTTAAATAACCGACCGTCCATAGAGTCTCATTAACTCCATTCCGAACTTTTACTTGGACATACTAGTTGTGATCACCTTGGTTCCCAAGTTGTAAAGGCCTCGCTCTTGAGTGTACATATATTGAGTGATACACGTGAGGGAGTGACTTTCGGGAGGATTTGTTCTTGGGTGTTGCAACAATGTCGGATGATGAATGTGGGGATTATGGCTCATGTGGCGATGATGCGAGTTGCTATGACTCGTATTGTGATGATGGAGACTATGGTTCCTACGAGGGTGAAGATGGCCATTACTATGATGATGGAAACCATGGCTCCTATGGAGATGAAGCGGTTCACTATGATGATCGTGAGGTCGAAGAAGACTATGAAGCTCATGAAGATGAATTTGTTGATCCTTATGCTTCTAGTCAAGAAACCGAGGATGGTGACGCTTCAAGGTACATAGATCCTACTTACTCTTCTTGTGAAGATTTTGATAATGTTGATAGTGACCTAGATAGAGTTGATGATGAGGTTGAGTATATGAATTATTCATTTGCATCTTCTCTTGGTGTTGCTAGTGGAGTACAAGGGAGTAGTAGAGGACCTTCCATTAGTATGGGAGGTGGTGGTGGTTGTTCCATAGGGAAGGAGAAGCTTGCATCTTCTAGGTACGCTAGGCGACCTAATGCTTCTAATTCCCGTGTGGAGGTTGGTTTGAGGGATGGTGTTGCTTTTGCTACTAAGAGCTTGAATTGTTCTTTCAATGCCTTGACGGGTAGTAGTAGGAGTAGTGCTATGGGCTATGGAACCAAGGCGAGAAGCACTTATGGGTTCCATGGCGAGGTTCCTTCCTTGACTTCCCACAACATTGCTAATGTTGGGAGTGTGACGGGAAGAGGAGAATGTTCTAGTGGTGTTGCCACTAGTGGAGAGATAAGGAAGACCCAAGTTGTCGGAGCTGACACTTGTGGGCGTTCAAGTTCTCACTTGGATGCCAATCTACAAAACTTGGGTAGATGTAGGTTCGTTGTTGAGGTAGATGGTATTGGAGGATACTTGCTCAAAATTGGTGGTACCGATGCCAATTGTATTAGCACCTCTTTGGTTGATAGGCTTAGGATACCGTGCCACAAGCTAGAGCATCCTTATGAGTATGATAGAGTGTGGGTTTCTAAGGAGGCTCGGGTACTCATATCTCATGGGAGTTATAGATGCTATGTGTGGTGTGACGTGTATCCCATGCGTCATGTTGATGTGTGGATGGGTGAGCCGTGGTTGGAGGGGAAGAGGGTGCAATATAGTCTGGTGAAGGGTGCATATCTTGTGGGCGTAGGGCAAAGAGTCTATGACTTTGTGCCTTACCGGGCGAAGAGCCGAGTGCCTACTAGTGCCCTTTCTTTGGCTATGCAAAGGAGCAAGGAGCAAGAACTTCATTCCATGGTTGACAATGTGCAAACAAGAAGTCCTACAAACACAAGCAATGGTGGGACATGTGCTAGAAAAGGGTTGATAGACATCAACAAGGTGAACCCAAAACCACAAGATTCAATTCCAAGTGGTTCACCAACGAAGAAGAAGGAGACATCAAGTGATGAGTCTCCTAGTCCTAGATTCAGGGTTGATGTAAAGAGTCCACCTACTCCGGCTATGGGTATTCTTGGGCCTCGTCCCAATTCGCCCGAATTTGAGAGACAAAAGATAGAGAGGAGTAAGGGAGCGATCGGTGACAACTCTCGAGTGGAAAAAGGAGAGGTTGTGTTGAGTGATGTGAGTGAGTTGTCGCCACCCGAATCTACACCTAGCTTTGAAAGAAAAATGAGGGAAAAGAAAGAGGGAAAAAAGAGTGAGGACACCCCTTATTCTAACCTTAACCCTTTACCTTTTTCTTCTACTTGTGTGAGTACTTGTGTAGGTATTCTTGGGGGCAAGCCGATGGAGCCTCAACCAAGTTCCGTGATGGAAAGACAAGGTGAAGGAGATGCCGAATGTGAGCTACAAGGCGGAGACGATCATGACACTTCGAAGGTATGTGTTAGTTCTTCCTCCCTTGAGCATGATACTTCCTTGTCTTGTGATATTGTTTGTAACAACTATATGCTAGTTGATGAGTTGCATGAGTATAATGTGTTTGCAACTAGTGTAGAGCCTTCGGGTCAACTTGTATGTGAAATTGAACCACTAGTTGAGAGGGTTGAAAAGCCACATCATGATGTGAGCTCGGTTTTCATTGAACCTCTCTTTAGTGAAGATGTCGTAGTTGACCTTGATTGTGAACCTTGTTATGACACCCCACCTATATTTGATAAAGGAGAAGATGAATTGCATGATGATCTTATTCTTCCCTTTGATTGCTTAATTGATAATGGTGGTCTCATGTGTCGTAGTGAGGGTGGATTTGACCTTGAGGAGTCTCTTGAGTGTGAGATGGATCGATTCATTTTCGATGACTCCTTGAGTGAGAGTGAAGGACCTAGTCTTGATTCTATGCTTTTATGTAACCATGAATTTGAGGTGCATGCCTTTACATTTCTATTGTTTGAAGGCAATCTCATTTGTGGTAGTGAATTGTATCGGACTAGGGTCGGTAGTGGAGTCGAACCTCCATGGTTTGTCAAGTTAGGCTCTATGGATGACCCAACATTTGGAACTCCGAGTGAGGAGAGTGGTCTTGGTATTGGTCGTGTTGACCTACCTTCTAGTAGTCCTAGCCTTCGTTGTATGGACTATAATGATGAAGGACCTATTTTTGAGACCTTCCTTTGGAGTTTGTCCCAAAAGGAGGATTGTCTTAGGGTTGATTTGGGAGGTGAGGAGGTACCTCTCGGTGTGTGTATGAATGCTCTTAAGAAGGGGAGTGGAGTAGTCGATGTTAGTTGTGAATTGAACTACTTTACTTACTCCATCCCATTTGTTGAGCACACCTTGAGTGTTGAGCATGCCAAAGCCGATGTGTCACTTGGTGATAAAATTGATTTGAAGGCTTGGTGTGATGGTGGGCTTAGGGGTCGTGGGGAATCTAATTGCTACATGCATATCCTTGATCTCTTTGCTTGTTTTGAAAATGAGTGCTTGTTCTTGTTGAGCCAAGACCTTGTTGTCTCCTTTGGGGACATACGCTTTTTAATTGGCATTGATGCTTGGCTTTATCACAAGAGTGTGTTTTCAACACTACTTGCACTAATTTCTTGTTAAGCTAACCTACTTGTGAAGTAGGAAATTTTGGTTGTGCTTGCTTTGATTGTAGGGTTGATGGTTTGATTTCGAGGACGAAATCCTTTCAAGAAGGGGAGGATGATGCAGGATAAAATGGCCTAATCAACAACCATCAAGAACCAAGCTTGAAAGCACAATGAACACAAGGCAAGGGCTCCGGAAACGTCTTGAAGATCATGCATTGGAGCGCCAAGGAAGGAGGAGCACATGGGCACCATAGGAGAGGCTCGGGGGACACATTTTGAGCCATTCCAAGGACCCCCAGGAAGGGGCGGACCACCTAGTCAAAGGGGCGGACCGCCCAGTTGAAGCTCACCCTCAGGATCTCTGGCCGCCTGTATTTTAGGCGGACCGCCTACTTCAAGTAGGTGGGGCGCCTACTTCCAGCAAGGTGGGGCGCCTACTCCATGGTGGTGGGGCGCCTGTTTGCCTACACTTCAACTAGGCGGGGCGCCTCTTTTGGCTAGGCGGGGCGCCTACTTACGGGCCATTTGAAGACTTGTTTTTGTGGTGTAATTCCTATTCTAGCCCTAGGTGCTTTTATTACACTAACTTGTCTTATGGGCTTTTAGTCATTTCACATTTATGTATGGGAAAACTATATAAGCTTCCCTTAGCCATTTCATTCATTAGTGAGCTTTGAACATAGAAATTGAGAAGAGAGAATTAAGAGAAGGCCGAGCCTTTCTTGTTGAAGCCCGAGGCTTCATGTATCTTGTACGACTTGGAGCCTATGGAGATTCATCGCTAGTGTGAATTCCTTGTAAGGTTCGAGTTTCACTTTCTCCCTTTGGATAATTAAATTCTTGTTTGAATTATTTATCCGTTCTTTCTTCTAATTCTTGCCTTCCTAGTCTTGAACTTCTCGATATCGTTGATATCACGTTATCAAATTTACTTGCTTCCGCTCGTTTATAGTTTAGTTAGCTTCCGCGTATTTTGCCCTGCATCAGTTCATTAGCCTCATGAAAGTACTAGGTGCGTTGGAGAGGCCAAAGGGCATCACCAACCATTCATATAGACCAAACTTGGTCTTGAATACGGTTTTCCATTCATCCCAGGGTTTCATCCGGATTTGATGGTAACCGGACCTAAGGTCTATTTTTGAAAAGATGCTAGAACCACTAAGCTCATCTAACATATCATCCAAACGAGGTATGGGATGTCGATACTTTACCGTGATCTTGTTGACCGCTCGACAATCCACACACATCCTCCAAGTGCCATCCTTCTTTAGAACAAGGATCACGGTCACGGCAAAAGGACTCAAGCTCTCCCTCACCAAGCCTTTGGTAAGAAATTCATCAATTTGCTTTTGTAACTCTCTTGTGTCCTCGGGATTACTTCTATATGCCGGCTTGTTTGGAATTTGAGATCCCGGGACAAAGTCGATTTGATGTTCAATACCCCTCAAGGAAGGTAATCCATCCGGCATCTCATCCGGGAATATGTCCTCATAGACCTTCAAAACATTTTCAATGGCACTAGGCAAAGGGTTAGGGTTAGATAAATAATCACTTTCAAAATTTAAAACCATACCTTTGTACACTAGGCATATGAGTGGAAAACCGCATTCAAGACCTTAGGTCCGGCTACCATCAAATCCGGATGAAACCCGGAGATGAATGGAAAACCGCATTCAAGACCAAGTTTGGTCTCTATGAATGGTTGGTGATGCACTTTGGGCTCTCCAATGCACCTAGTACTTTCATGAGGCTAATGAACCATGTTCTAAAGCCATTCATCAACAAGTTTGTGGTCGTCTACTTTGACGATGTATTAATCTATAGTAAATCAATAGACGACCATGTTGATCACCTTAGGCAAGTGCTTGAAGTGTTGAGAGCCGAAAAGCTCTATGCTAATTTTAAAAAGTGTGCCTTTGGTGTTGAGAAGGTAGACTTTCTTGGGTTTGTTGTGAGTGCCCAAGGAGTGGAAGTGGATGAGTCTAAGGTAGAGGCCATACGTGATTGGCCTACTCCTACTACCGTGACTCAAGTGAGGAGCTTTCATGGTCTTGCTAGTTTTTATAGACGCTTTGTGAAAGACTTTAGCTCCATTGCCGCTCCACTCACCGAATTGGTGAAGAAGGACAAACCTTTTATTTGGGGAGAGCCTCAAGAGAAGGCCTTCCAAGAATTGAAAAGTAGGTTGAGTACCGCCCCTCTATTGCAATTGCCCGACTCGGAAAGGCATTTGAGGTTGAGTGTGATGCCTCGGGGGTGGGAATTGCTGGTGTTTTAATGCAAGATGGAAAACCCATCGCCTACTTTAGTGAGAAATTGAAGGGTGCATCTTTGAACTACTCTACGTATGACAAAGAGATGTACGCCTTGGTGAGAGCTCTTGCTCATTGGCAACACTACCTTTGGCTTAGAGAGTTTGTGATCAAGAGTGACCATGAGTCACTCAAGCATCTTAGAGGCCAAGAGAAATTGAACAAGCGTCATGCCAAGTGTAGAGTTCATTGAGTCTTTTCCCTATGTTATCCAATACAAGAAAGGGAAAGACAATGTTGTGGCTGATGCACTTTCTCGGAAATTTGCTCTAGCCACCACCCTTGCCTCCAAGCTAATGGGTTTTGAGAGCATTAAGTTGATGTATGCTCATGAACCTAAGCTAAAGAGCATTCACGAAGCTCTTGAAAGGGGAGAAAGGGTTGAAAAATACCAATAGGTTAATGCATATATCTTTAAAAATGGTAAAGTGTGTGTTCCCGAGTCCTCTTGGAGGGAATTGTTGATTCGAGAGGCTCATTCTGGGGGCTTGATGCGACACTTTGGGAGGAACAAGACCTTGGCCATTCTCATGGAGCAATTCCATTGGCCAAAGATGGGGGTTCAAGTTGAAAAGCATTGCAAAAATTGCCTTGAGTGCAAGCATGCTAAATCTAAAGCTAACTCCCATGGTTTGTATACTTCTCTCCCCGTGCCTACTAGTCCGTGGGTCGATATATCAATGGATTTGTGATGGTCTTGCCACGGTCTAGGGGGGGCCATGATAGCATTTATGTTGTCGTGGATAGGTTCTCCAAAATGGCTCACTTTATTCCATGTAAGAAGTGTGATGATGCACAACATGTTGCTTCTTTGTTTACTTGATAACGTTTTAAAGTTGCATGGTGTGCCTCAAACCATTGTATGTGATCGGGACACCAAGTTCCTAAGCCATTTTTGGAGGAGCTTGTGGGGTGCTCTTGGCACCAAGCTCTTGTTTTCTACGTCCCACCACCCACAAACGGATGGGCAAGCCAAGGTGGTAAACCGGACTTTGGGTGCTCTTCTTAGGGCCATGACCCGAGGTAAGGCCGAGACGTGGGTTGATAAATTGCCTCTTATGGAGTTTTCCTATAATCGTACTTTGCATATCTTGATTGGCATGACTCCATTTGAATGTGTGTATGGTTTTAATCCCTTGATTCCCCTTGATCTAACCCCTTTGCCAAGGGAAATGGTTGCTAATTTTGAAGGGAAAAGCCGAGCAAAGGCTATGATTGAACTTCATGCTAAAGCCAAGAAGAACTTGGAGGAAGCCTATGCAAAGGTTGCTTCCAAGAAGAACAAGGGAAGAAAGAAGCTTGAGCTCAAAAAAGGAGATTGGGTGTGGGTGCACTTCCGCAAAGAAAGGTTTCAAAACCTTAGGAAAGGGAAGTTGGCACCCCGTGGAGATGGACCTTTTCAAGTGCTTTCCAAGATCAACAACAATGCCTATGTGATTGATCTACCCGGTAAGTACAATGTGTCAAATACTTTTAATATGACTGACTTGACCCCTTTTGACGTAGGGGATGGTGATGCCGGAGAGGAGGAATCCATGGTTTCAAGGACGAAACATTCCAAAGAAGGGGGAGGATGATGCGGGGCATACCTCAAGGCCGTTCACTAGGAGTTAAGCCAAGTTGATTCAAGACACCCATCTTCACTTGACGTGGAGGGACTTGGAAGAAGGCTCGGAGAGTAGCTTGAAGATCATGCTTTTGAGTGCCGTGGATGGAGAATCGCTTAGGCAACTTGGAGAGGCGTCCGAGGCACTTTCGGGAGCAATTCAAGAAGTACCAGGAGTGGGCGGACCGCCTCTGCAAATGGGCGGACCGCCTACTAAAAATCAACTCTCTGGAAATTGCACCACCCACTAAAGGGGCGGACCGCCTAGTGGGGCGCCTGTTTTGCTCCTGCAGCCTTCCAGACAACAGGCGGGGCGCCTAGTGCTAGTAGGCTGGGCGCCTACTTTGCTGAGGTATTGCGGGATTTCTAGTTTTTATGCTATGCTTTGACAATTATAGCCCTACGTGGCCTTTATTGTTTTAACCCACTTTGGGGGTATTTTTGGGCTTTTACTATGTGTAAGTGAAGTCTATAAATACTTCACATAACCTCTTCAAACCTTAGCTTACCTTTAAATCTTATGAATGATGAATAGAGTTTATCTCTTGTTCTGAAGAAACCCTTTCTTGGTTGCTTGAATTCACTAGCGGATCCTAGTTGAGTCTTGAACCTGCACCCGTTCATTCTACTTGCGAGTCGCGGGTGTGACTCGAGGGTGGTTGCATAGTGTAGGTCCTTCTAGACGCCGATTCGAGGATATCTCGGGACAAGTTCCCCGGGTTACTTCGAAGGGAGTTCGAGAAGTGTCTCGCTCTCCTATCGTTCTTTTTGTCTTGTCGTATTGATCCTTATCAAGGGTAGTCTTCCATGGGTTTGTTGTGAGTGCCCAAGGAGTGGAAGTGGATGAGTCCAAGGTAGAGGCCATTCGTGATTGGCCTACTCCTACTATCGTGACTCAAGTGAGGAGACCACAATTTGTGAAAGACTTTAGCTCCATTGCCACTCCACTCACCGAATTGGTGAAGAAGGACAATACTTTTGCGGGGAGAGCCTCAAGAGAAGGCCTTCCAAGAATTGAAAAGTAGGTTGAGTACTGCCCCTCTATTTCAATTGCCAGACTTCGGAAAGGCATTCGAGGTTGAATGTGACGCCTCAGGGGTGGGAATTGGCGGTGTTTTAATGCAAGATGGCAAACCCATAGCCTACTTTAGTGAGAAATTGAAGGGTGTCTCCTTGAATTACTCTACGTATGACAAGGAGTTGTATGCCCTAGTGAGAGCTCTTGCTCATTGGCAACATTACCTTTGGCCTAGAGAATTTGTGATTAAGAGTGATCATGAGTCACTCAAGCATCTTAAGGGTCAAGAGAAGTTGAAAAAGAGGCATGCCAAGTGGGTAGAGTTCATTGAGTCTTTTCCCTATGTCATTCAATATAAAAAGGGAAAGACAATGTTGTGGCAGATGCACTTTCTAGGAAGTTTGCTCTTGCCACTACTCTTGCCTCCAAGCTCATGGGTTTTGAGAGTATCAAGTTGATGTATGCTCATGACCCTAAGCTAAAGAGCATTCATGAAGCTCTAAAGAAAGGAGAAAGAGTTGAGAAATACCAATGGGTTAATGGCTATATCTTTACAAATGATAGAGTGTGCATACCTGAGTCCTCATGGAGAGAATTGCTTGTACAAGAAGCACATTATGGAGGACTCATGGGTCACTTTGGTAGGGATATAACCTTGGCCATTCTCATGGAGCAATTCCATTAGCCTAAAATAGAGACGCAAGTTGAGAGACTTTGCAATTCTTGCCTTGAGTGCAAATATGCAAAGTCCAAATCGAACCCCCATAGTTTGTATACCCCTCTCCCCGTGCCTACTAGCCCGTGGATGGATATATCTATGGATTTTGTTATGGGATTACCACGGACTAGGGGCGGACATGATAGCATTTATGTTGTCGTGGATTGGTTCTCCAAGATGGCTCACTTCATTCCATGAAAAAGGTGTAATGATGCACAACATGTTGCTTCTTTGTTCATTGATAATGTGTTAAATTTGCATGGTGTGCCTCAAACCATTGTAAGTGATAGGGACACTATGTTCCTTAGCCATTTTTGGAGGAATTTGTGGGGTGCCCTTGGCACCAAACTTTTGTTCTCAACGTCCCACCACCTTCAAATCGATGGACAAACCGAGGTGGTAAACCGAACATAGGGTGCTCTTCTTAGAGCTATGACCCGAGGTAAGGGAGGGACTTGGATTGATAAGTTACCGCTTATGGAGTTTTCCTGCAATCGCACTTTGAATAGAATGATTGGCATGACTCCATTCGAGTGTATTTATGGTTTTAACCCCTTGATTCCCCTTGATCTAACCCCTTTGCCAAGGGAAATGGTTGTTAATTTTGATGGTAAAACTAGAGCCAAGGCTTTGGTTGAACTACATGCTAAGGTGAAGAAGAACTAGGAGGAAGCTTATGAGAAGGTACCCGCCAAGAAAAACAAGGGACGCAAGAAGGTGGAACTCAAGAAGGGTGACTATGTGTGGGTGCACTTCCAAAAAGAAAGGTTTCCAAAACTTCGGAAAGAGAAGTTGGAACCCCGTGGAGATGGACCCTTCCAAGTGCTTTCAAAGATCAACAACAACGCTTATGTGGTCGACTTGCCAAGTGAGTATAATGTATCTAACACTTTTAATGTGGCTGACTTGACTCCTCTTGTTGTAGGAGATGATGGAGCCGAGGGCGATGAAACTTTGATTTCGAGGACGAAATCTTCCCAAGAAGGGAGGATGATGCCGGGCAATCCGTCAGTAGACCCTTTACTCGGAGTCAAGCCAAGAAGGTCCTAGAGGTGCATTTATACTTGGAGAGGAAGGGACTCGAAGATGGAAGCGAATGGAAGCCGTTCCGGATGATCAAGGCTCAGGCGCCCCGCCTAGAGCAACCAGGCGCTCCACCCTAGGAGGCAGACCACCAAGCGCTCCGCCTAGCCTTGGGGCGCCCCGCCCAGACCACCTCACTGATAAATTTTGTGGGCGCTCCGCCCAAGCGCTGAAGGGGCGAGATTTTGGGTGTTTAAAGACTATTTTGGCCCTACGTAGTCTTTTAACTTAAAGCATAATGTGTGGGCATTTAGACCATTTTCTAAAGCTTGGCAAACCTCTATAAATAGTCTAGATAGCTTATTTCATTAGGAGCTAATTTTGATTATTGAAGAATATTGTTAAGAGTTGAACTCTTTGGTTAATTAAACAACCTTGTTTGGGACTTGTTTTTCTTCTAGTGGATCTAGAAGAATTCCAACCCCTCCCCAATCATTCTACTTGCAGGTTCCGGGTGTAGCTCGAGGGTAATTGCCTAGTGCAGGTGTTCCTTGACAATCTCCCGGGGTGTATCGAAACTAGTTCTTCGGTGCTACTTGGGTTATTCGTTCGAGCCACGTCTCGCTTTTATCTTTACTTTTCCGTGTTTACTTTTACCCTGCATCATTTGTCAAAGCTTGTTAAAACACTATAAATACCCTAGCTTAGCTTATTTTACACTTAGTCTATTTTGAATGTTCAAAACAAGAGCTATGCTCCTTTGTGTTGAATGAATCCTTTGTTTTGGGACTTGAATCTTCTAATGGACCTAGTTAACCCTCAACCCGGCCCTATCATTCTATTTGCGAGACCCAGTTGTGTGTCGAGGGTAGTTTCATAGTGTAGGTAACTCTTGACCCGAATCGAGCTTTTGACGGAACAAGTTCTTCGTGGATACCTCGTAGGGAGTTTGAGATGAGTCTCGCTCCTATCTTTTTATGTTTCCATTTTTACCCTGCATCAGTTTGGCATCAGAGCAAGTCTCGAGATTTATTTTTAAAAACCCTCGATCCTTGTTCATCGTGCCGAGTTTATTTTCTTGTGTTTGAAGTTATTCGAAAGAACAAAAAAACAAAAAAAAAATTAAAAAGTTGAAAACCCAAAAATAAAAAAATATTTTGGCATATCTTGTTGGTGCGATTGAATCTTGATATGGGTGTTATTGGAGATCGATCCTTGTTGAAAATCGGTCGTTTTGATACCTAAATCTCGTGGTTTGGATTGGTACTATGGATTTTGAAGATTTGAATCCCCAATTTTTCTTAAACCCTTGAAAACCCTTGTTCTTGAGCTTATGATTTGATTCCTGGGTTTGGTTGATTGTTGGATGTGAAATTGATATCGAGGTTTGTTTTAGATTGAAAAACTAACGATTTGGTACCAATTTTGTGAGATTTGGAGTTGTATAACATCAAAATTGAAGAATCCAAACCCTTTTGGAACCCTTTTTGAAAACCCCATTTTGAATCTTTGAATGATGATTGTGCTTTGATTATTTGCTTTTTGTGGGTGAAAATCATTGAGGTTTGAAGAGAATAACATGATACAACTTTGGGTACCTCGGATTTTGGCAAAACATGGTGAAATCGATCCAAAATTTGGGTTGAAATTGAAGAAAAACGTTGTTGGAAAAACTGAAGCCCAACATCCGGGCGCTCCGCCTGAATTTTCCACTGCTGAATTGGGGAGGCGCTCCGCCTACTCTAGGCGCCCCACCCTAGGCGCTCCGCCTGCTTCACTGAAGGTTTGGTTTGGGTAGTTTTCCTAGGTTCTCTTACTTCTTTGCTTGCATAACATCTAACTAGTACTTCTATAACTTTCCTACTTAAGTGGTACTAGTCCATTGAGCTTTTAGGCAACTCGTGCCTAGTTTGGAGAGTAGAACTCCAAGAAGATTCATAGATCCTTTTGACTCAAGTCCGCACTTTAAAAATCTTATCGTCCATTGAGTCACATAAACTCCACTCACCCCGTAGAACACTTCACTTGTGGATTGAGTGATTGAGTTGAGGACTGTTGTTCAACTACGTGAAGCTTCTAGATTCAAGTTCGAGTGAAATATCCACCACCACTAAACGAGTGAACCGAGTGATACACAAGTGAGGGTGTGTGTGAGGAGATTTCACTAACGTTTGTTCATTTTGTAGGTACAATGGCTAACGAATGAGATGACCCTTTGAAGAGTACCTTGGCTACTATCTTGGCCAAATTGGATAGTATGAGTCTAAGGATTGAAAGGCTTGAAAAGGGGACCCCGAGCGTCCAAGTTGTGAAAGGGACCCCGAGTTTCCACCTTGAAGCCGGTGAAGGCACAAATGGTTTAACCTTTACCCCGGAACAGGTTGCCGAGTTACTTAAGCAACAACGGGTAAGGGATGATCGTGATAGAAATGAACAAGTGTTGGGCAATCCCCAACGAGTGGGAATTCCCCACATTTTGGGAAATCCCCAAAGAAATACTCCACTTCCAAGACCCATTCGAAATGTTCTACCTCTTGAGCAAGTTGAGGAAGCTCAAGAAGGGGAGAAGGATGAGTATGGTGATGATGCCTATGGGTATGCTGCTCACTATCAACCTAGGCGAGGAATGAATTGGGGTCGTAATGTGGATAGGGGTAGAGGCCGAGGTCGAGGGCCACCCATGGGGTATATTGGAGGGAATGCTAGGAGGGATTATGATGGTTATGGAGAAAACTTTGGAGGCCGACCGGAGCCTTACCAAGGGGGTCGTGAAAACAATAATCTCAATAATGTGAAGCTTATTATTCCTACTTTCAAAGGGAGTAGTGACCCGGTTGGGTACACTGAGTGGAATTTGTCTATGGAGAGTGTTTTACACCAATGACATGACCGAGGAGAAGAAAGCCAAGTATGCTATATCTTCCTTTGAATCCTTTGCTTCTACTTGGTGGGAGTCGGCCAAGAGGAATAGAAGGAGAACTGCTATGGCCATCAATGTTACTTGGGGTTAATTGATTCGTGTGATGGATGAGATGTATTTGACTCAACAATATCGTCAAGACCAACTCAAATTTCTTTATGAGTTGAAACAAGGCTACAAGACGGTTGGGGAGTACTTCAATGAGTTTGAGCAAATCCGGATGACCTTAGACATGGATGCAGAGGAAGATGAACCGGCCGTGATTCGGTTTAGGAGTGGGTTGAATCGAGAGATAGCCTCTCAATTGAAGTTTCACAAGTATGACAATCATTATGATCTATATAATGCAGCGATTGAAACCGAGAAATAGCTCAAGGATAAGAAGTCCACTCGCTACAAGAGTAGCACTCCTACTCCCATGAGCAAGCCAAAAGAGTGGAAGAATCCAAATGCAAAATTTCCAAGTGCAAGTGGTGCAAATGCTAGTAAAGATGTGAAGAAGCTGTATGAAAAGTCTACACCACATGTGGGAGGTAATTCTAAAACTCACTTGAACAATCCTACTTATATTTCTACTCAATGCTATAAGTGCAAGGGGTATAGTCATTTTTCTAGAGATTGTCCTACTCGAAAAACCATGGTTGTGGTACGTGAATTGGTGTATGAACAAGATAGTGAACCCGAGGATGAGGGAGTAGAGGGAGATTAAGAGGTTGATGTGAAGGAGGATACGGTTGAGGAATATGATCCTCATGCTTTCCTTGTTGTGAGAAGAAGTTTAGGTGCCATGTTTGTGGAGGATAGTGAAAACTTGCAAAGAGAAAACCTCTTCCATGCTAGGTGCTGAGTCATGGGTGTTGTTTGTTCCATGATTATTGACTCGGGAGTTGTGCTAACGTTGTTAGTCAAACACTAGTTTTCCAATTGAAATTGCCCACTTTGAAACATCCCAATCCTTATCGTTTACAATGGCTAAGTGAGTGTGGTGAATTGAAAGTGGTGAAATAAGTGATGATTAAATTCACGATGGGGAGCTATGTGGATGAACACATGTTTGATGTGGTTCCTATGCAAGCTTGCCACCTTCTATTTGGAAGGCCATGGCAATTTGATCGTAATGTTGTACATGATGGTCGTGACAACACCTATACGGCCACTCATGAGGGAAGAAAGTATGTGCTTAAATCTTTGACGCCAAACTAAGTTAGTGATGATTATCGGCGTATGAGGGAGTTGAGAGAAGCGGCAAAGGCTAAGTCGGTTGTTGAGGCTAGTCCTTTGGCCGAGAGCTTGGTGGTGACTCCACCATCTTCTACCGGTGGCATTTGTGCCATGATGCAACTGGGTGAGCTTTTGAAAGGGAATGATGGCAACAAACTACTCATTTGCCTAGTGCACAAAGGTATGATTCGTACTTCTGAATTTGATTATTCTTTTAACCCTTTGCCTAGTGCTCTTGAAAGTGTTTTGAAGGTTTTTGGGGACATGTTCCCGGATGAGATGCCAAATGGTTTACCCCCTGGAGGGGTATTGAACATCAAATTGACTTTGTCCCAGGAGCCCAAATCCCAAACAAGCCGGCCTATAGGAGCAATCCCGAAGATACAAAGGAATTGCAAAGGCAAGTGGATGAATTGCTTACCAAGGGGGAGGATAATGCGGGGCAAATTGGAGGCAAAGCGCCAACCATCAAGAGCCAAGCTGGAGGGCACAAGGAGTACCTTCAAGGCCTCCGGAAGCAACTTGAAGATCATGCTTTTGAGCACCATGGATGGAGGACCACTTGGGCTCCAAGGGGATCCACCCAAGCTCATTTTGAGCCTCTTGCACAAGCTCTAGGATGAGGCGGAGCGCCTACCAAAATCCAGAGAGTTGATCAGGAGAAGGCGGAGCGCCTCCCCCGTGACAACATGCGGGATTTTTACTACTTTTTGCATTAACTTCCAACTATAGCCCTGTGTGGCCTTATTTGTTTTAACCCACTTTGGGGGTACTTTAGACCTTTAATTATGACTAAGTGAAGCCTATAAATACTTCACCTAGCCTCGTCAAACCTTAGTTAGCTAGTTTTGAAGATAGAATTGAGAAGATAGAATAGGCTTGGCCATTCTTGTTGAAGCGTTGACTTCATGTATCATTTACGTTGAATCCATGGTGGATCACCGCTAGCGTGACTCCCGTTTAATGGTTCAAGTCTCTCCTCCCTTTTGAATCAATCTAATTGTTTAGTTTGATTCGTTCTTTCTTCTATTTTCTATTCTCCCCCATCCCTATTTTCCTTCTATCGTGTTTACTTTGTTGCTTCTGTTACTTGTTATTCGCTTCCGTTATTTGACCCGTATGTGAGCTTAAACCTCCATAGTTTGGGAAGCTTAACTCTATAGATAATCCATTATTTAAGACCTCCCTTGGGAGATTGTCTAGTGAGGAGGATTGACTTGGAGGTGATTTTAGAGGTAAGAAGTTATCTCTTGGTGTATATAAGAGTGCTCTTAAGAAGGGGAGTGGAGTCTTTGATGCTAGTTGATGCTCGAACTATTTTGCTTGTTCCATTCCTATATTGATCACACCTTGAACTTTGAGCATGCCAAAGCCATTATGTCACCTTGTGATAAAAATGCATTGAAGGCTTGGTATGTTGGTTAAGAGCGTAGGGATCGTAAGGAATTTGATTGCTACATCTTACATTTTTTATGCCCTTTTGATCTCTTTGCGTGTTCTAGTGTTGGATGCACTTCCTTGTTGAGCCAAGAAGTTGTTGTTTCCTTTGGGGACATAAGCTTTTTGATTGATATTGATGCTTGGCTCTACCATAAAAGTCTATTTTCCACACTTTTGGGCACTAACCTACTCTTGTAGTAGGAAGTTTCATTTGTCTTTGCCTTGCTTATAGGTGTTGTTGGTTTGATTTTGAGGACGGAATCCTTTCAAGAAGGGGAGGATGATGCCATACGAACTGGTCGATGCCTGTTCAAGCCATCAAGTCCATCCACATGGAGCTAGACCGAGGAGTCACATGATGCAACCGGACACAACTTATGAGCCAGAAGAAGAAAGTGTCCGAATTATGAAGATTGGCCGATCAAAGAGCGACCGAAGGGTGAAGTTCGAGCCTAAGGAAGGAAGAGCGTTCGAGTCAAGTGTTCGAGCTCATATGACCGAGTCAAAGGAAGCGACTGAACACTTCATATTGACGCCGAGCTTGAAAGCAACCGAAGGACGAGCGTCTGAATTCAAGTGCTTCAAGTGTTCTAATTGTAGTGTGTTCGAGTTTAAGTTCCTGAATTCAACCGTAGGAAGACCGAATGCAAGCAAACTGGAGTTCTGCGAAAGCATATTCTGCGCGATCGCGATGAAGGAACAACATACTCTGTGTTATCGCGTGGAGCAATGCGCGACCGCGCTGAAGGACAAACAGGCAGCGGTCCAGAATTAGCTTCAGGGGCATTTTTGTCCATTTATCATTGTAAATACATAGCTACTATAAATAGGAACCTTAGCCATTTCATTTCAGTCAGTTTTTGAGTTGATGTTGCATTGAGAATAGAACAACTTAGCAGAGGCCGAGCCCTTCTCGTTGAATCCCGAGGCTTCGTGTATCTCTTTTAGCTTGGAACCGAGTGGATGTCATCCTAGTATGGATCCTCGATAGGTTCAAGTTTCTTTCTCTCTCCCGGATATTCATTAGTGTTTGAATCAAATATCCTTTCTTTCTTCTATTTTTGTTTTTCCTCGTCCCTATTTTCTCATTGTTGTGTTTACTTTATCGCTTCCGACTCTTTATCGTGCTTCCGCGTGTTTTGATTGCATCACATAGGTTCGTTGTAGAGGTGAATGGACATGAAGGAAACTTGCTCAAAATTGGTGAGACCGATGCCAATTGTATTAGCATCTCTTTGGTTGATAGGCTAAGGATACCATGCCATGCTCTAGAACATCCTTATGAGTATAATGGAATTTAGGTTTCTAAGGATGCTCGGATGCTCATATCTCATAGGAGTTATAAGGGGTACGTTTGGTGTGACGTGTATCCCATGCGGGATATTGACTTATGGTTAGGTGAGCCATGGTTCCAAGACAAGAGTGTGCAATATAATGATATGAAGAATAGGTAACTAGTGAGCATGGGCCGAAGGACTTATGAATTTGAACCTTGTCAGGTAAGATATCAATTGCTTGCTAGTGCACTTTTCTTGGTATTCAAAAGAGAAAGGAGCGAGAACTTCATTCCATGGTTAAAATTGAGCAAACGAGAAGTCCTACAAACACAAGAAATACTGGGACTAGTGCAACAAAAGAGTTGACAAGTGTCACCAAGGTGAACCCGAAACCACAAGCTTCAAAGCCAAGTAGTTCACCAACAAAGAAGAAAGAGACATCAAGTGACGAGTCTCTAAGTCCTAGATTTCGGGTTGATGTTAAAATTCCACCTACTCCGGCTGATGCAGGGTAAAAATGGAAACATAAAAAGATAGGAGCGAGACTCATCTCGAACTCCCTACGAGGTATCTACGAAGAACTTGTTCCGTTAAACTCACGATTCAGGTCAAGAGTTGCCTATACTATGCAACTACCCTCGAGACACAGTTGAGTCTCGCAAACAGAATGATCGGGCGGGGTTGAGGGTCAACTAGGTCCACTAGAAGATTCAAGTCCTAAAACAAAGGATTCATTCAACACAAAGGAGCATAGCTCTTGTTTTCAATTCAAAATACACTAAGTGTAAAATAAGCTAAGCTACGGTATTTATAGTGTTTTCCCAAGCTTTGACAAAGGTCTAAAATGCCCACATGTTAGGCTTAAGTAAATAGAGCACACACGGCCGAAATGGTAAAAGAGCAACCAAAATCTCGGGTCTTCAGCGTCTCGGGCGGAGCACCTTGGAAATTGCAATTTTTGATCGGATTTGGCTACGCGGTTCCGCCTGGCCCTTGGGCGGAGCTCCTGGCTGCACATGGGTCAGGACGGAGCGCCTGGCTCCTCAGGCAGAGCGCCTGGTTCTCCTGGGCCGGGCGCTTGAACTTTAATCACCCGGAACGTCTTCCAATTTCTTCCATCTTTGAGTCCTTTCCTCACCAAGTGTAAATACCTTTTGGACCTCCTTGGCTTGACTCCGAGTGAAGGGTCTCGTGACGGATTTCCCGGCATCATCCTCCCCTTCTTGGGAAGATTTCGTCCTCGAAATCCAAGCATCATCACCCTCGGCTCCATCATCTCCTACATCAAGAGGAGTCAAGTGAAAAATATTAAAAGTGTTAAAGACATTATACTCACTTGGCAAGTCGACCACATCAGTGTTGTAGTTGATCTTTGAAAGCACTTGGAAGGGTCCATCTTCTTGGGGTGCCAACTTCCCTTTCCTAAGGTTTGGGAACCTTTCTTTGCGGAAGTACACCCACACATAGTCGCCCTTCTTGAGTTCCACCTTCTTTCGTCCCATGTTCTTCTTGGAGGCCACCCTTTCATAAGCTTCCTCCAAGTTCTTCTTCGCCCTAGCATGGAGTTCAATCAAAGCCTTAGCCCGATTTTTACCTTCAAATTAACAACCATTTCCCTTGGCAAAGGGGTTACATCAAGGGGAATCAAGGGGTTAAAACCAAAAAAACACTCAAATGGAGTCATGCCAATCATTTTATGGAAAGTGCGGTTGTATGCAAACTCCATAAGAGGTAACTTATCAATCCAAGTCCCACCCTTACCTCGGGTCATAGCTCTAAGAAGAGCACCCAAAGTTCGGTTCACCACCTCGGTTTGCCCATCGGTTTGAGGGTGGTGGAACGCAGAGAACAATAGCTTGGTGCCAAGGGCACCCCACAAGCTCCTCCAAAAATGGCTAAGGAACTTAGTGTCCCTATCACTTACAATGATTTGAGGCACACCATGAAACTTTAACACATTATCAATGAACAAAGAAGCAACATGTTGTGCATCATCATACTTTTTACATGGAATGAAGTGAGCCATCTTGGAGAACCTATCCACGACAACATAAATGCTATCATGTCCCCCCCAGACCATGGTAATCCCATAATAAAATCTGTATAGATATCAATCCACGGGCTAGTAGGTACGGGGAGAGGGGTATACAAACCATGGAGGTTCGACTTGGACATAACATACTTGCACTCGAGACAAGAATTGCAAAGTCTCTCAACTTGCATCCCCAGTTTAGGCCAATATAATTTCTCCATAAGAATGGCCAAGGTTTTATCCCTACTAAAGTGACCCATGAGTCCTCCACAATGTGCTTCTTGAACAAGCAATTCTCTCCATGAGGACTCGGGTATGCAAACTCTACCATTTTTAAAGATATAGCCATTTACCCATTGGTACTTCTCAACTCTTTCTCCTTTCTCAAGAGCTTCATGGATGCTCTTTAGCTTTGGGTCATGACCATACATCAACTTCTTACTCTCAAAAGCCATGAGCTTGGAGGCAAGATTGGTGGCAAGAGCAAACTTCCTAGAAAGTGCATCCGCCACAACATTGTCTTTCCCTTTTTTGTATTGAATGACATCGGGAAAAGACTCAATGAACTCTATCCATTTGGCATGCCTCTTGTTCAACTTCTCTTGGCCCCTAACATGTTTGAGTTACTCATGATCACTCTTAATAACAAATTCCCTAGGCCAAAGATAATGTTGCCAATGGGTAAGAGCTCTCACTAGGGCATACAACTTCTTGTCATACGTAGAGTAGTTCAAGGAGGCACACTTTAAGTTTTCGCTAAAGTAGGCTATGGGTTTTCTGTCTTTCATTAAAACATCACCAATTCCCACCCCCGAGGCATCATATTCAACCTCAAATGCCTTTCCGAAGTTGGGCAATTGCAATAGGGGGCGGTACTCAACCTACTTTTCAACTCTTGGAAGGCCTTCTCTTGAGGATCTCCCCACACAAATGGATTGTTCTTCTTCACCAATTCGGTGACTGGAGCGGCAATGGAGCTAAAGTCTTTCACAAATCGTCTGTAGAAACTAGCAAGACCACGAAAACTCCTCACTTCAGTCACGGTAGTAGGAGTAGGCCAATCACAAATAGCCTCTACCTTGGACTCATCCACTTCCACTCCTTGGGCACTCACTACAAACCCAAGAAAAGCTACCTTTTCCACACCAAAGGCACATTTCTTATAATTAGCAAAGAGCTTTTCGGCTCTCAACACTTCAAGAACTTGCCTTAAATGATTCACATGGTCGTCTAATGACTTGTTATATATCAAAATATCATCAAAGTAGACGGCCACTAATTTGTTGATGAATGACTTCAACACATGATTCATTAGCCTCATGAAGGTACTAGGTGCGTTGGAGAGGCCAAAAGGCATCACCAACCATTCATATAGACCAAACTTTGTCTTGAATGCGGTTTTCCATTCATCCTTGGGTTTCATCTAGATTTGATGGTAACCGGACCTAAGGTCTATCATTGAAAAGATGCTAGAACCACTTAGCTCATCAAGCATATCATCCAAACGAGGTATGGGATGTCGATACTGTACCGTGATCTTGTTAACCGCTTGGTAATACGTACACATCCTCCATGTGCCATCTTTCTTCGGGAGAAGTATGATGGGCACGACACACGCACTCAAGCTCTCACGAACCAAGCTCCAATAGCTCGCCTCCAATAGTACCTCCACAAAAGCTATAGCAAGAAGAAGAAGAAGATAACATATGGTTAGGATGAAGGGCGTCATCACTCTCAATTTGTTTTTCCTCTCTTCTTTCTTTTAATTCGCTCTCATGTGCAAGTGCATGGGGATGAGGTCTAAGAATGTCATCACCTCGCTCACCTCCCCTAACTCCCTCATTTGCCATTGGTTGGCTCATAGGAGTAGTATACTTACTCCTAGAGTGAGTAACTACATCATCTTGGCGAATGCCCACATGTTGGGGAATGCCCAACTTTCACTAATGCCTTATCTGGCATCTTTTTGGACACTCGGGGTCCATTCCTCTTTAAGGCTATCAAGCCTCGAGCTTATGGATCTCACCTCGGCCAAGAGGTAGGCCAAAGTGCTTACCGGGACCTCAATGGTATCGTATACGTCTCTGGCCATGTGCCTACAAAAATTAAAGACAAGAGAAAGAGGTTAGAGTAAAACCCTCACTCGCTCCCTCACCTTTGGAATGTCACTCTGGTACACTCGATTTAGTGGGTGGTAGGATCTCTCAAGCTTGATTTCAAAGGCTTCCTCGTAGTTGAACAACCACCTCAATAACCACTCAAGTCAGACGAACCAAATACGCTTCGGGATGAGTGGAATTGATGTCACTCTATGGACGAACGGCTATATGAGTGAGCACTTGAGCCCAAAATGTTCTACGAGTCTTATTTGAATTTTCAATCACGACCATGCACGAGGATCATAAAAGCTCAATGAGCTAGTACCAAATAAGTAGGAGAAATACTCAAGAAGTACTAGCGGAAGCAATACAAGCAAAGAAAGACCGAAATCCTAGGAAACAAGCAACCCGGAACAAGTTTCAGAGGGGGCGGTCTGCCCCAATAGGGAGGCGCTCCGTCTGGTTTTCTGTCCAATTTAGGCAGCGCCTAGGTTGGGCGCTCCGCCCAGGCCTGTGTCTCAGCTTTTCCGGAATGTGTTTTTGGTCGATTTTGACCCAAATTCTTCAACGGTTTCAAGTTGTTTCTCAAATCAAAGGATACCCAAAGTTGTTTTTAACTATAGCAAACAATCCCCCAATGATTTATATCAACTAACAACCATCAACAAGATCGAATCAAGCTTTCGAAGCAAAATTTTCAAAGTTTCAAGAATTTTGGGTTTTCAAAATTTCGATCTTCAATCCGTAATACCAAAACACGTTCTAAGTATACCAAATCAACGGGTTAACAATATAGAACAGTCCCCGATACTTTTTAACGCTTGGGGAATCAAATCCAACCTGATCTATGAATTTTTTTGGAGATTTCAAGTTTTTGACTTTTTTGTTTTTCTTCAAATTTTCAAGAACAAACAATATAATCAAAACAACAACAAGGACAAAAACGAGGATTCGTAAGAACGAAGTCTACCCGTGCTCTGATACCAACTGATATGGGGTAAAATACGCGGAAACTGAAGACGATGTGAAAATGCGGAAGCTAAAACAAGATAGGCGATATCTAACAAGATATCGAGATAAAAGCAAGACGAGGCTTGAAACGTTTACCTAAGTAGCACCGAGGAACTTGTCTCGATACACCTCGGGTGAAGTCAAGGATCACCTATACTACGCAACTACCCTCAAGAGACACTCGGCTCTTGCAATAGAATGATCAAAGAGGTTTCGATGTTCAACTTTGACTCGACCAAGTGAAATCATGCCCGCTCACGGGTTCTTCATTGAGATTCACTCAAGAAATACATCATTCTATATTCAAAGTTGTGTAATGAAATATCTAACAAGATATCGAGATAAAAGCAAGACGAGGCTTGAAACGTTTACCTAAGTAGCACCGAGGAACTTGTCTCGATACACCTCGGGTGAAGTCAAGGATCACCTATACTACGCAACTATCCTCAAGAGACACTCGGCTCTTGCAATAGAATGATCAAAGAGGTTTCGATGTTCAACTTTGACTCGACCAAGTGAAATCATGCCCGCTCACGGGTTCTTCATTGAGATTCACTCAAGAAATACATCATTCTATATTCAAAGTTGTGTAATGAAATGAAATGGCTAAGGGCTCTATTTATAGGCCCTTCTAAGACTAAAATTGCCTCAACTAAGTTAGAACATTATACAACACTTAAGGGATAAAGAGGAAGTTTACAACAAAAATCTAGACTTTCAGCGTCATGGGCGGAGCGTCCCAAAAGGAGGCGGAGCGCCTGAAAATTGGAATTTCTTGGGCAGCCTTGTGAGGGAGGCGGAGCGGCCAGTTGTTCATGGGTTTGGGCGGACCGCCTAGGCCTTGGGCGGACCGCCTGGGTGGCGCGCCTAAGGGCTTATCTTCTTGATATTTCTCCGGATCACTCCTAAAGCCCTTGGCTTCCCGTCCTTTGCATCCTTCAAGCTTGGCACTCGTTTATTGGAGTCTTGGCTCGATTTGCCTCATATCAAAAGTGGTCCCTCCTTGGTATGGATAGGGTTTTACCTTATCCAATTTTCCCTTTTCAAGCCGACAAAATTTCACCTGCGATTTTAAAATTTGAAACTTTACCTCTTCTCCTTTAATAGAACAGTGAATCTTTGCTCCGGTGTACGGACAAAACTTCAAACTCGTTCACTGACCACGGTTTACACAGACTTTGGGTCGCCTTTTCACTCCGGTAGCAATCAACATCGGAGGAAACAATTTCAAGAGTTTTGAGCTAAGAACACAGCTTACTTCGTCCGTACACTGTTACAATGTAACAATTTTCCGGCGTACGGACGGTGGTTCAAACGAAGAAACTTCGATTTTAAGCTCAAAGACTTGACCCAAATCAACAAGAACCACCAACCTTCAAAGATAACAACCAAATTCAGCTGGGGTTCGATATCACACCACCAATCATCAAGAACAGTCCAAAAATCCTTCGAGAAACCCTAGTCGACAATCGTGTACGACAGGTGCTCGATGGAATCAGCAAACGACGGTGAACAAGAATCAATGGTTGTTTGATTCAAACAACCAACATTCAAACCAAAATTTTTGAATTTTTCTTTTCTACTTTTTTTTTTGTAAAATAACAACATCAACAACAAACACCAAAATTAACAAGAACAATAACAAGAACACTAAACGGAAAACAAAGACACAAATGTACGAAAATTAAAGACAACGTCGAACATGATTTAGGGTTGTAGAAACAAGCCCAAACCGTGCTCTGATACCAAGCAGATGCAAGCTAAATTGGTACCTTAGCAGCCGAGGTCAACAGCGGAAAGAATAACGCGATAAAAAGCCAGACGCAGCTTTTCTTGCTTGAACGGCACCGAGGAACTGGTCTCAGTACGATTCAAGTAGAAGGAAAGAGCACCTAAACTATGCAACAATCCTCAAGAGAACATTGCCTCTTTCAAACTGAATGATCAAAGAGGAAATGTTCAATCGGAGTTACCGAAAGCCACAAGTCCAAAAGCCCACGTTGGGATTTGCTCACATCTGAGACAAAGGAAATGCTCTCGGCAATTTCATTCATTAATCAATATCCAAAAACCAGCTAACTTACAATGAAATGTAAAGGAGTATATATAGACTACGCTAGGGATAAAAAAGTAAATGGTCACAGGTGAGCAATAAAAGCAAGCCACGCAGGGCTGAAATAATGAGTGTTCGGCAGCCTTGACTTTAGTGCTTGGTTGCTTGCTGGAACACATATAGTGAATGTTTGGTAGCCTTGACTTCGATGCTCGGTTTCTTGCTCGAGCACATTTATCATCGGGCGCCCACTTGACTTCGAACACAATTTGTTGTGTTCGGTTCTGTGCTGCCCAGCGCCAAGGGTTGGTGTTCGGTCACTTTGTCCTCCAGCTCGAATTTGAGGATGTAGCCTTCAGCTTTAACACTTTGCCCTTCTTCCTCTGAACACATGCTTCCTCCCAACCAAGTCAACTGAATGTACAGATCATGTAGCAATTTGGCTTGGCTTCGTGTTATTGGCCTCGGTGGATTACTTATTGACTTCGGTGGATTGTCGTGTACTTGATCAGCACTTCCGGCTGCATTAGTGGAGCACTCCAAGATGAAGGTGGAGCACCCCAAGATGAGGGCGGAGCACCCCAAGAAGAGGGCGGGCGCCCCAAGCACTAAAAAATGGCTAAGTGTCAAGAACCACACTCTCTGGACTTTGAAAGGTGGAGCGCCCCTGAGACAGGTAGGGCGCCCCAATCACAGTACAAAGGCACAGGGCGAGCGCCCTGAAGGGGAGGGTGGAGCGCCTCCCCCCTATTGCAAGCCATTCGAGATTTTGAGTACTTTGTGGTGTAATTCCAACTTTGGCCCTAACTGGCTTATATTATTTTAACCCACTTTGGGGGTATTTAGGACCTTTCATTACATGTAAAGGAAGACTATAAATGTTTTCCTTAGTCTTCCATTTTCAATCATCTAGTTAAGACATTGAATAGAGAGAAGAGAGAACTAAGAACAGGCCGAGCCTTTCTTTGTTGAAGCCCGAGGCTTCGTGTATGTCTCGATTTGGAACCTATGGAGATTCATCGCTAGTGTGAATTCCTTGTACGGTTTGAGTTTCATTTCTCCCTTTGGATAATTAATTCTTATTTGAATCAAATTATCCGTTCTTTCTCTATTTCTTGCCTTCCTAGTCTTAAATTTATCGATATCTTTTAGATATCTCGTATCTTACTTTATCGCTTCCGCATATTTGTTTCATTTTTAGCTTCCGCATAGTTTTCCCCTTATCAGTTGGTATCAGAGCATGGCTAGGCTTTGTTCTTACGAATCCTCGTTCTTGTTCTTGTTGTTGTTGTCATTGTGTTCTTGTTCAAGAAAAAGAAACAAAAAAATTGAAAAACTAAAAAACTTCAAAAAAATTCATAGATCAGGTTAGATTTGATTCCCCAAGCGTTTAAATGTATTGGGGGTTGTTCTATATTTTTAAACCGTTGATTTGATACCCACAATGCGTTTTTTGGTGTTACGAATCAAAATTTCCAAAATCAAAATCCAAAAAAATTGAAATTTCTTGAAAATGCTTCAATCTTGAATCAAAGTTTGTTGTTATTGTTTGGGGTTGAAAAATCATTGGGGAATGTTTAGAATCATCATATACATATTTGGGTATCATTAGAATTGAAAAAAACTTGAAAACCATTGAAAAATTGAGTGTAAAAGCCAAGAACATGTTTTGGGGCTTTGCTGAAGAACACCCCAGGGCGAGCGTCCCATGTGCAGAGTGGGCGCCCCAAGTGTAGTCCAACTCTCTGAACTTCTAGGGATGAGCGCCCCTGAGTCAGGGTGGAGCGTCCCCTCCTATTTTGGGGTCCGGGTAGTTGAATACTTACGCTTTCGCTTATTCTTTGCCTCCGGACTTCTTGGTTAGTGTTTCTAGGATAACTGGCCTACTCGAAAGACACTAACTTTCTAACATATTAGGACATTCGTGCGTAGAGGAGATTAGAATTCAAAGAAGAGTCGTAGAACTTTCTTTGGCCTCAAGTGCGCACTTAAAATAACCGTCCGTCCATTGAGTCTCATTAACTCCATTCCGAACTTTTACTTGCACATACTAGGTGTGATCAACTCAGCCCTGCGTGGTTTATTCTTATTAGTCGCCTGTGACCATTTTACTAGTTTGCCCTTAGTATTGTCTATATTAACCTCTTTACATTTCATTTTGTAGACACCTTGATTTTGAATATTGAATAGTGAATAGTGAATGAGAGTAGCCGAGAGCTCTTTCTTTTATGTCTCAGATGTGAGCAACCCAGATGTGGGCCTTCGGAACTTGTGGCGTTTGGTGTCTTCGATTGAACAATTCCTCTTTGATCATTCAGTTTGTAAGAGGCATTGTTCTCTTGAGGATTGTTGCATATCTTAGGTGCTCTTTCCTTCTACTTGAATCGTATGGAGTCCAGTTCCTCGGTGCCGTTCAAGTAAGAAAAGCTGTGTCAAGCTTCTATCTTTGTTTTCCGCTGTTTTGTCTCCGGTTGCTAAGCTAATCTCCGATTAGCTTGCACCATCTTGGTATCAGAGTACGGTTTGGGCTTGTTCTTACAACTCCAATCATGTTCGTCTTTATCTCATGCGTTTGTGTCTTTGTTTCCATTTTTGTGTTCTTGTTATTGTTATTGTGTTGTTGTTACTGTTGGTGTTTTATTTTACAAAAAAAAAAAAGTAAAAAGAAGAAAATTCAAAATGATTACTTGTCGTACGTTGTTTGTCGATAAGGGTTTCTTGGTGATTGTTGGACTGTTTTGACGTGGTGGTGTTGTTTCAAACCCCAGTTTGAATTTTGGTTATTCTCTGTTGCATACTGGTGGTTTTTGTTAAGTTTGGGTCGAAGTTTTGAACTAAAATTCGAAGCTCCTTGTTTAGCCATCGTCCATACGCCGGAAAATTGTTCCATTGTAACAGTGTACGGTCGACGATATAAGTTGTTCATAGCTCGGCTAGAACTCACGATTTGCTCAGACGTTAAAGATTACCGGAGATGACCCAAATTCTATGATAAATCATGGACAGTGAACAAAGTTAAGTTTTTTCGTACACTGGAGTAAAAAAAAAATTCACTGTTCCATTGAAGAAGAAAGGGTTAAAGTGTTAAAATCAAAACCCTAGGTAAAAATTTTGTCGGCAAGAAAAAGAAAAGTGGATAAGGTTAAACCCTAATCCATACCAAGGAGGGACTACTTTTGTCCTTGCAAGAATTGATGTGTCCGAGGATTCCAAAAGAGGAATCGAAGGGTAGAATCTCCTAGGTTTCACTTTTCTTGTGATCGATAAATCTCGTTAGTGGATCTCTGGAGTAATTTCTTCTACTCGAGGTCGCACTAATTTGTTTGAGCTTATAGGAACTCGTGCGAGGGGTAACCGAAGTCCAAAATTTTATAGACTATTCTTTGACTTCCTCAGCACAGTTAAACAGCGTCCCTTCCATCGAGTCGAACATCACTTTACTCTTCCCAAAGAGTCAGTGACTATTGTTGAACTGGAAGGATCTTAGAGGACATTGACCAACTGCTGACAAGTTCTTTGAGTGACAAAAAACTTGCCCAAAATTTGAGTGGACCTGCTGCAATCCAAATTGGGCTTAGATCCCAACCATTAAGAGCCAAGCTTGAGAGCACAAAGAACACAAGTGAAGGGCTCCGGAGGAGGGTTCGAGAGTGATTTGAAGCCGCATGCTACCATTGGTGTGGAGGGTGGAGCACCCCAAGATGAGGGCGGAGCACCCCAAGAAGAGGGCAGGCGCCCCAAGCACTCAAAAACGGCTAAGTGTCAAGAACCACACTCTCTGGATTTTGAAGGGTGGAGCGCCCATGAGACAGGGCGGGCGCCCCAAGTACTTCACTGAGACAAAGGGGGGGCGCCTTGGAGGGAGGGTGGAGCGCCTCCCCCTGTTGGAAGCCTTACGGGATTTTGCTAGTTTTTGTGTGTAATTCCTATACTAGCCCTATGAGGCCTTTATTTGTTTTAACCCTCTTGTGGGCTTTTTAGTCATTTCAAAAACATGTGTGGGAGTACTATATAAACTCCCCTTAGCTATTTTCTTCACGAGTTAGTTGATGAATCTTGAATAGAGAAGAGAGAACATTGAAGAGGCCGAGCCCTTCGAGGTCGAAGCTTCGTGTATGACTTTACTTGGAACCGATGGAGTTCGACACCTAGTTTGAATCCATTGTAAGGTTCAAGTTTCCCTTCTCCCTTTTGAATTCAATCAACGTATGTGAGTTGAATTCGTTTCTTTCTTCTCATTTCTTGCCTTCTAGTCTCGATTTTTTGTTATCTCAGTTTATTTGCTTCCGCGTATCGTTTAATTTGCTTCCGCTATTTTACATTGCATCAGTTGGTATCAGAGCACGGCTAGGCTTCGTTCTTACGAATCCACGGTCTTGTTCTTATTGTTGTATTGACTGTGTTGTTTGTTCTAAAAATTTGAAGAAAAACAAAAAAAATGAAAAAAATTGAAAAGTTTCAAAAAATTTCATAGATCGGGTTGAACTTGAATCCCCAAGCATTAAAAAGTATCGGGGAATGTTCTATTATGTATACCGGTTGATTTGATACCCTCATAACATGTTTTGGTGTTACGGATTGAAAATCAAAATTTTTGAAATCCCAAATTCCTGAAAACCTTGAAATTTTTGCTTCAAAGCTTGAATCAATCTTGTTGTTGGTTGTTTGATGTTAAAAACTATTGGGGATTGTTGGATATAGTTGAAAACACCTTTGGGAATCTTTTGATTTGAGTAACGGGTTGAAAACGCTGGATTTTTGGATGCAAAAACTCCAAAAACCCGTTTTGGAGCTTTGCTGAAGAACAGCCCAGGGCAGGCGCCCCAAGTGGAGGGCAGGTGCCCCAAGTGGAGTTCAACTCTTTGAACTTCTAGGGTGGAGTTCACCTGAGTCACGGTGGAGCGCCCCCTCCTATTTTGGGGTCCGGGTAGTTGATTTCTTAGGCTTTTGCCTGTTATTCCCCTACGGGCTTCTTGGTTAGTGTTTCTAGGGTAATTGGCCTACTCGAAAGACACTAACTTACTAGTGTATTAGGACACTCGTGCGTAGAGGAGACTATAATTCAAAGAAGAGTTGTAGATTTCCCTTTGGCCTCAAGTGCACACTTTAAATAGCCGTCCGTACATCGAGTCTCATTAACTCCATTCTGAACTTTAACTTGGACATACTAGTTGGTGATCATACCATTGTGGTTCCTAAAAAGATAAGGGCATCTTTGGTTGGGCGTTTGGGAGCGTGCACCATAAAAAGAGTGTTGAGTGCCACCACCAAAGGTAAGGGAGAGCAAGTGAGGTTGTTTACACTAACCTTTGCACTTTCTTAAAATGTCTTTTGCAGGTACAAGGAGCCATAAGGGAGGTCTGGATAGAAGTAGGAATGGTGAGAAAAGTGTAAATAGGACCGAGTTATATCAAGCTTACCTTCGGGACATCATGACCAAGGTAGATGCAATAGAAACTCAGATCCAACACTTAGATAATAATTTGGATGAGAATGAGACCGAGGGAAGGGATGGGATGAGTAGTTCTATAGGTTGTGGAACCAAGGAGGGTAGAATGATCGGGTTTGGATTGAGGGTCAACCAGATCCACTAGAAGATTCAAACCAAAAGGGGTTTCTTTAATATAGTCAAAGAGGTACAACTCTTGAAAGTGTTCATCATTCATCAAAGGTAATCTAGAATGAAATAAAGGAGGACTTGGGGTATTTATAGGGCCCTTCCTAAGTCTAGATAATATCTAAAATGCCCCACAAGTTGGGTTTAATATAATAGACCACGCAGGGTCAAAATAGTAAAAGACTACTCAAAAATCCCGGAACGCCTGCTGAGGAGGCGGAACGCTTGGCTCCTTTGTATCTCGGGTGGAGTGCCTAGGGCTTTGAATGGAGCGCCTGGCCAAGGGTCCTCCTGATGCTTCTTCAATTCACTTCCAAAGCTCTTAACTTCTACTCTTTTGCATCCTTCAAGCTTGGCACACGTTGGAAAATATCTTGGCTCGATTTGCCCCACATCAATACCCTTCGATAAAACAGTAATTCTTTGGTTAAGTTGTAACTATCGCCATTATGATTATACTAAAGAGGAAGATCATGGGCTAGTTATGATCAACATAGGATTAATGGTCTTAAACTACATTTATTACCTTGGCATCTTTTGTAAGCTATAAATAGCTATCTGTAATAGTTTAAAGGCATTCAGAAATGACTCAAGAAATACAGAAATTCATTCATTGCTTTATCATTTACTTTACCTTGTACCTGTTGTTACTTGCTTATCTAATTGTTAACTTTGATACAAGGATTTTCTTACTAACCACTCTATAAATTCTATTTGAGTAACCTAACCAGACTAAGGCCCGCATAAAATGGCGCCGTCTGTGCAGAGCAGGCAATAGACGTTGTTTTGAAGTGCCTTGTTGATGCAGCCCGAACACGTGCTGATCAAGTGATCGATCCACCGAGGAGACCAACGACAAGAAGCCAAGCCAAGCTGCTGCACGATGTGCACGTTCACTTAGCCTGGCCGAAGGAAAACAATTGCTCCGAAGCTGAGTGGCCGAGCTCAAGAATCTAAGGCATTATCTTCAGATTTGAGCCCGAAGGCAAAGTGACCGAGGACAATGAGCTCGAGGAGAATTGAGCGTCTGAAGAGAACTGATGTGTTCGAGCAGACAATCGAGAACCGAAGCCAAGGCTTACCGAAGTCAAACACTGCCGAACACATCTTTAACTCAGCCCTACGTGGCTTATTTCTATTGGTCGCCTGTGACCCTTTTACTAGTTTACCCTTAGTATTTCCTATATAAACCTTGTTTCCTTTCATTGTAAGTACCTAGTTTTTGAATATTGATGAGTGTCGCTCCAAACGCACACGCAAGTATACGCGGTCGATCAAGTAATAAAGTGATAAGAAAGTATCGTTCCCACGAGGACTATTGATTAACTATTAACTAGACAGACTTCAATTCAAGTATTGTTCAAGAGAGTTTAACCAAATTTCAAGTTGTGTTTAATTAACTAATTAACTGAAAGTAATAGAAGTAAATAGAGTGCAAGACAATTCAAGAGTTCTAGATATCAGTGAGAGGGAATATTCCAGGATTATGGGACGATCACCAATCCAGTTGCACTCATCCACTAGTTGAATTAATTTTACTTATCTGAGTTGCTAATCACAGGGTTGATTATACTCACAGAGCTCTTTCGATACCCTGCTCGCCTATTCAAGCCAACCTAATGCCTATATGTCTATGGAATTAGAATTAACAAGAATGCATTTGCTTTTCCTGTAAATTGATTAAGCGTGACTGTTAGGTATATTTCTATCCTAACCGCGAAACCATTCCCCGTTGCCCGGGTTCAAGAACACGCTTTATTTAATTCTATTGCAACCTGCGGTTCCCACTTTCGAGTTCAACCTTAGGTTCATGGATAATACTTAACAACTGGCCAGGAAATTAAGTAATTCAGAGCAGAATTAAATAAACAACTCAATCTGATAAATTTAATATAACTCAATCAACTTCAGAGTACAACTTTCATGGTTAACCCATAACCCTAGAATAATAGAGTTTAGCTACTCATAGACAAGTTAGCTTTCTCCCAAAATAATCTAGAATTCATGAAACAATAAAGAGGGAAGAAGAATTACAACTCAATTGATGAATCTCTGTTCTCTAGCCTCTACTATGGTTCTTGCCTCCAAAAATACGTAATAAAACTAAGGAATAGCGTTCCCAAGGGTTTTAAATCCCGAAATACTCTAGTAATACACGTTTTAAGCTAGTCCTGGTAGCTCTGGGACTATTTTACAGCGCATACACCGGAGCATGCCAAGCATCCGTGGCTGTATGCGCTCCTTTTCTCACTTTCTTCAATATTTGCACTCTTCCCAGTCCATACAGCCTAGCATGCCAAGCATCCAACGCTGTACCCATTGCTTCTTCCTTGTTCTTGTCCAAATCAAGCTCCAAATTCCTTCAATTTGCTCCTAAAACATCCAAACACCTCAAGTTAGTATTTTGCTTTAAATCTCACATTGTTGGGCACATAATACGCTGAAAATACACAAAAGATATAAGAAATCAATGCCGAGACACAAGATATACGCCCAACATCAACACCCCACACTTAAACTTTGTTCGTCCCCGAACAAACAAACCCAACACACTTATACTCAATAGGTCTTAACTACCCAACTCAAGAACTTCAAGGAAGTGCACCTATGAAATAGGTTGATACCAACAATTAGCCACTAGACATACAAGCACACAACTCCCCATATTTGCACACCACACTTTTAGAAAACAAGGATTATCAAGCAGTCAAGTAGCAATAACCAAGCCTCAAGAAACGACTCTTCACACCAACTTACTCACGACATGTCCACTCGCTCTTGATTAGGGCCTAATAAAAGCTCCAACCTCTCATAATCCATGTGCCCTCACCAATCAAAGTGTAGTCCCAATCACACAAAAATATATCAACTGAATTATAAGGGACTTTCAAGATAGGAAGAATACGCTCACCCTCAAAAAGAATCTCAAGTGCCACACAATGGTACCATAGGCTTGCCCGTGGTGTAGGACTCCACTAATGTAGGGTTGCTCCTATTCGGGATTAACTAGGACTTTAAGGGTTGTAATGTAGGCCAAAGGACGGGTAATGGTTAAATGACTACCTCCCTAAGCACTTTAATACATCACTTTCACTTTTTATAGCTCAACTCTTCACAAAAACAACCGAGCTACCATCCGAACATCAACTCAAATACTTCCCTCCCTTTAAGTATTTTTCTCTTTCAATGTACACAGCACTAGCAAGGATTGAGAATTTTTTTTTTTTCTTTTGCTTTCTTTTTATTTTTCTTTCACTTTTGATTCTTTTCTTTTCTTTTTTTTTTTTTTTTTTCAACATTTGTCAATTTTTTCTCAACCTTGCCAATGTACTTTTCCTCAAAAATACCATCATAAATTTATTCTTATTGACTCCACTCAAAAGCCATCAATTTCCACCAACCACAACTCCACTAACAACAATATTTCAATTAAAGTGCTCTAAGGAGTACGGGTTCAAAAAGAAGGTAATTAAGAACAAGGGAATAGGCTTGTAATGTGGGTGTCAACAAAAACTAATAGGCTCAAAAAGAATTACAAGGGATATATATGAACGGGTAGGCTAATCAAGGCTGCAAAAGAAAGGGTTTATCAAAGAAGGCCTGTATCATCTCCCGACTAGAGCAAACCTAGGATTTCGCTTTGAACACACGCGGGGCAAGTTCTAGACCAATAATGCAAGCACGAGAATAAAGAAAAGCACCTCACCACTCATGGCACATGAACTACTCAAGGCGAAACAATTCCAACACCTAACAAAAACAAGTGAGACAAGTCATGCTATTCAGTCAGCACTCAGAGTCAGAAACCTGAGCCGAGGAGTCACTAACAAGACTGACTATCAATCCAATATATAACTCACACAAAAAATCTTTAGGGAAGTTCAACTCGCATGTAAAGGACTAAATATGCCAGTATCAAACAATTCACAGAGAAGGCACAGGTCCTTACCACTTAGCTACTCCTATTTCCTAATTTTTTTGTATTTTAAATATCTGTTTTTTTTTTTTTTTTTTTTATCTAAAAACACCCGGTTCAAAACAAAAGGCATCCTCGGGAAAGAACCGTGGCTTGAAGAAAACCCAAGGATTATGCCACTAATCTAAAAAAATTTAAATGCAGTAAAAAAAATATACAAGTACAAATCATGATACCCCACCCCACACCTAAAATAGTGCATGGTCCCCACTGCACAAATACAAAAATAATAGCAAGAGTGGGTATCAAGAAAGCTCCCTCAAACCGCAGAGTCTGGAGGTGCTGCAGACCGGTCTGAACCCGCAGTCTGAGCAGTGGAGGGATCCAACAAGGTAGTGCCAGCTGCATCCATCGCATCAATCAGCGACCCCTCCATAGTAGTGGCAGAAGCCGGAGCTGGCTCTGCAGCAGTGCCATCAGTAGCACTCAAATCCACAACCTCCTCACTGGACCCTGCATCAGTCTGGACGCCAATGGAACGCGTCACTCTGGGACTCTGAATAGCGGCAAGGATCTCTGCCAGTGTGCTCTGCATCAGGGTATCTCGAGCTGCCTGCTCCTGTCTCAACTGGGTCAGCTCTGCCTGCTGCTCCTGTCTCAACTGGGTCAGCTCTGCCTGCTGCGCCTCTCTCAGCTTAGCTAGCTCGGCTTCAAAGCCCACAAGTCGCTCTGATGTAGTTCTCTTATCCGCTTTGGCCGCGACCGGGTCAAGCACTGAAGTGATGTCATGAGCAGTGGGCACCTCCAAAAGATCATCCTCCGTATAGAATGGTACCCTGTGCTTCCTCATCAAAGCTGTCAGAGTGTGCACAAAATACAGCTTCAATGTCTTCTCCTTACGAGTCCGTATCATCTGCTCGTACATCAGTTCACCCAAGTTCAGAACTATTCCAGTCATCAGAGCATAAATAAGAAGCACCCGCTCCCGAAGTACATTCGTCTGATGGTCAGCCTGCATGATCCTGTTAGACACCCAATTGAGCCAAGATCGACTCTCCCTCGACATAAACCGCTTGGGTAAAGTGGCATATTTTCTCTGCGTGTTGTGCAACCACGCAGGCTTCGAAGATTCACGATCATCCAGAACAGCTGGTGGCTCACATAGTACCTCAATGACATCTGCAAAATCCGGCTCTGCTAGCATTTTCTTATACTCATCCATTGCCACTTCAGTTATCCTGTAATGTGCATTAATAGCTCGGGCAGAAATATCAACATCAACATCTCGAACCCGCACTATGCTGCTCCTCGGGTTGATCCAGTTCGCATATAGCTCCTGAACAGCAGTAACATTGCCCTCGCCCTTGGGACCCTGCATAAATCTGTCCCACTTCCTATCTTTAACAACCTCCAGAATAGCCGGGCACGCCTTCTCACACGCATGATAGTTCAGTGGTCTTTCCTGTGTAATCTGCTTCTTAAGGATCCACTGATATGCCAAATATGCACTCTCGCTCTCAAAGGTGTCCTCCCACAATGCCCTGTCAATCGGGCCACTAGTAGAGGGAATGTCCTCAGGCTCTGGAATAGAAGTGTACTCCTCCTCAGCATCATCATCCTCATCATCCTCCTCCATTTGTTTCTTTCCCTTACCCTGAACTGCTCTCCTTTTCTTGGCCTGTGGTCTAGAAGCACCACCTTCACGGATCACCACGGGCTTTTCCTTAGCAATGGTTGATTTCCTCTTGCCCGTGGTTACCTGAGAGGCGGGAATGGTCATGTCCGGAGCAGGTGTATCTTGTTTCTTCTTTGAGCGTTGCTCCCTTTTATCCTTGCCCTCAGGTTGATTCCGTGGTGGTTGGCCACCGTCCCCGCTTCCACCACTCTTGGATGGTTGCTTTGCAATCGCCATTTAATAATAGAATACCTGCATTTAAACAATGTGAAATTAGCCAATGAGTTATTCCCGAGCTCTTTAAAGTAGCTAGAAACTAAGCTAATTCAAGCTAGTCGTCTACTTCTCATTGGTGCGCACGCACCCCACACTTAAAGCTCAAGTGTAATCTACAAGTAATCAAGTTATGCTCATAGTACGCTCATTGTAACATTCACGAGGTACTCAGACTTCCCTCGACGCGCACTTCTTTATTCAAAACAATTCTCATGGTTAAAATTCAACAAGGTGTGCAAACGGGGTCTCCACACCCCACACTTATGCTCTACTTCATCTCAAAAATATGGAGCAATATTATTTTAAGCAAAGCAATCAAAACAGCCCGTGAATTGCACAACGGGGCAATGGCTCGCTCAAGTAAAGCGCAAAACAACACTTCTAGTGTAGGAATAAAGTGCATTGAGTGTCGTTCATAGGAAAACACTTTAAAATCAGCCCCATGTCCCAATTATAACTAATATATGTTCAACTTATGCCCCCTAATTGATTTGGCTACTCAGACTTCACCAAATACCTCAAATTGTTCATTGGGGAATTTTATCAAACACCTTATGTGCAGTAAATTGGACAGCTTGTGTATGCACTTTTTGTTAATGTTTGGACCTCCCAACTCCGGGAGCTTACGTATATACACATCATGGTGCATCACCGCACCCCCCACAGCAAATACCAATCAAAAAGAACCAAGTTCGACATGTTTTCATCACAACTTTAAGTAAAAACTACACTTAAGGGGAGAGGGGAATGGGAACAATTATAATGCTACAACCAGTAGGTCGTGGCTCCATGGACAAAGGAGAAGTTGAGGAAGAAGGTAAGAGAGACGAAATCATACCTGGAAAGCCAAACAAAGAAAAACTCAGCCGCTATTTCTGTCCCGTTTTCCCTGTTCTTTTGTGCGTGTTTCTGTTCTTTTGTTTTGTGTTGTGTTTCTGTTCTTTTGTTTTGTGTTGTGTGTTTCTGTTAAAAGGAGTTTATAAACAAAACTTACCTTGGCATACAGTGACCCACGTTTCCAGCTCGCAATACTGTCCCGAAACAACAAAAATTCCAAAAAAAACTGATGCGCAAACAGTGGCCTGTGCGACGCGCAGGGCACTGTTTTGGCTTAAAAAAATCTGCAAACAGCCTTCAGCGTTTTCTGCAGACAACACTGCCTATGTTCTGCTTTTTTTTCGAAATTTTCCACTGTGCACAGCCAAGCATGCGACGCATGCAAGGCTGTGCTGGCCTCAAATCAGTTTTCTTTCTTTCTTTGCTCCATTTTGTTGTCCGGGACCGGCTATTTCGTTGATCCAACCGATTTCGAGCCTCGACATCCTGTAAAAACACTACACAAACAAGTTAAACACATCAAGAATCCATTCTTTTTGTTCTTTTCTATTTTTTTTTTTTTTTTTTATTTTGTTTTATTTTATTTTAAATGAAAATGCGGACTAACTCTAGAAAGCGATAAAACATGGGTTGCCTCCCATGAAGCGCTTGATTTAACGTCGCGGCACGACGAGTACAACCCTCTTTCAAGGGTCGACTAAAGAAATGGAGGATTTAAGCCTATCGACATCACCTCCCCAATATCGCTTCACTCTTTGCCCATTCACTAGAAACGACTTATCCGAGCCCGGGGCTCGCAATGCAATCGCTCCATGGGGCATCACCTTAACAATTTCAAACGGACCAGACCACCTCGACTTGAGCTTACCAGGGAAGAGCTTCAACCTGGAGTTAAATAAAAGAACTTGTTGGCCCGGCTCAAAGTGACGGTGCTGGATGCGCTTGTCATGCCACCGCTTAGTTTTCTCCTTATATAACTTGGCGTTTTCATACGCGTGCAACCTAAACTCATCGAGTTCATTGAGTTGCAATAACCTCTTCTCACCCGCCAAGCCCATATCAAAATTTAGCTTCTTTATCGCCCAATAGGCCTTGTGCTCAAGCTCGACTGGCAAGTGGCACGCTTTCCCATATACCAGCTTGTATGGTGAAGTCCCAATTGGGGTCTTATAAGCTGTCCTATATGCCCAGAGTGCATCATCGAGCTTGGTAGCCCAATCCTTCCTATTCGCACTGACAGTTTTCTCAAGAATTTGCTTCACCTCTCTATTGGATACCTCAGCCTGTCCACTAGTTTGCGGATGATAAGCGGTGGCGACCTTATGCTTGACCCCGTATTTAGCTAGAAGGTTGTTCAACAACTTATTACAGAAGTGTGTACCTTCATCGCTAATCAAAGCCCGCGGAGTTCCAAACCTGGTGAAAATGTTCTTCTTGACGAAACTCACCACCACCTTGGCAACATTAGTAGGAAGAGCAACAGCCTCTACCCACTTAGACACGTAGTCCACTGCCAGTAAAATATACTTGTGACCATTCGACGAGGGGAAAGGACCCATGAAGTCGATCCCCCACACATCAAAAATCTCCACCTCTAGAATGCCTTGTAGAGGCATCTCTTGCTTCCTGGTGATTGTGCCAGTTCTTTGACACCGATCACACTTCTTTACAAAAGCGTGAGCGTCTTTGAACAGTGTTGGCCAATAGAAACCAGACTGAAGTACTTTGGCGGCTGTTCTATCACCACCATGATGACCCCCATAAGGAGATGCATGGCACTTTTGCAAAACAGCCTCCGTCTCTTCCTCAGGAATGCATCTTCTCACCAGCTGATCTGCACACACTCTAAACAAAAACGGCTCATCCCAAACATAAAATCTCACGTCATGAAAGAACCGACGCTTACCTTCTGCAGTCAGATGTGGTGGCACTGCCTCACTTACCAAATAGTTGACATAATCAGCATACCATGGGTCCGAGTGATTGGTGATGGCAAAAAGTTGCTCATCTGGGAAGGTTTCTCTTATCAACCCTCCCTCATCCACATGCTTGTGGTTCTCCAACCTAGATAGGTGGTCAGCTACTTGATTTTCCGTTCCCTTACGGTCTCGGACCTCCAAGTCAAATTCCTGCAGCAATAACACCCAACGAATTAGTCGAGGCTTAGCATCCTTTTTATCAATTAAGTACCTGATTGCTGCGTGGTCTGTGTAGACAATAACTTTGGTTCCCACCAAGTATGCTCGAAACTTATCAAAGGCATACACTACTGCCAGCAACTCTTTTTCAGTAACTGTGTAATTCAATTGGGCAGGATTAAGAGTTTTGCTGGCGTAGTAAATGGAATGGAACACCTTGTTCCTCCTTTGCCCCAGGACTGCACCAATAGCGACATCGCTAGCATCACACATTAATTCAAATGGTGCAGTCCAATCAGGAGCCACTATTATTGGCGCAGAGACCAATTTCTCTTTAAGCTCATTAAAGGCCCTCAGACATGCCTCACCGAACACAAATGCTGCTTCTTTCTCAAGTAACCTGCACAAAGGAGTGGAAATCTTAGAAAAATCTTTAATAAACCTCCTATAGAAGCCAGCATGTCCGAGAAAACTTCGGACTCCCTTCACAGACGTGGGTGGGGGTAATTTTTCAACCGCCTCCACCTTCGCCTTGTCAACCTCAATTCTAGCACTGGACACCTTATGTCCCAAAACTATACCTTCACGAACCATGAAATGGCACTTTTCCCAATTTAAAACAAGGTTAGTTTCTTCACACCTAGCAAGCACTAGACCAAGGTTAGTTAGACACGCATCAAAAGAAGATCCGAAGACAGAAAAGTCATCCATGAACACTTCGACAAACTTTTCCACCATATCAGTGAAAATAGCCATCATACACCTTTGGAAAGTCGCAGGTGCATTACATAGCCCGAACGGCATCCTCCTATAGGCATAGGTACCGTAAGGGCATGTAAAAGTAGTTTTCTCCTGGTCTTCGGGAGCAATCCATATTTGGTTGTAGCCAGAGTAACCATCAAGGAAACAGTAATACTCTTGGCCAGCTAGCCTATCTAACATCTGATCAATAAAGGGGAGGGGAAAGTGATCCTTTCGGGTGGCTTTATTCAACTTTCGATAATCAATGCACACCCTCCACCCCGTAACAGTTCTTGTGGGGATAAGTTCATTATTTTCATTCTGCATTACTGTCATCCCTCCCTTTTTAGGGACACATTGCACTGGACTTACCCACTTGCTGTCAGAGATAGGAAAAATTATACCTGCATCTAACCATTTAATCACCTCTTTCTTTACCACGTCTTTCATGATTGGATTAAGGCGACGCTGATGCTCCACACTTGGCTTGTAACCGTCCTCCATAAAGATCTTGTGCATGCAGAAATCCGGGCTTATTCCCTTAATATCAGCTATAGTCCAGCCAATAGCACTCTTATGCTCTCGT
This sequence comes from Petunia axillaris subsp. axillaris, assembly GCA_029990575.1. NCBI lineage: Eukaryota > Viridiplantae > Streptophyta > Magnoliopsida > Solanales > Solanaceae > Petunia > Petunia axillaris. Next base: position 1,183,234 of record JARKNS010000001.1, on the reverse strand, counting down.
AGCACTCTTAACAGCTTTTCTACCTGCAAGTCAAACAACAGAGAAGAAATAATCACAGGTAAAGTGTCAGATTGTCCCAAATAAGCATACCGAAGATGCGCAAGTAAAGGTTTGAGCTCAAGCTTGGGTGCCTCTTCAATAGATGGCTTGGGTGGTGGCCCGAGCGGTCTATCTAAAGGCTCAAACTTGGGGAACCCAGTAATAAATTCACAAGAACAGTCTAAGAGCTGCAATATCTCCTCTATGTCAGCATCTTCACCAGTTTCTTCTCCCAACATCAGTGCTCGCTGCAAGTCATCATTGACATAATCAGCTGGGTCAGTCGACTTCTCCGCCGGGTCATTCACTGTGATCATAGACAACTCTTCATGATGGTTAGGCATTTTTAGAGCCTTGTACACATTAAAAACTGCTTCCTGATCATCCACCTTCATTGTCATCTTTCCCTCTCGGACACGGATCACAGCATCACCAGTGGCTAAGAAAGGTCGTCCCAAAATGATAGGAACTTCCTTATCAGCCTCATAGTCCAGAATAACAAAATCAGCGGGCAAAATAAATTGACCAATCTGAACCAGTACATCTTCAATCACCCCCTCAGGATAAGTAGTAGACCGATCAGCTAACTGAAGTGAGACTGTTGTTGGCTTTGGAGTGCCAAGACCCAGTTGGTTGCACACAGACAATGGCATAAGATTTATGCTAGCCCCCAGATCACATAGGGCTCTACCAACTGCTACGTTGCCAACACGGATAGGAATGGTGAAACTACTTGGATCCTTCAACTTCTGAGGGAGTTTGTTTTGAACTCTGGATGTGCACTCTTCAGTAAGTGCTACAGTTTCAAATTCATTGAGCTTCCTCTTTGATGACACTATGTCTTTGATATACTTAGCATACTTTGGAATTCCCCGAAGCACATCTACCAATGGAATATTGATACTAGTCTGACTGAGTATGCCCAAGATCTTTGTAACTGCAGGATCTTGCAGATTCTTTTGCAACCTTCGAGGAAAGGGAGGTGGTGGTTTAGCAGCAATCACTGCCTCTTGCTTTTCTGCCTCCTTCTCGACTTCGACTACTGACTCTGGCTCTTTTACTTTGTCAGGGTGAGACTGCTTTGGCTTCTTTGGCAATTCTTCCAGCTCTCTCCCATTTCGCAATGACACTGCTTGCACTTGTTCCTTGGGATTAGGATCAGTAGTGCTTGGCAAAGCACCAAGTGGCCTTGTATTTTGATTATTGGCAAGCTGTCCCATTTGTTTTTCTAAAGAGCGAATGGCACTGTCCTGGTTCTGCTGTAGAGTTGAAATTTTCTGATTCAGATCAACAGCCAATTGTTGTATCATTGCCTCTATCTTTGACGTTTCAGGCTGTTTCTGCTGTGGTGGATTCTGCACCTGCTGAGTATTACCTTGAGGTTGTCTGCTGCCTTGTCCGCCTTGATTACCGCCCCATGAGAAATTGGGGTGATTGCGAAAGTTAGGTGGGTAAGTGTTGCCATACTGAGCATTTTGGTTGAAACCCCTGCCCTGCTGACCCACGTAAAATGCAGACTCTGGGTTGTCCGTGCAAACATTGCTTATATGATCAGATCCACCACACACATCACAGTATGGAGTTGCTTGCACTTGTTGAACCTGGGGTGGAGCTGGTGGCTGTGGCTTGCTTACCTGAACTAGTACTGCATCAAGTTGCTGCTTAACAGAGTGTTGCATTGCTGCCATTTCAGCTCTCATAGCTGTCAGTACATCCACTTCCACCTTTCCACCTAGCTTGAGATTTTTACCTCTGCCTGAGTCACCATGATAATGCTGACTACCTTCTGAAATTTTGTTAAGAATGATCTCAAGCTCATCATACTGCTTCTCTAGACTTGGTTCGCCACAATAAGCATCTAGCAAAATTTTACTATGTGACTGCAGTCCCTCAACAAAAATATGTCCCAACACCTCCTTTGATTGACCATGGTGTGGGCAGCTTCTCAACAATGCCTTGAACCTTTCCCATGCTTCACCTATCTCCTCTGATGAATTCTGACTGAATGACACTATCTCACCTCTGATCTTTGCAGTTTTACCCGATGGAAAGAATTTGATCAGAAACTTCTTTGCCAATTCGTCCCAAGAATTAATGGAGTTCGGTGGTTGGACCAAGAGCCACTTCTTTGCTTCACCCAGCAAGGTGAATGGGAACATTGTCAGCCGTATGTATTCATCCGACACATCAACATATTTGTACGTGTCGCTGATCTCCAGAAAGTTCTGCATGTGCTGCTGAGGATCTTCATTTGACAGTCCCGCGAACTGACCATTAGACTGGAATAGTCGGATCATACTCTCCTTCAGCTCAAATTTACCAGTAATGGTGGGCCTCACAATGGCCTTGGCCGTGTTATCAAGAGTAGGTCTGGCCACATCCAGTATCGCGCGGTTTTGATTTCCAGCCATCTCTGCAGGTTCAGAAATAGGAGCTTTCTCTAGCTTTGCTTTGAGTCTGGCTTCCTTCCTTAGCCTGTGAAAAAGTCTTTCAGGTTCCGGGTCAAAAGTGTAGAGTTTATCACCACTCTTGCTCCTTCGCATTCAAGCTACAACCTGAAACACCCAAAGACAACTAAAACCAAAAATTAATCTTGAACAAATAGCAAATAAAAGCTAATCTAGAAATTAATTAAATCTTAGTCCCCGGCAACGGCGCCAAAAACTTGTCGCTCCAAACGCACACGCAAGTATACGCGGTCGATCAAGTAATAAAGTGATAAGAAAGTATCGTTCCCACGAGGACTATTGATTAACTATTAACTAGACAGACTTCAATTCAAGTATTGTTCAAGAGAGTTTAACCAAATTTCAAGTTGTGTTTAATTAACTAATTAACTGAAAGTAATAGAAGTAAATAGAGTGCAAGACAATTCAAGAGTTCTAGATATCAGTGAGAGGGAATATTCCAGGATTATGGGACGATCACCAATCCAGTTGCACTCATCCACTAGTTGAATTAATTTTACTTATCTGAGTTGCTAATCACAGGGTTGATTATAATCACAGGGTTGATTATACTCACAGAGCTCTTTCGATACCCTGCTCGCCTATTCAAGCCAACCTAATGCCTATATGTCTATGGAATTAGAATTAACAAGAATGCATTTGCTTTTCCTGTAAATTGATTAAGCGTGACTGTTAGGTATATTTCTATCCTAACCGCGAAACCATTCCCCGATGCCCGGGTTCAAGAACACGCTTTATTTAATTCTATTGCAACCTGCGGTTTCCACTTTCGAGTTCAACCTTAGGTTCATGGATAATACTTAACAACTGGCCAGGAAATTAAGTAATTCAGAGCAGAATTAAATAAACAACTCAATCTGATAAATTTAATATAACTCAATCAACTTCAGAGTACAACTTTCATGGTTAACCCATAACCCTAGAATAATAGAGTTTAGCTACTCATAGACAAGTTAGCTTTCTCCCAAAATAATCTAGAATTCATGAAACAATAAAGAGGGAAGAAGAATTACAACTCAATTGATGAATCTCTGTTCTCTAGCCTCTACTATGGTTCTTGCCTCCAAAAATACGTAATAAAACTAAGGAATAGCGTTCCCAAGGGTTTTAAATCCCGAAATACTCTAGTAATACACGTTTTAAGCTAGTCCTGGTAGCTCTGGGACTATTTTACAGCGCATACACCGGAGCATGCCAAGCATCCGTGGCTGTATGCGCTCCTTTTCTCACTTTCTTCAATATTTGCACTCTTCCCAGTCCATACAGCCTAGCATGCCAAGCATCCAACGCTGTACCCATTGCTTCTTCCTTGTTCTTGTCCAAATCAAGCTCCAAATTCCTTCAATTTGCTCCTAAAACATCCAAACACCTCAAGTTAGTATTTTTCTTTAAATCTCACATTGTTGGGCACATAATACGCTGAAAATACACAAAAGATATAAGAAATCAATGCCGAGACACAAGATATACGCCCAACATCAATGAGTTAATGAAAGTGCCGAGCACATTTCTTTTGTCTCCGTCGTGAGCAAACCCCGGTGAGGGCTTTTATGGACTTGTGGCTTTCGGTTAATCCGATTGAACATTCCTCTTTGATCATTCAGTTTGCAAGAGGCAATGTTCTCTTGAGGATTGTTGCATAGTTTAGGTGATTCTTGTGTCCCTTTTGATCGAGCTTTGAGACAGGTTCGTCACTGTTCTTTCAAAAGAAGCAAGTTTTGTGTTGCTTCTATCTTTACCTTTTATTGTTTATCTTCCGCGTTTGTGCTAAGCAACTCCTTCGGGTTTGCATTGCACCATCTTGGTATCAGAGCACGGTTTGGGCTTGTTTCTACAACCCCAAATCCTGTTCAAGTATCTTTATTTTCGTGCGTTGTGTCTTTGTTTTCCGTTTCGTGTTCTTGATTTGGTTTTGTTACTGTTGGTGTTGTTATTTTTACAAAAAAAACAAAAAAAAAATCCAAAAATTGTGTTTGATTATTTGTTGTTTGGGAAAAACAACCATTGATTCTTGTTCACCATTGTTTCTTGATTCCAACAAGTACCCGACGTACTGATTTCGTGACTAGGGTTTCTTGGTGAAATTTTGGACTGTTTTGAGCTTTAATGGTGACTGGAACTTGAACCCATTGTGAATGGTTGAAACCGATGAAGATTGGTGGTTTTTGAGTGATTTGGGTTTGTTTTGTTGTTGAAAATCGAAGTTCTGAGTTTGAAAACGTTGTCCGTACGCCGGAAAATTGTTGCAAATTGTAACAGCGTACGACACGGCGAGCTGGTTCTTAGCTCAGAGGACTTTGACTTCCTCCGGTGTCGTTTGAGACCGGAGTCGAAAGAACAGCCCAGATCTGTTGAGACTTGCGTTCAGTGAACCGAAGTTGATTTGTCCGTACGTCGGAGCAAAGGTCACTGTTCCATTGAAGAAGAAGGGGTAAAGTGTAAACATCAAAACCCCAGGTGAAAATTTGTCGGCTGAGAAAAAGGAAAGTGGATAAGGTAAAACCCTATCCGTACCAAGGAGGGACCACTCTTGTACGGACAAGAGTTGGTGTGATCGAGGAAGATTCCAAAAGGGAATCAAAGGGTAGATTCTCCTAGGTTCTCACTTTCTTTCGAGTCAAAATTCTAGTTGGTGGATCTTTTGAGTAATTGTCCTACTCGAGGTCGTACTAACTCTTTTGAGCTGATAGGAATTCCTGCGAAGGGGTGACCGAAGTCCAAACTTTCGTAGAAATTCTTTTGACTCCCCGAGCTCAGTTAAAAGCGTCCGTTCCATCGAGTCGAACATCACTTCACTCTTCCCGAAGAGACAGTGACTATTGTCGCACTTGAAGGATCTTAGAGGACCGATCAATCAGACGAGCCACTGTTAACAAGTCCTTGAGTGACCAAAACCGAACCCATAAATTGAGTGGACCCGAGTGCCACCCATCAAAGGTGAGGGAGAGTGTGAGGTGATTTCTAACCCTAATATTTGTTTGGTCTTTGACTTGTGCAGGTACCATGGCTGGAAATGATGGCAAAAGCATTGAGAAGCCCGAAGTATCGTTAGCCGATCTCATGGCTGCGATACAAGGCGTCAGTGCCGAATTAAGAGGAGTGACTGCTCGAGTGACTCTCCTCGAGCAGGGAAGCGCGTCCGTGGCCATGAATGGGTCCGGCGTTGGAACGAGCCAATCCACTCCGATGAAACCTGAGCTGTATGTTGAGCTTGTACGACAACATTAGTTGACAAGTGAAGCAATTCGAAGAGAACTTAACTTGGGCAATCCCCAAGCTGCTTATCAAAACTTGCGCATTCCCCGAGGAGAAAGAATACCACCTCCAAAGGCCCAAAGAGATCTTGGAGCCGTTGCCGAGGAGGTTGATGAAGAGGAATTTCCCGAGGACGAATATGAGCGTGAGCTGCCATTCGCTCAACGAAGGCAAGCTCACCGAGGTCGTGGAAATTTCCGAGGTCGAGGCCGAGGCGCAAATGTTGGAAGAAATATTGAGCGTGAGGCTGACGATCGAGAAGATGAGTATGTCGAACAGGCTAGAGGTGTTCGAGACTCAAACTTGAACAGTGTCAAGATCACTATTCCTCCCTTTAAAAGAACTAGTGATCCCGATGAGTATCTTGAATGGAAGCTTAAAATGGAGCGCATCTTTGAAACCAATGAGATGACCGATGAGAGGAAAGCTGCCCATGCCATTGCTTCGTTCGAAGCTTATGCATCAACGTGGTGGGAATCTGACAAGAGACATAGACGAAGGAATGACTATCCTGAAGTCACTACCTGGCCACAATTAAGAAGAGCAATGGATGCTAAGTATTTGAGTGCCAAGTACAGGCAGACGCAGATGCAAAAACTCTATGAGCTAAAGCAAGGGTCCAAGTCAGTTCAAGAGTACCATGATGAATTTGAAAAGGTTCGACTGAATCTTGATCTGACTGAAGACGAGGAACAAGCCATTATCCGGTTCAAAAATGGCTTGGCTAGGGATGTGTCATCTCAGTTGAGGCTCCACGTGTATCACACGTTGGAAGATCTGTTCGATGCTGCCACCGAAGCTGAAAAATTGGTGAAGGATGACAAGGCAAACCGGTATCGAGGAGTCACTACTTCTACTCCTTTGAACCGAGGTAAAGAATGGAAGAGTCCAAACCAAACAAGTGCTAACACTGTTCGAGATTCGAAGAGACCCTTCGAAAGAGGTGTGACCGTTAATCAGTCGAGAGAAGTGGGAGGTAAAGTTCAACTAAACTCTCCTAGTGCTTCAAATATTCAGTGTCACAAATGCAAAGGTTATGGTCACATGGCAAAAGAGTGTCCAACTCGCAAAGTTATGCTTCTGCTCGAAGATGGAACCGTCCATGAGCAAGCGAGTGACACCGAGGAGGAAATTATCGAGGAGACTGACCGAGCTGAAGGTGATGATAATCATGAGGCTGCCGAAGCTGATCATCCGGAAATGTTTCTTGTGGTTCGAAGGAATTTGAGCTGCATGACTCTTGAAGAAGAGGACAACCAAAGAGAAAACCTCTTTCATGCCCGATGTCGAGTAAGGGGAAAGGTGTGTTCGATGATCATTGATTCTGGTAGTTGTGCAAATGTAGTGAGCCAAACATTGGTTTCACAAATGGGATTACCTACGATGAAGCACCCCCACCCTTACAAATTACAATGGCTAAATGAGTGTGGAGAATTGAGAGTTGTCAAACAAGTGTGGATAAAGTTTAAAATCGGAGAGTATCAAGATGAAATGATATTCGATGTGGTTCCGATGCAAGCTTGTCATTTGCTACTGGGACGACCATGGCAGTATGACCGAATAGCTGTTCACAATGGCAGATCCAACACTTACACTGTGAAGCTCGATGGGAAGAATTTCATACTCAAACCCTTGTCTCCAAAACAAGTCACCGAGGACTATAAACGGATGAAAGAATTGAAAGAAGCGGCCAAAGCTAAGCTTCCGATGGGAGCAAAATTGGGGCCCGAAGAGACAAACTCACCGCCCGAAGTGAAAGGAATTTGTGCAATCATGCAACCCGGTGAGATCTTACGAGGCAACGACCACGGTCAGATGATGATTTGCCTCGTGCACAAGGGTATCTTTCTAAACTCTAATGATGATTTTTCTAACGATAACCTTTTGCCTTTGTTTGTTCGTAAAGTCTTGCAGGACTTCGAGGACATGTTTCCCGAGGAAATGCTAGGTGGATTACCTCCGTTGAGAGGAATCGAGCACCAAATTGACTTCGTGCCAGGGTCTCAAATCCCTAACAAACCTGCATACCGGTGTAATCCCGAAGACACCAAAGAGCTCCAGCGGCAGGTTGATGAATTGCTGAACAAGGGCCTCGTTCGTGAGAGCTTGAGTCCTTGCGCCGTTCCTGTTATCCTTGTCCCGAAGAAGGATGGAACATGGCGAATGTGTGTTGATTGTCGAGCAGTCAACAAAATAACGGTAAAGTATCGTCATCCTATCCCTCCATTAGATGACATGCTAGATGAGTTAAGTGGTTCTTCATGCTTTTCGAAGATAGACCTCAGGTCCGGTTATCACCAGATCCGAATGAAACCCGGAGACGAGTGGAAAACCGCATTCAAGACCAAGTTCGGTCTCTATGAATGGTTGGTGATGCCTTTTGGCTTATCCAATGCACCGAGCACATTCATGCGACTGATGAACCATGTTCTCAAACCATTCAGAAATAAGTTTGTTGTCGTTTATTTCGATGACATACTTGTTTATAGCAGAACCGTGGATGAACATGTCGAACACCTAAGGCAAGTACTTGAAAAGCTTCGAGAAGAGAAGTTGTATGCCAACTTCAAGAAATGCGCCTTTGGTGTCGATCGTGTAGTCTTTCTTGGATTTGTTGTCAGTACTAATGGTGTCGAAGTCGACGAATCAAAAGTCGAAGCCATCAAAGATTGGCCAACTCCAACCTCGGTATCACAAGTTCGTAGCTTCCATGGCTTAGCTAGCTTTTACCGAAGGTTTGTTCGTGACTTTAGCACCGTGGCAGCTCATTTAACCGAGCTGGTGAAGAAAGACCATCCATTTGTGTGGGAAGAGTCCCAAGAGAGGGCTTTCCAAGAGTTGAAACGGAGGCTATGCTCTGCCCCGTTGTTGCAACTCCCTGACTTCGGCAAAGCATTCGAAGTCGAGTGTGATGCGTCTGGAGTTGGGATCGGAGGAGTGCTAATGCAAGAATCGAAGCCGATCGCTTACTTTAGCGAAAAGCTCAAGGGTGCAGCCTTGAATTACTCAACGTATGACAAGGAATTGTATGCCCTCGTTCGAGCACTCGCCCATTGGCAGCACTATTTGTGGCCTCGAGAGTTTGTGATCAAAAGTGATCACGAGTCCTTGAAGCATCTCCGAGGATAGGAGAAGTTGAACCGAAGACATGCCAAGTGGGTTGAATTTATTGAAAGCTTTCCCTATGTAATTCATTACAAAAAGGGTAAAGACAACGTTGTGGCCGATGCGCTATCAAGGAAATTTGCCTTAGCGACCACTCTCGCCTCTAGGCTCATGGGATTCGAAAGCATCAAGTCGATGTACGAGGACGATCCCAAGCTGAAATGCGTTCGTGACGCTATCTTGAGTGGCCGAAGGGTTGAGAAATATCAATGGCATGATGGCTACCTCTTCAAGAATGGGAGGGTTTGTGTGCCAGTGTCATCGTGGAGAGAGCTCTTGGTTCGAGAAGCTCACTCCGGTGGACTGATGGGACACTTCGGTGTCGATAAAACTCTTGGTATCTTGACCGAGCAGTTCCATTAGCCCAAAATGCGACGAGATGTGGAAAAGCTTTGCAACGCTTGTCTCGTTTGCAAGAAAGCAAAATCGAAATCCAACCCTCATGGTTTGTACACCCCGTTGCCTGTGCCTGATCGACCTTGGGTTGATATATCCATGGACTTTGTATTGGGGTTACCGAGGTCGGGGGGAGGATATGATAGCATTTTCGTTGTGGTTGACCGTTTTTCTAAAATGGCTCACTTTATTCCTTGCAAAAAGTGTGATGATGCACAGCATGTAGCTACATTGTTTGTTTCTAATGTGTTAAAATTGCATGGTGTACCTCGTACTATTGTGAGTGATCGAGATTCAAAATTCTTGAGTCATTTTTCGAAGTGTTTGTGGGGTGCCCTCGACACCAAGCTACTATTCTCGACGTCTCACCATCCTCAGACTGATGGACAGACCGAGGTAGTTAACCGAACCTTGGGATCCTTGCTTCGAGCAATGACCAAAGGGAAGGTTGGAAACTGGGCTGATCGTTTGCCCATGATGGAGTTTGCATACAATCGAACGGTGCATCGAATGATCAACATGACCCCGTTTGAGTGTGTGTATGGCTTTAATCCTTTGATTCCACTTGATTTAACCCCATTGCCTCGAGATTCTGTTCTTGATTTTGAAGGTACTCGACGAGCAGCTGCCTTGATCGAATTGCATGCAAAGGTGAAGAAGAACCTCGAGGAGGCCTATGCAAAAGTTGCCTTAAAGAAAAACAAGGGGCGTAAAAAGCTGGAATTAAAGAAGGGAGATTGGGTTTGGGTTCACTTTCGAAAGGAACGCTTCCCGAACCAAAGGAAAGGAAAGTTGGCTCCTCGAGGGGATGGTCCATTTCAAGTGTTGACCAAGATCAACAACAATGCTTACGTGATCGACCTCCCTGGTGAGTATAACGTGTCCAACACCTTTAATGTTGCTGACTTAGTTCCTTGTGTTGTAGGTCCGACTTCGGAGGACGAGGAGGGCTTGATTTCGAGGACGAAATCTTCTCAAGAAGGGGAGGATGATGCAGCCCGAACACGTGCTGATCAAGTGATCGATCCACCGAGGAGACCGATGACAAGAAGCCAAGTCAAGCTGCTGCACGATGTGCACGTTCACTTAGCCTGGCCGAAGGAAAACAATTGCTCCGAAGCTGAGTGGCCGAGCTTAAGAATCGAAGGCATTATCTTCAGATTTGAGCCCGAAGGCAAAGTGACCGAGGACAATGAGCTCGAGGAGAATTGAGCGTCTGAAGAGAACGGATGTGTTCGAGCAGACAATCGAGAACCGAAGCCAAGGCTTACCGAAGTCAAAGACTGCCGAACACATCTTTAACTCAGCCCTACGTGGCTTATTTCTATTGGTCGCCTGTGACCCTTTTACTAGTTTACCCTTAGTATTTCCTATATAAACCTTGTTTCCTTTCATTGTAAGTACCTAGTTTTTGAATATTGATGAGTTAATGAAAGTGCCGAGCACATTTCTTTTGTCTCCGTCGTGAGCAAACCCCGGTGAGGGCTTTTATGGACTTGTGGCTTTCGGTTAATCCGATTGAACATTCCTCTTTGATCATTCAGTTTGCAAGAGGCAATGTTCTCTTGAGGATTGTTGCATAGTGTAGGTGATTCTTGTGTCCCTTTTGATCGAGCTTTGAGACAGGTTCCTCACTGTTCTTTCAAAAGAAGCAAGTTTTGTCTTGCTTCTATCTTTACCTTTTATTGTTTATCTTCCGCGTTTGTGCTAAGCAACTCCTTCGGGTTTGCATTGCACCACTTGTCGTGGTTTTTAATTACATCATGGTAGATATTACAGAACATCGCGATGCAGGCTAACGACGCTCCGTTGAGCAAACCGGTGCTGGGACTTTTTTTCCATCCCTTCCACCAAGGGATGGAGGACAAGTTCCTCCATCACCTCCACCCTCGGAAGACTTCTTCTTCAAGATCAAACAATTTGTTCTAGAAATATATTATCAATTACTTGAAGCAGATTCAAAATCAGCTTGCTGAGCAAGCAAATATCAACAACGAATTTTATAGCACGCTGCAAACAGTGTCCGTAAATTCAAGAAATAATTTCACACCCACAAATACTACACCCGTGGTTCCTACTGGAGGCATCTTGAAGTTTATTACTGCGAGCGCAATGACAGGAGGACTCGGGGACTAGTGCAAGCAAAATGGAGCTTAGCAACCGTACCTTTGGCCTCGAATACATTGAGATCAGGCGCTCTTCTGCCTTGGGCACATTGTAGTCCTTCGGTCGCTTCAAGGCTCGGCATCACTATTTACCAAGGGTTCGGGAAATTCAGCCTCGGTTGCATCTCAGCTTTCAACCTCGGTTGCATTTCAGCTTTCAGCCTCGGTTGCTCGTCTCGAGCTCGAACTTGCATCGTTAAGCTTCCTCGTCCAGTGCCCGGCCTCTTAGCCTTCGAATCGGCTTGGTCATTTACCAGGTGCTTGATGGATTCTCATTGTTTTTGCTCAACAAAACTAAGTGATTGTTGGCATCATGTAACTCCTCAGCTCCTCGTGGACTGTCTCGATGGCTCGGATGGATTACAACCAATTTGGATTGCACCAGGAACAGGCTCAATGGTCCTGCTATTGACATTTGTGGTAGGAAAGATAAGATTTGAGCAAATAAAAGGCAAGCTATCAAGCCTAGTTTTTTGCATGCCCATATAGATGAAAAGTCAAATCAACGAGCCATGCGCATTAAAATATATTTGCTCGAAGGAACAAGGCACGTATCAGCGGGAAAATATGAATGGCATAAAAGATCCTTTAAATTGGAACATCTCATTTAAAGCGTTATTACTTTTCAAAACAAGGTACTTTCATTTTGTTGTAAGAAATGCAGTGGTTGGGTCCTCATTACCTTACACCAGAACACTAGGGGGTATAATGGGGATGCTTAGTCAGTAGTGACTCGGGGACTCATTGCTCGAGCATCGGGGTTATACACCGAGTACTGGATTTCTTTGCACTATTTTCAACCCGAAGCGGCTTTTTCCTCGAAGAGACCTCATTTTACCCCCAAAGCGGCTCTCGCCTCGAGGGGTCCTTGTTTTCACCTCGAGACAATTTTCGCCCCGAAGCGGCTCACGCCTTGAAGGGTCCTCTTTTTCACCTCAAGCCAATTTTTTCCCCGAAGTGGCTTTCGCCTCGACTTGCCCTCGTTTTTGCCTCAAGGAAATTTTCGCCCCGAAACAGCTCTCGCCTTGAAGCGCCTTCATTTTTACCCCGTAGCGGTTTTCACCCCGAAGCGGTTGTTATTTTCCCAAGTATAACCTCGGCTAGATTTTCACTTGTAAAATGCTCGTTTCGGCTCGCTATTTATTTCAATGTTCCGGTTTTTACAATTAAAGTTGTTCTTCCATTTCCACGGCTCGAGAACGAGACATCGTTCTAAGCTTGCATCGGCGCGCAAAATATAATTTTGCCTAAGTTTTCCAAGTAAAAAATATTCCAGGTAACATGTTGAATACTTTCAAAACAAAGTAAAGACAAACAAACTTAAGTGAAATTCAATAAGGCCCAAGGGTCAACAAAAGTTATTTACAAACATAGGCTAGGTAGCCACAACAGAAAAAAGCGAAATAGAAGCATAGCAGCAAGCTATCACTTCAGTGCCCTCATTGTCTTCTTCTCCTTTATCACTATCTTCATCACTGGGGCTTTCACTACTAGAGGGAAGTTTGTCTAGAATAGCTTGAGCCCTGGCAACGTCGCCCTCTGCTTTGGCTATTTCTTCATCCAAGTTCATCCCAGCTCTGCATTGCTATGGAGTCTTCAACTTGGTGTGGATGATAGGCCAGTTTTTATTAACTCGGGCTCTGGTGGCCTTGGACTTCAACTTTGCCTTAAGCTTAGTTTTGAGCTCAGGAGAAGAAGCTGAGTCTTTTGCCCCGAAAAAGTTTTTGGGCCTCACACGCATTCATTTTCTGCATGAACGTTGTCAGCTTGCTATCAAACGCCTCAGCCAATTCCTTTATCTTGGCATCTGCTGCGTCAGATTGCCTTTAGTTTTCAGCTCGGAGTGCGGGGGAGAAGAAAGGAAGGCAAAATGAGGCGTTACAGCCAATGGGTGGGTACCGCGTGCATTGGATGAAAAGGTTAAACGACCGTCGCCTTTTCGAATTTACTTGGCGCACAAGGTGCCACATTGGTTTCACGTTAATTTCATTCCACTCTTCGAAAAATTCTGTCAATTAACCGAGGATTGGGGGGACTATCTGTATTGGGTGAAATATGACATAAGCCTCGATCTGAGGGCACAAGGAAAAATCCTGGTGCTCTCGAGCGCTCTCCTCGAGCTCCCCTGCTCGAGCACTTTCCTGCTCAAGCACTCTCCTCGAACTCTCCTGCTTGAGCGCACTCTTGCTCGAGCTCTCCTGCTCCAGCACTCTCATGTTGCTTAGAACTTGCTTTCCATCTCCTTTTACCTCACACCAAGCTCTTGATGTCGATCATGAATCCTCCACGGCTTCGAGTGCTTATCCAGATTGCACTAATATACCCTTCGGTAGAATAGTTATTCTTTGGTGAAGTTGTAACTATCGCTATTATGATCGTATTAAAGAGGAAGATCATGGGCTAGTTATGATCAACATGGGATTAATGGTCTCAAACTACATTTATTACCTTGGCATCTTTTGTAAGCTATAAGTAGCTATCTGTAATAGTTCAAAGGCATTAAGAAATGACTCAAGAAATACAGAAATTAATTCGTTGCTTTATCATTTACTTGACTTTGTACCCGTTCTAACTTGTTTATCCAATTGTTAACTTTGATACAACGATTTGCTTACTAACCACTTTTCAAATTCTATTTGAGTGACCTAACCAGATTTAGGCCTACATAAATTGGCGCCATCTGTGGCGAGCAGGCAATAGAAGTTGTTCGAAGTTCCTTATCGTGGTTTTTACTTACATCATAGTAGATATTACAACACATCACGATGAAGACCAACGACGCTCCGTTGGGCAAACCCGTGTTGGGACTTTTGTTCCATCCCTTCCAACAGGGGATGGAGGACAAGTTCCTCCATGACCTTCACCCTTGGAAGACTCTTCTTCTTCAGGATCAAACAATTCGTTCTAGAAGTATGTTATCCATTACTTGCAGCATATTCAAAATCAGCTTGCTGGGTAAGGAAATGTCAACAACGAATTTCATAACACGCTGCAAACATTGTCTTTAAATTCAAGAAATAATTTCATACCCACAAATACTACACCCGTAGCTCCCACTGGAGGCATCCCGAAGTTTGTTCCTGTGTGATGCAGCCCGAACACGTGCTGATCAAGTGTTCGATCCACCGAGGAGACCGATGACAAGAAGCCAAGCCAAGCTGCTGCACGATGTGCACATTCACTTAGCCTGGCCGAAGGAAGACAATTGCTCCGAAGCTGAGTGGCCGGGCTCAAGAACCAAAGGTACTATCTTCAGATTTGAGCCCGAAGGCAAAGTGACCGAGGACAATGAGCTCGGAGACAAGTGAGCGTCCGAGGACACTGAGTTCGAGCACGTTGCCGAACACAAACTTGTCTCAGCCCTGCGTGGCTTGTTTTTATTAGTCACTTGTGACTATTTACTACTTTATCCTTAGTATAGCCTATAAATAGTCCATTTCATTTCATTGTAAGACAGTTTTTGAGTTTATGAAAAATATAGCAAGTGCTATTGTGAGTCTCCGATGGAGCCGAACCCCGACGTGGGCTTTTAAAGAACTTGTGTCAATCGGTGTGAGTCGTTTCAACAATTTCTTCTTGATCATTCAATTTGCAAGAAGCGGGTCTTTCTTAAGGATTGTTGCATAGTATAGGTGCGTCTTGATTTCCCTTCGATCGAGCTTTGAGACAGGTTCCTCACTGTTCTTTCAAATCGAAGCAAGATTTGTCTTGCTTCTATCTTTACTTTCTTGTTGATTTCTTCCGCGTTCGTGTTTAGCATTTCCCTCGGGTTTGCTTGCACCATCTTGGTATCAGAGCACGGTTTGGGCTTGTTTCTACAACCCCAAATCCTGTTCAAGTTATCCTTATCTTCGTGCGTTTGTGTCTTTGTTTTCCGTTTCCTGTTCTTGATTTGGTTGTGTTACTGTTAGTATTATTACTTTACAAAAAAAAAAGTGTTAAAGAAAATTCAAAAATCGTGTTTGATTGTTGGTTGTTTGGGATAAACAACCATTGATTCTTGATCACCATTGTTTCCTGATTCCAACAAGTACCCGACGTACTGATTTTGTGACTAGGGTTTCTTGGTGAAATTTTGGACTGTTATGAGTTTTAATGGTGGTTGGAACTCGAACCCCATCGTGTTTAGATGAAACCGATGAAGATTGGTGGTTCTTGAGTGATTTGGGTTTGTTTGTTGCTTGGAAATCGAAGTTCTGAGTTTGAATCGTTGTCCGTACGCCGGAAAATTGTTACAAAATCGTAACAGTGTACGACGCGAACGAGCTGGTTCTTAGCTCGAAGAACTTGAACTGAATTCCTCCGATGCTGTTGAATCCGGAGCTGAAAAGGCAACCCAGATCTTGTTAAATTAGTGATCAATGAGTCGAAGTTATTTGGTCCGTACGCCGGAGCAAGGCTTCACTGTTCCATTGAAGAAGAAAAGGGGTAAAGTGTAAACATCAAAACCCCAGGTGAAAAAAATTGTCGGCTGAGAAAAGGAAAGTGGATAAGGTAAAACCCTATCCGTACCAAGGAGGGACCACTCTTGTACAGACAAGAGTTGGTGTGATCGAAAAAGATTCCAAAAGGGAATCAAAGGGGTAGATTCTCCTAGGTTTTCACTTTCTTCTGACTGAGATTCTAGTTAGTGGATCTTTTGAGTAATTGTTCTACTCGAGGTCGTATTAACTCATTTGAGCCGATAGGAACTCGTGTGTGGGTGACCGAAGTCCAACTTCGTAGAAAATTCTTTTGACTTCCCGAAGCGCAAGAGTAAATAGCTGCCCGTTCCATTGAGTCCAATCAACTCACTCTTCCCGAAGTAAGACATCGTAGATTGTCAAATCGAAGGGATTGAGAGAGGTTGATCAACCGAGGAAGCCATTGGCTACAAGTTCTTGTGTGACCAAAAACCGAACCCATAAATTGAGTGGACCCGAGTGCCACCCATCAAAGGTGAGGGAGTGTGTGAGGTGATTTCTAACCTTTAACATTTTGTTGGGTCTTTGACTTGTGCAGGTACCATGGCTGGGAATGGAGGCGATGGCAAAGGCATTGAGAAGCCCGAAGTGTCGTTAGCCGATCTCATGGCTGCGATACAAGGTGTCAGTGCCGAAGTAAGAGGAGTGACTGCTCGAGTGACTCTCCTTGAGCAAGGAAGCGCGTCCGTGCCCATGAATGGGTCCGGCGCTGGAACTAGCCATTCCACTCCGATGAAACCTGAGCTGTACGCTGAGCTTGTTCGACAACATCAGTTAACAAGTGAAGCAATTCGAAGAGAGCTTAACTTGGGCAATCCCCAAGCTGGGTATCAAAACACAGGCATTCCCCGAGGAGAAAGGATACAACTTCCAAGGGCCCGAAGAGATCTTGGAGCCGTTGTCGAAGAGGATATCGAAGAGGAATTTCCCGAGGACGAATATGAGAATGAGCCGCCCTTCGCTCAACGAAGGCAAGCTCACCGAGGTCGTGGAAATTTCTGAGGTCGAGGCCGAGGCGCAAATGTTGAAGAAATATTGAGCGTGAGGCTGAAGATCGTGGTGATGAGTATCCCGAACAGGTTCGTGGTGTTCGAGACTCAAACTTGAACAGTGTCAAGATCACTATTCCACCCTTTAAAGGAACTAGTGATCCAGATGAATATCTTGAATGGAAGCTTAAGATGGAGCGCATCTTTGAAACCAACGAGATGACCGATGAGAGAAAAGCTGCCCATGCTATTTCTTCGTTCGAAGCTTATGCATCAAAATGGTGGGAATCTGACAAGAGGCATAGAAGAAGAAATGACTATCCTGTAGTCAATACTTGGCCGCAGTTGATGAGAGCTATGGATGCTAAGTATTTGAGTGCCAAGTACAAGCAAACTCAAATGCAAAAGCTCTATGAGCTAAAGCAAGGGACCAAGTCAGTTCAAGAGTACCATGATGAATTTGAAAGGGTTCGATTGAATCTTGATCTGACCGAAGACGAAGAGCAAGCCATTATCCGGTTCAAAAATGGCTTGGCTAGGGATGTGTCATCTCAATTGAGGCTCCACGTGTATCACACGTTGGAAGATCTGTTCGTTGCTGCCACCGAAGCTAAAAAATTGGTGAAGGACGATAAGGCAAACCGGTATCGAGGAGTCACTACTTCTACTCCTTTAAACCGAGGTAAAGAATGGAAGAGTCCAAACCAAACAAGTGCTAACCCTGTTCGAGATTCGAAGAGACCCTTCGAAAGAGGTGTGACCGTTAACCAATCAAGA
This sequence comes from Petunia axillaris subsp. axillaris, assembly GCA_029990575.1. Lineage (NCBI taxonomy): Eukaryota > Viridiplantae > Streptophyta > Magnoliopsida > Solanales > Solanaceae > Petunia > Petunia axillaris. The sequence goes on along the minus strand of JARKNS010000001.1, from coordinate 1,165,517 downwards.
GAAGTGGGAGGTAAATGAAAGTACAAGAGGGGGGGTGAATTGTATCTTTTCTAAAAAATCCTCAGTCGACTGCTTTACAGAGACAGTCAACTAATACTGTAGCAGAATAAAGATACGCAATAAACTGTGCAGTAATTAAAGTGCAGAATATAAAATTGACACAGCGATATTTTATACTGGTTCGGAACCAATGTGGTATCCTAATCCAGTCCCCTTGGGTTGCAAAGGAGTTATCTCTTTAGCTCTTTGATCTTGGTTACAAGGTTTGTGGTTTTCCTCGTTCAACACCAACGATCTACAAGGTTGGTTTTGACACGCTCACCAACAACGCAGTGACGGTTTATCGCTAACCAAAAACGTCTTTCCCTGATGGTTTTTCCAACACGCTCACCAATAACGAACTTGTCTGATTTATAGCTAATCAGACCAACTTCTTGACACAACTATTACCTCTACCCCAACTCTCTTTCTTTTCTTTTCGTACACTAGTAGACTCTCAAGAATACAGTAATTTGTAATAAGTAAAAGCTAAGAGAGAATGTAGAATGTTAATAGAAGCGTATCTTCTCCACTTGTGATTTCTTGAATTTATAATAGTGTGTCTTGAGAACTAGTTGTTGAGACTTTCCTTGAATAACAGCCTTCAGATTGATTCACTTGATATTGCTTCCATAATAAATATTGATAGAGAGAAGTCTTTATTGTGATGAGAGATAATCAACCCAAGAGAATTGATCCTCAAAAAGATTGAGATCTTTGTGAGAATAAGGCTAGAGCCATTTCCCTTTCATAGATAATCTTGACCGCTGCTGAGATATACTTCACATGATTGTAGCTTCCTTGATTTTCTGAAATAAAATCACGATCCCCTTTTTCTAGCTGGAGCTTTTCCAATAGGCGAGAACTTGGACAGTGATTTGAATATTGGACATTTAGAGTAGACTTTGCTCCTTCCAAAGTTTTCGTACCTTCCTTCTTAAACACAAAGTTTCTAGGGAATACTTTCCTTTTGCATTTGATCTGTGAGCATTGATGATGGACACTTTGATAATATTTTTCATTCTTATCTTTCCATAAGAAGAGTTCTACTACTGCTTCACTATCACGTCTCTTCTTTGGTCATTAAGTAAACCCAATGATTTACTTCCATAAAATATCCTCCTTCCATAAAGTAGTAACCTAAATATTTCTTTCTTTTGGTTGGTAGCGAAAGTCAATATATTTCTTCCATAATTGATGCTAATAATAATGAGCTGATTCGATGTCTCATCTTGAACTTGAAAAATAACCTTTTTCCATGACAAAGCTTGAATTACACCCATGATATATTTCCCTTCCATAAATTGTATTGTAACAATAATTTCATTCCTTGACTTTGATGTATCTTCCTATGAACGACTTTATTTAGATCATCACAATATTTCTCTCCATGAGCAAACCTATACAAAAATAAATTAACCACGAATAAATATTCATTGACTAAAATAACTTGGTTTGTTATCATCAAAATCAATATGTGAAACCTTGAGGCTAACAATCTCCCCATTTTTGATGATGACAAACCATCAAGTACAAAACATGTAAATGTAATCAAGGACATAAATATAAAAGCAGTAAACAAGTAAGATAGATAAATCAGTAATTTCCCTGAAGTACATTAAGTGAGAGCTTCCTTTTTCGATATGCATCTTATCCAAATTTCATGGTTTTGTACACACTATTTTCTCCCCCTTTGACATTATCAAAAAGGTGGACAATCTTTCGAATGAATTTAGATACTAATCTTAATGTGCACACCAATAATAATTTTGGAACTTTGAAACTTTGAAACTTTGAAACATCAAGTAAAATCCAATGAGACTTTATAATACTTTTAACCAATTTGAAACTTTATAATCATTTTTAAACTTTATAATACTTTTAAACATAAAGTAAAATCCAATGCACATATTTAATTAAAACTCAACTCGATGATCAAGACCTGCTAATTTAATGACATAAATAAATCAAGGATGATAAGAAGAATGTGGACTTCCCTGAATCAGTGAACTCCCCCTGAGTGTGTGCTCTTCGATTTATGGAGCTAGGTACGACAGTGAGTGGAGGCTCCCCCTTACTTCATGCTTTTCTCCTCATATCCTATCTTAAAGTACGACCAAAGCAAATATCTTGAAAGTACAAATAATTTCTCCCTCTTCTAACAAGTCAGAAGGGTATACCATCTTTGTGCAAGTGATCAGGTAGTAAAATCCAATTGGCTAATTTCTAAACAATTATCAAGCGGAAGCCATTTAGCATTCTATTCATGTATCTGCTCACAAAGAATTGTAATCATTTTGTAAAAGAACCATCTAATCTAGCTCATGAATAGACGAAGAACGTGGAACTTGCATATAGATATCTTATGCCTTTTACTATCAAGATGGGTGGAGCTATGGCATATTGAATAAAAATTATCTCATAAACAATTAAAAATGATCTTTAAGGAGTCAGACATAACCAGCTTCAGGAGAAATGCTCATAGATCTTTTTAGCACATGAGTATACAAAATTACACATATAAGGAATTTAGTGTGATTCTATATCTCTGAAGAGGCAGCTTCATTCCAATAAAAAATATTCAAACATGCAAATAAAAATTTTAGAACCATAGGCAAAAGGCAAACACATACTTGAAAGCATATAAGCAAGATAACATATAAGGATTAGTATTATTTTCACCCTGAAAGGATACAACCTTATCCAACATTACCATACCAATTGTTTTCTCAAAGTGAGAAAATATTCGCATGATGAGTTTCAGTTTCATTTAGGCGAACTTACATAATATCCGTCATCATCATCGATCACCACAAATTGTCTGCAACTTCTCACGGAGTAACAATCCAACCTTAGCTATATAAGGCTTAGGAACTTTGTTTTAACATATCACTTTACCTCTTGCAAGGTTTGAATGTGAGAATATCCTACTAACTCAAGCAGTTAGTTCTGGATACAATAACAAGCCATAATTTTGGATGCCAACCACATATCACAATAATCATTTTATGGAAATTTATAGTGACTACATAGGATAAGCAAAATCATTGGAGAGTAAACTATAGAGAGTCAATCATACCTTGGTACCTCATTTAATTGAGGGACTTACCAATCTTCTCCTTTGCAATAAAAAAGTGAATCTCACTAGAGCATACTCTCTTGAGTAGTTCCTTTGAGTATTTGGCTTTATTGAAGAAGCTTCTTGCTTGCTTGTATGGAAGTTGAAAAAGAAGGCTAATTCTTCATCATGCTCATCTCGAAATTGATCATCTCAAAGAAGCTTAATAAATTAGTCAATCATTTTTATTAGTAATATCAAGAATGCCATAAGCTTTATAAATATTAACAAGAGTAATTTTATAAAAGAGAAAAGAACTTTCTTGTTGTGTGAAACCTTGGGCTACAAGTCTACCCGTATTTCTCACAACCTTACCCTTTCTTCAAGCTCGAATCTGAATATTCAAGATTGTAGTATAGTTGGCTTGATAATAAATCCCCGTACCTGGTCTTTTCAAATTTCTTTTCAGTTCTTCCGAAAATGAAGAAGTGTATGATACACTACTTAATACTCCTTCATGGATTCTCCATTTCAACTTGCTCAAATATCATTTTATTGCTTTGTGTCTTACTTGTGCCCTTCAACTTCAATTTACACTTTTGCTCAAGATAATATTAGTATAAAAAATAGTATCCATAGGTTTCTATTCAACTAACATTCTGAAAAGAATTAAGGAAGTGTAAAAAAAATTTGAATCTTACCAATATTGTCCTTACCATGATGGAGAATACGTTTATACGGCAAAGAGGAGGAAACTGATTTTCCTGCCTTTCTATATCTCATGTGAATAATTCTCCAAGGTAGATTCAGAGATAATTATATCATGAAGTAAATGGTAATAACAAGACTTTTAACACAGAGTATTAAACATATGGTTATCAATCAATGTTAGTGAGTCAAACATAGGAAAGAGCAATACCTCACATATTTCATTTTTGAGCCAAGAGGAACATGAGAAAAATATCAAGGGCTCAAAATAGATAATCTTTAAACTTACCTCAATGACCTCAGATGTATTACATAAATTGATTAAACATATAATTTAAGTAAAGCCTGGATATTCAAAACACATACCTTTTCTTTTCCAACATTCGCATCTTTAATATAGCCAAATGTATGTATGTCGAATGTCTTTATAAAAAAAAATAACTTTCTTGCACTTGAATAAACATTAATACTCTCACCAAGAAAATACATATCACAAGTAGCTCAAATCAAAATTTATCTCAAGTAAACGATTTCATGAACATGTACGTTTGATAAAAAAATATTTCATGCTCGTTTGGCTAATATGATAGGTTTCATGTTAATGAGATAAGACCTATATTCAAGAAATCTAAACCATGGATAAATGCATTTTTATTCATACCAATCAGATAACTAATAAGGAGCAGGGAGTCGACTCAAACCAGGTTAGTCGACTGTACTTAAACGATCAATGAAATTTCACTTCAGTGTGAAGAGCTTGAATGACCTTGATCAGCCTTTATGCAACTACCATTTATTTTCTATAAGGCTGGACTCAAGGAATTCCTGCAAAACAGATTAGTTTGATTTTGGTACCCTAGTATTGGGTCCTTCATGGTTAGTAGTTTGTGCAATGGGTGGTGTATGTAATTGTTTGGGTCTCCAAACATATTTTGATTTTGCGTAACTTTGAGAATAATTACATGCAAATGCTTTATGTCCAGAATTACCACAGTAGTGACATGTAATATAAGAAGTAAAGTATTTACCTGTAGATGCCGAGTTAGTCAACTTAAAATAGTTATGAGTCGACTTATCTGGTGTGAAGTGTCTGCTAGTAGATCCCTTCTTAGTTGACTTGTAGCTGTTATGGAACTGAGTCGACTTATCTGATCGAATACGGTAGTGGCTAGATGATTTTTGCAATTTGTCGATTTGTTTGCGTAGCTCAGAATTTTCTTCATGAAGTAAGGCACTTTCACTCTCATATTCTTGAAGATAAGTTTCCAAATCTTTCTTTTCTTGTAGAAATAATTTATTTTCAATCTGATACCCTTCAAGCCGAATGTTCTTCTCTTTCTCCTTTTCTTGAAGTAACTTATTTTCAATCTGAAATTTTTCAAGCTGAATATACAAGTCTTTCTTTTCTCTTTTTATCTTCTTGAGTTCTTTGAAAAGTTTTTCTACATCATCTAGAACATTGTCTAAATCTTCTTGAAGCTCGAGACAATTATCACATTCAAAAGAACTTGTCTCACTAGTTTCATTATTGGCCATGAAACAAATGTTAGCCGGTTCTTGATCGTTTTCATCTCCAGATTTGTCAAGAATTGACTTGACTGCATTCTCCTCATTTTCATTGTAAGTCCCTTCATAAGTCGTTTCCAACTTATCCCATATCTCCTTTGCAGTTTTACAACTTGAGATCTTGTCATATTCTTCTCCACTCATAGCACAATAGAGCAAGTTAATTGCTCTAGCATTTGTTTGCATAACATCAAGTTGTTCCTTCGAGTACCTAGTTGTAGAATTGGATTTGATACCTTTAGATTTCTTTCCTCCACCATTTGGAATGGGTAGTGGTCCATCCTGGATGACTAGCCAAGCTTGGTAGTTAATAGATTGCACATAAATTCTCATTCTTGACTTCCAATAGCCGTATCGTTGTCCATTAAAGTATGGCGGTCTATTGGATGAATATCCTTCTTGAAGGATCTCCCCCGTGATTTGATAATCTCCCATGGATCTTTACTCACTTGCTGTTAGGCAAAAATAAAGATGTGAGACGTGGCTCTGATACCAATTGAAAGTACAAGAGGGGGGGTGAATTGTATCTTTTCTAAAAAATCCTCAGTCGACTGCTTTACAGAGACAGTCAACTAATACTGTAGCAGAATAAAGATACGCAATAAACTGTGCAGTAATTAAAGTGCAGAATATAAAATTGACACAGCGATATTTTATACTGGTTCGGAACCAATGTGGTATCCTAATCCAGTCCCCTTGGGTTGCAAAGGAGTTATCTCTTTAGCTCTTTGATCTTGGTTACAAGGTTTGTGGTTTTCCTCGTTCAACACCAACGATCTACAAAGTTGGTTTTGACACGCTCACCAACAACGCAGTGATGGTTTATCGCTAACCAAAAACGTCTTTCCCTGATGGTTTTTCCAACACGCTCACCAACAACGAACTTGTCTGATTTATAGCTAATCAGACCAACTTCTTGACACAACTATTACCTCTACCCCAACTCTCTTTCTTTTCTTTTCGTACACTAGTAGACTCTCAAGAATACAGTAATTTGTAATAAGTAAAAGCTAAGAGAGAATGTAGAATGTTAATAGAAGCGTATCTTCTCCACTTGTGATTTCTTGAATTTATAATAGTGTGTCTTGAGAACTAGTTGTTGAGACTTTCCTTGAATAACAGCCTTCAGATTGATTCACTTGATATTGCTTCCATAATAAATATTGATAGAGAGGAGTCTTTATTGTGATGAGAGATAATCAACCCAAGAGAATTGATCCTCAAAAAGATTGAGATCTTTGTGAGAATAAGGCTAGAGCCATTTCCCTTTCATAGATAATCTTGACCGCTGCTGAGATATACTTCACATGATTGTAGCTTCCTTGATTTTCTGAAATAAAATCACGATCCCCTTTTTCTAGCTGGAGCTTTTCCAATAGGCGAGAACTTGGACAGTGATTTGAATATTGGACATTTAGAGTAGACTTTGCTCCTTCCAAAGTTTTCGTACCTTCCTTCTTAAACACAAAGTTTCTAGGGAATACTTTCCTTTTGCATTTGATCTGTGAGCATTGATGATGGACACTTTGATAATATTTTTCATTCTTATCTTTCCATAAGAAGAGTTCTACTACTGCTTCACTATCACGTCTCTTCTTTGGTCATTAAGTAAACCCAATGATTTACTTCCATAAAATATCCTCCTTCCATAAAGTAGTAACCTAAATATTTCTTTCTTTTGGCTGGTAGCGAAAGTCAATATATTTCTTCCATAATTGATGCTAATAATAATGAGCTGATTCGATGTCTCATCTTGAACTTGAAAAATAACCTTTTTCCATGACAAAGCTTGAATTACACCCATGATATATTTCCCTTCCATAAATTGTATTGTAACAATAATTTCATTCCTTGACTTTGATGTATCTTCCTCATGAACGACTTTATTTAGATCATCACAATATTTCTCTCCATGAGCAAACCTATACAAAAATAAATTAACCACGAATAAATATTCATTGACTAAAATAACTTGGTTTGTTATCATCAAAATCAATATGTGAAACCTTGAGGCTAACAGTAAAGTTCAACTAAACTCTCCTAGTGCCTCGAACATTCAATGTCACAAATGCAAAGGTTATGGTCACATGGCAAAAGAGTGTCCAACTCGCAAAGTTATGCTTCTGCTTGAAGATGGAACCGTCCATGAGCAAGCGAGTGTCACCGAGGAGGAGTTTATCGAGGAGACTGACCGAGCTGAAGGTGATGATGATCGTGAAGCTACCGAAGCTGATCATCCGGAAATGTTTTTTGTGGTTCGAAGAAATTTGAGCTGCATAACCCTTGAAGAAGAGGACAACCAAAGAGAAAACCTCTTTCATGCCCGATGTCGAGTAAGGGGAAAGGTGTGTTCGATGATCATTGATTCTGGTAGTTGTGCAAATGTGGTGAGCCAAACTTTGGTCTCACAAATGGGACTACCTACTTTGAAGCATCCCCACCCTTACAAATTACAATGGTTGAATGAGTGTGGAGAATTGAGAGTTGTCAAGCAAGTGTGGATCAAGTTTAGAATCGGAGATTATCAAGATGAAATGATATTCGATGTGGTGCCGATGCAAGCTTGTCATTTGCTACTGGGTCGACCATGGCAATATGACCGAACAGCTGTTCACAATGGCAGGTCCAACACTTACACTGTAAAGCTCGATGGAAAGAGTTTCGTGCTCAAACCCTTGTCTCCAAAACAAGTCACCGAGGACTATAAACGGATGAAGGAATTGAAAGAAGCGGCCAAAGCTAAGCTTCCGATGGGAGCAAAATTGGGGCCCGAAAAGACAAACTCACTGCCCGAAGTAAAAGGAATCTGTGCGATCATGCAACCGGGTGAGTTACTACGAGACAACGACAACGATCAGATGATGATTTGCCTCGTGCACAAGGGTATCTTTCTTAACTCTAATGATGATTTTTCTAATGATAACCCTTTGCCTAGTGCTGTACAAAGTGTTTTGCAGGACTTCAGAGACATGTTCCCTGAAGAAATGCCGGGTGGATTACCTCTGTTGATGAGAATCGAGCACCAAATTGACTTCGTACCAGGGTCACAAATCCCCAAAAACCTGCATACCGGTGTAATCCCGAAGAGACCAAAGAGCTCCAAAGGCAGGTTGATGAGTTGTTGAACAAGGGCCTTGTTCGGGAGAGCTTGAGTCCTTGCGCCGTTCCTGTTATACTTGTCCCAAAGAAAGATGGAACATGGCGAATGTGTGTTGATTGCCGAGCAGTCAACAAAATAACGGTAAAGTATCGTCATCCTATCCCTCGATTAGATGACATGCTAGACGAGTTAAGTGGTTCTTCATGCTTTACAAAGATAGACCTCAGGTCCGGTTACCACCAGATCCGAATGAAACCCGGAGACGAGTGAAAAACCGCATTCAAGACCAAGTTCGGTCTCTATGAATGGTTGGTAATGCCTTTTGGCTTATCCAATGCACCGAGCACAATCATGCGACTGATGAACCATGTGCTCAAACCGTTCATAAATAAGTTTGTTGTTGTTTACTTCGATGACATACTTGTTTATAGCAAATCTGTGGATGAACATGTTGAACACCTAAGGCTAGTGCTTGATAAGCTTAGAGAAGAAAAGTTGTATGCTAACTTCAAGAAATGTGCCTTTTGTGTCAAGCGTGTAGTCTTTCTTGGATTCGTTGTCAGTGCTAATGGTGTTGAAGTCGACGAGTCAAAAGTCGAAGCCATCAAAGATTGGCCAACTCCAACCTCGGTATCACAAGTTCGTAGCTTCCATGGCTTAGCTAGTTTTTAACGAAGGTTTGTTCGTGACTTTAGCACCGTGGCAGCTCCTTTGACCGAGCTGATTAAGAAAGATCATCCATTTGTGTTGGGAGAGTCCCAAGAGAGGGCTTTCCAAGAGTTGAAACGGAGGCTTTGCTCTGCCCCGTTGTTGCAACTCCCTGACTTCGGCAAAGCATTCGAAGTTGAGTGTGATGCATCCGGAGTTGGGATCGGAGGAGTGCTAATGCAAGAATCGAAGCCAATCGCTTACTTTAGCGAAAAGTTTAAGGGTGCAACCTTGAACTACTCAACGTATGACAAGGAATTGTATGCCCTCGTTCGAGCACTCGCCCATTGGCAGCATTATTTGTGGCCTCGAGAGTTTGTGATCAAGAGTGATCATGAGTCTTTGAAGCATCTCCGAGGTCAGGAGAAGTTGAACCGAAGACATGCCAAGTGGGTTGAATTCATTGAGAGCTTTCCCTATGTAATTCATTACAAAAAGGGTAAAGACAATGTTGTGGCCAATGCGCTATCATGGAAATTTGCCTTAGCGACCACTCTCGCCTTTAGGCTCATGGGATTTGAAAGCATCAAGTCGATGTACGAAGACGATCCCAAGCTGAAATGCGTTCGAGACGCAATTTTGAGTGGCCGAAGGGTTGAGAAATATCAATGGCATGATGGCTACCTCTTCAAGAATGGGAGGGTTTGTGTGCCAGTGTCATCGTGGAGAGAGCTCTTAGTTCGAGAAGCTCACTCCGGTGGACTGATGGGACACTTCGGTGTCGACAAAACTCTTGGCATCTTGACCGAGCAGTTCCATTGGCCCAAAATACGACGAGATGTGGAAAAGCTTTGCAAGGCTTGTCTCGTTTGCAAGAAAGCTAAATCGAAGTCCAACCCTCATGGTTTGTACACCCCGTTACCTGTGCCTGATCGACCTTGGGTGGATATATCCATGGACTTTGTCTTGGGGTTACCGAGGTCGGGGGGAGGACATGATAGCATCTTCGTTGTGGTTGACCGTTTTTCAAAAATGGCTCACTTTATTCCTTGCAAAAAATGTGATGATGCACATAATGTAGCTACATTGTTTGTTTCTAATGTGTTGAAATTGCATGGTATACCTCGCACTATTGTGAGTGATCGAGACTCAAAATTATTGAGTCATTTTTGGAAGTGTTTATGGGGTGCCCTCGGCACCAAGCTACTATTCTCGACGTCTCACCATTCTCAGACTGATGGACAGACCGAGGTGGTTAACCTAACCTTGGGATCTTTGCTTCGAGCAATGACCAAAGGGAAGATTGGAAACAAGGCTGATCGTTTGCCCATGATGGAGTTTGCATATAATCGAACGGTGCATCGAATGATTAACATGACCCCGTTCGAGTGCGTGTATGGGTTTAATCCTTTAATTCCACTTGATCTAACCCCATTGCCTCGAGATATTGTTCTTGATTTTGAAGGTACTCACCGAGCCAAAGCTCTGCTCGAGTTGCATGCCAAGGCGAAGAAGAACCTCGAGGAGGCCTATGCAAAGGTTGCCTTAAAGAAAAACAAGGCGCGTAAAAAGCTGGAATTAAAGAAGGGAGATTGGGTTTGGGTTCACTTCCGAAAGGAACGCTTCCCGAACCAAAGGAAAGGAAAGTTGGCTCCTCGAGGGGATGGTCCATTTCAAGTGTTGACCAAGATCAACAACAATGCTTACGTGATCGACCTCCCTGGTGAGTATAATGTGTCCAACACCTTCAATGTTGCTGACTTAGTTCCTTGTGTTGTAGGTCAAACTTCGGAGGACGAGGAGGGCTCGATTTCGAGGATGAAATCTTCTCAAGAAGGGGAGGATGATGCAGCCCGAACACGTGCTGATCAAGTGTTCGATCCACCGAGGAGACCGATGACAAGAAGCCAAGCCAAGCTGCTGCACGATGTGCACATTCACTTAGCCTGGCCGAAGGAAGACAATTGCTCCGAAGCTGAGTGGCCGGGCTCAAGAACCGAAGGCACTATCTTCAGATTTGAGCCCGAAGGCAAAGTGACCGAGGACAATGAGCTCGGAGATAAGTGAGCGTCCGAGGACACTGAGTTCGAGCACGCTGCCGAACACAAACTTGTCTCAGCCCTGCGTGGCTTGTTTTTATTAGTCACTTGTGACTATTTACTACTTTATCCTTAGTATAGCCTATAAATAGTCCATTTCATTTCATTGTAAGACAGTTTTTGAGTAATATATCAAGTGCTATTGTGAGTCTCCGATGGAGCCGAACCCCGACGTGGGCTTTTAAAGAACTTGTGTCAATCGGTGTGAATAGTTTCAACAATTTCTTCTTGATCATTCAATTTGCAAGAAGCGGGTCTTTCTTGAGGATTATTGCATAGTATAGGTGCGTCTTGATTTCCCTTCGATCGAGCTTTGAGACAGGTTCCTCACTGTTCTTTCGAATCGAAGCAAGATTTGTCTTGCTTCTATCTTTACTTTCTTGTTGATTTCTTCCGCGTTCGTGTTTAGCATTTCCCTCGGGTTTGCTTGCACCACTGTGGGTGCAATGACACGGGGACTTCCATATGGGACTATATCTGGAGGTTTGGGGACTGCTCCCCTCGGTACCCCACCTTTTAGGGCAGCCCCCATGGTTGGCGTCTCGTTAGACTTAGAAAAGGAGAAAAGAAAGATTTTAAAGCCCAATTCGAGAAGCGATATGGAAATAACGAGTGTTGGACATTGAGAAATGCAGACAACAACCTTTCAAGCCCAAGGCTATGCTCGGACGCTCTCTTGCTCGAGCGCTCTCCTGCTCGAGCGCTCACTTGCTCGAGCTCTCACTTGCTCGGGCGCTCTCTTGCTCGAGCACTTACTTGCTCGAGGCCTCTATTACTCAAGCGCTCTCCTATTCGAGCGCTCTCCTGCTCGAGCGCTCTCCTTCTCGAGCTCTCACTTGCTCGAGCACTTTCTAGCTCGAGCCTGCTCCTGCCCTCATACCCAAGCACTTCAAGTTGCAAGTCTTGAAGTGATATGATGGAAGGACTGATCCAGTTGACCATATAACTGAGTACATGGCGATTGTCAAGAGAAGTAATTTGACCCCGGTAGAAAGAGAATTCGTCGTCTTCAGGAAATTCGGGGACAGTCTCGAGAAATGGGAGTTGAGTTGGTAGAACTAAAGATGTGATTCACAACTAGTAGTGAATTAGGTACTCGGTGATTATTCGGCTCGTGAGCCCAAGTTATGGAAGTTTTTGGCTCTGATGCAACATGCACTAGCCAAATTCCAAGAGTGGAAAATCACTCAAATCCCTCAGGAGGAAAACGTCGAGGCAGATTCCTTAGCTAACTTAGTTTCAATTTAGCCATTGGGGAAGAGGACTCGGGGACTGGTGCAAGCAAAATGGAGCTTAGAAACCGTACCTTTGGACTCGAATACTTTGAGATCATACACTCTTCTGCCTTGGGCACATTGTAGTCCTTCGGTCGCTTCAATGCTCGGCATCACTATTTACCAAGGTTTCGGGTACGTCAGCCTCGGTTGTATCTCAGCTTTCAGCCTCAGTTGCATTTCAGCTTTAATGCTTGGTTGCATTTCAGCTTTCAGCCTCGGTTTCTCACCTCGAGCTCAAAATTGCATCGTTAAGCTTCCTCGTCCATTGCCCAGCCTCATAGCCTCCAAATCGGCTTGGTCACTTGCCAGTTGCTTGATGGATTCTCTTTGTTTTTGCTCAGCCAAACTAAGTGATTGTTGGCATCATGCAACTCCTCAGCTCCTCGTGGACAGTCTCGATGGCTCGGATGGATGACGACTAATTTGGATTGCACCAGGGACAGACTCAACGGTTCTGTTATTGACATTTGCGGTAGGAAAGATAAGATTGGAGAATATAAGAGGCAAGCTATCAAGCCTAGTTTTTTGCATGCCCATATGGATGAAATGTCAAATCAACGAGCCATGCGCGTTGAGATTGATTTGCTCGAGGGGAAAAGGCTCATATCAATGGGAAAATATGAATAGAAAAAAAGATCCTTTAAATTGGAACGTCACGTTCCAATTTAAAGCGTTATTACTTTTCAAAACAAGGTATTTTCATTTTGTTGCAAGATATGCAGTGTTTGGGGCCTCATTACTTCACATCAGAACACTAGGGGGTGTAATGGGGATGCTTAGTCAGTAGCGACTCGGGGACTCATTGCTCGAATGTCGGGGTTATACACCGACTACCTGATTTCTTTGCACTATTTTCGCCCTGAAGCGGCTTTCGCCTCGAAGAGACCTCATTTTCGCCGCGAAGCGGCTCTCACCTCGAGGGGTCCTTGTTTTCAACTCGAGGAAATTTTTGCCCCGAAGCGGCTCTCGCCTCGAGGGGTCCTTGTTTTCAACTCGGGGCAATTTTTTCCCCGAAGTGGCTTTCGCCTCGAAGCGCCCTCGGTTTCACCTCGAGGCAATTTTCGCCCCGAAGTAGCTTTCTCCTCGAAGCAGTCTCTTTTTCACCTTGAGGCAATTTTCACCCCGAAGTAGCTTTTGCCTCGAAGCTCCCTCGTTTTTGCCTCAAGGCAATTTTAACCCCAAAGCGGCTTTCGCCCCGAAGTAGCTTTTGCCTCGAAGTGCCCTCGTTTTCTCCCCGAAGCGGCTTTCACCTCTAGTTTTTGCCTCAAGGAAATTTTTGCCCCGAAGCGGCTCTCGCCTCGAAGCACCTTCATTTTTGTCCAGAAGCGGCTTTCACCCCGAAGCAGTTGTTATTTTCCCAAGTATAACCTCGGCTAGATTTTCACTTGTAAAATGCTAGTTTCGGCTCGCTACGAAATGAAATAAACTTGATTCGGCCATCTATTTATTTCAATTTTGGATTTTTGCAATTAAAAGTTGTTTTTCCATTGCCACGGCTCGAATAACGAGACATGATTGTAAGCTAGCGTCGGCGTGCAAAATATAATTTTGCCTAAGTTTTGCAAGTAAAAAATATTCCAGGTGACATGTCGAATACTTTCAAAACAAAGTAAAGACTAACACTTCAGTGAAATTCAAGTTCATTAATAAAAGCCCTAGGGTCAACAAAAGTTATTTACAAACATAGGCTCGGTAGACACATCAGAAAAAAGCAAAATAGAAGTATAGCAGCGGGCTATCACTCATCGACCTCAGCCTCACTTGATGTCTCAACTTGAATGCCCTCATTGTCTTCTTCTCCTTCATTACAATCTTCATCACTCGAGCTTTCACTAGTAGAGGGAAGTTTGTCCAGAATAGCTTGAGCCCTGGTAACGCCGCCCTATCATTTGGCTATTTCTTCATCCAAGTTCACCCCAGCTCTGCATTGCTATGGAGTCTTCAACTTGGTGTGGATGATAGGCCAGCTCTTATTAACTCGGGCTTTGGTGGCCTTGGACTTCAACTTTGCCTTAAGCTTAGTTTTGAGCTCAGGAGAAGAAGCTGCCTCTTTTGCCCCGAAAAGTTTTTGTGCCTCCAACACATTCATTTTTAGCATGAGCGTTGTCAGCTTGCTATCAAACGCCTCGGCCAATTCCTTAATCTTGGCATCCACTGCGTCAGATTGCCTTTGGTTTTCAGCTCGGAGTGCAGGGGAGAAGAAAAGAAGACAAAATAAGGCATCATAGCAAATGGGTGGGCGCCGCGTGCATTAGATTAAAAGGTGAATCGACCGCTGCATTTTCAAATTTACTTGGCACACAAGGTACCATGTTGGTTTCACATTAATTTCATTCCACTCCTCGAAAAATTCTGTCAATTAATCAATGAGTAGGGGGACTATCTGTATTGGGTGAAACATTACATAAGCCTCAAGCTCAGAGCACAAGGCAAAATCCTGCTCGGGCCCTCTCCTGCTCGAGCGCTCTCCTGCTCGAGCACTCTCCTCGAGCTCTCCTGCTCGAGCACTCTCCTCGAGCTCTCCTGCTCGAGCACTCTCATATTGCTTAGAACTTGCTTTCCATGTCCTTTTAACGCACTCCAAGCTCTTGATGTCGATTACGAATCCTCAACGGGTTCGAGTGCTTATCCAGATTGCACCAATATACCCTTATGTAGAAAAGTTATTCTTTGGTGAAGTTGTAACTGTCGCTATTATGATTGTATTAAAATGGAAGATCATGGGCTGGTTATGATCAACATTGAATTAATGGTCTTAAACTACATTTATTACCTTGGCATCTTTTGTAAATTATAAATAGCTATCTGTAATAGTTCAAAGGCATTCAGAAATGACTCACGAAATACAAAAATTCATTCATTGCTTTATCATTTACTTTACTTTGTACTTGTTCTTACTTGTTCATCCAATTGTTAACTTTGATACAACAATTTGCTTACTAACCACTCTAAAAATTCTATTTGAGTAAGTGATGGAGTCCAAATTGGCTTAGTTCCCAACCATCGAGAGCCAAGCTTGAAGAGCACACAGGATACAAGTCAAGGGCTCCGGAAACGACTTGAAGATCATGCATTGGAGCGCCAATGAAGAGGAGCACTTAGGCACCAAAGGGGAGGCTCGGGGGACACATTTTGAGCCATTCCAAGAAATCCTAGGAAGAGGCGGACCGCCCATAATACTAGGCCGACCGCCCCTCAAAGTTGCAGCCTCAGGATCTCAAGAGGCAGCCACCCCCAACACCTAGGCAGACCGCCCCTCAAGGAAGCAGCCCTCAGGATTTCAAGTGGGCGGAGCGCCTCCCCATTGAGGCTAGCGCCTCCCCCTGTTATGTTTTGACGGGATTTTGTGTAAACTTTCTATTTTGACTCTACGTGGTCTTTTATGTCTTAGCCCACTTTGGGGGCCTTTTAATCATTTTATGAGGGGTTAGGAAACACTATAAATACACCCTTTAGCCATTTCATTAGTAAGTTAGTTTTGACATGGAATAGAAAGAAGAGAGAACATTGAAGAGGCCGAGCCCTTCGAGTTCGAAGCTTGAAGCTTCGTTTATCTATGTACTTGGAATCTATGGAGATCGACACCTAGTTTGATTCCATTGTAAGGTTCAAGTTTCCCTTTCTCCCTTTTGAATTCAATCAACGTGTTTGAATTGAATTCGATTCTTTCTTCTAATTTCTTGCCTTCCTAGTCTCGATTTCTTGTTATCCTTTAATTGCTTCCGCTCGATTATCGTTTAGTTTGCTTCTGCTAGTTTACATTGCATCAGTTGGTATCAGAGCAAGGCTCGGTTGATGTTCTTACAAACCCCTGTTCCTTGTTCATCATGTTAGTTTATCATTGTTCTTGTTGTTGTTCTTGAAAATTTGAAGAAAAACAAAAAAATAGAAAAACTTGAAAATTTCACAAAAAAATCGGTGGAACTTGTTGGATTGGAACACCCATTCAGTGAAAATCATTGGGGTTTTTTCCTTATGTGATTCTCATTCTTTTGGTACCAATATTACAAGATTTGGTGATGTATTTCAAAATTTAAAGAAATCAAATCCCCAAAATTTTCAAAAGCCCTAGATTTTTGCTCAAGAATCAAATTTGATTTGTTGTTGTTTGATTGGAGTTAAACCCTATTGGGGAATGTTTAGAAACATCATACACATCTTTGGGTATCATTAGAATCGAAAACAACCCGAAAACGTTGGATTTTGAGTGCAAAACGAGCCAAAAATGCGTTTTGCGAAGTTGCAGGAAAACCCAATGGGCGGACCGCCTACATTTTGAGACGGACCGCCTCCCTCTGTGCCACTCTCTGGACTTTTTCCAGGCAGAGCGCCCCTGGTCGAAGGCAGAGCGCCTCTTTGCTGAAGGGTTCCCGGGTAGTTTTTTTCGTAGGATTTCACTTGTTATTCGCCCACGGGCTTCTTGGTTAGTGTTTCTAGGGTAATTGGCCTACTCGAAAGACACTAACTCTTTAGCGTATTAGGACGTTCGTGCGTAGAGGAGATTAGAATTCAAATAAGAGTCGTAGAGGCCTCAAGTGCGCACTTTAAATAACCGTCCGTACATCGAGTCTCATTAACTCCATTCCGAACTTTTACTTGGATCTACTAGTTGATTGATCATACCATTGTGGTTCCTAAAGAGATAAGGGCTTCTTTGGTTGGGGGTTGGGAGTGTGCACCCTAAAAAGAGTGTTGAGTGCCACCACCAAAGGTAAGGGGGAGCAAGTGAGGTTGTTTATACTAACCTTTGCACTTTCTTAAAATGTCTTTTGTAGGTACCAGGAGCCATAAGGGAGGTTTAGATGGAAGTGGGAATGGTGAGAAAAGTGTAAATAGGACCGAGTTATCTCAAGCTTACCTTCGGGACATTATGGCCAAGGTAGATGCGATAGACACTCGGATCCGACACTTAGAGGATAATGTGGGTGAGGATGAGACCGAGGGAAGGGATGGTATGAGTAGTTCTATGAGTTGTGGAACCAAGGAGGGTAGATGAGGTTTATACCAAACTCCTACTTCAAGGAGTTCCTATGGTTTCTATGATGATACGCCTTCCTCGACTTTCAACAACACTTCTCATGTTGGAAGAGTGATGGGAAGTGGAGGTTATTCTAGTGGTGTTGCCACTAGTGGAGGGATAAGGAAAACCCGAGTTGATGGTGATGCTAGTCTTGGACATTCAAGCTCTTCCTTGGATGTACCTATACGGAACTTTGGTAGAAGTAGGTTCGTTATTGGGGTAAATGGTTTTGGAGGAAACTTGCTCCAAATTGGTGAATCCGATGCCAATTGCATTAGCCCTTCGTTAGTTAATATGCTAAAGATACCATGCCATGCTTTAAAGTACCCCGATTAGTACAAAAGAGTTTGGGTTTCCAAGGAGGCACGGGTGCTCATATCTCATAAGGATTACTATGAGTATGTTTGGTGTGATGTGTATCCCGTACCAAATGTGGGTGTTTGGCTAGATGAACCATGGTTGCACAACAAGGAGGTTTAATATAATGCTAAGCGGGATATATATCTAGTGACCACGGGTCAAGGGGTTTATGAGTTTGCACCCTACGGAATGAGGGGCAAGATGACCGCTCGATTACATGCTTGGGTTGTGCAAAGGGGAAGGGAGTGAGAACCTCAATCCATGGTTGAAATTGAGCAATCAAGAAGTCCTACAAACACAAGAAACGGTGGGACTAGTGCTATAAAAGAGTTGACAAGTGTCAACAAGGTGAACCCGAAACCACAAGCTTCAAAGCCAAGTGGTTCACCAACAAAGAAGAAAGAGACATCAAGTGATGAGTCTCTTAGTCCTAGATTCCTGGTTGATGTTAAATGTCCACCTACTCCGGCTATGGGCATCCTTGGGCCTCGTCCCAACTCACCCGAATATGAGAGACAAAAGATTGAGAGGATTTAGGGAGTGACCGACGATATTCCTTGAGTGGAAAAAGGAGAGGATGTGTTGAGTGATGTGAGTGGGGATGTCACCACCCAAATCTACACCCGACCTTGAAAAGAAAATGAGGGAAAAGAAAGAGGGAAAAAGAAAAATTGAGAGTGAGGACACCCCTTATTCTAACACTAACCCTTTATCTTTTTCTTCTGCTTGTTTGAACTCTTGTGTAGGTATTCTTGGAGGCAAACCGATGGAGCCTCAATCATGTTCCAAGAAGGATGGGCAAGGTGAAGAAGATCTTCAATGTGAGCTTTAAGGTGAAGGAACAATTCATGACACTTCAAGTGCATTGAGTGAGCAAGATGGCCACTCAAAGGTATGTCAAAATTCTTCCCTTGAACATGTTACTTCCTTGTCATGTGATAGTGTTTGTGAAAACTCTATACTAGTTGATGAATTGTGTGATTACAATGTGTTTGGAACTAGTATAGAGTCGGTTGGTCAACTTGTCTGTGATTGTGAACCACTAGTTGAGAGGGTTGAAAAGCCACATCATGATGTGAGCTCGGTTTTCGTTGAACCTCTCTCTTAGTGAAGATGTTGTAGTTGACCTTGTATGCGAGCCTTTTTATGACACCCCACCCATATTTGATAAATGAGAAGATGAATTGCATGGTTATCCTATTCTTCCCTTTGATTGCTTACTTGCTAGTGGTGGTCCCTTAAGTCGTAGTGAGGATGGTTGTGACCTTGAGGAGTCTTTAGAGTGTGAGATGGATCGATTTGTTTTCGATGACTCCTCGAGTGAGAGTGAAGGACCTAGTCTTGATACTATGCTTTTGTGTAACCATGAATTTGAGGTGCATGCCTTTACATTTCCATTGTTTGAAGGAAATCTCATTTGTGGTAGTGAATTGTATCGGACTAGGGTCAGTAGTAGAATCGAACCTCCATGGTTTGTAAAGTTAGACTCTACGGATGATCCATTGTTTGGGACTCCAAGTGAGAAGAGTGGTCTTGATATTGGTCGTGTTGACCTATCTTCTAGTAGCCCTAGCCTTTGTTCTGTGGACTATAATGATGAAGAACCTTTTTTGGAGACATTCCTTTGGAGTTTGTCTAGCGAGGAGGATTGTCTTAGAGGTGACTTTGGAGGTGAGGGGGTACCTCTCGATGTGTGTAAGGGTGTTTCTAAGAAGGAAAGTGGAGTATTCGATGTAATTTGTGAATTGAACTATTTTACTTACTCCATCCCATATGTTGAGCACACCTTAAGTGTTGAGCATGCCAAAGCTGATGTGTCACCTTGTGATAAAATTGATTTGAAGGCTTGGTGTGTTGGTCATAAGTTTAGGGGTCACAGGGAATTTGATTAGTATGTCTTGCTTATTCCATGTCCCAATTATCTCTTTGCTTGTTGTGATTATGAGTGCTTGTTCTTGTTGAGCCAAGAATTTATTGTTTCCTTTGGGAACATACGCTTTTTAATTGGTATTGATGCTTGGCTCTATCACAAGAGTGTGTTTTCCACACCACTTGCACCTATTCTTGTTAAGTTAACCTAATTGTGAAGTAGGAATTTGGTTGTGCTTGTTTCGAATGTAGGTTTTGATGGTTTGATTTCGAGGACGAAATCCTTTCAGGAAGGGGAGGATGATGCAATCCAAATTGGGCACAGATCCCAACCATCAATAGCCAAGCTTGAGAGCACAAAGAACACAAGTGAAGGGCTCCGGAGGAGTGCTCGAGAATGATTTGAAGCCGCATGCTACCATTGGTGTGGAGGATGGAGCATCCCAAAATGAGGGCAGAGCACCCCAAGAAGAGGGCGGGTGTCCCAAGCACTCAAAAACGGCTAAGTGTCAAGAACCACACCCTCTGAATTTTGAAGGGTGGAGCGCCCCTGAGACAGGGCGGGTGCCCCAAGCACTTCACTGAGACAAAGAGCGGGCGCCCTGGAGGGAGGGTGGAGTGCCTCCCGCTGTTGGAAGTCTTACGGGATTTTGCTAACTTTTTGTATGTAATTCCTATACTAGCCATATGTGGCCTTATTTGTTTTAACCCACTTTGGGGGTGTTTTAGACCTTTCATTTAGCATAGGAGAAGACTATAAATGTCTTCCTTAGGTCTTCATTTCATTTAGCCTACTTTGAATGATGAACATTAAACTTGAAAGCTTGAGAGCATTTCAATGAAAACCCCTTGTGCGGGCTTGATTTCACTTGGTGGATTCCAAGTTGAACTTCAATTATTTCTTGATCATTTTGTTTACTAGAGCCAGGTGTCTCTCGAGGATAGTTGCTTAGTGTAGGTGTTCCTTGACAATCACCCGAGGTGTATCGAAACAAGTTCTTCGGTGCTACTTAGGTAATTCGTTCGAGCCACGTCTCGCTTTTATCTTTACTTTATCGCTTCCATATTTTCCGGTGCATCATTTGGAGGGTGGATGGTGCAAGCCAAATCCGATGATAAGCCTAGCAACCTAAACAACAGCGGAAAACAAGATAAAAGATAGAAGCAAGACAAGAGTTGCTTCGTTTCAAAAGAACAGTGAGGAACTTGTCTCAAAGCTCGATCGAAAGAACAGTGAGGAACTTCTCCTCTTCGGGCTCACTATCCTGCTCTTGGGGTCTTCCATCGATAAGAGTTATGGCCTTTTGAGTAGGATAGTCTCTAGCAAAATGACCATATCCTCTACAGTTGTGGCATTGGGTAGAAGAAGATGATGGTGTGTTCAACTGAGTCTTAGAGTTACCTCCCACACTTGGTGTTGGCTTTTCATAATTCTTCTTCACTTCGAGTTTTGCACTGTTACCACTTCTGTTCGGGCTCTTCCACTCCTCCTGTAACGGTTGAACTTATACTCCTTGAGCCATTTCTCGGCTTCAACTGCAGCTTCATATACTCCGTATGGACATTGGTACTTGTGAAACCTCAAATGGAAGGCTATATCTCGACTCAACCCATTCTTGAATCGAACATCAGCTTGCTCTTCATCCTCCTCTTCGATATTCAAAGCCATTTGAATTTGTAAGAACTCATAGTAGTATTGATCCACGGTTTGTGAACCCTGCTTCAACTCATAAAGCCTTTTGAGTTGGTCATGTCGATAGGAAGCATCGACATATTTTTCTCTCATTACCCGCTTCAGTTCTTCCCATATAAGATTTATGGGCAATGCTGACCTTCTCCTCGATCTCTTCACCGTTTCCCCACACACAGATGCATAATATTCAAACGATGATATAGCATAGGTGGCTTTCTTAAGCTCAGTAATCTCATTGGTGTAAAAAATTCGATCCATTGTCACCTCCCACTCGATGTACTTGGAAGTATCACAACACCCTTTGAACGTGGGCATATTGATCTTCACACTCTTGAGGTTGAAGTGATCTCGACCTCCTTGGTAGGGCTCCGGTTGAGCTCCCAAGTTTTCACGATAGACACCATATTCTCTCCTCGGATTCCCTCCTTCATAACCGAAGTGTGGCCCTCGACCTCGGCCTCTACCTCCATTTACATTCCTTCCTCCCATCATCGCTCTCCTGTTCTGATAAGGGAAACCATAACCATAGTCATCATTTCCATCTTCGGCTCCTTCTCCAACTTGAGTTTCATCAGCTTGCTCGAATAGCGGAACATTCCTGATGGGTTTGGGAAGTGGAACATAACTTTGCGGATTGCCCAAGGGTTGGGGAATGCCCAACTCATGCTCTTGTGGAGCTACATCGGTTTTCAGCTCATATCTCTTCACTACCTCCTTAAAAAGGGCAGGAGTCAGAGTAGAACCTCGGCTGGTTCCTTCTCCGGATTCAATTTGGACGCTCGGGGTCGTCCTTTCAACATTCTCAAGTCTCCAGGATATTTCTTCCAACTTGGAAGAGATAACATCCAAGATCGCCTTCAGGGACATCTCCTCCGTTAGCAATTATACTGCAAAACAACAAACGTTATTGAAAACGACCTCACTCACTCCCTCACCTTTTAGTGGCACTCGGTAGCGCTCAATTTGGGGTAAGTGTCCTCGGTCACTCAAAGACTTGTTAGCAGTGGCTCGTCTGATTGATCAATATCCTCTAAGATCCTTCAAGTTCGGCAATAGTCACTGTCTCTTCGGGAAGAGTGAAGTGATGTTCGACTCGATGGAACAGACGCTTTTTAACTGAGCACGGGGAGTCAAAGAAATTTTCTACGAAATTTAGACTCCGGTCACCCCACGTACGATTTCCTAAAAGCTCAGATGCGATAGTACGACCTCGAGTAGAAATGTTTACTCTAGAGATCCACTATCGTGAATTTTCGAACACAAAGAAAGTGAGATCCTAAGAGAATCTACCCTTCGATTCCTCTTCGAAATCTTTTTCGAACACACCAACTCCTGTCCGTACAAGAGTGGTCCCTCCTTGGTACGGATAGGGTTTTACCGTATCCGCTTTCCCTTTTCAAGCCGACACGATTTCACCTGGGATTTTGAATTAAAACTTTACCCCTTCTTCTTCAATGGAACAGTGAAGCTCTTAGCTCCGGCGTACGGACAGCTTTAACTACATTCACTGACCAAGATTTTCAACAGAATTTGGGTGCTTTCAACTCCGGTACAACAACAATCGGAGGAAATCAGTTCAAAGTCCTTTGAGCTAAGATTCAGCTCCTCGTGCCCGTACACTGTTACGAGGGTAACAATTTTCCGGCGTACGGACGAAGGTTTAAATCATAACTTCAAAATTTTATACACCCAACAACCACAAAATACTCAAGAACCATCAGTCTTTATCGACATCATCCAATTCATGCTGGGGTTCGAGTTTCAGTCACCACCAATGTTCAAAACAGTCCAAATTTCACCACGAAACCCTAGTCGTCAATCGTGTACGACAGGTGCTCGTTGAAATCAGGAAACAATGGTGATCAAGAATCAATGGTTGTTTGATTCAAACAACCAACAAATGAACCCAAATTTTGAATTTTCTTTTTCTACTTTTTTTTTCTAAGATAACAACACCAACAATAACAAGAACACGAAATGGAAAACAAAGACACAAACGCACGAAATTTAAAGATCACTTTGCACAGGATTTGGGGTTGTAGAAACAAGCCCAAACCGTGCTCTGATACCAAGATGGTGCAAGCCAAATCCGAAGATAAGCCTAGCAACCTAATCAACAACGGAAAACAAGATAAAAGATAGAAGCAAGACAAGACTTGCTTCATTTCGAAAGAACAGTGAAGAACTTGTCTCAAAGCTCGATCGAGATGAAAGTCAAGAATCACCTAAACTATGCAACAATCCTCAAGAGAACATTGCCTCTCGCAAACTGAATGACCAAAGAGGAAATGTTCAATCGGATTCACCGAAAGCCACAAGTCCAAGACTCCCTCACTGGGGTTTTGCTCACATTAGAGACAAAGAAATGCTCTCGGCAATTTCATTCATTACTCAATATCCACAAAACTAGCTACTTACAATGGAATGGAACAAGGTTTATATAGGATATACTAAGGGTAAACTAGTAAAATGGTCACAGGTGACCAATAAAAACAAGCCACGCAGGGTTGTACTAAAGTGTGTTCGGCAGCCTTGACTTCGGTGCTCGGTTGCTTGCTCGATCACGCTTGGATGAGTGTTCGGCAGTGTTGACTTCGGTACTTAGTTGCTTGCTCGAACACATTTGTCAACGGGCGCTTACTTGACTTCGAACACGATTTGTTGTGTTCGGTTCTGTGCTGCTCGGTGTCAAGATTTGGTGTTTGGTTACTTTGTCCTCGGGCTCAAATTTGAATACGTGGCCTTCGGTCCTCCGAACACATACTGCCTCCCGGCCAAGCCAACTGAATGTGCATGTCATGGAGCAATTTGGCTTGGCTTCGTGCCATTGGCCTCAGTCGATCTGTTGTTGACTTCAGTGGATTGTCGAGCACTTGATCAGCACTTTGGGCTGCATCAGTGGAGCACCTGAAGATGAGGGTGGAGCATCCTAAGAAGAGGGTGGATCACCCCAAGATGAGGGCGGGCGCCTCAAGCACTCAAAAATTGCTAAGTGTCAAGAACCACACTCTCTGGATGTTGAAGGGTGGAGCGCCTCTGCGACACGGCGGGCGCCCCAAGCACTTCACTGAGACAAAGGGCGGGCGCCCTGAATGGAGGGTGGAGCGCCTCCCCCTGTTGGAAGCCTTACGGGATTTTGCTAGCTTTTGTGTGTAATTCTTATACTAGCCCTATGTGGCCTTTATCTGCTTTAACCCTCTTGTGGGCTTTTGGTCATTTCACAAACATGTGTGGGAGTACTATATAAACTCCCCTTAGCTATTTTCTTCATGAGTTAGTTGATGAATCTTGAATAGAGAAGAGAGAACATTGAAGAGGCCGAGCCCTTCGAGGTCGAAGCTTGAAGCTTCGTGTATGACTTTACTTCGAACTGATGGAGTTCGACACTTAGTTTGAATCCATTGTAAGGTTCAAGTTTCCCTTTCTCCCTTTTGAATTCAATCAACGTATGTGAGTTGATTCGTTTCTTTCTTCTCATTTCTTGCCTTCCTACTCTCGATTTCTTGTTATCTCGATTTATTTGCTTCCGCATATTGTTTAGTTTCCTTCCGCTATTTTACATTGCATCAGGAGCCGAGCACCACCCAAAACAAAAGTGAGGGAGTGTGAGAGGTGATTTCTACCCTTAACACTTTTCTTGGTTTTTGATTTGTGCAGGTACAATGGCTGGCAACAGAGAAAAGGGCATTACAGCATCCAAGGTATTATTAGCCGATCTCATGGCTGCGATACAAGGCATCAGTGCCGAAGTAAAAAGAGTGAGTGCTCGAGTAGCAAACCTCGAGCAATAGCCTTACCTGGGTTCGGAACTGGTACTAGCAACTCCACTCCAATGAAATCGGAGCAATTTGCTGAGCTGGTTCGACAACAACGGTTGAAGAACGAGACTGTTTGAAATGAAGCTACGGGCGTTCCCCGAGCCCCGAGCTGAACAACACTTGGGCATTCCCCAAGCTAGACAAGACAACTTGGGCAATCCCCAAGCAGAACAACAAAACTTGGTCAATCTCCAAGCTGATCATCAAAACTTGGGCATTCTCCGAGGTGATAGACTACCACTTCCAAGGGCCCGAAAACAAGTCGTGGTCGTTGATGAAGGGGTTGATAATGGAGAATTTCCCGGGGACGAATCTGAGTATGAGCCACATTCGTTCAACTAAGGCAGGTTCAACGAGGTCGTGGAAATTTTCGAGGTTGAGGCCGAGGTGCAAATATTGATCGATATTTTGAGCGTGAGGCTGATGACTATTATGATGAGTATCTGGAACCGATCCGAGGAGCTCGTGATACAAACTTGAATAGTGTCAAGATCACTATTCCACCCTTCAGAGGAACTAGTAATCCGGACCAATATCTTGGGAACGAATCTTTGAAACAAATGAGATGACCGAAGAGAGAAAAGTTGTACATGCTATTGCTTTGTTCGAGGCATATGTATCAATATGGTGGGAAGCTGACAAAAGATTAAGGAGAAGGAATGCTTATCCCGAGGTCACCACATGGTTGCAGCTAAAGAAAGCAATGGATACTAAGTATGTGACTGCCAAATATCGGCAGGAACAACTTTGGAAGCTCTTTGAATTGAAACAAGGGTCCAAGTCGGTCGAAGAATACTATGATGAGTTCGAAAGAATTCGATTGGCTCTTGATATGGAAGAATATGATAAGCAAGCCATCATCCTATTCAAAAATGGCTTGACTGGAGATGTGTCATCTCAATTGAGACTGCATGTGTATCAAACTTTGGAAGATGTGTTTCATGCTGCCGTTGATGCTGAGAAATAGGTGAAAAACAACAAAGCAAGCCGGCATCGAGGAGTCAGTACTTCAACTCCTTTGAACCGAGGTAAGAAATGGAGGAGTCCGAACCTAACAAATGCCAACATTGGCCGAGATCAAAAGAGACCCTTCGAGAAGGGAGTGACCGTTAATCAATCCAAAAAAGTAGGAGGTAACGCTCAGCTCAATACTCCCAGTGCTTCAAACATCCAATGTCACAAGTGTAGAGGTTATGGTCATATGGCAAGAGACTGTCTGACTCGTCATATTATGATAATGCTCGATAATGGAACCGCCCATGAGCAAGTGAGTGACTTCGAGGAGGAGACAATCAGGAAGACCGACCAACCTGAGTTTGAGAATGATGGATGTGACGCCACCAAGGTTGATCATCCATAAGTTCTTCTAGTTGTTCAAAGGAACTTGAGTACCATGGTCATGGAGGAGGAAGATGACAATCAGAGGGAAAATCTCTTCCATGCCCAATGTCGAATGAAGGGGGAGGTGTGTTCGATGATCATTGACTCAAGTAGCTGTTCGAATGTAGTAAGCTAAACCTTGGTCTCACAAATGGAATGCCTACTACAAAACATCCCCGACCATACAAGCTCCGGTGGTTGAATGAGTGTGGTTAATTAAGAGTGACGAAGCAAGTGTTGATCAAATTTCAAGTATGGGTATATCATGACGAGATGATATTTGATGTGGTTCCGATGCAAGCTTGTGATTTACTACTTGGACGACCATGGCAGTACGATCGATCTGTCATTAACAATGGTCGAACCAACACTTACAGTGCTAAGCTCGGAGGTGAGATTTTCATACTCAAGCCTTTGTCCCCAAAATAAGTCAGCGGGGACTATAAACAGATGCGAGAGCGGAAAGAAGCGGCCAAAGCCAAGGCTCCCATCGGAGCGCCAATTATGGTCGAAAATAAAGTTCCACCACCCGTGGTCAACAACATTTGTGCAATCATTCTGCCGAGTGAGTATTTACGAGGCAACGACACCGGTCAATTGATGATTTGCCTCGTGCACAAGGATTTCCCTCTAAACTCTAATGATGATTTTACTAACGATAGCCCTTTGGCTAGTGCTGTTCAAAGTGTTTTGCAGGACTTCGGAGACATGTTACCTAAAGAAATGCCAGGTGGATTGCATCCTTAGAGAGAAATTGAGCACCAAATTGACTTCGTACCGGGGTCTCAAATCCCCAACAAGCCTGCATACCGGTGTAATCCCGAAGACACCAAAGAACTCCAAAGTCAGGTGGATGAATTACTGAACAGGGGCCTTGTTCGAGAGAGCTTGAGTTCTTGCGACGTTCATGTTATCGATGTCCCGAAGAAATATGGAACATAGCAAATTGGTGCTGATTGCCGAGCAGTCAATAAAATCATAGTAAAGTATCGTCCTCCTATCCCTCGATTAGATGACATGCAAGATGAGTTAAGTGGTTCTTCATGCTTTTCGAAAATAGATCTTAGGTCCGGTTATAACCAAATCCAAATGAAACCCAGAGATGAGTGGAAAACTACATTCATGAACAAATTCGGTGTCTATGAATAGTTAGTGATGCCTTTTGGCCTCTCTAATGCACCGAGCACATTCATGCGATTGATGAACCATGTGCTAAAACCGTTTCATAAATAAGTTTGTTGTCGTTTACTTTGATGACATACTTGTTTATAGTAAATCTATGGATGAACATATCGAACACTTAAGGCTAGTGCTTGAAACCCTTAAAGAAGAGAAGTTATATGCTAACTTCAAGAAGTGTGCCTTTTGTGTTGAATGTATAGTCTTTCTAGGATTTGTTGAGAGTGCTAATAGTATTGAAGTCGATGACTCAAAAGTTGAGGCTATTAAAGATTGGCTGACTCCGACCTCGGTTCTCAAGTTCATAGCTTTCATGGATTAGCTAGCTTTTACCGAAGGTTTGTTCGTGACTTTAGCACCGTCGCAGCTCCTTTAACCGAGCTGGTAAAGAAAGACCATCTATTTGTGTGGGGAGAGTCCCAAGAGAAGGCTTTACAAGAGTTGAAATAGAGGCTTAGCTCTGTCCTATTGTTGCAACTCCCTGACTTCGGCAAAGCGTTCGAGGTTGAATGTGATGCGTCTGGAGTTGAGATCGAAGGAGTGCTTATGCAAGAATTAAAGTCGATCGCTTACTTCAGCAAAAAGCTTAAGGGTGCACCTTGAATTACTCTACGTATGACAAGGATTTGTATGCCCTCGTTCGAGCGCTCGCCTATTGGCAGCATTATTTGTGGCCGAGAGAGTTAGTGATTAAAAGTGATCATGAGTCTTAGAAACATCTCCGAGGCCAGGAGAAATTAAATCGAAGACATGCCAAGTGGGTGGAATTCATTGAGATCTTTCCCTATGTAATTCATTACAAAAAGGGGAAAGACAATGTTTTAGCCGATGCATTATCGAGGAATTTGCCTTAGCGACCACTCTCGCCTCGAGGCTCATGGGATTCGAAAGCATCAAGTCGATGTATGATGATGATCCCAAGCTGAAAAGCGTCAGTGACGCAATCTTGAGTGACCTAAGGGTTGAGAAATGTCAGTGGCACAATGGCTACCTCTTCAAGAATGGGAGGGTTTGTGTGCCAGTTTCATCGTTGAGAGTACTCTGGAAGCTTGATGGGACACTTCGGTGTCTATAAAACTCTTGGAATCTTGTCCGAGAAGTTCCATTGGCAAAAGATGCGACAAGATGTGGAAAAGCTATGCAAAACTTGTCTCGTTTGCAAGAAAGCTAAATCAAGGTCCAACCCTCATGGTTTGTATACTCCATTACCTGTGCATGATCGACCATGGGTTGATATACCCATGGATTTTTTATGGGGTTACTGAGGTCGGGGGGAGGACATGATAGCATCTTCGTTGTTGTGGACCATTTTTCCAAAATGGCTCATTTTATCCCTTGCAAGAAATGCGACGGTGCACAACCTGTTGCTTCTTTGTTTATTAATCATGTGTTGAAATATCATGGTGTGCCTCATACTATTGTGACTGATCTAGACTCGAAGTTCTTGAGTCATTTTTAGAAATGTCTATGGGGTGCCCTTTGCACCAAATTGCTATTCTCGACGTCTCACCATCCTCGGACTGATGGACAGACCAAGGTAGTTAACCGAACCTTGGAAGCTCTGCTTCGAGCTATGACCAAAGGTAAGGTCGGAAGCTGGGCTAATCATTTGCCTGTGACAGAGTTTGCATACAATCGAACAGTGCACCGAATGATTGGCATAACTCCGTTCGAATGTGTGTATGGTTTTAACGCTTTAATTCCACTTGATCTAACCCCGTTGCCTCGAGATGTTGTTATTGATCTTGAAGGTACTCACCGAACTACTGCTTTGCTTGAATTTCATGCAAAGGCAAAAAAAGAATCTGGAGGAAGCTTATGCCAAAGTGGCAACGAAGAAAAACAAGGGGCGCAAGAAGTTGGAGTTAAAGAGGGGAGACTGGGTTTGGGTTCAGTTCCGAAAGGAACGATTTTTGAACCAAATTAAAGGAAAGTTGGCTCCTCGAGGGGATGGTCCGTTTCAAGTGCTAAGCAAAATCAACGGCAATGCTGATGCAGTATAAAATGGCCTAATCAACAACCATCAAGAACCAAGCTTGAGAGCACAATGAACACAAGGCAAGGGCTCCGGAAACGTCTTGAAAATCATGCATTGGAGCGCCAAGGAAGGAGGAGCACATAGGCACCAAAGAAGAGGCTCGAGGGACACAAATTGAGGAGCCTCAAGAAGCTACAGGAAGAGGCGGACCGCCCTGAAAACCAGGGGGACCGCCTAATGAAGTGCAGCCCTCTAGACCCTGCAAGAGGCGGAGCACCTCCCCAAAGAGGCGGAACGCCTCCCCACTGAAGCTCACTGAGGCGGACCGCCTCCCCCCCTGAGGCGGAGCGCCTCCCCCTGTTGCCTAGACGGGATTTTGTATAAACTTCCTATTTTGACCCTACGTGGTCTTTTATGTCTTAGCCCACTTTGGGGGCCTTTTAGTCATTATGCAAGGGGTTAGGAAAAATTATAAATACACCCCTTAGCCATTTATTTCATTAGTTTAGATTGTATGAACAATTGAGAGAAGAGAGAATTAGAGAAGGCTGAGCCTTTCTAATCCGAAGCCCGAGGCTTCAAGAATCTTGTACGACTTGGAATCTATGGAGATTCACCACTAGTGTGAATTCCTTGTAAGGTTCGAGTTTCATTTCTCCCTTTTGGATTATTAATTCATGTCTTGAATTCATTAATCCGTTCTTTCTTCTCGTTTCTTGACTCCCTAATCCTTGTTTCCTGATATCTTTGATATCACCTATCTTGTGTTTTATCGCTTCCGCATAGTTCATATTGTTGTTTTAGTTTCCGCATTTTTGATTGCATCAGTTGGTATCAGAGCATGGATCGGGTTTTTTTCTTACAAACCCTCGTTCCTTGTTCGTAGTATCCTTATCTTTGTTGTTATTGTGTTTGTTCTTGAAAATTTGAAAAAAAACAAAAAAATAGAAAAACTTGAAAATTTCACAATATTTGGTAGAACTTGTTGGATTGGAACACCCATACATTAAAAATCATTGGGGTTTGTTCCTTATTGTATGCCCGTTCTTTTGGTACCAAAATTACAAGATTTGGTGGTGTATTTCAAAAATTGAAGAAATCAAATTCCCAAATTTTCAAAGAACCCTAGAATTTTTCTCAAGAATCAAAATCGATTGATTGTTATTTGTTTGGGGTTAAAATCTATTGGGGAATGTTTAGAAACATCATACACATCTTTGGGTATCATTAGAATCGAAAACAAGTCGAAAACGTTGGATTTTGGGTGCAAAACGAGCCAAAAACGCATTTTCCTAAGTTGCAGGAAAATGCACTAGGCGGTCGCCTCCATTTTGAGGCGGAGCGCCTCCCCCTGGGCTGCTCTCTGGAATTTTCAAGGCGGAGCGCCTCCTTCCTGAAGGGTTTCCCGGGTAGTTTTTGCGTAGGTTTTCACTTATTAATCGCCCACGGGCTTCTTGGTTAGTGTTTCTAAGGTAATTGGCCTACTTGAAAGACACTAATCCTTTAGCGTATTAGGGTATTCGTGCGTAGAGGAGACTAGAATTCAAAGAAGAGTCGTAGATTCTCTTTTGGCCTCAAGTGCGCACTTTAAATAACCGTCCGTCCATTGAGTCTCATTAACTCCATTCCGAGCTTTTATTTGGACATACTAGTTGTGATCACCTTGGTTCCCAAGTTGTAAAGGCCTCGCTCTTGAGTGTTTATAAATTGAGTGATACACGTGAGGGAGTGACTTTTGGGAGGTTTTGTTCTTTTGGTGTTGCAACAATGTCGGATGTTGAGTGTGGGGATTATGACTCATGTGGGGATGTTGCGAGTTGCTATGGCTCATATGGTGATGATGGAGACTATGGTTCCTATGGTGAGGATGATGGCCAATACTATGATGATGGAAACCATGGCTCCTATGTTGATGAAGCGGTTCACTATGATGGTCGTGAGATTGATGAAGACTATGAGGCTCGTGATGAAGATTGTGGTGATTCCTATGCTTCTAGTCAAGAAATCGAAGATGGTGACGCTTCAAGGTACATTGATCCTACTTACTCTACTTGTGATGAATTAGAGCATGATAGTGACATAGATAGAGTTGATGATGATGTTGAGTATATGAATTGTTCTTATGCATCTTCTCTTGGTGTTGCTAATGGAGTGCAAGGGAGTAGTGGAGGACCTTCCATTAGTATGGGAGGTGGTGGTGGTTGTTTCGTGGGAAGGAAGAAGCTTGCATCTTCTAGGTACGCCAAGCGGCCTAGTGCTTCTAATTCCCATGAGGAGGTTGGTATGATAGATGGTGTTGCTTTTGCTACAAAGGGGTTATATGCCGTGAGGGGCGTGGATGGTTGTAGTAGGGGTAGTACTATGGGCTATGGAACCAAGGCGAGAGGCACTTATGGGTTCCATGGCAAGGTTCCTTCATCGACTTCCAACAACATTTCTAATGTTGGGAGAGTGACGGGAAGTGGAGATTGTCCTAGTGGTGTTGCCACTAGTGGAGGGATAAGGAAGACCCAAGTAGATGGTGATGACACTTGTGGGCGTCCAAATTCTCATTTGGATGCCAAAGTACAAGACTTGGGTAGATGTAGGTTCGTTGTTGAGGTAGATGGTATTGGAGGATACTTGCTCAAGATTGGTGGTACCGATGCCAATTGTATTATCACCTCTTTGGTTGATAGGCTTAGGATACCATGCCATAAGCTAGAGCATCCTTATGAGTATGAGGGAGTGTGGGTTTCTAAGGAGGCTCTGGTACTCATATCTCATAGGAACTATAAATGCTATGTATGGTGTGATGAGTATCCCATGCGTCATGTTGATGTGTGGATAGGTGACCGGTGGTTGGAAGGGAAGAGGGTGCAATATAGTGTGGTGAAGGGTGCGTATCTTGTGGGCGTAGGGCAAAGAGTTTATGACTTTGTGCCTTACCGGGCGAAGAGCCAAGTGCCTACTAGTGCACCTTCTATGGCTATGCAAAGGAGCAAGGAGCAAGAACTTCATTCCATGGTTGAAAAGGTACAAACGAGAAGTCCTACAATTACAAGAAGTGGTGGGACTGCTAGAAAAGAGTTGGCAATTGTCAACAAGGTGAACCAACTACAAATTGCAAAACCAAGTGGTTCACCAATGAAGAAGAAGGAGACATCAAGTGATGAGTCTCCAAGTCCTAGATTCCGGGTTGATGTAAAAAGTCTGCCTACTCCGGCTATGGGTATTCTTGGGCCTCGTCCCAATTCACCCAAATTTGAGAGACAAAAGATAGAGAGGAGTAAGGGAGTGACCGGTGACATTCCTCGAGTGGAAAAAGGAGAGGATGTGATGAGTGATGTGAGTGGGATGTCACCACCCGAATCTACACCCGACCTTGGAAAAAAATGAGGGAAAAGAAAGAGGGAAAAAGAAAAATTGAGAGTGAGGACACCCCTTATTCTAACCTTAACCCTTTATCTTTTTCTTCTATGTGTTTGATTTCTTGTGTAGGAATTCTTGGAGGCAAACCAATGGAGCCTCAACCATGTTCCAAGATGGAAAGACAAGGTGAAGGAGATGCCAAATGTGAGCTACAAGGTGGAGACATTCATGACACTTCAAAGGTATGTGTTAGTTCTTCCTCCCTTGAGCATGATACTTCCTTGTCTTGTGGCATTGTTTGTGAAAACTCTAGGCTAGTTGATGATTTGCATGAATATAATGTGTTTGCAACTAGTGTAGAGCCTTTGGGTCAACTTGTGTGTGAAAATGAACCACTAGTTGAGAGGGTTGAAAAGCCACATCATGATGTGAGCTCGGTTTTCATTGAACCTCTCTTTAGTGACAGTATTGAAGTTGACCTCTTTTGTGACCCTTGTTATGACACCCCACCCATGTTTGATAAAGGAGAAGATGAATTGCATGATTATCCTATTCTTTCTTTTGATTGCTTATTTGCTAGCGGTGGTATCTTGTGTCGTAGTGAGGAAGTTTGTAACATTGAGGAGTCTCTTGAGAATGAGATAGATCGACTTGTGTTCGATGACTCCTCAAGTGTAGGTGTGATCTCTAGTTTGAGAACCTCACCTTTGCTTGCTAGCGAGCTTGAGAAGTGCGCCTATACTAATCCTTTGTATGAGGGCCACATCGATGAAAATGGTGACTTGTATCAAACTAGGGAAGAGTGTGAGTTTGAACCTCCATGGATTGGAATGCCTAACTCTATAGATAAACCGTTGTATGAGACCTCCCTTGGAAGTTTGTCTAGTGGCGAGGGTTGTCTTGGAGGGAGATTTGGAGGTGAAGAGGTACCTCTCGGTGTGTATAAGAGTACTCTAAAGAAGGGGAGTGGAGTAATCGATATTAGTTGTGAATTGAACTATTTCACTTACTCCATCCCATATGTTGAGCACACCTTGAGTGTTGAGCATGCCAAAGCCGATGTGTCACTTTGTGATAAAATTGATTTGAAGGCTTGGTGTGTTGGTCATGGGCTTAGGGGTCGTGGGGAATTTAATTGCTACATGTATCTTTGATCTCTTTGCTTGTTGTGAAAATGAGTTCTTGATCTTGTCGAGCCAAGACTTTGTTGTTTCTTTTGGGGACATAAGCTTTTTCATAGGTATTGATGCTTGGCTCTATCACAAGAGTGTGTTTTCCACACCACTTGCACTTATTCTTGTTAAGCTAACCTACTTGTGAAGTAGGAAAATTTTGGTTGTGCTTGCTTTGATTGTAGGTTTTGATGGTTTGATTTCGAGGACGAAATCCTTTCAAGAAGGGGAGGATGATGCAGTATAAAATGGCCTAATCAACAACCATCAAGAACCAAGCTTGAGAGCACAATGAACACAAGGCAAGGGCTCCGGAAACGTCTTGAAAATCATGCATTGGAGCGCCAAGGAAGGAGGAGCACATAGGCACCAAAGAAGATGCTCGAGGGACACAAATTGAGGAGCCTCAAGAAGCTACAGGAAGAGGCGGACTGCCCTGAAAACCAGGCGGACCGCCTAATGAAGTGCAGCCCTCTGGACCCTGCAAGAGGCGGAGCGCCTCCCCAAAGAGGCGGAGCGCCTCCCCACTGAAGCTCACTGAGGCGGACCGCCTCCCCCCTGAGGCGGAGCGCCTCCCCCTGTTGCCTAGACGGGATTTTGTATAAACTTCCTATTTTGACCCTACGTGGTCTTTTATATCTTAGCCCACTTTGGGGGCCTTTTAGTCATTACGCAAGGGGTTAAGAAAAACTATAAATACACCCCTTAGCCATTTATTTCATTAGTTTAGATTGTATGAACAATTGAGAGAATTAGAGAAGGCCGAGCCTTTCTAATCCGAAGCCCGAGGCTTCAAGAATCTTGTACGACTTGGAATCTATGGAGATTCACCACTAGTGTGAATTCCTTGTAAGGTTCGAGTTTCATTTCTCCCTTTTGGATTATTAATTCATGTCTTGAATTCATTAATCTGTTCTTTCTTCTCGTTTCTTGACTCCCTAATCCTTGTTTCCCGATATCTTTGATATCACATATCTTGTGTTTTATCGCTTCCGCATAGTTCATATCGTTGTTTTAGCTTCCGCATTTTCGATTGCATCAAATGCTTATGTGATCGACCTCCCAGGTGAGTATAATTTGCCAACACATTTAATGTTACGGACTTAACTCCTTGTGTTGCAGACCAAGCATTGGAGACTGAAGAGGGCTCGATTTTGAGAATGAAATCTTCTCAAGAAAGGGAGGATGATTTAGCCCGAACTCGTGCTAATCAAGTGTTCAATCCATGGAGGCCAATGACACGAATCCAAGCCAAATTTTTGCATGATGTTCATATTCAGCTGGCGTGGTCTGGAGAAAGCAACTGTTTGGAAGCTGAGTGGCCAAGCACTAGATTCAAAGGCTTCATCTACAAGCTTGAGCCCGCAGAAGGAAGCAACTGAACACTCAACATCGACGCCGAACACTAAAGCAATCAACCGAAGGGAGAGCGTCCGAAATCAAGTGTTCAAATCCAAGTGTTCGGATCCAAGTTTTGAGACCAAAGGAGTGTCCGAGCCAGTAAATCAAAAGAGTGTACGAACACTTAACTTACTCAGCCTTGCTTGGCTTATTCTCATTAGCCGCCTGTGACCGTTTTACTAGTTTGCCCTTAGTATTGTCTATATAAACCTCTTTACATTTCATTTTGTAGACACCTTGATTTTGAATATTGAATAGTGAATGAGAGTAGCCGAGAGCTCTTTCTTTTATGTCTCAGATGTGAGCAACCCAGATGTAGGCCTTCGGAACTTGTGGCTTTCAGTGACTCCGATTGAACAATTCCTCTTTGATCATTCAATTTGCAAGAGGTATTGTTCTCTTGAGGATTATTGTATAGCTTAGGTGCTCTTTCCTTCTACTTGAATCGTATCGAGACCAGTTCCTCGGTGTCCTTAAAGAAAGAAAAGTTGTGTCAAGCTTCTATCTTTGTTTTCCGCTGTTTTGTCTCCGGTTGCTAAGATAATCTCCAATTAGCTTGAACTAGATGTGGTCCCGATGAAAGCTTGTCATTTGCTTCTTGGGCGACCATGGCAATATGATCGATTTGTCATTACGGTCGAACCAACACTTACACTGCTAAGTTCAGAGGTGAGAGTTTCATACTCAAGCCTTTGTCCCCAAAACAAGTCAGCGGGGACTATAAACAGATGCGAGAGCTGAAAGAAACGGCCAAAGCCAAGGCTCCCATCGGAGCGCCAATTGTGGTCGAAAACAAAGTTCCACCACCCATGGTCAACAAAATTTGTGCAATCATCCTGCCGGGTGAGTATTTACGAGGCAACAACACCGGTCAATTAATGATTTGCCTCGTGCACAAGGATATCCTTCTAAACTCTAATGATGATTTTACTAACGAAAGCCCTTTGGCTAGTGCTGTTCAAAGTGTTTTGCTGGACTTCAGAGACATGTTTCCCGAAGAAATGTCAGGTGGATTGCCTCTGTTGAGAGGAATCGAGCACGAAATTGACTTCGTACAGGGGTCTCAAATCCCCAACAAGCCTGCATACCGGTGTAATTCCGAAGACACAAAAGAGCTCCAAAGGCAGGTGGATGAATTGCTGAACAAGGGCCTTGTTCGAGAGAGGTTGAGTCCTTGCGTCGTTCCTGTTATCCTTGTCCCGAAGAAAGATGGAACATGGCGAATGTGTGTTGATTGCCGAGCAGTCAACAAAATCACGGTAAATTATCGTCATCTTATCCCTTGATTAGATGACATGCTAGATGAGCTGAATGATTCTTCATGCTTTTCGAAGATAGATCTTAGGTCCGGTTACCATCAAATCCGAGTAAAACCTGGAGACGAGTAGAAAACTACATTCAAGACCAAATTCGGTCTATATGAATGGTTAGTGATGCCTTTTGCCCTCTCTAACACACCGAGCACATTCATGCGATTGATGAACCATGTGCTAAAACCGTTCATAAATAAGTTTGTTGTCGTTTACTTTGATGACATACTTTTTTATAGTAAATCTATGGATGAACATATCGAACACTTAAGGCTAGTGCTTGAAACCCTTAAAGAAGAGAAGTTATATGCTAACTTCAAGAAGTGTGCCTTTTGTGTTGAGTGTATAGTCTTTCTAGGATTTGTTGAGAGTGCTAATAGTGTTGAAGTCGATGAGTCAAAAGTTGAGGCTATTAAAGATTGGCCGACTCCGACCTCGGTATCTCAAGTTCATAGCTTTCATGGATTAGCTAGCTTTTACCGAAGGTTTGTTCGTGATTTTAGCACCGTCGCAGCTCCTTTAACCGAGCTGGTAAAGAAAGACCATCTATTTGTGTGGGGAAAGTCCCAAGAGAAGGCTTTACAAGAGTTGAAATAGAGGCTTAGCTCTGTCCCATTGTTGCAACTCCCTGACTTCGGCAAAGCGTTCGAGGTTGAATGTGATGCGTCCGGAGTTGGGATCGAATGAGTGCTTATGCAAGAATTGAAGCCGATCGCTTACTTCAGCAAAAAGCTTAAGGGTGCACCTTGAATTTCTCTACGTATGACAAGGATTTGTATGCCCTCGTTCGAGTGCTCGCCTATTGGCAGCATTATTTGTGGCCGAGAGAGTTAGTGATTAAAAGTGATCATGAGTCTTAGAAACATCTTCGAGGCCAGGAGAAATTAAATCGAAGACATGCCAAGTGGGTGGAATTCATTGAGATCTTTCCCTATGTAATTCATTACAAAAAGGGGAAAAACAATGTTGTAGCCGATGCATTATCGAGGAAATTTGCCTTAGCAACCACTCTCACCTCGAGGCTCATGGGATTCGAAAGCATCAAGTCGATGTATGATGATGATCCCAAGCTGAAAAGCGTTAGTGACGCAATCTTGATTGACCGAAGGGTTGAGAAATATCAGTGGCACAATGGCTACCTCTTTAAGAATGGGAGGGTTTGTGGTGCAAGCAAACCCGAGAGAAATGCTAAACACGAACGCGGAAGTAAATGACAATAAAATAAAAATATAGAAAGCAAGACAAATCTTGCTTCGATTCAAAAGAACAATGAGAAACCTGTCTCAAAGCTCGATTGAAGGGAAATCAAGACGCACCTATACTATGCAACAATTCTCAAGAAAGACCCGCTTCTTGCAAATTGAATGATCAAGAAGAAATTGTTCAATCGAATCACACCGGTTGACACAAGTTCTTTAAAAGCCCACGTCGGGATTCGGCTCCATCGGAGACTCACAATAGCACTTGCTATGATTTTCATATACTAAAAATGGATATCCTTACAATGAAATGAAGTAAAGTATTTATAGGCTACACTAAGGGCAGAATTGTAAATAGTCACAAGTGACTAATAAAAACCAGCCACGCAAGGCTGATCTAACTTGTGTGTTCGGCAGCCTTGACATCGGTGCGAGGTTGCTTGCTCGAACTCATTGTCCTCGAACGCTCACTTTTCTTCGGGCTCAAATCTGAAGATAACGCCTTCGGTTCTTGAGCCCGGCTACTCAGCTCCGGAGCAATTGCTTTCCTTCGGCCAAGCTAAGAGAATGTGCACATCGTGCAGCAGCTTGGCTTGACTTCGTGTCATCGGTCTCCTCGGTGGATCGAACACTTGATCAGCACGTGTTCGGGCTGCATCATCCTCCCCTTCTTGAGAAGATTTCGTCCTCGAAATCGACCCCTCCTCGTTCTCCGAAGTTTGACCTACAACACAATGAACTAAATCAGCAACATTAAAGGTGTTGGACACATTATACTCACCAGGGAGGTCGACCACGTAAGCATTGTTGTTGATCTTGGTCAACACTTGAAATGGACCATCCTCTCGAGGAGCCAACTTTCCTTTCCTTTGGTTCGGGAAGCGTTCCTTTCGGAAGTGAACCCAAACCCAATCTCCCTTCTTTAATTCCAACTTTTTACGTCAGTGATATTCGAGACAATAGAACATACAGGACGTCCGAAAGCCGCCTAACCTTTATGTGAACACAGCCATGAAGGCACGACTTAGCGAAGGCATTACTTAATAAATTGTTACGGTGGAAAATAAAATGAACAAAACTAAATTAACAGGTAATTCAAGTCAAAAGGCTTCAAAACGGGCCAAAACATATTATAATAATACTCGCAAAGCACGGGAAAATGTTCAGAACTTAGATGCAAAAAAATCTTAGCATCGATTGGGGGGGGGGGGGATTTCTATTTCTCTCTCGGGGGACTCCCTTCGGCGGCAACACTCCGCGAAGGTACTGCTTCACCAGCTGTAGGTTCCCCAACCAACGCTTCATCTCCTCTTTCGCCACTGTTGACACTTAATTTTATCACTCTTTTTTTATAATTGGTCATATTTAACTTAAATGTGTAATAATAATTTTTCGAACAAAATTGTATTAGATTAAAGTATTTACCTGTGTAACCCTCATCCTTTATCCCCTATTTGTACATTACTTACTTAATTGTGGATATATTGCATCATTTAGGTTATTCTCAAAATACTTGCTCGCTTTTGTGACTATAAGGGAAATTAAAACATTTAATTATTTATTTCCGATTGTTTGTACCTAAATATCTTTATACAAAATTATTTACAATAACTTGTGTTAAATGACATTTATCAAAATTATTTACATATTTTTATACACATATTTTACTTATTATTTATTAGCATTTTTATATTTAAATATTAGCCAATTAGTTCCGATATACACACATAAATACACTCCCTACACACTACATATACACTTATATACGCTTATACATGTAAAAATTACATACACACTTTTTCCACTACACTCACAACGCACAGACATATCCAAACACCACATGCGCCATGTGGCATAGATCTCAGCCGTCCAGGCTTCCAATCCAATGGCTAAGATTTTGTTTTCCTTTTAATTTCACACTCATCTCCGCAGTTGCAAAACCTTAGACATATTTCCCCTTTACCCTTTCCAAGATTAGCGCCGCCCCACCATCACACTCACTCCCCTTACACCGCTCCCCCGTCCAGATACAACCCTACAACGCCACCCCTCCGCCCAGAATGCCCTTCGATCCCTGTCTATCGTCGTCTCTTACACCCTATGGAAATAATCAACGACTTCAACTCAAGAAAACCAATTCAATTGAAAAGGAAAATGGATACTTGTTACGGGTTTCATCATATTCATACACACACAAGGCAAGACAAGAGGATTCGAGCATGAATCCCCCACAGTCATAATGGGCAGAGGTGAGCGAGATCAAACCCGACCCGACCCGACTTCATACACTGGTAAAACTTTCCTTTTTCTTCTTTCTCTTTTAATTTCCATGATAAATCTGTGAACGACATGTTTTATTCCATGACTAGCTTAATCGTATTTCAATCTATGGCCTTCTGTCTATAATTTATTGTTAGGATTTAAATAAATATACTTATTACTAGTGAATTAGGTGCGCATGATTATCGTGTTGAATCAGCTGCTTTGTATATGAATTCATAGTTTTTAATTCCTTTAAATTGCGTTCGAAGCGTCTCACCATTTGAAATCTGATTGAGTTTAAGTCGCTGACCTGGTTAAGGATGTGAACCTCCTATTGCTCTCGATATAGAGCCTGTTTGGGTGGGCTTATAAGTAGCTTATTTTAAGTGGCTTATAAGTCAAAAAGTGACTGAAAAGTCATTTTTTTAGAAGTTAGGATTTCTTAACTTCTCAAAAAGTAGCTTTTAAGCCACTTATAGCTTATAAGCCCAAAAATTTTTAAGTTACCAAACATATATTAATGTGCTTATAAGCTTATAAGTCACTTTTAAGCTCACCCAAACGGGCTCATAGTTATATGCGTATGTTTTGCTTCTACTAAATATATTTAAACGGATAGAAAAATGTTATGTTGAATTGGTGAAATTACCACTGTTAATTCCTTTACCCTCCTACAACAGCTCACAACTATTTTTGGCAAAATCCAGAAGTCTTTTTTATTTGGTATAGTGAATTTAGCCTTACCATATACATGAGGGAACACTGCATTCCCTTTCCTTGAATTGTGGAATTTCAAGCCTTACAAAATGATTGCCTAAACATCATCTGTCCTTATATACAAGCTGAACACATATATAAATAATGTGAATATAATTGCCCTATCTGATTTTAGATTTGCTGAAAAGAAAAATAGCTGCATAGTTTCAAAATTCAAATGCGCCATTTTATTTTTTGGAAGGTTTAGGTGTTGTAGAATCTCTATAATTGAGTAAGTTGACAGCTTTGATTTCCTCCTATCCCCTAATCGTTTCTTTTCCATTTGTTGCTAAAAATTCAAATTCTAACAGCTCTTTTCTTATCACTATATAACCAACCTCTCATCCCCTTTATTTAACTACTTACACACATTAATACTCTCTTCTTATTCTCTAGACTGCTGATTCATCTTCTTCATTACACATTTACTGACAGACACCGTACTTTTCAAACCACTAAGGCTGAAGTTTTGTTATATCTTTCTTGCTTTTTTTCTTGGCTTTGCTAGCCGAAACCAAAGCAAGGCACTAGTTTGTGTTGCTTTTGCTCGGTATAACATCCTACTGTTTTCTATTTCTTGCCGTCTATCTCGATTACACGAGGGTATACTGTCTGCCTAATTGGATGACATGTAGTATGACATGATATAATATCTCTCTCGTAAGAATGATGTTGTGAACTCCCCTAGATGTGATCCTTATTTGTCTGGGCTTTTTGGCCACTCACTAACACTCCTTGCAGATCTATTTTGGATAGCCCATAGGAGGCTATGCTGTGGTTACAACCTTTCCTTTACGAAATGTTTTGCACAAACCTGAATTTTCGATTTCACCTACCAGCCCAGGGTAGCAATAAAATCACAAGTTTTAGCAGACTTCGTAGCGGATTTCAGCACTAATATATACCCTGAGGCAGAAAAAGAAGCTATTCTTTATGCTGGGCAGGCTCCTGGCACGTGGACCCTTCACACAGACGGCTCCTCGAGCGTTAAAGGGTCCGGGCTTGGATTTGTTCTCGTTGCTCCATCCGGTGAGACGGTAAGGCAGGCTATCAAGTGCCCATTTATTACTAACAATGAGGCCGAATATGAGGCCGTTATTGTAGGATTAGAACTAGCCCGAAATTATGGAGCAACCATCGTCAAACTCAAAAGTGACTCTCAGCTGGTGATCAATCAGATAACTGGAGGCTTCATTGCACGAGAATCCAGGATGCAAGTGTACCTCGCCCGAGTGAAAGAGCTCCTAGCACAGTTTGACGAATGGGAGGCATTTCAGATTCCACGGGAAGAAAACCATGAAGCCGATGCTCTCGCAAATTTGGGATCGGTAGCAGAGATAGGGGCGGCCAGCTCCTCAGTTGTTGTTCAACTTCTCTACACGACCATAGACAGAGAAAAGTTCAAAGTCAACACCATCAACGCTACTTGGGACTGGCGGAATGAGATAACAAACTATCTTCTCCATGGGACTCTACCCGTAGACACAAAAACCGCTCGCAAACTCCGAATAAAAGCTGCTCGGTATACAATTCTCAACGGCGAACTCTACCGCAAAATGTTTGCAGGACCTCTCGCAAAATGTCTCGGACCGAGTCAAATCAACTATGTGATGAGAGAAGTACATGAAGGCTGTTGTGGAAATCATTCCGGGAGCAAGGCGTTAACCCGAAAGCTGATTCATGCAGGTTATTATTGGGACAAAATGGAAAAAGATACGAACGAATTTGTCAAAAAAATGTGACAAGTGCCAGAGGTTTGCCCATCTTCTCCATCAGCCAGCAGAACCACTCCATTCAATAATCTCTTTGTGGCCCTTCATGAAATGGGGGATGGATATAGTCGGTCCTCCTCCCACCGCGCCGAGAGGGATGTGTTTCTTATTAATCATCAATGATTACTTCACCAAGTGGGTCGAAGCGGCAGCATATACGAGGATACGACAAACGGAGGCTGTCGACTTCCTCTGGCGTTTTGTCATATGTCGCTTTGGAGCACCTAAGGAAATATTCATGGACAACAGGCCACAATTTATCGGCCAGAAAGTGACTAGGTTCCTCGACGATCTGCACATCAAGAGGATCACTTCCTCTCCATACCATCCTGTTGCCAATGGATAGGCAGAATCTACCAATAAAATCATCGTTGAATCCCTTAAAAAGCGCCTCGAGCAGGCAAAGGGATGTTGGGTAGAAGAGTTACCTGGAGTACTATGGGCTTACCGCACAACGATAAAAATGAGTACTGGAGAGACTCCTTACTCATTGGTATATGGTGCAGATGCTTTAATCCAAGTTAAAATAGGAGAGCCCAGCCTGCGATACGCACATGCCACTGAAGAATCAAATTCAGTCAATCTCTCCGAAGAGCTGGACCTTCTCGAAGAACGAAAAGAGTTGGCCCTTATACGAGTAGTCGCCCAGAAGGAATGAATTGAACAATATTACAATCAGGGACTGCGCGTACGAAGCTTCCAGGTTGGAGATTTTGTACTTAGAAAAGTTTTCCAGAGCACACAAGAAAAAAATTCAGGGAAGCTTGGCCCTAACTGGGAAGGCCCCTACAAAGTAATTGCTTCAGTCAGCAAGTGATCTTATCGCCTGGCACGACCAGACGGCTCCACTGTCCCGAACAGTTGGAATGTGGTTCATCTCAAAAGGTATCACTTTTAAGTGGTAAAACGGTTAGTTATCTTATACTTGCCTTTTATTTTTACGAAAGTTCTTACCTCTACTATATTTTCTCTCTAAATGGTACTAACGACCTAAACAAGGTCAGATCCATTTAGCTCAACTGGTAGAGCTCGAAGTTCTTCAACTTCGTGGCTGTGGGTTCGAATCCCACAACGGACACACTCCTCGTTTGGTTATATGTGTTCTATATACAGCTCGCCTCAACTCTTTTTATTTTATCACTTCCCGTGTTCCAACATAAAAACAAGGAGGGTGGTGAGGGCCCCCTGTAGGCCAGGTAAGACCATAAAGGCAAAAGACCTTGCCAAAAGGCGAATTTTTAAAGTTTTTCAAAAAACTTTTACGTGACAAGACTTCCACGAAAATAAGAGAAGTCGTTCACAAGGCCAGCGACTCGGCCAGAGCCAATCTACAAATTCGTGCAACAACTTTCAATTATCAAAACGATAAGCAAAGTTACGCGCAAAGAGCAACGATTTGGCCAAAAATCTAACGACCACAATTCGGTCAGATTATTCACAACTTACGACCTCTTCCTAACGAAAGGCTAAGTTAACATTCGGGCAGACTTTTGGAGACCAGAACTTAATAAAGTTCAAACTTTAGAAAATTCCCAAACATAAGGCACGAAAGCCACAATACATGCAAATGAAAGATCAAAAGTTCAGGCTAAATATAGTCATTGGATAGATCTAAAAGCATATATACATTATCCTGTAAAACAATAAGATGCCGAAAACGGCTGACAGAAGTTTACAGAGTGATCAAAGGCCAAATGGATCCAGCCATACAAGGACCAGAGAGTCTTTACCAGGCCTCTGTCCACAAACAACTAAATCTGGCTCTCGCCAGATGAAAAAAATTCAAAGATTGGGGAAGGGCATCAGCATTTGGGGCTACGATCAGAACCCGACACACCAGCTCCGTCGGTTCTGCCATCGT
Source organism: Petunia axillaris subsp. axillaris (assembly GCA_029990575.1). Classification (NCBI taxonomy): domain Eukaryota; kingdom Viridiplantae; phylum Streptophyta; class Magnoliopsida; order Solanales; family Solanaceae; genus Petunia; species Petunia axillaris. The sequence goes on along the minus strand of JARKNS010000001.1, from coordinate 1,120,641 downwards.
CCCCCGAGTTCTCGCCATCATCTTCATCTTCTTCTTCTTCTTCACCTTCAGACTCCTCAGGAGAGAGATTCAGTGCTTGTCTTATTCTGCGAACAGCGCTTTTTGTCATCTGCAGCATCTCTTCAACATTAACTTGTTTAGCTTGAATCGGCACAAGCAATGAACGTTTATCCTCGAGCGCAGCAAGCTTGGCCTTAATCTCAGACTGATCGCGCAGGTTTGCCAAGTCTTTGGATAGTGCGGCCTGAGCCCTCATCGATTGAGCAACCTGATCCTTTGCAGCCTGAAGCTCAGCTCTGGCCTTAACAGATTCTTCGTTGGCTCTTTGCAGATTCATCTCAAGGGATGCGCGATCATCAATAGCACTGTTCGAAGAAGCTGTACATTCTTCAAGCAATCTCTCTAGACCCTGGGCAGAGCGTACGAACCCTTCTTTTTCTTCGAAAAGAAGGTACTTCTCCTTGGTGAGTACGTTAATCTACTCAAGACGTTCATTGCTAACATTAGTTAGCCGATTAACTTCACTCCCTAGGAGACCATATTGCTCTGTCAAGATCTTGTTCTCCTTCAGAGCATCCAGCAACTCTTTTTTTACCTCGAATACTTGATCGATGTTGTTGATCCTGGAACGGAACATGAGCTCGGAAGCCAGCATACTTGACTGAAAAAATAAAATAAGCGAAGGTTAGAAATCTGGGGCTAGAGTTATTTCTAACACAAAGCGGTAAAACACTTACCTGGGCAGAGTCAGCAGCAATCTGAAAGGCTAACTCCTCATCACTCAGCTCGCTCATTACCCACTCCTCGCGAGGACCGATGAGCGTAGAGACAGCCTTAGCTAAACCACCCGATCCAGTTATGAAGTTAACATCAGGGGCAATTTTCATGGTATGCTTCCTCTCACAGTACTTGGGTTCCCAAGCCTTTTCAGAAGGATAGTTTGGCCCAAACTTGTAACGCACACCCCTGATATCCTTCAATTCGGTTTGGCCGCTGATGACTGACCGCCAGATGAACCTTGTTGATGATAGGTTGGAATCACCTTCTACTCCAGAATTTATCGTCTCACACTCGCGAAGACCGACAGGCGTCGCCCCCTCAGTAGCCACATTCTCCAGGTCCTCGAAACGAAAAACACGAGGACCTCGGCCACCTTCTTGGGGAACTTCTTCCCTTGCTTCTTCTTCCTCTTTTTCTTCTTCTTCACCTATTTTTCTTTTCCTTTTGTCTACACGGGAAGGAGCCACCTTCACCCCGTCATCAACTCGGGGACTCCTCTCCGGAGTACGGACAGCCTCCTCTTCAACTCTCTTTTTGTCACTTCGAAGATAAGGCTTTCGCCTAAGGGGTTCGTCGGCTTTGATCTCAGTATCAGAAAGATAGATAACCTCTTTGGCTAAACCTTCTCCCCGTGCAGACTCGGGGACTTCAGCAGTAGTCTTGACACTCTCTCCTGCGGACTCTGGTGCTTTGGCTCTAGGCGAAGGCTCACCCCCAGCAGATGAGGCTTGCCCGGCAGCCACGGAAGTCTTACGAGCAGACCTTTTCCGTGCTCTGCCCTCTTCCTGGTTCTTCTTCTTTCTTTTCAGAGAGCCCAGGCCACCGGACAAGAGTTCCTCGCCACCCTCCCTGCTGCGCAGTGCCTCCACCGAAGCTAGTATAGCTGCGGCCTCAGCATCTGGGTCAGCGACAGGCTTGGAAGGCACATCTTGGGGAGGAGCAGGAAATAAGTCTCCTTGAGTACCTAGACCTGCAAAAGGTAAAACGGTCAGACACGGAGAAGTTTCAAAGGAGAAGAATAATCATGAAAGCAGAAATATTCTCACCATGATTTTTCACGGTCAGACCCTTATGCACAGCAAAATGCGCCCATTCTCTCCTCTCAGGAGCGAACTCATTCAAAATTGCCTCAACCCACGATGTTACCTCATCAACAGATATGAGCCCATTGTAGGGTCGCTTGGTCGCTACAAAAAGAAGTTGAACGAAGTAAGCAGATGAGAAGAAAAGGGAAGAACACGAAAAATCTCAAAAATACTCGGGGACTTACGCTTCTTGTTCCAAACTTCCGGAAGGTAAGTCTTGTCGCCGAAAGCCAAGGCCGAACAGTGCACGAACAGATACCGGTGTAACCAACCCCGGTCACATGTATCCTCAAAACTGTGCACCAAGCCCTTGCTCCTGCGCATCCTGGCGTTCACATAGCCATCTTTAAAAATTTGTATGTTGTAGAAAGAAATAAAATGTTCGTATCCAAAAGATTGGTCGGTCTCCGTCGCGAACCAATCCAAAAGTGTAACTATTCTGTATATACTGGGGCACAGTTGCCCCGAGCAGAGCAAATACTCCCTGCAGAGCCTTTCCAGCACAGGGTGCAGGGGTAATCTACATCCCACCATGAAAGGGTAGGTGCACATAGCTGCCCACCCAGCCCTGTGGGAAGTAATATTCTCCTCCTCAAAGACCGGCAAGAGAGGAACCCCATCATCCCAATGACAGTCCATCCTCACTCGTGGGATCAACTCCTTCGTGATCCCAGACTTGAATCTATACGCCGGCAGTTGTGCGTATCCCCGTGATGATTATTAAAGGACTTGATGTTACAGTCCGCCTTTAATTCACCCCACTTTTTGGGGATAATCTCCGCAGCAATAGCATGAGTAGCCCTGGGCCTAGGAATGACCACTGAGGAACTACCAGCCACGTCGACGTTTTGATTTTTTCAAGCTCTCGAAGTCATAATTTCAGAAAGGTTATGAAGTTAGCAAGGAGAATTCAAAGCTGATTCAAAGGTTTTCAAGGAACAACAGAGAAGAAATAAGAGCAAGTAAAAGGTTTTTCATCCAGCAAACCCCTATTTATAGGAGAGGAAATTCAGCCCCTCAACTTCCTTCGAAACATGTGGAGGTTATCCGAGAAACCACAATCAGATCTGACCATCAAAAGAAGGAATAGGTTTCGCCAAATTTTATAGCATCATCATTACCCTGAAGTGCAGCAGTCACCTCGCCATCAACAGGCAACGTGTGCACGTGACTGAAACGGTTAAAATCATTATTTTTACCCTTGGGACGCGCAGTAGTCATTTCAGAATGGACTGCAACTGCGCAGGCGTGCCAGCCACAATTACTTTTTTTATACGGCACATTTAATGCGCACGTCATAAGGGTTTGTCACGTAGCTGATAAGGTACATGCGTCACCAAGCTTCGTCACACAAAGACATAATTTTACAAAGCAGAAATTCCCGCCAAAATTCCTATCCACTCCTCGAACAGATACTCTGCTCGAGAAGTGCGGGGACTATCTGTATTGGATAAAAGCTGACAGCACTTGCAAGGTGACACGTGTCCACCACGTGGCACGGGCAGAAGTTCCAACGGACAGACATCAAACGGACAGACAATTATCACGAGCAGACCCAAAGGAGTTATAAAACACTTCATCAGCCAACCCGATCTGAGTGAGCAGTTATTAACCTGATCATTCACGATCATTCAATGTTCATAAAGGCAATCATTACAACCCAGCGGTTATACATCCAACGGATATGTGCCCAGCAGTTACATATCCAGACGGATCCATGCCCAGCGGTTACGAATCCCAACGAGTGCCTATTAGACTTATAAATAACATTTGCTCTAAACCATTGTAACACAACTTTACTTCCTGTCTACAATATCAATAAGAATACTCTTTCGGTCTTGCTCAGATATTACTTTTTGCTCATATTTTCCTAGCATCTTAGTTCTTTGATCTTTTAAGTACGACTGGTATCGAAGTACTCTCTCCGGGGATAAGCGATACGACACGGTTACTTCTTCTTACTTTTGTCTACGCTTTATCTTTATTAATTCATACTTATATCTCGTTCTCGTATTGTTTGCAAATCTATCACCACTCTGGTTCGCCGTTTAAACTCTTAATCTCAACTATTCATCGTGACTCCGCAAATATAAATTTAATTGTTAATTGGCCTAAAATCGGATCTAGGTTAAACAACGAACATTTTATTTCTTTGTATAGTATACAAATTTTTTAAAGACGATTTTGTAAATGCCAGGATGCGCGGGAGCAAGGGCTTGGTGCGCAGCTCCAAGGACACAAGCGACCAGGGTTGGTTGCACCGGTATGTGTTCGTGCGTACTCAGGCTCTGACCTTTAACTCCAAGACTTTCCTTCCTGAGGTTTGAACAAGAAGCGTAAGTCCCCGAGTTTTCTTTCGAGTTCTTTTGTGCTTCTTCTTCTCTTTTTGTCGGCTTATCCCTTTGATTCTTTTTTGTAGCCACCAAGCGACCCTACGATGGGCTCATATCAGTTGATGAGCTAACGGCGTGGGTTGAGGCGATTTTGCAGGAGGTTTCTCCTGAAAAGAGAGAATGGGCGTACTTTGCTGCGCAGAAGAATTTGACCGTGAAGACTCACGGTGAGAATTTTCTGATGTTGTAGCCATTTCTTTCTTTTGTATTTTCTTCGTGTCTGACCGTTCTGCCTTTTTGCAGGTCTGGGAACTCAGGGGGACTTTTTCCCTCCTCCTCCTCAGGCCGTGCCTTCTGAGTCTGCTGCTGATCCCGATGCTGAAGCCGCATCTATACTAGCTTCAGTGGAGGCACTACGCGGCAGGGAAGTTGGCGAGGAGCTTTTATCCAGTGGCCTTGGTTCTTTGAAGAGGAAAAAGAAGGGCCAAGGTGAGGGCGGAGCACGGAAGAAGTCTGCACGTAAGGCTTCCGTTGCTGCCGGGCAAACCTCAACTGCTGGAGGTGAGTCCTTGCCCAAAGCCAATGTACCAGAATATGCAGAAGAGAATATCAAGACCACTGCCGAAGTCCTCGAGTCTGCACGGGGAAAGGGTTTTGACAAGGAGGTAATTAATATTTCAGATGCTGAGACTGAAACGGTTGAACCCCTTGTGCGAAAACCTTATCTTCGGAGTGATAAGAGGAAGGTTGAGGAAGAGGTTGCCCGTGCTCCGGAGAGGAGTCCCCGAGTTGATGATGGGGTGAAGGCGGCTCCTTCCCATGCGGACAAAGAGAAAGGCAAAGTGGGTGAAGAAGAAGAAGAAGAAGAAGAAGAAGAAGAAGAAGAAGAGATAAGGGAAGAGGTTCCCCAAGAAGGTGGCCGAGGTCCTCGTGTTTTTCGTTTTGAGGACCTGGAAAATGTGGCCACTGAGGGGGCGACGCCTGTTGGTCTTCGCGAGTGCGACACGATAGATCCTGGAGTGGAGGGTGACTCCAACTTATCAACAATAAGGCTTATTTGGCGGTCAGTCATCGATGGTCAGACCGGATTAAAGGACATTAGGGGTGTGCGCTACAAGTTTTGTCCAAACTATCCCTCTGAACAGGCTTGCGAACCCAAGTACTGCGAGAGGAAGCATACCATGAGGCTAGCCCCTGACGTCAACTTCATATCCAGGCCGGGTGGTTTAGCTAGGCTGTCTCTTCACTCATTGGCCCCCGAGAGGAATGGACAATGAGGGAAATGAGTGATATGGAGCTAGCTTTTACGATTGCTGCCAATTCTGCCCGGGTAATTGTTTACCGCTTGTGTTGGATGTAATTTGACTTCATACTTGTAACTTTTGCTTCTTTTGTTTCTCCAATCAAGTATTATGTCTGTCGAGCTAATGTTCCGCTCCAGGATCAACAATGTCGATCAAGTACTCGAGGTAAAGAAAAAGTTGCTGGATGCTCTAAAGGAGAACAAGATTCTGGTAGAGCAGTGTGGTCTCCTTGGGGGTGAAGTTAATCGATTGAGTGAAGTTAATAATGAGCGGATTAACGAACTCACCAAGGAGAAGGACCTTCTTTCTGAAGAGAAGGAAGGGTTCGCACGCTCTGCCCAGGGTCTGGATATTTTACTCGAAGAATGTAAGGCTTCACTGAACAGAGCTATTGATGATTGTGGATCTCTTGAGATGGATCTGCAAAGGGCTAACGAAGAGTCCGCTAGGGCCAGAGCTGAGCTTCAAGCTGCTAAGGACCAGGTTGCCCAGTCAATGAGTGCTCAAATCGCGCTATCTAAAGACTTGGCAAACCTGCATGACCAATCTGAAATCAAGGCAAATCTTGTTGTGCTCAAAGCTATGCGTTCACTGCTCGGGCAGGTCCAGGCTAAGCAGATCAACGTTGAAGAGATGCTGCAGAAGACAAAAAGCGGTGTTCGTAGAGTAAGACAAGTACTGAATCTTTCTCCTGAGGAGCCTGAAGGTGAAGATGAGGATGAAGATGTATATGACGACGAGAATTCAGGGGACGATGACAGAATCGATTGAGTTTGTGCGTCGGGTTCTGATCGCAGCCCTAAAAACTGATGCCCCCAAAATTTGATTAAGTTGCAAGTTTGTACATCTGGCAAGAGCCGAATTAGTTGGTTGTGGATAGAGGTCTCTTAGGGACTCTCTGGTCCTTGTACGGCCGGTTCCATTTGGCCTTTGATCACTCTGTAAAACTTTTGTCAGCCGTTTTTGGTATTTTATTATTTTACAGGATTATGTATATACAACTTTAGATCTTTTCTAATTCAATGACTATATTTAGCCTGAATTCTTGATCTTTCGTTTGTATGTATTGTGGCATTCGTGCCTTATGCTTAAGAGCTTTATGAAGTTTGAACTTTATTAAGTTCTGGTCTTCAAAAGTCTGTCCGAATGTTTTAACTTAGCCTTTCCTAAGGAAGAGGTTATAAGTTGTGAATAATCTACGCAGATGTTTTTATTCTGACCTAGTCATGGTCGATAGTTTCTGGCCGAATCATTGGCCTTTGCGAGCCAACTTTGCTTATCGCCTTGATAGTTGAAAGTTGTCGCAGGAAGTTTGTAGTTTAATTCTGGCCGAGTCGCTTGCCATGTGAACGACTTCTTTTATTTTTGTGGAAGCTTGTCACATAAAAAGTTTTTGGTTCTGGCCGAGACGCTGGCCTTGTGAACGACTTCTCTTATTTTCGTGGAAGCTTGTCTGGTGCAAACAAACCCGAAGGAATAGCTAAATACGAAACGCAGAAGAAACAACAAGAAATAAAAGATAGAAGCAAGACAAGACTTGCTTCGATTCGAAGAATAGTGAGGAACTTGTCTCAAGCTCAATCGAATGAAAGTCAAGAATCACCTATACTATGCAACAATCCTCAAGAAAGACAACGCTTCTTGCAAATTGAATGACCAAGAAGAAAATGTTCAAACGACTCACACCGATTGACACAAGTTCTTTAAAATCCCACGTCGGGGTTCGGCTCCATCGGAGACACTTCAATAGCAACTGCTATGTTCAAAATTCATACAGACTTCACTTCTTACAATGAAATAGAAATGGAGTATTGATAGACTGTGCTAAGGATAAAGCAGTAAATGGTCACATGCGACCAATAGGAGTAAGCCACGCAGGGCTGCCTAATGAGTGTTTGGTTACTCCTTTAACCGAACACGTGACTTCGAACACTTGAGCTCGAGCTTATTCACTTCGGTGCTCGGATGCTCAACTCAGCTCATACTTGACATCGATCGCCCTTCCTTCAGTTCTTGCCTTTCCTTCGGCGCCGATGTTGAGTGCTCGGTTGTAGTTCGGTCACTCTCTTCTTTGAGCTCAAGCTTGTAGATGAAGCCTTCGGTTCTTGAGCTCGAATACTCAGCTTCGGAGTAGTTGCTTTCCTTCGGCCAGGCCAAGTGAATATGAACATCGTGCAGGAGCTTGACTTGGCTTCGTGTCATTGGCCTCGGTGGATCGAACACTTGATCAGCACGTGTTCGGGCTGCATCATTGTCACATAAAAAGTTTTTGAAAACTCGCCTTTTCACAAGGTCTATTGCCTTTATGAAGGTCTTACCTAGCCTATAGGGGCCTCTCACCACCCTCATTGTTTTTATGTTGGAAAATGGGAAGTGATAACATAAAAGAGTTAAGGCAAGTTGTAAATAAAAGAACACATATAACCAAACGAGGAGTGTGTCCGTTGTGGGATTCGAACCCACAGCCGCGAAGTTGAAGAACTTCGAGCTCTACCAGTTGAGCTAAACGGATCTGACCTTGTTCAGGCCGTTAGTACCATTTAGAAGAAATATAATGACAGTAAGGATTATCACAAAATTAAAAGGTAAGAAGAAAACGACTAACTGTATTACCACTCAGAAGTGATATCTTTTGAGGTGAATCACGTTCCAACTGTTTGGAACAATTGAACCGTCTGGTCGTGTTAAGCGATATGATCCCTTGCCGACTGAGGCGATTACCTTGTAGGGGCGTTCCCAATTAGGGCCTAGCTTCCCTGAATTTGCTTCCTTTGTGCTCTGGGACACTTTCCTTAGCACAAAATCTCCAACCTGGAAACTTCGTACGCATAGTCCCCGATTGTAATATTGTTCAATTCGTTCTTTTTGGGCGACTACTCGTACGAGGGCTAGTTCCCTTCGTTCTTCGAGGAAGTCCAGATTTTTGGAGAGGTTGACCGAGTTGGACTCTTCAGTGGCATGTGCATACCGTAAGATGGGTTCTCCAATTTCCACTGGAATTAAGGTGTCTGCACCGTACACTAATGAGTAAGGTGTCTCTCCAGTACTCATTTTTATCGTCGTGCGATAAGCCCATAGCACACCAGGTAGCTCTTCTACCCAACATCCCTTGGCTTGCTCAAGGCGCTTTTTGAGGGATTCAACGATTATTTTGTTGGTAGATTCTGCTTGTCCGTTTGCAACCGGATGATACGGAGAGGAAGTGATCCTCTTGATGTGCAGGTCGTCGAGGAACCTAGTCACTTTCTGGCCGATGAATTGCGGCCCATTGTCCATGACTATTTCTTTAGGCGCTCCAAAGTGACACACGACAAAACACCAAAGGAAGTCAACAACTTCTGTTTGTCATATCTTTGCATATTCTACTGCTTCGACCCATTTGGTGAAGTAGTCGGTGATGACCCACAAGAAACGTACTCCTCTAGGCGCCGCGGGGAGAGGACCAACTATGTCCATTCCCCATTTCATGAATGGCCACGGGGAGATTATTAAGTGGAGTGGTTCTGCTGGTTGATGAAGAAGATGTGCGAACCTCTGACACTTGTCGCATTTTTTGACAAACTCATTCGTATCCTTTTCCATCTTATCCCAGTAGTATCCTGCAAGAATCAACTTGCAGGCTAACACCTTGCCTCCGGAATGATTACTGCAGCAGCCTTCATGGACCTCCCGCTTCACGTAATTGATTTGATTTGGTCCGAGGCACTTTGCGAGGGGTCTTGCAAACATCTTGCGGTAGAGATCGCTGTTGATGATTGTATACCGAGCGGCTTTTATTCTCAGCTTGCGAGCGGCTTTCGTGTCAACGGGCAGAGTCCCATGAATAATATAGTTTGTGATTTCATTCCGCCAGTCCCAAGTTGTGTTGATGGTGTTGACTTTGAATTTTTCCCTATCTATGGTTGTGTAGAGAAGTTGAACGACAGCTGAAGAACTGGCCGCCCCTATTTCTGCTACTGACCCTAGATTCGCGAGAGCATCAGCTTCATGGTTCTCTTATCATGGAATTTGAAGTGCCTCTTATTCGTCAAACTGGGCCAGGAGTTCTTTCACATGGGCAAGGTACACTTGCATTCTAGACTCTCGTGCAATGAATCCTCCGGTCACCTTGTTGACAACCAGTTGAGAATCACTCTTAAGCTTGACGATGTTTGCTCCATAGCTTCGGGCTAACTCCAATCCTGCAATAACGGCCTCATATTCGGCCTCATTGTTAGTAATAAACGGGCACTTGATGGCCTACCTAATGATTTCTCCGGATGGGGCGATGAGAACCAGTCCGAGACGGGACCCTTTGACGCTCGAGGAGCCATCAGTGTATAGGGTCCATGCGTCAGGAGCCTGCCCAGCATACAGAACGACATCCTTTTGTGCCTCAGGATAGATACTAGCGCTAAAATCTGCGACGAAATCTGCTAGGGCTTGTGATTTTGTTACTACCCTAGGTTCATAGGTGATATCAAATTCACTTAATTCTATAGCCCATTTTACTAGCCTTCCCGAAAATTCAGGTTTGTGTAAAACATTTCGCAAAGGAAAGGTTGTTACCACAGCTATTGAATGACTTTGAAAATATGGACATAACTTACGAGCAGCAGTTACTAGTGCTAAAGCCAATTTTTCCAAGGGTTGATAGCGTGTTTCTGCGTCAATTAGAGCTTTGCTAATGTAATAGATAGGGAGTTGTTTACCTTTATCTTCCCGAACTAGAACGGTGCTTACCGATGACTCTGAAACTGCTAGAAAAATCAGCAACTGCTCCCCATGTTGAGGTGTAGAGAGCAGTGGTGGATTAGACAAATACTTTTTCAGATCCTTCAGTGCTTGTTGACATTCGGGAGTCCAATCAAACTCTTTGTTTTGCTTCAAAACATCGAAGAAACTCTTGCATCGGTTTGACGATCGGGATATAAACCTTCGTAGTGCTACCACTATTCCGGTCAATTTCATGGCGTCTTTCCGATTGTGAAGTACATCTGGAATTGACTCGATGGCTTTGATCTGAGCGGGATTGACTTCAATTCAATGCTGAGAAACGATGAAGCCCAGGAATTTTCCCGATCCGACTCCGAATGCATATTTCTCCGGGTTCAGCTTCATGTTGTACTAATCAAGAATCTGGAAAGCTTCCTTTAGATGCGCTAGATGGTCCTCCGCTCGCTTGGATTTAACCAGCATGTCATCGATGTATACTTCCATAGTCTTACCGAGATGTTCATGGAACATTCGATTGACTAGGCGCTGATATGTTGCACCTGCATTTTTCAACCCAAATGGCATAACTTTATTATAGTACGTACCTCTGCCAGTTATGAACGCTGTTTTCTCCTGGTCATCGGGGTCCATCAGTATCTGGTTGTACCCAGAGTACGCATCGAGAAAAGTGAGCACCTCGTGCCTGGCTGTTGCGTCAATCAGTTGGTCTATCCTGGGAAGGGGATATGAATCCTTCGGACAGGCTTTGTTTAGATCTGTGAAGTCAATACAGACTCGCCATTTTCCATTCTTCTTGGGCACAACGACCACGTTGGCTAGCCAGTTTGGGTACTTTGACTTCACGTACAGACCCGATCTTCAACAGCCGATCGACCTCATCGTTGATGACCTGGTTCTGAAAAGCTCCTTGCTGGCGCGTCTTCTGTTTTACCGGGCGGTGGTTTGTGAGAAATAATTTCTGGAGAAATACCTGTCATATCTGCGTGAGACCAGGCGAATGTTGTATGCCGCTTCTTGAGGAACTGGAAGATGTCTCCTCGTAAGCGTTCGCTCAACTCGATCCCCAAGTATACCTTCCGTTCCAGCTTATCTGCAAACAATTCTTCGGGTTCCAAAGCTTCCACGGTTGGAATATAGCTCTCCCGTTCGTCCAGCTTTGTGATGAATTCCGGGACCTCGTGCTTTGTTTTTTCGTGTGGCATGTCTGGTCCTGGTCGCTGTAATTGCTATTTGCTTTCTTCGGGTAGCTTGAGGGCCACTGAGTAGCAATCTCGAGCAGAGCGTTGCTCTCCTCAAACTTCACGTACTCTCCATTCGGAGGGGAACTTCAGCACCTGATAATAAGTTGAGGGAACGACTTGCATATCATGGATCCAGGGTCTCCCCATGATGATATTGTAAGCCAGATCTGCATCAACAACATGAAATGTCGTTTCCTTCGCTACCCCTTCGGCGAGTGTTGTAAGAGTAATCTCGCCAAGGGTCTTCTCACTCGAGTTGTTGAAGCCGGAGAGAACTCGACATATCGGCACGATCTTATCTGACAGCTGCATCTTTCTTACAACTCGTGATTGAATAATGTTTGCAGAGCTGCCCGCATTGATGAGCACTCTCTTGACGTCGAATTCGGCCACGCGTAACGTTATCACTGACGCATCAGCGTGTGGGAACTGCGAATCGTCTGTGTCGGAGTCTTCAAATGTTATTGTTCCTTCTGATCGTGGATGCTTGGTGTTCGTGATGGAGACCTTGGCATACTTCTTCGCCGTGAAGGTGACGGAATCCACTTCGATCTCACCCGAGATAACATTGAATGTCCTCCTAGAGGAAGATGCTCGTGGAGGGCCAGGTTTGTTCTGCTGCGCCTTCGCATGAGTTTACTTCCCCTTCTCAGTCAGGAACTGCTTCAGGAATCCCTGTTTCAATAAATGTGCAACTTCATACCTTAGGGCTTTGCAGTCCTCGGTGGTGTGACCGTGGTCGCGATGAAATTCGCACCATAGGTCCTGGTTTCGTTTGTTTGGGTTGGTCTTCATGTCCTTCGGCCAGTTGACCTTCTCTCCCATATCTTTGAGCGCTGCCACTACTTCAGACACCTCCACGTTGAAGCTCGGCAGGCTTGGGGCTCCACGGAGGCTTGATTCTGAATCATCTCTTCGGGGCAGCCCTCTGTTGTTGCGGCTGTACCCTTTGGAGTTGCCGCGTGACTGGTCAAGGTACGGTTCGTAACGTACGTCTGATCTCTCCGTCTCCGCCTTTCCGCCGGAAACGCCGTTGCGTGCCTGAGTCCTTCCTCGGGTACCTGTTCCAATTAATTTATCTTCATCAATACGTACCTTTGAGTTGTAGCGGTTGTAGATGTCCGACCAGCTGGCTGCTGGGAACTCGCGAAGGGATTCATAGAGCCTGCGCGTAGCCTCTGAGCTCCTTATGTCCAAACTGTTGGTGAATGCGATCGCTGCCCATCGGTCCAGTACTTTAGGTAGCATCATATGTTCCCGTTGGAAGCGATCCACATATTTACGGAGAGACTCGTCGGGCCTCTGCTTGATCTCAAAGATATCTTCTATGCGAGTCTCCGTCTTCTGAGCGCTTTTGTGTGCCTTCACAAACAGTTCAGCCATCTCTGCGAAGGACCCAATAGAGTTTGGAGGCAGCATTGAGTACCATCATAGAGCTCCATCTGCTAGGGTCTCCACGAACTTCTTCAGTTGGACAGATTCGATCTCTTCATCGGTGAGATCGCTAGCTTTTATAAAGTTGCTGAACATCATGAGATGATCATTGGGATCAGATGTCCCACGATATCTCGGAATGTTGGGCATCTTGAATGTCTTGGGTATTTCTTTTGGGGCTGCCTCCTTCTTCCAAGGCCGCTGGGAATAGCGTTAGACATCAACTTTCTTTAGCGTGGGTGGAGCACCTGGTATCTGATCGATTCCCTTGTGGAGAGATTTTTGAAGTGCTTCCTGGCTTTCCTTGAACTACTTGGTAAGAGCCTCAACGACGATGTTCATTTCGACGGATGCCATAGATCCTCCATTGTTTCGCTCCCCACCTTGCTTCGAAGTGTGTGAAGAAGGGGTGTCACGACCTGGTGTTGCAGCATCAGCTCTTGCAACCGGAGGGTTGTGCCCTCGGAGAGAGTTGAGTGCCTCGTTTATTCCTCTGTTGAACTCTGCATGTTCCTACAGAAATGCATAGAGCGTCTCCTGGAGGTTCCCTTGGCCAGGGGAGAGACTCCTAGGCATCGTCTCCTCGGCGGAGTAGTGCTCTGAGAGCGCCTACGCCCATTTCGCTGCCTGACCGGTCCTTGGGAAGATTGTTGCTGCCCATCGGACGAGTAATCGGGAGAATAATTGGGACTTGATGAAGAGGTACGTACCTGACTTCCGCCAATGATAGTTCGGTCTGAACCACTTTCTGCCATGTTAGTTGTGAAGCAAAAAGATCGACAAAAAGAAATGTAATACTGGAAAGATAAACTGTTAACCTATGAAAGCTATTGGCCGGCTCCCACTGTGGTCGCCAAATTGTTTAACCTAGATCCGATTTTAGGCCAATTAACAATTAAATTTGTATTTGCGGAGTCACGATCAATAGTTTAGATTAAGAGTTCGAGCGAAGAATTACGCTGATTGTTAGATTACTAAGATTCATGATTTCCAACAATGATGAATAACAATATGGAAATAAGATATAACCGAAAATAAATAGAATTAAAGCGTTAATAGAATGAGTAGAAGTAACCGCATTGGATCGCTTGATCCCGGTAAGAGTTCCCCCTTACTGATCGTACTAGGAGATTGGGGAGCAAAGTATTCAACGAATATAAGCAAAGAACAGTGCTTGAGCCAGAGTAAGAGAGAATATTCTTATTGATGTTTTTGACAAGAATTAAAGTTGTTCTACAATGGTTTAGGTCGAGTGCTATTTATAGGTCTGATAGGTGTCCGTTGAGTTTTGTAACCGCTGGACACGTATCCGTTGGATATGCAACCACTGGATTGTAATAACTGCCTTTGTGACCATTTATTAGATAATCGCACATGATCAGGTTAATAATTGCTTGTTCAGATCGTGTTGACTGAGGAAGCGTTACATTGTTGCTTTAGGTCTGCCCATGGTAACCACCTGGCTGGTTGTCTGTCCGTTGGATGTCTGTCCGGATATACCTCTGTCCGTGCCACATGGCAGACACGTGTCACCTTTTTAGACGATACTAGTTTTTATCCAAATACACACACGTACGTGCTAAAGTTCCAAAAAATGAAGCACCTAGATATCGTGGGAGGAAAGATTATCCAACACAAAATGTATTGGCTGCATGCACGTTTGATTTAAAATTCACATATGTATTAGCTGGTTGGGAAGGGACGGCATCCAATTCAAGAATCATGAAAGAATCACTAAAGAGACAAGACTCTCTAAAAATCCCAGAAGGTAAATGTTACAAATTATTTATATAATAATACTTGTATGTGATTACAAATACTTAATTTTTTTTAAATCTTAACTCTTAGAAAAATACTACCTAGTTGATGCTGGATTCATGTTGAGAAGTGGACTTATCACACCTTATAGGGGAGAGCGATATCACTTGAAAGAATACTCAAGGAATCCACCTCGAAATCCTCATGAATTATTTAATTTGCAACATGCATCTTTGCGCAATGCTATTGAAAGAGCATTTGGAGTTCTTAAAAAGAGATTTCCTATAATTTCTAGTTCCATGGAGCCATCATATGGAATAGAAACTCAAAAACTTATTATTTTTGCATGTTGTGTTTTGCTCAACTACTTAAGAGGGGTAGATCCAAATGATGCATTACTTGCCCAAGTCAACGCGGAGCTTATGAATGATAATAATGATGTGCATGAAGAAGCTCAAAATCCCAGGGAAGGTAACGAGGAATTTAGAAGAGGAGAGTTGATTCGCGATCGCATAGCGGATGAAATGTGGGCCAATTACCATGGTTAATTATTTAGGAAAGAAAGTTCAAGTGTACTGTTAGTTTGCTATTTGTTTGATTATACGTAATGCTATTTACTCTATGTGCGATGCTATCTGCTTCGTTTTATAACATTTATGATTATTTACGTGATGCAGTTTATTAGCAAAGTCTTATGAATATTTATATAATTGTGTAGTTACCAATATAATGAAAAGGTCAAATCCATCTTCAAGTGATACAGATACAAATACTTCAGCTGCAAATATGTGTATCTGGAATGAACAAATGGATGATGTTTTAATTAACTCATTTTATCATGAGCACACACTTGGTAATAGGGTCGGTGGAACTTTCACAACACATGCAATTGATAATGTTGTGAAGGAAATGCAGGCAAGGTTTCTTACTAAGTCTATCACCAAAGAAAAAATTCACAACAGAGTGAAAGTAATTAAAAACTGTTTAGCAAGTGTTATGAAACATTTCAAAATGGAATGAGTGGATTTGCATGGGATCCTAGCACAAACAAGTAGAGTGCTGAGCCTGAAGTATGGGATCAATTAATTCAGGTAAATTAATATTTATTACTATTATTCTTGTTTGTTTTAATGAGGTTTATCCAATTTTCTATGTTAATGTAGGTTAAGCCTGAAGCTGCTGAATGGAGAAACAATCCAATTCGAAACTATGAAAAGTTAGTTCTACTATATGGAAATGATAGGGCTACTGGAAAGCATGCTGAGACTGGGCAAGATATGTTGAGAAGAGGCGCTCGTGATAATTCGAGACGGTCAAATAGTGCCCCGATAACCATTAATGAGATAGATGAAATGATTTCGATGAATGCTGCCTATTTGGAAACTCCAAGTGAATATGTGCAAGAAGAGCAAGAGCAACCAACTCCTGATGCACCTAGATCACATGAGGAAGCACCTATAGGTAATAGGAGTAAAAGTTCGAAACATGATCATCTTGAAAATATGGTTGCTATGTTGAAAGGGGGAATGGATCATTTGGCAAATGCCATTAATCGTCTTTCTAACATGCCACCAATTCCAGAGAATGAGATATGGGAAATGGTAAAGGAGATGGACTTGGAACCTAGTGTGACACGAAGAGCTTATATATTTCTTTGTCGAAATGCAGACTTGTGCCGAACACTGATTGGATGCCCATGAGAAGAACGTAAAGATCTCCTTCTAACTATGATGCCAACAAACAATTGAATTAGGCTTATCTTGTTTATCAAGTTACTGAGGGTTTCTTTAACAACATGAATTACATGTTGTTTAGAAAATATTACTGTATGCATTTTAAGGATAGACTATATTAATGAGCGTTGTTAAGAAACATATTTATATTTTAAATTATTAAACGTGTGGACTTATTTTGATTGTCTAAATTATTATTTTATTTTTCTCTAATTTCAGTTAAAGTTGCATGAATGCATTAATATATGTACAAGGTATTAGTTGCGGTAAATTATGAAAAATAAGTATCCTAATATAAATTTATAAGTAATTCTTGATAAATCTAATGTTATCAGCACTTAAGAGCATTTTAGTAATGTTACTGGTTATTATACGATACGATACAGTCAAATTAAACAGGAAGATGTTATTAAACCATGAAAAATAGTACAGTCTATTGAAATATTGTACAAGACAATACTATACAGTACGATACGATACGATACGATACAATCCAATACATTATGAAACTATAGGTAACCACCATCCAAACGCAGTGTTAGAGTGGTTTTAACAATAAAAATTTATTACAATTTACAAGTACACAATATGACAACCTAGGGACAAAAATTCAATATTACAATAATCAGTTGTGTTCTTCTTCATCCCTGTCCCTCTGTCTCTCTCTCGCGCTCACGTTCCCCAAGGCATTTTTGCAGTCTCTAATATCTACATACATACATTATATACAACAACAAATTGAGCTAACTAATACCCTTTTCTTGGATTATTGCTGCCTTAGATCCCTTTTAGGTATTCCTTTTATCTCTCCGTTTTACGGTTTATGCAAAAATCATGTTTTTTTTCTCTTTGTATGTGTGTGTGCAAATGTATAGATTTTGATTGGGTTTATTGTCTGGATAGATTTTGTGCTAGATTTATTTTTGTAAATTGGTTTTTATCTCTGAACTTGTGTGCATTTTTCTAGAAAATATATAGTGGAAAAATGGGGGTTTGATAACTATTGAGTTTAGTATCGGAGGATTCTCGAGGGCGAGTGGCACGCGGTTCGAAACTCTGTGGATAATAAACCTGCCCTTATACCCTTTTCCACTTAAATACCGTGCTTTTGTCACGGCATGGTTCGGCCCATGATATATGCCTAACTTACGCATCACAAGTTGTGTTCTTACCATTAAACCAAGGGTTTGCCCTCGGGCCTTTTATGAGCCATTTCGTGTTTTTGTGGTTATTCCTTTTCTTTTTCTTTCTATTTGGGAAAGTAGTTGTACTTTGAATGCACATGGTGCATAATTCACCAGGAAAATTAGTGTTTATTTTTCAATTTAGAGCTCAAGAAATGCGGGTGGTAATTATGTAATCTTCAGTTTGTTGTCACTTGGTGTGATTTGTTTTTATGTTGAGGATTTCTATAACTAACCACGGCTAGTTTGGATTGAAGCATAGTTGTTGACTTGTTTTCTTGTGCTTTTTTTTAAGGTGCTCGGCTATTGCGCATACAGCAGTATGATGGCAGTCACAAATACTGATTAAATCAGATTGGAAGATACAGTGGTATGGAATTATTCTGCTCTGATTCTATGGTGAAAACATGTTATTCCACTGATAGCCATCTGAGCAAGTGCAACCCAGTCTATCTAGAACCCTGGATTTTGTTCTTTCTCCTAGTTTTGTTGTATGAGGGGCTTACTTTCAATGATCTAGATTCATGTGACCCCAGCTTGCTGTGCACGCACAGTTTTTTTATTTTTTTATTTTTATGAAGTAAGATGTTGCTGTGTACTCACAGGTTGATGTCAGTTTGTTGTTGATTTATTCCCTCCGCCTGCTTGCAACTTGTTTATGTGTCTTATCTGGGCTTTACGGCTATAACAGTTACTTCTCTTATTGTTTTGAGGAAAGAAAGTGCTGCGATTTAATATTCTTAAGAAATAGGGGTAGAAACAGGCAGATATGGGTACCTGAAATAGCTAAACTAGTACACTAGTGCCCGTGTTGTGTGGTTGTTGAACCTAAGACCTGTAAGGCCACTGTAATCAAGCTAGTGTTGCGACTCTGGCTATATCTCCTAGCTAGAAAAGGCACTTCTATTTGGGGGATGTAACTTGTACAGATTTGTGGTGTATTTAGTGGTATCTGAATGTTAAACCCCTAACCCAGCCGACGGGGTAATGGAAAGATTAAATGAATATAGAGATGCTCCACATCAATCACAAGATTTGAAAGAAAAAACCTTACTTCTTGACTTGCCTCAGCTCGTGTCTAGACATGTTTTCCAAGTCCAGAAATTTTGGTATTCCATAAGAGGTTCTCTTTGAGCAAATACTTTTAGTAGTTTAAAACATCCTGCGATGTTTTGTCTCCCAATGTGGCAATTTCTCACAAAGCGCCACCTTTGAAAGAAATTCCAACTTTTAGATAAGATGGTGTGGTTTTTACTGTAATCAAGAATTTCTTGAATATATAACGGAACTCCATTCATTAGTTTTCTTATTGTTCAAAATTTTATAGCTGGATCCTAGACCCTCAGGTTGATAATTTTTGTTTTGTGTGCTATGCTGGTACTTTCGCTACATTGTTAATAGCGTCATTTGCAAATTCGGCAAAGTTGAGGCTGTCGTACATGGTCAGATTGTTTTTCTTTGAGGTCTTTTCTCTTTTCTATTTATTCAGCATTTCTGTCGGTTTAGAAGAAAATTGGGTTGAATAACAATGATGTACTTTATCGCTCCGTAGTGCTTACCCTTCTTTCTGGATGCAAGAGTAAAAACAGCAATGACTAATACCTCATTAGTTATTGCTGCTTCCTTATACTGTGATACTGTCGAACAAGTGATTGCTTGTATTGTTAGATAAGATGAAATATTTAAGAATGGCAAGTACATTGTTGTTAAAGTGTTTTAACTTTGAATAGCCTATTAATTGTATCAATGATGCTACCCTACTTCCAAGATTTTTTGGGATTTGATGATATATTAAAGTCCGATTTGATAAGCTACCCAGAAAGGAAAGGGTTACCGACTGCATAATAATATTTTGATTGTAGCGCGTGTGATCACGTTTCCATGCTATTATAGTACAACCACTCATCTAATATGAAAATAAATGATTTTATCTCACCTCCCTTCACTTACCATGGGCGATAGCGACGGTGTATCCACGGATTTGGGCCGCCTAATGTCCTGTGTTCTTGAGTGAAGTGTTTAGTCAGTCTTATATTTCCTCTTTAGTATGTCACTTGAAGAGTTAATTGATTCACTTACGCTTGTCCAAACTCTTACACTTCCCACAGTCTAAACGTAAATAGAGATATATGTCTTACCTTCCTTTTCAACTAATATTAAACGTTGTCTTCTCTTTCACGTGATTCATTGTTTTGAACATGACTTTGGCTTCACAAACGTAAACACAGCGTATACCTCTTAGGAGATGTAGAAATTCAGAAACTTCTTCACAAAACCTAGTGTTAGCAGAAAGTCCCTTCTAGTTATTTAATAAATCCTTGATTCCAAGGTCCTTGGCTATTAGATTATTGGAAGTCTGCAATTTTGACGCCAATACAAACGCTAATGGTGCTCTTGGGCATACTTCACGGTAAGTGATTATGTTTCCTAATGCATCCCACCTAAGATTTGTTAGGAAGCTCCAAATTCCAATTACTGAACTTAGTTTCTGACTTTATTGCTAGGAAATTTCTTGATAGGTTATCCACTTTGTGAGAGTGGCATCTCCTAAGAATTAACTGTAGACTTTTTTTTTCCCCTCTTTTAAGAAATAACTTGACTCCAGACTCTTGTTCTCATTTCGCTACCACTGGATGCCATTAATAAAGTTGCATTACTTTATCACAAGGAACTTGATTCTAGTCTTAATGACTAACCAGGCAGGGCTAGTGAACAGAAGATTCAATTTGTTGGGGATGCCCAACTTACATGATGTAACAATTTGGAGAGGTTGGGCACCACACCCCCCTCCTCCATGTATTCCCTTTCTGGATTTTAGTTTACTGGATGAGGGTCAGTGGCCTAAAGCCTCCCACCAAGCTGGTGGATTAGTATAAAGAGATATTGGTTGATATTAGATTTTGAGCTGATTAGGTTAAGATATATGACCAACAAAAGATCTTGTAATTTTAGCAACTTTAGCCATTTTTTATAGATTAAAACAAAAGCTTTCTTGGAAACTATACCTCAGTCTCTTATGGTTCATGGTGTCAAGTGGTTCTCGTACACCAATACGATCAACTAGTTAGTCCAACTTTTCAATGTGAACTAGCTGCTGTCTTGATTTTCTTTTCCTTTTTTTTCACTCTTGATGACTTGGGAAGTGCTTTGGTTGGGAATTTTTCATGTTAGCTTTCTTGTTTATTCAGTTTAAATAGTATTCCTAAGCTGTTGCTCCCTCTCACGGAGGGACGGAACAGGCATCCGGCTTTACCCCTGTGACCAGGCACATCCGGATACAGATAGTATTCCTAAGGTGCGGGCAAAACTATCTAACTTTGCTGCTTTTTGAATGGTTTCATTCCCAAGAACATCAGCTTCCTTTCATGGTTATCAAGATCTGTATTAAGTCATTTGGTTGAGCAGTTCTTTTTGAAGATTTAATCTTTCTTGCCACAGATACTGTTTTTGGCCTCTGCCAGCCTTATCTGGTCTGTTTGGAAACTTGATAGATGTCCTATATTTGCTCTGATTCATCTTCTTGTAAAACTTTCAGGGGTCGTTCGGTTTGCCTTTGTTTTTTCGTGGGTATTAACTATTAATGCGGGTATTAGTAATGTGGGTATTAATAATGTGTATATTAATAATGTGAGTATTGATAATGCGGGTATTTATGTGGGTTTAATAACGTGGGTATTAGCCACGCATGTATTTTAACGTAGGGATTATTTGTTGAATCACTGATATATTACAAATTAACAAAAAATATTATTATTTAAAATATTTATTTACTCCTTAAATAAAATTTTAAAATATCCTTATTATTATGAGGGTTAATTTTGTCACTTTAAATTTTAATACCTGCATTATTAATACCCACATTATTAATACCACCTTCTACCCCGCATAAAATAATACATAGATTCTCGCGTTAATAATGCGGGTATTAATAATGTGGAATATACAAAAACGCAACCAAACGTTGCATTAATTTTATGCGGGTATTAAAATTTCACAAAAAACCAACCGAACGCTGCGCTAAATTAACGCTGAGTTTTGTGCGGGTATTAATATTTAATACCCGCAACCGAATGACCCCTCAGTTAATTAATGATATTTGGTTTTATTGTTCTGCCATTAGTTTGATCTTGTATCATTTCGGTGATTTAAGGCACTGGTTTCCTCATAGAGAAGTACTCCTGTACTTGGAATGCCTATAATTAATTTCTCTTTGAAAGTGTTTTCTTTTTTGTGTTCTAAGTCCGTGTAACATTTTAGATTTCAAGACCCCTCACATGTTTAACTGGATCTTCTTGTTTAGAAGTTTGTTTTTTGTACGAGATGTGGACATACTTGGATGTGGAGATTGTTTCACTTGCTACCAGACTGACATTTTTAATTTGATTTATAATTGCTCTCATTTATTAATTCATGTCAACTCTTGATGACCTGGTGAGGAGAATTGCCTTTCAGCCTTTATTTTACCAGTCGAAACAGGGATCCTGTGTGTATCACAGTGGCATAGATTAGCCTTGTTAGCTGTGTGGAACCTTTGGTTAAATAGGATTAAAGGTGGTCTTTTTCTCTCCTATGCTGTTCACTGTTCTAGGAGTTCTCTTATCGAATAAATTGTGTTTGCATTCTTTGGACAGTTCCATTCGATTCAGAACTGGTTGGATGGAGCAAGATCAGCTGGGCCTTGCAACCCCTGGAAAAACAGATCATAATAATATCCATGGTTCTTCTGTTGCTAGTCACCGGGATAATACGAAGCATGAGCCAAATAACTTGAGAGATCCTGCATCCAGTAGTGTCATAGGAACTCCTAATCAGACTCCTATAGATCTTACTTCTTCACCAGAACGAGAAGATCACAGCACGGAGGATGAGGATAATCATGGAGAAGATTCTCAGAAACAGTTGGTGCTTTACGATCCCGCTGCTGTTGGTGCTGGTGACATTGAACTCCTTCCTGACCCTGTTAGCTCACAACCTTCACGAAGGAACTCCTTTCCAAATAATACATCTAGGATTTTGCCAGCTGTAGGGGCATTTACTGTCCAATGCGCTAATTGCTTCAAATGGAGGCTCATACCTACTAAGGAAAAGTATGAAGAGATAAGGGAACACATATTGGAAGAGCCTTTCTATTGTGAAACAGCTCGCGAATGGCGTGCTGGCGTATCATGTGATGATCCACCCGATCTTACTCAAGATGGAAGTAGGCTCTGGGCTATAGATAAGCCTAATATTGCTCAGCCCCCTGCTGGGTGGGAACGTCTTTTAAGAATCCGAGGTGAAGGAGGCACCAGGTTTGCTGATGTGTACGTGTCTTGTGTTCCATCACTCTTCCTTTCCCATTAGAAGGTTTTGAAGTGTGTGTATGATTCTTCCTTTTAGCTAGGACAAACACTGCTTAATCAACATTTCTTTTGTTATGATTTACAGGTATTATGTTGCACCATCGGGCAAGAGACTTCGTTCCATGATTGAAATTCAAAAGTAAACTGACAAATTTTGAATCTGTATTTTCTTCTCATATCTCTTGTGATTTTGCTTAATGCTTTCTCTTCCCAGGTACTTGCAGGAACACCCAGACTATGTAAGGCAAGGTGTAAGTATGTCACAGTTTTCATTTCAGATCCCAAGACCTCTGCAAGAGAACTATGTTAAGAAGCGGCCTTATCGTCCAGCACTAGCACATGGTGAAAATGATCCTGGTATGCTAGGACCTCTTAAACATTTTGATCTTCTATAAACATGGTTATTTAAGCATGCTTAAGTTCAAACTTTCTAGCAGTTGCTATCATTGATTAAAGCTAGCTGCATGTATGTAGTTTTGATATGGATCTGCATGCATGTAGTTCATGCTGTAAGTGCTTGATTCATCGATTTTCCCTCACCACCTCTGTTAATTATAACTAATCACCTCTTGGATTGAAACCAAACTGTGATTCCTTTAAGTTTCTAATTTTGTGGCCTTGAGACAGCTGCTGGATATGAACTTATCATCTTTGCTCGACTGGTTACTGTTGTGCCATCGCCTTATTCTAATTATTTCCTGAGCATGTTATAGGCAGTGTTGTCTATTAAAGGAGCACACTGATTGAAGCACATTTGTAATTGTGACAGTTCATCCCATAGCTTGGGTTGGTCCAGCTGACGATACAGATTTACGACTTGGTATGCCAGGGATGTCTTCACCTAGTGACAAGGCCCCTCTTTTTGAACCTGTGAGCCAATCGCTCAAGAAAAAGCGGACTCCATCTAAACGAATGAGAAATGCTGATGCAGCGTCTAACTCAAGTTAGAAGGGTCTCGTTTACTTTAGTTTATATACGATCTGGTCAAATCTCTTTGAATTCCTTTTTTCTCTTGTGATGAGAAACCTGCGCATGGATTAGTATGTACGGAAATGTTACTAGAAATATGGCTTTGAGCAAGCATTGTTTTTTGATGAACTTGTAACTTCCCTGAAGTTCATAATTTTGTTGGTTCTGTTGAGTGTAGATATGGAAGTAATTAGGTAATGTAAAGAGCTGCTGTTCTATCTAGGTTTAGTTGAAATGTTTTCTTCCGTTGAGGGAAAAACAGATGCTTATGTTGAAATGTAACATGCTGTTCATTGGTAGTTTCATGTTGAGATATCTACGGAAGAAATGCTCTGTTACACCACTTACATTTATTGTTTGACACCATGTTTGACACCCCATAATATTTTTAACACTCCTAAAATGGCTCTCAAAAGAAGAAAGACTCGGGTAAGGGCTGTATCCCTGAAGGTTCCTTTACAGTCAAATATCGTACAATATACTAATTGCAGACCAAACATTCCAAGCTCGAACTTGGACATGGTAATTGATATGGAAGACGTCTGTTCCGACAAAACTTGTGTGTTTCGGATGGCTATTATCTCGTGGAGCATGTCTAACACCCAAGAAAACTTGATGAAAAGAGGTTGGATAATGTG
Organism: Petunia axillaris subsp. axillaris; assembly: GCA_029990575.1. Taxonomy (NCBI): domain Eukaryota; kingdom Viridiplantae; phylum Streptophyta; class Magnoliopsida; order Solanales; family Solanaceae; genus Petunia; species Petunia axillaris. The sequence goes on along the minus strand of JARKNS010000001.1, from coordinate 1,096,124 downwards.
CAGCAGGTGCTATCTTATGTGTAAGATCTCGTGAGACCGTGGACCACATTTTTTTTGCAATGTGAGTTTTCCTGGCAGGTGTGGGTCATGTTCATGGGGTATGTATGGCGTATCCTGGGCTTGTCGTAAGAGTTTTAGGGATGTGTTAGAAAGCTGGGAATCAATAGCTTATACACGTCCGTCCTAATAGTGAGGTCCTTGACTAACAGTTTCTATTCCCCTTCCACCGGTCGTAAAAGGAAAGGAGAACAACTAAGATAGTATGGTATGCGCAGACTGACTTGCTGCTTGCTTTCTTTGAGGAATTTTCAGACTGAAGGGCGATGCATGTCAATTCAGACTCTTTTGATTACTTCCTGGGACATCATTGAAGAAGATTTGGGAAAATATTCCCCTACGCATCGCTTGGAATTTATGGAAAGAGAGGAATTTAAAATGTTTTGAAGGCAAAAGCAATCAGATTCAGTCTGTCAAATATGACTGTTTACATTATTTGTACTTTTGGAAAAAATGGTAATGTAGTATTGGATGTTCAAAATATTTCATAGGCGTTTAATGTGAGCAATTCCAGCTGTTTTTTTTTTTTGTAATTTACATAGTATCATGTTGATACTGTTGCTTCAATAATAAGATATGTTCAGAAATAGGCTCTCTCAAAAGATTGAAAAACCAAGTCTTGATAATAAGATATGTTCAGAAATAGCTTTCTTTGAGTTTCATCATTATGCATAAAAACATAAGCTATATACAGAGTCCTAGTACATATATTACTCGTTGTACTTGTACCTTAACCCCTTTGACACACGTACTTTATGGGCACGGCTGTTACTCATTAACCTTTGCTTGCACTGTCTAAGACATAGAATGGGCGATTATAAGGACCATAACTTAGGTTAGTGACTTCCATTGCAGTTCAGTGGGGTGCCTGCCTAAGGTCGCTCAAGACTCAAGTGGTGCCTGCCTAACGTCGCTCAAGTGGTCGAGCTTACGTCATATATTCAGGAATACGGCCCTTATCCGAGTCTGAAATAAATTTTTTTGGTTAATTGTGCTAAATTTGTAGTCGCCCGTGTCTGTTATATTTTCTTTTTTCATTCTAATCCAGAACTTTGGAAATAGATTGTTGATTATTCTGTTACACCTTTGGCTGCTTGATTCCAGCGAGTGAATTCTCGTCATGTTTCACTTGGCATGCTTGCTTAATCTTATTGTTCTAAAAATTTTAAAAAATTCTTGGGACAAAAATTAACAAACATAATTAATTTTTCTAGTTTATATATACCAAGAAAACAAGAGAAATGGTGATCCTTTCCTCTGCTATCAAAGCAACATACAAGAGAATATTCAAGCTAGGACAATATCCTCTTAATAGAGAATCCTTAAAATTAAACACATCTGACCATCCTGTCCATGTACACAGAAAAATGTTAAGAGTTTTTGCCCTGAATTTCTAACCTATTAGGACTCTCCTTATTGAAGAAAAGAAAAAGACTTCTAATATAAGTAAATCTCCTTCTATGCTTATCTTGTTCTTGGAGAAGAAGTTTTGACAACTATAAATAGATGACCTCAACAACAACAACAACAACAACAACAACAAAACCAAAATCATCCACAATGTAGTCTTTTACGATTTGAGAGCAATTATTAGGGAGAGACTTTATATTATTAGTTTTTTAATACTAGTATTATTAGTTTTTATCTCCTCCTTTTGTTGGTCAATTCATGACCAAACCACAACTAATAAATATCTTTTTTAAACCTTTGATGTCCGATTTACTGTCCTCCAATGGTTTATATGTTAGCTTCCGTATGCACCATGTTATTTCGATCTCAATAAGTGGCATCAGAGCCAGGTTTAGCCGATGGTCGATGAGCCAGTTTAACGAGATTGAAGACAGGTTCAAGGCGAATCAGTTCTAACCACAACTGCTTGATGTTAATGAAGTTTTTTGTCAAAAAAAAATGTGATGCTACATGTGGATAAAATTTTCAACCATACCTTCAAAAATCCTGCTGCTACATCTTCAAAAATAAACCCTTTTTAACCCATATTTGGACCACTTTCAACCCATGTCAACTTGTAATGCATAGGCTCCAATACCAGTTTTAACTCATGCTTATTTTTAATCCGTGAGCTCATTTTAACCAATGCCAATTTTTAACCCATTTTTGGGCTCGTTTTCAACCAATACAAAATTTTCAACCCATACATATTTTTAAACATGGCAAGCAGCAGTTGACGATGAAGATCATGTGAAGAAAAAAGATCAGATTTATTTTGGCACAAAATTCAGGCCAAGGGGAGAATTGTTAGGTTTTTGCCCTGAATTTCTAACCTATTAGGACTCTCCTTATTAAAGAAAGGAAAAAGACTTCTAATATGAGTAAATCTCCTTCTATGCTTATCTTATTCTTGGAGAAGAAGTTTTGACAACTATAAATAGATTATTTCTACAACAAAAAAACAAAACTAAAATCATCAACAATGTAGTCTTTTACGATTTGAGAGCAATTATTAGGGGAGCAATGCATAGAAGTTTCGACAGCTATAAATAGATGATTTCTACAACAACAAAACAAAACCAAAATCATCAACAATGTAGTCTTTTACGATTTGAGAGCAGTGGCGTACACAAGACTTTTTGTTAGTGGTGTCAAAATATAAACAAAACCAAAATCATCAACAATATAGTCTTTTACGATTTGAGAGCAGTGGCGTACGCAGGACTTTTTTTAGTGGTATCAAAATATAACTAAAAGAAATTCTTAAAATAGGCTAACACCAATGGGATTCAAACTCTGGTCTCTAAGGTTGAACCATATGTGCTTGAACCAACTCGCATACTATTTTTTTTGTTTCAGTGGTGTCATTTTATATTTTACAGGCAATTTTCTATTTTTCTTATTATTATATATACATATTTAACAAAAAAATTTGATAGTGGTGTCAGATGACACCGGTACACTACTAATAAATCCGCCCCTGAGGGGGAGACTTTATATTATTTTTTTTATACTAGTATTAGTAGTTTTAATCTCATCCTTATGCAGGTCAATTCATGACCAAACCACAACTAATAAATATCTCTTTTAAACCTTCCAATGATTGATATGTTAGCTTCCGCCTCCGCCATGTTATTTGAAGTATAAAAAGAAAATTAATCAGATAAACATATCACATTTACTTGAAATTTCCAACAAAAGATTGAAGGAGAAAGAGTACATATATACACAGCTATATACACTCTGAAACATTAAGCCTCGTGGAATCACGCAAAGGACACAAGCGATCCTTTGTGTAACCTCAACTCATCAAATTAGCAGCATCAGCTCTGTTACATCAAGGGATCATTAAATATACCAAGATCCCATGAAGAGCTGGCTCGCTTACTGTAAAAGAAAGAAAAACTTTTGAGCAACAAAAATTCCTAGAAGCTATACTGTGAAGTTTCCAGCTTCAAAAGAATTGTTAAAAACCCTTTTAACCAGCTATAAATTACACATCTCCCGCGTCTGAACTGCTACAAGCTTGGTTTGGAAGTACACTAGCACCTCCAAAATCTCCATCCAAACTCATTTGTTGAACTTCTTGTGGAGACAGAATCTTGATGCAGCGGACACAGCTCACAAATTCCCTGAAGATATCGTACGAAAGTATAGCACGTGGTGTAAGTCAGAAAGCCACAAGGAAGTCCTAAGGAAAGGACATATGCTGACTGTACAGAAAACACAAATGCTGGAAATTTGAAGGATGTCTAGTTTATGAACTTACTCCCAAGGGTCATCACCAACCAGGAGAACATCGTTCTCATGATCCACATACACAAGTTTCCATCCTATCCTTTGTCTGTCCTCCAGTTGTCCCTCTATACCAAATCTACGAGCCAAATCTAGTTTAAGTTCTTCATAGCCTGCGTATCGTCCGATATCAATTGATCTTCCCACAGCACCACGCTTGTATACCTTTTGATTGAGAGAAAAGATGCAAAAAAGGTTATAGCTTTATAAGAAACAATGACGGGCAATTAATAAAACTACTTAAAGAGCTATCAACCTTGGTATATGTCCGCAAACGAGGCAGTTGAGGTGGTTGGTCCCAGGCACCTCCATCCATGAAGTTACCATCATTGATACTAGAATCAATCGAATTAAAGGTCATATATTGGGGAACCATGGAGGCTGGCAGTTCAGGCTGTGCTTCCTTGGGGCTTTCATAGCTGGAGAGCATCCCTCCGCCCGATGAAAGATTGTTTGAGAAATCCTTCCTTGATCCCACTAAACTTTTTGTGATTAAAGGATCAGGCATTGTAGGCAGTCCTAACTGATTTTCCATATTTGCTCCAAAGGCCATATTGTTCCTGGAGTCACCCTGAACTTCTCCATCTGGACTCTCTCTAAATATCAATGGCTGAGAACCGGAAGATAATGGGTCTGTGGTCTGCTGCAAGTGGACATCATTTTGGGAAAGGCAAGCTGAAGTTGCTGAAGATGAACTATCCAAATAATCCAATTGGACTCCTGAAGTGTTAAGTGTTTGAGGTGCCAAAAACTCATGGTTCTGATTCTTGGATACATTTACTGAAGGCTTAACATTAGGTTTATGCTGCAACTCTTTAACCAGATTGCTATTAGCAGACATAACTTCTAACCCACTTGAATGTAAAAGGGGTCCAGAACAGTGGGTTGTTTCCTCCCGTGCACCTGCGTTTCCATGGATTCGACCATTCATACTTGGCTGAACTACATTTTGACAACTGTTAGTCGACACTGAGGTGGACCATGATGGGACATCATCAATTAACACAGACTGGCCTCCGCCTGCAGTTCCTGTTAAATTACTGACATTTGTGGAATGCTGATAAGTCGTTCGGGGCAGAGAGTAGCCAACTGGTCCAGATAGGTCTGGGAGGATTCCAGATTGCTGCTGCTGAACCTTTGGCTGCTGAGTTGGCTGGGAAAACCGAAGATTGGACTGACTATTAATTCTTGTCATTTGCTGCTGCGCCACTTGCGACTGAGAAAGTGAAGTGGAGGTGGACGTCGTTTGAGACGCATCCAACATTTGGCTTGTTGCTAGTGACCTGGAAAAGTTCTGTGATACATCCAAGAACTGCTTCTGCTGATCCTGGATTGCCCCAAGTTGCGAAGATTGCTGTAATGCAGATTGTTGTGCTAGAAGTGATTTTTGTTGCTGCTGCAGTCTCTGTAGAAGTTGGAGCTGTGCTTGGTTATCAGAGAAATGAATCTGTTGGTTAACTGGATCTGAGGGCTGGGATGGCATGAAACTCTGCTGTTGAGTTTGACTCAGAATATGTTGCTGTGGGTGTTGCTGCGGCAGGTTCTGAGGGAGGTTTCTCTGCAGCTGATTTTGAATTGATTGTTGATGAGGAAGAGCATTCTGAGACTGCAAAAGACTCTGCGCTTGCAGAAGTTGTGCTTGAACTTGTGTTGTAGGCAGTGATTGATTAGTTAGATTCTGTCTTGGTTGCTGACTGATCTCAGATAATTGTTGCTGCGATTGCATAATTGAGTCTAATGTGTTTAGTGTTGTCGATGGTAACTTCTGGAGCTGGTCAAGTTGTTGTCCCTGTTGGTTCGGCCTATGGGTATTAAACTGCAAGTTGTGCTGCTGATGAAGTTGAGGTGCTGCCAAACCTAGCTGGCGTGATAGGTCTGCTCCACTGAGGTTTTGTAGAGCAGAACCAGATAGGGAGTTCAAGTAGTTGGGCAGCATTGGGTTAGCCAGAGAAGGGTTGTGCTGCATGTTCATCCATTGGACTAAGCTAAGGCCCGGCAGACCTTGAGTATCTGTCGCACCAAAGTCATCACCAAGCCATGGCATTGTCCTCTTGAATATGCCATCCATATCAGAATAATCACCATCTGCAAGAAATAATAAGTTTCTACTGATTAAGAATTTAGAAGTTAGTATTCAACAGATAATTAAGATTGTTGAGTTGAAAGCATCCTTTCCAGCTGATGTATCTTTTATACTTCTTGTCAACATTAGCTTATCAATAACTTCACTATTCATGTTTGAAGTTTACTCATGGTCTTCTTTTCAGTATAGATTTTTTTTTTTTTTCCATTTCATTATTAAAAAAATGTTCTCCTTTCCTTCTCTTATGTTTCGGTCTTCTTCGGTACAAATATCATCTACTCATAACCAGGTTAATCATTGGTAGATCCACCTTCTTGTAAGTGGTCAATACACTGTGATCAGATATTCTCAGAGGGAAACTTCATAAAAGACAAGCCCATGTATGGCAGGGGGCGAGAGGCAAAGATATAACCGCTCACATCAGGAATTTCAATTAATTAGTGTTCTGGTAACAAAGTGCTCAGCTACCTGGCATTCCAGGTTGTCTTGAACGCTTGGAGTTGAAGAATGGACTAGAACAGATCAAAAAGGGAGCTGTTATTGGTTCAATCTCCCAAATAGATACTCGGTTAATCCTCTCCCCAGCAGTTGACTCATCCCAACCAACCTAATCAAGAATGTCAAGGTGTCAGTTGAATAAATTCCGTAAGTAAAGAGGAAACTAGAGAGCGACCACTCCACTTTTTCTACCTGCAAATTCCGCCACTGAGAGTTCTTCCACCTCACTGGATCCAGATCACTGATGCCAGTAATTGTGCCCATATACCTTCTAGTTCCTGATTCTTCTGTCTCAAACATCATGCGAAACCGCATGCCGAGAGATACTTGACTGCTATAAGTTGCTTTGTAGTACTTTGCTAAAGGAATTACAAATTCAGAAGGACCAGCCCTGTTCATATTAGAGGTTAGACTGTACATATCATGATAGCTAGAATTATCAAGGTCATTAAGGACTGAAGTGTTGGTAGTTGATCCATAGATGCATAGACCTAAACAAAAGTAAGTTCACTGACCTTGGGTTATAGAACACAGTGAAAGGACTGTTGTTTGCAGCTGCATGCGCTGCCGCTGCTAGAATACCAATATGCATGCTATCACTTGACAAAACTGATGATGACAAGTTGGTAGGCTGCCTGTTTGTCTTTCTAATTCCTAGTAGAAACTGATGCTTTTCATCCCTATTGACAAGGATTAAAGCGCGTCAAGTAAGGTTAGAAGCAAATGACCTGTCCAGAAGAGAAACCAACAAGTGTGTAGGTTCCATTGAAGCCTAAATGCCCATTATGTTTTATAATAGAAAGTACTTAGCTTTCCATAATAGTCTATGGATAAAATCATAACTACATTTGCCTCTTGCCCTGTGTCAAAAATCAGAGACACTATCCATAGGGGCATGTCATCGCTATTGTCAAATTCATACCTAATAAACAAGACCGAGTCACCTGCAAAAAGCCTTTTTCCACTCACAACTAGGCTCCACCCCGTTGTTAGCAAGTGTCGTTTGGGTTGCCCTGAGTGATAACAGATAGGTAAGAAACTGGAAAGATGCATAATTATCATTCAGCTGTGCTCAAGCTCATGATCCCACATATAACTGCTAAATAAATCTACCTCGATAAACATGTCGAAAGGTCCATACATTATCATGCAAGTCTCTAGCGACAAGTTCTTGAGCAGGTGGTTGCAGTGAGTAATCCTGATTACAAACAAGCAGTCTGTCACACATAAGATATAGAAACAACAACTAGAACCTTTAAATAAGAAAAGAATTAGAAGATCTTACAAGAGGAGGGAATATTTTCTCTGCGGCACGCCGAGGTACAGAAAAACCTCCATGGGTGCTTGTATCACTTGCAGTCAAGGTCTTGCAAAAGAATTCTGGTTGTGGTTTATTTGCTTTCATAGATAAATCTGACCTCAATAATGCCTCCTTGTCAAACTGCATGCAAAAAGGTTTACACTTACTGAGCTTTTCATTCAAAACAGGCTATACTAGAAAATCTTACAGTGATAGAGGACCAACCTCACACCATCCTCAACCCCCCAAAAAGGAGAGAACACAAAAATCAAACACAAAAATTACTATTGAAAATATGAAGGAAGACATACTGAAGGAACTGGTTGCAGTGTCAATTGGGCATACACTTCATCTGTTTCTGGATCAGCCTAAATAACAAAGAAAAAAAAACTATCATTTTCGTGAAACAGCAAATATACTAACATGGAACTTTTTATTAAGAAAAGTCAATTATTGACATACATGCAGGGTAACATTGTGAAGAAGACAAATTAACTTTGATGGAAGGTTTGGATAGTTCGGAACTTGCGCTTCTACATCTTTCTTGATAGATGCTGCAACCTGAAAATACCAATGCAGTAGTGAACAACAAACAGTCAGGAGAGTTGACAGATGACTCTACAGATTGGGAACCAATCTTTTATAGTGATAAGCATATGGCTTGGGCAAAGTGATTCAGTTCTAGAACTGATAACTCAGCAAGCATTTACTCAATAGAAAAAGAAGACGGCTGGTTAACTCTAAAATCTCCACAAAAATGGGCATATAACTTATAAGTGACAGATTTTACTCTTTGGTTTAGCAATTCAAGCAGAACATAAAACGACACTCACTTTAATAACACCCCAGCTAACAAGCATGACTGTAACGTCTTCTTTCAGCCGTACTATACTTGGTTCTGCTCTAGTTATACTCAAAATTTACAGACCCACCTTCCACCACCTAAAAGGATTGTCTACAAGTTTTTGTTATGGGAAGACATTAATACAGTTACCAGCATTGCTCATCGAACAAAAAAGGCAAGTAGTTTAACATGCCACAGATATTCCACCTACTTACAAGCCACCAAAAAAGGATTACGTTCCATACTAGCAATAAGGAGCTCCCTTTTCTAACCCCATTAGGCAAAATAAAGAAAAAATGCAACCATTTTGGCGCGCGCACTACAGCAAAAATTATGTAAACCACAAATTACTATCGGAAAATAGACCCGGAAGATACAACGCATACCACTAGTAAAATCAACGTAATAACCAGGATGTTAACCATACATGTCAGTGATTAGGCTACACCCTGCAGTAAACCAGCCAAATGACAAAATAAGGTGAAAATACACCATACTGGCTCATGTTAGCGAACAGCCACAAAGATGTATATACAGCGATACACACAACCTGCAAGAAAGGTAAAAAGGGTAAATGACTGACCTGTTCACTATGACCTTGAGGGAAGTAGACGACGTGAGTCCCAGCTACCGGCAAGTTGACCAGAGGCCCGGCACAAGCTTGCCATAGCTCTGGATTTATGCTCTTCTTCTCGCCTGCTAGCAGAAACCCATCACCATTTAATTCATAGCAGTTCATTAGTTATATAGTAGTGTTTGTTTTTCAAGATATCAAGGATTCAAATTGTTTACACTGATAATATAAATTCCTTTTCAACTCAATATAGTCTATCACGGTTGCAGCTGGTAAGTTACGAATCCAGACTTCCTAAATGCAGCTACTTGTAAATGTTAAATAGTTTCTAATTTATCTGATAGTATAACAAATATTATCCGTGTATGCAACTTGAACCTGAAAATCACACCCCCCCCCCCAAACGCACACACACCTTACAAAACACCTTCAATAGGAGAAAAAGTGGATTGAAAAAGGACAGCCTTTCTCATTCTAGCTAAGCTGAAAAAAGGCAAAGTTTTGGGTTGTTTACAAAAATAGCCGGCCGGGTTTACTGTTTATATCTCCTAGCTGGTATACATAGATTATGAACTGATTATACACCGCTATACACATATTATACATCCGTCGGCTATTTAAGTTAATTTCTAAAGTTTTTGTTTCTCTCTTAGTATCATATTTTCCTGGAAAATCTACTGAAGAAAAAAATATCCAATTTGACTAGTCATAACTTTCTTGTAATTGGATTAAAAAGATAGGAGAAATGAGAATAAAACATAAAGATAAATTATTTTTTCCCGGAAAAAGACATGAACCAAAAAGAAAAGCTTGTCCTTTTCTCTCCTCTTAGTACTATCATATTTTCCTGGAAGATCTATTGAAGAAAAATATCCACTTTGCCAGCACGTGCTAAGAAACCAATTGGGTGGTGGTGTTGTTGGGGGGGGGGGGGGTGCTACTCATAACTTTCTAGTGATTGCAGAAAATGTCGTATTTTCCCGGAAAATTCAACCAATAGGAAAAGCTTGTAACTTTAAAATAACAATCCGGCGCACAAAGCATCCCGCAATCATGCAGGGTCCGGCTTGTATGCGTCCTTGCTTTATACCAGAGAAGGTATACTATTCTATACTAGAGCATATATAAAAGAGATAGATACTAACATTCAGCATTGCCCGAAGCTGACTGAGTTCCAGCACTGTTTGCTGGATTCTTCATTCTTGGTACTCTTTCTTGCCAGCTGAAATGAGTACCCTCAGCTGGGACAAACTCAATAATGGATCAAATAGAAAAGCTTCTTATTCCTTTACATCCCTCCCTGAGCTCAACAAGCGGAGTACGCAAACCTTACTCCTGCCTTGTGTGGTAGCGAGGCTGTTCCGATAGACCCTCGGCTCAAGAAAAACAGTTTTGAAAGCAAATTTAGCTAAGACGAAAATACTGAAGAAAAGAAAAGTACTGAGAGTAAGAATAATCAAGATAACCAAAGTAAAAGAAACAACGGGTGGACGGAAGATGAATATTCCGGCGAAAAGGGTGGCCGGAAAAAGAGGAAGAAAGTTTAAATGTAAGAAAAAGGGAAGAGACAAAGAAGCTTTGGAAAAAGAGGGGATGTTGAAGAATAGAGAGACCAAATGCTGCTCTTTTGCTTTTTAAATTGCCCCCTTTTCTACACTACACCTCCCTGACACACTAACACAAATACATTACACACTCTTCTTCTTAATACAAACCAACCTTTTTTTACTTTGTCCATCATGTCTTTGTTTATTATTCTACTCGCACTGTTTTTTAATGTCCCTCTCTATCCCTGTTTTTAAGGTGGCCTCATAAAGTTTGACCATTGAGGTGAAAGAATGGGCAACTACTGCTGCTATCACTATTTTTCAGTTTGGTGCACCAAGTATTCTGTATTATATAGATTCAGGAATGATCCCACTCCAGAGCAATGTAATTTATTTTTAATTTTCTTGGGACGAGAAAATACAATCACAAAAGTGACTCACATTCGAGTTCAAAAGTGAAATTATCTTTGGTACAAGTGTTTTAGATATGTTAGATAAGTTGTTCCGCATCAATGTGAGTTAGTCTTTGGAATAGAGTTAGGGTCAAACCCATAAGTGTTCAATTATAATTTTATGTTTATGAGATCGAATCTGGATTACTCAGTGAACTTAAAAGAAAAAAATGTGTATGTCTTGGTCTACCTCATATGCCTATTGAAGAAAACTAAAAGAAAAGAGTAGTAAAGGATAGTACTAGCTGAAAAGGATGTTTGTGTCCTTTTCACATTTGTAAGGATGAGAAATAAGAAAGTTAACATTACATCTATCTATCAACATGTTAATCTTTTTAACATGCGACTGCAAGTCGCATTTTGTTTATATATATTGTTGAAAAGGTTTAAAAAAACACCTTTGACGTTGGTAGAACAATTAATAAGGCATGCAGTTACCAATCCAATAATGCATTCTTCAAAAGTTTCTATTCCAAGTTGGTACATAATTATTATGCATAGTAAATCCAGAGTCGGCACTCAAATTTACTCCCCGAGACATTTGGAGAATTTCAACTGGAAATTATGCACTTGAAGCTTGAACTTTTGTGGGCCGTAGACCATCACTATCACTTCTATTCTCACACTGTTAGTACTATCTTTCTTAAATTTGGTATCCTGCTAAATTCCATCACACAACTATATTACTCTATTTGTTTAAATTGATTTGGACCTTTTTTTTTTTAATTCGTTAAAAAAAATGAACATTTTCTAACTTTAGAAATAATTTCATTTCAATTTTATCACTGTATCCTTATTAGAATAATTTATAGTCACATAAATACCAATGACTTATTTTAGATTACAAGTTTCAAAAGTCTTCCTTACTTAATGAAATTTTGTGTCAATTCAAACATGTTCATATAAATTGAAACGAATGAAGTATTATGTAGAAAATGAGGAAACAATAAAGTACAAATAAGGGATGACGACGTATCTCATTGTCATTTTATATAAAATTCTCTCGTTCCTCAACCCAAAACAAAGCACAAAAGAATAAAAAAATAAATCATCTTCTTATTTTTCGTTGGTTTCTATTTATCGAAATTCTTTCTGTACTAAATCAAAACTATTTCAAACTTTTGAGTTCTTAGGGGTCGTTTGGTTGGCGGGATTAAAAATAAAGAATATCCTATAAATATGGGATTAAATTTATCTCGGGATTATAATCCCGGGATTAACAATCACACACCTTCTATGGGATAAGATAGTTCCATATTTGTGGTATAAAATCTATCATGGGTTAGTTAATCCCACTAATCAAACGTGGAATAACTGTAATTTCAAAGTTAATCCCGGAATTATTAATCCAATCCCGCTAACCAAACGACCCTTAATACTCTCCCAAGGAAAAACTCTGGAGAAAACTCGAAATTTTATTGGGGGTCCATTTGGATGGCAACATTTTTGGAACAATTGATATACTGAAGTAACACTGGTTTCCTGGAACTAGCCAATTGCAAATATTTGCTAGTGTTTAGGATTCCACATGTTGTGACGTCACAACTCACAAAACCAAGTATATTCTATGCTACTTATAATTACCAGCACTTGATAAATTGTCATAATGTACCAACACTCATAAATATTTTTGTACCACAAATTTTAGTTTAATAAAGGTAGTAAAACTTAGTTGATTCAACAATATGCACTACCTTAAGCTTATATTTTAGTGGACCCCTTATCTAACATGATGTCGGATAAAGTTCAAATCATGACAAAATATTTGTCATGTGAGACATGTTCACTAATTAGTTGGCATGCGCACTACTAGAAGAAAAGAAATAAAATCTTTCATTACCTATCTACTACAACAGTAACATAGGTGTTACCCCTATCTTGAGTAAGACAGTTATATAAATAAATATTATATTTTATATAAAAATATCAATACTATCTTATTTTCAAAATATAGTAATACTTTTCTTAATACATAGTAAATATATATAAAAAAGTGATAAAATTCTAGATACCCCTCCTTTCATGCCACCCCTAGCCACCGTCCTAAAACTTCCACCATAAGGAAGCCGCCTCTGATTGCCGAAAAATTCTTTTAATATTTTTTTTGTAATTTTTTTATGTGTTGTATATTTTTGTTGTATGCAAAATGATACACTGTATATACAATAAAAATACAGTAGGCATACACCAAATGCGGTTACGGTATGTTTATATATTCTTTGTATGGTTAGTGTACGTATGTTCATATACAACATATACAATGAATAAACAAACATACATTTTATATTTTTATTGTATGTAAAGTGTATTTTCATTGTATGTCCTCTAACATAGACCGGACATACTATGGGTAAACCTGTGGCATACACTGTGGCATGCAGTTTCTTCGCCTTAAACTACTATCAACAACCATTGTAGCAACGGAAAACACCAAAAAAAAGGTTAGATATGCCGGCGCCAGAAAAGAAGCAGCTCCACCGATGCGAGGGGGACCGGATCTGGAGATAAAGTCAGACTTGTGTCAACGGCCGATGACGGAGCCGCCGGAGCTCTGTAGTCGGCCTTAACAACAACAACAGAAACACAGCAGAATGGGATTTCCTGAACAACAGCAGTGTTGCCGTCGCCGGCGATGACGGGCGATATGGGAGGTGACGCCGGCGACAATGGCAGGGGCGTGGTCACCAACGACGGGGAGGGGCAGCAACAGTGGCCGAAGAAACAGTGGATGGGGAAAGAGAAGAGAGAGAAGATGGAGAAGGAGAGCTAGGGTTAAATGTTGCTTTGTTTGTAAAAAGAGAAAATTTTGGTTTTTTTTTTAAAAAAAAAAAAAGGTCTCAACAATGACACAGGATGTAATTTTTCCCAATATCTAGAAATAAAAACTTCTCACCTTTTCTCATTGATCATAATGGGTATTTATACAATTAACAAAGTCCTAAAACCTAAACCTTAATTTAGTGGCTAAGCTACTTATGGGCCAAGCCCAATAGAAAAATCTATACTTACCATAATTATAATTTATTATTTACTTTAATACTATTACATTACCCCCTCAAATTGGGTATTAGGAATCCGGCCAAATTAGTCAAACTATGCTCATTCTAGAGCTTTCATAAAAAACATCTGCTAACTGGGTGTCTGTGGGCACGTGGTCGGAGCGTATCATTCCACAAATAGTCTCATCAACAAAACCTGATTTCTTTTTTGCTCTAAGGGTTGGTCGAACTGATCGCCTCCATTCATCATTATTTTCTCCCGTCAAAATCACTTGAGTGATGATGAGTCCTGGATTGTCGCTTGACGTGATATCATATGAAGATATTATTTTTTTTTTCAACGGTAGCTCCGTGAACTACGGTACCAGTGCCAGCAGGTGCTACAACCATGATCTCACTGATTTAATAGAGAATTTTCACAAAGATAATAGATCAACCGAGACTCTGATGCCATGCTAAATTGAAACAAGGAAAACTATTAGGGTGAAAACTTCCCACATTTTCTCATTGATGGCAATGGATATTTATACAATTTACAAAGGCCAAGTCCAATAGAAAAACCTATACCTAGCATGATTACAATTATTATTTACTTTATATTATTACATTATTAGTTACCGGTCTAATTAATCTTAGTTCTTTGTTATTGATATCTCTATTTTTGAGTGGAAATAGTAGCTCTTACTTATCTCCTCAACTTTTATGGTTTAAGATACGATCCCCTCTCCAAATTTTAAATGTGAATGACAATCGTTTAACATTGAAAATAATACCGCCTCCACCTTTTGAATGGTATATTATCGCCTTGTGCAGTATTTTTCGATAAGAGTTTAAATTGTAATACCAAACTTGAAGTGTTATTTTCTGTTTTCCTTTCTTTTTATTTCCTTGAAAGATTTGTCTAATCTTTTTAGAGAAACTCATATGTTAAGTGAGATAGTGTTCTTGAGTTTGCTTCTGAGATGTAATGTGATTAATTATTCAAATTTTAGTGGAAGGTTTAGTTTTGATAACATGACAATTGACGTTATTGAAACATTTAATTTTGATTGACGGAAAATATTGTCCAAGGGCGTAATCTTCTAATTCAGAAGATGCAGGGGTATCGTTTAATAATCATAAGAAAATTATTGTTCCCAATCAAGATGTGAATACTGCATTGTTTTCCACCCTTAAAAATTAAAGGGGTGATGTGAAATTAAAAGGAAAACACCAAATACCGGAGCCACACCCAGATGCGATATTAACAGCTCTCTCTTCTTTATTTTGGACCTTTTTTGTTTCTTTTTTTTTTAAAAATTAATTTGTAATTTCCTATTGTTTCTCCCTTATATCAAAACAAAATTTCCAGGTTTCACAAACTTTTTTGTTTATTCTATTTTACTTTGTTGATAACATCAAGATCACTAATATTTCAATATGCCAATGCGAGCATTTAAATTGGATGTATATAAATTCAGTGAGCTTTTCACTTTTTGTTCCAAATGGAATGGGCGAATGGCACGTCAGTTATATGGGCTGCTTGTTTTATTTAACAGTATTATTTGAAGAATATTTGTTTAGTCTAACAGTAAGTTACACAAAAGATAGACGAGATGGAATTAATCATATGATACTTTTCTTTGAGTAAATAATTTAGAGTTAGCTAGTTTTAAACCATTAAAATCCATTTTTTTGTGATTCGTGCCTAATCAAATACAATCATATAAATTAATCAAACACCATTATATAGATCGTAACATAGAAAATACAAAAAGGTTGTTTGAGTTGGCTGAAAAATATAATTTTTAATCAGAAGTGCTTAAAAGCATTTTGAATTGCTCAATTAAACAAGCAATTGCGTGTTTGGATGAAACTGCTGAAATTGAAAAAAAAAATTGTTGAACTGTTTAGTGAAAATGTACTTTTTAATGTTAAAATGAATAAAATATCCTTAAAATAAACAAAAGAAAAAGTAAGGATAATTTAGTACATTTATTAGTGAGGATATTAGTAGAATTGAAAAAAATTATAAGGAAATAGTTGGTTAAACTATAACAATTTTTAAGCCAAAAACAAGAAGTAAAGATTATCTCGCTTATAATTTTTAACTTTTTTCTAATTTAAAAGTCAAGTGTTTTTACATAATTTTTAATTAGCCAACGCTTCTATCAACTAAAAATGACATAAAAGCTGGTTTGTCATCCTAGTGATTTGACCAAATGGGAAGGGACTTCAAGCCAGCATGAGCACCTAAGGGGAGTTAATGCTGAACGTGGAACCATCTGCAAGTTTGATTGACGGGTGCTTCTTTTAAAAGAGTATAATGGAATCTGGACGGCGGACGTAATTTCCCCGTAAAGTTGCTTGGTCGGTCATGCTGAGATTCGTGAATAGACTATACCAATTGGGAACTTTCAAAGGAAAAAAATATGGTTCACTTCCCCATTTCTCGTTCAGTAATGCCATCTTCACATTTGTTCAAGTAAACATTTTTATATTTACAACCATACAAGAACTTTTATTTAAAGGTAATGATACACACCATACCATTTTACCGCCTAAAATGCCACACTCGACACGGCCCATATACGAAAACTTCTAAATGCACTTGGGCTTCCAACTCTCACTTCCACTCGTCGAGAGTGGACAATATTTTAATTTTGGCTGAGTTGGCTTTTGGCCCACACGAATTAATTAGGTCTTTTCGAGTTTGCCTTTGGTTGATGGGTCAACCAATACTACACTAGAAAAAAACTATTGTTGTTGTTTGATGGGTCAACCAAGACTTTTTTTGCCACTTTTATTAAAGATAAACAAAATTTATTTTTTAATTTACTCATACTTCTTGTTATATTAATATTTATTGGATACACGATATATGTTGATATTTTAATATTATTTATATTTTACATATTATATATTTAATATTTAATCACTTAATATTTTAACATATGTAATTAATATTTTATATATTAACATTTATTAATACACGATATATGTATGGCATTTAATATTTATTTTATATATTACTATTTATTAGATATACGATATATGTATGACACACACACACACACACACACACACACATATATTTTAAATTCCTAAAATAACGTTAACAAATATGAGATCAGCATTAACTAAATTCTTAAATTAAAGAATAAAAATACAATGTTTATTAATTTATAAAATGAGTGAATTAATTATAAATTACTTAATGGCTAGAGAAAGAAAGAGAGTGAAAAGTGGGGCTAGGAAAAGTAAATTTGAAAAGTCGGACATCTTTTCTAAGGTTGTATTAAATTTGAATTTGGTCTGAAAATATTATAAAAAAAATCATATTTGATTAAATATAATAGAAATATATTTTATTAACCAATACCAGATTATGCATGAATTAAAAAAAGGAAATAAATTTGTTATGGAACTATTATATATAAGAAAATATATTATCAAGAATATATACATATGTGATATAACTAACCAAACCATTATTTGAATATGCTTTGTGTAAGGTCATAAAAAGCAGGAGTAGGAGAAATTGTTAGCATCTTTCCACTCTTTGTATTCATATTCAGAATAACATTTGATTGTACCATCAACCAAAGTCATTTTAGCCCCTACTTTCCGAGTTTGCCTTTGGTTGATGGATCGACTAATATTACACTACAAAAAAAACTATTGTTGTTGTTTGATGGGTCAACCAAGACCTTTTTTCCCACTTTTATTAAAGATAAACAAAAATTATTTTTTAATTCACTCATAATTTTTGTTATATTAATATTTATTAGATACACGATATATGTATGGTATTTTAATATTATTTATATATTACATATTGTATATTTAATATTTAATCACTTAATATTTTAATATATGTATGTAATATTGTAATTAATATATTTAACAGCATGGGGGTAACAGGAAATTTTTACTGGTGACACAACCCTGGCAAGGAGTGGCTGAACCAAAAATTAGGTTCAACAACAGCCCTAAGCGCCATCCTCGGCTAAGCGGGCAAACAACAGAACCTTGGTTCTGGCATTCAACCTTCCGCCTGGGTTGTCTATCAAACCATACCTTTAACACCACCACCTGCTGAGATTCTAATCATAATCTGTTATTAGAATCATTTTACCTCAGTAGCCTAGTGTGACAGAGCTCAATACTTAAAAATTTAGCCTATCATTTAGGCCAGATACAAACTTAAAATTATAAGTAAACAAAATAAAAGAATAATTATGAATACCTTAGTTTGCGCTCAGGCAATAGAGAATTTTTATAAACTGAAAGATTTTTACAACGGGGAGATTTACAATGAGAGTGGGGGTGTATTCTGCCCTCTCTACTCAAACTCCTACGCTATTTATAGAAAAATTTCAAAGAATAAAACAACAACTAATATGGCCCAAATTTTACAAGTGGCCGGCTAAAATAAAAGAAAGGAAATGGCCGACAAATGGCCAATAATGTGCGCATCTTTATCAAAGCTGCTTTATAAAAGGTACTTTATGAAAGTTGAGGGAATCTTCAATAATGCATCCGCGTCAGATCTTATCTTTCCCTTTGGTGCTTTGTAATATAGAAGTTTCTTCTTTATCCACCTGTGTTATGATATTCGTGATATAATAATTTATGTCGTCCTCTGTAACTGGTTGGGACTCTCCTGGTAGACAATATTCCCCTTCATCTTCTGTATTATTTGCAGAAGCCATGGATGTGTCTGAAGGAATTTCAACTTCAAGATTTTTCATTAAATCTTTTTTAACCTCTTCAAAATAAGAAGTTAAAATTTCTTCTTTTGTCATTAGTCCCTTCTTCATCTTAATTTTATGAATAATATGTTGATAAGGACTTGAGATATTGGTTTGCTTCATATGGTCCGCCTGATTATATTCTTCCAGTGATTGTTTTATCTTATTAATCGTGTCCTGGCATTGGATAATTCCATCAGCCGTCTTTTGGAGCATTTTCTTCCAAAACCTTGTATAAAAGGTCCTGTATAAAGCAGGAATATTATGTGGAGTATAATCCACTTCGACATTCCATTTCATTATCCATGGAATTGAATATTCAATAAAGAAATTCATATAAGAACTTCCTTCAATGAGAGTATTACTTTTTTGTAGTTCTTGGATTTTTGGAGATACCTCCAACCAGTCAGTATATAAACTGAGTAGTGGTTCCGGCAATATCTTGACGGTAGGACCATAGGTGATCCACCACTGAGAAAACCAATTTGGTATATTACTCTGTCTATAAACATCTGAGCATATCTTTATAAACCAAGAATGTTTCTTATTATCATTTTCATATAACAAAGCTTTATAAAAGCTTTCAACATAATCCCAGTAATTATATTTTACTGGAACCTTCCCTTCCGGATGAGTATAACTCTTTTCAGTTAAGGTGCTTAAACCCCATTCTTCTGCTGATATAACCCGTTTAATTATAATTTTAGAAAAGTTATAAACTTTCCTTGTATTGGCTGGGTAAAAGTGCAATATTTCGCATGATTCAGTAGTTGAGAGTATCATCTCATAGTGAGCTCTGTACTTATAAGTACTGCTTGCGTATGACGCATTATTCAAATATCTTGCCATTAATTTCCATGGCTCATTCTTCCACTGAAGGTCTCTGTTTTTAAGAAATAATATTAACTCCTTGTAATCTGTCTTCATATAAGACTGGATATTTTCATTATCATCTTCTATTATAACAGAAGAGTATGATTCAGGCATATCTTCCTTTTGCTTCCCTTGTGAATTTTTCCATTCAAGGAATTGTTGGTACTGAAGATATGAAACAGTATTATCACTTTTATCATTTGATGACGACGATCCTGTCAGATCCTCGGCTATAAGCCTCTGTTTACCCATTTGGGCTATTACAGCACCTCTACCAGTGCCTCTTCCTCTGTTTCCCCTTCCTCTATTAGAGGTCGGGTTACCTCGGGCCAAATGCATACCCTGCATATAATGGAGCATCAATTTGTTAGGCTAAATATATCGGATAATTTTCCAATACATTACGGATTCCTATAATATCCGCCGTAATTTCTTTCATTCTGGCCATAGCTCTTTGCAAGATACTAGCAATATGATCTGTTTCATCTTTATTAAAGTAATTGGCGTGTAATAACAAATCTTTGGATTCATCCATCAATTTTTTTAATCTATTCTGCGTTACGCGCAAATCCCAATATAATGCATGCATCTGCCTGGGTAAGAGTTGATTTTGACAGTAGGGACAATAATAGAGCATATTATCTCGTTTACACATTCTAAATAACCTGCACAATAAAATAATGAATATGATCATTAACTAGCTAAATATTCTCTAGTTAAAAAATCAGGAAGACTATTATCTTCTCCTTTTTTATATTGTATTTCAAAATCAAATGGGGCCAATAATGCCTGCCATCTTGCAAACATTTGTTTAGAAACATCGTGTTTACAATCTTTATTAAACATAAATTTAGCTGATTGGCAATCAGTCTTTATAATAAACTTTTGGTTATATAAATCACCTTGAAATTTTAAAACACATTTTACTATAGCAAGAATTTCTTTTGCTATAGTTGCATAATTTTTCTGGCTATTATTCCATTTACCAGAATGGAATTGAACTAGATATTCAATTTTATCTTCTGTAGAGTATTGCTTTAAAATACCTCCATACCCAATATCAGATGCATCAGTTTCTATTATCTTTGGCCAAGTAGGATTAGCCAATGTAAGGCAAGGAAGATTTGTTACTCTTTCCTTGATTTTCTGGACTGTTTTGGTATGAGCCTCAGTCCATGGCTTCGGAATCTTCTTTAATCTATCATATAAAATAGCTGTATCTTTAGCAAGATTCTCATAAAATGGAGCAATATAATTTAAACTCCCTAGAAATCTCTGTAATTGAGTTTTATCTGTTATAATATCAGGAAATTTAGAAGCAAATTCAATACTTCTATTAATAGGTATAATCTTTCCTTTTTCAATATTATGACCAAGGAATCTTATCTTTGTTTGAAACAAAAATATTTTTGGTTTAGATATAACTAAACCATTTTGTATAATAATTTTCTTGAATAATTCAAGATGTTTAAAATGCATTTCAATAGTATTTGAAAATACTAATATATCGTCAATATAAACGATAATAAAATTACTATAAGGAATGAATATATCATTCATGATTTTCTGAAATTCAGAAGGAGCATTTTCCAATCCAAATGGCATCACATTCCATTCGAACTGTCCTATTGGGACATTAAAAGCAGTTTTATACCTGTCAGCTTCAGCTATTTGAATCTGCCAGTATCCTGATTTCAAATCAAATTTAGAAAATATAATAGCATTATGAAGTCTATCCAATAAATCCTTTTTATTAGGAATAGGATATCTAATCCATTTCAAAACTTTATTCAAAGGTTTATAGTTTATGACTAACCTTGGAACTCCTCTTTCTTGTTCAGCATGTTTATTAACATAAAAAGCTGTACAAGACCATGGGGATTTTGAAGATCGAATAAGACCTTTATGTAATAAAGAATCTATTTCCTTTTTACATAATTCCAAATATTCTGAATTCATTTGGCAAGGTCTTGCCTTAGTAGGAATACTATTAGTTTCAGAAAACTCTTCCTCATATGGAAGTGTAACTACATGCTTTTTCCTATTCCAAAAAGCATTTGGATGTTCACTACAAATTTGTAATGAAAACTGATTTATCATAAAATCAATTTTTTCTCTCAATTTAGGATTTTTTAAAATCTCATCGATATTTAAAGTATAAATTTCCTGTTTAAGAAAATTGATATGCTGACTTTTCTTAGCTAGCATATCTTTCAACTGGTTTAAAACTCTAGTAATAGGTTCAGTTATAAACTGAAAAATAATTGGTTTTCCTTGAAAAGTTCCTATTATCCCTTCTTTATCAATCCTAGTAATAGGAAATATTTTTTGTAAAAAGGGTGTTCCTAGTATAACTTGGTTAGACATATTTTTTATTAAAACAAAGCTTTGAGGTATACATACCTTATTTGTGCATATAGAAGCTGTTGGCAATTTGTACTCAATCTGCATTTTCTCACCATTAGCAGACCTTAAACTATGAGTAGTCTTATGAAAATATCGTGAAGGAATTAATCCTTCTTGAACACAATTTAAATCTGCTCCACTATCAACAAGAGCTATAAATTCTTTTTTGAAATTATAATCAATAAGAAGAGTAATTTTTATAAAAAACTTTTGAGAAGTAAATACTTCTAGGGTAGTTAAAAACTCTTCATTCATATCGCTAAAAATATTATCAAGATTTTCAGAATTAGAAGGGGTAGTGGTTTCATCCTTTTCTTTACCTTTTCCTTCAATTCTAGAAATCCTTTGATTAATATCCTATTTTCTTTCTTGAGATTATAAATCTCTTTTTTGAGGTTATAAACATCTTTTTTCAAATCCTGAGACGTAGTAGGTGAACTACTATGACTCATTTTTCTTTGTTCTAGAAGTCTTTTAACTTCTTTCATGGTGTATGGAGTATTATCCATAGGGGCATAGAAACCCTTTTCCAATCCTTCGGATTCCTTCTGTTCGAAATTTCCTTTGATCTGATCGATAAGTTTAGATCTAACTTCGGAATCCTGTACCATCTTCAATAATTCTATTAAATTATCATTATCCAAAGTGTTAAGACTAAATTGAGAAAATAAATTATAAAATTCATCATTTTCTTCATTATCACAAGGTTGTCCAATCTTGCAAGGATCACATTCATCCTCAGAACTAGTGATTATATCACTTTCATCCTGGAAGACTTTATTTAGTTCTTCCTTGGTAGGGATATTTTCCTCACCTGGATCCGATATTTCTGGTTCAGAATTTAATAAGATCTTGCATAAAGAATCCTTCAGATCTTCATCTATATTAAGAGCTTTGATTCTCTCTTTGACCTTGCAGTCTTTATATCGATGACCAAACCTTCCACATTTCCAACAATTTAGTGGATTCTTGGCTTTGGCTTTAATGTCATCCTTTCGCTCTTTAAAAGCCTTTTTTCTTCTAGTACGCTTTTCTGTGCGTCTCTCCGAATATCTTTGTCTCCATTCCTGGTAATCATGTTTCTTACCAGTCTTGCTTCTATGAAGCTTATGAGACTTTGATTTGGTTCGGGTTCGTGGATCATCCATGCCGAATTGACCACAAAATTCACCCAACTGTTGTCTTTCATTAAGACGATGGCGTTTAAGCTCCTGATTAAGCTTGATTTCATTACATAACGCCAACCCTTCTTGGATACATATTCCAACCAAACTTCCATAAGTATGGTCATCATAATTAATATTGACTCCTCCTTGCCTAAGAACTTTTTTAACTCTTTCTGCAAAGAGGTTAGGAAGTCCATCTATAAATTTAGATTTCCAATGAGTGCTATTACACTCTGGTAACTCCATGACTCTACAAAGAAATGTATCTTTATAAAGTCTAAATGAAGTTAAAGTCTTACATCTCATATTCTGTAAGAGGGTTCGAATAGTCTCACTATTATCAGACCATCTTCCTGAAAAGTGTTCAATTATATTAACAACCAAAAAATAAACAGCATTAGCATTATCAGCTATAGAAGTTCCTGGTTCACTTTTAACTGCATTCAAAATTTCATTTCGCTGGTCAACAGTGAGGTAATTATCCCACCACCCTTTTAATTGACCAGTAAAACCCGAGATAATCATATTGGCAACAGTTTTATCACTATTACCATTAGTCTTGCAAATCGTGCTATACATCATCATTCTATGTATAACTACATACATTTGCCTATTGGTAAGGCCATCAATATTCCATTCATATATCTGCTTACCGCTGAAACTATTCGGAGCATACATATCATCCTGCTCTTCGAATAGAACATCCTGAGGAGTAGGCCTAGGATAGTAAAACATCCTTTGCCTTGGTTTATCAGCAAATTTCGAACTATAAGAAGACTTTAATTTATTAATTTGATCATAAGTTAGTTTTGGAAAATCACCTTCAAAAACTTCATTTTCAGAAAATGCATTATCACTTTCCTCCGTATTAATTAGAGGCTTTAGTGATAACTCTTTAAATTTCTCATTTAAAAACTTTTTGATATTATATGCATCAGGTTTTAATTTAAAATCTTCAACATCAGGAGGAGGCTGAATAGTTGGAATGGCTACTCGAGGTGGCTTTTCCAATTTTTCTTTTCCTGATGTGCTAGCAGTATTACTGCTTATTATAGAACATAATTTATCTACCTTATCATGTAAAGATACAATATGCTCACCCAATACATGAACATAAATATTAGTATAGTTATGCTGTTTTAACATAATATTAATATGTTTAACAGTAACTTGTAAGGTATTATCCTCTATCATCGCAGAAAAAGCTGCAAAATCCATCATTTTTCCCTCCTTCTTTATTTTAAAAGGTTGCTGTGGAGGTAATACAGCGTCAATGATTTTACCATTTAACAACTCGAATTGTCTTTCCAAAACAGCAATATAATTTGCCACATATTTTCCCATAAACCATGGGATAAAAGATATAGTTTTGTTGACTTTCTCAAGATCTTTATAAAATTCTTTTTGAAAATCATTTTGTTCAGTTCTATTAAAACTTTTGAAAAACCATCTTCTAAAAAGTTCCCATCTGGGTTTATAAAAATCCTCAGATATTTTCTTTCTTGCGGGTGATCCCCGACTAAAATCAATTGTGGATGTAAAATCTATTAAATATTTTCACCAAAATCCATTTCAGATGCAGTTATATCCGCATCGTCAATCTGTTGTTCTCTTATAGGAGCAACAGGAGTGACAATATTATTTTTATCAATTTTTAAAGTATGATACCTAGGGGCTTCCTCCCTTATCTGAGAAGTAGAAGCTCTAGAAGGAGTTTGAACAATATAATCAATTGGAGAAATATGAGAATGATATAAAGAATTAGATCTAGACAAGCTTTGAAGACTAGATCCCTCAGATCTCATATCCATCCTGCTCATAACATCGTTAGATCCAAATTTGATCTTTACATTACCTTCTGGAGTTTGCTCAATTCCAGTCAAATGTATATTTTTAAAATCTTTTGGCGTGGCTGCTTCCTCCATGACCCACTCTTTGGGGAAATCTATCTCATCCCACTTGATAGGTCTTCTGGTAGAGACTTTAGTCTTACCAAAATTAGTTTCTATTAAAATAGTTTCATTTTTAAAATCCATAATTTTACACATAGGATTTAGGGTATATAATGGCTTGTAATAAATCCTGTAACAAATACATATAACTTCCGTATTAGGCATATAATCATAACCATGTAATTTCACATTTAAAACTAAAGCTTTTAAAGCATTTTCATCCGACAATGATAGCTGTAAATTCGGATAAGCATTAAAATATACTGGGCCATAGGCCAAACTTGATTGAACGATCCCTATAAGGGACTTCTTCCAGTTATGATTTCTACCATCCCTGAGAGCAGCTATGAAACTTTCAGGTAAACCTCTCAGAGTTAAAGGCTTAAAAGCAACTTGAATTAATCCAATATGAATAAATCTATGAGTATGCATGTATGGCATTAAATCATGCTCAGACAATAAATTAAAAGTAGCATGATCACTATCAATTGTGATAGTCTCTTCAGTGGTTTTAACTACCTGTTTCAAACCTAATTTTTCAAAGGTTCCAAGTTGATATATTAACTTAGGTTGAACCTTAGGAATAGTCCATTTATTAAGTAAATCCAAATGTTGTGGCATATCGTATTCCTCTTTTCTACTGTTTTTAACAGTAGATTTGTTTCTAACGATATTCATTAGAACGATAAGTATTGAACTCATCACCTATTGCTACTGTGCAAACTGGCTCTGATACCAAATTTATGACGGATCTTTAACAGCATGGGGGTAACAGGAAATTTTTACTGGTGACACAACCCTGGCAAGGAGTGGCTGAACCCAAAATTAGGTTCAACAACAGCCCTAAGCGCCATCCTCGGCTAAGGGGGCAAACAACAGAACCTTGGTTCTGGCATTCAACCTTCCGCCTGGGTTGTCTATCAAACCATACCTTTAACACCACCACCTGCTGAGATTCTAATCATAATCTGTTATTAGAATCATTTTACCTCAGTAGCCTAGTATGACAGAGCTCAATACTTAAAAATTTAGCCTATCATTTAGGCCAGATACAAACTTAAAATTATAAGTAAACAAAATAAAAGAATAATTATGAATACCTTAGTTTGCGCTCAGGCAATAGAGAATTTTTATAAACTGAAAGATTTTTACAACGGGGAGATTTACAATGAGAGTGGGGGTGTATTCTGCCCTCTCTACTCAAACTCCTACGCTATTTATAGAAAAATTTCAAAGAATAAAACAACAACTAATATGGCCCAAACTTTACAAGTGGCCGGCTAAAATAAAAGAAAGGAAATGGCCGACAAATGGCCAATAATGTGCGCATCTTTATCAAAGCTGCTTTATAAAAGGTACTTTATGAAAGTTGAGGGAATCTTCAATAATGCATCCGCGTCAGATCTTATCTTTCCCTTTGGTGCTTTGTAATATAGAAGATTCTTCTTTATCCACCTGTGTTATG
The DNA here is from genome assembly GCA_029990575.1 of Petunia axillaris subsp. axillaris. Lineage (NCBI taxonomy): Eukaryota > Viridiplantae > Streptophyta > Magnoliopsida > Solanales > Solanaceae > Petunia > Petunia axillaris. The sequence continues at coordinate 1,069,431 of JARKNS010000001.1, read as the reverse complement.
ATATTCGTGATATAATCATTTATGTCGTCCTCTGTAACTGGTTGGGACTCTCCTGGTAGACAATATTCCCCTTCATCTTCTGTATTATTTGCAGAAGCCATGGATGTGTCTGAAGGAATTTCAACTTCAAGATTTTTCATTAAATCTTTTTTAACCTCTTCAAAATAAGAAGTTAAAATTTCTTCTTTTGTCATTAGTCCCTTCTTCATCTTAATTTTATAAATAATATGTTGATAAGGACTTGAGATATTGGTTTGCTTCATATGGTCCGCCTGATTATATTCTTCCAGTGATTGTTTTATCTTATTAATCGTGTCCTGGCATTGGATACTTCCATCAGCCGTCTTTTGGAGCATTTTCTTCCAAAACCTTGTATAAAAGGTCCTGTATAAAGCAGGAATATTATGTGGAGTATAATCCACTTCGACATTCCATTTCATTATCCATGGAATTGAATATTCAATAAAGAAATTCATATAAGAACTTCCTTCAATGAGAGTATTACTTTTTTGTAGTTCTTGGATTTTTGGAGATACCTCCAACCAGTCAGTATATAAACTGAGTAGTGGTTCTGGCAATATCTTGACGGTAGGACCATAGGTGATCCACCACTGAGAAAACCAATTTGGTATATTACTCTGTCTATAAACATCTGAGCATATCTTTATAAACCAAGAGTGTTTCTTATTATCATTTTCATATAACAAAGCTTTATAAAAGCTTTCAACATAATCCCAGTAATTATATTTTACTGGAACCTTCCCTTCCGGATGAGTATAACTCTTTTCAGTTAAGGTGCTTAAACCCCATTCTTCTGCTGATATAACCCGTTTAATTATAATTTTAGAAAAGTTATAAACTTTCCTTGTATTGGCTGGGTAAAAGTGCAATATTTCGCATGATTCAGTAGTTGAGAGTATCATCTCATAGTGAGCTCTGTACTTATAAGTACTGCTTGCGTATGACGCATTATTCAAATATCTTGCCATTAACTTCCATGGCTCATTCTTCCACTGAAGGTCTCTGTTTTTAAGAAATAATATTAACTCCTTGTAATCTGTCTTCATATAAGACTGGATATTTTCATTATCATCTTCTATTATAACAGAAGAGTATGATTCAGGCATATCTTCCTTTTGCTTCCCTTGTGAATTTTTCCATTCAAGGAATTGTTGGTACTGAAGATATGAAACAGTATTATCACTTTTATCATTTGATGACGACGATCCTGTCAGATCCTCGGCTATAAGCCTCTGTTTACCCATTTGGGCTATTACAGCACCTCTACCAGTGCCTCTTCCTCTGTTTCCCCTTCCTCTATTAGAGGTCGGGTTACCTCGGGCCAAATGCATACCCTGCATATAATGGAGCATCAATTTGTTAGGCTAAATATATCGGATAATTTTCCAATACATTACGGATTCCTATAATATCCGCCGTAATTTCTTTCATTCTGGCCATAGCTCTTTGCAAGATACTAGCAATATGATCTGTTTCATCTTTATTAAAGTAATTGGCGTGTAATAACAAATCTTTGGATTCATCCATCAATTTTTTTAATCTATTCTGCGTTACGCGCAAATCCCAATATAATGCATGCATCTGCCTGGGTAAGAGTTGATTTTGACAGTAGGGACAATAATAGAGCATATTATCTCGTTTACACATTCTAAATAACCTGCACAATAAAATAATGAATATGATCATTAACTAGCTAAATATTCTCTAGTTAAAAAATCAGGAAGACTATTATCTTCTCCTTTTTTATATTGTATTTCAAAATCAAATGGGGCCAATAATGCCTGCCATCTTGCAAACATTTGTTTAGAAACATCGTGTTTACAATCTTTATTAAACATAAATTTAGCTGATTGGCAATCAGTCTTTATAATAAACTTTTGGTTATATAAATCACCTTGAAATTTTAAAACACATTTTACTATAGCAAGAATTTCTTTTGCTATAGTTGCATAATTTTTCTGGCTATTATTCCATTTACCAGAATGGAATTGAACTAGATATTCAATTTTATCTTCTAGAGAGTATTGCTTTAAAATACCTCCATACCCAATATCAGATGCATCAGTTTCTATTATCTTTGGCCAAGTAGGATTAGCCAATGTGAGGCAAGGAAGATTTGTTACTCTTTCCTTGATTTTCTGGACTGTTTTGGTATGAGCCTCAGTCCATGGCTTCGGAATCTTCTTTAATCTATCATATAAAATAGCTGTATCTTTAGAAAGATTCTCATAAAATGGAGCAATATAATTTAAACTCCCTAGAAATCTCTGTAATTGAGTTTTATATTTATTTTATATATTAATATTTATTAGATATACGATATATGTATGATATTTTAATATTATTTATTTGATATACAATATATAGGATTTTGCTAACATATTACAAGGTTGTAGTATGTTAGCATTGTATGCATCTTTTAATTTTCCAAAATACCCCCACTATTTGCTGCCATCCAATTAAAATTGAGGACCTTTTTGTCATTCTTTAAAGATCATCTCTACAATTTGTTATGGCAGAAGACATCTCCAACCTGGTTCTCAAATTCTAAAGACTTTTATTTTCAATTGTTTCTTTAATTTAAACTCAAATGAACTGGTAAGAAGTAGATAGACTATCTAGTATTAAATGGACTCTACTGTATGATTTTTCATTACTCAAATTCAACTCACGGCATAAAATTATGAATGACGATCGTGACTGGGTAAGAAATGTACCAAGAATTTTCTATATGAGATAATTCCAAAATCAACAAAATGGAGGCACCAAGAATTTTCCATTAAAAATTGGTTTTAAATGTATTGATATCATTATATAGATCTATTTTTTATCCATTACTATGAGATTTAAATTCTACCACAAATATGAAAACTTAAATTGATCTTACTTAATTGAAAGGAACATGAAGAATTGGAAAAGTTTTGGTGAAATTTAGATTGGGCCTATAAAAGTGAACTTGAAACTAAATGATGAAAAGTCAAGTGTTTCTTTGACTTCATCACTGTAAATGAATTCGTGCAAATTGTTAAATTGTTACTATTCCAGTAAGGAGAAAAAGAAGAAAAACAAAAGAAAGGATGAGAAGATGAGAGGTGTGAAGGTGTATCGACTGAGGATCCTTGAGATTGGTGTCTAATTTTTGTAGGTTAAAGGTTGAATTTAATAGAATGACAAAAAAGTCCTTAATTTTAGTATAATAACAATAAATAGTATGGTATTTTGGAAACTAAAAGATGCATACAATGCTAACATACTACAACCTTGTAGTATGATAGCAATATATATATATATATATATATATATATATATATATATATATATATATATATATATATATATATATATATATATATATATATATATATATATATATATATCTCTAAAATAATGTTAACAAATATGAGATCAACATTAACTAAATTCTTAAATTAAAGGATAAAAATACAATGTTTATTAATTTATAAAATGGGTGAGTTAATTATAAATTACCTAATGGCTAGAGAAAGAAATGGAGTGAAAAGTGGGGCTAGGAGAAGTTGTTAGCGTCTCTGCACTCTTTGTAGTCATACTAGGAAAAACATTTGGTTGCACCATCAACCAAAGCCATTTTGGCCCTACTTCTTGATTTTGCCTTTGGTTGATGAATCAACCAATACTAGACTACAAAAAGAAGCTATCTTAAAGCACGCGCTGAAAAGAACAAAATATAATTTGAGGGTATTTTTGTCATTATACATGTGTGCCACGTCGGGTGTGGCATTTTGGGCGGCGAAATGGTATGGTGTGTTTCTTTTCCGTTTATTTAATCATATTATTTATATGCCTCATGGAAGTCCTAAGGTCAGATAATAAGATTCTTATTAATTAACTCAATCATCAACTACAAATGCTATTAATTAATTAATTAATTAATTTATTTATTTTATTTTTTTTATTTTTCAAGTTGCTATTTAGTTATATGACGTGTATACCCGATGATCTTTATGTCTAGATGTAGGATATTGAGATATTGATAATATAAAACATCAAGGGGTCGTTCGGTTGGGCAATGGAATAAGCTAATCCCTACATTAGATTCAGCTCTATAAGTACATTATTTGGTTGATAATTTGATATTTGTATAAAATCTTGCATAAGTAATGTATTATTTGGTTTGATTTTGCGGATTCTTCATACTAATACATGTATTAAATAATGAAGAAATTTATATATTATTTTATGCGTGATAGAATGTAAAATAATGATGGGGGTATTAATAATACGTGTATTAAAACTCTAAAATGACAAAACTAACTCTCATAAGGGTAGGGTTATTTTTCTATTTTTTTAACAATAAACAAGTATTTAAATTATAATTTATATATAAATTTGTGATATAGCAATGATTCAACAACAAATAATTAATGCATTACAATCTTTATTTTATTTAATCTCCACATAACTAATACCCGCATAACATACTATTAGAAAAGTGTAGATTACATAGGAATTTTACCTGGAGATTTTTTCCATAGAAAATTCCTGCAGTTTTTTCTGCGAAAATCTGAAAATTCCTTAATCCTAATATATTCACCTACGAATAAATTTTTTCCAAGAGACCCGCAGGTAATTTGGTGCCATATAGCACTAGAATATTACTTGGGAATTTACATGGCATACGTATCCGCATGTGAGATACCTATAGGTAAATCTCCAGCTATGCCAACGAGAAAATGAAAAAATTATTTACTAGGCAAATGTCCAGGTAAATCCCTAGGTAATTTTAACTTGGGATTTTGCTGTGGATATTTGATGCAGATTTACTTGTAAATTAGTTTATATAGAGATTTACCTGGGGATATATTACATGTAGATTTACTTGCGGATTATTTCATGCGAATTTTGATGGAGATTTATTTATCTGAAAATTTACTTGGGGACTTGTTACATGTGGATGTACCTGCAGATTATTTCTTACGAATTTTCATGAGGATTTGTTAGTTGGTTCTTGCGAATTTTTATGGGGATTTGTTAGTTGGGAATTTACCCGAAAATTTGTTACATGCAGATTTACCTGCGGATTAGTCCTATGAATTTTGATGGGGATTTGTTTACCTGAAAAATTTCATGGGAATTTGTTATACAAGAATTCATATGAGGATTATTTCTTGTGAATTTAGTCGGCACCCTAAGAAATTTTTTTTATATTATTTTAAAAAAAATTTCCTAATCAATTTGTTTTATTTGAGATAAGAATCTAAACACCAAGAAATGCAGATGAAAATGGTAATGGTTTGGCCAGCACGTCGAGCCAAGTGAGCCCGATTGAAAGCTTACTATATCACCGCGTCCTAATACGAACTGAGCTGAATCTGAAGTGAGCTTGAATGAGCTTTGCTACCATTTGATCGATAATAAACTGAGCTGAGGAGGTTCTCCCAGACAACAAGTTTAAAAGTCTTTTAAACTTGTGATCCACATGTAATAAGTTTAAAAGTCTTTTATACCATCAAATGATGTGGTCACATAAATTAGGATGGGGGAGCATTATTTAATATTTATATGTATTAAAATGATTTAATTTAATTACATTATGTTACTTAAATTATATTTTTTCGTAAATGTTATAAGCGAGACTCAAATACATGGGGATCTTTCACTTTTAGTTTCGAACATTCCCTTTATTAACTTCGAATATTATTAAAGTAACTGCATATTGTGATCATGGTTAGAATTATGGAAATCTTTTTATCAATTACTTAACCATGTCAGTGTATTTAATTCTTATAAAAATGAATGTGGTATTCGAGGTACATTAATGTCTCATTATCCAATATGATATATTAGACCTCTAACTCCTAAAAATTGTGTACTTGAACTTTTTTTTTTTAAAACACCCCAAAAAAAAAAAAAAAAACGTATCTTATGAACGATCTATTAATCATAAAGAAATGTGTTGCTCCCAAACGCACACGCAAGTATATGTGGTCGACAAGTAATAAAGTGATAAATCGAGTATCATTCCCACGAGGACTAGTGTTAATAACTATATTCTAACAAACAATTTCCTAAAACTATCCAATGATCTTTTTCAATGATGGTTGAGATTTTTACTAACTAAATGAAACAATTAAAAGCAAGTAACTAAAGTCAAGTAATAGCGCAAATTCTAGGTTGTTATCAATAAAAGAGAAACGGTCCAGGGTCAGAGCTACGAACAATCCAGTTGAGTTTTCCACTTGATTCTACTTCTTGATTTCCTAGATTGCTAACTAACAGGTTAATTATATTCGTGAAAACCTGTCAATTCTTCACGAGTCTATACAAGCTACTCTAACGCCTATATTTCTATGGAATTAAATCACATGCATGCATTAAAGAACTATGTATTTAGTTAAGCCAGGCGAATAGGTATATGTCTATCCTACCCGCAAATCGATTCCCTGATGCCCAAGTTCACAATCAACCCCTATTCTTTCCTATTTGCATTTACAAGTTCCCTCTGTCGAGTTCAACTTGTAAACTGTAGATAGTGTTCAATTATCGGGCCCTGATAACCAAACAATTAGGCTCAAGAAAGAATAAACAATCCGTCATGGTAAATCAATAGAAAAAATTCAACTTTCATATGTCAACCTTCATGTATTTGCTCTAACCCTAGAGTGATATGTTTAGCTACACATATTCATAATAACAACACAAGAATTCATGGAAGAAATATGAAAGATTGTCATAGATGATGAAAAGGAATTAAACCCTTGGTTCAAAGTGTAAGAACTCCCAAAACTTTAGCTAGAATTTCGACCTTCCCCTAACATAATGAAATAATGAGGTTTTATAGTGTTTACAAAGTGCTAGGATAAGCTAGACCAAAGCCTAATCTAGTTAGAAAAACTTTTATTTCGTCAGCCTCAATGCTTTCGTGGAAGCCACGCTTCCACTATAGCTCCTAACTCCAAAGTTTTCGCTGAAGCCTTGCTTCCACCATAGCTTCCAATGTGTCCATTAACTCCAATTTGATTGTTCTTGTCTCGAATTCATCCGCACCATTCCTAAAATCACAAATACGATAAGTGAGCACAAGAAACACAATTATCACATATAACGAGCGCATAAAGTACCAAAATGTGAGAAGATATTAAGGTAAAATAGGCAAATATTGCCAAACATCACCATCCCACACTTAGACCTTTGCTCGCCCTCGAGTAGCCATCAAAACCAATTCCCCAACTAGATCCCAACACTCGATAGAACAGGTCTACCTATGATTATGGTTGATACCGACCATTAGACAAGTGCATATACATACCATGTGACCTTAACATGCCAAAAATTCACGAAGTTTTAAAACAATAGAACAACCAACTCAAGACATCTCAATCTCAAAAACCGACTCAATGAAACCAAGCTTTCACAAAGTCACACCCATTCACTCAACCAAGAATTCAATAACTTCACCTATCTCGGGCAAACCATGTGCCCTCACCAAATCAAGAGAGTGTCCCAAATATCACACAAAGAATATATTTCAAGAATAAATGAGGGACATAATATAGGAAGAATTCACTCGCTCTCCAAAAAGAAGTTCACGTGCCACACACAATGTACCATAGGCTTGCCCGTAGTGTAGGACTCCACTAATATAAGCTCACTCCAATCGGAATTAACTAGGACTTTACGGATTGTATTATAGGCTAAAGGACGGGTAGGATAAATATGGATAAAATAGTGACTACCTCCCTAAGCACTTTAATACATCACTTTAATTTTCAGCTCAACGCTTCTCAAAAGCGACCAAGCAACCACCCAAAAGTTTCCTTTCAACTTTAAGCATTTTGTAATTTTACTTATTGCACAACACTAGCAAGGATTGAGATTTTTTTTCTTGTTTTCTTTATTTTTGTCTTTTTTTTCTTTTTCTTTCTTTTCAATATTTTTTTCTCAACCTTGCCAATGATTCTCTCCTTTTTTTTTTTCAAAAATGCACCATATTGTTTTCTTTCATCAGTTCCACTCAAAAGCCCCCCAATTTCTCCAACCACAACTCCACAAACAATTAAATATTTCAATTAAAGTACTCTAAGGAGTACGGGTTCAAAAGGAAGATAATAAAGAACAAAAGGGGTAAGGCTTGAAATGTGGGTGCTAACAAAAAGGTCAATAGGCTCAAAAAGGTTTAAGAAAGATAATATTAAAGGGTAGGCTAATCAAGGCTAGAATGGCTTATCAAAAAAACGCTTGTATCATCTCCCGACTAGAGCGAACCTAAGATTTCGCTTTGAACACACACAGGGCAAGTTCTAGACATCAATATGTGGCACGGAACATAAGAAAGGATACCTCAGATCACACATGGCACATAGTTCACTCAAGACGGTTCCATTTCAACTCTCGGTTCTAGCAAACAAGGTGCAACTCTTGAAATTTAAGCAGTAAGGCACAATGGTTCACAAAAGAGTCAAGTAGTTGAACCTAAGCGTCTCAAGAAGGTCATTCAAATTTTTTTAGGCATGCATCACAATTTTAAGACCAAAAGGGATTCACAAATAGCAAATGCTCAAGTCTAAATTCACCGGTATCAAACAAACCAAAGGCATCTAGCATTCTATCAATTTTGCTAAAATACTCTACTAACTAATACTAAACTACTCCTAAAAAAATTAAAATTATCCGGTTCAAAGGTCTACCCATGGAAAAGAACCGAGGCCATAAGAAAAACCACGGGCCGAATGACTGTACCACTAACTAAAATGAAAAATAAAATCTTTTTTGGAATTTTTCATTGGTTTTCTAATTTTTTCATTTTTTATATACTAAAGCAAGACACAAATAAAAATAACGTCAAGTGACAAAAATAAAAATTGCTAAAATTAAATTACTAATGGTACAATCATCCATAACCTCAAAAATTTGGAAAGTCCCCCACCCCACACTTAAAACCAAGCACTGTCCTCAATGCGAACAAAAATAGAGTGCAAGAGTGAAAAGAACTTCCCTGAAGGCCCACCGGCCTAGGTCTCATCATCTGCATTACGAACCCACCAAGCATCCGTAGAGCAAGGGGTACTCAGACTTCCCCCAACATATCGTCATTTTAAGGCATTAAGGGGTGCAACACCCCACACTTGGGCTCGACATCGCCAAAACCTACAAAATATGTAACTACACATACAAGAACAATGGGTCGTTGTGACGATCCCACACTTACTCCCAATTACTAAGGAAGTAATTTTAACTAAACTAAAACAAGAAAGCAATGGAGGCAGCAAGAAGGATTCAAAAGGTCAAGATTTGGCGACAACTATTATGCGACAATGACTATGGTACAGTTTAACTCATATTCAAGTCAAATTTAGCTCAATAGCGACTAATTTTAATTTCGAAGAGCATCACAATGTTCACTTAATGCCTGTATGTAATTTTGCTACTCAAGATTTCACAAAAAATCAACTTTTACTCGCTGCGGCATTTCATCGAACATGTTATGTGCATTAGTTTTAAGCTTCAGTTTCATGGATATTTAGAAGGAAAGAACACTCCCAAAATTTTCATGGGAGATTGCTCACAAATTCCACTACAATCCAACAATGATTCGGAGTTCATACACTCAAAGCATCAAAGGTTCACACAGTGTTTAAACCAAAGGAAACTGTGACTAAGGGTAAGGGATGAAGGGAATTTCACACTATGGATCAGCAGCAGTTGCGAGCAAAACAGAGAGGAAAGGAACTTACCTGCCTCAGTTCGTAAATCGATGAAGGAAATCGTTTACTTACTTGCCTGAGTTCGTGTTCTCTATTTTTTTGTCTTTCTTCTCCTGTTCGTGTTTAAACCAACAGGGAGAGGGAAACTCAGTTTTTATGTTTTAAAAATCACAACTTACCTGCGATGGAGGAGGCGACGCCTTGTAATCGCTTTAAACGTATAGAGTGCACTGCCTAGCTAGCTGCGACTGCAAGAGCGTCGCTTTGATTGAATTTTTTGCAGCTGAGGCGTTGATGAAGGCGACGCATTGCAATCGCTTTGAGCTGTTGGGAGTTTCTGTTTACATGGAAGCGGTACTGGAAGCGTCGCTTCCATTGTTTCTGCGCAGTTTTGAACTTTAAAAGCTATCCCTGAAGCGACGCTTCCGAGATCGCGCCACACAGGTCTGAAGCAATTTTGCAGAGGGAGCGATCTGTGATGCGAGGCTTGGAAATCGCTTTTAATGTTTGTGACTTTCTGGTTAACACGCTGCGGAACTGAGAGCGTCGCTCTACTCTGTTTTAGCATAGAATCTGACCAAAAAAAAATAACTTCCAGTGTTGTGAATTCGGAAGCTATACAGTGGGCGATGCTTCAGGAATTGCTTCCAGCAGGTCTGGATGTTCTGTGAGATATCTACTGTGTGAATCAGCCAAGAAAACTGCATGTGGGTCTGAGTTTTGCCTGAACTTCGTGGAATTTCAACACTTCGTACGGTTTCCTCAATTTAGTTCCAGCTGCATTTTTCTAAAATCATGGATTCAACCGCTCCGCAACTCCTCGCCTTAGTAGTTCTGCCACTATTTTTTTTCCAATACATGATTCGCGCTCCGAACCTTCCGAGCCCTACAAAAACGACAAGAAAAACTACGTAATACTAATAAGTGAAAACGACTAAAACAATAAAAATTGGGTTGCCTCCTAATAAGCGCTTGATTTAACGTCACGGCACGACTCGTTTTGTATTTTTATCTTTTTTCTATTTTTTTATTTTATTTTTTTTTTCAGACAAGACTCGGGTTGCCTTCCGGGAAGCGCCTTAGTTAAAGTCGTGGCACGACACACTTTTAAGCTCACTTCCACTGTTTACGTCTCTGCTTCTTGCGTCGAACTTTTACTTTTTTCTTGCCTTTTGGAGGAACTCTATTCAACCTCTCAGATGATATGCCATTGTCAACTTGTTCTACCTTCCGCTCAACTGCCTCTTCCGATTTACTCTCAGAGTCTTGACTAACACATTCTATCAAAGAACACTCCTCATACTTGGCCTTGTGATCCTTTTCGTTATAAACCTTGAAAGTAACCTTTTTTCCATGCGCTCTCACAGTCATCTCCCCAAGTTCCATGTCAATAATTGCCTTCGAGGTGATTAGGAATGGTCTTCCCAAAATTATTGGAGCTTCTCGATCCTCTTCATAGTCTAGAATAATAAAATCAGCAGAGAACATGAACTTCCCAACTTTAATCGACACATCCTTCACCTTACCATCGGGACAAGTGAGTGATCCATCCGCCATCTTAAGAGTAACTGAAGTAGGCTTGATTTCTCCTAGGCCTAACTTTTTGTAGACAGACAAAGGCATGAGATTCATGCTACCCCCCAGATCACACAGTGCACCAGAAATATTATGACCACTAATAGTGTAAGGAATAGTAAACCTCCCAGGATCTTGAAGTTTTGGAGGTAATTTACTCAGGATTGTACTACACTCTTATGTCAACTCGATTGTATCAATCTCTTGTGGCTTTCTCTTCTTAACCAGAATCTCTTTTAAGAACTTCACAAATGGCGGCATCAGTTCAAACACATAAGTCAAAGGAATGTTAAGCTGAAGCGCTCTCATCAGACTCACAAATTTTTGAAATTGAGCCATATCCTTTGATGGTTGAAGTCTCTATGGGAATGGTGGGGGCGGTAGAGGTGCCTCATTTTTCTGTTCTTTCTTCTTTACTTTCTCCACTTCTTCTACTTCCGCTACTTTAAGTTGCTTCTTCTCCTCAGTTTTGGCCGTCAACTCTTCACCCTTAACTAGATTTATAGCAAGACAGTGCTCAACTCCCTTTAGATTTGGATGCGATTCAACATTACCAGTAAGTGCTCCATGTGGTCTAGAATTTTGTGCTCCAGCTAACTGCCCCATTTGGCATTCAAGGTCTTTTTGAGCAGTAGTAAGATCTTTTATGGCCTGTGCCTGAGCTGCATTGTCAGCTATAATTTTCTGCTGACCTGCCAACATCTGCTTTATCAAATCTTCAATTGAACTGCTAGACTGCTGTGGTTGAGCCTGAGGATGTGAATTCTGGTAGTTATTCTGAGATCTCCTATTACCTTGAGCAGCTTGATTATCACTCCAAGAGAAACCAGGATGATTTCGTGAATTAGGATTGTAGCTATTACCAAAATGGTTCTGATTCTGTCCCTGAGACCTATTTTGATTCCCCACGTAATAAACTGACTCTGGATTGGAGGGGCAAACATCAGTAGCATGATCTTGTCCACATACCTCACAAAACCTTTGAAACTGCTGCACTTGTTTAACTGGTGCCACTTGTTGCTGAGCTGGTGGCAATGCTAGCTTGCTAATTTGGTTAGCTATCGCATCCATCTTTGCATTCAACGCTGAAACCACATCCAATTGAAGTACTCTAGCAGCTTTTTGAGTTGGAGCTCTACCATCACCCTGCCAATCAGGATTGCTCTGAGAAAATTTATCCAGCAATTCATAAATCTCATTAAAATTCAAGGCCAATACTTGGCCTCTAGCAGCAGCATCCACAATGATCTTGGTATGAGCATTCAAACCTTCCACAAAAGTATGGGCCATCACCTCATTCGACTGGTTGTGGTACGGGCAATCTCTCAACAATGACTTGAATCTTTCCCAGACTGAATACAAGGATTCTCCATCTCTTTGTCTAAAAGAAATAATCTCACTCCTTATTCTAGCTGTTTTGCCAGATGGATAGAATAGCCAAAAATTTCTTAGCTAAAGCATCCCAAGTAGTGATAGACCAGGCTTTTCAGCCTTTAACCACTTCTTTGCTTCCCCCAAGCAATTAAAAGGGAAAAAGTATCAGTCGAATATAATCAGTTGAGACCCCTGCTGGCGTGTATGTGTTACTAATCTCCAAGAAATTCTGGATATGTTGTTGTGGATCCTCGTGCAGTAATCCAGCATATTGTCCGGTCGCATGGAGCAGTTGTATCATGCCGGACTTAATCTCAAAGTGTCCAGTAATTTCAAGCTTAACAATGCTCGAGGCTACTCCCTCCGGACTGGGAAGAGCAACATCTCGCACAGCTAAAGCTCGTTCTTCTGCCATTCCAATAGGTAAGGAAGCAAGTACAAGTGTGAGTGCTTCACGATCTCTTGCTTCTTTCCTCAATCTCCTAAGGTCCTTTCAGGTTCAGGATCAAAAGGTTCAAGTGGTTCGTCCTTTCTCTCCTTTCGCATTCAAGACCTAGTAACTGAAATGGCACAAGAAATTCAAAACAAAAATAAACCTGAATAGAAAATAACAAATCGTCTAGAAAGAAAACAGTCAATTATTTAGTCCCCGGCAACGGCGCCAAAAACTTATTGCTCCCAATCGCACACGCAAGTATACGTGGTCGATAAGTAATAAAGTGATAAATCGAGTATCGTTCCCACGAGGACTAGTGTTAATAACTATATTCTAGCAAACAATTTCCTAAAACTATTCAGGGATCTTTTTCAATGATGGTTGAGATTTTTACTAACTAAATGAAACAATTAAAAGCAAGTAACTGAAGTCAAGTAATAGCGCAGATTCTAAGTTGTTATCAATAAAAGTGAAATGGTCCAGGGTCAGAGCTACGAACAATCCAGTTGAGTTTTTCAGTTGATTCTACTTCTTGATTTCCTAGATTGCTAACTAACAGGTTAATTATATTCGTGAAAACCTGTCGATTCTTCATGAGTCTATGCAAGGGAATCTCAAAAAATGCATGAAATGCCTCAAAACCTTATTGTGGAGGTGGAACTCTTTGATGTATGGGGGGATCGATTTCAAGGGCCCCTTTCCAAGCTCCTATGGCATGAAGTATATCCTTGTGGCGGTTGATTATATTTCCAAATGGGTTGAGGCGATTGTCTTACCAACCAAAGAAGCTAGAAGTATCATCGCCTTCCTCAAGAAAATCATTTTCACAAGATTTGGCATCCCTCGCACAATCATAAGTGATGGGCGAACGCAATTTTGCAATCAGGACTTTGGTTCCTTGCTGGAGAAGTATGGGGTGAGACACAAGGTTGCAACACCTTATTATCCTCAAATCATGAAATCAAACAAATCTTAGCCAAGACGGTTAATGTGAACCGGAAGGATTGGACTAAAAAGTTGGACGATTCCTTATGGGCATATCGTACGACATATAAGACTCCAATTAGGATGTCGCCATTCCGGTTAGTTTTGGGCACAACTTGCCATCTCCCCGTGGAGTTGGAGCACAAAGCATTATGGACATTGAAGAAACTCAACTTGAATTGGGAAGAAGCGTCCAAGTCATGGGTAGAGAAATTGCGTGAGCTTGATGAGATGAGGTTCCTTGCGTATGAGAATGAAAAGATTTACAAGGAAAAGATGAAGATCATTCATGACAAAAAGATATGGAACCGCACATTCGAAGCGGGAGATATGGTGCTACTATTCAATTCAAGGTTACACCTATTTCTCAGAAAGTTAGAAATAAAAAAAAAGAGTGGACCCTACAAAGTGGTGGATACATCATCATATGGTTGGTTCGAGTTGCAAGAGAAAGGAAGTTCCAAAGGGTGAAGCACTACTTTGGATGTGAAGCCGAACCTAGAGAGGTTGCGTGCACCTATCTCTTGGACCCTTGATGGATTGAGGTAACACTATCGTGCTTCCACGTTAAATCAAGCGCTTCTTGGGAGGCAACCCAAGTTTTACTTTTTATAATTTTAAATTTAGCAATTATAGTTAGTGTAAAAATTTCATACGAAGTTATTTCATAGTTGCAGTTGATCTTTGTTGAGTGGCGTCAATGCAGGAATAATACAAAGGAATGGGTGAAGTGGGACTTAGCCTAAAGAAAATAGGAAGGCAGTGAAAATGTGGGATGGACCCACCGATGGAAGAACGAAATTTTGCAGCCTGCCGAAACAAGGGCGAACCGTCGATTCTTACAGTGAGGAAAATTTTCCGGCGGGTTGGAGAAGTATCCAGCCGGTCAGTCGACGAAACGCTGATCAAACACCGCCAAATGTACTGCGGTCTACCCACTCATGTGCTAAAAATGGGACTTCTGTCCACATCACCGTGAATTCGGCGCCCAGCCAAATAAGCGGCGAGCACCTCTCCAATGGGCCAAGTCGGGTCAACTGACTATCAAAAGGCCCCAAGTAAGTTTTTCTTTTACTTTTCACATTCCAACTGTGAAAACTTTATACCCGTTCGCCGGAAACACTATTCCAACCGTACCCATCCACCAACACTCTAAATCACTCGTGCATACCAGATTTCATCGATCCACCACCAACCCATCAAGCCGTTTCCAGTTTCTCAACAGATCCGATAAGAAATCGACCCCAATTTTTAAGTTTTCTTAATTTGAACATGGGGGTAGGTTAAAACATCATGTTGGAGGTTGGGGTTAGTGAAAATCATGCTTTTTCATGGAACTTAGGCAAATCTTAGTACCTTGGTTTTAGAGTTTGTTCTTGAAATTGTGTTGATAAATTTTAAGCCCTATGGTGTGTACCCTTGCCTTAAATTGTTATTGAGTGAAGAAAGGGAAAAAGAAGAGAATAAAAGAAGAAAATGACCAAAATTGAATCTTGAATATACCTTGTTATACTTGAATATTTTGAAAACACTTTTACCTGGAATGGCTTTTGGTTGAAATTCCATTGACAAATTAGTTGAAAACGTGGTCTCGTTGTTGAGGGAGAGTTTGAGCATGGTGAGAAGCTGAAAAGACCACTTAGGAGTATGTTTGGGGGTGTTAAGGGACGTGAGAATGGAATATCTTGGGATATGTTCAAGGTTGTATTGAATTTTGCCAATGATTCGGCAAACCGTCGATGAGGAATGTTATTGCAAATTGAAGTGCGGAACGCACTCGGTGGGTCTGCAATTTCAGTTGCAGCCCTGCCGGTGCTCACAGTGGCCAAGAAAATTGGGAGGCCAAAATGATAGAGCCCACCTAACATTCGGCGACCGCCAAATCAATTCCACAAAACCTTTGGCGAGCAGCCGAATGGTTTCCTGCTTCCGCCGAATATTCGGCTGGCCGCCGAATCATTGTCATGCTGATTTTCTTTTGACATATTGTTTTCATATGTAGCTTCTTTCTTAGACTTCATGCGTGGTAGTCTTTCATAGTGTAGTGTAACTTAGGAGTAGTGTAATGTAGAACATTATGTGATAATCCATTGCTTGGAGTGAGCTTGTTTAGGTACAAACTAGGGAATTATCAAGTAAAGAAAACAATGGATCCTGTCCAACCTTCATCTTCTAAGAAAAAAAGGAAAAGAGCTCTATAAGGAGGATACAAGAAATCTTGGCTCAAACTCATGCAACAGAAGAAGTATATAAGAAGGCAAAGCTAAGGTGATCTCTAAACAAAATCAAAGAAGAAGACAGTTCGTGAGCAAGAGTCTTCTAGTCTCATATACTCAAGTAATGATGGCGTTGGGTCTGATGCTGGAGACTGGGCTGAAGAGGGAGAACAATACATGCTAGATTCGATAATTGACCCCCAGATGACAAGGAAAATCATGAAATCCGGTTCCACAACAACGAAAAAGAAAAATCCATGTTGAAAAAGCACATAACCATGCAACATGAGAAAATTGTGGAAGTAGAATGGGCCAAACTGTATGGAGAAGAGTTCTATGGTGAGATCAAGAAAAGGAGATGGAATTTCTTGCTACAACCTCCAGGCCAATACAATGAAATCATGGGTAGGGAGTTTTATGCCAATCTCTCTCAAGAAAAAAAAGAATCCTACATGACAAAGGTGAGAAGAATGGAAGTCTACTTCAGTGTTGAGGAGATTAACGAAGCATATGAGCTGACACCACCAAAAGACCAATGGGATTATGAGAGGAAGGATAAAATGTGGAAAAATCAAGAAACTAGTTTGAGGACATGGCCAGCAGCTAATCTTTGCACCAGGAGCTGGAAGCAGGAACTGAAATTAAGAAGAAGGATTTGAACTTAATTGCTAAGGGATGGAATGCTTTGATAAGTAGTCGGTTCTTCCCTTACTTGAATGACTCAAGGATCACTAATGAGAAGGTTGCCCTCATTGCATCAATCATGAACTACTATGACATTGATGTAGGCAAGATCATCTCCAAAAACATCAAGGAAAATGCTCATCAACGATCCACTGCTTATGGATTCCCATGCCTACTCACCAAGTTGATGAAGGGTGTATCCACGATTCTTGAAATTGATCACTTGACAAACGCCACCGGAACAGTTGATCTCTAGAGGATTCAAGATGATGAATTGAAAAAAATAGAGAAAGATGTTGAACTAGTTAAAGAAGAATTGTAAGTTGCACTCTCTCAAGAGGGGAAGATGTCTCTAGTAAGAAAACTCCCTATTCCTCCTCCAACAGTTGAAGAAGGCTCTGCACGACAGTTTTAGCTCTTCCAAGTACCTGAATCCCCCAGACATATCAATGACAAACTCTTGGGACTTGACACTAAAATAACACACCTCAAGGGACCCTCAACAGATTTGGAAAAGGCTCTCAAACCTATGGTAGAACTTGACAAAAGATGTGGAGAACAACACTGAAGCAGTGAAGGATGTGAAGAAAGGGTCACAGACTTGGAGCACTCTGATATGAAAACAAGGTTGGAGCTCAGGTCACTCAAGATACAATTAGCAAAAGTGATGAAGGGTGAGGCCAACCAAGCTGTTGATGAAGAAGAAAATGAGAGTAGTGAGGAAGAATGAGAAGGTGATGAAGAATTCCAAGGTGAGAATGTCACAAAAGAACATCAGTCTCCAAAGGTTAAAAGAGATCCAGAAGTAGTGCAAGCTGAAATTCTAGCACATAGAAAGGCACAAGTCAAGAAAAGACAAGAGTTCAAGAGGCGAAGGGAAGAGGATGAAGCAAAATAAAAAGAAGAAGCCAAATTGAAAAAGTGGAAATTTGGGGGTAATGAGAAGGAAGATGATTCTAAGAATGAAGAAGCAAAAAAAGTCTTATGCAAGGAAGAGAAAGAGTGAGAAGGGTGAGAAAGAGTTCGTAAAGAAAGAAGGAGAGAAAAAGAAAAGTGAAGAAGAAGAAGAAAAAAGGAGAAGATAGAATGGGAAGAAAAAGAAGGAAGAAGAGGAGAAAAGAAGAAGGGAGATGGAAAGGTAAAAGAAAGAAGAGGATGACAAGAAGAGAAGAGATGGTGAGAAAAAGGGACAGGTGGAGACAGAACAGGAAAAAACAAGAAGAAAGGAGTATGAGAGGACAAAGCTCCCGATAAAATAGTCCAAAATCTGGAAATTGAGAAGGACAAAGCTCTCCCACGATCATCATGATCACCTTTTTAAGAAGCATTCTCACCCCTTACCTATTCTTTTTGTGTTATGTTTTGATTAGTTTCTTGGGGGACATATCAACTTTTTATGTTGGGGTGGGGTATTATTTTGATGATTGTCCTAAAAACTATCTTTGTGTTAGGTGCTTTAATTTGGAAACTTAATTTTGCATGTTTTTAATTTCGTGTATTTAAATGTTTGTCTCTTTGATTTCTAGTATAGTTGTCTTTTATTTAATGAAAATGAAAACCAAAAAACATTGAAAAAGTGAAAAATCCAAATAAAATTGAAAAAATATGTAATTAGTACTCCCATGAACTATGCTTGGGATGTTGCCTTTTCTTCTCTAATTCGCACTTCTTGCGATACGTAGGCAACCCTCGTGAGACTCATTCCACTTGGGCCCGAAACAACAACTACATCCATTGTATATACCACTAGTGTAAATATTTTAGGATAGTAAATAACCTTCTTGATTTTTTTTTTGACTCGATTCTTTTCTAGGAATGCAATTCTTTTGAACCGCGTACTTTTTAGGACTTAATTGTAGAAGTGTCATTCCTTCCTTGTTTTGTGACTTGTTTGGTACAAACATGTTAGGAGAAAATGGATTGATTGGTGAAAATTATGCCTATAACCTTTAGGTTCTTTTCATAATTCTACGCATGTGTAGTATAGGCTAATTCCTTACTTTAGCGATTGTGAAAAGTTGATGTTCTTGTCTCTTGTCCCTTGTGCTTTGTGTGGTGAGTCTTTGGCCTAGCTTATAGTTGCATATGCTTATGAGAACTTGACTTGTGTGTCCTTCTAATAGATGAAATGTCATGTTGGTAATGGATAGGATACTAGGCATTTCTTTGACCCGTTTGAGCCATTCAAGCCTACCGAATAAAGTGAATCCATAGTTAACCAACTTTGAGCCTTAATATCCTTCTTTTGTTAGCCACGTTACTAGCCCCGACCAATTCTAAAGGCTTAATAGCACTAACTTTCTCTTGGCCCAATCTCCTTGAGGCAATGAAAGACGTGCAATTTAGACTAAAGTCTAAGTTTGGGGGAGGGGAGTAAAGAAGTGAAGGCTAAGTGATTCTTCAAAAGAAAACCTTTAGAGAAAAGTTGCAAAGGAAGAAGAAAAATCAAGAAAAGAACAAAAATAGCAAAATGCAAAAAGAAAAAGAACAAAAACATTAAAACAAAAGCAAAAAAGAAGAATAAGAGCCACAAAGCAATATTATGAGTGGAAATTAGGAAATAAGAGCTAAACATGAAAAGAAAAGCTCACAATAAGATGAATAAAAAGATAATGTAGTGCCCAAAGAGGGAGATTAGTCACTTTGTATCTAAAATTATACCCTATATCCAAAAGCCTACACTGCAACCGTAGAAGTCCTGTTTGATTCTTTGCCAATTGATATGAAAGAAATGACAAGTGATACTATAACCAAGTCGATGACATTGCATGATCATTATTTGCATTCTTCTGCAAGAGTGAGGAGTTAGACTCAAAGGTTCCTTTTGTTTGAATTATACTGTGAGGTAGGGACCAATTCTTTGCAGTGAGAGCACTAGGAGCCTTGAGACTTGAGGGTGCAACTATTTGAGCATTAGGTGAGTTGAGTGAGTTTTTGTGCTGTACATGCTTTATTTATTACTAGAAGCTCTAGTTGATATAGTTGTAACTTTGGTGCTTGTGGTTGATTGGTTGTATTCTCATGTGTGAAACTAAATGATGTTACCCTTCAAAGTCATAAAATCATTCTTCTCTAAATTTATGGTTTGAACTCAATCCTGGTGTTGAAAATGTGAGAATAAGATCTTAATGTTGCTTGAGACAAGCAAAAACTTAAGTTTGGGGGAGTTGATATATTGGTATTTTGCGCTTAAATGAAACTCTTTTAGACTAGTTTTAATGACCTTAGGCCTTACTATTTGTGTAAATCTTATGTTTATCTCCATGTTTTAGGAAATTAATGAGAATCAATGTACAAAGCCAAGAGGAAAGAAGAAAATATCAAAAACAAGTACAATTTGGCTACAAATGAAGAGCATGGAAACCAGGCAGCAATAGGATAGGCGTCTCATCGAATCAGCGGCTGAAGAGAAGAAGCCATCCGCCTAAGGAGGAGAGAGTTCAAGAGCTCAATACCTCTTCACTGAACCAAAGAGGTGGACAACCGAGTCATCTGATTAAAGCACTCGATGGCTTTGCAGAAGTAGCGGCGATCCTGCGGGAAGCTGGAGAAGCTCGCCGCTTGAAACGCAATCCCACCGGACCTGCACCGCATAACAAAACAAGAAGAGCCAGAACCTGCTTTAGCTTTAGAATATTACCTTTTGTACTTTTGAATATTTTCGAAGGTGAGCAAGGGTTCTAACACAAAACTTTGTAAGGATTTCATCTTTTATATATATCATTACATGTTTCTTGCGATTTCATGTTTTACTATGATTGTGTTGGACCCTAGTATGAGTGGTTAAACTCATACTAGGGGTTTATTCATGATGACTTGTTGGTTTAACTTAAAACTTGCTTTTAATCTCATAAAATCTATGGGTTAAGGTGAATCCAGCTCTCTATCGTACTTTTCTTGATTAAGGTTTGAGGCACGACCGTACTTGAACCTAACCCTACTTTGATTTTATCACCCTAATGGGGTTGAATGAGTAGGTTTATAGGAACCTAGCGAGTTTTTAGATTATATTGGCTCACGAGCCTACCTCATCTAAAGGGAAAGACCTAAAAAGGTCATTCCCACTCGGGTCTTTGGACTAGGATTTTATGCGCCTCGTTATTGACTCCAACAGGCTTGATGAGGTAGATGATCTATATCCCTAACGGGTTTTGAGGATTATAGTTGTGATCCGAACATTTACATTATCCATATGATTTGTGAGGTTAAAGGAAGTATTAACTTGATGAAACCTTGTCGGAATGGGTAAACCCCTAGCTCATTCTTCATATTTTACAAGTATTAAAAGTGAAAAGTCGATTGTATGTTTTTATTGTTAATTGTTGTTTATCGTAGTTATAGTTGTAGTTGTAGTTAATTCAATATTTACAATTTTTTACTTAGGAATATATGAACAACTCATAGAACTCGTATTTATTCAATCTAAGACTAATAGATTACGAGCTAGCTCCTTGAGGAATTCGACCCCGACTCTCATTCGGGTACTATCTTTGACGATCGCCCCACAACTTCATAGGTAATTGGATTGAGTGTGGATCAGCTGTTGAGACCACTCTGATTGTTGCTACTAAATCTGGTTCATCTACGCGAAAGCGTAGGCACTTGATAGAAGAGACTCCATGGCTGAAGAAGAAGCCGGCGTGGAAGATGGAGTGGCAGTGCCACCTACCTCCTCTGAGCCTCAACCGCAAGGTTAGAATTCTACTTCTTGTCGTGTAAATGTGCTTTTCCCGTGTACTCCATAAGTTGACATTTCTCGTTCATGTTCATAAACCGTTGTGTCGATTCCTGTCCATGAGGCCACTGACTCATTCCGACGCCGTCCTGGCAAAGAGGTGGCCGTGGATGCTGTGACCTAACCCGTGAGTGGATTTCATAAAGTTGTTACCTCTATCGTTGCGGGAGTTAACCTGTCCAAGACTCCAAGGGCTGTAACAGCTCGTAGTGCCGAGTTCTTCGGCCCCACCTGAACAGGGTCACCTTTCTAGTTATAATTCTCGTGAGTTGCTTGAGGTAGCTGCAGGATGCTCTCTTAGGGTAAGTCCTTCCTTCCTCGCTTCGTGAACTACAACTTTTTCTTCTCTTGCTCAATGCTCATTATGCCAATCGTCCAGAGGTTGATGGTGTATCATGAGATACTTCGCTAAGGGGGCCCAAAAGGTAATCTTCCTGTAGAGATAGAAGCTTTACGCGGGCAAGTTTCCAGCTTACAAACATTTGTGGAGAAGGTTGAAGAGCTAAAAGGAGAACTCCATACGACTCGTGAAGCCTATCGAATGGAGGCTTTAAAGAGTAGGAACCTAGAAAAAGCATTGGCCAATGAGGTTCGCAAGCACAAACAGACTGTGGAGACTCTCAAATTTCCCTCACGGATGCCCAACTTTCAGAGCAAATACATCAGAGCAATGTGAACCGCTTGGAATTGTGGAGCAACTGCAATGAAAATTGTCTGGTGTGGAGGAGAGAATGAACGTTGCCGACAAAAGTGTCTCAGATGCCCATAGTCTTTCCGTTTTCCTTCAAGATGAGAATGATAGGCTGAAGAGCACAGTTGCGTCGCTGGAAAGGACCCGTGATGAACTGGTGAATGCCTTGAATGCTCGTCATATGGCTGAAGTGGATTGTGCTAACATCGTAGCTGCTATTGCCACTTTCCTCTGGGTTCGTGACGACCCAAACTTGGACCTGTCTGCCGAGATTGCCTCATGCACCTAGCTTGTTGCTCAGGCAGATGCTTAGCTTGGATCCGACTTTGAGGAAGATTCTGAGGAGGATAGTGGAGAGAGAGAGAGGATGAAACACTGGAGGGAGAACCTACAGCTGGTGAAGCAGGACGGATTATTACCGCCGAAGGAAGTCCCCCGAGAGAGGAATAGAAATGCCACCCCCTTTGATGCATACAATTTTTTTTCTTTGCATCTTTGTTTTGAACAAATGCCTGTGCTTTTCGGGCGTAATAGTATAATTTTGGGCCCGTTTTGACTTAAATTACTTTTTTGCTTGTTTGTGACGCTTTTTAATTTTCGCCGTAAACAATAGGTAATATTAAGTTGTACCTTTGTAGGCGTGTGCACCTAAAGATTAGATGGCTTCTGGTTGTCCTGAATGTTCTAACATTGAGAACGTTTATCAGTGAGCTTGCTTGGGCAATTACATCACTTGTGCACTAATGATTAGAAACTTAGGTTACATCTATAGGAGATGGTTGTTACGCCCACAATGGGACGACTTTAGCCCGTGTGATAATAGACACTTTTGCGTCTGACTTCGAACGTCTCTGCTTAGCTACTCGAGTATTTTAAGACTTTCTAGCACTATGTGAACTGGCGTCCCTATCGGCATGTAGGTGCAATTGTTGAATTAACAAGTTCAACTTACGAATAATGTCTGGTGGCTGAGCTAGACATGATCTAGCTCTAAGTGAGTAGTGTACCCTACTTTTGTCACGAAAAGTGGGTGGATTACTTCAACTTATAATTGGCTTGGGCTATGAATATTTGGATCGTAGATGGATCTTATATGAATAGTAGTTTATTATTAATAAGGGCGCGAAGCCTGGAATGTGTTGGGTGGAAACCCGTAACATGACATAAGAGCATGAAAATGCTTTAATTTAAGAACAAACTAAGGAATTGAATGAAGTAAATTCTGAAAAAGAAAAAGAAAAGTACTTTCAAAGATCCCTACTCCTCCCCCCTCCCCCCGAAAAATGTAAATCAATCATGCCATCCGAATCGTGGTCTTGGTTGATTGAGGTTTCAGGGTTCGCAGTTGGTTGTACCAAGCAAGCGCGTCTTTGATCAGGATTGAACCAAAACTTTTCACAAGAGTAGACTGAATCTCTTCTTCAGTAATCTCGTTACTTTTTACAGCCGTGTGGTACGCAGCAATGTGCTCATCCGAATCAGTTGTTCCGTCATACTTCAAGTTATCTGGAAAGCGGAAGTACTTTAGTATGTGGACGGATGCAGCGCTTGCTTTGTAAGCATGCTTGAAAATTTATGCTCATCTACCGTGGTAACTTGGGGTGGAGCACCCGATACATTACCAATTCGGTTGTCGATCGCCTTTATCTCTTTTACGAGGTCCTGGATGACGAGCGCTCCCTTAAGGTCTTGATTGTTGATTGCTGATGACCCTCTGTGAGTGGCATCCATGTTGAGCCTGCGGCTAGGAACAGATGCTGGCGAATAATTCGTAGGCGCTCGCAGGGACGCTGGCCTCCGAGACTATCCAGAAAACATTGCTCCTAGCTTCAATGATATTCCTTCAACTATATAGCTAGAATCCCACTGCTGTTGTTCTAACATAGTTTTGAGAATACTAACAAAAAAGATTATGAACTCGGGATTAGAACAGAGGTTGATGATTCATTTGCGGGTGCGGGTCCTCACGGGGACGCTGGTCTCTGGAACGAATCAACGAAGATCGCTCCCAGCTTCTGGGACATGCTTTCAACCAGGTTGGCCAAGTTTTGTTCCGCTCGCTCCGCCTGTGTTTTGAGGAGATCGGCGAGGAAGTCTTTGAGTCCTGAATTGCTCCCGTGGGGTTGATCATCCTAACCGTCACTGCCTACAGAGATCGGATCCCTGAGAGTGTCTTTTGGCTGTCCATTGGGATTGCTGGGATTTTTTGTGGATTCGTTAACCGCATCAACCGCGTCAGCAGTATTTTTTGGGACATCATCGTTGCCTTTCGACATGGTCGTGTTTTTCCTTAGCAAAACCCTACAATTTTCTGGGTCCCACAGTGGACGCCAAACTGTTTCTGCCTAAAATTTGCCTCCTAGGTTAAATAATTAGATTTGTAATAGGGTCTCAAGTAATACGATTAAATACGAGGAAAAGTAAATAAAAGCTGAGAAAAAAATAATTGAGCAGAAAAGTAAGTAGTTGTATTCCTTGAGAATAGTCGGATTCTATTTGAATCGCTTGCTTGTACAATACAGTGTAAGGATTTATAACTATGATTTACCAAGTCATAATTATGATAAAATACAAATACTAATAAGGTCGTGGGCTCAAGGCGGCAGTATATACTAATTCTAACTAGGAGACTGTAAACCTAAGGCGGTGGGATGTATGCTTTATGTCCCAGGGCTTGTGCCTGCTGAGAGGTCGTAGCTTGAGAGCAACCGTGTATCTTCTTCGCCCGATGACTTGTAGATTAAGTCTAGTCTTCGCTAACTGGACTCGTTAGGGGTGGGCACAAACCGAAAAAATCGACTGAACCGAATATTTTTTTAATTCAATTTTCAGTTTTTCGGTTTTTGGTTTGGGTTTGGTTTACATTTTAAAATTTTCGATTTTTACGGTTTGGTTTTGGTTTGGGGTGCGCACAAACCGAACCAAACCGAATTTTATATATATATATATATATATATATATATATATATATATATATATATATATATATATATATATATATATATATATTAATTAAAGTGTAAAACCCATAATAACATCTCCAGTCTACTAAGCAGTAAGCTTACTATGTACCTAGCAATACATGATATATCATGGATCTAAGTGTTTAGTATTTTAGTTTGCACAGTACGTACCAAGTTCGATTGTCATGTCATTAATCTGAACTACTACTAGATATGTTTAGCTAAATTGTTTTTATTTTCAACTGCTAACTTTGATTTACTGTTGAACTTATTCTTCTTCGCGCATACAATTGAAAAATAATAATTTTGCCATATTAGTTTATATGTAAAAACCGAACTACAAAACCGAACTAAACCGATTTAAACCGAACCAAATTATTATAAACCGAACCAAACCGAATTAATTTTGGTTTAGTTTTGGTTCCTAATATTACCAAACCAAAAATCGAAAAACCAAACCGAAATGTCCTAAACCGAACCGAACCGAACCGACCGAACGCCTACTCCTAGGACTCGTATCCCCGTAATCATAGGTGGTGTATTTTTACTCATACAAACTTGTTGAAGTGGTTGCAGATTTAGGTTAATATAATCCATGCTTTGAGTTCCAAAAAAATATAAAAAGATATTTCACATGTAAGGTCCATGGCATCTCGTAATTCATATTAGTCATGTACTTAGCTAGCGTTTGGACATAAATTTGGTTTGAAACTTGAAAAAATGAATTTCTGAAGTTGAGTTAAATAGATTTTGAAAGTTGAAGTTGTGTTTGAACATACATATTACTTGAAAAAATATTGAAGTTTTGTAAGTAGATTAATCAAATTTTCTAAAAAACTAATCCAAAGCATATTTTGGAACTTGAAAAATTATCTTCCTAAACTTGTTTAAAAACTGGTAAAATTTTATCAACAAACAATGTTTTCAAAAAGTAATTTGAGAAAATCCAAAAAAATTTATGTACAAACGGGAGCATAGTTCATTTTTCTTTTTTCATGTTGCTGCTGCGATCTATAACTTCTTTTGTACCAATTCGTTTAACGAAATGTGAGACTGTGTTGTTCCAATCTTCGATTAAACAAACTTTTTGTAGTACAGTTCAGTCTTTCAAAGTACAATGGCTTATGTTGATATTTGCATTATTGCCACCGTTGATATTGACATAAAAATAATTTGAATATAAAAGATACTAATTGAGAGTGTAATCTTTCATAGTGTACGTTGTATGTTTCAGGCTGAATTTTAATAACCTTAAAACAGATCATTTGGGTCCAAGAATAATTTCCTTATAAGCTCAGTATCTTAATTTGTGCTTGAAATTTGTTTAAGGTATTACATATACCACTTTTAGAGACTCAACATCTTCGCATCTTCGATCGATAAGCCATTATTAAAGTTGGACGCAGAGTGGCTGTGACTTAAAGTTCGTGTTTATTGTCTACTCTGGTCAAACAAGTTTACAAGTTTGTCACTTGTATTCAGTGGCGGATCCAGGATTTGAAAGTCGTGGGTGCTCACTTCCTTTAATAAAAATTTGCTAGCAACTATATAGTATAAATGTTTAACTATTTTAAAACGACAATAAGAAAAGCTATAAGAAAACTACAACTAATATTACCATTACCAAAAAACACTTCTAGTCACAAGTCACAATAAACTATCATAATATTGTCATTACAAAAAAGACTTTTAAACATCAAATTACAACTGTGTTCGACGATTTTTCATCTGTTGAAAATGATGAATAATAGCATCATTGCTTACGGTTGCAAAGATCTTACGCTCGACATAATAAACTAAACAACCATTTAAAAACTCATCACTAATACTGTTACGAAGTTCATTCTTGATATATTTCATAGATGAGAAAGCCCGTTCCACAGAAGCAGTAGCAACAGGAAGAATGAGAGTCAACTTGATTAGCAAATAAACAAGTGGCCAAGTTCAATGTAGATCTGACTTAACCAACACTTTAGCAAATAAACAACTGACCAAGTTCGATGTAGATCTAACTTAACCAACATTTTAGCAAGGTCACTAATTCCCTTCATGTTGAAGAATCTGTTGTCAGTACCACGAGCATACACTATAAAACTATCAAGCTCACAACTGAGATCTCGAAGCTTGTTGTTGTCAAACTCATTCGGATAATATTCAGCCAACCTCATTATCCTATTCTTATCAAAATTACAAAATGAATTAACTAGACTTAAACTAGCCATACCGAGGAGTAAGTTAGTACTCACAGCATCAATACGATTATTAAGCTCTTGAAGCTGTAAATAATTAACAGCAGTAAAAAGGTCAAACTGTAAATGATGAGAATATGTGATATCAAGGGCATTACGTTTTGATTTCTCTGGAAAGTACCTCGCGTCCATATCCGGGATTGTTATATCATGTTTACCACAAAAAGCTTCGACATCTTTCATTAAAGAATCAAATTCACTATCCCTCATCTTTTGTAAGCTTTGCTTTGTAACATCCAAAAATCCCATAGCATTGACAATATCTTGATCCATCCTTTGTAATGAGAAGTTCAAGTCATTTTTCATCTTTAGAACTTTCAACATCAAGTACAACAAAAAAGCAAAATCATATTCCTTAAGCTTAGTCACAAGAGTTTCAGCATCAAGTCGATCCATAGAATTTGGAGACTTGCATGCTATAAATTCAAGCACATAAATAATTGATGGAAATTGGACAATGAGGTTATCTAATGTTCTATAATGAGAACCCCAACGAGTATCACCTGGTCGTTGAAGGCCACGTTCTTGATTTAATCCTCGCCCTGTATGAACTTCACCTGATATGAGCAACTCTTTTAACTTTTCAGCATGATGTTGTCTAAGCAAATCTCTGCGCTTAAAAGATGCTCCAACAATATTTAACACTTTAGTAACATAACAAAAAAAATCATCTACCTTTGGATGTTTCTTTGAAAGAGCCACAAGTGTTAACTGCAATTGATGAGCAAAACAGTGGATACAATATGCTGATGGAGTCTCATTCAAAATCAAAGTTTTAAGACCATTTATCTCACCCTGCATGTTACTAGCTCCATCGTAACCTTGTCCGCGTATTTGAGATGGACTTAATGAGTGAGTCAAAAGAAAAGAGCAGATTGCCTCTTTCAATGATAGAGCAGATGTATCACTTACATGAACAATACCAACAAATCGCTCTATTATTTCACCTTCTTGATTAACATATCTCAAAATAAGTGCCATTTGCTCTTTATGTGATATAACTTTTGATTCATCAACTAGTATTCCAAAATAATCCCCATCCAAGTCTTCAATGATAGCTTTGACTGTTTCTTTTGCACAATTATCAACAATGTCTTTTTGAATACTTGGAGAACACATCATTTCATTTCTTGGAGCATTTTTTAATATTATGCTTCCAACATCTCGATCAATATTTCCATACCATTGCAAAAGTTCAAGAAATATACCTTTATTTATAGAAGATTCGCTCTCATCATGATCACGGAATGACAATCCTAACCTCAAAAGGAACCTCGTCATATCAATTGAAGCACTTAAGCGACGCCAAGATTCTCCTTTTTCTTTCTCGGAACGCTTATCAAAAGAAGTGCAAATTGACTGTGATTGATTCATTAAATCAAGCATTCTGTTGAAACACTTGTTGTGTATGCTATTTACCTCTCCAACATGAGCTTTAAATCTTTCAATAGCATGGTTCCAACCTTTAAAGCCGGTTTTCGTAAAATAATCCCACTTACTTCCATGGGCTTCATGCTCGTTCCTGAACAAGTAGCAACACAAACAATATGCAGCATCTTTTGTTATACTATACTCCAACCACTTGCAATGTTGACTCTTGAACCAACCAGGATAAAATTGGCGCATTTCTTTCTCAAATTTTGTTTTGGGAAAATTATGATTCACAGGCTGGCAAGGACTTTTTTTAATATAATATCTTCTGACTTCATCACGTATATTGTGATCATATTCTACAATAGGCTTTCGATCTCCTGGGTCAGCTTTGAGAGATTTCAAATCAAGTCTTGAAGCAACAGTATCCCTCTGAATTTCTGGAGATATAGAGGAACCCGAAGATGGTTGAGTAGAGCTACTAGCACTTTGTGGCAAAATTTTTGATCTCGTTACAAACCTATCCATCATAATTCATAAAGAAAACTTCCTACAAAATAAAATTTAATTTTATTCACATTTTCCTCCAATTCATATAATTCATCAAAAAGAATAAATAAATTAGACTTAAGAATTTTCTAGCTTAAGCAACAAAAATTTATAGGAAATTGTATCAATTCATTTAGTATTAGTGTATTATGTATAAATAAGAATTTAAGCTTGTAAAGTTTGAAAGATACTTGCAAAGATAAGTTTATTACCTTGTATTTTGATCTTGAGATTGTGGATGATAGCAATATGAACCTTTAATGGAAGAATAAAGAGGCAATAAAAAATTACTAATGTTTTTGCTTTGTGAAAAGTAGGTTTCGTATTCAAAAGGGTTTAGGTTTCTTTTTTTTTTTTTTTTTTGGCAGATTTTGTTTATTTATTTACACCTAACAAAATAAAGTAAAAAAGGAAAAGTAGTAAATAGTACTATTTTGGACGAAATTTCAGTTATATTATACAATAAATTAATGCTAGATTGAGTTAAGAAGGTCCACAAGTACAAACTCTAGCTAGAAATTTTTTTTGTTGCTGTCAGGATTCAAACCCAGGAGCCTAAGGTTAAGAGCCTCCAAGCTCTAGCACCCATTGCTCTACCAAAGCACCAATTGGACCTTTTGTTTCATGGGTGCATATATATATATATATATATATATATATATATATATACACACATATTTTCTACATACTGTCTATATACATATATATATTCCGCGTTCAATGGGTGCTCGAGCACCGGAACGGAACATGTGGGTCCGCCCCTGCTTGTATTAAGCCACATCAAGCCTTCTATATAAACTTGTTATTTGTTAATTATTGTATACAATCCAATGCACTAGTGACGTTATTCATTCTAAATCTAGCACTATAACCTAAAACATGTCAATAGGATCTTTTATTTATAGTTGTTTCATCAAAGTAAAATTAATCTAAAGTTTTACGTCAACTTCCTTTGTGTTGAGAATATAATTAGATAATAAAAAGTGTGCTATCTCTAATAGCTTAAGCTTTTAGTTGTAATG
This sequence comes from Petunia axillaris subsp. axillaris, assembly GCA_029990575.1. Lineage (NCBI taxonomy): Eukaryota > Viridiplantae > Streptophyta > Magnoliopsida > Solanales > Solanaceae > Petunia > Petunia axillaris. The sequence goes on along the minus strand of JARKNS010000001.1, from coordinate 1,038,878 downwards.
GTTACATGATCACGCCCAAAACTCGTCCTAAAAATGATAAACAGTCGCATCAAATATAATCCGGTTTTAATTCTGGAGTCGAACCCACAGGGAGCAACGTCAAGTTCAAGTAACTTTAATAGCCAAAGATTCATAGTTCAACAATAATATTTTAAGTGATAAACTATTTATTTAACTAACAATTAACTAAGATCAACTAAGAATGATAAAAAATTAAACTTGCATATGTTAAAGAGCCTAGGATTTGAATTCCTCAGTTACTGGTTTAGTACTTAGTTCACTCCAAATTTGCACGAGATACTATTCTATTGGTCTTGAACTTAAACTTGTTCGCTAGAGTTTCCCAACTACTAACAACACCGTTCTTGAACTATTTTTCCCAAAATAATCAAGACCATTAAGAATTGTCCAATATTAAGCCACAGCCGAATCACGATATCCCCATAATGACTCTAAATCAGCTTATATGATCCCTTATCATAACCTGAAGTACTGTTATTTGACTAACCCCGACCCAAACGTCTTTCCCAAGGTCATTCAAGTAGAAAGGGTGCAACAATTATAGGCCTAACAATTGAATTCAATATAAACACAGCCAAATAGAATAATATATCGATTAAATTTAGAGTTACTCAAAACTACCCAATAACGGGTTCATCAAAATCGTAGAGTAGAAATTTAGCTACTCATAATTGTATTAATCAACAATGAATTCAGAGTCAAAACAACACTCATAGAAAAAGAGAATAAGAAAAATTAAGAAAAACTTTTTTGATTCTTCAGTTCTAATGGATCTGATGCGTTTCCAAGCTCCAAAGTGCTTCAACAACGGTGGTCTAGCCTTCCAAGGTCAAGATAGGTCATAAAGGAGGCAAATGAAGCTTTATACCCTGTAGGAAAATAGGTAAATAGTCCAAAATAGCCTTTAAATTTCGCCTAGCTTTCTGCTCCGCGTGGAGCCCGCTTATTAGGCCTAAATGTGCTAAAAAAATTCTTCACTTCTAGGCAAAAACTCTATTTATTCCTGTGTTACTCGTGTGGCACACGGATCACTTGAAATCTTTAATACCTTCATTTTTCAAGCCAAAACTTGCACTTTTGCCTCAATTCACCATGTTCACTTCCTATAAATCTAAACAACTAAATTAGTATGAAATAATATTAATTTTGTATATAAACTGTTAACATAACTATCATAACATGGTAAAAATAAATAGACAAACATCACCACACAATTCAACACTTTGCACCATTATCTTTCGCAATGAAAAGGGTGGTATTGTTAAACTTATATTTTCATTGCATCATGTTATTTTGCAATTATTACGTAATACTCTCTCCGTCCCAAATTAATTGATACTTTAGTAATAATTATTTGTCCCAAATTAGTTGACACTTTAGGATTTCAAGACTAAAATCGTTAGTCTTTTCCAACTATAGTAGTTCAAGTATGACATCATTATAATAGTTATCTCAAACTAACTACAAGGTCATGTGGGACTGTATCCGAAAATCATTTGGCCACGCACGGCCGTAGCTCCCCCCCCCCCCCCCCTCCCCTCCCGAGCCTCCACTTCCACCTGAAAATAATTAAAAGAATTCTCAACAAAATTAATAGTCTTATATTAAATAGGGGTAACATAGTAAAATACATACTCTATTTAATGATTTTCTTAATGGGCGTGAAAAAATTGAAAGTATCAACTAATTTGGGACGAAGTATTTAGCAATTTTGACTTCTTTTTAATGAATTACAAAAGAAGAATTTGAAGTTGCAAATTGGGTTTAGGTTATGTGCCTGGATTGATGAGTTCATGCTCCCAAATTGTGCCTTAGTTGGAGTAGCTGGGTCAAGCATCGAGAATTTGGGGACATAAAAGGAAATAAAATAAACTACATAAATTGTTCGATTACCAAAGGAGTTTATTAACCCATACTGTTGCGGGATCTGGCTCTTCTCCATTACATCTTCTCTCCATTTTCTCAAGTGCACACTTAGATAATTACCATTTGTTTATTTTAAATTTTAATGGTTTAGATTAAACTAATTTTATAACTAACATCTTAACCATAGTTAATGATTAATTTAGGAATGTACTCCCTAATTTTGGTTAAAAAAATAGCAATCCACAAAATTTGTGCAACTGTATTAATTTTTTTAATGTGCAACTGTTATTAATACTACTCTCCTTTTAGTGTCACCACTTTCATTTTATGTCTTATCATTTAAAAAACTACATACAAATATACAATTACTCTAGTGAAATAGAACTATGCATCCGTTTTCAGTTAATTGTAATTATTTTCTCTCTTTCATGTTGCATTTGGTGCACCTACATAAGACACTAGACGGGGTGAATAGTGTCCTTACCCGATTTTCTAATCCTAAACTTGCTTTTAACTTCTATCGCCTAACTTACAAAGAACCAGGTTTCTTGCAAGTTTTACCTATCTCTGAAACTAAACTTAATGCGGAAATGTAAATAACACAGAGATTTTTACATGGAAAAATCCTTGCTCAAGGGATAAAAAACTACGACCCAAACTCTTGGAATTTCAACTCTTCCACTAAAGGAAAACCCGAGCAAGTTTTAGACTACAACGTAATGTAATCAATGAACTAGAATCCCCTAGTACCTAGAACATTCCTAGCCATACGTTAGCTGGTAAGGTTACCTCTACTTTACTACAAAGAGTAATCTCTACTTAATGCTTCTAAACAAGCTGATAGATTACAACTCAATCGCCTATAACAAATAACTAAGACAACAGACTTATCTATGAAACTGCTCCTTCGTAAGGTTCTGTTACTCAGCCTTTGTTCTTGCACACAAAGCCTCTCACGATCTGATTGTTCTTGATTTGCTCTATTGAGATGTCTTTTGTGTGTCATGATTCTGGCCAAATTAACTTGTATATATAGGAGCTAGACTTAGTCGGATTCAACTAAGTTTAGTCTTTTCCACTTTGGAATTAGTTTCAAACAAGGTTTACCTATATTACCTTATTTAAAACCTAAGTTAATTTGCTTTAGTTTCCAATCCTTTTTCATTTAGGAACCGCGTTTCTTTTCCGCACCGCTTTTTCTTTTTCCGGTAGGATTGGAACTTTGACTCCAGCTGTTCTCTTTCTCCTTCTTCAACTTTAACTCGATTAATCCGTTGAACAGCTTAGTCTTTTTGCTTCAACTGTGAACCTTTTCATGGTCCACTTAGTACCAGATCCTTTGTCATCTTCAAAACTCATCCTTCAACATCTCATTTGCAACTGATTGTGATTACTTACTTTTCATTTAAACAAACTATATATCATGTTTTGGTTGAATAGGCGAGACAATTTTATTCCATCTGAAAACTGGTATTAAGAGAATCATTTTTTTATTTATATCTAAAACCGTTCATTTTTTCTTTTGCTCATAATCCTAAACACAAAAAATTCTAGCAAAACCAACACTTAAATTTAGTAAATGTCCCTCAACTAATATGATCCAGGAGTAATTTAAAATTACAAAGGTAGGTTACAAAAGATGAGAATAGAGAGACATAATATCATCTCAATGGTTAAAAGGCAAAAAGAAAAATCTAATTACTCTTTCAGTAAATAATTTCATTTGTTGAGATAAGTTTACATCTATACATTAATAATGTAATTGAATATACAGATATTAATGAATCCCTAAAATTGTGGAAGCTGAGATTTTCATCTAGAGCGATTTCCTAAAATAAACCCCTAACAATGATTAAGATGTTAATTAAGCTCATTCAATCTAAGTCTTTAAAATTTAAAATAAACAAGTGGCAATCATGCAAGTGTGTATTTGAAAAAATGGAGAGAAAGTGTCATGAAGGGGAGCCGGATCTGCCGTTGCGACTCCACCGTACCTTTTCGTTTACTAATTTGAGTTCTCTTTATTAGCAAGATCTACATAATTGTTAAGTGCTTACTTCTTGACCAAATATCTGTCCAACTTCAACAATCATTACTCGTTTTCAAAAATTATATCTGGAAGGTTATAAATCATTAAACATTATCCTTACTATTTAGTATAATTACATAACTGTTTGGATAACATCTGTAAAAGCTTTTGTTTTTTTTTTCTTTTTTGAGAAAAACAAATTTGTGGAATTTAAAAATGTAAGTTAAATGATTTGTAGTTTTTTTTTTAATTGAGGATTTTGTGAGTGGAAAAGGAGTTACAGGGTTAAAAAAGAGTTCCTCAAAGCTCTGCCTCATTTCATATGCTTGTTTTTTTGCCCATCTCATATTCTTGTTTGCTGGATAAATATGGATCACCAAGAAACTTTTTGTACCCCACACTAGACACACATGCAACTGCAGGAAATTGACCCTGCAAAACGATTATTAGACATACAAAATACAATTGCTTTTATCTAATAAGAAATACATAAAAACATGGTTTAGGTACATTTTATGAGAAACAAAGTTAATATAAAGATGCATTCTTTAATAATTATATTAAAGAACAGCTCAACATCACATTACCACAACCAATTATTATTTATTTAATTATTTATCATGATCATGTAAATGAAATCTCACGGGTCAGCCATATTCGTTCATTATTCTCAAATCATAACATAAATGGCTTTTATTTTTTATTTTTTGTCATGTGCATTTGATTCCATCAAAATAAGGTTTTCCAGTACACATTTAGAAAAAAGATCTGGCAATTTACCAACCCTAGAGGAATTTGTCGTATTCCATTTAATTAACATGGTTTTGAGTAGGTACGTGTTATTTACTGGCATAATTTGTTGTTCAAATTTCATCAGCAAATAACTCATTAGATTTTTAAAATGTAAGAAGGCTTTTAGTGAATATATATCTGTGTCTCTATATACACAAAATCATGAAACTTAGGCATAAGCACCAAAGGGAAGCATTAAAAAGGATGATTAAAACAAAAGGAACACCACATCAAAGAATTGTTACTCGCAGACGATATTGAATATTCCCATTTATGAACTAAGCTTAAGATCGGGGAGAAAAACTAAAGAGACTTGAAATAGGTAACAGGTGTACAACTTATCCCTATCATTTTGTTGCATTGTTAAGTAGCAAAGTGAACAAGCCTGTCCCTAAATTACAGTACAAGATTAAACTTCATAGCGTACATTTATTCGAGCTGCTATCAACAATTAATCCTGCTAAAAGCTAAACAAAGAGAGAAAAAATATTGGGTGAAATTCTCTCTTTTCATTAATGATATAATCCCTATATATACAAGTAAAAAATAGAATCCTAACTTGGTCCCTAAGCTATTTTTAATGGGCTTGCCCCAATATATAATTAACTTAATCTCCTAATAATATACAAATTTATATTAATAACCCTCATTATCTCCCCTCCCTAAAGTTGGAGCATGATGGTCCTTGACGCTAACTTGCTTAAAAAATACTAGTCAAACTATGCGCGTCTCAGCGCCTTCTTAACGATATCGACCAATTGTCTGGTTGTTGGAACATGTCCTGGTCGTATGGTGCCCCGATAATTTCATCATGGAAAAAATGACAATCAACCTCAATGTGCTTGGTCTGTTCATGAAACACAGGATTTCGAGCAATGTGTAAAGCTGCTTGACTATCACAATTTAACTGAGCCGGATACTGATGAGATATGCCAAGACTCCATAATACCCTTTTTAGCCATTTTAATTCACAGACGGTCATGGCCATCGACCTATATTTATCTTCAGCGGACAAGTGTGATACTATATTTTGTTTCTTTGTCCTCCAAGATATAGGTGTGTCTCCGAGAGAGATATATCAGCTGGTAAGAGACTGCCGAGTCAATGGGCATCCCCCCTAATCCGAATCACACCAACCATATAAGCGTAGATCACATTTTGAACTCATCACAATACCTTGTCCCGGACACCCTTTCAAATAACGTACCACACGGAGAGCTGCATCCCAATGCTCAATCCGGGATTGTTGCATAAACTGAGATAACACATGAACGCTATAAGACAAATCCGGCCGTATGAAACACAAGTAAATCAGACAACCAACTAGTCGTCGATATCATTTGGGGTCATTAATATACCGTCCGTTATCAAGGGCCAAACGATGATTTTGCTCCATAGGAATACCAATAGGACGACCACCCAATAGTCCGACCTTAGAAATGATGTCCAAGGCATATTTTCGTTGACACTGAAAAATGCCTTTAGGACCCCTAGCCACTTTGACGCCCAGAAAATATTTTAAGAAACCCAAATATTTCAAATGAAATCAAGTGGAGACATACATCTTAAAGAGACGAATAGCTTCTGAATCATTGTCCCCAATAATCAAATCATCCATGTATACCGCACACTTAAGGAGACAGATCCTTTAAAAAGTGTAAACAAGGAATAATCCGAATAAGATTGTCTAAAACCATAAGTTTACAGAGCGGCCGATAACTTTGCAAACCAACATTTCGGCGCCTGTTTCAAACCATATAATAACTTTCGGAGGTAGCATATATTACCATTACCATTAGTCTGATACCCCAGCGGGAGCTTCATATAGACTTCTTCATGAAGATCACCGTGCAAAAATGCATTATGGACATCCATTTCATGCAACTCCAATTTTTAGCTGCAGCAACTGCAAGAAATGCCATCACGGTCACCATTTTGGAGACCGGAGCAAATGTCTCTGTATAATCAATGTCTTCGACCTGATGATTGCCAAAAATAACTAAACGAGCCTTGTATTGTTTCACTGATCTATCAGAATTATATTTGATCTTGTACACCCATCGACATCCGAGCGCTTTCTTCCCGGGCGGTAAGTAACCAATCACCAGAGTTTTGTTATCTTCCAAACCCTGCAACTTTTGCTCCATGATTTTCTCCATTTTTCATTTTTCACGCCCTCAGAGAAAGAGGCCGGTTCACGTCCCTCCGTAATAGCTGCAAGAAAACTTATATGTTTCGAAGAAAAATTGTCACAATTAACATAGTATGTAAGAGGATAAGGCGCACCTGAGGCTCGTTGTGGCTAGGATGAGCGATCGATCTTTTGGACACAGGTCAAAACCTGATGACTAACCTTCCGGACTGAATTGATAACAAAATCTCGAAGAAGAACACGATCTTTGTTAACACGCTTTCCTCGGGGCAATTCCTCCACTATATCAGTACTAGAATTTTCGGGCACAATTTCTACGACCAGAGTACCCATGTCCGGCTCAACAGTCTCAGTATTCTTTTTCACTGGAATATCATCTATTTCATTCTCGGGGGAGCTTGAAGGATTCAAAGGCTCAACGCCCCCTCCCCAACTCGAATACCTTTATCATCGGCATGTGCACCCGAACTCTAAAGCAAAGATGGACTCGGGGGCTCAACACTTTCAGTGTGGTGCAAAAGGAAATTCGGTCTCATAAAATGGAACATTCCGAGAAATCAAATATTCCTTTGTGTCCAAGTGATATAGCTGTCAAGCCTTCTGACCGTAGGGATATCCAACAAACACACACCTTCTACTCCTACTTTCAAACTTGTCCCCCAAGCGCCCGTGCTTATGAGCGTAACAAAGACAATCGAACACTTTCAAATGATCATAATTCAGTGTCTCACCAAACAAAATATCATATGGAGTTTTTCCACGTAAAACGGACGAGGGCGCCCGATTAATCAAGTAACAAGCTGTCAAGACATACTGTCCTCAAAATTCAATAAGAAAGTGTGCTTGAAATCTAAGTGCTCGGGCAGCGTTTAAGATATGTCTATGTTTCCTCTCAACTCTCCCATTCCGTTGTGGTGTTCCTGCACACGATGTTTGAAATATAATTCCCTTTTCATTGAAGTAAGTTCTCATGCTGTGAATTCCATTCCATTATCACTCGAACAGTCTTAACCTTTTCATTAAATTGATGTTCCACCATAACAAAGAAATTTTCAACATCTGACTCACTTCTTTCTAATTACTAACTAACAAGAACACCCACACCGCCTGAGAATAATCATCAACAATTATCAAAAAATATGTTGTACCACAGGAAGATTCGATTCGATACGGACCCCATAAATCACAATGTACTAAATCAAAAATTGCGGAAGCTTTATTATCACTTAAAGAAAATACACTTCTTGATTGTTTTGCTTGATGGCATACATCATACCTTTTCATTCAAACTACTGCCACTATTTCTAATATCTTGAATTGAAAGAGATTTTGTTATTTGAACTGAAGGGTCCCTAACCTCTGGTGCTATAGATTCAACACGTCCATTTTCAAAGCCTTTAATTGGGGCACAGTCCGGAAGTAGTAAAATCCATCTTTTCGCTCACCCGAACCAATCAACATCCCTGTGGTCCGGTCCTACATAGCACACTAGTTATGAGTGATCTGTACATTACAATTAAATTGATCAATTAAGTGAGAAACAGAAATCAAATTGCAAGTCATTCCGGGAACATAAAGAACTTCTCAGAGAATCAAACAATCATTAAATTTGACTGATCCCCGGCCCATAGCAAAGGAACTGATTCCATTGGGTAGACACACCGGACAGTGTGGAATTTATTTTAGGACATCCAATAATTTTAACTCTCAGGTCATGTGATTTGAGGCTTCGGTATCAATTATCCACGGGGAACCAACATTCTTACCATTAACTCGATCACTAGCGCCGGGTTTTGTTTGATTCAGCAGTCCAACTAACATCTGCCACTTTTCATTGCTTAATCTGGGGACTGTTGATTGTCCAGATTCCATATTCACTTCGGGCTCTGGTTGAGCCACATTAGCACGGGGAAGGCCACGTCCATGTCCAGTACCACGGCCGCGTCCACGACCGTCATTATCATTTACACCTCCATCATGTCCTCTTGACTTGTTGTCGGTTACAAGCGAGTTAATCCACCAATACAGATACCCTATAACCTTAAAGCAGTGCTCCGGTCTGTGTCCATAATGATCATATTGTGGACACTTCGTTCCATTGCCTCCGACTTCAAAATTCTAACGAGGAGCGGAGTCAGTTTGTGTAGCAAAGGCCAACACTTCACGTTTCTCTTCTTGTCCCTGCACAACTCCCTTCACTCTTTCATCCTGTACCAACTTCTGATATGCCTTACTTAATGAAGGCAATGGATCTTGTGCTAATAAGTTCGAATGCATCGTTCCAAACACATAATCGTCCAATCCCATCAAGAAAATATGCACTTTATCTTCTTCTTTCTTCCTATCCAGCGAAGCACCCAAATTACACGTACACTTCCCACATAAACAGGCGGGGAACTGTTCATAATTTCCGTGCTCTTCCCAAAAGGGATGTCAGTTTTCCATAGTAATTCACTATAGACATTTCCTTTTGTTTGCAATTGGCCAGCGCCGCCTTCAATTCTTAGATTCTGGTTCCGTTTCCAACAGAAAATTGTTCTCAAATACTTTCCCACAAGTCTCTGGCCACTTCCATATGTGTGATAGTAGACCGTAGGGTGGGCTTAATCGAGTTTCGGATCCACGATACCAACAACGAGTTGATAGTCCACCAATTCGCTGAATCTGGTGAATCTTCAGTTGGTTGTTTCAAGGTCCCATCAACAAAACCAAATTTCTTCCGGGCATGTAAGGATGTTCTTACAGATCTTGCCCATTCATCATAATTTTCTCCGGTCAAAATCACTTGGGTAATAATGAGACCGGGGTTGTCATTGGAAGTAATATCATAGGAGCTACTAGAAAAATGCGATTTAGGGATGGAAGGGTAGAGACGATTAGTCGTCCGTATTTGCGTAGAGACGAGTAGTCGTCCCTAAGCTTCTGACAATTTAAAAGAATACAAATGCTAGAGACGGCCAGCCGTCCCTATTTTCTTAGAGACGGCTAGGCGTCCCTAAAACAATTTGTCAACTTTTCTTAGAGACGGCTAGCCGTCCCTTACCCTTGCGTTAATTTTCAACAAAACATAAACCAAAACGAGCAGCAGCAACACATATCAACCAAAACGAGCAGCAGCAGCTTCAAACACCCACTTCTTCCTCAAAAAAACTCTTCAAACATAAATCAAACAACTCTAAAACATAAATCAAACAACTCACTTTCTTCATTTATCTCGTTGGTAAGTTTCTTCCATTTTTTTTTCTGTTTTCGGTAAAACACAATCCAAAATGCGTTTACTTAAAAAAATCAAAATTTTCAGCGCCACCGTGCAATGCCGCCACTGGATTTGCGCTACAACAGGTATTTTTTTCTGTTTTTTCAGTATTTTTTTTCAATTTTTTCATATTTATGAGTGAAATCCGCATTAATAAGTTTCAAGTATTTTAGTGTTTAGTTTGTTGTATTTGTAGGCTGGCTTTGTAGAGGATATAGTAAAGAAAGGAAGAGGGAAAATGGGGAATCGCCAAATCAAGTAGTTAAGTCCTTGAAAAAAATTAACCTAGCTCAAAACAAATAGGCATTGACTAACTATTAGCATGTGTATATACATTTCAAGAATTGAACCATTAAATATAAATAAAAACTGAATCTTGATGTAAAAGTAAAATGGGTTTGAAACAAGGTGATAAATTAACACTTACTATATCCGAATTGTGAGCTTAAATATTATAAATATGTTAGTATGGTTGGAATTTTTTCTGAATATTCTACTATGTATTATTTGTGTAGATAGAATGTCATTATGAAAATCGTAGTTGGATGTCTAATAGGAATAACCCGAGACATCGGGGGTTGAGGAAAATTTTTATAGATGGGGTTTCAGAGTTTGTTACCAAAGCTAAAATGCTTCCTGAATATATAAGGGAGGGGAATATCAAATGTCCTTGTTTGGATTGCAAATGTTGTGATGTGAAAAGCATAAAAGAGAATGTAATGCATCTTTATACTAAAGATTTTATGCCAAATTATTTTGTTTGGACTGCACATGGAGAGTTTGATCCTAGCGTCAACATAGACAATGTACATGCTGGTGCGAGTAGTTCGTATGTTGACAATGAGTCTCATAATAATCAGGTGCATGAAATGATTAATGATGCATTCGGGATGTTCTACGAGGAACCACCCCAACCAAATGTTGGGCATTTTCCAAACGATGAGGCCAAGCTCTTCTATGAACAGTTGGAAGAAGCTAGTCGCCCATTTTATGAAGGATCAACGCATTTTAAGTTGTCGGTTGCAGTTAGATTGTTAAGTATAAAATCAGATTACAATATATCTCAAGCAGGCATGGATGACATAATTGGGCTTATGAATGAACTTAATTCGACTAACTTGGGGTTACCTGTATCGTACTATGATACAAAGAAATCGGTTTCCAAGTTAGGTCTTTCTTCTGAGAGAATTCATTGTTGTAGAAAAGGTTGCATGTTACTATAAGGAAGATAATGATAGGGTTCGTTATAAATTTTGTGGGTAGGCTCGTTATAAGCCAGTAAAAAATGAAAAGGATAAGCAGGTCCCAGTTAAGGCGATGCATTACTTGCCCCTTATTCCTCGGTTGAAAAGGTTGTATGCATCGATGAGCTCTGCTCCTCATATGCAATGGCACCATGAACGCACAAAACCTGGAATTCTATGTCATCCTTCTGATGGTGAAGCATGGAAGCACTTTGATAGGGTGTATCTAGTATTTGCTAGTGAACCTAGAAATATTAGGTTGGGTTTAAGTTCTGATGGTTTCACTCCATTTGCAGTCTCTGCCATACCATATTCTTGTTAGCCCGTATTTGTCACCCCGTATAATCTTCCACCTGAATTGTGTATGAAAAGTTCATACATTTTTCTGACTTGCATTATTTCGGGTCCACACAACCCAAAAGGCTCGATTGATGTATTTTTGCAGCCCTTGATTGATGAGTTAAAAATTTTGTGGCATGAAGGTGTAGAAATATATAATTTATCCCTTAAGGAAAACTTTATGTTACATGCTTCTTTGATGTGAACTATAAATGATTTTCCTGCTTATGGAATGTTGTCTGGTTGGTCCACTGCTGGTAAGTTTTCTTGCCCTTGTTGTATGGAGGATACAAAAATTTTTTATTTAAAAAATGAAGGAAAGAACACATGGTTCGACTGCAGATGGTCATCCATTTAGAAGAAACACTAGTGCATTTATGAAAGGGCAAAAAGACGTTGATGACCCTCCACGAAGGTTGTCTGGTCATGAAATTTGGGATAGGGTGAAGGGGTATCCTAAGGTAACTGATAAAAAACAACCCTTTAAAATAACTGGATTTGGTGAATGGCATAATTGGACTAAAAAGTATATTTTGGGAGTTGCCTTATTGGAAGGACAACCTTCTCTGTCATACTCTGGATCCCATGCATAGAAAAGAATTTTTTTGATGCAGTCTTTAATACAGTGATGGATGTCACTAACAAGACAAAGGATAATGTTAAGACCAGGTTGGACATTCAGGAATACTGTAGGCGAAATGAATTGCACCTATAACTTGTTGGTGACAAGGTTCGGATGCCGTTAGCCAATTACAAATTTGAATTAGATGAGAGAAGAGAAATTTGCGAGTGGGTACAAAATTTGAGGTTTCCTGATGGCTGTGCATCGAATATATCAAGGTGTGTTGACATGCGAGAAGGAAAGTTAGCTAATATGAAAAGTCATGATTTCCATGTGTTGATGGAGAACTTACTCCATCTTGCTTTCCATGCTTTGCTTGATACTGTATGGAAACCCCTGATAGATATGAGTGTATTTTTCAAAGACTTGTGCTCTAACACATTACAGGAAGAAAATCTTGAATTGATGGAAAGAAATATCCCAATTAACTAAATTGACCAAGATCTTTCCTCCTATTTTTTTCAATGTGATGGAGCAGCTGCCTATTCACCTTGTGGAAGAAGCACGCCTTGGAGGCCCAGTTCAGGGAAGATGGATGTATCCTTATGAAAGGTAATCTCTTTTCAAGCGTCTGTATTCTTACGTTTATATTAATTCTTTAAACTCAACTACTGTAACGTGTTATGAAGGACTGTTGGTAAGTACAAGCGGAGTGTGAATAACAGAAATAAGATTGAGGGATCCATATGCGAGGCTTACCTTGTAAGGGAAACTGCGCAGTTTTATACCATTAGACGAGGCTACGCCTCTTGTTATAGAAGCTATGCGTCCACATTTTCTTGAAGCTTAGAGTAGTTTTCGAAAAATCCCAGTAGAGGTCAGAGCAAGGATGTTTGATATATTTAAGGTATACAAGCTATTTCTGCTATTTTTTTAAATTTTTCCTATCATATATAGTTTTTTAACATATTATTAAAAATTGCAAACCAAAGTTTCTTGGAGTAATGAGTACCATGATTCCATTATAATTCATTGTTCTGAGCAGAGAGCGGCAGCCTGACTTAGTAGCACATTTCATAATACAAGACTAACTGGGAAACGTCCAGAGTGGGTCTATGAAGACGCTTGGATCAAACTGCTGGAATATTAGAAAACTGATGAGTTCAAGGCGTTACAAGAGCAAGCAAAGGCTGCTCGGGCATCCGAGAGGGGTGGCTCTTTACACACTAGCGGTTCGGTTAACTTGGCGACCCATAGGCACAGAATTGTAAGTTGTTAATTGAGATTTTCTTGAATATAATTAATATAGGTGCTAACGTTTATAAGCTTGTAGGAGCAAGCAAATGGAGGACCTATGTCCGATATTAAATTTTTCGAGAAGTTTTATGTTTTATATGACGAGGATGGTAATGCCGTAGGCTTTGTGGAGAAACGTGCAGAGGAAACTATGGTAAATTACTAAATTAAACCCTCTATTTTTATTTAACATGAAGAAAGTCTACTTATCCTAAATTTTGTTTATTTCAGAAAAAATTTAGAGCTGCACAGGAGCAATGGGTTCAAAGTCAAGGATCTAATGCTGGATCAAGCCAGCCCACTCAAGAAGAAGTTACATCAATGTTTGTTCAAGCGAGTTGTGGCTACAACAAAGGAAGAGCCTACGGATTCGGACCTAAGCAATACAAGAAACCATCCCCCGTAGGTATCTCTACATTTTTCTCCCTTCTTCTTCCCAGGTTCCCAATGATGAAGTGCTTGCAGAGTTAGAAAGGCTAAGGGAAGCAGAAGCTGTAACCACAGCAAAAATCAAGAAGTTGGAAAACTTTATGGCCAGGTACATGTCGGAAAAGGATGATGGTACTGACTCGGATAGAGTCGAGTAGATGGTTGGTTTGTTAAAGCTTTATGTTCTAGACTTGGTTTTTATCCCGTCCTTGTTGTGAGAATTTATGTTTAAAACTTTATGTTCTAGACTTGGTTGTTATCTCATAGATGTTATGTTGTGAGACTTTACGTTTGGTTTGTTAAGTTTTATTGTTAGGACTTTATATATTGTTGATGTATTCGGCACAAATGTTATGTGAATTCATGTTTATAGTTTAAGTCTATGGAAAAATTTATTAATGTTTGTGTATTCTAGTTTAGTTATATGTTCGGCTAGTTGTGTATATGAATCTGTATTGGTTTTTGGCAGGCATGTATCTATATTTTAACAATTTAGTGTGCAGGTTTATCAAAGATAGCGACAGTTAGCCGTCTCTACCAAACAAAAATTATCAACATAGGGACGGGCACCCGTCTCTAAACCGGAAAAAATCAGATTTTAGAGATTAGGGACGGCTAGCCGTCCTATCTAGACTACAAACTAAAAAACAGCGACGGGCAGCCCTCCCTGAACGAAAAATTATATTTCAGATTTCACTTTGTAGGGAGTGTTAGCCGTCGCACATCGCGGACGCTGCCCATCCCTATGTGTCTAGTGTCGAGCGATTTACGGACGGACGATGTCATCGCATAGCCCGTCCGTAAACCTCATTTAGGGACGGCTAGCCATCCGTATTGTCCGTCCCTAAAACGCGTTTTTCTAGTAATGAGGGTGATATTGTTTTTCTGGTGACTGCTCCGTGACAGTTGTGCTGTTTCCGGGCGGCGGTAATGCCATGAACATATCTCTCAATTTAATGGAGAACTTTCACAAAAGCTATAGATCGAGCTTCGGCTCTGAAACCATGCTAAAAGCTAAATAAAGAGAGAAGAAATATTGGGTGAAATTCTCTCCTTTTCATTAATGACATAACCCCTATATACATAAGAAGAAAATACAACCATAATTTGGTCCCTAAGCTATTTCTAATGAGTTTTGCCCAATACATAATTAACCTAATCTCCTAACAATATAAAAATTTATATTAATACCCCTCATTAAATCCCATTATCTTAACTAGTAACCAATGATATGTTCAATAAATTAAAATGTGGAACTGTGTAGTTTTGCTTGATGTACTTTCTGTATCGTTTCTGAATTAATCTAAATTTTATGTCAAACAGAAACTTATTATTTTTCAAGTTCATATCAATAATTGGTCACTATGACAGTTAATCAACAAAACATGATGGGGCAATATATTTGGAACTATTAAAACTGTCGGACTTTAGCTGGAAAAACCTAGTAGCTCAGCCAGCAAATAAAGACCAGGCCTACAATCAAGAATGCAGGTTCAAATTCTATCAACATTTGCAAGTGTCTAATGTATTATAGTATATATTTAATTATTGGTACCCTCAATTTGGTTTTAGATTAGAATATGTATCGACTCCAGTAAAACAGAAAAGCTCGGTTTTCAATATCACCAAGTGGACACATGATGCAATATTTAATCACCACAATATCTCAATTTTATATAGTACTACTCCCTATTTAACTTGATTCAATATTTGGTACTTTTCATTTTAATTCCTCTGCTTCTGTTCCACACAGAACCATTAATCCATGAATAGAGTAAAGCCTCCAACTTTCAGGTTCATTAGAAAGAAATACTGATGCTTTGGTTTTCTCAATGTGTATTCTTTCTAGTTCTCTTTTGCTGGAAATAAAAAGAAAGAGGAAACCCATAAGCATCCATTCAATAATCATTTTTAGAAGCTCATTTGGAAAAAAAATTAAAGATCATCATTGTCTTTGAGTTACTATGTAGTAGGAGTACCAAATTACACTGTTTTGCCAAGGAATTGAGCATGTGCGCACTGAAAAATTCCAATTAATGGCGTCAAATTGGCCTTTCTCTGCTTAGCTTGTTTCTAAACTATGCTCAAATTCAACGGCTATTGGATGATCATTCGCACTTACAACTTTTAGGAATTAATTATATATCTCAATTGATGATTCAATTCATGATCTTTTTACCGCTAATAAAGTAACTAACAAATTTTTGCCATTTATTATTGAACGTATGACTAGTTTCTCATAAAATACATCTAGTAAAAGAACACATAAATCTGACCGAAAAGCCAACTATATGCATGCTAAAAAGCAACAGTGCCGAGATAGCTTTCCCCGTCAACGCCAACTATCTATCCACAAAAAATTGTCACAGTGAATTGCTACGAACTAGGACAGATATAGTCTCCCTAAATGGTATGAGGAAGAGGAAAGAAAGAATAAACTGAAGTCACGAAACACAAATGATGAAGGGATGGGACGCGTTGGCATTTGTTGCCAAGATGATAAGCCAAACAATAGCATTAAATGCAATAATGTAGTACACTTTATTCCAACCTCTCTTGGTTTTTCCTAATTAGATACCACAAGCCACAGCTCAGTATATATAGATAGACATTATTGATCATATTCCAATAATGCATGTGCCATTCATCTAACCATGCATCTACACAACTCCACACCCCCCTCTCCCCCACCTTTGTTTTAGTAGGGTACCCTATATTAATGAAGGCTTTCTGATAGGACATAAATAATAAATAAAATAAGATACTCTATATGGAAGGGAAAATAATGTACGTCTTGCAGCCTACATCCTCTTCCAGAAATTAGGATTCTTGATTCTTTAATTAGTTTCCTACACATGGTGATGGATACCAAATCCTTTTCTCTGGTCTTTGAACACTATAACCACCTTTGTCATCTACAACATGTGAAACAAAAGGATGTAGATTAGAGGCAGATTTAGCATTTAAATTTGATGGTTCTTACCGTTAGTTTCTTCAGCTAAAACAACCGCTTATGAGCGGTTGTATAAAGAATTAGCTGAAAAGGGAGGAGACCGGAAGTTGTATAGGCTCGCGAAGGCAAGGGAGCGGTAATCGCGGGATCTGGATCAGGTGAGGTGCATTAAAGATGAGGATGGGGCGTGCTGGTTGAAGAGGCTCGTATTAGACAGAGATGGCAGACGTACTTCCATAAGCTCTTGAACTCTGATGGCGATAGTCATGTGGTGCTGGATGAGTTAGCCCACTCAGAGGGTCGTCGAGATTTCGGGTATTGTAGGCGTATAAGAGTTGAGGAGATCAAGCGGGCAATTCGAAAAATGCGAGAGGGAAGAGCGACTGGGCCGGATGAGATTCCAGTAGACTTTTTGAAGATCGTGGGAAGAGCAGGTCTGGAGTGGCTGACCAGGTTGTTTAATATCATCCTTAGATCGGCGAAAATGCCTGAGGAATGGAGATGGAGTTGCATGCAGGGGCGTAGGCACCCTATGCCAAGAGGTGTCACGGGACACCGCTTCGCCGAAATTTTTTACTATGTATATGTATGGTAAATATGTAAAAAAAATCATAATATTTAGTACAAATAAAGAAAGTGACACAACTTGAAACACCATGGCTCACCCGTCTAGTGGTTAAACTTCTTTAGAAAGTCTAGAATTGTGAGGTTTGAATCCCGCTTGTAGCACAATTAGCTTTTTTTATCAAAATTTTTGATCGTTTATCATTTAAAGTAGGGATTGAATCCTCGATCTTCAAATTTTTTTTAGAAGTGACTTTACTTACAAAAAAATCTGTGTTCGCCACTGGTTACATGGTTCCATTATACAAGAACAAAGGGGATGTCCAGAACTGCAACAATTATAGGGGTATCAAACTACTCAGCCACACTATGAAAGTCGGGGAGAGGGTGGTGGAGATGAGGATGAGGAGGTATGTGCACATTTCTGAGAACCAGTTTGGATTCATGCCTGGAAGATCGACTACGAAAGCCATTCATTTGTTGAGGAGGCTGGTCGAGCAGTACAGGGACAAGAAAAGAGACCTGCATATGGTATTCATTGACCTAGAAAAAGCGTATGACAAGGTCCCCAGGGAGGTTATGTGGAGATGCCTGGAATCTAAAGGGGTGCCAATGGCATACATCAGGGCGATTAAGGATATGTATGAAGGAGCTAAGACTCAAGTGAGAACGGTGGGAAGAGACTAAGATTACTTCTCGGTCGAGATGAGGCTTCATCAGGGGTCAGCTCTTAGCCCATTTCTATTTGCGCTGGTGATGGATGTGTTGACTCAGAGTATCCAAGGAGAGGTGCCGTGATGTATGTTATTCGCAGATGATATAGTGTTGGTGGAGGAGACATGCAGAGGTGTCACTGAGAAGCTGGAGGTGTGGAGGCAGACTCTAGAGTCTAAAGGCTGCAGACTAAGCAGGATCAAAGACAGAATATGTGGAATGCAAGTTTAGTGATGCTCCGGATGAGTCAGATATGGAAGTAAAGCTTGATTCCCAAGTCATTCCTAGGAAATAGAGCTTCAAATATCTTTGCTCAATCCTCCAAGGTACTGGTGAGATCAATGATGATGTCACACACTGTATAGGAGTAGGCTGGATGAAGAAGAGGCTTGCTTCCAGTGTATTTTGTGATAAAAGAGTGCCACTTAGGCTTAAAGGAAAATTTTATAGGGTGGTCGTTAGACCAGCTATGTTGTATGGTCTAAAGTGTTAGCCAGTCAAGAACTCTCACGACCAGAAGGTGAGCGTAGCGGAAATAAGAATGCTTGGATGGATGTGTGGGCACACAAAGATGGATAAGATTAAGAATGAAGTCATTCGTGACAAGGTTGGCGTAGCCCCAGTGGCTGAGAAGATGCGAGAGGCGAGGCTGTGATGGTTCGGTCACGTGAGAAGGAGAAGTATAGATGCTCCGGTCAGGAGGTGTGAGAGATTAGTCGTTCTGGGTCTACGGAGAGGAAGAGGTAGACCGAAGAAGAACTGGGCCGAGGTGATTAGACAGGACATGGACGGGACCCAGATCTCCAAGGACATGACCGTAGATAGGGGGCGTGGAGGTCGAGAATTAGGGTTGAAGGTTAGGTTGTAGTCGAATATCTTTTCCCCTAATAGATATAGTATAATGCTTATATAGATAACTTTTATTTTTTACTTCTTCGCCTTTATATCTACTGTTATTATCTGTTTGTTGGATAATTTTTAGTTTTAACATCCTTTTTAGCATGATATTATTGGCCTGACTGTCATATATGTTTTCTGGTATGTTCTTTGCCTAGCCGAAGGTCTATCGGAAACAGCCTCTCCACCTTGGCGGGGGTAAGGTCTGCGTACATCTCACCCTCTCCAGACCCCACTTGTGGGGTACACTGGGTATGTTGTTGTTGTTGTTACCGTTAGTTTCTTAACCACCGAACCTAAACAATTTTCTAATTATATATTCAAGAATTAAGTATTTGTTAAAGTTTTAATGATTGTTTCACTTACATATATCTGTGTATTCTCTGTGACGAAAGTATTTAATCCATCCAGCTCTATGAAGTAGATGGTCATTGGTGGATCGTATGGAATGTGACAACAAGGTCCACGTATATAGGACTATTTGAGACAGGTGTTTAATTGTGATAATATCCCAATATATCTCATCGAGTCAGATTGTTCGCAAAAGGGGTACTAAATTTGAAAAGAAAAATTCTTGTTCAAAGTGTGTGATTTTGTGATAGCTTTTCTTGTAAAAGTATAGGTCATTGAGGTTCATTTATCAAAAAGCTCTTTTTCTCCTGGTCCTTTAAAAGTGCCTTTAAAGTTATAAAGAATCTACTATTTGGAACCACTATTTGGCCCAAAGGAATGAAGCCAAAGTTTTCAAGTGATGTCATATCAATTCCTTCTCCACTTTGATTTTTGATAGTGTGTAATTAAGCTTGACGGGCATAGCCATCATTATCCAGCAATTTAGTGTTCACACATAAGTCTTACCAATTTTCTGTAATCTGTTTCCTTTAAGGATTGCAGTAAAACTTCAGTTATTATATTTATTGAACGTAACATTTAGATATTGAGAAACCACATTAGAAATCTAACAAAATGCAAATTCAAGCATTATTTAACTTTACAATATCATCAAGATATATACTTAAAGATAAGAAACAATCATTTGATTTGAAATTAAAATAGTTGTACACGAAATATAAACACTTTGACACAAATTTTTTTCATGTCACTAAAAATTAGTCATAAAGCCGCATATCATGCAACACTCCAATAATTACTAAGGTCTTATTTGCATTATAATTATTATCCTAGTGCCCTCCTGTATGAACGACTTTTCTTAAAAGTTGTTCATAATATAAATTTTAGAAAAAATAAGGGGAATTTTCAAAACTATGCCGCCCCCAACACAAAATTATAAATGAGGGGCCACATTTCACCCATAGCACCTCTTTATTTTTACATTACACAACATATCACCCCCTTATTTTTAAAATTACACAACATTTCACCCATTTAAACTAAAACCCTAGGAACCACTCCCTCACCCTCCCCCACCACTGCACCACCACCAGAAATTGAGCTGCCACCGCCGGCCGGCGGTGGTTGGTGGCCGGAAAATAAAAATTTCACCGGATTTGCTTATTTTATTTGTGGATTTGTTTAAATAATTATTTTTTGATAAATTTATACACCTAAATCTATCAAAATAATAAATTATACATGTAAATACATAAAAAAAAATGTGTATGCAAGAAGAGAAATACAAAAATATACACAAAAAACATAAGTTTTATACAAAGCATCCATAAAAAGTGCACAAATCTGAAATTTATACAATTTTATTCATTGTTCATATACGTATATACAGCTTTATACAATTTTACAATGCATAGAATGTGTTTTATACACTGTCAATACGTACATATACAGATTTATACATTTTTATACACGTTTACAGAATTGTATAAACTTGTATAAAAATGTATAAAAGTGTATAAACTCATAAAAATAATGTTAAACAGTGCCCTAAGCAGATTTTACACAAAAGCTTAACACAAATCCATGATCTATACAGTTTTATCCAAGAAAAACACTAGATCTAAACATTACACAAAAGTTGCAACAAAAAACTAGTAGATCTCAACGAATTTTTATGAAAAAAGTGAAGAAAAAGAAGAAACTTGATAAATAAACTCCTCACTAGAGTTTTGATCGGAATATACAACGAAAATCAATGTTGTTACTCAAAAAAAAATAAATAAATAAATAAAGGGAAGAAGAAGCAGCGACGGCGACGTTGATGACGGTGGTGGCGGCGGCAGCGGCGGCTTGGAGGAGGGGGAGTGAAGGTGAGACAGTGGTAGGTGGGGGGCAGTGGTGGGGGCGGTGGTGGACTTATTAGGGTGGAGAGAAGAGAGGAAAAATGGGAAAGAGAGTAAGAGAAGAGGGGGAAAAATGGGGGCTAGGATTTTTTTTCTTTAAAAAGGGGGTGCTATGGAGTGAAAGAAAAAATAAAAAAAAAGGGAGGGGGTGCTACGTCATGTAAGGTAGCAAAATAGGGGTCTTTTTTGGTAATTTTCATGAGTGGGGTGTCTCTCAATGTAATTGTCCCAAAAAATAACGCTACGTGTAACTTCAACAATTTTATTTTCAAAATATAGCGAAAATTTACCTTCTTGCAAAATATAACAACATTTAATTAAAAAATGCACAAAACAAATCCTTCTCTCTCACACACACACACACACACTCACTTACTCACTCTCTCCAAGCATGAATGATAAGCTTTATCTTTCTAAATTTACCCACACTTGTTGTGTAATGACCACAAACACATCTTCATTCAACCAAGGCCACCTATAGGGAAAGAGATGGCTATAAGTTTCCAACTTTAATTGCTCAACCATAGAAATACTTACAATATTAGTACGACTCTTATAATCAATGATCATAGTACAAACGTACTCTCCAACCTTGCAAGTTGTGTGAAAGAAGTTCTTTCTTTTCCTGCCAAAATTGCTCCACACAAACTTCATCACACTCATGGTTGTCTACAAAATGAGTCCATTTAAACAAAGTTCTCAAAGCATTGTTAGAACAAGACAAATCATTTGTAGTACATGTAGCACTTTATCTCACCTTAGGCCTCAGGTTGCCTTTCACATAAGAATTAGAGACATTGAACCTTTTAGCACAATTAGGAGATGTAAGCTCTCTTTTTCTCATGGAGCGATTACCACTTCATTTCAATCTAATAGAAAGACCACTACTACTCTCTTGTCTATTTTTAGGAACACAAAGAGAGGATGCAAATGAACAACCTCTAGAATAAGTATCATCATCAATTCTCTCTATGTCACTATCTACATTTTCAAGTTCATCACAAGAAGAGTAAGTAGGAACATTGTACCTTGAAGCGTCACTATCATCGTCTCCGAGACTAGAAGCATAGGAGTTTTCATCATCACATTCATCCTCATAAGCCTCATAGTCTTCACGAGCTCTATGACCACCATAGTGACTCACCTCATTACCATAAGAGCCATAGTTCCCCGAATCATCATAGTAACTCCCACCATCATCATAGGAACCATAGTCTCCACATTCATTGTAGCAATTTCCATAATTTCCATAGGAGTCATAACCTCCACAATCATCATCTGAGGACATATTTGCAACAATGAAAAGAAAAGGACCTCACAAATTTACTCCCTCACGTGTATTACTTGATATATGAACACTCAATTTTCTTTCCACTCATGTATACACTCAAGGTCAATGGCTTTTGTGATCATACTTTAATGATCTCACCACTCAAGCCTTTTTCCATTCAAGGGTTTCCCTTAATCTCTTCAAGGTTCTGCAACCTCAAATCCTCAAGGAAAGTGTCCACGCTTCGGTTTGGAGTGAAGTTTATAAGACACGAAAAAACGGACAAAGACACACAGACGGACTAAGAACAAATAAATACGCAACGAAACTAAAAAGAGAAAAAAGCACGAATCGAATTGGCACGAAACGATATCGAAATTGGATGAAATTTTGTGTGTGATCTAGAAACTTACTGCATTTGATGATATGAAAGGGGTTTGGGTGATCTCAAACTGGTTAAGGGCTTTTCCGAGCAATCTATAAAGTGACTGATTTTTTATTCAGTGTTGTCGTGTGAGTTTGGGTGCTACCGCAAAGAGTAAGTCAATAACCCTGCGGTGTCGCCGCGTTATCACGAAAAGAAAGAAAGAAATAAATAAATGGCCTACGCGATCGCGAAGAACAAATTCTGGGTTTGATGCAGAACTTGAAGCCCGAATTTCTGGAAATTTTCTTCATTTGAATCTTCACAAATCAACTTATTTTTTCTCCAAATTTGAGATATAAGCTCCTTATAAGTCCGTGAACAAACCCCAATAATCAATTCTTCAAAAACAACACCCAAAATGCAAAAGCTCAAAAGCACTTGTTGATGAACTTGAAGAACCTTAGATTTTGATTCTTCTAATTGATGCCCCAAACGTTGTTTGTTGTTCAATTCCTTCAAGATACAACTTCGAGAATCATCAACCAACAATTGGTAACAAATATTTCATCCAAAGGAACCCTTAATCTATGACTCAATTTTTGGGGTTTTTTTATTATTATTATTTTATTTATTTTTTTGTAATTTTCAGATTTTGATAAACAAAACCTAGATAGTGTTTGTAGGAACAAACACCGATCCGAGCTCTGATACCAATTGATAAGATCCTAAACTATAAGAATAGGAAACAAGCAACCAAACAATAAAATCAACGACGCAAAGTAAAGATAGAAGGGAATAGGGAGAATAGATAGAAGAAAGAAATGAATCAAATCCCACAATTGTAGGTAAATTAGAATACTACAAACAAATTTTAATACCCTAATTTAGATGATACAATTAAAGATCAATATCTGAGGGGGAAGAGACTTGAACTCAAGCAATGAATCTCTCACATAAGGGAATCCAAGAGAGATCAAAGAAGAGACAAAGGGATAAAACCCAAACGCACTCTCACAAGTGTATTCCCAGTCATCCAAAATCTAACTCTCTAAACCCTAGAATCAGGCTATTTATAGTAGCTAGTTAATTACAAGGATAAATGGACTAAAAAGTCCCTAATGCTGATTCTAGAAATCTGGCCTGGCCGTCCTTCATCGCGACCGCCCATCAGGTGTCGCGATCGCGCCATGCGAGCTGAAGCTTCAGCACGATCGCATTCTGAACATCACGACCGCGTCCATTAATTCTTCCAGAACATCATGACCGCGCCAGAAGACTCGCGCCCTTTCTCTAAGCCCCTCTTTCCGAACGTGTGCTCTGTCTCGCTATCGCTCCCTTTCTCTAAGCCCCTTTTCGCGAACGCGTGCTCTGTCTCGCAATCGCATAGTGCACTCAAATTCCCAAAATCCAGCAAGCTTGCATTTGCTCTTTTGGCCACTTTTGACTTGAGTTGTGATGTTAAGCTAAAAATGCATATATTTTAATATTAGTTACCTCATGTTTTGGTGCTTTTGTGGATTATTTTAGCGTGAATAATAGTATTTTTGTGCTTATATTGGGTGTTTGAATGTGTAGGAATAAAGTGACATGAAAAAGTGTTAAAGTTTGATGATTTGGAGCAAATTGAAGTTAATTTACAGTGTTGAAGGTGCCAAGGCCGTGGATTAGCCA
This sequence comes from Petunia axillaris subsp. axillaris, assembly GCA_029990575.1. NCBI lineage: Eukaryota > Viridiplantae > Streptophyta > Magnoliopsida > Solanales > Solanaceae > Petunia > Petunia axillaris. The sequence goes on along the minus strand of JARKNS010000001.1, from coordinate 1,014,201 downwards.
TGAAAGGAATTTGAAGACGAAATGTCACGACCCAGCCATCGTAAGGCCATGATTCAGCCATGAAGTCGAAAGCAGAATGTTCAAAGCTCACGGCCCAGGCATCGTAAGGCCATGATTCAAAATTTCTTGTGAAAAGTGGCGAGGGGCATCCTTGTCCACAAGTTTGACACGAGATTTATAAGGTTTTCTAACATATTTTCAGCCTCTATCTTGACTTCGGAGAGCAAGACCACCATTGTTGAAGCACTTTGGAGCTTGAAAACGCATTAAAACCATTCGAACTGTAGAATCAAAGAGTTTTTCTCAACTTTTCTTATTCTCTTTCCTATGGGTGTTGTTTTAACTATGAATTCATTATTGTTTAATACAATTATGAGTAGCTAAATTTTTACTATAGGATTTTGATGAACTCATTATTGGGGTAGTTTTGAGTAACTTCAAGATTGAGTAATACAATATTCTATTTATTTGGCTGTGTTTTTATTGAATTCAATTGTTAGGCGTGCAATTATTTGTGCCCTTTTTGCTTGAATGATCTTGGGAAAGACGTTTGGGCCAGGGTCAGTCAAATAACAGTACTTCAGGTTATGATAGGGGATTACTTAAACTGATTTAGAGTCATTATAGGGATATCGTGATTCGACTGTGGCCTGAAATTGGACAGTTCTTAATGGTCTTGATTATTTTAGGAAAAATAGCTCAAGAACCGTGTGTTAGTAGTTGGGAAACTCTAGCGAACAAGTTTAAGTTCAAGGCCAATAGAATAGTATTTCGTGCAAGTTTGGAGTGAACTCAGGACTAACCCAATAACCAGGAATTCATTATCCTAGGCTTTTTAACATCTACAAGTTCAATTTTTATTATTCTTAGTTGATCTTAGGTAATTGTTAGTTAAATTAATAGCTTATTACTTGAAACACTATTTTTGAACTTTGAATCTTTGGCTATTAAAGTTACTAGAACTTGACGTTGCTCTCTGTGGGATTCGACTCCGAACTTGTTAAACCGGATTATATTTGCAGAGACCGCTTATCCTTTTTAGGACGAGTTTTGGGCGTGATCAAATTTTGGCGCGTTTGCCGGGGAGCATCAGTTTAGTTTGTAACTGTAAATATTGCTAGGTTTTAGTTTAGATAATTTTTAGGTCTTGTACATATTGTATTTTGTTTATAAAAAAAGTTAATTTAAAAAGAAAAAAAGTAATATACATGGCATCTAGAAACTATGCGAGGCTAGGTAATGGTTATTCCTGTCGGGTACATTATTGTTCTAGTTGTGGAGGAAATCATCCATGGCAGCATTGTCAACCTTATTTTTTGAATAGATGCAATATGTGTGGTTGTCACAGTGGTCATTTTATTGGTTGTGCTTATTTATCTTACCTTTCCCCGAGCCCCTATTATGATGGTTTTGTTTTTCCCTATGATGCTAATAGGTGCAATGAAGTGGAGGATAGTGATAGGAAACACAAGGCTGATATGCAGAAGATTGAAGATATGTTCAAGTTTTTGTTGGAGAATGATAGTGAGCAACAACTCCAGATACAGATACATGAAGTGACTATTCGTAATCTTGAAGTGCAACTGAATCAATTGGTTGAGGTTTTTAATGCTCAGCAAGCAGCTGTTGTGGATAGTGTTCAAGAAGAAGTTAAGATGGATGAAAAAGTGGAAGGCCCAATAGTGGAGTTAAGAGATGAATGTCAACCACCTAGTCAAATAAATTTTGATAATATTCATGTTGAAGAAGTGGTACTAGAGTCAGACACCAACATTGGAGATGAAATTTCAGTTGACCCTAATTTATGCCAAAAAGAGGATGTCAATATTCAATTGGAGTTTGAGCATATTATACCTCATTCTAGACGCTTCTCAACATTGTGTTTGGATGAAGACATGGAAATCGTCTATCCTTCCGAACCAATGAAAAAGTCTAAGGAAGAGGTGCATGGTGCATATATATTAAAATTTGTATTGCCGTCTAGGCAAGACAACATTCCTCAATTTAAGGTCACGAAGTATAAGATGACATATTTTGTAATTGGCTCACTTGAATTTGCACCACCACGAGATCATGATCATAAGCTTGAATCCAAATTGGGGAGGCAATTCATCTTTTCAAAGTGGAGAGAAAAGTTGGGATGCTGGGATGCGTCGTGCCATGACATTAAATAAGGCGCTTGTTGGGAGGCGACCCAACTATTGCTATTTTTTTTAGTTTAGTTATTTTCTTTATAGTATATTACTTTGTGTGTTTTCTTATGTTGCAGGCTCATGTAGTTTTAAGTCTAACTGTGCGCTACTTGCAACCCCGGTGCTTGTTTGGGAGAAGTCTAAGTATCACATGCTCTATGGAGGTTGAGCATACAAGTGATGATGATGGCAAGTAAGAGTCTCGCAAAGCTGTGGATCTGATGGCGCCATATATAGTGCCAGTTCTTCGAGCCTACAACTCCAGGGAGTATTTCTTCACCCTTGGTTTATATGTTGTTGCATTATGGACAGTGCAACTTGTTAAGTGTGGGGTGGGGAGTACTTTGTGTTTATTCAATATTTCTTTTATAATAATAATCTCTTTGGGTTTTCTTAGCTTTGGTTCTTTCCCATTGAGTTATTTCAGCTGAACCAGGTATTTTGTAGGCTAGATATAAAAAAAAATTTTAAAAAAAAACAGAGAGAAGAAGAAAGAGTTGAGAAAAAGGAAAAATGGAAATAAGGCAGAAAGAGAGAGAAGTGAGGACTTTGAAAAACAGCCTTTAGCTAGAACTACATACATATTTTTGAACTTCCTTTTTGAGTTCATAATTAGGTATTGCAAGGTGAAACTGAAATGATCCTTGAGTTCCATGTACAGTGTGTGGTGAGCTTATTTTTATTCTACTTCTCATTGTTTCATGTTAAGTCTAGAACTTGCCCTGCTTGTTGTTTGAGACGAAATCCTAGGTAGTCTTGATCATTAGGATGAAAGTAGGCCTTCTTTGGCCCGCCAGTGACTAAATAAGCCTACATAATGAATGAATTCCTCAGTGTCCCAATTTGAGCCTATTGACCTTTTCTTTGGCAACCTGTGTTACAAGCCCTGTCCCTTTTTGCTATTTACTTCTCTTGTTACCCATCTTCCCCTTAACTACTTTAAGTTGTGTGATTGGTAAGATGGTGGGTATGTTATAAGAGTTGTGTACTTGAGAAGAAAGTTTCAAAAGAATGAAGGAAGAAACAATTATATTCTCCTCATATACAAAAATTGTGAAAAGAGAAAGAAAAAGAAAAAAAATCAAAAATCAAAGAAAAAAAAAAAGATGAGTAAATTGATGAATAATGAGGAGAAAGAACAGTATAAGAGAAGGGACTCTTGAGCTTAGAAAGTGGATATGGATAAGAATCTTGGGAAGTGCTACAATTATGTGAATAGGTGAGGCAATTAGTAGTGAGTGATGCTTCAAGTGTTTAGGGGAAGAATTAGTCACTATATACCCAAAAGTGTACCACACCTTACCCCCAAACCAACATTACAACCAATGAAAAGTCCTACTTGACTTTTGATTGGGACTCCTACATTAGTGGAGAGCAACAAAATGGGCAAGCCTATGGTACTTCTCTATGAGACATGAGATATTTCTTTGTGAGTGTGAGGGTGTTCGATATTTATATGCCATAATTTCTCTTGAAATAATATGTTGTGTGTTTGGTGGCATTTTCTTGTTGTGAGGTATATTGGAACTTGAGTAGTCTATAGGTTTCTATTTTCAATACTTGATTATGACCAAAAGAAAGGGTGTTTGAATTTCATAGGTGAGCTCGGTAAGGTTGTTTTTGTCATGGGTTCTTATCTAATCTTGATGTCTTGCCAGCTTTCTATGTGTTCTTTTTCTTTGCTCGAGGACGAGCAAATTCTTAAGTTTGGCGTGGTGATGTTAGGCTAAAAATGCATATATTTTAATATTAGTTACCTCGTGTTTTGGTGCTTTTGTGGATTATTTTAGCGTGAACAATAGTATTTTGTGTTTATATTGGGTGTTTGAATGTGTAGGAATCAAGTAACATGAAAAAGTGTTAAAGTTTGATGATTTGGAGCAAAATGAAGTTAATTTACAGCGTTGTAAGATGCCAAGGCCGTGGATTAGCCATGAAAGGAATTTGAAGACGAAATGTCACGGCCCAGCCATCGTAAGGCCATGATTCAACCATGAAGTCGAAAGCAGAAATTTTAAAGCTCACAGCCCAGGTATCGTAAGGCCATGATCCAGCCATAAGGCAAAATTTCTGGCGAAAAGTGGCGAGGGACAAACTTGTCCACAAGTTTGACACGAGATTTATAATGTTTTCTAACCTATTTTCAGCGCCTATCTTGACTTGGGAGAGCAAGACCACCATTGTTGAAGCACTTTGGAGCTTGGAAACGCATCAAAACCATTCGAACTGAAGAATCAAAGAGTTTTTGTCAACTTTTCTTATTCTCTTTCCTATGGGTGTTGTTTTAACTATGAATTCATTATTGTTTAATGCAATTATGAGTAGCTAAATTTCTACTCTAGGATTTTGATGAACTCATTATTGGGGTAGTTTTGAGTAACTCCAAGATTGAGTAATACAATATTCTATTTATTTAGCTGTATTTTTATTGAATTCAATTGTTAGGCCTGCAATTGTTTGTGTCCTTTTTGCTTGAATGATCTTGGAAAAGACGTTTGGGTCAGGGTCAGTCAAATAACAGTACTTCAGGTTATGATAGGGGATTACTTAAACTGATTTAGAGTCATTATAGGGATATCGTGATTCGACTGTGGCCTGAAATTTGACAGTTCTTAATGGTCTTGATTATTTTGGGAAAAATAGCTCAAGAACGGTGTTGTTGGTAGTTGGGAAACTCTAGCGAAAAAGTTTAAGTTCAAGGCCAATAGAATAGTATTTCGTGCAAGTTTGGAGTGAACTCAGGACTAACCCAGTAACCGGAAAATTCATTATCCTAGGCTTTTTAACATCTACAAGTTCAATTTTTATTATTCTTAGTTGATCTTAGGTAATTGTTAGTTAAATTAATAGCTTATTACTTGAACACTATTGTTGAACTTTGAATCTTTGGCTATTAAAGTTACTAGAACTTGACGTTGCTCTCTGTGGGATTCGACCCCGGACTTGTTAAACCGGGTTCTATTTGCAGCGACCACTTATCCTTTTTAGGACGAGTTTTGGGCGTGATCAAGTTGCTTTTCATGCTTTTTTAAAGCACTCCAAGCTCTTGATGTCGATTATGAATCCTCCACGGTTTCGAGTGCCAATCCGGATCGCATAAAACAAAGATCGAAACCCCTGGAATTTTGGCCACCATAATTCAAACAAAGCCATAACAAGTAAATTGGCAGTGGAAGGAGCTACGAAGAAATGAATGAGAAATCAAATAAAAGGGGGGATAGAAATGAGCAAGATTCCAAGATTTCAATAGCTTATGCGAAAGAGACCTAGTCTTGACAGTAGATATAATACTGTCATGCATTTACATATATCCTTTCTTTGAACTTACAAGTAACATATGGAACTTGATATTTGAATTAAAGCAGTAATCATTACATCACATTAGTAAACAATAAAGCTAATCCTCCATGACTTTATGGTACAGTTCATATGTATTCAATAATGCCATCGAGTAGTCAGCACATTGTTCATGTGCATAAGCTCTTACTTTTTGTTACTCCTATGAAATTTTCTGATTTGATACTAACTTATTAATGATTTCATGGTACACTTCATAAGTATACTATAAATCAGGCAGTCCTTTGCTGTATCCGAACTCATACATACACAAATCTAGTTGAAGAAATGCAACATTTAACATAAACGTTTTGGTTGTCCTGCAGGCCACCAACGTAATTTAATAACAGAATATATATGATTTTGAGTAGAACTTAAGTTCAATAAACTGACGGAGTAAATACGTAAATGTTTACACTATGATGTTACTTATAAGATGATTAGCTATTTTTGTTTCGATTCATCTAAAGAGCTAAATTCTGTCGAAGTCTTATATCTATGACGTGTTAAAGCTTTTCTAGTAGTATCTGTAAAAAATAAAAGTACCTATTGTATGTCGTTTAGGTTATATTACTCAAACAATTAATACTTATAAGATGAAAGTGGTAGGGTAAAGTGCAAAGACACTACGACTAGAAAAATTCTACGGGTGCTTGTGACATGACTCGAAATCCGACTAGGCCGTGCGGGCACCCGACATCCTCCCCTAGACCTGTCGGGCGAACCCTTACCAATTAAATTAGGAAAATAAATATAATTCAATTCATATATAGGAGCAAGACTTAGAAAAAGAAGCACAGACATACTGATACCTCTAAGCTGTACAAAAGAAATTACAGCTGACTACCCAATATACTAGGTTTAGGGCTATCCAGACTAGACATCTAAGAGTACAGAAAAAGACAAATACATCCTGAAGGGAGCAAAATGCAACTGAAATAGTAAACATAAAACTGGTGGCCATCCGAAACAAAAACTGGCTCACCCTGACAGTTGAAGTCGTCTTCACTCCTTCACAACGTGGCGAACTCAATCCTGGAGCGAACCTGCCGAAACGAAGTAGATAGACAAAAACAAACAACAAACAAGGGTGAGTCAAGATGACTCAATAAGTGGGGCAGAGGCACCTCAAAGAATAGGATAGCTAGCCCGGTAGAAGAAACAGATAAACCAAATTCCTCTTATTTAAATTATAAAAAGGCAGAGTCAGATAATAACCAGAAACACGTATGGAATTATAAACTCATAAACAACTAGGGACATAAGATAGACAGAACATATAGGTTTTTATGTATCCCGAACGTATCAACAAATAAGCAATGCACATATAAGCAGAACAATAGTCATGTATCGAAAGATTACACAATGGTATGAAATGAAATGAAAAATGAGATGAAATAAAATGAAATATGATGCAAAGGGTCACATATGCCAAATGAATGGAGCGGAATCCTCCTGCCCTCAGTATGATGCAATGGAGCGGAATCCTCCTGCTCCTATATAATATAAACCAGAGGCAGAATACTCTTGCACTCAGTAAATGATATAGCAACCCATGGCCAGAATGCAATGCTCATATGCTCAATGAAATACCAAGAACCGGGGATAACACAAAGATACAATATAAATCCAAAGCTAAGGTGTAATGAGTACGCCTATTGGCAGCTACACGCATAAGGAACACGTGGTAGAATATCCACAAGGCCAAGTTCCTCCAAAGAAATGGATACAACCACTTACCTTGTTATTAAGTTAGCACAGCCACTCAACAACCGCTTTGTTCTTTGGATTCATTGCCAAATGATCCCACTGTGTTCAATAAGCAGAGAAATATATCACATAAGGCTAAAGGCTTCATTCCTTACGTCTTAGGCCAATCCAGTTAGGAACCTGATATCCTATTCGCATACGCAATACGCAGGTCAGGCCTATGTACAGAGTTTAAGGTCACATAACCAAACCCTAATTAAATTACATTTATATGTTGCCCATAACTCACTGAGTACGAATATACTCAATTTTATTATCAGAGTCAATTTAACCCTTTAAACTATTAATTTAACTTATTAAAACGATGTCTAATATCCCAATTTTTACTGTTAAAATATTTTCAAACACATGTAATAAACTAAAATAATGCATTAAGATCATTACCTGAATGTTTCAGGGTGAAAATTCTATCTTTATCCGGCTCTTTTCTTATTTTCTAGTATTATTTTTCCTTTCGCGTTTCCTCTTCTGTTTCCGTCTTTTCTTTTTGATTTTAGCTAACGAATTAATATAATCCCCTTAGCCACCGCCAACTCTATTTCCATTTTCTTTTCTTTTCTTTTCGCGATGAAAATTAAAACGGAACTCTACGAAATTCGAAATGATCCCAAATTTCTCTAGTAAGTAATAAAAAATATATGTAACAAACTGGCTAAGGTGGATCTCAAATCGCACTCCCGAAATTCAATATGCAAATTAAATGGAAAAAATTCAAATTGTTTAACTTTCGGCATTTTATCGGAAACTTGCCGAACAACCTCGAAATTCACTTTCGAAAGTTCACAAAAGTCAAAAATAATCATACGAACCTAACGGCGCTTTCGGATTTCGAATCGGAGTTCATTCGCCAAAATTGAGCTAAAAATCTCTTTTTAATATTTATCGACAATAAAAACTGAAATCTTCTTCCGATATCTACCAAACGAAGTCCAATTTAGCTCAAATTTTACAGACAGATCCTAATGGACCTTAAGAATATTTTGAAATTATTAGCATGCCAATCGGAGTCCTAACTTTCGAAACGACTGACCGATATCGTTTCAGTTTGAAATAATGTAAAGACCAAAAGGTAGAAGTTTGACAATAAACATGGGGGGAGGCAGTTTGATGTTAAATATTCAACTGCTCTTCTTGATAGTAGTTATTTGTCTCATCCTCTACAGAGTCAAATTTTTCAATGCTTTTGTCCGTGCTTTATTTAGGTATGTCATATTTTCAATGTGTTTGACCATGCTCTGTAGGAAGTAATTTATACTTTTAAATGTGTACTATAATTGAGTTGTAGGAGAACTCTCATGTGTTCTTCTAAAATCTTCTGACAGGTCTACATAATAAATCTCCTAAAGCTTTGTAACATCCATTGGGTTACAATTAACTAAAATAGTTGCGAACAAATTTTGTAGAGCCATTGGTATTTTAAAGAGGACTGCCTCGCGTAAGCACTCCGATATTCTATCATCTGATTCTAGCAAGCCTCTTTCTTAGCAGCTTCCACAGTTTCTTCCATTAACACTAAGCAAGTCTTCAAAGCCAGCAGGTATTCTAGCACGATTCAACAATAATCTCAAATAATACCTTTTGCCTTTTTTTTGGGCTCGCTCCATTAGTGGACATACAATAACTAAAACATTAAGTTTATGAAATTTAAATGATGGTGTAACTATAAGATGTCTTGCCAGCAATAATTCTACCAATTACTTATCTTGTGTCTTTTTTTTTCCAGATCTTGCCTTGATGGTCCTAGACATAATACTTTGGAAACTCTTTGTACAGGTAAGCTCATGCTTCAATGCATTTCGAGCATGTCTCAAAATACTCGATAAGCATGGTGCGCATGGCATGGTCAAACCCTATAACAGTTTGCAAATTTTGCTTGCTCCAATAGCACACTGAATATATGACAACTTGCGTAACCAGATATGCTATCTAACAGCATCTAAAAATAAGTAATACACTTATAATATAAAATTGAACAATGTCATTGAAACTGAAGATGTAAATTCATATGTTTCGAAATAAAGTATGAGTAGACTGCAGCTGATACTGTAAATGAATAGTACAAGATGGAGGCTGCAGGATAACATTCATATGCTATGCTTTCATTTCAGATCTCATAAACAAGAAAGCAAAAGTAAGTCAATGAAATGCAGATGGACTGATCCTTGTTGAAAATTCTTAAAGTATATTCACTTTTCTACGCAGTATACATTTGCACTTATTTCTTGGACATATGTGGCAAAGGTATATTTTTAATGTATTATATATATTGGTATTAGGGTGACATCCAAAAAGTTTAAGTTGATAAGAGTATATTTACATGCATCACTTCACTTCTTTAAGTTGGATCTGGGACAAAATTTTACTCGGGAAAGCTGCATTCTGGGAAGAAATATTTTTTCCTTAATAATATGTTCTCTTTCTCATATTTATGCTTTGCAATGCTTGAAAAGACTTCTTTGGTTATGAGGAAATTAATCTCCGCTTCTACAGTGTGAATTTCTTTTAGGTATGAATAGTTCCCTTATTGTCTTATCTTTCAGTTTTAACTTAGTTCTTTATGCTTCATAATTAGCTTTTTACTTCCCTTTGTAATTCTTTATTTTTCTTGTTTCTAAGGTCAGTTTAGTAAGACCGGTATGAATAGGAGGATAGAAAATAAGATTAGTAAAACTGCACTGAAGAGAAATATAAATTCAATATTAAAGTACATAAACAACAATTCAAGAACTTTACAGCTTAACAGACCAATTAGACATACCGAAGACAAGCTCTTAAAAATTCTATAAATAAAATCATTTATCGCAATTAAAGAATTAAGCATATGTTTCGATCATCGACAGCAAGCGACCCTAAATTAGCCACAATAATCGAAGGACTATTACACCTAAGAAGCTAATGAAGTTCGATTCATTCACGCTAACAAGTTAGCATAGCAGCCTATCAGCTTCTTTCATTTCGTTGAAGATGGTTGACTAACTATATGAAAATCATGTCATTCTTGAGTATAGTAATTTGGTGCGACAAATTACATAAGAAGTTCCAACTACCAAGAACAATATGGAATTTAAATACTTGAACCATGTGATAGAGAGATTTCTATCACAAAATCCTATCATTGAACCAAAGGGAAATACTGGGAAGAAAAAGAGAAACAAAATGCTAGGTAACTGCTTGAAGTATAAAATCAGAAGTTGCATACGTTAATAATTGAAATGGAAATCGAGAGAGGCTAATAACATATCTTATGTTATCAGTGATCGTCCAATAACGTAGCTCAATCAACCAAAGTACTCACAACCTGAAGCTACTCTCAACTGATATATTATGAAGAGGAAAATAAGATAGTGGTGGAGGTGCTAATTATGACCTTTCTTTCTATATAATATTTCAATCATAATACCTCATTAAAAAATGTACTTATTAAATTTAATGAATCACGTTGACTGAAATCTTATATCCCAATATTATGGTACGGTTGATTCTAATCCAAATGGGAAGCTATGTAATAGGTATAATAAAACACTATGTGAATGTTAGTATTTTAGCAAGAACAAATGTAAGATGCACCTGCCTGGATCCCCTTAAAAATCCTACGGATAAAATCATTTATCGCAACTAAAGGATTCGACATAAAGTTCATGAAGGTTACCTGAAACTACTATGAGTTATATCTAGTTTCAATTGTTAACACTAAGTTAGACACTAAATAATAGTGTATGTGGAGATGTAGTATTTCCTTATTTAGTGTTGATTTACCTATTTGTTTATTCGGGAGATGCAGTTGAAGACTAATGACTGGAGGTTGCATTTCATTCAGATTGAATTCATAAATTCTCCACATTGCTTCTAGCGGAGACACCCAACATGCATCTTGAAATTTCTAAATTTCATCAATGATTTTTTCCCATCATCGGACTCAATATAAACAACACACCTATTATGTCCTTCGTATATAATGTACTTGTACACATACTTTATTGCTTTAACTCTAGAGCAGTATTCGACATTAATCTGACAATTGTATCTAGTTAGTAAATAAGAAGTGTGCCACACAATCCACTGGTTATTCATTGTCATACCACAAACTTTTGCTTCTTCCTATAATTTCTTCTCCTATAAATAGGGTATCCATCCTTTTCTTGTGTAGATTTACTTCTAAATGCCCGAAGATAGTGATTCTTACATTCACCATCCCTCATGCATGGACTTGTTGGACCATATTTTACACATTGAACATGCACCATATGCAAGGGCGGGCCTACGTAGGAGCAAGTGGGGTCAGTTTAACCTACTTTCTCGAAAAATTATACCGTGTATGCAGTTATGTTTGGTCTGTTTTCAGAAGGAAAAAAGGCCCATAAAATTAAAATTTGAATCCACTTAAGCAAAGCAATATGCGTAGATCAGTGGTAAAATGGATTCAAATTTAAGAAAGGGTTTTAGGGTTCGAAACTCAATAAAAGCATGTAGACTTTTCTATTTTTTTAACCCGCTTGATAAAATTCCTGGGTCCACCATTGATCATATGCTTGACAACCAATTCATGCAAAAATGGATGTTCTTCATTGTCAGGAAGTTTTGCAGCAATAAACTTGTTATATTGATCACCCAATGTTATCTTGTGTTCTTGTTCAAGTATTATCAACATTTGTATGTGCGGTAAGCCTTTTTTTGAAACTCAACAACAAAGACATGTGCCGCAACTATACCAAATATTTTATCTAGCCAATAAGTCATGAATGTCTTGAGGTAGTTCTCTTTTGTATAGATTTTCTTGGATCTCCACCCAATCAGCATTACAAGTCATTGTGATAAATAGATCTGGTTATCCAAATTGTTGAACGAGAGCCATTGCATCCATATACCAACGATGCATATCTCTATGACCTCTGATGAATGATGGGTGAAGAACTAATCTCTGACCAACTTTATATCATTACATTCTCCAGCCATTATGCTATCCATTATACTTTGCAATATTTTTCTTTGAAAATTTATTCCGTCCAGTCTATAATACTCATGTCTTGTTGTTTCTAGCTTGATGTATATGTCAACCGCGAATTGTTGCAATAATCGACCACACAATAGTTTGTTCAACTTTTTCGCATTACGAATTTGTAGTTTATAGCAGTAATAGTCTCTGCAAGACACGTCAGATTTTGTCTGGTGCGCTACACAAACAAGTTATATTAATATATATTACTTTAGGTTAAGGAAATCAGGTGAGATGTAATTTGGTTTGACTAGTTTACCTAGGTTCTCCATGTCGAACACTTCATCATAATTTTGTTTGACTAGTTTACCTAGGTTCTCCATGTCGAACACTTCATCATCAGACAAAAAATTTGGTTTAGGTTGTTTCTCTATTCCTTGATGCCAACCTACTTCATCATTTGGAAAATGAAAAGGATATTGTAGTGGATCATAACAACCATAATAGTGTATGACCCTATGCTTGTTTCCAGAATGCTCATAAACTATGATGTCTCTCTGAAATGGTACATTTGGATTGTTTTCGTCTATCCAGAATGCAGAAACTCGATCTACCAACAGGCTCTTGTGGAAACGTTTATCTAATTGAGTAGTTGCAGCTATTCAAATTTGTAAATCTTGGAAACTGGATTGATCCTTTAGCTTGCGAAAGAATTGTGCATAAGGATTTCCACTCAATTTCTCCCTAATTTTTCCCATAACTTGCTCTGATAAGTTTGTGCATATGAATAGATGGAATATGAACAGAGATAGTAAAAAGGAATGATAGATAAGTTCTAGCTTAAATAAAATTGATTCGTATAATGAAAGCTGCACAATGTATTTAATATAATGTTCAATTGATCAAGGTATGATCGTCAAAAAGTAATCTTATAGGGCCAACTGAAAAAAAAATGAGGGTGATATGTTACAGAAGATTATAGTTGAAAATCCTATTGGAGATTTATGGGAGGTAAAAAAGACAAACTACCTCGGTAGTGTTTTAACATTCTTAAATTTGTGAAACAAATAATGCTCATAAGATTTCCATGAAAGTTCATTGTCAATTCATATAGTTATATTAAATTCTCCATTCTTCGAATTGTACTAACCTTTTTTTCATCTGTAAAGGAGATATAGGAATGGCTACTACACTTTTTAGTACTATAAGGATTAATCTAGTATTTGAAAAGGCAATAGCTCTCCAAAAATGATAATTTTTATTTATTTTTTTCCAATTAATGACTTATTAGTAAACAACTGTTATTAATAATTATTTATTGAAATGCAGCCATAATAGCGTGAAGGCAAAAACCAAAGATACTCCTATCACTCTATTGCCAAGTAAATTGATTGAAGAAGTGAGATCAGTGAAGCTTTGGAACATCATTCATGATTCATTTGGATATATAAATGTGAATTTCAGCAACTACTTTATATACTTTAAGAGTGTTTCCAGGCTAACCAATTTATTTTGTATGCTTCGTCTGCAGGTTACTTATTGTAAATTCAATGCAAAAAATCAAAAAAATATTAGACGCCCATGCCCCATGGTATGTATCTTGCAAGAAGTGCTACAAGAAAGTGTATGTTCTAAATGATATCAAAAAATGCTCCCGTTGTGGCATCCTCGAAACAGAGAATTATGAGAATGATAATACACATAATATTTTAAGTTTTATTTATGTTCATAGACAGTATTATGAACAGAGTAGGTATGGAGTGGTTAACTGGGTTGTTCGAGGTCATCTTTCGAACCGCTAGAATGCCCGAACAGTGGAGGTGGAGTACCATGGTCTCGTTGTACAAGAACAAAGGTGATATTTAGCATCGCAATAACTACAGGGGTATTAAACTTCTAAGCCATACTACGAAAGTATGGGAAAGGGTGGTTAAAGAGGATGAGGAAGGATACAACTATCTTCGAGAACTAATTTGGGTTTATACCGGGGCGATCGATGACAGAAGTCATTCAGCTTCTGAGGAGGTTGGGTTAGCAGTATAAGAATAAGAAAAGGGACTTACATATGATATTCATTGATTCAGAGAAGGCCTCTGACAAAGTCTCGAGAGAGGTTTTGTGGAGATGCTTGGAAGCTAAAGGTGTACCTGTGGCTTACATAAGAGCGATTAAACACATGTACAGTGGAAACAAGACCCGATTGAGAATAATATGAGGACACTCAGATCACTTCTCAGTCGAGATGGGTTGCATCAGGGGTCAGCGCTTAGTCCGTGTTTATTTGCCCTAGTGATGATGAATTAACATAGGGTTTTCAAGGGAAGGTGTCATGATGTATGTTATTTTCAGATGATATTATTTTGGTTGACGAGACACGCTGTGGAGTTAATATTAAGCTAGAGATTTGGAGGCAGACTATAGAGTCTAAAGGCTTCAAGCTGTGCAGAACGAAAACTGAGTACATGGAGTGTAAGTTCAATGATGCATCTCACGAGTCTAAGGTAGAAGTGACGCTCGATACACAAGCGATTCCCAAGAAGGGAAGCTTCAGGTATCTTGGGCCAATCATCCAAGGCAATGGAGAAATCGATGTTGATGTCACACATCGTATAGGGCAGAGTGGATGAAGTGGAGGCTTGCCTCAGGGGTCCTATGCGATAAAAATATGCCACCTAGACTTAAAGATAAATTTTATAGAGTGGTCATTAGACCAGCTTTATTGTATGCGGTGGAGTGTTGGCCAGTCAAGAACACTCATATTCAGAAGATGAGTGTTGCAGATGAGGATGTTGAGATGGATGTGTGGGCATACTAGGATGGATAAGGTTAGAACGAGGTCATTCGTGGCAAGGTGAGAGTGACGTTTGTGGTTGACAAGATGCGCGAAGCGAGGCTGCGATGGTTCAGACATGTGAAGAGGAGGAGCAAAGATTCTCCAGTGAGGAGGTGCGAGAGGTTGGCAGTGTTGGGTCTACGGAGAGGTAGAGGTCGACCGAAGAAAAATTGTGGCGAGATAATTAGACAGGATATGACTCATCTCCAGATCACAGAGGACATGACCCTAGATAGGAAAGCTTGGAGGTCGAAGATTAGGGTAGAGGGTTAGATAGTTAGAGCTCTATGTTTTATAAGGACTAGCGCGATTCATTAATATTTGCAACTCCTAGCTTATGCTTCGACTATTTTGCATTTCTAATATATAGGCATTAGTTGATTCAAATATATTTGCTATTCCTAGCTTATTCTTCAACTATTGTGCTTTGATATTTTTTGTTCACCTAAGTTTTCTTTTGTTTTAATGTCAATATTTGTTTTATCATTATGTTTTCATTTTGTTCTCTCTTTGTTCATGTTTACAAAATATTTTTCTTTAGCCGAAGGTCTATCAGAAATAACCTATCTACCTTGGTGGGAGTAAGGTCTGCGTATATTTCACCTTCCACAGACCCCACCTGTGGGATAGCACTGGGTACGTTGTTGTATACAATAATGGTGAAAGCGATCGCCTTAGATGGCTTCACTTCAACTACAAAAAAATTAGAGTGTCGGTCATGATAGAGGAAGAATAGAGAACTTTAGTCGGTGAAAAGTTCATTGTTAGGATTTTTCAAAAAGACAAAATCTGGTTGAAATTATTCTTCTTCATCAATTGCTCTTTCTTCTTCTTTATTTTCCCTTTTTCTTTTTCTTCTTTACTTATGTATTTTTTCGGTGGACGCTGCTTTTAAAATATTGAAAGTGGTCCCCTCTGGTCGCTTCACTTGACTATAAAAAATTCATGTTTTTTGAATAAGAAAAGATAACTTTAATTGGTCTAACGTAGAATTTCAAAAAGAAAAAGTTGGTAGAAATTCTTCTTCATCGTCATCTGTTCATTCTTCTTCTTTAATTTGCCTTCTTCTTTTTCTTTCCTTATGTCTTCTTCCTGTGGACGCTGTTTTTCAAGTATTCTTTTTAATGTTGCTTTATTTTTTCTAATTGTTTTCTTCATTTTCTTCTTTTTCTATAGCCCAAGTATCTATTCTTAAAATATGTGCTCACTTTGTAATCTATATCTTCCCAAACTGCTTAATTGGTTGTGACGCCATAAAGTATAAAGAAGCAATCTCTAAAGAGGTTATGTTTTTTTTTCATTGAAATTTTAATAGTTGCATACTTGCATTAGATCATTTGAAAATTTAATAGTCAATAGTTGTTTACGGTTTACAATGACTATTCTTTTCTGGACACAAATGTTCTGCTCTTAGCTGATTAGTATAAAGAAGTTTAGGGTATAGTTGGCTTCAAGAATTGTTTCAATGGAAAACAAATTGGATCTCTACATCTCTAATGCATTTTTACTATAGTTTTATTAGATGTGAGTATTCACGCTTCGTACACTTCTAGGGGGTCACTTCATACATTTCTCATATTAATTTTTGGTTAAATATGTTTATAAAAGGTATTGAGAATTATCTGATGCCTTTTTCACTCTTAAATTTCTTACATTTCTATAATTATCTAAACTCTATACAACTTGATGATCACACTTGTAATATCCCGGTCCGCTAGTGATACTGTTCGTTTTGGGCCTAGGTCCACACGAGTTTAAAATGTGTCACTAGAATCTAAGGCTTGTTTATTTATTTACCCAGCATCTCTCATGTGTTGTGCCGATGTGGTATACTCTCCTTAGCTGGGGTGTCACAACATTGATGTAAAGAAGAAGCTTTGAATAGTACTACTCTTGGTAGGTATTGTGAAAGCTTATTGAATAGTACTTATTCGAACATAAGGTAGCTTTGATGGGAAAAAGCTGCAAAACAACTTTATGGTGATAATTTAAGATCCTAATAGGCTGTTGTTTAATTTTCAATATTATAAACTTGTGGGGACTGAATCGAATACCTTCTTCATGAGCTGAAATTAAAAAGGCAAAGTTGTTAAACTAACTGTGAAAGAGGTTCGTGAGAATGTTAATGTGGATACCTTTGACAACTTTGTTGGTGCCTCTTATGGTGTAAGAGTCCAAGTCTTGAGTGATGGCTATGGAGGGATAAGTTTGATTTTTTTTGCAATGTGGTCCAAAAAGAGAAAATTTTAGAGTAAATTTTTGAAGTGGAGTGTTTGTTTATAAACCCTGGATTTTCTTTCTTCTTGTTTTTTACCTCATGCTGAATTGGAGCATTTATTATCTTTTTCCTTTTACATTTGCCTGGTAGATTTCATGCTTTGTAGTATATGAAATCAAGTTGATGCAATAAATGACATTTGATGTCATATGCTACAAAGCATATGAAATCAAGTTGATGCAATAAATGACTTGATTTCATACATTACAAAGCATAAAATCTATTAGGCAAATGTAAAAGGAGAAAGACAATAAATGCTCCAAATCAGTATTATGTTATCCATTATATCTTGCAATATTTTATTTCTAAAATTTGATAGATCCAGTATATAATAGTCAAGTCTTGTTGTTTCTAGCTTAATGTACATATCAACCATGAAGTGTTGCAACAATCGACCACACAATAGTATGATCGACTTTTTCTCATTACGAAATTGTAGTTTATAGCAGTAATACTCTCTGCAAGACACGCATGATTTTGTCTGGAGCGCTACACCTACAAGTTATATTAATATATATTGCTTTAGGTTAGAGAATCAGGTGAGATTTATTTTGGTTTGTTTACCTAGGTTCTCCATGTCGAACACTTCATTAGCAGACATAAAATCTGGGATATCCTGGTTGAGCATTGCAACTTCAATTCTACTTGTCCCATCTTTTGGTTTAAGTTGTTTCTGTATTCCTTTATGCCAACCTACTTCACTATTTGGAAAAAGTAAAGGATACAAGAGTGGATCATAACAACCTAATAGTGTTTGACCGTATGCTTGTTTCCAGAATGCCATGAACTATATGTCTCTCTAGAATGGTACAGTTGGATAGTTTCCATCTATCCAGATCGCATCAACTTGATCTACTGACGCTCTGTTGTAGATACATTGATCTAATTGAGTAATTTCAGCTATTCGACTCTGTAAATCTTTGAAACTTGAATGATCCTTTAGTTGATGAAAGAATTGTGCATTAGAATTTCCACTCAATATATCCCTAATTTTTCCCACAACTTGCTCTGATAAGTTTGCTTCTTGAAGTATGGAAATCCTACTGCTTCTTAAAGTAAGGGTTTCCACTCAATATCACCCCCATTTATTGTCTTTCTCCTTTTACATTTGACTGATATATTTTATGCTTTATAATGTATGAAATCAAGTCTTATATTGCATCGACTTGATTTCATATGCTTTGGAGTACATGAAATCAAATGTAAGACTTGATTTCATATACTACAAATCATAAAATCTATCAGGCAAATGTAAAAGGAAAAAGATAATAAATGCTCCAACTCAGCATGAGGTAAAAAACAAGAAGAACGAAAATTCAGGGTTTATAAACAAACACTCCACTTCAAAAATTTACTCTAAAAGTTTCTCTTTTTGGACTACATTGCAAAAAGATTCAAACTCATCCCTCCATAGCCATCACTCAAGACTTGGACTCTTACACCATTAGAGGCACCAACAAAGTTGTCAAAGGTATCCACATTAACATTCTCACGAACATCTTTCACAGTTAGTTTAACAACTTTGCCTTTTTAATTTCAGCTCATGAAGAAGGTATTCGATTCAGTCCCCACAAGTTTATAATATTGAAAATTAAACAACAGCCTATTAGGATCTTAAATCATCACCATAAAGTTGTTTTACAGCTTTCTCCCATCAAAGCTACCTTATGTTCGAATAAGTACTATTCAATAAGCTTTCACAATACCGACCAAGAGTAGTACTATTCAAAGCTTCTTCTTTACATCAATGTTGTGACACCCCAGCTAAGGAGAGTATACCACATCGGCACAACACATGAGAGATGCTGGGTAAATAAATAAACAAGCCTTAGATTCTAGTGACGCGTTTTAAACTCGTGTGGACCTAGGCCCAAAACGAACAGTATCACTAGCGGATCGGGATGTTACAAATGTGATCATCAAGTTGTATAAAGTTTAGGTAATTTGAGAAATGTAAGAAAATTAAGAGTGAAATGCATCATATAATTCTCAGTATCTTTTATAAACACATTTAATCGAGCAAGCTAATACTAGAAATGTACGTAGTGACCCCCTAGAAGTGTACGAAGTGTGAATACGCACATCTAATCAAAATATAGTAAAAATGCAGCACAGATGCAGAGATCCACTATGTTTTCCATTGAAACAATAGCTTGAAGCCAACTATATCCTAAACTTCTTTATACTAATCAGCTAAGAGCAGAACATATTGTGTGCAGAAAAAAATAGTCATCGTAAACAGTAAACAACTATTGACTATTAAATTTTTGAATGATCTAATGCAAGTATGCAACTATTAAATGTCAATGAAAAGAAAACATAACCTCTTTAGAGATTGCTTCTTTATACGTAATGGCGTCGTAACCAATTAAGCATTTTTCCGCTTCAAAGAGACTGCCATAACAATATTCTTTTTCTACATAAGAACAGTTTTCTCATCATCAGGCACAACATCAGATACAGTTTCTATCACCTCTAGATATCTACAAAATCATATACAGATTACAACGTAAGCACATATTTTAATAATAGATACTTGGGATATAGAAAAAGAAGAGAATGGAGAAAAAATTAGAAAATATAAATTAACATTAAAAAGGTACCTGAAGAGCAGCGTCCACAGGAAGAAGACATAAGGAAAGAACAAGAAGGGAAATTAAAAAAGAAGAAAGAACAACTGATGAAGAAGATTTCTACCAATGAAAAATCCTAATTATGATCTCTCAACCAACTAAAGTTCTCTTTCTTGTTCAAAAAAATATAAATTTTTTATAGCCAAAGTGAAGTGACTTGAGGCGATCGCTTTCAATGATTGAAGAGCAACATCCACAGGAAGAAGACATAAGAAAAGAAGAAGAAGGAAAAATAAAGAAGAAGAAAGAATAGTTGATGAAGAAGAATTTCAACCAACTTTTTCTTTTTGAAAAATCCTAACTAGGAACTTTTGATCAACTAAAGTTCTCTTTTCTTTCTCTACCACGACTGCCACTCTGAATTTTTTATAGTCGAAGTGAAGCGACATGAGACGATAGCTTTCAATAATACTGTATATAAACATAAATAAAAACTTCAAATATTATGTGTATTACTATTCCTCATCATCTTCTATTTCGAGGATGCCACAATGGGGTATTTTACGATAGAACATACACTTTCTTGTAGCACTTCTTGCAAGATACATACTATGAGCATGCGAATCTAATATTTTTTTATTTTTGCATTGAATTTACAATAAGAAGCCTTCATATAAAGCATACAATAAATTGGTTAGCCTGGATACTCTCTAAAAGTATATAATTTTTAAAAGTAATTGCCGAAATTTATATTTATATCGCAAAATAAATCATGAATGATGTTTCAAAGCTTCACTAATCTCGCTTCTTTAATCTATCTACTTGAAATTAGAGTGATAACTTTATATTGTGCCTTCACACTATCATGCATGCATTTTAATAAATAACTATTAATAACAATTGTGTACCAAGTCATTGATGGAAAAAGAAAAATTACCTTTTCTGGAGAGCTATTGCTTTTTCAAACACTGAATTAATAACTATAGTACAAACAAGTGTAGTAGCCACTCCAAATTCTCCTTTACAAATGAACAAAAAGGTTAGTACAATTTTAAGAACAGAAATTTAATATAACTATATGAAACGACAAGGAACTTTCATGGAAATCTTAGGAGCTTTATTTGTTTCACAGATTAAGAATTTTAAAATATTACCAAAGTAGTTTGTACTTCTGACGTCACAGATAGCCACAACAGGATTTTCAACTATGATCTTCTGTAACATATCACCCTCATTTTCTATCAGTTTGCCCCCATAAGATTACCTTTTTATGATTATAGCTAAATTGAATAATTAAACATTACATTAATTGGATTAGGTACCTTTTATTATACGAATCAATATTATTTATGCTAGAGCTTACCTTTCATTCATTATTACTATCTCTTTTCGTATTCTTTTCCCTTGTCTAGTCATAGCCTTAGCTTTTACCATAAAATCAACTATGTTTGGAAAGAATATTAAAAAACAAGGCATATAAATAGATATGAAATTACATTATTGAGTTAAATAAGAGTAAGGTATTGCGGATACATTTCATATAATATAAGTAAATGAATAGTGAATACATTACCAAAAATTGTTCCTCTGGGCAATTGCGATGTATCTTCAAACGGAAAAAGATTGTTTGAGAACATAACGGTAGAAAATTGATCTTCGCATTCTTTGACTATTGTATGTTCCTTGAAGATATAAATTTTTTTTGCACCAAGGAATAATTCGGATTAACAACATTTATGATGTCGTTAGTGATGTAATAGGTCTTACTTTGCTGGAAATTTTTTGGAACTTTTCTATAAGATTATTGAAAACTATTGCTTGAATTTTTATTCCCTATAAAAATATTTATCCATACACTAGTATCACAATTAAAACAAAAATGAAAAGATATGGATCAAATATATAGATATACAAAAAATAGTGTTACCTCTTCATCCACACGGGTAAGAGATCGTAGTATGCCTTTATTTTTATCATTTTAAAACTTTTTTACCGCTCCTTTTCCAATTAGGAAGACTCTTAATACCCTTTCAAGATCATATTTTCTTAAATTGTTAATTCGAACCCATTCGTTTGTCAATTCTTTTTCAGTTGCCATTGTTATTGCACCTGCAATAAAGTTTGAATACCAGTTTTTCTATTGTAACAATAATAAAGTGATTCTATTGGGATAATTTATAAGAGATAAGGAGAAAATCATACCTCCAGTACCCAACACCAAAAGCTGCCAAGATGCAAGAGGGGTAATATTAGTTCTCTATTCTTAAATAACATAATTTTTAAATCATGTATGTAATATAATACACTCAATTAATAAAAGAAAATAATATTCTATTTTATTTTTAAACATAGCAATTCGTACAATGAAATAATGTACAGTAAAATTTAACAGTAAGATGTCTTGGTACTTATTAATTATTAATGCTTCAAATAACCTGTACAAACAACAAATTTTTTAAATTACGACACGGATTTGCATGTTGAGATTGTATAAATATTCAATTGAAATTACATTATAAAAGTATGTTCAAAGCAACTAATAAACAGACCTTGAATATATATATTTATACCTGCATACAACTACGGTGCTAACTACTTAAATAAAATAGAGTTAACATGAAGATGGGAAAAAAATCTATTAATCTTTGAAATACTTATGTAATACAGAACAAAAGAAATTGGAATTTATCAAAAGCAAGAAAGAGATTACTTCCTTTGTGCTGCGAGATACTGTTAAACAAATACATGAAGAACGGAGAATAGAAGCTCCATTTATAGGAAATTTTGCCTATTGTACAAGCAATCAAATACCTAAACAAATTGGGATTAAAACCAAAATCTAAGCCTAATAGAAAAATCAAAATCAACTCGGAAGCGTCTATTATTTTTCATAGTAAGGGATAAATTCAAGATCAAAACTAATTGAAGTATAATAAAAGGGAAAATACAAATCCTAAACCCAAACTAACATCAAAACTAATTGAAGTATAAGAAAAGGAAAAATCAAAATCTGTAACCTAAACCAACACCATACCTAATTAAAGATGTAGTATATAAGGAAAAAAAGGGAAAGAAAATCGGAAGGGAAAAGAATCGAATTTGGGCGGCGAGATGTTTGGTTTTGCCTAGAATTTTAAGAGATAGAGTATGCAAGAAGACAAAATACAGAAACTTTTTTATTTTGTCTAGGGTTTTAAGAGAGTATGCAAGGAAAAAAAAATACGGGAACTATAATTAAGTCAATATTTATTAAATTAAATTAGGTAAAAAAATAATTAAATAAATTAAATTTACAAAATTGTCCAACTTAAAACCACTTACGAAAGATAAAAAAGGCGAGTGATATTTCACTAGGTGTATTGGATAAAAGCTGACAACACTTGAAAAGATGACACGTGTCCACCACGTGGCACGAGCAGAAGTTCCAACGAGCAGACATCTAACGGACAGACATATATCACGAGCAGACCCAAAGGGGTTACGAAACACTTCATCAGCCAACCCGGTCTAAGTGAGCAGTTATTAACCTGATCATTCACGATCATTCAATTAATGGTCATTAAGGCAATCATTACAACCCAGCGGCTATGCATCCAATGGATACGTGCCCAACAGTTACATATCCAGACGGATCCATGCCCAGCGGTTACGAATCCCAAGGGGTGCCTATTAGACTTATAAATAGCATTTGCTCTAAACCATTGTACAACAACTTTACTTCCTGTCTACAATATCAATAAGAATACTCTCTCACTTTTGCTCAGTTATTCCTTTTGCTCATATTTGCCTATTATTTTAATTCTTCGATCCTCTAAGGGCGATTGGTATCGAAGAGCTCTCTCCGGGGACAAACGATACGATACGGTTATTTCTCTTTATTAGTTCATATTTATATCACGTTCTCGTATTGTCACCATTTTGGGTTCGTCGTTCAAACTCTTAATCTCAACTATTAATCGTGACTCCGCAAATATAAATTTAATTATTAATTGACCTAAAATCGGATCTAGGTCAAACAATTTGGCGACCACAGTGGGAGCCGGTCAATAGCCTTCGTAGGTTAATAGTTTATCTTTTCTGATATTACACCTCTTTCCGTCAGTCTTTTTGTTCTATAACTAACATGGCAGAAAGCAATTCCCAACGAACTATCGTAGGCGGAAGCCAGGTAAAAAATCCTCCACCCATTCCTAATTACTCTTCTGATTATTCTCCCGATTACTCGTCCGATGGGCAGCAACAATCTTCCCAAGGACCGGTCAGGCAGCGAAATAGACGTATGCGCTCTCAGAGCACTACCCCACCCAGGAGACGACACCATAGGAGTCTCTCCCTTGGCCAAGGGAACCTAGAGGAAACACTCTTTGCTTTCATGCAGGAATATGCAGAGGTAAATCGAGGAATAAATGAGGCGCTCACTTCTCTCCGAAGAAGTAACCCTTCAAACGCAAGGGCTGACGCTGCAGCACTTAGTCGTGACGCGCCTTCTTCACATACTTCAAGGCAAGGTGGAGAGCAGAATAACGGAGGTACTGCGGATCCAACGACCCAAGTCAACCAGAATCAGAATGGAAGGTCCATGGCACCTGCAGAAGTGAGCCTTGTTGTGGAAGCTCCCACCAAACAATTCAAAAAAAACCAGGAAGCACTTCAAAAGTCTCTTCACGAGAGAATTGATCAGATACCGGGCGCTCCACCCACGCTGAAGAAAGTCGATGTCCAACGATATTCCCAGCGATCCTGGAAGAAGGAGGCAGCTCCAAAGGCGATACCTAAGACGTTCAAAATGCCAAACATTCCGAGGTATCGTGGAACGTCTGATCCCAACGACCACCTCATGATGTTTAGCAACTTTATAAAGGCTGATCTCACCGACGAGGAGATCGAATCCGTTCAATTGAAGAAGTTCGTGGAAACCCTAGCAGATGGAGCTCTACGATGGCACTCAATGTTGCCACCCAACTCCATTGGGTCTTTCGCAGAGATGGCTGAATTGTTCGTGAAGGCACACATAGGCGCTCAGAACACAGAAACCTGCGTAGAGGATATCTTTGGGATCAAGCAAAGACCCGACGAGTCTCTCCGCAAATACGTGGATCGCTTCCAAAGAGAGCGTACGATGCTCCCCAAAGTACCAGACAGGTAGGCGGCGATCGCGTTTACCAACAGCTTGGATATTAGGAGCTCAGAGGCCACGCGCAGACTTTACGAGTCTCTCCGCGAGTTCCCAGCAGCCAGTTGGTCAGACGTCTACAACCGTTACAATTCAAAGGTACGTATCGATGAAGATAAATTGATTGGAACAGGTACTCGAGGAAGGGCTCAGGCACGCAATAATGGATCCGGCGGAAAGGCAGAGACCGAGAGAGCAGACGTACGTTATGAACCGTACACTGATCATTCACGCAGCCACTCCAAAGGACGCGACCGCAACAACAAAGGATTGTCCCGGAGAGATGATTCGGAGTCAAACCTTCGTGGAGCCCCAAACCTGCCAAGTTTAAACGTAGAAGTGACTGAAGTAGTGGCAGCACTCAAAGACATGGCAGAAAAGGTCAAGTGGCCGAAAGACATGAAGACTGACCCAAGCAAGCGAAACCAGGACCTGTGGTGCGATTTCCATCGGAACCATGGTCATACCACCGAGGACTGCAAGGCCCTAAGGTACGAAATTGCTCATTTGTTGAAACAGGGATTCTTGAATGATTTCTTGACCGAGAAGGGGAAGCAGACTCACGCGAAAGCTCAGCAGAACAAGCCTGGCCCTCCACGAGCATCCTCTCCAAGGAGGACAGTTAATGTTATTTCAGGTGGAATCGAGGTGGACTCCATTTCCTTCACAGCAAAGAAGTATGCAAAGGTCTCCATCACAAACAACAAACGCCCATGATCAGAAGAAATAATAACATTTGAGGATTCTGATGCTGACGGCTCGCAATTCCCACATGTTGATGCATTAATCATAACGTTACGCGTAGCGGAGTTCGATATCAAGAGAGTACTCATTGATGCGGGCAGTTCTGCAAACATTATCCAATCACGGGTTGTCAGAGAGATGCAGTTGTCGGACAAGATCGTACCCATATCTCAAGTTCTCTCCGGCTTCAACAACTCAAGCGAGAAGACTCTTGGTGAGATTACTCTGACAACTCTCGCCGAAGGGGTAGTGAAGGAAACAACTTTTCATGTTGTTAATGTGGATCTAGCCTACAACATCATTTTGGGAAGACCTTGGATCCACGACATGCAAGCTGTTCCTTCAACTTATCATCAAGTATTGAAGTTCCCATCCGAATGGGGAGTACGTGAAGTCCGAGGAGAGCAACGCTCTGCCCGAGATTGTTATTCGGTGGCACTCCAGCTGCCCGAAGAGAACAAATAGCAACTACAGCGACCGGGACCAGGTATACCACATGAAGAAACTAAGTACGAGGTCCCGGAATTCATCACAAAGATGGACGAAAGAGAAAACCACATGCCGACCGTGGAAGCTTTGGAACCCGAAGAACTGTTCGCCGATAAGTCGGAGCGGAAGGTGTACTTAGAGACTGAACTAAGCGAACGCCTATGGGGAGATATCCTCCAGTTCCTCAAGGAGCGGCATGCAACATTCGCCTGGTCCCACGCAAATATGACAGGTATTTCTCCCGACATCATTACTCACAGGTTGAACGTCAATCCATATCACCGCCCGTTGAAACAGAAGACGCGCCAGCAAGGAGCCTTTCGGAACCAGGTCATCAACGACGAGGTCGATTGGCTGTTAAAAATGGGGTCAGTACGTGAAGTAAAATATCCAGACTGGCTAGCCAACGTGGTTGTTGTACCTAAAAAGAATGGTAAATGGCGAGTCTGCATTGATTTCACAGATCTAAACAAAGCCTGCCCGAAGGATTCATATCCCCTTCCCAGGATAGATCAACTGATCGACGCAATAGCCGGACACGAGGCTCACCTTCCTCGACGCATACTCCAGATATAACCAAATACTGATGGACCCTGAAGATCAGGAGAAAACGGCGTTCATAACCTGTCGAGGTACGTATTGTTATAAAGTTTTGCCGTTTGGACTAGAAAATGCAAGTGCAACATATCAGCGTCTAGTCAATCGAATGTTCCATGACCATATCGGAAAGACTATGGAAGTATACATCGATGATATATTGATCAAATCCAAACGAGCAGAGGACCATCTGACACATTTGAAAGAAGCTTTCCGAATCCTGGATCAGTACAACATGAAGCTAAACCCGGAGAAGTGTGCATTCGGAGTCGGATCAGGGAAGTTCCTGGGATTCATCGTTTCTCAGCGTGGAATTGAAGTCAATCCCGCTCAAATTAAAGCCATTGAATCAATCCCAGATGTACTTCACAACACGAAAGACGTCATGAAACTGACGGGGAGAGTGGCGGCCCTACGAAGATTCATTTCCCGATCATCTGACCGATGCAAGAGTTTCTTCGATGTCTTAAAACAAAACAAGGAGTTCGAATGGACCCCTGAATGCCAACAAGCATTGAAGGATCTGAAAAAGTATCTATCCAATCCACCACTGCTTTCCATACCTCAGGAGGGTGAGCAGCTGCTGATTTATTTGGCAGTCTCAGAATCATCGGTAAGCGTCGTTCTAGTTCGGGAAGAAAAAGGTAAACAACTTCCTATCTATTACATTAGCAAAGCTTTAATTGACGCAGAAACACGCTATCAACCCTTAGAAAAATTGGCGTTGGCACTGGTAACTGCTGCTCGTAAGTTACGCCCTTATCTTCAAAGTCATTCGATAGCTGTGGTTACAACCTTTCCTTTACGAAATGTTATGCACAAACCTGAATTTTCAAGAAGGTTAGTAAAATGGGCTATAGAATTATCTGAGTTTGATATCACCTACCAGCCTAGGATAGCAATAAAGTCTCAAGTTTTAGCAGACTTCGTGGCGGATTTCAGCACTAATATATACCCTGAGGCAGAAAGAGAAGCGATTCTTTATGCAGGGCAGACTCCTGGCACTTGGACCCTTCACACAGACGGCTCCTCGAGCGTCAAAGGGTCCGGGCTTGGATTGGTTCTCGTTGCTCCATCCGGAGAGACGGTAAGACAGGCTATCAAATGCCCATTTATTACTAACAATGAGGCCGAATATGAGACCGTTATTGCAGGATTAGAACTAGCCCGAAGTTATGGAGCAACCATCGTCAAACTAAAAAGTGACTCTCAGCTGGTGGTCAATCAAATAAATGGAGGCTTCATTGCACGAGAATCCAGGATGCAAGTGTATCTCGCCCGAGTAAAAGAGCTCCTAGCACAGTTTGACGAATGGGAGGCATTTCAGATTCCACGGGAAGAGAACCATGAAGCTGATGCTTTCGCAAATATGGGATCAGTGGCAGAGATAGGGGCAGCCAGCTCTTCAGCTGTTGTTCAACTTCTCTACACGACCATGGACAGAGAAAAGTTCGAAGTCAACACCATCAACGCTACTTGGGACTGGCGGAATGAGATAACAAACTACCTTATCCATGGAACTCTACCCGTAGATACAAAAGCTGCTCGCAAACTCCGAATAAAAGCTGCTCGTATACAATTCTCAACGGCGAACTCTACTGTAAAATATTTGCAGGACTGTTGTGAAAATCATTCGGGGGGCAAGGCGCTAACCCGGAAGCTGATTCGCGCAGGTTATTATTGGGATAAAATGGAGAAAGATACGAACGAATTTGTCAAAAAATGTGACAAATGCCAGAGGTTCGCCCATCTTCTCCATCAGCCAGCAGAACCACTCCATTCAATAATCTCTCTGTGGCCCTTCATGAAATGGGGGATGGATATTGTTGGTCCTCTTCTCACAACACCGAGAGGGATGCGTTTCTTATTGATCATCACTGATTACTTCATAAAGTGGGTCGAAGCGGCAGCATACGCAAGGATACGACAAACGGAGGTTGTCGACTTCCTCTGGCGTTTTGTCGTATGTCGCTTCGGAGCACCTAAGGAAATAGTCATGGAAAACGGCCCGCAATTTATCGGCAAGAAAGTGACTAGGTTCCTCGACGATCTGCACATCAAGATGATCACTTCCTCTCCGTATCATCTTGTTGCCAATGGACAGGTAGAATCTACCAATAAAATCATCGTTGAATCCCTCAAGAAGCGCCTCGAGCAGGAAAACGGATGTTGGGTAGAAGAGTTACCTGGAGTGCTATGGGCTTATCGCACAACGATAAAAATGAGTACTGGAGAAACTCCTTACTCATTAGTATATGGTGCAGACGCTTTAATCCCAGTTGAAATAGGAGAACCTAGCCTGCGATACGCACATGCCACTGAAGAATCAAACTCAGTCAACCTCTCCAAAGACCTGGACCTCCTTGAAGAACGGAGAGAGCTAGCTCTTGTACAAGTAGTCGCTCAGAAAGAACGAATCGAACAATATTACAATCGGGGAGTGTGCGTACGAAGCTTCCAGGTTGGAGATTTTGTACTCAGAAAAGTCTCCCAGAGCACACAAGAAACAAATTCAGGGAAGCTTGGCCCTAACTGGGAAGGCACCTACAAAGTAATTGCTTCAGTCGGCAAGGGATCTTATCGATTGGCACGACCAGACAGCTCCACTGTCCCGAACAGTTGGAATGTGGTTCACCTCAAAAGGTATCACTTTTAAGTGGTAAGACGGTTAGTTATCTTAAACTTACCTTTTATTTTTTTACGAAAGTTCTTACCTTTATTATATTTTCTCTCTAAATGGTACTAACGACCTAAACAAGGTCAGATCCGTTTAGCTCAACTGGTAGAGCTCGAAGTTCTTCAACTTCGCAGCTGTGGGGCTGTTGGTTCGAATCCCACAACGGACACACTCCTCGTTTGGTTATATGTGTTCTATATGCAGCTCACCGCAACTCTTTTTATGTTATCACTTTCCGTGCTCCAACATAAAAACAAGGGGGGTGGTGAGAGGCCCCTGTAGGCTAGGTAAGACCTTCAAAAAGGCAAAAGACCTTGCCAAAAGGCAAATTTTTAAAGTTTTTCAAAAACTTTTACGTGACAAGACTTCCACGAAAATAAGAGAAGTCGTTCACAAGGCCAGCGACTCGGCCAGAGCCATTCAAAAACTTTTACGTGACAAGACTTCCACGAAAATAAGAGAAGTCGTTCACAAGGCCAGCGACTCGGCCAGAGCCAATCTACAAAGCCGTGCAACAACTTTCGATTATCAAAACGATAAGCAAGGTTATGCGCATAGAGCAACGATTCGGCCAAAAATCTAACGACCACGATTCGGTCAGATTACTTACAACCTCTACCTAACGAAAGGCTAAGTTAAAAACATTCAGGCAGATTTTGGAGACCAGAACTTAATAAAGTTCAAACTTCAGAAAATTCCAAAACATAAGGCACGAAAGCCATAACACATGCAAAAGAAAGATCAAAAGTTCAGGCTAAATATAGTCATTGAATGGATCTAAAAGCATATATACATTATCCTGTAAAACGATAAGATGCTGAAAACGACTGACAGAAGTTTACAGAGTGATCAAAGGCCAAATAAAACTGGCCATACAAGAGACCAGAGAGTCTTTACAAGACTTCTGTCCACAAACAACCAAATCTGGCTCTCGCCAGACAATAAAAAAAAATCAATCAAAGATTGGGAAAGGGCATCAACATTTGGGGCTATGATCAGAACCCGACGCACCAGCTCCATCGGTTCTGCCATCGTCCCCTAAATTCTCGCCATCGTCTTCGTCCTCATCTTCATCTTTACCTTCAGACTCCTTAGGAGAGAGATTCAGTGCTTGTCTTATTCTACGAACAGTGCTTTTTGTCATCTGCAGCATCTCCTCAACATTAACTTGTTTAGCTTGAATCTGCACGAGCAATAAACGTTTAGCCTCAAGCGCAGCAAGCTTGGCCTTAATCTCAGACTGGTCGCGTAGGTTTGCCAAGTCTTTGGTCAATGCGGCCTGAGCACTCATCAATTGAGCGGCCTGATCCTTGGCAGCCTGAAGCTCAGCTTTGGCCTTAATAGATTCTTCATTGGCCCTTTGCAGATCCATCTCAAGGGATGCACGATCATCAATAGCACTGTTCAAAGAAGTTATACATTCTTCAAGTAATCTCCCTAGACCCTGAGCAGAGCGTGCAAACCCTTCTTTTTCTTCAAGAAGAAGGTCCTTCTCCTTGGTGAGTGCGTTAATCTGCTCGACACGTTCATTGTTAACATCAGTTAGCCGATTAACCTTACCCCCTAGGAGATCACACTGCTCTGTCAAGATCTTGTTCTCCTTCAGAGCATCCAGCAACTCTTTCTTTACCTCGAGTACTTGATCGACGTTGTTAATCTTGGAGCGAAACATGAGCTCGGCAGCCAGCATACTTGACTGAAAAAGCAAAATAAGTCAAGGTTAGAAGTCCGAGGCCAAAGTTATTCCCAACACAAAGCGGGAAACACTTACCCGGGCAGAGTCAGCAGCAATCTGAAAGGCCAACTCCTCATCACTTAGCTCCCTCAGCACCCATTCTTCACGGGGACCGATGAGCGAAGAGACCGCCTTAGCCAAACCACCCGGTCCGGTTATGAAGTTAACATCAGGGGCAAGTTTCAGGGTATGTTTTCTCTCACAGTACTTGGGTTCCTAAGCCTGCTCAGAAGGATAATTTGGCCCAAACTTGTAACGGACATCCCCGATATCCTTTAATTCGGTCTGGCCATCGATGACTGACCGCCAGATGAACCTTTGACGAGGTCCAAAGTGCATAGGAATTGTCTGCTTGTTCTTGTCAAATTCTAATATAGTTTAAGATATCGTCCCACAGAGATTGGGTATTCTATGCTACGGACTTGTAGTATTTTAATTACTATTTGAGAGAATCAAATTGATGAAAAGTGAGTTTTTAATTTAAATTTACTTAAACTAAAATAAAGAACTTCCGGAAGATTTCAAATTTAAAAGGAGTTGGGAATCGTTGAATTCACTTGGTAATACTTATAATAAATATCTCAGTTTTGACATGTATTTCTCTTAAGAATAATTGCTTATTGCTAATTCAATTATATTTTGCTCACTAAGAAAATAATCAATTAATAACACTCCGTGAGGTTATGTATATTAATCAAATTATAACTAGTAACGATTAAACCGAAATATTTTTCTTGCCTGAATCGTACTAAAAAAGTAGTGAAAACTTCGTGAGAATATTTTTACGGAAAATCAATAATCTTACCTACAACAATTCCTCCGTGAGAATTAAAACTGAGGTAAACAAGATTACAGACTTGGAAAAATAGTGTTTACTCTACTACTTTATTCATCAGTTATTATACATTAATTTTGCTCCGTGAGAATTACAAAATTAATATAACAATAACCTAGATATAAAATAGACGGATGTGAAAATAAAGATTTAGTAAAACTATAATTTTAGCACAGTGTTAAAATGTGATTAAAAACTTCAGCCTATGCATGTATTAAAACTAAGATACGTATTATAAATATTACCGAGTTTCATCAACTATCCCAACAAAAGAGATTACTCCATTATGGAGTAAGAAAAACTTTAAAAATATAAATACTAGGAAGAAGTAGTATTTCTTCTACAAAAGGAAAATTACAACAAGACTTTAGAAAAAGAAAGAGAGCAACGTTGTTAGTTGTCTGCAAATGATAATTGGTGCTTTTTTCATACAACTTTGGCCTTTATTTATAGAAAAGATTCCATGCCAAATTTCTACCTAAGATGCCATATCTTAAGGTGGTAGGAAATATTTCAAGATGGCCAAGGTGTGTTGGGTTGTGAAGACTTTTTCATACGTAGCTTCATTCCATAAACATTCTTCCGTTTTCGCTTTTATTCTTCAGCGTAAAAAAATTCACGGACATTACTATCAGTGTTATAATCACACTATGAATAATGTAATCATCAATGGTCATTCCCTTATTTTTCTTCACCTTGAATAATTTCTTCATCCTGCAAAATATGTTAGAAAATATGCGAGAGATGGATTTATTTATTCACATTTTATTTAAAATACTTAATATTTAACTATAAAAATATGTCAATAAATTATATCCATCAAATTCCCCCATACTTGAATCTTTGCTCGTCCTCGAGGAAAAAAAATTTAATTTTAATAAGAATACTTTCTTCAAACTTATGATCTTTGTAGGATAGAAAATTTTCTCAAGATAAACTTCTTTCATCATGCTCAATTCAATTATTCTTTTTACTTCACCAAATTCTTTAACTTATTTCTGAATTTTGACTTGATCAACAAGAACTTGCAGCCTTCTTCCCTTGAATCTTTCAAAATTGATAGAATTATGATCATGTATTCAATAAGTATCATAGGCTTGCTCGTCATGTTCATCTCCACTAATATAGATTCAATACTGACTTTCAAAATTTTTTTAGGACTTTTCATGGCTTGTAATGTTAGGCTTCAGGCTGGTAGGATAAGGATATTTGATAGTGACTGTTCTTCTTCCAGCTTGGAGCTAACATTTCTCAAAATTTTCTCCATTCGATAATACTTTTTTTTTTTTGGTCAATTTTTTTTTTCTTTTTGCTATATCATATATATTCATATATTCACAACATTGCTTCTTTTGGTAATATTTCTTCCTTTTGGTGATGTTTAATCTTTATTCATTCAAAGCTGGAAGAAACAATAACTCTTTTTTTTCTTTATATATATGTAAACAATATATACATATATCATATATATCTTTTCTTTTTTTTTGTAATATATCATGGTGTTGGAAAAAAAAAATAGGATTAAGGCTCAAAGAAGGGTTCGAAAAGATAAAAATATGTATATTTGGATAAAAAATTGAGAGGCTTGAATTGTGTATCAAAGAAGGCCTAATTTCATTTTTCAAAAATCAGTATCATCCATTATTTCGCCTCAAACAACATTCAGAGCAAGTTCTAGCCAAGTAATTGATTCTACCTTCTTTGTGATCATAATTTTTCTCAATTCTAATGATTTTCTGAGTTGAAGATGTTTGCTCTTGCTTTCACAAAGTCAAAATCATAAACATGAAAAAACATATGGTGAATATAAAAAGAAATAATATTGAACAGAACGAAAAAATTTATATTGTTAATTAAAAACCTACAATTAAGACCATCAATAAGAAGAAAATAGTATATAATATATAAATGACATCCCCCATACTTGAACATTTCATTCTCCTGGATGAAAATGCTGTTTTAGATAAGTGAAAGAAAGGATGGTGAAAAAAAATAAGAATGAAGAAGGATCAAGTGGTAGTTGGATTATATAAATATAATATAATATAATTAATATAAAAATACTATTTTATAAGTAAAATAAAAATCTTTTTGGCTTTCAAATATACGATCACAGAAGAAAGCTTGAAAGAAACTGTGACCACACATGTTCTATGTGTAATAGACTGGATTATTTTTAAACCTTATCAGTCATTAGGTCCTAGTTTGAATATAAACTAGAAAATTACCTGTGCCAACATTAGATTTTGGACAATTGAATGGTTAACCAACCAGTAACTTAGGCATACCGATCACCATGGAGTTACTCCTGTCTAGGTGACTCTGTTTTTGTAGAGGCCTTCATGAGATGTTCCGGTTGTACAATAATCTGGATATTGACCAGATCAATTGGTTAAACATTTAATTAGTCAGATCTAAGTTGGACTTATGAGGCTCCATTGCTTCACCCTCAATGGCTACGGGATAAAGAACCATAGTTCTGAGTTTAACGTCGTCAGCTCGACGTAGTAACTGTGGCACTCATCATACTATCATGGTTACTGAAGGGTGTTGCTCAAATTGTCCTCCAAAGTACAATTTTAGCCTGTGACCATTGACCTTAAATTTCTCTCCTCCATTGCTTTGTTGAATTTCAATTGCTCTGTATGGAGTAACATCTGTAACATTGTAAGGACCTGTCCACCTGAATTTCAATTTTCCTGGGAATAGCCTGAGACGGCTATTGTAAAGAAGTACCAGATCTCCAATTTTAAAATTTTTTGGTCGGATCAAATTGTCATGCCATTTTTTTGTTTTTTCTTTGTAAATCTTGGCATTTTCAAAGGCTTCCATCCTCTGTTCATCCAACTCATTAACTTGCAATAATCTATTTTTACCAGCAGAGGTTAAGTCAAAGTTCAATACTTTCAGTGCCCAAAAGGCTTTGTGTTCCAATTCAACAGGCAAATGGCAAGCTTTTTCAAAGACTAATTTATATGGAGATGTTCCAATCGGCGTTTTGAACGCCATTCGGTATGCCCATAATGCATTATCTATTTTTAAAGCCCAGTCTTTCCTTGAGATTCCAACCGTTTTTTCAAGAATTCTTTTTAGTTCACGGTTGGAAACCTCAACTTGCCCTTGAGTTTGAGCATGATACGGTGTTCCAGTTTTATGAGTCACACTATATTTTGACAATAAAGCAGAAAATTGCTTATTCATGAAATGCGTCCCTTGGTCACTAATGATGACTCGTGGTGTGCCAAATCTGGTAAAAATATTTTTTCTGAGAAAATTGCACACTGTTCGAGCATCATTCTTTCTTGTGGGAATGGCTTCAACCCATCGTGAAACATAGTCAACAGCCACAAGGATATATTCAAATGAATGAGATGAAGGAAAAGGTCCCATAAAATCTATACCCCAAACATCAAATATTTCACATACCTGAATAGATTGCAATGGCATCTCATCTCTCCTTGTGATATTACATGTTCTCTGACACCTATCACATTGTGCAACATACACACGAGCATCCTTAAAAAGTGTTGGCCAGAAGAATCCAGCTTCCAAAACCTTGAAAGCAGTTCGGTTTGCAGCATAATGTCCTCCAATTGCTCCATCATGACAATGAAACAAAATCTTTGGCATTTCATCTTCAGGTACACATCTTCTAATGATATTATCTGCACAAATTCTAAACAAGTAAGGGTCATCCCACAGATAATATTTAGCATCAGATATAAGTTTTTTCCTCTATTGGTAAGAGAGATCTCGAGGTGTCCATTTTCCAACCAAGTAATTTGCAATATCTGCAAACCAGGGTGGTTGAGTCATTACTGAGCTGACAGAAAAGATGTGTTCATCAGGAAACTCTTCTTTTATATCACTAGACTCAAGAGGAGGGTTCTCTAATATAGACAAATGGTCAGCTACCTGATTTTCTGTCCCTTTCCTGTCTTTTATTTCAAGGTCAAACTCCTGGAGAAGTAAAATCCATCTTAACAATCTAGGTTGTGCATCTTTCTTTGCTAAGAGGTATTTTAAAGCTGTATGGTCAGTAAAAACAGTGACCATGGTTCCTATCAAATAGGAACGAAACTTATCAAAAGCAAATACTACTGCCAGTAGTTCCTTTTCTGTTGTGGCATAGTTGAATTGAGCTTCATTCAATGTTCTACTGGCATAGTAAATGGGACGGAAAATTTTATCTGTTCTCTGGCCTAAAACAGCTCCAACGGCTGTATCACTAGCATCACACATGACCTCAAAAGGTTGGTTCCAATCAGGGGACACAACTATAGGGGCAGATGATAATTTCTCCTTAAGCGTGTCAAAAGCTTTCATACAATCTCCTGAAAAATCAAACTTAACATCTTTCATCAAAAGGTTAGTCAACGGTTTTGAAATCTTTGAAAAATCTTTTATGAACCGTCTGTAAAAACCTGCATGACCTAGAAAACTTCTAATGCCTTTAACAGTTATGGGAGGGGGTAATCCTGTTATAAGATCAATTTTTGCCTTATCATCTTCTATTCCTTTAGCAGTGATTTTATGTCCTAAAACAATTCCCTCGGTAACCATAAAATGACATTTCTCCCAATTAAGAATCAAGTTTGTATCTTCACATCTCTTAAGAACTAAGGTCAAGTGATTAAGACAATCTTCAAATGTTTTACCAAAAAGGGTGAAATCATCCATAAAAATTTCCAAAAATTTTTCAGTCATGTCTGAGAAAATAGCTGACATGCAACGCTGAAATGTAGCAGGTGCATTACACAAACCAAAAGGCATTCTCCTATAGGCATAGGTTCCATGAGGACATGTGAAAGTTGTCTTATCCTGATCTTCTGGTGCAATTGATATCTGGTTATACCCTGAATATCCATCAAGAAAACAGTAAAAACCATATCCTGCTACTCTTTCTAACATTTGATCAATAAATGGTAAAGGAAAATGGTCTTTTCTTATGGCATCATTGAGACGCCTATAATCAATACAGACTCTCCATCCTGTTACTGTTCTGGTAGGTATGAGTTCATTATTTTCATTTTTTACAACTGTCATACCTCCTTTCTTTGGTACCACCTGAACAGGACTTACCCAAGGGCTGTCAGAAATGGGGTAAATAATACCTGCAGCCAAAAGTTTTATTATTTCATTTTTCACAACTTCCTGCATTGCTGGGTTCAATCTCCTTTGGGGTTGGATTATTGGCTTGTAGCTATCCTCCATGAGAATTCTATGTGTGCAAATAGCTGGACTAATGCCTTTGATGTCTGCTATAGTCCACCCTAAGGATCCTTTGTATGTTCTCAACACTTCAACCAATTTTTGTTCATGTTCTGTAGTCAGAGAAGATGAAATTATTATAGGAAATAATTCAGGCTCAAGATAAACATACTTCAAATAGGAAGGGAGAATTTTGAGTTCAATTTTTTGTTGAACGTTTTCTGATATCATTTCTCCTTCTTCTTCAGAATCATTTTCCAATATTTCAGCTTCAGTTCTAATTGTTGGATCATCATCCTCTCTTGTGCCAGATTGGGCCAAGCATCTTTCCATTGAGTCTGAAATCAGTTGGTTTTCTTTGAATTCATCTGCAAGATCATTAATCATGTCAATTGAAAAGCAAGAAGATGATGTCTCATCTCCGGGAAATTATAGAATCTTGTGCATATCAAAAATGACTCTTTCTTCATCTACTCTCAAAATTAGTTGTCCTTGATGGACATCTATGATTGCTCTTCCTGTAGCAAGAAAAGGTCTACCCAAAATTATTGGCTCATCAGGACATTCTTTCATTTCAAGTACTATGAAATCTACAGGGAAAACAAATTTATCCACTCTCACAAGCACATTTTCAATTATTCCCTTAGGTTTCTTAGTACTTTGATCCGCAAACTGAAGAGAAACAACAGTATTTTTCATATCACCAAGATCCAATTTTCTAAAAATAGAAAATGGCATCAGATTTATTGAAGCTCCAGAATCACAAATTGCTTTTTCAAAATATACTCCTCCCAAAGTGCATGGAGTCGTAAAACTGCCTGGATCGCCAAGCTTTTGTGGTAGCTTATTTTGAAGTATAGCACTGCATATTTCAGTAAGCATTACCACAGAAACTTCTTCTAATTTCCTTTTGCTTGATAAAATTTCTTTCAAAAATTTAGCATATGAAGGCATTTGCAATAAAGCATCAGTGAAAGGAATATTAATGTGAATCTGTTTCAGAATTTCCAAAAACTTTGCAAATTGACTATCAAGCTTTTCTCTTTTCATCTTTTGTGGAAAAGGGATTGTCACAGGGAGAGGAGTTATTTTTTCAAAATTCTTTTCATCTTTTTTCTTGATTTCATTCTCTTCTGATGGATCAGATGGTATTTCAACATTCTTACCCTTTGCTGCCTGGTGTTCAAAATGGTTCTTTTCCTGTCTGTCAGCATATGGATCATCAAGATTCTTACTTGACCGTAAGGCGATGGCCTTAAGGTGTTCCTTTGGATTTTTCTCCGTATTGCTTGGTAAGGGACCTTGAATCTTTTCTGAAACAAGAGTTGCCAATTGGCTTACCTGAATTTCCAAGTTTTTTAGGGTTGAGTTTTGGCTTTCCATCTTTTCATCAGTGGCCTTAATTTACTTGTACAACAAGTCATCAAGACTTGAATGAGCTTGTTGAGGCCTTTGCTGATATGGAGCTGCTTGTTGATATGGCCTGAAATTCGATTGCCCACGATTTTGATTTTGGTATCCAGGTGGACCCTGTGCTGGTTGCTTCTGGAAGCTTTGAGAGTTCTCAGCACCATTTGGATTACTCCACTGAAATCCTGGAGGTTTATGTGCCATTGGGCTTCCAAAAGGGTACGGCTTGTAACCGATGACATTAGCATGCTCATCATTCTGATTGTTTGCTCGGCATTCATGGTTAAGATGGTTTCCTCCACACATGTCACAAGCCTCAGACTGAATTGGTTGTTGTGCATTTACCTGAAAAGATTCAAACTTTTGTGCCAAGGAGGCAATATGTTGTGTTAGTGTATTAAATGCATCTGCCTGATTTACTGTGGCTGCCTTTTTGATGGTTACACGATCAGATGGCCACTGGATAGCATTCTCAGAAATTTCATTCAACAATTGCAATGTTTCTTCTGTGTTCTTTCCTATTATGGAACCTCCTGCGGCTGCATCTATCACATTTCTAGAAGAACGTGTTAGTCCATGATAGAAAATATATAACTGCATATGTTCAGGAATGTCATGATGTGGACATTTTCTTAACATTGATTTTAATCTTTCCCATGCTTGATAAACTGACTCAGTGTCAGTCTGCAAGAAATTAGAAATATCTTGTCTTAACTTTGTTGTTTTAGCAGGGGAAAAATATTTGTTCAAAAACTTTTGTGTCATCTGGTCCCATGTGGTTATAGAACCTCGAGGCAAACTTCGCAACCAAGTCTTGGCATCTCCTTTTAAAGAAAAAGGAAATAGTCTTAACTTAATTGCTTCAGGAAGCACTCCATTATATTTAGCAGTTTCAACTAGTTCCAAGAAATCAATTAAATGGTTATGTGGATCTTCACTTGGATCACCAGTAAAGGTGCAAGACTGTTGAATTGTTTGAATTAGGCCGGTCCTAATTTCAAAGTTATTGGCTGCTACAGGTGGATTTCTGACACTAGATTCACAGTTAAAGTGGTCTGGCCTAGCATAATCCCTTAGGATTCTGTTTGCTGGTCTTGGTGCCACTTCATCAAATTGATCCTCTACATGGACTGGTGATGGGATTCCCAATGGGTTATTGTTATCTCCTAGTTGGTGCTCCATTTTGTCAAAAGTTACGATTTTAGAAGATGATGATTGTCCTTTCCTGCGCAATCTCAAAGATCTTTCAATTTCAGGATTGTAAATGACCAACTCTTTATTAGAAGAGTGGGTCATAAACTACTTGAAATTCTTTAAAGTAAAAAGAAAAAGAAAAAAAAATTAGAGTTCAGGCTTGGCGAGGGGGAGGGGCGTACGGACCACTCCATTCGAAGTGTCACAAAAGGTTGTTGCACCCCGGCAGCAAAGCGAACCACCGGAACTAAAGTCACGATTGCAGGCCTTCGGAGCCGGTGATCTGTTCATGCTTCTTTCGCTTTTTGGTAGTCGAAGATAGAGTCAGGTTCCGAAGACAGCTTCAACAATAGATTGCCTTTTCTTTTTTCTTTAGTGACTGTACAAAAATGAGTAATAACCCCAGTAGAGATTGGTACGATTCAATTCAATATATTCTTCGTTCGGGTTTGATTGTGTCAAACAAGACTGACTTCTTACCAACCCGCGAAGGGTTGTGAGGCTGGACCAGGTCTGGCCCCCTCTCGAAAAAGTAATAGTTTTTCTCTGAGAGAGGAGTTCTCCTTCTCTAAGAAGTCTGTCTTCCTCGAAAGAGATTCCCATTCTCTTTGATAGGAAAAGATTGCCTGGGCTCCCCTGCATCCGATCGACTCATACCTCCCAGCCCTGTCTCTAGGATTTCATTCAATAGATCCAACCCACTATGCAGGAATTCGTTCATAGAATGCGATTGCACTACTTTTTTAAAACAACCTTACGGGATATAGTCGACCGAGGTACCAAAGCCTAGACGACATATCCTAATCTTTTTGAAGGGGAACGGGTATCCGTGATCCATATCCTGAAGCACCGGGCTGAACGTGTTTTCGACTTTAACTAGCTCTATAGACTGACTCGCCTAGAAGCAGCCACCCTGAAAGAGTGCGTAATAGCTCACTGATCGAGCGCCGAAGATGAACGGGGGATGGGACCCCTTGAAATTCTTTAAAGTAAAAATAAAAAGAAAAGAAAAATTAAAATGAACTTTTTAACAGTTGAAATGGTAGCACTACAAGAAAGTAGTAGCAGCAGCAGCAGCAGTAGTTGTTGAAAGGAAATATTAAAAAGAAATATAAAAATATTAGTGATAATTAGTATTAGTTAAAGAAGTAGTACATAACAATAGTAGAAAGAAATATTACACTATAATACAAAGCTATTGTTATGTATAGATAGTAGTGATAGCATTAATGATTTAGTATGAAAAATATAAATTAAATACAAAGTAGATGATATTGTTTACTAAAGATAAAGATATAGGTAATAATAATAGTATTATACTTAACACTAATAATAATAGCCAAAGGAAAAAAATGACAAAAGCAAAACAGTGTGTTGTAATCTAAAAATTAAATAATAATAATAATATAATACTATTTTTAGTAGGACGAAGTAGTGATTGTATAGGAAGTTAGTGACAAAAATCTATAGGACTCATAGGTAGTAGTAACAATAGTAGCAATATTTAGTAGGAGAAAATTTCAAATACTGATATAAACTTAGATATACAAAAGGAGATGATAATGAATTTTTTTTCTTTTTCTTTTGTAATAATAATATCAATGAAATCAAGGGTGGAAAAACGATGACTAATATTAAAAAAAAAATAGTAATAATAAAGTATAATGGTAGTAAAGAGTAGTTAGTAGTTAAATAGAAAAAATAGTAAGATGTAATAGTAGTGATAAGGTAGTTAGAGTGATGGAAGACAAGATGGTGATAGGAAGAATGATGTGGTTTTATAGGTGGAAGTTCTTACGGTAAGAGTGAGAGTTATACTATAGGTAGATATACTAATAAGGACAAATGTAGGAAGAAGCAATAGATAGAAGAAAAAAAAATAATATACTACTACTATATGATATAGATAAAACTCTTAGTAGTACTAAAAATTATAGTTATAGTAACAATGACAATAATAAAGAAAATAACAATGGTGATAAAAAGTTAAAGACAGTATACTAGAAGTAAAATATACTTATAAAATATTGTTATTAAATATAATAGTATAATAAATACATTAAAGAAAAGATAAAAATGATGTACTAGTTATAACAAAAGGTAGTAATAATAATACTAATAGACGTAACAAAAGAACGAAAATGATGATGTTAAAAAAATAGTAATGCCTCAGACTAGAATGGAAGAAAGGAAAGAAGATAAGAAAAAGGACAAGAAAGAAAAAAGTAACAAGAATGATAGTTATAATGAAAATGACGTAAACAAAAATTGTAAGTAGATTGAACAACAAAAGGTGATAAAACAATATAAATAGGTAAATTAGAATATAACACTATTAAGAAATAGTAAAGGAAATAGTAATGACAGTAAAAGAAGTTAGCAATAATAATATAAGTACTAAAGAAATAAAGATGTTAGCAGCAGAAACGAAAATGTTAGTAGTAGTACTCAATATAATATTGTTAGGAGTTAGAGATTAGTAATCAATAGTTATAGTTATTATAGTTTTTAGTAGATTGTGTTAGTATTAATTATATTAATATATCCTCAAATTAGTAATCAAATATTTAGTCCGAAGTAGATGTACGCCAATCTCCGGCAACGGCGCCAAAAATTTGACGAGGTCCAAAGTGCATAGGAATTGTCTGCTCGTTCTTGTCAAATTCTAATATAGTTTAAGATATCGTCCCACAGAGATTGGGTATTCTATGCTACGGACTTGTAGTATTTTAATTACTATTTGAGAGAATCAAATTGATGAAAAGTGAGTTTTTAATTTAAATTTACTTAAACTAAAAGAAAAAACTTCCGGAAGATTTCAAATTTAAAAGGAGTTGGGAATCGTTGAATTCACTTGGTAATACTTATAATAAATATCTCAGTTTTGACATGTATTTCTCTTAAGAATAATTGCTTATTGCTAATTCAATTATATTTTGCTCACTAAGAAAATAATCAATTAATAACACTCCGTGAGGTTATGCATATTAATCAAATTATAACTAGTAACGATTAAACCGAAATATTTTTCTTGCCTGAATTGTGCTAAAAAAAGTAGTAAAAACTTCGTGAGAATATTTTTACGGAAAATCAATAATCTTACCTACAACAATTCCTCCGTGAGAATTAAAACTGAGGTAAAAAAGATTACAGACTTGGAAAAATAGTGTTTACTCTACTACTTTATTCATCAGTTATTATACATTAATTTTGCTCAGTGAGAATTACAAAATTAATATAACAATAACCTAGATATAAAATAGAGTGAAAATAAAGATTTAGTAAAACTATAATTCTAGCACAGTGTTAAAATGTGATTAAAAACTTCAGGCTAAGCATGTATTAAAACTGAGATACGTATTATAAATATTACCGAGTTTCATCAACTATCCCAACAAAAGAGATTACTCCATTATGGAGTAAGAAAAACTTTAAAAATATAAAGACTAGGAAGAAGTAGTATTTCTTCTACAAAAGGAAAATTACAACAAGACTTTAGAAAAAGAAAGAGAGCAACATTGTTAGTTGTCTGCAAATGATAATTGGTGCTTTTTTCATACAACTTTGGCCTTTATTTATAGAAAAGATTCCATGCCAAATTTCTACCTAAGATGCCATATCTTAAGGTGGTAGGAAATATTTCAAGATGGCCAAGGTGTGTTGGGTTGTGAAGACTTTTTCATACGTAGCTTCATTCCATAAACTTTCTTCCGTTTTCGCTTTTATTCTTCAGCGTAAAACAATTCACGGACATTACTATCAGCGTTATAATCACACTATGAATAATGTAATCATCAATGGCCATTCCCTTATTTTTCTTCACCTTGAATAATTTCTTCTTCCTGCAAAATATGTTAGAAAATATGAGAGAGATGGATATATTTATTCACATTTTATTTAAAATACTTAATATTTAACTATAAAAATATATCAATAAATTATATCCATCAACCTTGTTGATGAAAGGTTAGAATCACCTTCCACTCCAAGATTTATCGTCTCGCACTCGCGAAGACCGACAAGCATCGCCCCCTCAGTAGCCACATTCTCCAGGTCCTCGAAACGAAAAACACGAGGACCCTGGCTACCCTCTTGGGGAACTTCTTCCCTAACTTCTTCTTCCTTTTCTTCTTCTTCACCCACATTTCTTTTCCCCTTGTCTACACGAGAAGGAGCTGCCTTCACCCCGTCATTAACTCGGGGACTCCTCTCCGAAGTACGGACAGCCTCCTCTTCAACTCTCCTTCTGTCACTTTGAAGACAAGGCTTTCGCCTAAGGGGTTCATCAGCTTCGACTTCAGTGTCCGAAAGATAGATAACCTCCTTGGCTAAACCTTCTCCCCGTGCAGACCCGGGGACTTCAGCAGCAGTCTTGACATTCTCTTCTACGGGCTCCGGTACATTGGCTCTAGACGAAGGCTCACCCTCAGCAGATGAGGCTTGCCCGGCAGCCACGGAAGTCTTACGAGCAGACCTCTTCCGTGCTCCGCCCTCATCTTGGCTCTTCTTATTTCTTTTCAGAGAGCCCAGGCCACCGGACAAGAGTTCCTCGCCCCCTCCCTGCTGCGCAGTGCCTCCACCGAAGCTAGTATAGCCGCGGCCTCAGCATCTGGGTCAGCAATAGGCTCGGAAGGCCCGCCTTGGGGAGGGGGGGCAGGATAGAAATCTCCTTGAGTACCCAGACCTGCAAAAGGGTAAAACGGTCAGACACGGAGAAGTTTCAAAGGAGAAGAATAATCATGAAAGCAGAAATATTCTCACCATGGTTTTTCACGGTCAGACTCT
Source organism: Petunia axillaris subsp. axillaris (assembly GCA_029990575.1). Lineage (NCBI taxonomy): Eukaryota > Viridiplantae > Streptophyta > Magnoliopsida > Solanales > Solanaceae > Petunia > Petunia axillaris. The sequence goes on along the minus strand of JARKNS010000001.1, from coordinate 969,436 downwards.
TATGCGCAGCAAAGTGCGTCCATTCTCTCCTCTCAGGAGCGAACTCCTTCAAAATTGCCTCAACCCACGCCGTTAGCTCATCAACAGATATGAGTCCGTCGTAGGGTTGCTTGGCCGCTACAAAAAGAAGTTGAACGGAGTTAGCAGATGAGAAGAAAAAAGAAGAACACGAAAAATTTCAAAAATACTCGGGGACTTATGCTTCATGTTCCAGACTTCAGGAAGATAAGTCTTGTCGCCAAAAGTCAAGTCCGAGGAGCGCACGAACAGATACCGGTGTAACCAACCTCGGTCACCTGTGTCCTCAGAACTGCACACCAAGCCCTTGCTCCCGCGCATCCTGGCATTCACATAGCCATCTTTGAAAATTTGTATACTGTACAAAGAAATAAAATGTTCGTATCCAAAAGATTGATCGGTTTCCGTCGCAAACCAATCTAAAAGTGTAACTATTCTGTATATACTGGGGCACAGTTGCCCCGGGCAGAGCAGGTACTCCCTGCAGAGCCTCTCCAACACAGGATGCAGGGGTAACCTACATCCCACTGTGAAAGGGTAGGTACACATGGCTATCCACCCAGCCCTGTGGGAAGTAATATCCTCCTCCTCGGAGACCGACAAGAGGGGAACCTCATCACCCCAATGACAGTCCATCCTCACCCGTGGGATCAACTCCTTCGTGATCCCAGACCTAAACTTATACGCCGGCCAGTTGTGCGTATCTCCCTGATGATTATTAAAGGACTTAATGTTACAGTCCGCCTCTAATTCACCCCCACTTTTTTGGGATAATCTCCGCAGCAGTAGTATGAGCAGCCCTGGGCCTAGGAGTGGCCGCAGAAGAACTACCAGCCGCGTCGACATTTTGATTCTTTCTAGCTCTTGAAGTCATGATTTCAGAAAAATTATGAAGTTAGCAAGAAGGATTCAAAGGTTTTCAAAGAACAACGGAGAAGAAATAAAAGCAAGTAAAAGTTTTCTCATCCAGCAAACCCCTATTTATAGGAGCGAAGATTCAGCCCCTCAACTTCCTTCGAAACACGTGGAGGTCATCCAAGAAACTACAAACAGATCTGGCCGTCAAAAGAAGGAATATGTTTCACCAAATTTTATAGTGTCATCATTATCCTGAAGAGCAGCGGTCACATCGCGATCAACAGATGACGTGTGCACGTGATTGAGGCGGTTAAAATCATTATTTTCGCTCTTGGAACGCGCAGTAGTCACTTCAGAATGGACTGCAACTGCGCAGGCGTGCCAGCTGCAATTACTTTTTTATACGGCGCATTAAATGCGCACGTCATAAGGGCTTGTCACATAGCTGATAAGATACATGCGTCACCAAGCCTCATCACTCAAAGACAAAAGTTTACAAAACAAAAACTCCCGCCAAAATTCCTATCCACTCCTCGAACAGATACTCTGCTCGAGAAGTACGGGGACTATCTGTATTGGATAAAAGCTGACAGCACTTGAAAAGGTGACACGTGTCCACCACGTGGCACGAGCAGAAGTTCCAACGAGCAGACATCTAACGGACAGACATTTATCACGAACAGACCCAAAGGGGTTACGAAACACTTCATCAGTCAACCCGGTCTAAGTGAGCAGTTATTAACCTGATCATTCACGATCATTCAATTAATGGTCATTAAGGCAATCATTACAACTCAGCGGTTATGCATCCAACGGATACGTGCCCAGCAGTTACATATCCAGATGGATCCATGCCCAGCGGTTACGAATCCCAACGGGTGCCTATTAGACTTATAAATAGCATTTGCTCTAAACCATTGTACAACAACTTTACTTCCTGTCTACAATATCAATAAGAATACTCTCTCACTTTTGCTCAGTTATTCCTTTTGCTCATATTTGCCTATTATTTTAATTCTTCGATCCTCTAAGGGCGATTGGTATCGAAGAGCTCTCTCTGGGGACAAACGATACGATACGGTTATTTCTCCTTATTTCTGTGTGTGCTTATCTTTATTATTTCATATTTATATCACGTTCTCGTATTGTCACCATTTTGGGTTCGTCGTTCAAACTCTTAATCTCAACTATTGATCGTGACTCCGCAAATATAAATTTAATTGTTAATTAGCCTAAAATCGGATCTAGGTTAAACACTAGGGTGTTTTTTTAGGGTGTTCATACTTTCATAATAGGGTAAAAACTTATCCACACCGGGCGTTTACACCAAGCCAATATATGAATGCCATGTGTTTGGAAATAAAGTTCCATCACCTAACCATGGTTAATTAATACATATATTTACATCATTAAATCATCTTATTATGGTAACTCAACATGATTTGGTGTAAACACCCGGTGTGGGTAAGTATTTACGTTCATAATAGTATAGAAGATAGATGAGTGTAAAGCAGCTTATTAACATTATATAGATATGTCATATGTAAATTGGGTAAATTCTTGCTACTTGATAAAAATATGAAGGTCGCCCAATGATGAATGAGAATAAACCTCAGCTTATATCTTTATTTTTCACTTCGAAATAAAATGATTTCTTTAGTAACAATTTTAATAATTATTTAGAAAAATAAACCTACAAGAATAGATTATGAGTTATCAACATAATTATTAAGATTTTCAACTCTAGAACATAAGAATAACATCAAATAATTTTTCTTAATAAAGCAGGTAAAATGCAATTCTAAAATTGAAGGAGAACTCTATTTTAAATACAATTCCGAGACAATTTTCTAAAAGGCAATAATATTTCGTAAATAAGTTTGAAAAGGTATAAAATGTCAAATTTTCATTACCAATTTTCTACGGTAAAAGTAGCTCATGTTTGGAAAATCTTATTATGGTTTGGTTTGCTACGCAATGGCATGATTAGGTCATGATGAACTGGTGCATTTGTTATTTCCTTTTTAATTTTAAGAAAAGAAAAAAAAAAACAAAGAAATCAAGCCGATGAATAGAAGGAATATTGTAGCTTTAAATAGAGAAGATCCTCACAAACCCTTTTTCTGCCTTTATTTTGGCTAAAATAGGTATTAGTACCAACATTTAATAATGATAGAAGCAATGATGCAATCTCACAGGCATTCTTACACTTATTTATATTATTCAACCAGCTATTAAATCATTGCGCATGAAATTCCTAGCATGCTTCACTTTTCACTTTTCAATGATCAAAATAGTAACAATGCAAATTTAACAATATAAAAAGGCAATGCTCCCTCTTCCATTTTAGCTCACCTTACTAACGTTCTATAGAAAATACTTAGAAAATAAAGAGAAAGTACTAAAGTTTCATATAATACTAGCTACAATTTGGTAGTTGGTAGAAATATACCAAATTTACAACTGAAGGATAAAAAAATGTATAAATACCTCACATAAAATTCTACACGACTTTTTGGATGATTTTTGGGTGGTGCATTTCGAGATTCAAATGGTAACTGGATCCTTGATTTTTGTTTATGTACACATGGACCATCCCCAACTTATATGGAACTGATGGCATTAAAACTTGGACTACATCTTGCCGATCAATACAATATTGGGAAGATTGAAGTCGACACAGACTCAGTGGACGTATTACATCTCTTGGAACATGATAATCCTTCTTATGCTAACATAATCCATGATTGCAGGTGCGCACTTCAGAAGTTGGAGAATCCAGTGGTGCGACATAGTTTTAGGGAAGCAAACAATGTTGCACACCTTTTGTCGAGACAAGGACTTCATTTACCTAACAAAAATCAGCTGCAACTATTATGGCAGCCGCCTGATCAGATTAGCAAAGCTCTTTGTCTTGATAGAGATGCTACTAATATTCTAACTAGAAATATTTCCCTAAATGTATGTAATAGTCTGATAGCTGCTGGAAATCTTGCTATGCTCCCACATAATGGTTTTTGTAATACTCATGTAGATTCCAGCGTAGCTATTGCTACTAATGTAGGTACTGCAACCAATAGCAGTACTACTGATGTATGATATTAAATCTAATATAATCTTATGTTTACCAAAAAAAAGAACTAGGTTGAACCAAACAAGATTTCCTTAAGCCCACCATCACAAGTCGATTAGCTCGTTCCGTTTTCTTAGTGGACTAGTCTGGTGGGGCTAGACCATAAAAATTTCGCCCACACATCATTTTTACCACTGGTATTTGATTTGAAGCTATTTTTTAATTGATTTTATATAAGAGTCACTTTTTAGAACTTCAATTTTTGTGGGCTGAAGTTCAAACCTTGTGGGTTGAACTTCATGCATGCTGAATTTTTAGGAGATGTGTAAACTTGGGTTGAAGTTGAACATCCTTGTGGTGGGTTGAAGTTGAACTTCAACCCTTGTAGGTTGAACTCACACAAATTCAACCCACAAGGATTGAAGTTTCAAAAAGTGGTCTCTCATGCAAAATCAATAAAAAAAGTGATCTCAAACCAAAGACCACTAACAAAAATAGCTATTCGTGCACATAGGGTAAAGTGCACAAATAGCCTATTTTAACAATGCCATTTAAGTCCTATCAGTTCTTAAAAGCACTTTAAAAGTTGGACCACTTTATGAAAAATCGGCCAGGGGCAACCTAATTGTAAAAATTTCACCAAGCGGCTTGTTTTACGCATCTCATTTAATTTTTAGTCACTTTAAAAAATTATTTGGATGTGTAGCCACCCACTTCCGAACCACTAGAGTTAAAGTTATGTATTTAACTTCATCCCACCTAAGTTCACTAAACTTAAATTTTTTGGTCTGAAAAAAGAGCCAAATTCAGATCAAAAGTATGAATTTAGGCTCAACTTCAAACCAAATATCTAGAGTTCAGCAAAAGAAAAAAAACAAAAATAGATTTCAACTCCATACCAATAGGGGATAAAATTAGCTTAATTTGGCATGAACTTCAGCCCCAATGAAGATAGGTAAAGTGACCAACTTCTACATAGTGCACTTAAAATTGCAAAAATTGGAGACATGCGGTAAATATAGGATGATTTTGACGACTAACCAATTTTTAAGCCGCTCAAAGAGAAATGGATATTAGTTTTACCGAAGATCTCACTTGTCCTGAACGAGTAAATAAAAATTTTCATGGGACCATAGAGGAAATCTCAATCGATCTTTTCTAGGATTCTTTATCAAGTCAACTTTTAGATAGTAAGATTCTTTTCTAAGGTCTCACACATTTTTTTCTAAGTTGGCCTCAAGTTTAATTCTTGAGATTGAAGTTGGGATCAACTTAAAACTTTTTATCTAAATTTGGCTCAATTTTAGACCAACAAGTCCGAAGTTGAGTGATCATAGACTAGAAAGTTTGTAATTGAGCAAACTTCAAAAAAATTCATTTGTGTCTTTAAAATTGACTGGTTATGAGAGTCTGTTTCCGTTTAACATGATTTTAGTAAAATGACATCCACTTAGTATGTAGGCAACGTTTCAAGTTATCAATCGACAAGTGGTGCCTTTTAGGAAGAGGTCAAGTGGCAAGGCAACACTTCAAGTTATATGTGAGAATGCATGAAGAGAGTTGAAGGGGCAAGTGTTGCCTAGACAATACTTTATGTGGAAAAATGTGAGATTCAAGGGCAAGTATTGCAGAAGAAAGAGGGGTCAAAGACAAGTGCAGCCTCCTAGCTAGGGGTGTGCAAAATCGAACCAGTAGCGATAGCCGAACCGTTACCGCTACCGATAAGCATAACGGTATCGGTATAATGGTTATTGGTTCGGCAATGATATTAATTTCCAATACCGATAAGATATCGGTATGACAACAGTTTCTATATCTCTTTACCATTACCGTAGCGATAACCGATAAGGTTTTTTTATAATTTTTATATATTTTATTTTATTTATTATTAGTATATTAAGTCACTTAAACTCTTAATTTACAACATTACCTTATAGGTTAAACTTCAATTATTATTATTATTTTTGGTGATTATATGTCAATACCCATACACTTTAATTAATGAGTCCGGCCTATTTTATAATTAATTTCTCTTGATTTGTATCATTGATCAGACTTTCTTATCTTTTCTTTTTCTATTTCATTATTTTGTGTTATGTTAGCATATTGTTAAGACTTGTTTATTGCGCTGTTTACTTAGTTTGTGTGGATGGTTTGTCTATTCTTTAGTGGTTATTCATATTAATTAAAAAAAGTAACCTATTGACAACCATCCACCAAGAATTCAGCATTATTACGATGTATCGGTTACCGAACAGTTAAAAACCGATAACCAATAACAGATAGCTTATTCGTACGGTATTGATTTTACATAATTATATACTATTAATTGATATATCGTTACCGATAAGCTCAATTTCGAATTGTACCGCCCATGAACACCGCTAGTCCTAACAGTAATTTTAAGGAGAAAGGGGAGGGGGAAGGGGTGGGGATACGGTCATTATAAAATTCATAGGAGTACTTTTTATCTGGAATTTATTTGGTAAGCCACTGTATAGGAGGTCAACTACTAGTACAACCAAAAGTTAGGATTTAGTAGGATCTTATTGTACCTTAAAGAAAGGGGTTTAAGCCAAAACCCTAAAAGCAAGCTGAAATGGAGTCCGAGTCATCTCCTTCATCTGGAAAAAGAAAACAACCTGAAGAACACAACACAACCTCACAATCCTCTTCAAAGAAAGCCCGAACCTGCGTGCACGAGGTAGCAGTACCAACAGGTTACAATTCAACAAACGACGTAACAATTCACGGTACACTTTCAAACCCAACTTACAATGGCCAATTTGCAAAAAAATACCCTTTCACTCTCGACCCATTTCAGCAAGTTTCCATTTCATGTTTGGAGCGAAAAGAATCAGTACTTGTATCTGCACATACCTCCGCTGGTAAAACTGTTGTAGCCGAATACGCCATTGCCATGTCGTTTAGGGATAAACAAAGAGTTATTTATACTTCCCCTTTAAAAGCACTAAGTAATCAGAAGTATAGAGAACTTAGTCATGAGTTTAATGATGTCGGTTTAATGACTGGCGATGTAACGTTATCGCCTAATGCTAGTTGTTTAGTCATGACTACCGAGATTTTGAGGGGTATGCTTTATAGAGGGTCGGAGGTTTTGAAGGAAGTAGCTTGGGTTATATTCGATGAGATACATTATATGAAAGATAGGGAACGAGGGGTTGTTTGGGAAGAGAGTATTATATTCTTGCCACCTGCTATTAAGATGGTTTTTCTTTCGGCTACTATGTCGAATGCAACTGAGTTCGCTGAATGGATTTGTAATATTCATAAACAGCCGTGTCATGTTGTTTATACCGATTTTAGACCTACTCCCTTGCAGCATTATATGTTCCCTATCGGTGGTTCTGGATTGTATCTTGTCATTGATGAGAATGAGCAGTTTAGGGAGGACAATTTTTCCAAGATGCAGGACAGTTTAACGAAGCGGAAACTGGGGGATGGAAATAGAAGTGGGGGTGCAAGGGTTCAAGGTAGGATCTCCAAAGGGGGTTCTGCTTCTGGTGAGTCGGACATTTACAAAATTGTCAAGGTGTGTGGTCTTGGTTCTTTACTCTTTCTTGTTCATACTTATGGTTTTTCTCATTATGCATTGCTCTTTATAGTTGTTAAGATTGATTTGCTATAACATTGTCCCTGGGGGATTTGGTCTAGTGGTAAGAGCTCTATTGTGATGTGTGGGTTAGGGGCATGCTACGAGTTTAAACTCTACCACATACAAACAAGGGGGAAGATAGCGTGTCGGCTGCAGGTTTGGCCGAACCAAGTAGCTTTTACTTAAAACATGTATATGTGTTAAAAAATCTACTAAAAATGTGCATGTATTAAACTCCGAGCCCAGTAGTTCAAATGGTCAGTGAGTTCAGTGATATCCCGAACCCATAAAGTTCAAATCCTAGCCCCTGTGCTTACAAAAGCTTGATATTTAAGTGCAGAAGGGTAGAGGGGATGGACCCATTATCCACTATTCGAACCTGCGTTAATTGGCTCTAGGAGATTTTTGAATGATTTGCTATAACAATGTTGATGCCTCATATGACTGAAGCGGTTGATTCTTGATCTGTTAGATGACCATGGAAAAGAAGTTTCAGCCTGTCATTGTGTTCAGTTTTAGTAGAAGAGAATGTGAACAACATGCAATGTCAATGAACAATCTTGATTTTAATACTGAAGAGGAGAAGGAAGTCGTGAAGGAGGTTTTCCATAATGCAGTGAACTGCTTAAGCGAGGAAGATAGAAACTTACCAGCTATTGAATTAATGTTACCCCTTCTTCAGCGTGGGGTTGCTGTTCACCACTCTGGCCTGCTTCCCGTTATCAAGGAACTTGTTGAACTTCTCTTCCAAGAAGGACTCGTGAAGGCTCTTTTCGCTACAGAGACAGTAATGCCTTTTTTGTTTAAGACTATTCTTGTGTCTTGTTATCTTGTGTAGTTAGATGGCCCTAATGATTGTTTCCTTTGTTTTTCCTTTTAATGTTTTTATAGTTTGCCATGGGGCTAAACATGCCTGCAAAAACTGTTGTCTTTACCAAAGTCAAGAAATGGGATGGGGAAAGTCATCGATACATGGGATCTGGTGAGTATATTCAGGTGAGTCTCAATTAACCATATAACATTACTTAAATCATCTTTCTTTTGGTTTTTCATTCTTCAAATTCATCTCTCTTTCATGCAGATGAGTGGAAGAGCAGGACGGCGTGGCAAAGATGACCGTGGTATTTGTATTATCATGATTGACGAGCAGGTAAGGTGGCTGTAATATTCTCGCTTGAAAAGTATCTTGTATATAGCTGTTATTGCCTTCTTGAAATGTAATGTTTCTTATTTGCAACTTAAGCATATGCACTCTATGTTTTTTAAGGAGGAGTATAAGAAAATCTCTGTAATTATGTTTATGGGCATCTTATCTGTCCGTCTTAGCTGTTTAGGTGGATGGCTTACATAGTGTTTGATGATTTCAGATGGAGATGGATACCCTGAAGGACATGGTTTTGGGTAAACCAGCTCCTTTGGTCAGCACTTTTAGGCTTAGTTACTACACAATTCTGAACTTAATGAGCCGTACTGAAGGCCAATTTACTGCTGAGCATGTTATCAAAAACTCATTTCACCAATTTCAGTATGAGAAGGTTATTCCTTTTGTCAAAGTCCATTTTATCTTCGAGTACGTTTTATGCAATGACCGACAGTGAGGTTGTCTTTTTGTAAGGCATTACCTGACATCGGGAAGAAGGTCTCCAAGCTGGAAGAAGAAGCTGCAAGGCTCGATGCATCAGGGGAGGTAAATTTTTTTGCTATCCTGTTATTTGTTGATACATCTACCCTTTGTTTTCCCACGGATCCTGAAGTTTGCTTCTCTACTGGTAGGCTGAGGTTGCAGATTATCATAAACTAAAGCTTGAAATAGCCGAACGTGAAAAAAAATTGATGGCTGAAATAACGAGGCCTGAAAGGGTTCTCCATTTTCTTCTTCCTGGTAGGCTGGTAAGTTGGAATAGAAGGCATATTTATTGTTCTGCATTTTTGTGAATAATTTTGAAGGTCTGATTAGTCTGGACATATGATTTTGTTGTCACATCTCCAGGATTTCTGTCTACTACACCTTTGTTTATGACTGCACATGAATCTAGCTGTCATATCTTTTTAAGCTCACTAGGATTTAAATTTTAACTAATTACTATCGACACCTAAATCTCTTTGTGAGGATACTGTTATTCAATGTAGATGACCTGTAGTCTTCTTCTATGCCAACTGCAACTTACACTTTTTGGATGAATAAGTGAATTAGCACTAAGTTGGTGCTGTATATGTACATGACAAAAACTTACTTCCCCTCACAAAACTAGGGCCAAGGAAATCTAACTTGGTATTGACATCATATATTTTAACTTATTATACCAAAAGCCAAAACAGTATAAACATTTGAATTTTAAGTTGTGTACTGATTCAGCCTTGCATTTAAAACATCTCAAGTTTCTCTGTCCAAATAACCCAGAAACTGGGTCAGTACACCAAAGTCTTCTATGCTCTTTTCTGTGAAAACCGTCTATCCAGCTCACTAAAATGCCTCGACTGTCCTTAATAATCACCCGGTTGATGCCGGAGATGCCAAACAGTTCTATAAATGTTTTCGCCAGTCCGCAATATAGTAACAAATGATTGACACTCTCTGGTTTCCTCTCATACATGTAACACCTGTTACATAAGCTCCAGCTCGTTCTATGTAGATTTCTTGGGTTTGATATGCTCCATTGGTAGCAATCCAGTAAAGCCCAGCAAGCTTAGTGGGTATACCGCTCTTCCAGATGACTTCCATGGCCAGTTTCATTGTTACCTACTGGTGGTCAACACTTCATAACCAGACTAACGGTGTAAAATCCATCAATGTGGTGCCTCCACTTAATTGAATGTGTTCTGCCCTGAGTAATTGCTGGTCCATCCAGTTTGCATTACAGCTGCAACATCCTTTCAGTCTCTCTTCCTCACAGTATCTCCAGAAAAAAAGATGTTCCGTCCCTGCTAAGATCAATAATTGTGCTACTGTATCATCTCTGGTGAGAGCAAAATTATATAATTCTGGAAATTCTTCCAATGGCACGACCGGTCCAAACATCTAGGCAGAATTTTAACTCCCCACTGTCACCAAAAGAGAAGCAGGTATTTGAATTTAAAGCTGTCCCACAAGTTCCTTATTGCTGTCCACACGGTCACACGATACAAGCAACTAACCCTTTTGGAGCATCAATAGCTTTTGGCACCATAACATTACAGTGATTACTTTATTACATAATCCATAGATCTTGAGATTCCTGTCCAAATCTTTTTCAAATCTCCAAAGAGATTTATCCATAAAGCACTGATTGTTTTTTTGCAGCTCCTTAATTCCTAATGCACGCTTGTTTTTAGGTTGTATTACTCAAGTCCATTTGACCAAATGAAACACTTTTCTGTCCTTGTTGGCTCCCACATGAATCCCTCCTTTAAGCATGCATTCTCTTCCTTCGCTTCTTTGAAATGATGCATAATGACATTATGTATGTAGGTAGGCTCTCTAGGACACTGTTGATAATTCATAATAGTACACCTGCCTCCCGATGACACAAACTGGCTCTTCCAACCTGAAAATGTTTTCTCAAGCTTTTCGACAACGCATTGCCAGATTATGTTGTCTTTATGTCTAGCCTCAAGTGGAAGTCCCAAGATTTGTAGTCAAGGAGCCGACCTGGCAACCCAACATCCCTGTCAGCATGTTCAAGTTTTCCACTTCATTGCCTAGAGATATGTGGCTCTCTGTCAAGTTTATATTTAGCCATGTGATCTGTCGAAGAGGAGAAGGATCTGCAACTTTTCACTTAGATATTCCTTTTAGTATTTCTTGCTATTTTTCAAACTTACCATTGTTTTTTTTTCTTGATCGGTGGAGGATAGTTTTATTGATATCCAGTATGAAGTGAATGCTCGTATGTACAATATAGCACCATAATGTTTTATGTAATGTTTTCAGAAAAGCAATCACGGATTTTACATTATTAAATTAAGCCATATTACACTTTTTGTATTTTTTTTGCTCTAGCGCTGTTTTACCTATCAAAATTTATTGAGGATTCTATGATGCTATGTGATTGCTGTGAGTCTCCATTCACTTATGCCACTGTACTCATCGGGGATCCAATGCAATGGTGGATGTGCGTGCTATAGATTGCTTCTGTGTTTTTTTGTTCATTTGTGTTGTCTGGAAATTCATTCACTTAGTATTTTTCTTGACTTCCACCATTAGTCGGTTAACGTTTTTCATTGAGATTGCATCGGTGATGGCAGGTCAAGGTATGGGAAGGTGGAAAAGATTGGGGTTGGGGTGTTGTAGTCAATGTGGTGAAGAAGCCTCCAGCATCATTGGGTTCTTTGCCTGCTGCACTCTCTGCTTCTCGTGGCACTGGCTATATTGTGGATACCCTACTTCATTGCTCTCTTGGTTCCAGTGAAAATAATTCTCGACCCAAACCTTGTCCTCCTCGTCCAGGGGAGAAGGGAGAAATGCATGTGGTCAGTATATAGTTTCGTAATAGTCATTTTTTTTCACACAACTAAATTTGATTATGACTTTATTAATGAGTAATTTTCCAACTTTTAGGTTCCTGTTCAATTACCTCTAATTTCTTCCCTCAGCAAGCTTAGAATATCTGTTCCTGCGGATCTTCGGCCATTGGAAGCAAGGCAAAGTATTCTGCTTGCTGTACAGGAGCTTCACAAACGTTTTCCTCAAGGCCTCCCTAAGCTTAACCCTGTAAAGGTAGACTACTATTACTGATGGTTCCGAATTAACTATGAAATTTTCCATTTCAGATATGGTATTAGGCAATTTTTTATACAAAACATCTGTTTGTAATAGGCATAACTTAATACCTAATTTTGGTCGAAGATTAGGCACTTAATTGCTGATGCACCTTTTGGTTCCTTGTTGGGGAATACTTATTTAGTTGACCGATGATGTAAGGAGAGATTGCCAGTCATGTTATCACCCGGGGCTGATGATCAAAAACCAGAAATTAGTTTCACCTATAGGAAGATGGATCCATATGTAACCCAGCAGTATTTTTACGTCTTGTTTGCTGACAAACGACTGAAGCTATATGCACTTCTTGGTTGATGTGTACCCTATATGATTGTAGCCTAGGCTATCTACTTACTGAGCATCTTTCAGTTAAATTATCGAAACAAAGAGAAAGAAAAAGCTGGAAAGGAAAAGTATCTTGATCAGCTGATTGTACTATCATTATCACATTAGAACACCACCACCATCATCATCCATTTTTAGCTGCATTTGTTGCCAACTTCCATTGTACTGCCCTTCTATAGCTTGTTGAGAATAATCAATCTTACTTCCTACGGCTTTAATCTGATGCTGGTTGGAATTATGCATTTGCTATTCTTGTAATCTCACATAAACTTAGCATCATAATTCATATGGATTTTTTTGTTTTTTTCTTCTTTTCGGGTCAAGTATAACAGGGTTTGCTGGTTATGGCTGAACCTCGCAAAGGATATTATATGTACTTCAACTTCGTATTACTGATCAAGATAAAGTTGCTGCTTTTCCTGATATTTACCGTTGTAGGATATGGGCTTTGAAGATCCTGAGTTTGTTGATATAGTGAACCAGATTGAAGAACTGGAGAAAAAGTTATTTGCTCACCCACTGCACAAGGTTTGAATCTGTTTAGTCTGTAAGGACATAACAGTAGCTTCCGTCTATGCTCTAATTATCTTCACTACTTTTACATATGGTGTTGCACACGTGTGGAGCAGTCACAAGATGAACATCAACTTAGGAGTTTCCAGAGGAAGGCTGAAGTGAACCATGAAATTCAACAGCTCAAGTCAAAAATGCGTGATTCACAGGTACACCTCCAATGTGGCATGAATCACCCAAACAATTACTCCTCTATGCCAAACTGGTTGGGGTCAACTACATGAGTCCTATGTATCTAGCCATTCTATTGTGACCTATTTTGCTCCAACGGTCAAGTCACTAAATTATTATTGTCTTATTTAAATATTTTTTCTTTTAATTATTCTCATTTTTATTTTTTCCTGCAATTTGTTAGGATCACTTTCTAATCCAACTTTTTCAATCAAGAGTTGCTGTCTTTTGGTTATGTTATCTTCTGAACATTCTACGTTTTGGGCTCTTATTCTTCTCAAGTCTTTTTTATTTTTTGGGTCTACTATCATGAAACCTTCTTAACTTCAGGATGGTATTGTATCTTAAACTTTCACTTACAGTGATTTCCAGAGTATATTGCTCTAACCTTTGAGCACTACCTTTTGTTGGTAATTTTATTTATTTCCTACTAAATTGACAAATTTTCAGCTTCAAAAATTCCGGGATGAACTTAGAAATCGTTCCCAAGTCCTGAAGAAGCTGGGCCACATAGATGCTGAAGGTGTCGTGCAGTTGAAGGGACGGGCTGCCTGCTTGATAGACACTGGGGATGAACTCCTTGTGACTGAATTGATGTTTAATGGTAAATTTTTTAAACTAAAGTGAATGAGGTCAAATTAACCGAGATATGGGCTGCCTGAGCTGAGTCATTTGTGATCTAAAGATTTATATACAACCATGAAACTGCGCTGAAAATAATGTTACAAAAGAAACCCGTCCTTTTTCTTTTACTGCCCAGTTGTCTCTTTTAAGTCTATGGGTTATTCCCCCAATATTTTTGCTAATTGGATTTTGGAATCCCTTAGGTTGCTTTAGCTTTCCTTGGGCATCTCGCCTGAATATGCTTTATCTTCAGTTCAACATCTGTGCTTTCTGGGCATATGGTATTCCTCTAGTGGTGCTAGAAGTTGCTAGAATAAATGATGTATGATATTGTGAATAATCCTTTTTGCTAGGCACATTCAATGATCTTGATCATCATCAAACTGCGGCTCTGGCAAGTTGCTTTATCCCAGCAGACAAATCAACTGACGAAATACATTTAAGAGCTGAACTTGCTAAACCATTACAGCAGCTACAAGATAGTGCAAGAAGAATAGCAGAGGTCAGTTCAATAGGGGATTTGGTCTTCAATGTCTGTATGTCAGAAGCACAAGTAAAAACTTTGTTCGTTTGCAGATTCAACGTGAATGCAAGTTGGAGATAAACATTGAAGAATATGTTGAGGCATCAGTACGGCCATTTTTGATGGATGTCATTTACTGTTGGTCAAAGGTGAGTAAAGCTTCAATTGCCCATAAAGCTCAACGCTGTGCTTGGATTAGAGCGATACTAGAAGTTCCTGTTTCTTTCTCAGCTTGACTATCTTAGATGTGTGTGTGTGTGTTATTATTATTTTTTTTAAATAGATTTTTCTGTAAGTCAATTCTCAAGGCGCTTATAATTGAAACTAGCTATCCTTGCTTCAAGCCAAAGACACAACCATCCACAGGACATCATCTTGCTGCAACCTTTGTTTTGTCTTTTCCTTCTCTGTAACTGATCGTTCAAAAGTGATTTTATTTTCTCTATAACTGGCTAAAAAGTGATTTTATTAAAAAATCACAAAAAGAAGTATGTCCTTTCAACCATTAGCTCCCAAGCTCTTCATTAGCAATCGGGAGGAAAAAAAAATTCCAAGCTCTTTAGTGCTTGCAAACCTACTGGAAGTACTCTGCCTTAGGTGTTGGCTTCCACTAGAATATAAGTGATTCTTCTTCTTGCTGATCACTTAGCTCTGTTTTAGTGGTGTTCTTTTTGTTTAATCTCCCTTATCATGATTTACCTATAAAAGAGATATACTTACCATATTCAAGAAAAATGATTTTATCTATAAGAGACCTTTTAATTTTTGGATTAGGTAAGTTTTAATCAAAAGGCAGTATCGAGGAAATACTGCAGCAAATTCACCTATAGTCAGCAAATTCACATTCAGGAATATTGATATGCCAGTAAATTTTATTCTGGAACCAGAATTTTCTAGTCGGAAATGCTTGTTTACTTTTGCTTACTCTTTTCTTTTAAAGATTAAAACCAGCTGGAGAAACGTTGATTATAATCAAAGTTAAGCTAATTTTTCATATTTCATGCAAGAGCTTTGTTTTAATATTCAAGCTCAGGTCTCGAGGAATCATTTAGTGTTACCAGATCCTTCTGAGTAAAAATAAATGATCCTGAACCAAGCGTTTTGTAGCATTATTTCTTTCACATTGAGTTAATCTAGGGCCTTTCCCTGCCCCCCAATAAAGGAAAAAATAAAAAGAAAACTCTGGGAGGCTTTAATCTTTTCTCATATTTGTATCAATGGTTTCTCTTAGGGAGCATCTTTTGCGGAGGTTATACAAATGACTGATATCTTTGAAGGTAGCATCATTCGGGCAGCACGAAGGCTTGATGAGTTCTTGAACCAGGTAATTCAAGGAAACTTTATTGTGTTTATGTGGGAAAAGACCAAATATTTAAAATCATTGATTCGATCAGCCAGTTTGTTGATGCATCAGGGAGTACTTCCACGAAAGTTGATTTATGTTACTTCCCAACACTTGGACATGAACATGTCAACAATATGTTATACAGTTCCCTTTTCCCTTAATAGCTATCTCACTTATTTATGTTATTGAGTGGAAAATTTTCTGATTTACAGTTGAAAGCTGCTGCCCATGCCGCTGGAGAAGTGGAATTGGAGAGGAAGTTTGGTGCAGCCAGTGAAAGCCTTCGGCGAGGAATAATGTTTGCAAATTCTCTGTATCTCTAGTAGTGTGGTTTGTAGTTCTCACTAGCCGTAGATCAGGTGTTGTATAATGTTTTAGCTGGGAATACTACTTTCAATTCCAATTTCTTAAATTAATTGTGAGGGTTACACTGCTTGAGGACTATGAGGATAGCTGTGGAGGGAAATGCATTGAATATGAAGAATTCCATTATTTTGAAATTTGAACTAACAAAATGATAGTGGATACAAAGAGGTAAGAAAAATCGTAGTAATATTCATGAAATCTTCAAGAAAAGCATAGTTGTCTTGTTTGTTGAGTCATGTTCAACCCGTCTAATGTTTCAATAACATCTTACTATTTTTGTTGTGATAAGAAGTTAGATGATAAAGAAAATGGATTACTTTCAGTGCGAGTATTATTTGAAATTACAGAAAATAAAAGATACCATAAAATAGACTGTTGTTGCAATGATGACGGGCTAAAAATTAGAAGAAAAACAGGTAACCATAGACGTTAGCCCAGGCCCATAGTTATCTAGTATTTCTACTATATAGAAATAGGCTTGAGCACAACTGTAGAATGTATTGCAATGTGCAAGCTAAACTGCCCTCCTTTCTCACTTGTATCAACTTTTCCCATACTTGGAGGAGCCTGCATTTCATAATTTGACACCAATTTGGCTATGACAAGCCCCAGAATTGGCAGTGCAAGGATGATTCCCGGACAGCTCCTCCTCCCCATACCAAATGGCAAGTACCTAAAATCTACTTTGCCACCAGCAACAGCTGCCTCTGTGCCACTATCCTCCTCAAGAAATCGCTCAGGTCGGAACTCGCTAGGGTTCTTCCACCAGGAAGGATTGTTAGCAAGCCACCATGCATTCACAACCACCTTAGTTTCTTTAGGAATTGTATGACCACCTAGTGTTGCTTCTTCAAGGTTCATATGAGGTACAAGTAAAGGTATTGGTGTGTGGAGTCTTAGTGTCTCATTCACTGTGGCTTGCAAGTAAGGCAGCTCATGTAGGTTTGATTCTGTGACTGACCTACCTTTGAGTACGGTGGACATTTCATCCCTAATCTTCTGTTGAACAGTTGGATGATTGACTAGCTCAGCTATGGCCCATTCCATGGACCATAGAGTTGTTTCAATTGCTGCAACATTGATGTTCTCCACAATATACAACACATTTTGCTCAGTTATTTCTCCTTTCATTTCAGCATCTATTATGTGATCAATTGCGCAACTTATCTTGTGCTTTTCTCCATTTTTAACCATTATTTTCCTGTAAAAAAAAACAAGAAAGTTAACATAAATAGTCACTTGCAATGTCACTATTGCAATTGGTAGTTTAATTCATCCCAATAGTGTTAAATTACTTATCTCACTTTTCATTTGGGGGCAATACTACATGAGATAAAAGATGTTAATTTAGAAATTACAGATTATTTTAGAGGAATATGGCTACCTTCTTTTCTCTACAAAATAGTTGTTGAAGAATGCAAGCCTCCTTTTCTGCAAGTCTTTGCACTTGTTAAGGTACCTTCTCAAGAATGGTCTAAGCAAAGGGATAAAATCACCATAATTGTACTCGAAACTTTGAGCTAATCTGCTTCTCTCTGAATTGAACTTGGTTGCCTCAATGAATAAAGGATCATTTTGGGATTCAAACCTGGCATCAAACATCATTCGATACATGATGTTATATAACATCAGCTGCAATCGTTTCCTGATCACAATTCCCTCATGTTTCACCTTCTCATCATTCTTCAAGTCATCAACAACTAAGTCCATCTCATGCTCCCACATTTGACAATATTGGTTCACCACTTTGTTAGTGAAAAATGGAAGTGTCATGATACGTCGCATTTTTCGCCAATGCTCACCATAGATAGTGAACACCATGTCTTGTCCATTGCCAGTAAATATGTCGAAGACAACGTTACGTGGACGAGACCCAAACTCAACCCCTTGCGTGTGTAGAACTTGGTTAGCTAGCTCAGAGTTTGATACCACAGCAAGATTTTTTGATCCAAGTTTGAGTAAAAATATTGGACCATAGGTTTGTGACATGGTGGCAAGGAGTTGATGGTTCAAGTCATTGCCAACTTGAAGCCAATTACCGAAAATTGGGACAGCTCGTGGACCTGGTGGGAGGTTGGTTTGAGGCTTAGCAATGAGGAGGTGGATAACAAGGGGAAGTAAAGGGAGAGCAAGTGTAATGTAGTTGAGAGGGAAAGGTATAGATAGTAACTTGGCACATGCAATTGTAAGTAGAACGCAAAAGATGGTGTTGTTCAGCGGGTTGGCCATGTTTGATATGTAGAGGTGAATGAGAATGGACAAAAGGGGTGTATATATATCAGTAACAACATGGTGGGTGTAGGAAACTAAAGTTGGTGTCCAATGGTTTTGGGTAAAATTCAATGGGCATGTTCAAAATCTAGGTAGGAGAATGGAATACCTATCTGTTAAGTCAAAAGACGGTTGGTAAAGCAAAATGCCCTTCACCTTCATTTATAAATTCTATCTTAGTATGTACTGTGCAATAACAAGTACTGAAAAACTACAATTTGTCCTCAACTAATTTCAGTGTTGAACCTCTCTTTCAGTTTTTCCACCTTTTAAGAGAGCCGCCACCAATATATACATTTCTTTTACTTGCTGGTCTTGTTCCATGAAATTTATTACGGAAAATGGCCAAAAATACCCCTATCGTATCAGAAATTGTTCAATTTTATCCTTCGTCCACTTATGCGTAACTAAATACCCTCACCGTTAATTTTTTGTAAAAAAATACCCCAAAAACTAATAGACATGCCAACTGTGTATGGTGGGCCAAAACTAATCCTATTTGGCACAATATGACTGGTCCACGTGGAAACTAAATCCTTGTCAGCGTATGTGGTTGCACTAACTTAACTCAAGTCAACTTTACTGTTGCTTTGGTTTACATGTTATATTGATTAAACACTTTAATATGTATTTTTATGTTATGCTTTATATTTTACAACTAAATAAAATAGAACATCTTTCAATACAAATATAAAAGGTCAAAAAATGAATTTTGACATCTTTTTCTTAAAAAGTTTTTTACACTATGTACCCTCGAAATCCAAAGTATTTACCCACCCTACTCATTAAAAATTACAATACCCATAAAATTAAAAGTATTTACTCAACCTACCCATTTATTATTGTATACCTTTGATATATCTTATGGTCGTCTACCTTTATGGTATACTGCATAAATTATGGTATACAAGCCTGGATGGGTAGGGCATGTAAATAGTTTATAGGTAGGGGTGGTAAATATGAAACTTATAAGTAGAAATGGATAAATATTTTGATGGGTATTTTCATAAATCTCCCTTCTTAAAATTCAAATGCGCTTTTTTGAAAATATTGGTCAAGCAAAATATTCTTATAAAATATTTAAGAACTTCTCAACTGAGTTGGCCAAATATAAACTACTTATTCTTGAAAAAAAATGCTTATTTGAAAAATATTTTTAATAAAAGTATTGATTTTGACAAATTACCAAATTATTGAGCTAGGCAAAAATTGTTGTTTTTCGATTTTGCTAATTTGGTTCATCGATTCAATTGTCCAATTATATGTTTTAAGAACTTTTATTATTTCAATTCTTTTATGTTAGTGTAAGTTATTTATATAGTGACATTTAAAAAAAGAAAAAAGAAAAAGAAGAGAATGCACTAGTAGAACTGCTAAATGAATTTAGCTAGCAATTGAAATGTCACCGATTCTTGAAAAGCGGAAAAGGGCCAAATTTACCCTTCAACTATTTAAAATAGAGCAATTTTGCCCTCCATTTACAAATGGTCTAAAATTTGCCCATACGTTAAGAAAATGGCTCAACAATGCCTTTAAAAACTAACGGACCTCCACCTCATATATTTAACTCATTTTAAACTAAAAAATATGATGACATGTATCCAAAAAACAGTAGGGGCTGATGAGATGGAGGTCAAAAATAAAGTGAGGGTTTTGTAATAGTTTTCCTTTTATTTCTTTTACTTTGTTTCCATTTCAAAAGACACATGTAATATTTTTCTTATTCTTATTGTTTTTGATTTCTCGTTCTTTCTTATCAGTTATAGCCACTCCATCACCACCTTCCGCCTCACCACCACCGCTTCCACCTTAACCCAAATCCTTGTATTTCTTTTTTTATCTCTCTTTCACCATGACCATCATTTCACCTCTACCCCCACAACTTTTTCTCCTTTTCTTTTTCTCTTCTTCCATAGGCACCCCTCCACCACCACCATCTCACCACCGCCACCCCACCGCTTTTGGATAGCTTCAAGTTCAACCTCTTGGCTAGTGGTCTCCAATGGAGGTCATGGAGTCGGAAGCCCCTGATCCTTCGTGGTTAAAAAACACGATTCCTTTGAATGCACCAATGATGCCCCTTGATGATTTGTAATTGGTTTCTACTCTTTTTCACATGATACACTCAAATTGTTCCAATCTTGAAAAAAGAATTTGGATTTTAACGCACAACTTTTATTTAAAAATTTGATAAAAACGTAACAAACATGAAATTCAGTTGAGACCTGTCATTGTGAAATTAAAAAAATGACCTTAAATTGGAATCAGAGGATAGAAAATTTATCAACTAGAATTCAACCTGGAGAAAATTTAAGGCAGAAGATTCAAACTTTAGAAAAATTAGAGTAGACCAGAAAAATAAAATCAAAAAATTAATACACGACTAAGCACATATGTGGGGAGAGCTTTTTTCCCTGGTGGACGTCCACATCAGTAAACATATTAATTTTAATGGGTTAAAACGTGAGGGGGAGGTCTGTTAGTATCTAGGGGCATAGTTGAGTCATTCTCTTAATGGCAGGGGCAAATTCGAGACCATTTGCAAATGGAGGGAAAAAATGCTCTATTTTCAATAGTTGAAAGGTAAATTTGGCCCTTTTCCGTAAAGTGCTAAGTTTACGACTTACATGTCAATCAGTGAAAATGTAAAATTTAAAACGGAAAAGGGTCAGATTTGCCGCTCTACTATTTTTTTATAGTTTCAAGTTACCATTATACTATTTGGCAACTGGTGCCCCTACCGTCCAAGTTTGGCTCACAATTACTCTTATTTTTGACGGAGATACACGTGGTGCCCAATTAAAGCCAACCCCAAACCACCCCATACCAGATTAAAAACCCTAACCCATATATCTTATAACCCGTAACCCGATCTGACCCTAACCCAAAAATAACCCTTCCCATTCCCACTAAATAAACTAAAATACACTTAATCCCAAACGACCAAATACACAAATCCCAAACGACCAAATACACTATCCTAAGACTAAAAGGCAAAGAGAAATCACATGTCTTCTTCCATCCGCTAAAACTTCAATTCAGATAGAAGGTAAGCTTATTTTTTACAATTTATTTTCTATTTTGATGTTTATTGTTTTATATTGTATTATGTTATTTGTTCAACCTAGTACCCATTTGTTAGAAACAATATAGGTTTTTTTTTTTTTAATCTGTGTTATAATCTAGGGTTTCTTATCACTTATGGTTAATAGTTTTTGTTGTTTTGGCCTTGATTCAGGTTCACATGCATGTGATTACATTTTGTGAAAACCCTAATCTATTTTTTTAAACCCCACCCCTTCTCCTCTTTCGGAACAAATAGTGGACCTCCCACTTTTTGCTCCTACGTAACTCGAACCCACAACCTCTTGAATGTAGGTGGAGGGTGCTTACCACCTGAGCAACCCTCACTTGTCAAACCCTAATCTATTTTTTTTTTTTTTTTTTGTGTGGCAAAGAGTCAACTAGGTAGTGTGCCTAGCGACCAATTTTATAATTAATAAAAAAAAAACCTCGAAGAGGACAATACAAAGTAAGGAAGGTCAAACCATACCTTACATTATCCTATCGAGGTGAAACCTCGAACCTAGCACGAATGCAAAAAATAAGAGCTTGAAAGCACCATATACTCTATGAACATCACAGAGTTTATAATACACTCTGTGATGATATTACATGTGATAATGCTAGCATAATGAAAAAATGTAAAAGCTAGAAAGAAAATGGAATCATGATATCCACACTTCCTTTTACAAATGATGTAACAAAATATGTAAAAAGGCCCTAAAATTGTAACTTGATAAAATGAAACATGTGGCTCTCTATCTTGATCATATATGCTATCCATCATCTCTTCGAGTTTTTTTTTTTTTTTTTTTTTTTTTTTTTTTTTTTTTGATTTGGTACTTCGCGCGGGTTGCACTCTAGTTGGCTCTAAAGGTTGCCTCTCCTTCCTCACTTTTTTCTTTGGAGCTTTGTCTTGAATAGCCCTTGGAGACAAATCACCCTCTCTAGCCACATGACTAAAATTGTGAGCGGTGGATTCTTCATCAAGTTCCTCTTCTTCAAACATATCATCATCCTTCAACAAGTAATTCCCTTGAAGCGCTTCTTGTTGATTTGATGTCATTTTCCGCGCCAGAATGCCCCTTGTATCATGCAAAACCATTTTCTCAATGAGTTCATCGTCAGAGGATAGCCTCTTTGAATGTGGAACAACCTGCATTAATGACTTGGGCACAAAAGATGGAGCGTGGACATTCAAATAAGGCTTACTAAAATTGGGGGATGCACTTTTACATAACCGTTCAAGTTGAATCATTGGTATGAGGACATTTCCCGAGTATTTTGACATAGCCAAACTTTCAGCTTCAAAATCCATACTATCTTCCTGTGAAGGAATACTTTGAGTCTCCTTGTTCTCTACACAAATTCCACTTCCAAATTCAAGTTCCTGTGCCAAAGCTAATGTATTATAATCCTTATTGTAATCACCAACTTGTTCTACACCAACACTTGGAACAGTGTGAACGTCTGTTCCAACCTGGTCTGAATACTTAATTGAAGGAATACTGGTTCGACCTATTCCAACTACTGCATCAGATTTATCAAGACCTGCAACTTGGTTACCTCTCCCAGTTGAGTTAGGACAATAAGCTCCTTATTCCATATTCACAAAACAAATTCCCAAATAGTGTAGGAGAAGAATCAGTTGCATTAATACTTTTAATGACACCTCCCAAACTCCCAGCTTCTGCATTAATTGTCACAGGAATAAGAGCTTGATTCTCTTCTCTCACAGCTGCATCATGCTGCTTATTCGGAAAAACCCTCAGCTTCAATACTAGAAACATTAGTATTATTTAATGCTTCCTTAGCTTTCAAACCCACAACTACTTGGGGTAACTCCTGCCTCTCATTCACTTCATTCCCATTCCCATTAGTAATAAGAGCTCCTGTTCCTGAAACAACCGACACCCCAACTTGTTTAACTGGAGGATGATCTTCAAATTTATCCATCGCCCATTGCCTTGTCCAAGTTTGAACGGGATTCAGTTTTGAGTTAATTAAACCAATACCATCCCTATTACCATCCTTGGTCGCGACTAAATTGTTTCCTATCGCTGCTCGTTTTTTAATTAATATCAACCTTGCGCATAACATTCAAATATGTAACAAAGCATTCATCTTGATTTTATTCATTGTCCAAGGAAGCAAAAGCATTAGAATAATTTTGTCATGAGCAGCTTCCTTTACGCTTTTCTCCTTGTTCTCTACTCTCGTCCATGTATTGGGATTCCTATTGGGGTGGACAAATTTCTTGAATTCCTTTTTTTTTTTGTTCTCTTGTTCTTGCACTTTTGAAGCTGCCTCAAACTTGTCAATGGGTTTAACGTTTCTCACTACTTTCCCACTTTGTAACACCTTTATAGGCTTCTCCTTTTTGTAGATTTTTTCCATCTTCTTCCTCCTTTGGAAATAATTCTGGATGTAGTATAAAACACTCATCTTCATTGTAACCTTGTAACCTACATTCCTTACAATATTTAGGGATATAATCATATTTTATCCTCACCCACTTGAACCTTATATCACCTGTAGGAGAATTTTTAATTCCAATACAAACACGTTGGGGACGATGTGCTAGCAAATCAATTTCAACCTTCACATTTGCGCAACTAGGTCTAGATTTGGCTAGTGTAGCTGCATCAAGCTGTAGAGGCTTCCCAACAACTGTAGCTAGGGCAAACACTGCCTTCCTAATGAAAAATACTGGTGGTAAAAAGAAATCCAAGCTACCGCTATAGACGTTTTCTCTCTTGGGTCAAACCAAACATCATACTTTAACCTTCTCATTTGATGGAAAGCATACCCCAACTTCAATATAGAATGCAGGCTTCCATAACATGTGTACATAATACTCAAGCAATGATAATCTAATCAAAATATGCCTAGATTCAAGTAAACCAATAGAACACTCTCCTTTTATCTTGCATTGAAGTGGTATTTTCTTACGAAGTTCATGGAAATCTGGCATCCCATAAGAAAACTTACCCGCTACTGCATATTGAAGCTTTTCATGCACAATCATATTGTCTACGTCCATATCAACCCAAACAAATTGTGGTTCGCCATAGTGATAGTCAAATATTAGAAGCAGGAGAATAGGTGATATTGCCGTGGTATTTCATTAGGTTTTAGAATGGAGACGTAAGAATTAGGTTGTAATGTTTGAGAAATAGGTTAGCTAGGTTGTACACTAGGTAAAGCTGCGTGTTTGTGTTCTTCTCTAAATCACCAAACCTAGAGAGAAAAAGCTGCGTGGGGAGGGGGGGGGGGGGGTTTGGGTTTAAACCCTAATCTATTTTTTTTTTCATTGTAAAAGAAAGTCATCATAATCATATTCATCATAGTCATCCATGCTGAGGTCTTTGGAGGAATCGTAATTACGAATTCGTTCTGGAGAATCAGTTATCGAAAAATACCGACGATAGTAATTTTCAAAATAAAAAATCATAATCATGAGGGTGCTTTAGATCTACCATCTATTGCCACATCTTCTTCCTAAATCCCCTTCAAGTTCGATACAACCACCACACAAGTTTAGCGTTTCAAGGTGTGAACAACCATCAAGAATGGATTACAGTCCATCATTTGTCACTTCATTATGAAGAAGTGCAAGGTACCGCAATTCAGGCATACTCCTGGCAATAGCTAGAGCTTGATCATCTTTTCGAGAGTCAGTGACATCCAATATAAGAGACTTGAGCAATGGACAAGAACGACCAATAACTTCTATATCATCTTTAATTAGTAATCAAGGTATAGTGAATGTGCAACTCCTCCAACAATGGGAAGTTTTTGGCAGCTGCAGCCAACCCTCTAGCTAACTTATTATACACTTGGCAAATCTTAAGTGTCTGAGCTGACTCGATCTCTCAACAATGTAGTAGAGGAAGTCTTTGTCACCAAAATTCTCAATGCTAATTTTGAGTAACTAGCCCTGGCTACGATCCACTGCAATCCTACATATCTTGTCGAATACTTTACGTATTTTTATAAAATCACCGTCAGATGATCATTTTTCAAGTCAACAACATGCCACAAAGAGGGATCCTCGCACACATTCCACCAATCAGTACAAACTGCCTGTGCACTCTGCAGTTTCCCTAGTGTTCCCAGCCGCTGTAGAATGTTCATCGTGATTTCCGGGGGAAGATCCACCCATGGTGGTGCGGATGAAGATGATGCTTCCAGGTACTTTAGATCATATCCAAGCATGAAAGCCTCTCCAAATTCATATTCCTCTTCTTCTGGCGTTTGTTTGAGAGTGATAAGTATAATAAATTCTTGAACGTCTGGACATATTGGGGTATTTGTCAGTGTTTCTCAAGGATGATGTAGATTTTGATCTCTTTAGGGTCCATGTTTCTGAAAAGAGGATTTTAGAGGGTTGATTTGTGGGATATAAAAGGTGGATTTTTTTTTAAAATTGAATATCACTAAGCTCAGGGCCTAGTCACAAATTTTATTAATAATAATGCAAAAAAATAAATAAGTCTTTACAAACAATGAAAAGCAAAACAAAGAAAGGAATGTGCAAACTAAGAGTAGTAACTAGTGCTCGTCTATGTACTTAGCTTTGAATCCTATTTCCCCAATTGGATTGAGTATGAGAACATACTAATACAACCAATATAAAGATATATTCTCCAAAACCTAAGCACTTAACAAATGATTCACTAGCAGCTAAGAACAATATGTATAGACTTAATCCAATGTAGATAAGCAAGTGCCAATTTAACCACACTGCTCTTTGTTGATTTTGCAATTCGTGTGTGAGTTTAGCAAGCCAGGCTTCAAATCCATCTTCTCTAAGTAATCTTCAGGAAGTGGGTGAGAGCCATCAAAGCATAATGGTGAAGCACCAGTGTGCCACAAGCAAATCAAGCTCCTTTGAAAACCAATGATGCAGCACCGGTAGTCCACTCTTAAAACTCTCCTGGAGCAATGGTGCTCCACCAGCAAAGCAGCCTCTGAATAATAATGGCCTATCAAAGTCACCATGGACAACGCCTTGCACGCAATACCAAGCAAACTGAGCCACGCCCAAACATCAAACCTCATAGGAGCAAGCAAAGGCATCCAGGAGATAGCCTGCATCAAAGTAAAACCAAAGAACGAAAGAAAAAATCTCCCTGCTTGGCGCGATGAAGCGCGCGTCGCGTGGCAATGGCGCTCAATAAAATGGAGTATTCTGTTTGTCCAGTGCGTTAAGGAGCACGGCGCACCTGCCATGGCGAGAGTCCAAAAAACAAGTTGAAGCAACGAGAAGCTTGAGTTTGCCTCCGTCGCGTCATAAGCTGAACCAAAACAAAACAGGACCCAGCGCCTTCTTCTTGCAACACTGCCTGCATTTAACAAAAAATTTCCAGGCCAAACAATACACCAGGCAAGGTACGTAATGAACCAGGATGGAACAAGCAACAGCCACATCACATGACAATGACAAAATCCTGGAACAAAATGAAACAAAAGTAGCAAGCTTCCTTCAATTTGTATAACTTCCCTCACGAACAAAGTGACGAAACATTGTTGAAACCATAATGTGGTAGCTACTTCAAGTATGAAATAGCTATAATTAATGCAAATCAAAGCTTTGAACAACCTGCAAAATGAACAAACTTTGTTAGTAAAAAACTTATCCCCCTCCTCCTCATTGCGATCTTGACCCATGCTTCATCATTTTAGCTCGAAAAGTTGGGAGTTGCGCCTTATCCCAATTCAAAATTCGTCTCCCAGTCACATTTAGCTCATTGAAGCTATGAACTTCAAGCTCATTCAAATCAAACGCCATGTTAGCCAAGTGACCCGCCATCCTATTCCCTTCGCGCAAGACATGGACAAAGCTAAAATTACCTCGACTCCTCATAGTCAAAATCTCATCAATCACTTCCGCAATACTCCAAGCAACATCCCACTCTCCTTCAATGATGTTTTTAATAAGCAAAAAATCCGTTGTAATAACAATATGAGACGCAACTTGTGCAAGACAATAAACCATTGCCTCTAGAATCGCACTGCCTCAGCCCTTACGTTTGCGCCTTCACCGATTAGTTTAGCTTTGGCATACACCAAATTACCCTCACTATTGCGCAAACAAAAACCATAAGAGCTTAATCCTGGGTTGCCTCGACATGCACCATTCGTGTTACACTTGATAAAACCCACATCTGGACACCTCCAACACACCTTTACATACTTAAAGCGTGGTCTAAATTCTTCATGAAATTTCACTAGCATTGGCCACTCCTGTGGGGCAGATTTCATACCTGGGTAACGCACTAAAAGCAATTTGTATAAATTTCAATTAATTTCATGAACAACTCGTATGAAAGATACACGTCCCCCATGAGCAACAGTGTTACGTCGTTTCCACAGTTCCCATACAACAAACGCTGGCAATGCTTGGCAAAGTAACCTCAACCATGGTCTCTTCCAACACTTCCACCACTTTGTAATCAATTGACGAAATCTCCAATCATGAACCACAAAGCCCATTACATTAGCATAATACAACCAAACATTTTTAGCAAAAGAACTCGTAACAAATAAATGGTCACGAGATTCTTCCATGGGTTGCGTACAACACCAACAATGAGAAGGAATATTGAAGCCTAATCTCTTCAACTCATCATCAAGTGGCATTTTACACTTCCAAGTTCTCCAAAGTACAAAGGAAACTTTGAAAGGAATGCCTTTCAACCACATAAGCTTGTATTCCTCCTTAACTTTGCTCTTACCTCTAATATAATTGTAAGCACTACTAACAGTAAACTTACCATTAGACGTAAGTTCCCACAACGCTGTGTCCCTATTCCGTGTAACATCTCCAGGATGAATATTGTCTGCAACATGCTGCGCATAATCACTTGGTAAAGCTTCAAATAGGAGTTGTTGATTCCATCTATTTGAGGTGAAAAACTCCTTCACCACATTCAATTCTTCCCTAACATGAAACCTGCGAGGAACAACAAAATACAAGGCACCAAGACGCGACCAATTGTCATACCAAAAATGAGGTGACCCTTGCCTAACATGCCAAATAATCTCATGATCTACCACCCCCCTAACAAGTAACATTTTTTGCCAAATAGGAGAACCATCAGTGTATGGCACAATAGAGTAATGTATTTTTTTACAATACTTATTGGCCATAAAAGTACCCCAAAGAGAAGTTTTTGTCCTGAAGTTCCACCACAATTTAGCAAATAGAGCATTGGAAACATCATATAAAGATTTAAATCCCACACCTCCTTCACCTGGTGGCTTGCACAAAGTGTCCCAAGAAGCCCAATGCCTCCTTGAATGCTCCTCAGAATTATTCCAAAAGAAATTAGCAAAAATTCTGTGAAGCTGATCAATAACACTAATCGGAAAATTGACTGCAGACAAAAGATGAATAGGCATACTTTGAAGGACATGCATAATCAAAATAGCCCTACCTTCATAAGACAACATTTTTGACTTCCAAGATTGCAACTTCTGCCTAATCTTTGTAACAAGATCATCAAACAACGCCTTATTTCTTCTTTTGTGTGTAACCGGACACCCTAAGTAAGTAAAAGGAAAGGTACCTCTTGGAATTTGAGTAATAAGCTCCACCCTATCAACAATATCCTGTTCCACCCTGTGATACAAATAAATAGCACTCTTATCTTTGTTGATCTTCTGGCCACTGGCACCCTCATAGGCATCCAACACCCCCATAATTAGCCTCAAGGAGGTAGTATCTACTGAAGAAAATAGAATAGTATCATCTGCATATGCTAAGTGATTGATAGGAGGACTCCACTTAGGCATAACAAATCCTTTGAACATAGCATTCTCATGTAAAGCATTCAGGGCCCTGGACAACACCTCAGCTGAAAGAATGAATAAAGTAGGAGACAAAGGATCCCCTTGCTTCAAACCCCTGGAAGAATTAAAGAAACCATGCGGCTGGCCATTAAAAATAATTGAGTACCAATTGTTAGACAAGAGCCTCCAAACCATATCAATGCATCTCTCACCAAATCCCATCTTCCTAAGAACTATTGACAAGAACAACCAGGACACACGATCATAGACCTTCATCATATCAAGTTTGATGACAACATTTGCATCTTTGGCTCTTTTCCTAATATCATCAATGATCTCCTGAGCCAGCAACACATTCTCAACAATACTTCTTCCCCTAACAAAACCAGCCTGTATAGGAGATATCAAATCAGGTAATAAATTAACTAACCTATCATGCAAGACCCTGGAAATCACTTTGTTTGAGAAATTACTCAAACTAATAGGCCAGAGATCATAGAAAGTAGAAACATTAGGCTTCTTAGGGAGGATAACTAAATTTGTATGAGATACAAATCTAGGAATATCATGTCCCACAAAGAAAGCCTGCACCATACTAGTAAGATCAGCCGCAATAACATCCCAGCATACTTGATAAAATCTCTCTGTAAAGCCATCAGGGCCTGAAGCACTGTCACCATTCAGACCAAATACTGCATTCTTCACCTCTTCCATAGAAGGAATTTCCTCAATAGCAAGATTCTGATCAGCAGTAACCATTTCAGGAACATGAAGAAGCAAATCAAAATTCAATTCCTGGCCATCATTTGCAAATTGTTGTTGAAAAAACTCCACAGCTTTAGCAGCCATATCATCTTCAGCATTAAGCCACTTTCCAAGCCTATCCTGGATTCTATGAATTTTAAGTCGCTTTCTCCTGCCCTGTACCTGAGCATGAAAGAACTTATTGTTTCCATCACCATCTTTGAACCACTGGAAACCTGCTTTTTGCTTCCAAAATTCCTCTTCAAAATGCAACACCCTTTTTAATTCAGCTTCAGCTTCAGCTTTCTTCAATTGCTCCCTATGATATGCATAAGGTGATTCTTCAAGCTTAAGCTCATGTGCTTTAATAATGTCTTCCAGAGAAGCAATTTTTTTGAAAAATATTGCCAAAAGTAGCTTTGCTCCACCTGGATAAGGCCTGCTTCACTTTCTTCAATTTCCTATGAAAAATAATAAAAGGATCCCCTACACAATCAGAGACCCAATTATCCTTCACAAGCTGCAAGAAGGAGTCATTATCTGTCCAGAAATTCAAAAATTTGAAGGATTTAATAATAGTAGAAGAATCAGTCGAACACTTTATCAACAAAGGAGAATGATCAGATTCAGTCCTGGCCAGGTGCTCAATGCCAATCTTAGGAAAGAAATCCATGAACTCCTGATTAGCAAAACATCTATCAATCCTTTTCAAAATAAATTGATTCTCAATCCTCTCATTCCACCAAGTATAAATGGTACCCGTGTACCCTAAATCAGTGACACCACAAGTAGCTATAGTAGCAGCAAAATCATCCACTTCTTGTGATAAAACTTGAAGACCACCATATTTATCTTCTTCAGAAATAATAACATTGAAATCACCCCCAATGAGCCACGGCTTAACCATACTAGATGCTAAAAATTGCAAAGAATCCCACAGCTCCATTCTTTCAATTCTGTCACACTTAGCATAAATTAAGATAAGAAAAAAATCTTGAGCCTGTACAATATGATGCATTTTTAAAGTAAGTTGTTGCTCCTGATGATCCACTACTGTCACTGTATAATCCTCCCCAATGAAAGCCCAAATTTTACCATTGACATTAGTAAAGGACCAATGCATACCCAGTCTCATACCATAATACTGGACTCTACAGGGCCCCCGAAAAGGCTCAAGTAACCCTATAAAATCAAAATGATGATGCATGTGCAAAGTATTCAACCTTGTAAACGCATCCTGCGTATTAACTGATCGAATATTCCAAATCAAAGCTTTATTCATCATTTAAACTTTGGATTTGGAACTCCTTATAGGCTGGATCCTGGAAATTGGACCATGCTCTTTTTTAATGCGTCCGCCTCCTTTCTTTGATACATCTCTAGGTGACAAATCACCTTCCCTGGCCACTTCTTGGAAATTATGGGCTGTTGAAGCTTCATCTTCATCTTCAAATTCAATTTCCTCACCCACATCTTCATGCTCCACTTGCTTTTTCATAGAAGAATTGCGTTGTTGCCTTTGCAACATTCCTCTATTATCCGTAAATTCCAAAGAGTTTATCAAAGCTTGTTCATCCTCTTAAAAATCTTCTTTGGTAATGCTCTTGGATAAACTCCCAACTTGCTGCAAATTTGCGTGAGTGTTAAGAAGGTTCAGCTGTGATGGAACAGACTGGACGGATATATTTAATCAGACGTGAGCGTCAATTGGTTTTCGGTTAGGAGTTAAAGGATCAACAAGGGTGGGAATAATCTGGTTTACATTAGTAATTGTAGTGACCTGCTTTAATGTAGCTAGTGGTATTAAATCAGGAAAAGGAATTCACATAGCTTTATTCAATAATAACTTTGCCTCGTCATTAATTAACGCCAACCGTCCAGCTGAATTAAATGCAGACCCATAAGCTTTAGGAGACAAATTAAGTATTTCCTTTCCCAATAATGATTCAGTGCATTTAACTCCCTCACGTGGTGGTAAAGTCAAGCCCTTAGCTTTAACACCAGCTGAAGCATTAACTACATCCTCCAAAATCAACGCAACATTAATTCCTGTTGCAATTTTACGTACACCCTCAGCATTACTACCCGTTGAAAGACCTGGAGCATTAAATTCCTTCAACACAGAACCCTCAGCTGTAGCTGAACCTTTTTGACGCTTTAGCTGCACACCCTCAGCATTAATGCCCGATGACTTTCTTGAAGCATAAATACCCGCTTCCTGCAACGCACCAGTCGCCATTACAACACCACATCCTTTAAGATCAGAACCCGCAGCTTTAATATAATCCACCTCTCCACCTATACTAACTACACCACGAGTATCAGCTACAAGAAATTCCTCCTTTTGAAGACCAATCGACTTGACTGCCTCATTAACAACAAAAACACCTCGAGATCTTAGCCAATCTTTGTCCAAAACCCCAGTTCCCCCAGCTTTAAAGCGAGAACCCGCCTGGCCATTTTTATTTCCCAGCACTTGAACCCTAGGAGTAAGGTTTTTAACCGTATTAACTAACTCTTTGTCTTGGTTTTTTCCTACCAAGTTCTCTACTGTACGATCTTCAAAATTTTCACCAAGAAGTAAACCACCATCTTCTTCAACTTTTAAAGCTGCAAACGCATTTGTATTACTCTGAATGACTTGTGCACGAGTCTCTTGAGGTTGAGTAACCACTCCCTTCCTCTTGTCAACTACCTGCCACTCCGCTTGTTCTCGATAATTATTGTTCTTTCTATTCCCATTACCTTGAACCCTCGGATGCTTACCTACAACATTATCATCATGTTTAGTGTTGCTAGGGCCTGCTTCCCCCACAACCTTGCCATTCTTCAAGACCCTAAACACTGGTGGTTGATCATCCTTAGCATTGTGTCCAAGATCTTGAACAAGCTTGTCTTCATAAAGGTTAGGATGAAGTACGCGACACTCTACATCATTATGGCCTTGCAAACAACATTGTGTACAATATTTTAGAAGATAATCGTACACAATCTTAATATATTTGGAGTGTTTCTTTCCCGTTTCTTCATCCACTTCCTCAATATCGATCTCATGTGGTAAGTCGCCAAGCAAATCAATTTCAACCTTTACATGAGCACAACTTGGACGAGTATGATTAGTAGTGGCTGCATCAAGATGTAACGGCTTGCCCACTGCCAAAGCCAATGAGAAAACACATTCTTTCACAAAAAAAATCGGAGGCAGGTTGGGGAACGAAATCCACCCTATAGCTATTGAGGTCTCTTTCCTAGAGTCGCACCATGGATCCCACTTCAAAGTACACATAAAAACGAGCTTCTACCAATGTTGATCCAATGTCCTTTTGAAAGTAAATTCACGTAATCTTCAAACAACGAGCACCTAATCAAGATACTACGATAATCCAAAGAACCTATATCACAATGACCTTTAACTTCACATTGAGTTGGTATAACTTTACGTAAATCATTCAACTATGGCGAGCCATATGTAAATTTCCCAATAATGTCGTAGCTCAATTTGGTTTAGGCTATTGATTGTTGCACTTCCTTTTTATTCCAACGCATAGTAGGCATACCATTAATTTTTTGGGGATGACGAACGGGCAAAATGGGAGCTTGAGCAGCTGGGTTAACGACGTTTTGAGGTGGTGGGACGACCACGGCTGCATAGGATGCTGTGGAGGGGATTGGGGGGGAGGGGGCTGCCCAGTGGCCTGATCGGCCATGGGAGAAGTGAAGAAGATGCTGAACTAGATGTCGCCTGTGAGATCGCCCTCCTAGAGAGAAAAAACATAGAGGTGGAATTTTGGGTTGGTGGTTTAAAGGTTTTTTTTTGTAAAAAGGGTTTTAGGGTTCATGTTTCAGAAAAAAGGCTTTTCGAGGGTTGATTTGTGGGATATAAAAGGTGGGATTTTGGGTATGGTTTAGGGTTTTAAGTCATAAATGTATTAAATATTCAGTAGTGGGTATTTGGGTCCCTCTTTTATGTATTGAATTGTTTGTTTATTCTTAAGGGATCCTTAATGTATACCTTTGTTGGTGGTCCCCTAAGTCCATTAATCTGTGTTGTACTTTAGTGTATTAATTAATTGATTTTGATCAAATTAGTCCTTACTAATGACTTGTTTGTTTTATTATTTTTTCATGTTAACAGGACCCAATCATGGTACATTTGGATTTAATTTTTAATTATGGTGGTGAATGGATTAGAGCTCCACAAGTTGTCTATGCAAAGAAGAATGTTCACTGCTGGAAGGAGTATGATTCTGACCATCTTTCTTACATAGACATAGTGAATGAATACATAGGGCAATTAAAATTTTTAGGAGTACAACAACTAGTTGTAGCAGGTCCATCTGATAAATACTATGAAATTGAAGCCGATGAAGGTATTAGGCAGTTGTTGACCTTAGTGTCTTAAGAATTCCATGTTATTAATCTATTTGCAGTTGATGAATTTGAAATGTCTGTTGTTGTTCCTAGCATAGTCAATCACACCGAACTGAATCATTCTATATTTAGTAATGTTGGTACTGATGCTACTGAGAGTGAAAATGAGGGAGGTAATGAGAGAGATGATAGTGATGGTCCTGATGATGATTCTGAATAGTTAGAAGAACTTGCTAGGCTAAAGAAGAGAGAAATTTGTGATGGTTTGAATGAGTTTAAGGAGTTGACTAAGGGTATGACTTTTAAAGACATCCCTGAAGCTAGAAAATGCATTAAGCTATATGCTATGGCTAATAAAGTTGAGTATGGGTACATAAAAGTGACAAGAAAAGACTAAGGTATGGTTGTGTATTAGGGTGTAAATTTCTTATGCACATTTCCGATGATGGGGGGCTCCTGGTGTCAGAATTAAAACTCTTAAGCCTGACCATACATGTAATACTGCATATGATAACCCAATAGTAGATTACTCTACCATAGCTCAATATTTCAAGAAAAAGTTACAAGGAGTACCTAAGTATAAGGTAAAAGAGATGAAGGTGGATCTAAAAAATATTTTTGAACTTAATGCTAGTGAACAGAAATGTAAGAGAGCCAATAAAGTTGTTTTGGAAATTTCAGAAGGGAGTTTCTCTGATGGGTACAACAAACTAGAGGCATATGCCAATGAGCTAAGGGAATCAAATTCTGGTAGTGATGTTGTGATTAACTTGTCTAAAGATGCATTGACCGAGGGTAAAAGAAAATTCTTGAGGATGTACATTTGCTTCTATGCCTTGAAAAAGGGGGTTCAAGGAAGGGTTAATGTCCTTTATTGGGCTGAATAGGACATTTCTTAAAGGAAAGCTAAGGGGAAGCTGTTGGTGGCTGTTGGGCAGGACACCATGAACCACTTCTACCCCATTGCATGTGCAATTGTAGACAAAGAGGCAAAGAGTACACAGAGCTGGTTCCTGGAGTTACTGAAGCATTCTTTGGATCTGAATGATGGTACATGTGTTACCTTTATTTCAGACATGCAAGAGGTATGTATCCTTTCTAAGTGTTAATTATTTATGGTTATAACTTTTGTTTAATATGTTTACTGAAGCATTTGTTTCCTGTAGGGTTTATGTTTGGCAATGAAGGATGTTCTACCAGAGGCACACCACATATTATGTGTTAGACACATTGAATCTAATTTCCTTAAGAGGTGACCTACTGAAGAAATGAAGTACTTATGGTGGTGTGCTTGGAGCTCTTATGAGGAGGATTTTCATGACCAATTGGACAAGATTGGTCAAATGGATGAACCTGCTGCATGTGATTTGGTAAGTTATCCAGCCCAACAATGGTGTAAAACTTATTTTGACACAGTCTGTAAACATCAAGGGATAAATAACAACTTTACTGAGTCATTTAATGCATGGGTACTAGAAGAAAGGTATAAGCCAATCATTAGAATGCTAGAGGACATTAGGCTTAAGGTAATGAACATATTGAGAGAGATGGAAGATTCTGCAATGAAATGAGACTGTGACTGGAGTGATTATGCCATGAAATTGTACAAAGAGTATTTAAAAATTACTCATAGGTGTAAGGTTGATTTTAATAGAGATGTTGGCTATGAGGTGACAGAGGGAAATGATAAACATACTATAAACTTGGCTGAAAAAAAAGTGCACTTGCAGGACATGGGACCTGACTGGAATTCCATATCCTCATGCAATGAAGGCACTTCTATTAAAAAAGGTTAACCCTCTGACTAAAATGAAATGGTTCCATAGCAAAGAAGCATTTCTGTTAACATACAAATACAAGTTGCAACCTGTTAGGGGTGGATTTTTTTTGGAAGATTGACCCTTCCCAAAAGATGGATCCACCAGAGTATGCAAATCAAGCTGGAAGGCCTGGGGTTAAAAGAGTTAGAGACAAGAATGAGGCCATTGATAGGCAGGCTGGGTAGACAGCTTCTAGAAAGGGTAGAGTCATGACTTGCTGCAAGTGTGAGGAGCCAAATTATAATGCTAGGACTTGTGACAAGGTGTGGTTTATACATTTATTAATCTTTACAACTTTAACTATTAATAATTATTTATTGAATGCTATATGTCTTAGGCAAGTAGAGGGAAACAACCAGTCAAGGGAAAGAGGAAGAAGAGCAAGACAACTCATGTTGAGAAAGAGATAGAAGTTGAACCATATGTACCAGACATGAGCTTCACTACAGCTCAAAGCAGTCAAAAAACCAGCTTTGTTTTTATCCCTACACCAACATTTCAAAGCCAATATTCAAGCAGCATACCAACTTTCCAAAGTTGGTCCTCAAACAACAACAATCCTTTACCAGACTTTGAATTGCCAGAATTTCATCATGAAGAGGAAGAGGACCTTGAGCTACAATCCAAAGTGATTTTAGAAACACTTACCAGGCTATAAAGGAGGCAACAAGTTGATGTGCCAACTGGGAGAAGACAAATTGGCTTCAGAGGTGAAAAAAATGGAGCAAGTATTCCTACAAATGTACCTTACAAACCACGAAGCTTAACATGGATGAGAAAAGATGCAGTTAGTGCAAACCAGTTGGAAAGGCTAAGTCAAAACAAGATTGGGAAGTTGAAGGCAAGGAAGGGAAGCTACCCGTTGGAGTAGTTGAAGTCTAAAAAGTTTTTATTTGCCTTTAAGTCTTTTGGTGTTGTAATTACTGTCAAAACAGACTAATTTGGTATAGTTTACTAAGTAGATGATGATAGATGCACATGGATGTCATATTATTACTTAGGTTGGATCAGTTTTAGGGTTATAATATGTCATCCATTGTCCTCTCTCAAGTGTATATCACATTGTCCAAGTTTAAGTAATGTTAAGTTTCTATTACCATTATCTACTCAAGTTTATGTTATGTTATGTTTCTATTAAGTTGTAAAGTTTCTATATTGAGTTATCTGCTCAAGTTTATGTTATGTTATGTTATGTTATGTTATGTTATGTTATGTTATGTTATGTTATGTTTCTATTAAGTTGTAATGTTTCTATATTGAGTTATCTACTTTTCTATTATACCAAATGCTTGAATGAACATAGACAAGGAATATTGACACAATATTCATTCCAGCTGGTAGCTTACAATGGTTAACAATATTCATTACAATAAAATACCCAAAATCATACTCTTCATATCTTAGTTAATCATAGATCATTTCATCATCAAAGCTGCAAAATAACCAATAAATAATCTGATCAAAATTACTACTACACACTTGAGCATCATTAGTTTCTCATTCAAATCCTTAGCTTTGTCAACTTCATTCCTTAACTGAGCCAATTCGATCATCAACAACCTCTTTTTACCATTAGCAACTTTCAACGCATCATTCAAAGTTTCAATTTTAATCATAGACACTCTCAAATCAGCCTTTAATAATGTGATTATATTCATAACTTGATCTGAATACTCCTCGTCCCGCCACTCCCAACAACTTCAAGATTCGTTCTAACACATAAATTAGTTAAATTTAGGAACAAAATATATGAGAATTATGATTGTAAAAACACATAAAATCAAGAACTTACTTCGGATTTAAGACACTTAAAGAATCTTCGACCAGGGTTCATTAAAGTGGCTGAGGTAAAGCTCCTAGCAAGCTCTCCGCAATGGCATCTCCTCTGAGACGAGCAGCTGTTTGCAGACATGGTTGAACCCTAATTTTTAATGGGGTAATGAGCTTTGAAGCTGTTATAATGGGGACCTTTGTTATAACTTTAGTTGGTGGTTAGGAGGAGTAAAAATGGGTTAGTTCAGATCGGGTTACGGGTTATAAGATATATAGGTCGGAGTTTTTAATTTGGTATGGGGTGGTGTGGGTTTGGCTTTAATTAGGCGCCACGTGTGCCTCCGTAAAAAATAAGGATAATTATGAGCCAAACTTAGACGGTAGGGGCACCAGTGGCCAAATAGCATAACGAAGGGTAACTTGAAACCATAAAAAATAGTAAAAGGGCAAATCTGACATTTTTTCAAATTTAAAACTTTGGTACAATTAGTAAAATTTAGGCGTCATAAGTAAATATCTTAAAAAGCAGAGTACATACATAGGCCCTCTAGTTTGGCACTTTTTTTTTTCTTTTTGTTTTGGCACTTCTTCTTAGCTTTGTCCCATTTTGGCACTTTAAGTACCCTCTTACCGTACCATTTAAATACACTTTGCTGACCTGACCAAACACGTGAAAATGACTCATCCACAACGCGTCTCTTCTATAAAATATTCATGTCCGTTCTTTTTTCGTTCATTTTGCTGGAAAAAAACTAGTAATAAAAGCCCCTCTTCCATCTTTATATTTTCACTTTCAAACCTTCATCAAAGATGTAGAGAAAGGTAGAGGGAAAAAGTTTGAGTACTTAAATCATGTATGTCGTCATACGCCATAGAATCCCAGGTAGAATAAGACAAGAAAATGGACAAGTGGACTATTCTTTCCTTATAGAGTCTAAGAAAAGAGAGATATCCTTGCACAAGGCGAAAGATCGATGTCCTTCAGAATTCTAAAAAGCGTGTAGGCAATCAAATAGTCCCAGTAGTAATTGATAAATAACTCTTCAAAAGTTGTCTTTCCATGCATGATAAGTTTTGAGAAAGGCTTGATGATCGGCATCACACCGCCAGAATCTGAATTCTTTTTGGGCGGAGCTACCTCATACATCTCTTTTTGTTATTATCTCTTTCTTCTCTCTCAATCAATTAAGGAAAAAAAGGTCAAGGGGACAAATATTTAGTAGTAGTACAACTTGAAGTAGGGAAAATGACCACAACATAGGTGGTGGTGAATAGAAAAGAGATAGTCAAATCTTTAGCAACAGCCAATCATTAGATTTGAGACAACTCGAAGCTACTGGAAGCACTTTGATTTCTTCTTTAGTAGTTCGAATCGGTTTTAGGTTTGTCAGATTTTTTGGTCTAATTAGTTATGGTCTAATTAGTTATAATGTTACGTTTTTCATTGCTTTTGAATCATATGCTTTATTCTTGAGATGACCTTAAACCTAATTTACCGATCGGTACACAAACTGTATTGAGGCCTTTATTTTTTGCCACCCACGTAGATAGCCACATGTTATTTTATGATTGATGAGATTTTCCACGCGCTATAACACTTTCATAAGCTGTGGAGTGGGTGTTTAAATGGCACGGTATGTGTGGGTAGGTAAAGTGTCAAAGTGGGACAAGGCTAAGAAGAAGTGCCAAAATAAAAAGAAAGTGCCAAGTTAGAGGACTTGGATATGTATTCTGCCATCTTAAAACTCCAATACAATTAAAGCATAAGTACCGTAAGTGAAAAGCATAAACCATAATGCTTTCTTTAGACCCCGACTCTTTGAACTTGTTAGATGAAAACCCATGATAGAAAAGATAAATCCTAAAATAGAGAATGAAAACACTAGGATAATGTTTGAATCTTATCTTGATCTTTTCCAGTTCAGATCAAAATTTTGAATTTGTCTGGAAAGTTTATGAAATTTTGAACTTTATTTTCGACCGTTTTTTTGAAACTAATTGTTATGCACATAATTTTCTATGGACCAAGCGGCCAATATACAAAATCAATCAATGTAAAAAGGTAGTAATGCCAGTGCCATAATATACAAAAGCGCTCTTCCCACAAAAAATGAAAAACCTACGGTTCCTATTTGTGACACATAGGGCTTGCTTTTCGTAATTACTATGAATTAGATGGTGAAAGGACCTCGGTTAGTCGTTTCGGAATTTAGAACTCCGATTGGCGTGCCGATAATTAAAAAAAACTTCGTAATATCCATTAGGACCTGTCTGTAAAATTTGAGCTAAATCAGACCTCGTCTGGTAGGCATCGGAAGAAGGTTTCAGTTTTTATTGTCGATAAATACAAAAAAGAGATTTTCGA
The DNA here is from genome assembly GCA_029990575.1 of Petunia axillaris subsp. axillaris. Taxonomy (NCBI): domain Eukaryota; kingdom Viridiplantae; phylum Streptophyta; class Magnoliopsida; order Solanales; family Solanaceae; genus Petunia; species Petunia axillaris. The sequence continues at coordinate 928,982 of JARKNS010000001.1, read as the reverse complement.
GCTCGGTTTTATTGAACGAGCTCCGATTCAAAATCCGAAAGCGCTGTTAGGTTCGTATGATTATTTGTGACTTTTGTGCTTTTTCGAAAGTGAATTTCGAGGTTGTTCGGCTAGCTTCTGCTAAAATGCCGAAAGTTAAATAATTTGACCTTTCACATCTCTTCACTACTACAAGTATGTAACAGATTGTTGCTTAATGCTTCTACGTACTTCATTTAACATTCGAGGACGAATGTTCCTAACGGGGGAAGATTGTTACACCCCGTATGTCCAAAGTGACATATATCATTCTAATGACATGTTAAGAATGATTTAAGTGAGTTTAAAGTCATAATATTACCATATAAGATGTTTATATATTGAATATAAAGTTTGGGAAAAGTCGGATTTAAGTTGCGGAAAAACCGACTAAGGAATTGTCTTGTAACGAAGCTTTTTCAACAATTAATTTCGTGTGTTATATGAAGTCTTTTGGGGACATATCATATACCAAATTGAAGGTCTTGGAGTGTAGTTTCCAACACTTTTGACGGTTTGTTCATACAATGTATAGATAAAAAGATATGAGCATCAGAAATCCAGCCAGAAAAAGGGACATAAGCGCAAAAGAGGGCTAGAACTAAAATGTTTCGAGTATAAAAGGAAAAACATGTCTTCTTTTCATCATTTTCCAGAATATAAACGATAGAAACAGTGTGTTTTTGAAGGTTTAAGCCCCTTTTATGATTTTGAAGGAAGGACGTCAATCGTAACTCGAAATTGAAGACAGATTGCGTCAAAATGCTCTACGCGATTAAGGTAACGTTATGCTACCTTCAATTTCGTCTATAGCTTGAGTTTTAGAATTAATTCATGGCTAAGAAAAGTACCTAAATGTCGTATTATAGCCTGTTTAAGCTTTAGAAGGTGTTGAATTCAAGGGAAACAAGGTTTAGAAGCAAGAAACATCAAAGGTATGTAAGGCTAAACCTTTCTTTTGGCAAGGCATGTATCTTTTAGCTTTTGAAGGTTTTCTTAGTTCTAAACTTAGTATTTCTTCTGAGAAACTTGTATGGTACCAAGGAAAGCTTGTATATACTTAATTTGGTACTAAAATCCAAGGTGAAAGACGTCCAAATCAGCAAGACAAAACGTTTCAAAATCTGGGAAATTGTTTTTATCTTCGGACAGCTGTTAGTATATTGATCATAACTCCTTGTATAAAATTGATATTGAGATGCTTCAAGATTCCCTGGAACCCTAAGACATATATCTAAAACTTTCATGAAGTCTATGAAGTCTATAACTTTGATCTACACTCCGGAAATTAGTTTGAAAATCAGGACAGTGGTGCTGTCCAGACATTCTACCTGCGGATTTGTTATGTCATCCAGTTGTCTCATCTTGTTATCCATTTAACATGTTTATGTTATCAGTTTATCCGGGTATCAATTCCTGTGTGTAGTATAGAGCTGGTTCTGTTTTGCGGATCATCCAGTTTCAGGGGAAACTCTGCCGAAAATTTTATGGAAATTCAAAGAGTTGGACAAATTCTGAGTTCTAGGTTGTGTCTATAATTCTATCCAGAGTCTTCTTCTCATTCCTTTGAGTCCATATCTATTGTTGCCACATGTGTTATACCTCATACACGCTTATACTTATATTGTGATCATGTTATGTGTGATTTGGAGTCCCCCATAGAGGCTGGACATTGGACACACAGTCCGGTCGCGTGGGTATCAGGTTCCTAACTGGATTACCCTAAGATGTGGGGAATGAAGCCTTTAGCATTATTTGATATCGTTTTTTGCTTATTGAATACAACAGGATCGTTTGGCAGTGAATCCAAAGGATAAAGCGGTTGTTGAGTAACTGAGCTAACTTTGTAACAAGGTAAGTGTTCACATCCATTTCTTTGGAGGCACCTGGCCTCGTGAATTTTCTACCACGTGTTCTTTACGTGTGTAGCTGCCGATAGGCGTACTCATTACGCCTTAGCTTTGGATTTACATTATATATTGTATGTTATGTCCTGTCATTGGTATTGCATTGAGGATCTGAGCATGGTACTCTGGTTGTGAGTTGGCATCTACTTCCCGGCTGTCGATGAGAGTCCCGAGCCGGTGAAGGGTCATCATTGCATATACTTCCCGGTAATCGATGAGAGTCCCAAGCCGGTGAAGGGTCATCATTGCATATTCTTCCCGGTAATCGATGAGAGTCCCGAGCCGGTGAAGGGTCATCATTGCATATTCTTCCCGGTAATCGATGAGAGTCCCGAGCTGGTGAAGGGTCATCATTACATATACTTTCCGCTAATCGATGAGAGTCCCGAGCCGGTGAAGGGTCATCATTGCATATACTTCCCGGTAATCGATGAGAGTCCCGAGCCGGTGAAGGGTCAATATTGCATATATCTCCTGGTAGACGATGAGAGTCCCGAGCCGGAGATAGGTATCAGGCATATGTGACAGCATTGCATCGTACCGCATTCATCCCATTTCATTGCACCACATACTGGCTATTGTGTGTATTGTATTGTGTTTTATGTATATGGTCTGTATACTATGTCGTGGACATATCTCAGTTTGTCTATATATTTTTGGCTCGTATTTTGGGCTGTGGGGATCGGGTTGCACGCCGCAACGGTATAAATATATAGATCGGGTTGCACGCCGCAACGATATTAATATATGGATCGGGTTGCACGCCGCAACAGGATGAATATATTGATTGGGTTGCACGCCGCAACAGGACGAATATATGGATTGGGTTGCACGCAAACAACAGGATGTATTTCTGATTGTTGATGTGTTTGGGATACCTATATGTGTTGGTTATCTTACGTTCCTGGTTGTTGATGAGTTTGCCATTCCATACGTGTTTCTAGTTATTATCTAGCTCTGCCTTCTTATAATTTAAATAAGAGGAATTTTGTTTATCTGTTTCTCCTCCCTGACTAGCTATCCTATTCTTTGAGGTGGCTAGTCTACCCCACTTATTGAGTCCTTTGACTCACCCTTCTTTGTTGTTTGTTTCTTGTCTATCTATTTCGTTTCGGCAGGTTCGCTCCAGGATTGAGTTCGCCACGTTGTTCAGGAGCGAAGACGACTTCAGCTGTCAGGGTGAGCCAGCTTTTATTCAGGATGACCACCAGTTTTATGTGTATTATTTCAGTTGCAATTTCCTCCCTTCAGGAGGTATCTGTCTTCTTTTGTACTCTTAGATGTCTAGTCTGGATAGCCCTAAACCTAGTATGATGGGTAATCAGCTGTAATTTCTTTTGTACCGCTTAGAGGTATCAGTATGTCAGTGTTTTTTTAAGTCTTGTCCTTATTTATGAATTATTATATTTATTTTCTTAACTTAATTGGTAAAGGTTCGCCCGACGGGTCTAGGGGAGGATGTCGGGTGCCCGCACGGCCTAACCGGATTTCGGGTCGTGTCAGATGGCGAACTCAATTCATCAAAAACTAATAGGGCAACATCTCTTTCAGAAAAAAGTAAAATATAGAACGAGATAATCCTAGTGTTTATGAGAGACAAAGTGCGCATGGAAAAAATGTCAATCCGCACTCAAATTAGTCTAACTTGACTAGATTTGCATAAAGGGACCGCCTAGCCTATTTTTACCAAAAAATTTGACTACATGTACCCCACTATCCTTGGTTACGGTTTTTCGTCCCCACTTAGGAATGGTTTAGCAAAAAATGGTTTTGGGAGGGGGGGGGGGGGGGGGGGAAGGCAACACTTTAAGTTATAAATTGATGGGGGGGGGGGGGGGGAGGGGGAAGGCAACACTTTAAGTTATAAATTGACAAGTGGTACCTTGGGGGCAACACTTCAAGTATAAATTGGCAAATGCTGCTAGTGCTCCTGTAAGGCTTCAAGTTATCTGGGAAGAATGTCGAAAGAGATAAAAGGTCAAGTGCTAACATGGGGGCAACACTTGCAGCACTTGTCAATTTATACTTGAAGTGCTGCTCCCGAGGTAGTACTTGTCAATTTTATAACTTGAAGTGTTGTCCCGTGATAGTACTTACTTAAAATTAGTAAAGACCATTCTTGCAAACTATTTTAAGCGAGGTCAGTTAGGCAAACCATTGCCTAAGATGTCATAGTTGTGTAATTCTCCCTATTTTTACAGTTTTTTATGATGAACACTTTAGTGTCTGATCTTTATTTGGTGAGCTATTTTTTTGTGGTATTTAAAGCATAAGTATTTTTAAAAATATTTTCGCTTCCACCCTTTAATCACTTATCCACAATTATTTGACATTTACAATTTCTCTCTCTAGAAAACCCTATATCCCACTTCTCCTCCTTCTCTCTAGTTTACCGCCGTTGACCGGCATTGACCACCGTCGACCGCCAAGGAATGCTCTGAAAATTACATCTCCAGATTCGGCTTGGCTTGGCTTTTTCTTTCCGTTTCTACCATTGGTTTTTCAAAAATCACGCTAAATTAGTGTAGATCTGATTTTCAAAAAACATGAAAAAAAAATTTCCGGCGATTCTTTGGTCTTTTTCCGGTGACGTTCTGATTCACAAGTCGCTTTATTTAGATAACAATCAACGTTCTGTCCTGTTATTAGATGGCGACAGAAACAACTTGGGAAGTATTGGCAACGCTGCTGTGCACAAAAATCCAGTCCTAAATTTTCAACTTTTGGTGCACTATTGTGACCCATGTTTGGAATTATTGACTTTTCAACTTTTGGTGCACTATTGTGGCCCACATTTGGAATCATCTTCCTTATACTCATTGCCTGTATTCAACAAAAGATCTGATTTGGAATTCGCTTCTGCTTTTGCCTATGCAAATGACGCTTCATCATCATTAGTTAATAGGTTGAATTAGAATGGGAGGGGGGGGGGGGGGGGGGTTACTGGGTTTTCTTTCCTTGAATTTTTATAATTTTGATTTGTATATTGTAAATAAAAGTAATGACGATTTGACTCGTGTATTTGTAAAATAAAATAAACAAATGATGCATGATTGACTTTATTTTATTTTTACTTTAGATTTTTGTGTATGTGCAAAGTGATGACGATTTGAGGTCATTTGCTTGTAAAATAGACATAATAGTTTTTCTTAGTTATGAACAAACACAGCCGGATTGCCATTATTTCTAAATATATATAAACACTTGAAGTTCTTTTTTGTGTATGTGTGAAGTGAGCCCGATTTGGCCTCATTTCTTAATAAAATGGACACAAATATATGCATAAATATAGCCTAATTATTGTTATTTTTAAATATATAAGCATTTTAAGGTATTTTTTACGAATGAATTAAGTAAGACCGATTTGACATCATTTATTTACAAAATAAATATGATTTTTTGCTCATTGTATGAAGAAATGATGCCGGACTGGTCTTATGTATGTTTGCATTTGTTTTTTATATATAAAAGAAACGATGACGATTTGACTTTACTTATTTACAAAATAGTCGTGAAACACAGGCGAATTGACTGCCTTGTATATTTGCGAAACGATGCCGATTTGGCCCTATTTATTCACAAAATGGACGTGAAACACGACCAGGTTGACATTATTTTTCGTTGTGTAGGAAGCAGTGGCGTTTATAATTTTGGAGGTAAAAAGGTGCGGTGGCATTTTTGTAATTACGACTTCAAAAAATGATCGGTGGCATTTTTGTAATTACGAAAAGTTTTCTATTAATAAGGGTATTTTTGTACATTCAGCTTCATTTAATGGTAAAGTGCTTATGTTTTCAAGACCACAAAAAAAATGCTTATGTTTTCAAGATCGGGTGCATTTGTGCTCCTCGTTGTAATTCACCCCTATTTTTACCTTACAATGGCAATACGTAAAAATTGTGGAAAAAGGACAACAAAGAGGTGATTTGAAGTATTGGCTCCGCTAAAAATAGTTTTTAAAAATAGCCATTATTTCTCGTTAGACGTAAACTATAGCTTTGCCTATGTTCGAAATTCTATTTTGTTAGTCCATTCGTTTCACTTTATATGAACCTTTTCACTGTTTGAGAGTTAAACTGTATGAATTTGACCAACATTTTAAAATGCATATTTTCATCATATTTATATATCGACCAGTACTTTTAGTATAAATTTTAAGCATTAAAATTTTTTACTTTAAAATATTTAAATCTATTCCAATTAAACTTAAAAATTAATCAACTTAAATGCTCATGTAACCAGGGATTTTTGGTTAAGAGACTCCTAAGTCTTTAAATAGTTTTTTGGGACTCAAGTCTTAAGAAATAGGTAAAAGGGACACTTTTAAGATTAGTACTAATTACTAACATTTTAAAAGCCCCCTCAAGGTTTTTTATTTACACAAAGCCCCCACCTCTCATCACCCACCCCATCGACCTCTTACCCCCTCCCCCGCCCATCCACCATTCCACCACCACCCTCCACCACTCACCGCTACTTTTTACCATCCCTCCACCACTCATCACCACCTCCTACCACCCTCCACCATCTACCACCACCTTCTACCACTCTCGCCACCAACCACCACCCTCCACCAATCTATAAAAAGAATGTGTACACATCAATTGAGATGTGTGCACAAATTGTCACATATGTGTATTGTACACATATTGTTATATGTGTACACATCTAATATGTGTACATCTGACGAGATGTGTACACATTTTTTGCAGCCGTGAAAATATCTCTAAAAGTGTATAAACATATAAAAATATGTTTACACATCTGAAAAGATGTATAAAATGATTAGAATTAAAAAAATGAAAAAGAATGAAATAAAGACGAAGAAGAAGAAAAAACAAAATGGATACAAAAAGAAGAAAGAAAAATAATATGGATGGTGATAAAATGGAATTTGAAAAGAAATTTAGAAGAAAGAATGAAAAGGAAGAAGAGAAAAGAGAGAAATAAAATTTGAAATAATTTGAATAAGGAAAGAGAGTGTAAAAGTAGGTGAGAATAGGGAAATGAAAATTTTGAATTTTTTTTGAAAAATGATTACCTTGATCCTCACTTAAACTAATTAAGAGTTAGACTTGGTTTCTCCCTATCTTCTATTGTGAGGACCTTTCCCCTCTTTTCTCTCATGTAACCTGCAACCCAGAAGGAACAAGTTAGTATCAGTTAAAGATACTATTGGACAATATTTCATAAATCTCCACACACTTCGAAAGTTATGAGTTAGTTTAGCAGCATCAACATGCAAGATTTTGTGCGCCTGAGCTTCTGAAGATAGCCAGCCATGGCACCTGGGTTAGTTGTGTCCACAGCCTTTGCATTGGCAACCCCAAAACCAAGACCCCTTTTGTTTATATCCCACCAACTTCACTCTTCTTCACAACAGGTACAAATTTCCACTTTATATGTGTTACCTTTTATTCAGTAATAAAACAAAGTTTAGTCTTGTAGTTTTAGATATGATACTCCCACGTTAGTTACAATTTATGTGACACTATTTCCTAATAAATCCGATCACTTTAACCGATACTGTTATGACACGTTTAAAACCACAAGTTTCAAATGTGTGCGTTTGACGGCCAGCCTTGTTCATGAAGCACCCTGCGATCGCGTACGGTCTGGGAAATGGCTGCATCCCATAGGGGTGTAGTGTCAACAGCCTACGCTGAATTCCACGGCTTGAACTCATGATCTTTGAGTCATGGGGGACCTAGGTAGTGCTCAGGGGTATCAATTGATACCCCTTTGCCGGAAAATTACATGGTACAAGTAAGTAAAAAAATTATTTTTATGTAGGTATATCATATATTGAGTACCCTTAATTTTATTTATATGTTTAATTATTTAAATTTTGATATCCCTTGGTGAAAATCCTGATTCCGCCACTGCTTTGAGTCACACGGAGACAACTTTACTGTTGCTTCAAGACTCCCTTTCAAAGATCTGTATTTCATTTCTTAAATTACATGCTAGGCCAAAGTATGTCACATAAATTCGAATGGAGGGAGTAAATAATTTCATACTGTTGCCTTACAAAGAAGTTGTGTGCTGTAATGATCACAGAGACCTTGGCGCAAGAAACAAGGGGGAGATGTTGATCCACATTGTACTTATGCAGATTATGCTTCAAAGATACAGGGCTTAAGTATGGGAAAAGTGCCTCTTGCTTCTGAAAAGCTTTTTGTTGATATGAAATCTGAAGGTTTTGTAGCTGATAACTCTACCTTGTCAGCACTGATGCTATCCTATGCCAATAATGGTTTATTTAGCAAAGCATTAGCTGCTTGGGATGAAATTCTAAACAGTTCATTTCAGCCAGATGTTCGTGTAATTGCGGAACTGATTGATATCTGTGGCTGTAAAGGATATTTTGATGTCGCATTCAGGATATTGCATCAAATTCAATTGAAAGATCCCGACTTGCTTCCTGATATCTATGCTCAGGCTATCTCTCGTTTCGGAAAAAAAGGACAGCTCGAATTGATGGAAATTATGTTGAAAGAGATGGTTTCCATGGGGTTCCCCGTTGATTCTGCTACCGGCAATGCTTATGTAATATACTACAGCAATTTTGGCTCCTTGAGTGAAATGGAAAATGCATATGGCCGTCTTAAGATTTCAAGGATTCTTATAGAGGAAGAAGCGATCAGGTCGATCTCCTTAGCTTATATCAAGGAAGAGAAGTTTTATAGTTTAGGTCAGTTTGTAAGAGATGTGGGCCTTTGTAGGAGAAATGTGGGAAATCTCCTGTGGAACCTGTTACTTCTTTCTTATGCTGCCAACTTCAAAATGAAAAGTTTGCAGAGAGAATTTGTGAGTATGGTAGAAAGTGGATTTTCCCCTGATCTTACTACCTTCAATATTAGAGCTTTGGCGTTTTCAAAAATGTCATTGTTTTGGGATCTACATGTAACCCTTGAACATATGAAGCATGAGCAGGTAGTTCCTGATCTTGTGACTTATGGTTCTGTTATTGATGCATACTTGGATAGAAGTCTGGGACGAAATTTGGATTTTGCTCTACGCAAGTTGATTATAACTGAATCTGTTACAATGGCAACAGAACCTCTTGTATTTGAGGCCATGGGGAAAGGGGATTTTCACTTAAGCTCAGAGGCATGTATGGAGTTCAGTAAGAAAAAGCGTTGGACGTATGAGGAGCTTATCAAAATATATCTCAAGAAATACTTCCGCCGTAATCAAATCTTTTGGAACTATTGATGATGAATAGCATTGGGACTGGAAGTTGTGTGCAATTACATTGTGCTCAGGTATCCGAAGTAAGCATGCTCATCCTTTCTTACTAAGCAAGTTTAACCATGAATGTGAATAAGTAACTAGTGTTATGCGAGGCAGTGATTCCGCATCAAGACCTGTTCCTTAGCATGCCATAATATGTGAAAAAGATGAAACACTTCTTTAAACATGATTTGATCTTAACAAGAGTGAAACATTTTGTTCTATCACAGTCCATCTGTCTAGTTCTTCAGATACTCTGGTAAAAGGGTTTCTTGGCCACTGGCTGCAGCTCCCTGTTCACTGATTCTATTATAAGGATATAACTGGAAGCTGCATTTGTGGGTTAGTTGCAGTTTACAATTCTAATCATTCTTTTATTCTTTTTGGTTTTTAAATCATCATTTATGCTTTTGCTTGGTCACTTTCTTGCCCAGCAATCCATTCAGTTAGTTCACCTAAGTGGCACATTTTAGTCGCAAAGTTACTGATCTTTGTTCGAATTCCATAATTTGCTTAAACTCTTTCGTCTTGCTAATTGCTATTGCTTTTTACCTGGTGCAGCAGACAACTAAAGTGGAATCTAACAGCAAAGTAAAAAGAAACTAAAGATTAGTAACCTGAAAGAAGATAAACTGTAGCAGCTAAATGACCCCAGGAGAATCTCCAGCAGCAATTTTCTGGGAGTAAAAAGGTTAATGTCTCCAAAACCTCCCAGAGAAGTATCACTTTTCCTAAAGCTTTATAATAAATATAAATAACAAAATGTGGCTTTGTGTAATGAGTGTTAGGTGGACTTACACCTGAGTCTAATATCCAAACTAAATGCTTGAAGGGAACGCGTCAGAAAAATATGATGCCTTGAGTCTTATTTAAAGAACGATCATATATATCATGCCCATTTTTATAGTGGATTTCAAAATTCGTTATATGCCCATGGGTGCAGGATTCTTCGAAAAAGCCTGGCTGATTTGGAGACCTGGGATCTTTGCTTAGTAATGAATAAAGCTTCGACAATATAAGTACTTATAAAAGGATACTTCTTTTTATAAAATATATCTAAGCGCGTTATCCTTGGACAGAAGGAGTACTTCTCTAGTGAAAGAAAGATATTGTACCTTGAATATCAATAAAATATAAAGCTACTGTACCTTAAATATATTGACAACTACAACTACTCTCCGATGGCAATCTAGTTGGAGTCATGGTGCAAGCAAATCCGGGGTTAACCTAACATGAAGGGAAAATGCGGAAAATAACAAGAACAAGATAGAAGCAAGATAAATCTTGCTTCGATTCAAAGGAACATTGAGGAACTTTCTCAAGCTCGATCGAATCGGAAACAAAAATCACCTATACTAAGCAACAATCCTCAAGAAAGACAACGCTTCTTGCAAATTGAATGACCAAGAAGAAAATGTTCAAACGACTCACACCGATTGACACAAGTTCTTTAAAATCCCACAACAGGATTCAGGCTCCATCAGAGACACTCAAATAACAACTGCTATATCAATATTCATCGACAACTAACTGTTCACAATGAAATGTAAAGGAGTATTTATAGACTATGCTTAAGATAAAACAGTAAATGGTCACACGTAACCAATAAAAACAAGCCACGCAGGGCTGAACTAATGTGTGTTCGGCAGTCTTGACTTCGGTGCTCGGTTGCTTGCTCGATCACACTTAGTGAGTGTTCGACTGTCTTGAATTCGATGCTCGGTAGCTTGTTCGAACACATTTGTCATCGGGCGCCCACTTGACTTCGAACACAATTTGTTGTGTTCGGCTCTGTGCTGCTCAGCGCCAAGAGTTGGTGTTCGGTCACTTTGTCCTCGGGCACAAATCTGAGGATGTAGCCTTTGGCGCTTGCACTTTGCCCCTCTTCTTCCGAACCATGTAGCAATTTGGCTTGGTTTCGTGTCATTGGCCTCGATGGATTGTCGAGCACTTGATCAGCACATTGGGCTGCATCATCCTCCCCTTCTTGAGAAGATTTCGTCTTCGAAATCGCTTCAGCATCTGTTCCCGGTACTTGGCCTACAACACAAGGAGTTAAGTCGGCAACATTGAAAGTGCTAGACACATTATACTCACCTGGGAGGTCGATCACATAAGCATTGTTGTTAATCTTGCTCAGCACTTAAAATGGACCACTCCCTCGAGGTGCCAACTTTCCTTTCCTTTGGTTCGGGAATCGCTCTTTTCGGAAGTGAACCCAAACTCAATCTCCCTTCTTCAACTCCAACTTCTTTCGCCCCTTGTTCTTTTTCAATGCCACTTTGGCATAAGCTTCCTCAAGATTCTTCTTTGTCTTGGCATGCAACTCGGGCAAAGCTTTGGCTCGGTGAGTACCTTCAAAATCAATAACAATATCTCGAGGCAATGAGGTTAGATCAAGTGGAATTAAAGGATTAAAACCGTACACACACTCGAATGGGGTCATATTTATCATTCGATGCACCGTTCGATTGTATGCAAACTCCATCATGGGCAAACGATCATCCCAGTTTCCGACCTTGCCTTTGGTCATTGCTCGAAGCAAAGATCCCAAGGTTCGGTTAACTACCTCGGTCTGTCCATCAGTCTGAGGATGGTGAGACGTCGAGAATAGTAGTTTGATGCCGAGGGTACCCCACAAACACTTCCAAAAATGACTCAAGAATTTTGAGTTTCGATCACTCACAATTGTACGTGGCACACCATGCAATTTTAACATATGAGCAATAAACAAAAAAGCAACATGTTGTGCACAATCGCATTTCTTGCAAGGAATAAAGTGAGCCATTTTGAAAAATCGATCCACGACAACGAAGATGCTATCATGTCCTCCCCCCGACCTCGGTAGCCCCTACACAAAGTCCATGGATATATCAACCCAAGGTCGATCAGGTACAGGCAACGGGGTATACAAACCATGAGGGTTGGACTTCGATTTAGCTTTCTTGCAAACGAGACAAGCGTTGCAAAACTTTTCCACATCTCGTCGCATTTTTGGCCAATGAAAATGCTCGGTTAAGATACCAAGAGTTTTGTCGACACCGAAGTGTCCCATCAAGCCTCCAGGGTGAGCTTCTCGAACCAAAAGCTCTCTCTACGATGACATAGGCACACAAACCCTCCGATTCTTGAAGAGGTAGCCATCGTGCCACTGATATTTCTCAACCCTTCGGCCACTCAAGATTGCGTCACGAACGCATTTTAGCTTGGGATCATCTTCGTACATCAACTTGATGCTTTCGAATCCCATGAGCCTCGAGGCGAGAGTAGTCGCTAAGGCAAATTTCCTTGATAGCGCATCGGCCACTACGTTGTCTTTCCCTTTTTTGTAATGAATTACATAGGGAAAGCTTTCAGTGAATTCAACCCATTTGGCATGCCTTCGGTTCAATTTCTCCTGACCTCGGAGATGCTTCAAAGATTCATGATCACTTTTAATCACAAACTCTCGAGGCCACAAATAATGCTGCCAATGGGCGAGTGCTCGAACGAGGGCATACAACTCCTTGTCATACGTAGAGTAATTCAAGGTTGCACCCTTAAGCTTTTCGCTAAAGTAAGCGATCGGCTTCGATTCTTGCATAAGCACTCATCCAATCCCAACTCCGGACGCATTACACTCGACTTCGAATGCTTTGCCGAAGTCAGGGAGTGGGGCAGAGCATAGCCTCCGTTTCAACTCTTGGAAAGCCCTTTCTTGGAACTCTCCCCACACAAATGGATGGTCTTTCTTTACCAGCTCGGTTAAAGGAGCTGGCACGGTGCTAAAGTCACGAACAAACCTTCGGTAAAAGCTAGCTAACCATGGAAGCTACGAACTTGAGATACCGAGGTTGGAGTTGGCCAATCTTTGACAGCTTCGACTTTTGACAGCTTCGACTTTTGACTCATCGACTTCAACACCATTAGCACTCACAACGAATCCTAGAAAGACTACACGCTCGACACAAAAGGTACATTTCTTGAAGTTAGCATATAACTTCTCTTCTCTAAACTTATCAAGCACTAGCCTTAGGTGTTCGACATGTTCATCCACAGATTTGCTATAAATAAGGATGTCATCGAAGTAAACGACAACAAACTTATTTATGAACAGTTTGAGCACATGGTTCTTCAGTCGCATGAATGTGCTCGGTGCGTTGGATAGGCCAAAAGGCATCACCAACCATTTATAGAGACCGAACTTGGTCTTGAATGCAGTTTTCCACTCGTCTCCGGGTTTCATTCGGATTTGGTGGTAACCGGACCTGAGGTCTATCTTCGAAAAGCATGAAGAACCACTTAACTCATCTAGCATGTCATCAAATCAAGGAATAGGATGACGATACTTTACCGTGATTTTGTTGACTGCTCGGCAATCAACACACATTCGCCAAGTTCCATCTTTCTTCGGGACAAGGATAACAGGAATGAAGCAAGGACTCAAGCTCTCTCGAACAAGGCCCTTGTTTAGCAACTCATCAACCTGCCTTTGGAGCTCTTTGGTGTCTTCGGGATTACACTGGTATGCAGGTTTGTTGGGGATTTGAGACCCCGGTACGAAGTCAATTTGGTGCTCGATTCCTCTCATCGGAGGCAATCCACCAGGCATTTCTTCGGGAAACATGTCTCCGAAGTCCTGCAAAACACTTTGTACAGCACTAGGCAAAGTGTTATCGTTAGAAAAATCATCATTAGATTTTAGAAAGATACCCTTATGCACGAGACAAATCATCATCTGATCGTTGTCGTTGCCTCGTAGATACTCACCCGGCTATATGATTGCACAGATGTTCCTTACTTCGGGCGGTGAGTTTTTATCTTCGGCCACAATTTTTGTTCCCGTCGGAAGCTTAACTTTGGCCGCTTCTTTCAATTCCTTCATTCGTTTATAGTCCTCGGTGACTTGTTTTGGAGACAACGGTTTGAGTATGGAACTTTTCCCTTCGAGCTTTGCAGTGTAAGTGTTGGATCTTCCATTGTGAATAACCAACCGATCATACTGCCATGGTCGACCCAATAGCAGATGACAAGCTTGCATCGGCACCACATCGAACATCATCTCATCTTGATATTCTCCCACCCTGAACTTGATCCACACTTGTTTGACAACCCTCAATTCTCCACGCTCGTTCAACCATTGTAATCTGTAAGGATGGGGATGTTTCAAAGTAGGTAGTTCCAATTGTGAAACCAAGGTTTGGCTCACCACATCTGCACAACTACCCGAATCAATGATCATCGAACAAACTTTCCCCCTCACTCGATATCGGACATGGAAAAGGTTTTCTCTTTGGTTGTCCTCTTCTTCAAGAGTCATGTAGCTCAAATTCCTTCGAACTATAAGAAACATTTCCGAATGATCAGCTTCGGCAACTTCACGACCATCATCATCTTTAGCTCGGTCAATCTCCTCGAAATTTTCGTCCTCGGTGTCACTCGCTTGCTCACTAACATCTCCATTGTCGAGCACAAGCATAACTTTGCGAGTTGGACATTTTTTTGCCATGTGACCATAAACTTTGCATTTTTAACATTGAATACTTGAAGCACTAGAATTAAGTTGAACTTTACCTCCCACTTCTCTTGATTGGTTGACGATCACACCCCTCTCGAAGGGTTTCTTCGGCTCTCGAACAGTGTTAGCACTTGTTGGATTCAGACTCTTCCATTCTTTACCTCGGTTCAAAGGATTTGAAGTAATGACTCCTCGGTACCGGTTTGCCTTATCGTCCTTAACCCATTTCTCAGCTTCGATGGCGGCATGAAACACATCTTCCAAAGTTTGGTACACATGCAGCCTTAATTAAGAAGCCACATCTTGAGCCAAGTCATTTTTGAATCGAATGATGGCTTGCTCATCATCTTCTTCCATATCAAGGGCCAATCGAATTTTTTCGAACTCATCATGATATTCTTCAACCGATTTGGACCCTTGTTTTAACTCGAAGAGCTTTCGAAGTTGATGCTGCCGATATTTGGCATTCACATACTTAGCATCAATTGCTCTCTTCAACTGCATCCATGTGGTGACTTCGGGATAAGCATTCGTTCGCCTCAACCTTTTGTTAGCCTCCCACCACGTTGATGTATATGCCTCGAACGAAGCAATAGCATGTGCAGCTTTTCTCTCTTCGGTCATCTCATTGGTTTCGAAGATTCGTTCCAATTTAAGCTTCCAATCAAGATATTGGTCTGGATCACTAGTTCCTCTGAAGGGTGGAATAGTGATTTTGACACTGTTCAAGTTTGAATCTCGAGCAGCTCGAATCGGTTCGGGATACTCTTCATAATAGTCATCAGCTTCACGCTCAATATTTCGATCAACATTTGCGCCTCGGCCTCGGATATTCCCACGACCTCGTTGAGCCTGCCTTCGTTGAACGAACGGTGCCTCATACTCATGTTCTCCTTCGGGAAATTCTCCTTCATCGACCCCTTCATCAACGTCCACAACTTGTCTTCGGGCCATTGGAAGTGGTACTCTTTCACCTCGGGGAATTCCCAAGTGTAGGTAGCCAGCTTGGGGATTGCCCAAGTTTTGTTGTTGTACTTGGGGATTGCCCAAATGTTGTGTAGCTTGGAGATTGCCCATAGCTTCATTTCTAACAGCCTCGCTCTTCAACTGATGTTGTCGAACAAGCTCAGCAAACAACTCAGGTTTCATTGGAGTGGAGTTGCTAGTTCCAGCGCCGGACCCAACCCAGGTAAGGCCACAGACACACTACCTTGCTCGAGTTGAGCTACTCGAGCACTCACTCCTCTTACTTCGGCACTGATGCCTTGTATCGCAGCCATGAGATCGGCTAACGACACCTCGGGCACCTCAATGCCCTTTCCTTCGCCTCCATTCCCAGCCATGGTACCTGCACGAATCAAAGACCAAGTGAAATGTTAAGGTTAGAAATCACCTCACTCACTCCCTCACCTTTGAGTGCCACCCAATTTATGGGTTTGGTTTTTGGTCACTTAAGAACTTGTAGCCAATGGCCTCCTCGGTTGATCAACTTGTCTTAGTTCCTTCTAATTTGACAAGTTACACTATTTCCTTCGGGAAGAGTGAATTGATATGACTCGATGGAACGGACGCTATTTACTCTTGCGCTTCGGAAAGTCAAAGAAATTTTCTACGAAGTTTGGACTTCGGTCACCCTACGCACGAGTTCCTATAAGCTCAAATGAGTTAGTACGACCTCGAGTAGGAAGAATTACTCCAGAGATCCACTAACTAGATTTTTCGATCACAAGAAAAGTAAAAACCTAGGAGAATCTACCCTTCGATTCCTTCTTCGGAATCGTTTTCGAACACACCAACTCTTGTTCGTACAAGAGTGGTCCCTCCTTGGTACGGATAGGGTTTTACCTTATCCAATTCCCTTTTCTAGCCGACAAATTTTTCACCCGGGATTTTGATCTTTACACTTTACCCCTTTCTTCTTCAATGGAACAGTGACGTTTTACTCCGGTGTACGGACAAATTCAAACTCGTTCACTGACCATGAATTTACCACTGATTCTGGGTCGTTTTCCAACTCCTGTAACAATAACAACGGAGGAAAACAATTTTCAAGAGTTTTGAGCTAAGACACAGCTTACTTTGTCCGTACACTGTTACAATGTAACAATTTTCCGGCGTACGGACGGTGGTTCAATCGATAGAAATTCGATTTTTAACTCAAAAACTCGACCCAAATCAAAAGGAAACCACCCGTGTTCTATAACGCCCACCAAAACACAACTGGGGTTTTGAAATAGCCACCACCACGTCAACAGTCCAAAACACGTCGAGAAACCCTAGTCGCCGATGATGTACGACAGGTACTCAAACACTCCTCGGACAGTGGTGAACAAGAATCAATGGTTGTTTGATTCAAACAACCAACAAATCAACCAAAATTTTGAATTTTCTTTTTTTCCTTTTTTTTTTTTTCGTAAAATACCACAGCAACAACAATTAACAACAAGGAAGAAAGCTGAAACTGGAGACACAAAGTACTAGTTAAACGAACAGGATTTGAGGTTGTAGAAACAAGCTCAAACCTTGCTCTGATACCAAGATGGTGCAAGCAAATCCGCGGTTAAGCTAACACGAAGGGAAAACGCGGAAAATAACAAGAACAAGATAGAAGCAAGACAAATCTTGCTTCGATTCAAAGGAACATTGAGGAACTTGTCTCAAGCTCGATCGAATCGGAAACAAAAATTACCTATATTAAGCAACAATCCTCAAGAAAGACAACGCTTCTTGCAAATTGAATGACCAAGAAGAAAATGTTCAAACGACTCACACCGATTGACACAAGTTCTTTAAAATCCCACAACAGGGTTCAGGCTCCATCAGAGACACTCAAATAACAACTGCTATATCAATATTCATCAACAACTAACTGTTCACAATGAAATGTAAAGGAGTATTTATAGACTATGCTTAGGATAAAACAGTAAATGGTCACACGTAACCAATAAAAACAAGCCACGCAGGGCTGAACTAATGTGTGTTCGGCAGTCTTGACTTCGGTGCTCGGTTGCTTGCTCGATTACACTTAGTGAGTGTTCGGCAGCCTTGAATTCGATGCTCGGTTGATTGCTCGAACACATTTGTTATCGGGCGCCCACTTGACTTCGAACACAATTTGTTGTGTTCGGCTTTGTGCTACTCAGTGCCAAGAGTTGGTATTCGGTCACTTTGTCCTCGGGCACAAATCTGAGGATGTAGCCTTGGCGCTTGCACTTTGCCCCTCTTCTTCCGAACACAAGCTACCTCCTGACCAAGCCAACTGTATGTGGATATCATGTAGCAATTTGGCTTGACTTTGTGTCATTGGCCTCGGTAGATTGTCGAGCACTTGATCAGCACTTCGGGCTACATCAAGTCATCTGTATGAATCTCTGCTATTCATGTCACTCCATTTAAATTCGTCTCTTTATATATATATAAGAGAGAGAGAGTGACAGAGAGAGAGAATATATAGAACTTTTAGGGTTATCTCTTCCCTTTTAATACTTACGATCATCATGGTTTCACAGACATGGACCCGCGCATCTGTCTGTGCAGAACATGAGCAAACCATCTCAAGCTACCTTTTCTCGTTTTATCTCTGTATGTGCTACTTGTACCTTTGTGAATGTAAACAATTTTAACCTTGTCTAATCTTGTATGATTGCACGTTAACGTTTGCATTTCTCTGTCATTTATATTGAACAAAACCATCTTCTAAGTATTATCATTACAGTGCTTGACATTTGTGGCCTTAATCTTAAGGTTGGACATTCAATGAGAAGACGTTTTGCTCCAGTGACGGATTGAAAATGTCACAAGGAAAACCATCTTCCAAGTGTTAAAATTATGGTGCTTGAATTTTGTGACCTTACTCTAAAGGTTGGACGTTCCATCTTGTCCAATTTGAGAAGACCTTTTGCTCTAGTGATGGATTGACAATGTCGCCAGTGGTGCACTTGTAGCTACTGTCGTCTATCTTAACTCTATGTAAAGTTATTTTTTTTTAATAGACATGTATATACTTATACTAATTCCAGCGTTTTTATAGCGTTTCTTATACCACATGGCCTTTCTTATATAGGATCTTAAAGGACAAGAACTTTTTCTAAAGCAAAAGGAGACATGGTGTCAGAAGTCTGTCAACTCATAGTTTGTTAAAGCATCATTTTCTTTTTTCAGGATAAATAACTGGAACTGGATAAAACCAGCTATCTTTAGCTATATCCTAGAAGATGAACTAAATAAAAGGAACCGCTTGAAATATTTTTGGTGTCAACAGCATCTTGCCAGTATCTCGGCTCCTCCGACCTCTTTTAGTGGAAATTTGCATATTCTTATTCTCCACTCGATCTTACTTCTGATAAAAAGGGGTTGCTTGAGCGGCTTTTACTGTTATCATTTCCTGAAATTACCTGCAAAAAATTCATGACATGTTACATGTTTGAAGGTTACTTCTTCACGGTGGGTATTCCAATCAACATTACTGGAATCCTTACATCTGAAGCATTTTCAATAGACTTGATAGTTTCATCAAAGAGCCTTGCATCTGAAGCATCTTAAGCATTCTAATTTACTTACTTGAGGACTAGATCGACTTCCACTAGATGGGGTTTTTGGGCTGCTTCCAAAAGGCATTAGTGGCATTGCTTCTTCAGCGAGTACACGTAACCTATTAAGTTCGGGCAACACGATGGTGCCAAGATCTGGCCGATCTTTACGCCTGAGTTCTGCACACTTGAGTGCTAACTTGGCAAACGTCAAAGCCTCTTCAACAGGCCAGTCAGGAACTGCTGGATCAAGCATATCAGCAAAAGTGCCTTTCTCAATTGCCCTCTCAACATGGTGGGTCAAACCCATTGGAGGTCGGGCTGTAATTATTTGTAGAAGCATTATTCCAAATGAGTATATATCAGATTTTGTTCCCAGCATCCCTGTTTGCTGATATTCAGGGTCTATATAACAAAATGTTCCTGCTGTTGATGTCATTCTGTACTGTGTCACGGAGTCAGCTACAGAAGGGGGGACGAGCCTAGCTAAACCAACATCACTGATCTTGCTTACGTAATTGCGGTCGAGCAATATGTTGCCAGGTTTCAGATCCCGGTGCACTAGCGGTTCTGGCTTGGTCTGGTGAAGGAAAAGGAGGCCAGTACCAACCTCTGCAGCTATACGGAATCTTAGTTGCCAAGGAAGAACTGGAGTATTTCCTCGTCGGAAGAGGCGATCATCTAAGCTCCCATTGGCCATGTACTCATACACTAGGCAGCCGAATTCAGGGCAGGCACCAAGTAGAAGAACCATGTTTGGATGCCTTATGCAGCTTAGGACTTCAACCTGCATCAGAGCAAATGAAAATGGGCATGAGAAAATATAACTATTCTGGGGACTACTTTATGCTGATTGGTTGGTAGGAATATTTATGTGGAGGGGTGGGGGGTGGGGCGCTCTCTGGTGTGATCAATGTTGCATTATAGGCAAGTAGAGAGACTCCATAGCTCCTATTTCACACATTTTTGGTTTATTCAGCACTGAGTAGTTTGGTCCAAGAAGGACACAAGCATTTAACAAGATGCTTAGTGGTCGTGAACCATGATGCTAGAAACCACAACTGCTCAACAATTATTACTCTATTTTTCTGCAAGATAAACAGCTCACTTATGTTTTATAAAGTGCTTACACCGTAGTTACTTTCTTTTTCTAACCGAAGAATTCCTCTGTTCTCATACCTCTTGCTGAAATTGTGATCTTCCTTGAGCAGCATCAGGACGAAGAACCTTAATTGCTACCTGCGTGTGATCCAAGTAACACCTGTATACCGGCCCGTATCCACCTTCTCCAATTTTACGAGATGCTGTGAAGTTCTCTGTTGCCGCTTCAATCTCCTCTATTGTATACTTACGATAGCGGCAATCGCTTTGTGCAAGGGAATCCAATACTTTCTTCTTCTCTTCAGCTTCTCTGAGTGCCTTCCTTTCTGCACTAATTCTTCTCTGTGCCTCCCGTTCAGCGATCCTCTGTGCTTCTTCCGCAGCTTCAAGGGCTGCCCTGCATTTCGCTTTCTCTTTCTCTGCAATAGCCAGTGCTGCTTCCTCGGCTAATCGTGCCTCCTCTAATCTTTGTTCTTCTTCTTGTTTCCATCGATGAAGTTCCAATGCCTGCATGACAACACTTATGCTAGATTCCAGATCACAAAGGAAATACATGCCAACAGATTCTGATATACTAATGTACTATACTGATGTAGCATGTTTTATTTGGCTAGTCACACGGGAGGCAGTTCTCACACAAGAAAACTTGAAGAAAAGGGGGATACAATTGTGTTCAAGATGTCATTTATGTGGAAAGCAAGCAGAAACAATCAGCTACTCCCTCCGTCCCAATTTATGTGGCACCATTTCCTTTTTTGTTTGTCCCAAAATAAGTGGCACATTTCCTTATTTGACAACTATTTAATGCATCATCTCTATTTTACCCTTGTTGGGCCCTACATACTTTTAAACCTACCAACAACTTTTTTATTACTCAAATCTTCTCTCTCTTACTTTTTCAAGGGTAAAATTGATATTTAACAAGGTCAACCTCTATTTTCTTAAACTCCGTGCCCGGTCAAATGGTGCCACATAAATTGGGACGGAGGGAGTATCTTTTTTTGCACCGTCAAATTGCTGATCAGTTATGGAAGAGTTTCATCAACCTAAGAGGGATCAGCTGATAATGCCAGGTAAGACAACTGAAGTTCTACATTACTAGTTGAGGTAAAGCCTACATTACTAGTTGTGGTAAAGCCTACACACAGAGGGAGAGGGAGAAAGAGAGATGGAAAATTATTCCTGCCTGCTTTTGGTGGATATTGTGGAAAGAGAGGAATTCAAGGTGTTTTGAAGGCAAGCACTGCTCTATTCAGTAGACCAAGCTACTGTCTCAATTTGTTCTATGTTGGTTTTAACATGTATACACAGAAGATATGAAATCAGTGCTAGAAGTTTTAGAGTCTTTGTAAGAAGAACAAGGACCAAGGACCCAAGGTGTTTCGAAGATTAGAGCAGCTCTATACAGAAGATCAAGAGGCATTGCATTTTGTTGTTTAATTACTGGTGTAAACAAAAATATGTAGATGAAGTAGAATCGCTTTTACATGTAATCGAATCCCTGTAAGATGCACAGGTGATATTTTGCTATTTTTTGTAACCTGTAAATATGGATCTCAGCCTCCTTGGTGCTGTTTTATTAATATACTGTTACTTTCTTTAAAACAAAGGTACTATACTTGATACAAAGGACAAGGACCATTTTATGGTGACGGAGAATTTTTCACCACCTCACTTTAATACCTTATGTTTTGCTGAAAGTGCTTCTTTGCATGCTGTGCTGTACATGTCCATGGTCTGCTTGAGCTCCTGCTTGAGTCTTCTCATCTCTGCTTCAATATCTTCCTACATATTAGAGAAAAAAAGTTTGTGTTAGGTGGTAATAGTTGTAAAAGAAACCATGCGCTGTTGTAGCTTTAGTGAAATTTAGGAAAGCTTAAATTACTGTACCTTCATAACAAAAGAAAGTGCATGAAATACATCTCTTGGAAGCATGAAGAGGATAAGCTCCAGTAAAAGAATTTTGACCAAGATGAGTTAAAGTTATATGTTAGATTTTGTGCTTGGTTTAACAAACTCTAATCATATAAACCAAACACATAAATCTTTTTCTTTGATTCCTTTCTCTCTCTCTCTCTCTCTCTCAAAAAAAAAAAAAAAAAAAAAAGAAAAGAAAAGAAAAAGAAAGAAAAGATTATGTTTTGGTTTAAATGATTAGAGTTTGTTGCACCACATGTATCTTCCTATACTTTTCTTGGAGTTGCTTGGTTAAACTTAGATTGCTTGTTGATATTGTGTCTAGTGCGTCTTGACAGAGTTTGCAGATATTATTGTATCTGGGATGTTGAAATGCATACCAGGTTGTTGGTTGATGACCATGATCCATTGCCACTTTCAAATGAATTTGGGGAGAAGGCATTAGCTTCAGATAACCTGGTTGCTGAAAATGATGATCCAAAGCTTAATCTGCCCTCTGTTTCAGAGCTGTTTGAAAGTCGAGGAGCAGAATATTTATTGTCCGTGTCTGAGCTGTTTGAAAGCCGAGGGGGAAGACCCAAATCGTGATCAGAGGAGGTTGGAAATATACGATCTGTGCTTGGACGAGTAGAGCCCACAAATGATATGTCAGAGTCTGCCACTGAGAGGTCTCCATATGATCTGTTTATAGGTTTACCTCTGTTGAAGGGGGACCTGTTGAAAGAGATACGTGTAAGTTGAGTTGTTTTATGCTAACAAGTCATTGGCGTGGTACATTCTGCAGTTCCTTTTATTAAATTGCATAAAGTGCTGTCCATTTCCTGATTATCAGAAAAACTTACTTGATGAAATCAGAATCTTCAGTTGAATTTCGCTGTGCAAATGGTGACCTATCACCCATGCTTCCTGTTGAATTGGACAGGTTAAACCTGTTTTAACATGCCCTATGACAGAAATTGATGCAATATGCTTGTGGAAAACAGACCTCTTGTGTCGTTGCTTTGTGCATAACGTGCATCAGTGAAACCAAGCTTAGCCCCAAGAGAGTTGCTGGTCTGATTCTGCAGCAGGCAAGGGGGCGTACTGGGGACAGGAGCAGATGCACTCCTTATCGATTGCACTTTGCCTTTGGCAATCACATAAACTGTGCAAAAGCCAGGTGCAATTCTGGAGACAGAGCTTGGAACATCCGTCGTCTTGAATCTTCTGAGTCTTAGTGTTGTAAGTAGCTAGAAACGGAAATTGTGCAATCATGCTGAGTTCTACAACTTATTGGAAACAATAGAGAGTACCTGCTAACGAAACCACTCCTTGATGCAGCTCCCATCACCAGATTCTCTATGATATTCGCTTTAACATAGTCACTTATGGAGTTTGCGATGTCTATGCCTTCAATTACAACTTCATTGACTTGAATCTATGACCAAGAGAGAAAAGCTGATTCAGAAAACTAAAGACCATCTGGAAGAACGGGAGGAAGTATAAAGGAGAAAGCGGGAACAAGAATAGCACACTTACATTCTTACGGTTGCAGAAGCAACGGAAGGGTAAGAACAACTCCTTTGCTTGACTATCAGATTCACTTTTATAAAATCTGGGAGTTCCGTCACTCACATCTGAGAAAATAATTTGTTCCAAGTGTGTCGTTAATGCGTTGAATCGTATTCTACTTTGTGTTCTTTCATTTTCCCCTTTTCATGGTAATTTTTATGGAGAAATTTACTTCCATTTTGAAGGATGATTGCGTTCTAATTTTTTGGAAGAAGCAAATCTGAGTTAGTTTTTAGGTAACTCGCTTGTTTGCTTGATTGTCGCGTAGAGAATAAGGATATGATGTGAAATATTTCAACCAAAAACATAAGAATGATGGAGTACATAACAGTTACAAAAGTAATTTCTTGAAAAATTGAAAATGAACAAGAAAAAAGAAAAAAGAATCGGAAGGAAATGAATGCTTGGATTTGGAGTTGGTATTAAAATTTGTAACCTCGTACACGAATTGGCTCCCAAAATCAATGTGAATGTGATTAAAGTAAAAAAGGAGAATAAAATCACAAACTTATAATACGATTAAAGTTGCTTGTGAGTTCTATTAATTGCTTGACATTGACGAAAAGAAAATGCATGCTATGCAAATATAGAAAAACCCTTCATCCCATGATCACCCAAGAGAAAATAAAAAGCACGAAATAAGCTACCAAAATTAAAATATTCTATGCATGATTTTGCATGGCATCTTTAAAGGAAAAAAAGAGAGTAATGAACCCTCCAAAATTAAGGAGAAGAACTAGAAAAGCATCAATATTATTGTATGAAAAAATTTAAACGATTTTATAGAAAGAGGGAGAGAAGCAAACAACCTGCATTAGGAAGGGAATTAGAAGGTCTGAGTTTAACATGGAGAAGAGTAACAGATTTGCCTTTGCCAAGAATATTATCAACTGCCCATTTTAAGGCATATTGGCTTCCTTTATCTTTGTCTATTGCAACTGTTGTGTCCCCCTTTTTTTCTCCATTACTGCTCCTTTGGCTCAACATCATCTCTCTTCAACAAAATTATTAATTTATAATATAGGGAAACAAAATACACAGAAGAATATTCACACAAAATGAAGTATCAAGATCAATCGTTTTCCTTTCTTTTCCCTTTCTTTCAAGATATGAGGGGACCTCTTTCAGGTCCCACGTTCCTTTATGATTTCCCTCTGTTTTCTTAGTTTCTCTTCTCCTTTTCTCTTCTATTAGAGAATCATTTTCTCTCTCTTTCTGTATACCTGTTATGTGTATGTGCATAAATACACATATACATCTATAAGCATATATCTATTTCTTTTGGAGGCTCTAGAAGATTTGCCCATTTATCAAGCTCGTCCAGAAATTTGTTTTTATTTATTTTCCACTATTTATTTATTTATTTATTTATTTTAGTTTTGAGTTTCTAGGAATATCCTTAAAGATTGACATGACAAGGCTCAGTCCTTCATTTAAAAACTTACTTGCACCTGATGTACATTGTATCAAGATAAAATTTAATAAGGTAATAATTTATAATACTTTAATTATGATTAAGTGAAAAAGACTGTGTGTAAATGCATGTCATGCATCTATTCGATAGTGTAAATGACACGAGGAAATAAAATTTTACCATTAGAGAGGGTATGTTTTTATTTCTTCTAAAGAAATGAGAATAATATTTTAATTTGTTTGCTTGCAGATCTTTCTTTCTTTAAAATTGGAAAGTTTTCAAACTAATCAGCCCACACAAAAATATTTTACCCGACCATGACCCAATTTTTGCTTAAATATTCTGTAGCCACACAACCATAACATTGAATAAATCAACTTATACCATTGGGGTATACCGTATACTAGAAAGGTATATAATAGAAGCATGGTTAAATTATGACAAACCAAACTTGTATACCATTGGGGGTATATCAGCTTGGGATATGAAATGAAATATTTTTAGCTAAATGGTCAGTTTGGGTAAATATTTTTAAATAAAGCTATTTTTAGTTCAAAATAAAACTCAATGGACATATATGGTAAAAATTCCTTTAAAATTCTTGGTATTGAACAATAATGTTTGTGATATAGTTGTTAGCATTGTATATTTTGATGATGCAAATACATATATTTCTCTGCACATGATCAAGAGTCTTGATTAGTCCATACGCTATGCTTGGATTATGGGCTGATCTAATCAAAGATGCATATCAAGGGATATTTACAAAACTATGACACCAGTCAATTGTTTTCCTTTTTGACGTCCATAATAGTGGCTTAGCAAAAGTGACATCCATTTGGTTTAATTAATAAATTTTGAATGAAAATAAACATATGATTCCTACAAATAACGCGTTGTATTCGCGCTTTTCCTTTCTCCGTAAGTATTGCCTAAGGCAGAACTTGTCGTTACCTCTTCCCGTATTCTCCTAGCTAATTGCTTTGAATTATTGTCTAAGGTAGCACTTGCCCATGGGGCGGACCCACATGGGTCAAATGAACTCACTTGCTAACAAAAATTATACAATGTATAAGGTATATTTGGTCTGTCTTCGAAAAACAAGCATATAATTTTAAATCTATACCCACTTGAACCAAAGAGCATGTACAGCTTCGTGACAAAGTGGGTTCATTTTATCCAAAAGGTCCGAAGTTCGAAACTCTCTAACATCACACACAACTCTCTAACATCACACACATGGACTTATATTTCTGTGGACTTCTTGTATTTACAGTTGAACCCATTTGAATTCTTAGGTCCGCCACTGCTTGCCCATTATAACCTAAGCAGCAGTTGC
This sequence comes from Petunia axillaris subsp. axillaris, assembly GCA_029990575.1. NCBI lineage: Eukaryota > Viridiplantae > Streptophyta > Magnoliopsida > Solanales > Solanaceae > Petunia > Petunia axillaris. Next base: position 902,473 of record JARKNS010000001.1, on the reverse strand, counting down.
CTACTTCTTGTATATGCAACACTTTCTCTTGGTCTCATCCCATATTCTCCTAACTTGAAGTGTCGCCTACGAAACAAAGTGGAAGTTATTTTGCAAAAGTCATTTTAAACGAAGACAAACTTTCAAAATCAGTCAATTTTAGGGACACCGAGAAAATTTTTTGGGATATCAAGGAAAAATTCAAATATGGCTCAATAATTGAAGAAGTGGGCTGATCAAAGATGAAGTTGAAGCTCTAGGAAAAGGTTCAAAACTGAATTAAGAATGATTGACTGATCAATATTGAAGACAAATTTGTTGAATTAATGAAGTACAGCTAGAGAAGACCTCGACTGAAACTAAAAGGAGTCTGACACATTTATTATAGCCACCCGTGATTAAGAAATGTCGGGAGCATGTTGCTACCACTTATGTTAAATCCTTTAGGTCACTCGTAAAAGCCTCAACCAATGCATATACCCAGTTCCTTTCATCTAATACAACTATTGCTTATTGGGTCCAACGACTAGTATAAGCCTCCTATTTAAATTCTAAAATTTGAAGATGGAAGTTCAACACAACAGTCCTTCAAGCAATGTCATAGCTCTTTCTTACTCTTTTAAAAGCATTGTATAATACTCACTGATTCCAAAAGAAAAGAGAGAAAAATGAAATAAAACAATCGAAAATTGTGTTTGTTGTGAATTAGACATAAGCACAGAGCCATCACATCGGAACAATAAAGAGGAATGTACCTTTAGCCATGGTTGTCAAAGTGTTGATAAGAATCATCACCTTTTATTCTTGACAGAAAACCTAGAAGTCTTCTAGCCTATGCCTAGCAGGATGGCAGACTGATATTGTCACATGCATATTTATAGGTAAGCTAGGGAATCCTCGGTAAAAACTTTAACCCTAGGGACTAATTAATAAAATAAGATTGCACTGGGATTCATATTATATGTTTCCTTCAATCAAGGAAACTTCTAAATTTGCATAACCACAAATAATTAATTTAATTAATTACTGACTTGGAAGACAAGGTAAATATATTTACTTACCTAATATATAGGGTTACATTAAAGTCTATGATAAAAAGACATAAATTCTAACATTTTCCCACTTGGCCCACATATAGTATAATCAAATAATTCTTTATGGGTGAGAAACAAAGTAATATGCAAAATCATTTTAACTAGAACATATTGTTACAAGAATCATGGCGGTTATGCTCTTTAACAAATATTTCCTTCCATGTATTACAATGCATAATACATTCTAATAAAATGCTTAAAAACTTTATGAATGAACTTAATATAAGGCATTCGGAGTCCAACTTTATTGATCCAATGATCACAGTTTATACATGAAAATCAAAGTATGCACTATCATGTATAATAAACAATAATGTCTAGACTACTGAAAAGGAACAAAGCAAGGCTAAAATGAGCTACTGAGTCCCATATGATCTGTATGATCCTTGAAACGATAAGATGGTCAACCTTTAGTCATAGGATCAACAACCATAAAGTTAGTACTAATTTTCTCAATGCTCACATCCTTCTTCTTGAAACCATCAAATACTTTATGTCGATGGGCTTGTTCGCACTGCCACTTCTATTGTTCTTAGTAAAGAACACGACAGCCTGATTATCACAATAGATTTTCAATGGCCTTGTAATAGAATCGACAATCTTAAGGCCACAAAAGAAATTCCTCAATCATAACGCCTGCGTCGTAGCTTCATAGTATGCTACAAATTCAGCTATCATTATGGATGATGAACACGAGATTGCTTAACACTTTTTCAAAATACATCACCTCCAACAAGAAGAAAATATATCCCAAATTAGAATTTAGAGTGTCTTCGCATCCAACATAATCTGAGTCTGAATATCCAATCAATTCCAATGAGTCAGAATGTTTGTATGTGAGCTTTAAATCCTTGGTTCCTTGCAAATATCTTAAAACCTTTATACCAACCCTCTAATGATCAAGACCGCAGTTACTTTGATATATGTCAAGCATTCCTTTTGCAAATGTAATATCATGTCTGGTGCTGATCTATGCATACATAAGACTTCCAATAAGTGAAGCATATGTAATGTCTTCCATTTGCTTTTGTTCCAATGCATTTTGTGGACATTGCTCCAATAAGAATTTGTCACCTTTAATTATGGGTGATGCAATTGGTGAAAAGTTCTTCATACCGAATCTTTCCAGAATCCTTTCAATGTAGTCCTTTTGAGATAGTCCATGTAATCTTTGAGTCGTATCTCTATGAATGTCTATGCCAATGACATAAGAGGCTTCACCCATATCCTTCAACTCAAAATTCTGGGTAAGAAACTGTTTAGTATCATACAACAAGTCGTTACTTGCAAGGAAAATATCATCCACGTATAGGACTAGGAGAATATAATTGCTCCCACTGATCTTAAGATATCTGCGCTAATCAACTATGTTCCACGTAAACCCAAATGAAGAAACAACGTTATCAAATTTAATATACCATTGGCAGGAAGCCTGCTTTAGCCCATAAATAGATTTATTTAACTTGCAAACAAGGTGGCTTTTTATCTTTATCACAAAATCCTTCTGGCTGGCGCATGTACACCTCCTCTTTATGATTACCTTCCAGGAATGGTTTTTGATGGATATAATATATTGATATATTTTTATAGTTAAATATTAAGTATTTTAAATAAAACGTGAATAAATATATCCATCTCTCGCATATTTTCTAACATATTTTGTAGGAAGAAGAAATTATTCAAGGTGAAGAAAAATAAGGGAATGACCATTGATGATTACATTATTCATAGTGTGATTATAACATTGGTAGTAATGTCCGTGAATTGTTTTACGCTGAAGAATAAAAGTACAAACGGAAGAAAGTTTATGGAATGAAGCTACGTATGAATCTTTGGAAAATGTCTTCATAACCCAACACACCTTGGCCATCTTGAAATATTTCCTACCACCTTAAGATATGGCATCTTAGGTAGAAATTTGGCATGGAATCTTCTCTATAAATAAAGGCCAAAGTTGTATGAAAAAGGCATCAATTATCATTTGCAGACAACTAACAACGTTGCTCTCTTTCTTTTTCTAAAGTCTTGTTGTAATTTTTCTTTTTAGAAGAATAACATTTCTTCATAAGTCTTTATATTTTAAAATAGTTTTTCTTACTCCATAATGGAGTAATCTCTTTTGTTGGGATAGTTGATGAAACTCGGTAATATTTATAATACTTATCTCAGTTTTAATACATGCTTAGCCTGAAGTTTTTTTAATCACATTTTAACACTGTGCTGGAATTATAGTTTTTACTAAACCTTTATTTTCATATCCGTTTATTTTATCTCTAGGTTATTGTTATATTAATTTTGTAATTCTCACGGAGCAAAATTAATATATAATAACTGATGAATAAAGTAGTAGAGTAAAAACTATTTTTCCAAGTCTGTAATCTTGTTTACCTCAGTTTTAATTCTCACGGAGGAATTATTGTAGGTAAGATTATTGATTTTCCGTAAAAATATTCTCACGAAGTTTTTACTACTTTTTAGCACAATTCAGGCAAGAAAAATATTTCGGTTTAATCGTCACTAGTTATAATTTGATTAATATGCATAACCTCACAGAGTGTTATTAATTGATTATTTTCTTAGTGAGCAAAATATAATTGAATAAGCAATTATTCTTAAGAGAAATACATGTCAAAATTGAGATATTTATTATAAGTATTACCAAGTGAATTCAACGATTCCCAACTCCTTTTAAATTTGAAATCTTCCAGAAGTTCTTTATTCTAGCTTAAGTAAATTTAAATTAAAAAACTCACTTTTCATCAATTTGATTCCCTCAAATAGTAATTAAAATACTACAAGTCCGTAGCATAGAATACCCAATCTCTGTGAGACGATATCTTAAACTATATTAGAATTTGACAAGAACGAGCAGATAATTCCTATGCACTTTGGACCTCACCAGTTTTTCACAATTATCTGGTATAGCTCAAGATCAAAATGAGCTACTATTGCCATGATAATTCTTAATGAATCCTTCTTAGAAACTGGAGGGAAGGTTTCATGGTAACCAATGCCTTCTCTCTGAGTGAAACCCTTGGCTACAAGCCTCGCCTTATATTGTTCGATATTACCAGATGTGTCTCTTTTGATTTTAAAAACCTATTTGGATCCAATAGTAGAGGCCCTATTTGGTAATTCAATAAGATCACTGACTTTATTTTTTACCATAGATTCCAACTCTTCTTTCATGGGATCATACCAGAGCATAGAATTTATCCACTCATGGCTTGTAAAAACGAGTTTGGATCTTCTTTTAGTCCAATATCATAATCAGACTCTTGGAGATATACATCATAGTTGTTATAAATTGTTGAATTCTGAACTCTTGAGGATTTTCTAACTCCCACTGGTTCAGGCACTTCTTCCCCAGCGGGTTCAAATAAAATGGGTTGATCTTTATGTGGCTCCTCAAGTGGTGGTGGGTCTTGAAATTGTTGCTGGGTCTTGAAATTGTTGTTGTTCGGAATATTCATGAGAATTTGTCTGACTAGTATTCAAGTCCCCTATATGCAAAGGTACCACATGCGGTTCCCTTACTTCTTCCAATTCCACCTTTTGAGTCAAATCACTCCCATTTCTTCATGTTCCTCAAGAAACTTAGTATTTCTTTCCTCAACAATTTTAGGAGTATGAGAAGGATAATAGAACCTAAATTCCTTAGAGTTAACTACATAGCCTATAAATAACTGTTTTTTGTTCTTTCGTCAAACTTCTTTAATTATAGGTTATAAACCCTCATTTCAGCTGGACAACCCCAAATATATAAGTGATTTAAACTAGGCTTCCATCATTTCCATAATTCAAAAGGAGTCTTCGAGACAACCTTGGATGGAACCCTATTTAAAATTTACACATCGGCTTTCAAGGCTACTCCGTAGAGATATAGGTAAACTCGATCTGCTAATCATGCTTCTTACCATGTTCATAATGTCTGGTTTCTTCTTTCTACACACTATTTTATTGTGGTGTTCTAGGCATAGTATATTGAGCAATTACACCTTCATTTTTAAGGAACTAAACAAATGGACTCTTAAGTTGTCCCTTGTATATGTACCTACCATAATATTCTCCACCCCTGTTAGATCTTACAATTTTAATTTGAGATCCTATTTGTTTCTCTACTTCTGTTTTGTAAAATTTAAAAGCATCAAGTGCTTCTGATTTATTAAACAGAAAATAGAGATACATATATCTTGAATAGTAATCAATAAATGAGATAAAATATCTCTCACTATTCAAGCAAGGAGTAGGAAAAAGGCCCACAAATGTCTGTATGTATGATCTCAAGCAGCTAAGAACTTGATGCCGGGCAATCCGTCACGAGGAGGCCATTCACTCGGAGCCAAGCCAAGGAGGTCCAAGAGATGCATTTACACTTGGTGAGGAGAGGAATCGATGAAGAAAGCATTGGGAAGACGTTCCGGATGATCTCAGCTCTAGGCCTCACGCCTAAGGAGGAGTAGGGAGGCCCAGCACAGCTAGGCGCCCCGCCTGGAAAGCACGCTGCATGAAAGTGAAATGGTGCACAGGCGGGCTGCCCAGCTAGGCGCCCCCCGCCGTGAAAGCACGCTGCATGAAAGTGAAATGGTGCACAGGCGGCCCGCCCAGCTAGGCGCCCCTACCCAGGCGGCCGCCTGCCCAGGTCTCAAGCCAGGCGCCCCTCCCAGCTCAGGCGCCCCTCCCAGCTGCTGGATTTATGTTTCTTTTACTATTTTGCCATACATGGCTTATTTAATGAACCTTATTAGTAAGGGTACTTAAGTCATTATGTAAACTTGGGAAACACTATAAAAACCCAAGTATAGCTTATTTTGAACACTTAGTTTATTATTGATGAATGTGAGAATTGAGCATTGCTCTTTGAGAATGAATGAAAGAACCTTTGTTTGGGACTTGTTTACATCTAGTGGATTCTAGTTGCACAACAACCCCACCCCGATCATTCTACTTGCGAGTCCCCGTTGGCTCGAGGGTAGTTGCGTAGTGTAGGTGATCCTTGACATCCACCCGGGGTGTAACGGAACTAGTTCTCCGTTGCTACTTGGGTCGTGTTCGAGCCTCGTCTCGCTTTCTATCTATTTTTATCGCTTCCGTATTTTCCCTACATCATTTGGTATCAGAGTAAGGCTCGGGTTTTGTTTCTACAAACCCCCGACCCTTGATTCTTCGTGCCTAGGTTAGTTTCTACTTTAGTTTTCTTGTTATTGTTATTGAAAGAAGAAAAACACAAAAAAATTTTAAAATTTGAAAATCCAAAAATTTGGTGTAATTTGTTGCTTTGTTGGATTCATGATATGGGTGTTATAGATTGTTGATCGTGGTTGAAATTCCTTTGTTTGGGTACCGAAAACACTTGGATTGGTGAAGTTGAAAATTTGAAACCCCAAAATTTCCTTAAACCCTTGCTAAACCTTGTTCTTGATGATTTTGGCTTGATTCTTAGGTTGAATAGATGATTGATTGAAAACTTGATATTGGGGATTGATCTTCATTGAAAAACAAACGATTTGGTGCCAATTTTGTGGGATTTGAACATGTATAACACCAAATTTGATGAATCACAATCCTTGTTGAAACCCTTTGATAAACCCTTGTGTTCTTGAGTTTTTTGGCTTTGAATCTTGATTTGATTGATTATTTGGTTGCCAATTTGATTGGGTTTTGTTAGAAAAGATCAAAAACAACTTTGGGTACCATTGGATTATGAAAACAAGTTGAAAACATCGGATTTGTGGATTGAAAATCGGATTGGAACAAGTTGGAACGAATTGGAATTGCTTCAGGCCAGGTGCCCCGCCTAAGCCAGGCGCCCCGCCTAGCTTAGACTCTGCATAGGACCTTAGGCGCCCCGCCTAATTCCCTACAACCCTGGGCGCCCCTCCTGAGTTTCAGGCGCCCCTCCTGCTTGCTGAAGGTGTTGTTTGGGGTAGTCTTTCCTAGGTTTTCCCATTTGTTTGCTTGCATAACATCTAGCTAGTGCTACTTTAAGTAACCATTCTACTTAATTGGTACTAGTCCTTGATTGCTTTTAGGTGACTCGTGCCTACATAGGAGAGTAGATTCTAAGAAGACTCGTAGAATCCTTTAACTCAAGTCCGTACTACAAAGTGCTTAACGTTCATTGAGTCATATCAACTCCACTCACCCCGGAGTCCAATTGGCTTGTGAATAGTTGGTTGAGTTGAGGATTGTTGTCCAACCACTTGAAGCTATTAGTATTCAAGTCCGAGTGAAATATCCACCACCACTAAACGAGTGATCCGAGTGAAATACTTGTGAGGGAGTGAGTGAGGTTGTTTCGCTAACGTTTGTTTCTTGTGTAGGTACAATGTCCACCGAAGGAGAAGATTTTGCTAAGAGTGCCCTTGCTACTATCCTTGCCAAATTGGATAGTATGAACTTGAGGATTGAAAACCTTGAGAGGGTGTCATCAAGTGCCCTAGTTGAGCAAGGGACTTCCAATGTCCAATCGGAGAAAGGGACCCCGAGTGTCCAAGTTGAGAAAGGGCCCCGAGTGCCCAAGTTGAAGCCGGTGAAGGCACAAGTAGTCCAACCTATACCCAAGAACAAGTTGTTGAGTTGCTTCATCGCCAACAACGGGTAAGGGAGGATTGTGATCGAATTGACCAATTGTTGGGCAATCCCCAACGAGTGACTATTCCCAACCTTATGGGCAATCCCCAAAGGAATATTCCACTTCCCGGACTAATTCGGAATGTTCAACCTCTTGAGCAAGTTGCACAAGCTCAAGAAGGGGAGGAGGATGACTATGGTGATGATGGGTATGATGCTCATTATCAATTTAGGGGACGAAATGTGGATAGGGGTAGAGGCCGAGGTCGAGGGCCACCCCATGGATACTTTGGAGGGAATGCTAGAAGGGATCTTGGTGGTTATGGAGATCACTTTGGAGGCCAACCGGAGCCTTTCCAAGGGGGTCGTGACGACATCAACAATCTTAATAGTGTGAAGCTCACTATTCCTTCTTTCAAAAGAAGTAGTGACCCGGTGGAGTACATTGATTGGAAGTTATCTATGGAGCATATATTTGACACCAGTGACATGCCCGAAGTGAAGAAGGCCAAGTATGCAATATCTTCCTTTGAATCCTTTGCTTCTACTTGGTGGGAGTCGGTGAAGAGGAATAGAAGGAGGACGGGAATGGCTATCAAACTTACTTGGAAAGAGTTGATCCGTATGATGGATGAAAAGTACTTGACGAACCAATACCGAGTGGAACAACAAAAACGTCTCTATGAGTTGAAACAAGGTTACAAATCGGTTATGGAGTACTTCAATGAGTTTGAACAAGTCCGGATGAATCTAGACTTGGATGAGGAAGATAATGAGACGGCCATGATCCGTTTCAAAGGTGGCTTGAACCGAGACATAGCTTAACTTTTGAAGTTTCACAAGTACAATGATCACTACAAGCTATGTGAAGATGCGGTTGAAGCCGAAAAATGGCTCAAGGAGGAGAAATCCCTTCGCTACAAGAGTAGTACTACTACTCCCTTCAGCAAGCCAAAGGAGAGGAAGACTCCTACAACAAATGCCAAATTTCCAAATGCAAGTTGTGCAAGTGCTAGCAAGGATGTGAAGAAGCCTTATGAGAAGTGTACACAATACGTGGGAGGTAACTCTAAAACTCACTTGAGTAATCCTATCTCTACTTCTACTCAATGCTATAAGTGTAAGGGTTATGACCATATCTCCAAAGATTGCCCTACCCGGAAAACTATGGTTCTTGTGGGTGACTTGGTGTATAAACAAGATAGTGAACCCGAGGATGAGGAGGGAGTAGAGGGTGATGAGGAGGTTGATTATGGGGAGGTTGAAATGGAGGATGATGATGATGCCCATGCCTTCCTTGTTGTGAGGAGGAGTTTAGGAGCCATGTGTGTGGAGGATAGTGAGACCTTGCAAAGAGAGAACCTCTTCCATTCTAAATGCCGAGTCATGGGTCTCTTTTGTTCCATGATTATTGACTCGGGAAGTTGTGCCAATGTCATTAGCCAAACACTAGTTTCCCAATTGAAAATACCCACCTTAAAACACCCAAATCCTTACTGTTTATAATGGCTTAGTGAGTGTGGTGAATTGAGGGTGGTCAAATAATGCATGATAAAGTTCAAGATAGGGAACTATGTGGATGAACATATGTTCGATGTTGTGCCTATGCAAGCATGCCACCTTCTCTTTGGAAGGCCATGGCAATTCGACCGACATGTGGTTCATGATGGCCATGCTAACACCTATACGGTTAAGCATGAGGGGAAGAAGTTTGTGCTCAAACCCTTAACTCCCAAACAAGTGAGTGATGATTACAAGCGGATGAGGGAGTTAAGAGAGGCGGCAAAGGCTAATTCGGTTGTTGAGACTAGCCCTTTGTCCGAAAGCTTGGTGGCAATCCCACCATCTTCTACCGGTAGCATATGTGCCATGATGCAACCGGGCGAGATCTTGAAAGGGAATGATGGAAACAAACTACTCATATGCCTAGTGCACAAATGTATGATTCTTACCTCCGATCTTGATTTTTCTACTAACCCTTTGCCTAGTGTGTTTGAGAATGTTTTGGAGGATTTTGGGGACATGTTCCCGGATGAGATGCCGGATGGATTGCCTCCTTTGAGGGGTATTGAGCACCAAATCGACTTTGTCCCGGGATCTCAAATCCCAAACAAGCCGGCTTATAGGAGCAATCCGGAGGACACAAGAGAATTGCAAAAGCAAGTTGATGATTTGCTCACTAAGGGCTTGGTGAGGGAAAGTTTGAATCCTTGTGCCGTACCCGTGATCCTTGTTCCCAAAAAGGATGGCACTTGGAGAATGTGTGTTGATTGTCGGGCCGTGAACAAAATAACGGTAAAGTACTGTCATCCCATTCCCCGACTTGATGATATGTTAGATGAACTAAGTGGTTCATGTATTTTTAGCAAAATTGACCTTAGGTCCGGCTACCATCAAATTCGGATGAAACCCGGAGATGAATGGAATACCGCATTCAAGACCAAATTTGGTCTCTATGAATGGTTGGTGATGCCCTTTGGGCTCTCCAATGCACCTAGCACTTTCATGAGGCTAATGAACCATGTTCTAAAGCCATTCATCAACAAGTTTGTGGTCGTCTACTTTGACGATATATTGATCTATAGTAAATCAATAGACGACCATGTTGATCACCTTAGGCAAGTGCTTGAAGTGTTGAGAGCCGAAAAGCTCTATGCTAATTTTAAAAAGTGTGCCTTTGGTGTTGAGAAAGTAGTCTTTCTTGGGTTTGTTGAGAGTGCCCATGGAGTGGAAGTGGATGAGTCTAAGGTAGAGGCCATGCGTGATAGGCTTACTCCTACTACCGTGACTCAAGTGAGGAGCTTTCATGGTCTTGCTAGTTTTTATAGACGATTTGTGAAATACTTTAGCTCCATTGCCGCTCCACTCACCGAATTGGTGAAGAAGGACAAACCTTTTGTTTGGGGAGAGCCTCAAGAGAAGGCCTTCCGAGAATTGAAAAGTAGGTTGAGTACCGCCGCTCTATTGCAATTGCCCGACTTCGGAAAGGCATTTGAGGTTGAATGTGATGCCTCGGGGTGGGAATTGGTGGTGTTTTAATGCAAGATGGGAAACCCATCGCCTACTTTAGTGAGAAATTGAAGGGTGCATCTTTGAACTACTCTACGTATGACAAAGAGATGTACGCCTTAGTGAGAGCTCTTGCTCATTGGCAACACTACCTTTGGCCTAGAGAGTTTGTGATCAAGAGTGACCATGAGTCACTCAAGCATCTTAGAGGCCAAGAGAAATTGAACAAGCGTCATGCCAAGTGGGTAGAGTTCATTGAGTCTTTTCCCTATGTTATCCAATACAAGAAAGGGAAAGACAATGTTGTGGCGGATGCGCTTTCTAGGAAGTTTGCTCTTGCCACTACTCTCACCTCTAAGCTCATGGGTTTTGAGAGCATTAAGTTGATGTATGCTCATGATCCCAAGCTAAAGAGCATCCATGAAGCTCTAGAAAATGGGGAGAGAGTTGAGAAATACCAATGGCTTAAAGGCTATATCTTTAAAAATGGTAAAGTGTGCATACCCGAGTCCTCTTGGAGAGAATTGCTTGTGCAAGAAGCACATTGTGGAGAACTCATGGGTCACTTTGGTAGGGATAAAACCTTGGCCATTCTAAGGGAGCAATTCCATTGGCCTAAAATGGGGACACAAGTTGAGAGACTTTGCAACTCTTGTCTTGAGTGCAAGAGTGCTAAGTCCAAATCAAACCCCCATGGTTTGTATACCCCACTCCCCGTACCTACTAGCCCGTGGATGGATATATCAATGGACTTTGTCATGAGATTACCACGGACTAGGGGGCCATGATAGTATTTATGTTGTTGTGGATAGGTTCTCCAAAATGGCTCACTTCATTCCATGTAAAAAATGTGATGATGCACAACATGTTGCTTCTTTGTTCATTGCTAATGTTTTGAAATTGCATGGTGTGCCTCAAACCATAGTGAGTGATAAGGACACCAAGTTCCTAAGCCATTTTTGGAGGAGTTTATGGGGTGCCCTTGGCACCAAGCTCTTGTTCTCTACGTCCCACCACCCCTAAACCGATGGACAAACCGAGGTGGTGAACCGAACTTTGGGTGCTCTCCTTAGAGCCATGACCCGAGGTAAGGGCGGGACTTGGATTGATAAGCTACCTCTTATGGAGTTTGCCTACAATCGCACTTTGCATAGAATGATTGGCATGACTCCATTCGAGTGTGTTTATGGTTTTAACCCCTTGATTCCCCTTGATTTAACCCCTTTGCCAGGGAAATGGTTGTTAATTTTGAAGGTAAAGCTAGAGCCAAGGCTTTGGTGGAGCTACATGCAAAGGCGAAGAAGAACTTGGAGAAAGCTTATGCAAAGGTAGCCTCCAAGAAAAACAAGGGACGCAAGAAGGTGGAACTCAAGAAGGGTGACTATGTGTGGGTGCACTTCCGCAAAGAAAAGTTTCCAAACCTTAGGAAAAGGGAAGTTGGCACCCCGGGGAGATGGACCGTTCCAAGTGCTTTCAAAGATCAACAACAACGCCTATGTGATCGACTTACCAAGTGAGTATAATATTTCTAATACTTTCAACATTTCTGACTTGACTCCTCTTGATGTAGGAGATGATGGTGCCGAGGGTGAGGACATTGCGATTTCGAGGACGAAATCTTCCCAAGAAGGGAAGGATGATGCCGGGCAATCCGTCACGAGGAGGCCATTCACTCGGAGCCAAGCCAAGGAGGTGCAAGAGATGCATTTACACTTGGTGAGGAGAGGAATCAATGAAGAAAGCATTGGGAAGACGTTCCGGATGATCTCAGCTCTAGGCCTCACGCCTAAGGAGGAGGAGGGAGGCTCAGCACAGCTGTCGCGCCCCGCCTAGAAAACACGCTGCATGAAAGTGAAATGGTGCACAGGCGGGCCGCCCAGCTAGGCGCCCCTACCCAGGCGGCCGCCTGCCCAGGCCTCAAGCCAGGCACCCCTCCCAGACCCAGCATAAGCCAGGCGCCCCTCCCAGCTCAGGCGCCCCTCCCAGCTGCTGGATTTATGCTTGTTTTACTGTGTTTGCCCTACGTGGCTTATTTAATGAACCTTATTAGTAAGGGTACTTAAGTCATTATGCAAACTTGGGAAAAACTATAAAAACCCAAGTATAGCTTATTTTGAACACTTAGTTTATTATTGATGAATGTGAGAATTGAGCATTGCTCTTTGAGAATGAATGAAAGAACCTTTGTTTGGGACTTGTTTACATCTAGTGGATTCTAGTTGCACAACAACCCCACCCCGATCATTCTACTTGCGAGTCCCCGTTGGCTCGAGGGTAGTTGCGTAGTGTAGGTGATCCTTGACATCCACCCGGGATGTAACGAAACTAGTTCTCTGTTGCTACTTGGGTCGTGTTCGAGCCTCGTCTCGCTTTCTATCTATTTTTATCGCTTCCGTGTTTTTCCTACATCAGAACTCCTTTTGGTACCCTCAGTGGACTTGTTAGTCTGTTTTCTCTTTATGCAGTCCCAAAGTCAGAAAGATCAAGAATTTCTAAAACTCCATCATTAACCAACCATTTGATTCTATTAATAGAGATATGTCCCAATCTCTTGTGCCAAAGACTTGATGAGTTCTCATTGAAAATACATCTTTTATTGCCAATGTGTCTATCATGCCAAGTCAAGACATTGCATTCAAATGTGGGGTCTAGCTCAAATTTAAACAAATTTCCATCCAAAATTCCAAAACCAACAACTTTATTATCTTTAAAAATTTTTATTGAAGAATATTTAAAATTAAAACAATATCCAATAGCTGATAGTTTAGAAACGAAAACTAAATTTCTAGAAAATGATGGAACATAAAAAATATTTTTCAAATTTAATTGAAAACTATTTTTTCAAAATGACCCTATAGGTCCCCATGCCTTCCACATGTGAATGCATCTTGTTTCCAGAATAAATATCTTGTTCACTTCCCATCGGCTTCCTCAAAGTTAGAAAGTCCTGCATTGTTTTGGCAATGTGAATTATAAAACTAAAATCAATACACCATGTATTATCAAAAACATCAGTAAAATTAGATTCATAACATACAACGGTAAAGTTACCTTTCTTCTCGAGCCATTTCTTGTATTTCAGGCAATCTTTCTTCCAGTATCCGTCCCTTCTTTTTACAGAAACGACAATCATCTTTGTTTTTAAAATTGCCTTTGTTCTTCATAGGAACACTTTTGCCCTTCTTAACATTTCTCTTATCACGAGTTACCGGATTTACACTTTCAGGTGTCTCATGTTTAAATCTCTTTTCTTCTTGAACACACGTAATACAAAATTTCATTAATTGACCATTTATCCTTATGTGTGTTATAAGAAATCTTAAACGGACCAAATTTTGAAAGAAGGGAATTGAGAATGAAATGAACAAAAAATGTTTCAGACATGTCAATCTCAAGGGACTTGAGTTTAACAGTAATATCTCTTATCTCCATAATGTGCTTGCGCACTAAAAAACTTTTGTTAAAAGTCATACTTGAGAGCCTGTTCATAAGGGTGCTAGCAATCGGCTTATAAGATCTTACAAATTATTCATCAATAGCCTTCATGTAAGCTTTGACCTTATAGCAACTAGGAATGGAACCCCTAATGCTTTGGTTTATTTGTGATTTATGAGAATCAAACTTAGGCTATTGGATCTCTCCCACCGTTCATAATAAGCCTTGACCACTGGCGTACTTGATTCTGTGAGTTTAGGTGCTCCATCCTCACGGAGTTCCAAATTCGAGCACCCTAAAGTGAGAAGGACTTTCTTCTTTCATTCACCATAGTTATCACCGGAGAGCATTGGAATTTAAGTGTTTTTATTGAAAATAACAGTAGGGAAAGCTGTAAAAACTGCAAAACAAAGATACACATACATAAGCTATGAAGTACGAACTATCAAAATGAATCGCGTAAAACGATTCTAAGTAAAATTCTAAACCTTTATATAGGTAGAGGTTGCAACTCACGCATAGAATTTACTTTACTTTATTAGACTAGTAAACCAAATCAACAAAAAATAATTCAAAATAGGCACCTTGTTATGGGGATCGATGAAATAACTGGACTAAGCAGATATCATAATAATTATTATCACTCAACTTTATTTGATTAAATAATTTAAATTCTTTTATATCAGGTACTCAACATGTTGTGGCTATTCCTGAGTACTAAATATAAGCAAACTTGAAAATTACATCTAATAGATGTTAATCTTAGAGCCTGTTTGGCCAAGCTCCTAAAAACTGCTTATTTTCAAAAGTGCTTTTCGAAAAAGTACTTTTGGTGAAAAGCAGTTTGTGTTTGGCCAACTCATCTGAGAATCAGTTTTGTCAACAGCTGAGTAGTAATTTGTGTTTGGCCAAGCTTTTGAAAAAGTACTTTTGAGTATTAAATTACGAGTAAGGACATTTAAATATCACTTTTCATTTATTTAACTAGATGAATGGTTTTAAACATTTATTCTCAAACACTATATTTAATTTTTTTTATTTAGTAAATTTTTTCTAAAATACAGCATTCATAATTGAAATATTCTTTATCTATACCTTAAAAAAAGATATTATTTGATTAAATATTTGTAACAATAGCGATGTAGGTGTACATAGAAAAAATAGTGATTAAAAAAGTAATGTACTATTTATATATTATAATCATTAGGTTAAAATATATAGGGGTAATTAAGTATATAAGTATTTTTGGTAAGGATATTTTTAGAATCATAGAAATTAAAAACTTCTGCTTCTACTCAAAAGCACTTTTAGGGAAAAACTACTTTTTTCAACTTCTTCCCACAGCAGAAAAACAACTTATGCTGCCACTCAAAAGCACTTATTTTTTCCTAGAAGCTTGGCCAAATACCTCGATTTTTCAAAATAAGCACTTTTGACTTCCTAAAAGCTTGGCCAAACAGGCTCTTAATAATCAACTTAAATTAAATGTTGCTTAATTTCAAAGTGGGCAGACAAATCAATGAGCGCAATGCTTAAGCAGCCCGAAAAATTGTTCTTCCACTTGATCATGACGTGGGAAGACTCTTTAACCAAGATTTCATTATGATATTTTCTTTATGCATAATGATAATTTCCAGTCAAAACCAGAAACATATATAGATCTAATAATAAATTAAAGTTTAATTAAAAAACGTAATAGCAGCACACATTTAAAGTGTTCGATGAATTTTACGTATGTTGCAAATCCAGTTCATCAAGTATACTTGGAAAAAGCAATCAAAAGTTCCTTGAACTATATAAGTCAACTAAGGTTGCAATTTAGTTTTCCTAGAATACCTAATATTGCCATGTAGTAATTGAAAATTACAAAAAGAGAATAACTTTGAACCACAACTTATTGGTGTATATCAGTAAGACGAAAAGTGACTAGAGTACTCACTAGCAACACAGGATTTTCAAACTCAACCAGTAATTGTATAAGTGTCCTAAAAAACTTCAAAATCTAATTATATATTCTGTTGACTAACATGCGGATTACGAGTTTCACAATAACTATGTCAAGACAATTATACTTCAGTATCAAAAATGAAACTTTGACATCAAATCATTACTGTGACCAAACTGTTTCATAAACCTCAATAGGACACAACTTTTCATATAATTAAATCATAAATCCTACCCGCTAGGTACCAAAAACACCGAATAAGACAGCTAAAGGCAGACTCTGATATTGCATGCTGTAAATTAGACATAAGCACAGAGCCATCACAGCAGAACAATAAAAGGGAACGTACCTTCAGCCATGCTTGTCCAAGTGTTTGATGAGAATCACCACCTTTTGTTCTTGACAGAAAATATAGAAGTCTTTGTCGCACCCCACTTAAAGTAAGTTTCCGACCTAGGGTAACTCGTTTGGAGTTGATTTTGGAATCGCCACCTAATAAATTTCTTAGGCGTATTAGGTCACCTGTTAATTTCTAATTCAATTTAAATAATAACTCCGAATTGATATATTAATCAGAGATTCGAATAAGTATTCATGTTAATCTAGAATAAAGGGATTAGACACCTCTTAAGTTCCACAAATGTGGTTCCCGGTTGATTTCTATATTGGATTTTAATATATTTCTATTTTAACTACAAAAGGACAAAAGTTGAATAAAATATAAAAGAGACCACGGTGTATGAATGAAGTAAAGTAGGGATAGTTTGGAAATTCAAATTTAAAAGATAGTTATATAATGCAAAATAATCAAATAAGCAGTTTAAGTAAATTTTTTTAAAAAAACTAAATTTAAATAATAGTAATATCGTACACATAGCAATAAATTATAAGATTGTACTAATTTAAAGAATTAGCCATAGGTTTTATTATCTTATTCGGATCAGAACCCAGCTTTTACCGGAGAAGATAGTTTCAAAATCCACTATCATATACAGTTTGGGTAATTTCCATCACCCGAGGGGCTTAATTTCTTTTAAGCCCATACCTTTTTTAAGTATTTAACTAAAGCGCTTACTAATATTTTAAACGTCCTAAAGGTTTTCTAACGTCCCAACTTAAAGTCCCGAAAGCCATTGCGACAACTAATTTAAAATGTAAAACATCTAGACTCCCTAAATGTGTTAAGTGCTCCATAACTAGACCTTTAAGCGTCAAATAAAATATGGTCATGCTTTTCATATAAGTCAAGGCAATAAGCAAGTACAAATTTTAATCTTCTACTAAAAACATTTGTGCCTCCAAATAAGCTTTAAAGATCAAGTTTAAGCATCTAATACTTACTGTTAAGCTTCAACACTTCAGATTTGCAGGAGTAGGACAGTTTTCAATTGTAGTCGGTTCTAATAAAGCAAAGTGCACTGTTACCTTTCCAGATTACTGGATTTGCAGAGATAAGCCATCTTCCAGCACTGATTGCAAATTTAACCACTTTTAAAGCAAAAACGGTTAACTGTTCTAATTTCAGAAATAAACACTTTGCAAAGACAGTCTATTTTCAGTTTCAAATTTCGGTTGTAGACCTGCTATAATATCATTTCAAAAATTGCGTAAATAAGCCATTTTTAAATCTGCCGTACGATTTTAGCCCTTTTACTGATTTTCACAGAAACAGCCCCCTACTATAATACAATTTTAAAAACCTGTCATATTAACTTAGCATTTCAGACTCTAACATTGCTAACATCACTTTATATAAGCATGATGAGACCAACTCCAAGAACCAATAACTAAAGAGAAAAGGACAAAAAGAAGGCCCCTTTATAACCTGAATTTGCAGCACTTATACTACTGCATTCATGCCCTGTTTAGCAGAAACTTTGCATCTTATGATGCACATAGTATACAGGCAGGGAATCCCTAAAGAAATACATCAAATAAGGAGGTCTAGGAGAGGTAGAAGAGAAAGAAAAGAGTGCCCTGAGTGCACTATATTAAACTGAAAAAGTTCATCTTAACAATGATATCCAAACTTCAAATGGATTATATTTTGTCAAAACACCATCACCCTCGGGATTGCAGATCCCTGCAACTAAAATATTCCATCCGTCCCAAAAAGACTGTCTACCTTTCCTTTTTTGTTTGTCCCAAAATGAGTGCCTCTTTCCTTTTATGGCAACTCTTTAAATCAAAGATTTGTTTTGGTCCACAGGATTTAAAGACACTGGCCCACATTACACACACCTTTCATTTTACACCACAAGATTTAAAAGTCTTCATTTTTTTCTTAAACTCTGTGCCCAGTCAAACCCAGACAGTCTTTTTGGGACGGAGGGAGTATAAAGCAGTGGTATAGCTTTTTAAGCTATCCAAATATTAAACCAAGCAGGCTTGGCTTTAAACAACCTGCATACAAGGTTAGTAGATGGCCTAACTGGGGCCTAAACAAATCATGGTAATTCACACATAGAAAGGCAGATTCAAGGCTACAAAAGTAATGTTATCACAGTATCATCAATAAAAGCAGTTAAACCAGTAAAAGTCTCATACCTAGTATGTCTGGAATAAGCAAGAAAAGATCAGACAGCAAGAAAGTGTTTTCACAGCAGCAAAATAGACATGCTAAAGGTCTTGTTTTGGTTTTAAACCAGCAAGACAAGAAACCAAAGAGAGTGAAGGAGAGAGGTAGTAGCTTTGGTAAATGTATTTTCCAGTACATGTGAAGTGTAGGTTGTTTTGTAAACTGTGCAGAGGGGTTGATTTTGTGTAAGGGAGTGGTCTGTTGAACCCATTCTTTAAAAGGAAAAGATTTGACTTATGCAAATGATAAGGTGTAGAGAAATCTCAGTCAACCAAATATGTTCACAATCTGTCAACTTCCAAAAATAAAACTTATAATTTTGAAATTTAAATATTGACAATAAGCTTTTCCTTTTCAGTTTAAGCTAGAAATCAGGCTAGGTGAAGTGTCTATATTCATACATATAAGTATAATTTGTGCACAGTTTAAGAATCGGGACATGTTTTAAACTTTAAAATCATTGTGAATATCAGTAAAATATTTGTAAGGAAAATAGAAGATTAGGTTGTCAGTTTAACATAATTAGGGGGATATCATAGTTAACACCTTTCTATAAATAGAACTAGTCGTTTGAAATTCGAAGATGACAGTTTTTATATACTTTTATGTACTAGTAATCATAGGTATAAGCGAAGCACAATGTCAGTGTACGATAGCAAATTTCAAACGGCCAGACGCTCTGCCTGATTATGGTGCCGGGTCAGATTAGGAAACGGGTCGGATTAGGTTTAATCTGCTTTGCCTGATTCTTGAGGATTCGAACTCGATCTCGTAGCTTTTTGCCTAGTTTGTATATGATTTTGCTTGATTCTTGCTTAACATCCGTGGTATTCACTATGATTTGCATCAATCTTCTATTTCCTTTTCGGATTGGATGTGACAGCGAAGAGAGAGAGAGAGAGAGAGAGAGAGAGAGAGAGAGAGAGAGAGAGAGAGAGAGAGAGAGAGAGAGAGAGGAGACGAGCTGAACTGATGACGGCGGAGTGATGGTGGAGATGTCGATGGGTTTGGGATGGTGTATTTGAACGATTTTGAGGGAAGGGGAGAGACAGCGCGCAAAGGGTGGCAGCTGTGTGTTATTAGGGAAGGAGGGAGTAATGTTTTAGAGTTTTTAGTTTGGGGTGTGTGTATAGATGTAAATAGGGGAATTAATGTCTACTGTTGGATTGAAGAGATGAGCGGCTCAGATCATACCACGTGGGCGCGTGGAGAGTAAGTGCATAAGCTGTGTGTATGAGTGTTGGCTGATCTGTAAGGGTACAAGTCATTAGTTATGCTTTAAAAGGTTGTACCAGATGCTCGGATAGATTGTACACACGCTTAAACAAGTTGTACATGTGCCAGGATTGTGTCTTAGTGAGGTGTAAGCTTAGGTGGAGCTTATGTGGCATGCGTATGGACAAAATGTGACGACGCGGACTCGATGTAGTAGAAATAAGTTTTTGAAATTGACAAATTGGCTAGTTTTTAATTAAAATACTTATTGTCGACACCGATTTTTCCCGAATCCGGTTAGGTTCGAAACAGGACTCGACTTATTGGGACTCACGGGTAAAGACTTGGAGTCGCCACCTAATATTTTTTTTTAACTAGGCGTATTAGGGCACCTACTTTGTTTCTAGCCAATTTTAATATTAGCTTTAAAAATATTATCATGCAAACCAAATTTCTAAGTAAGGGTTCAAATTAACCCGAAAGGAAGGTGTTAGGCACCTTTCGAGTTCCACCAAATGTGGTTACCGACCGGACTAATAATTGGGATTCAATAATAAACTAAGAGAAAATAAAACAATTTCTACTATCGTATATAATTTAAATACAAATAATTGCATAAATAAATAAATATTCAATATTCGCCGTGGACTTCGTTCTTTATTCCTATGTACCTCGCAAAAAGCATAAGAATGAAGTTAGTATTATAACTAATGAAATAAAGCAAAAATAAAAAGTAGAATAAAGTAATAGTAATAATAATAAGAAAGTAATAATAATAATAATAACAACAACAATAATAGTAAAGATAATAATTAAAAAGTTAGTAGTAATAAAAATAGTAATTATAATAATAATAGTAAAAAAAGAAAAAAAAATAAAAGGAAAAAGGAAAGTTTTGAAAGTTTAGGCTCAGATTCGGGTGATGGGAGGCTAAAGATAACGTCACGGCTGCAAACACGCCGGCCGGTCGTGTTGCCATGCCAAGTACGAGTCCGGCTGCCTATCCCATTCATTTTCAACATTATATAAATGTTATCGTCATCGCCTTTTTTGTTGGTTTTTTGGGACACGTGAGGAACGGTAAATACGGGACGAGACTTGCATTGGCCTCCAAACGTCATTGGCCTTGTAATATCATTATAGTAAACGGGTCAAGATGCATAACCAAATGCTCCAACAAAGTGACGGGTCAAACCGTAATTTTAGTATCTGCAAAATTAAGCAGCAAAACCAACAGATCAAGTGTAAATGGGGTCAACACAGTCAAAAATATGTATAGCAAAAAAATGAAACAGAGGAACGGGAACATTGTTGGAAATAAAGAAACGGAGTTGCAAACGAAACGGGAGGCGGAGGAGCTACGACCTCAGCGTCGCTGCTACTTCACCGCCCTTTTATACTCAGTTCAGTAGCTGCTTAAAGAGATTGGGGACCCCAGCAATGGTAATGACACCGATTCAAACAGTCAAGATTCATAGTCACTTGTTCAAGCCAAACAAAAGAAAGCAATCGACACCCATGGTCAAACAAATTCCGGTGGGACAACGGTGACGACGAATCCGAACAGCGGTGAAATAGGAGGAGGAGCGACACCGATTGACGGTGTCACTACCACTCCGCCTCTTTCTTTATTTCCAGTTTCGAAAAACGGGTAAACGAAATCAGAGGAACCAAACAAAGTTATCGATAATGGTGTTTTTCCGATCAAAGTCACAGCGGCGATGGGGTTCTACCACCAACCCATTTCTCCAATCCATGTTCTCGATCTGTTTGTGTATTGCTCCGATCTGCGTATTGTAGCGTGTGGATGTTCAATCTGTATAAAATAGTGAGATCAAGAGAGGTGATGGTGAAGCCCCTCTGTTTCTGATCTGCTTTTGTGTGTGCGTGTGCGTGTGAGTATTGTAGAAGATGAGGGATAATGATGTGTGACAAAGAGAGGAAAGAATAGGCGTCCTCTGTGCTCCCAAGAGTATGAGGGACGGATTACTATATAAGCTAATTGACAGAGAAAGAACCGTTGGTTAATTGTGGAGTGAATTTTGGGATTGGGAAATTTGAGGAGATGATTTTGGGGGATATGAACGTTGGATAAGGGGGATAATTTAGGGGGTCTGATTTGGGAAATTGGGTGATTAGTTGATCAAGGAGGGGAGAGATTAGGGGATAATAGAAAATAATTAGGCATATCAAATTAAGTATCTAAAAATGTATTTGGCCTGACTTTATGTCTAGGTTTAACTTTGAAAAGGATCTGAATTTCAAAAGAATATGGCAAAAGAAATAGTCTAGGTATTTTAATTAGACCAATATTTAATTTTAAAGGTGCAGGGTGAGTAAAAATACAAATATACGTATTACATAAAAAATAAATAAACAACGCACATAACAAATAATTAATTTAATTAAATATAAATGGACACATATATGAGATGAGTGTTAAGAAATTCAATTAAATGCACAAATAGCCATGGTCTGACATGTATTTAACAAATAGCCTAAATAATGCGATTGAATGATACAACCACAACTGAATATATAAGGTATAAATGTGAGATAACATACGTAAATATATGTTTCTAATTCACATCTCGTTCAAACAGTTAACTTGCACCTTTTAAGTTAAATTATAGCCAATTATGAAAAGGAGGGACAAAATGAGGTGTCAAGAGTGAACTTGTCCAAGTATGCGAAGTTCAAATTTATGTATGTTTTGCCTCTGGCGAGATAAATGATTGAAGAATAAAGCAGAGGCACTATCGAAGACGAGATATTGTCAATAGATCGAGCGTGGGAAAAGAGCTTGTAATCATCCTAGTTATGAAGATGTGGTGCACGACACACCCATAAAGAGGAGTTTACACGGACATTGTTTCCACTTCATCTCGATAAATGGGTGGGTCATCTTACCTTCAATATTGCCTTGACTGAACTGAGATACATTTGAAGAACGAGCTTTATAAGTGCGCACGATTCAAACAGATGGGTACGATTAAGCATGAGAACATGCATGATAGACACAGATAGGCTTGAATAGGAAGGAATACAAAACTGATGTCCAATCGGCAAGGAAAGATTAGGTAGATCACTTGTGAGTGGGGGAACTTTAGCTCTGAGAGCTTTGGAACTCGACAAAAATAAATAGTTTGCGGGTATAGCGAAAGTATTGTATGTGAAATTAAGCTTCTTGAATAGAGCTCCAGAATGGTGCATAGTATGTATTTGACATTTTGGTGTTGCAAAATTTCGTGTGGGGTAGTGATTTTTTGGGGAGTGAGTGTAAGGGTATGTGGAATGGAGCAGGGGTTCATCAAGAGATCGGGGGGTACTCTGCAGCAAAATCAGGATAAATGCAAATAAAGATAAAAGTAAAGATAAAGTAAACTTCCCTGTTGAGTTGATCTTTCCTTTGTCATGTAGTTGTCTAGTCTCTTCATTTAGGTGCGTCTTGTCTAGAGATAATTGATTGTCGCACCGGGCTGTATACCTTGGAACACTGTCGCGCTGTTTCCTGCAATATAGGGTGAGCTTTTGCAGATAATATTTGTAAATGTAAAATAGACTTTCCTGTCATTTTGAGTGTCAACCGTCAATGTGTTGTTGTCTCTCGTTATGAGATATTTGCATATTATAAGTGCCTCTCGTCAGGGGATATTTGTCTGCTCGTCAGGAGCTATTTGTCTGCTCATTAGGAGCTATTTGCCTGCTCGTCGGGAGCTATTTGCCTGATCATCAGGAGCGAGCTATATGCCTGCTCGTCAAGAGCTATTTGTCTGCTCTTCAGGAGCTATATGCCTGCTCGTCGCGAGCTATTTGCCTGCCGTCATGAGCTATTTGTCTGCTCGTCGGGAGCTATATGCCTGCTCGTCAAGAGCTATATGCCTGCTCGTCAGGAACTACTAAGTGCCTCTCGTCATGAGATATTTGTCTGCTCGTCAGGAGCTACTAAGTGCCTCTCGTCATGAGATATTTGTCTGCTCGTCAGGAGCTACTAAGTGCCTCTCGTCAGGAGATAATTGTCTACTCGTCAGGAGCTACTAAGTGCCTCTCGTCATGAGATATTTGTCTGCTTGTCATGAGATATTTGTCTGCTCGTCAGGAGCTAACTGTCTGTCGCACCGGGCTGTGTACCATACGAGCAAAAAGTAAAATGCTAAAATAAAATGACATTATCATGTCTACAATATTTCTTAGAAGGTCGTTATGTTTCATCTTTCGTAATGCCTGCACTCAAAGAAAAATTTTGTGAATTGCGGGGGAGAGGTTTGATTTGTGCATTTTTCATCTATTCTGTGCCTTCCTCCTGTAGTGCCTTTCTTTCAAGAATGTTGGGCCTTGGTCAAACTTTCTTCAGTGAATTCCCAGTTTCTGTAATTCATCTTTCTTGAAATTTTTGAGGGGATTTCAAAAATTTCTGCCCCAGTTTCAGCTTGCGTCTTTTGGAAATTTTTGAGGGGATCCTAAAGAATTTAGCCCCAGTTTATTGCCTTTGATAGATCATCATATCATGGTAGTGCCTACAAAATAAATAAAAAATACGTGTGTATGTCCAATTCTAAGGCGGACGAGCCTATTGTAGTGGTGCCTGCAAAACAAAATATTATGAGTTTGTCCTATTTTAAGCCGGACAGAGCTGATCGTCATATTTTAAGCCTGACATGGCTAGCCATCATATTCTAAGCCTGACGAGGCTGGTCGTCATATTCTAAGCCTGACGGGGCTAGTCGTCATATTCTAAGCTTGACGTGGCTGATCGTCATATTTTAAGCCTGACGAGGCTAGTCGTCATATTCTAAGCCAGACGGGGCTAGTCGTCATATTCTAAGCCTGCGTGGCTGAAGCGTTATCATGTCCGTTGTGACTGCCTGCGAATCTTGTGTTTGTGCTGAAAGATCTGTTGCCAAAGAAAGATTCATTAGTCGAAACAAAGTGGTTGCGTTGCATTGAACACCAATGTATTGGCTTGAATCTGTATTCGTCTTTTTTGGTGTAACATTGGGTATCTGGATGACTCTGATTATGTGAGTATTTGCATATCTAGACTGAGATTTGGTGTTTGGATTTTGCCGGATTTGGAGGTTGTCCAAAATTGTATTTGTCTTGGGTTGTGCTGGGTATTTTGCGGTGTCGTGGTATTGAATGTTTGAGTGTAGATCTTGTTGGATCGAATTTTGGAATGGGTATCCATGGAGTAGTTTGTCTGGTGGTTGCAATGTCATTCGACTGAGCTAAAGAAACAGAGGCGTGAGGTTTTGTCTTTTGGTACGTCTATGATTGGGTTGAGCCTGATAGGGTTGTACTTGAAAGTCTTGACAGAGGGAGGTTATCGTTTAAGCTGAGTGTAGTGCGAGGTTGTGAATTTTGCCAGTTTCGGTTGTATAGTGATTGGATTTGTTTCTTGTGACTCTTGTGGGAGTATAATGTAGGTTGTACGGTATTGGGATTGTCCGAATACTCTTGGTGCTATATGCTGATGGTTCAAAGGACTTTGTTGTAGGAGAAACGTTTTCAGTTCGGCTTGCCATTTTGGCTTTTTCAAATGCAGATTCTTGACCGATTTCAGTGTTCAAGTGCAAGGCAACCTTAACAAAGAGGTGAAATGCACAAAATAGTGTGGGCATGATAGTAACGACTTGAAGCAAAAATGACACATGAGCTTAAGGGAAAGCGTAGATCGTGGATGACAGATTAACACTTGAATTTGGAGATTATGACAAATTGTATAGAGATTCCAAAAGATTGCTTGAGTGCTTTATGTAGCTGTCAAGACGAGGCTTTTTGTTAAATGACCGATGCTTGCTTGAGCAGAAGATGGGTCTGGTTAGATCTAAATCAAAAGTTGACAAAGATAGGGTGTATATATATGACTGAAACGGGGGTTGGCTTTTGTCGAACACCAAGAACTTAGTGTATTTGTCATCCTTTCTTGTAAATCTATGTGCCATGATGCCCGGGTTTCTTTGAGAGAGATACTCAATGTCTTTCATACTTGTCAACCCACTGCTGCAATTCAATCTTTGCCTCAACTTTGCTCGTCAGGTAGATTTTTTTGCCAAGAGACCGATCCCGGTGTATCATGTATATTCTTAGATTGGTGCTTCCGTCAAGACCGTTTTAGAGGTCGACCATATTGTATTCCTTACTCAATGTAGTTGTTGTCATGAAAATTTATTCCAATAAAGCTTTTGACCAAAATCGCTCCAATATACCTGTCTGCCCCTGTTTTTGTATCAAATTAATTCATGGTCTTGTAAGTGTTTCAAATAGCTTCATCTTGAGTTTATCATCTCGTTCCACACTTGCTAGTTGGTAGGGATATACTTTCAATACTCAAAAAGAGTTTCTAGCTCCATCATATAATGGAATCTTTGTCACTGCGCCTTTGCATTCTTTTCCAAATTGAACCAGCCTGCTAATTTTGGTTGTTATGGATAACCTTTCTATCATCAAATGGGTTCCGGTCATATCTCACTTCCTTATTGCCTCGTGATAACCCCTTGAACATCTTTTTGGCCATGAATAGGTGTAAGTTTGGAAATAATTTTGGATTGCCTTAAATGTATTACAATATGGACTAGACCAAAAAAAATGATTCTCAGACATTGTGTCAAAACAAAGTATTTTGGTAAGTCATGTGTGCCTTTGAGTTTGACCAACAAAATCTCTTGCCCTTTCAATTTTTCGCTTTGTGTGTATAGTGCCTGATATTACAAACTTTTCTTGTTTTGAAAAAATCCCTGATAAGTGCACTTTGCTTAACCAAATCTCCTGCCTTGGTATTCAACTTAAGCCAACCTTTTGGATAATAGTTTTTTTCTGAGTTCGTAAGGGATAGGGAATTGTGAAGACATGCAAAAGATTTCAGATATCAGGATTTAGACATAGAGTAGGGAGATGGGGTGCCTTGGTAGGAGATTGGATTTGGAAAGGGATTGACTTAGGTAGAAAGAGACCTAGAGCAACCAAGCAATTTCACGCAATAAACACATATCAAATAAGAAATACATTCTATAATATAAAGGACCGTTTTACGCACGATGATTTGAAAAGTGCTTTGTGCCACATGTATCGCCTCATTTGCTAACAATGCAGAGAGCCTAAAAGAGAAATATTGCTTTATTGGTACAGTGTAAGAGAAGGAAAAGACAAAACATTGCTGGGAGGTTAAATCACAGCCAGTTGAACATCTTTCATGTTGATCCATCCCTAGAAGATTCATCTTCTTCCTTTTCGGATGACTCTTCGCTAGACGAACTTGCCTCTGACGGGACTCCTTGAAAGATGATGTTGTCTGCGTCAGTTAAGAGCCAGGATATGTCGAATGTGAAGGTTTTCAACATTTCCTAAGCCTTCCTTCCTTTCTCCTCTATTCCTTTGTCAGCCAAAGAGTTCATCCCTTCGCTAACCTATACACCGATAGACTCTATGCGTTTTGTCAGGAGTTCTGCTTTATTGTACCATTTGTCTTTTTCTTTGGTCTTTTGCTTCGACCAAACTTTGTTTCTTTGCTATTTTCTCTTGTGCCGTTGCCAGTTGTTTACATAGCCTCTTGTACTCGATTTCCAACTCCTCAACATTTCTTTTCCTCTTTGTCGTTGCTCTTGGTTGAACTGCCTTTGCTATGTCTTTCCTGAGCCAGTCTGGGTAATCTTCATCACAGCCTACATCAAACTTGTCTCGTCCAATAGTCTCAAATTCCATTCGGTGCCTTGCTTTCCAAAGTTCTAATATCTTGTCTTTGAATGGTATCACTCCTCCGAAAATATCTGCTTTAAAACTTCCGACGTCCGTAATTTGGGGTACAATCTACTTTCTCTCTGCTTGTCTAAGTGCCCTTAAAGGAGTGTATGGATAAACTCCTCTAAAGCCCACTAAGATGAGAAACAAGTCTCTTTCGGATCGTGTGATTACTGTTGTGCTAGGAAAGTAATCAAACATCCATTGTATGTTTTCAGATGTCAACTGAGAGAACCTATGGTGCCAGCCTTTGGCAGTCCTTGGCTGGTCCCACTTTTCAAGAGCACTGTCCATACATGTGGTATGTTTTAAGATGTAGTTTTCTCTTGGTATGGAGTGGAAGCCTTGGTCTGTGTTGTTGACCTTGTGCAAATGCTCCATCAACCAAATTTGTAGAAGCAAATTGCAACCTTCGAAAAAGCTAGCGCCCTTCTTGCATCTTTCTAAAGCTCGATACATTTCTGCAACAATCATCGGTACCAAAGTGTATTTCTTGCTGAAGTCCTTGAGTAAGGCATCGGCAATTGATACCATGCAAATATCAACTCGTCCTTTGTGTTCTGGAAATACGACAGTTCCTAAAAAGCTGGTGACAAACGCAAGTACCCTCCGCTCTTGCCAATCTGCCTGGTTAATATTGAAATAGTCTTCGGCTTCTTGTGCTTCTCCATACCCAAATTTGATGTATAGGGAAGTTAGAGAAATTCCCGATTGTCGTATACTGTCTGTGCATAATTCGGGCTTAAACCCTACCATTTTGAAGAACTCCTCGGCTGTAGTGTTCTCAGGCATCAAGACTTCTTCACTTTCAAATGGAAATTGAGTTAACCCGCCTATTTCCTCCAGTAGTGGTGTCAACTCTACACTCCCAAAATGGAAAATCACTCGTTCCGCATCCCAATAGTGTACTGCTGCTTCTACTATCCCTTTTAGTGCAGTGTGCTCCATTAGTGAAACTAGGTTCCCCAACACCACTTTAACTCGGTCTTGTTGATCTATGCTTAGGTTTCCCCACCAATCTCTTAGAACCTGAGGGACTTCAACGACCATGTCAAATGTTCTAGTGGCCATGATCTTTTGGAAAAGATGAAGGAAGGAGAAAAAAAGGGAAGGAAGATGCCTAAATTTTGGTTGTAAGCAAACGATTAACGTGTGGCACGAGCTTTTGAAAACAATGCAGTATGAAATATGAAGAGAAGTGTCGTTATGGATTGAGAATCTTTTAGACATTTTGGACGAAAGTTGCTAATGGACTTTTGACAAACCACGGATGACCAGTCTTTATATAATGCCTAAAGGATAAATGCGCATTATGTGTCATCCTGTCTATCAAGCAGTTATTTCTGCTTCAAATTGGGCCTTTAATGCCTTTTCGATTACCTTTTGTGCATTTGAATACCATTGAATACAGAATGATTTTAACCGCTTAGGAATAAACGGTCGTTATTGATTCAATTTGGGCTTTGATACCATTTCGGTTACCTTTTGTGCCTTTGAATGACATTGAATGCAGAATAATTTTTAATTAACGGTCCATATTTGCACGTTCAATCCTTTAAGTATATGCTAATAAATCATGTTTAACGCTCGTTGGGGGTCAAAACTCGTTCGGATTGTTTTAACGTGTTGGCCTATAGGACCTGAGAACAAGTCGACTAATGACATGTCATGATGCATGATTCCTAACGCCGCTACTAAAGAATTGAGTTAGCTAGACCGGATTTTATTATCCTCTCTTGCGGACGGCTCAGGAGCGGGAACGTTTCGGACCAAATAGATTCCAAGTCATTCCCCCTAAAGGAATTTTTGTGAGGGAAGAAGTGGTCGCAACCACCGTATTTTAATGCACAATTTAGAAATTTGTCAGGAGTGGCGGAGGGTATGCGTGATATGCAAAAGTTTAAAAATGCACAAGTTTTTGAAAGAAATGCATATGTTTTGTAAAATGATGCACCCATATTGAAGTATTTCGTAAAATGATTTTAGAAGGATAAGAATAAAATAAACGCGTTAGTTTCGAAAGATAGGATTAATATAAACTAGACAATATTAAAAATCACGAACAAGAAAAGATATACATATTGAAATATTTTACCAATTTTTAAAAGAGGGACAGACAAATCAAACAAGTTAATTTTGAAAAGTCGGCTAATAGAGTTGGTCGATATATTTTCAAAAATGCGAAAAGAATTATGAAGTGAAACCTGTTTTAAGAAAAAGATTTGGAAAATTTATGGAAATAGTGCGCATATCGAAATATTTTAAAAAATAAATTTTAGAAGGGAGAAACAAACAAGTTAATTCTGGAAAATAGGTTGAAATTTTCGACAAAGGCAAAAGAATTATGAAGTGAAACTGTTTCAAAGAAAAAGATTTAGAAGATTCGAAAATAACTGAAGTTTAGGACATGTTGTGTTATCCTAAAAGAACCTTCTAAGAGTGGGTTAGTCTAGACAAGGATATAGTTCCTCCGGCGGACAACCAAAGGGTGGGGTCGTTTGAAGGGGTTGGTTGTACCACAGATCAATTATACTCCAAACGTCCCTCCTAAAGGGTTTTTTGAGAGTGAAACGGCCGTGAGATCCACGTAACTGTTTATAGTGTGTGCAAGTATAAACTTTCCAGAAGTGGAGGAAGTGTAATAATTACAAATAATAAATTAAAAGAAAACATTAATGAAATTGATAACTAAACTTCAAACCTGCAAAAAGAAAAGAAAGAAAATGAATTTTGAGAAATAATGAAAAAAGAAAATAAATGCAAAGAATTCCAATTAAAAGTCCATTATGGTTTGAACCTTGATATCCCCAGCGGAGTCGCCATTCTGTCGACACTGATTTTTTCCGAATCCGGTTAGGTTCGAAACAGGACTCGACTTATTGGGACTCACGGGTAAAGACTTGGAGTCGCCACCTAACATTTTTTTAAACTAGGCGTATTAGGGAGCCTACTTTGTTTCTAGCCAATTTTAATATTAGCTTTAAAAAGATTATCATGCAAACCAAATTTCTAAGTAAGGGTTCAAATTAACCCGAAAGGAAGGTGTTAGGCACCTTTCGAGTTCCACCAAATGTGGTTGCCGACCGGACTAATAATTGGGATTCAATAATAAACTAAGAGAAAATAAAACAATTTCTACTGTCATATATAATCTAAATACAAATAATTGCATAAATAAATAAATATTCAATATTCACCGTGGACTTCGTTCTTTATAGGAATGTACCTCGCAAAAAGCATAAGAATGAAGTTAGTATTATAACTAATAAAATAAAACAAAAATAAAAGTAGAATAAAGTAATAATAATAAGAAAGTAATAATAACAATAATAATAAAGATAATAATTAAAATGTTAGTAGTAATAAAAATAGTAATTATAACAATAATAGTAATAAAAGGAAAAAAATAAAAGGAAAAAGGGAATTTTTGAAAGTTTAGGCTCAGATTCAGGTGAGGGGAGGCTAAAGATAACGTCACGGCTGCAAACACGCCGGCCGGTCGTGTTGCCATGCCAAGTGCGAGTCCGGCTGCCTATCCCATTCATTTTCAACATTGTATAAATGTTATCGTCATCGCCTTTTTTGTTGGTTCTTTGGGACACGTAAGGAACGGTAAATACGGGAAGAGACTTGCATTGGCCTCCAAACGTCATTGGCCTTGTAATATCATTATAGTAAATGGGTCAAGATGCACAAACCAAATGCTCCAACAAAAGTGATGGGTCAAACCGTAATTTTAGTATCTGCAAAATTAAGCAGCAAAACCAACAGATCAAGTGTAAATGGGATCAACACAGTAAAAAATATGTATAGCAAAAGAAAATGAAACAGAGGAACGGGAACATTGTTGGAAACAAAGAAACGGAGTTGCAAACGAAACGGGAGGTGGAGGAGCGACGGCCTCAGCGTCGCTGCTACTTTACCGCCCTTTTATACTCAGTTCAGTAGCTGCTTAAAGAGATTGGGGACCCCAGCAATGGTAATGATACCGATTCAAACAGTCAAGATTCACAGTCACTTGTTCAAGCCAAACAAAAGAAAGCAATCGACACCCATGGTCAAACAAATTTCGGTGGGACAACGGTGACGACGAATCCGAACAGCGGTGAAATAGGAGGAGGAGCGACACCGATTGACGGCGTCACTACCACTCCGCCTCTTTCTTTATTTCCAGTAACGGGTAAATGAAATCAGAGGAACCAAACAAAGTTATGGAACATGGTGTTTTTCCGATCAAAGTCACAGCGACGATGGGGTTCTACCACCAACCCTTTTCTCCAATCCCTGTTCCCGACCTGTTTGTGTATTGCTCCGATCTGCGTATTGTAGCGTGTGGATGTTCAATCTGTATAAAATAGTGAGATCAAGACAGCGTGATGGTGAAGCCCCTCTGTTTCTGATCTGCTTTTGTGTGTGTGCGCGTGTGAGTATTGTAGAAGATGAGGGATAATGATGTGTGACAGAGAGAGGAAAGAATAGGCGTCCTCTGTGCTCCCTAGAGTGTGAGGGATGGATTACTATATAAGCTAATTGACAGAGAAAGAACCATTGGTTAACTGTGGAGTGAATTTTGGGATTGGGAGATTTGAGGAGATGATTTTGGGGGATATGAACGTTGGATAAGGGGGATTATTTAGGGGGTCTGATTTGAGAAATTGGGTGATTAGTCAATCAAGGAGGGGAGAGATTAGGGGATAATAGAAAATAATTAGGCATATCATATTAAGTACCCAAAAATGTATTTGGCCTAACTTTATGTCTAGGTTTAACTTTGAAAAGGATCTGAATTTCAAAAGAATGTGGCAAAAGAAGTAGTCTAGGTATTTCAGTATCTAACTTTAAAGGTGTAGAGTGAGTAAAAATACAAATATACGTATTACATAAAAAATAAATAAAAAACGCACATATGAACAAATAATTAATGTCAAATTAATTTAATTAAATATAAATGGACATATATTAGATGAGTGTTTAGAAATTCAATTAAATGTACAAATAGCCATGATCTGATATGTATTTAACAAATAGCCTAAATAATGTGATTGTATGATACAGCCACAACTGAATATATAAGGTATAAATGTGAGATAACATACGTAAATATATGTTTCTAATTCACATCTCGTTCAAACAGTTAACTTGCACCTTTTAAGTTAAATTATAGCCAATTATGAAAAGGAGGGACAAAATTAGGTGTCAACACTTATAAATATAAATAATTAGTATAAAAATAAAAAAATTATAAATAATTAGAAATAAATATATTTAATCATAATTAAATATATATGAACTCAAATATATTATTTATTAAATATAAATAGTCACAGATAATCGTTAAATAATATCGTAATGCGTTAAATTACACGAATAGCATACATATTTTAGAAAACAACCTAAATGAATGTAATTACGTAATATAGTCAAAATTAAGTAAGTATTATGTATAGAGGATTAATAATAGTATTACGCACATAAATGCAGGTTATCTAATGCTATTTTATTTAAAAAAATAAAATTACGTATTTTAATTAAATATAGCCAAATTGCGAAAATGGAAGGGACAAAATTGGGTGTCAATAGTCTTCCACCCTATGCCTAGCAGGATGCCAGACTGATGGTGTCACAGACATATTTATAAATAGGTTAGGGACTCCTCGGTAAAAACTTTAACCCTAGGGACTACTTAATAAAATAAAGTTACCCTATGGACTCACATTAAATATTTTCTTCCATCAAGGAAACTTCTAGATTTGCATAACC
The DNA here is from genome assembly GCA_029990575.1 of Petunia axillaris subsp. axillaris. NCBI lineage: Eukaryota > Viridiplantae > Streptophyta > Magnoliopsida > Solanales > Solanaceae > Petunia > Petunia axillaris. Next base: position 869,148 of record JARKNS010000001.1, on the reverse strand, counting down.
ATTTATAATTAAATTGATTAATTACTGACTTGGGAGACAAGGTAAATATATTGACTTACCTAATATGTAGCGTCACATTAAAGTCTCTAATAAAAAGACATAAATTCTAACATTCTCCCACTTGGCCCACATATTATAATCAAATAATTCATACGCTCTATAAGCCCCAACCACTCATTAGACATGTTCCTAATTAGGTTTTATTTTGTGTAACCGCCTCTTGTAATAGGCACAAGGCCTACAAAGTTAGTATTTAACCTTAATAGTGATTGAGGTAAACCTAAGCCTGTAAATACTTCTCCCTCATAGTAATTGATGATCGAGATTTAATTTCGATTCCTCTATTATTCAAGGAATACAACTCATATTTTCTTTGTTCTTTGTAATTACTGTATTGCTTGTGACCACCCATAATTTATTTCTTTAACCCAGTGAGCAAATTTTAGGCATAAAGAGTTTGGTGCCACCATGAGGCTCACGCAATTATTTATTTTTACGAATAAAACACACTAATCATGTTGAAAGACACCGATAGACTCCCATAAAATACTGCTCAGGCACTCAACGTCGAATCGAAATATCCCAGCGAAGAAAACACACTAATCAATTTAGAATTCAATGATGGCAGCTGAAGTGTTAGTCAAGAATCTAGAGGAAGTTTTCGCCAAGTCAGCCCCAAGCCTAGAATTCCCTTGCGGATCGAGGCCCTCAGGGAATACCCCGGCCTCAGTAGCCCCACGGTGGGTTGACTTGGAAACGACTCCAAGAAGCTCCGATGCAATCAATGTCCCAGCATCTGCGAAATCCTTTCTAATACAGGCCCTACATTAGAGTTAAGAGAAACCAAAGAGTGAATGAGTTAAATACTGGGCGCCTTACCCATAGTAATGAAAGTCGATGAGGAAAATTTCTCAGAATAACCCTTTAAGGCAAGTGCCACGCTGCTCAAAGTCCCAAAAACCTTTCGTCTATCGGAAGCACCAAAGTATGATGGCACCACTGATCCCAAGGATCACTTAGCTGCCTACATCAATGCAGTCAAGTAAAATGACATGACCATGGAAGAAGTTCAATCAGCCAGTAAAGAAATTCAGTTCTACCTTGTTCAAAGGGGCCCTAACATGGTACATTCAGCTACCTCTGGGGTCGAAAAATCCTTTGCCCAGATGCAGGACCAGTTCAAGTAGGCGTATTCCGGTGCCCAAAAATGTAAGAAGAGGATGTAAGATATCTTCGAGATCCAACAACAGGGTGGAGAATTTCTAAATGACTACCTCGAAAGATTCCAAAAGGAGCGGATGACACTTCCACCAGTACCGAACATCATAGAACCGGTGGCTTCTGCCAAAATCTTGAACCCCCGAGGTTCGGTCGCCACACGAGAGTTTTAGAAGAGCTTATATGAACATCCAACGAAAATCTTTGATGCGCTGCACCAGCAATACAGTCATAAGCTTAGAATTGAGTTAGACATGACTAGGAAATGAAGAAAGGAGTAACAAAAGCCGAATGGCGTAGCCCCTCGGGTGAAGAAGAAGCATATGGCCGTAGGACGAAGGTAGAACAAAAAATCGTTCAAATCCCTCGAGATCTTCTGACAGGCGAGGTAGTGCCCAAGGACCGATCTCTTAGGAAAAATGCATAAAGCCACGAAGGTTCACAGATTTTGGACTACAAGTGAATGCAGTCGACTTGGTAATGAATCACTTTGGATGATTGGGTTTATGAGTGCACTAGCCCTTGGATATAAAGAATAATTTGGGAATAGACTCCTCAACCTATTGTGAGTTCCACCGGGGCAACTATCATGACACCATTAATTGTAAAGCTCTTATGCACGAGGTAGTTCACCTACTAAACGAAGGACACCTCAAATAACTACTAACTGATTAAGGAAGACATTCCCATGCATTGGGCCAGAGGGCAAGCGAGCTGTTAATACGATATTCAGCGGACCCTTGGATAAAGGCCGATACTAGGGCCGTTATTAGTTGCGAGGACCGTGAAGAATGAAGTAAGAGGCCACGTAGCAATGCAATTGAATTCAACAAGGATGAAGAGAAAGTCTTAGTCTTGGGCATCATGATGCTTTAGTTGTAACCCTTATAGTAGTCGACACACAGTTGAAGCGAGTGCTCGTAGACCCCGAAAGCTCTGTCAAATAATTTGATGGGAGGCAGTTCATGATATGAAGTTATTGTACCAGATAGTCCCGATCCCATACACGTTGACTAGCTTCAAACACTCGAGTGAATGATTAGTAGGAGAAATAGTCTTGTCGGTCTTCGTACCGGGATTATCTAAGTTGAGGCACTTCCAGGTGATGATGTACGATCTTTTATATAACATCATCATGTGGAGACCCTGGATATATGAGATAAGAATGGAACCTTCGAACTTCATCTAGTGCTTAAGTATTCGACTCCGTAGGGAGTACAGAACATCTAGGGGGAGCAAAAAGTTGTCCAGGACTTGTTATATGTCAGTTGTCTCACGAGCAACAAGAAAGGAGATGGAGAATCGTCAAAAGTTACTGGGACCACTTCTAGTGGCATTTATTTCTATCAAACTAGAAGAGCTCAGAGCAGAGGATCCCCAGGAAGCATCTATGGTTATTTACACCCGCTCATCATTGGTGAAAGAACACCAGAGTAGTAGTTCTACATAGGATCAAAGTTAAAGGTTGAGGCCCGAGTAGAGTTTTCCAGCCTCCTCCGTTCCCGGGCGAACCCTCTTGCCTGGATGCAAACTGACATGCAGTGAATATCCTCCTAGGTAATCACATATAAGCTCAACGTAGATCCTACATTCAATGCCGTAAAGTAGATGAAGCGACCGATTCAATTGAGAGAAAGGGCAAGCAGTTCACGAGGAAGTCAAGAAATTGCTGCACAACAGGTCTATACGAGAATTCTACTACCCAGATTGGCTCTCAAACATGGTGGTCATCCCAAAAAGGTAAATGGAAAATGTGTATGGATTTCACCAACCTAAACAAAGTATGTCTGAAGGACTCATTCCCATTGCGAACATTGACCAGCTCCTTGGTTCCATGATGGGGAGCAAAGCTTTAAGTTTCTTGGAAACATACTCATGGTACAACCAAATCCTCATGAATCTGGATGATCAAGAGGATACATCTTTCATTAAAGATTGGGGGACTTATTACTTTCGGGTGATGTCGTTCAAATTGAAGAACGCAAGAGCCACTTACCAATATCTGGTTAACCTGATGTTCAAGGATCAGATTTGGAGGACAATAGAGGTATACATTGACGACATGTTAGTAAAGTTAGAATTTGCAAAAGATCATATTAAGCATCTGGAAATAACACTCTACATATTAGACAAGTTCGGTATGAAACTTAATCCTGAGAAGACGAGCCCTCATGTGATGATGGAACTCGAAGAAATCCAGCAGCACAAATGCTTTCCAGCCAATAGATGTTGAAGCAAATCTCCACGCCCAACAGAGAACTTATCGAAGAGGAGAAGGTTGAAGTTGTAGGGCCTGTGTGATGGATGGAGTTCCTCTCTAAACAGAACTCCACCAACGACCGAGGAGATGTTAAAATTGCTACAGGCACACGACGACCGGGAGAGGTGACAACCCCGAGCTGCAGACAGACATAGAGGTTAAGGCCTCTATGACCCAACAACAGTAGGAAGAACGGAACAAGGCAGTAGGTCATGGCCCATTCAGTGTCAGAGGTACTTCTAAGGTTCTAGATCTAACCCAGAGCAGAAGCTTCATGACGGCCATAAAGATCAGGTAAATCTGTTCTGCATAACATGAAGAATATCACAACAACCGCCGCGTTAAAAAATAAGTACGATATGATTAGCACACATTCTATAAAGAAAACATTCTGAAAAAGATAGAGGACACGGATCAAAGACAGTCATCTATCGAAGAAAGAGAGAAAAGGCCAATGTTTGGTAAAAGAAAAGTATATTTCAGAGGAATAAGATACATTCAAGAGTAGTGAAGTGATTAAGCAAGAGCTGCAAGGAGGCCCTTTATATAGAAAGGTAGAAGATAAGAAGAGATGTGAAACGGTCAAGGAGCAGTTATGACTACAGATACGAAAGGAGTCGGCACAGTAATGGCAAGAAGAATAACACCCATTGGGAAGATACACATGACAGATAGAGCCAATCAGGCATAAGCATGTGGAGAGAAGGACGAAGCGTCTGCTTCAGTAGAAGCAATTTGAGAATTTAGGAGATCAACATAGTATATTATCTTTTTATTTCACACTTCTTTGCACTTTCTGACTGCTTATGGAAGCACTTAGCATGTGGGGGGACTGACTGTGTGGATAAAAATACATAAACTACAATTACGGGGATAAGAGTCTAGCTGATGAAGGTTAAACTTGCTCTACAAGCTAACGTGTATTTACGCCCGCTCCATAAGAGACGACTGCTCATCTTGCACGGGCATAGAACTGAAGGACATATCCAGCCGACTTGAGAGTATCTATTAGTCTCCTAGTTAGGTTTTACTTTGTATAACCGCCTCAATTGTAACAGATCCAACGCTTACAAAGTTAATATTTTACCATAATAATGATTTGGGTAAACCTAAGCCTATAATACCCCATCTCCCTCATTGTAATTGATGATCGAGATTCAACTACTTCTATTATTCAACGAATACAACTCCTATTTTCTTACTTTATTTTCTTTATTTGTTGTAATTGCTTTATTGGTTGTGATCTCCTATAAATTTTTATCTGTTTAAACTAGCGAGCAAGTTTTAGGCATAAACACATATGTTCTCATCTCTATAAAAACAAAGTGCTTAGGATTTTTATTCAACAATTATGTAACTAGATTGCTTGTTCATCGGATGTCTAAGGATCAGAGTGCTGATACTAGAACTTATTCTCTTTAGGTGTAATGGTTTCGAAGGTTAGTGATGGTCATTCATATTTATCACAAAAAAAAGTACTTTTATAGTTCAAGGTGTCATTTCTTTCTATACAAGAAAATAATTTAACTTTAATCTTACTAATTTATCCTAAATGATAAGTTTTTTCTTAATATACGTAATAATTCATAGAATATTTAAGAGTACAAGTTTGAAGAATCTTTCATTCCTTCATTAATTTCGTGTCTAATGAAATACCACCACCAAAATTTCAATAAATGGAGTATTAGAAAAGAAATCCTCCCCAAATTTTTCTTATGAATATTATAATTTCTCTTAGATAGCTATGCAAAACAACCCCAAATAAGATTGATGAAGTTTCCACCAAAAGAAAAGAAAAGAAAAGAAGAAGCAACTAAGCTAAACTAGATTCATCAAGGACAATAATTTACATGTTTGCTTGCTTTAATTGAAACGCAAAACAACTGTGGAGTGTACTTCTTTTTCTATCTCTTTTTATTAGTAATATATTTTGTTCATGAGTGGCTGTTGACATGGTGGTTCCATCGACTCCACCATAAAATATATATATACCCCCCTCCCCCACCCCCTCAACCATGCATCAAACAAAATAAAGTCCAGTCCATTAATCCATGAGTTGAACAAATTAAAGTCTTATAACATGACTTCAAATGTTGAATGTGACTTGAGAGAAGTCATCAGATAACCCTCTTGAAGAACGCGCATCAGCTTCACTTGCATAAGAAGAGTAGAAATCATCATCCCCATCCCTCTCTTTAACTTCCTGAATCCTTTCCATTGCTTCCTTCATATCATACCTTTTATCCATATCAAGCTCACAGCAACTCAATGCTATCTTCAACAGCTTCATCATTTCCCCTTCACTATTCCTTGTTCCTTTCATGTCCTTCTCGAATACCGTTTCTGCTACGTTCGAGTCGCCCTCACCAACGACAACTGAACGTACCCAAGTGGCCAAATCAGTGTCACTTCCTTTACCTTGTTGCAAGAAATTGGATGGGAATTTCCCTGTCAGGATCTCAAGTATTAATATCCCAAGTGTCCACACGTCCGTTTTTCGCGTGATTCGGCCACTGTGCTTGAATTCTGGTGATTTGTAAGCGATCATGTGTTCTTGCGCATGCTCTAGATTCACCACTGGTAGTAAGGCATAGTCTGTGAGCAATGGCTCATAGGATTCATTTAGAAGAACATTTGAAGATTTGAGGTGACCGTGGGGTGCTGTCAAGCTTGGAAGCTCATTGTAGAGGTATAAAAGTCCTTTCGCTACTCCCTTCACTATTTTTAACCGAGTCGGCCAATCCAGGTTCGCATGCCCACGGGATTTATTACCTAAAATAGTCCACTGACTGCATTAATTTCACAGTACTCATTTAACCAACACTTAGACATCTTTATCAATCTTTAATACTAAAGAAATTTAATCAAACGTTGAACACTATCTAGTTTGCTAATATTCTCAATCTTTAGGAAATGTTGTTTTAAATAAGCCATTTTCTGGAAAGTGACTTCTAATATAACATCAAATTAGACGCACCCTAAATTTAGAACTGTGAGAGAATAATAAGCCTAAAATACGTACCATGAAGATGAACTGCAAGGCTGACATTGTTGACATACTCGGAGACCAAAAGCTTTTCTTCCTTCCTGTAGTAGAAAGCGACAACAGGAAGCAAGTTCTTATTACTCAATCTGCCTAGCCTTCTCATATGCTCATGAAAATCTTCCTTGCCTACATTATTCATTTGCCTAAATCTTTTGACAACCATGACAGGTCCAGTGCTAAGAGCAGCTTTATAAGTTGATCCAAATACTCCACTACCCAATATTTCAGCTGAAGCCTTTAACAAATCAGGCAAGTCAAATTTCTCTGTGTCATCCTTCAAGAATAAAAGTTTCTGCGCTGGTTCAGGCCTCTTGTTTCCCTCGGGGGAACGGTCAGGAGGGACTTGGCCTTGTTCCATTTTATCTAAATCTGCTGAGGGCACCTTCTGGTGAGAGGCGATCGGGGTTGAACCTGCTGATCTTGCTTCCGTTTCAGGCGTCTGCTTGCGCTGGCGAAGGATGACGATAACGACAATGATTGCTGCAACTGCTGCTGCCACTACGATTACCACCAATATAATTGTCCAGAGAGCTATCTTTGGTTCACTCGTGCATTTTGATAATGGAGCGTCACAAAGATCATTTCCTGTATAATTACCAAATGTGAAAAGGAGAACCTAATAAAGCTCCACGCATGTATCTTTAACCAAGACATTAAAATCTAAACTAACACATATTTTGGATGAACGTGAGACGATAATTTACCAATTTAGCTTATGGGACGAAATCTGTGAGGTACTTTTTCGAGATAGTGGTAAAAGAGCATGAGATGTAAAACATGCTTTTGTTTTTTAAGGTGTATGAGTTTTATCCCGATGAGTCTGTGAGCTATTATTTGCACATTGTTCCATTCATCATTTTGTTCCTTCTAATTTTATGAAATTTTGAAGAGATATTGGAGTTGGAAACCTCTCTAATTCTTAGATGTCAATGTTGGCATCTCCAAGATAAGTTTGCATGGAACTTAGCTTGCGGACATTTTTATACGTTAGAGGTGGTATCATCCATGCATGTTAATGTGATTAACAAAAACAAAAACAAAAACTTTAATTTACCTTCAAATGAGGAAGCATTGAGATTAGAAAGGGAATGAGGGATTGGACCCTCAAGAGAATTGTTGGAGAAGTTCATATCCGTAATTCTTTCTTGACTAAAATTAGGTATTTGACCGTCAAACTTGTTATTTTCAAGCCTCAATTCCGTGAGCTTAGGCAATTGTCCCAATATGGAGGGTAGTTTTCCATTGAATTGATTGTTTGCAATATGAAGCTTCTTTAACCAATGCATCCCTTCAAAAATACTGTTATCAATTGGCCCGGAGAACTTATTGTTGGTAAAATAAGCAGTTTTCAAGCCTACAAGTTTACTCAATGCTGGTAAAGGGCCTTCAAAATTATTATTCATGACGCTAATAGTTCTAAAATTAGGCAAGTCTTTAAGAGCGTCCACATCTATGGTACCACTTAAGCCCTTATTCTCCAACTGCAAACCGAAAATGAAACCATTTTCACAAATTACATAATCCCAATTGGCCTTATCATCTTTGTTGCATGGTGATACATTAGGTTTCCAACTAGAAAATGCGCCATTTTGCAAGGACTTGCTGAACTTGATGAGAATCTCAGCCTCCGAAGTCGCAGCCGAGGAGACGTGAGCGGCAATTAACGCGGCTGCGAGGATTAAAAAAAGCAGTGGGAGGGTGTTGTGGTTGCTGTAACGGTGATTGGCCACTGACGACATAGTTGCATAGACTAGTGGTGGTGGTGCGCGCACTTGTGGGTGCGCGCCCCTTACAAATGAGAAATAATAAATATGGTGGTTTATTATTAGGGTGTTGTGAGGTGATGATGATGGTAAAATTAGAAGAAAGTTTCAACATGCAAGCTTGGGAATGGGATGATTGTGTTGGCATGCATGGAGAGAAGAGCAAGGGAGGAAATTTTGAGGCTAAGAGTGAGCTTGGAGAAATGGGACAAATGGGAAGTAGAGAGCTCAAAGTTGACAATGTCTTCTCTGTGGTCTTGCATCAGAAAACTACGCTGTGCCTTTGAATTCTCTCTATTAGCATTTCAAAACACTCCATGCCACTATTTCAAGAAAGCTTTGACTCGAATTAATATTAAACAAGTACAAAAACTATAAATTCATTTCTTCAAATTTGCATCTTCCCTAATACTGTGTCTTTGAGAAGATAGAATCAAATGATGATATTATTCACTCCCAAATATAAGGACTGAATCGGACGTTCTTTAATTTTTGTAAAACTTATTAAAATTCAGCCAATAAGTTATTTTCCGTCAAGCTAATCTTACGACTAGCGAAGCTTGCAAACTATGAAAGATGTGATTAGGAATAAGAATTAGAGGATTGAGATAACACGAATTTTTGAAAAAAAGAAAAAGAAATCAGACATCAAACTTTATCTGGTTCGTATTGAAGTATTAGTTTTGAAGAATAACAAACGAAGAACCTGATAAAGGACCAGTTTCATATATGAATGCACAACAGTACGAAAAGATGCTGAGTCATATTCTTAGTCCTATTCGGAAACGGAAAGGAACACATTAAGGAACAGACTGTCAATCCTAGATAAATTAGGAGAGGCTGACGCGTAAAAGAAATTACAATACTAATCAACTAAGGAATTGTGTCTTGAAGCTAAAGCAACCACCACATACTAATTAAGGAAAAATGAGTTAAACTCATAAAAAGAAAACTTTAATAAGAGGATTTTTCCTATCCTAATTTGGAGAAGGTTCCTAGTTAAAGACACCAAGGTTTAATCTCTATAAATACAATGGTGGAGGCTTACAGAATTCATTCACTTCGAGCGAGCAAAGCAAAGCAAAGCAAAGACAAATCAAAGTGTTGATCATTTTTGACTGAACAAGATAGAGTTGCAGTTTAAGAACGAAGTGCTGAAGAAGTTCTTTCTTAGATTCTTAGGATGTTTTAGTTTTCTGCTATAGGAATCGAGTTGTAACTTATCAGCTTATTATAGAAGTGTTATAATAGGTTCTTAATTGGAGAAACTGTGTTCTTGTAAGCTAGAGCTTTAGCTTAGAAGAAGTTAGGTACTAGAGTTTAGTTCCTTGGTTATAGTGTTGTAATCTAAAACTCGCTTGTTTTGTGTTAGTAGAAAGTTTTTCGAATCCCAAAGCTTGGGTTGTGATTTTTTTCCCTTGAACAAGGAGTTTCCATGTAAAATATCTGTACAAGTTTATTTTTGCAAAGTTTCTTTAGTACGGATATTTAGTTGAACCTCATCGAGAACCTGTTTCTTTGTGAGTAATTCAACTTATGAGCTAGATTCTTATGGAAAACGAAAATTGGATAACACTATTGTCACGACCCAACTTAGGGCCGCGACGGATGACCAACACTAAGTGTCGATCATCACTAATCCTACTGATAATATGCTAACCATTATAACTGATAAACAGAATAAGCATAAACCTAGCTGATAAGGAGTATGCAATGCAAATAGCTGACAAGGCTAACATAAGCTGACATACATAACATACTGACTGCAGCACACAGGGACATATCTACAGGCCTCTAAGAGTGATGAACTGAATATACAAAGGACGAGATAAGGCCCCGCCATACCCAAGCTGGCTGACTGTACACATACCAAAAGATAAGTAACTCCGGGAGTAAGCGGAGTGACTCCAGTAGCTGATAGATGGCCTACTAACATGGTCCAAGCATTGATCTATCTGTACCTGCGCGGCATGAAACGCAGCGCCCCAGAAAAGGGCGTGAGTACGATATGTACCAAGTATGTAAGCATGAGCATATAATATATTATAGCTGAATGAAACTGTACGGCTGGAATATAACTATGTAAATATGAGCTGGAGCATAGCAATATAGCTGGAAATCTGAAGAACGTACTAAACATGATCTGAATATAAACTGAAGTCTAGCTGAATCTGAAATTGAAGACTGAGCTGAACTATACTGATAAATAACTGTAATATGACTGATAGCTGGTTACTAGAAACTGGAACTGATAACTGTCAACTGATACTGACGCTAAGAACTGGTGGCTGATAACTGAGAACTGATAACTGGTACTGAGCCAAAACTGAACTGTTATCTGAACTGGTACCTGTCTGGTGTTATGGGCTATATCCCACCAAATCAGGTAACTGAACATCTGAACTAGTACCTGTCTGGTGTTATGGGCTGTATCCCCCAAAATCAGGTAACTGAAAACCGGAACTAGCCTCATGTATAATCATGCAGTGCATACTGTGGCTATATACACGTATATAACAAACCTAGTGGGTGTTATGGGCTATATCCCCCCCAGCCAGTAATATCTAGTCTCTCTGGTCAGAGTGTGTGAATGACACCCGGTCACACTAGGTGTTTCAACTCCCGCCTGAACCAGAGGGGCTGTATCCCCCAGACGGGTAGTATCACACGCGACCGGACTGTGTGTCCAATGTCCAGCCTCTATGGGGGACTCCAAATCACACATAACATGATCACAATATAAGCATAAGCATGTATGAGGCATAACACATGTGGCAACAATATATATGGACTCAAAGGAATGATAAGAAAACTCTGGATGGAATTGTAGACACAACCTGAAACTTAGAATTTGTCTAACTCTTTGATTTTTATAAAAATTTTGGCAGAATTTCCTCTGAAATTGGATGATACGCAAAAACAGAACCAGCACTATACTATACACGGGAATGGATACCCGGATAAACTGATAACATAAACAAATTAACTGGATAACAAGATGAGAGTGGCGTAACAATTCCACGGATGTACAGAATTTCTAGACAGTACCAGCGTCCTGTATTGCATCATAGTTTTGAGGGTGCAGATAAAAGTTATAGACCTCATGGTCTTCATGAAAGTTGTAGATATATGTCTTAAAATTCTGGAGATTCTTAAATCATCTTAATATCAATTTTGTATAAGGAGTTATGATCAATATACTAACAACTGTCCAAAGTTCAAAACAATTTTCCAGATTTTGAAACGTTTTGTTTTTCTAATTTGGACGTCTTTCACCTTGGATTTTAGTACCAAATTAAGTATATACAAGGTTTCCTTGGTACCATAAAAGTTTCTCAGAACAAAAACTAAGTTTAAAACTAATAAAAGCTTCAAAATCTAAAAGATACATGCCTTGCCAAAAGAAAGGTTTAGCCTTACATACCTTTGATGTTTCTAGCTTCTAAACTTCGTTTCCTTTGAATTCCACACCTTCTAAAGCTTAAACAAGCTATAAAATAGAATTTAGATACTTTACTTAGCTATGAAGTAATTCTAAAACTCAAACTATAGACGAAATTGAAGGTAGCATAATGTTACCCTAATCGCGTAGAGCGTTTTGACGCAATCCATCTTCCGTTTCGTGTCAAAACTGATGTTCTATCTTCAAAATCATAAAAAAAGGGATTCAAACTGAAAAAGCTCTGTTTATATCATGGTTTTACTGGAAATGTCGAGAGAGAGAGAGAAATTTCTCTTTTATAATAAAAACATTTCATTTCTAGCCCTCTTTTGCGCTTATATCCCTTTTTCTGGTCTGACTTCTGACGCTCATATATTTTTATCTATAAGTTATATGAGCAAACCGTTAAAAGTATTGGAAACTACACTCCAAGACCTTCAATTTGGTATATGATATGTCCCCAAAAGACTTCATATAACACATGAATCTAATTGCTTAAAAAGCTTTGTTACAAGGCAATTCCTTTGTCGGTTTTTCCGCAACTTAAATCTGATTTTTCCCAAACTTTATATTCAACATATAAACATCATATATGGTCATATTATTACTTTAAACTCACTTAAATCATTCTTAACATGATATTATAATGATATACGTCAATTTAGACGTACGGGGTGTAACAATATTCCCCCGTTAGGAACATTCGTCCTCGAATGTTAAATGAAGTATGTAGAAGCATTAAGCAACGATCTGTTACATACTCGAAGTAATGAAGAGATGTGTATATTTGGCCCTCATGTCATTTTCAGCTTCCCAAGTTATTTCTTCTATATTATTGCTTTGATATAGCATCTTAACTAAAGGAATGTCTTTCGTCCTTACTCGACGAATCCGCCTCTTTAAATTGCAACTGGCACCTCCTTATTAGTCAACTGTTCTGTAATCTATACATCCTCTACTAGTACAACTCTAGAAGGATCTCTGACACATTTTTTTGAGCATGGAAACATGGAATACTGGATGTATCTCCTGAAGATCTGCTTGAAGGTCTAACTCGTAGGCTACACGCCCAACTCGCCTGATAATCTGATATGGACTAATAAATCTAGGGCTAAGCTTTCCCTTCTTTCCAAATCTCATAACGCCTTTCATAGATGATACTTTCAGGAATACCTAATCGCCAATATGAAATTCTAAATCTCAATGTCGATTATCTGCATAGGACTTCTGTCTGCTCTGCACTGCTAATAATATTTCCCTGATCAACTTGACTTTATCAATTACTTGTTGGATTAAGTCTGGACCTATCAATTGAGACTCGCCAACCTTGAACTATCATATAGAAAACCTGCATTTGTGCACATACAAAGCTTCATATGGCACCATCTGTATGCTAGAATGATAGCTATTATTATATGCAAACTCTATCAACAGTAGGTGACCATTCTAGCTGCTTCTAAAATCTAAAACGTAAGCTCTAAGCATATTTTCTAATGTCTGAATGGTCCGCTCAGCCTGTCTGTCTGTCTATGGATGAAATACTGTACTCAGATACACCTGTGTCCCTAAACATGTCTGGAACGATCTATAGAAATTAGCTGTAAACTGGTGAGCCCCCGCCTGAAATAATAAATACTGGAATACCATGTAGGCGCACTATCTTTCTGATATAAAGTCTGGCATAATCCTCTGCTGTATATGTAGTTCTAACAGGAAAGAAATGAGCTCATTTAGTAAGCCTGTCAACTATAACCCAAATAGAGTCATATCTGCTCCGCATACGGGGAAAGCCTGTAATGAAGTCCATATTCACTGCTTCCCATTTCTATGATGGAATCTCGACTTCCTGTAACAAGCCACTAGGTTTTTTTTATGCTCGACTTTAACCTGCTGGCAGTTAGCACACTGAGCCAGAAATTCTGCTATGTCACGCTTCATTTCGTCTCAATAATAAATCTGCTTAAGATCATGGTAAATCTTAGTCGAATAAGGATGAACAGTGTATCTGGAATAATGTGCATCTGTCATAATCTGTCCACATAAATCTGCAACATCAGGAACACAAAGTCTATCTTTATATATAAGAACCCCGTCACTAGTAACCTATATAATAATTTTGGTTTTCTTCTGGCTATCTGCCTGTATTGAACTAGAACTGGATCCTCATACTTGCGATGCTTTACTTATGTCACTAGGCAAGTAGTGGTTGCGTTCTGAAATGTAACTCTTGCGTCCTCTGAATCTATTAATCTGACATCCATGCTGGCCAACTGGTAGAGTGTATGAGCTAACTTTATTTTCTCTGGTTGTAAATAAGATAGACTGCCCATAGGCTTGCGACTAAGGGAATCAGCAACAACGTTCACTTTACCCGGATGATAAAGAATGTCCATGTTATAGTCCTTCAGCAACTCTAGCCACCGCCTCTATCATAGGGTTAGCTCCTTTTGCTTAAATATGTACTGGAGGCTCTTGTGATCCGTATAAATATCAACATGAACACCGTAAAAATAATGTCTCCAAATCTTCAATGCATGAATGACTGCTGAAAGCTCAAGATCATGGATGAGGTAGTTCTGATCGTGCTTTTTCAGCTGCCTAGAAGCATAAGCAATTACTCTTCCATGCTGCATCAAACACAATGAAGACCAATACGAGAAGCATCACAGTAAATGACATAGCCCTCAGATCCCTCTGGAAGTGTAAGTACTGGAGCTGTTATCAACCTGTTCTTTAGTTCTTGGAAGCTGTGCTCTCAAGAATCAGACCACTCAAATTTAGCTGATTTCTTTGTCAATTTGTTCAGTGGAGCTGCAATGGAGGAAAACCCCTCTATAAACTTTCTGTAATAACCTGCCAAACCCAGAGAACTACGTACTTCAGTTGGCGTCGTAGGCGTGGGCCAATTCTTCACAGCCTAGGTCTTCTGGTCATCTATTTTAATTCTTTCTGCTGAAACTATGTGGCCAAGAAATGCCACTAAATCTATCTAGAATTTACACTTTGAGAACTTAGCATATAATTGTTGGTCCCGATGAGTACCCAATACTGTGCGTAGGTGCTCCGGATGCTCTGATTCAGACTTTGAATAGATGAGAATATCATCAATAAATATAATCACAAATAAATCTAAATAAGGCCTGAATACGCTGTCCATTAGATCCATAAATGCTGCAAAGGCATTAGTGAGTCCAAACAACATCACTAAAAGCTCATAATGGCCATTCCTAGTCCTGAATGCAGTCTTAGGTATATCAGATTTTCTAACTCTAACCTGATGGTAGCCTGATCGCAAATGTATATTCGAGAAGCACTTGGAACCCTGGAGCTTGTCAAACTGGACAGTAATCCTGGGCAGAGAGTATTTATTCTTAATAATGACTTTATTCAGCTGTCTGTAATCTATGCACATGCGTAGAGAGCCATCTTTTTTTTTTTTTTTTTTTTTTTTTTTTTTTTTTTTTTACAAATAGCATCGAGGCTCACCACGGGGAAATGCTGGTTCTGATGAGGCCTTTATCTAACAAATCCTTCAATTGCTCCTTAAATTCTTTATGTTATACAGGTGCCATCCTGAAGAACATGCCCCTGATGGCGTGCTGATGCTGAGGAAGCAACTGGTGATCTAGCTGGCTGGGCTGTACAACTGCCACCCCTAGGCGGGCAACCTTTCATGAAATAGCTGCCTCGCGACAAATATAACAAGTATCAACTCCTAACTGACATGGACCCAAGTGGCGTCTACCACAATCCGAACATCTGGGATATGTCTGACTGACCGGTATAGAAGTACCACGACACTTTAATCTTGAAGTCAGTGATGTGTGACTAGATCTGGACTGAGGAGGTCTATCAGATCTAAAGCCACGAGACTATGTAGGTATACTAGCTGGTGGTTGTCTAACACTCTGCTATCTACTCGCTCCAGACGTCTCTCCAAACGAACCAGAAAATCTGCCCCTCTTGTCTAGCACTTTATCCCTGTCGGCTCTCTATTTCTACTTCCTCTCCTCAAGTAACAAAGCAAATGCCTGAATGCGTGATATGTTCATACCTGACTGCATAGAAACCGTCATACACTCATTCACCAGGTGTGGACCAAGTCCCACTACATACCTGTGAATTCTATCCTCCATACTTGCTACCACAGTGGGGGCAAACCTTGCTAAAGAATTAAAGCGATAATTATACTCTTTTACACTCAAACTTCCCTGTCTCAAGGTCAGGAACTGATCAGCACGTGCTCTCTTTGTCTCTATTGGTATATACTGATGAAGGAAGGCATCTGAGAATTCCTTCCAAGTCGTCGGAGTAACATCTGACCCTCTAGATAGCTCCCATGTCTGATACCACCCTGCTGCTAGGTCATGCAATCTGAATGCAGCCAACTCTACTGACTCTGTCTCTGATGCGTGCATGACCCTCAATACCCTGCCTATCCTCACAAGAAAATCCTGAGGGTCCTCTCCCGTACGGGATCCAGTAAAGACTGGAGGCTCTAGTCGGATAAAATCCCTGATCCTAGATCCAGTATCTCCCTGGGCATCTGCACTATGCTGTCTAGTCTGAGCAACTACAACACTGGTCAATAATCTGATGGCATCCCTCACTTCCTGCCCCTGACTATCAGGCTGAGGAGCTGGAGGTATGGTAGCTGAAGTACCTCTAATATTGCCCTGAACTGAAGGGATCTGTGAGGCCTCAGATGGAGCCTCAGGTCTGGACTCCTCACTCTCATCCACCTTAGGTGGCACTCTACTAATACCCTGGCCGACAATAACCATGCCCTTCTAGGTAGCTGTTAATTTCTTTGGCGGCATCGCTTTGCTGAAATTACTATTGTTAGAGGGCTGAATTTTATAATCATGGCTCTATCGCACGATCTAGAGAAGAAAGAAAGACAACTGTCCTGAAGTGCCTTGTAGCCTCCTGTTCAGAAGTATGGCGCGCAACATACTCCTAAACAAGACTCCACTAGACATGGCCTGTAGACACCCTAGGACTGAACTGCTCTGATACCACTTTTGTCACGACCCAACTTAGGGCCGTGATGGATGACCAACACTAAGTGTCGATCATCACTAATCCTACTGATAATATGCTAACCATTATAACTGATAAACAGAATAAGCATAAACCTAGCTGATAAGGAGTATGCAATGCAAATAGCTGACAAGGCTAACATAAGCTGACATACATAACATACTGACTGCAGCACACAGGGACATATCTACAGGCCTCTAAGAGTGATGAACTGAATATACAAAGGACGAGATAAGGCCCCGCCATACCCAAGCTGGCTGACTGTACACATACCAAAAGATAAGTAACTCCGGGAGTAAGCGGAGTGACTCCAGTAGCTGATAGATGGCCTACTAACATGGTCCAAGCATTGATCTATCTGTACCTGCACGGCATGAAACGCAGCGCCCCAGAAAAGGGCGTGAGTACGATATGTACCAAGTATGTAAGCATGAGCATATAATATATTATAGCTGAATGAAACTGTACGGCTGGAATATAACTATGTAAATATGAGCTGGAGCATAGCAATATAGCTGGAAATCTGAAGAACGTACTAAACATGATCTGAATATAAACTGAAGTCTAGCTGAATCTGAAACTGAAGACTGAGCTGAACTATACTGATAAATAACTGTAATATGACTGATAGCTGGTTACTAGAAACTGGAACTGATAACTGTCAACTGATACTGACGCTAAGAACTGGTGGCTGATAACTGAGAACTGATAACTGGTACTGAGCAAAAACTGAACTGTTATCTGAACTGGTACCTGTCTGGTGTTATGGGCTATATCCCACCAAATCAGGTAACTGAACATCTGAACTAGTACCTGTCTGGTGTTATGGGCTGTATCCCCCAAAATCAGGTAACTGAAAACCGGAACTAGCCTCATGTATAATCATGCAGTGCATACTGTGGCTATATACACGTATATAACAAACCTAGTGGGTGTTATGGGCTATATCCCCCCCCCCCAGCCAGTAATATCTAGTCTCTCTGGTCAGAGTGTGTGAATGACACCCGGTCACACTAGGTGTTTCAACTCCCGCCTGAACCAGAGGGGCTGTATCCCCCAGACGGGTAGTATCACACGCGACCGGACTGTGTGTCCAATGTCCAGCCTCTATGGGGGACTCCAAATCACACATAACATGATCACAATATAAGCATAAGCATGTATGAGGCATAACACATGTGGCAACAATATATATGGACTCAAAGGAATGATAAGAAAACTCTGGATGGAATTGTAGACACAACCTGAAACTTAGAATTTGTCTAACTCTTTGATTTTTAAAAAAATTTTGGCAGAGTTTCCTCTGAAATTGGATGATACGCAAAAACAGAACCAGCACTATACTATACACGGGAATGGATACCCGGATAAACTGATAACATAAACAAATTAACTGGATAACAAGATGAGAGTGGCGTAACAATTCCACGGATGTACAGAATTTCTAGACAGTACCAGCGTCCTGTATTGCATCATAGTTTTGAGGGTGCAGATAAAAGTTATAGACCTCATGGTCTTCATGAAAGTTGTAGATATATGTCTTAAAATTCTGGAGATTCTTAAATCATCTTAATATCAATTTTGTATAAGGAGTTATGATCAATATACTAACAACTGTCCAAAGTTCAAAACAATTTTCCAGATTTTGAAACGTTTTGTTTTTCTAATTTGGACGTCTTTCACCTTGGATTTTAGTACCAAATTAAGTATATACAAGGTTTCCTTGGTACCATAAAAGTTTCTCAGAACAAAAACTAAGTTTAAAACTAATAAAAGCTTCAAAATCTAAAAGATACATGCCTTGCCAAAAGAAAGGTTTAGCCTTACATACCTTTGATGTTTCTAGCTTCTAAACTTCGTTTCCTTTGAATTCCACACCTTCTAAAGCTTAAACAAGCTATAAAATAGAATTTAGATACTTTACTTAGCTATGAAGTAATTCTAAAACTCAAACTATAGACGAAATTGAAGGTAGCATAATGTTACCCTAATCGCGTAGAGCGTTTTGACGCAATCCGTCTTCCGTTTCGTGTCAAAATTGATGTTCTATCTTCAAAATCATAAAAAAAGGGATTCAAACTGAAAAAGCTCTGTTTATATCATGGTTTTACTGGAAATGTCGAGAGAGAGAGAAATTTCTCTTTTATAATAAAAATATTTCATTTCTAGCCCTCTTTTGCGCTTATGTCTCTTTTTCTGGTCTGACTTCTGACGCTCATATCTTTTTATCTATAAGTTATATGAGCAAACCGTTAAAAGTGTTGGAAACTACACTCCAAGACCTTCAATTTGGTATATGATATGTCCCCAAAAGACTTCATATAACACATGAAATTAATTGCTTAAAAAGCTTTGTTACAAGGCAATTCCTTTGTCGGTTTTTCCGCAACTTAAATCTGATTTTTCCCAAACTTTATATTCAACATATAAACATCATATATGGTCATATTATTACTTTAAACTCACTTAAATCATTCTTAACATGATATTATAATGATATACGTCAATTTAGACATACGGGGTGTAACAACTATTCACCCCCTCTAGTGTTTAGTTAAGGTGCACCAAGTACAACAATTGGTTATCAATGACCTACATTCAGTCTCCTTTAAATTAAAAAGTGCTCCAGATGATCAATTGATTTCTTTTGTAAGATGATCAAAAAGTGATTTAACATGAGTGCGCGCGCCCACACAAATATATATATATATATATATATATATATATATATATATATATATATATATATATATATATATATATATATATATATATATATATTTATTTATTTATTTATTTATTTATTTATTTATTTATTTATTTATATTTATTTCACTAACTCACCAAACAAAGAGTACATGCTACACTTCTAACCTTAGAAAAGTAGGATTGTGCCCTCCAAGATATACATACATAGATAAATTTGATTATCAAGATATTTCTAAATTAGAACATAAAGTAATTAAGATTATATGTACTTTTAGCATCTAAATACCTATAACTAATCTTTATTAAGAAATAATAGTTCATGAGTTAAAACAATAATGGTTAAATATTATTTTAACAAAATATTAGAGAAAATCATAAGTTATGTGTGTTGAAAATTCATTCTTTTTTGATGAAGCACATCCTAAAAGTTAGTGGCGGTGACAAATGGTGTAGCAGCCGTCAATATTAACGTTCGCTAGCTAATGGTTGCTGCAGTTGTTAGAGGTAGTTGGTGCTGATGGTTGTGCAATGATAGCCAGTGATTTTCTAGAAGTAGTGACCAAAAATGATGTCTTTGCCATGGCAACTGATGGTGGTGGCTAGCTGTTGAGACTGATAGTGAAGGTGATTTGTGGTGGTGGCTTAAGTGACGGCAGTGTAAAGTATAATTTGTTATATATTGTGAAGTGGGTGTATTTTATCCCACATTGGTGGTGAAAGACCACATTTTTAACTTTTTAATTAACTCTATGTCTCTCATGTATTCCATCGGTCTTGCCAATATTTTCTTATTATTCTGTTTCAAAAAATGACAACTTTGGTAATAGTTTAACTTAAATTTCTCTTTTCACCTTCACCTTTAATAAGAAGTTTTAATAACTACACAAATACTATAGGTATATTTTACACAATAAGTTTCAGAAGTTATACACTTTCAAACTTTAGTACATAAAGTGAAATGAATAGAGTATTTGATTTAGAATACACATAATAACGTGTGTGGAAATATCAAAAGAGCTCAGGCGCCTGCAAGTTGGATGAGACTATAAAATAACTACTCCTATTTTATTGGTTAAATGATAGATATGTTTTATTTGAATTTAAGTATGAAAAAATGGATGCATCCGTTTGTGAAGTTAGATATCTTTTAGAAAAAGGTCTTACGGTCGTCCTATAAATAAAAATTTCCAATGAAGTTGCTAAGAAAAATCTGCAAGTATAAATGTTGGCTTGTTTTATCTGGATGAAGATTGTTTGCATTTTTCTAAATCTTAATTTGTGTAATATCTCCTTTAATGAGAGCCATTTTCTGTGTCTCATGCCTAACTCAATTTTATTTTTAGGTGGTTGGTGGTAACGACGGACAATATTAGTGGTTTGCGGTGTGGTCACTGGTCGTGGATTGGTTGAAAGTGATGGTTAGCGGAGTAGATGGTTCCTAATGCTGGTTGCACGCTGAAGGCTAATGATAGTGGTTGTGCGATTATAATAGACAGATTAGTGATTGGAAACCACACATGAACATAAATCTTTAGGTGAGAACGTCAAGAAACAAAAATTAAATAATAAATTTAATGGAATGTGCTGGGCAACAAAATAAAGTTGTAGTTATTTAAGAGATAGTTTAGGCCCCTGGGAAATTTTAATCACTAGGTATTTTTGGACGCGCTCATTGGGGACTATCCACCATTTCTAAATTTATTGAAGAATAGCCAAAAATTCGCGTGCACACTTAAGCTCCATTAGCGTTGGAAAAATACCCCAGACTAGTCCCATAACAAAATACTGGGGCTTTGAACAAAACTTATTCAAAGCCCAAGTATTTTGTTATGGGACTTTATATATAAAGCTTCAGTCCCATAACAAAATGCTGGGGCTTTGAACAAGTTTTGTTCACAGCCCCAGCATCACAGCCCCAGCATTTTGTTATGGGTTATGAGACTTTATATATAAAGCTTCAGCCCCATAACAAAATGCTGGGGCTTTGAACAAGTTTTGTTCACAGCCCCAGCATTTTGTTATAGGACTGAAGCTTTATACAAAGTCCCATAACAAAATGCTGGGACCTTGAACAAAACTTGTTCAAAGCCCCAATATTTATACTGGGATTTGTCCGGAGGTGGCTATTTCTCAGCGAATTTATTTTTGACGGCTACAAATCAATTAACGCGCGCCAAACAGGCCCCTGCACGAAATTTTTACCCCACAGTTAGATATTTATGAGCCCACTTGTATACCTGGGCCCAATTTTTTATTGTATATATTTTTACCTTTCTACCCCTATTGTATATATAGTTGTAAGGAGCAATACCAATACACAGTTATTCATTTTTACAATGGAAGAGTAACTGACTAGGATTTTCTCTCTAGAAACTTTTCTACCGATCCTCTCAATTTCTCATCTTTTCATGGTATCAGAGCATCGGTGAATCGTTCTCTTTTCTCAAAGGAAGTTCCCAGCGGAGTTTGATGGATATTCTTATCAGAGTTTTTGACGAAGTTTCTTCTCAATGTTGTGGCTTGATTTCTCAAGGCTCTTACTTCTTCGAGGCATACAAAGAAACACGATAAAATCCTTACAATTTTCACTATACTTGATCAAAATTCTAGGTATTGTGACCAAATCCACTAAAATTCTGCTCAAATTTTGATAATATTCACAGTTTACTGCTTATTGTGCCATATCTTAGAGAACCTGACGTATTTCTCACAAAGCCTTCTGAATTTTTACTAATGACTCGTTGATTCGTTGAGAATAAAGTGTTTTGACGTTTGATAGGTCAATTTAGGGTTTCCATATTTAAGAGATATTCATGCCCTAATTCCTTATTCGTTGCCTTATTTCCTAATTTCTGTTCACTTAAGATCAATCAAAGTTATGCATGTCCGAAGACCTTGAGTCTCATAGGAATCTGTTACTGGCATTGATTGTTCAATTAGATTGAATCTCTCTTTACTGGGGGGTTCTTGCAGTTTTCACTAGTCTTATAAGTCATGGCAGCACCCACTACCTTCGTCTCACAGAAAAATACTACTCTCGATCCTTCCAGTACTGAGGGGGTTACTTTGGAATCTAGAACTAGTATAGTAGTTGTAGCCGATCCTGCTCATCTATTTTACATCCATCCCTTAGAGGGGACTGGGGTGAGTTTGGTGCTAATGCCCTTTGATGGGAATGGTTATGTGAATTTGAGTAAAGCTAAGTGGATGAGTTTGTCAATTAAGAAAAAAATAGACATTATAGATGGACTTATAAGAAATCAGATGCTAATTCTGTTATTTTCAAAGCATGGGAGAGATGCAATTTTATGGTCTCCTCCAGGATTATGGGAGCTGTGACTAAAGATATTGTTGAAAGTATCATTCATTCACCTTATGCACAATGTATGTGGGAGAATCTCAAGAATAGGTTTGGGGAGTCCAACAGTGCGCAAAATTTTTAGATAAAAAAGAAATTGAGTTGAATCATACAGGGAAATAATGACATTTCCACATATTATACCAAACTAAAGAAATATTGGGATGAGTTGGGTGTCTTGGAATTATTTCTGGTTTGTACATGCTGTGTATGTGTTAGCAAACGTGCTGCAACGGGACAAAACCAGGTCTCACAAATACAACAGGTTGATGCAGTTCTTAATGGGTCTAAATGAAGCATATACTCAGACAAGGGGATATATTCTTATGATGAGTCCCTTTTCTAAAGTTGAGAAGGCATATTCTCTTCTAATTCATGAAGAAAGACAAAGGGAAATACATGTTAGGTCTTATTTATCCCCGATTATGTATCTCTTTTTTCTCAAATCAACACAACTCCCAGGGTCAGAGTCAGAATTATTTCTATAAAAGAAAGTCTGCAGGGTATAAAGAATCTTATAATCAATCTGGAACACACCAAAGATTTCAAAACTCTGGTAATTCTAATCAGAACAATAAGAAGGGTTATAATCAAAGATATGACATAGTCTCCATATATTTTAAGAAACTTCGGCATACATTAGAGGACTGCGAAAAAGCTAAAGTGGCACAATAGTCAGAACAATCCTCTCAATCAAAATCCTAAGAGTTTTCACAATCCTAATCAAAATGCTGGGAATTTCAATTCACATAAGTCAACATCCAACTTTAGAAGTAAGAGCTACTGCTGTTGTTGTTCAGAGTTTTGGAATTTCTGAATCGGATTCTACAGATAGTTTTGGAAAACTTTTGTTTTGGTCCTCAGACATTACTCTAGAACAATGAGCCAACTGATGCAACTCATACAAAGTGTGCAAGTTAGTTCTTAAGCTAGTTCAATTCCTAAAGCAGTGGTTATACTAACAAGGCAGGTAGTATTACCATGATAGGTTCAATGTTCTTGCACAATGCTATTCTATGTCTGCTTCCTTAACTAAATTCTGGATTCTAGATTCAGAGGCTTCTGATTGCATGACTTCTAATGCTTCTCTTTTACACATTCTCCATCCTCTACATGTACAATATTCTTTTGCCTTACCTAATGGGTATAAAGTCAAAGTGGTGTCTGTAGGGGATTTACATCTTTGCAAATACTGTCTTGCACAATGCCCTTCAAGTTCCAAGCTTTCACTATAATCGCATTTCCATCCAAAAGCTATACAATTAACTCAGTGGAATGGTGTGGTTTACCACTTCTACTTGTATTCTGCAGGACCCTTCTCTGATGAGCCAAGTGAAAGTTGGTAAAGTTGTACATGTATTTTACATACTACAGGAAGACTTAGTTCCAAGATCTTGTAAATATGCCACGGTAAATAGCACTGTTTTCAATAAGTGTACTCTTTCCAATGATTCCTCTGTAACCCCTGCTTCTACTGATGTACAAAGCCTTTGGCATAATAGACTTGGTCATCTACGATATAACAAAATGCACTCTCTTTCCAAGCATTTGTATATTCCTTTTCCTACTCAGTAGCACTTTGATTTCATTGTGTGTCTTCTTGCTAGGCAAACTAGGACCCCCTTTTCCTACCAGTATTACTCATTTTTCTTCTCTTTTTGAGCTAATCCATATAGAAGTATAGGGTTCCTACCATACTCCAACTCATGGAGGGTATAGATATTTCCTAGCCATTGTTGATGATTTCACTAGGTGCACTTAACCCAATCTACTTTCTGCCAAATCTAATGCTTTCCCTCTACTTCAAGGTTTCTTGTCTATG
This sequence comes from Petunia axillaris subsp. axillaris, assembly GCA_029990575.1. Taxonomy (NCBI): domain Eukaryota; kingdom Viridiplantae; phylum Streptophyta; class Magnoliopsida; order Solanales; family Solanaceae; genus Petunia; species Petunia axillaris. The sequence continues at coordinate 844,487 of JARKNS010000001.1, read as the reverse complement.
CTAGAAACTCAGGTTTATAGCAAAGTTAAATGTATTAGAAGTGATAATTCTTTTGAGTTGGGCACTAGTAATCAAACTAGCTGTGTTGACACTCCACAACAGAACGAGATAGTGGATAGGAAACACAAACACTTATTTGAAACCTCCAGAGCATTTCTTTATCAATCCAACCTACCTGTAAAGTTCTAAGGGGACTGCATCTTTACTACCACTTGATTAACAAATTTCCCAATTCTATCTTGGGGGAAGGGGGGGCCCCCTCATGAGTGCCTTTTTGGTACACCATCTGACTATTCCCATCTCAAAGCATTTGGTTGTTTATGCTATGCTTATACCATAAAGAGACATAGTGACAAGTTTTCCTCAAGAGCTAATCCGTGTGTATTTGTGGGATATTCTTATGGAAAGAAAGCTTACGAACTCTACAATTTAATCACTGAACAATTCACTTCTTCTAGAGATTTCCGTTTTATTGAGAACATTTTTCCTTTTAGATTGTCATTACCCACTACACATCTTTCTCCCACAACGACTCATCTACACACTGATATTCCCGACGTTTCCATATTTACACCACATTCTGCACCTAACATGCCTTCTTCATCTCCATAACCCGGCATGCCTTCTTCACCCATTATAGGTTCTCATCATCTAGCACCATCTTACTCTCCCACTCCTTCATTATAGGATTCTCCTCTCCGTTTTTCTTCTTCTCTATCCCTCTAATCTTCTGCTTCTCCCGATTCTTCTTCTTCTGCTTCTCCTACTCCTCTTCCACCTGCTCAGACTAGACATACTACTAGAGTGTCTAAACCTCTTGGATACCTTCAAGATTATGTGTATCTTCTGAAAACCTCATAACATATTAATTTACATTCCCTCTCTAATTTCCCTTCTACCCTATCCACTCTTAAAGCTTATTCTTTCACAGCTCTTCCAGCCTCTACTCAATCTTCTATTTACTCTATCTCTAATGTGCAATAACCTACCTCCTATCATCAGGCAGCTCTCTATCCAGGCTGGTAGGAAGCCATGGATAAGGAATTTGCTTCCATTGAGGCTAATAACACTTGGAATCTTGTTCCCTTACTTCTTGAGAAGTATTGTATTCCCTGCAAATGGGTGTACAAGATCAAACATAAGGTTGAAGTCACAGTAGAGAGATTCAAGGTCAGACTTGTTATTAGAGGTGACACTAAAAAAGGTTTAGTTTTCATAAAATCTTTCTCTCCAGTTGTCAAAATGATAACAATCAGATGTTTGATTGCAATTACTGTTCAAAACGAATGGCTTATGTCCCAACTTGATGTAAATAATGCCTTTTTACATTGGAATCTTCATGAAGAGGTATACATGATAATTCCCTAAGATTTCCATGCTCTTTCCCTTAATCTAATTCACGAATTGAAAAATCTCTTTATGGATGGAGGCATGCATCAAAGTAATGGTATGCCAAACTTTCAGAATCCCTTCAGTTTTTTGGTTTTCAACATTTCAAAAATGATTACTCCTTAACTTTTAAATACTCTGCTGTTGGTTCTGTTTTCCTAGCTGTGTATATAGATGATGTTCTAATCATTTGTAGTGATAAGGTCTCTATTGCTTCTCTTAAAAGACATATGGATGACAAATATAAGATTAAGAATCATGGTTATTTGTATTAATTTTTTGGGTCTTGAAGTCTTATATACTGCCTCTGGTGTTATGGTCAATAAAAGAAGTTCACTTTGGATCTTATTAATGAATTTGGTTGTACTAACTTGTCTCTTTATGTGAGCCCTTTGCCAGTGGGTGTTCGTTTGAGCATGAATGTTGGTGATCCTCTCTCTGATCTTTCTTGGTATAGAAAGTTGATTGGCAAGCTCAATTTTCTTTCATACACCAAGCCTGATATTAGGCTGTTCAGCACCTGTCTCAATTCATGCAGCATCCTCATGATTCTCATTACCAGGCTGCACTTCACACTGTTTTGATATCGGAAAGGTTCTACAGGCCTTTATTTATTCATGAATTCTGATCAGGATTTTCACTTACAAGCTTATCGTGATTCTAACTAGGTTTCTTCTCCAGATTCTCGCAGATCCATTAATGTTTTTTTTTTAATCATGCTTGGTGCCTGTTACCTAGAAGTCTAAGAAGCAGTCTACTATGTCTCTTTCAGCTGAGGCTGAATACAGATCCATTCGACGTTTGTTTGCTGAAGTTACTTAGCTTTGTCGTTTACTTGAGGGTATGTTTGTCACTAGATTAACTCCTATTTGTGTTTATTATGACAGCCAATCTACTATACCTATTTCTAAGAATCTAGTTTTCCATGAGAAGACAAAACACATCAAGATGGATTTCCATTTATACGAGAGAAACAGCATGATGGGATGATTTCTCTCAGCTATGTGCCTACTAGATTGCATCTCGTTGATATTTTCATTAAGGCATTACCTAGTCCAGCTCATTTGCGGAATTTGTCCAAGTTAGGGGTGGGTCCTCTACCCCCTTCCTACTTGAGAGAGGGTGTTGGGCTACAAAATAAAGTGGTATCCGTAAGAGATAGTTTAGGCCCATAGTTAGATAATAATGAGCCCACTTGTATACCTGGAAACGATTATTTATGTTGTATGTTTTTACCTTTCCATGTCTGTTGTATATATAGCTATAAGTACCAATACCAATACATAATTATTCATTTTTTTCCTCATTCAGTTCAATGGAGAGTAACCGGCTGGGGTTTTCTCTCTAAAAACTTCTCTATAGATCCTCTCAATTTCTCATCTTTTCAGAATCAGATATGAATTATTTAGATATAAAGCATTATTAAGTGGATAAACTGTTGGGCATTAAATAGACAACAGAAATTGAAGTCGTGATTGTAGACAATAAATTCATTCCTAAAACTTAATCAAGAAAAGAAAATAGAGTGATAAGATATATTTATTTCAAATATATTAAAATATTTATAATTTTTGTTATTCCTCTGATTTGTATTTCCAATAATAACTTCATAGGCTTTTGAGCTTGATCCTAAAAATTGCATCTTGAATTTGAATCTTATCTGACTTGTTCTTAGGTTCAATGGTTGGGAGCTTGATCTTCAACTTGAAGTATTGTAATTGGATTCAAGAAGCTTGCAACATGATCTTGGAATTGGTGGATTTAATTTTGGCTTGTACTTACGTGACCTGTATTTTAAACCAAGGACGTCATGTTTGATCTTGAAGCTTCATATTGATCGTTCAACACTTAGAATGCTTGCAATATGCAGAGAAATTTGTAGCCTTTGATTAACGAGATTTTTTTCCTATTGTTATGTTTTCTTATTTTTTATGCTTTTAGATAAGAGATAAGACCTTCTCATTCAGATTGAGCTCGCGGGGGATCTTTTGGATGTGTGAACCATGAAGAATGTTGAGAGCTTATTTATCACTGCTTTTCCGTACAGAGTCTTGATATGTCATGTGATGACATGGTCTTCGGTAATGGTTAACATTCATAAGTGCTTTCTTCAAATGCTTTGACTCTCTGTGGTTGTTTGGACTATCGACCAGTTTTCTCCTTACATGTTGGTCGTTTGGCTCTATGAGTAAGCTTGTTCAGTAGTGACGTCTTTTACTCAAAAGAATCCAACCTCATCCTCATCCTCCACTATTTCATGACTTGTTATAGGGATGGGCAATAACATGATGGAGACATGATTCATACTTGATTTTCCTTCTCCAACAAGATCTTTCCTTGACCAGCTAAGTTAATGACTTTCTTTTGAAGATAAAACACTTTTAAACATTTGACTTGTTTTGTCGGGCACAAAACTTGTTTGAACTTTTTAATTCCTACTTACCTTTGTGGTGAAACTTAAGAAAGAAGTATTAATATGCAAGGACTCTTTAATTACAACATTGAATATAAATTGTCCATCATTTTCTTCTTCTTATGTGTCTTAACCTTTGCAAGGCGTACGAACATAAGGCCTATGGTTTCAACTTATAGCCATGCTTAGTTCCATATCATGTACACGTAGGATCATCTCTTCAAATGTTTTGGATTTAATTCTGTATAAGATGTAATGAAGACCCCAATGCATTCATTGAATACACATTTCAATGTCGAGGTCTCACTAAAGTATTCTGTACAGTTGGGGCTCATGCTTCTCACAGGATTGTTATAGTCGATGATTGGCTTATCCTTCTTTTGGTAGGTATTTGTAAGAGCTCTAACCATATTGATTATTCATCTTATGCTATAGAAGCGACATCAAAATTCATGCTCCATTTGCTTATTTATGGAACCAGACTCTCGATCTTGTACTAATCGAAAGCATTTTTTGTAAGAGATCGAACAAACTTCTTGACGAGATGATCACTAGAAGTTCCAACACTATTTCACGCCTCAATAAATAAAGTGCGCAACTTCTTGTTTGTAATTTCGATCATCATCAAATTGTTGAATATTAGGAGGCGATAGGAAATAGGTTTCTTGAAGTTAAACATTTTGAGTGTATATTTTTTTTATGTAAGGGATAATGATATAGTTGGCGGCTCAAATTTATCCATAATGGTTCCTATGATAAAGTCCTTCAATTGGTTTTCATGATGAGTATGACCTTTAGAAGAGAGTTGGATCTCTTTGGTTGTTGTTGTTTGCTTAGTGGAAGCCTCTCCTTTCTCTTGTGCTTCATGAAGCTGTACATATGCTTGACTTGATTCTACCTTCGTCATGTTTTCCATCTTATTTGTGAACTTATCAATTTGAGCATCTTAATCTTGAAGATATTTCTTTAAGCCTTCAATTACTTTAATCAAACTTATAAGTTGTTCTTTTTATAGTGGAACCTCAATCGTCATTCCTTGTATGACCACCATAGCGGAAAGAAAATGATAGGGATCATAACTTGGACAAAGCTCGTGTTGCACTAGGTGCACTCTCAAATGACACTAAAGGCAGGGGGAGGGGGCGGGGGGAGGGGGAGGGATTGAATAGTATGCTCCGACTTTTCTTAACTGAAGCACCTTACTCGTTACTGGAAGAATATGGTTCTTACATAGTTTCTCCCACTCGATAAACTAAATTGTAATCAAATAGAAACTTAAGAATACAAGGAATTTACATAGAAAACTCATTTCTCAATAGAGAAAAACCACGACCTAATCTCTAGGATTTTTTGAATTAAATCGACTAACACAACAAGCAAGTTTTAGGTTACACAACAATAACAAATGGTCTAAACTTTAGACCCTATGCAAACAATAGCTACACTCTAGCTTTTACAAATTTTCCCTTACAAAGACCACCAACTATAATGCTTCTACATGAGTAAATAAGCAAATACATAACAATGTATAATCAAAACTACACAATCTAAGAATCCTATGATGAACTTCTTAAGCACTAGGTTCTCTGACTAGAATCTTCCTCGTCCATTCATACATGATCAATTATATTGCCATTGTTTTGCTATGAAATCTCGTAGTGAATCAAGGATTATTTCGGCATGCCTCAGTTAAGCTTTTTTAGGGTAGTGAAAATCCTAGCAGTCTTCAACTAGGAATCTTCTCAGATATGGAAAGAGAAGATCTCCTATAATTGTATTCCTTATATAACTCTACTTCGTTTAATTCTTCTTAGAAGCTTCCGAGCCACAAATTTCTTAAGTGACCATGATTAACAACATACACACGCTTAAATTCTCTTAGTTCATCATGGATTGCCAGTCTGTCGTCTTTTCGATCAATCATGTCTTCATGTAAGAAACAGGTTCTATACTAGGTCCTTTGTTTTTCAATTTTCAAAACTCATCATTCAACCGCTCGGGTGGAGGAGTAACACATGAGGAGGCTACAGTAATCTGGTGCTCAAGAGACATCATTATCCTTTTGCATGATGCAGTTTTTGGACTACGCTGAGTTGAGGTAAAGTTCTTTTGACCAGCTCAACTATGTTGTTCCTTACATCAAGAATGAATGAAGAGGATCCCTCTTCTTTTGAATATGATGAACCAAACGCACGCCTGAAATTAGATGAAGCTCGAAGCAATTGTTGTCCAAAATTTTGCTAACATTTTCCATGGAGACTTACAGTCAGATTTTAAAATTAATAATATCACATATTGATTTTTTTTTGAGACATATGGTATTCTTGCTTTCGAAGAGAAGAGGAGCGAGGTAGATATTGTACCTTCGGGCGTGTCAAAATTTGTATTAAAAAAAAAAACCAAGACGAGAAAATAGAATAACAAGATTAATATTGATTTCAAATATATTGAAATGTTACAATATCTAGGACTCATATAATTCGTCATTTTAACAATAATCATGGTCTTTTGAGCTTGATCTTGAAGCTTGAATCTTGATGTTGAGATTTATCTTGACTTGTGTTTGGGTTCAAGACTGAGAGCTTGATCTTGAAATACTTAATTTGATCTTAATTTGTACTTGGATTCATGAGCTTGGAGCTTGATCATGAAATTGTTGGATTTGATCTTGACTTGTCCTTGTATTCAAGGAATAAGAGCTTGATCTTGAACTTGATTGATTTGATGTTGGCTTGTTTTTAATTCAAAGGTATGATGCTTGATCTTGAATCTCCGTCTTGATCTTTGAAGGCTTAGAATTCTTAAGGCTTGCAGTTTATTCAGAGAAACTTTTTGCCTTTGATCAACAAGCTTTCTTTTGCTTCTTGTTATGACTTTTGACTTCTAATTTCTGATCTCTCAAGTGAGAGAAAAGACTCCCGTCTATAGGTATAGGAGCAGAGTAGCCACCAAAAAAAAAAAGTTAACCGACGAGTTTGAGCTTCGGATCCCGTGGATCGACCCATATGGTAGGCTTAACTAAATGAGCTAACCTAATAAGACACTACCGGCCTCCGTATTCCGACCGCCCATCCCTGGTCAGAGCTTTCTGACTAAATTAGTCGGTTACTTTTTTGAATTTTTTTTATTTTGTCTGACCGACTCGATCGGTGCAATATTTAATTATTTTTTTTATTAGTATGCGACCAAATCAGTCAGACACTTAAATAGATCTACCTAAGCCTGATCATAACACAACCATTATCCATTCTCTATTTCAAACCTCTTCTTCTCTCCCCATTCCCACACCCGTTAATTCACAGATCGACCCCCATTCCCACCCCCTTATTCCACCGCCTTTCCCAATTTCTCTTTCAAAGGCCATTACACATCCAATTTGGTAAGTTTACTTCTCTTTCTTTTTTTTCCTTCAATTTGTGAACCCTAACCCCAAATTATTAAGTTATTTATTTTTTCCTACCTTCCGGCCAACCACTGACGCCGTCGGTGCTCGCTAGCTCCGGTGCAGAGGTAAGTAATTTATTTTTTTTTTGTTTTATTTTTTATATGGTTTAAGTGTAGGTAATTTTTTGTATGGTTTATGTGCTCCAACAGATTTGCTAAAGCTTGTTGTTTTGGTTGGTATTGTGTTAGTAGATTTTTTGCTATAGAAATGTAATTGTCATTAGGATATCAAGGAGGAAAACCACAAACACAAAGTTAAAAAGTTAATAGAAAGGAAAAGATGTGGAAGTATTTAAGATGATTATATGAAAGTAAATAAATGCACGTGAAGCAACAACCTTATAGTTTTGTCTAGAAAGGAGTCCATCACACTTGTGTTGCACTTGTTGGAATGATGATGGAATGATCGAATATGAAATATGAATTAATGGTGTTTTTGATGGATATTGTGGTGAAATATTTTATTGTGATAGTAAAATATATTTTGACAAAAAATGTTGTTTCATCTTAATGACAATAAATTGCACATTACTTAGTTTGATGCTAAGTAAAGAAAATAAAGAAGATTAAAAAATATTTATATTGACAAAGTATTAATATGCATGGACTCTTTAATTTCAACATTGAATGCAAATTGTCCATCGTTTTCTTCTTCTTATATGTCTTCACCTTTGCAAGGCGTACGAACATAAGGCCTATGGTTTCTACTTATAGCCATGCTTAGTTCCATATCATGTGCACGTAGGATCATCTCTTCAAATGTTTTGGATTTAATTCTGTATAAGATGTAATGAAGACCCCAATGCATACATTGAATACACATTTCAATGTCGAGGTCTCATTAAAGTATTCTGTACAGTTGGGGCTCATGCTTCTCCAAGGATTCTTATGGTCGATGATTGGCTCATCTTTCTTTTGGTAGGTGTTTGTAAGAGCTCTAACCATATTGATTATTCATCTTATGCTATAGAAACAACATCAAAATTCATGCTCCATTTGCTTATTTGGAACCAGACTCTCGATCTTGTACTAATCGAAAGCATTTTTTGTAAGAGATCGAACAAACTTCTTGACGAGATGATCACTAGAAGTTCCAACACTATTTCACGCCTCAATAAATAAAGTGCGCAACTTCTTGTTTGTAATTTCGATCATCATCAAATTGTTGAATATTAGGAGGTGATAGGAAACAGGTTTCTTGAAGTTAAATATTTTGAGTGTACATTTTTTTATGTATGGGATGATGATATGGTTGGAGGCTCAAATTTATCCATAATGGTGCCTATAATAAAGTCCTTCAATTGGTATTCAAGATGAGTATGACCTTTAGAAGAGAGTCGGATCTCTTTGGTCGGTGTTGTTTGTTTAGTGGAAGCCTCTCCTTTCTTTTGTGCTTCAAGAAGATGTACATATACTTGACTTAATTCTACCTTCGTCATGTTTTCCATCTTATTTGTCAACTTATCAATTTGAGCATCTTAATCTTGAAGATATTTCTTCAAGCCTTCAATTGCTTTAATAAAACTTATAAGTTGTTCTTTCTATAGTGGAACCTCAATCGTCATTCCTTGTATGACCACCATAGCGGAAAGAAAATGATAGGAATCATAACTTGGAGGAAAGCTCGTGTTGCACTAGGTGCACTTTCAAATGACACTAAAGGCAGGGAGGGGGGGGGGGATTGAATAGTATCGTCCGAATTTTCTTAACTGAAGCACCTTGCTCGTTACTGCAAGAAACTGGTTTTTACATAGTTTCTCCCACTCGATAAACTAAATAGTAATCAAATAGAAACTTAAGAATACAAGGAATTTACATAGAAAACTCATTTCTCAAGAGAGAAAAACCACGACCTAATCTCTAGGATTTTGCGAACTAAATCGACTAACACAACAAACAAGTTTTACGTTACACAACAATAACCAATGGTCTAAACTTTAGACCCTATGCAAAGTATAGCTACACTCTAGCTTTTACAAAGTTTCCCTTACAAAGACCACCAATGCTTCTATATATATGCAAACAAGCAAATACATAACAGTGTACTCACACAATCTAAGAATCCTATGATGAACTTCTTCAAGCACTAGGTTCTCTGACTAGAATCTTCCTCGTCCATTCACACACGATCAATTATATTGCCATTGTTTTGCTATGAAATCTCGTAGTGAATCAAGGATTATTTCGGCATGCCTCATTTAAGCTTTTTTAGAGTAGTGAAAACCCTAGCAGTCTTCAACTAGGAATCTTCTCAGATATGAAAAGAGAAGATCTCCTATAATTGTAATCCTTATATAACTCTACTTCGTTTAATTCTTCTTAGAAGCTTCCGAGCTACAAATTTCTTAAATGACCATGATTAACAACATACACGCGCTCAACTTTTCTTAGTTCAGCATGGATTACCAGTCTGTCATCTTTTCGATCGATCATGTCTTCATGTAAGAACCAGGTTCTATACTAGGTCCTTTGTTTGTCAATTTTCAAAACTCATCATTCAATAACTCGGGTGGAGGAGTAACACATGAGGAGGCTAGAGTAATCTAGTACTCAAGAGACATCATTATCCTTTTGCATGATGCAGTTTTTGGACTACACTGAGTTGAGCTAAAGTTCTTTTGACAAGCTCAACTATGTTGTTCCTTACATTAAGAATGAATGAAGAGGATCTCACTTCTTTTGAATATGATGAACCAAAAGCACGCCTGAAATTAGATGACGCTCGAAGCAATTGTTGTCCAACATTTTGAATTTCCTCATTTTGATTAGGCTAACATTTTCCATGGAGACTTACAATCAGATTTTAAAATTAATAATAGCACATGTTGATTTTTTTTTGAGACATATGGTATTGTTGCCTTCGAAGAGAAGAGGAGAAAGGTAGAGATTATACCTTCGGGCGTGTCAAAATTTGTATCAAAACAAAAATCAAGACGGGAAAATAGAATAACAAGATTAATATTGATTTCAAATATATTGAAATGTTACAATATCTAGGACTCATATAATTCGTCATTTTAACAATAATCATGGGCTTTTGAGCTTGATCTTCAAGCTTTAATCTTGATGTTGAGATTTATCTTGATTTGTGTTTGGGTTCAAGGGCTGAGAGCTTGATCGTGAAATACTTAATTTGATCTTAATTTGTACTTGGATTCATAAGCTTGGAACTTGATCATGAAATTGTTGGATTTGATCTTGACTTGTCCATTTATTCAAGGCATAAGAGCTTGATCTTGAACTTGATTGATTTGATCTTGGCTTGTTTTTAATCCAAAGGTATGATGCTTGATCTTGAATCTTCGTCTTGGTCTTTTAAGGCTTAGAATTCTTAAGGATTGCAGTTTATTAAGAGAAACTTTTTGCCTTTGATCAACAAGTTTTCTTTTGCTTCTTGTTATGACTTTTGACTTCTAATTTTTGGTCTCTCAAGTGAGAGACATGACACCCGTCTATAGGTGTAGGAGCATAGTAGCCCCAAAAAAAAAAAAAAGCTAACCGACAAGCTTGAGCTTTGGATCCCGTGGATCGGCCCATATGGTAGGCTTAACTAAATGAGCTAACATAAGACACTACCGACCTCCGTATTCCGACCGCCCACCCCTTGTCAGAGCTTTCTGACTAAATTAGTCGGTTAGTTTTTTGAATTTTTTTATTTTGCCTGACCGACTCGGTCGGTGCAATATTTAATTAATTTTTTTATTAGTATGCGACCAAATCAGTCAGACCCTTAAATAGATCTACCTAAACCTGATCATAACACAACCATTACCCATTCTCTCTTTCAAACCTCTTCTTCTCTCCCCCATTCCCACACCCGTTAATTAACAGATCGACCCCCATTCCCACCCCTTATTCCACCGCCATTCCCAATTTCACTTTCATAGGCCATTAAACATCTAAATTGGTAAGTTTACTTCTCTTTTTTTTTTTTCCAAATTGTGAACCCTAATCCCAAATTATTAATTTATTTCTTTTTTCCTACCTTCCGGCCAGCCACTGACGCCGTCGGTGTTCTCTAGCTCCGGTGCAGAGGTAAGTAAATTTTTTTTATATGGTTTATGTGTAGGTAATTTTTTGTATAGTTTATGTGCTCCAACAGATTTGCTGAAGCTTGTTGTTTTGGTTGGTATTGTGTTAATAGATTTTGCTATAGAAATGTAATTGTCATTAAGATATCAAGGAGGAAAATCATAAACACAAAATTAAAAATTTAATAGAAAGGAAAAGATGTGGAAGTATTTAAGATGATTATATGAAAGCAAATAAATGCACGTGAAGCAACAACCTTATAGTTGTGTCTAGAAAGAAGTCCATCACACTTGTGTTGCACTTGTTGGAATGATGATGTAATGATCGAATATGAAATATGAATTAATGGTATTTTTGATGGATATTGTGGTGAAATATTTTATTGTGATAGTAAAATATGTTTTGACAAAAAATGATGTTTCATCTTAATGACAATAAATTTTACATTACTTAGTTTGATGCTAAGTAAAGAAAATAAAGAAGATTAAAAAATATTTATATTGACAAAGCTACTTACCAGTTAACTAAAATAAGTAGGAGTTGATGTGAATAGCATGTCCTCAACATGTAGAAACACAAGTAGAATGGAATACTTATTTTATAATAGAGAGAAAGTTTGGAACTTTCATAGCGTAAAATAAGAAAATGAACTAGTGTCACGCTTAAACACTAATTTAAGAGACATTAGTTATAAGGAATAAAGTAACTACACAACTTAAAATATCTTATTTTGTAAATTAATTTGAATGAAATAAATTATTTATAAATATCCATTTTGTAATCTTTGATTCTATTTCATTTGATTCTTGAAATATTGAATTTTAAATTGTTCCAACTTATTATAGATAAGTAAATAGTCCTATCATTTCAAAGAAACAGATATAAGTTGCACATAAGAAGTGTTATTAATTACTAAACGATAATTCTAGAGTACAAATTGCTTAATAATATAAAATTAATAGACAAATTAAACATGACTATGCTATAATACTAATAATCCTAGAGTACAAATTACTTAATAATATAAAATTAATAGCCAAATTAAAAATGACTATGATATAATACTAATAATACTAGTAAGTTGTACAATTACTTAATCTTTTTCAAATTACAAGTTTTTCATGATATGTTAAAGTTTTTATAGTTGAAACTTAATATGTATCTGAATTTTTTTAAACTTGTAATCTTTGTGGAGATATGGAATATGAAAATTGTAGTTGGATGTATAATAGAAATAACCACGGGTGGCGGAGGATGAGAACTGAATTTGCAAAAGGTGTTGGAGAATTTATTGAAATGGCGAAAACATTTATTGTTTTTATAAGGCATAACAGATTAAGTGTCCTTGTGAGAAATGCAAGTGCATAAAAGCACAAAATTTGGTGGATGTTGAAATGCATCTTTATAGGAATGATTTTATGCCAAATTATTTTATTTGAATTCATCATGGAGAGTGTGATGATAGAGGTGGTGATGTTAATTTTCAAAATGCTTATGGCGGTGGGAATGGTCAGTTTGTGGAGAATGATCTTGATAATTATTGAATGAATGATATGGTGAATGATGCTTTTGGAATATACCCAGAGGAGCCATCCCAACGGGGTACATTTCAACCAACGGTTGAGCACGTTCCCAATGATGAGGCAAAGCTCTTCTAAATGGTTGGAAAAAGCTAGTCGTCCATTGTACAAAGGCTCAATGCATTCTAAATTGTCAGCTGATGTTAGATTGTTAAGTATTAAATTTGATTTTAGTATATCTCAAGCAGTCATGGATTCTACCATTGGGCTTATGAATGAACTTAATCCGACTAACATGGAATTACCAACTGATTATTACTATACTAAGAAGTTGGTTTCCACCTTAGGGCTTTCTTCGGAGAGAAATCACTATTGTGTCAGCTGTTGCATGTTATTCTATAAGGATGATGCAGAACTAAAAAATTGTAAATTTTGTGGAGAGGCTTGTTACAAGCCAGTCCTAAATGCTAAAAAGAAGTCGATTCATATTAAGGTGATGCACTACTTACCCCTTATACCTAGGTTAAAGAGGTTGTATGTGTCGATGAACTCTGCTCCTCATATGAGATGGCATCATGAGCATACAAAACAACCTGACATTCTAAGTCATTCGTCAGATGGTAAGGCAAGGAAACATTTTGATAGGGTGTATCCGGCGTTTGCTAGTGAACCAAGAAACATGAGGTTGGATTTATGTTCAGATGGGTTCACTCCATTTGATGTCTCTTCTACACCCTATTCTTGTTGGCCTGTATTTATCACGCCGTTCAATCTTCCCCCTGAAATATGCATATCAAGTGCATATTTGTTTCTGAATTGAATTATCTCAGGTCCACATAACCCGAAAGCCTCGACTGATGTATTTTTGCAGCCTTTGATTGATGAGTTAAAGTTACTGTGGCATGAAGGTGTGGAAAAATAAGATATATCAAAAAAAAAATAGAACTTTCAACTGCATGCTTCTTTGATGTGGACTATAAATGACTTTCCAGCTTATGGAATGTTGTCTAGGTGGTCCACTGCTGGCAAGTTCTCTTGCCTTTGTTGAATGGAAGATACAAAAGCATTCACTTTGATAATGGTGGTTAGAACACATGGTTCGACTGTCATCGTCGATTCTTGCCAATGGATCATCCGTTTAGGAATAACACTAGTGCATTTATGAAGAATTAGGTTGATTTAGATGAGACTTCGCGAAGGCTGTCCGGACGAGAAATTTGGAACAGGGTTAAGGTGTAAACTAAGGTAACTGATCAACAACCATCTAAACAACATGGTTATGGTGTTGACCATAATTGGACTAACCAAAGTATCTTCTGGGAGTTACCTTATTGGAACGATAATCTTCTTCGACATAACATGGATCCAATTATATTGAAAAGAATTTTTTCGAGGCTGTCTTTAATACTATGATGGATGTCAAGAACACGACAAAGGATAACGTGAAGGCCAGGTTGGACCTTCAGGAATTTTGTAGGCGGCCTGAGTTACACTTATCTCAAGTCGGCAACAAGGTTTGGATGCCCAAGTCCAACTACACATTTGGATTGGATGCGAGAACAATGATTTGTGATTGGGTAAAGAATTTTAGGATGTCTGATAGGTATGTGTCAAACTTATAGAAAGATGTGTTGATATGAAAGAAAAAAATTTGGCTCACATGAAAAGCCACGATTGTCAAATCTTCATGGAAAACTTGCTCCCAATTGCATTCAATGGCTTGCCTGATAAAGTATGGAAACCCCTCACAGAGACAAGCTTATTTTTTAAGAACTGTTGTTCTAAGGCATTGAAGGAAGAAAATCTTAAGTCGATAGAAAGTAACTTTCCTGTAGTCTCAACTAAGTTGACAAAATCTTTCCGCCTGGTTTCTTAAATGTAATGGAACATCTTCTAATTCATCTTGCAGAAATGGCACTATTGGAAGGCCCAGTGCACTGTAGATGGATGTTTCCTTTCGAGAGGTAATTAATGTCCCTTTATCATTAGCTCAATTTTTTTAGCTTATTTACTTATAGAAAGTATGGAAACCCCTTACAGAGACAAGCTTATTTTTAAGGAGTTTTGTTCTAAGGCGTTGAAAGAAGAAAATCATAAGTCGATGGAAAGTAACTTTCCTGTAGTCTCAACTAAGTTGACAAAAATCTTTCCGCCTGGTTTCTTCAATGTAATGGAACATCTTCTAATTCATCTTGCGGAAAAGGCACTATTGGAAGGCCCGATGTGCTGTAGATGGATGTTTCCTTTCGAGAGGAAATTAATGTCCCTCTATCATTAGCTCAATTTTTGTTTAGCTTAAGTAAATTTATTAATAAATATATTATGTAGGATTATTGGCAAGTGTAAGCGGGACGTGTAAAACAACTCCCAAATTGAGGGGTCAATATGTGAGGCATATCTGGCTAGGAAAACTTTTCATTTATGTTCATATTATTTTGATCAGCATGTGACATGTTTGAGAAATAGGCCGGATTGGCATGATGATGTTGACAACAATTATCTGAATTATCCACCATTTTCTATATTTAATCAACCTAGTAGAGGACCAAAAAAAGTGAAGGTAAAAAATTCACTGGCCGGGACAGAAAAGCAACTACAACCCGACGTCCAACTTTTTTACAAGTATGATTCATTTTATATTAAAGTCTAACATGCAAGACTCATCATTATTTTAACTAATGAGAGTTTTTGTTGTATTTGCATCAAACAGTCACTTTGTTATAGAATATGGTGCTGCTGCTGTTTATGAAATTTTTTTAGTATGGTTTAGAGGATTTTTAAGTGTTACATAAACTAATACGTGAAGTTTTCAGCTATATAATAGTTGGTTTAACATGTAAAACTTTATTGAACATTATATAGGTACTCAATTTGACTAACGGCATAAACATCTAATTGTTTCAATTGGCCTCGTAAAAGATTGATGCTTTTTCAATGCAGGTGGTTTGATCCGAGTCCTAAGGGTGCAATGATAAACTCATGTTCTAAAATGGTTGAAGTTAATCACACAAGGTCATATGGACATTATGATCCTTTCATCATTACCCAAAATATGAAACAAGTATCTTACATTACTTATCCACTGACCAAGAACAAAGCCAAATCCAAGGCTAAGGCAAATTGGTGGATTATTCTAAAAGGAAAGCTGGTGGGAAGAGTGGAAGTAGATGATGTATTAGATGTTTCATTTTAATATGAGGTTTCAAGTGTTCCCTTGATTGTGGATATTAAATTAGCCGATCAGTTGTAACAAAGTGAAGGCATCTATGAAGAGTTTGACATATCGGTAGATAGTTGTGAAAAAAAAAGAGAATAATTTTGGAGAGGAAACATCTAGGGAAAACGAGGAAGAAGAATATATGTTCATGATGTTGAATAAAGTGGGGGCAGAATTTGTTGATGACAATGAGATCAGCGAGGAAGAAGAACTAGCTGATGAAATTGAGACAAACGATGATGATTTATAATGTTGATAGTTTTATGTTGTTACTTTACTACTTTATTTATTAGTATTACTTTATAAATTTATTCCATATAAATTTATATTGTACTTATATTGTGCTAATTTATTGTGCTTATATTACAGATATGGCATCTACAGTGAATGCTAATAAATTCAAGGGGAAAAATAAAGTTCAAAGTTCCTCTCCTGCTTCTGTTAATACTACTGCTCCTTTACCTCATATGCTTAATACATGTCCGCCCTCTACATATTCTCCTGATTTTTTCACTACACCTCACATGGCTTACTCTGGCATGCATTCTATGTCTGGATCCGACCCTCCATGTCAGTTTATTCCTACGCCTGACATGCCACTTTCTTCTCCACGTTATGTTGTTCATCCGCATAGCATGAGCTCATCCATGCCTTCTCCATCTTCTAGTCCATCGCCATCCCCGTCATCATCTACTCCTATTGTATCTAGATTGCAGTTTGATGACCCTACATCATCCCCGTCCATTGGCACTTCTGTACTGCCTAGTGATCCAAGTAGATACATTGGTGAGCTTGGCACATTCGATACTAAAGGGAGGTTGAGGATTGCTCCTGAGGAAGATCGTAGGTAAGTATTATTTCTGTTAGTTTTTAATTATTTAATATATCTATAATTTTAAATTATTGAATATATTTATTAACACTAGTGAATTTTATATAGTTTTTATCACTCAGATAAGGCTACACCTTTAGTTACACAATGCATACGACTTAAACATACAAAAGCGTGGCAATCCTGGGGTAAGGTACACTATTCCCAAAAGTTGGAGATGTTTGACATTTTTCAGGTATTAACTATGTTTATTTATTAATAATTTAGTTAAGTACCACTTTTTTTAATCTAATATTATTAATTATTTCAGACAAAGTGTGTGTGACATCCATTCTATGATCATAAAATGCGAAAAAATTTCATTCTCAAATGCTCAAATAGAGTCAGAGATTCCTTTTTTACATGTCGCCAGAGTGAAAAGAAGCCCGATTGGATATACTTGAAATCTTGGAGCAGACTGATGCAATACTGGAGAGTGAAGAATTTCAGAAGAAAAATGCCCAAGGGAAGGCAGCTCGAGCCTTCAAAAAGGGTGGATCGTTGCACACTGGGAGTTCAGTTAATGCATCGACTCAGCAGATGAGATTGGTAACTTATTTATTATATGTATTCTTTAATTTACCTCTCATTAATATTTTATCTAACTTATCCTATTCTTAATTTTATAGGAAAAATAAGAAGGGTGTCCACTGACTATGCACGAGTTCTTTAAGCAGAGGCATATATTTAAGGACAAAGAAGGAAAAGAAGTGTGGGTTGAGGAGCGCGCTAGAAAAGCATATGTAAGTTATTAACTTCAAACTTGTTTGTATAATCCTTCAATATTTATATATCTAATTCTTGTTATTAAATTTATTTCAGGAGGAATACCTAGCAGCCTTTAAAGCGAGAAATGCATGTCAGGCATCCGAATATGGTAGCACTGCCTAAACTCAGCTGTCATTTGAGGAGGAAACAATACTATGGTTGGAGGTGAATGGTGGGGGGGGGGGTAAAGAGGGGATGTGCATATGGTATTGGATCACAATATTCCTCGGGTCGTCTTAATCCAGATTTTATTGCCACTTACTCTTCTAGTTCTTCACTTAATCCATTGGTGGAAGCCTCGTTGCGCAATGAAATCCACTAAAGAAAGAGCGCGAAGAGGATCGTAAACGTACAGAGGCAAGTATGAAAGCGATGCAGGATACAATATTGAACTTTTTCAATGAGAAGTTGGAAAAGGAAAAGGGAATGAGAAAGAGCATTGGCAAGAGCAAGGGCAAAGGCAAGGGCAAGAGCAAACATTGATACAGTTCGTCGTCCAAGTCTGACCGCAAGGAAACAGAGTAGTAATGAATTGTTAATGTTTTTAGACATATGTTTTAGACTTATGGCTGGTTATGTTTAACTTGTTTGACCGTTAGATCTATGGTTGGGTTTGTTAAACTTGTTTATTGGTTATGAAGTGTTGATGTTATTTAAATTGTTAGACTTATCGTTTAAAGACAATAAGCCTTGTTTAGCTTGTTGTTTAGATTTCTCTTAGACGTGTTAAACAATTAAGGCTTGTAGAAGCTTGTTGTTTATTCCTGCATTGTATTGAATTGACAAGTGGTGACGTTCTAATTGCAGGTTTTACCTAGATTTCTAACCGATTTTGTAGGAAATTTGGGTAAATTAATTCCAGAAATTCATAATTAAGGCCGAATCGATCGAAAATTGAGAAAAAAAATACGAAGAACAACACTGATCAATTCGGTCGGGATTTTTAAAGAAAAAATTATTCTACTAAAGATCATCTCTGACCGACCTCTGACCGCCTATCGGTCGCAAGGCGATCGCATGAGTCGACAGAAGATTCTGACCAGCAATTATCCGACTGCCCATTTTGGTCGGATATCGGTGGGAAATCGAGGATTTTTCCACCGATATCCGACCAGTTTTGCGGTTGAAAAATGCACAATTTCTGATAGTGAGATTGGATTTTATTTACATTAAGCCCAATTATTATTGTCCACAATATTTATTTTATCTAATATAATTTGAGATATAATCTAAATTATATTACGAATTAATAAGCCGATAAAATTTGATCATCTACCGTGACCTCTCGTTGTATATATATTAATCTATTATTATTCAGCAATGATTGTTAGTATTTGTTATGCTAGGCAGGTGGTCCGAACAGAAAGTTATGCAAGTACAAGAAGGATAGCCTGGAATTATTTGTGACATAAGACTTACAATTTGTGTTGTACAAAAACATAATTTAATAGATTAATTAGAAGTGTAACAGGCTATATTATTCATGGTGCTCTTTAGGAGTTAAAAGCACTTGATTGAGATAAGCTCCAAGTGCCCATATGGGGAAAATGTTTCTGTAAGCTGAGTAGCTTATCATACAGTTCTTGTTGAATACTCCAATTATTTCCTGCAAAAACGTTTAAAATCCAAAGCTTCATACATATACATTATGCTTGAATATTGTTAGGTTGGACCCTCCAGCTTCTCTTCAAAATATAATAGTAAATAAAATATGGAATGACAAGACAACTAACATGAGTAAAATTCAAATGCGGAAATACCTGTTGTGGAAAATCACCATTTTCCATTTGAGAATTTATCAGCACTTTAGCAGCTCGTTTGAGTGGAGCAGGATCTCTTTTTCCCTAATAATTTTTCTTTTCTGTCAATGCACACTAATTACAAGTACAATTCCGTTTTTCAAATATTTGGACAATAGTATACCAATTTCGAAAAAAGCAACTTTATATTGATTTTCGAGTAATTATAATTACTCAATCCCCTAGCTCTAAAAATATAAGTGGTGTTGCTTGAAGTACCTGGTCAGCTTCAATAAGAGCCAACATGGCCCATGCAGTGTTCACAATGTGTGATCTATTCCCTTCAATGTTCGTATAAACCTGTCCCTCCATAAAAGTAAAATTTAACAATTAGTACGTAAAAGCATATGCAATATTCAATTTAATCAGCAGTTAGAACTTAGAATATAATATCCTAAACAAACCCTTTTTCATGACGTCAACTAGTGTTTTCTTAGTGTCATTATGATATGGCATAAGAGTAATATACATGTCTTTTTCAAGAGGTTAAAATATATGCAAATACTCCCTCCGTCCAAAATGATTGTCATAGTTTGACTTGGAGCGGAGTTTAAGAAATGTGTAAGACTTTTAGAACTTGTGGTCCAAAATAAGTCATACATAAATATGTGGCTATAAAGCATTTCATTAAGGGTAAAGTAGTAGTTTCAACTCAAAAATGTTTCCAAATTTAGAATTGTGCCATTCTTTTTTGAACGGACTAATAAGAAAACTATGACAATCATTTTGGAACGGAGGGAGTAGTACTTTTCCCTTTTTTTCCTTCACAAAAGTGATAAAATTACAACTTATTTAATGCTAACAGCCAAAGGCATATATAATATGGATGTAATATATACACACAATCAGTGTAAAGATTTATTTTATATTATCAATAAATTATAACGTGTAATAGGAAGTTACTTACAGCTTTTACAAGATTACCAACTAATGCTTATAAGAGAATTACCTATATATAATTACCTAATAAATAAGCTCATTGTACATAAATAAATATTCATACGCTTTTACCTTGTGCTGAGATGAGAGATAGCTTTCTCCCCAACCACCAGAAGGAAGTTGTTTGGATAACAGAAAATGACAAGCCCTTTTTATGCTTTTGCAACTTTCGTAGGTCTCGTCACCTGCAAGAAGTCCACTAATGCCAAACCAAGTCCCATAGGTGTAGCACACTCCCCACGACCCATACCTTCCATTCATATAATGTCATCATCACTTTTAAATTTTACAACAACATATTTAATATAATCTACAAGTGAAGTTTGAAAAGAGTGATATATGTATAGATCTGACTCCTGCTTCAATAAGGTAGATGAGCTGTTTTCCCTAGACCATCCACTCAAGAAAGCATTTTTTACAAAAATATGTTTAAAAAACAAGATGAAAATACTAATATATAGAAGGTATGACATCCAAAAAACTAAAGATAGCCAGGATAAGTAAAACACTAATAGCAATAAAGACAAAAAAAATACTATATATAAAACTAATATCACAGCTAATATGACAGAACTTATCCGTCTATCTTTTGATCTTCTATCCTGATCCTTGACCCCCACGTACTTTAATCTAGGGCCATGTCCTTGATCATCTGAAGATGTGCCATGTCCTCTTTAATCATCTCGCCCAATTCTTCCTCGGTCTGCCTCTACCTCTCCGTAGACCCAACACTGCTAACCCCTCGCACTTCCTCACTGAAGTATATGTGCTAGTACATGACCGAATCATCTCAGCTCCGCCTCTGACATGTTGTCCACCACTAAGACAACTCACACCTTATCCCAGATGACATCATCCTAATCTTATCCATTCTAGAATGCCACATATCCATCTAAGAAACTTTTAGATTTCTCATTTCTCTAATTACTCCTTCTCATAAATGTGGGAAAATTAACTTGCGGAAAACATAAAAATAAGTTTTGTTCATAATCAAATCAAACCCCAACTATATATATTGCGAATTTATAACATAATTCCTTCATTCAACAATAACTCGAATTTCCCCCTGATATGAACATTTGTGAGGAAGAAAAGAATTTAACTGTCAGACACAATATGATTAGATGTGTAACTATTATGGAAGTATAAACAAGTATTCATAATACGGTAGGTAAATTTTACATTGACGATCTACATAATATAAACTCTAAAAAGAGACAACCCTTCAAAAACATTCATTTCAAACCGTCATCTTTTAATTTAGACATAGCTTCTCTACTTTCAATCACTAACTACATTAAATATAAACATCACTATTATATATGACTTCTTATTTGTCTTAAACTTAGTTAACTTTTATATGGACCTCAAACTCCATACATTCGACACCTTCCACCCCTTTGCGGGTTGATAAAATTCCTAATGAGAATTTATGGACTTGAACTTAACTCCATCCCAAAATCAAGCTTAAAGGAAGTAGTATTGCACAAGCCTTATATAGATCTTATTTGATTTAATATAAATTAAGGCAGCCGATATTTATAATATTCCTATAAGAAAATTAAATAGAAATAGACGTAAATTGGTTACCATGAGCCATCAGGAAGTTGAATACTCTCAATGAAAGAGAGAGCATTTCGAATACATGCTCCTATTTCTTTCTCTCGATATTGCAGGTTAAGTTTCTTGAAGGATTGGAGAGCTTGAATTGCAGCTGAAGTACATTCTACATACCTGCAAGAGTTTCACATATTTGCTCATTCTTTCTTCCACAATGACACTCACTTCATAAAACAGAAAATATCTACTTCATTGAATCCGGTTAGCAATTAGCATGAGGCGGTTAAATAAAAAGCGAAGTATTTTTTGTTTCAAAAAGAAAAAGGAAAAGGCGCAAAAGCCTCTCTAATAAAGGTAAACCTAAGGATTGTTAAATCAACACTTATATGTACAGTAATAGAAATTATGTGAAATGTCTTACTGATAATCAATAGTGATATCTCCAAATGTTTCTGATGGATTAATCATCTGTCAATTCGCCATAAAATTAAAAGAGGTGATACAAAATAAACAACATCATTTGGTTATTTTTATTTGCACGACCAAATCCTTTTAAGGGTTAAAATAAACTATACCTCAAGCCATGCATAAGATCTTGTTAACTCATACGTAGCAAATCCACCATTGCTATTCTGAGATGTATATGTGAAACGATGGTAAAAAATGTATACGTGGCAAATAGCTTTAACCGGATGCAATTTCACAACATTTTACTGTTAATTCTAAGAATACTGAGAAGTAATGTTTAGTTTTTGGTTATCTTAAAATACATATTAGAATGACACTAAATGCGGAAAAAATAGTTAATGAAACTAAACCTGAAGAGAAAGAAGCAAATCAACAGCATCACATAGCTTATGAGGTGCTATTGCTTCTCCAGCAATGTCTGATGGCATCTGAGATAACAAGAGTGCTGCCTGTAGTTGAGCCAAATAATTAAGCAAGCAAATATGTAGATGGTCAGACCATCCAAAACCTACAATTATATTCTTTTGTTTCACAATATCAGTATTTTAACCTCCTGTAAGATCAGGTAATTTCGCCAATGTTGGCTAAGAACTCAGAAGTCAAGTTTCATTTACTTGTCTTTTTTAGCTAATTATTGTCATATTTTATTGACAATTCCTGCCGTTATCTTTCAGGTGACTTAATAGTAAAAAATTATAAGTTATATATGGGAATCTTTCTATGGTGAACCTATAGTTTGAAATTTATTAGTATCTCAGACGGAATTGTCCCTCATTTTTATATAATACTAACTATTTAATATTTTTTACCTTGAAATAATCAAATTAACGACAGCATCTTTGACATGGCTCAAGCTACAAATTTTTTTGTATTTTCCAATACATATGAAACTATATCATATATCATAGAAATGACTAAAATTAACATGTTTTATATTTTAAGGTGGATTAATGGACCTTCAATGCTTCTGCAGTGCAATCTGATACTATCCAACCATTGTCTACAGTGGAGAAAGGCCATCCACCTCTAGAACGCTGGCGATACCATTTCTTTAGGTTTCCACGACTGTTATCTCTAACCTTAAATCAAAATGCAGCAATATTTTTCAAGAAATTAAAAGTCAATAGAAATATTGGCAAAGGAAATTGAAAGAGAATGAATTAGTTGATCAGAGACAAAGCGTGAACCGTACCTGTGAGACTTTAATGAAGCGGTGTGCATTTTTGAGCATCAAACCATATTCTTCACCTAGGTTTGTAGCTATTATAGCTTGTACAGCAAAACTAACATCCCACAGTTGACTTCCATTATATCCCTACAATTGTACTTCAATTTTTAGTATCACAGTACAAACTCTGTACCCTCCCTATTTTATTTTAAGTTAAAAGGGTGGCTATCGGTCCGGCTGCGACCAGATCGGGCCGGATTTGGGTCAAAAACTGGCTCGGACCGGTTGCGACCGGACCAAAACCCCCTACCGACCGCTGAAATCTGCTTCCGAAACGGCCTCCTGTTTTTCGATCTGATGAACCGGAAAAAATTGGACCAGAAACGGTCGGACCGGACCGGTCCAAAAAAAAGAAAATCAGATTTCAGCCGTTAACTAACCATTGGCAACGACTCTTTTGGCTCTTTTGACCTCCTAGCCGTTGTCCAACGGCCAAAAACGGCCATTTTCACCCCCTCTACCACTCCATAACCACCGCTAACTATTTTTTTCCTATAAATACCCCCATTATTTCATCATATTTTTCACGCAAATCTTCCAATTCTCGCTAATTCTCTAAAATTTTCTACAATATTGCTATTTTGCTACTTTGGCTATTTGTTAAAAGTTTACAATTTGACTACTTTATCAAGTTTTAATTGGAGTTGCTATCAAAGTTATATTTCGCTATTTGGTGAAATTTTCAAATATCAAGCATTGGGTCAATTGGAGCGCTACTTGGTTGAAATATCAATTTGGCTATTTTTACAATTTTTCGATTATCAAGTATTCAACTAATTAATTGAAGTGAAGGCTCAAGTTTCAACTTCACGTCAATTATACGGTTATATTTGGTTGTTCGTTCCTACTTTCTACTCTTTTATAATTTTTTTGTCATATATTTATTTTATTTGCTATTATTATATCTCAAAAAGGTTCAATTGGAACTAGTAGTGGGGGCGGGTACGTGGTCATAGGGGAAATAGGGGTAAAGGAATTGCTGGTAGTTCTAGTCAGTTCACCCACATAGATGATTCTCAATATTATCATGATGTTAGTGCTAATAATATACTTGATCATGAAATGTTAGAAGCACAGTGTCAGTATGGCAATCAAAACAGGGTTAATTTAGAAAAAACACCTGAATTTCAAGCTAGTCCACCTTAAGTTCAGTATGACTTGCCTCTGTACCTCATACTAGAGTACAGGTTAAACGTAAGGATAGATCTGAGGTGTGGGAATTTGCATTAAAGAAATTTGGAACGCAGACGTCCGTACGTGGGATTTGTGAAAAAGAGTGGGTTTTTAAAACTGGGGGGTAATGATGGTGGGACGGGTAAAATTAGGACCAACTTACAAAAGAAACATCCTAAAGAATAGTCAATGCATACGGGGAGGGGGTATATATTTAGGGACCGAACATGGGGGAGTAGCGCATGATGAATCTTCGGGTACCCAAACAACAGGAGGGCTTCTTACTTATGATAAACAAAGGGATAGGGAAGCTATTGCTAAACTAGTTGTCGTCGAGGGTTTACCTTATAGTTTTCCTTCTTCTACTGATTTTGTTCGTTATGTTCAGTCTATATATAATCCCTCTTTTAAAGGTTTTTCAAGAACTATTGTTAAAAATGATATTATTAAATTTAAGAACGAATATCAAGATTATTTGCGATATTTATTTGATAACTTTAACACTAAAGTATGTCTTACTACGGATATGGGTCGTTCTACTAATGGATGTGATTATATTACTGTTACTGTTCATTGGATAGATCCTGATTGGGTATTTCAAAAACGTATTATTACTTATAAAATTGTTGATGAACCACACACGGGAAATTATATTTGTAATAAAGTTTAATCAATTTGACGTATGTACTGTTTAACTAACAAATTTTTTAGTATAACGGTAGATAATGCTACAAACAACACAGATGCACTTAGGAACTTGAAACCTATTTTGTACTCCCCCTTTGAAGAATTTTTTCGTGTTAGGTGTGCATGTCATATTTACAACTTAGTAGTAAAAGATGATCTTGACTTTTTTAACGACATTATAAAAAATGTGAAAATAGCTATTACTTATATTTTTAGAAATAAAAACCAAGAAAGAAGAAGAGAATGGGAAAGAAAATATATAGAATTAGGAATGCCAATTAGGAAAGTCCCAAAGGATGTTTGTACTAGATGGAACACTTTATATGAAGCATTAATGTCGCTTATGAACATAGAGTGCCTATTTCTCAAATGTATGATAAACATTTTATGGAAATCTATCACCTTAAAGAGGACGATTGGCAATTTGTTCAACATCTCCTTCAGTTTTTATAAAAAATTAATCAAGCTACTTTAGAATTTTTCGAACAATACTATCCAACTACTCCTACCATGTTATATTATATAGCTGGAATATCGAAATTATTGAAAGTATATAAGCAATATAAAGTTTACAAAGCGGCTGTAGAGGGTAGCATTGAAAAATTTAGAAAATATTTTTTTCCAATTCCTCCTCTTTTTACATTGCTTCTGTGTTGCATCCTGCTTTTAAAATTAAGTTAACAAAACGACTTGTTAAAGAAATATATGCAAATTTAGAAATTACTCCTACTGAAATTGCTACTAACGGGTATCCAAGTGTAGAAGATGTTATTGCTAAAGTTTATGCAGATACCATGGCTGTTTTTGTAAAGTATAGAGTTTGGGCAGACACTGCTACACCAACTGAACCAATACAATCCACCGGTGAAAGTTCTTCTCAAATGGGCAAAAGACATGGGGGGATGAGCACTTTTGGGGGACTTGATGAAAAGTTTCTTTCAGAACAGGACGAGTACGGAGAGGAATACAGCGACTTCCAAGTGTATTTAATTTAATATCCAAAGAAACTTACAAACTTTGGAACTCATCATTTGTTGGGTTATTGGAAGAATCAAGAATCGCAATTTCTAATTCTTTCAAAAATGGTCTGGGATATATTAACAATTCAAGCTTCATCAGTTGCATCGAAAAGTACTTTTAGCCAAGGAAGATTTCAAATTGGAGATCACAGATATTCGTTGAAGGAGAAGGCAAAGGAGATAGGAGTTTTATTCAGGGATTGGATCAGAGTAGAGCGAACAAACTTTTGGTCTACCAGAACTTACTAAGGCAAAAGGCAAAGTATATCTCGATCAAATTTTGAGTGACGGAACAAGTGAAGAAGGAAGTCAAACCGGCAATGAAGAAGAAGAAGATGATGATGAAGAACCAGAAGGAGATGATGAACAAGAACAAAAACGGCCAGTTCCTAAAGAAAAGCCTACGACTATCATCAAGAAATTAGCTAGTATGTTTAAAAGAATGTAATTTTCTAAATCAGAATTTTGAAATTACATGTTTGAAAGTTTAGCTATTGTAGTATGTATTGCAGTTGCACTACTTATGTCTTAAAAAATCAATAAAATTGCTCCAAGTCATGGAATTTCATCACAACTATTGTCTTCATATTTTTTATTTTAATTTATAGTTTGCGCAAAAATACTACAATTAATTACTAGTTTGTAAATTAGTTCAAATTTGTTTTTTCTAAAATTAATTCAAAGTTTGAACTTTGAACTTAACAAATTAATTCAAAAGTTTGAACTTTGAATCACCACTTCAAAAATTTTATTAATTCAACGTTTAAAAAAATACTACAAATTTTTTTAATTCTAAGTTTAAACTTTAAAATTGAAATAAACTAAACATTCCAAACATATATACAAACTTGATAATATTTTGTTGCTATATTTTTCAAATTATCCATCACTTTAAATAAAACATAAAGGAAAAAAAATACATTGGGCCGACTGCCGGATTGGACCGGGCTAGAACCGGACCGGGCCGGCAGTTTGAATTGGCCAACGGCTCTCTTTCAAATATAGCTGTTGGCCAACGGCCAAAAATGGCTATTTTTGCCTACCATCCCCCCTAAACGCCCCCCATACCCCCAACCTATTTTTATCTATATATACCCTATTATTTCATCATTATATCACACAATTCATCGCTTTCTATCAATTTATCTCTCAAATTACACTCAAAGGCTATTTCTTAAATTTATTCCAAAGTCCAAATAATTATAATGGCTGAAAATCAAGCTCCCGATGCTTCCGATGCTCCCGCTGCTAGACAATGTCCGGAACGAAGATGTTGCTCTGAAGTTTGGGAATTTATGGAGTATAATAGAGAAGCTAACAAAGCTAAATGTAGATTTTGTCAAAGAGAGTGGAGCTTATTGGGTGGGACGAAGAAACTTATATCGCACTTAAACATAATTTCGAATAGAGTCGTCGAGTGGGGGGCATATACTGCGTAATAATTAAAGAAATGGTTATGGAATTTTCTATGTCATTTCAACTATGTATTTTCAAATTTCTAGTTTATTAGTATCTTGTAGTTTTCAATTTCTAGTTTGTTTTTGTCATTTCAATTATGTATTTTTCGAATTTTCAATAAATTATGTGTATTTCTTTTCCAATCAATGTTTGTTTAGTGTTTACTTTACATTAATAAATTAAAAAATATAATTTACACAATTGTTTTGTTTTATTAAAAAATATAATTTACATAATTATTACAAATGGTGCTTACTTTTATTAATAAATTGATTAGTTTTTCAATTTTCAATTTTAATTTACATTGTATTTTCCTAAAGAAAAAAAATTTAAAAAAAAATATAAAACCGTCAACCAGACTGGTCCGGACCGACCGGCAAAATGGTCGCCGATTCCTGTCCCGAACCGGCTCCAAAATTTTTAATCGGATGAGACCGGACCGGTAAGGCCGGTTTTGTCCGGTTTTATACTTCCTTTTGGTCCGGATCGGAACCGGTTGCCGTTGCCGGTGCCGGTCCCGGATCGAACCGAACCGGGCCAGTAGCAACCCCTATTTTAAGTAGTGATGCCTGACCGCGCGCTATTTTTTTTAAGACTTAGAACTTATGGACTTAAACAAGCAGTGACATTTTTGTAGCTATAACCAAGGAGTTTAAGCGCACATCGTGCAACTATAGGTGTTAGGGATAAAATAAAAAGTTATATTATAATATAAGATATGTCATTCTTTTTAAAAAATTGATGAAGGAAATCCAGAGGTCATTTTTGCTACTGCTATTTGGTTTCAGGTCACTTTTTTTAGTGGTATAAAAAAGCCAATTTTTAGAACTTCAGTCTTTATGGGCTAAAGGTATGAAGTTGTGGATTCTATGCCTAAAAGTTCAACCCCGCGAAGTTGAACTTCATACCTCATATCTTCAGGTATGAAGTTCAGCCCACAATGTCTGAAGTTCATCGAACAAGGATTGAAGTTCCAAAAAATGACTAAAAACTAAATATTTTAAAGCTCCAACTGTAAAAATGAGCCAAAAAGTAGTTGTTGCTGCACTTTCCCAAAATAGCACCTTCTAAAATAGGAAATTTTCAGAAATAGGCAGCCCACTACCCAAAACTACAAACAAGAGGCCATATTTTTTTATGCATAGCACCCATCCCTAAAATTACAAATTTTAGCACTCCTTCATAAAAAATACCCTAGCTACCAAATTTCCCCCTCCCCAGCCACTAAGCCGCCGGCAGGCACCCTCCCCCGCCAGTAGTATCGTTACTTTTTTGTATTTTACTGAATTTATGTTGTTTATTGCGTCTAAACCATTGCTTTGGACAAGTTTATGCACACAAATCTCCCCCCAAAAAATAAATTATACATGAATATACATAGATAAATGCGTAGCAATGAGAGAAATACAAAAATATACAGAAAAAAAGTAAAAATTTATATAAACATCCTTAATATATAGACTTATTCACTCTCATATACACACTTATACATATTTATACAATTTTATACACGTGTACAAATTTGTATAAACTTGCGGCAGTTGCTATCTCAGGAAAAGGGTGACGTGTTGGGTAAGATTCGAAAATATGGATCATTTTTGATAATTTTCGTCTTTTCCTTATCTTTTAGTGTAATTATCCCTTTTAAAATAGAATATAAAAAGTATAACTTTCTTCCAATACTCATGTGGTCGCCAAATGCTTCAACCATGAATATGATATAGACTATGGCAGACAATTAGTACCATTATGCCTTTTATCTATTTTGTTCTGAATTGTTTTTACAACTTATCGAGGAAGCATGAAACCATCAAGATTGGTTGTGACATGAATGACTAGGTTTTTTTTTTCCTTTGTAAAAGAATATTGATATGCTTTAGCAGAAGTTAGAACAATGTTTCATTGTTTTTTAATTTATTTTGCAATTTTACTGTTGAATATTTAATTATGTACCTGTATTTATGTGCGTCATTTTAAAAAAAAAAACATATATAAATTGCCACGTAGCAAGACTATGACTATACATCTTTATTTTTCATAACAAATGAAAAAAGTCTTTTGCCATAGTTTTTTATATTTCATAGCAAAATGTACGAATTCGTAGCAATATTTGGTATACCTCAATTCTTAGCTATGAATTTTTTACTTTGTAGCTAAATAAAAGTACTATTGCCATGAGAATAAACTATAAAATTAACTACAAAAAGCGTGGAAAACAAATTAAATCATTTCCTATAATGTAATCTCTTTTGGCTATAATTTTGTTAGTCGCCGAAAAAATAAATTCATTTATTGGAAGTAAATTTTTCATGGCAAAACAATTCTATCCTAATAGCTACAATACTAAAAGTTCTGAGCCACGGAACATTCTGTAGCTAATTTTTACTCACTCCATATTTTGCTACGATATAGTATGAAAAATATTCGTGTGAAAGTATTGAGCCGCAAAAAAATTTATATTTAGTTACGTTTTATTTTGTAACCGCAAAATGTCATAATTAGGCATCTCTAACAGCCTCATTAACAGACAAAACAAGTCAATTCCTATGTTTTAAATTACAAAAACTCTTAGCTACTCAGTTATACTATGAACTTTAAAAGGCATTACTTGATGGAGAGCGTGCTTATTCAACTAAAAATTGATAAAAGAAGGATATACAGCTCCATGTATATGGGCATAATTAATTATATTTCATCTTTTTTTCGCAAGTGGATAATAAAAAATATCAAATTTAAGAAAGAGATTAAAATACCTTCATTTTCATGCCATCTTCAGAGAGCCATAGATAGTCTTTGATTCTGGAGAGATGAAGTTTGATTGCCTCGGAATCTGGATCCTCTATCCAACAACATAGCATGTTCATTACCTGTAATTTTTTTTTTTTTTTTTTTTTTTTTTTTTGCGGATTGGGTTCCAAATTAAGAATTTTTAGTTGCTAATTATAAGTTGTGTAAAACAATGGAAAGATGTAAATTATATACTTATAATGTTAATATGAGTAATCGAAATTTCTAAATTATTATTGACGATTTAAAAAGCATCCTTCTAATTAATTAGGAATCAAAAGTTCCTATTAAATCGAGTAACAAAGTTTCATTAACTTATTATGAATCATTTATGACAACATAACTGCATCAATGTTGTCCTACGTCTTGGAGCTGTTGGATATATCACAGTATTGCTAGGTTGTAATTTATATGTGTTAATTTTTCTATTTATATTTTTTGTATCAAGTAAAATTATTGTCAATATAAGAAATTCTAACTATATATACCTTCTCATGATCATAAATGCAAAATCATGTAAAACTATTGTCAAGTAAGAAATTCTAATTAACAATACCTTATATATCATGATCCTAGATTCCAGATTTTACTGTGGAGATTAAAAAAAAAAAAGTGTAATTACCTGAGGATAAAACCTAGATGTCATATAACTACATATTGCTATTAAAGTTTAGCTAAAATTACAGTACCTTATTGACAGGTCCAATACAAATATAGTTGGTGTTTTCATCCTCGTAATGAATATGTTCCATCACAGTTTTGAGTGCCTTATTTCTTAGCTTGGAGAGTGGCCATTGCATGAGAAGAGGTTCTGCAATTTTGTGAAGGCCTTCCCAAAGAATGTCTTGTATTATAGGATGAGGGTAGTACAAATCTTCCTGAAAACACCCATACATAACTTGATTATTTAGGTAATGAAGAAGGTTGTAAGTTAAATAAAAAGTAGTTGTAACAAGCTCAATAGTAATTTTAAGTAGATAAATAGCTAGAAGTTGAAACAGATGGATTGTTTGGCGCAGTTTAATGATAAATGAAATGATTTAGGCGTCGGTCATGACCCCGGATTTGGATGATAATAAGAATATACGTATTTTATAATCAACAAATATAACAAACCATTCCACCCAAAATCAATATAGTTTATCATGGTTGCCTTTTGAACCGGCAGGCTCTTTTTGCGTGTTGTTTTTGTTTTGTCCCAAATTTGAGATTTCAGCAAGAATAGCACTAATTTAAAGTTAAGAGGGATCCGTAAAAAATTGTGAACAATTTCATCACAAGTTATAACGGATTCTGTGAAAGTTCATTTGCTCAAAAACTTTGATAATTCATCGAAACTAAAAGCCACTGTTCAAAAACTTATAAACAATTCTTGATGGAGGGTGAACAAATAAATTCTTGACGGATAATCCTCCAAAACCTGTGTAAAGCTATAAATGCCAGTAAAAATTTGAAAAAGCAGGCTATGTTTGCACAAATTTTTAAAAATGTGAACATAACTTAAACAATGCAGCAGCAAATGATCATCTGGTGACATGTTCTTTTATTACAACAAGAATTAGTGTTCATTAAGAGGTAAGGTTTGTTTTTCTTTTTCTAAGCTTGCAAAATTCCACTTTGAGGGAAAAAAATTAAATCAGAAGAAATTAGAAAAATATGACGAGAGAGAAAGAAATATACCTTAGCGCATTGGTTTCTGGCAGTGTCCCAATCAATATGGTGGTAGGGAAATGTATAGAGCTCTCTTCTAAGTGATAAGATGGTGGAATTAACAGGACATACATATCTTGTCCCATACAAGTAAGACATTGCTAAGTACACCATTCGACAGTGACACCACATTCGACCTAGCATCAAATGGATCATCAAAAATGACGCACAAAAACAGAAAATGATAATAAACACATTTCTTCCGGTGCCAAAAAAAAAAAAGGAATAGTCAGGATATAATGTAAATATCAGATACAAGGTGAAAATTAAAAAAAAAAATTAAAAAAATAAACGAACCTGGGTGTATAGGAGCAAAGTAAGGGAGAAGCCATAGTTCTGGTGGGAGTGGATTATTGCCACTCCATTCGTATACGCCTAGTGCCTACCACGGAGAGCCCCAAAAAAAGGTGAGTCTTGCGACTTACAAACACATGAGGCTCAATGTTGAAGATCTAGTAAATCTTAATTACTGAAGAAATTGAGCGTCTAAATCGAATTTTGTAATACTTGAAGTAGTCAAAAATCTTTAAAAACTTATTTGGAAGCCCTTTAAACCTTTCCTTATTTCAACTTACTCAGCTTTGCAGTCTAAGAATGAACTATGATACAAACTAATTGGATGTTATGAGCTTAATTACCAAGAATCAAGGCAATATTCAATACCAAATTTAAGTCAATCAGAGGAGTATGTAGTTGTACAAGACCTTCATAAAACATTTTTGAAGTTCTTAAATAACTCGTGTGGACAAATACAAATTATCAAATTAAAGTTTTATACAGTAACTGTGAATTTTTTAATTATATGATTAATTAAAAATAAATTATATATTGGTAATTTCTTTATAAAATAGTAACCTAAAATATACTATTTGATACATACCATATATATTGTATGTATATGCGTGTACATATGTGTGTTGGCCTGAATCGGGGCCAGAACAACAAATCGAATTTATATTGGATTTAACTGGTAATTTGCTTGTATCAAAGCATTGCTCGAGCTAAAATCAGATCTGGGCTAGATAAAGCTCGGGAAAAGGTAACGAGGCAAGAAATATTTTTAAAAGATAAACGAGACAACAAGTAAAAGTAGAGTTGAATATTATATTGATCGTTTCCTTGTTGTTTACAACGAGTCCTATTTATAATCAGGAGAAAGAATGTCGTTGTAATATCATAACTGTGCTTTTATGGCCATTATTCCGTGCTTGATTGTGGTTGACCCATGATCTATCCTCTTAATTGCCTGGACAACGGTCGACGATTACAAAGATTGTCCCTCGTCTCCCGAGGTGTGGCATCCGCTCGAGGTTATGAGGTTTTCTTTGAGCTCGGTGCTTGGAGCTCACTTCCCCTCGTTTCCTAAAGCAATTTTTCGGGGAGAGGAATTATGCAATCTCTCCTCGGGAGTTTGCCTCGTGGAGCAATCTTTGTATTACACTTCGAGGTCTTGCTCGAGACCTTGGTTATTTTTATCCATTACAGATAGTCCTCCCACTCTTCGAGAGGTTGCCAAATCTGTCGAGTAGTGAAATGAACTTTAGGTGGGAGATTGACGTGGCTGTTTTTGCACCGCGAAATTTGAAAACGACGGTTGTCACTTTGAATTCCGATCAATCATGCGTGGCGATTGCTGATTGGGCGCGTTTTCCTATTTTGTGTTCCCCATGCGGCTGTGATCATGGCGCTTTTAACCTATATATGGTCGAACCTTGCCTCCTCCTCCTTCTTCTTCTTCTTCTTCTTCTTCTTCTTCTTCTTCTTCTTCTTCTTCTTCTTCTTTTTCTTCTTCTTACTTCTTCTTGTTTTCAACAGTAAAACTCTTGAGTTTTCTCCTCTTTTCCAGCCCAAAAAATCTTTGAAAAGAAAAAGGCCTCAACAGAATTCATCACGTTCTCCACCTTCCCTCGTTGACACTATGATTGTTGGTGGGGAACTAGTTAATGTCCCTAAACCGCTAGACGTTGTTGTTCCTCCTGACTTAAACATGAGGATCTTACTTGTCCCAGCGGTGTGGATCAAGAACAACGCTCAGCTATGGCTGGGACCACCCAGGATGTGGTTGCCACGAAGGATGTGGGTGATGATGAACTCTTTTCTGATGACTTGGAACTCAAGCCCCACCACGCCATTCCCTCCAGAATTGATTTTTCGAAAGATTTTGTTGT
Source organism: Petunia axillaris subsp. axillaris (assembly GCA_029990575.1). Classification (NCBI taxonomy): domain Eukaryota; kingdom Viridiplantae; phylum Streptophyta; class Magnoliopsida; order Solanales; family Solanaceae; genus Petunia; species Petunia axillaris. Next base: position 809,837 of record JARKNS010000001.1, on the reverse strand, counting down.
GCAGCTTCAAACTGAATCGGAGGCTAGGAGGAGAAGGAACATTCCTCTGGGGACACGCCGAACTTGATTACTCAGGCGAACATTCATCTGGTTCACTCTAATTGCAACTGGGGCCCCGAGGTGAGGGTTGGTATCCCCACCCCGAGAGCCGAGTGTGTGATCGAGTCGAGGGGCGTTCCTTCAATTTTACTTATCCTTTCACGGTCGGTTTCTCTCTCTATTCCTGAGGTATTGGACAACTTATGCCGAACCTTCCAAGTGTGTATAGCCCAGGTTGGACCTGGGGTATGGAGGCACATTCAATTCCTCGAATTTTTGAATAAATTAGCGGGGTACCTTTCACCCTCGATCATCTTTTGTACTTATTTTTCCCCACCCTTCACAAGGATGGAGTCGTTTAGCTCAACAAAAGGGGCTCGTATTCGCTGATTACGAAAAGCGAGGATCTCGAGGACTGTAGGTGGAACGAGCGCTTCGTCCTCTTGCCCACCGACCTTCTCTCCTCGAAGCCTGATTTCCTCGAGCGATGGAATCGAGCCCGTAAGTATTTCTTTCTTCATTTAGTTTTGTTTCATTTTTTCCTTTCTTGACTCCTCGTTCTTGTCTTTTTAGCCGAGGAGGTCCCAATTGTTCGCCCAAAAAATTTGGTTCAGGCTATTATCGATGCCAAACCTAGGCCAGAGAGGTCGTGGATGGTTTTGGCTGCTTTGGATGCGAATCAATGGGTTTGAGTTTTGGCTATTTTTTACCCAATTTTTGAGTTTTGCCTGGTTTTTCGAGGTCCCGTGCTTCGATGTCTCACTGTTCCTTTTTTGTTGTAGGTCTCCCCAAGAGGGCGATCACCGCGCCGAAAGAGAAGAAACGAAAGAAGGAGAGAAGGGACAAGAAGGAGAAGGTTCCCGAGGTTGGAGATGCCTTGAATGCCCTCGAAGATTTGATTGGAAATCTTCCGAGGGGAAAAGGTGAAAAGGAAAGGGATAAGGAGAAGAAAAAGACTCCCAAGAGGTCACTGGACCGTGGGGCCAAAACAGGTCAAGTACCTTTCCTCTTGATTTCACCTTTTGTTTCATTTTTTTTTGTCACCCCCTTCCTTTTTTCTTTCAGTTTTGAGAAAGAAGGAGTTGTCCACGGGAGAAACTCCGAAAGCAAAGCGGGCTAGACTTGAACCTGTCCCTTTCCCCGAGCTCTCTCCTGCTGACGAGACAAAGCAAAAGTAGGATAAAGTCGTGGTTCCCTCTACTCATGAGCCTGAATTAGTTCAGGTTGCTGATAAAGACATAGGGAACATTCATCCCCCCTCTTCGGAGACAATGAAAGCGTACGATGCTGGGCCATCTCGAGTGGGAGATAAGAATCCTCGAGCTGCCTCCGAGCCTGCTCCTGATGCGTATTCTTGCATGCAGTTTCGCTATATTGAGATTCCTTCAGAGCTTTGTCTCCTAGATGGCGACATCCAGGTTCCGATTAGCCTTCGTAGACTCTTGAGTCCTAAGGAACGCAATCCTCTTAAGGAGTCTCAGATTTCTGATTTGATGGCCGATGCTGCTCAGCGCGCCATTCATCTATGCTTTCTCTAATTTTCCTTTTCCGTCTTTGCATTTGCTTCCTTCTCTGATTTGTTAAAATTCTCTTTTGCAGTGTTACATCAATTCTATCAGGGCTGCCGAGATAGAATACAGCCGAGACGAAAAGTTTATGCAATTAAAGGCTGGATGAAGGCGAGAGCGAGCGAGTCTCGAGGCTCAGATGAGTGGTCTTTGGAAAGAGCTAATGAATGCAAGGCTCGAGTTGGAGCAAGCTAAAAATGCTGCCAAAAGGTCTGACCTCGAGATGACCAAAACCCTCGAGGCTAAATCTGTCATTGAGGAGAAGATGGCCCGTTTGAAGGAATTTTGTGACACCGAGCTCAACAGAGTAAGGAACGAGGCTTAGTCAGCTATTAGTCAGAGGGCCAAGAAGTTTCATGCAGACTTAAAGCAGAAGATGCTTAAGATGAATGAAATGGCCGCGGAAAAAGAGCAGTTGGCCAAGGAAAAGAGCCAGCTCGAGAGCAAGGTTAAGTTCCGGAGAGGCAATGCTGATTCTTTCTCCTCGAAGTGGAGAATGAGGAGGACTCGGGCCAACTTTGATAAAAATTAGGCTGTTATTCAGACGAGGCTGAAGATTTTGAAGGAGTGTCGCGGCGGGCTTGACCTTAATGCCGAGATTTCCAAAGCCGAGAGCGATGCTGCCGTGGCCCAGAGGCTGATGAAAAATCTCCCTTCGAGCAGTGAGAGTTCAGATGAGGGAGGTGATGACTCTGGAGCGGAGGCTTAGAGTAGTGTTTTTGTTTCTTTTTTGGTTAAGGCCTTCGTGCCGTTTTCCTTGTAAATAATTGGGCCTTCGAGCCTTTTATTAATGGAGATTCCCTTTTGTGAAAGTATTGCTTGCAAGACTTTTTCGTTGTTTTGAGCTAGCTTAGGACGACGTCTTGCCCTCGAACTGTAAGCTTAACTTAAGATTAGCTATGCATGTTCTAATGAGAATAAAAAGATGTAAAATCTAAATTTATTCCATTGATCAGAACTGCATGTTTTTATTACAGTAGTTGTCTGGTTATAACAGGATTTAGATGAAAGAAACTAGAATGGCATGAGTTTATTCGAGCCAGTCCCAAAGGGTAATCCTTTGGCGAGGTAACTGCTCGTGCTCCGAGGGCTTTGCTTGGAGAAGTCCCTGGTTATTGAGTTTTTGCTTGCTGCTACTTTCTTGGCCCGACCGAGGCTATTGTACTCTTCATCGCGATTGAACAACACTCCCGTGCTATTCGTTGTTCTCTTCGGATGGCTCTTGTTCCCCATGGTGTTGGGAAATTGATCACTTGATGCAAAGTGGATGGCACAACCTTCATCTCGTGGATCCAAGGTCTTTCAAGAATGACGTTGTAGGCTATGTTCTCGGCCATAAGCTGAAAAGTGGTTTGCTTGTTATCTCCCTTTACAGTAGTTGTGAGGGTTATTTCTCCCAAAGTCTTCTCGGTGGAGTTGTTGAACCCTGCCAGTATGGTTTTCTTTGGAACGACTAAGTCTTTCAACCACATCTTTTTTATCGCTCCATAGTTGATGATGTTCACTGAGCTACCAGGATAAACTAAAGCTCGTTTGACATCACAGTAATTGATCCTAAGCGTGATCACTAGCGCATCATGATGGGGGAACATCATCCCATCGCATTCTTCTTTGTTGAACACCATCTCCTTGCTTGACTCTCCAGCTCTTGTTCTCTTTTCCGGCTGTAATGGATGATTTCGCCATTTTCTTTGCTGCAGCAAAGTTTATTATATTCACCTCCGAGCCCCAGTGATGACATTTACTATCCTCTTCGGCGACTTTGCTCGAGGTGGTTGCTCTTCTCTTCTATTCTTCGAGTAATTGTGCTTTCCTTTGTCAGTTAGGTATTCCAATAGCACCCTCTTCTTGAGAAGATGAGCCACCTCGAGACGCAATGCGTTACAATCTTCAGTTACATGCCCGTAGTCCATATGAAATTCACAATGTTGAGTTTAGTCCCTCTTGCTCGGGGGCATTCTCATGTCTTTGGGTGGCCTCACTCCTTGGTCAATCATTCCCTTGATTACGTTCACTAGCTCGGAAGTGGATATATTGAAATTGTACTCGGAGATTCGGGGCAGATCTTTCTCCTTGGATACCAAAGATGGGCCCGAGGATTCTTGGTTGGAGGATGATCCAGTTTTTCCTCCGAGCCTTTGGCTCACGTGCTGATGCCCCCCGAGGCGTTGACTTACGTGCTGCCTTTGAGTTCCGTGGTACGACTCATATGAATTTTTGAATTCCCTCGTGGGGCATCGGCGCGTCGAGAGGACTCAGATCAACCTCGGTAGGAATGGCCTCGTCCTGTTCTTCTCCACTCTGCTTCATGGAGCCTGATCTTTACCGTGGCTCGGTCATGCAATTCGTCCCAAGTTCAACTTGCCACTGCTGGAGCTCTTTTTTAAACTCAGTCGCAGCCTCTGAATTGCTCACATTAAGGTTCTTTTTAAAAGCCATGACTACCAAGTTGTCATCCATCTTTGGTAGTTCCATCCTCTCGGCCTGAAAGCGCTCGAGGAAGTCTTTGATGGGCTCGAGGTATCCTTGTTTTATGTCAAAGATGTCTTCCTTTCTTTTGAGGATCTTTTGGGCCCCAGTGTGGGCTTTAATAAACATGTCAACCAATTCATCGAAGCTGGAAATGGACTCAGAAGGGAGGAGCATGTACCAACGTAACACCCCTTTTTCTAGGGTGTCGGCGAATTTCTTCAGTAACATGGATTCTTTTTCAATTGGGGTTAGATCGTTGCTTTTAACTATAGCCATATATTCTGTAATATGGTCAACTGGGTCCGTCGTCCCGTCATACTTCTTCAAAATTTGTAATTTGAAATGTTTTGGGACGGGTGCTGGAGTAGCTTTAGGCTTGAAGGGTAGTTGGCGACATTTTTCAATGTCCAGTGCTCGTTGGGGTTTGCGGACCCCTGGCACGTTTTCGAGTCGTTTCTCCATGCTAGCCTCGAATTCCTTCTTCCACTTTTCGAAGTCAGACGCGACGCTCGTTTGAGATGTCGTGGGGGCTACAGTCCCTGAGACCCCAGACGAGACCTCGTTTAGGAGACCTCCCACATTGGTTTCGATGGGAGCAACGTTGGGATTTTCTCCATTGAAAATCGTGAGGGAATATCACTGAGGGTGGGATGGACTCTCCCATTCCCAGCGAGAGCTAGTAAAGAATTCGGAATTGCTCGTTAAATTGGGCATGTGCGGCTGCTTGAGCGGCGGCCTGCTCTCGCATTTGCTGCAGCGAGTTCACCATGAATTGCTGGAACGGGTCGCCATAAATTTGAAGATGTTGACTCGGCTGTCAATGCTCTTACGGGAGGTATTAGACCGATCGGTGGAATGGATCCGCTTGGGGGCGTTAATCCAACTAATAGAGCTGAAGTGTTCGTTGGGATGGGGCTAACGGGTGGTGTTGAGCCAGTTGGATGTAATGAGATTCCACCATTGATCTCGATGGTACCCACTGTCTGGTCTGGCACTTGAATAGTCATGTTGTCATTGACAGTATGTGACATTTTATTTTTGGTGGAAGGTCGAAACTACGGTCTTCAGAACAAACATTATTACCAGATCCCCACATACTGCGCCAATTTGTGTCAGCCTGAATCGGGACAGGACAAAAAATCAAATTTATATTGGGTTTAACTGGTAATTTGCTTGTATCAAAACACTGCTCGAGCTAAATCAGATCTGGGCTAGATAAAGCTTAGGAAAAGGTAACGAGGCAAGAAATAATTTTAAAAGATAAACGAGACAACAAGTAAAAGTAGAGTTGAATATTGTATTGATCGTGTCCTTGTTGTTTACAAACGAGTCCTACTTATAATCAGGAGAAAGAATGACGTTGTAATATCATAACTGTGCCTTTATGGCTATTACTCCGTGCATGATTGTGGTTGACCCATGATCTATCCTCTTAAATGTCTGGACAACGATCGACGGTTATAAAAATTGGCTCCGTCTCCCGAGGTGTGGCATCCACTCGAGGTTATGAGGTTTCCTTTGAGCTCGGTACTTCGAGCTCACTTCTCCTCATTTCCTAAGGTAATTTTCCGGGGCAAGGAATTATGCAATCTCTCCTCAGAAGTTTGCCTCGTGGAGCAATCTTCGTTACACTTCGAGGTCTTGCTCGAGACCTTGGTGATTTTTATCTAATACAATATGTATGTATAGGACGCTATAAGGGGTGATATTAAACTTTTGATCATGCTTAACATAATCTTTAAAAAAATTACTACATTTATTGTCAATCGAGCATACCTTCTAGTAGTAATGTGCATATAAGAGAGTTTTTCCTATGAGGCAGACGTTCGGGAGATTTCAAGAAGTTACAAATTGTGAAAATAGTGTAATCTATTATTTATTGTACATGAGTTTCTGGTATATTAAGTAGCGAACAATTGAACCACAAGCAACTAATACCTAGGAGCCAGAACTAGTGGCCAGGTTCACTACTTCTGACTTATTGAATGTCTCAAACTCCTGTTGTCATGGGCAAAATTAATGTATTCCCACAAGTTTTGGTTGATGGGCAATATATAGATATTATATTTTAAAGATTGTTTAAGCAGGGTTAAAAGTTCAAGATCGCCTCTCATGAAGGCCGTTCTTGCAAATCACCAAATCTAGTAAATTAAGGGGACAGTTACAAAAATACCCACACAACCTAAAATAATTATAGCTACTACCCACTACTTTCAAATATTACCGGACCTACCCACTAATTATTTACTCATTCTACCCACTCAGACTTGTATACCATAGTTTATGCAGTATACCATAAAGGTATATACTTATAAGGCATAACAAAGGTATACAGTAATAAATGTCCCTCCAGACTTGTATACCATAATTTATGCAGTATACTTTAAAGGTATACACCTATAAGGCATAACAAAAGTATACAATAATAAATGGGTAGGTTGGGTAAATACTTTTAGTTTTATGGGTAGTATAATTTGTAATGGGTATGACTTGTAAATACTTTAAATTTTATGGGTATAGAGTGTAAAAATCCCTAAATTAAAGTGAAGTATCTGTTTTGATAAAGAGAGGGGAAAAAGAAAAAAGAAACAAAAATTATGCATAAACTGAAATTTATAAGAGCAGCCCTTTTACTTACAGAGAGCCAGAATTTCCCCCAGGAAGGAATATAGGTGACACCACCATGCTCAAGAATCCAATTTCTTGCTTTTTCCATGGCTTTATTTTCACCATTTACATCTTCTCCAAGAAGTCTTAAGGTCACATAGTTGAGAGCTGTGCAAAACATGGTGCTATGTCCTTCAATATGCAAGCCCCACCCTCCATCTCTATTCTGCATTTTTTGTTTTTAAATATGAACTTTACTGCACGTATTGACATGAGGTTACTCTTCGATTTTTATGTAACTATATAGGAAGACAAGAACCTGATGATTATATAAATAACGAAGTATTTCCTTTTGATGCTCTTCTGATAAAACTGCATTGACCGCTCCCATTATATATAAACTTATAACCTGCAAAAATCAGAATTTACACTAAGGTCAAACTACTTACAATAACTTCTATATGACATTGTTCAGACTACGGGGATTACTATTCAATTTTCTGCTGAATATGGGAAAATAAAATCTTCCTCTTTTTTTTTCCAAAGAGATTTGCATATCCAAAAACTACATAAAAAATATAGTCATACCAAGCCTGGCAAAAGGAACAGAGGACCACCATAATCACCAGGCCAATGGCCATCCTCAGCCTGAAGAGTTGAGTAGAATCTTAAGGCCCTTCTCAATGTATTGGTGATGACTAGCGCCTCTTCACTTAATCCTTCTTCATTGTCTATTTTCAGTTTTGCCAACTTCGTATCAATTTGCCTCTCCTTTGCAAACTAATTAAAAGAAAAACTTAACATAAAAATAATATTTCTTATGAAATTAATGCATGAACTTTAGAAGAAACTAATTAAGAGATTATTCAAATACATTTTTGATTACCTGAAGTCTTAGTAAGAGATCAGAACTGTGTTTAACCTCATATCGATTCTTATTAAAATTTTGGCGAATATTTTCGACATGAGATCGTTCTTCAATTGTTCCACCATTTTGATCGAATTCCCAATATTGTCTACCAACGTGATTGTTCAAACTTCTAACCCATGGATCGTCTCCCTCTGACAATTTAAGCTTCCACATATTTTTCCTTTTATTAATCTTTTTGATTGATTTATTTCTGCACTTGATAAAATAAACAGAAATGGATATCGTTTTATCCCTTTTTTTGTGTGTATCTGTGTATGATTACAAGATCTTCAAATAAAAATTAGCGGTTTGAAGCTCTCATACTGTCACAATAAATAAAAAAATTATATTGTAGCATTCTTGAAGTGATTTAAGAAATATGTTCCTGCTTTGGATAATGATATACAGATAAAAAACAAAATTTAGGAGGAATGAAGAAAATAATGAGAGAGATGGGGATTAGGAAAGACTAATAGGAGAGCAAGCTGTAAGTGAAGAAGCTAGTTTTAAGAAAGAATACTAGTCTCCTAAATTTATACACATGATTTTTCAATTTCTAATTCAATAATATAAAGATTTAAAAATGACATAAAAAATGACCGTGAATATTCAAATATAAAATAGTTTAAATTATATGTGTAAAAGAAGTTTACACAGTCTAAAATAAAGAGTTTAAGTTTGGTACACTGTCAGTGTATTTTTTTTTACACCATCAGGTAAGTGTGACCTGCTATAGTAGGTTACCAATTTTTTCCCCTTTTTTTTTTCTTTTTCAATAATTTATCAAGAATATCAGTTTTTCCCCACCCTCTGCATTCATTGCAATCAAATAGCAATCCTCTCTCTTTCCCTTTCTCTCTACGATGTAAGTTTCTCCTCCAATCCCTCCATAATTGAGAAGAACCTTCCACCTGCGAATGATCTTTGAACGGATTTCGTTGTCTGCCATGGCAGTGACGACATCGAAAAGGGTGCGGGATAGTAGAGTACTAGGTGGACTAGATTGAAGGCTACAATAGGATCAATTAGGAAAGCATCTCTTTTCTAGATCTATTAACCAAAACCATAGTGGACAATTTAAAAAAGAACAAGAAACACCAGCGTTGGGCAAGACTTGCATCTTGATGGTAAGCCCCCAATGTCCTGTTGAAATTTCCATGACATGGTCAATTTATTTAAAGACATTTCAAGAAAGTAGAATAATTCATTATTTGATTTAGTTTCATGTTAAAATGTAGCACTCTTTGATTTTGATATTAAGTTGTTAAGGTACTATTTGTATTTGCTATTGCAAGTTTTTGTGCACGTATCAATGGTTGAAAATTTTATTAACCTTGTCCGTGAGAGACACCTATCTGGCTATCTCATGATGTGTCCATAGGAAATATGTGAAGATAATCATATAATTTTGTTAGTGTGAAAGCTCTATGACGGTTCTTCAATACTTGTCTTTATTTGGAACAGACAGAGTGAAAGATAATACTAGCATTTGTTCATTCCATTATTGTGATGCTGAAACAAGCTTAACAACAGTTACATAAAGATGAATTGAAAACATGAGGCAAATTAGAAGAAAACCCATAAATGACACTACTTTTAAAGCACTTATACACAGTTTCTTCAAGGAACGATACCGCTTGTGAAATCAAAAGTTTCAATAATTCGTTGACTCCATTTTTCTTATGGCTCATAACTGCAGATTCTCATCATAGTTATGCATTGCTCCCGAATGAACCAAGAGTTTTGACTGCACCAGTCCGCAATATGAACTGGTGGTAAAATGCATCAGTTGCAGTACCAACAAAGGGTCCAACCCGTTGACCGTCAACATTTTGCAGCTCCCTCATTTAATGGTGAATAATTTGAACGAAATGGTTTTTACTACTTTCAGCAGAAAGTTAATTGGAAGGCGAACTCAGGCATCTCTTCTATAATTTAAATAGAGACAAATGCTGCTACACAATGAAGATGGGATGTTGTCCTGGTCAATGGTTGTACATAGCAGATTTAGGCTAGATCCTTGTTATATTCTAAATCAAAAGAATATTGACTGATTCATTATATTATCCAGTTTTTGTTTAATAAATGATAGCAATGTTTGTTTGACAAGTAATTTCACATACTTTTTATAGTCTTTCTCATGTATCTCTTGATTTGCCATTCAAACCAAGTAAGTGTAAGTATCCTCATAGACTCCTTGCTATTAACAGTTGGTCAGGGAGGATGGATGGAAGTTAGGCAACACTGTTGTGCTAACAATGTAATATAGAGAGTTTCTTAGTTTCTTTTAGTCATGATAGAAGCTGTACTAGAAAGCACAGGAGTGCTGCACAATTATACAGTGTTTATTATCTCAAGAAGTCAGCATTGCTGGAAGAGCACTTTAATACTACTCTTATTATCACACACAATAAGAACTGAATTGTCATTGACCCGAAAAGCAAATGACAAACTGCATTAAATCTTATTATAATTAACATCAAGTAACACTTATTCTTTGACGAATAAACAATGAAAAGACTATCCAGAACTTAAACTAAAGAATAGAGTTACTACAATTCGAAAGAAACCAGTCCATTCCAACACCAAAAAAAAAAAAAATAGTTGAAGTCTAATGAACTATCTCTTCATGCTTCTTTTGTATTTTGAAGTTCCAAATCTTCCATTTTGTTACTCATAAGCTGGGACGTTGTTGTTGTAATGGATTAGAAGCTGCTTGCATCAAATCCTGAAATGTATACTTAGAAGTCATTAGCAAATATTTAAGTTGGTAAACAATTAATCATTAACTTAAAGTAAGAGAAGTACTTTACCATAAATGAGGAGGGATATGTGTAACCAGTATTCTCAACATATCCTTGATAAGATTCTGCATATTGTTGAGACTATTTACAAGTAAATGACAAAAGGAGAGAAAAAATTGTTAGGTAACGAGATACATGAAATTAAGTCTTTGTCAAAGATCACATAAATTATTTCAATCAAATCTTACCATTGCACGAGCCTCATTAACTGATGTTACAGTACTTCTTTGTTCAGCTTCGGCGTTAGAGTTTAACCTGCACATAAAATGTTAGAAGTTATTTCAAAAGTAACTATAAACAATATTCATCATATAAAATGAAATTACCTTGTTTCCTTGTTCTTAAGTTTGGTACTTCTTGATTGCCCTTTTTGTTTCAGAGAAGAATCCTTTTTGGTCTTCCGAGTACTTTCTAGAGAACCTTTCATTCTCAAAGATCGCGGACGTCCTTTATTTATTGCTCGTGGAGGATCAAGCAAAGTAAAATTTTGGCTATGCTCGAACGAGTTTGATTCTATATTTGGTGCACTAACTTGATCACCCGATACACAGTCTTTCTCATATTCATAAGGAAGCTCATCGAGTTCTTCACACAATTGCAATAACCTTTGATGTGCAAACAGGTAATGTTTTTCAGACCTTGTAGCTCGTTCGGAAGACCAATAGAATGCATCATAATATTATTAAACCATGAAACAGAAGGTTTTAAAATGTTTGTTTCATTTTGATGCTCATCAATTTTTTCTTCGGTCGCATTTCTCGTCCATCGATCTAGTAAATAACATGTTGGAAGCGAGTGAATCCGTTTCTTTATAAATATCATTAGCACATATAAATATCTTTTCAACCAACTATTTTCTCTTAAATTATACATTTCCAACATTTCTGTCCACAATGTTTCAAACTTCTCGGGAGTGGTCGTTTCATGAATACACCTATTAAACTTGCTCTTGAACTCACCATGTTGATGGTAAACATGACTCAAGTATTCTGGGATCTTCTTTTCTATGTGCCACATACAAAAGTGGTGTGCACTGTTTGGGAATACCTTTGCAACTGCATTTGTTATGGCAATATCCTGATCAGTTATGATTGTACGGGGTGCAACGCCAAACATTGCTTCTTGCCAAGTCCGAAGTAGCCACTCAAAAGTATCTTCAGTTTCAGCTCAAAGTAAAGCACAACCAAATAAAATAGATTGATGATGATTATTAACCCCGGTAAATGGAACAAAAGGCATTCTATATTTGTTGGTCAGATACGTTGGATCAAAAACAACAACTTCTCCAAAATTTTTATAAGCTATCCTAGACCTAGCGTCAACCCAAAAATAATTAGCTAAATGGCCTTCTACATCCATTTGAATTGCATAAAAGAAACCTGGATTTTCAGATTGACGCCTTTGAAATATTGCAGCATCAATTGAGCATCTCCTTTTTAAAGATTCTTTTGTCTTCTTGTTTTCAAATAATTTTGAATATCTTGACCTGTTAAATTGAGTTGATCTACACCCCCGGCCTGATTGATCAACACTGATGCAATTATACTTGGACGAACTCCGGAGCTATCAAGTAGATCAATAAGGCTCTTTTGCGCTTCTGACTTTTTTCTTTTTGATCGTAAGAACTTTTGACTATTTGGAGATGCAAGCTCATGATTGTGCTCGGAAACAAGCCTACAAACAACCCAATTTCCTTCTTTTTTCTTCGACACATATAACAATACTTTGCACCCTTCTCTAGTTACATCTCTTGGTCTATTGCTTTCTAAATTTTTCTTTCTGCGAAATCTTTCTTTTGAACAAACAAACTCTTGACCAATTATTGATTTATCTTTTCTTGATTTAGTTATACGACCTCGACGCACACTAAAACCATTTCGATGAGCATAATCATGATAAATTTTGAATGAATCATCAAGTGACTGAAAATCCATACCGATGTAAGGCTCTCTCGAATTTTCAACTCCTACATAAGGAGCTTGTTCGGGTCCATCCATATTACTCTCTTCTAATCGAACCTCAACTCCTTTTATATTTTGCTCGTCTAAATTTGAGTTTTCCATTTTTCCTACAACATACGATTATGGTCGTTTACATTAACATCCAAAATTTATCTTTTACATATTTTTAATGCTTTTTTCTTGGATGCTTATAAACAAAAAATTTAAAGTTGTTTGCATATACATAAGGACTTACTGTTAAACAAGAAGAAGCCCCTAAGGTGTTCACAATATTTGAAGGGTTACAGAATCACTTTTGCAATAATCTTGATCAGGAAAATCGATGAAGACATCAGAATTGTAAACAAACCTTGGAGAAGGAAAAGATTTGGTTGCCAGTAAAACTTGGAATATTTTTGGTTAGAGCACTAGTTGTATTCGACTTTTCATTACTGTTATTTTCTCCCATATATTCTTATTTTTTTTTAAATTAAACTTTTTTTTAAAAAGTAAACATTACTATTACTTAAGAAAGTTACTGTATTTACCTTTAAACTTACCTGATGGTGTAAAAGAATAATACACTGACAGTGTACCAAACTTAAACGCTAAAATAAATATTAAGTGTTAATTTTGTAAAACGTAACTAACATGTTATCACCTGCTCAAATTTACTGAATTGAAATATGTGGATGAAGTATTAGACGTCCATATCAAACACTACTATATTATTGCAAATTAAAGGGAAAACCTTGTCGTATAACTTGTTTTTAAAATGAAAAAGAAAGGGAAAACATCAGGTATGGATCGGATCCCCTGGCGCCTCCCTATATAAAATTTCAATAGCTTGCGGTTTTTTCTCCTAATTTATTTATTTTTCCTAAAATGAAAATGCTACGATTATGATCTTGAGAATAATCAAGTTTGTGACTGATCCTTTATGACAATTGACAATACGCCAACCACTTGCCTGCAATGTATATTCTCTTGCTAAAAGTACATGTCCAAATATTATGGTATCAAATGATCATGTTCATGAGCCTTTTCAAATTTGCTACAGCCGGTATAATTATCATCCACAATAGTAGCATTTTATATATAGTAGCAAAAGAATACTTGGAAAGACGACACAATTTTAAAAAGGTTTAGCTACTGTCTTAACTACCTTTAAAACTTATTCAGTTAGATGTCCATTTACTCGCACTATTGTGATCTCTTGTGACTTTGTTCTCGTTTACGGCAGAAGGAGAAACAATTTGAAGGTACAAGTCATTTCCCATTGACTACTCAAAAAACCGGTGCACAAGTGGATACACAATAAATACTAATTAAAATTCATATAATAAGGACTGCTATACTTGGGACCATTTTTTGGTACAATTATTCGAGTTAATTATCGATAATATGAGCTGTTGAGGTGGTGGCTTCCTTCAGATAATTTTTCTCGAAAGAAAACTATTCCATTTAATTTTCTCGAACCATTCATTTTTCGCACTTTTTGTTAAAAAGCGGAAAAGATAACAAAAGATATTGTAAAATCTAATTATTATAATTTATATAGAGTATTTAGTACTAGTAAAATTGATGATACGCAACACACAGTCGAACTAGCTAGAGATCTGATAAAGGCGCAATAGAGGATGATGAATTTAATGAAATCAGACCTAGCTAGTCTGGATAATTTAAAAAACGAAAGGAATCAAAAGTGACAATAATGTACCAAATGCCAACAAGATTCCTATTTAACGTTCCTAATGTTGAGACAAAAGAGTTTTAGAAGGTTACAAAATTTCACAATCGAGAAATAGCATTGTAATTTATGATTTTCTCGTGAAGAATATATATATATTTTTTTTTCTGATTTGGCCGCAAATGGTCGTAACTCTTAAGGAAAGCGAAGAGTTGTTCTCCACAAGTATCAATGGTGAAGCTCCAAAAACGTTTCAAACCTGTAGTACAATTTCATTTTTTTTAAGGTTATGGGCATCGTTCGAGGTGATCAAGTTCTGTGAAATTTGTACATTTCGTAGTCACTTTTAGAGTTCTAAAGAAGGTATAATCAACATTTGTAAAGTCTTAGATGAAAATTTACTTCGAGGTAGGGATAAGATTTGTGTTCATTTCATCTTCTTCAGATCCCACTTATACTGGGTATATTGTTGTTGGATGAAAATTCACGATCACTCAAACTTCATATTTTTTCTTTTGGATTTCAGTCAAACTCTCAGATTAAAATACTATAGCTTAGAAAATAATATTGGAATTTTAAAAGTTTCAAACTCCAGTAGTTTTTCCGGAAATCTCATAGTAATTTTTTTAATTCAAGCTCTAGTATTTTGACGAAAGATTTAAAATTGAAATCATGAAATTTCATTGCGTATGAGTGGCGGTGGCTTTTTATCTACAATTTTACAAACGATTGATAATTCTCCTTTTATCACACTAGAAAGTGGTTATTTGTCACCCAGTCCCCTTCTTCTACAGGGTTATTTACAAAACTATCACCGGAGCAACTAGTTTGCATTTTTTACCAACGTAATAGTGGCTTAGCAAATAAGGCCTTCGATTGGTTAAATGAGTAAATTGCGGACTACCCTCATGAATCTTATAAATGACGCATGTATTCATGCTCTTCCTTTTTCCGTAAACATTGCCTTACATATAGCACTTGTCTTTGACTGCTCTTGCTTAAGTAACAATTACCCTTGAATTATTTTCACATTCTTCTACATAACTTAAAGTGTTGCCTAAGCAACACTTGTCGTTGATATTCTTGCCTTGGCAACACTTGTCCTTGAGCTCTTCCCACGTTCTCCTAGATAATTTGAGGTATTGTGTATGGATGAAGTGGAGGCCATTTTGCTAAAACTGTCTTAAATATGGACAAACTCTCAAAACCAGTCAATTTTCCGAAGGGTTTTTTACACATATATACAAACCTAAATTATAAAAAAAAAAAAATAGCAATATTTTACAAATTACAGTACATAGCAATATTTTTTAGCAAATTTTACAATAAATAAGATAAATCACAATTTTCCAAACAAACCCTAACTTCAACCCCTACCCCCAAAATCCTTCCCAACTCCCCTACCACCCATACCCTAAAACCCACTGACGCCGCCCATCCACCTTACCCCCCATCACGCCAGCGCCATCACCCCCACCCCCCAGATCCGGCGAACAGACGGCGACAATCGAGCACCCAATCAAGCAACGCCGCACCATGAGCAGCAGCAGCCACTAGCGGAGGCTCCATTTCCTCCGTCTCCGCATCCATTTTCTCCTCCAACTCAACTTGCATCGCGTCACTGCAGGTATTCGTATACGGCGACGATGATTCCAGTGGTTCCTGGAAGAATTTTTGTCATTGCAGTGGTAAATTCATATATATTTGGAATTTCTTTCACTTTTTTAAGAACACTGGTCGAAGTCGAGATGAATTGATTATTCACTCTCATTTCTTAAAAAACGGTGGGGTGGTAGTGATGCCGCTATACGGCTGTCGCTCCTCCACTCCGCTGTTGATCCATTCAGTGAAGCCAATTATTTCTAGTATTATTTAAGAAATTTTAATTAAGGAGGTATTAAATTTTTCATTCTAAGTTTGTTAACAGTGATTTTATCCCATTTTTACGGCAGTTCTTCAAATTTAAAAAGTATGAAACAGCTTGAATGGCGCCGAAACAGTTTTGATACGGTGTTGAAACAACGCCGAAACAGTCTGAAGCGACATTGAAACACTATGATATAGTCTGAAACAGCATTGAAACACTATCATACAGTCTGAAACAGAGTTGAAACAATCTGAAAAAGTATTGAAACAGTCTGATACAGTCTTAAACGACATGATATAGTCTAAAACATTATTGAAACAATCTAAAACAGCTACTGAAACAGCATGAACAGTATTGAAACAATATGATACAGTTTGAAACGGCTAGTGAAAAAATCTGAAACAAAATGTAAAAAATATGTAAAACGATAAAAAAAAAAAAGCTGAAATAGCTTAGAAACAGCGAGAAACAACGCACAAACGGGATGAAACAATGTTGAAACAATCTAGAAACAACTAGATACAGTCTAGAAATAGTTAGATACAATACAAAATAACTTGAAATGGTGCTGAAACAGCTAGATACAGTGCTGAAATAACGAGATACGGTGCTGAAACAATCTGAAATTGAGAGGAAGTAAAGTGAAATTGGGAGAAATGGTGGGAAGAAAAGTGAAATTGAGGAAAATGGGAGGATTACAAGTGAAATTGGAGGAAATGGTGGGAGGAAAAGTGAAATCGAGGAAAAATGGGAGGAGGAAAAGTGATATTGGGGGAAATAGGAGGAAGAATGCAAGGGTTTGTTATGTATGAAAAAATATTGCTATGTTTGTAATTAACTTTTGTACTTTAATGTAAAAATTCCTTTTCAAAAACCATGTGGTAGTTTTCGCCTTGTATGTGTGGTTATATTGTGCCCTTTTTAGGGCTGGCATTTAAATTTTTGTCTAGGTAAAAAAAGCTTCGACAAAATAACCTTTATAACAATCATCCATAACTTTTTAAAACAAATGTTTTAGTAATCCATTAAGATGTGCGTCAAAATTTCTAGTGCAAAGCTATACTGCAAAGATTTTAAAGAAGAGTCAAAAGTCAAATTACGGCACTGAAATGTCGATAAATCACTCGTTCTTCTAGGTCAACTTAACTAACAAATAGAGATGACTGGAGAGTGTCAACTTAAGAAAGTATATTATCTTAAAACTTTGTTCTTATTTTCTGTCTTATAACAATAGAAACTACAATTTTTGTGTAAAGGTTTAGCTAGTAATATATAAAACCTAATTTTCTAGAAAGAAATAAGATATTGATTTACTTTGGATTTTTTTTTAATTTTATTACAGTTGTTGGTAGTTTTGTGATTTTACGATATATATCTTCACTTTATGTTGTTGATGTATTCTCTGTTTCAATTTTGTGTTAAATTATGGCGTTTAATACTAATTTTTAAGAGATTTGTTGTGAAAAAATCAAATCCATTGAAGGACCTTGAAGCTACAAACTGGTAAGATGGGTTTGTTGAATTCAGTTGCTTTGATATGATTTTAACTAAATTTTTCTCGAGATGTCAATCTGAGGCTCTGGTTAAAGTTTGAGTTGATTTGTTGAAGAATTTGGCCACGACTGAACCAAACTTTAGAGAAAAGATTGATGAATTATTTGGTTTGTGTACTAGTGTATAACTTATATACAAAAATATGCTTGATTGGTACACTATTGTCTTAGGTTCGAGGCGATCATGTACCCTTTTGATATACTTATATTAATATATTGAAATACTAAACAATGTTATTTGTCTATGTAAGTAATTAGCTGATGCAATCTAAACTAGCGGAAGCAAACTAAACGATAATAGAGCGGAAGCAATTAAAGGATAACAAGAAATCAAGACTAGGAAGGCAAGAAATTAGAAGAAAGAATTGAATTCAACTCACATACGTTGATTGAATTCAAAAGGGAGAAAGGGAAACTTGAACCTTACAATGGAATCAAACTAGGTGTCGATCTCCATAGGTTCCAAGTAAAGTTATACACGAAGCCTCGGGCTTCAACAAGAAGGGCTCGGCCTCTTCAATGTTCTTCTCTATTCAAGATTCATAAACTAGCTAATGAAATAAATGACCTAAGGGAGGTATTTATAGTCTCCCTTTATATGTTTGTAAAATGTCCAAAAGCCCACAAGAGGGGTAGAAACAATAAAGGCCACTTAAGGCTAAAATAGGAATTACACGTTAACTAGCAAAATCCCGTGTGCAGCGTATTAAGGGTAGGCGGTCCGCCCACCCCCACTAGGCGGTCCGCTCTCTCAAAGTCCAGAGATTCAGCAGCCACCTAGGCGGTCCTCCCATGGCATGAGGCGGTCCGCCCATGGCATGAGGCGGTCCGCCTCTTCCTGAAGCTCCTTGAAATGCCTCCAAATGTGCCTCAGACGCTCCTCCCTTGTAGCCTAGGTGCATCCTCCTTCCATGGCACTCCAATGCATGATCTTCAAGTCGCTTCCGAAGCCCTTGACTTGTATTCCTTTTGCTTTCGAGCTTGGGTTTTGATGGTTATAGTTTAGGCCAATTTATATTGCATCATTTGCCAATCAGTAATGCCCCAAGAACATATTAATTGCATTCATTATGAACATGTATTGATGCTTTACATATTGAAACAAAATAATTCTATAATTTATGATTTTTATAGAAATTGAAACATTAGCATATGTATATAATCGAAGAGTACATCATTGACATAACCGGGTAGACTAATTTTTCTATATCTTTGTAGTATACGATCTTATTGATATGCTACTGTATTGAAGCTAGCTCAATACCATTCTATATCCTTTCAGTATACTTATATAACATATTGGTGTACTAATTAAATGCCAAGTTTAGTCGCTAAACATAATTTTTGTTTCTATTTTCCTATTTTCATTGTTAGTCCGCCGATAGTATCGATGTACTTAAGACCATTAGTAATAATTCCGGCGCCAAAATCAGTTTTTTTTTTTTTTTTTTAGTATTATGTTGCACCAACAACATATCAATTGAATCCCTTTATCAAAAAATAATAATATATAAACTAATATGATAGAAAAAATAAAATGATAATATTGCAACTGATATATCATTTTGTTAAGCTATATGCTAATTTATTTTACTGTTATATAATTTTATATATTAATGATTGTAACATAGTGAGAAAATGAATGGCGATGATTCGGTAATTTTTTCCTTCTAACAAGGGAGGGACCAGTAACGAGAATAACGGGTAAATAAGTTAAAGGTACTTTTTTTGTAAGTGGGCAAGACCTAATAGAAAAATAGGAGGTTTACGAAAATATCCATCAAAATCAAAATATTTACCCACTTCTACTCATAAGTTTCATATTTACAAGTCCTACTCATAAACTATTTACATGTCCTACACATCTAGACTTGTACACTATTGTTTATGCAGTATATCTTAAAGGTATACACCCATATCTAAACTTGTATACTATTATTTATACAGTATACCTTAAAGGTATACACCCATAAGGTATAATAAGGGTATACAGTAATAAATGGGTAGGTTTGTAAATACTTTTAATTTCATGGGTTGTGTAATTTTTAATGGGTATGACTTGTAAATACTTTAAATTTCATGGGTATATAGTATAAAAAACCCTAGAAAATATAGCATTGAGGGGTACGAAATTATATGCAAATTTCGCTCAAGATTTGCATAAAGTTGATGATTTCAGGTCACGCTTTGTTTTTTCCCCATTTAAGGAAGTTAAGTTTCTGCAAAAATAAACCCGACATTATCTATCCTTCCTTTATAAATGTCAATAAGCACCTCATTGTCAACATGCTTGCCGACCATGAGGGCAAATATGTCATTTCACATCAAGACTAGCGGGTCAAAGTAATTTCGTTGTCATCTTAAAGTCTGTGAATGACATGTGTCCTGGCGCATATGTTATTGGCATTCACTGATTGGCTAGCTGCAAATAGTGAACTTTATCACAAAATGACTACAAGTTACATAGTTATTATTTTACTCCTATATTGTCTCTTTATTTCCTTACTTTCTGCTTTGTTGTCCGTGAATTCACAACACTTCAAGCCCTATTTGGTAAATTAAACTTTTTCTGCCGGTTGTCAGAGAACATAATTTATAGCTTCGTGGGACCCATTTAAATAGAATGTTCATTAACATTAACTTCGACCAGTATATAACATTGAAGGAAACTCTTTAGCTTATGTTGTTTTTATCCTTCTTAATTGCCTTCAAGATCGGTCTGCTTATAGCATCCGAAGATGGAAGAACATTAAAAGATCACTTAAGAGTATTATTTTGTAAAAAAATCACCAAAATTTTGTTTACTGTAAGAGAAGAGAGTAAAGTTATGTTGTTCCTAGGTAACATTCCTTAAATTCAATACTCTATAGATGAAAATGGATTGTTCTGATTAGGTCCTCTTAAAAAAATTTCTAACTGGATTGTACAAGGATGTATGCATCTCAAGAAGGACTTTGCATCTAAAGAGCAACTTTATGAATAGTAACCAATAACAATCTCCTAAGTAATTATCGAAACTCTACTTATAGAAAAATAATATTTGTAGAATTACTTCCAAATTAAATCCCAATAAATTAAAAAATGAACAATGACAAATTAAATGTGCTGTAGTGAAAATAATAAAATTGAGGTGTATTATAGAGATGTTTTAGAAAAACGTAAAATATATTGGCTGAGTAAATAATTTATTGGAGATTTTCACAAATATACAATCCTAACACCATATTTACAAAAAATAGCAATACTTTATCACTTTACAAAATATAGCAATAGTTGTTTTACATTCCATATACAAGTTTCAAATTAGGGTTTCATCTCTTTCTTCCTTACCTTCTCCCACCCATCACTGCCCGGTGGTTGCTGCCACTACTTACCGACGCCGGTCAGCCGTCGCCAACCACCGGACAACCACCGCCGGCCGCCGCTGCCACCACCAGAAATTTTTATTTTTTTGGACCTACAAGATTTAACATACAAAAATAAACATATATACAATGCAAAATTTTAAAATTTATGTTTTGAATTATACATAACCAAATATACACAAACATACAAAAGATATACACAACACATACAAAAATATACAAAAATACAAATACAAATAACTATCCATTCTAGACATGCATATACACAAGCAGACAACAACATGCACATATGTACAAAAACATACACATACAAAAAGGTGGATATAGACATTCATATACAAAAATATACAAAGATATACATATTTATATATACAAAATACAAAATATACTAATACATACACATTTATACACATACAAAAAAGAGAAAAAGAAGCAGATCAGAGATGAACATAGGTGTTTTATACAAAAAAATACAAATATATACATGTTATACACATAAAAAACAAAAAAAATGAACCAAATCGGAAAAAACTACCGGAAACACAGAGATCGGAGCAGCGTGCCACTGCAGTGCAGCAGCGCCGCAGCGAGGAGAAGCGCCGCTGCATTGCGGTGGCAGCAGCAACGATAGGACAGATCAGCGACGCGACAACAGGGAGAAGGAGAGAAGGAGGGAGCGACGCCGATGGGGTTTGGTCGCCGATGAAGGAGGGGTCACAACGGCGGGTGGGGTGGGTGGATGAGTAGAGGAGATGAGAGAAAGAGAAAGGAAGAAATTAGGGTTTATGTTGGGGGGAAATGGGAAAGTATTTTATGCTATTGTTATGTATTGTAAATGTTTAAAAGTATCAGTATTTTTTGTAATTTAGCTATTAGGGTAGTCACTTTGTGTAAATTTTCCATAATTTAATTGCTATGAAATCATTGCATTACTCTTCGTATAATTTTTATATCGCGATGTTTATTGAACCAAAGTTTAAAATAGAATGATGACTTCATGAACATACAAGAAGTCCCTATTGGATTACAGTTATAAACACATAATAATATTTAATGAATATAAAAACATGTTATATAGTGTAGGACGAGAAAATTAAAGTCAAATATATTTTAAATGTAAAAATGTAATATTAGTTTAGAAAATATTAAAATTGAAAGAATGACATATAACATGAAATAGAATAGGCTAGAAAAATCAAACTGATTAAGATATATATATATAAAAAAGCTATGAAGTAAAATATTTGATACAGGTTCACCTTATGCTCAATTGACCAATCTTTGAAGCTAAATTATATGTAATACATTTAATCTATCAAATTTAGATTTTCAAAAATAATATAACAGTTACTACTCTATTTGTCTCAATTTATGTGATATAATTTAACTCCATATGGAGTTTAAGAAAAAAATGAAGACTTTTCAAATTAAATTTATGGCGTTACCATTGAATTTGTGTGGCTTTAAAAAATCTTTTCATTAAGGGTAAACTGATAAGTTGATACACAACAACAACAATATATTTAATGTTATCCTACAAATAACGTATGGGAGGGTGCAATGTATGAAAATTTTACCCCTATCTTGAAAAGGATAGAGTTGTTTCTGCTAGACCTTCTGCTCAAGAAAAATATTATAGAAAATAAGTTTGAAAAATAATAGATGTAGAAAGTATTGACATAAAAAACTAAAGATAATATAGTAAATACAATAATAGCAACGATAAAGACGAAAAATAAGCTAAAAATAGTATATAGAAAGATAATAATACTGCTAATATTATTTTAAATTCTTTCAAAATTAAAAAAAAAAAATTAAAATAAATTAAAGCTAAAATTGTATCAGATAAACGGAAACAAAAGGATTATAAGTTGCAATCTTGGGCCTGTGCTCAGCGCAGGTTCACTTCCACTCGTACAGCCAGAAGAATGAAAAATTATGTTTGTGCAAGTTTTGATGGTGTAGTATAACTTTAGACAATTGTTATTCTTCATAACTTGTTAAATTGTTTCACCAGTTTATTCAATGCATAATAACTTTTTCATTCTACACATATCGCTAAATTCTTCACAACATTGGCCAAGCAATTAAAATTTTCAAACATTAATTATTAATAAAACATGTTTTAATTTCAGTACAAGCTTTAATTTGTGGTCTAAATATGAATTTTCCAGCTTAATTGTTATTGTTAATATGAATATGTTGTCTTGTGTAATAATAAAAATAGTTAGACTTGGTTAGACCAATAGTAATTAGTCTACTTATAATAGTTCAAAGATTCCTAGGAAAGTCAAAGGGTGTTTAGAAAAGTGCAAGAGATAGATAACAATGAGTCTCCATTGTATCTATATAAATAAAGAATGTACCAGTGTAGTATCCATCCAGAAAATCAAACAAATACAAATAATGCTGAAACTACGAAGCAGTTGTTCCTAGATCTACTGTTGTCTTGCCTAAAGTTACTTTTATTCATCTAGAATTACTACAATACGTTCTAAAGTTACACCCCATATTGATTACTAATCCCCTATCTCCAAACCAACATATTAGTATCAGAGCTTGTTCAACTTAATAATCTAGATTAAAAAGCTATATGGCTTCTACAAGTGAACAAGGTATGATATAACAATCCATCCAATGTTCAATGGAGAATATTATGATTTTTCGTACTTGAAGGCAAAAACAATGTTTGAATCACAAGATTTGTGGGAACTTGTTGAAAGTGGTTATGAAGAACCAAAAGGAGCACTACTTACTGTGGTAGAAACAAATGCGTTAAGGAAGAGTAGAAGAAAAATACAAAAGCTCTCGCTTATATGCAACAAGCAGTGAGCGAGTCCATATTTCCAAGAATCATGAGAGCCACAAAATAAAATGAAGCTTGGGAGGCTATGTGTGAAGAGTTCCAAGGAGATACATGGGTACAGACTATTAATCTTCAAGCTCTGAGAAATGAGTTTGAAAATATAAAAATGAAAGATGGAGAGAATTTGGAAGAATATTTCTCTAAAGTCGTTGAAATTGCAAAATCAAATGATTTTATATGGTGAAGTGATTGAAGCTAAGAAATTGGTGGAGAAAATTTTAATAAGTTTGACCGAAAAATATGATTCCATCGTCTTTATCATTGAGGAGACGAAGGACATCTCATAATTAAGCGTTCGTGAGTTGATAACATCATTACAAGCCCATGAGCAAAGGTTGTTAAGACACTCCAAAAATCTATTGAGAGTGTTTTACAATCTAAGCCCAACGTGTCCACAGAACACAAGGAGCAGAGCAGTATAAAAGAGAATCATCATGAGGAGGCAGATCTGGCTGTGGAGGAAGAAGAAATAAATAAGGATGGCAAGGCAGTAATTTTGGAAGAAACTCAAGTATCTTCAGTAGAAGTTCCAGTAGCTCTAGAAGTTCCAGTAGCTCTAGACAAAGTTTTAATAAAACTAGGAAGAAATGCAGTATCTGTAAAAGAATGAGTCATGTTGACAAAGATTATTAGTTTCAAGGGAGGACACAATGTCACTATATGTGCAGAAGAATTATAGATTCAACAACCTACAATAAGCAAATGTTTTAGAAGAAAGAGGAGATGAATATCAAGGTGTGTTCTTTGCAAGTTGTCAAATGGCAAGAGAAAATAATGATATTTGACTATTGGGCAGCGGGTGAAGAAATCATATGATTGGAAATAAAAATATCTTTATAAATGGCAGATGACAAAGTGAAGGCTAAAGTAAAAATAGGAAATGGAGTTTGTGTGTAAGCAATTGAAAACAACACGCTTCGTATTCAAATAAAGGAGGGTACAATTATAGAAGTACGAGGACAGCTGGCAAGCATCAGGCTTTACTGCGGGTGATGAGGATATATGCTAGCTCCATTAGACATGGCCGCTCATCAGACATAGGCCTAGAGCCGATGAATGTATACTTAGCCGTCCTGAAGTAATTAGACTCCTAGTAAGGGTTTACTTCGTATAACATCCTTGTATAATGGGTCAAAGACCATAAGAATAAGAGCCCATTTGAGTGAGCTTAAAAGTGGCTTATAAGCTTATACGTCAATCAGTAAATATTTGGTAACTCAAAAATTCATGAGCTTATAAACCCTTATGTGCTTAAAAAAATCAAAAGTGAGAAGTTAGGAAAAAGTGACTTATAAGCCAAAAGTGGCTTTTTCATCCTCTACTTATGGGAATTCTACTTTGAGAAATGCTGCTTATAAGCTGCTTAAAATAAGCTCACCTAAACGGGTTCTAAGTATTTTACCATAATTAAGACTGAGGTAAACCTAAGCCTATATATATCCCTCTCTATCACTATAAAGCATCAAGATTCCAGTAGAATCCTACCTTATTCAAGGAATAAAAATCCTATTTTCTTACTTTTTTTTAGTAAATACCACTAAGCATATAGCTTAGATGCTTATTTTATTAATAATAAATAAACAAAAATAATAAATTCGGTCTTTACAAACATGAATGAAATACAAGCTATTTAAGACTAAATAGTGATAAATTAACAATGCACCCAAGCATTGCATCTACCTCATTGGGTTGAGCATAATATGATTCTAATACCACCAATTGAGGCAAATTTAATATTTTGGTAACATGTTTCACATGAACTATCACACTAGCTGGGAATAAATTTAATGCAAAATTAATGAAATACGTAGCTAAGTATATGAGTAATGCTAACAAACTTCTAAGATAGAATCTTGAATAGGATCCTTGATGTTGTTGAAGAGCATCCAAGATGTAGCATCCAACATGAACATAGCTCGTTAAGGAACTTATTGAGCTCGTCCAAATTCTGGCCGTGTCTAAGCATTCCAAGGGAAGCTCACTAGGAGCGCTCGTTGAGCTCCCAAACCGCCTTAGGAATTCCCCAGCATTGCTCGCCGAGGTCGCTCGCTAGGCGACCTAAGTTTCTACCCGCTATGTTTCCACGCTGCTCCCCCGCTTCCCTTCGCTTGCTAGGTGAGCTAAAATTCTGCTTCACATCTTCGTTTAGTACATGGCGCTCGCTTACCTTGCCCGTCGTCCTGTGGACAGTTCTACCCGGTTTTTGAAGCCTCCATTCTTGCTCGTTGAGCTTTTGAAGTTTTTGCCCGCTTTTAGCTCGCCTACCACGCTCGTTGAAGAGTACAACAATCTGCCGCTCCTTCTCCTTCCAAAAAAGCTACATTCCTGAAATATAGTCCATACTCTAAACAAAACACAAATTCTATGTAAATACTTTCTACAGTTCCATTCCAATCACACAAAGCATGAAGAAATTCCACCATGAGATTTATAGCTATGAATGTACCTACAAACAAGAAAACAAAGTTAGTAGTAAAAGCCTTCATGCTCTCTTCTACATAGATTTGAACAAGAAGGAAAATTTCACCTTCCTTGTTTCTAAACATTCCTCCTCGGCCTAGTGCAAATATAAGACTCATTACACTTATCCCCATTCACCAACCTCCTTCACATGCTATCTAACTCATGAAAGGAATTCACTACATCTCCTTGACCAATCGCCAAGTTTGCCAAGTGATCCGCCAATTTATTACATTCTCTAAATACATGCATCACCACCACCTCTATACCCTCCATCAAACTCCAAATTTCCTCCATTATTTGCACAATTTTCCAAGGCACCTCCCAAATTTTTGTCAACATCGAGTCCATTTCAATAATAGCTTGTAAATAAGAAGTAGAGACCACATACCTTAAGGCCATAAGAAATGCAGTTGCCTCCACTTGAGTATTCGTGGTCATACAATCATCCATCTCCTTAGCACAAGCGTACACAATATCACCCGTGTCATCCCAACCATAAAATGCCCAAGAACTAACACCTGGATTACCTCTAGAAGCTCCATTTGTATTAGATTTGATCCACCCCACCTGAGGCAGACTCCAAGCAACCTTTGTCATCACAAGCTTAGGCGTATGATCCCTTAACACCGGTAACAAGTCCTCCCACCTACCAAGCGTACACTGAAAGTTCCTCTTGCGAACTCTCAGCAACATGATAATATGCTGATTGACAAGATACACTAACCTATGAGCTGAAGTCGACCCACCATGGCTCAAATTATTCCTCCATTTCTACAACTCCCACAAAATAAAAATGGGAATAACATGGTAAATCAACCTCAGGTTCGGGCTACCAGGGGCATCCCACCATAAATTTATCACTTGTGTCAAGTGAAACCCATTAAAATTAAGACATGCAGGATCTCCAAAATATTTCCAGACATAACGTGCTACCGATGCATTCAGAAATACATGTGATACAGTCCCTACATCAGTTTTCACACAACAATGACACCTAGAGGGGAATTGAATTCCCCACCCCTTCAACATATCATCTAAGGGCAAATTAAATTTCCACAACCTCCATAAGAAAAATGACATCTTAAAAGAAATACCTTTAATCCATATGTGCTTGTAAAGATCACTCAGCTTCGTCCTTTGTCTCAACAACTGATACGCTGACCGGACTAAAAATGTGCCCCTAGACTCCAGCATCCAAAAAGGCATGTCCCTCAGCTCAGGATAAGTAGGAGGTTTGGCATTCTAAATCACGTGCTCAGCAATGTCTTCAGGCAGTGGCTCCATGAGGCGCTGCTCCAACCATACTCTACCCTCTGCAACTTCATAGACACACACTACAGTCTCATCACATACAAACTCACGAGGAACTACATGATACAATAGACTAAGTCCAGTCCAGTTATCAAGCCAGAAGTAAGAATTGCTCTTTTTCAGCTACCAAACTATCTCATGATCCATCTCAGGTCTGCTCTATAACATCTTCTTCCATGCATAAGTACCCTTCTTCCATGGCACTACCACAAAATGATATTTTTTCAAGTATTTGTTGCTCATATAATCCTTCCATAGAGACTGCTTGGTACGAAAATTCCACCACAGCTTTGTGAATAATGCCTTGGAGATATCATACAAGCTCTTAAAACCAACTCCAACTTCATTCAAAGGATGACTCAAAGTCTTTCAAGAAGCCTAGTGCCTGCTATCCTGACCCATAGAGTTACTCCAGAAAAATTTAGCAAACAACCTGTGAAGCTGAGCTACCATCTAGCAGGGAGGTCACAGGCAGATAACAAGTGAATAGGCATACTCTGAAGCACTGAGGAAATCAGAGTCGCCTGTCCACCTATGGAAAGTAATTTACCAGTCCAGGAGTCAAGCTTTTTCTGCACCTTCTCCACCAATTAGTTGTGGTGACAGTTCTTCCTCCTAGCCTAATAGATTAGGAAAGCCAAGATACTTAAAAGGAAATTATCCCCTTGGTATCTCAATAACATCAAACACCCTGTGAACTATCAACTGCGAAACCTAACTATGCATATACACATTACTCTTCTCCTTATTGATTTTCTGATCACTGGATAGCTCATAACTAGCAAGAGTCTCCATCACCAATTTTAATGATCCCTCCTCAGCAGATGAAAAAATAATCATATCATCCGCGTACGCCAGGTGATTAAGATAGGGACTGCGCTTTGGCATCCCATACGGCACAAAAGTAGCATCCCTACGCAGCGCATTCAAAGCTTTGGAAAGGCACTCAACAACAAGCAAAAACAAGGTAGGCGACAGAGGATCACCTTATCCCACCCCTCCCCCCCCCCTCTAGAAAACTAAAAAAACCCATAGGGCTGGCTATTTAGTAGCACAGAGTACGAGTTATTACACAGGGTCCTGTAGACCATGTTAATAAACAACTCACCAAATCCCATCCTCCTCAGGGCCTTTGTTAGAAACAACCATGACACTCTATAATACGCCTTAGCCATGTGTATCTTGATTACTACATTAGCTGGCTTCCCCCTGTCAGCAATATCGTGTAAAAGCAAAATATTTTCAAAACTGCTCCTCCTCTTCACAAAACGAGACTGCTGCGGTGAAATTATCCCAGGCAATAAAATATAAAGTCTGTCATTAATTACCCTTAAAAACACCTTATTGCTGAAGTTGCTCAGATTAATTGGTCTCATGTCTGAAAAGGTAGCAAAATATTTCCTTTTAGGCAAGAGAACCAAGTTAGTAGCAGTGATGTAACGAGGCAGAAAGTAACCCCGAAAGAATGCGTGTACCATTTTAACCACATCAGCACCAATAATATCCCAACAAGAATGATAAAAGACACCCGTATAACCAACAGGGCCCCCTACAGAGTCGGCATTCAGGCCAAAAATTGCCTTCTTCACTTCTTGTTCATATGGCTCAGCAACAACAGCATCATTCTGGTCCTGGGTAACAAGACTCGACAGATGATCAAGTATATAAGAATTATCTGGCACCGGATCAGTAGAAAACTGAGCCTGAAAAAATCTGATCGCCTCCTAGGCTATATCTGAGTTGTTCTCAAGCCAAGAACCAGTAGCATCCTGAATTGTTCTTACTTGCAACACCTTCCTTTTTTCATTTACACGAGCATGAAAAAATTTGGTGTTTCTATCCCCATTTTTGAACCGCTGTATACCAGCTTTCTGCTTCCAAAATAGTTCATCCAGAGCATAAAATCGAATCAACTATGCATTCATTCTCCGTAGTCTCTCTCTGTTGTACCTAGCAGGATGCTCCTTGAATTCATTTTCATAATACCCGGACCACCTACTCTAGCATAACAATCTGCCTGAAGATGTCACCATACATCTCCTTGCTCCAAACAGACAATGTCTTTCTCAATTTTTTCAGCTTGTAGTGAAAGTTATAAAAATGATCCGCGCTAAAATTTTCAGCCCAGTTCTCTCTAACAACGCTCTAGAAAGACTCATGCTGCCCCCAAAAGTTTAAAAATATAAACGACTTCTTTACCGTAGGGCTATCCATGTTAGTAGTAATCAGCAACGGCGCATGGTCCGACCTCTGCCTAATCAAATACTCCACTTCAAACTGAGGAAATAGCTGTTGAAAGGCCTGATTCACAAGACACCTATCAAGCCTTTCAGATATGCATTCATCATTCGATCTACTATTCCACAAAATGTATATGATGCCCTTGAAGCCCATGTCAATTAGTTGACAAGTGTTGATACAGTGCACAAAATCTTCTACCTTCCGGTAGTAAACTGGTAGTTCCCCAAACTTCTCAAGCTCATCAGCAATGATATTAAAATCGCCCCACCAACCACATGGGGATTTCATGTCACTAGCCTGAGTATACAACAAGTCCCATAGTTCCATCTGAGTGGTGTGATCAGTACTAGCATAAATCAACGATACTACAAATTCCAGCAAACTATCTAAATTGTTAGCTTCAAAGACAACATTTGTGATGAATCATACAAAACCTCCACCTGATATTCATCCTCTACAAACACCCATATTTTACCATTGAAGTTATGCCAAAAAGAACCCATACCTAGCCACCGATGATACTTATCAATATGTCAGTAGTGCTGAAATGGCTCCATTAATGCAATAAATAAAAAGTGCTTATGCCTATGCATTATGACACATCTATCAAAGGCCCGCTGAGTATTAACAGATCTTATATTCCATGTGAGTGAGCTATTCATTGAAAACAAGAGATTTTAGAAACCGTCCTCCTTGTTGATACCCCTCCGGCTGGCGGAGGAACACTTTTTTTCTCTTTTTCCTGAACCTGCTTGGTCTTCTTCTTCTGTGCCGCCACCTATCTAGGTGATATATCACCCTTTTAAGCTACATTAACATAATTCTGAGCCATAGACTCAGTATCAAGCTCTTCATCATCACCAATTTCCACCAGCTTTACAACCGGTTTGTCAAAAACATGTGCTAAAGCTGCTGTAGGCTGAAAATTCTTTACAACCAGCTGTGTATTCTTCTTTTTTACACTATCATAGGCTACTTTCAACTCCTCTAGCTCCTTATCGGTGGCTTGCCTGCTCCTTGATAGCATAAGACTAGCGTTAACCACATCAATCTACTTTTCAGCACCACCGTATAGCTTTTCAGTACTACCTTGTGACTTTTTAGCACTTGCATTTTTTGGACTTGAACCACCTTGATCTTTGTCTTTCTTATCTTCCTTGTCACTATTAGCCCTTGACATATCACCCTCCAACCCCATGTATTCATCAGACGGATCATCATCAAAATTTTTTGGATCAACAACATCATTTTCACTCTTCTCCCCATAATCCACCAATTCATCTTCATCCTCCTCTGAGTCAACTACCTCCAGCTGGTCATCTTTCACATAACTAGTATTCTATGAATTAACTTTGGCCACCAACGAGTTAGAAGAAACCTCATGTTGAGCGGTATTCAAGGTCGCAGGGACCACAACAGTAGGCGGTACAGGCACAACAGTAATAGGCGCTGCAACTGTAAAAAGTGCTCCCTGTGGAGCTGTTTCACCATCCGTTTGAGGCTGAGTCTGGGACTTTGCAGGGTGATTTCCATCCTTTACTCGCTTCCAAGTCTGTTTCACCCAGGCCTTAGTCGAGATAGGAATAGAAGCATTACCTTTCCCAACTGATTTTAGAGCTGCAACACCATATTTAACTGCATCTTTCTTAGACCCTACAACATCTCTTTTCTCTGTAATGGGCTGCACATCACCTTTTGTCACTGCTGGTTCCTTGTCACCCAAGTCATCAACCTTCTTAATATCATCTACCTGCAATGCTGTAAGTTGATTATTTCTAGCCTTCACCAAAGCTAATTATCATTTGGCTTTCCAGTACCTTTCTTCACCTGAACATTATCATTCCCTTTCCTTGCTTTCTTTCTCTTTGTATTATTCCACTCTTCCTCGGTCCTAGCTTTCCCAACCACCTTTCCACTTGTCAAATTACTCAATGGGGGTGCCGGAAGGGCAGGATTAACCTTCGAAACATTTGCATGTGCGTGATGAGCACCATTATCATTTTGCTTTTCCCAGAGCTCCGATGAATGACATTGTACTTGCTTTCATCATGGCCTTGCAACTTGCAATTTTTACAGTGCAATGGAATATATTTATAAAAAATATCTACCCATGTAGATATTACAGCAGCAGTGTCATCATCATCCTCTTCATTAATCAAAACACAATTAGGGTGCTTTGCCAACAAATCAATTTCAAGCTTAACCCTGGAACAACTTGGTCTAGTTCTATTCAAAGTTGCAGTGTCAACTTTTAATGGGGTTCCCACTAATGAAGCAATAGAACAGATAAAATCTGTAGCAAAATAGTTTGGAGGCAAAATTTGAAATCTAATCCATACAAGATCCATTGAAGTCTCTTCGTCGGGCTTCCAGTGTCTCGTCTATTTCAATGAACACATAGGATAGGATCTACCTCTAAACTTAATCCAATAGGCTAGGGTTGACAATAAATTAACATAATCCTCCAGTAACATTGGTCTAATCAATACATACCTACTGTCCAAGTAACCAATATTGCAATTATTTTTTATCTCACACTGAGCTGGGATGATTTTACGTAAAGTCTCCAAGTTAGGTCTATCATACGAAAATTTCCCAAGCACTGCTAGCTGTAACTGCTCCTTAGTAAGAGATTTCTTAACTTCTGACGTTTTTCATGTAAGAGTAGATGTCCCTTGAGAATAAACAACAGTATGAAATAAACGTTGATCAATATCAATTTTTGAACCTGAGGTTTAAGCGTATGAGCATAAGGAATTGACGGAGTGGGTGAAATGGTATTAGGGTTTGAATGAGGAGTGGGTGCGGGTTGAGCAACCCCTGTGGGGCTGCCCAATGCGCGGCGCAGCCGTGGCTGCCGTCAACATGGTGCACGAATTTCAAGAAAAAATGCCTAAGATGCCTAGGCTAGAGCGAGATTTTCTTGCTTTTATTTAATTGTTCTTCGATATTTCATTATTCCATGTGGCCCGATATAAATTCAATTATTTTTTCTATTAAGTAAATATTAGGCATAAACAGTTTGGCGCACACTGTAGGGTCCAGAGAATCCTTTGTTATTCCGAAGAAAGAAAAATCACCATTTCGCAAGACAACAACGCAATCCCATGGATCACCTCTGATGCGATCCGGATTAATACTTTAAGCCGTGGAGGATTCATGCTCGACGTCCAGATCTTGGAATGCTTCAAAAGAACTTGGAAGCCAAGAATCAAGCCAAAGGATTGGCCAAACAAGTAGATGGGAGCTTGCTGGATTCTGGAGTTCTGCGTATGCTTCGCGATCGCGACTCCAAAGGCGCGATCGCGCAGAGGAGGATTCTGGAGTTCTGCGTATGCTTCGCGATTGCGACTCCAAAGACGCGATCACGCAGAGGGATTCAGTCATAGTCCGCGATCGCGAATACACAAGCTCGATGGCTCTGAAGGGCGGAAGACTAGATTTCTAGAATCAGCATTAGGGGCTTTTTAGTCCAGTTGTCATTGTCATTACCTAGCTACTATAAATATCCTAATTGAATGTTTATTCATTAGTTAGAATTTTGATGATGAATGATGTCAGTAAACATTGGCTAAGCATGTTGCTTGAACACTCTCTATCCTTGGTTTGCAATTGAATGTTAATTTAATT
The DNA here is from genome assembly GCA_029990575.1 of Petunia axillaris subsp. axillaris. Classification (NCBI taxonomy): domain Eukaryota; kingdom Viridiplantae; phylum Streptophyta; class Magnoliopsida; order Solanales; family Solanaceae; genus Petunia; species Petunia axillaris. The sequence goes on along the minus strand of JARKNS010000001.1, from coordinate 776,511 downwards.
GAGGACTAATTAGTATAGGTTCCTTTTGATTGTGTCTTTAAGGGGGTGATTAGGCCTCACCTCCTAATTTGTTTCCTTATTTCTCAATTAATCAAATCGGCTCTTGCTTTTATCTCTTTAATTTCTTGCTATCTTCTAATTCCTAGTTTAGGATCGTATCAACCTCCCAGATGGCGGACAACGTATCAAAGGATCCTAACGATCCCGCTAGGAATGAAGTTGATCTAACCAAGAACCTGGTGGATCTGAAGGAGGAGGGCGACCACAGCAAGTCACGATCCCATGAGGGAGATCCTGCCCTAAAAAGAAGCCCAGACACAGCTAAAAACACATTCGAGAAGGTGTTCGACAAAATCATCAAAGCACAACATCAACAAATGCTACAGATTGTTGACACACTATCTAAGGGCCCGAAAGAGGTATTCATGAAATCAATACCATGGCCAGAATCCCTCCGAGGATCGAGACCCTCGTGAAATACCCCCGACATCCTTGGAAAAAAAAATCAACATGAAACATCCCCAAGATGCTTCGATGCAGTTAACACTCCAAAATCCATCGAATCTGCCGGCATGCAGGAGCTGCGTCGGGAGTTAAAGGAGACTAACGAGCGAATAAATCAGATGTCTGGCGCTCCGCCCGTAGTAATAAAGGTCGACGAGGACAAGTTCTCTCAACAGGCCTACAAGCCTAGTGTTACGCCACTAGTGATTCCCAAGACTTTTCGGCTGCCCGACATACCTAAGTACAATGACACAACAGATTCTGAAGATCATGTATCTACCTACGTCACGACAGTCAAAAGTAGTAATCTGACTAGGGAAGGAATCCAGCCAGCACTGGTAAAGAAGTTTAGTTTGAATCTATCTAAATGAGCTCTCACCTGGTATACCAGTTGGCCTAAGGATGCATAGAGTCTTTTGCGCAGATGCATGATTAATTCGTATAAGAACACTATGGTGTTAAAAAAATGTGAGAAGTTGTTGGAGTATGTTTTCGAGATCAAGCATAATACGGGAAAATTGTTAAAGTATTATTTGGAATGGTTCTAAAAGGAATGCATGACCCTCCCACTGGTGCTAGACAATATAGAAACTGCGGCTTTCGCCAAAAGCTTGAATCCTCGAGGTTCGGTAGCCATATAGGAACTTCAAAGAAGCCTGCAAGAACACTCGGTGAAAACATGGAGTGCACTGCATCAACATACATCCACAAATTGTGCATCAAGTCAGAAGCTAAGATAGTGTCCTAGTAAGACAATTCAAGGGTCGCAAGCGTGAGCCAACAGATGAGCTAAGACCCGAAGACAAAACAAGTAAGAGAAGGGTGAATGGATGCACCGAAGATGATGGACAACATGAAGATTCTCGAAAGAAGAATTTCTACCGTCATAAAGACTCCACATACACTGGAAGGGTACCTGACCAGTTCGACAACCTTGGCCTGCACGTAAACGTGGTCAAATTTTTTAAAGAAAGAATACACAGGTCCGTTAGCCGAAGGATATGAGAGTGGATCAAGGAAGAAGGGATTCAAACTTGTACTATGAGTTTCATAGAGTTCATGGCCATGACAGTGCTAATTGTAGGGCCCTGGTTGTTGCTCCTAACGCACACGCAAGTATACGCGGTCGACAAGTAATAAAGTGATAAATCGAATATCGTTCCCATGAGGACTAAGCAGACTAATACCTAACAAACAATTCCTCCAAACTACTCAGGGGTCTTTTTCTTGGTTGTAAGAGTTTTTATAACTAAAGTGCAGTAAGTAAAGTGCTAAAGATGTAGTCAAGCAATGAGAAATACTTTGGTTGTTAACAATATCAAGAGAGTGTCCAGGGTCAGAGTTACGAACAATCCAGTTGAGTTTTCCAATTGATTCCACTTCTTAAATCCCGGGTTACTAACTAACAGATTAAATGTACTCGTGAAAACCTTTCGATTCTTCACGGTCTATGCGAGCTACTCCAATCCCTATATGTCTATGGGTTGAATCACGTGCACGCATTAACGAATTCTGTAATGAGTTAAACTAGGCGAGCAAGTATATGTCTATCCTACTCACAAATTGGTTCCCCGATGCCCGGGTTCACAAACTAGTTCTATTCTTTCTTATTACGTAATTAAATTCCCTCTTTCGAGTTCAATCTAAAAACCATAGATAATGCGTAATAATCGGGCCCTGACAATTACGCAAGTGAAATCAAGAAAGAATAAGTAACCCGTTATGGGATTCAATCAATGGGAATCAATCTTCAAACATCAACTTTCATGTAATACTCTAACCCTAGAACGTAAGATTTAGCCACACATACTCATAATAACAACACAAAGAATTGATGAAATAATGAATAAATGATGTAATAGATTAATGAAAGGAAGAAAAACCCTTGTTCTTGATGTTATGAGCTCTCCAATTTGCTCCAAAGTCTGAACTCCTTTCAAAAACTAAGTAAAAGACTATTTATAGGGTTTACAAACACCTAGTAATAAGTTAGACCCAATCCTAGACGAAATAGGAAGTGAAAAACCGCACACGGGGCGCTATAACGGGCGCCCCGCGCCTCGGAAAGCGCTGGGACAACCAGTAACGCCAAGTTTTGGGCGCTTTTGGGGTGCCCCACGTGGGTAAAAGCGCTGGGAGTTGGGCTCTATAAGTGGCGCCCCACGTGCCCAAAAGCGCCAGGCCAATTTTCTGGTCCCTTGCTCCTTTTGCTCGCTTCGTGTTGTGCCTTCGTGTGCTCGTTCCAATCCTCAATCAAAATCCAATTTTTTCTTGCTCGATCACGCTCTTTAAAGCTCCAATTGCACTTCATAACAACCTACATACACACAACATAAAATTAGTCCAAAACCACATTCATAAACCATAAAACGAGTGAATAAGGTACTAAAACATGAGGAAATATTAAGGAAATATAGGCATAAAATGCCAAACATCACCGGTATTGGAAGTAGCGCACCTTCTCAACAAGGGGCATTTGATGAAGTTAATGATATGAAGGTAAACAAACCTATGCAAGGAACATAGACGCAGATGTACCCCCAGAATTACCAGAAGCAAAGAGATTCATCAACATAATAATAAGAGGACCCGAGATCCCTGATGTTGTAGGAAGTATGGTGATAGTTTGTGAAGCTAATGAAGAAGGGAAGGAGACGGCTTATGATGGGCATGATTTTCTTTGAAGATAGAGACCTTGATTTTTTTTCTTCCCTTATTACAATGCTCGGTTGTCACTTTGAGGATCAGAGACACGGATGTGAAGTGAGTCCTAATTGATGTTGGCAATGGCAGAAACCTCATCAAGTAGGAAGTTGTGCAGACGTTGGGAATTATTGAACGAATAGTCCCAAGCTCATACACATTATCAGGTTTCAACAACTCGAGAGAGAAGTCAATCGGGAAGATTACTTTGCCAGCTTACAAGCCTGGTTTAACCAGGGCAATATCTTTTCAGGTAGTGAGGGGCGACATCCTATACAATGCCATTGTAGGGCAACCTTAGATACATGAGATGCGAGAGATAGCATCAACTCTACACCAGAAGGTAAAATATCTGACTAAATGGGAGATACGAGAAGAGCAGCAGACCGCAAAGGAATGCTACACAATAACTATTCCGGGAGCTGAAGTAGGAAAATAGGAAGGAAAACCCCCGTAAAGCCATAGAAGACCCCTAAGCGTCAGTATACGAGTTCGTCATCACACAGACTCAGATACTCAAACGATGGGAGAAGAGAGGATGCATTAGCTGGCAATTTTGGGACAAAACATATTGTAGTTTTTGCTTTATTTTAACTATTTCCTTTTCATTTATTTTAAATTTTCGCAATCTTTACAGTCTTCGCGCCCATTTTCAAGATTTTATGGGTCCAAGACCTCTTTTCATATTCGGACCCTGCCTCCTCGATTAAGAGCCCGTTTGGGTAAGCTTTTTTTTAAGCAACTTATGGCTTAACTTATAAGCCATAAGTAGCTTATAAGCCACTTTTTGAGATTTTTAAGTACATAAGAGCTTATAAGCCCATAAAATTTTAAGTTACCAAACATTTACTAATGGACTTATAAGCCACTTTTAAGCTCACCCAAAAGGGCTCTAAATTAAAGCTATTATTTCGACTTATCAGTTTAAACAATCAGTTAGATACTCTATAGATTAGCTTTAGGCCATATCATAAGTTAAATTCATTAACTCAACCCAGAAATAGTTTAAGATCACCCAAACCCCTTCCTTATCATCTTACACAATAATTGTTGCTCCCAAACGCACACGCAAGTATACGTGGTCGACAAGTAATAAAGTGATAAATCGAGTATCGTTCCCACGAGGACTATTCAGACTGAATCTTAGCAAACAATTTCTTAGAAACTATTCAGGGATCTTTTCCAATGGTTGAGATTTTACTAACTAAATGCAATAATTAAAACAATTAACTGAAGTCAAGTAATAGAGCAATTTATGGGTTGTTATCAATAATGGAGAAACGGTCCAGGGTCAGAGTTACAAACAATCCAGTTGAGTTTTCCAGTTGAATCTACTTCTTGATTTCCTAGATTGCTAACTAACAGGTTAATTGTACCCATGAAAACCTTTCGATTCTTCACGGTCTATGCAGGCTACTCCAATCCCTATATGTCTATGGGTTGAATCACGTGCACGCATTAACGATCCTGTAATGGGTTAAACTAGGCAAGCAAGTATATGTCTATCCTACCCGCGAATTGGTTCCCCGATGCCCGGGTTCACAAACTAGTTCTATTCTTTCTTATTTGCGTTCATAAATTCCCTCTGTCGAGTTCAATCTAAGAACCGTAGATAGTGTTCAATTATACGGCCGTTATAATCAAACAATTATGATCAAGAAAGAATAAACAATCCGTAATGGTAAATCAATAGGAAGAAATCAACTTTCAAACATCAACCTTCATGTATTTACTCTAACCCGAGAACAAACAAACTATAGAATTAAAGAGAAGAATAACAGAAAGAAAGAAAGAACTTGTGTAGAAGACATCTAGGGCTCCTCCCTTCTCCTCCAAAACTTGCTCCAAAGTCTGAACTCCTATCAAAAACTAAGTAAAAGACTATTTATAGAGTTTACAAACACCTAGTAATAAGTTAGACCCAATCCTAGACGAAATAGGACATCAAAACGCGCACAAGGGGCGCTATAACGGGCGCCCCGCGCCTCGGAACGCGCTGGGAAAGACAGAACACGCCCAACTTTGGGCGCTTTGGACCTGCGGCGCATGGCAAAACGCGCTGGGTGTGCTGGCGCCTTGGGTGGCGCGGCGCGGAGCCCACAGCGCCCAGCCAAATTCCTGTTTCGTTCGCTCTTCTGCTCGCTCGTGTCGTGCCTTCGTGTGCTCGATCCAATCCTCAATCAAAATACAATCTTTTCTTGCTCAATCATGCTCTTAAAAGCTCCAATTACACTGCATAACAACCTACATACACACGACATAAAATCAGTGTAAAACCATATTCATAAACCACAAAACGAGCGAATAAGGTACTAAAACGTGAGGAAATATTAAGGAAATATAGGCATAAAATGCCAAACATCACCACCCCACACTTGAACCCTTGCTCGCCCTCGAGCAAGTCACATCTCACTTTCCAACCTAGGTAAAACAGGTCTGCCTATGACTATGGTTGATACCGACCATTGAACCAATGCACACATGACTACTATGGATCCACAACATGCCAATAATTTACCAAAACCAAAAAAATAAGAGAACAACCACCCCAAATAGCTCAAATGCACAAACTCAACTTAATGCAACCATGCTCCCACAAAATCGCACCTATCTACTCAACCAAAAACCATCAACTTTACCTATTTCATGCAAACCATGTGCCCTCACCAATATGAAGCAAGAGAGTGTCCCCCAAATATCACACACACCAATAAATATCACAAATAGAATGGGGACAATCGCATAGAAAGAATTCACTCACTCTCATGAAAGTCTCACATGTCACACACAATGTACCATAGGCTTGCCCGTAGTGTAGGACTCCACTAATGTAAGCTCACTCCAATCGGGATTAACTAGGACTTTAGAAAGGTCGTAATGTAGGCTAAGGGGCGGGTAGGATACATATGGTAATAGTGACTACCTCCCTAAGCACTTTAATACATCACATTTAATTTCAAGCACAATCCTCATCAAGCCACCCAATCAAAACTTCCACACACACCTTCTCAACAAGTAGCAATATTTTTCTTTAAGCACACACTAGCAAGGAATGGATATTCTTTTCCTTTCTCTTTATTTCTTTTTCCACAATTTTCTTTCTTTTCAACTTTGCTCTTTTTTTTTTTCATTATTTTCCAACCTTGCCAATGCTTTTCACTGCTTCACAATTTTAACAATTATTCCCCTTCATTAGTTCCACTCAAAAACCTCCCAAAAATCCAACCACAACTCCAAAATAACAACACAATATCAACTAAAGTGCTTAAGGAGTAAAGGGCCAAAAGAGACAATTTAGAACAAATGGGTAGGCTCGGGGTGTGGGTGCCAACAAAAAGGGTCAAAGAAATCATAACAACAATTTTTTTCAAGGTATATATGTAAGGGTAGGCAAGTAAAAGAAGGCCTTGTATCATTTCCCGACTAGAACAAACCTAGGATTTCGCTTTGCACACACACGGGGCAAGTTCTAGACATTAGTACGCAACATGGAGCAAATAAGAACATGCCTCACACACACATTGCACATGGTTCACACAAAGAGGTTCCATCAACAACTCTCAACTAAGCTTCTAGAATGCAACTTGTGGAAATTTAAGCACTCATGCACAAAAGTTAGCAATCAAGTCAAGCAAGCGGACTCAAGCATCTCAAGGGGGTCGTTCCAATTTTTCTCTAGGCATGCATCAAAATTAAAACTCAAGGACACCACAAATAGCACATGCAATCAATTCAAGTCCACCGGTATCAAACACATCAAAGGCACCTAGCATTCTACCTATTCCTTTCGTCTAGGGTCATCTACAACTAATTATTCTAATCCTAAAAATAAAAAAACTACCCGGTTCAAAGGCCTCCCCGTGGAAAAGAACCGAGGCCATAAGAAAAACCACGGGGTGGATGACATGTACCACTAATAAAAACTAAAAGGAAAATCTTTTTGGAATTTTTCATTGGTTTTCTAATTTTTTTTTCATATATTAAAGCAAGAAACAAATAAAAATAAAGTCAAGTGACAAAAGAAAAATCCTATGGTACATGCATCCCTAACCTCAAAAATAGATAAAGGGTAGTTCCCCACCCCACACTTAAACTAAGCACTGTCCTCAGTGCTAAAAATAAGAAAGCGCAAGGTAAAGAAAACTTCCCTGAAGATTCTAGTCCTTGGTGCTAGCATCTTCCAAGCTTCCATATCGTATGAGGTACTCAGACTTCCCTCATCAGGTCATCAACATTAGGCAAGGGTGAGGACACCCCACACTTAGCCTCGGCATTACATGAACCTGCAATCCAAAGAATCACCCAAAGTAATATACAACTATAAAAATAATAGTAAAATAAATAAAAGTAAAGCAAACAAATTGGGTTGCCTCCCAAGAAGCGCTTGATTTAACGTCGCGGCACGACGAGGACAACTTCATCACTTTTTCCTCCACCTTGAACTAATGAATTGAATCCCCAACTTTGCCTCAAGTTTACAACTATGGTATTGGGGTGGTGGCAAAAATACAAAAGGACCAACTAACCATTGTCGCATTTTGCACTTCTTGGCCTTTAAATGAGGGATGTCATTTTGTCTCCTCGGCATCGCAAACTCTAAAATATAGGCACCTTGTTCCTCCTCCCTTGGTTTCTTCATAGGCTCGGGTGGCTCAATTTTCATGTCACCATCCAAACACAATGTTGAAAAATGATTGGAATGAGGCCCAATGCGCTTCAATTCTAAAGTTGCATTACTTTTGACACCCTCACTTGCACAAACACTAGAGTCCTCACCTATGATGTTTTCTATTTCCTCACTTGACTCTAATGTGATTTCCTCAACCTTGGCATCATCAACTGCTATTGGGTCGAATGGTAGGAATTCCACTTTTTGCTCCTCAAATTGGCTTCTAAGCTCTTCTATCTCAAATCTACTATTCACGACAACTGATAATTGGGCATTAGACACCTCAACCATATCACTCAAATTCTCCTCCAAATCGTGAATAGTCAAGCCAAATTCGTCGATCTCTTGCCTGAGCACAACCCTCTCTTCTATAAATTGCCTCGTCATATTTGCAAGTTCACTCCTGAAATCCCCATAAGCTTCTAAGAGTTTGGCTTGCTCCATTAGCCAAGTTTCGCTAACAACCTGCACTTTATCGCTCCTGTCAAACTCACAAACATCATTAGAATCATCACCAAAATTATTGGGGGAAGGAGCATGACACTTAGGACAATCATTCCACCGACCACCACACAATTTACAAAAATTCCAATCAAAGGTGGTAGAAAATTCACATAACCAGTCTCGCAGGGTTGGAAGACTCGGGCAATTTTTCCAAAAATGATGTCCTCCACAAAGTAGACAAGAATCAACAAAATTTGAGCAACCATCATTCAACCCACTTTCATTAAAAGATGCCATGTAAACTAGTAATAAAATAATAAACTAAAAATAAAATATAAAAAAATTAAACCTGAATAGAAAATAATAAATTGTTCAAAAAGAAAACAGTCAATTTAGTCCCCGGCAACGGCGCCAAAAACTTGTTGCTCCCAAACGCACACGCAAGTATACGTGGTCGACAAGTAATAAAGTGATAAATCGAGTATCGTTCCCACGAGGACTATTCAGACTGAATCTTAGCAAACAATTTCTTAGAAACTATTCAGGGATCTTTTCCAGTGGTTGAGATTTTACTAACTAAATGCAATAATTAAAACAATTAACTGAAGTCAAGTAATAGAGCAATTTATGGGTTGTTATCAATAATGGAGAAACGGTCCAGGGTCAGAGTTACAAACAATCCAGTTGAGTTTTCCAGTTGAATCTACTTCTTGATTTCCTAGATTGCTAACTAACAGGTTAATTGTACCCATGAAAACCTTTCGATTCTTCACGGTCTATGCAGGCTACTCCAATCCCTATATGTCTATGGGTTGAATCACGTGCACGCATTAACGATCCTGTAATGGGTTAAACTAGGCAAGCAAGTATATGTCTATCCTACCCGCGAATTGGTTCCCCGATGCCCGGGTTCACAAACTAGTTCTATTCTTTCTTATTTGCGTTCATAAATTCCCTCTGTCGAGTTCAATCTAAGAACCGTAGATAGTGTTCAATTATACGGCCGTTATAATCAAACAATTATGATCAAGAAAGAATAAACAATCCGTAATGGTAAATCAATAGGAAGAAATCAACTTTCAAACATCAACCTTCATGTATTTACTCTAACCCGAGAACAAACAAACTATAGAATTAAAGAGAAGAATAACAGAAAGAAAGAAAGAACTTGTGTAGAAGACATCTAGGGCTCCTCCCTTCTCCTCCAAAACTTGCTCCAAAGTCTGAACTCCTATCAAAAACTAAGTAAAAGACTATTTATAGAGTTTACAAACACCTAGTAATAAGTTAGACCCAATCCTAGACGAAATAGGACATCAAAACGCGCACAAGGGGCGCTATAACGGGCGCCCCGCGCCTCGGAACGCGCTGGGAAAGACAGAACACGCCCAACTTTGGGCGCTTTGGACCTGCGGCGCATGGCAAAACGCGCTGGGTGTGCTGGCGCCTTGGGTGGCGCGGCGCGGAGCCCACAGCGCCCAGCCAAATTCCTGTTTCGTTCGCTCTTCTGCTCGCTCGTGTCGTGCCTTCGTGTGCTCGATCCAATCCTCAATCAAAATACAATCTTTTCTTGCTCAATCATGCTCTTAAAAGCTCCAATTACACTGCATAACAACCTACATACACACGACATAAAATCAGTGTAAAACCATATTCATAAACCACAAAACGAGCGAATAAGGTACTAAAACGTGAGGAAATATTAAGGAAATATAGGCATAAAATGCCAAACATCAATAATTTTCTGGATCACACACAAAGTTTCATGCAAATCCAAATTCATTTCGTGCCAATTCAGTTCGAGCCTTTTTTTCTTTTCATTCTTTGACTTTTTCTAATTTCTGTCCGTTAGCTTTAATTGTACGTTTCTTGTCACAACAATTCCTTCCCGTCCCGAATTGGATTGAGTTCGATTATCAAATCGGAATTGAGTGCGAAAAGCAACTTGCTTTGCCAACGAGAGGTAAAAGGCAAGAGTGATGAGAATATTAGAGTATAGTCACAAAAGCCATTGACCTTGAATGTATACACGTGTGGAAAGAAAATTGAGTGAACATATATCGAGTGATACACGTGAGGGTGTGAATTTGTGAGGTCCTTTTATTATTATTATTGCAAACATGTCCTCAGATGATGATGGTGGAGGTTATGATTCCTATGGAGATAATGGGGATTGCTACGATGATTGTGGAGACTATGCTTCCTATGATGATGGTGGGAGTTACTATGATGACTCGGGGAACTATGGCTCTTATGAAGATGAAGCGAGTCGCTATGGTGATCATGAAGCTCGTGGAGACTATGAGGCTTATGAGGATGAATGTGACCATGAAAACTCCTATGCTTCTAGTCTTGGAGATGATGAAAGTGATGCTTCAAGGTACAATGTTCCTACTTACTCTTCTTGTGATGAACTTGAAAATGTAGATAGTGACATAGAGAGAATTGATGATGAAGCTTATTATAGAAATTGTTCATTTGCATCCCCTCTTTGTGTTCCTAAAAATAAACAAGAGAGTACTAGTGGTCTTTCTATAGGTTTGAGGAGAAGTGGTAATTACTCCATGAGAAAAAGAGAGTCTACATCTTCTTATTGTGCTAAAAGGTTTAATGTCTCTAATTCTTATGTAAAAGGAAACTTGAGGTCTAGAGTGGGAAAAGGTGCTACATGTACTACAAGTGATTTATCTTGGACTAACAATGCTTTGAGAACTATGTTTAAACGAAATCATTTTGTAGACAACCATGAGTGTGATGAAGTTTGTGTGGAGCAATTTTTGGAAGAAAGAAAGAACTTCTTCCACGCAATTTGTAAGGTTGGAGGGCTTACTTGTGCTATGATCATTGATTATAAGAGTCATACTAATGTTGCAAGTGTTTCTATGGTTGAGCAATTAAAAATGGAAACTTGTAGTCATCCCTTCCCCTATAGGTGGCCTTGGTTGAATGGAGATGGATTTGTGGACATTACACAACAAGTGTCGGTAAAGTTTAAAATTGGCGATTATCATGATGAAGTACTATGTGATGTGATGCCCATAAAAGGTTGTCACTTGTTGTTGGGAAAACCATGGAAGCTTGCTAGAAATGCCAAGTATAGTGAGAAGTTTGGAAAGCATGCTCTCACTTTATGTCATGACCCAACCTTGGGTCGCGACAGATGACCAACACTAAGTGTCGATCATCACTAATCCTGCTGATAATCTGCTAACCATGAATATAACTGATAAACGGAATAAGCATAAACCTAATTGATAATAATTATGCAATGCAAAAAAAATGACAAGCTAACATACTGACAGAACCACACAGGGACATATCTACAGGCCTCTAAGAGTGCTGAACTGAATATACAAAGGACGGGACAAGGCCCCGCCATACCCAAACTGCCTGACTGAACACATACCAAAAGATAAGTAACTCTGGGAGTAAGCGGAGTGACTCCAATAGCTGATAGATGGCTTACTAACGTGGTCCAAGCGTTGATCTATCTGCACCTGCGTGGCATGAAACACAGCGCCCCAGAAAAGGGCGTGAGTACGATATGTACCAAGTATGTAAGGCATGAGCATATAATATACTATAGCTGAATGAAACTGTAAGGCTGGAATATAAATATGTAAATATGAGCTGGAGCATAGCAATATAGCGGGAAATCTGAAGAACGTACTAAACATGATCTGAATATAAACTGAAGTCTAGCCGAATCTGAAACTGAAGACTGAGATGAACTATACTGATAAATAACTGTAATATGACTGATAACTGGTAACTAGAAACTGGAACTGAAAACTGTCAACTGATCCTGGCACTAAGAACTGGTGGCTGATAACTGAGAACTGATAACTGGTACTGAGCTAAAACTGAACTGTTATCTGAACTGGTAGCTGTCTGGTGTTATGGGCTATATCCTCCCAAATCAGGTAACTGAAAACCGGAACTAGTACCTGTCTGGTGTTATGGGTTGTATCCCCCCAAATCAGGTAACTGAAAACCGGAACTAGCCTCATGTATAATCATGCAGTGCATGCTATATACGCGTATATAACAAACCTGGTGGGTGTTATGGGCTATATCCCCCCCAGCCAGTAATATCTAGTCTCTCTGGTCAGAGTGTGTGAATGACACCCGGTCACACTAGGTGTTTCAACTCCCGCCTGAACCAGAGGGGCTGTATCCCCCAAACGGGTAGTATCACACGCGACCGGACTGTGTGTCCAATGTCCAGTCTCTATGGGGGACTCCAAATCACACATAATTTGATCACAAAATAAGCATAAGCATGTGTGAGGCATAACACATGTGGCAAAAATAGATATGGACTCAAAGGAATGATAAGATAACTCTGGATGGAATTATACACAACCTGAAACTTAGAATTTGTCTAACTCTTTGACTTTTATAAAAATTTCGGCAGGATTTCCTCTGAAACTGGATGATCCGCAAAAACAGAACCAACACTATTCTATATACGGGAATGGATACCCGGATAAACTGATAACATAAATATGTTAAACGAATAACAAGATGAGACAACTGGATGACATAACAAATTCGCAGATAGAATGTCTGGACAGCACCACTGTCCTGCCTTTCGACCTAATTTTCAGAGTGTAGATCAAAGATATAGACTTCATGGTCTCATAAAAGTTGTAATTATATGTCTTAGGATTATGGGGATTCTTAAAGCATCTAAATATCAATTTTGTACAAGGAGTTATGATCAATATACTAACAGCTGTCCAAAGATTAAAATGATTTTCCAAATTTTGAAACGTTTTGTCTTGCTGATTCGGATGTCTTTCACTTTGGATTTTAGAACCAAATTAAGTATATACAAGGTTTCCTTGATACCATACAAGTTTCTCACAAGAAACACTAAGTTTAGAACTAAGAAAAACTTCAAAAGTTAAAATGTACATGCCTTGCCAAAAGAAAGGTTTAGCCTTACATACCTTTGATGTTTCTTGCTTCTAAACCTTGTTTTCCTTGAATTCAACACCTTCTAAAGCTTAAACAAGATATAATACAACATTTAGGTACTTTACTTAGCCATGAAGTAATTCTAAATCTCAAGTTATAGACGAAATTGAAGGTAGCATAACGTTACCTTAATCGCGTAGAGCATTTTGACACGATCTGTCTTCAATTTCGAGTTAAAATTGACGTCCTTCCTTCAAAATAATTAAAGTGGCTTAAACCTTCAAGAACAAACTGTTTCTATCGTTTATATTCTGGAAATGACGAAAAGAAGACATGTTTTTCCTTTTATACTCGAAATATTTCAGTTCTAGCCCTCTTTTGCGCTTATGTCCCTTTTTTGGCCTAATTTCTAATGCTCATATCTTTTTATCCATAGGTTGTATGAACAAACTGTCAAAAGTTTTGGAAACTACACTCCAAGACCTTCAATTTGGTATATGATATGTCCCCAAAAGACCTCATATAACACATGAAATCAATTGCTGAAAAAGCTCCGTTACAAGGCAATTCCTTAGTCGGTTTTTCCGCAACTTAAATCCGACTTTTCCCAAACTTTATATTCAATATATAAACATCTTATATGGTAATATTATGACTTTAAACTTACTTAAATCATTCATAACATATCATTAGAATAATATACGTCACTTTAGACATACGGGGTGTAACACTTTACGGGACCAAAAGTTTATTCTTGACACCACCCCTCCAATGAAAGTCAAAGAATTTTATTTTGGAATGCTAGAAAAAGGAAGAAAGAAAAAGGCAAAAGGGGTGAAGCAAATGTTAGATGAAGATTCTCAAGGAGAAAAATTGAAAGATGAGGTCAAGAGTACCCCTACTCCTTCCAAAGGGATTCTTGGCACATATCCTAATTCAAATGAACTTGAGAGAGAAAAGATTGAGAGGAGTAAGGAAGTGACAAGTGACAACTCAAGAGAGGAAAAAGGAGAGCTTGAGTTGAGTGAAGTGAGTGAGTGAGTTGTCACAAGAAAAGAGAGAGGAGTTTGAAAATAAAATGAGCGAAAAGAAAGAGGGAAAACAAAAGAGTGAGGGTGGGGATTTTCCTTATTCTAACAATTCTAACCTTTATTGTTTCTCTAGTTGTTTTGTGTCTCTTGAAGGTACTCTTGAAAATGCTAAATTGGGGAATCCTTCCTTGGAAGTGGTTCCATGCCTTAAAGAAAATGAGGAGATCAAGGTGAAGTCTCCAAATGAGCAAGTGAGCTTAAATTTTAAAAGCCAAGGTAAAGAAGAATCTTTAGGTGTGCTACAAGGCAACAAAGCTAATCCTAACTCTTGTCCTTCTTTGGGTGAGCTTGATAGAGACTTGAGTTTGGTTGATAGCTTTACTTTTTGTGGAATTAATGATTCTTTATCTTGCATTGATGATATTGGTTGTGAGCATATACTAGTTGGTCACACTTGTGAAAAGAAATTGATGGACTTTGTGTGTGTGAATTGTCCCACACTAGTGATGTGCAAATAGATGAGCTTGAACATAATGAGTTGATTTTTGACGTTCCACCTTTGTTTGAAAAATATGCCAATGAGTTGCTTGATCTTGAGGTGATAGTATTTGATAGCACTCTTGATTGTAGTGGTGGTTTGTTTCAAGGTTTTAAACTATTTGAAAATCCATTGTTTGTTGAAAATGAGCAAGATGAAGTGTTGGAAGGTAATTTTAGTATTAACAATCCATTATTTGCTCAAAATGATTCTTGTGACTTGCTTGAGAGTGAAGATTGTGTGGATGTTAGCAAGCTAACTCCCAAAATATTTGTTGAAAGCTTGTCAAATGTTTGGAAGTCCTCCAAAGGTAAAGATGGCTCCTTAAAGAAGGAGGGAGGCATTAATGATAGTGGTAGTAAATTGATAGATGCTAGCCTTAGTGTCAATTTCTTTACTTACTCTATTCCTAGTTTTTAGCATATATTTAAAGTCGATTTTGCTAGAGCCTCCAATGTTAAGAGTGATAAATTGTCAATAGAGGCTTGGTATGAGTTGAATGAGCCTAAAAATGAAGATTATTTTGTAAATGAGCTTGCTTGTTGTTGCTTTTATAGCCATGTTTTTTATCTTGGAATTGGAAAAATGTTCTTTATGGTTGATCTTGATACTTGGTTATATCATAAGAGTGTGCAGTTTGAGCATGACTATGTGAGTCTTGTCCCATTCTCTTTATTGTGTAGTTCTTGGGAAGTTATTGAGTTGGTACTTATTCGCGTCATGGTTTTGCCAGGTACAAATTCGAGGACGAATTCCTTTAAAGAAGGAGGGAATGATGCGATCCGGATTGGTACTTTAAGCCGTAGAGGGTTCATGCTCGACATCCGGAGCTTGGAATGCTTCAAAAGGACTTGGAAGCCAAGAATCAAGCCAAAGGATTGGCCAAACAAGTAGATGGGAGCTTGCTGGATTCTGGAGTTCTGCGTATGCTTCGCGATCGCGACTCCAAAGGCGCGATCGCGCAGAGGAGGATTCTGGAGTTCTGCGTATGCTTCGCGATTGCGACTCCAAAGACGCGATCACGCAGAGGGATTCAGTCATAGTCCGCGATCGCGAATACACAAGCTCGATGGCTCTGAAGGGCGGAAGACTAGATTTCTAGAATCAGCATTAGGGGCTTTTTAGTCCAGTTGTCATTGTCATTACCTAGCTACTATAAATATCCTAATTGAATGTTTATTCATTAGTTAGAATTTTGATGATGAATGATGTCAGTAAACATTGGCTAAGCATGTTGCTTGAACACTCTCTATCCTTGGTTTGCAATTGAATGTTAATTTAATTGAGGACTAATTAGTATAGGTTCCTTTTGATTGTGTCTTTAAGGGGGTGATTAGGCCTCACCTCCTAATTTGTTTCCTTATTTCTCAATTAATCAAATCGGCTCTTGCTTTTATCTCTTTAATTTCTTGCTATCTTCTAATTCCTAGTTTAGGATCGTATCAACCTCCCAGATGGCGGACAACGTATCAAAGGATCCTAACGATCCCGCTAGGAATGAAGTTGATCTAACCAAGAACCTGGTGGATCTGAAGGAGGAGGGCGACCACAGCAAGTCACGATCCCATGAGGGAGATCCTGCCCTAAAAAGAAGCCCAGACACAGCTAAAAACACATTCGAGAAGGTGTTCGACAAAATCATCAAAGCACAACATCAACAAATGCTACAGATTGTTGACACACTATCTAAGGGCCCGAAAGAGGTATTCATGAAATCAATACCATGGCCAGAATCCCTCCGAGGATCGAGACCCTCGTGAAATACCCCCGACATCCTTGGAAAAAAAAATCAACATGAAACATCCCCAAGATGCTTCGATGCAGTTAACACTCCAAAATCCATCGAATCTGCCGGCATGCAGGAGCTGCGTCGGGAGTTAAAGGAGACTAACGAGCGAATAAATCAGATGTCTGGCGCTCCGCCCGTAGTAATAAAGGTCGATGAGGACAAGTTCTCTCAACAGGCCTACAAGCCTAGTGTTACGCCACTAGTGATTCCCAAGACTTTTCGGCTGCCCGACATACCTAAGTACAATGACACAACAGATTCTGAAGATCATGTATCTACCTACGTCACGACAGTCAAAAGTAGTAATCTGACTAGGGAAGGAATCCAGCCAGCACTGGTAAAGAAGTTTAGTTTGAATCTATCTAAATGAGCTCTCACCTGGTATACCAGTTGGCCTAAGGATGCATAGAGTCTTTTGCGCAGATGCATGATTAATTCGTATAAGAACACTATGGTGTTAAAAAAATGTGAGAAGTTGTTGGAGTATGTTTTCGAGATCAAGCATAATACGGGAAAATTGTTAAAGTATTATTTGGAATGGTTCTAAAAGGAATGCATGACCCTCCCACTGGTGCTAGACAATATAGAAACTGCGGCTTTCGCCAAAAGCTTGAATCCTCGAGGTTCGGTAGCCATATAGGAACTTCAAAGAAGCCTGCAAAAACACTCGGTGAAAACATGGAGTGCACTGCATCAACATACATCCACAAATTGTGCATCAAGTCAGAAGCTAAGATAGTGTCCTAGTAAGACAATTCAAGGGTCGCAAGCGTGAGCCAACAGATGAGCTAAGACCCGAAGACAAAACAAGTAAGAGAAGGGTGAATGGATGCACCGAAGATGATGGACAACATGAATATTCTCGAAAGAAGAATTTCTACCGTCATAAAGACTCCACATACACTGGAAGGGTACCTGACCAGTTCGACAACCTTGGCCTGCACGTAAACGTGGTCAAATTTTTTAAAGAAAGAATACACAGGTCCGTTAGCCGAAGGATATGAGAGTGGATCAAGGAAGAAGGGATTCAAACTTGTACTATGAGTTTCATAGAGTTCATGGCCATGACAGTGCTAATTGTAGGGCCCTGATTTTGGAAGTAGCGCACCTTCTCAACAAGGGGCATTTGATAAAGTTAATGATATGAAGGTAAACAAACCTATGCAAGGGACATAGACGCAGATGTACCCCAGAATTACCAGAAGCAAAGAGATTCATCAACATAATAATAAGAGGACCCGAGATCCCTGATGGTGTAGGATTTATGGTGATAGTTTGTGAAGCTAATGAAGAAGGGAAGGAGACGGCTTATGATGGGCATGATTTTCTTTGAAGATAGAGACATTGATGGTTTTGTCTTCCCTCATTACAATGCTTGGTTGTCACTTTGAGGATTAGAGACACGTATGTGAAGTGAGTCCTAATTGATGTTGGCAATGCCAGAAACCTCATCAAGTAGGAAGTTGTGCAGACGTTGGGAATTATTGAACGAATAGTCCCAAGCTCATACACATTATCAGGTTTCAAGAACTCGAGCGAGAAGTCAATCGGGAAGATTACTTTGCCAGCTTACAAGCCTGGTTTAACCAGGGCAACATTTTTTCAGGTAGTGAGGGGCGACATCCTATACAATGCCATTGTAGGGCAACCTTAGATACATGAGATGCGAGAGATACCATCAACTCTATACCAGAAGGTAAAATATCTGACTAAATGGGAGATACGAGAAGAGCAGCAAACCGAAAAGGAATGCTACACAATAACTATTCCGGGAGCTGAAGTAGGAAAACAGGAAGGATGAACCCCCCCCCCCTAAAGCCATAGAAGACCCCTAAGCGTCAGTATACGAGTTCGTCATCACACAGACTCAGATACTCAAATGGTGGGAGGAGAGAGGATGCATTAGCTGGCAATTTTGGGACACAACGTCTCGTAGTTTTTGCTTTATTTTAACTATTTCTTTTTCATTTATTTTAAATTTTCGCAATGACTTTACAGTCTTAGCGCCCATTTTCAAGATTTTATGGGCCCAAGACCTCTTTTCATATTCGGACCCTGCGTCCTCGATTAAGAGCCTGTTTGGGTAAGCTTTTTTTAAGCAACTTATAAGCCATAAGTAGTTTATAAGCCACTTTTTGAGATTTTTAAGTACATAAGAGCTTATAAGCCCATAAATTTTTAAGTTACCAAACATTTACTAATGGGCTTATAAGCCACTTTTAAGCTCACCCAAAAGGGCTCTAAATTAAAGCTAGTATCTCGACTTATCAGTTTAAACAATCAGTTAGATCCTCTATTGATTAGCTTTAGGCCATATCATAAGTTAAATTCATTAACTCAACTAACTAAATCAACTCCAGCGAAGACCCCCTAGGCTATGAAATCGTCAATTCAATTTGCACCTATGTGAGGGGGCATGCTTCTATAAGCGAAGACGCTCTTTATAAGCGCAAAAATGTCTCGATTACAACACATTAAAGTCGTCCTCTTGCGAGCGCAGGCTAAGGTTTTTTTAAAAAATGTCTCCTACAGATGCAAATAGTGCCTTCATAAGGCAAAACTATAGGACGTCCCCTACGGACGCGAATAAAAGATGCACTTTCACGGGTGCGAATCAAGCCTTCACCTGCATAATCCGCTCGACTTACATAGGCATAGACAACCTCGTCAACAAAGCCTTTGAGATAAATATACGCCTACCCATTATATGGGACGCTAGTTTTGACAGCAAAATGAACAGTAATTAATTGAGCCAACAACTCAAGGCGAAAATGGACAAAACTAATTTGAAATAAAAAAGAAAAACATGTTAATTATTTCAAAGCCCCGAAAGCTACAAATATGTTTAAAGAGAAAAAAAGAGAGCTAGTTAACTCAAGGAACTAATTCTGATAATAGGGTGGCTTGCTTCCTCTGTAGCATGCCTCGACGTCCCAACCTCGTCACCAGCTTGGCCCTTGGGATGGACGTTTCCATATCATAGTTAGATTCACCTTCTACAGAACCTTCTTCATCATAGAAAATGAGTTACACATAAGTAGCGACAACCAAGGCCTGTATTTTTCTGATCTTGGCTGCCAAGTCAAGATCAAGAGTACCTCGTACTTGTTGGAAATTAGCCAACCCAGCATCTAAGGTCGTATAGTCGAGTCTTACCTTGTGCTGCTCTGTCAAGGAATGGATCTGATCGCAGAGGGAATCACAGATCCTCTAAAGGGACATAGCCTTGGACCTCGTCATTCAGATGTTATAGATGCTGAGCAACCTCTCTAGTTCAGCTGACTTTTTTTTAGCACCTACCATATTTTCTTCAGCGGAATAGATACGGTGGTCCAGGCCCACTAGTGAGACATCCAAACGAGTGATTTCAGCCTAGCCATAAATTCAGTGGTCTGCTCTTTTCCCTGATGGTTGCCTCAATCTCACGAACCTTATCCTTATGCCCAAGCATAATGTTCTCAGTCAGCTTCTCTAGCCGTCATTATGAATCATGTTCTATGATCCATGCTCAATCCTATACCTATAGAGGTAAGGGGCGATTATCAAAGATAGTATCCGATAATGAGTCGGGGTCGATTTCTTCAAAGTGGTTGCACACGTTCTATTAACTTAGAATGAATAAGATCGAGTTTTATGAGATGTTTGTATATTCTTAAATATAGATTCAAAAATTGTTTATAACTAAACTAAAACTAACAGCTTAGCAAACCAATAGCATAATTCCATTACACAATTGAAATATTTGTAAAAAAGAGGAGAGGCATAGGGCTTTACCCATTTAAACAAGATTCTATTAACCTAAAAATTCTTTTAACCTCACAAATCATATGGGTAACATTCAATGATCGGACCACATATTTAACCCTAAAAAACCATAAGGTATAGACAAGATCTACCTAGTTAAGCCCGTTGGGGTCAATAACAAGACGCATAAAATCCTAGTCCAAAGACCCAAGCGGGAATGACTTGTTTAAGTCCTTCCCTTTAGATGGGGTAGGCTCGTGAGCCAATATAACTCAAATGCTCGCTAGTTTCTAAAAACTCACACCTTCAAACTCTTTAGGAAGATTAAAGCAAAGATGGATTTTGTTCAAGTATAACCATACCTTAAACTCTTTTCATTGAAAGTACAATAGAAACTAGATTAACATTAACCTGTACATTTCATAAGATTAAAACAAGTGTTCAAGCTAAAATAATCAAGCTATTATGGATAAACCCCTACTATGAGTTTAGCTACTCATACTAGGGTTCAACACAATCATAGTAAGGAATGAAATATCAAGAATCATGCAATGGAATAGATTAAAGATGGAAATTCTTACAAAAAGATGATGTTAAAATCATTGCTTGCCTACCAAGAATGTTCAAAAATGTAAAATATAATATTCTAAGGGTTTTTCTGGATACCTTGCCTTGGAGGCATAATGAACTATTTATAAGGATGGGTTTGAAAGCCAACAAAAATACCATTTCACTATGTTTTTCTATGTTCCGCCGATACATCGGCCACCGTTGACTTCTCTTTTGTCTTGTGCCTTTCAGGCCCAGCGGATCTCCTACCAAGTGGCGGAATTATGTAGCTTCATCGCGATCTTCAAAGCCTACTGTGAGCACCGGCGGGCAGTCGATGACTCTATGGAACCGCCGATTGATTTCAGCCCATAGTTCGGCGGTCCGCCATTTCACTTCAGTGGCTTGTCTTGAGCTCTTGAACTCTTATCCTTTTTGGAAGGTGGCTTCTTCCATTCTACCGTTTATTCTACAGGTCAACGATCTAGTTCTGTTGCTGCCTTGTTTCCATGTTTTCAACTTGTAGCCAATTTTTCTTGTATTTTGCTCTTTCTCCTTTTCTTTTGGCTTTGTAACAATGATTGTCAATAAATTCTTGAAATATGGAAGTTTACATAGATTTGTGCGAATATTAGAGCTAAATGACACAAAAACTAGTCTAGAAGGATCAAAATTTAGCACAAAATATGAACACATCATTCTAATGCTTGTGATCTTCAAAGTCTTATTCAGGATTTCCAGTTGTTTAACCTCCTCTGTCAGGGGGCACATGCTCTCTATAGTGGCTTTCAGGTTATTCATTCTCTTCTAAAATGCGCCTCTCCATAGTCTTTTAACCGGCATGGAGCTTTTAGAGAGGTGACCAGTCCATGAGAAAACAAGATAAATAAGTAAAACATTGAAAATTAGAGGTGCCCAGGGAAAGCAAGAAAGATCATATGCTTACCATTGACTTAAAATTAGTATGGTTTACCAGAACCTCTCGGGAATCAAGATCTTTAAAGCTCCGCTGCTCTATGGCAGAACCAGGTCCTTAAAACTGTCAACAACAACATCTAGATGATCAAACATATTCACCACCTCGGGAATGGACAGCAAAATTTCACAACTACCCTCGTGCACAACTTCCTCAGCTCGGTTCGCACCACTACCTGCTTCTACTGCCTCACACTCAATAGTTGTAGTGCTACACTCGACCACTTCCTTCCTCTAACGATGTTTGAATAAGGAGCTGGACGACGTAGAAACTTGATCTTTCAGAATAGAACAACAAAACAACAAAGAAGGAGGCAAGGTAAATGTTAGTCTGAAGAAGAAAGTCTTAAGTTCTGAAGACAGCTACAAAGCGAATGCGACCAATCTGAAGGGGGGGCGTGAGTGTCGACGTCGAGAATGTCATCTTCATCTTCCCTTTCAGCTTTAGAGATTACTTTGACACATATCACCATCGCTGTGATGCAGGGGACGGTGAAGGAGTAACTGTAGGTCTGGAAGGAATGGTCACAGAATGAGCTCCAGCGACTTGCGACTCAGTTGCTCGGGGGACTCCATCAATCCGTAGGGTAGGAGTTGAAACGACAGAAGTAGTACAAGAAGGTCCACCATTTTTTCTCCCTTTTACGGATCACAAGCTACTGGCTTGCTTCGCAATCCTATTAGCGAATGACGCAAGGTCGTGCATGCCGTCCACATACTGCTTGATGATCTAACTTTCAAGTAAACTAGGCTACGAGGCATCATGAGGGAAGAGGCTTGAGGGAGCAGAAGGATGTCATATGATAGAGAGAAAATTGTTCATTATAAAAGTGGAGCAAAATATACCATGGTCTTTCGCTCACCACGGCCCTGAAATTCATCATCATCGAAGGGTTGGCAGAGAAAAGTCTCCTAACGTGCATGATCATGTCATTACAAGTATAGAGTCGAAAGTAAGGGGCAAGTAAAAAAAGAAAGAGGATCTTATCAGTATGTACATATTAAGAAGCAAAATTAGAGGAGTGACTTACATTTCCTGCTAAAGATTTTAGGCAAAAGAATGTCCAAGACCAACTCGGAAGTGAGAAAGGCAATGTAGGGGTCACACCAGCCGCAATCGCTAGCGTCCTCGCATAGACAATGGTTTTCCCACTGCGCCTTTTGAAATTTTGGATACTAGACTTGAGTAATTTGGAAGAGTAAAAGGCGTGGGGGTGCTAGAAGGTAAAGTCATATAGATAGGCCAACTTGACCGAAGCAGATGTTATACTTCGACAACTGGGTGTGCCGGCAGCTCAAGCCTGATGGTGAAATAGTAAGTATGAACGAAAGAATAACCCTGACGATGACTGAAGATCTAGTCTTTCGTGGTTGGGGTGATGATTTCAATGTACACGCTCTAACTGCAGTCAAGTCTGGCCCAGGGAAGGTCTCCCATTCATATGTCAGAAGGATCAGCTTCAATGGTAAGGTTTTTCGTCTACTCATAGTTCTCAGTTTGAAAAAGTATATTGTCATAGTTTTTGAAATTAGTGTTTTAGAGATGTAGTCAAGAGGTTGGGAAGAAAATTTGGAAAAGCAGCCATTGTGAATAAAGAAATTTGAGAAAAGGGGGAGAATCAGCTGCAGAAAGTACAAGTAAAGGAGCAATAGATTGTGTGGGCAAAAATACGCCACCTATTGTCACGGGGATATGAGTCAACCTGGCGAGACTAGAATTATCCTACAAGTCACCAGACACTGAGGATATATGCCCGCTCCTAGAGCCAATGACCATTTAGGCAGTTTGGCCATAGGGCACACATCCCGTCGCCTAGGGTTTACAGTCTCCTAGTTAGGGTTTAGTATACCGCTGCCTTTAGTTGTAGGCCCATGGCCCTATTAGTACTTGTATTTTTACCTTATTTAGGACTTGGTATCACTACTATAAATACCCCTCTTTATATTGTATTGTACTAGCTCTGGATTCGCCATCAACTTCTGATACTCTCAAGGAATAAGATTTGCATTGCTTTTCTCTATTATTTCTTATTTATTTACGTGTCTTTATTTTCATCGTATTTACTTACTTTTCCGTCGTAATTTACCGTATTGCTTGTGACCTCATTCATAATTAATTGTTTAACCTAGACGTACGAATTTATGCATAAACAGTTTGGCACCCATCGTGGGGCCCAGGCAATTGTAGATACTCTATGAAGGAAATGGCGCAACCATGTCTAACGACGATAACAGCATTCTGAAGAACATCACAGATAGAGTGGATGAATCAACAAAGGACCTTAACGATCCCAGCATCCATCGAAAGGATTGAACCGAGCAACCAAAAGATCCTTCTCAAGAGCCAAGCTTTGTCACCAGTAATGAAGGGATCAACCGCTCCAACATGCGGAACAAAACTCCAACAACTTGATCGAGGGGGTGTCTCCTCAAAACTATGATAGAACATGCGGAACAAAACTCTAACAACTTGATCGAGGGGGTGTCTCACAAACTAGGCACGATGTTCACGGGATCGTTTCAGAGGCCAACATCTCCACGATGGCCAAGGCATGTGAACGATTCACCAGCATCTGTGCCTAGGCGAAGGCTCAACATGGATGCTGCTCTAGGAGGCTCATCAACGATCAACAATCAAGACCTTAAGGGAACCCCTGTCATTCAGGATCTTATCTATGAGCAGAAGTTTTACAAGCATGCTTACAAGGCATGTGCCACACCAGTTTGCATACCAAAGCACTTCTGCTTGCCGGATAACTTGAAGTATGACGGGATGACAGATCTGGATGAGCATATTGCTGCGTACTATACGGCTGTGAAGAGTAACGATATTACTGAAGAAGAAATCTAGTCAACCCTAGTGAAGAAGTTCGGCTCAACTCTGACCAAAGGAGCCCTCGCTTGGTACACTCAGCTACCAATGGGTTCAATAGAATTATTCACTCAGATGCAGGATTTATTCAAGAAAGCGGATTCTGGTGCCCACAAGTGGGAGAAGCGCATGGAGGATATCTTTGAGATCCGGCAGCGAGATAACGCTCAAAGACTTCCTCGACAGGTTTCCCGACAATAGTGCGGTGGTAGCCTTTAGAAAAAGTTTTAACGCAAAGTGATCCCTGGCCATCAAAGAGCTGCAATAGAGTCTGACTCAGTACTCTATGTCAACATGGAACGCCCTGCACTATAGGTACACTAAGAAGCTTCATCTAGACCTCGGGGAGTCTTCTGCTCCCCAGGAAGTCCGACTGGCTATCCAAGATGTCATCTACCAAGGACAGAAACAAGGATACATAGAGGAACCTCGAATGAGGGACAAAGGTAAGAGAAATAGGAAGGATAATTGGCATGATTTTTCGAAGCGGCAAGATGGACAGGGAACATCAGGGTCGTTATCCAAGGGATCGATCAACGTGGAGTGGGTTCCAAATCGATTTGAAGAATTGGATATGCACATCAATGCCGTGGAGTTCGTAAGAGATCATATGAAGAACACACAAATCCGTTGGCCAAGCAACCTGAGAACTGAACCCGGTAGAAGGAACAAGGTGATTTACTGCCGATTTCATAGGGACCATGGACATGACACGACCGGGTGCAGAGCGTTGATCTTAGAAGTCATGAATTTGTTAAAAAAAGGGCACCTCAAGGACCTGCTCACCGATAAGGGAAACCAGACCATCACCAGAAGTGAGAACAAGGGCGCACCGCAAAGCCTGCCCGATCCTAAGAGGTCCATTAATGTGATAATTGGGGGACCAACACCACTCAGAGGGTCAAATGATACCTTAGTAGTACCCGACCAGGGCCTTGCATGAGATGAGTCAATCCTATTCAGCGAGGAGGACGACATCACCCTGCACCATTATCGCCTGGTCATAATGCTTAGGATGGAAGACATAGACGTAAAACACGTAATGGTTGACGCCGATAGTGCTGTAAACCTCATTAGATGGGATGTACTGAAGGCGATGGGTGTTGAGGATCGAGTCATGGCGAGCGTCTACACGCTCGGAAGCTTTAACAATTCTTGCGAGAAAGCTATAGGCGAAGTTAACTTAACCACCCGCTTACCGGGGATAGATTAGGTTTCCTCATTTTAGGTAATCAAGGGAGGCGTTGCTTATAATGCTATCGCTGGGTGACCGTAGATTCATCAAG
Source organism: Petunia axillaris subsp. axillaris (assembly GCA_029990575.1). Classification (NCBI taxonomy): domain Eukaryota; kingdom Viridiplantae; phylum Streptophyta; class Magnoliopsida; order Solanales; family Solanaceae; genus Petunia; species Petunia axillaris. The sequence goes on along the minus strand of JARKNS010000001.1, from coordinate 750,484 downwards.
ACAAAGCAGTACCGTCCACCTGGCATCAGAAACTGAAGTATCCTACTCGGAAGGGGATAGGATAAGTGAATGGTGATTAGGAAGCAGCAAGAGAATGTTATACGGTCGCAATCCTTGGAGCAACCGTCCCTGAGCAAGTACCCGAGGTGAACATACCAGGAGACTCCAAAGACCTCGAAGCCGCAATCAACCAAGACTGCAATTTAGACAGTATTGTTGATTAATGTCTTTCGGGGTGGGGTGGAGAAGGAGTAGTGATAATTGGAAGTACTGTTCTCTTTAGAATTTACTTAGCACATTAGTCTTGCTCTTAGATTTCAATATTTTCATACTTTTTGGACATGTTGCGAGTCTTCACCCAAAATATCCTAAGGCTCCACGTCTTCATTAATAAAACTACTATCTTACTTAGTCATTTTTACTTATCTATTTAGATCCATCTACGATCCAACTATTCATAGCACATACCACATACAAGTTGAAGTAATACACCCACTTTACGTGACAAAAGTAGGGTACACTACTAGCTTAGAGCTAGACCACGTCTAACTCAGCCTCCAGGCATTAATTGAGCGTTGATATCATTAAATCAGCAATTGCACCTACACGCTGATGGAAACGCCTGTCCGCGTAGCTAGAAAGTCTTAAATACTTGAGTACTAAGCGAAGATGTTTTGTCTCAAAATGCAAAAAGGACCGTTTCCACACGGGATAAAGTCGTCCCATTGTTGGCGCAAACAGCCATCTACTACAGATGCAACCTAGCCACCATCTATCGGTGCATAACGGACGTAATTGCTCAAGGCAGGAACACAGATACACGTTCTGAAATAACTAGAATTGTCAGGACGATCGGAAGCCATCTAATTCTTAGGTGCAAACTCTCATAGAGGCATAACTTGGCATTACTTATTGTTTACGGAAAAATTTATAAAACTTCATAAACAAAGACAAGTGATTTAAGTTAATACACCTCAAAACGGGCCCAAAAATTACATTAAACATCCGCATATGCGGATAAATGTTCAAATCATCAAATGCATTAAAACGAGGAAGGGGAAGGGGGGAAAGGATTCTCATTCCTCTCTCGAGGGACTCCTTTCATTAGCAACACTCCGTGAAGGTCCTGCTCCACCAGCTGCAGGTTCTCCAGTCGGCGTCTCCTCTCTTTCACCACTTATCTTTTCAGAACCTTCCTCGAGGTCAGGACCAGTTGAGCATCTGCTTGGGCAATAAGGCTAGTATATGAGGCAATCTCAGTAACAAGGTCAAGGTTAGGGTCATTACGACGTTGGAGAAGAGTGGCAAAAGCGGCTGCGATGTTGGCACGATCAGCTTTTGCTATGCAACGAGCATTTAGAGTTTCTCTCTATCGATCTTTCAAAAGGCACTTCTTACAGAGGTAATCGTGAATTCCTTCGAGTGATGCCACTTTACCTTTCAGCCTGTCATTCTCATCTTGAATAAAGGTGGAGAGACCCTGGGCATCTAAGGCCTACTTCTCAGCAACACTCATTCTTTCTTCCATATCGGATAGTTGTTGTTGCAGATCTCTCACGATCCCCTCCAGGCAATTCACGTTGCTGAGATGAAGCTGCTCTGAGACAATGACATCTATAAGGGAGGACTTGAAGGCCTCCACATCCTGCTTGTGTTTGTGCACTTCACTGGTCAATACCCTCTCCAAATTCCTGCTCTTCAGATCCTCTGCACAGTATGCATCATGAGTGGTCTGCAGCTCACCCTTCAATTCCTCAGCCTTCTCCACAAAGGGCTACAAGCTAGCTACTTGTCTGTGTAAAATATCCGCTTCCTCGACCAGACTACCTTCTAAGCTTTCCAAGCTGAGTATTTCATGATACACCATCAATTCCTGGGTAATGGTTAGAACAAGAGTCTGGAAAAAGAAGAACAATGTTGAACTTGACAATTTAGCGACATGAAACTTACCTGGATTGAGCAGCTTGTGGCAACTTCAAGCAACTCGTGATTGTTGTAGCCAGAGAGGTGTTCTTATTCTACAGGGCCAACCAATTCAGCGGTATGAACCGTCACAATCCATGGAGTTTTCATCAAGTTAACTCCGGCAGCTATAGGGACTACAACCTCCCGAGCTCCACCTACGGGTTCATCCACAGCCTCTACGACAACTTCTTTGCTAGGACGCCGCTGAAAGAGTCAGAGCCCTCAGTAGTCGGAGCAACAGCAACAGGTTCTAAACATGAACGAATAATGTCAGCTTTCAAAGTCAACAAGGAAAGAATGTTATTTCAAAAATTGGAGTCCAAGAAGAAATAGACCTGGAGGTTGTGGATCAGAAGACATGGAAGGGAGCAAGACATCATCCTCTGCAGTAGCCTTTTCCTCGACTATGGGAGTCTCTTCAAATAGACGTCTACACTTTTGTGAAGAAGGACCCACCTCAACAGCAGCAGACAAGGTTGTCTCAACAGCTGCAGACATAGACGCTCGTGGGACTTCTCCCTCACCATCAGAAATCACAAGGGTCTCACTAGCAATGGGCATGTTCGCCGGCCTAGAAGACCTTCTCCTCTTCGAGAAACTAAATTTGCTCGCCTATTCTAAAATTCTTCCACTGGATGCTTGCACATCAGGCAAGGGAGAAATATACGGGGTATCGATCTGAATCTCTTCCATCATATGTGTATCACGATGGGAGAACCCTGGAAGTAACGCTAAATCAGAATATGGAAGAAGCCTCGGGTGAAAAAACGGTTCAATAATTACTCACAGTGGTCTTTTGCCCGCCAGACATTCACGTTCGCCAGAGACAAGAAGGTCAGGGAATCGGGATGGTTCCCCAAGAAGATGTTGGTGACCCAAGTCGTCAGTTCATTATGACTCAAAGAAATGGTGCACGCTACATTTGCTACACAAAAGAAAGAAAATCAGTTTCGAGCAAATACAGTTGAAAGCAAGGAGATGAGTTTCTGCGGACTTACACTTTCTATTGAAGACCTCTGGAAAGGGAAGAGAGGATACCAAGTCGGACGTCCGCACAACCACGTACCTGTACACACAACCACGGTCTTTGGAGTCTTCACTATTGGGGACTATACCTTTCTTCCCATGTTTCATGAATATCATTATCCCCACTTTATGAAGACGATGTGAGTAGAAGGCCAGAGGATGATCAAAAGAAAATGCGACCTGGGCGTGGTTAGCCAAGTGGTCAAGCATGGCCACTAGTCGCCACACAAAAGGGCCAATTTGGCCCAAGCAAACATTGTAACGACGACATATATCCTCAATGATCAAATGGATATGCTTGTTGAGATGAAGAGTAAAAGGGTATGTGTGAACCATCGAATAGCCACCTGATGAGAGGAAATTCTTTCTTCAGCACCAGGAGCAAGAAATACAGTGAAATCAGGTCATCTGCATTCATGCTTGATTCGCATAATATCACTCTTTGTGACTGCAGAAGGGTAGGATTCAATGGAGAGTTGTTGTTCTCACCCTCCCGTTTAGGGGTTTGGACCAACATGCAGCCATCGTTTTTAAAATTAAAGGTACTAGTAAGGTAATCTTGTGCTCTGAAGTTCGTTGGAAGAAAACGTAGGCCATGAGCATTGATGATATTGTTAGCAAGATTGGGGAAGAGATTATCTTTTGAAGAAAAGTTCCTGAAGATCTTGGAAAGGTTGTGAACAGTGGCGTAGCCAGGATTTTCGCCGAGGTTGTTCAAACTTTAAAAGAGTAAATAATTTTTTTTCGAAGAATGGAAACACCAATATTTCTATCAAGCTACGTAATGTTTAGCTAAACCATAAAAGTACGTGAAATAAAATTATTACTTTATAAATCAAACTAACATAAAAGAACTTAACACAAGAAAATTCTACTTGTAATAGCATAATTCAAATTATATATTGTCACAATCGTACACGACGATCTTTTATCTTTTGGAATGTTTTTACAATAGACTCATTAGAAATAGTACGAAATACTTTTCTTTCGACATAAGGCACTATACAACCGTCTAAAAGTTCATCATCCATTCGATTTCTCAAGTCATTCTTGATAAACTTCATTGCTGAAAAAGCTCTTTCAACGATAGCAGTGGCAACTGGCAGAAGCAAAGCAAGTTTTACTAAGCGAAATACAAGAGGATAAGTAAAGTGCTTCTTTGTCTGAACTAGTGTTCTTGAAAGTTCCCCAAGTCCGCCTAAGTTGAAAAACTTCTTCTCAATATCACTATCACGAACATCCGCGATGTAATTATGAAGCTGACTCTCAAGTACACCCATGCTAAAATCATCAAAATCATCAGGGTATAGTTCAGCCATTCTCAATATCTTTCTAATGTCAAAACTAGAAAATGAATCAACTGGATTCAAGCAAGCTACTCCTTGAAGTAAATCACTTGTCACCTCATTGAAACGCTCATTAAGTTCTTGAAGCTGCCAATCGATAATATTATGAAACACTTCCATACGGTAATGATGTAAAATAGTATGATCATGTTCAACAGCTTTACGGCGTGATCTTCCAGAGTTAACATAAAGCTCATCAAAATTAGGAACTAGAATGTCATGTTTGAGACAAAATGCCTCTACCTTTGCAATAAGTGAATCCCATCCATCTTCTCTCAACTCTTTAAGCCTTTTCTTTGCTGTTCCAACAAGTACCATGGCATTTGCAATATCCTGCTCCTTTTTTTGTAGTGATACATTGAGATCATTTGTGATTCCCAAGACACCTTTCATCAAATGCAACAAGAATACAACCTCAAATTTTTGACAATCTCTAAGATATCCTGATGCCTTAGCTCTTTCCTCTGAAGTTCCCTTGTCAACAAGAGTGTCAAGTACTTCAACAATAGTGCCAAATGAAGCAATAAAGTTTGCAAAGGACTTGTAGTGAGATCCCCAACGAGTATCACCAGCTCTGGCAAGACCGAGTTCTTGATTCAAGCCTCTACCTGTTTCAAGTTCTCCCATATCTAATGCATTCCGGAGCTTTTCTTTTTGAGATTCTCGAAACTCATCCATACGTTTATAAGAAGCTCCAAACAAATTCAAAATACTTGAAACCAATAGTACAAGTTCTCCCACTTGGACACATTTTTTAGAAACCGCAACAAGAGTAAGTTGAAGCTGATGCGCAAAACAATGAATAGAATGAGCCGATCTACTTTCTTGTCTAATCAACATTTTAAGACCATTGATATTACCTTGCATATTGCTTGCCCCATCATAACATTGCCCACGTACATAAGAAAAACTTAATGAATGATGAGCAAGTATGTCAACAATTATTTTCTTTAGAGATGCTGCACTAGTATTTTGGACATGAACAAGTCCAATGAACGCTTCCATCACAAATCCATTTTTATCTACATAGCGTAGAACAATAGCCATTTGCTCTTTACGTGAAACGTCAAAAGATTCATCAACCAATAGAGCAAAGTAATCACCACCTAGATCTTCTATTATAGCTTTAATGGTTTCTATCTTACATGCAGTCATAATTTCTTTTTGAATGTCTGGAGAAGTCATCTTATTATTTTGAGGAGCATTTTCTAACACAAAAGGTCTGATCTTTTCACATCTATCTCTGTACCATGAAAGAACTTCAATAAAATTTCCCCTATTTAATGATGATGCACTTTCATCATGACCCCGAAATGCCAATCCCTGATTCAAAAGCAGTCTGGCCACATCAATTGAAGCATTTAGGCGAATCAAATATTCCTTCTTAACTTGGTCGGATTGTTTTTCAAAAGCAACATGGATTGATTGTTGTTGGCATATTAAAGCTTCGCAATTTCTCTTTGCTTGATTGTGAACACTATTAGGTCCACCAACATGGTTTCTTATGATATCCTTTCTATGCCAATTCTTAAATCCTTTAGCCGAAAATACATCACCTCCACCTTGATGTGTACTTTCACTTTTAAATAAATAACAAGGCAAGCAATAGGCTGCATCTGTACTAACACTATACTCCAACCAATCACGATACTCATCAAACCATTCAGAAACAAAACGACGCTTCGCTCCAGAAAAGTCAGATTGAGGGAAGTCATGATTCCGAGGTTGACAAGGACCTTTTTGAAGGTATGCCCTCCTTATTTCATCACGATGATTTGGATGATAATCCAAAATTGGAGTTCGTTCAGCTGGATCAGCCTTTAGAGCATTTAAATCAATTTCTTGTCCCTGAGAAGAATGTGATGGTATATTTGAGTGACCTATATTTTCTTCTTGGTTATGTTGATTTTGAGGCTCCACACTTTTTTTTGAAACTTTACTAAAGTATTTCCTCAAGTCCATTGAAGCTTTAAACTGGAATAATAACAATCAAAGGCATTGAGTTATTACAAGTAAAACAAAATACAATCTAATGTGCCAATGATTTTTTAATTTTATTTTAACACTATTTTTGCGAATAAAAAAGAGATAGTAATAGTAACACATAAACAAATGCACAAACAACAGTATAAATATTATTTAATATAATTTAATTCATACCCACATTCTTAACTAATAAAGTCCCACATATACAAAAGATATCAATTAAAATAAGACAATACAAAGATTATGTATTAATTTGCTAGCACAAAAAAAAAAAAAAAAAAAAAAAAGAGAAGGAATAGTACCTTTTAAGAAATAGGCAGCAAAAAAAAATAGTTTTAAAACACCAACTATGGAGTATGGAAATTTGGCTTTGTGAAAAAGTTTCTGTCTTTTTTTGGGGATTGGGTTTCGTTTCACAAGTCTGACGGTTAGGCTAGCTTTTCTTTGTTATGTATGAAGTGGGCCATATAATTAGAAGTTATTTTTTAGAAGATGTGGGCCAAGAAATCCGAATTTGTGGAATAGGCCCCCTAGGCGCTACACAACAGTCCAGAATTAGTGGAAGCAAAATATATAAAGCTTTGCTTCAGCAGAGATTCGAACCCGCGCCCTTGAGCATTTGCCACGACGCTAACACCAGCTGAACTACCTTACCATTTGTGTTTAGGTTGTTCATTGCTATTATATATCTGTTATCTTATAATACTTGACCTATATACACGGTATAATTTTCCAGCGAAGGTTGTTCGCCTGACCAACCATAGCACCACCTAACTCCGCCCCTGGTTGTGAATAAACTTTCTCATTTACGACATATATATACATGTCTGGGTTGAAAACATATTGAGAAGTGGAATGATCTCAATCACGTGAGATCGTAATTATGATTACTACAGTTAAGTGGTATGCATCCCCATAATTACGAAATGTGAATAGAGCAGCAGCAACATTGGGAAGATACGCAGAAAACCCCTCCAATCATCAGGGGACATGTCGTTGTACTGAGGAATTTGCATTTAATACGACACACGCGAAGAGTGAAGGAGACGAGCATCAGCACTATCATGCCTTTACGTCTGCTATCACGTTTCTTTCACTTCCTAGCTACTTGAGTCAGCACCTAGCAAATGGGGAGATTGACTGTGTGGGCTAAAATACGCTACCTATTGTCACGGAGATACGAATCCAACTGGCGAGACTAGACTTATCCTGCAAGTCATCGGACACTGAAAATATATGCCCGCTCTTAGAGCCAATGACCGTTTAGGCGGTTTGGCCACAGGGCGTAGGACACACATTCCGTCGCCTAGGATTTACAGTCTCCTATTTAGGGCTTAGTATACCACCGCCTTGAGTTGTAGGCCCATGGCCCTATTAGTACTTGTATTTTACCTTATATAGGACTAGGTATCACTACTATAAATACCACTCCTTACATTGTATTTTATTAGCTCTAGATTCGCCATCAACTTCGGCTACTCTCAAGGAATAAGATTTGCATTGCTTTCCATTATTTTATTTATTTATTTACTTGTCTTTATTTTCATCGTATTTACTTACTTTTCCGTCGTAATTTACTGTATTGCTTGTTACCTCATTCATAATTAATTGTTTAATCTAGACGTACAAATTTAGGCATAAACATGGATGATAAGGATGAAGATACAAAATGACGAGCCATATATATATATATATATATGATTCACGAAGGAACTTGAAAAGGCAAGAACATTGATCAAAAGATGTGCGAACGTGATGATGATGGAAGATATAGGACATCGCGCTAATGACGAGATAAGTTAGAGGAGCACTGGCGTCTGTAAGAGGCAGGCGCAGCCCGCTAATCAGAAGATAGTACATAGGCGCACATGAGTATGATTTGATGTGAACCGAAGATGGAGCATCAGAGGGCGTGAACTTCACCTACTTGTGTCTTTTACTTACTTTCACAATTCTTTTCACTTCCTGATTGGTTACGACAACACTTAGGAAGCTGGAGGGATTGACTGTGTGGGTATAAACACGCCATCTAAAATTACGAGAGTACGAGGCTAGTTGGAGAGAATCAAGCTTTCCCTACAGGTAAACAGGTGTCGAGGATATACACCAGCTCAATTAGCAACTACCGTTCATCAGGCACGAGTCTAGAGCTGCCAGACTACACTTAGCTGCCCTAAAGTAATTAGACTCCTAGTTTGGGTTTACTCGTATAACCGCTTTGTATAATGGCATAAGGCCATTATGATAAGTATTTAACCATAACTAAGACAGAGATAAACCTAAGCTTATATATACACATCTCTATCATTGTAATTCATCATTGAGGTTCGAGTAGAGTGCTCCCTTATACAACTCCAATTGTCTTGCTTTTATTCTATTTTTCTTCGGTATTTCATTATTGCATGTGGCCCAATATAAATTTAATTATTTTTTTGATTAAGCAAGTTTTAGGCATAAATGGATATGTAATTTTTTTTAAAAATAATTACTGCACAATATATGATAGTTTTCATTATTACGTAACAATGAATTTAACGATACAATAAAATATTAATTAGAATACCATCATAACAAACATTGTATTCCTGGTAAAAGTACAATACAATGGGTAACAACTATCAAAACAAGTTGTTTCTTGTTTTTGGGTTCTGGCTATTGTTTGGCTTGTGCAATTGAATCTGTTAATATCGTTTTCAATTACAGAGTATTGTTACACATCTTCTGGGATACAAATTTGCTGGTTGTTACTGTTTGAACAGATGCTACCCATAGTTGCAAGCCTATGAGGGACTAATTTTAAAGGCTTTTGAACTAATCTTGCACAACACTGCACTTATGTCACTGCCTATGAAAATATTAATTTTGAAGCTACTGTTCGATTTTGAACAAACCTACATGGCCAATGAAAATTTGGAGGTCAAATACAGTTCCATCCCGTTGCAATAATACAGTCCCATACAATTTTTGTCCCTGAAAACAAAATAGAAGATCACAATACAAATATATACTTTGTTCCAAACAAGTGGGATAGGCAACAGAATCCACACCTGACATGGCAAACCAGTCGGCTACTGTGTTTGCAACCATGACGATATCCTTAATCACTATCGAATCTTCACCAATCTTAGCCTACACATTTTAAAAATACTATTAATTTCTTTTTATTTTACTTTGATTCATTTTATCTTACTTTCCTGTATCCTATTTTATTTTCAATGAATCTATTTATTATTGCACTTATTATTATTATTATTATTATTATTATTATTATTATTATTATTATTATTATGTGAGGTACATTTGGATGAAGCCCGTTAAAAACGACATATTTGGAGTAAACAAAATATTTGATTGCTTTCTTTTATTCTATTATTTGATATTTTTATTCGTATTAACTATCGGTTTTTATTCGCGAGATATGCTGGAACGAAGCAAGGAAGAATTCATCGGAGAAAACGAGATCCTCATTTATTTTTGTACAAAATATTTTATTTAAATCGTATCGTGTTGTGAAAAATTTACATTCCGCATTAATAGCGTAATTGTTTAATTTCTTAATCTTAGTTTTTAGTACGGCCGAGAACCACTTTTAGTGGAACCTGGGAGGTGCCTAACGCCTTCCTCCTGGATTAATTCGAACCTCTTACCCGTAATCTCTTATTTCCATATCATGTTTCAGAGTCAAACTTTAAAATTGGCTAGAAACAAAGTAGGTGCCATAATACGCCTAATTAAATAATTTATTAGATGACAACTCTAAATTTTACCCGTGAATTCTAATAAGTTGAATCCTGTTCTGAACTCTAGCGGTTAAAAAAAAAAGGCGTCGACACTCATCTCAAGCAATCTGGCTTAGAAAATTTTTGAAAGATATTTGAGAAAAACAATACAATGCAACACTGTTGTTTTGTGACAGCAAGTCAACCAAACAATCAATAAAATTCAAATTTACAGCAGCACAACAAGTCACATGGCAGTGAAGTACCACTTCATTAGAGAAACAATTGAAGAGGGAGAGATTGAACAAAAGTTTTGCAAGTCCGAGGATCAAGTTGCAGATATTTTTACTAAGCGGCTACCCAAGGAGAAATTTCTGAAATTTCATGAGCTTTTGGGAGTCCAAGAACAATAGATTAAGAGGGGAGTGTAAAAATTAATATATTGTCTTGGTAATGATAAATTTTGTTAGTCTTGGTGAAATACATATTGGTTAGTCTACCCAGAATACTTCAAAGAGTACTAGGAAAGTTAAATGGTGTTTGGAAAGTGTAAGAGATAGATAACAATGAGTCTTCATTATATATAATATAAATAAAGAACGTATCAACTGTAGTATCCATCCAAAATATCAAAAAAATACAAATATTATTGGAACTACAAGCAGTTGTTCCCAAACTTACTGTCATCTTATATAAAGTTACTTTTATATATCTAGATTTACTACAATACTACAATACGTCCTAAAGTTACAACCCATCGCAAAAATTTACCTTTTTGATTACTAACCTTCCTTTATCGAAACCAACAATTAGTCTAGTTTAGGTCATCAATCTAAAGAAAGTTATTGTTGTATCTGTTACTTGTTTAATTTATTGTAAATTTAGTTATTTTGTAAAGAAAAAAGGTACATTTCTATTTTTAATTCAAAAAAAAAAAAGGCGTGTTCAAAGTTTAGAAGTGTAGGAACAATGGGGGAATATAGTAGTAGTGGTGGTGGTTGTGGTGGCGGCGGTGGCAGTACTACAACAACAACAACAACAGGCTTGAGTTGTGCTGAGCACTGTCCGAATAAAATATTTCAGTAGTATGAAATATTTCCACAGGATAAAACAAGTCTTCCTTTATATAAGAGGGGGCATGAATCAGCAAAATATAAATTATAACCAACAAGTTAGGAGTGGAATGATAATAAAAAAAAAGTGACTAAGTTATATTTTAAGTGGCTAGATAATATAGAGATCGTGGCTAATTAAATAGTGGGTAGGAAGAAAATAGGGGCTAATGAAGCAAGTATATTGCTAAAGAGAAGATGGGCTGGTCGAAACGTGGATAAGTTTGGTTGCTATTTCTCTTGTAAAAAATTTAGTGTAGGGGCCTGTTTGGCGCGCGTTAATTGATTTGTAGCCGTCAAAAACAAATTCGTTGAGAAATAGCCACCTCCGGACAAATCCCAGTATAAATACTGGGACTTTGAACAAAACTTGTTCAAGGCCCCAGTATTTGTACTGGGGAAGCTTCAGTAAACTAACCCCAGTATAAATACTGGGGCTTTCAACAAGTTTTGTTCAAGGCCCCAGCATTTTGTTATGGGACTATGTATAAAGCTTCAGTCCCATAACAAAATGCTGGGGCTGTGAACAAAACTTGTTCAAAGCCCCAGCATTATTATGGGACTGAAGCTTTATATATAAAGTCTCATAAACCCATAACAAAATGCTGGAGCTGTGAACAAAACTTGTTCAAAGCCCCATCATTTTGTTATGGGATTCAGCTTTATATATAAAGTCTCATAACAAAATACTTGGGCTTTGAACAAGTTTTGTTCAAAGCCCCAGTTTTTTGTTATGGGGCTAGTCTGGGGTGTTTTTCCAACGCTAATGGAGCTTAAGTGTGCGCGCGAATTTTTGACTATTCTTCAATGAATTTTGTAACGGTGGATAGTCCCCATTGAGCGCGTCTAAAAATGGCCAGTGATCAAAATTTCTCATTTCTCTTGGCTATACATGTCAAGGTGGGTTTGAATATGAAGTGCGAGCCTATTGTTTAGCTTGTTTAGGTTTTGGCTCTCAAATATAGCGTTTGTATTATATGTTAATTTTTTAATCCTTAGCTTGCTCATATAGTTCTTCGAAAAAATAATGCATCTAGTCAAAATCAAGTTAGGCCCTACATTCAAAAAGCCACATGAAATCTTTTACAATGGCTAGCCAAAAATTACCCTTTATAAATAGGTTTACACATATATTTATTTTCTAAGAAAATAATGGATGATAGTTTAGTAGATAGTTTTTCTTAAATATAGCATTCAAGGAATCTGAACTATTCTAGTGAAAAACTCGTTCCTCTATAATCTCCTTCCCTAAATAATGCAAAATTCCTTTAGTTATTTCATTGGAGAGTCCTAGCAAATCATTGGGATGACATATATGATAATTGGTGATATTCAATCAACAGCCAATGTATGCAGTCAGTATATGCATAATATTAACAAATATAATTGGGTATTCAATTAGCTTCATATATTTTTAAAGCTGGTATGCAACAAATATAAACAACTATATAACTTAGATGTATGTTCTAACAATATCAGCACTTATATAATAAAATATTCATGATGTATAAGATTTAAATATTTTGTGTATAGATACATGTATGCAAAAAGTATAAATCACACAATGTCAATAAAAAAAAGTCAATATATACATTCAATATATGCATAATATAAGTGCTATATACTTTGATCAATTACTGTATATGTGTTTAAAAGCTGGTATGCAACAAATATATATATAGATGTGTATATCATAAATATTTATTCTTATCAACTGAATCAACTGTTATATAATAAATATTCAGCTGATATAAAGTTTATATATTTTGTATGTACAATGTGGAGAGAGAGGAATGAAAGTTACCGTGTATTTTGATATTTATTCCATTAATATTTTTTTAATTTTTAATTTCACTGGTGGAATGTGTATGATTATGTGCTTCAAAGTAGGAGAAAAATGAGTGAATAGAGATTGTGTGTAATTTGAATTAATGAGAAAAGAAATCCTTATCTATCATGACTCATAGTTTTCCTAAAAATAGGCACATAATGGAGTAATTATTTAATTAAATAAATGGCTATTAAAAGTGGAATACCTAAAGATAAATGTCTACAAATCATAATAAAAGAAGAATTTGTTCAATTTGTGTTTAGGACTCTTATAAATATCTAATGTCATGTAATTTTTTCTAGTTCTTTTAGGTTTGGATTTTCTTTTTAGCAAAACTCTTTTAAAAATAAGCAAATAGGTAGAATATCTTTTCCCCTTCTTGGAAATTCATTGTTACTATATTTTTTAATTCAAGCTTTAGCCTTTGCTGATGACCGTCATGATGCTTATTTCACCGTTTGAAAAAAGGTTATTCAGATATCTAAGATTTAGTTCATTGTTAATTTTTCTTTCAACTTTCCCTTGTATTCTATTAAATTGTATTCATGGGACAAGGCACACATAATTATGTTTGAGTTTTTAAAGGACTTCAGAATACGGGTCATCAATTAAACTCTGTGGTTGCATTTTTTTTTTCTTGTTATTTTTATTTCATATTCTTTGTAATTTTTGAGTTTGTTTTTCATGATATTTTTTTGTTTGTCTTTTCCATAGGTCTGTTCATTGATGTCTTCTGCATAATTAACCTTTATTTTAAAATTATCGCGGGATTGGGAGATTGATAGGTACAAACAGATGATTAAATTGGGAACCCTAGCATAAATTATTTAAAAAAGTTTTAGTCAGCATAATTTATATTTACATCTTTTCTTCCAAAAGTGATAATTTCTTACTTACTATGTGCAAGATAACCTGCACTATGAGCTTTATGACTTTTGGGTGAGACCAAGGCTGTGGTAAGATAGAAATATACGTTATATAATTATGCATTTATAGTGATACTCGAATTTGATTATTTCCGTATGAGATACCCTTTTGTTCCATTAAAATTAATTAGAGAGAAGGAGAAAATTAAATCAAAGCTCAATATGAATCAAAGTTGAAGGCCTAGGATTATGATAGCAAGAGCACGATATAACATAAGACGAAACATGAGTTGCATAACTTTAGTATTAGATCTTTTGGTTTTGGTTTAAAAGAGTGAAAACACTTAATATTCTTTATAGAATAGGGGTGCTGGTGTGTATGTGCTTGAATACCGTGTATACATATATCATGTCTAATTAAGAACTTCAAGTTATATGAAGAACATTCTTTTGTGTGTAGCTCAGGATCGGACCGCGTCAAGGAGTCAAGTTCAAAGTCATTTTTTGTAATCTTATGATTATTTGTTATGCTTCTGAATTTTGTTCCTTTTCTTTTCTTTCTTCTTTTCGCTTACTCATTCTTCTTTCTCTCTATATATAATTATCTATTATTTCTGCATTTTTGTTATAAGCAGATATTAAAAGAATAACATTCCTCATGTTCAAGAAATTGTTACATGCATTTCTCTGATATGTACAAGCTTACCACGTTTCAACGAATTCTGAAAATGTGAATACAAAACCTGATATATGCTAAATATTATATAACTATAGTAATAATGGATCCAAAAATATGTGGTAAGGATTTCTTCCTTTATTTAGTTATTTTTAGCTAAATAAGTTCATTATTCATTTATTAAATAAACTAACACTATTTAAATTTTACGTATAACGTATTCTTTTTTTGTATAACCCAAACATATTATTTAAATAATATTTATGTGATTATTTATAATGTTACATTCAGTGAAGTTGGGTATGTAAGCATTTAAATTTGGTGAATTAAATCCATAAGAAATTTGGATTAATTCCTAAATTTCAAAAAAATAAAATGCAACATGGCAAATGATGTGGCGCCAAATCAAATGAAGTAGCCAATGAAAATACGCCAAGTGTACAAATGATAGGCTTTGTTAAATCATCAAATGAAATCTTATCACAAAGATAAAGGAGATTGGTTTGTAATTCAAAATCAACCAATCAAATCAAAGCAAATAAATTTAGCCTTATCACAATTTCTCTATAAATAGAGAGCTTCCATAAGGCCAAAAGAAAAAACTTGAAGAAGGAGAAGGACATCAAGGTGGAGATCAGCAGGAAGGACATCAGAGGCCAAGCAAAGCATATCAAGCAAACTGAAGAGCAATCAAAGAAGCTCCGAAGGAAAGCTTTCAAAGTCTTCTTCTACGTCTGTGATCTACGTCCCTGTTCAAGTTCAACAAACGGAGGCAACGATCTACATCCTTGTTCAAGTTTAACAACGGAGGCCACGATCTACGCCCCTGTTCAAATCAAAATCAAATTTCAAATCAAGATTCGGCGTGCACGAGTTCAAATCATCTGTTCGTGGAAGTTGAATCTCAAATCTTGTTTGTGGCGATCGTCAAAGTGTTCGTGACGCACATCAAATCCAAGATCAAGCTTCTTGAAATCAAATCCAAAGTTCATCAAGTTCAAGATCAAGCTTCTCAGCCCTTGAACCAAAGTTCGTGAGGAGAAGAATCAGAGGACGTCATTTACAAAATTAGTGACACTCTAGAGATTGTAACCCGCATCTTCTGTTGATATTAAATACAAAATTTTGTTACATTATTTCTTGACTTGAATTTTCTAGACTTCGAATTTTGTTGTTACAAATTTGGCACGCCCAGTGGGACATCTCTACCTCTCATCTCTTCTCTTCAAAGTTCAAGGAAACTAAGATGGCATCCATAGAAGAACAACTTGCAATCTTGACTAAAGCAGTTGAAGGCCTGACAAAATGTGTGAAAGACCAAGATACTCAGATTGCCAAGTTGGAAGAAAAGTTTTGCAGCAAAGTGGAGGAAGAATCAAGCCAAGCACCTGCAGAGCTTCCTGAAGCAAAGGGGAAAGGAGAGTCCTCTACAAGGCAAGAAATTGCGGCCAAAGGGATCCAAGTGTCTTCAGAAGGTCTACTTCATGTTGATCAATTGAAAGACTTTATATTGGGGGAAATAAAAGATAAAGTTGACCCGAAAGCCAAATCTTCGCTCACATATGAAAAGCCTTACACGCAAAGAATTGATAACTTGAAGATGCCTGCTGGTTATCAACCTCCAAAGCTTCAGCACTTTGATGGCAAGGGAAATCCCAAACAACATGTGGCGCACTTCATCGAGATGTGCAACGATGCTGGAACTTATGGTGATCACCTCGTCAAGCAGTTGGTCAGATCCCTCAAAGGAAATGCTTTCGCCTGGTACACAGATCTTGAGCCTAATTCCATTGATAGTTAGGAGCAGTTGGAGCAAGAATTTCTTAATCGCTTCTATAGCACAAGGCGTATCGTCAGCATAGTTGAACTTACAAATTCTCGCCAATTGAATGATGAACCGGTCATTGACTTTATCAATCGGTGGAGGAGCTTGAGCCTTAACTGCAAAGACCGCCTTAGTGAAACTTCTGGCATTGAAATGTGCATTCAAGGGATGCATTGGGGCCTCCGCAACATCTTGCAAGGCATAAAGCCTAAAACATTTGAAGAGTTGGCCACTCGTGCGCATGATATAGAACTAAGCATGACTGCAAGTGGAAATCGAGGGCCGCCTGTCTACAAGTCTCGTAAAGGTGAAGACAAGCAAGAAGCCGACAAAGGGGGCAAGTTTTCATCCGAGTATGAAATCAAAGAATCCATGTATGTCAACACTTCTCCCATGGTAGTCTCCACGAAAGTGAGTGAGAAGAAGGGTGGAAAGACATCCTCCATACAAAAGAAGTCAAGTCAAAATCTGACTTTGAAAGAAAATGCAAGAGAAGGAGTATCCGTTCTTGGATTCTGATGTTTCTGCTATGTTTGATGAACTTCTCAAGTTGAAGTTCATTGAACTTCCCAAAATGAAGCGACCCAATGAAGCTGCCAAGACTGATGACCAAATTACTGCAAGTATCATCGATTGATTGGTCACCCTATCGAAAAATGCTTCATCTTCAAAGAGAAAATCATGGATTTGGCCCGTCAAGGAGATATTCTGCTAGAAGAGGAAGTCTCCAACAAATAGCAAATGCAAGTTGATGCTCCTTGACGCACGAGCATAAACTGCAAGTTACTCCTGGCCCGCAAGAGTATAAACTGTGCACGGCCAAATAAAAATAAATAAAAGTCCGCTAGGTTGAAAATCTCGAAAGAGACGGCCTAGGCAAAATTTAGGACCAAAATAAAAAACTCATTTAATATGAACTACGTGATGACTTGATCCTCTTTACCGAGATGAATACAAGCAAACAATGAAAAGAGAAGTCAAGTTGTGTCAAAATTTGAAAGATCTTTATTGCTTCAATGCTGGAAGAATATTGGAAGAATGTGATACATCAATGACAAGAACAAAAAAAGGTGCCTTATACAAAGAGTCCAAGTCATTAAAGCTTTTGGACAAACGACCGTTGATGACTTGTGTGGTATCTCTCTTCAAGTATGCGCAACTTTTGCGTAAAGGGTAGTTTCACGCTGGGGAGTACATACATCAACTCCTGTAATGATAATGGGTCTTAACACATCATTGGTATCCGCAACAGTGTTGGGGGCATTATTTTTCTTGCTTAAGCTATGTTTCACAACCAACAGGAATGGAGTAGATGCTCTAAGTTCTCTTCAAGCTTCAACGTTGAGACATTATCTACTTCTCTGCCAAAGCTCGAGGGATGGAAAATGTCGTGTCGAGCATCGTCAAGGCGTGATTTGGATTGCACCAAGTGGTTTCTTACATAGGTCGTGACTACGAAGGTAGATACCACGATTTTCATTAAAGTCAGATAGGGGGATGCTCCAAATTGTTCCTCGTCGATCAACAAGGCCGAACTCTAAAGGTCCTTACACATATGCGATGATTGCTGAAAATATCAAAATATATATAATTTTTATGCACCATCTTGGTCTGAAATTGAGACCAATTAAGCTCCCATGGCAAGCCTCCAAAAGAAACGAAAAGACAAACAAAAGAAAAGAAGGGCTCATAAAACCAGCAGCACAAAGTCACTTTGTGCAGATCGCAGCACCGACTTTCAAGATTTTTCTGTATCAGTACAGAATGAATTAAACTTTGATCATTGGCATGGATGTAGTTCTCTATGTCTAGTTTCTGGGGGATCAAGCGGCTTGTGATTTGGACACTCATAGCTCGAGATATGAATTTTTACGTGTGCTTGTGCGAATCTGTGAAGTCAGCTCGACAGACATCTTGGTTGACTTCAAGCATTAAACTGTACCAATTGGGATGGAACCAGCTTCTGAATTTTGGATATGTTATAGTTCGAGACGTCCTCTTTCCAACGTAGAAGACGGCATGTGATTCGGAGACACCTAGAGTGAAATATGATTTTTTTGGCAAGATCGCTCCAAGCTGTCAAGCCAATGTGGCAGACTGCTTCCTCAACTTCAGAAATTGATTCCCGCTGATCCACAAGGAGTTTGGCTTTCATTTTTTGATATTCTGCAGTCCATGAAGTCTGCTTTCTTCCAGATTGAGTGGATCCTGATTCGGACACTCCCACAATATAATGTGAATTTTATTACACAGACACATACAACTGAAAGACAACCAGCAGCCAGCTTTTAGTCTGTTGGAAGAAAGTTCATCCCGGCCCATCTAGCAACAGTTGAACCACAAGCTTGGGACATGTTGAAGTTATACAATTCTAGTCTTTATGACAGGAAGTGCTCTACGATTCCGTGGCTGCTGCATCAAGAAACAAAGACTCTTGCAAAGCTGCGCATAGTTGGAAATCAACAAGGCTCGAAGACACTTCAAGAACTTCTTCGCCAAATTTCAAGAGGAGGTTGTTCAGACCAAAGCTCGAAGGGACGATCCATGCACGTCTTCGTCAAATGGAAGAAGCTAATTGACTCATATACTTCTTTTCCAAAGCAGGACAACTCGTTAGCTACTTCTTTGCTAGACTAAAGGAAGATGACCTCCACGTGATTCTAATTGCAATGCTGCATAAAGAGTGCTTCAAGTGTCTTTCTATTCAAGCCGCGATGAGGATCTCCGTGTACTTTCCACAAGACTGGAATGATGAAAGCCACCACCAAGCTGTAAAGAAGAGACAGTACTCCATAGACTCTCGTCAAGGCTGAAATACTTCCTCGTCGATGCTTGAAAAGGACTACTCAAAATGTGTCTCGGCAAAGCTGCAAACCTGCTAAGAACAAAGAAACTCAAGGTGGTCTCTTGGTAAAGCTGAAAGGAAGGAGAACATGCCAAATAATCTCTCGCTAAAGTAATGGCAGCAAAAAAGAGTGATCCATCAAGTCTCTTGCTCGTCGATGCACCAAGAAGTGTCTTGCCAAAGCCCGGACTTGCAAAGGAAATGCACCAAATGATTCTTTAAGATTGCAAAAGCTACTGCAACATCTCAAAGGTATCTACACCAAATGTTCTCATGCCAAAGATGCAAAGTCGCTACAAAGTAGAATGCATCTTGTGGTCTCTCGCCAAGCCAAAAGAAGCGGGCACAACACAAAAGGAGACAGCGCTTCATCTGCTACCTCGCCAATGTCGCAAATCTGTAAGATATTAAAACAAAGTTCCAAATTATCTCTTGCCAGAGCCACGAAATTGCGAAGAAATTCACCAAATGATTCTTCAAAATTGCAAAAGCTGCAACAACATTATAAAGGAGTCCATGCCAAGTGTTGTCGCACCAAAGCTCCAAAGCTGCAATAAAGCAGAAAGCTCCAAATAGTCTTCCCTTTAAAATCAACAAGCTACAAACAAGGTGCTCCAAAGTCGTCCCTCGGCCAAAGCTACAGAGAAACAAGAAAGCTGCACCAAGTAGTGTTTCACCAAAATACAAAGCCGCGGGGACAATATTGCTCCAACTGCTCTCGCCAAAGGTGGAACCATGAACATCTCAACATACTCTTCATCAAGCAACATAGAGCAAGGCTAATCGGAGTACTTCCTCGTCAGGGCTTCAAAGGGATCTCTCCGAGTGATGTCACGCCAAAAAAATACAGAGCCGTGGGCACAACATTCCTCGTCTAGCAAGTGGACGTGTTCATCTTCTTGGTCTGATATCGAGACCAATTGCGCTCCCTCATAAACCTGCATTTAAGAGACTGACGATGGAGCCCACAGTGCTAGTGCCATGTTGCTTCAAGTCGGCATGATGGACACAATGCTTCAACTCGTCATGGTTGATAGGTAGTACACAGTCTTGACTCTTGATTCTGCATCATTGAAGGAGCCAACCTCATGAAGCTTTAAAATTTTGTCCAAGCTTGATGTTGCAGCAGTCCATTGTTGCTCAAAGTTTACGGTCTAATGGCAGCCTGTAAACAAAAGAAAAAAAAAGTAAGAAGAAGAGCAAAGTAACTCCAGAAAAAGCGCTGGCATCAAAATTCAATCCTTTGCCCCAGAATTCTGCGTCTCACACAAGGTGCAGCCAATCTTCCTAAAGCACACTCCACGCCGAGGATCGATGTCATTGATGCTATTTTAGGTGTTATTTCCTGAAGATGCGCAACCTTGAAGCGTTGTAGACTCATGTATGATCGCTACCGTCGTTGATGCTTTATCTAACCCCAATGACCTGCAATGTCCGATAGCAAACAAGAATGAATGCTTGAACTAGGAATTAAAGAAGTGCAATTGTAGAACCTGGTTATGTGAAGAAGCAAAAAGAAAAAAAAAAGAAGCTAAAGTTTAGAGTTTATTGCAACTATAAAGCTGGATATTAAGTTGATATACAGAAGGTGGATTTGAGCACTTCTTATAGGCGTTGCATGAAGGGAAGATAAGCTCCAACTGAAATCAAAGATAATTCATGACTATGAAGAGTTATCATAATAGGATTCCATGTTATCTGCAGTATTCAAACAAAGAAATATGGAAAAGAGCAGATCTTGTTTCAAAAAGGAATTCGGTGTTCTAAAAAAAAAAAATTGGATAATGTCATGGCCATTCTAATCTTTCTGATGGAAAGAATGTTCCTATTACGGGGAGTGTTGGAATGAATATCAATTACTTCATTTCATGAGATTTCTCTCAAGATAAATCATAAGCGTACATCCATATAAAAGTTTCTCGTATTGGATATTTTTACCGTCATCAAGTGCACAACTACTTAGTTGAATTTAAGAAAGAATGTTGTCTTATGATATTTTGAGTTAAATTGGTACTTTCAAAGATGCAAAGGAACATTTCTATTTTGGAAAGTTGTTTCATGACATTTAATGTACCTTCATACTCCAAGTTTTAGGACGACGAAAAGAAAGTATTCCTTCTCAAAATAAAGTTGTCTTCTTACGGGTACTCCAAGTCCCGTCGTTGAAACTTGACAAGTTCATACCCCGACAAGCCTTGAAGTACGGGGTATTTGTAAGCATTTAAATTTTGGTGAATTAAATCCATAAGAAATTTGGATTAATTCCTAAATTTCAAAAAAATAAAATGCAACATGGCAAATGATGTGGCGCCAAATCAAATGAAGTAGCCAATGAAAATACGCCAAGTGTACAAATGATAGGCTTTGTTAAATCATCAAATGAAATCTTATCACAAAGATAAAGGAGATTGGTTTGTAATTCAAAATCAACCAATCAAATCAAAGCAAATAAATTTAGCCTTATCACAATTTCTCTATAAATAGAGAGCTTCCATAAGGCCAAAAGAGAAAACTTGAAGAAGGAGAAGGACATCAAGGTGGAGATCACCAGGAAGGACATCAGAGGCCAAGCAAAGCACATCAAGCAAGCTGAAGAGCAATCAAAGAAGCTCCGAAGGAAAGCTTTCAAAGTCTTCTTCTACGTCTGTGATCTACGTCCCTGTTCAAGTTCAACAAATGGAGGCAACGATCTACGTCCTTGTTCAAGTTTAACAACGGAGGCCACGATCTACGTCCCTGTTCAAATCAAAATTAAAGTTTAAATCAAGATTCGGCGTGCACGAGTTCAAATCATCTGTTCGTGGAAGTTGAATCTCAAATCTTGTTCGTGGCGATCGTCAAAGTGTTCGTGACGCACATCAAATCCAAGATCAAGCTTCTTGAAATCAAATCCAGAGTTCATCAAGTTCAAGATCAAGCTTCTCAGCCCTTGAACCAAAGTTCGTGAGGAGAAGAATCAGAGGACGTCATTTACAAAATTAGTGACACTCTAGAGATTGTAACCCGCATCTTCTGTTGATATTAAATACAAAATTTTGTTACACTATTTCTTGTCTTGAATTTTCTAGACTTCGAAATTTGTTGTTACAGGTTACACACGCAAACACACGTAGACAGAAACTAGTATTGCTAAAGAGAAGATAGATCTGTCGAAGCTTGGATAAGTTTGGTTGCCATTTCTCTTGGCTATACATGTCAAGGTGGGTTTGAATATTAACAAGTGTGATAGCTTGTTTGGCATTGCTTCTCAAAAGCCAAAAGTATTTTTTTTTTTTTAACAAAAGTACTTCTTTTGGAATTTTGAGGTGTTTGGTAACTTAAAAAAAGCACTTTTAGGTAGAAGCAGAAACAGTTTTTCTGCTGTTGGGGAGAAGCTATAAATATCTGCTTCTTCCAAGAAGCAGAAGCAGAAGCAGTTTATTAATTTTTTCAAGACAGAAATATCCTTACCAAGAATTCATATTTATGATATTATTCCTTATAAATTAATCATATCTCTCTTAAAATACAATTATATTTTTCTTTTTCCTATTTTTTCTACTACGTACTTTTATAAATTTTCTTCCTGTAGGACTAATTTTTATTTCTGGGTATTACTATCAACCGTATATAGGATGTCATACTCTTTAAATCATCTTTTAAAAGTTAGTGATTACTAGAAATTCCTAATTCCGTTATTATTTTGATTTAACTATATTTTATGTTGTTCAATATCTTAAATTTATATCTTTTACGTTATGTTTTACATTTAACTAAATAAATTTCCTAATTAAAGTCTTTTATGATACATATTCAAAATTATTTTTTGTTTTTATTAATCCAAATGTAAAATGAACTTGGATGTCATTTTCGTAATTTGACACTGAAAAGTACTCTTCGTAACGATTAACCAAACACAAATTATTTATCAAAAGTACTTCTTCAATGAGTTGTCCAAACACAAACTGCTTATTATCCAAAAATACTTATTTAAAAAGTACTTATGCCAAAAGTACTTCTTAAAATAAACAGTTTTTTACAGCAATTCCAAACAGGCTCTGAGTCTAATTGTCAAAATAAATTTGCCACTGAGCAAGTAAAATGCCACTCTTCAAACATAGATTTCCCACTTAAGTAATAACATGCCACTTGCCACTAAGCAAGTAAAATGCAACTCTTCAACAAAGATTTCCCACTTAAGTAATAACATGCCACTTATCATATAATGTCAACAAATGTCCATCTCATTTTTTGTACATTACCACGTGATTTTTTTTTTTTTAAAAAAAATACATAAATTATTAACAAAAAGTTCAAATGGTACATCGACCCAGCGTTTAGTAGGAGGTTTGAACCGAATATTAGTTGACAGGTTTAGATGCCTTCAAAGGCTGAGTTTACGTATTCCTTTTATCCGAAAGCACTTAACATTATTGTTTAATTATGTTATCAATTTATCTCATATTGTTGCTTTGAATAGTAATTTTCTAATAGAGTTTGATTTAGTATCAATATTTCATAGGGTCACTTGAGAGTCTTTGAATGTAAAGCTGTTCTGTTGCATGGTCATTAGGACGAAAGGTCAAAGATGTGTGCCAAAACTAACAGTACATATATTAGTTGTAGTTAAAAATGTGAGTTCGGATATCGTCATTAATATTTAGTTCAAAAGAATATTTTCAGAGGTGGTGATGTTGTGGCCTTTGTAGATAGACTATTGAAGATGTTGAAAAGACTAAAAAGATAAATTCAAGCAATGAGACTTCAGTTTGTCTTGATCCAGTTGTCACTAGTGAAAAAGAAGGCATAGGTATTAGGTAGGTTCTCTCAAGTTTCAAAAGAAGAAAATGGACAAATAATTAATTAACTTAAGTGAGGGTCGAATTGTAATATTTAAAATATATGGGTAGAAAAAAAATCTGAAAATTACAAAAACGCCCTAAAATTAAAAAAAAATCAAAATTTTTATTTTCCCTCCTTCCCACCTACTTCTACTTTCTCATCTATTCAAATCATTTCACACTTTTATTTCTCTCTCTTTTTTCTTCTTCCTTCTCCTTCTTTTTTCTAGATTTTCTTTCAAATTTTATTTCATCACCATCCTTATTATTTTTCTTTCTTCTTCTTCGTCTCCGTTTTCTTTTTTCCTCTTCGTATTCATTTTATTTTTTCTTCGTTCTTCTTCTCTTTGTTTTTCTTCATCCCCGTTTCATTAATTTTCATATTTTTTTAGTTCTAGTCATTTTACACATTTTTCAGATTTGTAAAAATATTTTCTATATGTTTAAACAATTTTGAAGATGTTTTCACGTTTGAAAAAAATGTGTACGCATCTCGTCATGTGTACACATCTGCCGAGATGTGTACACATATTACGATAGATGTGTACACACATAATATATATGTACACATATTATACATATAATATATGTACATATATATTATGTGTGTACACATCTAGACTGATGTGTACACATCCTTTAATTAAAGTGGTGAAGGGTGGTGGGGTGATGGTGGAGGGTGGTAGAAGGTGGTGGAGGGTGGTAGGAGGTGGCGGTGGATTGTGGAGGGTTGTTGGAGGTAGCGGTGAGTGGTGGAAGATGGTAGAAGGTGGTGGTAGGTGGTGGAAGGTGGTTGTGGGTGATAGAAGGTAGTAGTGGAGAGTGGTGGATGGTGGTGATGGATGGGCAGAGGGGTGGGGGCGATGGGGGTGGGGGGTCGAATAGGGGGTGGGGGCTGGAGAGGAGAGATGAGAAGGTGAGGGCTTTGTATAAATAAATAAAAAATTGGGGGCTTTTAAAATATTAGTCACTAGTACTAATCTTAAAAATGTCCCCCTCACCCAATTCTTAAAGACTTTATCCCCTTTTCTTATTTAAGAAACTAGAAAGTCCTCCTCACCCACAAAACCCTTGTCACTAATGTAAACGAAGGAAACCTGAGTTTTGTGGGTGAGAGGGACTTTCTAGTCTATTAAATAAGAAAATGGGACAAAGTCTTTAAAAATTAAGTGAGGGAGACACTTTTAAAATTAATACTAATGACTAATATTTTAAAAGCACCTAAGTTTTTTTATTTGCACAAAGCCCCCCACCTTCTTATCTCCCCTCCCCAGCTCCCCAGCTCCCCACTCCCCATTCGGACCCCCACCCCTCTGCCCATCCACCACTCCACCGCCACCCTCCACCACTCTCCACTGCCACCTTCTACCACCTGTCCACCCACTACTACCTTCCACCACTCTCCACCACCAACCACCACCTTCTACCACCCTCCACCACTACCCCACCGTCCTCCACCACTCTAATAAAAGAATGTGTACACATCAGTCGGTATGATTATGTGTGTACATATATTTACACATATTATTATGTGTGTACACATATTTACACATATTATTATATGTGTACACATTTTATGAGATGTGTACACATCTTTTCCAGCCGTGAAAATATCTCCAAAATTATATAAACATATAAAAAATATGATTACACATTCGAAAATATGTGTAAAACGACTAGAATTTAAAAAAAAAAACATGCAAAAGAATGAAACGGGGACAAAGAAGAAGAAAAAGGAGAAGAACAAAGAAAAAATAAAATGCATACGAAGAAGAAAAGAAAATAGAGATGAAAGAGAAGAAAGATTAATAACAAGAATGGTAATGAAATGAAATTTGAAAAGAAATCTAGAAGAAAGAAGGAGAAGGAAGAAGAAAAAAGAGGGAGAAAGAAGAAAGAGAGAGAAATAAAAGTGTAAAATGATTTGAATAGATGATAAAGTAAAAGTAGGTGGGAGGGAGGGAAAATGAAATGTTTGAAATTTTTTGAATAGTGGGGTTTTTTTTGTAAATTTTAGAAATATCTCTCATACCCACAAGTTTTAAATGTTACAGTTCGGCCCTCGCTTAAGTTAATTAATTATTTGTCCCCTTTTCTTCTTTTGAAATTTGAGAGGACCCTATGCCTCTTTTTTCACAGGAAACCTTCATATTAAGGGGACTCAGAACTGATAATTAAGATGGTGATCAAGTATAACAAGATCAACATTCAGCAACCAACACCTGCATATACAACAAATTATGTAAATATCTCAACAACAACAACATATCCAGTGTAATCCCATAAATAGGGTCTGAAGAGGGTGAGATGTACGCAGACCTTACCAAGGTGGAGAGACTGTTTCCAATAGACCCTCTAAAGAAGAATATTTCAGAAAATATGTTAAATTTTTTAAAAGACAAGCTGGAGTAAAGGAAATAATAACTGTAAATTTAAAGAGGCAGAGAAGAAATAGCTACCACCAATAGATAAAATGAAGAAGACTAAGATACGTGCAGACGTGCAGTATACCACGGGAGAAACACTACTACGAATAAGGGAAGACACGGTCAACTACTAACTACAATTCCACCTTAATACTCGGCATCCACTATTTCCTATCTTGGGTCATGTCATCGGTGATCTAAAGGTAAGCCAAGTCATGTCTAATCACCTCGGTCCAATTCTTCTTCGGTCTACCTCTACCTCTCCGCAGACGCAGCACAGCCAACCCCTCGCAACTCCTCACCGGAGCATCTGCGCTCCTCCTTTTCACATGTCTGAACTATTGGAGCCTTGCTTCTCGTATCTTATCCACCACTGAGGTCACTCTCTACTTTTCTCGAATAACCTTGTTCCTAATCTTATCCAACTTAGTATACCCACACATCCATCTAAGCATCATAATGAGTACTCCTATTTACTTTAAAGACCAGTAACCATATCAGATAAAATGAAGTAACTCCATGAGCCCTCTTTTATAAGAGGTAAAACAGTTTACAACTTCGTTGTGATTTCTGGCTAAGATAACAAAGAGTTGCCGCCTAATTTTAAAAGGATATTAAGAACCTATTTAATCTAAAATTGTGCATTTGCTCCTATAAATGTTTACGAAAACTAATGAGATTCTAAGTAAGGATTATAGTTATATTATAAGGAGAGTGCTAGTGTTGCAATGCGATTACTGAAATGGACTAAACTAATCCAGGAGTTGACACTCGAGGAAAATGGAAGCAAAACTCAGGAACTACTCGAGAGTAAAGCAATTACAGAGAAATTGAGATTGAAAGAGAGAAGTGTTGATTGAATATATGAACGAATGATTACAATGGTTAACTACTGTATTTATACAACCAATCTAACACTAACTACTTCAGCTGCAAGTAACTAACTGAGTAACTAACTACAAGCCACTAACTAACTTTCAAATCCTAACTAAACTCTGTAACTGTTTGCCATGTCACTGTCCAGCTCAGCTTCTTCCTTCTTAGCTCAACTTTTTAGCTCGATTACTTCTTCTTCTTAGCTCAAATCAGCTGCTGCAATCGTGGACTTGCATCAATACCCCTTCGACAAGCACACCCTTGTCCTCAAGGGTGAAAAGAAGGAAATCTAGCCTTCAAGTCAGACAAGTATTCCCAGGTGGCTTGACCTGCATCAATGCCAGACCACTTGACTAGAACCTGAGACACAGCCTTATTGCCTCTCTTCACTAACCTCTTGTCTAGGAAAGACTCAGGCTGGGGGCAATGTGGGCTAGATAGATGGAACACAGAAGGGTGGGAAATAGTTGATGGCACTTCATGACACTTCTTGAGCTGAGAGACATGGAAGGTGTGATGAATAAGGACATCTACAGGCAGCAAAAGCTTGTATGCAACTGCACCAACCTTGGCCACTATAGGATAAGGACCATAGTATTTAGCTTCCAGTTTGTTATAAGGTCTAACAACAACTGAAACTTGCCTATAAGGTTGCAGTTTCAAGTAAACCCAATCACCTACTGCAAAACACCTATCACTCATGTGCTTGTCAGCTAGGTCCTTCATTCTCTGTTGTGCTCTAGACAGGTGGAACTTCAGTAACTGGATAACTGCTTCCCTAGCTGCTAGTGATCTATCAACCATTTCAGAATCAGTGTCCCCCAACCAGTATGGAAGATGAATAGGTGGTTTCTGGCCATAAAGAACTTCATATAGTGTGCATTTAATAGCAGTGTGATAGGTTGTATTATACCACCATACAGCAAGTGGTAAGTGCTGAGGCCATTCCATAGGCTTGTCAGAACAAAAACATCTCAAATATGTTTCCAAGGTCCTGTTTAGCACCTCTGTTTGACCATCTGTCTGAGGATGGTAAGCAGTGGATCTCTGCAGCTGGACTCCTTGCAAGGCAAACAACTCTTGCCAAAAAGAACTTAAGAAGATAGGGTCTCTGTCACTAGTCATGGTGACAAGCATGCCATGTAGTTTAAAAATGTTGTATAAGAAACTTTGAGCCACAGACTGAGCAGTGTATGGGTGTTGTAAGCTAATGAAGTGCCCATATTTGCTGAGTCTGTCAACTACAACCAAGATTACAGACTTGCCCTTAGAACTGGGCAATCCTTCAATAAAATCCAGGCAAATGTCAGTCCAGACACCTTCAGGCATTGGTAGGGGTTGCAGCAGGCCTGGTGAAGCTGCAGCATCATATTTATGCCTTTGACAGGTATCACATCTTTGGATAAACTCTCTAGCATCAGTAGCTAAGTTTTTTCAGAAAAATAAGGAAGATAACCTCTTGATAGTAGCATCCATACCAGAGTGCCATCCTTCAGCAGTAGAGTGCCAAAGTTGGATAATGTTCTGCTTCAGTTGACTATTGTCTCCCACAACCAACCTTCCTTTCCACCTCAGCTGGTTATGCAGCCAAGTGTAGCTCTTATAAGGCTGAGTCTACAACTTAACAATCAGTTCCTGAAGTGTAGGATCAGTCACCCAGGTTTGCTTAATTTCTTCAAATAAGGAATCATTAGGATTCAGCAGTGATATGGCTAACAATTCAGCACCTATGTTCCTTGACAAGGCATCAGCAGCTTTGTTCTCCTTCCCCTTCTTATACTCAATAGTGAAGTCAAAAGCCATTAGTTTAGAGATACCAGCAACTTGGAAATCAGTGTGGATATTCTGGTCAAGAAGATGTTTGAGGGCCTTCTGATCTGTCTTAATAGTGAATTGCCTTCCCAGTAGATAATGAGACCACTTGGTGACAACAAATATCAAGGCTAGCAGTTCTCTATCATAGACTGACATGGCTTGGTGTCTGGGGGCTAGTGTTTTACTGATGTAGGCAATGGGGTGACCTTGTTGCATCAAAACAGCCCCAATGCCTGTTCCACTTGCATCAGTCTCAATGGTAAAAGGCTTAGAGTAATCAGGCATGGCAAGTACAGGAGCAGACACCAATGCTTCTTTTAGCTGTGTGAATGCAGCAGTTACTTCAATGGTTCGGTGGTAGTTATCCTTCTTAAGTAGTTCATGTAAGGGCTTGCAGATAGTCCCAAAGCCTTTAATGAACCTTCTGTAATAGCCTGCTAGACCAAGGAATCCTCTCAGCTGCTTGATGTTGGTAGGTATGGGTCATTCCTTTAGAGCTGTTATCTTCTTAGGATCAGTGGCAACTCCCTGCCCACTGATAAAATGGCCTAAGTGTTCAACTTCCTTTGCACCAAATGCACATTTAGAAGGCTTAGCAAACAACTGGTACTGCTTCATTAATTCAAAAACAGCTTGTAAATGGCCTATATGGGACTGCAGGTCTTGACTGTAGATTAGGATATCATCAAAGAAGACCAGGACTGATTTCCTTAGCAAGGGCTTGAACACATAATTCATAAGACTTTGGAATGAAGATGGAGCATTGGTCAGGACAAATGGCATGATTAAGAATTCATAGTGCCCTTCATGAGTTTTAAAAGCAGTCTTATGGACATCCTCTTGTGCCATCCTTAGTTGATGGTAACCTGCCCTTAAATCAATCTTAGAGAACACCTCAGCTCCTCCTAATTCATCCAGCAGGTCCTCTATAATTGGAATAGGAAATTTGTCTTTGATAGTTAATTGGTTCAAGTCCCTATAATCAATACAAAGTCTCCAACTACCATCCTTCTTTCATACTAACACAACAGGTGAAGCATAAGGACTTGTACTGTTCTGGATGACTCCCTGATCCAGCATTTCCTGTACCAATTTTTCTATAATATCCTTCTTAACTCCAGGGTATCTGTATGGCCTTTTGCTGACTGGAATGGCCTTATCAATCAATGGTATCCTGTGGTCAAATGGTCCTCTGTGTGGTGGTAATGCAGTGGGCATTTCAAAGATGTTGGCATACTCTTTAAGTAAGGCACTCAGCTCTGGTGGTAGGTTCCCATCTTGTTGAGCCTGTATGCTATTGATTGAAGCTGGTTCAGCAGCATTAGTCAGTGTCATCTTATAGAATTGAGCTCCTTCTGCAGATTTCATGGTAACATTCTTTGCCTGCACCCCTTTTACCTTGCCTATAGCTCCTCTCAGCAAGTGTTTCCTTCCTTGATATTTGAATTCCATGGTCAAATTGCTGAAGTTTAGCTTAATATCCCCCAGTGTAGTCAACCATTGACACCCTAGTACCATGTCAAAGTTGCCCAAGGGTAGCAACATCAGGTCAGTGGTGAATGTAGTGCCTTGCAGTAATCATTGAAAATTCTTGCATAATGTTGTGGTCTGTAAGTTCCTACCATCAGCTACCCTTACTGAATGAGAGCACATAGAGCTAGTTTTACAGCCTAGCTGCTTGGCTACTTCAGTTTCTAAGAAGTTGTGAGTGCTACCAGAGTCAATAAGGATTTGCAGAGGCATTTTATTATGATAGCCTGTGACTCTGAGTGTCTGATAACCCATCACTACAAGAAAAGTGACTTTTAACGACCATTTCATAACGAAGGGACTTGAATATGGTCGTAATAAATGTATCTATAACGACCACACTTTTTTCCCGTCGTCAATATCAATTTTTAATACATCAACAACGAAAGGATAACATCCAGTTGTTAAATAGCATAATATCCAGACGTTAATATCAAATTTATTAACCAAAAAAATCAAGCGCCAGTTCTCCCAAATTCTTTTTCCGCCAATTTTTTCAATTAGTATTTGTACTTCTACACGTTCTTTTTTTTTTATCTCATTCTCTCCCATCTAAAATTAACCTCTACGGACCTAACCTCATATTAACTCTGATGACGCCAATTGCAACCATCTATTCAGTCATAAATGATGAAGAATCAAATCCATGTACTTCCTATGGCCGCATCACTGTAAGCCCCCAATTCCCAATTTTCCATCTGTTTGTTTAATTTTTTTATCGATTTGATTTTAGCACTAAAATCATGCAGTTTTTTTGTGAAAATATCATTGTATCCGTCGATTTACGTGATTCAGTCCTCATAACTGATCTCGATCTCTTTCTTTATATCTTAAGTTGAATCAACATAACTTTTTGTTCTCCGTGACTCCTTTCCGTTCTTAGTCTCACGATTTCTCACTCTACATGCATTTGGTAATTGTGATAATCCTAGTCGCTTCAGGAATTTGATTGTTTATGACATTAGGAATATTATTCCGGACTGGATTCAAAAGTCTAGCATGTATGGGTTTCCAATTTCTTTGATCTGCTTTTCAATTTAAATATTGATCAATACTTCAAATAAAGTTCATATGAAGATTCGATTTTTGTTATTTAAAATTCTTTTTTTCATTTGTTTTATGATAACAGTGTTGGTTGAATGCATCATTTTATATTAGTGGTTGATTTTCTTTGCGTCTAGAAAATATTTGGATACTTTTCAAGGTACTAATTGAACTGCGGCGAATTAAGGTGAGAATTTAACTCGACTTGATTTTATCCTTGTTACGTAGTTTGTAATTGAAATGCTATGTGTTTTCATTAGTATAATGTTTCAGTGCTTGTACTTTAGCTTCGTTAATTTCTTCCCAATACGTAAGTCGTTTATTGGATTTAAATTTTATGATTCTCTTAGAAACCAATATTCAAAGAGGAGCTATATTATTATTTCTTGACATGGAGCTGTTAATTAACATAAATTGGTTGTTCCAAGAAAAGTAGAGTTATGTCATGTGGAATTCTAGGAGTCAGATTAGATTTGTGAAATGAGAATTTGATGATTAATATCTTTCATTTCCATCAGCAATAGATATACGGACAAGTTCTCAAGACCTCCCTTCTCAAGCTAGAGGTAAAACATATTCCTTGATGTTGATTAAATCTTGAAGAAACTACTGCCTCTTATTGAATGAACTATTTGATTGCTATGATGTTGGAAACATTAATTGTTAATGCTTCTTCATGTGGATTGTGCCCTAGCTGTGAACAAAAGAGTAATTCTTATCTCGGTATATTAGGCGTTCCAAATACAAGAATGCCCTCAGTCCTTTGATATATGTATTAGAGTGGATAGTTTATTACCCCTCATGGCATCAATTAATTATTTAAAAGCATAAATAACCCAGATTAGTCTCTTAATCTAGAAGCTTTTGCTTTAGTAATTGCTGCGTTTTTTTTTTGTTAGACAGATTGATTATGTACTACTCAATTCATGGACCAAACTTAAAATTGTCATAGACAAATAACACTAATAAAGCACTCTTCTGTTTTCCTTTTACCTAAATTTTGTTCCTGAAGAGTTTGACACTGTCCATGTTGCAACTTAATCCCGGTAAAACTATTCCTCTTGAATGACATATTTTACCAGGATGAATGTATATTCATTTACATGGACCTTTTTTTAATGCCATGCTATAACCTGAAAGGGAATATTGCCATATAATGGGACCAAGCTTATTTGAGTTAATTCTTATCAGTTTAAAGACAACTAAAGGAGTAGGAATATCTTGTATAAGTCATTTTAGATTTTTTATTCAGTTGTACTCCTCATCTTATGTGTGGTTTGAAGTCTGAGTATTTCTCTTTTATGGTTAAAATGTACTATCATCAAAGATTATTTCCTATGAACTTGACAGAATAAATATTTATTAATTGACATGGTTATTAATCTGAAGAGTGATTAACTGAACCAAGTCAGCCCCTACTTTGTTTAGAATGGTAAAAGAAGTATTTTTTTTTTTCGTTTGACAAATTTGAAAAGGAAGCCAATTCTGCCTCTACAAGAACGTTTTTCTACCTTGGAGACTTGGAGTTGATGCAGCTAACTTGTACCGACATAACTGGTAACTTTAGGTAATTGTTTCTATTAATTTATCATTTGTTTTTAATTTTACTAGTTATCTTGAACTAGTGTGTGCTTAAAATGGCACATTTCTGATGCCCATCTCTTGTGCCTTTCAACAAGACTGTCTCTTATCTTTGTGAACGGTGCAACAAAAGTTGTAAGTAACTGATATTAGGCCATCTTTATAGCGAAGAATTTTTCAACTGTTTGGTGAGCTACTTTTGTTTTAGGTATCATACTCTTCTCATGATGGATTTGGCTCAGTTATATTATATCCTATCACTAGTTGCTCCTATAAATTTTTAGTTGAATTACATCCGTCTACTCTGAAATCCAATGTACGAAGTAATTCATCTTGTTAACAAAAAATGCATTCTCACTCAAATGAAAGAACAACTTTTCTTTTATGGTTTAGCTTTTTTCACTTGATTGTATTGCCAAATTGAAGCTTTAATTATTGGCCTATTGTTCCTATGTTCATAGGACTTTACATAATGACGTGGATACATGTATGTTTTTATATGCTTGTCCAATGTTAGAATTTTGTTCATATATACTTGCAGCATTATTCTTTTTACAGATCAAAGAACTTCATGTCCGAAGAACTTTTCCCAGAAGAAAGTGCAGAGCAAACATAAGCAACTGAAAATGTTAAAGAAAAAGTTGAAGCAGGAGAGAGACCTATTGCTTTGTTAGGAGTTCTTTAAAGATGCTCTCAATTGTACATAACCAGAATTCTGTTCTTTTTTGTCAGATATTGACAGAAAAAATATTATACTATTTGGATAGGTATATATTTAATAGTGCGATTATTTATTTCTTTGTAATCAGCGGAGAAATTTTATATGAATATAAGATAGATAATTTTATATTTTTTGGATATGTTTATATCTATAATGATCATATTTTTGGTTATCATAAATGATTAACAGACAACTAGCATTATCTGGTTGCTAAAATGCTTTCTTAACGTCAGGATTTGTTCTCGTATAAAGGATTTTAGAGGATGGTAATGACAATTACCGAAGGGAATTTTGGTCGTTAAAAAGAGGTACAACGACCGCATTTCTTGCTGTCGTTAAAGATTCTCTAACGACGGGATTGAAATCCGGTCGTCAACTTTTAACGTGAGAGCTTCTAACGACCGGTGACGACCGGATTTTATCCCGATGCTATTGACAAATAACGACCGTATATTGAGTTTTAACGACCAAATTGCCCCTCGTTAAAGGCCTATTTTCTTGTAGTGCATTGCTCCTGTCAGTGCCTGCAATGATATGGCCATGACCTCTTCTTCAGGGCTATATTCTACTTCCTCAGCCTGCTCATCGTCATCCTCTTCTATTATTTCAATCATGTACAGCTGTCTCTTCATTCTACAGTTATGTTCAGGTGTGAATTTTTCCTCACAGAAGTAGCACAGGCCTTTTGCCCTCCTCTCATTCATTTCTGCAGCTGTTAGTACCCTCCTATTGGAGCTATGCTGCTGATTCACTCGAGTATTCTTGCCATGGTTATTTGGTTCAAATGGTTTTCTGTTTATAGGTGCGGGAAGTATAGGGTTGGGCCTGTAGGAATTGTGTTGGCTTGGTTTACCTTGAGGATTTGCAGCCCTGGCTACTAGTATTTTTTCAAAGACTCTAGCAGCTTTATAAGCCTTCATTAATGACTTAGGTTCCAGCAGTTGAACAGTATGATTGATCTCAGGTGTTAACCCCCCTAAAAACAAACTAATAGCCTGGTCTGAGGTTAATTGCACTCTGGTTATTAACTTGTCAAACTCAGACTGATATGCACTTACACTACCAGTTTGCCTAAGATTCTGTAGCTCTTGCATAGGATCCATGTACTCCTCCCCAAACCTCTCATACAGTGCCATAACATACTCATTCCAAGTAGGTTCATTAACAGTATTTCTAGACTGCAGATAACTCTATGCCATGCAATTGCATCACCTTTAAAATGGATGCATGCTACCTTTACTCTCTGATCTTAGGGTACATTATCCATAGAAAAGAACAGATCTACCTTATATAACCATGTCTTCAAATCATGACCAGAGAATCTAGGAAATTCTAGTTTAGAGAGTCGAGTGAGATAGTTACCATTGCTATTAGATTGAGACTGAAACTCCTTCATCTTGTTGACTATTGCAGGTACTGTATCCATCTCATCTTCATCCAACTCATGTTGTTTTGAATTTCCCACTGCTTCTTCTAGATTCCCCAATTTCTTGTCAGTATTTTCAGTTCTTTCATTCAAGTGTGATAAGCTTTCCATAATCAACTGCAGTTTTGCTTGGATTTCTGCAAGATTATCATCCTTTCCTTCCACTGTTTTCTCAAGATTAGGGTTCTTATCATTCTTCCCCATTATGATTCAGGCCGAGGATCTCAAGCTCTAATACCAAATGTTGCAATGTGATTACTGAAATGGACTAAACTAATCCAGGAGTTGACACTCGAGGAAGATGGAAGCAAAACTCAGGAACTACTCGAGAGTAAAGCAATAACAGAGAAATTGAGATTGAAAGAGAGAAGTGTTGATTGAATATATGAATGAATGATTACAATGGTTAACTACTGTATTGATACAACCAATCTAACACTAACTACTTCATCTGCAAGTAACTAATCGAGTAACTAACTACAAGCCACTAACTAACTTTCAAATCCTAACTAACTGTGTAACAAACTCTGTAACTGTTTGCCATGTCACTGTCCAGCTTAGCTTCTTCCTTCTTAGCTCAACTTCTTAGCTCGATTACTTCTTCTTCTTAGCTCAAATCAGCTGCTGCAATCGTGGACTTCCATCAGCTAGGCACCCTATAAATCCACAAAAAGAGTGGTTCTAGCCTCTAGGTCGAATTCTATTTGGAATATATAAACGAGGGCAAAGGTAAAAAATGGGACAAGGAACAACAAGGAATTGATAGAAATGGAGGAAAAGACACAGAGAGGAAAAGAGATAAATGGGCGGCTGATCTTTTGGAAAAAAGGGGTAAATGACAACCTAGATAGCCCTAGGTTTTGTCCAATGGTAGTTTAGGTGTTGAGCAAACATTTTGTACTTTTCTCTTTTTAAGAAACTAAAAACGAAAATGATAAAGTGAAAAAGTAATTGGAGAATTTGATTTAAAAATGTGTAATTTGGTCACTGTTAAAATAATGTCTTCTTGCTTTCTGGTATTAATAAATTAATTAGCAATAATTCAATTTTAAGTTAAACAACTAGTAAAAACTGTGTGTTTATCAACAGCTAGGAAGCGAAAACACATTAATTTTAGTAATGGAGAGCCAAAGATCCCATTGATGAAAGATCAACATACATTGGTATAAGGCGAATCCTTTTAGCAAAAAACATGGAAAATTGATCCAAAGTGGAGAATCGCATCATATGAAGAGAGTCATTGGACTAACTTTGCCCAACAAGGTAAGCTATTCAAATACTCTATATAGTGTCAATAAAAAAGAGATTTAGTGAAATAAGTACTAAAGTTCTCAAATTAGAGGTGATTTTACAGTGTTTTATTAGTAACGTACTTATAATGTATGTCGAGGGTCTATTGAAAATTAATTCACCATTTTGTTGAGGGTAAAATCTGCATACATACATTTTATCTTCGTTAGATCTTATTTGTAAAATAACATTGAATATATTGTTGTTGTAGTAGTTAGTATAACTTGCCTCTGTATAGAGTATTTGAATAGCTTACCTGCTTGAATCAAAACGTGTTCCACAACTTTTTGAGAAAAAAAGAAAAGAAAGCTGTTTATTGAGCTATCAATTTCAAAAGAAATTTGAAACTCTTTTCCAATATACCACCAAATCAAAAGGAAAGGACACAAGACAAAACATAACATTTTAAAATAATTTACTTTTGAAACTTGATATATGTCAGTCAAAACTTTTCCCATCAGTGATGACATAAGAGGGCCTCTGTCCCACCGACGCCATCATCTAATATCTTCTAGAATTTGGCGCCTTCATGAAAATCTTTAGACAAATTTTGTGCATTGCCCATGCATAGTTTTCCGAACGGAAAAGGGCCACATTTGCCCTTCTACTATCAAATATTGTCTGGACCAATCCTTAGTTATACTATCGGGACAGATTTATCCCTGCCGTTAGCATAGTAGCATATATACCCCTATTTTCAAACGGCCAGCCACGGTGGAGTCTATGTGGGCGCCATGTCATCTCCAACTTCCATGTTGGCCGCCATTTTTAGTCCATATCATTTCCCTCTATACCCAAAATAATAAATTGCTCCTTTAAAGTAGTCCATCATCTTACTAGATACTGCATAATCCTCAATACTCAAAGTTCAATGATTGAACAAATTTTCAATATCACCCACCGAAATTGCATCGTGATGTGCTATTTTCAGTTACCACTGAATTACGGTATGAACATACTTTGCAAAACTCAATACGCAGTGCTTAAGCCATTGAACGTGATTCTAACATCACCTACTAAAATAGCATATATTCTAAGAATTAACAAGAACAGAAAACTAGGTTGGTCATAATTACCTCTCTCCAGGTCTCTCTATCTCACTCTTCTTCATTAGATCAGCTTTTCTAGCCTCAAATTCTTCTCTGCTGATCGGTGGACCAGCGTTAAATCCCATCCCAAAGTCTGCTGCAAGGTCTCTAAAATTTGGTGGTCATTTCTTCAACTAGTCAGGTACCAAAAATCTCATAGGAGACAACAAAGACACATATTGATACATGAATATGAACGTAAACTACAACATGGAGGTGGTCTTTGGAGAATTTTATTGTTTTGGGTATAGAGGAAAATGACATGGACTAAAAATGGCGTCCAACATGGAAGTGGGAGATGACATGGCGCCCACATGGACTCCACCGTGGCTGGCCATTTGAAAATAGGGGTATATATGCTATTATACTAACGGCAGGGGTAAATCTGTCCTACTATGCTAACGGCAGGGGTAAATCTGTCCCGATAGTATAACTAAGGATTGGTCCAGACAATAGTTGATAGTAGAGGGACAAATGTGGCCCTTTTCCGTTTTCCGAATAATGCTGTATTGGTCGATTTCTGTTCGATCACGTAAATAACACGTGCTCGACTATGTGGCAAAGTTAAAACAGAATCCGAAGGCATAACGAGGCAAGATTGAATTGGAAACAACTTCGGCTATTAATGTGATCGGTTATGCTGTATCGTGATCGGGATATTTTTCAAGACAATCGTTTCAGCAAATGATTATAATTGATCTTATCCCGCTGTCGTCGGAGCGAATTCAGCAGAAGTTGTTAAAAGGGGATAATTGCTGAAGAGACGTGGGGGAGTGGAGTTTTTCTAGGGTTGGGAACTCCACACTTTAGCTGATCTATAAATAGACCCCCATTTTCCCTATTTGAGATTATGTTCATCAGAACAAAAAGCATCCCTAGTTCATTTGCTAAATTACACCACTATTATTATTAGCAAATCTCTTACTATTAACGTTACAATCTCAACTATTGTATAAGGCATCAATCACGGCTTGGTTCAAATTTGGAGGAGGAGTCATCTCTTTCATCAAAGCACCAACCATCGATTCAACACAATAAGCTTTATTGCTTTCATTTATTTATTATTGTTTCTCATTATTTGCTTGTTA
The DNA here is from genome assembly GCA_029990575.1 of Petunia axillaris subsp. axillaris. Lineage (NCBI taxonomy): Eukaryota > Viridiplantae > Streptophyta > Magnoliopsida > Solanales > Solanaceae > Petunia > Petunia axillaris. The sequence goes on along the minus strand of JARKNS010000001.1, from coordinate 711,582 downwards.
TTTCCATTGCTTAACATATCTGCTTGTCGTTACCGATTTCGCCAATTCCCTGCTATTGCATTAGTCGTAGAATTGTTTCATTGAGTGTGTTTATTAGTTAACATCGATCACATTAAAACGATTGTCATTATTACTTGGTTCGTGATATTAATTTGATAAAGCCCTTTTCATCAACTGCATCTCTATCATTTTATTCGAATTCGCCATCGACTAGGTCGTATAATCTCGTATATTCATCATCGATAATCTAATTTTATCATAGCTTACTTCGTCGAATCTCGTTGAAATAGCTTATCTGAGATCAAAACTAATCAATTTGATTGTATTCGGAATCGTACAACATCGATTGCTCGTGTTCGTTTAGTTTCTCATCGCACTTAGTGACTGTCGTTTAATCTTGTATTCGGTCTTACTTGTTTTCGAATTGGAATTTAGCATAATTTCATCGGATTCCTCATTTCATTCATTCGAACTTGTTATTTGTACTACATTCGTTTTAACACGAAAACAACCGATTATTTGTTAACGTAAATTGCCTATCAATCAATTAAATTGAGATATAAACGGTCGTCTTAGACTCAACTAAATACAAATTTAATTATAAAACCTGCAAAACATTTTTAGGAAATACAAATGCCACATCAAAGGTTTCCTCCGGGACATGCAACGACATTGCTACTGTATAGAGAAGATCAGTGATGGACCTAGAGAAAGAATGACATGCAGAAATGAAGAATTGTTATAATGCCACATAAAAGCTTCCAACCAAGAAAAAGAACACCAGGGTACATACACAGGAGAACCGACTAAGGCCTAATTAATGGTCAGAGCCGGATTGATGATTTAAATTTGAAGAATTCGATCCTTAACATTTTCATTAATAAACTCATTATCCTTTACAATTACGGGTTCATTAGTAAACTCATTATCCTTTACAATTACGGGTTCAGATCTAATATTTGTTGAAAATGTAATAGGTTTTCATATATTTCAATACTTTATATAGAAAATATGGAGCTTCGATGAACAAGTTAACTTAGAATTATGAGACAAGCAAACCAAAATTCATTTGTAATATTCATTTTCATTCAATAATAACCCTTAGCTTGTTACAATTGAGAGCTCTATTCATCACCCACTGAACAATTTAGTGGGAAGAGTACACATCATCCTATACACCATCATCATAAGGAAAAGAAGTAGAATCTAGCCATTCTTCTCCGGTAATAAACTCCGAGACTGTGAAGTTGGAAGCATCATAATAGTCCATAATGTGATAACCTAACCATTTAACTCTATTATCAGTTCCTGATGCAGGACCAGTATTATCGTACTCTCCGTAGTATAATGTATCCAAGCCTTGATCTCCTGACCATTCCTTCCATCCTTCAGGTTTGATGAAATCGTCTATGTACGATTCAAGATACACTGTTCGAGAATAATTTTTCCATGGTCGTCCTAAGTAGCTATTGATACTACTAGAATTAGAGTATAAATCGTCGGTGGCTAAAATGGAACAATTTTGTATGGAAATACCAGTGTCCTCATCCAGGGAGTCGCGTGATTGAGCCGTTATGACAATGAATTGGCCTGGCATTGGCATCCTTGACACGATGTTGCATCCTTGGAAAACAGCAGCTGCATTTCCAAAGATGTAATCTATTGTCCCATAGATGTCACATTCTCTATAAAATTGTCGAAATGAGTGGACATATAATGTGTCCTGGTATCCACTTATGGTGCACCTGTAGATGGCCGCTAAGTCTGCATTAATTCGAAGTGCAACTGCTTGGTGCTTCTCAGGGCCAGCTGTATTCTCAATTGTAATATCACGTGCCAAGAATCCTTCGCCGGAGACAGCTGAAATCAATCCAATTAGAGGATTATGTTATACATAATACATAGTACATCATTAATGGACATTATTTAGGAATTAATTCCTATCATGGTTGCTGAACTATTGAAAAGTATCTAAAAAAGTCATTTTTCTTTGGTTTGGAACAAAAATATCACTCAACTTATTCAAAATACCTTAAAAAGTCACTCACTAAATTGTGGATTAAAGGTCAACAAAAAATGCTGACGTGGAATTTTATTTTGGTTTTTTTTCAGCATATTTTAGTTCTTTTTATTAAAAGTTAATCCAATAAATATTTTAATTTTCCTTATTTTAAAATAATAAAGTATTTATTTATGAAATACCCACATACTACTTGACCCAAAATGGGTCTTCTTAAGACTACTTTATTTTAGTTATTTTTATTAAAAGTGAATCCAATAAATAACACTAAATTATTTATTTATGAAATACACACATGCTACTTGACCCAAAACAGGTCTTCTTAAGATTATTTGAATGAGTTTTATTGATGTATATTATTTGTGTTCTCAAGTCATGATACAGGTAAAATACAAGATAAATTCTAAATCCTCTTTTACGTAACATTTCAAGAAAAGTTAATATTAAAACTTTTAAACAAACAAAAGCTTGTCTAAATGTCCCACCAAACCTTGGGAACGCCATTGTCAACAAAAAAGATTAACATACTATGCTAAAATAAGTTTTTTACATAATCAACAAAAAATAAATTCAAAAATAATTTTATCTAAATTTTGGTAAGATTTCTTGTCTACTTCTTTTGAACAGCAAGCACATACTCCTTCATGACTTTTCTCTTATATTGTCTTCATTTCTTTGAAGTAGTATGTGGGTATTTCATAAATAAATACTTTGGTATTTTAAAAAAAAAAGAAAATTAAAATATTTATAGGATTAACTTTTAATAAAAAGAACTAAAATATGTTGGAAAAAAAACTAAAATAAAATTCTACGTCAGCATTTTTTGGTGACCTTTAACCCACAATTTAGTAGAATGACTTTTTAAGGTATTTTAGATAAATTGAGTGATATTTTTGTCTCAAATCAAAGAAAAGTGACTTTTTAAAATACTTTCCAATAGTTCAATGACCATTTTAGTAATTAACTCCATTATTTAGCACATGCATTGAGAAAAGGTTGTCAAGTTGCCTAATTGAGTTAAAAATTAAAAACGAGTCGAATGAATAAACGTCCAAATTTCTTTGGGTCAAGATGACAAGTCAGTATGGGCTGAGCAAAGATCATAATCCCACCTAGGTCAAATCTTATGGGCCAATTTGGACCCATAGAGTGTCTAATGGCAACCCGATATACAAACATGCCGCCCGTATTCATGCAAAGTCCGAAAAAGGACCGCATCTAAGACTAATATACTCCTTCCGTCTTAATTTATGTGGCATTATTTTTTTTTGTCCCAAAATAAGTGGCACATTTCTTTATTTAAAGACTATTTAATGCACTATTTTATTTTTGTTGGGCCCTACATACTTTTAAACCTACCAGCAACTTTTTTATTATTCAAATCTTCTCTCTTACTTTTAGAAGGGTAAATTTGATAATTAACAAGGTCAACCTCTATTTTCTTAAAATTGTATCCGATCAAATGGTGCCACATAAATTGGGACTGAGGAGTAATATTATGGCTAAATTTGACATGGATAAAAGAACAAAAAGGTGTTGAACGATGAATTTACTTACCAACAGTGGCAGATCTAAATGTAGTCCAACCATCAGCAACACTTCTGTTACCAGTAATGACAGTGACATCACTCCCATCTCCAAGAAGAACAATGTTGGTCTTCCAACTTGGAATTTCAACATTTTCTTGATAAGTCCCTTCTTTAATATAGATAAAGATTCTGTCATCACTATTATCTGGTGCAAAATTAATGGCTTCAGTTATAGTAGTAAAGTTTCCACTTCCATCAGCTGCCACAAAAATCACTTGATCATTCGGATTATAATCATCATCAGAACTTTGCAATATGCTTCTGTCCTTAAAAGACAAAAGCCGACGGCGCCTATGTCTATTCTCCTGTTTCTTGACAGAGTATTTAGACAGCATTGATAGAGAATTGCTGACATGCTCGTAAGTACTTGTCAAAGAATTAACAAGAGTGGATTTTAATGGACCAGTGGCTGAATTTAAGCCTTCTAAGCAAGTAACTTTGTTAGTCAAAGCTGCACTAAGAAAAGCTTTTGCATCAGCTAATTTCTTGGAGTTATAATTAGTACTACTGATTCCAGACACAGATCTTTTTAACGAAGATATTGTAATTTGATGAAGTTCTTTGCAATCTTGGACAATACCCTTTTGTTTTTCGACAAGGTTTGAGGCTCCAGCTGATGACAATAATGTTGAGAGGTGTCCTGCTCCTGATAATGCTGATTGAAGAGATTGAAGGACAATGTTTAAGATGTTTGGGCTGATGTTAATGGAGATTGATAAATCAAGTGAGTTGAAACAGGATTCTGGATATGGAGTGGAGTTGCACAAAGATCTTAAAGAAGAGACTTGAACAGTGTTATTCAAAGTTGATGAAGATATTGAAGAAGTAGAAGCATAACTTGTTACTATAATGAAATATGTTGAGCACATTATGAGCATGAGAAACTTGGTAGTAATTGTGAAGGAGGCCATGACCTCGTTAGGAATATAGAGAAATGCTCCGAAGGATTTTCACTTCTTATATACTAGTATAGTAGTATACTCTTGCGTGGTAATTTACTTGGTCAAAAAATGATATATAGCTAGACAAAATTTTTTAGAACCATTTGAAATTTGTTAAAGGTAGAATAATATAAAGAATAGAAAGGGACTGGAACTAGACCAATACCTCCACCGATCAAAGCTGTGAAAAGATTTGGCTAAATGCATGATTTCAGAAAGATTTCAACTATTAAGCTATCAAGTTATAAAGAAAAATATTTATAAGTAATGTTTCATAAAATGTTGGATTTATTATAAGATTAATACAAATTTATTTACAACAACATGTAAAAGTGATACTCCTATGATAGTTGATGTTCGGCATTTTATGCTAATATTTTCTTAATATTTCCGCATGTTTGAGCTTGTTATTCGCTCGTTTTATAGTTTATGAATGTGGTTTTGCACTAATTTGATGTCGTGCGTGTGTAGGTTGTTACGCAGTGCTTTGGAGCTTTTAGGAGCGTGATTGAGCAAGGAATGATTGGAAGTTGATTGAGGATTGGATTGAGCACACGAGGGCACGACACGAGGCGAGTTGTGGAGCAAGGAAGAGCGGATTTTGGCCTGGCGCTTTGGGGCACGTGGCGCGCCACTTATAGCGCCCAGTGCCTGGCGCGGTTTCCCACGTGGGGCGCCCCAAAGGCGCTCAACTTTCGACGTCTTCTGGTTGTTGTGGCGCGATTGTGGGGGCGGGGCGCCCGTTATAGCGCCACTGGAGCGGATTTTTACTTCCTATTTCGTCTAGGCTTAGGTCTAACTTATTACCAGGCTTTTGTAAACCTTATAAATACTATTTTACTTAGTTTTTTATATGGGTTCAGACTTTGGAGCAAGTTTTGGAGGAGAGGGGAGGAGCCCTTGATGTCTTCTACACAAGTTCTTTCTCTCTTTCTCTTATTCTTCTCTTTAATTCTATAGTTTGTTCGTTCTAGGGTTAGAGTAAATACATGAAGGTTGATGTTTGAAAGTTGATTTCTATATATTGATTTACCATTACGGATTGTTTATTCTTTCTTGAGCATAATTGTTTGATTATTGAGGCCTGATAATTGAACACTATCTATGGTTTTTAGATTGAACTCGAAAGAGGGAATTTAATTACGTAATAAGAAAGAATAGGGCTTAATTGTGAACCCGGGCATCGGGAACCAATTTGTGAGTAGGATAGACATATACTTGCTCGCCTAGTTTAACTAATCACAGAATTCGTTAATGCGTGCACGTGATTCAACTCATAGACATATAGGGATTGGAGTAGCTTGCATAGACCATGAAGAATCGAAAGGTTTTCATGGGTACATTTAACCTGTAGTTAGCAATCTAGGAAATCAAGAAGTAGAATCAACTGGAAAACTCAACTGGATTGTTCGTAACTCTGACCCGGGACCGTCATCTTTTATTGATAACAACTTAGAATTTGCTCTGTTACTTGATCTCAATTAGTACTTGTTTTAATTACTGTATTTAGTTAGTAAAATCTCTATAAAAAAAAAGATCCCGTAATAGTTTGTTTAGAAATTATTTGTTAAGTATTAGTCTGCATAGTCCTCGTGGGAACGATACTCAATTTATCACTTTATTATTTGTCGACCACGTATACTTGCGTGTGCGTTGGGAGCAACAATAGTATACAAATTTTTAACAATGTTAGGTGTGTATAAGTTTATTTCAAAACAGGGTGCTTGGATTTGGAAATGAACAGAACATTACAATTTGAAAGAAAGAGGGATTATTTTTGGGGTAATGGTCCTTTTGGATACATGCTGAGAATCTTTCTTGTCGAGAAGATTGAAGAATTATTTTTATCTTCTTGCGGTTTTTGGGAAGTAGTCAAGGTGCAGATAATGGTATAATTGTTTAAAATTTCTGAGAGAATTACTGTTTTCACATGTGATTCAAGTCGCATACGCGAAAAAGTTGAAAAGTGTGTCTGTATTTTTTGGAGGTTAAAAGATGGCGGATGCTACTCTTCTTTTTAATTTTCCTGTTCTGATCTTTATCAATTTTGCTATTATATTGATGGATATGAGAAATAAGAATCTAAAAAGAAAAGATAAACGTAGAGAATGGAGCTTAAATTTATTAAGTAGAGAGGGCTTGTACCAACTAAGGAATATGGTAAGAGGGATGAGGCACATCCACTTTTAGAAGTTACTACCAATTCAAACGTTTGAATATAATTTTTTTTTTTTTTTTGTATGGAACGATTTTTCTTTTTAATGAATCTTACCTCGTATGAATCCAAATTAGTGGAGGTGAAAGTCAGATCACCAGACATTGGTGGTAAACTAAAGAGGACTTGTATGGTGATCATAAATATTGATATTATTACTGAATTATTTTTGTTTTTTAAGATTTTGTCGTTGATTTAAACATGTCTCTGGACAACCAACACCTACATCCACGGAAACACAGATAAAAATAACTATGCAGCAAACCGTTTTGGTGTTGAGATAAAGTTCCATCTGCCAACGGTCGGCCACGGCTATGATCAGTTAATTTTCTCTCTTGTTTTTATAAAATAAAATATGAGAGGAACAAAGATTCCATCCAACTTGCTGTTCACATGAAGTTGTCAAGAAGCATTAACAGTAAAGTACAATATCGACGGAATTGGCTATTTTATTCTCTATAACAATTTAAATAGATAATGTATATATCATTGGTTTACAGAATATTGCTAGTAGATAGCAACTTAGGCATCAGTCAATGTCACGGAGATCCTTTGAGAATTTAAATAGAAATTGAAGGGAAACCAAAGAGCTTAGTAAAAGCACTTTCACGTGAATTGTTGCAAGGGTTTTTTCCTATACAGTCACCTTTTTTTTTTTATCTGATTCAATTCAATGGATAACGCTCTTTTCTGGGAGCCAATTCCAAGTTGCAACTTACAAGTTGCCTCATTCGTATGGATAATCAAACATAGAACATCATTTTATTAGATGATAGAAACTACAAAAAGACTATTTCGAATCCTAAAAGTTGAAAATATTTTTAAGCTATGTAATCAACACATTTTTGTTTAGATTTAAGAATTCAGTATTGTGTTGGCCTAAATCAGGATAAGACAACAAATCGAATTTGTATTGGGTTTAACTGGTAATTTGCTTGTATCAAAGTGTGCTATTTGGCTATTTCACTTATATTTTTAGGGTATTTTCACCATGTTATGATAGTATGTCTAAGATGTTATAAGCAAAATTGTTAATATTTGGTGCTAATTGAGTTGTTTGGTGTTGTAGGACTTGAACATGGTGAATTGAGCGGAAAAAGTACTATTTTTGGAGTTACAAATGAAGATGTTGAAGAGTTCAAGTAATCCGTGTGCCACGCGAGTGACAAGGGAAGAAATAGAGTCTTTGCTTAAGAATTGATTAAAAATTTCAGCGTATTTAGGCCAAATACGCGAGCACCACGCGAGCTGAATTGCCTGCAGAAATCTGGTCCGCGTGGCACGCGGGTGCCACGCGCAGTACAAGGCTGATAGGCGAAAAAATAAGGCTATTTTAGTACTTTTGCTCAGTTTATTACAGGGTATAAAAGCTTCTTTTGCCTCCATTATGAGAGATACACTGGAGAAGAAGCAAAAATGAGGCTAGAGCTTTGGAGACTTCAAGAACACGAGTTTTTCTAAATTCTTCCCTACTTTTTGTAATTTATTCATTCATGAATTATTTTGATAAGACTATCATGAACATGAGTGGCTAATTCACCCATTCTAGGGTTGATTGAACCACTCCAATACTTATGTGTTATGAATATTTGTTTTGATGAATGAAACTTGTGAATTCTTCCTATCTAGGTGTTTATATTTTGATTGCTATTTATTGGAAGGGCCGCCAATTGATTATTCCCATTATTCGTGTGTGTCTAGGGATAGATTCACAGGTTTGGGTTAAACACTTAGCAATATTTCAATCTAAAACCAAGGTATTACTTAGATTGTCAATAAGGTGATATGTGACCATTGACCCTGATTGTGGACAATACTTGTAGTCTTATCTATCTTCATTAGTTAATTGGAAAACTAGTTAGTGAAAGTTACAGTTATTACACGAAAGTGAATAGTTGTGAATTTGGAGCAAGTGTTCAATAGGAAGAACCAAGTTGAATTCGTTAAATCATTATTCTAATACATAGGTAGGAGTTGGGTAGATCAATCCTAGGCTTTACATCTTTGAATCAATTTTATTCCCTATTAATTGTTGTTTACTATATTATTAATTTTTATTACTTAGTTGTTACTACACAATCAACCTTAAATCAAACACCCTTAGAAGTTAATTGATAGGTAAATTAGTTAGAAAAACAACTAGATTTCGAGTGTTCCCTGTGGGATTCGACCTCGGGACTTTAAGTACCGAGCTATATTTGCTGCGACCGCTTAGTCCCTTTTATAGGGCACCTTTTATAGGGCATAGTTGGGCGTGATCAAATTTTGGCGCCGTTGCCGGGGAACACGGTGTTATTTTAGTTGTTAAAATAACTAGTTTTATTTCTCAATTGACTTCACTTTTGTCATCTTGAGTTAACTCTTTGGAATTTGTGTGTTTCAGGTGTATGCGTAAAACAAGATCTCAGTCTGCAGAGTTGAAACCGTTTGACCTAGAGATTGAGAGAACATTCCACGCCTTAAAAAGGGCGAATATTATTGGCAATACACTTCGAAAATCAGAAACCAAAGATATTGAGATGGCTAAAGATTTGGCACTTAATGCTTTTGCTCAGCCTGTGGCTGGAAACTTGGCTTCTGCTATTCGGCTTCCGAAATTTGAAGTTGAAAGTTTTTACATCACCCAAACTATGGTCAGTCTGTTGTCCAATGCTGGACTTTTTGCGGGTAAATTGACTGATGATCCTCAAAAGCATTTGAAAAAGTTCATGAGGGTGTGTGAAACTCAGAAGCATGCTCGAGTTCCGGCTGAGGTCGTGCGATTGATGTTATTCCCATTTTCTTTGACGGATGATGCTAGTGACAGGTTTGATTCTTTGCCAGTCAATTCTATCACTTCGTGGGATGAGTTGGTGATCAAGTTCATGAAGAAATTTTTCCCACCAAACAAAACTGCGAAGTTGGTTGATGAAATACTCATGTTCAGGCAGACCCCGCTCGAGACTCTGCCAGAAGCTTGGGAGAGGTTCAAGAGCTGCTTGCGAAAGTGTCCCCATCATGGAATTCCTGATCAGATGTTGGGACAAAGAATTTACATGGGCATGAGTGATCAAATCAAGGGAAATTTAGATGCAGCTGCTGGAGGAGCATTCTTGAGTAAAACATTTACTGAAGCAAAAGCTCTCCTCGATACCATGGCTCAAAATTCAGGCTGGTTGACTAGATGCATCTGCTGGTTCAGGCCCAAAGGTTTTGGCTGCTGGAATTGATAATGGGGTTGAAGAGCAAATGTCAAGGCTGCAGACTACGCTGGATGTGGCTTTGAAACAATTTAATGAAAACATTCTGAAACCCGTTAACCAAGTGGACACACCTGATCCTGGTAATTTTGCTGACTCTGATTTATTGGGTTATACTGAAGATGCCAATTTTCTGAATTATGGGCAGAGGCAGCAATACAATCAGCAGGCTCCAGTTAGACAGGCACAACAACCAGCTCCATACAACACTGCCAGACAGCAGGGACAACAAGTTCCTTACTAAAGACAAGCAGCTTATAATAACCAGCAGGTAGTATTACCTACACAGCAAGCTAATGATATAGCTGACATTAAGAGTATGGTGCAGTCCATGGTGGGAGTACACAAGAAGCTGCAAGATCAAGTTACAGCCCATGACACTGCCATTAAGGGAATAGAGACACAGTTGGGACAACTAGCCATTGCTCTGAACAATAGACCTCAGGGTACCTTGCCAGGAGACACAAAGGTAAATCCAAAGGACGCAAATCCTAACCAAGTGATGGCTGTCAGCTTGAGGAATGGTAGAGATTTAGACAAAGAGCAAGAATTGGCTAAGGAAGAGGTGCCCAGTGTGCCAAAAGCTAACCCTGTGGATGTTCCAGCTGAAGTTGGTGACAAGGATGAAGATGAAAAAGAGATTACACCTGAACCTGTGATTAAGCCAACTGAAAAGGTAAATGAAGAGGTAAGTGTAAAGCGTAAGACCCCACCTCCCCCTTACTCCCAAAGGCTCGTAAAACAGCAAAAAGAGAGCCAGTACAAGAAATTCATTGATATGATTAAACAATTACATGTTAACATTCCTTTACTTGAAGCAATTAGAGATGTACCTGGTTATGCTAAAATGCTGAAAGATCTTTTGTCTAGAAAGTTTGATTTTCAAGATTTGGCTACGGTCACTCTGACTCACACTTGCAGTGCTGTGGTGACTAAGCCTGTGGCGCAAAAGCTGGCAGACCCAGGTAGTTTTACTATACCTTGCACGATTGGTAAGCATATTTTTGCTAGAGCCTTACTTGATTTAGGAGCTAGTATAAATTTGATGCCTCTATCTATCTATAAAAGCTTGGTATTGGCAAAGCTAGACCCACCTCTATGAGTCTTCAGCTAGCTGATAGGAGTGTTAAGAGACCTGCAGGGATTTTAGATGACGTTCTAGTGCAAGTAGATAAATTTGTGTTCCCTGCAGACTTTGTAATTCTTGATTGTGCAGTTGATGAGGATACCCCTATCATTTTAGGGAGGCCTTTCCTTGCTACAGGGAAGGCTATTATAGATTGTGAGGCCGGTGAGATGAAGACGAGGTTAAATGACGAGGAGGTGACCTTTAGTGTTCAAAAATCTATGAGGAGACCTAGTGAAATTGCTAATTGTTCCATGGCTAATGTCTTAGAGGTAGACGAATTTGAGGATGATGAGTCTTACTATCCTACTGACCCACTAGAAGCTTGTATTATGAATATTGACATCCCTGATGGCGAGGAATGGGATGAGACTATATTGGCCTTAGAAGGGCGCGGGTTTTGGCATAGAGAACCACGATTTTAGTCACTTGATTTGGCTAATAGGATAGCGCCACCCGCAAAACCATCTATAGAGGAGCCCCCTCAGTTGTAGAAAGGTTAATGCATGTTTTGAAAGAGTGCAAGCAGGCGATTGAATGGACTATTGCTGACATCAAGGGAATAAGCCCAGCTTTTTGCATGCACAAGATCCTGTTGGAGGAGGGTGCTAAACCTTCAATAGAGCATCAAAGAAGGCTAGTCCCGAACATGAAAGAGGTAGTCAAGAAGGAAATAATAAAGTGGCTTGATGCAGGTATTATCTTTGCAATTTCTGATAGTCAATGGGTAAGTCCAGTCCAGTGTGTGCCAAAGAAAGGTGGGATGACTGTGGTTAAAAATGAGAACAATGATCTAATCCCCACTAGAACTGTAACTGGCTGGCGAATTTGTATGGATTATAGGAAGTTGAATAAAGCTACTAGGAAAGATCACTTCCCCCTTCCCTTTATTGATCAGATGCTTGACAGATTGGCAGGAGGTCCTATTTTTGCTTTTTAGATGGTTACTCGGGGTATAACCAAATTCACATTGCCCCTGAGGACCAAGAGAAAACTACCTTCACATGTCCCTATGGCACCTTTGCTTTTCGAAGGATGCCCTTTGGTCTATGTAATGCGCCTGCCACCTTCCAAAGGTGTATGATGGCTATCTTTACGGACATGGTAGAGGATATTATGGAAGTATTTATGGATGACTTTTCTGTGGTAGGTAACTCTTTTGATGAATGTCTGACTAATCTCGAGAGAGTGTTGAAAAGGTGTATTGAAACTAATCTTGTGCTTAACTGGAAGAAGTGCCATTTTATGGTACAAGAGGGGATAGTCTTAGGGCACCAAGTGTCAAGTAGAGGGATTGAGGTTGATAAAGCCAAAGTGGAGGTAATTAAGGAGTTACTTGAACCCACCTCGGTGAGGGCGATTCGTAGCTTTTTAGGCCATGCTGGCTTCTATAGGAGGTTCATTAAGGACTTCTCTAAAATTTCTCATCCCTTGTGTAAATTGCTTGAAAGGATCACCCCTTTGTTTTTTCTGATGAGTGCAGGTTAGCCTTCAAGGAGCTAAAGGAGAGGTTGTTGTCAGCACCGATCATTGTAGCACCTAATTGGGAGGACCCCTTTGAGTTGATGTGTGACGCAAGTGACTATGCTGTGGGTGCCGTGCTTGGGCAAAGAAAAGATAAAATAATGCACCCCGTCTACTATGCCAGTCGCACACTGAATGGAGCACAATTGATTACACCACTACTGAGAAGGAGATGCTAGCTGTAGTATTCGCCTTTGACAAGTTCAGTTCTTACCTACTTGGTTCGAAGGTGGTGGTGTATACAGACCATGGTGCAATCCGGTACTTGGTGGAGAAAAAGGACTCTAAGCCCCGTTTGATACGGTGGGTGTTGCTGCTACAAGAGTTTGATCTGGAGATCCGTGATCGTAAAGGTACTGAGAACCAGGTTGCAGACCATTTGTCTAGACTTGAAGGAGCTGAGAAGCGAGTTGAGGAAGGTGAGATTTGGGAAAATTTTCCAGATGAACAATTGTTGGCCACTACATTAGAAGAAATTCCATGGTACGCTGATATTGCAAATTATTTGGTAAGTGAAATAATTCCTCATGATTTTGACTCGGCGACAAAAGAAAAGGTTCTTGCATGAATGTAGATCTTATTTTTGGGATGAACCTTATTTGTTTAAAATATGTGTTGATAACATGATCCGGAGATGTGTCTCCGAGATACAGCAATCTTCCATTTTGCAGGCATGTCATTCTTCACCTAATGGAGGACATTTTGGAGGGACCCGAATAGCTGCTAAGGTATTGGAAGCGGGCTTCTTTTGGCCTACTTTGTACAAGGATGTTAACATTTGGGTCCGGGCTTGTGATGAGTGCCAGAGGACTGGCAATATCTCTCGTCGTCATGAGATGCCTATGAAACCAATCTTGGAGGTTGAGGTATTTGACGTGTGGGGGATAGATTTCATGGGTCCATTTGTTAGCTCCTATGGGAACAAGTACATACTTGTAGCAGTAGATTACGTTTCCAAGTAGGTCGAGGCTGTTGCTCTCCCCACTAATGATGCTAAGGGAGTTACTCAGTTCCTTAAAAGGAACATCTTCTCTAGATTTGGTACTCATCGGGCTATCATTAGTGATGGAGGAAGTCATTTTTGCAACCAAGTGTTCAAGAGGTTACTGGAAAAATATGGTGTTCATCATAAAGTTACCACACCTTACCACCCGCAGACCAGCGGACAAGTTGAGGTCTCAAATAGGGAGATTAAAAGTGTGCTTCAAAAGACTGTAAATGCTACCAGGAATGATTGGGTAAGGAAGCTGGATGACGCCTTATGGGCTTATAGGACTGCTTACAAGACACCTATAGGGATGACTCCCTACAAGATGGTGTTCGGGAAGGCATGTCACTTGCCTATAGAGTTAGAGCATAGAGCTTTGTGGGCTCTTAGGAGAGTAAATTTGAATTATGACTCTGCAGCTTCTGGCAGGATCAATGAGCTGCATGAACTTGAGGAGAGACGCTTTAACGCTTATGAGAGTGCGAGACTGTACAAGGAGAGGATAAAAAACTTGCATGACAAAAGGATAATAGATAGGAGCTTTGAGCCGGGTGAACAGGTATTGCTTTATAATTCTAGACTTCGTTTGTTCCCTGGTAAGCTTAAGTCGAGGTGGTCGGGACCGTTTAAAGTCGTGCAAGTGGCACCTCATGCAGCTGTGGAAGTAGAGACTGAGGATGGTTCAAGACGATTTAAGACAAATGGGCAAAGGTTGAAAAGTTACTATGGAATGGAAGAAGAGGTCAAGGTGATCTCTGTCTGGTACTTTTACGATTGATTAAAGCTTGCATAATGTCGTGCCACGACTTTAAATAAAGCGCTTCTCGGGAGGCAACCCGTGTTTGTAATTGTAAACAAAAGAAAAGAAAATAAAATAAAATAAAAAAATGCAAAAAGAGTCGTGCCACGACATTAAATAAGGCGCTGCGTGGGAGGCAACCCATGATTTTAGTTAATATTTATTGTTTTACTAATTTTTAGTTAATTGTAGGGTATTAATGTTTGATCGAGTTTTGTAGGATTCATTGACAGATGTAAAGTTTTTTGGAACATGCGAAGGTGATTCAAGATGAGCAAGCTGAATAATGGCATGGAACGAGGTAAGTAATTGGGAAAATCTCGTGGCACGCTAGTACCACGCGGGATATTTAGCCTGAGGAGCATTTAAGTCTCGTGCCACGAGACTAGCACGAGCAATTCTTGTGCCAGAGCAAAAAAAATTCAGCGCATGGAGGCTCACAAACGAGGCCACCACGCGGGTTGTAAAAGGCCAGGGAAGTAATTTTAATTAAAAAAAAAATAATAATAATAACAACACAGATATAAAGAAAACCAATTACTGAACAAATTAGGACATCATATAAATACGTTTAACAAGTCAACCTCCCTTCCCTCCTTCAGTTTAAACTGCATCGTCCCCTTCCCCATAATCCTTTCCCCGTCAGCCCATCCACCACAGGAGCAGCTGCCGCTGCAGGCAGCCACCATCGCCAACCTCCAACGATCAGGTAAGCTCTGTCTCTCCTCCCTTCACTTTTTCTTCTTTTCTCTCTCTCTTCAACCCTAATTCCAATACCACAACCATCCCGTTACCCCCCCCCCCAGTTCCCTCCCAGTTCCCGTCATCCCCTCCCCCCTGTAGCGTCAACCCCACCCCGTTCCAGTCAACACCTTCCCCCAGTTCGCGTCACCCCCAACCCGTTCCAGTTCCATCCCGTTCCAGTCATCCCCTCCCCCCTATGGCATCAGCCCCACCCCGTTCAGTCACCCTAACCCCATCCCGTTACCCCCCTCAGCCTTAATACATCACCTCTGATTAGTATAGAGTTCTATGGATTGTAATCACCTAATTTTGGCAACATTACCAAAATTTACCAAGATATTTGATATTTGACATATTCATGATGGTCATCATTTTTCTTGTAATATATCTGTGAATGTTGTCATTTAATTGCTTAGTTTAAATTAGTTTGATTTTATTTGTTAATTAAGCAGGCCTATAATAGCCAATTAGTGTTGCTCAACCCAATTCCTTAGCCCAATCAGATTTTGACCCGGTCCAAAGAAGGCTTAATCTTATCCGTTGGATCACTTTTAATCCAAGGGTCCTCCTCACCCATCCCTTTCAAATATATAACCTTATTTTTCTTCATTTCACTACACACACACCTGAGTCCTATGTGACTAATGAAACTCTGCCCATTTTCCCACTGCCGCGCCGGAAATCGCCTTCCACCGGCCGGCCACCGCGCTGCCGCCGCCGGCCACCACCTCCGGTGGCCGGAAAAATACAAAATGTATATCAATCCAAAGATCTCGACCCCCCCATTCCATTTCTCAACTCCGTTTCTTCAAAATCATAGCGGATTTTCGTAGATCGACAGTCAAAGGTGCGGTCAAACACAAAATCCGGCCACTGTATAATTTTTCCGGTGAGTTTCTTGTTCTTTTCTCTTCCTTTTGCTCCTCCCTACCTCCCTTGTACCCCATCTCCCAAAAACCCCATTCCCTTTGCCCGTTTCCCTTTTTTTTCCCTTTTCCCGTTTCCGTTCTTCTTCTTATTTTTTTTCGTTTTTCCTTTTCTTGTCATGGTGTCGCTGCTGCTACTGTTTTTATGATGCCGAGGGTGATGATGGTGAGGGCAGGGCTGTTTCAGTTTTGAAACGAGGTTGGGTGTGTGACTTTGTCAAGGCTGTGAGGCGAGGTTGATTTTAATGTTATTTCAACTAAAAAAAACTGGTGAGATGGCTTGGGAAGCAGTTGGAGTCGAGGTGGCGTAATAGGGTGTGATACGGTGAAGCTGGCAGCGGTTCGATGACGACAGTGGCGAGGCAACAGATGTGATAGTGTGGTAGTTGATCCGGGTGGCGTGACCTGAATGCGGCGATGTTACAATGGTGGTGGTGGCAGTATTTGGATCACGGGTTAGGAGACGGAATCTCTTTTCTTTCTTCTCTTGTTAGTTTAATTTCTTTGTTCAAATTAGTTTTAGCATGAAAAACTCTAAAAAAAGAAGTATCATCTTGTATATGTTGCTCCTGTTATTAATATATATGCCGGTCTTTGAAATTTCTTGAAAATTGGTATATGTATGTCTTGTTTAGTTTGCTTGCTGTCAAGCTGTTCGATTACTTGAGGTCAAACATTCACCTGATGCCTTTTGTCTAACCAATGTTGTTACTATGTGTGTGTGTGGTTATGCATGTTATGCTTACTGTTAATAGGAAATTATTTTTGGGTTAAGTTCTAACGTTGTCTTGTGGAAAGGTTGAGTTTAGCATGTGTTTGCATTCATAATGCTAGTGTGCAAGATCAGTCTAATGTAACGTTGTAGAGATGTTCAAGTTCTGTTACTCAATGTGTGGTGACTGAGGTTCTTAAGCATTTAGTTAGGTTTGTCTTTTTTTAATAATTCAGCACTTGTTTGGTATGAAAATGCTTTAGCTTGCTCATTCATCCTATAATGGTAAGTGATTTTTTTGGTATGTAAGCATGTTTGTTTCTTTGCTTGCCTATAGTCCAAGTTTAATCATAAATTTTTGTGAGTTTGTTACTCTTTTAATTAGTGTAGTAGTGGTTTAAAAGTCTTTTAGGAGGTCTTAAGTCCATAGTTTCAGATTTCCCTCTGGTCTCTAGGTGAGATTTGAAAGAGTCAAAGAGTAGGACAAAAGCTTTGCCCAAATATAGCATATTTCAGCTTTTGCTTTTTAGGTAGGTGAAAACTTAGCATGAAAATGGCAAAATCCTATCTTTTGCATTAATGAATCTTGGTTTTTTCAACCAGCTGTTTTCCCCCTAGTTTTCACCTATTTTTCCCCCTTATTTACTTTCATCTCTCTCTTATATATACAAGCATTTACTACAAGCATTGAATACACACATTAACTCTCTCAACTACCTCAAAAGAACAATATTTTCAGATCTGAAAATACAAGGAATAGAAAAACTTTAAAAAAAAAGAAAGAAAGAAAGAAGGCAGTAAAAGAGCAAAAAAAAAAAAAAATAGCAAGAAAGGAAGGGTTTTGAGTCTAGGTTATTATTTCAAAAGGTTGTCATTTGTGGCTGTTTGTTGCTTTGGAGTGGTAAAGTTGTTGGGCTTGTTGGTGGGAGTTTGCTTGGTTTGAATCTTTGCAAAGACTTTTTGAAAAAAGTTGCTTCACTAGGTATTTATTTTCTACCTTTTTTTTTTTTTAGTACACATGAATGGTATATGCTATGTTTAGGATTCAATATGTTAGAAAAATTGATATATAAATGTGATACTTTTAAGAGATATGTTTGTTTCCTTTGTTTCGTTTTATGTACTTGATTTAATTGCCTTTGGATTTTATAGTCTTAGAACTCATAGGCTAAATTAAAATTATAGGTGCAAAAAAGGATTTGTAAGGAAAAAACTGAAAATTGAAAACAAAAAAAAAAAAAGAAAAACGTACAGAAACTTATTTCTTTTGAATGAAGTTTGCAGAAATAGGCAATTTTAACCAAGGATTAGGAAAATGAGCTAAATCAGGATATTTTCGCAAGATCATAAAATAATGGACAACAATGTAAATTCTAAAAGTGCAGTAAACAAGTGCAGAAATTTAATTTTTAAATCTGGCTAAACTTGAAAGAAATATGCAAAATAGGACATAAATGCAATTCTGTCAACGTGAGTGAGAATCTGAAAAAATAAAAATGGGCCTCATATTTTTTGCAAATCTGGCCTTTTTTTTTTAGCTCCAGCCTTTAAGTTTAAAGCTACAATAAAGTAAGTGGACCAAAGATTTTGCGAATCTAGCTCGATTAATTTCAGTCTTTTGATGTTAAGCCCCAATAGTGTTTAATGTAAATTTAGTAAGTTTCTTGATTCAATTTGAATTGCGCTTTTTTTTGTAAATATTAAATTAAGCCACATTTAATCAACAACGTCGGAAGCAAATGCGATACATGTAAGAATCCGTAAAATAGACCAATCCTCTGTGAGGTTGGAAATGCGTAATATATTTTAGCTATTATGAGTTAAAGTGTTAATCCGTCCGATCTTCCGTGAAGTTGGATAAGAATAACATTTTAAATTTTTCTAAATTAAAGTTTAAACTCAAACGGCAAAAATAATACAACCATATCTAATAAAAATTAAAATTACGACAATAAAGCAACTGTGCTCGGCACAGGACTCGAGGGTGCCTAATACCTTCCCGAGAGTCAACTGAGAACCTTACCCGAGTCTCTAAACGCAGACCATTAGACGAGTCAGAGGTGTTCCAAGGTACCTTTGGTGACTTGGCACACCTTAAACTTGTCAAGTGGCGACTCCGAGTTCTCTAAATAATTTCGTACCTTCTTGAAACACCAGTCACGAGCCTTTAAATAATAAACAACTCGTTAATTAATTTTTAGGGCGTGACAGCTTGGCGACTCCGCTGGGGAGATTAGTGAAAACTAGAATCTCCGGCTTCGATAAATTGTCGCATGTTTTAATTTATTAAATATTTGGTTGTTATATTTTATTGCCGTTATCGCCTGAAAAGTTGAATGTTACTGCTTTGATATTGTTGAACTGTATATATATAAACTGTCTTCCTCCGAAACCCTCTGAGTCTCTGAAACACACACACACGTGCACTTACCAGATTGCTTGTGGCATCTGCGACTTTCTTACTAAATTGCCCATGATTTAGGAGGAAGGCGTGACGGGATTTTAGGCCGGACACACTGTCTCCGGATGGCCCTGATGCGCTTTCCGCCCGGTTTGTCCACCGGGTTTTCAGCCAGTCTAGACACTGAGTCAGTTGTGTCACCTAGAGTTAAACCTTTAGGCCCAATTATCTGCATCATATCCGACTTAATGAGGTGCGATACACCGGTATTGCACTTGTCTAGGTTGACTACCTTTTGTCTAAACGGGACCCACTTCCCGGGAAAGATTTGTCTAAAAGGCATTCTATGTGTTGCATGCGACTAGGAAAGGTTGTTATGCTGACCAAATTGGAGAGAGATGGATTTCAAAAGAAAAAAAGAGAGAAAAAGAAAGAAAAAAAAAAATGAAAAGGAAAAGTGAGGAAGCAGGGTGAATTTTATGTTTTAAATGTAAATGTTTTGTTATTATAAAATTGAGTCATACTTGCTGTAATGGCAAATTTTTTGTAAAAAATGCCAGTGTTGGCCGTCTTTTGTATATGTTAGTTTGGTGTCGTTGTAATGACGAAAATTTTACAAAAGAAAAAAAAACATACTTAGTAGTTGGAAAGTCAAAAAATTTTGGTGTCAGTTTTCACGTCGTTATAATGGCGAATTTATAAAAGGCTCGTATATCGACGTTGGAAGTTTTTGGATCCAGTTTTTCACGCCGTTATGCTGGCGAATTTTTTGCAAAAAAAAAAAAAAAAATACTGTAGTGTCATCACTGGAATGAATTTTTTTGTTTTGATGTCAATGTGGCGTCGTTGTAACGTCGAATTTTTCTTTTATAAATTACATCTAAATACCAATGTTGGTAATTTCTTGGGATCAGTCCTGATGCCGTTATGATGGCAAAATTTTTTCGATTCTCTTAGGGTCAACTTTACGTCATTACAATGACAAAAGTTTTGTTAAAAATTGGAGTTTCGAATTAGCAGTTTAGGCATCTGTTTTGCTCTGTCGGTCAGTTGTTTTAAGTTGTTCTCAGGCTTTCAAACATTTGACACATTTTTTTTATTAGGAACAATGGCTGCATCATCTTCTAGGACAGTCAAGAGAAAATACCCTGCTGATGCCACTCCACCCTCTATTATGATGACTGATGGCCCACCCAAATCGGATAAATCTCTGAAGTCTTAGTGGGACGCAATGAGTAATATGCAGAAAGATATAGTCCGGGAAAAGATTGGTTTTCTGACTGACCTTGTGACTAAACCTATTGTCCCGCGTCGAGACTTGGTCAGTGCACTAGTTGGGTTTTGGAATCCAAATCAAAATACCTTCTGTTTCAAGGGGTTTGAGATGACGCCGACCCTCGAGGAGATAGCTGGGCTTCTTAAGCTGGATTTTGAGAAAAAGAATATGATTGCTCCAAGGAAGGTTAATGAGCGGGAATTTGTCAGTAATATCAAGGTACGAACAGACCTCTCGATCGCTAGTGTTCGCCAAGGCTGGATTTCATTTGATTACCTGTATGATCGTTTTGGGGCCGATAATGGTTTTAAGAAGTATGGATTTGAGTTCCATGACAAGCTGAAATATGGAGATTGGGTGCTACTTTGCCCTAAGGTCTTCGTGTTCGCTTTGCTAGGATTGTTGGTTTTTCCACTGCCAGATAGAGCGATATCTATTAAGGTCAGTTGGATAATGGCAGCTTTATATGGTGGAGCACCAGACGCCACTATCATCCCGACGATTCTGGGTAGCATATTTCATGCTTTGACTGGATGCCACAAGGGAGAAAGCGGTTTCTTTGAGGGGTGTAACCTTCTATTGCAGGTCTGGTTCTTGGAGCATGTACGCCCTTGCCCACCTCGTGATATTCTTAGGTACTGTGACATCGATTATCTTGAATACCATCTCGAACACATCGAGAAGTATAAATTCCCAGAAAATGAGCCAGATTGGAGGTCTTTCTTGAACACTCTCACGCCGGACAAGATTTTGTGGCAGTGTAGCTGGTTTCCTAAGAGGGAGGTTGTACACAGATGTGTGGACCGTCCTTTTCTCGTTTTGATGGGTTTGACAGCATCCCAGCCTTATGTTCCTCTGCGCGTACTTAGGCAGTTGGGTCGAAAGCAGGAGATCCCAATAGTTGAGGACATGAGTGCATATGTCTCAGACTATCCTCTCAACCCAGCTACTCTTAGAGGTGAGATCTTGCGCTTGTGGGATACCAGGAGGCGCCTCGCAGAAAGCACACAGGTTCAGGATGGACTTAAGGGGGAGGTCGTTGGGGAGTACAAGTTTTGGTATTACCACCAGCCCATACCTAGAGAGATGCCCGCGAGGTCGAGAGCAGGCATGGTCGACACTGAGGCCAGGCTGGATATGTAAGTTCAACTTGCTAGGCATGAGATTGGGAAGAATACTGCGCTACCATACAAAGCTTAATTGCAGAGAGGGATGCCGCCAGAGCTGCTCAGTCAGAGAGTGAGGGTTTCGCGCATCAACACCTAGACACAGTCAGACGACTCCGTGTCATGCACTCACAGGCATTGACAGAGCGGGATGCCGACAGGGTAGCTTTGTTGGAAAGCAGGAGAAGGGAGGATTATCATCGCCAGGATGCCATAGATTCTCGAGCTCAACTTGACGGGGCACTAGAGCAGGGTGAGCAGCTCAGAAGGCTAGCACAAGACCGACTTCGAGATATACAGGCTGCAGGACAGACCATCAGTGTAGCTTATCGGCAGGTTTATGACTCTGCTACATATGTTGCACGGTCCATCAATGAGTATAGGAGGATTCCCGCGGAAGACATACTCCCACATGTGCTTCCCTTCGTCACTAGAGTTGCAGCAGATTTGAATAGATTGCGTCGTACCTTTGCAGAAGGCCCGCCAGTAGATCCTGAGGAGCCATCTGAGTTCGACCCAGAAGAGCCAGCTGACTTTGTGCCCCAGTCACCTTAGTAGACACATCAGGCCAAGATGATGCAGATTGTTGTTTTTTGTCATTTATTTTACATCTTGGCATTTGTTGTACTTTATGTCGCTTCTGAATTTGGCATATTGTAATTTATCTTCACCTTTTTAAGTCATTTGTACGTTCCTTTTGGTCGTGCTCCGGAAGCACCGTATGTACTCTTTCTTTTAAAGTAATGAAAATATTTTGTTGTGTCAATTCATTTCACCCTCTAGCCTCACTTGAAAAAATATACGAAAAAAAAGAAAGAAAAAGAAAAAAAATGGGGAAAAAGAGAAGAAGAAGAAGTCAAACAATACACTTGGGGATCTAATCTAAACCAATTTGGGATGACGCATAACGACCTTAAGCATTGTTTAGGCCGACAAGCAAATTCATGTTCCATGATATCTTGTTGCACTAACGTGTTTTGATTTGCATTAGAGCTTGAGCAACTGCCGTGCTGGCCCCACATTCCTATTCCACCAGAATCAAGGGACCACTGCCTGTTCCAGAAGCGGTTGAAGCATCTCTTCAGGAAAACACTCCAGCAACGATGGCCGAAGAAACTGAGAACACTGAGCTGGTTCGCTTGGCTGAACAACAGGCTAAGATGGCCGAGGATTTCACGGCCATGAAAGATATGATGATGCAGCTGGTCCGCAACTTGGCAGCAGTTCAGGCACCTCCTGTTCCACCAGGCACTGCTGGTTTCATGGCGAATACTCAGCCACCAGGGCAAGGGCAATCTACAATGGTAGAAGACCCCTGTTATCCTCCAGGGTTCGGTCCACATCCAGAAACTGACAACGTAGCTGGGCCTTCTACTGTACAACCAGGGGCACAATTCCCACAGCATGGACCACATGGCCAAGCCCAAGTTCCTGCCACAGCATTCACCGTTCCTGCAGGACACACTTTGCAAAGGTCAAACAGTGACCCACAGTTAAGGGCTCGTGATCAACAATTCGACCAAACTCGGGATAATGTACTCCGCCCCACTGAGTCGTATGATCATGGACACCACCCGGAATCACATGCTGATGTCGAAAGATTGGGGAAGACAGAAGAGGCTGACTTTGCTCGGAAATTGAAAAGCTTGGAGCAAACTGTGAAAAACATCCAAGGGCAAGGGGGTAAAGCAAGTATTTCATACAAAGACATGTGCTTATTCCCTCATGTGCCATTGCCTGAGGGTTTTGTTGTGCCCAAATTCGATCCGTACACTGGACAAAGTGATCCAAGGATCCATGTGAAGATATACCTCAACAAAATAAGGGGTATCGAGAAGGACGAATTATTGATGGCGTACTTTGCGGACAGTTTGGGAGGACCGGCCACAGAATGGTTTGTGCAACAAGATGTTTCAAAGTGGGTCACCTTTGACGACATGGCCAGCGCTTTCTTGAACCATTATGGCTACAAAATGGAGGCTGCTCCTGATCGTTCTTCTTTGAAGACGATCACAAAGAAACCAGGTGAAAGTTTCAGGGAGTATGCCTATAGGTGGCGCGAACAGGCTCCACGTGTGAGCCCTTTGATCCCAGATGAGAAAATGGTTGAAGAATTCGTCGAAGTGCTTGACGAAACTTACTACCAAGCGATGGCCTCTGCCCTTGGGAAGCAATTTAGTGAAGCAGTAAAAATTGGGGAGATGATCGAGAGAGGAATCAAAGCAGGCAAGATTGTTAGCCAAACAGCTTTGAGAGCCACGACCCAAGCGTTGCAATCAGGGTCAGGTACTTTTGGGAAGAAGAAAGAGAAAAAAGATGAGGTGGCAATGGTTGGTCCTGGACCGAGAAGAAATGATGGGAGATACAACGACCGTCAAGGGTATATTCAGGCACCCTCACCACAACAATTCTATCCAACTCACGGCCAACAATTTGCCATGCCGCAGTTCTCATTCCCTGTAAACGCAGCATCTTATGCTCAGCCTCTATCTGGTCTACAATGGCGTCCACCCCCTGCTCCAGTCCAATATAACAATCAACAGGCACATACTCAATTCCAGGCTCACCAGGAGATGCCTTATCGACCACGAGGTCCGCTGGCCTTTCGTCCAAACATGCAACAGAGAAACATGCAACAAGAGAAGAGGCAGTTCACCCCACTGGGGGAGACTTACACTAATTTGTTTGAAAAGTTGCAACAAGCCAATCTATTGAAGCCAATCCCGGGAAAAGTGAACCCCAATGGAAGAGTTGATCATTCACGCCATTGTGCATTTCATTCTGGAGCACCTGGACATGACACAGAATCCTGCTGGGAACTCAAAAGGGCAATCCAGGCAATGATAGACAACAACCAGGTAAAAGTCGTGGGGGATGAAACACAAAATGTAAATCAAAATCCTTTACCAGCTCATGATGTTCAAAACAACGTACACATGGTAGGGATGGTATGCATAGAAGAGGACATGAAAGGGAAAGCCGCCAAGCAGATTGTGGCAGTTGATCCCTCCCCAGACATCAAAGGCCCTGAGCCATTTATTGTTGTAATCAGGGGAAAGTCAAGTGCGTCTGTTGTCAACAAAGAAAAGCAAGATACTGCTGTTGAGCCAAGTTTCACAATTCCGGCTGCAAAGCAGGAACAAGTTCATGACAGTGCACCAACATTTATTGTGCAAGGGGTATCGTGCCAGAAAACTCCGGTCTTCGAGGTTAAGGCAAAGAAGTGTGAGCCGGTTATCATCACTCAAGCAGCGCAACTCCCTGTCAAAAGTACAAAGGTCGTTCCTTGAAACTACAACAAGACAATTGTGTCTTACAACGGGAAAGAAATCATGGAGGTTGCTGCAGACGTAAATGGTCTAACTCGGTCCGAGAGATGTTTTACCCCGGAAGAATTGAGAAAGGCAAAGCCAGGTCGAGAAGACCAAGGACCCATCAAAGAGCCGGTGTCTGAGAAAGAAGCTGAAGAATTTTTGAAGAAAATGAGATCGACGGATTATTCTATCGTCGAGCAACTGAGAAAGACTCCAGCTCAGATATCACTCTTATCTCTACTTATGAACTCTGAAGCACATCGCAATGCACTGTTGAAGATATTGAATGAGGCCTACATTCCTGAACAAACTACTGTGGCTAATCTGGAAGCACTTGCTGGCAGAGTATTTGAGACTAATCGTGTGATGTTCACCGATGAGGAGCTGCCAGCAGAAGGAACCGGTCATAATCGAGCGCTTCATGTCTCAGTTAAGTGTGAAGACTCCTATGTCACACGTGTTCTAATAGATGGTGGCGCGGGATTGAACATTTGCCCTTTGTCTACATTGAAGTGTCTAAGGGTGGATATGAGCAAAATCAGGGCGAGTTCCTCTGCTGTTCGTGCTTTTGATGGTGGAGTTCGAGAATCTTTGGGCATCATCAATCTTGAGTTAACCATTGGGCCCGCTACATTCAGCATTGAGTTTCAAGTCATGGAGACGGATGCATCGTACAATCTGTTACTGGGCCGACCATGGATTCACATGGCTTGTGCTGTACCCTCCACAGTTCATCAGGTGGTCAAGTTTACTTGGGATAATCAAGCTGTCGTGGTTTATGGAGAGGATGACTCGCAGTTCAACAATAGCCTGGACGTACCAGCCCTTGAAGCCGTCACTACACACCCGACCATCATGTATCAAACTTCCGATGTAGTGTATGTGGAAAAGGTATCAGAAGGGAAACCTATACCCATCCCAAGAATGTCAGAGACGTCTATAATGATGGCATCTGAAATGTTAAAGCATGGTTTCCAATTTGGAAAGGGTTTGGGAGCATCACTACAAGGCAGGGTAAATCCAGTTTACCCAAATGGCGTGCAAGGCACGTGGGGACTAGGGTTCAAGCCGAAAGCAGCTGATCGCAAGCAAGCAAAGAAAAAGAAGTCGGAGGTTTGGTCTCTCCCAAAGCCAATTCCGTGTCTCGCTCAGTCTTTTGTGGGATATGTCATGAAACCAAAGGTTGTCGCTACAAATGTCAACACAGTGGAAGACAACCAGGATGCACCATTTGATCTAGGTGGCATTTTTGAAATCTGCATGGTACAGCCGGGTGAAGGCTCCAGTAATGCTTCAATACAGTACATTGGCCCGGACGTGCACCTGACTAACTGGAATGCAACTCCTTTCCCCATCAGGAAGGGGTCTTGGTAGAATGTTGTTTTACAGTTTTCTTTTGAATACACTTGGCATACAATTTGAATACACTTGGATATTCTAAGGGTTGTATGCCAAGTGTATTATTTTGCTCATTTTTCCTTTTGTAATTCAAACCCTTTTTCATTAATGAAAGGCCCAAGAGCCAAGCTTTCCTTTAATCTTTGTTCATATTCCTAATTTTATTCTATTTTTGTTTATCTGTAGTGATATATCTGCTGGTCCTGATATCATGACATGTTCAAGGAACTTATCGTCCATCCAGGGACAGCAATATGATTTTGGCTCCATAACCATAGTTGAGGTTGAAAATGATGAAGAAGGTATTGGGGAATTTGTTAATGAGATCGAATATGATGGGGAACAGGCGGATTTTGAAATAGGCCTGGAAGTTGAACGCCATGAGGGCAAGCCCAAACCCAATTTGGCTGATACAGATGATGTTAATCTTGGGAGCCCTGATGATGTGAGGGAAACCAAGATAAGCATGTATGCCCTACCTGAAGTAAAGAACGATATTCGGAAAGTGCTTTTTGAATATCGGGATGTCTTTGCATGGTCATATGATGAGATGCCGGGTTTGAGCTCCGAATTGATAGTCCACGAATTGCCAATTCAACCTGGTTTCCCTCCAGTGAGACAAATGCAACGGAAGTTCAAAACTGATATGATCAAGAAAATCCATGATGAAATAATGAAACAGTTGGATGCAAAAGTAATTCAATCGGTTCAGTACACTACTTGGGTTGCAAACGTTGTTCCGGTTCCTAAGAAAGATGGAAAAACAAGGATATGTGTCGACTATCGAGATTTGAACAAGGCAAGTCCCAAAGATAATTTCCCGTTGCCTAACATTCACACTCTCGTAGACAATTGTGCCAAACATGAGATACAGTCTTTTTTTGATTGCTATGCTGGATATCACCAAATCCAGATGGATGAAGATGATGCGTACAAAACGGCATTCACTACACCTTGGGGAACCTATTGCTATAGAGTGATGCCGTTTGGTTTGAAAAATGCTGGGGCAACCTACGTGAGAGCTATGACTGCCGTTTTCCATGATATGATGCATAAAGAAATAGAAGTGTACGTGGATGATGTGATTATCAAGTCCAAAACTGCTGAGGAACACGTAAGAGATCTCAGAAAGTTTTTCGAAAGGCTTCGTAGGTATAATCTTAAGCTGAATCCAGCCAAGTGTGCATTTGGTGTGCCTACTGGAAAATTGTTGGGTTTCATTGTTAGTAGGCGAGGTATTGAATTGGATCCCGCGAAGATCAAAGCAATACAAGAATTACCTCCGCCTCGAACCAAGAAGGATGTCAAAAGCTTTCTTTGCAGGCTGAATTACATCAGTAGGTTCGTTGCTCAACTTACAACAATATGTGAGCCGATCCTCAAGTTGTTGAAAAAGAATGCATCAATTGCATGGACCGAGGAATGCCAAGAAGCCTTTGACAAGATCAAGCAATACTTGTCAAATCCTCCTGTTTTGGTTCCACCTGAGCCTGGCCGACCATTGTTTTTGTACTTATCAGTCAATGAAAACTCCTTTGGTTGTGTACTGGGGCAACATGATGCCTCGGGAAAGAAAGAACAGGCCATTTACTATCTGAGCAAGAAGTTCACAGATTGCGAGGCCAGATACACTTTGTTGGAAAGGACATGTTGTGCCCTAACTTGGGTTGCACAAAAGCTGAAACATTATCTTTTGTCCTATACCACTTATCTGATTTCCCGGATGGACCCATTGAAGTACATATTTCAAAAGCCAATGCCAACAGGCAAACTTGCGAAATGGCAGATCCTGCTCACAGAATTTGACATAGTTTATGTCACCAGAACTGCAATGAAAACTCAAGCCTTAGCTGATCATTTGGCCGAAAACCTGGTTGATGATGATTATGAGCCATTGAATACTTACTTCCCTGACGAAGAGGTAGATGTGTTCGAAGAGTTGATTAATGAAGAAGAGCACGTGTGGAAAATGTACTTTGATGGTGCTTCTAATTCAAAAGGCAATGGTATTGGAGCTGTCCTCATCTCTCCCACGGGACATTACTATCCGGTAGCTGCCCAACTCCGCTTCAGTTGCACTAATAACACTTCTGAGTATGAAACATGCATAATGGGTTTGCGTATGGCTCTAGACATGGACATCAAAGAATTGCTGGTGATCGGAGATTCAGATCTTTTGATACGCCAAATGAAGGGTGAATGGGAAACTCGAGACCTTAAGTTGATCATGTACAAGCAGTGTATGGACGATCTTCGGCAAAAGTTCGATGTTCTAAAGTTTAGGCATGTCCTCAGAATACATAATGAGCTGGCTGACGCATTGGCTACATTAGCCTCAATGCTTGTCCATCCTGATAAAGCCCATATTGATCCGTTAGAGATTCAGGTCCAAAGCCAACATGCATATTGCAATGTGATTGAAGAAGAAATTGATGGCCAACCGTGGTACTTTGATGTCAAGAATTTCCTTCAAGATGGGTCGTATCCTCCATTGGCGGAATATAATCAAAAGAGAACCCTTCGACGATTGGCAAGTGGTTTCTTTTTGAGTGGCGGAGTGGTGTACAAAAGGACACCTGATCTGGGACTGTTAAGATGCGTGGATGCAACTGAAGCCACGAAAATTCTCAATGACATGCATTCGGGGATCTGTGGACCCCACATGAGCGGGCACGTGCTAGCTAAGAAAGTACTCAGAGCAGGATACTTCTGGCTCACCATGGAGCATGATTGCATTACTTTTGTGCGAAAGTGTCATCAATGCCAAGTACACGGTGATTTGATACATTCACCTCCTTTAGAGTTGCACACAATGTCAGCCCATTGGCCTTTTACGGCATGGGGGATGGATGTTATCGGGCCTATTGAACCAAAAGCATCAAATGGACACAGATTCATTCTGGTTGCAATAGATTACTTCACCAAATGGGTTGAGGCTGTGACTCTCAAGTCCGTGACCAAGAAAGCTGTGGTGGATTTCGTTCATTCTAATATTATTTGTCGCTTTGGTATCCCAAGTACCATCATCACTGATAATGCGGCAAATCTGAACAGTCATTTAATGAATGACGTATGTGAAAGATTCAAGATCATGCACCGGAATTCCACACCTTACCGACCAAAGGCAAACGGCGCGGTTGAAGCAGCCAATAAGAATATCAAGAAGATCCTTAGGAAAATGATACAAGGATCTCGTGATTGGCATGAGAAGTTGTCTTTCGCTCTCCTTGGTTACCGCACAACTGTGCGCACTTCCATAGGTGCAACCCCGTATTCATTGGTATACGGAACTGAAGCAGTCATACCCGCTGAAGTGGAAATACCGTCTCTCAGAATCATCGTGGAAGCAGAGATTGAGGACACAGAGTGGGTCAAGACCCGATTGGAACGATTGTTATTTATTGATGAAAAGAGGCTCAATGCAGTTTGTCATGGTCAATTGTATCAGCAAAGAATGGCCCGAGCCTACAACAAGAAAGTGCGCCTCCACGACTTGAAAGAAGGGCAATTAGTCTTGAAAAGAATCTTTCCTCATCAGGAAGAAGCTAAAGGGAAATTTGCTCCAAATTGGCAAGGGCCATACCTGGTAAAGAAAGTATTGCCAAATGGCGCCTTGTACCTTACGGATCCAGAAGGCAGGACAACTGAAATACCCGTTAATGCAGACGCGGTCAAGAGGTACTACATTTGATTTCAAGATGGCTTTCAAATCAGGATGAATGCAAGGCTTTTATTCTCTTTTGCTATCCCAAATTGTATCCCTTGTTAGCATTTTGAATGTTGTACTTTTGAGGCATGTTCTCAGTTGAAATCAATGTAATTGTACCAAGATGAAATGAAACTGAAAAGCATCAAAAAGAAAACCTGGGCATTTGCCTAGAGCTACGTCTGACCTGATTCCTCTCAAAAGGATACGTAGGCAACCATTCTGGTGCGGTCACAACAAGAGAAAATTCCTCTTTCCCTGTCTTCTTTTATCCGCGCAATGCTTGCCTCTAGGCTTGCGGGATATGTCGGGAAAATTAAAGACTCCAGTTTTGTCACGACCCAACTTAGGGCCGCGACGGATGACCAACACTAAGTGTCGATCATCACTAATCCTACTGATAATATGCTAACCATTATAACTAATAAACAGAATAAGCATAAACCTAGCTGATAAGGAGTATGCAATGCAAATAGCTGACAAGGCTAACATAAGCTGACATACATAACATACTGACTGCACCACACAGGGACATATCTACAGGCCTCTAAGAGTGATGAACTGAATATACAAAGGATGAGATAAGGCCCCGCCATACCCAAGCTGGTTGACTGTACACATACCAAAAGATAGGTAACTCCGGGAGTAAGCGGAGTGACTCCAGTAGCTGATAGATGGCCTACTAACATGGTCCAAGCATTGATCTATCTGCACCTGCGCGGCATGAAACGCAGCGTCCCAGAAAAGGGCGTGAGTACGATATGTACCAAGTATGTAAGCATGAGCATATAATATATTATAGCTGAATGAAACTGTAAGGCTGGAATATAACTATGAAAATATGAGCTGGAGCATAGCAATATAGCTGGAAATCTGAAGAACGTACTAAACATGATCTGAATATAAACTGAAGTCTAGCTGAATCTGGAACTGAAGACTGAGCTGAACTATACTGATAAATAACTGTAATATGACTGATAGCTGGTTACTAGAAACTGGAACTGAAAACTGTCAACTGATACTAACGCTAAGAACTGGTGGCCGATAACTGAGAACTGATAACTGTCAACTGATACTGACGCTAAAACTGAACTGTTATCTGAACTGGTACCTGTCTGGTGTTATGGGCTATATCCCCCCAAATCAGGTAACTGAACATCTGAACTAGTACCTGTCTGGCGTTATGGGCTGTATCCCCCCAAATCAGGTAACTGAAAACCGGAACTAGTACCTGTCTGGTGTTATGGGCTGTATCCCCCCAAATCAGGTAACTGAAAACCAGAACTAGCCTCATGTATAATCATGCAGTGCATACTGTGGCTATATACGCGTATATAACAAACCTGGTGGGTGTTATGGGCTATATCCCCCCCAACCAGTAATATCTAGTCTCTCTGGTCAGAGTGTGTGAATGACACCCGGTCACACTAGGTGTTTCAACTCCCGCCTGAACCAGAGGGGCTGTATCCCCCAGACGGGTAGTATCACACGCGACCGGACTGTGTGTCCAATGTCCAGCCTCTATGGGGGACTCCAAATCACACATAACATGATCACAACATAAGCATAAGCATGTATGAGGCATAACACGTGTGGCAACAATATATATGGACTCGAAGGAATGATAAGAAAACTCTGGATGGAATTATAGACACAACCTGAAACTTAGAATTTGTCTAACTCTTGGACTTTTATAAAAATTTCGGCAGAGTTTCCTCTGAAACTGGATGATCCGCAAAAACAGAACCAGTACAATACTATACACGGGAATGGATACCCGGATAAGCTGATAACATAAACATGTTAAACGGATGACAAGATGAGACAACTGGATGACATAATAAATCCGCAGATAGAATATCTGGGCAGCACCACTATCCTGCCTTTCGACCTAATTTTCAGAGTGTAGATCAAAGATATAGACTTCATGGCCTTCATGAAAGTTTTAGATATATGTCTTAGAGTTCTGGGGATTCTTAAAGAATCTAAATATCAATTTTGTACAGGGAGTTATGATCAATATACTAACAACTGCCAAAAGATCAAAACAATTTTTCAGATTTTGAAACGTATTATCTTGCTGATTTGGACATCTTTCACCTTGGATTTTAGTACAAAATTAAGTATATACAAGGTTTCTTTGATGATATACAAGTACCCAAAAAGAAACACCATGTTTAGAACTAAGAAAAGCTTCAAAAGCTAAAGGATACATGCCTTACCATAACAAAGGTTTAGCCTTACATACCTTTGATGTTTCTAGCTTCTAAACTTCGTTTCCTTTGAATTCCATACCTCCCAAAGCTTAAACAAGCTATAATACGATATTTAGGTACTTTACTTAGCCATGAAGTAATTCTAAAACTCAAACTATAGAAGAAATTGAAGGTAGCATAATGTTACCCTAATCGCGTAGAGCGTTTTGACGCAATTTGTCTTCAATTTCGAGTTAAGATTGATGTTGTTTCTTCAAAATCCTAAAAATCAGCTTCAAACTCAAGAGAGAACTGTTTCTATGGTGTGTGTTCTGGAAATGACGAAGATAATACATATTTTTCTTTTTATACTCGAAATATTTCAGTTCCAGCCCTCTTTTGCGTTTATGTCCCTTTTTCTGGTCTGACTTCTGACGCTCATATCTTTTTATCTATAAGTTATATGAGCAAACCGTTAAAAGTGTTGGAAACTAAACTCCAAGACCTTCAATTTGGTATATGATATGTCCCCAAAAGACTTCATATAACACATGAAATTAATTGCTGAAAAAGCTTTGTTACAAGGCAATTCCTTTGTCAGTTTTTCCGCAACTTAAATCTGATTTTTCCCAAACTTTATATTCAACATATAAACATCATATATGGTCATATTATTACTTTAAACTCACTTAAATCATTCTTAACATGATATTATAATGATATACGTCAATTTAGACGTACGGGGTGTAACAATATTCCCCCGTTAGGAACATTCGTCCTCGAATGTTAAATGAAGTATGTAGAAGCATTAAGCAACGATCTGTTACATACTCGAAGTAATGAAGAGATGTGTATATTTGGCTCTCATGTCATTTTCAGCTTCCCAAGTTATTTCTTCTATATTATTACTTTGATATAGCATCTTAACTAAAGGAATGTCTTTCATCCTTACTCGACGAATCTGCCTCTTTAAATTGCAACTGGCACCTCCTTATTAGTCAAGTGTTCTGTAATCTGTGCATCCTCTACTGGTACAACTCTAGAAGGATCTCTGACACATTTTTTTGAGCATGGAAACATGGAATACTGGATGTACCTCCTGAAGGTCTGCTTGAAGGTCTAACTCGTTGACTACACGCCCAACTTGCCTGATAATCTGATATGGACTAATAAATCTAGGGCTAAGCTTTCCCTTCTTTCCAAATCTCATAACGCCTTTCATAGGTGATACTGTCAGGAATACCTAATCGCCAATATGAAATTCTAAATCTCAATGTCGATTATCTGCATAGGACTTCTGTCTGCTCTGCACTGCTAATAATATTTCCCTGATCAACTTGACTTTATCAATTTCTTGTTGAATTAAGTCTGGACCTATCAATTGAGACTCGCCAAGCTTGAACCATCATATAGAAAACCTGCATTTGTGCCCATACAAAGCTTCATATGGCACCATCTGTATGCTAGAATGATAGCTATTATTATATGCAAACTCTATCAACAGTAGGTGACCATTCCAGCTGCCTCTAAAATCTAACACTTAAGCTCTGAGCATATTTTCTAATGTCTTAATGGTCCGCTCAGCCTGTCTGTCTGTCTATGGATGAAATACTGTACTCAAATACACCTGTGTCCCTAAACCTGTCTGGAACGATCTATAGAAATTAGCTGTAAACTGGTGCTCCCCCGTCTGAAATAATAAATACTGGAATACCATGTAGGCGCACTATCTCTCTGATATAAAGTCTGGCATAATCCTCTGCTGTATATGTAGTTCTAACAGGAAAGAAATGAGCTCATTTAGTAAGCCTGTCAACTATAACCCAAATAGAGTCATATCTGCTCCGCATACGGGGAAAGCCTGTAATGAAGTCCATATTCACTGCTTCCCATTTCTATGATGGAATCTCGACTTCCTGTAACAAGCCACTAGGTTTTTGATGCTTGACCTTAACCTGTTGGCAGTTAGGACATTGAGCCACAAATTCTGCTATGTCACGCTTCATTCCGTCCCACCAGCAAATCTGCTTAAGGTCATGATACATCTTAGTCGAACCTGGATAAACAGTGTACCTGGAATAGTGTGCCTCAGTCATAATCTGTCCACGTAAATCTGCAACATCAGGAGCACAAAGTCTATCTTTATACATGAGAACCCCATCGCTAATAACCCTGTATAGTGACTCCGGTTTTCTTCTGGCTGTTTGTCTGTATTAAACTAGAACTGGATCCTCATACTGGCGCTGCTTTACTTATGTCACTAGGCAAGTAGTGGTTGCGTTCTGAACTGTAACTCTTGCGTCCTCTGAATCTATTAGTCTGACATCCATGCTGGCCAACTGGTAGAGTGTATGAGCTAACTTTATTTTCTCTGGTTGTAAATAAGATAGACTACCCATAGGCTTGCGACTAAGGGAATCAGCAACAACGTTCGCTTTACCCGGATGATAAAGAATGTCCATGTCATAGTCCTTCAGCAACCCTAGCCACCGCCTCTATCATAGGGTTAGCTAAGCTCCTTTTGCTTAAATATGTACTGGAGGCTCTTGTGATCCGTATAAATATCAACATGAACACCGTAAAAATAATGTCTCCAAATCTTCAATGCCTAAATGACTGCTGAAAGCTCAAGATCATGGATGAGGTAGTTCTGATCGTTCTTTTTCAGCTGCCTAGAAGCATAAGCAATTACTCTTCCATGCTGCATCAAACACAACGAAGACCAATTCGAGAAGCATCACAGTAAATGACATAGCCCTCAGATCCCTCTGGAAGTGTAAGTACTGGAGCTGTTATCAACCTGTTCTTTAGTTCTTGGAAGCTGTGCTCGCAAGAATCAGACCACTCAAATTTAGCTGATTTCTTTGTCAATTTGTTCAGTGGAGCTGCAATGGAGGAAAAACCCTCTATAAACTTTCTGTAATAACCTGCCAAACCCAGAAAACTACGTACTTCAGTTGGCGTCATAGGCATGGGCCAATTCTTCACAGCCTAGATCTTCTGGTCATCTATTTTAATTCTTTCTGCTGAAACTATGTGGCCAAGAAATGCCACTGAATCTATCTAGAATTTTCACTTTGAGAACTTAGCATATAATTGTTGGTCCCGATGAGTACCCAATATTGTGCGTAGGCGCTCTGCATGCTCTGATTCAGACTTTGAATAGATGAGAACATCATCAATAAATATAATCACAAATAAATCTAGATAAGGCCTGAATACGCTGTTCATCAGATCCATAAATACTATTGAGGCGTTAGTGAGTCCAAACGACATCACTAAAAACTCATAATGGCCATACCTAATCCTGAATGCAGTCTTAGGTATATCAGATTCTCTGACTCTAACCTAATGGTAGCCTGATCGCAAATCTATCTTCGAGAAGCACTTGGCACCCTGGAGCTTGTCAAACTAGACATCAATCCTGGGCAGAGAGTATTTATTCTTAATAATGACTTTATTCAGCTGTCTGTAATCTATGCACATGCGTAGAGTGCCATCTTTCTTTTTTTACAAATAGTATCGAGGCTCCCCACGGGGAATTGGTGGGTCTGATGAGGCCTTTATCTAACAAATCCTTCAATTGCTCCTTAAATTCTTTCTGTTATACAGGTGCCATCCTGAAGAACATGCCCCTGATGGCGTGCCGATGCTGAGCAAGCAACTGGTGATCTAGCTGGCTAGGCTGTACAACTGCCACCCCTAGGCGGGCAACCTTTCATGAAATAGCTGCCTCGCGACAAATATAACAAGTATCAACTCCTAACTGACATGGACCCAAGTGGCATCTACCACAATCCGAACATCTGGGATATGTCTGACTGGCCAGTATAGAAGTACCACGACACTTTAATCTTGAAGTCAGTGATGTGTGACTAGATCTAGACTGAGGAGATCTATCAAATCTCAGGCCATGAGACTATGGAGGTATACTAGCTGGTGGTTGTCTAACACTCTGCTATCTACTCGCTCCAGATGTCTCTCTAAATGAACAAGACAATCTGCCCCTCTTGTGTAACACTCTATCCCTGTCGGCTCTCTGTTTTTGCTTCCTCTCCTCAAGTAACAAAGCAAATGCCTGAATCTTATGTTCATACATGACTGCATAACAACTGTCATACGCTTGTTCACTAGGTGTGGAGCTAGTCCCACTATATACCTGTGAATTCTATCCTCCATACTCACTACCACCGTAGGGGCAAACCATGCTAAAGAACTAAAGCAATAATTATACTCTTCTACACTCAAACTTCCCTGTCTCATGTTCAGGAACTGATTAGCACGGTCTCCCTATGCCTCTATAGGCATATACTGATAAAGGAAGGCATCTGAGAATTCCTTCTGAGTCGTGGGAGTAGCATCGGGCCGTCTAGATAGCTCCCATGTCTGATATCACCCTGCTGCTAAGTTATCCAATCTAAATGCATCCAACTCTACTAACTCTGTGTCTGACACGTGCATAACCCTCAACATTCTGGCTATCCTCACTAGAAAATCCTGAGGGTCCTCTCCTGTACGGGATCCGGTAAAAACTGTAGGCTCTAGCCTGATAAAATCATTGATCCTGGATCCAACATCTCCCTGGGCATCTGGACTGTGTTGTCTAGTCTGAGCAACTACAACACTGGTCAATAATCTGATGGCATCCCTCATTTTCTGCCCCTAACTGTTGGGTAGAGGAGCTGGACGTACAGTAGCTGCGGTACCTCTAATATCGCCCTGACCTGAAGGGATCTGTGAGGCCTCAGATGGAGTCTCAGGTCTGGACTTCTCACTCTCATCCACCCACCTCAGGTGGCACTCTACTAGTACCCTGGCCGGCAATAGCCTTGCCCATCTGGGCAG
The DNA here is from genome assembly GCA_029990575.1 of Petunia axillaris subsp. axillaris. Classification (NCBI taxonomy): domain Eukaryota; kingdom Viridiplantae; phylum Streptophyta; class Magnoliopsida; order Solanales; family Solanaceae; genus Petunia; species Petunia axillaris. Next base: position 674,458 of record JARKNS010000001.1, on the reverse strand, counting down.
CTGTTAGTTTCTTTGGCGGCATCGCTTTGCTGAAATTACTATTGTTAGAGGGCTGAATTCTATAATCATGGCTCTATCGCACGATCTAGAGAAGAAAGAAAGACAACTGTCCTGAAGTGCCTTGTAGCCTCCTGTTCAAAAGTATGGCGCGCAACATACTCCTGAACAAGAATCTACTAGACACGGCCTGTAGATACCCTAGGACTGAACTGCTCTGATACCACTTTTGTCACGACCCAACTTAGGGCCGCGACGGATGACCAACACTAAGTGTCGATCATCACTAATCCTACTGATAATATGCTAACCATTATAACTAATAAACAGAATAAGCATAAACCTAGCTGATAAGGAGTATGCAATGCAAATAGCTGACAAGGCTAACATAAGCTGACATACATAACATACTGACTGCACCACACAGGGACATATCTACAGGCCTCTAAGAGTAATGAACTGAATATACAAAGGACGAGATAAGGCCCCGCCATACCCAAGCTGGTTGACTGTACACATACCAAAAGATAGGTAACTCCGGGAGTAAGCGGAGTGACTCCAGTAGCTAATAGATGGCCTACTAACATGGTCCAAGCATTGATCTATCTGCACCTGCGCGGCATGAAACGCAGCGCCCCAGAAAAGGGCGTGAGTACGATATGTACCAAGTATGTAAGCATGAGCATATAATATATTATAGCTGAATGAAACTGTAAGGCTGGAATATAACTATGAAAATATGAGCTGGAGCATAGCAATATAGCTGGAAATCTGAAGAACGTACTAAACATGATCTGAATATAAACTGAAGTCTAGCTGAATCTGGAACTGAAGACTGAGCTGAACTATACTGATAAATAACTGTAATATGACTGATAGCTGGTTACTAGAAACTGGAACTGAAAACTGTCAACTGATACTAACGCTAAGAACTGGTGGCCGATAACTGAGAACTGATAACTGTCAACTGATACTGACGCTAAAACTGAACTGTTATCTGAACTGGTACCTGTCTGGTGTTATGGGCTATATCCCCCCAAATCAGGTAACTGAACATCTGAACTAGTACCTGTCTGGCGTTATGGGCTGTATCCCCCCAAATCAGGTAACTGAAAACCGGAACTAGTACCTGTCTGGTGTTATGGGCTGTATCCCCCCAAATCAGGTAACTGAAAACCAGAACTAGCCTCATGTATAATCATGCAGTGCATACTGTGGCTATATACGCGTATATAACAAACCTGGTGGGTGTTATGGGCTATATCCCCCCCAACCAGTAATATCTAGTCTCTCTGGTCAGAGTGTGTGAATGACACCCGGTCACACTAGGTGTTTCAACTCCCGCCTGAACCAGAGGGGCTGTATCCCCCAGACGGGTAGTATCACACGCGACCGGACTGTGTGTCCAATGTCCAGCCTCTATGGGGGACTCCAAATCACACATAACATGATCACAACATAAGCATAAGCATGTATGAGGCATAACACGTGTGGCAACAATATATATGGACTCGAAGGAATGATAAGAAAACTCTGGATGGAATTATAGACACAACCTGAAACTTAGAATTTGTCTAACTCTTGGACTTTTATAAAAATTTTGGCAGAGTTTCCTCTGAAACTGGATGATCCGCAAAAACAGAACCAGTACAATACTATACACGGGAATGGATACCCGGATAAGCTGATAACATAAACATGTTAAACGGATGACAAGATGAGACAACTGGATGACATAATAAATCCGCAGATAGAATATCTGGGCAGCACCACTATCCTGCCTTTCGACCTAATTTTCAGAGTGTAGATCAAAGATATAGACTTCATGGCCTTCATGAAAGTTTTAGATATATGTCTTAGAGTTCTGGGGATTCTTAAAGAATCTAAATATCAATTTTGTACAGGGAGTTATGATCAATATACTAACAACTGCCAAAAGATCAAAACAATTTTTCAGATTTTGAAACGTATTATCTTGCTGATTTGGACATCTTTCACCTTGGATTTTAGTACAAAATTAAGTATATACAAGGTTTCTTTGATGATATACAAGTACCCAAAAAGAAACACCATGTTTAGAACTAAGAAAAGCTTCAAAAGCTAAAGGATACATGCCTTACCATAACAAAGGTTTAGCCTTACATACCTTTGATGTTTCTAGCTTCTAAACTTCGTTTCCTTTGAATTCCATACCTCCCAAAGCTTAAACAAGCTATAATACAATATTTAGGTACTTTACTTAGCCATGAAGTAATTCTAAAACTCAAACTATAGAAGAAATTGAAGGTAGCATAATGTTACCCTAATCGCGTAGAGCGTTTTGACGCAATTTGTCTTCAATTTCGAGTTAAGATTGATGTTGTTTCTTCAAAATCCTAAAAATCAGCTTCAAACTCAAGAGAGAACTGTTTCTATGGTGTGTGTTCTGGAAATGACGAAGATAATACATATTTTTCTTTTTATACTCGAAATATTTCAGTTCCAGCCCTCTTTTGCGTTTATGTCCCTTTTTCTGGTCTGACTTCTGACGCTCATATCTTTTTATCTATAAGTTATATGAGCAAACCGTTAAAAGTGTTGGAAACTAAACTCCAAGACCTTCAATTTGGTATATGATATGTCCCCAAAAGACTTCATATAACACATGAAATTAATTGCTGAAAAAGCTTTGTTACAAGGCAATTCCTTTGTCGGTTTTTCCGCAACTTAAATCTGATTTTTCCCAAACTTTATATTCAACATATAAACATCATATATGGTCATATTATTACTTTAAACTCACTTAAATCATTCTTAACATGATATTATAATGATATACGTCAATTTAGACGTACGGGGTGTAACAAGTTTATCCTAAACTGGGGCAAAAGTTGTTTTTTCGTGTTTAAGAAAATCGAGGAAATTCAATATTCCTCCCCATTTTCTTTGTGTTCATCATAAGGAAAAGCTCATTTTTTCCCTGTTCATATTGACGCAAAACTTTCCTTCAAGTTTGCGGCCAACATCAAATGAAAGTTAGATCCCCTTCTTTATGCTAAACTGGGGCAGAAGTTTGTTTTTATTTTATTTTATGGTAAAATAAAATAAAAACAAACTTCTATCATTTTTGTATCATCTACTCACATATTTCAAGAGATGTTTATGTTGTAAATTGAATTGAAAAAAGGGGAAAAGAAAAAAAAGAAGAAAAAGAAAAAGAAAAAGAAGTCTAGTCGGTGAAAACCTGAGAAGGCGCCGCAAGACAAACAGTGAGGAAAAAGATTAAAGAGAGAGGCTAGTTGGCGAAAACCCGAAAGGGCGCTACTGGTCGACTTGAGGGTCACCTCAACTTGGTTATGGTTTGATATCTTCCGTGGAGCAACTCTCAACAAACAAGTGGTACTGGTCGGACGAGGTCATCCAAGATACATGTCATGATCATCAAGGCCGCCAGTATATTGCCAGATAAGTTTTCCTTTTCAGAAAGACGTTCCCTGTCCAAACGACTTTCGCCCTTAAAATTTTTTATTATCATTTGTACATCTTACCTCACCATTAATTCCTCGCCTTTTCGGCGCTGACCCCACATGAGCAACAAAAGAAAATTGCAAAAAAACTCTGTCTTTCAGGATTCAGGTTTAACTCCAGCAAGCAGGGCACACCCTCGACAATGGAAAAGTTTCAGCGAGGCATGACCAACCTTGATAATGGGAGCCCAGCACCGCACATCAGGCCGGAGGAACGACATACCAAAATTGCATCATGAAGAGTGGACATGTTTGGGATAAGTTCTAAGCATTTGTTCATCCCACACTAAAGAATAGAACAAGAGTCACCAAGCTTATTTGCAAGATCAGAAACAGGGTGTATCCATGATACAGAAAGTCAGTATGATGTTTGCTATATTGCCAAGAAAGAAACAGGACCATTTGAATTGGGATAGTTGGGTTAGATGCCGGATGGAACCCCATTTCCTTTTCGAGCTAGTCTCGCACAAAGATAGCGGTCGTTTCTTTTTCGAGTCAGTTTCGCTCAAAGATAGCGATCATTTCCTTTTTCGAGTCAGTTTCGCTCAAAGATAGCGTCATTTCTATTCCATGTCAAGATCTGCTAAAAGATAGCGATCATTTCCCTTTAGAGTCAGTCTCGCTCAAAGATAGCGTCATTTCCTTTCCAAGTCAGTTTCGCTCAAAGATAGCGATCATTTCCTTTTTCGAGTCAGTTTCGCTCAAAGATAGCGTCATTTCTATTCCATGTCAAGATCTGCTAAAAGATAGCGATCATTTCCCTTTAGAGTCAGTCTCGCTCAAAGATAGCGTCATTTCCTTTCCAAGTCAGTTTCGCTCAAAGATAGCGATCATTTCCTTTTTCGAGTCAGTTTCGCTCAAAGATAGCGTCATTTCTATTCCATGTCAAGATCTGCTAAAAGATAGCGATCATTTCCCTTTAGAGTCAGTCTCGCTCAAAGATAGCGTCATTTCCTCTCCATGTCAAGATCTGCTAAAAGATGGCGATCATTTCCTTTTCGAGTCAGTTTCGCTCAAAGATAGCGTCATTTCTATTCCATGTTAAGATCTGCTAAAAGATAGCGATCATTTCCCTTTAGAGTCAGTATCGCTCAAAGATAGCGTCATTTCCTTTCCATGTCAAGATCTGCTAAAAGATAGCGACCATTTTCTTTTCAAGTCAGTTTTGCTAGAAAATAGCACTCACATTCAGTTCAAGTCATTTGCGCTCAAAGATAGCAACCACTTACTCTTCAAGTTGATCCCACTAAAAGATAGCAACCATCCCCAGCTTCAAGTTAAAGCCCACCCGAACGGCAATTTCAAGCTTCAGCAATTTTAATATTCAAGGCAAAGCCCGTCAAAACGGCATTTCAACATTCAAGTCAAGCCCGTCAAAGCGGCAATATCAATATTCAAGTTAAAGCCCGGCCGAGCGGCAATTTTAAGTTTCAAGTCAAAGCCCGCCCGAGGTGCAATTTCAAGTTTCTAAGATCCACTTAATTAGTGGGAGCTTCAGACCAGTTCATCAGTTTGGGAAGCATGAAGAGTAGTCTAGGAATTGTAACTTTTACATTTTTCGATGTTGTAATTCCATTTTTCTTTGTAAAAGCAACGACCACCAGCAAGCGACCAGTACTCAGCAACAACAGCCTTTGTGTGCCTAAGAGTGTCTAGTATCAGCCCCAGGTGTGTCTAGAAGAGTCTTAGTTTGTCTTAGTAACCTAGAGTGTCTAGTTTGTCCTAGTGAGTCTTGAAGAGTCTGGTGTCTGTTTGAATGCGGTAGTCCCAGCTACCGCACGTGAGGAACTACACTGACCTGATTCCTTAGTCCGGGGATATGTAGGTAACCTTGTTCTTGGTTGGAACCGAAGAATCAGGGTACGGTCACCATTTTGAAAAGCATTGCTCTCGGCTAGAACCGAAAAGCCAAAATTAGTTGTCGATTACTTCTTTGTCCGAAAACTCTTCGTGTTCCCGAACAAAGAGGGGCAGCTGTAATCACCTAATTTTGGCAACATTACCAAAAATTACCAAGATATTTGATATTTGACATATTCATGATGGTCATCATTTTTCTTGTAATATATCTGTGAATGTTGTCATTTAATTGCTTAGTTTAAATTAGTTTGATTTTATTTGTTAATTAAGCAGGCCTATTATAGCCAATTAGTGTTGCTCAGCCCAATTCCCTTAGCCCAATCAGATTTTGACCCCGTCCAAAGAAGGCTTAATCTTATCTGTTGGATCACTTTTAATCCAAGGGTCCTCCTCACCCATCCCTTTCAAATATATAACCTTATTTTTCTTCATTTCACTACACACACACCTGAGTCCTATGTGACTAATGAAACTCTGCCCATTTTCCCACTGCCGCGCCGGAAATCGCCTTCCACCGGCCCGCCACCGCGCTGCCGCCGCTGGCCACCACCTCCGGTGGCCGGAAAAATACAAAATGTATATCAATCCAAAGATCTCGACCCCCCCCCCCCATTCCATTTCTCAACTCCGTTTCTTCAAAATCATAGCGGATTTTCGTAGATCGACAGTCAAATGTGCGGTCAAACACAAAATCCGGCCACTGTATAATTTTTCCGGTGAGTTTCTTGTTCTTTTCTCTTCCTTTTGCTCCACCCTACCTCCCTTATACCCCATCTCCAAAAAACCCCATTCCCTTTGCCCGTTTCCCTTTTTTTTCCCTTTTCCCGTTTCCGTTCTTCTTCTTATTTTTTTTCGTTTTTCCTTTTCTTGTCATGGTGTCGCTGCTGCTACTGTTTTTATGATGCCGAGGGTGATGATGGTGAGGGCAGGGCTGTTTCAGTTTTGAAACGAGGTTGGATGTGTGACTTTGTCAAGGCTGTGAGGCGAGGTTGATTTTAATGTTATTTCAACTAAAAAAAACTGGTGAGATGGCTTGGGAAGCAGTTGGAGTCGAGGTGGCGTAATAGGGTGTGATACGGTGAAGCTGGCAGCGGTTCGATGACGACAGTGGCGAGGCAACAGATGTGATAGTGTTGTAGTTGATCCGAGTGGCGTGACCTGAATGCGGCGATGTTACAATGGTGGTGGTGGCAGTATTTGGATCACGGGTTAGGAGACGGAATCTCTTTTCTTTCTTCTCTTGTTAGTTTAATTTCTTTGTTCAAATTAGTTTTAGCATGAAAAACTCTAAAAAAAGAAGTATCATCTTGTATATGTTGCTCCTGTTATTAATATATATGCCGGTCTTTAAAATTTCTTGAAAATTGGTATATGTATGTCTTGTTTAGTTTGCTTCCTGTCAAGCTGTTCGATTACTTGAGGTCAAACATTCACCTGATGCCTTTTGTCTAACCAATGTTGTTACTATGTGTGTGTGTGGTTATGCATGTTATGCTTACTGTTAATAGGAAATTATTTTTGGGTTAAGTTCTAACGTTGTCTTGTGGAAAGGTTGAGTTTAGCATGTGTTTGCATTCATAATGCTAGTGTGCAAGATCAGTCTAATGTAACGTTGTAGAGATGTTCAAGTTCTGTTACTCAATGTGTGGTGACTGAGGTTCTTAAGCATTTAGTTAGGTTTGTTTTTTTTTAATAATTCAGCACTTGTTTGTATGAAAATGCTTTAGCTTGCTCATTCATCCTATAATGGTAAGTGATTTTTTTGGTATGTAAGCATGTTTGTTTCTTTGCTTGCCTATAGTCCAAGTTTAATCATAAATTTTTGTGAGTTTGTTACTCTTTTAATTAGTGTAGTAGTGGTTTAAAAGTCTTTTAGGAGGTCTTAAGTCCATAGTTTCAGATTTCCCTTTGGTCTCTTGGTGAGATTTGAAAGAGTCAAAGAGTAGGACAAAAGCTTAGCCCAAATATAGCATATTTCAGCTTTTGCTTTTTAGGTAGGTGAAAACTTAGCATGAAAATGGCAAAATCCTATATTTTGCATTAATGAATCTTGGTTTTTTCAACCAGCTGTTTTCCCCCCTAGTTTTCACCTATTTTCCCCCCTTTTTTACTTTCATCTCTCTCTTATATATACAAGCATTTACTACAAGCATTGAATACACACATTAACTCTCTCAACTACCTCAAAAGAACAATATTTTCAGATCTGAAAATACAAGGAATAGAAAAACTTTTTTTTAAAAAAAAAAAAGAAAGAAAGAAGGCAGTAAAAGAGCAAAAAAAAAAAAATAGCAAGAAAGGAAGGGTTTTGAGTCTAGGTTATTATTTCAAAAGGTTGTCATTTGTGGCTGTTTGTTGCTTTGGAGTGGTAAAGTTGTTGGGCTTGTTGGTGGGAGTTTGCTTGGTTTGAATCTTTGCAAAGACTTTTTGAAAAAAGTTGCTTCACTAGGTATTTATTTTCTACCTTCTTTTTTTTAGTACACATGAATGGTATATGCTATGTTTAGGATTCAATATGTTAGAAAAATTGATATATAAATGTGATACTTTTAAGAGATATGTTTGTTTCCTTTGTTTCGTTTTATGTACTTGATTTAATTGCCTTTGGATTTTATAGTCTTAGAACTCATAGGCTAAATTAAAATTATAGGTGCAAAAAAGGATTTGTAAGGAAAAAACTGAAAACTGAAAACGAAAAAAAAAGAAAAACGTACAGAAACTTATTTCTTTTGAATGAAGTTTGCAGAAATAGGCAATTTTAACCAAGGATTAGGAAAATGAGCTAAATCAGGATATTTTCGCAAGATCATAAAATAATGGACAACAATGTAAATTCTAAAAGTGCAGTAAACAAGTGCAGAAATTTAATTTTTAAATCTGGCTAAACTTGAAAGAAATATGCAAAATAGGACATAAATGCAATTCTGTCAACGTGAGTGAGAATCTGAAAAAACAAAAATGGGCCTCATATTTTTTGCAAATCTGGCCTTTTTTTTTAGCTCCAGCCTTTAAGTTTAAAGCTACAATAAAGTAAGTGGACCAAAGATTTTGCGAATCTAGCTCGATTAATTTCAGTCTTTTAATGTTAAGCCCCAATAGTGTTTAATGTAAATTTAGTAAGTTTCTTGATTCAATTTGAATTGCGCTTTTTTTTTTTTTTGTAAATATTAAATTAAGCCACATTTAATCAACAACGTCGGAAGCAAATGCGATACATGTAAGAATCCGTAAAATAGACCAATCCTCTGTGAGGTTGGAAATGCGTAATATATTTTAGCTATTATGAGTTAAAGTGTTAATCCGTCCGATCTTCCGTGAAATTGGATAAGAATAACATTTTAAATTTTTCTGAATTAAAGTTTAAACTCAAACGGCAAAAATAATACAACCATATCTAATAAAAATTAAAATTGCGACAATAAAGCAACTGTGCTCGGCACAGGACTCGAGGGTGCCTAATACCTTCCCGAGAGTCAACTGAGAACCTTACCCGAGTCTCTAAACGCAGACCATTAGACGAGTCAGAGGTGTTCCAAGGTACCTTTGGTGACTTGGCACACCTTAAACTTGTCAAGTGGCGACTCCGAGTTCTCTAAATAATTTCGTACCTTCTTGAAACACCAGTCACGAGCCTTTAAATAATAAACAACTCGTTAATTAATTTTTAGGGCGTGACATTGATAACTATAAATTAATATAGAGTAGTATAAAGTAATATACATTATTATAGCGTAATATAGATTACTATAAATTAGAATAGAGTAATATCGATTACTATCAATTAGTTTGGAGTAATATAAATTAGTAAAAAATAATATAGATTAAGATAGAATAATATAGAGTAATATAAAGTAGTATAGAGTAATATAGATTAATATAGATTAGTATAGCGTAGTATAGTGTAATATGGAATAATATAGATTAGTATAGAGTAAGATTTTCCATGTGGGATCACGAATCTAATATGTACTAGTTGTTAAACAAATGTAGCATCGTCCAATAAGATTTGATATAGCTTATCTTGATTTGAATTAAAGCAGGGAAGTCTGAGTACCTTTCCATCTTTGTGTTATTGGAATGATATTTGATGGCACTTGTGCGTATTTGAAGTTGTGCAAGTCGTTAGTTGATTCAACGGCTCTTTGTTGCGGGGTTTCCTATTATACATTGCTCTTTATGTGTTGTTAAGCTGAATTTTTAGATTTTTGGCCTATTTTGTCTTATTACTGAGTTGTTTTCTCTTTGATTGTAGGATTCTAAATGGGACGTGTCAGAAAGAATACTGGGCAGGAGAAGGACATTGATTTCGAGCAACAACTTGCAGCCAAGCGGCGTAAGACAGTTTCTCATACTGTTTGGCGTGATGATCGAGCCAAAGAAGATTACAAAGAGATTTGTGGTAAGACGTTTCTGAGTGAATCACCTATTGATACTGAGATGTGTAGGAGAAAGTTTCCAGATGTGTTGGAGGAAATTCAGAGGAGACAGTGGGATGTGTTGCTAACTGGGTTTGGCAAAGCCAACATATCTTGGGTTCGTGAGCTGCTGGCAAATTGGAGGATGGATGTTGGTACTGTGGTAAATGTTCATAGCAAAATGGTTGACATATCTCCTGCTAAGCTGAATGAGTTCTTGGGGCTCCCACCGGTTGATGGAGCTGCACTTCAGGCTATTGAGAATGCACCAGATCTTGATGATATCCGACGTGTGCTATGTGATGATAATCCGAAGGCAAAGTGGAAGGCAAGTTCAGGGTCTCCACACAACACCTTGGCTTTCAAATATTTTTCTAAGAGATCAAGAGTGTATCTGAGATTTGTTTGCTTGCGTTTGATCCCCTGTGAGCACATGACAGATATACGATTTGAGAGGGTTATTGCCACCTATGCATTGATGAAGAAAATTGATATTAATGTGGGATATTTGATGTTTCGAGAGTTGCAACGCACTCGAGAGAATATGCAGTGGCGCTTGTTCTTTCCTAACACTTTGACCAAATATATGCGATCATTGAAGGTAGTGGTTGATGACGGAGATGAAAAGGAAGTAGAAAATCCAAAGAGAGTCGATATCACAAATCTCAAGAGCCCGGACGAAGATAGAGTGGAGAAGTTATCTTATGAGCGACGCTTGGATAGAATTGAGCGGATGCTACTTCGCCAATGGCGTGCTACAGAGCTTGATATGAAGATGAAGGGCGTGGATCTCACTCCTCTTATGACTGAGTTGCCCTATACTGCTGATGAGCGCTTGCTAGTTGGCTTTCCGCCTGAGGCTGAGCTACCTGCTGCTTCTACTATGGTTGCACCATCTCAGGTAGTTTCTACTCCTTCTTTTTCTACCCGTGTAGATGTTCCGAGCGCTGCTGCCACATCTGCTGGTGGGCCTGCTGATACTGCAGTAGCTGCTGTGACTACTGCTGATGTTGTTCCTGGTGCACGTCCTGCTGCGAGCGCCAGCTGTTCGACTACTGCTGCTTGACAGGGAGTACCACCACCCTACTTTTTAAATATGTTGTTGTTATAGTGCAGCGAGGACACTGTTTAATCTAAGTGTGGGGTGGGAGTTTATTGTGTGGTACTTGTTTATTTTAGGATGTTTTCGTACTTTCTTGTCACTTGACAGTTTTTGATTTATTTCTTGCTTTCTAGTTTTGTTGGGTCTGTAATATCATATATATTCATGGCCTGTAATAGAATAGTATTATAAATATTTAGTAGTTCATTAATATTAAAGTTAATTTTTAGTTTAGTTAATTCTTAGTTTACCAATAATCTCTTTCAGTTTTCTTAGCCTTGGTTCTTTCCCATTGAGTTATTATGCTGAACCAGGCAGTCTGTAGGTTAGATAATAAATTTAAAAAAAATATATATATCTAGGAGCTCAGAAGAAGGAAAAATGGAGAGTAGGCAGAAAAAGAGAGAAGTGAGGGAGTCGAAAGGCAGCTTTTAGTTAGAACTACCTATATATTTTTTAACTTCCTTTTTGAGTTCATAGTGAGGTATTGCGAGGTGAAACTGAATTGATCTTTGAGTTCCATGTACAGTGTGTAGTGAGGTTATTTTTATATACTTCTCATTGTTTCATGTTAAGTCTAGAATTTGCCCTGCTTGTTGTTTGAGGCGAAATCCTAGGTAGTCTTGATCTTAAGAATGAAAGTAGGCCGTCTTTGGCCCGCCAGTTCCCAAATTAGCCTACCTAATGAATATATTCCGTTGAGCCCCAATTTGAGCCTATTGACCTTTTCTTGGGCAACTTGAAATACAAGCCTTATCTATTTTCTATTTACCTCTTTTGTTACCCATCTTCCCCTTAACTACTTTAGGTTGTGTGTTTGGAAAGATTGTGGGTTATTAACAAGAGTTGTTGTGTATCTGGGAGGAAAGTTGCAAAAGAATGAAGGAATGAAATACTTGATATTCTCTTCGTATAAAAAAAAAGAGAGAAAAGAAAAAAAAAATGAAGGATGGGGGCAATGTTCCTATGCTCGGTTAAGGGTGATAAAAGCCTCGAGTATGAACACGCCAAAGGCACCCTAGGAAGGATGATGTATCTCATTTAACTCTTAGGGCCCCAATCATCCAAGTGTTGTGAAAATCATTAAAAAAAAAAAGAAGAGAATGAGTTGATGAATAAACGAGGAGAAAGGGAAAATTAGTAGTGAGTGATGTTTAAAGTGTCGAGGGGAAGGATTAGTCACTATATATCCAAAAGTGTACCACACCTTACCCCAAGCCAACATTACAAGCTATGAAAAGCCCTACTTGACTTTTGATTGAGACTCTTACATTAGTGGATAACGACAAAATGGGCAAGCCTATGTCACTTTTCTGTGGGACATGAGAAATTTCTTTCTGAGTGTGAGAGTATTTAATATTTGATATGCCACAATGTCTCTGGAAATCATATGTTGTGTGTTTGGTGGCATCTTCTTTCTGTGAGGTACATTGGAACTTGATTGGTCTACAGGTTTCTACTTTCAATACTTGACTATGACCAAAAGATAGGGTGTTTGAATTTTATGGGTGAGTTTTGCTAAGCTGTTGTCGCGAGTCCTTATCTAATCTTGATGTCTTGCCCGCTTTCTGCATGTTCTTCTTCTTTGCTCAAGGACGAGCAAAAGTCTAAGTGTGGGGTTGTGATATTTGGCTATTTCACTTATATTTTTAGGGTATTTTCACCATGTTATGATAGTATGTCTAAGATGTTATAAGTAAAATTGTTAATATTTGGTGCTAATTGAGTTTTTTGGTGTTGTAGGACTTGAACATGGTGAATTGAGCGGAAAAAGTACTATTTTTGGAGTTACAAATGAAGATGTTGAAGAGTTCAAGTAATCTGTGTGCCACGTGAGTGACACGGGAAGAAATAGAGTCTTTGCTTAAGAATTGATTAAAAATTTCAGCGCATTTAGGCCAAATACGCGAGCACCACGAGAGCTGAATTGCCTGCAGAAATTTGGTCCGCGTGGCACCGCAGTAAAAGGCTAATGGGCGAAAAAATAAGGCTATTTTAGTACTTTTGCTCAGTTTATTACAGGGTATAAAAGCTTCTTTTGCCTCCATTATGAGAGATACACTGGAGAAGAAGCAAAAAGAGGCTAGAGCTTTGGAGACTTCAAGAACACGAGTTTTTCTAAATTCTTCCCTACTTTTTGTAATTTATTCATTCATGAATTATTTTGATAAGAATATCATGAACATGAGTGGCTAATTCACCCATTCTAGGGTTGATTGAACCACTCCAATACTTATGTGTTATGAATATTTGTTTTGATGAATGAAACTTGTGAATTCTTCCTATCTAGGTGTTTATATTTTGATTGCTATTGATTGGAAGGGCCGCCAATTGATTATTCCCATTATTCGTGTGTGTCTAGGGATAGATTCACAGGTTTGGGTTAAACACTTAGCAATATTTCAATCTAAAACCCAGGTATTACTTAGATTGTCAATAAGGTGATATGTGACCATTGACCCTGATTGTGGACAATTCTTGTAGTCTTATCTATCTTCATTAGTTAATTGGAAAACTAGTTAGTGAAAGTTACAGTTATTACACGAAAGTGAATAGTTGTAAATTTGGAGCAAGTGTTCAATAGGAAGAACCAAGTTGAATTCGTTAAATCATTATTCTAATACATAGGTAGGAGTTGCGTAGATCAATCCTACGCTTTACATCTTTGATTCAATTTTATTCTCTATTAATTGTTGTTTACTATATTATTAATTTTTATTACTTAGTTGTTACTACACAATCAACCTTAAATCAAACACCCTTAGAAGTTAATTGATAGGTAAATTAGTTAGAAAAACAATTAGATTTCGAGTGTTCCCTGTGGGATTGGACCTCGGGACTTTAAGTACCGAGATATATTTGCTGCGACCGCTTAGTCCCTTTTATAGGGCATAGTTGGGCGTGATCAATGTTCGAGCTAAACTTGAATTCGAACTGAATGAAAGGCCTTGAAAAAGTAACGAGGCAAGAAATAAGTTAATGCCAAATGAGACAACAAATAGAAAATAGAGTTGAATATTGTATTCATCCTGTCCTGTTTGTTTACGGAAGGATTATATTTATAGCAGGAAAAAATGACGTTGTTGCTATCATAATTGTGCCTTTATGGCCATTACTCCGTGTTTAATCTTGATTGACTCACGATCTTTCTCTTAAATGCTAGAGCAACGGTCGACAGTTGCAGAGGCTGGACCTCATTTTCTGAGGTTGTACTCGCTCGTTGCTATGGTGTTTTCTCCGAGCTCAATGCTTTGAGTTCACTCCTCCTTGTTTCCTGAGATGATTTCCCGGGGCAAGGAGTCATGCAACCTCTCCTCGTAAGTTTGCCTCGTGGAGTGGACTTCATGTAAAGCTTCGAGGCCTTGCCCGAGACCTCGGTGATTTTTCATCCAATACATATAGTCCCCCCACCCCTCGGATAATTGCTAGAATATTTCGAGAGGTGGAATTGAATTTAAGCGGGAGAGTGACGTGGCGCATTTTTGGCCAAGAAATTTGAAAGTGCGGGCGTCGTTTCAATGTCTCATCCTCTGCACGTGGCTTAGTTTTGAATGGCTTTGTCTTTTCGTTTGATCTTCCTCATGTAATCGTCATCATTGCATTTTGATTCACTTGTACTTTGCTATAAATTGGCCATTTTTGCTGTTATCTTCTCCATTTCACAATTTTCCTTAAAGCCATTCATATTTCAAAATTTCACCACGTCTTCTCCATCTCATCGCGGGAATGTTATTGATGCTTCGACTGATGATTTGTTAGATTATCCCCCTTCAGTAACTTCTTCTCGTTCAGAAGACATCCGTAGCGGAGCCAGCTAAGAACCATCCATCACCGATGGTGAGGCGGCAGCTGAAGAAGCCATTGATGGGGATGATGATATCGAGGTAGTTGAGACCTCACCCCTGAAGAAAAAGAAAAAATAAATTTATCAGGGGGAATTTGAACCTCAGTGGGTCATCCCAAGACGTTTTGACTCAAGTAAAGATTTTAGGATGAGGGGGCAGACGACATCGGATATTAGAAGGAAAAGGAACCTCCCTCGTTCAAATTTCCCCGAGCCTCGCCTCAGAGGAACACATTGCTCTGATCCGAGAGGAGTGTAATTGGAACCCCGAGGTACCAATCTCGATTCCCACCCCCGAACAGCATACGTGTGATGGTGCTCTGGAGCAGTCCTTTGTTTATACTTACCCCTTTTTGATAGGCTTCTCCTCCCCCTTCATCCCATAACAGACACTTTTTGCCGAACGCATAATGTTTGCTTGGCCCAGCTTGGCCCTGGCTTCTGGAGGGTCGTTCAATGCCTCGACTATATTAGTCGTAAAGCCGGGGTCACATTTGGGTATGATTATTTGATCTCCTTGTTTTCTCCTTCCCTGCACAAAGATGGGATTGTACAGTTGAACAAGCGGGGTTAGTTTTTCCTCATCACTAAGAGTGACGACACCGAGGATCGAAGCTGGTGTGACTGGTTTGTCCTTCTTCCCACCTCTTCTCTTTCAGTCGAGCCTGGTTTTTCTGAGGCATGAAATATGACTCGTAAGCCTTTTTCTCATTTTTATTTTCTATTCCTGGATTCAATGAGCGTGGTAAAGTCTGACCCATTGTCGTGTTTTTCAGCAAGGAGACCTCCAATTAACCCTCCCCGGGATTTGGAGGCTTGGGTGCAAGCCATTGTTAACGCCGAGGGGAGGTTAGATAGGGATTGGATGTTTTTGGCCGCTCGTGCAGAAAATGGGTGGTCAGGAAAACGTCTAGGTTAGTATATTTTCAATTTGATTGCTTCATTTTCCTGATGCATCCCTTCTCACTTTTGCTTTTTCCCCTCCTTTTTCACGTTTCAACATCTTGCCCCCCGAAGCGGAGAAGGAGGAAGATAAGAAAAAGAAAGCAAAAAAGAAGAAGTTGGGAGGACGAGCTGAAGTCGTCAATGTCCCAGATGCCGATGCTAGTTTGCATCTTATTGAGGAGTCTGTTGAGACTCTTACTCAGGCCCCGAGAGGTACTCTTTTCTATCTTTTGTATTTTTCTCTTTATTTTTCCCCTTTGAGTGATGCATTTCCTTCTTTTCAGGTTCAAAGAGAAAAGGCGATATGCTTAAGAGGCTAGCTAAAGCTAAAGTCCCTCGGATCGAATCGACCACGGTCTCCCGGCGAAGATTGATTGACGAACCAGATAATGTTTTTGTTCGGAGCGTAGTCAAGAGGGAGGTCGTGAAGGAGCCGAGCCAAGTTGTTGACAGGGTTCGCGAGGGCTTGGTGGCTAGTGAGGTGAAATCCATCGAGGAGGTCAACAGACCTGTTGAGGATACATCGCCTGTGAGACAGGAGAGTGTTGTCCCGCCTCGGGGTAAGGCAACCCTCCCCCAAGGGATTAGACGCATCTCATTCCCAATAGATGTTTGTCTATTGGATGACAACAACGGGTTGCCATTAGCTGCAAAGGGCTACTTGGGCCTTTAGAGAACGGCCACCTGAAGGACATCCCCTCGGATGATTTGATGGCTTACTCGGCTCAGCACGCAATCCATGTGAAGTTTTGTTTTGCTTGTTTTTATCTTAAATGTTTTTTTTGGAGTCTTTGACCATCTTCCCCTTGATTGTAGGGTTATGTTTATGCCATGAAGGCAGCCGAAGTCGAGGCTCAGCGAGCTGCATATCTTCGTAGGGTCGGGGATGAGTGGGATCATCGAAGGAACGTTCTCGATGCTCGCGTAGCTGAGCTTGAAAGGCAACTCTCCAGCTTAGAGGTCAACTTGGATCGATCTTAGAGGGAAGTGAGCAACTTGGTGCTGATCTTTCTTAGGCTCGTGGTGAAGTTGCCAATCTTTCAGCCTCATTAAACCGATCTTCGGAAGCAAGCTGACGCAGCCGATGCAGCGCTTAGGGGTTTGACCGAGCAGTTTGAAGAGAAGACTTCACTACTTACCTCAAAAGTGGTCGAGATTGATGCTAAGAATAAGGCTCTCGAAGCCGAGGTGAAGATCCTTGGGGCTAAGAGACCAGCTTCTTCCTCCACGCTTAAATCTAATTTCAGAGCTAAGTTGGATTTGAGGGCTACCCGAGCAAAGGTTGATAGAAATTGGGCGATCATTCAGACCAAGTTGAGG
This sequence comes from Petunia axillaris subsp. axillaris, assembly GCA_029990575.1. Classification (NCBI taxonomy): domain Eukaryota; kingdom Viridiplantae; phylum Streptophyta; class Magnoliopsida; order Solanales; family Solanaceae; genus Petunia; species Petunia axillaris. The sequence goes on along the minus strand of JARKNS010000001.1, from coordinate 657,469 downwards.
ACTATTGAACATTGTAAAAAGGGAATTAGCTTGGATGATGAGATCGCCAAATCTAAGGTTGACGTTGCTACTTCTCAGGGGCTTTTGGACCGACTTCCTTCGAGCAGTGACAGCTCGTCCGAAAGAGAGGCTTTGGGTAGTGATAGTGAACATGAGTAAATGCTCGTTAGTTTTTGTTTTTGCGCCTTCGGGCTACTTTTCTGTAATTATTTTGTCCTTCGACCCTTGTGAATACATGAATGTTTGAGTATCCACTGTTTCCTTTTGTTTGCGTGCAAGATTTTAAATGTGTTGGAGAGCTAGCTTAGGGCGACGTCTCACCCTCGAGTCGTGGCTAAAAGTTTAAAAGATAAATCGATTCTTACTCCATTGATAAAAATTGAGTCAATTTACACAAGGCCTAGTTATACTTAAGCATATTTTGTTTTATAAAAAACCGCATCGGGCGAAGAATCCAGGCTTGGAGCTGAGTCCCCAAATCTAGGTTATTTCGAATAGTTTTCCGAGCTACGAGCCTGCGAGTCAATTGATCTCGCCTCCTTGTCACCCCCTAATGTTCGAGGGTGAAGGATGAAGACTCAAGCACTGTTAACCTCGAGAGCACATTTCGTGTTGCTAGAAATAATATCTCTTCAGATTGGATACGTTCCAATTCAAAAGCTCTTGCTTCCCCTTAAGGTCTGCTAGCTGATAAGAGCTTTTCCCCACGATTGCTTTTACTCGGTAGGGGCCTTCCCAATTGGCGGCCAATTTCCTGCATTTTTATCTTTAGTTGTTTGATTCGAGACTCTTAAGACATAATCACCAACCTTAAACTCTCACAGCTTGGCTTTTTTGTTTAAGTAAGCCTCAATTCGTTGTTTTTGGGCTGTCAATCGTACCAGCGCCATTTCTCTTTGTTCCTCAAGCAGATCCAGCTCTATCCTCATCTTTTTTTTATTTGAGTTCTTGGAGGAGTGTGCATAGAAGAGGCTCGGCTCCCCCACCTCGACAGGACTTAATGAATCGACTCCGTAAACGAGAGAAAATGGCGTTTCTCTAGTGATGTTCTTCTCTGTTGTCCTAATTGCCCATAGTACTTCTGGTAACTCATCAGGCCACGAACCTTTGGCTTCGTCCATCCTCTTTTTATGGTTGTCAAAAATTATCCTGTTTGATGATTCAGCTTGTTCGTTGGCGCTTTGGTGGTAAGGTGTTGATATTACCCTTTTGATCCCCCATTTTTTGAAGAAAGCCGTGACCTCTGAACCAACGAACTGCGTACCATTGTCACAAGTAATCGCCTTTGGGACTCCAAATCGGCATATGATGTTTTTCCATATGAAATCGATAACCTCTTTCTGCCTTACCCTAGCAAAGGCTCCTGCCTCGATCTATTTGGAAAAATAATCAGTGAGCACGAATATGTATTTGACACTGCCCTTCGCTTTGGGAGAAGGTCCTATGATATCCATCCCACATTTCATGAAGGGCCACGGTGAAATTACCGAGTGCAAGGGACGACATGGTCCTTCAACCACATCTGCTCAATGGCTCCGAGGTTGATTAGATTTACGGAACTCTCAGGGTCTACTAAGACTCGTTTTACATCTGAATCATTAACCCTTAAGGTAATAACCAGAGCTTCATGATGAGAGGTCATTTCCTCATGGCGGTCTCCTTCATCGAAAATGATTTTTTCGCCGATTCTCTCCATTTAGGCTCTTTTCTCTATCATTGGTTGAGAGTTTCGCAAGCTTCCTCACCGAGGAATGATTGATACCATTTATTTCTATACCGCCCGTTATGACGTTTGCGGATTTTCGACATGTCGAGGCTATCAACATCTTATATAAATCTGGAAAAGCTTCGACTTCGGAACAAACGTTATTACCAGCCTCCCCACAGACGGCGCCAATTTGTGTTGGCCTAAATCAAAATAGGACAATAAATCGAATTTGTATTGGGTTTAACTGGTAATTTTCTTGTATCAAAGTGATGTTCGAGTTAAAGTTGAATTCGAACTGAATGAAAGGCTTTGGAAAAGTAACGAGGCAAGAAATAAGTTAATGACAAACGAGACAACAAATAGAAAATAGAGTTGAATATTTCATTCATCATGTCCAGTTTGTTTATAGAAGGATTATATTTATAGCTGGAAAAAATGTTGCTATCATAATTGTGTCTTTATGTCCATTACTCCGCATTTAATCTTGGTTGACCTACGATATTTCTCTTAAACGCTAGAGCAACGATCGACAGTTACAGAGGCTGGTCCTCGTTATCTGAGGCGTTGCACCCGCTTGTTGTTATGGTATTTGCTCCGAGCTCAATGCTTTGAGTTCACTCCTCCTCGTTTCCTGAGACGATTTCTTGGGGCAAGGAGTCATGCAACCTCTCCTCGTAAGTTTGCCTCGTGGAGTGGACTTCGTGTTAAGCTTCGAGGTCTTGTCCGAGATCTCGGTGATTTTTCATCCAATACAAGTATATATTGTAGAGTGAAATCGAACGCAACACTAATCACTCTCTAAGATTAAACCTTAAAATTAAACTACAGAATAATTGATGTCTGCTGAAATTTTTAATTTTGTAAAGGCTAGTGGGATTGAGTAATTCTAGATGATCATATGGTAAATAAATACTGTGAATCGCTCCACGAACTTTACAGAATGGCTCGGCCAGAGGGTGCAACATATTTATTTGAAGAAATTGGCATCATTCTGAAGTTATTTCAGGAACTATAAATTAATGGCAGATCATATTATGCATGGTTATGGGGGTAGTAGGTCTCACTGTTGGTTGCGATGATGCATATTTTGGGGGTCCCTTGTTTTTGATAGACGAACCTTTGGATTTTTTTGTATAGAAGCCTTGCTGGTATTGCCCTTGTTTTATTGGGGCAGTTGTTTACAATACCATCTCTGCATATAACAGGTGCTTACTCCACCTATATTGCAAGTGTGTCTAAACTTTTCTTTTCCAATAATGTTGTTTTGTCATGCTGCCTTTTATTCGCCTCAAGCTGGACAATTGTTAGTACAATACCATGAAGGTGAAGATATTCCTATTGGTAAATGAAGCTATAATAAGGAATGATTAAGGTTATTGGAAGTAGTTAACAAGTCTTTCGAGGAAGTGATGTTATGAACTCAAAAGCGCAGACATTGTGGTGTTGACTTCGGGACTCTTGCTTGTCTTTAAACTATTTTGAGCAGTCATATATTGGTGGCTATGTTAGTAGGTCTTTCTAGGAATTTCAAGCCGCTTCAAACTTGATACTCCCTCTGTCCCAATTTATGTGGCGGTGTTTGACTTGGTAAGGAGTTTAAGAAATAGAAGTTGACTTTGTAAATGTTCAAATTTACCCTTGAAAAAGTAAGAAAGAGAAGATTGTATAATCAAAAAACTTGTTTGTGGCTTTTAAAGCAAGTAGGGTCCAATAAGGGTAAAATAGAGATAGTGCATTAAACAGTTGACAAATAAGGAAATGTGACATTCTTTTTGAGACAGACCAAAAAGGAAAGTGTGACACATAAATTGGGACAGAGGGAGTAAATTATACTTCATCCATTTAAAAAATGATGAACCTATTTTCTTTTTATTCTATTTAAAAAAGAATAATCTCTTTCTAAATTTGGAAATAAAATTTTACTTTTACTTTTAACGAGATGATTTGTAGCCACACAGATATCGATGACTTATTTTAGACCACAAGTTTTAAAAGTCTTCCCTTCTTTATTATACTCTGCGCAAAGTCAAATAGATTCATCCTTTTTTGAAATGGAGGGAGTATGTTATTATAGCGGTGAATGTAGGGTTCTATTAATCTAGTAGCGGTGCTGGTGACCCCTCGAATAGAGTCTAGGTCCGCTTCTGCAGAGATGTGTCTACTTTTCTAGCAATGTAAGTTTCTCTATGAAATGGCACCAAACTCGAGCAAGGAAAAATTACTAATGGCATATAAGAGGGAAATGTAGTAGGGAACTTACTTTCAAATTGAGTTTGTTATGACAAACTAGGGAGGTTAGGTAAAGCTGGTGTCTTCTTTCGAATGATAAAGCTAAATAACTAGCCAACTCCTGATATTCGAACAACTCAAATAATTAGCCAACTCCCTCACTCAAATTCCACTCAATTGAAGAGTTGGTTATGACAAACTATGGAGGTTAGGTAGTATGCACAGAGCAGTTATAGGATCAAGATTCAACTAGGTCGGGATTGGAGGTAGCCAACTTTTAAGAGTGATGATTTGATAATAGCCAGTGTTTGTGAAGTAATTGAAACGTAGCTACAGTTTAAAAAGGCTACAAAGTACCTAAAACATAGTCACCCAAAACTCCTGTATCCTTTAAGTTTGAACTTTGAAGAGAAAACACTTTTCTAACTCCAGGAAAATGTCATCAAACTCAAGGATAGTGTCCTGAAGTTTGAAGCTATGCACCTGAAATTCAAAGACCATGTCGTGGTCGTGGAGTTCGAAAATGCACATAAAACTTAAGGACCATGTCATGAAGTTTCAAACCTATACAAGTGAACTTTATAATATAGGCCTAGGTTTTGAAACTTATACGAGTAACTTCTAAAATATTGTCCTGAATATCAAATTTTTTACTAGAACGAAGTTTTGAACTACGATTGTCATAGCTGTTTTGCTTGTCCCTAAATAAATCCATTCCAGTTTCTACTGAACATGAAGAAGCGGATTAGGATTAACAGGAGAAAGTTTGTTAAGTTTTGGTTATTTTTCAGTGATTTTGCAGACACTGGTTATGTTCCAATCAGCAGTTCTACAAGTGAATATTTGTCAAAATCATCCCAATTCCGGTTGGATTTGGCTTATTGATTGATAGTTGTGTTTTCTAGGGCTTATGATTGTTCAGCGAATTAATGAAACGTCGCGTATGGTTTAGAGATAAAAATAATCTGAGTGGTAGAAACACGTTCGCGTAAATTTTGGCTGGAGTTGAATCATAACTAATTACTCATGCAAATTTACTTAAACCATGATGGCGAGTCAAAATAAAAAAAATAAAGGGTCATGAGTCAAACTGCAAAATTTTGATCGCTTCTTTTACCATTTGTACCACTTTCTAGTATTTACCTTTTGTACACCAATGTGCACTTGTTAAATGGCAAGTAAAAAGATAAGTCACAGTAAGTTATAATAACATGAATCTGCTTTCTAAGTATCACGTTTTATTTTAGATAGTATTGTAAGAATATATAAGCTTGCATATATATATATATATATATATATATATATATATATATATATATATATATATATATATATATATATATATATATATATATATATATATATATATATATATATATATATATAAGATTTTGCTAAGTGTAGTAGGTTAGCATTGTATACATCTTTTGTTTCACTAAAGTGCCCTTGTTATGGTTTGCCAGCACATTAAATATAGGGGCCTTACTGTCTTTTTGCCAAAAAATAAAATTAATTCACGCTCTCCCCTTTCTCTGTTACATTTCGCTCATCCCATCTCTGTCAAAAAAGCTTGAGGCATCTGATCTTTTACTTTTGCAAGTTTTTCACATTCTATCCTTATCTTTCTCTCTTGATTTTTGATAGTGTTTGCATAAACTAAAATGTGATATTTTTCCTTCAGACTTATTGTGACTTATTTGGTATTCTTAAGATTTGTTGTCTAAATTTTAGAAGACATGAATCTAACCCAACATTCAAACTTGATAATCAAACCTCAAGACCGAGGGAGATGGGTCTTGTTCCACCATCACTCTGAAAATGAAATGATTTCAAAAAGAGGGAAGGGAAAAGATGGGGCTCATTCCACCATTGCTTAAAATAAACCGATTTCGCAAATAGATGGTAAAAGATTTATGGAGAAAAAGAATTTTGATGGACTTGATTAAGCTTTTGTTACCAGGATTGAATATGTACGAGAAGGATTTAGGAGTGACGAGAAGCAAAAGGACCGAAACTCTGATTGGTGTACAAAATCTGTTGTTAATTTATGTGGTTCCAGTTAATATTTTCTTTAAACGAAATTATTTATATCTCATGTCCTATTTACTCAAAGAAATTATCCATACAAAGACATTAGTTGAAATTTCAATATGGGGGAGAACGAAATAGTCCAAATTGCTTATTAAATTGCTTAAGTTCAATGAAATAGTCCAAATTGCTTGTTAAAGAGATGGATACTACTTTTATCAATTTGGTTCTACGGAGGAAAGAAGGGGACGACTAGGTGGCTGTGAAATAAATGGAAAGAAAGATGGGAAGGGTTTATTTTTTTGATATGGAAAGACTAAACTACCCATTCAACTAGTTTGTTGGCAATGAATTAATAGGGGTAATTGGGTACAATGCTAACCTACTACTCTCATATAGTAGATTAGCAAAACCCATATATAAATGTATAAATAATTGTATGTTAACTACTATCATTTAAAGATTGGTCCAGGTTAAACGTGATTTACTAAGGTGTAAACTTATATGAATCGAATTAGATGCCTCACAAAAGTATGGTACTTATGTGTAGATACCAAGATGTAATTCTGGTTTAATGATGAACTAAATTAGAATTAATTATATTATATTCTACTATAAAAAGGAGGTTATGATCCCCAAATCAGATGTAGAATTTTCTATAATGATATCCCATCGCCAGTGAAATAGAGAGTGACTCACGTCTAGGTCTGGAAGACCTAACTGCATGACATCAAGACTACGAGACTTCAACGTCTACGAATTCAGGTACACTTCTGAAACTAGTCTAATTTTCTCGGTGATTTGACATGATAAGTCCTAAGTTACAGGTACGATCCATCTGCAATTTGGTTCTAACAAGTGTACACTTTAACTTTTGTTATATATGTGTACACAAACTTAAGAATGCTAAAGTGAGTTTTGGTGACATAAAACCTTGAAAAGAAACTATATGAAAATTCATATAAAACAAAACTCAATTGCTTGTCTTGAATTTTAGGGTTAAGAGCAAAGCTTCCATTTTCAGGGACAATCCTCCACCTCTCGGAGCATTCATTAATCAGAGGTGTGCAACCAAGTTTCAACTCTTAAAGCCCTTCAAGGAATGTGAAGTCCTTCTCTGAACTTGCTTTCCAGTCTCTCTCCTAAAGTGGAGAAGGTTTAGTTTTGTGAAACTCCTCCACAACATGAAAAAAACCCCCTTGATTCGATTGTTTTCTAAGAATTTTGAGCCAGGTATGTAAGTCATGTATTTGAAAGGAACTTACTACGTTTCATAGTTTTAAAAAAAGGTCACATGAGAGAGGAACCATGGGTGGTGGGGTTTACGCAAGGGAGGGGGAGAAGGAAAATTTAGTATGGCGTCAAAACAATGACTTCCCTAGTCATGCTAGGGAAGTTGTTTTCTAGCTTTTGAAGGAAAACGTAATGTTAGTTCAGAGAAATTATTTCCCATAGATATTTGGAAAACTAAACATAAATTAATTGGATAGCACACCAAACACACTCTTTAATATGTGTATATCGAGTTATTGCATACATGGATATGCAACTTCTAGATGCAGGTAAAGATAATTATTAGTTGTGTTGGTGTGCAATCTAATCATTTTGTGTTTATTGAGGGTATTGGATAATGGATATAGGCCTTATAAAGTCATTTACTCTCCTATTTTGATGAGAGATTCTTTTAAAGTACCATGTGTTGAACCCCAAAAATTACCTTATTTAAGGATAAATTCTGGGTATAATATGTTCAATAATATGTTCTTTGGAGTCGTCACCTAATTTAGCATGATTAGGAACCAATTGTTAATTAAAATGAGTGCAATTTATTCCCTTTTATAAGAGAAATATTTTTTCAGAGATTCTTTAGGTAAGTGGTTCACTTAGATTCGAAAGAAGGTCTCTATTACGGGAGCACTTTCAAAAATCCGCTAAAAATGGTTAATATGATGGTTTTCACGAATTTTGATAAACTGAATAATTTCAAAGTTTTAAGGCTAGATAAGGTATATAAATAAATAGGTAATAAATAAATAAATAGAAAAGTGAAGGATATTGGTTAATTAAAATAATTAGATATTTGAATAAAAATAGATAAATAAATAAATAAATAAGGAAGTAAATAATTAATTGAATAATGAATGAATAGATAGAATAAATAAAGAGTTAATTGAATAATTAATCAATTCAACAAATAAGTAAATAAATGAATAAATAAGAAAATAAATAAATAAATAAGTATGTAAATAAATAAATAATGAGTGAATAGATAATAAATAAATAATAATTATATTAAATAAATAAGTAATTTAATAAATAAATAAATAAAATGGGTAAATAAATAACTATTTTTTATAAATTACGACTTTTACAGGATTGATTTTAATTGTGGCTTTTACTTTGCACTCACTAATTAAAAAAGGATTCTTACTTTCTTAAATTAATTGGCAAGTCCCAAAGAAATGGGAACAAATAATTCCATAAAGTAATTCTAATCATGTGATAATAATCATCATACCAAGCTTCTATCCTACAAGGCTTCTATCCTACAAGGCTCCTAGTCCGGTCTACAAGGATCCTATGACATGGATTCTAAAGGGAACGAGAAAGAGGGAGTTTAGAAGATAGAACCTGGAAATAGCAAACTCATAAATGAGCCTTGAATTTTCTAAAGTTTTCATTTCTCGAGAAACTTGAGCCCAAAGATACAATGCAGACTGAACAACTCCAATGCAAATAAGTCATCCCAATTTTGAGTTTTAACCAACTGCCTTCGTGCAGCGAATGGGGCTATGAACTGAAGATACGACTCGAGCGCAAATGATGACTCAAATATCAAAGCGACAACACACAGTAACACCAAACGAAAACGGTAACTCTGTATGTATTTTTTAAGAAAAAAACTTAAACTGAGAAAGAATATATGTTTATATGCTCTGCCTCTTTTCTCTATGAACCTCTAGAACTGAAAAAAGAGAATGAGAATAAGATATTATATACCTGTTAAATTAAGGAGGGTTTCGGATTTTGGCTCCAAAGATTCAAATATATGCCCAAATCCGACTTTTCTTTGTATAACAAGGGTGAATTTGGTCAAATCCCTCAAGGATCGTACTAAATTCATCCTTATCTTCAAGGAATCTGCCCGCTGGGATCAAATCAAGGGTTTGGATCGATTTGTACAGAGATGGACGCAGAGGATTTATCCAACAAAAGCTCTGTACGTAGAAGAAGACAAGAATTTTGAGTGAATTGTCGTTGGATTCAATGGAATCTGTGTTTTGGGGGAAGAAAATCGCGGGTTATCGGGTAGGGTCGTGTGTTAATGGGTTGAAGGAATTGGGATTAGGGATTCGGTAAAGAATTGGGGTGTGTAGTGGGTGTATAAGGGTTTGTACGGGTGGGATAGATTTATGGTTATGTAATGCAATTTTAGCCTCATTTCGAATGATTAAATGAAATAGAAGTGTTTCGTAGGTGGGCTTAATTTAAGGTTTTGTATTACGATTTAACCAATTTTTCTTTTAAAATCAATTATTCAATTTTAAATTTCAAAATTGGCCTTTAAAATAACTAGACAGTGTTTAAGCATTTCAGGGCAAAATTGGGTGCCAACAACTGCCCCGCTTTACCCGAAAAAGATGAAAGAGTTTTCAGGGTGAAGAAGTTGACGTGAAAGCCAATTTTTTCATGATAAAGCCAAGGACTTTGATTCTATGGGCCAAAAGGCGAGGTTTTGGACATGGCCAAACTCCGGTCTCTGAGTTGGCTACATATCTTTGGCTAAACAAGAATCAGACCATATGTAGTTTGACGCGATTCGGAAAATAAAAACGAGATAACAAGGACTACTCTATCTTCAACCTTGAACCTCAGACTAGGTTTTGACTTCAATTGGAAATATTTGGTTGACGCAAAATAGGCTGACGCAAAACTGATACAAGAGGATCGATACAAGACTGGCATGTAGGGTTGACACAAGACTGACCTCTAGGGTTGACAACTTGTTCGAGTGCGATTCTTCAGATCCTCGTTGACGACTCTAGCTCACACCAACAATTGCCCCAGTTCACTGCTAAGAAAGAGTTCCACGTTATGCTCCAAATGCTGCTGCGGTGCTGCTAAAAATTCTGTAATAATCTCGACAATGGTAAGCGAGAAACTCCTAATGAAATTTTGAAAATAAAAATAAAACAATTATTGATAACATAAGCTTGGTAAATGGAGGTTGCGATATCATTGATAAGTTTTTCCTTCAATCAACTAACGAGACGCTCCAACCGGAGAACCTTTAGGCTTATTATTATTCTGAAATAATATAGCAATACAATAAGTAAAGCAATTATGATTTTTGCAGAGTGTAAAATAAGTCGACCGACGAGACACAAGGTCTCAAGTTGACTTATCAAATTTATGGCCTATGCACGTACAAAACATAAAAATATTGCAGGACAACCAACCGGTGAGACACACCGAACATGGTGTCTCAAAGTTGACTTGTCTATTTATAATCTTTTCAGGTACGAAACATAAATATATTGCAGGACAACCAACCGGAAAGACACACCACACGTGGTGTCTCAAAGTTGACTTGCCTATTTCTAATCTATTCAAGTAAAAAATGTAAAGATATTACAGGACAACCAACCGGCGAGACACACCGCATATGGTATATCAAAGTTGACTTGTCTATCCTATGATCTCTTGTGCAAAATGTAAAGATATTGCAGGACAGCCAACCAGCAAGACACACCGCACATGGTATCTCAAATTGACTTGTCTATTTCTAATCTATTTCAAGTGCAAAATATAAAGATATTGCAGGACAACCAACCAGCGAGACACACCGCACATGGTGTCTCAAAGCTGACTAGTCGATTTCTAATCTAAACAAGTACAAAATATGAAGATATCATAAGATAACCAATCGGCGAGACACACCGCACATTGTTTCTCAAAGTAGACTTGTCGATTCTAGCACAAAGCAAACTTTAGCATGACATTTATATCAAAAGAATAAGAATCATCATAAAAAAGAATGTCACCTGTTCGACAACAAATTAGCATGATGCTTTGATGTCATAAAAGGCAAGTTTGCATAATCTGCAAGGTAACTTAGACGTGTTTCCAACTTGGCTGATGTTGCTCATTCACCATGTAAACACTCCTTCCTTTATAAACCTTCATGTTCCTGCTCTCAATGAAAAATTATTAGTTTTAGGGAGGGGTGTTTGATTTGTGCTGATTCAATCTTGAACTTGTTGTCGCTGCTCCCTCGTTATTCTTCAACTTGGGCTTGTAAATACTCAGAGGATCGGCTCATTGAACTCCGTAGTACGGAATATTTTAATATAGAGGCAAAGTAAAGTAACTTGATAATAAAATAGTAAATCAAGTAAGATAAATATGCAATTTTCATGAAGGTTAGAAGGCATTCAAAATTTCTACTTTAACTTAAACTTATGACATATTTTGAAACAAATTGAACGTCCTTTGTCTTTACAACTTGCACCATCCTTAAATACTTCCGAAACTTTGCCAACTCATCCTTCGATAAACAATATCGATTTTTTAAAATTTGCCCCAGTTATAATCTTCTACACTTTCAACTTGCTTTGCAAAATTGTCCCAGTTGCTATCTTCAAAATTTCTTACAAAATTTCCCCAGTTGCTTACTTTAGGGGAAACTAGAAATTTTAATATCAAAGAGTCGAGCCCGATGAGAGCGCCTACGTATTCCACCGTGGGAGTCAGACCGTGCGTAGTTCTACTTACATAAAGTTTTGGGAAAACATGGCAATCTATGTACGATGCCGTATCCTAATTGGAATGCCTACACATCTGCCCAGATGCATAGTTTGGAATTATATCATCAAAAGATAAACAAGCTTAAAGTATTACAATATTTTGACAGAATCCGAGGGGGATTGCCTACTTATCTTGTTGCCATTCCAGGAATCAGGTCGGAAGTAGTTCAAAATTATATAAAAGGGAAAACTGGGAATGTCTATGCTAATGCAATCAAACTCAATTTGAGTTACTACGTATCCCGCCTTGGGATTCAGGTCACGCGTAGTTCGCATTACATCAAAGATTACATTCCGAACAATGCTAACTTGTATAGTATCTTTTGACGGCATCTGCGTTGATTGCCTTTGGCTAAACGTGACCATCCATTTCTTCCAGAATCAGTGCTTTTTGGGATAAAACCTGATACACCACATAAGGGCCTTGCCAATTCGGTGCGAATTTTCCCCTTGCTTCTTCTTTATTAGGGAAAATTTTCTTCAATACCAATTACCCCGGTTTGAAGTCCCTTATTTTAACTTTCTTGCCAAATTCCTTGATCATTCTATTCTGATAAAATTGTCCGTGAAAAATTGCATTCATTCTCTTCTCATCAATAAGCATCAACTGTTCATATCTAATCTTCACCCATGCAGTATTTTCTAATTCAGCTTCTTGAATGATCTTTAAGGAAGGAATTTCAACTTCTGCGGGTAAGATCGCTTCCATGCCATGCACTAAAAGATAAGGAGTTGCCCCATTTGAAGTTCTAGTTGTAGTGTGATATCCAAGAGGTGCAAAAGGAATTTTTTCATACCAATCTTTGTAATTATCAATCATCTTGCGAAGAATACGCTTGATGTTCTTGTTTGCCGCTTCAACATCTCCATTCATTTGAGGCCAGTATGCAGTAGAGTTGCGATGAGTAATCTTGAAACTTTTACAAGTTACTCTCATTAAATCACTATTCAAGTTGGCTCTATTATTGGTAATGATTGATTCAGGAAATTTGAATCTACAAATGATATTGTTGCGCACAAAATATGACACCACTTTCTTAGTTACGGACTTGTCAGAAGTTGCTTCCACCTACTTGGTGAAGTAATCAATAGCCACTAAAATAAAGCAATGTACATTTGATCCAGCCGACTCAATAGGACCAATAATATCCATTCCCTAAGAAACAAAAGGCCAAGGAGAACTCATCGCATGAAGTTCAGATGGAGGTCTTTTGATCATATATTCATGAATTTGACATTGATGACATTTCCGCATAAATTTAACACAATCAGTTTCCATAGTTAGCTAGAAATATCCTACCCTCAAGATCTTCTTTGCCAAGATAAAACCGTTCATGTGCGGACCACAAACTCCCGCATGCACTTTTTCAAGCAATCTATTTGCTTCAACGGCATCAACATATCTTAAAAGTCCTAAGTCTTGAGTCCTCATATACAGGATTTCGCCATTTAGGAAGAATTGATTTGCGAACCTCTGGATGCTTTTCTTTTGAACACTTGTTGCATTTTCAGGATAACTCCCGACCTTGAGATAATTCTTGATATCATAATACCAGGGATTGCCATCTTGCTCTTCATGAATTTGAAAACAGTATTCTAGATGATCATGTAATGCAATATCAATAGTATCAATATAATTCTTGTCAGGATGTTGAATCACAGAAGACAAAGTTGCCAAAGCATCGACAAACTCATTTTGAATTCTTGGGACATGCTTGAACTCAATCATTTCAAATCTTTTGCGCAATTCTTAGACACAATGCAAATAAGGAAGAATCTTTGCATTCTTGGTGTTCCATTCGCCTTGCACTTGGTTAATCAATAAGTCGGAATCTCCGATCACCAAAATTTCTTGAATATCTATATAAACCGCTAATCGAAGACCCATAATGCATACCTCATATTCGTCCATGTTGTTAGTACATGGAATTCTAAGCTTAGCCGAAATAGGATAATGCTGACCCATTTCAAAACTAAGACAACACCAATACCAGCACCTTTGAAATTTGCTGCTCCGTCAAATAAAGACGCCAACCTTCATACTCAAAAGAGATTTCCTCACCAAGAAATAAGACTTCTTCATCAAGAAAGTAAGTTCTCAATGGCTCATAATTGTCGTCAATAGGATTTCAGCTAAATGATCAGCCAATGCTTATGCTTTCACCGCCTTTTGAGTATATAGACTTCGTCAAACTCGCTCAACAAAATCTTCCATTTTGCTAGCTTCCCAGTGGGCATCGGCTTTTGGAAGATGTATTTGAAAGGATCCATTCTTGAGATAAGATAAGTTGTACATAAAGGGAGATAGTGCCTTAACCTTTGTGCTGTCCAAGTCAAGGCGCAACAAGTCCGCTCCAACAAAGTATACTTGGCTTCATAAGGGGTGAAATTCTTGCTTAGATAATAAATTACTTGCTCTTTCTTACCGGTCTTGTCATGTTGCCTCAAGACACATCCAAAAGAATTTTCAGATACATACAAGTACAAAATCAACGGTCTTCCAAGTTCAAGAGGGACCAACACAGGCGGATTTGATAGATACTCCTTTATCCTATCAAAAGCCCTTTGAGAATCTTTCGTCCATTCAATGACAACATCTTTCTTCAACAGCTTGATTGTCAGCTCACAGATAACCGTGGATTGTGTGATGAATCGACTTATATAATTCAAGCAGCCAAGAAAAATCATCACATCTTTTCGACTTTTTGGAGGAGGCAAATCTTGGATAGTCTTGAGTTTAGACGGATCTAATTCTATACATCTCCGGCTTACAATAAAACCCAACATCTTACCAGCGGGAACACCAAATGCATATTTTGTGGGATTAAGCTTCAAATTATACCTTCGAAGATGGTTGAAAAACTTTCTCAAATCCGTCAAATGATCTTCCTTCCTTTTTGACTTGATAACCATGTCACCTACATAAACTTCATTCTCTTTGTGAGTCATTTCATGGAAAAGAGTTGTCATTGCTCTCATATGTGTTGCCAGGGCATTTTTCAAGCCAAATGGCATGACTCTATAGAAAAAGATACCCCAAGGTGTGATGAAAGCAGTCTTTTCAGCATCATCTTCATCCATTAGAATCTGGTGGTAACCGGCAAAACAATTGACAAAAGGCTGAAGCTCATATTTTACACAGCTATCAATAAGGATATGAATATTTGGCAATAAAAAATCATCCTTTGGGCTTGCTTTGTTGAGATCACGATAATCAACGCAAACTCTAACCTTTCCATCCTTCTTGGGCACCGGCACAATCAAGTAGGGTATTTAAGAGTTTGAATCACTTTGGCGGTCAATTTCTTTTGCACTTCTTCCAAAATCTGCTTACTTGTGGAAGTTTTGAAGTTTCTCTTTCTCTGCTTAACTGACGGGAATGATGGATCAGTAGGCAACTTGTGAGTAACAATAGCGGTACTCAAACCGGGCATATCATCGTAAGACCAGACAAAGATGTCTCTATACTCATTCTACAATAAGCTCTTCTTTCTTCAGAGGTCAAATGAACACTGATTCTTGTCTCTCTAACAGATTCTGAAGTCCCCAAGTTGATTAACTCGGTTTTTTCAAGTTAGGTTTTGGCTTGTTCTCGAATTGATCAAATTCTCTTGTTATTTCCTCAGGAATGAAATCTTCATCACATTCTTCAAAATTTAGTGCATTGTTGCCAATTTGTTCAGTTGTTTCATTATATGTCACATGCAAAGTTTTGGCAGTTTTGTTATAGAAAGATGAAATAGAAACAAACATTAATCAAAAGTGTAAAATAAAATATATAATTAAAGTATAACATAATAGCAGTATGGGAATGCAGTGCATTTTATTTACTTCAAAAATCTTGTTTTAGGGAGGCGATACATCAAAATTAAACATGCAGAATGTAAATGAGATATTTGAAAAAGACATAAATATAAACCAAAAGCAAAACACAGTTCAGGGCCTCAAACTGACTGTAATTCCAAAATAGACTAATGAGTTCAATCACCAAGTCTCTTCAATTGGAACACAAGCCCAATTGGCCATTGGGTCTCTAGGTTCAGCATTCTGCATGGATGGCTCATCTTCATAATCTTCGATAATTATACTACATTCCCATTCTTCGTTCATGAACAAATTGCCCACGCCCTGGATCAGATCTTGCACAATAACTTCTGGTGCTTTGACAAATGACTGGTCTAGAGATGGCAAAGGCTTTGGAATGACAGTGGCCAGCTTCTTAGGTTCCTAAATTCCTTGGCAAGCAAATGGGTACAATAATTCCATCCAAGTTGGCTCCTAACCCAAGACCGAGTTTGATACCATTTATCAGCATCTCGAAGGCGATCATTTTGGGAATCCTGGGCAACACCTTTCTTTGACTATCATTAGAAGCTCGATTGACATTCATCAACTCAACAATATGGAAGGTTGTCCCATCTAACTCAGTAGCATTGTCGACCATGGGAATTGTTGCCAGCATAAATTGAGTTTCTTCCTTCACCCTTAATCACTATTTTTTCATTGTCCTAAATAAACTTCACGCTTTGATGCAAAGTAGATGGGACTGCCCCAGCCATATAGATCCACAGCCTCCCAACAACATGTTATAAGTATAGGAGATGTCAAACACTTGAAATTCGACATTGAAGTTCACAGAGCCAACTTGCAACTCTAGATCAACTTCGCCAACCGTGATTCTTTGAGCCCCCATCAAAAGCTCTCTCTTTGACATTGCTTTATCGGATTTTTCCCACATCAATTCCAAGCTCTTTTAGAGTTGTCAAAGGACATATGTTGAGCCCAGAACCGCCATCAATTAGAACTCTCCTAACAAACTTCTCTCTACACTTAATAGTGATATGCAAAGCTTTGTTATGCCCCAAGCCTTCAGGTGGAAGTTCCTCCTTAAGGATTAGAGACCTTATGGGATTCCAGAATTTGACCAACCAAAACAGCTAAGCTCTCACTTGTGGTTTCAGCAGAAACTTGTGCTTCCTTCAATACTTTCAACAACGCATTCCTATGCGTTTCAACATTCATCAACAAAGACATAATAGATATGCGAGCGGGCGTGTTTCTCAAATACTCCAAGATAGAATAATCTTTTGATTGCATCTTTCTCTGGAATTCTTCTACTTCAGCATCAGTTACCTTTCTCACATTGCTTTTTTTTCCCCCCAGTCCTTTGACCCAGATTTTTAGGAACATAACGTCTACCTGATCTAGTCATACTCTGTGCGGCGGCAACATCAACAACTACCTTTCCACTTCCAGTAGGTACTTCAGAATAGTTCCAAGGAACCTTTTTGCTATCATACTAAGGATGGGAAGTAACCATGACGGTGATCATTGGCTTTGGAGTTCCAGCTTGCACTAGAATGGGAGTTCGTACTTGAAACGATATCTTTGCCATATCAGCAGCTTTCACATTGCTAACAGGGACTATGGTGCCATTCAGATCCATCTCTTCATTAAGAGAGATCACATTGATTGCATTGTTTCCATGAACGAGAAAAGGATTATCATGTACATTTGGTTGAGTGCCAGTAAGCTGGATAGTGCCTGTTTTGATCAAAGCTTCAACTTTATCCTTGAAAACGAAACACATTTCAATATCATGGCTCTAGAATGATAGGCACAATATTTGTTGGCATCATACCATCTTGGAGGAGGATTTGGAGTGTTATCAGGGACAGGCTGCACGACTCCAACAATTCTCAATATTTCAAACAACTGATTGTATGACTCGGCCAGAGGAGAATAAGTCTTGGGTGCTCGTCTTTCATAATTCTGGTTGGGTCCTTGCATATTCGGGCGGACATGATCACGAGATTGGTAATGTTGAGGTGCTTGGAAATTTGGAGTTGGATGATAGTTTTACTGACGAGGATATTGTTAAGGTGTGGGTGCTCTAGGTGGGTAGTAGCTTCATTGTGCATTATAGACAGGATAAGGAACATGTGGCATTTGGCAGTGACGTAGGTAATTTGGAAGAGGTTAATTTGGGTAAGGAGAAGGTGCATTTGGGTAAGGAGAAGGTGCATTTGGATAGAAGGAGGTACATTTTCATATGTGCTTTGGCTATCAAAGTTCAATCTTCTAACCGGCCTACGGTCAGCATCAGTTACCATAACAGTAACTTCTTCTTTCTTCTCTTTTCTTTTAAAATTACTTGTGCCAGCTTGAGCATTTTGGGAAGTTGCCTTCATCGCGGAAAAGCTTACAATCTGCCCAGTTTTAATGCCTTCTTCGACCATTTCTCCCATCACAAGATGTTCGGAATAGGGTTTACCCATCATTGGGAGCACGTGTATGTAATAAGAATCATATTGGGCTCGGATGAAGTACTTCACCATGTCTTTCTCAGTCATTGGCGGTTACACCCTCACAGCCTGTTCTCGCCATCTTAATGTATATTCCCTGAAGGTTACTGCTGGTTTCTTCTTCAGGATGGACAAAGCTATAAGGTCAGGGACCATGTCAACATTGTACTCGAATTGCTTTATAAAATTATTGGCTATGTTATCAATTTCGTGCCATTTTCTTATATCCTGTCGTGCGAACCACTCAGCCGAAACACCCTCCAGACTATAACTGAAGTAAGCCATTAAAAGTTTTTCTTTGCCTCCTGCACCCCTTATCCAGTTAAGGTACTTGGTCAAACGAGAAAATGGGTCACCATGACCATTGTACATGTCAAAGTTGGGCACCTTAAATCCTGGAGGATGTGCAACATCTAGGTATAGATAAAGATTGCGGTACGAGATGCTTTGACGTCCCCTTGACCCTTGCAAATTTTTGATGGATAGTCCATGCTTTTTATTTTCTGGATCATCTCCTCTCACTCAGCTATCTTTACTTGCTTTTCCACAGCTACTGGAATTTCATTTTGTGGCACGTATTCAGTAAAATCAACATTCTTGCCATTAGGGTCGTGCTCATAATACTGAGTTTCAGGGTATGCCTGTCTAGGATCATTTGCATTTTGAGGAGCAGCAACCGCAACAACGGGTGCCTTGGATTGTGCGGGACGGGGAGTATCTTTGACAGGCAAGTATTGATAGTGAGGGGTAGTGTTGTTGGGATATGGGTAGTATGAGTAATAACCAGTAGGTTGGGCATTTTCTTTGGTAGGTGAGGTGTTTTGGCTGGCTTGGGTATGATTTGGTGGTGGAGTTTGATTGAGAGGTAGGTTGTTTTAGTAAGTCGGTGCATGTGGAGCAGTATTGGTGTTCAAAGGTGTGTTCACAGTAATGGTTCCATCATTCGGATTCAGAAGCTGCACAGATTGATCCAAAAAGTGGGATGCAACGGGCCCACGCAGTGGCGTGTTTTGAGGAGTTTTCCCTTTCATCATTGCTAATTCCTCTTTAAAACCATGTATTTGCTTAGTCATATCCAGAATGAGATCGTCTTGAACGACAATAACATGTCCTCTTGAAGACCCGGGAGTTTCAGAATTTTCTCAGTGATGTTAGGAGGCTGATTATCTATTACCAGTCATTGTCAATTGTGGAAATATATACCACCGTACAGATATATCTTTTGTTGTTTGGACTTTTGCCCTTGTATAGTACGGATGTTCAGCAAGCTCAATCAACAAAAATCAAACATCTGTTTAGGAATAAACAAAATAAAAGAAAATTCAAAAAGATAACTATTGTTAGTTTGTTATTATTTGCCAAGTTGCATTCAATCACATAGCATACGTCATGTAGCATTTTTACAATTTGAATAAGCGATAAATTAGACATGTGGCAACCAAAATAACTGAGCGTAAAAGAAAAAGCACTTCCTACCCTGTAAGGTACCTCTTTGAGCAATTATGTCTATTGTGCATCGATAAACGGCAGCTAAGTTGAATCCATGATAGACGGTTGTTTGCGCTCACAATGGGACGACTTTAGCCCGTGTGGTAACAGTCCTTTTGCATTCTAAGACAGAACGTCTTCACTTAGTTACTCAAGTATTTAAGACTTTCTAGCAGTACGCGGACATGCATCCCCATCGGCGTGTATGTGCAGTTGTTGATTTAGCGAGTTCAACCCTCGAGTAATGCCTGGTGGCTGAGTTAGACATGGTCTAGCTCTAAGAGAGTAGTGTACCCTACTTTTGTCATGGAAAATGGGTGTATTACTTAAACTTGTATATGGCCTGGGCTATGAATATTTAGATCGTAGATGGATCTTAATTTGTGAAAAACTAACTATAATAGTAGTTTTATTAGTAAAGGCGCATAGCCTAGGATGTTGTGGGTGAAAATCTGTGACATGTCCAAAAAGTATGAAACTACTGTAATCTAAGAGCAAGACTAATGTGCTAAGTAAATTCAGAAAAGAAAAGTACTTACAATTATCCCTACTCCTTCTCCCCTCATCTGAAAGACGTCAATCAATCATACCGTTTGAATGGAAGTCTTGGTTGATTGAGGCTTCGAGATCTTTGGGGTCTCCTGGAATATTCACCTCGGGCACTTGCTGGGGGACAGCTGCTCCAAGGATTGTGGTCATATAGCATTCCTTTACTTCCTTCTGATCACCATTCACTTCTTTTATACCCCACTGAGTAGGATACTTCAGTTTCTGACGCCAGGTGGACAATATTGCTTTGACTTGATGAATCCATGGTCACCCGACGATCGCATTGTAAGAAACGCCTCCTCTGATTACCTGAAAAGATGAAACATAATCTATCCTCGGCAAGTGGGTGGTCAGGTGAATTTAGCCTATAGCTTTCTCACAAGAATTGTTGAAGCCTGCGAGCGTGTAAACGCTTGGAATAATTCGATCCTCAATACCCCGCCTTCAGTGCATCCCATCTGATGAGGTTTACGGCATCACCAGCGTCGACCAATACACGTTTCACGTCAGTGTCTTCCATCCTAAGTGTTATGACCAGGGCATCATGGTGCAGGGTGCTGCAGATGATGTTGTCCTCCTTGCTGAATAGGATCGTCTTATCTCAGGTGAGACCCTGGTTGGGCACCGCCGAGATATCCTTTGAACCCCCGAGTAATGTTGGTCCCCCGAATATCACATTGATGGATAATCGTTGGCAGATGACATCTTGGATAGCCGGTCAGACTTCCTCAGGAGCAGAAGACTCCCGGCTCTAGGCGAAACTTCTCGGTGTACCTCTAGTGTAGGGTATTCCATGTTGACACAGGGTGCTGAGTCAGACTCAACTGTAACTCTCTGGTGGGCTGGGATCCCTTTGAATTAAAACTCTTGCCAAAGGCTACCACAATAATATTATCGGTAACTGGGGAGAGCTCCATGCGTTCCCTCTAGAACCTGTCAAGGTAATATTTGAGCAGCTCATTGTCTCGCTTCAAAGATATCCTCCATGCAACTTTCTCACTTACGAGCACCGGAGTGCGCTTTCTTGAATAAATCCTGCATCTGAGTGAATGATTCGATCAAACCTATTGGTAGTTGAGTGTACCAAGCAAGGGCTCTTTTGGTTAGAGTTGAGCCAAACCTCTTCACTAAAGCAGACTGGGTTTCTTCCTTAGTAATCTTATTGCTCTTCACGGCCGTATAATACGCAGCAATATGCTCATCCGGATCAGTCATTCCGTCACACTTCAGGTTATCCGGCAAGCGTAAGTGCTTTGGTATATAAACCGGTGCAACACTTGCCCTGTAAGCTTGCTTGTAAAACTTCTACTCATCTACCGTGGTAGCTTGGGGTGGAGCTCCCGGCATGTTACCAGTCCGGTCATGGATGGCCTTCATCTCCTTTATGAGATCCTGAATAATGGGGGCTCCTTTAAGATCTTGGTTGTTGATTGTTGATAAGCCTCTTGGAGCAGCATCCGTGTTAAGCCTTCGACTAGGCACAGATGCTAGTGAATCGTTCACAGGCGCTGGTCCTCGTCGAGACGCTGCCCTTTGAAACGATCATGTAAATAATGTGCCTAGTTTGCGAGATACCCCCTCGTTCACGTTGTTAGAGTTTTGTTCGGCCTGTTCCATCATAGTTTTAAGGAGATCAGTGATGAAAGTTCTAAACTCAGGATTACCTTCCAATGGGCGGTTCATCATTTATTACTGGCGACAGGGATCGATTCTTGAGAAAAATATTTTGCTGCTCGGTTGAATATTTTTGTTGGACGCTGCGATCGTCAAGATCCTTCACAGACTCGTCCACTCCATCTGCAGTGTTCTTTGGAACACTACTATCGTCGTCAGACATGATTGCGTCCTTTTCTTCGTAAAATACCTACAATTGCCATGGACCCACGGTAGGCGCCAAACTTTTTATACTAAATTTATACGTCTAGATTAAATAATTAATTATGAATGAGGTCACAAGAAATACGGTAAATTAAGATGGAAAAAGTAAGTAAATACGATGAAAGTAAAGACAAGTAGCTAAGCAAGAAATAATAGAGAAAATAAAGTAATTCTTATTCCTTGAGAGTAGCCAACTTTGATAGAAAATTGTCTTGTGTACAATAAAATATAAGGAGGGGTATTTATAGTAGTGATACCCAGTCCTAAATAAGGTAAAATACAAGGACTAATAAGGCCATGGGCCTATAACTCAAGGCAGTAGTATACTAAACCCTAACTAAGAGACTATAAACCCGAGGCGGTGGGATGTGTACCCTGCGCCCTGTGACCAAACCGCCTAAAGGGTCGTTGGCTCTAGCAGCGGGTGTATATCCTCAGTGCCTGGTGACTTGTAAGATAAGTCAAGTCTCGCCAGCTAGAATCGTATCCCCGTAAAAGTAGGTGGCATATTTTTGCCCGCACAATCATGGCCTCGTATTCAACTTCATTATTTATCACAAGATGAAGCTTTATAGAGTGTCGTATCCTTTCGACTGTTGGAGCCACCAAAAAGATCCCAAGTCTGGATCCCTCGACATTTGAAGCTCCATCTTTTAAAGTACCCAAACTGTTGAGATTGGGCCCTTTGCTAATATTTTCTCCTTTTCCGCTTCCGGGAGTATTTTTGCACTAAAATCTAAAGCGGCATAGACTTGAGATTTAATAGATGTGCGAGGTTGATAAGTAATCTCATATTCATTCAACTTGACGGCCCACCTTGCCAGCCTTTCGGAAGTTCGGCTTATGCAATATACTTCTTAATGGAAAGGTTGTAACAACGGCTATCGGGTTGCATTGAAAATAAGGTGGTAGTTTTCAAGCAGCAACAATCAATGCAAGTGCCAATTTCTACAAATATGAATATCAAGTCTCATTGTCAAGCAATGACTTACTGACATAATAAATCAAGTGGTTTTTCCCATCTCCTTCTCATACCAATACCGCACTCACCGCCATTTCGGGCACCGGGGGTAAATCAATAATGTTTCTCCATATTTTGGCTTTGCAAGTAATTGAGTGTTTGACAAGTAGTGTTTTAGATTCTTCAGCGCTTATTGACACTCTAGTATCCAATCCAAGATTGTATTCTTTTTAAGATTGAGAAGAACTTATAGCATCGCTCCGATGATCTTGAAATAAACCTGCTCAAGGCCGCCACTCGGCCAATCAAGTGTTGTACATCTTTCGTTCCCGTAAGAACATCTAGTATTTCTTCAATTGCTTTAATCTATCCCTCTTTCAGATACGATGAAGCCCAAGAACTTCCTGCTTTAATTTCATGTTATATTGTTAGGGCGTTGCAAAAGTTTCTCTCAAATGGTTCATATTCTCATTGACTTGCACTGATTTCACTAGCATGTTGTCGATATATACCTCCATAAACTTTCCAATATATTCCTTGAATATTCGACACACCAGTCTTTGATACATACTACCCGCATTATTGATATCGAATGGCATGACTTTGTAGCAATAAGTCCCCCAATAAGGTGAAGGAGATTTTTTCTTGATCCTTGGGCTCCATCAAGATTTGGTTGTATCCGGAATAGGCGCCTAGGAAACTCAACAACTTGTGCCCCGCTGTTGAATTATTTAATCTGTCAATTTGCAGCAGTGGATATGAATATGTAGGGCAGGCCTTATTCAGATCCGTATAATATATGCACATTCGCCACTTCTCGTTTTTCTTGGGCACCACAATAATATTTGCGAGCCACTTCGAATACTTAACCTCTCGAATGAAGCCATTATCGAGCAACTTAGTCACTTTCTCTTTAATCACCTTTTTCTTGACGCCTGCATACGGTCTCTTCTCTTCCTTCACCGGAGGGTAATAAGGATCCATGTTCAACTTATGAGTGGTGATCTACAGGACGATCCCAGCCATATCAGTGTGGGACCAAGAAAAATAGTTCGGGTTGGGCTTTAAGAAATTAGTGATACTATCCTTGGACTCAGGGTCTAACTCAAAACCAACAAATACTTTCCTCTCAATAAATTTTACAGACAATGTTGCCGCATCCAACTCTTTAATCTTAAGTCTTCTGACCTTTTTTCTTTAGCTCTTGGATACAGGCCGGGAACTTTTTAAACAACACCTTATTTGGTTTCGTAACAGTTGCTAGAACCGATTAACAAAATCTTAGGCGCTGTGATTGCAATTTAGATGGTCCAGTTAGGACGAATCCACTTTTGAGCACTATCGAATAACACTCCTTTGCAATCTTTTGCTCTCCTCGGATGCTTCTAACTCCCCATAGGGTCAGGAACTTCACTACTTGTTGAAGGCACCGCTACCATAGCGTGAATCCACCGACACCCAAGAATTACATTATGAGTCATGTCTCAAATCGAGACCTTAAATTCCTCTGTGGGAACTCATTATGCCTTGATGACTCAGGACAGTTGTTGTACTCGAAGATGCGGCTAGAATATTTTTCTCCTCGTCAACTCTAATTTTGGAACTGTCCCTGGTGTGCACATCATCTCAAGTTATATATGGAAATTCAAATTGTTGGCGAAATCTTCAAATTCTTCAATTCCCTATAGTTCTCTAAGTTATCCTCAATCAAATTGTTGGCGAAATTCATAATCGCCAAGCCATCATCCATGATCGGCATGAGCATCTGTTCCACCTGTAACCGGTCCAAAAAGTCTCTGAGGGGTTCCCTCATCCTTGGCTTAACTTAGAAGATATCCTCATTCCTGTCGTGAATCTTCAGGGCCCTTGTGTGAGCTTTGATGAATAGATCAGTTAATTCATCAAACGACCTGATAGTTTTCTCAAGAAGATACATGTATCAATTTAGAGCTCCTTTCTCCTATGTCTCTCCGAATTTTTTAAGCAACACTGATTCGAACTCCAAGTCAGTCATGTCATTCCCTTTACCATTGTGATATACCCGGTAATGTGATCAGTGGGGTCTGACATGCCGTCGTATTTCTTCAACAGTGGCAACTTTAATTTTTTGGGAATAGGCGTCGGAGCCTCCAGTTTGAAGGCTTGGTGCTTGCATGTTTTTATGTCTATCAGCTTGATAGACTTGAGTGTTCCATGGATCAGTTCCATCCTTTCCTCGAACTTCACTTCAAACTCTTTCTTCCATATTTGAAAAAAAAGAAAAAGCTATCTCTGAACATGATCCATCAGAACACTTTGTTGTACCACGGGATCGGTCACGGCTATTACGACTGCAGATCCAGATTCCCTGGGTCTAATTCCATTTAAAGGTCCCGTAATCTCTGCTCCTTGAGGAATCGAAGTCGGAGTGCCTCCGAATTGCGGGTGGTGTGAGTGAAGCTTTAAGGCTCTCGAAAAGAGTTTCTTGTCTGATTTTGCTCTTCGATCCGTCTATTTTGTTCCGCCATAGCCTCGCGCTGATGAACCATAAAGTCCTTAAGAATGACCTACCAAGAATTGGATCCCGATTCATCCACTTCTCGACCGTTCCATTAGTCACCTTGAAGTGGATCTTCCCTTGAACTTCCTGATCGCAAGGGCTGATCGTGCTGGGAACTAATGGAGTGTGCATCATCAGCGGTTTCATTTCCATCCATTGGATTAAGTTCATCAGCATGAGTCCCTTGGAGCATGACGTATCTCCAACTGCCAGGTTAGCAATATTAGCTGCGGTCCCAATGGGACATGTAGTATCTTTAGCTACGTATAAACTTTCAGTCTTGTTGTGTGAATTCCCAACTAAGTGTGTTTGATTTGTTGAAGCTTCAAGACAATTTTATTTGTTGATTTGAACTTCAGTGTGCATCTGGATTTTGTGTTTCTAGGAGAGTTTCTATTTTTTTAGTTTATTCAAGACATTCAACTGCTTGTTATCTACCTGTTAGTCCTGTTGTGAACTATTTGCTTGATTCCATTTTTTCTTTTGTTTTTGCCAAGGGGACAAAGAAGGCAATGTGCTAATGTGGAGTGAAAATTTTACTGTTTTACATAAATCCATCCCCCCCCCCCCCCCCCCAAAAAAAAGGTCTAACTCATAAAAAGAATGTAGTTTTAATGCGGAGTTAAATCTGACTTAGAATTCATTAAATAAGAGGGGCATAAATGAGTCAATTTACTAATGGTAAGGGTATTTAGGATGCCCTATTTAAACAGAGGGTAAAATTGTTCTATGTCCGCTAATTTAGGAGTTATT
Organism: Petunia axillaris subsp. axillaris; assembly: GCA_029990575.1. NCBI lineage: Eukaryota > Viridiplantae > Streptophyta > Magnoliopsida > Solanales > Solanaceae > Petunia > Petunia axillaris. Next base: position 631,224 of record JARKNS010000001.1, on the reverse strand, counting down.
TTAGAAATTTCCATGTGTCAGCTCTGGAAAAGTTTCTATTATTATTAGAGAAAAACAAAAACAAAAAGAAAAAGAAAAAGAAGGCAACACAACAAGATTCTCGTGTTCAAAGACATCTCCATTCCAAGCAACCCTACTATTATAAAAACGTCATTTTCATAAACATAGACTGGAGGCCTTTCATTGGTATGAAAAAGATAACGAATTAATCAATGATCAATCGATCGCAATATTAAAGGACGATTTACTTCCTCATTCCTACTTATTCAACCAGTTACAACTCCATCGTCAGAGTATTAATTATACTTTCTCTGTTTTTTAAAAGTGTCACTTTCTATATTTACAAAACACTTTAATTTTAAGCTTTTTATACTAATTTTTATGTACATTACATTCTTGCGATGCAGTCCTTTTCAGAATCTTGCGTGAATGTGAAAGGCTTTGAACACCGCTCTTTATAGATTTATATCTATTGAAAAATGTTTAAGACCATACATTCTAACACTACGTTTGGATGGTTGTTACCCATCGTTTCATATTGTATTGTATTGTATCGTATTGTGTTGTACAATGTTTGTATATGTTTGTATTGTTTATCGTGATTTAATAATTGGATATAAGGTAAAGGGTAAAATAAAAATATTAAATAATAAGTGAGGGCATGATGGGAAAGAAAAACAAGTAACGACGCGATTCCACAAATCGATCATTACATAAAGTGATAGTTTTCATAGTTATATAACCATGAATTTAAATATACAATGCAATAGTAATTAGAGTAACAACCAAAACAAACATAATACTCATAGTAACAATACAATACGATACAATGGGTTACAACCATCCAAACAAGCTGTAAGAGTAGCTTTGACGTGTCCCAAAAATCCTTCTTTCTCTTACTCTCTATGGTTGTTCAAACACTTCGTATAATAATTGATAAATTGGTGAGGGCATGTAACCTTCTATCACATACAAAAATTCAACCAACTAAAGTATATACTCCATAACTTAAATTCAATAACAGAGAGAGAGCGCGTTATATCATGGCTTCCTTCACTTCTTTTTTCTTCCATATTTATTGGAGTATTTAATTATTTTAGGTCACACTTGCGACTAGGGAGAGGGAAGATGAATGTCAACATCTAGCACTTAAGCACTTATATTCTCATAGATACACCTGTTCATCTCCTCCTTATATATACATGACCTATATTCTTCTACTTGGAACTTACTCTTATCTAAAGACTTTCTTCATCAGACTTACCTCAAGTTTAAAGGTAAGGTAATTAATAGTGAAGTCTTCTTATTCTTCTTCAACAAATAAAGCTTCTTATATATCCCCTAAAGCTTTATTTTTTCTTCAACCTCCTATAGTGATTAATATGATGTTGTTTAGTTGAAGTGAATTACAGGGGAAGGAAGGAAATGGCACAAATTCTGCTACATGGAACTCTTCATGTTACTATATTCGAGGTTGATAAGTTGCATACGAATCTTGGCAAAGAACTTTTCAACAAGGTACGTGATACAATCTTTCCTAGGATTTCCCCTTCATTTTACTCATGTCAATATATTTTCTGCGTTGCGTTCAATACTTAAGTTACATTTCTTATGATTTACCCACAATGAATCTACCAAAAGTTGGCAACTTTCCATTAAAAATCAAATCAACTGCAAGTATAAATATGTAGAAGTAGAATTAGACTTCATTTTCTTTGGTTGGTGCAAAAATCTAGGTCGTTTTTATTCTTCTCGTGTGGGTTGTAGAAAATTTGTATATATGGGGTGATATTGTAATTCGAAGATGGAAATTAGGAATTATGATTTATGAATCAGGAATTTTGGATCAAATTGATGCAAATGGGAAACAGTAATGGGAATTAAAGCAGATCAAAGATTAGAGATGGAAGGAAACCAACTTTGCAACAATAATGAAGTGACAAGTTAGTTAGTTATCCTAGCGAAACAAGGATAAGGGATGTATGGCCAGTTTGTTAATTCAATTATTGCCTACCTTGAGTGGTGCGGTTGTTGAAATTTAACAAAGGATTTACTCCCTCCATACCATTGGTAATCATGGGAGATTTAGTTTATAGATCAATACAAATGTTATTTTAATTGATTTATCTTGTATTATATATAGATCCCTAATATAATACAAGAGATCTTTGCAACTCTCTCTTTTTATTCAAATTATAAGTGCTATAGGAATCATTCCCTCGGATTTTGCTTGCATTTTAAAAGATTGAATTTTACTATCTTAAGAAAATAAAGACGACTGCGTTAAATTTTTAGCACGCCCAATAAATCATGGACGGATCTAGAGTAGGAACTAGGAGGAACGGTTTTGGCAGAATCAATAGATTTTGCGTAAATAATATATTTATATTAAAAAAATCATTAATTTATGTACAAAAAGTAAATATAGAACTCAGTAACTTTTACTTAAAATCGTTATTCTAAAATTTAGAACCTATAAGATTCAAATTCTAGATACAGTTAGACTACAATTCTTTGTTCCTTCCCACTAAAAACTACGTATTTAAATAGCATTGATCATGATGGTTTTTTGACTAAATTAGTCGTCGTTATCAATTCTCAAACCTTTTCAGAAGATTGAGAATATAATTAGAAAATTGAATTGATCATTTATTGGTGCAAGGACTTTCAATGTAAAAATTACTTCGTTAGTTTTTTAAAGAGATTATGTAAAAATATAGTATTTGTTTGGTCAAAAGGAAAAGTTAGAAGGACGAATAGAGTAATTCTCTTTTACATAAATAAAGTCCCTGGTGTGTACCAAAATATTGGGATTATTGTGGTGTGGGGTCTTTATGTCGAGAGTAGGTTGCTTGTACACGAAAGAGAGAAATCAAAACATTAGTATTACTGTACTCTTATGAAATGTGGTTGCATATCCACCACATCTTTAGAGATTTTTTACTATGATTGATTTTAAGAGAGTATCTTTCGATGGACCCATTATTTGCCAGTCAAAATCTCAATCATCGCAATTTTCTGAATTGGAAATTTCTGTTTAGTATTTCTGTCCCAACAAAATTAGAACTTTGATTATTCTACATTACAATATGTTAATCAAAATCAAGAGAGGTAAATGAAGAAGTTATATATTTACTTCTTTTGAATGATATTGGAAAGAATAGTAAATTGATCATGTATACCGACATTTTAAGAAGCTAACCAATTGAAGTTCTACTTGAGGGGCAACTATCATGTTTTTAATTAACGATGGGAGAGAAATCATCTACCAGTAAGTTTCACACAAAAGTTACTATAAAGGAAGTAATGACATGATTGTGAAGTTTCATTTCATCAAAATGAAGAGAAGGACAATTAAACTTGGTAATTCCTCAATACAGTGGGATGATCTCTCATCCTTCGGAACAAATAACTACATCAACAGAAACATAACCATCCATATATGCAGAGATGACTACGACTAAAGCACAACTTTGGCTCTCTAAACACAGTTTCAACTGAATTCTGCCAATAGCAGCTCCTTTCCCAAGTTGTCGCCTTCTCTGATCTTAACACTGGCTTTTCAACATCATTGAGGACCAGAGTTACCTCAATACATCCCAGCTACATGTGACACCTAAACAACTTAAGTTTTGTGCTTTCATCAATTCAAAGTGATAAACCTCCAAGTTCTCATTATAAAAACTATTAATACGCCATATTCAACTCCCAAACCAATCAAACCACAAAAGAACAGAGAAATAGAAACAAAAGATAGGTTTTATTGACAAACTAATTAGAGTAAAGAACGAAAAAACTTCAATTACAAGTAAATACATAAGCATGTTGTCTATATCAAAGCTCTTCAGATTGTGAGACCTAAATCCCAAAGTAACAATATCAAGCTTTTCCAACACAAATTAATATGTATCGGATCCCGACATCAAATACAAACTAACCAAAATCCAAGCAGCATAATTCGAGAAAAGAAAAGAAAAGCAAAGTTTATCGAAAAAGTATACTATACCTTTCTAAGATTTTCAACTTATTAAAGCTAGTCATAAACCACGGAAGAGTCTTGAGATGTTCAGTCAATTTTTTTCAAATCATAATCTAGAAAAAATAAAACCAACTCAAATAACATGATATGAAGAGACTACTTTAATATAGATCCTTCCATGAAATTGAACATAAACCAATTACTTTTAAATTACCATAGCCTTGTAGGGCTCAAAATACTAAAGAGGACTAAAAAAAATTAGAGCTAGATCTAACAGTGTGTATCTTCTTCTTCCTCATTCAGAATGTTAGTCTGTTCATTTCAAGTACATTAAACAATGTAGTTGTCAAAAGTATCAGTTGTCTTGTGATGGCAGCTATTACTAAGTATAAGAGGACTTTAATTATAGGTAGTGTTTTGACATGTCATCGGTATATTGATGAATAGATTCGGTCATTAAAATTTTTATATTCAACACAGAGAAATTAGTTCCAGAGTTTTTCATACCTGTAAAAGTCAATATGTGATGTGTGATGTTTGATAACAGAAAGGGTTAAATTGTCGCAAGGTACATGTCAGACCTATAAGTAGCATTACACAATTAGATATTGGAAGAAGACACTAAAAGTCTTATAGAAACATAGCTAATTCATCAACCTGCAACATAAATACAATGAGAAAAAAACAGATAATGAGTCTTTGTTCACTATTGCTATAAGCAATAAAGGTAGTCATATACAAAAGTATTAAAAGCAAAGTAAGAAAAATAGCATTGATGGAAAAGAGGTATAGTCACAACTGTTATTCAAGGAAGACACAACATACTAACGAAAATTTTTTGAAACTATAAAAAGAAAATCTACCTCAAGATTGATGTTGCACATCAGTTGTCGTAGCAGTTCCTGTTGTATAATACCAAGAGTAGTTAAAACCATTTACATGTACATTCAAATTTATAATGGAAATGCTAAAGTAGTTCCAGGTTATGTGCGACACTGTAAGGGATCGCGTAGCAATTCTTAATAAACAAGTTCAGTTTGATGGAGGTTGTAGGCTAGAGGTGGTAAAAGTTGGTAGTTACAATTAATAACATTTGTATGAATTCAATTTCATTAAAAAAATACACATTAGAATAGGATGTCGAGCCTTAAGTCAAATTCAATATAAATAGGTAGATGCTTATCATATGCGAAATCTCACAACAAGGTTTTACTATTTAGGTGCATCCTACCTCGCTTCCATACATAGGATACTCTTCTTGAATTACAACTCAAATCAAACTTGTCCTCCAGTACAGCAGTAAGTAAGCAAGCAGAAGTTATGTGAGAAATCAATCTATAGCCATATATAGAAATACAACTTCTTTAACTCGTAGTGGCAACAAAATTAGAACTTATTAATAAACAAACATCCTAACTACATTAAAAGAAAAGAAATGCCGAAGAACATTGAGGAGAGGATGATAATAACTACAACAAAACTGGAAAAAGATTAAGGGCAAAATTTGAGAGAAAAGCTAACCTGATCGAGAGAACAGAGAACGGGAATTGATGAGAATTCAAATACCAGTCCGAAAATATAGTACTCTGGAAAAGGAATTGATGTACTCTCTAGTTGGAATAACAGAGAACAGTTGGTTCTACAATATTATTAATGGAGAGAATTGGAATAAAGGTGCACGGGTGATTCTAGAATTATGATGGAGTGAAATGACTATTTTGCCCATGGACGACCAACTTGGCTCTTCTATATAATAGAAAATTTATATGTATAGTTGTATATTTAAGTTTCAGTTTTAAAGCTAGAATTCAATTTATTTGAAGAATTTTTCATATTGACATTAGCGAGCAAACGAAAGATGTCAAAACAATTGGGAAGAAGAAAGTAGCAACTTTCATGCGTCTTTTAAATAGGACGAGATAACTAACAATATGCGTGAGGTCATATAGTGATCATTGGACGAAGCTGATCGACTAGTATATCAACCAGAAATTTGAACTATAAAGATTCACTCGAAACTCGAAAGAGTAAGGGTCTTTGTAAGTTGAATAACACGGAATATATCTATAAGTAAAATAAGATGGAATATATGCATTGCAAGTTTAATCAACCCAAGAAGAGGGAAGGCAGACGAAATTGTGGTTCATAATTGTAGACAATTCAGATATCTAGTCACATTATTTCAGGAGAATGCTATGATAGATGAAGCTCTTAGCATACAATGAAAATAGGAAAGTGTTAGTTATAGGAGTATCACTGCCAAGGATGGTAGGAAAGCTCTTAGTTATAGGATACCAAGAATTGTAGTGAAGTGGTAAGTACTCCTCAATCTTTAATCAGAGGTCTCGAGTTTAAGTCCTGAATATGGAGTCGCTTTTGATAGATGACGTTTTTGCCCAATATAAGACTTCTCGGTGTGAATTCAAATTAATCGAATTCTAATATAGTACCAGATCACAAGTACCACATACGAAAGTGAAATGGGAAAATATCACTTAGAAATATTTCGTCATGTCCTATATAGAACTCCAAGTACTCCGGCCCCTCTGTGTGTAACCATAATGATTGATGGTGTTAAAAGGGTGGACCTACACTCAAGTGGAAATAAGTCAAATCATGAGACTTAGAATCATTCAAAATCCATAGAGACTTGGCAATTAATAGTACTCCTAGAATATATTGGAAGAAAAATATCTACAGACGATATCAAGTATTTGAATTAAGGCTGTTGATATGCTTATTAGGGGTCTCTTTAATGGTTTAGAGATTCATGCGCTAGTAAAACAAAAATTAGCATTAGAGACCTCAAATTTCTGCATAATGGAATCAAGTGGGTCCAAACGGAACGAAATGAATTATGATGATTCCTATAATTTCCTCTAACAAGCTTGAAAATTGAAACGTAAGCAAGGATAATATTGAGGAATTAAACATAGCCAGTGCTTGTGAATTCTAGCTTCTACACCACTTTCACTTGCAGGCTTTGGTCTCTAATGTTTTGCCCGTTAAGTAGCTTTTTTTTTCTTTTTTCATTTTTTTTTTGCCACCGTTTCAGTAGGAGGTTAGACATGACCCTACCTCTTATATTAGAATCCAAAAAGCAAATATGCGTACAACAGGTATATACCTCTTAACCTTTTCAAAAGTTAGAGTGGACGTGGATTTTCACCGGTTAAGTAGCTTCATTTTCACTAATCTTTTGAAAGATTACACAATTTCATGTAATAAATATATGCAATTTGAAAGCAAAATAATATAGAATTTAACTAATATATACTGACGGTGGAAACTTATTTTTTTCACCGTCGGTTAATTTGAAGCTTATTACAAGCAAATTTTCAAGTTTTCTTGCTTGTTTTACTAAACTTTAAACTTATGTTATACCAATGATTTGATCAAGTTAGCGTCATCCCTTTAGATAGTTTGTGTTCAGTGACTTTCTCTTCTTGTTGTCGAGCTTGACTTCCTTATTGCTTAAGATACCAACTATATGCTAGTTTTTGCCCTTGTGATTCTTGAAAGTCAATTCTATAATCATGACTCAACCATTTGTTAATTTTCTAAGTTTGATTAACTATTGAAAGGAAATATTAGGGTTGAGAATATTAAAACAAGCAAGAAAACTTAAAAATTGGCTTGTAATAAACTTCAAATTAGGTGACGGTGTAAAAATAAAGTTTACACCGTCGGTGTATAAGTTTAACTAATATACACCGACGCTGTAAATCATCTTTTTACACCGTCGGTTAATTTAAAGCATATTACAAGTAAATTTTCAAGTATTCTTACTTGTTTTAATATTCTCAAGCCTAATACACTCCTTTAAAATAGCTAATCTAACATAGAAAATTGACCAATGATTGAGTCACGATTGAAGAATTGACTTTCAAGAATCACAATGGCGAAAACTAGCATATAGCTGGTATTTTGGCAATAAAAGAAGGATACCGAGTTGGTCAAATTATTGGTATAATTAAAGTTTAAATATTAGTAAAACAAGTAAGAACACCTGAAATTTTAAGGCTTTATATTTTTTAAAGTCACTGTATATTAGTTAAACTGTATAATATGATAATCTGTTTCATTTAAATGTTATTTTTTCTGCACTCTTTAAAAGAAACGACCAAAACTATACAGTTTGACATGTTACTAGCGAGACAGTAACAAGAAATTATTTACTTTGTGACAGTTCCATATTAAAATTATTTTGCTGTAGGTAGTGCATGGCATTGAGGGAGCTATTGGCTTCAGCAAGGCAGCCTCAACTATATATGCAACAATTGATCTTGAAAAAGCCAGAGTTGGCAGAACAAGAATGCTGGATGAGCACAAAAATCCTCGGTGGTACGAGTCTTTCCACATTTACTGTGCACATATGGCTGCCAACGTTATATTCACTGTCAAAATTGATAATCCAATTGGAGCTGAACTCATTGGAAGAGCCTACTTGCCAGTTCAAGAATTACTAGGTGAAGAAGAAATTGATAAATGGCTTGAGATTCTCGATACTGAACGAAAACCTGTGCGTGGCCACTCTAAAATTCATGTGAAGTTGCAGTATTTTCCTGTCACTAGGGAATATAATTGGAATAGAGGGATAAAAGCCACTAGGTTTCCTGGAGTCCCTTACACATTCTTTAGTCAAAGACAAGGATGCAAGGTTACACTTTACCAAGATTCTCATGTTCCTGATAACTTTATCCCGAAAATCCCTCTTGCTGGTGGCAAGTTTTATGAGCCACAACGATGCTGGGAAGACATTTTTGATGCCATCACTAATGCGAGGCATATGATTTACATAACGGGATGGTCTGTTTATGCTGAGATTACTTTGGTGAGGGACACAAGGAGGCCTAAGCCGGGTGGAGACTTAACTCTCGGGGAGTTGCTTAAGAAAAAAGCTAATGAAGGTGTGAGAGTTCTAATGCTGGTCTGGGATGACAGAACATCAGTTGGTTTGTTGAAACAGGATGGGCTAATGGCTACTCATGATGAAGAGACTGCTAATTATTTTCAAGATACTGAAGTCCATTGTGTGTTGTGTCCTCGAAATCCTGATGATGGACGGAGCATTATTCAGAATATAGAGATTGGGACGATGTTTACTCATCATCAAAAGATTGTTGTTGTTGATGGAGCATTGCCTAATGGAGACACGGAGAGGAGGAGAATTGTGAGTTTTGTTGGTGGGATTGATCTTTGCGATGGTAGATATGATACACAATTTCACTCCCTTTTCAGGACTTTAAACACAGCACATCATGATGATTTTCACCAACCGAATTTTACTGGTGCCTCAGTTCAAAAAGGGGGACCAAGAGAGCCTTGGCATGATATCCATTGCCGATTAGAAGGCCCTGCTGCTTGGGATGTTCTCTTCAATTTTGAGCAGAGGTGGAGGAAGCAAGGTGGAACCGACTTGCTTATACACCTAAGGGATATGGAGAACATTATCATACCACCTTCACCAGCTATGCATCCTGATGATCACGAGACATGGAATGTTCAAATTTTTCGATCAATTGATGGGGGAGCCGCATTCGGCTTCCCTGATGCTCCTCAGGAGGCAGCCAAGGCTGGCCTTATAAGTGGCAAGGACAACATCATTGATCGGAGCATACAGGATGCATATATTAATGCCATTCGCCGAGCAAAACATTTCATTTACATCGAAAACCAGTACTTCTTAGGCAGCTCCTTTTCTTGGTACTCCCATGATATCAAGGATGAAGAGATTAATGCTTTACACTTGATTCCAAAGGAGCTGTCATTGAAGATAGTCAGCAAAATTGAAGCAGGAGAAAGGTTTATGGTATATGTTGTGGTTCCGATGTGGCCAGAAGGCCTTCCTGAGAGTGCATCTGTACAAGCAATACTGGATTGGCAGAGGAGGACTATGCAAATGATGTACACCGATATAATTCAAGCTCTCAAAGCAAAGGGAATTGTGGCAAATCCAAAGGAATACTTGAGTTTCTTTTGCCTCGGAAATAGGGAAACAAAGAAGAGTGGAGAATATGAGCCTTCTGAGAGACCAGAATCTGATTCAGACTATCTTAGAGCTCAAGAAGCTAGGCGTTTCATGATCTATGTTCATGCCAAAATGATGATAGGCAAGTCATTTCAATTCTTGAGTCAAGTCGGAAACATTTTGATTAATTCATTTTTTTTTTGTGTGTTTTGCAGTGGATGATGAATACATTATCATTGGATCAGCTAACATCAACCAAAGGTCCATGGATGGAGCAAGAGATTCAGAAATAGCAATGGGAGCCTTCCAACCATATCATTTATCTATGAAGGAGCCAGCTAGGGGTCAGGTCCATGGCTTCCGAATGTCATTATGGTATGAACACTTGGGCATGTTAGACAACAATTTCCTTTATCCAGAGAGCTTGGAATGCATCCGAAAGGTGAACCAAGTAGGTGAGAAATATTGGGATTTGTATTCAAGTGAGAGCTTGACTCAAGATTTGCCTGGCCACCTGCTTAGTTACCCTATAGGGGTCACTGAAAATGGACAGGTGACTGAACTACCTGGAGCAGAAAACTTCCCAGACACCAAGGCTCCAGTTCTTGGTACCAAATCTGATTTTCTTCCTCCAATTCTCACAACTTAAAACTGGTCAAGTTTTGTTTTTTCTCCTCTCTAGTCATACCATTATATACTATGTTAATAAGGTTTTTAATTAAGGAGAAAAAGGGTATTGCTGGCAATACTATTATAATTTTGTGTGTACCAGCTCTTGTATTTTCTACATCCAGTTGTCAAACCAAGTTCATATATGTTAGCTTATTGAGAATAACTTTTGTATTATAAGAGATAGGGACTCCAGTGCAACAGTAAGAAAAGCTCTGTAGGACATCAGAATTTCCGAAAACTATACATGGAATATCTATTATCTTAACCATGGATAAAACCTTGCTTTAATTAATTAAATTTAAATCTTTGATTATAAACTGGGACTTGTATCACTCATTCAAGTAAAAACTTGGAGAAATGGGGACAATGTGAAACGGAGAAGGATTATGTTTCCATGAGGAATCTCTCTCTTTAACAGAATCATCTATCCATTTTAAGATGCAGCAAAATTTTACCAGAGCTAAATAAGACACTGTAAAGTGAAATTACAATATATGCTCCTGAGTCCTGAGATAACATAAGGAACATTTCCAGACAGTTGCTTAAGCTATCATAAACTTTCTGGATAACCAAGGAGTGTAGCTAAAAGTGGTAACTCTCGGTTTCTCTTACTCTCTTTTTTCATAGCATGATTGGACATCTTTATGCTCTTCCGAAAATTCAACTCTTACCTCTACTGATTTGGCAGCTTATCCATGCACATTATTTTCAGTAGAGTTATTTCCTCTTTATATAAGAGTTTGTTCTCAAAAAATATACAAGTGATCATTCTCCCGGAGAGCAGCCAGATCCTCCACTTGAGAGCCATCCTCCATGACTATAGTGGTTCCTCTTTTCCCAAACTTTATTTCTGCATCCACCAAATATAGTTACTAAAGATGGTCATTCCTTTCTTATAATATCTTCTCATCGACAGATGAAAGATACTAAAGGATTTCAAATCTCATATTAGAGGAAATGGAATTGTTGGACGAGATGAATTATGCAATACAATCTTCTATCATTTTATTACCTGCTATTCTTAGGAGATCATTGACTGAATCAGGAAGATGGAGTAGTTTTCCTGCATTTTCTCCTTCATTTGGTCTATCATCCGGATGATATCCATGAATTATCACCCTTGTTGGCAGCGTCTTTGACAGCATAGGACTTCCAGCTAATTGAATCATTGTGAATACATTAGAAACTTCTGAAGCAAAAAAAATTAACTGTTGTTTTCGTTAAGTCGTGCAAAAGTTCAGGGCACATCAATTTCTTAAGTCAAGAAAAAGTACAGGGCAATATAGCAGCAATCCATGAGCCAAATACTAGTCTCAACTGTGCGTAAAGATATGAGCTGAACAGTAAAATTCATAATAGATTTAAGTGAAATAACACAAAACACGTTTGAAACAAAGAATGATTAGTAATTTTTTTTGGCACATATAGCATGTCTACAAAAAGAAGTTAAATGTGAAGTCTGCGCTTACTGTTTTCTTGTTGAACTTGTTCTGCATGATCTTGTGTTCCCTCAATTGCTGTGGCTTCCTGCGAGAAATTGAGGTAACATAAAAGTTATTCGGAGTGAAAAGGGACTTTGGAGGCTCTCCCTTATATATATATATATTCTTTATTTACTTAACATAAGTCATCAAAATCTTAAGTTTTCACTAGAAAGCAGGCGTGTTAAATTCTTCCATAATTTCAGTTCATTGGTAACGCTTTCGACGGAGAAAATGGAACATTAAGAAAGAAAAAGCAAATCAGAATCAAGTTCATATTCAGTTTAGTGCCATCAGTTTTGCACGTTAATGACAAAGAATCACCTCACTAGTTAAGTCACTGAGAAACTCTGATACGAGGGGCATCTCTGCTAGCTCCTCGTCTTTCAGTCCCTTCAGATGCTGAAAATATAATGTCACAAAGATCATCAAGAAGGGTGACATAAGTATAAACAGAGATTTTACTAGTTACATGGAAGAGGTGAAGGCTGATCTGGTAAACTGTCATTTAAGGAAAAATGCCAGTAGTAGTTTCACCTCTGCTGATGGCTTGATGCACAAAAATAGAGTGACTCCGAGAAAATGGATAATTCACTGTGAATATTATGATTTCAAAGACTAGCAACTATAAGCTACCAGAATACCTGAATAAAATTGGAGAGAATTATCTTTCCGTCTTCTTTAAGGGGCTGCACCAGTTGCTTGAAATGATGATGACTAATCCGGACAACCTGAGAAAGCCTCTTACTTCTCACAGTGAAAGGTTGAGGGATATTAAAGATCACGCCTATTTCCCCAAACATTTGCGGAGACCCCAATTTCGATATAAACTGTCAGCAGCAGGAGACAAACATTTATCAGAAGAGTTAGTCATATCCAATTAGTCATCACTATGCTATGTTCTTAGGCAGCCGGTATTTGGTAAATAGAGATAAATATCCTCTATTTCAAGTACAATTGGATATCACTATGTTATGTAGAGTCCGGGAAACATACAAACTAAGAGGATGAATGCTCTTGTCCTTTCATTTCTTCAATGTTTTATTTAGTCGTTTTTACTATGCTAGCTGAAACTGGGACACCTAATAGAAGTAGGAATATCATCGTTTAGAACCGAGAATTGAAGTACAGACCTGTTCTGTTCCATTCTTGAATGTTATAACATCCTGCAGGAGCCAGTCAGTAAGTTTAGTCACTGCGTGGGTATAACAAGAGTAAAACTTGATCAGTGGAAAGGTACATACCACGCCGCCAGATATGATAATGTAGAAATCTGTTGGTATCTCATTTTGAATGACGATATCCACTTTTGGTGGAAAATATTCTGCTTTTATCTCAGAGACCTGAAAGAGCATTGCTTGATTAGTTCTGCTGATTTCTGTAAACGTTAATAGTAACAACAAGAACAACACGCTTTCTAGTATTTGTTTCCAGGTAACAACTATTATTGATTATCACCCCGTCGTGCATATTTCTTCACCTTTCATAGGATATGCAGGAATGACAATTCAACATGCATTTGCCTACTAAATATTTGAGCCTGAAGGTAGCTTATAGAAGAGATAAGGGGTGCCTTGTAGTTTAACTTTTGATAATTAAGTAACTTGCCTATATATGATCATGGTTTAGCAGGGAGGGAGGGATAAAAATATTACCAGCTGGACTATAAAGTCTTCAGATACTCCTTTGAAAAGGTAGGTAGTTTCTAGGGATGTACGAAAGAGATGCTGTGCAATGCTAGATGTTATAGCCTTGGGAAGATCTTCTAAAACTTGTTCTTGCTGTAGTTCTGCTGTCTTGAATTTCAGTGTTAAATGTGCCAGCATTTGCTCTTTCAGTCCTTCTGGAAGTCTATTCTTGCTTGCATATCTCAGGATCTCATTGATGGAATCCCTCTGCATTCACAAGGTAGTATCATATTGTAAACAATTTGAACGTAACTACGCAAAAAATGCATGCAGGAAATTAATGATTAGGTACCATGGCGAAGGTTCGAACAGCGGTATGGACTATAAGGGTAGTCATGTTGCCAATTATGTAGGCAGTAAGACCAATGTTGAAAAGCATGTAAAAGATGGTGAAAGTCTTCTCTTCCATATTCACTGCATAGAGATCGCCATAGCCGACTGTTGTGACCGTGACAATTGACCAATACATGGTATATGTGTATCCTATCCAGATACTTCTTGTTTTGAAATCAGGCATATGTTTTCCAATCCAGGTAGAGTCTGAATCGTGATAACGTGTTGCTAGCCAGTAATAGAAACATCCTGCTGAATGTACTGCAAACAATACCACCTGTCATAATAAGTATTTCATTTAATTTCAAGAAGATACACATGATCAAATAAAAATAAAACTATAGCTAAGATGAGAAGTATTTACACATATTAGTTTACAGTATCTTGTCCAGAAGTAGCTGAATCGAGTGTCCTTCTCCAGCCTGTAAGGAATGGAATTTAAGAGATTAGTTGCTTTAGTACTGTCTAACCTTGATTTTAAGGAAGTGATGATATTTATGGAACATAGATACAACTCACAACTGCAATGGTGGAGTTCAGAAATGATATAGCCATGTTTAAGCATTACAAGTACCTTGAGAAGAACTCACTAACACGTCGCAGTCGCCAGAGTCTTAGCAAGTTGAGGAAGCCAAAGACCTGTCCTCTGCTCGTTGTTCCAGTGACTATCCGATATATCGTTTGAAATGGCAGAGTTGAAGCTACATCCATTGGAAACCATAGAAATTTGACGTACCTAACATAAGAATATCTTGTCATTGTGATCTTCATAAGTAAGGAATTAAAAGTTGTAGGTTAAATGCCTTCTCTAAAAGCTTTCCATGCATTGTTACCTAGTTCTTATTTCACGTGACATCACAAGGGTCTAGTAACACACCATCTTGTGATTTGTTAAGAGACATCATGCCACATATACTTGCCAACATGATGAAGGTATATAAAAATACATGAAGAAAACAATTTCCAATTCGCACATATATAGAACTTGGGAGTACCTGAGAGCTATTTTTTTGTGTTCATCGACAAGCAAATAAGTAGATTTGTCCAAGTATGCAACGAAGAATGTGAGAATAATGTCAATAGCAAAGAAGGCGTCCACCACTAAATCAACAGGCAAGAGTGCTCCAGTTGCTGCCTTCTTGAATGCTAGCTCAAAGGGAGATGACCATGCTGAGTACACCACCAGTACCACCAGAAATGTTTGCCACAATCTACATTAATTTTCCATTTGGTTAATGCAAAAAATACATTTGCTACTTCACTTTGCTGGGTGAATAGTTGTGATTAAAACCATGTAGGTTTTGATTGTTTTTTTCCCGAGTTTTCTAGAGTATATAGAAATATCCCTTCCGTCACAAATTATATATACCATATAGTCTAAAATGACAGCCCTTTCAGCTTTTAAAATATTGCTCTATATCTAGTAAATCAAGATAACTCTGACATCTCCAATTCATTAATTTTGTTTATGCACTCCATTGCATTGTAACTTCCAAATTGTGCACCAAAATAATATTAGGAGTGCTCCGACGCCTTATAAATCAGGAGTAATTTTTTTCTTTATCAACTTTCAATGTAAGATTTGAACTAACATATTCAAGGTCCCATTATTTTGTTATGAGACTTTATATATAAAGCTTCAGTCCTAACTCTCATAACAAAATACCGGGGCTTTGAACCGTATTTTATACTGGGTTAATTTATTGAAGATTTATATAAAATCCCATAATAAAATACTGAGGCTTACTGGGACTTGTCCGGAAATGGCTAGCTATTTCTCAGCGAATTTATTTTTGACGACTACAAATCAATTAGCGCGCACCAAACAGGCCCTACGCAAAATTTTTTACTTTAAATAAGCCAATCTAAAGTCCAAACTCCCTTTAATTAGGTCGTAAGAAAGGAAGCAACTGCTCAACTCCAGCAACTTGGCCGCAAAAGTCAATGTAGTGGCCTACGGATTAATGAGTCATTTAAGGTAATATTTTCTTTGACCATTTAATTTGACCTATTTGTCATGTTAGTTGGTTAAAGAAAATAACATCTTCCCTAAATGAAAACGTATCACGTTAAACAAGTTAAACTAACAAATACTTCCCCAGTTAAATATGTTTAACATGCACATCTTTTAACCACTTGTTTTTTCCCAGTTAAATATTTTTACCTTGATTCATGAACAATAGTGGTTTTTATAATGATCTCGACTAGTGAAAATGGATACTTCTACTTGAAGTAAGTTTTGTCTCTTCACCCAGCTGAAAGGCCTCCATGAGATCCATTGGAAATGGTTTTAAATCAATCAACAGAAAGTCAAAGTATTCAGCCTTCATTAAAGGCCCTTAATTTTAGGCTAACCATGTCTCCACAATATCACAGTGAATCAACTAAATTTTAACTATTACGGAGTACTTATAATGACAAAACCTACTCATCATGTTTGTAGCATGCGAAACTTATTTACTATTATGGCGGGTAACGCTCAGTAATTCTATTGTGACAGAGAATAATTTGTGACTTTTGTATGTGCTAAGTAAAATTCAGTTACTTTAATGCGAAAAAAAGGAACTTTATGGTTATGTTATAATGAGTAAAAGAAACCCTTCGGATATTACAATTTGCTTCTTGCATGGAAAGAAGAATTAGACAGACGAGAAAACAGAAGGGAGACGTAGTAACTGAATTGGAAACAATGAGATAATTAGAATTTTGTTGCATTGAGAAGGGAGTTACCTGTATCTACGATCATAAGGAGCAATAACAAATCTTCTAAGCTTAACAGTGCCTTCCCCCACCACTTTTCCGAATGCTGGCAACAGGCTGCTCGAAACTGACGCTAAGTTCCTTATTTCGCCACTGGAATGTCGCCGGAACAACAACGGTGTCGGAGACCTCGCATCAGATAACCCCGGCGACCTCGCCGTCGACATTTTTGGTTGAGATTGATGTAGAGGAAATTTGAGAGAGAAGCTTTGCAGGAGACTTTGGTTAAGTATTTCTTTTCTGAATGACAGTTTGAATATATAACGCATGTAGAGGGAACGTAGTGTTAAGCATTATCATATCAATAAGTCACACTCTAGTATTAGTTTAAGTGTAGATGATTTAGTTTTTTAATAGCGAGGGAGAGAGAAAAGTGTTGACTTATATTATATAACTAAAATAAAACTTATCTTTGGTCTCTAATTATTGAAGTACTGTACTAACCTGGAAAGGTTGAGTAAGTCAAAAAAATAGAATAGAAAAATAAAATAGCAAAAATCCTCATATTTACCCACACTTGTTACTTTGTTCGATGAATATTTTAAACAAGAAGACCGAAGAGTACGCAACAATCTATATAGATCTGATTAGTGAATGTTACGAGTTACGAGTTACGACTTCGAGTTAACAATCTTTTCTATTAGCTAAATTGATGCATGCCTTGGAACTCTTAAATCAAGATAAGGTTATATAGAGTCGTTGACTTCATTTGATATTTAAATCAGCAGTTCCATACAAGACTAATCGTATTTTAGAATCGTGTGGGGTGAAGCCAATGCACCGGCCCCCTCTCCAGACTATTATTTCTGTGGGTGTGTCGCGGAAGGTCTCTTTCGAAGCACTTCCTCAATTTTAATATATGTGGTAAACATTACTATTTGGAAAGTCGATAAAAATCTTCTTTGATTGTGTAGTTTTAGACATATTTTATAAATATTTTGAATTTATTATGAGTCATGACTTAATTTTTATGTAGTTCCTCCGTAGGTAAATCTGATCTTCAATAGCTTAAAAAATCTATATATATTTGTGAACAATAATTCA
The DNA here is from genome assembly GCA_029990575.1 of Petunia axillaris subsp. axillaris. NCBI lineage: Eukaryota > Viridiplantae > Streptophyta > Magnoliopsida > Solanales > Solanaceae > Petunia > Petunia axillaris. Next base: position 613,296 of record JARKNS010000001.1, on the reverse strand, counting down.
TGAACATAAAGTTCATCAGACAACCGTATTCGTTTTACTAGTCAATAACACAATCACATGTAAAATAATACGAATTGTATTGAAATTACCACAGTCTAAAGTCATACTTTGCACAAACAATTATTCCTGCTTTTTATGGTGAAGTATCTTCAATGGAAAAATACTCAGGATCTTAGGGAATTGAGAGTAGAATTAGGAAGAAGGAAGAAGAAGAAGAAAAACTATTTTTTTTTTCTTCGGAGAAGTAGCGTATGTTTAAGAAAAGGGACAGTTATGCATAATGGAATAGCTCGCCAAATTGTCCGCATGGAGATCTTTGGGCAAACAGACTCCCAACATTCTAGTAGTCCTCTGAAAGTACCAGGAATTGCACTTCTTACACCAAATATAGTCATAAACATCGTTCATACTTCTTTTATTCTAATAAAACAACGTTTAGGGAAACGTTGTTTCTCTTCCTTCTTTTTCTTTATTTAACAAGAATAATAATTAATAAATACATATAAATATATATATTTAATAACTTATTATTTTAGAATGGATCTGGGTTGACCCACATGGGTGACCCGACAATTGCACCTACATGTCGATAGGGATCATGTTTGCATAGTGCCAGAAAGTCTTAAATACTCGAGTAACTAAGCAGAGACGTTCAAAGTCGGACGCACAACTGCCCGTTATCACACGGGCTAATGTCGTCCCATTGTGGGCGCAAACAACCATCTCCTACAGATGTAACCTAAGCTGCCAATCATTGGTGCACAACGAACGTAATTGCCCAAGCAAGCTCACTGATAAACGTTCTCACTGTTAGAACATTCAGGACGACGATTACTTTATTTTAAGCTGAAATTGCGAATTTAGTTTCGAATTAAGTATTCCTTTAGATTCTACCCCTTTTCATATGCACTTTAACCTATTTTCATGTCATATCTTTTTATTTAATTATTTAACTTTTGTCTCTTTTTAGCTAAATTACATATCTAAACCCAATTATAGAGATCGGCCCAGAACCACATTTAGTGAAACTTAGAAGATGCATAACCCCTTCCTTCTAGGTTATTTTGAATACTTACCCGAATCTCAGACTAGCAAGACCAACATGGAGTTATCTTTAAAATAGTTAGAAATGCTTTTAGGTGACCTAATACGCCTAGATAATTTATTAGTTGGCGACTCCAAAACTCAACTCAAACGAGTTACCCAAGTCGAAAATCACTTTTTGGGCGCGCGGTCCGAGTGTTGTAAAAAGTGGGTTGTGACAGGATGGCGACTCCGTTGGGGATTAAATGTTCTAACCATTACGATTTCTAAATTAGGTTTATTTTTTCTTTGATTATTTTGGTTCAAGATAACTTATCTTTGTTTTTTTTTTTTGCATGTCCATTATTATTTCTCATATTTTATGTCTTACACAATATTTGTTGATATAATATTTGAATTATTTGTTGTTATTTCATTCAGGTATTCCTCCACTCTTGAAAGATTCACACTTTTCGCACACAAAGAAAAATTGTGTGAAACTCACGGTTGTTCTACTACTAAAATACCTTTTAGGAAAGATGTGCAAAATTAGTCAAATAGCGAAGCTGTTGGAGGTTTGTGCACTCTCAACTTTCAAATAGTCTGTTTGGAGGAACCTTGTCGAGTTAAGCCAACTCTTAGTAGAGACTCTATTTAAGAACCATGCATCATGTCTTATTTAGAAAAGTTCGACTTCGGCTCGTGTCTAAGTCTACTAGTTCACCATATTTAAATGAACCGAACGGATTTTCGATCCTAAGGGACGTTTGAATGTGTTACGTATGCATTTATTTAAAATTGAACGTGTCTAATGTAGACCATTTGTTCTCGAAGGGGGGATCGTCTAATAGTTTATTTTATGTTGCAGGTTGTCACAAGTCACGAAGACATGGAAGATCGAAGAAGACATAGACTTTAGATTAATTTCATTTTTATGTAATAAAATCAATTATTTATTTCTATTTACAAAAAAAAAAAAAAAAAAAAATATCATTATTGTACTTTTTTGTAACAAAATCAATTATTTGATATTTTCTTTCATTTTTGGGTTATGAGAACAAATGGGATAACACATGATACACGTTCAGTTTTAAATGCCATACTCAAACTTAGGAAGGCCTAACATCCTTGGCATCTTAAAGTCCACTAGCCAACTTCGTCCAAAAGCGTCATCAAATGACGTGTATCATGCATATCATATGTGTTACTCTCACTAGGCCTACCTCGGCACAAAAGAAGTCCCTTGCATTATAATGTGATATATTTTGAATATGACAATTATTATCTCGACACTGATTTATTATTTCCATGCGTTAGTTTTACTCCCACTTCTGAGGTTGACTTGTGCATTCTGGCTGAGCATCAGTACCGGATGAGAGCAAAAGGCCCAATTACAACTCCTCCCCTCTCACAAACTAGAAGAAGAGGAAGAGGAAGTAATATGTCTGAGTTTAATAATGATGCTCTTAGTGACGATTACATTGGGAATAATGGGACAGCCCACAAGCTTGCCCCGGTTGGGTATGATGAATATGTTGCTACTTTAGAGCAAAAAATTATAGAACTTGAAGAGAAGCTGACAATGGCTAATTTACCCGTTATTAACTCCGCCTATTCAGAAGAACCAGTCGATCCAAGTGGGTCAGCCCGCCATCATGGAAAAGACCATGTGCACCCAACAGATCCAACCGCTATTTACCAAACAGCACCACCCGCCACATACCAAACATCACCACCCGCTACTTACAATACAGCACCACCTATCACATACCAAACAGCACCACCTGCCACTTACCAAGAACCCTACCCACCACTTATCAAGCACCACCTCCTGTACATCCTAGTTACCTTAACATAAACTTACCTCGCACCAACACCACATATCCGCAGCCTTACAATCCCATGTTCACTGCTAAAACCAAACAACTCACTTCGCCAATCAAAGATCATGAAAATTTTGAATGGGCGGAGGATGAAGAAAGGGTAGCCAATGATGATGGGACAAAAGAAAAAGTTTGTAAGTTGGAAGCAGCCTTTAAGAAGTACGAGTCAGGAAAAACCACTAAAGGTTTAGCTTACGAAGATTTGTGTATCTATCATACTTTGAAATTACCTGACGGATACAAGATACTAAAGTTCGAGTTGTTCAATGGCACTAGCGACCCTATGGCACATCTAAGAACATATTGTGACAAGATGATTGGAGCAGGGAAAACGAGAAAGTACGAATAAAGCTATTCAGTCGAAGCTTGACTGGAAAGGCTTTGAGTTAGTTCTCTAAGCAGAAGCTAGGCACATGGCTCGGTAGGGAAGACATTGTAGCAGATTTCGTAGAACGATTTAGGTACAACACTGAAATGGTACTAGATCGTTTATACTTAGAAAAGTTGAAAAAGAAACCTACAGAGACGTTCAGAGAATATGCTACTAGGTGGAGAACAGAATCTTCCAAGGTGCAACCCGTTATGGATGTGAAAGAAATAGTTAACATGCGCATACAAGAGGATGTCTATTACGACAAGTTGTTACATATGAAGAACCAAAAGTTTGTAGATGTAGTGCTAATGGGAGATGACGTAGAAGAAGGATTAAAAAGTGGAAAGATTATTAGCTTAGCTGCACTACAAGCAACTAATAAGGCTATCCAGTCTGGAAATGTGAGCCTTTCCCAAAAGAAGAAAGATGAAGTCTCTTTTGCTGCAACCATTCAAGACCTTGCTTTGGAAGAGATTCCATTTTGAGAGAGTTGAAAAAATTCAGTCTCTCTTCTTTTTTTGGGGGAGCAGAGTTCAACCACTATTATCAAATACTGCCACCATTTTATCCCTACCCTCACATACCACCTGAATATCCCATATACAATACTCATCCCATTCGACCTAAATTCTACACCACAACACCAAGTTGTCCACCATACCAGTAAAACACTCAACCCAACTATACCCTCCTAGGCCCCGCCCTGATTCAAACCAAAGATCCAAAAGAAACTACAGTCTACTAGCCGAATCCCGCACCCAACTGTTTGAACGATTGAAAGCTGTCGGGCTTATTGTCCCGATACCTCAAAAGATACCAGACAATCCTTCACCTCACTTTGATTACAGCAAAAATGAGTGCATACCACTCAGGTGGACCGGGGCATGCGACAGAGAAATGTTTTGCACTGAGAGATAAGATACAGCACCTAATCAATGAAAAGGTTATTCATCTGAAGACACCAAATGTGTGCAATAACACACTCCCTAATCATGGAGATGAGAAGGTAAATATAATCAACTTCAGCAAAGAATACAATCTGGAAGGTACAATTATAAAAGCTGAAACAGCGTTTGATTAATACAAGTTTGGCATGGGGTACATCTTGGCTTGCAAAGGAAAAAGTACTACAAAAGATACAAAAGCTTATCATTCACTAGAGCAGTTTATTCCAACTCTGAAACAAGCATTCATCTTTTAAAGCTACAAGAAAACTCTTGAGGATGGAGGACCTGCCAAAGGTGTTCATGATGTAGAAGATGAGCTGACCAGTCTAAAGGAGCTATTCATGGAAGAATATGATGCAGTTCCCCAAAGCATGTTGAGGTCCTGAATATCCAGAGAGCTGAATCTGGAATTATGTCGAACAATATAACATGCAGAATCCTGAGCATGCCATGAACCTTAGTAGAGCTGGATTAATTGTTTTTCTTAAATAAAACACGACTCTGAGTCGTTAGCTTTTTTTTTCTTTGTTTATTAATTTTGTTTCAACGTTGTTTCCTTTCGAAGACTATTTCTCAAGTCTAATAGTAAAAATATTTCTCATTTTTATTTTAAATATGCATCATTCACTTTCTGCAAAATTATTATAATTCCATTGAATCTACGACTGCGATGTCAGAGAGCACCAAAATGATGAGTACATGCCAGGCTATGATAATTCGACAAAGGACATTTAAGAAACTTCATGGTTAATCGCAAAAGTCTTATAGCAAACAAGTGACGCAATCAAGAAGATATTGAAGAAGGCGCCTTTGATTTAAGGCGAAGAAGTAGAAATACATACAAGAAGCAACATTTGACAATATTGAATGGATCAAAAGTAGACTCGAGCAAGTGACGCTCATGGAAGGAAAAGTAAGAACGCAACAAGCAATAGATGGCGAAGGCATTTAACAGGAAGTTAGCAAATGACAGTTGACCCTAAAATGGAATTCTCCAAATCAAGACTGTCACGCCCTTCAAAAAAAATTACGAAGGAGTGTTTTATTTCAAAGGTTGTGACTGGTGTATAAAGGTACAAAAATATTTAAAACTCGGAGTCGCCACTTGACAAGTTCAAAGGTGTGCCAGATCACCAGTTGGTGTACCTTTAGAACACCTTTGACTCGTTAAATGGTCGACGTCAGAGATTTAGGGTCAGATCCTCAGTTGACTCTCGGGAAGGTATTAGGCACCCTCGAGTCCTGTGCCGAGCACAGTTGCTTTATTGTCATGTTTCAATTTAAGAAATATATGGTTGTTATATTTTTTTCGTTTGTTAAAAGTTATGATTTGATTGTTTAACTAAAAGATTGTATCAAGTCACCCGCTAGGTATACCTCAACACAATTTTATCAGTTTAATTTTCTTATATTACCTAATAAGCAGACCGCTAGTCATACTCATTATTATGCCTAATCGTGTTACATTTCATTATTAAAGAAACCTTTGATTGAAAAGTTTCCCAGACAGTGGGATTGAAGCCAAAATAATTTTATACATAAATGATGGTTGTTTATTAAAGAAATGACTGCCTGTGAAACAAAAAGTGAGCTAATTAGAAGTTGGCTGAATTATTTACAAGTTATACGTTGCTGTCGCGGCCTAAGTATTTGCCTGCTCGTTTTCTGCCTTTAATATTTACAATCTTAAAATTATTTGCATCCTATATCCCATTTCTGCTTATTCATTTCAGATATGGGCCAACACTTACAAGTTCATTTTACATGTCTATTTTCAGTTATACATACAAATTTAAAATGCACCAGATTCTTTACAAGCTTGTACAATCTTATGAACATGCCTACGGCATACATATGTTTCTTTTAAACTATTTCATGGTCTTTACCTTTAAACAAAAGGGAAACATCTTAGCATATTAAAACATTAAAGATAAATCTAACAAGGCATTTTGACTTCTAACATAACTTACAAAACGTAGAATATGCTAATTAAGTCAAAGCTCTTCACTTATTCTTTCTTCATCAGCAAATAGACATAACAGATATCAAATCTTTAACCAAGACATTTTATATGATTTCAAACTCTAGAAAAGATAAAATACATACAAGATACATAAGCTTAAAATATAAATACCTTAGCAAATAGCAAAGCCAACAATGGGGTCAGTAACGTAAAAATTTAGTGTAGGGGCCTGTTTGGCGCGCGTTAATTGATTTGTAGCCGTAAAAAACAAATTCGCTGAGAAATAGCCATCTCCGGACAAATCCCAGTATAAATACTGGTACTTTGAACAAAACTTGTTCAAGGCCCCAGTATTTGTACTGGGGAAGAAGCTTCAGTAAACTAACCCCAGTATAAATACTGAGGCTTTGAACAAGTTTTGTTCAAGGCCCCAGCATTTTGTTATGGGACTATATATAAAGCTTCAGTCCCATAACAAAATGCTGGGCTGTGAACAAAACTTGTTCAAGTTTTGTTCACAGCCCCAGCATTATTATGGGACTGAAGCTTTATATATAAAGTCTCATAACCCATAACAAAATGCTGGGGCTGTGAACAAAACTTGTTCAAAGCCCCATCATTTTGTTATGGGACTCAGCTTTATATATAAAGTCCCATAACAAAATACTTGGGCTTTGAACAAGTTTTGTTCAAAGCCCCAGTTTTTTGTTATGGGGCTAGTCTGGGGTGTTTTTCCAACGCTAATGGAGCTTAAGTGTGCGCGCGAATTTTTGGCTATTCTTCAATGAATTTTGAAACGGTGGATAGTCCCCATTGAGCGCGTCCAAAAATGGCTAGTGATCAAAATTTTCCGTCAGTAACTCTAAACCAACCAGCAACAACTAAACCCCTCTTTAGACTATCAAACTTTAATAATCCCTTTCTAATTTCTTTCTTGAACCTCTCTAGTATTTTTTGTTCTCCATTTTTATGTAGTAAAGAGTATTATCAGATGTTTTCTCTGGATTTTCAGCTCATGGTTATCTGTTTTAGCTCACTTCCCTCTCTAATTTTTTCAGCTTATTGTGTTGTCTTTTTTCTCCATTTTCAGCTCCTAGTTGGTGGTTTTCTCTCATTTTTCAGCTTATATGTTGGTATATTTTTTCAGATTGTAGTTGATGTCCAAATGAAATAAAGAGGCTTGCTATTTATAGAAAGAGAGAGGGTAGTTGGGGTGAGGTCACCCCTTGTCATACCCCTCACCCTACTCATAATTATGTCTCTGTTTTCATTTTTCAATGGGGTCTTGAACAGTGTACAGCCTTCTTAAAGCTTTCCAAAAGCTGAAAAGTTGGCTGTCCAATGAGATAAATAGGCTAGTGGGCCTAGACTTGTTAAAGTCTAGCCCAATACCATTTTTACACTGAAATTCAGATCTGGAACAGCTTAATTCCAGCCCAAAAAACTTTTTAAATTTGTATATTGGGCTAACATCAGTCCCAAGTTGATCTAACCCATATAGCAAAATGGACTAAGTCCAAACAACTCCTATTTTCTAGCTAGACAAGTCCCGGAATTACCCTTAACGAACCAGGCAAACGAGAACAAACTAAACTTAATTGACCAGGCACCAATTAATTTGAAACAGTCCTGTAGCAAGAATTCTTTCACCAAACAATTAAATACCATGAATTCCACTAAACTGAAATTATATAAATGCTGCACAATTACAGAGAAACTAAACAAGTCAGACCCTTACATGCTGCACATACACTCGATACACACATATTTCGCAAGACTAAACTACTTATCAGGGATAAAAAGATGACTATTTTAATTAGTTGACATACGCAGGCAATCAAACATGCGGGAAGTGACAAAATCCGACATCTCCCACAATTTTCCTTTTCATTTATGAAGACAAACAAACACACGAGAAGCGACAAAAGCCGAACATCTCCAACAATTTCGTTTTTATTTTCTTAAGACAAACAAACATACGTTTGAATCCAAAACTACTCATTGAACATCTCAATTCACAAACGAACACGTGTATTCATACGGACATGGTTTTCCCTATGACTAACAAGCTAAACTAGGACACGACTTATATAAACATAAACTACAAACACATACACCATCTTATACATTTCAGCATAAAACTATGAGTAAGATTTGCACTGATGCAAATGATTTTCCAAACTAAATACTGTCTTTTGATAAAGTGTGTATTCAACAAGGGTGAAACAAGATAAAAATTGTTCAACTATGTAACTTTATACTATCACTAAACATTGTTTTTACTAACTAAACGACTAACACTAAACAAAGAAAACTAAAGAAAACACATAAAAAGAAACAACTATGGTTTAAACAAGCCTAACCGCGAACAGAAAATCACCAATGCCTCGCTGTCCAAGCTACGCCATCATGCCGCTGCCTTGCAAATGTCGTCGTCGCAGCCTCAAAGCTCCATTGAAAATTCAGCAAGGGCAGCCCGCACCACTGCCTTGCAAAAACATCATCAACATCCAAACGCCATAACAAAACGACCATGAAACAGCCCCCCTTCCCTCCCCCAAAGCATGATGTATCATTAAACCACCAATGTAATCAAACCAACAGCCTTACCATTACCTCACCTCAAAATCATCATTGAACAAAAATTTCAGCAACATCATCATCCAAAACAGCCCCCACACGCTCCAAACAATCACAAGAACTGAAAAACACAAAAAGTGGCTGGAGTAAGTTTTGGCCAAACTTCAACCTCCAATCTGTGCGAATTGACTATGATTTTTGGAGAAAACAAGTTAAAAAAGGGAAAGAGGAGGCCGAGAGCTTTCTGAAAAGATATAATTTGTAATTTTCCGACCAGCGGAAGGTGGTGGACTGGTGGTGGACTGGTGGTTTGACATTCCCTTTGTCACTATAGACTGAATTCGCTGTGAAACTTTTGATTCTTAGTAGCGGGTGGAGGGGAAATTTTTGGCATCATTTATTTGGCCTTGAAGACTTGAGGGGTGTGAGGTAAAAATGAAGAGATTTTAGGTTTTTATATGGTGAGAAGTGGCAGGTCAAGCTTAATGGGCTTCCCAATTTTCTTCTTTTCCTTGGATTTAAATGGCCCAATGGCCCCAACAAATAAATCAAAATTCACAACATAAACATTTGATTAACTAAGGATTTTTTTACACAAATATACAAATTTGCACCCTTAATTACAAAAAAATAGTAAGATTTTTTAAATTACAATGCATAGCAATATTTTTTTTAGCACATTATAATAAACAAGATAAATCACATTTTCCAAATAAACCCAAACTTCAATCCCTATTCCCAAAATCCTTCCCAATCCCTACCACCCATAACCCACACAATCACACACACTTTACAACGCCTCCATACTTTAAAAACCCTAGGGCCGACAACAAAGACGGTGGCAGCAACCTCCTAAACACATCCCATAAACAACTCCCCGGCAACTTCCCCACCCGAACCCGGACGCGACCCGATTCATGATCCGGGTCGATAAATCCTCATCATTATCATCATCGGTATTAACTTTCTCGTCAATATATTTAATTTAATCAAATGAAAGTGCTCGCCGGAGTGGCGGCAGAGTTTGCATCATCGGTGGCCACTGAGGAGGATCATTAGCAACAAGATTAAGGTTTAGATGATTAGCAAAATGGGAGATGACAGATCAAACAGGGGAGAGCGGAATTGGGATTTGGGCAGGGGGTGAACGGGATTGATAAGTTGAACAGAATCTAAACTGCGGTCAACATCACTGGAGGACGCCGTGAAAGTCGTCAGAGAAAAACTGAAACTAACCGATTTAAAAAAATTGGAACGCTGAAGAAAAAATTTGGCCGATATCTACTTGGATTTCTTGGCATTTTCTTTCTGTTTGTCTTTTGCTTAAGCTTGTTTATCAGGATATTTTGTTTATTATTTCTGGGTTTGATATCGTATTGTTTTTGCCATTTGATTATGTAGTTCTTCTGTTTGTTCACTGAAATATCGTTGAAACAATATGAAACAGTTGGTGAAACAGTCTGATACGGTCTGAAACGGCATTGAAATAGTAGTATACAGTCTGAAACGATGTTGAAATAATATAAAATAGCTGTTGAAACAGTCTGATATAGTCTGGAACGACTTTGAAACAGTATAATATAAAGGTGTAGTAGTTTAGAAACAATGATAAACAAGATGAAACAATGCTTAAACAGTCTAGAAACACCTAGATACAGTTTAGAAAATAGTTAGATAGGGTGCAAAACAACCTGAAACGGTGCTGAAACAATTTGAAACAGTGCTGAAACAACAAGATACAGTTTGATACATAGCAAAAATAGTGCAGATACAGTGAGATACAGCGTTGAAACAATCTGAAACCACTAGTGAAAAAGTTCAAAACAAAATGTAAAATGTGAAACAATGCAAAAAAGGTAAAATAGTTTAGAAATGGTGAGAAACAACACACAAACAGTTAAATACGAGGTGGTTGGTTGTCTAGATACAATGAGATACGAGGTGGTTGGTAGTTGAGATACAATGAGATACGATGTAGTTGGTAGGCGAGATACGGTTAGATACGGTTGGATAGGAAGTGGTTGGTAGTTGAGATACAGTGAGATACAACGAGATACGATGTGGTTGGTAGTTGAGATACAATGAGATACGATGTGGTTGGTAGACGAGATACAGTTAGATACGAGGTAGTTGGTAGTTGAGATACAATGTAGTTGGTAGTTGAGATACAATGAGATACGATGTGGTTGGTAGGCGAGATACGGTTAGATACGAGGTGGTTATGTGGTTGGTAGGCGAGATACGGTTAGATACGAGGTGGTTGGTAGTTAAGATACAATGAGATAAAATGAGATACAATGTGGTTGGTAGGCGAGATATGGTTAGCTACAAGGTGGTTGGTAGTTGAAATACAGTGAGATACAACGAGATACGATGTGGTTGGTAGTTGAGATACAATGAGATACGATGTGGTTGGTAGGCGAGATACGGTTAGAAATGAGGTGGCTGATAGTTGAGATACAATGAGATATGAGGTAGTTGGTAGTTGGGAAACATCGAGATACAGTGAGATACAATGAGAAACAGTATGGATGAGATTAGGAAAAGTGAAATTGGGGAAATGGGATGAGTAAAAATGAAATTGGGGAAATGGTGGGAGGAAAATTGAAATAGGGGGAAATGGGAGGAGCAAAAGTGATAATGGAGAAAATAAGAGGAAGAATGTAAGGGCTTGGTATGTTATGGGAAAATATTGTTATGTTTTTGCTATGTTTGTAATTAACTTCTCCTTACCACTGTAATGGGTAATCTTGCTAAAATATTGCTATGTTTTTTAAATAACTTCTAAAACTTGTACTTTTATGTAAAAATTTCATTAACTAAACTAACAAGCTGGTTAATTAGGATAAAACTAAAACACATAAAATTATACTAATCATATAAATTGACTCCAAACAACAACTAAACAAATAACACAAAGAGAAAATATTTTTTGTTCAATTTTGATATTTTTCTTCTACTTAACTAAGTAAAATAGCTAGATAAAACGACAAAGATCTAGAAAAATTAGACAAGCCTCCTAGAAAATTATCACGACTATTATAAGCTATATATTTTTTTTGTGCCAAAATTAGGTGATTACAGAGACTAAGCAAGATTTTTGTGTCATGCACACAATTGGTCAGATGAACATCAAAATCGACAAAGATGGAAGTACAACTAAAATCTCTTTATTCAGATGCAATTGAGAGATACTACAAATCGAAATCGACATCAGCGACATTCATCTTTATGGAATTTGAACTACGTAGCGACCTGATTCCCAAGAGAACATACGTAGGCAGCCTACTCAAGGCACTGTCACGTTATAAGAGAACTTTACTGGACACTAAGCAGAATTTTTTGAGGGCACCTCAAAAAATTCAAAGAAACCATTACAACACTAGGGTAGAATTTTTTTAGGGACCTCAAAAATTCAAGAAAATTACAAGCAGTCCCTCAAAATTTCAAAACGAATGTCTTTGAACAACAAATGGATATAGAATTGTTTATGTCCAAACCATGCATTGTAGTCTATGATTCAATGAAATAAATTTGTATTACTCTTTAAATGTGATTTTTTTTCTTCCAAAAAACATATGCATATCCCCTTTCCTTATCCCTTTTGCTCACAGCTCAACTAAGCTTTTGACGTTCGAAAAGGGAGATATTATAAAGAGGCAATTATGCAAGAGGCAGCAGCAGAGTACAACACAACAAATGCGCAACTCAACCTCCCCCTAAAAACTCACAAATTTTCTTTAATTGCAGGTTTACGCAGGTACCGAGTATGCCTAACAACTCTTGCAAAGAAAAATTTATTAGATTATTAAAGCGTAGAATCTGCATCAGTAGATATATAGAGTCCGCATTTGTGGGAAAGAAGCTTAGAATCCGCATCGGTTGATATATAGGGTCCGTGTTTGTGGACATGACATAAATTGAAGAAGCATAGAATCTGCGTCGGCGGATATATAAGCTCTGTGCTTGTGGACATGACAGCAATGAAAGAAGCATAAAATCTACATCGGTGGATATATAAGGTCCGTGTTTGTGGACAATTCAGAAATTGAAGGTATTGGGTCGGCGTTTCTGGGCATAGTGCAGCAATTTGAAGCAGAGTAGGGTTCGCGTCTATGGAAATAGTTCAATAATTTGAAGCAGAGTAGGGTTTGCATTTGTGGGCATATTTTTGCAATTTGAAGCATAATAGGGTTCGCGTTTGTGGGCATAGTTCAGCAATTTGAAACAACATAAGGTCCGTATTTGTGAACATAGTCAGCAACTTGAGGAAGAATACATAGTCCGCATTGGTGGACACATTCAACAGTGAAACATCATAGGGTCCGCATAAGTGGATATAGTCAGCAATTAAAGCAACATTAAGTCCGTGTTTGTGGACATAGCTGAAATTGAAGCAGCATGACGTCCAAAATTGTGGACAAGTCGGCTATGAAAAAGCATAGGGTCCCTGTATGTGGGCGTATCATTAAAAAGACATATGATCTGCGTCATCGGATGGAAAGCACGGTGTCCGCGTTTGTGGATGAGATATCAATCAAACAAGCATAAGGTCCGTGTTTGTGGGCATAGTATTGAAGAGGCACATGATTTGCATCTACGGATGAAAGTATAGGGTCTTATACAGAGAAGACAATATTGAGCAAACAATTTAGATATTCGTCAATCAAAAGACAAATCAAGCCTGTGTTAGCAGGGATATAAAACAACACAATCAGAATTCAGGTTTTTCATACTTATGAAATGAGGAAATGTTACATCCCAGGGAGGAAATATCTTTGAATACAAGTAGTGCTACAACTCATATGTCAGACAAGAAAATATTTTCAACATGACGGTCGATGTGACACATCTGTCACGAGGTTCATAGGAGAGGTGACATAGAGATTCCCGAACACAGAACTGTGGAGAGGTCACATTCTTCCCGTTTCCTATCATAAATTCCTATCCCCAATCCTAAAATCGTGCTCGAAACCTTTACTCGTGCGTCATAAACCCATCACACAAGCTATATGTTATTCTGTCTGTCGTAACAAAATTGGCTATTTCGTCAACTATATTTGCTCGAAGATCCTTTCATCATCCCTGGGTAAAGAGGGGCAGCTGTTGACACCCAATTTTGTCCCTCATTTTTTTGAAATTTGGCTATATTTAATTAAAATATGTAATATTATTTTTTCAAACAAAATTGCATTAGATAACATGCATTTACGTACGTAACCCTATTATTATTCTCCTATTTATATTATACTTACTTAATTGTGACTATATTACGTAATTACATCATTTAGGTTATTTTCCAAAATACGTATGCTATTTGCGCAATTTAATGCATTACGATATCATTTAATGATTATATGTGGCTATTTATATTTAATTAGTATTATTTGAGCTCATTTACATTTATTTGTTATTAAATATATTTATAATTTTTTCTATTTTTATACTAATTAATTATATTTATAAGTATTTTAATTAAATACTAGCCAATTTGTCAATTTACAACTCCATTTCCACTTTGAGTCCTCGTCATCATTTTTTTTAATCTATGTGTACGCCAAATAAGCTCCACCTAAGACTACACCTCACTAAAACACACTCTTGATAAGCACATGTACAAGTCGTTCTAGCATGTGGTACAAGCTCTCCAAAGAACTATTCGTAATTTGCTTCATACACATCAGCTACTGCACACATGTATGTACACGTGCACACGTGGCTAGACCGCAACCATTCATTTTCCATATCTGACGGCTACTATTAAAACTTATAATTTCATATTTACACTTCACCCCCAACTTCCTTAACCCTAAAGCACTGCACTCTCTCTCCTAAAATACACCAGCCGCCAACCTCCCCTCCCCCATCCTCTCTTCCCCCTTTTCCCAATTCCATTCCAAATGCACCAAAATGCTACCCGTACCCGTCACGCTCCACCAGCACGCTGCTAATCACACAACCCCCCCCCCCTCTCTCTCTCTCTCTCTCTCTCTCTCTCTCTCTCTCTTGTCTTATCTCTCTCATGAGACCGAAAAAAGGGATTTAAATATAATTCACTTCAAATTGGATTAAACGAAGCAAGAATCATGGAAGTCATCAATGTCTCTATGCATAAAAGACAAGAAAATGGATGATTCGAACTCAATCCACATAAATCAAGCAAAAATGAATTGGGTCAGATGTGACCCGATACGACACCAAAACGGGTAACGTCTTTCCTTTTTTCCGTTTCTGTTTTATTTTGGCTTTTTATATGCTGAAATTATGAATCACACACCTACTGATTTCTATCGTTAATTTTAATCCATGATTATATGATCAAGTTAATATTGATCAATAAAAAAGGTTTTCATACAAATTTGATCTTATGCTTTAATGATTTAGAAATTTGATGACATAGCATAACAATATGAACATTGATTGTATCATGTTAATCATTGGTTGAACTCGAGTCCTAAAAGTGCTTGCTCGTCCTGGTTAGCATATTAGTAAAGGTTCTTGCGTGGGTGGATATAGCCACTGTGCATATTGAGTCGTACGAATTTAATATTTGTAATTGCTTTGCAATGTATACGTACATATGTGATGGTCTGCGTGGATTCTGAAAAGGTGAAGAAAATGATCTCTATGTTAGAATACATTATTGCTACTGTACCATGCATGTTTACAACTTTTAAGTAGATTGATACTACTTTCCTTGTGTACTGAAAACTGAAATTTCTGCCTTAATTTTAGCCAATCGGACATTGTACTTCCTTTTTGACAGAATTGCATATTCCCTTTCCTTTTCCTTAAGTAGTTGTCAAAAGGAAATATATATTTCCTTTAGTTAGAAGATGCAGTGAATTCTTTGGTTTGAAATGGGTGCCATGACCTCCTCTTGAACACTATAGATACTCCTCTCTTTTCCCCTATAGAATATCTCTGAATACACCTTTAGACCTTCAACACGCAAAAAAAATATTTTCACACCTTTTCTCTCCTCTCTTCTTTGAAAGAATACTGTTCTCTCTATCTCTTCTCTAAAATATTGAAAGTCATTCTCTGGGACGGCTATTGGCCAAGGTAAAAGCTCGTTTCTTCCTGATATTGGTCGCTGCCTGGAACCTTTAGTATTGTCATTGCTTAAGTTGTTTCAAAGGCTCCTAAGGTATAACTATAAGCTGAATGAATGATCTCTTAATACAATGTTGATGGTTATTGTTGGTTCTCTGTGATCCATTTGTAATGGTTACTAGTCTGCTCTGTTCCTACTTACTTTTGTGTTCATGAAGGCTGTTCCAGGACACCCTTTAACTCTCTTCTTCAGATTCTAGGATAACCAAATGGCTATACGATATGTTAACAGTTTATTGCAGGTGTTAGAATAGAGAAAGAATAGCCAAAGACTACATTTTTGCTTCCAAGTTTCTTGTAGGCTCGTTGATGTTAAAGGAGCTATTCATTGAAGGAATTGAACAAACAACAACATTTGAGGTGATGATTTAAGGATTCAAAAATTAGGGTTCTTCATCAAGAATTGGGCCTTTTTGAAATTGGTTGTTGCTATTAAAGATTCAACTACTAGGGTTTGTTAACGGACCAACAAGGAATATAAATCTCAAATTTGGAGCAAAAATACGGTGGTTTGTATTCAAGTGGAAAAGAGGGTTTCAAAATCGGGTTTTGCTTCAGGTCCAGAAGCCTACAGTAACGCGCGCCACCAAGCACGATAGCGCAGGCCAAGAATTAAAAGGCCTACGCGATCGCGACTGTCTTACGCGATCGCGCACCAGCAATCAGGTTACTCATCGCGATCGCGTCGTGTCTCACGTGTTCGCATTGAGCAACAATTTTTTGGAAAAACAGTTTCTTAGATAGATTACTCGCAATAGCCCCGAAATAGTTTTCAATCAACCAAAACCCAATTTCAGAATCAAATACATTGAGTTTCTAGATCATAAACAAAATTTCATCCAAATCCGAATCCGATTCGTGCTAATTTGATTCGTGACTTTCTTCTTTCCTTTCTTTGACTTTTTCTAAATTTCGTCTGTTAGCTTCAATTGTCCGTTTCTTGTCACAACAATTCCTTTCCATCCCAAATTATATTGAGTTTGATTATCAAGTCGGACTTGTGTGCGAAAAACAAACTTGTAATAGCCAAGAGTGGAAAAAGGCAAGTGTGGTGAGAATATTAGAGCGAGTAAAAGCCAATCGTTGAGTGTAAACATGAGTGGATTGAGTGCAATCAAATCGACTGTAAACACTTAGGGAGAGACTTGGTGAGAACTCTTTCTACTAACCTTGTTTATTTACTTGTTTGTAGGTACAATGGCTCAGAAGAAGTCGATTTGGGAGAGGTTACCAAGGAAGAGCGGAACGTGAAAGGACTACTATAACTACGGGGGTTATGGTGGACATCGGAGACATCATGATGATGATAGAGGGTTGAACACCATCAAGATCAACCTACCAACTTTTCAAGGAGAAAGTGATCCCGAAGAGTATCTAAAGTGTGTTGTCAAGATGGAGAGGATCTTTCAAGCCAACAATGTTCAAGAAGCCACAAAGGTTAAGTATGCCATTACTCAATTTGAGAATTATGCTTCTACTTGGTGGGAGTCCAAACGAAGGCAAAGGGAAAATCAAGGGCTAATTGCAAATGGTGGATGGGCGGCTTTGAAAGCCATGATGGAGGCTTGATTTCTACCCACCAACTATGAAGATGAGTTGATCAAGAAGTTCTATAACTTGAGGTAAGGGAACAAGAGTGTGCCAGAATACATTGATGAGTTTGAGAAGACAAGGACAAGGGCAAAAATTCAAGATGGTGATCGATTCCTTATTCCAAAATTTTGTGGAGGCTTGAATAGGAAAATCTCTTCTCCCATGGAATTGCACCAATATGATTTCTTGTATGATGCTTTTCAAATGGCGCTTAAGGTAGAGAAAGGGCTTAAATTGGACAAGTCCTACAAGTCCAACAACATCTCTATCACTTGGAACAAAGGAAAGGATAATGTAAAGGCCTATACCCCATAGGACAAAGCAAAGGAGCCCAAGCGAGAGTTGAAAGGCCAGTTTGACAAAGCCAAGCCCAAAGAAGATCTAAAGGTGGGAGGTAACAAAGCTAAACTTGAAAGCTTGTCTAACATTCAATGTTATAAGTGTAATGGCCGAAGCCACATGATGAGAGATTCCCCAAATAGGAGAGCTATTGTTGCTTTGGGTGATGTGGGCTATGAAACGGGTGGTAGTGATGTAGAGGAGATAGATAGGGATATGCCATGTGATGATGATTTTGACGAGGGCAAGGTGGAAGGTGAACAATTAGAGGAAGACTACGCCACTTTTGTGTTAAGGAGAATAATAAGGGTGCAATTGAAGGAGGAGTCGAGTCAAATGGAGAATTTGTTCCATGCATATTGTGAGGTTCAAGGGACTATTTGCTCTCTAATTATTGATAGTGGTAGTTGTGTCAATGTGGTGAGCACTACATTTATTTAACAACTCAAACTACCCATTAGGAAACATCCACAATCTTACAAGCTACAATGGTTGAACAAGTGTGGTGAGCTAAAAGTTACCAAGCAAGCTTTGATCAAATTCAAGACTGGGGACTACCATGATAAGCTTTTACTTGATGTGGTTCCGATGCAAGCTTGTCATATTTTACTTGGTAAGCCTTGGCAAATTGACCATTTGGTGAAGCATGATGGCAAGACTAACAAGTATGCTTTGGAATTGGAGGGTCGGAAGTTTATTCTCAACCCATTGACTTCGCCTCAAGTGAGTGAGGGCTATAGGAAGATGAGGGAGTTAAAGTTGAAAAGATAGAAAGAAAAGAAAAAAGGAGTTGTAGGAGATAAGAGAGTGTGAGTTGTCACACAAAGAGTGAGGAAACAAAAGAGAGAGTGAACTTGTTCTTGTCCAAGAAGGAGTTTTTGAAAGATGTGGAGGAGGGAATGCCCATGATTCTCTTCCTACACAAGGACCATGTTTTGCTTACTAATGAACTAACCCCTTTTCTGCCTAGTTCTATTTCTTCTCTTTTGCAAGGCTATGAATACATCTTTCCTGAGGAGTAGTGGATTGCCACCAGTAAGAGGCATTGACCTTGTTCCGGGCTCCCAATTGCCCAACAAGTCCGCTTATAGAAGCAACCCGGAGGCCACTAAAGAGCTCCAAAAGCAAGTGGAGGAGTTGTTTGAAAGAGGACTTGTGCAAGAAAGCTCGAGCCATGTGCGGTCTCGGTCATCCTAGTGCCAAAGAAAGATAGGACTTGGCACATGTGTGTGGATTGTAGAGCCATCAACAAGATCACGGTAAAGTATCGTCATCCTATTCCTAGGTTAGATGATGAGCTTGATGAGTTGTGTGGATCTTGTATGTTCTCTAAAATTGATTTGAGGAGTGGATACCACCAATCCGGGTGAAACCGGGTGATGAGTGGAAGACGACCTTTAAGACTAACTTTGGTCTTTATGAGTGGCTTGTCATGCCTTTTGGCTTGTCCAGTACTCCTTCAACCTTCATGAGGTTGATGAATCATGTGCTCAAATCTTCCATTGGAAAATTTATTGTAGTTTACTTTGATGACATTCGTATCTATAGCAAATCCATTGATGAGCATGCTAATTATTTGAAACAAGTGTTTGATGTTTTGAGAAAGGAGCAATTGTTTGCTAATTTAAAGAAGTGCTCTTTTTGTGTTGAAAAAGTTGTGTTTCTTGGTTTTGTGGTGAGTGCAAATGGTGTGGAAGTAGATGAGGCTAAAGTAGAGGCCATTAGGGATTGACCCACTCCTAAAAGCATTGGTGATGTGAGAAGTTTCCATGGGTTGGCTAGCTTTTATAGGAGGTTTGTGAGGGGATTTTAGTACTATAGCCGCACCATTGACCGAAGTGATAAGGAAGGATAAGACATTTGTATGGGGAAAGGAGCAAAAAGAGGCTTTTGCAAAATTGAAAGAAGTGCTTAGTTCCACACCTCTCCTTCAATTTCCAAACTTTGATAAAACCTTTGAAATTGAGTGTGATGCTAGTGGGAAAGGAATTGTAGCCGTGTTGATGCAAGATCAAAAACCCATTGCCTATTTTTGTGAGAAATTCAAGGGAGCAACCACTAAATATTCCACTTATGATAAAGAGTTCTATGCTTTGGTGAGGACTTTGGCTCATTGGCAACATTACCTTTGGTCCAAAGAATTTGTCATTAGAACCGACCGCCAATTTTTGAAATACCTCAAATCCCAAGAGAAATTGAATGTGAGACATGCCAAATGGGTGGAGTTCATTGAAACCTTTCCTTATGTCATCCATTACATAAAGGGGAAAGAGAATATGGTGGCGGATGCCTTGTTAAGGAAGTTTGTGCTACAATCAAGAAGACAAGTGTTGTTGAATACTTTGGGGTCCAAGCTCATGGGTTTTGAGAGTATGAAGGAGATGTATGCCAATGATCCGGAGTTTGGGAAACTCTATGCTAATTGTGAATTAGAGGAAAAGGGGAGAAGGATTAATAGAATGTGTAGTGAGGAGGAAGTGATGATGTGGAGAAAAAGAGGTTCCATAAATTTGAAGGATTCTTATTTAGGAATAGAAAGTTGTGTGTGCCTAGTTCATCTTGGAGGGAGGTGAGGGAGGCACATATTGGGGGACTAATGGGGGTATTTTGGAATGTGCAAGATCATAGAGATTATTAAGGAGCAATTTTATTGGCCTAAGATGAGAGTTGATTTTGTGAGGGTGTGTGGCTAATGCTTGGAGTGTAGACAAGCTAAGTCAAAGCTACTTCCACATAGTTTATACTTACCCCTCCCTATTCTCTTAGGTTCTTGGCTTGACATTTCTATGGACTTTGTGCTTGGATTGCCTAGGACCAAGAGGGGAAAAGATAGTATCTTTGTGGTAGTTGATAGATTTCCAAAATGGCTCATTTCTTTCCATGTCATAAGATTGATGATGCATCCCATGTGGCCAATTTGTTTGTTGAACATGTACTCAAATTGCATGGGGTTACGAAAACTATTGTTAGTGATAGGGATCCCAAGTTCCTTAGTCACTTTTGGAAAGAACTATGGGGGAGGCTTGGCACTAAGTTGTTATTCTGCACTTCTTGCCACCCCCAAACCGATAGCCAAACCGAGGTTGTCAATAGAACCTTGGGTGCTATGCTTAGAGCATTGATAAAGGGGAAACTTTCTTCTTGGGAAGAACATTTACCTTTGATTGAGTTTGCATATAATAGAACCATGCATACTTCCACTTGCACGACGCCTTTCGAGGTTGTGTATAGTTTTAACCCCCTTACCCCCTTGGATCTTACGCCTTTATCTAGTGATGTTGTCTTAAGCTTAGATGCCAAGTTGAGAGCTCAAGAGATGAAGCAACTTCATGAGCAAGTAAGGAAACAACTCGAAAAGAAAAATCAAGAAGTTGCCAAAAGAGCTAACAAAGGAAGGAAGAAGGTTATCTTCGAGCCCAGTGATTGGGTTTGGGTTCATTTCCGGAAGGATAGATTTCCCAATAAGCGGGCGAGAAAATTGATGCCTAGAGGCGATGGTCTATTTAAAATCCTTGAAAGCCTCAACGACAACGCGTACAAGGTGGACTTGCCAAGAAACTACCAAGTGTGCAACACTTTCAACGTGTGTGACTTGTCTCCCTTCAAAGTCGAAGAACAACCGAATCCGTGGACAGATTCTTCTCAAGACGGGAAGAATGATGCAACCCGATGCACGAGCAAGCCATTCACAAGGAGCCACGCACGGGAGTTACAATAGTTACAGGCCATGTTTGCACAACTGGAGCTGTTGGGGCAAGTATTGGAGGTTTCAGGACATTTCTGCATGCTTACTGCCTCAGAATCTGGAAATGTTCATCGTGATCGCGAGTCTCCAGACGTGATCGCGAAAGGCCAAAAAGATGACCAGCGCTATTGCGCACCATCAGCCGTGATCGCACAAGAAGGAAATGAAAAGCAGCGCGACCGCGAGTCCTCAGACGCGATCGTGCAAGAGGCTAAAAACGGATGAAGGCCAATGCCTTCGCGATCGTGTGACCATAGTCGCGATCGCGGGGCTCTGATTTATTGAGGTGCGCGATAGCGCGTGTTCCTGTGCGAACGCGCTGAGACGATGATCAGAAGTCTACTTTGAGTTAATGAATTTTGTTTCAGCCCACTTTTAGGGCAATTATGGCAATGTTATGCCATTTTTAGGAAGCACTATATAAGGGCCTTTAAGTCTCATTTGCTAGTTAGATTTGGATGACATTAAACCTAGTGAGATTATTTGCTAAGCTTGTTTCCTTAAGCACAGTTAAGTCCTTGATTTGCAATTAGATTTAATCTAGTTGAGGATCAAATAGAATTGGTTCAAGTTGTTCGACAATTAAGGGAGGTGTTTAAGCTATTTTCCCTAATCTACTTCCTTAATTCTTTCTAATCAAATTTGGGTCTTTCTCTTCAATCTTTACATTTTTGTTATTTCCTTTTCATGTTGTTATATTCATATCAATATATTACAAAAAATTACAACATTATACAAATTACACCATATAACAATATTTTTGCTAGCAAGTCCAACCCAATTATCACTTGACCCGACCCATCCAATCCACCATACTAATACTCCTAAATCCTTCAATTCTTCCAATTCCTATTCAACCCCCATCAGTTAACAAAAGTTTTCCCAACCCCTGCCATACTTCGCCACAAGCCACCACCACGATCCACCAACCATCGTCCCTGGCCAAAAATTTTACATCTTCAAGTGCGTCTCATCACCCTCTTTTCATTTCCAAAATTTGTTTTCCCAAAATCCCCTCCAATTTCCGTATATCGAGCCTCAGATAATGATTACGACGATGTCAGAGATAGATCTAGTATAGAGATTTTGGTATCGGAGTCCGGCAATTTTCTGGCAACGGAGAAGCTGAGTCCGGAACAGAAGGAAATGGTGGTGCTTGTTGTGGTTACATAATTTTTGTTTTCATATATAGTTGGTAGAAATCAAACTTTTAGTTTGATGCGGTTTTCCAAGTTTTTAATGGGGTATGATACTGCTCAAAATTGATGGTTTATTGGATACTCTAATTTTTTTGTGTGATGTTGTCTGTAAATTAGTTGTTGTTGATAAACTTTGACATAATTTAATGCTATTATTTTATTCAAATGTGTTTACATTCTCGTGCTTTGTTCTTTCAACAAGATTTTAAGCATTTGTTTCATTAATTTATTCATCCACTACTGTATTAAAATTATTCACATAAATGTTAATCGTGAATAGCTGTCTTTAAGTGTATAGCTCAAAAAGCTTTCAAAAAAATGTCTAGAAACAGTTAGATACAGTGCAAAAATAGTGCAGATACAGTGAGATACAACATTGAAACAGTCTGAAACAGCGTGAACAGTTTAGAAACAGTCCTGAAATGGTGCTAAAATAATCAGAAATATATACAGTTTTATACGGAGCAAAAATAATGCAGATAGAGTGAGGTACATCGCTGAAACGGTGCTGAAACAATCTGAAACAGTGTTGTAACAGCGTAGATACAGTGAGATACAATTTGATATGGAGCAAAAACAGTGCAGATACAGTGAGAAACAGCGCTGAAGCAGTTTGAAATTGCTAGTAAAAAAATTCAAAACAAAATGTAAAAAATAATGTGAATTAATGCATGTATTGGATAAAAATAGCCGAGGTCTCGAGAAAGACCTCGAAGCCCGACACGAAGACTGCCCCACGAGGAAAGCTTACAAGGAGAGGCTGCATGATTCATGACCTCAAAAAAATTGTCCCAGTAGACAGGCTTGAAGTACTGAGCTCAGGAAATTCGATTTGTTGTCATATCCAGATTTAGGTCAACACAAATTGGCGCAGTCTGTGGGGATTCTGGTAATAACGTTTGTTCTAAATTCTGTAGTTTCAACTTTCCACCGAAAAACAAAATGTGAGATTTTGTCAATGATAACATGACTATCCAAGTGCCGGATCAGATAGCGGGTGCTACCGACACCAACAGTGGAATCCCATTACACCCAACTGGCTCAACACCGCCTTTTAGTCCCATCCCAACGAGCAATTCAGCTCCGTTGATTGGGTTAACGCCTCCAAACGGATCCACTCCACCGATCGGTCTGACACCTCCCGTAGGAGCACTTAGCCGATCCAACCTCCTCCAATTCGGGCGATCCCTTCCAACAGCTCATGGTGAACTCGCTACAACAAATGCGAGAGCAGGCCCCCGCCCAAGTAGCCGCGCAGGCTCAGTTTAATGAGAAGTTTTGAAACTCTTTGCAAACTCTCACAGGGAATAGGATAGTCCATCAACCCTCGGTGATAATCCCTTCACGATGTTCAATGGAGGAAACCCAAACGCTGCTCCCGTCAGAACCAACATGGGAGGTCTCCCAAACGGGATCGCGTTAGGTCTCGGAGACTATAGCCCCCATAATGTCTCAAACAGGCATCGCGTCCGACTTCGAAAGTGGAAGAAAGAGTTCCAGGCTAGCATGGAAAAATGGCTTGAAAACGTACCAGGGGTCCGCAAACCACAATGAGCACAGGACATTGAAAAATGTCACCAACTACCCTTCAAGCCTGAAGCTGCTCCAGCACCCGTCCCAAAACATATCAAATTACAAATTCTGAAGAAGTATGATAGGACGACGGACCTAGTTGACCATATTTCACAATACATGGCTATGGTTAAAAGCAATGATCTAATCCCAATTGAAAAAGAATCCATGTTCTTGAAAGAATTCGCCGACACCTTGGAACGGGCGCTACGTTGGTACATGCTCCTCCCTTCTGAGTCCATTTCCAGCTTCGATGAATTGGCAGACATGTTCAGTAAAGCTTACACTGGGGCCCAAAAGATCCTCAAAAAAAGGAAGGCATCTTTAACGTAAAACAATGATACCTCAAGCCCATCAAGGACTTCCTCGAGCGCTTTCAGGCCGAGAGGAGGGACCTACCAAAGATGGATGATAGCTTGGCAATTATGGCTTTTGAAAAGAACCTTAATGTGGGCAATTCAGAGGCTGCAGCTGAGTTGAAGAAAGAGCTCCAACAGTGGCAAGCTTGAACTTGGGACGAATTGCATGACTGAACCACAACAAAGATCAGGCTCGAGGAAGCAGAGTGGAGAATAATAGGACGAGGCCATTCCTATCGAGGTCGATCTGAGTCCTCTCGACGCGCCACGAGGGAATTAAAAAAATCAATACGAGCCATACCATGGAGCTCAAAAGCAGCACGTAAGTCAATGCAGCATCAATACGTGAGCCAAAGACTTGGAGGAAAATTTGGATCATCCTCTAACCAAAAATCCTCGGGCCCATCTTCGGTATCCAAGGAGAAAGATATGCCTCGAATCTCTGCATACAATTTCAATATATCTACTTCCGAGCTGGTGGACGCGATCAAGGGAATGACTGAACAAGGAGTGAGGCTACCCATAGACATGAGAACGCCCCGAACAAAAGGGATCAAACTCAACATTGTGAATTTCACATGGACTATGGGCACACAACTGAAGATTGTAAAGCATTGCGTCTCGAGGTGGCCCACCCGCTCAAGAAGGGGGTGTTAGCAGAGTATTTGACTGTTAAAGGGAAACAAACTACTCGAAGAATAGAAGAGAAGAGCAACCACCCCGAGCACAGTCACCAAAGAGGGTAGTAAATGTTATCACTTTGGGCTCAGAGGTGAATGGAATAAACTTTACCGCAGCAAAGAAAGTGGCGAAATCATCCATTACAGTAGAGAAGAGAACGACAGCTGGTGAGTCAAGAAAAGAGATGGTGTTCAGCAAAGAAGATTGCAATGGGATGATGTTCCCTCATCATGACGCGCTAGTGATCACGCTTAGGATCAATGACTGTGATGTCAAACGAGCCCTAGTTGATCCTGGTAGCTCGGTGAACATCATCAACTATGGAGCGATAAAAAAGATGTGGTTGAAGGACTTAGTCGTCCCAAAAACGACCATATTGACAGGATTCAACAATTCCACTAAAAGATTTTGGGAGAAATAACCCTGACAACATAGGCTACAACATCATTCTTGGAAGACCTTGGATCCACGAGATGGAGGCTGTACCATCAACCCTGCATCAAGTGATCAAGTTTCCAACTCCATGGGGAGCGAGAGCGATCTGAGGAGAGCAGCGAACAACACGGGAATGTTATTCAATTACAATGAAGAGTACGGTCGCCCCGATCGGGCCAAGAAAATGACGACAAGCAAAGATTCGACAACCGAGGACTTCACCAGGCAAAGCCCTTGGGGAACGAGCGACTACCTCATCAAGAATCACCCTTGGGGACTCGCTCAAATAAGTTAAGCCTACGGCTCGAGGGCGAGACGTCATCCTAAGCTAGCTCGAAACAACGAAAAATACTAAAAGTATTGCAAGAAGATCCAATATTTCTACAAAGGGAATTCCCACTAATAAAAGGCTTAGAGGCCCAATTATTTAAAAAATAAGTGGCACAAAGGCCTTAACAAAAAAAAAAAAAAAACAAAAGCACTACTCTAAGCCTCCACTTCGGAGCCATCACCTCCCTCGTCTGAGCTCTCACTGCTCGAAGGGAGATTTTCCATCAGCCTCTGGGCCACAACAGCATCGCTCTTGGCCTTGGCAATCTTGGCATTAAGGTCAACCCCGCCGCAGCACTCCTTCAGAGTCTTCAATCTCGTTTGAATAATGACCTAATTTTTATCAACTTTGACCCGAGTCCTCCTCATTCTCCGCCTCGAGGAGAAATAATCAGCCTTGCCTCTCAAGAACTTAACCTCGCTCTCGAGTTGACTTTTCTCCTTGGCCAACTGCTCTTTCTCCGCAGCCATTTCATTCATCTTAAGCAGTTTCTGCTTTAAGTCAGCATGAAATTTCTTGGCCCTCTCACTAATAGCTGACTGAGCCTCGTTCCTTACTCTCTTCAACTCGGCGTCACAAAGTTCCTTCAAACTCTTCTCCTTAATGACAAATTTAGCCTCGATGGCTTTGGTAATCTCGAGGTCAGACTTGTTGGCAGTAGTTTTAGCATGCTCCAACTCGAGCCTTGCATTCATTAGCTCCTTCTCAAGACCACTCACTTGGGCCTCAAGACCCGCCGCTCTCACCTCCATCCTGCCTTCAACTGCCGGAGATTCTCATCTCGTTTGCATTCAATCTCGGGAGTCCTGATAGAATTGATGTAATAGTACAAAAGAAAATTCCGAAATTTTATAAGAGGAAACGAGCGCAAATCTGAAAGGGAAAAATTAAAGGGAACATATATGAATGGTGTGCTGAGCAGCATCTGCCATCAGATCATAAATATGGGACTCTTTAAGGCGATCACGTTCCTTAGGGCACAAGAGTCCACGAAGGCTGATCGGGACCTGGATATCGCCATCTAGGAGACAGAGTTCAGAAGGAATCTCGATGTAACGGAACTGTCTCCAAAAAGATTCATCAGGAGAAGGCTCGGAAACAACTCGAGCAGTCTTTTCTCCCACTTGAGATGGCCGAGCTAATCCGCTTCCGCTGTCGAAGGTTGAATGCCTTTCAAGTCTTTATCAGCAACCTGAGCCAGTTCGGGCTCATGAGTAGATGGAACCACAACTTCATCCTGCCTTTTCCCTGCCTCGACAGCAGGAGTAAGCTCGAGAAAGGGAACAGGCTCTAACC
The DNA here is from genome assembly GCA_029990575.1 of Petunia axillaris subsp. axillaris. NCBI lineage: Eukaryota > Viridiplantae > Streptophyta > Magnoliopsida > Solanales > Solanaceae > Petunia > Petunia axillaris. The sequence continues at coordinate 585,861 of JARKNS010000001.1, read as the reverse complement.
TAGCATGTTTTGCTTTCGGAGTTTTCCCTGAGGACAACTCCTTCTTTTTCAAAACTGAACGAAGAAAGAAACGGAATGATTTAGAAAAAACCAAAAAAAAAAAAAAACAAAGACAAAAGGGAAAAGCATGGGGAAAGATACTCGACTTGTCTTAGCTCCAAGGTCCGATGACCCCTCGAGAGCTGTTCTTTTCTTCTCCTCCTCCTTTCCCTTTTCACTATTTCCCTTCAAAAGGTCTCTAATCAAATCTTGAAGGGCATTCAAGGCATCTCCGACCTCGGGAACTTCCTCCTTCTTGTCCCTTCTTTCCTTCGTTCGTTTTCTCTCCTTCGGCGCGGTGATCGCCCTCTTGGGGAGCTTTACAACAAGGAAGAGACAATGAGACATCAAAGCACAGGGCCTTGAAAAACTAGAACAGACTTAAAGTTGGGTAAAAAATAGCTCACCATGCCATTTGCATGCCCATTGATCCTCATTCAAAGCAGCCAAAACCATCCACGACCTCTTTGGACTAGGTTTGGCATCGATAATAGCTTGAACCCATTGAACCAAATTCTTTAGGCAAACAATTGGGACGGCCTCAGCTAAAAAGACAAGAGCGAGGAGTCAAGAAGGGAAAAAGTGAAATGAAAATAAACGAAGAAAGAAACACTTACGTGCTCAGTTCCACCACTCGGGAAAATGAGGCCTCGATGAGAGCTCAGTTCCACCACTCGGGAAAATCAGGCCTCGATGAGAGAATGTCAGTGGGCAAGAGGACGAAGCTCTCATTCCATCTACGGTTCTCGAGGTCCTCACTTTTCATAACCAGCGAGTACGAGACCCGCTTGTTGAGCTGAACAACCCCATCCTTATGAAGGGTGGGGGAAAATAAATACAAAAGATAATCGAGGGTGAAGGATACCCCCGCTGATTTGCTCAAAAATTTGAGGCATTAAATGTGCCTCCACATCCCAGTACCAATCTAGGCTATGCACACTTGGAAAGTTCGACAAAAGGTGTCCAACACTTCTGGGATAGGAAGAGAGAAATCGATTGTAAAAGGATAGGTGAAAACGAAGGAACACCCTTCGACTCGATCACACACTCGGCTCTCGGGGGTGGGGATACTAACCCTCACCTCGGGGCCCCAGTTGCAATCAGAGCGAACCGGAATGATATTCGCCTGAGTAATCAAGCTCGGCGTATCCCCCACAAGAATGTTCCTTTTCCTTCTAACATCTGATTCAGTTTGAAGTTGCATAACAAAGTCCTTCGAAAGATCAATTTTGGAGGGGATGATATGGTGGGGCTTGAGTTACAAATCATCAGAGAGGGGTCCATCGTCACCAACATCCTTCGTGGTGACCTCCTCATCCTCCATCATAGCTGCTCTGGTGGCCCCAGCCATAGCCGAGCTTTGTTCTTGATCCACACCACTGGAACAAACAAGATCCTCCATGTTAAAGTCAGGAGGAACAAAAACGTTCAATGGTTTAGGAACATTAACTAGCTCCCCATCGACGATCATGGTATCAACAAGGGAAGGTAGAGAACATGACAAATTCTGCTGAGACATTTTTCTCAAAGATTTTTTGAGTTGAAAGAGAGGAGAAGATTCAAGAATTTTACTGTTAAAGGCAAGAAGAAGTAGAAAAAAAGAGAATGAAAGGTTCGGCTATATATAGGTTAAAACACCATGATTATAGCTACATGGGAAAGACAAAACAGGAAAACGTGCCCAATCAGCGATCGCCATGCATGATTGATGGGAATATGAAGTGACAACCGCCATTTTCAAAATTCACGGCGCAAAAATAGCCACGAAAATCTCCCACCTAAGGTTAATTCCACTCCTCGACAAATTTGGAAACCTCTCGAGGAGTGGGGGACTATCTGTATTGGATAAAAATAGCCAAGGTCTAGAGCAAGACCTCGAAGCCCAACATCAAGACTGTCCCATAAGTCAAGCTTACGAGGAGAGGCCGCATGATTCGTCGCCTAAAAAAATCATCCCAGTAGACAAGCTCGAAGTGCTGAGCTCGGGAAAAACTCTGTGACCATACGACCTCGAACAAAACAATGCCTCGCTAGACGAGACCTGATCTTTGTAATCGTCGACAGTTGTCTTGGCATTTAAGGGGAAGATCGCGAGTCAACCACAATCAAACACGGAGTAATGGCTATAAAGGAGCAATTATGATATTTATAACGTCATTCTTTTCCCTAGCTAAAAACAGGATTTATTTGTAAACAATAGGACACGATCATTACAATATTCAAATCTACTTTTACTTGTTGTCTCATTTATTCCTTACCTCATTACTTTTTCGAGCTTTTTGTCTAGCCTAAACCTAACTTCAACTCGAGCTGCCCTTTGATACAAGCAAATTATCAGTTAAACCTAATATAAATTCGATTTATTGTCCTATCCAGATTATGGCCAACACAATGCAAAACAGGTGAAATAGTTTAGAAACAGTGAGAAACAACGTACAAACGGGATGAAACAAATGCTAAAACAGTAAAAAAACAACTAGATACAGTCTAGAAATAGTTATACGGTGCAGAACAATGCAAATACAGTGAGATACGGAAAGATACAATGAGATACGGGGTGGTTGGTAGTTCAGAAACATCGAGATACAGTAAGATACAGCGAGATACGGTTAGATACGAGGTGGTTGGCAGTTGAGATACGATGAGATACGATGAGATACAATGTAGTTGGTAGGCGAGATACGGTTAGATACGAGGTGGCTGGTAGTTGAGATACCATGAGATATAATGTGGTTGGTAGGCGAGATACGTTTAGATACAATGTGGTTGGTAGGCTAGATACAGTTAGATAAAGGTGGTTGGTAGTTGAAATACTATGAGATACGATGTGGTTGGTAGGCGAGATACGGTTTGATACGAGGTGGTTGGTAGTTGAGATACACTGAGATACGATGTGGTTGGTAGGCAAGATACGGTTAGATACGAGATGGTTGGTAGTTGAGACACGTGAGATACGATATGGTTGGTAAGCGAGATACGGTTAGATACGAGGCGGTTGGTAGTTGAGATACAGTGAGATACAATGAGATACGATGTGGTTGGTAGGCGAGATACGGTTAGATACGAGGTGGTTGGTAGTTGAGATACGGTAAAATACAACGAGGTACGATGTTGTTGATTGTTGAGATACAATGAGATACGAGATAATTGGTTGTTGAGAAACATCGAGCTACAGTGAGATACAATAAGATACAATGAGGATGGGATGAGGAAAAGTGAAACTGGGGGAAATGGTTAAAAGTAAAATTAGGGGAAATGATGGGAGGAAAAGTGAAATTGGGGGAAATGGGAGGTGTAAAAGTGAAATTGGGGGAAATGGTGGGAGGAAAAGTGAAATAAGAGAAAATGGGAGGAGGAGTAAAAGTGATATAGGGAGAAATATGATGAAGAATGTATGGGTTTGGTATGTTATGGGAAAATATTGTTATATTTTTGCTATGTTTGTAATTAACTTCTGTTTTCCTCTATATAGGGTTATTTTGCTAAAATGTTTCTATGTTTTGTAATTAAGTTCTAAAAATTATAAAAATTCCTTGTTTATATAGGTGTAAGAATGAAATGAAAGTTGGGTTGTTCGTATGGATGATAGTGGGAAAAGTGCAATAATAGCCACTTTTTACAGGGGTCTTTAGTTTGAGGCCATTTTTTTTGGATTTTTTACACAAAAGTACAAGTTTTAGAACTTAATTACCAAACATAGCAACATTTTAGCAAAATAACCCTAAATAGAGAAAAACACAAACTAATTACAAATATAGCAATTTATGTCAAAAAATATTGCTATTTTTGTTCATTTCCTTATTTTGGTACAGTTTGGGGGCCTTTTGTAATTTTTACAAAATTGGTGCCTAATATATACGTTTTTCCTCATTTTCTCAATTTCACGCTTTTCTCTTTTGTTTCAGCGCTGTTTCTGCTCCTTCGCCTTTGTATCATCACTGTTTCTCAACCGTTTCTCCTTACTTTTTCTCTCCCATTTTCTCACCCACGTTCTCCACTATCATATCTGTTTGTGAAGCATTTCGTAACTGATTTTCAGTATTTAAATTTCGAATTTTTTTTTCATTTTTTAGGGTTTCATTTTTTAAGATTTCATTTCAATGTCTAATTCTAGTTCGTCTTCTAGTTCTAGATAACTTAGGAGTAAAACGAAACATGATTCAAATGTTCCTAAAATTGGGTCGAAATCAGTTTTAAAGGTAAAATTTCCTATTTTTAAGACGAAAGAAACCGCGGAACAATTGAAACGTGTAATGCGATCGTCTACATCTTCTGCTACGGGTAAAGGTAAAGATATACTTGTGGTTGATGATGATGATGATTTTGAAGAAGATGCTCCACCGTTGAAGAAAAGTCGGATAGCTGTGTTAGCTGATGTAGCATTACAGGTACTTTTGTTTCTATTTCTGTTTTCTGTTTTCTGTATCAATTTGTTAATTTGTTGTTTCTTGCTGTATTTGTTGTAAGTTAGTGTTGCTGTATTTGTTGTTTCATTGTTTCTGCAACATTTTTTCTGTTTATGCTGTGTGTTTTAGTGTTTCTGTATGTTATTATTACTGTTTCTGTAGTCTTTTCCCTGTTTGTGTAGTGCATTTAGTATTTGTTTAGTGTATTTATTGTTTCTTTAGCGTATTTACTGTATCTGTGCCTTTTACTGTGTCTCAATTGTATTTTTACTGCTGTTGTAGTGTCTTTACTATTTGCCGTAGTGTTTGTACTGGTTCGGTAGGCTTTTCGTTGTTCTTTAGCATATATTACTGTATCTATGTCTTTTACTGTTTCTGAATTGTATTTTACTATTGCTATAGTTTATTTACTGTTGCTGTAGTTTTTGTACTGGTTTGGTAGGCTTTTCGTTGTTCTTTAGCATATATTACTGTATCTGTGTCTTTTACTTTTTCTGCATTGCATTTTACTGTTGATGTAGTTTATTTACTGTTGCTGTAGTTTTTGTACTGGTTCTGTAGGCTTTTTTAGTGTTTCTGTAGTATCTTTACCGTGTCTCTGTCTTTTCTTGTTTGTGGATTGTATGTTACTTTTGCTTTTGTTACTTACTGTTGCTGTAATGTTTTTTATTGTGTCTCTGTATTTTCTTATTTCTGCATTGATTTTTATTGTTTCTGTATTGTACTTACTATGTTTTAACTGAGTTGGTTTTTTCCTTTTTAGGCTGTATCGTTTTATATACCCCAGGATTTTTATTGCAAAGAGTTCCATCTACGGCTTATTACGAATGGTGATATTGGAATGCATTTGAAGGATGTCTTAAGTCCTGTGCAGTTGGGAATGTTCAAAAAGACCTGTTTGGTTATTTGTTACATGTAGAAAATTTTCCCGTTCAGAATTAGTTGCTTCGGTCTTTGCTGGTGCGTGAGATTGCGTCCTCCAAGCCTTGTACGTTTGAGGTTTGTGAGAATGGTTCACGTTTTGAATTTGGGTTGCGTGAGTTTGCACTAGTGTCTGGTTTAAAGTGCTCTGGGGATACTCTAAGTTCTCTTGATACGAGTGGTCCAAATCGGTTGATGAGTAGTTACTTCCCGACTGTGGAGAAGGTGTCTCATGTAGATATTAAGAATACGTTTATTCAACGGAAGTGGATTGGTGATGAGGATGCAGTTAAGATTGCAGTTCTGTATGTTATTGTGAATTTTGTGATTTCTGTATCTGATGTTCAAACTGTATCTAAGAAATACTTTGATTTGGTTGAGTCTGGTCTTTACAATGACTATCCATGGGGTATTGATTTGTTCAAAGAATTGTTTGATAGTATTCACAAGAAGGTTAAAACTACTAGTACATATTTTCAGGTGGTAGGTTTGCCTTCTGCGTTGCAAGTATGGTTTTATGAGTGTTGGACAAACATTCCGTCTTCAGTAGCTATGCGCGTTAGGAGTCGAACTCCTCGTATGTTGAACTGGAAAGTGACGAGTAATCTTTCAAAGTATAAGACAATTTGTAAGATTTTAGAGGACCCAGTCAATAAGGTATACTTTTATTGTTTTTGTATCTATTTTCATTTCTCTTGTATCTGTTTCATTCTTCATGCTTCTGTTTTGAATCTTTATGTATATGCTTCATTCTCTATGTATCTGTTTATTTTTGTATGCTTTTAAATTGATTTGTGTACTGTTATGTATGGTGTAGCCTTCCGGCCTATGCAGCCAACTGTTGCTGAGTTTGCCAGATTGGAGTTGATGGATGATACGGTCGCACCTGTTGCGGATGCTATACAAGATTCTACTGAGGATGATATTTTTGTCTGCCATGGAGGGCCTCGTCCCTCATCTTTTGCCGCTTTTGTCCAAATTCCTTCTGAAAATGCTGTAAAGCAGACATAGTCAAATTTGTCCAAATCCGCGCAGGTGTTTGAAAATGATGCTAAGATTGACATATTGACTCGTTCAAGAAAATTATGTTTAGTTTTTAATATTGAGCCATTCAGTCGCCTGAATATTTGTGATACTGTTTTTTGGCACATTCTAATACAGTTTTTGTTTTTTGTTTCAGCTTAGCAATGACTTGGAGTTATTAAAGGGTCATGTAAGGATTGTATTTTTTTTTTTTTTTTTGTATTTGTGTTTATGTGTTTTTACTTTGTTTAAACAGTTGATTTACTGTCATACTGTTTTGCCTTTGTTTCTTTTGAAGGTTGATGATCAGTTTAATAATGTCAAGGAATTCTTTGGTGAGGAGCTTAGAAAAGTTGTTGATGCAATTAAGCTACTTGCGCAAGGACAGGTCTTAATTGTTGAAGAAACTGTTTATTGTTTCTTGTCGATGTAATGTCCGTTTCAATTAACTTTTTTTTTTGTTTTATACAAGGTACTCAAAATGGTGCAGTTAATCCTTAAGGTTCACCAAGGACACCACCTGCTAGTGGTGATACAGAGAAGCTCAATTCTGATGATCTTGATGCTACAGAAAAGTTTCAATCAGATGTTGGTGATACAGACAGTTTAAATGTTGATACGGCTAATGTTACGGTATGTATCTTATTTCAGTTATGTTGAAACAACTAGATACTTTCAGATACAAACAGATACAGATAGTTTCAAATAGAAACAATTTAACAAGCCAATGAATTTGTACATCTACTGTTTCTTATTTTTATGAATTATTTTTCGTTTTGTTTTTTTAGCCATGTGCTACTGGTGGAGCAACTAATGTAGCAAGCGGCAGCGGAAAAGATGTTAATGTGTCGTCTGCTGATGGTGGTGTCAGTCACGCTGAAAGAGTTGTTAGTAGAAAACGTGTTCCAACGGCCGCAACAGTTTCAACCAAGGTTCCTTTGACCCCTTCATTGCAATTCCCAAACTTCGACCTTGGTTTGAATTTCAGCCAAGAGTTTCTAAAGACTCCTAAACCTGATGAGGTGCGCGTTTGACTTTTTTTTCTCTGTTTTTTTAACCTTTTGTATCTCCCTTGTTTCTAAACTATATCATATCTTTGTACATTGTTTCTGACCTTATTTTATTTTTTTTTGTATTAGTTTATTCAAGGTTATTCTGTTGATGGAGCTTCATTTTCTAAGAAAGATATTCCTGGACCTTATTTTACGTCGGATGATTTCTTTGGTAATTGGACGGAGGAGCAGTTTTCGGAGAAGGACCGTAACATTGCCGACACCATTAAGAATGTGAAGAAACAATTTGAAATTAACCCTGTTGCTGGAGAACCTGGTGCCACTGTTTCTGAAGCGGCCACTGATACTGTTGAAGCAGATGCTGCTGCCGCTGTTGCTGAAGATGCTTCTGATACTGTTGCTGCAGAGCATGGTGCTAGGGTTGCTGAAATGCCTGCTGATACTGTTGCTGCAGATCCTAGTGCCAGTGTTGATGAAGATCCTGTTCAGCATGCCGCTGAAGAGCCCATTGAGCACGATGCTGCTGTTGATGATCATGCTGAGGATTCTGATGTTATGTTGGTTAGTGACCATGAGAACAAGGAGGCGAGCCCACGTGCGGATACTAGTACACCTTCACAGGCGTTGGTAAGGGTGAAGCGTCCTGGTAAATATGATGTTTCACCTTTTCTACGTGAGTTTGCTTCTGGTGCTAGTGCCAATTATGTTTCGCCCAAACCTTTGATGTTGCAAAGGCATCCATTTTGTGTTGCCGTCACAGAGGATGTTGATGAAGAATTATTAAATAGGTTCGTATCATTTGTTGATGATCTTGCTAAGCGGAAAAAAGGAAGGTTTGTTCCCCTTTAATGCTTGTTTATTGTATTTTTTATCATGTGGATATTGTTTTAATTCATGTTTGTTTTGGTTTATGTTTTTAGGATTTGTGCCTATTCCAAAATTGACAATATACTTCCATATGAGTTTCAATTCGGAGTCGAAACTGTGTCAACTCGGATGTAGTTCTATATTCTATTGCATGGTGGTCATGCATTGCAGGATTCAGTAAGTTTATTTTGTTTTTCTTTTTAGTCTGTGTGTGTTTTGTATCTTTACTGTATCTTTTCTGTTTCTTATACTGTGTGAGGGTGTGTTTCTGTTTCTTTTATATTTGTGTGTGTGTGTATGCCCCTGTACTGTTTATTTTTCTTTCTCAGTGCATCTGTAACTGTAATTTTATTCGTTTCTTCATTGTTTCTGTAATGTATCATCTATTTATATCATTAATGTTTTTTTTTGAATGTTACAGCATGTTAATGTTGTTTTCTACTACTTGCGTAAGCAAGGAAAGTATCGACCGAAGACTGAATTATCCTTCACTACTACTGACTGTTGGTTTAAAACGATGATCGAGATTGTTTATGACAAGTATGTGAATAGTGGCAAGGATGTTTCAGTTCTGTCTGATGTTGATTCTGTTGCTAGCTACATTAGAGGCTGCAAGATCCCTGGAAATGTGCCTTGGGTAGCGGTTGACTATGTTCTGCTCCCGATTAATATAAAGTCTCTCTGTCATTGGGTGTTGGGCGTTGTATCATTCAAGGATAGGTCCATTGGGATATACGATTCAATGAGTGGTGGGGGTGCTCGTCATAATGCAGCTATTGTTGAAGTTGTTGAAAAAATTGCTGAGTTATTGCCACGGTATCTTGTACTGACCGAATTTTACCAGTCAAGGCCCGACATTGATATTCTTATGAGTGAAGCATATGCTGATGTAGATCTAGATGATCCTTTTGGGTTCTTCTTTGTTCCAGACCTTCCGCAACAGAGTTATGATTCCCTGTATGTTTCTTTTCCCTTTATTAGTTCAGATTATGTGAATCACATATGTGACAAAATTACTAACTGTATGTATTGTCATTTTTTTGTCACTGTTTCAGGGATTGTGGAATGTTTATCATGGCGTATGCGGAGTACTTTATTTCTTCGACCGATATCACAAGTGTTCCTGACTTTGATATAGGTCTTTACCGTGGCCGTCTTGCGACGCTGCTTTGGGATTATGGCAAAAGGAAGATTGATTTAGATGCAGTGAGCGCATGTGAAAATCCAGGGCGTCTTGCTAAGAGAAAAGGCACCATAAAGCGTCGTTTACGAGTTGCCAATCCCAACCATTAGTTCTGTTTCTTTTGTGATGTTTATATGTTTATGTTTCAAGGAGTAACCGTTTCTACTTTAGTTTGTTGTTTGTTCTGGATATTGTTTGTTGTACTCACTATTTATGTAATGACAGTTTCGGAAGGCTTATATTTACAGCAATTGTGTTTTATTTTTGTTCCTCTTTCAAGTGTGAAACAGTTTCATACAATTATTAACTATATCAGATAGCTAAATTGACACAGAAACAGTTGAAAATATCTTGACTACCTCAACAACCACTTGTGAAACTGTATCACTTCTAACTAGTCAGATTCAATGACAAAGAAATAGTTAAACACAACTATGAAACAGTTTGACACAATTATTTACTGTATCAGATAGCTAAATTGACACAAAAACAAGTGAAAATATCTTGAAACACGAAGGAACTACTTGTGAAACTGAATCACTTCTAACCATTCAGATGCAATATGGAAAAAAAAAGTAAAACATAAAGGTGAAACAGTTTCATACAGTCATGAAACAGTCTGCTATAGATAGCTAAATGTATTAACAGTTGGGAATATCTTGAAATAATCACGCAAGAATTCTCAAACTGTATCACTTCTAACACTTCAGATTCAATGACAAAGAAAGAACTAAAAAAGTTCTATTTGGGCTTTGGAGGATGTGTGCAAGTTTTTCTATTGTGTCCTTCGCGACCACAATTTGCACACGTAATCTTTGTCCTTTTTGCATGTACTTCCCATTGTGGTTTGTATCTAGTTGTTTTTGGCCTTACTGGTGGCCATCTAGCAACTGGCGGGAGTAGTTCAATTTCTGAAACAAATGCTGGAATCTCCTATCTGCTTTCATCTGGTATTTGATTAACATGGAACTCGTATGTCTTTACCAGTGACTTTGTTGAGTAGTAGTTACAGCTATAATCTTCTTCTTCTAGGCCTTTGTACTTTAGAATAGCCAATGCATGCACACAGGGCAGTTCTTCCATTTGAAATTTCCACAACAGCATGTCCGTTCATTTAGATTAACAATGATTTTTTTTTTAACCATCATAGATAGCTGCTTCATTTCCTGTTGAATGTATCTACAACACACAGGATGATACATTTTTGGAACAGAAAATACAAGGAAGATACAGGATGAAAGAACTTAGATACAGTAGAAATGAAACAGTTTCTATACTACCTTAAGCTGCATAGCTGTAACGACCCTCAAATAGTCGTTACGGGATCCGGGACCTCGATTTGCATGTCGACAATCCCAAAAGCTCCGTTAGGTCATTTATGACCCGTCTGTGAAATCTGAGTCGAAACGGAGTCCGTTTGATAGGTTTTCGAGAAAAGGATCCGTTTATGAAATTCCAGAAAGGAATTTGGGGTTTCGATAGGTCGTTTTGAGTAAACGAACCCCGATGGAAAATCCGAGCGCACCGTTAGGTTCGTCTCGTCATTTATGATATGTAGCAACCTTCAAAATTGAAAACGGACCTCGTTTGATTGGACTTTTGATAAAGTCCCCGTTTCGGAAATTTAAAAGAGTTAAAAGAGGTTTCCGAGCTCGATTTGAGCAAATGAACTCCGATGAGAGATCCGAAAGTTCCGTTAGGTTCGTATAGTCATTTGTGACTTGAAGCAACTTTCGGAATTGGATTCCGAGGTCGTTTGGTTAAATTTTGCTATTTTGGCGAAAGTCGAAAATTGAACCTTTGCCGTGGGACCCACTTTTTGAGTTCTGGAGGTCCGAATTGAGTTCCGTCTTGACGAGCATGTCACCCAAGTATTTTATGGCTTGTGTGCAAAATTTGGGATCATTCCGAGTTTCGTAGGGTCCCGTTTTGCCCCTAAAACAGTAGAAAATCTAGTGCGACTTTTCTGTTCTGTTTTGGCGCAAACAGCCGGATAAAAGCTGATTTTCCGGCCAATCCGTAAGAAATTAGGAAAAACTCAAAACATGAAAGTTGTATCCCTTTGAGTTGTGGTTCTAATCGCACTGGTTTCAGGTCATTTAGACATTCCTATCAAAAGTTATGATTTTTTCAAAAGAAGCTGTCACAGAGGCAAAAACTGCTATAAAAAGGCCATTTCGGTTCATAACTTATAAAAATCATTTGGTGAGCTCTTGAGGCGATTTTTGGGTATTTCTTGAAGACCCAATCATACTTACACTTAAGGTAAGACCTTTCAATCCATCTTTACGTTGATTAACACAAGAATCAAAGGGTTGATTCTTGAAAATGGGTTAGAACCCTAGATTCTTAAGAATTGGGAAAAGACATTGAGCAAGGCTCGCATGTGGAATCTAAGTGTACTTTTGGACTCACGGGAGCGTGGGGAGTCCGGAAAAGTACATTTTGTAAATTTAGGGCTCGGCCCTACCCGGGGGCATTTTGGTAATTTTTACCCTAGGATGCCTATAGGCTTAAATAGCTATAATTGAGCACTCATATGTGCTATATCTTGTCTTAATAGACCTAGTGGAGAGTCCTTCGCGGACAAGGCGAGCGGGAAAGGAGATTCTTCCCGGCATTTGAGCCCGAATTTCGAGGTAAGTGAGACTTGACCTCTATTGTACTTGTGGACTCTTCCTTCATGCTAGTATGCTTCATGTACGCATATATATACCTAACAATGGTTAGGATTAATGATGTGAATTACTTGCTATTATTGTTTGTTATAAATAGCGAGATTGTGACTCGACCGAGGTATGTGCCGGTCTAAACACTACGTCGAGGTAGCTTAAATTTATATCGTAGTAACGCTTGCTACGCCATGCTTAGATAGCAAGAACTTGGGACATGGCCGAGGATGTTGCCGGCATGTCATGATAAATGTCTTGCCGAGGATTTTGCCGGCTTTTGTATGATATTGGTACTTGATTTGTTCACGTGCCGGGTTGGGTAGTGCTGTCTATACGTAACCTTGGGTTGGACCACATGGGAGTAGGGATTGTACCCCCAAACTGTGGTCGGGTTAACCTTCGCCTTACGTTCAGCTAGCATAACCAACCTGGGTTACGGTGACTGTGAAATATTATCGTTATTAATATTTCTGTTATTAATTCTGTTATTGTTATTAATGTCGTGGATATTAATACTGTTAGAGGGACACTTGACAGAGGGTGTGGTGTCGCCTATACTATGAGATGTATCACACTTGACAGGGGGTGTGGTGTGGACACTTGATCTTTGAGATGTGACACACTTGACAGGGGGTGTGGTGTGGTCACTTGATTTATTGAGATACGACGCACTTGACAGGGGGTGTGGTGCGATCGTAGACAGATTTGAGATGAGCCAACGACTACGGGTCGTTGGTTTACTTATTCATGATTTTGATAGTGACTTCGGGTCACGGTATATGGTTGATACTTAGTAGTGGTGTTGCTAGTCCATCGTAGGTCTAGGTTAGTCGGCACGGGAGTAGAGATTGGACCTCCAAACCGCCGCTGAGTTGACCTCTTCCTTACGTTGGATGGGCATAATCCTTGAGACTTCTGGTTACTACTTGTGTGTATGGAATGTGTTACATATATTTGTGATTTCACTACTTTATTGTATGATTACTATAGTATGTTGTTGCTTATGATGCATGTAGCGACTTGTCCCGCAAGGGTACCTTAGCGGGCCTGTCGGTGATCTTACTGGGCTTCGGCTCATAACTTACTCTGCTACGTGCGCAGGTCCTTCATCCAGTCAGCAGCCCGGACGTTAGCGGTTCCCGAGGCTTCTGAGACTTTTGATTGAGGTGAGCCGACCACACAGACCGTGGTGGCATACCGCCGGAGTCACTTAGAGATAGGACTCAGATTTCTTTGATGTATATTCATACTTTATTGAGTCACTCTTAGAATGCTCCAATTCTTTTGTGGATATATTCTTTTGGACTTCACCCTTTTATATTTATATATCCATTTATGATCTTTTCACATTATTGTTCTTTTCCGCATCTTGTTTCATTGGTTCGCCTAGGCAAATGTTGTTTAGGTGCCATCACGAGCCCTTGGAAATTGGGTCGTGACAGTTTGGTATCAGAGCCCTAGGTTCTAATTCGAGTCCTAGGAGTCTTGGAGCAGTGTCTGAGTAGAGTCTTGCTTATGGGTATGTTGTCGACCATACTTATGAGCGAGAGGCTACAAGGGCATGTTAGGAAATGTTTTCCCTTCGTTTCATCTCTATTCGTGCTGAGTAGCTTATATAGGTGCTGACCCTTTTTCGTGTATTGTATCAGATGGCGAGGACGCGAGCATCCTCAGCCAGGAGGGCTGCATCTTCTACACCCGCGTCTGCGGGAGAGCCATCAGCACCTACGCAGCCGCCAGCTGCTAAGAAGACTCGGGCAGGTCGCCCGTCAGCCACTAGGCAGGACACAGCTATCCCTGCGGTGTCCGCAGCGACTCTGTCAGCATCTATTCCCCCTGTGCCTGCTGTTGTGCCAGGCACCGTTGTGATCTCTTCAGAGGAGTATATGAGACTGATGGCCTTGTCTAGCCATCAGGTCCCTGTCAGAGATGATGTTGCAGCTCCTGTTTCGGCTCCTCAGTCGACCACACCTGTTATGAGCACGCCTACTTCTGAGGCTGCTCCTGATCATATTTCCCAGCCTTCTGCTTCTGCTCCTCAGGCAGGTCCTGTTATTTCTACTCCTCCTATGGGCACTGAGGAGGTTGCCAAGAGGATAGAGTCATTCATGAAGCTTCAGCCTCCAGAGTTCGACGGTACCTCAGCTACATGTACTGCCCAGAGGTACATTCAGAAGTGTGAGAAGATTTTGACAGTTCTTGGTACTAGAGACACCTTAGGGGTGCAGTGTGCTTCTTTCAGATTATCGGGATATGCGGAGACATGGTGGGTCTCCATGATGCGGCAGAGGTCTAGTGACCTCCCTCCTTTGTCTTGGGCTGAGTTCGTGTCTATGTTCATGAGCAGGTTCGTGCCCCAGAGTCAGCACGATGCTCAGAGGCGCGAGTTTGAGGGGTTGAGGCAGGGAAACCTGTCTGTTTCAGAGTATGACACCAGGTTCTTGTGGTTGTCTCAGTTTGCGCCGGCTATGGTGGCTCAGGAGAGGGACAAGGTCCTCCGGTTTGTTGAGGGTCTTCATCCCCGCTTGCAGGTAGCTGTTGCCCCTGATATGGGCAACAAGTCATATTTTGAGATAGTTGATGTGGCGCGGCGGATGGAGGATATCTTCGCCAGGGCTGACGCGGAGAGGGCGGCCAAGAGATCGCGTCAGTCTGGTGGGTATAGTGGATCCGCTCAGAGGGGTCAGGGTCATCAGGGCCATTCTCAGTCTAGGCCCCAGGCTGCTGCTTTGCTTGCCCAGGATTTTTCTTCAGAGACCCCGAGGCCTCAGTCATCCCAGAGGCAGGGTGGCTCTTCGCAGTCTGGTCCGCCGCAGTGCGGGAGGTGCCATCAGAGGCATCATGGGAGGTGTTCGTCTGGAGGTGGTCATGGCAGAGGTGGTAGAGGCGGTAGAGGAGGTAGAGGTGATGGATATTTTGAGTGTGGGTCTCCAGAGCACTATGTCAGGAGTTGCCCTTATGTTTCATCAGGTCGCCAGGGATCCGCAGCTATGGTACCATCTGGTCCTCAGGCCGCCAGGCCCGTTTCTCAGATTCCTCCTAGACAGCAGTCTCAGAGAGCTCCGGGTTCAGGAGGCTCGGCGCAGGTCTATGCTATGACTCGTCAGGATGCTGAGGCATCCAATGATGTCATCACAGGTATTATTTCTGTCTGTGGACGCGATGCTTATGCTCTTATTGATCCGGGGTCTACCTATTCGTATGTGTCGCCGGGATTTGCCCCTTGCTTGGGCAGGGATCTGGTCTTCTAAGATGATCCCTTTATGGTTGCCAGCCCTGTCGGGTCTTCTATATGTGTAGATAGGGGTTATCGGAAGTGTATGATCTCCATCTGTGGTGTAGAGTCCTTAGTGGACCTGATGCTGCTTGATATGTCTGATTTCGATGTCATTATGGGCATGGATTGGCTGGCTTCCTGTCATGCGACTTTGGATTGCCATGCCAAGTCCTTGACGATCGGGGCAGAGGGTGAGTCTCGGGTTGTATGGAGAGGTTCCAGGCCTTCTCCGAAGAGTAGGATCATTTCTTTCTTGGAGGCGCAGAGGATGATATCTAGTGGGTGCGAGGAATATATTGCTTCAGTTCGGGATGTCCGGGCAGAGGAGTTATCCCTTGATAGAGTTTCGGTTGTTTGTGAGTATCCGGATGTGTTTCCTGATGATTTGCCGGGTTTGCCGCCTATGCGGGAGATAGAGTTTTGCATTGATCTATTGCCAGGCACTCAGCCTAAATCTATTCCCCCGTATCGTATGGCTCCTGTTGAGTTGAGGGAGCTGAAGGAGCAGATTCAGGATTTGCTCGATAAGGGCTTCATTAGGCCCAGTGTGTCTCCATGGGGTGCCCCGGTATTATTTGTGAAGAAGAAGGATGGCTCTATGCGGATGTGTATTGATTACCGGCAGCTGAATAAGGTTACTATCAAGAATAGGTATCCTTTGCCGCGTATTGATGATTTGTTTGATCAGCTTCAGGGTGCCACCTTCTTCTCGAAGATTGATTTGAGGTCGGGGTATCATCAGTTGAGGATTCGGTCCGAGGACGTTTCCAAGACTACTTTTCGTACCCGATATGGCCACTATGAGTTTCTGGTGATGTCTTTCGGGCTTACGAATGCCCCAGCTGCTTTCATGGATCTGATGAACCGAGTGTTCAAGGCCTACCTTGACTCCTTCGTCATTGTGTTTATCGATGATATCTTAGTTTATTCGAGGAGCAGGGAGGAGCATGAGCAGCATTTGAGAGTTGTTCTTCGGACTCTGAGGGATCAGTAGTTGTATGCCAAATTCTCCAAGTGTGAATTTTGGCTCAGTTCTGTATCTTTCCTAGGTCACGTGGTGACCAAGGATGGGGTGTGTGTTAATCCGAAGAAGATAGAGGCCGTTCAGAGTTGGCCTAGGCCTACTTCTCCTACAGAGATTCGGAGTTTCTTAGGCTTGGCAGGTTATTATCGGCGGTTCGTCGAGGGGTTTTCTTCTATTTCAGCACCTCTGACGAAGTTGACCCAGAAGAATGTTCCTTTCCTGTGGTCCGATGCCTGTGAGTCTAGCTTTCAGAAGCTTAAGACTCTGTTGACTTCAGCGCCAGTGTTGGCCTTGCCTAGTGGATCCGGGGGATTCACCGTATATTGTGATGCTTCGGGTGTTGGCCTGGGCAGCGTTCTGATGCAGGAGGGTAAGGTGATAGCTTATGCCTCGAGACAGCTGAAGGTCCATGAGAAGAATTATCCTGTCCATGATTTGGAGCTGTTAGCTGTCGTGTTTGCACTGAAGTTGTGGAGGCACTATCTTTATGGCGAGCCATGTGAGATATTCACCGATCATAAGAGTCTCCAGTACTTGTTCACTCAGAAGGACTTGAACGGGAGACAGCGCCGCTGGTTAGAGCTGCTGAAGGATTATGATCTTTCTATCCGGTATCATCCCGGAAAGGCTAATGTTGTAGCCGATGCCTTGAGTAGGAAGTCCATGGGTAGCCTCGCCTATCTTGATGCTGATATGAGGCCGTTGGCCCGTGAGTTGCAGGCTTTGTCCATTAGTGGGGTTCGGTTTGATGATTCTGTTCCAGGCCGGGTACTTGCATATGTGGGGTCTCAGTCGTCTTTAGCTTCCCAGATTCGGGAAAGGCAGTTCGAGGATCCTTATCTGAGAGATCTCCGGGACAGGGTCCTGAGTGGGGGAGTGTCCTCGTTCGTGATTGGTGATGATGGTGCTTTGCAGCTTAACGGCCGGGTATGTGTTCCAGCCATTGTGGAGCTGAGGCAGATGATTTTGGCAGAGGCTCACAGTTCGAGATATTCCATTCATCCGGGTACTGCGAAGATGTATCATGATCTTCGAGAGCTGTATTGGTGGAAAGGGATGAAGAGGGATGTTTCTGATTATGTATCTCGGTGTTTGAATTGCCAGCAGGTGAAGTATGAGCACCGGAGGCCAGCCGGGGTGACCTAGTCTATGCCCATTCCTGAGTGGAAGTGGGAGCAGATCACTATGGATTTCGTAGTTGGTTTGCCGCTGACCGTGGGTAAGCATGATTCGGTGTGGGTAGTAGTTGATCGACTGACGAAGTCGGCTCACTTCATTCCAGTGAGGACTACTTATACCTCGGAGCGTCTGGCTCGTATCTTCATTGAGCAGATTGTGAGATTGCATGGTGCTCCTGTTTCTATCATTTCTGACCGAGGTGCTCAGTTCACAGCTCAGTTTTGGAGATCTTTCCAGAGAGAGCTGGGTACTCGGGTCGATCTCAGCATTGCATTTCACCCGCAGACTGATGGCCAGTCTGAGCGGACCATTTAGATCCTCGAGGATATGTTGAGGGCGTGTGCTATTGATTTTGGAGGCCATTGGGATAGCCATTTGCCGCTAGCAGAGTTTGCGTATAATAATAGCTATCAGGCTTCTATCCAGATGGCTCCGTTTGAGGCATTGTATGGTCGGAGATGTCGCTCGCCTATCGGTTGGTTCGAGTCTGGTGAGGTCCAGGTGTTGGGGCCCGATTTGGTGCAGCAGACCTTAGATAAGGTCTGGGTTATTCAGGATCGACTCCGCACGGCTCAGAGCCGGCAGATATCGTATGCAGATCGGAGGCGGAGAGATCTTGAGTTCATGGTTGGGGACCGGGTATTCCTCAGAGTGTCGCCCATGAAGGGTGTTATGAGATTTGGGAAGAAAGGCAAGCTCAGTCCTAGGTTCATTGGGCCTTTTGAGATATTGGAGCGCGTTGGCGCCGTTGCTTATAGACTGGCTTTGCCTCCCTCTCTGTCTGTTCATCCGGTGTTCCATGTGTCCATGCTCCGGAAGTATGTTCATGATCTGTCTCATTTGATCGATATGGCTTCCGTGGAGGTAGATGGCGACTTAGCTTATTCGGAGGAGCCTATTGCTATTGTGGCTAGAGAGGTCCGTAAGATGAGATCGAAGGTGATCCCGCTTGTGAGAGTTCAGTGGGGGCATCACTCCATTGCCGAGGCCACTTGGGAGCTTGAGTCCGAGATGCGTGAGAGGCATCCGCGCTTGTTCGATGATTCAGGTATGAAATCCTTGTATTTTCTAAGCCTGAATTTGCATTTTTAAGTTTGATTGATTTCGAGTGGTACCGAGGGGTCCTCGAAATCCGTGCCAGCTCCGTGGCTAGTGTGTGGATCCTACCTTAGACTTAGGCTCGTCCGAGAGTCTAAGTGGGGGGAGAATGTAACGACCCTCAAATAGTCGTTACGGGATCCGGGACCTCGATTTGCTTGTCGACAGTCCCAAAAGCTCCGTTAGGTCATTTATGACCCGTCTGTGAAATCTGAGTCGAAACAGAGTCCGTTTGATAGGTTTTCGAGAAAAGGATCCGTTTATGAAATTCTGGAAAGGAATTTGGGGTTTCGATAGGTCGTTTTGAGTAAACGAACCCCGATGGAAAATTCGAGCGCACCGTTAGGTCCGTCTCGTCATTTATGATATGTAGCAACCTTCAAAATTGAAAACGGACCTCGTTTGATAGGACTTTTGATAAAGTCCCCGTTTCGGAAGTTTAAAAGAGTTAAAAGAGGTTTCCGAGCTCGATTTGAGCAAATGAGCTCCGATGAGAGATCCGAAAGTTCTGTTAGGTTCGTATAGTCATTTGTGACTTGTAGCAACTTTCGGAATTTGATTCCGAGGTCGTTTGGTTAAATTTCGCTATTTTGGCGAAAGTCGAAAATTGAACCTTTGTCGTGGGACCCACTTTTTGAGTTCTGGAGGTCCGAATTGAGTTCCGTCTTGACGAGCATGTCACCCAAGTATTTTATAGCTTGTGTGCAAAATTTGGGATCATTCCGAGCTTCGTAGGGTCCCGTTTTGCCCCTAAAACAGTAGAAAATCTGGTGCGACTTTTCTGTTCTGTTTTGGCGCAAACAGCCGGATAAAAGCTGATTTTACGGCCAATCCGTAAGAAATTAGGAAACACTCAAAACATGAAAGTTCTAGTCCTTTGAGTTGTGGTTCTAATGGCACCAGTTTTAGGTCATTTAGACATTCCTATAAAAAGTTATGATTTTTTCAAAAGAAGCTGTCACAGAGGCAAAAACTGCTATAAAAAGGCCATTTCGGGCCATAACTTATAAAAATCATTTGCTGAGCTCTTGAGGCGATGTTTCGGTATTTCTTGAAGACCCAATCATACTTACACTTAAGGTAAGCCCTTTCAATCCATCTTTATGTTGATTAACACAAGAATCAAAGGGTTGATTCTTGGAAATGGGTTAGAACCCTAGATTCTTAAGAATTGGGGAAAGACATCGAGCAAGGCTCGCATGTGGAATCTAAGTGTACTTTTGGACTCACGGGAGCGTGGGGAGTCCGGAAAAGTACATTTTGTAAATTTAGGGCTCGACCCTACCCGGGGGGCATTTTGGTAATTTTTACCCTAGGATGCCTATAGGCTTAAATAGCTATAATTGAGCACTCATATGTGCTATATCTTGTCTTAATAGACCTAGTGGAGAGTCCTTCGCGGACAAGGCGAGCGGGAAAGGAGATTCTTCCCGGTATTTGAGCCCGAATTTCGAGGTAAGTGAGACTTGACCTCTATTGTGCTTGTGGACTCTTCCTTCATGCTAGTATGCTTCATGTACGCATATATATACCTAACAATGGTTAGGATTAATGATGTGAATTACTTGCTATTATTGTTTGTTATAAATAGCGAGATTGTGACTCGACCGAGGTATGTGCCGGTCTAAACGCTACGTCGAGGTAGCTTAAATTTATATCGTAGTAACGCTTGCTACGCCATGCTTAGATAGCAAGAACTTGGGACATGGCCGAGGATGTTGCCGGCATGTCATGATAAATGTCTTGCCGAGGATTTTGCCGGCTTTTGTATGATATTGGTACTTGATTTGTTCACGTGCCGGGTTGGGTAGTGCTGTCTATACGTAACCTTGGGTTGGACGACATGGGAGTAGGGATTGTACCCCCAAACTGTGGTCGGGTTAACCTTCGCCTTACATTCAGCTAGCATAACCAACATGGGTTACGGTGACTGTGAAATATTATCGTTATTAATATTTCTGTTATTATTTCTGTTATTGTTATTAATGTCGTGGATATTAATACTGTTAGAGAGACACTTGACAGGGGGTGTGGTGTCGCCTATACTATGAGATGTGTCACACTTGACAGGGGGTGTGGTGTGGACACTTGATCTTTGAGATGTGACACACTTGACAGGGGGTGTGGTGTGGTCACTTGATTTATTGAGATACGACGCACTTGACAGGGGGTGTGGTGCGATCGTAGACAGATTTGAGATGAGCCAACGACTACGGGTCGTTGGTCTACTTATTCATGATTGTGATAGTGACTTCGGGTCACAGTATATGGTTGATACTTAGTAGTGGTGTTGCTAGTCCATCGTAGGTCTAGGTTAGTCGGCACGGGAGTAGAGATTGGACCTCCAAACCGCTGCTGAGTTGACCTATGCCTTACGTTGGATGGGCATAATCCTTGAGACTTCTGGTTACTACTTGTGTGTATGGAATGTGTTACATATATTTGTGATTTCACTACTTTATTGTATGATTACTATAGTATGTTGTTGCTTATGATGCATGTAGCGACTTGTCCCGCAAGGGTACCTTAGCGGGCCTGTCGGTGATCTTACTGGGCTTCGGCTCATAACTTACTCTGCTACATGCGCAGGTCCTTCATCCAATCAGCAGCCCGGACGTTAGCGGTTCCCGAGGCTTCTGAGACTTTTGATTGAGGTGAGCCGACCACACAGACCGTGGTGGCATACCGCCGGAGTCACTTGGAGATAGGACTCAGAATTCTTTGATGTATATTCATACTTTATTAAGTCACTCTTAGAATGCTCCAATTCTTTTGTGGATATATTCTTTTGGACTTCACCCTTTTATATTTATATATCCATTTATGATCTTTTCACATTATTGTTCTTTTCCGCATCTTGTTTCATTGGTTCACCTAGGCAAATGTTGTTTAGGTGCCATCACGAGCCCTTGGAAATTGGGTCGTGACAATAGCTGTGCTTCTGTATCCATGCAGTATTTTGTTGTACTTGAATCCAAGAGGTGTGAATGTCTCATGTGCTTTCTTCCTGTTATCATCAGTCCAAGTCTCAATCAGTGAGCGCATGTACTCCATAAATGCGACTACAGGCATATCACGTGCATCCCTGTTGACTGCATTCAAGGATTCTGCAATGTTTGATGTCATTGTAAACCCCCTATTTACTGTTGAATGCGCCCTTGACCATTTCTGGTATCCAGCATTTAGCAAGTATGCTTTGATACGTTTATCCATTTTTTTCACACTGTTCATGTATGTGTCAAATTCCTGTATGGTGTATGCCTTTGCCATACTGAAGAATGTCTCCTGGAGCTTCTCTTCACATTTCTTGAACTTAGTCTTGAGGTTGTTGCCATATGCATGCATAGTGTGGGACTTGAGGATATACGATTGTAGTAGCCTTAATTATGCTCTCGTTACGGTCTGACACAACGCACATGTTTTCTCTCTCACCGTAAGCGTATTGAACTTTTCAAAGAACCATTGCCATGATGCATCGTTCTCTGAATCAACAATTGCATACGCAAGCGGAAGTATGCTCCCTATGGAAAGAAACAGTAAGATAAATATTTGAAACAGTATAACACAAGTACAAATTGAAACAGTCCGATTCAAATAGAAAGCTTAAACACTAAAGTATAGTCCTCAAAGAAACTGATAGCAAAAGGCTGTAAATATTTTGATACAAAGTGAAACAGTCTGATACAGATAAAACATGATGAAACAGAGAGAACTACATGGCTTTAAATAGTCTGTACCAGATTTCAAACGGTCTGATACAATGCTGATACAAAAATTGAAGCAGTCTGATACAAATAAACCATATGTCTAAAAAAGACTGATACAAAAGCTGGAAATAGTTTGATACAAAAGTGAAACAGTCTGATACAGATAAAATATAATGAAACAGATAAAACATATGGTCTTAAAAATCTTAATACCAAAGTTTAAACAGTCTGATACAAAGCTGAAACAGTATGAAACAAATGAGAGATGCTGAAACATTATGATACAAACAGTTGAAACAGTATGATACAATAGGTAGCGTTAGAAATTGATTTACCTGCTGCATCTAATACACTTGCCGCTAGGAATGTTCCTTTGTGCGCTGCTTTTAGGAAGCTACTATCAACGACTACGATTGGTTTGCAATGTTGAGATCCCTTTATTGAAGCATTGAAAGCAACAAAAGCGTACTTGAACAAATGGTCCTCACTTGCATGCAAAGCAACAACTGACCCTGGGTTTCTTTGCTCTAACATATAAAGGTAACTTGGCAGCTTCTTATAAGATTCAGCTGGGTCTCCTCGTATCATTGCAATGTCCATTTCTTTTGCTCTCCAAGCGTTCATATAATCTATGTGTATACCGTAACACCTCTGCATTTCGTCCATTATCTCTTTAGGCTTGTAGGTCGACTTTGGGTCATCAACCCTGTCCTTGACAATCATACCAATCATTCGTGATGTAAGCTGCGCTGGCCCATACACTCTTTCTTTGTATGGACATGTGTGTTCATTGGTGAATTCTCTAACTTTGAACAAACTTGATGAATTCAAGCTGGAGGCTCTAAATTTCCATTTGCAATTTTCGACTTTGCATATCAGGCAGTAGCTACAGATACAGTATGATACAGAAAACTGTTACATGAAACAGAAAGCTACAGAAATTAAGTAACAGATACAAAATTGTACAGTATGATACAAATACGATTTACTTAGTTTCTAACACCCATATATGATATAATCAGAGATGGTACAGTTATAGATCAGATACAATGTGATACATAATTCACACATTGTATCTGACATATAAATTGTTATTGCTTGAAACAAAATACACATTTCAGATACAATAGTGATGCAAATGACACATTTGAGATACAAACTGTTTGTGCTTGAAACAAACTCACACAGTGTGGTACAAAATATAAAATATAAAAATTCATATACACAAAAGACACATAGCAGATATACTGATATCAAGAACATTTTTTAGACTACTTATGATACAGTTACCCAGAAACAGATACAATGATACAGTGTGAAATAAATTGATACAAAACAAAAATACTGAGATTTAATACCTTGTTGCACTTGATCTCTCAACCTTAAACTGAACCTTTTCTCTTATTGCAAATCATTTCATGGCTATTAGTACAGTCTTTTTGTTAAGGTAGACTTGGCCCTCTAGTATCTCGTTTTGCACACTATTGGTAATTACTGCAACTTCTTCTACCTCATGCTCATCACAAGTTCCTTTAATCAGTTTTTCTACCGTTTTAACACTACTGATAAGCGTATCATCAATGTTCCTGTCTATAGTGCAACTGTTTCTGTCAGTATCAACACAGTCTCTCACTGTATCACGACTCCTTATGCTTTGTCTATCACTCAGAACCCTTGATCCTCAATAATATCCTCCAGTGTGATACAAAGTGGATAGATTTCTATTCCTTTTTTCTCTACTTTTAATTTTGTATACACTAAAACACTCATGTCATTGTGTATTTCTAAACCCGGACTTTTATCCATTACCTTATACTTTATTTTAACAATTTTTCTTGTCATATCAATGTTCACTTGCTTCGCAACTGTATCACGAAGCATTTGAAAGTTTGAATCTGAATTTATCGTGATTGCATCAACAACAAAATTTGTCCAATTTTCCACTATTTTTTAGTAGAATTTGTATCTGTGCCATATCTATTGTAAAGTTTCGATTTTGATCTGTTTAAACTGTACAAGACGGGTAACAGCAACCAGAAACAGAGGCGAAACACAGGATATACGGACGCGAAACAGAGGAGAAACAACCGCGACACAGAGCAGAAACAGACACGACACAGTGGAGAAACGGTAGCAACTTCGTAGAAATTTTGATCGAAAACAGAGTACGATGTGTAGAACAATAGAAACAGAAAAGATACGACTTTGGATATATGGACGCGAAACAGAGGACAAACAGCCGCGACACAGAGCAGAAACAGACGCGACACAGTGGAGAAACGGTAGCAGCTTTGTAGAATTTTTGATCGAAAACAGAGTACGATGTGTAGAAACAAATAGAAACAGAAAAGATACAATTTTGAGTAGTTGCAGATTTGTTATTGGAGGCAGAGTGATTAGAAAACTGTAAGCAGCTAGAGAGAGAAAAAACACAGAGAAAGGAATAAGGGTTTCGGTTTCTATAAACAGAGTTGGAATGAACTATTTATACATTGCCATTTTGCTAGAAAAAAATATTGCTATGCATTGTAATTAGAAAAACACTGCTATTTTTATATAATTAACGGTGAAAATTTGTATATTTGTGTAAAAAACTTTTTTTTTTATTTTGCATGACAGGCCACTTTTTTTTTTAATTAGTTTTGTATGAGAGGTCATTTTTTGGAACTTAAATTCTTGTGGACTCAAGTTTAAACCTTGTGTGCTGAACTCCATGCCTAAGGTATGAAGTTTAGGCTGAACTTTTAGGCATAGATTGATAAGAACCAAACAAGCCAAGACACCTTTCCAACATGTATCAAGCTTGGAAGAGGCAAATGATGGCAGGGCAAGAGCTTCGGAGATGATTCAAGCATGTTTAGGCGATGGAGCACCGGTGCTCCACCCCACAGGCAGCCAGGCGCTCCGCCTAGGCAAACCAGGCGCTCCGCCTAAGATACCCAGCCACCAGGCGGTCCGCCCAGCCCCCTTCACTGATCAACTTTGTGGGCGCTCTGCCCAAGAAACGGGTGCTCCGCCCGATTTGCTGAAGCACGGGATTTCAAGTTTAAAGTTACTATTTTGACCTTTCATGGTCTTTTAGCTTAAAGCCTAGCTTGTGGGCATTATAGACCTTTTACTTAATGCCGAGAAACCTCTATAAATAGCTAGATAGCTTATTTTATTCCTTAGTCTATTTTTGAATGATGAATTAACATTGTAAAGAGGGATCTCTTTGGGTTTATGAAAAACCAACCTTTGTTTGGGATTTGTGTGCTTTTAGTGGATTCTAGTTGGACAACGACCCCGCCCCGACCATTCTACTTGCGAGTCCTAGTTGGCTCGAGGGTAGTTGCCTAGCGCAGGTGTTCTTGACATTCTCTCGGGGTGTAACGGAACGAGTTCTCCGTTGCTACTTGAGATTATTGATCGAGTTACGTCTCGTTCTTTATCCTTTTACCTTTTCCGCATTTGATTCTTATCAGTTTGGTATCAGAGCAAGGTTCGGGTATCATTTCTACGAACCCCCGACCCTTGATTCTTCGTGCTTAGGTTAGTTTCTTTAGATTTCTTGTTGTTGAAGTTATTGAAAGAAGAAAATTACAAAAAAAATTGAAAAACTCAAAAAATCAAAAATTGGTGTAACTTTTTGGTGTGTTCGATTCTTGAAGTGGGTGTTACAGATTCTTAATACTTGTTAAAAACTTGACGATTGGGTACCAAAATTATTTGGATTGGATTGGATTGAAAATTTGAAACCCCAATTATTGTTAAACCCTACCAAACCTTTGTTCTTGATGAATTTGATTGATTTTGGGTTGTGTGATTGTGGGGTTTTGGAATTGATTATCGGGGTTTGATCTCCTTTGAAAATCGAACAAATTAAAACAAGAATCGTGTGATTCGGAGTTCGGTAACATAGTTTTTGGAGAATCAAAACCCACCTTTGAACCTTGAAACCCATGTTGAAACTCCAAACTTGAAAACTTTGAATCTTGATTGAACCTTATTTGTTGGTTGTTTGGGTGTGAAATTGATTGGGGATTGAAGGTTGTATCAAGGAACAACTTTGGGTACCTTGAATTTGGCCAAAACACCTTGGAATCGGCCTAGAAAGTGGATTGAAAACGAAGAACACGGAGTAGAAAAACCCAGGTGTTCTTCGTCCGGGCGCTCCGCCTAGACTTTGGGCGCCCCGCCTGACTTACTCTTGGTCCAGGCGCTCCGCCCAACCCCTGGGCGCTCCGCCTGCCCAACCCCACTGCACTATTTTCCTCAGGCGCTCCGCCCCACCCTTTGGGCGCTCCGCCTGACCTCTGAAGGTGTTGTTTGGGTAGTTTTTCCTAGGTTTTCCTATTTCTTTGTTGCTTAACCTCTATTTAGTGCTTATCTAAGTAACTTTCCTACTTAATTAGCACTAATCCTTCATGGCTATTAGGTTATTCGTGCCTTAGTTGGAGAGTAGAACTCCAAGAAGATCCGTAGAATCCTTTGACTCAAGTCCTTACTTGAAAGTGCTTATCGTACATCGAGTCACGTTAACTCCACTCACCCCGGAGTATACTTGACTTGTGAGTTGATTGATTGAGTTGAGGATTGTTGTCCAACTACTTGAAGCTTTTAGGACCCAAGTCCGAGTGAAATATCCACCACCACTAAACGAGTGACCCGAGTGCTATACACGTGAGGGTGTGTGTGAAGTGTTTCCACTAACGTTTGCTCTTCTTGTAGGTACAATGGCTAACGAAAGTCAAGATTTTATCAAGGATGCCTTGGCTAATCTTCTTGCCAAGATGGATATCATGGGCCAAAAGATTGAAAATCTTGAGAAGGTGACCACAAGTCTCCAAGTTGAGGCCATTGAGAGGAGGACCCCGAGTGTCCAAATTGAATCCGGAGAAGGCACAAGTCATAGCACTCCTATGACTCCCGGACACTTTACCGAGGTAACCAAAAGATATGAACAAAAGAAAGTTGAAGCTCTTCAAGAGTGTATGTTGGTCAATACCCAACCCGTGGGCAATCCCCAAGGGAATGCTCCACTTCGAAGACCCGTTAGGTTTGTCCCACCTCTTGAGCAAGTTGTTGAGGCTCAAGAAGAGGAGGAGGCCGAGTATGTTGATGAAGCCTATGGGTATGATGCTCTTTATCAACCTAGGAGGCAAATGAATTGGGGTCGAAATGTGGATAGGAGTAGAGGCCGAGGTCGAGGGCCACCCATGGGATATGTTGGAGGGAATCCTAGAAGGGATTACGGTGTGTATGGTGACCCCTATGGAGGCCAACCGGAGCCTTACCATGGAGGTCGTGATCTTAACAATCTCAATAGTATGAAGCTTAATCTTCCAATCTTTAAGGGAAATTATGATCCGGAGGCGTATATTGAATGGGTACTACTCATGGAGAGGGTGTTTAACACGAATGAGATGACCGATGAGAAAAAAGGTACTTATGTTATTTCATCCTTTGAGTGTTATGCTTCTACTTGGTGGGAGTCCACAAAGAGGACAAGAAGGAGAGCGAGTGTGCATGTGAATGTGACTTGGAATGAGTTGAAGGACCTCATGAACACCAAGTATGTGACTCCTAGGTATCGTCAAGAGCAACTCAAGAAGCTTTATGATCTAAAGCAAGGTGTCAAGACGGTTCATGAGTACTATGATGAGTTTGAGAAGACCCGGATGGCATTGGATATGGAATCCGAGGAGGAAGAGCAAGCCATGATCCGTTTCAAAAATGGCTTGAGCTATGGTATAACTTCTCAATTGAGGTTGCATTCTTATCCTTCACTCCAAGATCTATTGGAAGCCGCTATTGAAGCCGAGCAATGGCTTAATGGAGAAAAGTGCAACCGTTACAAGAGTAACAATCCTACTCCGGTGAGCCAACCAAAGGAGTGGAAGACCCCAAATGCAAACTTCTCAAGTGCAAGTGGTGCAAGTGCTAGCAAAGAAGTGAAGAGAACATATGAGAAGTCTACACCACCATTGGGAGGTAATTCTAAAACCCACTTGAGCAATACTACTTCTACTTCTACTCAATGCTATAAGTGTAAAGGGTATGGACATGTTGCTAAAGATTGTCCTACAAAAAGAACCATGGTTGTGGTAGGCAATTTGGTTTATGAGCAAGATAGTAAGCCCGAAAATGAGGAGGATGAGGAGATTGCTTGTGAGGAGGGTATTGAGGAAGGAGATGATCCTCAAATGTTCTTGGTGGTTAGAAGGAGTTTGAGTACCATTCTCATGGAAGAGGAGGTGGAGAATGATCAAAGAAAAAACCTCTTTCATGCTAGATGCCGAGTCATGGGTGTAGTATGCTCCATGATTATTGACTCGGGAAGTTGTGCCAACATAGTGAGCCAAACGTTGATTTCTCAATTGAAGTTACCCACCTTGAAACATCCCAACCCATGTCGATTACAATGGCTAAGTGAGTGTGGGGAGTTGAAGGTGGTGGAGCAAGCGTTGATTGAGTTTGGCATGGGAAGCTATAAAGACAAAATCTTGTTTCATGTTGTCCCGATGCAAGCATGCCATCTCTTATTTGGGAGACCATGGCAACATGATAGATGTGTGGTGCACAATGGCCGGACCAATTCATATACGGTCAAGAATGATGGGAGGAAGTATGTGCTTAAAGCTTTGACTCCAAGGCAAGTAAGGGGAGACTACAAGCGGATGAGGGAGTTGAGAGAAGCGGCTAAAGCCAAGTCACCCATTGTACTTGAACCCGAGGCAAACAATCTTGTTGTCTTGCCAAAGCATGGTGAAAATGAGAGTCACTCCACTTCAAATGAGAGAGAAAAGATAGAGAGAAGTGAGGGAGTGACCGGTGACAATCTAAGAGAGGAAAAAGGAGAGGAATTGAGGAGTGATGTGAGTGGATTGTCACCACAAACTACACTTGACCATGAGGTAAAATTGAGAGAGAAGAGAGGTGAGGAAAGAAAAATTGAGAGTGAGAGCACCCATTGTTCTAACAATTCTTCATCTTCTACTCTTTCTTGTGTTAGTTCTTGTCTAGGTACAAATGAAGACAAGCCATTGGAGCCTCAAACATGTGCTTGGAAGGAAAGACAAGAGGAAGAAAGTTCTCAATGTGAGCTTCATGAAGAAGGAGTTACACATGACGCTTCAAGCCTTGTGAGCCTCAATGTAAGTGTTGCTCCACCTTTTCATGGATCTACTAGCTATTTGTCTTGTGATGACTCAACACTAGTTGGTGCTTGTGTTGCATCTAGTGAAGATGCCACTAGTGAAGAGTCTAAAGTCAACTTGTGTGTGCTTGTGTGACATTAGTTGAGAGCCTTGCTAAGCCACATCATGATGTGAGCTCATTGTTCAATGAATCTCTCACTAGTGTAGATATGATAGTTGACAATGATTGTGACATTTGCTATGACACACCGCCAATCTTTGATGAAGGGGAAGATGAGATAGTTGATCATACCCTTGTTGATATGCTTCTATTTGGTGGGTCCATGTGTTGTGGTGAGAATGATAGTGCCCTTGAGGAGTCCAACATGCATGAATTGGACAAGGTTGTCTATGATGACTCCTCAAGTGAGTATAATGAACCTAGTCTTGATAACTTGTCTATGCTTGATCATGATAGTGAGATGCATACTTATACTAATCCATTGTTTGAAGGCATTCTCATTAGTGATAAAGACTTGTATTGGACTAGGGTGAGTAGTAAAATGGAACCTCCATGGTGTGAAGGGTTTGATTCCTTAGGCAACCCCTTTTGTGAGGATTTGAATGAGGTAAATGACTCTTTGAGTGACCCTACTATTGCTTGTTTGGGTTATGATGAAGAAGAGGCCATTATCAATACCTTTCTTGATAGTTTGTCTTTTGAGACGGGTTGCTCAAGTGATGAAATGGGAGGTGAAAAGGAATCCCTTGGTGTGAGTAGGTATGCTTTAAAGAAGGGGAGTGGAGTACTTGATGTTACTTGCATGATGGGTTATTTGACTCACTCCACTCCACATATTGATTACACTTTGAGTAGGGATTGGTTTTAGCTTAAGGTTCAAGGGGATTTTGATAGCTTGGTCTTGCATTTTCCATGTCCCCATGACCTACTTGCTCATTATTGTGATGAGTGCATGTTGATCTTTAACCAAGTACTTATTGTTCTCTTTGGAGACTTGATATTTGTTCTTAATATTGATGCTTGGTTATATCACAAGAGTGTGTTTTCCACACTTCTTGCACTAACCTACCTTCAAAGTAGGAAATCTTGTGTTTGCTTGTCGTTGCTTGTAGGTTCTAAGCTCCATGTTAAGGCAAAGGAGACCTTGGAAGAAACCTATGTCAATGTGACGATCAAGGGTTGCGAGGGAGGAGAGCTTTGGGCACCCCGAAGAGATGATGCCATGGACGTGAATGTAATGATTTCGAGGACGAAATCTTCTCAAGAAGGGGAGGATGATAAGAACCAAACGAGCCAAGACACATTTCCAACATGTATTAGGCTTGGAAGAGGCAAAGGATGCAAGGGCAAGAGCTTCAGAGATGATTCAAGCATGTTTTGGCGATGGAGCACCGGTGCTCCACCCCACAGGCAGCCAGGCGCTCCGCCTAGGCAAACCAGGCGCTCCGCCTAGGCAAACCAGGCGCTCCGCCTAAGATACACTTGTCTCAGGCGCTCCGCCCAGCCCCCAGGTGGTCTGCCCAGCCCCCTCAACTGATCTACTTTGTGGGCGCTCCGCCCGATTTGCTGAAGCACGGGATTTCAAGTTTAAAGTTACTATTTTGACCTTGCATGGTCTTTTAGCTTAAAGCCTAGCTTGTGGGCATTATAGACCTTTTACTTAATGCCTAGAAACCTCTATAAATAGTTAGATAGCTTATTTTATTCCTTAGTCTATTTTTGAATGATGAATTAACATTGTAAAGAGGGATCTCTTTGGGTTTATGAAAAACCAACCCTTGTTTGGGATTTGTGTGCTTCTAGTGGATTCTAGTTGGACAACGACCCCGCCCCGACCATTCTACTTGCGAGTCCTAGTTGGCTCGAGGGTAGTTGCCTAGCATAGGTGTTCTTGACATTCTCTCGGGGTGTAACGGAACGAGTTCTCCGTTGCTACTTGAGATTATTGATCGATTTGCGTGTCGTTCTTTATCCTTTTACCTTTTCCGCGTTTGATTCTTATCATAGATGCATAAACTTCAACCCTTGTGGTCTGCTGAAGTTGAACTTCAACCCTTGTGGGCTGAACTTGTGTGAAGTTCAGCTCATAAGGATTGAAGTTTCAAGAAGTGTCATTTCATGCAAAATCAATAATATATGTGGTCTCAAACTAAAAACCACTGACACAAGTAGCCTGTGCGCGAAATTTTTATGATTTTAGAGCCCATTTTATGTATGTGGGCTTGGATCAGATTGATCAAGTCACATGCTGCGACTGAAGATTTTAGGAAAAATTACACAAAACAACAATTTGGAGACTTTTATTTACAAGACAGCAACAACAACATATTTAGTGTAATCTCACGATTGGGGTCTGAAAAAGGTGAGATGTACGCAGATCTTACCCCAACCAAGGTGGAGAGACTATTTCCGATAGACTCTTGGCTCAAGAAACATTTTTTTTTAACAAGACATAGCGATATTTGTGAACAATTATAAATATAGCAGAAATAGTGAGTTAATTACAAAATACAGTAAAAATAACCTCATTTCTATCTCATTGTATCTACACTTTTTCTAGTTGTATTTATACTATTTTCTAATATTTTTGTTGTTTCTACACTTTTCTAGTGGTTCTATTCTTATTACATTGTTTATGCTTGTATCTAGACTATTTTTACTTGTATCTATATTGCTTCTGATTGTATCTATGGGTAGGCGGTGGCTTCAGGCGATAAGGGCAGTAGTAGGGGGGAGATGCGAAATGAAAGCTAGGATATTTTTTTAAAATTATTTTTAGCAACTTGCATATCAAAAAATTGTGATGTTTTGTAATATCAATAATAATAATAATTTTTATAATAAAGTGCATAGATTTGTATGTAAGTGTAAAAAAACTAAAAAAATTATGTGGTAAGAGTATTTTGTACAACGTCGTTTAAGGCGTAGTTATTTTGTGAAAATAGATGGAGTCGTATTTACTTTCGAACCATGAGTTTGAAGTTACGGTCAAGTTCCAAAAAAAGTATGAAGTTAAGGCCAACTTCGAATGTTTAAGCTTTGATGAATGAAAAATTTAGTCCTGATAGTTTGAAGTTGATGAAACAGTGTAAACACTAAGGGGATGTTTGGTTTGATATATTGGCTAACTAATACATGGATAAAGAGTACCTTGTTTGGTTACAAAAAGCACATGAAGTATAACTAATACATGGTTAAGTTTATATCTCAAATTGGGTACTATTTAATCCCTAGAACACCATGGTATTATTAATACCATGTCTCATAATACATGGATTAAGTAATATTGTGCCTATTCTTTTTTTAATACAATGAACCAAACACTGGATAAAATTTAATCTCTGCATTACAAATTTCTGTATTACTAATCCCTGTATTATTAATCCCTGTATTTATAATCCCTGTATAACTAGTGCATCAAACCAAACGACCATTAAGTGCAAATAAATTTATATGCTACTTTTGGAGTATGGCCTTTTGAGTAAATAAATAACATAAGATACGTGTCCTTTCTAGTACAAATAAAAGAAAAGTGATTGTTTGAATGAAATAATAAAAGATAGGAGTAATTATTTTTTCATATAAAAGAAAGACATATTTCTAATAGTTCAATGGCCATTTACGTAATGTACTCAGTCTTTAAAATTTGTTTTTTAACTATGTAACGGGTTTAGGATTTCTTTTTCTTTTCTTTTTTTTTTTTTTTTGGGAAAAAAAATCCAAATTTGTACATTGCTTAAACTTTCCCCCCGTCACTCTTCTATTACATTGCTATCACTTACATTTACATGGTACTTTCTATACTTTGATTTTTCAAAACTTATTTTTTAAAATATTTTTTCTTGAGCCAAGGGCCTGTCGGAAACAACCTCTCTACCTTTCTTAAAGTAAAGGTAAGGTCTGCGTACATCTCATCCTCTTCAGACTCCACTTATGGAATAAGATTGAATATGTTGTTATTGTTGTTGTATCTCTTTCATTACATATCGTCTCATACTTTTTCGTAAAATTAAGGGAGCTCTAGCACAAAGACGCCCTGGAACTTAAAGTCTATGATGTCGCGATATCATTGAACCCACTAGTTAGTTGAGCTATTTGGTTCAAAATTAAATATTTGTACATAAATAAGGTTGATCCATACTCGATTTGGTGAATTCTCGAACCTGTAGCTACCCCGCCCCTGCTACAACGTAACATTAGTGGATTGCAGTTGTCCAATTTCTTTGAGAACAATGTCCAAATTTACTTCTTAAATTTTGATTGTGGTTTGCAATTATACTCAAGTTGGAGGTGTTTGTGGTCAAGTGATAAACAAGTTCTTTTCCTGTAACGACAACCAAATGTTTAGTTACTGATAAAATTGTTCAATTTTGAATAATACAAATATAAATTTGACATTTTCCTACATTTGTACAAAAATTAGTGTGATGGTGCCCCACCAAGCTCAAATGTGTAGTTGAGACTTTGCTAGCATTTGGACATAGATTTTGGTTGAAATTTAAAAAATTGAGTTTTTAGGGTTGAGTTGAAAAATAGTTTTTAAAACTTGAAGTTATGTATGGACATAAATTTCACTTGAAAAAAAGTTGAAGTTTTATGAGTGATAAATAAAATTTCCAAAACAAAATCCCAAAAAGTGGTCTTGGCTTTTGAAAACTCATTCTCAAAAATTGATAAAAACTTGGTCAAAAACTATGTCCAAACAATTCTTTATGTCAAGTTAATAGGGTAATTATGTACATTCCTTAAAGAACAAGGACATGACTTTAATAGTATTGATGATTTTAGGCAAGTACAAACTGTTGGAATCCAAATTTTGGTTATGTAGACCTGACTAAACATAATTTTTTCTGTATAAATCAAGAACCTCCTTAATTCATTTTCAATACTTTTCTTCTAAGTATGGGTCTCTCCTTGATCAACATCTTCTTGTTGTTATTGATCACATCCTCTGACCTTTCAATAGCAAAAAAATGTTGGTTTAGCCAAAAGTTTGAGGTTCATGTTATCAACCAACTTCCTTCTAGTTCTCCACAACTGGAAATTCATTGTGCATCGAAGAATGATGACCTTGGACAATTTAATCTTGCAACAGGCGATGACTTTAATTAGTCTTTTTGCGAATAATTTCTCGATAGAACTTTATACTTTTGTCACTTCTCGTGGGGGGCTTCAGCTGATAAGGTTCTTAATGTGTTTGATGATCCATCTTATTGTGTCAAACATGGAGAAAATGTTAATTATCTAAAGTATTGTAAATGGGAGGTGAGAACAGATGGTTTTTATTTAGAACAATACAATGCAACTAATGCAACATACTATATGTCTCTCTATTCTGGTTGGTCTTAGGGCATAGTAAGATGTTTGTGTTCGTTTAAAGTAAAGTTAGAGGAAAAAGATTGAATTTCCTTTCACCATTTATCCATAGCTTGTTATGCTTCTTTTGGCGTAAGAAAGAAGAACTGAAAATAAACTTCATTTCTTGATAGGATATGTTGCTATGATATTCATTTTTCGTTCTAGAAATCTGATTTACATCATGACTTTTATATTGCCTTTTGACAACTGCCCTGATGCATAGCTTGAACTTCATTAATAATTAGTAATAGAAGTATAGAGTTTAAGTATTGTGCATTGTCAGTATCTGTGAGTACTAACTCGGATCATCCAAAGAAAATTAAACATAACCCTCAACAAAAGTAGAATTTGAGATCTTGAAAAATATGATAAAACTACCTATTACAACAGTTAAATGACATGATTGTGTAAAGATTATTATATAACAAAACATAAATCCTTCTACCAAAAAACATATAGTTGCTACTGCATCCTTGCTTAGCCATCTCAAAAGTACAGGGTCAAAATTACAAGAAATATAGAATTCCACAGTTTCTTCACAACATGATGTGACTAGGAATGGCAGCGGGGCGGGTTGGACCTAAACCCGCGTGTTGGTTAACCCACCCCGCGTTAACCCGCCCTGCCCGCCCCGCTTTTTTTTTTTTTAAAAATTTTTTTAATTGTATACCTTTTTTCCTTTTAAAATCTACAACTCAAATCATATTTGCCAAATTTTTGCTAAAGTTAGTGTATAAATTTATTTTTTTGTGGTATATAATTAGAATAAAGAACACAACTTCGAAAAAACGTGTACTAAAATGATTTTTATAAAGAACATAACTTCTACTTTATACCCTCTTCCAGTTCAAATTGATAAAGAATAACAAATTATATGTCTTCTACTGTGGCTCTCAGCTACTGTCAATGTTAGTAAAATTTTATACGTATGTTCTCCTAACTTTTCATTTTTCTTTTAATACTTTTTCTATTGATACTTTATACCCTCTTAGCACCCGCCCCGCCCCGCTGCCATTCCTAATCCCATTGATGTCTTCATTAAGTCCAGGTTACAACCGTAAATTTATATCATCAGTGTCAAGCAAGTGCAAGCTATTTCTTTCAAAAATAAAATGAAAACATAAATAAATTGCCTACAATATTGATACAAAACTTATAAGCATACAATTGAAGCATGCAGATTTTCTATGGTATATTTGGTCAGTTGAGCAATTAAGGGCACCGGTACGCCTTCCATGAGGCATCTGAATCAAAATTATGTTAGCATTAAGCCACAGCATAGTAACTCTCCACCTGCAGAGTTACCGACGCCTGGCTTCTGGCTTCGTCGATTAGCCATTTTGCTACTTGTAGTGGTGGGGATCTTCTTTGCTTTGGATGAGAGGGACGCCATCTTGGCGCCAGACTATTCGCTCTTCACATAATGCTGCTGCTACTTCCACGTATAATTTATGCTCCTGCTACATAAAGGAAGAGTGTTAGTAAAAGGATTACACAGAAGAGAGAGAGAGCAGCGGACAAGCAATTAATAGAAGTGGTTATCAATGGAATTCTGATGATTCATCAGTAATGACTAATTTACGCAATATAGAAGTGGGACAGTCAAAGATCCATGTTGTAAAGACGAACTTTATTTCTGATTTAAGACCAATATATTGATAAATAAGAACTGCTAATAGATGGACTGAAAAAATCATGGCTATACTTAACATGATAACTCAGCAAAATGCAGACACGGTGAGCGTTTTGGTCATCTTTGCAAAAAAGAACAAGCCTAAACTAGAAAGATCGCAAGGAAGATTGAATTGGCTCTAGAGGTTGAGGTGAGCTCCTGACTTGAGCCCATTACTGAGGGACTGGACGCGAAATGCGAGGTATGATCCCGAAAAGGAAAAAAAAAAGGAAAAACAAATTGAAAACATTCAGAACTGTGAAGCCAGAGGTAACTTCATAAGTGCACACCTAAATCGTGTAACATGATTGGAACAACTGTAATAGAAACTCGTAAAAAGAAATGTGAAAGAAATTCATAACCTCCTGAAGTACCCTTGCTGCAAGTGTTTCTGCTGTATCATTAGCTGATATGATCTAACTATGAGATGGTAAAATGACAAGAAATCAAAGAGATCAAAGTAAGACCCATTTGGAATTGATTTGGAATTAAAAAAACAAATTAGAAGGTGCGGCCTAATCATCCCCTTAAGACAACAATCAAATGAACCTACACTATTTGATCATCAATTGAATTGGAATTCAATTGCAAATCAAGGAAGAAAAGTGCTCAAGCAACATACTTGGCCAATATTTACTCTCAATAATTATCATCCAAAAACTACCCTAGAATAATGAGATAAGAAAGCTTATATAGTATCTACGAATAATGGCATAACATTGCCTTAATTGCCCCCTAAAGTGGGCTTCCACAAAGTCATCAAACTAAAAATAAGTTCCCGACTGTCGTCACTGCGTTGCCGCACCTAAGTCCATGCGTTCGCGTCCATCGAGCAGCCAAAGCTTCGCGATCGCGGGTATGGTCACACGATCGCAAAGAACATCTTTTTTGTCATCTTTTTTCAGCTTGCGCGATCGCGTCTGTAGCTTCGCGATCACGCTGAACAGTTTCACAGCCTTGCGCGATCGCGTATGTGAACTCGCGATCGCAATGAACTGATCCTGTGACTGATGCAGTGAGCTTGTAAACAGGCCCTGCAGTTTCCAGTATTTGTCCCAGCTGCTTCACTTGTTCACTTTGGTCATCTTTTGCCTTGATTCTTGGCCTCGAAACTCTTTTGAAACACTCCAAGCTTTTGATGTTAAGTCTAAATCCGCCAATGTCATGAGCGCCAATCCGATTTGCATCATTCCCTCATTCTTTAAAGAAATTCGCCCTCGAATCTGGACCTAGTAAAACAATAACCGGAATAAGCACAAAGTCTTGCATAAGAAAGATGATGGAGTTGAATATTCCCACTCAAACCTCACACTTTTGTGGTAGAGCCAAGAGTCAAATGACTCAAAGAAAATCAATTCTACAACTAAAGTTCCAAGAAGTTGGCCAAATGATGCAGCCCAACTCTGTGCTGATCAGACATTCATTTCACCAAGACCGACACGAAGCCAAGCCAAGCTAATGCATGACGTTCACATTCAATTGGCTTAGTCGGGAGAAGACAGCTACTCCAAAGTTGATTGGCCGAGCTCAAGATCCGAAGGCATCATCTACAAGCTCGAGCCAGAAGAAGAGAGCAATCAAACACTTAATATCGACGATGAACAGTAAACAACCAACCGAAGGAATAGCGTCCGAGTTCAAGTGTTTGAGTATATGTGTTCGAAGCAAAAGGAGCGACCGAACACTTCACTTCTACGCCAAGCATTGAAAGCAATCGAAGGAAGTACGATCGAGTTGAGAGTGTTCGAATTCTAGGAACCGAACACTTAGTTCGTCAGCCACTGCATGGCTTCTTCTTATTGGTCGCATGTGACCATTTTACTATTTTATCCCTAGAGTAGTCTATATAAACTCCTTTACATTTCATTGTAAGTAGTTAGTTTTTGTTTAATGATCAAACATAGCTGTAGCTATTGTGAGTCTTCGATGGAGCCGAACCCCAACGTGGGATTTTAAAGAACTTGTGTCAATCGGTATGAGTCATTTGAACATTTTCTTCTTTGGTCATTCAATTTGCAAGAAGCATGACTTCTTGAGGATTGTTGCTTAGTATAGGTGATTCTTTTCCACTCGATTCGATCGAACCCGAGACTAGTTCGTCGACGTTCTTTTGAATCGAAGCAAGATTTGTCTTGTTCTATCTTTGTTCTTGTTATTTTCCGCATTTTCATCGTGGTTAGCTTTACCTCCGGTTTGGCTTGCACCACTAAAGGATAAATATGCACAAGAGAAATCAAGGAATCCGAAAGGTTTAATGAATACATAATGTAGATTGCAGTTGGATCCTTTAAGCATAACACCACCAAGATCACTAATCATCCAACAATAACATTTATCACCGGGGTCAAACACTACCCTTACATCCAAAACATCCTTCAAAATTCTACACATCACATCATCAAACCAACCAAATATTATTGACAAGAAATTAACACATAATACCACACATCCACTATCCAAGACACTGTAAGTTTTAAAGGATAAGTTCCATATCTCAATGGCTTTGGAAAGCCCAAAAATAAGAACTAGCCATTCAAACAAATCATTCTTTGCTTTAGACGACAACACACGTCAAATCCTTTTGTAGTCCAAGAAGATGCTTGCAAGTGTCTTACCTCTTTGTAGATCCTCTTTTGATAGTCTTTTACAAATGGACCAAGAGGGTTAGTAAAATCATCAAAAAAAGGATTATCACAATTATACCCATAGATATTTAGAAATTCCTCAAATGTGTTATTTTTGCATTTCTTTCTAGAAGCATTCACAAAATCCTTCCAAATTAAATCCTCAAAACTAGGAATAGAGTAAGTAAAGAACATGACACTAAAATTAGCATCAAGCAAGTTACTACTACTATCACTAGTGTCTCCCTCCTTCTTTAAAAGATGCCTTTTATTTTTGGACGACTTACCAGCATAAGACAAGCTTTCAACAAATATTTTGGGAGTTGGCTTGCTAACATCCACACAATTAGCACTTTCAAGCAAGTCATAAGAATCATTTTCATAAGTTATACACTCTTTAAACATTGACTCATCATTTTCATCAAGTGCAAACAAGTTCAAAAGAAATGTATCATTCAAAGAAACATGATCAATGGTGTCCATATATTCAAGCTCACTTTCTAAATTAGAATCCCTATCAAGTACAAGGTCAAAACTAGGACAATCCAAGGAACATTTCACCCTTTCAAGTGTCACTCACTTAACAACTCAAAACATGATTTATCAATTTCAAACAAAAAGGAAGATAATTTATTAACATTCAAATACAATTCTTCACTTCATTCAAGTAAGTGCACACCTTCCAATCCATCACTATTTTCAACTTGACACAAGCAACCACCAATAATAACATCAAGAATGCTACCACTCAAAGTATCACAAGGTCCAAGCAATTCTTTTTCTTTATTCACAAGAGATAGATCATTGTCATCATAAGAATAATTAGCACAATCATCATCCAATCCTATATTCTTTATGGAACTCATGAAATAAAATAAGGAATGTTTAAGGTCGCCAATTTGACCACTTTTTCTGTCTAGCTCACTCAAAGAAATACAAGAGTTAGGGTTAGCTACCTCACCTTGAAGCACCAAAGAGCTTTCTTTACCTTGAATTTCAAAGTTAAGGCTTACTTGACCAATTAGAGAAGTATTTTCGGCCTTATCATTTTCTTCCAAGCAAGAGTCTTTTTCCAATGATGATTCATTTTTGAAATCACTTCCACAAGAACCTACAAAACAGATATTACTACTAAAAGAAGTAGTGGGGGGGTTAGAGTTAAAACAATGAGTAGCCTATCTTATGCTCTTTTTTTTTTGACTCTCCATTTCTTTTCCCTCACTCTCTTCATTATTTTCTTCCTCACCCTCTTCATCTTCTTTTGGTGACAACTCACTCTCATTTTTTAGCTCATCCCCTCCTTTTTCCTCTCTTGAGTTTTCACTTTGCTCACCCTTACTCCTCTCGATCTTTTCTCTCTCACAATTTCTTTTGATTGGAGTATTAAGGTTACAAGATAAATCATCATGGGGAATCTTTTCTTGTATCCCAAAATAACTCCTCAAATTTTTCTTAAGATCTTGCCTAGTGGGCTTTGGTTTCCAAGGAAGTTCCCAAAGCCGCCCATGACTTAGATTATAATGGTTTCTCAAGTCTATGAGAAGAGCTCATGCAACCAAAGTCAGTTTATCTAACTCCTTGCAAATGTATTCATTCACAAAGATTTCTTCCAATTGAGATTCCCAAAGGACATAGAGCTCCTCTTTATATTTTGCATGCAACTTAGGCAACTCTATGTACCTCTTATCCCATTTACTTTGTCACTTTCTCTTGGCAATTCTAAAGGTGCCATCTTTTTGTTTCGAGACTTCAACTACCACAACTTGCTTGATCTTGCCATATTCATTATTAGGTAGTAGAACTTGCTTTGGAGGATCTTGAGTAGGATCCTTTGCTTGCGGATTGACATTTGGAAAGTAGGTATCTTGATCATCATCATAATCTTCAAACGAATGATAGGATTCTTTATCATATTGACGACCAACTTATTGAAGCACCACACTTTCCCGCCTTGGAGGTTAATTTTTGCGAAGGTCATGCCTTGGAGGATCTCAGATGGGATCCTTTGCTTGTGGAGTGTCATTTGGAGAATATGTGACTTGGGCCATCATATGAGAATATCGGTCACCAGCCCGAGTAAGCCTACTAAGGCCATCATCATGCACCCCCGCAGTCGGAGGTGTCTCCGCCACTTGCTTTCCCATATCTCGAAGCCTATCTTTTCGGGATAGGTCTTCAACCGTCTCCTTCATCCCTTTGAATTCATCTTGAATTGAATTAACACTCGCCATCAAGGCTTGCAACATGGTTTTGACCTCCATGTCCGCCTCGTATTTCCTTTGAGCCTTGGTACCTTTAAACAATCAAAGCAAACAAGGTTAGTAGAAAAAGTCCTCACCAATGCACTCCCTAAGTGTTTACACTCGATTTGATTGCACTCAACCCACTCGTGTTTACACTTAATGGATGGCTTTTACTCCCTCGAATGTTCTCACCACTCTTGCCTTTTACCTCTCGTTAGCAAAGTCAAGTTACTTTTTGCACTCAATTCCGATTTGACAATCAAACTCAATCTAATTCGGGATAGAATGGAGTTGATGTGGCAAAGAACGGATAATGAAAGCTAATCGGACGGAATTAGAAAAAGTCAAGGAAATGAAAAAAAAGACTTGAATCGAATTGGCACGAAACGGATTCGGATTTGGATGAAAAGTTATTTATGATCTAGAAACTCACTGTATTTGATGATATGATAGGGGTTTGGGTGATCTGAAACTATTCAGGGGTTGTTCCGAGCAATTTGTAAAGTGACTGATTTTTTGTTCAGCGTTGTCGCGTGAGAACGGGCTCTATCGCAAAGAGTAAGTCAATAACCCTGCGTTATCGGCGCGCAATCGAGAAGAACAAATTTCAACAAGCCTGCGCTATCTGAAACGACCTCAGTCAGTCGTTTCGGAAGTTAGGACTCAGATTGACGTGCCGATAATTTCAAAATCTTCGTAAGGTCTATTAGGACCTGTCTGTAAAATTTGAGCCAAATCAGACCTCGTTTGGTAGGCATCAGAAGAAGGTTTCAGTTTTTATTGTCGATAAATATTAAAAAGAGATTTTCGAGCTCGGTTTTGGCGAATGAGCTCCGATTCAAAATCCGAAAGCGTCGTTAGGTTCGTATGATTATTTGTGACTTTTGTGAACTCTCAAAAGTGAATTTCGATGTTGTTCGGCTAGTTTCCGCTAAAATGCCGAAAGTTAAATAATTTGACCTTTTCCATTTAAATTCGCATCTTAAGTTTCGTGAGTCCGAGATCCGCCTTCGCGATTATGTTACATATATTTTGTATAACTTGTATGGAAAAGTTAGAATTATTTCGAATATCACAGGGTACCGTTTTAATTTTCGTCGCGCGAAGAAAATAAAAGTAAACAAAAAAAAAAGAAAAGAGAAAAAGACAAAATAAGGAAAGAAAAACAAAAGAATTAGGTCGTGGGCTAAGGGATTAATTTTCCTTAGCCAAAGTGCTTAGCAGCACTCAAAAAACTAACAGAAATAGAGAAACGCGAGAAACAGAAAACACACAGTGGAAAAATGCCAGAAAATGAGAAAAGGAGCCGGAGGAAAATAGTATTTTTACCCCGAAACATTCAGGTAATGATCCTAATATATTATTTGAGTTTATTACGTGTGTTTGAATATATTTTAATGGTAGAAATTGAGATATTAGACATCGTCCTAGTAAGTTCAATTAATAGTTTAACGGGTCAAATGGACCCCGATAATGGAATTGATTATGTATTCGTACTCAGTGAGTTGTGGGCAACATATAAATGTAATTTATTTTGGGTTTGGTTATGTGACCATAAAC
Source organism: Petunia axillaris subsp. axillaris (assembly GCA_029990575.1). NCBI lineage: Eukaryota > Viridiplantae > Streptophyta > Magnoliopsida > Solanales > Solanaceae > Petunia > Petunia axillaris. The sequence goes on along the minus strand of JARKNS010000001.1, from coordinate 542,855 downwards.
CCTGTACATAGGCCAGGCCTGCGTATTGCGTATGCGAATAGGATATCCGGTTCCTAACCGGATTGCCCTAAGATGTGAGGAATGAAGCCTTTAGCCTAATTTGATATATTTTTTTGCTTATTGAATAGAGTGTGATCGTTTGGCAATGAAACCAAAAGACAAAGCGGTTATTGAGTGGCTGTGCTAACTTTTGGAAGAGGTAAGTATTTATATCCATTTCTTTGGAGGCATCTGACCTCGTGGATTTTCAACCACGTGTGCCTTACGTGTGTAGCTTCCGAACTCATTACGCCTTGGCTTTGAATTTACATTGTATATTATTTGTTATGCCCTGTTGCTGGTATTGCATCGGACATATGAGCATTGCACTCTGGTTTTGAGCATTGTATATACTTCCCGGTTGGCGATGAGAATCCTGCACCGGCGAAGGGTCATTATTGCATATACCTCCGGGTTGGCAACGAGAGTTCCGCACCGGCGAAGGGTCATTATTGCATATACCTCCCGGTTGGCGATGAGAGTCCCGCACCGGCGAAGGTTCATTATTGCATATACTTCCCGGTTGGCGATGAGAGTCCCGCACCGGCGAAGGGTCATTATTGCATATACTTCCCGGTTGGCGATGAGAGTCCCGCACCGGCGAAGGGTCATTATTGCATATACTTCCCGGTTGGCGATGAGAGTCCCGCACCGGTGAAAGGTCATCATTGCATATACTTCCCGGAAATCGATGAGAGTCCCGAGCCGGTGAAGGGTCATTATTGCATATATCTCCTGGTAGATGATGAGAGTCCCGCGCCGGAGATAGGTGTCCGGCAGATGTGACTGCATTGCATCATACCACATTCATCCCATCTCATTGCACCGCATACTGACTATTGTGTGTATTGTGTTGTGTTTTATGTATGCGGTACGTACACCATATTATGGACATATCTCAGGTTGCCTATATATTTCTGGCTCGTATTCTGGGTTGCGAGGATCGGGTTGCACGCCGCAACGGTATAAATATATGGATCGGGTTGCACGCTACAACGGTATAAATATATGGATCGGTTTGCATGTTGCAATGGTATAAATATATGGATAGGGTTGCACGCAACGACAGTATGAATATATGGATCGGGTTGCACGCCGCAACAAGATGAATATATGGATCGGGTTGCACGCCGCAACATGATGTATTTCTGATTGTTGATATGTTCGGGATACCTATATGTTCTGACTATCTTACATTCCTGATTTTAATGAATTTGTGATTCCATACGTGTTTCCAGTTATTATTTCGCTCTGCCTTTTCATAATTTAAATAAGAGGAATTTTGTTTATCTGTTTCTCTTCTCCCTAACTAGCTATCCTATTCTTTGAGGTGGCTAGTCTGCCCCTCTTATTGAGTCCTTTGACTCACCCTTGTTTGTTGTTTGTTTCTTGTCTATCTATTTCGTTTCGGCAGGTTCGCTCCAGGATGGAGTTCGCCACGTTGTGAAGGAGCGAAGACGACGTCAGTTGTCAGGGTGAGCCAGCTTTTATTCCGGATGGCCACCAGTTTATTGCTTATTATTTCAGTTACGTGTTGCTCCCTTCATGAGGTATTTGTCTTCTTTTGTACTCTTAGATGTCTAGTCTTGATAGCCCTAAACCTAGTATGTCTGTGTTTATTTTAGTCTTGTCCTTAATTATGAATTGTTACATTTATTTTTCTAATTTAATTGGTAAGGGTTCGCCCGATGGGTCTAGGGGAGGATGTCGGGTGCCCGCACGGCCTAAATGGAATTCGGGTCGTGTCACTATCGCCGTGCGATAGAGAAGAATAAAAATTCACAAGCCTGCGTGATCGAGAGAGTTGGCGCACTATCGCGATGAACAAAATCTAGGTCTGATGCAGAACTTGAAGCCCGAATTTTTGGAAATTTTCTTCACTTGAATCTTCACAAATCAACTTGTTTTTGCTTCAAATTTGAGATATAAGCTCCTTATAAGTGTGTGAACAACCCCCAATGATCAATTCTTCAAATTCAACACCCAAAATGTGAAAGTTCCAATTCTTTTTTGAAGAACCCTAACTTTTAAATCTTCAAATAGAAACCCCAAATGTTGTTTGTTGTTCGATTCCTTCAAGAAATAACTTATAGAATCATCAACCAACAATTGGTAACAAAGATTTCATCCAAAGCTAAATCTAAGACTCAATTTTTGGATTTTTGAATTTTTGATTTTTTTGTGATTTTTTAGATTTCTATATTTAAAACCTAGATAGTATTTGTAACAACAAACACCAATCCATGCTCTGATATCAAATGATATGATCTAACTATAAGATGGTAAAAGAACAAGAAATCAAAGATATAAAAGTAAGACCCATTTGGAATTGATTTGGAATTAAGGAAATAAATTAGGAGGTGAGGACTAATCACCCCCTTAAGACAACAATCAAATGAACCTACAGTATTTGATCCTCAATTGAATTGGAATTTAGTTGCAAATCAAGGAAGAAAAGTGCTCAAGCAACATGCTTAGAAAATGTTTACTCTCAATAATTGTCATCCAAAAACTACCCTAGAATAATGAGATAAGGAAGATTATATAGTATCTACTAATAATGACATAACATTGCCTTAATTGCCCCTAAAGTGGGCTGCCACAAAGTCATCAAACTAAAAATAGGTTCATGACCGTCGTCACTGCCTATCGCGCCCAAGTCCACGCGTTCGCGTCCATCGAGCAGCCAAAGCTTCGCGATCGCGGGTATGGTCATGCAATAGCAAAGAACATCTTTTTTTGTCATTCCTTTTCAGCTTGCGCGATCGCGTCCGTAGCTTCACGATCGCGCTGAACAGTTTCACAGCCTTGCATGATCGCATCTATGAATTCGTGATCGCAATGAACTGATCTTGTGATTGCTGCAGTGAGCTTGTAAACAGGCGCTACAGTTTCCAGTATTTGTCCCAGCTGCTTCACTTGTTCACTTTGGTCATCTTTTGTCTTGATTCTTGGCTTCCAAGCTCTTTTGAAACATCCCAAGCTTTTGATGTTAAGTCTGAATCCGCCAATGTCATGAGCGCTAATTCGGTTTGCATCATTAGCCAGCATAGGCACAATCCTTTGAGCAAGAATACGTCATGTGTCATAATGTTCATCAATGTAATGGATTGTTGGACCAGAAAACCTACACAACACAACAAGAACAGACAGATAAAGCGAGTTACTTAAGCTGCTTGAAACCTGAAAGCATATGTACAAGAGCTAATATTAGGATCCAAAGCTTTAAAGACAGGGAAACCTGAACCTGTTCCAAAAAAGCTAGGTAAAACAAAGGTACTAATGTCTTGCAAGGACCAGACACTATGTCACAGCGTGATTGACCACATGAATCTGTTAAGTGAATTATTAATCAACAATTCTTGCTCAAATAGTAATAAGAATTGCCTTTTAACACACTCGGGGCTCTAGAAAAAGTGCGGAGTAAGGACTCATTAACACAACCTAGAAGTATAAATTACATTGTAAATACTAGTAATAGAAATGGTTTTTCTTCAGAGAATGTGAATCCTCAGCATATCAGCAGAAAGATGCTAAAATTGTCGGATAGGACTTAAAAGATGTTCACAGATCACATCACAGCTGTTTAAAAGAATGCTTCAATAGAGATGCTTCCAATTCCAAATGCATTGGATTAGTGACTGCTACTATTTATTTTAATAAAAAATTCATATTAAACTGTTTTGCCAAGCACATAATTTACAATTCACAAGTTGGATGGTGGTATTATTCTTACTTAACAAACAACCAAGCTATGGTTTTGACTCTTGCAAACCAACAGCCAAATTTGCATGTTCCTAGTATCATTCATATGGACAAGAAAACTGATACAACCTTGGGAGAACCACACCCCAAAAGCTAGCTATTAAGGTGGGAGAGCCCAAGGCTATGTAAGCCCCACATCACTCCCCCCATTTGGTCGATGTGGGACTCAAGTCCCATACCTTCCAATGGTACATAACAAACAACCACGCTCCGCACCCATCGTCCCCGACGGCTGTGCGCTAAACAAATTTCTAGCCCCGTGAGCGCACGACAATTTTCTAGCTCCGGTCGAACACTGCAATACCGACGTCACCGTCAACGGGTATAGAGGGTGGTTGATAAGACCCAAACCCCCCACAAGACCCTTCACACGAAGCCAAGCTAAAGAGATCCAAGGAGTACACCTACACTTGGTGAGGAACGGCCTAGAAGAAGGAAGCGATTGGAAGCCGTTCCAAGTGCTCAAAGTGCAAGGGGAGCAGCCCAGTCATCCAGGCGCTCCGCCTGAGGATCCAGGCTCTCCGCCTAAGGATGCCTAGGCCTGGGCACTCCGCCCCAACTCTGGGCGCCCCGCCTAGGCCACCCCACTGTTGATTTTCATGGGCGCTCCGCCCTAACCCCGGGCGCTCCGCCCAAAACGCTGAAGAACGGGATTCTAGTTAGTGTTTTGTCTATTTTGACCCTACGTGGTCTTTTACTCCTAAGCCTAAGTGTGGGCATTTTAAACCTTTCAATAGGTGCCTAAAAACACCTATAAATAGCTAGATAGTTAGATTATTTCATTAGCTTACCTTGATGATTAAAAATACACTTTGTGTTGAAGAGTTGAACTCTTATTGAATGAAACCTTGAATGGAACTTGTTCTTCCTCTAGCGGATCTAGATGAATTCCAATCCCCCCGACCATTCTACTTGCGTGCTCACGTTAGCTCGAGGGTAGTTGCCGAGCGTAGGTGTTCTTGACCTTCTCTCGGGGTGTAACGGAACGGGTTCTCCATTGCTACTTGAGATTTGTGATCGAGATACGCCTCGTTCCTATCTTTTTATTTTTTCCGCGTTTAATTCTTATCAGTTTGGTATCAGAGCAAGGTTCGGGTATCGTTTCTACGAACCCCGACCCTTTATTCTTCGTGCTTAGGTTAGTTTGTTTAGATTTCTTGTTGTTGAAGTTATTGCAAAAAGAAAATTACAAAAAAATTGAAAACTCAAAAATTCAAAAAAAAAATAAAAAAATTGGTGTTACTTTTTGGTGTGTTAGATTCTTGAAGTGGGTGTTATAGATTCTTAATCCTTGTTGAAAACTTGACGATTGGGTACCAAAATTGTTTGGATTGGATTGAATTGAAAATTGAAAACCCCAAATATTGTTAAACCCTCCCAAATCCATGTTCTTGATGAATTTGATTGATTTTGGGTTGTGTGATTGTGGGGTTTTTGAATTTATTGTTGGGGATTGATCTCTATTGAAATTCGAACAAATTGAAACAAGAATCGTGTGATTCGGAGTTCGGTAACATAGTTTTTGGAGAATCAAAACCCACCCTTGAACCTTGAAACCCATGTTGAAACCCCAAGCTTGAAAACTTTGAATCTTGATTGAACATTATTTGTTGGTTGTTTGGGTGTGAAATTTATTGGGAATTGAAGGTTGTATCAAGGAACAACTTTGGGTACCTTGAATTTGACCAAAACACCTTGGAATCGGCCTAGAAATTGGATTGAAAATGAAGAACACGGAGTAGAAAACCCAGGTGTTCTTCCTCCGGGCGCTCCGCCTAGACCTTTGGGCGCTCCGCCTGAACTACTCTTGCTCCAGGCGCCCCGCCTGCCCAACCCCACTGATCATTTTTTTGGGAGCTCCGCCCCACCCCTTGGGCGCTCCGCCTGAATCACTGAAGGGTTGCATTTGGGTAGTTTCTTCTAGGTTTGATTGTTCTTTGTTGCCTAACCTCTTATTAGTGCCTATCTAAGTAATCTTTCTACTTAATTAGCACTAATCTTTCATTGCTTTTAGGTGAATTCGTGCATTAGTTGGAGAGTTGAATTCTAAGAAGATTCGTAGATTCTTTTGATTCAAGTCCTCACTTCAAAGTGCCTGGCTTTCATTGAGTCCCATTAACTCCACTCACCCCGGAGTGTGCTTGACTCGTGAATAGTTTGGTTGAGTTGAGGAATTGCTACTCATCTACGTGAAGCTTTGGAACTACAAGTCGAGTGAAATATCCACCACCACTAAACGAGAGAACCGAGTGATTTCAAGTGAGGGAGTGTGAGAGGTTGTTTTGCTAACGTTTGTTACTTGTGTAGGTACAATGTCTACCGAAGGAGAAGATTTTGCTAAGAGTGCCCTTGCTACTATCCTTGCCAAATTGGATAGTATGAACTTGAGGATTCAAAGCCTTGAGAGGGTGAACTCTAGTGCTCTAGTTGAGCAAGAGACTTCCAATGTCCAATCGGAGAAAGGGACCCCGAGTGTCCAAGTTGAGAAAGGGACCCCGAGTGTCCAAGTTGAAGTCTCAAGTAGTCCTAACTTTACCCCGGAGCAAGTTAGCCATGTTATTGAATTGCTCAATCAACAACGGGTAAAGGATGATCGAGAGAGAATTGATCAAGTGTTGCGCAATCCCCAACGAACAGGCATTCCCCGTATCTTGGATAACCCCCCAAGAAACATTCCACTACCAAGACCCATCCGAAATGTGCAACTTCTTGAGCAAGCCGATGAAGCTCAAGAAGGGGAGGAGCCGATTATGGAGATGATATGTATTGGTTTGATGATCACTTTCAACCGAGACGAGGTATGAATTGGGGTCGAAATGTGGATAGAGGTAGTGGCCGAGGTCGAGGGCCACCTATGGGGTATGTTGGTGGGAATGCTAGAAGGGTGTATGGTGTGAATGAAGATCACTATGGGGGCCAACCGGAGCCTTTCCATGGGGGTCGTGACAACACCAACCTCAATAGTGTGAAGCTTAATCTCCCAACCTTTAAGGGAAATTGTGATCTGGAGGCTTACATTGAATGGGTGCTACACATGGAAAGATTGTTTGACACAAATGAGATGACCGATGAGAAGAAAGGCACTTATGCTATTTCATTCTTTGAATCCTATGCATCTACTTGGTGGGAATCCGTCAAGAGATCAAGGAGGAGAGCGGGAATCCCCGTGAATGTGGGTTGGAATGACTTGAAGGGTATCATGAGTATCAAGTACATCACTCCTAGATATCGTCAAGAGCAACTCAAGAAACTTTATGAGTTGAAGCAAGGTGTCAAGACGGTGCATGAATATTATGATGAGTTTGAAAGAACTCGAATGGCCTTGGATATGGACACCGAAAATGAGGAGCAAGCCGTGATCCGTTTCATGAATGGTTTGAGCTATGGTATAGCTTCACAATTGAGATTGCATGCTTATCTTTCACTTCAAGAAGTCCTTGATGCCGCTATTCAAGCCGAGCGATGACTTGATAAAGAAAAGTCCAACCGTTACAAGAGCAACACTTCTACTTCCATGAACAAGCCAAAGGATTGGAAAAATCCTACTCCGAATGCAAGATTCACAAATGCAAGTGGCCCTAGTGGAGCAAGTGCTAGCAAAGATGTGAAGAAGCCGTTTGAGAAGTACACACCCAATGTTGGAGGTAATTCTAAAACCCAATTGAATACTCCTACTTCTTCTTCCATTCAATGTCACAAATGCAAGGGGTATGGACACTTTGCTAAGGAGTGTCCTACGAAAAGGACCATGGTTGTTGTTGGAGAAAATGCTTATGAACAAGAGAGTGAACCGGAGGAAGATGAGGGAGTAGAGGGAGATGAGGGAGTAGAGGATGATGATCATGATGATGCGGTGGAGGATGACGAGCCTCATACTTTCTTAGTTGTGAGGAGGAGTTTAGGAGCTATGATAATGGAGGATGGAGAAACCTTACAAAGGGAAAACCTTTTTCATGCTAGATGCCGAGTCACGGGTGTTGTATGCTCTATGATCATTTACTCCAGGAGTTGTGCTAATGTTGTGAGTCAATCACTAATTATCGCCTACAATGGCTTAGTGAATGTGTGGAGCTAAAGGTGGTGAAGCAAGCATTGATCAAGTTCAAAGTGGGTAATTATGTGGATGAACACTTGTTCGATGTGGTGCCTATGCAAGCATGCCATCTTCTCTTTGGAAGGCCTTGGAAATTGGATCGACAAGCGGTTCATGATGATCGTGTCAACACTTACACGATCAAGCATGAAGGAAGGAAATTTGTGTTGAAGCCCTTAACTCCCAAACAAGTGAGTGATGGCTACAAGCGGATGAGGGAGTTGAAGGAGGCGGCAAAGGCTAAGTCTATTGTTGAGACTAGCCCCTTGTCCAAAAGTATGGTGGCAATCCCACCTTCTTCTACCGGTGGCATATGTGCCATGATGCAACCGGGCAAGGTCCTAAGAGGAAATGATGGCACCAAGTTTCTCCTATGCCTAGTGCACAAAGGTATGATCCTTAACTCTAATTGTGATTTTTCATCTAACCCTTTGCCTAGTGTGTTTGAGAATGTCTTGAAGGATTTTGGGGACATGTTCCAGGATGAGATTCCGGATGGATTACCTCCTTTGAGGGGTATTGAACACCAAATCGACTTTGTCCCGGGATCCCAAATCCCAAACAAGCCGGCTTATAGGTGCAATCCGGAGGATACAAGAGAATTGCAAAAGCAAGTTGATGAATTGCTCACTAAAGGCTTGGTGAGGGAGAGCTTTAGTCCTTGTGCCGTACCCATGATCCTTGTTCCCAAAAAGGACGGCACTTGGAGGATGTGTGTTGATTGTCGGGCCGTGAACAAAATAACGGTAAAGTACCGTCATCCCATTCCCCGACTTGATGATATGTTAGATGAATTAAGTGGTTCATGTATGTTTAGCAAAATTGACCTTAGGTCCGGCTACCATCAAATCCGGATGAAACCCGGGGATGAATGGAAAACCGCATTCAAGACCAAGTTTGGTCTCTATGAATGGTTGGTGATGCCCTTTGGGCTCTCCAATGCACCTAGAACTTTCATGAGGCTAATGAACCATGCTCTAAAGTCATTCATCAACAAGTCTGTGGTCGTCTACTTTGACGATATATTGATCTATAGTAAATCAATAGACGACCATGTTGATCACCTTAGGCAAGTGCTTGAAAAGTTGAGAGCCGAAAAGCTCTATGCTAATTTTAAAAAGTGTGCCTTTGGTGTTGAGAAGGTAGTCTTCCTTGGGTTTGTTGTGAGTGCCCAAGGAGTGGAGGTGGATGAGTCTAAGGTAGAGGCCATACGTGATTGGCCTACTCCTACTACCATGACTCAAGTGAGGAGCTTTCATGGTCTTTCTAGCTTTTATAGACGATTTGTGAAAGACTTTAGCTCCATTGCCGCTCCACTCACCGAATTGGTGAAGAAGGACCAACCTTTTGTTTGGGGAGAGCCTCAAGAGAAGGCCTTCCAAGAGTTGAAAAGTAGGTTGAGTACCGCCCCTCTATTGCAATTGCCCGACTTTCGAAAGGAATTTGAGGTTGAATGTGATGCCTCGGGGGTGGGAATTGGTGGTGTTTTAATGCAAGATAGCACACCCATCGCCTACTTTAGTGAGAAATTGAAAGGGGCCTCCTTGAACTATTCTACGTATGACAAGGAGTTGTATGCCCTTGTGAGAGCCCTTGCCCATTGGCAACACTACCTTTGACCTCGAGAATTCGTAATCAAGAGTGACCATGAGTCACTCAAGCATCTAAGAGGTCAAGAGAAGCTCAATAAGAGACATGCCAAGTGGGTTGAATTCATTGAGTCTTTTCCCTATGTGATCCAATACAAGAAAGGGAAAGACAATGTTGTGGCGGATGCGCTTTCTAGAAAGTTCGCTCTAGCCACCACTCTCACCTCTAAGCTCATGGGATTTGAGAGCATTAAATTGATGTATGCTCACGATCCAAAGCTAAAGAGTGTCCATGACGCTTTAGAGAAAGGGGAGAGAGTAGAGAAATACCAATGGGTTAATGGATATATCTTCAAAAATGGTAGAGTGTGGATACCCGAGTCCTCTTGGAGGGAGTTGCTTGTGCACGAGGCACATTGTGGGGGACTCATGGGTCATTTTGGTACAAGAAAGACTTTGGCTATTCTTAAAGAACAATTTCATTGGCCAAAGATGGGGGTGCAAGTTGAAAAGTTTTGCAACAATTGCCTTGAGTACAAGCGTGCTAAATCTAAAGCCCACCCCCATGGGTTGTATACCCCTCTTCCCGTACCTACTAGTCTGTGGTTGGATATCTCAATGGACTTTGTTATGGGATTACCAAGGACTAGGGGGGCCATGATAGCATTTATGTTGTTGTGGATAGGTTCTCCAAAATGGCTCACTTCATTCCATGCAAGAAATGTGATGATGCACAACATGTTGCTACTTTGTTTATTGATAATGTTTTGAAGTTGCATGGTGTGCCTCAAACGATAGTGAGTGATAGGGACACTAAGTTCCTAAGCCATTTTTGGAGGTGTTTATGGGGTGCTTTAGGCACCAAGCTCTTGTTCTCCACGTCCCACCACCCACAAACGGATGGGCAAACCGAGGTGGTAAACCGAACTTTGGGTGCTCTTCTTAGAGCCATGACCCGAGGTAAGGCCGGGACTTGGATTGATCGTTTGCCTCTTATGGAGTTTGCCTACAATCGTACATTGCATAGCATGATTGGCATGACTCCCTTTGAGTGTGTCTATGGTTTTAACCCCTTGATTCCCCTTGATCTAACCCCTTTGCCAAGGGAAGTGGTTGTTAATTTTGAAGGTAAAGCTAGAGCTAAGGCTTTGATGGAGCTACATGCTAAGGCGAAGAAGAATTTGGAGGAAGCTTATGCAAAGGTAGCCTCCAAGAAAAACAAGGGACGCAAGAAGGTGGAACTCAAGAAGGGTGACTATGTGTGGGTGCACTTCCGGAAAGAAAGGTTTCCAAACCTTAGGAAAGGGAAGTTGACACCCTGTGGAGATGGCCCATTCCAAGTGCTTTCCAAGATAAACAACAATGCCTATGTGGTCGACTTGCCAAGTGAGTATCAAGTTTCTAATACATTTAATGTTTGTGACTTGGTTCCTTTGAATGTAGGTGATGAAGAGGTCGTGAATGATGATGAAGAGGTCGTGATTGATGCTTCAATTTCGAGGACGAAATCCTCTCAAGAAGGGGAGGATGATAAGACCCAAACCCCCACAAGACCCTTCACACGGAGCCAAGCTAAGGAGATCCAAGGAGTACACCTACACTTGGTGAGGAAGGGCCTAGAAGAAGGAAGCGATTGGAAGCCGTTCCAAGTGCTCAAAGTGCAAGGGGAGCAGCCCAGTCATCCAGGCGCTCCGCCTAATGGTGCCTAGGCCTGGGCGCTCCGCCCCAACTCTGGGCGCCCCGCCTAGGCCACCCCACTGTTGATTTTCATGGGCGCTCCGCCCCAACCCCGGGCGCTCTGCCCAAAACGCTGAAGAACGGGATTCTAGCTAGTGTTTTGTCTATTTTGACCCTACGTGGTCTTTTACTCCTAAGCCTAAGTGTGGGTATTTTAGACCTTTCAATAGGTGCCTAAAAACACCTATAAATAGCTAGATAGTTAGATTATTTCATTAGCTTACCTTGATGATTAAAAATACACTTTGTATTGAAGAGTTGAACTCTTATTGAATGAAATCTTGAATGGGACTTGTTCTTCCTCTAGCGGATCTAGATGAATTCCAATCCCCCCGACCATTCTACTTGCGTGCTCACGTTAGCTCGAGGGTAGTTGCCTAGCTTAGGTGTTCTTGACCTTCTCTCGGGGTGTAACGGAACGGGTTCTCCGTTGCTACTTGAGATTTGTGATCGAGATACGTCTCGTTCCTATCTTTTTATTTTTTCCGCGTTTGATTCTTATCAGTGGTGGGTGGTTCTGATACCATTGATACAACCTTGGGAGAACCACACCCTAAGAGCTAGCTATTAAAGTGGGAGAGCCCAAGGCTATATAAGCCCCACATCAACCCCTCATTTGACCGATGCGGGACTCAAGTCCCATACCTTGTAATGGCATATAACAAAAACATATGCCTCCTCAGGCTTGCTTAAAGAGGACATCCCTGTCAACTCTATCAACAGTTATTACTTAAAAGAAACGTATTTCTAACAATTGACAAACATTATATCGGGTGAGCTCAGGGTCGGCCCTCCCCCAAGACAGGTAAAGCCACCGCTTTAGGCCCGAAATTGTGGGAGCCTTATTTTTATTGCACATAATAGGTACTACCTCCATTTTTTAATAAGTGGTCATTATTTTCTTTTTATTTTTGTCAAAATAAGTGTCACTTTAAGAAATTAATGCAAATTTAATTATTCTTTTCTGATCTTATCCATGCAATTAAACATGTAAGAAATGATAAAGTTTGGTATTCGAGATTATTAAATTAGGACAATGTGATAAAATATACATACTCCATCAGTTTCAAGTTATACTAACTTGTTTGACATGACGTAATATTTAATAAAAAAATAAAGACTTTTGAAACTTGTGGTCTAAACTAAGCCATTGGTATTTGTGTGAATATAAATCAGTTCCTTAAAGGAACACCAGTAAATTTGGGGTTAAGTTGTTTCCAAATTTAGAAATAGGATATTCTTTTTGTATCAGACTAAAAATAAAATAGGACACTTTTCTTGATGGACTTGAAAAAAAAGTAAAACGAACACTTATAATGGGACTGAGGTAGTATGTAAGTTAAAAAAGACTGTCATCTGATGTGGAAAAGTAGGATACGTGGGAAATTCCATAAAATTGATCAACTCTTATCTAAGAATCTAATATCACAATGTCTCAACAGAGATTAAATTGATTGGCTATATTATCAATTGTGAAAGATTTATTAGAAGAAATTGATTATAAAAAGTTATTAAAACTTTGCATCTCAAAAAGCTAAAAAAAAGAAGAAGATAGACTTTAAATTTATATATTTATTTTATTTAAAAAAATAAAATGAAGGTTTCTCATTGAAATTTGGCTTTAGACCACAAAATTCGTCAGGCCGCCCCTGGATTAGCTCATTCCCTTTCTGCAGGGGTTCTAGAAAAGACCTAATTGTATTGTACTGGGTATTTGAATTTTAAGAGAAAAGTTGAACTGTGTTCTTCACTTGCATCCACTGCTATCGGCTTGCACGTTTTTATACACACACACGTACACACATACTTACACTGGATATTCTTTAATGTCTAAGCTATTCACGGAACGTGAGAAGCAGATGATTTATCATCCCTAACCAGCTGACTCTAAATCCTGAACCTACCTCTGTTAACAGCTACAACGTCGTTAATACATGTAATAAGTACAACAATAAATAGAACGGTTTCGAATATGGTAACAGTTGATGCATCATTCAGGTCAGAAAAGTAGTTACTGCAGCCCACTAACTGACCAGGGGATGATTTGAGAAACTTTTGATGGGGAATAAAAAGCAGGTAAACTTTCTTGTTGGCTAATACCCTCTAGGCAAAAGGAAAAACCAAGTTGAAGGAGTTAAATTAGCTTACAACTGACTGCTAACCAAACAATGAAATAAATAAAGAACAAGATATAAGTAATTTAAGCCATTCCTTCAGCAAACCTATAACATACTGTAGATTATTTGGAAGCAGTGACAATAAAATGATAAAACTGATTTAAAACATCAAATTAGTTGGAAACATGAATCAAGAATTAAGCTTTTACTGAAGACTCAAGATCAACGACAACAGTATTCCCCATAAGTGGGGTCTGGGGAGAGTCAGGGGCGGCCCAACAAAATATATGGCCTTTGTGGGGGTCTGGGGAGAATCAGGGGCGGCCCAACCAAATATGCGGCGTAAAGCCAAACCTTAAGAAGAGGCCTTAACTTGAACTAAAGCAATAACCTTTTTCTGTATTGTTATTTGATTTTTTTTCTTTTTGTGTTGTAATGGAAGTGTACTCTATAATATATGTATTGATCATTCACTTGAATACGTGATTGTTTGATTTATCTTAGAAGATATCCGGTAATTAACCTTTCTCTCTAAAGCTTCAACAATATTTTTACAAGAACAATTTACAATTAAAGTAATAAGTACTTTAATAAGTTTCTATGATCTAATGATATCAATTTATTACTATTGAGTAGATGTTAAAATAGTTTCATACATTTGGAATATATATAAGTCTACCTTGAATTTGGTTTGATCTACTCTTATATAAAAAATAACCAACTCTAAAAGTTACGACAAAAATATTTACTTTTATTATCTTATTATTATCATAGTGCAATCAAATTATCATATTTCACCCAAGCATACTTATTATTGAATTTTGACTATATCTAACTAAACTCTACCAACTAATAATATCATAATAGAACAAAAAAGTTGGGGCCCTTTATTTTGGGGCCTAAAGCAGTGGCTTTAGCTGCCTCCCCTTTAGACTGGCCTTGGAAGAGAGATGTATGTAAACCTTAACCCCACTTTGAGTAAGATAGAGAGGTTGTTTTCGATAAATCCTCGAAGACTCAGTATGTGAAGCTGAAATCCCCGTAACGACCCAATCTCTTTCTTCTTAAGAACGAAGAGGTCCTATAAGGTCAATCCATGGTGTCGTGAAATTCTCCTCATTGCATGTGTGCAAATATCTTGCAAAAATACTGCCCTCTATCTCTAACGCTCGCATCAACCCCCCCTCCCCTCCCCCCCCCTGCCGGGTCCCAAGGTAAAAATGAAGGATAAAAAGATAAGTCAAGGGCAACTATAAAAATCAAGGACTATTATGGCTCCCAGTCCTACTGTAGAAGCTTAAAGACATGATACTTTATAAGATAAAAGAAAGAAAAATGACACCAGAGGTAGAAACTTACAGTACACAACAAATTCTCTTTAACTTTTTAATTATAGAACAACTTAAAAATCAAAGAAAAGCAATTATACTTGATTGACTTGGACGAATTCCATGTTGATATCAAATACAAAACATACCTCGCTCCAGAAGCTATGACCGTCTTATGCACCTTCATGCCGTAGTATGCTTTGCTCCCAAAAGCTGGAAGAAGTGAGGGATAAATATTTAATATTGATCTTGGAAATGCTTGGACCAACTCAGTAGGAATAAGCTTTAAGTAACCAGCTAAAAGAATGAAGTCGGTATTGCAGGTTCTGTAAAATATGGAAGTATAAGATAAGTGGGTAATAAGAAAAAATAAATTCAGTAAAGCAAGGGAGACGACCAAAACATCAACTCAGGGAGCAATGACAATCTACTCATGGGGAGAAAAGGGATAATGCAGACAGATTCAAAGAATGCAAGCACATTAGAGTATTCAAGTCATACTATAGACGCCTGTATACTCCATTTAAATGACTAACAAGTAAGGAAAGCGTGCATATCATAAAGAAGAAAGTACCTAACCAAGGAACGTACACATCATCTGTTAGCTTGAATAAGCTTGGAAGTTTTGACTGATGACGAAAGAACAGATTCAAGAACCTGTTCCTTTGGATCGCTGCAGCTGAATAAATAATTATGCAAAATCAATTAAGCGGAAAAATTAATTATTATCCTATTGTCTAATGTTTATCTTGATAATTATGCAGAGTTGTCCGTGATAAGAAAAGATTGCATAAGATTAGGATAAGGCTTGAAGATAAGCAAGGAGTTCAATTAGGACTCAAATTCTTGGAGGCTTTGGAGTTCTAATTGCTCGAGACTCCTCAGATTTCAAAGCTATAAGAAGAGGAGCATTTCAGCTGTTTAAGTTACGCACAAATACAGAGAAAAAAGAACTATAGCATTGTTGAGTCGAAATTTTATTTGTCTAGTCATTAAGCTACAGGGAACTAAGTGAAGAACCTGTTCCTTAGATTGAGTCTTGTCAAAGTTCAGTCTTAGTTCATCTGTAGTAGGGTATATCAAATTGTACTATTTGCTTTCATAGAAGCTCTGTAAGAGTACGCATCATTCAAGTCTCGTTACTTGGAGGAACTTCACTGATCGTGAAGGGGTCACTATAGGATTAGAGTTAGTCCTAGGTTAGCAAGAGAGAAGTCTTGTAACCGAGTGAGTCTATCAAATATTGAAGTAGAAATACTACTTGAGAGAGTAGATCGTGGTTTTTTGATCCCGAGTTCAAGGGGTTTTTACACGCTAATATTGGGTGTTCATTTACTTACAGTTTTAATTCCACATATAATACAATAAAGGAACACATTTAAGGAACTGGTCCTTAAAACAGTAAAGTGGTGTATCTTGGGAAATATCAATTGGTATCAGAGCAGGTTATCCTTGAAGAGGCTAACACCTTAGGATTAGAATGAGTGCACCACAAGAAAACTCTGAGGGTCAATCCACTGTTAGGCCACCATTGTTAAATGATGTTGCAGGTAAGGAAATCTGGGATGTATTGCAAGTTGCTCATGAAGGAACCAATCAAGTTAAAAGATCTAGAGGTACACTTCTCCTTGCTGAATATGAAAATTTTAAAATGAGAGAAGGAGAAACAATTTCTAAAATGTACACTAGGTTTAATGTTATTACAATTGAACTTATCTCTCTTGGAAGAATCTTAACTACAGAAGATAGGGTTGAAAAGATCTTGACTAGAGTACTTCCAGATTCTTGGAAAATTAAAGCTTGTGCTATCATTGAAAGCAAGGATCTGGCCACCTTATCCTTAGATGAGCTTATAGGTAATTTAAAAACATATGAACTAGGAAAGAAAGTCAGGAACATAGGAGAACCAGTTAAAACTGAACCTAATTAAGCTTTACCTGCTGCTAACAATTTTGTTGATGATGAGAGGAACTGGTCCTTATAGCCAGAAGTGTCCAGAGATTCCTGAATAAGAAAAAGGAATCTAGTAGACAAGGTAGATATTCTGACATGAAACAAGGAAGAGAATGCTTCAAATGTGGAAGCACGGAGCACTACATTAGCAAATGCCCAGTCATGGAAGAAGAATGGAGAAAGAAGTATGTTGAAAAGAGAAGGAAGGCTAAGGAACAGTTCCGAAAGAAGAATGGAACTCCCAAAACAATGGTTGCTGGCTGGCAAAATAGTGAAGATGAGCAGTCTGATGATGATCTGGATGATGAGCTGGCTCTAATTTCTCTTGAAGATTCAGATGATGAAGAAGATGCCGAGGTATTTGTTTCTAAACTAAAAAGGGATGTGAAAAATATACCTAGAGAGAAATTAGTAAAAGTGTTTCACACTGTGCTAAATGAATTTAAATCTCTAAGAGATAGTAAAGATCAACTGAATGATAAAATTGAGAGTTTAGAAACTGAATACAAAAAGGTTGTAATAAAAAATGACATTCTGAAAAGGAAAACAACATGCTAAAGGAACAGGTCCTTACACTTGAATCAACTGTTCATGTATTGCAAAATGAAAATTTAGAAACTGATACAGTTGGTAAAGGTAAGGGCAGTGCAAATTCTCACCAGCTTATTGCTGAAGAGAAATTGAAAGTGACAGTTGATGAACTGTACAAAAAAAATGAAAAGATAAGAACTTTGGAAGAGGACTTAATCAAAATCAAAGATAAACTGAAAAAAACTATTAAATGGAACAAGTCTTCTGAAGCATTAGAATGGTTACATGAAAATCGTAGTAGTAATAGAAAGGGTATTGGGTTTATGAAATCTCAGTCATTGCCCAAATGGGATCCAAATAGTAAGTATGAAACTTTTCCTGAAAATTGGTTATGCACACACTGTGGAAACACTGGTCACTTGAAAAGAAAATGTCAATCTTTTGAAAAAGCTACACAAAGGAACAGGTCTTATAAATATGTCCAAAAATATGTGGCTAAGAAAAGTATTCACAGAAAGCATTGCCATTCTGGGCTAGGAGAGATTTAATTCACCCTTTTGTTAAAGGAAAGGGACCCAAACTATTTTGGGTTCCTAAAATTAACCCGTAGTTTTCTTTTTGCAGGCTGGAGTGAAAGTGAGGAGCCACAAAATGATACATGAACAATGGTTGCTCAAAGCACATGACAGGACACAAGGAACTGTTCCATTCACTCTCAGCTTTTCAAGAAGGAACTGTTTCCTTCGGTAATGGTAAGAAAGGGAAAATAATGGGCATTGGAAAGGTAGGTAGGTGTGATTCATACAACATAGATAATGTGTTTCCAGTAGATGGCTTGAAGCATTGCTTATTGAGTATATCGCAATTGTGTGATAAAGGTAATAATGCTAATTTTTCTTTACTGGTTGCACTGTGACTAATCAAACTTCTGGAGAGATTATTTTGCAGGGAAATAGGCATGGAAATATCTACAAAGTAGATCTTGTGACACTATCTGATAGCAGCATGAGTTGTCTAAGTGTAATGCAAAATGATCCCCTCCTATGGCACAAAAGACTTGGTCTTGCTATTTTTTCGCAATTAAACAAACTAGTCTCTCAGGACTTGGTGATAGGACTTCCTAACATCAAGTTCAAGGAAGAAAGAGTTTGTAGTGCTTGTGCTAGGGGGAAGCAGGTAAAGTCAGTACTACCAAACCTTTGGAACTGGTCCATATGGACCTTTGTGGACAAATTAGAACAATGAGTCATGGAGGTAAGAAATATGTTATGGTACTGGTTGATGATTATTCTAGATTTACTGGGACTCTTTTTCTTGCATCTAAGAAAGAAGCATTTAATGCATTTTCAATATTTGCTAAGAAATTTCAGAAAATACTAGATAGTCATATTGTTGCTATAAGGTCAAATCATGGTGCTGAGTTTGAGAATCAAATGTTCTTTAACTTTTGCAATGAAAATGGTATTGATCATAACTTCTCTTCACCTAGAACTCCACAACAAAATGGAGTAGTTGAAAAGAAAAATAGGATCTTAGAAGAAATGGCTAGGACTATGATACTGTCTGGGAATCTTCCACAAAGTTTTTGGGCTGAGGCTATTAACACTGCATGCTACACAATCAATAGGTGTATGACAAGGCTATTAGAGAAAAGACACCATATGAGTCACTTAAAGAAAGAAAACCAAATATTTCACACCTTAGAGCCTTTGGTTGTAAATGCTTTATACACAACAATGGAAAGGATGCCTTAGGAAAATTTTATCCTAGAAGTGATGAGGGAATCTTTGTTGGTTATTCTTCAAACAGTAAATCCTATAGAGTCTTTAACAAGAAAACATCAAAGATTGAAGAAAGCATGCATGTTAAGTTTGATGAATCTGACAATTTGTCTCAAGAACAGGTACAAGAAGATGAAGAAATTGGAATGCTGAGGCATGGTGAACCTGGTCCTCAAAAATTGCAGGCATTGGATGGGAATGTTTTGAGAAGTGAATTGCAAGGAACTGTTCCTCAGGATAGAACTGAGGAAAGTAGCACAACAACAGGGGGAACAAATGATGGATCCATCTCTCAAACCTGTACTGCTACTACATCAGTAACTGTTCCTCAGCTAGGAACTTCTGAAGATGGTCTGATACTCATGCCTTACAAGTATCAAGGTTCACATCTTGTAGATTAGATAATCTCAGACGAGGCAGCTGGAATTCAGACTAGATCAGCAGTCAAGAGTCAAAATTTGAGGAGTTGAATCAATTCAAAGAAGTCAAGTTTGGCATCTGGAACCCAAACCAAGGAACAGGTCCATCATAGGAACAAAATTGGTTTTCAGGAACAAACTTGATGAAGATGGTATGGACTCAAGCAGGCACCAAGAGCATGGTATGAACGTCTATCAAAATTCTTACTTCAGCATGGGTATAAAAGAGGTAAAATTGATAGCACACTATTTTTGAAAAAAAGGTAAACATCACTTAATTATTCAAATTTATGTAGATGATATAATTTTTTGTGTTACTTGTGAAAATCTGAGTAAGGAATTTGCAAACTTAATGGGGAATGAGTTTGAGATGAGCATGATGGGTGAACTCAATTTATTTTTGGGTTCACAAATCAAGCAAACCTCAACTAGAACTATGATCCATCAACAAAAATATGTTAAAGGAACTACATAAAAGGTTTGACATAGATAAAGCTAAGGAAATTGATGCACCGATTCCCACTGCTACTAAATTAGATCTTAATGAACATGGCAATTCAGTTGATCAAAAAATGTATAGAGGCATGATTGGTCCTTACTTTACCTAACTGCTAGTAGACCTGATATTGTATTTAGTGTTGGTTTATGTGCTAGGTTTCAGTCAGATCCTAAGGAATCTCATTTGAAAGCTGTTAAAAGAATATTGAGATATCTGAAAGGAACAGGTTCCTTGGGACTTTGGTATCCAAAAGGTGGTAGTTTTAATCTTGTTGGATATACTGATGCTGACTATGCAGGTTTCCTTGTTGATAGAAAAAGTACATCAGGAATGGCACATTTTCTTGGTGAGTGTTTGATTTCATGGGGAACCAAGCAACAAAATTCAGTGGCACTTTCCACTGCAGAGGCTGAGTATGTGGCAGCTGCCTCATGTTGTTCACAATTGTTGTGGATCAAACAACAATTACAAGATTTTGGTGTTGATATAGGAACTGTTCCTATCTATTGTGATAACACTAGTGCAATTAACATGACAAAGAATCATGTGCATCACAAGAGAACTAAACACATTGACATAAGACACCATTTCTTGAGGGATAATTATGAGAAGGGTTTGATAACTACAGCCTTTTGTCCTATTGATAAAGAAATTGCTGATATTTTCACAAAGGCTTTAGGTAGAGATCATTTTAAAAGGAACAGGTTAGAATTAGGGATGATTAAATTCGCCTAAGTCTACTCAGCTTTACTTCAAAAATTGGCTAGAAAATTTGGCTTAAAAATGAATTCTATTAAAGTCAATTTGAAGTTTTTAGCTCAGTTCTATACTTAATTGTATACTCTATGCCATGATTTCTACTTAAGTTTACTAAATTTTAATAACGTTGCCCTTATGTTCTTAGAATTTCAGATTATGCAATTTGATTGAAATTGGGTATGGGAACTGTTCCCTGTCATATTCTCAGGTATGTTGTTACACCCCATATGTCTAAAGTGACGTATATCATTCTAATGATATGTTAAGAATAATTTAAGTGAGTTTAAAGTCATAATATGACCATATATAATGTTTAAATGTTGAATATAAAGTTTGGGAAAAATTGGATTTAAGTTACGGAAAAACCGACTAAGGAATTGCCTTGTAACAAAGCTTTTTCAACAATTAATTTTGTATGTTATATGAGGTCTTTTGGGGACATATCATATACCAAATTGAAGGTCTTGGAGTTTAGTTTCAAACAATTTTGACGGTTTCTTTATACAATGTCTGGATAAAAAGATATGAGCATCAGAAGTCAGACCAGAAAAAGGAACATAAACGCAAAAGAGGGCTAGAAATGAAATATTTTTATTATAAAAGAGAAATCTCTCTCTCTCTCTCGACATTTCCAGTAAAACCATGACATAAACAGAGCTTTTTCAGTTTGAATCCATTTTTTTATGATTTTGAAGATACAACATAAATCTTAACTCGAAACTGAAGACAAGATTCCGTCAAAACGCTCTACGCGATTAAAGTAACGTTATGCTACCTTCAATTTCGTCTATAGCTTGAGTTTTAGAATTACTTCATGGCTAAGTAAAGTACCTAAATTTTGTATTATAGCTTGTTTAAGCTTTAGAAGGTGTTGAATTCAAGGAAAACAAGGTTTAGAAGCAAGAAACATCAAAGGTATGTAAGGCTAAACCTTTCTTTTGGCAAGGCATGTATCTTTTAGATTTTGAAGCTTTTATTAGTTCTAAACTTAGTTTTTCTTGTGAGAAACTTGTATGGTATTAAGGAAACCTTGTATATACTTAATTTGGTACTAAAATCCAAGGTGAAAGACATCCGAATCAGAAAGACAAAACGTTTCAAAATCTGAAAAATCATTTTGAACTTTTGACAGCTGTTAGTATATTGATCATAACTGCTTATACAAAATTGATATTAAGATGATTTAAGAATCTCCAAAATCCTAAGACATATATCTACAACTTTCATGAAGACCATGAGGTCTATAACTTTTATCTGCACCCTCAAAACTATGATACAACACAGGACGCTGGTACTGTCTAGAAATTATGTACATCCATGGAATTGTTACGCCACTCTCATCTTGTTATCCAGTTAATTTGTTTATGTTATCAGTTTATCCGGGTATCCATTCCCGTGTATAGTATAGTGCTGGTTCTGTTTTTGCGTATTATCCGGTTTCAGTGGAAACTCTGCCGAAATTTTTATAAAAATCAAAGAGTTAGACAAATTCTAAGTTTCAGGTTGTGTCTACATTTCCATCCAGAGTTTTCTTATCATTCCTTTGAGTCCATATATATTGTTGCCACATGTGTTATGCCTCATACATGCTTATGCTTATATTGTGATCATGTTATGTGTGATTTGGAGTCCCCCATAGAGGCTGGACATTGGACACACAATCCGGTCGCGTGTGATACTACTCGTCTGGGGGATACAGCCCCTCTGGTTTAGGCGGGAGTTGAAACACCTAGTGTGACCGGGTGTCATTCACACACTCTGACCAGAGAGACTAGATATTACTGGCTGGGGGGGGATATAGCCCATAACACCCACCAGGTTTGTTATATATGCGTATATAGCCACAGTATGTACTGCATGATTATACATGAGGCTAGTTCCGATTTTCAGTTACCTGATTTGGGGGGATACAGCCCATAACGCCAGACAGGTACTAGTTCATATGTTCAGTTACCTGATTTGGGGGGATATAGCCCATAACACCAGACAGGTACCAGTTCAGATAACAGTTCAGTTTTAGCTCGGTACCAGTTATCAGTTCTCAGTTATCAGCCACCAGTTCTTAGCGTCAGTATCAGTTGACAGTTATCAGCTCCAGTTTCTAGTAACCAGCTATCAGTCATATTACAGTTATTTATCAGTATAGTTCAGCTCAGTCTTCAGTTCCAGATTCAGCTAGACTTCAGTTTATATTCAGATCATGTTTAGTACGTTCTTCAGATTTCCAGCTATATTGCTATGCTCCAGCTCATATTTACATATTTATGTTCCAGCCTTACAGTTTCATTCAGCTATGATATATTATATGCTCATGCCTTACATACTTGGTACATATCGTACTCACGCCCTTTTCTGGGGCACTGCGTTTCATGCCGCGCAGGTGCAGATAGATCAACGCTTGGACCATGTTAGTAGGCCATCTATCAGCTATTGGAGTCACTCCACTTACTCCCGGAGTTACTTATCTTTTGGTATGTGTACAGTCAGCCAGCTTGGGTATGGCGGGGCCTTATCTCGTCCTTTGTATATTCAGTTCATCACTCTTAGAGGCCTGTAGATATGTCCCTGTGTGGTGCAGTCAGTATGTTCTGTATGTCAGCTTATGTTAGCCTTGTCAGCTATTTGCATTGCATACTCCTTATCAGCTAGGTTTATGCTTATTCTGTTTATCAGTTATAATGGTTAGCATATTATCAGTAGGATTAGTGATGATCGACACTTAGTGTTGGTCATCCGTCGCGGCCCTAAGTTGGGTCGTGACAAAAGTGGTATCAGAGCAGTTCAGTCCTAGGGTGTCTACAGGCCGTGTCTAGTAGAGTCTTGTTTAGGAGTATGTTGCGCGTCATACTTTTGAACAGGAGGCTACAAGGCACTTCAGGACAGTTGTCTTTCTTTCTTCTCTAGATCGTGCGATAGAGCCAAGATTATAGAATTCAGCCCTCTAAGAATAGTGTTTTCAGCTAAGCGATGCCGCCGAAGAATCTAACAGCTGCCTAGATGGGCAAGGCTATTGCCGGCCAGGGTACTAGTAGAGTGCCACCTGAGGTGGATGAGAGTGAGGAGTTCAGACCTGAGGCTCCATCTGAGGCCTCACAGATCCTATCAGTTCAGGGTGATATTAGAGGTGCTGCAGCTACTATACCTCAACCTTCTTAGCCTGATAGTCAGGGGTAGGAAATGAGGGATGCCATCAGATTATCGACCAGTGTTGTAGTTGCTTAGACTAGACAACACAGTGCAGATGCCCAGGGAGATGTTTGATCCAGGATCAATGATTTTATCAGGCTAGAGCCTACAGTCTTTACCGGATTCCGTACAGGAGAGGACCCTCAGGATTTTCTATTGAGGATAGCCAGAGTGTTGAGGGTTATGCACGTGTCAGATACAGAGTGAGTAGAGTTGGCTGCATTCAGATTGCATAACCTAGCAGCAGGGTGATATCAGACATGGGAGCTATCTAGACGGCCTGATGCTACTCCCACGACTTGGAAGGAATTCTCAGATACCTTTCTTTATCAGTATATGCCTATAGAGACATAGGGAGCCCGTGCTAATAAGTTCCTGACCTTGAGACAGGGAATTTTGAGTGTAGAAGAGTATAATAATTGCTTTAATTCTTTAGCATGGTTTGCCCCTAGTGTGGTAGCAAGCATGGAGGATAGAATTCACAGGTATGTAGTGGGACTTGGTCCACACCTGGTGAACGAGTGTATGAAGGTTGCTATGCAGTCAGGTATGAACATATCATGCATTCAGGCATTTGCTTTATCAGTTGAGGAGAGGAAGTAGAAATAGAGAGCCGACAAGGATAGAGGATTACACAAGAGGGGCAGATTGTCTTGTTCATTTAGAGAGACATCCGGAGCGAGTAGGTAGCAGAGTGTTACACAGCCACCAGCTAGCATACTTCAAGAGTCCCGTGGCCTGAGATCTGATAGACTTCATCAGTCCAGATCTAGTCACACATCACTGACTTCAAGATTTAAGCATCGTGGTACTTCGATACCGGCCAGTCAGACATATCCCAGATGTTCAGATTGTGGTAAACGCCACTTAGGTCCATGTCAGTTAGGAGTTGATACTTGTTATATTTGTCGCAAGGCAGACCATTTCATGAGAGATTTCCCGACTAGGGGTGGTAGTGCTGCAGCCCAGCCAGCTTGATCAGCAGTTGCCTCCTTAGCACCAGCACGCCATCAGGGGCATGTTCTTCAGGATGGCACCTGCATAACAGAAAAAACTCAAAGAGAAACTGAAGGATTTGTTAGATAAAAGCCTCATCAAACCTAGCAATTCCCTGTGGGGAGCCCCGCTATTATTTGTGAATATGAAAGATGGCTCTCTACGCATGTGCATAGATTACAGACAACTAAATAACGTTACAATCAAGAATAAATACCCTCTGCCCAGGATTGATGTCCTGTTCGACCAGCTCCAGGGTGCCAACTGCTTCTCGAAGATAGATTTGCGATCAGGCTATTATCAGGTTAGAGTCAGAGAATATGATACACCTAAGACTGCACTCAGGATTAGGTATGGCCATTATGAGTTTTTAGTGATGTCGTTTGGACTCACTAATGCCCCTGCAATATTTATAGATCTGATGAACAGCGTATTCAAGCTTTATCAAGATTTATTTGTGATTATATTTTTTTTGATGATATTCTCATCTATTCAAAGTCTGAATCAGAGCATGCGGAGCACCTACGCACAGTATTGGGTACTCATCGGGACCAACAATTATATGCTAAGTTCTCAAAGTGTAAATTCCAGATAGATTCAGTGGCATTTCTCGGCCACAAAGTTTCAGCAGAAAGAATTAAAGTAGATGACCAGAAGATCGAGGCTGTGAAGAATTGGCCCATGCCTACGACGCCAACTGAAGTACGTAATTTTCTGGGTTTGGCAGGTTATTACAGAAAGTTTATAGAGGGTTTTTCCTCCATTGCAGCTCCACTGACCAAATTGACAAAGAAATTAGCTAAATTTGAGTGGTCAGACTCTTGTGAGCACAACTTCTAAGAACTAAAGAACAGGTTGATAACAGCTCCAGTACTTACACATCCAGAGGGATCTGAGGGTTATGTCATTTACTATGATGCTTCTCGAATTGGTCTTGGTTGTGTTTGATCCAGCACGGAAGAGTAATTGCTTATGCTTCTAGGCAGCAGAAAAAGCACGATCAGAACTACCTCACCCATGATCTTGAGCTTTCAGCAGTCATTCATAAATTGAAGATTTGGAGACATTATTTTTACGGTGTTCATGTTGATATTTATACATACTACAAGAGCCTCCAGTACATATTTAAGTAAAAGAAGCTAAACCTGCGACAAAGGCGATGGCTAGAGTTGCTGAAGGACTATGACATGGACATTATTTATCATCCGGGTAAAGCGAACGTTGTTGCTGATTCCCTTAGTCGCAAGCCTATGGGTAGTCTATCTTATTTACAACCAGAGAAAATAAAGTTAGCTCATACACTCCACCAGTTGGCTAGCATGGATGTCAGATTAATAGATTCAGAGGACGCAAGAGTTACAGTTCAGAACGTAATCACTACTTGCCTAGTGACATAAGTAAAGCAGCGCCAGTATGAGGATCCAGTTCTAGTTCAATACAGGCAGATAGCCAAAAGAAAACCAAAATTATTATATAGGTTACTAGTGACGGGGTTCTTATATATAAAGATAGACTTTGTGTTCCTGATGTTGCAGATTTATGTGGACAGATTATGACAGATGCACATTATTACAGATACACTGTTCATCCTAATTCGACTAAGATTTACCATGATCTTAAGCAGATTTATTGTTGAGACGAAATGAAGCGTGACATAGCAGAATTTGTGGCTCAGTGTGCTAACTGCCAGCAGGTTAAAGTCGAGCAAAAAAAAAAAAAAAACCTAGTGGCTTGTTATAGGAAGTCGAGATTCCATCATAGAAATGGGAAGCAGTGAATATGGACTTCATTACAGGCTTTCCCCGTATGCGGAGCAGATATGACTCTATTTGGGTTATAGTTGACAGGCTTACTAAATGAGCTCATTTCTTTCCTGTTAGAACTACATATACAGCAGAGGATTATGCCAGACTTTATATCAGAGAGATAGTGCGCCTACATGGTATTCCAGTATTTATTATTTCAGACGGGGGCGCACCAGTTTACAGCTAATTTTTATAGATCGTTCCAGACAGGTTTAGGGACACAGGTGTATCTGAGTACAGTATTTCATCCATAGACAGACATACAGGCTGAGCGGACCATTCAGACATTAGAAAATATGCTTAGAGCTTACGTGTTAGATTTTCGAGGAAGCTGGAGTGATCACCTACTGTTGATAGGGTTTGCATATAATAATAGCTATTATTCTAGCATACAGATGGTGCCATATGAAGCTTTGTATGGGCACAAATGCAGGTTTTCTATATGATGGTTAGAGGTTGGCGAGTCTCAATTGATAGGTCCAGACTTAATCCAACAAGTAATTGATAAAGTCAAGTTGATCAGGGAAAGATTATTAGCAGTGCAGAGCAGACAGAAGTCCTATGCAGATAATCGACGTTGAGATTTAGAATTTCATATTGGCGAGTAGGTATTCCTGAAAGTATCACCTATGAAAGGCGTTATGAGATTTGGGAAGAAGGTAAAGCTGAGCCCTAGATTTATTAGTCCATATCAGATTATCAGGCGAGTTGGGCGTGTAGCCTACGAGTTAGACCTTCAAGCAGACCTTTAGGAGGTACATCCAGTATTTTATGTTTCCATGCTCAGAAAATGTGTCAGAGATCCTTCTAGAGTTGTACCAGTAGAGGATGTATAGATCAATGAGCAGTTGACTAATAAGGAGGTGCAATTTAAAGAGGCAGATTCGTCGACTAAGGACGAAAGACATTCCTTTAGTTAAGATGCTATATCAAAGCAATAATATAGAAGAAATAACTTGGGAAGCTGAAAATGACATGATAGCCAAATATACACATCTCTTCATTACTTCAAGTATGTAACAGATCATTGTTTAATGCTTCTACATACTTCATTTAACATTCGAGGACGAATGTTCCTAACGGGGTATATTGTTACACCTCGTATGTCTTAAGTGACGTATATCATTCTAATGATATGTTAAGAATGATTTAAGTGAGTTTAAAGTTATAATATGACCATATATAATGTTTAAATGTTGAATATAAAGTTTGGGAAAAATTGGATTTAAGTTACGGAAAAACCGACTAAGGAATTGCCTTGTAACGAAGGTTTTTCAACAATTAATTTTGTATGTTATATGAGGTCTTTTGGGGACATATCATATACCAAATTGAAGGTCTTGGAGTTTAGTTTCAAACACTTTTGACGGTTTGTTTATACAATGTCTGGATAAAAAGATATGAGCATCAGAAGTCAGACCAGAAAAAGGGACATAAGCGCAAAAGAGGGCTAGAAATGAAATATTTTTATTATAAAAGAGAAATCTCTCTCTCTCTCTCGACATTTCCAGTAAAACCATGACATAAACAGAGCTTTTTCAGTTTGAATCCATTTTTTTATGATTTTGAAGATACAACATCAATCTTAACTCGAAACTGAAGACAGGATTCCGTCAAAACGCTCTACGCGATTAAGGTAACGTTATGCTACCTTCAATTTCGTCTATAGCTTGAGTTTTAGAATTACTTCATGGCTAAGTAAAGTACCTAAATATTGTATTATAGCTTGTTTAAGCTTTAGAAGGTGTTGAATTCAAGGAAAACAAGGTTTAGAAGCAAGAAACATCAAAGGTATGTAAGGCTAAACCTTTCTTTTGGCAAGGCATGTATCTTTTAGATTTTGAAGCTTTTATTAGTTCTAAACTTAGTTTTTCTTGTGAGAAACCTGTATGGTATTAAGGAAACCTTGTATATACTTAAGTTGGTACTAAAATCCAAGGTGAAAGACATCTGAATCAGAAAGACAAAACGTTTCAAAATCTGAAAAATCATTTTGAACTTTTGACAGCTGTTAGTATATTGATCATAACTGCTTATACAAAATTTATATTAAGATGATTTAAGAATCTCCAAAATCCTAAGACATATATCTACAACTTTCATGAAGACCATGAGGTCTATAACTTTTATCTGCACCCTCAAAACTATGATACAATACAGGACGCTGGTACTGTCTAGAAATTATGTACATCCATGGAATTGTTACGCCACTCTCATCTTGTTATCCAGTTAATTTGTTTATGTTATCAGTTTATCCGGGTATCCATTCCCGTGTATAGTATAGTGCTGGTTCTGTTTTTGCGTATTATCCAGTTTCAGTGGAAACTCTGCCGAAATTTTTATAAAAATCAAAGAGTTAAACAAATTCTAAGTTTCAGGTTGTGTCTACATTTCCATCCAGAGTTTTCTTATCATTCCTTTGAGTCCATATATATTGTTGCCACATGTGTTATGCCTCATACATGCTTATGCTTATATTGTGATCATGTTATGTGTGATTTGGAGTCCCCCATAGAGGCTGGACATTGGACACACAGTCCGGTCGCGTGTGATACTACCCGTCTGGGGATACAGCCCCTCTGGTTCAGGCGGGAGTTGAAACACCTAGTGTGACCGGGTGTCATTCACACACTCTGAACAGAGAGACTAGATATTACTGGCTGGGGGGGATATAGCCCATAACACCCACCAGGTTTGTTATATATGCGTATATAGCCACAGTATGCACTGCATGATTATACATGAGGCTAGTTCCGGTTTTCAGTTACCTGATTTGGGGGGATACAGCCCATAACGCCAGACAGGTACTAGTTCATATGTTCAGTTACCTGATTTGGGGGGATATAGCCCATAACACCAGACAGGTACCAGTTCAGATAATAGTTCAGTTTTAGCTCGGTACCAGTTATCAGTTCTCAGTTATCAGCCACCAGTCCTTAGCGTCAGTATTAGTTGACAGTTATCAGCTCCAGTTTCTAGTAACCAGCTATCAGTCATATTACAGTTATTTATCAGTATAGTTCAGCTCAGTCTTCAGTTCCAGATTCTGCTAGACTTTAGTTTATATTCAGATCATGCTTAGTACGTTCTTCAGATTTCCAGCTATATTGCTATGCTCCAGCTCATATTTACATATTTATATTCCAGCCTTACAGTTTCATTTAGCTATGATATATTATATGCTCATGCCTTACATACTTGGTACATATCGTACTCACGCCCTTTTCTGGGGCGCTGCGTTTCATGCCGCGCAGGTGCAGATAGATCAACGCTTGGACCATGTTAGTAGGCCATCTATCAGCTATTGGAGTCACTCCGCTTACTCCCGGAGTTACTTATCTTTTGGTATGTGTACAGTCAGTCAGCTTGGGTATGGTGGGGCCTTATCTCGTCCTTTGTATATTCAGTTCATCACTCTTAGAGGCCTGTAGATATGTCCCTGTGTGGTGCAGTCAGTATGTTATGTATGTCAGCTTATGTTAGCCTTGTCAGCTATTTGCATTGCATACTCCTTATCAGCTAGGTTTATGCTTATTCTGTTTATCAGTTATAATGGTTAGCATATTATCAGTAGGATTAGTGATGATCGACACTTAGTGTTGGTCATCCGTCGCGGCCCTAAGTTGGGTCGTGACATATGTACTACTATATTATTAAGAAATTATTAGAGTTTGAAGAACACAGGTAAGTAGACGAGTTTAAATCCCACTCAAACTCTATCTCTCTGAAATCAGTCCCATCATAGAACCGTTCCGCACTCCATCTTCCACTTGAACTCTTAATCCTAATGGCTACATTTTCAAACGTTCAAGAAACCTAACCAGTCTGGAACTCTATTTAATCAAGGAAGCTGAAAGGTAATTCATTTTACACTGCATCTCTATCACTATCCTTTACTTCTATATAATCTTTTAAGCTCTAATCTCATATTCTCATTCAAGAAAGAGTGGTTCATTATTTTCTAAATTGAAAAATTGAAATGTCTCTCTCACTTGAAAACACTTCATCCATGCCTACCAATGAACAACCACCAGTTACAAAGCCTACTTCACCCATGCAAATAAATTCACCACCTCCAGAAAATAAAAACCCTCAAAACCCTGACTCTGAAATTTAGGGGAAGGATCAGATCCATCTGTTGCTGAGATACTGGAAAATATGGATGATATATCTAGGGCCATGATCCTGTATGAATTCAAGGTAAACTACGATGAACCTTTATATTTAGTTGATGATAAGGGTGAGGAAGTAGAGGGGCTAGGTGTATTTGTACCAGAAAGTGAGGAGGAAAAGAAAACTATGAAGTGTTTAGAAGCTCCTATGCATAAGTCTTCTGAGTCTCCAGTGGCTGCTTCTAGAGCACCCATGGAGGATGAAGAGGTGGTGGATGTAGTTAAACCAGGGCTTAAAAAGAAAACCCAAGGGGAGAGTTCTACTAAGGGTAAAGGGACTGTTCCTTCCACTAAAGGAAGTGAAAACTGCTACCAAGAAGGAAAGATTTGGGGCTACTACACTGATCAACTGTGACATGACAGTAAATGTTGAGCCTGCTGCTGTTGGAGCTACTATTGTTGGTTCCTCCAAAAGACCTTTGAACAATAAGGTTAGGGTGTTGAGGCAGCATATTGATTTGCAAGCTGCTATGATTAAGAGGTAGGAGGAAGAAAGAGACTTCTGGAAAGCTGAAGCTTCTAAGGCAAAAGAAACAAATGAAACGATTCTTCAGAAAATGTTTGAGTTGTTGTAGGAAAAGTCTCAAGGACCTGATCTTTCCACCACCTGATACCCAAAACCAAAAAGCCATCTTTTGTCCAGTGAGATTTAGATTAGTTCTAGTCTCCTAGCCTTCTTATCTTTAGTTTTTGATTAGTTTAGCAGTACTTGCTTAGTTTGTTTCCCCTGGTTGAAAATTTTTTTGCTTAAGATGTCATATCTTCGATGGCAAATATCATTTCAATGCAGTTGCTTTTTATTGGATTATGTTTGTATTTTGAGTTGCCTAAACGGCTATGAGTTGATTACTTTTATTGCTTATAATAATTCTGACTTATGCAACCTTTTCAATGATGCTAAAAGGGGGAAGAGTAAGTATGATTTTGCTTGTGATATTTATAACCTGTTTAAGAACCTGATCCTTAATGATGAAATTGTTTTCTGCTAATGTGGCTGTTAAGTTGAAAATTGTGGTTCAAGACATTACGGGTATGAACTGAAGTATATGAGTTTGTCATCATCAAAAAGGGGAAAAATGTTAGCTTGAATAAGCTTGGAAGTTTTGACTGATGACGAAGGAACAGATCCAAGGACCTGTTCCTTTGGATCGCTGCAGCTGAATAAATAATTATGCAAAATCAATTAAGCAGGAATATTAATTATTATCCTATTGTCTAATGTTTATCTTGATAATTATGCAGAGTTGCGCATGATAAGAAAAGATTGCATAAGATTAGGATAAGGCTTGAAGATAAGCAAGGAGTTCAATTAGGACTCAAATTCTTGGAGGCTTTGGAGTTCTAATTGCTCGAGACTCCTCAGATTTCAAAGCTATAAGAAGAGGAGCATTTCAGCTGTTGAAGTTACGCACAAATACAGAGAAAAAAGAGCTATAGCATTGTTGAGTCGAAATTGTATTTGTGTAGTTATTAAGCTATAGGGAACTAAGTGAAGAACTTGTTACTTAGATTGAGTCTTGTTAAAGATCAGTCTTAGTTCATCTGTAGTAGGGTATATCAAATTGTACTATTTGCTTTCATAGAAGCTCTGTAAGAGTACGCATCATTCAAGTCTCGTTACTTGGAGGAACTTCACTGATTGTGAAAGGGGTCACTATAGGATTAGAGTTAGTCCTAGGTTAGTAAGAGAGAAGTCTTATATCCGAGTGAGTCTTTCAAACAGTGAAGTTGAAATCCTAGATGAGAGTGTAGGTCTTGGTTTTTTGATCCCGGGTTCAAGGGGTTTTTCCATGCTAATATTGGGTGTTCATTTACTTATAGTTTTAATTTCGCATATAATACAGTAAAGGAACACATTTAAGGAACTGGTCCTTAAAACAATAAAGTGGTGTATCTTGGAAAATATCATCATCATAACTAACACGCTCTTAATCGTATTTTCTTTCTTGTTTCTTCTACGCCTAGAATAATTTATTAGGTGGCGACTCCAAAACTCTAACTCCAAACGAGTTACCCAAGTCGGAAACCACTTTCTTCTCTAGGTGCGCGGTCTAGGAGGAGGTAAAAAGTGAGGTGCGACAGGATGGCGACTGCGCTGAGGAACTTCATGTTCTAACCATCACGATTTTTATATTGGGTTTATATTTTGCTTTAAATATTTTATATTCGAGACTAACTTTTTCGTTTTGCAGGTTTATCTTATTCCTTTCATCATCTCATATCATCTTGCATAATTTTGTGATGTATTTGTAATGATAAATTATTCGTGCATCCTGTCCATATTCCTCCCATATGTGAAGTTCAAAAATTAAGCGCTAAAGCGGTTGCGGGGGTTTTCCGGCCGTTTCTCATTTTTCAAAATAAATTATTCTGGAAAGAACCCCCGGGGTCGGTCATTTCGCGGTGCAGATGACATCTCCGGAACTTTCCCCTTTCAAGTTGTCCACTTCAAAGAAAATGGCCAGCTCTATTCCCACTCTTAGACAACCCTTTAGGAACCATGCATCATGTCATATTTAGGAAAAATTTGACTTCGGCTCGTGCCTAAGTCTATTAGTTAACCATGTTTGAACGAACCAAACAGGTTCTCAACCCCAACGGACCTTTAAATGTATTACATGAGCATTAATTTAAAATTGAAC
Organism: Petunia axillaris subsp. axillaris; assembly: GCA_029990575.1. Taxonomy (NCBI): domain Eukaryota; kingdom Viridiplantae; phylum Streptophyta; class Magnoliopsida; order Solanales; family Solanaceae; genus Petunia; species Petunia axillaris. Next base: position 509,444 of record JARKNS010000001.1, on the reverse strand, counting down.
GTGTCTAATGTGGACCATTTGTTCTCGAAAGGGGGGATCATCTAATTATTTATTTTGGTTACAGGTTGTCGCAAGTCACAAAGACTTGGAAGATCAAAGAGGACGTAGACTTTAGATTAATTTATTTTTCTACTTTTATGTAACAAAATTAATTATTTATTTTTAAAAAAAGAGCATTATTTCTACTTTTATGTACCAAAATATTATTTAATAATTTATTTTTTTGTTCATCTTTGGATTATGAGAACAAATGGGATGACGCATGATGCACGTTCAATTTTAAATATCATACTCAAAATTAGGAAGGCTTAACATCCTTGGTATGTTAAAGTCCATTAGCCAACTTTGTCTAGAAGAGTCATCAAATGACGTCTATCATGCATATTATGTGTGTTGTTCTCGTTAGGCCCACCTCTGGCACAAACGAGGTCCCTTGCATTCTAGGATGTGATATATTTTGGATTGGCAATTATTATCTCAACACTGACTTATTGTTTTTATGTGTTAGTTTACTCCAACTCCTGAGGTTGACTTGCGCATTCTGGCCGAGCATCAGTACCGGACGAGACCAAAAGGTCCAATTACAACTCCTCCCCTCTCACAAACTAGAAGAAGAGGAAGACCAAACATTATGTCTGAGTTGAATAACGCTGCTTTTAGTGACGATAACATTGGTACTAGTGGAACATCCTGCAAGCTTGCCCCGGTTGGGTATGATGAACATGTTGCTGCTTTAGAGCAAAGAATTATTGAATTGGAAGATAAACTGACAATGGCCAGTTTACCCGTTGTTAACTCCGCCCATTCAAGAGAGTCGGTCGATCCAAGTGGGTCAGCCCGCCCTAATGGAAAAGACCCTATACACCCAACTGATCCCCCCGTTGTTTACCAAACAGTACCACCGGCCACATACTAAACAGCACCACCTGCTACTTACCAAATAGCACCACCCACTATCTACCAAACAGCACCAATTGCTACTTATCAAGCAACCCTACCCACCAGTTATCAAGCACCACCTCCTGCACATCTTACTTACCTAAACACAAATTTACCTCACACCAACACTACATATCCGCAGCCTTACAATCCCATGTTCACTGCTGAAATAAACAATTCACTTCGCCTGTCAAAAACATGAAAACTATGAATGGGCGGAGGATGAAGCCAATGATGATGGGACAAAAGAGAAAGTTCGCAAGCTGGAGGCAGTTTTTAAGAAGTTTGAGTTGGGCAAAACCATTAAAGGTTTAGCCTACGAGGACTTGTGCCTCTATCAAAATTTGTAATTACCTGACGGATACAAGATACCAAAGTTCAACTTATTTAATGGCACTGGCGACCCTATGGCACATCTGAGAACATACTGTAACAAGTTGATTGGAGAAGGGATGATGAGAAAATACGAGTAAAGTTATTCAGTCAAAGCTTGACTTGAGAGGCTTTAAGTTGGTTTTCTAAACAAAAACGAGGCACATGGCTCGGTTGGGAAGATATGACAGCAGACTTCGTAGAAACATTTGGGTACAATACTGAAATGGTACCCTTTCATTTCTATTTAGAAAAATTGAAGAAGAAACCCACGGAGATGTTTAGAGAATATACTATTAGGTGGAGAGAAGAATCTTCCAAGGTGAAACCTGCTATGAATGAGAAAGAAATAGTTAACATATTCATTCGCATACAAGAGAATGTCTATTACGACAAGTTGTTGCATATGAAGAACCAAAAGTTTGCAGATGTAGTGATGATGGGAGATGACGTAGAAGAAGGATTAAAAAGTGGAAAAATTATTAGCTTAGTTGCTCTACAAGTTGCTAATAAAGCTATCCAGTTTGGAAATATGAGCCTCTCCAAAAAGAAGAGAGATGAAGTCTCTTTTGCTGCAAACATTCAAGACCCTGCTTTCAATCACTATTATCAAACATTGCCACCATTATATCCCTACCCTCACATACCACCTGAATATCCTGTTTACAACACTCAGCCCAGTCGGCCTATATTCCATACCCCAGCACCAAGCCGTCCACCATACCAGTAAAATACCCAACCCAACTACCGAAATTCACCACAATACCCTCCTAGGCCTCGCCTTGATGCAAACCAAAGACCTAAAAGAAACTACACTCCATTAGCTGAATCCCGCCCCAAATTGTTCAAGAGATTGAAAGCTGCCGGGCTTATCGTCCCAATACCTCAAAAGATGCCAGACAAGCCTTCACCTAACTTTGATTAAAGTAAAAGGTGCACATATCACTCAGGTGGACCGGGGCATGAGACGGAGAAATGTTTTGCACTGAGAGATAAGATTCAAGACCTAATCAAGGAAAAGGTCATTCATCTTAAGGCACCAAATATGCACAATAACCCACTACCCAATCATGAAAATGATAAGGTGAATATGATCGACTTCAGCAAAAGATACAATCTGCAAGGCACGATTATAAAAGCAGAAATAGTGTTTGATAAATACATGTTTGGCGTGGGGTACATCTTGGTTTGCAAAGGAAAAAGTACTACAAAAGATACAAGAGGTTATCACTCACTAGAACAGTTTATTTCAACTCTGAAACACGAGGGAGAAGGACTTGCAAAAGGTGTTCATGATGTAGAAGATGAGATGACCGATCTAAATAAGTTATTCATGGAAGAATATGATGCAGTTCCCGAAAAGCATACTGGGGCCCTAAACATCTAGAAAGTTGAAACCGAAATTATGCCGAACAACTGAAGCTGCAGCACATTCCAAGCATGCCGAGAACCTTAGTGGAGCTGAGGCATTAGTTTTTTTCTTAAATAAAACACGACTCCGAGTCGTTAGCTTTTGTTTTCTTTATTTTTCAAATTTGTTGCTTCATTGTTTTCTTTCGAAGACTGTTTCTCAAGTCAAATAATAAAAGCATTTCTTATTCTTCATTTTTTGAGTATGCATCATTTACTTTTAGCAAAATTATTTCAATTGCATTTGAATATGTGACTGCGATATGTGACGAAATAATCCAAAGTGATAAGTACAAGATGATTCGACAAAGGACATTTAAGAAACTTCATGGTAATCGCAGTAATCTTATAGCAGACAATTGAAGCAAGAGCATCAAGAAGATATTGAGAAAGATGCTTACAATTCAAGGCGAAATAATAGAAATACATATAAGAAGCAGAATGAGACAATCTCATATGGATCAAAAGCCCACTCAAGCAAGTGACGCTCATGGATAGCAAATTATGGACAGAACAAACAATATAATGGCAAAGGCATTTAACAAGAAATTTAGCAAATTATAGTTGACCCTAAAGTAGAATTCTCCAAATCGAAACAAAATTAGCAAGATCCTTTACTCAAATACAATTAAGAGATATTACAAATCGAGCAACATTCATCTTTATGGGATTTGAACTACGTAGTGACTGGATTTCCAAGAAGGGATACGTAGGCAGCCTACTCAAGGCGCGATCTCATCATAAGGAAATTTTATTGGACATTGGGGCAAAATTTTTTTATGTTCCCTCAAAAAATTCAAAAAAATCACTATAGCACACTGGGGCAGAACTTTTGAGGAACCTAAAAAATTATAGGAAAATACAAGCAGCACACTGGTGCAGAAATTTTGATGTTCCTTCAAAATTTCAAGATGGATGACCTTTGAACAACAAATGGATATAGAGGAGATTATATCTAAACCACATATCGCAATCTATGATTAAATGGAACAAATTTGCATTATTCTTTAAAAACATGATTTTTCTCAAAACACATGCATATCCCCTTTCTTTATCTGTTTTGCTCAAAGCTAACTAAGGTTCGACGTTAAAAAAAGGAGACACTATAAGGAAAAGATTTTGCAAGATGCGACAACAAAGTATAACACAACATATGCGCAAGTCAATCTCCCCAAAAAACTGACAAATTTTCTTTGATTGCAGGTTTACACAGGTACCAAGTATACCTAACAACTCTTGCAAAGCAAAATTTATCAGATTATCAAAGCATAGAATCAGCGTCGGTAGATATATAAGGTCTGTGTTTGTGGACATAACATGAATATCAGAGCATAGAATCCGCGTTGGCGGATGTATAGGGTCCGTGTTTGTGGACATGACATGAATGAATGAAGCATAAAATCCACGCCGGTGGATATATAGGGTCCGTGTTTGTGGACATGACATCATTTGAAGAAGCATAGAATCCGCGACAGTGGATATATAGGGTGTGTTTGTGGACATGACATCAATTTGAGAGGCATAAAATCCGTGTTGGTGGATATATAGGGTCTTCGTTTGTAGACATAACATCAATTGAAGAAGCATAGAATCTGCGACGATGGATATATAGGGTCTGCGTTTGTGGGCATGACATCAATTTGAGAAGCATAGAATCCGCGTCGGTGGAAATATAGGGTCTGCGTTTGTGGACATGACAACAAAATAATGAAAGAAGTATAAAATCCATGTCGCTGGATATATAAGTTCCACGTTTGTGGACAATTCAGCAATTGAAGGTATAGGGTCCACATTTGTGGGCATAGTTCAACCTTTTAAAGCATAGTAGGGTCCGTGTTTGTGGGAATAGTTCAATAATTTGAAGCAGAGTAGGGTTCGCATTTGTGGGCATAGTTCAACAACTTCAAACAGTAAGGTCCCTGTTTGTGGACAAACCAACTATTGATCAAGCATAGAATCAGTGATTGTGGATGATAGGGTATGCGTTTGTTGGCAATTCAACTGTTGAAGGAACTTAGGATCCACGTTTGTGGATACAATTCAACAATCAAGCAAGCATAAGGTCTGCGTTTGTGGGCATAGTATTGAAGAGGCATATGATTCACATCTATGGATGATAATAACGAAAAGCTTATTGTTCGTATTATACAGACAAGACAGAATTGAGCAAGCAATTCAGATACTCACCAAAAGAAAAGACCACTCAAATCTGTTGTTAGTGGGGATACAAACAAACTGGAAAGCAAGGAAATTAGAAATCAGGTTTTGATACATATGAAACAAGGAGACAATACCTCTAGGGAGGAAATATCTTTTAATACAAGCATCGCTGCGACTCACATGACAGAGAAGCAGATATTTTCGGAATGACAATCGAAATGAGACATCCCTTACAAAATTACAACATGAGGCGACAGAGAGAGATTCTCGGATAAAGTTTTGAGGAGAGATCACGTCCTTCCCATTTCTTATCATAAATTTCTATTCCCATTCCTAAAATCGTGCGTGAAACCTTTACTCATGCGTCATAAACCCTTTCACATATGCTATATATCATTATGTCCATCGTGAAAAAATTGGCTTCTCTGTTAACTATCTTTCTCCAAGACTCTTTCATCATCCTTGGACAAAGAGGGGCAGTTGTTGACACCCGATTTTGTCCCTCCATTTTTTCGCAATTTGGCTATATTTAATTAAAAAGTGTAATACTATTTTTCAAATAAAATTGCATTACATAGCATGCATTTACGTGCGTAATACTATTATTAATCCTCTATTTATATTATACTTACTTAATTGTGATTATATTACGTAATTGTACTATTTAGGCTATTTTTTCAAAATACTTATACTATTTCCACACTTTAATACGTTACGACACCATTTAATAATTATTTGTGACTATCTATATTTAATTAATATTATTTAAGCTCATTTATATTTATTTTTAAGTAAATGCATTTACTGATAATTATTCATAATTTTTTCTATTTTTATACTAATAATTCATATTTAAAAGTAATTTTATTAAATACTAGCCAAATTATCAATTTCAACTCCATTTCTACTACATCTAGTCCCCGTCATCATCTTTTGTCCATGTAAGCTCCACCTAAGCCTACACCTCAGTAAAATACACTCCTACAACTAATTTACACACATTTAGCATAGGTACAGCTTACTCTAGTACATGGTACTACCTTCCAAAGCAGCCTTTAGCACTTTATACCCATCCACCTAAGCAAATACAACCACACATACACAATATATACGTGCATACGTGGCTGAATCGTAGCCCTTCATCGCACATATCCAACTGTTCAAATTAAGTTTAGCATTTTTAATATTACACTCATACACCCCCCCCCCCATACTAAAACCCTAAAGCACTTTCCCCATTTCCCCCTAAAGTCACCAGCCGCCCCCCATCACACTCCTCTCTCCCCTTTACCCCTACAACCATCCAAATCCACCACCTCCGCCATTAACGCTGCCAGTCGCATAACTTTCTCTCTCTCTAGTCCCCGTTCAAACTAAATAATAGGCAGAAAATCAGTCTCTCTCTCTCTCTCTCTCTCTCTCTATATATATATATATATATATATATATATATATATATATATAATATAACCGAAAAGGGAACAAGCAATTTGGATACAAATCTCCGTGAATCAAGCAATGAAATAGCAATTCAAAACATGATATTCTCTGTTCCCACACACTAACAAAGGAAAGCAAATTCTCATCATTATCTTGTGAATCTGGAAATAAATCATATGATTTAGATTCAAATCAAATACAATCAAGGCAAAAACTGGAGATTTGAACTCGAATCAAACAAAAAAAAGGGGGGATGGACCGAGGCGAAGCATGTCAGGCGAACCCGACCCGACCCAAACTGAAAACGGGTACTACCTTTCCTTTATTACTTATTTTATTTATTTTTTCTTTTCTGATCCTTTGAGTATCCATGGAAAATATCATGACACACGTTTAATTGAATTTCGTACTTAAAATTGGCATGGTAATTTTAGGTTAATCGAATGATGTTTATCGCAATCGTTTGAATTCGAATAAGTGCACGATTAATTGAATGCATTCTGATTTGATTACATGTTGAGAAAATTCTAGTATTTGACATTGTTAATTCGAGTCCGAAGTGTTTGCTCGACTGGTGATTTGTTGTGGAAAAACGTCGTTTCTGCTTAGTATTGATACTATACACATTTGAACATGGTTGTGTTTCTTCAGCTTAACTACATAGGTATCTACATAACTATAGTTCTCTTGATTTGTGAAAATAAAGAGGAAAAATCATTTTATTTGATAGATTGAATTTCAGTGAAGTAAAGTATAAGGAAGAGTACTATAATATCTATTACACAATTTCCTTATTTATGAAACTACAAATCTTCTAGGTATGTTTACTGTTAAAATTTTCCTTATGTTTCAAGCTGAAAACTTGTCTGTCCTTTAATTAGGGACTGAATGTGATCATTAACGTTAGCTAATTAAATATTGTATTTCCCTTAATGCTAAAACTAAATATTCCCCTCTCTTTTGGCATGTAATAGAAATTTAAAGTTAATTTGAAACATGATTCTCCCTGATTGATGGTAGATCATCCTCTTTCCATAGTCATATGTGTGATTGATTTCTCCCTTTTCTGGCCTGAAATTAGCTAGTCAACCAACACTATAAATACCCCTTCACTTAGACATAGAGACACCACTCAGGCACATCTTCTCCTCTTCTAGAAATTGTTTTCTCTTTGGAAAACATACTGCTTTCAATTCTTTCAATTACTTATCGTTGAAAGCTTTTTCTCGGTTGGACAATAAGTTAGAGCAAAGTTTAGTTGCTTTTGCTATATCTCACTGCCTGCCACTTGCATTAGTGTCGTTGATTCTGTTGTCAAAGCTCTCAAGGTATAGTACTCAAAGAAAACTGAATGTATGACTAGTCTATGACATCATATAGGTTGGTTTCGAATTTATACTTGGCTTAATGCCATCTGATGTTGCTGAAGGCTTGGCTTGTTATGTGTACCATTACTGGGCTATTTTGGGGCCACCCTGATGCAATCCAAATTGGGATTAGGACCCAACCATCAAGAGCCAAGCTGAGAAGGTGCGAGGATTCAAGGGCAAGAGCTTCAGAGATGAATCAAGGGTCGCAAGCCAAGGAGGAGCACCCAAGACACTCTTCAACTGAGGGAGGAGCGCCCAGACAAGAGAAGGAGAGCCCAAGAAGCTGAGAAGGAGCGCCAGACAAGAGGAGGAGCGCCTAAGAAGCTGACGAGGAAACTTGTCAAGGCACAACCAGGCGGAGCGCCCAGCTTTTGCACCATTCTTAGGCAGTAGCCTTTTTAGGCGGAGCGCCCAAATCCCCAGGTGGAGCGCCCAGTACCCTGGACGGGATTTGTGTAAAACTTCCCATTTTGACCCTGCATGGTCTCTTATGTTTTAATCCACTTTGAGGGAATTTTAGTCATTTCGCATTGTCTTAGGAAAGACTATAAATAGGAACCTTATCCATTTCATTCATAAGTCAGTTTATAGTCTTGAACATTGAGAAGAGAGAACGTAGAAGAGGACGAGCCTTTCTAGTTCAAAGCATGAAGCTTCGTGTATGTCTTGACTTGGAACCTATGGAGATTCATCGCTAGTATGAAATCCTTATAAGGTTCGAGTTTCATTCTCCCTTGTTGGATAATCAATTCATGTTGTGAATCCTTTATCAGTTCTTTCATCTATTTTTGTTCTTTTTAGTCTCGATTTTCTTGATATCTTGTTCGAAATCACTTTATCTTATTTATTGCTTCCGCAACTAATGTATCGTTTTAGCTTCCGCAAACTATATTGCATCAGTTGGTATCAGAGCAAGGCTAGGGTTTCATTCTTACGAGTCCTCATTCTTGTTCATAGTTTTTTTTATCATTGTTCTTGTTGTTATTGTTGTTCTTAAAGAAAAGAAGAAAAATAAAAAAAATTGAAAAAAGTTGTAAAAACAACAAAAAGAATTCATAGATCGGGTTGGACTTGATTCTCCAGGTGTTTAAAAGTATTGAGGATTGTTCCATATTGTATTCCCATTGTTTTGATATCCTCATACCAAAATTTAGTGTTACGGATTGAAAGTTCGAAAATCAAAATCTCAAAATTTTGAAAACCCTTGAAAATCGCTTTAAACTTGAATCGAAGCTTGTTGTTGTTTGTTTTGGGTTGAAAAGCATTGGGGATTGTTTAGAATAGTTGAATACACCTTTGGGTATCTTTGGATTTGAGAAACGGGTTGAAATCATTGGAAATTTGGGTGCAAAACCACCAAAATCTCGTTGTTGAAGAAGCTGCCAAAACAGCCCCAGGCGGAGCGCCTAAAATTTGGGCGGACTGCCTCCACCCTTAGGAAATAGCCAAAGTAGGCGGAGCACCTCCCCTACTAGGCGGAGCGCATCCCCTTTCAAGCAAAGCGCCCACCCATATGTTGGGTCCGAGTAGTTTCGTTTCGTAGTTTTTTTTGTTTTCTTTTCTTCCGAACTTCTTGGTTAGTATTTTTATGGTAATTGTCCTACTCCATTGATACTAACTCTTGATCTTTTAGGATCTTGCGTCTCTTGAAGTTTCTCCTAATGTTGTAGAACTTTCTTTACTTCAACTGTGCACTTAAATAGTCGTCCGTACATAGAGTCACATAAACTCCATTCTGAACCTATACTTGGATGTACTAGTTGGTGATCTTACCGCCAAGGTTCCTAAGAAGTTAATGCAATCTTTGAGTGGAAAAAGGCTTGAGTGGTGAGAACAATAGAGTGTGGTCACAAAAGCCAACGACCTTGAGTGTATACACGTGTGGAAAGAAAATTGAGTGTTCATATATTGAGTGATACACGTGAGGGAGTGAATTTGTGAGGTCCTTAGCACTTTGTTGTTACAACTATGTCGGCGGATGAAGCTTGTGGAGTTTATGACTCGTGTAGAGACGAAGGAGACTATGGTTTCTATGATGGTGATGATGGGAATTGCGATGATGATTCGAGGAACTATGGCTCATATGGTGATGAAGCGGGCTACTATTATGATCATGAGACTCATGAAGACTATGAAGCTTGTGAAGATGAATTTGATGACTCTTATGCTTCTAGTCAAGAAGTCAAAGATGGTAACGCTTCAAGGTTTGAAGTTCCTACATACTCTTCTTGTGATGAATTTGAATATGAAAATAGTGACATAGGGAATGTTGATGAAGATTGTTATAGCGATTATTCATGTGCATCTTCTTCTCTTTTTGTTGCTCCATATAAACAAGAGGGTAGTAGAGGTCTTTCCATTAGGATGGGAAGAGATGGTGGTTGTTAAATGGGAAAGAAGAACCTTGCATTATCTAGCTATGCTAAGCGACCTAATGCTTCTAATTCCCATGTGAAGGGTGGTTTGAGAGATGGTGTTACTTTTGCTACAAAGGGCTTATATTGTTCCATCAATGCCGTGAGGGGCTTGGATAGTTGTAGTAGGAGTAGTGTTATTGCCAATGAAACCAACGCGAGAGGTTCGTATGGGTTCCATGGTGAGGTTCCTTTCTCGACTTTCAACAACATTTCTAATGTTTGAAGAGTGACAGGAAGTGGAAGTTACCTTAGCAATGTTGCTAGGGGAGGAGGGATAAAGGCCCATGTCTAACAATTTCACTGCTCATAGCAGTGTATGCAAGCTAAACCAGTTTTATACACTACTTGCACCTTGTGGTAGCTCTACATGTAAATAAATCCTACTTAACACAAATTTAAAGTTCAAGTTCTAATAATTTTACAATCACTCCAGAAAAGAAAGGATAAGAAAGAGGGCTTTTGTCCCTAGTGCTTTTGCAAGCCTTCTCCACGTCTTTTACATAGACCAGTATGGCTCTCTACAATAGCCAAAGAACTTGTAACAGACATTAGTACAGGCATGGCCTTTAGCCATCCGATTACAATTAAAACCTGCAAAAGAAGGTTAGGGGGTGTGATGCAATATATTTTGCGAAAGCTAAAACGATACAATAGTTGCGGAAGCGATAAACAAGATAAATTGATATCGAACAAGATATCAAGAAAATAAAGACTAGGAAGAACAAAATAGGAGAAACAACGGATAAACGATTCACAAGATGAATCGATTATCCAACAAGGGAGAATGAAACTCGAACCTTACAAGGATTTCATACTAGCGATGAATCTCCATAGGTTCCAAGTCGAGACATACACGAAGCTTCAAGCTTTAAACTAGAAAGGCTCGGCCTCTTCTACGTTCTCTCTTCTCAATGTTTAAGACTAAAAACTGACTTATGAATGAAATGGATATGGTTCCTATTTATAGTCTTTCCTAAGACAATGTGAAATGACTAAAATGCCCCCAAAGTTGGTTAAAACATAAGAGACCATGCAGGGCTAAAATGGGAAGTTTTACACAAAAATCCTGTCCAGGGTACTGGGCTCTCCGCCTGGGGGTTTTGGCCTTTCCCCTAAAAAGGCTACTGCCTAAGAATGGTGCAAAATTTGGGCGCTTCGCCTCAAGGTTGGGTGCTCCACCTGGTTGTGCCTTGACAAGTTGGGCGCTCCTCCTCTTGTCTGGGTGCTCCCCCTCAGCTTCTTGGACGCTCCTCCTCTTGTCTAGGCGCTCCTCCTCAGCTTCTTGGGCGCTCCTCCCTCAGTTGAGGAGTGTCTTGGGCTCTCCTCCTTGGCTTGGGGAGCTCCTCCTTCACCAAATATGTGGCTTGCGACCCTCGATTCATCTTCGAAGTTCTTGCCCTGGCATCCTCGTACCCTCTTAGCTTGGCTCTTGATGGTTGGGTCCTCATCCCTAATTTGGATTGCATCATCCTTCCCTTCTTGAAAGGATTTCGTCCTCGAAATCAAACCATCAAAGCCCACATCCAAAGACAAACTCAAGAAAAATTTCCTGCTACAAGAGTAGGTTAGTGTCAAAAGTGTGGAAAACACACTCTTGTGATAGAGCCAAACATCAAAAAAAAATGAAATAGCTCATGTCTCCCAAGGAAACATCTATTACTTGACTCAACAAGAAAGTGCATTCATCACAAGGACAAGCAAAGAAATCTTTAGGACATGGAACATGCAAGATGTAGCAATAAAATTCCCTATGACCTCTAAGCTCATGACCAATATACCAATCCTTTAATGCATTTTTATCACAAGGTGACACAATGGCTTTGGCATGCCCAACACTCAAGGCGTGATCAACATATGGGATGGATTAAGCAAAATAGTTTAATTTACAACTAACATCAAATGCTCCACTCCCCTTCTTAGAAGCATTCTTACACACACCAAGAGGTACCTCCTCACCTATACATTCATCTCCAAGACAATCCTCCTCACTAGACAAGCTACCAAGGACAAGACCACGGTCCCTCGTCTCACTTGGAGTTTCAAACAACAGATTGTCTATAGAATTAAGCATTCCAATCCATGGAGATTCAAACTCACACTCTACTCTAGCTTGATACAACTCACCACTTCCATTGAAGGTGCCCTCAAACAAAGGATTAGTGTAGGCACACTTCTCAAGATCACTACTCAACAAAGGTGAGGTTCTCAAACTAGAGACAACATCTGCACTTGAGGAGCCATCGAACACAATTCGATCCATCTCATACACTAGAGACTCCTCAAGGTCACAACCATCCTCACTGCGACACGAGAGACCACCACTATTAAGTAAGCAATCAAAGGGAAGAATAGGATATTCATTTAACTCATCTTCTCCTTTATCAAATATGGGTGGGGTGTCATAACAAGGTTCACAAACAAGGTTAACTTCATTATCTTCACTAAAGAGAGGTTCAATAAAAACCGAGCTCACATCATGATGTGACTTTGAATCCCTCTCAACTAATGGTTCACATGCACACACAAGTCGACCATTCGACTCTACACTAGTTGTAAACACATTGTAGTCATACAAATCATCAACTAGCATGGAGTTTTCACAAACAATATCACAAGACAAGGAAGTAGCATGCTTAAGGAAAGAAGAACTAACACTTACATTTGAGTCGCCATCTCGCTCACTCAATACACTTGAAGTGTCATGGCTAGGTCCTCCACCTTGTAGTTCATATTTGGAATCACCTTCACCTTGTCTTTCCATCTTGGAACATGGTTGAGGCTCCATCGTCTTGCCTCCAAGATTACCTACACAAGAATTCAAACAAGTAGAAGAAAAAGATAAAGAGTAAGTGTTAGAATAAGGTGTGCCCTCACTCTAAACAATTATTTTTCACTCTCTCTTTTCCCTTATTTTCTTTTCAAGGTCAGGTGTAGATTCGGGCGGTGACAACCCAATCATAACAACCTCTCCTTTTTCCACTCGAGAGTTGTCACCGATCACTTCCTTACTCCTCTCAATCTTTTGTCACTCACATTCGGGAGAATTGGGATGAGACCCAAGAATATCCATAGCCAGAGTAGGTGGATTCTTTACATCAATACAGAATCTAGGACTTTGGGAATCATCACTTGATGTCCTCTCATTCTTTTTTGGTGAACCACATAGCTTTGAATCTTGTGGTTTCGGGTTCACCTTGTTGACATTTGTCAACTCTTTTCTTGCACTAGTCCCACCATTTCTTGTATTTATAGGACTCCTTGATTGCTCGTTTTCAACCATGGAATGAAGTTCTCGCTCCTTGCTCCTTTGCATAGCCTCAGAATGCACAACTTACCCCTCGTTCCGTAAGGTGAAAGCTCATGAAGTTTTTGGTTCGTGCCCACAAGATATACATCCCTCTTATCACTATATTGTAACTCTTTGTTGTGCAACCATGGCTCACCTAACCAAACATGTAAGTGTTGCATGTTTGGTTGGACTTTTCAAATAAAATTTCCCGCCAAAATTCACATCCACTCATCGAGCAAAAACTCTGCTCGAGAAGTGCAGGGACTATCTGTATTGGATAAAAATCATCGTCACTTAAAAGAGTGATACGTGTATGCCACGTGGCACGAGACATGTGTCTGCCACGTGGCACGGGCAGAGGTTTCCCCGGACAGATATCTAACGGACAGATGACTGGCTAGGCAGTTACCACGAGCAGGCCCAAGGCAGTTACGTGACGCCTCTCCAAATCGATGCGATTTGAATGAACAGTTACCTGTTCAAACGCAACTGCTCAATGAATGGTTACAAGGGCAACAGCTACCTAGCGGTTACATACCCAACGGCTGCCTAGCAAAATCTAAATATAGCATTTTTTTTCGAATCATTGGAACATACATTCTCTTCTCTATCTACAATATCAATAAAATACTCTCTTTGCTCTCGCTCACTACTGTTCATCATTTACATTACTGCATATTTCGTTCTCAAGTCTTCAAGCGTAATTAATATCAAGGGGTCCTCACCGAGATCAAGCGATCGAATACGGTTCCTTCTACCTATTTAATTCGTGCTTTAATCTTATTTATCTTCAATTATTTCGTATTACTTTCATATCATCGTTAATTATCATTACATCTCCATCGAAAATCGTGCATATGTTCATAATCTTGTAATTAATGCAATCCTGTATTTAAATAGGTTAAACTCTTAATCTAAACTATTGATCATAACTCCACAAATACAGATTTAATTGTTAATTGACCTAAAATCAGATCTAAGTTAAACAGTCCTTCGTTTATCTCCTACCTTTCTTGGCTGCCTCCGCTATCACCATATATATTCTTGATCTTCCCAAATTACCTATTTGGTTGCAAATTTATTAAGTGTCCGAGCAATAGTGTTTTGTATGATTGAATAGTATTTTGTATTGAATCATAGAAGTCTTCGTTGTAACTCTTCAATTGTAGTTGACGTAAAATACAACTACAAACTAAATCATACACAAAATCATTGAGACTCTTATTGAAAAATATATGACATCGAAATTAAAAAAGAATTTGACATTATAGCCATCGAATACCACTAATCATGCACTATTTTTGCGAAGGCCAGGCAAACATACATGACTTCAGACTTCAAGAACTGAGATGTAGTTTCCTCTCGTTTAGGTGACTTGCCTAACTAATTGTAACTATAAGTATTAATTGTTCTTACCATCACTTATTTATGAATATTAAGCTCTTCCAGCCTGAAAACAAAAGAACGAACACCCAAAAAAATAAAAACAAGAAAAACAAGAAAAAGTTAAACAACAAATAAAAGAAATAGAAAAAGCATTAGTAATGAGTCAGTTTATAAATCTAACGAAAGGAACACGAAAATTCAACTTCATTAAAATAGAATAAATTAAAATCCAACATATAGAGTTTTGCATTAGTAATCAGAAGGAAAAGTTATTCTTGGGTTAGTACATGAAATACACACTTATAAATAAAAAGGCAAAGCAAATAAATAACTGCATGGTAGACATAATTATGGGCATGAGAAAGTAGAAATTTTGTTAATACAGTAACTTGAGAAATAACACAACACCATAAATGAGAGTGGTTGGTTGCAAGAGAAAACCTGAAATTTTCTGATTTAGAGTCATTTATGGCAATAGATTTAGTAGATATAGATTCTTTTCGAGAGAGAAAAGTGGTATCATACTCAACATATTAGCTAGATTTAGTATTAGATTTTGATTTGGTCTATACTATGACCAAGTCTTATTCGAAATCCTATGTAAGGTAAGTTTCTGTCTGTAGCCATAATTTTTAGACTTTATTTTAATTATTGCGCAACTTAAATTCTGCTAAAACCTTCACGTAATAGTTTAAGTTGAATACGAAGTGGTAATTGTATCTGTGTTTGGTTGATTTATGGTGAAAATAAATATAATAAATAAAATATAGGAAATATATGATAATGACAATTTTGCCTACTGAGAAATCATTTTATGAAGGGCATAAAGTTCAATCAATGTTTGCTAAGGGCCTTCATGCTTTTAATATAATATAGATTTGGGTGTGTTTGATAGTGCTGTTGAATTAGTGACAATCAAGTGTGGCAGTCAAGTCTCAATAGCTTACACAAAAAGGTCCCAAGTATCATTAAAAGACAAAACATAGTGACATAAAGTATAATTTCGTTTGAGACATAATTGTACAGTGAAAAGTGAACATGAAATACATCTCTATGCATTATATGATAGTAGATCCGATAATGAAAATCATAGCATTTGGTGCTTATAAATGATATGTGAAGGCATTGAGTTTGTGTAGACGTAGATGTATTTGTACTTTAATTTTTTCCAAGCATGTTCATATAAAACTACATTATTAGAGTTAATGTAGTTAAAGCCTAAAGTGATTGTTATTGGTGCATATACATAGAATGATTTTATGTATAGTACAATTATAAACTTATTATTATCAATCGTGATAATAATAGAGAGCTTGGAGTTTATAATTAGAATGTTGCTTGATTTTTTTGTTAATCATATATGATTAAATGTGAGTCTGTCTTAATGTCAGATGTGAGTTCTGAAGGATAAAATGTATGAGTAGATTTATGAACTCAAAGTTAGGCATAGGTTGTCTGAAGTATTATATGCATATATTTAATTCGCGAAAGACATACACTCCACGGGAAAGGAGTCAACACTATGATACGTGATTCATACTACGTATGCATAAAGTGACCTATAGGTGATACAAGTTTAATCTCTTCTTGTTTATCGTGTGAAGCCCTGAAAATTATGAGTAATTTTCTTTCTTTGTACCCTCATTACTTTGACCAGTTTCTCGAGATTCAATTTGATGTTTGCTGTCTTAGGATGTTGCCAAGAGATCATGGATGATTCGGTCTGGCGGGACATTTCTAGAAAAGCAAGTTAAATTAAGATTAAGAGATTCATGAGATGAGAAAAATCATTAATGAGTATTATCACATTAATTATATTCATTGGTGCACCCATTATGTTTGTCTTTGAGACAATAACATAATTATGAACTCAAATTAATATAAAGAGATTGTGAGAGATGTGAATGTGATAAATGATCTAGGGTACTACATACTATAGTCTACTCCAAAGTTCCGTTAATCGAGATGTTATATATTCCTAACAGATGTATAACAACTAAGCTCTTGAAGTATGCACTGGTCAAACGGTCTAGTCAATATGTATGGATGTTACCGAATGGGAATGAGAGTTGATCCACTATGTGTGAGTAGGAGATATTGGAAAATTAACTACGGGCACCCATATGGGTCAACCCGAATCCACACCTAATATAATAAGTTGTATATTTATTATATTAAAATATAAATGGGAAGAGTCACACTTATTAGGAAAAGTCCTAATAGTTATGTCCCTTCAAAACTATAAGTTTCCTGGGAGAAATTCTATCTCTTCCCAGAAAATGAATCGTTTATTTCCTCTCTTAGTAAAAGAATGGAAAACTCCCTTCTCTCTCTCTCAAAATTGCTAAGTCTGTGTGTGAGATTCTTAAGAAGATTCTTCTCCGAAAATTGCGGAACAAACTGTAACAAGTACGACCTTAGACTATGAATTAATCTTTACAGTCCGTATTTTTACATGTTATTGTATTATAGACTAGTGAAAAAAATACGAAATGATCTTGAGGTGAACTTTTTATATTCTTGGATTGTGTGTAATCCTTCATGCATAAATAATCTTAAAATATCTATACACTAAAATCGTAAACCTAAACCATAAACTAAAAACCAATTTTTGTCTATCAAAAGAACATTTAAAGTTACAAACCCCCATTAAAAATGAATATCCTCATATGACATGATACCCATATAAGGAGTTGGCTCATGAAGACATTTTGTGGTAGTCCCTTAGAAAGCGGATCTGCAACCATGAAGTTTGTACCAATATGCTTAGACAGGTCATCTCTCTGAACCTTTTTATTAACAACCAAGAACTTTATGTCAACGTGCTTCATTGACCTCTTGTTGTTATTGGAAAACATGATTGCCAATTTCTTGTCACAAAGTATCTTAAGTAAGCTTTTCATTCCATCCATAATTGGTAACCGAGTGACAAATTCTAGCAGCCATGATGCATGTTCAGATGCCTCATAACACGCTACATATTTAGTTGCATGCAAACGTTGACGGGGCAACGAGTGACTATTTAGCATTTCTCCAAGAGCATCCAGCAAGCAGAAATATGTAGCCCGGAGAAGATTTTAAACCATGTTGGCATCCTGTAAAGTTGGAGTCTGAATATCCAGTAATTTCCAACTTATCCAACATTTTATATGTGAGCATGTGTTCTTTTGTTCTCTGTAGATATTGTAAAATTCTTTTTGATTGCTTTGCAATGATCAATTCCCGCATTGCTAAAGTATCTTAACAACATGCCAACAATGTACACAATTTTCACACGTACATACTTGAGCATACATCAGACTTCCCCTTACTGAAGCATTAGGAATCATCTCCATTTCCTTATTCTCAAATTTATTCTTAGGGCATTGTTCGAGACTGAACTTGTCTCATTTAGCCACAGGGGTATCACTTGGTTTACAATCTTGCATGCTAAATTTATTTAGTATCTTTTCAATATGGGCCTTTTGTGATAATCCAAGAATAACTCGAGAGAGATCTCAATGTATCTGAATCCTTAATATAAAATTTACATCACCAGGATCTTTCATCTCAAAATTCTTTGTCAGAAATCTCTTGGTATCATGCAACAAGTCCATATCATTTGTGGCAAGCAATATGTCATCGACATATAAAACAAGAAAAATATGCTTCCTCCTACTAAACTTGTGGTATACATAATTCTTAACAAGATTCATCTCAAAATCGAATAAGGTGATAACTTGATGAAATTTGTAATTCACTGAGGAGACGCTTGTTTAAGCACATAGATGAATTTCTTTAATTTCTAGACTATTGACTTTGCATCACCAGACATAAAGTTTTCTGGTCGCGCCATATAAAATGTCACATCAATGTCACCATTGAGAAACACAGTCTTAACATCCATCTGATGTAGCTCAAGATAAAAAATGTGCGACTAATGCCATTATAGTCATGAAAGATTTTTTTGGTGAAACCGGGGAGAAAGCCTGTGTATCATCAATTCCATCCTTCTGGGTGAAGCATTTAGCAACAAGACGTGCCTCCTTTTAAAATCTCTCTTCAAATCTCTCTTGATTTTAAATATTCATTTCCAACCAATGGGTTTCGCACCTTCAGGCAATTGGACAAGGTCGCATACGTCATTGTCTTTCATAGACTTCATCTCCTGAGTCATGGCATCAATCCACTTTTGACAGTTAGAACTTTCCATGACTTGACAGATGTTGATTGGATCAGCTTCAGTCATTCTATTGTCATCTTCATGTTCGTAGAGAAACACTCGTTTAGAATTTCACTTCTCTTCTCCCTAGTGGATTTTCTTGATGGCGTTGGTTCTTGAGATTGTAGAGTTTGACTTGCTTCTTGAATAACGTCAGGTAAAGGAAACTGTTTCTGAGCATGGTCAATTGCAATTTGAGAAATATCAATATACTCCCATTCAAAGACAAAGTCATTTATTCTTTCTTCTCACACAAACTCAGCATCCTCAAAGAGCCACGCATTATTCGTCTAAAAAATAGCCTTAGTTGTGGGATCATAAAATTAGTAACCCCTAGACCTTTCAGAGTATCTAATAAAATAGCAACTGATAGTCCTTGAGTCTAGCTTCTTTTCACTTGGCCTATAAGGCCTTGCCTCAGCTAGACATCCTGGATGTACAAAATGATTTAACCAACTTGGCAAATATATAAAAAGCGTTAGATCTGATCGTGGTGGTGAATACTACGATAGATATGCAGTCTTTAATACTTCTCTCCAAAGTGATTCATGCAAGGTAGAACGACTAGTAAAACTTCTTGCCATATCTTTAAGCCTATTGTTTCTTCTTTCAGCAATACTATTCATAGTGTGCGAACCTGACATGGTGTACTATGAGACGATATTGCTCTTGAAAATTTTCAGATGGTTCTGGACGTTGTTCACCTGATCCATCATATCTACCGTAGTATTCACCACCATGATCAGATCTAATGCTTTTTATATATTTGCCAAGTTGATTTTCAACTTCAACCTTAGAATTTTTAAACACATCAAGTGATTGCGATCTTTCATGAATGAGATAAATATAGCCATATCTTGTGTCTATGAACGTTATGAAAGAAGATTGCGATTTTTCATGAATGAGATAAATGTAGCCATATCTTGAAAAGTTATCTATGAGCGTTATGAAATAATATTGACCATTTCAAGAAGCTGTAGGAAATGGTCCACAAATATCAGTGTGTATTAGTTCTAAGACGTCAAGTTTCATGTTGGCTCCAAATCTCCAATCATTTGTTTGTTTCTCCTTTATGCAATTCACACATACATCAAAATCTGAAAAATTAAAGGGATCGAGAATACCGTCGAACACAAGTCTCTCAATTCTCATTCTGGAGATGTGAACTAATCTCTTGTGCCACAATGAAGCTGAATTCTTGCTGGTTAATTTGCACTTTTTACCAATTATATTAACATGCAAGAATTTATTATACGAAGCAATTGTGTCAAATAAATATAGACTATTATAATCTAATAAAGAACCGGATCAAACCAATTTTGAATTATGAAAAATATGAAACTTCCCATTTCAAAATGAATAACAATAACTAAATTTGTCCAAAGCTGAAATGGAAATCAAATTTCGTCTAAAAGACGATACACCAAAAGTCTCATTCAAATTCAAATTCAAATAAAAGCAGTTCTTAACAATAATCTAAAGGTTCCAATTGCTTCGACTTCAACTCTCTTGCCATCACCAACGTATATATATCTTTCATCATCATTTAGCTTTCAGCAATTCAGGCAATCCTGCATAGACACACTGATACGAGTTGTTGCAGAAGAATCTATCCACCATGTGTATCTTGGCACTAAAGTCAAATTAATCTCAAAACAAAAAAAAATCAAGAAGCATACCTTTTCTTTGCACGCCAGACGTGATAGTTGGTGTACTACTTTTTCTGATGACCTGCAGCTCCGCAGAAGAAACAACAACCCTTAAATGGTTTCTTATGTTTTTTATTTTGTGTTTTCGTATCCGCAACTTCCATATTCTTTCTCTTCTTGTCTTTTCTTTTGTCCTTCGCTACAACGGCTAAGCAAGCACTTTTTTCTTTGCTTGCTTCAATTTGTCATCTTCGTGAACACAATCTGAGATGAGCTCATTCATAGACCAAGTCTCTTTCTGACAGTTATATCTCATCTTAAATTGGCTAAACTGTAGTGGAAGTGATATCAAAACTAGATGCACTAACAAGTCCTCGGAGAGATCCAGCTTAAGTGCTTTGAACTTTGAAGCAAGATGCGAAATTTGCATAATGTGCTACATGATGATACCTTTTCGTTGGTACCTCATTGAAATTAGATTTGTCGAAAGTTTACCAATTTCAACCTTTTCACTCTTGATAAATACTTTTTCAATTTCAGCGATAAATTCCTTAGTCGCCTTAACCTTGTCAGACATAGTGCCCCTGAATGTTCTGAAATGTCTTTCTTCATGATCATCAAACATATGCGATTTTTTCTCTCCTACCTTTCTATCTCCTTCTTTTGTTTAAACGTACTCTTATCTGTAAAAGGTGGCAGAGAATCGACCCTTAACACAAGGTTGAGATCCATGACTACCAAAATTATGTTGAGGTTCTCTTGCCACGATTTGAAGTTAGTGTCATTTTGATAGGAATAGACTTGTTGTTGGCAGTAATACTTGCAGGTGTAATTTCAGATGATTTAGAGAACAATAACAAAAAAAACTCACATTAGAATTACACCAAAACTAGATATAAATTCAAATACAGGTAAACTCTATCTCAAGATACCGGACACTCCATTAATATTTCGTCCAAAGACAAAATATTAACTTGCAAGTGGTATCTTGTCGTAGTAATCAAGCATTGATAATAAAAAACATGTCACATAAAAAAAAATTTGGGTGATTTATTATTCACATGTAAACCAAATAATCTGTCGCGGCCCTATCTAGGGTCGTGATCGGCGCTAGACAAGACTAAGCCTACCTAGAAAGCCTATCAAATTCGCACAGAAAATTCGGCAGAATTTCCCTTGTACCGGGAGCAAACCAAAATTTTTAAACCTGCTAACAAGCAGTAGAACCAGTCTAACAACCAACTACGACATTGTTACGCACATTCAAGGTCTAAACAAGGTTCAACAAAACCAAATCCACGTCATCCATGACGATAACTAAACTATAGAGTACTTCAACACAAACTTTTATCAAAACGACATCCCAATACTGACTAAGGAGCAAAACTCTAGATTCAAACGAACTAATGACTTAAATAAATTAATGAATGAATAATAGCCCTCGCGAAGCAGATGTGGGGCTTACTGGATCAATCCTCAGCTTTGTCACTCACCTTGACTCAAAGTATCAGCCTCAACTAGCTTATCTGTGAGTGGGAAAGAAGAGGGTTAGTCACACAGACTAAGCGAGGACAATATCAACCATAGCGTTTTTATTCAACAAGTATAAATGTAAGGAAACATACATAAACACGATAACTCCATTGAACATAACAATTTCAACCATAGTACTCAAGTCTTTATATATAAATAATGGAAGGTTCCTGAGCCAGAATCAAATATTACGGTCTGACACCATGACATTCACACAGCCATCTGACTACCCCGTCAGCCAGGTTCCCTTCTAGAGGATGGATTAGTTCTTTCCTACTAGCGGAGGAGAAATATTGTACAAGGTGCACCAGGCCTAACGATCCCAACGTTAGATAACGGCGATCTGGCTAAGTTAATTCCCAAAATAATATTTACTTTTATAACACAATATCTCATATTTGTACTTTCTTTCTGACAAGATATCAAATCACAATATCTGTAGAAATTCTCAAAATAACAAAGGTTCAAAATAAATCAATTTGTATCAACAACTTCAGTACCAAAATAACAGTTGGATATAACAATATAACAGTTATACTCTCTTGTCCCATGCAATAAAATAATTTAATAAAAGTAGGATTGATGCAAAAAAGTGAGTTTCAAACATGGTATAGCTGAAAACCAACTACGGGTAGATATTTCACTCATAGTACTAGCTTCCTTCGTCCCGAACCAATGCTCCCGGGCTAACGATTCGCTTGTTCCACGATCTAGAATAAATTATCACCATTTATATGTTAATTACAGAAATCACACAATAAATATTTATTATGAGATTTTGGATTATTGAATCCATATAGCTTGGGTGGTTACTTAATTTTGTGGAAAAAGATCCATTCTCCCTGTTAAGAGAAAGTTTCTGTTTTACTTATCCTACTTTAATTTCTTACTACCTCCCCTTTCAGGGAAAGTGAGAGTACTATTCCTGAACCATAGCCAAATTCATATCTTTGGCGTGAAATTTACTATCTCTGAAGGAGGAAACTTTACGAAAACTCTACTATGCAATAATCTCATTCTTTTAGAAAGTAATTAGGAAAATTGATGAAGTACTTACATTGCACCGAATTGAGAAAGGAATCAGTGTTTGCAGCCTTGGGGAAAAAAATCTAAAACTCCAAAGGGGGTCAATGGCCTTACTGCTGTTTCTTTCTCTTTTTGCTTAGCTTCTTAGGTTTTTACTTCCGTTCTCGTTTTCTTTCTTTCTGTTTTAGTTTTCTTAGGTTTTCTTTTTCTATTTTCCTTTATTTGTTATTGCATTCCCTTTTTCTTAATGTGGACAATGGTCCCACTTTAGAAGCCTATTATATTATTATTATTATTATGAGTTATTATTAGTATTATTATTATTATGAATTATTACATAATCATCATATGTTTATTACCACAAAATATACGTGTAATTCTCTTAAACATTTACCTTCTTTTGGGTGGATTAATATTCACATTGGTTATACATACACAATATTTTATATTTCAAAACGAATAAAACTCCACAAAGGAGGTCACTTTGGCAATATTAAGTTTCAATTTGTTCATTTCAAAATATATACAAACACACCAATAGTCAATTTAAATTCACCAAATTGGAATACATAGATTCCAACTTAAAATTAAACTAATAGTGGGCAATATTATACTTAAAACTTGCTGCCAGATTGCCTTTTCGTTAAATTGTAACAGGTCAATAATTAAGTTATGCCAATAGAAATATTTAATTAGACATGTGAAAGTTCAAGTATTCTGGCAAACAACTAATATTCCATATCATAAAACGGAAAACCTATTCCCATCGCTGCCTAGAAATTTTTAAAACCGTAGACTATCGTAAACAAATAGAACCAAACAAGAGAAAATTAAAGTAATAGTTTATTTGTTTAAATCAAAGGATGGTTTTAAAGAATAATTGATGACCCCAAATTTCCGCGGCGCTATTAGCAAATAACTTTCTGTATTACAAATGACATCTTCATCTTTTGTAACTGCTAGCAAATATTAAATCTTCAGTATACCTACAATCTTCAGTTCCTAAACGTAATTACAGTACGTAGACAAGTGAGGGTTGCTCAGTTGGTAAAGCACCTCCACCCACGACCGGTAGGTCCCGGGTTCGAGTCACGCTGGAGGGAAAGTGTGGAAACACTATAGATCCTCCAAAAATGGGTGGGAAAAAAAAATAAAAAATCACAGTACGTAATTCTTAAATTGAGCAGATAATTATGCAAACTAATTGAATCATGTCAAAAATATTCAAAAATAACAAAAAGATGCTGAAAGTATTTTTTTAATGTATCATAAACAATTCTCTATGACTTAAGATAATAGAGCCTCTGGTACCACTTGTTAGAACTAAAGTATAGATTATATTATATTTATCCAAAGACTTATTATGTTAAATCACCGAGAAAATAAACTGAATGCGGAAGCGTATCTCAATCCATAGCAACCAGTGTGAGTCTTCAAACTCGCGTTTAGTCTTCAAAATCTAGATGTTTCCGTACTCTCTTTCACTGATGATGAGATATTAGTAAAATAAAACTTATGTCTGATTTGGGGACCATAACCCCCTTTTATACTAGTATATAGCTTATGAATTCTAGTTTAGTCCATTATTAAACTAAAATTAAATATGGGTATCTACACATAAACTCCATACTTTATGTCTTTATGAGGTGTCTAGTTAGGTCCACATAACTTTAAACATTAACTGTTCACGTTTAATCTTGACCAACCTTTTAATGATAGCAATTGACATTTAATTATCTATACATTTATATATGTGCAAGTCCATATATTTCTACAAAGAACATTTTGTGCGCCAAGTTCTCCTATCAGAAACTCATAGAGTGATAATTGTTTCCTCCTCTTTGAAATATTTCTGGAAGACATCAGGTATAATCTGGAAAAAGGAGATTGTTGTAAAAGTTACTCTTTCACGCATATTAAGTACTCTTTCCCCTTAAAACTAAGTTGCTCATACTCGAGTATTGCTATACGATATGGGTGATGATCTAGAGATCAGATCTTTCATGAACTAAATTTTACTCCCTCCATTCCACTTTATGTGTCATAGTTTGACTTGACACAAAGTTTTAGAAATAAATGAATACTTTTGAAACTTGTGGTGTAAAATAAGACAAAGATGTTTGTGTGGTTGTAAATCATTTTAGTAATGGCAAAACTGTAATTTTGAAGTTAAATTGTTACCAACTTTAGAATGTTGTCATTCTCCTTAGAACAGACGAATAAGGAAATATTGTCACATAAATTGGAACGGATGGAGTAATATTCAAAGGTATAGATACTGGTGCAAAAATTCGGTTAAAAATAATTCAAATATCTAAAAATATGGCTAATTATGAGATATATATTGTGGAAAACATACATGTACCTTTTATGGTGCCACAATTTAACTGTTGTTCTCTTATGTAGGCAACCATCTAGAAATTTACACTTGGTTTTGTCGTGAGAAATCAAAATACCAATACTTATCTCAAATATCATAGTATTTACAGTACCTTGTGTTGATTGACTGTACCCAATAAACTTTACTGGTGACCCAACCCTGGCAAGGAGTGGCTGAACCCAAAATTAGGTTCAACAACAGCCCTTAACGCCATCCTCGGCTAAGCGGGCAAACAACAGAACCTTGGTTCTGGCATTCAACCTCATATCGCATACTCTTACTAGTATTGTATCGACACGACTGCGACTCCAAAAAGAAAGAGTTAGTGTAACTTAGCCTTTAACAGACGAGAAAAATGATACCTAACAACAGAATTCTATCAAGAGCCAATAAAGTACTTACTTGTCCGAGATTTCAAATAACTGCTTGTTTTCCATTATATCGAAGGTAGATTGTCTACTCATTGTAGTTGCTAGAAATAGATGCATGCTCTTCTAAACTACTGAAAATAAATGCCGCTCATCCGAGCTACTTGAGAGTAAATGGTTGTCAACAGAGGCAGATGTAAATTTTTAAGTTGATAGATTCACCATTATTAGGCGAAAATACGATGTCCAAAAGTTGGAAATTGAACAATCTTTTTCTAGAAAAGTATGTTATTTAGATACGTCAAATATCAATTTATAGATGATATATTTAACTTTAAATATTCATATAGAATTGGTAGTGGAAGGCTGGTAGCCTACTAGCCAAGGGTGTTCAAAAATTGCTTAATGTCAGGTTCAAATCACTCATGCAAAAATTTGCCTCTTTTATTCTTTTTGCTAAAAGAAAGAAAAAAAAAGTAATTCGAACGAATATAGGCACTAGTGAATCTGACCGTGCACATCATTAAATTTATAAAATAATAATTTCTAACATTAAAAGAATATTTTACTTCTTAATTTTTTTTAGCAATCAATGACTGTTAGCTTTGGAAATACTTGATTTTTGTATAATCTATATGAGTAACTATTTTTAAAAAAAAATAAATCCCTGAGAAAGAATATTTAAGAAATTGATTTCTTTAAGTACATTTGTATAGTAAATTTTAAAACATAATTTTTTATTTGTCTATTATAGTTACATGTTAATATAGGTAGTCAAATTTCTTTTCTTCCAATTTAGAGTTAAATCTTAGTGCTCTTCTTTCTTTTTTTTTACTTGTTTAAAATATAGTGAGAATATTAAAAACACCTACCATAATAAAAAATGGAAGGAAGAAAGAAACAGCGAGTGAATCATCCCAAATTATATGAATCACTTCAATAACTTTTATCTTTTTTACCTTTCTATTAGTACCTATTTTATGTGTTCCTTTTATTTTCTTGTTCCCTCTTTTCATACCCGTTCATTTTATAGAAAAAATTGTCACATATCATTTTCTTTCTTCTTGTCCAACTTGTTTTAATGGATAACAAAGGCTGGTAATTAATGAAATAGACTCCAGGCGTAATAGTCAATAACCAAACAACATAGAATTAACTTACCATATTATTATTCACTATATAATTAGCTAGTACAATGGAAAGATTTTGTTCTTTCTTTATAAAATAAAAAGGAAAAAGAATGAAACAACAATCTAAAGAAAACACCAAAAAATAACTACAAGAATGTACACTTGAGGAACAGCAACATTTTATGAAGAAACTAATCCCTGAAAAACCACCATTTGCTTAATGAGATGGGGTTATGGAGCAAATGGGGTTAGATATATAGATATATATATATATATATATATATATATATATATATATATATATATATATATATATATATATATATATATATATATATATATATATATATTATAATAGGACTTTTGCTATAATTTGTTGAAAATCCTTGTGGTGGAGGAAGTTCAGAGATGACTTCTTCTCCAGTTGAAGTTTTCCAAATTTTTGAAACATTAATAGATTTAGAAAAATGAAATTCTATATGGTGGTATTCAGCATAAGCTTCAAACCACTCAAAGAAATTAATTTGCTTTTGAATCGAGTTCAGGGATTCATAATAAATTTTTTGAAAATTTTTTCTTTCATTTCCTTGAAAGCTATTAAAAAATCATGTTCTCTTAAAAAGGTTTTCAGGAGAGTAAAATTCAGTCCTGAGTTTTTCTTTGTCAATTTGGAAATCTTTTTCTAAAACACCTAATTCAGCACCTAGAGATGAATAAGTAGGAGACTGAGGTCTTTCGAAGTTAACTTCAGTTGGAGGTATTTTCACTGAGTATTCTGCTTGAGGAATCCTAGATTCGAAGTTAACAGTTTCGAGTCTAGAAGGAAATGAAGAGACAGAATGTCTAGCAGATTGAGTTTCAGACTGTGCTAAAGGTGAGGAAGGTATTCTTTGACTATGAGATCTTCTGAAGGAAATAGTTACAGATCCTGAAAAAAAACTGTTGGATCTGGGACACATTAGTATTTTCTGGCTTCTGGGCTGGGGGTAGCATCTTGTAAAAGCCAGTTTTGAGGTAAAGAAACCTGATTACAAGATATAGGTCTTGAAACTGACAAATGAGATCTTTGAAGATCTGTTTGGAAGAGAACAGTTTCTCCTTTATGAAGTGTTTTCATGGCTCCAGAATTGAAGGCTGAATTCATAGCTTTGTATTGAATTCTATAGAAAATTGCAACTGGAAAAGATCCAGTCTTGGTTTTATGATTGGATGTCTTGAAATTTAGTATCAAGGAGTCTAATATATTTCTATCTTTAAGGGATACAGTAAAGTTGGGAAAACAGTCAAAATAAATTGGTCCATTACAAAGACTGGTTTCTACCATTCCTAGAAGGGAATCATTGAAGTCTAGAAATCTAGAATCTCTAAGGCACAAGAGGAGAGATGTATCTAGTCCTTCTCTAGAAAGAGGTTTAGCTGCAATTTGTACTAAATCAAAATGGAGATAGTTGTACTTTTTTCTATACTTCTATAGATTTTGGATTTAAAAGCTTGATGTCGTCATGATCTGACTCAAGAGGAATAGTTTTCTTGATGGTTGAAATGTGGTAGTCACTTGTCAAATTCCATCTAGACTTATAAATTGTACACTGGGGATGTTTAGGATTTTTTTCAGTCATCAATTGATTGCTGTAAATCAGTAAAACTAACCTCTTCTTTGAGTTTAGAATTTGAATAGGAAGATGTAGATCTAGAAGAGGAAGGAAAAGAATTTTTAGTGGGAGAAGAGAAAGGATGGAAGAATTCTATAGTAAGATCTGCACAGAAAATTTAGTCGATAAACAATAATTACTTATATGCTTCCTGTTTTTGAATCTAGAGACCAATGGGTTCCATAAGGATAATATTCAAGTTCTTAACTCAATAGTATGAGGAAAAATCAGATTTTAGAAATTAGAAATATAAGTACATGTTTGCTTTAATACACAAAAATTAAGTTAGCTTATGTTTAAAAGAGTATCTTGACTAATGACCCAAAGGTTATAAATAACCATCTGTAAGCCTACTGAGTAATTTTCCCTGGCCACCTAGCCATTTTGCTCAGGAACACTACTTACAGTGTAGATCTGGAAGGATCATAATGCCATTAGTTAAGAATATTATTAATATATAAGTAAATTTAATAAAAGTGTATGTAAGAGTTCATGTGTTATAGATCTAAATACTAGATCTAATAATACCTCATAAAAGTAAGTTAAAAACAAGAATAATAATCCTTACTTTCCCCCATGGCTCTGATACCAAGATCCCGGAAGCGAACCCCCTAAGTAAAAAGGAAGAAATAAAGAGAAGTAAGGACAGGAAGCAAGTGCATATTAATTAATTAATTAAGTGAGTAATTAGGTGGCAGTGCCAGCCACATATAAATGTAATGCAAAAAATTAAATATGCAGTGCAGTAAAGTAAATCAGGCGGTAAAACCGACCATATGCATGAAATTCACAATATAAATATCCGAGACAAAAATTTAATATAAGATGATTATATTAAACTCGAAAATATTACAAAGCTAGAGGGATAGAACTCTAACCAATTCTAGAGAGAGATGGAGGATATTGTGAATGATGTAGTAGAAGTGGTGTATGTTTTTACAAGTGATAGTGGGGGTATTTATAGCAAAAATACATGAAATATCTTGCTAATGCTTGTTGATGTCATGGATGATGTCATCTTTATCTTGCTAATGCTTGCTGAGGTCATGGATGATCTCAGCTTTAGTTGATGTCATGATTTGTCATGCTGATGTAATAATTGTGTGCATCAAAATGATGACACCTTGATGTCATGATTGCGTATTTTGATTATTCTTCTGCTAAGTCATAATCATGGTCTTCTTCTTCGTCTTCCTCTTCTTCTGAAGATGGTTGAGACTTCTGGCTGGAGGATCCAGCTTTAAGTTGTTGGAGGATTAATTCCATTTGTTCAATGAAATCTCCTTTATTGCTAGAGCTGGCTAACTGTGCAACTGCTATTGATTTTTGTTGAAAAAATAAGTATTGGGCAGCATCTGTTGGAGACAAATACTTTGGATTTTCCAGGAACCATTTTTCTAAAGCCGGAACATAGGCTTCGGAAGGATTCCAGTTCTTGTACCATTTGGTGTGACCTTGAATGGCTAACAATGGTAGTCCTTTGTGTCCATCTGGCTTATGAAAAGAAAATTTTTGGGAATAGATCCACGGAATGTGAAATCTATGGGAAAATGAGTAGTACAGGTATCTGTTGTTGACTGAAGAACCTGGTAATGAAATATTCATATCCTTCTTTAACTAAAGGGGGAAGGATTTCAATTTTGTGTCCATATACAGGCCACCATTGATGTATGAACCACTGAGGAAATTCAGAGACTAATTGTTTACCCCAAAGGATAAACCAAGAGTGTTTTCCCAGGTGATTTTGAAAAGTGAAGGCATTCATCCAGGCAGCCTTGTAGTCGTAATAATTGAAATATTGAGGTCGGAAAGGTTGGAAATTTTTTTTATATTTGGTTGGAAGTGTGCCCCATTCTTTTGGCGAGATTATTTTATTAATCCACACCGTTGTATGGGTAACATATGCCTGGGTTTGCTTATCCTTGTAGGGTTTGAATAAGTAAGATTTGGTATCTGCAAGGATAAATTCATAAAATTTCTGAGTATGGTCAGGGGTTTCTTGTATAAAATTGGCTGATGAGCTAAGCATTTGACTAGCTACTTCTTGAGGGTTTGGATGCCATAATTCTGGCTCAATTTAGGTAAGCGGATAGACATTGTCATTTTAAAAGTAGGTTGGTTCCTCAGCTTGTTTAGGGGCTGAATACACTGTGCTTGTGCGCTGTGTGTTGGGGCTTTTAGCCACCATTGGTGTTTGTGTGGGGCTTTTAGCAGCCACAGAAGAAGAACAAGATGCGCCGCCACAGTAGAACATAAATTTTTAAACATAATAAATTGTTTTCTTATTTTAAGATTGCTTATGGTTGCTTTTATTCCCATAAGCTTACACCAATTTAAGAAGTCAGTATGAAGTCTGTGCATGTTGATTTTCATCTTCTTCAACCAAATCTGCCCATTTTTCCGGGCTTTCAATTGAAATTGGTTCTGTCTTTTCCAGAAGATATGATGGGTGTATTCCCTTCATAGCATAGTCTGCTGGAGTTTGATATCTTGGCTGACTTAGGTTAGCAACATCCTTTAAAAGTTGCTTGGAGGCAACTGAAATTATTTGCTGTTGAGAGACAGCTTTGTCTTGTTTGTTTTTCTCCGGAGGAGGAAGGGCTGGAAGTTCTTCCTTCTTTTTTCTGGGCATGTTATCTACCCTGCAAGAATTCTCGACTGAGAAAATCTAGAATAGAGTTTGAGCTCCCTTTGATATATTCTATATCAAAATCAAAAATAGATAAAATAGCTTTCCATCTGGCAAATATATGTTTTGATGCAAGGTTTTCTATATCTTTTTGTAAAACAGATTTTGCAGCTTTGTGATATTTGGCTATTTTACCTATATTTTCAAGGTAGTTTTACCATATTATGATAGTACACCTAAGAGATAATATGCAAAACTCTCACGAGTTGATACTAATTGAGTTGTTTGGTATTGTAGGATTAGAACATGGTGAATTGAGCAATATATTGCTAGATTTGGAGCTAAAAGTGAAGATGTTGAAGAGCTCAACATATCCGTGTGCCACGCAAGTGACACGGGAAGAAATAGAATCTTTGCTTAGGAATGGAGAAAAAATTTCAGCGCATTTAGGCCAAATACGCGAGCACCACGCGAGCTGAATTGCCTGCAGAAATTTGATCCGCGTGGCACCAATAAGGGTGTTTTAGTACTTTTGCTCAGTTTCTTACAGAGTATAAAGGTTTCTTTTGCCTCCATTATGAAATATACACTGCAAAAGAAGCAAAAAGGAGGCTAGAGCTTTGGAAACTTCAAGAACACGAGTTTTTCTAAATTCTTCCCTACTTTTTGTAATTTATTCATTCATGAATTATTTTGATATGACTATCATGAACATGAGTGGCTAATTTACCCATTCTAGGGTTGATTGAACCACTCCAATACTTATGTATTTTTAATATTTATTTCAATAATTCAAACTTGTGAATTCTTCCTATCTAAGTGTTTATGTTTTGATTGCTATTAATTGAAAGAGCTCCCAATTAATTGTTCCCACTATTCTTGTTTGTCTAGGGATAGATTCATAGGTTTGGGTTAAACACTTAACAATATTTCAACCTAAAACCAAGGTATTACTTAGGTTGTCAATAAGGTGATTTGTGACCATTGATCCTGATTGTGAACTAAACTTATAGTCCTAGTTATCTTCATTAATTAATTGGAACATTGGTTAGTGAAAGTTACTACTATTATATGGAAGTGAATAGTTGTATAATTGGAGCAAGTATTCAATAGGAAGAAAATCAAGTTGAATCTGTTAAAAGAATTACTCTAACACATAGGTAGGAGTTGGGTAAATCAATCCTAGGCTTCGAAATACTTGATCAATTTATTTCTTAATACTTTACAATTTACTTTTGTTACATTGAAACCATTATACAATTACAAAACCTCGAAGTTAATTGGTTAGATAAATTAGTTTGATTAGCAACTAGATTTCGAGTGTTCCCTGTGGGATTCGACCTCGGGAATTTAAGTACCGAGCTATATTTGCTGTGACTACTTAGTCCCTTTTATAGGGCGTAGTTGGGCGTGATCAAATTTTGGCGCCGTTGTCGGGAGACACAGTGTTATTTTAGTTGTTAAAATAACTAGTTTTATTTCTCAATTGACTTCACTTTTGTCATCTTGAGTTAACTCTTTGGAATTTGTGTGTTTCAGGTGTATGTGTAAAACATGATCTCAGTCTGCAGAGTAGAAACCGTTTGACCCAGAGATTGAGAGGACATTCCACGCCTTAAAACAGGCGAATACTGTTGGCAATACACTTAGAAAATCAGAAACCAAAGAAATTGAGATGGCTGAAGATTTGGCACTTAATTTTTTTGCTCAGCCTGTGGCTGGAAACTTGGCTTCTGCTATTCGGCTTCCGAAATTTGAA
Source organism: Petunia axillaris subsp. axillaris (assembly GCA_029990575.1). NCBI lineage: Eukaryota > Viridiplantae > Streptophyta > Magnoliopsida > Solanales > Solanaceae > Petunia > Petunia axillaris. The sequence goes on along the minus strand of JARKNS010000001.1, from coordinate 476,334 downwards.
GCTGAAAGTTTTTACATCACCCAAACTATGGTCAGTCTGTTGTCCAACGCTGGACTTTTTGTGGGTAAATTGACTGATGATCCTCAAAAGCATTTGAAAAAGTTCATGAGGGTGTGTGAAACTCAGAAGCATGCTCGAGTTCCGGATGAGGTCGTGCGATTGATGTTATTCCCGTTTTCTTTGACGGATGATGCTAGTTACTGGTTTGATTCTTTGCCAGTCACTTCGTGGGATGAGTTGGTGATCAAGTTCATGAAGAAATTTTTCCCACCAAACAAAACTGCGAAGTTAGTTGATGAGATACTCATGTTCACGCAGAACCCGCTAGAGACTTTGCCAGAAGCGTGGGAGAGGTTCAAGAGCTGCTTGCGAAAGTGTCCCCATCATGGAATTCCTGATCAAATGTTGGGACAAAGAATTTACATGGGCATGAGTGATAAAATCAAGGGCAATTTAGATGTAGCTGCTGGAGGAGCATTCTTGAATAAAACATTTACTGAAGCAAAAGCTCTCCTCGATACCATAGCTCAAAATTCAGGCTGGTTGACTAGAGATGCATCTGCTGGTTCAGGCCCAAAGGTTTTGGCTGCTGGAATTGATCATGGGATTGAAGAAAAAATGTCAAGACTGCAGACTACGCTGGATGTGGCTTTGAAAAAATTTAATGAAAACATGCTGGAACCCGTTAACCAAGTGGACACACCTGATCCTGGTAATTTTGCTGACTCTGATTTATTGGGTTATAGTGAAGATGCCAATTTTCTGACTTTTGGGCAGAGGCAGCAATATAATCAGCAGGCTCCGATTAGACAGGCATAACAACCAGGTCCATACAACACTGCCAGACAGCAGGGACAACAAGTTCCTTACCAGAGACAAGCAGCTTATAATAACCAGCAGGTAGTATTACCTACACAACAAGCTAATGACATAGCTGACATTAAGAGTATGGTGCAGCCCATGGTGGGAGTACACAAGAAGTTGCAAGATCAAGTTACATCCCATGACACTGCCATTAAGGGGATAGAGACACAGGTGGGACAACTAGCCATTGCTCTGAACAATAGACCTCATGGTACCTTGCCATGAGACACAATGGTAAATCCAAAGGACGCAAATCCTAACCAAGTGATGGCAGTTAGCTTGAGGAATGGTTGAGATTTAGACAAAGAGCAAGAATTGGCTAAGGAAGAGGTGCCTAGTGTGCCAAAAACTAACCCTGTGGATGTTCCAGCTAAAGTTGTTGACAGGGATGAAGCTGAAAAAGAGATTATACCTGACCCTGTGACTAGGACAACTGAAAAGGTAAATAAAGAGGTAAGTGTAAAGCGTAAGACACCACCTCCCCTTTACCCCTAAAGGTTCGTAAAACAGCAAAAAGAGAGCCAGTACAAGAAATTCATTGATATGCTTGAACAATTACATGTTAACATTCCTTTACTTGAAGCAATTAGAGATGTACCTGGTTATGCTAAAATGCTGAAAGATCTTTTGTCTAGAAAGTTTGATTTTCAGGATCTGGCTACGGTCACTCTGACTCACACTTGCAGTGTTGTGGTGACTAAGCCTATGGCGCAAAAACTAGCAGACCCATGTAGTTTTACTATACCTTGCACGATTGGAAAGCACACTTTTGCTAGAGCCTTACTTGATTTAGGAGCTAGTATAAATTTGATGCCTCTATCTATCTATAAAAAGCTTGGTATTGGCAGAGCTAGACCCACCTCTATGAGTCTTCAGCTAGCTGATAGGAGTGTTAAGAGACCTGCAGGGATTTTAGATAATGTTCTAGTGCAAGTGGATAAATTTGTATTCCCTGCAGACTTTGTGATTCTTGATTGTGCAGTTGATGAGGATACCTCTATTATTTTAGGGAGACTTTTCCTTGCTACAGGGAAGGCTATTATAGATTGTGAGGCTGGTGAGATGAAGATGAGGTTAAATGACGAGGAGGTGACTTTTGGTGTTCAAAAATCCATGAGGAGACCTAGTGAGTTTGCTAATTGTTCTATGGCTAATGTCTTAGAGGTAGACGAATTTGAGGATTATGAGTCTTACTATCCTAATGACCCACTAGAAGCTTGTATTATGAATATGGACATCCTTGATGGCACGGAATGGGATGAGACTATGTTGGCCTTAGAAGGGCGCGGGTTTTGGCATAGAGAACCACGATTTGAGTCACTTGATTTGGCTAATAGGACAGCGCCACCCGCAAAACCATCTATAGAGGAGCCCTCTCAGTTGGAGCTCAAACCACCCGAGCACTTGAAATATGTTTTCTTGGGACCTAACTCTACTTTTCCTGTTATTATCTCATCTAGTTTGTCAGATGTGCAGGTAGAAAGGTTAATGCAGGTTTTGAAGGAGTGCAAGCAGGCTATTGGATGGACTATTGCTGACATCAAGGGAATAAGCCCAGCTTTCTGTATGCAAAAAATTGTTTTGGATGAGGGTGCCTAACCTTCAATAGAGCATCAAATGAGGCTAGTCCCAAACATGAAAGAGGTAGTCAAGAAAGAAATAATAAAGTCCAGTCCAGTGTGAGCCAAAGAAAGGTGGGATGACTGTGGTTAAAAATGAGAACAATGATCTAATGCCCACTAGAACTGTAACTGGCTGGCGAATTTGTATGGACTATAGGAAGTTGAATAAAGCCACTAGGAAAGATCATTTCCCCCTTCCCTTTATTGATCAGATGCTTGACAGATTGGCAGGGAGGTCCCATTTTTGCTATTTAGATGGTTACTCGGGGTATAACCAAATTCACATTGCCCCTGAGGACCAAGAGAAAACTACTTTCACATGTCCCTATGGCACCTTTGCTTTTCGAAGTATGCCCTTTGGTCTATGTAATGCGCCTGCCACCTTCCAAAGGTGTATGATGGCTATTTTTACGGACATGGTAGAGGATATTATGGAAGTATTTATGGATGACTTCTCTGTGGTAGGTAACTCTTTTGATGAATGTCTGACTAATCTTGAGAGAGTATTAAAAAGGTGTATTGAAACTAATCTTGTGCTTAACTGGGAGAAGTGCCATTTTATGGTACAAGAGGGAATAGTCTTAGGGAACCAAGTGTCAAGTAGAAGAATTGAGGTTGATAAAGCCAAAGTAGAAGTAATTAAGGAGTTGCCTGAACCCACCTCGGCGAGGGCAATTCGTAGCTTTTTAGGCCATGCTGGCTTCTATAGGAGGTTCATTAAGGACTTCTCTAAAATTTCTCATCCCTTGTGTAAATTGTTTGAAAAGGATCACCCCTTTGTTTTTTCTGATGAGTGCAGGTTAGCTTTCAAGGAGCTAAAGGAGAGGTTGGTGTCAGCACCGATCATTGTAGCACCTAATTGGGAGGACCCGTTTGAGTTCATGTGTGACGCAAGTGACTATGCTGTGGGTGCCGTGCTTGGGCAAAGAAAAGATAAAATAAAGCACCCAGTCTACTATGCCAGTCGCACACTGAATGGAGCACAATTTAATTACACCACTACGGAGAAGGAGATGCTAGCTGTAGTATTCTCCTTTGACAAGTTTCGTTCTTACCTACTTGGTTCGAAGGTGGTGGTGTATACAGACCATGGTGCAATCCGGTACTTGGGGGAGAAAAAGGACACTAAGCCCCATTTTATACGGTGGGTGTTGCTGCTATAAGAGTTTGATTTAGAGATTCGTGATCGTAAAGGTACTGAGAACCAGTTTGCAGACCATTTGTCTAGACTTGAAGCAGCTGAGAAGCGAGTTATGAAGGTGAGATTTGGGAAAACTTTCCAGATGAACAATTGTTGGCCACTAAATTAGAAGAAATTCCATGGTACGCTGATATTGCAAATTATCTGGTAAGTGAAATAATTCCGCATGATTTTGACTCGGCGAAAAAGAAAAGGTTCTTATATGAATGTAGATCTTATTTTTGGGATGAACCTTATTTGTTTAAGATATGTGTTGATAACATGATTCAGAGATGTGTCCCCGAGATAGAGCAATCTTTTATTTTGCAGGCATGTCATTCTTCACCCTATGGAGGACATTTTGGAGGGACCCGGACAGCTGCTAAGGTATTGGAAGCGGGCTTCTTTTGGCCTACTTTATTCAAGGACGCTAACATTTGGGTCCGGGCTTGTGATGAGTGCCAGAGGACCGGCAATATCTCTCGTCGTCATGAGATGCCTATGAAACTAATCTTGGAGGTTGAGGTATTTGACGTGTGGGGGATAGATTTCATGGGTCTATTTGTTAGCTCCTATGGGAACAAGTACATACTTGTAGCAGTAGATTACGTCTCCAAGTGGGTCGAGGCTATTTCTCTCCCCACTAATGATGCTAAGGGAGTTACTCAGTTCCTTAAAAGGAAAATCTTCTCTAGATTTGGTACTCCTCGGGCTATCATAGTGATGGGGGAAGTCTTTTTGCAACCAAGAGTTCAAGAGGTTACTGGAGAAGTATGGTGTTCATCATAAAATTGCCACACCTTACCACCCGCAGACCAGCGGGCAAGTTGAGATCTCAAATAGAGAGATTAAAAGTGTGCTTCAAAAGACTGTAAATGCTACCAGGACTGATTGGGCAAGGAAGCTGGATGACGCCTTATGGGCTTATAGGACTGCTTACAAGACACCTATAGGGATGAATCCTTATAAGATGGTGTTTGAGAAGGCATGTCACTTGCCTGTAGAGTTAGAGCATAGAGCTTTGTGGACTCTTAGGAGAGTAAATTTGAATTATGACTCTGCAGCTTCTGGCAGGATCAACGAGCTACATGAACTTGATGAGAGACGCTTTAATGCTTATGAGAGTGCGAGACTATACAAGGAGAGGATGAAAACTTGCATGACAAAAGGATAATAGATAGGAGCTTTGAGCCGGGTGAACATGTATTGCTTTATAATTCTAGACTTCGTTTGTTCCCTGGTAAGCTTAAGTCGAGGTGGTCTAGACCATTTAAAGTTGTGCAAGTGACACCTCATGGAGCTATGGAAGTAGAGACCGAGGATGGTTCGAGAAGATTTAAGGTAAATGGGCAAAGGTTGAAAAGCTATTATAGAATGGAAGAAGAGGTCAAGGTGATCTCTGTCTGGTACTTTTACTAGTGATTGAAGCGTGCATAATGTCGTGCCACGACTTTAAATAAGGCGCTTCTCGGGAGGCAACTCGTGTTTGTAATTGTAAAAAAAAGAAAAAAATAAAAATAAAAATAAAATACAAAAAGAGTCGTGTCACGACATTAAATAAGGGGTTGCGTGGGAGGCAACCCACGATTTTAGTTAGTATTTATTGTTTTACTAATTTTTATTTTAATTGTAGGGTATAAATGTTTGATCGAGTTTTGTAGGATTAATTGACAGATGCAAAGTTCTTGGAACATGCGAAGGTGAATCAAGATGAGCAAGCTGAATAATGGCATGAAACGAGGTAAGTAATTGTGAAGAGCTCGTGGCATGCTAGTACCACGCGAGATATTTAGCCTGAGGAGCATTTAAGTCTCGTGCTACGAGACTAGCACGAGGAATTTTTGTGTCAGAGCTAAAAAAAATACAGCGCATGGAGGCTCACAAACGAGGCCACCACGCAGATTTTAAAAGGCCAGGTAAGTAAAAAAAAATAAAGAAAACCAAAAAGAACACAAACAATACAAAACACGCTTTAACAAAAATACACAATTTCCCTCCTACAGCGTTCAGTTTAAACGCGACCTTCCCTTTCCCCATAACCCTTTTCCCCATCACACCTCTACACCGCTGAAGCTGCCACCGCAGCACCACCACTTCAGGCCCCAGGTATGCTTCTCTCTCCTCCATTCTCTTTCTCTCATCACGTCTCTCTCCCCACCCCTAACTCGTCACCCCCCCTCCAATCAGTTCCCGTCACCCCCACCCCCGTTCCAGTCGACCCAATCCCATTCCCGTCTCCCCACCCCCATTCCAGTCAACCCTTACCCAGTATCCGTCACCCCCACCCTCGTTCCAGTCAACCCCCACCCAGTACCCGTCACCCCCACCCCCGTTACCAGTCAACCCCGCTGTTTTTCCCATCACCTATTTTCCCCCGCCATACAAAGCAGCTCGTAATAAAGTATTTGATGGACTAGGAGACTTTTGAAAAGGATACAAGTCTAGTAAAATCCTGTTAGACATATTACATGTTAATGACTTTTAACTTCATCATTAGTCAATCCATCAACATTCATTAACTCTCTACTTTGTTTTTGAAAGAACGAGCAATGGGCAATTCCCACTCTGTCCGAATTTTTATATATTGGTTTCGTTCAATTCAACTTGGTTGTATTCTTTCCCCTCCCCCTTACACCTTATTTATGTATATGAGTTGTCTAATACCATACTATCTATTTCTCTTGGATTTGCTATGCGAGGGTACATCTAGGTAACTCGACATTCGTGTTTGCACTGTTGGTTAATTTGTTAGGTGGTGCATTATGCGGCGTTATAGGGTTGGTTGTTTTATGTATAATGGGATGCTTTTATTGGTATAAAATTGTTCGAGAACTTATTGATGCTTTGAATCAAGGCGGGGAAGTCTGAGTCCCCGTCCACTTTTTGTGTTATTGGAATGATATTTGAAGTCACTTGTTGCGTATTTGAAGTGGTGCAAGTCGTTAGTTGATTCAAAGGCTCTTTGTCGCGGTATTTCATGTTATGAAAAAGCCCTACTTGACTTTTGATTGAGACTCCTACACTAGTGGATAACGACAAAATGGGCAAGCCTATGGTACTTTTCTGTGGGACATGAGAAATTTCTGAGTGTGAGAGTATTTGATATTTGATATGCCACAATGTCTCTTGAAATCATATGTTGTGTATTTGGTGGCATCTTCTTTCTGTGAGGTACATTGGAACTTGAGTGGTCTATAGGTTTCTACTTTCAATACTTGACTATGACCAAAAGAAAGGGTGTTTGAATTTTATGGGTGAGTTTTGCTAAGTTGTTGTCGCGAGTTCTTATCTAATCTTGATGTCTTGCCCGCTTTCTGTGTATTCTTCTTCTTTGCTCGAGGACGAGCAAAAGTCTAAGTGTGGGGTTGTGATATTTGGCTATTTTACCTATATTTTTAGGGTAGTTTTACCATGTTATGATAGTACACCTAAGAGTTTATATGCAAAACTCTCAAGAGTTGATACTAATTGAGTTGTTTGGTGTTATAGGATTTGAACATGGTGAATTGAGCAATAAACTGCTAGATTTGGAGCTAAAAGTGAAGATGTTGAAGAGTTCAAGTGATCTGTGTGCCACGCGAGTGACATGGGATGAAATAGAGTCTTTGCTTAGGAATGGAGAAAAAATTTCAGTGCATTTAGACCAAATACGCGAGCACCACGCGAGCTGAATTGCATGCATAAATTTGATCCGCGTGGCACGCGGGTGCCACGCGTAGTACAAGGCTGATGGGCAAAAAAATAAGGGTGTTTTAGTACTTTTGCTCAGTTTCTTACAGAGTATAAAGGTTTCTTTTGCCTCCATTATGAAATATACACTGCAAAAGAAGCAAAAAGGAGGCTAGAGCTTTGGAGACTTCAAGAACACGAGTTTTTCTAAATTCTTCCCTACTTTTTATAATTTATTCATTCATGAATTATTTTGATATGACTATCATGAACATGAGTGGCTAATTTACCCATTCTAGGGTTGATTGAACCACTCCAATACTTATGTATTTTTAATATTTATTTCAATAATTCAAACTTGTGAATTCTTCCTATCTAAGTGTTTATGTTTTGATTGCTATTAATTGAAAGAGCTCCCAATTAATTGTTCCCACTATTCTTGTGTGTCTAGGGATAGATTCATAGGTTTGGGTTAAACACTTAACAATATTTCAACCTAAAACCAAGGTATTACTTAGGTTGTCAATAAGGTGATTTGTGACCATTGATCATGATTGTGAACTAAACTTGTAGTCCTAGTTATCTTCATTAATTAATTGGAAAATTGGTTAGTGAAAGTTACTACTATTATATGGAAGTGAATAGTTGTATAATTGGAGCAAGTGTTCAATAGGAAGAAAATCAAGATGAATTTGTTAAAAGAATTACTCTAACACATAGGTAGGAGTTGGGTAAATCAATCCTAGGCTTCGAAATCCTTGATCAATTTATTTCTTAATACTTTGCAATTTACTTTTGTTACATTGAAACCATTATACAATTACAAAACCTCGAAGTTAATTGGTTAGATAAATTAGTTTGATTAGCAACTAGATTTCGAGTGTTCCTTGTGGGATTCGACCTCGGGACTTTAAGTACCGAGCTATATTTGTTGCGACCGCTTAGTCCCTTTTATATGGCGTAGTTGGGCGTGATCACTTTGCAATCAATTCTTAAAAGGAATTTTTGGTTTAGTAAATCAGCTTGAAATTTAGAAATGCATAAAACAATTGCTAAAATTTCCTTTTTAATTGTACGATAATTTTGTTGAGCATTATTCCAATGCTTTGATGCAAATGGAATGATATATATCCTTTGCCATCTTTCTTTTGTTTTAATATGCCACCATAACCAATGTCTGATGCATATGTTTCAACAATTTTGAATGCAGAAGGATCAGGTAGAGATAAACAAGGAAGATGTTTAACTTTTAATTTTATTTGCTGGACAATGTTGGTATGAACATTAGTCCATGGACAAGGAGGCTTTTTCAATCTATTATGGAGAGGATTTAGCAGATTGCTAATACCTGGAATAAATTTAGATACATAATTAACACAACCTAAAAATCTTTGAAGTTGGGTTTTATCTAAGATTTGATCAGGGAACTTATCAGCAAACTGAATTGATCTCTGGATAGGGATAATAGTTCCTTGTTGGATATTGTGACCTAAAAATCGTATATTAATTTGAAAAAGGCTATACTTAGTTTTTGAAAGAAGACTCTTAAATGTTTAAAATGTTGATCGATGCTAGTAGAAAATACTAAGACATCATCAATGTAAACAATAATAAATTTTGAAAAAGGATTAAAAATCATTCATACTTCTTTAAAATTCTAAAGGAGCATTTTTTAATCCAAATGGCATTACATTCCATTCGTATTGCCCAAATGGAACAGTAAAAGCAGTTTTATATCGATCTCTTGGATCAATTTGAATTTTTCAAAAACCTGATTTTAAATCAAATTTTGAAAAAATAGTAGCAGCATAGAGTCGCTGAAGTAAATCTCTTTTGTTGGGATAGGGTATCTAATCCAACGAAGAGCTGTATTCAAAGGTTTGTAATTAATGACTAAACGAGGGACACCTCGTTCAATTTCTGAGTTTTTATTAACATAAAAAGCAGCACAACTCCAAGGGGATTTACTGGGAGAGATGATGTGTTTGTCAAGAAGATCTTTGATCTCACTTTGGCAATGGATTGTTAACTCGTGATTCATCTGGATAGGACGAGCTTTAGTGGGAATAGGTTTTTCATCGAAGTCAGGTTCATAAGGAAGTCTGACTATGTGTTTCTTTTGATTCCAGAAGGCTATTGGTAAATCAGCACAAAGATCCTTTTGGATTTTGGCTTCTAAAGTTTTAACTTTAGACTGAAGAGAAGGATCTTGAAGCTGTTGCTGTAGCCTTTGAAATGCTACTTCTTCTTTGAGGAAATTGATTTGGGCTTCCTTATGTTTTAAGGTAGACAAGACCTTTTTGATAGGAGGTTTATCAAAAGGGAGGAGGATCTTATTTCCTATGCACTCAATTTGGATGCCTTGGTTGTGACCATAAAAGGCATGATTTCTTGGATGAAAGGGGTGCCTAATATGAGTGAGTTAGTAAGGTCTTTTACTAACAAGAAAGAAGCTGAGACTGACAAAGAAGAATTTTCTAAGGAGGTTCTAACTTCAACATCAGAGAGTTTGAAGCTGATTCCTAGTTTTTTGCCATTGGCAGCTCTAAGGGCTTCTTTGGTTTTTTTAAAGTATTTTGTTGGGATGAGTCCTTCTTGTATACAATTGAGATCTGCGCCTGTGTTAAATAAGGCGACAATATCTAAAGTGAAGGACTTATTGATAACTAGGGTAACCCTAATATGCCATTTCTGGATGGAAAGTCTAGAGAGGTAGTTGATGAAATCTTCCTGATCAACTGGTTTGGTTTCTGTTTACCTAGGCTGTTCAGGCTGGGTAGAAAGCTGTTGGAGAACAAGGCGATCTATATCTTGTTTTGTGCTAATTTCACGAATTTCTTCCTTAAGGGGTGCTATCTCAGTGTGGAGATCCTGGATAGTTATGGTCTTGGGTTTCTGTGAAGGAAATCTACTAAGAATGTCAGTAATATTATAAGTATTAGCTATTTGAGGATTATTTAGAAAGGTACTTGAAGATGTGGAAGGCTTATCTATGGTTCGTTTGAACTGCTCTAGATAATGTTTCTTTTGGTCTGAATTCTCAAGATTACTAATAAGCTCAAGGAGGAGATCTTGTTCTTTAGAGAGAACATTAATCTCGGGATGACTATTTTGGTCTTCTTGGCTAGATTCGGACGAAGATGATTGTAAATCATCTTCTTCAAGTTGGTTGAATTGTTGTTCAAGTTCATCATCAGCAATATCAGAAGTATCACTATCTTCTAGTAGGGGTTGTTCTATTTGGTTAAGAATAGACTCATCTAATTCAAGATTTCTAACTTTGTTAGCTAATTTGCAGTATCTGGCGATATTTCCAGTTTTGTGACATCTGTAACATTTGTCAGAATTGGGAGATTTGAAACCTGGTGCTTTAGGTCTATTTGGTAGAGCTGGTGGAGCTTTGCTTTTGGAGTAGGAAGGTTTTGTTTTTCCGTACTTGGGTGCAGAAGGTCTATATTTTGGGACGACTTCCTTATCTTTAGCCTTTCGTCTCTTATGAGGCTTTTTTTCCACAAGGAGGGATACCAAATTGTTCTAAAAAACTTCCTAATTCTCTGCGAGTTTGAGCTCTATCTTTGGCTAATTGTCTCAATATCTTATCTTGTCGGCAGATTTTGAGAGCAACTTGTTGAATGAGACTGGTAAGCTGGCCATATGTGATTTGTTCATAAGGAATAATATCACCAGTGTAGAGATTTTGGAGTTCCTCTTTGACTAAATCCCTAAGGGACGTAGGCAGGCCATCTAGGAATTTTTCTTTCCAATATGGGAGGTTTCCATCTGGTTTTTCATATATCCTGGTAAGAAAGGAGTTTTTATACCACCTAAAATCAGAGAGGGTCTTACACTTAAGATTGTTAAGTATTTCAGAAGATCTTTCTCTGAAAATACCTGGACTACCTATGAAAGTTTTGATAATGGTATAAATTAGGGTGTTGGTCGAATCAGGAATAGTTTGGCCATCTTTTAGGATTGGTTCTCCTGTTGGATCAATTCTAACGTTGTAGAAGATTTTTTGATGGTCTTCCTCGCTAAGATGGGTATCCCACCAGCTCTTAAGTTGACCTGTAAAACCTGCTACTAATATAAGGGTAGTAAGCTGGTCGCTACAGTTATGAGAAGTTCTATATGCAGTGGCTACCATAGTCATCCGCTGCAATTTGGACAGAATATTGTATTCGGAGCAACCATCTATGTTCCATTCATAGATGTTATTGGCATTGTAGTTATTTTGCATGACACTAAGTTTTTCTTCTAAAACCATGTCAGGATGGGTAGCTCTAGGATAATAGAGTTTTTGAGGTTATCGCCAATTGGAGGATCCTGTTCTAAGAGGAGCAACTTCTAGAGAGGATCATGATGAAATTGATCAGACTGTGTTTGGGATTCTTGATCTGTATCTGCCTCTCGAAGAACACCTATAGAAGCATCCATAGTTACAGACTCTTTAGTTGCAGAGTCTTGAATGACAAATGTTTTCTCTATTTCAGAGATTCTACATTGAAGATCAGAAAGTTGAGGGAAACCTTTAGATTGGTGACTCTGGAGTTCACTAGCAAAAGTCCTAGGGATCTCATAAGATTTAAATAGTGGAATTGAAGATGTTTCGAGTGACTTAGCACTAGTAGATGCTGAAAAAGATGGTTTTGAAATCATATATTCACCAAGAGTTTGTAAATATTTGTTTGTATAATTATTTTATTCAAAGATATTAATATTTTTGGCTGAGAAAGCTTCACTTTCAGGTTTTAATTTGAAATGAGTAGCTACCACTTGGGTTTTGCCATATATAATATTTTCTCTTTGCTTTCTCTTAGATCAGTTATAGATTCTGTTACTTTCTTTGTTACCTCATTTACTATGAAATTACAACTTTCCACTGTTCTCATGAATGAGGAATTCTTTTCAACTTCCTAATTAACTGAAGTGTAAAATTCTTTCCAAATACTCAGAATTGAATGAGAGGATGAGAAGAAAAGAAACAACTATTTTCATTAAATTTTGATGGAATGATGGCTAAAGAGATGTACTTGGCTATAAACCCCAATTATGCCAAAGACAAGCACCCATCGAAGTGCTTTGGTAAATATTTTAAAAGATGCTTTTTCTTTAAGAACAGTAAAAGGATAAACATTTCTCCTAGTAGTAATTGCAAGCTCATATAGACCTAAATTTATTGTTCCTTTTTTATAAGAGAAGTGCCATGCCATGCTGGCGAGTCATTAGGAACCTATAAATAATAAGATCTGACACTTTCAGAGAATGTAATGGAATGCGAACAGAAACAGCTAAAACAAAGCATTGATCTGAAATAGTACTAAGTATGTAAAGATTATAAGTATACCATTTTTTGTCAAAATTAAATAGCCATGCTCTCTTCCTGTTTTTCCTCAAAGAGAAATTGAAAACCAATAGATAAGAAATCACATTGAAGAACAATGTCGTAAAATTTCGAAAAATAACTTAGAACTTCATGCCTGGATTGCTTGAAAAGAACTAATGGAGTAAAATTTTGGAAAACTATTTAAAATGTCATACCTGAATCTCCATGCTTCGATGGTATGCAAATATTCCCTATAAATAGGTGATGAAGATAAAAAATCATAGGTATTGATATACGTTGATTATTCTAAATTTATGTACCTATTTAATTGCATGTAGTGACCCTTGTTATTACATTCTAACTAATTGAAGCGTTTCCATCGGTTATCTTTTAAATGTGATGCCATTGCAGAAACTTAATGCACATTAATAGGCAACAACTAATAGAAAGTAAAACGACTCAAATAATTTAGTAAATTTTTTATTTTTCTTAAGCTACGTAACGGTAAAATGAGTTGGGAAGCATGAAAAAAGAAAGTTAAAGAACAAATTGGAGGAGTGAATAGAAAAGGAGGAAAATTGCCGCAAAAACATGAATTCTTGGCCAAAGAGTTATGCCAATAATTATTGATATAACTTTTATAGTAACATAACGAATGTTTAGTCTTAAATTATTTTACCTTCGATATATGCTCCAATCGTAACATTGATTAAAATAAATATAACCCTAAAAGAAGGAAAAGATAGTGGAGAAAATGAAGAAAAATGTAATCCTATAATGAAAACACAATTAGCAGAAGATTAGAGTTTGCATTTAAAGTAATTATAGTTTTCTCTATAAGTTTTCATTTTTTCAAGTGACACTATAACAATAAAAAAATGAAAAGGAAAGAAAGGTAAAAATAGAAATCAAACTGAATCTGTCGACTCCAATTTCACGGATTAAACCATCAAATTATATTCATAACTATTTCTCTATTCTTTAGTAAATAATAAAGCAAACAAAGGGGAAAAGTTAACAATCGGGGAAAGAAAATGAAAACAAAGTCAAAATTATGCGGGAGCAAAAACCAAGTTATCGAATTATAAATATCTCACCATACAATTCACATCAAAATCTGCAAATCTCAAGTCAGTACGTAATCTACGTCCCTCTATAATATTCTTCTCTTTTTCCTTTCTTCTCTAATAAATTATTTTAATATTAATAATTTTGTGTAGTAAGATAATATATAAAAAAATATCATGCAAGCACATCCTCAAGAGCTTTTCAAGTATTTTGTGGATAGTCATACTGAACAACTCAAAACCACTATAGACTATAGCTATAATTTTGTATTGACCCTGTTTGCCGCACATTTTGTTAGGACCCGAGTGAACCAACTGTTGTTCATCAACGCGTATACAAAACAAACTTCCATGCTATTACAGTAATTGAATTGATAACTTGCTAAAACTTACTAATAGAATTTTCAATATACCAATAATAACCAACAAATAAAAACCGTTTGAAGAATAATTATCATAAAAAAAATAAAGGTGTATCACTTCAAATTTACAGCTTGCTCTTAACATTCGAGTTTTCACAAATGATTCACCCATTAATCCTTAGATAAATAATTACCAATGAGCAAAGCTACACAAGCTTATAAATACAAAATACGAATGTGTACACCAAGCATGGCCATTTCATCAATGAGCAGTAGAAAGTAATAAAAATATACAGAATAGCGAGACATTTTCATAATCTTCTTAATGCTTGATGAGCAACGATCTGTCTCCAACCTTGTCCATCAAAGCCACCTTCATTAGCACCGGAAATAGTTGGAGAATTAGGAAATTTCTTTCTAAAAAGAATAAGAAAAAAATAAGTTAGAATATTAACACAAATCGTTTTCTTAATACAAACAAAAGAAAAAATGATATCCTAAAATAATAAGAAAAAAAGAAAAGAATAGCAAACAAAAAAATACCTCCTAATTAACCGGAAAAAATTGAACATTGTTTCCCGTCTGTTATCAAAGACAACTAAGTAATAAACTACATAAAGAGGCAAAAAAAAAATATATATATAAACTAACTACAACTCAGATCTTTGTAAATAAACATACCTATAAAAAGTGGGAATCATATAATAGAATTTGAGTCGTAATTACCAAGTGGTGAATGCTAATGTTTGTCTCCAACAAAAGAAAGGCTTGCAGTACGGAAGAAAATAAAATATTATTAATTACTAAGAGATTTATAAAAGACTGCAATCAAAAGCGCGGAAGATGGACATATATAGGTGATTCCTCCTTTATAAGATAACTTATGCGATGACTCTTTATTTTTCTCTTCGGTTAGTACAATAAATTATGGAATTTGGGAGGGATGTTAACAGAAAATAGATACATTTTATCTATATAATTGCAAATAGACTTTTAGACTTATTTACTTATTATTAATACCCAATTTTAAAAACTCTTGATCTCTCTTTTAGCGTGCCAATAATTGTGGGGATGTGAGATATTCTTTAACTGTGTATTAACCCCTTATCCCGGTTAAAGCCTAGTTATTCCTTGTTTCAACATCTCTTAAATGCAGCCGAGATTCTTGCTGCAAATTTGTATCCAATCCATGTTTCATTATGGGAATTTTACGCCCCATGATAGTTAAACAAGAATAATTACTTTTTCTGTACACCTTTTCTTGTTTCTTTCTTTCCATATACATTTTATCATTTTTTAAATATATTTTACATATTGTTGCTCCCAAACGCACACGCAAGTATACGTGGTCGACAAGTAATAAAGTGATAAATCGAGTATCGTTCCCACGAGGACTATTCAGACTGAATCCTATCAAACAATTTATATAAACTATTCAGGGATCTTTTCCAATGGTTGAGATTTTACTAACTAAATGCAATAATTAAAACAATTAACTGAAGTCAAGTAATAGAGCAATTTATGGGGTGTTATCAATAATGGAGAAACGGTCCAGGGTCAGAGTTACAAACAATCCAGTTGAGTTTTCCAGTTGAATCTACTTCTTGATTTCCTAGATTGCTAACTAACAGGTTAATTGTACCCGTGAAAACCTTTCGATTCTTCACGGTCTATGCAGGCTACTCCAATCCCTATATGTCTATGGGTTGAATCACGTGCACGCATTAACGATCCTGTAATGAGTTAAACTAGGCAAGCAAGTATATGTCTATCCTACCCGCGAATTGGTTCCCCGATGCCCGGGTTTACAAACTAGTTCTATTCTTTCTTATTTGCGTTCATAAATTCCCTCTGTCGAGTTCAATCTAAGAACCGTAGATAGTGTTCAATTATACGGCCGTTATAATCAAACAATTATGATCAAGAAAGAATAAACAATCCGTAATGGTAAATCAATAGGAAGAAATCAACTTTCAAACATCAACCTTCATGTATTTACTCTCACCCTAGAACGGACAAACTATAGAATTAAAGAGAAGAATAAGAGAAAGAGAGAAAGAACTTGTGTAGAAGACATCTAGGGCTCCTCCCCTCTCCTCCAAAACTTGCTCCAAAGTCTCAACCCCTATGAAAAACTAAGTAAAAGAGTATTTATAGAGTTTACAAACACCTAGTAATAAGTTAGACCCAATCCTAGACGAAATAGGACATCAAAATTCGCTCCAGGGGCGCCATAGCGGGCGCCCCGCGCCCCCGATCGCGTGAGGACAACCAGAGGACGCCACAGACTCTTCCGCTTTGGGCATGCGGCGCATGGGCAACCGCGCCCAACCCCTGCGCGCTATGGGTGGCGCGGCGCAGAGCCCACGGCGCCCAGCCAATCTCCTTCTTCTTTGATCCGAAATCGTGTCCGTGTCATGCCTTCGTGTGCTCGATCCAATCCTCAATCAAAATCCAATCTTTTCTCGCTCAATCATGCTCCTAAAAGCTCCAATTACACTGCGTAACAACCTACACACGCACGACATAAAATCAGTGTAAAACCACAGTCACAAGCTATAAAACGAGCGAATAAGGTACTAAAACGTGAGGAAATATTAAGGAAATATAGGCATAAAATGCCAAACATCACCACCCCACACTTGAACCTTTGCTCGTCCTCGAGCAAGCACAAATAACTTCCCAACCTAGGTAAAACAGGTCTGCCTATGACCATGGTTGATACCGACCATTGAACCAATGCACACATGACTACTATGGATCCACAACATGCCAACAATTTACCAAAACCCAAAAATATGAGAACAACCACCACAAAATAACTCAAATGCACAAACTCAACTCAATGCAACCATGCTCCCACAAAATTACACCTATCTACTCAATCAAAAGCCATCAACTTTACCTACTTCATGCAAACCACGTGCCCTCACCAATATGAAAGAGAGTGCCCCCCAAAGATCACACACAAAAACAAATATCATGAATAGAACGGGGGCAATAACAAATGAATTCTCTCACTCTCATGAAAAACTCACATGTCACACACAACGTACCATAGGCTTGCCCGTAGTGTAGGACTCCACTAATGTAGACTCACTCCAATCGGGATTAACTAGGACTTTGGAAAGGTCGTAATGTAGGCTAAGGTGCGGGTAGGATACATATGGTAATAGTGACTACCTCCCTAAGCACTTTAATACATCACATTTAATTTCAAGCACAATTCTCATCAAAACCACCCAATCAACACTTCCACACACACCTCTTCTAAACAAGTAGCATTTTTCTTTTAAGCACACACAACAAGGAAGGGATATCTTTTCTCTTCTTTTTTTCCTTTTTCCACAATTTTTTCTTTTCAACTTTGCTATTTTTTTTCTTTTCAATTATTTTTTCAATTTCATTATCTTCCAACCTTGCCAATGCTTTTCACTACTTCACAATTTTCCCAATTATTCCCCTTCATTAGCTCCACTCAAAAACCTCCCAACATCCAACCACAACTCCAAAGTAACAACACAATATTAACTAAAGTGCTTAAGGAGTAAAGGGCCAAAAGAGACAATTTAGAACAAATGGGTAGGCTCGGGGTGTGGGTGCCAACAAAAAGGTCAATGAAATCACAACAATTATTTTTTCAAGGTATATATGTAAGGGTAGGCAAATCAAGAGAAGGCCTTGTATCATTTCCCGACTAGAGCAAACCTAGGATTTCGCTTTGCACACACACGGGGCAAGTTCTAGACACCAATATGCAAACATGGAGCAAACAAGTATATGTCTCACACACACATTGCACATGATCCACACAAAAAGGTTCCATCAACAACTCTCAATCAAGCATTTAGAGTGCAACTTGTGGAAAATTAAGCACTAATGCACAAAGGTTAGCAATCAAGTCAAGCAAGCGGATTCAAGCATCTCAAGGGGGTTGTTCCAATTTTTTTCTTTTTCTAGGCATGCATCAAATCAAAACCAAAGACACCACAAATAGCACATGCAATCAATTCAAGTCCACCGGTATCAAACAAATCAAAGGCACCTAGCATTCCACCTAGTTCCTTCGTCTAGGGCCACCTATAACTAACTACTCTAATCCTAAAAATAAAAAACTACCCGGTTCAAAAGCCTACCCGTGGAAAAGAACCGAGGCCATAAGAAAAACCACGGGGTGGATGACATGTACCACTAATAAAAACTAAAAGGAAAATCTTTTTGGAATTTTTCATTGGTTTTCTAATAATTTTTTTTTCATGTATTAAAGCAAGAAACAAATAAAAATAAAGTCAAGTGACAAAAGAAAAATCCTATGGTACATGCATCCCTAACCTCAAAAATAAATAAAGGGTAGTTTCCCACCCCACACTTAATCTAAGCACTGTCCTCAGTGCTAAAAATAAGAAAGTGCAAGGTAAAGAAAACTTCCCTGAAGATTCTAGTCCTTGGTGCTAGCATCCTCCAAGCTTCCATATAGTATGAGGTACTCAGACTTCCCCCAACAGGTCATCAATATTAGGCAAGGGTGAGGACACCCCACACTTAGACTCGACATTACGTGAACCTGCAATCCAAAGAATCACCCAAAGTAATATACAACTATAAAAATAATAATAAAAATAAATAAAAGTAAAGCAAACAAATTGGGTTGCCTCCCAAGAAGCGCTTGATTTAACGTCGCGGCACGACGAGGACAACTTCATCACTTTTTCCTCCACCTTGAACTAATGAATTGAATCCCCAACTTTGCCTCAAGTTTACAACTATGGTATTGGGGTGGTGGCAAAAATACAAAAGGACCAAGTAACCATTGTCGCATTTTACACTTCTTAGCCTTTAAATGAGGGATGTCGTTTTGTCTCCTCGGCATCACAAACTTTAAAATATAGGCACCTTGTTCCTCCTCCTTTTGTTTCTTCATAGGCTCGGGTGGCTCAATTTTCATGTCACCATCCAAACACAATGTTGAAAAATGATTGGAATGAGGTCCAATGCGCTTCAATTCTAAAGTTGCATTACTTTTGACACCCTCACTTGCACAAACACTAGAGTCCTCAAATATGATGTTTTCTATTTCTTCACTTGACTCTAATGTAATTTCCTCAACCTTGGCATCATCAACTGCTATTGGGTCGAATGGTAGGAATTCCACTTTTTGCTCCTCAAATTGGCTTCTAAGCTCTTCTATCTCAAATCTACTAAGCACGACAACTGATAATTGAGCTTCAGACACCTCAACCATATCACTCAAATTCTCCTCCAAGTCGTGAATAGTCAAGCCAAATTCGTCGATCTCTTGCCCGAGCACAACCCTTTCTTCCATAAATTGCCTCGTCATATTTGTAAGTTCACTCCTGAAATCCCCATAAGCTTCTAAGAGTTTGGCTTGCTCCATTAGCCAAGTTTCGCTAACAACCTGCACTTTATCGATCCTGTCAAGCTCACAAACATCATTAGAATCATCACAAAAATTATTGGGGGAAGGAGCATGACACTTAGGACAATCATTCCACCGACCACCACACAATTTACAAAAATTCCAATCAAAGGTGGTAGAAAATTCACATAACCAGTCTCGCAGGGTTGAAAGAGTTGGACAATTTTCCCACAAGTGGGTTCCTCCACAAAGTAGACAGAGATCCTCAAAATTTGAGCAATCATCATTCGACCAATTTTCATTAATAGATGCCATGATAAGACAAGTAACACAATACTAAACTAAACAAAAATTAAACCTGAATAGAAAATAATAAATCGTTCAAAAAGAAATCAGTCAATTATTTAGTCCCCGGCAACGGCGCCAAAAACTTGTTGCTCCCAAACGCACACGCAAGTATACGTGGTCGACAAGTAATAAAGTGATAAATCGAGTATCGTTCCCACGAGGACTATTCAGACTGAATCCTATCAAACAATTTATATAAACTATTCAGGGATCTTTTCCAATGGTTGAGATTTTACTAACTAAATGCAATAATTAAAACAATTAACTGAAGTCAAGTAATAGAGCAATTTATGGGTTGTTATCAATAATGGAGAAACGGTCCAGGGTCAGAGTTACAAACAATCCAGTTGAGTTTTCCAGTTGAATCTAGTTCTTCATTTCCTAGATTGCTAACTAACAGGTTAATTGTACCCGTGAAAACCTTTCGATTCTTCACGGTCTATGCAGGCTACTCCAATCCCTATATGTCTATGGGTTGAATCACGTGCACGCATTAACGATCCTGTAATGAGTTAAACTAGGCAAGCAAGTATATGTCTATCCTACCCGCGAATTGGTTCCCCGATGCCCGGGTTCACAAACTAGTTCTATTCTTTCTTATTTGCGTTCATAAATTCCCTCTGTCGAGTTCAATCTAAGAACCGTAGATAGTGTTCAATTATACGGCCGTTATAATCAAACAATTATGATCAAGAAAGAATAAACAATCCGTAATGGTAAATCAATAGGAAGAAATCAACTTTCAAACATCAACCTTCATGTATTTACTCTCACCCTAGAACGAACAAACTATAGAATTAAAGAGAAGAATAAGAAAAAGAGAGAAAGAACTTGTGTAGAAGACATCTAGGGCTCCTCCCCTCTCCTCCAAAACTTGCTCCAAAGTCTCAACCCCTATGAAAAACTAAGTAAAAGAGTATTTATAGAGTTTACAAATACCTAGTAATAAGTTAGACCCAATCCTAGACGAAATAGGACATCAAAATTCGCTCCAGGGGCGCCATAGCGGGCGCCCCGTGCCCCCCGATCGCGTGAGGACAACCAGAGGACGCCACAGACTCTTCCGCTTTGGGCATGCGGCGCATGGGCAACCGCGCCCAACCCCTGCGCGCTATGGGTGGCGCGGCGCGGAGCCCACGGCGCCCAGCCAATCTCCTTCTTCTTTGATCTGAAATCGTGTCCGTGTCATGCCTTCGTGTGCTCGATCCAATCCTCAATCAAAATCCAATCTTTTCTCGCTCAATCATGCTCCTAAAAGCTCCAATTACACTACGTAACAACCTACACACGCACGACATAAAATCAGTGTAAAACCACAGTCACAAGCTATAAAACGAGCGAATAAGGTACTAAAACGTGAGGAAATATTAAGGAAATATAGGCATAAAATGCCAAACATCACATATATATTTAATACTTTAAATATTATTGATGTATGTTAAATATTTTGTATTTATCCCTTATTTTAAGGGATATGAGCCGTTTTTAAAACTAATCAATTTGATTCATTAAAATCTGATCTTTCAACTGGTTTAGGTACAATCTTTTTAACTTCCTTTAATAGATAATTACAATGCGTAATTCAAGGGACTGTGATTGTGCAGAATTTCCCTAAATATTAGCCTCTTTTCACTCCTACAATAAACCACACACACACTCAAAACTTTACATTTCCACACGTCAACTTTTACTTCTACAGCCTTACAATCAAAACTCTCTGAGACATTATTCGAAATTCTGCCAATATCACCATCTAAAGAGAAATTCACTAAATTTCTCTTCACACAGTTCATTCGTTTCGATTTTTCTATAATTACTGTTAGTCAACCATTTGTAACGAGTTCTAAAAAGTATTCTCGTTAGAAGATATGGGTAGGGGAGATGATGATGACTTTGTTGACCCTGTTCCTATTGTGATACGCTCACCACATCGAGAATCGCATGCAACACCTATGTCATCTAGGATTACTCGTTCTCAGTCACAAAATATTAAAAGTGTTAAAGGGAAAGAAAAGGTTGTTGGTGGTGATGACAAAAGGATTTGTGGAAAACGAACTCGGAAGCTGCAACTAGACAATGATATTAATTGTGGTCCAGGAATCAGAACAAAAAAGAATGTCAGCCTCAAGGCTAAGGTGGTTAAACCCGACATGGATGTCGAGGCACATGGCGCCCCCAACAATTGGAAGGTATTTTTATATATTTGCTGCAATGTGATTTGTATGATTTATGAAAAAATAGCTTAAATTAGATATACATTTTTGTGTTCTGTGCCTTTTTATTTCTGCATGTCCCTCTCGGTCCAAAATGTAAACATCTTTTTATTGAAATTGTTTTGGATATGATATTTGTATGTCCATAATATTTACACATTTTTAGTTGTTAGTGTTTAAATATTTTTTATACTTTTAGCATCTACATTTTGAATATTCTTATTTCAGATATGGGATTTCTATACACCAAGGGAGCGTCATGCTCATCGCAGTGTCAGTGTGCATTGTAATAATAAGATTTGTTCAGAAATAAAACAAAGGTTGACTGGGGGATTGTATGAGCGGTTTAAGGCATCGTGCTTTGGCCATTTACTTGAAATGCCAGCATTCCATGTGCAGAATCAGTTACTGGTTGCACTTCTGTTTAGGGAGGTTGTTAGACCTACTCATGAGGCGTTGTATATTGAAATTAATGGAAAAAGACTCAGGTTTGGCCTCAAAGAATTTGCGTTGGTTACGGGGTTGAGGTGTGTTGGTGATGTTCTGAAAAAGTATGGATCTAGTGAAAAGAATCGTATTGTCCAAAAATATTTTGGTGATGTAGATAGGGTCTCTAAGACTGATTTGGAAGATTGTTTCAAGTTAATGAAATGGGATAATGATGATGATGCTATTAAAATAACAGCTCTCTATTTTATAAATACATTTCTGTTCTCGACAAAGAATGATGAAAACCACCCTCATCTCATTGATTCTGATCACTTTGATATTATTGAATCGGGCGAGTGGGAATCGTATCCATGGGGCACCAAAGTCTTTCTTGCCACAATTGAATCGATGCACGACAAGGTCCGTGTGTCAAAAAGGATGTATAGGTTTGCGGGTATGCCGTACGCCTTGCTCGTATGGTTTTTCGAGTGCTGCCCGACAGTGAATGGCAAGTTAGCGACGCGTATTGGACATAAAATTCCACGCATTCTTAATTGGGAGGTTACCCAAAAACTCCTATTTCAAGAGTTGCAGAAGGGGTTCTTCTCACTAGCAGGAAATGAGGTAGCTTCTTTCCTTCTTTTTTTATAAAAAAGCATTTTTTAAAAAAATATCGGTATGATATCAGTAAATATTTAACATACATATATCAATATTTATCAATTGTTTAAGATATTATGTATATCCATTTGTTGTTAGATGGTGGTGGATAGCATTTCCCCTAGTGAGCTAGAGCTGTCAACTTTGAACTTGCCTCAAGATGAAGAACCTGATGTTGAAGATATTCTTGTTCCTCTAGAAAATGAGATACCTGATAATGATACGGAGGAGCAGCAAGATGTAGCTGATGATGACTTTGTAAAGAAAGCTTATTTCATGAAGGAATTGGACAAGATAAAACAGAACCAGGTTGATATCAAGAACGACATCCAAGCAGTAAGTAAGGATGTTGCTGTGTTGAACCAATTTATGGGTGCGACAACTGATCGCATATTCAAAGAATTGAGCCAGATTGCAAAAAAAGTGGCTGCCAATGTTGTACAGGTATCATTACTATCTTAGTTATTTTAGACATATTTCAAATTTTTTCATATATATGATCTTTTAATCTTTATTTTTTTTATACATAACTCAAATTTGCAGGAAGCAGCGATGGAAGGTAATTTTAGCTTTGGCGGTTTTGGATCCGACAATGAAGTTGGTGATGGTGAACAAATGAGGACCAATGATGAGTTGAATTTGATGGCAGCTTCAGATAAAGAAGGTGCAGTTTCAGCGGAAGGACCAACCGGGGAGACCACTATTTTTGGTAATTTCTTGTACTTTATATATGTACCATATGTAATAATTACCATATTTTCATATGTACCAAATCAAATCACTTTTTAAGGTCAAGAAAGTTTGACTATAAATATTGATATTTTATACAGAGACTGATATCAACAATGGTGATATTGATATCAGTAATATTGACATGCATTGTGAGGGGTCATCATTAAAAAAAGGGCTACCTTCCCCCCCTCGATGATACAGTTGAGGTCATCATCAAAAAAAGTACTAACTTATTGCATGACACTTGTAATATTCGTAAGTTTCTAAAATATACATATTAGAATTTGTATATAGATATTGGCAGATGGTGACTTAATACGTTCTTGCCTTTTAATTTTGCACAATTTTTTCTATTTGTATAGAAAGTGGAGAATTGGGGGTTGCCAAAGACTTGGTTAATGAGGTAGAGGGTTCTCAGTTAGATCATATATCTACTGAGGATTTGGTTATTATTGATGAGTTATGTGAGAAAATTATAAGCGAGTCGGCTAAACGCAAAGCTGCTGCCGCTGTAGCGGCTCATTCAAAATGTAAGCCTCAATCTGTGAGACCTCAGCTAACTCAGTAAAATAGTTGATCTAATTTCTGCCGATAGATATACATTTTAATGATTGTTTAATTTTTTTTGCCAAGCACCTGGCACTGTAGCTAAGGATGTTAGACTGAGAGGATTTCCGGACTTCCGATTGTTTTCAACACAAGAGGAACAAGAATTGTTTGGCGATAAGCATGCGGGATCCGCTGAGGGAAACTGCCAAGGTAGTGTCCATGAGAACCTGAATGTGGTTACAGCTTGTAAGTGTACTGATATGTCTTTACAAATATACATATAATACGTATATTAACTAGTGTGTGTTACTTATTGACTATTTCCATGGATACTCATTTACTGTTTGGGCAGCACATATTGACGTTTCAGTCCATAAAGGTGCATTTGATCATGCTCCTAATGACAAGTTGTTTACTAGCCAAGAGGAACAAGATATGAGAGTGGATGGTGTCATTGCCTTGGGTGGTATTGGATTAGATGGAGGCAAAACTGCTGGCAACATCGAACAACAGCTTCAAAATCAATCTGGTTCCATAATCGTGGACTCAAACGGTAACAATGTCCTTTATATAAGTTAAAATATTTTAGATATTTGACATATATTGTTAATTAAACATTTCACTTTGTCGATATATTCTCGTCGTCTGATCCAACACTTATTTTATTAACAGCAGCTCCCACAACTGGTCCTGTAGGAAATATCAGCACAGAAGAGGCTGATAATACAATGATATTCACAAGTCAGGAATTGCGTCAGATATTTACTGAAGCTGATGAAGAAAATGTTGATATTACCATTGAGGTAATGCCTCCAATTCAAAGAACCGTCCTATCAAGGAGACCTGCTAGATATAACAGGTCCCCATTCATTAGTACATACGGGGATTCTGGAAGTTCTTTACACCAGAATAAGAAGGCATACTTTTCAACGAAGCACCCATTCACGACTAATATATGGCGTCGTGTTGACAACAAGCTTTCCAAAAATTTTACAACTTGGATTAAACGAGGGCTGAGAGACTAGGTAATTTGTCTTCTTCCATATATTTTCTTTCCTTCATTTTCTTCAATTTATGCCAGTTTCCATTATATATTTCGGATCTTTTTATAGGGTTGAGCCATACAACATAACTGTGAATATACTTAAGCCTAAGTTTGATTTTGGTGTGTGTGTTGTTAATAACAAAGACTGGTTCCACACACTTCATCATGCGGAGACTCCATTCCAAGAAACGGTATGTCTATCTAACTATTATTTTAAAAATAATTTACTATCCAATATCCTAATATATATAATATTTAATATGTATTCAATATCAGTGTTAGAAATATACTGTATATCCCAGTATATAAATATATATATTTATATCTATAATTGTATAAACCCAAAAAAAGTTTATCTTGTTTAAATATTTTTACATTCGATTTTTTTTTTTTGCTTGTTGTTTTAGCACCTCGACGTTATAATGTACTAATCCAAGTATGATCCACGTGTTCGTGCACGCTTCACAACAATGGACTGTCTGTTTGACTCAATAGTTAGAGATGTTTGGAGAAGTTACTTGGGGAACAATAGATCACTGACTGTAGCTGCGGACAACCACATCATATCAAATTATATGAACGGACTTTCAATGCGGTGCAATACCCCGTGGCGTTTAGTGGATGATGTTTTGTTTCCTATTAAGGTTGTGGAGGATTGGCACTGGGTGCTCGGTAGGCTTTCGTTCAAGGACATGGTTTTATATGTGTACGATCAGAAGCTTGACAATTTTTGGTATGATAAAGAAGTCATTGAGGTTATGGAGGCATATTCTATCCTCCTCCCCCTTTTCCTGTGTGCTATTGGTTTTTACGGAACCAGGACTGAGCTAAGACAGGAAGCATACGGCTTTGGAGAAGTACCAATATCTGATAAGTTTAAAATTATCCATATTTATGACATGGATGGGGTTCCAAAGAAGTAAGTAGATATTTACACCAGATATCATTCTTATTCTCTTATCAACATTCCGCTTTTTCTTAAACTTCTTTATCTGGTGTCTCTTTTCAGTGATTATGGTGTGTTTGCTGCTGCGTTTGCTGAACATTACATACACGGCAATGGCATGCCTGGACGGGGCTTCAATATTAACAAATATCAAAGGCGTTATGGAGCGGTACTATGGGATTATGGAGTATCAAAACAAGCTGCCGGATAAGAGAGTG
Organism: Petunia axillaris subsp. axillaris; assembly: GCA_029990575.1. Classification (NCBI taxonomy): domain Eukaryota; kingdom Viridiplantae; phylum Streptophyta; class Magnoliopsida; order Solanales; family Solanaceae; genus Petunia; species Petunia axillaris. The sequence goes on along the minus strand of JARKNS010000001.1, from coordinate 449,730 downwards.
ATCCTGAAGACATGTAGCTTCCAAGACGTTTGTTTTGTTAGATTTTTGGTAAAAATAAGATATGAATTAGTACTATTTCTGGTTTTTGGGTACTCTTTGGAACTAAGTTATGTTTCCAGATTAGATGGTACTATTTGGTATTGTTGGTACTGTTTGGTATTGGTGGTACTGTTTGGTTAATTCACAATGGTTCATATACCATCTCTTTAATTTTCTATTACATAACTTCAGTTTTTTTTAATTTACCATGTTTATTTTTGTCTTACATTCATCTGTGTTTGTAAAAATTTTGTTTAACTAACTGCTCTTTTTGGTCAAGACTTGAACTGATATCATTACAATAATTGGAGAATATCAATCCACACATATATAACTAGATTTTTTCCTAGTATATAGATATTTGGTTGTATATCCACTTAATGGATATCAGCGCAAAGATAACCACTTCTTAATATAGATATTTGGTTGCAGATATATAGCAATATATATACATAATATATAGATATTTGGTTCTATATCCATTTAACTGATATTAGTGCAATACGATACACATATCCACTTATAAAATATTATCCATATTATAAGTTCTTAATATCAATATGATACTACCAAACTGTACAGAAATATACAGCAATAAAAAAAACTGAAGCAGCGATGCAACATCAGCTTACTCCTGGTAAAAACCAGCAGATATTAACAGAAGCAAACAAGTCCAGGTATTTACAGCAGCTCCCTCTAATACTCAAATAACCAAACTGTGTAGAAACTGAAAAATGTAACAAGGCTATCAACTCCTTATAATTCTTAAAATTCCTTATTAGCATCAGATCCTTACACTTTGATAACCATACGAGATCGCAATAACAGTAACATAAACTTTGATAAATACCTTGTATCTTAAATACCACATGTGTTCATAACATTCATAAAAATATGCAACCATACGGACAAATTAAAAACAACTAGCAGGAAACAAATAACTAAAATGAGATATTCAGTCTAAAAAGTCATAACATAACACTCTGAAAACTCATCCAGTCTAAAGAAAAAAAATATTCATCACTTGAATAGCAAAACAACTAGGAAGAAAATGCATTGATACTGTTTATCAATCAAGTATTGGGTGATTTCTGCAGGTCTTGCGATTATGCCCTTCTTGTCCACACCGACGACACGAAAGCTTGCACTTAACTATGTCTTTTTCCCAGCCAGCCTTAAACCTTCTCGTCTTTGGTCTTCCAGGTGGCAACCGTGTTTTAGGTGGCATGACCACCTCCTCTAATATTTCTCCAGGGATATTCCAAGCACTCTGATCTTGCATCGGGTAAACAGGCTCATCATATGTTTTGACAAGGTTTTCCTTTGTGCAGTGGGTTGAGCAAAAGTCATAACCATCCATATTGTTATATTTAATGACTGCATGAGCGTGTTTACAAGGCATCCCGTCCATTTGGAATTTTCTGCACGTACATGTCTTATTCCGAAGGCAAACTTTTTGTTTTTTAACACCATCGTGCACCTCGTATATGTAGTCAGTGGATGGCTTGACCTATAATAGTTGATAACTGTAATAAGCACATAAATACTGGAATCTAAGAATTTATAGGCCAAAATATATAAAATTTAAGCTTGATCAATAACTAAAAATATTTCTAATAACTTACAGACATATGGCGTGAAGCCTTCAAGTTCGCATTGTAAATACTTTGACATTTGTTGGTCAGCACCTTAAATGTTCCCACGGCTGCTTTTCTATTTTCAAAATTCCACTTCCTTACCATATCTCTCATTGACTCAAGCAACTCAATAATAGACAGGCTACGCGCATGCTCGTTCGGTCCATTAATTGACTCAGCTATGTTGCTTGTCATCACCTCAGAACGATTCGCTTGCGCATGTGCGCGAGACCACTTATGATAACCAATATCATAAAGATATTTTTTGACCCTTTTGTCTATTTTCTCCACTTCACCTATGTAATAGTCAAATTCCTCAAATGTATAAGCCTTAGCTAATGTGAAAAAGAAATCACCTATCTGTTTATGGCTAATCTTAAACTTGACTTTTACATTATTCCATAGATGATAGATACATATGCAATGTGGCACTTCAGGATATGTAATTGCACAGGCTCGTGTTATACTAGCACACCTGTCTGATACGATGCACATACCTGCCCGCACACCATTCGTCTCACGGAAGGCTTGAAAAAACCACTCCCATGATTTATCGTTCTCGGAGTCTACTACTGCATACACAAGCGGAACGATGCTTCCTGTTTTAGATTAGAACAACTAAGTTTAAATTTGTTTTCAATACACTACAACTATACATTAGAAATATTTACGAAATACATATATTTAACAGAAAACACTACAACTTACATTATAAATATACATATTACCTTCTCCGTCTTGTGTCGATGCTGCAATCAGAGTACCACCATGAAGGGAAGAAACAAAACAACCGTCTACTACCACGATCGGCCTGCAATACTCCCAAATTTTGATCGATGCATACAATGATATGTATACATACATGAAGCGGTTGTCAGGTGTTTTGTGCATTTTTGTCACCGAACTTGGATTGGTTTGTTTCACCATATATACATAACTAGGCAAAATACCGTAGGATTTCGAAGGATTTCCCCTTAACAATTCAAGCGCTCTTTCCTTCGATCTCCATGCCTTCATTTAGTTCAACTCAACACCATAATCTTTTAAAATATCCTGTATTATATTACTAGGTGTATAGACGGTTTTGGGATCTTTGAATTTTTCTTTAATTATTTCACCAATTGCTACATAACTTGCATGATGTTGTGAAAGAAGTCTATCGTCCTCTGGGCATGTATGTGTGCCTTTGTAATGTCTTATCTTGAATACCTTAGAATTACCTATTCTTGATGACCGCAAGCACCAATCACACTCCTTACCAGCGCACAACAAAAAGTACCTATATGCATCGATAACTTGTTTGCGTTACTGGTGGTTAAAAAAAAACTAACTACAATACTTATCAATTGTTCATAATTTATGCAAACATGTTCATAGATTTACAAATCAATATGTAGCAGATATTAATACCTTCCAGGTGAAGATCTGTATACTTTGAATTGAAAATCTTCCTTTAATGCAAGATTCCTCATCACACTCATTAGTGTCTCTTTGTCTTTGTATAACTGTCCAGTAGAAACATCATCATGCAGTGGATCAGTTATTACACAGAGGTCATCTAACGACATTCCACCATAATCCTCGCCATCATATTCCATAACCATGTCATCATCAGGTGCCATGTACATGTTAGATATCTGCAACATATCTGCTCTATTTGCTTGAGAAGTTGTTGCATCAGTACCATTAGCACAAACAATACTTGTTATTGTTGGCTGCTCTTTCAACGATACACACAAAGGATACTTTGTAACATCGTCGGTTGTTCTCCTAATATCAATGTAGAACTTCAAGCTCATGTCATTGTATACAACCATTGGCCGTAAACCATCCTTTAATACATATTGAATATCCATTGAACCATTTAAACCTACCCCTTCAAGCATTTTTTTAACTGCACCTACTAATGTGTTGTAGGAACATTCCTGGGCAACTACGATACCATCCATATTGTAGCTTTCATATCTAAATTTTGGACTCCACATTCCATTGTAATGTATCAATATATGAATGCTCTCCATTACTGCAACAATTTTACAATTAACAGTCTTGCTTTTTGTAAAAACCTGTCAGTATTCACCAATCAGATATTAAAACATTAAAAGGAAAAAAAAACTCGCATACGAACCTGTAACACTCGGATTCTTTCTCTTCAGTTTCAATGTTATGTGTTTCTTGTGATATTGAATGCAGAGTTCATTCTCTTTGACGTGGGAAGGGAAATCAGTGTAGAATCTTATGTTGATAGGAGTCTATAGTTAAGCCTAAAATAATGCAATTACCATTGAGTGTTTCCTTTAATCAAGGGAGTTAAATATCATCAGAATATTGGTTTACCTATTTTTTGGGGGCTTCATAATATATTAATATTAATATTAATATTAAGGATTATATTTAATATGTATTAAATTTTTTGATACAAAAAGTTGTGTACATCTAAAAGTAATTATTCTTTGATTGGCGTACATATATGTAAAGAGCCCTTTCATTATTGCTATATTATTTTGCACAATTAATCATATTTCCGTGTTCGCGTCAATATCGTAGCCACGTGTTCCTCCATTCTTATTGTTACTTAATTCACAATCCATCAAGTTTCCAATTCTATAAAAACACTTTCAGCAAACCTTCAAAACCTTAACAAGCAACAATTCAACAAACAACTTTTAATATAAGTTTGCAGCAAAAATTCAACAAACAACTTTGAAGAATATCACAATGAATAATATAAGTATATTAAGTACTCACTTATTAAAACATAAATACTTTTAACAAATATATACGAGTATTATGCATGATATATGCCCACTTAACTTGGATAAAAGCTTATACAATATTTATCAATATGCACTCAGTATTTCTAATATATACCAAATATATTGGTTATACAAATTAGTATGCATAAAATATACTACGAGTATTATGAATATGCATCAAATATTTCAAACTTATAAACTGAACATAAAAAATATGCAATGCATTTGGGAATAAAAGTGTATTAAAAGAATATTCTTATTAATATATAACTAGATAAAATGAAAAAGGGAAAGCGATTGTGTTTTACATATCTTTCAGCATGATATATATGGTAAAGAATAAGATCTGGTGGGACTCATCCATGATTTACGATGCTATTTTCCTATTTTTAAGGCTTAGAATTACTAAACATCCTAATTGTTTAAGAGATTCCATATCTGCTAAGTTAATTGACGTGTTTTAGGAGATTTTCATGCTGGGTTAAAAGTTGTAGAATATTCATGGACCTAATTTTTAGCATTGATATTGGTTAGCCATTGATATTTAGTAAATGTGTCTATTAAATAGTAGGTCTATGTGATATATATGGTTAGTTTTGAAATTTTCCCATAAATTATGGTCTTTATAACTCTTCATTGCTGACAATAAGTATACATTTAGAGGGTATAGAGAATGAACAGAACAATGGGAAAAGAAAGAGAATTAAATATGTAGACAAATATAAATTTGTCCTTGGCTAACAAATGAATGGAATGAAAGGAAGAAAGGGTGAAAAAGAGGCCAAAAAATAGAATCGTTGGCTATAGAGGCATGCCACCTCACTATTTTATGTTTCACAATTAGTAAATACTAGTAAATTTGACCGCGCGAAAAGTTTAAAAAAAAAAAAGCTAAGTAATCATTGATATAAATATTATACTAACACTACTAATTATTCATTGAATATAGTTGTATTCTTAAAGCTGATTACTACTATTTTTATAAAATACTTAATTAAGATTTTTTTTAATTATACATATATGAATCTAGAGGGTCTTTAACTTTAGGACCTAAATAGTACTTCCTCAAGAATATGTAAGGCAATATGAAAGTTTTGATTAGAGTGCTTTGGAAATAAAATTCGATAACTAAATAAGATAATATATTATTTAACAAAAATGAAGTAACAATTATTGAGGATGGTTCTTTGTTGTTCTATTTGGGGTAGGTAGATTATGTCCTCTGTCATGTCCACAAAATGATAAATCACAATTAGACAATCTAATTTAGAAAATAAAAGAAATTTAAAACAAAATTATTATGCCTATGAATCACTTCGTGAGTACCGTGCCATATCTATTGCCTATTGCTCTTCCTCCCCGAGACTAATTGTTCTAAGATAGTCCCTGCAATATTATCTTAATTCAGATCAGTATAAATAGGCTTAACATATCTGTCACAAAAAGAAGAAATCATATTTACCACAAAATGATTGTACTAGTGAATACTGAATTAAAAATTAGAAGACCAAAATAACCTATTACTACTATAAAATAAGCTAGACGAAAGCAGCAAGCCAACCAAAATTTTATTGGCACTAAAGCAAGAATCGCTTATGCATCAAGTTTACTGTATTGGATAAAAGCTTACTGGACTTGGAAAGGTGACACATGTTTTCCACGTGGCACGAGCAGACATTTCAACGGACAGACATCCAACGAACAGACATTTATCACTAGCAGACCTAAAGGAGTTATGAAACACTTCAACAGTCAACACGGTCTAAGTGAGCAGTTATTAACATGATCATCCACGATCATTCTATTAATGGTCATTAAGGCAATCATTACAACCCAGCAGTTATGACTCCAACGGATATGTGACCAGCAGTTATTTATCTAGACGGAACCACGCCCAGCGGTTACGAATCCCAACGGGTGCCTACCAGGCTTATAAATAGCATTCACCTTAATCGATTGTACAAGAGCTTGACTTCCTGTCTACAATATCAATAAGAATACTCTCTCACTCTTGCCCAGATATTCCCTTTGCTCATATTTTACTTATTACTTTAGTTCTTTGATCTTCTGAATGCGACTGGTATCGAAGAGCTCTCCCCGAAGATAAGCGATACGACAGGGTTACTTCTCCTTGTTTTTATTCATGCTTTACTTTTGTTAGTTAATACTTGCATCTCGTTCTCGTATTATCACCACCTTAGCTCGCCGTGTAAACTCTTAATCTCAACTATTGATCGTGACTCCGCAAATACAAATTTAATAGTTAATTGGCCTAAAATCGGATCTAGGTTAAACAATTTGGCGACCACAGTGGGAGCCGGTCAATAGCCTTCGTAGGTTAATAGTTTTATCTTTGATATTATACCTATTTTCGTTAGTCTTTTTGCTCCATAACTAACATGGCAGAAAGCAACTCTCAACGAACTATCGTAGGCGGAGAATAGGTAAATACTCCTTCACTCAGTCCTAATTACTCTCCTGATTATTCTCTCGATTACTCGTCCGATGGGCAGCAACATTCTTCCCAAGGACCGGTCAGGCAGCGATATAGGCGTATGCGCCCTCAGAGCATTACCCCACCCAGGAGACGACGCCATAGGAGTCTCTCCCCTGGCCGAGGGAACCTCCAAGAAACACTCTTTGATTTCATGCAGGAACAGGCAGAAGTAAACCGAGGAATAAACGAGGCACTCACCTCTCTTCGAAGGAGTAACCCTCCAACTTCAAGGGCTGACGCTGCAGCACCTGGTCGTGATGCACCTTCTTCACATACTTCGAGGCAGGGTGGAGAGCGAAACAATGGTGGTACTGCAGATCCAACGACCCAAGTCAATCAGAATCAGAACGGAGGGTCTATGGCGCCTACTAATGTGAGCCTTGTTGTGGAAGCTCTCACCAAACAATTCAAAGAAAGCCAGGAAGCACTTCAAAAGTCTCTCCATGAGAGAATTGATCAGATACCGGGTGCTCCACCCACACTGAAGAAAGTCGATGTCCAGCGTTATTCACAACGACCCTGGAAGAAGGAGGCAGTCCCAAGAGCGATACCTAAGACGTTTAAAATGCCAAACATCCTGAGGTATCGCGGAACATCTGATCCCAATGATCATCTCATGATGTTCAGCAACTTTATCAAGGCTAGCGATCTCACCGACGAAGAGATCGAATCTGTCCAACTGAAGAAATTCGTGGAAACCCTAGCAGATGGAGCTCTGCGATGGTATTCAATGTTGCCACCCAACTCCATTGGATCTTTCGCGGAAATGGCTGAATTGTACGTGAAGGCACACACAGGCGCTCAGAACACGGAGACCTGCGTAGAGGACATCTTTGAAATCAAGCAAAGACCCGACGAGTCTCTCTGCAAATACGTGGATCGCTACTAGAGAGAACGTATGATGCTCCCCAAAGTACCAGACAGATGGGCAGCGATTGCGTTTACCAATAGCTTGGATATTAGGAGCTCAGAGGCCACGCGTAGACTTTATGAGTCTCTTCGCGAGTTCCCAGCAGCCAGTTGGTCAGACGTCTACAACCGTTACAATTCCAAGGTACGTATCGATGAAGATAAATTGATTGGAACAGGTACTCGAGGAAGAGCTCAGGCACGTAGTGGTAGATCCGGCGGAAACGCAGAGACCAAAAGAGCAGACGTACGTTACGAACCGTACCCTGATCAGTCACGCAGCCATTCCAAAGGACGCAACCGCAACAACAAAGGATTGTCCCGGAGAGATGATTCAGAATCAAGCCTCCGTGGAGCCTCAAGCCTGCCGAGTTTCAACGTGGAGACGTCTGAAGTAGTGGCAGCACTCAAAGACATGGGAGAAAAGGTCAAGTGGCCGAAAGATATGAAGACCGACCCAAACAAACGAAACCAGGACCTATGGTGCGATTTCCATCGTGACCATGGCCATACCACCGAAGACTGCAAAGCCCTCAGGTATGAAATTGCTCATTTGTTGAAACAGGGATTCTTGAAGGAGTTCCTGACCGAGAAGGGAAAGCAGACTCACGCGAAGGCACAGCAGAACAAACCTGGCCCTCCACGAGCATCCTCTCCAAGGAGGACAGTTAATGTTATTTCGGGTGGAATCGAGGTGGACTCCGTTACTTTCACAGCAAAAAAGTATGCAAAGGTCTCCATCACAAATAACAAGCGTCCACGATCAGAAGAAGTAATCACATTTGAGGACTCTGATGCAAATGGCTCGCAATTTCCACATGCTGATACGTTAGTCATAACGTTACGCGTGGCGGAGTTTGACGTCAAGAGAGTACTCATTGATGCAGGCAGTTCCGCGAACATTATCCAATCACGGGTTGTCAGAGAGATGCAGCTGTCGGACAAGATCGTGCCCATATCTCGAGTTCTATCCGGCTTCAACAATTCAAGCGAAAAGACTTTCGGGGAGATTACCCTGACGACTCTTGCCGAAGGGGTAGCGAAGGAAACAACTTTTCTTGTTGTCGATGCAGATCTAGCCTACAACATCATTTTGGGTAGACCTTGGATCCACGACATGCAAGCTATTCCTTCAACTTATCATCAAGTATTGAAGTTCCCATCCGAATGGGGAGTACGTGAGGTCTGAGGAGAGCAACGCTCTGCCCGAGACTGCTATTCTGTGGCTCTCAAATTGCCCAAAGAGAACAAATAGCAATTACAGTGACCGGGGCCAGACATACCACCTGAAGAGGCTAAGTACGAGGTCCCGGAATTCATCACGAAGATGGACGAAAGAGAAAATCACATGCCAACCGTAGAAGCTCTAGAACCCGAAGAACTGTTCGTCGACGAGCCAGAGCGGAAGGTGTATTTAGGGACCGAGCTGAACGAGCGATTACGGGGAGATATCCTCAAGTTCCTCAAGGAACGGCATACAACATTCGCCTGGTCCCACGCAGATATGACAGGTATTTCTCCTGAGATAATTACTCACAGGTTGAACGTTGATCCGTATCACCACCCAGTGAAACAAAAGACGCGCCAGCAAGGAGCCTTTCGGAACCAAATCATCAATGACGAGGTCGATCGGCTGCTGAAAATCGGCTCAGTACGTGAAGTCAAATATCCAGACTGGCTAGCCAACGTGGTTGTCATACCTAAAAATAACGGCAAATGGCGAGTCTGCATTGACTTCACAGATCTAAACAAAGCCTGCCCGAAGGATTCATATCCTCTCCCCAGGATAGATCAACTGATCGACGCAACAGCCGGACACGAGGTGCTAACCTTCCTCGACGCGTACTCCAGATATAACCAAATATTGATGGATCCTGAAAACCAGGAGAAAACGGCGTTCATAACCTGTCGAGGTACGCACTGTTATAAAGTTATGCCATTTGGACTGAAAAATGCAGGTGCAACTTATCAGCGTCTAGTCAATCGAATGTTTCATGACCATATCGGAAAGACTATGGATGTGTACATCGATGAGATGCTGATCAAATCCAAACAAGCAGAAGACCATCCGACACATCTGAAAGAAACTTTCCGAATCTTGGATCAGTATAACATGAAGCTGAATCCGGAGAAGTGTGCTTTCGGAGTCGGATCGGGGAAGTTTTTGGGTTTCATTGTTTCTCAGCGTGGAATTGAAGTCAATCCCGCTCAGATTAAAGCCATTGAATCAATCCCAGATGTACTTCACAACAGGAAAGATGTCATGAAACTGACAGGGAGAGTGGCAGCTCTACGCAGATTCATTTCCCGATCATCTGACCGTTGCAAAAGTTTCTTCGATATCCTAAAACAAAATAAGGAGTTCGAATGGACCCCTGAACGCCAGCAGGCATTGAAGGATCTAAAAAAGTATCTATCCAATCCACCACTGCTCTCCACACTTCAGGAAGGCGAGCAGCTGCTAATCTATTTGGCAGTATCAGAATCATCGGTAAGCGTTGTTCTAGTTCGGGAAGATAAAGGTAAACAACTTCCTATCTAATACATTAGCAAAGCTCTAATTGATGCAGAAACACGCTATCAACCTTTAGAAAAATTGGCATTAGCACTAGTAACTGCTGCTGGTAAGTTACGCCCTTATTTTCAAAGTCATTCGATAGCTGTGGTTACAACCTTTCCTTTACGAAATGTTCTGCACAAACCTGAATTTTCAGGAAGGTTGGTAAAATGGGCTATAGAATTATCTGAATTTGATATCACCTATCAGCCTAGGGTAGCAATAATGTCACAAGTTCTAGCAGACTTCGTGGCAGACTTCAGCACTAACATGTACCCTGAAGCAGAAAGGGAAGCTATTCTTTATGCAGGGCAGGCTCCTGGCACATGGACCCTTCACACCGACGGCTCCTCGAGCGTCAAAGGGTCCGAGCTTGGATTGGTCCTTGTTGCTCCATCCGGCGAGACGGTAAGGCAGGCTATCAAGTGCCCATTTATTACTAACAATGAGGCCGAATACGAGGCCGTTATTGCAGAATTGGAACTAGCCCGAAGTTATGGAGCAACCATCGTCAAACTAAGAAGCGACTCTCAGCTGGTGGTCAATCAAATTAATGGAGATTTCATTGCACGAGAATCCAGGATGCAAGTGTACCTCGCCCGAGTAAAAGAGCTCCTAGCACAGTTTGACGAATGGGAAGCAGTTCAGATTCCACGGGAAGAGAACCATGAAGCTGATGCTCTTGTAAACATGGGATCAGTGGCAGAGATAGGAGCAGCTAGCTCTTCAGTTGTTGTTCAACTTCTCTACACGACCATGGACAGAGAAAAGTTCGAAGTCAACACCATCAACGCTACTTGGGACTGGCGGAATGAGATAACAAATTATCTTATCCATGGAACTCTACCCGCAGATACAAAAGCTGCTCGCAAACTCCGAGTAAAAGCCGCTCGATATACAATTCTCAACGGCGAGCTTTACCGGAGGATGTTCGCAGGACCTCTCGCAAAATGTCTTGGACCAAATCAGATTAACTATGTGATGAGAGAAGTCCACGAAGGCTGTTGCGGAAATCATTCCGGGGGCAAGGCATTAACCCGGAAGCTGATTTGTGCAGGTTACTATTGGGACAAAATGGAGAAAGATACGAACGAATTTATCAAGAAATATGACAAATGCCAGAGGTTCGCCCATCTTCTCCATTAGCCAGCAGAACCACTGCATTCAATAATCTCCCCGTGGCCCTTCATGAAATGGGAGATGGACATCGTTGGTCCTCTTCCCGCAGCACCAAGGGGGATGCGCTTCTTATTGATCATCACTGACTACTTCACAAAGTGGGTCGAAGCGGCAGCATATTCAAGGATACGACAAACGGAAGTTGTCGACTTCCTTTGGCGTTTTGTCGTATGTTGCTTTGGAGCACCTAAGGAAATAGTCATGGACAACGGCCCGCAATTTATCGGCCAGAAAGTGACTAGATTCCTCGACGATCTGCACATCAAGAGGATCACTTCCTCTCCGTATCATCCTGTTGCTAATGGACAGGCAGAGTCTACCAACAAAATCATCGTTGAATCCCTTACAAAGCGCCTCGAGCAGGCAAAAGGATGTTGGGTAGAAGAGTTACCTGGAGTACTATGGGCCTATCGCACAACGATAAAAGTGAGTACCAGAGAAACTCCTTTCTCATTGGTATATGGTGCAGATGCTCTAATCTCAGTTGAAATTGGAGAGCCCAGTCTACGATATGCACATGCCACTGAGGAATCAAACTCAGTCAACCTCTCCGAAGAGCTGGACCTCCTCGAAGAATGCAGAGAACTAGCTCTGGTACGAGCAGTCGCTCAAAAAGAACGAATCGAGCAATACTACAATCGGGGACTGCGCGTACGAAGCTTTCAAGTCGGAGACTTTGTACTCAGAAAAGTCTCCCAGAGCACACAAGAGACAAATTCAGGGAAGCTTGGTCCTAATTGGGAAGGCCCCTACAAAGTAATTGCTTCAGTCGGCAAGGGATCTTATCGCTTGGCACGACCAGACGGCTCCACTGTCCCGAACAGTTGGAATGTGGTCCACCTCAAAAGGTATCACTTTTAAGTGGTAAAACGGTTAGTTATCTTACACTTACCTTTTATCTTTACAAAAGTTCTTACTTTTACTATATTTTCTCTCTAAATGGTACTAACGACCTAAACAAGGTCAGATCCGTTTAGCTCAACTGGTAGAGCTCGAAGTTCTTCAACTTCGCGGCTGTGGGTTCGAATCCCACAACGGACACACTCCTCGTTTGGTTATATGTGTTCTATATGCAACTCACCGAAAACTCTTTTCATGTTATCACTTTACGTGCTCCAACATAAAAACAAAGGAGTGGTGAGAGGCCCCTGTAGGCCAGATAAGACCTTATAAAGGCGAAAGACCTTACCAAAAGGCGAATTTTTAAAGTTTTTCAAATAATTTTACGTGACAAGACTTCCACGAAAAATAAGAGGAGTCGTTCACAAAATCAAACTTTTACGTGTCAAGACTTCCACGAAAATAAGAGGAGTCATTCACAAAACAAAAACCTCTATGTGACAAGGCTTCCATGAAAATAAGAGAAATCATTCACAAGGCCAGCGACTCGGCCAGAGCCAATCTACAAAGCCGTGCAACAACTTTCGACGATCAAAACAATAAGCAAAGTTATACGCACAGAGCAATGATTCGTCCAAAACCCTAACGACCACGACTCGGTCAGACTACTCACAACTTACGACCTCTTCCTAACGAAAGGCTAAGTTAAAAACATTTGGGCAGACTTTTGGAAATACGAACTTAATAAAGTTCAAAATTCAAAAAACTCCCAATCATAAGGCACGAAAGCCACAACACATGCAAGCAAAAGATCAAGAGTACAAACTAAATATAGTCACTGAACAGATCTAAGTAGCATATATACATTATCCTGTAAATTGATAAAATGCCGAAAACGGCTGACAGAACTTTACAGAGTGTTCAAAGGCCAAACGAAACCGGCCATACAAAGGACTAGAAAGTCTTCACTAGACTTCTGACCACCAACAAACAAGTCCGGCTCTCGCCAGACAATAAAAAATACATCAATCACAAATCGAGAAAGGGCATTAACATTTAGGGCTACGACCAGAACTCAACGCACCAGCTCCGTCAGTTCTGCCATCGTCCCCTGAATTCTCGCCGTCATCTTCGTCTTCATCGTCATCTTCGCCTTCAGACTCCTCGGGAGAGAGATTCAATTCTTGTCTTATCCTTCGAACGGCGCTCTTTGTTGTTTGCATCATCTCCTCGACATTAACTTGTCTAGCCTGAATCTGTACGAGCAATGTACTCTTGGCCTCAAGGGCAGCAAGCTTGGCTTTGATTTCAGACTGATCGCGCAGGTTCGCCAAGTCCTTGGTTAATGCGGTCTGAGCACTCATTAATTGAGCGACCTGATCCATGGCAGCCTGGAGATCAGCCCTGGCTTTAACAGATCCTTCATTGGCTCTCTGCAGATCCATCTCAAGGGATGCACGATCTTCGATAGCACTGTTCAAAGAAGTTCGACATTCTTCTAGCAATCTCTCTAGACCCTGAGCAGAGCGTGCGAGCCCTTCTCTCTCTTCGAGAAGAAGGTCCTTCTCCCTGGTGAGTGCGTTGATTTGTTCAACACATTCATTGTTGACATCAGTCAACCGATTAACCTCACCACCAAGGAGACCACACTGCTCTATCAGAGTCTTGTTCTCCTTCAAAGCTTCCAGCAACTCTTTCTTTACCTCAACTACTTGATCGACGTTGTTAAGCCTGGAGCGAAACATGAGCTCGGCAGCCAGCATACTCGACTGAAAAGGCAAAGTAAATCAAGTTTAGAAGTCCGAGGTTAAAGTTATTCCCAAAGCAAAGCGGAAAAAATTTACCCGGGCAGAGTCAGCAGCAATTTGAAAGGCTAACTCCTCATCGCTCAGCTCCCTCAGCACCCATTCTTCACGGGGACCGATGAGTGAAGAGACCGCCTTAGCCAAGCCGCCTGGCCTAGTTATGAAGTTAACAGCAGGGGCAAGTTTCAAAGTATGCTTCCTCTCATAGAACTTGGGTTCCCAAGCTTGCTCAGAGGGATAATTTGACCCAAACTTGTAACGGACACCCCTGATGTCCTTCAACTCTGTCTGACCACCAATGCCTGACCGCCAAACAAATCTTGACGATGAAAGGTTAGAGTCACCTTCCACTCCAGGATTTATCGTCTCGCACTCGTGAAGACCGACAGGCGTCGCCCCCTTAGTAGCCACATTCTCCAAGTCCTCGAAACGAAAAACACGAGGACCCCGGCTACCCTCTTGGGGAACTTCTTCCCTAACTTCTTCTTTCACCTCTTCTTTTTCTTCTACTTCTTCACCCACCTTTCTCTTCCCCTTGTCTACATGAGAAGGACCTGCCTCCACCCCGTCATCAACTCGGGGACTCCTCTACGGAGTACGGACAGCCTCCTCCTCGGCCCTTCTTCTGTCACTACGAAGATGAGGCCTTCGCCTAAGAGGAACATCAACTTCGGCCTAAGTGTCCAAAAGATAGATCACCTCCTTGGCTACACCCTCTCCCCGTGCAGACTCGGGGACTCCAGCAGCAGCATTGGCATTCTCTTCTACGGGCTCCGGTACACTGGCCCTAGAAGAAGGGTCACCACCAGCCGACGAGGTTTGCCCGGCAGCCACGGAAGTCTTACGAGCAGACTTCTTCCGTGCTCCGCCCTCGCCTTGGCTCCTCTTCTTCCTCTTCAGGGAGCCCAGTCCACCGGACAGGAGTTCCTCACCTCCCTCCCTGCTGCGCAGTGCATCCACCGAAGCTAGTATAGCCTCAGCCTCAGCGTCTGGGTCAGCAACAGGCTCGGAAGGCCCATCTTGGCGGGGAGCAGGAAAGAAATCTCCCGAAGCGCCCAAACCTATAAAAAGATGAAACGGTCAGACATGAAGAATTTTCGAAAAAGAAGAATGATCATGAAAGCAGAAATATTCTCACCATGAATATGTACAATCAAACTTTTGTGAGCGGCAAAATACGCCCACTCTCTTTTCTCAGGAGTGAACTCCTTCAAAATTGGCTCCACCCACGCCGTCAAATCTTCAACAGAAATGAGTCCGTCGTAGGGTTGCTTGGCCGCTACAAAAATTGAACGGAGTTAGCAGACGAGAAGAAGAAAGAGCACAAAGAATTTCAAAAATACCCGGGGACTTACGCTTCTTATTCCAGACTTCTGGAAGATGATCCTTGTCGTCAAAAGTCAAGGCCGAGGAGCGCACGAACAGATACCGGTGCACCCAGCCTCGGTCACCAGTATCCTCAGAGCTGCGCACCAAGCCCTTGCTTCCGCGCATCCGGGCATTTACATAGCCGTCTTTGAAAATTTGTATGCTGTACAAAGAAATAAAATTCTCGTAGCCAAAAGATTGACCGGTTCCTGTCACGAACCAATCTAAAAGAGCAACTATTCTATATATATTGGGGCTCAGTTGCCCCGGACAGAGGAGGTACTCCCTGCAGAGCCTCTCCAGCACAGGGTGCAGGGGTAACCTACATCCCACTGTGAAAGAGTAGGTGCACATAGCTATCCACCCAGCCCTATGGAAAGTAATATTCTCCTCCTCGGAGACCGGCAAGAGGGGAACCTCATCGCCCCAGTGGCAGTCCGTCCTCACTCGTGGGATCATCTCCTTCGTGATCCCAGACTTAAACCTATACGCCGGCCAGTTGT
Source organism: Petunia axillaris subsp. axillaris (assembly GCA_029990575.1). Classification (NCBI taxonomy): domain Eukaryota; kingdom Viridiplantae; phylum Streptophyta; class Magnoliopsida; order Solanales; family Solanaceae; genus Petunia; species Petunia axillaris. The sequence continues at coordinate 433,640 of JARKNS010000001.1, read as the reverse complement.
GCGTATCTCCCTCTCTATTATTGAAGGACTTAATGTTACAGTCCGCCTCCAGTTCACCCCATTTCTTGGGGATTATTTCTGCAGCAGTAGCCTGAGTAGCCCGGGGCCTAGGAGTAGCCGCCGAGGAACTACCAGCAATGTCAGTGCTTTGATTTTTCCTAGATCTTGAAGTCATGGTTTCAGGAAAAATATGAAGTTGTCAAGAAGAATTCAAAGGCTAGTTCGAAGGTTTTCAAAGAAAAGCGGAGAAGAAATAAAGGCAAGTAAAAAGTTTCTCATCAAGCAAACCCCTATTTATAGGAGTGAAGAATCAGCCCCGCAACTTCCTTCGAGACACGTGAAGGTCATCAGAGAAACTACGATCAGATTTGGCCGTCGAAAGAAAAAATAGGGTTCATCAAAACTTTATAGTATCATCATTATTCTGAAGAGTAGCGGTCACCTCGCGATCAACAGACGACGTGTACACGTGACTGAAGCGGTTAAAATCATTACTTTACCCTTGGGGCACGCAATAGTCACTTCAGAATGGACTGCAGTTCCGCAGGCGTGCCAGCTGCGGTCACTTTTCTATACGGCGCATTAAATGCGCACGTCATAAGGGCTTGTCACTTAGCTGATAAGGTTCGTACGTCATCAAGCTACATCACACGAAGACAAAAGTTTACAAGAAATTCCTGCCAAAATTTATATCCACTCCTCGAACAGATACTCTGCTCGAGAAGTGCGGGGACTATCTGTATTGGATAAAAGCTGACTGGACTTGGAAAAGTGACACGTGTTTTCCACGTGGCACGAGCAGACATTTCAATGGACAGACATCCAACGGACAGACATTTATCACGAGCAGACCTAAAGGAGTTATGAAACACTTCAACAGTTAACACGGTCTAAGTGAGCAGTTATTAACATGATCATCCACGATCATTCTATTAATGGTCATTAAGGCAATCATTACAACCCAGCGGTTATGACTCCAACGGATATGTGACCAACAGTTATTTATCCAAACGGATCCACGCCCAGCGGTTATGAATCCCAACGGGTGCCTACCAGGCTTATAAATAGTATTCGCCTTAATCGATTGTACAAGAACTTGACTTCCTGTCTACAATATCAATAAGAATACTCTCTCACTCTTGCCCAGATATTCTCTTTGCTCATATTTTACTTATTACTTTATTTCTTTGATCCTCTGAATGCGACTCGTATCGAAGAGCTCTCCCCGAAGATAAGCGATACGACACGGTTACTTCTCCTTGTTTCCGTTTATGCTTTACTTTTGTTAGTTAATACTTGCATCTCGTTCTTGTATTATCACCATCTTAGCTTGCCATGTAAACTCTTAATCTCAACTATTGATTGTGACTCTACAAATAAATTTAATTGTTAATTAGCCCTAAAATCGAATCTAGATTAAACATTTACCCTTTACAATACTTCTATTTATTTATCACCTCATATTTTTCAATTCGTTGATCACTCCATCTAAAGCTATGATAGTGTGAAGAACATAAAATCTCAATGTCTGAAATATATACCTTACCAACTCAAATTTTCAAATGCTAATTTACCTGCAATAGATGGAAATTGAATAATTGCACAATATAATGTGGTGGAATGTGTTATCTTCAAGTCTCAAATGTCATATTATGCCTCTCCAAAAATAACATGAAGATTAACTAACTTTAAGATGGCGTTGTCTAAGCATTTAAAGGTACAATCGAATTATAATTGAAATTCCACAACTCCAATTTTCAAATGCTAATTTATCCTCGTTTGTTAATGTTATTAATATCTTTAGCTAATCCAAAAAAAAAAAAAAATCACATTAAGTGAATCCATCTGTTAAAATAAAATGTATATTACATTTATCAAGTAATTTGTTACAAAAATATATATCACATTAATTAAAATGAAATTTACTTTTAGAAATGCTTTGCTCTTTTTAGATAAATATATATACATCTTGTTGCTTACTATATATGTTGACATATCAAGTAATCATAATAACTATTTCAAGTCTTCAACTTTTTCTGAAATGAACTTTCTTCAAACTGGAATTTGATGCATACTAAAACAAATAAAACATGGTAAAATCAACATCCCGTTGGTCATTCCAAATCCATTCCCCCAAAGATTTTCTCATATTCCACTTTATCTCTACTAAATAATAATGCTTTCTTCCTATTTGATTTACCATTATAGATTGTTTATTCTTTCTTGAGCTTAATTGTTTGGTTATTGAGGCCTGATAATTGAACACTATTTACGATTTACAAGTTGAACTCGACAGAGGGAACTTGCGAATGCACATAAGAAAGAATAGGACTTGATTGTGAACCCGTGCATCAGGGAATCGATTTGCGGGTAGGATAGACATATACCTATTCGCCTTGCTTAGCTAAATACAGAGTTCGTTAATGCATGCATGTGATTTAATTCCATAGAAATATAGGCGTTAGAGTAGCTTGCATAGACTCGTGAAGAATCGACAGGTTTTCACGAATATAATTAACCTGTTAGTTAGCAATCTAGGAAATCAAGAAGTAGAGTCAACTGGAAAACTCAACTGGATTGTTCGTAACTCTGACCCTGGACCATCTCTCTTTTATTGATAACAACCTAGAATTTGCTCTAGTACTTGACTTCAGTTACTTGTTTTTAATTATTTCTTTTAGTCAGTAAATTTCACAACCATCATCGAAAAAGATCGCTGAATAGTTTTTAGGAAATTGTTTGCTAGAATTCAGTCGTAACAATAGTCCTCGTGGGAACGATACTCGACTCACAACTTTATTAGTTGTCGACCACGTATACTTGCATGTTCGTTTGGGAGCAACAAGTTTTTGGAGCCATTGCTGGGGACTAAATAATTGACTGTTTTCTTTATGAACGATTTATTATTTTCTATTCAAGTTTAATTTTTGTTTAGTTTAGTATTGTGTTACTTGTCTTATCATGGTATCTTTTAATGAAAATTGGTCGAATGATGGTTTCTCAAATCTTGATGATCTCTGTCTACTTTGTGGAGGAACTCACTTGTGGAAAAAATTGTCCAAGTCTTTCAACCCTGTGGGACTGGTTATGTGAATTTTCTACAACCTTTGATTGGAATTGTTGCAAATTGTGTCGTGGTCTATGGAATTCTTGTCCCAAGTGTCATACACCTTCCTCTATCAATGTGTGTGATATTTTTAACAATGTTTGTGAGTCTGACCGGAATGAAGAAGTGCGGGTTGTGAGCCAAAATTTTCTAACAGAGCAAGCCAACCTTTTAGAAGCATATGGGGATTTAGAAGTGAACTTACAAATATGATGAGGCAATTTATGGAAGAAAGGGTTGTGCTCAGGCAAGAGATCGACAAATTTAGCTTGACTATTCACAACTTGGAGGTGAATTTGAGTGATATGGTTGAGGTGTCTAATGCCCAATTATCAGTTGTCGTGAATAGTAGATTTGAGATAGAAGAGCTTCGAAGCCAATTTGAGGAGCAAAAAGTTAATTCCTACCATTCGACTCAATATCAGTTGATGATGCCAAGGTTGAAAAAATTACATTAGAGTCAAGTGAGGAAATAGAAAACATCATATTTGAGGACTCCAGTATTTGTGCAAGTGAGGGTGTTAAAAGTAATGCAATTTTAGAATTGAAGCGCATTGGACTTCATTCCAATCATTTTTCAACATTATGTTTGGATGGTGACATGAAAATTGAGCCACCCGAGCCTATGAAGAAACCAAAGGAGGAGGAACAAGGTGCCTATATTTTAAAGTTTGCGATGTCGAGGAGACAAAAAGACATCCCTCATTTAAAGGCTAAGAAGTGTAAAATGCGACAATGGTTACTTGGTCCTTTTGTATTTTTGCCACCACCCCAATACCATAGTCGTAAGCTTGAGGCGAAGTTGGGGAGACAATTCATTAGTTCAAGGTGGAGACAAAAGTGATGAAGTCGTCTTCGTCGTGCCGCGACGTTAAATCAAGCGCTTGTTGGGAGGCAATCCAATTTTTATTGTTTTATTCATTTTCATTTATGTAAAATTACGTAGTTGTTCTGATCATTTTTGTAGGGCTCGGGAGTTTCGGATGGTGCGCTAAGTTTGAAGCATTTCTTGGCTCATGGCGTGCATCAGTTTCAGGATTCATCAGAAAAGCCACCACAGAAGCGTCACCTACGCCATGGCTTTGAGGCAACCAGTGAGTAAAAAAAATTGACACGCCATACACTGGCGTCGCATCTCCCATCGCGTGCCTCAACCAGTCTGTGCAGATTTTTTAAACGCTATACACAGGCGTCTCATAGGCCATATCGTGTGCTCAAAAATTTCAGAATTAACCAGGGAGCTACAGATCAAGTGTCGCTGCCCCATCTCGCGCCTCAAACAATGAGAGCAAAACCTTGAAATGCTATATCCAGGAATCGCGTATTGCATATCTTCGCAGGTAAGTACCAAAAATTTGAACATAACAACATCACCTTTAGTTTTAAACAGAAAACATACAGAGCAGACATATCCATCCGTTTAAACACATCGTTTCTTCCCCTCAATCCATTCAACTATCCAATTCATTCATTGATTCATAACTGCTCAGGTTAGCTCTTTCTTTCCCTTGTTCGATCGCTCAAGCCTGGTAAACAGTAACGAACCCTTGTTGGGTTCTGCGACGTCGTTGATCTTATGTTGATTTGTGCTGGTATCTGTAAAGTGATCTCCTCTGAAAAAATTGGAGGGTTTATTCCATCCAATTACTTGTAAAAAGCATCTTTAACACAATGCACACAACCTGTTTGATGTAATGCGACAGTGAATTTAAGCTTAATTTTGTGAAGTCTTGAGTAGAAAAGTTACACTAAGGCATGAGCTAAAATAACATGATGTCCGAGTGATTGAATTAATGAATTTTGGTGCAAGCTGACTTGATCATTGTTGACACCCAATTTTGTCCCTCTTTTTTCTAAAATTGGCCATAATTCAACTTAAGGGTGCAATGTGACTATTTTTGTAAAATGTGCATTAGAAATCATGCATTTACATGCGTTATCCTCTATTTATATACTAGTCACGGTTGGCCCGTGTTCACACGGGCCCAACAAAATTACCTTAACATTCCTACTAAACTATTTTAATGAAAAAATTTGTAGAACTATGACATAGAGACAATTAGTTTAACTATTTGACTTCTATTACGGCAATTGTGCAAACACAATATTTTGGTTAGTTTACTAAATAAATTTTGGACGAAAATATCTATGTTAATATTATAAAAGACACGCATAATCACATTTTTTTTCTTTTTCAATCTAAATTTCTAGCCTAAGCAACACTTGTCCTCGATCTTTTTTTGTAGTCTGCAAGCTAATCATCATCTTATTAAGGGTAAATGAGGAGTTCAATAGAAAATTGATTCCAAATTTATAAATGTATCATTATTGTTTAAACAGATTAATAAAAATATTGTGGGATTCTTTTAGAAACGGATAGATTAATTATTTTATACTCTTATCAAGATGTTAAAAGTGTACTCCTCCATTGCATTTATCTTTGTTATGAGTTCATTTAAATAATCAAAGTTTGCCTTACAGAAAATATCCTTTTGATTTTATTTAAAAAGATTTTTAAACAAAAGTATATTTTTTCAATAACAAAAGTATTACTGAAACAAGATTTATGTTTATTCAATAACAATTTTTATGTTTAAAGTGAAAGTCAAAATACTTGTACTGTATCTAATCTAGTGGAATTTTTGTCGTTAAAATATTAACGCCTAAGAATAAACACATGTCAAAATATTTCTAAATACTCGTCAAGTTTACGAACCAAGGATATTATAGGGTAATATTTGTATTATTGAAACTTATACAAATTAAATTCGAACAAACATATGTTCAATATTCGTTACTAATAAACACTACATCAGCTGGCTTTTTTAATCTAAGATTATTTATTCCTATCTATCTTTAAGCCAATCAATTTAACATACTCAGGCTTAATTTTCGGTCTAAGTGCTCCAGTGTTGCTTTTGACTGAGATTTACTAATGACTCTGAGGCTTCCCCTTTAGTCCATATCTTTCTGGTTTGACCGTCAGAATAAGACAGTAGTCGTAATATCTAATCTCTTTAATTTACTCCCTAAAGTGCATTTATTTTCTCGTTGAACTCTTAATGATACATTAACATTTGAATTTTTTATTATTCACCTTCGCTATCTGCTGAGACTCAACAGTACAAGCACCCCCAGAGGTCGTTTGGTATGATGTATTGCTTAACTTAATTCATATATTAAGTTTTATCTTTTGTTTGGTAGTCAAATTCAATAAAGTACTATTAATATATGTATTATTTAGTACACCAATTAGGGTATAACTTAATACCTAGGCCAACATGGTGTTACTAATACATGGATAAACATTGAAATGACAAAAATATCCATCCTTAAACCCTTATTTTTAATATATGGATAAAAATTCAAGGGTATAATTGAAACTAAAATTTTATACAATTTTATAGCTAGCAAAAATTTAAGTTATGCAATATTTATCCAACTTTTAATACAATGAGCCAAACACATGACTAAAAACAATCTCTGCATTACTAATCCATGTATTGTTAATTCATGTATTATTCATTACTCTACCAAACGACCCCTCATAGTCCAAATAACTGGAACGTCATGTTTAGTTTTTATATTAAATTTTGAGTTCAATTGATAACTGTAATTGTTTTTGAATATCTATTTTTGTTTGAGTGATTAGAAATAATTGAATGATTAGAGGTTTTAGTAAAATGATGAAAAAAAATAGATTTTGTAGAACAGGGCTGACACATGGCGCAGGATTTTGGAGCTAGAAAGCTCACAGTACATGTTGTACCATACAAAGATGGTGAGAAGGCATTAAATAAGTGGGGCCCACGTGACAAGAGAAGTATGACTTCATCAAGATTCCCTGACAATCCGCATAAAAGAGTTGCACACTAAAGTTACAAAATAGGGCTTAAGATATTGTGAATTTACGGGAAGATAAGCATAAAGTAACGAAATAAATAGATAAAGCAAGGTTAAAAGTTTAACTTATCCTCCTTTTGGCGTATACTGTGTGGACATGTACAACTCTTAATGCAAGACGTTCAGACAATCAAAGCATAAAACAACTGAATTGTCTGTTTTACCCTCAGGGACAGGCAGGCATATCAACGGTGACCTGCCTGCTGTTCCCACTTATATATGTAGTATAGATTATATACTTAAGTGTGGCTATATTATGTAACTTTTGCATCATTTAGGCTATTTGTCAAAACTGTGATTATTTGTGAAATTAGTACATTCATAATATTAGTGGCTATATTATATAATTACGTCATTTAGGCTACATGTCAAGTTTATTTTAATTTGTGATTATTTGTGCAAATTAGTAATTATTTGTGATTATATATATTTAAATAATTTAATTTGAGTTTATTTAATATTTATTTGTGCATTTTATAATATATGTATATCTAGATTTCATTTTTACACCTTTAAGTTAAATATTGGCCAATTGAAGTGTCCAAATTCCTTTTTATTATTAATTCTTCCATATTTCAAAATTACTACCCAAAATTCTTTATTTATCTTTATTTATTTTTATTTATTTATATTTTACTCTGAACCTAGCCAAATTTCCTAACCAAATACATCCTTATTATTTGAATTTTTAAATCTCAAACCTTCTTTCTAATTCTACCTTGAATCTAGACCAAATAATAGTCTAGATACGTCTTCCCGTCCAAGTTCATTTCCCAAATCTAATCCCCAATTTTTCTCCAATCTCCCTAAATCTCTCCATTGATTCACTCTCATTCACAATCTCCCTAATTCCTCTTCTTCCTAATTTTAGGTCACCCTTTTCCCCACTTTCAAGTCTACATACATTATTGAGGAAAATCATTCAAATCCCCCTCAAATCATTCCCCTTAATCTTATCCAATCAAATCCCTCCCATTAAGCCTAAATTCCCCAATCACCTCCCATTTTCCTTAACCACTCTTTTTCAAAAATACTATAAATACACCTACTTCTCACATTCATTCAGGACTTACTCTCATCTTCTCCAACACACATCTCCTAACATATTGATTCATCATCACTTGCAATTACATCTTCTATACACATTCCAACATTCTCACTTCTCATAACTTAACCACATATTTCTCTACACTTATTTTATCCTTTAACACACTACTCCATTTTTTATTATTTTATTGGGAGCCACATTAAAGACTTGTCCAGAAGCTCGTATTGACAAAAGTTATCCATTCATTGGAAGGTAACTTGTATTGAACTTTTCTTAGTATTTTGTGCTAACGTTGCAGGTACAACTACAACTATATATAAGTTACTGCTATGTAATGTGAATATTTGGTTAAGCAGGGGCCACCTTCTACCCTCTATTTATTTGTTGTGTGTTGAAATGAGTGAAATCATAAGATATGTTGAGAATGTGAAGTGCTACTTGAAAACTGAAATGTTTTGCGTGAATCTAGAAATCTGAGTTTTACTTAGTTAATGCATGACAGGTTTTTTCTTAAGATTAAATTAGTGCAGGAGCTGGCTTATTTCTACAAAAATTGAGTATTCTGAAAATTTAACAGTAGCATGAAGGCTTTGCATCTTTATTACAACTTAGCTATTTTAATTTGGAGGCCTACTTTTAAAGCTTTTAAAATTATTTTGCTTACATGATATTATTTGACTTGTGTGATTTGCATGACCATACTCTTTATGTGACGACTAGGAGAGTCTAGATTAGGGCATTAACACAATTAGGGAGTCTAGACATTTTACATTTATATTAGTAGTCTCAATGGCCTCCGAGACATTAAGTGGGACGTTAGTAAACTTTTAGGACGTTTAAAATATTAGCTAGCACTTTAGTTAAATACTTAAAGAGGGTATGGGGGTTAAAGGGAACTAAGCCCCTCGGAAATGATGAAAATTACCCGAGCTACATTTGATAGTGGATTCTGAAACTATCGTCCCCTTCCAAAAGCCGGGTTCTGATCCGAATAGGATAACTAAACCTAGGGTCATTTATTCAAACGTTTAATTGGTTATTTATTATTTCGTGGCTATTTTTGCAACACAACTATTATTTCAAATTATTTATGCAAATATATTAAATTACCTATTTTACTTTGCATCTTATATCTCCTTTATTTATGTATTTAATTTCTATCCTTTTTTATAAGCAATATAGTAAACCCAGTATAAAAATCGGTCGGGAACCACGCTTAGTGGAACCTAGGAGGTGCCTAACCCCTTCCTTCTAGGTTATTTCGAACACTTACCCGAATCTCTGACTCGTAGACCAACCCGGAGTTATTTCTTTAATTTGAATTAGAAATACTTGTAGGTGACCTAATACACCTTAGGAAATATATTAGGTGGCGACTCCAAAACTCTAACTCCAAACGAGTTTACCCAATCAAATCTGAAACCCGACTCGCCTCGAGTCGAGTTAAAAATCGGGTATGACAGAATGGCGACTCTGCTGGGGATTAAATGTTCTAACCATTACAATTTTATATTGGGTTTATTATTGTTTTTATTATTTTTTATTCAATACTAACTTTTTCTCTTTGCAGGTAGGTAGTCTTTTATATTTTTGCAATTTTTGATAACATGATGTTTAGTATACTATCGAATTTTTTGTTGCATCTCATTCACACTTCCCCAACTCTTGGGAGACGACACTTTACACACACACAGCGATTACGTGGATCCCACGGTCGCTTCACACAAAAAACCTTTTAGGAGGACATTTTGGAATATAGTTGGTCCGTGGTACAGCCAACGATTTCAAATGGTCCTACTCCTTGGCCGTCCGCCTTGGGGAACCATGTCTAGAATTACCCAACTCTTAGCGGACACTCTTGTCTAGGAACCATGGATCATGTTATGATTAGGAGATTTTGACTTCGGCTCATGTCTAAGTCTATTACTTCACCATATTTGAATGAACCAAACAGGTTTTTTACCCTAAGGGACATTTAAATGTGTTACGCGTGCATCTATTTAACGTTGAACGTGTCTAGTGTAGACCATTTGTTCTCAAAAGTATGGATCATCCAATTATTTATTTTTGTTGGAGGATGTCACAAGTCGCGAAGACTTGGAAGATCAAATAAAACAGACTTTAAATTGATTATTCCACTTTTGTGTAACAAAATCAATTATTTATTTCTATAAATGAAAATTATTATAGAAATCAGTTATTTATTTCTATTTACGTATGAAATTTTTTTTTTTTTTACATTCATACAAAACTAATTATTTTATAAAACTATTTTTGGGTTATGAACATATTAATTTTTCTATTTTTGAAAACCAAATCATAGACTTTAAATTAATTTCTTCTACTTTTAATGTAGCAAGATCAATTAGTATTCCTATTTACCGAAAAGATGTTATTCTACATTTATACAATAAAATTGATTATTTTATAAGATTATTTTTTCTACTAATTTTAGGTTATGAGAACAAATAGGATGACACACGATACACGTTCAATTTTAAATATCATACTCCAACTTAGAAAGACTTAACATCCTTGGCATGTTACAGTCCATTAGCCAACTCCGTCCAAATGACGCCTATCATGCATCTTATATGTATTGGTCTTGTTAGGCCTACCTCCGATACAAGAGAGGTCCCTTGCATTATAAGGAGTGATATATTTTGCATTTGATAATTACTACCTCGACACTAACTTATTGTTTTCGTGTTTAAGTTTTACTCTCACTCCTGAGGTTGACTTGTGCATTCTAGCCGAGCATCAGTACCGGACAAGAACCAAAGGACCAGTTACAACTCCTCCCCCTTCACAAACTAGAAGAAGAGGAAAGCGAAACATCATGTCTTAGTTGAATAATGCTGCTCTTGGTGATGATAACCTTGGGAATAATGGGATACCCCACAAACCTGCTTTGGTTGGGTATGATGAACGTGTTGCTACTTTAGAGCAAAGAATTAAAAAACTTGAAGAGAAACTGATAATGGCCAGTTTACCCGTTGGTAACTCCGCCCATTCAAGGAAATCAGTCGATCCAAGTGGGTCAGCCCGCCCTAATGGAAATGACCTATTTACCCAACTGATCCCCCTGTTGTTTACCAAACAACGCAACCAGCTCCTTACCAAACAACACCATCTGCTACCTACCAAAGCGCACCAACCGCCACATATCAAGCACCGCCTCCCTATCCAGCACCACCAGCTACTTATCAAGCACCACCTCCTGCATACCCTACTTACCCAAACACAAGCCTACCTCACACCAACACCACATATCCGCAGCCTTACAATCCCATGTTCACTGCTGAAACCATACAACTTACTTCGCCAGTCAAAAACCATGAAAAATTATGAATGGGCGGAGGGTGAAGCCAATGATGATAGGACAAAAGAGAAAGTTCGTAAGCTGGAGGCAGCCTTTAAGAAGTTTGAGTTAGGCAAGACCACTAAAGGTTTAGCTTATGAAGACTTGTGCATCTATCCTACTTTGAAACTGCCAGACGGATACAAGATACCAAAGTTCGATCTATTCAATGGCACTGGAGACCCTATGGCACATCTCAGAGCATATTGTGACAAGTTGATTGGAGAAGGGGAAGACGAGAAAGTACGAGTAAAGCTATTCAGTCGGAGCTTGACCGGAGAGGCTTTGAGTTGGTTCTCTAAGCAGAAGCCTGGCACATGGCTCGGTTGGGAAGACAGGGCAGAAGATTTCGTAGAACGATTTGGGTACAACACTGAAATGGTACCAGATCGTTTCTACCTGGAAAAGTTGAAAAAGAAACCCACTGAAACGTTTAGAGAATATGCTTCTAGGTGGAGAGCAGAAGCTGCCAAGGTACAACCCGCTATGGATGAAAAAGAAATAGTGAACATATTCATCCGCATTCAAGAGGACGTCTATTACGATAAGCTGTTGCATATGAAAAATTAGAAGTTTGCTGATGTAGTGTTGATGGGAGATGACGTAGAAGAAGGACTGAAAAGTGGAAAGATTATTAGCCTAGCTGCACTACAAGCTACTAATAAGGCTATCCAGTCAGGAAATGTGAGTCTCTCCAAAAAGAAGAAAGACGAAGTCTCTTTTGCTGCAACCATTCAAGACCCTGCTTTAACCCACTATTACCAAACACCACCACCATACCATCACATACCACCTGAATATCCCGTTTACAACACTCAACCCACTCGGCCTATATTCCACACTCCAGCAACAAACCGTCCACAATACCAGCAAAATACTCAACCCAACTACCGAAATGCGCCATCATACCCTCCTAGGCCTCACCCTGATGCAAACCAAAGACCCAAAAGAAACTACACTGCATTAGCTGAATCTCGCGCCCAATTGTTCGAGAGATTGAGAACTGCTGGGCTTATTGTCCCAATCCCTCAAAAGGTGCCAGAAAATCCTTCACCACACTTTGATTACAGCAAAAGATGCGCATACCACTCAGATGGACCGGCGCATGAGACGGAGAGATGTTTTACATTGAAAGATAAGATTCAAGACCTAATAGATGAAAAGATCATTCACTTGAAGACACCAAATGTGCACAATAATCCACTACCTAATCATGGAGATGAGAAGGTGAATATGATTTACTTCGGCGAAGAGTGCAATCTGGAAGGCACGATTATAAAAGAAAAAACAGTGTTTGATAAACACGAGTTTGGCATGGGTTACGTCTTGGTTCGCAAAAGAAAAAATATTACAAAAGATACAAGAGGTTATCATTCACTAGAGCAGTTTGTTCCAACTCTGAAACAAGCATCCATCTTTTCAAGCTGCATGAAAACTCTCAAGGGAGAAGGACTTGCCAAAGGTGTTCACGATATAGAAGATGAGCTGACCGGTCTAAAGGAGCTATTCATGGAAGAATGTTATTCAGTTCCTGAGAAGCATACTGAGGATTTGAACATCCAGAAAGCTGAATCTGAAATTATGCCAAACGACTGAACCTGCAACACATTTCGAGCATGCCGAGAACCTTAGTGGAGCTGGGGCATTAGTTATTTTCTTAAATAAAACACGACTCCGAGTCGTTAGCTTTTGTTTTCTTTGTTGTTCAACTTTGTTTCATCGTTGTTTCCTTTCGAAGACTTTTTCTCAAGTCCAATAATAAAATCATTTCTATTTCTATTTTAAGCATGCATCATTCACTTTCAGCAAAATTATTTTAATTCCATTGAATCTACGATTGCGATGTGAGGAAGCAGTCCCAAACGACGAGTACAAACCAGGCTATGGTGATTTGACAGAAGACATTTGAGGAACTTCATGAAAATCTTATAGCAGACAATTGAAGCAAGAGCATCAAGAAGATATTGAGAAAGTGACTTAAAGTGACACAGTAGAAATACATATAAGGAGCAGAATTGGACAATACCAAATGGGCCAAAAACATACTAGAGCAAGTGACGGACAAAACAAGAAATATAAAGGCAAAGGAATTTAACAAGAAGTTTAGCAAACTATAGTTAGCCCTGAAGTAGAATTCTTTAAATCGAGAAAAATGAACGAGATCCTTTGAGATACAATCAAGAGATACTACAAATCGAGCAACATTCATCTTTATTGGATTTGAACTACGTAGCGACCTGATTCCCAAAACGGGATACGTAGGCAGCCTACCCAAGGCACGGTCACATCATAAGAGAATTTTATTGGACACTGGGGCAGAATTTTTTGAGTTTTTTGAGTTTACCTCAAAAAATTCAAAGAGTACATTATAACACACTGGGGCAGAATTTTTGAGGTCCCTCAAAAGTTCTAGAGAATACAAGCAGCACACTGGTCCTCAAAATTTCAAAGTGGATGATCTTTGAGCAGCAAACGGATGTAGAAGAGATTATGTCCAAAACAACACGTCGCAGTCTATGATTCAATGGAACAAATTTGCATTACTCTTTAAAAATAATTTTCACAAAACACATGCATATCCCCTTTCATTCACCCTTTTTGCCCACAGCTCGGCTAAGGTTTGACACTCGAAAAGAGAGATATTACAAAGGAAACAATTATACAAGATGCAGCAGCAGAGTGCAGTACCACGAATGCGCCAGTCAACCTCCCCCAAAATACTCACAATTTTTCTTTGATTGCAGATTTACACAGGTACCAAGTATACCTAACAACTCTTGCAAAGCAAAATCTATCAGATTATCAGAGCATAGAATCTGCGTCGGCGGATATATAGGGTCCGCGTCTGTGGACACGACATCAATTTGAGAAGCATAAGATATGCGTCGGCGGATATATAGGGTTCGCAGTGCTGAACATGACAGCAATGACGACAGTGTAAGGTCCGCGTCTGTGGACAAGACATCTTTTAGAGAAGCATAGGATCCTCATCGGTGGATATATAGGGTCCACGTCTGTGGACATGACATCTTTTGGAGAAGTGTAGAATCCATGTCGGTGGATGTATAGGGTCTGCATCGGTGGACATGACATCAATTTGAGAAGCATAGGATCCATGTCGGTGGATATATAGGGTCCGCAGCGGTGGACATGACATCAATTTGAGAAGTGTAGAATTCATGTCGGTGGATATATAGGGTCCGCAGCGGTGGACATGATATAAATTTGAGAAGTATAGAATCTATATCGGTGGATATACACGGTCCGCAGCGATGGACATGACATCAATTTGAGAAGTATAGAATCCATGTCGGTGGATACATAGGGTCTGCATCGATGGACATGACATCCATAGAATCTGCGTCGGTGGATATATATAAGGTCCGCGTTTATAGACAATTCAGCAATTGAAGGTATAGGGTCCGCGTTTGTGGGCATAGTTCAGCGATCTGAAGCAGAGTAAGAATCTGCGATTGTGGATAATAGGGTCCGCGTTTGTAGGAAGTTCAACACAGGATCCGTGTCTGCGGATACAGTTCAACAGTGAAAGCACCTTAAGTATCGAAGAGACATATGATCTGTGTCAGTGGATAGAAAGTTTGGAGTCCATGTTTGTGGACGAGATATCAATCAAACAAGCGTAGGGTCCGCGTTTGTGGGCATACTTCAACAATTTGCAGTAGAGCAAGGTCCGCATCGGTGGGCATAGCATTGGAAAGACATTTGGATGAGACATCAATCAAACAAGTGCAAGACAAAACAACCACTCGGCTCAACAGGGAAGTTTATCTTACTTTATCTTTATATCCACTGCATTCATCATGCTTTTGCTGCAGGGTACTCCCAGATCTCTCGACAAACCCCTGTGCCATACTCCCACGCCTGTTCCCAATATTACTACCAATTATGCAACCGCAAAACCTCAAACACATAGAAAGCAAATCCCAACCCTACAGACAATGCCTTTTGCTACACCCGCAAGCTACCTATTTTGCCGAATTCTAAGCTACAAGTCCATACTCGTACCTGTGATCTACCTAATCTTCCTTGCCGATTGGGTATCAGCTTCGTATTCCTTCCTATTCGTGCCTGCCTATTTGAATCGTGCATATTCATCGTGCTTTAACTCTCAATATCTCTAAGCTCATTCAAGGCAATATTGAAGGCAAGATGACTCATTTATTGAGATGAAGTGGAAACTAGGTACATATAAACTCCTCTTTATGGGTGTGTAGCGCGCCACATTTTCATAACTAGGACGATTATAAGCATTTTTTCCCACGATCGACCTACTGATGTTATCTCATCTTCGATAGTACCCTTACTTTAGTCATCATTCATTCCGCCGAAAAGGCAAAGCATACGCGAATCTAAACTTTACATACTTGGATAAGTTTAGTCTTTACATCCAAATCGTGCGTCATAAATATCTCACACAGGCAACATGCCATTCTAGAACTACACACGGCCTGATTCTCGTGAAACCCGAGATATGTAGGCAACTCAGAGACCGGGGTTCGGCCAAAAACACCCCAAAACTCCCATTCTTCCCCTTTCAATCTTCTGCCTACCGGTCGTGACAAAATTGGTTGTTCCGTCAACTATCTTTGCCCGAAAACTCTTTCATCATCCCCGGGCAAAGAGGGGCAACTGTTGACACCCAATTTTGTCCCTCCTTTTTCTAAAATTGGCCATAATTCAACTTAAGGGTGCAATGTGACTATTTTTGCAAAATGTGCATTAGAAATCATGCATTTACGTGCGTTATCCTCTATTTATATATTATATACTTAAGTGTGGCTATATTATGTAACTTTTGCATCATTTAGGCTATTTGTCAAAACTGTGATTATTTGTGAAATTAGTACATTCATAATATTAGTGGCTATATTATATAATTACGTCATTTAGGCTACATGTCAAGTTTATTTTAATTTGTGATTATTTGTGCAAATTAGTAATTATTTCTGATTATATATATTTAAATAATTTAATTTGAGTTTATTTAATATTTATTTGTGCATTTTATAATATATGTATATCTATATTTCATTTTTACACCTTTAAGTTAAATATTGGCCAATTGAAGTGTCCAAATTCCTTTTTATTATTAATTCTTCCATATTTCAAAATTACTACCCAAAATTCTTTATTTATCTTTATTTATTTTTATTTATTTACATTTTACTCTGAACCTAGCCAAATTTCCTAACCAAATACATCCTTATTATTTGAATTTTTAAATCTCAAACCTTCTTCCTAATTCTACCTTGAATCTAGACCAAATAATAGTCTAGATACGTCTTCCCGTCCAAGTTCATTTCCCAAATCTAATTCCCAATTTTTCTCCAATCTCCCTAAATCTCTCCCTTGATTCACTCCCAATCACAATCTCCCTAATTCCTCTTCTTCCTAATTTTAGGTCACCATTTTCCCCACTTTCAAGTCTACATACATTATTGAGGAAAATCATTCAAATCCCCCTCAAATCATTCCCTTTAATATTATCCAATCAAATCCCTCCCATTAAGCCTAAATTCCCCAATCACCTCCCATTTTCCTTAACCACTCTTTTTCAAAAATACTATATATACACCTACTTCTCAAATTCATTCAGGACTTACTCTCATCTTCTCCTACACACATCTCCTAACATATTGATTCATCATCATTTGCAATTACATCTTCTATACACATTCCAACATTCTCACTTCTCATAACTTAACCACATATTTCTCTACACTTATTTTATCCTTTAACACACCACTCCATTTTTTATTATTTTATTGGGAGCCACATTAAAGACTTGTCCAGAAGCTCGTATTGACAAAAGTTATCCATTCATTGGAAGGTAACTTGTATTGAACTCTTCTTAGTATTTTGTGCTAACGTTGCAGGTACAACTACAACTATATATAAGTTACCACTATGTAATGTGAATATTTGGTTAAGCAGGGGCCACCTTCTACCCTCTATTTATTTGTTGTGTGTTGAAATGAGTAAAATCATAAGATATGTTGAGAATGTGAAGTGCTACTTGAAAACTGAAATGTTTTGCGTGAATCTGAAAATCTGAGTTTTACTTAGTTAATGCATGACAGGTTTTTTTTAAGATTAAATTAGTGCAGGGAGCTGGCTTATTTCTACAAAAATTGAGTATTCTAAAAATTTAACAGTAGCATGAAGGCTTTGCATCTTTATTACAACTTAGCTGTTTTAATTTGGAGGCCTACTTTTAAAGCTTTTAAAATTATTTTGCTTACATGATATTATTTGACTTGTGTGATTTGCATGACCGTACTCTTTATGTGATGACTAGGAGAGTCTAGATTAAGGCATTAACACAATTAGGGAGTCTAGACATTTTACATTTATATTAGTAGTCCCAATGGCCTCCGAGACATTAAGTGGGACGTTAGTAAACCTTTAGGACGTTTAAAATATTAACTAGCGGTTTAGTTAAATACTTAAAGAGGGTATGGGGGTTAAAGGGAACTAAGCCCCTCGGAAATGATGGAAATTACCCGAGCTACATTTGATAGTGGATTCTAAAACTATCGTCCCCTTCCAAAAGCCGGGTTCTGATCCGAATAGGATAACTAAACCTAGGGTCATTTATTCAAACGTTTAATTGGTTATTTATTATTCCATGGCTATTTTTGCAACACAACTATTATTTCAAAGTATTTATGCAAATATATTAAATTACCTATTTTACTTTGCTTCTTATATCTCCTTTGTATATTTATTTAGTTTCTATCCTTTTTTATAAGCAATATAGTAAACCCAGTATAAAAATCGGCCAGGAACCACGCTTAGTGGAACCTAGGAGGTACCTAACTCCTTCCTTCTAGGTTATTTCGAACACTTACCCGAATCTCTGACTCGTAGACCAACCCGGAATTATTTTTTTAATTTGAATTAGAAATATTTTTAGGTGACCTAATACACCTTAGGAAATATATTAGGCGGCGACTCCAAAACTCTAACTCCAAACGAGTTTACCCAATCAAATCCAAAACCCGACTCGCCTCGAGTCAAGTTAAAAATTGGGTATGACAATCATCAGTTACCTATGCCATAGTGGATTGTTGCGCGCCATATGCGCTGAGGTTTTTACTGTTTCCCTTCCCCGATGCCCCTACTATTTTACTTGATTAGTTTAGGTTCGTTAGTTGTTTTCTTCGTCGTAGTATGGTTAGGAGTAAGTGTGGAATCGTTACGACGCCCCGTTGATTCTTGCACGCATAGTTACATATTTTGCAGGTGTAGATAGGGTCGAGCTCAAGTGTGGGGTGCACGCACACTCAATGCCTTAGAAAAACGACATGTTGGAGGAAGTCTGAGTACCTCGTACATTACGGACGCTTTATTGGTTGGTTCGTGATGGAGATGACGTCATTGCTAGCGCCAAAGGCTAGAACTTTCGGCCTTCAGGGAAGTTCCTTTAACTCTTGAACTTTCTTTTTGTCGCACCGAGGACAGCGCTTGATTTTAAGTGTGGGGTGGGGGAATTCCCAAGTTTTGAGGTTATGGATGATTGTACCCGTAGGAATTTAATTTTAGCAATTTTTATTTTTGTCACTTGACGTTATTTTTATTTGTTTCTTGCTTTAATATAAAAAATAAAAAAAATGAGAAAACCAATGAAAAATTCCAAAAAGATTTTCTTTTTAGTTTTAGTTAGTGGTGCAGTCATTCCAACGAAAACCACTTGACTCTTTCGTGAACTATTGCGCCTTAGTGCTTAAATTTCCAAAATTGCACCTTGTTTGCTTGAACCGAGAGTTGGAATGAAACCGTCTTTAGTGAACTATGTGCCATGTGTGATGTGATTTATCCTTTCTTATGCTCCGTGCTGCATATTGATGCCTAGAACTTGCCTCGTATGTGTTCAAAGCGAAATCCTAAGTTTTCTCTAGTCGGGAGATGATACAGACGTTTCTTTGATAAGCCCTTCTAGCCTTGATTAGCCTACCCTTTAATCTTATCCTTCTTAAGCCCTTTTGAGCCTATTGACCTTTTTGTTGGCACCCACATTTCAAGTCTTACCCATTTTGTTCTTAATTATCTTCCTTTTGAACCCGTACTCCTTAGAGAACTTTAATTGAAATATTTGATGTTTATAGAGTTGTGGTTGGAGAAACTGGATTGCTTTTGAGTGGAACCAATGAAAGAAAAATATGGTGCATTTTGGAAAAAAAAAGTCATTGGCAAGGTTGAGAAAAAATATTGAAAAAAAAGAAAAAAAAAGAGAAAAAAAAAAAGAAAACAAAAGGAAAAAAAATCTCAATCCTTGCTAGTGTGTTGCAAAAAGTAAAGTTGTAAATTGCTTAAAATTGAAGGGGAAATCCTTGTGTGATGTTTGGGTGGTTGCTTGGTTGGTTTTGAGAAGAATGGTGAAAATAAAAATTAAAGTGATGTATTAAAGTGCTTAGGAAAGTAGTCACTATTTATCCATATTTATCCTACCCATCCTTTAGCCTACATTACAATCCGTAAAGTCCTAGTTAATTCCGACTGGAGTGAGCTTACATTAGTGGAGTCCTACACTACAGGCAAGCCTATGGTACGTTGTGTGGGGCCCGTGAACTTCTTTTTGAGAGCGAATGAATTCTTCCTATATTATGTCCCTCATTTATTCTTGAAATATATTCTTTGTGTGATATTCTGGACGCTCTTTTGATTTTTGGTGAGGGCACATGGTTTGTACGAGATAGGGAAAGTTATTGACTTCTTGGTTGAGTGAATGGATGTGATTTCGTGAAATCTTGGTTTCATTGAGTCGGTTTTTGAGGTTGAGATGTCTTGAGTTGGTCGTTCTAGTGTTTTAAAACTTGGTGAATTTTTGGCATGTTGTGGGTCACATGGTATGTATTTATGCTCTTGTTTAATGGTCGGTATCAACCATAACCATAGGTAGACCTGTTCTATCAAGTGTTGGTTTAGTTGGGAAGTTATTTTTGGTGATTGCTCGAGGGCGAGCAAAAGTCTAAGTATGGGGTGGTGATGTTTGGCAATATTTACCTAATTTACCTTAATATTTCCGCATATTTTGATACATTATTCGCCCATTGCACGAAATAATTGTGATTGTTGCACTCACTTATTGTGTTTGTGATGTTAGGAATGATTTGGATAAATACGAGTGCAAACGGAGTGAAGATGGATGAAATCGAGCAAGAATTGATGAACTTAGCTAATCGTGGGATATGGCATTAGACGGAAAGCTATGGAGCAAGCTACGGATTTGTCATAGCTTCATGCTTCCAAAAGCCATAACCATGCGAGGCATGGCCTGTAGCTTAAGACTTCCAAACGCCACAAGCCATGCGATGCATGAGCTGTGGCGCGCGACTCTCAGAAGCCATAACCATGCGAGGCATCCCCCGTGGCTTTTAGTTCTGCGACCCCAACTTTTCCAATTCAGTTTAGGCTTAGGATTAACTTATGGGAAGACCTTGTAAACACTATAAATTGTATTTTAATTTCCCTTTTAGAGGGGAGATCTGGAGGAGAGCGGAGGAGCGCTAGATGTCTTTTACACAAGTTCTTTCTCTCTTTCTCTTATTCTTCTCTTTAATTCTATAGTTTGTTCGTTCTAGAGTTAGAGAAAATACATGAAGGTTGATGTTTGAAAGTTGAATTTTTCCTATTGATTTACCATTACAGATTATTTATTCTTTCTTGAGCCTAATTGTTTGGTTATTGAGGCATGATAATTGAACACTATTTACGATTTACAAGTTGAACTTGACAAAGGGAACTTGCGAATGCACATAAGAAAGAATAGGGCTTGATTGTGAACCCGTGCATCAGGGAATCGATTTGCGGGTAGGATAGACATATACATATTCGCCTTGCTTAGCTAAATACAGAGTTCGTTAATACATGCATGCGATTTAATTCCATAGAAATATAGGCGTTAGAGTAGCTTGCATAGACTCGTGAAGAATCGACAGGTTTTCACGAATATAATTAACCTGTTAGTTAGCAATCTAGGAAATCAAGAAGTAGAGTCAACTGGAAAACTAAACTGGATTGTTCGTAACTCTGACCCTGGACTGTCTCTCTTTTATTGATAACAACCTAGAAGTTGCTTTAGTACTTGACTTCAGTTACTTGTTTTTAATTATTTCTTTTAGTTAGTAAATTTCACAACCATCATCGAAAAAGATCCCTGAATAGTTTTTAGGAAATTGTTTGCTAGGATTCAGTCGTAACAATAGTACTCGTAGGAACGATACTCGACTCACTACTTTATTAGTTGTCGACCACGTATACTTGCGTGTGCGTTTGGGAGCAACAGTATGCAACAAAATAAAAGGTCTTGCAATAAATAATGTATACTCCACACTGAATCTTAATAAGAAAAAATATATGGTCCAGAAGTTTAATATCTACTGTAATTCAAAACATAATATTTTTCCTCTTGTATGTCAATGTGTCGATTGGAATATAATTACAATCTTGTGAAAATAAAAATAGACCATGTATTATATAAGTTTGATCACTAAAATGTGAAGTGCCTCATGCAGGGAAATTATATAGAAGTTCAAACGACAGCACCATATAGTTACTATAAAATAGTATGCTGAATAAAATTTTAAAGACTCGCCTAAGATCGTAAATGTCAATAGATATTTGGCCAATTTTCTCCATCCCCTAAGACAAATGAATCCATTCATAGATGCTTGCTAAAATATGCGCCATTTTGTTAAGATGAGAGCATCTCGTCAAAGAAAAATATAGACTAATATCATGTGAATGATTTCTGTCATTTGGGTAAGTACTAAAGTTAGTAAATATAATGATAATGAGTGACCGTTGGGGTGCTGCTCTCCTACTACAGTTATCACAATAGAGGTTTATTATACAATATAAAGAATGGTTTCCATCACTTAATTGTGCTGGCGTTATGGGTGAATTTATGTTAATACTTATTTACAAACATTAAATATAGAAATAGGTTAGAGAACCAAAATATTTTACAGACTTTTGGAAGCAAGTACGTTATTTTACCTAGAAGCCAAAAACTAAGAAAGAAGAAAGGTTGAGAAATGGCCAAAAAATAGGAATCCTTGGCCATTGAGCTATGCCACATCACTTGCCTATGTTTTTCAATTAGTAGATACTAGGGAACTGGGCCATGCTCGCATGGGAATGTGCACAATTTTCTATTTGCAATTTATGGCGGTCATATAAATTACATCCCAATTGCAAAGTAAGTTTTTTAATTAGAATACTGATGATAGGTATAGGTTATACTGTTATGATGGATAAAATTTACTCAAATTGACATTTAATGTAAACTAGTAATTTTTACTCGTAACATTTTATGTAAACACCAAAATGCTTATGCACTTCTCTTAGCTGGATTTTTGTTACGCTGTAAATAGAAAAGGTAATTGTAATATTTCTACTTCATAAAAATAAACAATCTTTAACTTTCTGTAAATGTGTTTGTACATGATTCAATTTATGTATTTTGATAACAAATTTTTTCCTTGTATATATATAATTGTGTATCTTCTCATAATTTTATTTTACTTTTAAAATAGTAAAATAAAAAAGGTAGTAAAAGAGGAAGCAATATGGTGGAAACTCCCATTTTAACCAACTCTATCTATGAAACAAATGGTAAGAATTACTCTTTTGAAATTATAAATTCCAAATTCGAAGGAATTCGTATGGAATATTTTCATTTTTCCTTTTCCGCTATGTTGATTTCAAACTTTTTTTCCGGTACTCCACACATGATTTACTCAATCCCCAATTTATGCTATAGCATTCATTTAATTTACTCCTAATTTTATGTTTACTTTTCAAAAATTAATTTTTTTATTAAAAAGCTCTCATCATCTTTTCCTATAAATTCAAAGTGCTCTAACTAAAAAGAAAAACAGATTAGAAGGAAAAAAATACTACATGCACATAAGACTTCATGTCGTCGAAAGAATAGTTGTAGCTTCAAGTCAATATTTGCAGAACATTTAAATCCATATATCCTCACTTTGTCTTGCTTCATCCAAAAAATTTGAAATTCTGAACACCTCAGCCAGCAAAACAATATTATGTGGTATTGAACCCTTTTTCCTTCGTCATAGAGTTAAATTAAATACTATTATTTTTATCTTTGTCTAAGTATCTAAAAGTTCATCCAAAACGGATTGGGATGACAAAGACAATATATAAGATGCTAAGATTGAAATTTCAACCTTCAGTCTCGTCGAGAAACAACGGGATGCAAAAGAAGAAAAGGAAAGAAATAGGTTATGCATAAACAACACATGTGAAATTTTTTTTATTCTAATAAGTGCATATAGGTGCATTTTTTTCTCTGTTACTCGAGTTGCTAATTAGCTTTACACATCTAATTTTTTTTGTTCCTGCTGCTTCCTCTCTTTTTGCTGTTTTCACCATTTTTTATTTCCTCGAATTCCTCTGCTTACCAACCTAAATAGATTATCATGTCAAAATCCTCACTAAATAAGAAATAAAATAAAATACACGGTTAAGAAATAAAAAGTGCAGTAGTAAAGATAAAGAAAAAGTTTTTAACATATATGGAAAAATGAAAGAAAATAAATTTATCTATGTGAGAAAGAAAGGGAAGGGAGTAAGGGTAACTAAAGGTGCAGTAGAAGAATTACAAAATTGTATGAATGGCGAATTCATGACGTTTGTATGACTTGTATGTACAAAGCCTAAAGATTATATTTGACATTCCAAATAAATACTACATTCAATATACATTAAATTAATATTCATAAAAAATTTAATGGAGAAGAGTGAGTGTAATGTAAAAGAAATACTACTATTTGAAGTCCTTACATCTCTACACTTGAATAATAATAATAAACATATAATTATAGGAAATGAGAAGAAAACCCAAATATTTAGAGTTGTAAACTGCAAAAGTAGAACGTGCATACAAATAGTAGCAAATACATGGATATTGCACTTCAGTGGTTGTTCCTTTGGGGACATGTGATAAAACAAAAATACTTCAGTGGTTTATTACACATAAACACTCATTAATCAAGAGTAAACAATCAAAATATCTAGAAAACCATGTATAAAAGAAGAAAAGGGTGGAAAATGGCCAAAAAAAAGAGTTGTACCTTACCGGGTGTCGCACGGTTACTTAAAACATTTAGTGTAATAATAATAATAAGTTCTTTTTTTAGTGAATTACTATTTGATAAATTTAACTTCGCTGAATTTTTGAAGCATTGTTTAATTCCTAACTATCACACTTCTCATGTTGATTTTAATCTAGCGCCTAGTTTTGTTATGTATGAACTGGATCTTGACTCTTCTTCTCATGTTCGAGAAAGAAAGGGCTACTTTTGTAACTTTTGACCAGTGATATATATTAATGCATTCATTAGCAAAAAAAACTATCACACTTCTATTGGTGACAAATAATGTCACATCCAAAAATAACAAAGTTACAGAAATATTGGATAAGAAAACTACTTTTGAATC
This sequence comes from Petunia axillaris subsp. axillaris, assembly GCA_029990575.1. Lineage (NCBI taxonomy): Eukaryota > Viridiplantae > Streptophyta > Magnoliopsida > Solanales > Solanaceae > Petunia > Petunia axillaris. The sequence goes on along the minus strand of JARKNS010000001.1, from coordinate 408,731 downwards.
TTCGAACAATACTTTCGGTGAAAGCTTTATCATTTTTTATCTACATAAATTAGAAGTTGTTGCAATATAAGGTGGTGTCTTTGTATAATAATATTATAAAGCACAAAAAAAAAAAATGGAATAGCGAGGAATACATTAAGTTCAAACATGTACTTTACATTATATTATTTATTACAAAAACTATTAAACTCTAGAACTATTTGTAGATTATACTTATCACCTAGAAATTGCAAAAACTATTTTAGATTTTCTATTGAATTCATCTATCTAGATAATACAAAAGGTAAATTTCTAAAAATTCAAATCTTACTCCCAATAGAAGTATCACCTATCCGGTGTCCATCTCTTTTGTACGTTGTCAAAGTTGTCTTTGATGATGCTTTCTAAAAAAAGAAAAGCACAAGAAAAAAGAAATATTTAGATGATGTTGAACAACAAATACAGACTATATATACATGAATAAGCAAGAAAATAAAAAATCAATTTATCCAATAAAAAAACATGATGAAGGAGAAGATGATTGAATGAGCCAGAAAAACGAAAATCAATGTATTACTAGCAACAAAACTTGCGAATGAGAGGAAGAAAATGATTGGCTAAGAGGCTGAACTAAAACTTTGTAAACAGATATTTCATTTGACAGAAAGATAAGGGAAGGATGACTTTTATAAACTGAAGTCATAGAATGTGCATTACTTAAAAAATTTTATGAGGCGTTTGGATTGTAACTACAGAGTTAATGTGCATTCACTTGGAAATTTAATGAGGAAGCGTTTGAATTATAACTACAGACCACAATTATACACGATAATGAAATGTAATTAATTGGATGGAAATTAAAGAAATGAATTTCCAATTATTAAACAAAAGAAGGAAAAAGAGGACGTGGAGAGACAAAAGAGGAAAGGCTTGAAAAGGGCAAAAAAGTGATGAATCCTTGCCAAAGAGCTATGTCACCTCACTTGTCTATGATTCTAAATTAGAAGATATATAAATATAGATATAGATATAGATATAAATTAGTGAATGCGACCGCACTTGCGCGGTCATTAAAAATTTAGAAAAGTATATAGCTAAATAATCAATGATATAACTTTTATAATCATTGATATAGCACGCGCATCACGTGGTCATGAGACTCATCACATTGATCTTATACGACATGATTTGTTCCTAATATTTGAATATTAAAAATAAAAAGTAGAATCCTGCGTAAATATCGTCAATTTTGCCTTCTCTAGGTTCATTCACCAGCCATAAGGTTTTATTATAAGTTGTGATTGCACAACGTTTATTAATCTTTCCTAATAATCTAGCATTTTATTTTCTATTTTATCCTTTAATTTTTAAAAGAATATGTATATATTTCCATTGAAAATAATATAAAACCGTCAAATATATGTATTAAGAACCTTCAAAACATTTAATATATACATAAATTACAAATTGATTGTGACTTTACATCACAATGTTAATGTCAAGTTGCTAATTTCTTCAACAGCACCCAAAATATGGCTATTTATCTCTAGTAGTGTTCGACAAATCGTTTTTGAAGTTTCTATCTCCTTTCCTTTAAGCAATTGAATATGATAACAATAAACCATTTTGATAGAGGGGCAACAGTACCTATTACCACCCCCACTATATAATAGTACATAAAAGGAGATATGAAGAGGCACCAAGTTAAATTATCATTGTGTTATTACACCTAAATATTATTATAATTAAAATTTTCTTCAGTTATGTGAATACAAACACACAAAAAAAACATAAACAAAAAAGATATAAGAGAATGAAATTACATACAAAAGTAGAGGAGCTGAGATTAATTTGAAAAGGGCATAAATTGGCATTGAGTGGAAGCTACGGAACGTGAACAAATTAGAAAATTTTGATGGTAATTGATTGTTAAAGCCGATTACTTGAGAAACTTTTGGTAAGTTCTCTTCTTATTATTGTTTCAAATATGTCTATGCAGATTAGCTAATGGCATTTTTCATGTTTGTCTAGAGGAACTTTGTTTTCATTTGCTAACACTAAAACGGTTATGCATTAACTAAACATTGGAATATTTCCAACACTTTTAATTAAACCTAACATTCCACAACGAAAAACCTCATCAATATGACGAATTCCTAAAATTAGTCCTTATAGATCAGTAATATTCAAGGAAAAAATAAAAGTAAAAGTGCTAAGAATATATTTTATTGTTTCAAAACTATATGTTTTATCATTAAGGGTAGAATCAATTTCTTCCGCAAAACCCACTAACTAATGTCTTTAGCCTTGCTAATCATGTGAGACAACAGTATTTTTACCAGATAGATAAGAGAGGGAAAAATTACATACAAAAGCAGAGAAGCTGCGATTATCAAGCATTACATCTCGACTTACTCAGTAAAACCTTTTGCACATCTTAATATTTTCATGGGCAAAACATTCAGTCACAAACATTTTTATACATTTATACCAAGAAAAAAAAGAAGAAGAAAGAAACAGTGTCTAGTAAAAATATAATGTCAAGAGGGGTGGGGGTGGAGGGAGAAAAGTAATTGTAATTATCCAACAAAACCAGCATTAAGCAAAATGATTCAGAAATCAAAGACTCAAGTTTTAATTTTGAAAGTCTTCTTCTCCTTCTCTGTTACCAGGCTTTGTAGTGCTCACATCTAAGTTTAACATATCTTGTATTGCTTTATCATTGATCTATTAACTCCAGAGAAATAAACTTTATAGCCATCATCATTGTCATCTTACTCCCACCTCACATACATACATGTAGTTGATATGTGTGTGGATAGCTGAAACACTTGTTTATTCTCTAATTACGACAACAAATAATAAGAAAATGAAGATTGCAAAAAAATTAATTGGGAGCTCACGATAATGTAGTTGAGTAGAAATGATAGAAGCATACACCATTATATGTAGTGTTGGATTTGTATAGATTGGTCAGGTAGGAGATTTTGAAAACGTAAGGATCGGTAAAAAATTAAAGGATTAAAGAACACTTTAATGCTCATAATTATATATTCGGTTACCATAAGCTATTCCTATTCCTGTATATATGATATAGGAATTTTTACACAAAAGTACAATTTTTAGAACTTAATTACCAAACATAGCAATATTTTAGCAAAATTACCCTATATAGAGGAAAACACAAGTTAATTACAAACATAGCAAAAACATAGCAATATTTTCCCATAACATACCAAACCCTTACATTCTTCCTCCTATTTTCCCCACTATCACTTTTGCTCCTCCCATTTCCCCTATTTCATTTTTACTCCCATTATTTCCCCAATTTCACTTATACTCCTCCCATTTACCCAAATTTCACTTTTTCTCATCTCATCCTCAATGTATCTCGTTGTATCTCACCGTATCTCGTTGTATCTAACCGTTTCTGTACCGTTTCAGTTCATTTCAGCACTGTATCAATTGTTTCTGCACCGTATCAAACTATTTCTGTACCGTATCAAACTGTTTCTGCACCGTATCAAACTGTTTCTGCACCGTATCAAACTGTTCTGCACCGTATCAAACTGTTTCTGCAGCACTGTATCAACTGTTTCTGCACCGTATCAAACTGTTTCTGCACCGTATCAAACTGTTTCTGCACCGTTTCAGGTTGTGTTCAACACTGTATCAAACTGTTTCTGCACGTTTCAGGTTGTGTTAAGCACTGTATCAAATTGTTCTGCACCGTTTCAGATTGTTTCAACATCGTTTCAGACAGTTTCAGCGTCATTTCAGACAGTTTCAGCACCGTTTCAGACTGTTTTTTACCGTATCTAATTATTTATAGACTGTATCTAACTGTTTCTGCACCGTTTCAGCGTCGTTTCAACACTGTTTCAGCGCCATTTAAGACCGTATCTAACTATATCTCACTGTTTTGCACTATTTAAAACTACTTTAGGACTGTTTCAGTGTCGTCTCAAGACTATTTCAGCACTATTCACTTTATGTCTGTATACAAATTAATTAATTAAGTAGAAAGAAATATAAAAGAAAGAAAAGTAAAAGAAAAGAAACGAAAAAGAAAAATAAAAATAAAAAGAAGCAAGTTTTGGAACTGGAACTAGTACAGGACTACAAGTCACAATTAGTACTGCCGGAACATTGTATTACCCAATTTCATTATATTACCTATTTCTATTTTCTCTTCGTGCTTTGTCCAACATTTGTAACCATGGTGACACAGGCTATCAATAGACTTTGTAATTACCAGTAAGACTCACAGACACGTATACCAGTGCAGGCAAATATCTGTCTATCTCCGTCTATATCTCCGGCAGAGTAGCTTTTCTAAAAGTGAAACCCCAAATCTAGCACTTTTAGAGCTACATTCTCTCTCACCTTCATAAATCCATAATATTACACTAATAATAATATATCGGACCAGAACATCAAGTCAGCGCTCCTTAGGGAGACCCATCGCCGCTGGAAAACCAGTGATAAAAGGGGATTAAGAAAGACGAAGGCAACAGAGAGAAACAAATCAAGGCAGCGACACCAGGGAGTTGAAACGGCGACGATCGAGGACGGAGCAGAAGTGGCGGAGATCGAGGACGGAACAGATTCGGGTCGGGTGCAACGACAATTAAGGAAGGAGAAGATTGGGTCCGGTCGGGTATGGGAGTTTAGGCAGTGAGGGGAAATGAAATAAAATATTTGTTGAACAAAGGCAATGAAAAATGAAATGTGATAGGGAAAATATTGCTATGTGGTGTAATTTGAAAAATGTTGTCACTTTTTTGTAATTTGGGGGGCAAATTTGTATATTTGTGTAAAAAACCCTATGATATACTAGTGGCCGTAAGCCCCGGCAAGCCTGGGCCCAATCTTAATATGGAGGACTATTTATATAAGTGGAATGCTTTAATGTTGGTGTATAATTTTTAGCCCCTCCGTGAAAATCGTTCAATATTTGACTCTCATCATCAGAACCGGAGACAAATCGTCATAAAATACTAAGGGACCGTTTGGTATATGATATAGAATTAATTAATCCTGGTATAAAAAGCTGGATGATTTTATTCTGTGTTTGGTTTGCAAATTCAAATCAGTATTATCCAATCTCAGTATAAACTTATCCACAATTTGATGAATAAATCAATACAAATAACCCCATGGTATTAACTTATCCCGATATTAACTTATCCCAGTATTGAACACAATCGAGCAAAATTTTCTAAAAATTTCATTCGTCAATTTTATTTGAGACTTCTACCACCATAAAATTGTACTTTTCCAAGATAATAGTTATCTTGGGAGAACAGGTGGTTTTCCTTTTAATAATATCTTTTTTGTCATGCATTTTTAGAGTATATAAGAAAAAAAAAGTTATCATTATATTAGTTAGCTAATAACTTTAACAGTATACACGACATAATTTGTATTTTAAACCAACGGAGTCTCTCTGCTTCTTTTAACTTTTATTTACTTGTGTAGTAACTTTTCTTTGCTTTTACGGAGGCTAATTATATGGCTCATGCCTCAATTTATTTTTATTTTAATTAATCTAGCCAATTTATCATGCTAATTAGCAATCCCTGATTCTTCGTTCTTTTAGCATCAGCAGAAATGATTGTTTATCAAAATCATCCATTGAAACTTCTTCTCTTTTAACTCGCAATAAGTTTTTCACTGATTCTATAATATTAATTTACAGTAGCGTTTCTTGTCCAGAAAAATTGATCAAGTGTCCTGGTTAGTTAGTTAGTGTTTTACTTCAAATTAAAATCATTTTAGGACTACGTTTATCCCATGTGACTAAATTACTAATTTCGTGGTTGGTGATATTAATTAATTTGGGATAAATTTTATATAAAAAATATGATACTATTCTATACTACATAGCAGATATGATTATAATCTCAGAATAATTATACTCTGAAACTATGGGATATCATTATTTTTTTATCTCGCCAACTATACGATTCTTTAATGAAATGTTTATAGCCATACAAATATTTATGACTTATTTCAGATCACAAATTTCAAAAATATTTTTAAAATTTTTTTTTTTGTTAAGTCAAATTATGACCTATAAATCGGAACGGAAGGAATGCATAGTTTTGTCAAGCTTTTAGGTAATCCAAAGTTCATAATGATGTAGGGTCTTTTACCACAAATTTGTCCAATTTGAATATCAGTTTTATACCCGATATGTCATCAGTTTTAGAAGTTACACTTTGTGATAAAATATAAGCATTATTACTACACTTATTATGGTTTAAATACAAAACAGTAAATGTATAAATTTTATATTCACTTATTACGGTCTATACGTAAAACAGTACGTGTATCTATTTTGTATTCAATATTTTATTCAATTAAATGTATCCATATACTAATTAATTATGAATGGTATATTATCTTATGGTAAGTACTTTAAACAGCATGAACTATCAATACAAAATAAAAAATCACTCAATTCGTTCTAATTTATGTAATCTTTTTTAGTCCGTTAAAAAAAGAATGATTCTTTCTAAATTTGTAAACAAACTTACAAAATTTACCTTTAATGAGATAATTTATAGCCACACAAATATTTATAGCTTATTTTAGACTACAAATTTTAAAAATTTTAATTTCTATATTAAACTTCGTGCAAAATCAAATATTGTTCACATAAATCTTCAAGTATAAGACTACATGTCAAATATCGACAATCTGGCATCCTTTATACTTTCACACTAAAAGTGCAAAGTAAATACATTGTGAGTTGAGTTATTTGAGAGAACAATAAAGTGTTAACTGTTAAAAGGAAAGATAATGGCATTAGTGCAGTTTTTTACTTTCTTAATTCCAAATAAAAGCAAAAGTTGTAGTTTACCTTAGAAATAGTTCAAGGTATAACTTAATTGAGTGTTAAATATGTTATCCGAGTGAAAACCAATACCAATTTATCATTATGGAGAATTAATAAATCAACTTTAGGTGATTATGTGAGTTTGAATTATTATTTTACATAAATAGATTAATATAATTCAAAGAGATAATAAGAGTAGTTTCCATATATATTAGAAAGAAAATTGTCCATCTTCTCATATTTTTTAAATGCTATGTAGACGAATTTGCAAAGATGCTTTTAGACTGAGATTCGCAAGTTTGAAGCTGCATTTTCTTAAGTACATAATTTAGTTAAAATTCTTAAGTACATGTTCGAACAAAATTAAGTAGCAGTAGGTGGGTAGAAAATTCAAAGGCTTGCTGAGCAAAGCCACGCGTGAAGAGCAGTGAAGCGGGGCCATGTCTTCAGAAAAGTCAGTCCCTATCTCCAAAGGGTAACTATTGAAATTAAATATTCAAAGGGTATTACTAAGGTCTTCTCCTCGTGAATTTATATTCTTACTATTCAAAAATAAGGACTCGACAAGAAATGTTACCTTGCTAAATCAGTAAGTCAATCAAGGAATACAATCAACATAACTCACATAGACAACCTCAGCTCTCAATGTGGTCGAATAAGTTCCACGACCTTTATTAAGCACCTTCCTAAAATATAACTTCTTAGTTCAAAACTTCTGGACATTGCATTAGAGGTTCACTTGTATAAGTTAAATTCCAAGAGAATTCTTGACGTTCCTGTTTTGGCCGCTTTTTAAAGTTAGTGATTATCTCGTACCTATTTTAAAAATAATTGATTATATTCTAATTAGCAATCCTAAAAGTGGCCACCTAATTAGTAAGTTATTCCTAAAAGTGGCTATGCTTCAAAGAACACCACTAAAAGTGGTTACTTGGGGTCGGCAAGGAGGACGACCCCAAGCTCCTCTCAACTCACGCTTATATATATGTACTAATATTATGGACCTACATTAAGAGCCTTGCCTCAAGCCAAAAACATGAGAAAAAAGAAACCATTATTTTTTCTACTTTTTGATGGAATGGTGGTCATAGAGGCATGCCACATCATTTGTCTATGTTTCTCAATTAGAAGATATACTAGTGAATTTGTCCACGCGAGCGCGGACATCAGACCTCATTATTTTAAATATTTTAATATAATAATATTGGAAGTAATTATTTTATGAAATCAAATGTTTTCATTTATTTTTCTGTTAAACTTATAAGTTTATCCATTTAGCCTATTCAGTTAGGTTCATTTTTTTTTTTTCAATAACAAAAGTAAACCTAAAAAAAAAAAGTCTCATACATTTTCGGTGTCAAAATCAACTTTGTGTGTTTGGTCAATAAGAGGAAGCAAACTATGAATGAACAAACCATATACTCCTGGTTAATGAATTAAATTATCCTCGTTCGACTTATTTTGGTGCATTTAGCTTATTAACGAATATATCTATAACTAATCAAGTAATCTTCTACTACAAAACTGTATCACATTTTCAATTTTATAAAATGTCAATTACGCTGAGATACTCCACCGGTTTAACTTAATTATTTTAAAGAAGCCTCGCTGGACCAGTTACAAACAAATCAAGTTTCACCGCGAAAATTATTAAAAGAGTTCCATGTAAAAAATACGCTATTTATCGATTTGATTTAAATGAGCATATTTCTTGCATACTTTAAAAATATGACTGAGTGACCTAGTATTAGAAAATTCATCTCCCTTATTATTTTCTCCATATCATATATACATAATGAAGGTTATATTGTGAATAGATTAGATATGTAAATAGGTTAGTTAGTTATGTAAATTATATATTGGGCCAAGCCCGTTAAGTTTACTTGATTCCTAAGTTAGGTTTAGGTTTTCTTTAGGTTTTTCTTGTGTAAATAGGGAACTCCCTTTATCAATGAAAGCAAGAGTTTTCACCCAATTCTTATTCCTCACGTGTGAGTGTGTTTGGTTTTACGTGTTCGGTTTCTTGGTGTGTTCGGTTTTACATGGTATCAGCGCCATCGTGAAACTCTTCAAATAGAAAAGTAATGGAGGCTCCAAAAGGTGATGCTGCAGTCGTACGGAAGACAATCTCTCCGTACGATATCACCTCGAATGATAATCCTGGTTTGATTATCACACAGGTCCAGTTGATCAGTGAAAACTATGAGGAATGGGCGCGGTCAGTTAGAACGGCGCTACGTGCAAGGAAGAAGTTTGGTTTTGTTGACGGATCGATCAAGATGCCCGATGAAAAGTCGATCGATTATGAGGACTGGTGGACTATCAATTCTCTTCTGGTGTCGTGGATTAGGAATTCGATCGAGCCTACTCTTCGGACCACCATATCGCACATGGAAGTGGCGAAAGATCTGTGGGAGTATTCGAGAACGTTTCTCCGTAGGAAACGGACCTCGGATTCAGGAATTGACAGCGGCATTGGCCGGTTGTAAGCAAAAGGGATTAACTATTGCTGCTTACTATGGAAAACTGGCTATGTTGTGGGAAGAACTAGGAAATTGTGATAAGTTTCCAACTTGTTCGTGTGGAAACTGCACTTGCAATCTAACGGTTGCACTGGAGAAGAAAAGGGAAGATGATAGGGTTCATTTATTTCTTATGGGTCTGGATGAAAGTCTTTATGGAACCGTCCATTCCAATCTCTTGGCTCAGGATCCGTTGTCATCGATGAATCAAGTCTACCAAAAGGTGATCCAAGATGAACGGGTCAAAGGGATGGCACGAACTCAGAAAGAACGAGGGGAGGTGACAGCGTTTGTTGCACAACGATCACAGCCACCGAAGACAGGCTATAAGAAGTGTCACTTGTGTGATCAAGGAGGATACCCTCCGGAACGCCGCTATGAAGTTATTGGTTATCCGGAGGGGTGGGTGCATTATCCGAAGCAAGGTCCTTCGAATGGAGGACGTGGCAGAGGAAGAGCTGAAGGTAACAGAGGTGGAAGAGGACGTGGACATCAACCGTCTGGTTCGAATGCTAGTCGAGGGCGTGGCAGTAATCGAGCAAATGCTGCTCAAGCTGAGCTCGAGAATGGAGAAAACAGACACATGAGTGTACCCGGACAAACTTACTTGTCCGGAATAATAGGTGAGCAGTTGCAGATGCTGTTCGATTTGCTGAAAAGAAGGCAAGCACAAATGAACCATCGATCGGTAATAAAACTCATCTTTCATGGATTATTGACACGGGAGCGTCAAATCACATGACCGGTCAGATAAGTGCTTTGGAGAATTTACGAATAATACCAAAGTGTCCGGTAGGTTTACCGAACGAAAGCAGTACGATGGCAACTCAGGAAGGATCCATCAGATTTAACGAAGACATGGTTCTTCACGAAGTGTTATATGTGCCCGAAATGACTTGCAATTTGATTTCTGTATCTCAATTAATTAATCAAGTTGGTTGCAATGTAAATTTCACTAATGATTTGTGTGTTATGCAGGACCGCCCTTAGGGGAAGTTGATTGGAGTGGGTGAACAAAAGAACAGACTCTACTACTTTCGGACGATACCCGTGGTGAAAGCTGTGAAGGTCGATGTGGTAGATTTATGGCATCAAAAGTTGGGACATCCTTCGATGCAAATAACAAAATCTCTTTCAGTTTTAGGAGACAGTAGGAAAGGTAGCTTAGAAGGAAAAGCATGTGATGTATGCCTTAGGGCAAAGCAAATTAAAAATGTATTTCCTTCGAGTAATAATAAAGCTGCTGAACCTTTTGATTTAGTTCATTGTGACTTGTGGGGTCCTTATAGTATTGAGTCTTCGTGTGGTGCATCATATTTTTTTTAGTGTTGTTGATGATTGTTCACGAGGAGTATGGGTGTTCTTGTTAGTTGATAAGAGAGAGGCCGGACAAAAATTGAAAGGTTTCTTTGCAATGGTAGAAAAACAATTCAATAAACGGGTTAAGTGTGTTCGGAGTGATAAGGGTACCGAATTCGTAAGTCTGAGAGGGCATTTTCTCGAACAAGGGATCTTGTTCCAAACTTCTTGTGTAGGAACACCCCAGCAAAATGGTAGAGTTGAACGGAAATATAGACATATCTTAAACGTGGCACGGACGCTACGTTTTCAAGCCAATCTACCAATTGACTTCTGAGGAGAATGTGTGATGACGGCATGTTATTTGATTAATCGGACACCCACTAAGTTGTTGAATGGGAAGACACCTTACGATATCTTGATGGGTGTGACACCGAATTATGATCATTTTGAGGGTGTTCGGTTGCTTATATTATGCTCGCAATTAAGGAAGAACAAGTGACAAGTTTGAAAGTAAGAGTCGTCGATGCGTGTTTTTGGGCCATCCAAATGAGAAGAAAGCGTGGAAAGTGTATGATTTGGAGGCAAAGGAGTTTGTGTTCTCAAGGGATGTGGTGTTTTACGAAAAGGAATTTCCGTTCGCATCAAAGGAGACTGAGGATGAAAAACGGAGACAAGATACGGTTCCTGTCACCGTAGCATTGGAGGAGGAAGAGGAGAGTGTGCGACGAAGGGGGGGTGCTGAACCCGAAGTCACGACTCTGGAAATTGAACCCGAAGTGATTACTCCGGAAGCTGAACCTTAAATTGTTCCCGAAATTGAACCCGAAGAGATGGGTCATGGAAAACGAACTAAGAAAGAGAATGTCTTGCTGAGAGACTTTGTTACTAATACGGTCCAAAAGATGAGTCACCGGGTATCGTCCTGTGTTCGAAAGTCTGATTGTTCATTCACTTCTCAACAACCCTCTGGTAAGCCCTATCCTCTAGCGCACTATGTCAATTGTGATAATTTCTCTTCGAAACATGTGAGTTTTCTTGCAGCTATAACGCAAGGACATGAGCCTACCTCCTATTCGGAGGCGGTGAAAAATGAAAAATGGAGAACAGCCATGGGGGAAGAATTGAAGGCATTGGAAACGAACAAAACTTGGGGGCTAGTTTGCTTACCTACGGGGAAGAAGGCCCTCGGATGCCGATGGGTATATAAGATAAAGTACAACTCGGATGGAACTATTGAAAAGTACAAAGCAAGACTGGTGATTTTTGGGAATCATCAAATCGAAGGAGTTGATTACACGGAGACATTTGCACCGGTTGCAAAGATGGTGATTGTCCGAGTTTTTCTGGCCGTAGCAGCTGCCAAAAATTGGGAATTGCATCAGATGGATGTGCACAATGCATATTGCATGGTGATCTTCACGAAGAAGTATATATGAAATTGCCTCCGGGACATCGCGTGACTGGGAGAGGAACTGTGTGTCGCCTTCGAAAATCATTGTATGGTTTAAAACAAGCTCCCAGGTGTTGGTTTGCGAAGTTGTCTGCTACTCTTAAGAAATATGGGTTTCGACAATCATATTCGGATTACTATTTACGTTGAAGAAGGAAAATCTGCATTTGAATGTGCTTGTTTATGTGGATGATCTAATCATATCTAGTAATGATTCGAAGGCAATTCAAATTTTTAAGATGTATCTCTCGACATGTTTCTATATGAAGGATTTAGGTGCCTTGAAATACTTCTTGAGAGTTTAAGTGGCAAGGGCTCCGAAGGGAATCTTCTTGTATCAGAGGAAGTATGCATTGGATATCATATCGGAAGCAGGCTTGTTGGGGGCAAAATCGGTTGGTACACCGATAGAACAAAACCATCGCTTGGCACTTGCGACTAGTCGTTTTATCAAAGATCCTGAACGTTATCGGCGACTGGTTGGAAGATTGATTTACTTGTATTTTACATGACCGGATTTGTCCTATAGTGTGCATGTGTTGTTGCAATTCATGCAGAGTCCCCGTGTTGAGCATACGGAAGCGGCACTTAGGGTTGTTCGATATTTGAAAGGCTGTCCGGGACAAGGCATCTTATTTAATTCTCAATGTGATCTGAGATTGCACGGGTAGTGTGACTCCGATTGGGCAGGTTTTTCGTTGACGCGTCGATCGTTAACAAGTTGGTATGTGTCGTTAGGAGACTCACTGATATCTTGGCAAATGAAGAAGCAACAGATCGTGTCGAGGTCCTCCGCCGAGGCAGAGTATCGATCGATGGCGATGACTGTGTGTGAATTGAAGTGGTTGAAAGGAATTTTATGGAACCTTGGAATCGATCACAAGTCTCCGATGAATTTGAAGTGTGACAGTCAGGCGCGTTGCATATTGCTCGGAATCCTATCTTTCACGAATGCACTAAACACATCGAAGTCGACTGTCACTTTGTTCGGAATGAAATTATCGGAGGAATCATTCGTCCCAGCTATGTGCCTACGACCACACAACTTGCTGATATTTTTACGAAGGCGCTGGGACGTGCCCAGTTCGAGTACTTCCTTAACAAGTTGGGCATAAGGAACCCTCACGCTCCAACTTGAGGAGGGAGGGGGGGTAATGAAGGTTATATTGTGAATATGTTAGATATGTAAATAGGCCAGTTAATTATGTAAATTGTATATTGGGCCAAGCCCGTTAAGTTTACTTGGTTCCTAAGTTAGGTTTAGGTTTTCTCTAGGTTTTTCTTGTGTAAATAGGGAACTCCCTTCATCAATGAAAACAAGAGTTTTCACCCAATTTTTATTCCTCACGTGTGAGTGTGTTTGGTTTTATGTGTTCGGTTTCTTGGTGTGTTCGGTTTTACAGTACAATAAGCCAGAAATCTAAATTCTTTTTGTTTTTTTTTTCTTTCCTTGTTTATCTTCAATCCAAACCTATGATCTAATCCCCCAAAAATTAGCACCATAAAATCATGAAAATACAGTTATAATCTGCTGAATCAAATGTGTGATGGTGTAAAAACTTAGAATTGACTCATTATTGACTCTGCTTTTGTGAGCTTAAATTGTACTATAAAGCAAGAGTCAAACGAAGCAAGAGAAAAGAATATGGTTAAGAAGAACTAAGACTTGTACATGGTCACCATAAAGACAATGCGCTTGTTGGCAAAAATATCAAAGTGTCTCATAGTTCATGAGATGCATTACCAAGACATAAAATATGCAATGTTAGAATCTTCACTATAATTGAAAAAAATGAACCTAAGTGAATGTAACAACAAATGGAATAAATACATTTATTAGTAAATGTAATCTTAAGCAGATGCTAGATCACACCAACAAAAGAATTATCTTCTGGGCTTACTGCACTTCTTGATTTCTCCTTTTTCCCCTTTTGAGGAAATCTTACTTTAGATAGTGCAAAACCTTGATATGAAACTAGGAATAAAGAAGGAACTAAGTTCTAGTATATATTTTTTTGAGAAGTATCCTGTGGAAGAAATGAAAACATTAAGTATGACATCAGAAGATATTAGTTACTGTATCTCATTTGAAAGGGAATTCGAGGATTTATGCTATTAAATATATTAAACTGAACCAAAAAATTAAGAGCAGTAACAGATGCGACACTTACCCAGAAGTAATCTTATGAAAACCTAAATTGGTGAGACCATAAAAATGGTTTCCTTTAAATAACAAATTTGAAGATGCTCATGTCCTTAGCTTTGATTTTTTAGCGCCATAATAATAAATGTGTAATAAATAATCAAATAAAGAGGGGAAATGAAATGTATGTATAATGCTCTTCTCCTCATAATAACTTACGTAATGGACATAAATGAGACATAAACTTAAAATCATTCTTGCGATGAAGAGTACCGAGGCAGGACCAAGAGCAAAATCATTCTTGCGATGAGAAGAGCAGAAAGGTAGGGAAAAAGACCAAAAAAGTGAGAATCCTTGTTAAAGAAATATGCCACTATCACTTGTCTATATTTCTCAATTAACAGATACTAGTAAATGGCGCGGTCACTAAAAAGCTTTTAAAAAATATATAGCTAAATAATAGTTGATATAACTTTTATAATAACATAATAAATATTTATTGTTAGATTAATTTATCTTCGATATATACTACGACACTAACAATATCAATTATTCATATATATATATATATATATATATATATATATATATATATATATATATATATATATATATATAGAGTTGTATTCTCAAGGCTGATTATTATTTATAAAATTTTAGTATGCTTTTTCATATTTTACGTATATGGGATTAGAGAGTTTCCTTAACTTCACGACCTACACTATACTCTTCCTCAAGAACATTGTCTGAAGGCTTGAATTTGAGTGCAAAATCTTCTTAACTATGAAATAAATTAGATAGTTAAATAAGATGATATATGAATAGCAAAATAAAGCATCAATAGAGAAAATCTTCATATAAATCCAACAACCAGTGTGTTTCAAAGTGAAAGAAAAAGAGGTCATAAAATCACTATTTGTCACATGTCTCAAACACCATTGTATGTGCTGGGCTTGTTATGTTGTTCATGAGAATACCGAGAAGGATGAAATTCAAAGTCGTTTCCTGCTAGGTTCTTCGAGAAAAAGGGTTGATAAGACCAATTAGTTCAATATTGGTGTAAATCAAAACTTCTATAATGCATTTGACCCCAATTTGAATCCCGTACTGCCACAAAAAATAATTTAGTACATGCTCTTCTCTCTCCAATAATATACTCCCTAATCAATACTCCTTAAAATTATGCACAAAAGAAGCGTATGAATAAGTATAGAATATAGTGTTATTTCTTTTTAGTTTTTATAAACTTTTTTATTGTAATTTTCAAAATAACGATATAGCTAAAAAAGGTTTTTCATTTAATATTTTCATTGCTTAATTAGCTTTTTGTATTTTTTCTTATTTCTTAGTTTATCTACCCTTTTTTCTCTCATCTTTTCCCTGTGTGTTGCCCTCGAGTTGATGGCTCAAAAGGTCACTCAACTTTGAGTAATTGGCCACTAAAGTCATCTTACTTTCATTTGTATTTTAAAAGTCATCTAACTTTAGCTAAATGGCTCAAAAGGTCATCTTTACCGGTTTTCTTATTTCCGGTGACTGAAAAATGACGTGGCGTTTCTTTTTTTTTTTTTTAAAAAAAAACTTTTTTAATACTTTATTAAACTTCCTAAAATGTTTACCAAACATACCCAAACAATACCCGACCCAATTTATTAGGTTTTCATAAGAAACCAACGCAACTTCTTATTTTCATCAGGAAACATGATTTTATCAATAGCTACTCTAAATTAAACAACAGCGTTTAATTTAATGTTGGAAACAACTCCTAGCACTCTTTATTTCAACACAATCATAATGATGCAATATATTTACACCATAACCTCTACAACAGTCCACGTTTAGGCTATTAAAATCCACACTTGACATTTTGCTCAAACCTTCAAAGCTAAATAGTCTGGAAATCAATTGTAAAAATGGAAGTCAAGCCCAGAAAGCTGTTATCTAACTTGTATAAGTTTTATTCTATATTTATGCTTGATTTGCTCAAAACAAGAATTCCAAATACAATAAGTGTAACACCTACAAATCACTAAATTGGTAGTGGCTCATGAAAAACTAAAAACTCATCCATTCCAGATGATAAAAAGTTGGTTGCCAAGTTAGTCACAGTAGCTTGTAGAGATGATCGAGCTTTAAAGCTATTGACATAGCATCCCCATATTATGACATTGAATCATAAACCAAATCAGAAGAGACAACACTTCCCAAATTACTAATTTACCATATCCAAACCACAATTCACTTGTTATATCTGTGAAATAATACTCACATAGTGTGTCAACATGACCACAAGATTAAACCAAAAAGGGCACCTAGAATACTGTCACAGTAACATTTTGCACTAATTTAAGCAGCAAAAAAAAAAAAAAAACAATAAAGATACATGACATTTCCTTGTCACTTCTTGGACTTTTTCGTTAACACTTTGCAAACATAATCTTCCATGAGTTTTTTTTTATAAAGTCTGCCTCTTTTTGAAAAGCCTAGTTCAACACCTTCCTCTTGAACATCTGCAGCACCTTGCACAAATACAACACCTTCATCTTGAACACGTAGAGCAGTTTGCACAAATCCAACACCTTCATCAGTCACAGTACTTTGCACTTGCACGTGTTCAAGCACTTGCTCTTGATCAGTCATATGTGAATTTTTACTTAAAGCCTAATAGAAAAAAAAGGAAATAAAATTAGAATCCCATTTACAAGGTAAAAAGTTGAAGAACTACAATTCTAAGTAGTTGAGAACATAACCTGAGATATAAAAGAATGACTTGTCAAGTTGACTTCTATTTGTGAATTATCCGATATGTCATGATTAAACTGATCTGAATTTTCCCATGTACCTTCATCGTTAGCAACTCCATAATCATCTACTGATTGTTGACTTTCTGACGTAGGACCTACTCTTGACATAGAAGTGTTAATGAACTTATTGTGGCCCCTTGCATTGTGTCCATAGTTCTTGCAAATAGAACACCTTATATGAACAAGGCCCTTGTTGGACAATTTTTTTGGAGCCTCTTCTTCACCCCTTTTCTCTGACCTTCTGTCAGCAATCCTTTGTGCTTCAGCCTGCTTATTTTTCTCCAACTCTTCGGCCTCCTTTCTTCTTGCTTTAGGTTTCCTCCCCCTTTTCTTTTTCACTACCTTAGGTGGGAGCACCTCGCCACCATTCACTACCTCTGGCCAATGATCCTCAGGGTTGGTTGGGTTGATAAAATGTGAGTAAACATTTTTAAAAGTTTCAATCTTGTAGTAGTCATGGACATAATCTTTAACTTTTTCATTATTTCCATGAATACTAATCATAGCATGAGGACAAGGTAGTCCTGTTAGATCCCATCTTCTACATGTGCAACTCCTCCTTAGCATATCCACTATATAAGGCCCTCCAGGACCATCAACTGACACCTTTGGTCCACCAGAATAATCAGGTGTAAACAACACTGCCTCCTTCCCAATTTTGTTCATTTTTTTTTTCAATTTTTGGGCAAATAACTCCTTCATATTTACCAATCCATTGCTTCTTTTTATACAACATTTTCATGAGTTTATTCTTGATCATTTCTAGCATGGTAATAATTGCTTTGTCTCTTGAATCAAGTATATACCTGCAAAGTGAAATCCTATCAATAATAGTACCTCATAGACCCAAATAGTCTTGATGGTGGATTGTTTATTAAATTGGCAGCAGTTAACTATTTCTAGTTCAAGTAAAAGTTGTGATTTCATTGGTGCAACAAAAAAAAAAAGAGTTATCAGGTACCTATTGAAGCTTTCGCACAGGTTATTCAAGAGCATGTCACATTTACTATTAATCTTGAACAATGCTCTAGTCCATGAATGGAATGGCCTTTCGGGATGATCAAACCATCTTCTTGCCTCTATATCCTCTTGTTCAAGTCGTTCCATGCACCTATTGAACGTCACCTCATTACTTGCCCTTGCCGCATTCCATACTAAGTCCTTCAAAGCCTTGCCTTTATGCTTTTGTCTAAAGTTTTGATACATGTGTCTGACACAATTTCTATGTTCAGCTTCTGGAAACAAGTCTTTAACAGCTCCAATTAATCCCTGAAATGTAACTTAAACAGTTTAATGAATATATAAAATAGTTAAATAAGAAATATGCAATTAAGATGCCTTACCTTTTGCCTATCAGACATGAAAGCTATGTGGTGACTGTTTCTTATCTCCAAATCATCTGCAAGATTGGTTAAGAACCAACTCCAAGTCTCCTTACTTTCTGCCTCTGTAATTACAGCATATGCTACAGGGAAAATACAATCATTGGGATCAATTGCAACAGAAGCTAACAAATTGCCTCCATATATCCCTTTAAGCCAACAACCATCTAGGCTTATCAATGGCCTACAACCAGACTTGAAGCCTTCCTTCAAAGGAGAAAGACACACATAAAATCCCATACATTTACCTCTATCTCTCCATATAACTACATTTGATCCAAGATTAGTATTCATCAAATCAGCCCTGTATCTTAAGAGTTTACCATATTGCGCACCCTCCTCGCCATAAACCCATTTCAAAGCTTGTCTTTTGGCTTTCCATGCCTTATCTCGAGAGATCGTATAGTTATAGTCGTTCTTTAATGTTCCAATTAGTCCACTAACATTCCAATCTGGATCAGCTCTAAAGATATTATAGTACCTTTTAGCAATCCAGTGAGGTGCCATATGGAAATTATCAAAAACATTCGGACTTGTATGCTTTGGATCCAACCTTTTAATTTGAATTGTACGATCAAACCTACTTACAGGACTTGCATAAATTCTAAATGAACAACCTTTCTGCTTGCACATACAAATACATCTTCTTTTGTCATTTGTGGGAAAAACTAATTGCCTCCTATTCTTAATTCCCCAATTCTTGCAAGCATCCTTAAACTCTTTAAAACTCCCAAATTTCATTCCTAGTTCTAATCTAGGATTTTTTTTTTGTGTTTTTCTTCCAAATACTCCTCATATATTTCCCCTTTCTCATTTTCTGAATCAGTACCACCCTCCAACAATTCATCAGATTCATCATAATCTGAATCAACATCTTTTGTCGCATTTGGGATTAAAATCCCAACATCGGATGGTCCATCTTCATTGTTGCCACTTTTTTTCGGTCTACCTTTTGCCTTCATACCATGTTGATCAGCAATAACATCATGGTAATCATCGTCATCTTCCTCTAGGTTATAGTCAGGATCATCAAAGTCGTCATCCAAATCTTGAGCAGCAAGTATTTTGCTCAAAAAGTTCTCAAATTGTAATTCATTAAAACCCTAAAAACAGTGGCAACAAAGCAAAGCAAAATCAAATAGCTGCTTACAATAAAAGCAAAAAAAGAATCCCAACAAGTCGTCTATCAGTAAGAAAATACCAATATCAGAAAAAATGGTAGATTATATGAAGACAAAAAGAAAAAAAATCTTTACAAACGTACCTCGTTTTCTCCATTATTCCCAACATAGTTGTCCCTTTCCTCATGTAACATTAGCGGTGGGGACGAAATTTTTCTACTCAATTCCATCTTTAAAAGGCTGATTTGAAAAGTGGTTTTATTCTTTATGGTGAAGGCATGAAACAGAGAGGATACTATTGTTTATTCATATTTTCTAGTAATAAAATAAGAAGTTGCGTTTTATTTTTTATGATACCTAATAAGGTGAGTTGGGTTAGGGTGGGGTTTTATTTCGGTATGTTTGGTAAACATTTTAGGAAGTTTAATAAAGTATTAAAAAAGTTTTTAAAAAAAAAAAAAAAACGCCACGTCATTTTTCAGTCACCGGAACTAAGAAAACCGGTAAAGATGACATTTTGAGCCATTTAGCTAAAGTTAGATGACTTTTAAAAGACAAATGAAAGTAAGATGACTTTAGTGGTCAATTACTCAAGTTGAGTGACCTTCTGAGCCATCAACTCGTTGCCCTCGCTCCCGCCCTTCCTCACGTTATTTTATCTTCATTTTTTCATCTTTGATTGTCACTTATTTTTTCTTCCCTTTTAAAAAAAATTAATCTTTGTAACATAAACCCTTCCATTTTCCAAAAAATTAGAAACTGCCGTCCTTTTGCTAAATGACCAAATCAATCCTTTTTCTCCTTCCTACTAATTCTATGAAAAATTTCAAGAATCAGTCTCTTGAATAATTTCTTGCTAATTTATACATCAATTTCTAAATAAATTAAAAATAGAGCAATAAAAAATAACATACGGAGAAGTAGCAGATTTGAGAAAGTTATTATAGGAGTCTCTCTCGAATTCAAAGTTGTTTCGTTTATTTAAGGTTCTTTGTTTGCTCTCCTGTTTGACAATATGCACAAATTAGACAATTGTTATGAGACGAAGAAAATAAGCATAGCATCTCACATTGTCATATGTTTTTCAGATTGTATCATTTGATCTTAAAAGATTGAACTAACTTGGTCCTGAGAACAATCATAATAAGGAGCAAAATGAAGAACAATAACTATTACATCGACTAAGAGAAAATCAAAACCCGATAGCAAATTACCTTCGAAGAATAAGCTCTCTTCTCTAGATAGTAAAATATTTTGGATAGCCATCTATATATCAAGCACAACAAATAGTTTGAATCAGCATTGCATTATGTGATCTTATATATATGAGTAATGATCATACCTCAATGTAATAATTTTGTCGTTCCTAATTCTAATTTTTAATGCTAATTACTATCTTAGCATTAATTAAGAAAAATGGAAAGAGGGGTGAGTTGGTTGGTCATTTGGAAAGAGGTAGTTTCTGGCTCTAATATTGATTGCTAATGCTAATTAAGAGCTGGTATTTAATTTTTCATCTTTTACATTATATTGGCACTTTTAGGCTTTTTAAAATAAGATTAAAAAAAGAGAAAAGCTAAAAAAGGAGAAAAAAGATAACTATAATTCTTGGCCGAAGAGTGGTGCCACATCACTTGTCTATGTTCCTCAATTAGAAAATATATAGATAGATAGATAGATATAGATATAGATATAGATATATAGATAAATTTGACCGCACTTGCACGGTCATTAAAAATTTTAAAAAGTATATAACTAAATAACCATTGATATAACTTTTATAATAATATAACAAATATTTACTCTTATAATAATTTTGTTTTTAGTATATACTCCAACCGTAACATTGCCAATTATCCATTATCATGTATAGTTGTATTCAAGGTTGATTACTAATTTATAAATATTTTAAGTTAGCCTTTTATCATTTTACGTATATGGGATTAGACTCTTTAACTTCATGACCTGAACTGTACTCTTTCTCAGAAACACCATCAGCCGATACAAAAGTTTGCATTAGAGTGCAAAATCATTTTGACGATGAAAATAAAATAGATGATTAAAAAAGATGATAGTATATGATTTAAAAAAATAAAGTAGCGGAAATTATTCACATAAAATAACGAACAAATCACACTATTCCCCAAAGTGAAAGAAAGAAGTCATAAATGACAATTCTTATTACACGATATAATTTTTTTTAAACTCTGAATATTAAAAATAACAAAATTTATTCATACCCAACACTTACATTATTGAGAACTAGTATAGCACCCCGCGCGATGCGCGGAGAGTATCAAAAGAAACTAATCATACCAAAGTTTATAGATCAAAATAGCAATACATAAAGTTTAGAGTATTGAGGCTTAAAACTCAACTATTTACCTATGTTAATGCTTTTTCATAGCTACATGAATGCTTTACATATCCCGTCACATTGGTCATATTAACCATAACAACAAAGAAGAAAAATCCTCTTAAAACACCTAGGCTTTTTCGAATTTTAATCTGAAAACAGTTTGAGTTTTCGCCTAAGAGAACATCTAGGCTCTTTTCCTTAAAACAGATGTTTTAATTCCAATTGCTTACTTGAACCCAAAATAATTAGGACTAAACAAATGTTAGAGAAACTATGTAAGTTACAACACAATGTTAACTGGCTCCAGCTGAATTTGAAATGATTCTCATACTACCCGATGCAGTTGAAAAGATCAGTTGCTCAAACATTGATTTTATTTTATAAAGTTAAAAAAATATGTTAAGATTTCACTCTGTTATTTGATCGATAATATAAAATAACATATAGTCTGTGACATAAACAATTTGAATGTATAGACTAAAAGGACACAAAATAATTAGATGAAAAATGAATTCGATAATATATCAAATTAGATTACTAAAAATTTCTTTATACACTACATTTCTATATTTTTTTTTGTCATTTTTTCATCATCACCATAAACTAAAATCCCCAACCATTTTCTGCTTGTTACCCAAAAAGCAACTTAAAGTTGCTCATGTGTAAACACTCTTCAAGAATAACAGCACATGGAACAATAAGTGGCTTTGACTTTTGTTAATGGTCAAGGAAAAAGATACAATGATTGAAGACCGGAAATTATTTTTGCTAATGGAGTCAATGTCATTCTTGGAATAAATACTTTTTGTCCAGCCATATTACTCGATATAATATTGTCTTCAATAACTCGATATCCATGTCTTGTCATAATCTATGTCGTGTCATTACATAATTGTGAAGACTGACTAATCTATATTTTTCAATAACATCACATGAACACCAACCTTCAAAGTGATTGAATAAATTTGAATTCCAGAATATTTAATTCTATTTAGAAATTTTGGTGTAGATACATGCTCTAAACCTGTAAAAGAATGATTAGCCATAGAAAGTGTACCAGAACTCAGATATGTCCTATCAAGACTATGGTTAAGCGAAATTATATATCCATTCACTAATTCTACCATATCAAGAGTAGGCGCAAGAATTGCTCTTTGCAGAAGGTAATCTATATCACTGGAGTGGCTAAAAGATTAAAACATGTACCTTCTACAATTGGAGATAATGGATCATCACAAATTCATAATTTTTTATTAGAATATCATTGGGAAAATGAGATATATAGAGTGTTAGTCCATTTTAATAAAAATCTTGAGAAATTTTTATGATGTTTTAATAAGTCCAACATTATATAATGTGAAATAAATTTGCTATACTTACCTGGAGTCTCACATTAATATATAAAAATTTTATTATTGATTGTAAAACTCAACTATTCACCTGTACTAATGCTTTCATAATATTGCTCCATAATTGATCTACGTATTGGTCAATTTCTAAGTGGTACATAAGAAAATTCTTTTTGAAAAACTATGGTTTTGTTATATTTTGACATGAAAAGACTTTGAGTTGTCACCTAATTAAGCAGATTATTTTTCATATATTTGTGTGCAATTAGTTGGTCATAAATAAAATGTATTTCCTACCGCTAAAAAAAAGATGTCTTATCAATATATCATTTGAACATTATGAATACGAAAGAAATGTTATAATTTAAAAAATGCTAACCTATTCAATATATCATGAGTTCTGATTTTAAATGTTAAGCATCCTGAGATGTTAAAATATTAAAATTTCTGAGATGTTACTCCCCACTTTGAGTTGAGGGGCTTAAACAGGTAAAGAGATGAGTGATAGAATAACTTTTATATTTAAATTCAAAATAAATTTATTATCTATTAATTCAAATTCAAAAGTATAACTTTTAATTCAAAAAAGTTATCTTAATTTCAAATTCAATTTATTCAAAACATGCTAATTTTAATCTTATCTAGAGATCTCTTTCCACCTCACACGTAATTAGTTTAACATATCTTCCTTTTGATTAAAATTAAGAAGGTCAAATACTCTTATTGATTTCAGATATGGATCAATTTAAATTTGAATACATCTACAATAATTCTAAATATCCTTAGAGGATATATTTAACCGGGAATATCCTGATAACGTTAATGATAAAGCGGTAAAATGTTAGAAGAAGTTGTACAACTTCAAATTCGAACTCAAAATCTTTGCTTATCAATATTACTATTTTATTTCTTATTGACGTAAAATTTAAAATTGTTTAGTTTCATAATATCAATTTGATTTTAAATTTCAAGATCAATACTGATTTTTCAAATTAGAGAAGAATAAATCTACTTTAGCTTTCAGTTCAAATGTCTAAGAGAAGATTTAAGAGGAATGCATCGTGTTTTTGTGGAGTTTTTCCTTTATCAGATTCAACATAGTTTATCTATATAGCTCTTTCAAGTTTCAAATACTTCTAATAGTAATATTTGTTCTTTTAAGTATATCGAATTCTTATTTATCTACTGCTCTTTTCAACTAAGTTGCTATATTCCCGTTAATTGCGAGAACCAACGTTGAAATCTTTGATAAGAATAGGAATCTATTTACTAATTTAAAACCAAAACATATTTAAATTCAAAATAAATAATTCTGTTAGTTAAGATAAGGCATTGGGTTTTACATTACATATATTGTCTTAATGTCTTAATTTGACTCTTTGTTCTATTCTAGATTTTGTCCTGAGCGTTCTTTCTTTTTAATAATATATAGATATACCAATAAGATTTAAGTAAATTTTGGCAAACTAAAAAATAGAGAGTATAAACACGGGGTGTTCACCAACATCTCCTTTTCCCCTTGCCTCCTTCCACTCCGTATGTTCACCAACATCTTTCCCTAGCATTATAGGAAATACCAATTCTACAAAAGCTTTTATAAAATTAGCAAATGAAAAGATCAACTTTTATGAAATTATTCAAGTACATTCTATAACTTTTTCTATGATCCTTTGAGAATGTCATTTCAATTTTAAGGATTAACCATTGAGTAAGGCTGGATGAGTGATCACACTAAACCACAACAAAATTAAATTTAAATTATTACGTGCATCCTTTCTTCAGAACAGACAGCTTTTATTCTTTCTTGCACTTTGGAATCTGTAGACACCATCGTCTAGCTGCATGATTGGTCTTCTTTGAGCATTTCATGAAATGTAGCACCAACAAGGAGAATTGCCTATTTCCGTAATCTTGACCCCCACAATGTGTTCCTATAATGTTTTAAGAAAAACAATTACATAGGACAATTTTGTAGTAATAAGAAACAAAGAACATAAACAGAATAGGAAACTAACCTCTAGTTCATTATATGCTCAACTTACCTGAGGACTGTATATAGGGTATGAAATCTGATGAATATGAATAGGTATGACAATAACTCAAAATCATTAGTCACATTGATTGCAGATTAATTGCACACTATAATCAGCAGTAGAAAATGTGACTGATAAAAGGAAATTTAAAGAAAAATTGTAACATAAAGATAATTGTACCTTAACACTATAACTGTCCTTAAGCACGTTCCCAGCCAAGGAGTATTATGATAGAAGTTATTATGTTGTGGGCCAGTGAGATAGTTGTGGGCCTATGAAATTAGGGAGCAACATCAATATCCTTAGAATTAGAAGTGAATTGAAAATGAGGGAAAAGAGCCAAAAATGATGAATCCTAGGCCATAAAAGTATGACACATCACTTGCCTATAGTTTTCAATTAGTAGATAGATAGATAGATATAGATATAGACTGGATAACTTGCCCACATATTGCGCGGTCTTGAAAGCTCTCTCATTGATCTTACGAAATGATTGTTTCCTAATATCCTATATTAAAAGTAACAAAGCAGATTCGTTATTCGTGTAAAGACCGAAAATATGAGAATACCTCATCGTCAATTGAATGTTTTCTTCATTTTATATTCAACAAAAAATAAAAGTTATACACCCTTGATTGATTTCTAAATAATTAGTAAGAATTTATTTACTATTTCTTTATAGTTAAGAGTATAAAACATTCAAATAATACATCATATTATTACTAACACATATTCTTGA
Source organism: Petunia axillaris subsp. axillaris (assembly GCA_029990575.1). Lineage (NCBI taxonomy): Eukaryota > Viridiplantae > Streptophyta > Magnoliopsida > Solanales > Solanaceae > Petunia > Petunia axillaris. The sequence goes on along the minus strand of JARKNS010000001.1, from coordinate 382,704 downwards.
GAAAATAGAAACTAATGTATATAGTTATGTATACCAAAGGAAAAAAATAAACCAAACTACTAACTGAATGAGCAATTTCGTTTATTGTTATTGTCATTATTTTTGTATGTTTATTTTTTAAGTTTCTATATAGCTAGATTAATTAACTAAGTTAACTAAGAAGTGCTCTAATATACAAACTTGACAAAGGAAATGGATAATGTTAGAGGACACTTCTCTCAAGCCTCAACACCAAAAAAAAAAAAAAACCAAAACCAAAAAATAAATGTTAGTACTTCAATTTAATCTTTTCGTTTACATTACATTTTTCAAATCTTACGAGGAGTTCATATTCATTGTAATTCGTACATAATCTACCTATGAGCCTACCTTTTTTGCATCTTTTTATTTATGATTTTTAAAGTTGTTCCTCCACAATTTACCATTCACAACTCCGAAGATTGTTCAACACCATATCCGGCCAAAAGCTGGTGACCGAGCCTTACTAGAAGCCAACTCTAAGCTTTAAAGCTAAACCACACCCTCTTTATTAATATAGACATATTCATATCTCCTTCTTAACCTGGGATGCTAAAAATATGCTACATGCTATCAGTATTCTAGATTAATCCATATTCCCGCATATGCCATTCTAAGAATTTCGTTATTTAATTAGTGTTCAGCAGGCATTTTCTCACGCCACAAAGGATTTTATGCACAAAGGATTTTATGCACAAAGGTCCGCTCTCAATCACAAAACTCAAATTTACTATATCATGAAGCGATATCGAACGCCTCAATTTCTAATGTTGTATATGTAATATATCCATTGTTGTTCATTACACCACACTACATCATGGGTTGTATGCACAATATAAGGACTTTCACCAATAACGCAGTATTAGAGTAAAAGAGCTTTTGTGCCTGAAAATGAAGATTTTATCAAGGGAGGTTGATGGGTCCAGATTAGAGTTTATGAGACGTCAAGGGTAAACAATACTTGAAATGGATAGAGACACAAACTTTGTTGTATTTGAAACTAAAACGAATTGGTACCTACAGGCCTAACCATTACATATTGGTATTAGCTGTTCAATTAATTAATTGACTAAATTTTTTTACGTCAATCCCAACTATATAAAACCCCAGAAGACAAACTTGTATGACTTACTAATCTTGCTCACTTTTTCTTTTTGTTCGACTTCCCACAACTGTATTGATGATGTTAAAAGTGAAAAGTTCCTATCTAATACTCAAGTTATTGGGTCTTCGTCTTTTTCTTTTCCCCTATCTAGTTACCAATTTTCTTGTGATCAATCAACGTCCAAAAAGGAATGAAACGGAGGGAATAATGTCCACCATTAATTAAAGGCTTTAGAAATTTGAAATAGTAGAGGTCTGCCAGAAATGAGCTTTGTTCAAATCAAAATAAAGATAAATATAAAATAAAATAAAACTTTTGGTCCTTGAAATCTTTGTTGACGTTGCTTACCTTAGAAAATTGAAGTTATGGTGCATATATTGTTAGAGCAAATTTAACAGGGTACGCAAACAAATGCCCATAAAGTATATAGATTTTAAAGTTTATGAATTTAACCATCAGAAATATTACGGCAAAAGAACAGTAATATATTAGCATAGTATACTTTGTACTTTTTTTTTTTTTTTGATAATAAGGATAATAGCTTCATTAAGTAATTAGAGGAACATTACATGAGTCAGAGTGACCCATAGAGAGGTTTCCTAGCTGAAGTAACTTATTACAGACCATAGTAGAAATACGCTTAGTAGCTAAAACTAATCCTCTTGCATCATTGTTAACTAGAAGTCTTAAAGATACAGGAGGAGTAACAAAAACAGTTAGGTCTTGATTGGCGGACTTAAGAGCTCCTTCATAAGCCAAAGCATTTGCCACTTGATTACCATCCCTGAAGCTATATCGTACCACTGGATTCCCCAGTTTCTTCAACAATAACGTGCAGTCTTAAACCAAAGTAAGATATAAAGGTTTAGGATTTATCAATAGATGGATAAGATTAGTGGAATCAGTCTCAACTTCCAAGGGAACAAGGTTCTTCTCCAAAACCAATTGGAGTCCTTGATGTAGAGCAAGAAGCTCAAGATGAAGAGGGTTTAGACCATTTGAATATTTAGTAAAACCAAAGATCCAGTTGCCAGAACTGTCCCTGCAAACACCTCCTATGCCATTATTCGAGTTTTGACTCTTAAAAGAACCATCAGTATTGAGTTTATAAAAGCCTAAACGAGGCGGAGTCCATCTAATAGATATAGGAATGGATTCATGGGAGCTAGTGGGGGAGGAAGTTAAGAACTTAAATTCAGAACATCGCATGTACACTTCAGATGGAGAAGGGTAAGCACGAGTAGTTTTATGAATGTTATTGTTCCTAGTAAGCCAAAGATGCCAAAGAGCAAATGGCCAAAAAACATCCCAAGAGAGGTTAGGGTGAGGAATGTGATGATCAGTTTCCTTTAAAGCAACAGTCCAGTGAGTAGTAGATTGAAGAGAGGATGTATCTAATCCTATGGAATTCCAGAAGAGTAGAGCTATAGGACAGTGCAAGAAAATATGAGAAGAAGATTCCACTTGATTAGGGCAATAATATCAAGATGCATCCTCTACGATGCCCAAATGCTTTAAGTATTCTCTACAAGGTATACGGTTATGAAGACATTGCCAAATAAAGAATTTTATTTTATTTAAAGTTTTAAGATGCCACACCCATTGAAAGTCAAAGTAAGAGGAAGATTGGGCTGGGCAAATTAAATTATAAGTGGAGGCAAAGGTAACTAAGCCATTGGACGAAAGGGCCCAATAGGGAGAATCAGTATTATGGGGAAAACTAGGCCATGGAATTGATTTAATATTAGAATAAATTGTCCTAGGGAGGTGATAAGACAGTTTTTGGAGGTTCTAAGTATTACCAGCTCGTAAATCTCTAACCTTTAATGTCTAATCTAAGAGAGAGAGAGGGGACCTTGAAGGAGGTTGCATAAAGGGGGTATTAGGAATCCAACGATCAGACCAGACTGAAATTGAGGAACCATTCCCAATAGACCAAGCAAGGCCTTGCATGCATATTTCATTTCCTTTTTGAATGTTAGACCAGATGAACGAATGAGAGTTATTGTTGGCCTTGCTCCTGTACTTACAAGAAATGAGGGAAGCCCATAAACTGTGAGGATTTGTATGAAAGCTCCAAGAGAGGCATGTAAGATGAGCTAGGTTTTTGTACTTTGCTTGGCGCAAACCTAGATCTCCTTGAGCCTTTGGTATGCTAATAGTAGCCCAGTTTAGATAACGAATTTTTCTTTGGTCAAGAGTAGACCCCCAAAGGAAATCCAGTTGAATTTTGTCTATAGTGTTAAGGATTTTCTGAGGAAGTGAAAAGTATTGCATGGCGTGGGACGGAATGAAGTTTAGGGTAGCCTTAATAAGAGTAGTGCGACCAGCCATAGATAGGAATTTAGTTTTTCAAGAGGCTAATCTAGAATTCATATTATCAATAATGAAGGCAAAATCACGAGGTCGGGGCTTATGATTTAAAATTGGAAAACCTAAGTACTTGCCAAAAGATAGAGTGGGGGGCAAAGTTTAAGATTTGAAGAATATCTTATTGGATAGTAGGAGAGCAATTTATAGAAAATATAATTTTAGACTTTGAGTGATTTATTTTTTGGCCCGATAATTTGCAAAACAAATCGGGACAATGACGAATGGAATTTGCAGTTTTATGGTTGATATTAGCCATTAAGGTTAAATCATCTGCGAAAAATAAATGCGACAGCTCAGGTCCCCTTGTCTAATACCTCTCGAAGGGGAAAAGAAAGACGTACGCGTGCCATTAACTAAAATTGCAATGGAACTGGAGGTAACACAATTCATGATAAGCTTGGTAATAATTTGGGAAAATTTAAAATATAAAAGCGTGCAATAAATAAAAGACCATTCCAAGCGGTCGAAAGCTTTTTCTAAATCTATTTTCAACAACATCTTGCATTTACGGCCTTTTATCTTATTTAGGTGATTTACCATTTCCTGGATAATGATAGCATTATCACAAGTCCGACGACCTGACAGGAAAAACACTTTTAAAGGAACCTATAAGGTCATTTAAAAAAGGCTTTAGTCGATTGACTATGATTTTGGTGATAACTTTATAAATAGTATTGCATAAGCCAATAGGTCGGAATTTTTTTAAGTCATTAGCATTCTTGAATTTTGGAATCAAACATAGGTAAGTTTGATTAATGAAATCATCAATTTTCCATGTATGAAAAACATTATGGCAATAGTGCAAAATAGTATGACTAAACAATGTCCATTGTTTTTGGAAAAAATGTGGATGAAGGCCATCTGGACCAGGAGCCTTAAAGGGTTTGAAAGAAAAAAGGGCTGAAATGATTTCCTAATCTAATAAAGGTTTTTCTAGGTCAGATAAATCAATAGAATGATAGCTAACACAACTATTGGTGATATCTTTCCAATCAGTGTTAGTATGAGAAGTAGTAAAAATGTCTTTAAAATAAGCATAGGTATAATTAACAAGCTCATTATGATCTGTAAGCCATTTACCATTGGCATCTTTAAAGAAGGATATTTTATTTTGCCTACGTCTATTAAGCACTGATAAATACAAAAAAACTTGGTATTGGCATCCCCATCATTAATCCATTGAATGCGAGATCTAATCTTCCAATAATCCTCCTCTTGCTTTAAAAGATTGTTATATTCTATAATTAAAGAATTTTCAAGCTCTTGGAGGAAAGTACTAGTAGGGTAATTCCTGGAATTCTGAATCCCTGCCAAACGGGCCATAAGGCGCTTTTTATTATTAAGAATATTACCAAAAGTTTCCCTACTCCAAGTAATAACATTAGTTTGAAAATTTGAAATATTGGAAAGAAGATTTGTACTAATCCAATTGTTACGAACAATCGAGTGGAAATCCAGGTGGGTGCACCAAAATTTTTCCAATCTAAACAACTTATCAAAATTTTTAGGAATAGATTTGGTCATGGAAACAAGGAGAGGATTATGATCTAAATGAGTTTTAGAAAGATGAGTGATTTGAACATCTGGATATAAGTTCAACCACTCATGATTCGCAAGACCACGATCCAAACGCTCAAGAATGAGTTTTTTAGAATTTTTACAGCGATTAATCCAAGTATAACGACTATCTTTAAACCCTAAATCGATCATCTGACAATAATTTAGACATGCAGCAAATTTATTCGCACGATTATAATTTACTACCCTCCTTCCCCATTTATCATCAGATCCTAGTATTTCATTAAAATCTCCTTCAATGAACCAAGGGCCAAAAGAATTATCATGAGTATGTTCTAAGGTTTCCCAAAGATTTAATCTATAAGATAAGTGAGTACTAGCATAAATAGCGCTAAACAACCAAGGAGAATGGTTTGGGCTTACCCTGACAACAACACACATCACCTGGGGAGTAATATCAGGATCATAAACAGCAACCCTACAGCTATTCCACATGATAACAATCCCACCAGATCTACCCTCAGCAGGCTGCTCCAAATACTCATCAAAAGGAAGACCATGTAAAAGAGATTTATGATCCGTCATCTTAGTTTCAAGAAGAGTGGCTAGGAATGGAGCATGAGAATTAACCAACTCCTTAAGATTTCGATGAAATTCCTCATTATTCCCACCTCTAATGTTCCAAATCAAAAAACTATTGGGTCTGTTCATCATCACAGAATTTCGAATTGGTAAGTCCTTCTCTAGAGTGTACTCCTTGTTCCTGTAGGTCGAAGGGTATAGAATTACTGCCACTTTCCCCACTGCTGAATTTTGGGTTGGCCTTATGTCGATGGAGCATTTGTATAGAGCCAGTGGACAGGTTAGCACATATCTCTTGTCTTCCATTTCAGGAAATAGAATTATTTTGGCTTCTAGAAGCTTTGAAAGCTCGGTGAATGACCCAGTGTCCGGAGGAATCATATTGGTTTCCTCTAGTGGAATTGGATTTTCTAAGTCTAGTACGGGAGCATTGAGATTGGGTACCATCTCTGGCAGATTTTCTGGTGGAAACATTGGTGGATTCATGGATGCATGTTGCATATTCTGAGGAGTCAATGTATCCCGCGTTATCCATGGCTAAAAGAGTGGATTTTGAATCTGATCCTGTGGGGGAAAGAAAGGTGTAGCATTGAGTTGATCTTGATGGATCAGAGGGTTGAAGTGATGAGGGAGATTCCACTGGGCTTGCATGTCGTGAAAAAGAGATGGGGCTACCGCCGTTGCTAAAGGGTTGAATATATTCCACATCCACACGTGGTTCATGTAGTTGTCCATGGCTAATTTCATCCCCTCTGTTATGAGCTGGGCTAGGAAGTTGGGATCTTATAGAACTAGTGTCACTTCTTTTCCCTGCAATTCCATAGTGAAGAGCACTCCCTGTCCCATCAAGCCCAGTTCCAACCAAGACTGAGGTTGATGGTTTCAGGGCAATGGTTGTGTGGACAACAGTAGTGGTGGGTTCTCCATGTGTGGAGGGAATGATGGAAGGAAGGTTGGCTGTTGGACTTGAGCCATTGGATTTGACGAAATTGTCACAAGCTTGGTTTTCTTGCGAATATCGGTGGAAGAGCTCGTTGCCATCAAGAGTAAGCTTACCCCTTATATTATGAGATTGAGTATTAGGAGAAAGATTTAGAAGATCTTTTGGAAAAGATTTTGTTTGTATGCTGTTCGTCAGGTTAGATTCAGTTGAATATAAAAGAGCAATAGTGTCTAACTCCATTGACACTTGTAAAGAGCTATTAGCCATTTGGCCAATGTTCTTATTGTTCCTTGGAGAGTTGGTAACACAAGGAACGTTATTGGCTGCATGGGGCGACGTGGAGGAAGAGTTATTTATTAATATTTTATTAGCAGGTAATGATTGGGAATGATTTTTGGTTAAAGGACGTGAAGACACGTGTGAGACACATGTCGTTATCTCAATATTAGACAAATCAGCTTCATCAGTTGGCATGGGGGGCAATTCAGATATTTGATTATGGGCAATTGACTTATCCTGATCGACTAACATAGTAAAAGGATTTTGAGAAATAACTTGATGAGAGTTTAAATTTTTAGGATTATTATGAGTAGTATTCCCACTAGAGTTTTTAGGATAATTTGTGTTAATGTTAGACTTCTGAACATAAGCTAATTTTTTTAGTGTTAATGTACTTACCCGATGTTGCATCAAAGATTTTAACGCTTATACCTGGTGAAGGCGCTGGAGATTTAAGAACCTGTTTCTCCTTCCTACGCTGGATTGGTTGTTTCTTCTTTGGAAAGGTAACCACCTCCCAACCATCTCCAATAGGATTCTTGAAAGCATGAACTGGGCTGCGAATGGAATCATTTGTAACTTGATCATGTATGATTGTTGGTTTGGTGAATTAACAGTACCTAGGCACGTGACCTAGTCGTCCACAGTTGGTGAAAAGTAAACCATCCCCTTCGTAAATGATAGGTTGCTTGTGAGAACCAATTTGGACAAATGTTTTCACTGGTATATCCAGTGAAACTTCCACGCAGAGCCTAGCGTATCGCCCTCGTAATGTGGCACTTGTGCATACATCAATCTTTAGCAATTTCCCAATCGTGTTACCAATTTTTTGTAGAACACCCCCATCATAAAATTCCGTTGGCAATTGGGGTAACCGAACCCAAACTGCGGAAAAAGTTAATTTTTCTGAAGCAGTAACAACATTTGGCCTCCATTTAGTGACAGAAAGAAAACACCCATTGATAAACCATGGTCCATTTGCCAGTGCTTTAATCATATTCTCTTTTTTGTTAAATTTGCCAATGTAATAATCGGAGCCGAGATCAATGAGAGGAAAACATTCAGTAGGTTTCCATAATTCAGTAAGTTTGGATTTAAGGTAGTGATGCATGATTCTTTTACCGAAAAGTTTTATAATGATGGAATATTTCCAAGGTAGATAAATACGTCTTTTCTCTTCATCATTGAGTTCAATAACCATCTATGATGATGGAGTGTTTGTAGGATTTGTAATTTGATTGTATGATGAAGAAGGAATGGAGCTGAGCTTCATAGCATTTTCCAAGGGATTTTGAGATAATAGTGATTTGAAACCGATAAGTTTGTCCTTGAACGAAGGAGGTGGAGAGTCAGCCTCGTTAATTGGAGGAAAATCAGGGGGTTTTGGAGGAATTTGGACGGATGAAGCTTGGGAAATTGAATCGTTAGTGGAGTTTAAATTTTTGTCAATGTCCATAGAGGTGGTCGGTGAGTATTAATGAGTTTTGGAGTTTGGAGAGAACTGGGGAAAGGGAAGAGAGAAGTGGGAGAGTTTTCTCACTCTAAAACTCAACTAGCGAAACATTCACTATTAATTAGTGTATGGGCCTAAACCACTTTTAGGATCACAAATCGAATTTGGGTTTGGATATAAGCAAAACTTCGTATCAAAGCTAAATAAATGCAAGAAATAGGCGTAAATACGAAAGAATAACTTGATTTCAATATACTATAATGAGTACAAATTTGGGCAGAGTTTTAGTATCTATTTCTTGATTCTTATCATACAAAATGAAGTACTATTTATAGGCCTAGGGGCCTTGCCCACGTCTTCCACTATCAATCATGCTTTGTCCCACGTTCTTGGCATTAATAGGAGGAGTTAGTGGGCTGAAGTAGTGGGCTACAAAGCCGTTGGAACTGAGGTGGCCCACCGAAGTTCGATCACATGACTTCGGTGGCATGACCTTGCTGTTCGGTTGGAAGGGGGATATCACCGAAGCTCAGCTCGCGGCTCGCCTTCGGTAGTGACATTGAAGTTCGCCTTCGGTAACTTGATCGATTGCTTCAATCATTCTTCTTCGGAGCATCAGCTCGTTTTCTCTTCGGTTTATCATGCCGAGGTGCTAACCGAGCACGTCAATTTTTACCCAATACAGATAGTCCCCCCACTCCTCGGATGAACGCCGAGGAGTGGAATGAGTTTGAGCGGGAAGCCGAGGTGGCACAACCCTATCCAAGAATTTCAAAAAATTGCACATCTTTCGGATTACTGTTCCACATTATGTGGCGGCCGTTGGTTGGCCACCGAACGATCGCGCCGACCTTTAACTTTCTCCAACGTCACTGTCATCATTACTTCTCCAACTTCCACGTGTACACCTCCTATAAATACCTCATTTCACATTCTTCTTCTCCACTTGAAAGCTTCTGATATATAGTGGAATTACAGAGAAAATCCCTAACCTTCAAGCCATTTCCTCAATCTTGATTCTCTTTCCAATCTGACCATCGCCATGTCTGCTACGAATTCTGGCCACGGTTCTAGTGATTCTGGTGAAAAGGCGGAGCGTTTTTCTGCCGCGGCTATGAGTGAAGATCTCATCGCCACTATGCCTCCGCTGCAGGTAGTCGAAGTGGAGGGTGGCGGCAAAGCCACGTCAGCGGCCCCTATCCCTAAGCGGCGCAAGGCGAGGGCTGGTCGCGATACGACGGAGATTAGTTATGACATAGAAGTTGACGTTGGTGGTGATGACCACGATGAAGACAGGGGTGACGTCGAAGGGGATGACGTCACCAGTGTCAAGGAGGTAGGTGGCTCGGCGGGCGGAGCCGAGGTGAGTGGAGGGACCAGTGGCCAAAGGAGCGAAACCGAAGCCAGCAAGGGGGAAACTCAAACCGAAGCTGGCACATCGAAGAAGTCGAAGAGGAAGATTCCTCTCGAAGTGGAGATTGACCCTCAGTTGGTTATCCCCTCAAGTTTCAACAATGACAAGGACTTGAAAAGTCATGCTCAGTCCGATGCTCAAAAAGGGAAGAAAATGAATATACCGGTCCATGTTACCCCGAGCATCATAACCGAAAACATGCTTGAAATTGTTCGGGCTGACTGCCGTTGGGGGCCCAAAGTGGAGATTAGGGTCCCGGCTCCGGACGCGGCTGTTTCTACTCACGTCGAGGGGTACTCTTCGGTTTTCACGTACCCATTCACTATAGGATTCAACTTGCCGGTACACCCCATCATTGACACATTTTGCAGGTCTTACAACTTGTGTTTGGCCCAATTGGGGCCCGGGGTTTGGAGAGTTGTTCAAGCCCTCGAGTATTTGAGCGACATAATTGGGCTGCCTTTTACTTTCCAACATTTAATTTCTCTTTACTGCCCCTATTTTCATAAAGCCGGGGTGGTTGCCCTCCTACCTCGGGGTTCTTATGCAATTTTGAGCAAGAGCGATGACCATGGGGACCGAGGCTGGAATGACCGGTACATGCTCATCCCTACAAGACTGCTATCAACCGAACCTGGCTTCTCCGAAGTGTGGAATGCTCAACGTAAGTGTTTTCTTCTGTTTCTCCTTCGGCTTTTGACTATCATAGCTAACACTTGTCTTCTTATCTATGACTTGCAGCTGAAAAGGTTCCAGTTAACCCACCAAAGAATCTGCTTGAGTGGGTTACCAAGGTTATGCAGTCGGAGACACGCCCACGCCGGCAATGGATGATTTTAGCTGGCTTGAAGGGGAACCGATGGATATGCAAGAGGCATGGTGAGTTGCGCGTCCACGCTTGCGATTCCTCAAGTTCGCTTTGAGTTGTTATGTCCTGATATTCTCCCCTTTTATCCAGGTTTCCCCAACAGGGTTGTGAAGGATGCCGAGGAGGTGGAGGAGACCGAGGTGAAGGGTGATGGGGAAGGAGAAGAGAGAGAGAGAGTAAGAAAGAGAAGAAAAAGAGAGAGAGAACAGTGCTTGACATTACCGAGGGCGTCGCTAAGATGGCGAGTCTGGCGAAACGGATCATCGAAGAGAAGAAGGCTAAAAGTTCACCGGGCCAAGGGACATCACAAGGTGATGAAATTTGCTTAGGTCGATTTTCGTGCATCTCCACTCCTACCTATTCCCATGTTAACTAAATCGCTTCTCTTCCTTCCCCTTGCCCTAAAAGAAAGAGAGCTGAATCAAAGCAAGCGGCCAACACGAAAGGACCTCGGGTTGAGGAAATTACTGCTCTTGTTGCCGAAGAAACGATCGTAAAGCGTCGAGGTCTTGTCGACAAGTCCAGTGACGAAGAGATTCCTCCCATGGCTCCCGAGGTAAGGCCAGAGCTGGCCTCTAAGACGATTCCAGAGCCGAAGTCTGAGATCGCTAGGGCAACCGAAGTGATAAATGTGGAGGAGTCTGACCAGGAGGCTACGAAGTGAAAGGGCAAGGCCAGAGTGGGCGAGGGTTTGATTAAGAGCACGGTTAAAGCCTCTCGAGCTTTGCCGAAGCCTTCCAGTATTGTACCTCGGGCATTTGAAATATTTCCCGACGCAAACTTGCTAGATGCCACCAAAGAGGATGTTGCCGCCCTTGATGGCATGCTTGGCCCTACTGAGGCTCATGCCCTTCGGAATCTTAGCCCTATGAGTCTGATGGGTGTCTCCGCCACTTCTGCCCTTCAGGTAAGTCTTAATGTACTTCATTTGCATAGTTCGTTTTGCCTCTCTTCTGACATTAATACTTTGTTTTAATATAGAGCTTGGTTCTTGCGTTGCAAGTTGTTCACCTCGAGCGCGAGCGAGCTGAACAGATCCAAGCGGCGGCTGCCGCTTGGGATGAGCAGAAGAGGAGGCTTAGAGGAAAAGTTACCGAGCTGAAGCAAAGTTTGCCGTCTTGAATGAAGAGCTGGAGCGTGCTAATGAAGCTTCGGCTAAGGCTGAAGCTGATCTCCGTGGGGTTGTGGAGTCTGCCGAAGCGAGGGTACAAGCTGCAACGAACAAGTTTACTACTAAACGTTCGAGGTTGAGCCTTCAAAATGCTCGCCTTGAGGCTGAGCTCTTCAGGGCCAAGACCGAAGTGCTTGAAGCAGGTGAGAAGTATCGCAGTAAACTTGGTGAATACAATGGCAAGCTCGTTGGGCTGCAGGGCCAAGTGGACCAAGTGTCATCCCTTCGGGGCCAGATCTCCGAGCTCGAGGGCAGAATTGCTTGCCTCAACGAGTGGGCCGAAGTCAAGGTGACGAGGGCGAAGTTTGAAGAAACATAGGCCGTTGTCAAGACTAGGCTTAGCACACTTGAGCAAGTCCAAGCTGGGCAAATCATACTCGAAGAGGAGATTTCCAAAGCAAGGGAGGCTGCTGCCGAGGCCCAAAAGATTGTGGATGAACTTCCTTCGAGTGAGGGCTCAGACGATGGCGGGCCCGAAGGTGATGAAGAGGGCGAAAGTGCCGAAGAGGGCAGCGAAGATGCCGATGGGGAGAAGCCTTTGTAGCAGGAAACAACAAGTTTTGATGTACTGTTTTTGTTTAGGCCTCTGTGCCTTTTTGATATCAGCCTTTGGGCTTTTATATGTATATATGACTTTGACCTTCGGGTCGCTTCGTCTAATGAATGAAATCAGCCTTCGGGCCTTTTGATACGATTTTGTATTTTTATCTCGTGTTGGTTTTGCATGTACCGAACATCTTAGAATAAATAACTCGCTTGCAAGACTTGATTGAATTTAATCGATGCAAACTTAAAACGACGTCTCGTCCTCGAGTCGGTGCATTTAAAGTGCAACTTCGGAATGCAAATTTATACAGACATAAAGCTATGGGAAGAAGCTCATTTCATTGATAATATTGATAAGCCGAAATTGGTTTTTTACAAGACCCCAAGTCGAGGCGGACCTTGGGTAAAAATATGAAAACACAAATTAATAATGTGATTAAAAATGTGCCACTACCGGACGGAGTTACAATGTACTAAATCTATTCCTCGGGTATCAGTCCCCAGTTGTCGAATAGATGGTCTTCGGTTGGGAGGCGCATTTTTGACCTCGGTTGCAACCCGTCCCTTACTCCCCCCAGTGTTCGGGTGTGAATCTTGGTGAAGATCCGGGCACTGGAGATCGTTTAATCTGCTCCCTGAAAAGGTCAAGCAAAATGAAACGAGGAGCAAGTTAGTACTTTCGACCGAAGCCTTTAGGAGAGTTGTTCTGCCCGGGGCCGTGGGTAAGATATTTTTAAAATGAGTGAGAGATATTTACCTCGGTTAGAAGTAGTACCGCTTTAAATTGGAGATGTTCCAATTTAAGGGTCCGGGCATCCCTTGTAAATCTTCAATTTGATAGGACCCTTTCCCGACGATCGCTTTGACTCTGTAAGGTCCTTCCCAATTTGCAATAAGCTTTCCACCCGAGTGATTGCCACACTCGCCTTCGTGCACCTCGGCCATCACATATCTAGCCTCATCGGGGCCCAAACACTTGGCCATCGGGCCGCAATATAACCTCTTGTATGAATTGCCCTCGATCAAGTGATATGAAGCTGCTTGGGTCCTCAACTTTTTGGCCTCCTTCTTGTCTTGGGGGACAGTCCCCGAGTCGAAGTAAGAGATGAACTTACTCCGCCAATCCCATCTGTTGTCCACCGAGTTGACTTGCAACTTCATCTCTCTCATTTGCAGGGACAATAGCCGAACCACTGAATCAGTCCCCGAGTGGGCTTCATCAACCGCCGAACCCAGATTTGCCAGGGCGTCGGCCTCGGTATTTTCCTCCCGAGGTACTTGCTTAACTTGCCACTCTTGGAACTGTGCTAAAATCCTTTGTGCTCGGTCTAAGAATAGCTGCATTCTGGGCTCTCGAGCCGTGTATTCACCGAGCACCTGGTTCACCACCAACTGAGAATCGCACCTTAGCTCGATTCTTTCCACCCCCATTTCCTTAGCCAACTATAAACCGGCTAGAGTTGCTTCATATTCAGCCTTGTTGTTGGTCACTTTTTTTAATCGAACCGAGTGCCTGATTTTCTCCCCGGTGGGTGCTTTCTAGACTATGCCTAACCCCGAACCTTTGGAGTTAGTTGCTCCATCGGTATGAAGTATCCATAGCCCCGAAGATGTTCCTTTCGATATTGAGTTTTCCTTTTCGGCTTCCGGTAGAATTCCGACACTAAAATCAGCTATGAAGTCGGCCAAGACCTGTGATTTTATGGCTGTTCAGGGTTGCTAGGTGATGTCATACTCGCTTAACTCTACCGCCCATTTTGATAACCTCCGCGATAACTCTGGTTTGTGTAATATACATCTTAAGGGGAAGGTTGAAACTACCGCTATTGGGTGACATTGAAAATAGGGTCATAGTTTTCGAGTAGTAACAATTAAAGCGGGTGCTGGTTTTTCCAAATGTGGGTACCTTGTTTCACCATCGAGGAGTGTCTTGCTCACATAGTAGATGGGTTGTTGCTTTCCATCCTCCACCCGAACCAGGACCGTGCTTACTGATACCTCGGACACGGCCAAGTAAACTAGCAATGTTTCACCCTCCTTAGGCTTGGCGACCAACGGCGCGTTAGCCAAATAGCATTTCAACTCTCAGCGCTTTTTTACACTCCGGTGTCCATTCGAAGTGGTTTTTCTTTCTCAAAATAGAGAAGAATTTGTGGCATCGCTCTGAAGACCTTGAGATGAAACGACTCAAGGCAGCGATTCGGCCAGTTAAGCGCTGAACTTCTTTCACCCCGGTCAGCTCTTCGGGAATTTCTTCGATGGCTTTAATTTTGTCAGGATTTGCTTCGATGCTACTTTCGGAGACGATGAATCCCAAGAATTTGCCCGAACCAACCCCGAAGGCGCACTTCTCAGGGTTCAATTTCATGCCATATTGCCTTAGAACGGCGAAGGCTTCCCTTAAGTGATTCAAATGATCCTCCATTCGCACCGATTTGATGAGCATATCATCTATGTAGACTTCCATAGATTTTTTAATATACTCTTTGAACATGCGACATACCAACCTTTGATACGTCGCCCCAGCATTTTTCAGACCGAAAGACATTACTTTATAGCAGAAAGTACCTCGGTCGGTGATGAACGAGGTCTTTTCTTCGTCCTTCGGGTCCATGAGGATCTAGTTGTACCCCGAATAAGCATTGTTGACACCCAATTTTGTCCCTCCGTTCTCGCAATTTGGCTATATTTAATTAAAATCGATAATAGTAATTTTCCAAACAAAACTGCATTAGACAACATGCATTTATGTGTGTAATATTATTATTAATCCCCTATCTATATAATATTTATTTAATTGTGACTATATTACGCAATTACATGCATTTAGGTTATTTTTCAAACTACGTGTGCTATTTGTGTAATTTAATGCATTACGATATTATTTAATAATTATTTGTGGCCATTTATATCTAATTAGTATTATTTGTGGTCATCTATATTTATTTATAATTAAGTACATTTATTTATAATTATTTACAAAATTTTCTATTTTTATACTAATTATTTATATTTATAAGAATTTTAAATAAATACTAGCCAATTTGTTATTTTACAATTCCATTTCTATTACATCTAGTCTCCGTCATCGCCCTTTGTCCACGTGTACGCCACCCAAGCTCCACCTAAGCCTACAACACAATTATACTACGCGTACAACTCACTCCAGCATTTGGTACAACCCCCCAAAGCATCCTTATCCTTCATACACATCAGCCACTATATTGTACATATATACATGCGCCTGACGTGGCACAATCCTAGCCCTTCATATCCTCAATCCGACGGCCCAAAATAATTCCCCTACTTACAACTATACACCCACCCCTTACCACTTAAAACCCTAAATCATAATTCCCTTTCCCTTTCCCTGAAACCCGCCGTCACCCATAAACTCCTCTCTCCCCCTTCTCTTCTAAAGACCGTCCGGATTCAGCCGTGATTCCACCGCGTCTCCTCCGCCATCAACGTCGTGACCTTCTCCCTCTTCCTATCTCTGATTACACGGGACAAAATCTCTCTTTCCTTTGCCTCGTGAATCCGAAATAGGAACAAGGAATCGGGTACGAATCCCTCCAAATCCGGCACCTACAAACTGAAATTGGAACAGATTTTACACGCACAAGGCAAGTAGTAAGTGATTCGAACACGAATCATTGAAAATGAACAGAAACCGATCGTGTTAGGCATGACCCGACCCATCATCCCAAACGGGTAACACATTTCTTTTTAGTCATTTTCTTTTATTATTCTTATATGCTGAATCATGGAAAAATATTGGGCCTGCTCTTATGCTTAACGTGTGCACTTTGTTTGGATTCAGTCGCGTCGATTATTCATAGATTAGTTTATCACTTTAGTAACTTTATGATTAATCGTCACTGAATTGCTTGGACTGTTCGAATTAGTTAAGCGTTGGTACTCAAAGTCATGCCTTATGATTAACCTTTGAATGGAAAACCGAACTAGTAAATGACTATCGGTTTGAATCTTGAGATGTCTGACTATTTGAATTCACATTTGAAAGCTTTGATTAAAACTGTATGTATTCGAGTCATGAAGTTGTTATGTGCTACTGATCTTTGTTTGAGCTTCGAAATGCTAATAGCATAAGGAAAGCCTTGTTAATGTTACACCTCCCCTATGCAAATCTGTGTATATTCTGATTATCTGAAGACAATAGCAGTCCAGGTTGTTACGTTTTTCCTTTTATAGAAATGCAAATCCCTTGAATTACTCCTTTTGTAATTGACCAAAATTTTCTCTTTACATGTGATTTGAAAGGCAAAGCATCTCTCTTTTCCTTTTTATATGAAAACAGAATTCCATTTACCTTTTATAAGAGAGATTTTGAATGATTCTCTTAAAAAGTGTAGTTCTTCCTTGAGCTATAAATACCAGTCCCCTTCTCCCTTTATGGGGCAGACAATACACACTGATATGTCCTGGAAAATCGATCTGCACACACTGTAAAGCAGCATAGTAATGCACTACTCTTTTCCTCTCCTCACAGACACTCTATACACCTTCAGACACCTTTTACACGCTGAATACACTTGCAGAACATTACACTGTTCCCTTCTCCTCATTCCCTGCATTTTAGATACACTGAAAACATACATACACATCTGAGACATCCCAGAATACACACCTTTGGAGGCTGAATACACAGAGCAGACTACCTCTACTCCATTCTCTTCTCTCTAAGGCAGACTAGTTCTTAAGTTCTCTTCTGGAAATTGGTTTTTAGCCGGTTGAAAACCAAGGCAAAGTATGGTTTCTCTGTTGGTTTCTTGACTGTTAAGCACTTATTATATGGTTTGGTCGCACTTGCTCTAAGGTATGACTCTTTAGTAGGCTAGAAAGCTTGTTATGTTTGCTTGGTTCTTGTATGCAGTAAGTTTGATGGCCATGCCTCTATACTGTGTATGTAAATGGTTGATTGGCATACTATTTGGCCATCTACTTGGCCCTCTAACCCTTTCCGCAGGTTGTTTTCCTCATCACCATAGGATAGCCATGAGGGCTATACCCGTACTAAGTTTTGATTGCAGGTTACTTGGCAAAGAACGTGTGTTTTGTTCAAGAAAGAACTTTGAAAGGACAAAGGCCCTCTTCTTCTCTTTTTTTTCTTATTTTTGGTGATTTGTTATTAGAACTAGAAAGCAAATGTTTAAAATTGTATTTATTCGGAATTAGTTGTTTGTATGAGCACCATAAGGTGCAACCAGTTTAGGATGGGTGCTGGACGCTGCTATGAGCAGAAACATTGGCTAGGTAGGGGTCATTTCCTAACTCAACTCTTTACTCCTTATATTAGGGGTTAAATTCAAAAAATTGGTATAAAATAGACTGTTTGTGCAAGACTTTGAATGCTTTTACAAGCTCCTGGGGATGTAAATTTATACTTTTATGTCTAAAATGCTAATTGGTTTTAATATTTGGTCCTGATGAGACTTTCTGGAAATGTATTTCTAAGAGTGGATTATTTATGCAAAACTAATTTTCTGAAAATTGCAGCAGTATGTTAACAGGTGTTAAAACTGAAAACTGAAAGTCAATTTAGACTATTTGAGCAGTAAAAGTAAGCCGAAAATTAAGTTATCTTTTGATACGGGCTAAAAGTGCAAGTCTTACTGAAACAGGATCATTTCTGCAAATCCTGAGACGTGTATAACATAAAGAAATACACTCATATTTTTAAAATCTCTCCAAGTTAATTAATAACTTGTGAGAGATTTTAGACTTTGGAGGTCAAGTCTCTAAAATTACATTATTTTAAACTTATGAGTTATTCTTTCAAATGTATATTATTTGCTACATTACTTACTTGTTGCCTAAATGCCCCTCATTTTATATATGTGTTCTTCATTATTTGCTCACTAAAGTATAACATTTTCTAATTATTATTATTTATTTATTATGTTAATAATTGCTCAACATGTTATGTGTTAATTGAGATATATATATATATATATATATATATATAGATATTCTAAACTAATTATTTTAAACACGACCTCAAATCAAAGTTGCCACTGAAGTTAACGGTATGTGATCACTAATGTCACAATGCCACCCTTTAGTGGCACACATTTTTTATACTATATGTTTCCTCTTTGTTTGTCACTTAAAATTTAACTTTTCTCAATTAAATTATAAGATATATGATAATATCGGTTAATTCACTATTATGGCTATTTATGCAGTACTATATTATCCAAGTCTATTTCTGCAAATTGTACTCATCTGCCTTGCTTTGCTAAACTTCTGAATTTGCATAGACATCCCAGGATATTGGATTTATTAAGATTTCAGCCTATTTAATTCACTTTAATTTATTTGTGCATCATGATCTAATTTACATTCTTTATTTAGTTCTTGCCCTTTTTTGTCCATTTTAAACCCAATATAGAAATTGACCGGGAACCATGTTTAGTGGAACTTAGGAGGTGCCTAACCCCTTCCTTCTAGGTTAACTTGAACACTCACCCGAATCTCTGATTAGTAGACTAACCCCGAGTTAAGATTTTAATTGAATTAGAAATTAATAGGTGACCTAATACACCCTAGAACTATATTAGGTGGCGACTCCAAAACTCCTAACTCCAAACGAGTTACCCCAAGTCGGAAACCACTTTACTTTATTAATTAAAGTGGGGTGCGACAGAATGGCGACTTCGCTGGGGATTAAATGTTCTAACCATTACGATTTTTATATTGGTTTTATTATTTCTTCTATTATTTTTTATTCAATACTAACTTTTTCTCTTTGCAGGTGTGTAGCCTTTTATATTTTTGTTACAATTTTTGATAATGTGATATTTAATATATTATTATTTGTTGCATTTCGTTCATATTCCTCCACTCCAGGAATATTGACACTTATACACACACAAACGATTACGTGGATCTCACGGTCGTTTCACTCTCAAATAACCCTTTAGGAGGAACGGTTAGAATCTAGTTGGTCCGTGGTACAGCCAACAATTCTAAACGTTCCCACCCCTTGGTTGTCCGCCTGGGGAACCACGTCCTTGTCTAGATTACCCAACTCTTAGTTACACTCTGTTTAGAAATTATGCATCATGTCATATATAGGAAAATTTTGACTTCGACTCATGTTTAAGTCTACTAGTTCACCATATTTGAATGAACCAAACGAGTTTTTGACCCTAAGGTACATTTAAATGTGTTACGTGTGCATTTATATAAAGTTGAACGTGTCTAATGTAGACTATTTGTTCTCAAAAGTGTGGATCATCCAATTATTTTTTGTTGGATGATGTCACAAGCCATGAAAATTTGGAAGATCAAAGAAAACAGACTTTAAATTGATTTTTCTATTTTTTTGTAACAAAATCAATTATTTATTTATATAAATAAAAAATGTCATAGAAATCAATTATTTATTTCTATTTACGTATGAAATTTTTTATTTCTACATTCATACAAACCAATTACTTTATAAAATTATTTTTTGGAATACGAAGGAAATTAATTTTCACACAAATTTCTTCTACTTTTAATGTAGCAAGATCAATTAGTGTTCCTATTTACCCAAAAGATGTTATTTATACAATAAAATCAATTATTTTATAAAATTATTTTTCTACAAATTTTAGGTTATGGGAACAAATGGGATGACACACGATACACGTTCAATTTTAAATATCATACTCAAACTTAGGAAGATTTAACATCCTTGGCATGTTAAAGTCCATTAGCCAACTTCGTCCAAATGACGCCTATCATGCATCTTATATGTATTGGTCTTGTTAGGCCCACCTCCGATACAAGAGAGGTCCCTTGCATTATAAGGAGTGATATATTTTGCATTTGATAATTATTACCTCGACACTAACTTATTGTTTTTGTGTTTAAGTTTTACTCCCACTCCTGAGGTTGACCTGTGCATTCTGGCCGAGCATCAGTGCCGGACGAGAACTAAGGGACCAGTTACAACTCCTCCCCCCTCACAAACTAGAAGAAGAGGAAAGCGAAACATCATGACTGAGTTGAATAACGCTGCTCTTAGTGACGATAACATTAGGAATAATGGGACACCCCGCAAACTCGCTTTGGTTGGGTATGATGAACATGCTGCTACTTTAGAGCAAAAAATTAAAGAACTTGAAGAGAAACTGACAATGGTCAGTTTACCCGTTGGAAACTCCGCCCATTCAAGGGAATCAGTCGATCCAAGTGGGTTAGAACCCTAGAAACCCAAATGATCCCTCTGTTGTTTACCAAACAACACAACCCGCTCCTTACCAAACAGCACCACCTGCTACCTACCAAAGCGCACCAACCGCCACATATCAAGCACCGCCTCCCTATCCAGCACCACCATCTACTTATCAAGCACCACCTCCTACATACCCTACTTACCCAAACACAAGCCTACCTCACACCAACACTGCATATCCACAGCCTTACAATCCCATGTTCACTGCCGAGACCAAACAACTCACTTCACCCATCAAAGACCATGAAAACTATGAATGGGCAGAGGATGAGACCGATGATGATGGGACGAAAGAGAAAGTTCGTAAGCTAGAGGCAGCCTTTAAGAAGTTTGAGTTAGGCAAAACTACTAAAGGTTTAGCTTATGAAGACTTGTGCATCTACCCTACTTTGAAATTGCCAGACTGATACAAGATACCAAAGTTTGACCTGTTCAATGGAACTGGAGACCCTATGGCACATCTGAGAACATATTGTGACAAGTTAATTGGAGCAGGAGAAGATGAGAAAGTACGAGTGAAGCTGTTCAGTCGAAGCTTGACCGGAGAGGCTTTGAGTTGGTTCTCTAAGCAGAAGCCTGGCACATGGCTCGGCTGGGAAGACATGGCAACAGATTTCGTAGAACAATTTGGGTACAACACTGAAATGGTACCAGATCGTTTCTACCTGGAAAAGTTGAAAAATAAATCCACATAGATATTTAGAGAATATGCTACGAGGTGGAGAGCAGAAGCTGCCAAGGTGCAACCCGCTATGGATGAAAGGGAAATAGTGAATATATTCATCCGCATTCAAGGGGATGTCTATTACGATAAGCTGCTGCATATGAAAAATCAAAAGTTTGCTGATGTAGTGTTGATGGGAGATGACGTAGAAGAAGGGCTGAAAAGTGGTTAGATTATTAGCCTAGCTACACTACCAGCTACTAATAAGGCCATCCAGTCTGGAAATGTGAGCCTTTCCGAAAAGAAGAAAGATGAAGTCTCTTTTGCGCAACCATTCAAGACCCTGCTTTCAATCAGTATTATCAAACACCGCCACCATTCTATCCCTACCATCACTTACCACCTGAATATTCCGTTTACAACACTCAGGCCGCTCGACCCATATTCCACACTCCAGCACCTAATCGACGACCATACCAGCAAAATACTCAACCTAACTACCGAAATGCACCATCATACCCTCCTAGACCTCGCCCTGAGGCAAATCAAAGACCCAAAAGGGACTACACTCCACTAGCCGAATCTCGCACTCAATTGTTCGAAAGATTGAAAGCTGCCGGGCTTATCGTCCCGATACCTCAAAAGATGCCAGACAACCCTTCACCTAACTTTGATTACAGTAAAAGGTGTGCATATCACTCAGGTGGACCGGGGCATGAGACGGAGAGATGTTTTGCACCAAGAGATAAGATTTAAGACCTAATAGATGAAAAGGTCATTAATTTGAAAGCGCCAAATGTGCACAAAAACCCGCTACCCAATCATGGGGATGAGAAGGTGAATATGATCGACTTCAGCAAAGAATGCAATCTGGAAGGCACAATCATTAAAGCAAAAACAGTGTTTGATGAATACAAGTTTGGCATGGGGTACACTCTGGTTTGCAAAGGAAGAGGCACTACAAGAGGTTATCATTCACTAGAGCAGTTTGTTCCAACTCTGAAACAAGCATCCATCTTTTCAAGCTGCATGAAAACTCTCAAGGGAGAAAGACTTGTCGAAGGTGTTCACGGTATAGAAGATGAGCTGACCGGTCTAAAGGAGCTATTCATGGAAGAATATGATGCAGCTCTTGAAAAGCATACTTAAGCCCTGAACATCTAGAAAGCTGAAGCTGAACAACTGAATCTACAGCACATTTCGAGCATGCCGAGAACCTTAGTGGAGCTGGAGCATTAGTTATTTTCTTAAATAAAACACGACTCCGAGTCGTTAGCTTTTGTTTTCTTTGTTGTTCAACTTTATTGCATCGTTGTTTCCTTTCGAAGACTTTTTTTCAAGTCCAATAATAAAATCATTTCCATTTCTATTTTAAACATGCATCATTTACTTTCAGCAAAATTATTTTAATTTCATTGAATCTACGACTGCGTTGTGAGGAAGCAGTCCAAGACGACGAATACAAACCAGGCTATGGTAATTTGACAAAAGACATTTGAGGAACTTCATGAAAATCTTATAGCAGACAATTGAAGCAAGAACATCAAAAAGATATTGAGAATATGACTTAAAGCGACACAGTAGAAATACATATTAGGAGCAGAATTGGACAATCCCAAATGGGTCAAAAAACATACTGGAGCAATAGACGGACAAAACAAGAAATATAAAGGCAAAGGAATTTAACAAGGAGTTTAGCAAATTATAGTTAGCCTTGAAGTAGAATCGAGAAAAATGAACAAGATCCTTTGAGATACAATCAAGAGATACTACAAATCGAGCAACATTATTGGATTTGAACTACGTAGCGACCTGATTCCCAAAAGGGGATACGTAGGCAGCCTACCCAAGGCACAGTCACATCATAAGAGAATTTTATTGGACACAAGGGTAGAATTTTTTGAGTTTCCCTCAAAAAATTCAAAGACTACATTATAACATTCTGGGGCAGAATTTTTGAGGGACCTCAAAAATTCCAAGAGAATGCAAGCAGCACACTGGGGCAGAAATTTTGAGCTTCCCTCAAAATTTCAAGATGAAAGATCTTTGAACAGCAAATGGATATAGAGGAGATTATATCCAAACAACACGTCGCAATCTATGATTCAATGAAATAAATTCATATCACTCTTTAAACATTATCTTTCTCAAAACACATGCATATCCCTTTTTGTTCTCTTTTTTTGCCCACAGCTCGACTAAGGTTTGATGCTCGAAAAGAGAGATATTACAAGGGAAACAATTATACAAGATGCAGCAGCAGAGTGCAGTACCATGCATAAGTCAACCTCCCCCAAAAAACTCACAATTTTTCTTTGATTGCAGATTTACACAGGTACCAAGTATACCTAACAACCCTTGCAAAACAACATACATTATTTTGACAAGCATAGGATCCATGTCGGTGGATATGTAGGGTCCGCGTCTGTGGACATGACATCAATTGAGAAGCATAGAATCCATGTCGGTGGATATATAAGGTCTGCGTCTGTGGACATGACATCAATTTGACAAGAATAGGATCCATGTCGGTGGATGTATAGGGTCTGCATCGGTGGACATGACAAGCATAGGATCCATGTCGGTGGATATATAGGGTCCACAGCGGTGGCCATGATATCAATTTGAGAAGTATAGAATCCATGTTGGTGGATGTATAGGGTCTGCATCGGTGGACATGACAAGCATAGAATCCATGTCGGTGGATATATAGGGTCCGCGTCTGTGGACATGACATCAATTTGACAAGAATAGGATCCATGTCGGTGGATGTATAGGGTCTGCATCGGTGGACATGACAAGCATAGAATCCATGTCGGTGGATATACAGGGTCTGCAGCGGTGGACATGACATCAATGACAACAGTGTAAGGTCCGCGTCTGTGGACACGACATCAATTTGAAGAACATAGAATCCATGTCGGTGGATATACAGGGTCCGCAACAGTGGACATAACATCAATTTGAGAAGTATAGAATCCATGTCGGTGGATGTACAGGGTCTGCATCGGTGAACATGACAAGCATAGAATCCATGTCGGTGGGTATACAGGGTCCGCAGCAGTGGACATAACATCAATTTGAGAAGTATAGAATCCATGTCGGTGGATGTATAGGGTCTGCATCGGTGGACATGACAAGCATAGAATCCATGTCGGTGGATATACAGGGTCCGCAGCAGTGGACATAACATCAATTTGAGAAGTATAGAATCCATGTCGGTGGATGTATAGGGTCTGCATCGGTGGACATGACAAGAATAGAATCCATGTCGGTGGATATACAGGGTCCGCAGCAGTGGACATAACATCAATTTGAGAAGTGTAGAATCCATGTCGGTGGATGTATAGGGTCTGCATCGGTGGACATGACAAGCACAGAATCCATGTCGGTGGATATATAGGGTCCGCAGCGGTAGACATGACCTCAATTTGAGAAGTATAGAATCCATGTCGGTGGATGTATAGGGTCCGCAGCGGTGGACATGACATCCATAGAATCTGCGTCGGTGGATATATATAAGGTCCGCGTTTCTGGACAATTCAACAATTGAAGGCATAGGGTCCGCATTTGTGGGCATAGTTCAGCAATTTGCAGCAGAGTAGGG
Source organism: Petunia axillaris subsp. axillaris (assembly GCA_029990575.1). NCBI lineage: Eukaryota > Viridiplantae > Streptophyta > Magnoliopsida > Solanales > Solanaceae > Petunia > Petunia axillaris. The sequence goes on along the minus strand of JARKNS010000001.1, from coordinate 357,915 downwards.
TCCGCGTTTGTGGGCATAGTTCATCAATTCGAAGCAGCGTAAGGTCCGCGTTTGTGGGCATAGTCAGCAATTTGAGGAAGCATATATAGTCCGCGTCGGTGGACACATTCAACCGTGAAAGCATCATAAGGTCCGCGGTTGTGGACATGACAACAATGAAAGAAGCATAAAATCCATGTCGACGGATATATAAAGTCTGCGTTTATGGACAATCCAGCAATTGAAGGTATAAGGTCCGCGTTTGTGGGCATAGCTCGGCAATTTGAAGCAAAATAAGGTCCGCAATTGTGGACAGACCGGCTATTGATCAAGCATACAATTTGCGACTGTGGATGATAGGGTCCACGTTTACGGGCAGTTCAACAATTAAAGGAACACAGGATCCGTGCCTGTGGATACAGTTCAACATTGAAAGCAACATAAGGTACGTGTTTGTGGGCGCAACCAACAATTTAAGGAAGCATATTTGGTCTGCATCGGTGAACACATTCAACAATGAAAAAATATAGGGTCCGCGTTCGTGGGCATAGTTCAGCGATCTGAAGCAGAGTAAGAATCTGCGATTGTGGATGATGGGGTCCACGTTTGTGGGCAGTTCAACACAGGATCCGTGCCTGTGGATACAATTCAACATTGAAAGCACCTTAAGTATCGAAGAGACATATGATCTGTGTCAGTGGATAGAAAGTTTGGAGTCCATGTTTGTGGACAAGATATCAATCAAACAAGCATAGGGTCCGCGTCGGTGGGCATGACATATATAGAATCCATGTCGGTGGATATATAGTGTCCGCATCGGTGGACGTGATATCATTTGAAGGAGCGTAGAATCTGCGTCGGCAGATATATAAGGTTCGCAGTGGTGAACATGACAACAATTTGCAATAGAGCAAGGTCCGCCTCGGTGGGCATACATTGAAAAGACATTTGGATGAGACATCAATCAAACAAGTATCAGACAAAACAGCCCCTCGGCTTAACAGGGAAGTTTACTTTACTTTATCTTTACATCTATTGCATTTATCATGATTTTGCTGCAGGGTACGCCCCGATTTCTCGACAAATCCCTGTGCCATACTCTCACGCTGCTCCCAAACATCACGACCAACCATGCAACCTCAAAATCTCTAACAAATACAAAGCAAAGCCTAACCCTACAAACAATGCCTTTTGCTACACCCGCAAGCTACCTATCTTGCCGAATTCCAAGCTAGAATTCCATACCCGCACCAGTGGTCTACCCAATCCTTCCTTGTCGATCGGGTGTCAGTTTCTTATTACTTCCTATTCATATCCATCTGTGTCAATCGTGCGTATTTTTTTTTCGTGCTTAATCGTGCCCGTCTGCTTGAATCGTGCGCATTCATAAAATTCTCTCCCCGAATGTTTTCAAGCTCATTCAAGGCAAGATGACCCATTTATCGAAATGAAGTGGAAACTATGTCCGTGTAAGCTCCTCTTTATGGGTGTGTCGTGCACCACATCTTCATAACTAGGATGATTATAAGCCTCTTTTCCCATGCTCGATCTATCGAGGTTATTTCATCTCCGACAATACCTTTGCTTTATTCTTGATTCACCTTGCCGAAAGGCAAAGCATACACGAATCTAAGATTTACATACTTGGATAAGTTTAGTCTTTACATCCAAAATCGTGCGTCATAAACATCTCGCACAGGCAACATGCCATTCTTGAACTACACACGGCCTGATTCTCGTGAAATCCGAGATATGTAGGCAACTCAGATACCGGGTGTTGACACCCAATTTTGTCCCGAAACATTTTAACTAGTGTCTAATTATTTTAAATAAATTCAATTTTAAAAGAAAGGGGTTAAAATCATAATGCGCAGCCTTAAATTCAGTCTATCCACGCAATTCTTCCACTTAGTGATTAAAATTTATAAAGTGAAGGCTAAAATTGTTCCTCACCCATAAATTTGGCCTATTTTTGCAACACCTATTTATATCTACTCAATACACACCCAGATCACCACCACCCATTTCATTCTCCTAATTCCCTAACCCTAATCCCAAATTACCCACGCCGCCACCCTAAAATTTCCCTCTATTATCAGCAAAACGCCAAGAATCCATCGTCACAGTGGTCCCGCGACCCTATCCCCAAACGGCGTCGTCCCTATGCCACTCTCTCCTCTTTCTTTCAGCAAATCAGGAAGAAATCGTACCCTTTTCTTTTTTTGCTGGACGAATTAGAAGCGAGTGGTACATCCTTTCAATCGCACGCGTCTATTTCAGAAAATCGATCATTTTCTACCGTCGATTCAACTAGGTAACTTTTGTTTCACCTTTTACTCAGTTTTTTCACTATTTTTAGCTTTAGAATCAAGCATATATATAGGATTTATCCCACATCGAAATGGGAGTGTTTTTTGCACTCTCAAACACCTATAAAAAAACCTTTGAACAGTGGGAAAAAGGGGGAGAAAATTTTGGGATTTTAACAGTCAGTTTTCGACTAAAAGTCCTAGCAGTTTAAGCTTTTCTTTAAGTTAAATATTTTAAGTATTTGAGGTTTAGGTGAGTCGCCCCTGCGTTCATTCAGCTTGTCGAGGTGCTCGCAGAAACTCAGATTCGAGCCTCATTTCACTGCCTCGCAAAAGGACGGTGATCCTCCATTTCTTCTTTATATGCTGCGTTTGTTTTGTATAATTAGTAGCAGTTCAATATCAGTGCTAAATACTGAAGTTAATTGCTAGTGTTAATGATCCCTGTGTAGTCAACTTGTTAGGTAACAATGTGGAGAATTTGGAAGTGAAAGTGTGAAGAGTCTTTCTTGTTTTCAGCCTGTTCAAACTAGTAAAAAAACTGCTTAATAGAATCGATCATTTCCCTAGATCAGTCCAGCCTTGTCCCTTTATATAATTTAGTTCTTTAAGTCTTGATAGGTTCACTATGTTGCTGTGTTTTAAAGAAAGTATCACTCTTTCCTAGTTCAGTTTCTTTTCTAGATGCTTTCTGCCTGCATTAGCTTGTCTGGTTCTCTTATGTGGATTGTATCCTGGTGGATTTATTGCGAAGGAGCTCTGGTGGGAAATTGTTAATGTTTCTCTTTGAGTTAGAAGGTTTCCAGCTTGAGTTCAAGGCTAGTGTGTGTGGTTTATGAGTTCAGGGTGTTCAGAGGTCCAGTTATGGGGTCTATGAGTGTATAGGTTGTATTAGAGGGTGTCTTGTTTGTCTGCAGGTAGCATAAGGTTTTTGTTTTAGTGGCTACAAGTATGAGGGTAAATGCTGAGGTCTGATAGCCCTTTTTTAGTTCTGGGAGTGTAAAATAGAGATTCTTGTTCTCTGGAAGATGAAAGGAAGCTGTTTTTGAGTAGATGCAGGCAGTGCCAGCATTAATAGAGATGATGGAGTCTGTGATGATGAGTAGAGTGGTCAGGTGTTGGTTTGGTTCTAGTTCCCTGTTGTCTAAGAATTCTTGGAGTGTTTCTGGTAGCTGTTTTGGTTCTGGTTTCTGTGAGAGGTAGCTATGATGTTTGGTATGTGTCCAGGTCGCTTAAGGAGAAGTTTAGTCTCAGTATGTGCAGCAGGTGTTGAATGCTTTTGTTTGGGAGTGTGAGGGTTGCCTTGAGTTGTTTTTAGGTTAGTGTGCAGCTGTTTGGGCAGGTCTGTGTGTGAGTGTGAGGGTGATCAGTTATGCAGGGCTATTTAGAGGGTGATTTGGAGTTTGATTCAGGTTAGAGGAGAGGTCTGTTGGCTTGCTCTAATGCTGAAGGCTCTGGTTTGGGTTTGAGGTCATTGGAATGATTAGGAGTGGTTGGTTCTGTGAGATAGAAGGAGCAGCTGAGGGTTGTTTGTGAAAGTAGGAGGTCGGATGTTTGTTTAGGTGGTTTTCCAGGTCTGAGTGATGTTGTGAGGAGAGGGGATCAGGTTGTTGAGCTTTAGCTTTTCTTTCCTAAGCTTGGTTCTGTAAAGTGCTCATTTGTTTAAAGATCATGTTTGCAATGTCTATAATTCAGTCGTTTTTTTAGGATTAAGCAATTATTGTATTCTTTAAGTCTTGGCTTAAATTCAATTGATTTTGTCTTGTAATCTAATTTGGACCTATGCAGCATAAAAGAAGGATCCCAATTTTAACAATAAAACTCTCTGATGCTCCATTTTATTATGTCTTGAAACATTTGGAATTGTATCAGCCTTTATCTAGCTACCCCCTTTAAGAGATTAAATACTTGCCTCATGAACTAGAATAAATCTTGCTTCTATTCTTGAGTTTGATAGTGTCTGACTTGCATTCTATGATGACAAGTATATACTCCTACATTCATACGCTTGTTCATTGTTAGTTTGTTTGTATAATTGATACACTTTATTACATCTATTAGTTCCAACCTTTATTCATCTTATTTTTTGCATATTGTACTGCCTGGGGTGAGTCTTGTTTGAAACTCACTTGTTGTCATTCGATTGAAACTTACTTGTGTCAGGTTTGCTCATTGGTTCTTTTAATTCAACAACTACTCTTTATTCTTTATGCTGATTTTAATTATTCTTATTAGTGTACATACTAATCCTTATCCCCTTCTATCTTTTGCATGAACACCCTTTGGGATGAGTTTTGGCTAAACTCAAATTGAGATGGCTTACGTGGGTTTGGAGTCTCCTTGGAGTTGAGTTTGAGCTCAAGCTTTCAAGAAACGAAGACCTTAGAAAATTCAAAATGCTTTGTTGAGCCGCCTATTCTAACTTAGGCTCATGGACATATAATTGTATAAAATTAATAAATTCAAGGCTCCCATGAGTTTATCAATTTCCGGGTTCTTCTTCTAAACTCATCTTCTCCCATCCTTAGAAATCCATGTCTATAGGAGTTTTCCATATTATTGATTGTTATAGAATAAATTATTTGATTATTTATGAATGAACGTTTATTCATTTATTGAGTTACTTTGCGAATATTTATTTCTTTTGAATTTCCATCTTATTTAAGAATTTCGAACCTTTTAGTTAAATAGTGCGTGCCATAAAATTTTGAAATAATAAAAGTAGTAACTTGGTTTCAAATTCCTTAAATTGCAACTTCAATTGAGATTTTCTCCATGTTAATTAATTTTCTTATCTCTTCCCAAAATGCATTTATTATTATTATTCTTATTATTATTATTACATTTGAATTCATATTTATTTTAAAGTGTAATTTATTACAACCTTAGATTTTAGCATTAATTTTAAAGCTTTGGAACTAAATTTGGTAAACTTGCATTTATAGAGCTATTTTGTGAAAACCGAAGGATTAACCGTAATTTTACGGTTTTTCGAAAGTGCTTTCAAATTGAAACCTTCTTTCGAAAGTAATTGAACCTCTTACTTAGAATCTCTGAAAATAGACCATTTTCCTTAAAATGGAGTGCTTGCACGCACTGTTTAATTAATTGGTTCCTAATTCTTTTAAATTAGGTGGCGACTCCAAAGAAAGCCCTTTGGAGTCCCATATTGTTGAATATTATACCCGAAACCTATCTTTTCTTAAAGAAAGGGTAATTTTTGGGGTTCAACAGCGTGGCGACTCCGCTGGGAATTACCTTAAGGTTCTAACCGCAAGGTTTTCACAAGATAACTCTTTATTTGTTTAATATTATTTGCAAAAAATAGCATGATTAGTTAATTTGATTATTTGCAATTGTTTGTCACTGAAAGCTTGCCACTACACTTTATTTGTGCACATATAAAACTGGCATTCCGTTCATATTCCCCCCACTCCTCGGAGCTTCTTCATGGTTACTAATACCCGCGAGGTGTATGCATATACACCCGCAACTCACAAAAAACCCTTTAAGAAAGAGTGCGCGTACCTGCGGGGTGAGCGGATAGTTTTACTACCGCGTGACCGCTTGCCACTCAAAACAGCCTTGTGTCTAGTAAAACCACTCTAGAGTTTTCATTAGGAACATGCATGCATAAGCCTTAGATTGGACCCGGTCCTTGGTACCGCCTCCATAGTTAGGAAAACCACCCTTTTTCGTTGACGGGTTTTAACACCCAACAACGGTGCATATTATGTGTTTATATGATAACGAAACCCACAGTCCAAACCAAGTTTTGCAATGAATGGGGTTTAGAACATTTTGTCATTGGCTTTGTAGGTCAAAAGATGTCAGAATTCAAGAATGTCCAAATGGTTGTTAAGGTTCCTGAGAAATTGAAAGAATGGTGGAGGAACATGAAACAAGATGACAAACGAGAGGCAGGATGGGTTGAGAAGAAGTTGGGGAACTTGATCCATCTGTTGGAGATTCCATCTGATCGCTACTTGATTCAGGCACTCTTGCCTTTCTGGAGCTATTCGAGGGCCGTTTTTCGATTTAAGGATTTTGAGCTTACACCGACCTTAGAGGAAATGGCCGACCTTACCGGGCTGCCTTTGAAAGGTCGGGAGATGATCATTCCAAGGAAACAAGGAGGGAGGCATTTCTTAGATGATTTGGGGTTATATAACAACAAGAAGTTGGGATGCTTTGCAAATGAATGGGTTTCTTTAGACTATCTTTATGAGAGGTTTGCACTTGGGGACAGCCACGCTGTCCATATTCGGGAATTTTCTTGTTCTTTGGATACCTGGAAGAAAAGGCGCTTCACCGCCTTTGTCATTTCCTTCTTTGGAACTCTGATTTTTCCGCGGGAAGAAGGGAAGATTAGCACCAGCATTGGTTCAGTGGTCCGCATTTTGTTTGAAGGGATTGATAACAAAGAAGTCACTGTGGTCCCGATGATTCTGGCAGAAATGCTTAGAGCTCTAACTAACTGCAGAAAAAAGGGCAAGAGGTATTTTGAGGGCTCAAATCTACTTCTTCAAATATAGGCCATGGAACACCTTTTTAATCAAAAACCCATGGTGGACATAGTCTTATGTGGGGGCAACCCAATCAGAAGCTATCAAGAACGGGTACTTGAAAAGTTTGTTGCACCAGTGGGCCTTAATGATTGGTTTCAATACTTAGCCGAGCTTGAAGAAGACCATATTTTGTGGAAAGTGTGGTGGCTTGCAATCAAGGAGGGCTTTTATCTTAGATCTAAGGAGAAGTATTACATCGAGCTCATCGGGTTGACGGGCCTTCATCACTATGCGCCTTTAAGAGTCCTTCGTCAGTTTGGGATAGAACAAGTCATACCCCTCACGGCATATACGAGATCCTATGAAATTGAATTTGGCAAAGAAGTAAAAGTTCCAAGGGTCGGAGAAATTTTCAAAGATTGGGATAGAATGGTGATCCAACGCGCTAGTTTTCATCCGGCAGGCCGGACTCCTGAATACTATTCCTGGATCAAAGAAGACATCGCCATCACTCCTAGTCCAGCAGGAAAAGAAGGTGTAGAAGATGTAGATCTAACCTATGGGATGAAGGTCAAGCTTAGCTCCATCACTTTCACTCCTTATGAGTGGAGCTTCATGGAAGAAGTTGTAGAGACTGTGAAACGAGCCAGGATTGATCCAAACCATGCTAGCACTTCAGCTTCAGCACTTCCTCCAGTTTGATGCAGTTTAGCAATAGCAGTTATTTAAATTTTCGAAATGTTGTACTCAGACTATGTCTTTAATTTATGTATTTACTTTCTAGCACTTTTCATTCTCCATGTAATGATGATGATGTACTAAAAGCAAGTTATTATCAATGAAAGACTATTATTATTACTATTGTCGTTGTCGCTTACTCTAAAATCGATTATTGCAAAACAGGTGTGGACTACTTTTCGTTATCATTTATTTGCGCGATTAAGCTTACCTCTAGCACAAAGAGGCACCTCACAGGGTAGGACCCGCCTGCATCTTTATTTACGCTTGATTACTTGTGTTTGCCACATATCAATTATTTGTCTACTATGCAATAGCTTGCTAAATGCTTATTTGCTATGTGCTAATCGTCTGTAATTCATTTTGCATTGTTTGCTGGGTGACTCAATTTGCTTGATATTGGTATTTGATTAACATTGTATTTGTTTGCAGGAATTAACCGCTTATTCTCTTTACTCATTTAATTATTTTATTTACTTATAATATGAAAGCATGCATATTATTATTCTAAAAATACTTTTTGAATCTTTATTTGGTCTGTCTTAATTTTACAAAATATTGTTTTAGCATCAAATTTTAAGTGTTCCATCCTTTTAATAAATAATATTTCTCCGAATTTAATAAGCATTGTTTTGTCCAGTTTTCTTTAACGAAACAAACGCCCTATTTAAACTTTTGGGGTCTTTTTAGTACGGTCTAAATTTCTCCATTTTGGAATAAGTTGATCGGTCAGTTTCATCTTTAATAAATTTTTATTAAATTCGGTATGCGTTGCTAAAGAGTTAATTATTTTGAACATCAAGATCAGGACATATGGCTCGTCAAAATGTCGTGATTGACTTGACTGGAAATGATGGATCCCACCAAGACAAGGTTAACAAGCTTGAAGCAACCGTGGCAAGTTTGGAAAAGAGACTCACTAGCCTTACTGAATTGGTTATCGCGCTCATGGATACTCGCAATCCAGTGCGTAACGTGCCAAGCCCAGGACCAAGTGCTCCTGTTGCTCCTATTTATACTGTTGCAGCTCCTACAATGCAAGTAGCTCCAGCATTTGAGTGTGATGCTCAACAGTTCCCTAATTTGCATGCATTCCTGTTGGAAAAGGAATTTGGTGGCTCCTCAAAGACGAGCAATGAGAAAAGCAACGGGAAAGGGCTTCCCAATGCTAAAGATAGCAATGGCACAATGATAGATGAGAATGCTCTACCATCTCAAGTAAGCTTAGGGGAGGCAGAAAGTGAACATGTGGATGTTTTTTACTCAGCTGATCCACCAATGTATGACGGGAAAGTAAATCCTCGTGATCACTTGAAAGCATACCTTGGCTAGGTCGCAAGGTATGGACCAAGCAATGAAACCAAGTTGATGATGTTTGCTAGGACACTTAAGGAACCAGCTTTGACATGGTTTGCAATACGAGGTCCTTGGAAATTGGACAATTGGGATAAACTAGCCCGGGACTTTGTCGCGCATTATAAATTCTCGAACCCGACTCTGACAAAGGGCAGTCCATTGAAAAGAAAATCTGCAGAGCTTCAAGTAGAGCCGGTTGCAATAATTTTTGACAAGAGAAAGTGTGAATTGGTTGAGGCACAGTCCATAGACAAAGGAAAAGCTGTCATGTCAAAACCTTTGCCAGTCATAGCAGGGGAACCTAGTGCCAATGCGCAAGTAATTGTCAATCCAAGCTCACAGTCAAACCATGCCAAAAGATCTGCTTTCGCATTCACACGGCTCCCAGAATCTTACGCACGACTATTTGAAAGGCTCAAGGAGTTCAATTTGGTACATCCTATAGAACCAAAGTCATGTCGGTCACTTAAGCCTGAGAACTTTGGAAAATTCTGCATTTACCATTCAGGAATGCATGGGCATTATATTGGGGAATGCTTTACCTTTAAGGAGAAAGTTGAAAGCTTGATTAATTCTGGCCAGGTCAAGGTTCTACCAACAAACGGCACTGACGAACCTTTTGTCGCAATCTTTCCATATGCAAAGGGAGATCGCTCAAAGAAAGGTCTTTAGGCACCTATTAAGTTCCAGAAAAGCAGTAAAGTGGCAGAAGTAGAAGTTAGTTTATTTGCATTATTAGGAAGTAACTATTGTATTTTCCTTTTGTTAGTTTTGTTAAAAGAAAAGAAAAGAAAGAATATCAAATTATGAATGTTTGAATTTATTCCTATGTAAGCAAACTACTGTAACCGGCTTCCCAAGGCGGGAAGCGTAGGCAACTCATATCGAGTTTCGGTTACACCATCATTTGGAAAATCTCTTCTATGTAAGCAGAACTACGCACGGTCTGATTCCCAAGGAGGGATACGTAGGCTCCTCCATCGGGCTCGACCCTTTAGTATTTAAATTTTAATTTTCCCAAAGATAGAAACTGGGGCAAATTTTGCAAAGCAAGTAGAAGATGCGAGAGATTGCAACCGGGGTAGCTTTTGATAAGCAGTTTGAAGTTTTGAAAGTCATAACTGGGGCAATTTTTGCAAAACAAGTTGAAATGTTGAAGTCATAACTGGGCAATTTCGCAAAGCAAGTTGTGATGTTGAAGTTATAACTGGGGCAAAATTGTGCAAAGGAAAATTGAAGACATTGATGTTGATTTCATAGTTATCAGAAGCGGGTTTTCTATGAATTGGTACAGATTGTTGTGCGACAAACGAGAATCGATAGTCGAGCAAAGCATTGATGTTCAAAATAAGCCGACCATTTTAGCAATTTGTGTCAAAATGGTCTAGCACGCATACTAATTTAGTAAAAACTTTCAAAGTTGTTTTTCTCAAGTTTCGAACTCTTAAATATTTTACTCATGTGTTGAGTCGAGATTTTGGTCCCATCCATTCGGCCTAATGGCTTATTTTACATTTGAAATTTTATGCATGCATTATCATTTTACGTATTAACTTGCTTTTGCTCAATGTGTAGAATTCATTTGTTAAAGGTGGGGTAGCATTGAACACTGAAATGGCTGAAAATCTGCATCAATGACAAAACAACATGGCAAAGCAGCTTCAGGCAACCAGTTATGGTATGGGTATCTTGCAAGCACAGAATGATGATGTTGAAGAGCATGTGGTCCAAAGGAATAGGATTGTCAACTTTGTCAACACTAGCAAACCTTTGCCAAATACAAGCTTTACCTCCAATCCGCCTTACTTAACAATGCCTAATTACCCAATGCCTATACATACTATATATCCACAAATCCCACAAGAATATCTTACCAATCCAAATGCTTGGCCAGCAGCAACTTTATACCAACCACCATTTATCAATATGCCTGCTGTGGGGAGTCAATCAAATCAATTGATAGTGCGTTCACCAGAATTGACTGAGAAGGAAGTTGAGACAACTTATCCTCATAATATGGATGAACAGATTTTGAGAAAGATCATGCAAAAAGAATTGCGTTCTAGGAATATTCAGAGCTTCTGCTATGAAGACTTATGCATTCACCCGGACATTGAGCTTCCAAGTGGGTACAAGATACCAAAATTTAACACTTTCAATGGAAAAGGGGACCCCTATGCACATCTGAAAGATTATTGCAGCAGATTAATTGGAATTGGCAAGGATGAAGCTTTGCGTATGAGATTGTTTATTCACAGTTTATCAGGAATGGCACTTGCATGGTATACTTAGCAAGATTTTACCAAATGGCACACATGGGAAGACATGGCTCGAGACTTTGTGGAACAATACAAATTCAACATAGTAAGAGATCCTTATCTAATTGATATGCGTAAAATCAAGAAGATACCGCATGAATCTGTTGCAGAATTTACTGTGAGATGGAGGCTAGAGGCTTCTAAGATGCCTCCTCCATTGCCTGAAGATGAGTTGATAGAAACTTTCATTGACCTTCAAGAGGGCATATTTTATGAAAGGCTACTTTCTGCCAATTTAAAGGATTTTCCCAGTTTAATCCGGTATGCAAAGATTTTGGAAGAAAAGTTTCAAACCAGAAGGTTGATTGACTATGACACTACAGTGCCAGTTTTCAATTGTTCTGATGCACCTGAAAATATTCAAGACTCCCAGCCTTCGCAAGTGCACTACAATCATGATATGCAGAATTCAAGTCGCAAGCATCAATCTTATCAGGCACCATCTGGTCATCAAAGCACGAAAAGGCTAAGACCTCGTACTTTCACTCCTCTACATGAATCATTGTCAGCCATATTTGAGAGATTGAAAGCAGAAGGACTATTGCAAGCAAGGAAGGGATGGATCCCAGAAAATCCACCTCAAGTATTCAATTTATCAAAGAGGTGCGCATATCACTCAAATATTCAAGGCTATGACACAGAAGAATGCTTGGCACTTAAGCACAAAATCCAGAATATGATTGAAAATGGAAAGATAAGTGTGAAGCAAGGGCAAACAAGCAATTATGATCCTCCAACAGCAAATGCAATTATCATCAGAGGTGATTCATCAAAATTGGCACCAGGGCATTTGAAAAGGAAGCATGAAGCTTAACAAGAAGATCAAATGACAACACTTTGCTTGTTGAAATGGCATTATTGCCCGACTATCTTATGTTTTCCTACTCTTTTGAAGTTTTATGTAATGAACTATCTTGTACCCTTTATTGGGTTTTTAAATCCCGAAAGCAATAAAAATCCATTTTTCCAAATAAGCCAAGCCAGATCAATCTTAGATGATATCTTTTGTGCAAAAGAAGAATTTCAAGGGCATCAGACTCTCGCAGCAGCAATACATCTGATTTCCATACAAGAAGATGCAGATTTAAAGCCGCATTAGGTGTTCAATCAAGCCAGCCACTATTTGTTCAAAAACTAACAGCTTTTTCTTTGAAAACAGGGGCAAATTCGTTTTGGTGCTACTGCAAAGTTCAGCATAAAGAGAGAAGGAGCAAAACAAAATGTTGAGGCTTTTGGGCCCATCTTTCCGAACTCACGATTTTTCTTTGGATGCAGGAATTCCAAAAGCAGTAGAATAAGAAGAACTAGCAAAATTGAACATCGGTTTCAATATGAACTGAAGGCAGCATTCAACGTTGTGCAGCATTATCAATACAAGCAACTCGACCTAGCTTTGCTTATTTGTTTTACATTATCTTACCTTAATTAATCCAATTTGCAACTTTATTTTGTAGGGTACTATTAAATGTAGGTTCGTTCGCCTTATAAATGAATGTTTTAGGCTCGTCCGCCTTATAATTGAACGTTTTAGGCTCGTTCGCCTTATAAATGGACGTCTTAGGCTTATTCGCCTTATAATTGAACGTTTTGGGCTCATTCGCCTTATAATTGAATGTTTTAGACCTGTTTGCCTTATAAATTAATGATCCGGGTCCATCCACCTATAAATCGGATATGCAGATTTACTTCAAGTTGCTTTGGAACATTTGACGCTTCAAGACTGGACGTTTCATTTGCTTTGTCAAGTGATTGGAGTACAATTCAAGATTAAATCGCAAACTGCCACTAGATCATTAAAGCGTTACGCTTTATCATTGTTTATTGCCGAAAGACGGCATTTGTATATCCTATAATTCTTGCAAGTCGCTAAAATATCAGTTTCATTTCTATCCCAGTACGAGAACACTTACTAAAATTTCATTTGATGATTTGCAGATATTGCTAAGTTTGAAGAAGTACCCACTTTAATGAGCTTTGTGTTTTGCTTTATCTTACGCTCTTTAGGCTCGTTCGCCTTATAAATGAACGTTTTAGGCTCGTTCGCCTTATAAATAAACGTTTTAGGCTCGTTCGCCTTAGAAATGAACGTTTTGGGCCTGTTAACCTTATAAATGAACAATTCGGGTTAACCCACCCGTAAATGGGATATGCAGGTTTTCAAGTTGTGCTAGGACGTTGGATGCTTCGGGACCCGACGCCTCATTTCTTTATCAGTTGAATGGAGCACATTCCGAGATTGCATTGTAGACTACCTCTTCACGATCTAAAGCATTATGCTTTATGATGGTTTATTGCCGAAAGGCGGCATTTTTTATTTCTTATATTCCTTGCAAATTGTTAAGCCTATCCGTTTCATTTCTATTTCGCTTATGGGAACGTTTACTAAAATTTCATTTTGTGATTTGCAGATATTCCTAAGTCTAAAGAAGTATCTGCTTTAATGAATTTTGCCTCTTTTACTTGCCTAATGGTTTAGGCTCGTTCGCCTTTTAATTGAACGTTTTAGGCTTGTTCGCCTTATAATTGGACGTTCTAGGCTCGTTCGCCTTATAATTGAACGTTTTAGGCTCGTTTGCCTTATAAATAAACATTGTGTTACCTGCGTAGGGTATAGACTAGCCAAGTCAACTTGAGGCATTATGTCTCGTTAGTCGACTTATTTTGTAACAACCTTATATTCTGCAATTCATACTCACTTTACTTATTGTTTTACTTTACTATTTCAGAATAATGATCGGCCTAGAGGTTCCCCGGGTGGAGCGCCTCGTCAGTTGATCGAAAGAAGAATTTATTGATGATATCACAACGCATTTACAGTTTTATGTTATTCTTTATTTCCAATTATCAAAGTCTTATAAGCAGTTGCTCACTTACCGTTTGTCAAGTTTATTACAGGATTTTAGCAGCACCGCAGCAGCATTTGGAGCATAACGTGGAACTTTTTCTTAGCAGTGAACTGGGGCAATCGTTGATATGAGCTAGACTCGTCAACGAGGATCTGAAGAATCGCACTCGAACAAGCAAGTCTTACCTAATCTTTCATTCCAGATTAGGGGTCAGTCAGATTCTTTCCTATTCGTGCGTCCTTTTCTGTCGATCGTGCGAGTCTTCGTATCTAAATGTCGTTGAACTACATATGGCCTGATTCTCTTTCAGCCCGAGATATGTAGGCAACTCAGAGACGGGAGTTCGGCCATAAGCCTTGCCTTTTGGTTCTTGGAATCAAAAGTCTTTGGCTTTATCGTGACAAAATTGGCTTTTTTGTCAACTTCTTTACCCTGAAAACTCTTTCATCCTTTTCGGGTAAAGAGGGGCAGCTGTTGACACCCAATTTTGTCCCGAAATATTTTAACTAGTATCTAATTATTTTAAATAAATTCAATTTTAAAAGAAAGGGGTTAAAATCATAATGCGCAGCCTTAAATTCAGTCTATCCACGCAATTCTTCCACTTAGTGATTAAAATTTATAAAGTGAAGGCTAAAATTGTTCCTCACCCATAAATTTGGCCTATGTTTGCAAGACCTATTTATATCTACTCAATACACACCCAGATCACCACAACCCATTTCATTCTCCTAATTCCCTAACCCTAATCCCAAATTACCCACGCCGCCACCCTAAAATTTCCCTCTATTATCAGCAAAACGCCAAGAATCCATCGTCACAGTGGTCCCGCGACCCTATCCCCAAACGGCGTCGTCCCTATGCCACTCTCTCCTCTTTCTTTCAGCAAATCAGGAAGAAATCATACCCTTTTCTTTTTTTGCTGGACAAATTAGAAGCGAGTGGTACATCCTTTCAATCGCACGCATCTATTTCAAAAAATCGATCATTTTCTACCGTCGATTCAACTAGGTAACTTTTGTTTCACCTTTTACTCAGTTTTTTCACTATTTTTAGCTTTAGAATCAAGCATATATATAGGATTTATCCCACATCAAAATGGGAGTGTTTTTTGCACTCTCAAACACCTATAAAAAAAACCTTTGAACAGTGGGAAAAAGGGGGAGAAAATTTTGAGATTTTAACAGTCAGATTTCGACTAAAAGTCCTAGCAGTTTAAGCTTTTCTTTAAGTTAAATATTTTAAGTATTTGAGGTTTAGGTGAGTCGCCCCTGCGTTCATTCAGCTTGTCGAGGTGCTCGCAGAAACTCAGATTCGAGCCTCATTTCACTGCCTCGCAAAAGGTCAGTGATCCTCCATTTCTTCTTTATATGCTGCGTTTGTTTTGTATAATTAGTAGCAGTTCAATATCAGTGCTAAATACTGAAGTTAATTGCTAGTGTTAATGATCCCTGTGTAGTCAACTTGTTAGGTAACAATGTGGAGAATTTGGAAGTGAAAGTGTGAAGAGTCTTTCTTGTTTTCAGCCTGTTCAAACTAGTAAAAAAACTGCTTAATAGAATCGATCATTTCCCTAGATCAGTCCAGCCTTGCCCCTTTATATAATTTAGTTCTTTAAGTCTTGATAGGTTCACTATGTTGCTGTCTTTTAAAGAAAGTATCACTCTTTCCTAGTTCAGTTTCTTTTCTAGATGCTTTCTGCCTGCATTAGCTTGTCTGGTTCTCTTATGTGGATTGTATCCTGGTGGATTTATTGCGAAGGAGCTCTGGTGGGAAATTGTTAATGTTTCTCTTTGAGTTAGAAGGTTTCCAGCTTGAGTTCAAGGCTAGTGTGTGTGGTTTATGAGTCCAGGGTGTTCAGAGGTCCAGTTATGGGGTCTATGTGTCTTGTTGGTCTGCAGGTAGCATAAGGTTTTTGTTTTAGTGGCTGCAAATATGAGGGTAAATGCTGAGGTCTGATAGACCTTTTTTAGTTCTGGGAGTGTAAACTAGAGATTCTTGTTCTCTGGAAGATGAAAGGAAGCTGTTTTTGAGTAGATGCAGGCAGTGCCAGCATTAATAGAGATGCTGGAGTCTGTGATGATGAGTAGAGTGGTCAGGTGTTGGTTTGGTTCTAGTTCCCTGTTGTCTAAGAATTCTTGGAGTGTTTCTGGTAGCTGTTTTGGTTCTGGTTTCTGTGAGAGGTAGCTGTGATGTTTGGTATGTGTCCAGGTCGCTTAAGGAGAAGTTTAGTCTCAGTATGTGCAGCAGGTGTTGAATGCTTTTGTTTGGGAGTGTGAGGGTTGCCTTGAGTTGTTTTTAGGTTAGTGTGCAGCTGTTTGGGCAGGTCTGTGTGTGAGTGTGAGGGTGATCAGTTATGCAGGGCTGTTTAGAGGGTGATTTGGAGTTTGATTCAGGTTAGAGAAGAGGTCTGTTGGCTTGCTCTAATGCTGAAGACTCTGATTTGGGTTTGAGGTCATTGGAATGATTAGGAGTGGTTGGTTCTGTGAGATAGAAGGAGCAGCTGAGGGTTGTTTGTGAAAGGAGGAGGTCGGATGTTTGTTTAGGTGGTTTTCCAGGTCTGAGTGATGTTGTGAGGAGAGGGGATCAGGTTGTTGAGCTTTAGCTTTTCTTTCCTGAGCTTGGTTCTGTAAAGTGCTCATTTGTTTAAAGATCATGTTTGTAATGTCTATAATTCAATCGTTTTTTTAGGATTAAGCAATTATTGTATTCTTTAAGTCTTGGCTTAAATTCAATTGATTTTGTCTTGTAATCTAATTTGGACCTATGCAGCATAAAAGAAGGATCCCAATTTTAACAATAAAACTCTCTAATGCTCCATTTTATTATGTCTTGAAACATTTGGAATTGTATCAGCCTTTATCTAGCTACCCCCTTTAAGAGATTCAATACTTGCCTCATGAACTAGAATAAATCTTGCTTCTATTCTTGAGTTTGATAGTGTCTGACTTGCATTCTATGATGACAAGTATATACTCCTACATTCATACGCTTGTTCATTGTTAGTTTGTTTGTATAATTGATACACTTTATTACATCTATTAGTTCCAACCTTTATTCATCTTATTTTTTGCATATTGTACTGCCTGGGGTGAGTCTTGTTTGAAACTCACTTGTTATCATTCGATTGAAACTTACTTGTGTCAGGTTTGCTCATTGGTTCATTTAATTCAACAACTACTCTTTATTCTTTATGCTGATTTTAATTATTCTTATTAGTGTACATACTAATCCTTATCCCCTTCTATCTTTTGCATGAACACCCTTTGGGATGAGTTTTGGCTAAACTCAAATTGAGATGGCTTACGTGGGTTTGGAGTCTCCTTGGGGTCGAGTTTGAGCTCAAGCTTTCAAGAAAGGAAGACCTTAGAAAATTCAAAATGCTTTGTTGAGCCGCATATTCTAACTTAGGCTCATGGGCATATAATTGTATATAATTAAATAAATTCAAGGCTCCCATGAGTTTATCAATTTCCGGGTTCTTCTTCTAAACTCCTCTTCTCCCATCCTTAGAAATCCATGTCTATAGGAGTTTACCATATTATTGATTGTTATAGAATAAATTATTTGATTATTTATGAATGAACGTTTATTCATTTATTGAGTTACTTTGCGAATATTTATTTCTTTTGAATTTCCATCTTATTTAGGAATTTCGAACCTTTTAGTTAAATAGTGCGTGCCATAAAATTTTGAAATAATAAAAGTAGTAACTTGGTTTCAAATTCCTTAAATTGCAACTTCAATTGAGATTTTCTCCATGTTAATTAATTTTCTTATCTCTTCCCAAAATGCATTTATTATTATTATTCTTATTATTATTACATTTAAATTCATATTTATTTTAAAGTGTAATTTATTACAACCTTAGATTTTAGCATTAATTTTAAAGCTTTGGAACTAAATTTTGTAAACTTGCATTTATAGAGCTATTTTGTGAAAACCGAAGGATTAACCGTAATTTTACGGATTTTCGAAAGTGCTTTCAAATTGAAACCTTCTTTCGAAAGTAATTGAACCTCTTACTTAGAATCTCTGAAAATAGACCATTTTCCTTAAAACGGAGTGCTTGCACGCACTGTTTAATTAATTGGTTCCTAATTCTCCTAAATTAGGTGGCGACTCCAAAGAAATCCCTTTGGAGTCCCATATTGTTGAATATTATACCCGAAACCTATCTTTTCTTAAAGAAAGGGTAATTTTTGGGGTTCAACACAGGGGTTCGGCAAAAAAAAAAAACACCCAAAAACTCCCATCATTCTTGCCTATCGTTCGTGACAAAATTAGTTATTCCGTCAACTATCTTTGCCCGAAGAGTCTTTCATCATCTCTGGGCAAAGAGGGGCAGCTGTTGACACCCAATTTTGTCCCTCCGTTCTCACAATTTGGCTATATTTAATTAAAATCGATAATAGTAATTTCCAAACAAAACTTCATTAGACAACATGCATTTATGTGTGTAATATTATTATTAATCCCCTATCTATATAATATTTATTTAATTGTGACTATATTACGCAATTACATGCATTTAGATTATTTTTCAAACTACGTGTGCTATTTGTGTAATTTAATGCATTAAGATATTATTTAATAATTATTTGTGGCCATTTATATCTAATTAGTATTATTTGTGGTCATCTATATTTATTTATAATTAAGTACATTTATTTATAATTATTTACAAAATTTTCTATTTTTATACTAATTATTTATATTTATAAGAATTTTAAATAAATACTAGCCAATTTGTTATTTTACAATTCCATTTCTATTACATCTAGTCTCCGTCATCGCCCTTTGTCCACGTGTACGCCACCCAAGCTCCACCTAAGCCTACAACACAATTATACTACGCGTACAACTCACTCCAGCATTTGGTACAACCCCCCAAAGCATCCTTATCCTTCATACACATCAGCCAATATATTGTACATATATACATGCGCCTGACGTGGCACAATCCTAGCCCTTCATATCCTCAATCCGACGGCCCAAAATAATTCCCCTACTTACAACTATACACCCACCCCTTACCACTTAAAACCCTAAATCATAATTCCCTTTCCCTTTTCCTGAAACCCGCCGTCACCCATAAACTCATCTCTCCCCCTTCTCTTCTAAAGACCGTCCGGATTCAGCCGTGATTCCACTGCGTCTCCTCCGCCATCAACGTCGTGACCTTCTCCCTCTTCCTATCTCTGATTACACGGGAAAAAATCTCTCTTTCTTTTGCCTCGTGAATCCGAAATAGGAACAAGGAATCGGGCACGAATCCCTCCAAATCCGGCACCTACAAACTGAAATTGGAACAGATTTTACACGCACAAGGCAAGTAGTAAGTGATTCGAACACGAATCGTTGAAAATGAACAGAAACCGATCGGGTTAGGCATGACCCGACCCATCATCCCAAACGGGTAACACATTTCTTTTTATTCATTTTCTTTTATTATTCTTATATGCTGAATCATGGAACAATATTGGGCCTATTCTTATGCTTAACGTGTGCACTTTGTTTGGATTCAGTCGCGTCGATTATTCATAGATTAGTTTATCACTTTAGTAACTTTATGATTAATCGTCACTGAATTGCTTGGACTGTTCGAATTAGTTAAGCGTTGGTACTCAAAGTCATGCCTTATGATTAACCTTTGAATGGAAAACCGAACTAGTAAATGACTATCGGTTTGAATCTTGAGATGTCTGACTATTTGAATTCACATTTGAAAGCTTTGATTAAAACTGTATGTATTCGAGTTATGAAGTTGTTATGTGCTACTGATCTTTGTTTGAGCTTCGAAATGCTAATAGCATAAGGAAAGCCTCGTTAATGTTACACCTCCCCTATGCAAATCTGTGTATATTCTGATTATCTGAAGACAATAGCAGTCCAGTTTGTTACGTTTTTCCTTTTATAGAAATGCGAATCCCTTGAATTACTCCTTTTGTAATTGACCAAAATTTTCTCTTTACATGTGATTTGAAAGGCAAAGCATCTCTCTTTTCCTTTTTATATGAAAACAGAATTCCATTTACCTTTTATAAGAGAGATTTTGAATGATTCTCTTAAAAAGTGTAGTTCTTCCTTGAGCTATAAATACCAGTCCCCTTCTCCCTTTATGGGGCAGACAACACACACTGATATGTCCTGGAAAACCGATCTGCACACACTATAAAGCAGCATAGTAATGCACTACTCTTTTCCTCTCCTCACAGACACTCTATACACCTTCAGACACTTTTTACACGCTGAATACACTTACAGAACATTACACTGTTCCCTTCTCCTCATTCCCTGCATTTTAGATACACTGAAAACATACATACACATCTGAGACATCCAAGAATACACACCTTTGGAGGCTGAATACATAGAGCAGACTACCTCTACTACATTCTCTTCTCTCTAAGGCAGACTAGTTCTTAAGTTCTCTTCTGGAAATTAGTTTTTAGCCGGTTGAAAACCAAGGCAAAGTATGGTTTCTCTGTTGGTTTCTTGACTGTTAAGCACTTATTATATGGTTTGGTCGCACTTGCTCTAAGGTATGACTCTTTAGTAGGCCAGAAAGCTAGTTATGTTTGCTTGGTTCTTGTATGCAGTAAGTTTGATGGCCATGCCTCTATACTGTGCATGTAAATGGTTGATTGGCATACTATTTGGCCATCTACTTGGCCCTCTAACCCTTTCCGCAGGTTGTTTTCCTCATCACCAAAGGATAGCCATGAGGGCTATACCCGTAATAAGTTTTGATTGCAGGTTGCTTGGCAAAGAACGTGTGTTTTGTTCAAGAAAGAACTTTGAAAGGACAAAGGCCCTCTTCTTCTCTTTTTTTCTTATTTTTGGTGATTTGTTATTACAACTAGAAAGCAAATGTTTAAAATTATATTTATTCGGAATTACTTGTTTGTATGAGCACCATAAGGTGCAACCAGTTTAGGATGGGTGCTGGACGCTGCTATGAGCAGAAACATTGGCTAGGTAGGGGCCATTCCTAACTCAACTCTTTACTCCTTATATTAGGGGCTAAATTCAAAAAACTGGTATAAAATAGACTGTTTGTGCAAGACTTTGAATGCTTTTACAAGCTCCTGGGGATGTAAATTTATACTTTTATGTCTAAAATGCTAATTGGTTTTAATATTTGGTCCTAATGAGACTTTCTGGAAATGTTTTTCTAAGAGTGGATTATTTATGCAAAACTAATTTTCTGAAAATTGCAGCAGTATGTTAACAGGTGTTAAAACTGAAAACTGAAAGTCAATTTAGACTATTTGAGCAGTAAAAGTAAGCCGAAAATTAAGTTATCTTTTGATACGGGCTAAAAGTGCAAGTCTTACTGCAACAGAATCATTTCTGCAAATTCTGAGACGTGTATAACATAAAGAAATACACTCATATTTTTAAAATCTCTCCAAGTTAATTAATAACTTGTGAGAGATTTTAGACTTTGGAGGTCAAGTCTCTAAAATTACATTATTTTAAACTTATGAGTTATTCTTTCAAATGTATATTATTTGCTACATTACTTACTTGTTGCCTAAATGCCCCTCATTTTATATATGTGTTCTTCATTATTTGCTCACTAAAGTATAACATTTTCTAATTATTATTATTTATTTATTATGTTAATAATTGCTCAACATGTTATGTGTTAATTGAGATATGTCTTTATGTGTGCATATATATATATATATATATATATATATATATATATATATATATATATATATATATATATATATATAAACTAATTATTTTAAACACGACCTCAAATCAAAGTTGCCACTGAAGTTAACGGTATGTGATCACTAATGTCACAATGCCACCCTTTAGTGGCACACACACACACACACACACACATATATATATATATATATATATATATATATATATATATATATATATATATATATATATATATATATATATATATATATATATATATAAACTAATTATTTTAAACACGACCTCAAATCAAAGTTGCCACTGAAGTTAACGGTATGTGATCACTAATGTCACAATGCCACCCTTTAGTGGCACACATTTTTTATACTATATGTTTCCTCTTTGTTTGTCACTTAAAATTTAACTTTTCTCAATTAAATTATAAGATATATGATAATATCGGTTAATTCACTATTATGGCTATTTATGCAGTACTATATTATCCAAGTCTATTTCTGCAAATTGTACTCATCTGCCTTGGTTTGCTAAACTTCTGAATTTGCATAGACATCCCAGGATATTGGATTTATTAAGATTTCAGCCTATTTAATTCACTTTAATTTATTTGTGCATCATGATCTAATTTACATTCTTTTTTTAGTTCTTGCCCTTTTTTGTCCATTTTAAACCCAATATAGAAATTGACCGGGAACCACGTTTAGTGGAACTTAGGAGGTGCCTAACCCCTTCCTTCTAGGTTAACTTGAACACTCACCCGAATCTCTGATTAGTAGACTAACCCCGAGTTAAGATTTTAATTGAATTAGAAATTAATAGGTGACCTAATACACCCTAGAACTATATTAGGTGGCGACTCCAAAACTCCTAACTCCAAACGAGTTACCCCAAGTCGGAAACCACTTTACTTTATTAATTAAAGTGGGGTGCGACAGAATGGCGACTCCGCTGGGGATTAAATGTTCTAACCATTATGATTTTTATATTGGTTTTATTATTTCTTCTATTATTTTTTATTCAATACTAACTTTTTCTCTTTGCAGGTGTGTAGCCTTTTATATTTTTGTTACAATTTTTGATAATGTGATATTTAATATATTATTATTTGTTGCATTTCGTTCATATTCCTCCACTCCAGGAATATTGACACTTATACAAACACAAACGATTACGTGGATCTCACGATCGTTTCACTCTCAAATAACCCTTTAGGAGGAACGGTTAGAATCTAGTTGGTCCGTGGTACATCCAACAATTCTAAACGTTCCCACCCCTTGGTTGTCCGCCTGGGGGAGCCACGTCCTTGTCTAGATTACCCAACTCTTAGTTACACTCTGTTTAGAAATTATGCATCATGTTATATATAGGAAAATTTTGACTTCGACTCATGTTTAAGTCTACTAGTTCACCAAATTTGAATGAACCAAACGAGTTTTCGACCCTAAGGTACATTTAAATGTGTTACGTGTGCATTTATATAAAGTTGAACGTGTCTAATGTAGACTATTTGTGCTCAAAAGTGTGGATCATCCAATTTTTTTTTGTTGGATGATGTCACAAGCCATGAAAATTTGGAAGATCAAAGAAAACAGACTTTAAATTGATTTTTCTATTTTTTTTTGTAACAAAATCAATTATTTATTTATATAAATAAAAAATGTCATAGAAATCAATTATTTATTTCTATTTACGTATGAAATTTTTTATTTCTACATTCATACAGACCATTTACTTTATAAAATTATTTTTTGGAATACGAAGGAAATTAATTTTCACACAAATTTCTTCTACTTTTAATGTAGCAAGATCAATTAGTGTTCCTATTTACCCAAAAGATGTTATTTATACAATAAAATCAATTATTTTATAAAAGTATTTTTCTACAAATTTTAGGTTATGAGAACAAATGGGATGACACACGATACACGTTCAATTTTAAATACCATACTCAAACATAGGAAGATTTAACATCCTTGGCATGTTAAAGTC
Source organism: Petunia axillaris subsp. axillaris (assembly GCA_029990575.1). Classification (NCBI taxonomy): domain Eukaryota; kingdom Viridiplantae; phylum Streptophyta; class Magnoliopsida; order Solanales; family Solanaceae; genus Petunia; species Petunia axillaris. Next base: position 334,186 of record JARKNS010000001.1, on the reverse strand, counting down.
CATTAGCCAACTTCGTCCAAATGACGCCTATCATGCATCTTATATGTATTGGTCTTGTTAGGCCCACCTCCGATACAAGAGAGGTCCCTTGCATTATAAGGAGTGATATATTTTGCATTTGATAATTATTACCTCGACACTAACTTATTGTTTTAGCGTTTAAGTTTTACTCCCACTCCTGAGGTTGACCTGTGCATTCTGGCCGAGCATCAGTACCGGACGAGAACTAAGGGACCAGTTACAACTCCTCCCCCGTCACAAACTAGAAGAAGAGGAAAGCGAAACATCATGACTGAGTTGAATAACGCTGCTCTTAGTGACGATAACATTAGGAATAATGGGACACCCCGCAAACTCGCTTTGGTTGGGTATGATGAACATGTTGCTACTTTAGAGCAAAAAATTAAAGAACTTGAAGAGAAACTGACAATGGTCTGTTTACCCGTTGGAAACTCCGCCCATTCAAGGGAATCAGTCGATCCAAGTGGATCAGCCCGCCCTAATGGAAAGGACCCTACAAACCCAACTGATCCCTCTGTTGTTTACCAAACAACACAACCAGCTCCTTACCAAACAGCACCACCTGCTACCTACCAAAGCGCACCAACCGCCACATATCAAGCACCGCCTCCCTATCCAGCACCACCATCTACTTATCAAGCACCACCTCCTACATACCCTACTTACCCAAACACAAGCCTACCTCACACCAACACTGCATATCCACAGCCTTACAATCCCATGTTCACTGCCGAGACCTAACAACTCACTTCACCCATCAAAGACCATGACAACTATGAATGGGCAGAGGATGAGACCAATGATGATGGGACGAAAGAGAAAGTTCGTAAGCTAGAGGCAGCCTTTAAGAAGTTTGAGTTAGGCAAAACTACTAAAGGTTTAGCTTATGAAGACTTGTGCATCTATCCTACTTTGAAATTGCCAGACGGATACAAGATACCAAAGTTTGACCTGTTCAATGGAACTGGAGACCCTATGGCACATCTGAGAACATGTTGTGACAAGTTAATTGGAGCAGGGGAAGATGAGAAAGTACGAGTGAAGCTGTTCAGTCGAAGCTTGACCGGAGAGGCTTTGAGTTGGTTCTCTAAGCAGAAGCCTGGCATATGGCTCGGCTGGGAAGACATGGCAGCAGATTTTGTAGAACAATTTGGGTACAACACTGAAATAGTACCAGATCGTTTCTACCTGGAAAAGTTGAAAAAGAAATCCACATAGACATTTAGAGAATATGCTACGAGGTGGAGAGCAGAAGCTGCCAAGGTGCAACCCGCTATGGATGAAAGGGAAATAGTGAATATATTCATCCGCATTCAAGGGGATGTCTATTACGATAAGCTGCTGCATATGAAAAATCAAAAGTTTGTTGATGTAGTGTTGATGGGAGATGACGTAGAAGAAGGGCTGAAAAGTGGAAAGATTATTAGCCTAGCTGCACTACAAGCTACTAATAAGGCCATCCAGTCTGGAAATGTGAGCCTTTCCGAAAAGAAGAAAGATGAAGTCTCTTTTGCGCAACCATTCAAGACCCTGCTTTCAATCACTATTATCAAACACCGCCACCATTCTATCCCTACCATCACTTACCACCTGAATATTCCGTTTACAACACTCAGGCCGCTCAACCCATATTCCACACTCCAGCACCTAATCGACGACCATACCAGCAAAATACTCAACCTAACTACCGAAATGCACCATCATACCCTCCTAGACCTCGCCCTGAGGAAAATCAAAGACCCAAAAGGGACTACACTCCACTAACCGAATCTCGCACTCAATTGTTCGAAAGATTGAAAGCTGCCGGGCTTATCGTCCCGATACCTCAAAAGATGCCAGACAACCCTTCACCTAACTTTGATTACAGTAAAAGGTGTGCATATCACTCAGGTGGACTGGGGCATGAGACGGAGAGATGTTTTGCACCAAGAGATAAGATTTAAGACCTAATAGATGAAAAGGTCATTAATTTGAAAGCGCCAAATGTGCACAAAAACCCGCTACCCAATCATGGGGATGAGAAGGTGAATATGATTGACTTCAGCAAAGAATGCAATATGGTAGGCACAATCATTAAAGCAAAAACAGTGTTTGATGAATACAAGTTTGGCATGGGGTACACTCTGGTTTGCAAAGGAAGAGGCACTACAAGAGGTTATCATTCACTAGAGCAGTTTGTTCCAACTCTGAAACAAGCATCCATCTTTTCAAGCTGCATGAAAACTCTCAAGGGAGAAAGACTTGTCGAAGGTGTTCACGGTATAGAAGATGAGCTGACCGGTCTAAAGGAGCTATTCATGGAAGAATATGATGCAGCTCTTGAAAAGCATACTTAAGCCCTGAACATCTAGAAAGCTGAAGCTGAACAACTGAATCTACAGCACATTTCGAGCATGCCGAGAACCTTAGTGGAGCTGGGGCATTAGTTATTTTCTTAAATAAAACACGACTCCGAGTCGTTAGCTTTTGTTTTCTTTGTTGTTCAACTTTATTGCATCGTTGTTTCCTTTCGAAGACTTTTTTTCAAGTCCAATAATAAAATCATTTCCATTTCTATTTTAAACATGCATCATTTACTTTCAGCAAAATTATTTTAATTTCATTGAATCTACGACTGCGTTGTGAGGAAGCAGTCCAAGACGACGAATACAAACCAGGCTATGGTAATTTGACAAAAGACATTTGAGGAACTTCATGAAAATCTTATAGCAGACAATTGAAGCAAGAACATCAAAAAGATATTGAGAATATGACTTAAAGCGACACAGTAGAAATACATATTAGGAGCAGAATTGGACAATCCCAAATGGGCCAAAAAACATACTGGAGCAATAGACGGACAAAACAAGAAATATAAAGGCAAAAGAATTTAACAAGGAGTTTAGCAAATTATAGTTAGCCTTGAAGTAGAATCGAGAAAAATGAACAAGATCCTTTGAGATACAATCAAGAGATACTACAAATCGAGCAACATTATTGGATTTGAACTACGTAGCGACCTGATTCCCAAAAGGGGATACATAGGCAGCCTACCCAAGGCACAGTCACATCATAAGAGAATTTTATTGGACACTGGGGTAGAATTTTTTGAGTTTCCCTCAAAAAATTCAAAGACTACATTATAACATTCTGGGGCAGAATTTTTGAGGGACCTCAAAAATTCCAAGAGAATGCAAGCAGCACACTGGGGCAGAAATTTTGAGCTTCCCTCAAAATTTCAAGATGAAAGATCTTTGAACAGCAAATGGATATAGAGGAGATTATATCCAAACAACACGTTGCAATCTATGATTCAATGAAATAAATTCATATCACTCTTTAAACATTATCTTTCTCAAAACACATGCATATCCCTTTTTGTTCTCTTTTTTTGCCCACAGCTCGACTAAGGTTTGATGCTCGAAAAGAGAGATATTACAAGGGAAACAATTATACAAGATGCAGCAGCAGAGTGCAGTACCATGCATAAGTCAACCTCCCCCAAAAAACTCACAATTTTTCTTTGATTGCAGATTTACACAGGTACCAAGTATACCTAACAACCCTTGCAAAACAACATACATCATTTTGACAAGCATAGGATCCATGTCGGTGGATATGTAGGGTCTGCGTCTGTGGACATGACATCAATTGAGAAGCATAGAATCCATGTCGGTGGATATATAAGGTCTGCGTCTGTGGACATGACATCAATTTGACAAGAATAGGATCCATGTCGGTGGATGTATAGGGTCTGCATCGGTGGACATGACAAGCATAGGATCCATGTCGGTGGATATATAGGGTCCACAGCGGTGGCCATGATATTAATTTGAGAAGTATAGAATCCATGTTGGTGGATGTATAGGGTCTGCATCGGTGGACATGACAAGCATAGAATCCATGTCGGTGGATATATAGGGTCCGCGTCTGTGGACATGACATCAATTTGACAAGAATAGGATCCATGTCGGTGGATGTATAGGGTCTGCATCGGTGGACATGACAAGCATAGAATCCATGTCGGTGGATATACAGGGTCTGCAGCGGTGGACATGGCATCAATGACAACAGTGTAAGGTCCGCGTCTGTGGACACGACATCAATTTGAAGAACATAGAATCCATGTCGGTGGATATACAGGGTCCGCAGCAGTGGACATAACATCAATTTGAGAAGTATAGAATCCATGTCGGTGGATGTACAGGGTCTGCATCGGTGAACATGACAAGCATAGAATCCATGTCGGTGGATATACAGGGTCCGCAGCAGTGGACATAACATCAATTTGAGAAGTATAGAATCCATGTCGGTGGATGTATAGGGTCTGCATCGGTGGACATGACAAGCATAGAATCCATGTCGGTGGATATACAGGGTCCGCAGCAGTGGACATAACATCAATTTGAGAAGTATAGAATCCATGTCGGTGGATGTATAGGGTCTGCATCGGTGGACATGACAAGAATAGAATCCATGTCGGTGGATATACAGGGTCCGCAGCAGTGGACATAACATCAATTTGAGAAGTGTAGAATCCATGTCGGTGGATGTATAGGGTCTGCATCGGTGGACATGACAAGCACAGAATCCATGTCGGTGGATATATAGGGTCCGCAGCGGTAGACATGACCTCAATTTGAGAAGTATAGAATCCATGTCGGTGGATGTATAGGGTCCGCAGCGGTGGACATGACATCCATAGAATCTGCGTCGGTAGATATATATAAGGTCCGCGTTTGTGGACAATTCAACAATTGAAGGCATAGGGTCCGCATTTGTGGGCATAGTTCAGCAATTTGCAGCAGAGTAGGGTCCGCGTTTATGGGCATAGTTCATCAATTCGAAGCAGCGTAAGGTCCGCGTTTGTGGGCATAGTCAGCAATTTGAGGAAGCATATATAATCCGCGTCGGTGGACCCATTCAACCGTGAAAGCATCATAAGGTCCGCGGTTGTGGACATGACAACAATGAAAGAAGCATAAAATCCATGTCGACGGATATATAAAGTCTGCGTTTGTGGACAATCCAGCAATTGAAGGTATAAGGTCCGCGTTTGTGGGCATAGCTCTGCAATTTGAAGCAAAATAAGGTCCGCAATTGTGGACAGACCGGCTATTGATCAAGCATACAATTTGCGATTGTGGATGATAGGGTCCACGTTTACGGGCAGTTCAACAATTAAAGGAACACAGGATCCGTGCCTGTGGATACAGTTCAACATTGAAAGCAACATAAGGTACGCGTTTGTGGGCGTAACCAACAATTTAAGGAAGCATATTTGGTCTGCATCGGTGAACACATTCAACAATGAAAAAATATAGAGTCCGCGTTCGTGGGCATAGTTCAGCGATCTGAAGCAGAGTAAGAATCTGCGATTGTGGATGATGGGGTCCGCGTTTGTGGGCAGTTCAACACAGGATCCGTGCCTGTGGATACAATTCAACATTGAAAGCACCTTAAGTATCGAAGAGACATATGATCTGTTTCAGTGGATAGAAAGTTTGGAGTCCATGTTTGTGGACAAGATATCAATCAAACAAGCATAGGGTCCACGTCAGTGGGCATGACATATATAGAATCCATGTCGGTGGATATATAGGGTCCGCATCGGTGTTTACGGGCAGTTCAACAATTAAAGGAACACAGGATCCGTGCCTGTGGATACAGTTCAACATTGAAAGCAACATAAGGTACGCGTTTGTGGGCGTAACCAACAATTTAAGGAAGCATATTTGGTCTGCATCGGTGAACACATTCAACAATGAAAAAATATAGAGTCCGCGTTCGTGGGCATAGTTCAGCGATCTGAAGCAGAGTAAGAATCTGTGATTGTGGATGATGGGGTCCGCGTTTGTGGGCAGTTCAACACAGGATCCGTGCCTGTGGATACAATTCAACATTGAAAGCACCTTAAGTATCGAAGAGACATATGATCTGTTTCAGTGGATAGAAAGTTTAGAGTCCATGTTTGTGGACAAGATATCAATCAAACAAGCATAGGGTCCACGTCAGTGGGCATGACATATATAGAATCCATGTCGGTGGATATATAGGGTCCGCATCGGTGGACGTGATATTATTTGAAGGAGCGTAGAATCTGCGTCGGCAGATATATAAGGTTCGCAGTGGTGAACATGACAACAATTTGCAATAGAGCAAGGTCCGCCTCGGTGGGCATACCATTGAAAAGACATTTGGATGAGACATCAATCAAACAAGTATCAGACAAAACAACCCCTCGGCTTAACAGGGAAGTTTACTTTACTTTATCTTTACATCTATTGCATTTATCATGATTTTGCTGCAGGGTACGCCCCGATTTCTCGACAAATCCTTGTGCCATACTCTCACGCTGCTCCCAAACATCACGGCCAACCATGCAACCTCAAAATCTCTAACAAATACAAAGCAAAGCCTAACCCTACAAACAATGCCTTTTGCTACACCCGCAAGCTACCTATCTTGCCGAAAGGCAAAGCATACACGAATCTAAGCTTTACATACTTGGATAAGTTTAGTCTTTACATCCAAAATCGTGCGTCATAAACATCTCGCACAGGCAACATGCCATTCTAGAACTACACACGGCCTAATTCTCGTGAAACCCGAGATATGTAGGCAACTCAGATACCGGGGTTCGGCAAAAAAAAAAACACCCAAAAACTCCCATCATTCTTGCCTATCGTTCGTGACAAAATTGGTTATTCCGTCAACTATCTTTGCCCGAAGACTCTTTCATCAACTCTGGGCAAAGAGGGGCAGCTGTTGACACCCAATTTTGTCCCTCCGTTCTCGCAATTTGGCTATATTTAATTAAAATCGATAATAGTAATTTTCCAAACAAAACTGCATTAGACAACATGCATTTATGTGTGTAATATTATTATTAATCCCCTATCTATATAATATTTAATTAATTGTGACTATATTACGCAATTATATGCATTTAGGTTATTTTTCAAACTACGTGTGCTATTTGTGTAATTTAATGCATTACGATATTATTTAATAATTATTTGTGGCCATTTATATCTAATTAGTAATTATTTGTGGTCATCTATATTTATTTATAATTAAGTACATTTATTTATAATTATTTACAAAATTTTCTATTTTTATACTAATTATTTATATTTATAAGAATTTTAAATAAATACTAGCCAATTTGTTATTTTACAATTCCATTTCTATTACATCTAGTCTCCGTCATCGCCCTTTGTCCACGTGTACGCCACCCAAGCTCCACCTAAGCCTACAACACAATTATACTACGCGTACAACTCACTCCAGCATTTGGTACAACCCCCCAAAGCATCCTTATCCTTCATACACATCAGCCACTATATTGTACATATATACATGCGCCTGACGTGGCACAATCCTAGCCCTTCATATCCTCAATCCGACGGCCCAAAATAATTCCCCTACTTACAACTATACACCCACCCCTTACCACTTAAAACCCTAAATCATAATTCCCTTTCCCTTTCCCTGAAACCCGCCGTCACCCATAAACTCATCTCTCCCCCTTTTCTTCTAAAGACCGTCCGGATTCAGCCGTGATTCCACCGCGTCTCCTCCGCCATCAACGTCGTGACCTTCTCCCTCTTCCTATCTCTGATTACACGGGAAAAAATCTCTCTTTCTTTTGCCTCGTGAATCCGAAATAGGAACAAGGAATCGGGCACGAATCCCTCCAAATCCGGCACCTACAAACTGAAATTGGAACAGATTTTACACGCACAAGGCAAGTAGTAAGTGATTCGAACACGAATCGTTGAAAATGAACAGAAACCGATCGGGTTAGGCATGACCCGACCCATCATCCCAAACGGGTAACACATTTCTTTTTATTCATTTTCTTTTATTATTCTTATATGCTGAATCATGGAACAATATTGGGCCTACTCTTATGCTTAACGTGTGCACTTTGTTTGGATTCAGTCGCGTCGATTATTCATAGATTAGTTTATCACTTTAGTAACTTTATGATTAATCGTCACTGAATTGCTTGGACTGTTCGAATTAGTTAAGCGTTGGTACTCAAAGTCATGCCTTATGATTAACCTTTGAATGGAAAACCGAACTAGTAAATGACTATCGGTTTGAATCTTGAGATGTCTGACTATTTGAATTCACATTTGAAAGCTTTGATTAAAACTGTATATATTCGAGTTATGAAGTTGTTATGTGCTACTGATCTTTGTTTGAGCTTCGAAATGCTAATAGCATAAGGAAAGCCTCGTTAATGTTACACCTCCCCTATGCAAATCTGTGTATATTCTGATTATCTGAAGACAATAGCAGTCCAGTTTGTTACGTTTTTCCTTTTATAGAAATGCGAATCCCTTGAATTACTCCTTTTGTAATTGACCAAAATTTTCTCTTTACATGTGATTTGAAAGGCAAAGCATCTCTCTTTTCCTTTTTATATGAAAACAGAATTCCATTTACCTTTTATAAGAGAGATTTTGAATGATTCTCTTAAAAAGTGTAGTTCTTCCTTGAGCTATAAATACCAGTCCCCTTCTCCCTTTATGGGGCAGACAACACACACTGATATGTCCTGGAAAACCGATCTGCACACACTGTAAAGCAGCATAGTAATGCACTACTCTTTTCCTCTCCTCACAGACACTCTCTACACCTTCAGACACCTTTTACACGCTGAATACACTTACAGAACATTACACTGTTCCCTTCTCCTTATTCCCTGCATTTTAGATACACTGAAAACATACATACACATCTGAGACATCCCAGAATACACACCTTTGGAGGCTGAATACACAGAGCAGACTACCTCTACTCAATTCTCTTCTCTCTAAGGCAGACTAGTTCTTAAGTTCTCTTCTGGAAATTGGTTTTTAGCCGGTTGAAAACCAAGGCAAAGTATGGTTTCTCTGTTGGTTTCTTGACTGTTAAGCACTTATTATATGGTTTGGTCGCACTTGCTCTAAGGTATGACTCTTTAGTAGGCCAGAAAGCTAGTTATGTTTGCTTGGTTCTTGTATGCAGTAAGTTTGATGGCCATGCCTCTATACTGTGTATGTAAATGGTTGATTGGCATACTATTTGGCCATCTATTTGGCCCTCTAACCCTTTCCGCAGGTTGTTTTCCTCATCACCATGGGATAGCCATGAGGGCTATACCCGTACTAAGTTTTGATTGCAGGTTACTTGGCAAAGAACGTGTGTTTTGTTCAAGAAAGAACTTTGAAAGGACAAAGGCCCTCTTCTTCTCTTTTTTTTCTTATTTTTGGTGATTTGTTATTAGAACTAGAAAGCAAATGTTTAAAATTGTATTTATTCGGAATTAGTTGTTTGTATGAGCACCATAAGGTGCAACCAGTTTAGGATGGGTGCTGGACGCTGCTATGAGCAGAAACATTGGCTAGGTAGGGGTCATTTCCTAACTCAACTCTTTACTCCTTATATTAGGGGTTAAATTCAAAAAATTGGTATAAAATAGACTGTTTGTGCAAGACTTTGAATGCTTTTACAAGCTCCTGGGGATGTAAATTTATACTTTTATGTCTAAAATGCTAATTGGTTTTAATATTTGGTCCTGATGAGACTTTCTGGAAATGTATTTCTAAGAGTGGATTATTTATGAAAAACTAATTTTCTGAAAATTGCAGCAGTATGTTAACAGGTGTTAAAACTGAAAACTGAAAGTCAATTTAGACTATTTGAGCAGTAAAAGTAAGCCGAAAATTAAGTTATCTTTTGATACGGGCTAAAAGTGCAAGTCTTACTGAAACAGGATCATTTCTGCAAATCCTGAGACGTGTATAACATAAAGAAATACACTCATATTTTTAAAATCTCTCCAAGTTAATTAATAACTTGTGAGAGATTTTAGACTTTGGAGGTCAAGTCTCTAAAATTACATTATTTTAAACTTATGAGTTATTCTTTCAAATGTATATTATTTGCTACATTACTTACTTGTTGCCTAAATGCCCCTCATTTTATATATGTGTTCTTCATTATTTGCTCACTAAAGTATAACATTTTCTAATTATTATTATTTATTTATTATGTTAATAATTGCTCAACATGTTATGTGTTAATTGAGATATGTCTTTATGTGTGCATATATATATATATATATATTCTAAATTAATTATTTTAAACACGGCCTCAAATCAAAGTTGCCACTGAAGTTAACGGTATGTGATCACTAATGTCACAATGCCACCCTTTAGTGACACACATTTTTTATACTATATATTTCCTCTTTGTTTGTCACTTAAAATTTAACTTTTCTCGATTAAATTATAAGATATATGATAATATCGGTTAATTCACTATTATAGCTATTTATGCAGTACTATATTATCCAAGTCTATTTCTGCAAATTGTACTCATCTGCCTTGCTTTGCTAAACTTCTGAATTTGCATAGACATCCCAGGATATTGGATTTATTAAGATTTCAGCCTATTTAAGTCACTTTAATTTATTTGTGCATCATGATCTAATTTACATTCTTTATTTAGTTCTTGCCCTTTTTTGTCCATTTTAAACCCAATATAGAAATTGACCGGGAACCACGATTAGTGGAACTTAGGAGGTGCCTAACCCCTTCCTTCTAGGTTAACTTGAACACTCACCCGAATCTCTGATTAGTAGACTAACCCCGAGTTAAGATTTTAATTGAATTAGAAATTAATAGGTGACCTAATACACCCTAGAACTATATTAGGTGGCGACTCCAAAACTCCTAACTCCAAACGAGTTACCCCAAGTCAGAAACCATTTTACTTTATTAATTAAAGTGGGGGTGCGACAAGCATCCAAGAAAGTTAATAGTTTATGTCCGGCCTTGGAGTCTATTAACCTATCTATTTGTGGCAATGGGTAGGAGTCTTTGGGGCAAGCTCTGTTCAAATCGGTGTAATCTACACACATTCTCCACTTGACATTCTTCTTCGGTACGAAGACCACATTAGCCAGCCATTCAGGATACTTTACCTCTCTTATGAAACCATTTTCTTGCAACTTTATGGGTCATGATCTCCGGATCGATACCAATCATGTCTGAATGGGACCAAGCAAAGCAATCGTTGTTGGACTTTAAAACTTCAATAATCCAACTCCGAGCTGACAAACACTTTTCTTTCGGGAAATATTTCAATAGGGTGAAAGATTCCAATTCTTCAATGGTAGAGTCCTCAGCTTTTTGTTTCCGATGCTCTAGAATGCAAACCGGTATCTTCTCAATTTCTCCTTGGAAGTCCTCCTCGCTCGACCCCGGTTGCTGTAGTTGCTATTGTTTTGGCCCAGTCGGGGCGACTCCACTTTTCAATGCAACCGAGTAGCACTCCCTTGCTACTCGATGCTCTCCTTTGATTGATCGAACTCCCCAAGGCGTAGGGAATTTAATCACTTGATGCAGCGTGGAGGGAACAACTTCCATGGAATGGATCCATGGCCTACCGAGGATCACATTGTATGCCAAGTCCTCAGGCATTACTTGGAATAGTGTTTCTTTGCTTACCCCTTCATCAAATGTTTTGAGTGTGATTTCACCCAAAGTTTTTTCTGTGGAGTTGTTGAAGCCGGTCAATACTGTCGCTTTGGGGACAACTTCCCCTTTGAGCCATATTTTCTTAACAGCCCCGTAGCTGATTATGTTGACCGAGCTACCGGGGTCGATCAAGACTCGCTTGATGTCGGAGTTGTTGATTCTTAGCATGATGACTAAGGCATCGTGGTGAGAGAACATCATCCCATCACTATCATCATCGTCAAACACGATCTATTTACCCGAGCCGCAAATTCAGGTTCTCTTCTCCATGGTGATCGATAATTTGGCGAATTTCTTGGCTGCTGCGAAATTCACACCGTTCACCTCTGATCCCCCGGTGATGACGTTCACAACTCTTTCCGGGGGTGGAGCTCGAGGTGGTTTCCCATTACCTCGGTTTTTGGAGAAATTGTCCTTTCCCTTGTAGGTAAGGAAATCAGCTAATACTCCTTTTTTCGATAAGTGAGCCACCTCGAGGCGCAAAGCTTTGCAATCCTCGGTTCGGTGGCCATAATCTGCATGGAACTCGCAGTACAAATTATGGTCTCTCTTATCTGCTGGAGTCCTCATGTCTTTGGGCAATCTCACCCCGGCAGTCCTTTTGACTACATTGACCAGCTCTGAGGTCGATATGTTGAAATTGTAGTCAGGGATCCGAGGCAGATCCTTCTTCGGGCCGAAGCTGGGCCTGAGGAATTTTTTTGGTTCGTGTTGGGTTGAACCTTCCCCCCGAGCCGTTGGCTTATGTGCAGACTTGTGTATGAATTTCCGAAGGAATTTCCCAGCCTTTGAGGTGTATGGTTCGTACCTCCCCTTTGGATTTCCTCGCGACGCCTCGGCGCGGTGCGAGGATTCGCCTCGGTTTTTATAATTGTAACCTCGGCTTTTGAACTCAGCTTCCTCCAATCTGATTTTGGAGTAAGTCCGCTTGTGTAGATCCCCCCATGTCAAAACTTGGTATTGTTGGAGCTCCTTTCGCAATTCAGCAGCAGCGTCAGAATTGCAAATATTGATACCTTTTTTAAATGCCATGATGGCCAGGGTATCATCCATCCGAGGTAGTTCCATGAGCTCAGCGTGAAAGCACTCAAGGAACTCCTTAAGTGGCTCACTGGGCTTTTGTTTAACCTCACATATGTCCTCCTTCCTTTGGAGGATCTTTTGGGCCCCGGTGTGTGCCTAAACGAAGGCGTTGGACATTTCCTTGAAGGTAGAAATCGACCCCGCTGGTAAGTACATGTACCAACGCAGAGCTCCTTTCTCCAAGGACTCACCGAACTTTTTTAAGAACATCGACTCGAGTTCTATCGCTGTTAAGTCGTTGCTATTTACCATTGCCATGTATTCTCTTACATGCTCTCTGGGATCGGTGGTCCCATCATACTTCTTCAAAAACATGAGTTTGAAGTTCTTGGGAGTTGGGGCTGGAGCCGCTTCGGGCTTGAAGGGTAGCTCCCTGTATTGATCTATATCAAGATCATCCTCAACCTTTGTCAACCCCGGCACGCTCTCGAGGCGTTTTTCCATGCGTGCCTCGACGCGAGCTTCAACGCGTGCTTCAATCTCCCTGGTCAGTCTTTCGACGTCGACCGAGGACGTTGTTTCAGCCATGGTGGGAATCGTCCCGAATTGTGGTGTTGTGCCTGGTACATTTCCCGAACCCCCAGACGTGGCTTCATTGTGAGGTCCCCCTATTATCGCGCCCGTGGGAACGAAGGTCGGGATGTCTCCACCTGGAACCGAAGGCTGGGCACCATTCGGTATTGCGCTATTCCTCGCTTCCAACGAGGCACAGAATTCGGCATTAATGTTGATTTGCTCATCCTGTCGATCTTGGAGAGCTCTTAGTGCATTGACAACAAAAGCCTGGAACGCTTTGGTTGTCATAGGTGACGTGGACTGTTGGTTCGACGGAACGTCAGCCCGTTCGTTAAGATTGTCGCTGTTGTCAGCCATAACGTCGTTGAACTGTAGGCTTTGACGAAAAAGAATGGAAAACTTTGGAACAAAGCGTTTCTGCTTATATCCACACAGACGGCGCCAATTTGTATAGGCTTAAACCAGTTTTAGGATCACAAATCGAATTTGGGTTTGGATATAAGCAAAACTTCGTATCAAAGCTAAATAAATGCAAGAAATAGGGGTAAATGCGAAAGAATAACTTGATTTCAATATACTATGATGAGTACAAATTTAGGCAGAGTTTCAGTATCTATTTCTGGATGCTTATCATACAAAATGAAGTACTATTTATAGGCCTAGGGGCTTTGCCCACGTCTTCCACTATCAATCATGCTTTGTCCCACGTTCTTGGCATTAATGGGAGGAGTTAGTGGGCTGAAGTAGTGGGCTGCAAAGCCGTTGGAACCGAGGTGGCCCACCGAAGTTCGATCACATGACTTCGGTGGCATGACCTTGCTGTTCGGTTGGAAGGGGATATCACCGAAGCTCAACTCGCGGCTCGCCTTCGGTTGTGACATTGAAGTTCACTTTCGGTAACTTGATCGATTGCTTCAATCATTCTTCTTCGGAGTGTCGGCTCGTTTTCTCTTCGGTTCATCATGCCGAGGTGCTAACCGAGCACGTGAATTTTTACCCAGTACAATTAGTATACTTTGTACTATAATTCAATCACAACCAAAAAAGCTCCTAAAAGTTCCAAACAAAGCAAAAAAGCTACCTCTTTGACTCTTTGTATAATCTATCACAAACTATTAATCCAAACATCAAATTAAAACACAATTGGAGAGCCTGTAGATAGCAATGTAAAATGAGAGAGTTCCAACATATTAGAAGATTGCACCCGTGTCAAGGGAAGCTAAACCCAACTCTAAAGACAAAATTTTAATAGAAACGACAATTATCAAGCGATGTCATGGAGATTGCTCAAACAAAAGCAGAACTAATGTAATCGGAGATGTGTCTTCGTCTGAATGTTATTATGATTGCTATCACGAATTATATGGGTGGAAGAGAAAGCTGGTTATAGAGCTTAGCTTATGGGCTTTTACAAAATAGGAGTAGGAAAGCTGGAGGAATGTGAAACTGAAAGTTTCATGTCTATATTTTAGTACATTGTTCTCATCATTCATTTGGTAATTCGTAACTGAATTTTTTACAGTTAAATTTGAGCTTTGAATGAAAACAGCGGTTACAAATAATATTTTGAAGGAGAGAGGACGTAGGTTGAATGTAATGACTCATTAATTAATGAAAATTGAAAGTGAAATTACAAGAGCTGGTTAATGACTACACAAATTGCGGTGAATTCATAAGGAGGAAAATCAACCAAAATATTGGAATCCTTGGCTATAGAGGCATGCCACCTCACTCTTCTATGTTTCTTAATTAGAAGATATATAGATATAGATATAGATATAGATATAGATATAGATAGATATAGATATACGTGAAAATCAATCCCTAATCTTAATAAGTGTAAGTGATCTAGCGCCCTAACCAAGTTAGGTTTACGTGAACCACATCTTTGCAAATAGTGTTTGGCCAAAAAAATTGGCACTTGTTCAAAAAGAAAGTTGAAATTGATTTTTTCAAAAATCAAAAACTAATTTTCAAGTTTTTTCCAAAAAAATATTTTTCTCTACTTACAAAACTTCAACTGTTTTTTTTAAAATAAAGTTCATGTCTGAACACAAAGTTCAAATACAATATTTCAACTCAACCTAAAATATTCATTCTAAAATTTCTCTTTGGCATCTATAGGCAAACATCTCCTAAAATTGTAACATCAAATGTAGTTAGTTTTAGGTTAAATAAATAGTACATGGATAGTCGTTTAATCAAAATTGTTTAGAAGTGAATGTTACAATTAGGGCTGTACAAACCAAACCGGCAAATCGAACCAAACCGACAAACCGAACCGAGAAAAAAATCGACTATGGTTTGGTGTTGGTGAAAAAAAACCGACATATTAGGTTTGGTTTGGTGTTACCCATTAAAAAATCGAACTGAGACCAAACCGAACCGACATTACATATATGTTACTTTTAAATTTTTATATGTATAAAATTCATTCATTGAAAAGTATTGTCTAAATATCTTAGTAGCTTTTCTTAGTTATGTACTTATGTTATAAACTTACGATTTACAACACACATCTACAAGAGCTAATTTTAATAAGAATTAGTGATAGGATAATGACAAAAAAATTTGGCGCTCAAACATTTGAGGTGCTATTATTATTTTTTTAATCGGTAAATATTTTTTTCTTTTGTTACACATGTGCATCTGCATGAACTATATTGTACGTCTCTAAATCTATATTTGGAACATCTGATTAAGAGTGTCATTTCTTGTAGGACTCTACAGTTACCTATTAAAGAAAAAGGAGAAAATCTTGAACTTTATGTATCCAACGCAATTTTAATATGAACTAACTTGGTTTAACTTGTCTTCTTTTGTAAAATTGGATACAAGCTTTTTATCTATACTTTAAAGGAGAGAAAGCACCACATATTTATTGTTAACAAATAAAAACTGAATAAACCGAATAAAACCGACATTAGAAAATCCGACTTTGGTTGGTTTGATTTGGTTAAAAATTAAAAAAACCGAAATTATTGGTTTTATTTGGTAAATAAAAAAATCGAACCAACTCGACATATGTTCCCCTAGTTACAATAACATATTATCCATGTTTCATCCTATCCTAACCAAAAATAAGAAAACAAAAGGCAATAGTAGCAACAGTTAAATAAATGATATTATGCCCTAATAGAAGAAGATCGAAAAATGGGAGGAAGCAGCGATCCAAACCAACAACAAGACGGTTCAGACGAGCAACAGCGGCGGTCGGAGATCTACACATACGAAGCACCCTGGCACATCTACGCTATGAACTGGAGCGTCCGCAAGGACAGGAAATACCGTCTCGCTATCTCCAGTTTACTCGAACAGTACCCTAACCGGGTCGAAATTGTCCAATTAGACGATTCCAACGGCGAAATCAGGTCCGACCCCAAACTCTCTTTCGAACACCCATACCCACCTACCAAAATTATCTTTATACCCGATAAGGATTGCTCCAAACCCGATTTACTCGCTACCTCTAGCGATTATTTAAGAATCTGGCAGCTTGTTGATGATGGCACCCGTGTTGATATGAAAAGCTTGTTGAATAATAATAGGAATAGCGAGTTTTCCGGCCCCTTGACTTCCTTTGACTGGAATGAAGCGGAGCCTAAACGGATTGGGACTTGTAGTATTGATACTACTTGTACCATTTGGGACATTGAAAAGGAGACTGTTGATACTCAGCTTATTGCTCATGATAAAGAGGTTTACGACATTGCTTGGGGCGGGGTTGGCGTGTTTGCCAGTGTTTCAGCTGATGGATCGGTTAGGGTTTTTGATTTGAGGGATAAGGAGCATTCTACCATTATTTATGAGAGTTCCGAGCCTGATACCCCGCTTGTTAGGTTAGGATGGAACAAGCAGGATCCTAGGTATATGGCGACCATTATAATGGATAGTGCTAAGGTTGTGGTTTTGGATATACGTTTTCCAACATTACCTGTTGTGGAATTGCAGAGGCATCAGGCGAGCGTGAATGCCATTGCGTGGGCGCCTCATAGCTCGTGCCACATTTGCACTGCGGGTGATGACTCCCAGGCACTTATTTGGGACCTGTCTTCGATGGGTCAGCCGATTGAAGGTGGATTGGATCCAATTCTGGCTTATACTGCTGGTGCAGAAATCGAGCAGCTTCAGTGGTCCTCGTCTCAGCCTGATTGGGTTGCCATTGCCTTCTCCAACAAGCTTCAGATTTTAAGGGTGTGAATTAGCTAAGTAATATTTCATTTGACTGTAGTTTGATCAATAGCTGTCCGTGCCCCTAGAGCTTGATTATTGTAGAAGTAATTGGAATTCGTATCCCACATTGTTTGTGGTTGGCCTGTAGCTTCTGCAGTTTGTATTCTGTATATCAAAAACAGCAATTGGACTAATCAAATCTCATGTTTTTTTGGAGGAATGTTTCTACAATAAGGAACTGTTTATACTTAAAATGCTGCGCTTTAAAAATGCTACTAGTCTAGTACTCCTTGTGTTCCTCTTTATATGGCATCCCCTTCATTTTTAGTCTGCTTCCCCAAAAAAATGACATCATTCTATACATGGATACAATTTAACTTTAAATTTCCTATTATACCAGTAATGGCATGTGTTTCTAGTCTCAAAAATATCATGTTATGTCTAAACCGATTAAAAAGAAAAAGCATAGTATGTTTAAAACTACAAATTCCAGAAGTGTGTTTCTTTCTTAATCCGCTTGGGCAAGTCAAACACTGCCATATTAGATGGAACAGAGGGTATACAATTGATACATTATCAGATTAACTAATCATGAGTAATTCAGTTGCTGCAACAACATGTTGTACATTGTGTACTCGGTGAGGGCTTTGTTTGTGAGTTTTGCAGACATGTGCACACTTGAAATTTGCAAATGATAGTAATAAAGCAAATGAGGGAGGTGTCGACAAGGTATTTCCAACTACATTGCAACATAATGAAGATGCTTTGGGCTTCCTGTTCACCTTTGTCTTTATTGTTTTTGTTTTTGTTTAATCTATTGGGTGCACATTACTACTAATTTAAGCTTGGAAGAATTAGGGAGCACCACTTACAGATGTTTGCTTCAATTTTTGGGAAGGTGACTCCTTTGCATTGAGATAGTTGTTAGTAAGCCTCTGACAGAGCCCCTTCGAGCTCAGGCAGAACATTTCCTCAAGTCTAGGACTCTAGGTGAGCTTGAACTGGGTCCTACTCTTGTCTTCTTTTGCTATACCCCTTGCAGGTTAGGCACATATGAGATACAACATGAAAGTTAGCATCTGATGTTTCCTTGCAGTAATTGCAAAGGAAACAAATTGAAATGATTTTACATATATTCACATGTATTCTGAGAATATCTCGTGCAGAAAATTACAATAGTGGACACGTGATTTTTTCTTGACTTTTTCATTACCAATTGTTTTGATGAATTTACACAAAGGTGTTCGAAGAACCTAGACTTGATAGTATATATCACCTGGACAGAAAAATTGAAAACAATTTCAATTCAGGTTGACATTTGCGTACTACCTGCTCCAATCACAGTGTCTAAGCTAATGCACCTCTGCCTACATGAAACCATCTTGCTTCGAAATTCTAGCTGCGCAATATTTTTGTTAATAGAACTTCTACTAGCAGTGAAATGGTGAATACAAGAGTGAAGAGAAGCATTAAAACTGTTACTTCTATTGGTATTATAGTGTTAATTCTCTGTTACTTCTGTTGGATTTATTGAGACAAATGGGCTTTAGTCTCAAGTGGATCAATTGGATTAGCTTTTGTATCTCTTCGGTGAAGTTCTCAGTTCTTATTAATGGCACACCACATGGATTCTTTTCTACTCAAAGAGGATTGAGGCAAGGAGATCCTCTTTCTCCTTTTCTCTTTGTTCTTGTTATGGAGGGGCTCAGCAAGATGCTCTATAATGTTGTTTAGGAAAATTGAATTTCTGGTTTTTATGCAAATCCAGGGGGTCAGGAGGCTTGTGCATTTCTCATATTCTATATGCAGACGACACCTTGGTTTTCTGTGAAGCGGATGAACATCAATTACTACTTTTAAAGTTGATCCTAACAGTTTTTGAGGTGGTCTCGGGTCTTCACATAAATTTTGCAAAAAGTTCCATTTTCCCAATCAACAATGTTCCCAACATTCACAGACTCGCTAGCATCTTACAACGTAACATTGGCTCTCTTCCCACAAAATACTTGGGACTTCCATTGGGGGAAAAGCAAAAATCAATTGCTATTTGGAATGGGTTCTTGGAAAGGATAGAGAAAAAGCTGGCAAATTGGAAGCGACAATACCACCTCTCATTGGGAGGAAGAGTTACCCTAATCAATAGTGTCCTTGATGCTCTTCCCACTCACACCATGTCTTTGTTTCCTGCCCCGACTTCAGTTCTAAAGCGAATTGATAAACTGAGAAGAGAGTTTCTTCGGAATGGAAATAGACAATCAAAATTTGTGAATTGGAAAGGTGTTATCATGGATAAAAGATGTGGGCTTGGCATAAAAGATCTTAAGTGTCACAATTAAAGTCTTTTGACAAAATGGCATTGGACCTTCAGCATGGAAGAAAATGCTCTCTCTATAAGAATTTATGTTGACAAGTTCTCTCTGGATGGTCCTTGGCTCACCAAAGTCTCGCATGCCCCTCATGGTTTTTGGTGTTTGGAAACACATACAATCATATTGGAGCAAATTTGAAGCAAATGTAGTTTTCCAGGTTGGGTGCGGCAAAAAGATCAGGTTTTGGGTAGATGCGTCGATGGGTCACACTCCTTTGAAAGACCTTTTCCAGAACATTCACAGTATCTCCTCACTTCATAATGCCCCAATAGCTGATTTTTTTTGTGCTCGGGGATGGAATTTATTCCTTAGAAGAAACTTAAATGATTGGGAAATTGAATCATCTTGCTCTCTGTTGCATTCTCTTAGTACTATCATCTTGGACCATCAAAAGGCTGGTTCTATTAAGTGGAAGCACAACTACAGCGGAATTTTCTCTGTAAAGTCTTGCTACAAGTTACTGAATTCTTGCAACACTATCTCATAGCCCTGGAGGAAGATTTGGTATAACAAGCTCCCCTAAAGGTTTCTTGTTTCTCTTGACTTGTGGCTAAGGAAGCATGCCTCACTCAATCAAATCTTCAGAGAAGAGGAATGCATCTTTGCAGCAGATGCCCACTTTGCGAGGAGAGCCCTGAAGACGTTCATCACCTTTTCTTGCACGGTAAATTCTCATATCATATTTGGAGAATATTTTCTTCCATTTTGGGATTGTCTTGGACAATGCCTCACTCCATGCTAGATTTTTTGCACAGTTGGAGAAGAGATGGTCTTAACAAGAAGGCACATAAGCTTTGGAACACTATTCCTTTGGTCATATGGTAGACGGTTTGGACGGAAAGGAACAATAGGATATTTGAAGGCAAACGTGGTAACATACATAGCCTTAAGTCTAGATATATTTCTATGCTAGCTTTTTGGTGCAATTTGCTAATGATGTAGTCTCTTTGTGAGATTTGGTGGAAGCCTTGAGCATCTTGTAAATTATGAATGCACTATCTTGGTGTCGTTACTTCATTTATGAAAAAAACTTAGCATTACCTACAAAAAAGGAAAATCAGAATCAAGTTCTATTCGAAAGAGAAATATGATTATCATGGATGTAGAATCAGGTAGTTTAAAGCTTATAGCAGATGGAGTCTTGTAATATTACACATTGTAAGAGTTGCTTCTACAAATATTACTTTGAAATGCTAGCGGTTTAATTTGTTTAGATATATACGTTCTGCTTATTTCACTTTTTAGCAAAGCATGGTGCCTATCTTGAGCTTTTGACACAGAGTAACCTTTAGTAGGATACTGCATTGACAACTATACTGGTAGACCAAACTCTTTAAAGTAAGCTGTAAATCATTTTGATGGACTCGTTTCAAAATAATGTTCTGGAGTGTCTTTCAGTAAATTTTCCACGTACCTACTGCCCTGGTAATTGCTCACGTGCACTGAAGTAATCTCAGCTTGAACAAGTGATGATTCTACCATTTATGGTTAGAACTAATGGTTGACCTGCCTGACAGTCTTCAACAACTCAGGATGAACCTGACGGAGCTTTTGGTGAATGGTTGTCAGATTTTATGTTTTACTGCATCACTTATCCAGAAGGTATCATTGGCTTATTTCTATGTGCTCTTTAAATAAGATGTAGTTGATTTCATCATTAGTTGCTCTTGAAAATAATAAGCATGTTTCTCATCTGAAATGAAACCAGACAAAGTAGATCCGGTTTATGTTTTCTGGTAGAAGACAGTTATATCTATGTGCGCTTAAACAAAGTTCGACTTTCAGTGTCATTTACACTTGAAACTGCAACTACAAAGGTATTAGTCTTGCCACATTTGTTGGTTTCCTGTGAAGGAGAGAGAACTACGTGGATTTCCAGCTGGCAAGAGGACCAGAGTAATTCCTGGAAAAGGAGAGAAGTCCTCTGCTACTATCTTTAGTCAGACTATTCATATAAGCATTACTGTCATGTTAACATTGCTCGTGCTGGTGCGTGGAGAGTATTTTTTTTTTTTTTTTTTTTTTTTGCTTTTTTATTCAGTAAAGGAAATAGACTTGCCTTCATAAGTTTTCATTCTCTTAAGAAAACTTGGCGAATTAATGTGCGTATTTTTTTTCCTTGTGCAATCTTGCAGTCCTCTGTTATAGTGAACAAGATCCTTGATTGCTCTGGGCTTTACAGCTTTTTTTCCTTGTATATACATAACTAGAGTTCTCTCTTATTGAGATTGGTGTGGCTTTCCTTCAGCATGCCTTGCTTCTTTTGCTCGTGCTCCTAATATTCCTTCAGTTCACTAAGAAATGAGTCTTCATTTTTGGAGGGTCTGCTAGTACTATTGCAAGTTGTTACCGGTGTTGTTATCCCAACAAAATTAAAGCAGTACAAACCAGACTGAAGTACCTGAATTCCGTTAGAACTCATGCAATGCCAATCTCTATCTGATTCTTCTGTAGTGGTCTGGTTGGTACATACATAGACAAGCGACAAACTATAACTAGTCTGGGTTACCTATTTTAGCAGTGACGAACCTCGCTTTCTGTTAACTAGTCTGGGTTACCTACTTTTATGAATATGCTTTAAAAACCTGTTTATAGTAAAACACACTTAAGTATTTATTATAGAGAGCATGGCACTGAACTTTAACTCAAGGACATTATGAATCTGATGTTATTGTGCATAATCCGCCGATTCTGCGCATTTTCGAATTTCCATACGGTGTAGGTGTGTGCACGTTTTAAATTGGATATCCTATTGCCATTAGAATCTCCAGCTTCTGGCTGCCATTAGGCTCTGGAGAGATGAGTTGGGCAACAAAAGTGAGATTGAATGATACAACTACCATAAGCATTCTTACAAATTGCACAAAAACGCATCATCTTTTTGAGTTGACGCATCTCTTCGGAACGGTACAACTACCATAAGCGAACGCCTGATCTATTTCATGGGCTTTCTGTGGATGTTTAATCAAAGCATGCAATTTTAGGAAGGGCAACTTAGGCAAATCATAATTATTTGGCATTAATACTACATAAATTAGAACAATAAAAAAAGGTCAAAATATCAATGATGTCTCATATTTGCCTTTTAGTCAACCTATTCGGCCACCAATAATGGTAATAGTAGTTTTGGTATTACAAAATTGCTCATGACCTTAGCTGGTGCAAGTAGACTATTCATTTAATTAGTTCGCACACTGGAGTGGTCCACGTGAATATTTTGAGTTAATGATATCTTGACTCATTCCGTTAAGATAATTGTTACAAAAAACTCAACATATTAAATATGAAAGCATATGTAATATTGTAAACCAAGAGGATATTTAGGTTAGTCCCAAAATAAATGACACATTTCCTTATTTAACAATTATTTAATGTATCATCTCTATTTTATTTTTATTGGGCCCAATATACTTTTAAAGTTACCAACAACTTTTTTATTAATCAAATCTTTTCTATCTTATTTTTTCAAGGGTAAAATTGAAACTTTACAAGGTCAACCTATATTTTGTTAAATTTCGTGTCCGATTAAATGGTGCCATATAAAATGGGACAGAGGAAGTATAAAGTTATAACTTTAAATTTTGCTAAAATATTTTATAGTCGTTTGCCAATGTTAATAAATGCTAGTGATGTTTTAAACCTAACATAACACACTTTCTTCAACATCCCACAAATCACAAATAACCCATTCACATCAAAATCCTTTTCCCTCCCACGAATTAGGTGAAATGAAAAAGCTTATGAAGATTGTTATTGTTCTTTTCACCCTTTGCCTCCTCCTAACATCTGCAGTTGCTGGATTTGGTGGCGGCGGAGGAGGTGGGTCCAGGGGTGGTGGTGGGTCAAAGGGTGGCGGAGGAGGAGGTGGTTCCAGGGGTGGTGGCAGCAGGTCGAGTGGCGGAAGCGGAGGAACGTGGCGGCCATTGCCAATAATACCAGCAGGTGGTGGTGGTTATAATAATAATGGAAAGGGCAGCGGGGCGTCGAGCTCTTTGAGATGGCCTAGTTGTTTCTGCATGATCATTCCTTTCTTTGTAACAGTCAAATTTCACGTAAACTGAAGTCCATGCAAAGTCAAAAGTACTCTCTTTCTAACCTATTAGCTACTATGATTGAATATTACTAGTATTGTTTTGTAAAAATGCTCTCCTCCGCATTTATATTAGTGTAAATAAAAGCCCATTTTAGTAGGCCAATAATTATGGCTCCTTATATCAAGAGTATATCATTTTGGAAGTACAACTTGATGAGTTTAGGTTCTGTGTACGAAAATATTTATGTCAACTAAGAGATATTTACATGTAATGCTCCATAAAAAGTGAGTTTTGAAATCTCGAAAGTAAGGTAGATAACCTACTATAACAGGTAAAGTTGACTTGATGTGTAAAAAATTTATACACTGTTAGTACAAAACTTAAATCCATACATGATAAGCATTCATACGGAATATAGAGAGAATTGGGGTACAACATCTTTCTCTCTAATTAAACTTCAATTTTTTTAATTTGGTCTTAAAAAAACTAAATTGTGCTTCACAATCCATGTATATCTCCCTTTAGAGAGGCTTCTTTGCCCATTGTATTAGTAGTAATACAGTAGTTGATGTTGAAACAAGTCCAGTAAGCTAATTATGTGTACATCATTGTTCTGTATAGAGTGGGGAACATAACTATCGTAAATGTTCTACCTTAAATATTTTACATAGATAAAGTCCAGAGCCTTAAAAGATTCGTAAAAGATGGTTGGATGTCATGTGGCTTTAGTTCATGACTATACCTGGCAAGATGTTGCTGGTATATAATTGTGTTCACCTTGATTCCTCTTTAGTTTCACGTCTTTCTTGCTTCTCTAGTGCTATTGGAGTTCGGAGCTGTACATTTGCTGAGTTCACTAGCTTTCATTTCTTTCTGTCTTAACTAATTATAGTCCTAGAGGATTGAACATGAAAGGCTTGCTGTCAATAACCAATGATGTCTCTGTATTTTTAGAAGACAGGACATCCAGGGACCTTTATACCAGGGGCAGTTGGACAAGTTGCCAAAGGGCAGTGATCATCAAAACCTAAACCCCACCAGGTTGCCCCATAGATACCTTTCATCTGCAGTGTGAAATATATAAGTGTGGCCATGAAGGCTACCCCAGCGTCAAGGCCGGCTGATAAAATGTAATTGTGCCTAGCCCACCAACCTCTGTATCTCCTGTACACATAAAAGTTGAAGAACAACCCCACAGCCAACCAGCACACATAGTTCACAGCCTTGACCGGTGGCATCCCTGATGCACCTGATATTAGTATTGGCATGTTGATCAGTCTAATCCATTCCTGTTCTGGAAACTTATGAGACAACAACCAAACAGGCACAGGTGCTAGAATACCAATCAGGAAGAAGTAGTTCATCTTTGAATATAATCCTAGTCTTCCAAACATCCGTAGAGGACCAACGACACCCCATATAATTGAGGCATTGTAGAAAACATCATCTCCAGGGCATGTCCAAGCACTTCCCTTTGGCAGTTTGGATGGATCGCATATGTTATCCACTGTATCAAGGAGCCACCAAGCTGTGCCGAAATAGACTGAGGATGCCACTATCGTTCCCACTAGCTTCATCATAGTATTCCTGTGTTAGTCTATAAGTTAATGTGACAGATAGTTCCCTGTTGAATTAGAGAATGTTTATCTGAATATACCTGGACAATGAACATGGATTTTGGAGGGATTTTTATGTAGTAGCCTAACTTGAAATCAGAGAGAAATGATATAGCCTGAGCCATGCTTATATAGCCATAAGTTTTGAAGGTCACATTTGCTAAAGGCTTCCCAGGATACATGAAGCCTATGATGAGCTCTGTGATAACATTCAGACCTGGTGACTGCATAAAGATTTCTGGGCAAGATTTATTAGTCTATATTAGAAGCAAATACAGTTAGTGGGCAAACATGAAATTGACCTGGTTTGTAGTAGCGGTAAGTACGCCGATAGGCAGGGTGAAGACAAATGCCAAAGACATTGCTAGTATGACTCCCCAGTATGGAAGCTGTAATTGTTTACCAAATCCCTCGCAAGCCAGCAGTGACAGTCCAATGACCACAAACAAGATTGTGTAAAACCACCATTGAGGAACAGGCTCATAGTTTTTCTTCATCAACCTTGTGTGCACATCCTCAAATTTCTGCCTGAAAGAAGCTTTTGTTTGTTCCCAAATTGATCTGCAAAAAATAAGAGTATCATAAGTACTCTTACATCCTCTCACACCATGTCGCTGTAGATGAAAGTGGAAAGAAGAGCGACATTTGAAAAGAAAAAAGAGCACCTTCCGTGGAAGAGGGCAACATGACTCACAGTTGCAGCCAGTGTTGCGAAGCTTAAACCATAGGAAATTACAAAGAAGATACTTAAATGAACCTGGCTATATCTATCATATCCTAGTTGATTGAATTCAAAGGTTTCCTTATTGAAAATTTTTGTCAGGTTGTAGGATTGGCCGTCAGCATCGAACACGTGAGAGGAGTAAATTGGGAATCGCTTGGCATCAAAAAGGTTAGACCAGTAGGAAATTGGGATGACAATGTAGACAATGAGCATGAAACCAACCAAAATGTTCACGACAGCAAAACCAGGGGTGGCTAAAGGACTGCCCAAGAAACCGGCAACAGTAGACCAATCTAGAGCAAAAGATCCAACTCCAAGACCCTTTAGCCCAGACCCCAGAGCCTATTTGTTGTGCTGTCACAGAGTCCTTCCATATCCAACACACAAAAGATAGAGCAGTTATCGATGGAAATAGATAGTTAGGGACAATATAATATGAGAAACTTGATACTAGGACCACAATGAAGAACTGTAGTCTTGTCAAGCCTCCTTTTGGCCTCTTTTCGACCTCATGCAATGCCCTGCAACAACATCCAAGCCGCTAAGATTGATTTCACAGATGGTAAAAGGGGGAAAAAAAACAGAAGGATAGAAAAGCAGGGGGGAGTGACAAGGCAGAGGACCTAAACAGAGAAACTTGAACTAGATTGGATGGCCACCACATGTATGGAGAATCAACTAGAAACTTGCGGAAAATACCAGCCCAGCCATAACCTAGCAACTAAAGGTTAAATAAACAAGCTGCGTCACTTATTTGGTTTGGAAAATAAAGATGAAACAAGAGATTGATATTAAAAGAAAAGTATGTTTCTTTTCAACATAATATTACATGCACTTGTTGAAGTGTTATCATTAACTGTCCGAAAGAAGAAGAAGAAGAAAAAAAGTTGCCTGGGTAGTTTGTGTCAGTAGCATAGCTACAACAGGGTGGATTTGAGCTCCGTAAAATGCCCTCACAATGGTGATGATGCCAACTGCATAAACATTAGTTGAACCAGCGTTGGCGAAGATAGTGATTAGAACATGCTCTTTCAAGTTGAAGGGCCCTGGGTTCAAAGAAAATGACCACTTTGTAGCTGGAATTCGGATTGGTTTGTTGGGTAGATAAGCTGCCATAAGCTTTGCAACTGGAAAAACCAGAATCTGGGCAGAGACTGAAGAAATATAGAGAGCGTTTTGGCGATAACTGAAGAATTGGTTCAAGAATGCTAAAATAGCACATGATGTTATCCCCAAAACCCATGTCCGAAATGTTAAGCAAGGCAAAGATGGATTATCTGTTGTTGGAACCGTTAATCGGACTTGCTCTATTGGTGAATCATTCACCTCTTCATCTGCACACAACAAGTACTTTTCATAATTAGACCTTGCAAAAAAAAAAAAACATCCTCCAGTAGCTTTTGATAATCAAGTTGCTTACCAGAAGATTCATTGTTGAGATTCTTGGGCTGATTGTTTGACAGTGGTACTCCCACGGTGTCATTGCTTTTAGAGGTCTCCATATGTTATGGCAAAGGGTGTATTGACAATTACACAAAATAATTCGTGTGTGTATCATATAAGTACATGTGATAGCTGATGATGCAATTTGTTAACGTACGGGGTCCAAGATTCCGATGTGAATTCTAGCCATTTGTTTCTCACTCATTGTAAAACTTGCCTTGACGTTGCTCTTTTTCCTAATTTGGCATGGCCTGTCGTTCATAATAACTGATACTAAACGAAAAGTAAATTAATAGAAATGATTCTTGGAATAAAGCCAAGTAGGTGAAGTAAAAGCTAAAGTGCAGTCTTTTTGTGCATTATAGGTCACACTCGCACCTTACCTATAGCTAACACCATACACAAAGATGCTAACTTAGATTATAACTTAGATTACAAACTTAACGCTAGTGTTTGTACATATATGCATTGGGAAAGAAATAGAAAAATCTAGTAAAACTATTAAGATGAAATTCTCCGAATCTGAAGATATAGTAGTAGTAAACCATATCGTGATATACTGAACTCTAATACGGTAAAACTATAAAACAACATAGTTTAATTGTAGCTGCTGTCACAGGGCGGATTTTGACAACGAAATCTGCCGAGGTTTGCCCCTGCGAGGCAGCCAAGTCACACTTGGTTCAGCCGATGTTCGACACTTAGCCAAATTTCAGTCTTTGGCTCGTTTCGTTTGGAAATTGAAAGGCAGCAAGTATAAGTAAAAGAGACAATCAGATTTACGGGAAAAATCCCAACCAATGTATTAATATATCAAGTCTAATACAATTGGAACGACTTCGACTTCGTCCTAAGCCAAGAACACAAGTCGTCCAATGGCTTTTCTACTTGGAATACACTTTTACAAACCCTCACGTTTGTTTCTATGTTTCCTTTCGTCTATGCTTAATTAAAATGACTGAAAATACATCATAAATACAAATGGGGACTTCCAAGGGCAGTTACAAAGGATTAGGGCGTGTTCAGCACATGTCAAGGCCATGCAGGCCACGTTTTGGCCCCTGTTGCCCACGATTCCGCCCAAATCTCGGCGCCCAAGCCAGCTCAGCGCCTGCTCACGTGCACAGCACAGCTGCCTGCGTCTGCCCATGCCTTTGCCCACAGCTGCACGCCTACGTTTGGTCTTGACATCAAATCTGCGCCCACCGGTTGGCCTTGACGCTGCCTACGTGCGTCCAATGCCAATGTCATGACAATGCCCATATCTTTGTCAATTGCCTTGCCGTCTTGCCTTAGCCCACATGCCTTGGCCTTGCCTTAGTCGTTTGACACCCATGCCGTGTCATGGCGTGTCTTAACTTAGCTCACCCTTTGCCGTATTTCAATCAGCCACATTTAAGCCAAACAGATAACGTTGCCACCCGCACCGTTTCATGCACAATGTCTTCCATGCTTCGGCCAATAGCAAGACCATCATGCCAAATCCTTGCCATTACCGTTTCATGCCGAGTTTCAAAATCAGACGGCTAACCGCTGCTGTTTTGCATTCTGCAACCTGCGAGTATTCACGCCAAGACAACTCCAGCCCTTAGAAGGACAGGGATTGAAACACATTACAGCCAGCATTTGACTCATCTATTTGGGCATCTTCCCCATTGGACTGCAAATATTACTCCTCACTTCTGTATATTTTTAAACACTGTTGGCACATTATAGATTTGACAAGGATATGTCTCCTTTTTTATTTTTTCCCCGAATTTTGATTTAATTATTAAAAAAATTATTACGGTATACGTAGTTTAACGTTTCTTTTTTATTGCTTTGATACATACAGTAGATAGAATACGTAAGGAAGCATTCATGGCAACCATCATTGCTTCATACTTGTTCTTGATTTGTTTAAAGTGGTGTTTTTAAGTGAAGACTTGTGCAATAAATAATAAAGTAGTTAGAATGAAAGTATGGTGTTCTCGTGGTTTCGTCCTATCACCAGGGAAGTTGAAGGACTGAACAAAGAAAATAGCCAACTCGAGTATTACCTTTTCATATGCTTAGATTTATAAAATAAAGAGAGTCCTAATTAAGGACATATATAAGTCATTTGCCCTTGATATCATTGTTATAAACACGTATAATAATTATCAAAGAAATAATCAGCCCGTTGGTTAGATACTTGTAGGAAAACGAAAACCATTGTTTTTTTCTTTTGCCAATTTAACAATGGATTAAAGATTTGAACCCTGAATAAGTAAAATAGGCTCAAACTAGAAGGGTGAGCTATAAAAGGTAAGAGCGACATTAGTATCTAGGGAGGATAAAATTCATTACTTATGTAATACCACAACCAAGATGATAAATACGTATGTATTTGGTTTGAAGAAGAAGATAAATCCAATATTATATGAGTCAAATGTGTTTCATCACTAATGAATCTGACAACATGCCGTCTACTTCTAAGCTACAATGGACATGTGGATTCTTTATTCATATCTTCACAAACAAACAACTTATACTAATGATCAAAGCGGTTGGGTGTTGAAATACTACAAAGCAGCATAAAATTTGAAATTTCATTTGCACTCATCCGTATCAAGTGTGTACGTCAATTATATGGATTTATTAGGTGAAGTGATTTAATGAGAAAATAGCTAGTAATATATACTATAATCAATTAACCATTGCTGAGTGAGAAAATCTAGCTATGTGCAAACATAGAATATGCTTATCGTTGTTTAGTGTAAACTGATGTGGATAAATTGTATACCAAAAATTAAGCACAAACGAAAAAGAGTATCTTTGGCTTTAGCTTTTGTTTGACCCCTCTACTTCCTCATTCGCCTAATAGTGCAGAAGCTTGGTTAAAAAATTTCTCTCTCAGTTCAGTTACAAAATACTAAAGGATTTGTGTGAAATTCAGGTGCTTTCTGCTGTTGAAATTTACCCCTTTATCTTGATGTTTTTCATCTTCAAGATTAGAGTTTTGCATGTATTGAATCATCTATTCTATGGGATACATTTGCTTTTCGGAATTACTATGCATGCAAAATGTGAAGTTTTCGTCTAAATCAAAATTACTACATTTTGCTTGGTACCAGGAGATTTGAGTTCGACTTTCTTGCAGCACCAATACTAGTATTTTTAATTTTTATTTGGTACCTGGTTGGCGGGTAATCCATTATTTAGCTCATCTATCTTTTATACAATGTTTATTTTGGCATATATAATGTTTGTTTTGATTGTTATTTTAATTTTTATTGTGTTATATTGTTAATCCGTCGTTCCATAACGACAAAAAGTATTATTTTACGAAACGACCTATGTAGTGTGATCGCATCGTTAGTTTATGTCTTTGTTTTTTTTTTTTTCGCTTTTTCTCTTTAATAATCACATTTTACCCTTTACCCTACCTTTTCGATAGTAGCTACTAGTATCCTATTTTTTCTTTACAATATTGTAATATCATTTTTCATATTACAAGTACGTGGAAAAGAATACAATCTAACTAACATTATACTCACAAAGACAATATAGTACAATACGAATACATTATGAAACGATATGTAATAACAATCCAAACAACTACAAGCTGTTCTGGAACAAGCCCTATCCTTTCACCATTGGAGCAGCTTAGTATTTACTCAATGAAGTGAATCTCTTATTCAATGATAAGGTCCCTTGATTTTTTCTAATCGACAAGCTTTCTTAATCTTTTTGGGGCTGATCTGCAAATGATTTGAAGTTTGTTTCAGGTGATTGGAATTAGAATGGCTGATGAAAAAAAGATTATTACTCCTACTACATACTGTTCCCCCGGTATGGTCTCGCTTGTTCTCGTCTATGGCTTTGGAGCAAAAACCTGTTGCAGCTCACGTAATAGCAGAGATCAAATATGAGTAAACTCAATATTGATAAATCTGATACAAATATCTCCTGGTCTGATATTCTGAAGGTTCAACACCTGTACTTCATGAGGAAAAGGAACTAGAATCTCACTTGAGTGATCGGCTGATCAAAGAAAGAAATCATCTAGTGTAAAGAACTGTTCAGTTTCTGCTAAAGTCAGTGATGATGCTAGTATATATTAGCCTAGCTTTAACTGTTAAGAATAATTTAGAATTATCTAGATAATATTTGTTCTAGAATTGTCTTGGATGATCTAGTATTTGTAAAGACTAGAATGCTTTTTGTAAATTCCTAGAAGATAAATCTTATCTTGTAGAAATTCTAGAATGATCTTTTGTGTTCTCTAGGTGATAAGGTCTATCTAGAATGATTCTAGAGTGTTCTATTAGCACCTATAAATAGCACCCCTTGTATTGCCATTTGCATCAAGTTGAATGAAAACAACTCCTCTCCCAAAATATAAAGTGTTCTTCCCTTCCTCTTCTTCTTTGTTTAGTATACAACCTTTCCTCTATATTGTTCTCTTTTCCTAACATAGTGGTATCTGAGCCATGGCAAACAATGACAATGGCCTACTTGCTTTCCAATTTCCTCGTCTTACAAAAGAGAACTATCAAAAATGGTACGGTGTATAAGGATGAAAGCCATACTTGACTCTTAAGATGCATGGAAGATTGTAGAAGCTTAAGGGTTTGATGAATCCGATAATGAGGAAACTTTGCCTCAAAATGAGAAGGATGCTTTGGCAAAATTAAGGAAGAAGGATCAACAAGCACTCTCTCTTATCCATCAATGTTTGGATGATACCATGTTTGAGAAGGTGGCCGATACAACCACCTCAAAAGAAGCTTGGGAGATTTTACAAACATCTCTCCAAGGAGTTGACAAAGTGAAGAAGGTGAAGCTTCAATCTCTAAGGGCTAATTTTGAAGCTTTAAAAATGAAGGAATCCGAATCCATTTCGGATTATGGTTCAAGAGTGCGGGCTGTTGTAAACCAATTGAAAAGATACGGAGAGAAAATTGAAGATGTCCATGTGGTAGAAAAAGATCCTTCGCTCCCTAACACCTAAATTCGACTTTATGGTGTGTACTATTAAGGAGTCTAAAGATTTAGACTCTATGACGGTGGAGCAACTGGAAGGTTCTTTGCAAGCCCATGAAGAAAAGATCAAGAGGAGGCAAGAAGAGCCGTTGGAGCAACTCCTTAAAACCAAGGCATCATTGAAGGATGATGGAGGTGATAAGAGCTATCGAGGTCGTGGACGAGGAAGAGGACGCGGTGGCGGTCGTGGAAGATGAAGAAGCAATGAAAGGAACTACAACAATGAAGAGAAAAGCAACCAAACATATAGAGGTCGTGGCCAAGGATGTGGAAGAGGACGTGGCTACCATCAACAAACAAATGAAAAGAGGTATGATAAATCTAAAGTTGAGTGCTATAATTGTCATAAATTTGGCCATTATTCCTGGGAATGTCGTAGCAATGTTGAAGAAAAGGCCAACCTTGTTGACAACAACAAGGAAGATGAAGAGTCAACATTATTGCTAGCACTCAAGCAATAAGACAAAGATGATTGTAGTTCGTGGTATCTGGATAAGGAGCGAGCAATCACATGTGCGGATACAAAGACAAGTTTGTGGAGCTCAACAAAAGGGTGAAAGGCAATGTATCTTTTGGAGATACTTCAAAGATCCAAATTGAAGGGATAGGTACGATTCTTATCTCCTCTAAAGATGGTAGTCACAAATTGATCAAAGATGTTTATTATGTGCCAAAGTTAAAAAATAATATCCTGAGCTTGGGCCAATTTCTTGGAAAAGGATATGACATTCATATGAAAGATATGAATCTTTGCCTTAGAGATTCAAGTGGCAATCTAATTGCTAAAGTTCATATGTCAAAGAATAGATTGTTTTCTTTGAACCTTAAAACAATTGAAGCACAATGTTTGAATGCAAATGTGAAAGAAGAATCATGGTGTTGGCACATGAGATTTGGGCACTTGAATTTTGAATCGATCAAATCAATGGGAGAAAAGAAGATGGTGCACGACATGCCTTTAATAAATCATCCCAATAATTTGTGTGAAGCCTATCTTCTTGGAAAACATACAAGGAGGAGTTTTCCAAAGGAGGCCACATCAAGAGCAACCAAGCCACTCCAACTTGTTCACACCGATGTGTGTGGGCCAATCACTCCACCTTCCTTTGGTAAGAGTAAATATTTCTTACTCTTTATTGATGACTTCAGTAGAAAGACTTGGGTTTATTTTTGAAGCAAAAATCAGAAGTATTTGGTGCATTTAAAAACTTTAAAGCACTGGTGGAAAATGAGAGTAGCTATGAAATAAAAGCTTTAAGGTCCGATAGAGGAGGCAAATTTACTTCGAGAGAATTTAATGAATTTTGTGAATCTCATGGAATTCATCGCCCTCTAACGGTACCTTATTCACCGCAATAGAATGGAGTTGCAGAGAGAAAAAATAGGGCCATTCTTAACATGGCTAGATGTATGTTGAAAGCTAAAAATATTCCCAATGAATTTTGGGCCGATGCTGTTTCTTGTGCTGTTTATTTGAGTAACAGGTCTCCCAAAAAGAATGTGAAATATCAAACTCCTCAAGAAGCATGAAGCGGAAGAAAACCATTTGTCAAACACTTGAGAATTTTTTGGAGCATAGGCTATGCCCATGTGCCACAACAAGGGAGAGCTAAACTTGATGATCGAAGTGTCAAGCATGTGTTCGTTGGCTATGACACAAGCTCAAAAGGGTACAAGTTGTACAACCCTACAAATGGAAAAGTGGTGGTGAGCCGCAATGTTGAATTTGATAAAGAAGCAACATGGAATTGGGAAGCTCAAGAAGATAGGACATACGATTTTCTCCCATATTTTGAAGATGAAGAAGAACAAGAGCACATGGCACCTGTGCAAGATCCAACTCCTCCTCCTTCTCCAACTAATGTTGCATCTCCTTCCTCTGCAGAAATCTCAAATGAAGAAAGGCTAGAGAAAACGAGAAATTTGGTGGATCTTCTTGAGAATACTGAAAGAATTACTAATTTTGATTATAGTAATTTAGTCTGTCTCTTTGTCGAAGTGAACCAGTGAATTTTGAAGAAGATGTCAGGGACGAATGGTGGAGACAATCCATGGAAGAGGAGATCAAAGCAATAGAAAAGAACAACACATGGGAGCTAACAACTCTTCCCAAAGGACATCAAGCAATTGGAGTGAAATGCGTCTACAAGGCAAACAAAAATACACAAGGAGAGGTTGAGAGATACAAGGCAAGACTTGTGGTGAAAGGCTACAAGCAAAGGCATGGAGTGGACTATGAGGAAGTCTATGCACCCGTTGCCCCCATGGAGACGATTCACTTGATTATTATTTAGCGGTACAAATGAAGTGGAAGATCTATCAGCAGGATGTCAAGTCGGCTTTCCTGAACGGCTATCTTGAAGAAGAAGTCTACGTTGTGGGCTTTGTCGTCAAAGGTCATGAAGACAAAGTTTTGAGATTGAAAAGAGCATTATATGGATTGAAGCAAGCGCCACGGGCATGGAACAGTCGCATTGACAAGTATTTTCAAGAAAATGGGTTTGTTCGTTGCCCTAGTGAATATGCTCTTTATATTAAATATTCTAATGGAGATAAATTACTTGTTTGTCTTTATGTTGATGATCTTATTTTTACGAGAAATAACCCAAGTTTGTTTGAAGATTTCAAGAAGGCTATGTCCCGTGAGTTCGAGATAACAGATATAGGGCTCATGTGATACTACTTGGGTTTAGAAGTGAAGCAAATGAAGGAAGGCATATTTATCTCTCAAGAAAGCTATGCAAAGGAGGTGTTGAAGAAGTTTAATATGCTTGATTGTAATCCCGTGAACACACCAATGGAGAGTGGATTAAAGTTGTCAAAGTTCGATGATGGAAAAAAGATGAATCCTACTCTTTTCAAGAGTCTTGTGGGAAGTCTAAGGTACTTGACATGTACAAGGCCAGATATACTATATGTGGTTGGAGTTGTAAGTCGCTTAATGGAAGCTCCTACTTCTACCCACTTAAAGGCTGCTAGAAGAATTCTTCGTTACCTAAAAGGTACGATTGATTTTGGGCTATTATATTCATCTTCTAGTAACTTCAAGTGTGTGGAATTTTGTTAGTGACTTTGCGGGAGATGTTGATGATAGGAAAAGCACCACCGGATTTTTATTCTTCTTGGGTAATTGTGCTATTTGTTGGAGCTCTAAGAAATAGGATATTGTTACTCTATCGACTTGTGAAGCTGAATATGTGGCAGCAATATTATGTACATGTCATTGTATCTGGCTAAGGAGATTATTGAAGGAGCTCAATTTTCCATAAGATGAAGCCACAGAGATTTATATTGATAACAAATCTGCGCAAGAACTTGCCAAGAATACGGTGTACCATGAACGAAGCAAGCATATTGATACAAGGTATCACTTTATCAGGGAGAGGATTTCCAATAAAGAGATGGAACTCATATATGTGAAAACTCATAATCAAGTTGCGGATATCTTCACAAGGCCACTCAAGTTTGAGGATTTTCGAAGATTGAGATCAAGTCTTGGGGTGCAAAAGAAAATTCAAAATTAAGGGGGAGTGATAAGAATAATTTAGAATTATCTAGATAATATTTGTTCTAGAGTTGTCGTGGATAATCTAGTATTTGTAAAGACTAGAATGCTCTTTGTAAATTCCTAGAAGATAAATCTTATCTTGTAGAAACTCTAGAATGATCTTTTGTGTTCTCTAGGTTAAAAGGTCTATCTAGAATGATTCTAGAATGCTCCATTAGCACCTATAAATAGCCCCCCTTGTATTGCTATTTGCATCAAGTTGAATAAAAACAACTCCTCTCCCAAAATACAAAGTGTTCTTCCCTTCCTCTTCTTCTTTGTTTAGTATACAACCTTTTCTCTATATTGTTCTCTTTTCCTAACATTCACTAGTGGAAATGCTAAAACAAGTGATCACGCTGAGAGTGGAAAGAGCAACATGTGTAGAGGAAGTACAAGCACTGATATCAGTGATGAGAGCACCTGTAACAGCTTTAGTAGCAACAGCATCAACAAGCCCCATAGAGCAAATAAACTGATATGGATGCTATTCAAGCTGTCCAATCTAAAGATGGTATTGACAACGCTCAACACACACCTCGGATTAAGGTATGAACGGTCATCGCAATACAATTTACCCAACTAGGAGTCGGGGTCGAATCCACAAGAAACAAAGTGATGCGATCAAAGTAGTGGAGGAGCTAAACTTATTTGACTAAGCCAAACTAGGATAACGAGGTGATGGAATGATATTAACAACTACAAACTACACTAGGAAAGCAAGTAAATTTGATCTATGGCCTTCTCATAACCAAGGAAAATAAATTTTGAGCCTAGGATTCAATATAGCACGGGGTTTATATATTATGGCCGAGTCGTTCTAATGTAATCCCTAGAATCCTTCAGGCCTAGAAGGGATTTACCTCAACGGGGCTCGTCAAAATAATGGTTGAGCTTATAAAGCACTACCCATTACCTGAGGAAAGAAGACCTCTTCCGAGCGTAACTTCTTTTAGATGAATTAGTCTATGAAATAGCCTATCAACCCAAATCCTCGCTAGCTTCACTATTCTACGCTAACTAATCTCTCCCGAGTCTTTAATTAGCAAAGTAGACGGGCAACTCAAGTGTCGCGAGCACAAGAGTCGAGCAATCAAAACAATGGAAGCTAGATAATCAAAACCCAACAATATAAATTCCTAGTCATGACTCATTCATATATTCATGTCCAAAATCATATCAATTAATAACACAAATAGCCGTGAAATATATTCACAAAATCAATTCTTCAATAACATCAACAACACCCAATATATTCAATACAAAGCATGAAAGTAAAGAAATGAGTACTAATGGTTGAGAATTTCTCAATGACTTGCTCCAAATCTTCACCCTCTTGGTGTGCTTGTTGATGGATCCTTGCTCCAAGATTGGAAAAATGGCCAAAATATGAGCCCTAGGTCGTGCAAGGGCTGAATATATGTTCCCCATTTAGG
The DNA here is from genome assembly GCA_029990575.1 of Petunia axillaris subsp. axillaris. Taxonomy (NCBI): domain Eukaryota; kingdom Viridiplantae; phylum Streptophyta; class Magnoliopsida; order Solanales; family Solanaceae; genus Petunia; species Petunia axillaris. Next base: position 296,701 of record JARKNS010000001.1, on the reverse strand, counting down.
CTGTTGTGAAATTACAACACTGTCCAGCGCAGCTCAGACGCGAACCTTCGCGATTGCGACATACTGGGCGCTATCGCGCTTCGTCTCTTTTTCCTTCTGCGCGATCGCGTCATCCTTGGCGCGTTAGCGCTAGCTTGTTTCAGTCTTCTGCGCGATTGCGTGAACCACTGCGCGATCGCGAAGAACAAATTTCCAGTTCAGGATCAGAATCTCTGCAATTCAGACTGTTCCGGCTTGTTTTCCATCTATTCGTCACCACAGCGTCAATCCTGTAATATACAACTAAAACATGATAAGTGCGTATATTTAATCAATAATGCACAACAAAAGCTCAAGTAAATCGAAGGTAATGTGTGCCATTTTTCCCACACATCAGGTATCTTAGATTTTAGCCATTTCAGACTAAAGAGGTTTGGTTGTGGACATATTGGAAGTGTCTACTTGGCGGAGTTGACTAGAACGAGGTGTTACTTTGCTATGAAAGTCATGGATAAAGCATCTCTAGCTCCTTTTTCCTATATAACATCTTGTCGTAAGTTTATTCTATGTGAAACATGCTCCATTTTCTTAATACAACATATTCCATGTTTTGCATGTTTATTCCATGTGAAATTAATTTAACTATGAATGGAATATTTGTATTATTATTTAGCAGCCGTGAATTGTGTTAGCTTATCTAGCATATTTGTATATCTGACTTAGTAATTGCTTTCTGTTGAGTGGTTTTAATCTTGCATTTGCCAGAAAGGAAGCGCACCTGAAACTTCCTCATACTTTGGCCTAAAGTACTATCAATGCTAGAGAAGTTAATGATTCTTAATTAATTTAGCACATTAGCATGTGTTATAAATTCTGTATTCGAAATATAATCTGAAACGAAAATACAAAATAAAAAAGAACGAGATGAACAAACCCGAGCCCACTGAATTCACAGTATTTCCTTAAGGAACTTAATCCCCTTACAGTACTCGAGGTTATGGATTAGATCCTCCCAAGATAGAGCGGATTTACCTTACTGCAGTAATGGTATTCCAAACGGCAGTAACAGCGAGCGCAAATGACCGGCAGCGAATCACACGACACGACACTTTTATTTTATTTGAAAAAATAATGCAATGAAGAGAAGAAGTAGTTCAGAATTTTCTCTTCCAAAGTATTTTTGAAATCTAAGAGAAGACCTCATATTTATAGCCAAAGGATGGATGTAGAAAAAAGGTATGACACCTTTTCTATAAAAAGGTACTTTTGGTGCCTTTTCTCATTCACAACCCCAACAATCCCCCACATGAATGGGGAAAGGCTATCTGATGAAAATATGCAGGAAAAAACTGGGTGATTCACAAGTAAGGATTAATTGCATTGGAATAAGTAGGTTTCCCTTTGAACTTTCCGTAGTAAACATACATCGGATATACTCGGTCAATCGGTAGATTTGATATCTTTGAACCGTCGAGCTTTGGTGTATACCTAGACAATGTATGTCACATAATTAACCCTTAACTGTCTTTGATTCTCATTGTTGTATTCGTTTCAACCATGAACACTGCCTAATTTCATAAGTGCGTAGAGAATTGGGCGTACGGAATTCTCCTTAAAGCGGATTCCACTTCACACTTACATATGTGACTTATAAACGTGTAATCCCGTAGATGTACACTGTTTGATAATTCTATATCAAACTTAGATAATCATTAAAAAGCTACCACGCTTTATCCTTGGTGCTGAACATTGTCTCATCATGAGAATGGACCAAAATAGATTTTATTTGACAATGTTGAACCGTCACTCACAACTTTATTTGAGCTCCTTGAACCTAGATCTTGGGATCTCCATAGAGTTACCGCTATGAGTCACTTGTCCTCGTCCATAGTCTCATTCCCTTTGATGATCACACTACCTCTCTAGTTAGGCCTTTTGTAAGCAGATCCGACACATTATCACTTGACTACACGTAATCAATAGTGATAATCCCCTAGAGATTAGTTGCCTAATGGTTTATGTCTTTGCCGTATATGACGATTTTTACCATTGTACATAACGCTCCTAGCCCATCCTATAGCCGATTGACTATCGCAATGTATGCAAATCGGTGACAATGGCTTGGGCCAAAATGTCTTCCAAGAAATTTTCGGAGCCATTCAACTTCTTCACCAGCCTTGTCTAATAAGGCTATGAACTCAGCTTTTAATGTAGCATCATTATATCAATAGCTTCGAATGGTTGCACCAGTTGTGGCCACAACCTTTTAACAATTAATATATTTCTCAACTATTTCGACCTTGCTATTTATTTGATGCCCAAATTAATGAATCTTCAATCATTATACAAATCCAACTTGAGATGGATTTTATAATTATCATTGGTGGGTTCACCACTTAAATCCAATTTGATATGGATTCTATCATTAATGGCATATGTTGTTTTACTGCATTATAGACCAACGTATTTATACATCCGTTCGTGAATGGTCATGTCTATACAATACGTCATCTTTCAACCGATATATCTTTTTCATGAAAAATCACAACCTTTCAAGTGACACCATTTCATGAAATAACACAACCTTTCTAAAAAGGGCACAAGACCAACCATTGTATTGATAGTTTGCCGGACTCTTCATCACGAAGATGACCAAGTTATGAATGCACCGACTACGAGTTCAATATCCATGAGGGATTTATGGGGTCCAAAATCATATAATATAGATATTACTTTTAATATTGACTTTTGTCATGCATAAGCCACACGCCCTCACATTTCAAATATTTCATTTATCTTTTCTACTATTCATAGTAGGAAATACGACTCCACGAAAATTAACATTTTGTTCTCATGATAGAACATCAAAATGTTACCAAAACTCCTCTTGTTTCTTTGCCATACAGTATATGTCTTGGCCACAGATTCTTATTGGGACCAAACACAGATTTATCAAGTTCATCCATATATTTGTTTTCCTAACAATAATATGGAATCTCAATATTAGTGGTTAGTGTTTGGCTTTCGGTATTCTTGATATTATTAACGCCACAAACGCAACTTTTCAAAAACCGATCATAGCCTTTTCCGTTTAAGCCCCACGTGAGCTGGGGGTGTCAACGGTTCAGTTCGGTTTTGATGAAATTTATACCATATCAATTTTTTGGTTAATCTATTGTGCATAATCAAAGAATGACTTTTCAAAACGGTCCCAAACATGTTGGTTTCCCTTCGGTTTCGGTTCAGTTCGGTTAATTTTCGGTAAATTTTTTTAGAACTCTGTGATAACGTCATACTTTTATTAGAATGTGCCATTTTTTTTATGTAAAATACCTATAAATTTAATAAAAGACATAAAATATAATTAAGACAATATTTGAATAAATAATGACTCTTAAATGGTCATAACTAATATTTAAGTAATCGACATATTTTCGTTCTCCACTATCGAGCCACACACGATTTTCATTCTCTATTAAGTAGATAATAGAACGCGAACCATATACATGACTTTGGTAAAATTTATTTATAAGGTGATTGATCAAAAGAACATTATTCTTTAGAGATACTATAAAATCAATGACGCAAAGGCAAGAGAAGATTAAATATAAATCAAGAACTAGAATAATAAAAGATTAAGTATATGTTAAGAGAAATTTAAACGAGTAGAAAAATATTTGATACCATGGTCACTTAGTAGCTTGATATATGCTCAAGTTTATTATTCGTACCTATTGATTAAGTTTCAACAAGATTATACGAGTGCGGAATGAGTTTGGCAGTTGGTACTTTCGGAGCTACTTATTACATGCAACATTATGTTTCTATTACCTCAAGGTCCAAGACCTCGACTAAAAATATTTTTAGACTTAACACACACACACACACACACACACGCCACTAAAGTAGTTAGGATGCCACCATTTTGCAATTTTATTGTAACAATGACAATTATGATCACCGATTACCATAATCCACACGTTTGGCTCCAACAGAGAACACGTAACAGTGATAAGTTTTTGGTTTGGCATCACAATAGGGTTAATTTTACCTGTGGTCACTGAACTATTATTTCATTACCACAAAGTCACTTTTGTTTCATTTGTTACCCAAAAGTCATTCAATTTTACTCCGGTCTACAACAAAGTCACTCAAACCGGATATTGTTTAAAACTTGCCGGAAAAATGATGTGGCATCATTAATTATAAATAGTTTTCTTAATTAATTTTTCATCTATTAATCTAATTCATTAACCCATTATTTTTATTCTACCCAACCCAAACACATTTCACTATGTCATCGTCGGGCATAAATATTTCATACCGATGCCATTTCTCTTTGCTTCTATTTCGTATTGAATTAATTAGTTAATCAAATTGAGTAATGTTAGGCAAATTGGTTATGCAAAAAGGGAAAATTAGGAATGGGGAATGAATAAAAATGAATGAGCTTAGATCGGTTTGGTTCGATTTTTCATTTATGAAATCAAACTAGTTATGTCAATTTTTTAAAATTTTAAAACTAAAATAACAGCTCATTTGGACTGTTGTTATGTATATGGTTTCATAATGTATCTATTGTATTGTGCTTTATGTTTTGTCAAATTCAACGTTTTGATAGATTATATTGTTTGCAGTCGTTTCATGATATAACATACTAGTAAATAAATAATGAATTTACAATATTGTCAAGAAAATAATAAGATACGGGATAGAGTTACTCTAAAAAAGATAAAATAAATGGTAATATATGAGAATATTAAGGGGAAGAAGAGAGAAAAAAGACACGGTAACGACGTGATCACACCAAATCGGTCGTTACATAAAATGGGCTCTTCATCGTTATGTAACGACGGACTAACAATACGATACAATAAAATTTTAAAATAACAATTAATACGAATATTATTTTATAGTAACAGTACGATACGGTACAACTGATAACAACCATCCAAATAAGTTGATACCAAACAAAGTCGAATTTTTGTTTTTGATTTTTCTCAATTTTTTTTTTCGATTTTTCTGGGTCATTCGATTTTTGCTTGGTACTTCAGCGACTATATGGTAGATAATATTTATCAAATTTCAAAATTTTCACTCGTAAAATAGTTATTTATATATCTTCATGAAAGATATGACATTCTAATTAATAGGTTTGTCCTTGCTTTTGCTTACTGCATTAAAAAATAATTGACACACAGATATAAAGCCTTTAAAAAATGACGTACCTGACGATAATACAATAACAACAACTCAGTAGGTCTCAGTTGGAAATTAAATGAAGATTACTTTTTTGAAATGTCATGTTAAACTAGATTGTCCTGTTAATCTTTAGTTAGTTGAAATATATTTCTAATGTGGCTCCCTGGCATAATGTGACAAAAAAGAAGTAGTGAAATAGTTGGGTTGGGTAGAAAAAGAATAATGGGTTAAGAAATTAGATTAATAGATGAAAAATTAATTAAGAAAATTATTTTTAATTAATTATGTCACTTCATTTTTCCGGCAAGTTTTAAACAAAATCCGGCTTGAGTGACTTTGTTGTAGACCGGAGCAAAGTTGAGTGACTTTTGGGTAACAAATGAAACAAAAGTGACTTTGCGGTAATGAAACAATAGTTAGGTGACCATCGGTGAAATTAACCCCATCACAATATGTAGTTTTCCATGATATTGAAGGACATACTAAGTTTTAACAAAATACACAAGTTGTTTCATAAAACCAACAAGGGCTTTACAGACCACCCAAATATTATTACCATTTCGTAATTTCTATTAATTCTATTTCCATCAGTTTTTAATCTTCAAAATCGATTTAATACAACGGTGAAGTTTTTAATCTTCAAACCGCTTTGACACAATAGCAAAGTTTTTAATCTTCAAACCGAGGAGTAGAAAACCACGAAGACTTTAATCTCCAAAACGGGAATAAGAAATCACAAAGAATTATTCTCCAATATGAGAATGAAAAACCACGAAAGTTTTAGTTTCCACGTAAAAAAACAATAGGCAATACATAAAAGAATAAAATTGTTTAAATTCTTTAACAATTTGCAATTCTGGCCTATACTTAAACAGAAGAGGTAAAGGAATAAAAGGAACCTCCTCAATACCAAAAAAGTATGTGAAAGGTAACAACCTTTAAAACCTATCCATCCAAACTCCAAAGGCATTAAATAGAGAGAACAGAAGAAAAATGAAACGACCTCGGTTAGTCGTTTTGGAAGTTAGGACTCCAATTGGCGTGCTGATAATTTTAAAATATCAGCAATATCCATTAGGACCTGTCTGTAAAATTTGAGCTAAATCAGACCTCGTTTGGTATGTATCGGAAGAAGATTTCAGTTTTTATTGTCGATAAAAATTAAAAAGAGATTTTCGAGCTCGGTTTTGGTAAATGAGCTCCGATTCGAAATCCGAAAGCGTCGTTAGGTTCGTATGATTATTTGTGACTTTTGTGATTTTTCGAAAGTGAATTTCGATGTTGTTCGGCTAGTTTCCGCTAAAACGCCGGAAGTTAAATAATTTGATCTTTTTCCATTTAAATTCACATCTTGAGTTTCGGAAAATCGATTTGAGATCCGCCTTAGCGAGTATGCTACATATATTTTGTATAACTTATATGCAAAAGTTGGAATTATTTTGAATATTGCAGGGCACCGTTTTAATTTTCGTCGCGAAAAAAAAATTAAAAAAAAAAAGAAAATTACAAAAAGACAAAAAAAAAAAAAAAAAGGAAAGTAAAGGAAAGGTGCATGGCGGTGGTGCTAAGGGATATACATATCCCTTAGCTTTCATCCAAAAATAAGAACAGAAAGCAACAAGTATCGAAACAGAGAAAATGAAATGACGCAGTGGGGTAAAAAAATTCCAGAAAATGAGAAAAGGGGCCGGAGAAAGTAGAATTTTCACCCTGAAACATTCAGGTAATGATCCTAATATATTATTTGAGTTTATTACGTGTGTTTGAATATATTTTTACGGTAAAACTTGGAATATTATACATCGTTTTAATAAGTTCAATTAATAGTTTAAGGGGTCGAATGGACCCCGATAATAGAATTGATTATATATTCGTACTCAGTGAGTTATGGGAAATATATAAATGTAATTTATTTGGGGTTTGGTTATGTGACCTTAAACCCTGTACATAGGTCTGGCCTACGTATTGCGTATGCGAATAGGGTATCAGGTTCCTACCTGGATTGTTCTAAGATATGAGGAATGAAGCCTTTAACCTTATGTGATATATTTTTCTGCTTATTGAATAGAGTGGGATCGTTCGGCAGTGAAACCAAAGGATAAAGCGGTTGTTGATTAGCAATGCCAACTTTTGGAAGAGGTAAGTGTTTATATCCATCTTTGGAGGCACATGGCCTCGTGTATTTTCTACCACGTATTTCTTACGTGTGTAGCTGCCGATAGGCGTACTCATTACGCCTTAGCTTTGGATTTACATTGTATATTATATGTTATGTCCTGTTGTTGGTGTTGCATTGAGGATCTGAACATTGTACTCTGGCTGCGAGTTGGCAACTACTTCCCGGCTATCGATGAGAGTCCTGCGCCGGTGAAGGGTTATTATTGCAACAGATTGCATTCATATGCATTATATGTCATTCATATGCATTACATTGAATATCATATTGGGTGCAGGAGTATTCCGCCCCAGGAGCAGGAGGATCCCACTCCATTGTATCATATTGAGGGTAGGAGGATTCCGCCCAAAGAGCAGGAGTATTCCGCTCTTATGTCAGATATTGAGTGCAGGAGTATTCCGCCTCAGCTTTACATTATATCGGGTGTAAGAGTATTCCGCCTCAGGAGAGTGCATGAGTATTCCGCCTTTGGTTTATATTATATCGGGTGCATGAGTATTCCGCCCCAGGAGCAGGAGTATTCCGCTCCAGTTGGTTATCAGATTGGATTCCCCTCGAATGCAGGAGTATTCCGCTTCGAGATGGGATTACGGGCACATGTGACCCTTTGCATCACATTTCATTTCATCTCATTTCATACCATTGTGTAGACTTGTGGTACATAACTACTGTTCTGCTTCTACGTGCATTGCTTATTTGTTAATATGTTTCTGGCTCGTATTCTTGGTTGAGTTTATGGTTTCATACATATTTCCGGTTACTATCTGGCTCCGCCTTTTCATAATTTAAATAAGAGAAATTTGGTTTATCTATTTTTTCACCCTGGCTAGCTATCCTATTCTTTGAGGTGGCTAGTCTGCTCCACTTATTGAGTCCTTTTGGCTCATCCTTGTTTGTTGTTTGTTTCTTGTCTATCTATTTTGTTTCGGCAGGTTCACTCCAGGATTGAGTTCGCCACGTTGTGAAGGAGCGAAGACGACTTCAGCTGTCAGGGTGAGCCATCTTTTATTAGGATGGCCACCAGTTTTATGTTTATTATTTCAGTTGCATTTTGCTCCCTTCAGGAGGTATTTGTCTTCTTTCATACTCTTTGATGTCTAGTCTGGATAGCCCTAAACCTAGTATGTTGGGTAGTCAGCTGTACTTTCTTTTGTACAGCTTAGAGGTATCAGTATGTTTGTATTTTTTTTTAAGCCTTGTTCTTAATTATGAATTGAATTATATTTATTTTCCTAATTTAATTGGTAAGGGTTCGCCTGACGGATCTAGGGGAGGTTGTCGGGTGCCCGCACGGCCTAACCGGATTCCGGGTCATGTCAGAAAAAGAGAACTTTATAAACGGTGCTTGAAAGCACTAGATGCAACAATTAATGCATTGCTCACCAACTTTGGTTAATTAACATAAATCATAATAAAAAACTAACCAACTCATGCAATTAATATTATCTCTCTCTCTTTTAGCATGTTATCTCCCAGATCCTAATCACGTTACAGACTAGCATAAGATATGGTATATCACCTCTTCTTTGATCAAATGGATTAGCAAAATCACTGCTTCATAAAGTGTCAATGACATTCTATACAAGATATGAATAAAGGAAACCACTGTTTCATAAAAGGCACGTCCACATGAAATTACTTTCAAGAAATATCAAAAGTAAGAATCAGTAGAACCTGTGATTATTGATGACTGGAAGAAGCAGAAACTTCAAATAAAGAAGGGCTGCATAATATTTCGATTGTCAGGTCTCTACATGGTGGCTTTTCATAAATTTTCGTCGGATTAAAACCATCTCCAAAAAGCAGATTATTAATTCGAAAATAGAAACATATATTAAGTTCCTTAAGATTGTTAGAAATTCTGTATTCGAAATATAATCTGAAACGAAAACGCAAAACAAAAAAGAAGGAGACGAACAAACCCGAGCCCACTGAATTCACAGTGTCTCCTTAAGGAACTTAATTCCCTCACAGTACTCGAGGTTATGGATTAGATCCTCTTAGAATAGAACGGATTTACCTTACTGCAGTGTTGGTACTCCAAACGGCAGTAACAACGAATGCAAATGGCCGGCAACGAATCATACGACGCTGTATTAGATAAAAGCTAACTGCACCTGAAAGATGACACGTGTCAACCACGTGGCACGGGTAGAAGTTCTACCGGACAGATACCCAACGGACAGACAGTTATCGCGAACAGATCCAAAGCAGTTATGAAACGCCTCATCAGTCAACACGATCTGAATGGACACTTATTAACCAGATCATTTGCAAATCATTCAATTAATAGTCATAAAGGCAATCATTACAACCCGGCGGTTACATATCCAACGGATACGTGCCCAGCGGTTACAAAACTCAACAGACGCCTATCAGACCTATAAATAGCATTTGTTCTAAGCCATTGTAAGACAACTTTACTTCCTGCCTACAATATCAATAAGAACACTCCCTCGCTCTTGCTCAAATACTACTTTTTACTTATATTCGTCCAGCACTTTGTTCTCTAATCTTCTAAGTACGACTAGTACCGAAGAACTCTCCCTGAGGATAAGCGATACCGCGCGGTTACTCCTATCTACTCTTATTTACACTTTATCTTTGCTAATTCCTGTTTATATCTCGTTCTCGTATCATTTACGAACCTAACACTACTTTAGCTCGTCATTTAAACTCTTAATCTAAACTATTGATCGTGACTCCGCAAATATAAATTTAATTATTAATTGGCCTAAAATCGGATCTAGGTTAAACAATTTGGCGACCACAGTGGGAGCCGGTCAATAGCCTTCGTAGGTTAACAGTTTATATTTTCTGATATTATACCTCTTTTCGTCGATCTTTTTGCTCTACAACTAACATGGCAGAAAGTAGTTTAGAACGAACTATCGTAGGCGGAAGTCAGGTAACTACCCGCGTAGAGAATATCTTCGAGATCGAGCAGAGGCCCGACAAGTCCCTCCGTAAATACGTGGATCGTTTCCAAAGAGAGCGAATGATGCTTCCCAAAGTACCGGACAGATGGGCAGCGATCGCGTTTACTAACAGTATGGATATTAGGAGCTCAGAGGCCATACGCAGACTTTACGAGTCTCTTCGCGAGTTCCCAGCTGCCAGCTGGTCGGACGTCTACAACCGTTACAACTCAAAGGTACGTATTGATGAAGATAAATTGATTGGAACAGGAACCCGAGTAAAGATGTAGGCACGCAATGATGGCCCTGGCGGAAAAGCGGAGACAGAGAGATCAGACGTACGCTACGAGCCGTACCCTGACCAGTCACGCAGCAATTCCAAAGGTCGCAACCGCAACAACAAAGGACTGTCCCGGAGAGATGATTCAGAATCAAGCCTCCGAGGAGCCCCGAGCCTGCCGAATTTCAACGTGGAAATGTCTGAAGTAGTGGCAGCACTCAAAGACATGGGAGAGAAGGTCAAATTGCCGAAAGACATGAATACCGACCCAAGCAAGCGAAACCAGGACTTGTGGTGCAATGTTCATCGCGACCATGGTCACACCACCGAGGACTGCAAAGCCCTAAGGTATGAAATTGCTCATTTGTTGAAATAGGGATTCTTGAAGGAGTTCCTGACCGAGAAGGGGAAGCAGACTCACGTGAAAGCACAGCAAAACAAACCTGGCCCTCCACGAGCATCCTCTCCAAGGAGGACAGTTAACGTTATTTCAGATGGAATCGAGGTGGATTCTGTCACCTTCACAGCGAAGAAGTATGCAAAGACGGTTCACAATTCCCACACGCTGATGCGTTAGTAATAATGTTACGCGTGGCAGAATTTGACGTCAAGAGAGTACTTACTGATGCGGGCAATCTGCAAACATTATCCAATCACGGGTCGTGAGGGAGATGCAGTTATCGGATAAGATCGTACCAATATCTCGAGTTCTCTCCGGTTTCAACAATTGGAGTGAGAAGACTCTTGGCGAGATTACCCTGTCAACTCTCGCCGAAGGAGTAGCGAAGGAGACAACTTTTCATGCTGTTGATGCGAACCTAGCCTACAACATCATCATGGGGAGACCTTGGATCCATGATATGCAAGCTGTTCCCTCATTTTATCATCAAGTACTGAAGTTCCCATCCGAATGGGGGGTACGAGAGGTCCGAGGAGAGCAGCGTTCTGCCCGAGATTGCTATTCGGTGGCTCTCAAACTGCCTGAAGAAAACAAATAACAATTACAGCGACCGGGACCAGACGCGCCGCGTGAACAAACAAAGTACGAGGTCCCAGAATTCATCACGAAGATGGACGAGAGAGAAAACCACATGCCGATCGTGGAAGCTTTGGAACCCGAAGAATTGTTCGCAGATAAGCCGGAACGGAAAGTATATTTAGGGACCGATTGAGCGAACATCTACGAGGAGATATCCTCCAGTTCCTCAAGGAGCGACATGCAACGTTCGCCTGGTCTCACGTAGACATGACAGGTATTTCTCCATATATTATTACTCACAGGTTGAACATCGATCCATACCATCGCCCGGTAAAACAGAAGACGCGCCAACAAGGAGCTTTTCCGAACTAGGTCATCAACGACGAGGTCGATCGGCTGTTAAAAATTGGATCTGTGTGTGAAGTCAAATACCCGGATTGGCTAGCCAACGTGGTCGTTGTACCCAAGAAAAATGGCAAATGGCGAGTCTACATTGACTTCACAGATCTAAACAAAGCCTGCCCGAAGGATTCATATCCCCTTCCCAGGATAGACCAACTGATCGACGCAACAGCCGAGCACGAGGTGCTCACCTTCCTTGATGCATATTTCGGATATAGCCAAATATTAATGGACCCAAAGGACCAGGAGAAAACAGCGTTTATAACCTGCAGAGGTACGTATTGTTATAAAGTTATGCCATTTGGGTTGAAAAATGCAGGTGCAACATATCAGCGCCTAGTAAATCGAATGTTCCACGACCATATCGGAAAGACTATGGAAGTGTACATCGATGACATGTTGATGAAGTCAAAACGAGCAGAAGACCTTCTGACGCATCTAAAAGAAGCTTTCCGGATTATGGATCAGTACAACATGAAGCTGAACCCGGAGAAATATGCATTCGGAGTCGGATCGGGGAAGTTCTTGGGCTTCATCGTCTCTCAGCGTGGAGTTGAAGTCAATCCCGCTCAGATCAAAGCCATTGAATCAATTCCAGACGTACTCCACAATCGGAAAGACGTCATGAAATTGACAGGAAGATTGGCTGCCCTGCGAAGATTCATTTCCCGATCATCCGACCGATGCAAAAGTTTCTTCGACGTGTTAAAGCAAAACAACGAGTTCGAGTGGACCCCTGAATGCCAACAGGCATTGAAGGATATGAAAAAGTACCTGTCCAATCCACCACTGCTCTCTACACCTCAGTAGGGGGAGCAGTTGCTGATTTATCTGGCAGTCTCAGAATCGTCGGTAAGCGCCGTTCTAGTTCGGGAAGAAAAAGGTAAATAACTTCCTATCTATTACATCAGCAAAGCTCTAATTTACGCAGAAACGTGCTATCAACCCTTGGAAAAATTGGCATTAGCACTAGTAACTGCTGCTCGTAAGTTACGCCCTTACTTTCAAAGTCATTCAATAGCTGTGGTAACAACTTTTCCTTTGCGAAATATTTTGCACAAACCCGAATTTTCAGGAAGGTTAGTAAAATGGGCTATAGAATTAAGCAAACTTGATATCACCTACCAGCCTAGGGTAGCAATAAAATCACAAGTTTTGGCAGACTTCGTGGCAGATTTTAGCGCTAATTTATACCTTGAGGCAGAAAAGGAAGCTGTTCTTTATGCTGGGCAGGCTCCTGGCGCGTGGACCCTTTACACTGACGGCTCCTCGAGCGTCAAAGGATCCGGTCTCGGATTGGTTCTCATCGCCCCATCCGAAGAGACGATCAGGCAGGCTGTCAAGTGCCCATTTATTACTAACAATGAGGCCGTTATTGCAGGCTTAGAACTAGCCCGAAGTTATGGAGCAACCATCACCAAACTCAAAAGTAACTCTCAGCTGGTAGTCAATCAGATAACTGGAAGCTTCAGTGCACGAGAATCCAGGATGCAAGTGTACCACGCCCGAGTGAAAGAACTCTTAACACTGTTCGATGACTGGGAGGCACTTAAGATTCCACAAGAAGAGAACCATGAAGTTGATGCTCTCGCCAATCTAGGGTCAGTGGCAGACATGAGGGCAGCCAGCTCTTCAGCTGTTGTTCAACTCCTCTACACGACCATAGACTGAGAAAAGTTCGAAGTCAATACCATCAACGCTACTTGGGACTGGCAGAATGAGATAACAAACTATCTTCTCCATGGAACTCTGCCCGTTGACACGAAAGCCGCTCGTAAGCTCCGGATAAAAGCTGCTCGGTATACAATCGTCAACGGCAATCTGTACCGCAAAATGTTTGTAGGACCTCTCGCAAAGTGTCTCGGATCAAGTCAAATCAACTACGTGATGAGAGAAGTCCATGAAGGCTGTTGTGGAAATCATTCCGGAGGCAAGGCGTTAGCCCGAAAGCTGATTCGCGCAGGTTATTATTGGGACAAATGGAGAAAGATACGAATGAATTTGTTAAAAAATGTGACAAATGCCAGAGGTTCGCACATCTTCTCCATCAGCCAGCAGAACCGCTCCATTCAATAATCTCTCAGTGGACCTTCATGAAATAGGGGATGGATATAGTTGGTCCTCTTCCCACGGCACCGGGAGGAATGCGTTTCTTATTTATCATTACTGATTACTTCACCAAGTGGGTCGAAGCGGCAGCATACACAAGGATACGGCAAACAGAGGTTGTCGACTTCCTCTTGCGTTTTGTCGTATGTCGCTTTGGAGCACCTAAGGAAATAGTCATGGATAACGGACCACAATTCATCGGCCAGAAAGTGACTAGGTTCCTCGACGATCTACACATCAAGAGGATCACTTCCTCTCCGTATCATCCTGTTGCTAATGGACAAGCAGAATCTATCAACAAAATCATCGCTGAATCCCTAAAAAAACGCCTCGAGCAGGCAAAGGGGTGTTGGGTAGAAGAATTACCTGGTTTGTTATGGGCTTATCGCACAACAACAAAAATGAGTACTGGAGAAAATCCTTACTCATTGGTATACGGTGCAAATGCTTTAATCCCAGTCGAAATCAGCGAGCCCAGCTTGCAGTATGCACATGCCACTGAAGAGTCTAACTCAGTCAACCTCTCCGAAGAGCTGGACCTCCTCGAAGAACGAAGGGAGCTAGCCCTTGTACGGGTAATCGCCCAGAAAGAATGAATTGAACAATATTACAATCGGAGACTGCGCGTACGAAGCTTCCAGGTTGGAGATTTTGTACTAAGGAAAGTCTCTCAAAGCACACAAGAAACAAATTCTGGGAAGCTTGGCCCTAATTGGGAAGGCCCCTACAAGGTAATCGCTTCAGTCGGCAAGGGATCTTATCGCTTGGCACGACCAGATGGCTCCACTGTCCCGAACAGTTGGAATGTGATTCACCTCAAAAGGTATCACTTTTGAGGGGTAAAACGGTTAGTTACCTTATGCTTGCTTTTTACTATTACGGAAGTTCTTACTTTTATTATATTTTCTCTAAATGGTACTAACGGCCTGAACAAGGTCAGATCCGTTTAGCTCAACTGGTAGAGCTCGAAGTTCTTCAACTTCGCGGCTATGGGTTCGAATCCCACAACGAAAACACTCCTCGTTTGGTTATATGTGTTCTTCTATATGCGGCTTACCTACAACTCTTTTTATGTTATCACTTCCCCTGTTCCAACATAAAAACAAGGAGGGTGGTGAGAGGCCCCTGTAGGCCAGATAAGACCTTCATAAAGGCAAAAGACCTTGCCAAAAGGCGAGTTTTTGAAGTTTTTTTTTAAAAATCTTTTACGTGACAAACTTCCACGAAAATAAGAGAAGTCGTTCACAAGGCCAGCGACTCGGCCAGAGCCAATCTACAGAGTCATGTGACGACTTTCTATTATCAAAACGATAAGCAAATTTATGCGCAAAGGGCGACGATTCGGCCAAAAGTCTAACGACCACGACTCGGTCAGAACAAAAAAATCTGCGCAGATTATTCACAACTTACGACCTCTTCCTAAGGAAAGGTTAAGTTAAAACATTCGGGCAAACTTTTGGAGACCAGAACTTAATAAAGTTCAAACTTCAAAAAGCTCCTAAACATAAGGCACGAAGACCATAATACATACAAATAAAAGATCAAAAATTCAGGCTAAATATAGTCATTGAATAGATCTAAAATCATATATATACACCTGTAAAATGATAAGATGCCGAAAACGGCTGACAGAAGTTTACAGAGTGATCAAAGGCCAAATGGAACCGGCCATACAGAGATCAGAGAGTCTTTACAAGACCTCTATCCACAAACAATTAAAATCCGGCTCTCGCCAGATGAACAAACTTAAAGATTGGGGAGGGGCATCAGCTTTTGGGGCTACGATCAGAACCCGGCGCACCAACTCCGTCGATTCTGCCATCGTCCCCCGAATTCTCGCCATCGTCTTCATCTTCACCTTCAGACTCCTCAGGAGAAAGATTTAGTGCTTGTCTTATTCTGCGGACAGTGCTTTTCGTCATCTGCAACATCTTTTCAACATTAAGCTGCTTAGCTTGAATCTTCCCAAGCAATGAACGTTTAGCTTCGAGCGCAGCAAGCTTGGCCTTTATTTCAGATTGATCGCGCAGGTTTGCCAAGTCTTTGTATAGTGCGGCCTGAGCACTCATCGTCTAAGCAACCTGATCCTTGGCAGCCTGGAGCTCAGCTCTGGCCCTAACGGATTCTTCGTTAGCCCTTTGCAGATTCATCTCAAGAGATGCGCGATCATCAATAGCACTGTTCAATGAAACCTTACATTCTTCAAGTAGACTCTCCAGGCCCTGGGCAGAGCGTGCGAACCCTTCTTTCTCTCTGAAAAGAAGGTCCTTCTCTTGGTAAGTTCGTTAATCTGCTCAAGTTGCTCATTGCTAACATCAGTTAGTCGATTAACTTCACTCCCTAGGAGACCACACTGCTCTGCCAGGATCCTGTTCTCTTTCAGAGCATCCAGCAACTCTTTCTTTACCTCGAGTACTTGATCGACGTTGTTGATCCTGGAGCGGAACATGAGTTCGGCAGCCACCATACTTGACTGAAAAAACAAAGTAAGAAAAAGTTAGAAATCTGAGGCTGAAGTCATTCCTAACACGGAGTGGTAAACACTTACCTGGGCAGAATCAACAGCAATCTGAAAGGGTAGCTCTTCGTCACTCAGTTCCCTCATCACCCATTCTTCCCGAGGGCCGGTGAGTGAAGAGACAGCCTTGGCTAAGCCACCCGGCCCGGATATGAAGTTAACATCAGGGGACAGTTTTATTGTATGCTTCCTCTCACAGTACTTGGGTTCCCAAGCCTGTTCAGAAGGATAGTTTGGCCCAAACTTGTAACGCACACCCCTAATATCCTTCAATCCGGTTTGGCCGTCGATGACTGACTACCAAATGAGCCTTGTTGTTGATAAGTTGGAATCACCTTCCACTCCGGGATCTATCGTGTCACACTCGCGAAGACCGACGGGCGTAGCCCTCTCAGTGGCCACATTTTTCAGGTCCTCAAAACGAAAAACACGAGGACCTCGACCACTCTCTTGGGAAGCCTCTTCCCTCACTTGTTCTTCTTCTTCTTTTTCCTCTTCTTCATCTATCTTCCTTTTCCCTTTGTCCGCACGGGAAGGAGCCGCCTTCACCCCGTCGTCAACTCGGGGACTCCTCTCCGGAGTACGGGCAGCTTCCTCCTCAACTTTCCTCTTATCACTTCGGAGATAAGGTTTTCGCACAAGGGGTTCATTGGCTCCGATCTCAGTATCTGAAAGATCGATAACCTCCTTGTCTAAACCTTCTCCCCATGCAGACTCGGGGACTTCGGCAGTAGTCTCGACATTCTCTTCTGCAGACTCTGGCACATTGGCAAGGCTCACCCCCAGTAGTTGAGGCTTGCCCGGCAGCAACAGAAGTTTTACGAACAGACCTTTTCCGTGCTCCGCCCTCGTCCTGGCTCTTCTTCTTTCTTTTCAAAGAACCAAGGCCACCGGACAATAGTTCCTCGCCACCCTCCCTGCGGTGCAATGCCTCTACTGAAGCTAGTATAGATGCGGCCTCGGCATCTGGATCAGCGACAGGCTCAGAAGGCACGTCCTGGGGGAGGGGGGAGCAGGAAAGAAGTCCCCTTGAGTGCCCAGACCTGCAAAAGGTAAAACGGTCAGACATGGAGAAGTTACAAAGGAAAAGAATAATCACAACAGCAGAAATACTCTCACTATGAGTTTTCACGATCAGACTCTTCTGCGCAGCAAAATGCGCCCATTATCTCTTCTTAGGAGAGAACTCCTTCAAAATCGCCTCGACCCACACCGTCAGCTCATCAACAGATATGAGCCCATCGTAGGGTCGCTTGGCCGCTACAAAAAGGAGTCAAAAGAAGTAAGCAGATAAGAAGAAGAGAAAGAGCACGAAAAATCTCAAAAATACTCGGGGACTTACGCTTCTTGTTCCAAACTTCGGGAAGATAAGTCTTGGAGTCGAAAGTCAAGGCCGAGGAGCGCACAAACACATACCAGTGTAACCAACCCCGGTCACCAGTGTCTTCAGAACTGCGCACCAAGCCCTTGCTCCCCCGCATCCTGACGTTCACATAGCCATCTCTGAAAATCTGTATACTATACAGAGAAATAAAATGTTCATATCCAAAAGATTGATCGGTTTCCGTCGCAAACCAATCCAAAAGCGTAACTATTCTATATATACTGGGGCACAGTTGCCCCGGGCAGAGTAAATATTCCCTGCAGAGCCTTTCCAGCACAGGATGCAGGGGTAGTTTACATCCCACCGTGAAAGGGTAGGTGCACATAGCTGTCCACCCAGCCCTGTGGGAGGTAATATTCTCCTCTTCAGAGACCGGCAAGAGGGGAATCCTATCATCCAAACGGCAATCCGTCCTAACTCGTGGGATCAGCTCCGATGTGATCCCCGACTTAAATCTATACGCCGGCCAGTTGTGCGTATCCCCATGATGATTATTGAAGGCCTTGATGTTGCAGTCTGCCTCTAATTCACCCCATTTTTTTGGGATAATCTCCGCAGCGGTAGCCTGAGTAGACCTGGGCCTAGGAGTGGCCGTTGAGGAACTACCAGCCATGTCTAAACTTTGATTTTTTCTGGCTCTTGAAGACATGATTTCTGAAGAGTTAAGAAATTCGCAAGAAGAATTGAAAGCTGATTCAAAGATTTTCAAGAAGCAACAGAGAAGAAATAAAAGCAAGTAAAAAGGTTTCTCATTCAGTAAACCCCTATTTATAAGAGTAAAAATTCGGCCCATCAAGTTCCTTCGAAACACGTGGAGGTTATCCAAAAGACCACGAACAGATCCGACCGTCAAAAGAAGGAATGGATTTCGCCAATTTTTATAGTATCATCATTACCCTGAAGTGCAGCGGTCATCTCGCGATCGACAGTCGACGTGTGCACGTGATTTAGGCGGTTAAAATCATTATTTTTACCCTTGGAACGCGCAGTAGTCACTTCAGAGTGGACTGCAAACGCGCAGGCATGCCAGCTGCAGTTACTTTTTTTATACGGCGCATTTAATGCGCACACCATAAGGGTTTGTCACGCAACTGATAAGATACATACATCACTAAGCTTCGTCACACAAAGATTGGATTTTACAAAATAGAAATTCCCGCCAGAATTCATATCCACTCCTCGAACAGATACTCTGCTCGAGAAGTGCGGGGACTATCTGTATTAGATAAAAGCTGACTGCACCTGAAAGATGACACGTGTCAACGACGTGGCACTGGCAGAAGTTCTACCGAACAGATACCCAACGGACAGACAGTTATCGCGAACAGATCCAAAGCAATTATGAAACGCCTCATCAGTTAACACGATCTGAATGGGCAGTTGTTAACCAGATCATATGCAAATCATTCAATTAATAGTCATAAAGGCAATCATTAAAACCCGGCGGTTACATATTCAACGGATACGTGCCCAGCAGTTACAAAACTCAACGGACGCCTATCAGACCTATAAATAGCATTTGTTCTAAGCCATTGTAAGACAACTTTACTTCCTGCCTACAATATCAATAAGAATACTCCCTCGCTCTTGCTCAAATACTACTTTTTACTTATATTCGTCCAGCACTTTGTTCTCTAATCTTCTAAGTACGACTAGTACCGAAGAACTCTCCCCGAGGATAAGCGATACAGCGCGGTTACTCCTATCTGCTTTTATTTACGCTTTATCTTTGCTAATTCCTGTTTATATCTCGTTCTCGTATCATTTACGAATCTAACGCTGCTTTAGCTCGTCATTTAAACTCTTAATCTAAACTATTGATCGTGACTCCGCAAATATAAATTTAATTGTTAATTGGCCTAAAATCGGATCTAGGTTAAATAGACACGATACTTTTATTTTGTTTGGAAAATAATGCAAAGAAGAGAAGAAGTAATTCAGAATTTTCTCTTCCAAAGTGTTTTTGAAATCTAAGAGAGGGCCTCATATTTATAGCCAAAGGATGCGTGTAGCGAAAAGGTACGACACTTTTTCCATAAAAAGGTGCTTTGGTGTCTTTTTTCATTCACGACCCCAACAGCATGTACTTCAGGATGGTCATGACCTAGCTGGATGGTGGCTTATGAAAAGGATATTAGTACATTCATGAAACTCAATGCCATATTTCGAGGCCTTTATTTCGTTATAAAGATTTGTATTTTTCTGGACTCTTTAGTAAGCAACCTCTTCCTGTTTAAAGAAAATGACTTTTGATAGATATAGGGTTCCAATGAGATGGAGTCACGTAATTGACAGTTATTTTTCTCCTTTTTCAGATTTTAGATTGCTCTTCACATGCTTGGGATTATCTATCATGACGTTAAGTCGGAAAATGTCCTCGTTAGGAGAAGATGGTCATATAATGCTTCAGATTTTGACCTATCTCTGTTATGCTGTTAGCCCAACTCTGCTGAAGACATCATCCCTGGAGTCTTGAGTCTCCCAGGAAAAACTCTGGTTACTGTGTCCAACCTGTATGGATTGAACCTGTCTTTATTCAGCCTTCATGTGTTAATATATCCTACTACAAGCTTCTCTTCCCATCTCTTTTCTAGTAAGTCGAAGCACTGAGAACCTACAAATGAGATTGGCAGCCAAGTTAGGCCATTGTCTGAGCTGATTGATGAACCACCCAGTGCTTGATCTATGTCGTACGTAGGGGCCTATGAATACTGGCACCTCAGATTATGGAAGGAGAAGGTCATGGAAGTGAGGTTGATTGGTGGACTTTTGGGATTAATGAGCTTTTGTTTGGGGAAACTCCATTTAATGGATCTGGGAATCGAGCAACATTGTTCAATGTAGTGGGACAACCTCTTAGATTTCCAGAATCACCAGTTGTTAGTTTTGCAGCAAGGGATCTGACTAGGGGTTTGCTTGTAAAAGAACCAGAGGACAGACTAGCATATAAAAGAGAGCAACTGAGATAAAACAACAACCTCTCTTTGAAGAATTGAAGGGGTTAATTGGGCATTCATACGCTGTGCTACTCCACCTGAGATCCCCAACCCCGTCGAATTTGAGAGAATCCAATTCATCCCCTGCTTCTTTTCTTTAGAGTAATAGGGCAAGCATACTATTTCATTAAACTTCGCTTCATTTAGTTCATATTGATATAAACATCAACATCTCTGAGTTATATTAGTTTCTCCTCAACAAATAAGTGCCTGGGCCACTAAAACCCTGCCTAATGGAGAGAAACTATTCCACTGAACGTGCTCCTCAGGAATAGCAACATGGACTAAATTCCCTGTCCAAGCCAAGCCTGTTCCAGCAGTCTTTCATGTTGTCATATGACAGTTCAAGATGTCATTCTTTCTGATCCATTATGTATTGTCAAGTCACAGAGGACTCACTTCTCAATTCTCCCGATCTACAAAGGTGTCTTAGCCAGTAAAAGGGATGTTCATTCCTGTGAATGAGTTTCACAATTGGATTGAACTAGGGGAGTGTGCCGGGGGAAGGGAATGTATTTGGCTGCATGTCAAGCATGCAGATTACTCATCGTATATTTGTCTTGAATAATTTTTAGGAAGTGTTACACAATCATAAAGTTTTACAGTGTTGTAGGACCAACTTTAGATTCGCCCAGAAGTTATGCAAAGACCATTACTTTTGGAAGGTGCTGTATTTCCGGACATTTGATCGACATGAAGTTGCTACCTTTTTACTTTCTCCTATATATATAATTTGCTGTTGTCTCTTCTGAGCAAAGGAGAAACACTCATGTATCTAAATAGAAGTTGCTCACTAGGATCCAGGGAATGTAGTTAATTGAATCATGAAAAAAAAACATTACATCTTTTTGAACAAATCAGTGATGGTTGTGTATATAGGTATATTAATTGTTTCTCGATGTACAGTAGTTACCGATTTTCATGCATATTTATTATGATAAACCCCTGGGGGTAATTGAAATTGACATCCAGATTAATTGAATAGTAGGTATGATGCTATACAATTTAAGATTTAAGACATGACTCTGGCTTTAAAGCATCCACATCCAAAGGATTGATCATTCTGGGCTTGATTTTGATCTTGGATTTGATTTTGCATAGGCTTTGGACTGTCACCAGTACTGGCTCGGGGAGAATTAGGAGAATCAAATATCTGCAGCTCAACCATTTCCTTGCCTTCACATATGATCTTAACCTCACAAAATTCAGGTGCATTTAATAATATCTGATCAGCCGTTCCACTACCTTTTCTCGACTTCAGTTTCCTTAGAACCCATCAGAAAAGATTAACAAGATTCAGAAATAAGGACAGGACATAGCTCATTCTAAGATTTAAGTGAGATATTTCATACTTGAGATTGGCTTTAGAGGTGCCCAAGATGAGCCTTCTAATGTTGCAGATAGGAATAAGGTCCAGTATGGCTTTTGCTTCTGAGTCGCTCTCTATAAGTATGGTGTCAACTTTAACCTGTTGATTTATTTTTACATGGTTAGCCTGATCATACTATCTTTGTTTATCAAGCAGCTAGGCTAGGCTAGATGAATGAGCAGCCGAAATTAATGTGTACCTTTGTAGCAGCACAAGCATCAATAAAATGTTGAAGGAAGTGCCTCCTCTTGCCTCTTTCTTGAGCCATGTGGTTTTCCTTTTGCTCTGCACTCACTTGGTCTATTGGAATCATTCCCACTGTTGTACCCAACAATCATCACAATGGTGAAACAGTTCATCAATTAAATGTTAAAAGTACTACTCTTGGTAGATTACAGCAAATTACACAACAAATCCAATATCAGAAACAGTTTCCCGAGTAGGATTTAATTTGATATTAAATACCACTCTAAACAATTACCATATTGAGGGAGCTGGAATAGAAGGTTAGAAGCAGCCTCAGTTCTTGACTACTTTAGCAAAAGTCAAACCAATGAACATAGAATAACAACAGCAGCTAAGCCTCAATCCCAAATAAGTTGGATCGACTATATGTATCCTTATTGGTCATATTTTTCAAACAAACAAACATACATAGACATGAAAATTAAGTAGCCAGAGAGATGGAAAAGAGAGCATAGCTAGCTTACAAGGAGTAGGGATGTACTTGGTCTCAGGATAGATATGAATGAGGAAAACTATGGTAGAAGAAGGATCCTCCACGAAATGATTGAGGGTCCAACGAAGAGCATCCATGCTTGAATCCTTGCTAATCTTATTACCAGCACTGCCATTCCCAACAGCAACATAGACAACAGCATGATCACTATTGTTGTGGAAATCAAAAGAATACAAACTACCTTCAACGTCACCTTCTTTGATGGTTGCCAGCCCTCTATTGATCTCCAACAATTCACTAGCTGTAACATAACCACCACCATTGTTAATATCCCCCTGATGATTGGTCTCTTCTATTTCTTCTATCTCATTCCCTGAACTGTTGCTGCTTCTTCCCCCTATATCACAATTCTCATTAAAGTTTCTATTCAGATACTGCATGTTGTTCTTGGCTGCTTCATCAGAACAAGACAACTCTCCACCCTTCATCATTTCTTGGCTGGCTGTAATTGTAATATTCAGATCACTGATTGAACAATCTTTCTAGCTCAGACCACCATTTCCCTAATTACTTGGTTCAAAAAGAATATAGGAGTATATTCTATGCGAGTCTTGAACAGTTGTAGTCAAGACAGTGTCATTTATTTATTTTAGTCTTCGGTTTCATCGGATTACTGTATATTTGGAGTTGTCTTTAACTCTAGTAACGTAAAGGGTTGAAAATATTTACTGTTGAATTCCATATAATCGAGCCATACACTCTTGAGAGCTAGGAGTATATTTTTTTGTTTTAAATAAATCTCGCTATGCTAATGTAAGTAACAGGTTGTACGTAGTATAATTTATCTTATGCGCACACCCTCTTTGGCTCCTTTCGGACATCTCAATGAGCCAACCTACCTTTCACTAGACAAGACTTTTCCATGGTCGGCTTATGATCACCCATCATAAATGGACCTTTTTATTTTTCCTCGACTTCCTTTTGATTCCCTAATTCTATTTAAGATAAAACAACAAAAGAGGTGTTAAACTCATTAAACAATTCTTGTACGTAACGTGACCAGTCATATGCAGTTAGTTAATGCTGACGCTACATTATTTCCTAGCAATTATGGATATTGGCTTTAGTTAGTACATGTGTGATTGTACAATGATGCATGACGTTGCAAGATATGCTAAAAAGTAGTTTAATGTCGGAGATCGTTGTATTAGAGTGACTTTCACGAGAATATGCGAATACGTGCGAGTATCTCGCCGCCCATCAAGCAAGGATAATGTAGTCCAAGTCCAAGGTCAATCCTCCACATTTTGTTTTAGTACTGATCCCTTTGTTTCAAATTATATAATGTGTTTGATTGAATACGGAGTTTAAGAATTAAAAAGATATACTTTTAAAATTTTTGATAGAAATAAATTTTTAAAATTTATGTGACTACAAATCATCTTATAATATTAAATTAATTAAAAAAATATGACACAAACTGAGACTGAATGATTACACAGTTTCTCCATCTAAAGTCACAATTATTAGAGGTACAATATCTCTCTTTCTTTTCGAAAAGAAAAAGAAAAAAAGAAAATGTAGCAATACGAAATATTCCGCTAGAGAAAGAATTTTTTTTTATCCTTTTACTTTTATTTCCATAGAAATCCTTTCTTCTAATCAATGCTTTGTTGGGTGTTATTAATGGAGAATTAATACTACAGCAAAGTTAGAGAACTATATATAAAGGAAAGATTATGTATCTAACAAAAATAAAGTGAGAAACAATAAGCTAGCATTTGGACATAGATTTGATTGAAATTTGGGAATTTGACTTTTTCGAGTTGAGTCAAAAAATAATTTTTGGAACTTGAAATTGTGTTTGGACATAGAATTTACTTGAAAAAATAGTTGAAGTTTTGTGAGTATTTTTTCAAATTCCCCAAAAACTGTCCAAAAACAGCCTTTGAGCACTTTTTGAATTTTTGAGACTTTTTGGGAAAAGTTTTGATGAAATATCATAAACAAACAGTTTTTCTCCCAAAAACTCTCAAAAAATTACCCAAAAACTATAAACAAACGGGGCTAAGTTTCAGTTACCCTATTAAAGATACTGAGACAAATATCACTTTTACTTTTTGAGTAGGAACGATAAATCTCTTAAGTAAAACACGATACTTCCTCCACCATTTTAATGAAACGTCAAATATTAGCCCCTTTAACTCAAAAGTCAGTAGGTTAAACGATAATATTGTTGTTGCATCATTATAAAAGTCGAACAACTTTTTTTGGAGGAATAAATTTGATTTACACAAATCAGAGTAGTTATAAAATGTGATAGATAAGCTTGGAGATTTACGACAATTTTTCATCAAAACCTTCTTTCGTATTTTAACGATAGATATAGACGATTTTAAATTATAATTTTTCTTTTTGAAAATCCAACTCACACTAGTTTCACTATTTTATAAAATGCTTTTAATGTCTTTTCCATATAGAAAAATATAATGAGTGAAAAACAGAGCAAGGTGACAACACTCTGTTTTCTTCAATGCTTCAAATTTCAATAGTGAGGATTGCAGTAGGGGTGGGGTAGGTGTGACACTTTAGAAAGAAGTAAGGGTGACTAATGGCCCGGTCCGGTCCGGGAACGGTATCGGCAATCGGTTCCGGTCCAAAAAACCGAGCCAAAAAAAATTGAAAACCGGCGATAAACCGGCCTACCGGTCCGGTCCTATCCGGTTAAAAAAATTGGTGCCGGATCGGTACCGGTATCGGCAACCGTTAAGCCGGTCTGTCCGGTCCGGTCCGGACCGGTCCGGTTTAACGGTTTTTTTTATTTTTTTTAGTTTTTTTTTTAGGCAAATAAAGTTGAAAATTGAAAAACTTAACAATTTATGTAAATACCATTTGTAATAATTAGGTAAATTATATTTTTTAATGAAACAAAATAATTATGTAAATTATATTTCTAAATTTATTAATGTAAAGTAAATAAATAAACACTAAACAAGCGTTGATTGGAAAAGAAATACATACAATTTATTAAAAATTCGGGAAATACATAATTCAAATGACAAAAATAAACTAGAAATATAAAATTACAAAGATACTAAATAAACTAAAAATTCGAAAGTACATAATTGAAATGACATAGAAAATTTCTTAACCATTTCTTCAATTATTACGCAGATATATGCCCCCCACACGACAACTCCATTCGTAATTATGTTGTTTTTCTAAGTGTGGTATAAGTTTATGGGTTCCACCCACTAAGCTCCACTCTCTTGCACAAATTGTACATTTAACTTTGTAATCTTCTCTATTATACTCCATAAATTCCCAAATTTCAGAGCGACATCTTCGTTCAGGACGTTGTGGAGCAGCAGGAACAGCGGGAGCAGCGGGATTAGCGGGAGCTTGATTTCCAGCCATTATAATTTATAATTGTTTGGACTTTGGAAGAAATTTAGAAAATAGCCTTTGAGAGTAATTTGAGAGATAAATTGATAGAAACTGCTAAATTGTGTGATATAATGATGAAATAATAGGGTATATATATATATAGGTTGGAGGGTATGCGGGGCGTTTAGTTGGGGGGGGGGGAGGGGTGATAGGCAAATATAGCTGTTTTTGGCCAACGGCTATATTGAAAGAGAGCCGTTGGCCCAAACTGCCGGGCCGGTCCGGTCCAGTCCGGCAGTTGGCCAAATATATATATTTTTTTGTTTTTTTTTTTAATTTTTCCTTTGTGTTTTATTTAAAGTGGTGGATAATTTGAAAAATATTACCACAAAATATTATCAAGTTTTTACTTGTACATATGTTTGGAATGTTTAGTTTATCTCAATGTTTAAAGTTTAAACTTAGAATTAAAAAACTTGTAGTAATTTTTTAAACTTTGAATTTTGAAGTAATGAAATTTTTAAAGCGATGATTCCAAGTTCAAACTTTTGAATTAATTTGTTAAGTTCAAAATTCAAACTTTGAATTAATTTTAGAATAATTAAATTTGAACTAATTTACAAACTAGTAATTAATTGTAGTATTTTTGCGCAAACTATAAATTAAAAATAAAAAGTATGAAGACAATAATTGTGATTGAATTCCAAGACTTGGAGCAGTTTTATTGAATTGTTTAAGACATAAGTAGTGCAACGCATACTACAATAGCTAAACTTCAAACTTGTAATTTCAAAATTCTTATTTATAAAATTACATTCTTTTAAACATATTAGCTAGTTTCTTGAGGATAGTTGTAGGTTTTTCTTTAGGAACTGGCCGTTGTTGTTCTTGTTCATCATCTCCTCCTCCTCCTCCTTCTTCTTCTTCTTCTTCTTCTTCTTCTTCTTCTTCATTGCCGGTTTGACTCCCTTCACTTGTTTCAGTCGCTCAAAATTTGATCGAGATATGCTTGCCTTTTTCCATAGTAAGTTCTGGTAGACCAAAGTTTCTTCGCTCTGCTCTGGTCCAATCCCTGAATAAAACTCCTGTCTCCATTGCCTCCTCCTTCAATGAATATCTGTGATCTCCAATTTGAAATCTTCCTTGGCTAAAAGCGATTTCCGATGCAACTGATGAAGCTTGAATATTTAATATATCCCGGGCCATTTTTTAAAGAATTGGAAAATGCGATTCTTGATTCTTCTAATAATCCAACAAATTCTTAGTTCCAAAGTTATTAAGTTTCTTTGGATATTGAATTAAATAAACTTGGAACTCGTTGTATTCCTCCCCGTACTCGTCCTGTTCTGAAAGCAACTTTTCGTCAAGTCCCCCAAAAGTGCTCATCCCCGCCTGTGAAGAACTTTGCCCAGTGGATTGTATTGGTTCCGTTAGTGTAACAGTGTCTGCCCAAGCTATATACTTTGCAAAAACAACCACGGTATCTGCATAAACTTTAGCAATAGCCTCTTCTACACTTGGATACCCATTAGTAGCAATTTCAATAGGAGGAATTTCTAAATTTCCATATATTTCTCTAACAAGTCTTTCAGTTAACTTAATTTTAAAAGTAGGATGCAACACAGAAGCAATGTAAAAAAGAGGAGGAATCGGAAAAAAATATTTTCTAAATTTTTCAATCATTCTCTCTACAGCCGGTTTGTAAATTTCATATTGCTTATATAATTTCAATAATTTCGATATTCCAGCTATATAATATAACATGGTAGGAGTAGTTGGATAATATTGACTGGAAAATTCTAAAGTAGCGTGATAAAATTTTTGTAAAAACTGAAGAAGATGTTGAACAAGTTGCCAATCCTCATCTTTAAGGTGATAGATTTCCATAAAATATTTATTATACATTTGAGAAATAGACACTCTATATTCATAAGCGACTTTCAATGCATCATATAAAGTGTTCCACCTAGTACAAACTTCCTTTGGGACTCTCCTAATTGGCATTCCTAATTCTACACATTTTTTTCCCATTCTCGTCTTCTTTCTTGGTTTTTATTTCTAAAAATATAAGTAATAGCTATTTGCACATTTTTGATAATGTCGTTAAACAAGTCAAGACCATCTTTTACTACTAAGTTGTAAATATGACATGCACACCTGACATGAAAAAATTCCGCAAAAGGGGGGGTTCAAAATAGGTATCAAGTTCCTAAGTGCGTCTGTGTTGTTTGTAGCATTATCTACCGCAATACTAAAAATTTTGTTAGTTAAACAGTACGTACGACAAATTGATGAAACTTTATTACAAATATAATTTCCCGTGTGTGGTTCATCAACAACTTTATAAGCAATAATACGTTTTTAAAATACCCAATCAGGATCTATCCAGTGAACAGTAACAGTAATATAATCACATCTATCAGTAGAACGACCCATATCCGTAGTAAGACATACTCTAGTGTCAAAGTTATCAAACATATATCGCAAATAATCCTGATATTCGTTCTTAAATTTAATAATATCATTTTTAACAATAGTTCTTGGAAAACCTTTAAAAGATGGATTATATATAGACTGAACATAACGAACAAAACCAGTAGAAGAAGGAAAACTATAAGGTAAACCCTCGAGGGCAACTAGTTTAGCAATAGCTTCCCTATCCTTTTGTTTATCATAAGTAAGAAGCCCTCCTGTTGTTTGGTTAATTCTTGTTTGGGTACCCGAAGATTCATCATGCGCTACTCCCCCATGTTCGGTCCCTAAATATATACCGCCCGCCCGCATTGACCATTCTTTAGAATGTTTCTTTTGTAAGTGGGCCCTAAGTTTACCCATCCCACCCTCATTACCCCCAATTTTAAAAACCCACACCTTTTCACAAATCCTACACATGGCCGTCTGCGATTCAACATTCTTTGTTGTAAATTCCCACACCTCAGATCTATCCTTACGTTTAACCGGTATTCTAGTAGGAGGTACAAGAGGCAAGTCAAACTGAACTTCGGGTGGACTAGCTTGAAATTCAGGTGTTTCTTCTAAATTAACCCCGCTTTGATTCCCATATCGTGTTTCTAACATTTCGTGATCAAGTATATTATCAGCGCTAACATTATAATATTGAGAATCATCTATGTGGGTGAACTAACTAGAACTACCAGCAATTTCTTTACCCCTATTTCCCCTACGATCATGTGTCCGCCCCCCACCACTAGTTCCAATTGAACCTCTTTGAGACATAATAATAGCAAATAAAATAAATATATGACAAAAAAAATTATAAAAGAGTAGAAGTAGGAACGACCAACCAAATATAACCGTATAATTGAGGTGAAGTTGAAACTTGAGCCTCCACTTCAATTAATTAGTTGAATACTTGACAATCGAAAAATTACAAAAATAGCCAAATTGATATTTCAACCAAGTAGCGCCTCCAATTGACCCAATACTTGATATTTGTAAACTTCACAAAATAGCCAAATTTAACTTTGATAGCAACTCCAATTCGAACTTGATAAAGTAGCCAAATTATAAACTTTTAACAAATAGCCAAAGCAGAATAATAGCAATATTGTAGAAAATTTGAGAGAATTAGAGAGAATCAGAAGATTTGTGTGAAAAATATGATGAAATAATGGGGTATTTATAGGAAAAAAATAGTTAGGGGTGGTTATGGGGTGGTAAAGGGGTCAAAATGGCCGTTGGACAACGGCTAGGGGGTCAAAAGAGCCGTTGCCAACGGCTAGAAAAATCTGACCTTTTTTTTGGACCGGTCCGGTTTCGGTTCGGTCCAGCCGGTTCCGGTCCGGTCCGGCCGGTTTCGGTCTATTTTTATACCGGTCCATCCGGTTTTTTTGGTCCAAACCGTGTCGGAACCGGGCTCGGAGCCCGTTAAGGAGTTAATGGTCCGGCCTCAACCGGTCCGAGCCGGTTTTCGGCCCGAATCCGGTCCGGTCCGGTCGAAACCGGACCGTTAGCCACCCTTAGTAAGAAGTATCACACATTGGCATAACACATAAGAGATATTGGGTATATAAGTAAATATGTCCCAAGTGACGTATTTTAAAGCCGTGTATTACTATCGGATGGGGCTGTTACAGATGGTATTAGAGCTACTTAGTATCAACCTTGTCAATATGGGGACGCTAAGTCCAAATGAGGGCGTGTATGTGATGCCTCAGTTAGGAGTACCCCACATCGGCATAAAACAGGAAAGATGATGGTATAAGTAGGTATGTCTTAGACCCTAGTGACACGTTATAAACTCGTGCATCCCTAAGCCCAAAGCGGAGAATATTACTAGCGGGCTGGACTATTACAGTAGGAATGGTAGGGGGATGAATCTATTGAGACTATAGTATAGCACTAGTAGTAGTAACACTATACCATTTCTACAACATAGCAATACAAAAAAAAAAAAAAAAAAAAAAAAAAAAAAAAAAAAAAAAGCATAGTAAATATAAGTAAAAGGTAGAAAAAAAATCTTAAATTTCCCTGTTGCCCCCTGCCGCCCCCGCGACCCTGCAGTCTTCCGCATCTGGGCCTCTGGTCGCGGATCTCCATTGAGTATTTTTTAGATTTAAGAATGATTTTGAAATCCTTGTGGAATGATATGAAATAATATATGGAATACAATAAAGAATATACCAAATAAGCAATTCTTTCACGTCAAACCACCATACTGAAAATAGAACCTTCATAGTTGAGGAGGTTCTTACCAAAAACTTATGGAAAAATCTTGGCAAAACAACAAGAAGAAAGGAGATGAAGAAGATGCAGTGTAGATATAAAAATCAGTATATAACCACATGATATACGGTTGAAATATAAATAAGATACAATGGAGATACAAATAACACACAATGAGTATATAACCACATGATATACTGTTGAAATACAAATAAGATACAATGAAGATACAAATGACACACAATGATATGTAATATATATATATTTTCTAGAGAAGTTAGCAGTTATACAACAAAGAAGAAGAGGAACAACCAGCGCCAGCAAAACCATATTTGAACAGTAAAGCCACCAGATCTAAACAGAAAAGCACCAAAAATGACGATGAGAGGATGGTGTGTTGGTAAAAATTGGATCGGTCACGTTGTTGCCAGGTGTCAGAATACGTGGCATGATTAGACGAACCAATGGAAACAAAGTATCTCCAAGTGACACGAATACACCATAACACGACCGAAGAAGGGCTAGCTCTCCGGATAGACAACAGGCACTCACAACCTTGGACGAACCAAACAGACACGTGAACATATAATACTTGCCCAGCTCAACTAATTCAGCTATTCTGGGGTCTAACGTTGTCACGAACAGCAATATGATTTATCCATTGAGAGACGTAAGGAAGTGGAGAGCTACAATTATTTTACTCCTTATCCCTCTCATTTGTATCCCATCATCACTCGCTCGCACACATATCTACTATTCATTATTCTGATTGCTCTTACGGCCAAACTCAATAAGATATTTCTTTTCATTGCTCTCATTTATTTTATTATTTCATTATCATTATCGTTCATCCATTCATTATCAATAATCAATCGGTAAATATTTAATCATTAGTTAACTAGTCTAACCACGCTTAGATTGACATTATTCACGCTGTAAATCTTGATATAATTGATTCTTTGTGGCCAACTAAATATAAATTTAAATATTTAACCTAAGTAACTATATTTAGGACAAAAAATTTGGCACCCTTCGTGGGGCCCGGACAATCTTGTTATTCCAAGATTTTTGGCTTTCAATTTCAAACATGCTAAACTTTGATTTCTGTGTGAAATGGAAGATAAATCGGACCAACTTCCCATCAAAAATTAGGTGACCCAGATTCGCTCCGGAGACTCCTAATGCACCCACGGGTGAGTGCAGAATATCACTCGTAGCACAATACTCCAGTGGTGCAAGCTAATCTTGAAGAAGCTTAGCAACCGAACAAGAAACAGCGGAAAGGTAAAAAAAAAATGATAAAGATAAAAGATATAAGCTAGAAAAATCTAAACTTCAATCCAAGCGAACCCAAGGAACAAGTCTTGGGGCCGCTTGGCTGAAAAGCAAAGAAATACCTAAACTAGGCAACAATCCTCAAGAAGACTACAAGCTTCTTGCAAATTGAATGATCAAAGAAAAAAATGTTCAAACGGATTCCACCGATTGACCCAAGTTCTTTAACAATTCCCACGATGGGGTTCGACTCACGATGGAGACACAAAAGCACTCGGCTTATCATTCAATATAAAAAATCAACTGATTAACAAATAAAATACTAAGGGGTTTATATGGATATGTCTAAGGATAAACTAGGAAATGGTCACAGACGACCAATGAAAATAAGCCACACAGGGTTGATATTTGAGTGTTCAGTTGCTCCTGTGCTCGGTCACTCTTCAGTCTCGAACATTTGAAAACGGACGCTCTCCTGCCTCGGCCGCTCAGTATCCGAACGGTTGCTTTATCTCGACTACGTCAGCTGAATGTGAACATCATGCAAGAGCTTAGCTTGGCTTCGTGGCATCGGCCTCGATGGGTTGAATACTTGATCAGTACGGGTTCAAGCTGCATCATCCTCCCCTTCTTGATAATATTTCATCCTCGAAATCGAGCCATCTTCAGTCTCCGTTGCTTGGCGTACAACACAAGGAGTTAAGTCAGCAACATTAAAGGTATTGGACACGTTATACTCACCTGGGAGGTCCATCACATAAGCATTGATATTGATTTTGCTCAGCACTTGAAACTGACCGTCCCCTCGAGGAGCCAACTTTCCTTTCCTATGGTTCGGGAATCTTTCCTTTCTGAAGTGAACACAAACCCAATCTCCCTTCTTTAATTCCAGCTTCTTACGCCCCTTGTTTTTCTTGGATGCCACCTTGGCATAAGCTTTCTCAAGATTCTTTTTCACTTTGGCATGTAGCTCGGTGGGTACCTTAAAAATCAATAATAACATCTCGAGGCAACTGGGTTAAATCAAGTGGAATCAAAGGGTTAAAACCATACACACACTCAAACAGAGTCATTCCAATCATTCGATGCACAGTACGGTTGTATGCAAATTCCATCACGGGCAAATGATTAGCCCAGTTCCCGACCTTACCTTTGATCATGGATCGAAGTAGAGCTCCCAAAGCTCGGTTGACTACCTTGGTCTGTCCATCAGTCTGAGGATGGTGAGACGTCGAGAATAGTAATTTGGTGCCAAGGGCACCCTATAGAAATTTCCAAAAATGACTCAAGAATTTTGAGTTTCGATCACTCACAATAGTACGAGGCACACCATGCAATTTCAACACATTAGAAATGAATAAAATAGCTACATGTTGTGCATCATCACATTTGTTACAAGGAATAAAGTGAGCCATTTTGAAAAAACGGTCGACAACGACAAAGATGCTATCATTTACCCCCCTCCCCGACCTCGGTAACCCTATAAAAAAATCCATTGATATATCAATCCATGGTCGATTAGGAACACGTAACGGAGCAAAGAAACCATGAGGGTTGGACCTCGATTTAGTGTTCTTGCAATCTATACAAGCATTGCTAAGCTTTTCCACATCTCTTCGTATTTTGGGCCTGTAAAACTGCTAGGTTGAGATACCAAGAGTTTTATCGACACTGAAGTGTCCCATTAAGCCCCCGGAGTGAGCTTCTCGAACCAAAAGCTCTCTCCATGATGACACAGGCACACAAACCCTCCCATTCTTGAAGAGGTAGCCATCGTGCCACTGATACTTCTCTACCCTCCGACCATTCAAGATAACGTCTCGGACGCTCTTAAGCTTGGGATCGTGTTCATACATCAGGTTGATGCTTTCGAATCCCATTAATCTCGAAGCAAGAGTGGTCGCTAAGGCGAACTTCCTCATCAACACATCGGCCACAACATTGTCTTTACCCTTCTTGTAATGAATTACATATGGAAAGCTCTCAATGAATTCTACCCATTTGGCATGCCGCTGGTTCAACTTCTTTTGGCCTCGGAGATATTTCAAAGATTCATGATCACTTTTAATCACAAACTCATGGGGCCATAGATAATGTTGCCAATGAGCGAGTGCTCGAACGAGGCATACAATTCCTTTTCATACGTAGAGTAGTTCAAGGTTGCACCCTTAAGCTTTTCGCTGAAGTAAGCGATCGGCTTCGATTCTTGCATAAGCACTCCTCCGATCCCAACTCCGACGCATCACATTCAATCTCAAATACTTTGCAGAAGTCAGGGAGTTGCAATAACAGGACATAGCTTAGCCTCCGTTTCAACTCTTGGAAGGCCCTTTCTTGGGACTCTTCCCAAACAAATAGATGGTCTTTCTTTACCAGCTCGGTTAAAGGAGCTGCCACGACGCTTAAGTCACGAACAAACCTCCAGTAAAAGCTAGCTAACCCATGGAAGCTACGAACTTGAGACACTAAAGTTGGAGTCGGCCAATCTTTGATAGCCTCGAATTTTGAGTCATCGACTTCAACACCATTAGCACTCACAACAAATCCAAGAAAGACTACACGCTCGACACAAAAGGCTCACTTTTTGAAGTTAGTGTACATCTTCTGTTCCCTAAGTGTTTCAAGCACAAGCCTTAAGTGTTCGACATGTTCATCCACAGATTTAATATAAACAAGTATGTCACCGAAATACACAACAACAAACTTTTTTATAAATGGTTTAAGCACATGGTTCATCAATTGCATGAAATTGCTCGGCGTGTTAGAGAGGCTAAAAGGCACCGCTAACCATTCATAGAGACTGAATTTGATCTTGAATGCAGTTTCCACTCATCACCCGGTTTAATTTAGATTTGATGGTAACCGGACACGAGGTCTATCTTTGAAAAACAAGAAGAACCACTCAATTCATCTAGCATGTCATCTAATCGAGGGATAGGATGACAATCCTTTACCGTTATTTTGTTAACCGCTCGGCAATCAACACACATTCGCCACGTTCCATATTTCTTTGGGATAAGGATAACAGGAATGACGCAAGGACTCAAGCTCTCTCGAACTAGACCTTTGTTCAGCAATTCGTCCACATGCCGCTAGAGCTCTTTGGTGTCTTCAGGATTACACCAGTATGCGGGTTTGTTGGGAATTTGAGACCTTGGTACGAAGTCAATTTGGTGCTTGATTCCTCTCAACGAAGGCAATCAACCTGGCATTTCTTCAGGAAACATGTCTCCGAAGTCCTGCAAAACACTTTGAACAGTACTAGGCAAAGGGTTATCATCAGAAAAATCATCTTTAGAGTTTAGAAGGATACCCTTGTGCACGAGGAAAATCATCAATCGCCTGTTGTTTTTGCCTCATCGATATGCACCCGGTTGCATGATTGCACAAATATTACTTACCACGGGCGGTGAATTCCTATCCTCGGCCACAGTTTGTGTCCCAACAGGAGACCTTGCTTTGGCCGCTTCTTTCAGCTCCTTCATTCGTTTATAGCCCTCACTGAATTATTTTGGACACAATGGTTTAAGCATGAAACTCTCTTCTCCGATCTTAGAAGTGTAATTGCTGGATCGTCCGTTATATATAATCGACCGATCATGATGCCATGGTCGACACAATAGCAAATGACAAGTTTGCATCGGTATCACATCGAACACCATCTCATCTTGATAATCTTCTATCTTGAACTTGATCCATACTTGCTTGACAACCTTGAATTCTCCACATTCATTTAACCATTACAAACAATAAGGATGAGGGTGCTTCGAGGTAGGCAATCCCATTGTGAAACCAATGTTTGGCTCACCACATTTGCACAACTACCCGAATCAATAATCATTGAATAAACTTTTCCCCTCACTCGACACCTCGCATGGAAAAGATTTTCCCTTTGGTTGTCTTCTTCTTCAAGAGTCATACAACTCAAGTTTCTACGAACCACAAGAAACATTTCAGGATGGCCAGTTTCGGTTGCTTCTCGACCATCATCAATTTCAGCTCGGTCAGTCTCCTATACATTTTCTTCCTTGGTGTCACTCGCTTGCTCATGGACGGTTCCGTCTTCGAGCAAAAGCATAACTTTGCGAGTCGGACACTCTTTTGCCATGTGACCATAACCCCTGCATTTATGATACTATATGCTTGAATCACTAGGAGTATTGAGTTGAACTTTACCTCCCACTTCCTTGGAGTTACTAACGGTCACTCCCCTTTCGAAGGGTCTATTTTGATCTCGGCCAAGGTTGGCACTTGTGGGATTCAGACTCTTCCAATCTTTACCTTGGTTCAAAGAAGTTGAAGTAGTGACTCCTTGGTACCGGCTTGCTTTTTCGTCCTTCACCTATTTCTTAGCATCAACGGCTGCATGGAATACATCTTCCAATATTTTATACACATGCAGTCTCAATTGAGATGACACTTCTCTAGTCAATCTATTTTTTAACTGAATGATGGCTTGCTCATCATCTTCTTCCATATCAAGAGCCAATCGAATCTTTTCGAACTCATCATAGTACTTTTCGATCAATTTGGACCCTTGTTTCAAATCATAGAGCTTTCGAAGTTGCTCTTGTCGATATTTGGCAGTCACATATTTAGCATCCATCACTCTCTTCAGCTGTGCCCAAGTAAGAACCTCAGGGTAGACATTTCTTCTCCTCATTCGCTTGTCAGCTTCCCACCACGTCGATGCATATGCCTCGAACGAAGCAATGATATGGGCAGCTTTCCTCTCTTCGGTCATCTCATTTGTCTCAAAGATTCGTTCCAAACGAACCTTCCAATCAAGATATTGGCCCGGATCAGTAGTTCCTCTAAAGGGTGGAATAGTGATATTGACACTGTTCAAGTTTGAATCGCGATAACCTCGGATTGGTTCCGGATACTCATCATAATAGTCATCAGCCTCACGCTCAAAATATCTATCAATATTTGTGCCTCAGCCTCGACCTCGTAAGTTCCCACGCCCTCTTTGAACCTGCCTTCGTTGAACGAACGGTGGCTCATACTCAGCTTCGACCTCGGAAAACTCTCTATCATCGACCCCTTGATCAATGACCACGACTTGTCTTCGGTCCCTTGGAAGCAGTTGATCCAAGCTCAATGCTACACCATTAATGGTGAGGGGCGGTCGTCAAAGTATAATACCCGATGTGAGTGAGGTCGATTTCCCAAGGGAACTCGCTCGTCAAGTAAGAAAGTCGCAAATAGAAATTCACTTGAAGTTTAATGTTGAGTCATAGAAATGAGGTTTATTTGATGTAAC
Source organism: Petunia axillaris subsp. axillaris (assembly GCA_029990575.1). Taxonomy (NCBI): domain Eukaryota; kingdom Viridiplantae; phylum Streptophyta; class Magnoliopsida; order Solanales; family Solanaceae; genus Petunia; species Petunia axillaris. The sequence continues at coordinate 259,096 of JARKNS010000001.1, read as the reverse complement.
TTATATTAAACTACAATGCATTCAAATTAAAGCAAATAAATAGATTCTATATTACGATACTAGGAGTGTAAACGGCTAATAGCAATTTTCAATCAACAGGTGTAATTACTTCACATTCACAACACAAGTGTAATTACGGTCGAGTCTTCCTATTATGATCTCTAGAATCCTTCCGGCCTAGAAGAGATCTATTTTAGCCCACTCATCAAAGTCTTAGTTGAATGCTTCACGCACTACTCAAAGACCCGAGGAAAGGAGACCTCTTTTGAGGGTAACTCCTTTTAGATGGGTTAGTCTATGGAAATAGCCTATCAACCCAAATCCTCACCAATTCCACTATACTACGCTAACTAATCTCTCCCGAGTTTTTAATTAGCTAAGTAGACAAGAAATCCCAAGTATCATGGATATTGAAATTTTGATGTTATTGTAATGGGGAATTGGATAATAGTCACTTGTGTTATGGGCAATGAAATGGAACAACACCCATTGATTTTCTATTACTATAGCATGCACCCCTAGTTATAAGTGGCCCTAGTTATAAGTTTAGCCACTTATACTAGGGGTTTGAATCACATAAGAAAAGATGTAATGAGGAGATGGAATGGATTCAAACATGAATATATATATATATATGATAATAGATTAATGATTCAAAAATACAAGATAATAAGCTTACAAAGTGATGAAAATCTTCACTCTTGCCTTCCAAAATTGCCTCTAAAGGAGTAGTATAATGTAGAATACAAGTTGTATCAAAAACCCTAGCTTTTTCTATTTATACAAAGCTATAATTTAATTACAAGTTTGACATGGGCGGGGCGCCCAAATCTTGAGGAGGGGCGCCTCCCCTCTGTCTTTCAAATAGGGGTTCACTGCTTCTCAGGAGGAGGGGCGCCTCCATTTTAGGGAGGGGCACCTCCCAGCTTCTCACACTTGGCTATTTCTTCCATTCGTGGAGGAGGGGCGCCCAGAACTTGAGGAGGGGCGCCTCTCATGTAGCTTCCATCACTGCTTCTAAGGAGGAGGGGCGCCTCCCGGCTTCTCACACTTGGCTATTTCATCCATCAGTGGAGCAGGGGTGCCCAGAAATTGAGGAGGGGCGCCTCCTCTGAAGCTTCTTGCAAATCATGCATTTTGGTTCTCATTTTGCTCTTTAGCGTCACTTTCTAATCAACAACTCGTGTAAACTCATCATAACCTAAAACTAAGCAATTCACGGCATCAATGACACACAATATTACTTTTGGATTCAAAAACAAAAGCTTAAAGTAGTCTTTAAGTTGGTAAAATACCAACTTATCAACTCCCCCACAACTTAAGTCTTTGCTTGTTCTCAAGAAACCAAAGCATGTTCCACTTTAAGCTTGACACCAAGGCATGTTCCACATCTCGAACTCACAAACAATATTTTTATATTAATGAATTAGTTGGTACTAACTACTCACACATACTACTATGAACAATTGAAAAGCAACTATGCACTTTACTTAGACTATGGCGAAAGAAAACTCATGAGCCTTTAGAGTTATCTCAAAGTTATCGGCTCGCTTTGTTTGTTCATGAGCGTCAATATGCATTCAAACCTCACACTCAAAAGTCACTTTCTTCCTCATGAAAAAGACGGAGTCTTTTACTCACAAAATACTTTTTTTTCCCACAAAAATTTGGACTCCAAGAATTCGAGCTCTCACTGTCACAAAGAAATGCTCGTGTATGCTTCTCAAAAACTCAAAGACTTGCTCTTCTTGTACTTATCCACTAATGTAGGGCCACTTGACTAGAGATCAATTAGGACTTGATATGGTTGTAATGTAGGCTTTTGGTTCAAGGTGTGGTAGATTTTGATAAATAGTGACTTACACCTCCATGACACTACATCATCTTAACTTTTTTCTTTGTGCAACTTTCCTTTTCTTTTCATTTTGACTCATTCTACTTTTCTTTTGAAGAGGGTACTAATTAATCCATTTTTTATTCAACACTAATCTTTTCTTTCATTTCATTTCCTTTGTTTTTTTTTCTTTTTCTCTTTCTTTTGTGTCTTTTTTTTTTCTCTTTTCTTCTTTCTTTTTATATACTTCATTTGATATTCACAACGGGATTCCAAGCTTTTACCATCTCCTCCAAACTTAGGTTTTAGCCTAAGTTGCACCGTTTTAATGCACACTTAGAGGTTAGGGCCAAAAAGAGGGTTGGTGCCTTAGCACACAATAATTGGCTCGATTTTTCAATTTTAGTGGTTGCCAAATAAAAGGTTAAGGCTCAAAGGGGCTAACTAGGATAAATATGTATGGGTAGACCATTTAGAATAGTAGCGGTCCAAGGAAAGACTAAAATCATGTCTCGAGTCAAGTTTCACCCAGGATTTCGTCTCAAAGTATACTAAGGGCAAGTTTTCAACTTTAAAGTTACGCACACAAGCTTATTATTCAAGAGCTCAGCACACACGCAAGTAATATTTCAAGAACAAAGCCTAAACACACGCTAAGGACACTCACTCATAAAGCATACAATGGTTCAAGTTTCAAACCACACCAACAACACTATTAAGCAAACTAAAGAACCTCGCGGTCTACAACTTGCCCCATGTCACTCAAAATACACATTCACTTGTCACAGTTGCCATAAAAAATAATGTAACAATAGGTGGTACCATATAATTCATTAGTATATTTTCAAAAGGTTTTATGTACAAACTTGGTTAAAAAAGCACCTCCGGAAAGAACCAAGTGAAGAAAACCAGAAGCTTATTTAAAACTAACAACTACTTTAGAACATAGCCAAGAAGACAAGTTAAAACTAGCAACATAAAGTGTTTATACATCAAAATGGTTCGAACGTATACATGGACATTATAAGCACAAGTACTATTACTATCCAAAGATACACATATTCATTCGAACCCCTCCCCCAACTAAAGACTCTAGCATCGTCCCACATACTAAGTAAAGAAAATGAAATACAAGGGGGGTGGAAAGGGACTCCCTGGCACAATATCAAGCAATATGCTTGCCCTTGCCTGTCACAGGCGCAGGGGCAGGCTCAGCATCCGTCTTCTTCTTATCTCTCACCCGAACTGCCTCCTCAATGGACAACTGAGCAACCAGCTGATCCTGGACATGGTCTGAAAGTAAATCAGCCTGTGGAGTGCCTAACACAACAATAGAAGCCAAGGGAATATCAACATCATAATCATCAAACTGCATGGCCCGTGTCCGCGCCAAATCCTTCTTCAACTCTTCGGCCTCTTTCTGTTGAGCATTCCTAGACAGTTTGGGAGGAGCTTTTGAACTGGATGTCCCTGTAGAATGAGAAGGAACCTGCGGTGGGGGTCGAGGTGGCCCTATGGCAAGAGGAACCAGGGCTGATGTCTGTGCGGGTGCATGCCTAGCCAATGGAGTCCACCCTGAGGGCATTGGAGCACACCCCACAAAAACTCCGAATGCCTTACTTACCTTTTTGTCTAGTTCTTGATAGTTATAACTCATACACCTCAGGGAATTCTTCATGTCAGATAGAGCACTCTTGTGGCCCTCAATGGCCTTGTATTTGCTTCTAGGGCAGTAGTGTGCTTCTCAATAGCTTTTGTGTGATCATTCGTGGCTTTCACCATCTCATCAAACTGCTCACTAGTGACCACTGGAGGTGGAGAAGTAGGCGGTGGCTGAACTTGTGGAAAGTTGGAGAGAAGAGTCCTAATCTCCTCCAACTTGGCACCAAAGTTGGGCATTTCCTCAGGGATAGTGCCAACACCAGACCCAGACGGATCAGACTCAGAAGGAATGCAAAAGTGTGGAATAGCACCTGAGGGAGCATGGACAGGCTATGCATGTGATGGTGCAGGGTGCTCTGGTGCATCAGGTGCTAGGGAGATCGGGTTGTCCACATTCTTTGCTGCATACAAGTTAAATGGACATACTGGCGGATGGTAGGTGTCTCCTGGAAGAGCCTCGCACCCCTTCTTCAAGAAACTCTGTAAGTGTGTTGGCAAATGAGAGATTTCCCTTTTTAGCATAGCATCATCAACCATTGTCTTGTTCATCTCAACCCTAAAATTAACCGGGATACCCTTCATGAGGCATCCGATCATCACTGCTCTCTTCAGTGTTATTTTGAAATCTTGTTTTGTTGGAACTAGCCGAGAGATCACTATGTAATGTCACCCTTTTTCTTCAAAGTTTAAGTCGGCTCTTATAATTTGCACCCCTGGGTTCCTCCATGCCGGGTCTTTCGTTCTCCCTATTATCGGTACCAACCACTTTCGTTGTGCCTCTTCACTCATGTTTAATTTCTCCATGTGTAGTACTAGAGTGGTGTTACGGAGCTGAAAGTATCTGCATAATTCTATGGCACACACATCTACCACTTTACCCCAGCAAAACACCTTTGTATCACCCTCTTCGTTCCTACCAAGATTTGCGTAGAATTCCCTAATCATCTCGTTATTGGCTTGCGGTAGCGGCCTTCCAAAGATTTCTTTCCAACCTGTATACACAAAGGCTTCATAAAAACGTGGGTTATGTTGTTCTAGTTTGTTCAAGCCGATCACCCACTCATAGGTGATACTTCTTTTTCTTGGCCCGCTCAAGCCTCTTTGATATGCCCCAAATGCCAACTTTAATTTAAATCGGGTCGCCCAATTCGCGGGGATGTCATCATCACTATTGCTCCACTTTAACTCTCTTGTTCATCCTCACGTTGCGCTTGTTGTATTTCCTCCCTTGTCGGGTCCAGTATTTGCTTTTTTCGTATTTCCCTCCGCGGGTTCATAGCCAAGTCGGCTATTGTTTTATCATCACTAGAAGTGTTCTCGGGCGAGGAAGGAATTTGATATCCCTTTGCCGATCTAGCCCGCTTACTAATACTCTTCTTTGTCACGCCTGCAAAACCACTCAAACGACTTGTTAGTTTAAACCCGCAATGGTTAAATTAAGAATCAAAAACAAAGTTTTAAACTTGATTGTATAAACAGTGGGGGCAGACCGCCCAAAAGTGGGGAAGGTCCGCCTCCACTGAGGCAGTGCATCATAGAAGAGAGGCCTTAGAAAACTTGGCACAAGCCTTGGCCTGGGCAGCCCTCCCAAAATAGGAGGAGGTCCGCCCTGGCTTAGGCAGTGAATAACCTCGTGAAACTTGAAAGATTTGAAGAATTTGGGAGGTCCTCCCATAACCGGAGGAGGAGCACCTCCCCTGGGACAATGGGTGTTTCACACTATATGGCGACATCCCTTATGAACTTAGCAACGCATTCACAAGTTATGTGAAACCTTCAAATTCAACCCATTTTCAAATAAGAAATTAATGTTCAAGACTTTAAGCAACTAAGAACAAGCGAGGACCCAACACATTCACAAGTTGTTCAAGACTTTAAACAACTAAGAACAAGCGATGAGTGACTCAAACTTCAAGAAATTAATGTCCTACAAGTCCAAGCATTACGACTTCCACTTGACTAAATTAAAGAATCAAGAGATTAAAACAAGTGCACAAAATTATGGGTTCCAAATCAAAAGACTAAAACAAGCATTTCAAGGCTCCCCCAAACAATTCCCTCATTATCAAGGTTCCAAAGCATGTTCAAGCAACCAAAACAAGTACACAAAATTATGGATTCAATTTCAATTATCGAGTTCAAGCATGAATTACAATTTCTTGAATTTCAACTTCCCCCAACTAATGGATTTTCATGCCTTGAACATAAGTCACACCAAATATCATCCCCATACACTTTGGGCATTACAAATCAATAAACTATAGAGGGTTCAAGTAACGGTTGCAAGTTCATAACCAAATTCAACTTTTCAAAGCAAGAACTTTAAACCTTAACTTTTTCTAACTATTTCAATTTCAAGGATGTAGTATTCAAGCATAAGGGTTCACCATCTACACTAAATTATGCTAGCATTAACTACCTCTATTCCTAAAAATATTATACCACTAAATTAAAGAAAGTTAAAGAAGAAAGAAAAATTTAAAAATTGTGTAAATACCCGAAAATTCAAGAGAAGGGTTGAAGTTTGAGGATGGATTGAATGTTGTGTAATTCATTTTGTTAGTGATGGTGATAGAAAATCTTGTGATGGGAAGGTGATTTTCGGCCTATGGTGTGTGAAATTATGTAGAATTTTTGAGAAATAAGGAGGGTAGGGAGGGGTTCGAACGTGTTTTGTCATTTTTACCCGACCGGGTCTGGTCAACCCAGTCCCTGGGTCCGCCCCAAGTCATGGGAGGTCCGCCTCCCCTGCTTGCTTACACGCCACACACACAATATTCTTACCTGGGAGGTCCGCCCAAAAATTAAGGAGGGGCGCCCCGAATTCATGCTTAACCAAATTTTGTGAGCTCTAGTTTTAGAGCTTATTGCCTAAATTGGCACCACCTGGGTGGTCCTTCTCAAATTTTTGGGAGGTCCTCCTCCTGCAAACTTTACAATTTCTGCCACTTTTTTATTTTTTTCTCAACTTCATTCCATGTTTATTTGGACCCCGGGACCTACACAAATAACAATTAATTACACTAAAAACTTGGGATGCCTCCCAAGAAGCGCCTAATTTAACATCGCGGCACGATGGTGTTGACTTTTCTCTTCAAGGTTCATCAAGGTAGATGCACGTCACTCCACCAACTTCGGCGTCACATCCCAAGTAATGTTTCACCCGATGTCTATTGACTCGAAAGCTCCTTCCACCTTCCTTCGATTGCAAACCAACCGAGCCATAAGGAGTAACACCTACTACCTTAAACGGACCCTTCCATTTGGATTTGAGCTTCCCGGGGAAAAATTTCAAGCGTGTGTCAAACAACAACACCAAATCTCCCTCCTTGAATGTCCGGTTCTAAATTCTCGAATCATGAAGCATCTTCATTTTTTCTTTGTATATCAAAGCATTCTTAAAAGCCATGAACCGAAATTCATCAAGTTTGTGCAAGTTTAAAACTCTCGCATTTGCGGCATCGCCCCAATCCATATTCAACTTCTTCAGTGCCTGCAAGGCCTTGTGCCCAAGTTCAACCAGAAAATGGCAAGCTTTACCGAATACCAATTTGAATGGTGACATCCCAATAGGAATCTTGTAAGCGGTTCGGTAAGCCCACAAAGCTTCATCAAGTTTTCTAGTCCAATCGGTTCTATTTGCCTTAACCGTCTTGGCTAAAATGTTCTTCACCTCCCGGTTTGAGATTTCAACTCTCCCACTTGTTTGAGGATGGTCTGGAGTTGCAATTTTATGTTTCACTCCATATTTTTGGAGGAGTTTTGCAAAAGTTTAGTTGCAAAAATGGCTCCCACCATCACTATTGATCGCTCTCGTGGTCCCAAATCGTAAGAAAATATTCTTTTTCAATAAACCCAACATACTCTTGGCTTCATTATTGGGGAATGCAACCGCTACTACCCACTTGAACACATAATCAACCGCTAGAAAGATGTATTTATTTCCGTAGGAACTCACAAAGGGCCCCATAAAGTCAATTCCCCAAACATCAAACAACTCAACTTCGACAATTGGATTCATCGGCATCTCATGTTTTCTTGAAACTCCACCCATCCTTTGGTATTGATCACAATATTTCACCCAAGAGTGGGCATTTTTATGCAAAGTTGGTCAAAAGAAACCACATTGTAACACCTTAGCCGCCATTCTCACTCTACCATGATGTTCTCCGTAAGGAGAAGAAAGACACCCTTCCATAATGGCCTCTTGTTCGGACTCGGCAACGCATCTTCGCATGATTCCATCAACACACACCCTAAAAAAATAGGGCTCATCCCAATAATAGAATCTTGCATCTTTGGCTAGCTTTTTCTTTTGGTAGAATGTGAACTCTTCGGGATAGACTCCCCCAACTATGAAATTTTCTAGGTCACCATACCAAGGGATTGGTTCCCAAGATACAGCCAAGATCCTCTCATCCATAAATGCATCACTCACCTCGGCTTCTTCTTTTGGGTGACCCTCTTCATCTAACCGTGACAAATGATCCACCACTTGGTTTTCGGTCCCCTTTCTATCAAGCACTTCAATGTCGAACTCTTGAAGAAGCAACACCCACCGAATAAGCCTTGCTTTGGAATCTTTCTTTGCCATAAAATACCGGATGGCGGAGAGATCGATATGAAAAATTATCTTTGACCCCACCAAGTTTGACTGGAACTTTTCAAAAGCAAATACAATTGCCAAAAGCTTTTTCTCCGTCACCGTGTAATTCATTTGAGCTCTGTTCATTGTCTTGCTTGCATAATAAATAGGATGAAATATTTTGTTCACCCGTTGACCTAGCACGGCCCCCAAATCCACATCACTACCATCACATATAAGCTCAAACGGAAGCTCCCAATTAGGACTCACAATGATTGGTGTGGTTGTTAGCCTTTTCTTCACTTCTTCAAAATCTTCTAGGCAAGCCTTGTCAAATACGAACTTGGCATCCTTCTCCAAAAGTTTGCACATAGGGTTCACAATTTTGGGGAAGTCCTTTATAAAGCGGCGATAGAATCATGCATGGCCTAAGAAACTTTAAACACCCTTCACGGTCATTGGAGGTGGAAGCTTTGAAATCACCTCAATCTTTGCTTGATCTACTTCAATACCTTTCTTGGAAACTTTATGTCCCAACACTATGCCTTCTTGCACTAAGAAGGGACACTTTTCCCAATAGAGCACAAGCCTTGTTTATTCGCATCTCTCTAATACCCTCTCCAAGTTTGACAAGCAATCATCCAATAAATCTCTGACCACTGAGAAATCATCCATGAAAACTTCAAGAAAGTTCTCCACCATGTCATGGAAAAGAGCTGGCATACATCTTTGGAACGTGGCCAGAGCATTACAAAGACCAAATGGCATTTTGCGGATTACAAAAGCACCATAGGGACAAATGAAAGTAGTCTCTTGGTCATCAGCTTCGATGGATATTTGATTATAGCCGAAGTACCCATCCAAGAAATAATAGTAAGCACGACCTGCCAACCAATCAAGCATTTGATCAATGAATGGCAAATGAAAATGATCTTTCCTTGTTGCGGTGTTTAGCTTCTGATAGTCCATACACACTCTCTACCCAGTCACAGGTCTAGTAGCAATGGACTCTCCCTTGTCATTTAGAATCACCGTCATCCCCCCTTTGTTGGATACACATTGCACGGGTGACACCCACTTGCTATCAGACAATGGAACTATCACACCCGCATCTAGCCACTTAATGATTTCTTTCTTCACCACTTCTTGTATATGATGATTCAATCTCCTTTGATGTTCTACATTTGGCCTACACCCCTCCTCAAGTAAGATTTTATGTGTACACACCCCCGGGTCAATCCCCCTTATATCCCCCAAGGTCCACCCTATAGCCTTGATTCTCCTCTTCATAACTTCAACAAGTTTGGATTCTTGGATTTTGGTTAAGTAAGATAAAATGATTATGGGTAGAGTGGAGCTTGGACCGACGAAGTTATATCTCAAATGGGATGGTAGGACTTTCAATTCAAGTTTTGGTGGTTCTTTGATGGAAGGTTTTGTAGGTGGGGTTTCTTGGTTTTCGAGGTCTAAAGATAGCTTTTTAGGTACATAAGGTCTTGATCCAAAGCCCTCTAACGCCTATAGTACCTCCGCCACACTCTCTTCATCTTCCACATCCATGTTCTAAATCACCGCCGCCAATGTGTCTTCTTGATTAGCTAAGACACTTTCCTTTTCCACAAATGCATCAACCACCACATCGACATAAGAACAAGTAGTATCATCATCCATTGATTACTTCAAAGCCTTGCAAATATAAAATACAGATTTCTCTCCATTGAACCTAAAGGTGAGCTCACCCCTCTCCACATCACAAAGAGCTCTTCCGGTAGCCAAGAAAGGTCTCCCAAGAATGATAGGCACTTCAAATTTTACGGGGCAATCAAGAATGACAAAATCTACCGGGAAGACGAATTTTTCCACTTTCACCAACACATCATCAATAACCCCAATCGGACTCTTCATCGAACGATTGTCAATTTGAAATTTCATTATTGTTGGTCTCGGTGCCTTGGTGTCTAATGTTTTATATACCGCATATGGCATCACATTGATACTCGCACCAAGATCATACAAGGCCCTCTTGAAATGTCTCCCACCAATGGTGCATGGAATAGTAAAAGCCCTGGGATCTACCATCTTTTGTGCCATGTGTTTGACACAATTGCACTCACTTGGTGAGTTACCTTAATTGTCTCAAACTCTCCATATGTCTTCTTGGTCATCAAGTCCTTCATGAATTTAGCAATATTGGGAATTTGTCCCAATGCATCAACTAATGGGATGTTGATGGAAGTGCTTGCTATCTTCTCCTAAATCTTCTTTGCATGGGATATTTCTCTTTATTTGTTAGTCTTTTGCGGGAAAGGAAGTGGTATTTTGGGAATGAAGCTCGGGTTAGGAAGGCTTTCTTTGGATTGTGGAGTTTACTTTAGTTTGGCCATTTGGGTAGTGGTGTTTTGGGGGGAAGGCTCTTTAGTGACTTCTTGAACATCATAATCATTTTCTTGCACAAACACATCACCTTGCCTCTCTTCTTCTTCTTGCACCAATTCCTCTCCAATAGTTTCATTATCATTCCAGTCGGCACCCACATGATCATCTTGTACTCTCAACTCCGAATCATCATTACTCTTGGCTTTTGGATCTTCCCATGTCTTTCCACTCCGAGTTTTGATTGCCATCACTTGGACTTTTCCGCCTCTTTTAGGATTTACTACCGTATCACTTGGTAATGCTCCTTGCGGCCTTTGATTGACTTGATGTGCTAGTTGGCTCATTTATGATTCAAGCTCCTTGATAGATGTAGAATGTGATGTCATTCTTTGCTTCATATCTTTCATGTCCCTGGAATATCCTTGATGATTTTGAAGCATTTGGCTCATCATATCTTCCAACTTCATAGGAGGCTTTGCTGCTTGATCATGTTGTTTGAATGGAGGTCTATGAGTATATTGTTGAGAAGAACCGGCTCCTCTCGCTTCTTGGTTACCACTCCAATTTCCTCTTCCTTGACTCGGCCTCCATTTCCCTTGTTGTTGGTATGATTGTGGTAGGGTTGTTGATAAGGTCTTTGATAGCCACCTTGATTATACCCTCTTTGCCCTTGGTAGTTTCCTACATAATTTGCTTCTTCACCATCTTGAACATTGTAACATGCTCTTGATAGTATCCTTCTTGTCCATGTTGGAGAAGAGACAAAAGAACGCCTCTGGGGGTCATATAACCCATTGGATCTACTTGATGCCCGGTATTTGTTGTGTAGATATTCTCCACTTTGTTCACTTTCTTCTCATTTGCTTCTCTATCGGCTTTTGAGTTTTTGTTCATGAGTTCCACGGAGGTCAAAATTCTTTGCATCTTCTTATCTTGAGCTTCAAGTATTTTCATCATCATTGGACTAATCCCAACTTCTCTTCCCGGATTTTTAGCTCTTGATTGCCATTCTTAAGATCTCTTGGTCACTTTGTCTAAGATGTCTTTCACTTATTCATACATCTTGTCCATGATGACACCATCACATAAAGTGTCCAAAGCGGATTGATTCAACTTGTTCAAGCCTTGGTAGAAACTTTACAACAGCATGCTTCCATTAAAGCCATGATTAGGACATCAGAGCAACCCATCTTGGAAAGCTTCCCAAGCCTCGGTCAATGAATCGGATGCCTCTTGTTCAAACATATAGATCTTGTCTCTCAATGCCGCTTGCTTCCCTTTTGGTGAAAACTTTGCTAGATTGCTTCACTAGCTCTCGCCATGTAAAAATGGATTTTCTTGGCAACTTGTTCAACTAATCTTTGGCTTTCCCGGTAAGAGAATAGGGAAACACCCTCAACTTCAATGACTCTTCTGATACCCTAGCCGACTTATAATGATTACAAGTTTGTACAAAATTTCTCAAATGGTCATTTGCATCTTCATTCCTGCCACCACTAAAGCAACCATGTTGTTCAAGACCTTGAAGAATCACATTTGGGATACTAAAACTACCATTGCCATGAATAGCAGGAGGAACTATGGCACTTGCAAAGCTATTCATATCAACTTCTTCTTCGGTCTCCTCATCATCTTCATAGTCTCACATCTCTTATTGATAGTCCCGAGCACCTCTAGCATACTCTTGATTACGGTTGACATTGCGAGCATTAACTCTATTGACATTGCCCCCTCAGTTGACATTTGCTCTATCTCCACGATTTTCACCCGGACCATCTTGGTTTACACCTCGGCCGCCTCGGTTTGCAGTGTTGCCACCCCGATTAGCATTACCCGCAACACCTTCATTTTCCCCAATATTTCCTTCTTCATTTGCTTGGACCCCCGAATTTTCTTGGGCAAAAAGATTTTCACCTTGCGGGATCACATTTTCAACTTGAGGATCATTAGCTTCCTCTTGCATATCATCTTCATCCACTTGTTCGACATGGAATGGATAGCCCTCTTGGTTGAGTTCTATATGGAACTCTTCATCATATTCTTCTTCATAATCTTGCAGATTCCCATGTTGATTATAATAATGGTTGTCATTGGGGTTCCGCAAATTCCGATTAGGATTTCTCCTATAGGCCATATTTCACCTACATAAGGTAAAACAAAAAACAAAAGTAAAATGCTAGGACTTGCGAACTAAACAACTTTGATTAATTAATGCCTCTCAATATTGAAACCATAGTTCCCCGGCAACGGCGCCAAAATTTGATCCAAGCTCAATCTTACACCATTAATGGTGAGGGGCAGTCGTCAAAGTATAATACCCGATGTGAGTCGAGGTCGATTTCCCAAGGAAACTAGCTCGTCAAGTAAGAGAGTCGCAAATAGAAATTCAATTGAAGTTTAATGTTGAGTCCTAGAAATGGGGTTTGTTTGATGTAACTTATATTAAACTACAATGCATTCAAATTAAAGCAAATAAATTGATTCTATATTATGAGACTAGGAGTATAAATGGATAATAGCAATTTCCAATCAACGGGTGTAATTACTTCACATTCACAACACAAATGTAATTATGGTCCAGTCTTCCTATTATGATCTCTACAATCCTTCGGCCTAGAAGAGATCTATTTCAACCCACTTGTCAAAGTCTTAGTTGAATGCTTAAAGCACTACTCAAAGACCCGAGGAAAGGAGACCTCTTCCGAGCGTAACTCCTTTTAGATGGGTTAGTCTATGAAAATAGCCTATCAACCCAAATCCTCGCCAATTCCACTATTCTAGGCTAACTAATCTCTCCCGAGTCTTTAATTAGCTAAGTAGACAAGAAATCCCAAATAACATAGATATACAAATTTTGATGTTATTGTAATGGAGAATTGGATAATAATCACTTGTGTTATGGGTAATGAAATGGAATAACACCCATTGATTTTCTACTACTATAGCATGTTTACACCTCTAGTTATGAGTTTAGCCACTCATACTAGAGGTTTGAATCACATAAGAAAACATGTAATGAGGAGATGGAATGGATTCAAACATGTGTGTATATGTGTGTGTGTGTGTGTGTGTGTGTGTGTGTGTGTGTGTGTGTGTGTGTATATATATATATATATATATATATATAAACTTCACTCTTGCCTTCCCAAATCGCCTCTAAAGGAGTAGTAGAATGTAGAATACAAGTTGTGTCAAAAACCCTAGCTTTTTCTATTTATACAAAGCTAGAATTTAATTACAAGTTCGCCATGGGCGGGGCGCCCAAATCTTGAGGAGGGGCGCCTCCCCTGTGGCTTTTAAATAGGGGTTCACTGCTTTTTAGGAGGAGGGGCACCTCTCAGCTTCTCACACTTGGCTATTTCTTCCATCCGTAGAGGAGGGGCGCCCAGAACTTGAGGAGCGGCGCCTCCCCGGTAGCTTCCATCACTGCTTCTCAAGAGGAGCGGCGCTTCCCAGCTTCTCACACTTGGCTATTTCATCCATCAGTGGAGGAGGGGCGCAGAACTTGAGGAGGGGAGCCTCATCTGAAGCTTCTTGCAAATCATGCATTTTGGTTCTCATTTTGCTCTTTAGCTTCACTTTCTAATAAACGACTCGTGTGAACTTGTCATAACCTAAAACTAAACAATTCACGACATCAATAGCACATAATATTGGTTTTGGTGTAAAAAACGAAAGCTTAAAGTAGTATTTAAGTTGGTAAAATACCAACTTAGCAGTAGTATGCTATCACCTCGGGGAATGCCCAAGTTTTGATGATCAGCTTGGGGAATGCCCAAGTTTTGTTGTTCCGCTTGGGGATCGCCCAAGTTCTGTTGCTCAGCATGGGGAATGTCCACGGCCACTCTTCGAATGGCTTTGTTTTTCAACCGTTGTTGACGAGCCAATTTATCAAATTGCTCCAGCTTCATAGGACTGGAGTTGCTAGTACCAGTGCCGGACCCAGGCAAGGGCACGGACGCTTTCTCTTGCTCGAGATTTGGTACTCGAGAACTTACTCCTTTTACCTCGGCATGATGCCTTGTATCGCAACCAAGAGATCGGCTAATGACACCTCGGGCGCTTCAACACCCTTTCCTTCACTTCCATTCCCAGTCATGGTACCTACACAAATCAAAGACCAAGAAAATATTAAGGTAAGAAATCACCTCACATTCTCCCTCACTGTTATTGGGTGGTGCTCGGGTCCACTCAATTTGTAGGTTTGACCACTCAAGAACTTGTTACCAATGGATTCCTTGTTTTGATCAATTTCTCTAAGACTCTTTGAATTTGACAAGTCACACTGTCTCCTTTGGGAAGAGTGAACTAATTTTGACTCGACGAAACAGACACTATTTAACTGCGCACGGTAGGTTAAAGAATTTTCTATGATATTTTAGGACTTCGGTCACCCCACGCACGAGAGCTCAAACAAATTAGTACGACCTCGAGTAGAAGGATTTACTCTAGAGATCCACTAACGAGATGTATCGACCACAAGAAAAGAAGATAACGTAGTAGAATATACCCTCCATTTCCTCTTTTGGAAACCTCTGACGCAACAAATTTTGTGCGGACAAAAGTGGTCCCTCCTTTGTACGGATTAGGGTTTAACCTTATCCATTTTTTTCTCTTTCTTGCCGAAAAATTTCACCTAGTGTATTGGTATCAACACTTTACCCCCTTTCTTCTTCAATGGAATAGTGAACTTAATACTTCCGATGTACAGACACTTTTAAACTTGTTCACAGCCCACTGACTTAACAAGATTCAGGTCGTTCCCTTCGTTATATCTTTTCAACGAACGGAATTAACTTAAGTTCCAAGCTAAGCTAAGAACAGCTTCAACAAAATCGTCTGTACACTGTTACAATGTAACAATTTTCCAGCGTACGGACGTTGGCTAAACGATGGAACTTTGAATTTCAAACACAAAACTCGACCCAAATCAAGTACCAACCACCATTTTTCAACGACAATCAACCAAAATCAACTGGGGTTCAGTAACAGTACCACTAACGTCGGAGCAGTTCAACAACGACGAGAAACCCTAGTCAATAAATGATGTACGTCTAGTGCTCGTTTAACTCTCCAAATAATGGGGAACAAGATTCTGGTGTTGTTTAATCCAAACAACCAACCAATAACCAAAAAAATTGTATTTTCTTCTTTTACTTTTTATTTTTTTTTTGAATAAGAACACCAACACAACATAGTAACAAGAACACGAAATGGAAACAAAGACACAACGCACGAAATGTTAAGATAATGTAGAACATGATTGGGGTTGTAAGAACAAGCCCAAACCGTGCTCTGATACTAAGATGGTGCAAGTTAATCTTGAAGAAGCTTAGCAACCAAACAAGAAACATCGGAAAAGTAAAAAAATGATAAACATAAAAGATAGAAGCTAGACGAATCTAAGCTTCAATCCAAACAAACCCAAGGAACAAGTCTTGGGGCCGCTCGGCTAAAAAGCAAAGAAACACCTAAACTCGGCAAAAATCCTCAAGAAGACTACAAGCTTCTTGCAAATTGAATGATCAAAGAAGAAAATATTCAAACGAATTCCACCGATTGACCCATATTTTTTAACAATTCCCACGATGGGGTTCAGCTCACGATGGAGACACAAAAGCACTTAGCTTATCATTCAATATCAAAAATCAACTAACTAACAAATGAAATACTAAGGGGTTTATATAGATAGCCCTAAGGGTAAACTAGGAAATGGTCACAAACGACCAATGAAAACAAGCCACGTAGGGCTGATATTTGAGTGTTCAGGCGCTCCTCTGCTCGGTCACTCTTTAGCCTCGAACGCTTGAAAATGGACGCTCTCCTGCCTCTAGCGTATTTGTAGCCCTTCGATCGATTCACTGCTCGGCGTCAATGTTGAGTGTTCAGTTACTTCCTTCTCCGGGCTCGAGCTTACAAATGTAGCCTTCATATTTTGCGCTCGGCCACTCAGTATCCGAACGGTTGCTTTCTCCCGACCGCGCCAGCTGAATGTGAATGCATGCAAGAGCTTGGCTTGACTTCGTGTCATTTGCCTCGATGGGTTGAATACTTGATCAGCATGAGTTCGGGCTGCATCATCCAGTCAGTTCGAGGGATATTTTACCACGAGAGCTAGAAGAAACAGAAAAGGCGTGGTTGGAGTGGGACCTAGTTCCTGGAAGCCCACTCTTCATGGTTCAGCAAAACATGCTAGTTGTTCAGCAATAAAGCATAAATAAGCAGTTTGGTGCTACAATTATGGGTGTCAAACAGGTAGGGGTCTACCCGTCAAAATTCAGACCCGCACCCACTAAAACCCAACCCCGTCCGGACCTACAAAAACCCGGACCCGGACCCATCAACCCCCTAAAATACCCCTACTCAAATGGGTATTTTTTTTCTTAACGAATACCCGTATCTGTTAAGACCCGTCAAAAAATTATCGATATTACTGGATATACCCGTACCCATTAAAATAAAATAAGTAATAAAACTTGTACGTGGCAGGCAAAGGAAACGTGTGAGAACGTGTCAGAAGAGAAAGGTATACACGTTGCTTCTAGTAATTCAACTTACATTGATTTAAATATTGATTTTCTAGAACTTGATGTTTGGTTTGGAGTTCCTACCAACGATACAAGTAGCAAATGCATTGATGAACTTAATATTTATTTGAGCAAGCAGTTGTAGAGCCGCACTAAGGACTTTAGCCCGTTAAAATGGTGGAAGGAGAATGAAAAGCAATGTCTAATTCTTGCAGCAATGGCTCGAGACATTTTAGCTGTACCAATTTCAACAGCTGCATCAGAAAGTACATTTAGCCAAGGAAGGCAAATGATAGGTGATACCCGCCACTGTTTGGGTAATAATGCTTTGGATGTTCTAGTTTGTTTACGAGACTGGATTAGATCGGAGCGAAGAAACTAAGGAATTGAAGATTCACTAGAACAAGATGATAACCTTGAAAAAATTCTGTTAGCTGACTATAGACAAGCACCATCAATGGCACATACACCAGAGCATGAGGGAAATAACATGGAAGAAATTACACAAAGAATTAGATATACTTAAATTTGTAATTTGAATTTTCATTATTTAGTTTTGATGTTGCACTTTTTAAATTTGAAAGTTTAATGTTTAAGACTTTAATAGTTCAAGTATCTAAACTAAAGTAAGACTTTGAGCTTTTCCTATCATTCATTTGTTTTTTAAAAAAAAATTATTTTAAGTATTTAAGCTAATATTATTAAAATATAAAATTAAAACCCAGACCCAGACTCGATTTATTAAGACCCGAACCCATACTCGTACCCGCACGGGTAATTTTTTCCTACCCAAAATTCGGACTCGTTAAGAACCCGTAATTTAAAGCCTGTAATCGGACCCGTATCCCACACCCGTGGGGTTACAATTTTATAACCCGGACCTGTATACCCATTTGACACTCATAGCTGCAATACAAGCTATATCCGGATAACACAATTGTGAGTCACATTATAACACAAGCTATATCGAAGGCACTCTTTTGGTTCCTCAGAGCGCCATAACAGAGGGTTTTCTGGACGGAACTGGTTTCAGAGGCTCGCCACAATCGCTGCAAGAAGAATCAAAGCTTAGACCCCGGGAGTGCACCACAGGAATCCCTTCAGAAAATAATCCAGGAATTCGAAGAAAGGATGGATCAGATATCAAGCACATGCAAAATGCTGAAATGATAGATATAAAGAAGTATTCACATCAACCATATAAAAAGAGTGCCGCCCCGATGCCCATTCTGAAGAAGTTTAAGATGCATGACTTAACTAAGTATGATGGAACAACTTATCTCACTGACCACGTCACTGCATAAGTCACGGGGATCAAAGGGAACGACTTGACACCAGAAGAGATCAAATCCATGCTATTGAAGAACTTTGGAGAGAAGCTTACCAAGGCAGCCCTAACTAGGTATTTGCTTCTATCCAGAATGCTAATTATTTATTTATTGAGTTGGTTGAACTGTTAATCAATGCTCACATGGGCGCACAAAGTATAGAGAAGAGTGTAGAAGATATATTCGATACTATGCAAGGAAAGTTTGAATCACTTAAAGAATTCATGGAGCATTTTCCAAAAGATAGACTGTCCTTCCAAATGTTGAGGATATTAGGGCAACCTTGGCCTATGCAAATAATTTGGAAGACAAGAGTTCGAACGCTTGCAAGAAACTGAAAGAGAATTTACGAGAATTCCCTTCAAATACATCGTATGATATGCATAGGAGATATATTACTAATATAAGGTTAGAAGAGGATTAGCATAAGTTTGTTGGTTACAATAGCGGGCGCAGCAGGCGCCCCGAGTCTTTGAGGAAAAGTGAGCCTGAGAGTAGACATTCAAGAAGCCGATTTGAACTACTTGAATCTTTTTGACAATTTTATATTAGAGGGTCGAGTGGGGTAGAGATTATAATGTTTCACATCTAAGGGAAACCTCAGGACCTTCGCTAGTAACTAAAGAGACAATGTTGCAAGAAATATCAAAATATAATTTCAAAGTATCTTCATCCGAGCTCGTGAATGCCTTGAGAGCCATGGGTGATAAGACAATAAGGTTTTCGAATGATATGAACAAATCCAAGCAAGAGAGATCATTATTTACGGTGTAATTTTCACGGAGACCGTGGCCATACTACCGAGGAGTGCAAAACATTGCGCTTCAAAGTAGTGCATTTGCTCCAGAAGAGTTTGTTGGAGGAGTTATTATTCGACAACGGTAAGCAAACCTTTACAAAGAACCCAAATGGTGATCAGTCGTCAAGAGATCCATCTCCTAGGCCGACCATGTACATAATTTCAGAGGCTCAGAAGTCAATGGAGTCACCTACACATCAACAAAAAAGCATGCAAAATTGTATGTGACTCATAAAACATGAAGCTGAGATGATTACGCCTGAGACAAGATCACTTTCGGAGAAGCTGACACGGACAGAAAGATGTCTCCTCACCATGATGCACTGGTAATTATGTTGCGTGTACATGATTCATATATCAAACGCGTACTAATAGATGTAGCTAGCTTGGTGAACACCATACAATCACAGGTGGTGGAGGAAATGCCCCTTCTTGGGAACGACGAAAACTGGTTCGCGGGACGAGCAGAGGAATTAGGGTGAGTTGGTTTATCCACCTTCTCTATCTCTCTACCCTTTTCGAGATGGCCTCCTTCTTAAGGATCTTCTTCTCTGAGGGCATTTGACGAGCCTTCGGGATGGATTCCCATATTAATTCAGGTCTCTCCCTCTGCTACCTCACCATCCGTAGGGGCCTCCTCGACATCAATGGCTCCACCGAATAGCTCTGTTAGAAAGCTGAATCTTGTATCGCACACGATCAAATCCTCTGTAAGACGAGCCTCCTCCTCTGTAACGTTCCTCAAAATCTCCTAAGTTTCAAGACATTATCGATACTGAAAAAAATTAAATAAGCTCCTTTTGTGTGCATACGACTCAAGTATGAAATATGTGGTGAAAGTATATTATAATATTTATTATAAATGAGATATAAGTATTTAGTTACGTTGTAAGTGAGAAAAAGAAATTGTAAAAAGGCCAAAAGTTAAAGCTAACTTAAAATCGCCATAGTTTAAAAGGGGATGCAGTAAGCTGCTAACTCCAAAACTAAATAAAGATTGGCTTATGAAAGCCTCCTCGTGGGTGTTAGTCGAGTCAAACTTGGTTTTGGATAGCAATTTCAGCACAAATTTAATTGGTAGTACTAATTAAATATCTTGAACGTGACCTGTACCTTGAGTATTTGGATGCAAGTCAAAGTGGAGTTAGACCATTTACGTGAATATTTTCTCTTGGAGAAACAACACAGTAGTAGCACAGTAAGTAGCAGCAACACTTAAGCATTGATAAAGCTTATTTTCTGGCACTATTCAAGCGAGGTAAGTTTTCCTACGAATTTGTGATGATTTTAATACCATTACACACGAGAACTTATCTTCGTAGTAGATTATATTCTTAGAAAAGTTACCGAAAACCTAGAAAATTACAACTTGAACCTAAGTTATTAAATTGAGAAAAAAATATAAGAACTTTGAAGTTGATTAATCAAATTGATGGTTGTTTTAGTTGTTTGGTGACACGAAATGCATCGAGTGGAACTTACAATTAGATTCAAGAAGGAAATTGGGGTAAGTTAAGATGTGCCCTTTCTAAGGTATTTTTCTCGCAAAGTGCATGTTTTTAAGGTGTTTGATAAATTATTTTAAAGAAGTTAATGTGCATTTCATTGGAGCGGGCAAACGTTCATTATTCATAAACGTGTCTAACTCATTCTTTAGCATTGAGTACCTAGCTAAATATGTTTCATAGCTTCCTTTATATCCCGATCACAAATCTATACTTGAGTATGATTTCATGAGATTATCTATGTTCTTTATGATTATTATAAAATGGTTTCAAGATTTATTTTGTGCTTGAAAACCATGGTGCTATGATGAGATTATTTTATTGATAAGTTAAATTCAATTTGAGGCCTTTGGTTCCAAGCAATATATTTGAAATATTTTTTGGAGTTACTTTAGATTTTGAGACGGGTAAACTTGTTCGTAGCCATTGTCGGGCTGCGAAGCGTGACCATAGCCGGGTTGCAATTTACCCTGAAACTACCATGGCAGGTAGGTATGTGTCATAGACGGTTATTATGTTATATTTGTCATAGTTGGACAATAAAGGGTAGCATGTTTTATTAACTCTCGTTCCGGCCTTACTGAGGGAGTCAATAGTACTCATTGGGTGACAAACGATTCGTTACTCGCGTTCCTTTTTGTTGGAACCTACGTTGGCTTCGTCAACATAGATGTAGGTCATAGAGGCGATCAGACTACAGGCTAGGACTCTCTCTCACATCCCTAGTTGTCGGTGAGCTCCCTTTTTCTTTCAGTGGAGACATATCAGATTTCCTTACCAACCCTTTTATCCTTTTTATTTTTTTAGTTCAGTATTGTCGAGGGTTTGATGTCTCATGCAGTATGACAATCTTTCAGTTTTAGAGGCTTTATAGACGGTGAGTGTCACGACCCAACCTAGGGTCGCGACGAATGACCAACACTAAGTGTCGATCATTACTAATCCTGCTGATAATCTGCTAAACCATGAATATAACTGATAAACAGAATAAGCATAAACCTAATTGATAAGGATTATGCAATACAAAAAGCTGACAAGGCTAACATAAGCTGACATACATAACATACAGACAGAACCACACAGGGACATATCTACAGGCCTCTAAGAGTGATGAACTGAATATACAAAGGACGGGACAAGACCCCGACATACCCAAGCTGGCTGACTGTACACATACCAAAAGATAAGTAACTCCGGGAGTAAGCAGAGTGACTCCAATAGCTGATAGATGGCCTACTAACATGGTCCAAGCGTTGATCTATCTGCACCTGCGCGGCATGAAATGCAGCGCCCCAGAAAAGGGCGTGAGTACGATATGTACCAAGTATGTAAGGCATGAACATATAATATATCATAGCTGAATGAAACTGTAAGGCTGGAATATATATATGTAAATATGAGCTGGAGCATAGCAATATAGCTGGAAATCTGAAGAACATACTAAACATGATCTGAATATAAACTGAGCTCTAGCTGAATCTGAAACTGAAGACTGAGCTGAACTATACTGATAAATAACTGTAATATGACTGACAACTGGTAACTAGAAACTGGAACTGATAGCTGTCAACTGATACTGACACTAAGAACTGGTAGATGATAACTGATAACTGGTACTGAGCTAAAACTGAACTGTTATCTAAACTGGTACCTGTCTGGTGTTATGGGCTATATCTCCCCAAATCAGGTAACTGAACATCTGAACTAGTACCTGTCTGGTGTTATGGGCTGTATCCTCCCAAATCAGGTAACTGAAAACCCGAACTAGTACATGTCTGGTGTTATGGGTTGTATCCCCCCAAATCAGGTAACTGAAAACCGGAACTAGCACCTGTCTGGTGTTATGGGCTGTATCCCCCCCTAAATCAGGTAACTGAAAACCTGGAATAGCCTCATGTATAATCATGCAGTGCATACTGTGGCTATATACGCGTATATAACAAACCTGGTGGGTGTTATGGGCTATATCCCCCCAGCCAGTAATATCTAGTCTCTCTGGTCAGAGTGTGTGAATGACACCCGCTCAACTAGGTGTTTCAACTCTCGCCTGAACCAGAGGGGCTGTATCCCCAGACGGGTAGTATCACACGCGACCGGACAGTGTGTCTAATGTCCAGCCTCTATGGGGGACTCCAAATCACACATAACATGATCACAATATAAGCATAAGCATATATGAGGCATAACACATGTGGAAACAATATATATGGACTCAAAGGAATGATAAGAAAACTCTGGATGGAACTGTAGACACAACCTGAAACTTAGAATTTGTCTAACTCTTTGATTTTTATAAAAATTTCGACAGAGTTTCCTCTGAAACTGGATGATCCGCAAAAACAGAACCAGTACTATAATATACACGGGAATGGATACCCGGATAAACTGATAACATAAATATGTTAAACGGATAACAAGATGAGACAACTGGATGACATAACAAATCCGCAGATAGAATGTCTGGACAGCACCAATGTCCTGACTTTCAACCTAATTTTCAGAGTGTAGATGAAAGATATAGACTTCATGGTCTGCATGAAAATTGTAGATATATGTCTTAGGGTTCTGGGGATTCCTAAAGAATCTATATATCAATTTTGTACAAGGATTTGTGATCAATATACTAACAACTATCCAAAGATCAAAACAATGTTCTGGATTTTGAAACGTTTTGTCTTGCTGATTCGGACGTCTTTCTCCTTGGATTTTAGTACCAAATTAAGTATATACAAGGTTTCCTTAATACCATATAAGTTTCACACAAGAAAAACTATGTTTAGAACTAAGAAAAGCTTCAAAAGCTAAAAGATACATGCCTTGCCAAAAGAAAGGTTTAGCCTTACATACCTTTGATGTTTCTAGCGTCCAAACTTTGTTTCCCTTGAATTCAACACCTTCTAAAGCTTAAGCAAGCCATAAAATAGAATTTAGGTACTTTACTTAGCTATGAAGTAATTCTAAAACTCAAACTATAGACGAAATTGAAGGTAGCATAATGTTACCCTAATCGCGTAGAGCGTTTTGACTCAATCCGTCTTCCGTTTCGAGTCAAAATTGATGTGGTTTCTTCAAAATTAAAAGAAAATGGATTCAACTCCAGAGAGGTCTGCTTATATCGTGGGTTTATTGGAACATTTCGAAAAAAAATGAATAATTTCTCTTTTATAACAAAAACATTTCATTTCTAGTCCTCTTCTGCGCTTATGTCCCTTTTTATGGTCTGACTTCTAATACTCATATCTTTTTATCCAGATATTGTATGAACAACCCGTCAAAAGTTTTGGAAACTACACTCCAAGACCTTCAATTTGGCATATCATATGTCCCAAAAGACCTCATATAACACACGAAATTAATTGCTGAAAATGCTCCGTTAAAAGGCAAATCCTTAGTCGGTTTTTCCGCAACTTAAATATGATTTTTCCCAACCTTTATATTTAACATATAAAAGTCATATATGGTCCAATTATGACTTTAAGATCACTTAAATCATTCTTAACATGTCATTAGAATGATATACGTCACTTTAGACATACGGGGTGTAACAATCTTCCCCTGTTAGGAACATTCGTCCTCGAATGTTAAATGAAGTATGTAGAACATTAAGCAACAATCTGTTACATACTTGAAGTAATGAAGAGATGTGTATATTTGGCTCTCATGTCATTTTCAGCATCCCAAGTTATTTCTTCTACATTATATCTTTGCTATAACATATTAGCTAAAGAAATATCTTTCGTCCTTAGTCGACGAATCTATCTATCTAAAATTGCAACTGGCACCTCTTCATAAGTCAACTGCTTTGTGATCTGAACATCATCTACTGGTACAACTCTAGAAGGATCTCCGACATATTTTTCTGAGCATGGAAACATGAAATACTGGATGGACCTCCTGAATGTCTAATTTGTAGGCAACACGCCTGATAACCTGATATGGATCAATGAATCTAGGGCTAAGCTTTCCCTTTTTCCCAAATCTCATAACGCCTTTCATAGGTATACTTTCAGGAATACCCAATCGCCAATCTGAAATTATAAATCTCGACGTCGATTATCTGCATAGGACTTCTGTCTGCTCTGCGCTGCTAATAATCTTTCCCTGATCAACTTGACTTTATCAATGGCTTGTTGGATTAAATATGGACCTATCAATTGAGACTCGCCAACCTCAAACCATCCTATAGGAGACTTGCATTTGCGCCCATACAAAGC
Organism: Petunia axillaris subsp. axillaris; assembly: GCA_029990575.1. NCBI lineage: Eukaryota > Viridiplantae > Streptophyta > Magnoliopsida > Solanales > Solanaceae > Petunia > Petunia axillaris. Next base: position 234,266 of record JARKNS010000001.1, on the reverse strand, counting down.
TTCATATGGCGCCATCTGTATGCTAGAATGATAGCTATTATTATATGCAAAGTCTATCAACGGTAGATGTTCACTCCAGCTGCCTTCAAAATCTAACACACAAGCTCTAAGCATATCTTCTAACGTCTGAATGGTCTACTCAGCCTGTCCATTTGTCTGGGGATGAAATGTGGTACTCAGATTCACCTGTGTCCCTTAACCTGTCTGGAATGATCGCTAGAAATTAGCTGTAAACTGGTGCGCCCCTGTCTGAAATAATAGATACTGCGATACCATGTAGGTGCACTATCTCTCTGATATAAAGTCTGGCATAATCCTCTGCCATTAGAATGATATACTTCACTTTAGACATACGGGGTGTAACAGTGAGTTAGAAGGGTTATGGTGTACATTTTTTTAAGACTTAAATCTCGAAGCATTTTAAAGTTCTATTTACTATTCTTTATAAGTTGCTGAGTTTAAAAAGAAAGAAAGCTACTTGTTGAAATGATTTATTTAATTTATTATCAACTCTTAAAAGATGCATGAGAAGGTTGGCAAGTCTGGTTCGCCTGGTCTCCAGGTGTAGTGCTATGACTCGTTCAGAAAACGGATCGTGACAAACTTGGTATCAGAGCAACATGTTTAGAGAGTCCTAGGGGTCTATGAAGCCGTGTCAATAGAGTCTTATTTATGGGTATGAAACGCACCATACTTATAAGCAGGAGGCTGCAGACATTTAAGAAAAGTCTCCCCTTCTTTCTTACTCTAGATCGTGCGATAGAGCCTAACTTTGTGGAACTTTCTAATTTTTTCATTCTTTTGAATTCACAGAAATAGTTGCTACTCGAAATTCTAACACCAGTGCTCAAGAAGCTGACCAAGAAACCATTGCTGCTATGGTGGCTAAGCGAAAAGCTAAGAAAAATAAGAAAGGTAGACCAACTAAGAAGACTCAACCGCCCTTAGTTGAACTAGGGGAGTGGATTGAGTAGGTTGATATAGATAAGAAAGCTACCCAGAACCAAGTTCCACCCCCGCCTATTGTTCCAGCTCAAGTTGTCTTACCACCAGAGATGGGTGAGGCATTTAATGCAATGAGAGAAGCTATGGAGATATATACTAAATTTATGGCTACTCAGGGTCCTAGGGGAGATGAGACACCACCTCGGGGAAACCAACAAAGAAGTTCCATAATATCCAAGGCACATGATTTCCTTAAGTTAAACCCACCAGAGTTCCACAACACCAAGGTTGGTGAAGAGCCATTGTTATGGCATGAGGAAGTTCAAAAGGCACTCCAGATGATGAAGGCATTTGATACTGAGGCTGCTGAGTTGGCTTCCTACCATCTCAAAGGTGTGGTAGGCTCTTGGTTCGAGATATGGGAAAGGGAAAGAGATTAGGAATATGGTTTGCCTACTTAGGGTGAATTTGAAGAGGCATTCACAACAAACTCTATACCAAAAGAGGATAAGGCAGCCAAGGCTACTCAATTTGCAACTCAAACAGGGGCTATGAGTGTAGAAGAATACCAAATAGAGTTTATCAAGCTGGCTAAATTCGCTCCTCATATGATTCCCATATAAAAGGCAAAGATTCTTAGATTTGTTGATGGATTAGGTAATCACATTTAGGATACTACACCAGCAGCAATAGGTATGACAACTTTTTCCTCTGTAATAAGGTTTGCTAAGCACTTGGAAAAGAATAGTTGAAAAGAAAAGCTGTAATAACAAAAGAGCTCGATCATCGAGCAGTTTCAATGGTTTAATGGGATGAGGAAAGAGTTCATTTAACAAGGCTACATCTGCACCAGCTCAGTCATCTTACCAATCAGGTGGTGTTTCATTCAATAAGAACTAAAACTTCAGGAGTTAGTCCCGTCAAAACCAAAACTTTGGTGGCAGGTCCAATCAAAATCAAAGTTTTCAATCTTCTGCTATTCATAGTCAAGATAGCGTTACCCATCAACTACAATATGGTGACGTTTGTAATAATTGTAAAAAGAACCATTCGGGGCCATGCAATATGGGTATCTGAGGTTGTTACAATTGTCTCAAATAGGGGCACTACAAATTTCATTGCCCAAATTTGCAGCAGGCTTTTAGTAAGGGAGCAGCACGTCTACCAGGTTCTTCAGCTATCGCAGTTGCACCACCCCAAGCTCGTTCCCCTCAGAATCAAGCTGTGTGTGGGGTGGTAGAGCTTCAGGCTCTGTCAACCAAAGAGGGGGACAACCCTATTTATATGCTACACTTGATCATTACAGTGCAGAGGCATCTCCAATAGTTGTCACAGGTATACTTCAAGTTTGCTTACAGAATGCATATGTCTTAATTGATCTTGGTTTTACATATTCTTATGTCACTCCGTACTTCGTTATGAGTTTCAGGCTAGAACTTGAATAACTAAGTGAGTCCTTCTTAGTATCTACTTCAGCTGGAGAGCAAGTGAACGCAATGAGAGTTTATAGGAGTTGCACAATCTCAGTCCAAGGTCGCAATACCACAGCTGATGGTATAAAGTTAGAAATGGTGGACTTTGATGCGATCATGGGTATGGATTGGCTGTCTTCTTGCCATGCCACATTGGACTGTCGTGCTAAGATAGTCAGATCCAGTTTCTAAATAAAGAAGCCCTAGAAAGGAAGGGTAGTTTAGCGTCGGCTGTGGGTAAGTTTATTTCCTACCTTAAGGCATAGAAGGTCTACCTTACTTGGTTGTATTTCTTACTTTGCTCATATCATTAATGCAGAATCAGATACGCCTACTCTCCACTCTATGTCAGTTGTTAGAGAGCTTCTAGAAGTTTTTTCATATGACTTTCCCGAACTTCCTCTAGAAAGAATCATAGACTTCAGTATTGATCTCGTGTCTAGCACTCAGCCCATATCTATTACTCCATACAAAATGGCTCCAACAAAACTTAAAGAGTTGAAAGAGTAGTTGATATATCTTCTTGACAAGGGCTTCATCAGGCCGAGTGTGTCACTATGGGGTACCCAGTCCTGTTTATCAAGAAAAAATACGGGTATGTATTGATTATCGGCAGTTAAGCAAAGTCACAGTAAAAAACAAGTATCTATTACTGAGAATTGATGACTTATTGATCAAGTTCAGGGTGAAAAATACTTCTCAAAAATAGATTTAAGATTGGGGTATCACCAGTTCAAAATTAGAGAAGAAGAAATCCCAAAAACAACCAGCCTTCAGAACTCGCTATGGGCACTATGAATTCCTAGTGATGTCCACTCGAGCTCTCTCCATAAACCCTAGTTGATTGGTAAATATTCAGCGGCTTGCCTTAGAGCCCATAGCAAATCTGCCTCTTGAGGGATCTTGATTGTCACAGCCCTAAAGGAAGGCTCATTGGTTTGTAGTGATCGTCCAAAGGCTACGCGAGCTACTATCTTCTCACTGGAGGGAAGGGGAGAAATGTGCTCAGCATGATGCTTAGAAAAAAATAATGACACAGTCACCTCGCGATGCCGAGATTCAACCGTCTCTTTTAGAGTCTCCTCCTCTCCATGCTAGCTTGTCCCCTTCGGCCTAGCCTCTCTTCATCTTCAATCACAATAAGGGCATTTTCTAGACACCTTCTGCTTCTGCCCTAGCATGCTCATCTGAGGGCTCGTCCTTCAATTGGCGTTGGACACCCGAAGATTCCAGAAGGGGATTCCTTCTCCTGCGCCGGTCAACCTAGCACTTCCAACTGTTTTATTCCTCTTCTTTAGGAGACTCGTTATCAAGACAAGATTAGCAGGAGTTGCGCCCATAGGATCTACTTTACGCTTAGCTGCATGCTCTTGTTAAAACTTATAGATCGTATAATAATTGACCCAAGCCTATCGCCATGAATGCAATGCTACTCTGGGAGAAGCAGTCGTGTCTAGTTTGTCGTACAAGGCAATTCCTATGAGAAAACTTAAATTAGGACATTGAAGATTCAACGATGAATAATTCAAAGACATACTAAATGAAACTTAACATGATTGTTGGCCTTTCCACATACGATTGAAAGATATACTATTCCAAGTCTAATCCTTGTTCATTGTCTTTCCAAGGATGAGACTCACCCATCTGTCGATGTCGGGAAAGGCTCAAAATCAGCTTTCTGGTTGCATTCGAAGTAAACATTCAAAATCCAGAAAAAAAGGTTGGGGAAAAAACTAAAAATACTTACGTTTAGGATTCCACATTTTCGGAAGCAGCGGTGCTCCTAGGCCAGTCAATTGGCGAGTTAGGATGAGAACGAATCATTCGTCCCAGTTTATTGTCATCGTTAAAGGAAATTAAGGGGCCGATTTCCTCAGGGAGCTAGCTTGCAATCTATTAGTCTTAAAATGAATAGTAACAAGTTCTATGAATTGTTCATCTACTCCTAAGTATAAATTAATAGGAATTGAATTAACTACAACTACAACTAACGATTAACACTAAAAGCATGCAAATGACTTAATACTTTAAAATGGATGTAAATATGGAGAATGAGCCAGGGGTTTACTCATTACGACAAGATTCCTTTACTTAAACTCTTGCTTTAACATTACAAATCGTATGGGTAATATAAATAGTCTGACCTTGAATGTATTCCTCAAAATCCGTTAGGGATAGAGAGGATATACCTCATCAAGCCCGTTAGGGTCAATAATGGGGCACGATAAACCCTAGTCCAAGGACCCGAGCGGGAATGACCTTTTGGGTCTTTCCCTTTAGATAGGATAGACTGTAGCCATTGTAACCCAAATTCTTGCTAGTTTCCGTTAACCTACACCTTCAACCCCGTTAGGATGATGAACGTGAAGTAGGGTTAGGTTCAAGTACGGTCGTGCCTCAAACCCTAGTCAAGAAAAGTACAAAAGAGAACTAGATTCATCTGTACCCATAGATTATACAAGATTAAAAATAAATTTTAAGTTAAAATTATCAAGTCGTCATGAATAAACTGCCACTCATACTAGGGTCTATCACACACATAGTAAGATATGACATGGCAAGAATCATATGAAGAATTAGATTAATAAAAGAAATTCTTACAAAATATTCAAGTTAGAACCCTTTCTTTGCCTCCAAGAATATTCAAAAGTATAATAAAGTATATTCTAAGCTGAAAAGATTCTCTTTTCTCGAAGGCATAACAGCCTATTTATAGGCATGGGTTTGAAAACTAGGCTAATATTTATAAAATTGCTATTTTGCCCTATTTTTCGCTAGACCACCAGTCATTCAGCGGGCTGCATAATGAAGTTCGCAGCTGCCGAAGGCTATTCTAACTCCTCTGTTGTCTTGTTCTGCGGTGCAAGTCCGACAGGGTCGCAGGTTCACCAGCAGACAACTCTAGCAACTCGCAGGTGTCTTTGGACTCACTGTGATGGTCGGTGGGACCGCATCTCCTTCTGCAGTATCGCAGAATATATTCAGCAGGTATATCGGCGGTCCGCCTCTTTGCTTCACTGGAACTTGATGAGCTCTTGAACTCGATCCTCCTTCAGCCGGTGATTCGGCAGCTCACCGATCAAGCTGCTACCTATTCTCCTTGTTCTTCAAAATGTAGCCAAAGTTCACTTGTTTTTGCTCTTTTCTTCATTCTTTTTGGCTTTGTATAGTAATACTCTTTACTACCCTGAAACATGGAGAAACATAAGATTTACTCGAATAATAAAATTTTTAGGACATGAAAGCTAGTCTAAAAGAGTTGCAAATTTACGCAAAATACCAACACATCAACTCCCCCAAACTTAAGTTTTTGCTTGTCCTCAAGCAACAGTAAGAACTATCTTATGAGTCAAACTTTAGCATCGGGATTGAGTTCAAATATGAGACTAAGATAAGAGGAAGTTCATGACTTTGGTTGATACTAGCATTTATTTTCACACATGAGAATCCAACCAAGCAATCCACAAGCGCCAAAGTTGCAACTACATCAACTAGAGCTTCTAGTGATGACTAGAGCATGCATAGTACAATTACTCTCTCAACTTACCTAAGGCTCTTAATTGTATCTTCAAGTCTCAAGTCCCCTAATGCTCTTACCGCAAGGAATGGGTCCCTATCTCTCAATATAATTCTAACCAAAAGGGACCCTTAAGTATAACCTCTCACTCTCACAAATGAATGCAAATTAAGCACATACAATGTCGGCTTGGCCTTAGTGTCACTTGTCATTTCTTTCATATTAATTAGTGAAGGATCATATAGGACTTCTAAGGTAATAATGTAGGCTTTTGGACATAGGTAGGGTATAATTTTGATAAAAACTATCTAAAGTCCCTCCTTCGGCACTATATTATCTTTTCATTCATTTCACTTTGAGCTTTCTTTTCACATTAGCTCTTATTCCCAATTTTCATTCTTGATCTTTGCTTTGTGGCTCTTATTCCTCTTTTTGCTTCACTTCTCTATTTTTGTCTTTTCATTTTCTCTTTTGCTATTTTTGTTTTTTTTTTTTTTATTTTCTTCTTTTTCTCTTTTGCAACTTTTCTATACAATCATCTTCCTTTTTGAAGAGTCGCTTAGCTTTCATTTCTTTGTTCCCCTCCCCAAACTTAGACTTTAGCCTAAGTTGTACGTTTTTAATGCCTCAAGGAGATAGGGCCAAGAGAAAGTTAGTGCTATCAAGCACTTAGAAGTGGCTCGGGCTATTTGTGTGACTATCAAAAGAAAGGATATTAAGGCTCAAAGTTGGCTAACTAAGAATCGCTTTCATTTGGTGGCTTCAAAAGCTCAGACGGTACAAAGAAATGTCTATTATCCTATCGAATCACCAATTTGACATTCCATTCATTTCTAAGGACATACAAGCCAATTTCTAACATGCATATGCAATTAGCAAGCTTAATCAAAGATTCACCTCACTAGCATAAGGGACAAGAGACAAGAACGTCAACTTTCAAGCACTTAAGGTAAGGATTTAGTCTAAACTACGCATGCATAGAGTCATCAAAAGAACCTAAAGGTTATAGGTGCAACTCTCAACAAACAATCAACTAAACTTTCTCACATGAGCTCCTAATATGTCGGTATTAAACAAGTCACAAAACAAGGATGACACTTCTATGATTATGTCCTAAAAAAGTGTCCGGTTCAAAAGAATTTTATACTTGGAAAAGAACCGAGTCAAAGAAAAACAAAGAAGGTTATTTGCTACTTCTAAATTATTTACACAAATGGTATTTACAATGGAGGTGGTTGTTGCTTCGAGCCCAAGTAAAAGTGAGTTTCACGAGGGTTGCCTACATATCGCAACAAGTGTGAATCAGAGGAAAGAAGGCAACATCCCAATCATAGTTCACGGGAGTACCTATGGCATCTTTTTGGGATTTTCAAAAAAAATTCAATTTACTTTGATTTTTGAATTTTTCATTTAACAACTAACAACAATAATTATACTATGAATTTAAAAAGACAAGGATTAAAGACAAGAAATTAACCATCCTAAATTAAAGATTAACATAATAAATTAAAGTAACAACATCCTAAGTTAAAATACCAATATTAACAAAGTTAGGACATTCATCAAACAATTCATCAAGAAATTAACTACCCCACACCCCAAAATGAAAATTTGCTATGTGCCAAACCAACTAATCTAAAAACAAAAACAAAAGTTTATGGTGTCAATCAAAAAGGGAGAGAAGAACTCCCTATTCATCTCCGGCAATTCCTTTTCCTTTGCCCACAACAAGATCCTTTGGAGCTTGTTGTCTTCTTTGCCTTCTTCCCTCTCTTGCTCGCACTACGTCTTCCAATGAAGCCTTCCTGGCTAAATTCATCTGTACTTCTTCATCAAATTGCAAGTTTATGAGCACATCCAAGTCTCCAAGTATCTCTTCTTCAGATTTTTGCTCGCCGCAACGAGCATCCTTGGCGAGCGAGGAATTATTAGGCGCGCGTAGGAGGAAATACAAGGGAGCGGGCAGATTTTTAACCTACTTAACGAGCTCCTCAACGAGCTATTATGTGAGAACTATCACTCTATTTTTTGGCTCTACTCTTGGATGCTTCATCTAGGATACGATGCAATATATTCAAGGATTCTTTTCAAGATTATTTAAATTCTTAGCTGCTATATATTTCATTAGTTTTTCATACATATTAAGTAGTATTGTTATTTAGGTAAAGCATATTATCCAAGTGTTAAATTTGCCTCAATTTGTGGTATTAGCATTGTACAATGCTCAACCCAATGAGGTGAAAGCAATGCTTGAGTATTTTGCTATAGTACCGCTACTTAGGCATTATTTAGTCTTAGCAAGTTTATATTTAATTCATGAAGTAAAGACTGAATTTATTGTTTTTGTTTGTTTTTTATTAATAAAATTAGCCGCTAAACTATAAGCTTAGTGATATTTTGCTAAAAAAAAGTATCTCTTCTTCCATTCTTCTCATGTTCCTCTAGTGCATAGTTTCTGGGGCTGTTGGTTGATCCGGCCTTCCTTGCTTTTGCTCTCACTCACTCCACAACACGTTCATATGCTTCACAATATCAGCTTGAGTAATGGCAAACACATGAATGTACTTTCTGATTTTCAAGATATCCTTGCCATTTGCATCAATGGCTGCACTTAACTGGTCAAATTGAGTCGGGTTGACTTTGTATGATGAAGATGGAGGTGGTTGCATTCGAGGCATATTGCATAGAAGCATACCGAACTTTTACATATTGCCTCAAGCTCTCTTGAGTGAGGTTTGCTACTGCAACTTCAGCATCCCTATAAACACGAGATAGAGGAGCTCTTGAGGAAGATGGCATGTCAGCTTGCAATGGTGCTCCATGAGTAGGGGCGGCACATGTAGGGTAGATTGGGTTGTTTTTATCTTCAATTGCATATAATTCAAAGCCTCTTGCAGCAAAGGCATAATCATCACCCCCTCCCCCCCCCCCCACGAAGTATCACACCCCTGCTTTATCAGAAAATCTGTCTATTTGTTGGTATAAGGGAGATTTCCACCACCAGATTTAGCAGCCTCGAACATCACTCGCACCATTTTGGCTCCCAAGTTGATTTGTATAATTGTATCGCGGCCATAATGCACCCAATCAGAATTTCCCTTCTCAAGGTAACTATGTAGTTCTCCCTTGATGGTAGTATTCTTGAACTAACAATAGCATTCCAACCCTTGGCCTCAAAGTTGAGATCCTTGGTTGTGATTATTATGCCCACTCTACTCCAAGCTGGTTTCTTCTCTCGACCAATGATGGAAACAAGCCACTTCCTTTGCATTTTCTCGCTCATAGCTAGCTTAGCCATATACTCATTTGGAATGAAATTGGGAAGTTGAAGATGTTGATTTAGAGCTCCGGCAGAAACTTCCACTGCTTTGCCCCTGCATTCGACCATGCAATCCGGTCTTGTTTGTTCACTCAATACAGTATAAAATTCTATTATTAATTCCATGACAGATGCACCCAGTCTCCTAGTGAATATCTTAATCCACCCTGTTTCAAGGAGTTCCTTGTAAAAAGCTGGGTTGAATTCCTCCAATCTATCTAATATAACTCTTCTTTCACAGATGAGTGCTTCATGCTCTTCATCAGTGCTGATGTTTACTTCACATGATTCATTGTCAGAAAAATCACTATCGAAAGGATCACTTCGGAGGGACTGTTTGGTGGAGGAGTATCTCTTCTTGCTCCTTTTTTTGTGCTTGATGTTGTGCAATTTTAGTACGTGAACAAGATCAACTCCATGTGAAAGGTTAGCACATATACTAGCTACATTATCCTACTCCTACAGTATACTAAGATTAACTAAACTACAACATATGAGATCTAAGAAAGAAGCAAAACAGTTGCAGAGCCAAAGGGAATTTTTTGTTAAGCACATCATTCCGCGGCCAGAAAAAAGACATGTGGTACCGCAAATAAAAATGGACGGCTCGCAGAAAGCCCTGAGATATGAATCGTCGGGGTGCCGCTCGAAGTGCGGAAGGAAAGTGATACAGCACGAGCACATGCTGATCAAGTGTTCGATCCTCCGAGGCCGATGACATGAAGTCAAGCCAAGCTGTTGTACGATGTTCACATTCACATGGCTTGGTCGGGAAAAAGCAACCACTCCGAAGCTGATTGGCCGAGCTCAAGAATCGAAGGCTTCATTTGTAAACTTGAGCTCGAAGAAGGGAGTGACCGAACACTCAACATCACCGACGAAGTAAATCAAACAAACAATCGAAGGAAGAGCGACCGATGTCAACTTAAGCCGAGTCAAGCGCAACGAAGCCAAGAGCTCGAGCTGAAGTGTTCGAATTTCAAGTGTTCGATTGAAGGAGTGACTGAACACTCAGTTATCCAGCCCTGCGTGGCTTACTCCTATTGGTCGCCTGTGTCCATTTATTATTTTGTCCTTAGAGTAGTCTATAAAAACCTCATTTCCTTTCATTGTAGCTAACTAGCTTTTGTTGAATGATCAACCGTAGCTGTAACTATTGTGAGTATTCGATGGAATCGAACCCCGATGTAGGATTTAAGTACTTGTGTCATTCGGTGTTGAATCGTTTGAACAATCTTCTTCTTTGGTCATTCAATTTGCAAGAAGCAAATGGCTTCTTTAGGATTGTTGCTTAGTATAGGTGATTGTTTGCCTCCGATTTGATCGAACCCGAGACTAGTTCCTCGAAGTTCTTTTGAATTGAAGTAAGACTTTTCTTGCTTCTATCTTTCGTTCTTGTTATTTTCTGCGTTTCATCGTGTTTAGCTTTACCTCCGGTTTAGCTTGCACCACCATGGTATCAGAGCATGGTTTGGACTTGTTCTTACAACCCCAATCCTGTTTGATTTGTCTCGTGCTTTGTGTCTTTCAGTTTCAGCTTCTTCCTTGTTGTTGATTGTTGTTACTACTGTTTTGTTAATACAAAAAAAAAAAGTAGAAAAGAAAAGTTCAAAAATTTTGGATTGATTGTTGGTTGTTTGCATCAAACAACCATTGATTCTTGATCACCATCGTCTAAGGATTCCAACGAGTACCTGTCGTACACGATTGTCGACTAGGGTTTCTCGATCTTATTTTGGACTGTTTGACGTGATGGCTATTGAAATCGAACCCCAGTGAGATTTTGGTTGTTACCGTTGGAAACTGGTGGTTCTTGTTTGATTTGGGTTGTGTTTTGCGTTAAAATTCGAAGTTCTGTGATTAGGCCACCGTCTGTACGCCGGACACTTGTTCCATTGTAACAGTGTACTGACAAAGTGAAGTTTTCTTAGCTCGAACTTCTGGAATTAATTTCCTTCGACGTTGAAAGTCACCGGAGTGAAAAGCAACCCAAATTTTGTTGAAACGTGGTCAGTGAACGAAATTAAATTTTGTCCGTACACCGGAGTAAAAGATTCACTGTTCCATTGAAGAAAAAAGGGATAAATTGTTACATTCAGAACCTCAGGTGAAAGTTTATCGGCTTGAAAGGGAAATTGGATAAGGTAAAACCCTATCCGTACCAAGGAGGGACCACTTTGTCCAAACAAGAGTTGGAGTGTTTGAAATATTTCGAAGAGGAATCGAAGGGTAGAATCTCTTAGGTTTTCACTTTTCTTGTGTTCGATAAATCTCGTTAGTGGATCTCTAGAGTAAATCTTTCTACTCAAGGTCGTGCTAACTTATTTGAGCTTATAGGAACTCGTGCGTGGGGTGACCGAAGTCAATTTCGTAGATAAATTCAATTGACTCCCAAGCGCAGAGTAAATAGCGTACGTTCTATCAAGTCATATCAACTCACTCTTCCCGAAGGAGACAGTGTCACTTGTCAAATTTGAAGGAACTGAGAGAAGTTGATCAACCGAGGAAGCCATTGGCTACAAGTTCTTGAGTGACTAAAACCGAACCCATAAATTGAGTGGACCCGAGCGCCACCCTAAAAGGTGAGGGAGCGTATGAGGTGATTTCTAACCTTTAACAATTTCTTGGTCTTTGATTTGTGCATATACCATGGCTGGGAATGGAGGCGAAGGAAAGGGCATTGAGAATCCCTAAGTGTCGTTAACCGATCTCATGGCTACGATACAAGGCATCAGTGCCGAGGTAAGAGGAGAGAGTGCTAGAGTAGCTAACCTTGAGCAAGGGAGTATGTCTGTGGCCTTGCCTGGGTCCAGCGCTGGAAGTAGCAACTCTACTCCAATGAAACCTGAGCAATTTGCTGAGATTGTTTGACAACAACGGGTGAAGGACGAGGCTGTTCGAAATGAAGCTATGGGAAATCCCCAAGCTACACAACACTTGGGCAATCCCCAAGCGCAACAACAAAACTTGGGCAATCCCCAAGCTGGTTATCAACACTTGGGCATTCCCCGAGATGATAGAATGCCACTTCCAATAGCCGGAAAACAAGTTGTGGTCGTTGATGAAGGAGTCGATGATGGAGGATTTCTCGAAGGCGAACATGAGTATGAGATACAATTAGTTCAATGAAGGCAGGCTCAACGAGGTCGTGGAAATTTCTGAGGTCGAGGCCGAGGCGTAAATGTTGATCGAAATATTGAGCGTGAGGCTGATGATTATTATGATGAGCATCCGGAACCGATCCGAGGTGCTCGAGATTCAAACTTGAACAGTGTCAAGATCACTATTCTACCATTAAGAGAACTAGTGATCCCGACCAATATCTTGATTGGAAGCTTAAACTGGAGCGGATCTTTGAAACCAATGAGATGAGCGAAAAGAGAAAAGTTGTCCATGCTATTGCTTTGTTCGAGGCATATGCATCGACACGGTGAGAGGCTGACAAAAGGTTGAGACGAAGGAATGCTTATTCCAAGGTCACCACATGGGTGCAGTTGAAGATAGCAATGGATGCTAAGTATGTGAATGCCAAATATCGGCATGAACAACTTCGAAAGCTCTTCGAATTGAAACAAGGGTCCAAATCAGTTGAAGAATACCATGATGAGTTCGAAAGAATTTAATTGGCCCTTGATATGGAAGAAGATGACGAGCAAGCCATCATTTAATTCAAAAATGGCTTGGCTCGAGATGTGTCATCTCAATTGAGGTTGCATGTGTTTCAAACCTTAGAATAATATGGTTTCATGCTGCCATCGAAGCTGAGAAATGGGTTAAAGACGATAAAGCAAACCGGTATCGAGGAGTCACTACTTTAACTCCTTTGAACCAAAGTAAAGAATGGAAGAGACCGAACCCAACAAGTGCTAACAATGTTCGAGATCCAAAGAAGCCCTTCGAGAGGGGAGTGACCGTTAACCAATCAAGAGAAGCTGGAGGAAAAGTTCAACTCGATACTCCTAGTGCTTCAAGTATTCACTATCACAAATGTAGAGGTTATGGTCACATTGCGAAAGAGTGTCCAACTCACAAAATTATGCTAATGCTCGATGATGGAACCATCCAAGAGCAAGCGAGTGACACCGAGGAAGACAATTTTGAGGAGACTGGCCGAGCTGGAGATGATGATGGTCATGTTGCTGCCGAAGCTGATCATCCAGAAATGTTCCTTGTGGTTCGAAGGAATTTGAGCTGCATGACTCTCGAAGAAGAGGACAACCAAAGAGAGAATCACTTCCATGCAAGATGTCGAGTGAGGGGGAAGGTTTTTCGATGATAATTGATTCGGGTAGTTGTGCGAATGTGGCGAGCCAAACCTTGGTTTCACAATTGGGACTACTTACCTCAAAGCATCCTCATTCTTATAGATTGCAATGGCTGAATGAGTGTGGAGAGTTGACGGTTGTCAAGCAGGTGTGGATCAAATTCAAAATTGGAGAGTATCAAGATGAGATGATATTCGATGTGATACCGATGCAAGCTTGTCATTTGCTATTGGGTCGACCATGGCAGTATGACCGATCGGTTGTTCATAATGGACGATCCAATACTTACACTGCTAAGCTCGAAGGGAAGAGTTTCATACTCAAACCCTTGTCTACAAAACAAGTCAGCGAGGACTATAAACGGATGAAAGAATTAAAAGAAGCGGCCAAAGCTAAGTTTCCAATAGGAACACAAATTGTGGCCGAAGACAACAACTCACCGCTCGAGGTAAGAAATATATGTGCAATCATGCAACCGGGTTAGTATCTACGAGGCAACGACAACTGTCAAATGATGATTTGCCTCGTGCACAAAGGTATCTTTCTAAACTCTAATGATGATTTTTCTAACGATAAACCTTTGTCTAGGGCTGTACAAAGTATTTTGCAGGACTTCGGAGACATGTTTCCCGAAGAAATTCCAGGTGGATTGCCTCCGTTAAGAGGAATTGAGCACCAGATTGACTTTGTACCAGGGTCTCAAATCCCCAACAAGCCTGCATACCGGTGTAATCCCGAAGACACCAAGGAGCTCCAAAGGTAGGTAGATGAATTGCTGAACAAGGGCCTTGTTCGAGAGAGCTTGAGACCTTATGTCGTTCCTGTTATCCTTGTCCCGAAGAAAGATGGAACATGGTGAATGTGCGTTGATTGCCGAGCAGTCAACAAAATCACGGTAAAATATCGTCATCCTATCCCTCGATTAGATGACATGCTCGATGAGTTAAGTGGTTCTTCATGCTTTTCGAAGATAGACCTCAGGTTCGGTTACCACCAAATCCGAATGAAACCCGGAGACGAGTGGAAAACCACATTCAAGACCAAATTTGGTCTCCTATGGATGATTAGTGATGCCTTTTGGCATCTCTAATGCACCGAGCACAATCATGCGACTAATGAACCATGCGCTCAAACCGTTCATAAATAAGTTTGTTGTCGTTTGCTTCGATGAAATACTTATTTATAGTAAATCTGTAGATGAACATGTCGAACACCTAAGGCTAGTGCTTGATAAGCTTAGAGAAGAGAAGTTATATGCTAACTTCAAGCAATGTGCCTTTTGTGTCGAACGTGTAGTTTTTCTAGGATTCATTCTGAGTGTTAATGGTGTTGAATTCGATGAGTTAAAAGTCGAAGCCATCAAACATTGGCCAACTCCAACCTCGGTATCTCAAGTTCGTAGCTTCCATAGTTTAGCTAGCTTTTACCGAAGGTTTGTTCGTGACTTTAGCACCGTGGCAGCTCCTTTGACCGAGCTGGTAAAGAAAGACCATCTATTTGTGTGGGGAGAGTCCCAAGAGAGAGCTTTCCAAGAGTTGAAACGGAGGCTTTGCTCTGCCCCGTTGTTGCAACTACCTGACTTCGGCAAAGCATTCGAGGTCGAGTGTGATGCATCCATAGTTGGTATTGGAGGAGTGCTTATTCAAGAATCAAAGCCAATCGCTTACTTCAGCGAAAAGCTTAAGGGTGCAATCTTGAATTACTCTATGTATGCCCTCGTTCGAGCACTCGCCCATTGGCAACATTATTTGTGGCCGAGAGAGTTTGTGATTAAAAGTGATCATGAGTCTTTGAAACATCTCCGAGGCCATGAGAGATTAAATAGAAGATATGCCAAGTGGGTGGAATTCATTGAGAGCTTTCCCTATGTAATTCATTACAAAAAGGGAAAAGACAATGGTGTGGCCGATGCGCTATCAAGGAATTTTTCCTTAGTGACAACTCTTGCCTCGAGGCTCATGGGATTCGAAAGCACCAAGTCGATGTACGAAGACGATCCCAAGCTGAAAAGCGTTCGTGACGCAATCTTGAGTGGCTGAAGGGTTGAGAAGTATCACTGATGGCTACCTCTTTAAGAATGGGAGGGTTTGTGTGCCAATGTCATCGTGGAGAGAGCTTTTGGTCAAGAAGCTCACTCTGGAGGCTTGATGGGACACTTCGATGTCGATAAAACTATTGGTATCTTAACCGAGCAGTTCCATTGGCCAAAAACGCGAAGAGATGTGGAAAAGCTTTGCAATGCTTGTATAGATTGAAAGAAGGCTAAATCGAGGTCCAACCCTCATGGTTTGTATGCTCCATTACCTGTTCCTAATCGACCGTGGGTTGATATATCCATGGATTTTGTTATGGGGTTACCGAGGTCGGGGGTGGACATGATAGCATCTTTGTCGTCGTCGACCGATTTTCTAAAATGGCTCATTTTATTCCTTGCAAGAAGTGTGATGATGCACAACATGTACCTACTTTGTTTATTTCTAATGTGTTGAAATTGCATGGTGTGCCTCGTACTATTGCGAGTGATCGAGACTCAAAATTCTTGAGTCATTTTTGGAAATGTTTATGGGGTACCCTCGGCACCAAATTACTATTCTCAACATCTCACCATCCTCAGACTGATGGACAGACCGAGGTAGTTAACCGAACCTTGGGAGCGCTACTTCGAACTATGACTAAAGGTAAGGTCAGAATCTGGGCCGATCGTTTGCCCATGATGGAATTTGCATACAATCGAACTGTGCATCGAATGATTGGAATGACTCCGTTCGAATGTGTGTATGGTTTTAACCCTTTAATTCCAATTGATTTAACCCCATTGCCTCGAGATTATATTGTTGATTTTGAAGGTACTCGGTGAGCCACTGCCTTGATCGAGTTGCATGCAAAGGTGAAGAAGAACCTCGAGGAAGCTTATGCAAAGTTGCATCGAAAAAAAAAAGCAAGGGGCGCAAAAAGTTGGAACTAAAGAAGGGATATTGGGTATAGGTTCACTTCCGAAAGGAACGATTTCCGAACCTAAGGAAAAGAAAGTTGGCTCCTCAAGGGGATGGTCCGTTTCAAGTGCTAAGCAAGATCAATAGCAATGCTTATGTGATCGACCTCCCTGGTGAGTATTATGTGTCCAACACCTTTAATGCTCAATTTCGAGGACAAAATCTTCTCAAGAAGGGGAGGATGATGCAGCACGAATACGTGCTAATCAAGTGTTCGATCCTCCGAGGCCGATGACACGAAGCCAAGCCAAGCTGTTGCATGATGTTCACATTCACTTGGCTTAGTGGGGAGAAAGCAACCACTCCGAAGCTGATTGGCCGAGCTCAAGAATCGAAGGCTTCATTTATAAACTTGAGCTCGAAGAAGTGGGTGACCGAACCCAAACCGAACACTCAACATCAGCGCCGAAGTAAATCAAACAAATAATCAAAGGAAGAGCGACCGATGTCAACTTAAGCTGAGTCAAGTGCACTGAAGTCAAGAGCTCGAGCTGAAGTGTTTGAATTTCAAGTGTTCGGTTGAAGGAGTGACCGAACACTCAGTTATCCAGCCCTGCGGGGCTTACTCCTATTGGTCTCCTGTGACCATTTACTATTTTGTCCTTAGAGTAGTCTATAAAAACCTCATTTCCTTTCATCGTAGCTAACTAGTTTTTGTTGAATGATCAAACATAGTTGTAGCTATTTTGAGTCTCCGATGGAGCCGAACCCCGATGTGGGATTTTAAGAACTTGCGTCATTCAGTGTTGAATCGTTTGAACAATCTTCTTCTTTGGTCATTCAATTTGCAAGAAGCAAATGATTTCTTGAGGATTGTTGCTTAGTACAGGTGATTATTTGCCTCCGATTTGATCGAACCCGAGACTAGTTCCTCGACGTTCTTTTGAATCGAAGCAAGATTTATCTTGCTTCTATCTTTCGTTCTTGTTATTTTCCACATTTCATCGTGTTTAACTTTACCTCCGCTTTGGCTTGAACTAGAAAGCCTCAGCCAAACAATTATAAAAATTTTCTGATATTACCGACGGCTCTACAAATGGATTTTCCAGCCTGCCGAGTGCTCACGCATTTCAACTTGCAACATTTTTTTCCTTGTTCGGCGACTCGCCGCTTAAGGTGCGAAAGGCAAGCCTCTCTTGCACAAAATCCATGCTCACTGATCACACCGGCAGCCCCGCAATAGGAACTGTAGAACCGCTGAGTGCGTTCCGCACTTCAAATTGCGAAATCAATTCCTCATTGTCGGCTTGCCGAATCATTGGTCCAATTCAACTACAGTGCACAGATTCCAAGTTATTCCATTCTCACATCCCTTAACACCCCCAAACACACTCGTATATGGTCTTTTCAACTTCCCACTTCGTTCAAACACTCTCTCAAGAACGAGACCACATTTTCAATAAAAAATCAACCAAGAGTCATACCAAGTTCAAGTTCAAGTTTTGTCAAGATTATCAAGCACAACAAGGTATGTCCATGGTTCTATTTTAAGTTTATTTTAGTTATTTTCTTTTCTCACTCTCTTCTTCTACCCATTTCTTCACTCAACAACAATTTCAACAATATCTCACACCATAAGGTATAAAAATTCCACAAAATCAAGTTAAAACAAACCCTAAAATTAAGGTACTAGATTTCCCTAAGTTCATGTATAAAGGCATGATATTCACCAAAACCCACCTCAACATGATGTCTTAACTTACCTCACACTTAAAAACAACAAGAAATTAAAAATTGGGGTTAAAACTTATCGGATCTGTAGCGAAAATGAAAACGGGTTGAGGGAATAGCGAGTGGTTGGTGAAATCTGGTGCGTGTGAGCGATTTGGAGTGTTTATATTGGTTGGGGTGCATCGAAATAGTGATTCCGGTGAAGGGTGTGGTTGGGTGTGTGAAAAGTGAAAAATAAACTTACCTGGGGCCTTTTATAGTCGGGTAACCCGACCAGGCCCATAGAAGTTGCGCGCCGCCGCTTGTTCGGTGGGTTGCCAAAGTCTAGGCGACGTGGACGCAAGTCCTTTTTTAAGCGCATGGGCAAGCAAACCGCAAAGTATTATGTGGAATTGGTTCGGCGCCTGGCCGATTGACCGGCGGAATGCCTCTCTGCTCCGTAGGAAGAATATTTCTTTTCTGCCTAAGCCGGCGACTCGCCTTTTGTTCGACAGGCCGCATAATTGCTTCCGCAATTCCTTCAGTGGTTATTTCCCACATTTCAACTCCTTCCTTGTTTTCTTAAATTCCTTCCCTTTTCATATCTTTCATTGTACCTGCATTATCACCACTTGACCAAGATCAAATGCAACTATCAAAGAACTTCATGTGCAATCTTTACACTAACTAAAATGCTAAAATCAAAAATTAAAAATGCTAAAAGTAAATCTTGGGTTACCACCCGAGAAGCGTTTGATTTAACATCGCGGCACGATGGTGTTACCTCATTCCATCAAGATCCAAGAGATAGATGCAAGCAACCTCTTTAGGTTCGGCTTCACATCCCAAGTAGTGCTTCACCCTTTGGCCATTTATTCGAAAAGTTTTGGAACTTCCCTTATCTTGCTACTCGACCCATCCGTATGGTAATGTATCTACCACCTTGTAGGGTGCACTCCATTTGGACTTCAATTTGCCGGGAAAGAGGTGTAACCTTGAATTGAACATCTATTTACTTGTCATGGATGATCTTCATCTTCTCCTTATAGAGCTTGGCATTTTCATAGGCAAGAAACCTCATCTCCTCAAGTTCATGCAATTTTTCCACGCATGACTTTGAAGCTTCTTCCTAATTCATGTTAAGCTTCTTCAATGCCCAATAGGCCTTGTGCTCCAACTCGATGAGGAGGTGGAAAGCTTTGCCAAAGACAAACTGGAACAGTCACATCCCAATCGGAGTCTTGTATGCTGTGTGATATTCCCATAAGGCATCATCCAACTTCTTGGCCCAATCCGTCCGGTTCACATTAACCTACTTGGCTTAAAAAAAATTATTTCAGGATTCGACACCTCTACTTGACCACTCGTTTGGAGATGATAAGGTGTAGAAACCTTGTGTCTCACCCCATACTTCTCCAACAAGGAATTAAAATCTCAGTTGCAAAAGTGGATTCCCCTATCACTTATGATTGTGCAAGGGGTGCCAAATCTTGTGAAAATGCTTTTCTAGAGGAAGGTGGTGACACTTCCAGCTTCATTGTTTGTCAAGGCAATTGCCTCAACCCATTTAGATACACAGTCAACCGCCACAAGGATGTATTTCATACTATATGAACTTGGGAAAGGACCCATGAAGCCAATCCCCCATATGTCAAAGAATTCTACTTCCACAATGGGGTTTTGAGGAATTTCGCGTCTCTTTGATATTCTCTCCGTTCTTTAAAATTGATCAAAACTTTTTGTATATTCATGAGCATTTTTATACAAAGTAAGCCAAAAGAAACTACATTCAAGTACTTTCACCGCCATTCTAACACCACCATGATTCCCTTCTTATGGAGCAGAGTGACATCCTTCAAGAATAGCTTCTTGCTCGGCTTCAACAACACATCTTCTTATCATTCCATCGACATATACTTTGAAAAGAAAGAGATCGTCCTAAAAGTATTATCGGGCATCTTTCATCAACTTCTTCTTTTAGTTGAATGAGAAGTCCTCCGGGACCTCTCCGTACGCAACAAAATTGGCTAAGTCCGCGTACCAACGGATTTCTTCCCAAGATACCTCCAATATTCTCTCATCCAGAAAAGAGTCATTGATCTCAAGGGTTTCTTTTAGGTGATCCTCCTCCTCCAAACAGGATAAGTGGTTCGCCACTTGATTCTCGGTTCCCTTTCTATCAAGCACCTCAAGATCAAATTCTTGTAACAAGAGCATACATCGTATGAACCTTTCTTTTGAGTCTTTCTTGGCCATCAAATACCGGATGGCGGAGCGGTCGATGTGCACAATGACCTTGGATCCCATCAAATAAAATCAGAATTTCTCAAAAGCAAAAACAATGGCCAATAACTCCTTCTTTGTCCTCGTATAGTTCAATTGAGCCCTATTCATGGTCTTGCTAGCATAATAGATTGGATGAAACATCTTCTCAAGCCAAGAACGACCCCCCAATGCTACATCGCTAGAATCACACATAATTTCAAATGCAAGATACCATCTTGGGCTCATTATCACTGGTACGGTTGTCAATCTTTTCTTTACCTCTTCAAAGGCTTTCAAGCATGCCTCATTGAGTTCAAACTTGGCATTTTTATCTAACAATTTTCACAATGGGTTCACAATCTTGGAAAAGTCTTTAATGAAGCAGCGATAGAAACCTGCATGTCCTAAGAAGCTTCTCACTTTTTGACGGTTATAGGAGGTGGAGGTTTAGAGATAACTTCAATCTTGGCATGATCAACTTCAATTCCCTTATTGGACACCTTGTACCCTAAGACTATTCCTTCTTGAACAAGGAAATGGCATTTCTCCCAATTTAACACAAGCTTTGTCTCTTCACACTTCTCTAAGACTTTCTCCAAGTTAGATAGACAATCTTCAAAGGAATCACCGACTACCGAGAAATCATCCATGAATACTTCTAAGAAGTTCTCCACCATATCATGGAAAAGTGCAAGCATACATCTTTGAAAGGTAGCCGGGGCATTGCAAAGTCTAAAAAGCATCTTGCGAAATGCAAAAGTACCATATGGGCATGTAAAGGTTATCTTAGCTTGATCATTTGCTTCAATTGAGATTTGATTGTACCCCGAGTATCCATCAAGAAAAACAATATTAAGCATGGCCTGCCAAATGATCAAGGATTTGGTCAATGAAAGGTAGGGGAAAATGATCTTTTCTTGTTGCGTTGTTGAGATTTCGGTAGTCCATACATACTCGCTAATCAGTCACGGTCCAAGTTGATATCTCTTCACCCCTCTCATTGTGAACTATCGTCATCCCTCCTTTCTTCGGCACACATTGAATGGGTGAGACTCAGTAACTATCAGAGAGTGGAACAATCTCCCCTCGCATCTAACAACTTTATGATCTCTTTCTTGACAACTTCTTGCATTAGAGGATTCAACATCCTTTGATGCTCCACCGTTGGTTTGCACCCTTCTTCAAGGAGAATCTTGTGAGTGCAAACTCCCGAATCAATTCCCCTTATATCCGCAAGAGTCCATCCAATGGCTTTAATTCTCCTTTTTACCACTGCAACTAGTTGGTCTTCTTGTTCTTTGGTTAGGTGGGAATAAATGATTATAGGAAGAGTGGAGTTTGGACCTAGGAAGGTATATCTCAAGTGGGTTGGTAGGATTTTGAGTTCAAGAGTGGGAGATTCTTCAATTGATGGTTTTGTAGGTGGCGTGGTTTGGTTTTCAAGGTCGAGGGAGAGTTTTCTAGGAACGTAGGGGCAAATTGAGCCAAAGCGTCAACCATCAAGAACCAAGCGTGAAGAGCACAAAGGATCCAAGGCAAGGGCTCTGGAGGAGGGTTCGAGAGTGATTTGGAGTCATGGACTTGAGCACAATTGAGGGAGGGCCAACTACGGACCAAGGAGGAACACTTAGAGTCCATTTTGAGCCGTATCCATACCTCCCAGGAAGAGGCGGACCGCCCCATGCACTAGGCGGACCGCCTACTCGAACATCACTCTCTGGACTTTGTGAGGCGGAGCGCCTCCCTTCTTGAGGCGGGCGCCTCCCACTGCTGTGGCCTTGACGGGATTCCTACTACTTTGTGGTGTAATTCCAACTATAGCCCTAAGTGACTTGTATTGTTTTGACTACACTTAGGGGTTATTTAGACATTTCATTTAGAAGTGTGGTGAACCTATAAATACCACACTTAGTCATTTATTTCATTAGCTTGGTTTAGATTTGAAGAATATACATAGTAAGAGAGGCAAGGCCTTCTTCTTTGTAGAAGCTTAAAGCTTCGGATTATCTCTTTGCTTGGAGCCTATGGATATTCGTCACTAGTACGGAATCCATGTATGGTTTAAGTTTCCCTTCCTCTCTCGGATATACATTCATGGTTTGAATCGTTTATCCATTCTTTTCTTCTATTTCTGTTCTTCCCCGTCCCTACTTTCTTGTTTATCTTGTGATTATTGCTTCCGCATCCTTGTTATTTGCTTCCGTGGGTTTACCCCGTATCAGTAGGGTCTAGTGCCTAATCCTCCAATGTCTTCACTCACTCGGCAACACTCTCCTCATTGTCAATATCCATGTTCCAAATGGTCGCGGCCATTTCATCCCCTTGACTCACTAGGACACTGTCTTTTTCTACAAGTGCATCCACAACCATATCCACATAAGAGCAATTGGCTTCCTCCTGCATAGGTTGTTTTAATGTTTTGCATATATGGAACAACATTCTCTCCATTGAAACGGAAAGTGAGCTCTGCCTTCTCCACATCACATAATGCTCTCTCGGTAGCTAGAAAAGGATGCCCTAGTATAATGGGGATATCAAAGTCCACCAGGCAATCAAGAATAATAAAATCCGTCGGGAATATAAACTTTTCCACCTTCACTAGAACATTAGTGACAACTCCAACTGGTTGCTTCATGGAACGGTCTGCCATTTGCAAGTTCATTGTTGTAGCTTGTGGAACTTCCTTGGTAGTCAAAGTCTTGTACACCACATATGGCATCAAATTGATGCTTGCTCCAAGATTACATAGGGCTTAAGGGAAATGCGTCCCTCCAATTGTACATGTGACCGTGAAGGCTCTGGGGTCCTCCATCTTTCTTGCCATATGCTTTGAGACAATTGAACTACATTGATGAGTTACCTTGTTTGGTTCATAATCCTCATAGGTCTTCTTGGTGACAAGATCTTTCACGAGTTTAGCAATATTTGGCATTTGGCTTAATGCATCAACCAAAGAGATGTTGATAGATGTGTTGTTATTTTATCCCAAATCTTCTTGGCTTGTGATGTTTGTCTTTGCTTGACACTCTTTTTTAGTGGTAGTGACTTCGGGACTTGGTCCTTGAGGGATTGCCTCATCATCAATTTCATGCCTTGGCATCTCTACATCCACATCAATTTCTTTGCCTTGATTAAACTCTTCCCCATTATTTTATGATCTTGCACCTCTAATTCCACACCATCATCTTTTGCTTTAGGATCATCTCATGTTTTTCCACTCCAGGTTATAATTGCAATCACATGATCTTTGTCATTATTCTTAGGATTCACTACCGTATCACTTGGTGGTGATCCTTGAGGTCTTTGATTCACTTGGTGAGATAGGCTGCTCAATTCAGATTCAAGAGCCTTGATGGAAGTGTTGTGAGATGTGATCATTTGCTTGATATCTTTGATGTCACTAGAGTAAATTTCTTGATTCTTAAGCACTTCTCCCATCATTTCTTCCAAATTGGTTGGACTTTTTCCTTCATTCTCACCTTGCTTGTATGGGGCTCTTGGAACATAGCCTTGAGAGGCACCGACTCCTCTTCCATTTTGATTGTTACTCTAATTTTTTCTTCCTCTATCTTGCCTCTATTGGCCTTGTTGATATGGCCTTTGATAGCCACCTTGATAGTTTGACACATAATTGGCTTCTTCTTTACCATGGACATTGAAATATTGTTCCGGAAAGTATTCTTCTTGTCCTCTTTGGAGAAGAGCGAGAGGTGGAGCTCTGGGGTTCACATAATCCATAGAGGCTACTTGACGACCGGAATTTGTAACTTGAAGAATTTCCACCTTGTTCACTTTCTTCTCATTATCTTCCTTGGCACCTCTAAGAAGCTCAATATTGGTAAGGTTTCGAGCCATTTGCTCTTCTTTATCTTCAAATCTCTTCATCATCATTGGATTCATTCCTCCATCTCCTTTTGGGTTTTGGGCTCTAGATCGCTAATCTTGAGATTGTTTGGCAACTTTGTTGAGAATTTTCTTGACTTCTTGATAAGTCTTATCCATGATAGCGCCTCCATACAAATTGTTCACGGCCAATTGATTGATCTTGTTGAGCCCTTGGAAAAAACATTATAGGAGCATATCATCTCCAAAATCATGAGTTGGATAATGTAGTAGAACTTCTTAAAAAGCTTCCCAAGCTTCGGACAATGAATCGGTTGGATCTTGCTTGAACATATAAACTTTGTCCCACATTGAAGCTTGCTTACCCTTAGGCAAGAATTTTACTAAGAATTGCTTCACAAGTTCCTCCCAAGTATAAATTGAATTCTTTCGTAACTTGTTCAACGGCCTTGGCCTTCCCAGATAGAGAATATGGAAAGACCCTTAGGCACAAAGATTCTTCCGAACAATGGGCCGACTTTTCGAGATGGCATGTTTGGATGAAATTCCTCAAATGCTCATTTGGATAATCATGCTTGCTTCCACTAAAGTATCCATTTTGGTCAAGCCTATGTAAGATCACCTGTGGAGTGTTGAAAGTAACATTACCACGAATGGGTGGTAGAATAATTGCACGAGCAAAACTTTCTATATTCACTTCTTCATCGGATTCTTCCATATCTTCTACCGGTGGGTTTGCATTTCGGGCACCCCTTTCATTCATTTGGTTCTGGTTGACATTGCGAACATTCACTCGATTGGCTCTTTGATTAGCTTGATTAACACGAGCACCTCGGTTTGCACCTCGATGTCCTCGGTTAGTATTGTTGCCTCTTCGGTTTGCATTGCCTGCAAGACCAACATTGTTACCAACATCAACTCCCTTATTGGCTTGATTATTACCAATAGGGTTTCCATCAATTGGGGCACCATCTTCAACTTATGGTTGATCATTCTCTTCAAATACATCATGAATTCTGTAACACTCCTCACTGAGAGAAGTGTCATCATAATCTTCCTCGATTTCTCCATCATAATCATTTGGAGCTATTGGAGTATTTGGAAATGGAGCTCCCTCATATGCACGATTATAGAGGGGGTTCCGCATAACTCGATTTGGATTTCGTCTCATGCTAATGTTCGCCTACACACGGTAAAACCAAAAACAATAGGTAAAGTGGCAGGAATAACTCACAAGACAAGAACACGAAATATTCAATCTAATAAATGTACCGTAGCTCCCTGGCAATGGCGCCAAAATTTGATCCACGCTCAATCCACTCACCTATAAAGGTGTGGGGCGATCATCAAATATAGTATTACCCAACTAAGAGTCGGGGTCGATTTCCTCAAGGAGCTAGCTTGCAATCTATTAGTCTTAGATTGAATAATAACAAGTTCTATGAATTACTCATATACTCCTAAGTATAAATTGATAGGAACTGAATTAACAATAACAACAACTAACGATTAACACTAAAAGCATGCATATGACTTAACATTTTAAAATAGATGTAAATATGGAGAATGAGCCAGTGGTTTACTCATTCTGACAACATTCCTTTACTTAAACTCTTTCTTTAACCTTCCAAATTGTATGTGGTAACATAAATGGTCGGACCTCGAATGTATTCCTCAAAAACCGTTAGGGATAGAGACGATTTACTTCATCAAGCCCGTTAGGGTCAATAATAGGGCGCGAGAAACCCTAGTCCAAGGACTTGAGCAGGAATGACCTTTTTGGGTCTTTCCATTTAGATGGGGTAGGCCGTAGTCAATGTAACCCAAATTCTCGCTAGTGTTCATTAACCTACACCCTCAACCCCATTAAGGTGATAAAAACAAAGTAGGTTAGGTTTAAGTATGGCCGTGTCTCAAACCCTAGTCAAGGAAAGTACGAAAGAGAACTAGATTCATCTTTACCCATAGAATATACAAGATTAAAAGCAAGTTTTAAGTTAAAATCATCAAGTCAATATGAATAAACCCCTAGTATGAGTTTAGCTACTCATACTAGGGTCTAACACACACATAGTAAGATATGAAATGGCAAGAATCATATGAAGAATTAGATTAATAAAAAAAATCCTTACAAAAGATTCACGTTAGAACCCTTCCTTTGCCTCCAAGAATATTCAAAAGTGTGATAAAGTATATTCTAAGATGAAAAATGTTCTCTTTTCTCGGAGGCATGACAGCCTATTTATAGGCATGGGTTTGAAAACTAGGCTAATATTTACAAAATTTCCATTTTGCCCTCTTTTTCGCTAGACCGCCAGTCATTCAGCGGGCCGCATAATGAAGTGTGCAGCCGTCGAAGGGTAGTCTAACTCCTCTGTTGTCTTGTTCTGCGGTGCAGGTCTGGGGGGAATACAGGTTCAGCGACAGACAACTTTAGCAACTCACAGATGTATTTGGACTCACTGTGATGGTCGGCGGGACCGCATCTCCTTCTGCGGTATGGCATAATGTATTCAGCAGGTATATCGGCGGTCTGCCTCTTTGATTCGCTGGAACTTGATGAGGTCTTGAACTCGATCCTCCTTCAGTCGGCGATTCGGTGGGTCGCCGATCAAGCTGCTGCCTGTTCTCCTTGTTCTTCAAAATGTAGCCAAAGTTCTCTTGATTTTGCTCTTTCTTCATTCTTTTTAGCTTTGTACATTAATACTCTTTGCTACCCTGGAACATGGAGATAAACATAAGATTTACTTAAATAATAAAGCTTTTAGGACATGAAAGCTAGTCTAAAAGAGTTGCAAATATACGCAAAATACCAACACATCAGCAATCAACCCATTATTCCCACGATTTTGTACGCAAAATGGTGCCTACTTCCCAAACATATAGGGAATAGAGATGCAGCAGATGATTTAGAGTAAGGGACAAACTGGTCTCCTCAGCCAAGTACTGAAATATTGCCACTGACATCAAAATAGTCGTCACAACCTTTTAACCACAAGATCAATGGGGATCATGAAGTAGAAAGTGAAAGGATACATAATCACCGTAGAATAGCCTTCAACATGATCTGCAAGGTTGGTACCAGGATCCGGACACCAAATCTCAATGTTGTTTTCCCATTTTCAGTCCTTCTGGATACGAGGAAAATCTTCTAGTTTGACGGCTCAAATTACATCAGTCACTGGGATGTTCCAACCGACTTATTTCTGCCAGTCAACTTTTGATCTAATGTTGCAATTGTTGTGTAGATTCAATTCGACATGGATGATTTTGGAGAACAACTTTTCAGCCCCAAAATTGTATTTCTCTTTTGCCTTTTCCCTCTTGGCACCAATAGTTCCACTATTTTCTCTTCCACTCTTCTTGCTCAACCACGACCCGCAGTAGCATCACGGTGACAGTGAAGGCAGTGGCTATACGTTCAGTGACGATAACCTCTTGGCCACTGTGAGTATGTGAATTGTTTGAAGCCATTTATGAATAATGACTTTGGAAGATTGAATCTGCGGAAGTTTTGAACAATTTCTAACAAAGATCATAGTGTAGCATGTTGAAAAACTCTTTGAAGTTCTGGAAGATTTTGAAAGATTTGAGTATTTGAGATGAAGTAAAAGTGTTTCACTAAAGCAAGGCTCAATCTTTTATAGTTGTAGAGGTAGTAATGATAACCTCGTTGACTAGCAAAAGACTTCGGCCACTAACGATCTAGCACGTGAACATGATGGGAAGTTGAAGTAATTGGCGGATTTTTGAAATACACAGTTATAAGGATGGCCACGTCTCTTTCCCGCTCAGAAGATTTCACTTCCCAAATACTTCCGGAGACTCATTCAGAAAATATGGGGACTATCTAATTAATAAAAATTGGACCAAGCACGTTGTTGTCAAGTGTCAGAATACGTGTCTTGTTTAGACAAACCAACAGAGACAAAGTGTCTCTAAGTGACACGAATACATTATAATGACAACCGAAGAGATTAACTCTCCGGATTGACAATGGACCTCGGACTGACCAAACGGACACTGGAACAAATAAGCCTTTCTAAAAATCTCAACCTATTTTTTCTATTCTCGGAGTCAACATTATCACGACCAACGACGTGATTTATCTATTGGGAGACGTGATAAAGTAGAGAGCTACAGTTAGTTTAGGACTCTACGCCTATATATATACTCCATCTTCCCCTCATTTGCACCCCCTAATCACTCTTTTGCACACATATCCACTGAATTAGGCCTGAGCATCGAGCGAGTCGAGCCCGAGTCGAGCTTAACCGAGGCCGAGTCGAACCGAGTTTTATTCATGCCGAGACGAGTTCGAGCCAAGCTCAACCAAGCTTTGCTAGAATTTGACCGAGCCCGAGCCAACTTTTTTTCTTGTGTCCCTATACTTAAAAATATAAAAAATTATATTAAAATTTTTCTTTTGATCATAATCATGCATAAGGATAAAATTACTAGTTTATCAATGGTTAAATACTGCATTAAGATATTAAATATCACGTAGACTTCTAATTTTTGTTGGTAATTAAGCTTAACTAATGAAAGTTATATTTTAAAAAAAAAGTTACACGATTAATCAAGCTAATCGAGTCGAGCCGAGCTTTGACCAAGCCGAGCTTGATCGAGCTTTAACCGAGCTGAGCCGAGCTGAGCCAAACTTTAAATGAGACCAACCCGAGCCGAGCCGAGCTAAAAGGCAGACGAATTGAGTTGAGCTTCGATCCGATCAACTCTATGCCCGTGGATGCCTATCCACTGTTCATTGATTTTATTACTCTTGTTAAACTTCATTATTGTTGTTTTTCATCACTGTTGTTACTGCCATTCGAAACCTTCTACAGCCAAACTCAATAAGATCTTTCTGATCATTGCTTTCACTTATTTTCTTATTTCATTATCTTTATCATTTATTCAAGCATTATCAACAATCAATCGACTAATATTTAATCATTGGTTAACCAGTCTAACTACACTTAGATTGATATTATTCACGCCCTAAATCTTGATATAATTGATTGTTTATGGCCCCTACTAAATACAAATTTAATTATTTTACCTAAGTAACCAAATTTAAGATACACATGGTTGATCTACTCCAAATGGTGAATATGCTGCTTTTCGGCAAAAAGCTCAAGAACTAAAACATTTTGCTTGCCCTTTTTACGGCGGTGGATTTTACCATGGGCCAGCGGTAAATTTCATGGTGACATAAATGGAAATAGGGAGGGTGACGACGGCTGGAGATGGTGATAAAGAGGTTTCCTGGCGACAAAAATAGGATAGGATGGTGGTGGCGGCTTGAGAGGGTGGGAAGGGAGAGATTAAAATTACGGTTACGTTTATGTATGTGTATGTGAGTGAGAGAGATATGGTCCTTATCTTTACGTATTTCCTATGTTTTATAGTATTTTTAAATGTTGCTATATTTTGAATGATAGAAAAAATATCTCTATACTTTGGAATTAAGATATCTAAAGAATCACCCAGCGTAATTTTTTGTTAGTTTTTAATACTCTTGGGTATAGCCCTGCAATTTTGAAAAGAGAGACCCATTTATTTATGAGTTTTGTCCAAAGGAAAAACTAAGGGTGAATTACAGATTTGAGCACAAATGCACTCGGTCTTGAAAATATAAACAGTTTTTTGGTGGTTTTGAAAATTTTACATTAAGTGAAGCTGAAAGTACATAAATACCCTTACTAACAGAGAACTTTTCGTAATTATAAAAATGCCACCGACTCTTTATTTAAGCCGTATTTACATAAATATGGCCGCATCTTTTTACATTCGAAATTACAAAAAATACCACTGCTTCCTACACAGCAGAAAACAATGCCAACCCGATTGTGTTTCACGTTCATTTTGTGAATAAGTAACGTCAAATCGTCGTTGTTTCGCTCATATACAAGGTAGCCGATCCGTCTATATTTCACGTCTATTTTGTGAATAAATAAAATTAAATTGGCATGGTTTCGCTCATATACAAAAATCAAAGCAAAACAAAATATAAGACAAATCTGGCGTTATTTTTCATACAATAAGCAAAAAAATCATGTTCGTTTTGTGAAGAAATGATGCGAAATCGGCCTCTTTATTCATTACCTTCAAGTGCTTATATATTTCGAAATAACGACAATCCGTCATCATTTATATATAATGTGAGCTAAATGTGAAGTATTTGCAAACAAATGAGTCCAACTCGTCTTCACTTCATTCATCCATAAAAATACATATGAAAATATAAAATGAAGACAAGCTGGCCGTATTTATTCATAATTAAGCAAAACGACTATGTCTATTTTACAAGAAAATGACACCAAATCGTCATCACTTTGCTCATATAAAAGTAAAAATAAAACAGGGCCAGTTCGGCATCATTTATTTGCAAAGTAAGCCAAATATTACATACATTTTTAAGGAATTGAAAACAAACTGTCATCACTTTCCATACTCAAAGTATGAAAAGTCTAGAAGTAAATGTATTCCTATTTTTTCACTTTGTTTATCCACGAAAATACATATGAAAATACAAAAATAATTTAATTATGTTAAATTCTTAAAAATAAATGTCCAAAAATTAACAATCCATCTTATTATCAAATTCATCAATGACAAAATCAAAGAAATCACTTTTAAAATTCTACAACGAACAATTATCCTCTAAATTCATGCCGCTAAAGTCATGGCCCATGGGAATCTTCATTTGAATTAGACCATTTCATATCCACACATGCTAAATCCATACAAGCTATATTCTGCTCCAGTGGGTTTCGAGTCACCTCATCGTTGCTCCGGTTGCTTCTTTCTCTTCGATTAATTGTTACCACAGGTGCTAGCCTTAACCATACAGACCTCGACGACCAAATAGGGGCTTTTACACCTGTCTGTGATCTTTCCTCGTATAGCAGCAGTGGTTGCAACGGAGTTAGCGGCGGTTGCGGTGGCGCGACGGTGAGTGGTTGACTGAAAGTTATAGCTAGTTACAGCGGAGTTAGTGATAGTTACGGTGGGGTTAGGGTTTGGTCTATAGAAAGAGAAAATGGATGGGTAGAGTGAGAAAGTGGTGACTGATTTTGGAGAACACAAATGGGTAGAATTGAAAGTATTTTTAAAAGTACTCAAATATTAAAGACGATGAAAAAAGTGCTCACCAAATAAAGACCATGTCAAAAACTGTTAAATTCACATAAAAAGTGAAATACTAATAAGGGATTTCCATATAAATAGCCCTCAATATACCATATTAACAAGTTATCTAGTACTAACATAATCTAGCCACTATATTTATATTTAAAATTTGATTTATAATTAAAATATGGCATATAATTAGATCGATATTCTTTATATATAACTTCTATACACATATACACACACATATATTTGTCTTATATTTTTTAAATATTTATATCGTCAATTTATATTTGATAAATATGCTAGGAAAGGAAAAGAAAAAAGACAAAATATGATTATAAAAGTGGATAAGGATTGGAAATGGTTATGTGGGGTAATAATCTCTACTAATAATGCTCTTTATCGTATACTTCCTAATACAAGTTTGTGCTTAAAATAAACAGATTTGGCGGGCGAAGTGCACCAAAGGCTATTTTTGGTAGCGGTCTTTGGTTTGAGGCCACTTTTTTTTATTGGTTTTACATGAGAGGCCACTTTTTGGAACTTCAATTCCTTTGGGTTGAACTTTGCACAAGTTGCCTCTCATGTAAAACCAATAAAAAAAGTGGCCTCTCATGTAAAATCAATAAAAAAGTGGCTTCAAACTAAATAACAGTGACAAAAGTTGCCTATGGGTGAAAATTTTACAAATTTGGCACCGGTGTTACAATTTTAATTCCCATAAGTAAAATCTTAGAATTTTTGCTTTTTTCAGAAAAAGTTCTTGGCGACTGCCAGCTTTTTCTAATAGAAAGATCACGTGATCATTAGAAACTTTCTAACGGGCACTAAATTTGTAAGACTTTTAGTACATGGCCAAATCTGTGACTAGACGCCAAAAGTGTCCTATTTTTGTATACCACCCTTCCTAATATTAATTGGGAAATTTACGCCCCATGAACGTTGACCAAAAATAATTACTTTTCATGTACACCTTTTCTTGTTTCTTTTTTTCCATATACGTTTTACCCTTTTTAAATATATTTTAAATATGTATTTAATATTTTAAATATTATTGATATACATTTAATATTTTAAATATATATTTAATATATTTAATATTATTGATATATTTAATATTATTGATATTTCATATTTTAAATATATATTTAATATATTAATATTATTGATATTTAATATATTTAATATTATTGATATATTTAATATTATTGATATTTCATATTTTAAATATATATTTAATATATTTAATATTTTAAAAATTATTGATATATATTTAATATTTTAAATATATATTTAATATTTAAAGAATATATATTTAATATTTTAAATATTATTATGTTGATAGGACTCTATCATTAAGCCTAAAATCGTGCAACTACCATATTTAATGGTAATCTATTTTTTTTTTTACCATTGATTGTTTCCTTTAATTAAGGGAGTTAAATATCATACTATTAAATATTAATATTAAGAAATATATTTAATATGTATTAAATTTTTGGATACAAAAAGTTATGAACACCTAAAAGTAATTATTTTTTGATGGACGGATATATATATAAAGAGCCCATATTAATTCGGGCTTGGAAGTCCATAGACGACCCACCTATTGACCAAGTCTTGCTAGTTGCTACCAACTAAAGTACCAAATTCAATTATGGCTCCTTGTGATATCTCATATCTACCATCATTTATTGGTAAAATTTAAGAGTGATTAAAGCTTGATTTTAGAAAAGTAATAACTACTATTAATGTCAGAGCATGCCTATATTGAATTCAAATTTTCCTACTTATACCAGAAGTTTATTTATTACTCATTTGTTCAAAATACTTGTCTTATCATTTTCTTTTAAGTTGTCCAAACTCATTATCCAACGTTTTACACAAATATGTTTGGGTTTATCAAAAAGTGCTTAATTCATATGAGGAGAATAATAAATCTGAAGCCTGGATTCTAATGCAAGTAGCATCTGCATCTATACATTTTCTAATACTAATAGCCATCTTAATATCAGAGAGATCCACAGTACTAAAAGTAATTGGATTCCTTGCATGCTACGATTGGAAATGACATCAACTTTGAAGATGACAAGCAATTGCCCTTCTTCTAGTGTCTACCATCGAAGGACTAGGAATTGATGAAATCTCTGTATACAATATACTTATTGACCGTTTGTCTATATAAATTCTTTCACTTTCTTTCGAGAAGTTGTTGAAAAATTTGTTTTTCCATAAAATGTTGTGACGTTTTCAATTATTTTTGAAAAACTAAACAATGATTTAAAGTAGTTTGTCAAATTTTTTCGTCCTCTCATAAAACTCTACCTTTTTTCAAATGAAATATATATCCAAATACAACTTCAACTTCCAAAAATTATTTTTCAACTCAACTTCAAAAACTCTTTTTCAAATATTTTTCGAATTTTGTGGCAAAACTGAACTTTAGGAAGGTAGAAATTCTGGCTAGTGAGCACTTTCTTTTTATCGAGTCTTGTATAACGTGAAATGTTAAATTAAATTTTGAGATATGGAACGATTATTATATGATAAAAGAATGTCTTTTAATGTTGAGGAAAGGGAAATGTAATTTCTGTCTTTGTCGTTTTGTATTTGACCCACCTAGAGTCACTTGACTTGAGCAAACCGCCACATTGGTTATTTTAGGACTAATATATGGAAACCAACCCCGAGGAGGTCTTTTATGACTAATAAAACCAATATCTAACTTATTATAAGTGAGTTTGCTGATTTGGTATATACACAACGTATGAACAAAGTTTTAACAGTTACCACCAAAATTGAAGTGTCGGTTGGGGGTTTGGCGTCAATTCGGTATGGTGTCCCTTAATATAAACTCTTTTTTTGTCAACCCTTATAATAAAACTCAATTGGTTGATAAAATAATAATAATAATAATTAAAAAAAAAAAAAAAACTCAATTGCTTGACTTATGGTGGTCCTAAATAGCCATTCCTACAACGTGAACAATGGTTGTCTTTTTCTTCCAAACTGAACATATTACCATCAGTATCATCAAAATTTGAAGAGGCAAGGGGATGACTTTGATCAAGTAAAAAGACTACTAGCAAGACCAAAACGAAAAGTAGTGCACATTAGTAAACTTTTGCAAAAATAGTCGTCCCAATTAAATACATAATACTTCCTCCATTTCACAAATAATAACAATATCGTTTGATTTGAGTTGGAGTTTTTTTTAAAAAAATATTTTTAAAAGTTATAGTCTACCATAAATTATAAATATTTATGTGACTATAAATCAACTATGATAAATTTAAAGTTAAATTATTTTTAAATTTAAATATAATTTGAATTGTAAATTTTGAAAGAAAAAAATGTATAAAATTAAATTTTATATATATATATATATATATATATATATATATATAAAGCGGGGCATGTTAATGCGGGACGTGACAAGTTTAAAATAGATAAAAATACTTGGCGAGGCAGATTAACCAACTCATGGCTTCAGGTCCACTCATCCCACCCCGCTCCAATAGACTAATAAAGAAATTGTGTCCCTAGAACGAAAAGTACTTACTACTATACACATATTATTACCAACCGCTCGTTTTAATGTCAAGGCTCCATTCAAAGTCTCCTTGCGTCACTGTGTAACTAATGACCCCTTTGGCTTTATATTCCATGATGAGAAAAGCTTGATAGAAAGTTGAATGAAAGAAAAGTAAAAGTAAAGGGTCCTAATAAGCTTACCTTTCTTGAATCTTGACCCCCTTTATTAGTAATTCTATTCACCCCTTCACAAAAAGCTACAATCTTTTATATTTATATTTCTCCTACTACACCATATCTCTGTTAACAACCCCATTATTAATTAACTAAATACTATACTTAGGAGTAATTTAACAACAAGGGGTGTTACCATGTGTGTGATTTCAGAACAAGTGATCACTCAGTTTGAAGCACTAATGGAACAAAGTAACACTACTTTCTTGTTCATCTTTAACGAATTAACTCATTGTTGTTTTTCTAACATTTTTTTTTGCTTTTGTTTTGTGCAGTTGATGATGAACTTAAAGTTACTTTTAAGGTATTTGCATTCTGATCTGCTTGTTAATGCTAGTGTTTAGAGTTTTAATTTGCTTACTTTCTTGATTTGCTTACACTTGTATATGACTTTATTTAAAGTACCTTATCTTAGCACCTACCATTGTCTGTTAATTATGTGGTGGTTTATTTATTTGGATTTTTTGGTTATTTTCAAGAATGTTAATAAAGCTGGTGTCTCTTTGACTTTTAACTTAATGTGAAGTATCTCTTGGAAGTTTAGTGATGTGTTTGTTATTGGATGTCTTAATTTATCTTCTGGTTTTAGGAGTTTTCGCTGTCGGTTTTAGGAGCTTTTGGTCCTAATTTTCAAGAATGTTAATAAAGTTGATATCTTTTTGACTTTTTACTTAATTATGGAGTTAAAACAATAATCTTTTGGAAAATTAGTGATGTGTTTGTTATTGGAAGTTTTAATTTATTTTGTGGCTTTAGGAGTTTTTGCTGTCAGTTATCGGTTAAGACCAGTCATAGTTTAAGAGGGTAATATGCAACGAGGTTATTTGCGGATAGAATATAATTGAACAATGTGTGATGCATCTTCTTGCCATTTCAGCTTCTGTAATCTTGCAATTAGCAATTATGTGGGTGATGCACTGTATCTGTTCTGCCCCGGTATCTTAATTTGTAAAGTTGGTTTTGGAATGATCTTCTAAGTAGTTATCACAGATTATGAGCATAAGGGTATCCATAAGAACACATGGAGATGCTCACAGATCATGAGCACAAGGCCAGTCAGTACAGATTATATTCGTACCCACTACTCCTTTATGACGCATTTTAGTACGAATGTACACGTACATGTGTGTAATTTTCATTACTCCTTTGAGACATGTTTGTGGACTTTATTATATTTTTCTTTCACTTTGTTCATAGGGTCTAGCAAGCCCAACTGGTTTCTACCTTACCAGTTGGAGAAGAGATTAAGGTGAAAGAAACTAATAGACTTAACAAAAAAGAAGAAGTGAGAAACTAAAATAGCAGCACCATCCTAAACAACTTTCTGAATGGCCCAGTCACTAAGAGATTTGAGGAACATAATTTTTCTCATATTGTAGTGGTGAAAGCAGTGAATTCTCTATTAAGAATTGATTTTCTAAGAGCATCTAGTGTTATTTCTAACATTTGGGACTAGATTATTTTGGAATATTGCTTTGTCAGAGGATAAGTAACTTAAATTATCCTATAGAAAAATATATGGCCAAAATGCAATAGAACACCAAAAATGAGTCGACTATAAGTTTTACATTGGAATTCTTGTGATCTTGTAATAGTAAACTGTAACCAACTGAAGCCTGGTTGTTCAGTCAAAGGGCTTTAGAATTCTTTTTTTTTAATAAGCAGGCAAAGAGCTTTGGATGAGTAAAGCTGCTGCTTTTTTTGACATCATTGTATGGAATGCTATCTAAGATTCATGTCATATTTGTCATTGTGCGTGACTATTCTTTATTTTATCTAAAACTTTGAAGTTAATGATAGGAATCAGTGGAAATTGGATTGATCGTTCATTTTGTGTTTGGATCTACGTCATTGTGTTACAATGGGTGGTTCATTAAATGGTCTTTTCTCTCTACTTGCAGAATGTTCATCAAGGCTATCCAAGGGACACATATGTGCGCTTCCTAATGGCAAGAGAGGGAAATGTTGAAAAGGCACATAAAATGGTCAAAACCTATTCTTTGAAGACGTTTGATTTGCCTTCCATGTATTAGTAAATGATCTTGCATAGCTGATACTTATAGTTTCTAATGTTTCAGTTGGTTGATTCTTTGACGTGGAGGGTCCAAAGTGAGATAGATGATATTTTAGCGGTGAGTATTATGGAATTTTGATATTGCTGTTGTAGCAATCAGTTTTAAAGGTTTCTGTCTTTACCCAAGTCTTAGTCTTTACTATTTATAGAGCTAAGAGCCGGAACACTGTGCTACTGCTTTGGGCTTTGGCTGTGATCAATGTTGTAAGACAGGATTAGTTGCTTTAAAAAATTAAAAATATGCAAAACTGAGAAGGCTTTAGATGTGGGTTTTTGTGGTGGTATAGACACAGAAGAAAATCTTTCCAGAAGATCTGCTACTTGTGAAATTGTCTTTCCTCAATCCTTTTTAGAAGTGCAGTTGAAACTGTGCATAGATACATACCTTCTTCACTAGACTTGGTTGTATTTTATCGTATTATACATTCTCATATGATAGAATTAGTTGTATTTTATCCTACTATATTTAACTATGGTTGAATCTATCCTGAAAATGTTTGCTACTTTGCAGATTATTACTTAATTGAATCTAATGTTGGTTCTTCTTTATTTGTTATCTCAGAAACCTATCGTCCCTACTGTACTTTACAGAGCAATTCGTGACTCTCAACTAATAGGGATGTCAGGTTACACGAGAGAGGTACCCATTCCTAAGCTGAAATAACGTTGTAACACGTTGTTGTAATCTTTTGCTATTGATGCTCGGAGGGGCTTCATAACTATTTATGAACTCTGTTATCCTCTTTTTCAGGGTCTTCCAGTATTCGTGTTTGGTGCAGGTCTCAGCACATATGACAAAGCATCTGTAAGGCTCAATTGAGATTCTTATCTACCCTCAAGGCTATAAGATTTCATGTGCATTTACTTATTCATGAACTTGTTGTCGAGTAGGGTGTTTGATTTGTGGATAATGGAGGTTTACTCATTGAACCAGTTTCAGATTATAGAACCCTTATTGGCTGCATTTTCCCCTCTTTCTCTTTTTCTCTCTTTCTTCTTCTTCTTCTTCTTCTTCTTCTTCTTCTTCTTCTTTTTTTTTTTTTTTTTTTTTTTTTTTGTGTGTGTGTGTGTGTGTGTGTGGGAGGGGGGGTGGGGGGGATATTATTTGTAGACTAATAAGTTCAAAATGAGTTTGGAAGATCAACTTGTCCCTTGTCTATAGCATAAAAGGTACCCCTTCGTCCCAATTTATGTGACGGTGTTTGACTAGACTACAAGTTTAAGAAAGAAAGACATCGTCTAAAACAAGTCGTAGACATATTTGTGGCTACAAATTATTTTATTAAGGGTAAGTGGGAATTTTTAAAGTTAATTCTTTTTTAAATACAGAAACATGTCATTCTTTTCGGGATAGAATGAAAAGTAAAGAATGTCGCATAAGTTGGGGCAGAGGAAGTACCAGGGATTGTTGGACTCAATACAGATTGGACAGGATATCATATTTAATATATGTAATTATTTTGCATAGCCTATAGCTACCCAGAAAATTGCAAGTATTCATAATTGTCTAAAAACTGTATCAAGTAATCCCTCATCTTTTGTATGAACCTCCACATTCAATTTATGTGCAATATAAAAAATAATCACAACCGCAACTTGTTGTTCTGATCAAAGAAAAACAAAGAAAGAGCAATGCATGGGAGAGCATCGAAGACGAGAAACAGTTTGTAGTGGGAAAGGAGAAAAATGCTGTATCAGCAATGAAGTGACTGGGTGTCTTTTTGTAGAGAATCATATTTTGATGTAGAATATCTACTTTTGGTATACCTCTTGTATACAGGAGCTTTTCCCAATATCAATAAAATTGTTTACCTTATCAAAAAAGAATGGCTTTTCGATTGGTCCATCTCGTCATTTGGATAAGAGACGAAACAATGCT
This sequence comes from Petunia axillaris subsp. axillaris, assembly GCA_029990575.1. Lineage (NCBI taxonomy): Eukaryota > Viridiplantae > Streptophyta > Magnoliopsida > Solanales > Solanaceae > Petunia > Petunia axillaris. The sequence goes on along the minus strand of JARKNS010000001.1, from coordinate 195,142 downwards.
GAGACTTGCCAGAAACATGGTCTGCTGTGCTAACAAGCTCAAGAATGCATTTATATTTTTGTTTTGTGCATCTTAAACCAATACCAGCTGATATTTTTTAAATGGTTTATGTCGAATTAAGATCATATTTTCATGATAGTTATGTTCCATGAGGTTATTATGATATACGCATATTAGTGACACAGTTTGGTGCATGAGTCAATTAACATTTGACCTGTCAATCATGCCCCTGGTATGTGTAATATTAAGTGTACTGACTGGTTACCTCATGGACATGACTGAAACTTTTGTGTAATTCCTTGCCTTCTGTAATTCATTTTAATTTAGCTTTGGTTCTTTAGTTCTCTGTTGCATTTTCGTATTTGCTTTATCATGGGGAGGGAGGTTCTTGTGCTTGGAACTCTTGGGTTTTCCTGAATTATTGCTCTATCATTATAGTGATTATTGTTTTGCTGGTAAAAAATGTAACTAGAGTTCTTCATCTCAGGTCCATTATTATGTCCAATCGCACATTCAGATTAATGAATATCGAGATCGTGTGGTTCTGGTAAAAAGGATTCATAAATCCCTTGGTGTTTTGTGTGTGTACTTGTAATCCATTACATTTTTCTAAGTTGGTTCATATGTGACAGCCTGCTGCAACTAAGAAGCATGGGAAACACATCAGCAAATGTCTGAAGGTTTTAGACATGACAGGCCTGAAACTTTCAGCTCTAAACCAAATAAAGGTAAATTCCGTTAAGAGTTCTAATCTCCTTTATTACGCTTTTCAAAGTATTATTTGATCCATGAAATTGTGGAAAATATCAAATGTTGCCGATTGTTGATCTAGAATCTTTCACGTCTAGCATGTTTTTCTACCTGTTCTTAGAACTTTTCAGCTAGCGCAAAGAACAAGAATATTTGTTTTGCGGAGATTTTGTAATTGCAAGACTTTTTTCTATGTCTGGCCAAATAGACAAATACATATATTTTTTTGAGCGTTACCTTGGAACCATCCCTGATAATATTTCGAGCAAAATATACTAACTTAATGTTATTTCTGTCATTCAGCTATTGACTATAATTTCCTCCATTGATGACTTAAATTACCCGGAGAAGGTGACTACATACTACATTGTGAATGCTCCCTATATTTTTTCAGCTTGTTGGAAGGTTTGTCTCTTATTTATGTCATTTTTCTTTTTCGGCAGTACTCTTTTGTCAATTATTTTTGCGAATTTAGTACAAATAAGATATGATGAATGACCAAAGAATTTAATCTGTATTAACATTTGAATTCATTAGGTCGTCAAGCCTCTTCTGCAGGAGAGGACAAGAAAAAAGGTTCAGGTTTTATCAGGCTGTGGACAGGATGATCTGTTGAAGGTATCAGTTCTTTTACCATCGTCTAGTTGTCATCTTCAGTATATTCTAGGAGGATGTAGCTACTTTCTGACTCTAAAGAACTGGTGGAGAACTAATAACGAAAGCAGCTATTTGCCATTCCCATCTTATAGAAAATGGTATGCTAATCCGGACAGTGGACTAGAGATTCAAGGCATTACTAATCAGTTGTAACTTGTAACTAGGAAGAATACCTCCTCTGTCCCCTGTCCTAAATATACCTCTATGGTTCCCACCTAATAGTCTGTGGTGTGGCTCATGATTATGAGTGGGTCACTTGGATAAACAATTTCTGGTTTCAGTGATCTATTAGGAAGGTTATCTTCTATTTCCTATTTTCGGAGTTGTTGAGAGATCTTACCATCTTGTTTGGTAACTTGTGTAGATCATGGACTATTCCTCGCTCCCCCATTTTTGTCGGAAAGAAGGTTCTGGATCTTCCAGATACTCGGGCAGTTCAAATCAAAACTGTTATTCCTTGGATCATCCGTTCCACCAGCAACTTTACGATTACATTAAGCAGCAGGCTTTGCTTCGTAGACCTGTTCGACCACTTAAACAGGGCTCTGTCCATGTGAATTTTCCTGATGAGGTCACTGAGGGGACTGAGTTTGTTCAGACTTTGGCATCAGAATTTCAAAAATTTGGAAATCAAAATGGGCTTGCTCAGTCATTAGATGACCTTAATATTGATGATCATCGAGCATAGAAAGTTCAGGTGTCCCCGATAACATCCTAAATAAGAGTTTGGCTCATTATTCACTTTACCGGCTAACAGTTCTGGATCGTCATTCAAGTAATATGTATTACTATTAATAGCTCATCCACAGAGGGCTTTCTTCTAATCATAAGCCCCAAATTTTATATATTCTAATTGCACGAGGTGCATCTTCAATATAAAACCACTAAGTATAGGTTATACGTGGTTGACATTTGTATCGTTATGTTAGATGTACATAGAGGTATATGTTGCCCGAGCTCTTGTAGCAAATCCTATTCGTTATCCCATGTATTAATAAGTGTTTTATCCATCTCTGATGCTGGTCCTTCTATGTATTGTTATTATGATAGAAATAATATCCTGCATAATTCTGAAAGCTGGTTGATGACCTGCATTTTTGCCGGAGATCTTTTTTTTTTTTAAAAAAAGTTTATTGATATGCAGTTTGTGAATTAGACTAATTGTAAGTAGTTAAAAAGAAATAGACAGTATGGTGCGATGAGCATTTCGCATTCACGCAGGATTTGGGGAAAAGCCGCACCCTAAGAGATGTGATGTATGCAGCCTACTCTGATGCACAGTTGATGTTTCACGGCTCGAAAATGACAACTTTACTGGCTGCTCCAAAGCTCTCCTTTAACTAATTATAAGCAGTATTTGGTATATTAATGAGAAGGATGAAAACTACAGAGTTTAGCTAAACATCATACTAACTGAAACAAAAAAAGGAACAAATGCTGCTTTAAAGACATTATACATAGTTTCTGCACGTCATAAGTGCAAACAAATTGGCGAGTGTAACAGAATGCAGCATAAACAAAACAAATTTCCCATATGGGAGGGTAGGAAGTTCACTTTTTGTATCTCTCAGTTATGTACAAGCAATCACTCATTGCTCCTTTTGCCATGTTAATAAAATGTTAGAGTAGTTGTTTATCAAAAAATAAATTCTCATATGGAGCCTTGACTTGATTTCTGGTTCTCATTTTGTGCATGGATGATCACAGAACTGTCTCTTCCTTCATATTAGAAGATTCTCCAGCTTCGTGATTTTGCTGGTTTCGATGTTTTTTTCTTCAGTTGGCCCTCAATGACCTTTTTGGCTGCCTCAGCCATCTCTGCTGCCTTTAAAGCTTCCTTGATTGCAGCTTCTATGTCCCGCTTCTCTTTCAAACCTGCGTCCACTTTCTTGAGGACTTCCTTTTCATTGGCAGCAATGGTCTCTACTTGAGCTTTGGCAGTTGCAACTTTTATGTCAGCCTCATTTCTGATTTCTTCCACTTTTTTGCTCAAAGCTTCGTATTTCTCAATTGCCATTTTGATCATTCCATTAGACGCTGAGCTAGTAACATCAGAAGCATCTTCTGTTGTATATGAATTGTGAATCTGATCAGTTGTGAGCCTCTCTGCAGCTTTTGCCTCCTCAGCCTCTTTTAAAGCAACTATCAGTCTTTCCTCTGCTTCCTTTGCTGCAGCTCGAGCTGTTATAGCTTCTTGTCTGAGTAATTCTGCGTTCTTTTTCATCTCCTCTGCCTCATTTAAAAACTGGTTAGCCTCGGTAGTAAACTGTTGGAGTCGTGAAGCATCTCCCTTCGGCTTTTTGGCTTCAAGCTCTTTCTTGCTGTTATCAAGATCTAATCGCAAGTTCTCTGCAAGGGCTTCTGCTTCATCCACCTTCTTTTTAAGTTCGGAGTTGTGGCCCTTCAAGCTATCTAATTCAGCTTGAAGGGAATCGATCAGGCTTTTGAATAACCTTTCTTCAGCGACTATCTCTTGAAGTGCCCTTTTAGTAAGATCAAGCTCTGAACTTGCTTTGGTAAAAGCATCCAAATCTGAGGCACGGACATTATTGAGTTGTTCTTGTAAGACTTCAATCGCCTTGTTAGTTTCCTCAAGCTTCTCCACTAGATTTTCTTTCACCAGTTGTTGATAGGAGTCTTCTTTGAGAGCGCTGATTTTCTTCTCTGCTTCTTCCTTAGCTTTTCTAAGAGATTGCATAGAAGCTTCTTCTGCAATAAACAGCTTTTCATGCTCACTGTCAACAGTGTGCTTTTTCTTGTTGGATTTCTCATCTTCAAGTTGTCTGGCTCGTGCATTTGCAGCTTCAGTTGCCTCAAGGGCGGCTTCCTTTGATTTGCATAATATTTCGAGCTGGCTTGTGAGTTCCTGCAGAGTTGTCTTGGCATTTTCCAGCTCACGAAGAGCATGGCCTTTTGTAGTCTCTGTGCTTCTTATCTGTTGCTTGAAACTGTCAAGTTCTCGAAGGGCCAAGTTAAGCTGACTCTCCTTCTCCTGCACCCTCTATAAAATCACAATCAAGTCATGTGTTTACATTATGTGCCAATAAGTGTGTGACTCAGTACTCAAACATGCATACCTCTTCAGCAGTTTTTGATTTCTTAAAGGTGTTTGGCTTAGCCTTTGGGGAGGAACCAGTTTCGCCAAACAAACTAACAGCAGCTCTGACAGATTGAAAAGGTGATCTGGTGTCAATCTCTCCGACCTCACTTCGAGGGGAACCACCTATGCCTCGAGTTACCATTATTCTTGGAGAACCTGTTGGACTCGACGTCGGAGAACCTGTGTATCTTGGAGACCCTGATGAGCCATTTTGCTTACGGTTTCTCAACATTGTAATGTCTTTGTTGTAGTTTCTACTCTTCTCCTGCTGAATCCTGCAAAACGAAAATACATACCAAAGAAAATGGCATGTTAGCTTCATGATAGATCAATCAATTAGGAGTTTCTAAGTTTTAAAAATTGGTTATTTGTTCTAATTATCCATGATGGAAAAACTGTACAACGAACCATGCCATACACGTCAGATAGAGGAAATGATCTTCAACAACCAGTTACAATTTGAACAAAAAAAGATCTCTCGTGCTTTATTTCATTGATCCCCCGTGAAAAGATCATATATCTAATGGCCATAAAACTGATCTCACCGTCGAATATGGCATTACACTTTATTGTTTACACATTAATCAACCAATGTAGAAGAGGAAGATTATACCAATGATTTGACTCTTTCTATTCCCAAGGCCATAATGTTCCTATTCAAGAATGGAAAGAATCCCCGAGTGGAATAAGGTCACCACGGAGGGCTAACGACAAGAAATTATGTTGACATTGCAAGAATGCAATAAATTTGTAATCAAAAGATGGTAGAAAAGATAAAATGTACCTGACAAATTAGCAAGTGGCTTACTTCTTCTCCTTCTTTGTAAAAGGAGGAGGAGAAGTCAGGATCCAACAGATAGCCTAACGGCTAATGTTTTATCATAGGTATCTCAATGATATCAAGATGCCTTTGAAACCTTTGTGTAATATATGGAAGATGTATGTGTTAAATTAAACCAACAACTTTAGGTCCGTCTTTTGCCCTTAATGATCCCTTTGTGTTTGGAAGAAAATGATAGCGTAAGAATATGAAGAATCACAAAGAGGGAAAAAGACGGAGATGTTTAAGAGGAGGGAGGTTCATATATTATCTCAAAATATGGACTTGGTTTTCTATTGCATCATGAAAGATTTTGTTGTTTCAATAATTTGTTTAGTCTTATTTGACATAGTATTTACATTCCAAGAATATTTAGAGGTATTTGCGGAATAAGCACAAAGCAAATGTTCACCATACAACTGTAAGTAGAGGAGAAATGCCCGCAGAAAACGACTTAAAACTTAAAAGTGCATCCTTCGAAATCAAAGGGTTCAATGCCAAGGGAATTTTCTTAGACACGTGACATTTTCAATTTTTTTGCAAGAATTATTAGAGTACATTTTATTATAGACTATAGATCGGAGAGGTTAGTCCATAATATGCCAAGTCTATTTGAGTGATTTCATGATTCATTTTAAAGATTTTTGTTGTAGCTCAACCATATAGGAGTGGTTTGATACGAGGGTAAGTCTACTAATTATTCATAAATATGATATCTCGTTGAGACCATTTTAACTCATGTTGGAAAAAAATTGAAAAGGTTGGATAACAAGTGCACGTAATTTTAACAAAGTACTCAACTTTCTCAATTTTGTTCTCATTCATTTCCCATTCTAATTTACCACTATTTCACCAGCATATACATTGTATAAAAGAATATTATAATATCTACACTTGTCTTGTATAGAGAACTTAATTATAGAAGAGATACTTAGAATATTTACTTACCTTTTATAAAGCTCTTGTTAATTGTATATATAGATTGTAATTCAGACTCCGATATATAAAAAAATTTCATCAGTTCGATTACATGGTATCAGAGCCAAGCCTGTTTCCGTCTGAGCCCCCATTAATTTGTCCACATATATTGGAGTAGGTTATTGTCTCATATTGGTTGGGGAATGGGATGGTTGTTTATATATGGACTTGGGCAATCCCCTCTCCCTTCTCCCTTGAGCTAGCTTTTGAGGTTGAGTTAGGTCCAAGGTCCATTTCTTTGACATGGTATCAGAGCCCTTCCGCAGCTTCCCAAATTTCAAAGTTTTGGTCTTTTTTTTTTTTTTTTTTGGTTCACTAGTTGTTTGGGGTCACACTTTGAAGTGACTGGTTTGTCTCACCTCCACCATATAAGACTCAGTGGAGGATTCCGACCACAATAAATTATTTTCAGTGATTGTTGCTGGCATGTGGACAAAATCGCCGGCGCGTCAAACTTTCGGTGGTGGCGCGTGGCAGCACGTGGGTGTTTAAACTTCAGGCAAAATTTGTTTTGGGGGTCGTACTGCCATTCCCCGCCGACCTATTTGGTGCTTCTAATCAACAAACATCTTTTGCCTTTGAATTTTGTGGTCAGATTTGATTTGTTCGCTTCCGCTTGGTCTCTCTGATCGGTTTTGGATTTTGGTTTGTCTATCACGGTCAGATCTGTTTATTCCTCTGACATACTTGTTCGTTCTGTGTCTTTTCGTTACTTGTTCAGTTCTGTTGGGAAATCTTTGTTTGATTTTAGAATTTGATCTCTTTGTAAACTTTCTTTGTTGAAATAATGGCTAATAATAAAGATATTAAGGTTGCAGTCACTGAATTAGTTCCAACCATGTCCAGAATTACTGAACATAAATTGAATGGTTCTAACTATTTGGAATAGAGTAAAACTATTAGGGTTTATTTGCGTAGTGCGGATAAAGATGATCATTTGACTAAAGATCCCTCAGTGATGAAACTAAACATACCTGGTTGAGAGATGATACCCGTTTGTTCATACAAATAAGAAATTCTATTGATAGTGATATTGTTGGTTTAACTAGTCATTGTGAGTTTGTTAAAGAATTGATGGATTATCTTGAGTTCTTATACTCTAGCAAAGAGGATTTGTCTCGGATTTTTGATGTATGCAAGGCTTTTTATTGTACTGAGAAATCTCTCACTGCTTACTTCATGGATTTCAATAAAACCTATGAGGAACTCAATATGCTTCTGCCATTTAGTATGCATATCAAGGTGCAGCAAAGGCAGAGAGGACAGATGGCCATAATGAGTTTTTTAGGTGGCCTTCCTTTTAAATTTGAGATAGCTAAATTTCATATTCTTTCTAGCTTTGAGATTACTTTTCTCAAAGATGTGTTTACCAGGGTACTACGCACCGAGAATGCGTCATCTGCTCAACAAAGTATCCTGGTTACTAAGAATGGAGGAATTGATATCGGGAGAAGGTTTGACAACAAGGGAGGACGAAATAAGAATTCAGAATCAAGCAAATATGAGTTTCACTATTGCCATAAGACAGGTCACTGGAAGGCAAATGGTAAGAAATTACAGGCTCACAATCATGCTAATCAGAATGGTCCTCGAGGGATGGCTAAGGTCGCAATTTCTCCTAGTTCATTTTCTGATGGTTTTGTTCTTATCCCAGTTGAGGATTTTGCTAAATTCACTCAATATTAGCAATCATTGAAGGAGTCAGGTAAAGCATGTCTTGTTTCTTCTTCAAGCAAATGGGTGATTGATTTTGGTGCCTCAAATCATATGACATATAACATAATACCTTTGCTAGTTCTCGTCTCCATAAATCACCCTCTTTTGTGACCATAGCTGATGGGTCAACCTACAATAGTGTAGGCTCTGGGACAGTTAAACCAACATCATACATCACCTTATCATCAGTTTTATGTTTACCAAAATTTGCCTTTAATTTAATTTTGTGAGTGAACTTACCAAAGATCTAAAATATTGTATCTCATTCCTCCCTGATCATTGCTTGTTTCAGGATCCCATGATGAAGTAGATTATTGGTAAAGGACATGTACCTGATGGTCTCTACAAACTTGATGTAACAGCCCAGTCCGCTCGTGCTATTGTCCGCTTTGGGTCTAGGATTGCACGAATTTTAAAACACGTCACTATGGTGTAAGGCATGTATAATTATATACCCAAGATCACTCATGTATATGCCGATGTCGGATATTTAATCCTTAGCTGTGACACCCCTTCTTATGGACTCAGCGTCCTTGTTGAGGTTTGCCCGGCGTATTTGGGATTCGCCTAGACTAAATCTTGAACTCTTGACCCACATCGACAAGGCTGATACGGAGTGGCTCTGATACCATCTATAATCGTCCAACCCGCTAGTGATACTGTCCGCTTTGGGCCTAGGCCCGCACGGGTTTTAAAACACGTCACTAGGGTGTAAGGTATGTATACTTATATACCCAAGTTCACTAGGATACCGGGTACGCGAGCCAAACCTCAGTGTTGAGTCTAGGTGAATCCTGGGTACGTGGGGCAAACCGCAGCGAGGACACTGAGTCCATAAGAGGGGTGTGTATGACATCAGTTAAGGGTTAAGTATCTCACATCGGCATAACATAGGAGAGATGTTGGATATATAAGTATACATGTCTTAGACCCTAGTGACGCATTTTAAAAGCCGTGCAGGCCTCGGTCCAAAACGGATAATATCACTAGCGGACTGGGCTGTTACACTTGATGAATGAGTGCCTCGGTCTGTTGCTTGCTCTAGTGTCGTGTCTCCGTTTGAGGCACATTGTCGGTTGGGACATTCTTCTCTGCCTGCTTTGAAAAAGTTGTGTCCTCAGTTTCAAAATGTTTATTCATTGGAGTGTGAGTCTTGTCGGTATGCAAAGCATCATCGCAGCCCGTTAAGTCCTAGAATTAATAAGCAAGATGAGTTTGCTTTTGAATTAGTTCATTCAAATGTATGGGATTATCCATCAGTCGTCATGTGTTGATACACTCTATCAAAATGGGGTTGATGAGAGGAAGAACATACATCTCCTTAAGAGAGCTCGAGCACTTTTGCTCCAAACAAAGGTTCCTAAACCTTTCTGGGTTGATGTCGTCTCTACGACTTGTTTTCTAATCAATCACATGCCCTCCACTGTGCTTGATGGTGGTATTCTCTACAATGTTCAATTCCCAAACAAGTCATTATACCCTGTGGAGCCTAACATATTTGGAAGCACATACTATGTTTGAGATGTTCAACTATCTGTTACCAAGTTGGATCCTAAGGCCTTGAAGTGTGTTTTCTTGGGTTATTCTCGATGTCAGAAGGGGTACCGTTGTTATTCTACTGAATAATGTAAGTATTTGGTGTCCACTGATGCTGTGTTTTCGGAGGCTACACCATTCTACTTTGTACCCCGGTCTCTACAAGACAGGGGGAGGATGATGAATGGTTAGCCTATCATATTGTTGGCACCTTGACAGAAGATTCAAATGAGGTCTCTTATACATCTTCGAGTTCGTCTATTGAGCTTAGTTGGATACTTATGTTGAGCACCAACCACATATTGTGTTGACAGCCCATTCTCCAGATATTATGCCTTCTGATTTTGTTCTAGATATTGTGCCTTCTGCCCCTCCTCCATCTGCACCAGCAACACCACCAATTGTTACTCAAGGAATCATAAGACCAATGATACATGTCCTGCACAAGTTCCTTTGTCATCAGATCCTGCCTCACCTGAGCCTCCAGAAGACCTTGATATTCCTATCGCTCTTCGCAAAAGTACACGTAATTGTACATCCACATACCCTATTGCTAACTTTGTTTCATATGCCCATTTATCTCATACGTCTAGGTCTTTAGTTGCTTCTCCAAGCTCCATAACTATCCCCAAAATAGTGAAGGAATCTCTTGCTCATCCTGGATGGTATGATGCTCTGCTTGAGGAAATACATGCTTTAGAGGAAAATCGAACTTGGAACTTAGTGGATTTGCCTAGAGAAAAGAAAGCAGTAGGGTACAAGTGGGTCTTTACCATTGAAGTTAATCCTGATGGTTCTGTGACATGGCTGAAGGCCAGACTTGTAGCTAAAGGGTACACTCAAGACATATGAGGTGGACTATTCAGACAACTTCTTCCTGGTTGCCAAACTTACTTCTGTTCGCTTATTCATCTCTATAGCTGCTTCTGAAAATTGGCCCTTACATCAACTGGATATTAAGAATCTGTTCCTCCATGGTGATCTATATGAAGAGGTACACATGGAGTACCCACCTAGTTTTGTTGCTCAGTGGGAGTATGGAAAAGTCTGTCATATGAAGAAATCTTTGTACGGCTTGAAGCAGAGTCCTCGTGCATGGTTTGGCAAGTTTAGTAAGGTAGTTCGAAGTTTGGGCTGAAAAGAATTCACTGTGATCACTCCGTCTTTTACAAAAGATCGGCAGGTGGCATTATTCTTCTTGTTGCGTATGTCGATGATATAGTCATTAGTGGAAATGATTTTGCAGGAGTCTTTTCTCTCAAGTCATTTATGCATCCTAGGTTCCGTACGATGGACTTGTGGTCAGTTGAAATACTTTCTGGGTATAGAGGTAAACAGAAGCAAGAAGGGAATCTTTTTGTCTCAGAGAAAGTATATTCTTGATTTTCTTGCAGAAACTGGAAAGTTGGCAGCCAAGCTATGTAGTACCCTGATGGTTCCTAATGTGCATCTTATGAAAGATGATGGTGATCCTTTTTATGATCCGGGGAGATACATGAGGTTAGTTGGGAAATTAAACTATCTTACTATGATTCGTCCGGGTATTGCTCTTGCAGTGAGTACAGTCAGCCAGTTCATGTCAGCACCACAGTTAAGCATTGGGCAGCTTTGGAATAAATTGTGTGTTACTTAAAGAAATGGAGCTCCTGGACTCGGTATATTATATAGCAGTCATGGGAACTCTCGCATTGAGTGTTTTCCAGATGCAGACTGGGCTGGATCAAGAACTGATAGAAGACCTATTATTGGCTATTGTGTTTTTATTGGTGGGGATCTAGTTTCTTGGAGGAGTAAGAAGCAAAATGTTGTATCGCGCTTCAGTGCAGAGTTAGAGCACATAGCTATGGCACAATCCACATGTGAGATTATGTGGATACATCATCTTTTGACCGAAATTGGGTTCAAGCATCCAATACTAGCAAAACTCTGGTGTGATAATCAAGTCGCCCTTCATATTGCCTCTAATCCGATATATCATGAGAGAACTAAGCACATCGAGGTGGACTGTCATTTTATTCGTGAAAAGATTGAGGATAACTTGATTTCCACTAGCTATGTGAGGACAGAAGAGCAGCCAACTGATTTGCTCACAAAGGCATTGAACGGAGCTCGAGTTGATTATCTGTGTCACAAGCTGGGCATGATCAATATCTATGCTCCAGCTTAAGGGGGATGTAAAAGAATATTGTGTATATCTACACTTGTCTTGTATAGAGAACTTAATTATAGGAGATATACTTAGGATATTTACTTACCTTTCATAAAGCTCTTGTTAGTTGTATGTATAGATTGTAATTCAGACTCCAATACAAACAATTTTTCATCAATTCAATGGCACATTGCATGCGTGAAACATCTCACTATGTGTAACGGGCAAATGGCAATACATTTATAAGGCTGCAGAAGGTTTAGCTATCGTTCCCCATATTACATCAGCTAAGCGTGTAATCACAAAGAAGTTCTTCATGCGTAAGTTGAGCTCAAGCATAAACTAGACCAGATAAAACAGATGACCTTCAGCCAAGGACTTCATACACAAACGAAAGTCGAAAGATGAAGCGGATCACCCTTTGCACTGCAGATGCATTATGACATAGCAAGAAAAGGCCCTTCTCTCCATCCACTCTAACAAAAAAAAAAACATTAGCCTGAAGATATGGGACATTTCAACTACTACATATGTTTAATATATATACATAAACACACATACTTGTTGACTATCCAAAATTTACATTATCAATGTGCCTCTGAATTCCATCATGAAGCCCAAAAGTTCCTCCACAAAAAGAAATCTTCATCGCCTGCCACCAAACTGAAGATCAACAGCCTCCTACTAGATCAAGCAGAAACAAATTTCACGGGAAAGGAATCAAAAAGAAACTTCCTTTTGTGTCATAGTGTACCTGATGAGATTCCAGCACCAGCAATGTGCAATTACGAAGCATGGTGTGCGTCCCGTCAAAGGACAAGCCTGAACGTGAGATTAATCCTTATTGATACTACTTTCACAAGCTTAGGAACTGAATGAAGCCAATCCCTTTGAGTATAGCCTCTCATTACAAGCAATGATCCATGCTTTAGGACAAATGAGTGTTGTTCAGGAAAGCAATCCTTCAATCGCTTATTGGGAAGTTCACTACTGATTTTCTTGCCTGACTCAATTAGTTAGAAAGAGGAGTTGATATTTCAATTCCAATGAAACTAAAATCTACACCAGTAATAATACTGTAATAGGTACTTTTCTGATAAAACAATCTTACAGAACCAAGCATCTAACACTAATCACATACCGTGTGGAACTTCATTTGGTTTCTTCTTTAACAGGAACTCACGTTCACATCCAAAGGTAACTGAAGCAATTTCTGGAGTTGGTCCATAAAGTTTCTCATCATCGGCATACCAAGCTACATAGTCATCACCCCCTTATATCGATTCAATACTAAGTTGTTGAAACGACTACATGGAAGAGCTTTGTGGACCTAAGATGCAGATCAAATTGACCAAAACGACAAAGACAATAAATAATTTTGTTGGACAGCAGGAACTGGAACTTGATCTTGGAAAAGAAGAAAAGCAAGCTTACAGCATCCGAAATGTCCTTAAGTGGAGGAAACTCATCCCAAGAATATGCATGAGGCTGGTGCCCACTATAAATTAGTTGTGGTAACCCTTCACTTGCCACATAACAACTGTCTCTAGGCTGTGGAAATGTTACGAACAATGTCATTCCATTTTTTTTTTACAAGAACATGCAGGACTGGAAAACATGTAAACGAAATCGTGTATTATCAAATAGCAACATTAGAATTTTCAGCAACATTGTATTCCACAATAATTGTACTGTTAAAGCTATCAAAGATGCGAGAAGTAAGGTTGCGATAGTTCGGCCATGTGAAGAGAAGGGATGCCGATGCGCCAGTGAGGAGGTGTGAGAGACTGGTTGTGCTGGGTCTGCGGAGAGATAGAGGTAGACCAAAGAAGAATTGGGGCGAGGTGATTCAACATTATATGGTTCACCTCCAGATCACCAAGGACATAGCCCTTGACAGGAAAGCGTGGAGGTCTAGGATTAGGGTATAAGGTTAGGTAGAAGGCAATTGATTGTTGACATTTATGCGGTAGTATTCTTTTGCAAAGTATTTTATCTTGTCCTTTTTCGCTAATGGCGTCTTCTGTTTGCCCTGGTTATAGTAGTTTTTAATATGAGAACTTGAGCATTAATGGTGTTTCTTACCGTGTTTGTTTTTATCTTATTTTCAAAAGTTTTGGTTTGTCTTCAAAACTTTTGAAGGTTTCTTAGCCGAGAGTCTATCGAAAACAGCCTCTCCACCTTGGTGGGGGTAAGGTCTGCGTACATCTCACCCTCTCCAGACCCCACTTGTAGGATTACACTGAGTATGTTGTTGTTTAAAGCTGTTAATAAAGCAAACTGCATAATAATCTTCAATCAGAATGGTCAATAATGCAGAGAAAATACCAGTCGACCGACTGTGTGGATGGTCTCTACTATGAAGGCACTCACATTTTTTTCATGAAATGGCTTGGATTGGTATTAGTCTGGATACGGCAAAATCATTCTATTAGATCGAATAAGTACCTTGTGTTAGAATTGAGAAATTCGAGTTTTCGAGCGGGAATGGTTACCCGAAGAATTTTAGGAAGGTTCTAACCTTTATGAAAAGGTAAGTTTGAAGAGAGATTGGGAGAAGTTCCCGAGTTTTAGTATCCAACCCCCTTTTGAAAGGATCTTCCAAAAAAAAAATCAATACACCAAGCACTACACTTAGATTTATTGGATTTGTTGCTAAAATATCGGTATTAAACCCGAAACTCCCGGCAGATGGCCAGTGGCCCAAAGAAACGAAAGAAAGAAACTGTCCAAGACTGATTATTTTAGATGTCTCTTCACAATAATTGTGATGGAGAAAAGACCAATTCAAATTGAATGGATTCAAAATAATGTTACGACACGGATTAGGATTAAAAAATTTTCCATTTTCATCCATTAAATAATATTTAAAATTAATTTTCATTCTCAACTTTCTCATCACATGAATGAGACATAACTTCTATTCATAAGAATAGTGAACTAGAAATCATATTTTGAATGGTTTGAGGATTTCGACCTTGAACTAGAAGAGGTTCTGTTTTCTTTGGACGAGAATGAATACCACATAGAAGAGTCAAGACCAGGCTCCCTAATGGAATGTTTAACCGATCTATTCCGGATCGACAGAATTGGCACGGAAGTTGTAACATGGGAAAGCCACGGAAAATACGACTTATTTGAAACTATTCATTTCTTACACCTTTAATTGCATGGGTAAGATTAAAAAAGAATAATTAAATTTACATTGATTTTTTTAAGTGTCACTTATTTTGACCCAAAAAAAAAAAACTTATTTAGAAACAGAGGTAGCATAACCTATTATTTGTAACAAAAAACGGGGTCCCCACAAATGCGGGGCCTAAAGCGATGACTTTACCCGCTTTAGGGGAGGGTCGACCTGAACTAGCTAATCCAAGAGATTTGAGGCATGAATAGCTATTTTTGCCAGTGATCTTTGGTTTGAGGCCACTTTTTCTATTGGTTTTGCATTAGATGCTACTCTTTGGAACTTCAATCCTTGTGGGCTGAAGTTCAAATCTTGTGGGCTGAACTTCATGCCTAAGGTATGAAGTTCAACTTTATCCCTCAAGGGCTGAACTTTTAGGCATAGAATGCGTAAACTTCAATTTCCGTGGTATGAAGCTCAGTCCACAAGGATTGAAATTCTAAAAAGTATCCTCTCATGTAAAATCAATAAAAACGTGTCCTCAAACCAAAAACTACTGACAAAAGTGGCATGTGTGCAAAAATTTTACAGATTTGAGGCATACTAGGCCCAAAAGTAATCTTGAAATTTGAGGTTCATCTTCCGTAAAAAAAAATTGTGTGGGAGCTTGTTTGGCACGCGCTAATTGATTCGTAGCCGTCGCGCACCAACTCGCTGAGAAATAGCCACCTGCGGACAAGTCTTAGTATTTTATACTGGGACTTTGAACTGGGATCACTGAAACACTAATCTCGATATAAAATAATGGACTTTGAATATTTATATTGGGACTTTATATATATAAAGCTCCAGGGGACTATAAACATGACTCTCATTATAAAATAATGGGACTTTGAACATAAATATGGGACTAGTCTGGAGTGTTTGCCAATGCTAATGAAGTGTAAGTGTGCGCATGCGGTTTTTTGCTATTTCTCAATTAATTTTAAAATAGTGGATAATTCTCACTTAGTGCGTCAAAAAATAGCTATACGTCAAAATTCCCCTCGTCTTCTTTGACCTTTCCTTTTTTTGCTTTTTAAATGTCTCGCTTAATTAACACTCAGACTAATTTAAATAGCAATGGTAGATTTGAAAAAGAAAAGAAATAAATCACTTCATGTTTAACTGAAACGTCAAGTATTTTGAAATAACTTCCCTTTGTAGAGGTAGCCAATATAAGCAGTACATAATTCATGTGGGTTGGTTGGTCACATAAAAAGAAAGACTTTAATACTTTACAAAAAATAATGCAATATTTGGTTGGTGGTATAGTAAATTTTAAATATTATTGTTCACGTCATATCAATAACGACATTATTATTCACTACATAACAATACATGGATGCATTATAATCACGCATACGTAATTTGTGAAACCAAACAAGTAGTCCTGACTCAGACGACCTAGTATATGAGATAAAAAAATTATTTAATGTGTAGAGATATTAGATTTAGAACCCTGTAACTCAAATGGTCAGTGGGTTAAGCAGCATATCAAACTCATCAAGTTCAAATGTTGAATTCACCTTTGATAATTCACCCAAAATCTTGTAGAGCTGAGCCAAATCAGTGCTAACATCACACAGAAATGGAGTTTATACAATATGGCTGCTGTTAGCTATTGAAAAGAGTCAAAAGACTAGGAGAAGCAATGGTCTGACAACTCTAGCTTGAGTACAATCTACAAATAGTATGTCATTATGATACATTTCCAACAAAAGCTACAAGCTCTGGCTCTCCTACTGGACATACCACACGCTAAACACATGCTAAATCTTTTGAGATATTTTTATCACCTAAGACGGGAAAGTAGATTATACAACTTCAACGATCAATCTCCGTCTTACTTGGAGGGAGCTGCAGAGGGAAGACTGATCAATTTGATCTTTAATTCTATATCCCCAGACTGCACCTCACAAAGCCTCAACCAAACATCTTGCACAACCTCACCGTTCACCCAATTAATACTGCTGTCCGCTGCTAGACAGTTATCACTCTCTGGGATAACCTTCCTCAGAGTTGTCCCTTCAGTGGTAACCCCAAGAATCGTTCTCAATCTAGCAGCAGCAACTAAAGGCTGAAGGCTGAGATGAGCATTTCCCATTTTGTCGTCGGCCTTAAAACGGTCTTTATCAAACACTTCCTGTCACATTTAAAATTTCATAACTTTAAACAAGCTTCACATAAAAAATTTTGACATGGCTGCTCAGGACATTAAATGATCCCATTTCAGGTAGTAAATATACAACCCCTGAAGACAAGGCAAAAATGCCTTGTGAGAATCTTTTTCTAGCATAGAACAGTACTTTCAATACATCCTGGTTTGAAATAAACAGACAGATAAATCATCAAGGAAGTATAGCATTGCAACATCATGTGTGCGTTCAGGCACCCTACAAAGCAGGATTAAAGAATAGTTTGGAACAACTGATGCTGAGTTGAATAGCTAGTTTAATAGGATGCCCTAAATGTAACTGTGGATAACCTAAAGACCAGTTTGGCGAACTTATATGTTCGAACACTACAAATGGCAACCAAATTTAACTGTACCAATCTTAATAATGACAAGATCATCTCTTTCTTCTTCTTTCTCTCTTGTAAGAATGACAAGATCACTCTACCAGCTCCCAACCCACAATTTTTGCCATGAAAATAGGAAAAGAATTTAATATAAACAGTATCAGGCGAAAGCGGAATAGAAGAATACATCTTTGGAATATAAGCTAAAATGGATGATTTGATAGTTCCTTCTTGCCCTACCTGTACAACTTCGCCTGCTTAGTTTCATAACATTATCTGCATTATCGCCACTTAGAATCAGAGAAATTAAGTAAAATATGGGTAGGGTTATTTTCACCAATTCAATCGCATGATCGCTTACTTTTCACCCATCCACCTAATGTATCTTTATATAATCTTTCACAGTTACAATATGCTCATGGTGCAACATGGAAAAACTCCTGAACCAACTAATGCTTGACTTGCCACCTCTCAAGAAAAGACCAAATTAATATCCTAAACAAAGTCATTTTGTGCTTTAATATTTGTGCATCCAATTGCTCATCTTTTCTTGCCCACTCGATATTGTGGTGTAATTCTTGAGCACGGACTATCCCAGGACAAAGTCCTATAAAGGATCATATATTGCATGGCCGGTTCAACCAGACGTACACCTTGAGATCAATATTTGGCAAGTACGATGTCTGTGCACTTTCTCCAAAATTTAATTTTATCCAAAAACTACTCCCACATGCAAATTTATGTGACGGTGTCTAACTACATAAGGAGTCTAAGAAAAAAAGAATGACCTTTTATAACGAAGAAAGAAAGACTTTTGAAACTTGTGGTGTAAAAGGTGGCAAGGAAATAGTAAAGGTTGCTTTACTGTTATATCTGCTTATAGAATTTTGAATCGATCAAACTGTCAACTCAGTTTTTGGCCCTGGAAGCACATATGGAAAGTTGAAATTCCATATAAAGCAGCATGTTTTGTTTAGCTAGTGGCAAAGGAGGCAGTACTTACACAAGAAAATTTGATGAAAAGGGGGTTTCAATTATGCTCAAGATGTCATCTATGCAGAGAAGAACCAGAAACAATCAGCCATCTTTTTTTACACTGTAAAATCGCTGATCAGTTATGGAAGATCTTCATTAATCAAAGAGGAATCAGCTGGGTAATGCCAAGAAAGACAACTGAGTTCTACAATGCTGGAACAGTTGTAGTGCTTACATACAGAAAGAAAGATGGAAAATTGTTCCTGCCTGCATTTGGTGGACCTTGTGGATGGAAAGGAACTCAAGGTGTTTTGAAGACAACTGTAGCTCAATCCAAAAGATCAAGCTAAACTGCCTTCATTAGTTTCATTTTTGGTGTAAAAATGTATATTCAGAAGATATAGAATCGGTGTTAGGAATTTTAGAGTCCTTATAGAAAGAACAAGGGCCACTTTCTTTTGCCTTTTTTGGGCAGTGTAATTATTGGGACCAACACATTCTTTGTGTTGGATGTTTAACAACTATATAAGAAAATATATATATATATATATATATATATATATATAAGAAAATATGTTACGAGCTCAAAAAAAAAAAACACAAGTCAAAGAAATTTGTGTGGCTATAAACCATCTCATTAAGGTAAAAATGGGAAATTTCCGGCTAAATGACTAAATATACAAATGTGACATTCTTTTTGGCACAGACTATAAAGGAAAGTCACATAAATTGGGACAGAAGAAGTACTATATATCAAAATGGATTGTCTTTACCTATTTTATTTTGTTTTTCAGCATAATGGATGTTAAATGGACCATGCCTAGAAGCACTATAGAGCTCCTGACATGTTGGAGTGGTTTGAGCAATAATGCTAGCCATTAGGAGAGATGGAAGTTTGTATATGGTGGATAGCTTGGACGGAAAGAAATGCAAGATGTTTTGAAGACAAAAGTAGCTCCATACAGAAGATCAAAATGGATTGTCTATACCTATTTTATTTTTGGTGTAAAGAAGAATACCTAGAAGATGTAGGAGATTTGTTAGATGTGATAGGAAACTTGTAAGTAGTTCAAGAGCAATAGTTTCCTTTTTTGGATCTTTTCTGTACATATGGCTTCCGTACTGCCTTAGTGCTGCTAATTCTAATATAATGCATGTTACCATTCCCCAAAAAAAAAGTACTATATAACATCTCAGTAGCAAAATGACAGCTTAAATATCACTCCTCTCAACATGAAAGATATCAGATACCTTGATGCTAAGAGAGACATTCCTACACTTTAAAAAAAAAAAAGGAGAGTTGCTGGTCATGCAAAACATGGAGCTTTGAGTAGTAAATCTAGTGTTGTTTCCATGTGAGACCTTTCTCTTTCTCTTTCTCTTACTCTTAATTCAATCACTCACTTCAACTTAGTTTTTCCTCTTCTCTTTATTTCATTTCAAGTTACCTTTAGCTTCTTTCTCCATCCCCCATTATTCCACTGTTACATTCCTATATTTCCCTTTAGCCTACTCTGTCACTCAAACATACAAATATCAGAAGTATGAACTTAAGGACAATTTTTATCCAACCTTCAAAGTTGTAACACTTCCACATGATGCCTAACCATTGAACACCAGACTGACACTATGCAAACTTTAGCAAATATAAGCACGCAGTATGTCTATTTCAAATCCCACAAAAAACAACATAAAGAACAAGAAGTTTAAAGGTTAAAATACTTACCAATTTGAGAACCTCAGCCGGTTCAGAGATGGAGAAATCAAATTCTTCATTCCAAACAGGATTAAGGCAGCTATTTATGACCTTGGTTTTTGCAGTCTGGTAGAAGTAGAACAAATAGATGAAGTGTCAAATAACCGAAAGATATCAATTTCCAAAATTTTCACGACGAGAAGAGTAATATTACACTGCACCAGCCAAATATTTTGAGGATGACGTACAACACGCAAAATATTATGCAAGAGAGATACGGCAATTTCTAGCTCTAACCCTTTGGTTTGAAATTTGCAGTCACGATTTACTACTGAGTTACTACAAAAACGGGCGGATAGACATAGTATGAAGCTGTGTCATCTGACACCAGTCGATCGAAAAAATTTTGACTAACTATATATAAATAATATGCAACAAATAAGACATAAACATGTTATTAAGATAAAATGACGCCACTGACAGAAATAGCATTTTGGGTGGTTGGTTAGGTGCTTTAATTTTGAGGGGTCGAGTCCCGCAAGCTGCATGCTTTTGTTAACGTTTTTTGAGCTATGCCAGAACAATATGTTACTGAGGGATATAAAATTGGGATAAGAGTGAATAAGTTATTACCTAGTTTACAATAAATATTGAAATGCTTTTGGAAATTGGAATGGAATTAGTTTAACCAACTTAAAATGAACTAAATGCTACTTGCTGCTCGTTCACATTTTAAGGTGTCTTGCTCCCCCCCCCCCCCCCCCCCCCCCCCGGTTCTGTTCTAGTTAAAATTTCTTGAATACATCCATTGTTATGCTTTATGGATTGAGTCATAAGAAACTATTCAAGGTTTGATATTTCAATTTTTTTATCAGTTTAGATTTCAATGAAGTGATATTTTGCTAAAATATCTTTCGAGAATTAAGTTCAATATCTGATGGTTCATCTAATAAGTCGGAACAATGTCGGTAAAGTGAAGGATTAAAGTTGAATTAAATTCCTTAGATTATGATCTGGTTGAAAAATTAGTAATTGGAAAATACCGTCTAAGTTATCATCATACGATTAAACGAGCATATCTTCAAAAAGGTTCTTTCTAACCATAAAATTATAATATGTGTATTTTCTAGATATGACATCGTTATATTGATTTGCTCATTTATATCATTTCTTTAAATGTCGACACCACTTACCAAATAACCCTGTGTACGCCACTGACTACAAAGATTCAATACAGAATATAAAAGAACTGAGAAGATAAGCAGAAGATGCATTATATTAGCATAGTCAGGAAGACACACACAAGGGGAAAACAACCTGATTACCCAGCTTGAGAATAACATAAGGATCACTGCTCTTAAAGTCCCGAATGACCAAACGTCTGCCTTGTACAACACTCACTTTTAACTGTCCAAATTTGTCTCCCATAATCCACTACTCAAAATTCATAAACTCCCAAAAATAGGACAAAAGCTGCATCAACACATACAAATCGTACATTAAATTTAGAACAGAATATAACCCCTATGTCAAGAATCAAGATATGGAAATATTGCTTATGTAACTGTCTGAAAAAATTTGACTCTCGGAATACATTTCTGATACTCATTGCATGATAATACGCAGGCAGATGAAAACAAATACTAGTGGATATCTCTTACTCATATTCAAGATGACAAAATATGGTAAAAGCTATACCAAAAATTAGTTCGCGTAGGAGTAGACGTATTGGTTCACGTAAGGGTGCACGTAGAAATCCAAGCGACCTTTTCTTAAATTCAAGTGATCTTTTTGTAGGCATTTGCCCCCGATTCAAGTGGGGGATCGAATTGATTATAGAAACATGAGTTTAATTAGTTGATCTAGTGAACAAGGAAAAATATTATCAAGACGAGTGAATAGATTGACCTTGAAACAACAAGGATTAACTACTATATCTATAAAACAAGCTCGTACAGTATATTTGTTACCTTTTTCTCAATAATGAGAAACAATTTGAAAGAACCGAGTTGAAAGCAGCAAAATTCAGCTCCAAAAGGGTAAAGAAACAGAGAAACAAAATCGTAAATTAGCAAAAAGCATGAGGAGCCCGGTGCACAAAACATCCAGCGATCACGAGGGGGTGTAATGTAGCCAGCCTACCCTGATGCAAACAACACAGTGGCTGATTGCACAGGGAACAACTTTACCAGTTGCTCAAGACACAGAATAGTAAAATTAGCTTAAAAAAAAAAGAAGATAATAACCCTAGGCTCAAGCATAGAAAAAGAGAAATATAACAAACAGAGAGAGTCGAAAGGACAGTAATTAAAATGTTGAACATAAAAGAAACATGTTTAACTCACATGAATCAGACCCAAAAATGAGATTGTTGCTTTGGTTTCTTGAAATGGTTGTCCTTAAGACTTGACAAAATGAATCTTTTCTTTTAGGAATGACATATCTACTGGAGTATAATCTTAGTTAATGGATTTCAACAAAACATATCATACAATACAATATTTATAGTTCAAGTAAAAGGGGTCGTTGGATAAGTTATGTTTAGGACTAAAGTCTCACCAGAATTGTTTCATTTTGCCCCTACGCGTTTTCCCTGTGCTACTGTTCTCAACACTAATGTCTTATTTATACAAAAATATCCATATAATAATTCTTACAAAACATAACAATATTTTTTTTATTTAAACATTGATATATAAAAAGAAAAAAGATACATGTTTGATACGCTAGTTGTACAAATGATCCACGTTTAGTAATCCAGATAAAAGAAGAAGAATAAGAAGCGGATACATTGGAGCTATATAATTGATACAAGTTTCATACAGTAAAGATACACTATTAATACAAGGAAAAAAAATAAGAAGTGAGATACACAATTATAAAAGAAGGAGCATATCTCCACGGACTTCTTAGAGTTTGAATGTAAAATGTAAATCTCGTAGGTCGGAGTTGGTGAAGGTTATCCCAGGAGTAGTGTTTTCGCATGCCAAAATTATATGGGAGCGGGCGGTCAAAATGAAAAAAGTAAGAGGAGGAGGTTAGGATTTTCTCTTACCTTTTATTTTATTTTAAATAATTTCTTAGCTATGTTTCGTAAATAAGTCTATTTTTTTATATATTTTATAATTGTTTAAGAGTCTCCGCATCATGTGAAAAAGATCTATCGCATGTTCTCTGTATTTGTGTAAAAAAATAGTTTTTTTTATATTGACATAATATATAGCTTTCACCAAACTCAGACACGTATTATTTGATATCCAGAGTATTACTGTTACGATACTTGGCTATTGAGAAGGTAAGAATATCCTTATTCAAATTAAAACGACTATAATCGCATGGCCATACTGAGTTATGGTTTCTCGATTAGCTTGAAGGGTTCTTCTTTGGAAGTTTTTTTTTTCTTTCTTTTTTATTACTAACATTTACCGAATATTTGACCAAGTCATTCTGTAATGGTGATAGAACTGAATTTGACCTCAATGACTTGTACTAGATCTTCTACAAGCCAAATGCACTAACGCGTATCTGAGGTAACTTTAATATACTAGTACATCATAAACCTTTAACTCAATAGACATTAATAAAGTGTATTTCTATGTTACCATGTGACAGTAACCATACTTGCCATGACTGCCTCAACAGCATCTCTGTTAAGAAAATGTTAAAATGAAACTTCGATTCTACCCTATGCAAATTAAAGAGGCATCTACATACTTAATCATACTCAATTTGTGTGGCATCCCTAATTCTCAAAAGTAATTATTGCCACCTTCCGTTGAAATGTTCAGATTCAAAAGCAATCACAAAAAGTATACGAATGATACTGATTGCATACACCACGAATGCCTACAAATCATACATCACAAATGCCTACAAATCTACAGTCCATAAGAGAATCTCATAAAGGAGGAACTACAGACCGGATGAAGTTGCACTACTCTCCTACACAACAGATACAAAATGAAGGCACAAAATTACAACAAAAACCGAGCTGCACCACAGGATCGGTTAGTTGGGATAAGTTAATGCTAACTTACTAAACTAGAGCTGTACATGGCCTAGACAACTGCTATTCACTAATATCAGTTATCTCTAGACTGCAGCTACACAACTGTGGGAATGCACATACTTATCCTACTCCCTACCTTTAATAAACCTGTGCACTACCATTTTTCTATGTGGTAAACTGTACTTCATAAACTTATTAATGTCACTGTTAATGGTATCATCTTCTTGCACCGAAGCTTTTAGGATGTTGGCATTTGGCTTTATGCTACGTTTCTCCAAAATGCTGCATCTCTACAAATCATTGGCCAGGATCACATGATGACCTTTGTTGCTGGTTTACTTCCCTCCAGCTGATTTCCCTACGCGTTGTTTCCACGTGCTCTGCGTATATGACAATATTTTATTAGTATATTATCATTCATTAAGAAGTTTAAGTTACAAAAGATAATGAATAAGCATTACAAGTGGCTCGTCATCAGATAATTCTTCATCGGATTCAGTAGCTGAACTCCTATCAGAGTCACCTCGCTCAGTTGAATGACTGTCTGCATCATCTGCTACACCGTCCTGAGAATCTGATCTTTCAGAATCATCATTTGACTTCTCTGTAGAAACATCTGGCTGTGGTTTCTCATGTGAAGAAGAGATCTCTTCGTCAGATCCACGAGAATCCTGCGGGGTGCCAGGTTCATCCTCAACTTCTTTATTTTCCGAGGGACATTCTTCTTTTTCGGACTCATCCATACCACTCGACCTATCAGCATCAGCCTCTGGTGTCCCCTCAGAGCCTGAGCTGTCATCCTTTCCAGACAATTCATGTTCTGACAAACTCTCTTGATGCTCATCTTCTGAATTACCTGGTACAGCCAAATATCAGAATTAGTAAAAAAAGGATTTTTATTGTCGAGAAGTTACAAGTAATTTTATAAATTAGAACAGCACCAAGTGTGTGCTACTGGGACAGTAAAATGTAGCAGATTGGAAGCAAAAGAGTAGGGAATATGGTCTGCTTTTCAAACTTGACATAGAAAAGCTTTTGACCAACTTAATTGGTCTTCTCTACTCCTAATTCTTAGGAAAATGGGTTTTTATGAAGGTTGGATCAGGTGGATGAGATTTTGCAGTTATACCGTGAAATACTCAATTTTAATAAATGGACGCCCTGTAGGATTCTTTTTCCCCAAAAAGGACTCAGACAGGGCGACCCCCTTTCTCCTTTCCTTTTCATCTTGGCTATGGAGGTTTTAGCAAAATGCTAGAAAAAGCAAACAGTTGCGACGGACTCGAGGCTTTAATGTAGGACAGAATTCTGGCAACTCAATTTCAGTGTCACGTTTGCTTTATGCAGATGACACTATCATATTCTGAGGCCCAGAAAGATCCCAAGTTCTTCACCTTAATCTAATATTGCACAATTTTTATGCTATGCCAGGGGTTAAACATAAATATGCTCAAAAACACCATCTATCCGGTCAACCAAGTTCATGAGCTGAGAGAGTGGTATCCAGATATGTTGCAATATTGGCTCCTTCGCTACAACTTATCTAGGGCTCCCTTTGGGTGCAAAATTCAAGTCAACAGAGATCTGGAACAGGGTGATAGATAAGTTTAAGAAAAGGCAGGCATCGTCGCAAATGCAATACTCGTCCATAGGTGGAAGACTTAACGCTTATTAATAGTGTGTTAGACAGCATTCCTACTAACTACATGTCCCTGTCTCATATTCCCAGCAAGGTACAGAAAAAGCTTGACCAAATCAGAATATCCTTTCTCACTCTTCATATGCTACATGGCGGACTGGGGATAAAAGATCTTGCAATTCACAAGAGATGTATGCTTACGAAGTGGCTATGGAGGTACAATCTTGTGGATCCGGGGTTATGGAAATCAGTGATCGTAGCTAAGTAAGGAGAAATAAATCATTGGAGCACCAACCAGACTAGATCTCCTCATGGTACTGGTCCTTGGAAGAATATTGCAGAGCTTTTGGAGTGAGTTTCTTTTTAACTCCTCTCCCAAAGTTGGAAATGCCGAACATATCAAATTCTGGAAGGAAAGATGGAAGGGCAGAACATCACTGAAAAATGATTACCCTCGCCTTCCTACTAGCAAGCAACCCTGACTCTACCATTGCATAAAACAGACAAGACACATGGACACTGCACCTAAGAAGGAAACTGCAAGATTGGGAACTGAGTAGCTTTCTGGCAAAACTGGAGAATTACTCTTTAAACACTCAGGAAAGGGACTCACTGACATGGGGCACCTCAAGAGACCGATCATATTCAGTTAAAGCAGGCTATGCCCATTTTTGCTCTAATAATATGATGCATGAATCATGGCCCTGGAAATTAATATGGAAAGCAAGGCTACCTACAAAGGTAATATGTTTCAGCTGGGCAACGATTTATGAAGCATGATTGACCCAAGATAATCTCATCGAAGGAGCATTCAATTGGCTAACAGGTGTTGTACGTCAGACTAAATCAGAAAGTGTTAGTCATTTGCTTCTTCACTGTACAGTCGCTCAGAGATATGGAATATGTTTCTTGCAATTTTCGGTTTAAGTTGGGTCATGCCCAGAAGCATATGAAAGTTGGAGTTCGCACAAAGTTGATAAAGCCATCAAAAAAATGTAGGTAATGGTGCCTGCAAGTATCTTCTGGTGCATTAGGTGCATTAGGACAGTAAGCATGTTTTGATGGAATCTCAACTTCATGCCACTCCCCGAAGGCTAAATGCTTAGATAACTTGTTTTGCTGGACCAAGCTAAATGTAACTAGCATAGATCATTTTTTGGATTATTTTTTTTATAACGGTGGTGTCCGGGACAGCTTACGCGCACCTCGACTAATTCCACCGGATATCTGCCACCTCCCACCAGCAATGGGTACCAGGTAACTCTATCCACCAAGGCTTGGATAGATGGGAAGAAAGACCTAGTATTTTTTTTTTTTGCCTCCACTGGGATTTGAACCTGAGACCTCAGGGTTCTATCCCACTTCATTGACCACTAGACCACACCCTTGGGTGCGATCATTTTTTGGATTTTGCCAGCTCCTTGGTAATAGCCTAATAGTTTGTATAGAATAATCTCTCTTTTGTAATTTTTGCATCTACTTGATGCGCTATCAATGAAACTTCTTCTTACTTCATCCAAAAAAAAGTAAAATTTAGCAAAAAAAACAAAAACAATAGCATGCCCTATCAAATCTTGCAGGGATTCTAATACTTGTAGATGTTGTGCATTCAGATTAAGTCCGAAAACTAACGTACTTTTAGCGGTAAGCACGTCTTAATCATATTAGATCGTATCTTTCTTCTAAATCTTCGACATCTTCAGCGGAACTGGTACAGCCTCATTTACATGTTCCATCCAGAAAGGAATAGAAGATGTTTTGAAGATTCTGCTAGCTCCAGTCAACATGATAAAGTCTTAACTGTGGTAAATGCAACACGTGTATCATGGTCATAGTAGACACATTCAAACTCGTAGATTATCAATTATGCTATTTTTGGGTATCACAAGAAACTAAAAGAGAGAGATGAGAAGGTTTTTTTATTTCTGTTAATGAGATAAAATTATTTCTATTTCCCTCCTGATTTTTAATAGTTGTGGCATGAGAGTAAATTATATTGTGTTAGCTTGTAGGACCCATTTTTCTTGCGACAATTCTTAATAAACTAAGGAAAATGTGGTAAACTTGTTCTATGGGTTAAAAATTAACAGAGAAGTACTCTAAATTTGAGAGTGAATTTCCAATTTAACCAAATGCCATTGCTACATTTTGAATCATCAAATGTCACTCATCTCTCTATTAACACCCATCACTCTAATAGTCACTCATCTCTCCAATAACACTCCATCACTCTGATAGCTCCATCATACAGAAGAAATGCAGCAAAGGAATGATACGATTAATATTGAATGACAACATGAAATAGATCAAGACACTGAAAGCAAAAGAGAATCACAAGAGCCTTACCTGAGTCAACATTGTCCACCTTGGATTTTGACGTTGCCAACGGCTTGCCTAAAAACAGGCTTCCTCTGCTCAAAGAAGATTTTGACGGGCCTTTTTGTCCATACTTCAAATTCTTCCTTGGAGTTCTCTTCCCTCGTACTTTTGATAATGGAGACCTGTCAGAAAAACAGAGTGCATAAGGCAAAGAGGACGTACACAAACAACCCATGTACAATCAAGTTACAGAATCAAACTCACATCTTATCTGTCTCTTTCTTTTGCTTAGAGGCAGCAAGAGCTTTGGTCTTTCGCCCTCCAGATCTGTAGTCACGAAATGAAGAAAAGGTGGTTAAAGACACTCATAATTTCTTTATGATGCAAATACACAAGGTACTGGAAGACATAAAACAAAACTAAGAGGAATCTATAAATGAAGATATTCACTTACTCTCACAGCTTATTTGCATATTGTATAGAACTTAAAAGAACCACATTATGCAATGTTAACAGTCCTTTCATGAAAGTTGAAGTTCAAGATTAGAGAAGAATTAAACTAGTCGTCAACACTTAATAATAGTCCAGAAAAACAAAGGTAGAATTACGTTATTCCAACCCATCTACTTCAATGGGAGAAAAACTATACAACCTGAGGTATGATATCCAAAACATTCAATGAGGGAAATACCACCAACTCAACTCAAACACTCAGCGATACATCTCCTAATTCTCAAGTACCATAGTGATTGGTATCCCCGGAAACTTATCAAAAGAAAAAGAAAATGGTATGTCAGAACCACAAAAGTAGCTCTTGATAAAATTCACATAGCCTTTTATTTGATTTCATGAGTGTCTACAGGGACAGGGGGCAAAGTTTCACAACAGATTTTATAGACCTCATTCTTGTAATTAATAGATTCTGTGTTTTTTTTAACAACCCTGTTTTAATACACATACGCACACAAACACACACGCAGAGATATATATTCAAAATTCTCCTATGAATATTCATTGCTATCGATTTGGATATAAAGTGCTGGAGTGCAAGGAATAGAGAAGAGATTATCTGAGTTCAGAGAAACCATTTAAATATATGCTTCCAACAATATCAGAGTGGATATCACCAAAAGGTTAACATTTTGGCCCAGTGGATACAGAGGCTAATATTAAACAAATTCTACAAAATGTAGAAAAAAGTCGGCACAAGTGATTATAAGCAGAACAGAGGAGAATAATTTATGCATATTATCTATTCCAAAAACACACAAGTATTAAAGTAAATGAATCACTTACGCTTTCTCATAACGTGAAGCCTTCTTGGAATTTGAACCCTGTAAATGGTGTCAAAATGCGGTCAGAAATTAACTCATAAACCATGGTTTCACAGCAAGAATAAAAGTAAAAACTTGCAAGAGGGAGGTAACACCAGAAGGAAAATCAGACCTTCACAGGCTTCTGCCGACCAACAAGCTCCCAACACTCCTTATCCAATCGGAGGACTTCTACCTCACCATCATCATATAGCACCTTTGATACGATAGCAAATTACAGCAAAGAATTAAGAGAATTCGATGTATTAAACAGAAATGCATAAGTTCTTTAGCGATAGAAACACAAAATTCTGATAAGTGTTGGAAATGCAGCTTACAACGTGTTTGTTTTTTTGAGTGTCGAAGGACTTAACAACACCTTCATAGAACCTGTCAAATACTTGGAGTTAGAACACTAACCTAATAATCTTGGCAAGTCGCATTAACCAAAATATTAGGCCGCAATACAGTAACGCTTACAGAAGAAAACTCAGATAACTAGACAACAGCCTAGAGACCTATGAGTGGATTAGAGCGTGGAAGACGAAACAAACAGAAGTTCAGCAAGAGAATCAAGGGGATATGAGAAAGAAGAAACTATGATGACCATGATGTATTAAGAGTACAGACAGATAAATATCTCTACGATGTTGCTCCCAAACAATTAGCGAGCCTGGTGAAAGTAAGCATGAAAGGAAGTTTAATCATGGAAGGAAAAACAAAAGCAAAAAAGGGAACAAACCCCAACATTTCTGTGGCTGAAAATAGCTTGAAAAAACTCTATAGAGTCAAAGCCGAAAAAGAAATGCATAAAATAAAAAAGTGGACCAAGACTGACTTGAAAACGCCTGACAGAGCTGTGACCACCTCAACCATTTTGCGCTTGTAAAAGTGACTCAAAATCAGCAAAAAGAGACAAACTGTTGACCCTTGAATCCCTCTCTCTATTTTAATTTTTTTACCTAGACTAGAAAGAACGTTTTACTCCTGAATTAAGAGCCACTTACTTCTTGTCCATGGGCCACCAAACTTTTATTCTGCAACCAATCAAGTCCACGGTGGAAGCTGCATCATCCTTTGACGTGCACTAAAGAGAATCAGGTAAAATAATTAACAAATAATACTTTCAGGATATATGCAAATATTACAGACGTGAATCTTTCGATTGAGAGAGGGGGGGGGGGGGGGGGGGTGTATAAAACGACACAGTAAGTTGCAAAATAAACCTATGCCAACTTCCTAATACATGTTGACGATCAAATAAACAACAAATGTTAACAGTCGTATAGATAACCCACACAATATGACTGGGCAGAAACAACGCGAATCGTATAGATAATTCAGACATGTCAATTGGTGAAGACAAATTCAACATGATTACAACATATGGAAAGCAATATTTATATGTAGCAAGATACATGCCTCCACAATCGGTAATATTGTAGAACTCGTAAGGCATGGTGATCCTTTTCCAGTTACATGCAACAATTGCCTTTAATAGGAAGTGCAAACATTCTGTGCTCTCCTCGCAAGGACCATTTCAAAACCAAGCTTGAGAAGCCAATTACTAAGCCTAAAATAGCATTGGATAAAATGGGAAGTTTGAAGCAGAAGTATGTATACAATTGTAAAGGAAAAGGACACATGGGAAAATGACTCCTCTTTGCTTTTTTTTCTTTTTTTGGTAGGAGCACGGGGAATGTTTGGACAGAGCAACAAGAAATCACTTGAATGCTAGAGAATCCCTATCAAGAGTTAGAAATTTGTTGTGCTTTTTATTTTTTTATTTTTTTGCCTGAAAACTATGTCGATCACCATACTGCTATTTTAGATTTCCTGTATAGTACAAATTCTCGCAACAAATGTGCTAGTAGAATAGATTATCCAAGGCACCAGCTATCAATTAAGCTGGTTGTGAAAGAAACCAAATCCCTATTCAAATGTTTGAACTAAACCGACAATGTC
Organism: Petunia axillaris subsp. axillaris; assembly: GCA_029990575.1. Taxonomy (NCBI): domain Eukaryota; kingdom Viridiplantae; phylum Streptophyta; class Magnoliopsida; order Solanales; family Solanaceae; genus Petunia; species Petunia axillaris. Next base: position 163,831 of record JARKNS010000001.1, on the reverse strand, counting down.
TTTTAGACAATAATTCAGATGTTTGGCTTGACATCCTATGCGATGTTTAACATCCCTCTAACTCATCCTTGTTTAAATTTTTTAAAAAAAAACAAAGAGAAAATAACTTTACATTTCTTTGCCTGCATCTTCTTGATGCCATTCAATACAACTACTTACTTTGTCAAATAAATAGATAAGAAGAAACACTTCCAACGTAACTTGACAATCCTTTCTGATGCAGGGAAAGGGGGGGGGGGGGGGGACGGGGGGGAAGACCAATATCAAACTGCTCACTCGGTATTGTTTTTTATACAACCACAGTCACTCGGTATTGTTCATGCTTACATAAACTGCAGACTCAAAACCTCCCTAATATAAGGAATAGAAAGCAGTTTATGCTACCAATTGAAGAGAGAAATAGGAGAGAATTTGAAGGAGTTCAGCATGGTTATGTACAGTTGAAGAACAGCCATTTTCCCTTGTCTTTTTTGTGCACCCATGAGATTCCTAGTTGTATGGAAGAACGGAAGACTTTCGTAAAGAACCATTTATCTTTGTAGGTTTCTCTATTTTTTTGGTATACTACTTCAGGATTTTTCCCGATTTCAATGAAATTTAGTACTTGATCAAAAATAAAATGTTTTGAACGGATGAAAAAATTAGCATAGCAACGTGCTAAAGACGGTCCATGTACTAATGTGCCAGAATGCAACCATGTAAACAGGTCTAATACTCATTTTCCCTAAACCACAGTATATAGCATTCTCATTTCTAGAATGGAGAAATCATAATCATGTATGAATATTGATGATATAGTTAACATCCTCCAAATTAAGGTATTTCTTCTTCAACTACCTGATGGCTGTATTTATTTAGCTTTTCTCTAAAACAAAAGGACCAGCCACTATTCAGCTTTGCAGCGCACCCTCTTTATTTATCTAGAGCTAACAGTAAAATTTGCAAGACATTAACAAATAAAAATAAAAAATAAAATGAAGCCCAATATAAGATGCAATAAACACAAATATATTGAGTTACATAGTGATGGGAAGTAAGAAAGAAACTCAAACCACATTCATTGAAGAAAATGAAACATAGCTGCAAACATTGTTATGCAAAAGATTTTTGCAGATCAGTATAAGAGTTATAAAAGAGAGAATATATCCCCTTAACAGCTAGTCATAAAATAGAGTTGGTCAAGAACCAGCATAAGTCACCAAAACAGTATGCATTATTTCTTCCAGAAGTTAATCTTACCGCTGCCATGTAAGATAAATATATGCCCACAATATTTACAGTACATTACAATTGGACAAGTATCAGATACACTCAGAAACAAGTTTGAGTATTGACAAGGCAAAAAAGTAGCAAATATACAGTGGAAGCTTACCTTGGCCAGTCCAGCTATACTTTTCTTCTTCTGCTGCTTGTGAGATCCTGACTTGTTATTAATTTGGACATTTGTTTTAACTGCTTCAATTTTCCCTTTAGATTTCTGTAGGAGCCCCAAAAAAAAAAAAAAAGGGAGAACTCAAAGAGATGAAATTATATATATCTAGTTTGTAATCAATTCTACAATTTGAAAATCTTACTTTTACTTCGCGGCTATCCACTCCAACTTCATGAGTGGCATCATAATTCCTATCAGTAGCTTTCCGCTTTTGTTTAGGTAGGGGGCTTGTTTTCTTTCTGATGGATGATGTTAACAGGTCTGACTCTTCTGGTTCAGAAACATTTTCTTCTGAGGACTTTTCTTCCGACATTGATTGAAGATCATCCTCCTTTTCAATAGAATCCTTGTGTTCTCGAGAAAGCTTATGGCCTGAAGAAGAAGATGATCTTTGTCTTTTTGCACCTTTTGGTACAGAAATATCAGTTCCAGTTTTTCTTTTCTGACGTGTATTGCTGGCTTTGTTTTTGACAGCAGAATCATGGCCATTGCTTGCATCCAACTTATTATCATCGCCAACATTATTTGAATCTATCTCCCTCACCATTTTCAAGATATCAACATCATGTTCAGTTCCCACCTCAGCAGGTGTAGATTCATCCTTCACCTCTTTCCGCATCTTAGATCTAGCTTTAAGCCGTTCCATTATTTTTCCCAAAGGCACCTCATTTCCTTCAGTTTCACTGTCTTTCATGTCCTCATCTTCGGTAATTTCCGACTTCAGCTGGTGGAAATTTAGCGGAAGAAGAATAATCAATCAACTGGTGATCATTTAGCACCAACAAAATACTTGTTAATAACAAGGCTTACTGTTCCATTAGTTTCCAACTTGATTGATTCAAAGTGAACCATGACGCTCTCATCAGCCAACCATGTCTTAACTTCAACCTGTCAAATCACAAAACAATGAACATCATGCATTTTATGTTGTAACAAAGAAAACTTCGAGATAAATATAGGATTGGCTTCGAAACAAGCACAAGATGAATGTAACAACATTGTTTTATTTCTATTATGTAGATAATTTAAAGTTCTACAGAATATGTACTCATGGTGTAATTTGAAAGTTGCTCGTGATGTAAACTTTTTTATATACTTCTTGAGCTCTTTGCAGATTTGAGATAACCAGAGTCCGTTTTCCTGCACACCTTTTTTTTGGGGATAAAGAGCCTTTTTTCCCTGCACACCTTGTTTGGTGCATATCAATGAAAATGTACCTTCCTATCAACAATTTTCCATCTGTTCAAGAAACGTTTTGCTAAAGGAGGGGAAGGGCAGGATCGTGACTTGGGGAAGCACAATTCAATGCAGTATTTCATGTGCAACTGGGATGTGTATTTTCGATTCATATCCAAAAGAATATTAGTTCAGCAATGTAGAACTAAGGGATACTTCATTTTGGAGGGAAAAATTAACTACATCTCGAGGTCAGCCTAAATTTCTCCACATATCCAGATCATCCAATTGTGGGATACACGGAATTTCGCTCACATGGAAATCAGCTTTATTTGCAAATCAACCTCAATGTGGTTGTAACCAGAATCTCTCTGTAGAATGAATGTTAAATGACAGCTTTAAGAAAATAAAAATAAAAAAAGAAGTGACATTTGGAGGCATCACAATTGAGTGAAGAAGACAGAGAGTAAACTTAAGAGAGTAATCTACAGAAAGTCATGGTATTAGAACGCCAGCAAGGAGTCCTGCCGACAGAGTACAGCTTGAAGGTTTATGTAGAAAGCAAGAGCCTGGAAAAGATTGTGGAAGAAAGAGCTATTTTACTGGGGAAGTAGTGAAGCCAACACTTCTTCATAAGTGACGTATATAATTCATCATTATGATACATACACCATTACTAAACGAAGTCTAATACTGATGAATCTCACTTTTCTAGCCATTCAACTCATTAGTAATATAGAAGAATGAAGGTCTATGATACAGATAGTAAGCAGCATCTAACATGGCATACCAGAGCCTGGTCTTTCTCTTCATCCTTCTCACGTTGTTTGTAAAGCGGTGGAGGAAGTGTTACAGATGCTTTCAAGTCCTTAAGATCATCCTGGTTAGGAACTAACCGTTTTGTGATTGCCAAGCCAAGGTCTGCGACAGCATATGAGTTCTGCAAAAGAATTCATACAATGAAACAGCAGGATAACCTCAGCCATTCACACTTATGAGTTGTGGTAGTTCCATTTTTGCATATAATCCACTTGCTAAGTGATAGAAGGTTTTCAGGGTATTCACACAATGAAATAGTAGGATCCTCAGTTATTGACTTATTCACACTTATGGCAGTTCCATTTGTGCATAAAGTCCACTGCACTAAGTGATAGAAGGTTTTAGAGTAGACTGACAGGCATTGTTACTTTTTTTTTTAACGAAGGCGGCAGGCAATGATACATTCAAAAAAATATCAGTGTTCCTTCCTTACCTTTGATTTTGTGGCATCTACAGCATCTTCCGAATGTTTTATACTGTGAAGGATAGAATTTATTGTTACAATGCTTTCCTTCTCTTTACTAATACCAACTTCAGATTTCCCCTCTTCATCTCCATGCGCCAACATTGCGAGGAAAATATGCAATTGCCTGAAACAGTACATTCACAGATATTTCAACAAAATAGATCTATGAGGTACAAAGATTTCCTCGAATGCAACTTCTGAATCTACATAAAATGTTATCAAAATGTACTATTAGTTAGCCAATCTTGCAAACAGACAACAAACAGTGGCAACAGCTTAACTACAGGACAACCGACCATACTAAAGGGTTTGGGTACACATCTTTAAAAGGTCGTCATGCCACTAATGGATCCAATATTTGGAGACCAACCCCCAACAAAAAAGGGGGGTGAGCCAAAGTCTAATAATGAGATGAGTATATGTCCAAAGCTGCAAGCAGATGCTATTTATAGATGTTATAAAAGAACATATTAAAACTGTAAATATGCCACGACATGTACCGAAATTTTTCCAGAAAGGTCATCTCACCAAGTTCATATAGTTAATGCTTAGTTCAAATCCAATGTTGTATCTACGGATTCAACACAGCCTTTGTGTTGAATTATTTATATGTATATAAAACTTTTTACCTTCTCAACTCAAAAAAAAAAAAAAAAAAAATCTGAAATACAATAGGAAGAAAACAAAACAAAACAGGTCACCCCATAGACGTAAGCTTATAGTCACTAAGCTATACATTAAGAGTAGACGACAAGCATCCTTCTTTACCTCCAAGAGGAGTAATTTAACTATTCGGCAATGAGGAGTAACATAACGAAAATGTGACACGGGCAACTAGAATATAGATCACCAAGTGCTGCCAATAGCAGCAAAGGCAGGTTCCATTTCCCATTATTTCATTTTTACTTTTTCCATTTTTAGTTGACAAGTACAGGCTGTACAAAATAGCCACGATGGAGGTACTTCATAGGATAGCCACGATGTTTGGAGGTGGGGGTTGAGGAGGAGTGGGGTGTTCTCTGTTAAGTCATTTTACAAAAAGTTGTTGTTGATCAAGGAGGAGCTACTGAGAGCTCAATGCTATGCACAATTGCAGCAAGATTTCTACAGGAGCAAACAAAATCCTAGGATAACCTATGTTATGCAAGTAAACAACTAGTACTCGCTCCCTTTCCTCCAAAAAAAAAAAAATTCAATATACCAAGCACCATCTTTTTTCTTTGAGGGGGGAAGGCGGGGTAAGTTAAAGCAAGCACTACACTTAGAGGAATCTGCCGTGTATTATGATTTATTTCAGTAAGTAAAGTACCAAGAGCTAACTGTAAACAGCATAATCACAGAGATTTGGGAGTAAAAAATAATAAGGTAGCTCTGTTATGCAAGTAATCTTGATTATGAAATGATGATCAAGTACAACCAACAACAAATCTAAATAAAAGTAGGCTGATAACAGGTCTCGTCTAATTGTGAGAATAAATGAAAGAAAAATCATGCAAAAGCATCCTCCGGTTCCTTGAACTTCTATGCATGTAACCATCAGTAAGTAAGACCAGGAAGCACTTGTACTTTTTTTGAGAGTGGTAACTATTTATATATTTATAATAAACACAGCATCTGGATAATGCTGAAATGATAAGTACATATCCAAAAAAGTAAACCCAAAGGGGAACTTATACCTATAAGTAGGTTCAAATGCTTTAACATCCTTGCATTCGTCAATGTTAGGAAATGAAGAATGATGAGCAAGAGCATGAACCAAGTAAGGTAGAATATATTCTGGATAAGGAACTGAAGTAATAGCTTCAGATTGCGCAGAAAGTTGGCGTGCCTTCCCCTGCTGATAGATCTGGATAACATCACTTAAGTTGCTCTTGATCTGTCAATAATTGGAAGATAACGAAGTCATTAACAAATAAATATAAACATATAATCCAGACAAACCTGCCAGTACAACAATCACAAACTATACCTCTTCAAAATCTGGCTGCTGAAACTGCAAGTCAAGTAAGAAAGCACAAGTGTACTTTGGGTCCAAATAACGATCCTTCAGGTATTGGTGGACTTTGTTGAGAAATAACTTTTTTGCTTCAGGGAAACGGGCCTAGTCATATTACCAGTTAACAGAAGTAAGTATTCATACAGTTTGTCTAGAAAGCTACTGCTGGAAATTGTCGTCTAGGTGGCACAACAGTGGGGGCAATGTCATTTATTTGAAGTAGTGTAGCTGGTAGAAAGTTCACCTCTGATGTTCCCAGAGTAAGGTAGAAGACATCCACAGGAATCTTGTGGTCCCAGTGCTTTGATAGACGAAGCACGGCTTTTGCTGCAGCAAGTCTTAAATGGGCCTTATCAACAAAACTGCAAAAATGCAAAAGAAAGGAGAAAGAGAAGCCAGATCCTGTGTCAGAAAGCCTAGAACCAAACTAAGCAAAGCACATCCATCTAATGACAAATCCACCAAAAGATGGTGATATCTGCCAGGTAGCAGTACCTTGACTTAATTTCCGTTGAGATTTCCCCAAAAATGAGTATGTTTTTCAGGATCCCCAACAAATCATCAATACCCAATCGTAGGTTCGCATCCTTCACCGGCAAAAAACTTTTGACCAGTGTCTTAATTCCAAATATCTGTATATCAATATATTTATCAGAATATTAAGAGTTATAATTCCAAAATTCTAATGGAGATAATCAAACCGCAAATCTGACCTTCAGTGAACAAATCTCACTTCGATCCTCCCAACTTTCTTTGGCTTTACCTTCTGATATCTGAAAACAAACTAGCCTTTAGATGAATGTTAAAAGAGGATGAAAACAATGTCGGCAAAATTTGGCACCAGTTCAAGAAGGCATACATGACTCCGCTCCAGTAAGTTTTTCTTTATGAACTGCTCAATCTCTTTCTCCCTTGTCTCGAAGACTGGCATAGCAGTCTGTGCAATACATCCGAGAGACTGCAGTACAGCAGGTAAATGCGACTTTTCATCTAGCATATCAACAAGTCTCTGCACATTACACAAGTAATGTCACACCCAAATATTTCATCAACCTATGAAGAAGATAAACCTAGAGAGAGGATACATGAATAGGCAATGATAATATGGGTAGAGTGAGTTTATGACCTACCTTATATAGAACAGAAAGTGATTTCAGACCATCATCCTTCATTATTGATGCAAGTGCATGTATAGCATACTTGGCCTGCCTCCGACTTCCCTCCAAGCAAATCCTCTCAAGCATAAGGTCTAATGACCTGGCAAGTTACAAGCATAACGTTTCAGTGTAACACAGCAAGCAACCAGCACAAAAGCATAAAACTCCAAAAGTGAACCTTGAAGAATCTCCCAATTTTTCTCGGATGGCTCCACCAGCCTTGGCCAAAACATGCAAGACACCTTCTTTGATTATCTCATTATCATCTTCAAGTAGATGTATCAAATCTTCCTCAATTCCACTAAGCAGCAATGGACAGAATCGTGCAAGAATCTGCAATGTTCATTGCAGAAAGATATGAGTTGAAGAAAGTTGCAGGAAAGCAAATTATCTAATTCCTAAACCCGGAGAACAGGCCAAATCAGAGATGGCACTTTTGTAGTAGAGTCATCTGATAATAGTAACGCTCCAAGTTTCTCCCAATCCATAAGCACTATAATGTTAGGCTGCTTCTTGAGGATGCAATAGTTTTGCAAGCAATATGATCATAGGTGCCTGTGAGGACACCACTGTTACCAACTGTAATGTTACCAAAGTAGCCTATAGGGTATCCCTATTGGTAATATTAAACAAGTTCAATCTCCAATGCATCAACCAAAAGCATTGTGTCTCACTCATCTCCTCTACAAGCAAACACGAAGGTAAGAAAAATGCTATTATAAAGAAGACAACAAATTACCACAAGTATATGTGTGCAAGACAGAATCAAATCGGTGCTTCCAGCAGATTTCTGTATGTCAGTCTCCTGAAGGATTTCACTCACATGCTCCTTGTTGAAAAGTACGTATGAGCACTTCAATGAAAGTATACCCAGAAAGTCATAGAGCCGATGTTTCTCACCAAGGATCTTAAGCAATTCATCCTGAGGAGAGTAACATCATAGAGAAACTGTCATGTTCTCAGATACACCTAGGCACTTCTGTGGCTCTACTCTATCACTAGACAAAACAAAGATGTAAGAATCCTATATTATATTCCAAACTACGTATTTTACTTACCCGAGAACTAGAAGCTTGAATAGAGTTACTGTTCGGATCAAGTAGAGCTGTTAAGATCCTCCAGACATTAGCATCTTTTAACTGATCAAGAATCTGAAAGTTCTCTTCTGTCTTTCCAGGATCAGTAAAACAACGAGACATGATGCGGAAGCAAAATACAACTTTTTTTTTAATCTCAGTGGCATCGCCATCCTGCATTTATTTACATTAAAGCCCTTTAATCAACTACTGCATTCACCTCTAGCCTTCAGGAATAAAGTGCAAAAGAGTTGCAAACCTGGTGCATCTGCCTTAAAGAAAGATACCTCCTCATCTCTTGTTGTAACCTGCAGCGCCATCCAAAACTCAATAAACATGTTTTTCAAGTTGTACTACGAAAGTGATGGATTAAAAGACACAAAAACAACATCCAGGAACACCTGACATCAAGATCAAACATTCATTACAAACCTTTGTTTCTGCTCCAGCAGCTTCTCAAGAGCTCTAACCTCAACTTTGTCAAAACTTGAGAAAACCTTAACCCATATTTTAACTTTGTCCTTGACTGAGAATTCACTAGGAAACAAGGATGAGCATAGAATGTGCTCAATGATGTCTGATCTGTAGATAAAGACAGAGGTCATTAATGTTTATACCAAGTGCTTGACAAATGAACCTGCTAAAGGAAACTGCTGTAGTTTCTGATGTTGCAACTTAAGATTCCAAAACCCCAATTTAAGGTGTGCTCGAAGTAACACGCTAGGAATATTGAGTCCCAACTTCAGTAACTACAGTATAGCTTGGGGCTTGTATTTCCACTAGAAGCTTCACTTTCTGAAAGCTTTAGACTCCAAGAAAACAACATAATAGTTTGTTTCTCAATTTTTCATCATTTAGCTAAAAAAATTCAACCTTCACTTATCAAAACCATGAGTTATCTTTCTGCATACAGCAAATTCAAGGCAAGTTACCTGAAATCTTTGTCATAAAAACATCTTAGAATCCTCCCAGGTATCCAATCATATTCGTCACCTTTAATTGAGCCACTGGTAGAATTTAAGCAATAGATTCTGTAAATATCAGCCAGCCTCTCCAGTGTGTATCTTTTAACAAGAAGCTGAATGCATACGACCAGATAATTATCAGAAGATGATGTAAGAATGCATGAAATGTTGCTACAGAGTCAACAAGAAGGTTAAAACTAGAAATGTCACATACAGATTTATCTCGAAGGCGCTCTGCTACCAGCTTAATCGTTTCAACCTTCATGGACGAAAGGGCATTACATGCCACATCACAAAGCGCGGAAACAACTTGTTTGCGCACATTTTCATCAAAATCCAACAGCCGGTCCCGGAGGGCAGCTAGAAGATGTTTCAATTAGATTAGCAACAGAATACATAAATATAAAGGAAGTAAATATTTCCAATATTCTTACAGATTATCTGAGGCGCTTCTTGTCTTAATGGATTTGACAGTAGACATCCCTTGACATGTTCAAGAACAGACATCCGGACCTCAACTACTCTATCAGTAAGTCTCTTCAAATATTCCAATAAAATTGGTTGAAATGCTTCAGAGATAGCAGATCCCGACAGAGCAAAAAGATCCCCAACTAAGTGCACGGCTTTTAATCGTACATCCAACTGATCTGTCTGTCACGTTCAAGCTTGTACATTAGATCTTCAGAAGTAAGAAAGGCAAGAAAATATCTTCTTGATAAACGAATCCAGGTAACATATCTTGAGATAAATGAATGTAGGTGACATATCTTGAGTTAGGTGATTACTTCAAAGACTGATATCTCAGATATTCTACTCAGAAACTAATGGCTAAATTCCATCAAACAACACCTGCTACCTCAACAGGCCAACCAGGCAATAAGGAGAACAACAAAGTCTAGTAAGCTAATAATCAAAAATTTGTCAAGACATTTCTAAAGCTAACGCTGAATTAACATAATTTTCATTACTTCAAAGAGAATAAGTAAGATGAACCAAATAACACAGAGACAGGAAGAAGAAATTAAGCACCAGTAGCTCTCCTGTGATGTAAGGGACAACTCCTAATAAGATCTGAGGAACACAACGGTAAATATCATAAATGACTTCATGGTAGTCAATCTCAGTTGTTGTTGGCCTGCTGTCTCCAGACATTGAAGATACAAGAAACTGCTTTATGCTGGGCTCCAATTTTCCTGCACACTGCTCTATCACCTTCATAGCAAGCCCCCTTCCAGCTACTCCAACATCCTGACAGAAAGTGAAACCCAGTCCATCAGGTTAAAGTACCCAAATAAAGGGAGAACTGGTGATGTCATCGCATTACACAAACACTTACTTTCTTTTGGCGACCAAGAACTGACAAAATAACATGTAAAAGGTCCTCTCGGATTTCCTCACTCTCTTCTATGAGGACAACCATAATAGTTTGCATTGATGTCAGAACACTATCCGGATGCTCGTCCCTGGATAAGTGATTTTTCCAAGACAGAAAACATTGAGTTAGGGGGTGTTGAAGCAACAAAAATTTACATATATACATAGTAGGTACTGATTTTGATATTACGAGATAAATTTCATCTTGTTACATATTATAACACCTTAGGAAAATCCCACGGACAAAACAATGAAGCGATGTTGGGTATATAAGGAAGGAAACTAGATTTAGACCCTCGTGAAACTTTTCAAAGACATGCAGACCTAAAAGCCCTAAGCGGATAATATCAGTAGTGGACTAGTGGGTTTTACATATGGACTATGGTATCTTAGCCACTCCGTGTGCAACCTTGGGCGATGATAAGGCAAAACTTAGTGCTCAACTAGGAATAGGGATATCCCACATCTTTGAAAAGACGGAGCAACCAGCGTCCTCGCTGAATCCATAAGGGGATGTATGTAACACCCTAAACATTCTTTGCTTTACCTTCTACAACTGTTTCAAATTAGACATACTATATCACTTTTGTTGAAGGGATAGGCTGAGAAACACTTAAAAATGGGGACAAAGTTAAAAAAAAAAAAAAAAGCCCTTCTCCCATTGCTCATTACCAAAAAAGCTGATGAATATGGCTTTCCCAAAAAGAGGCGGGAAGAAACTGAACAAACTTTTGTGCCACAATCCCCCCCCCCCGGGAGGGGGGGGGTGATTAGATAAAAAATATTGGACTTCACAAAATTGGTGATACATGGTTTACAAAGTTCATTCCAATGCAACTAATTTTGGAGATAAATTCATCTTTGATGGTGGATAATCTTTTTGATAAAATAAATAATCTTATTAATAATGAAAGGGGAACACCCTGTACACAAGCCGTATACCAAATTGGTGAGTGGTGTGGAGGAGAAGATCTGTTTATGATATAATTCAAGAAAGAGTCGTCTCATTTAATTTATCTCAACTATTTCGATTTCTGACCACCTTTTTTTTTATGAAGTATTTCGATTTCTGACCTTGTTCTCCGCCTTTCTTTTTCTCAGTTTCCTTATCATTTAGTTTTCTTTCTTTTATCTACTCTTTGTATAGCAGGGGCTGATATTTCTCCTTTTCCAATATCTGGGATGTCCAAAAGCAACAGAAAGAGTACTAGTGGTTGGCCCTAATAAGTCCTTTCAGCCTGATTTATCGTGTAAAAGTGTAGTTTCCATATCAACAAGACACATAGACAACTGCTAGAGTTTGAGCCAGCCAATTGAACGCAAAATGTAAAGCTAGAGTTGATGGAAGGAAAAGGGAAGACGTGTGAGGATACTCTGATGTTTGAGTTATTGCTTAGGAAAATTCACTAATAAATGTCATCAATAACATTTACGCGCCATCAAAAAAATTATTAAATGACATTTGCATCGTAAGGTGGCACCGGCTCTGTGGAGGGTGGTTCTCAACTATTTTGGAATAGAGTTGTGATGTCGGGTACAGCAAGAGAGGCGCTGCCAGCTGGGCATTTAAAATTAGGAAGAGAAAATCAATGGCATGGTAGGTCGGCCCTTTACCACTCATGTGGGCAGTATAGGAGGACTTAGGAGAGAAACTTTATCAAAACAATGGGAAGATAAAAGTAGGGGAGCAATTGAAGGATAGATAATTATTTTGTAATGTAGAGAATAGCCTCTCTGATCTAATATCTTTTGGCTCTCCCGTGACATCCCTATTTGTATATAAGATTGGTTGTCTTTTGTAGAATACCATATCGTAATGTATGCTCCTTACTTTTGGTATATCGCTTGAATACATGAGCTTTTCCCCACATTAATAAAAGTATTTACCTTATAAAAGACGATACTAATGCCTACAAAGACCAGAAACTAGTAACATCTTGTTTTAGACAGAAAAGCATTAAATCTATAAAAGCTGACCCAAATTCTTCATAAAGGAAAGAGAATGCAGCAGCATTACTAGGTGACAAGACTGCAAAAAGGATCAAGACTTTCTCATACAAGATAATGTTTACCTGACAACATTGAGAAAAGTCCGGAACATTTCGTTGATAAGATCATCACACTCGAGATCCAGCATTACAACACAGGATCTATATCTTGCTAGAGTTTCTAATATGACAACTCTTCTTCCAAAGGAAGGACTATTTATATCACCTAAGCCGCTGAAAGTGCCAACAATCAAATGGAAGATGTCCTGACTCAATCAAAGCATAAAACAGGTTTTTAGTTGCTCCTTGGAGTAATCAAAGGCACACAAATGTGAGACCAAGTCTCTTTACCATTATATATTATTACCTTCAGAATATCATCACTGTAAGGAGCTTCAGGTGCAGTAATTCTTGTTATCTCACAGATACTGGTGGCAACTAGAAGCTTTACATCCCTATCCTGATGCTTTAGGAGTTCCGGTTTAACTATAGCAGCTTGTAAGGGCTGCATGGCCTCCAACATAGCTTTTGGTGGTGACTGCTCCAACTCAGAAAGAAATGTTGTGCCTTGCTGCTTGTAACAAATTCAATCATACATTACAAGCTTGCAACAGATTCAACCAAAACATTACAGCAAAGACAAGGTCAAGTATTTAACTGAATCCAAGTGAGTCAAAACACAAACCTTAACACAGTCATGAGGTTACAAAGACAGATACAGAAATGGAGAAATGCCTCTTTAAAACACATTTGAAATAGACAAGCATGCAAATATCTCCTTTTAGAAGTATAGTAAAAAAACTCATATCCAGTTGTACAACAGAAGACAGGTTAAACCAAGTTAGTTCATATTAAAACTGTGCTGGATACATAGAGTCCTACAAAAAATGGCACTCAAGAGAGTACCAGTCAGAACGTTCCAAATATAGATACAGAGACGTACAATATCCAAAACCAAGATGCAGATCCAGATGGGTAATCTTTGTACCATAGCCATTACATCCATCCCTCTTCAAAGAGTTACAAGAATTTAGTGAGAGCTGCTTTGGTCAAACCAGATACTTCTCATTTCTCAAGCAAAAGAATCTTATTTCTATTTGTTGTTTGCACCAAAATAAAAAGATTTTATGAGACTAGCAGCATCACAATTTTCTTGAGCATGAAATTGCCAGAGGCAGCTAAATTTTTATTTATGATGTGGTGTAATTATCAAGATAACAGCATGGTCACTCATCCCTAGTCTTGTTTTTAACAAAACTTCAATGGAAAACTATCATAGATGGTGCTCTGAAATTTATCCAAATTGTCAATTGCGGAGTTTCTCCCAAAAAACAGCCATACATTCTAGCTTTTGCAGCCACTAAATGGACATTCATCAACGAGATGGTCAAAACGATGCAATGTCTGAAATGAACTAAGACGCCTTACTTGATGGGAGTTAACTCAAACTGCATTAAAGTGTGTCTATCCTAGTGGCACCATACCAGGATGATAAATAATTCCATCATCTGGAGAAACAAGCTATGTAGGGCCTTGTGTATGCATGCAGAAAGAAAGGGGACCGTGCAGCGTCTCAAAAGAGATCATCCGTTGACACAATAAATAGGAAAATAGACGCTGTTAACTAATTCTATTGAGCAATACAGAACGCGAAACATATAGTTATTCATCCAGCATAACACAGTGTATATAAAAGAACAAGTACTCCAGCATTTCGTATGTTTCTAAGAAAGTGAAGGAAGCCAAACAAACCCATTACAACTCTAACACTATTAAGGAAACTCTTATGCAACCTAAAGTCGAAAGCTTTAGAGTTGGGTTCTTCTCGTTCTTCGCTTTCTCAATCAAATTAATCAATAATATTTGTAAACAATCATACTGCAAATAAAACCGAAAAGAACCTCAATCCGAAACAAGTTGGGGTCTTTCTAATTAAGCTCAACTAATGTGCCCTTTTCAATGACTATGGCGTTCGGGCCAGCTTAAGCGCACTTCGACTAATTCCACCGGATACATGTCACCTCCCACCAGTAGGGTAACTCTACCCACCAAGGGTTGGATAGATGGGAAGAAAGACCTAGAAGGTGTTTGGGTGAGCTTAAAAGCTGGTCAACCCAGTTTTTAAGCGACTTGTAGCTGGTAGAAGTGTTTAGCTAGTTAAAAACTGCTTAAAAGCACTTAAAAAAGCTGAAAGCAATAAGCTGGGTAATCCTAACTTTTTGCTTTTGGCTTAAAATTTATTATAGTTTGACCAACTATTTTACCTTTTTATCTCTTATAAGTTTCTTCAATTCCATTAATATCCGCACTAACAAATGCCCTAAATTATCCTCCTTTTTTATTTTGTTCCTTTTAAGGATGTTTTAATCATTTTAACATTAAAAAGGCACTTTTTTACCCGACACCTCAATAGTTTTTTATCAGTTTCAGCACTTGTATTCCAAACACGTAACAGCTTGTTTAATAAAACAGGCTTCAACACTTGTTTTTTGTCTCCATTGTGCCCTATCTTTAGCTTAACACAAAAAGGAAACAACTAAAGTAGAAAAAAAACCCAAATTTCACAAATATCCAAAAGAAAAACGAAAAAGAACAAACCTTTATCCAATTTTAACCTAATTCTAGCATGAAACAAAGAATCATGAAAACGAACCCTAATTCAAATTACATAACAAGGAACACTGCATGAGCTACCACTTACAAAAATACCATCTTAAGGAAAAATTAAAACACATCATTCAATGTGAACAATTCATAAAACAAGAAAAAAGGGGTACCTTTAAGAGCTTAATAAGAGAGTCTTTAGTAGAAGGAGGATTATCAAGTTTGGATCCAAGGTCCTTTAGCTGAACTTGAAGCTTAGAAGAAGAAGAAGCCATGAATTGTGTATTTGATTTTTTAGGACATTTAAGAAGAAGGGGTTATTTGTTGTTTTTTTGGACAAAAGAGAGAGAGAGAAAGTGAAGTGAACTCAAAACTGAACACGAGCTCGCACTTTAGACTTTAGGAGCACCCTATTTATCCCCAGATTTACTTCTACTAAGAACTTTGTTTTGTGGTTTTTCTTTTCATGTCCTTCTATTTCTTTCTATTTTCATATGTTATCCACTAAACTTTCACATTTTTGCGGTTTCAAATTTGATGTCTCGCCATTTGTTTGATTTGATTTTTTTTTTTTTTGTTTAGTAGTTTGTGTAGAATTAGTAGATCCTTAAAATATCTTTAATATGAAATGTTTATTATTAGTACTGCTATTTGTCAAAACAGGTAGTTCGTGTTTTTATACGTGACTTATTTAACAATTTAATAGTTCACATATTTGGTAGCATTTTTTAAAAGTATTGGTATATATTGTAAGTTAGAAAACATATCTCTATGTATTGCAATTAAAGTTTCTAAAATGTTTTACAACTTATATATATATATAAAAGATGAATAAAAACTAAATTCTATGGTTCATGTTCACTCCACTCTCTTTGCCCCTCTCAGTGGAACCTCGTTGCCACCAACCAAGCTTCTTATTCTTCGACGACCGCCATTGACTCTTCCTTCTCTTATTCTCGTTTCCCTTTACCGATTTTAGAGCTAAAATTATCAAAACCAGATCTCCGGTGAACATGAAGAGTTGTTATTGTTAAAGAAGAACTCCATGAGAGAAGATCTCCGGATGAGCTGAAAAGGAACTCTAGATTTCCAATGACAAAGAAAAATCGTTATTTAGATCTGGTATCGCTCAATCTGGTGCTTTTCAAGTTCAAATATGGTGTCACTGCCACTAGACCCGAAACCAAGCATGGAGGAGGAAAAGAAGATGAAGAGTCGACATCGTCTTTTTTCATATCAAGTGCTACTCCGACTTACTGATCCGGTGTTGCTCCAATGTCCTTCGTCTTCTCACTTCAACATTGTATCTCTGATGTATCTCATGTGTAACCCAATAGTTTTTTTAATCAACATGTATCTACATTATATTTATTGTCTATCTTTGTTATATCTTATGTGTTTCTCTAATTTATCAATAAGTATATTCGTTGTTTTTTTGTATTAATATATATCTTCATTATATTTTAATATGAATCTTCTCCGACGTTCTTATTATTCTTATCACTTATTTTTTGTTGTATCTCTGTCGCATATCCACTGTATCTCATGTATATAACTCCACTTTTTTGTATCAACGTGTATCTACATTATGTCTATCATCTATTTCCACTACATAGTATGTGTATCACTACTGTATCAATTTGTATTTTCATTATATTTTTGTATCAACACGTATCTCCATTTTATTTCTGTATCGACATACATATCCACTATATCAATATGTATTTTTTTTTGTAACCCCTATATATAATTTCTTATCTTTTATATACTTTTTGTATCTTTGTGGACTTTTCGTCTTTGGGTATGTTTTTTGTATCTTGAATAATTTTGATATTTTTTTTTTTTTTGCAGTGCCCGGTGGTTGTGGGGTGACGACATGATTAGGTCGTGGTGGCTAGGTTTTGAGTGAAAAATAAAAAAAATAAAAAAAGAAAGATAAAACGATTAAAATCCCCAATTTTTTGGTATTTATTTGAGATTTGTCAAGACTATATAAAATAATATTGTTATGTTAAGAAAGTTCTGTGGTAGTGCTATTTTCATGAAAACAAGATTTGAGACTTGTATCGTTTATGTAATCAGCCCTAATAACGACCTATTTTGCTTAGTGCTTTGGTATACTTATAAATAAAAAAGGGTAAAAAAATGTCCACAACGTATTGCAACTAGATCATTTAACCCTCCCTCCACATATGCAAAATATAGCTACCAACATAATTAATTGAAAAATTATATCAAAGGAACACCTAGGGTTTCCAGGTCAAACTGTTAATCCGAGCGATAAAATTTTATTGGGTTATTGGCATTTGATTATTGGGTTGGCAGTTTTATAAAGGTTTGAATTTTTTAACGGGATATTGGTTCAGGATTCGGGTTTACCTATTTTCTTATGGGTATAACCCGATAATCCAATAAACTATTCGTAAATTATTACTTATATAATAATAATACTTCAATAGTTCCAATATCTTTAGAAAGTAAAAAACATACCAATCCAGCTTTTTTTTTTTTTTTTTTTTTTTTTTTTTTTTTTGCGTGTCGTGGCATGATGCTTCAATCTTTTATATGATAGAATTAAATTGTAGACTATACTACAATTACCTCAGGACCTATTATGTCAAACCACCAAGAAAGATAAACCGAAAGCAGAAGCGTACCTGAATCCATAGCAACCGGTGTAATTCTTGAATCCCGTGGTTTTGGTCTTCCAAACCATTACTTGGCGGCATTCCAATCTTTGTCTGACGATGGGATATCAGAAAAGAACCCTACGTCTGGTTTGGAGACCATAACCCTATCTATAGTTGCACATTATGTAATTCTAATTTAGCTCATCACTAAACTAAAATTACAACCGGGTATCTACACATAAGGACTCATACTTTATGAGGTGTCTAATTTGGCCCATCTAGCTTTAACCTTAGTAGATCACTTTAATTGGGCCAACTTTTAATGATAGCAGTCAACATACAATTATTATTGATACATATATATGTGTAAGTCCATAAATTCTTACAATCTCCCATTTGGACTACACATATATACACATAGCCTTATAATTGTATATCACCTTATGAGCTCCAAATATTTGCTATCATAAACTGAAGTACCTCTAAACAATCTCGTCCATCAATCACGTTAACATAGAACCAAGGCGGCTTTCGCTGCATTATATCGCAACTAGACCTTCCTTGATCACATATACCAACATAATCAAATGACATAGATCAAGTATGGATGCGTAGCGTGAAAATTACATATAATGTGATCTAGACATGCCTATTTCCAACTGGTCCAACAAAAAATTGTCAAAGTGGAAACTCAATCGAATACTTTATTTCTGCAGAATTTTCCTTAGAATATCCATAAACTGAAACTGTAAACTTGAAACCATAAACCAAAAACTGAAGTGTGTCTATATTCAAAGAACATTGAAAGGTTACAAACTCCTACTGAAACTGAATATCCTTAACCGACATGCCACCTCTATGAGCATTGTGCTCATGAAAAGCCTTCGGTGGTAGTCCCTAAGTATGTGGATCCACAATATGGAGTTTGTTACATTATGTTCTATAGACATTTGATCACTCTGAACTCTAACTTTAACAACCAGGAACTTTATGTCAATGTGCTTTGACTTTACCGAACTCCTGTTGTTATTGGAATATGAGACTGCTAACTTATTGTTAAAAAATAACTTTAGTGTCTTTCAACTTTATCCTTAATTCGTAGCCTAGTGACAAGATTCTACAGTCATATTCCATAACTTTGATGCCCTATAATGTGCTATAAACTTAACAGTCATGGTGAATTGAGCTATGAGTGTCTATATAACACTCATCCTGATATAACTCTTTCACCAAGTATACAAATATAGCCTGAGTATATTTTGCACTAGCTTGGCATCTAGTGAAGTCGGTATCTTAATACGATTACCTTTAACTTTTCCGACTTCCTATATGTGAGCTTAAAATATTTTGTTCTCCGTAATTACAACATAAACCTTTGGCTACTACTTAATTATTAATTTCAGCATTACTCATATATATGCCTAACATCCCAACAATGCACGCAATATTTGAATGCGTACAAACCTAAGTATGCATTAGACTTCTGTAACTAAAGCACAATAAATTTTTTGTATTTTTTTTAAAAAAATTTACGAAATCATTCTTAGAACACTGTCTGAGATTGAACCTTTCTCCTTTAGCAATAGGGGTATTGCTTGATTTACAATCTTGCATACCAAATCTTTAACACCTTTTCAATATAGGCTTTTTTGATAATCTAAAAGTACCTCGAGAGTAACCTCGATGTATCGGGATCCTTATTCAAAATTTGCATCACCAAGATATTTTATCTCAAATTTCTTCATCAAAAGTTCTTGGTCTAATGCAACAAGCCTATATCGTATGAACCAAGAAATATGTCATAGACATACAAAACCAGAGAAATATGCTTACTCCCACTGACCTTGTGGTATACAAAATAAACATCAATATTTATTTCGAAACCAAATGAGACGATAACTTAGTGAAATTTGTCATACCATTGATGAGACGCTTGTTTAAACCCATAGATAAATTTCCTTAATTTGCAAATCATTGACTTTGCATTATAAAATACAAAGTTTTCTAGTTGCACTTTTGTTCATCAAAATAACCATTGAGAACAACAATATTTATATCCATCTATGTAGCTTAATATCAAAATATCTGATTAATGCCATTATAGTCCTGAAGAAGTCTTTCAATGAAAACCGAAGAGAAAGTCTCTTCATAATTGATGCCTTCTTATTTCTAAGTGAAACCTTTAGCGATAACACGTGCCTTATATCTATCCACGCTGTCTTTCGAATCTCTTTTGGTTATAGATAGCCATTTTCAACCAATGAGCTTCGCACCTTCAGCCAACTGGACAAGGTCTCGCACATCATTGTCTGCTTCATCTCTTTATTCATGGTATCAATATACCTTTGAGAGTCATAACTTTTCATGGCTTGACGGAAGTTGACTGAATCATCTTCCATCATTCCAATGCTAACTTTATGTTCTTAGAGAAACACAATATAATTATCTGAAATTGCACTTCTCTTCCCTCTCTCTATATATATCTTTTTAATGACATTGGTTCTTGAGGTAGCAGAGTTTGTTCTCCGGGAATAAATTTTTGAACGTAAAGTTCGAAATGATATTGTCTTGATCCAGAGTTGCTTCTTGAACTATCTCAGGTATAGAAAACTGTTCCTGAGCACAGCAATATCAATCTGAGGAATATCAACATATTCTTTTTCTAAGACAATATCTTTTATTCTTTCTTCCCCCAAACTCAATATCCTCAAAGAACCGTACATTATTCGTATCATAATGGCCTTAGCCGTGGGATTCTAAAACTTGTAACTCCTGAACTTTTCAGAGTATCTAATAACAGAGCAACTGAAAGTTTCTTTGTCCAGTTTCATTTATTTTGGCCTAGAAGGCCTTGCCTCAACTGGACATCCCTAAATGTGCAAATACTTTAAACAAGATGAATGCTTATCCAAAACACATAAGGGATCTTTTCAGTTGCCTTTAGTCGGAACTCTGTTAAGTAATAAGTTGCAGTTTTTTCTTACGAATTAAACAAAGAAAGCCATATCTTGAAAATTTGTCTATGAACCTTACGAGATATAGATGGCAATTCATAGAAACCGTAGAGAATTGTCCACAAATATCAGTCTGTATGAGTTATAAGGCATCCAATTTTATGGGCTAAAATATCTCTTAACGTTTGTTTGTTTACTTTTATGCGATTTACACATATATTAGATTCTAGATAAAACTTCACAGGATCGAGAATGTCATTGGACACAAATCTCTTATTCTCCTTTTGGAAAATAGGACCTAATATGTTGTGTCATAACGAAGCAAAATTTCACCAGTTATAGTAAACATGCAAAGATTCTTTAAATGAATTGATTATATTAAGAAAATTTAGATTATTGTAACCTCATAAAGAACCCGAACCAACCAATTTTGAATTATGAGAGAGAATATTTTTCATATCAAATGAACTAACCGAACTTTTCCAACCTCGAAATGAAAATCAAATTCCGTCTAAAGAAACGGAACAACATAACTCCCACTCAAATTCAAATATAAACTAGTTCTTAACAATAATCTAAGAGTTTCAGTAGCTCCAACCTTAACCGAGTTGTCGTCACCATTATAGATGTATCTTTCAACATCATTGGGCTTTTGACAATTCAATCATCCATGCATAGAAACACTTGTGTGAGGTGTTATACTAGAATCTATTCACCATGTGTGTCTTGGTACGAAAGCCAGATTAACGCCATAACAAACAAAGTTCAGAAGAATATCATTATGACTGTAGCCCCACATAAGAAACATCTATCTTAGTTAATTCTTTATATTATTGTTTCTTTCGTGGTACCGTAACCGCAACTTCCTTATTAGACATAGTGCCCTACATATTTCTGGAATGACTTACTTCATGATTATCATAGATACGTGATTCAATCTCTCCCACCATTCCATCTCCCTCCTTTTGTAAGAGGTACTCTTATCCGTAAGAGGTGGTAGATAATCTATCTTCAACACAATGTCAAGATTCATTATTCTATGAACTATTAAGGTTCTCTTGACATGATTTTGAAGTTAGTTCCATTTAACTTAAGAATTGAGTTGATGTTGGCAGTAATTCTTGCATGAGTAATTTAGCTTAATCAGAGAACAACCCAACAGCAAAACAAGCTCACATAAGACTTAAATGGTACTGAAAATAAATTTGAATAAAGGCAAATCCCATCTCAAGATACCAGACACTCTATTAATATATCATCTTTGGACCAAACATTAACTTGTAAGTGATATCTTGACGTAGTAATCAAACACTGATAATAAATAACATGTCGAATAGTAAATCTTCCTTTGGGCCAATTTATTATTCACATGTAAAACTAAATAATCATCACGTGTTTACTACCACAAAGATGTACATGAAATTCTGTTAAATATTGACCTTCCTTTGGGCCGATCAATATTTACATAGGTTACACGTACACAACCTTTTATATTTTAAGATAATTAAATCTTCACAAGAGAGGTCACTTTGGCAACATCGAGCTTCAATTTATTCATCTCAAAATATATACAACCATACCAATATCCAAATTTAAATTCACCAAATTGGAATATATAAATTCTCAAGCCAATTCTAAATAGTGGGCTATAAAACTGGATTATCATATGTGTAAAGGACTGCCAGTATCTTAATCCTTTAATTGGCTAATAAAGTCAAAATATCAATTTTCACAAAACAAACTATCTAAAGAATTGTCCTTTCTGGCAAGAGGTGAAAACTTTTATTCCTCGAGGAAACTTTTCTGGCAGTACATCTAAGAGGTAAAAACCTCATCCATATGCCACCTTGTGGTGACCACTAATTCGTATACCATATTCACGCCACATCCAAAAACTTTTGTCCTTCAATCATCCATTTTTTTTTTAAGACTTAAAACCAAAACTTAAAGGAAAAATGTAATGAACTTGAAGGATTTGGTGGAAAATCTAAAACATATCCTTATGCTGTTTCGGCGTGACAACAAGATATGGCACTTTTAGTGCCCCTTTCTGGAGGATAAGAATCCTCGAAGCCAAATCGTAACACGCAGCAACTATGGCGTTATTTATTTATTTATTAAATTATTAACCTTAAAAAAATATATAAACTAAAAGAGAGGTCCTATGACAGTAAATGGTTGAGGTCAAACCCCACCAACACAGTAAATCCAAACATACCATAGTTACAAAAATCAATTCTCAAGAAAAAATATAAGCTAAAGTCAAACCTTAAAGTGGCGTACCACAACCTTCTAGCAGCATATTTACACCGCAGAGTGGCACCTTATTCAACGACTCCTTTTCTTTATAACCAGGAAGGAGGAGTACTTTATCCTGGTACTGAAATTCTTATGCCGTAAAAGTTGTCGCTCTAAATCATTATTTCTGTTTAACCAAATTCTGAAAACTGAATAGTACTTTGATCATACTTTTGATAATTAATCTCAATGATTTAACATAATGCAGGCTCTGATACCACTTGATAGAATTAAATTGTAGATTATACTACAATTACCTCAGGACCTATTATGTCAAACCACCAAGAAAGATAAACCGAAAGCGGAAGCGTACCTGAATCCATAGCAACCGGTGTAATTCTTGAATCCCGTGGTTTTGGTCTTCCAAACCATTACGTGGGGGCATTCCAATCTTTGTCTGAGGATGGGATATCAGAAAAGAATCCTACGTCTGGTTTGGGGACCATAACCTTATCTATAGTTGAACACTTTATGTAATTCTAATTTAGCTTATCACTAAACTAAAATTACAACCGGGTATCTGCACATAAGGACCCATACTTTATGAGGTGTCTAATTTGGCCCATCTAGCTTTAACCTTAGTAGATCACTTTAATTGGGCCAACTTTTAATGATAGCAGTCAACATACAATTATTATTGATACATATGTATGTGTAAGTCCATAAATTCTTACATTATACTGTTAAAAGCACAAAAGGGATGCAATATTTTTTCCTGAAACATTTGCTTTCCTTGAGCATAATATCTAGTGACTCATTTTTTACCTACTAATAAAACATCGCTTAGGATTAGTGTATCCTCTTTGAACTTCCCTTTTCTCAAAGGCATGGGTATTGATTAACTTGCAATAAGTACTGATGATGCTAAATTGGACTTGGTTAGTTATAAAATTTGATTTATTTTTTCAAAAAAAAAAAAAGAAGCTAATTAACTGGTGACCCGATAACGGACATGCTAAGACACAATAATCGATAATGATTAGCTTCATGGTTCGTTCATTGATTTAGCATTCTCCAAACCCGAAAGAATACTCAATTAATTATAACTTAAACAAACATAATGACATACAAAATATTACAATTACAATAGCCATATCAATCTTTGGCTCGAATGCTAAACAAGGCCAATTCTTGCTGCCAGTTACAATAGTCATACTAATCCTTAGTACATTTAACTTCATGATTTCCTTCAACTACATTATCCTAGAAACTATAAACTTCATAAAAAGTACCCAAGATAGTAAGAGAAACATCTTCATTCTTCGAAATTTCTCTTGTAGCTTAGTTATATTCAACAAATCGATAGAATTAACATCCTCCATTACTTCAACGTTTGATTTCAAAAAAATCATTTCTTAGTTCATCTAAAACACCTTTTAGTTTATTTATCACATTTGAAGCTTGGCAAAGAAATTTATCACGCCACTCTCAGTATCCAAAAGAAGAAACCTATAAAAGACCCAAGCAAATTCAATATAAACTCACAAATCAAAACATGGGGACATAATGAATAACAACAAAAGTAAGTCAATATTCACAATTAACCCGCACCTATATCTATGCTGAAATCAGTCTCAAGAAGAAGTAAAACAATGTGACATGTTCTTTTATGGAGGAAGTATTAGATTTTATCTTTTTTTATTTTAATTGAGGCAAACTCCCTATAAATTGGAAGTAGGGGAAAACCCCAAAATCAGCTTAGAGAATGATGGAATGGATTGAGAATTGGGATAAACTAAAAGCCCTATATGTGAAGAAAAGTAGCAGTAGACTCATGGTTGCATTAAATGTAATGCAATGATGATTTTTTTTTTCAAATTTCTGTAAAAATCCCTCTCGCCTACCCCCCAATACTTCTTTTCACCTTTTATCCATTGATGTGTTGACATTTTATGCTAAATTGGTGATCATTCTAGACTAATTTTGTGTTTTTTAGCTCTAATATTGGCGCAAATTTTACGTAAACTTCCGTGTTTCAGGAATTTGTTGATAGTCATTGTTACAAATCCGAAATAAAAGAAGAAGAAAGAGCAAAATACAAGAAAAATTGGCTACAAGTTGAAGACATGGAAACAAAGCAGCAGCAGGACTGGATCGGCTCCCTGCCGAATAAACAGCTGAATGGATGAAGCCACCTGCCGGAGAGGATGAGGGTTCAAGAGTTCAAGACAAGCCACCGAAGTGAAAGGGAGGACCGCCGAACCATGGGCTGAAATTTATCGGTGGTTCCACAGAGTCATTGGTTGCCCGTCGGTACTCACAGTGGGCTCTGAAGATTGGCGATGAAGCTGTGCAATTCTGTCGTTTGATGAGTGACCCGCCGAACCTAAAAGGCGAAAGACAGGACGAAAGTCAGAAACTCAGCATCAGGCGACCGCCGAATGTAATCGATGGATTGCCAATTGTTCGGCCGAAGATAGAAAATAGTCTGAAATGGCATTTTTGTAATTAGAATTTTGGCCTTCAAACCCATGCCTAAAAATAGTTCATTATGCCTCCAAGAAAAAGTATCTAAGAATACCTTTAGGATATCTTACTTTTTATTTTTGAATATTATTGTAAGGCAAGCAAGGGTCTTAACAACAACTTTTGTAAGGATTTCCATCTTTTATCTATTCCATTTCATGATTCTATCTATTTCATTCTTTACTATGATTGTGTTGAGCCCTGGTATGAGTAGCTAACGTCATACTAAGGGTTTATCCATAATTGCTTAATTATTTTAACTTTAAAACAGTTGCTTTAATCTTACAAAATCAATGGGTTAATGTTAATCTAGTTTTTATTGCACTTTTAATGAAAAGGATTTAAGGTATGACAATACTTGGACCAAACCCCACTTTGCTTTCATCATCCTAACGGAGTTGAAGGTGTGGGTTGATAAAAACTAGCGAACATTTGGGTTATATTGGCTCACGAGCCTACCCCATCTAAAGGTTAGGTCATTCCCACTCGGGCCTTTGAACTAGGATTTTATGCGCTTTGTTATTGACCCTAACGGGCTTAATTCTGTAGATCCTCTCCATACCTAACGGTTTTTTATGATTAAATATATGGTCCGATCATTAATTACTACCCATATAATTTGTGTTGTTAAAAGAAGTGCTAGGTTAATAGAGTCTTGTTTGAATGGGTAAACCCTAGTTTTCTCTCCTTGCATTGTAAATACTTTAAGTATGATATTGTTACATGTTAGTAATTTGCTTAGTTGTTAGTCTTAATTTTAGTTGTAAATAATTTTAACATTTTATTTAGGAATACTCGAACATCTCTTAGAACATCTCAATGTTACGCATTGAGGTGTAGGTTGAGCGTGGATCATCCACCTATTCATTGAATCTTTTTTTATTAAGTCGAGCATTTCAAAAAGCGGTAGATATTTTGTTCATTTTATTGGAGCCGCATTTGTACTTGAACAAAGAAGTAACTTTTATTACTTGTATATTTAATAAAGGAAAGTATAAAAAATATTATAATATGTAATGGATAGTACTATATAAAAGTTGGAATGGGCTCCGCTCCATTAGAGTTAGCATCAGTAAGTCACAGTATAGCCCTAGATGACTGACACGTGATACTATTTGTTTCAAAGAGTGGGATTAGCTTTTAGCTTGTTCTCTATTTTTTATGAAACTTTTAAAGATAATAGCTGAAGAAATAATGGAACTAGAATCTGGTAGTTAATTGTGTGTATTGAGAAAGATCACCCGCCTATTTTACTCTTTTAATGCTTATGTACATTTATCACTTACCAAAGTCACATTATTAAGTACTCCTACTTACATATTCAGTTATTCCTTTCAAGAAGGCACAATTCATTAAAGTCTGCCTTTAATAAAGCCAAAATGTGTCCATTTTATTTATAGATATATTACCAATTGTGTGATAAATCTTATATATATATTTTACTAATTATTTAATGAATCGTATGTTTTACATTTCAATTTTACATTTAGAAATTATTTAATTGAAATATTACAAAATTTCTGCCATTTACAGAATGATAAAAATGCCTTCCTAGGTTTTTTTTTTTTTTTTTTTTTTTTTTTTTGCATTATTTAATTTTACAAATTGTCTAAAAAAAATTTACCTTTAAAATTTTCATGTGTTTAATTAAGGTAGAAACCAGTGTTGCTAACCAAGGTACAAAATCTCAAATATAATTTAACAAAAAATAGAAAACAAGCTAAAAGCTAATCCCACCCTTTGAAACAAATACTGTCACACATCTATGTCTAGGGCTATATTGTGATTTACTGACGCTAACTATAATGGAGCAGAGCCCATTACATAAAAGTTAAGTACAACATAAGTTCACATGCTATATTAAAATTTGGATGTACTGCATGAAGTTAGGTTTTTATATTGATGCTTACATTTGGTTCAAATTAGACAAATACACCATGCTAAATCAAGTTCTTATTTCTTGGAGAAAAAAGAAAAATATCATACAAGTACACACAAAACGACAAGGAATGAGTGGAGAGTGGCAAGTGAACAATTCACCAGTTTGTTTCTCAACAGAAAAAGTCAATGGATAATAATCGTAATTTTTCTTTGTTACACCATGGGTATTTCCTCCCCTATAAATATATATTTCTTTACCGATAACAAGGCCCCTTGGGTCGATTTATATGCTGCTTTTCTTGTTGGCACTTTTTCTATTGTTGTGTATATCAAGAAGAATGGGTATTTGCTGTAAGGCTTCTCACAAGAAACTTATTTCTTTATCTAAGGCAATACTGTGTAATATAGTCGCGCAAGCTATTAGAGTTGTTGTTGTTGGTTTGTTATCTAAACGAAGGCCATATTAACCTTCTTATCTATATGCTGCTTTGCTGTCTGCGTATTCTTGTGCTTTTTGTTGGATTGTTCATGTACGATCTGTAACGTCGGATGTTAAAATTATGCATACTTTATTTGGACTTACACTGGATAAACCTTTAGAGAGTTTGGACTTGGGTCCGGTGTGGAAGTGACGCTTGATTCTCAAGTCATCCCTAGAAAAGAAAACTTCAAATATCTTTACTCAATCATATAAGGTAATGGTGAAATTGAAGATGATGTCACACATCATATAGGGATAGGATGGATGAAATGTCCTCTACTATAAGAGAGTGCTACCTAGAATAAAAGGTAAATTTTACAAAGTGGTCGTTAGACCAGCTCTGTTGTATGGGGGCAAAGTGTTTGCCTATTAAGAAAACACATATCCAGAAGATGAGTGTGACAGAGATGAAAATGCTTACGTGGATGTGTATGTATATTAGAATGGATAGGTTTCGAAATGAGGTCATACATGACAAGGTGAGAGTGGCATCGATTGTGGATAAATGTGAGAGGTGAGGCTGCATTCGTTTGATCATGTGAAAGGAGAAGTACAAATTCTTCAATGAGGAGTTACGGGAGGAGGGGGGAGGGGTTAGTAGTGTTGGGTCTATGGAGAGGTAGAGGTAAACCGAAGAAGAATTGAGCCAAGGTGATTAGACATGACATGACATGACTCACCTCCAAATCATCGATGACATGGCAACAGATAGGAAGGCGTGGAAGTCGAGGACTAGGGTATAAAGTTAGATAAAGCCGAATGATTTTTGTCATAATAGCGGTAGTAGTATGCCTGTATAGAATATTTCTTAGTGCTCGTCTTTGTATCTATTATTTTGTTTTATTTACCTTGGGCTCTTTAGTTTTTATTATCCACTTTCATCTTATTTTCATTAAATAAATTTTTTAAAATATTTTTCTTAGTCGAGGGTCTATCAGAAACAACCTCTCCATTTTAGTGGGGGTAAGGTCTGCGTACATCTCACCCTCCCCAAATCTTACTTGTGAGAAAAAATTGTTTATGTTGCTGCTATAGTTGAAGTATTAGATTTTAGAGCCCTAATTTAAAAGAAACAAAAAGAGAATTATTGGGAGAGAAGGCTGGGGAAGAAGGGCTAGCAGATAGGAGATGAAAGGAGGGAGTCATGTGTTTTTAAAAAGGATAGTCATGTAGATTTGGAGTATCTGTCGGATATCAATATCATTTGAGTGATGTAATTATTTGGAAATTTAAAATCCACATGGACCACCAATATTGTGCCAATTAGACATATATGAGTCTCACGAGTCCAACATGGCTTGGCCGTGAGTTTGTGGGATATGGGGAAAAAAATAGCGAGGGCATGTCGAGACCAAAAGGTAAATAGAGTGTATATTTATCCAATTTCTAATAGTTTAGAGGCATATTTGACCATTTTTCAGAAATATTTTGTAAACATATCGTGTAAATTTTGGTTCCTTAAAACATAGTAGATTGAGGGTGTATTTTCCCAATTTCTAATTGTATGTTCATCTAATTCTCTTGAAAAGTATAATTGTACATTCGACTATATTTTATGTATTTTCTTACTATTTCTACAATATTGGGCCCGTACTGACAAAATTAATTCATATCTAGTTGTATTAAAAGGACCCAAGAATAACTTGGAACCATAATTGGTAATTTTAACAAGTCTAAGTGCATCTAATAACTTTGTAATCCGGTGGCTTTATACATCACAAAAAAAAGGATGACTGTTAACTTTTTCCTTTGCTGAATTGGTGTTCATGGTTTTGGGTTGTAGGTTCTAGATAGTTTTACAGTATGATTTGTGGCACAAACTTGTTACTACTATATAGAAGTGTCTTAATGGTCGACAAGGGGCATAACATTAATTTTACGTCATACATGATTTTTTGGTTTACTTCCTATTGCATCTCAGTTCACTCTTTACATGTCATTTTTTCTCTATTCCAGAATCCACCTCTACCATTTTTATGTCTGTTTCCTTAAGTGCCACAGCCATGGCTACAGAGCTTTCTCATGGTATTCAGTGATATCTCTTGTATACATTATCTTCTCCAGTCTTTCTAGTTTTGCTCTATGCTTTCTCTATTTAATACATTCAATTTGTGGATCTCTATTTTGTCTTTACGAGTTTTATCAACTTTCTCTTGTTATGTTGTTGTTTAGGGAAAATAGTGAAGACCAAAATATAGATTTATGCTCAAATAGAATTAGAATAACAAAATGTCTGTGGTTCACTGTATGACATCTCCCACATATACTTCTGAATATTTTCCTTATTCACAACACTTGGCAGACATAATCAAATACTTATACTTGTAAATTTCATTAATGCTAAAATTATAGAATTTTATCATCAAATCTCTTGCCTAAATACCTTAAAATTCTAGAATTTGATTCTAAATCAAGAAGTAATATTAGGGAATATTTGGCTAGCATTCTTCTATGAGAATTTTCATATTTTATTTTCTAGATGAGACAAGTTGGCACTACGTTGTCTTTTATGACTTTCTTACTTTTTCTCTCAAGTTTTTAACTTCTCATTTTCTGTTTTTTTCTTTCTCTTTTACAGCTGGCAATTACCAACTCTCTCAAGTTCTATACACTCCCTTACAGATATATTTCAAACAAACTTCAATTCCAGCAAACTAAACACAACCAAATCAAGTAAGAAGCTAGTACATAAGCAAGTCAAAACGTGTTCACACTTTATCCACTCATGCACAATACGTATTTTAGACACTAACTGAAATAAACATGTTTTGTAAGAAATCAAACATGAACTAGCTATAAGCAAAATCGATGTTTAGGAGCTTCACGACCATACTTAACAAATGCAAATTTCACCCAATGAACTAATGAGACCATAAAGAGAGAAGTCGTATCAGTTCTCATGCCAAGCATTGGCCAAAATGATAATTTAAACAACAAACTTCTCTATGTTCATATGATCTTTTTGCAGCCACAAACTCACCATTTAAAGGAAACGAAATAAAATCGGATTAAGTACTTAAACCTGCTAATACATAGCCATAAGACTCACATAACATTTGACGAAACACATGCTTACTGTGAATGAACTATACACGGCTGCTACATGCTAAAACAATAAATCTTAATGACTGAGCAATCTTTATGCAAGCAAAGATTAAAGGAATGAGGTGCTCATTATGCAAGCAAAGATTAAAGAAATGAGGAAAAAGAAACAGAAACGTAGGTTTCGACACTAACTCGCCATTGCCAATAACCAAAGCAGAACCTTCACCTCAAGAAATGCATCACCATTGCCTCGCTTCACTACTTATATACCAATACTATCAATTGGGATTGCCACTAATGATCTAACAACCAATGAATGGACACACATACATACGTCATCCAAAGATCGTTCTAACATGATATAGCGGCACCGCCATGTTGCTCCTCCAATCCCAACTTAATTCCCAAGTCGCCACCTCTTCTTGTTCTAATTCAAACGATCTCATTTGGGGTTGCTTCGAATAGGACAAGATAAGAATGAAAGATAAGGGAAGATGTAAACAGATGCAATAAAAAGAAAGAGCTGAATCAGATAAAGAAAAAGTTACCAGCCCCTTTCAAGTTCAGATCTAGTCCAATTCGTAGTGTTATTGAGAAAAATAATAGTAGAAATGAAAAGGGGGTATCAAAAGCTTTTCAAAAATGTATTTTTTATATTTTCTAGTGTAACGACCTCAAATAGTCATTTCGGGAATCGGGACCTCAATTTGCGTGTCGATAATCCCAAAAGCTCCGTAAGGTCTATTATGACATGCCTGAAATTTTTTAGCTAAAACGAATTTTGTTAGATAGGTATCGGAGAAAGACATCCGTTTCGGATATTCGTTAACGCTAAAAGAGGTTTCGGAGCTTGATTTGAGCAAATGAGCTCTGATGTGAAATCTGAAAGTTGCGTTAGGTTTGTATGGTAATTTATGACATGTAGCAACCTTCAGAAGTGAAAACGGACCTCGTTTGATAGGACTTTTGATAAAGTCTCCGTTGCGGAAGTTTAAAAAGGTTAAAAGAGGTTTCGAGCTCGATTTGAGTAAACGAACTCCGATGAGAGATCTAAGGATTCCGTTAGGTTTGTATCGTCATTTGTGACTTCTAGCAACTTTCGAATTTGGATTCCGGGGTCGTTTGATTAAAATTCGCTATTTTGGCGAAAGTCGAAATTTGATCCTTTCCCGTGGGATCCACTTTTTGAGTTCTAGAGATCCGAATTCAGTTTCGTCTTGACGAGCATGTCACAGAAGTCTTGTATGACTTGTATACAAAATTTGGGGTCATTCCGAGCTTCGTAGGGTCCCGTTTGGACCCAAAAACAGTGGCTGACCTGGTGCAAAGCCAAAAAAGCTGTTGAATTATGTTTTTTACTGTTCAGCCGGAAAGAAGTCGATTTTTCAGATCAATCCATAAGGAATTGGAAAAAAGTCAACCATGAAAGTTGTAGCTCTTTGAGTTTTGGTTCTAATGCCACCAACCTCGTATCATTTGGACATTGCTATGAAAAGTTATGGGTATTTTACTGAAAGCTATCCAGTGAGGTACAATTTGGACAGCATGTGGTACAACTCTTTAAAGCTGCGGGCTGCTATATATACTAGGGCGGGCATTCATTTTTATTTTCATGTTTTGAGCTTCTAAAATTGATTCCAAGAGGAATTTGAAGTACCAAAATCATTCCTAAACACAAGGTAACTATTCTTACCCATTTTTAACGCTTTAATCCGAGGATCAAAGTGACGATCCTTGGAAAGAGGGTTTGAACCCTAGATTTGTGAAATGGGAAAAATGACCGATTTGGACTCGGGTATGTACAATAATGGTACTTTTGGACTCGTGGGAGTATGGGGTGTCCGGAAACATAAATTTTACGGGTTTTTGGGTACGTCCGACCCGGGGGGTATTTTGGTAAATTGCCTCTTAAATTGCGTAAGGGCTTAGAATCCTTTCCTCACATGCTTACGAGTGCGACACTATTTTTTTGGCTCAGAGAGGAGTCTTACAGAGGCACATCGTTTGGGAAAGGAGGTCGTTCCTTAGCCACTTGAGCCGATTTTGAGGTAAGTGAGACTTGACCTCTATTTTGCTTGCGGATAAGATTTGATCTTGCTAAGTAAGATGTGGAGTACTTAATTGACTAGCATTGTCTAGTAGATAGTATTATGTACTACTCGTTATATTTATACAAAAAGGAGAAAGCACAAACGTGACTTGTGTATAGTCGAAGTTGTGTGCCGGTGTATTATTGATATGCTCTAGGGACAGAGGCCGGTGGTGCGTTATGACCTAGAAGCGAAATTCCATCTAGGGACAGAGGCCGGTGGTGCGTTATGACCTAGATGTGGAGACTTATAGGGACAGAGGCTTGTGGTGCGTTATGACCTATAAGTAAAGTTGTTTATAGGGACAGAGGCCTGTGGTGCGTTATGACCTATAAACAAAGCTGCACAGGGTGTGTGCTTATGCTATGTGCTAGGTATATCATTAGCTATGTGGTATGCGAGATATATCATCGCCATGCTGTGTGTTAATTATATTATTGCTTATGCCATAGTATCAATATAATATTGTATATGCTGCCTATATTATGTATCTTTATATTATTGACCATGTTATGTATTCGCGTATTATTG
Source organism: Petunia axillaris subsp. axillaris (assembly GCA_029990575.1). NCBI lineage: Eukaryota > Viridiplantae > Streptophyta > Magnoliopsida > Solanales > Solanaceae > Petunia > Petunia axillaris. The sequence continues at coordinate 130,402 of JARKNS010000001.1, read as the reverse complement.
ATTGTATTGTTGTATAATTATATTATCGTATGTAATGTTTATGGGTTACTGTAAAGGTGTGGATTGTACTTCCGTTATCTGCTTATGCATTATCAAAGACTTGTCCCGAAAGGGTAATTTAGCGGGCCTGTCGATGATCTTACTGGGCTTTGGCTCATAACTTACTGTTTAAATGTGCAGATCTTCTACTAGTCAGACAACTGGACTTATTTGATTCGTTCGAGGCTGTGACTATTTTTGCTTGAGTTGAGCCAACCGCATGGTTCGTGGTGGCATACCGTCTGATCCACCTTAGTGTTTAGACGCTTCCTACATCTTGTATTTTATATATATATATATATATATATATATATATATATATATATATATATATATATATATATATATATATATATATATATATATATATATATATATATATATATATATATTTCAAAAAAAAAAAAAAACCGATTCTTTCTAGGTCTAGTGCCGAAGCAGAGTACAAGGCACTCGCTCTTACTACCTCTGAACTCTTATTGCCCGCCGCTCATGCCCTTTTTGATCTGATTCGATAGGGCTCTGGATGAGGCCCTTACTTAAAAGGGCTTCAGCCCCAACTGATCTACCATCTCCGTGGACGCTATCTTATCCAAACTCGCCCAGTCGTGATAAGGCTTCAACAGCCTCTGCTTCACATAGTTACCTATGATGAACAGTCGTAGCTTACCCGCCCCGGCAGGTGTGGCGGCGACTCCGCTACAGAACACTTCGCCAAACACTAGCAACGGCAACTACAGGAGTTCCTACTCGTACTCATACTAAAGCACCCGATACGATCAGATCTTTAGGGGTTTCTTTCACACTGACATACTGCTTGTGATTGCAGCCATTCCCCGAAAAGGGGGAGGGTGGCGCTAGATGTCTATCGTTTTTTCAAATTACTGGTACTGGCTTAGAGTGAGAACCCATTCCATAGCTTTACTTACCAGTTATCTGTCGATTGCCTTCTCTCCCATTACCTTAAAGTTCAATCAGAAGCCTAGAAGAAAGACTGTACCTACCAATCCTATATATATATATATATATATCGGATGTCAGAATTCGTAGATGCTCTATTGACACTTTATTTTGGGTGGATGTCTACACCTACATTTTATTGAAATATTTCTATCTAAATTATCATTATGAGTCATTTTAATTATTCGTGGTTCGCCTAAGAATGTAACACTTAGGTGCCATCATGGCCCCGAAAATTGGGTCGTGACAAATTGGTATCAGATCCCTAGGTTGTAAGTCGAGTCTTAGGGAGTAAATGGAGCAGTGTCCGAGCAGAGTCTTGTTTATGGGTATGTTGTCGACCATACTTATAAGCGAGAGGCTGCAAAGGCATTTTAGGAAGAGTTGTTTCCCTTCATTTCATCTCTTCTCGTGCTATGATGCTTACATAGGTGCTAATCTTTTAATGTGATTTTGACAGATGGTGAGAACGCGATCGTCCTCTGCTTCGGGAGCTGGTGACGCACTGACTGAGTCAGTCCGTGGGAGAGCTGTGTGTAGCACACGGACTGGTGCGCGGGCACCTACTCAGCCGAGAGCGGCTACTGCCAGAGCTTCTGTGGGCAGACCTCCTGCTGCCAGACAGACTAGTACAGTGTCACCGGTGTCTTCTGAGATACCCGTCGCACATGTCCCATCGACTATGCCTTCTCTTGTGCCGGGCACAACGGTATCTATTCCTGCAGATGTTCTATTGCGGATGATGGGCATGCTTGGATCTCAGGCCTCGCCTATGGGCGATATGCCAGTACCTTCTGCGGTACCCCAGCCAGCTACTCCAACTATGAGTACGCCGACTCCTGAGGCTACTCCGGTGATTCCTCAGTCTACTCCAGTTATTAGCCCTATTGCTTAGCCTTCCACTTTGGCTCCTCAGTCGAGTATTCAGTTGGGTCATTCTATTCCTGCTCTTTCTATGAGTGACGAGGAGGTAGCTCGGAGGATTGAGTCCTTCATGAAGCTCAAGCCTCCCGAGTTCGATGGTACACCAGCTACTTGTTCTGCTCAGAGATATATTCAGAAGTGTGAGAAGATATTTTCGGTGCTAGGTACTAGAGACACCCTTGGGGTGCGATGTGCTTCTTTCCGATTGTCCGGTGATGCCGAGACGTGGTGGGTTTCTGTGATGAGACAAAGGTCCAGTGATCTTCCTCCTTTGTCTTGGGCCAAGTTCGTTGCCATGTTTATGAGTAGATTTGTGCCTCAGAGCCACCATGATGCCCAGAGGCGCGAGTTTGAGAGGTTGAGGCAAGGAGACATGTCTGTGTCTGCTTATGATACCAGATTCTTAGAGTTATACCAGTTTGCGCCTGCTATGGTTGGGCTGGAGAGGGACAAGGTCCTTATATTTGTTGAGGGTCTTCATCTTCGTCTTCAGATAGTTGTTGCCCCTAATATGGGCAACAAGTCTTATTATGAGGTGGTTGATATTGTGAGGCGTATGGAGGATATTCATGCCAGGGCAGATGCAGAGAGAGCGAGCAAGAGGTCACGATATTCTGGTATTTCTAGTGGTCCTTCGCATGGAGGCCAGGGTTCCCGTGGTCATACTCAGCCTAGACTTCCTCAGACCGTTGCTTTATCATCTCAGGGTACTTCGTCGGGTGTTCAGAGGCCTCAACCGTCTCAGAGTCGTGGGGATTCATCTCAGTCTGTTCCACCTTTTTGTGGGAGATGCTGTCAGAGGCACTATGGGAGGTGCAGGCCCGGAGGTGGACGCGGAGGAGGCGGTAGTAAGTCTTGTTACTAGTGTGGGGATCCCAGGCACTTTGTTAGGAATTGCCCCTATGTTACTTCATCTAGACCTACCTCCGCGGGACATCAGAGTTCTGCTGCTATGGTTCGGTCTTCTCCTCAAGCAGCTAGGCCTGTCACTCAGGTTCCTCCTAGGCAGCCGGTTCAGAGAGCTCCTGGTCTTGGAGGTTCAGCTCAGGTTTTTGCTATGACACGCCAGGATGCCGAGGCATCCAATGATGTGATCACAGGTACTCTTACTGTTTGTGGCCGCAATGCTTTTGCCCTTATAGATCTGGGATCTACTTTCTCTTATGTGTCTCCTGGATTTTCACCTTGCTTGAGCAAGGATCTGGTTTTTATTGATGCTCCATTTATGGTGGCAACGCCTGTCGGAGATCCTATATGTGTAGATAAAGGGTATCGGGAGTGTGTGATTTCTATTTGTGGTGTTGAGTCTCTAGTAGACTTGATGTTGCTAGATATGGTGGAATTTGATGTGATCATGGGCATGGATTGGTTGGCATCCTGTCACGCGACGTTGGATTTCCATGCGAAGTCCGTGACTATAGGTGCCGAAGGTGAGCCTAAGGCTATTTGGAAGGGTTCCAGGTCTTCTCCGAGGAACAAGATCATATCATTCATGAAGGCTCAGAAGATGATAGCTCGCGGGTGCAGAGGGTATCTATTGATCGAGTACCGGTAGTATGCGAGTATCCGGAGGTCTTTCCGGATGACTTACCGGGTTTGCCTCCTATGCGGGAGATTGAGTTCTGTATTGATATATTGCCAGGTACTCAGCCTATATCTATTCCTCCATATCATATGGCTCCTGCTGAGTTGAGGGAATTGAAGGAGCAAATTCAAGATTTGCTTGATAAGGGTTTCATTAGACCCAGTGTGTCTCCTTGGAGTGCTCCGGTTCTTTTTGTAAAGAAGAAGGATGGTTCTATGCGCATGTGTATTGATTATCGGCAATTGAACAAAGTGACTATCAAGAACAGGTATCCTTTACCGCGTATAAATGATTTATTTGATCAGCTTCAGGGTGCTACTCATTTTTCCAAGATTGACTTGAGATCGAGGTATCATCAGTTGAGGATTCAGTCTGATGATATTTCTAAGACTGCTTTCCGTACGAGATATGGGCACGATGAGTTTCTTGTCATGTCATTTGGGCTTACAAATGCTCTGACCGCCTTTATGGATCTTATGAACCGTGTGTTCAAGCCATATCTTGATTCTTTTGTTATTGTGTTCATTGATGACATCCTTATATATTCAAGGAGCCGAGGGGAGCATGAGCATCACTTGAAGATTATCCTTCAGACCTTGAGAGACCATGAATTGTATGCTAAATTCTCTAAATGTGAGTTCTGGCTGGATACCGTGTCATTCCTGGGTCACGTGGTGACCAAGGACGGTATTAGTATCGATCCCAAGAAAGTGGAGGCCGTTCAGAATTGGCCGAGGCCTACTTCTCCTACAGAGATTCGGAGTTTCTTAGGCTTGGCAAGTTATTATCGGCGATTCGTGGAGGGATTTTCTTCCATATCAGCACCATTGACTAAATTGACGCAGAAGAATGTTCATTTTCTATGGTCTGCTGCTTGTGAGTCTAGCTTTCAGAGGCTCAAGACTGTCTTGACTACAGCACCTGTATTGGCCTTGCCTAGTGGATCCGGGGGATTCACAGTCTATTGTGATGCTTCTGGTATTGGCTTAGGTGGTGTTTTGATGCAGAATGGCAAGGTGATAGCTTATGCCTCGAGACAACTGAAAGTACATGAGAAGAACTACCCTGTCCACGATCTAGAGTTATTGGCGGTGGTATTTGCATTGAAGTTGTGGAGGCATTATTTATATGGCGAGCCTTGTGAGATTTTCACTGATGATAAGAGTCTCCAGTATCTGTTCACCCAGAAGGACTTGAACGGGAGACAACGCCGATGGTTGGAGTTGCTTAAGGATTATGACATCGCTATTCGGTATCATCCCGGGAAAGCTAATGTTGTGGCTGATGCTCTGAGCGGGAAGTCTATGGGTAGCCTTGCCTATCTTGATGTTGATATGAGACCACTAGCTCGAGAGTTGCAGGCCCTTTCCATTAGTGGAGTGCGATTTGATGATTCTGTGCCAGACCGAGTTTTTGCTTATATAGGGACTCAGTCATTCCTAGCTTCCCAGATCAAGGAAAAGCAATTTGATGATTCATATTTGCGTGATATTCGAGATAGAGTTTTAAGTGGGGGAGTGACCTCATTTATGATCGGAGATGATGGTGTACTGTGGCTCAACGGTCGGTTGTGTGTTCCGAATGTTGGGGAGTTGAGGCAGCTGATATTGGCAGAGGCACACAGTTCTCGGTATTTTATTCATCCTGGTATTACAAAGATGTATCAAGATCTTCGGGATTTATATTGGTGGAAGGGAATGAAGAGAGATGTTGTTGATCATGTGTCTCGGTGCTTAAATTGTCAGCAGGTAAAGTATGAGCATAGAAGACCAGCCGGGGTGACTCAGTCCATGCCGATTCCGGAATGGAAATGGGAGCATATTACTATGGACTTTGTGGTTGGATTGCCTTTGACCTTGGGCAAGCATGATTCAGTATAGGTAGTGGTGGATCGTCTCACCAAGTCAGCTCATCTCATCCCCGTGAGGACTACTTATTCATCGGAGCGCTTAGCTCGTATCTTTATCGAGCAGATTGTGAGATTGCATGGTACTCCAGTCTCTATTATATCAGATCGCGGTACTCAGTTCAGAACTCAGTTCTGGAGATCATTTCAGAAGGAGCTGGGTACCCGAGTGGATCTTAGCACCGCATTTCATCCTCAGACTGATGGTCAGTCCGAGAGGACCATCCAGATTCTTGAGGATATGCTGAGGGCTTCTGCTATTGACTTTGGAGGCCATTGGGGCAGTTATTTGCCTTTGGCGGAATTTGCCTATAATAACAGTTATCAGTCTTCTATCCAGATGGCTCAGTTTGAGGCATTATATGGCTGCCGATGTCGCTCTCCAGTTGGTTGGTTTGAACCTGGAGAGGTGAAGGTGTTGGGTCCGGATCTAGTTCAGCAGACCTTAGATAAGGTCTGAATCATTCAGGATCGGCTCCGCACAGCTCAGAGTCGACAGATATCTTATGCGGATCGGAGGAGGAGAGATTTGGTGTTTATGGTAGGCGACCGTGTGTTTCTTAAAGTATCGCCGATGAAGGGTGTTATGAGATTCGGGAAAAAGGGCAAGCTTAGTCCGAGGTTCATTGGTCCTTTTGAGGTCTTGGAGCGCATTGGCGCTGTTGCATATAGGCTTGCTTTGCCTCCATCTCTGTCAGTTCATCCGGTATTCCACGTATCTATGTTTCGAAAGTATGTTCATGATCCATCCCATGTGATTGATATGGCTTCTGTCGAGATCGACGAGGACTTGGCTTATTTGGAGGAGCCGATTGCTATTGCGGCTAGAGAGATCCGTAAGCTAAGGTCGAAAGAGATCCTGTTGGTTAAAGTGCTATGGAAGAATCGTCCCAGCGAAGAGGCCACTTGGGAACTCGAGTCCGACATGCGGGAGAAGTATCCTCACCTTTTCGATAATTCAGGTATGATATCAATCTCTAAAGCCTGAAAGTTATGTTGTTGTTTATGATTTCGGGTAGTAGCGAGAGTCCTCGAAATCCATGTAATTATTTTTGTGAAAATATGAATCTTACCTTAGACGCGGACTCCTCCGAGGACGAACGAGAGTCTAAGTGGGGGAGATTGTAACGACCTCAAATAGTCGTTTCGGGAATCGGGACCTCAATTTGCATGTCGATAATCCCAAAAGCTCCGTAAGGTCTATTATGACATGCCTGAAATTTTTTAGCTAAAACGAATTTTGTTAGATAGGTATCGGAGAAAGACAACCGTTTCGGATATTCGTTAAGGCTAAAAAGAGGTTTCGGAGCTTGATTTGAGCAAATGAGCTCTGATGTGAAATCTGAAAGTTGCGTTAGGTTCGTATGGTAATTTATGACCTGTAGCAACCTTCAGAAGTGAAAACGGACCTCGTTTGATAGGACTTTTGATAAAGTCTCCGTTGCGGAAGTTTAAAAAGGTTAAAAGAGGTTTCGAGCTCGATTTGAGTAAACGAACTCCGATGAGAGATCTAAGGGTTCCGTTAGGTTTGTATCGTCATTTGTGACTTCTAGCAACTTTCGAATTTGGATTCCGGGATCGTTTGATTAAAATTCGCTATTTTGGCGAAAGTCGAAATTTGACCCTTTCCCGTGGGATTCACTTTTTGAGTTCTAGAGTTCCGAATTCAGTTTCGTCTTGACGAGCATGTCACACAAGTCTTGTATGACTTGTGTACAAAATTTGGGGTCATTCCGAGCTTAGTAGGGTCCCATTTGGTCCCAAAAACAGTGGCTGACCTGGTGCAAAGCTAAAAAAACTGCTGAATTTTGTTTTTTACTGTTCAACCGGAAAGAAATCGATTTTTCAGATCAATCCATAAGGAATTGGAAAAACATCAACACATGAAAGTTGTAGCTCTTTGAGTTATGGTTCTAATGCCACAAACCTCGTATCATTTGGACATTTCTATGAAAAGTTATGAGTATTTTACTGAAAGCTATCCAGTGAGGTACAATTTGGACAGCATGTGGTACAACTCTTTAAAGCTGCGGGATGCTATATATACTAGGGCGGGCATTCATTTTTATTTTCATGTTTTGAGCTTCTAAAAGTGATTCCAAGGGGAATTTGAAGTACCAAAAAATCATTCCTAAACACAAGGTAACTATTCTTACCCATTTTTAATGCTTTAATCCGAGGATCAAAGTGACGATCCTTGGAAAGAGGGTTTGAACCCTAGATTTGTGAAATGAGAAAAATGACCGAGTTGGACTCGGGTATGTACAATAATGGTACTTTTGGACTCGTGGGAGTATGGGGTGTCCGGAAACATAAATTTTACGGGTTTTTGGGTACGTCCGACCCGGGGGGTATTTTGGTAAATTGCCTCTTAAATTGCGTAAGGGCTTAGAATCCTTTCCTCACATGCTTACGAGTGCGACACTATTTTTTTGGCTCAGAGAGGAGTCTTACAGAGGCACATCGTTTGGGAAAGGAGGTCGTTCCTTAGCCACTTGAGCCGATTTTGAGGTAAGTGAGACTTGACCTCTATTTTGCTTGCGGATAAGATTTGATCTTGCTAAGTAAGATGTGGAGTACTTAATTGACTAGCATTGTCTAGTAGATAGTATTATGTACTACTCGTTATATTTATACAAAAAGGAGAAAGCACAAACGTGACTTGTGTATAGTCGAAGTTGTGTGCCGGTGTATTATTGATATGCTCTAGGGACAGAGGCCGGTGGTGCGTTATGACCTAGAAGCGAAATTCCATCTAGGGACAGAGGCCGGTGGTGCGTTATGACCTAGATGTGGAGACTTATAGGGACAGAGGCTTGTGGTGCGTTATGACCTATAAGTAAAGTTGTTTATAGGGACAGAGGCCTGTGGTGCGTTATGACCTATAAACAAAGCTGCACAGGGTGTGTGCTTATGCTATGTGCTAGGTATATCATTAGCTATGTGGTATGCGAGATATATCATCGCCATGCTGTGTGTTAATTATATTATTGCTTATGCCATAGTATCAATATAATATTGTATATGATGCCTATATTATGTATCTTTGTATTATTGACCATGTTATGTATTCGCGTATTATTGCTTGTGTTGTTGTATAATTATATTATCGTATGTAATGTTTATGGGTTACTGTAAAGGTGTGGATTGTACTTCCGTTATCTGCTTATGCATTATCAAAGACTTGTCCCGAAAGGGTAATTTAGCGGGCATGTCGATGATCTTACAGAGCTTTGGCTCATAACTTACTGTTTAAATGTGCAGATCCTTCTACTAGTCAGACAGCTGGACTTATCTGATTCGTTCGAGGCTGTGACTATTTTTGCTTGAGGTGAGCCAACCGCATGGTTCGTGGTGGCATACCGTCTGATCCACGTTAGTGTTTAGACGCTTCCTACATCTTGTATTATATATATATATATATATATATATATATATATATATATATATATATATATATATATATATATATATATATATATATATATATATATATATGTCTACACCTACATTTTATTGAAATATTTCTATCTAAATTATCATTATGAGTCAGTTTAATTATTCGTGGTTCGCCTAAGGATGTAACACTTAGGTGCCATCACGGCCCCGAAAATTGGGTCGTGACATCTAGCCACGGGCAGCGGTGGTCTGGCAGCGACGATGTGGCAGTGCAGCGGTGGACCTAGGTTTCCGGCGGCCATGGAAAATTTGGCCAGAGTTTCCCCATTTTTCTAATATTTGTGTGAAAATGAGATAATGGGGAAGGTTAGGCAGTATATAGGTGTATCATTCAGGTTGGGTCGTGGGTCAACAGGTCAGGTTAGAAGAGTGGGTCAAAAAGTTAGTCTTCCTATTTCTTTTCTTTTCCAAACTATATACATGGCCCAAATAGCCTCTAAAGCTAGATTAAGTCTACAACTTTGAAACATCTTAACAAATTAACTACAATCACTTTAATTAAACAAACTAAATATTTCATAAAATTATATTAAAGCAAGAAAGTGAAATCAATTTGACCCCCAACTTAATTCTATTTTTCATCAGTCTTTTGATATTTTATTGCTAATTAATTAACTTTTTTTCCCGCACTAATTAATTAACTTAAAATGAGAAAATACTTAAGGAAACTAGGCAAACAATCTAGGAAATTAGCACAGCTATCAATTTTTTTTTCGTGCCGAAATTAGGTGATTACAACGGAGTTCATTGAAGAAATGAGAAGTCAGTTCGAAAAGGAAACAGGCGTAAAACATACCAATAATGGGAATGCAGTAATTCACACTTCCTGTTGAAAGCTTATGGAAATGGGCAAGATGAAACTATGGCCGGCATCCATATCGCCACATACACCAGACCCAGTCACGATCTTTGGAATCCTCACTGTTGGGGACTATGCCTTTCTTCCTCCACTTGATGAACATTAACATACCCGCTTTATGAAAACAGGGAGAGTAGAAAGCAAGAATATGCCAGAAGGAGAATTTCACTCTGGCATGGTTTGACAGATGATCCAACACGACCACTAAGCGCCAGACGGAAGGCTCAACTTGACCCAAGCAGATATTGTACTGGCGACATATTTCTTCAATGATCGAACGAACACGCTCATTGAGATGCAAAGTGAAAGAGTACGTATGAACCATTGAGTAACCGGACGAGAAGAAATTATTTCGTCAGTAGTAGGGATAATAATATTAACAATTTCAGTCCATTTGCACTCAAGCCTGATACGGGTTATGTCGTCTTTCACGACAACAGTTGGGTAGAACTCGATAGAAAGATTGCTATTCTCGCCTTCCTGTTTAGACGTTTGGTCCTGCATTCAGCCATCACCTTCAAAATTCAAGGTTGTAGGAAGATAGTCAGGGACTTTAAAGTTTGTAGGAAGAAAATTTTATCCTTGGGCCATGTTTAAGAAGAAAACCTTTTGAAAAGACTGGGAAAAGAGTTGTTTTTGAAAAAAGTTTTGGAATAGTTTGAAGATGAATAAAAGCCTATGTAATTACAGTGTATTTATACACGCCAAAGAGGAGTCTTGGATAGGAAGCGGATCGTTCTTGAAGCGTGAGCTCATGATCATGTGGGATCGTAATTATCGTAGCTTACATGATACATCCCAATAATTATGGAATATGGTATAGAAGTTGCAGCATTAGAAAGACACGTACAAAACCCCTCCAATCACAAGATTACACGTCATCATACTTGAGTACTCGCATTTAATGCGATGCATGCGAAGAACAGGGGACGAGTATCAGGCAGAAGCAAATCCCTACGTCTTCTATCACGCATCTTTCACTTCCTGACTGCTTACGACAATACTCAGCAAGTGGGGGGACTGACTCTATGGGAAAAAATATTCCACCCTACTGTTACGGGGATACGAGTCCAGCTGGCGAAATTAGACTTAGCCTATAAGTCACCGGGCACAGAGGATACACTCCCGCTCCTTGAGCCACGGCCGTTCAGGCGGCGCAGGCATAGGACGCAAGGTATACATCCCACAGCCCTAGGATTCATAGTCTCCTTGTTAGGATTTCGTATATACCACTGCCTTGAGTTTAGGCCCATGGCCTTTATTGGTCTTTGTATTTTACCATAATTAGGACTGCGTAAATCTCTACTATAAATACCTCTCCTGTCATTGTATTGTCCGACTATTCTCAAGGAATAAGATTATTACTTTCCTACTTATTACTTTTCTCTCTATATTTATTTACTTTTCTTGCGTATTTAGTGTATTGCTTGTGGCCCTCTAATAAATTCAATTGTTTTACCTAAATGACCAAGTTTAGGCCTAAACAATAGCAAAATACAACGAGATATGAGGCTGTTGATAGTTGAGATACAGGGAGATACAACTTGATACAACATTAAAAGAAGCTGGAAGGAAGTGAAATTTGGGGAGGAGAGGAGGAAAACTAAAATTGGTGAAAATTGGTGGAAGAATATAAGGTTTTGTTATGCTATGCTATTTTTTGCTATGTTTTGTTATTAACTTTTCCTTTCCTCTATATTGAATAATTTTGAAATATTGCTATATTTTGTAAATAATTTCTCAAAAGCATACGTGTTTGTAAAAACTTAAATTACCCTTAAATTTTAAATAAAAATCACCGGGTGCCCTCCATAAGGAATGGTTTTCCAAGATTGCCAGCGTTTAACGTCGTTTAAGCAAAATACCCTTATGTTGGCACGGAGCCAAGACTTCAAGGCAAAAAATTATAAGTATTGGCGCGGGGCCAAGACTTCAAGGGCAAGTGTTGTATTGCCAACACTTCAAGTTATATGGCGAGAATGCAGGAAGAGATTGGAAGGGGCAAGTCTTGGTCTTTTGCCAACACTTACAACCAAGTGCGGCAAGTGTTTCCTTTTGCCAACACTTGAAGGGAAAGTGTTGCCAAATAGAGACGGTTCAAAGGCAAGTCTTGGCCTTTTGCCAACACTTACGACCAAGTGCTGACAAGTATTGTCTTTTGTCGACACTTGAAGTGGTAAGTGTTGGCAAATAGAGAAGGGTCAAAGGAAAGTCTTGGCCCCGTGCCAAGAGTCTGACATGGATGTTTTCATCTAGAATTTTTTCATTAAACTTAGCATCGACCTTTTTGAAAAACCACCATTTGTGCGGGCAAAAAGGCAAACCATTGTTTGTAGTGTCATACTTCTGCAAATGAGCCCTTAAATTTCGTAAAAATTTCGTGTAGGGGCCTGTTTGACGCGCGCTAATTGATTTGTAGCCGTCAAAAATAAATTCGCTGAGAAATAGCCACCTCCAGACAAAACTCAGTATAAATACTAGGGCTTTGAACAAAAAATACTGGGGCTTTGAACAAAACTGTTCAAAGCCCCAGTATTTATACTGGGAAGTTTCAGTAAACTAATCCCAGTATAAAATACTAGGGCTTTGAACAAGTTTTGTTTAAGGCCCCAACATTTTGTTATGGGACTGAAGCTTTATATATAAAGTCTCATAATAAATAATGGAATTTTATCCCTTTGATGGGACCTTTGTTATGGGATAAATCCCATTATTTTGTTATGGGATAAATTCACATAACAAAATAATGGTATATGTTCAAAAGTCCCATTATTTTGTTATATGACTTTGTATAAAGCTTCAGTCTCATAACAAAATACAAAATACTTGGGCTTTGAACTTGTATTTTGTTATGAGACTAGTCTGGGGTGTTTTTCCATCGCTAATAGAGCTTAAGTGTGCGCGCAAATTTTTGGCTATTCTTCAATAAATTTTGAAATGGTGGATAGTACCCAATGAGCGCGTCAAAAAATGGCTAGTGATCAAAATTTCCCTTAAATTTCCTGGAGTGTGGAGGCCCATATTGCTAAAGCCCCCAAATGTTAAGCATTTGGTCATGGAACAAGAAAAAGGAGGAGGGAGAACAATGGAGTCCAACCAGCAAACCATTGAGCAGGAGCAAGAGGAGCAGCAGCAGCCACAAGCAGCAGCACTATCAAAGAACGCACAGAAGAAACTATTAAAGCAACAAAGATACGAAGCCAAGAAAGCTGAGAAAAAAGCACTTGAAAAAGAGCAAAAGAAGAAAGAAGGAGAGCGCAAGCGTAAAGAATGGGAAGAAAAGCTAGCCGCCGCCACGGAAGAGGAAAAACAACAACTGATAGAATCAAGAAAGTGTTTGAGGAAAGAAAGAATGGACCTACGTTCAGAGGAAAAAGGAAAGAAGTTAGAAAGACTCACTAAAGCTAAACAAAATGGCCAAAATGTAGTTATTGATCTTGAATTTGGTCATCTCATGAATACCTCTGAGCTCCATAGCTTAGTTCAACAGGTTCCTTTTGTTCAATCACATTATACCCTTTTTATGTTACATTATATTGTTTCTTGGGAACTTTACAGAAATAGTCGTCCTAGTCCACATACATAGATTATGCAATTACTATATAGGTATTATACATGGAATATACATAAAGTAGCTACTTTTTGTTTAAGCGGCCTAGCCATTGTTCACGCTTTTATAAAAATCCATTGTGTTTCTTTATGGAAAAAAAAAAAAAAAAAGACAGGTTAGAAGTAGGAGACCTCAACATATCTAGCTATCTTTTTTGATATTTTTTTCTAATAAAGCATCAATTTTTTTAGTTAAGAAATATGCAATATGCTAGTTGAGTAGTTATTCTTTTGTGGGACAAGAGAAGAAATTTGTAATTTGGTATAGAGGCGAAGTTAGGATTTGAAGTTTAGGGGTTTGGGAATGCCATTGAACCCACTTGACTATTTGAGTTACTGGATTTGAAATTTAATGCTTGTACATAGTAGATTTTAAACACATGTACAGAGTCCGAGCCAAAAGCTATTGGTTCGACGAACTTCGGAACCCGTAGCTACCTCCGCCCCTGAATTTGGACAGAACGAATGCCAGTTTCCCCAAAAAATCCAATCTTGAGCGGGGGTGGATTGAGGATTTGAACTGTAGGGATTTAGGATTCTAGGACAACAACCTCTTAAGTGCTAATAACTGGGTCTAGAAGTTAGTTGTATTTAATTAGTGGACTTCTTAATATATATACAAGGTCTAGGCTATACCTACTGAGTTCAGCTGAAGATATATGATACATTTTACATCCGCTACTAATCTTGAGATGCTTTGGCCTACTTTTCTTTATGACTGGTGGTGCCTGTTATGCTAGAAGATACTGTAACTATTCCACAGTTCCAATATCCTTAGCTGATTTGATTTAATGAGTTCATGTGGAAAGTTGCAGTATGCTTGAATAGTCATGACATGAATTTGAATCTTGAATAAATTCTTACTGTTTTCTTGCTGATTTACAAATGCGATGTTACCTTAACATGTTTGAGGCGAGCAAACTAAACAAAGCTAAACCTATTGGATTTATTGCAGATCATGTACTGTTATGCTGTGAATGGAAGATGTAATTCTCCTGCTCACCTTTGGTTGACTGGCTGTCAAGGAGAAATGCAAGATCAGTTGCAGAGACTCCCAGGATTTGACAAGTGGATAATTGAGAAAGAGAACCGGCCATATATCGAGGCATTCGAAGAGCAGAAGGAACGCCTTGTATATCTTACTGCAGACTCGGAAACAACATTAGATGCCCTTGATCCAAAGCATATATATATCATTGGTGGGTTGGTGGATAGGAATCGGTGGAAAGGGCTAACCATGAAAAAAGCAGAAGACCAAGGGATTCAAACTGCAAAACTCCCAATTGGGACTTACCTGAAGATGTCTAGTTCCCAGGTATTGTAAATCTTGCTAATCGTTGAGCTGCTTGTCTGTTTCACTTGATACAAACATTGTGAACTATTTTAGTGAGATAAAATCTGAGTGCTCGCAGCATGGTTTATGTTTGACAATGAAGTGCATAGTTTGGTTTGCTGGTTAGGACAAATATTTAAGATGTGCTGCTATGCTATGTGCCTCAATTAGTTCACCCACAAAGAGCACTAATAAGGTTCCAGATAGATGTCTTGAAGCTGAACTCTCAAGAGCCTGCTCACCTTATATGTCCAAGAAGAAAACCTAATGACAGTATCGTGAGTTTCTGTTTAGAATTTTCTTAAATACTTCACCATTCTGCATAATATCAATCCAAGTAGTATACTTTCTTTTCTGGGGTACTGTTAAGTTGGTACTTTGACCTTGGCCTCTCTTGCTAAAGGATGTCGCATTCGTCACTGAATTATCAGGTTCATAGTCTTCTTGAGTACTTCTGGTGTAATGCTACGTCTGAATCTCATATTGATGTAAAGCTGGATTTCCTTGAATTCCTTCAGCTGTACCAGCTTGTTACTGAGTTCTATTAATAAAATAACCATTTATTTACATATAATATTAAAAAGGAAATCTTCTTGAGTACTGGGTTCAGGGTCTTATAATGTTAAAATGTCGAAATCTTAACATATGAATATATTCAGAGGTAAAAGACACGTCATTAGCATGTATAAACTTCTATACTTAAATTGTTACTCCTCTTGACTGCTTTTTCTCTGCCGTTGCTGCGGCTTCTTCTTTTTCTTTCTCTTTGTCCTCAAGTTTTGTTTCATCGCTCATCTTCTTTTTTTCCCGTTGTGAATATATTTTTACCCTTTTCAACTTGATATATTCTTTTTCCCCTTTACTTTTTAGTTTTTAAATTGAAAGATTTGCTTATATATTACTCCCTACAACAACAACAACAACAACATACTCAATATATTCGTCTGAGGAGGGTGGGACTTATATATTACTCCCTCCGTTTCAATTTATAAGCCATAATTTCCTTATTACTCCATTCCAAAATGGATGTCACATTTCTAAATTTGGACAAATTAATTCCGAACTTTCTACTTTACCCTTAATGAGATGATTTATAGCCGTACAAATATCTATGGTTCATTTTAGATTCCTAGCCAAGAATCGGCAAGATAGTTAAAGTTGCTACATCTTTAATACTCTAAGATCAGGGACTTTTAGCTGCCTTCTTCATGTACTTGACAACTTAATTCCATTTGTTTTTGTTATTATTATTCTTTTGTCTTTTTATGCTTTGTTTTTGATCTTGGAAGCACACCATTGCCTGATCTAATTGTACAGAATGGATATTGTTACGCTAGTAGAAGGTGTTTCTGCGTCTTATCATATCTTATATGTCAATGAAAGGAGAACATAATGCAAATATTAAAAGATATGATGGTGTTGAGCATTTCTGTGGAGTGCATATAAAGGTTGGCTGCATCTTGAGAAAACAGATTGCACTAGATCTTATCATCTGATATGTACTGGTATCATATGGATAACCTATATCATCGATCAAAAAAGGAATAAAACGTATGGAAAACCTATTTGCTCCATTTTTTTTTTTTGGGAACTTGTAACATGATCAATAGTATAATCTCTTTTCTTCGCCAAGAAATGTTAGTGGCCAGTAGCACCTACTACATTGGTTAATGTAGATCATTATGAAACCTCCCAATGTCCTAACTTGTATTTCTACTATGCAGGTGCTAACAGTCAATCAAGTGGTAGAGATACTTCTGAAATACATAGAGACAGGTGACTGGAAAGCTTCATTCTTTGAAGTGATTCCACAAAGGAAAAGATACGATGCTGATTCTGAAGAGGGTAATAATGATATCAAACGGGAAGAAGAGACTGATGGGAAAGAGGACCACGAGGTTAAAAGACAGTGCATTGAGAGTTGAAGCTCCCATTAGATCCAATCAGGACAGTCTGTTTAGGTATGCATCACCTTTTTCTCCAGAACTTGTCCTGGAGAGGAGGCAATTTATGGTGAACTTGAAACTTATGCCTTCTTACTTGGCATTATTTTTCATAGTATTATATGCCTTCAAACTTTCCTCATGCTGCGCCTCATCTTTTGGGTACATATGGAAAGCTTAATTTTGTGCCTTTGCAAACTTGAGATGACAAACAGATGAAATACTTTTTGTTTAATCTATTCCAGCAAATTGATCACAGCTTGGTGGGGTTGTACTTTTTGGATTTGGCGTGTTATATGATAACCTTTGCTTGCTCTTCTGATGTTTGAGTCCTTTATTACTTGTAATATCACCCTAGATGTGTAAATAGAAAACATGGTGTTTGATTGGTTTAAAGGATTTTATCAAAATACAAGTCACGGGCAATCAACAACCAAAATACTCAAAATAGTAAGGCACATATAAAACAGTCAATACCAGTTGGCTTGCTTTGTTCGAAGAAGCACTGTTAAACTTTGAAAAGAAGTAATCTAAGATTGTCAATAGGTCGCAAATTAACATCACTACAAGATGGAGAGAAAAGACGGTTTGTTTTCTTTTCTGCTCTTGAAATTTTACTTCAACTGAAAAGCTTACTCCTTGCCATCCTCCGCAAGAGAGTCAACATTTTCCACAATAGTCGCCGCTGCACCCTGAGAAGTGCTTCCATTTGATACATCCCTATGCATGTAACCGTTACTCATTGGTGGTGGATACGCAAAGTATCCATGGTGATGAGCCATTGCAAAAGGAGGTGGATAAGGTGCCATAGTCATGTTGCCTGTAGCTGGATCAACCATTGCCCGCTTCATCAGCAAAGGCTCGCCTCTCAACGATCCACGCTCACCGCCATCAAACTCGCGGTAACGATGCAAGTATAAAGTCAAGGGTTCAATGTAGTCATCAAACCCAAGCTTGCTCATGGCCCAAAGCACATCTTCAGCAGTGATGGTCTTGCGCTGCTCACGCTGGCATCGCTCGTTGGCTTCACCTGTTATGAAGCTTATGAACTCAGACACACATTCTTGGATGGTCTCCTTGGCATCATCCGATATCTTGGCATGCGAAGGCAGGATTCTGCGCATGATTCTGATCACGTTAGCTATTGGCATGAACCGGTCTTGCTCCCGGACGGTGCATTCAGAATCTTCTGTGTTGTTGGTGGTATTGTTGTTCGTATTTGCAGCTGCAGCGGCAATGGCCTGGTTGAGATGAGCAGACAGTCCCATGCTCATCTCCGTATTAGCTTTCACACAACAAGAAAGAACGTTTTATAAGCTTCAAAAGGGAGATGAAAGGTATCAAAATATTCAAATATACATTAATTATAAAGTTCATGATTACAAGGCTTATACTAGTTAGTTAGGCTCTAGTAAACATCAAGCCAAAGTTTGTTCATCATCGGATAAACAACAAATTACTACTAGTAAATAATGAAACACAAGTCACAATGGACGAGGCCTTTTGGACGGTACCGTATTCATGTAAATCAACATTTGAAAAACCAAACGACAAATGATGTTGTGAATGTAGCCAAATTAAACCAACAGAAAACGCTTCATAATTTATAGTTTTTGTCATCTCATCTTACTTTGTCTCCTCTTAAACTCCCAACACGCAGCTCACTTAGTAACCCCACCATTAACCCCCATCAAACATCCAAATTACTTGCCCTTTTGTCCTTTATCAGAAGGCTTTTTTCTTTTATCTTTTTACTAAAGAAAAATTTTCTGACTGTAACGGACACACACTGCTTTCGTATCTACTAGCAGGAGAATTTTCTTTTGCTGCAAATTTGTGTAGGACAGAGACACACAAGTTCTTTTCATCCCTTGAAAACGTTAGCCTCACAAGTCGCTATAGATCGATGCAAGTTTCTCTTGATGAGAAGGGACCAAATAAGAAACAGCCTTAGACACTAGTTGCTAGTACTATAACTAATTAAGGAGACTAGCTAAACCCACCAACCAAACATGAGATAAATGTGATCCAAAATTTCATACCAGAATTATTAATCCAATTCCACCAACCCAACGACCCCTATGAGTTTAACATGTACGCGCTAAAAAAAATAAGTTCTATCAAGTCACCCAAAAAATCTACATGTTAGACTCCATCGAAAGTTTTAAAACTGAGTTACGTTACAACTAAAATATGTAAAAGTGAACCAATAAGATTCCTAGTAAATTATTATAGTGTGAATGCATATACTTCACCCGTTTCAATTTATGTGAATTTTTTCGTACTTTTTGAGAATCAAACTGTATGAATTATGAATAACATTTAAGCGGCGATTTTTCATCACATTGATATGAGAAGAGTTGTAATTTATAGTGATGTTCATATAGTTTTTAATATTTAATAAATTTTTATTTATAATTTATTAACTTAATCTAATCTAATTTAACTTAAAAAATGAGTTAAATTAGTTATCACGTAAACTTTCTATTAAGAACGAAATAAGCAAAAACCTTATTTCAAAACATCAGCGTTTTTTCAGAGAATAATTGGACGAGCTAATTAAGACAGCTGCTTTTGATGGGTTCTCCCCCTCTTTTATCTCTTTTTTTGGGGGGGAGGGGGTACAATGAGTGACACATGTACTGATGGGGTAGAGACGACATACTATAGGTCAAGAGATTGCATGCATGACACTTGTTTCCTTTTTGTCGTGAAACTTCAATTTGCTCAAACAAATCAAAACTGATCACCAACCATTTGCAAAATCACCATTGAATCTATTCAAGAATATACTAACAGCTCCGCAAATATCATATCGGAGTAGGACTAATCACGAAAGTTGTCAGTACGTAGCTAGTATGAAAATATGAACACTCTTCCACGGAGCTGGTTACGTAAAGCTTCTCCACGGAGAAGATGATAGTACAAAAAAACCTAGACAAGTAGTAGTAGTTCATAGGTTTTCCGGCCATTTCACCAGAATGTGTCAAAATTTCCAAGACATCTGTTGACTTCCTAACTTATTAGATCTAAAGAAGAGAATGGAAAATTATTATTAGAGGAACAATTCAACAATAAAAATTTTAATACATTAATGTTGGAATAGAAGTCCAATTGATGATGTTGAACTAGCTAGCTAGTAGTTGGACAAACTCTCTTGATAAATTCAGTAATGTGGTCCTTTTGCTCTTTTAAAAAATTTCATCTTTTTCTTTTTCCGTTTATTTGTTTTGGTACATAAAAATGTGCTTCAGCATAAAGCTTAAGTAAAGATTCACGAATGATATGTATGTATGTATGTATGTATGTATGTATGTATGTATGTATGTATGTATGTATGTATGTATGTATGTATGTATGTATGTATAGCTCTCTCTCTCTTTTTCAGCGTAAAAATGGTTTTGTGTACAAGAAAAATGGAAGCTGTAGACTTGAAATAGGATACAAGAAAATCATACAAAGATTGTACTCCTTAATCAGGACCATATAGAGTATAGTATATAAAAAAGCACAGTGTATGCAGGTGTGAATAGCGTACCAGGGGTTGGTGGTGGGAACCTGCGGTAGCCATGAAATCCTCCACCATTATTGTTTCCTCCAACATTATCCATCTTGCTAACCACTGTACTACTGTGAGTGTGAAGATAGCTTGTTATGAGCTTGCAAGCAAATATGGTTTGGCAAGTGGCCATATTTATAGATATATAAGTATTAATTAAAGAGCTATATTTCAAAATAAAATAGGAAATTAAAGAGAAAGGCACGTGTCAATTGGCGTAGTGAACGAGATTAAGGTATTCGCCGGGATAAATAGACTTCACAGTTGGGCAGTAGATGAGCATTGACCGGAATCATATTACCCTGCACAGCATAGTAAAAAACCATGCAGTTTAATTTAGCCATTTGGCTGCTTTTACTTTTTCTCCTTTTCAATGCATGCTGTCAAAGTTTTAAAGTTCCAATCCAATTCAAAACTGAAATGCTCCATTACCATTCAATCTGGTCATTAATATTGTGACCAAACAGTAACTAGGTTCGCTGCAAAACCAACGTTAAGTAGACATTCTAGTTGGGGTATTATTTACTTACTAGAATTGATTTACAGGGTATGTCCAAAGAAAATATATAGTCCATTGATGCCTTAGCAAATTCATTATTTGGGTTGTGTTTTGGGAGAGAGCCTGTATATGTGTGCAGCAATACTCTTCTAGTTGGTGGAAAACGTGAGCCTCTAGTCCGATCATATCCAACTGATGTCTAATCAAATGCATTTTTTTTAATTCTGGTCTACCATATACCTTTATTATATTATATTGTGTTTGATTATTATTGCATAATTCTTTGCAAATGATTCACTTCGTGTTTTATATATTTGTGCGTTCACAATCCAATTACTGTTGCAATGATGAAGACCAGAATCCAATCACATGAACTAAGGAACTATGGAAGGAAAGAACCATCGAGAGATTATTGAAAATCCACACAAGAAGGAAAGAGGGTGTCATCAGCATTCTTCCACACAAGAAGGAAAGAAGGTGGCGAGCTTTAACACCGAAAAAAGAATACTATAGCTTATCCCAAAAATATAGCACTTCTACAATTAATGAGCAACAGTAAAAATAAAAATAAAAAGTTTAAAAAACTTTTTATTACTAAAAGAATGAACATGAAGAGAGGCCACATACACAAATCACAATATAAAAAACTTTTTTTACTACTTCAATAACAGTAACAATGTAATTTATGAGAAGAGGTAAGTAGGAGAAGATTGTTGTGTTCTTTCTTTTTAGTCGTGTTAGACACTACTATTTGACCATATTCGTGTGTATATAAAATGGATATAAAAGGTAAAAAGTCCATAAAGTCCTCATTCATTTTTTGCTCCAAACCACTATTTTTTTTTTCCTCCAGTAAATTTTTCTCTAAAAATATAATAATTTTATATTAGCATGTCCAACGTTCTATGGTCCCAATACATTGAATAATTAAAATAATAAGTGCATTACTCTTAATATTGTATAAGTACATTATTTTTAATATCGAATATATGAGTTTAGTTTGAATGAGTACCGAATTTAATAAATTTTTTTTTGCTTGTAGGAGTTTCTCATTAAATATTTAAATTTTAGATAAAACATAAGTGACCAATTTTCATTGTAGTTAATTTGCTAATGTTTTGAAATTGAATTACTTATTCAAATTATGGCTATTTAATCGACTACATAATGAATATATATATAATATACTCCCAATATATTTCAAACTTATTCTTATGGAATTTTACATACACACCATTTATAAATTTACCAGTAAAAAATTATAATTCACATATTTGCATACACACCCCTACATAATATAACAACAATTACACGAGAACTAAAAAAAAATAGAAAATTAATTTGTTATGGAACTACTATTATATATAAGATAATATATTATCAAGAATAAATATAGATATGACATCATTAATCAAACCACTAACTAGCTATGCATTGTGTAAAATCATCAGAAGTTTGAGTAAAAGTAGTTTTTAGTGTCTCTCTCCATTCTTTCTATTGAACCTCTATATAATCTTGTTTGCAGTGTCAACCAAAGGCATTTTAGTTTCATATTTATATTTTTTTCCTCGTTTGATGGGCCAACAAAGCATAAACCAAAAAAAAAAAAAAAAGACGAATGCTGTTGCCTGATGGGTCAACTAACACTTAGGAATTGAAGGTAAGAATTGACGTAAGTAAGTACAGTTGGAGTGAACCCATTGACAAATGAAGTTATTCCAGCATAATGGCAACTACAGCAGCGTTGTAAGCGAAAGTTACGAGTTCGAACTTAGCAAAATTGTGTCATTTAACCTATTTTTTCAATTACTTCGTATTTAATTATCTTACTATGTAGTTAAGTTTCTCATATCTTATATAAGTTATCATTGATAATAAAGAATTTTAATTTTTCTTATTTGGACCTTCAATTACTCTTTTTATGTAGCCAAATTTCGTATATCTTTTATATGTTATCACTGGTAGTAATTAGTTTTGATTTGTCTTTCTGATCCTCTAATCACTAATAATAATGAATAGCTGAAGGTACTTTGGGGGACATACAACTATATACAATAATATATACATATAATATTTTCAAAAAAGTTAGGCAGTATATTTTTCTCTATAAGGGCATAACTTTTTTTTTGGGGGGGGGGGGGGGGGCGGGGGGGGGGGGGGGGGTCAAACAATACAAATTTTTATTTAACTAAATTAATAAGATAAATCAGGACATTATCTTGGTTCCAGTTTAGATGTGTCAATGGCTATGCTCACAAATGAAATAAAATACTTTTTTTAAGACTTACCTAACAAAAAAATACTTTATCTTTTCAAATTGTGGGTTTCAACTTGTAAATGTACAAAATGAACAAACTGAAAAACCTTTCTAAAATAGATTAGAGCTTCTTTTTTTTTTTTTTCAAGAAAATACTTATTTTTAGACATCAAGTTGAAAGTAATTTTTTTTCAACACTTTAAAAAACTCCTTTTACAAATTTTTGTATGAAAATTGACGTATCAGAAAGAAGAAAGCACAAAAATAGTAATCATAAAATTAAAATTTCATATATCTTAAGGAGAGTATTACTAAGTATAAGATTTCCTTTTATCTTATGAAAAGAATCAGAAAATTATAAGTTGGTGTATAAAATTTTTGAGAAGATACAATCGTAAAGAATATAAGGGTTTAAGAAAAAGAAATTCTTTTATACAATCTATACATTGGGGATGTAAACATAATTAACTACAGAGAGAATGAAATTCAAAAATTGATTTTTTTTTTCATGAAGGATGTAACAGGCACAAAAATGTAGAAAGTGTCTATTTTACCTCCAATCACCTAATAAAATGGCTTAATTATCCCTATTATGTCCACGAAAAATATGGTCAAATATGATTTTTCAAGAGAAAATCAATGCTTGTTATTGTCACTGAGCTAGCCGTGTAAATCAATCAAATGATTCTGTGAACGAGAAAAAGAAAAAACAACACTCAAGCTGGTGGTAAAGGATAGCTTAAAAACAAACAAAGTTGTACTTAAGATAACTTCCAAGAGTTCGAAATATAGCTTCTCTATAACACATTAGGACATGATGTAAATTTATAAGCTAGATAATTATATATCTGTTATTCAATTTAAAGACTAAATGTTCTGGAACATGGGGGTTTGCTCTGAGAAATCCTTTCTTTCTCGTCCATTCAGAGAGGTGCGGACACACCTGCACGGATTACAGGTGACAGTTACAAGAATGGCGGGGAAGTTAACAGTACCCGACGACATTCAGGGATGGATATAGACCCATCGGGCAGGGATAATCATTCCGGTCCCGGGAGAAGTGGCAACCATGTGCATACTTATCAGTCATCACTAAATTTCAACACTGCGACTAAATTTAAAACTAAAAGGAATATAATTCAACCACCTCTTTCCCCTTTTTTTTTTTTGAGATTATATTATTTATCACAAGATAGATACATCAGTACTACTAGGAACAGTAGTATCCAAGTCAGTATTGGTAGACCTAGGTAAATTGTCTGTAGGCATAGTAGCACTATCAACATGCATGGCCATCATACTACCAGCAGAAGTGGTATCCAAAATAACATGTGGGAGCACAACTAGGTACCCTGCTTTTACTAGGCTATTACAAGCATGAACAGATACAATTCTAGTATATATAGTAGTAGCATCTCTTTCAAGTTGGACTTCCTTTCTAATGCGAGCAGGTGGCTGCAATAATATGAACAGCTGATTGGATATCATCATATGGAGTCCACATCTTGACAAAAGTGTGAAATCTTGTTTGTGTCCCTGAAGCTATGGCGCACCAGTGGATTCCCCAACCTTGTGACTGCTCACCTGCATTCATAAATGATATGAGCATATACTGGATTATTATGTTCCAAAAGATGAATGATCTCCAATGAATCTGTATCAATTTCCAGATGAGGGAAGTGATGTTATTGGGCAAGTTGGAGAGTTACATGAAGAGCCATGAGTTCCATGTATGTATAGGAGTGGCCTTTAATTTTTTTTGGTGAAATCAAGTATCCACTGACCCTCAGAATATCTAAATACACCCCCTATACCCCCATAATCGTTAGCAACACAATAGGAACCATCTATATTTAGTTTAAGCTTACCAGCTTGAGGTGCCTGTCATTAAAAGCAATAGTTCTAATGGAATGGTCAACTGTATTTTTCTGAGTGAAAAATTTATATTTTTGGGATTTCATGATAACTAAGTTTGTATTTAAATAAAGGCAAGTAGCATTAAAAATATTGTGGTTGCGATTCAGCCACAAATTCCATATGACAAAAGGAAACAAATTAGTCCATGTGATATATAAGTTTTGACCATTTATAGGGGTAGATGATAGAGAAAGCCAAAGATCTTTTAACTAATTGTTGGTCTGGAAAATTGTATCAATTGAGTAAGATAGGTTATTCCATGTGTTAATAGCTATAGGGCATTCTATGAAAATATGAAAAACAGTTTCAGGTTGTTAGCAAATATGGCAGTGTGGTGTGGTTGGATACCTATCTTATTAAGGAATGCTTTATTGGATAACCTATCATGCTGAATTTGCCATAATAAATACTTTATTTTTGGTAATGTGTTCAACTTCCAGATTCAAGAAAAATCTGTGTCTATGGTGTCATAGGGTTTAAGAAGAGGGTATAGTGATTTTGTAGAGAACAAACCATTTGAATTTAATACCCAATATGGTGAATCCTGTGTATCTGAATATTATGAAATTAGGGTAGACTGTATAGCATCTTTAACATATGATGGTAATTCAAAAGGAAGATCATCTAGAGTTCTATTTAGAATTTACCCTTAGCTTGGCAACTATTTGAGTAGCATATGCAAGAGTAAGGGGACCATGTATGATAAGTGGGGCGAGTGAGGGGATCCACTTATCAGTCCAAAAGTGGACTTGGTCCCCTTTCTCTATGGACCGGCCAATACCTTGTTGACATAAGGCCCAACCCTTTTGCATATTTTTCCAAATAAAAGATGGTGGAGAGGGTTGTCTAGCCAACTTGTATTTGTGGAGTAGTAATTTTACCCAAAGAAGTGTAGGCCGCATGAACATTCTCCAGGACAAAGCAACTCATGATGTTATATTCTTATGGTTAGATTGTTTGATATCAAATCCACCTAGATGTTTAGGTTTAGTTAGGGTGTCCCAGCTAATATAATAAAGCCTCTTATGGGATGTAGTTGAACCCTAAATGAAGTCACGCGGTGTTTTATCAATTAAGGCATGGATCTTTTTAGGTAAATAATGATATTGCATAATGTGATTTGGGATAGCATTTAAAGTAGCTCTGGCTAGAGTTACCTTACCTGCCAGAGTAAGGAAGTTGGATTTCCATCCTGCCAATCTACTAATCATCTTATCAATGATAGGTTGAAAGTCAGAGGCTGTTGGTTTGTTGTTCAATATTGGGAAGCCAAGATATTAACCAAATGTTGAGCTTATTGTATAATTTAGAATGGAAGTGATGTTATCCTTTAAGGTGGGAGGGCAATGTTTTGAAATGATTAGTATGGTTTTATTAACATTGGTCTTCTGCCTAGAAAGCTTACAAAATAAAGTAAAGCATTGTTTCATAGATGTAGCTGATTTAATATTAGTCTGGACCATAATAGTTAGATCATCCACATAGAATAAATGGGTAATAGGAGGTTCGTTTGGGCTAATTTTGATGGGATCCCATAATATGTAATCAACATAATGATTGATGAGATTGGAAAGTAATTCCATTGAAAGGATAAAAATATAGGGTGACATAGACCTTGTCTAATACCCCTGGATGGTGAGAAATAGTCTGTCAATGTACCATTGACCATAACAACAATGTTACTGGAAGTTAGGCAAGACATTATAAGTTTTGTGATGTTGGGGGAACTTGAAGTATTTGAGAGTACGATAGATGAATGACCGTTCTAATCGGTCAAATGTCTTTTCTAAATCAATTTTCATGATTATTTTAGCTTTAGAGCTTTTAGATTTATAAAAATGATTCATTATCTCCTGAATGATGATAGCATTGTCAGAAGTTCTCCTACCTTTAAGGAAATTAGTTTGATAAGGGCTGGGAGGAAAGGTTTTATCCTATGAAAAATTATTTTAGTAATAACTTCATAAATAGTATTGCAAAGACCTATTGGTCTGAAACTTTTGAAGTTGTTAGCATTATGAAATTTTGGAATTAAATAGAAATAAGTTTTGTTTATAAAGTTTGGGATTTCAAAAGTGCTAAAAACTTCATGGAAAAATTGAGTAATAGTAGGACCAACTTTATCCCAATTTTCTTGATAAAAGAAGGGATGAAGGCCATCTGGTCCTGGTGCCTTGTATAGTTGAAAAAAAAAACAGCCTTTATGATCTCATAATTTGAGAGAGGCCTATCTAGCGAAGATAGATCAATATTATGTAAGCTGTTAGAAGAAGAAATAATATCTTTAAGATCTGTAGAAATATGATCTGTTATAAAGATATTTTTAAAATAATTAAAAGTATGATTTAAGAGTTGATTATGATCAATGACCCAATTATCATTAGCATCCTTAAAAAAATGAATTTCATTTATTCTTCATCTGTTTAGGGTACTGATGTGGTAGAGTTTTGTATTAGCATCCCCATCATTAAGCCAATTTATCTTGGATCTCATTTTTCAATAATCCTCTTCCAATATTATACAGTTATTATAGTCTATGAGAAGATCCTTCTCCAAGTTTTGAAGATAGGAACTGGTAGGGTAATTTGGAGATCTCTTAATACCTCATATCCTAGCTAAAAGTCTTTTTTTATTATGGATAATATTGCCAAAGGTGTCAGCACTCCATCTTTCAATAGAGTCAGTAAAGTGTCATAATCCAGTTTTTTATTTGACCAACTAATACTAACCTTGCAGGGAAATTCTGGATGAGAACACCAATACCTTTCTAATCTGAAAGGTTTAAGTGTTGGGAAAAAATAAGGTTTAGTAATATTAGTTAGGAGAGGTGTATAATTAGAGTAAGTTTTAGGTAAATGTGTGATAGAGACATCGGGGTATTGTTGTAACCAAATATCATTTGTAACACACCGATCTAATCTTTCAAGAATGAGGCCCTAGAATGATGTCTATGATTTGACCATGTTAATTTAGCATCTTTAAAACCTAAGTCCACTAATCTAGAATAATTTAAACACTGATTAAAATATGATTGCCTATCTCTATTAATAGGTCTCCTCCACCCCCCCCTTCTCGTGTTGGTTCAGAATTTCATTAAAATCCCCCCCCCCCTTTCTAAAAAAAACCATGATCTTTTATAACTATCATATATCTGACATAAATTTTTCAATAGTAGTAGACGATTATGAAGACTAGTACTAGCATAAACAGTAATAAAAAGTCAAGGAGTATGATTTGTTAGTACCTTAACCATTGCATGAATTTCTTGGTTAGTTACCCTAATGTCATATAAAGACAGCTTATCAGTTTTCTACAGAACCACAAGACCACTAGATCTTCCTGAGCCTTTAGCAGGAATTTCTATCATACGGTCAAAGTGAAACGGATTCCTAATAGACACATGACTATACATTTTGGTTTCCAGTAAAGCTAAGAGACAGGGATTGTGAACCCTAATTAATTCACTCAAATTTCTTCTGAAATCCATATTGTCACCCCCCACCCCATATATTCAGAAATATAAAACTGGTTTGGTCAGTCATCATTGTTACATGGTTGGTTACTTTTTTCTAAAGATGAAGTCCAGCTTCCCTGGCAATCATTTGTTCCCTGGCAAGAGTTGGATTCAAAACTACAACATATTTTCCAGCATCCTTGTTCATAGTGACAGTGGGTCGTATGTCTAAGGAAGTCTTGTAAAGATGAAGAGGCAAGGTATGAATGTATTTGTAGTCCTTTAGTTCTGGGAAAAGCATGCAAGTTGCCATGCGCAGGCTTGAGACTTCTGTGAATGACTCCTATGGTGGTGGCTCCACCACCTCTGCCTCTCCCATCTCTTCTTCTTGTTCTAGTACAGTGGGAGGGGCATCCTCCTTATTGATTATCTCTTGTGGGTGTTCTTCTTGAGGGTTCTGGGGAGGAGGCATTGGTTGGTCCATCTGTTGTTGTGGTGGATTTTGAGGTTGAGGAAATTACTCCTGGGGAAAAGGTGGTTGCTGAGGTGCAGGAGGAGGGTTCATTAACTGGTTGTGGTTGCCAAGGAAAGAATAGTGGTGGTGCATTTAGAATCTATGGTGGAAAGAAAGGAAGATTGTGGATTGGGTTGACATGCGGGTGTGGGTTGAAGTGTTGTGGCAGGTTCCAATGATTGTGAAAGTATGGGAATAAGGTTGGAGCCATAGCTGAAGCTAAGGGATCTATGATGTTTATCATCCAAATATGGTTCATGTAGTTCTCTAGTGCTAGTCTTATTCCTTCTGAGATCAGATTGGCAAGAAATATTGGGTTTTGGATTAGTAGGATGATCTTTTGACCATTTAAGTCCATGTTGAAAGATATTTCCAAACCTATTAGTGTATGTTCTATCCAAGGGAGTGTCCAATGATTGGGAAGCAAATTTCACTTTTTGTTGTGGCATGTTTGGTGCACGTGTCTCAGATTGTGTATGCAATATTTTATTATGTAATGGAGGACAAAAATTAGTGGAGGCATTCATAAAAGACCCTTTTTGTGGTGTAATCAGGACAGAGTCCTCATATTTTGGCAACACAGCAAAAACATTAAATTTACTAGGATCATTCTCACTAACAAACAATCTAACAGTTGTAGCAGTAATATTTTTAGGTCTAAAAACTGAACGAGGATTGATTGAGGAATTACCTGGAAAAGGTGGATTTTTATTAACTGTATTAGCTGGAACATTTGCACGCGTAGAGGTGTAATTGTTACCCATTTTCTTTGTTTTTTAAAAGGAGACTGTCTGCTACCTATTTTCAGAGTCGTTGGTGTTGGAGAGAGTTTAACTTTATCAGTAGTGACAGAGGTGGATGCCATGGAATTAGTTGAATTTGCTTACCCTTGTAGTTGAGCAGTCGAACAAGTTCTCGATGTGTGACCCAATAATCCACAGGAGATGCATAAGATGTTTTGACCTTCGTAAAGGACTTGTCGACGATGTGAGCCAATCTGAATAGTAGAGTTAACTAGTGTGTGTAGTGAAACCTCAATACAAAGTCTAGCATACTTACCTCTTAAGGTGGTGCTAGTGCACATGTCAACCTTTAGTAATTTCCCTAACGAGTTACCAATCTGTTTAGGATCTGGGCACCGTAGAACTTAGTTGGTAACTGTGGTAAACGGACCCATACTACAGTGGATTGATGCTTTGCATTTGACACAATAAAGTTGGGTTCCCACCTTTTTATAGTTAAATAATGTCCATTGATGAACCAAGGGGCTCCTTCAAAAACCTTTATCATAAACTTAGTAATAAAGAAGTCATGGCCCAGATCTATGAGAGAAAATTTTATCTATGGTGACCACATAGATTGTAACTTAAACTTTAAATAGATGCGAGATTTTCTTACCAAATTTTAATATAGGAGAGAACTTCCATGGTTGGTATATTTGCATTTTCTCCTGTTCAGATAGTTGAATCATACCCAAATGTTGTGATAAATCAGCGTGTGCATTTGGATCTGGGAAAGCGGATGTAAGTTCCTCGTCTGTAAAAAACATAGTTGTATCAACGATGGTTGTTTCTGCAATGGATAGATCTTTGAAATTTTTGAAAAGAGTAGTTTCTCTTTGAATGATATGGAAGTAGTATCGCCATTTTTGTCAATATTCGGTGGTTTAGGAGGTATGTCAATCGCTTTGAATGGATGTTTTGGTTTTTCAGTCATTGAATTTGGGTAGGTGAAGACGAAGAGTTGGTCTTGTTTGCTTAAGCAATTTAAACGTCGGGAAAACTGAAGCGTTATTGGTTGTTGGAAAAGTAGAGAGAGGTCAGACTCTCTCTCTAGAGTATTTTCGTCCTCTTCCACCTTTTTCCCCTCCTCTCTTCTAGTGATCGTATAGATAAAAAATAGTATTAGGCGTGAAGATCCCTTTTTTCGTTTTTGGAGAAAATAATCAATTCTCCAAATGGGAATCAAGTTAAAGATAACAAAAAAAAAAAAAGTACTGCTAATTAGTATTTTATTAGCCGTTTGGCCATAGATACTAAAAAAATTTTGAATTTTTTTTAAATTGAGTTAAAAAATTATATTTCAAAATTGAAATTATATTTGGACATGAATTTTACTTGAAAAAAATTTAAAAATTATGAGTAGAGAAAATTGATTTTTTGAAAGAACTTGAAAAAATTGTCAAACCCAGCTTTTGATTTTTCAAAAACTATTTTTCAAAAAAATTGCAAAAACTATAATTTTTCATGGTCAAACAAGTTTTCTAAAAACTTTCGACAAAAAGGAAAAACCAAATTATTGCCAAATGGGTAGTATGAAGCATGGAGAGATTTCATATTCAACTTTGAGCAGGAAAAAAAAAAGCAAATAAACAAAAATAACATAGAAACAAAAAGGGAGCCTATTTATAAATTATGATTGGTCCAACATCCCGAACTTTCATCCTGTATGTAGAGGTGAACTTACGATTTAGAGTGTATATATATATATATATATATATATATATATATATATATACACACACACACTAGTTTCTCGGCACGTGCGTTGCACATGTATGGCAAGAAGAAAAACATCTACATATTTTGTGTATGATATACACGCCCATGTTTCTCTTTATATTATAGTATGAAACATTCAAATTAAAAGACAATTGTATTTTCAACAAATTTAATTTCAGTGAATTAAGGAGAGATGGAGCAACACAACGTCCTCAAGAAAATTGTTGATGAAGAGGTTCATATACTTTAGAGGACATCGATCTCCCGATACGTTGTTGTAGTCCTGCAGATATTTCTCTTTCTAACCAAACAATTACTAGTACGCTTGTGAGTCATTCCATGCAACTTAATTTTTCATAGATTTTAATTATTCTTAGTATTAGATTACTTTCAAATCCATGGGTGGAGCAATTTTAAATACTATTCTTATTGTTCTTCAAAAGAATAGATCATGTATGGAAAAAAATCTTGGAAATCGACTAATAAGTGTTATTTTCTTATGAAAAAATATAAACAGTAAGGAGTACATATCGAAACATACTTGATTGAGTTATAAATTACAATTCTAAATACCAAAATCTATTATTCATGCATAAACTTAAGATGTCTTGAGTAAAAGTCAAAAGACATACTCTCCAATATACTATATCTTCAATTTTGTAGCCATCATGTTGTCAATTAAAATTTGATACATCTCCTTTTTGAAACTTGAATGCTCCAATAGATGATGGCGGAAACAGAGCTCTTCTATCAATTTTATCATCTCTAATTTCTTCAGACAGAACTACGTCAATTGTGCCTTGAAATAATTCTCTTCTCAAGGTTGATTGCTTTTTTCTGAAATATTCAAGCCTTATTTTTTCTATTTCAATGAATTTGTCATGTCCAAAATCTACAACTTCTTCATATGTACCTATAAGTAAACAAATGTATTCATACGTTGATAAGTTTTAAAATTCGAATCTCATCGATGGGTACTATTGAATTGCATAAAGAGCTAAAAACCTTTCTTGGTCGATGATGGCTCTTTCTTCAAATTGGCATTGTCACTACAAGGAACTCTCCTTTCTTTATCCATTAAACTAAATGAGACTTAGATAAAAGCAACACAAATTCATCAAATAGACAGTTATAAGATGTGAAGAGAAATTAAAATGACACTTATAAAAGAGGAATACAAAGTAGGAATTTATACAATTATCAAAATAATGGTGGACTGTAGCGTTGCTTTGCCCCTCCACCTAATCAAATGAATTGAAACAAACTATATTTATACCGAAATTAAGAATTTAAAAAACATTGCACCTTCGCATTTAACTGTTTATTCCTACTTTAAAAGTTTATAGCATACATAGTTTAGAGAAATAAAATAAAACATTATGTTATTTGATGAGATCCTAAAGCCAAATTGAATACCAATTACAACAGAAAGAAACAATTGCCAAGAATAATTTATGAAATCCTATATTTTGCATAAGTCCTTTCAAAATAATAAATAAGGCTATATATTTCAACATCCAAATTCCAGAAGGAAAATATATATACACACACACACCAAGAAGCAGCTTAAATACTATGACAATTCTAAGATTTTTAAAAATTAAATTATCCTACCTAAGTAGACACTCGCAAATTGCCACTTTATGTTGCTAATGGAGAGATACACCTCAAATAAAAAAATAAAAATATTTTTATAGGAAAAAAGATTTTCTAATTGATGATAGTTTTTCAAAAGGAAGAGAAAGGGTCACACAAAGTAGGGAGAGCAAAATTCGATAGAGATGTCATTATTATGGAAAAATGGTTTGATCAATGGATAAAACTCTACCATAGAAAACATCGAAGGATAAAATGTAAATATGAAGTGAAGTGACCCTATATTATGTATTTTATGAAGGAGCTAGAGTATGTCAAGAGGTTGTGAACGGATGTTTAATTTCAATTTTTTTAAAAGTCCACTTAAATAAGCCCGATGGTTTTCTTCAACGGAAGATTTAGAGTATTATGAACAATCTGTTGGTTTTCTTCAGTAAAGAAGATACATTAATATGAGTGATGTTTTCTTCAATAATAATTGATGTAGTAATTATTATTTGCAATACATGGGGAAAAAATGCATTGCTCTAGCTTAGATACAACATTCACGTTTGCAGAAGGGCTAAAAAAGGCATTAATATATGATTTATGGGTATTTTGGTAAATTGACTTTCATTTTGGAGATTTTCACTTTTAATATATATATATATATATATATATATATATATATATATATATATATATATATATATATATATATATATATATATATATATATATATATATATATATATATATATATATATAATACAAATTGAATTTGGGTTATGAATACAAACAAATCTTAGTATCAAAGTCGAGACAATATTAAGAATAAGCGAAAATGCAAGAGAATAACGTAATTTCAATATATATCAGTGAGTACAAATTTTGCCAGAGATTCTGTAAGTATTTCTGAATAAATACAATATGAAAACTAATGTTATTTATAGATACAAGGGGCCTTGCCCACGTTTCCCATGACTGATCATGTCCTTACCCA
This sequence comes from Petunia axillaris subsp. axillaris, assembly GCA_029990575.1. Taxonomy (NCBI): domain Eukaryota; kingdom Viridiplantae; phylum Streptophyta; class Magnoliopsida; order Solanales; family Solanaceae; genus Petunia; species Petunia axillaris. The sequence continues at coordinate 96,506 of JARKNS010000001.1, read as the reverse complement.
CGTTCATCATGCCTATCAGTAGAGTTAGTGGGCTGAAGTAGTGGGCTGATGAGCCGCTAGAACCGAGGTGTTCCACCGAAGTCCAAATGCATGACCTCGGTGGTATGACCTTGCTTCTCGATCGAAGTGAGTATCCTCGAAGCACAACTCTCGACTTCGCCTTCGGTGATGACCTCGGTGCTCGACTTCGGCGGTTCAATTGTTTGCTTCGATCTTTCTCCTTCGGAACATCAGTTTGACTGACCTTGATTTATCACACCGAAGTGCTGTCCGAGCACGTCGATTTTTACTAAATACAGATAGTCCCCCCACTCCTCGGGTGAGTGCCAGGGTCACCGAGGAGTAGAATGAATTTAAGCGGGAAGATGACGTGGCTCAACCCTATCCAAGAGTTTCAAAACGTCACAAGTCTTTTCGAATTACTGTTCCTCATTACGTGGTGACCGTTCATTGGCCACCGAACGGTCACGCCGATTTATTTGCTTCTTCCAACGTTATAATCATCCTTATTCTTCCACTTGCACGTGTACATCACCTATAAATACCCTATTTGGAGCATTTCTTCTCTATTTTAATAATCAACTATAAACAGTGAAGAAAAGAGACAAACCTCCATTTCACATAATTTCGCAACCCGTTTAATCTTGAGTTTAACCCTTTTTATTGTAAGAAAGTCTTTCCTTCATATCCCATATCATGTCTGCTACAAATTCTGGTCATGGTTCTAGTGACTCTGGCGAGAGAGTTGCGCGTTTCGCTGCCGCGATATCTAGCGGTGATTTCATCACCACCGTGCCGGCGCTGCAAGTCATCGAGGTAGAGGGCGGTGGGGAAGCGACGTCAGTAGCTAGTGGCTCAAGGCGACGCAAAGCGAGGCTGGTCGCGACAAGGCTGAGGTTAGCTTTGACACTGACGTTGGTGGTGACAACCACGACAATGACAGGGATAACGTCGAAGGGGACGACATCACTGGTACCAAGGAGGTAGGTGGCCAAGCGAGCGAAGCCGAGGCTAGCAAAGAGGCAAGTGGCCAAGTGGGCGAAGCCGAGGCAAGCAAAGAGGGGTCCCAGACCGAAGCTGGTACCTCTAAGAAATCTAGGAAGAAAATTCCTCTCGAGGTGGAGATAGACCCTCGGTTAGTCATCCCTTCGAACTTCAATAATGATAAGGACCTCAAAGTCCAAACTCAGTCTGATGCCCAAAAAGGTAAGAAAAGAAACATACCAGTGTATGTCACCCCGAGTGTGATAACCGAGTATTTGATTGAGACTGTTCAGGCAGACTGCCGTTGGGGTACCGAGGTGGAGATAAGGATTCCAGCCTCGGACGCGGCTGCTTCCACTCATGTTCCAGGATATTCTTTGATTTTCACATATCCCTTCACCATAGGTTTTAATTTGCTAGTTCACCCCATAATTGATATGTTTTGTCGATCTTACAACTTATGTTTGGCTCAGTTGGGCCCCGGGGTTTGGAGAGTTGTGCAGGCCCTCGAATACTTGAGTAGATTAGCTGGGTTGCCTTTCACCTTCCAGCATCTGATCTCCCTCTATTACCCATATTTTCATAAAGCCGGGGTGGTGGCTCTCTTACCCCGTGGGTCTTACGCTGTTTTGAGTAAGAGTGAAGACCACAGTGACCGAGGTTGGAATGACCGCTATGTGCTCATCCCAACAAGGCTATTATCAGCTGACCCCAGTTTTCCCGAATAGTGGAATGCCCAACGTAAGTATTATTATTCTCGTTTTGTCTTGGGTCATCGTAACTCGTCCTTATCTACTTTCGTATTTGTGATATGCAGCCGAACGGGTCCCAGTTAATCCACCAGGGGATTTACTCGAGTGGGTGACCGAGGTGATGAAACAAAAAGAGCGTCCTCTTCGGCAGTGGATGATCCTGGCTGCCCTGGAGGAAAACCGATGGTCATGCAAGAGGCATGGTGAGCTATTCGCCGTTATTTAAAATTCCCTAGTGTTTGTTTTGAATGGTTTCTTCTTGACGTTTCTTCTTCCTTTCCCACTTAGGTTTTTCCAACAAGGCTGTTAAGGACACCGAAGAGGAAGAAGAAGAAATCGAAGAGAAGGGAGATAAAGAAAGAGAAGAAAAAGAAGAAGGAGAAGAATGTTCTTGACGCCAAGGAAGGCGTCAGCCAGATGGTGAGTTTGGCGAGGCGACTCGCCGAAGAGAAGAAATCTAAGGGCTCGCTAGGCCAAGGGACTTCGCAAGGTGATGATATCTTTCTAGGTCAATTTACATGTATTCAAACTTCTACTTCATCTTATATTTACGTGATTGCTCCCCTCCCTTCCCCAGGCTCTAAGAGGAAAAGAGCTGAGTCGAAGAGGGCCACTAAGGCGAAAGGGCCTCGGACTGAGGAGACTGTCGCCCCTGCTTCCGAGGTGGTAACTGAGAAGCGCCGAGGACTTATTGACGAGCCTGCTGACGAAGATGTCCATGTAGCTGCTCCCGAGGTGACCCCAGAACCAGTCCCTAGGGAGACCGAGGTGATAAATATTGAGGAGTTTGACCAAGAGGCTGCCAAGCAGAAAGGTAAAGCTAAAGCGAGCGTAGGCTTGATTAAAAGCATGGTCAACGCTCCTCGAAGTTCGGCTAAGGCTTCGAACGCTGCACCTCGGGCTTTGGAAATTGCTCCCGAGGCCAATCTATTGGATCCCACCAAAGAGGACATCGCCGCCATCGATGTTTTGCTCGGGTCTACTGAAGCTCACGCCCTTCGCAACCATAGCCCTATGAGCTTTATGGGTATTTCAGCCGCCTCTGCTCTTCGTGTAAGTTTTCCCGCATTCTTGTTCGTGCAACTTATCCTTTCCTTGTCCTTGACACTAAAATTTTAATATTGTGCAGAGCTTGGTCCTCACGTTGCAGGTTATTCACCTAGAACGCGACCGAGCGGAGCAAGTTCAAGCGGTGACTGCTGCCTGGGGAGAGCAAAAGAAGGGTTTTTGGACAGAATCGCAGAGCTGGAAACTCAATTCGGTGCTTTGAACGAAGACCAGGGGCGTGCTAATGAAGCTACAGCTAAGGCCGAGGATGACTTACACGGGGTTCTGGAGTCTGCCGAGGCAAGAGTTCAGGCCGTGACAAATGAGTTCGTTAGTGAACGTTCGAGGCTGAGCTTGGAAACTGAATGGCTCGAAGCTGAACTCTTCCGCGCCAGAGCCGAGGTGTTGGAGGCTGGCGAGATATATCGTGGCAAGTTAGAAGTGTACAACGCCAAGCTTTTGTTGGGTTGGAAAGCCAGGTAGATCAAGTGTCTGCTCTTTGGGGTAAAGTTCCAAAGCTTCAGGGGAGAATTGCGTACCTCAATCAGTGGGCCGAAGTCAAAGCAACGAGGGCGAAGTTTGAAGAGGCCTGGGCTATTATTAAGACTAGGCTTGACACGCTTGAGCAAGTCCAACCTGGGTAGATCGTGCTCGAAGAAGAAATAGTCAAGGCTAGGGGCGCTGCTGCCGAGGCCCAAAAAATAGTAGATGACCTTCCCTCGAATGAGGATTCAGATGATGGTGAATCCGAGGGCGATGAAGAGGGCGAGAGCGCCGAAGAGGGTGATGAAGATGCCGAAGAGGGGAACCCTTAGGGAAAGATAGTTTGCAAACTTGATTTGGTCTTCGTTTTTTTCATTTTCTACATTTTTGCTTTTGTTTAGGCCTTTGGGCCTTTTGATGTACATAACTTTATAGCCTTCGGGCTTTTCAATGGATGAATTCGTATTTTATGTTGCAAGTGTTAGCTTTGTTTTTCCTCTTGAAAGACTTTGAACCGAACACTTAAAGTAATCTGCTTGCAAGACTTAATCACATAAAACCGATGCGAACTTAGAACGACGTCTCGTTCTCGAGTCAATGCATTTAAAATGTAACTTCGGTATGTAAGATCGTAGAAACAAAGAGATATTGAATCAAGTTTATTTCATTGATGATATCAACTAGCCGCAATCGGCTTTTACATATGGCCTAGTCTAAGTAGGACTTAGGCGCAAAAATAAGTCGATCACATGCCACTATCAGGCGTAATTTCAAAGTGCTAATCTAGTTCCTGGACGTCAGTCCCTGGTTGCTGAATATATAGTCTTCGGTTGGGAGGCTCGGTGTTGACCTCGGCTGCAACCTGCCTCTCACTCCCCCCCAGTGTTCGGGTTTGAATCTTAATGAAGATCCGAGCACTAGGGATCGTCTTATCCGCTTTCTGAAAAGGTCAAGCAAAATGAAACGAGGAGCAAGTCAGCATATTTCGACCGAAGCCCTAAGAGCATTTTTTGGCTCGAGGCTGTAGGTGAATTTTAAATGATCAAGGAATGTTTATCTCGATTTTAAAAGTAGTACCACTTCAAATTAGAAATGTTCCAATTCAAAGGTTTGGGTTTTCCTTGTAGATCTTCGATTTGATAAAATCCCTTTCCAACGATTGCTTTAACTCTGTAAGGCCCTTCCCAATTTACAATGAGTTATTCCCCATTCTTCTCCTTCATCGACTTATTCGAAGCCTTTAGCACATAATCACCAACTTTGAAATCCCTAAGTTTGGCCTTCCTGTTGAGATATGCCTCGATTTGCCTCTTTTGTTCTGCTAACCGAACCAAAGCCAACTCTCTTTTCTCCTCGAGCAAATCTAACTCTATGAGCATGGCTTGTTGATTTGTACCTTCGGTGGTATGGGGTACCGAAGGCTTGATTCGCCCACTTCCACGAGGAGCGAGGGAAAATGGGGTTTCACTGGTGCTGTTTTTCTCCATTGTTCGCATAGCCCATAATACACCTGGCAAATCCTTGGTCCAAGGATCTTTTTTCTAATCAAGTCTCTTTTTGATACTTTCAATTATCACTCTGTTTGAAGATTTGGCTTGTCCATTGGTACGTGGATGGTAGGGGGTCGACACTATTCTTTTTATCCCCCATTGCTTAAAGAAATCAGTGATAGCCGCCCCCATAAATTTTGGACCATTGTTACAAGCGATCTCCTTTGGGACATCGAACCTGTAGATGATGTTCTTCCTGATAAAATCGATCACCTCTTTTTGTCTACTTTTGGTGAAAGCTTCTGCTTCCACCCATTTTGTGAAGTAATCAGTTAAAACAAGAACAAACCGAACCCCTCATTTTCCCTTCGGTAGGGGGCCAATGGTATCCATCCCCCACTTTATGACGGGCCATGGTGACACAACCGAATGTAGAGGTTTGGCTTGCTGATGAATTATTTGGGCGTGCCGTTGACACTTGTCACATTTTATCATGAAGGCCTTTGCGTCTGTGCTGATGGTGGGCCAATAGTATCCAGCCCACAGTAGTTTGTGCACTAAAGATTTTCCCCCCGAGTGATTGCCACACCCGCCCTCGTGTATTTCTGTCATCACATATCTAGCTTCATCTGGACCCAGGCACTTGGCCATCGGGCCGCTGTACAATCTTATATATAGATTTCCCCCAATGATTGAGTACGAAGTCGCTTGGGTCCTTAACATCTTTGCCTCTTTCTTGTCTTGGCGGAGAGTCCCCGAGTCGAAGTAAGAGATAAACTTACTCCTTCAATCCCATTTGTGGACCACCGAGTTGACTTCCAATTTCATTTCTCTCATTCGTGCGGAAAGCAACCGAACCACTGAATCAGTCTCCCAGTGCTCTTCGTCTACCGCCGAACCCAAGTTTTCTAGGGCATCGGCTTCGGTATTCTCGTTCCGAGGAACTTGTTTGATCTTCCATTCTTGAAATTGAACCAAGACTCTTTGCGCTCGGATCAAGAATTGCTGCATCATGGGCTCACGAGCCATATATTCACTGAGCACTTGGTTTACCACCATTGTGAATCACACCTTAGTTCAACTCTTTCTGCCCCATCTCTTGGGCCAGCTCCAAGCCTGCTAAAGCTGCTTCGTATTCGACCTCGTTATTGGTCACTTTTTTTAACCGAACTGAATGCCTGATTCTCTCCCCGGTGGGCGCTATAAATACTATGCCTAATCCTGAACCCTTAGAATTAGTTGCCCCGTCGGTGTAGAGTACCCATAGTCCTTAGATAACCTCAATTCACTCAGGTGATAGAATTAGTTGTCGTTCGGGGTTGATAGGTGATATCATATTCACTCAATTCTACTGACCATTTTTATAACCTCCCCGACAACTCTGATTTGTGCAATATACTTCTCAAGGGGAAGGTGGTAACTACTGTTATTGGATGACATTGAAAATAGGGTCGTAGCTTCCGAGCAGTAATAATTAGAGCAAGTGCTAGTTTTTCCAAATGAGGATACCTGGTTTCAGCGTCGAGGAGTGTCTTTCTCACATAGTAGATGGGTTGTTGCTTTCCATCCTCTTCCCGAACAAACACCGAACTAACTGACACTTCGGACACTGCCAGGTAAACTAGCAAAGTTTCCCCATCTTTTGGCTTAGCGAGCAACGACGCGTTAACCAGATAACGTTTCAATTCTCTTAGCGCTTCTTTCCACTCCGGTGTCCATTTGAAGTGATTATTCTTCCTTAAGAGAGAGAAGAATTTGTGGCATCGCTCCGAAGATCTTGAGATAAATCTACTCAAGGCAGCGACTCGCCCAATCAAGTGCTGAACTTCCTTAACCCCGGTTAAATCCTCGCGGATTTCTTCGATGGCTTTGATCTTATCTGGATTGGCTTCGATTCCCAGTTCGGAGACTATGAATCCCAAAAAATTTCCTGACCCCACACCGAAGGCACACTTTTCAGGATTCAAATTCATGCCGTATTGCCTCAAAACAGCGAAAGCCTCTCTCAAATGGTTTAAATGATCTTCCATCCGAATAGACTTGATCAGCACATCGTCTATGTAAACCTCCATAGACTTTCCAATATAATCTTTGAACATGCGGCACACCAGTCTTTAGTATGTCGCCCCGGCATTCTTCAAACCGAAGGGCATTACCTTGTAGCAGAAGGTGCCTCGGTCACTGATGAACGAGGTCTTTTCTTCGTCCTTCAGATCTATAAGGATTTTATTATACCCCGAATAGGCATCCAAGAAGGTTAATAGTTTGTGTCCAGCCGTGGAGTCTATTAACCTGACTATCTGTGGCAGTAGATAGGAGTCCTTGGGGCAGGCTTTGTTTAGATCTGTGTAATCTACATACATCCTCTACTTGCCATTCTTTTTGGGCATGACGACGACATTAGCCAGCCATTTGGGATACTTCACCTCTCTTACGAAGCCATTTTCTTGCAACTTCATAGTTTCATCCTCGATTGCTTTCTTTTTAACACCGGCGTGCAGCCTCTTCTTTTGTTTTACCGGGGTAAAACGGGGATCCACATCCAATTTGTGGGTCATGATATTCGGATCGATACAGACCATATATGAATGGGACCAAGCAAAGCAATCGTTGTTGGACTTCAAGACTTCGATTATTGCTTTCTTCGACTCTAGGTCCAACTCCGAGCCGACAAACTCTTTTCTCTCTGGAAAATCTTTCGATAATGTGAAAGATTCCAATTCTTCAATAGTTGAGTCCTCGGCTTTTTGTTTCCGAGGCTCTTGAATGCACACTGGGATCTTCTCTATTTCCCCTCGGGGGTCCTCTTCGTTTGACCCCGGTTGTATTGGTTGCTATTTCTTTGGTTCGGCCGGGACGACTCCACTCTTCAGTGCAACCGAATAGCACTCTCTCACTACTCATTGCTCTCCTTTAATCGACCAAACTCCCCATGGGTAAGGAATTTGATCAATTGATGAAGAGTGGATGGAACAGCCTCCATGGAATGAATCCATGGTCTACCGAGGATCACATTATATGCATGTCCTCGGGTAGAACTTGAAACAATGTTTCTTCGCAAACTCCTTTGGCGAATGTTTTGAGTGTGATTTCACCCAATGTCTTCTTGGTGGAGTTGTTGAAGCTAGTCAACACAGTTTCCTTATGGATAACCTCTCCCTTCAACCACATATTTTTGATGGCCCCGCAGCTGATTATATTGACCGAGCTACCGGGATCAATCAGGACTCCTTTGATATCCGAGTTATTTATTCTCAACATGATGACTAAAGCGTCGTGATGAGGGAACATCATCCCATCACAATCGTCATCGTCAAACACAATTTATTTTCCCTAGCCTCCAACTCGAGTTCTTTTCTCTATGGTGATCGACAGCTTTGCGAACTTCTTAGCAGCTGTAAAATTCACCCCATTCACCTCTGACCCCCCCGGTGATAACGTTCACGACCCTCTTTGGGGGTGGTGCCCGAGGTAGTTGTCCATCACCTCGGTTTGTTGTGTAGTTTTCCTTCCCCTTATCAGTGAGGAATTCAGCTAACACACCCTTCTTCAATAAGTGCGCCACCTCAAGGCGCAATGCTTTGTAGTCCTCGGTGCAGTGGCCATAATTTGCATGAAACTCGCAGTGTGGATTTTGATCCCTTTTGTCAGCAGGAGTTCTCATGTCCTTTGGTATTCTCACCCCGGCTGTCCCCTTCACTATATTGACCAATTCAGAGGTCGATATTTTGAAATTGTAATTGGGGATATGGGGTAACTCCCTATTCTTTGAGACCAGAGCTGGGGCTCGAGGAGTTCCTTTGGTTCGTATTAGGAAGAACCTTTCCACCGAGCCGTTGGCTCACATGCAAATTTTGAAAAGAATTTCCAAGCCTTTGACTAACAGGCTGTCTCGACGAGGTGTATGGTCATATCTCTCCTTCGAGTTTCCTCACGGCGCCTCGACGCGATATGAGGATTCATTTCGAGTCTTGTAATTGTGACTTCGGCCATTATTTTTCCATTCGGCTTCCTCCAGCCTTATCTTGGTATATGCCCTATTGTACAAATTATCCCATTTCAAGATTTGATATTGCTGGAGCTCTTTTCGCAACTCAGCAGCAGCCTCAGAGTTTTAAACATTTATACATTTTTCAAACGCCATGATGGCTAGAGTATCATCCATGGGAGGTAACTCCATGCGCTCAGCATGAAAGCGCTCGAGGAAGTCTTTGAGTGGCTCGCCGGGCCGTTGTTTGACTTCGAATATATCCTCCTTCCTTTGGAGGATTTTTTGCACCCCGGTATGAGCTTTAACAAATGCATTAACTAGCTCCTTAAAAGTGGAAATCAACCCCGATGGTAGATGCATGTACCAGCGTAATGCTCCATTCTCCAAAGATTCGCCGAATTTTTTCAAGAACATTGACTCATTCTCTATCTCAGTTAAGTCGTTACTCAGCGCCATTGACATGTATTCGGTCACATGTTCTTTGGGGTCGGTGGTCCCATCATATTTTCTAAAAAATAAAAGCTTGAAATTTTTTGGAGTCAGTGTTGGAGCAGACTCGGGCTTAAACGGAAACTGCCTGTATTGGTCAATATCTAGAACATCGTGGGTCTTAGTCACCCCGGGGACGCTTTCGAGTCATTTTTCCACGTGCGCCTCGACGCGAGCCTCAACTCGGGCTTCGATCTCCTTGGTTAACTTTTCAACATCTACCGAGGAGGTAGTTTCTGCCACGGTGGGGATCATCCCGAAGTGTGGCGTGGTGCTCGGTAGTGTACCTGAACCCCCAGATATGGCCTCATTTTGAGGTCCCCCTATTATCGCGCCCGTAGGAACGAAGAGCAGGATGCCTCTACTTGGAACCACAGGTGGAACTCCATTCAGAGTTGAGCTGTTCCTCGCTTCTAACGAGGCATGAAATTCAGCATTAATGTTAGCCTGCTCGGCTTGTTGCTCTTGGAGAACTTTCAGTGTGGAAACAACGTAAGCATGAAAGGCTTCGATTGTCATCGAAGATGAAGAGTTTGGGTTCGATTGCACGGTAGTCTATCCATCGGGAGTTAACTGCGGTTCAGCGGGATTTCTCTATTGTCAGCCATTTGTCAGAATAAAAACGTGAATCCAAACGAAAGGTCGTTCAACTTTGGAACAAAGCGTTTATGCTCGTATCCCCACAGACGGCGCCAATTTGTATGGGCCTAAACTGATTTAGGATCACAAATCGAATTTAGGTTATGAATACAAGCAAATCTTAGTATCAAAGTCGAGACAACGCTAAGAATAAGCGAAAATGCAAGAGAATAACGTAATTTCAATATATATCAGTGAGTACAAATTTTGCCAGAGTTTCTGTAAGTATTTTTGAATAAATACAATGTGAAAACTAATGCTATTTATAGATACAAGGGGTCTTCCCCACGTTTCCCATGACTGATCATGTCCTTGCCCACGTTCATCATGCCTATCAGTGGGGTTAGTGGGCTGATGAGCCGCTAGAACCGAGGTGTTCCACCGAAGTCCAAATGCATGACCACGGTGGCATGACCTTGTTGCTCGATCGAAGTGAGTATCCTCGGAGCACAGCTCTCGACTTCGCCTTCGGTGATGACCTCGGTGCTCGACTTCGATGGTTCAATTGTTTGCTATGATCTTTCTCCTTCGGAACATCAGTTCGACTGACCTCAATTTATCACACCATATATATATATATATATATATATATATATATATATATATATATATATATATATATATATATATATATATATATATATATATTCGCATTTATTTTAATATTTTTAAAAATAATTTTTTCTTGATTAATTTTCATATTGCGTCTAAGACGGAAAAATATATAGAGAAATCAAACTAAGAAAAAAATTTAATTTTTTTACTCTTATTAAAGAACTTGAGAACTATTTAATGAATTTATATTGTTCATCTAAACAAATTCATAATTGATAAACATTTCAACAAATTTTAGCATGTAATGATTGTTTCTTTTCCTCTTGCGCCATACTAGTGTAATTCGTAAGTAATCAAGGCAAGTCGTCAACTATAAAAGTGTCGAATGTAAATGAAGTTCCATTTACAAACTTTGATCGACTTTGCAATTGAACTAGTTCAACACATAATAATTACACCAAATAATTACTATATTTACATGATGGTCTAATTCATTGAGATTGGAATATCAATTAAACGCTTCTATATACGAGAAGTTAGATGCCTATGTCTCATCATATATTATCCATATTAAATGTTTGTCATTATCCAAACTAAAACAAAATATCTCTTGTTTTAGAAACAGTATAAAGTCTCCTATTAATACTTCTCCCAAATATGTTATACAAATTTTCCATTTTGTTTTAGCTTTAATCAAAACGTTTAATGTAAAAATATTAAATTTAAGCGGCATGTAACTTTGCGACGGATCGTCGCGTCCTTAGTGAAACAACACTTCAAAAATTATATAAGAACAGCCCCTCCATCATAATTAGTACAATTCATATATATCCACCTTAATTCTTTGAAGGAACCAAAAAAGTAATATCTTTATACAATGGCACAAGAAATGGAGCAATATCAATGTGGATTTGGTTCAATATTGATAATGCTAGTGGTGGTAATTTGTCTTCTGTTTCTACCATTGTTTATGGGTCCGCTTCAGCCACCTTCTTTCCTTGTCCTCCTTATTTTTCCTCTTGCAATGGCTGCCATTTGGATATATCTCTCTCATGCATCCAGTTCTGATAACTAAATACTACTCCTAGTTTTTCTTCATATATTTCCATATAGTAGTTCAATACTAGTAGAGTACCTTCACACATTAGACTGAAAACTCCAGTTATGTGAAAAGTGAAATTTTTGTTGGTCTTTGAGTTTGAGCTAGAGAGATTAGAAGGAAAAAATGACATGGGTAATTATCTTTTCATTTTAGTTTTCTTTCTTTTAAATTTTGCAGCATCACAATGATGTGTTGACTTATCTCCATCTGCAGAAGAAAAAAATAATAATGTACTCATCAAGCAGTTTATTGTATGGAATTACTATATTGATTTATCTTTTTTACATGTATTTTTTTTTTTAAAGTTTTGCCTTTGTGGTTGGTATTTTAATTAAAAACATTTTGTGAACAATGGTCCATTTTACCCACTAGTGACTTGATATGTTTTTATTTAAAGCAAGAGTAGAAAGAAGGACAAGAAATATCATCTTTGCATGTGTTGTTGCAAATATTAATCTATCTTAAACTTTGAAGAATAGAAATTCTCGTTGCAAATATCATTCCAATCCGCATTATATTAAGCCTTCAGAGTTCAGTCACTTTAAGGACGTTTATTTTATTGATGTTTATATAATTATTTTATACTTCAATGAAATTAGTAATTACTTTGAGGGTTAGTATACTCAACCACGTTGAACATTTTGTAGATTAACAAATAGCATTGGCTAAATGCGTAGTTGCATTATTTGAATACAACCTACAAGTCATGTGTGCAAAATATAACGTAACACTTGCGTACGCCGTATAGTATATGTCAAATGCATAAAGATGCATAGAGCGGCTTCTAAGTGGCATAACTCTAAATTATAAGACACATATTTTGAATGCAACTTACGAGTCAAATATGTGGAATGCACGCGATTTATAGCTGAGAATAAGATAAAAGGTATATTATTTATGGTATTCATGCTCAAACTCATGATCGAGAATATTACATCAAAGAAGCAGGATATTAAAGGAAATAAACCATCCTATGCTTACCACCACCATAAAACAAAGAAAAAGAAAGGCACATTGGATCATAAAGTCTTCTCAAACCTAACCTTAAATCGAGAATTACTTGGAGCTTAAAATACATTTAAAAACACAGTACCTCGACGTACATCCTCACAAACTGTTAGAAATTTGTTATTCGATTAAAAAATCAGAAACTAAAAATCAAAAATAGGAAGGATAAAAATCCGAGCCCACTTAATTCACAGAATTAGCCTAACGAAAATTAATTATCGTAACTAAAGTATTAATATAAAATATTATTATTTAATAAATCAATCATATCAATCGACCAAATCCAAAATCGAATCCGAGGCCGAGCAGGCGATGACGACATGAGGCCCCTTCCTCTTAGCTCCCTTTAAGAGCTAAAGAAAGTGACTTTATACTTATACCCAACAAAATAGTTGTCTTTAACTGACAAGGGACAAAGGCAAAAGCCAAAGTTACATTTTCATCTTCCCTTTTTCATCTTCCTCCATTTTCCATTCACACCACCATACTTCTACACTTCAAACCCCAATAACCCCAACAAGCGAGATTGTTAAATGCATCATTTTATCATACTATACTAAATGAGCCTATCACTTAAGCAAAATGTAAAAGACCTAAATGCCCCTGCAGCCTTAAAAAATACTATTATTAGTATGCAAATTTGTTTTTGTAATAAAACAGTAAAAACATCAAAAATAATACGCGCCTTTTCTGATTTCCAGCTTCTCATCTGCCTAACTTTGGCCAACTCTTCAGTTGCCCATCTCTTCACTACCCAAAATTCATTCACCATCTTCATGTTTAGGCCATTCGTTGAATGTAGCAGCGGATTCTATGCGCCCTTTCGCCTTACAGCTACATTAATTCACGCTCATCAACAGGAAAGTTTGGACGGTTTCAATTTGTTAGTCGCTTTATATAAGTTGGATGGATGTGTTTCGGTTTATTCTCAGTACTTACCAACAACTGCAGCAGCCAGGTACTATTGTTAGCATTGCACAATTTAACCGTCGATTCTGTTAACATTTTGAGAACCCATTGTGAATTTTAATTTGTTCCTTTAATTTTTTTCCTACAGCCTTCTTTCCGTTGTTCATAAGGAATTGGGCATGAATTCGACACCTTCGCTTTTACTTTAGTACAATTATTGCTTATAGTCGCATGAACTTTGTCATTTTCTCCTATATTGCCAGCTAAAGTTGCATCGTCGGTTGCTTTGCTTAGGTCCCAGGTTCTGTTTGGTGTCGTCGTTTAGACGACGTCGCAGCCTTAGTGCTGCTGAAGTAGCATCGTAGGTTACTTAAGCCGCTAATTCACCCCAATTTGTTCGCTGCCGTCTATAGACACAATAGAACCGTGAATTCTGTTAACATTTTGCGAAGCCACTGTGATTTTCAAGTTATTCTTCAATTTTTCCTGCAGCCTTCCTTGCGTTGTTCATCACGATTTGGGTATGAAAATCGACACCTTTACTTTTAGTTTAGTATAATTATTACTGATGTTCGCATGAAGTTTGTCAAGTTGACCTCAAGAATGCTAGCTAAAGTAGCATCGACGATTGATTTGCTTAGGCCCCCTATCCTATTTGCTTTCGTAGATTAGACGACGTCGCAGCCTTACTGTCATTGAATTAGCATCCTAGGTTACCCAAGCCGCTAATTATGTTCACTGTATACTGTTTTTTTTTATGTGCCACAATGCTGTATTTATGTCCCCTTGCAATATGATTTCTGCATATATAGTGCTTCTATTTGGTTCAAAGACAGCGTGTGTCCCAATGGCAACCGAGCTAGATGAGGGAAGACAATGCATACCTATTAGTGAATTGAAACCATTGCAAACTGAATGGCTTATTAAAGTCTTGGTGCTGCGACGAGGCCCAAAAAGGGACTATAAGACCTCCAATGGCGAGGGTGTTATCAGATCTGTGATATTTGTCGATGAAGAGGTAATAGTGTTTGATTCCTTTATACCGCTTACAAATTACTAATCACCCTTCTGCCATAAGTAACACTGCCTCATAATTGACATACGCCAGGGGACGAAAATACAGGAAACCCTTTTCAACGAGCAAATTGAAACATGGGAGGACGACTTCAAACTGCTTCAGGCATATTACATTGAGGATGGGAAGATTTTCACCCCAAAAGCCAACTACCTATCCGTGAATGCTGACGTTGAGATTTCGTTCCGCCAGCACACAAAGGTCACTGAATGTGACACTGATTTTAATACTCAAAACTTCGCTGCCGGTTTCATTCCCTTTGTTGAGGCTGCCAGGATGCCCCTCGGTACACTGTTTAGTAACAAGCAACAACCCTTGATACATAGCTTTGCCAACATTTATTGCTACTTCTTCCCTACACTAACTAGATAATTTTTTCAGATGTCGCCGGCATTTTACTAGAGGTGAAGGTACTCATTGGAGAAGGCCGCAAGACAAGGTGAGAAGCAGTAATCACCGACGATAGGTTGGTCCTTTCATCTTGGCTTGCAGATTTACAGTCTCTAAATAGGATACTGTAAACAAGTTTCATATTTCAGCAGTTTTATCATCTAATTTCTTACCTTGAAGGTCTGGGCTGTGGAAGCAAAAATTCATTCAGTCTGTATCCCTTTAACGATATAACAGCATCGATGTGAAAAGTATTAATTGGAATGGCATGTCTATGGAATAGTCTGACTTTTCCTTCACTAATTTCTGTTTGATTTCTCCTCCTCTAATGAGAACACTGATGTTTTACATGAAATTTGATCAAATTTCACATTTGTTGGGTGTGGTTTTCTGACTTTGGTGCATTAGCCAAATAAGATTGACCCCATTTTAGAGACTCAATTTGTTCCTTTAAAATTTTATTTTACACCTCAAATACTTTTTAAATAGTAATACTTATTTGTGCGAGAGGTTCATGTACAAAGATTAGTGTCCGCATCTTAAGTAGACATAATATAGAGCTCATAAGCAGCTTAACATCTTCTGACATTCCCCCTTTACTCATTCTATTTAATTGCTTCAGTTTTAGCAATATACCATTTGCCCACTTATTATCTTCTTTGTAGGTATGACCGGAAAACAGTGACATTGTGGGGAGACTTGGCTGAAATTGAGGGTGCAATGTTGGCCAGCTCTAAACATGACAACCCCGTTATTGCCTTTTGCAATATTAGAGGCTCCATTTACCAAGGTCTATCGCTGAGTTGCTTTTGTTATATCTATAACTACGCCCCCTTTATGTTTAATCAGCAGGAGTTGTTGTGTATGGGTTTTCAAATATGGACTTCTCACCGTTCCCCCCGCTGTGCAGGTGAATTCGGATTTTCAACTACTCCAGTTAGCTGTGTACTCATTGAACCAGATTTTAAAATAGCAGATCATCTGCACAAGTGGTATGTCCTGTAATCGCAACCATACGCTTTTAATTATTTATATGTGCAATATGCCCTGTGTTGGCGCTAAGTAATTTCTCCTCTCAGGCATACTGCCATGAAAGCCTGCAGCGTGGACATACGATTCATGCCAAGTAGACTAATGCAAGAAACAACTAAAGTCGCTCTAAGTGATATAGTTAAGCCAACATCTTCTAGCTTCAAGGTATTTCGCCCCAACTAACAGCATTTGCATGGTACTTTGAGTTCCTTTGCTGTGTAATTACTACTACATTTTAATGTCGGATATGTACTAAACACCTCCATTCTTTATCCATAGGCTCAGTACTATAGGTTCGTCGCGAAGTTAATAGATATTATCAACCTGGATAATCTGTGGTATGCTGCGTGCAAAAAATGCTACAAGAAAGTAATTGTGAAAAAAAGCACTGCAAGTTGCGAGTACTGCAGGAAAAAGGATACTGATTACGAGAACAGGTCAGCTACACTCCCTTCTTTAAATGTTCTGTGCGCAGATTTTATTTATTCAGTCCACATAATCTCATTGACTTAGAAGATTACTGCTCTCTTACAATAACTTAACTGGTCCAGTTCCTGATGTCGACCGTTACTTTAATTCCACCAGTCTTTTGGGTAATCCTGGATTATGTGGAATGCCATTGTCAAACACATAAAAGATCAGTCAGTTTCAAAAGAAAACAAAATATAAGCAATAGGAAATTCCACATTGATATTAAATCAAATCATTTTATACAGTGTAATTAACAACTTAAAATAGTTCAATCTGTGAATATGGAACTCCAAGATGAGTTGAACACACCACAGCATCCACAATTTTCCCCATTAATGCAGTGTCCATGCAGACTTAGCAAAATCCAAAACATAATGGAAGAAAAAATATTAACATCAGTGTTGTTGCCACACTTACACTAAGTCTAGAGGTCGAGAGGAGCCTGTTAAGAGTCAGATGGGCATTGTATGCCAGTGTAGGGATATGTGGGAGATCTATATATCATAGTTTTACTTGCACCGAAAAGCTTTGCTGGATAGTTACTCTTCTGCAGATTAGTAATATTATTAGCCATGGAATTTCATTGTCTGTACGCTACGGAACTCTATTACTATATCTTACTGATAGGATCCTGATTACTGATTGCAAATTTCATGCACCAGATATAGGATGAAGATTGTCGTTTCTGCTAAGGAGGTTGAAAATACTGTTCTTACACTGTTTGGGGGTGCACGATTCTTTGTTGGATGCGACGTAAATGACTATATTCAGTCAACATCAGAAAAGGTAAATCCTCGCTTCAGTTTACCAAGAGCTTCACTTACTGCCTTACTCCCTTCGGATTCCCTTAGCTTGGCATTTGACACACTTTTTGGTTTCTTATGAACTATACAGAATGGAAAATCACTGTACTACCGCAGGATGGAGCAGAGCAAGGATAAAATGTTCATTTTCCTCATAAAGAATCCGCAAAGTCTTCCTGTTGAAGATAAGAACAAAGACTTGATAGTTGAGGAGATGCACGAAGCTGAAAAGATTGGTCCTGCAGAAGTGGAAGCTGAACCTTCGGCAACAACGCAAGCACCCAAGCGAGCTATTATAACTGACGATACCAAGGCAGAAGAACATTTAACTGTTGATAAGAAGCTTAAAGTGGAAAAAAAATAGTCTGTTGCTTTTAATCAGGATGTTTAGACCATGTTCAGCAGCTACTTCACCTGTAGCAAGCTGACCCATTATTAGTTATTAGTAGGCTGACCTAGAGAGTCTCCTCCCTTAGTTTCCTTAAGAGCAACTTTAGCTGGCACCGCTGCTACTTTATCATTTGCATTTCGATATTATTAAATTCTGTTTCCCTAAATTGTGTTTGCTCTATATGCTGTTACAGTGCGCGTACAGTTATTTGTGGAAACTACTTGGCTTGCTTCACTCCAAATCACCAATGCCTCCTACTGTATAGGTAAAATACAATTTTATACCACTAACAGAAGAACCAAAACCACTATCTAACAACGTATCACAATACTAAGTGCTAATTTGTCGCAAAAATATTACAGTATTACTCCCTAACACTGCATTACCTGATACAGGCCGTAACACAGGATAAAGAAATGGCAAAACAAGGTGCGTAATCCTTAAAAAATTAGAAGTTACAACATCTTCGAACCCCCGCCTAATTAACTTTATTCCCCTTAGATCAAACAACTGCTCGAAAACCTCAACGGAAAAGCAAATCTTCAAACACCTCAACTACCTCCATATCGAGTGAGGAAAAAAATGTTGCAGAAGAAGTCATCGCACATGGTAAGCCTTACATAAAGATAGAATTATAGCCATGACAAACCTAATCAATTGTGAATACCTATAATTAAACATAGTTATACATGTAGGCAGTGAAGGACAACCTATTAGTGGTACCCAAAAACAAATTCAACGGACACCGGATCAACCAAATAAGACACTCTCAACAGGTTAACTTTCCTAATCCTTATGTTATGTATTTGAACTTATTCATTCGCGATGTGTACAACTATATAGAAAATATCTCTATCCATTTGTTCTAATCCTCAAATTGGCCCTATGAAGTTGATCATATGCAGAAGTAACCATATAAACTGAACAACGTATTAATTCATCCGTAGAAGAAGCAAATGCATATGTAAAAACAAATAGAGAAAGAAAGTAAAACAACAATATTTGTTTAAACAGTACAAGATCATAAATTACACTATTGGAAAAATACATATTGCAAAATGCAACATAGGACTTTTGCAGCATATAGGAGTAACGTTTATTACTTTCAATTTTGATACTTTCGTCCCAAAAGACCTTTCTTACAAAGTACTATTTAGGTCGCCCCTGAATATTTTTTATTTTTCTTTGTTTTGTGTTTCTTCTTAAGCTATAATACTTCATAAGAGTACATGCCACCTTTTCCAGTCATTATCCGAACTTTGTCAACCGGACACAACACCTTAAACACTACCTCTTCCCCCAATACCATCATGTGGTCGACTTCAACACTCTCGACACCATCCCTCCTGCAGAACTGATCTGGAGTGTGACAACCAGTTCCAGTTTGTGACGTCCCTGATAGTTTAGGAGTGGAGGCATTTACTGAAACTACCCTCAGCCTATCCTGAATACAACTCGAAACAGACAACTAAGCTTTTTCTACTGCTGCAAAGCTTCCAGTAATCTGCACATGAAAAATATTGTCTAAACATTCAAAACCATATAGAGAGTGGTATGATCATAGAAAGAGCTAATAAACGGAACGAACACAGACAGTTCTCAAGTCTGCCTTTGTTAAGCTGTCAAACCAATGTCTACAGTCTATACCCTCCTACTGTTGCCATCAAATCCCTTATTATTCCGCAGTATTCGTGTTCCTATGACTTTATCTTCCTTCATTCTTTATTTCTGTATATATGTATCTGTTAGTTAAACTGCAATATAGAATGTTAAACAAATGAGTTCTGCGACAGTCAAACTAATATGTGATTATCACCAAAATATAAAGAGACAGATGTGGCTTTTATATACCACTACAGCCGGCCTTTTTACCTTAGTCATCATCCTAGCGTAGGTCTGTGTGCCCAGTCCTCCCAAACATTGGGTCCACTCTCCGTAGTTGTCCGCTTAAAACCAAAATTTTAATATAATGCAGCAAATACCATTCTGCAGCAAACACAAATAATCAGAGATAAGGAATACAAGCAACTACCTTCTTTTTCGTTAACATGATCCAATGATGGGAGCTAAACAGTTACAACGGAACCTTAATTAACCTTAAACGACCATGATAACATAATTGTACTATACTATATCTTGTGCTTTTATTCCCACCAACCTGTTACCTTAAAACGACAACAGTCCAAGACTTCCTTCATATTTAGAATTTCCCCTTATATTGTAAAAAATACACTTGCAGGACGAGCAATGAAAAGGTTAAACAGATACTTATCACTCAGCCAGTTTGTACCCAATGCACAGAATGAGGAAACACCTGTAACCAAAAAATGTCGAATAAACTGGCTGTCTCGGGCTTTATCGGCAGAGATTCAAATGCCAGGTAACATTTACACTGACCGCTTCAGAAAACTTTTTTGCCATATTCACACTTCTAGATTACTTAGTTGCTTTAGCCATTATTTTTTTACCTGTTCTCTCAATATATCTGTCTATCAATCTACAGGTGGCAGCACATACACCCTTGCACAATCGGATCCCCAAAAATTGAAAGCGGTGCCGCAATGTATCTATTGTAGTGCTAAAAGGTTCGAACATGAACCTCCAACCTTCTGTTGTGAAAGCGGCTGTATCAAATTGGCAAGGACTCCTGCTCCAACTGAACTATATGAATTACTCACAGCTCAAACGGAGGACGCAAAACAATTCCGCAAATACCTTCGGGCGTATAATAGTATCTTTGCTTTTACATCTTTTGGTGTTAAGCTTCATAAGGAACTGGCTTCTTCAAGGAAAGGGGTGTATACTTTTAGGGCACAAGGCCAAATTTATCACAATCTACCATCTCTTAGGCCGCATGATAATAAGCCGTGTTACTTTCAACTATACTTTTTTGACACAGAAAATGAGTTGACCAACAGGTTGTCTATACTGGATGACGGAGTCCTGTCAGCTGACATTGTTGCGAAAATAAAGCATATAATGTCCGGAAATCCATATGCCCAAATATTCCGGCAATTGAAAGACCATTCCAGTTTTGAAAATCTACAGCTCCGGATAGCTGCAAATGCAAATCTTGATCAACGAATGTATAACAAACCCTCGACCGAGCAAGTTGCAGCTATTTGGATAGATGGAAACAATGCAGATATTCCGTTTGAGCGACAGATTGTTGTCCACGAACACTCAGGAAACAGACATAGAGTGAAGCGCTACTTTGGTTGTTATGATCCATTGCAATATCCACTACTTCTGCCAAAAGGAGAGGCAGGTTGGCATCAAGGAATAAAGAAAGATAAAAAACCACGACAAAGCTCCAGCATTGTCGAAAGTGATGTCCCTAATTTCGACTCAGCAGATGCTGTGTTTGCCAATGAGGCCTAAGCCCTAAGGTAACCTATATAAAAAGCTTTAGTTTGCCAAAATATGTATGTTACTGTTTAGAATCTACTGCATCAGAGAGTAAGGCTATACATTTACTCTAGGCACTGTCAAATAGATTTCCCCTTGGTTGCCTGCCTCTAATGATAGGAATAATGCATGTCATTCTGCTACTGCTGGGTTTGTTTTCAATATTCACGTATCTGTACTATTCTAATCTTTTATTTACAAATAACACTACTGTGATTTCCTAAACATATCTCTCTAAACGTCAACAAATGTGCATCGCGAATCAAAATCCACAGTATCTTGCCGAGAATATTACTGTTATAAATTGCAAGTGCGGGCCGAGGACAAGTCTGTATTACTACTGTGTGGGAGATTATTACAGCAATTTGTTGTGGACATGTACATCAAACTTGAAACAACAAGGCTTGAGTTCTACAGAAATGAACAATCAAATTTGAGAAGAGAGGTTTTACAAGGCATAGTTGATAGTATCATGGCAGGTGAGTACAGAGGAGATAAAATTGGCCATAGAATTTACCTTCCTGCATCTTTCATCGGTAGACCGAGAGATATGCGCAAAAGATACATGGATGCGATGACTTTAGTACAACACTATGGGAAGCCCGATCTATTCATAACTATTACATGCAATCCTGAATGGCCAGAAATCACAGAAGCGTTAGCTGCAGGTCAGACACCTCAAGATCGTCCAGATTTGGTAACAAGATTTTTTAGAGCAAAGTTGCAAGACCTTAAAGACCAAATATTCAACAAACATATCTTTGGGATTGTTGCAGCTCATGTCGTTGTCGTTGAGTTCCAGAAAAGAGGACTTCCACACATACACCTTTTGCTCATCCTTAAGGAAAGCCACAAGATTAAAACAGCTGATCAATATGACAAGTTCATTTCTGCAGAGATACCAAACAAAGCTGATTACCCGTTATTATATGATATAGTTGTCAAACACATGATGCATGGTCCTTGTGGTCCAAAACATCCTTCAAATACATGTATGAAAGACGGACAATGCAAGTACCACTATCCCCGACCGTTCAGCAATAAATCAGCTCAAGCAAAGGACGGATATCCTATTTATAAAAGAAGGAATGATAATAGGTTTGAGAATATCCGGGGAACCAAAATGAATAACCAGTGGGTTGTCCCATATAACCCATACTTGCTAACAAGATACAATTGCCATATCAATGTGGAAGTCTGCTCAGGAGTTAAGGCAATAAAATACCTCTACAAATACATCTACAAAGGCCATGATAGATGTGCAGTGTACATTGAATCTGAAGACGGCGAAAAAGTCATTTATGAAATACAAAATTACCAAGATGCACGATGGGTTGCAGCTCCTGAAGCACTATGGAGAATTTACCAATTCAGCCTTAGTGAGATCCAACCACCTGTTATTAATCTACAATTACATCTGCCGAACAAAAAAACAGGTATAATGTTATATACCATACATATATACAGCTCCTCAATACTAACTATTTGTCTAACTAACCATATGTCACCAATAGTCTACTATTGGAGCAAGCGCAATTTGCAAAATGTCATTGCAGGAGAAAATGTCGGTCGCACAATGCTTACCGAATATTTCAGCATGTGCCGCACCTATGCCGAGGCACGTATACAAGGAATTTCCAGAGCACTATGTTTGGAAAGCACAATCCAAGATGTGGACTCCACGAAAAAAAAAAACTGTTGTTGGTCGAATTGCAACAGGTATGCGCTGCACTAAATTCTGAAATCATTTACGCTTCTACGCATATTGTTTTGTACTTTACCTTTTATATTGAGTTTATTCGTAGGCACACTTCGCTTTAAAAGTCTCTTTTTTATTTGGTGGATTCTGTTATCATTGTTGGCTGCATAACTTTGTATAAACTCATTGCTTTGCATTCTCTTATCCGGTAGATATTTATGTTATTATTGCTCAAGTCTTCATCAATATTACTTTAATCTCCTTTACTGCCTGCTATTATTAGTGCTTTTGATTTCTTTATGTTCTGAACATGGTGAAACTTCCACGCTTTCGTTTGTTGATAGCAGGCTATGTTAGCTTGCATAAATATTCTGTCATCTCATTAATTTTCATGTTTTATATTAGTAAAATTTGATACATATAAAAGCATTGGTTAGTGCTATAATCTTATTTGGATATCTATATCAATTCTTTATAACTGATATTTGTCTGAATTTTTTAGTACATGAATGACTCTATTATGATTACAAAAATGCTGCAGCATTAAGTTAAAATAAATGAACTTTATTCCCATGTCCGCATTTGCACAGCTAATCCAAGAGAAGGAGAAAGATACTATGAGCGGCTCTTGCTAAATCATGTCCGAGGACCTACCTCTTTCGAAGATTTGCTCACCGTTAATGGAAGACAGTGTGAGACCTTTAAAGAAGCAGCCAAAGAACGAGGCCTCCTAGAATCAGATAATCGCATTTCTGAATGCTTGGGTGAGGCAGTCCTTTTCAAAATGCCATCTGCCCTGCGAAGCTTATTTGCAACAATATTGGTTCACTGTAATCCCACTGATGTAAGACGACTCTGGGAAACATACTACTTGGATTTGTCTGAAGACTACAGAAGAAACCATGATTCCTCATCCAACATTCCGCTGCGGTGTACATTGAACAGTATTAGCACGTACCTGCATAGCATGGGCAAAAGTATAGACAAATATGACCTGCCCAAAATTCCAGAACAAGCTAAACATGGTCGCCTGTTGGAATGCAGAGAAATACTTAAAGAGCAGGCTGTTCAGGTAACTACTGAAGACATTAAAGCACAGACAAAGCTTAACCCTGAACAGGAACATGCATTCAAAACAATTCTAGAACGCGTCACCTCTGCTACGCCTGGATTATTCTTTGTCGATGGACCCGGTGCAACTGGTAAAACATTCTTATATAGAGCGTTGCTCGCAAATGTGCGTTCCAGCGGTATGATTGCGTTAGCTACTGCAACCAGTGGGGTAGCTGCTTCTATTTTGCCAGGAGGTCGTACTGCTCACTCTAGATTTGACATTCCTCTTCAAACAGATGAAACAACCATCACAAATATGTCAAAACAAAGTGGCGCAGCTAAATTAATAAGAAAAGCTCGCTTGGTCATACGGGATGAAGCACCTATGGCAAAGCGACAAACCATTGAAACAGTGGACAGAAGCTTTAGGGATATAATGGATAGTAACACTCCATTTGGTGGAAAAGTGATCGTTTTTGGAGGAGATTTCCGCCAGGTATTACCAGTAGTTCCCAAAGCTACAAGAGCTGAAACAGTAAATGCATGTTTGGTGAAATCATATCTTTGGCCTTTGATGGAAAAGCTTCAATTCAAAACAAACATGCGCGCAATATCAGATCCAACATTCAGTGATTTCTTGCTGCGGGTCGGAAATGGAGACGAATCAACAATTGGAGATAATTTGATTCGTCTTCCAAATGAAGTGGCTGCCAAATACGACAGTGAAGAAACTGCCACTGATTCCTTGATAGAACAAATATTCCCGTCGCTTCATGAAAATGCAGATTCAGCACAATATGTAACAGAGCGTGTTATTTTAGCAAGCCGTAACGAACATGTTGATTACCTAAACGAAATGTTGGTGGAAAAGTTTCCAGGAGAAAGCAAAGCCTATGTCAGTTTTGACTCGGCTGAAGATGACACCAACAACTACTATCAGGAAGAATATCTGAACACTTTGACACCGAACGGACTGCCGCCCCCACAGGTTCGTGTAAATACACAAGTATTTAGTTAATGTTCCTAAGTTTTCGAATGCTAACAACAAAACGACTTTGCTGTTTCCCTACTTTAACACCTGCTATGTCCAAAAATCAGTTTCGCTTGCTTATAACGAATCCAGGTTATCAACCCTCTAACAGAAATGTATTACAATTGTAAATGATGCTGTTCTTAGAACTACAGGGACAAGATCCTTTAGCCTCCGAGCAGCCATGTGTTTCAGTTATAATTTTTGGTTCGTCAATCTATATTTTCTTGAAATGTACACAACTATTTCTTCTATATATAGGTTAGTTCTCAAGAAGAATGCACCAATAATGCTACTAAGGAATCTAGACGCGTCCAATGACTTATGCAATGGCACGAGACTGATAATGCAGAGGCTTTGACAAGAACGTCATACATGCAAAAATCATGCTAGGTCATTGTGCTGGTAAAAATGTCTTCTCCCAAGGATTCAACTATCACCTCCGGATAACGAGGGATATCCTTTCAAATTTGTCCGGAAGCAATTTCCAGTGCGCCTATGCTTTGCAATGACAATAAACAAAGCACAAGGCCAAACAATTTCAAATTGCGGATTGTATTTACCCCCAACATGTATTCTCCCATGGACAACTATACGTCGCACTGTCACGTGGGACGTCCATGTCCACTACAAGAGTCTTGGTCATGACAGAACAACCCATGCGTCGAATTGGAACATATACAAAAAACATTGTCTACAAGGAAGTTCTAGGTAAGATAGACTAATGGTAATTAACTATTTTGGTATGATTGTTCACAATGTTTTAATTTCCTGGTCTTATTCAACAACTTCTTCTGAATTTATATGAAGGTGAATAACAATTGCTTGGCAGCTGCCTAAACAACCAGTGAGAGAGGACTACATCATCATGAGAAGTCGCCAGCTTGAAATTTGTATCATCTTCAATTTATAAGCTGCTGCGAAGAACTAAGTGATGCAACTCCAAATGAAGTTCAGTATTTGTACTGGACTTTTCTCAAATCCTTCCCGACAACCTCCGGATCCTGCAGCATTACCATGGAAAATATTTGAAAGTTTCAGTTCCGACCTGACACATGTGACATCAACAAATTCTTCGCATTTTTCTGCAAACTTATTTCAATTATATCATCCATGTATCATTGTTGTAGCTTGCTTAAATTATTTAAGAAAACCTGGATTATAGGTTTACAATCAGCGAAGCGGAGGTATACTTCATGATCTGAAATCGTCTGCTGGAACATTGCACCTTACATTAATTTGTTAACACTTTATCATTATAACAACGTGAGATAAAAATACAAGAAGACAGTAGTGACAATAAACACTTCACAGAAGGAATAACGACTCAAGCACTAACAAAAAACATTCTTTAGAATGTGTCTATTCTTATTAAGTTTTACAATCTCAACGACTATATGCTGGATTATGGCGGGAAGACGATTTCGGATTACCTTAATTTGGTGACAATTTATTAATCACTCATACAGTTGTAGACTTAGGGCAATCCTCTGTCATTACTGTAGCAGGCTAGCATGTACTATTGTTTACCACTGATTTTGTCTAAATGGATTCCATTTACAAACAACTTCTTTTCACTATAAATGATTTTGCACACTTCATTAATTGTACTGTCATTATCCCAATTTAAGCTCGATCTCAACACTTCCCAAGTAGAAGAAGTCACCTGAAACAACTGTATTATATATATATTTATCAAGTGTGGTACAAGTTGACGCACGTCCCTGGTTTGGGTTACGTACTTTTCGTACAATTCTACTGCTCAATTTTGTGCGCCGAACACAGCTACGATATGAATCATCGCTGACCCTTTCAACAGAATAATGTTATATTGCTTTCCAGTTTTCATTTGCCTACGAAAACAAACAGACATCCAATTAGATTGCAAAAATATTATTAATATCAATAGGACGCGAGTATTTTTCTCCCTACATGACGGAAAAAGAACTTCTTCTGTGTCTATGATCAGTTTTGTGACTAAATGAAAATAATTAACCGAGTAAACGTTGTTTATTTCATATAAAACACACCCGACAATGACAATAATGTCGCTCTCCTCCTTTGAATTTAGAATATGTTAAACATGAATACGGACAAACTTTTGTGAATTAATTATGTAGAGACCCAATATTTTCCTGGACTTTTCCTCTAATTTGAATAATCTAATTCCTTGAAAATTATATCAAGTTTTAAGAAACTCTGCAGGAACACAGACGTACGTGGCCTGCCTAACTCCTCATCTACCTAACTCTTCGAGTACCCTTAACTTATCAGCTGAATGAATCCTCTGTTACATAACCAACCAAACTTTAAGTTTACTCCATTCATTGAAGGTAGCCACGGAAACAAACCTGTTCAGATCTGTTAACCTTCTGTTCACATACAACCATTAATGACTGCGTCTTTCGCACTGCAATACACATTATATAAGCTAGATAGGCTTTTGATTTTCCTCAGTAGTTACCAACAGCTGCAGCAGCCAGGTACCATCCTTCGCTATGTTTCAAATTATCGCTTTCATGAACATTAACTTTCTAATGAAACTTTCCTCCTCGCATCAACACTTAGCTTAAAATAATACTTTACCGATAATGGTTGATATTCTTGCGCGTTGCCTCGACATTTTCATAATTGCAAAGTTTAGCTTTTGTTGTGTGCGATCTGCCTGATTCTGAATATTTCGTATCCAACAGAACCAGTCGACTCAAAAGTTTTATGAAACTTATGGTCTTCATCAGTACATTGTCAATAATATTTTTCCCAAAGGGCCATTGTTACATATGTTCAAATTCACTAGGATCGGTATCTTACACCTGCAGGATCGAGATCTAATGCCTCCTATCAACACATGATTCCTTCTAAAATAATATTTTTGTCATATTTGTTCTCCCATCAGCCGCAACTATGTATTCCTTGAAATTCATGGGTACCAAATATTCAATCATCTTGCCATATATATATGTTGCATATTAGGTTGAAACAGTATGTGCCTTTGGTGTCCTGCCTTTGCTTTACTTCGAGATACTTAGTTATTGAAGTCTAAGCTTCGCGGGTACAAAATAGCCGCAAATTGCACTCCCCTGACGGATGATACAATATGTTTAAACTAGCACCACTTATTGTTATATAATTAAATTACACATCACTTGCAGATATGATGATGGCTGAACATTTGGGCAACAACATGTACATCCGAGCTGAAGAGGCGAGACTTAATTTTTTAATAAAAATCCAATCAACCTTGCGCAGCGAATTGTACCAAGGCACTGCTGATATTCTTATATCTGAAGCGTGTGGAGAAGAAAAAGCTTATCAAAAAACTATGCTCCC
The DNA here is from genome assembly GCA_029990575.1 of Petunia axillaris subsp. axillaris. Taxonomy (NCBI): domain Eukaryota; kingdom Viridiplantae; phylum Streptophyta; class Magnoliopsida; order Solanales; family Solanaceae; genus Petunia; species Petunia axillaris. The sequence continues at coordinate 68,375 of JARKNS010000001.1, read as the reverse complement.
GGCAATGATTATTGGACCAAACAAATCTCAAAAGCGAAATGTAATGAAGTGTGATTAAGTAAATCTCACTATGTTATAATTATTATTCTAATAATTCAAATACAGTCTATGGAATAGGTTAATGTGTTGGCAAACATGAATTTTAGGTGGTCGACTAATAGCCACTTCATGTTTAGGCCAAAAACATAACGACTATCGACCATTACTCTATTTTAGATACTCTACTTATGCTTTTGACCATTTTGCGATATTATATTTAAGTGCTAATGCTTCGAACTTAGAAGCTAGCTTAGTCATCTAGCTTTTGATTCGACTTATGTATCTATGCAACCAAAGCTTTCTACAAAACCATTTTATGCTTACAAGGACTGAAGAAATATACGTGTACTCCATGGTTATTCACTTAAACAATATTTTATACTCCATCGGCAATCTATATTCCGCAATATTTTCCTTGATCCAACTGCTTCCATTTCATTGCCAACATTCTTGGCGCTGCAATTACGTGCAACGCGCAATGATTATTGGTCCAAACTAATCTTATCCCAAGAAGAATAGAGATATAGTTGGGCAAAGTAAAACTCACTATGTTATAATTATTATTCTAATAATTCAAAAACAGTCTATGGAATAGGTTAATGTGTTGGCGAACATGTAATTTAGGTGGTCGACTAATAGCAACTTCATGTTTAGGCAAAAAAGATAACGACTATGCACCATTACTCTATTTTAGATACTCTAATTATGCTTTTGACCATTTTGCGATATTATATTAAAGTCCTAATGCTTCGAACTTAGAAGCTGGTAATTCACTTAAACAAAGTTTTATACTCCATCGGCAATCTATATTCCGCAACATTTTCCTTTATCCAACTACTTCCATTTCTTTGCCAATATTCTTGGCGCTGCAATTAGGTGCCACGCGCAACGCGCGTTTCCGTTACTAGTAACAGTAATATAGACGAATTAGTGGATCAACTCTTCTCTTTCAATGTATCCATACATATAGGAAGCAAATTTTCAATTAACTAAATTGAGACACTTATTCACTAATTCACACAATTACACAAAGTTAGCTTACTGCACTAAATATGTTGAAATTTTTCAATCAAGCTTTTACGACGCCTTGTGTTGTCAACTTCAAGTCGCAAAATTAATGTCAGACCCACGTCCATCTCATTAATCTTGATTAAAAATTATGCAAATCTCGCCCATTACAGAATGATTTCTCAACCTAATCTATTGTTCATTCCATGAACATAAGACAGATGTTTGCATTTATGTTGCTCCAAGATTATTATAATGAATCCTACAGCAAAGGAAAATTAAGGACTTAATGATTTCTTTATGTTGAATTTATCTGTTTAAAGAGTCTACCCATAAAGGGGTGCTCTTAAAGTTCCTATAAGATGACAACTACTGGATATTCAGTTTTATATATATATATATATATATATATATATATATAGAGTAAAAAACTCAGATAAAAGTATGTACTTTTTCTCTACAGCTCTTCCTACTTCTCTCTAAAAATAAACTAGTATTTAACTGTAAAAAAAAAAGGTTGCTCCGTCAAGTACGTGACAACCACCGACAGCCAGTAATTCCAGCCACGGTTCAAGATCTTACCGCTTCCGCTTATAAAGAGAACACGTAAGTTCTCTGATTTATGTTTGATTAAACTATTTAGTAGAGATTTGTGATAATATGCATATGAATCCTTCATTAGTATCAGATGTCACAAGCTGATTTTCTGATCCGAAGAAAAAAAAAAGGAAAATATGGAATAGTTCTATATATCCAAGTGAACAAAAATGATGAATATAGTTTTCTTGTTGTTCTGTGCATTGAGATAATATATAACAAATACAAACTGTTTTAGAATTAGTTTCTGAACCAGTTTATAATTATCTCTCCCTTCCTTCGATTATTAGATTGACATAAATCTATTTGAAACCCGTCATTTCTACTACGCCCAATTATGCAGAATTACCGCCGACGCCAGTTAAAGAATCCTTGTTTATATATATGAATTAAGTTTCAAATTATTTTTTTTAAAAGGAAGTTTGAATCAGTTTTTAAACAACTATCAAGCCACCGTGAAACACCACCACTACTGAAAAAGCTCCGACAAGGAGCGAAAATCAATTATGTTAATTTTCTTTTCACAACAGAAGTGCTGCGGAAAAAAAATTAAATAAACAAGAAAAAAAGGGTGGTACTTCATGGGCATGGCCATGGCAGTTTCAAGAGGAACAGGAAGAGGAAGAAACAAGTTTTATTTTCTTCCAAATATGGGGGCCATAAGTGATTAGAGAAGATGAGAAATTAGAATTTCTATCTTGTTCCTTAAATTTGATTTAATAAAATCAGAATTAAAATAAAAAATGAATGAATGGAGTATTGAGCTCCAACTACAGCAGCAATAATGGAGTTAGAGAATGGGAGAGAAAAAGAGATTATAAGCTTTCTCTTCATCTTCTTAACTAGTGTACTCAATTTTTTTTTAAAAAAAATATAACAAGGTTGGCAGCGTCTGTGTAAAGAAGAAAGAGGAGTTACTATTAGGTTAACTCTTGACAAAAAGTTGTTATATCACTAGCCCATTATATGTTTATTTGGTTGATGTGCCACAATATAGGCAGAATTGGGTAAATGACCCATTTCAGGATTTTCTTTAAAAGATGGTACTCCTTTAATATTTTTTTTTGGCTAATGGTCAAACTTGTAAAACATTATAGGGATGATTCTGATTTTTTTATATCTTCAGAATAGTTTGTTTTAAAATAATTATAAATTTAGTATTTATATTTGATAAAATCATAATGCTTATTATCCCAATTGTATAAACAACTATATTTGTTTATCAGTTTAGCAAATTGCATGAAATGTTAATTTATTGTGAAATATTGATGACTAGCCATATTTACACATCCTAAATGAGTTTCATCCACCATTCTACAATTCATTGAGAAATAGCCAAAAATGACCCTGTACGCTTACACGCTATTAGTCATACATTTGAATTTACTAACTTACCCCTTATAAACCTACAGTAGTGCTTAAATACAGATCTCTCCTTAAAAAACAGAATAAAAACAGAACATCGTTCTCACTCTCTCGTGACTCAATATCACAAAAAACAGGTATGATAATAATTTCGATTCAAAATTTATTAATTTGAGCTGCATTTTTTCAATTTCTGCATTGAATTCTCATACTTTCAAATGTTTTACAGTAATAAATACATTTTCAAATAATAATTCGTGATTATGAGCTCATTTTTACTGTGAAATATGTGATTCATTCAATGAATTTGTTATTCCGGCGCAATTTTGCTGTTATATATATATTTCAGTACTTTCTGTGAGATATTGAAATTTAAAACATTCAAATCTGCTATGAGATGAAATATCTAGCATTAAATGCTGGAATTTAGTGCCTTGTTAAAGCAAAAGGCTAGGTACATTATCTTGTGTTGTGCTTAATCTCTGCAATCCGGCCCTAAATGTTGGGACTTAGTTTTATATTGAATCAAAGTCCAGCTACATTATCATGTGGCTATGCTTACTATCTGCAATCCAGCACTAAATGCTGGGACTCAATTTTATATTGAATCAAAGACCAGGTACATTATTCTGTAGCTATGCTTAATCTCTGCAATCCAGCACTAAAATACTGGGGACTTAGTTTAATGTTGAAGCAAAGGCTAGTAACATTATCCTGTAGCAATGTATATTTAGCTTATAAAGCCGCACTTCTAAATCCCTGTTGTCCAGCATAAAATGATGGTGCTTAGTGTTATATTGAAGCAAAGCCTAATTACATTATGTTGTGGATATGTATATTTAGCTTATAGATTAGCAGTTCTTAAGTGTTCATTATTGAGCTACAATTACAGTATTTTACTATGCGGCTTTCATTGACACTTAGTTCAATATTTTTACTGTGTTTATAACTACAGGGGATGGCTAAACACTGCATTGTTGTTGCATTCAATGGAAATGGACACCAGATTATAAGTACATAGATCATGAGACAAGAATTTTCTGCATGCTGAAACAGATACTCCCTCCGTCCCAATTTTATGTGGCACCATTTCCTTTTTTGTTTGTCCCAAAATAAGTGGCACCTTTCTTTTATTTGGCAACTATTTAATGCATCATCTCTATTTTACCCTTGTTGGACCCTACATACTTTTAAACCTACCAACAACTTTTTTATTACTCAAATCTTCTCTCTCTTACTTTTTCAAGGGCAAAATTGATACTTTACAAGGTCAACCTCTATTTTCTTAAACTCCGTGTCGGGTCAAATGGTGCCACATAAATTGGGACGGAGGGAGTACATTTTAAGATCTCAGAAAAAACTTTTGGAAAAAGATAGATTTGAATGAAGAAAATTTTGAGACAGTCATATAGTTTGATATGGAACTTGGAACAAGCAAAGGGGTCCCTATAATAAATACTGATGATTTAATCAGCTGTTTACACTTGATGAAGAGCAATTCTGAGTATAGCAGTAGACGTTTCATAGTTGACATTACACAACGATCTCGGTAGTCTGAGACTTTCGATTACATTGAAAGAAAAATGATAATGCAAATAGACAACAATGATGCATTCGAAGTGGTAGTATTAACGCCTCCGACTATGGAAGTTGTACCAATTGATCAACAGTTAATGGCTACTCAAAACACAGAACAACATCTGATTCTTCAAAACCTTGAGACATCAAGTAGCGCAAACAAAAGAAAGAGGTCTTCAAGGAATAAAATAAAAGAATCACCTCGCCCAATACTGAAAGAAGAAGTAACATTAAAGGACATCAAAGTTGGATCAATTTTTTTAAACAAACAGTGTGTCGCTAAATGTTTCTAGACAATTGCAATTGCACACCATTTTGAATTCAAAGTTGCGAGATCAAGTACAACGAGATACTTACTGGTGTGCATGAACGAAAAATGTGACTGGACTGTTTGATCTTCCAGAATTAAATAGTCCACGCTGTTCAAAATATTGAAGTTTGAGAAGAATCACAGTTGCTCGGTGGATGACAGGAAAAAAGACCAAAAACATGCTACTTTAAAGATTGTGCGAGATGAGATAGTTGAGAATCTGAGAGATGATAATTATCCAGTTAAGCCTAATTTTGTTGTCGCAAAGATTAGAGGGAAACTGGGAGTTGAAATCTCTTATAATAAGACATGTCGTGCTTTAAAAGAATTAGAGTATTTGATTAGAGGGACGCCTTAAGAGCATTTTCAGAAGTTACCTGCGTATTTACATGTGCTAAGAGACATCAATCCAGGCTCACATATTGCTCTTCAAAGAGATGCTAAGAACAGGTAAAAAAAAGTAGTTATATATTTTTGTGTAGAATTCCAGTAATTCCTAGTAAAAAAGGCCTCAGACTCCACAGTTATTTTGTTGGAGTCCCATCACAAAATGTTAGGACGTCCTAGTTATATATAAGTTGGGGTCCATTACTAGAAGCTGAGACTCAATATTTTATGTTCATGCATTTTACTGATAACACTGCAATTGTATTATACAGGTTCAAATATATGTTTTTTGCTTGTGCGTCATCTATCAAAGGCTGGAAACATTGTAGACATGTCATAGTTGGTGATTGAACATTCCTCAAGGCAAGATATCAAGGAACACTATTGGTTGCAGTGACGAAAGATGCAAATAACCAAATCTTCCCACTTGCCTTTGGTGTTATGGACTCAGAAAATAATCTGGCATATAATTAGTTCTTTAGGCAGTTGCGTGTTGCATTTGGTTGCCGTGAGAATTTGTTGTTCCTTTCAGATCGTAATTCTGCAATTGCAAATGGGATTATAAATGTATATCCTGAATGTGCGCATGAGATTTGTGTATATCATTTGGAAAAGAACCTTAACAAAAGGAACGTGACTCCTGCTGGGATAAGTATATTCAATAGTGCATGTCGGGTCACATGATTGCAGAGTTTGAAAAAGACATGAATCAAATGAAAGAAACAGATAGGGCAACCAATGATTACCTCATGGAAAACCCGCCATAGAGATGGGCTAGAACTTGGTATACAAATCGAAGATATGACATGATGACATCAAACATCATAGAAACCATGAATAATGCTCGGTTACATGCTGGGGAAAAATCAATACTGTCAATGTTGGACGACATAATGAAAAAGCTACAAAGCTGATTTTTTAGAGACGGAAGAAAGTGCAAGATATTTTCTTTGTAACATCAAAATGGACAGATGATGAAATGAAAAGGAAATTTTTTTTTAAAAAAAAAAACATACATAATGAGTGTGAGTATATGAAATATACACTTCTGTATGACTGGAGGGTTCACAGTTATTTTTGGATGGGATTTGTCTTATCTCTATTAAAATTCATGAAGTCCGAGTAAAAAAGTCTGGCACTTACCAGATAATTTATTGCAGTCCCTGTAAAAAAGTCTGGGACTTACCAGATATTTTGTTGCAGTCCTATAATTAAAATAATGGGACTTGCTAGTGTACACATGTTTTGTGCTGGGACTACATGGTATCCAAAGCAGGGAATCCAGTATATAGTCATGGGACAAAAGAAATAGCAACATTTTATGTGTTATGCTGGTTATTTATTTATTTATTTATTTTTCTTTTTACTAAATAAAAACTAGACAGGCAGTCTTATACATTATATTTTTTCAGGTTGACCGGACTACGGATCAAAGCTTTAACATAACAGATGAAGGGAGAGAATTCACTGTTTGTTTGAAGAAGAAAGAATGTCAATGCCTCAAGTTCCAGGTGGATAAAATACCTTGTGAACAAGCACTTGCTTCTATAGACAGAGTACACATACACAAGTCCGACTATTGCTCTATATGGTATAAAAGAAAAGCATGGTTAAAACAATATGAAGGGAAAATCAACATTGTTGGACATGAAGAATCATGGGTTGTGCCTGATAATATTAAAGAAGAGATAATAAAACTCCCCAAATTTTAAAGTTAAGTCAGGTAGAGGCGGACGAAAAGATTTATCTCAACTGCAGAATATGTCAGACAAAAGATGAAGAAATGTGGGATATGTAGAAAACGTGGATACAATAGGACATCCTGCGGACACACTGCAGTACTTCATCCATATTCAAAGAAACATAACTCTCAATAAAAACAATAGGTATCTTCTCTCTATCTGCATTTTATTTTTTAATTGTATTTTACTACAATTCAATAGAAATTCTAAACATGACCAAAGATGCTATGTTAAAATTTTTCTTTTTTTTTCATTTAGGAATCTGTCGTCACTAGATAGATAGAAGACCATTCTTCTCTATTTTCTTCCAGTGGCAGCAATTCTGAAGTAAAAAAAGGACTACTCACTTATAAAGGATATTTTTTTTTTAATTTTAGTTCCTCTGTACTCTTTAACAAGGATTATTATATATAAAAATACACTTTTCATTTGTTGTTGTGGAAATACTTGTCGCGGTTTATCTGTTTTCTAGTTTCTTAACTAATTGAATAACCAACACTTTCAGTTACTTGATAAGAAAGGTAATAAAAAACATGATTAGATAATAAACACAGTACTTAAATAATGAAAACACTGTACAAAAATAGAGTTCATAATACACAAAAAGATTTTACTTAAAAAACACATTACTTATGAACAAAAAGACAGACAAATATCCCAAATTAACTTAAAAAATATAAAAACTACTAAAACTTATTCAATTACAATTGGCTTCTGTGCTGATCCTGCATCATCTTCTTCACGGATGTCGTCGTCGTCATCATCATCATCATCACCATCATCATCATTGTTGCCATGACCATCCTGACGGTTTACTAATGAAATTTCAAAAATAACAGTGGCAACACCGTTGTAAATCTCATTTAAGTTGTGATCAAATTGAAGTACATCACCCAGCCTGTACACTTTGCAATGAAGCATGTCTTTCCATCCATTACACAACCTTTTATGTATCCTCCCAATCTTGAATTTCATTTTATATTCTGTGTCATCATTTTCACAAAGTAAAAGTGCATTTCCATTTACATGTGGCAGCTTCTGCTTCCAACTCTCTGGGAAGATCTAAAAGAAATAAACTTTCACAGTTAATAAAAAATCACAGACAATGAAAAATTAGATTAAAAAATATAAAAAATAGTTTGGTAATTTTTTTAACATACAAAATCATCTCTTTTGAAGTAAGATTTTGTGATCCGCATAGTGAAATGGCCTAATTCCTCCACACAATCGTCCATATTGTTAATTTATGAAAAAAATAAAAGTTTATATGAGCAGATGAATTGACAATAAGTTGTTGTTTCCTTCAACTACAAAGCCTTATTTATAGGCTAGCAGTTACTAACTTTTGTCCAACTGTTATGGCCAAAGAGAATATGTATAGTCAAAAATAGATTAAATATCACAATAAATGTAGTCAAAAAAGCTATATTTTCTATGTTCTTCCTATGTTCTTCCAGTTTGCAAACGTAATAAACTCCAGACTTCTCGAATGTCAATGTTAGGTACAAAATTAAATGATGGTATCATGTATGTTTACTGACCCAGTCTTAAAAGCTGGGTCACTTTCTATATTTACCATAACGTCCCAGGATAAAAGTTTGGGTGAAGTCTGGGGATCCATGTGCCTTAACTACTATCCCCAGCATAAACATCTGGAATCCATGTGCCTTAACTACTATCCCCAGCATAAACATCTGGGGATTAATGTGCCTTAACTACTATCCCCAGCATAAACATTTGGGGGACCATGTGCCTTAACTACTATCCCAGCATAAACATCTAGGGATCCATATGCTTTAACTACTATCCCCAGCATATATGGCTGGGACTATATATACAATAACATTAGAGTCAACATTTTTCACACAAACAAACACAAACTTACAGGCATTTTCAGTAACAATAACATAAAAATTACAGAAAAGGATACTTCTAAAAATACAAATAAGTATCCTCAAGTACAAAAAAAGATAAATTACACTTGCTTCGCGCAGTTGGAAGCATGAAAACATAACACTGCGAAAATACACTTAAAAAAATACAGTAACACATTAACGATTACTAGGAACACGAGAGCTAGAACCAGAGGTTGAATCTGTAAAGTTCTGCAATTCAATGTCCATGAGTTTTTCAAAAAGTCGATCCATATCTTTATTATTTTTTTCTCTGAAAGCTACAGAAAATTCAATCAACACATCCAAATTATTCTTCACCACCGATACCTCACTTTTCAAAAACTCAAGATCACTTTTCAAATCTCTAACATTGTTATTCAACTGGCGCCATTGTTATCTTCTTGCTTCATCATTGCAAACCATTTCTTATTATATACTTTTTTCTTTTTCTTTTTTTGGGATAATATTAGTTTTGTACAAGTAAAAATACAATACCACTGTGTAATTTATATAAAACAAAACACATAAAAAACTTGTGAAGAATATTTTTTCATTTTAGCTGACATTACAACTTAAAAAAAGCTGTAAAAGATTCCTTCTTTTTTATTTTTTCAAGCTTAAAAATAGTGCAGTAAAGCATCTCTCTCTGAAAAAAATTGAACAAAGGCCAATAAAAAAGATATCACTTTTTTTATAGGTGGAATCGTATCTGTATAGGATAAGATTAAACTGAGATTTCGTTGCAATTGTGTATTAAAGTCAAAGTATTACATACTTGACAATACAAAAATAAATCAGAGAGATTCTTTTATATGACAAGCTAACTGAAAAAAATCTGGAAAGATTCTGTAATTTAAATTACTACACCAGAACTTTGTTCCAAATATTGAAATCCACAAAATATTCTCTACTTTAACTTTAAAGTGTGTAATTGCAATATGTAATATGCAAACCCATAATCACAGCATTTTGTGGACTAACTTTGTTGGTATAAAATTCTGGAACTCTTTACTTATTTTGGAAGTAGACCCAGCATAATAACCTGAAATTTCCTATCATAGTTAATTTACCATTGTTATATACTTGACAATACATGAATAAAGCAAATAGATTCTTTTGTCCTTTTACATGACAAGTCAAGTCAATAAAAAATCTTGGAAGATTTTGTAATTTAAATTACTCCAAGAAGTCTTTTTCAATATTCAAATCCACAACAGATTCTGTACTTTAACTTTTAAAAGTATGTAGTTGGAATATGAGTGACATTTTCATAACCAATAAAATTAACAATATTTATTCATATATGAAAAAATCCTATGATATACAAAAATCTTGGAAGATTTTGTAATTTAAATTACTCCAAGAAGTCTTTTTCAATATTCAAATCCACAACAGATTCTGTACTTTAACTTTTATGCAGTTGAGAATAACAGCATTTTGATCTGGGTCTTATACTTAATAATTGTAAACTAATAGGAAATTATAGACTAATAATTAAAAGTAACAAAACTTCACATAATTCCATTATGGAGATCCTGGTGGAAGGTCAAAATGAAGATGTGCTGCTATAGCTTCAATAACGCGGCAGATCCTTCACACTTGTCGCATTTGGACGTTACGCATATTCCAAAAATCATTTTTCATTTGCTGTATTACATTAATGTGGTATTGCATCTGACCATGTAGGACTACAACATCCCAATTTAGATTATTTGGAAATCCTGGTGGTGGTGGCCCTGATTCTGCTGGTGACGGTATTGGTTGATTGACACTACTTTCAGATATTGTTATACTTGAAGTATAAAAGCTTATAAAAATCTCAATATAGATAATTGTAATAATAAGATGATAAGAAACAACTATCAGTTGATATGTATTTATATAATAAATTCAATAATGTTATAACAATTGCAACTTATAATTGAAAATGCACCATTACATAACAATTATGATAGTACTGAACAATCACAATTCAAAAACGACAGTTACATTACACTTACATAATTGCTCCAAACTCAAAAATTATTTACCAAAAACTCAAAACACACACACATAAATTAAGTAAATTACAGTAGAGATTGAACTAAACACACAGACAAATATGCTATCTTATTCAGGCATCTTCAACAGTAAAGCCAGAACTAGAACTAGAACTAGAACTAGAACTTAAAGGTGGTTCTAGTTCAGGCTGCCAAATACTAACATTTAAAACCACACGATCTGAGGATTCCAGAACTCTAAAATGTAGCGTAGTTCCTACTGCGATATTATTAGTACGAACGAACTCCCTTCATTCATTACAAAGCTTTCTCTGTTTTCTCACTTTTAGGTAGTTCATATGGAAATGACTACCACGACAAATAAGAGTGGCTGGCACATCACATCTGGGAAGCATAATTGTCAATCATACTGGCAAAATTTTCAAAACAAAACAAAAAGAACAGTGCTATTTTATAATAACAACAAAAATAACACTTTAAAAAATGCTATGATTAACTTACAAACTGATCTAATTCAGCATCCAATTCATTCAACACTACTTCGACGAATGTTCCCATCTTAAAAATATAAATTGTTTGCGTGTTCTCTTCTGTAACAAAGTGGTCTATTTATGTTCTGTATTATTGGGTATTATCCTTTTGCTTTTGGATGAAACTGCAAAGCCTTATTTATAGGCTAGCAGTTACTAACTTTTGTCCAACTCTTATGTATAGCCAAAAAGAATATATATAGTCAAAGAGAATATGTATAGTCAAAAATAGATTAAATATTAGAATAAATATATCCCAATATACATCATGCCACGTTTGTTCAGAGGAATGCACATTTTGAAGTGCATGTCCATTCTCAACTATATGCCTATTTTCCTGTGGGAGAGACATTTTTTTTTTTCTAAAAACTACACAAGAAACTAAAAATTTTGCAAATCTCTAATATTAAACAAGTGTTGGTAAAATTAAATATAACAATAGTAAAAATTAGTTCTCTAGTGACCCTGGTGGAGTATCTACTTCATTATAGTTTGTTGGTATCCTATATGTTTGCTGACTCAGTCTTAAAAAAATGGGTCATCTTCTATATTTACCATAACATACCAGGATAAAAGTCTGGGTGAAGTCTGGGGATACCATAATATCCCATAATAAAATCTGGGGATTCATGTGCCTTAACTACTATCCCCAGCATATATGGCTGGGACTATATATACCATAATATTAGAGTCAATATTTTTCACAAAAACAAACACAAACTTACAGACATTTTCATTAACAATAACATAAAAGTTACACTTGCTTCGCGAAGTTGGAAGCATAAAAATATAACACTGCCAAAACACATAAAAGAAGTCCCAACCTTTTTTCTGACATCAACTTAATACAACCTAAACTTATAAAAATATAACAATAGTAAAAATTAGTTCTCTGCTGACCCTGGTAGAGTATTGATAATATGCCAAATTTATGCATAATTGAGTGTATTTTACCCATACTTTGATGTGTTCTAGTGACATTGATGTTATATATGACTCGAATTAAGCTAATATGTGTATTTTTATGTCTAGGAGGTTAAGGATGTCAAAGGTAGATGATTTGAGCGAAAATGGAGTCAAAATGCAAAATCTAGAGTAATTTAAGGATGTGGTGCATCGTATGACCATAGCGCAGCCCCGAGATGAAATTTAGATGAAGAAAAATATTTTTGAGGCAGTGAGCTAACCCCTTATCGCATAGCCATCGCATGAGAGAAGAGAAAAAGGATCATGGGGTGTTTTGGAGTAGCTGTGCGTCGCATAGAATAAAGAGTGAAGTTCCAGTAGCCTGGTGCTATAGTTGTGCTTTGCACAGCTATAGCGCCAAGGCAAGAATTCCTGCAGTTTTGTTAAGAGGGGAAAATTGGTCTTTTGAATCAAGGACGTGATATAAAAAAAAGACGTTTTTGAGAGGTATTCTGAACCTAGAGAGAATAAGAACAAGGCTGAAGTTGTGGAGAACGAAGCTCTAACGAGTTTTTCTTAATCCTTTCAATCCTTTCTTGTAATTTACTCATTATGGTTGCTTATGCCATGAACCTTATGAACATGAGTGGCTAAGTTACCCTATCTAGGGTATGATGAAACCATTGTAGGATGATGTATTGAGTATTCGTAAATTTAATCGAGCTTGACATAATTATTCTTGATTATTCAACTACGTTTTGAATGCTTTTGGTTGTAGAGCTAACAATTGAATGTGCCCTTTACTCTTGTAACTCTTGCAAGATTGTTTCAAGTTAGGGTTAGTTGAATAGCGACACTTCAACCTAAATAATGGATTATAAAGGAAAGAAGAGCAGGGTGAGTTCGGGAACTACGAACCTTTGTCGTGGTCAAGTAGGTAGTCCAATTTATCATCTTTTGTTAACTTAGAAAAGTAACTCAGGATAATTATTGCTCATTATTGGAAAATACTCGCGGTAAACTAGGAGCTCACGATCATTAGGGATAGTCAAGTGAGATTGAGTACGTATTATTCGATAAATCACTCCGACAATTGGGGAAGTCATGTCCTAGGACTTTAATATTGAAATATTCTCTAGTGTTTATTACGTGTTTTTAGTTTTCACTATTTATTTCTAGCTCTCACATCAAAAATAATTTTAGCTACTCTTGAAGTTGTTTGAACGTGAACTTGGTAAAAGTCAAGCTACGAACTACAGTTTTCTCCCTGTGGGATTCAACCCCGGACATGTTAAACCGGGTTATATTTGGAGCGACTGCTTATCCTTTTTAGGACGAGTTTTGGACGTGATCAAATTTTGGCACTGTTGCCGGGGAGCATCGGTTCAGTTTTTAGTTTTCAAATAATCGCTAAGTTTAGAAGTTTAAGCAATTTTTACTTTGGTCATCGTGATTCTAACTTTTTAGCTTGTGTTTGAACAGGTGTATGCCCTTGAGAAATTCAAGATCTGGTGAACTATTTCAACCGGATACAGAAATCGAGAGGACGTTCAAGGCCTTGAACAGGGCCAATAAAAACAAACATCCACCAGTTCGACAAGAAGTATAGAGGGAAGTTGAGATGGCTGACAATGCAGATGCAGCTCTGTACGACTGGGCTCAGCCCACATCTGATAACCTAGCAACTGCCATTATTGTGCCTGCCATTTTAGCAGAGAATTTTTAGATCACAAAATACTATGTTGAACCAGCTTCAAAACAAAGGGCAGTATGCTGGGAATGAACATGAAGACCCACATTAGCACCTTAGGAACTTTCTGTCAGTTTGTGCCATACAAAAGCAAGCTCGTGTGTTACCTGATGCTATTAAGTTGCTGTTGTTCCCATTTTCACTCACTGGAGACGCAATGGCATGGTTGAACTCATTGCCAATTAATTCCATCACTATGTGGGATGAGTTGGTTAAGCTGTTTCTTAAGAAGCTCTTCCCGCCCAACAAAACTGCAAGGCTGAATGATGAAATATTGATGTTCAGGCAGAAGCCTTTGGAGTCAAAGCAAGAGGCTTGGGGACGATTCAAGGGATTATTACTTAGGTGTCCTCACCACGGGATTCCAGAGCAGATGCTGGGACAGAGATTTTACATGGGTCTGAATGATAATTTGAAGGAAATGTTGATGCATCCGCCGGTAGAGCATTCTTAAGCCAAAGTTTTGCAGAAGCTAGACAATTGCTTTAAACTATGGCAAAGAACTCGGGCTGGTCAACAAGGGATTCATCTATAGCACCAATTGTTCATTCAGTTACAGTTAATCCAAATTCGTCAAAAGATGAGCAGCTGACTGCAATGATGACTCAGTTGCAATTGCTGACAAAGAAAATTGATGAAGTGGGACCAAACAAGTTCATATACTTGATGCTACAAATGGTGGATTATGTGCCCTGTGCGCTAACCATTAGGTACCTGATCCAGTTTACAATGAGTTTGATCCTCAGACTCAGGTTTATAGTTAAGATGTCAGTTATGTGAACAACTATGGTGGTCAGAGACAAGGAGCCCAACAATGGGGACAACATCTTCAGCAGGTACAGTATCGACCGGCAGCACCACAGGGTCAAACAGTGCCATACCAGAGGCAAGTCAAGTATAATCAGCAGGCTCAGCAGTAGAGATATGTACCACCACCACAGCCAGCAACAGTTCAAAAAGATGAAAGTTTGGCAAGAATTGAAGGCATGTTTCAGCAGTTGGTGGGGACTCAAGGCAAAATGCAGGAGCAGCTGACGACACACGACACTGCTATAAAAAATATTGAAACACAACTGGGGCACATTTCTAAGGCTTTAAACAATAGACCTCAAGGAGCTTTGCCTGGTGATACTATTGTAAATCCTAAGGACCAGGACAACAAACAATTGATGGCAATGAGTCTTAGGAATGACAGAGATTTAGATAGAGAGCAAAAGCTTCAGCGGGCCAATAATGATGATTTGCAGCCTGTACCAGTCAGAGTAGATATTGATGAGCCTCTTAATTTGACAGAGGTGGAAGTTCAGCATGCACATGCGAAAAAACCTAAGGAAAAATAAGCTGAACCAACTCCAGGCGTAGAAGCAGCAAAGGAACATAAACAAGATACATCCATTGACAATGGGAGAAATAGACCATCCCCTCCCTACCCTCAGAGATTGACAAAGAACCAGAAAGAGGATCATTACAGAAAGTTTATGCAGATGCTGAAGCAGATTCAAGTGAATATTCCCCTGATAGATGCAATCAAGGAGATGTCAGGATATGCCAAGATGATGAAGGACTTACTGTCAAGAAAATTTGATTTTCAAGATTTGGCTATTGTTACACTGACAGATGCTTATAGTGCAGTTGTGACAAGGCCTGTGGCTCAAAAGTTGACAGACCCAGGCAGTTTCACCATACCATGCACCATTAGTAATCATACATTTGGCAAAGCTTTGTTAGATTTGGGTACCAGTATCAATTTGATGCCTCTGGCGGTTTACAAGAAGTTGGGCACTGGCAGAGCAAGGCCAACATCTCTGAGCCTGCAATTAGCTGACAGGAGTTTGAAACGACATGCAGGGATTATTGATGATGTACTTGTGCAGGTTGATCGCTTTGTATTTCCTGCTGATTTCGTGATTCTTGACTACCAAGTGGATGAAGAGACCCCCATAATTTCGGGGAGACCTTTCTTAGCTACAGGGAAGGCCATAATTGATTATGAGGCAGGAGAGATGAAAATGAGATTTAATGATGAAGAAGTCATCTTCAATGTGCAGAAATCCATGAAAAGACCCAGCGAGTTTAGTGCAAGCAAACCCGAAGGAAATGCTAAACACGAAACGCAGAAGAAAATGACAAGAAAGTAAAGATAGAAGCAAGACAAATCTTGCTTCGATTCAAAAGAACAGTGAGGAACCTGTCTCCAAGCTCGATTGAAGGGAAATCAAGACGCACCTATACTATGCAACAATCCTCAAGAAAGACCCACTTCTTGCAAATTGAATGATCAAGAAGAAATTGTTCAAACGAATAACACCGGTTGACACAATAGCACTTGCTATGTTTTTTCATATAACTAAAACTGGATCCTTTACAATGAAATGAAGTAAAGTATTTATAGGCTAAGCTAAGGGCAGAAATAGTAAATAGTCACAAGTGATTAATAAAAACATGCCACGCAGGACTGAGCTAAAGTGCGTGTTCGACAGCCTTGACTTCGGTGCGCAGTTGCTTGATCGAACTCATTGTCCTCGGACGCTTACTTGTCTTCGAGCTCATTGTCCTCGGTCACTTTGCCTTCGGGCTCAAATCTGAAGATAACGCCTTCAGTTCTTGAGCCCGGCCACTCAGCTTCGGCTTCGGAGCATTTGCTTTCCTTCGGCCAGGCTAAGTGAATGTGCACATCGTGCAGCAGCTTGGCTTGACTTCGTGTCATCGGTCTCCTTGGTGGATCGAACACTTGATCAGCACGTGTTCGGGCTGCATCATCCTCCCCTTCTTGAGAAGATTTCGTCCTCGAAATCGAGCCTTCCTCGTCCTCCGAAGTTTGACCTACAATACAAGGAACTAAGTCAGCAATATTAAAGGTGTTGGACACGTTATACTCACCAGGGAGGTCGATCACGTAAGCATTGTTGTTGATCTTGGTCAATACTTGGAATGGACCATCCCCTCGAGGAGCCAACTTTCCTTTTCTTTGGGTCGGGAAGCGTTCCTTTCGGAAGTGAACCCAAACCCAATCTCCCTTCTTTAATTCCAGCTTTTTGTGCCCCTTGTTTTTCTTCAAGGCAACTTTTGCATAAGCTTCCTCGAGGTTCTTTTCACCTTTGCATGCAATTCGATCGAAGCAGCTGCTCGTCGAGTACCTTCAAAATCAAGAACAGAATCTCGAGCCAATGGGGTTAAATCAAGTGGAATCAAAGGATTAAAACCATACACACATTCAAACGGGGTCATATCGATCATTCTATGCACCGTTCGATTGTATGCAAACTCCATCATGGGCAAACGATCGGCCCAGTTTCCAACCTTGCCTTTGGTCATTGCTCGAAGCAAAGATCCCAAGGTTCGGTTAACTACCTCGGTCTGTCCATCAGTCTGAGGATGGTAAGACGTCGAAATAGTAACTTGGTGCCGAGGGCACCCCACAAACACTTCCAAAAATGACTCAAGAATTTTGAGTCTCGATCACTCACAATAGTACGAGGTACACCATGCAATTTCAACACATTAGAAACAAACAATGTAGCTACATGCTGTGCATCATCACACTTTTTGCAAGGAATAAAGTGAGCCATTTTTGAAAAACGGTCAACAACAACAAAGATGCTATCATGTCCTCCCCCCGATCTCGGTAACCCCAAGACAAAGTCCATGGATATATCAATCCAAGGTCGATCAGGCACAGGCAACGGGGTATACAAACCATGAGGGTTGGACTTCGATTTAGCTTTCTTGCAAACGAGACAAGCGTTGCAAAGTTTTTCCACATCTCGTCGCATTTTGGGCCAATGGAACTGCTCGGTCAAGATACCAAGAGTTTTGTCGACACCGAAGTGTCCCATCAGTCCACCGGAGTGAGTTTCTCGAACTAAGAGCTCTCTCCACGATGACACTGGCACACAAACCCTCCCATTCTTGAAGAGGTATCCATCGTGCCATTGATATTTCTCAACCATTCGGCCACACAAGATTGCGTCACGAACGCATTTCAGCTTGGGATCGTCTTCGTACATCAACTTGATGCTTTCAAATCCCATGAGCCTAGAGGCGAGAGTGGTCAGTAAGGCAAATTTCCTTGAAAGTGCATCGGCCACAACATTGTTTTTACCTTTTTTGTAATGAATTACATAGGGAAAGCTCTTAATGAATTCAACCCACTTGGCATGTCTTCGATTCAGTTTCTCCTGTCCTCGGAGATGCTTCAAGGACTCATGATCACTTTTGATCACAAACTCTCGAGGCCACAAATAATGCAGCCAATGGGCGAGTGCTCGAACGAGGGCATACAACTCTTTGTCATACGTAGAGTAATTCAAAGTTGCACCCTTAAGCTTTTCGCTAAAGTAAGCGATCGGCTTCGATTCTTGCATCAGCACTCCTCCGATCCCAACTCCGGATGCATCACACTCGACTTTGAATGCTTTGCCAAAGTCAGGGAGTTGCAAAAACGGGGCAGAGCAGAGCCTCCATTTCAACTCTTGGAAAGCCCTTTCTTGGGACTCTCCCCATACAAATGGATGGTCTTTCTTCACCAGCTCGGTTAAAGGAGCTGCTACGGTGCTAAAGTCACGAACAAACCTTCGGTAAAAGCTAGCTAAGCCATGGAAGCTACGAACTTGTGATACCGAGGTTGGAGTTGGCCAATCTTTGATGGCTTCAACTTTTGACTCGTCGACTTCAACACCATTAGCACTGACAACGAATCCTACAAAGACTACACGCTCAACACAAAAGGCACATTTCTTGAAGTTAGCGTATAACTTATCTTCTCTCAGTTTATCAAGCACTAGCCTTAGGTGTTCAACATGTTCATCCACAGATTTACTATAAACAAGTATGTCATCGAAATACACGACAACAAACTTATTTATGAACGGTTTGAGCACATGGTTCATCAGGCACATGAATGTGCTTGGTGCATTGGATAAGCCAAAAGGCATTACCAACCATTCATAGAGACCGAACTTGGTCTTGAATGCGGTTTTCCACTCGTCTCCGGGTTTCATTCGAATTTGGTGGTAACCGGACCTAAGGTCTATCTTCGTAAAGCATGAAGAACCACTTAACTCATCTAGCATGTCATCTAATCGAGGGATAGGATGACGATATTTTACCGTTATTTTGTTGACTGCTCGGCAATCAACACACATTCGCCATGTTCCATCTTTCTTTGGGACAAGTATAACAAGAACGGCGCAAGGACTCAAGCTCTCTCGAACAAGGCCCTTGTTCAGTAATTCATCAACCTGCCTTTGGAGCTCTTTGGTGTCTTCGGGATTACACCGGTATGCAGGTTTGTTGGGGATTTGTGACCCCGGCACGAAGTCAATTTGGTGCTCGATTCCTCTCAACGGAGGTAACCCACCTGGCATTTCGTTAGGGAACATGTCTCCGAAGTCCTGCAAAACACTTCGTACAGCACTAGGCAAAGGGTTATCATTAGAAAAATCATCATTAGAGTTAAGAAAGATACCCTTGTGCATGAGGCATATCATCATCTGACCGTTGTCATTGCCTCGTAGAAACTCACCCGGTTGCATGATTGCACAGATTCCTTTCACTTTGGCCGCTTCTTTCAATTCTTTCATCCGTTTATAGTCCTCGGTGACTTGTTTTGGAGACAAGGGTTTGAGTATGAAACTCTTCCCTTCGAGGTTTACAGTGTAAGTATTGGATCTTCCATGGTGAACAACTAACCGGTAATACTGCCATGGTCTGCCCAAGAGAAAATGACAAGCTTGCATTGGCACTACATCGAATATCATTTCATCTTGATACAATCCAATTCTGAACTTGATCCACACTTGTTTGACAACCCTCAATTCTCCACACTCATTCAGCTATTGTAATTTGTAAGGGTGGGGATGCTTCAACGTAGTTAGTCCCATTTGTGAAACCAAAGTTTGGCTCACCACATTTGCATACCAGAATCAATGATCATCGAACACACATTTCCCCTCACTCGACATCGGGCATGAAAGAGGTTTTATCTTTGGTTGTCCTCTTCTTCAAGAGTCATGCAGCTCAAATTCCTTCGAACCACAAGAAACATTTCTGGATGATCAGCTTCGATAGCTTCACGATCATCATCACCTTCAGCTCGGTCAGCCTCCTCGATAAATTCCTCCTCGGTGTTGCTCGCTTGCTCATGGATGGTTCCATCTTCGAGCAGAAGCATAACTTTGCGAGTTGGACACTCTTTTGCCATGTGACCATAACCTTTGCATTTGTG
This sequence comes from Petunia axillaris subsp. axillaris, assembly GCA_029990575.1. Taxonomy (NCBI): domain Eukaryota; kingdom Viridiplantae; phylum Streptophyta; class Magnoliopsida; order Solanales; family Solanaceae; genus Petunia; species Petunia axillaris. The sequence continues at coordinate 48,042 of JARKNS010000001.1, read as the reverse complement.
ACACTGAATATTTGAAGCACTAGGAGAGTTGAGTTGAACTTTAACTCCCACTTCTCTTGGTTGGTTAACGGTCACACCCTTTTCGAACGGTCTCTTCGGATCTCGAACAGTCTTGGCACTTACTTGGTTTGGACTCTTCCATTCTTTTCCTCGGTTCAAAGGAGTAGAAGTAGTGACTCCTCGATACCGGTTTGACTTATCGTCCTTACCAATTTTTCAGCTTCGGTGGCAGCATCGAACAGATCTTCCAACGTGTGGTACACGTGTAGCCTCAGTTGAGATGACACATCCCGAGCCAAGCCATTTTTGAATTGGATAATGGCTTGTTCTTCGTCTTCGGCCAGATCAAGATTCAATCGAACTTTTTCAAACTCATCATGATATTCTTAAACTGACTTGGTCCCTTGCTTTAGCTCATAGAGCTTTTGCATTTGAGTTTGCCTGTACTTAGCACTCAAATACTTAGCGTCCATTGCTATCATCAACTGTGGCCAAGTATTGACCACGGGATAGGCATTCCTTCGTCTTTGCCTTTTATCAGCTTCCCACCACGTAGATGCATAAGCTTCGAACGAAGCAATGGCATGGGCAGCTTTTCTCTCTTCGGTCATCTCATTGGTTTCAAAGATGCGCTCCATCTTAAGCTTCCATTCAAGATATTCATCTGGATCACTAGTTCCTTTAAAGGGTGGAATAGTGATCTTGACACTGTTCAAGCTTGAGTCTCGAACACGACGAACCTGTTCGGGATACTCATCATCATGATCGTCAGCCTCACGCTCAATATGTCGTTCAACATTTGCGCCTCGACCTCGACCTCGGAAATTTCCACGACCTCGGTGAGCTTGCCTTCGTTGAGCGAATGGCGGCTCATTTTCATATTCATCCTCAGGAAATTCCTCTTCGACAACCTCTTCGACAACGGCTCCAAGATCTCTTCGGGCCTTTGGAAGGGGTATCCTTTCTCCTCGGGGAATGCTCAAGTTTTGGTAGTTAGCTTGGGGATTGTCCAAGTTTGGTTGTGCTTGGGGATTGCCCAAGTTGAGTTCTCTTCGAATTGCTTCACTTGTCAACTGATGTTGTCGAACAAGCTCAGCATACAGCTCAGGTTTCATCGGAGTGGTGTGGCTAGTTCCAGCGCTGGACCCACTCATGGCCACGGACGCGCTTCCTTGTTCGAGTTGAGCTACTCGAACACTCACTCCTCTTACTTCGGCACTGACACCTTGTATCGCAGCCATGAGATCGGCTAACGATACTTCGGGCTTCTCAATGCCTTTGCCATCGCCTCCATTCCCAGCCATGGTACCTGCACAAATCAAAGACCAAATAAATGTTAAAGGTTAGAAATCACCTCCCGCACTCCCTCACCTTTGATGGGTGGCACTCGGGTCCACTCAATTTATGGGTTCGGTTTTGATCACTCAAGAACTTGCAGCCAATGGCTTCCTCGGTTGATCAACTTCTCTCAATTCCTTCGAATTCGACAAGCTACGATGTCTTACTTCGGGAAGAGTGAGTTGATTTGACTCGATCGGAACGGACAGCTATTTACTCTTGCGCTTCGGGAAGTCAAAAGAATTTCTATGAAGTTGGACTTCGGTTACCCACACACGAGTTCCTATTACGCTCAAATGAGTTAGTACGACCTCGAGTAGGAAAATTACTCAGAAGATCCACTAAGTATAATTTTCGGACAGAACAAAGTGAAAACCTAGGAGAATCTACCCTTTGATTCCCTTTTGGAATCTTTTCGAACACACCAACTCTTGTCCGTACAAGAGTGGTCCCTCCTTGGTACGGATAGGGTTTTACCTTATCCACTTCCTCTTTTCAGCCGACAAATTTTCACCTGGGGTTTTGATCTTTACACTTTACCCCATTCTTCTTCAATGGAACAGTGAAGCTTTGCTCCGGCGTACGGACAAATCAGCTTCGGTTCACTGACCACGATTTTTAACAGACCTGGGTTGCGCCTTCACTTCGGTTCCAACAACGACGGAGGAAATCAATTCAAGTTCTTCGAGCTAAGAACCAGCTCGTTCGTGTCGTACACTGTTACGATTTTGTAACAATTTTCCGGTGTACGGACAACGAATTCACACACAGAATTTCGAATTTAAGCACAAAACAAACCCAAATCACTCAAGAACCACCAATCTTCATCGGTTTCAACCAAACACGATGGGGTTCGAGTTCATCCACCATTAAAGCTCAAAACAGTCCAAAATTTTGCCAAGAAACCCTAGTCACGAAAATGGTACGTCGGGTACTCGTTGGAATCAGGAAACAATGGTGAACAAGAATCAATGATTGTTTAATCCAAACAACCAACAATCAAACACAATTTTGAAATTTTGTTTTTCTACTTTTTTTTTTTAATAAACGCTCAGCAACAACAATCAAACACACGAAAGAAAGCTGAAACTGAAGACAAAAGCACGATTTAAGTGAACAGGATTTGAAGTTGTAAGAACAAACTCAAACCTTGCTCTGATACCAAGATGGTGCAAGCAAACCCGTAGGAAATGCTAAACACGAAACGCGGAAGAAAATGACAAGAAAGTAAAGATAGAAGCAAGACAAATCTTGCTTCGATTCAAAAGAACAGTGAGGAACCTGTCTCCAAGCTCGATTGAAGGGAAATCAAGACGCACCTATACTATGTAACAATCCTCAAGAAAGACCCGCTTCTTGCAAATTGAATGATCAAGAAGAAATTGTTCAAACGAATAACACCGGTTGACACAAGTTCTTTAAAAGCCCACGTCGGGGTTCGGCTCCATCGGAGACTCACAATAGCACTTGCTATGTTTTTTCATATAACTAAAACTGGATCCTTTACAATGAAATGAAGTAAAGTATTTATAGGCTAAGCTAAGGGCAGAAATAGTAAATAGTCACAAGTGACTAATAAAAACATGCCACGCTGTACTGAGCTAAAGTGCGTATTCGGCAGCCTTGACTTCGGTGCGTAGTTGCTTGCTCGAACTCATTGTCCTCGGATGCTTACTTGCTTCGAGCTCATTGTCCTCGGTCACTTTGCCTTCGGGCTCAAATCTGAAGATAACGCCTTCGGTTCTTGAGCCCGGCCACTCAGCTTCGGCTTCGGAGCATTTGCTTTCCTTCGGCCAGGCTAAGTGAATGTGCACATCGTGCAGCAGCTTGGCTTGACTTCGTGTCATCGGTCTCCTTGGTGGATCGAACACTTGATCAGCACGTGTTCGGGTTGCATCAGAGTTTGCCAATTGTTCAATGGAAGAGCTTGTGGAGTTGACTGATGTTGTTGATGGGATGTAATATCCTAATGATCCTTTGGAGGCATCCCTCCTTAACATGGATATGATTGATGGAGATGAGTTGGCAGAGTTGGTCCTTGCACTTGAAGGACACAGTTAATGGCATAGGGACCCTGGGTTTGAAGCACTCAACCTGGCTCATAGAGAAACACCACCTGCCAAGCCCTCCATTGAGGAGCCACTAAAGCTGGAGCTTAAGTCGTTGCCTCCACACCTCAGGTATGTATTTTTATGACTGAATTCCATTTTACATGTTATTATCTTATCCTCTTTGTTAGATGTAAAGTTAGAACAATTGACATAGATGTTAAAAGAGTGTAAGCAAGCTATCAGATGGACCATTGCTGATATAAAAGAAATTAGACTGACAACATGTATGCATAAGATTTTATTGGAGGAGGGCCACAAACCTTCAATAGAACCCAAGAGACGGCTAAACCCAACATGAAGGATATGGTGAAAAAAGAAGTGATCGAGTGGCTAGATGCGGGTATCATCGTTTCTATATCTGACAGTGCTTGGGTGAGACCCGTCCAATGTGTTCCAAAGAAGGGTGGGATGACTGTGGTAGAGAATGAAAACAATGAGCTTATCCCTACCCGGACAGTTACTGGCTGGTGTATTTGCATGGATTACAGGAAACTGAATAACGCCACCAGGAAAGATCACTTTCCATTGCCTTTTACCGATCAGATGCTGGATAGACTGGCAGGGAAGTCGCACTATTGCTTCCTATATGGTTACTCGGGGTATAATCAGATTTATATTGCCCCTGAGGATCATGATAAAAACCATTTTCACCTGTCCGTATGGAACCTTTGCATTCAAGAGGATGTCGTTTGCGCTTTGTAATGCGCCAGCCACTTTCCAGAGGTGCACGATGGCAATCTTTTCTGACATGGTGGAGGACATACCTGGAGGTGTTCATGGACGATTTTTCTATGGTGGGAAATTCGTTTGATGAATATTTGATTAACTTGAAAAGGGTGCTATAGAGATTTGTTGAAACAAATTTGGTCCAAAATTGGGAAAAATGCCACTTCATGGTACAAGAGAGGATCGTGCTAGGACACCATGTGTCGAGTAAAAGGATAAAGGTAGATCATGCTAAAGTTGAAGTAATTGAGAAGTTGCCACCACCTACCTCAGTTAGAGCAGTTAGGAGTATCCTCGGGCATGCCGGCTTTTATAGACGGTTCATCAAGGAATTTTCAAAATTGCTAACCCCTCATGTAAACTGCTTGAAAAAGATCAACCTTCTGTCTTTTCTAATGAATGCAGGTTAGTATTTGAGGAGTTGAAGCAGAAGTTGGTGTCAGCACCTATCATTATGGCACCTGACCGGCAAGCACCATTTGAACTTATGTGTGATGCCAGTTTCTATGCGGTTGGTGCAGTATTGGGTCAGATAAAAGACAAGATTATGCACCCTATATACTATGTCGGACTATGAGTGGAGCCCAGTTGAATTACACTACTATGGAGAAGGAGATGTTGGTTGTAGTATTTGCTTTTGACAAGTTTAGATCATACTTGGTGGGATCCAAAGTGATTGTGCATGCGGACCACCAAGCTATACGACACCCGGTTGAAAAGAAGGATTCCAAGCCACGATTAATTCGTTGGGTGCTCTTATTATAAGAGTTTGACGTGGAAATCAGAGATAGAAAAGGTACTGAGAACCAGGTTGCAGACCACTTGTCCAAATTAGAGGGAGTAGAGAAAAAGATAGAAGTAGAGGACATTCTAGAGACCTTTCCTGATGAGCAGTTACTGGCAGAATCACTTGAGGAGGTACCATGGTATGCTGACATTGCTAACTTTCTAGTAAGCGGTATTGATCCTCCTGATTTCTCTTCTACACAAAAGAAAAGGTTTTATAGAGATTGTCGTTCTTATTTCTGGGATGAGCTTTATCTGTTTAAAATCTGTGTTGACAATATGATCCGGAGGTGTGTCCCCGAGATAGAACAAAATTTTGTTTTGCAAGCATGTCACTCTTCACCATATGGAGGACATTTTGGAGGAATCAGGACAGCATCAAAGGTCTTAGAGTCTGGATTTTACTGGCCAATATTGTTCAAGGATGCACATAATTGGGCTAAGAGTTGTGATGAGTGCCAGCGCATCGGTAATATTTCCTGTCGTCATGAATTGCCTATGAACCAAATCCAAGAGGTTGAGGTGTTTGACGTGTGGGGAATAGATTTTATGGGACCGTTTGTCAGTTCCTATGGCAAACAAATACATACTGGTGGCTGTGGATTATGTATCGAAGTGGGTGGAAGTTGTAGCTCTTCCAACAAATGATGCTAAAGGAGTTATTGGATTCCTGAAAAAGAACATCTTCACCCGTTTTGGCACTCCAAGGGCGATTATCAGTGATGGTGGGACTCACTTCTTCAATCAAGTGTTCACAAAGTTATTGAGTAAGTACGGTGTTCATCATAAAGTCGCCACCCTGTATCACCCTCAGACTAGCGGGCAAGTGGAAGTCTCCAATATGGAGATAAAGAGTGTGCTGACCAAGACAGTGAATGGAAATAGGACCGACTGGTCAAGGTAGTTAGATGATGCACTCTGGGCGTATCGAACGGCCTACAAGACACCAATTGGCATGACGACATATAAATTGGTGTTTGGTAAGGCTTGTCACTTGCCAGTTGAGCTTGTGCATCGGACCTCTTGGGCGATGAGGACACTGAACCTTGACATGAAAGCTGCAGGAAAAAGTAGAGTGAATGAGTTACATGAGCTTGATGAATTACGCTTCAATGCGTTTGAGAGTGTCAGGATGTACAAAGAGAGAACGAAGCGAATGCATGAAAAACATATCATAGAGCGGAACTTCGAGCCAGGTGATAGAGTTCTTTTGTACAACTCTAGATCGAGGTTATTTCCTGGTAAGCTGAAAACAAGATGGTATGGTCCGTTCAGAATTGTGCAAGTGTCACCACATGGAGCAGTAGAGGTTGAAGTTGAAGATGGATCCCATAGATATCGTGTAAATGGGCAAAGACTGAAGCTTTACCACGGGACATTGGAAGAGGGTAGACTCGTGTCCGTTATCTATTTGGATGAACCTTGAAAAAGGAAGCCCTGTCGTGCCGTGACGTTAAACAGAAGCTTCTTGGGAGGCAACCCAAGTCTGGTACGATATAAAAAAAATCGAAAAAGAAAACGAACAAAAAAATAATAATAAAAGAAAAAAATGAAAAAAGAGTCGTGCCACGACATTAACTACGGCGATGCATGGGAGGCCACCCACGATTTTAATTCGTGTTTTTAATTTATTTGTTTTCTTGTTATTTTTCTTATTAGGGATTAACTTTTTCAGAGTTGTGTAGGAGTGATAGCACATAAATAGCGCAAGAAAAGAGAGATTTTACCTGGAGGAGGTTTCAAGGTTTGCGCATTGCATTGTTAGATCACAGGCATGAATTTTTTGGGAAGAATTTTCGTGACTAGAAAGTGAGCTAAGCGCTTAAAGCCTCACTATCGAGCAGGATTATTGAAAATCCGTGGGGATTACTTCAACTCTGTGCATCGCACAGTAAAAGCATAGGGGCAAAAAAAGTTTCATGAAATTTTGTAAAAAGAGGCAGTGATCCAAGAGCTTAACGTGCAGCTATCGTGCAAAGAAAAAAATTTCCTGGAAAAAGAAAATTGAAACTGTGCATCGCACAGTAATAGCACCAACACAGGGATTTAAAATTTTATTCTTCTAAATACACCCCCTGTCTCTTCTTATTTCACGCTAACACACACACACACCCCTTCCACGTCGAACCTACCCCTGCTCACTGCACCGGCGAGACAGCGACACCACTGCTGTCATTCAGTCACCTCAGGTAAGTCTTTCTCTCTCCTCCCTTATTCTCGTTCTTTTTCCCCCAAAAACCCTGCTGCCCTGCCCTTAATCTGCACTACCCCGTCCCTCTTTCCCCACCCCTTTCATGTAATTTTTAGGGTTCCACCACGCTGGTAAGACCCTAAAATGAATGTTTTACTGATTGTTTGTCGTGGATTAGTCCCAATTCAGATAATTTGTTGCCCAAAATTTTAGCCCTAGGTTATAACTTTATGCCTACTGAACACTTAGGGCTGATGATTATTTGTGTGATGACTGAATTCTGTTATGTCACCACAGTGTTGGGTCGAGTAGGAGCACTTAGTGTTGTCGTTTATACAGTTGTGTGCGCAGCTGATTAGCGACTGTTCTGGCTGCTATATTGTCGTTTTAACAGTGTGTGTGTGAGCGAGCTATAGCAGAGTAAATATGTTCAACCATCAGAGCAGTGATCTACTACTACGGTTGTATACGTGGTGATGCTTATCGCTAGTTTGTTTATAATTTGCATCGGTCTATGAAGTGGCTTCCTGATATTTCCGAGCTAACTATATTGCTTTGCATTTTACGAGCTTGTCTTTTATGCTACTAATGCAAAATATGAGTACTCTGAATGTTGTTCTGTGTTTGCTATGCCTCAGTCATAAGTGTGGGGTAGCTTAGCTTGTGTTCTTGTGTTGGATTTTGTTGGTCTGCTTGTGTCATGATTGTGTAGCTGTAGTTGATGAGTGTCCGCTACTGTACGAGCGGATTTTTGCACTTTGAATGTGGAATGTCTGGATCACTTTGTCCCACTGAAACTGATGCATTAGTTTTCTTGTTTTCTCCTACCTCTGCTAGCGCTATTTCCTGGAATGTATATAGTCATTAGCTAGAATTAGATCATGTCATTGACTTGGTGCCATCTGGTATAGTGCAGTGCTTATTAGAGTGACTGTGTGTTGTCTGCATTTCTGAGGATATTCATTAAATGCCTGCACTGGCCAATTTATTACCACTAGTCTGCTAGCTGATGTACACAGGAGGTTGTAAGGGTATCTTTTGTGGGCTGCAGTGTCTTTCAATGCACTGAGAGGACATGTTTGTCCTGCTTCATCTGGTGTGATTGCCTCTGTTCTTGTGAAGGCAGTAGTATTCAGTTCTGTGGCCATTAGTTTTAGTAAACGAGGAGTTTGATCAATGTAACACTGCTATTTGCTTGTAAATTGTCGGGGAAGTCTGATTACCCGCGCTTCGGCCATCATTTAAGTATTCTGCTTCGTAGCTTCTACTTGTTTTTCATGATTCGAGCAGCACACTCACTTTATGCCTTTTGCATGTACTTCCCATGGCTCCTAAGGCGACATCTTCATCATCTAGGCCATCTAAGGCCTCCTCTCGGGCTGCACCTAATGACAAAAGTAAGAAAAAAGTTGCCCTGAGAGAGAGAGGGCTGCTGCCCCGCAACAGAATAAGAAACAGAAAGTGGCACCCCCCAAGTTTACAAGCGATGCTGCCAAGGAACAGTTTGAGAAGGTGAAGAAGAAGAAGAAGAAGAAGAAGAAGAAGAAGAAGAAGAAGAAGAAGAAGAAGAAGTATCTTCCAGAACGTGCCATAGATGATGAGAAGATAAAGAAGAAATACTGGGAGGTTTGGACAGATTTGGTAGAAACACGTGAATGGAGTCCTTTGTTTGCACCCGCTGGTCCTGCGAACCTCACTAAGGTTCATGAATTATATGCTAATTGGGGTGATACATTCAACGCCTCATGCACTGTGCGAGAAAAGGTAGTGGTAGTAACGGCGCAGGCTCTTAATGATTATTTGGGATTGCCTCAAGTGACTGAGGGCATGGAGTGGAAGCTTCAATGTGATTATACAAGGGTTCGTGAGGTGGTCTGTGGCAACAACAAGAGAGCTAAATGGCGTCCCAAGGCAGGAGCAAGCATCATGAGCTCCCGTATAGGTACTTCACCAAAGAAGCCCGAGTTTACTTGAATTTCATTTGTAACAGGTTGATGCCTTGCAAACACTTTACTAATGTGAGGCGCAGTCGGTTATTCCTCACTTATGCTTTGATGACGCACCTCCCTATTGATGTTGGTAGTCTCATGGTTCAAGAGATGAAACGGACCCTGAAGTGGCCCAGATGCCGACTCCTTTTTGCCAACACACTCACTAGCTATATGCAGAGGTTAGGTGTCCCTAACCAAACACTTGATAAGAATATACAAGCTGAGAGGAAGGTTGATAATTATGCCACTGTTAGGGGCCCTGATGTCTCTATGAACTTGCATGTTGAGCAAAAATTTGATGTGCTTGTTGAGTCCGATAAGAAAAAATGGGCGTTTTTCAAGTTCGCGGCAAGAAAGTTGGGTGTTACTTAGGCTGATATAGATGAGTTTGATGCTTCCATGCCATTTAGTGTTGAGGCGCGCTCTACCTTCGGCCTTGATGATACTGAGGAGTTCCACCCATCTGATGATGAGCTCACTCCGCCAGAGTTGGCAGTGGAGGATGACGAGAGTGATGATGACAGTGTTACTAATGAGCCAGTGCCTGCCCGAGCTATTGTTTCTACTGCTACTACCTCTATTGTAACTGCTCCACCTGTGGGTATTGTTGATGATGCTGAGGATGAGCACAACTATGAGACCGATAGTGATGCTGATTTTCATCCAGCCACGTAGAGGGAGTATCTCTTTCACCCCTTATTTTCTATTTTGTTTTGAAGCAGTAGGGACACTGCTATTTCTTAAGTGTGGGGTGGTAGACTTATTTGCTGGATGACTGTACTTATGTGGAAAATTACTGCTATTTTTGTTTGGTCACTTGACAATTTTTTATTTGTTTCATGCTTTAATTTTTGATGTGTCTGTAATATTCTGAATGTTATGGCCTGTAATAGTTTTAGTAAAAGTTATATTAAGTTGTCATTAAAGTTTAGTCTCTTTAGTATTTTTATTATTAATAACTTAGTGTAGTAACAACATCGTGGGTTTTCTTGGCTTTGGTTCTTTCCCGCACAGTTTTCCTTTTTGAACCAAGCAAATTTAAAAAAAAAATAGAAAAAGAAGAAAGGAGGATTAAGAGAAACAGTGGCAAGAGAGAAAGTTCAACCTTAAAAAGCAGTATCTTGTGAGAATCACTTTTTTTGTTCTCGGACCCCTTTTCTCAGCTCATAATCATTTATTGAGGATTGAAATTAAGTGAGTCATGGATTCCATATATATGGTGAGGTGAATTTCTTTTATGTTTCCATGTACGCATTGCAGTCTAGAACTTGCCCGGCATGTCCTTGAAGCGAAATCCTAGGATATTCTTGAGCTAGCAGATTGTAGGCCTTGTTTGTTAGTCACTTTATCCTAAATAGACCTACCAATGATTGTAAATTATCCCTAGACAGGCCCTTTGAGCCTGAAGTATATCCTTTCTTTGATAACCCAAAAAGAACCACTTAGCCTCTGAAATTGATTAGCCAGCTTGTCACACTATTCCCAAATGGAACTCCCCACTTGAACTTTGTAAGAGTAACTAGTGTATTGATGAAAGTGTGTTGGAAGTTGCAAGGAAAGAGGCAAGAATTATGCCTTAATTCGTGAAGCTTTGCTAAAAAATAAAAATAAATAAAAAAATAAAAGTGTGCGGTTTGTGAAGTGTGTGAACAATAAAAAGAGGACGGAAAATGTTTGATGTTGGGGCGTGCAGTGAAAAGAAAAAGAAAGTGAAAAAGAAAAAAAAACAAAAAGAAAAGAAAAAATTCAGCGTCTTTGGGAAGTTACAAGAGAATTGGAGATGTGGGAGAAGAAATTAATGTGATGATTGTTGAGCTTGATTGTTCTGCAATGATAATGCCATAGGGAACATAGTCACTTTTAGCCATATTATCACTCCCGTCTCTAAGCCTACATTACATCCAAATGACGAGTCCTACTTGATCTTGACTTGAGATGCCTCCATTAGTGGAGAGTGACAAAAAGGGCAAGCATATGGTACTGTTTTGTGTGCATGTGAAATTTTTTTCTGAGTGTGAGAGTTTCTCTTGATGTTATGCCATGTTTCGTTCATTGAATACATTACATGTGTGATAGTAGGGCAATTCTTTGATTGTGAGGTACATTGGAGTCTGTGCAGTGCAAGGTTTAAGTTCTAAATACTTGATTATGAGCGAAAGAATAGGTGTTTGAGTCTACTGGTTGATATCCATATACAACTGCTTGACAGGGTATCTAAATGATCTTGCTTGTTATCCGTGGCTCATGCTGAAGTTTTGTGTTTGCTCGAGAACGAGCAAAAGCTCAAGTGTAGGGTGGTGATAATATGCTAAAATTATGCATAATTGAGTGTATTTTATCCATACTTTGATGTGTTGTAGTGACGTTTAATGTTATATATGACTCGAATTAAGCTAATATGTGTATTTTTATGTCTAGGAGGCTAAGGATGTCAAAGATAGATGATTTGAGCGAAAATGGAGTCAAAATGAAAAATCTAGAGTAATTTAAGAATGTGGTGCGTCGTATGACCATAGCGCTGCCCCGAGATGAAATTTGGATGAATAAAAATATTTTTGAGGCAGTGAGCTAACCCCTTATCGCATACCCATCGCATGGGAGAAGAGAAAAAGGATCCTAGGGTGTTTCGGAGTAGCTGTGCGTCGCACAGAATAAAGAGTGAAGTTCCAGTAGCCTGGTCACAACTATAGCGCCAAGGCAAAAATTCCGGCAATTTTGTTAAGCGGGGCAATTTGGTCTTTTGACTCAAGGACGTGATATAAAAACAAAAAAGACGATTTTGAGAGGTATTATGAACCTAGAGAGAGCAAGAACAAGGCTGGAGCTGTGGAGAACGAAGCTCTAACGAGTTTTTCTTAATCCTTTCAATCCTTTCTTGTAATTTACTCATTATGGTTGCTTATGCCATGAACCTTATGAACATGAGTGGCTAAGTTACCCTATCTAGGGTATGATGAAACCATTGTAGGATGATGTATTGAGTATTCGTTAATTCAGTCGAGCTTGACATAATTATTCTTGATTATTCAACTACGTTTTGAATGCTTTTGGTTGTAGAGCTAACAATGAATGTGTCCTTTACTCTTGTAACTCTTGCAAGATTGTTTCAAGTTAGGGTTAGTTGAATAGCGACACTTCAACCCAAATAATGGATTATTTAGGGAAGAAGAGCAGGGTGAGTTCGGGATCAACGAACCTTTGTCGTGGTCATTTGGGTAGTCCAATTTATCATCTTTTGTTAACTTAGAAAAGTAATTCAGGATAGTTATTGCTTGTTATTGTAAAATACTAGAGGTAAACTAGGAGCTCGCGATCATTATGGATATTCAAGTGAGATTGAGTGCGTATTATTCGATAAATCACTCCGACAATTAGGGAAGTCATGTCCTAGGTCTTTAATATTGAAATATTCTCTAGTGTTTATTACGTGTTTTTAGTTTTTACTATTTATTTCTAATTCTCACATCAAAAATCATTTTAGTTACTCTTGAAGTTGTTTGAACGTGAGCTACGAACTACAGTTTAATCCCTGTGGGATTCGACCCCGGACTTGTTAAACTGGGTTATATTTGCAGCGACTGCCTATCCTTTTTAGGAGGAGTTTTGGGCGTGATCAAGTATCTACTTCATTATAGTTTGGGGTTTGTCTCATTGCCTCATCATCCTTGTCATTCGTCGCTCGTTCCTTTCAATCCTCTGATTTTGCCGAATAATTAATAATCGGAGCTGATCTACAATATGAGTCAACTCCTCAATGTCTCCCTGCAAACCTGCAATCTCCCAATATACATCACGCGCTGTTTGCACAGAGGAATGAACATTTCGAATGCATGTCCATTCTCAACTACATGCCCATTTTCCTGTGGGAGAGACATTTTTTTTTCTAAAGACTGCACAAGAAAGATTGTATTTATAGACAATTTTGAGTGATGATTCTATATTGAAAGACCGTATTTATAGACAGATACACATGCCTCACAAACTGCACTCCTATAACATAGGTACCTAAAAAATAGGAATGCTAGTAACCAACTCAAAACTGGGGATCCCTAATTAATTTGGTAAAAAAATAATTAGAGCCTCAGTATTTTATCATGGGCCACACAAGATTTTTGTCGACTCCCAGATTGACTCCCAGATATTGATACTGGGGGCGCAAGTACTTCATATGTAAACTCACAATATTTGTGCTGGGGGATAAAAACGTACGCTAAAATGCTTTTATACAAAGTCCCATTATTTTGAACTGGGACACAAGTACTTGTTAAATGCAGAGTCCCAATATTTTATAATGGGCATACACCTCCCCTCCAGACTAACTCCCAGACATTGGTACCGGGGGCACAAGTACTTCATATGTAAACTCACAGTATTTGTGTTGAGGGAGAAAAATGTATGCTATAATGCTATGATATGTAAAGTCCCATTATTTTGCACTGACACACAAGTACTTATTAATACAAAGTCCCAGCTTTCCCTCCCCCCCCCCCCCCGACTGACTCCCATGTTTTTATGATGGAACAACAGTCTATCCCAACACGAGTCACAGTATAAAGATACATGGGACTGCTTACGTGGAATTAAAATATTGGCATCCCTATTTATATACTTCAAAAGCTAATAAATAATAAGAAACAAACAATATATATAGTATACATACTTCAAAAAAATATATACATTGCATTGTTTATAAAAATATTAAAAGTTGTCAAATTCAAAATGGATAAAGAAAGATTCAAAGAATTGGCAACCTTCCATATCCACAAGCTAGTGAGTCATCATTCTCTCCGTAATCATCATTCACATTCTTTGGTGGAGTTTCATTGCCTTCATCTCTCTTTGATCTTCCATGCATCAGTAGATTAGCATCAACAATTCTCATGTAAATACTAATAGCTTGTACTCCCCTTTCAAAATGAAACAAATCCTGTCCAAGCATGTGTAGGTCAGTAAACCTTGTTACAAAGAGACCACAATCTGTGCCTCCTATTTTTTTGGGCGCAATTTGATACACAATATCAAGTTTCTTGTACTTCGTACCAAAATTAGGATATTTACCATGAAACTTCATTTCTTTTAGTAGCTTAGGTATAGCAATTGTATACATTTCCATCTTTATCTTCACAAAATTTTCATCCCCACTAAAAATCGAAACATAGACATCTATTCTATGATCTTTTATAGAATAAACTCCCAACCAATAATGAGTGCAAGAATTGAAATCATTAGGATCATCTGAAGGCTTTCTAATTGGCATAAAGACTTTTTCCACTTGTTTCCATGCTATGCCACATTGATTAGAAGACCCGTTCATACACTCATACAGGTTATTCTGCGTAGTTTCAGAAAAAATTGCTAGGTCAAAATCTAACTTAATCTTGTCCAAATCATTCAATGTCAAGTCATGTATTCCCAAAACAACTTCTGCTGGAGGTTTAGATTCTTTTTTCCTTGCTTGACCACGAATCTTTTTTCCTCCTTTGTTCTTCCTCTTCATTTCTTCAAGATCTTGTTCCTTCTTCCACCCTTTTTCTATTCTATCCTTCTTCTCTTTCAATCTCCGGTTTTTATTTTCCTTTGCCATATTATCAAAATAGGATTCTACCTTCCCAAAGAACAATGACTCTACAAAATTATCAAAATTCAAGTCAGTCGTTATGAACATCGCTGAGTAGTTCGTGAAATGATACACATGCTTCTTCCTCAGATAGTACAGTATAACATCAACATGCTGCATGATAGAAAAAATCACAAACACAAAATATATATATATATATATATATATATATATATATATATATATATAAAGACTACAGAACCAACAACAAAAATAAGTTGTAGAAAACCTCAGTGGTAAGTGAATATCTTATATCTGCAATCTCTCTAAACCACAATTTGCTCTTCACTGAAACAATATATAACTTAATTATGAGAATTGATGTCTGCAATTTTCTCATCATAAAGATCTTCATCCATGAAAAAGTTACACACAAACAACATAGGCAATACCAATTTACTAATATAATCTATAACACCCTTTAACTAAATACACAAAAACTAAAAAAATAAAATAAAATAACTTGCACTGCAGGGGCGCTGTTTTAGCAGTCTCTTTCAGGCCTTTCTTGAACCATTCATAAAAAATTTCAAAACAATTAGACTTGGCGTTGACATTATGAAAAGGGCATACGCGCCTATAAATAGACTTCCAATCACCCTTTTCCTTTGGCTTAAAACTATAAAGACTACAGAACCAGCAACAAAAATAAGTTGTAGAAAACCTCAGTGGTAAGTGAATATCTTCTATCTGCAATCTCTCTAAACCAAAATTTGCTCTTCACTGAAACAGTATATAACTTAATTATGAGAATTGATGTCTGCAATTTTCTCATCATAAAGATCTTCATCCATGAAAAAGTTACACACAAACAACATAGGCAATACCAATTTACTAATATAATCTATAACACCCTTTAACTAAATACACAAAAACTAAAAAAATAAAATAAAATAACTTGCACTACAGGGGCGCTGTTTTTAGCAGTCTCTTTCAGGCCTTTCTTGAACCATTCATCAAAAATTTCAAAACAATTAGACTTGGCGTTGACATTATGAAAAGGGCATATGCGCCTATAAATAGACTTCCAATCACCCTTTTCCTTTGGCATAAAAGGCCTCAATAGAGATAATAAGTGGTGGCTAATCTTACGAATCCTATGTCCCCTGCCTAACAGCTCTCCTTCTTCTGGATCATTTCGTTGGTTTGTCTGGTAAAACAACATAATCCATAACTTCCTCTTTTTTCGCTGAACATTGCATAGCCAACTGTTGTTTAGATGAACACACATCTGCAATATTCCTTGCAGAGACATCTGCTCCAGCAACCTTCCATTTCTCCGCAAAAATTAACTGTTCAGGTATTTTCATGGCCGAATCCAAAATAGACTCTTGCTCCAGTACTACAACAGATGCACCAGCAAGTGTCATAAGTTTTCAATTATCTTTCTCAATTGATGCCAACTTTGTACCACCCTTACTTTCTGAGCGATCGATATCCATAGAATCTGGCCTGACACTACTGATCACTGGTGTAGTCTTTTGCGATGGCTGGGTGAAGCCAAGTGAAAATGAAGGTGCATCTAAGCGACCAATATTCATGATGCTACTGCTTCCCTCGACCAACTTTTCAACAACTTTAGTTTTGAGGGGAGATGCAATTTCAGGAGAAGCGTCATTATCACGACCCTTTCTTTTCTTGTTAGGAAAATATCTTCAAAGCCGTTTTCAAAGCCGAATCCGCAACACCTTCTTTGAGACCTTCTTTAGAACCTTCTTGAGAACCTTTATAAATAAGATAATATATCACACATTTGACAATAATAAAAAAACATAAAATAACTATAAAAAAGACGTTTACATACCTACTGGTGTAAAAATAAGACCGGCTATACAAAGCTCATTGACACGCTCAACTTCAAGTCGAACCTCAACACTGTGACTGCGTTGATTGACAACGTCTTCATTCTCAGATTTGTCCTTAGTTGCTTCTGTAAAAATAGATAACAACAATACATTACATTTAACTCTGTGAAAGGAATCCAAAAATAAAAAATTGGATAGACTAAAGTACTTGAACTGGAACATAACCTTCAGATGTAAGGAGTCACAGTATTTAATAATGGGACAAGACACACTATTCATTGAACAACCACACTATTTCATGCAAGATGTTTTTACATACCAGGAGTCAAAAAATTTTGATTATAACCAAGCTGAATTGGTTGATAACCTTCTTGAGAACCTTGTTCAGAGCCTTTATAAAAAGATAATTTGTTACACATTTTAAACTACAAAAATAGGAACGCTAATTATTATATAAAAATTACGTTTACATACCTACTGCTGTCCAAAGAATACCAGCTTGGTGAAGCCGGTTGACTTTCTCAATTTCTTCTTGAGCCACAGAACTTTTCTCAGATTTGTCAGTATTAGCTTCTGTAAAAATAGATAAGCACAATACATTTTTTCTCTAGGCAAAAGAAGTGTCAAGAAACACATATTCAAATAGATTCCCAGTACTATAGGGTGGGAGATAAACATCTAATAAAAAGACTCCCAGTGTTAAATACCTTTGACAAGTAAATACAGTCCAGAAACTGCAATCTGGGACATTAGCATCTGATAAAAACAGTCACAGGTTTAACTACTGAGACAACACACACTACTTACTAAAAAAATCACAGTATTTTCTCTCTCTTTAGGGGTATAGAGCATAACATGTTGGTTGAATCTATCAACAAGTTTTTTTCTTCTTACCATCAGGTGTGGAATAAGTTTTTTTCTGTTGAATTCAAAGATGTATCATCATCTTCAGATGGATATTTATGCAATAAATCAACTGAAGGATTCTGTTTATCTGCATCTACATAAAAAAAATAACCACAAAAAAATCATTACATTAAACAAAATATTCGCTTTTACTTTTCGACTATAATTAACCACTATATAGAATACTCTATTTGGTTACAATGACTTTCTTGATGATGGACTGGATTTAATGACGTCTTTTCTAAACCATCTGTACCTCTTGCTTCATCAGTGGTGTCACAAGCATCAACTTTGTATTTATATAAAACATCCACAATAATTTGATTGGTTTGCTCTAGTAAAGCAACTGGAATACCTTGATCACTTTCTACACTTCCAACAAGCTCAGACCGATGATCAAACAAATCTGATGTATTAATTGGATTTAAAACTATCCCGACCATCTGAATAATTGAAATCATCAACAAACTGGCTCTTCTCATTTCAACTTCTGGTGTCTGATTTACTTACAGAAACACCATAGTCTTCGCCAACATCGCTTGTCTTTGATTTTGCAAAAAGAAGTAGTAATGCATCAAACTTTGCATTAATATGATCTGTAATCCTCTTCTCCATGTCAACAAGATCTTTCTTCACACTATTTTCTAAGGAATTTATCATATGTTGCATCTTGGTCTCATTAGGTAAACTTGCTTTGAGATTAGCTGTCAAATTCTGATAAAAGAAAAAAGGTTAAAACCACATAAGAAAGAGAAATCAAAGAAAGAACCCACAAAGAATTTCACCTTTACAACTTCATTCACATCAATAGATTCTGTCGTTGAACTAGTCTTTGAAGATGACTTTGAGGTTGACTTTGAAGTTGAAACACGTTTAAATTTATGCCTTATTGGTCTCACTGAGGCATCCTCCCAAAACTATTAAAGAAAAATACATTTCAAAAATTAAAAAACCAACAAAAAAGTAAAAAAAAAATAAAATAAAATAACAAACAAAAGCAACTACTAGTAAAACTCACATGTTCATTATGAAAGTACTCTTCATACAAGATATTGTAAAACGGCGTAGCATTACATGTGTAACGGAGCATCAGAGTTTTGATCCTAGGACGAACATTAAAATACTGTCTGAAGATAGGAAACACCTCTGTCACCCAGCAACAGAATAGGAAGGGCATACCAAGAAACATATAAATAGTGCTAGAAGAATTTAGCTTTATGACTGGATGCAAATGGGGTATCAAGGGGCGATAACAGCTATGTACCTCCTCATCGTCAATAATAATCATATGTTGATCCTCCACAACTCTAGGTAATGGCCGACCCAATAAAACAGAAGTAAGCAAATATACCTCAGCTAATTTAACAACATCATCTTGTTCTAATGGAACATCTAATCGTACAGCTCACACTATATTCACATTACTCTTGTTCTTTGGAGTCACTCTCACATAACTGGAATGATGTTCAATCAAATCAAGCAAGTCATATAAATTTAAACTCCACTTGTTGTCCTTTTTATTAACATCCTCTTCAGGATTCCTGAAATACTTCTCCTTCAATCAATTCTTTGTAAGCTTCAAAATACTTATATCTACACTACTGAAAATATTAAGACCACTAACTGCATCAAAATCATCAGCTATAAAATCTACTATATCACCAAAAACTTTAAAGCTAATCTTAGTATCGTCTGAAGAAACTATTTGAGACTGCAGAAAATACTTTATAAGCCTCCTAGAATATTTAGCATCTTCCAAAAGCATAAACTTGTCGAATGTCCCTTGCTTCAGTTTCTCCAGGTGATCGGCAGACAATAACCCTTCAAGTAATCCATGATACTCTGTGTCACCTTTCCACTGGCAATCACAATTTCTCCACTGCACAAACGGAACCAATATACTATCGTCATTTGGCAAATTATCCATACCCTCATCATTTGGCATAATCTCCGTAGCTGTAAGATCAACACATATGTTAAAATAAAACAAACAAAAATTAACACTTATATGCTTGCACCTAAAAACCCACAGACATTGGTGCTGGGGGCAGAAGTACTTCCTATGTAAACTCACAGTAATTGTGATGGGGAACAAAAAAAGTATACTATAATGCTTTGTTATACAAAGTCCCATTATTTTGATTTGAGACACAAGTACTTGTTAAATACAGAGTCCTAGTATTTTATCATGGGGCACACAAAGCTTTTTGGCCCACCCTCCTCAGACTGACTCCCAGACATTGGTGCTGGGGGCACAAGTACTTCATATGTAAACTCACAGTATTTGTGCTGGGAAACAAAAAAGTATGCTATAATGTTTTGTTATACAAAGTCCCATTATTTAGAACTGGGACACAAGTACTTGTTAAACACAGAGTCTCAGTATTTTATTATGGGGCACACAAGCTTTTTGCCCCCCAACTCCCAGACATCGGTATTGGGGGCGCGCAAGTACTTCATATGTAAACTCACAGTATTTGTGCTGGGAAAGAAAAACGTACGCTATAATGTTATACAAAGTCCTATTATTTTGAACTGACACAAGTACTTGTTAAATACAGAGTCCCAGTATTTATCATGTGACATGGATTTTTATGAAGGGACAACAGTCTATCTCCTACACGAGTCACAGTATATAGTACTGCGGCACAAGGTTTCACAAAAAAAGTGTTGCCCTTAAAAAACACCCACCATTTACAATGGAATCAAAAGCTTATACTGTACTTCAATGAAAAATCCAAACATTTTTCGAAATAAAGCAATAACCCGTAAAAAAATAAAAAAAATAACAATGCGAAGTAAAACAGTTACCTTAATAGACGAAACAACAAAAAAAATTTACTAATTCAAGACAATGCAAGGCTTCAATATCTCAAAAATAAGAGAGTTTGTGTATTTCGAATATTTCTGAGAGAATTCAAAAGTCACAGTAAAAAGAGAGAGAAATAAACCCTCGAATAAGTTAAAAATAAGGAAGGGTAAAAACGAAAATTTTAAAATAGCGTAAAACGGCGTCGTCACAGTATAACTTTAAAAAATGCACGTGGTGGCTATTTCTCAGCGAATTGTTGCGCAGAGGCTACGCATCAAATAGCGAGTGCCAAAGTGGCTCCCACGCAAAAATTTTAAGGTTACGTCTATTTGTTAGTTAGTTTAACAATTACATGATTTGCTGATTAGTTTAGTTTAAACATGCTAAAAATATTAATTAGTTTAATATTAATTTAATATTATTAATTTGTTTAACATGCTAGACATATTAATTGATTTAATATTACATCTATTTGTTAATTATTTTAACAAATTGGAATGTTAATTAGTTTAACATTGGTCTTATTAAATTAATTACTTTACCGATTACATAAATGTTAATTAGTTTAACATTTAACTTATTTTATTTAATATGTTAAATAAAATTTAATATAAATTTAAGTTAATTTGTTTAACTTAGATCTATACAAGATTATAAGATTATGAAAACAAAATATTGTTTTAAAAGCATGATTATGACATTAAGCTAGGTAGTTGGCTAGGTTAATTTTCATGTGTTTAATTTTTGGACGATGACTGGGAACATAGTAAACTTTCGACTCCATTATTAATATATGTGTTTATTAACTTAATTAACTTAGTGCTTATTCTCCGAAGATGTATATATTTTGAACATAGAACTTGCGTTTAGAAATTCTTTCTTTAGGTCCTTACAATATTTTCTTTATTTTGTGAAAAGAATGTCTACTGCTGCTAAAATATTGTTGATGAGCTCAACAAAGGGTTGAAACTCAATGGTGACAACTATGAGACCTGGAGCTTAAAAGTTCAGTATGTACTTGAAGAGCAAGAGGCTCTAGAGGCTATTAACATCGTCATGGAAGAGCCTGAGGAAGGCACCACGGTTCAGCATAGGCGTGACCGTGCGGCTTATGTCGTTTGGAAAAAGAAAGACTCCTTGGCTCGCATTACATTGTTGAGCACCCTAGATGATGATATCTTAAGGGAATTTAAGGATCACCAAAGTGCTATGGGTCTTTGGGTTGCTTTGAAGAATAGGTTTGGTACATGTTCTGTTGCAAGGTTTTGATCCTTATCAATCAAGTTTGATTCATACAAAAAGCGCCCAGAACATTCAGTGAGAACACATCTGAGGCATATGACAAACATGGTTGGGGAGTTAAAAGATGATGGTCATGTGTTGACCGATGAGCAACAAATTCAAGTTGTCATAAGGTCCTTACCATTCTTGGGATCATATGAAGATGCATTTGACCACAACCAGCTAATCGCGTCTCTGGAAGATGTCCGAAGATCTCTTGAGCTTGAAGAGGATCTGCTTGAGGCTGCCAAGCTAACAACTTAATTGCATATGGCAACATCCTCTAAAGCCAAAGGTGGCTCTAAGAGAAAGAATTGGGGTAGACCAACTCCGATCTCAGCCTGCTAAAATAGCAAGGGCAGAACAATGAGGCACTAACAAATGTCCCAAATGTGTCAATGTTGCGAAGGTGAAATGCTTTAACTGTGACAAAAAGGGTCACTATGCTAAGGATTGGTATGAGCCTCCTAGAAAAGTATTTCACAAAACTCAAATTAGTGAACTTTGTGTTTCTAGTTCAGTATTTTTGACTGAATCTAATCCTTTGTGGATTGTAGATTCGGGAGCAACAGACCACATAACGAGGGAACGAAATGCTTTTATGGAGTTTCGGTGTATTTCACGTGGAACAAAGTGGATTTATGTGGGAAACAACAATAAGGTTGCTGTTGAAGGGATCGGTACATGCAAGTTAGTCTTGCGTGGTGGTCGACATCTGCTATTATTTGATGTCTTCTATGCTCCAGGAATTCTTCGGAATATTATTTCCGTTATTTCTTTGCTTAGGCTTGGCTTTAGCTCGTTTTTCCATGACAATTCTGTCAAATTAACTTTAGGTTCAACTTTATTTGGTTTTGGTCATGTGACCGGAGGTTTTATTATTATGAATTTAGATTATGATTCATTTAATAATAATGCTAGTTTTTCTATGTTTGCTTCCTTACATAAATATGATAGTGCTGTAAACATATGGCATGCTAGACTTGGTCATATTGGCCAACAAAAAAATGCAAATGTTAGCAAAATAAGGTTTGCTTACTGGCATTGAACATGTGGAATTTTCCACTTGTGAAAGTTGCCTAGTAGGAAAATCTGCAAGAAAACATTTTGGTAAAGTGACTAGAGCTGAATATCCCTTGAATTAGTCCATTCGGACATCTGTAGGCCTATGAATGTTAGGGCTAGGCATGAAGCGTACTATTTCATCACGTTTATAGATGACTACACTCGTTTCGGTTATGTCTATTTAATTTCCCACAAATCAGAAGTAATAAGTTATTTCAAACGCTATATGAGCTTAGTGGAAAATCAATTAGACAAGAAGATAAAAGTTCTTCGAACTGACCGAAGTCGAGAGTACTTGTCAACTCAACTTAACGAGTTATGTGATGAAAAGAGAATTGTTTATCAGTTGACTATCCCAAATACTCCACAACAAAATGTTGTTGCAGAGAGAAGAAACAAAATGCTCCTAGAAATGGTTAGGTCAATGATGGCACAAGCTGACCTCCCAATTAGTTATTGGGGTGATGCATTGCTTACTGCTACCTATGTACTTAACCGAGTGCCTACAAAATTAGTTGCAACCACTCCATATGAGTTATGGAATGGAAGAGCACCCAACATAAGTGTATTAAGACCTTGGGGTTCCGCTGCCTATACACATGATTCTTCTAATAAACATGGAAAATTAGGCCCGAGAGGAAAGAAAAGTATTATTTATAAGATACTCAGAAACCTCAAAGGGATGTTTATAGGTCAGCAAGACAGTGGGAGCGTAACTGAATTTGAATCATGAGATGTCACATTCTTAGACGATGAGTTTCCTAAAAAGGGAGAAGTAGGTCAAGACCTAACCTTGTTTGAGATAGAGATCAAGATTTACAAAGATCACTTCATTCGAGTGGGAGAAATTTAACAGATGATGAATTAATTTCTCATCAACAACCTCCTTCATCATCAGATGCGAATGTAAGTAATCATTTGACATCAAATAGTGACCAAATGGATCTTATTCCAAGTGGGAGATAGTCACTGATCTTATTCCAAGTAGGAGCAAGATAGATGTTCTTGATCCAAGTGGGAGCAACGTTGATCCAAATGGGAACAACGAAGAAGAATCACA
Source organism: Petunia axillaris subsp. axillaris (assembly GCA_029990575.1). NCBI lineage: Eukaryota > Viridiplantae > Streptophyta > Magnoliopsida > Solanales > Solanaceae > Petunia > Petunia axillaris. Next base: position 24,353 of record JARKNS010000001.1, on the reverse strand, counting down.
AAAAGGACGTGGTTTACGTAAAAGATTCCCCGCCGACGATTTGATGTTGAAGGTGCTGAACTTTTTATATTGCTCTTACAAGTAAAAAACGAGCCTAAAAATGCAAATGTGACTTTTTCATGCCCTTTTAAGAAAAAATGGATAAAAGAAATGGAAGATGAAATAGAGTTAGTGAGAGTCAACAAAGTCTATGAACTAGTTGATCTCTCGAAAGAACGCAAAGCTATTGGGAGCAAATGGGTTCTCAAGATTAAGCTCAAGGCTGATGGCACAGTTGACAGATATAAGGCTCGACTGGTGGCGAAAGGTTATACACAACAGGAAGGTATAGACTATGAAGAGACTTTCTCACATGTTGTGCGATTTAATTCAATTCGCCTTATTCTAGCTATAGTAACAGGTTTAGATCTTGAATAACATCAGATGGATGTAAAAGCTGCCTTTCTTAACAGAGAATTAGATGAAGAAATTTATATGGAACAACCCAAATATTTCATTGAAAAAGGCCACGAACAAAAGGTTTGTAGACTTTTGAAGTCTATTTATGGCCTCAAACAATCTTCAAGGCAGTGGTATATTCACTTTCAAAATGTGATCATATCCAATGGTTTTACTATGGTTGATGAAGATCATTGTGTTTATACCAAAATATCAAGAAATAAGCTTGTAATTTTGACATTGTATATCGATTATATACTTATAGCTGGAAATGATAAGGAGTTATTAAATGAGGTAAATGTCTGGTTGTCACCTCAATTTGAGATGAAAGATATGGGTGAAGCTGCATATATTCTTGGAATCAAGATTTCAAGAGATCGTCCTAAGAAACTATTGTATCTCTCTCAAGAGAATTACATTAGGAAAATTCGTGAATGATTTAATATGTAAAATAGCAACCCAGTTGACACTCCTATCAGCAAAAGCCATAACTTGAGAAATCATTTGTGTCCTCAGACTCTTGAAGAGACAGAAAAGATGAAGCGAGTCCCTTATAGAAGCTTGGATGTCTAATGTATGCTATAGTATGTACTAGGCCTGATATTTATCAAGCAGCTGGCTTGGTAAGTAGATATCAATCCAATCCAGGTCCAACACATTGGCAAGAGTAAAGAGGATCATGATATATTTCAAGGGAACAAAACTATGTTCATTTGATAATCAATAAAGTTGATCTACTTACATACATATTTATGATTTACTGAGTGTTTAGTACATTCTTTCATTTGATTTTCAGTATGTCGGGTAGACAAGAGGTTGGCCTTCTCACACAGGCAACCGCCTCCTTATCTTAGTGATAAGTGGAGATGAGACTTGATTTTAAGAAAGAAAATTATCAAATGGATAATTTGAGAGCTATATGCTTAAAATCACTAAAGTCGCTTAAACAATGACATAAGGTTATTAAGGTGAAAGCATCTTCACCTAGTCTACTTTGTGAGCTAGATGTGAATTTAAGGAACTCAAATTTAGATACTTATGGTGTCTGAATTTCATCTATACAACATTCTTTATAAAGACATACACTCCTTAAGGAAAGGAGAAAAATGTTGTAGCACGTGTTTCTTACCATGTGTGCTAATGTCGACCATGGGTTAACATAAGTTTAATCTCAACTTACTGTTGCGTGAGACCCAAAGCCTTTATGGTGGCTCAAAATGTGTACCCTCAGTGACTCCAATCAGATACTTGAGACTTAGTCTAATGTTAGCTATCTTAGTGTGTTTCCAAAAGACCATGAAAATGGATGCGGTCTGGCAGGACATATCTAGAAAAGCAGTTGAGCTAATGTTAAAAGAATCGTGAGAAGCGGAAGATCATTAATGGAATCTCATTAATTTGTGTTCACATGTGCATCAGTTATAACTTATGAGTTATAATTGTGAATACAAGGAATAATGATATTTGAGATTTTGAGAGAATATAAAAATGTGATTCATATGATCTAGGGTATTGCATACTTTATAATCTACTTGCAGGTTTGTACTCGACGAGAGGCTGTTTACTCCTAACAGATGTATATCACATAGCTCTCACAGGTCTATTTCACTGAATGAATATTTGTAGAGATGAGGTGAGAATATGTTCCTCACATTATAAGAGCACTCCCATTATGTGTGAGTGAGAGATGTTGGATTTATCTGTTTAAAGAGCCCACCCATAAAGGGGTGCTCTTAAAGTCAATTCAGGTAAAAAAAAGGATAAGTTACTTGGTAGAGTTCTATAAGAGGACAACTACTGTATAGTCAGTTATATATATAGTAAAAGATTCAGATAAAAGATATGTACTTTTTCTCTACAGCTCTTCCTACTTCTCTCTATAAATAAACTAGTGTTTAGACTGTAAAAAAAAATGGGTTACTCCATCAAGCACGTGACAACCACCGACGACCAGTAATTCCAGCCACGGTTCAAGATCCTACCGCTTTCGCTTATAAAGAGAACACGTAAGTTATTTGATTTATGTTTGATTAATCTATTTAGTATAGATTTGTGATAATATGCATGTGAATCCTTCACTTTTCAAGGAAAGAAAATCATGTCCAACGTATACCCATTTCTATGCAATTCTTTGATTGTTTAAAATAATGATGTTAACCAGTGGCATCATTATATAGGTGTTCAATATTCATCATCTTTCGGTTGAAATAAAAGAGAAGAATGAAAAATGAAAACACAGCTTTTTCTTTAACTTCAATGTCTTCCTTTTCTCCAATATTTTCCTTTGTTTATCGCCAAGTGTAAAACTACCATCTCTAATGATAGCCAGCGTAACCAATTCATTCAACTTCATCATAATGAAGTTATTTTGAACTCTTATCTATTTCCCAGTGCATGACTATGACCAACCGAAAAAATAGAATGGTTTGCTTATAGCATTCATAGTCAATTAAAAATAAAACTACCGCCTACCGTTGTGACAGCCATCGGCTTACTCTAACCGTTGGAATATGACACGACCATTTGATAAATCGAGAAAAGTTTTTAATGTTTAAAATCGATTTAATATAATGGTGAAGTTTTTAATCTTCAAACTGAAATTAGTACAATAGTGAAATTTTTAATATTCAAACTAAGTACTAAAAATGAGTAAAAAATTACGAACATTTTAATTTCTAAGTGGGAGTAAAAAAATCATAAAAGATTTTAGTCTCCACCTATTGAATCATGGTGACTGCCACTCCCGAATTGTGGACTTTCGAATGGTTTGGCGCAATTTCCTTGGCAGATATATCTAACAACATGCTATTGGCCAAATTTAGTTATCAAGTGCTTTAATTATTTTTTACCTTCTACATGTTCTACAATTTTGCCTTAGTGGACAACAAATGTCCTTTGCAAATGGAGAATATGACATTTATGAATATTTATGCTTAGGCATCCAATACTTATATAAGGTATTCACCAACGCTCGATGATTCAAAGATATCAAATCTACCGATTGATCGAGTATATCCGATATATGTTTACTACAAAAAGTTCAAATAGAAACCTACTTATCCCGATGCGATTAATCCTTAGTTGCGAATCACACATATTTCATGCATGTTTTCATCATATAGCACTTCCCCATTCATGTAGGGGATTGTTGGGGAGTTTTTTCAGGGGAATGAATGGGAAATGATGTCCCTTGCACCTTTTCATTGAAAAGGTTTCGCACCTCTTCACTTCTCCCATTTGTTGGCGATAAATAGTGATGCATTACCTCAAATTTTACATAATTTTAACATTTAAAATTCGGAAAATCTCTCATCTCTTCAATGCATTATTTTACAAAATCAAAAGTTAGATTCGCGTGATTTACTCCGTTCCTTTGAGTTCGCTGATAACTCTGTAGTTTGAAGTGCCTCTACCGTAGAATTGAACGTTTCCGTTCTATCTTGGGAGGAATTAATCCGTAAACCTTGGGCAACAATGAGGGGATTAGATTCCTTAAGGACACACTGTGAATTCAGTGGGCTCTGAATCATTTTTGTCTAACTAATATTTTCTTTTGATTTTGCTTCTGATTGTCTTTTTCGAACGTAGGAAACAACACAAACAACCTTTAGATGCCAACTTTTAGCATTTTCAAAAGTTTGTAAATCAACCTCAATTCTCACCCTTGCAAAAGGTTGGGTAAGGATTCCCCGAGCATGAAAACATGACCATCACTTAATAATTGGTCCACCCTTGTTGGTTACCGTTTACAACTAGATTAGAGTACTAACTGGCAAGAGTATAACGATCAATGCAAATAATTTCTAAAACTCCACTCTCGCTCTCATTCATGTATTTATACACATATACTGAGAAGAGTGGATCCAACGATAAGTGATAACCAAATTCATAGCCATATAAGGCAAGTACGGAGAAGTATTTTCTTATTATTGAGTTTAGAAAGCACTATATCCACCTTTGATATCATAAAGTCTCTTAAAAAATATATTTCATTATTCTCATAATTATTTCTCAAAGTCCTTAACTCATATTGATATCTCATAGGTCAAAACTCGCAAGTCAAACTCACAAAGTGTTGCTCACTTACAATCTTCACCAGTGTTGTGAGACATTATACATAGGGGCGAAGCTAGGGTGCGGGGGGGGGGGGGGGGTCAACTCTTCACTAAAAGGTTACAGTAAGGGATTGTTTGGTTTGTTGGACTAAAAAAAAGAAATATCCCATAAATTTGGAATTATAATTATCTCGAAATTATAGTCCCGTGATTAATAATTCCACCTCCTAAATGAGATATGATAATATCAAGAATGTAGTATAAAAGTTGTCCTATATTAAATAATCCCACTAACCAATCATTAAATAAATATAGTCCTAAATTTAATCCCGAAATTATTAATTCAGTCCCACCATGCAAACGACCTCTAATGGTTAAAAAAGTTTCTTTTTAAAAAACTACATAGTGTAAATCATAGTGTTTGAATCCTCTTGATAAATTCTGTGTCCGCCACTAAATTTAAACATAATCAATTCGGTCTGATCCTTATCTGATAAGATGCATATCCATTTGCATTGTGTATACATCTCAACAATTTGATACTAGTTCTAGATAGGCGTGCGAGCGAATTAATCAGTCGTATCATTATATTACTATCTTGTGGAAAATGTACAAATTAAAGTTATTCCATTGTTGGTAATATGAAATGATATTAAGAGCCTGTTTGGGTAGGCTTAAAAGTAGCTTATTTTAAGTGACTTATAAGTCAAAAAGTGACTTAAAAGCCACTTTTTGAGAAGTTAGGATTTCCTAACTTCTCAAAAAGTGGCTTTTAAGCAACTTATGGCTTATAAGTCCAAAAATTTTGAGGTTACCAAACATATATTAATGAGCTTATAAACTTATAAGTCACTTTTAAGCTCACCCAAACGGGCTCTAATACTCTCACATTGATAATGTGTATCAACTCAAGATAGTTACCCACTATTTTTTCTTGTGTAGCATGATGGATACCACAATTCTCATATTCTCTCTTTAATTCTTGTGGTAAACTCTCATACAAATAACAAGTAACATATAAACACACACATACAAACATGTATGTCACAGTCTAAACCCAACTATTTTTTGTGCATACGTTGTGCATATCAATTGAAATATTACTTGTAATAGGAAATTATATTTTAAACTATTACTTTATTAACGAATTTAGATCCAACCACGTGAATGAACTACTCAATGTGACCTCAATTAGACTACTTACGAAATTTTTTCCAATTGTCGGCAATTTTTAAATAATCAAAATCAATCATTAATCAGACGATATTTCAAATTAAAATAGCGTATAATTAAAGGTTATATGAGACATTTATATATTTTTTTGGTTAGAAGTTCCACTTCTACCATGGGTTCCAATATCTCAACCTACCAACTAAAAAATTCAAGCAAAACATCAACCTCCCATCCTCAATCATATCTGACAAATTAAAAGATCAATAGTGGATGTGGTGACATGAATGACACACTTCACTATCCAATAAAAGTTTCGTGATCGACAAATGAAAATTTAAAAACTATTAGTAGGGTGAACTTTTCCGTTAATAAATATGACCTGGATCTCGATTAGCCAGATTAGTATGTATCAACACCAAATGTTATACTTAAAAAAAGTAACCATAGCATAAAGGACTTAAATCATATTCATATGATTTAGGTTAGAATAACTACATATCAACACTGAACGAGGACCCGTTTGTCCATAAATTTTTTTTTGTTTTTTTTCAAAAAGTTTTTGAAAAATATATTTGTCCATGAAATCTTGTGACTTTTTCAATTTTTTTTTGGAAAACAGTTTTTGAAAAACTAAAAAGTGGTTTAGAGCACTTTTTCAAGTTTTAAATTTTTTTTTTCCTCCTTTCACAAAACTCTATATTTTTTTAAGTGAAATGTATGTCCAATACAATTTCAACTTACAAATACCATTTTTTAACTCAATTTCAAAAATTCTTTTTTCAAATATTTTTTCAAATCTATGAGCAAACGGCCACCATATATACCAGTACATTTTTATTTTGTACTAACTCATTACTATTATTTTTTACCCCCAAAATACTAGTGTAGTTGCACATCCCCCCTCTTCAGCCTTGCAAAACCACGGCTCCACCCTACCACCCCCTTCCCCTCTGTTAGGGTTTTCCTCCCCTGAAACCCACCCACTGCCTTCTCCACAACCGGTATGTACCTACACCTTTTCCCCAACACCTATATTACATTTGATTATTTCTTTTTTGTTCTTTATGATTAATTCTTGAAATTATTTTAGGGATTTTTTGGAATTTCAGTATCAACTGAAAATCAAGAAATGGTCTTTTTAATTTAAGGTAATCCTTACATTCACTATTAATTATATAGCAGTGCATAAATATTTGTTGCTGTGTTAACTTTAGTTAAATTTTCATATATACCCTCTAGGTATTTGGTGCAGAAACAGCAAACTTGAGGTAAAAATGCTTTCTTTATTTTAATATTTGTTAAAGTTAAACGGAGGAATGAGTTCTACTATATTTGAGAAAATGACTTGAGTTATTAGTTTCTCTTTAGTATATTGAATTGAAGTACATTATGCGAGGTGAACTTAAATGGTCAGTCATCGCGTAGGATAATATGGCTGAACCCAACTTGCTTGGGATATAGCCATGCTTGTTTGTTGTATTAAAATTCCTTCCGTTTCACAATTAGGATGTATGATGACTGACTTGATTGTTTGGCTGATATCAGCGAAATTATTGTTTACTTATTATTATATGGGTTTCACTTGTGTTATATAATTCAAACTTATTTTGACTGAGGGGATCCAGTTTGATGAGACAACTGGAACTCTTTTTAGTTTTCAGATAAGAGTGGCAGACTCATTATTTACCAAGTTTTGAACAGTGCACTTCTGTAGCTTGTGGATTTCTCGATTATAGAAAAAGAAGATAAGAGTGTAGCCTATAGTCTCAAAGAAACTATTAATGGGTTGGATTGAGGGAGATGTCTTGGCTGTGTCTTACCTTTGCCTTTTTTGTCCTCCCTCTTTTTCAGAATTCACTTTTATATGTGTGTCACAAGTTGTTCTGATATTTTTTTTCGGCAAGTGTCTAAACAACATAAACCTGTAAACCTTCTGAATGACTTATCTGGAAAAATAAGTGTGTAACATCACTAGATATCCAAACATCTGCATTATCTCTTGCTAGAAGGAGATGGCAGTCCATAGAGTCCAAAGACAACAAGATAGTGAGATGTTATGGGATTTGATATTCCGAAGTTTTCAAGATTGGGAGGTAGCGGAATTCCAAATTTTGATAGAGGTACTTCATAATCATAGCACTTCACAATGTAGTATTTCACACTTCACGGGATAGCCACGATGTTTGAAGGTGGGGGTTTGGGAGTAGTGGGGTATTTTATATTTCGCCATTTTACGATAAGTTGTTGATCAAGGAGGAGCTTGCTGTCCACGTAGTTTGATTTGGATCCCGAAGGTTTTGAGGAATGTGTACATTTTCACTTGTTAGCAACTAAGGGGGATGATTTTGACGGCGGAGAATATGAGGAAAAGGAAGATCAATTACGTTAGCTAGTGTTTATGTGGAAGGATTTGAAAATAATCTAAAAAAATAGTGACATTACAATTGATAAAAAGTGGCAGTCACACAACAACATACATGCAGTCTTAATATAAGAATTTCAAAGCAAAACATTATATTTCATATTAAGCAGTAAATGCACTTCATATAAGGATTTTATACTCGTCATGAGAAGACGCAATATACCGCGTTGCAGCTCGTCAAAATAGTGAATATTCTTAACTTGATAATTAAGATTATGAGGGAATTTGTCTGCCACCTTATGCAATTTTATCATGCACCATTGGGCAGCTCTCATAGAACCAAGCCTAAAATGCATACGACATGCCATCAAAACGGTAACACTTCCGTTCCTTTCTCAACCTGTCATGCATTGATTTCCTTGTAGCCTGGAACACCCTAGAACCCCAAGGAAATGCTAGTTAATCACCACATTCAACTAGATTAAAATCTGCTATAGTATTATAGTGTCACAGTTTTTGTCATTCTTTGCGGAGAACAAAAATGCGTGGATGAAAAACAGGGCAACAAGCTTTAGAGCATCATCATCAGATTGCTACCCCTGTTTCTCAAAACATGAAACCAACGCCGACTAGGTAACTCTAGTTGATCCTCTAAAATATATCTGGATAAGGCGATATGATCAAATTGGAATGTTAGTCCTTGAGATGATCTCCCCCACATTTAAGTCCGGTTAATAACCTGAATTCAAAAGATTGAACCTAAGTTTTTCACCAGAGAAATTAAACCGCAAACCATTATTTGTGGGTGGACTGACCTGTGCAGCAACAACATATTCAAAAGTTTATTGCATGTTATAATTTTGGGTATGTTGAGAAAATGTCCGAAACATGTTTGCCTAAACCTTTCCGACAATCCGTCGTTCAACTTTGCTTCAAGTATCATGGCAACTTTATCTTCCGTGTGTGTGGTAGTCTGGATGAATGTAGAATTTCCAAGTAATTATAATGTATCATCCATTAAATATGTAATGAAAAAAATGAAATATACCAAAAAAATGTCCATTGACACAATGTAAATTGTGTATTTTGACTATTCATTTAGATATTAATCCACGTAAAAAGCAATGATAAAAAATAGGACTGACACATTTCATTGAGTGTTCACTGAGTATAAATGAAATTACAAAAAAAAGAAGAAAAAGAATCTAAAACAATCTATGAATATTTAATCAATATCAAATATGTATGCGGCAAGATTACATATCCCTTTTGTAATCCGAAATTAACTTTTACATGTGTTGTTGCGGTGAGGTTTGTCCACCCACGGTAATGCTTTGTGCTTTAATTTCTATGGCGAAAAATATAGGTTCGACCTTTTCGAATTTGCATATTTAATGGATGATACGTTATAATTACGGACTTGAGAATTCTACATCCTTCCGGACCGGCGACGCAACCATAGGATTACCATCTACACTGAAAGATAAGGCTGTCATGATACTCAAAACAAAGCTAAATGACATGTTGTTGGAATGGTTTAGGCAAACATGTTTCAGGCATATTCTCGACATGCCCGAAAGTATAACATGCAATAAACATTTGAATGTGTTGTTGCAGCAAGAGATCTATCCATCCATGAATAATGCTTTGCGGTTTGATTTTTGTGGTGAGAAACTTAGGTTCGATCTTTTCGAATTTGGGATAATAATTAGACTTAAAGGTGTGAGAAATCATCTCAACGATTACCATTCCAATTTGCCACATCGCCGTATCCAGATGTATTTTGAATCAACTAAGGTTACCAAGTCGGCATTGATTTCATGTTTTTGAGAAATAGAGATGGCAATATGACGATGATCCTATAAAGCTTGCTGCCCTATTTTTCATCCATACCTTTCCGTTCTCCGCAAAGCATGACAAAAACAACGACACGATAATACATATTACAGATTTTAATCTAGTCTAATGTGGTGAAATTTTCTTGGAGTTCTAGGGTGTACCAGGCGACAAGAAAGTCAATGCATGACAGGTTTGAGAAAGGAAATGGAGTGTTACCATTTTGCTAGCATGCCATATGAGCTTCAGACTTGGTTATATGAAATATATGAGAGCTGCCTAACAGTGCATGATAAAATTGCATACAGGGTAGTAGACAAATGCCCCCGTATCCTTAATTGGCATGTTAAGAATTATTCAGTCTTCCCCGTGACGAGGTTTAAAATCCTTGCATGTTTACTGCTTGCTATGAAACATAAATGTTTTGATTTAAAGTTCCTATCAGTGTTGTGAAAAGCGAGCGCCTCTCGCCTAAGGCGACAAGGCGAGGCGAGGCGATGGGTTCTCGCCTTTGGACGGTGAGGCGACCTGGGTGTAAAAAGGCGACTGAGGCGAGCCTGAGGCGCTGAGGCGAGGCGAGAAAGGCATCACCTTTTTATTTTTTCTTTTTAAAAAGGGGCGGCTAACACTTTGAATAAAAAATCCACAATTAAGGTTTCATAAAACCAAAAAAAAAAAAAAAACTGCGGTGAGTTTTCTTTACTGTACGTCTTTCCTTTACTCTTCTTTCTTTCTTTCTTCCTTCATTATTTTCTTCTTCTTTTTTCTTCTTTCTCCTATCTCTTCTTTCAGGTTTATAGCAGTTCTTTTCTTTTTTCTTCTTCCTCTTCTTTCCTTTTCTTTTTTCTTCTTTCCTATTCTACTCACAACTTTATATATATGTATATATATATTTTTTTTAAAAAAACAGGAAAATAGCTTCAGAGGGTAGATTTTTAGTATTACTTGTCTAAAGAATTATTGAGTCATTCAAGTTCTAGACTTTTAGTATCTACTATGACTATCTATTTTTAGTTTTAAATTGAAATATTTGCTATTATGGTATTGCTATTGAGATTTTGGTTATTTCTGTATGCATTATAATATTTTAATTTTTTGGCATTAATTGGCGCCTCACTTTAAAAAGGCAACCGCCTCGCCTCTTGCCCGGGTGAAATTGACCCTTTGTCGCCTGTCGCCTTACGCCGTCCAAAACACTGGTTCCTATACTAACATTACATGTCTACTGTTGCGTGACTCTCATTTTTCTATCAATTGTATTTGGGCACTTTTTTGCCCCATGTTTATCATTAATAAAATTATTTGCCTAACTCGTTTGTAATTGAGGCTTAGTTGTTGTAGTATTTGAGTAGGCTTGGGTGTTACTTGAAGCCGTTTACATCTGATTTGACCCCATTAATCTAGGCAAAAGGTAAATTTTTAGTTTCTTTCTATTTGAAGCTAAATATATAAACTATATTTTATACTAATTCGCTTCGGTTTACTACTATTTCAATTTTTTTCCATAAAACTAAAAACCTACCCTAATTATTCAGTTAGATTCATACAGAAACCTAAAAGCTTTATTAGAAAGCCTAACAATTGGCAAGGTCCGGTTCGGCCCGGTCTGTTTTCAAAGAACCGTCGACAGTTTGACACACCTGACCTTCATTCACCTTTATTTTACACCTGCGGGACTAGTACACTAGAGGTCGATCTAGGACATAACCAAACCATCTCAACTCAAGCGACTATCATTTTATACTTTACGTGTCCTGCGTGCACCTTCTGCTAAATGTGGTTATTTTCAAACTTATCTAATCTTGTATAAATACACGTACATCTTAGCATCCATGTATGTGCGACACTAATCCAGTGGATATGTTGGACATCAACATCCCCTCTGTATAATGTTAAATGGTCTTACAACTGTTCTTCAGAACTTGTCTTTCAATTTGGCCGACATCTTTCTATCACATAACACTCCTATTGCACATAACATTTTTTCAACAACACCTGAAATTTTACAGTAGGACTACCTAACTGTTGGGCGGTGCAGAGTAAATCGAAGTGAGTCTCATTAGTTTCAGTACATCAACACCAATTAGGAGACGGCTTGACGCAGGCTTGTCTATCTGTGCATCTATAAAAATAGTTGCAGTTTTAAGGAGGGAATCTTAGCTTTCCTAGTAGAAGTTACTTATTAGGGGCTTTAACATGTATATAATTCTTGAACCTTCTATTCCAAACTCTTTAACGTCCCAAATTGTTGAAATATTTTAGATTGTGCCTTCTTCTTCTTCTTGGATGCCTGATTATTTTCGCAATGCTGGCGAGAGCTGTGGATGGTCTAGCTTTCTACTTGCATTGTGTGTATTCAATATGTAATTAAATCAATAAAAATGTATTCTTTCCAACAGAAGTAATTAAGCTTAATGCCTGAAGGGTCATCCCTTGTCTAGATGAAAGTAAAGTGCATATTCTTACGGCCTTTGTGTTTTAATACACTAATAATAAATTCCTAATACGCACTATTACTCGGGAAAGCACCAGAAGAGAGTAATCCTTTGTTTTTTTTTTCTTGGCGTCCAGTTTCTAAGCAAAAAATTAGTTAAGTTGATGCCTGCTATTTCGCTCGAAGAGACGTGGCCCTCTTCTTTGTATCTCGTTGCTTATAAATACTGGTCTCTTTTCTTACCAAATCACAAAATAGTATGGTACCGAAAAAGAATTGAGAGAACGTCAAATTTTTGACTGAACGTCTATCATTGTGTAGTTTGAATAGGTGGCTGGTTCTAAAATGTGGAAAATACCTATTTCACTAGTTAACCTTTAATTTGAAAGTTCAATACTGCTTTAGTTTCTTTGGGCTGCTTTATCTCTAAAATTGGCATGATTTCTTGGTTTTCTAATTATCAATCTTTGAAACCTGCCCTTGTTGATAATATTCTCATTAAATAAATTCCTAATTCTTGTTTTTCATGTTTATCTGATATTAGCAGGGCTTTAAAACTCAAAATAAACTTTACCTGGAGGATGGGTGACGACGCCTTTGATGGCCAGCTATTGGCTGAAAAGTTGTCTAAGCTTAATAGTTCACAGCAAAGCATTGAATGTATCCTTTTGGTTTGCTGAAGATTATACTTCATGCATGTATTGCTCTTTTTATTTTGGGACAGAATTCATCTACGAGTAATTTAGGATCTGACGTGGTAGATGGGATCATCTTTGCGTTTCCACTTTTAGTCTATTACTTTTTAACAAGTCTCCTCATGTGCATAGAAGGTTCTTTTTTCTTGGACCTAGCACATGGATTTTTTTTTTTGATTGGGTGGCAGTGGTACTTAAACAGTTAAACTGATGATATTTGTGTGCTCAGATACAAGTTGAAGAACAAAAGGAGGAGAAGCAGATATTTTTTGAAGCTCGAATCCCAATAATTTTTGTTTTTCATATGTTACCATTCTCCAATTTTTTTTTTGTTTTTTAGGTTGACATTTACCATAAGGGCTTTGTTTAACCTGGCATAGTAAGGTTAGTAGTTATTTTCCTACAATGAAGTAGACAATATAATTGAATATCATATACTCCCTCCGTCCCAATTTATGTGGCACCGTTTCCTTTTTTGTTTGTCCCAAAATAAGTGACACCTTTCCTTATTTGACAACTATTTTATGCATCATCTCTATTTTACCCTTGTTGGGCCCTACATACTTTTAAACCTACCAACAACTTTTTTACTACTCAAATCTTCTCTCTCTTACTTTTTCAAGGATAAAATTGATATTTAACAAGGTCAACCACTATTTTCTTAAACTCCGTGTCCGGTCAAATGGTGCCACATAAATTGGGACGGAGGGAGTAATGTTTTTCATGATATTATGCTATTTAAATACCCCCATTATTCCAATTTATGTGACACTTTCCTTTTAGTCTGTCCGGAAAGAATATCACATTTCTATAAGTAGAAAGAATTTACCTTTGTCAAATGATTTCCAGCCACACAAACTATTATGATTTGTTTTACACTACAAGCTTCAAAAGTCTTTATATTTCTTAAACTTCATGTCAAGTCAAACTCCGCCAAATAAAAGGGGTACAATACATCTGGTTATGTTGTGAATCTTGAAAACCATTTATCTCTATTTATTTATCTTGTGCTAAACATCATTGTCTAGAGTTAGATCGCAAACACTTTTTCTCTTCTCTCATTTCTGTTTTCTCACATTGTGTCCAATTTTTTCAGACTGGAGGAGAGTTGTCTTTTAGTTTCGTCAATTTACTTACTGATTAACAAATAATGGAAAAGATCATTTCCTTCATCCTTCCATACACAATAATGAAATGATCACGTCAATATTAGTTTAGGGGATGTCGGATCAGTGTTCACTGCTTGTATGGTCTTGGCAATTCTCACCTCATGAGGGAGGTTTAAAGATCCATTTTCTTATTATTTTATTAGAGGCGAGGCCATTCCAGTTCTCGGTTTAGCCGATGTTGGATTCTCATGTTATGCTTTCCGCCCTCCAAATTTCTTACCCTGATAATACTGAGAAATGTTTATTGTCCCACATGGCTTTCTGAGAATGGACTATTGTCTTCATATATTGGGCAATCCTCCATGATCTATCTTTGGGGTTTAGGTACACCCAATAAAAATATTAATGAAAAAAAGAAGTCTGTTTTCTTAACAAGATGGGTAAAATTGAGTTTTATTTTGACTGTCTTAATTAGTCGAAATAGTATAACTTGTATCTATTCGGCGAAATATTATTCAACGAAATATTATTCAACGATGATCAAAATTGAAAGGTAAGATAATGGGAGAGTATTCATTCTTTTAGAATACTCTGGATGTTTGTAATGCAGTACTGTTTTGGTAGCTCTAGCAGCAACTCTGTTCTTGTTGTCTTTAAGTTAGAGCTTATTTGGCCAAGCTGCCAAAAACTGCTTATTTTGAAAAGTACTTTTATCAGAAGTGCTTTTTAGATAAGTACTTTTGAAAAATAAGCAGTTTGTTTTTGGCCAACTCATTTTGGGAAGTGCTTTCCTAAATAGTTTGTCAGTTTGTGTTTGGATAATCTTTTCGAAAAGTGCTTTTGAGTGTCAAATTACGAAAAAATGGATTACTAAGATTCATTATGCGATTAATATTATTTAAATGTATAAAAGATTTAAATATTTTTTTAATAAAATAGTTAATTTAATGTTCTATTTTCATTTAGTTAAAATATAAAATATAAAAAAAATATATATTATGGTTTTTAATCAATAGAAATAAGGTTAAACTAAAAGAGGGAAGCAGAAATCAAAGTTTTATTTATATTTAAGAGATATATTGGTTAAAATAATTAAATATAGTATGATAAATAAATTTTTCGATAAGGATATTTTTGTCTTAAAAAATTAATAAACTGCTTCTGCTTCTGGGGAGAAGCAGAAATTTGTAGCTTCTCCCAATAGCAGAAAAACTGCTTCTGCTTCTTTTCAAAAAACACTTTTTTCTTTTGGCTAAACACCTCAAAATTCTTTAAAAGCTCTTTTTCTTGAAAAAAAGTACTTTTGGCTTATGAGAAGCTTGGCCAAACAGACTCTAAATGTTTGTTTGATGATGGCTTACTTTTAGTATAGAGCTTTTGTCTATGCGTTGGTGTTATTTCCTTTACATTATATCAGCTTTGTCACGATGGTGCATTTCATTTCGTAAGAAAGCCAAGCAGATCGTGGAAACGTGGGATAAGTCATTCCGATCTGCACAGCGGGAGCAACGTGTTTCATTTCTGTACTTAGCCAATGATATTCTTCAAAATAGTCGGCGTAAGGGCAGTGAGTTTGTTAACGAGTTCTGGAAGGTCCTTCCTGCGTCTTTGAGGCATGTTCATGAAAGTGGTGATGAAAATGGGAAGAAAGTGGCTTCTAGACTGGTAATCTTTTCTGCTTTCTGGTAGGTACTTGTATTTTCTTAAGTTGGGGCTTACTGAAAAATGAGAAATGGACTTGTACATCAGCTAGCCCGCTAGGCTAATCCTGTGAAGCTTCTTTTGCTTCATGTGTGTTTTGAGTTGTTGGAAGTTCGCCCTACGATGACGCCCTTCTCTCACTTTGTATTCTTATTTATACAACTACTTCTGTTTTTAATGGAGTTGATAGGTTGTCTGGTGGTTCTTGGAAACTTGGATTCCAAAACTGAGAACACTCTCTTCCCTTTCGTTGTGCTTTAAATTGGAGCTAGATATATTTTGTCCAAGTTTTTACTCATCTTCCTATCTCTCAGAAGAACCTTTTTCATCCAAATATAAAGAAACAGAAAACTGATAGAATATGATGTTTGAACTGTTTGTACCTATGTAAGAGCTTGGATATATGTTTGGTTTATGATGCTACTTGCATGCATGTTAAGATTTAAATATAAATAATAACAAACCTTTTCTGATGGCATGGACTTTCCCAATATTCTCATCTTTTTACAAGTAAATTACTAGAGAAATATTGATATAACCAGCAAAGGTTAAAAATTCTGTTGGGCCCTGCTGCAGGAATTTGTAGAATCACCTTCTGGTGGTACTCGACTAGTGCCAATTCTTGCATTGAAGTCTTTGAAGTCCCCATTCCCATTACCTGGTTACAGAAAGGAAAAAAGTATCAGAATTAGAAATCGACTGTGTGATTCAATCTAACTTCAATTTGTTGTTTCCAAAAATGTGTTGCAGCAGTAGTTGATTTGGCCACGAATCCTAGAAGAAAAGCCTTTCATATTCTCTTCGAACTCCACTGACATTCTTATAACATGTGGAAAGCCACGAGTAAAACATTTGTCTCTCTCTGCTCCAATGCTAGGAGAAAGGAGAATGGCCTTCTATCTCCTTTGACAGCCTTGTAACAGTTTGTCTTCCAATCAGCTCATTCCAGGCGAAAAACGCAAAAAGGCGACCAGGTCCATGGTGATGAAAAACATGCCTTAGCTGTCTTGGTGCTTGAACTAAAGCTCTGCCCAAGTGGGGTGAAATGCTTGACATGTCTCTTGGTTTATCATGATAAATTGCTTTAGATCCGAAGTTGCGTGGACTCCACTTTTGGTGCTGCACCCGTGCGACACGACATGGGTGTGGGATCCATACCAGATTTGGTCAAACCAAATTGGTTACTTTGACCACAATATAGGAGAAATTTGAGACAAAATCTGGCTGCAATCCTACTATATTATTGTTTCCGAAGTCTAAGATCATGCCATCTTAGAGAGCGTCTAGATGTCCGGCTACAAACTTGTGAATAAAAGAGACACTTTCTACACTCTTAACAAAATACAGGTTTTCCACTTAATCATTGTTTATGCATACTTTTAGAGCTCTATTTTTAGTTGAAACCCTGCACCCTTATCCGTATCTGGATCCATACCCCCGAATCTTAAAATTTAGATCATGAAGGATCCAACATCTGGATCTTCACCCGTGTCGAATACCCGCACTTGAGTCCGAACAACTTAGTTTAGATCTGCAATTACTTACAAACTCCTTCTCAACGATCTCTTTATTTTTCATTTGGTTTATTTTAAGCTTTGGTGTGTTCCTTAAGGCCAATCAAAGCCCATATAAACTTTTTTACTTATCCACTTCCCCTTCCGCTTTGTTCTGTGCGTGTTCATGTGTGTTTTTTTCCCTTTTTTGCGGTAATGTCAGGTTGATATATGGGAAGAGAGAAAAGTTTTTGGATCCAGGGGTCAGAATCTTAAAGACGAAATGGTGGGCAAGAATCCTGCTCAGTCTATAAGCAATGGGAAGAGCTTAAATCCTATCAAAGTTGTGAAGAAGGATGCTCAGTCATTAAGGATTGTGAGTATCAATGACAGCTACAAATTCATGTTTTGTTATCATGGTTCTATAGGTAATCTGAATGTTTTAATGATTTCAACATCAGAAATTAGCTGTTGGCTGTACTCCAGAAAAAATTGTAACAGCATTCCAGCTAGTTCATGATGAAACTGTGAACGAGGAAGATGCTCTGAACAAGTGTAGGGAGGCAGTTTTTCGCATTGGGGAAATGGAGAACGATATCGAAAACCTTTCATCCCAAGGTAAATGAGTGAATTTCTGCTGGAATAAAACAATTTGCAGTGAAGAATGCCTCAACCTCTCTGTTTCTTAAGTTGGTGTTGCATATTCATTTTATGTCAATATTTCATTAGTGGAGATATTTTAATTATATTGTTGCTGTAAGTGGAGTAATCTCTCTGTTTGTCAGGTATATGATGGATGTTTTATCCTTTGAGAGACTTTAAGAAGTTGATACATCTGCCAGGAGTTTTGCTTTTGAATGATTGACGAGCCTTTATCTATAGAAGTCATAGACAACAATGTTTTTGCTCTTTAAAGTAATCAATATATTTGATCAACTGCTGCAAGTTGATATATAGTTATCTTTCTCCAGCATTACTGGGTTTTGTTTTCATAGGAACAT
This sequence comes from Petunia axillaris subsp. axillaris, assembly GCA_029990575.1. Lineage (NCBI taxonomy): Eukaryota > Viridiplantae > Streptophyta > Magnoliopsida > Solanales > Solanaceae > Petunia > Petunia axillaris. Next base: position 6,056 of record JARKNS010000001.1, on the reverse strand, counting down.
TGAGTGGTCTCTCTTGGCCTATCATGTGGCAAGTGAGTGGGTTGTGTATGTTTAGGACTTTAGGTGCACATACCTTTTGTGTTATCGGTTATATTTCAGCTAGTGACAGCCAGAAGCTTTTAATCACGCTTGTCGTTAGTATATTACTACATAAACTATACTCCCTCGGCCCCAATATATGTAGCGGAGTTTGTCTTTGCACAGAGTTTAAGAAATTGAGGTTGATTTTGGAAAGTTTCAAAATTACTGAAAAACTAAGAAAGAGAAGATTTGAGTAATTAAAAAGTCGTTGGTAGCTTTTAAAGTAAGTAGGCACAACAGGGATAAAATAGAGACAGTGCTAGCCGTAAAATAATGGAGTGTGACATTCTTTTTTGGACAGATTAAAAAGGAAAGTGTGCCACATAAGGTGGGACAAAAGGTGTAGCATTTATTAACATCTTATACTAATAAAAAATATATAAAGAAATTGTACATTGAAGTAGATATTTTTTTTTGAGCTTGTTAACATGTTAATATATTAGAAGAAACCAATGCACTAAGGCGGTGCAAAGCCATTTACAGAGAAAAGCAAAAGTAGAAGGCCCTAAATTCTTACAGGGAACCAAAAACCTCTAGAAATGTATCTATATCATCTATGACTTCATCTTTACACCAAAAAAGAAATAAACTTAGAGAGTTCATCTTGATCTTTTGCACAGGACTTTCCTTGCTTTCGAAACATCTAGAATTTCTCTCTTTCCAGATAGACCACCATATGCATCCAGGGACAATTTTCCATCTTCTCTTTTGAGTAGTATCTCCATTAAAACTGTTCCAGCACTCCAGAACTTCAGCTGGTGACTTAGGCATAGTCCAGTAAATTCTTTTCAAATTAATAAACAGCTTCCACAACTGATCAGTGATGACACAATGTAGGAAAAGATGGTCTATTGTCTCTGCAGCCTTGCCGCAAAGATAACATCTGGAGCACAATTGAATGCCCCTCTTCATGAGATTGTCCTGAGTCAGAACTGCCCCTTTTGCAACCAACCAGACAAAACAATTTACCTTGTATGGAATTCTGACTCTCCAAATATGTTTCCACGGCCACTTAGTTAATTGAACAGGCTGATTGAAACTGGAATAAGCTCCCTTGACAGAAAATTTTCCATCTTTGTGCCCCAACCACCAAAGACTGTTAGGAAAACCCACCAGTCCCTTGAACTGCTCCAAACATTTAAAAAATTCAGTAATTCTGGGAATTTCCCAATCATATAACTCTCTTCTAAATGTCAAGTTCCATCCATATGAAGACCAAACCTCATGAATAGTTGCTTCCTGTTGTTGATTAAGAGCATGAATATCTGAGAATAAAGTCTTTAGAGACGTCTGGCCCAACCATCTATCATTCCAAAAGGATATTGTTGTACCATTCCCTACTTTGAATTTAATGTTATTGTAAAAGTGAGGCCAACAATTCCTGATAGATCTCCAAAGACTAACTCCATAGGTAGAAGAAACTGATTTAGTAGTCCAACTCCCCGCGCCACCATATTTTTCAAGAATAGCTTCTTTCCACAAAGCTTGAGGTTCAAAGTTATATCTCCATAGCCATTTCAAGAGGACTACTATTTTGCTGCTTCAAATTCTTAATTCCCAGACCACCTTCCTTCTTAGTCTTGATGACTGCCTTCCAATTTACCAGGTTAAAACTTTTCTTCTCTTTGTTGCCCTGCCACAAAAACTTTCTTCTCAAAGAATCCAGTTTGTTGAGGATGCCGGATGGAACAGGATATAAGGAACATTGAAGTAGATATAACTTTTAGAGATCATCTATTAATAGCCAATTAATCGAGACATGCGAAGTATCAAAACCTGTTTTCCGTCTTTTAGTGGTTAATAGAATTTGCTTTAATAAAGAAGGAACCCTTGACAGAAAAAGTGATAGAAGAGCATTATCTTTGTCGCATGATAAAGTTCAATGTAATCCAAGAACATATCAACTCATGGTTCGAGGTCATCATGATAGGCCAAGGCTGGGTCAGGGCTTTGGATCAACGGCAAAGGTAGTACCACATGGGATGTGTGATAGACACGTCGCAATTTCCATTTCCTGCTAAGGAAGCAAAGGGGTGATTTTGACGGCGGATAATCTGAGAAAGTGGCTGGTCATTTATGTTAGTTGGTTTCTATGTGCAAAGAAGCAAGTGAATATGTCGACCATCTTCTGTTACACTGTCGGGTTGCCTCGACCTCGAGACTTAGGTGGGAGATATTTAACTTGTTTGGTATCACTTGGGTGATGCCGGATGCTGTGAAAGAGGTAATGTTTAGTTGGACTTATGGTAGACGAAGGAAGAGACACATGGCTTGGAGTGTGGCACCATTAGCACTTATGTGGATAGTTAGGAGAGAAAGAAATAGGTGAGCTTTTTGAAGGTGTAGAGATGAATTTTGTTGTTTGAGAGGCGGTCTTTTTTCTCTTATTTCTCTTCGGTGCACCCATTAGATTCCTATTTGTATAGAAGTCATTTGTAGAAAACCATATCTTTTTGTAGGTTTTCTACTTTTTCGTGGCCCTTCATTAAAAAAAATATTTACTCTATCAAACAAATAAAAAGTGGAGAATGATAGAGGATGGATCTACTCTCTCTCAGTAAAGAAGCATTCAGATTGTGAATAGGTGTTTTATGTGTTACAACTTACAAGGACTTTGAAACCAACAACCACCTTTTCCTACACTGTACAGTTGCGGCTGATTTGTGGAGTTTCTTTTTTTCTATTTTTGGGGTCAGTTGGGTAATGGCACAGAGTATCAAAGAGGCCTTCGAATGTTGGAACTGCTGGAAAGTTGGTAAAGCCATCAAAAGCATATGGAGGATGATTCCAGCTTGCATATGCTGGTGTTTATGGACGGAAAGGAATAAAAGATGCTTTGATGGTTTATCAACTACAAACAACTCTATTAAGGCTAGATGTCTTTTGTATTTATATAGCTGGCACAATGTGTCACCTGTAGATTCTCTTGATAATTTCTTGCACTTTGTTAAGTCCCTGAGCTTAGAAAAGGATTTTATATAAAGGAGTTAACTCGTTTTTTTTTTTTTTTTGTAAGCTAAAATATTCTCTACTCTTTTGCATCTTCTTGATGCTTTCAATTGAAGTTCTTATCTCATAAAAAAAAATGGTAGGCAAATGCACTAACACCATTAGCTTGCAACGGTGTTTGCATACCCCTTCAAGGTGTCATCTATCATGCTTTTGGAGCAAGAAGGGTATGGCGAAGATTGTTTGATAACCAGACTATCTATACTGATGTCGTAGGTAATGTGATACTAGGTACGATGGGATCATATTTATAGAACTTTGACACATCAAATCCTTGCAATTCCTAGAGCTTACCAGGATACTCCTGTTGATGATTCGATGTCATTAATGTAGGCTTGTGTCTGTTGTTCAGGTTTTGTTTTTTTTTTTTTTGGGGGGGGGGGGGGGGGGGGGGCCTTGTGGGCCATTCAGTATAAGCTTGAGCCCTCTTAAGGTTGTTCGTTTGACGAATTACTACATGGATGCACAAATCAATTGACATGGATTATGGAATCTTTTCTACATATGCTGATTGTGCAAAGTTTGTTTGTTGATATTTGCAGTGTGCTTGTAGGATATTATGTTTGCTCTGTAAGGTAGTAAGAGCCAGCAGGTTTTTCATTAAATATGCATGATGGTCTTTAATTTTTACTACTAAATACTTCCCTGAATAAGAAAGCCTGGAGGTGACAAGTACTTTTTGTAATGTATTCTAGTCTTCCAGGCAAGCTAGTGCTCCACGAACAATGAACCTTTCTCCTCCGCACACAGTGCTTGTTGCCTCTTCTCCAAACTCTTTATTCCCCAGTGCTCACTTTTTCCTTTTGAGATTCATTATTCTAACCCTTCACAAATGGAAGTTTAGCACTGTATGGTGCTCTTGAGTTTCACTTTGCAGTTGCTCAATTTTGGTTATCTATATGTTTTCAAAAGCTTTTCTCTAACTGAGGGTCTATTGGAAATGGTGGGGGTAAGGTCTCCGTACATCTTATCCTCCCCATACCCCACTTGTGGGGTTACATTGGGTATGTTGTAGTTGCTCAATTTTGGAAGCAATTGCAAAAATATATGTTTGCATATCCATTGCTATACGTGCTAGTTCTCAATTTCTTTAATTTGAATTTGCTGAAGTGAAGACACTTATCGAGTCTCACTTATAGAGTGATAGAGTGATCTCTCCATGTTTCAAGAAACAGATGGCAAACACAATTCTTACTAGTTCTCTGCACAACCCTTGTGCAATTGAAGATTGTCATGCCTGTTCAATGAAAAATTGGCTGAATCTGACTATCTTGCAATCGTTGGCCCAGCCAGTTAATGTAGAAAAGATTCCATATTCTATGTCAATAGATTCGTGACTGGTGGCATCCGCGTAGTTGTCAAATGTGCGATGTTAGAAAAGCCTTAGCTTATATATATTAATAGGGCCCAAATGAAAGACCCAAGCCTAACTAGGTGACCATTTGGAGGCATAAGTCTATAATCAGCTGGCTTAACGTGAGAGAGTATTTCACAGTATCACACAAGTGTACAGTATAAAGAACTTTATTAGCAGGATTATGTACAATGGAGGGTCCAACAACAAAGAAATTCAATCAAAGAGAGAATAATCTGCATGTACAACCTTCAATGAAGAAAGAATTAGGTATAAAATCTAGAGCTAGGAAGAACTTATTACTTTTCCTAATGCATTTGCTTTTGAGCTAAAGGCCATGTCAACTCATCTTAACCCAAGTATTCTTAAGATACTTACTACCCCCCGAGATGGTGATTTGTAGAAATGTTGCTTATATATCTTTCCTCCCAAATTTTTTCCAACATTTACCTTCTGGTTTGCTCCAAAAATTCCACGTTATATACTCCAGCTATGCCATCTCAACCTAAAGGTGTAAAAGTACTGGAATTCAAATTAAGGGTGTTTTTGAGTGGTTGCTTATATGCAATCACACTTGACTAAATAATATTTCCGTTGAAAATATATTCTCATCCTATGAGATTGTGATTTGCAAAATGCTGCCATTATCCAGAAAGGAAAACATAAATACATGATGTCCTAAGCAAATATGTTAGTCTGGATATAACCGCAGGCAAATATGTGTTGGATTAAGGAGCTAGTTGCTTAATTACATTGCAAGTCCAGTAAAAATAGTTATTAGCATGAGAACTGATTAAAAAAAGCTGGATTCTTAAAGGTGGACTGTTATGTGGAGAATAAACAGCAAGCTGGTGTAGCACCCAAGGGTGTAGCCTAGTGGTCAATGAAGTGGGTTAAGATGATGTCCCAACGGAGGCAAAAGACTAAGTGATTTCTTCCCATTTGTCCAAACCTTGGTGGATAGAGTTACCTAGTACCTATGCTCGAGGGAGGTAGCAGGCCCCGCGTGGAATTAGTTAATGTGCGCGCAAGGTGGCCCTGACACCACATTATCGCAAAACGAATGACAGCAAGCTGGTCTATTAGGCGCATACCGTGGGTTTGAATTTTAGCTCAACAAAAGTCTGATATTTAAGTGGAGAAAGGTGGAGAGGGGGGACCCATTATCCACTGGTTTCCGAACTGTGCTTCACCGACCCTTGGTGATTTCTCGGTTATTTTTTAAAAGAGGAACAACAAACCAGTCGTCCTTTTTGTAAGATTCGTAGATGAACTTGACGAGCTCCTTAAGATGTTCTGTTATATTGAAGAACAGTTCAATGTCACAGAGAGATAAGTGTTCATTTTGTTTATACTCGCACATAATCATGGACTTGCAGTATTTCTCTTTGATGCTATTACTTTGTTGATTTTTTTGGAACTATAAGTAGTTCATGAACTTTGAAACCAGTTTCAGAAAAAAGAGTTCCTTACTAAGTGATTTTTCCTGTCAAAACATCTGCATATGCAACTGTACTCAGGAAATTTCCAGGGTTCTGAATATGTGGATAAGATGCAAGAACAGGAGAACATACTTCAGCAATGCATCAGCAACCTTGAGAGTGGTGAATAA